>OY998166.1:67730902-77730902 GCA_963921995.1 Oxystoma pomonae | reverse complement strand
GACAAATTCAAGTTATAAATGCACCGAAAAATGCTGATGACTAAAAATCCTTAAAATTAAACTAAAATTGTAACAATTATTGATGTTATAGCACCGCAGGCAATTTTTTTAAAAAATTAAAGCCAAAAATTCTTTAAAAACATAAAAAAAAGTTCGCTTCCCTCGTGCGGCGGCCGAGTTGCACGACCGTTAAATTTAGCCCTGTAGGACCACAAGTTAAAAAATATCGATTTGTAGTTAATTTGGTTACTTTAGCCAAATCTTTAATTATTGTTAGAATTTGATATTTGGAATGGGGCTGCTTTTCAATTTTCGCATGGTTTTAATACATAGTCTTTTTTCATATTTTAAAATTAAAAAAAAAAGCTTTTCATGACAGTCTAAGCTTAAGGTATAACAAAATAAGGTTTTTAAATAAAATCTATATGTTTGTGGCGGATTCATAATGTCGAAACTACCTTTTTTGGGTTTTTCGCCACCAAGAAAATGTTTTCAAAAATATGTTAAAAACCACTGCGTAAATTCCTAAAGAAAAAAATTTGTTCGTTTGTCAGTGGTTTTTAAATAAGATAAAAAATTTGCCTACACACACGCAAATCCTAACTAGAATCTAAGTACTTATCTGACGTTCCGGCAGAAATTCTACTGCCGTTATGAAAGGAATTTATTCTTTTCAAATTTTTTTTCGATTCTTTTTTTAAAATATCTGTCAAAACTCAAAAAATATCGTTTATAAAATTCCTTGCGAGTGTGGTAAATTTTATATTGGAGAAACTTCAAGGCCTCTTGAAGTTAGAATAAATGACCATAGAGTAATGTTAGTAGGTTTTGAATAAGTAGATATTCAGGATCCGTGGGAAACTTCGTGAGGATTCAACAAGAGGTACACCAAAATTTTCGTAAAACTCTGAAGATTATGATTTTTGATGGTTACTTTCTCCTAGGTACGACAGACGCTCGCTACCCCTCAAAAAGTGCGGTGGGGTGGAGGAAGTTCTGAAAAATTCCCATTTTGAAAAAACAAAAAAATATCTTTTTTTCGCTTGGGAACTTATCAATCGAAAAAAGTCAAAAAAAAAACCTCAAAAGTACTCCTTAGTAGGGGAGCCAACCCCAAAAAACAAGAAATAAAACATGATTAGGACCACAGTTTGTCTTTATTCTCAAAGCTGTCTGATTTATTAAATAGGTGAGGACTAGTCCACCAATTCAAGATATTATGAAATTTCCTTCCCCCTTTCGTTCCAACCCCTGAGAGACGAGAACCTCACCATTTTTAGATTGGTCTGATTTCTGGCTAAAATATTGTCCAAATCACATTGACTGTGAGAACATTTTTTGATGAAATAATTATGTGATTTCTACTACTTAGCTTCTTAGTTACCTAAACAAAACCTGTAGCTGTCCACAAGGTCCTCATTTCCTGAATTTGTCAAAAATTTTTAATGCAATTTCAAAAGTAACCATCAATGCTGGGCAAAAATAAATAGACAATTTTGATAGCCCATGGTATCCGGATAAAAATGAGATACAAATCAGCTACATATATATATATATAATGGTTCTTTTTTTATAACAGCTGAAATCCTGATATGTTAAAAATCGCATAAGAAAGTGTTCAGTATGAGGGTATTTTTGAGGTCTGTCGCTCCGATTATTAAAACAATTTTTGGAACTCTAGGATAGCTCTTAAAAACAGCTTTAATTCGGTGTATCGCACAGCTACATAGCTACCTCCGTTCCGATGATAAATGCTTCAAAGTAAAATAAGAACCATTTCGAATTTGTCATGAATCTAGTATTCACGCCGAAAACAAGGTTTATTGGCATAATTGGATAACAGTTAGCTACCTAGTCAACCAACTGGTTCCTTTCGGTCGTATATTTGGCAACGTGGTCCCGCTCACCCGTTTAGGTCACACCCACCTGTGTCTGACATGCCCTTTGTGGCACCTCTTTGGAAATGGCTTTACATCAGCTTTACGACTGTGTATTTCATTTTGAGGCATTGGTTAGTGAGATTTTGACTGTAAAAATTATTAACGCAATAAATATCTCGACAGCCGGCATCTAAATAATAAACTATGTGTCTCCCTAACCTTTCCTACTTCCTTCCTTGTTTCTGCTGTTTTCAGTTGTATTAATTTTTCTGGCAAAGTTTTTATAATTAAATTTGAATTATAACAACTTTGCCACATTTTTTTTCAGATTCCCAGTTAACTTAAACAAGTTTGAAATCATTCACATTTGTGTCAAATGGAGAATTCAATCTTGTTTTGGGTAATTATTACATATTATTTTCAGGTGGATTTATAAAAACAATATAATGAAATCTGTAAAAGTTTACTGCTAGTGCAAAAAGTGCTGATCAGTGCTCTTTGTGTGACTCGAGGACATAAAAAGGACTTGTGCAAAAGCCCTCCGAAGAAGTATACCGCAAAATATCTGTCATCTTGAACCAGCTGAAGATATGACACTCATCAAGTGGAGTACCAATTCTAAAACGTGACGTTGTCTGAGCTTCCCTGTGCACCAGAGGAAATTCTTAATCTTGTAAGGTGTTCTTGTACAAAAAGCACGTGTAATCTTCGCTGTAAATGTGCAGGACAAAATGTTCGGTGTGAGAGGGATTCAGATGTCTGCAGAAACTCCAAGGAAGAACTCGAAATCGCTGATATTTCTGATTCATCGGATGACGAATTAAATGAATAGTTTTCGCAACTTATATATCCCTACAAAACTGATGAACGTATTAAATGAATAGTTTTCACTACTTATATACCCCTGCAAAACTCCTGAAGGTCGATTTTGATCTTTCCCTTGTGTAAATTGATCTTAGTTTATGATCATTTGGCTCAATGAAACTGACAAAGTTCTATCTTCTACGACAATTTCTGATTACCTACGACGCCGGCACGCGCAGCATGAAAGCTATATCGGCCTATCATATAAAAGTACTACACACGAGAATTTTGTACACGTAGAGTAATTAAGGCAAGTTACGAATGGTTTCGTTGGGTTGATCAAGACTCATCCAATGGCCCCCCTCCCGAAATGGAACCCAGCGACTCGGCCCGTGGCAGGGTAGGCTCGCGGCGAAACGGTCCGTTTCAATAAAAGAAAAAGAATTTGTTTCTGATTTGCGTTGAAGCATTTAATAAGAGAAAGGAGCCAGCTATGTAGCTGTGCAATACACCGATATGAAGCTGTATTTAAGGGCTAATTACGAATTTCAAAAACTGTTATTATGGTCGGGGCGGAAGACCTCAAAAATAGCCTCAAACTAAGCACTTTATGATGATTTTTTCAAGATATCATGATTCCAGCTGCCATAAAAAAACAACCATTGCATATATAAAGCTGTTTTCTACCTTCCTTTTTTCCGGATGCCCTGGACTATCAAAATAATACAATTGTTTTTGTATGTAGCTAAGTAGCTGACTAGTACAAAGCACATTATTATTGCTTCATAAAATGTTCCTATAGTTAATGTGATTTAGACTTTAGTTTAGCCAGAAATCATGGAAATCTAAAAATAATATGTAAAAATTTTGTGAAGTGAACAGATTCTTGTGTCTCAGGGCTTGGAACGAGAGGGAGGAGAAAATGTTCTAGTATCTTGAATTGACGGGCTAGTCCTCACCTATCGAATAAACCAAACTCCTTTGAGAACTGAGGCAATCTATGGTCCTAGTTTAATAATATACGAAAAAATAAAAAAAAAACATGATTTGTTTTTAGTTTTTTGCTCCCCCACTAAAGGTTACTTTTGTGATTTTTTGACATTTATCTATTGAAAAGTCCCCAAGCAAAAAAAAATGTTACTTGTTTTTTCAAAATGCTATAATTGGATATTTTTGAGAATTTCCCCCTCCTCACTTCACTTTTTGAGGGGTAGCAACCCTCTGTCGCATCTAGGAGAAAGTAACCATCAAAAATCATGATCTACAGAAAAATCCTAAAATTTTGATGTGGCTCTTGTTGAATCCTCACGAAGATTCTCACGGATTACCGATATACCACCGACTATGTGGGGAGAAACCAGTATATTACAAAAAGAACCAGACAAAATTAAACGAAAAATCAAAGAAGCAGCTTGCATCTATCTTAACGAAGATGAATGCATAGCTAGCAGTTGATATAAATACGGTTTGGCTTCCAATTTTAAAACAAGATTTTCAAAAAGGTTTTTTTTAAATAAATTAAAAAATAGCATTGATGTTCTTTGGGTTTCTAATATATTTTTTCTTAAAGTCAGTCAAAAGATAATCTTTATACTTATAATAGATTACATTATAAAAATGTTGTATTTTTATAATGTAATCTAAAATCGAAAACACTCAAACAAATATAATTTTGATTTTAAATTTTACTAAATTCACCCAATACCTTGTTGGCTACTATCGACGCACAAAAATGTCAGATATTTAAAAAAAAAATCGAAAAATTTTTTGAAAAGAATAAACTCCTTTAATAACGGCAGTAGAATTTCTGCCGAAACGTCAGATAAGTACTTAGATTCTAGTTAGGATTTGCGTGTGTGTAGGCAAATTTTTTATTTAATTAAAAACCACTGACAAACGAACAAATTTTTTTCTTTAGGAATTTATGCAGTGGGTTTTAACATATTTTTGCAAAAATTTCTTTAACTTAGTGGCGAAAAGCCCAAAAAAAGTAGTTTCGACAAAATAAGGTTTAGAGCGAGGTTCAAACAACTACCTTGAAACCTCCTGAGACGAGCTGATAAAGTTTTTCAAAAAGAGAGTGAAGCAAAAAAACAAGAGATATAGAAAATCACAGGTTGGTATGGCCGTAGGGTCATACTAAGCAGTGTGACCAAAGTTTAATGCGTAAATTTTAATGTTCGGAAATGCAATTTGTAGAAAAAAATTAATAATAAATAAATATTAACGCTAGGGGTTTTTAATCCGAATCAGTTTTCGTCACATTATCACGATCTGTCATGTTAATTATAAAAACTTTTCTTTGTAAAAGGTAATATCATTACACATCCCCACTGCTTCTATCAATGTTTTATTGTTTTTAAGATATCAGCTTTTTGTGTGTTTAAAACCTCCGATTAGACAATTCATGGCTACTCTGAGAGGCTAACACAAAAATCAATTTATATATATTTCAGCAGAAAGTTTCGGAAAAAATGGATTTTGTGATAATTTGGGCTTTGCTATATGTCGAACGGCAATATTTAAACTTAATTTGAAGAATTTTTAACCGGTGAGGAAAAAACGATATGGAAAAATATCAAATTCCCATTAACATTTTCGGAAATGCAATTTGTAGAAAAAAATTAATAATAAATAAATATTAACGCTAGGGGCTTCTAAACCAAACCAGTTTTCTTCACACTATCACGATCTGTCATGTTAATTATAATAACTTTTCTTTGTAAAAGGTATTAGCATGACACATACCTACTGCTTCTATCAATGTCTTATTCTTTTTAAGATATCAGCTTTTGTCTGTTTAAAACCTCCGATTAGACCATTATATTAGAACTTTTCATAGCTAATCTGAGAGGCCAACACAAAAATCAATTTATATATATTTCAGCAGAAATTTCGGAAAAAAATGGATTTTGTGATAATTTGGGGTTTTCTATATGTCGAACGGCAATATTTAAATTTAATTTGAAAAATGTTTAACCGATGAGCAAAAAAGGATATGAAAAAATATTAAATTCCCATTAACATTTAAGAGCGGGAAAGACATTTTGCCCAACTGTTCTAGACAAATAAAAATCTACAAGTATCACAAAGTTGTAAAAATCTAATATAAGAAAACTTGAAAAATGGTTCAAAACCAAAAAAATTAAACCACCATTGGATGAAATCTTAAAAAAAGCAAAAAAAAAACGAACACGGTTGTATTGAAAAACTTCAGAACTGATTTTCTCTTGCATTTTCTGGAGAATTTATTAGTTACCTCCTTTATTAAAAAAATCATTTACCTGCTTGTTGCCAGCAAGGGCAATGACTATGTTCGGACTAGCCTGTCTTTGAAGTTCTTTCACCCAGGTCTTGGCTCGGCCGAATGTGTCTTGATTGGTGATGTCATATACTACGATTGCCGCTTGCGCTCCTCTGTAGTACATCGGGGCCAAACTATGATATCTGAAAAGTACAAGGTCAAAAAATCAAACATTGTAAAATCAATTCAGAAAAACCACTCTAAACCAACCTTAAATGATTTAATTTTTTGATTTATATATATATTTAGATAGTGCTAAAAAATACTTTTTAAAGAAAGGAGTACACAGTTGGTCTAGAGGGATTTTAAGAAAAAAATATATAATCTTTAAAACGTAGATTTTTGTTTTCGATACCGTAAAAAGTAAAATCCCCTATGTAGCCCTTTTCTGGGGGGCTATCCCCATATCATAAGATTTACTCATAAAGGTATAACTTAAAACGTCTTTGAATTTACTTTACTAATTTTCGAGATATTGGCTTTCAAAATGTCAAAAACTCAATTTTTGAAGGCCCATATCATAGATACTAAAAAAAATATCTCTTTTGTGTTTATTATCGATTTTGAGGATATTTCAAGAGCAAATAAAAAACGATAACAGTTTGCACATGCTTATTTACAGTTTATTGATTTTCAGGGATTTTGACGATATTATTCCAAATATATGAAAA
Source organism: Oxystoma pomonae (assembly GCA_963921995.1). Lineage (NCBI taxonomy): Eukaryota > Metazoa > Arthropoda > Insecta > Coleoptera > Brentidae > Oxystoma > Oxystoma pomonae. Next base: position 77,724,243 of record OY998166.1, on the reverse strand, counting down.
ACCCTAAAATCAGTATTGAACACAATAGATATTTTCTTTAGTTTCTAAGATATTATAAAATTTAATTTTTGACATTTTAAAAGCCAATATCTCGAAAACTAGTAAAGTAACCTTATGATATGGGGTACCATTGGAAAGAGAATTTCAGCGAGAAATCAAATATGAAGTCAAAATAGAAAGTTGCTTTTTAAGATTTTCAGTATATTTTCCAAAAATAGCCCCCCCAGAAAAGGGCTACATAGGGTATTTTACTTTTTACCAAAACAAAAATCTATGTTTTAAAGATTATATATATTTTTTTTCTTAAAACCTCTCACTAGACCAACAATCTTAACAAACAACAAGAAAAGAACGCTTTTAAACCCTTTTTAAATATAAATCTTGTTTATAGTTTTTCCAAGCGACCTTAAAATTTTGATAGAATCTTTCTATTTTCATATCAAGTATGAAATATTTATAAAATTTTCTATCCATAGGGGGTGGCTTTTCCTAGGAATATATTTGAAGTAGAAGAAGTATCTACAAGTACAAGATAGTTTAATAACGGCAGTAGAAGTTCTCCCAAAAAGTTTTTAGCCAAGAGTTTTGCTAGGCAAAATTTATTTTATGTTTAAAAACCCCTGCCAGTTGGGTTTTTTGCTTTCTACTCACAAACTCACAAAAGTTATTCTGACAGAAGAACATTAAACTGTCAAATTTGGACCAAAAATAACAGGCAAAGGTTCAATTTAGTTTTGGCTAGAAAGGGGATGAGGGACAGGGCTTAATTTCAAATAGTTCAGTTTTACCTTTCTTGCCCGGCAGTATCCCAAATTTCAAACTTGACTGTGGTGTCATCTAAACAGATAGTCTGAGTTAGGAACGCCGCCCCGATGGTACTTTCCTGGTATTCATGGAACTGGCCTTTAAAAGTAAATAATACAAAATAAATAAAATACCAATATGCTGCTCAAAAACATATTTTCGCACTTATAATTACAAGTACTTGGTACCTACTTAAATATTGGAGAGACTTTTTTGACTGATGATTCATACGGCTTAGGCTACTTGGTACTACCTGATTGAACAACGTTTAAGGGAAAAATGTTATTTTAATTTCTACAATTTTTAAAATAGTGTGAATTTTGCGCTATTGTCATGCCCTGTTTTGTAGAAAACATCTAATACTTTAGATTCTGTACAAATACTGTAGATACCCACTATTGTTACCTCAGAAAATGATCCCACCTAACTATATTTCTTTTTTATAATAATTTTCGTGTAGTTATTTTGTATCAAATCTCATTTTATGTAAGATGAAAAACTTTCATAGTAGACTTTAGCAGTATATAATTAAAAAATAAAGTAGACTTTAGCAGTATACAATTAAAAAATAAGTGAATAGTGCTAAAAAGCTAAAAATTGATTGAGTACTATTGGAATGTGTTAGGGATTAAAATTATTTTTATGTATTTAAATCCCTTGGGATTCAGTATAAAGGAGGCGCACTTAACATGCGACTTGGTTACCACAGGAGTTGAACCAAATTTTGGTATGTTGTAGATCTTGATGTCGTGAAAACACTTTAAATTGACCAAAAAAAAAATTGAACTACTAGTTTTCAAGATACAGGGGTTTATTTGATATTGGTAATAAAGAAACGAAATATCAATAAATTTTTGCTGCAATATTGCTTGCCAAAAGGCTTATGCGACTAAATGAAAACTAAGAAGTGTACCAAAAAGTCATTTGGTATACCAGGGACTCTTGAGAAGTAAAAAAACCTTATTAGAAATGTAATAATTGTTGTATGATTCAAAAAAATTAAGAAAGTCTCAATGTCATAAGATTTTTTAGTACGGGGGTATTATGAAAAGTACACGCAAATCAATAATTATTTTGATATTTAGACAAAAAATATTATTTTACCGAAATATTGCGTATCAAATCAAATTATGTGAGTACATAAAAATTAATAATGTACTTTTTGAAATATCTCCGTAATAAAAAATTCCCTATATTTTTGAAAGAAAAAAAAAGGTCAAAGAGGATATAAACGAGTAAGTAGACAGAAAAAAAATATTTCGCTCCCCCCCAACCCCCGTAAAATGATAAAATAATTTTATGTTAAGTTCCTTCAAAAATTTCGGTTAAATAAACAATTATTATTAACATTTTAAAAGCAACCACAAAGATAAGCCTAGTCCAATCTGATACTTTAAAACCGATCACCATCTTGGATTTTAAAATAGCGGACTTACTAAATAATGTGAATAGCTCAACTTATAAGCTACAAAAATGTATTTATTTTAAGAAAATGGGTTGCGTAGTTAAAGAGTTATTAAAAAAAGAAAAAAATCTGTTTAACATATTTTTGTAACCCTCTCTAAAGTGTAATTAAATATTTTTATAAATATTTTTTAGCCCTATTTCAAAAAAATCCGTAAATATTAGATTCATGAATTAAAGATTTTATTTTGTTAAAATATATCTCCCTTACCTTTACTTAAAATGCTCATTATTAAAAACTTTCTAAAAAATCATCCACTCTCCAAGCAACAGCTGCTTAACTAAAAAGCCAGTTAACTTTTTTTCGATTTAGTATCCTTTAGCCTACTATAGCGGTCATATTGACACCCAACGGACAGAAAATCCATGTTTTACCTGTCAATTTGGTTATAAATATGGCGGCAATCTTTGGCTAAAGGGTACTGAAGAGATAACAGTTAACTGGCTTCTTAGTTGAGAACGGTGTTGCTCCAAGCAGCCGTGTTAGAACTTGACACAAAATATAGCAGTAGTCCGTTACTTTTTTTTTAAACTTGAAAAATGAGTAACTTTTATGAAAGTCCAAGGGTTGTTTGCAACTATGGTGAGGAGTACTTGTGCAAAATATTATAGGACTGCGCCCCCCTTGAGGGCCCCACGGACCCATTTTCTATATTTTTAATACGTTAACGCAGATGTTTGGGATCTTGCAAATATCTCCTGTACTATTTACTTTTGACATATGAAAAGTAAATTATAAAGAGGACAGATTGCCCTATGTAGTGAAGTAAATACAATTTTAACAGGTTAATTATTTTGGCAATTTTCTTTTTTTTGCACTTTACTTTTTTTCTTATTTTTACATTTTTTAAAATCGAGTAGCGTGCGGGACCACCCAAAATAACTTGAAAACATCTTCAAACTTTGACCTTTGTAAAAATGTAAAAGTTTTAAAAATCAGATTAAAACTAAAAACACAAGCAGAGTTTATTATTTTTGCTGAGAAATGCAGAAAGATATTTTTTTTTCGTTTTTTCTTTTTTATTTATACAAAAGACACTTACCGTCTATATGTGATGGAAACTACAGTTTGCGAGACGCTCAAACGTAAATAATTGCATTCAGAAAAAAATGATGTTTTTTCTTAGATTTTGGATTTGCGACGTTCCTTATCAATATGAGTAGAAGATCTAGGCTGATTTTGATCTGACCTGCCTCATTTCGTTTTGTCATCTTTTTTCTTTATTTAAGGGCCTTTCTAGTTAAAATCCTTCGTTTACAATTTTTGCTATATGACTTTTAATATAGCCTTACAGCACGATTTATTGGATTTTTACGGGTGAAAGATGTGTATGGTCACCGAGAACGGACTACAGGTTATGAAACAATTGTTTTACCTGTCGGGCACATCCAACTTTGTACTGGAGTATCTCTGTTGTTTATAAAGCACTCCTTTAGTGACCAAAATTACGTTATTGTATATTTTTATTGTAACTTCGATCATATGCATTTTTGGCCAATTTAATGACTGTATAAACCAAAGTGCGCCGCCAAAACAGATGGTTTATTTACTTTAAATTGTAAAGCAATCATGATTTGGTTTATTGTTTTTTTCAAAACGTAAATTTTCAGCCCGTTCTTTAAGTCAATGTAAAGAAACGTATGAGATTTCACCATCTCACTTTAAGTTGATTCCAGAGCCCCTATTCTTCAAATGATAGAAATTCTGCTACCAGGAAGTCAAATTCTCTCGCTACTATGCATCTCATTGGTCCAAATCTTCGGTTTAAATCGGTTTTTCTCACTCTCGCATTCTCTTAGTCAAGACCAATAGAATTATTTTCTATCAATATCGGGCAAAAGTGAGACCGATTTAAATCCAAGATTTGGATCAATGAGAAGTATAGTAGCGAGAGAATTTGACTCCCTGGACACAGCCCTCGTAAATCAAGAAAAAAACCATTTACAAAATTTTAAGTATTTAAAAGCTAAGAGCCATAAAAGTAACCTGTGATTTTAGCAATTTTACTAAATTTTTATTAAAATTTATGCAATCGCCTACTCCCCTCCCATCCTGCATTTCTCCCAGACCTTGCCTTATGCCTATATTCCACATTTCAACTTCTTGGTGGCGTCAATAAATTACGTAACGCGGCGGGGAGAATAGGTCAAGTGTTACGACGAAAGTTGGGGGGAGGTTTCGAAAATGTTACAGAAAAGAATTAAAATTTTTAAAAATTGGTGTTACACTCGTTTACTAATATGTAAAAGGCATTTTTATTTAAAAAGGTAGGTTCTCGTCCAAACCTCAGCGAGCGAAAGGCCACGTTTTTAAAGTCAACGCTTTTTCGAATTTGGTGGCATCAACTGATGGACAGATGAATAGTGACGTTATCACAGATGAATGTCAGAATGGCCATCAAACGCCGAATAATACAAGCACTTGAATCGAAGATTCAACACAAAACACAAGGCACACAACGCAACAGTGGCCATTCTCTTAAACGACCAAAACCTACGTACAATAAACATATGGAAACGGTACAGCGTCAAATATTAAGTAACATCATTAATGTTGAAGTTGATAAGATAGAAGAAGAGTTATTGGACGATGCAGATAATATAAACAGTGAAATATCGGAGTACTCCTCAAACAAGAAGTGGATAGATGTCAGAAGTAGAAGAAGAGACAAATTTCCAGCCTTTACAGAAACACAGAATGAAGAGAAAAGTAACAGCAACAACGCAAACGAAAATAGAAGGCCTAGGAATCAGCAAAATCGATCTAGGAACAACATTCTTGCAGGAAAAAAGATGATGAAGACTTCAAAGGCATCAAATCCAAAAACAAGATATGGCTTTTTATTAAATTTCAAGTAGACAACCAAAACGATATATCCGAAGGTATAGTCAAAAACTATATCACGAAACATACTGAGACATCAGCTAAGATATATGTTAAAAAATGTTTACCGAAGCAATCTCGATACGACAGCAAAAGATATTACATGGTTGCCGTACACTCAGACCTTTAGGATCAAATATATGACACAAAATTTTGGCCAAAAGGTGTCACATATTCAACTTTGGCATGGGCCAGAATTTTTTAGATCAAACCGAACAACGGGGAGCTTCGAGGGTTGCTCCAGCCCACGAAAATTAGCCTACAAGTCAGTTGCACATAGAACTAATAAAAAACTAAAACAAGATTCTATACTGATTTACTATCAAAACGTAAACGGACTCCGAACTAAACTCCTAATGCTAAGTAACAATGTTGCATGTAATGAAGAATACACGGTAATTCTCCTCACAGAGACGTCCTTAAATGAGGATTTTGGAGACTCAGAGCTTCGTCTCTATAACTGCTATATATACAGGCGAGACAGAAATACTGAACAAACAGGAATACTGAAAAAACAAGAAATGGCGGGGTTCTAGATCAAGCTTGACCTAGCCCACGAATTATCTGAGGAAGTCTGGGTTTTAGTGAACTTTGGGAAAAGTAAAAGAGTCTAGTGCAGTTTCTACACTCCACCTAACTCTAATAGAGACTGCGTAACACCATAGAAGAAATCTCACAACAGTATGAAGCTGTTATTCTAATAGCACGCGAATACAACTTACCACACACGCACTGGAAAAACGATATCTATGGGGTCTCTACTGACAATAATTCCTACACAGTAAAACGACTTGCTAAGACCATGACGTACCTGAACTTCTATCAGCATAAAAATATACCAAATAGTAATGGCGTAAAGCTGGACCTTGTCTTCAGCAATGGTGCAGATGTGGAAATAAAATGTACTGATTCGGAACTAGTCAACTGTGATAAGCTTCATCCTGCATTGATGATAAACCAGAACTGTGATATCAGCGACCTATTGGACTATGAACATATGGTATATGATTTTAAGAACTGTAGCTTTAAGGATATTAGTTTTAAGCTCTCATCTGTAAATTGGGCCTGTTTAGACTCAGTTGATATTAACCAAAATGTTACTAATTTCTACAGCATTTTAAACGCTATTTTCGAAGAACTCGTTCCTAAAATTAAATTTAGAGGCAAGTTTTCTTTTCCTCCATGGTCTGACAATCAACTTAAAAAAAATATTCTGAAAAAAAAGGAAATGCACAAAAAATATAAATGAAGTCTCTGGAAACCCCGAGGAATATAACAGCTCTAAAAACCTCAGAATACTTTGTAAACAACAAGCCAGTGGCAGCTACAAATCTTATATTCAGGAAACAGAAGATAAGGTCAACAGTGATCCTTGGAGTTTCTGACGATATATCCAGGATAAAACAAAAAACAGAGATGTAATTAGGAGATCAAACTGCCAACATAGGACAGGAAATTGCAAACATTTTTACTCTCCATTTTTCCTCAGTTTATGATAAGCCTCAAAATATTCAACCTCTCATAAATCACCATAACTCTTCCTCGCCGCACATAACTAAATTTTCTGTTACAGTTCCTCAAATCTTAGACAAACTCATAAATCTTAAAACAAATAAAAGTGCCGGACCAGATCAAGTACCACCTTTACTGCTCAAGAATTGTTCCCATTCTTTTAGTACACCCCTATTCGTACTTTACAATCAATCACTAACTCTAGGGATATTCCCAGATCAATGGAAATCATCCTATATAATCCCAGTGTACAAAAACAGCGGAAAAATAGAAGATATCACTCAATACAGACCAATAGCTATTATCTCTCAAATACCAAAAATACTAGAATCCCTTGTCACTGATTTTCTGTTCTTCAAGGAAGATCAACAACAACTAACCTATTAACTTATGAGAATGCCATGTCGAGAGCCTTGGAGAATGGGTTTGCCATGGATGCAATCTACACAGACTTCTCCAAGGCTTTCGACAAGGTAAATCATACATTTCTACACTTCACCTTCACAAATCCTACCTAACCGATCAAAAATTAGCCCTAAAACTCAACAACTGCTACTTTTCAGAACCATTTGTCGCTAGCTCAGATGTCCTCCATTAGCAACTACCCTGTTCAATGTTTTTATAAAAGATGCATCAGACTGTTTCGAATCAGCTAAGGTTGAGAGTTACGCTTACGATTTAAAAGAATAAGAATTCAAAAATTTCAAACTATACAGGGTGTCCTATTTAAAAAAATATTTTTTTTGCCATACCTCGTAAACAAAATGACATAAAAAAAAATTCAAGATAGCATGATTAAAGAAAATTAAAAATCTCAGCGGACATGTTTTTGGATTTTTTTGTAAAACCAAATTCTAACCCGCTAGAAGCACCGGTCCATTTAAAGAAGCCACCCTGTATAAAAATCCACTACTCATATACACATGGGTTAGATTGGGTAAGTCAGACTTTTTCAGGGTATATCCAGACTGTTCAGAAGTGTATTCAGACTGTTCAGGGGTGTATTCAGACTTTTCCATGATGTACTCGCCCATTTTCACAGACAATTCCAGAGTGTATCCAGACTTTTCCAGGGTCTTTCCAGACTTTTCCAGAGTGTATCCACACTTTTCCATGGTCTTTCCAGACTTTTCCCGGGTCTTTCCAGAGTGTATCCAGAATTTCAGGGTCTTTACAGACTTTTCCAGAGTGTACCCACATTTTTCCATGGTCTTTCCAGACTTTTCCAGAGTGTATCCAGACTTTTCCAAGTATATCCAGACTTTTGCACGGTCTTTCCATACTTTTCCAGAGTGTATCCAGACTTTTACAGAGTGTATTCAGACTTTTCCAGGGTGTTTCCAGAGTTTTCCAGTGTATCCAGACTTTTCCAGGGTCTTTCCAGACTTTTCCAGAGTGTATCCAGACTTTTCCAGGATCTTTCCAGACTTTTCAAGCGTGTTTCCAGACTTTTCCATGGTCTTTCCAGACTTTTCCAGAGTATATCCAGACTTTTCCAGGGTATTTGCAGACCTTTACAGAGTGTATCCAGACTTTTCCAGGGTCTTTCCAGAGTGTATCCAGACTTTTGCAGGGTCCTTCTAGACTTTTCCAGAGTGTATCCAGAATTTTCCAGGTTCTTTCCAGACTTTTCCAGGGTCCTTCTAGACTTTTCCAGAGTGTATCTAGACTTTTCCAGAGTGTATCTAGACTTTTCCAGAGTGTATCTAGACTTTTCCAGGGTCTTTCCAGACTTTTTAAGGGTGTATCCAGACTTTTCTAGGGTGTAGCCAGACTTTTCCTGGATGTATCCAGACTTTCCAGGGTATATCCAGACTTTTACAGGGTTTTTCCAGACTTTTTCAGGGTGTATCCTGACTTTTCCTCGGTGTTTCCAGACTTTTCCAGGACGTATCCGGACTTTTCCTGGGTGTATCTAGATCAGAGTGTATTCAGACCTTTACGGGGTTTATCCAGACTTTTCCAGGGTGTATCCAGAATTTCTTTCAAGTAGACGGACTTTTCAAATACATTTTATATGTGCCAGGTATATATATATATACACGGTGGATTCTTTAAACGGAACGGTGCTTCTAGCGGGTTAGAATTTGGTTTTGCAAAAAAATCCATAAACACTGAGATTTTTAATTTTCTTTAATCATGCTATCTTGGATTTTTTTTATGTCATTTTGTTTACGAGGTATGGCAAAAAAATATATTTTTTTAAATAGGACCTCCTGTATATTTTGCAATTTTTAAAATCTGCAAACAATTCTCTCTTCAGCAATACTACACAGTAGGATCTAAATCGGTATGGAAAACTTCGATATTCATTCAAATATCCCTCTAAATGCCTCTCTCTTGGAAACCATGAAAGGAGTATTAGTGTGTGGTATTGTAAGAAAGATAATTTTTTTTTTAAATTAAAAAATGTCAAACTATACAGTGTCCTATTTAAAAAAAATATATATATTTTTTTGCCATACCTCGTAAACAAAATGACATAAAAAAAATCTCAGTTGACGTGTTTTTGGATTTTTTTATAAAACCAAATTCTAACCCGCTAGAAGCACCGTTCCGTTTAAAGAATCCACCCTGTATATATACTAATATATATATATAATATTTTTGTCCATTAATCACGCAAAAATTGCTGAACCGATTCATATGAAATTTGATAAGACAATAGGGTGTGACCTATGGCTACATTTATTTAACATTTCGTTTAATAACTCGAGATATATGGCACAGAAAATTGAATTTTTCAAGAGTTTTTTTGCATTTTTTATGTGATATATATATGGGTCGTTCTTGAAAAAAGGTAACATTGCATGTAATTGGTTTGTAAATTTAAAACCACTTATCCTTTTGAAAACAAAATAGGAGAATACTTAGTGTACTTAAAGGCTAACATTATCCAGCAGTAATGAATTCTCCAAGAAATGTCTCCGTGGAAGAAAAGTTGTTCATGTGACATGTCACGTGGTGTGATCTGTAATTTCTGTATCTGTAAGTTAATAGATTCAGATATAACAAAAAGACACTTTAGGCTCATAAAATTTATTTAGATAACGATTTAGATAGATAAAAACTCAAAAATTTAAATCCTAAAAAAAATACATCAATATAAGTTTCTTGTCTTCATCAAAAAACAAAAAAAAAAACACGTGTAATTGATTTTGGTGTCACTCGTGTGATCACATGCAGTCACAATTTTTTTTTTTAATCTGGCATCACTGCATACAACACCCAACTCATTTACCTGAAAATGGAGAAGCACGGAAGACACAGTTTAGAAGTGTAACCTGAAATGTGTTTTCAGTTTTTTTGAAATTTTGGTGGTTTTAAAACGGTATTAATGTTTTGGCCGAGATCAATGTCACACATGTTTCTATATGTATAAGGAATAAATGGTAAGATATTTTGTAAAAATGTGATTTAAGTATAAAAAGTAGGCATTTTATTAACATTAAAATACAAAAGTAGTAACTTTTTTATTTTTTTGTTATTTAGACATTTTGCTAAATATGTCACTAGTGTGAACGTCCCTGGTGTGATCTTTCAGAATATTTTATTGATAATACCTGTGAAATTTTTCGCTTGTAATTAAAAAAACTCAATAATAATTTTTAAAAAAATGGCAATGGAAATAGACAAAAGAGAGAAAAGAAGAAATCAAGTAAGGGCATATTATATATATATATATATATATATATATATATATATATATTTATATATATATATATATATATATATATATAGCAACATATTATATTTACTTAAAAAGTGGTAAATATTTTAGTTTTTTTAAAAACTATTACGCTAAATGTTACCATTTTTCAAGAACAACCCAGTTATAAAGATTCTTGATTTTGGTAAAATAGGTATAACTTATATGTTAGCTGGCTATCACCTGTGTTAGCAGATGAATTCACAAACTTATTTTACTCAGGAACTAGTGAATTGTTATCTCGGCCATATAGCACATTTTAGTCCAACCAACTACAGCAACATTTAATAATTACCAAAATTCTAAGAACACTAATTTGTTTTTTTGTTAAATTACCACTTGAAATGTTACCTTTTTTCGAGAACAACCCATATACAGGGTGTCCCAAAAGTCTTAGTCCCCCCCTATATCTCCAAAATCTTTTGAGACATTGTAACAATACTTTGGGAACTTTAATAAGAGGCGAAATGAAAAAAATTTAGATGGGCGGTATTGCCGTCCCTTTTTCCGGGGCGGCCTGAGGGCGGAATACTAAAAAAAGTTAAATGGAAACACATATCGAGTTGCATCACACTTTAATGGTCGCCTAAAATACTTTATCCTAACGTTAATATTATTGACATCTGTCATTCCTGTCAAAAGTTATTGGGATCAACTTAATATATCAAAAAGTCTTAGTCCCTCCCCTATATCTCCAAAAGCTCTTTGGATATTGTAACACTACTTTAAGAACTTTAATGAGAGGCAAAATGGAAAAAATTTACAGGGGCGGCATCGCCACCCCTATTTCTGAGGCCGCATTGGGGGCGCCATACTGAAAAAAAAAATTAAATGGAAACACATATCGAGTTGCAACTCATTTTAAAAGTCTCTGACAATGCTGCATACCAACATCAATAATATTGACGTCTGTCACTCCTGTCAAAAGTTATTTGAAACAATTTAACATATCAAGCAGTATCTTCTTGGTTTTTCCGTTTAATGTGTTGCATTATTGTCAGAAAAAAGTAAGGACCTACATCTAGTAGGTTGATTACATGGCATCCTAATAAAATAAAAGAAAATCCTGTCAAACAAATATTACGTACAATTCAAAAATGTTTTTTATTCAAAATGCGTTGTTTAAATGAAAATAAAGTAGAAATTGTTCTTCTCTATGGTCAGGTGCAATGCGTCTATTTGTGTTGCATTTCTAAAGACCTTTAAAATGAGGTACAACTCAATATACGTTCCAATTTTTTTTTAGTAAGCCGCCCCTAGGCCGCCTCAGAAATAAGCGCGTGATATATTACATTTCACCTCTCAATGAAGTTTCCAAAATATTTTTATAATACCTCAAGAGCTTTTGGAGATTTAAGGGGGGACTTTTTAATATATCAAATAATTCCCAATAACTTTTGACAGGAGTGACAGATGTCAATAATATTGACGTTAGGACGGAGCACTTTAGTAGACCATTAAAATGTGGTGCAACTCGATATGTGTTTCCATTTAACTTTTTTTAGCATACCGCCCCCAGGCCGCCCCAGAAAAAGGGCCGGCAATACTGCTCCTCTAGATTATTTCCATTTTGCCTCTTATTGAAATTCCCAATGTATTGTTACAATATCTCAAAAGCTTTTGGAGATATAAGGGTGGACTAAGACTTTTGGGACATCCTGTATATGTAGTCAAAAATTTTGGTGCCATTCAACTACGATTTTTATAAGCTTTCCAAAGAGGTATCACACGGTAAGAAAAAAAAATATTTTTACTTCCCTTGCTAAAGGGAAGTGCTGTAATCATCGAAAAATCGCACTTCGAGATTTTCATGATCCTCCACGAATTTTGAGGTTTCAAATAGTGATAAGCACGAATCCAGACGCCGTCTCTCTGTCTGTCGCCTACTTTGTAGCCACTCTAAGTCAAAAACTCCTTCACTAATCATAACAAAATTTTACATAGTGATAACTTTTGTTGACACACAGACCTCTATTATTTTTGAGCATTCTCCTACTAGACCGTTCGGAGCTACCCCCAAAAAACTTCATCCCTAAAAAAAAGTATTTTTTTTCTTACCGTGTGATACCTCCTTGGAAAGCTTATAAAAATTGTAGTTGAATGGCGCCAAAATTTTTGAAAACATATATATATATATATCACATAAAAAATGCAAAAAACAATTAAAAAATTCAATGTTAAATAAAAAGTAGCTTAGGATAAGATCCAGGTTATACCCTATTGTCTTATCAAATTCCATACAAATCGGTTTAGCAGTTATTGCGTGATTAATGGACAAAAATCTTATGTATACGAGCATAATCACTTGAACTTCTTTTTAAATTCATATGATCTTTACCAATTAGTTAATTTTCCAACTAGAGGCAAGGCGTGCCTGGATAATATTTATGTTAATTTTCACTGTGATAAAACTAACCTTATGCCTTATTGTCTGGAGGGTATTTCGGACCACCATGGCATAACTTTTGTCACACCAATACAGCAAACACCCTGCCGTAGCACACGACTGAGTTTTAGACCTATTACGGAACAGGGCCTTTCAGATCTATTTAATAATCTTAAAGTCTATGACTTTGGCCAAATTTTAAATACAAATCATCACATTGAAACCAAGTTTAAAACTTTTTTTAATGTTATAACCTCTGCAATGGACATATGTTTACCGCTTAAGACTAAAATGGTAAAAAAGGCTTCAATGGGCCTAAAATTCATTGGTTTGGCAGTGAATTGCGGGACATGAGGGACAGGCTTCAGACTTTGAGCATCTTAAATAAGCAAAATCCGGTTTTAGTACCCAAAAAAACTGTAAACGACTACAGGTGCCGTTATAGGACTGAAATATCCAAATCCAAGAAAGCTGCCTACGATAATTTTATTAATAATGCACCAAACAAGTCTCAGGCCATGTGGAGTGTTGTTAAATCCCATTCCAACTCAACAGCAGTCTCAGAAACAAGTAACCTTAATGCTCAGGTATTTAATGATTATTTTGTTAACATAGCGCAAGAAATTGTTGATAATCTGCCAACAACGCACACATCCTTTACTGACTGCTTGACAGGTGACTATTCCAAGAGTTTATTTAAATTTAATAAGGTATCAAATAACACTGTCCTTGAAAAAATTTCTAATTTAAAAAATAGTAGTAGTAAAGACTGCTTTGAAATTAATGCCAAAATCATTAAATATCTGAAGCTTATTCTGAGCAAACCATTGACTGACCTATTTAATTTGTGTATACAACACAGTTATTTTCCAAACATTTTAAAAATAGCAAAGGTAATACCAGTTTTTAAAAACAAAGGAAGCTCGGAAGACAAGAACAACTATAGGCCTATCTCACTCTTGCCTATTGTGTCTAAAATTTTTGAATCCATTTTAAAAGACCAGATAAATAATTATTTTGAGTTCAACAATATTTTTACGCAAAGTCAATATGGTTTCAGAAACAAAAAGTCTACTACATTGGCCATCAATAGACTAACTGAATTTGTTGCTCATGGTTTTGAAGAAAAGCTTGACACTTTTGCCACTTTCTTAGACCTCACAAAAGCTTTTGATTGTATATCTTATGAAGTCTTGTTTAGGAAACTTTGTTACTACAATTTTGACCAAAGTAGTGTAGCCCTTGTTAGGTCTTACTTAGACAGTAGAGAACAATATGTTTTTTTCGAGCATATGAGCTCTGAACGGAGGGGATTACGGCACGGAGTTCCCCAGGGCTCTGTGTTGGGTCCTCTTCTGTTTCTTATATATGTTAATGACCTTCCGGGTTTTTGTGATATTGTTGGCTTATTACTAATATTATTTGCTGACGACACAACAACACTTCAGCACCATCATCCATCAGATTCCATCCAACAAATTATTGCTGACAATCAAGAAAAAATTGAAAATTGGTTTCTTGCCAATAGGCTTAGTCTCAATATTAGTAAAACTCAAACTTTAAATTTTACCCTTAGAACTTCTCAGTCAGATCTGCAGGTGACTGAATCAGTCAAGTTTCTTGGTGTTCACATAGATCCTGGTTTAACATGGGAGGCGCATGTCAACAAACTTAGCTCTAGGTTATCAAAAATAACTTATCTTATTAGAAACCTTGCAAAAAATGTATCCACTTCCACTCTTCTCACAGCCTACCATGGATACTTTGGCTCAGTCATGTCCTACGCAATTCTTAACTGGGGACATGCCCCCAAAGCATCACAGATATTTAAACTGCAGCGTCGCTGTACTCGTGTAATTGCAGGACTAAAATATAGGGATTGTTGCATAGGCAGTTTTAAACAACTCAAAATTTTAACTTTTCCATGTGTTTTTATTTTAAACTGTCTTATCTATGTCAAACAAAATCAAACTCTTTTTAAAACCCACAGTGATATTCATTCCTGCCTAACTAGATATAGAGATAATATAGTTCCCAGCTTCCATAGATTGGAAAGAACAAAAAGAGGTTCAGACCATTATGGAGTCAAATTTTTTAATGTACTTCCCTTACATATTAAAAACCTTGATGAGTGCCAATTTAAACTTAAGGTTAAGGAGTATCTTATTAAGCATGCATTTTACTCTTTCAATGATTACCTCAAAAGTAACTTTGTTTTTGATTAGGTGATGTTATTTTAGTGTTGCTGTGATGTAAAAATTGTAAAAATTATATTTCTTTAGCATTTTTTAAAACTATTTTAACTTAAAATTTCGTTTTATATATACATTAAATGTTTAGGTATAAATAATATTTTTTGTCCAGTTCTTATAATTCTTTTAATGATATTCTTGTACTAGGTATTTTATTTTTTGTATTTTGACTTGTAAAAACACTATGTGTAATAATTACCAATAAATAAACTAAACTAACTAAACTAAACTAAACTAAACATATATATATATATAGCACATGTAAAACAAAATGTTTTTAGAAACAATAGTTTGAATCTATATATATATATATATATATATATATAGCACATATAAAATGTATTGGAAAAGTCCGTGCACCCTAGAAAAGTTTGGATACACCCTGGAGAGGTCTGGAAAGACCCTGGAAAAGTCTGGATACACTCTGGAAAAGTCTGGAAAGACCCTGGAAAAGTCTGGACTCTGGAAGTTTGGAAAAACCATGGAAAAGTCTGGATACACTCTGGAAAAGTCTGGAAAGACCCTTAAAGTCTGGAAAGACCCTGAAAAAGTCTGGACATAATCCGAAAAGTCCGGAGAAGTATGGAATGACTCTGGAAAAGTCTGGAAAAAACCTGGAAAAGTCTGGATACTCTCTGGAAAGTCTGGAGAGACCCTGGAAACACTCTGGAAGTCTGAAAAGACTCTGGAAAAACCTGGATACCCTGTGAAAATGTCCAAGTACACCATGGAAAAGTCTGAATACACCCCTGAACAGTGTAGATACACCCAAGAAAAGTCTGGATATACTCTGGAAAAGTCTGACCAACCCAATCTAACCCATGTATATATGAGTAGCGGTTTTTTATATATGTTCTTCTGAGGGATGAAGTTTTTTGGGGGTTGCTCCGAAGGGTCTACTAGGAGAATGCTCAAAAACTATAGGGGTCGTCGCATAAACATAAGTAATCACTATGTAAAATTTTGTTATGATTAGTTTAGGGGTTTTTGAGTTAGAGGGGCTACAAAGTGGGCGACAGACAGACCAACAGACAAAGCGACGGCGTCTGGATTGGTGCTTATCACTATTCATAACCTCAAAATTGGTGGAGGATCATGAAAATCTCGAAGTGCGATTTTTAGATATTTACATTACTTCTCTTAGCGAGGGAAGTAACAAATAGACAATCTAAAGAAAGACTGAAATATCACCTTGATAAGTTGAAATGGCTCTGAGCTACAGGCATTTAACTTTAGAACATGGCAAAAAAGGCTGACCACTGGCGAGTTTACCCTATGCCATCGGCCATCGCAGTGAAGGGCATTGCGCATGCGTAAAATTCTTAAAATTTTCTTGGCACCGGTGAATCCACCAATGAATTTAAAAACTCCCCAAACATCAGTTAAGTTTGTTTTGACAGTTTTTAATTTTTCCTGGATAAAGTGATTCTTAATTGGTATTTACCAATGCATTTCCAGTTTTAACCAAAGTAGGGGTAATTATGACATAACAGATCAGCTCATTTGCTTTTGGTATTTACCATTTATAACAACACCCTGGACTTGAGTTCATCTTTTCGTTATAGCTTTTTAAGACTTTTTTTATTTTTTTGTGATAAGTGTTGTTGGGTTTAAGAAATGGAAGAAAGATACCCAGTACTTATGAAGGATTAGGAATGTGGATCAAGGTCAATGACCTTGAAACAGCAAGTCTTCTGTAAGAAGCCAATCCTAATAGTAGCCATTGAAAATTTCCATTTTCATTGGATCATAGCTATTCTTGGGATCAGGGAAAAGAAAATAATACCCCACAAATATGCAGTACGTCCCTGAAGCTAGCAGAGCAAGGTGAGCAGAACAACTTTTTTTGTAGTGCATAATTAGGTGCTAATTAAGTGCCCCACTTAAAAGTTTAGTGCTCCTTTTTTTAAAAAAATACAGCATGTTCTGCTAGCTTCAGATGAACTCAGCAGAGCAATACATTAAAAATAATTGGAATCAAAATTATCATAGTGCATAATAAAGTGCTAATTAAGTGCCCTATTTAAAAATTTACTGCTTCCTTTTTTTAAAAAAAAAATACAACATGTTCTGCTAGTTTCAGATGAACTCAGCAGAGCAATACATTAAAAATCATATGAATCAAAATTACCATAGTGCATAACTCTGTGCACAATAAAGTGCTAATTAAGTGCCCCATTTAAATAGCACTTAATACGGACTTTAGTATCCACTATAATAGTTTTTGTTTCAACGATTTTTATTGCATTGCTCTGCTGAGTTCATCTGAAGCCAGCAGTACATGCTATATTTGTTTAAAAAAAGGAGCACTAAATTTTTAAATGGGGCACTCAACTAGCTTTTCATTATGCACCACTACATTTTTTATTCCGACGTTTTTTAATCCATTGCTCTGCTGAGTTCATCTGAAGCTAGCACAACATGCTATTTTACAAAAAAAAAAAAAAAGTTTATAATTTTTAAACGGGGCACTTTATTATACAGTATGATAATTTTGATTCTGATGATTTTTAATGCATTGCTCTGCTGAGTTCATCTGAAGCTAGCAGAACATGCTGTATTTAAAAAAAAGGAGCACTAAATTTTTAAATGGGGCACTTAATTAGCACTTTCATATGCACTATGATAATTTTGATTCCGATGATTTTTAATGTATTGCTCTGCTGAGTTCATTTGAAACTAGCAGAACATGCTGTATTTAAAAAAAAAGGAGCACGAAATTTTTAAATGGGGCACTTAATTAGCACATAATTATGCACTATAAAAAAAATTGTTCTGCTCACCTTGCTCTGCTAGCTTTACAGACGTATATGCAGTTCCCATTGGTCAGCATCAATCAATAGGATCTGTGCATATCAGGAAAATAAATGTTTTCTTTTTGATTTCAAGAATAGCTACACTGAAAGAAAAAACAGATTTTTCTTTTACCCAACACAACTTTTGAATCAATATTTTTTTCATCCCATGCTAAAATATAGGCATTAAAATATAATACTACAACTCATACTACAACCATTAATGCAGTGCAAAAACAAAAATACATTTTTTTAAATCATTTTTAACATCTATTTTTTTTATTTTTCTTATGTTTTTTGAAGAAATCTAGGAGAAGAAGCTTTATTGAACAATAAGAAAAAAAATATTGGAAGCACAGGGCCCACTTGCCAAACAAAAATCTTATTTTATGTAACCTATGCTTACCTTTGACGAATCTCAACACTAAACTGGATTTGCCCACTGCACTTTCTCCAAGAAGTACAAGTTTGAACTGACATATTTTTCCCTGGGTTTGACCATTAGGTCTTTGGGCAGCTCCTGCTCTGTTCGCCATTGTTTATATCTATTTAAAAATAAAAACCAAACATAACACAAAAATATTGTAGTAGAATAATATCCTGTAGCACTTAATATTTTAACCAAAAAAGTTATTAAGTTTTGCAAATTGCAAAGATTTTTTAACAAGTCACATTAACATTTTCCATCCAAGCATGTAACACCAAATAGGACCTAGTACCCCATAACATTGACCAAATTGAGTTAGACAGTTAGACGCCACTTCTGAGCCTCTCAGAGCATATTGCCAAAAAATTGCAAGTAGTTTCCAATAAAGTGCAAATTTGAACATACTAAATTTCTGTGAAAAATCGGTTTGAGTGACTTTTCTAAATTAAAAAGTTTACACTATATATAACTGATAACTACCTAAAGCCTACAAAATTTTAATAACTGCAGGCATATACTGTATGACAATGTAAAAAGAGTACCTACTCTTTACAAAGTACCAAGTATTTGCCAAATACGGAAAGTAGCGATTCCTTGTTTTCCAAAGTACTCATTACTCATTACTTTTTTTTATACCTGTAGACTACAGGCTGTAGTGCTCAAAATTTTAAAATACTGTCTTAACAAAGAGTAACGATTATTTTATTTTATATTTTTTTCTTTTGTTTTGATGTGATAATAATTTATTTATTTATTTATTCATAATGATATCAACAGCCTGCCCCAATTACAGATATCAACTAAGTACCTAAACTAAACAATAATAAAGTGGAAAATGATAATAAATAAAGCAATGGATAGTAAATTAGGTAACAATAATAATTATACTATAAAATCTAAACCTTGGTATATAAACTTAAATTTACAAGTTTGATAAACATTTTTACACAATTATTTACTAAAAGATTTGAACATAATTAATATATGGGTAGAGTATGTAACAAAGTATTGTTTACATTTAATAAAACCTGTTCTCTGATATGTTTTTATAAATAATTATAATAAGTAACTAGGTACCGAAAACTATTACCCTTACCTTTTAAATACCAATTTGTTTAAGCCTATATGTTTGAAGTACCTAGTACTAGTGATGGGCATATCGAAAAAAAGCATCGATGTTGAACATTGACACAATGGATATTGCTTAATTGTTAATTTTTAAAGTTAAATATATGGAAACCAATGGTGCTGTTTACTCAGTGCGATCTGTCACTTGTCACTTTTTGAAAGTTTTTATTTTTTTTTGGACTTGCATAAAATTGCAATTATTTATTATGCATAAAAACTTGAGCAAACAACCCTATTAATTAAGCATTACACATTAGAGGCATTGAACACTATCCATTACATTTATCTGGCTGCCAATAGTAAATTCTCCCCTAACATAGTAACAAATTTCAAAGAGTGTCAATCAAATAAATTTCTTGTAAATTATGATGTCATTGACTTTTTTACTGCAGGCTTTTGACATCTGTAAAAATGTTTTTTTTTGTTTTTAAATATTATTTACTAAGTATTATTATTGGACCTTCATAAACCTAGTGAGCTCACTTCACAAAATCCAAATGTTAATAATCCCAGAATTATGTGCTTTTTATGTGCTAATATCATCCCCTTTTAAAAATTTTTGTGCTCTTTGAGTTTTTGACAAAATTTAAAAAAAAGATGGGCTTACTAGCTTTATGTAAGTCAGCAAGACCAACCTTAAATTAAGGTTAAAAATATCCGTTAAATATCTCAGAATTATGGGCTTTTTATGTGCTCCATGAAAATATAAAAAATTTTAACTTTCTTGATATTTAAAAAAAAAAAATGTTGTGGACTCTCTAGCTTTATATAGGTTGACAATATCCTTTATATATCTCAGAATGATGTGATTTTTATGTGCTCCTGGGAAATAGAAAAAAAAAAAACATTTTTTACTTTTTTAGTGATTTTTAGAAAAGTATGTTATGGGCTCGTTAGCTTTATATAAACCTAGCAGGCCCAACCTTAAATAAAGTTTGACATATCCCTTAAATATATCAGAATTATGTGCTTTTTATTGAAAAAACTCAAATTTTTTTTATTTTTTAGTGATTAAATTTTTTTTTGTTATAGGTTTGCTAGGTTTATATAAAGTTAGCGGGCCCATAACATTTAAAAAAAAAAAATTAAAAAAGTAAAAAATCTCTAGTTTTTTTCTTTTTCTGGAGCACATAATTCTGAGATATTGAACGAATACTTTAAAGCTTTCTTTAAGGGTGGGCCTGCTAGGTTTATAAAGCTAGCAAGACCACAATATTTTTGTTTAAAATAACTAAAAAATTTTAAATTTTTTAACTTTTTTTTATATTTAAGGGATAATTTTAATCTTTATTTAAGGTTGGGCTTTCTAAATTTATATAAAGCTAGCAAGCCCACCTTTTTTTTAATTTTCTCAAAAACTCAAAGAGTATAAACATTTTTAAAAGGGGACGAAATTAGCACATAAAAAGCACATAATTCTGGAATTATTAAAATTCAGATTTTATTTTTAGTTTTTTCCATAAAAAGCACATAATTCTGATATATTTAAGGGATATTGTCAACCTTTATTTAAGGTTGGGCCTGCTAGGTTTACATAAAGCTAACGAGCCCATAACATTCTTTTTTTTTAAATAAATAAAAAAGTAAAAAATCTTTAGTTTTTTTCTATTTCCATGGGGCACATAAAAACCACATAATTCTGAGATATATAAGGGATATTGTCAACCTTTATTTAAGGCTGGGCCTGCTAGGTTTATATAAAGTTAGCGAGTCCACAACATTTTTTTTTAAATAACAAGAAAAGTTAAAATTTTTTATATTTTCATGGAGCACATAAAAAGCCAATAATTCTGAGATATTTAATGAATATATTTAACCTTGATTTAAGGTTGGTCTTGCTAGGTTTACATAAAGATAGCAAGCCCATCTTTTTTTTTATTTTCTCAAAAACTCAAAGAGCACAAAAATTTTTAAACATTTTTACAGATGTCAAAAGCCTGCAGTAAAAAAGTCAATGATATCATAATTTACAAGAAATTTATTTGATTGACACTCTTTGAAATGGGATAACTATCTTGTTGTGATTCTGAGTTCCTATGTTAGGGCAGAATTTACTATTGTCAGCCAGATAAATGTAATGGATAGTGTTCAGTGCCTCTAATGTGTAATGCTTAATTAATAGGGTTGTTTACTCAAGTTTTTATGCATAATAAATAATTACAATTTTATACAAGGAATAATGTAATGTAAACAATAAATAAATTATTTGAATGCTTTGTTTTTTTTTTTATACAATATTTACCACTATTATATAGTCCCAAAAAAACATAAAAACTTTCAAAAAGTGACAAGTGACAGATCACAATGAGTAAACAGCACCATTGGTTTCCATATATTTAACTTTAAAAATTAACAATTAAGCAATATCCATTGTGTTTACCAATTACCCATTAGGCATTAAAAATTGAGTAAATAGGCCTTTAGTATCAGGTGTAGAAAACATTTCAGAAAACAGAAATAGGAGTTTTTTTACCTAGGCAGTAGGTACCTACTTTAATGAATAAACCATTAAATATGATTATCAGGTTATAGTGGAAAAACTGAAAAATATAATTAGTTAATAAGCGTGAGAAAAAGTATACATTGGTCTTCAAATACTATAAGGAAACATAAAACAAAGAGGGGGCGTACAAGGGCGGCCCTTGCATGCAATCAGCTGACATTATAATCAAATACTGTTAACCATCCTAGAACCATAGAATAACACTGTAAATTTTGATTTTTTTTAAAGCGAAGTGTAATCAGCTAGGGAACAACGGGATTGTAAAAAAAACCTGATTAGTGATGACGCATTTGACACGACCAAGAAAATGGAAAAAGGGTTGACTTACGGGCACTTTTGTACTCCTATTAGGCCTGATTCGCTTAGTTAGAGTGGCTGCCGCTTTCCATTAACACCAAACGCGATAAGAGTCCGTCTCGCTTACGAAAAATTGGAATTTTAAAACGGGATTTTATCACAAAAAACGAAAAATAACAAAATGACAGCTCACTGCAAAGGTGTCACTGGTATGCCAAGGTTGTCATTTCGACGAAGGTTGATGATGAAGATATCTGGCACCACTGACTTTTTTTTTAAGCGTTGCCAAGCTTCCTTGTTGTAGTTTTTGTGTTGGTGCCCCTGATCTGTGTCTTTGATCTGTTGGAGGCACTGACCAAATTTGTGACTGATGTGTCGGGAACACTGACCAAATTTGTGACTTGTATTGGGAACCCTGATGGTGAGGCGTTTTCTCATATGCAACTATTTCAAAACAACTAAAACAAGGACGTCACATACTGAATTATTAACACTCTCGCCGCCACGTGTATCGCTAGCGATACACCGAGGATGGTCAGCCTTGCGTTACGTGTATCTTTAGCGATACACCAAACATCATCATGATTAATCTGCAGTGTATCGTTATGTATACACCGGGCGTGTACTTTGCATTGGGAGTCGTATTTGGTGGCCTGGGACTATCAGAAAACGCAGTTCGTTTTGGCCTGGTGACAACTTTGTGTGTGTGGCGTCACAATAAAATGCACAAATTTATTATGTAATTTTTTATTAGCATGGCCTGTGGCGGTAAAACGGCTCAAAAACACGTGGCGGCGAGAGTGTTAACCGATAATAATTCAATGATCTGCACCCTCTTAAAAAAACAAAAATATAGAAGGAATGTTTTTACAAATATATTTATATAAAAAATCTTGGAAAAACAAAAATAAAGACGCAGTCAACGAGAAGTTAGCCACAGCATAGATAAATTATATTAAGCTGATCACACACAAAATTGCATAGTGCATAGCATGCTGCATAAAAAGTTCAACCTTATGGAAATATATCTATGTATATGCAATATGGCGGCTCCAAATCCGTCTCTGATTGGTTGAACTGTTATGCTATGTGTTATGCAAGTTTGTGTGTGATCAGCCTTCTTGTAAATGGTTTTAAGCACTAATAACACGATATTTAAGAGTTGTGACGTTACTAATCACTGACGTATAGGGGTAATTTTACAACTAAACTTGAAACTCCAGATTAAACCATAGTTTAAACTTCAGTTTAATCTTTGGATTAAACCATTGGTAAACAAGTTGCCCAATTTTATAATTCGCGGTTAAACCACGGCCAGGATGAAAATAAGAGCTTTTGAATTAGCTGTTAATTAACTATATCTTTAAAATAGCACCAACTAGAGCCAAACGTAGCATAGTCCCCATCAAATGTAATAAAATCAGTCAAGTAGTATTTGAAATATCAGCCTTGGTTACAGACAGGCATACAGCCAGACGCACCACAACAAAAAATGTTCAGAATTGTCACAAAGATATACGGTATATATACGTGAGCTCGGTGTGGGAATAAAACTTGTCTAATTTCCTCGTGCACAATTTCGCAGTTGATCAGAAATAAAAGTCATCGATCATAGCGATTTCATTAAATACGTACAGTTTTTTTACCAAAAACAAACAAAAAATAGAATCTTTCGGTAACTATTAAACTGAAGTTTAACAAACACCCAGAACTGATATCTAGCTAGGGCTCGGTTGGTGCAAATGGCCATAAATCCATCAAACCATTCTCACCGACCGTATCTACGCACCGACTCGACTCGTGACCTTCGGTCACTAATTGACCGAAGGTCACGCTCGACTTCCGGAATTTGTAACTACCGATGGACAACATAAACTTTTGCAATATCTTTTGTTGGCACCGGTGGATCCACCGATGAATTTAAAAACTTGCCTAAGGTGTGGGGGAATGAAAAAAAAGGTGTTGGCAACACTGGTTAAATATTTGAGTAGTGGCCAAGTGAAAGTATGATTAATGGTGAGCACGACGGG
This sequence comes from Oxystoma pomonae, assembly GCA_963921995.1. Classification (NCBI taxonomy): domain Eukaryota; kingdom Metazoa; phylum Arthropoda; class Insecta; order Coleoptera; family Brentidae; genus Oxystoma; species Oxystoma pomonae. Next base: position 77,700,052 of record OY998166.1, on the reverse strand, counting down.
AAAACTAAATAGTAATGTTACTTTAGTTGGTAGTACTGAATATTAATTTTATCTGAAATGTCATATTTTTATTAAAAAAACAATTTTTTTTTTTAAACAAAAGGTAAAAATAAAAAGTTAAGTGAGATAAAGAAGTACCGTATTGATAATTTTGTCAACCGTCGTAAAGACTCAATATGTCTACAACAGCAACAAGGTCTTTTGAGCCAGCCCGAGGTGGCAGTGGAAGAAATGAAAAAGATCTCAGTGCTATTTCCAGACAGTATGCTGCCAGGGATTTACCTTCCCATACTAAACTAAAATACAGGTAAAGTTTTTAGTTTCCTTTTAATGCTGTAAAAAATTAGGTTAATTATGCAGTATAGGGTTTTCTGCCATTTTTGATTTTTTTTGAATAATTCTTTATGGGGGCACCTTCTAGGGTCCCTAGGACCCCAAATCCGCCTGCGCCCGATTTTTTTTTTTTTACGAGAAAAAGGTGCCCAGGGGGGTTGTAAAGTGTTTTTTTAATTGTTTTGGGTTGGTTTGGATTAGGTTGGGTTGGACTGTGTTGGTTTGGTTTGTTTTAGTGAAAAAAAACAAAAAAAAATAAAAAAAAAACAACCGGCGCAGACGGATTTGGGGTCCTAGGGACGCTAGAAGGTGCCCCCATAAAGAATTTGGTAATTATGCAGTATACAGTTTTCTGCCATTTTTGATTTTTTTTGAAAAATTCTTTATGGGGGCACCTTCCAGGGTCCCTAGGACCCCAAATCCGGTTTTTTGGTTTTTAAATTTTTTTTTCAGTAAAACAACCCAAACCAACACAGTCCAACCCAACCTAATTCAAACCAACCCAAAACAACCAAAAAAACACATTACAACCCCCCCCCTGGGCACCATTTTTTCTCGTAAAAAAATACAATAAAATCGGGCGCAGGTGGATTTGGGGTCCTAGGGACCCTAGAAGGTGCCCCCATAAAGAATTTTTCAAAAAAAATCAAAAATGGCAGAATACTGTATACTGCATAATTACCAAGAATTTTTCAAAAAAAATCAAAAATTACAGAAAACCGTATACTGCATAATTACCAAAATTAGTACTTACCTACATGTATGTTAGCATTTTAAGAGGAATTTATATGCCCCAATATAGGCAGAACATACATCCTCTTTTTCCTAGACATGCCCTCTTTTCTGGGCCCAAATTTTTATTCCATTATTGTCTTGTGTTATGATAAAAAAGTTTTTAATGCATCATATAGGCATTTTCATATTGTTGGATTTATTTCTTAATTTCTAGAGAACACTTACAAGGCACCCAAGAAGAAAATCGCTCCAAAGATTTCCGCAAAGAATTAGAAGATAGAGAAAGAGAGAAAAGACCTGGTGGTGCAGGTAGAGCAGAACATACCAAACGGTTAAAACTTGATCAGGTACCTGCTGCCAGTTTAGATGCAGATGACCCATTGGGTAAGATATTATCTTGGAAATTATTTATTTATTTATTGGTACATTGATTAACAGACAAGCAGAAATTACAAAGCAGGAAAATATAAAAACCTTAAAAATTACCAATATAAACTAATATTAAAATAGCTTATTATTATTTTAATTTTGTTGTAAAAGAATAATACCTATATAAATAAAATATTTCTTAGCTATTATGGAAAAAAAAATTAAACAAAAGTCTTAAAAAAAGAGTTAAACACCTAAAACATGTCCAAAACAATAATACTACTAGGACTATAACCACTAAAAATTGTATAGAATGAAAACAAATATATGATATTGAAAAGCAATTAGGAGATAAACTCAGTTTAGATCTTAACAATTAAGTGTCTTTAATATAAAATTAAAATTTGTGAAAGTGCAATGTGTAGCAGATTGCAAGGTTTCTTTTTAAAAAGTGACTTGATCAGTACTTCTCAACATGGATTTCTCAGTAGTAAATTGGTCAAGACAGCAACATATAGCTTCATTTCCAGAATTATAGAAAACTTAGAAACAAAACACAAAACTCTAGGAGCTTTTTTAGACCTCTCAAAGGCATCAACAGCCTTTACCATAAGTTGCTTCTGGAAAAACTGAAACTAACCAGGGTCCAGCAATGGATAGGTCAGTCTCAGATGGTTTGCTTGGAGATAGAGGGTTTCAAGAAGTTTTCTGATTTGATTAATATTAACTTAGTTGTCCCACAGTGTCTTGTTATTTTTATAAATGACTTACCCAAAGTTGTTAAGAATGAATTAACAAACCTTGTGAATTTAGTTAAGGATGCATTTTTTGGGGTCAATCTCTGAAAAATGATGCATTAAATAAGGCTGAGAGATGGTTTAGCATGCTAGATTATGATAAAACAATTTTTGTTGGATTTAAAACAGCACAATTACATGATCAGTACCATAAGGCTGTTGAGCTTCTGTCCCAGAATATTGAACTGTCAAAACATGTCAAATTTTTAGGTTTTATATGGACCAACTAAACTCTGCTTGCTATTCAATCAGAATACTAAAGGATTATTTAAAACAACATTTTTTGCTTTTTGTGTATTTATGTAGTGCTAAGGAGTAATATTCTGGTGGGGGCTTCAAAGGTTTTGATTTTACAAAAAAGGGTGGTAAAAGCTGTGCTTGGAATAAAAGCCGGAGATTCCTGTAGGGGTGAATTCAAATATCTAAATATTCTAACCTTTTCTGCTTTTTTTATTTATGAATGTATATTATTTAAAATTTTTCACCTTTTAGTCATATTGGTCGCGATTCTTCAGAAGCAACAGAAAATCTCACTCGTCAGAATTCTGGAAAGTGGCGATTTTTACTTATCGCCTCATTTAAAATAAAAACACATTAACCTTCATATTTATCCTAATGTTGTAAGAGAAACTGCGTAATTTTTTAAATAACATTTTGTAAATTTAATATTTTAAAGATATTCTGCAGGACTAGTTTATGGCGGAGCTAAATTGTTGCTACTCATACCAGTAAATGTGAAAAAGTGTCGAAAATTCTCACCGTGTAAAAGGAAAGACAGAATTTGTGTGACTTCTGAACAGTGACAGTGAAATATTCGATGGCTATCTATGGTTTTGCATGTTAAAAGTTTTAAAGCTTAATAACATACATTTTTAAATAAAAAACAGGGTTTTCAGAAAAACAGCCTACAAACAAATTAAAACTGACATATTTTTTATTTACTAGAACAGTATTAAGAAACTAAATTTTAAGGAATATTAGCAAATAGTCCTGACAAAAAAGCATTAAGTGTAAACTTGTGTTTAAAAATCATCAGTTTTTTTTTGTAAGGGCGAGATTTTCTGACGGCTTTTGAATAATGGCGACCATTTTGCCACATCATGAATATAACATAAGAAATACAAACTTAAATATACTTAATATACATATACTATCTTTTACAACAAACATTCAAATAAAATAAAACTAGAAACAAACCTTAATGTTTTCAAAAAAGGGTATTTTCTCTTCTAGTAGACTTGGAACATACATTTATCCATATTTTAATTGTTCTTAAATGTTTTTATGTTTGTTTTAAACTTTTTATAGTTAAATTTATTTTAATAAGCTTTTATACATTTGTTTGCTAACGTTTTCTAAAATGATATTTTTCAATTTTTTTATTATTCAAACCAATTTGTTTCCTTTTTAAGGTTTTGCTTATTGTTTACTTTATTTTTAAGTTTCTGACTATTTGCTCAATTATACTAAAAATTTATCCAAATAAAGATCTACTCTACTCTACTCTACAGGCTTTTTCAACCCCTTATAAAAAGAAGTTATGGGTGATTTTCAGGAAATATCCCAAAATGGTGTTTTGTCTATATTTCCTAAACTAAATTAGTTTGACCTGCACTTTTATTAAGTCAGGTGGATATGGATCTATATTTTTTCAAATATTTGGGGCAATAAAAGCAAACTAAGAATATCAGTTCATTAAGTAAATTGCATTAAATATAAAACATTAATAAAAATTAAAATAAATAACTGTTATGACCAATAATGTAGGTTTTCTATCAATTAATCCTCCGTGAAGTCATTTTTGCTTTAGATTTTATGAAACATGTTGTGTAAATCATTTTAAATCAAAGGAAATTCATGTGATTCCTAGAGGCTACTTAAAAGTTATATTTTATTTATTTTTATTTATATAAACAGCCAATTACATTATTAATGTTAACCTTAAAACTAAGATGTCAATGGACCGTTCAGTCTTTTACATTTCTATTTAGGCGTAACGGCAGTATATATAACAAATTTAGGACTATTGTTAAGAAAATACATTAGTACAATTTAATCAATTTTTTTTTTATATACCCATTTAATAATAATTAAAAATTTTAAGAAAAAAATAATATGAATAGACATATATATCCACAGGTTACTAACAAAACCATGAGACATTGTTTTCTATCAACCAGTTATGTAGTTGATGTTTAATTTTCTTGTATTTATTATTTTTAAATTGTCCTGGTAACATATTATAAATTTTTGGTATAGTATACAGCAAGCTACTTTGGCATGAACTAAATTTGACATTTGGTATTATAACATTATTATTTTCTTTTAGCCTAGTGGTAAAGCGGTGATTAATTGGTTCTAGAAATTGTTTATGTTTATTCATATACCTTACAACACACTTTACATATATTTGATTGATTTTTCAGAACATTGAACTCTTCAAATAATTTTTTTGTAGGAAAAATTCTTTTTTTATTTAAGATTGTTTTTAATACATATTTTTGCGTTATGGTTCAAATTGAAAGTGTACTTTTACAAGCTGCTCCCCATACAACTATGCAGTACCTTAAAATCGATTCTACTAAAGCATTATATACAATCTTTAGAGTTTTAATTGACATAAATGATCTAAGTTGGTAAAATTTAAAAATTAGTTTACATAATCGGTTCGATATGTAGCTTATATGTTCATTCCATTTAAGTGTGGGGTCAAAATAGACACCTAAATATTTAGTTTTATTTGTTATTTTTATTTCCAATTTACAATGACAATCTTTTTGCTGATTGCAGTTAAAATTATGAATAATTAATTTAGGTATAGAAGTAGTTTCATTAGTATTCATTGAGAAGCACATTAAGTTTGATTTTTCTGTATTAAGGGTTAGATAATGATTATCAAACCATGCTTTAATAATTTTCATTGCATTTTCAGCCCTAGCCCTAACACTGTTATCTATCCTAGCAAATCACTTCAATATCACTGTCCTCAAGTAAGCTCAATATTTCATTGATGTATATTGTGAACAATATTGGCCCCAGCACTGTACCCTGTGGCACACCATATTCTGTTGTATTTGGATTACTTATTGTGTCATCGATTTTTACACTATGATTCTTTGTGACAAGTAACTTTTGAATAAGTCTAAAACAATTCCACATATACCTAATTTTTCCAATTTTTTTAACAGAATCCGATGTGTCCCTGAATCAGTGACTGACATGATCTGCTACACATGACACAGCATCCTCTGTATTGGTTTGTTCTTTAAATCCAAATTGGTTTTTTGACATTAAATCATTACTCCTAAGATATGAACTAAGACGTAGTTTTATACATTTCTCTATTAGCTTAGAGATATTGCTTGGTAAGGCAATAGGTCTATAGTTTGTTAAGATTTTTTTGCTTCCCGATTTATAAATAGGAGCAATGATTGAGTGTTTAAATCATTGTAGAAATACATTTTTAGAGAAAATGAGATTAATGAGGTACAGAAGTGGCTTGAGTAAAATTTGATGGTTTTGTTTTATAATGTTTACTTGAATATTATCAGCACCAGATGCTGCATTATTTTTTAAACTTTTTATTTGCATTATCAACTCATTCTCTGTAATATGTCTTAAAAACATAGATTTATTTGTTTCTTGAATTTTTTTTAAGTTACATTTTTGTTGAGTAATTTTAGATGCCATTTTTTTCCCTATTTCAAAAAACCTACTAAATGACTCTGCCACCTCTGCACATATACATATGAAAGTGTTGCTGTTTTTCCAAAATTCCAAAATTAAAGTTCATTAATTTGCCATTTACATACCTATCCACCGTAAAGTAGAGTGAAGAGTTTTTTGTATTATTAGAAAATATTAAGGTCTCAATAGACAGAAAAACTTATTTTAAAAAATATTTTTTTTATTAAAACTTATGAAATCTTAACCTTCATGAAGCTATCTTCCATGAATAAATATTAATGGAGGATAGGTTAATTCACAGAAAAATTATATTATTAATTATAAAATATATTTTTACAATAAAACTTGTACTTGTACTACTTTGTGTTTCTCCCATTCGCAGTAGAAACTTTTGGTCCTTGGGGGGATAAAGCACTTAAATTCATTTCAGATTTGGGATGCTTAGTTCCCCCAAAGAAGGCCAAAAGTTTCATTATGCAAAAAATTAGTCTGGAAATTCAACGCGATAACGCCGTATCGGTGTTAGGAACACTCTCTGATGAACCAGGTCTTAAAGAAATATTTTTATATAACCCTGCTCTTGGTTATACATACATATATATATTTGGTTTGTTTTGGTTTTTAATATTATTTAGTTTTGTATTGTAATATTTTGAGAATTTTTTTCCGTTTTTTCTTTTTCATTTATACAAAAGACACCGTCGCTCTTGTATGTACTACTAGTCTATATATGATGGAATCTTTGTTTGTGAGACACTCAAATTTGTAATCAGTATTAAATTAGCCTTATGTTATATTCTAGACCAACAGGTAAACAACCAAAAAAAATCGTTTTTAGTTTTGGGACAACTCAATATATTCACCCATATAGGTTTGAAACAATGCATTATTAGCAACTGGATCCCAGCTGGCGCAGAAGCATAAAAAAAATAAGGGAATCTCCTTTCCTTATTTTTTATTTTATTTTGATGCAGTTGATTCAGGTATTCACTACCTCTTTTTTGATACTATTAAATCAAGTGGCAATTAAATGTACTAGGTTTGATTGTATATTTTTTCTTAATTAAGATATTCTGATTCTGAGTATATTTTGGTCCTTTGTTATCTACCCCATTTACTTGGTTATTACGAACTACAGTTAAGAAATGTCTGAGGTAATATTTAACCAAACTATTGAAACAAAAAGCTTGTTTTATGGGAAACAATTTTTCTTTGCTTATGACTGTGTTTTTGTTAACTTTCAAAATTTTTGTGCATATTTCTTTTTGTTTCCAGGCCATCCATAAATTATGTCACACCATTTTGAACCTTTTTTTCCTCCCTTTTCACTAAATTTACGTTTTTGATACCCTTAAGAAATAAATGACCCAAAAAAAATGTGAAGCGACTACCGAGACCTCTTCCTCCCTTTTGTCATATATTTATATAACCTCTTTCTGTTCCCTGGGTAAGATAATTTATGAATGGTCCCTTTTGGAAATATCTACATTTTTATATCTTATTTTTCCAATAAAGTTTTTTTTCATCTGGAGGAGGTCGGCTGTTACAAATTTTGTGTTCCTGTAGGTAAGGTGACGAACTCCCGAACAACAAAATAGCGGAGGCGGTAAAAATTTTTGGTCTAGTTTTAACAGATTAAAACTTTTCAAAAAAAAAATTATTGTTTTTTTTATTAATTAAAATTTATTTCTTAAAAATGATACATCATTACTACCTCAAAGAAAATTAGGTTATTTTCTTTGTTTTACTATACAGTAAAAATACTTATGTATGATCTTAATCAAATAATCAACTTAAACAAATAAACTTTAACAAATCATTACTTAATGCACCTTTAAAATTAAGCTACCTAACTAATTTTTATTTTTAAATTTGTACTTGGTTTGTCCATGTATACAGGGTTCCTAAGATTTTCCTTAGGGATAGGATTTCAATAAATCAAAAAGAAATGGCATAGAAAGTTCTGCGCGCACAAAAGAAACAGGTATATTGAGCAATGGTGCCAGTTTGTTATTATCTCCGGACTGCTTTCATGAGAAAAAATTGTCGCCACTCTTTCATTGTGAGCATAAATCATAGTTGCAATAATAACCGTTGACAAGATGTCTGCAAATTCCGCTAGATGGCGGCCACACCATGAGAAGGGGACAGATTTGAACATCTAATCTAATTAAAAATTAGATGTTTTCAGGTCCAAACCACAGCTTTTTCTTGCTTAAAGGAGGCGGCAGGGTCCATTATTTACGATACTGAGCGATAAACTATAAAGAAGAAATATCTTCGCTTTTAATTAAATTTCTTTCCATTCTGTTCTACTAGTGACATCTATCCGGAAACGGCCAAACCATGCAGCTAGCACTAGCAGCCAAAGAAATCAATAAACGGCGCTGTTTTTCCTGCAGAGCTTTTTGCTTGCGATATTATTGATTTTAAATAAAGCTGGCCCTACACTACATTTGATATTTTCGAGGTGTTTTATGACATGATCTCGAAACATGTAGCGAACCAATCCTTCAAAACTAGCGGGATGGTAAAAGCGAAAAATAAGGGGCTGCCAATATTTGTAACACCCAAAAAGGGGTGAAAAGATTTATTTTGCTCTGTTTCTTTACAAAAAACGTTTTTTACGAAAAACTTGAGCTCTGCCACTTTTTTTATTTTTTTCTTCAACTTTCTCGAAATTTTCGTCATACCGTAGAAAAAAATTATTTCCCCCATGGTCATACTCTACTTTTATTCGAAAAAATTTAGAAACAGAGATGGGATCAGTTTTCCTAAAACGGGGGATCTTGGTTTCGAGTGAGAAGATAAAGGGCGGCGCAGGCAAAAATTTTTCAATTAAATTAGCCGAACGCAAAAATGTTAGAAAAACAAAGCACGAAATAAAAATGGCGCCGCTTACAATTTTTTTTCAAAAATTACTTAATTTCGGGAACACAAAGGAATAGGTCTAAAGAGTATAATTTTTAAGAAAAAAATATCAAGTTTCTCGCCCTCCTCCACTGGGACTACAGGGGCCGTGCACAAATTACGTAATGGTCATAGGGGGGAGGGGGGTTACAAAACGTTACGTAGGGGGGAGGGAGGTTTTCGACAGCGTTTGCATTTGTGTGAAACTAAGAAAATTTGGAATGAAAATAAGTGAAAAGTTTTTTTTTTGGGGGGGGGTAGTGGTCTTGAAATCGTTACGTAATATTAGGGGAGTGGCGTGCCAAACCGTTACAAAACATTACATAGGGAGGGGGTCAAAAATTGGTAAAATCACCGTTACGTAATTTGTGCACGGCCCCACATCTGACTGTTCCTCCTTTTTGATTTCGAATCAAAGTGCAAAACCCGGGTTGGACGTTGAAAGGCGTCAACCCGTCCTACTTGCTTGATAAAGTTTCTACGGAAATATCTCAGTCGATTTCTCCGGCCGTGTATGAACGCTTTAGGTTAGGCATTTGCATGTATCTCAGTCCCCAGCCTGTAAACAGTGCGTAAGGACAATGGTTACAAAATGAAAAGTCGAAAAATATTTTTTTTTTACGATATCTTTCATCAGTTTGGTATTAAAGTCGAGCAAAAACAATTTTTTATTCCACTCCTAAAGGTATGAAAATGGAAACATTAGAAAACAACAACCTGGAATGGATTTACTACGTGTAAGATGTAGTGACAACATCGCCCCATGCCCATCCTTTTCTGCCTAATGTGCTTTTCCGTTTGTCTGCGTCTTATACACGGCTGCTTGGCCCCCTAATGATTTGCTTAGGAACCCTGTATAACGTAGTGCGTTCACATTTTCCAAGAGATATTTGTAAAATGCGAGACAGGTGTATTTAAAATTATATTTGCACAGGATCGTGGCTTTAAGTGTTGCAATTGACAATTGGATTTTTTCGTCAGTCCACATGTTGTTGATTAAAAAAAAACCTTTCCCACTCTGCATTAGTCTCAGGTAAGGCCAAAGAGTATTCAACTAAATCTAAAACATTCTTAAATTCAAGAATATAGAGATAGAAAGAACTACACTGAGCGTCAATGCTATTCTGTAACTTCTCACATTATGCATAAAAACCACATATTTTCAGTGGGAAAGTGATTTTTTTCAACAGGATTTTGGGATGGCAATGGGCCACTTTTAAATAAACTTAATGATTTGATTTGATTGTCTTAATTTTATAAACGTTAAAGAACAAAAAATAAAATTTACTTTAGAAGTAGAAAACGATAACCAAATTTAATATTAATTTTAATAAACAAACAAAATACATTACAAACCTCAGTTTATAGAAAACCAACATATACAAATAGCTATCTAAATTTTAATTCAAATCATTGCTCATCGGTTAAAAAGGCAGTAATAAAAAGTCTATACGATAGAGCTAAAATAATTTGTTCGGACAATAACACATTTTTACAAGAAAAACAAATAATAAAAGAGGTCTTAATTAAAAATTCGTATCCAAATAACTTCATCGAAAATTCTTTTAGAACAAATTTAATAATTCCTTCTATACCAGGTATTTCGAACAAAAATTAACCGAATCGCTAATAATTATAATATTAGAAAAATTTGGAAAAAATCAAATACTCTTAGATCTATTCTAACCAAAACAAACCCATTAAATGCTGAGCAAAACTCAAAAAATATCGTTTATAAAATTCCTTGCGAGTGTGGTAAATTTTATATTGGAGAAACTTCAATGTCTCTTGAAATTAGAATAAATGACCATAAGGGGCACCTCAAAAGGGGAGACTGGGAGAGGTCTAAAATTTGCCAACAACCTTTTGAAGATGATCATAGAGTAATGTGGGGAGAAAGCAGTATATTACAAAAAGAACCAGACAAAATTAAACGAAAAATCAAAGAAGCAGCTTGCATCTATCTTAATCATATCAGTTGATATAAATACAGCTTAGCTTCCAATTTTAAAACAAGATTTTGAAAAAGTTTTTTTTAAAAGAAATTAAAAAATAGCATTGATGTTCTTTGGGTTTTTAATGTATTTTTTCTTAAAGTCAGTCAAAAGATAATCTTTATACTTGATATTTTAAAATAAACATTTTGTATTTTTATAATGTGATCTAAAATCGAAAACACTCAAACAAATATAATTTTGATTTTAAATTTTACTAAATTCACCCAATACCTTGTTGGCTAATATCGACGCACCAAACTGTCAAGTTAATATTTGAAATATACAATCAAAGTCAGTCAGTTGTATCACAATAGACAGATATTTTAAAAAAAGAATCGAAACAAATTTTGAAAAGAATAAACTCCTTTGATAACGGCAGTAGAATTTCTGCCGAAACGTCAGATAAGTACTTAGATTCTAGTTAGGATTTGCGTGTGTGTAGGCAAATTTTTTATCTTATTTAAAAACCACTGACAAACGAACAATTTTTTCTTTAGGAATTTACGCAGTGGGTTTTAACATATTTTTGAAAAAAATTCCTTAACTCGGTGGCGAAAAACCCAAAGAAAAAGTAGTTTCGACATTATGAATCCGCCACAAACATATAGATTTTATTAATATATAGCTAGACAATACTTTTTTTAAAATGAGATACCCCGTATCTAAAATTTGAATAGAGCTTTTCATTCTGTTTCCAAGAATGCTTAATATGTTACCTTTTTTTAACAGTTTTTAAATAAAATGACAAAAACTTTTCAATAAAAACAATGGTTTAGACAAAGGGTCACCGAATATCTGGTTTCTTGTTTAACTCGTTGGTCTCATGGAGATGATTTTCTAATTTTATTTAAAAACCGTTAGAGAAAAAGGTAACATACCAGATGTTTTTGGAAACAGAAGAAAAAGCTCTAATTAAATGTTCCAAAATATAGAGGGTATCTCATTTAAAAAAGGATCGTCGCCGCCCTAGCTCCGCCTCTTTAATGACGGCTGCGATGATTAGCATCCAGAAAGATACTTTTTTGTAAACCATCTAATTATGTGAAATTTTGCTTCTCTGCCTCTTTTGGTTTTGGAGATATTAGGGTGGACTCGAACTTTTGGGACACCCTGTATATAAAAGTACGTGCAGGAGACCTATCTATATTAACGCAGTTCGCTTCAGTGCTCACTTGACTCGTGCAAGGGAAATTTACAGTAAATATGTACTCGATTTATTTCCAAAAAATTGACAATTTGATGTTTTCAATTGTTAAATAAATGTATACATTTTCCAATATCATTAAAACATCATATGGAGAATTTTACAGTAACTTCTATAGTAAATTTTGATAAATTTACAAAACATAAAGCAAATTCAAATTAAATATGCACGAAACATTTACTTGGATTTCTTTATATTCTGCCAATTAAAGTAGATTTTTTTTTTGTTCATGGACAACTCTCTTTCTCTCTCTCTCTCTCTCTCTTCACATTTGTTTACCGTCACTTTTTCGAATCCTGTAGGCACTATTAACCTAACTGGACGGGTCATCAACTACTTCCGAATCACTGAAGTTTTGATAGATTAAGTTTTGATCGATAATATAAATAGTAGCGGCCAATTTTCTTTCATGGCTTTTTAGGTTTTACGGTATCTTGAGTCCTCAGTTCAAACTACTGAAGTAAAGTCAATTGCGGAAGATGTCTCTTTCACCCTCAAAACCAGCCCTTTAAAACTAAAAAGTGTGTTTAGGAAATGACACAAAAATGTATGTACTTTTTCTCGTTTTAAAGCACCCCTAAAAGCTAAAATTTCTATTCATGAAATGACCCAAAATTTTATTTCGTTTTTTGGGTCCTTAAGACTATATATTTTGCGGAACACCCTTTTTTACCCTTTAAAGCACCTCTAAAAGCCAAAATTTGTATTTATGAAATGACCCAAAATTTTATTTCGTTTTTTGGGTCTTTCAGACGCTAGAAAATATTGTGTAAACTCACGTCGCTATATCTTTTGCGGAACACCCTTTTTTTATCCTTTAAACCACCTCTAAAAGCCAAAATTTGTATTTATGAAATGACCCAAAATTTTATTTTGTTTTATGGGTCCTTAAGACGCTCGAAAATATTATGTAAACTCTCGTCGCTATATCTTTTGCGGAACACCCTTTTTTACCCTTTAAAGCACCCCTAAAAGCTAAAATTTGTATTTATGGAACGACCCAACATTTTATTTCGTCTTTTGGGTCCTTGAGATGCTAGAAAATATTGTGTAAACTCTCGTCGCTATATCTTTTGCGGAACACCCTTTTTTACCCTTTAAAGTACCCCTAAAGGCTTAAATTTGCATTTATGAAATGACTCAAAATTTTATTTCGTTTTTTTCGTCCTTAATACGCTATAAAATATTGTGTAAACTCTTGTCGCCTTATCTTTTGCGGAATGCCTCTTTTTCACCCTTTAAAGTACCCCTAAAAGCTAAAATTTGTATTTGGGTCGTTCTTGAAAAAAGGTAACATTTCAAATGGTAATTAAAAAAAAAAAACAAATTAGTGTTCTTTGAATTTTGGTAATTATTAAATGTTGCTGTAGTCGGTTGGACTAAAATGTGCTATATGGCCGAGATAACAATTCACTAGTTCTTGAGTTATTTTTGAGTTTGTGAATTCAACTGCTAACACGGGTAATAGCCAGCTAACACCAGTTATACCTATTTTACTAAAATCAAGAATCTTTATAGCTGGGTTGTTTTTGAAAAATGGTAAAATTTGGAGTAATACTTAAAAAAAAACAAAAATTGATTTACCACTTTTTAAGTAAATATAATATGTTGCTATATATATAATAAGCCCGTACTTGATTTCTCCTTTTCTCTCTTTTGTCGATTTCCTTTTTTATTTCTGGTGCTGTTGTCAAATACTTTCTAGTTTTTGCCATTTTTTTCTAAAAATTATTGAATTTTTTTAATTACAAGCGAAAAATTTCACAGGTGTTATCAATAAAATATTTTGAAAGATCACACCAGTGACGTTCACACTAGTGACATATTTAGCAAAATGTCTAAATAACAAAACAAAAAAAAATTACTACTTTTGTATTTTAATGTTAGTAAAATTTCATTTACTCCTTATATATATATAGAAACCCGTGTGACATTTATCTCGGCCAAAACGTTAATACTGTTAAAACCCCCAAAATTTCACAAAAACTGAATTATGTAACACATTTTAGGTTACACTCCTAAACTGTCTTCCGTGCTTCTCCATTTTCAGTCACACCAAAATCAATTACACGTGTTTTTTTTTGTTTTTTGATGAAGACAAAAAACTTATATCAAAGTATTTTTTTAAGGATTAAAATTTTTGAATTTTTATCTATCTAAATCATTATCTAAATAAATTTGATGATCCTAAAGTGTTTTTTTTTGTTATATCTGAAGCTCTTGAACTGAAGTTAGGGGTTACTTACTTATTTTTATAAGGAAGTCTCATTTAGTCTCATTTGCAGATTATTTCCAAATTAACCCTTAAATGCGCCGCAGGCAAAAAATTTGAAAAAAATTCCCTAAAATGCTATTTTTTACGCGTTTTAAATGTTGTAGCGCCACAGTCGCCACAATTTTGACAAAAAAAAAACGAAAAAATCTTTAAAAATTTTAATCTCGTTTCGTTTTCGTTTCAGAGATATTTGCATTTAAAAATTGTTAATATTTTCTGAGAAGCACCCTTTACTACGTGATAGAAACATCAATTTTTGAAAACAAAATCCTGAAACATGTCATTGTCAGCACACGTAGACTTGCTTGGTAAATTATTTTAAAGGTGATTCCCAATAAAAATACGAAAATTTTACTCCTAAATTCAAAGAAAAAAAAAATGAAATTTAAACAAAATAATCACGTAATTTTTCGTAGATGAATGATATTTAAGCACTGTTCAAATCTTTCTACGGAATTTTGAATCACCCTGTATATAGATTTGTTAACAAATCATAAATGCACCGTAGATGAAAATTTTACGAAAAATTATACTAAGAATGCCATTTATTACACATTTTGAATGCTGGTGATAAAAACTCCTTAGAATTGAACTAAAATTGTAACAATTAATGACCTCATCACACCAAACACACGTCATAAACCGGAGTAAAGGGTCAAAAAAGTGGAGGAGCTATAGCTCTCCCTGGAGCCCTTGATCACGATTAATTTATTGTATGTTGGGTTGGACCTCCTGGGACGGGGGATTTTAACCCCCAACCCCCCCCCATGGCTATGTCATTGATTCTGAAAAAAATCAAAAAAGTGCTCCGAAACGGGTCTTAGATTTTACAAAAAGTAGAGATATCACATGACCCTGAGGTAAGGTCACTAACAGAAAAAAGAAGAATCGCCATTTTTAAAGACGCAAAAAAACGAAAGAAAATTTATTTTGTACATACAGGTTTTAGCTTTTAAGGGTTCTGTAAGGGGTGAAAAAGGTGGGTTCTGCAAAGATATGGCGACAAGAGTTCACACAATATTTCTAGCAAAAGATATGGCGACGATAGTTTGGACACTGTTCTCAAGCGTCTTGAAAAATTAAAAAACCAAATAAAATTTTGGGTCATTTCATAAATACAAATTTTACTATTTAGGGGTGCTATAAAGGGTGTTCGGGAAAAGATATATAGCGATGCGATTTTATACAACGTTTACGCCCGCCCTGAAGTTGCTGAAAGCAAACAAATTTTTTGAAGGGGTAAAAAGAGGGTGTTCCGCAACAGATATTGCACCGAGATTTCACTGAATGTTTACGACTTTTGTGAAGAAGGCAAAAAGTACATCAAAATTTGGGTCATTTCCTAAAAACAGTTTTAGAGCGCTGGTTTTAAGGGTGGAAGAGACGTCTCCCGCAATTGACTTTACTTCAATAGTTTGATCTTTGGACTCAAGATACCCTATAATCTGAAAAGCCATAAAAGAAAATTGGTCACTACTATTTATATTTTCGATCAAAACTTGACGGATCAAAACTTCAGTGTCATCTTTTGTCCTCTACCATACCAACCAGCTCGGTGTTCATATTTTCGTGGTGGCACCCATATGATCTCCCTCTAAAAGTAAATGAGTTATTAATTCTCGCTTATTCCACAGACGCAGAAGACGACTCAGACTCCAGCGACGGCGAAGACGACACAGAAGCCCTACTAGCCGAACTCAACAAAATCAAACGAGAACGAGCCATAGAACAGACAAAGAAAGAAATAGAAAGACGGCAGGAGGAGGAAAGAATCCGTATGGAAAATATCCTTAGCGGAAATCCTCTGCTGACTCATTATTCCTCTGGAGCAGGGAAGGTTGATCATAAAGTAAAAAGGAGGTGGGATGACGATGTTGTTTTTAAGAATTGCGCCAAATCGGAGCTCGAGAAAAAGGGGCCCGTTTTTATAAACGACTCATTAAGGTCTGAGTTTCATAAAAAGTTTATGGAGAAGTATGTGAAATGATTTGTGGGAGGGTGGATTTTTTAAAGCATTTGGTGTATTAAGTACTTTTAAAATAAATAATTTAATCCTTAACGGAAGTCCGCTGTTGATTCATTATTATTCTGGAGCAGGAAAGGTGGATCACAAAGTAAAAAGGCGGTACGACACCTTGGACGACACTGTTTTTTTTAAAGAATTGCGCCGAGTCGGAGCTCAAGAAAAAGGGGCCCACTAATGACTCGTTGCGTTGTTAATGGAGAAGTATGTGAAATGATGTATGGGAAGGTGGATTTTTTAAAATCATTTAGATTGTTATAGTTACTCTAAAATAACTCTGTATTAAGTACTTTTAAAATAAATAATTTAATTCGCTAAGCTGTTTTAAGAAATACAATGCAAATGACCTAATCCTCTGTTGACTCGTTCTTCTGGAGCAGGAGAGGTTGATCACAAAGTAAAAAGGAGTTGGAACGCCGATGTTGTTTTTAAGAATTGCGCAAAGTCGCAGCTCAAGAAAAAGGGGTCCACTTTTCACTTTTATAAAGGACTCATTGAGGTGCGAGTTTCATAAAAAGTTTTGGTGTATTTGATTCAAAACGTTATAATTATTCTAAGATAATTCTATATTAGGTACTTTTAATTAGTAACCTTTATTAAGAAAATTATTTATTATTCCTCTGGAGCAGGAATGGTTGAGATTCGAGTTTCGTAAAAAGATTATGGAGAAGTATGTGAAATGATTAGTGCGAGTTCAATTTTTTAAAATTTTATTCAAGATTCTGTAATAGGTACTTTTAATTATATATATAATTGTCTTCTTGCAAATATTTAAGATGTTTGAGGAATAGTTATTTCGTTTTCAGTTATAACATTCTTGTTTAATTCATTTTTTTTTAAACAAAAAATACAAAATCTTAAAAAGAAAATCCACCACTCTTTAACGAAAAGAAAAAAGTTTATCCAGTGCCTAATAATATCGGTGGTATACTAGTGTAGTTTTTAAGAAATATGCAATATGGGAGTTTGGGGAGGAGCCTATCCTTATAAAGGAGTAATTGAGGTCCAAGTTGCATAAAACTGTTATGGAAAAGTAAGTAAAATTATTTGTGGGGGGGAGTGGTTTTTTCATTGCATTTAAAGGCTAGTTTTCCCATGACGCCCTTAAATTTTCAACATAAACATTGAGGGTATATGGGAGATATTTTTTGTGGTTACATAACTACCCTGATTTACATTAAAAAAATATGGCGAAGAATACAAAAATTCCAGAGAAATTACTCTTTAAAACATTTTTAAACACACTATTTCCTAGGAGTATAAAATGTATTAAAAGAAATAGGGGGGCTAAAGGTTTTAAGAAATGCACAAGATTTAGAGCTTGAGAATGGACTTGGGGATTGTAATACATAGTTATTTACGAAATCAGTGTGCACGTGCCGTAAAGTGCGGAAAAGGTACTTTCTGCACATGTTGCGTGCAAATTTAACCTGCGGGCAACCCTTTTACCAAAAATTTGCAATAAAAACATTTATTTACTTTTATTTTGATTTTAAGATAAGTTTCAGGAACTAAATTGAGTTTCTAAAATTTAGTTGCTTTTTATTATTTAATTTGTTTATCTGCACAAAAACTACAAAAATTAATTGGCCAACAGTAAGGATATGCTGCAAAAGTTGAAAACTGAGTTGGCAATGGCTAAGCAAATGCTCTTGTTTAGCCCCATAGTATAAAGATTTTGACCAAACAATGATTGTAGTATGTTCTAGTTTTTTCTATGTTTTTTCAGTTTTTTTGAGGAAGGTTTATATCGTATTTTATTGAACAAATAGTGCGACACCAGGGCAAAATTAGCTCCGTTTTTCTGTTCCATTGAGTTGCACTTTTTGTTTTTATGTTCCACTGAAGAACTAAAACGTTCAGTCTTGAACGAGTGCAGTTTTTTCCGCACCAGCTTTAGGGGCTCATGCCGCACTGTGTGCAATTTTTAACAATCTAAAATGTTGTCATAATTTAGGTATTTCAACCCGATAATGAAAGTTTTCTTGCTTTTTATAGTTTATCGCAATAGTAAAATGATAAAGAAATATTTATGTACATAATTGCAAAATCATATTCCATTGAAACTGCACTAGGGCAACTTTTTGAGAACTCTAAACCGGTTTCAGTGCACAACGAGTGGCGCACTGAATTTACCAATTGAATAAGCTATTAGTGTTTACAACTCGCGGCTAACTTTGCTTTTTTCTGGCCAGGTTTTTAAATCACTCGCTGAGCTCGTTCTTTAAACCGACCCAACCAGACCTGCTTGTTTAACAGTATTTTAGCCAGTAATTATAAAAACTACTATTGTCATATAGCGGCATTGCAGAAGTATTTTACTACAAGGATTTAACAGTATTTTAGCCACTAATTATAAAAACTACTATTGTCATATAGCGGCATTGCAGAATTATTTTACTACAAGGATAGTAATGCCAGTTTTACACCAGCTTAACGAAAACAATTTGAAGTTTCAATTTTTAAAAAACTATCAAGTCAATGATAATTACTTTTTTTTAATTCGAAAGAGAAACCAAATCAAAAGAAATATAGGTAAAGGGTGATTCACCATATTTTCCACCCCTCCCCCCCTTACTTCTCTTATATTGAAGCTGGAAACAAGTCTAATGTTCAGAAGTTGTGTAATTTTGTATAAACTTTCAAATGTCCTTAAAAATTAGCAACTATAGTCCGATTTTTTGATGAGCGGACTGACGTCATTTTTGCCTCTGAAAACGTATTTCTTTGTTGTCAACAGTTCGCATGTCAAATAATTTGACTTTTTTTACATATTTATTGTCGCTGCCTAAAACAATGTCATTCCGCTCATCAAAAAATTGGACTATATCATCGCAACTGTCAAATTTTGACATTAACTTCTTCATTTTAAAAAGAACCACCTGGCCCTTTTTTTCCTGATTCCAAAAATATATAATATGTTTGATTTATCTTGGACGGTTCTCGCGTTTAAATAAAAATACTTTCCAATAAGTACAATGTGTTACACCCGGTTCCCACATTCGACTTTCTCGTGAACGGGCACGTACGAAAAAGTCGTAGGTGGGAGCCGGGTGTATGACAAGTAGACATAGTTTAGGTGTATCATCTTAGGGGGCATAGCGTATTCCGTGGGACTTCTGATGAAGATTTTACGAAACCTGTTTTAATCGATTGCTAATGGACCCACCAACACTGTCTAACCTGTTAACCGCCCCAAAAATGCTGCAGTCAAAAAGTAGGGTTGGGGTGTCATTTTTTTTTCTTAAATTCATACGGTTTAAGCTAGAGCAATGAAATTTGGCATATAAGTTGACCTTTCGGCAACGTACCCTCGTATGTCATAAAAAAAATACATATGTGGCCCCTAGGGGGTAACAGTATTGCCTACAAGTATACTATACCAAAAAAAATTGCATGACTATTAACAAGGCCCCTGGGTTAGGAGCTAAAAATTTTGTCGATTTCAATTAAAAAATTATCTTTCACTCATCTTTCAGCCAATGTCAACAAAAATGCACCACCAAGGGTGCAGTGCAACTTTGTCCCAGCCCCTAGAAACTGTAAGGAAGCGATATCTAATTTTCACCATAATCGTATTCCAGGGGCGACCCCTAAATAGGGGCTAAAAATTTTAAATCTCTAACAACTTGTTCAAAACTTACTATACCAAATTAAAAAAGTGCAAAATTTTTTGGCAACTACAAGTTCGAGTCAAAACAATTACATTTTAAGAGTCTATATATTTTTGCATCTGACTTTGCCCCAGCCCATAGGGGCTGTACACGGGCAATATTTTTACCATTTCTATATTCCAGAAAACCACTCAATATGCACATCTACACCTCATCAAAAAGTGTGCGTATGTGCATATGGATTGTTTTCTGGAATATGAAAATGGTGAATATTAGATCCCGCCCCCTTACAGCCCCTAGGGGCTGGGAAAAAGTTGGGGGGTATTTAAAATTGAGAAGCGGTTCACTGCACCTCTAGGGTGCATTTTTGTTGACATAGGGTGAAATATAAGTAAAATATAATTTTTTAATTGAAATCGACAACATTTTTAGCCTCTACTAGGGTCCTGGGGAACAGCTATGAAAATTTTTTCGGTATAGTAGATTTGTAGGTAATAGTATGAACTAACAACTTACTGAGATTCAGATGTGCAGGTGCATTAGTATAGAAGGTATGAGGGATAGTTTAAAAACACATTTTGACCCCTGTTGCCCCCTAAGGGCCACATATGTAATTTTTTATGACACACAAGGGTACGTTTCCGGAAGGCGAGCATATATGTCAAATTTCATTGCTCTAGCTTAAACCGTCTGAATTTAAGAAAAAAAATTGACACCCTAACTCTACTTTTTGACTGTAGCATTTTTGGGGCTGTTGACAGGTTAGGCAGTGTTGGTGGGTCCACTAGTAATCGATTACAATAAGTTTATTTAAATCTTCATCAAAAGGCCCACGGAAGCCATTTTTTATACCCCTAAGTAGTTGTTATCCTTTCAACACATTACTCTTATGGGAAAGTAGTTTTCCATTTACTCGAGAACCATCCAAGATAAATCTAACATTATATATTTTCGGAATCAGGAAAAAAAAACGATCCAAATATACTGTCATTGTCAGTATCAAACATCTGGTCCAATTGAATTTGGAATGAAGTGTTACAGGGTGATTCACTATATTTTATACCACCCCTTATCTCCCTTATTATTAGAGCTGGAAAAAAGTTTTATGCACAGAAGTTGCATAATGTTTTTGTAAACTTCCAAATGACGTCTTTAAAAATTAGCAGCTATCATAGCAACTGTCAAATTTTAACATTACCTTTTTTATTTTATATATAGCCGCTTTTATATATATAGATATATATATATATATATAATAAAAAAGTTAATGTTAAAATTTGACAGTTGCTATGACAGCTGCTAATTAAATAAAAACATTATGCACCTTCTTTTTTCCAGCTCTAATAATAAGGGAGATAAGGGGTGGTAGAAAATATGGTGAATCACCCTGTAACACTTCATTCCAAATTCAATTGGGCCAGTTTTTTGATACTGTCAATGACAATTCCATTTAGTTTTTGTCAGAGACAACATAATAACTTACGGAGACTAACAGAAATATAGAGCCGCGCAGGAACTACGTTCCTGTAGCGCTTAGCGCATTGCGGCGGAGAGTGGAAGTAATGCTTGTATTAAGTAAACACCTACCTTGCCCCGTTCATCTCTTTCTATATGATCATAAAAGAAAGACAGAATATTTTTCAATGTCGAAATATATTTCACACAATTTAATTTTGTACCTGCCGGTTTTTGCCACCGCTTGTCAAAGTTTGGCAAGCGGTTTTTTTAGATTATCACCAGTGAGTTATTTTAATCAGTTTTGATTGGAAATCGCGCGAGTTTATGGGATTAGCTATATAGTGGATTAACAACTTATTGTAAAGTCTAAAATGTCATTCAAATCAGGCTGGATCACTAACATTAAAGCTAGAGAGCATGGGACTATTTGAAGAGTGGTGAAAATTGGGGTTCAGACTTGCGAACCCATACAACCAAAAAAAAAGAGTTATAGGTTAAAACATTTCTAAAATCTGTAAAACTTTAATAACAGAGTTATAACCCCTCTCTTCCTATTTTAAATTTTTAAAGGGTCCAAAAAACTTTTTGTAAGCTAAAGAAAGTTTTTTAGCTGCATGGCTGACTTGTGTAAGTGCTTTATGCATATTAACATCAATAAAGATTTTGATTTGATTTGAGTACAAAGTTGGTTAAGGTTTGTATAGAGCTAAAACCTTTTAAGTTTTTTCATATCTTTTTATTATTGAATAAGTAAGTGTCTGTAAACAATTAATCAAAAGAATGTATTTTATTATGCGTCTGGCTGTACAAGTAGTTCTTTCCTGTAGCCACCGGCTGCGCTCGTGTCGCCATCAAACAGTGTTCCCCAAATATAACACAGTATCGGTCACTCTCGCGTAGCTATTACTATTACTTTTTCTATGGTTTTTGTAAAATTGATCCGGAAAATTGGGAACCTAAATTTTTTTCTCCTGAAAATATACGGGTGTTAAAGGGGAGGTTTGATAGTATTATAATTAATCACCCTGTAGGTTATATCCACTCGTAGCGCAGTGGGTAACGTATCGACCTGCCGCACAGAACGTCTCGGATTCCAATCCCGGCTAGGATTACCTCTGCAGAAACACTGGGTATAAAAAAATGTCCACCCGAAAAACATTTGTAAAGAAAAATTCCGGTCTTATAATTTAAAATGAAAATACCTCGTGTATTCTGATTATTGTGAAAAATGTAAAACATCAAAAATTGAGTATATAAATAAACAATTTCCGCGAATAATATTTGTAAACAAACATTGCATTTACGCGTTTGCATGTATCACTGGTCAATGCATATTTAAGTATGTGATTAAATTTGTTTACAGTGTACTTTAATGCATACAACAAATTTAACAATGTACTTCTTATTTTTCTGCTTTTCAATATAACCTGGGTGTTCCAAAAGCAGACCCCTTAAGGCGCAATTACACAGACGAACATGCTGAAATAAAAGCTCGTGCAAAAGATCTAAAATTCTTTGCGTGAACATTTTTGTTAGCTTTTCATTGAACATTTTGTTCAGGTAAATTTTTGAGTAAATTATTGCTATCTCTTTTGGAAACATATTTTTAAAGATGAGAATAAATAATTTCACACCAGTGATCAGTGATCTCAATTCTTTAAAGAATGGAACACCAACTTTTATTTAAAATTTTTGTGAAGAAAAGTCGACGGCAAGTGAAACATTATTATTGGCTCTACTATCAGTTTTGTCACATGGATTAGGGTTACTTATAATATTTTTTTCTTAGGGTTTTTCCCGGATTTTTTTGCTCGGGGTTTTTTTTGGGATTTTCTTACGATTTTTTTTTTATTTCCAAGGGTCTTTTTCCTAAAGCCAAAAAAAAAACCCAGGAAAATTTTTCTTTTCCAAAAAAATTTCAAATATCGGCAAAAAACACAAAAATTACACTTTTAAGCGGTAATCCGCGCCTCACGACTATGAGGAGTGGTGGGGAGGGGGATTTTTTTTAAACATATTTTTGTAACCTTTAGCTTTTATTGTTGTTTTTTAATTCCTCACACCAGATTTACCTAGTTAGTTTAAGGTCCCAAGGGTTGCTTAAAAAAGCAAAAAGTTCATGAAAATGCTGAAGATATAGATATTTACTGTCAATTTAATGTAATAATCAAGTCGATTACTGACACTGAACCAACCATATGCAAAGGGCAACATTGCGATTCAAAAGGGTGGCCGGCCTACTACCTGCGAAATCCAAAACGCGGGATGATAGATCGGCGACACAGTCTACTAAATTACTGCTAAATTATATTTTTTAGACAAGGGTCGGGTTCGTAGGGTTCTAAAAGTGGGTAATAAACGGGTATTATTTAAACCGAAGGTGCTTTTGTTCATATATTTGAGATTTAATAAAATGTATATAGGTTTTTTTAATTTGACCTAATTATTATTGTAAAAGACTAAACTAGGAAGTAAAACGTAAATTTTTATCATTATATTTTACAGGCAACAACAATAAATAAGTGCCAATTATAATTTTTTTTATTCTCGTTTTTTTTACAACCCCAAAAAAGTTACAAGTATACTGCCATATCCCCTATAAAAATCAGATCAATCGAAATTGCTTATGAGGTAAAATGTAACTTTCGGCATCAAATCGTTTTTCCGTCGGAAAGCACTTGATTAAAAATACCTTATTTCAAAACTTTGTTTTTCTATTTTCAGTTTAATTCAATGAATTCCGATAAAATATATATTTTGAATTTGTAAAGAAATTTTTATACCCCCAATTCTTCAAACAAATTTTGCTCAACATTCTCTCCAAAATTTAGGTCTGTTTTTTTGTACGGGATTTTGCTCGAACATTTCTTTGAACATTTTGCTCAAGAGGCTCGTGTAAATGTTTGTCGCCATTTCAACATTAAAGGAAAGTTTGTCTGTGTAAATGCGCCTTTAGAGCTAAACCATTGATTTGAGGCGACGCCCAGTTATCCAAAAATAAGCTACGGCGCCAAATCACCAATAAAAGTATCATTTTTATTTATTGTCTCGGTTTCTGTTTAGTATTCTACCTGAGAGAGGTATTAGTGTAGGGGTCCCAGACCCCCCATCATGCTGAAAAATAAAGGATGTTCTGACTTTACAGGTTCCTACAAATATATTTTTATTTGAAAAATACTTTAACCTCAAGTTATTGGAATGTAAAGTTTATATCCCACCTACACATATATAGAATAAACAAATGTTCTGCACATATAATTTTTGTACTTATTTTTTGTTAATGTTGACAAATTGACAATTTTTTATATATTTTGCAAAAGCTGCTACAAAACAGTTTGTAAAATATTTTTGATGAAAATGAAAAGGTTTTATAATTAACCCTTAAATGAAACACCTATCCTACATACCAACTGAAAAATAAGCATAGTCGAATAAAGAAATATATTATAGTACGTGACATACCTAGGGCCTAAAGTGGCACTTTTTTACCGAGGCGAAAAATTTGTAGCCTGAGCCAAGCGAGGGATGAGAGATAAAGACTCTTTAGTCATTGGTATATACAGCGTGTAGGTCCAAGTCTTCGGTGCGGTTTCGCTGATGTGCGGGAGACAGGGGCCGATAACCGCGCGAATCTGACAAAGATAGCCCGAGCCAATGCTTTGTTTGCAGGCATATGTGACTATCTTTGTCAGTTCCGAGCGGACTTCGATCTGTACAAGCTGTATACTATTTTTTACTGAATTTAATTTTAGTCATTAAATTTAATGTTAGTCCCTAAAGTTTTATTTAATCCCTAAAATTTTATCTTACTCCCTAAATTTTATTTGAGTCTATAAAATCCCGCGTTTTCGCACCTAAAAAGCGCAAAAAAACATAAGTGCCATATGCAAGCAGTAGTAAGGTGACCAACCGTCCCGGTTTGGCCGGGACAGTCCCGATTTTTAACCATTTGTCCCGGGGAAAAAATCCGTCCCGGATAGTCCCGATTTTTCAGCAAAATTTCCGGTTCGCCCCGGTTTTGATACCACTGTATTTTGTAACTTTAAAATCACTGCAATTAAAAAAGCGCATGTTCTCTGCCATCTATAAATTTGAATTGAAACCTTACTTAAATTATTTTTCTTTAATAAGTATTTTGGAAAATACGCCTTAATATTATTAGAGGTGCATATAGGACAAAATACATGATATACAATACATTGAATGGCCGGAGTGTCCCGGTTTTGCCTCTTTAGGAGTTGGACACCTTAGAAGTGGGTATACCCAGAGTTGTTATAAACCCAAAAACACCAACCTTTCAAAACATCAATAAAATTATGAACACGTCTTGTCTCACTGAAGAACCTTGTATAAAAACCTTTCTAACACGCTGCTAGTCCCAAGAAACAAGGAGGGGACCAGTATACTAAACAAAGCAAGACACAACACACAAGTTGGTTTGCGAAGTGTAAAATTTATAGGAATTTCATTTCGTAAAACCACAGAAGAGCTGAAGTAAAACAGTGTATTGTTGTAAAACCAGTTTATCTACCTGTTGATCAATGTCTGAAGAAAAGTCCTTGCGTTTTGGAACAGTGAAAATGTTAAATATAAGTTATAGCTAATTTCTATATGATTAAATTAACGCATTTTGAGAGGAATTTCTTATTTAAACAGTGTGCAAGTGCGCGAGTGGGTGGCTAAAATTAAACCCAATATAAACATTCAGACTTCCACTTAGACCAGTGTACTTAAACAAGAAAAATGAACGCCGCATTTGTTAAAATTTTGTTTTCTCTAGTTTTCTTAAACAATTTTTTTGCAATAAGTGCAACTCCAAAAGCCGCTATTTATATTGATAACGGAATGGGACAGACAGCTATTGATAGACTGATGACGTATAGGGAGAAAAGAGAGATGGAGACGGAGATTTTGAACTTATTGGGTTTGCCTGATAGGCCCAAGAAGATAAACAAAGGACAGGTGAGGAAAATAGATTGTGACAACAGAAGGACAATCGCTTCCCTGTTTGTCGGCTAACCCAACCGCTATTTTTTTAGTGACAAGCCCGGATTTAAGGAAGGGAGGGTAATACCCCTCTAGACCCAAATATTTTACAAAAAACATCAAAATTTTGTAAGAATATTCTGCGAAAATGACAACCATTCTCCCCTCGGTTGTCCCTTGGTCGATTCCAAGAAAAAAAAAATTCTTGAATTATTTTTGCATTTGTGCATCCAGCACTATTATTTAAGGTAAAAATCAAAATCTTCCATATACATCTTAGAGAGTAACACCCTATAAACCTGTAAAAAAAATGCCAAAATTTCTCAAAATTAAATTTTAAAAAAATAAAAAATAGACTACATTAAAGCAGTCAATTTTAAGGAAAAAAATGTCGAATAAACTTTTTTGTAGCATGTTTAGTTTTTTTAGGAATTTTTTAAAATTATTTCAAAATTTGCAAAAATTGGCGTTTTAGAATTTTATACACGCCATTCATTAAAAAATCCCATTTTTTAAAAACGAATTTTTGAGAGTTGTATAGAATCTTATGTTGAGCAAAAATGTTCCATAAAGTTTTTGTAGCATGTACACTTTTCTCACAAAAAAAATCAAGTTTGAAATTTTGCAAAAATGGTCAATTTTATGGGCTCTTTTTGCACCAAGCTTTTACCAGGAATTTGGCGTTAATGCAAAAGATAGCTGTGTTCTTTGTCTACCAGCTGGCATTAAAGTAGTAGTTTTAACAACTAGTGGCTAAAATAGGGCTTTTTTTACAAGCGTTGGTTTACATAACGAGCGCAGCGAGGTATTTAAAAATG
This sequence comes from Oxystoma pomonae, assembly GCA_963921995.1. Lineage (NCBI taxonomy): Eukaryota > Metazoa > Arthropoda > Insecta > Coleoptera > Brentidae > Oxystoma > Oxystoma pomonae. The sequence goes on along the minus strand of OY998166.1, from coordinate 77,672,846 downwards.
CGAGTAAAAAAAAGCACAGTTTAGCCGCGAGTTGTTAACAATATTTTTTTTAATACCTTTATCAAAAAATCCAAGAAAAACAGGAAAATACTTTTAAAAATCTCAAACGAAGAGCACTTCTCAACCCACCATTTTTACACTATAAATCAAGGGGGCTGGTAAATGAAATAACAATGGTGGTTTCCATGGCGATGTGCCTTTTTATTCGGTGACGTTCATTGTTGGGACATTTTAATCGTCGACAGTTTGATATTTTGGCGATTTTTTTAAAAGATTTTTTCGTATATACTTGGTGAAAACTGACGGAAATGGCTTGATTTTTAGGCAAGAATAATTTGATTTTTTCAATATTACTATTTTCCGCTATTTCTCTTTAATTTTGGGTAAAAAACGGACTAAAATCTTTTTTTGCACCCGTGATAAAAAAAAGCTTTTTTGCATCGATAATCAAAAAAGCCATGCTTTAGTTATCTACAGACAGTTACTAAAATCATGTTTTTGATGAAGGTATAAAAAAAAAATATAATAATGTTCACTTTGTCGAAGTGACAGCATTTGTCCATAAGCTTTATTGGGTAAGCCATAAAAACTAAGAAAAAATTAATTTTTAAAAACATTTGAAATTTTTTAACGATTTGAGTTAAACAAACTGCATTAAATACATAATCGAAAATAATTTTTTCTTTTGTGGTGGCCATCTTGAAATCCAAGATGGTAGACGAAGTTAAAATCAACTTTTCTTTTATCCTCGATAGTTATTTTCTACGTTGATTTTAATTTCGTCCACCATTTTGTATTTCAATATGGCCACCAAAAAAGCAAAAATTCTTTTTGATTATGTATATAATGCAGTTTGTTTGACTCAAATTGAAAAAATCTCAAATGTTTTAAAAAATTAATTTTTTCTTAGTTTTTATGACTTAACTGATAAACCTTATGGACAAATTCTGACAAAGTGAACATGATTATATATGTTTTTTAATGCTAGCTAGCAGACAAAAAACACAGCTATCTTTTGCTTTTGTTTTTTCATTTTTTTATTTCCAAATTTCTGGTAAAACCTTGGTGCAGAATTTCAAACTAATTTTTTTTTGTGAGAACAGTGTAGAGCTACAAAAAACTTTATGAAACATTTTTTGCTCAGCATAAAATTCTATACAACCTTAAAAAATTACTTTTTAAAAAATTTGATTTTTTAATGAATGGTGTATAAAATTCTAAAACTTCAATTTTTACAAATTTTGAAATATTTAAAAAACATTTCCTAAAAAACTAAACGTGCTACAAAAAAGTTTATTTGTCATTTTTTACTTAAAATTGAATGCTTTATTTTATGCTATTTTTTATTTTTTTTTAATTTATTTTTTTTTTAATTTTGAGAAATGTTGACATTTTTTTTACAGGTTTATAGTTCTAAGATGTATATGGAAGATTTTGATTTTTATCTTAAACAGGGTGTCTACAATCCGGGAAATACGGGAAAATTACGGGAATTTTTGCGACATGCGAAAAAGAAATTTTAAAATTTAGGTCAAAAATATGGAAAAATTGACAAAAAATATCGCTAAATACAATTTATAAATAATGCTGTTTAATGAAAATAAAAAAATCTAGGGTGTTCATTTTTAGCAGCTCATACCAATAGGTATGGAAGGCTATTTTGGGATCGTCAAAAGTTTTTCTATTTCCACTCCAAGTGAGGTATTTTATTTTAGTCAAACAACACCTAATTTCAAAATTTTGTGCCTGTCCGTCTATTAGTCTCTCTGTCATGATAACTCAAAAATCACTGTTGACAAGGTCATTAGTTTTTGGTGAGGGTTTGTTTATAAAGGGGTGGAAAGGGGGGTTGAACTGTATAAAATTTCACAACTCGAGAACCTCAGCGGCTATAGCGAAACGCAGTTTTCAAAATTTGGATTGAGATTTTTTGAGTTATCATGTCCCAAAATTTTGTATTTAGGTCTTTTGGCCCAAATAATTAATTTTTATACAAAAAAAATATAAAATTTTACACGGGAATTTTTCAAATTAAGGGGAAAAAAGACGGGAATTTTATTCAGATAATTTTGTAGACACCCTGTTAAATAATACCGATGGTCCAAACACAAAAACACATAATTCAAGAAATATATTTTTTTTTCTTGGAATCGACCAAAAAGTAAAGTGTGAGGGGAAAATGTTTGCAATTTTAGCAGAATATTCTTAAAAAATTTTGACTTTTTTAACGTTTTTCGTAAAATATTTGGGTCTACAACGAGAGGAAGCGATTGTCCTTCAAACACATAATTCAAGAAATATATATTTTGTTCTTTGTTTTGTTTGCCCTGCGAGGCATTAACTTCATTGATTGTAAATTTTAGTTAATTTTTGTCAACAGCATTCAAAGCGTGTAAAAATTTAATTTTTAGTAGGTTTATGTTGTCTGGTTGAAAACAAAAAAAAATTCTTGGTTCCCTAGTTTGACAAAAAACAAATAAGATCGAATTTAAGGACTTCGTATGACAATAGTTATTTTTTTGTGCATAACCAAATATACCAATTCAATTTAAAAACTTTCTTGTAATAGAACTTGCAAGGGTATTTTCGGCCCCACATTTTTCTAACCAATACAAAAAAATTTCAGAAGTTTTAGTCTTATCTTAAATCTAGGGTTCTCTAGTAATAGTTTTTGGATTTTGACTTCCATTTTTGTGAAATATGGATCCAAATATGGAGTATTTTGCCTCATATCCGCAAGACTAGACAAAAATTGCAAAAAGTACTACTAGAGAAACCTAGATTTAAGCTTTGTCTTTAAAATGAGACTAAAATGTTTGAAAAATGTCTGTATTTGGATAGAAAAATGTGTTCAAAAATACCCTTGCAAGCGAAATTTTGCATAAGTAATACAAGGAAAGCTGCTAGCAAAGACTACTCTTCAGTTTTTTAAAATGCGACCCCGAAGTTCAAGTAATTAACCTATATAAAATTAATGCGATTAAACTAGTGCAGAATTCAATTTTTTATTGGACTAAAAAGCCAAAAGGTTCCAGTCCCAACACTTTTTAAAACAAATTAAAAATTTTAAAAAAATCAGAGCTTTAAATAACATTTTGAGATATTAAAAATAAATAAATGTGAAGGTTGTGGATCCGTGTAGAATCAATTTATTATATTCATCTCTATAGAAAATATTTTTGGAAAACTCGTGAAATAGGATAAGCATCATTTTTCGGTATTTTATTTAATTGTCTACAATCAAATCAAATTTTTTAATAAGTTCTTTAAAATCACATTAATGTCACTTACTAAACTGTTTCCCAAAATTTAGGTTTTTTTATTTCTTCAATTAAATAAAATATTACTAAGGATTTGGCATTTTTTTTTACCTATAGGTAAGAAAATCAGCACCCAAATTTTTGTTGGACATTTATGAAAAGTTAAAAATGGAGGAAGAAATTGAAGAGGATGGTCATTTTAGAAGGAAGAGAAGCACGGAAGATTTAAATTTGAGCGGAAATGAACAGCAGCAAATCGATGAGAGTGATGTTATTATGACGTTTGAAAGTGTCGGTAAGTTTTAGCTGAGTTATTTAGACCGAGACTGGACTTAAACATTTAAACCCCTAATACATAATATACCTATCCTATTACTTTTTAACTAAAAAAAAACTATATAAAAAACACAAAAAATGTTTTAAAACCGACGAGTTATGGTTTTAGGATATGCATCATCCTAAAATTATTTGCATTAAAAGAATGTTGGCCTCTAAAATTTCTTAGAAATAGGGTTCAGATATTCATGAAAGAAACAGTGACTTGGGAAAAAGTAACTTACGTGCTAAAAATAATAAACTATGTGCTTAAATGCTAAGAATTACAAAATAGACTAATGAACATGTATATTCCTCAAAAGGGCCCATGCAGTGAACCAGTGGAGTACGCAGAAATTGGTTTGGTGGGAGGGGCTTGAGCGACAAAATAGTCTCAGATTACCATTTTATTGGTTATTTTTGGGAAAAATTTAACCTTTAGCCCTTAACCCCCCCCCCCCAGCGTACGCCCGGGGGGTTAAGGTAACCGTAGACTCGAGTTTCGCAGGAGTGATCTTCTTCAGTCCGGTATTACCCATCGAAAGGCTACTATCCGTTAGGCTTAACGAACATCAGACGAATACCCAAAAAGGTGAAACCACGAAATCAGAAATCAGGAACATGCATGGTCAAAACAACACCGAATGAAGTGGGCAGAAGCAAAGGTTTTGCACAAGGAGTCACACTGGAAGAAACGAAAATTCCTTGAAGCTGCCTTTATTGGGCAGAATCAGGGTATTTTCATTAAACCAAGTGTTAAAATCCCAAATATTTGGAAGCCCCTCCTTGGGCGGAGCCAACTTCTTAAACTTCAAGTTTGAGTGATTTCTCACAGTATATAAGTACGTAGCCTTAGGAATTGATTGTAGTTTGCACCTGAAGACGATCAGAGATTGTACTGACCGAAACGTCATGTATAAATAAAATATAGACAATGGAAGTCCGAAACACAGAGTTAATTTCATACATATCACATAAAAAATGCAAAAAAAATCTTGAAAAATTCAACTTTCTGTGCCATATATCTCAAGTTTTGGAACGAAATGTTAAATAAAAAGTAGCTTAAGTTAAGATCCAGGTCACACGCCATTGTCTTATCAAATTTGATACAAATCGGTTTAGCCATTTTTGCTAGATTAAAAAACAAAAATCTTAGTTTATCGGCAGTAAAATTTTTGGGCACATATAAAATGTATTGGAAAAGTCCGTCTACTAGAAGGAAATTCTGGATACACCCTCAAAACGCCTACATACATCCTGGAAAAGTTTGTAAAAACCCAGGAAAACTCTAGATATACGCTGAAAAGTCTGGTTTGATGCTAAGAATTTTATGTTAAAAATTTTTAATTTTTTTGAATAATTTACTCTGGCAACAGTACCCAAACCAGCGCAACGCAATTTTCTTAGGAGGAATGTGTGTTCGGCTTAGATGCTCCCAACGAGCAATTTTCGTCAAAGACACTCCCTCCAATCTGTGCAGGGCGAGCCAGAAATTAGGGGTAAAGTTAGGAACATGGCCATTTTTTACTAAATTTATACTAGTATTACAAACACCTGTATATGTACAGGGTAAGCTAAGAATTATGCCTGACATTGCTCAAAATCCCTTATTTTGGAACTCGATTTTGACGTTTATAGGAGCTCCGAAACCGAAGAGTTCTTGTTATAATTTTATAAACAACGGAATAGGTATTAACATCGAAAATAATTTTCATCCGACCCATATTTTTCTCGTAAACCTTGAACACCTTGAAGGTTAAGTTTAGTAAAAAATGGACATTTTCCTAACTTTACCACCAATTTCTGCCTCACCTTTTACAGATCGGGGGGAGTGCGCATAACAAAACTGGCTCGTTGGGACCCCGTCTACAACATATTAAAATAATTTTAAAAAAATATCTGTAACATTCCTCAATTTAATCCTTTAATTAATCCCCGTTTTTTGGTACATTCACAGCCCAAAAAAACTCGCAGCACAAGTTTAAAAAAGGCGTGTTTGCGGTATTGTAGGTAAACCTTATACTAATTTGCGACCAAGTAGCTAAAGCAAATATTGATTGATCCTTTATGAGTTGAAACTGCAATGAAGGGGAAATATAGGTACCTAATGTCATCTCTAAACAAAATCACCCTTTTATATACCCAGTAAATTACTTTAAAAACCCTTTAAAAAAACAGGAAAAAACTTATAAAATAAATCTCGAACACAACCTTCACTGAGAGCTCAAACTTTTTATACTATAATTCAAAGGCGACTGGATGATACATTCTTTTGACAGATTGTTATTGGTCACTTGAAAAACACGTAATAAATTGCCTTAATTTTTACGCAAGAAAAAATTACATTTCCTCAATATTGCTATTTTACGCTATTTTTCTTCATATTTGGGTAAAAAAAGGGTGAGAATTTTTTTTTGAAAGGTACTAAAGTCGTGTTTTGGATGAAGGTATAAAAAAAAAAAATTTTAGAGAATCATGTGGAAACAGTGCGTCACGAAAGAGGAAAACGTCTATGGTTCAACGTATTGGAACTTCCAGTAGCAGAAGACATAGTTGGAGCAGAACTCAGAATATATCAGAACAAGTCAAAGTCACACAGAGATTCGGATTCGCAGTTTGTGGTGACTGCTTATCAATTGGTTAACACGTTTAGTGGGTAAGGGACGCATGTGATCATTAAGTCTTCCCGGCCTAGATTTATTAGGAACATTGAAAATATGTTACGCAATGAAGGCCTCTTCCCCTTTCAAAATACAGGAATCATTGTACATTATGGAGATGATGAGTTATTTTGCTTTTTTTTGTTGGCAAATTGCAACTTTATTTTACTCTTATTTGTAATAGGTAATATAATGAATCTGTTATAATATAAATATGTCATCTAAGTAAGAACTAAGTAAAAATTATAATTATATGTAAAACTAAATGTAGAAAATGTACAAAATTTAAATGTTTTAAAAAATACGCAACGTTACCTACCTAAAGATAAATAATTTCTTCAAGTCCCACATCCTCCGGGATTGTCCTTAGCACAGAAGCAGCATTGCAATTTTATTAACTAAAAAAACTAAAACGCTAAAAGGTACGAACATGGACCTCTGCTTTTCTATATTTATTAGTTGTTAGTAATTCCCCACCACGTACAGCTTTACCAGCTTTTTGGAAAGTTTGTTTGTTTTCTCCGCCATCTTGGATTAAAAATGGCCGTCATGGGTATTATATAAAAAGTCGTAACTTTCTTATTTATTAACCGATTTTGCTTAAACAAATTTTGATATATTCATGATATCTGGGTGGCCATTTTCTGGAAAACCTGGAACAATCAGGGAATTTCGACGGTCATGGAAAAGTCAGTGAAATGTCAGGGAATTTCGACAAAAATCTGGAATTTTAAAAAGCATAATAAAAAAGTATTGGACCAGAAATTCATTGAAATTTAAAAACAACAAAACTATTTAAAAACTTTGTAAAAAAGTTTTTAATAAATTTACAGTTTTAAATTTACAACAGTAGGTATTAACATACTGATTAATTCTTTAAAAAAGTTATAATCAATAGAATATTTCTTATGGCAACTCGACAGAGCTAATTTAACAACAAGGTGGGCAAACAGGTAAAACCACTAAGTTAAACCCACCACTAAATTAAAGGCGGGGTAGTTAGCCCTTTTTTCTGAGAAAAACAAAAAAATCGATCCCTCAGCTTTGCAGCTTACCCAACTCAACTTTTTTTTCATATATATCATAATAAAGAACCCTGCACCCGCGGTAAAACGAAACCATATATACCAGGTGGGCCATAAAAAACCGGACAAAATGTTTTCCGTTATAACTTTTAAACCATACGACCGATTTTAATGCAACAAACTGTTCTTTGCAGGGAATTGAGCAAGACTTTGACTGGAAATATTTTTTTTTGCCGTCTTAAAAATTTAAGATGACGGACAGAAACAAACTTTACCATTCAGAGCCTCGTTTATTCTTATGTTACGGAAATTTTTTTGGATTTTTTATGAAGCCGTAAAAAAGCTCTGTTTCTGCCACGCAGAACGAGGTACGAATCATTAAAATCGGTTAAGTGGTTCCCAAAAAAAAAATCAATCAGTGTTTTGCGGATTATGCGATTGCCATCTCAATTCATGGCGAAAATCGATTGTTCTTTAACTACTGCTATTGAAATTTGTCGCCGTCTTGAAATCCAAAATGAAGGTCAAACTCAAACTTGTCCCTTTAAAGAGGCTCGCTTATTTATATGTTCTGCTTTTGTATATTTATTAGTTGTTAGTAATTCGCCACCACGTACAGCTTTACCAGCTTTTTGGAAAGTTTGTTTGTTTTCTCCGCCATCTTGGATTAAAAATGGCCGTCATGGGTATTATATAAAAAGTCGTAACTTTCTTATTTATTAACCGATTTTGCTTAAACAAATTTTGATATATTCATGATATCTGGGTGGCCATTTTCTGGAAAACCTGGAACAATCAGGGAATTTCGACGGTCATGGAAAAGTCAGTGAAATGTCAGGGAATTTCGACAAAAATCTGGAATTTTAAAAAGCATAATAAAAAAGTATTGGACCAGAAATTCATTGAAATTTAAAAACAACAAAACTATTTAAAAACTTTGTAAAAAAGTTTTTAATAAATTTACAGTTTTAAATTTACAACAGTAGGTATTAACATACTGATTAATTCTTTAAAAAAGTTATAATCAATAGAATATTTCTTATGGCAACTCGACAGAGCTAATTTAACAACAAGGTGGGCAAACAGGTAAAACCACTAAGTTAAACCCACCACTAAATTAAAGGCGGGGTAGTTAGCCCTTTTTTCTGAGAAAAACAAAAAAATCGATCCCTCAGCTTTGCAGCTTACCCAACTCAACTTTTTTTTCATATATATCATAATAAAGAACCCTGCACCCGCGGTAAAACGAAACCATATATACCAGGTGGGCCATAAAAAACCGGACAAAATGTTTTCCGTTATAATTTTCGAACCATACCACCGATTTTAATACAACAAACTGCTCTTTCCAGGGAATTAAGCAAGACTTTGAGTAAAAATATTTTTTTGTCCGCCATCTTAAAATCTAAGATGGCGGAAAGAAACAAACTTTACCCTTCAAAGAGCCACGTTTATTCTTATGTTACGGAAGATTTTTGGATTGTTTTAAGAATTTGTAAAAAGCTCTGTTCCTGCCACGCAGAACGAGGTAAGAATCATTAAAATCGGTTTACTGGTTCCAAAAAAAATAAAAAAATTTCCATCAGTGTTTTACGGATTATGCGATTGCCGTCTCAATTCTGTCTGCATACATTTTCTCATAAATTCATTATTAGAAACCGATTTCAATGAAATAAAAGGCCTCATGGCGAAAATCGATTGTTTTTTAACCACTGCTATTGAAATTGGCCACCATCTTAAAATCCAAGATGGCGGACAGAATCAAACTTGACCCTTCAAAGAGGCTCGTTTATTCATATTTTATAAAAACTTTTTAATTTTTTTTTATTCGTAGAAAAGTTCTGCTTTCGTCACGGACAACGAGGTATAAATCATTAAAATCAGTTTAGTGGTTCCTAAAAAATTAATTTTTGTTTCCATCACTGTTTTCCAGATTAAACAATTGCCTTCTCAATTCTGTCTGCATTAATTTCCTCATAAATTCATAATTACTGAACGGATTTTAACTTAATAAAAAGCATTATGATCGATTGAACTTTAAAGACCACTATTGAAATTTGTCGTAATTTGTAAACCCAAGATTGCGGACAACATGAAATTTCAATAGCGATCTTTAAAGAGAAATCGATTCTTACATTGATGTTTTTTATTTTATCAAAATCAGTTCAGTAATAATAAGTTTATAAGGAAAGAATGGTTAAAACAAAAATTAATTTTTTGAGAACCACTAAACCAACTTTAATGATTCGTGCCTAGCTTTGCGCGTTGGAGAAATGGCATATTTAGGTTCTTGAAACCTAAGAATAAACGAGCTTCTTTGAAGAGATAAATTTAATTGTGTCCGTCATCGTGGGTTTCAAAATGGCGACAAATTTCGATAGTGATCTTTTAAGAGTTTTTGATCTTCCACATGATGCTTTTTATTTTATTTAAATCGGTTGAGTATCAATTTGAGAAGGCAATCGCATAATCTGGAAATGGAAACAAAAATTAATTTTTGGAGAACCACCAAACCGATTTCGATGATTTGTACCTCGTTGTGCGTGGCGAAAGCAGAACTTTTGTACAAATTTAAAAAAATATTTAAAGGTTTACAGAACATATAAATAAGCGAGCCTCTTTAAAGGGACAAGATGGCGACAAATTTCAATAGCAGTAGTTAAAGAACAATCGATTTTCGCCATGAATTGAGATGGCAATCGCATAATCCGCAAAACACTGATTGATTTTTTTTTTTGGGAACCACTTAACCGATTTTAATGATTCGTACCTCGTTCTGCGTGGCAGAAACAGAGCTTTTTTACGGCTTCATAAAAAATCCAAAAAAATTTCCGTAACATAAGAATAAACGAGGCTCTGAATGGTAAAGTTTGTTTCTGTCCGTCATCTTAGATTTTAAGACGGCAAAAAAAAATATTTCCAGTCAAAGTCTTGCTCAATTCCCTGCAAAGAACAGTTTGTTGCATTAAAATCGGTCGTATGGTTTAAAAGTTATAACGGAAAACATTTTGTCTGATTTTTTATGGCCACCCGTATGTTATAGTAGATATGAGCCGTCAAAAAGCATATGTCTGGCAAAAACCTAGAAACGAAGATTTTTTCTACTAACTTTGTAGATTTTCCTATTTGGGTCTCAATTAAAAGGTACTCGAATACTGCAAAGGGGCGTATCCATGGTTTTATCTTACGGGCGCTTTACTGTCTGAGATGGTTATAAAAAAAATACGTAAATTAAAATAAAAAGATGGTGTTAGAGATGTGTGATTCGTGAACGATTCGTTCACTATGATCGAATTACTTGCGAGTATTGAATGATCGAATCATGTTCGCTCGATATGGATCAATCAGTCAAATGACCGACGAAGACAGAATGAATCAAACGAGTGAATCAAATCGGAATAGATCAAATGACTGACCGACGGAGACAAAACGAATTAAATGAAACTCAAGAGAGACAGACGGACAGACTGATTCAATGTTAGCAGAGTATTTCGTATTTAGCTGCATCCTGAATAGAACTTTTTTTTTTGGTCACCATTTTCTTTCATTTAATTTCAAATGATTGATTCAATGATCGATCGAAAAGATTCGTTTTTTTATGGTTTTTTTTTGGGTATTGGGTATTGGTAATAAGAAAAATGTTAAAAAGAGAGCACAACCTTATTTTTTGCATTTACATTTGTTGTCACATTTATTCAATTATTTCGGTACTCTTTAAGGGTATAGTGGCGTAGAAACCATTAAATATTGACTCCTAAAGATTGAATTTTCCTCAAAAATTAAACCCATAAAAAACAACCAGGGAAAATGAAACACAAAAACTTTTTAATTTCGTTTACGGCATTTTTTAAAATTAACCGTCTCGGACGGTAAAATCCCCGTAAGGAAAACCCTGGATACGTTCCTGTGCAGTATTCAAGTTATGAGAAAAAGTCTTCTTAGGTGTTTGCCAGACATACGTTCTTTGACGACTCATATCTCGTATCATATACAATCCTCATAGTATTTCACTATTTTGACCTTTGGTACAATACCTTCAGAATATTAAAATAGGGTTACATTTTACAGGCGGCATAGGTCCATGTTATCCGTGCAGGGTTGTTGTTACAATTTAAGTTTAATTTAAAAAAAAAGTAATGTCATCATTTTCTACAAATTTTCGCCTATGGCGCATTAGTGACTTCATTTTCCTAACGTATCTAAAATGAATACTAGATTTGACCCCAACTACTTGGCAGGTAACCCAACCCACTTTTTTAAAAATATTTCATAATGAATATAAATAACGTCACTTTTTTCTTAATTTTCCGCTTATCATGTCCAAAAAATTTTACCTACGGATCATTGATTGTTACAATTTTTGATAAATTTTAAGGATTTTTTTTTCAGCAACATTTAAAAGGTGTTAGATAATATCTTTGTCTGTCATTTATGACAACATATCTAGAACTGAGAATACATTTGTATCTAATTCAGTCTATCTTGGCAGATAACCCAACCCATTTTTGTCAAAATAAAATCCTGAAGTTGAAAATTTTTAGCCTAAATTGCATAAAAATTAAATTTTTTTCTACAACATTTAAAAATGGCATTTTTAGAATTTAAATTTTTCGCCAGTGGCGCATTTAAGATATGATTTTGCTAAAAATCTATAATTGAGATACTAAATTCGGCCAAGGATTTGTGTCCTTGCTTTTGAATATAAATTAGTATTTTTTTTGCACACACAATTAAATCACTAAACCGGTGAGGGGGGAAAAACCGGGAAAAGTCAGAGAATTTGGTATTACAAAAAAAGTGGCCACCATGGATATAGCTTTTTTTTCAAATCATTATCAACACCTTATGCTCGCGTTTATGTACAAAAAAAATATTTTCTTGAATTTTTTTTTACGTGTTTTTTGACCAACTCTTTAAATAAAAAATGCGCAATTTTAAACCGCTTATAGAATGGGCACTAATTATGTGCTAGGTTCAGTGGTTTTTGAGTAATACTTAAAAAACCGCTGTTGGTCTATGGGTACCCCTAGACACAAAAGTTTCACTTTTTATCAAAATTCATCAAAAGTCTAAAAATTAATCAAAATCTAAAGACAATGTCCTTTTGAATAAAATAAGACTAGTCGTTCCGAATTAAAGTCGACGGTACGCCAAATATGGCGCTTAAAAATAGCCGACACGCAATTTACGAAATTTATCCTGGGGGATGCATTTTTCCTATAAGAACAACCCCTTCAGGGTTAAGAGTTACAACGATTTAAAGATAATTGTAAACTCTACAAAAAAAGGCTTAATAATTTTTTTCACAGAGCTTATAGTTTTTCTGAAAAAAAAAAAGAAAAAAACCGTTACCTCGAAACAATTACTATATTTGGATTTCTGGTTATTTTTTAAGTGAAACTTTTTTCGGTCATCTTTAATCCAATATGGTATAAAACTGGGAAATCCATCATGGAAAAACTTGTTTTCTCAAATTCCAACGATGCTAAACTAAGTTCTGGCAAAAATGTGGCTCAAATATATGTATATATTTTTTTTTGAGAAAAACTATTGCCTCTGTGAAAAAACTGCAAAACACTTTTTTTAGGGTATAAAATTACTTTTAGATCGCTGTATCTTTTAACCCCATAGCGGTTGTGCTTATACAAAAAATGTACCCCTCAAGATAAATTTTTAAATCGCGTGTCGGCCATCTTTAAACCACCATATTTGGAGTACGGTCGACTTTTATTTTAAACCGTTAGTCTTATTTTATTCAAAATAACATCGTCTTTTTTCAAAGTTTTTTAGTGACTGATGGATCCTTATTTTTATTTTAGTGAAAGAGACCTGGAACTTATAACATCAATAAACACCACAGCTGAAAACACCGGATGGCTAAGCTTGAATATTACACGGTGTTTGGCATCTTGGGTTACGTTTCCAGATTCCAACAACGGTCTTTATTTGTCCGTGCATCCTATTGACAGGCCAGGTAAGAAATCATATCATTTCTAACATCATATCAGGAATGACGAAAGCATCGCTGCAAAGCTAGATTTTAAAAGTAAATACTGAAAAGAAATTTTTTTGACGGTGTAGGTTTATGGTTTGAGGAATCTTATTAATGAAACCCTTAACTTAAGATCCCTTAACCCCTAATACCCATAAACCTACACCTTCAAAAAAATTAAAAATAGGATCGTTAAGCCATTCTACAAACACTAAAAAGAAACCTTCCAATTAATTGTCAGTAAAAGAACCAAACCCCAAAACAATAAAAAAATTGTCAGCTGTAGGATTTCGTTTGAATTAAAATACGTTTGAAATTAATTCAAAAAGTGTAACAAATTAGACGGAACAACAAATAATTAACAAATGGCGACCAGTTTAGTATTAAATAAATGTTTAAACTGCCTCTGAGCAACACCAGTTCAACTAAAAAGCCAGTCAACTCTTTAGCGTTTTAGTATCCTTTGGCCAACTATCGCGGCCATATTGACACCAAAGTGACAGAAAATCCATGTTTTTCCTGTTCATTTGGTTATAAAAATGGGGGAACTTTTGGCTAAAGGGCACTGAGAAGATAGGAGAACTGTTGTTTTAGTTTAGAAAGGTTTTGCTCTGAGAATATATATTTGGTCGACTTACGCAATTTCTATGGATACCAACGAAAGATTGTTTTTCTTTTCCTGCCGCGGATAGTTTAGTTTAAAATGTAAGATCTAAAGGATAATGTATTTAATTTTTTACCAATTTATTTTGTCGTTTATTTGACAGGAAATTATCCATTTCATTTCTAAATCTGAAGTATTTAATTTTTTTTTGTAATTCTGTCATAATTTTTACATCCAAAAACAGCGCACTTTGTCATTGTAAATAATTATAAATAAGTTTTGACGCTGAAATAATCATTATCAAACATCAAAGTGGTACTTGCACAAGTTTTGAGAATACTTCTGTGCCTTTACGACTTCAAATAAAACATGAGACAAATATATTAACGCAGTGAACTCATTCTCTCAATCGAGGACACTGATAAAACTTCTAATGTTGAAGTCAGTGTACCCTGCGCGGAAGGCGACGGAATTTGGCATAAATATTAGCATATACCGCCTTAAGTGAACCGTGTCCCTAGTCTAATAAATAGTACACTGTGATCAACTGTCTTACGAAAACCCTCTATTATAATATATATAATATAAAATTTAAACTAATCGTTTTTTTTTTTTGAATGAGGCCCTGCCCATACTGTGATCAGTATGGGCAGGGCCTGCCAAAATTTTCCCCTGCTGCGCATTTTAGTGCAATTTTCTTAACAGTTGCCTGCGGCGCATTTAAGGCTTAATTTTGAAAAAAAAATCTTGATCTTGATCCGCTAGAAAATCCGCCCTTACTTTTCAAAATAAGTAATTTTGTTTCGTATACACACTCCTCCTTCAGTTCAAGAGTTCAGCCCCCCCTCACTTTTAGGTGCCACGTGATGCCACCCATCAGTAAAAAGCAATATAATTCATTAGTTTTTTTTAATTTGCAGTAGGTAGTTAGTTTTTAACACCTGGCCTAGGACCGTTTAAAATTAAAATATATGCACAAAAAAGTATTTATCGATACAATTTTTTGCAAACAAAATATTTGCACATATAAAATATTTTTCTTTTAATAAATACATTTATATGTATCATTTACATATTTTTTACATAAATTTTCAATTAATTTTCCTAGCTGAACACCTGTTGAATATGAAATCATAGGGTTTAAATTTAATTATTTTATTTGATTGTTTTTTTTTACGTTTACATGACTACATTGATTTCTTGTTTATTGTCATAAAGGTATAACTTAAACGTTTTTGTTTATTGTAGTTTTACGTCTGTAGGTTAGGTTGGTTCTGAAACCGCAGAACCGACTTGAATGAAATTTTGGCAGAAAAATACCACGGGTTGTTTAAGGGGGCGAACATTCTTTTAAATGGTACCTTGTAAACTATTGTTCTGGTTTAAAAAAGCGCCATACAAAATAGAGCCGTTTAAAAAAGCGGTATTGTTTTAGCGTCGTTTTAAACCAGCGCCTGATAATGGCGGTTCCCTAAATAACACTAACATAAAACACCGCCAGTAACTAAATAGCGCGTATGGAATAAGCGCCAGTAATAAAATAGTGTCGTACAAAATAGCGCCGTTTAATATTTGCAGAGGTTTGGATGTTTTTTTACAGCTGGGTTGCAAGCATTTGCTCAATTTTTTGGTTTTAGTGGGTTTTAGTTCGTTACTGGCGCTATTTTCTTACGCATTTTTTAATTTTTTTAAAAATTTCGTGGGTTTTAACTCAATTTGGCGGAAAAGATAAAGCATGTATACAGAGTAATCTTTTTGAATATATTTACAAAATATTTTGAATTTAGACTATTTCCGCTTCTTACTCTTCAACTGTGAAGTACCGTGTTCGATATTTTGTGAATATAATGCCCTTCCATTACATTAGTTTGGTAATCAATTTTTGGTTTGCCAAAGTCATCAATCCAAAAAAAGAACACAAGCAAGAAAGCGTTTTTCTTTTAGGACACGAAATTCGCCCGGAAGACATTGGGGTGGTGACAGTTAAAGGCGATGAAGAAACCCAACCATTCATGGTGGCCTTTTTGAAGGCATCGAACCATGTCAAACCAAGGACCACCAGGGAGCTAAGGACCAGAGTCAAGAAATCAGATTTGAGCTCTATATTAAAATCGGGTGTGTAGTTAATATCTTCCAACGAAAGTTTTTGGGAAAAATGGGTAGTGTTAAAATCATAATAAAAGCAACTGTCAAAAGTTACTAAGTCTTCTTAACCGTTGTTATAAAAACTATTGAATTTTTTTTTGTTTAGTAAAATTTTAAGTAAAAAATACAAAAATATTGCGGTAGTTTTCAGCAGATGGTCCTACGAAATGTTATCCCATTAAAGTTTTATGTCGGATTCCATCCTGAACGTAGTAGTAGTAGAACGTATAATTCCTTGTAAACAACTAACACACTATCATTGACAGGTACATATCGGGAAGTACAAGTGAGAGTGGGATGAAAACAGGTTGATAATGGCACGGTATTTGATTTTAACGGAAAGCAGTGCATCTTTCGGATTTTTTATCCAAGATATTTCTGTAATTGGCTACCGTAAAGTAGAAAAGAAAACGTTTAATTTAAAATAACCTTCAAGATGGCATTTCAAAATTTTAAATGGAGTTTGGTTCCCTTTTCTAAACAATAAAAATAAAAAGCATTGGTAGAGGTTTTCAACTGACTCCCAATTCCTGAATTAGATATGTTCATCCAGTGGCGGTCTAGTTTAAGGGAGGGGGGATGTGCAGCTTTTACCAAAAACGTACTGTAAGGAAAAGTGACATACATAATAAAAATATCGAAAAATTTAATATTTCCGGTATTATATAATTCTTTTTTAATTTCAACATGTCACAATGCGGCTTTATTACCTTTTAGTGAAATAATTATTTGGCTTGTGGTTTTTGGATCGTTGCAAAATATTCACATTGTGCGAGGATGTGATAAAGATTTTATATTTTTATAAATATATTACCTAAATTTTCTTCGATTTTTAGTACTACCGACTATTTTTTTTTTCTTATTGTTCGATTTTTTTTTAGATGTGGAACCTGATGCATTTAGAGTCTGTCAAATTCACATGCTTTACATTAGTTTCAAGGATTTACAATGGCAGGTGAGCAACTGAAAGAAGTATTTATTTTATTTTTAAGGAAAATAGTGGGAAAAGATCTCTTGTATTGATGATCTGCTATTGAGATAAATACTAATTAAGTTAATATAGCAGTTTTTACCACTAGTGGCTAAAATAGTGCTTTTTTTACAAGCGTTTGTTTAAAAAAAGCACTATTTTAGCCACGACTTGTTAACACTATTTTTTTAAATACCTTTATCAAAAAATCCAAGAAAAACAGGAAAATACTTTTATTTAATACCTTCATCAAAAACATGATTTTAGTAACTGTCTGCAGATAACTAAATCATGGCTTTTTTGGTTACCGATGCAAAAAAACTTTTTTTGATCACGGGTGCAAAAAATATTTCTATCCGTTTTTTACCCAAAGTTAAAGAGAAAAAGCGGAAAATAGTAATATTGAAAAAATATAATTAGTTTTCACCAAGTATTTAGAAAAAATCATTTAAAAATATCGTCAAAATATCAAATTGTCAAAGATTAAAATGTCGCAACAATGAACGTCACCGAGTAAAAAGACACATCGCTATGGAAACGATTGTTATTTCACTTGCCAGCCGCCTTGATTTATAGTGTAAAGATGGTGTGTTGCGAGAAGTTCTCTTCGTTCGAGATTTTTAAAAGTTTTCCTTTTTTGGATTTTTTTAAAGGTATTAAAAAAAATAGTGTTAACAACTCGCGGCTTTTTTGCTCGCTAAATAATACTATACCTCGCTGCGCTCGTTATTTAAACCAACGCTTGAAAAAAAAGCACTATTTTAGCCACTAGTTTTTATAACTACTATTAAAAATCTCGAACGAAGAGCACTTCTCGCAACACACCATCTTTACACTATAAATCAAGGCGGCTGGTAAATGAAATAACAATGGTTTCCATAGCGATGTGCCTTTTTACTCAGTGACGTTCATTGTTGCGACATTTTAATCTTTGACAGTTTGATATTTTTGACGATGTTTTTTCGTAAATACTTGGTGAAACCTGGCAAAAATGGCTTAATTTTTAGGCAAGAAAAGATTTTTTCAATATTACTATATTCCGCTATTTCTCTTAAATTTTGGGTAAAAAACGGACAGAAATCTTTTTTTGAACTTTGAACCCGTGATCAAAAAAAAAAAGTTTTTTTTGCATCGGTAACCAAAAAAGCCATGCTTTAGTTACCTGCAGACAGTTAATAAAATCATGTTTTTATATAGTGTAGTAGGCTTGTTTTATTGTCCAAGATGAACAAAATTCTTATTGACAAAGCTAAACTTAACTCTAGACTTATAACTAAACTACAGAAGATAAAATTATTAAGCATAAAGGGTAGAAGAGGAATTCATTTTTTCGAAATATTTAGATATTAAGTATAGGTAAATATTTTAAAAGTCAATTTAAAATTTAATAGTCAACAATTTTAAAATCATGTGAAAAAAGATAAAAAAACAATCATAAAAAGAGGAAAAACAAAGTAATAACAAACAACAAATCTTAAAACAAAATCAAACTTGTGTAAAGCTAAAAGCATTTTAAAATAGATATCTAAATAGTTATTTAAAAAAAATAGTAACAATAAAAATAAATAATCTAGGTCACAAGTAAAAAGTATTAAAATTAAATTAATTAAACTTCAGGTACATTAAAGTATTATTGAACAGGTACATAGTTTTAGGTGTTACTATTATAAGGAAAACAGCACAAAGTATACATATTATATTATAGGTAAGACGACCAATAGTTGTAAAACAGGGAGTATTTATTGCAATGTTAGGATAATCATCATTAAAGGAATGTATAAGTATGTATATACAGGGTGGACTCTTTAAACGGAACGGTGCTTCTAACGGGTTAGAATTTGGTTTTATAAAAAAATCCAAAAACGCGTCAACTGAGATTTTTAAATTTCTTTAATCGTGCTATCTGGATTTTTTTTATGTCGTTTTGTTTACGAGGTATGGCAACAAAATATATATATTTTTTAAATAGCACACCCTGTATATTTTGACATTTTTGCATTCTAAAAAAAAATTGTCTTTTTGACAATACGACACACTAATACTCTATCTCTTATGGTTTCCAAGATAAAGGCATTTAAACTTGCATGGAATTATTGTCTGTGCCCTGTTTTACGAGGGATATTTGAATGAATATCGAAGTTTTCCATACAGATTTAGATCAAAATATCAAAAATTGCAAAATATACAGGGTGTCCTATTTAAAAAAATATATTTTTTTGCCATACCTCGTAAACTAAATGACATAGACAAAATTCAAGATGGCACGATTAAAGGAAATTAAAAATCTCAGTTGACATGTTTTTGGATTTTTTTATTCAACCAAATTCTGACCCGCTAGAAGCACCGTTAAAAGAATCCACCCTGTATATATAAAATTGAATGTAACTGAAAAGATTAGAGATTTAGGGAAAAGAAAATTCGAAGAATTCTTCTATAGAATAAAAGGCTTGTTTGACTAAAATCTCTTTTACTGCTTTCCGAAACTTTCAAATATCTGTAATAGATTTGAGTGTTGCAGAAAGGTGATTGTAGATCTCGAGGCTGTTATAAATAATAGATTTTTGTAGGAGATAATGTGTTAGACTGACGTGTGGTGTAATACCTTTGATTAGATGGAAACAAATATTTTTGTGAATTAAACTAATTGTTTCTAAGATAAAGAGTGATGGCAGAGCTAAGATTTTGTACTGTATCTAGAGGGGTTTGCAATGATGGTATAAAAAAATCATTTTTGTCAATATACAATATACAAACAAACCATACAATATAAAAACAAACCATATAAATAGACATAGATAGGCTGACAAGGACCGTGGTCCACAACCCCATCCATTAAAGTCAAGCGTATTAAAAAGGATGAAAATATCGGTCCTCTATACTCTACCATTGCATTGTTTATTCTCAAGTGTCAGAATATAAAAAAAACTAAATTTAACTCTTTTGACAAATGTGATTCTTTAAAGGTTAATGTTCGATGTTACTTACTTTGTTTATACGGGCCTCTTAAAGCGCTTTTATATTGTAGTAGTAGTAGATGCGCGGCCGTAGGACTGGCAATTACGCCGCATAATGGACTCTGTCTGCCATACTCCCTGTGCACCCCCGACTGATGCACAAGCCTCTTAGGATGCAAAATTTATTTCTCTAGGAGGACCTAATTTTTGCGTGACACCTCTTTGTCGAGGGCAGGGATCTTTAGACTGCGTAGCAAGTATACACAGTATCCTGATCAGGCATTGGGAAACTGTGCAGGGCTAACCAACAAGCTACCAAAATACAACTTTGAAAAACCGTTTCAGGTTCTGTTTCCAACGAGGGAAGAATGGGAGGGGAATATAAATGAACTTACCAAAGCTCACCACGTTTGGTACACAGACGAATCAAAAACCAAGTACGGCGTGGGAGCGGGTGTACCGGATTCAAGAGCTGTAATTTCAGTTGAACTCGGTAACCTTGCCACTATCTTTCAGGCCGAGGTTTACGCCATAGAGCTCTGTGCAAGAGAAATAGCCGACAGAAGTATCAAAATCATATCAGATAGTCAAGCTGCTTTGAAAGCAATAAGTTCAAATAAGATCCAATCACTTTTAGTTTGGAACTGCCTTCAAACTCTGCTAAAGATCTGTGGAACCAACAAAATCACTCTTGTATGTGTCCCGGGCCACACAGGAAACGAAAAAGCCGATTCTCTTGCTAATTATCCGAGTAAGTTGAAAGAAAAGGGGTGCAGCACTCCAAAGCCTTTCTGAATAATCCAGACAAACGTAGA
Source organism: Oxystoma pomonae (assembly GCA_963921995.1). NCBI lineage: Eukaryota > Metazoa > Arthropoda > Insecta > Coleoptera > Brentidae > Oxystoma > Oxystoma pomonae. The sequence goes on along the minus strand of OY998166.1, from coordinate 77,652,106 downwards.
GCAAAGCAGCTCCTGCAACTGTCAAGGAACAGCCTGAGAATAATCACAGGTCTGTATGCAGGCCAGTGCCGACTCAACCAACACATGAATAGAATTGGAATGAGCAATACACCGATCTGTAGATTCTGTGGAGGAGAGGGCGAAATGAGAACAAGGGCGAAAATATTTGGCCCTGGGTTAAAAGTGCCCCAAGATTTCGAGGAAGTCTTACCAAATAGACTGATTTCGAAGTTGGGATGAGTGACTTGTAAAACAGGTATGAGCCACAATAGACCTTTTAGGTCGCAGTGGAGGGTGCATTATTGGACCACTCATAACAAACCTAACCTAATCTAAGTATACACAGTGGACCGCCGGCTTTACACCCCTTGGCCTTCCGAAGGGTGGTCCTGCTACATGTTGCTACTTGCATCGATCTAACATCGCTACTTTCAAGTCACCCTCTGTCGCCTCCCGCTACCAAATCTGTCGGAGTCCAGCCGCGTCCCATGGAGTCCCGATCTCGGAGAAGTCCAGGTCTCCTTTTTTTGGGTCACCGGCTAGTCCCGTCTACCCAGTTTGTTGGGGTCTTCGGCCGTCCACCTTTGAGTCCTGCAAAGTTTTCGGTGCAGTGTCAACCGTGCCACCGACTTCTACCTCGTTTGTTGTTATTCTATGCACAAAGTCGACTGCAGAGCTGCTGAGAAGTGGGGCCGCCCCACGATCTCTAGAATATCTATTCTAGGGACCGTGGGGCCGCCCGTCGCGTCGTCCCCAGTCGCATTCGGTGTTGTGTGAAGCAATGTGTACTTGCCAAGATCCGATCCTGCGATATCTGTTCTGCAGGCTAAGACGCTGTTCACTAGTCTACGGCGCACAGTGTGCGATTTTACCTATCTAGGAGGATTTAATTGAAAATAATAAGTATTTTGTTTCAAAATAAATCTAGCCTTTTATTATTCTCGAATGAAAGGCACATTTATATTTGGTTGTTTAAAAGTACTGGGACCCAAATAATAAACATAAAAAATGTTTAAAAATATGCATAGCCGATCAGAAAATAACACATATCTTCAGTTAATCGACTTTAAGCTAGCTGGTATGAAGTGTTTTGTAGTTTAGAAATATTTTTTAATAGTGTAAGGTTTAAACTGATTGTTGAGGTATGTTTTTATAATTTTATTACTTTTTTAACTTTTAGCAAGGGGCTCTATAATGTCTAAATGTAACACCTGTGAAAAATTACAATATTTTTTAAATTAAATTTCAAAATGAAAAATATTCCTTATATGAGCAAATATGGATACTAAAACATACAGATAAATAAGTTTAGGCATTATAGTATCAGATAGTATAAAAATATTTTGCGCGTTCTTGCGCCAATTTTTGTTCAGTCAATTGTCAAAAAAAATGTCACAAAATTTGACAACTGACAGATTGTCAAATTAACGTCACCAAATAGAGATTAAAAAGTTAGGATAGGAATCTAAAATCCATTTCCTATTTCCTATAAAATTTCCTATTTCCTATAAAAGCCTAAAAATGAGCTATTTTCCACTGTTTACTTCTCGGTAATGGTAAGACTGAAATTTGCGTGTGATACCTGGTATGGTCAGAATTTTTAGGAGAATTCAAAAATGTAATAATATACATTTAAAAAAACAAAGTTGTTACCAGTTTTTTATAGAAGCGGCACCGTCGCAATACTAAAAATATTTTACAATGATAGAACATCGTCTGTTACCATGGCAACCCATTTTTCAGAACAATGCTACGTTCCGTTTTCCATATACGCCTAACCTACCATCGACCGTGATACACCCTGTATAAGGGATATGATTTACGATGTTTTATGTATTTGTAAAGTTAGTCAGTTTAAAGTGCTTAGCATTACTTTGAAACACTTATTATTTTAGGTTTATTTTTCTTGCATTTTAAATCACACAATAAGTGGTCTTGTTTTTGAAATACACTGTACATAGGAATAATAAAAATTTACAATTGAGTTTCTTTTTTAGATGGTTAATTCTATTAAAACTCACTACTAAGCAAAATTAAGAAAATTTCATAACTGCGGAATTAAACCCCCCTAGATAGGTAAAATCGCACACTATGCGGCGGCCCCCTTTTATATAAGGGGGTTTGAAAATTTAATAATGTAGACACCACTAAAAGCGATACGAGAAAGCGATTTTAGGGTCGGTATAAATACTTTAAAAACACTTTAGCGCTTTGCTTTCAATCTAAAGAAAAACTTATCCCTGTTGTTAACTTAGCTATTTTTTTTGTGTTTCTTTTAAACTGACATAATGACGTAAAAACCCTCGAAGAAAGCGATTTTATTTAAAACCGTCCTTATATAAAACCGATTTTAGGCGGGCATACACGTAGTCGTAGTTGTCATTGTCAAAAATTAATTTTTTAACATAATATTTTCCTATATTTGCGGACTTTTTGGATCTACAATCGAGATATAGTCGGAATTATACCTATTTGTAATGACGTCATACTGCCGGCCAAAAACAAACCCATGTTACCAAATATCTATTTTGACAAAAAACCGACCAATTCACGTTATCGATTGACACTGACGAAACAAAAATGTGGTCACCGCTGTTTGAAATATATTAAACAAAGGTAAACAAAAATGACGTCATTACAAATACAGTGGCGGATACAGGGGGGCGGGACTTTGTAGCTGACATAACTTCTAATTTTCTTGTTACAAAAAACACAAAACAGCTTAAAATTTTTAGCCTAAGTTTCATTTTTACAATTTTAGTATAATTTTGAACAATTTTTGTCAACGGCATTTACGTGTGAAAAAAGGCAATTTTTTGTATATTTTGACGAAATTTGCGCGCGGCGCATTTATAACATCCGAGTTCGTAGGCTACTGGAAATCCCAAGGGGTTGTCCACCTTGGCAGTAGGTATACAAATTTTTGGCAGTATTTGGCAGCACTCGTACTACTGTAGTACTTGGCAGTGTGTAGAAATACTGACAACAAATCCCTATAATTTTGGCAGTAGGTGTATATATTTTGAGGGGGTGGATAACCCCACTGGAAAATAAAAAAAAGCAAAAGAGACCTGGAAAACACGTGGAAAATGGCGAAAAAATCTGGAAAAACTACAATTCTGTGACATTATCATCTGGAAAAATGATTTGGATAAATATTTCACCAATAAACCTTTATTTCATTTTTTTTTCTGCCTTCATGCAAATATTTCACAACCTAATTTCAAACACTATCAGCCATTTGCACCAACATATTTACTTATTTAGGGGTCACCTAGAATAAGGTGGCCTACGTTAGAGAAGAGTTTCGTTTGTATTTATAACTTCCCTAAACTACCTTAATTGATCCCTAAATCTAGGGGCCCGTTTTTGGTCCCCTAGCAGTCCCCTAACCTAAAACTAATCTAGATTTAGGTGCCACCTAATGCTAGGTGACCCCTAAATATGTTGGTGCAAATGGCTGTATACAGATCAAAATTTTTAGGGAAGATATCTTAAATTTCTGGCTGAAGCTCTTTAACGTCGATGGGTACAATTTTAGTTTAATTTTAAGCATTTTTTTATTACAATTTTTCAAAATTATAAATCCCTTTAAAAGCCAACCCTCTGGCAGCTATCCGAATCCACTTCAAATATTTCACAAAAAACGTGAAAGAGATCGTTTAAAAAAATGCCTGTAAAAAGCATGTAAAAGTCATTTTTTTACACTTCTCAAAATTTTTGCCGAGCATTTAAAGCCTGCTTTTGGTACCAAATCTAAAATTTAGACTAAATCCGTCCAAGCAAAAATCAGTACATTTTTTTAGACCCTAATTAAACCGCCCCTGTTTATGATAAGATTTTTTTTTATATAGCCCTTTGTGTCAGTAATAAAAATAATAAAAGTATTTTTTTAGCAGTTTATTTGAAAATAAGACTATTTGGCTGATGCTCACGAGATGTCAACTTTTGTTGTTCACTAGCTAAAAAACATGTATTAAATGTTTAATAGAATTATAGAATATTGCTCAAAAAAGTCTGTTTGTCTTGTACTTGGAAAACAAATTTAAAATTTTAATATTTTTCATATTTTTTAAACATTTCTACCCTAAAAATATCATCTCCGTGACTGTGCACCGTGAGAGTTCAATCCACTTTTTATTAAAATAAGGAAAAATAAATTGATTTCTAAACTTTTTTTCATGCATAAATCCCAAAAGGATTATGTTAAAGCAAAAATAAAGAAAATTACAGTTAAAAATATGTAAAAATACTTAATGGATCGAAATATAGAGCTGTTCCAGTTTACGTTTATCATTTGCGTGAATGTGACAATAGATGGTTAAAGCTCTAATAGATTAATTAGATTAGAATTTTCCGTCTATGGCAAAAACGTGAATTAGAGTATCTCGAAAACCTGTGTAAAGAGAATTCCACAATACCTTTTTAAAATAAGGTGCTTCAGCACCGCTCATGTTCCCTATCTAAATTTAAGGGATCAGTTTAAACTTTAAACCCTGCGAGGAGGTTCAATGCAAGACAAGGATTTTTTTCTGGGGTCAAATACGACGTTTTCATGCGTAGAACTAAATACGTTTTCAATATGATTCAGTTTCAAAACTGTCGTGAACACGCAGATCGTATCGAAAATGAATGAAAGTTTTAGCCAGAGTGAACTGAGTTTATTTCAAGGGTGGATCCAGGGGGGGGGGTCATAACCCCCCACTGGACGGTTCACATCTTTTTTTTTTGTCTAAATAACAAAAATACTTTAATTTAGACATCATATCTAGTCACTTGCCGAAATTTTATGTGAAATTCTTACAACATACGGAAAAACTAGTGAGAGGTACTAATAGTATGGCACAGCTTCCTAAACTTAAGGTTTCAAGAAAAAAAATATACATTTTCCAAATTTGCGTTTTTTATATTCTTTACAATAGCCTTGATCAACAAAACTTGTTTTCGAAAAATCGTGTATGATGAATTGAGTGTACAGTCGGCTGATAAATAAATGACTATAAAAAAATGGTACTTTCTTATTGATTGAATAATCAGAAAATTTTAAAATACATAATTTTATACAAAAAATATACAAACTACTGCATGAAAAAAAGGCTGTTCCCCCTCCCTTCCGACGCTCCCCCTTCCACCGCTGAAGAGTACCCTCGATACTATTCATCAATTATAAATGCTTATCCTTTATGAATTTCAAATGATTTCAGCATATTTATTATGCGTGGCCTGTCATTGCTTCCAATATTAAAAGCTTACCAAAGTTGGCCAAGATTTGAAGTTAAAAAAAACAATTGCTCTTACAATGACTGGTTCACTCCTGCACGTTTCATTCTTCTTTAGCAGCATGCAAATTGGTTTAAACCAACTATTCTAAAAATGGTGAAGCTAAATTCTCATGAAGAGTGCAGAAAATCGGTTTGCTTTTGTTGTTTCAATAAAGCCCGTAAAAAAACTATAAAATTAGTGGCAAGCTGTTGACGGTATAAGAAAACAAGGGTGTCAACTTTGATCAATACGATGAATGTAAGCCGGCCGTTATATGCAGCGGATGCTATATAAAACTGAAGAAAGGAATTGAAAAATTTCATTCATCCTATATCAACCGAAGCACGCAAGCCTGGATGAAATGGTGGATTATACAAAATTGAAAAATTTCATTCATCGCATTGATCAAAGTTGACACGCTTGTTTTCTTATAACGTCAACAGCTTGCCACTAATTTTATAATTTTATAGTTTTTTTTACGGGCTTTATTGAAACCACAACCGCAAAGCGATTTTCTGCACTCTTTATGATAATTTAGCTTCACCATTTTTAAAATAGTTGGTCTAAACCAATTTGCTGCTCAAGAAGAATGAAACGTGCAGGAGTGAACCTGTCATTGCAAGAGCAATTGATTTTTAACTTCAAATCATGGCCAACTTTGGTAAGCTTTTAATATGGGAAGCAATGACAAGCCACGCATAATACATATGCTAAAATCATCTGAAATTCATAAAGGATAAGCATTTAAAGTTGATGAATAGTATCGAAGGTACCCTTCCTAACAATTCAGCGGGGGAAGGCGGCCCGTCGGAAGGAGGGAACAGCCTGTTTTCCTTGCAGTAGTTAATATATTTTTTGTATCAAATTATGTAGTTTAAAATTTTCTGATTATTAAATCAATAAGAAAGTAGGTAACTTTTTTGTATAGTCTTTATTGATCAACCGACTGTACACACAATTCTACATAGACGATTTCGAAAACAAGTTTTGTTGATCAAGGCTATTGTGAAGATTATAAAAAACGCAAATTTGGAGAATGTATATTTTTTTTCTTGAAACCCTAAGTTTAGGAAGCTGTGATGGAAGTAATTAATCGTTTCTCGAAAAAACAGAAGAGGAAAATTGATTTTGTAATTTGATTCAGATTCCATTTTTTAAGTAAAATGTTTAGCTTTTTTACGTCTTTTTTTTCTCGTCATGGGAGGGGGCAAATATTTTAGCTTACCTTTATGCCTTTATGTTTGTTTTCTAATTTTCGGAATTAGGCCTGAGTGGAAGAGCGCACTCCCTATTAGGTAACTAATGGCGTTTGTATGAACAGCTTCTTATAGGCAATGCGAACCCTGACCTCTGCTGCAGATAGTATTTTTTTTGTTTTTGTTTTATTTTATTTTTGCTAGGTATGTAATTATTTTACTGTATTAATATGTAGCAACAAAATAATTAATTATTATTATTATTAATTAAAAAAAAATGTTACGATTCGAAAAAAACATGTCAAAAACTCAAATCGTATTCAAAACGCGTTTAAATTGCCTCATAAAACCAGAAAAGTATTCAGTTCCACGTGAAAACAGTAAAAGTTTATAAACTATAATAGTGCCATTTGAAATTTTAGGACTGGATCATCGCCCCTGATGGTTACGCGGCCTACTACTGCCACGGGGAGTGCAATTTCCCCTTAAACGCTCACATGAACGCCTCAAATCACGCTATCGTCCAAACATTGGTGCACCTAATGCAGCCCACGAGGTACCCTCAATCTTGCTGCGCCCCAACGAAGTTGTCACCAATATCAGTGCTGTACTATTTGGACGACCATAATGTGGTCTTGAAAAAATATAAACAGATGGTTGTTAGAACATGTGGCTGTCGATAAAAGCAGATTCGTGATCAACACAGTTGAGAGTGTGAGGTGTGTCTGATTACTGTATATAAACAACAAAGAAAAAGCTCGAGCCGAAAACGAACAAACCGTCATTTTGCGTAATAAAAGGAAAGGGATTAAATATTTTTCATTTGTGCTTATATAAAAAAGAAAAAATGCCAAATACAAAATCTTTTTTTGGGTAGGAAGCTCACATCTGATTGAACAGATTTAATTTATATTGTGCTATAATAGGAATTTGTATTTCTCAGCACTTATTGCAATTATTATAATAATATTAATAAAAACTATACCTGTGTAAAAAACATAGATCTTAAAACATCCTTTTATTTTGTAGGTATATTATATAAAATATGTATTTTATTATGCGTGTGTCCATATTATAAATAGGTATTGTGCATTTGACAAAAAAAAGAACTGAATTTTACCTAATAAACTAATCAAAATTTATTAAAAAACGTTTATTGATGCTTATTCCCAATAAATATCAAAATAAACACACAGAGTTAAGGCTTAGTTATTCTTAGTAGACAAGTTGGCAAGCTATTTTTGATTCCTTGTTGTTAGCGTATCTTTGATCCCTGGTAAAATTTTCCCCTCAAATCTCGTAGAAAATATGATATAGATTTTGTAGAAGATTTTATCGGGTTTTGGGTCGGTTTTTGCAACATTTTCTATGACATGTGTGATTGGTTTCTAGGATATTTGAGGAGATTATATCAGTATTGTGATTCTAGAAGATCCTATGGGGAATGATTTTGGAGAAGTTTCTATGAGTTCTTGTGGGATCGGTTTCTAGGACATTTGAGGAGATTCTGTCAGTATCATGATTCTAGAAGATCCTATGGGCAAGAAGATTTTATCGAGTTTTGGGTCGGTTTTTGCAACATTTTCTATGATATTGGAGGAGACTTTATCAGGTCTATGGGCAGTGATTTTTATGGTTTTTGAAGAAGTTTCTATGGGTACATGTGGGATCGGTTTCTACGATATTTGAAGAGATTATATCAGTATCGTGATTCTAGATCCTATGGGGAATAATTTTGGAAAAGTTTCTGAGTTCTTGTGGGATCGGTTTCTGGGACATTTAAGGAGGTTCCATCAGTATCATGAATCTAGAAATTGTGTTCTTGGTGGTTTTTTGCTACGTTTTCTAGAATATTGGAGCAGATTCTATCGGCTCTACGAGCAGTAATTTTGATGGTTTTTGAAGAAGTTTCTATAAGTACTTGTTGGGATCAGTTTGTAGGATACTAGAAGAGATTATATATTTATATTATTATGTATATTTTTAGATTTTCGATGGGTTTTTGAAACAAATTCAAGGATATATCTGAGAAAATTTTATCAGTAACGTGATTATGGGCAATAGTATTATTTTTTAGAATATTAAAGGGTACTATCATATCATACTTCCAGATTATTTAATGGGCCAAAGGATTTTATTCGGGTTTTGAGTCGATTTTTGCAACAATTTCCAGCATGAGCATGACCTTCAATTACTCCTAGTGACAAAATTTCTAAGATTTTGAAGAAGGTTTTGGGTCATTGCGCTTATATATGATCTTCTGGAATTACGATACTGATGGAATCTCATCAAATATTCTAGAAACCGATCCCACAAGAACTCATAAAAACCTCTCCAAAATCAATGCTGATAGGAATCGCGATACTGGATAGAATCTCATCAAATATCCTGGAAACCGATCCCACAAGAACCCGTAGAAACTTCTTCAAAATCATTGCTCATATAGGATCTTCTATAATCACTATACTGATAGAATCTCCTCAAATATTCTAGAAACCGATCCCACAAGAACCCATAGATACTTCTCCAAAATCATTGCTCATAGGATCTTCTACAATCACGATACTGATAGAATCTCCTCAAACATCTTCAATACCTCATTCTCATCAAATCTCCTTTAAAACTGTGTATTTGTTCGTTGATAAAATCTTCTCCAAACCCACACCCTTATACAAACTGATAAAATACCCTAGACTTCTGTCTTATAAAACATCCTTGATTCTCATAAAAGTAACTAGTCTTATCCAATCTTATAAATTATTCTAAAACTACAAGCTTATAAAATATTATCGAAAAAAATATTGGCTTTCTCATTGGATCTTAGAGAACTTATAAGAACATGATAAAAACTTCTCCGGTCTGGATGAGATTCGAGGGGAAAATTTTACCAGGAATGCGTTTGTAAGTGTCCTTAAAAAACGAGTGTGCTTACAACATAAACATAACCAAACCAATTCTTGTTCGGTTGCTGATGCACAGTTTTACTTCATGCCGCTCACTTCTATTTCCTTCCATGTCGAAAAAAGTGAGGGTGGAAAATTAGAAGGAGTGAAACAGTGGATCAGGCATTTATGAAAACCCACAGATAACAAAATGGTTAGGATACGCTAGCTGCGTACGAATACTGCAACAAGGGTGGTTGTGGAGATAAGTGTGACGTAGTCGCTGTTGTACGACGTATCCGTCCTGAGCATGCATGCGCACTAAGATACTATTACGATTACGCACTCCACAATTCACTTTTTGATTGATTTTAAGAAAAAAAAAAACTTTTCGAAAGTTATATTTGCTGTCCCTAAATAGTTATTCTGATAAAAATTAAAATCTATATACGTCCTACTGTTAAAACCTGTCAAAAATATGTAATTTTTTACCAAAATGTAAAAAAAAAATATTTTTAAAAATTAAAACTTAGGGCTTATAGAGCATTTCATTTTAGACCAAAAAAGTCAAACAACCATTTTTGTAGTACTAACCGTTTTTTATAAACGTCATTTAAATATTTGAAAAATGAAAAAAATTGTCACATTTTGAATTTTAATGCTGTTAATTAAAAAAATATATTTTCTGAAAAAGCGATATGAAACCTGAAATAGAACATATTTTCGCTAAAAAACGTTACAATGTTTTTTTACACGACTTATAGTTTCTATATATAAAAATAAAATCATGTCGATTGTATTGAACGTCTTTGCACCAAGATTTTTCTATAAACCTAAACTTCTAAAAAAAATACAATTATGTGCTAAGTAGGTAGTCTTATTACCTATCAAACGACAGTAAGAAAGTTTTGACTTCTAATGTTTAATAAGTAAAAATAAGAAATACTAATACTGACTAGTACATGATGCTTTGTGCTCTGATATTTTTTTAATTCCATAAGACCCTTCGAACTCAACGGGATTAAGGGGGTAAGATAGAATCAGGAATAAGGGATATGGGCAATATTGTTGTTATTTTATTGCATATAAAAAGATGTCTTTCAGAGAGTTCCGCCAGAGGTTACCTTTTCAAATCTAGTCGAAACTTTTAATGTCGTTTGATAAGTGATAAGAGTAACTATTTAGCAAATAATTGTTTTGTTTAAAGTTTAGTTTTATAGAAAAATCTTGGTGCAAAAAAGTTCAATACAATCGACATGATTTTACCATTTTCTTCAACTTATTTTATTTTTGTATAGAAACTATAAGTGATGCAAAAAAAAATTTTAACGTTTTTTTATTGAAAATATGTTCTCTCTCAGGTTCCCCATTGCTTTTTTGGAAAATATATTTTTTTAACTAATAGCATTAAAGTTCAAAATGTGACAATTTTTCCATTTTTTAAATATTTAAATTACGTTTATAAAAAATGGTTAGTACTACAAAAATGCTTATATGACTTTTCTTGTCTAGAATGGAAAATATATATAAGTGCAAATTTTTTATTTTTTTAAAATATTTTTTTTACATTTTGGGAAAAACTTACATATTTTTGACAGGTTCTGACAGTAGGACGTATATGCATGGAAGATTTTAATTTTTATCAGAATAACTATTTAGGGACGTCATCTACACAAAATATACCTTTCGAAAAGGGTATATATTTTTTTCTTAACATCAATTAAAAAGTGAACTGTGACTCTATTTGTGCAACGTTCAGTGTCTAGTTTAAGTTGGTCATAAAACATATGCGTAACCGTGGAATATAGCGCAATATTTTGTCTTCTTTCTTATCTGTAAACAAACGCAAGATTTCCTCTCGAATACAGATACCAGAGTCCAATCTAGATTGGACTCTGAGCTCTGCGGTCTAGCGTTGAGCTTTTTCATCAAGATCACATCTTTAGCATTTATAACGTTCAGACGAGACGCAAGCTTACGTACTAAAACGTGATGTATGTTGCTAACGCAGAGACATAGAAAAACTCAAGAAGAAAGTCAAATAGTCAATAAAGACTGGTAATACTAACGGCCGAAACAAAGAAAGCCAGATAGAAAAACATGTTAATAAAATGTAAAAGACGGAAACGTCCGAACCGGCAAATTTCACGTCTACCGCTAGGCACCTCGTACGCGTATCTCATAGTTATGCTCAAGATGAGCATCCTGATGAGCGGATTAAGCATACGTATACCTTAACCTATAAACTTTTATAAGTATATGGGATTAAGCGTCAGCGGCAACGCGCGGCTGGTCTGGCGCGAACCTTTTCAAATTATAACTACGGCTTATTTAATCATAAATATATATTCATAAACAGCCAAAGAAATTTTAAACGTCTTTATACTATATGGTAAGCAATTTTTATGTAGGTAGGTATAGCCCGCAACGAATTTTCTGAAAATGAGTTAGTAGGCCAATCTTACAAATTGTGAGTGCAACATATCATACAATCTTTTTAATAAAAGTAGTCTAAAATTGATTTATTTATTTAATTAATTATTCATTGTCTAACATCCTAATAACTTAGCGCAAATGAAAAAAACGTTATTTTCATAGTGAACAAAACGCTTAATAACCCACTTTATGACGTTTTTTTTCAAAAAACGTTATTTAAACGTAATTATTACGTTTTTTGAAAAAAAAGTCATAGCGGAGCGTCTTATTTTTCGTTATGAAAATAACGTTTTTATCATTTGCACCAACTGTGTAAGACAAAAGATACTTAAGTAGCAAAGAAGAAAGTCAAATTAATATCAGCTCTTTCCTAAGTATTCTACATTCAACTAGGTAAATTAACTAACTGAAAAGAGATGAAAAAAGCGAGAAAATTTGAAAATATAGGAAAACAAAACAAAAATACCTTGTATCCCAGTAAACACACTTGTGATTTTAACCTAATATTTATATAAATCTAAGGTTCACATATTTATGTAAAATATGTTACATCATATTTACGTAAATCTCACATAAAAAGATTTGTATAAAAAAAATTACGTAAACATTACGTCAAAACTTACTGTACGTTTAAGTCATCATAAGCAATGTTAATTTTATGTAAATAATATTACTATAAATAAATTCTTAAAATTTACGTAAATATTACGTAAATAGTGGGACCTTCATTTTACATAAAAATATTACATAACTATTATATAAAAAATTATATTTAATATTTAAATAATCTAATTAAATTACGTAAACGTTACATAAAATTATTTACTTTAAATAAAAGTAATAAAATGTACATAACTATTATGTAACAAGTTAGAAATTACGTTTACATTTAAAATTTGACATAACTATTATGTAAAACATTTTATGTAATATTTATATAATCTAAATTACGTAAGCGATCTATTTTAAATTACCGTAAATATTATGCAACAATGTGAACCTTAAGTTTACATTTAAAATTTTACATAATTGTTACATAACATTTTTTTATGTATTAATTATGTCATTCAAGTTATGTAAATTCCCTGTAAAATTATTTACGTCAAATTAAAGTCCTAAATTTTACATAATTATTATATAGTCAATTGAACCGTAAGTTTACATTTCAAATGTTACATAACTATTATATAAAACATTTTATGTAATATTTATATCACCTAGTAGGGTAGAGATCGCGCTAATGTTACTATGTTCCCTGTACAAGAGCAAAGATATTTCAAAATTAGGACGCGGACTTTGAGGTATTGACAAGATCTCTATAAGAATCACCTCTTCCGCCACTTAAACCAGCCCGTCTGGTTAACTTTGTAGTTTGCCACATGTCTGCCAATGTCGGACCGTGTCAAGCAACCACCGACGGACCTGAACGGACCTTCCGTTGGCCCGCCTCAAGCTGCATGCTCATGTCGGACTTAGATAGTTGACGCTTTGCACATGTCATGCAGATTAATGTGACTTAAATTTTACCTTATTGATAAATAATTGTGGCCTCTATGTGACCTTAAATTTACATAACAAGGTAAACCATTATGTAAAATATACGTAGTTTTTACTTAACTCTTACGTAACATGGATGTAATATTTATGTAAAAGGTATGTCATTTTATTTACATCACATTTGCGCATGGCATTATGCAGAGTTTTCGCACCTTAATGTGAATTAAATTTTACCTTATTGTGACCTTAAATTTACATAACAGTCTGTTATGTAAATTTTACGTAATATTTACATACGGTGTTTACTGGAATCCAACCTGAATCCTACTTAACCAACTGCCCTACCACCCTTCACCGACCTGTATCAGCCTGTTTTCCTTATATGGAATTTAAATTTGATGAGAAAATTAAGTTTGATATTTTGGACTTGAAATTGATAGTTAATGAGAGTAGATCCATACTATAGCGTCCGCCGTTTTCAGACTATTGAACCAATAGCAGGATCGGTAGAGTGGAGCTTTTCTGGAAAGATTTTTGTGTTACAAGCACGTTACAAGCTTCAAGGTAAAAATGACGGTGCCTGCGGATATATGTTACAGGAGAGAACATAAACATTTATTTGACCAAGTAGTTCAGTCAACTTTTGATTATTGAGTAACTCATGCATAAAAATTTGACTAGCTCGTATGGTACTGTCACGGATCACCGTCTGTTCGGTACTCTGTGGTACTGTCCTGTAGAGAGTCAGCAATGCAGTCTGAGCTATGCCCCTATAGACACCACTTAGAAAGCGACATTGTACTTGTTCAAGTCTATATCAATTAATGTGTATCACGGTCCCTTGAATAGATAATGTGTATGTCATAATATGGAAACCAAAATATATACAAATGGAAATAGGTATAAAAACCTGCACTGAATTTGAAAATTATAATAAGAAGGGCTGTATGGTTAGCAAAGTATCCGGAGTTAAATGTAATTTTTTGCAATTTTTATGTACTTATTAGATGGCACGCAACAAATGTGCTGCATATTTATGAGAATCATAGAAATAAAAGGTCTATTTCTATTTATGAGAATACACGAATACCTATCTAGTCCGTATCTAGATAGTAATTAGTATTTATTTTGTGTATAATTTATTCTTTAAAGAAAAAGAAAATCAGAAAATTAAAAAAAAGGCGCGAATGTTTTTGACACGTGCTGACAACGGTGCCAAGTTTACCTTAAACATTACGAGCCAATCAGTGATGCCACACGTTTAATAATTTGAGATTGCCAACCTGGGAATTTTATTTTTAACTGGTTGGGAACACTGAAATAGGGAAAGGTAAAGACAGCTTTACATTCACTGTAGATTTTTAAAATCTTACAAAAAAGTGGAAATATATTGACTTTAGTAAGAATTTATGGTAAATTATTTTTAGAGGAGGTACTTCTATGAATAACTGAATAAAAAAACCAAATCATGAGTATCAAGTGTTTGGAATTAAAATCTATTTTTTTCAAAAATGTGAAGCCACCTTTGGAAGCGTCAAAGAAAGCAGCGCATGCGCCACATTTCTTGCTATCTACGAAAACCGTACACCTTATTACTCATTCAATAGAAGGAGACACAACATGTTCCACATGTCTGAGTAGCTATGTGAGAAGTTAATAAAAGAGCGCGTAAACCGGAAATCAAGCAAGATCTTCAACAACGAGAGAGTTGGATACAAGAACAAGTAGGAAAAGGTGAGGAGCGGTTTTAACATCTTCCACCGGCCCAAACACCACCATGGCTGATACGGAGCAACAACAGCAACAGGAGCCAGAACCAGCGAAGGCCCCTCCAAAAGAAAAAGAAGTAATCGGTAAGTCACATTTCCCTTTTAAACCCAATTTCGAGTCGCGCGTCGGGTCGGTGTCGTCCATGTTTTTCCTGCGATGAGCACATGGTCACCAAAATTAAATTTGCATTTTTCGACCTTGTTGATAATTATTTACAATTAAAAAAATGTTTAATTTAGTGAGAGAGAAAGTGCTTTTCTAAAAAGTAATGCATATTTCATTTATAAAAAATATTTAAATTCCTAGCTTCTATTTTCTGTAAAATGCCGCCCGCCATTTTGCTCCAGCTACTTTTTTTTAAATTTATTTCGGTAATTATGCAGTATACGGTTTTCTGCCATTTTTGATTTTTTTTGAAAAACTATGGGGGCACCTTCTAGGGTCCCTAGGACCCCAAATCCGCCTGCGCCCGATTTTTTTTTTTTTTAACGAGAAAAAAGGGTGCCCAGGGGGGGTTGTAAAGTGATTTTTTAATTGTTTTGGGTTGGTTTGGATTAGGTTGGGTTGGACTGTGTTGGTTTGGTTTGTTTTAGTGAAAAATTTTTTTAAAAAACCAAAAAAAATTAAAAAAAACAACCGGCGCAGATGGATTTGGGGTCCTAGGGACCCTAGAAGGTGCCCCCATAAAGAATTTTTCAAAAAAAAATCAAAAATGGCAGAAAACCGTATACTGCATAATTACCTTTATTTCAAGCTTTAGGGGCGCTAAAACTTTATTTAACTTTTTTTTACCAAACCAACCCAAAACACCTATAAAAATCCAACCCAGCAGACTTCTTAAGCCCTGTTTTCACTATGCAACTTTTCCATGCATCAAGTCTTCGGTAATTATGCAGTATACAGTTAAATATTAAAATCCTACACAAATTTAAAAGAAATTCTCTTTCATGCTCCTGCACCATGCCAAATTTTTGGCTTTGATTTTTTCCATGTCTTTACCATCATGTGTGGCTGCCTAAATCTCACCAAACCCTGGCTTACAGGCCCTAAAAGACCCTGGAGGTCTTTAGAAATCCCTTGGCAGTCCCCAGCAATCACTGACCATTCAACAAAATTGTCAATCATGTCTCATTTTTCGAACTAGTGGTTACCCCCTTACTACCACTACTATTGTCCAAAATAGCTTGCATATTACTCAACTGTCAGTTTGACAGGTTTAAACATATGCTATGTTTTCATGGGTATTGAGTTCGTTTTCAAAACTCATTCTATCTTTTTCTTTTATATAGCGTGTTCTTGGTCTTGATAAAGAACACGCTATATAAAAGAAAAAGATACAATGAGTTTTGAAAACGAACTCAATACCCATGAAAACATAGCAATATTTCAAAACTAAAGGACAGGTTTAAAACAAATTTCAATACTAAAGCCAGGTTTATACAGGCAAATAGAAATAAATTTTTGGTTTATATAACCAAATAAAAACAACTAAACCAATCAGCACACAGCTTCTGCGCATGTTAACAAAAGTGACTGACACCCAATGATTTAAATAATAATTAAACTAAACTCAGGGTTAGTACAGTACTGGAAAACCAGGAAAACTGGAAAATGTCAGGAAATTTCAAGCAGAAATGTCTGGGAACTTTTTAAAAAAATGTAAAATGTCAGGAAAAAAACCTATGATCTCTGCAAAAAAATAGGATGGGCTTCATCAAAAAAAATTTTTGTGACCCAACATGTTTTACAAACTACATTTTAACGTCCTTATTTTGAAAGTTGCATTTTCAGTCTAAATTGCTTCAAATTTTTGCCAGTGGCGCATGTAATGATTTTGGCAACAAATCTAGAATTGAGACTAGAAGTTGCATCAAAAACTGCTTAAAAAAATATATATAATCTTATAAGAATTGTAAAATCTCATTGAATTTTTTGACTAGACTTTATGTGATATTTTTGGCAGGGTTGGTAGCTAACTCAAACAACTTTAAAAAAAAAAAAAATATATATTAGAAGAAAACGTGAGATTGGAATTTGTTAATAATTTCATGCTTAAACCTTAGCTTAACATGTCAAAAATGGCATTATTTGTTGAGTTTTCTTATAGCGTTTTTGATTACCCTCCTCACAAATCGCTCTGAGATTGCCCAGGATCAGAGCAGTGAAGTCGCAGATCAGTTTTAGGGTGCTCCAAAGCCGATTATGAGCTGTCATGAGTGCTTGGTCAACGACTAGTTCAAATACACGTTCGATTTGTTCTATGGTCCGTTTTAAAAGTTAGAATTCTTTAGAAAGGATTTTTTTTATATATTTCTGAAAGAAAATGAGTGGAAACAGAACCACAGGAACTATATTAAAAAATTTTGATCAGCTGGACAATCTGTGCACTGACAAGAACAACCATATTCTTGACCAGATCATATATCCTGTCGGAAAAGGTATATTAGGGGAGGTACCCTCATTTTGATGAGAACCTAATTTTTTAATAAGCACAACTTCGTCCCTTTGAATGATTTTGATGTGTACTTAGAGGAGAAATTGTTTGAATTTTCACTTGTGACAAAAAGGAGAATATATTTTGTGTCACTGTATACTTCTCTGTTCCAAAAGTCGCAAGATTTCTTAAATAAGTTAGAACAACTATTGTATTCGTTGCCTCCTGCATCTAAGGTTTTTTTAGGTGGAGATTTTAACATCGATTTTAAAAGTGACTGCTATAATGCCATAGACCTAAACAACTTACTTCTTTCTTTTAACATTAAGAGGCATAACTCCAATTACACTAGGGTTACATCATCGTCTAAAAGGGGTATTGACTACATTTGCTCAAATACTGCCTATGATATGGAATGTTTGACAGTTGAACCAGGTATGGGAGACCACAATGCAATCTTGCTGTTTCTTTCATATGAGGCTTCCCAAGGCCATCACACAACCAAATTGGGTAGGATATACAGTGCTGTAAATTTTAACAAGTTCTGTGCAGAATGTTCTGCTTTTCCTTGGTACGACATTTTGCTTCTTTCAAACCCCTTTGAACAATTTTATTTGGAATTAGTTAAATTATTTAATAAGTCTTTTCCCTTAAGTAAAATAAAGCCAAAGAAAAAAAAACCATGGGTTACAAAAGGAATTAAAACTTCTGCTGAAAATCTAAGGTTTCTCTGGGCCCTCCGTAAGTACTTTTGTTAGTGACTTTTTAATTTTTTACATTAATAAATATAAAAACACAGGTGTACCTTGAAGCTTGCTAAACAAATGTATTATAATAATAGAATAAGTAATGCACTCAACAAACCCGGAGAAAACTGGAACATCATAAATAGCTTGCGAGGCAAAGCCAATAAAAGCAGAGGTGGTCAAATTAATTTGGAGCCGAACCTTTTGAACGAGTTTTATTGTAGTATAGCCGATAAGTTAACCTCAGATCATAAAACAGATACCGACCCGCAGCAATTTCTTAGTCACATTGATATTCAGGAAGACTTTTACTTTAGGCCTACGGATGCAATGGAACTTAGAAACATTTTTATTTCCATTAAAAATAAAAATTCCTGTGGCATGGACGGAATCTCCGTTAAAGTGTTTGAGAATATTCCGGACTCGGCAATGGAGGTCCTGGCGGTTTTGATAAATCGGTCGTTTAGCACTGGCATTTTTCCTGACTGCCTGAAGCCGGCCCTCGTTATTCCCTTGTATAAGGGTGGAGAGGTTGATGACCCTTCGAATTTTCGACCAATTTCTTTGCTGTCATCAATTTCGAAAGTTTTTGAAAGGCTCATGAAGACGAGAATGCTAGTCCATCTTGATAAATTATTTCTGATAGCCAATTTGGATTCCAGGCAGGAAAAAATACCAGCAACGCAATATTCAACCTGTTGGAGGAAGTTTACATGGGTCTTAAATCCAGGTCAGAAGCTGTAGTGGCAGTGTTCTGTGATTTTTCGAAGGCTTTCGACTGTGTGGATCCCAGAATACTGCTGCAGAAACTTGACAGGTATGGCTTTTGCCAGGATTCATTGTCTTTGATCGAGTCTCTTCTTTCTTCTCGATTTCAGTTTGTTGTATCTTGTAACAACACTTTGTCAAGTCCTCTAATCAACCACAGGGGCGTTCCTCAAGGATCAGCCCTTGGTTCTCTTTTATTTTCAATTTACGTAGAAGACCTTTCAAAACTGCCTATTTGTTGCAAACTTACGCGTTTTGCGGAAGATACCACCGCTCTTTGGCGCGGTCCTAAAGCTAATTTAAATAACACTATCTCTGAGGATATAAAAATAATAAAAAACTGGTGTGATAGCAACCGCTTATGCTTCAACATTTCTAAAACAAGTATTTTGTCATTTAAACTTTCTATGGAGACAATTGCTTTAGAAAATCACGTTTTGGATTGCACACCTCAGGTACAATTCTTAGGCCTTATAGTTGACAAAAATTTAAAGTTTACTCAACATGTTGACAAACTAAAATCCAAATTAGCATTTGGATGCTTTGCAATTAGAACTACAGCTTCAGAGTTGGACTACTCATCTGCCAAGATGGTATATTTTTCCCTTGTGGATTCATTGCTGCATTGTGAATTGGCATTTTGGGGTTTATGTGCCAAATTCGTGTTTGATTCCGTTTTTGTTTTGCAGAAGCGAGCCATTCGCTATTTGCATGGGAGGAGGCGGAGAGATTACTGCAGACCATTGTTTATTTCTTCTAAGATACTTACTCTTCCCTCACTTTTTGTCTTAGAGACTGTCTGTTTTGTCCATAAAAAGTACGGGAATTATAAAGATGGAGGCAGAATCACCAGACAGGCCAGAAATCTGCCACTACCAATTCCCCGCTCGTTATAAAAAATTCTTTAATTTATGAGAGCCTTAAAATTTACAACCACCTTCCAATAAACCTCAGAAATATGGTGAGTAAAGCTTTTGAGAAGGTCTGTTGTAGGGTTGTTGGAGAACAAGGCAATATTACAATGTAAGCGAGTTTCTAGATGACCAACTACTATAGGGTTATTTTGTATTTTTTATTCTGTGATAGATTAATTTCACTCCTTTTGGTGTAGTTTTTTCGTTTTTATTTGTACTGTATTCGATCATGTACCAACTATTTTTATTCATTTTACTGTTATGTTAATGTTTTTTTTTTTACTTAATTTTATAAATTTACTGTTATTAGTTTTTTTAACTCAGTCTCTGTATTTTTTATATAAGTAGTTATAATAGGATAATCTCACGCTTTGTCAACAAGATTGATACATTGTTATTAATCTTATATGATAACAAAGTTTCAACTCAATTCATTTCAATATAATATATAATTAAAAAGCTAAAAGCGAATCTTTAATGCGTTTTTTTATGGACTTTTTGCCGATTATAAAAAAATATTTTTGGGGCCCCTAACTGGAGGCCCAGGGCATACCAACTAGTTTTTGTTTTTTCAATTAGAAGGTACCACTTGTGGCACTTTTGGAAAGCTTGTTAAAAAATAAATTTAGCGCACTAGCTCTTCTCTTTGTCAACCAATGTGTCAATAATTTTAAAAAACTTATTTTTTTTCAATTGTTTTAGCTTCAGAATAAACTACATATTTCTCTATTTACTAAGTGGAAGAAAGAAAATACCACACAGGGATATTGGTGACTTTCAGTGAAGGCCCAGGGCTTACCAACATTTTTTTCATGAGGAGCTACTACTTGTGGCACCTTTCTGAAAAGCTTGTTAAAAAAAAAATTGATAAATAAACTTTTTGGGGATGGGTGAGTGAAAAAGAAAATCCTCTTATCTAATATTTAGTAAATTTAGAAATGGGGCGCCAATAATATCTTTATGTGGTACTTTCTTTATTCCACTTAATTAGTAAATAAAGATATCACATTGGTTGACAGATGTCAAAAACATTTATTTAATCAAATCTCTTTTTTTAAAAGCTTTCCAAAAAGGTGCTACAAGTGGTACCTTCTTATTAATTAAAAAATAGTTTGTGAGCCCTTGGCCTCCAGTTGAGGGTCACAAAAATTTTTTTTGTCATGGGGGAACACTCCACAAAAAATCATTAAAGATTCGCTTTTAGCTTTTTTTAAAACCTCTTCCCTAAAGTCGCTAGAAGCAGCATTCCATTTAAAGAATCCACCCAGAATATATTATATAAGATCTGGACAAGAATATGGTTGTTCTCGGCAATGCACGGATTGTCCAGCTTATCAAAATTTTTTATTATAGTTCCTGTGGTTCTGTTTCCTCTCATTTTCTTTCAGAAATATACAAAAAAAAATCCTTTTTTATACCCATATTCTAGCAACGCAACAAACCCAAAACAAAACACAATTTGAATTAGTTTATGTCAGTTTTACAGGGGATTTCCATGCTCGGGCTTGATCTGTAGAATTTCTCAAATCAAGTTTGAGCAATCCCACTTGAAGCAGCTATCAATAATCAAACACGCAACTCTGGCAGAGAGCAATGACAGTTGCCAAATCGCACATGCAAATCTTTTTCTGATTGATACGGGAGCACTCTAGATCAAGTTTCAAGCAATAATCAAAAATGCTGTTAAAATTTTTTCCTGTGGCACATTTAAATATATTTATCTGTTCACAAAAATATTAAAATGTGATTTTATACTAATGTCCAAGCAATCTATCATATTATTGAACTGTATGTATATGTTAGGGATACTTTCTGTCCCTAATCAAGAATAAATTCCATTTAACTACATCCTAATGCATATTAATCATTTAATATGTAATTAGTAAATTTTTAATCTGCCTGCCGCACACAAGGTTCTGAGGTGGAATCCCAGCTTTTGTGTTTGTCCCAAAAAACTTTACACTTGGCTCTTACTTTGGCAACACTAGGCGTTGATCCTAGAATGGATGGAAAAGTCCCAGTATAAAAGAAAAATTCTAATCATTAATTCACCCGCGAAATTAGTAGTCACATAGAAAAGGAGAGAAAAAATATTGAATGTACCTCACATTTTAAAATGCTAACCAATTAAGAGCCTAGTTAAAATTAATGAGTTTATGGTTATTTTGTTCATTAGTTTTTATTTGAAAAATATCTTGAAAAAAATGAAAATTTGTCAGGGAAAATTGGGAAATATCAGGGAATTTTTTAGTCAATTTGCTGTACTAACCCTGAAAATCCATCTTATTGTTTTGTTAAATAATATCTGCCAAAAACAAACCAAAAAATGCAGAAAGCCTGAAAAACACCAGTTTAAATGACAACAACAAATGAAAGTGTGGTTATGTGCTAATCTGTTTTCAGATAAAAGTTGCTCTAATTCTAATTATTTTTATTTGCCTATATAAATCCAGCTTAAGTTTAATTAATTATGACCCATGCATGAAACTTTTTGTTAGACTCCTTAGTAAGGCTTCAAAGCTTGCCATAGCAGGTGGGACAAGGAAAGTTAGACACCAATATTAATTTAATAATATCTACTTTTAGAATTACCCAGCTCATTCAGATTAGCCCCATGTTGCTGTTCTGTCCCTCTCTATTGTTAGTAGTAAGAATAATAATATCTTGTCCTTTTTTTAATAGCAACAAAGGTTACTGGAACCGTAAAGTGGTTTAATGTCAAGAGTGGATACGGTTTCATTAACCGCAATGACACCAAGGAGGATGTGTTTGTTCACCAAGTAAGTTTTGTTGTATTTTTTTATTTATACACTGTAGTAAAAACATTCCTGGTTGTGTTGATTTTTGGTAGTAGCTGAAATTAAAGGCATGTGTGCTTTACATATTTCTTCTGTTTCTTGTGTGGCAATTAGCATTAATGGAAATTTTTGATTTGATTGTGGTTTTAAAAAAATGGTTCAAAGCTATACAAACAATTTCAGCTGCTACCAAAAAATAAATTGAATAAAACATGCATGCTGCTTAGATCCATTTCCGATTTTCAAGGAAATGCTTGAGTCATTGGCGTGCTATATTATGATACCTCCATCAAAGCAGAATTGCACAATTTCTATTTTATATTGGTAATTGTCTTGCATTTGTTGGGGAACACTTAAAAATTATGATTTTGAAAATATTTGCCCTATAAAGTTTTGTGGTTTATTTTTTTTTTTTTGATTTTCAGTCAGCCATTTCTAAAAACAATCCAAAGAAGGCCGTCCGTTCAGTAGGAGACGGCGAAACGGTGGAATTTAGCGTGGTAGTGGGGGAGAAGGGAAATGAAGCGGCCAATGTTACTGGACCCAATGGGGAGCCAGTTAGAGGCTCTCCCTATGCCGCTGACCGTCGTCGTTACAGGAACTGGTAAGTTTTATTTTTTCAAACTTATTACTATTTGGAAATTAATTCACAGTATTGCATTATCCAACCTTCCAAAATATTGGTCAAAAGTAATGACAATTTAGAATTAAAAAAAAATAAATTATTAGTTTGTAGTGATAATTTTTAATTCCAGATTTTCTTTTAGTACAATGTCAATATATCTGAAATAATAATGTTTTAACATTTTTATTAATTATAAAATATAAATAAAATTACCTGATCTCAAAAAACTTCATTTGTTGCTTTGAGGATATGATATAATGATGAATTGCTTTTGGTCCGTGTTTATGAACACTTATGATTTTATTTTCAAAAGCTCTGAGAACCAGTTAATTTTTTTTGAAACACCTTAACATTTCCTTTTATAATAACAAAAATATAACTTCTTTTTCAGGTACTACCCTCGTGGAAGAGGAGGCAGAGGTGGACCGCCAAGAAGACCCCGCGAATCTGAGCCAAGCGAAGGCGACAAGGATGGAGCAGTGTCTGGTGGCGAGGGAGGACCCCAAGACGCGCAACGCCGCTTCAGACCGAGACGCGGAGGACGCGGTGGTTATCGTGGCGGTTATATGCGCGGCTACATGGGGCCTCCTAGAGGTGGGTACTACTCATGTAGGTAGCTTTTTTGTTTCTTTTCAATACTAATTCCTAACAGGGTTCATACTTACATAAGACCCTTAAATAGCAAGAAAGTTGTCAGTTAATCAATTTTTATTCTAAAGCAGTTTTTAAAAGACAACTCAAGTGTGAACTCTTGTATAAATTATTAACAACCATTCTTTATTGAGATAAGATGCCTTTATTAGATTTTCTCTTATTGGAATTATTAGTGATCTTGAAGCATGCTAGATTAAAATTTATTCAAGTGTTTCAACTTTGACCAATTTTCATTTGGGTAAGTAAAGTTTAGTGCAAAAAAAGTGTATAATTTTTACAAAACAAATATTGATTAATATGTCATGATGACACTGACTGGACAGGTAAAATTGGCCAAAAGTTTCTTAAATTCTTGCCTCAAAATTGACGAACGAAAATAAGAGTAACTGCAAATGTATCATTTGAATATTTGTTTATATATATACACAGGGTTCCTAAGCAAATCCTTAGGGGGCCAAGCAGCCGTGTATAAGACGCAGACAAACGGAAAAGCACATTAGGCAGAAAAGGATGGGCATGGGGCGATGTTGTCACTACATCTTACACGTAGTAAATCCATTCCAAGTAGTTGTTTTCTAATGTTTTCCATTTTCATACCTTTAGGACTGGAGTAAAAATTGTTTTTGCTCGACTTTAATACCAAACTGATGAAAGATATAGTAAAAAAAAATATTTTTTGGCTTTTCATTTTGTAACCATTGTCCTTACGTCCTATGTAATGTTTTGTAACGGTTTGGCACGCCACTCCCCTAATATTACGTAAACGATTTCAAGACCACTACCCCCCCCCAAAAAAAAAAACTTCACTTATTTTCATTCCAAATTTTCTTAGTTTCACACAAATGCAAACGCTGTCGAAAACCCCCCTCCCCCTACGTAACGTTTTGTAACCCCCCTCCCCCCTATGACCATTACGTAATTTGTGCACGGCCCCTGTAGTCCCAGTGGAGGAGGGCGAGAAAATTGATATTTTTTTCTTAAAAATTATACTCTTTAGATCTATTTCTTTGCGTTCCCGAAATTACGTAATTTTTGAAAAAAAATTGTAAGCGGCGCCATTTTTATTTCGTGCTTTGTTTTTCTAACCTTTTTGCGTTCGGCTAATTTAATTGAAAAGTTTTTGCCTGCGGCGCCCTTTATCTTCTCACTAAAAACCAAGATCCCCCGTTTTAGGAAAACTGATCCCGTCTCTGTTTCTAAATTTTTTCAAATAAAAGTAGAGTATGACCATGGGGGAAATAATTTTTTTTTACGGTATGACGAAAATTTCGAGAAAGTTGAAGAAAAAAATAAAAAAAAGTGGCAGGGCTCAAGTTTTTTGTAAAAAACGTTTTTTGTAAAGAAACAGCAAAATAAATCTCTTCACCCCTTTTTGGGTGTTACAAATATTGGCAGCCCCTTATTTTTTGCTTTTACCCTCCCGCTAGAATTGGTTCGCTACATGTTTCAAGATCATGTCATAAAACACCTCGAAAATATCAAATGTAGTGTAGGGCCAGCTTTATTTAAAATCAATAATATCGCAAGCAAAAAGCTCTGCAGGAAAAACAGCGCCGTTTATTGATTTCTTTGGCTGCTAGTGCTAGCTGCATGGTTTGGCCGTTTCAGGATAGATGTCACTAGTAGAACAGAATGGATTGAAATTTAATTAAAAGCGAAGATATTTCTTTCTAATGTTAACAAACTCACGAGTTTATCGCTCAGTATCTTAAATAATGGACCCTGCCGCCTCCTTTAAGAAAGAAAAAGCTGTGATTTGGACCTGAAAACATCTCATTTTTAATTTCATGGTGTGGCTGCCATCTAGCGGAATTTGCAGACATCTTGTCAACGGTTATTATTGCAACTATGATTTATGCTCACAATGAAAGAGTGGCGACAATTTTTTGTCATGAAAGCAGTCCGGAGATAATAACAAACTGGCACCATTGCCAATATACCTGTTTCTTTTGTGCGTGCAGAACTTTCTATGCCATTTCTGTTTGATTTATTGAAATCCTATCCCTAAGGAAAATCTTAGGAACCCTGTATAACACTTTATTAGCTTCAAAATTTAAGGTACAGGGGAAT
This sequence comes from Oxystoma pomonae, assembly GCA_963921995.1. Lineage (NCBI taxonomy): Eukaryota > Metazoa > Arthropoda > Insecta > Coleoptera > Brentidae > Oxystoma > Oxystoma pomonae. The sequence goes on along the minus strand of OY998166.1, from coordinate 77,626,054 downwards.
CACTTGTATTTATTATATTTCTATCTGTTGACCTAGGTTATATATTTATTAATTACAGTGAGTCGGAGTCATAAGATGAAAAAAATAAAAGAAAACAATCCAGATTATCTGGGCTGCCAATTATCCAAAACAGCCCACATTAGCTCGGATAATAGAGAGTACTGTAATAACAAAACTAAATACATTGTATAAAACCTAACAAAAGGAAATAAAATAAAAATTGAAGATCTTGATTGTCACTAAATCAAGACACAGCATAATAATAAAAATAATAGAATAAAGAATAGTCAGTGCTATTATTTTAATAGTCTAAACAGCACCTGAAATAATACTAACAATTGGTGCCAAATGTGGATAAAATTTAGACAAATTAACAGTTAAAAAATTACAAATTTAAATTGCTGTGTATCTAAGTTAATAATAAACAATATGGTTCAATTTAAAAGAAAAATACAAGTAGAATAGGATTCTAGATAGATATTAATAAAAAAGATTAAGCTCAGGAAATGTCAAAGTGATGTTTAAAGCAGGTCATGTGATATCTATACTTTTTGAAGTCAAATATAAATGATTTTGATGAACTTTGAGTGGAAGGCACATTTTGTAAAAACTAAGGCTTGGCTTGGAGCACTTGTTATTGATTTGATTTTTTTTTAAATATCCTTTACAATACCTATACAATTTATTCATAAACACAAACTGTTTCCCCGATAAGCTTAAACTAGGGCACGTTGTACCCCTCTTTAAAAAGGGAGACAATAACAATATTAAAAATTACAGATCCATCACTGGTCTTGTGTCCTTTTCAAAACTTTTTGAAAAAATATTGGTTCAAAGAATCGAGAACTTTCCTTTCTAAAAATAATATTCTGTCAATCTCTCAACACGGTTTTCGTAATAACTTGTCTACAAATACGGCTGCTTTTGACCTAACACAAACCATTTACAATTCTTTAAATGAAAATAATTATACTATCACTCTGTATTTTGATCTCACATGAGCCTCCGACTGTATAGACAAAAATTTTCTAGTAAAAAATTAAATCTTATAGGATTTAGAGGCAAGCATAATGATCTTATTAAATCTTTCATGACAGAAAGAAAGATAAAGGTCAAATTTGGCAGTATATTGTCTGAATATCAGAATCAAAACTATGGCGTGCCCCAGGGCAGTGTATTGTCTCCTTTACTCTTCATTCTGTTCATTAATGATCTTATTACTTTTCTGGAACCCTTTTTATTGCCTGGAGACAAAATAATTGTTTATGCAGATGATTCAACAATCGTCATCTCGCGCTCGAATCTACAAGATGCGATAGACTCATCAAATTTCATTCTAAGTTTAGCGAATGGTGCCTTCTAAACAAACTTATTGTAAACCAATCAAAAACACAGTACATGGTTTTCTTTAAAAGAAGGACCATTCCAGATTTTGTACTTTCAATGAACAGTACTGTCATTGACTGAATGGATGATTTTAAATTTTTGGGTCTGTATATAGATAGCCGTCTGACATGGTCTGTTCACATTGAACAATTGAACTCCGCGTATTTCGCGATTGTAAATCACATTTTTTCAAATAAACGGTTGATGAATATATATTAGGCATTGGTTTATAGCCATCTTAAATATATGCTGTTGTACTGGGGGCAGTCACGTGAAACAGATCGTATTTTTATTTTACAAAAAAGAATATTACGCAAAATTTTCTCTTTAAGCCCTATGCATGCATGCAAACCTATTTTCCAAAGCCAAAAAATTTTAATCTACAGTTTAATAATACTGGAAGTAGACTGTTTGTAAAACGCTACCAAAGCAAGTTCCCATTAGTGTCTACCTTACATTCTTATCAAACAAGACAAAACTCTAATGTAATATACAAAACTATAACTTGTCTACTTTTAAAAAAAGTCCACACTGCTTCTGTAGCTATATTTTTAATAAAATACCAACCGACATAAAGAACATTCCATCAGTAAGACTGTTCAAAAAAGCCTTTCAGCCATCCTGGTTCAACACTGATCCTATTCTATAAATGAATTTCTCGCCTCTTAATTTCAAATGTATTAGTAGATAAACTTTTTTTTGCCTTTAGTGTAAAATTAGTTTTATTAATTTTTCATTCTGTAGTTGAAAATATTGTAGAGCATCTATTTGACAATGTATATACTTTGTATAAAGTCCTGTGCAATAAACAAATAAAAAAAATGGTTTTAATAATCGATTTTTAGAAAATTTCAACATGCATGACTAGGGTGTCTATTAAAAAAGGCAAAAGTAATATGCAAATGATTTTTCCATTGAAGGAGAGTGGTGCAGTAAAAATTAGATCTTTCCTTTAATGATGATTTGCTTTTGGTCCGTGTTTATGAACACTTATGATTTTTTACTTTCAAAAGCACTGAGAAAAGAAATTAAATAAGAGTCAAAATAATTTTTTTCATATTTATCTTTAATGATTTTTTTTATTTTTTACAGACTACCAGGGTCCACCAGGTGAAAATGGAGACATGGTGCCGAGGGGACGAGGTCCACCACGCCGATTCTTCCGCCGCAATCCACGTGGTAGAAGAGGTGGCCAGAGACCGCCAAGATCCGCATCCCAAGAAAGCCAGGGGGGTCAAGAGGGAGGACAACAACAACCGAGACCACGCTACCGCAAGCGTGGATCCAAAAAATCAACTGGCAATTCTCAGTCTGATACAGGAAACGACACCAAGGTGAATACTGTAAGAGAGTGAGAGTGGTCAATTTTTGCAAAATTTGTGGATGAACTACATGCAGGCTATTAACACATTGACTGTCCCCATAAGAATTTTTTTCTGACTCTAGACGTTGCAAGTGGTTTTCTTTTTCATTTTGCTTAGTAAAAAATTATTGTTTGTCATATAAGACATTTTTACATTTTTTACCAAGGCAAATAATAATTATTCAACCTTTAGTCAGACGTCCACTAAATATCAAAAGTCAGGAAGGTATGCCACTCCATTTGTCAGCATATGTCAGTATGTTAAAAACGCAAAAATATTTATTATCACTTTCTCTTGTAGGGCATTTATAAATTAAACATTTTGTTTTATGATGATTTGTTTTTGGTCTGTGTTTCTGAACAGTTATGATTTTTTACTTTCAAAAGCACTGAGAAAAAATTGAACCGCATATTTTAGTCAAAATTATTTTTTTTATTATCCATATTTTGGTTGAATGAATGAATGACTAATAAAGTATTTTCTATTCTACAAACAAGATTCTAATGTCTTTTCTATTTTTAGGAAAGTCAGCCAGTGCAGAATACAACAACTGAAAGTTCGGCTTAAGCAGTTGCTGACTTCAAATAACATCACTTATCATATTATAATATGTTATAACAACAATTTAGGGCGTGTTTTAAGCAGACAAAAGGCATTTCATTGTGCAATAATAATTTTTTATAACTGCAACAATAAGTGAACTTTTTTTAATGTAATCTTTAAGATTGGCGTGGGAGCTTTCAGGTGGCTGCTCACTCTTTTGATACCTTTTTATATAAAATAAAAAAATATTTAATTTTTGAGGTCTACACTATTTGAAAGCAACGTCAAACTTGTATAAAATTGCCAATGAATTGTCTTAAGACCTTATGTCTTGCTGCGAATATGGTTTTCTTTTAATAACATTATCTTATAAGATTTGGTGCTAGGTTAACCACAGCACCAAGATGAAAACATCTTAACTTTTCATTCCTCAAACAACAGGGAGACTAAAGAGTTAAACTAAAAATACAAAAAAAGTGAAAAATTTTCAAATACGAGCAGATTGTTATTATTAATTTGTATATGTTTGGGAATATGTTCTGTTTGTGAGAAATTTGAAGATTTTTTTTGTAAAGGGTATTTTTACAGCTCCATGGTTATGCTAGTCATAAAGCTTTTTTTTTATAATTTTTGCAACCAATTTGTACTATCAAGTGATCTGGAAATAAATTAAAAAATCTGTTCCAAATTCTGTCTTATTGTGATACAACTCGGATTCAACCATCGATGTATGTACTATATGTCGATGGATTCTACCAACACCGTTCTTAATGAAAAAGCTAGTTAACTCTAACCTCTTCAGTGCTTTTTAGCCTACAGTTGCCTGTCATTTTTATAACCCAAAACATGGGGTTTTTTGTTGGTGTGGTATCAATATGACTCCTAAAGTAGGCTAAAGGTACTAAATCGAAAGAGTTAACTGGCTTTTTAATTGAGAAGGTGTTTGTTCAACCCGCCATGGTGTGCCTGAGAAAGGTAGAGGTTGATTTTTAATGAAGATTAACTGCGAACATTGTTTATTGATTTGCGCTTTTTAAGGGCGAGTAAATCAATTCCTTGTCTTTTTTTCTTCTGTTATATCCTAAGATTGCCAACTGAAAAGCTTTCTTAGAAGAATTTTTTTACACTACTTTTGCTTCAAACCTGAAGTCTTTGGAAAAATATGTTCTTTACAAGTATACTTGTAAAATTGAATAAAATGTCCTCGATGTAAAACTGACTCAACTATGCGGCCAGAAAAAGTAGATAAATTGTCTGCGTATATAGCAAAAGTTTTTGTCTGCAGTCGGACACTAAAGTTAATTTTCGGTTTTATCAGCATTCGTATCCTTATCTCTATCCAGTCGACCTATCGAGCAGGTGTACTTTTAAACTAAAGGCGAATGCGTGACGGCTCCAGCTGATCAAATGCGTGAAATTATCGTTTCGTACGCAGGGATGGTCGTAACGTTACGACTCCCTTATCGTACCTAAGGAGGTTTTCGTGCATTTGATCAGCTGGAGCTGTCGCGCATTCGCCATGATTTTAAAAGTGCCCTGCTTGATTGGTCGACTCGATAGAGATAAGGATAATAAATGTCAATTGATATCAACGATTGTTAGTTACTCAAGACATAATTTTGGGAACAAATTTAAATTAGAATTAAGTCTGGATCCGCTGAGTTTGCGCCTTTGCTTTTTAATAAAAATAAAATTAGTTTCGTACACACCGATTCAACCTAATACCTCTAGTAAACCGCCTCCCTTTAAAATCGGTTGTAACCGCCCCTGAGTGGACCTTTCCCTTCCAAATCAAGAATTTTTGTTTTTTTTTTATGGAACTTCCAAGGTGATCTCGAAGAAAGAAAAAACCAATCAATTTTTGAATAGATAAGACAAATTTGCGACCTCATTGCCAATATAACAACTTTAACCAAAAACTCATTTCTTTTACAATCACCTGCCAAAATCTATCAAATCGCTCGACCTTATAAGGTATATGCTTTGTGTCGCTCGATTCTCACGAAAAATTTAAGGCACAGGTAAAGCAGATTCTAGTTGGTAAAGCTTACTATACCCTGGATGAATATGACCAGGACAGATTGGGAGGGTAACTTAGGATTTTTTTGTAGCGTTTGTCGTTAATCTGTCTTCTCTTTGTTACTTTACTTACTTTTTTACATGCGAGTGAAACCTAACTTATGTTATTTTTTAGATTTTTATTCTTGTGATGTTTTCCGTCATTTTTTTAATTTTTATTCTTTAACATTGTGAAAATTTTAATATTCTAGTCCGTGCTTTATGAAAATATTAATTTTATTAACAATCATGTAGAAAAATAATCTGATTGCTGAACTAATTGAAAAGTCCGTCATTTTATTCCCTTTATAGTTCATAGATGCGGATCCAGCCTAAGTAGCAGTTTTTGTATACGTATCAGTTTTGTACCATATGTGGTCAATTCTAACAAATGAACTTTGAAGGGAATAATAGTGTTTACAACTAGTAGCTAAAATAGTGCTTTTTTTACAAGCATTGGTTTAAATAACGAGCGCAGCGAAGTATTTAAAAACGCGAGTAAAAAAAGCACAGTTTAGCCGCGAGTTGTTAACACTATCTCGAACGAACAGCACTTCTCTCAACACACAATCTTTACGCTATAAGTCAAGGCGGCTGGTAAATGAAATAACAATGGTTTGAATAGCGATGTGCCTTTTTACACCGTGACGTTCATTGTTGCGACATTTTAATCTTTGTTTGATATTTTGACGAAGAAGAATTTTTTTTTCAATATTACTATTTTCCGCTATTTCTCTTTAATTTAATTTTGGGTAAAAAAACGAACATTAGAAATCTTCTTTTGCTTCCGTCATCAAAAAAAAGTTTTGGTATAAAGAAAAATTATTTATACCCAGTTTTTTTTCTCAGTATTTTTTTTCATATTGGTCAGTAGAAAAATGGTTCGAACCCGCTTTCATCCCAGACATACTTAAACAATGCAATTATACAGCCAGTTGGGGCATCAATATACGATTTCCAAAATACCTGTTTTCAAACTACTTCAATTCAATTCAAACTTTAAAATTGGTTGAAAGAAAAGAATTTCTCCCACTAAGTAATATACAAAATTTCACAAAGAGGACTAGCTGCGATTTTAGTAAATCAGCATTAAAGACGGGTAGGACAACACCATCTCAACTAAAAAGCCAGTTAAGTCTTTATTGTTTTAGTATCCTTTGACTTAGTAACGGGGTCATATTGATACCAATCTGACAGAAAAATCTATATTTTACCTGTCAATTTGGTTATAAAAATGGCGGCAACAGTTGGCTACAGGGCACTGCATGAAGAGATAGGAGTTAACTGCCTTTTTAGTTGAGAACGGTGTTGGGTGGGGGTACATCATAAACTTATAAAGTTTATAAGTATATGGGGTACATATTGAGAAAGTACACCGTGCAGCTGGGTTCAACATTTCTAAAAACTGTCAATTTTGTTAAGTGCGGAGTCAAAAAATCTGATTGTATTAAAGTGCCGCGGCGTAAAAAAATTGAACTTTATTCAAGCGTTTGTCGAAAAATAAAAAAACACTTATGGCTAGCCTCCCATTGGCAGATTTTCCGCGCGGATTTCAAGTTATGGTGAATGTGCCAATCGTTCTGTTACTTACTCTTTCATTCACTGACAGACAAGGTAAAATTTCAAAATCCGCGCGGAAAAAAAGCTTATGGAAGTTCAGCCTTAGGCTAGCCTTCCATTAGCAGATTTTCCGCGCGGATTTTAAGTTATGGTGAAGGTGCCAATCATTCTGTCACTGTTTTACTCACTCTCAGACAAGGTGAAATTTTAAAATCCGCGCGGAAAAAAAGCTTATGGAAGTCCAGTCTTAGAGGAGAGTTTCTTTATACCTTCAAAAAAATCGAGGAAAACATATTTACTACGTTTACATACCTAAAAGCGGTTTTATATAAGGACGCTTTCTCCGAGGGTTTATGTGTCCTTCACTAAATGTCATTTAAAAAAAAACAAACTTAACGACAGATTTCTCCTCGGATTTTTCGGTAAAACTAGGGCTGAGTACTTATTTCTTTAGGTTGGAAGCAATAATGCGCTAAAACGTGTTCAAAGTGTTTATACCGATCCTAAAATCGGTTTTAAAACGATAAACCGCCTTCTTAAATCGATTTACTGCTTAAAACGGTTTTAGGGGTGTTTATACGACAAAATTTTGAAACTCTTTTTATATAAAAGCGCTTTAAGAGGCCCGTATAAAAATTGGACTTGATTTTAACTCTAAACTTAAAAACTCCGACAATTTATTAAATTGCGAATTAGACCTCAATAAAAGTCCTTTGTTGAATCTTTTTCAGACCCACTCTTTATTATAGATTTCTAAAACCAAGAGATTTGTAACATAGGTAGGTTTTAGTAGGTATAATTTGATATTACTCTTAATAAAGCTACAGTGTTAGCCAAACATGTCAAACAATTTTTAATTTGGTTAAATATAGTGAATTCAGTAAACAGTTTATTACTAAATTCTAACTTTTCTCTAACAGCGGGTATACCTCAGCACTTCCTGTCCCCTACCCGCGGCAAGCTTCTATACTTCAAAACCCGTTTTCCATCTATGCGTTTCTCACGCGTGGCCCTCCTGACTCAAAAAATGAATCAAATGGAGTAAAATATAGTATGTAAACAAAAAACGCCCTAGATTGTAGATTTTCGGCTCTTTTAGCCCTACGGCACTGCTTTCTTTACAGAAATTTTGTGCATGACTCGTCATCTTAGTTCGTGTCCAGCAATTTTCTTCCAAAGGAAGCTATTTTCTTGGGGCTAGTTGGCCCACTTCTTGGGTAGATGTTAGTGTAAGTAATTGTTCTGCGGTCTCTGTTGCGGTTTCGCAAAATCTGCAGTGGTCATCTTCTGCTCTTCCTATGACATGATATTTTACCGGGCAGTGTCCGGTGAGCAGTCCGACGATTCTTCTGATGTCTTTTCTGTTCATGTTATGAGCGTTTTTGCTCTTTTTACTTCCCTCGCTAAGGGAAGTAATGTAATAATCTAAAAATCGCACTTCGAGATTTTCATGATCCTCCACAAATTTTGAAGTTCCGAATAGTGATAAGCACGAATCCAGACGCCGCGCCGTCGCTCTGTCTGTCTGTTGCCTACTTTGTAGCCACTCTAACTCAAAAACCCCTTCACTAATAATAACAAAATTTTACATAGTGATTACTTGTGTTGACGCGACGACCTCTACAGTTTTTGAGCATTCTCCTATTAGACCCTTCGGAGCTACCCCCAGAAAACTTCATCCCTAAAAAATATATTTTTTTCTTACCGTGTGATACCTCTTTGGAAAGCTTATAAAAATCGTAGTTGAATAGCGCCAAAATTTTTGACTACATATATAATTCACATAAAAAATGCAAAAAACTCTTGAAAAATTCAATTTTCTGTGCCATATATCTCAAGTTGAAACGAAATGTTAAATAAAAAGTAGCTTAAGTTAAGGTCCTGGTCACACCCTATTGTCTTATCAAATTTTATATAAATCGATACAGGGTGTTCCAAATTCCCTGCTCACCATGGGGATCTCCTAAACGGTAGGAGATACGAAAAGGTTTAAACAGGGCAATGTTAGAAAACAGCATGTGTCCATAAGAAAAAATGAACTTCGCCAGTGCCCCTGTCACACTGAAATGTCAAATGTCGAAAACTGGACTCTCATTAGGTAGATCTTAAAAAAAGTGCCGGTAGAAAGTTTCAAGCGCTTTTTGACAGCTTTAAGAATAAGGGCGCAGAAAAATAAAAACTAAAAATTAAGATTTCGGTTTTTTCCGCCTATCTCTCGAACTATCAGGAATTTGTAAACTTTTTTTTAGTTTGAGCAAAGCATAAAATTGCGTAACTTTGCCCTAATTTAAACCTTTTCGTATCATCTACTGTTTAGGAGATCCCCATGGTGAGCATCGAATTTGAAACATATAGTACATGTAAAACGAAATGGTTTTAGAAACAATAAAGTCTAAGTCTATATTTACATATATAGCACATATAAAATGTATTGGAAAAGTTTGTCTACTCGAAATAAATTCACCCTGGAAAAGTCTGGATAAACCTCGTAAAGGTCTGAATACACTCTGGAATGTCTGGATACACCCAGAAAAAGTCCGGATACGCCCTGGAAAAGTGTGGAAACACCCAGGAAGTCAGGATACACTCTGAAAAAGTCTGGAAAGACCCTGGAAAAGTCTGGATACATTCTGGAAAGACCCTGGAAAAGTCTGGATACACTCTGGAAACATCTGGAAAGACCCTGGAAAAGTCTGCATACACTCTGGAAAAGTCTGCAAAGACCTTGGAAAAGTGTGTAAAGACCATGGAAAGTCTGGATATACTCTGGAAAAGTCTGGAAAGACCCTGGAAAAATCTGGATACACTCTGGAAAAGTCTGGAAAGACCCTGGAAAAGTTTGGATACACTCTGAAAAGTCTAGAAAGACCCTGGAAAGGTCTGGATACACTCTGGAAAAGTCTGCAAAGACCCTGGAAAAGTGTGTAAAGACCATGGAAAGTCTGGATATACTCTGGAAAAGTCTGGAAAGACCCTGGAACAGTCTGGATACACTCTGGAAAAGTCTGGAAAGACCCTGGAAAAGTTTGGATACACTCTGAAAAGTCTAGAAAGACCCTGGAAAGGTCTGGATACACTCTGGAAAAGTCTGTTAAAATGTCTGAGTACATCATGGAAGTCTGAATATACCCCTGAACAGTGTGGATACAGCCAAGAAGTCTGGATATACCCTGTTACTGAACCAATCTAACCCATGTGTATATGAGTAGTGGATTTTTATATATTTTCTGCTGAGCGAGGGAAGTTTTAAAGTAAACCTTTACTCGATTTATTTTTGATGTGGTGATGAAACTTTTTGCCTGTCTTAGTCTTGGAGTGTGTCTGCAGTGTTTTGAAAATTTGAAATACCATGAAGCCCATGGCCACCATGCCAACGAGGCATAGGGGACCATGGGCTTCATAACTGCTTGGTAAATCCAGTATATCATTTTTGGTTTTATCCCCATGTCTTGCCAACAAGTTTGAGGCATTTCCAGATAGCCATTGTGGCTCATGCGATAGTTTAATCTAAGTGGCTGTTCCAGGTGAGTTTGCGGTCCAGTGTGACCCCTAAATCCATATAATGAGTGTTTTGAATCAGGATGGCCACACATGGTGTAAGGACGCTCGTATTAATTAAAAATTTGTGTGACATTTACTACGCTTATACGCACCCAAAACTGGTTTTATATAAGGACGAATTGAAATAAAATCGCTTAATCCGAGGTTTTATACGTCATTCATTAAATTTCATTTTAAAAAGAAAACAGATAAAATAACTAAGTTAGCACTGCATTAAAGCGATTTAAAGAGTTTATAAATCGCTTTCTTAAATCGCTTTTAAATAAAATTGATTTAGTTAAAACGGTTTAAGTGGTGTTTATACCACAAAATTTTCAAACCGCCTTCCAAAGCGCAGGAGCATTTTAAGAAATCACGACCTTTGTCAAGATAACTAATAAGATAGTTTATTAGTTAAAAAAAACACCATAGATAATTATCTTAAAATAAAATTCAGCTTATGCTTAATTTAAATCATAACAAACTCGGGAGTTATGATACTCACAAATCATCTCAATATTGAATACTCCTCTTGGTCTGAATATCGTCCAACACCGCTTGCAATTCTTCATCTTCAAATCTGCCCTCAAGCGAGGGTATTAGAGATTTGGCCTCCTCAGCAGTCTCCGGGCACAGATTAGCTATCGTGGCCAGTTCGAATTTGTGAAGCTTTTTCTGGTTCAGTAAGCTGAAAACATATTAAAAACTTTAAAAAAATTCAAGCGACTTAAAAAAAAGAAACACTAAAAACTATAATGTAACAGATGCGGAAAGTGCCCTTTTATGCGCGCGATTATAGATGGCCGAACGACTTGGTGGTCGAACGGACGTTAAGAAAGTCAAGTGGACCTAAAGAAAAAAAATGGCGATTAAAAAAAATCCTAGTGGGGAAGAGTCTCGGGTTTAATTGATTCCCGCACTCAGTGCGGAAAAGGGCTACTTTCGACACTCATTTAAGTGATTTTCCCATGAGAGTGTTATTTTGAAGTACTAGCTGTCATTCCATTTAACAACATATAAAAGTCGATCCTCGAGAAATACTTTTTCGAGAAAATTAAAAACAACGAAGAAAAATATACCTAAGTAAATAGTAAAAGTATTATGATTTTTGGATACGGACCTGTCTCGCTAAAACGAGAGTTTTCACCACGCCGTACACTGGTCCAGAATTTGATATTACCGCGCGGAAATTCAATTATTATATATATAGATTCAAATAAAAAATATTTGTTCTACTAGCGTGCAGAAAATTCACTTTTCCGCACTGTTTTGCGTCCGTGAAAAGTGGCACTTTCCGTACTAATTAGGTAAACTACTATTATATGCCATCAAAATGTTTTTAAATTATTATGACTATAGTCATAATAATTTACAAACATTTACCCCCCCCCAAACCCAACTCACCACTTTCTCTCATTTCTCAGTTGTGTGAAATAAAAAAAATTCAACTAGGAAAAATAATCTACTGTCGCGTTTAAAAGTGGAACTGTCATTGTCATAAGTGAGCTTACTTAGCTGAAATTTCTGACGGTTTCTTTTGTTTCATGGCATTCTCGATATAATTTTTGTCTTTCAGGACTAAAATAGCCTGCTATTAAATAATATTTTTCCTACGGCCACATGTGCAAATGATGAATTTCACACGATTTGCATCCTTAGAAAACGTTAAATTTCACCCGTGTGCAGACATTTTTCTGCACATGTGTGGAAAAGTGTACAGTGGCGTTAACTGTCACCAACCAACTGTGCCAGTGGCTTGAAGACCCAAAGTTGACTAAAATCATTTTAAATTAAGAGGAAACATGTATTTTGAATACGTACTCAAATATTGAGATTATGTATGGATAGCACACTCTAACTTTTTGAAGCCAAAAAGTAAAAAGTAAAAAAAATAAGCTCCGAGTGGACACAAAGGGTGTGTCTAGGGAACATTTATGAATTTTCTGATCATTAAAACAGATTTTTTTTAAATTTCCGCGCGATGATATCAGGTAGATTCTGGACCAGTGTGCGCCGCACGGCCACACTACATGGAAAGGAACAGCGGAGGAGGCAGTCCGATTCGCGCCGTATCAGGTTTGCATTATTGTTTTACTATAGTTTCTGGTCGTGCCAATTTACAGCTCGATAACTTCACCGACAACGATAACTTTAACACTATTTGATAGTTCAAAATGGCCTTTTTGGTACAGGTTTTACGTTGATGGTCCGGTTATTTGACGTTTGAGATATTTTTAATTTTATTAGTTTTTGTTTGTGACAGTTTACTGTTTTCCATTCCAAACAAAAACTTATAGCTTCTTAATTAAGCAAGCGATAAAAAGTACCTAAATTTATTGCTTTTATTTAAATGCGTTTTAAAGCATATCCATTTAATTATTCATGAAGAGTACGCCCAAACAGAAAAACGCGCTTGGGTGTCTTGGGTATACTGAACCAGTGGCGGGTCCAGCAATTTCACCAGGGGGTGGGGCGCAAGCAATAAAACTTATATAGGCCGGCTCAAGCGACTAGGAACATAGCGCAAAAAAGTACTTTTTTGGTACTTGTTTGGTGGTTTGGTTAGATTGGTATGTTAGTTAGTGGTGACCTAACCCTCCCCACTAACCAAACAGTTTCCACCTACATATGTTCTTAGTTGCAAGTTGAGCCGTTGGTGGTGACTAACAGATACTACCTGATACAAGCAATTTATTTTGGCAAACTTATTTGTTATACAAATCCTTAATTCTAAAAAACAAAAAAAATCATTCAGTATTAACATTCCAGCATTATTGTCGTATTAAAAAATCTTTTAGTTATACAATAAAATTAAACCTATCTAAGATAGAATCTAAATCCAAATTCATTGAAAGATATATTTAAAAAAGCGCCAAGCCATTAAGTCTCTCTTCTCCTACCGTGGACAAAAAACTCTTAAAGTGGAGAAACTTCCTTCGGCGGTAACAACTGAAACAGGAAGAGGAGAACCAATTTTTAATGCGTTGTAGATATTGGGTTAATCATGTTTACTACACAGTGTCAACTATTTACTATTTAAAGTTTCGTTTTTAAACAGTGTTAACTCTCCTATTACCAATGTGTGAGAAAAGTTGTTGAAAACTGCGCCAAATTTTTCTATAATTTTTGTTACCATATCTGATATTTTTTCTGCATGGCATCTTTGAAGGGTCGTTGGAATGCATAAATTTAATAGAGAGATATCTTGGATCGCCCTCTGTATGCAACTCAAATATGACATTTGGCAGACAGTTGCATGAAGACACAACGTGGTTTGGACGCTAGCGCATCTCTTACAATTTTTTGGAAGCCAGCTGGCGATGGCGGCTCGACAACTTGGAGCGCCGCGGCATGTATACCGCCCATGACCGCTTACCTGTAATTTAAAAAAAAGTGATGGATGCAACCGGCATCCGAACCTGCGCGTCCCGGGTGAGTCTGATACTCTACCACTACGCCACGAGCGTATTTTATTTCTTTGTTGGAAACCCGCCGCGAGACAGGATTCGTAGAGTTGCCGCCTATGAAGCGACAAAACTCTTAATACGGTCAGGCGTTTTTCCGCAAGCAAAGAACCTACTCGTTAGAAAGCGCATTTTGGTGCCGTTTAACCAACCTCGGAATGAATTCGAATTAGCGAGCGCCAAATACGTTCCGAAATACTGGACGATTTTAGCTGCTGCATTGCAAGTGCCTATACGTCCCGTCAGAAATCCGCCGGTATCACGTAGCGGCCGACTGTTTACCGCCACCTCCTGGTTTGTTGGGTTGTCTCGACTCTGCTGCTCACAAAATATGACCCCGATTAAGCTACCTAATGTAATTTTTTTAGGCAAGAGGAATACTCTAATCTTAAAACATATTTTCTTATGAAGTCGTTTAAGTTACGCAAGCCAAAGCTATTTTTCTTGCCTATAAATAGTTGAAATTATAATATTATGGCTCAAAAAAACCTTCAGATTGCCAAAATAGCTTGAAACAGAAATTCGAAAATTAGCAAAAATGCCTTTTTTTTTTACTGTCCCCCGCATTAAAAACTAAGGCATCCGCCAACAGTAACAATAGACTCTTGGATACAGCTTGTGTTCTGTTTAGCAATTTTAGCCACTTTCTTTTCATTTATTCTAGAGAGACCCGTATTTTCTTAATTGAAACAAACAGTGGCTATTTTTCGCACTTTGATAGCGGATATCTCAGAAACTGGTCATAGAAACAAAATAAAAATTACCCATTTTCTTAACTAGCACTAGTTATATAACATATTCAAAATTAGTTGGAATCGACTGAGATATGTTTTATAGGAGTGTCCAGTGCGTGGTTCTTCAATGTTTTTAAAACTGTGATAATGTTTTAACCAGGGGGGTGCGGGATGCGCCCCCCTGGATCCGCCATTGTACTGAACGCAACTCCCACGCCACCCCTGTCGGAAATAAGCACGGAATTTGGTGAAAGCTCTTCTTATGTTAACCGTCCGTAGGTTTGGGTTCGATCCCCGGGGCAATTGGTAGTCTACTTGTTACATTACATAATTTGGTAAGATTAAGGTATAACACGCAGTATGGAGCAGAGTATGCCGAGTTAGCCAGAAGGCAGGCTAATTTGATTCCATACCGTCCCTCGGAGAGGACTTTAAGAGGACGGTCCCGTGTTATCCATATATTGATAGTGGAGTACGTTAAAGATCCCTAGCCTCGACAAAGGGGTTTAGGCTAAATTAAATCCTCCTAGGAAAATGCCTTCCGAGGGGCTGCTCATCAGACCCGTCTGGTGAGTGGAGTAGGGGGAAAACCCAGGGTAAATAAGTGTAAAAGGTATCTTAGGTCCTACCCCTCCATTCACGCCGGTAAACAGGGCGGATGGGATCGGATATCACGTGGATGCGTTACACACTCCCTAAGTCGGTAGATTACGAAAGTAGTCGATGATCCGTCCGATTAGGTTAATAGTGCCTACGGCAATGTCAACAGTGTCAAATTGCGTTAGTCGTCGGGCGTTTTGAGCAAGACCAAAAACTATCTATTATTAGTTAGTTACCTTTAATAAAGGTAACCACTGGCGCTAATTAGGGACATTTTGGTCAGGTTTTTGGCCACTCTGTTACCCTTAACTGTATAGTGCGCGGTCGCAGTAGCGCTCTGTCACGCTGTTACCTTTATTAAAGGTAACTACTGGCGCTTATTAGCGCCGAATAGCGACTACCTTTACCGTTAAGAAACAAAGCAACCAAACTTTGCGTGATTCTATGGTAGGCGATTTTAAGGTTAGAAAGTTTGTTTTAATTGACGAAAATTTGTTAATTTTTGATTTGCACCTTGTTTTTATGTGATAGTAGTAGTGTGGGGTCGATATGATTAAACACAAACGTAAATATTTTACAATAAAAAAAGAAAAAACAACAAAAAAAGGTAAGGGTATGTTTACCGCCAAACGTTATTTTTAGGTACTTTCAAAAGCACTAGGGTGATTAAGGTCATGTTCTTGACCGTTCTGTTACCTTTACCTTTATTGAGCACGGGCGCAGTAGCGCTATGTCACGCTGTTACCACTGGCGCTAATTAGCGCCGAATAGCGACAACCTTTACCGTTAAAAAGCCAACCAACCAAACTTGGTGTGATTCTGTGATGGAAGATTTTTAAGTTTGTTGTTTGTTTTACAAATATTTGTTAATTTTTGATTTGTACTTTATTTTTTTGTGATTAGTAGTTGTGTGGGGTTGATATAATTAAATGCAAACGCAAAGACTTTACAGTGAAGAAAGAAACCATCAAAATAGGTAAGGTTATGTTTAATGCCAAAAGCACTATTTTTAACCTCTTGCAGTTACCTTTATTAACGGTACCAAGAGAGTAACCAAATTTGCCGTTAAACCGTCTTACCAAAATCACCCTAGTTTGTCAGGTCTTTGGAAACAATAAATTCGCAAAGAATCACGCACGGATAATATGGGCTTATGGCCTACCGTGAAATTTAACTATATTTTGATATTTTTAAGATATTGTACTTTAGGTGAAAAAAATGAAATTCTATGAGTTTCGTATGTCTGTCATAGGAGATATGAGCCATGAAAAAAACGTATGTCTACTAAACACCTTCGGAGAATTTTTCTCGTAACTTGAAAAGTACTTTTTGTGATATGGGTGTCATTTGAAAGGTACTTAAACACTGCAAAGAGGCGTAACCAGGACTATAATTTAGAGGGGCTTTAGTATTTGGGAAAGTTATTTTTTTTTAAATACGTAAAATGTTTTTGTGTTATTTCTCTGGTGTTTTTGTTAAGGGTTAGCCGTATTTAAAAGGTAATTTAAGGGCGTAGGCAGAATATAATTTGAGGGAGGGCATGGGTTTTAAAAAGTCAATAAATAATAAAAATGTTAAAAACAAAAACAACTCTATTTTTTTATCTCATTTAATCAATGAAATGAATACTTTTTAAAGCAGTGGCGTATGCAGGGGTGGGTTTAGGGTTTTTTGCCCCCTAGATCTAGTGAATATTGAATCCCAAAGATTAAATTCTCTCAAAAATCAAAAATAAATTGTCATCTGAAACTATGTTGTTACTTAAGTCCCCTCGAGAAACCTCAAGCCCCCCCCCTTAGAAACACCATTTTTGCATACGTCACTGAGTATGGACCAAGTTTTCATATTAGATTGGGTTTGGTGGGAATAAATCGGAAAAATGGAAAAAATCGGATTTAAAACATTGTTATAATCAACGAAGTGAATACTTTTTAAAGCAGTGGCGTATGCAGTGGTGGGTTTAGGGTTTTTTTCCCCCTAGATCTAGTTAAGATTGAATCCCAAAGATTAAATTCTCTCAAAAATCAAAAATAGTCATCTGAAACTATGTTGTTACTTAAGTCCCCTCGAGAAACCTCAAGCCCCCCCCCCCCTAGACACACCATTTTTGCATACGTCACTGAGTATCGACCAAGTTTTCATGTTAGATTGGATTTGGTGGAAATAAATCAGAAAAATGGAAAAAATCGGATTTAAAACATTGTTATAATCAACGAAGTGAATACTTTTTAAAGCAGTGGCGTATGCAGGGGTGAGTTTAGGGTTTTTTGCCCCCTAGATCTAGTGAAGATTGAATCCCAAAGATTAAATTCTCTCAAAAATCAAAAATAAATTGTCATCTGAAACTATGTTGTTACTTAAGTCCCCTCGAGAAACCTCAAGCCCCCCCCCCCCTTAGAAACACCATTTTTGCATACGTCACTGAGTATGGACCAAGTTTTCATATTAGATTGGGTTTGGTGGGAATAAATCGGAAAAATGGAAAAAATCGGATTTAAAACATTGTTATAATCAACGAAGTGAATACTTTTTAAAGCAGTGGCGTATGCAGTGGTGGGTTTAGGGTTTTTTTTTTCCCCCTAGATCTAGTTAAGATTGAATCCCAAAGATTAAATTCTCTCAAAAATCAAAAATAGTCATCTGAAACTATGTTGTTACTTAAGTCCCCTCGAGAAACCTCAAGCCCCCCCCCCCCCTAGACACACCATTTTTGCATACGTCACTGAGTATGGACCAAGTTTTCATGTTAGATTGGATTTGGTGGAAATAAATCAGAAAAATGGAAAAAATCGGATTTAAAACATTGTGATAATCGGTTTTTTTTTTAAAGCAAAGTCAAAGCCCACTTAGTTTAAACCTACCTAAACCTCTGTATACATCTCCATTCGAATAAGATGAATTTTTCCATTTTGTATTAATTTATATGAACCTTGCCAGGTATTTATGACTTCGCTAAGATAGGATTTTAGGTACACCCCTGTAGCGTATTTGATAACCTTTAAAATGAGGCCAAACTTGCGGAAAACTACCAGCGAAAACCGGACAAAATAAAGTGTAACTCTGATTTTACATTTTTTTTTAAAAGCAAATTGGCGCGGTTTTAGCCCTTATAAGCATGGCAACACAAAATCCTATGTACGCCTCTGTAGACTGATCCAAAACCGTTCCCCTAAACTGAATTAAAATAAGTTTTGACTTTTAATTTTTATATATTTTTTTAAATTAACCCTTCCAGACAATTAAGTTCTCCTAAAATATAATCCTGGGTACCCCCCCGTGCAGTATTCAAGTACCTTCCAAATAAAACCCCAATTACAAAAATGTACAAAGTACAAATTCTCCGTAGATGTTTAGCAGACATACGTCATTTCACGGCTTTAATTTTTTTCACCTAAAGTAAAATATTGTTAACTTTCACGGTAGGCCATAAACCCATGTTATCCGTGCGGGATTCTTTGTTGTATAGTTTCATGTCGCGTTTTTCGTATATAATATCATAAGAGAAAAAATTTTGCCGGCAAAATTTTCGACTAGTACGAAAGTTTGTTGCTTGGTAATTTTCGCGAATGCCATTTTGACAGTAGTGGGAGGTTTACCCAACTCATTTTTATGCATAAGCATACATTTAGTGCTACTTCTGTATGTCTGAATCTTTATTTTGATAAGGAAGAAGAAATACAGACATACAGAATTAGCACTAAATTTATGGTTATGCATAAAAATGAGTTGGGTAAAATGTAGATCAAAAAAGAAGTTAAAAAACCTCCAAATCAGTTACATCAACCGAAAAGAATCTAAAGACAAAAGATCAAAAGATCTTGGCTGGAAATAACGAAAATTCAACCAAACCAATTCGAAATCGAATCAAACCAAAGCGAAAAGAGAAATGATTAAACGATGTTTCGCTCTGGGTAACCAGCGTGAGCTCGTCAGTGGTTCCACTGGTCACCCTCCCCATACATCAATAAACACCATCATACACTTTGATTTCCAACCTTGAATCACTCACAAATAGGCATCGTTCCGCACTGGTACTTATCCAAGTTACCTGATACAGATTCGTCCTGGGGTCAAACCATATCAAATCAACCAAAAAAAAGGCACTTTTCGTTTTGACCATCTCAGATTTTGATGATTTTTGGTACACTTATTCTTCTGATCCAAAAACTTAAAAATCCAAAAAATTAAATTTTTTGGATAAGCGGTTTTTGTTTTATTGATTTTTGAAAATAAAGAAATTGACCAATATGCCCTTGACAGGCACTTACAAAAATAGCAGCAATATCTCAAAAACTATTGGTCCTATAGAAGCGAGTTATAGCTTATTTTGAAGGTTTTTGCAAGACCTTTTTAACGATGTGTATCACCATGTAATTTTTTGTTTTTATTTTTTTTTTTTTAATATTTTTTTTTTGAAAAATCTTGAAAACACCATTTTGAATTTTTTTCAAAAAAATACTATTTTTTTTCAGTATTTTTTTAATATTTTTGGAAAATTTCAGGATGGAGAAGTTATTGGTTCTATTTTTAAAAAAATAATATAAAAAACCTTGCAGGAAAAAACCATACATTTTTTGATAAATACCTATATATTTACTCTTTATATCTAAAAACTTGTCAATTGCTCCCAGTCTTGTAAATAAGATACATAAAAGGTTTTTCCAAACTTGTTTATTCCTGCAAAATTTTGAGTATTTCTTCAATTTTCCTCCCCTCCACCCAAGATCTTTTCACCCACCTATTATACATTTAAACATGTTAATTCCTTCAGTTCAGTTCAGGAAAAGTTCAGACAGGAAAAGTTTTGACAATAATTAATTGCAAACCTGCGGTTTATGTGATAAATTGCTATTTTTTAATTTAAAACATTTATCGGAGTCGTGTGTTGTACAATGGCACAAAATAAGCCAAAACAATGGACAAAATTTTTTTTGAGGTGTTGTGATCCATTAAGTCAGGAGAAACATTCCGGAAAGTTACGGAATGTCATAAATTGGATGACTTCCTTTAAAGGGGTGGAGACTGGCATGAAAATTTGTGACAATTGTCGAATGAAACTTTCCAAGGAACACAAGGAACAGGATGAACAACCATCTCCTGTAGCAGGGTAAGTAATAGTAACGAATACCTACCTACATTTTTACTTACTTTTTTTTGTGTGTTGTGGCTCTGCTAATAATTTTAGGGTAATTATTTAGTATCCGGTTTTCTGCCATTTTTGGTTTTAAGTGAAAAAATCTTTATGGGGGCACCTACAGGCCTATAAGTCTGATTTCATCCTTTGCAAAAATTTATGAGTTATTAATACATAAGAGGCTGTTAGATTTTTTTGACAAATTCACTTTTAAACGATTTTCAACATTGCTTTCTCCCGAAAAGGTCTACAGAATCGGCTCTTTTAGAGTTGAACAAGTCAATAATTTCGACTCTTGAATCTAGGGGAGCAGCCTGTGGACTTTTTTTGGATTTATCAAAAGCATTTGATACAATAAATCATGAAATTCTTTTGGAAAAATTAGAAGCGTACGGGGTTAGAGGAAGTGCTTTGGATTTATTTTGCTCGTATCTGACTGAAAGACCACAAAAAGTTACAATAAATTTGAACAACAATAAAATAACGTCAGAATCAAACGTCATAATGACAGGAATTCCGCAGGGAAGTATTCTTGGTCCTCTGCTCTTTGTTATTTATCTTAATGATCTAAACCATGTCAACAAAAATCCAAACCTTCTGGCCAATTACGCAGATGATGCCAACGTAGTGATGCCGGTTTATCGGGAGGGGAACATCCATGAGGAATATTTTGACGTACTAGGTAAAGTGTCTGAAAAAATTAGCAACCTAAATATTTTTTATTGTAAATTTTCTATTATTCTTACTTTTAATTTTTTTGTTATACCTATATTAGGTAAATTAGCCCTGTATTAAATATCTTATTATTTTTTTAAAGTATGACTCCATTATTTCTCCATCCTAAAATTTTCCAAAAATGTTAAAAAAACATTGAAAAAAAAAGAAATATTTTTTTGAAAAAAAATTATTGAGATTTTTTTTTAATTAAGAAAAAAAAATTAAACAAACTATATTGTGTCACACATCTTTAAAAAGGTCTTTAAAAACCCTTCAAAATGAGCTATCACTCGCTTCTATAGGATCAATAGTTTTTGAGATATTACTATTTTTGTAGGACATATTGGTCAATTTCTTAATTTTCAAAAATCAATAAAACAAAAACCGCTTATCCAAAAAATTTGATTTTTTTGAATTTTTGATTTTTTTGATAAGACGAATAAGTGTACCAAAAATCATCAAAATCGGAGATGGTCAAAACTATTGCCTAGTTGACTTGATATGGTTTGAGCCCCTGGCGTGTTAATATTTCCAATAGGATTATGCTCCTAAGGCAATTAAAAATCAAAAAAACCTCCAAATCAGTTACATCAACCGAAAAGAATCTAAAAAAAGCAGTTCACATCAGGAATCTATTATGATTTGTCTAAGGCATTCGATGTGGTAAATCCGGATTTGCTTTCAACTAAGCCGGATTCCTATGGAATGGGGGGGGGGCGCAGCATTGGAGTGTTATCAGGTGAGAGGGGTGGAATTGTTAATAGGATTTTTAGATCACCTATACAATCAGTGAAGTATGGTTTACCGCAAGGAGGAATTCTCTCCCCACTGCCTTTTTTGATTTTTGGCTTTAACTCTGGAGAAGGCTGAGGGTTTGTACCAGTTTGCAGATGATACCAGCAAAACTGAACATCATATATATGAAAACTATGAAAATATGGGTACGCAACATGAATATTACTTTTAAAGATTTTAAACTGTTACAAATTAAGTGGTCTTCTCCTAAATCCTGACAAATCTGCGATAGTCACATTTCACAATGTCGGATCAAAGAATGATCAACAATCGTCTATCTTAATGATCTTAATGGAAGGTACGTTCCAAGTGTTGACAGTACTCGAACCCTAAGCTGGGACGTTCATATAGATCATATAGCAAACAGATTGGCAACATCGTGTTTCGTGGTTCAAAATCTTAAACAAGAAATGACTTCAAAAACGGTACTCCTGTAAATACACGCTCACGTCACCTGGTGTACGGAATCATTATTTGGGGCTGTTTACCAAATTATGACCGACTGTTTTTGCTGAAAAAGCGCTTGATGCGAGTTCTGCATGGTGCAAAATGGGATGTGCATGCGGCCCCTTTATTTATTTTTATATTTTATATTTACTCACTATAGTATTATAAACTACTTTTCTATGTTAAAAAACATCAGTTACTTTACAGCAAACGGCTCGATTAACAAAGGAATTCAAACAAGATTTTCTAATAACCTAACCATTCCGCAACATAAAACCTCGTTAAACTTCCAAATCAGTTACATCAACCGAAAAGAATCTAAAAAAGAGAAGATCAAAAGATCTTGGGAGGAAAGAACGAAAAATTTTTCTTTCCTACCAAGATCTTTTGATCTACTGTTTTTTATAGAACCTCGTTGTTTGAAAAATCGCCCAGTCACAGGGCAGCAAAAGCCTTCAATAAACTTCCAGCACACATAAAGGACATATAAAACTTTGCTAAATTCAAAAGAACAATAAAGACTAATTTATTTTCACTTTATAATCACATCAAATTCTTTGATCTTTTTTAATTTGTATTTGTGTACCTTTTAAAGTATTTTATTAAAATGTCTAATAATTATAAGAAGTGTCTACGCGGTTGTGATATTTATATAAATTGTGATGTGTAACATTTGTGATTTATGTGTTTATCTTTTAAAGTAAGAATCTTTTACAAAGGTATAATTCATAAAGGTATAACTTAATAATTATTGTACCATTTTTTATATAAGTAGGTACTATTTAATGACGTATCCAATTATACTGTTGTATTCATATGGATTAAGAATGAAAATAAATAAATACATTTGCGTGCCTGTTTATTAACCCCATCGAACGCTGTCGAACAAGTGTGAACATTCTAGAAGACAGTTTCCAATAATGCAACTACCATAACATCTAGTAGAACGTAGAAATTTCTCGATAACTCCGGAATAAAAACTCAAAAGAACCTCTAACTATGGCCGCAAGCACCTAATTTATAGCCCTTTTCACTAGCTACCTAAGCATTCATAAAACTTAGCAACACGCATCAATTTCCTACATAAATTCGACTCAAAAACTATTACCTAATTTCTAAAACTAAGTTACTTTGTAATATTATTTTTTATGAAAATATTTCACGATTTTTAGACTTAGGGGTACCTAATTAAACCCAAGCTAATAGGAATGACAGTACTTCAAAATCACCCTGTAAATGCACCGACTTGAAAAAATTGAGATTTACATAAAAATATTTCTGACAGCTGACACCATATTGGGAAGTCAAAATAAGCAAAGCGCCCTCTAACCTACAGCCCCCAACTATCCTAAGGCCCCCGATACCATGGCAACTGCAGGTGTTTTGTCAACAAGGGCAACAGTGGGACAGAAGAGTATTTTTACGTTTTCTGACAGAAAAACATTGGAGGTTATGTTTACCTTTCAAAAATATGTTTTCGAAAACATTGTTCTTAAACGAATATGAAACAACTCCGCATGTGCGGTCGCCCGCCGAAAATGGCCTAGCGCTGCGCGGGCATTACCCTGAGTTTATGAAAGAACCAAGAGAACGCCTATAACCTCACATAATTTTGTTTTCATTTTGATCCAATATTTTTTTTTTAATTTAAATTATTGCGGCATAGTTATGTGCAAGTTTACTAGTGAAATCTTGGAGGGCAAAGGATAGATTTTAGATCCCAACCTCAGTTTCAAAAACACACGGATAACGGATACTTGATTATTAACAAAACAGGTCAGTAAAGCTCCATTTAGAGGTTGGAGAGTCTCTTGGTAGTCGTTGACGCTCCTGTTTAAATTAGAATATGATTATTTCGTCTAGCGTCAGCAACCGATTTTTAAATCTGGAGACTTTTTAAGTTAACCTGTTGTCCTAAAATCAGTGGTAGCAGCTAGCAGAAGTGTTTCCAATTCAATTATACAGGGTTCCTAAGCAAATCCTTGCACAAAAACAAGCTTTTGGAAAAGTTTACGGCTCTAAAACTGGAAATACAGAAAACCAGTGATTCGCACCATTTCGACTACCATACTTACACTGAAAAAACTGAAAAAACCCACGCATTTGTCCTGTATGGCTACGCGCAGGCAAATGCTGAACAAGAAATTAAAAATTATTTATTTCAATTCCACAATCTAGAATTGAAAAAAATATTTGCCATGAAAGGCACAAAGTCCCCCGCTTACTTGTGTATCACCAGCAATCAGATTACACTAAAGAAATTACAAGCAGAAATTAAAACTATAGGCAGAATAGTTGTCTCCTGGAGGAGACATTATTCTGAAAATAAATTAACACAGTGTTACAGATGCCAACGCTGGCTACACTCCACATCTAACTGCTTTGCAGACCCTCGTTGTCTTAAATGTGCAGGCAAACATTTGACGCGAGACTGTGAGATTAAGCAAAAAGTCGATATAAAAAATCTGTCCTGTGTAAACTGCTCTGGGCATCACCCAGCTAACTATAGAGAATGCCCATTGTACCTAGAAATATTGGAAAGACTCGAAAAAACCAAGAACGCAAACAGTAACAGCTTCCGACCAGCCCCGGCTCCAAAAGTGAGCGCCTGGGACACGCAGAGGCGTCAACATTCCCAGACTGATAATTCCCAAAACAACCAGCCCTCCAGTAGACAGGATTACGAAGAAAACTTTCCTAAGTTATACAACAAAAACACACGTGCGACCACAACAGAGTGCGTGAAAAATTATACCAGTGCGACTTCGGGTTCCGCGTCCATAGTCGATCTACAGAAGGAAATGTGTGAATTAAATTCGCACATCAACCTTGGTAAGTTTCTATGTGATCTTAAAGAATTGAATAAAAGCATGAGGGAGGCAGGACCTGGAGAAAAACCAGGGCTCCTTTTCAATTTTCTAACTGGCTTTGTTGCTTAAATGGCGGATCAAAAATTAGTTATCTGTTCTTTTAATTGCAATGGCCTTCTATCAAAAAAGCTTGAACTAATACATTTCCTTGAGAAATACAGGGTAGATATTTGTTTATTGCAGGAAACTAAATTAAAACCAACCACCTCTGTCACTATGACAGGCTACACTATTTATCGTAAGGACCAAGCGTGTGGAAAATGGGGCGTGGCTATTTTGGTCAGAAGCCGACTCCCACATTTCTACATCGACACCCCACCTACTGAAACTTGAAACACTTGCTATTAAAATCGAAAATGACATCACTATCATTTGTGCTTACAAACCGCCTTCAGTAAAGGTCACTAAAGATTGTTATCTGACACTCATCAATAGTAGCCAGAGGCTTATTATCATGGGTGATTTAAATTCCAGGCATTCCCTGTGGAATTGTCACACAAATAACACCTGTGGTACATATCTGAACTCAGCAATACTGAATTCTAACGCCATACTTGAGTATCCTGATTCCCCTACCTTTTTCCCCGGAAATGGTAACCTGCCCAGCACTATAGAAAACAATTAACACATATAAAAACACCAATTGGACTCTTTTCAGGCAATATATTAACGAAAATGTACAAATCACAAATAATATTACTAGCAAAGAAGAACTTGAACAGGAAGTACTTAGATTCGGTAACATTCTTAGGCAGGCCAAAAATCGTTTCACCGAAAAACTGACTATTGACCCATACAAAACTCACTTACCGGTTGACATTAAAAATTTAATTACAGAGAAAAATAGACTTAGAAAAATTTTTCAAATTACAAACAACGAACAAGACAGACAATCTTACAAAAACCTAGACAGGCGCATCAGGCAAAAAATTAGGGATTTCAAAAATCAAAAATTTCGAGAAAAATTAAATAAACTTTCTTATAAAGATAATACATTATGGAAATTTACAAGAAAAATCACAAAAAAACACGAACTGATACCGACTATACAACAGGACAACGAAATAATTTACACAGACATAGACAAAGCTGAGCTGTTCGCGGATCAGTTTCTGAAGGCTCACACTTTGGTCTCTAGGAATAGGCCCCGTGAATGGCAAAGAGAACAAAAAATACAATTTGAAGTGGAGCGATTCTTGGCTAACGAACAAATAACACCACGTGACTACTTTATTACCCCAGTGCACCTCAGAAAAATTCTTAATAAACTTCCAAATAACAAGGCGCCTGGGCAGGATACCATAGACTACAAAATTCTTAAAAACTTGACTAAAAAAGGGGTCGTTCAGTTTCACTACTTAATAAATTCAATATTAAAATTACAGCACTGGCCTGACTGTTGGAAGCAGGCCATAGTCATTCCAGTACCTAAACCTGGCAAGGACAAACTTAAACCCATTAACTATAGGCCAATAAGCCTGCTTCCAACACTCAGCAAAGTAACTGAGCGCATAGTTAATAATTTGATAGTCGAAAACATAGACTTACATGAACTGAATGACCCTGACCAATTTGGCTTCAGAAAAGGGCATAGTACTACACAACAAGCGGCCCGCCTAGTCCATGAGACGGTTGAGGCCTTTTCCAAGCGTCAGAACGTCGTCGCGACGTTCATTGACCTGGAGAAGGCCTTTGACAAGGTCTGGCTGGATGGACTGCTTTACAAAATGATACGTACCCCGATAGAACCAGCTTTAATTAAACTTACCTCCAGCTATATAAAAGGTAGGGGATTTAGATGCAAAGTGGAGGATAGCATTGCGGGTTTGAGGACTGTTCCTGCGGGCGTCCCGCAGGGGTCGGTCCTTGGACCTACATTGTTCAACTTTTACACTCGAGATATACCAAAACAGCCTGGAGTACAGAATTTCGTTTATGCAGACGATTTTGGGGTACTTGTACCACATAAAAACGCTGAAACGGCCAACAGGCGAACCCAAAAATACATTGACAAGCTAGTCGACTACTATGATAGGTGGAAGATAGCAATCAATAGCAAGAAATGTGAACAAATTATATTTACTAGAAAACACACAAAAAACACCATCTTACACCCACTAAAAATTAAAAACCAACTAATACGACCAACTGACAAAATTAAATATTTAGGACTTACACTTGATAAAAAACTGACGTTTAAAACACATGTATTAAATAAAATTTCATCAACTTACAATTCGGCAAAAAAATTGTATCCATATTTAAAATCATACCTAAACTATGACAACAAAAGACAGACATATCTAACCATAATTAGGCCAGCCCTTACTTACGCCGCACCAGTTTGGTCGTACACAGACAAAACTAGGTATAAAAAACTAGAAGTCCTGCAGAACAAATATTTGCGCCTTATTTCTAACAACTATCAAAGACGACTGAGAATCTCTGAACTACAAGAAATTTGCAAAATACCACCAATTAGGGAACAAATAATTAAACTCGCAAACAAATTTTATGAACAACACGTGCCCTTTCACCCTAGGATTTCATACATTACAAAAACAAGATTTAACAACAAAGCCAGGGGGAGAAGGCACAAATATATATACGAACACCTGGACATTTTCCAGGTCCCGGCTGCCCCCATGCCGGTTCAATTCTAGATACATAGTAAAAATATACCACTGTAGATCGACTACATTGTAGCGCCGTTTATTGTTGTAAATAGTAATTGTAAATAGTGTAGATATTAGGTTAAGTTCAAATTACCTTAAGCAGGTTTTTCTTAAAATATATTTTCCTGTAAAAAAATTAAAAACTTAAGTATTAAACATCCCTACCATAATTTTCTAGACGTAAGTTTAAATTTATAAGATTTTAGTATAAGAATTATTCAGGTGACTATAATTAGAATCTTTATAACTGGTTTTTACTGGAACTTGTAAAAATATTGAATAAACGTATTGAATTGAAATAAGCAAATCCTTAGAGGGCCAAGCAGCCGTGTATAAGACGCAGACAAACGGAAAAGCACATTAGGCAGAAAAGGATGGGCATGGGGCGATGTTGTCACTACATCTTACACGTAGTAAATCCATTCCAGGTTGTTGTTTTCTAATGTTTTCCATTTTCATACCTTTAGGACTGGAATAAAAATTGTTTTGGCTCGAATACCAAACTGATGAAAGATATCGTAAAAAAAAATATTTTTCGGCTTTTAATTTTGTAACCATTGTCCTTACGCACTGTTTACAGGCTGGGGACTGAGATACATGCAAATGCCTAACCTAAAGCGTTCATACACGGCCGGAGAAATCGACTGAGATATTTCCGTAGAAACTTTATCAAGCAAATAGGACGGGTTGACGCCTTCGAACGTCCAACCCGGGTTTTGCACTTTGATTCGAAATCAAAAAGGAGGAACAGTCAGATGTGGGGCCGTGCACAAATTACGTAACGGTGATTTTACCAATTTTTGACCCCCTCCCTATGTAATGTTTTGTAACGGTTTGGCACGCCACTCCCCTAATATTACGTAACGATTTCAAGAACACTACCCCCTCCCCCCAAAAAAAAACTTTTCGCTTATTTTCATTCCAAATTTTCTTAGTTTCACACAAATGCAAACGCTGTCGAAAATCCCCCTCCCCCCTACGTAACGTTTTGTAACCCCCCAACCCAACCCAACCCCCCTCCCACTATGACCATTACGTAATTTGTGCACGGCCCCTGTAGTCCCAGTGGAGGAGGGCGAGAAAATTGATATTTTTTTCTTAAAAATTATAGTCCTTAGACCTATTCCTTTGCGTTCCCGAAATTACGTAATTTTTGAAGAAAAATTGTAAGCGGCGCTATTTTTATTTCGTGCTTTGTTTTTCTAACATTTTTGCGTTCGGCTAATTTAATCGAAACATTTTTTCCTGCGGCGCCCTTTATCTTCTCACTCGAAACCAAGATCCCCCGTTTTAGGAAAACTGATCCCGTCTCTGTTTCTAAATTTTTTCGAATAAAAGTAGAGTATGACTGGGGGAAATAATTTTTTTCTATGGTATGACGAAAATTTCGAGAAAGTTGAAGAAAAAAATAAAAAAAGTAGCAGAGCTCAAGTTTTTCGTAAAAAAAACGTTTTTTGTAATGAAACAGCAAAATAAATCTTTTCACCCCTTTTTGGGTGTTACAAATATTGGCAGCCCCTTATTTTTCGCTTTTACCCTCCCGCTAGTTTTGAAGAATTGGGTCGCTACATGTTTCGAGATCATGTCATAAAACACCTCGAAAATATCAAATGTAGTGTAGGGCCAGCTTTATTTAAAATCAATAATATCGCAAGCAAAAAGCTCTGCAGGAAAAACAGCGCCGTTTATTGATTTCTTTGGCTGCTAGTGCTAGCTGCATGGTTTGGCCGTTTCCGGATAGATGTCACTAGTAGAACAGAATGGAAAGAAATTTAATTAAAAGCGAAGATATTTCTTCTTTATAGTTTATCGCTCAGTATCGTAAATAATGGACCCTGCCGCCTCCTTTAAGCAAAAAAAGCTGTGGTTTGGACCTGAAAACATCTAATTTTTAATTAGATTAAATGTTCAAATCTGTCCCCTTCTTGAGCCTCACAATATCCCAATCTATTGTAAAACTCTTGGCGCGTAGCAGCCAACATTTCAGGGGTGATAGAGTTGCCCGCCTCAAAAATTTTCGCCTTCAACTCCTGTATAGTCGTAGGCCGTAAGTGAGGGTGTTGGAAAATTTTGTCGTACCAACAACCCCATAGGAAAAAGTCATTTGGCGCAAGATCTGGTGATCGAGGAGGCCATCGGATATTTCCATACGTGGAAATAATTCTATCACCAAATACCTGACGAAGGTAATTTGTAGCCTGGCGTGAATTGTGTAGTCGCAGGAACTGTTGGGAATATGCAGTGCCTCCGCAATCGGTTTCGTCGAACATGGTTCATGTGCCTCAACGTAAGCGCATACCATTTCGTCTCGTTCCACCCTGTGTGGAAGAACGGGATGCTCTGGTATTTCGCCGTCGTGGTAACACTTCCTACAACCATTTATGCACCCGTACCTTTCAAAACGATGATAAATGTTGTAGACAGTTTGAGCCACAGGAACCGGTCGATCTGGAAACGCAAAAACAAAAAGCCCAATGACCTCGTCCGCACTGTCACTTTTTATGTAGTTTTTAATAATAAAAATCTTTTCTTCTCGAGTATACGGCATTTTAAAAACACAAAATTTACGAAACTGAAGCGACTCGAAAGGAAATAAAAATGCAATGCCTGTGAATCCCAGTTTTTCCTCGATCATCTCATGGTGTGGCCGCCATCTAGCGGAATTTGCAGACATCTTGTCAACGGTTATTATTGCAACTATGATTTATGCTCACAATGAAAGAGTGGCGACAATTTTTTCTCATGAAAGCAGTCCGGAGATAATAAGAAACTGGCACCATTGCTCAATATACCTTTTTCTTTTGTGCGCGCAGAACTTTCTATGCCATTTCTGTTTGATTTATTGAAATCCTATCCCTAAGGAAAATCTTAGGAACCCTGTAAATGCACTTGTAAATGCAACCTTAAACATTACACCCAGTTACTTTAATATGTAGTTGGGTAGCGTTTTTTTAGCAAGTAATTCTGCAGTAAATGGTTTTATTTTATTTTAGTATTATTAGTATTAGTATTTAGTATTAGGGAATATATTGATATCCATTGCATATTTTCGGAGTCTTTAAGCATTAGCAGAAACCGAGGCACAAACACAATAGAAAAACTTATTGTTTTTGTCTGAATAGTCAAAATACACAAGCGGTCACATGAACCTAGAGGGTTATTTGAGCCATAGTACGGTACAGCGGCGGTAATGATAGTAAGGCAAGTTCGGGCTACAGCAATACATCATGACTTACACGGACGCGTGCCAGACCGCACACACTTTACGAAAAAAGCGAAAGTAAAAAAAACTTATGTGCTTTAGCGGCGCGGAATGCGAAGTCAAAATAAGTAACCTAACCCCAAATTTTTGACCCGGTACGAGAAAGCTCTAGTGTCCCACTGTGGACACATGGAAAACATATGCAATGACGTAAAATTTTGCAAAAAAATCAGGTCGCCACAGTTAAATTGATTTCCCAATACCAATGAGGTACCATAATGGCCCAAGTGTCTCAAAATGTGTAGGAATATTAACTTTGAAAAACAAAGAAAATAAAGTAAAAATCAGAGTTGTCTCTGGGCAAGGTCAAAGGCGCAAACTCTACTGCGCATGCCAAACGCAGTCTGCTTGCGCTCAGAAAAGTTTTTGGCTCTGCATTTTTTCCAGGCTAACTTGATTGGGAGAGTTAAGGCTTTTTTTTCGGAAGTAAGGGCAGGACCGTTATAGTACCCCATAGTTATGGCTGACACTTACTTTCTAACTGCGGATATGGTTTCCTTATTTTTAAACTTCCGAAATCGGTCAGTGTATGTTAAGGTTTTCATAAACACCTCCGAAAATTCTTGTTCGTCTTCAGCAGACTCGTTTTGAGCTTTTCTATGTTCCAGCAACATGTGGACTTCCGAGATTAGAAGAGTTTCGGCGTTTTCGAATTCTACAAAATAAAAAAAGCATTCAAAGGCAAATAGTGCTACCAAGTTGCAATCCAAAAAACCTGCCATTTTGTCGTGTTTTCCTTTTTAATAAAACCAAATAAAAAATATTACATATTATAATCAGGGACTGATGGATTATCGTCCTTGATATAGTTACCTGAAAAAAGTGATATGCGCACCTTAACCCCATTAATTTTTTGATATGTCTGGTTCCACGCCTTCATCGGTAATTCTTTTCTATTACGCTTGAGATGCTATATTGTTTAGTACTTGTTAATTTTGAAGATTTTTTTTTACTAGATCCCCTATGAAAAATAAGTAAATTATAGTGCAAAAATCACCCAAGGAAAAGCGTATTAAAGATTAGTCAGTGCTAAACGAGATTGGCATAACACGGTGTGCGTGAATGGGCTGTAGGAGACATGAAAATACCACCATTCCGTAAGCTCAAAACTGGATTCCATGAAATCCTAGCTAATCCCCTTTTTTGAAATTTTGCACAAAATATCACTTTTTTGAGAAAAAAAAAGAAGAAATTAAAAAAAAAAACGGAACTTTATGCAATTATTCTAAAATATTTAAATTCAATATTTTTTTGTAGACCAAAACAAAAAATTCTGAGAACCATAAATATTTATTGGAAATAATTTAGAAAACTGAGATAACTACATATTTTTATTTGGTAATATAAGTTTAAACAATTAGCAACTAGGTACTATAAACTTTAACTTTTAACAATTAACAAAAAATATAACCTTCTACCACAGCAAGGTAAAGATTTCTACAATAGCATACTTCAAAAACACCCGGTGAATCGATTCACTAGCCTGCTCCGACCAGGTGCCCAATCCATAACTTAATCCAATCTGTCGGCCAAGTGATGAAAAAGAACATGGATTTTTAATGTTTGACTCCTGTGGCAATAAATTAACTTTTTAAAACGCCTACTTGTTTCCGCAGTATCGGGTCGTATACTTGAAAAACTGATTTGCACTATGGAATCCATGGCTTTGAATGACTGAACAAATGGTACGACCAGCAATGGACTGATAGTTTTTAAGATTGGTTGAGAAAACATCAAGTCGTTTTCAAAAACTTCGCCTTGATAGTTTTTGAAGGCAATGCGTGCCGAAACCTCTTTTGTTAAAAAAATTGGTTTCAAACAAAATTTTCAAAAATTTTCTGGTAATCCGACATGCAAATCTTTACCTTGCTGTGGTAAAATTTTCTTCAAAAAATAATTAATTGCTGAAAATGTTTTTTTATATGTTAAAGTTAAACTATCAAATAAAGTTTATATTTTTTGTTAATTGTTGAAAGTTGGAGTTTATAGTTCCTAGTTGCTGAATGTTTAAGCTTTGGTTCTCAGAAGATATTTCTATGTCTGTAGCATCAATTTTCAGTAAATTTTTGTTTTGGTCTGCAATGAAATATTGAATTTAAATATTTTAGAATAATTGCATCAAGTTCCGTTTTTTTACCATCTTCATCTTGATTACTAAAGTGTGAATTGGGATAAAATTTGCCCCAAAGGGATAGGCTTCAAGAACAAAAAATGCGGCAATGCAGGCAAAAATTTGAGAAAATACATGTAGTTTTATTTTTAAATTTCTTGAAATCCCGGGGAAATTTTGTCAAATTTTGAAAAAACAATACCTTCATTAAAGATATTTACGAAAACTGAAAACGTGGATGAATAAATGGAAATATTGGTGAGTGATTATTTCCACAACGCACAGTTTTATCACATTTTATTAAGAACCCGAACGACTTGACAGTTATTCCCAAATCATACTGAATCAAAAATGCCTTATTTTTGCAGATAGCGGACTAGTAATGAAAGTGAATAAAAAACCATCATAATTAAAAAGGACCACATCCGCCCTCCTTACTTACCATAACTTTTGTTTAATTAATAATTGTAAAGCAATTAAAATCTTCCAAATAACAAGTAACCTAATTTATTTTAACACGTCTACAATCACATTTTAAAAATTATTCAGTATTATTTGTTGATGTACCCCTTTTCCGCCAAAAAATCATACATCTTCCTGGTTTTGTTCACATCGATTTTCAACAGTCTTCTGGCCGTTTGCAACTTAACGTGTCCTTGTTTGCTATTTTCCGCCCTTAGGATTTCTTTAAGTTCTAAATAAGTGGCCGGTACCAAACGAATGGTGCTGCAAATGTCCTTTTCGTCTTCGGTGAGCTTTTCGTATCCCGGCATGCCGATGATTTCGATAGGCGCGAAAAGACTGCGCCTTTTGAAACACTTTGACTTTATGGAAAAGTTGATATTTTTATTGTTTTTCCAACTGTATTGGGGATTCGACCGGAACATCTTCAGCTGTTTACGGTTTTCCAAATGTTTTTCTTGGAGTTTTAGGTAAAGCCTGCCTTCGGCTAGAGTGGTCATGCCCTTTCTACGAAGTTGAATTAATCTAAAATACAAAAAAACACGCCAATCTACTTGATGAATCTTGTGGTTGTGGTTGCTTTTAAAACTTTTTGTTCTTCGGTTGGTAGCAATAAATCTTTGGATAAGGGAAGTCCGATATGGAAAATTATAGTGAATGTCACTATAACTACTATTGGTAATCTCCTTCGAATTAAAATAGTTCTTTTGTGTTTAGCGGAATCTTTGGGGTTTCGCTCGGGATTATGCATTATTTTGAATGACGTTTAACAACATTCTGGTAAACTGACAAATGGTTTGTTTATTAAGTCAGCTTGAAAATTTATGAGAAGAGTACAGGGTGTCCAAAATTCGATGGTTTGGGGGGGGTTTCGGCATAATACAAAGATATGATACGTAGGGGTTCAAAATTCGGCTAGATCCGCGTATGACGTCACCTGGTAAGATTTTTGTGTCGCGAACAGGCAACTACCTATGAACAGCTGATACCAGTTCACCTACAAACAAGAATATTTGAGGATAGTTTGGCTTGATAACGGAGGAGCTCACCCAGAAAATATTTTTTTATTATTTTACCCCAGAAGGGGTAAAAATAGGGGTTGAAATGTTAAAAGGATTTACTGTATCTCAAAAACGAAAAGCAACATAAGTTTGAAAATTATGTAGACTCTACTAATAAAATAAGTAAACACGTGCTTCGGCATTTTTTTAAATTCAGATGTGTTGAGAATGTAGAACTAAAAATTCGTATTTAGGTTCTTCTTGAAAAATTAACGAAAAGGTGCTTTTCGATTTTTGGAAAATTTAAACGGGTGGTCAAAGTATGGGTTGTGGGGTATCAAACTAAAGGAAACAAAGTCAGGAATCTAAAGCATTGTTTTTTTTCAAAAGAAACAATTTAGGGTGGGAGAGGGGGTTGCCGGTAGGAATTGTTTTCCGTCAAAAAGTACTACAAGGTTTTAAATTAAATGAAATGCAGTCTAGAAAACAACGAAGGGGTGGGGGGTTGTGAGGGAGTAAAGCTGAATTCAGAGTTCCATAAGATAAGCGGTACAAATTTGTTTTTTATAAAAATCCAAAAACACATCTATAAGGATCTTTAGCATCTAAAATTTTCGGCACGGACCCTCAGAAAGTGGTCTATTCACATACAACTTTTTTTTTCAAATTAGAAGGCCCCGCTACTTTTTTGGCGTGCTGCCAAGCAACTTGTGTTTAATCTCTCATAATCATTATCACTAAAATGTTTTGAGCAAATTCGAGCATTATTCACGTTAAAGTTATCATACCGTCCACAAAAATGCATCCATATACCTTCCATTTTTTTGTCTTTTGGAAATCTGAAAAGCTTAATGTCACTCGAAAAACCTTTTGTCTGATTGACTGACACCACATCCGTGTACACAGCCCCTTATTTTGTTAATTTTTTTTCAAGTCAATTGTAAACAAACGACCACCTCGTAATAAAAATGACGACTAAATGCTGTCTCTCACCAGGTGACGTCAGTTAGCCACGCCTACTCCTGCGCGTTATCATATCTGTTTTACTTGTATTATGGGGTTTCGGGTACTTCTAGAGGAGATAGATAAAATTCGACGCCCCTTTGCGAGGCTCAAATTTCAAGACAAAATTTTTGGTAAAAACCACATTTCAATATGCCACCCCTTAGAGCTACGGAGGCTTTTTTATTTATGAAAATATATTCGTGGTGGTAATCTCATTTTAGTACAGTTTTTAACCCAGAATTTAATTATTAAATCAGATGTCACTTTTAGTTTTTCAGATATAACCCAGTCGGTATTTTTTTTTATGAAACACCCCATTTAAAAAAAAAATATTTTGAATGCTTTTTTAATTTCTCTTACAAAAATCGGATAAATAGTTGTCGAGTCATTAAATATTTTCCATAAATCATATAGTAGGCTCTGATAAAAGCGGCACGCCACATTATTAAAAAAATCTAGAGTGCCTTGGTTGTCAATCTGAGATTATATTATTATACCTATATTTTATGCTCAGATTGTCAATCAAGGCACTTTAGATTTTTTTAATATTGTGGCGTGTCACTTTTATCAGCCTACTATATGATTTATGGAAAGTATTTAATAACTCGACAGCTATTTACCCGATTTTTGTAAGATGCACGTCGTTTTGAAGGAAATTAAAAAAGCATAAAAAAATTGGGGTGTTCCATAAATAAAATATAGTGTTATATCTCAAAAACTAAAAGTAACTCATGAAATCTGATTTGGTAATTAAATTCTAGTTTAAAAATTCTACAAAAATGCAATTAACACTACGAAGATATTTTCATAAATAAAAACTTTTCGAAAAGTCCTCGTAACTCGATATATTGAAATGCGTTTTTTACCAAAAATCTTGTCTTGAAATTTGAACCTAGCAAAGGGGGGTCGAATTTTATCTATCTCCTCTAGAAGTACCCAAAACCCCATGATACAAGTAAAACAGATATGATATCGCGCAGGAGTAGGCGTGGCTAACTGACGTCACCTGGTGAAACGTGAGAGACAGCATTTAGTCGTCATTTTTATTACGAGGTGGTCGTTTGTTTACAATTGGTTTTAATAATTTTTCACTGGAAAAAATTAACAAAATGAAATACCCGAAACCCCCTGAAACCATCGAATTTTGGACAACCTGTACAACAAGCTAGCAACGCAACTTGCGATTTTTTTTATTAGAACCTATATAACTAGTTAGAGCTAATTTAGTGCTAATTTTGTTCTGCAACAAAAAAATTTAGTGCTTGCGTTTTTTAAAAAGTTAGCGCACACCTATACCTGCATAATTCGTGCTAATTTAGTGCTCCATAGCTTTATATATTTTTTTTTTTTGATAAATATATAATATGAAAATTATACTACTAATATTATATTCTGATATCATTTTCTCACAAAAAAAATAAATCGTTTTTATTTTACAGTGAATCAATAAGATTACTTAACACAAACATAACTATTAAAACCGGGAAAATTACTAAATTTATATTCCATAAAAGAATTTAGAGCTCGTTTTTTTAAACAAAAAATCGGAAGTGGAAGCTAGCAGCGCAAGTGATTGTAAGCAAACGAAACGTAATTTAACTCCAAAAATCACATGAATCACTGCGACCGATTTACCTCCAGATGCACTGTAAAAATATTCGGATTAGTTTAGCTAATCCATGCTTCCCTTTTGTTCATTTATGTGGGATCGAGAGAGAAAAAGAATGGATTAGATAGCCAATCGCGGTTAGTGCTACAGAGTTATACCATTTTTACCAAAAAAAAAACTACTCCTCGGGAAAATTCTTCTATAGGCATTAGATTTTAAGTCTATATCATTTAGTAATCTCAAATTCAAATCAAAATCAAAAATTTATTAAATTAAAACTATTTAATATGTTAAGGCATTAATTTCCTAACGACTGAAAAAATTTAGAACTCGCTGTTTTTAAAATATTAGAGCCTGCGCTGCTAGCTTCTACGGTAGCTAGCAGCTCAAATGATGACGGGCAAACGAAACATCATGAGAACCCATTTAGTACCACAGAGTTACATCACTTACCAAAAAAAGTTAATTACTCCTCGGGAAAATTTACCTATATCAGAATATAATATTTGTAGTATAATATTCGTATTACATATATATTTTTTAAAAAAATATATGAAACCATGTTTTCTGAATTCTCTTAATTAGGCTGCAATCGCATGCGCTGCTGGCTTCTTGCGGAACCTAGCAGCGCATGCCCTAACTTTTAAAAAACTCAAACTCTAATTTTTTTTGCGGAACAAAATTAGCACTAAATTAGCTCTAATTAGTTATATAGGTACTACTAAAAACATCGCAAGTTGCGCTGCTAGCTTCTCGTAGATTTGCTGTTTTCACTTCTTGCCTTGAAATTAATCCCCCATGGGGGTTAAATAACTGCAGCCTGAAGTCCGGCGCTAGTCTTCAAAATGTAGTGACCCTAGGTTAAATAGGGGATGGAAGTTTGTCATTTTTGGCATAAAATTTAATATGTAAGTGAGCGCTGAAAATTAATTTTCTGGGTTAAATAGGGGATGAAAGTTAGTATGGATGTTCGACAATTTAAAAAAAAGTTTCATAAAAAAAGGTGTAGAACAGGCAGCAAGGCAAAAATACAACCTTTTGTTTTTTTACTTTTGTATATTAATTCGTTTTTTCCTAAAATATAAAAAGTTTTTTGGTGGGTAGTATGGCACGGCTTTTAGTTATTGTTTAAGGCCATCACACACATAGTTGCATAAGGTCACTTTCTTGTTTGCTTTGTGGGTATAGCGTAAAAAAACCGCGCAAGGCTTTACCCCGCAATGTGACATCATCCAGCAAACCGATTAACACCGCGCAAGTCCAATCTCCGTTAGGTGACTTTATCGCTTAATAAAGCGTTGTGACGTAGCTAACGTCACGTTATTTTTAAGACAGCATTTTTAGTTTTTGCACGCCGGCGCCGTCTTTGATTTGTTTATGGCCGACTTTATACGGTATTTATTATTATAAAGATTTACAAAAACAATTTGTCCAATAATATTTTTCATTTAGAATATCTTATTCTTGCGCTATTTACGGCCAATTTTAATTATTATTAATCTTTAAAAACTCAAAAACACAACAGAGAAAAGGGACGTTATGATAAACAGACCGGAATCACTTGTCATAGTTGCCAGTGCAAATCAATGTTTTACATTTCTTACGAAATTCTAGCCAAAGCAAATGATGAAACAAAAATTGACACTTATCTTTACAGTTAAATAGAATACAGAACATATTTGTATTCAAAAATCAATTTAAATTTTTTGTTTTTCTACTTAACGTTTTACTGTCGGCAACCATGTCAATTATAAGGGATACGGTATTCTGCCGCAGATAACGTCAAACTTTATCGGTTAGTAAGTGATTCCGTTATTACCTCGTAACTGCGCATGCCCGAAATAGTAAAAAGGCGTCAAATAGGTGCAAAAGGTCTCTAATATCTCGTAAACCAATATATACGACACATAACGTTTACCACACATTTATTTTATTAAATGTTCTACTAAAACAAAAAAAAAATAAAAAAATCTTTACCAACCCGGAAAGCTAATTCTAAAAAATGGCAAATATCACGATCTATGGGCTGGATTCGCTTCTTAAGTCTTTGTTTTAGTGGGAAAGGTTTAAAAAAATAAATCCAACTGACTTGAGCCTTAAACGCCGTAAATTATTAGGGAGATTTTGGTCAGGCAGTTTAACGGCAAATTTCGTTACTCTAACGGTTACCGTTACCGTAAATAAAGGTAACTTCAAGAGGTTAAAAATAGAGCTATTGAACGTAGTCAATTGTTTAGCGGTAAACATAACCTTACCTTTGGATTGACTTTTGTTGTTTTTTTCTCAAGTCTTTTTTTTATTTGCTTTTCTAATCATATCGTGGAGGAAAATATTAATTTAGTGATAGGACTGGGAGACGGACACCC
Source organism: Oxystoma pomonae (assembly GCA_963921995.1). Classification (NCBI taxonomy): domain Eukaryota; kingdom Metazoa; phylum Arthropoda; class Insecta; order Coleoptera; family Brentidae; genus Oxystoma; species Oxystoma pomonae. The sequence continues at coordinate 77,586,352 of OY998166.1, read as the reverse complement.
CAACATAAATTTAGTCAGGCAAATGACTTTGCAAGATATCTTTGGTGGAGTAGAAGAAATCGAGCCTTTGCAAACTTATTTGTACTTACTCACCTGTTTCCAAAAAAAAAAAAACGGTAAAAAAGGCACCCCACTACTACTATAAACACGGTTAACAAAAAATAAAATCCAAATACACAAAATTTTTGTAAAACAAAACAAACTTTTATAACATAAAAATCTTCCACCACAGAATCACATCAAGTTTGGTTGGTTGTCTTTTTAACAGTAAAGGTAGTCGCTATTCGACCCTAATTAGCGCCAGTGGTTACCTTTAATAAATGTAACAGCTTGACAGAGCGCTGCTGCGCCTGTCCAGAATAAAGGTAAGGGTAAAAAACTGACAAAAAAACCTGACCAAAATCTCCCTATTTACGCGGTTTTTGAATTTGTGCGGTAATGTCAGATTTTCCTGTAAAACATTGTTGCGGTAATGCGCCGCAATTTTGACGTGCGCGGGAAAAGACTGCAATTTTTCATCTATAAATGGTAAAAAAGTAATGTTTCTATTACAAAGTATGCGTTTTTAGGAGAATTTGAAACCCTCGTCAAAAAGAAATCGTTTCGTTCAAAATAAATAAATATCAAAAAAACGTTTCGTATGTCTTGACAGAAAAACCAGCACGAGCATAAAGAACTAGTGGAGTATTTCCATAAATTTAAACACGCGTCGAATACATATAACTAAAAAAAGGTAGTCACTTTTTGTAAGTTGAACAGAAAACCTGACGAAAACTAAAAAAGTTTTCGAAAAACTGTTAAACACTAAAAACCGATCGAATTTTTCCTAAGCAGAGGGGGGTGTACCTTGATATCCAGCTACACACCCCATAACAAACAAACAAAAATCTTAGGAACCGATGGTTTTTGTAAACTAAAAGTACCATACTTTCAGAGTACATAATTAGTACAAAATTATGACATATCAATTTTTATTAAATCTATCTCCTAAGCATGGGGGGCCAGCTTAGCAACAAGCCACACCCCCTGTCTTTTAAGTGCGAATAATTCCGTTATTCAATAAGTACAACATTTTTTAAAAGGAGACTAAATTAGTACATCATTTTTACCAGGGGGGGGGGGGTGTAGCTTGACTGACCTAGGGATCCGCTACAATAATGCCGCGCCGGAATAAATAACCTGTACAAAAAATAATTTTAAAAACAAAAATCTTACCTTTGAATGTGAATCTTTAATTCTCCAGCCCTATGCAAGCCTTCTATAAGCATTTCAAATTTGGTCGGCTCACAATATTGCATGAATCGGATTAATCTTTCGTAAACACCCCTGGTTATTGTCAAGTCGTATCTGTGTAACCATGAAATAGTTTTTCTTAGAACTAACAAACCATGCGAGGCAATAATATTCTTCCATCTTTGGCGCTCTTTTAAGCGGCGAATGTAACTTTGTATAATTGAACACTGCAAGTTTGTTAAGAGGTCATAATGTGGATCCTCTGGTTCTAGAGTTTCTAAATTTGCAATCAAGTCTTCTGCACTTTTGTCGTATTCGTTTTCAAAATCGCCTCGTGTGGGATTATATCCGGCTAAACATTGATAACCCACCGAGTTTGAGCTATATCGGGGTGGGTCTTCAGAATCTATCAAACGGAACCGATATGGAACCACAGATTCATATATGTTTCCTTTAGGTTCAGATTCAAATTTAGGTAGAAACTTGCTACCCTTTCGGTCTAAATAAAAATATTCATAATGTTCTTTAATTTCGTCAATAGTTCTATTGGGCAAATCTAAAGCAACAAGACCCCAGTTTCCGTAGGCCATTAAGGAATCTAGAAGTTGTAGTTCTTCCTCCGCCGACCAATCAGAATTTTCGAATAAAATTATATTTGTCGTCAGTACTCTGTAGTCGTGATTATTTTCATGTTGGTTGAACTCAGCTCCGTTAGAGAAGCAACAAAGGCAAAGGCTAACCTTACATACTTCACACAAGATATAACGACATATCAACTCGCTAAAGCAGTTGGCACACAACAAAGAGGTTATGCAACTCGTCGTGCTTGTGTTAAAAATATCTTCAGAGGCAGGTTTTTTGGATGCTGAGGCTGAAATATATCAACAAACTCCCAAAATTCTACAAATAAAATTATTCTACATTTACTAACATGCAACACAAACTGAAAAAGTTTCCAGATTTGTTTGCTGGAAGTTATAAACATATAGACCCCATTTGCAGCGACTTTTTCTTATGGATCAATTAAGCTAAGTTGGTTTTATTTGGTTTGCAGGATGTGGATGATAATTCATGTTTGAAACCCAAATTTCCACATAAAACTTTTTTATTTGAGAAATTCTTATTGTCCTACCGGTTTCATTTTCAAGGACTCCAATAATTGAAATTAGCTGTGTTTCGGACTTCCATTGTCTATATTTTTTATTTATACACGACGTTTCGATCAGTACAATCTCTGATCGAAACGTCGTGTATAAATAAAAAATATAGACCTCCATTAACCAAAATTAAAATTTAGTCACACCATAGTTATCTGCTAATTTCGTCCCCAATCTAAAAATTTTGTTATCCTCGGGTTTCTGAGAAAATCGAAAAAGAAAATGGGGTAGCTAGGTTAATATTAACTTAGCAACCCCACCAGAAAATATGTCGCCAAACTAAAAATTTTTTGTTTTAAAATTATGTGCTCCACAAATATATAAGAAAAAAATCGAATTTTTTGTTTATAATACTGGTTTTTGAAATTTTTAAATTTCGTGATACTTTAACATGTGGGGTCGCCAAGTTAATATTAACCTAGCTACATGGAGCATATAATTAGCATATAATTTTAAAAACAAAAATTTTTAGTTTGGCGCCATATTTCCTGGTGGGGTTGCTAAGTTAATACTAATCTAGCTACCCCATTTTCTTTTTCGATTTTCTCAGAAACCAGAGGAGCACAAAATTTTTGGATTGGGGACGAAATTAGCACATAATTATGGCATAACTAAATTTTGATTTTCTTGGGGTTAATGGAGGTAAAATATAGACAATGGAAGTCCGAAACACAGAGCAATTTCAAATACATCATTGTCTCAAACTTAAACTTAAATAATGTCTATACAAAGAGACGGCCATAACGGTGTGTAAAAACATCATTTGTTGTTAAAAAAAATATAACATGTACTTAATTGTAAAAAATGTTACGAAATTATTTAAACCAAACGGATATCTTTGGAAACAGATGTTCATTTGGTTTAAATAATTTTGTGACGTTTTTTACAATTAAGTGCATGTTATATGTTTTTTTTTTAACAACAAATGATGTTTTTTACACACCGTTATGTCCTTGAAAATGGTCGGACAATAAGAATTTCTCAAAAGTAAATAAAAAAAATTTATGTGGAACTCTCTACTCTTGTTTCGCTAACTAAATGGCTACAAAATTACTATAGTTAAGAGTTAAAGTAGTAAAACGTTTTATGATTAATTGACCTTTAAGTAGATTATCTAAAGATTTTTTAGGTAGATAACTAAATTTTACCATTATAACGAAATTTAATGCTCCTAAGGTCATATTACACTATGTCTTGTTTTTCCTCATGTTCTTTCCTTTTTTCAAATTAGATTAAAAATACCAGGTATAAACTGAATAAAAACAGTATTTTAAAATTTGGTTTCAAAGCACAAAGGTTACATTTTTTCAGTTTCTTAAAATTTAGGAAATTGATCTTTTACATTAAGTATAAAACCTATAGTATAAGTATAAAACTAGTTTTGGATACATAAATATTATGTACTTGTTTTTCATTTATTCAAAATTTAATTTGGAATCTCCTGGATTAATGTGTAACATTAGTTGCCGTAGTTCTATAAGCTTGTAAAGACAGATAAAATAGAAAAAGTGTAGAGAAAATGAAACAGCAAGTGATCCAATCCAATAACAATTTGGACATCAATTAATGACCAGATTTTTTTTTTCTCTCTGGCCCTTTAGTAGTTGACATGGAACCTATGTTTTAAAAAAACTCCTAATCAGTTACTTCAACCGAAAAGAATCTAAAAACAAAAGATCAAAAGATCTTGGGTGGAAAAAACTTCAAACTTGGATGAGTATCCCTCAAATAACACACACAGGACCAAAGCGAAAAAAGAAATGATCAAATGATGTTTCGCCCTGGGCAACCAGCATGGGCTCATCAGTGGTTTCACTGGTCACCCTCCCCAAACATCATTCAACACCATCATACACTTTGATTTCCAACTTTGAATCACTCACAAATAGGCATCATTTCGCACTGGCACTTATCTAAGTCACCTGATACGGGTTCGTCCTGGCGTGTTAATCTTTCCAATAAGGTTACGCTCCTAAGGCGATTAAAAACAAAAAGAAGTCAAAAAAAAAAACTCCGAATCAGTTACTTCAACCGAAAAGAATCTAAAAACAAAAGATCAAAAGATCTTGGGCGGAAAAAACGAAAATTCAAACTTGGATGAGTATCCCACAAGGAACACACAAAGGACCCAAGCGAAAAAAGAAATGATCTAATGATGTTTCGCCCTGGGCAGCCAGCATGAGCTCATTAGTGGTTCCACTGGTCACCCTCCCCAAGTTCCTTCTTTTAATTAAAATTCTCAGGAGTGAAAAAGATGACTCTCTTATTTATTGTTAACGGGAGTACGGAATACATCAGGGTTGTGCATGGAATTGGCTAAAATCTTTTTGAAAAATAGATCTCAAACGGTAACACTGTCATTTGACAGAACCAAATATATATATATATGTACAAAATACAACTACAGATGATTCGTCTTGTAGTGTCCTCGAAGGGTGTGGATTACCTGAACTTGAAAGCTTCAACCTCAGCTAACTAAATGTTTCAATATTGTAGAGAAAATATAGACTTAAACAGGGTTCAGTGATTTTCAATTTTGAAATTCCCTGACTTTTCTAGGTTTTTCCTGACATTTTTGTCAATGTTACACTTTTTCAAATTTAGTCTTATAGTTTCTGTACATTATTTTTTTCCCTTATTAGTTAAGTTGTCATTTGAAAAAACTGTTACTCCGCCTTCACCAAATTATAAAATACAAGCAAATTTACTTTGTTCCAAGGCATTCGCCAAACCTTTAACATTGTTGTTATACCATAAAAATTCTGTGAAAATACAGATATAGGGAAGTAACGTCTCCGCCAAACTATAAAACTCAAGCAAATTTACTTTTTTCTAACGCATTCGCCAGACGTTGCTAATCAATACAAGACAATGCGGCTAGGTAGCCAACGCCTTCACCAAACATATAATATAAGCAAGTTTTTTCTCCGACACATACGCCAAACCGTAAACCTTGCTTAACACAAAATAATTGGATTTAACAGTCCCTACAGTATTTAAGCATCACAATATCTCGGCATCTACAACATCTTGTTTTAGAATAAAATCTGTCATAAATACAATTTTCTGAGTATCACAAATATTATTAGAATTTTTTGAGTTACTAGCTCCATTATTTTTTTTATGTCTTCTTTATCTTACACCTGCTTATGTCAGGAATATTTTTCATTGGGTAACAAACGTTCTAAAACTTAGGGCATTTCTAACGAATGATTAGTTATTTTTTTATATATATACATTGTTTTTCTTGTTGAAATCATATTTTTGTTTTCTTTTTACTTAGACCTAAGAAAATTTGTCTTTGGCAGAACGTGAAGGTTATAAGGATGTATTTCTTTTATAAACCAATAAACAAATTGAATTGAATTGATTATTTTTTTTGGCATCACACTCTCTTCAAGGTTTTGCTGCTCATTTGTTGTCATATTTTTACCAAGCGCTCTTAGTTTTTGCGTTCAGTCAGCACTAAGTTGCTGCCTGCTTTGTTGGGGTAATGCCAGTTACCTCGATGAAATTTTACTTCTTCAAAAAAGGCTAATAAATTAATAATTTCTCAAAAATGGAGCCCATAACATGTATTTTAGTTTTTCGCTATCTTCCCTAGGAATACCTAAAACTCCACAATCCCCTCGGATTCGGACCACCCTGTACAGTCAGCACTAAGTTGCTGGCTGCTTTATTGGGGTAATGCCAGTTACCTCGATAAATTTTACTTCTTCAAAAAAGGATAATAAAGGCCATGCTAGAAATGGACTTTTCACCATTAATAACTTCTCAAAAATCGAGCCCATAACATGTATATTAGTTTTTCGCTATCTTTCCTAAAAATATCTAAAACTCCACAATCCCCTCGAATTTGGACTACCCTGTACAGTCAGCACTAAGTTGCTGCCTGCTTTGTTGGGGTAATGCCAGTTATCTTACTTCTTCAAAAAAAATAAAGGCCATGCTAGAAATGAACTATCATTAAATCCGTTCGTTTATTAAAAACTACACACTCTCTACATACAAAAGTAAAAAACAATATGCTAAATTGTCTTTTGATTACCCTACATAAAAATGCTTTTAGATTGTTCTTCAAAATTTAAATAAAAGGCTGCTATTCACTTGCAAATAAATTTGTCAAGACTTGCAATGTGTATAAAAAGAAGCACCAGAGAAATATTGGTGAAACTTTACTTGCAGGTCAAGTGCTTGGCTTTTTGAAATGGAGACAGTTTGCAAATATTTTTAGCAAATAGCGAAAGTCTGTAAAAGAAAGGGACATTGTGTCTCAGATGGGAAAGAAACCAATCTCTTAATTGAAAATATTGAACTATAGAACCCCAAATTATGGGATGTAAAAGATTTAAAAAATAGAGTAAAAAGCGCTTTTAAAAAATTAGCAGGACTCATAGTAGGTAGAAGGAAAGAAAATCCTTTAGGCTTCACAAATATTTTATTTCAATAAACACGACGAGTTTCGATTTTTTAAAAAAAAAATCATTTTCGAGTGTGCATACTATAATACAATAAAAACGAGTGTTTCAAAATTAAATTTAAATAAAAAAAAATAAAAAAGAGTACTTACAGAACGTCAAAAATCTATCATTAAGGGTAAAATTTAAGACACAAACTACACATAATTAAAATAATAAATAAAAAATGTCGACAGTTATAAACACCTTAGTCAAACATACACTAACAACAAATTTAAAAAAAGACAAAGGAAACGAGAATAATAAATAAAATTCGAAACGAAACAATGAGCGAGCATCTAACAATTTAAAAACTAATTAAAAAATATAAATAAAACTGTCGATACGGAACAAAGATAAAAACAAGAAAACTATTTAAAATTATTGATAACTTTGGCTATCTCTTTATAGTGTGCGTTGCTGGGTTCATTCAAACTGACAGATGTAGGATCGTTTTCCAACTTCGCTATTTCAAAATTCTCCAAAAAATTCAATTTCCTGCCCTTGTGAGCATCATGTAATATTTTAAAAGTTATTCTCCAAATTAAAAGTGTGACCCGTGTCTCGCAAATGTATGCCAAACGCCGAACGCTTATCGGATGGAGATTTTTGAGAATTTAAGTTGTCTCGAACTCTAACACGAAAACTGCGTCCAGTTTGGCCAACATATTTTGCAGAGCAAGAACCACAAGAAAGCAAATAAACACCACTCTTTTCTAAAGTTGGGACTGTATCTTTTAATCTGGAAAACAAACTTTTAAGGTTGAAGAAAGATTTATATACTAATTTGATGTTATTATTCAAAGAATTAAAAACATTACCCACTTTTAGAGAGATATCTCCCAAGTAAGTTAATTTGACATATTTTGGTGGTTGAAATGGTAAAATAGATGTGTCTTTTTGGTCCGAACCTAAATTTTTTAATAAAGAATTATATTTTTTTCTTATAAGCCTGTTAATTAAAGAAATTTTGTAGCCATTATTTACTGCAATTTGATAAATGATATTTTTCTCTTTTTCGAAATCCAATGATAATAAAGGAACAGAAAAAAGCCGACGAATAAGACAATTAAAAGAGGCAATCTTGTGTGCAAAAAAGTTATTGGAATCTGAAGGTATGACATTATTAGTTTGAGTAGGTTTCCTATAAATCGAATATTCAAACTTATTGTTTTTTTCTTTTTACTGTCAAATCTAAAAAATTGAAACAACAATTTTCTTCTATTTCCATAGTAAACTGAATTTTCATATTTAACGAATTTAGAAAATCTAAAAACGCATTTAATTCTGTTTTTGTACCATGCCAAATATAATTCTTTATTAAAAAATTTATTTTCGGACCCAAAGGACACATCTGTTTTACCATTTCAACCACCGAAATATGTGAAATTAACTTACCTGGGAGATATCTCTTAAGTGGGTAATGTTCTTAATTCTTTGAATAATAACATCAAATTAGTGTATAAATCTTTCTTCAACCGTAAAAGTTTGTTTTCCAGATTAAAAGATACAGTCCCAACTTTAGAAAAGAGTGGTGTTTATTTGCTTTCTTGTGGTTCTTGCTCTGCAAAATATGTTTGCCAAACTGGACGCAGTTTTTGTGTTAGAGTTCGACAAACACTTAAATTCTCAAAAATCTCTATCCGATAAGCGTTCGGCGTTTGGCATGCATTTGCGAGAGACGGGTCACACTTTTAATTTGGAGAATAACTTTAAAATGTTACATGATGCTCACAAGGGCAGGAAATTAAATTTTTTGGGGAATTTTCAAATAGCGAAGTTGGAAGATGATCCTACATCTGTCAGTTTGAATGAACCCAGCAACGCACACTATAAAGAGATAGCCAAAGTTATCAATAATTTTAAATAGTTTTCTTGTTTTTTTATCTTTGTTCCGTCTCGACAGTTTTATTTATATTTTTTAATTAGTTTTTAAACTGTTAAATGCCGCTCGTTGTTTCGTTTCGAATTTTATTTATTATTCTCGTTTCCTTTGTCTTTTTTTAAATTTGTTGTTAGTGTATGTTTGACTAAGGTGTTTTTAACTGTCCGACATGTTTTATTTATTATTTTAGTTATGTGTAGTTTGTGTCTTAAATTTTACCCTTAATGATGGATTTTTGACGTTCTGTAAGTACTCTTTTAATTTTTTTTTTGTTTTTATTGCATTAGAGAATGCACACTTGAAAATGATTTTTTAAAGAAAAAAATCGAAACGCGTCCTGTTTATTGAAATAAAATATTTGTGAAGCATACAGGACTTTCTTTCCTTCTACCTACTATGATTCAACTGCTTCACCCTGGAGAAATCTACGATTCTATTAGTAGGACTGTTTGATACATCTGAAAATAAAATCAAATGCAAGTTATATGAGGACATGAGGCTTTAGATACCTGGCTGAATCAAGTTACACCCCCCCCTCAATGAAACTCAATTTGGATATTGTAAAAATTATGTACTAATCTAGTCCTCTTTTAAAAAAATTTGTACTTAATGAATAACGGAGTTATTCGCACTTAAAATGGAGGGGTGTGGCTTGGCGCTAAGCTGCACCCCCCATGATTAGGAGACAGATTTAATAAAAGTTGATATGTCATAATTTTGTACTAATTATGTACTCTTAAAGAAGGGTACTTTTAGTTTACAAAAACCATCGGTTCCTAAGATTTTTGTTTGTTTGTTATGGGGTGTTTGCTTAATATCAAGGTACACCCCCCTCTGCTTAGAAAAGAGACAGAGACAATTTGGTACTAATTATGTATTAATTTCATCCCCTTCTAGAAAATTGCCTACTCTTTTATTTGATAGATAACTTCATTTTTTTTGTTTTTATGGGGTGTGTAGCTTGATAGCACACCCCCCTCTGCCTAGAAAAGAGATTTCAAAAAAGTAATTTTATCATAATTTGCTACTAATTATGTACTTATTTCGTCCCATTCTAAAAAATTGCCTACTCTCATATCAAGCTACACACCCCATAAAATCAAAAAAAAAATGAAGTTATTTTGAGGATATGTAATTTTATAGAAGGGGACGAAATTAGTACATAATTAGTAGCAAATGATGGTACAATTACTACTTTTCCTAAGCAGAGGGGGGGGTGTGCTTGATATCATGCTACACACCCCACATAAACAAAAAAAAATCAAGTTATCTTGAAAGTAGGCATTTTTTAGAAAGGGACAAAATTATTATATAATTAGTACCAAATTCTGGCATAGTCACTTTTGGTTGAATCTCTTTCCTAAGCGGAGGGGGGGTATACCTTGATATCAAGCTACACACCCCATCCATAACAAAAAAACAAAAATCTTAGGAACCGATGGTTTTTGTAAACTGAAAGTACCCTTCTTTAAGAGTACATAATTAGTACAAAATTATGATATCAACTTTCATTAAATCTGTCTCCTAAGCAGGGGGGGTGAGCAGCTTAGCGCCAAGCCACACCCCCCTCTTTTAAGTGCAAATAACTCTGTTATTCATTAAGTACAAAATTTTTTAAAAGGGAACTAAATTAGTATAATATCCAAATTGAGTTTCATTGAGGGGGGGGGTGATGTAGCTTGATTGAGCCTAAATACTTTTTGCTTGAAACCTTACTTGAAACAAAAAACCAAACATTTAGTTAAAATTACTTTTAAAACAAATGATTTTAATATTCAATTAATTTAACAAGAATTGGGACTTGCAAGAGGGCTTTTAGGAAACTCTTCATCTCACAATAACCTCTTGTAAATATTTTAAATTACTTCAAATGTGTCCATCAACATAAGTAGAAATTAATTAACAAACACACCTTAACAGCTACATAGCTAAATTTGACCTACCCTATCCTTTTTTAAAAATTCCTCCTAATATAGCGCTGAAGGACCAAACTTACAGAATAGTAATCTATGCATATAATATATTTTAAAATTTTTAGAATTGTCTGTCTGTAAAGCCGCAGGCAAAGCTGCGGGATCTTCAACTATTTTTGTTTTTTTTTAAAAGAAACATATGATTTTGGAATTTTGTATGAAAATTCAGAGATTTTATGTAAAGCTAGAAAAGGGGTGGTGATCGTATGATATATGCGAAAACCTCGGCAGTATCACTATAGGTACCTAACATAAAATATTAAAAGTCTGTTATTATACCTTAAATATAAATACTGCATGTAACAGAATAAATATTTGACAAATTCAAATTATTTATACCTAGTTTGACTTGAAAAACAAAGACTATATTTTTGAATTGCCACTTTAAAAAAACTAAATAGGTATTGAGAGCGATCCTCATTCCACTGCAATATGACAGAATATAAATAAGTAAGAACATAAATAAACTTAATTCTTTGAAAATAGTTAAGTGGTTTAATTTAAAAAAAAGGAACCTCAACAAAAAAACGGGACATTTGCCCGTCCCCACAACTTTTTTGGGGACGCAGGACATAGGCGTCAAGAAACGGGACTCTCCTGTTAAAAACGGGACGTCTGGTAGGCTTAAGCTAAAAAACCACACATACCTAAATGTGCATAAATTTGTTTTATAAATTACCCAGAAATATCATGTTGTGTCATTAATTCAGAGAAGTAAGTTTTATTATTAAAACCTAGCTTTTACACCTTACAAAAATATTTCCCACCAGATAAACAAATTAATTTGAGCTTCTCTTTGCTTTTATATATAATGTGATAAGTATATTATTTATTGCCTTCTGATATTTTAAATTTTCTATGTAAGTCTCTTTATTGTTTTAATTACAATGCCATCAGCCCACAGGCATCACTGTGAACTATCCGAGGGACAATCTTTCTATGCTTGTTTGTTAGTCACATAAAATAATAAAGCTTCTCTCAAGGATTATGTAGTTAATTGAAGCATATGAAAAGTCAATGCAAACAGGGAAAAGGAGCTGTGAAGATACATAAGTGTAGCCGTGGAAGTCCTTTTTGCATCCTCTTTTATTTTATGGTTTTAAAAAGACATAGCGGTAAAAAATGATCGTTGTCCCCAGATTTTAGTTGCATACTTGCTTATCAAACTGGCATATTAAAAACTGACATAAAAATAACAAATCTGAAAAGTAGTGAAAAAAATTATTCAGAAAAATGGTCAAGAGAATTTCTGATAAATAAAAAATGTTTATTTTAAAGGCTAAGCATCCAATCAAAGATAGTTTTAGCCTAAAAAGAACATGAATGAATTAAACTGTAGAGACTCATGGAATTTCCAGAAAAACATATCTGACACCTAATTAGTATCTGTGAAGACAACCTTTTGGATGATGAATAGGAGAATTTTTTTTTCATTACTTTTACAAGATTTTATTTTGCTAGTTGATGAGATTTTTATTAATATATCTTCTGAAAGCAAAGAGTCTTCTTTTCTATTGTTTCCAATGGAAGTAAAAATATGGTTAACAAATTACTCAAATTAACAGACCAAAGAGTAATGCTTTATTACAAAAATACCAGATCCTATTAATATTATTACTTGGTTATATTATTATTATAATAACTAATATATCGAGTAATATATCATAATGAATAAGAAAACCATTTTCTTAGTGTCTCTAGATATTTTAAACCTTGGTTTGTTCTTCTAAATTTTCTGGTACTTGTTCACTTCCATAAAGTCTTTCAGTTTTCATAGATACCTGCACTAACCAAAGAAATTGAAATAATTTAATTTCTTTGGCACTAACAACAAAATTTTATTAACAGTTTTATAAACTTTTTTAAGAAAAAATCACAGAAAAATAATAAGCAGACAATGTCACAATAAAGTTTGTTTTTTCAAAGTCAAACACTTGAAGGCTAACTGACACTTCAAAACACAACAATTAACCTGCATTTTGTAACTGGAGTAACCAATGAGATGCTAACCAAACAAAATATGGCATTTTAAAGACATACAACTTTTTTCATGAAAAGAGAACAGGTGTGTTTGTGTGGTCTCTATTTGTACACCCAATTTATAAGCTTAACATAACATTTTTGTTTGACAATGGCCCATCTCTGTTTAAATGATACAATGGTCACATGTGGAACATCTTTATATGTAGGCATTTACTAGAGTCCGTAAGGAGTTCCAATTTATTGACCTGAAACTTTTGTTTTACTAAACCCAAATAAACTTTAAAAAAATTCAACTTAGCAGTCCTTTCAGCATTAAAACAATTTTTAGTGCAGGCAGGTTTAAATTCCTTCAGAACCCTTGTAAGTATTTAAAGATTTTTTAATAAAACTCTAAAATAATGGAAAACTGTACCAAGGTAATTACCAAAAAACATGTGTTAACCAAGCATTACGGTCAATCAGCAACAGTAATCTGGAGTTTATAAATTGGGATTCACTATGTTCACTTTTAAGTAAATTTTTGGAACCTTTCCATATAGAATTATTTATTTTTATTTATTTTTTTTTTATTCCGACATTAATAATATTTTTTGTCATATTTTTACCAATAATCAACTGGATAATGTTAATTATTAATTTACGTGTTATTATTAAGTATGATACATGAAAGTTGAGCCCTTGGGTTTTAGTTTTTGGTCAATCCCGCGCGCGATCGCTATAAATCGTGCGATGGTAAACCCCCACTCTCCATAAGCGACGGAGAGAGTAGGCAGCTGAGCGCTCGAGGTGCCGACTCCCTTACCATTTCTGACGCCAAATAAGGTAGGCCATTTTACTATTAATTTGGGGGCTCATCTCCGACTTTAGTGTTCTTTTTCTATTGCTTTTATTCTTATATTTTGTTATAAACATTAATTGTTTTACCCGCGATCCACTAAAAAGGATCCAGAAACTTGGTTTCTTTTCATTGGTCCTTCGAGCCGGATTTAAATTTTTGAACCAAATATTAAAATAATTATTTTTAAATTACCTTAAAGGTTTTTGAAAATTGGTAAAAATAGAATTTAGAATTTCATTTAATTAAATGCAGAATGCATGTAGGAATATCCTTGCATAAAATAAAACGAGATTTAAAAGAAAATAGATAAGGAATTTATGTGTTAAACTTTTTTTTGATACATTCCAAATTTATTTTTAAACTGTTTTTTGGTTTTATAGGTATTGATTGTGGTATTTGGTGGCTTATAGAGGACATATTTTATTAGATAATTTATTTTGCGGGTTAAAATTATTGTTTTTTTTTCCTCGTTTTTAATATTTTAATAAAAAATACTTTGTGATAATGGCTGAAGGTACTATGGCAAGAACAAATAAACGAAGTGTTTTTATTAAAAGGATTAAGGAACTTTATGATGTGGCCTATAAGGCCACAGCTGACCCTGACAAAATAAAGGATTTCAAAATTCGATATACTTCTTTGGAATCGACCTATGCCGATTTTGATAAGATTCATTTAGAATTAATTTCTGAAAAAAAGGTCACTGAGACCCAATTAGAAGAGCATGACAAAATTCGGACTGAGGTTGATGATCAGTATTTTTCAATTAAATGCATTTATAACGAATTGTGCGTAAAATCAGACATGTCTATGTCATATCCACCATCACCAGTGGCTCACAATCAATTTAATCAACCCCCGCAAATTAATTTTAATATTCCTAGACTTGATATACCTGTTTTTTCGGGAAATTTAAAAGCGTGGCCAACATTCTTTGACTTATTTAAAAGTTCGATACATAATGTAAATCATTTTTCTTCTTCACAAAAATTCCAGCTGCTTCTTACTTTTGTAAGTGAGGAACCGCTTAGCTTATTAAAAAATATCCCCATCACGGACGATAACTACGCTATTGCTTATGACACGTTGATAAAGAGGTATGATAATAAGAGGCTATTAGCCACGACTTATTTTAATGAGATTATGAATTTGCCTAAAATCTCTACCCTTTCAAATCGAGCATTGCGTGGTTTAGTGGACAAATTTAGTGAGAATGTCGAAGCGTTAAAATTATTGAATTTTCCTACCACAGAATGGGATTTTTTGCTTTTTAACCTACTTCTTTTAAAAATTGATTCTGATACCCTTCAGAGGTTTGAGATGGAACATGCAAAATTCGATATGCCCAATTATACTCAGTTAAAAGTGTTTTTAAATAACAGATGCAAAGTATTGGATACATTAAATTTTTCCCAAGAAGATAAGTCAAAAAATGTTGGATTGAGTTCTAGTAATAATAATAACAAGAATTTTACTAGAAATAAGGCAAATTCTCGTACAAATGGTAATTATACCAACTCTTTTTTTACTAATACCTCTAATAATAATACTAATACAGGTAATACACAAAATTGTGGTGTATGTAAAACCGCACATTCCATTTATAATTGCTCTGTTTTTCTTAGTAAAACCCCCCATGAGCGCTATTTACTTGTTAAGCAAAACCGCCTCTGCGTGAACTGTTTAAGTAGTACACATAAATTCTCAAAATGCCATTCTAATAGGACCTGTACCTCTTGCACAAACCGCCATCATAGTTTATTACATTTTGAGGTACCACTTAATAATTCTAATCCTACAGCACCATGTAATAATACCAACCCCGCTTCTCAAAGCACACTATCTGAAAATAATCCCAAACTTTGTGCCACCGCTTCTGTTAATCTTACCCCCTCCAATGGTTCTTTAACCCTTCTTGCAACTGCAAAAGTTGATTTTCGGGATAGCCAGGGCAATCCGCATACCCTTCGGGTACTACTAGATAGTGCAAGCCAGGGCAACTTTTTGTCTGAACGCTGCTTTAAAAAATTAGGGTTAAATCGGTCTCGATTAAATGTTCCTATCAATGGTTTAGGTGAAATGACTTCCGTAGCATCCAATGGAGTAACTACCTGTACGATCTGTCCGGTAGGGCAACTTAATCCATCTTTTACCATCGAATGCATAATTCTACCTCAAGTTTGCCAATCCATGCCAACCACTGCCTTTCCAGATAAAAACTGGTCTTATTTGGAACAGCTGTCACTTTCGGATGACAGTTACAATATCCCAGGGCCCATAGATGCCTTAATAGGCTGTGACTTGTTTCCCATTGTATTGTTGCCCGAAAAGGTGTGCGGGCAGGAGTTTGAACCCATCGCCTTTAATACATTGTTTGGCTGGGTAATAATGGGTAAAATTAACTGTATAAAACAAAATTCCTACAAATCTCATTCTTTTTGCACCTCTTTAGCGGAAAACCAGGATATAAACAAAACTTTGCAATTGTTTTGGGAAATTGAGGAAATTCCTCGCCCTAGATCCTTGATACCGTTGGATGATCCTGCAGAAAATTCCTTCCTAGAAACGCATTCCCGCACTTCTGAAGGACATTTTATTGTTACGCTACCATTTATTAATGGTGAGCCATTATTTTCAGATTCTCGATCAATAGCCTTAAAAAGGTTTTATAGTTTAGAGCGACGTTTACTAAAAGATCCCTCTTTGTATGAGGTCTATTCTAAATTCATTAAGGAGTATCTAGAACTTGAGCATATGGAACCCGTGTCCGCTCCCGCCTCTGACTATTTACAGCGTCATTTTTATATCCCTCATCATGGGGTGACCAATTTAAATAGTACGACTACCACCTTGCGCGTAGTCTTTGACGCCTCTTGTCGCTCTCAAGGTCAGTCATTAAATGACACCTTGTCAATTGGGCCTAAGCTCCAGAATGATATTTCTAGTATTCTCTTGAGCTTCCGCCGATTTCCTATTGCTTTTACAGCCGATGTTAAAATGATGTATCGGCAAATACTCATTCACAAAAATCATCAGGATTATCAACGTATTCTCTGGAGATTTTCTCCCCGAGAACCTGTAAAGGATTTTAAACTTAAAACTGTAACCTATGGGGTTAGCTCCGCACCATTTTTGGCTTTAAGATGTCTTCTACAGTTAGCCCATACAGGAAAAAATAAATATCCTAAAGCGGCGGCAATTCTAGAATCTAAAATCTATATTGATGATACCTGTATATCGTGTGAATCACTAGAGGAAGCAGTAGAGACAAAAAATCAGCTGATCAGTTTGTTAAAGGAAGGAGGATTTTTCCTTCGCAAATGGTCTAGCAACAGCACAGATTTTCTAACCTCTATACCTTCGGATATTCTGCAAAAACCTCTCGCTTTAGACAGTAAATCTGATCCTTGTATGAAGGTTCTGGGTCTGCGATGGTCACCTGAGAAAGATATATTTTCATATGACATACAACTGCTTAACTCGACCTGTACAAAAAGGTCTATACTCTCAGAAATTTCCAGAATATTCGACCCTATTGGTCTCTTATGTCCTATAACTCTCTTAGTCAAGCAACTTATGCAATCGTTGTGGGCTAGAGGTATCGATTGGGACGCAGAAGTGCCCGTAGATATCGCTCAAAAGTGGACAGACTATAAAGAGGATCTTTCGAGTTTATCTTCATTGGAAATACCTCGCTATTGTTTTATTTCACAGTATGTCAGTTTGGAATTTCATACGTTTGGGGATGCCTCAGAACTAGGCTTTGGTAGTTCCGTTTACTCTCGCCTAGAATCCTCACACGGTAAAATTTATACCTACTTACTTTACGCTAAAAGTAAAGTAGCACCTTTAAAGAAACTAAGTCTCCCTAAATTGGAACTTAGTGCGGCCCTAATGGCCTCAAAATTGCTTAAATTTGTCCTAAATACCTATCATATTCCTAATGTACACAAAATATATGCTTGGTCTGACTCAACTATTGCTCTAGGTTGGATTAAGTCAGCGCCTCATCGATGGCGCACTTTTGTCGCAAACAGGGTGAGTCAGATCCAAGAAAATGTAGCCCCAGACTGCTGGGTTCATATAAAATCAGAAGATAACCCGGCTGATTATGCTAGTCGTCCTATTCTTCCCTCGCAATTAGTCAATTGTGCTCTTTGGTGGGCGGGACCCTCATGGTTGTCCCTTCCTACTGAGCGATGGCCTACAAATAAGCCCATTGATCTAGAAGAACCTTTACCGGAGGAAAGACCTGTAGCACTTATGGTCTCTAAGGGTTATGATCCCATCAGTTACATTTTAAATAGGTTTTCATGCTTGCAAAAAATTCTTAGGATATTGACCTATTGTCTACGCTTCTTACACTTCCGTTTTAAGTTAATTCCTGAATTCAAAAAGGGGCCTTTCTCAGAATATGAATTATCTCAAACTCTCTTGTGTATTGTAAAAAAGGTTCAGGCTGAAGCGTTTCATGATGATATATCGAATATTTTAAATAAACGCCCTTGCTCAAAACCTTTAAGAAAGCTAGACCCTTTTGTTGACACAGGAGGTGTTCTCAGGGTGGGCGGTAGATTAGTCCATTCTCAGCTACAGTTTCAAGCAATGCATCCTGCCTTGCTTCCCAGCCAACATAGACTCACTGATCTTATCATTGAATCTTTTCATAAGCGGTACCTTCATTGTGGACAACAAGCCCTTCATCACTTTATTGCTCAGCAATTTTGGATAATAAATCCCAAAAGGGCTATTCGCCGCATTGTTCATAGTTGTATCCGCTGTTTTAGAGTTAATCCCAAGGTTATAGAACCAAAAATGGGCAATCTACCTAGTTACCGTATTACACAGTGCAAACCTTTTCAGTGTACCTCTTTAGATTTTGGTGGACCTTATCAGATTTTAATGTCTCGCTATAGAGGATGTCGAACACAGAAGGCATATTTGTCACTATTTGTCTGTTGTAGTACAAAATGTTTGCACCTAGAGTTAGTCTCTGACTTAACAACACCAGCTTTTCTTGCTGCATTGCGCCGATTTATTAGCCGACGCGGCCGATGCTCTATGCTTCATAGCGACAACGGGACAAACTATGTTGGCGCGGCTCGGTATTTGACGGATTGCATGGCTAACGCAACCGCCGAGGAACTTATTGAGTGGCAGTTTTTGCCTCCCTCGGCCCCCCATTTTGGAGGGCTACATGAGGCGGGGATTAAAAGTGTCAAATCCCACCTTGTAAAAATTATAGGCGAGCAAATCCTTACCTACGAGGAGTTGTACACGGTATTTACCCAAGTGGAAGCTGTTCTTAACTCACGGCCCTTGTGTGCAATGAGCAGTGATCCAAACGACCTCTCTTGTCTAACTCCAGGACATTTCCTTTCACTGGCTCCCTTATCCGCGGTTCCAGATCCTGACTTAACTGTTAAAATTAATAGGCTTGACAGGTGGCAGTTACTCACACAAATGCAACAAACCTTTTGGAAAAGGTGGCATCTTGAATATCTTCATTCTTTGCAACAGAGAGCTAAGTGGCATCAGAATTCTAATCTTATTACCCCTGGTACTCTCGTTGTCCTGAAAGAAGATAACCTTCCCCCTCTCCAATGGAGACTTGGTAGAGTTGATTCTGTACATCCTGGTGCTGATGGTATTATCCGAGTGGTCACGGTAAAAACTAAAACTGGTCTACTTAAAAGGCCAGTGATTAAGGTATGTCCTCTGCCACTAAATTAAGCAGAATCAATACTATTATATCAATGTTAGAATATTTTATTTTTATTTTCTTGTAAATACCGCTGTATTTGGTGGGCGGTATGTTCACTTTTAAGTAAATTTTTGGAACCTTTCCATATAGAATTATTTATTTTTATTTATTTTTTTTTTATTCCGACATTAATAATATTTTTTGTCATATTTTTACCAATAATCAACTGGATAATGTTAATTATTAATTTACGTGTTATTATTAAGTATGATACATGAAAGTTGAGCCCTTGGGTTTTAGTTTTTGGTCAATCCCGCGCGCGATCGCTATAAATCGTGCGATGGTAAACCCCCACTCTCCATAAGCGACGGAGAGAGTAGGCAGCTGAGCGCTCGAGGTGCCGACTCCCTTACCATTTCTGACGCCAAATAAGGTAGGCCATTTTACTATTAATTTGGGGGCTCATCTCCGACTTTAGTGTTCTTTTTCTATTGCTTTTATTCTTATATTTTGTTATAAACATTAATTGTTTTACCCGCGATCCACTAAAAAGGATCCAGAAACTTGGTTTCTTTTCACACTATGCAGCACAAAGTATTATTCATACTGTGCCAGTCTTTAACTAGGACAAGTTTGTAAAGTCCAGTCCACAGAAATCCACTGGTTTGTCTAGTTTGATTGCACCAATAGGTGAAATGACATCAGTACCAGTGAATGTCAAATAATCCAATGAAAAAATAAAAGAAAGTAGTCACAGTATAACCCCAAATGTCATACTGTTTTAGTTTTTTAGATTTTTTTTAGAAATTAAAAAAAAAAATAGCAAATAAATTTTTTTGAGGTTAGGTTAATCCACCAAAAAATCTTCACTGATCTTCGAAGTCGGTGAAGGTCAATAGCAACAATTGATTCCACCTGAAAATTAGAACCTTTTTGCGAGGGAAAAATCACTCATGGCATTACCCATATGAATTAACATGGCATTACTGGCAATACATGTACAAATTTTGGATCAGTTGTTACCCCCTCGCCTTTTTGATGGAATCAAAAAAGCTTTAAGAATGGTTTGATTTTACTGGTGGATCCACTGATGACTTTACAAACTCACTCCTT
Source organism: Oxystoma pomonae (assembly GCA_963921995.1). Classification (NCBI taxonomy): domain Eukaryota; kingdom Metazoa; phylum Arthropoda; class Insecta; order Coleoptera; family Brentidae; genus Oxystoma; species Oxystoma pomonae. The sequence goes on along the minus strand of OY998166.1, from coordinate 77,566,009 downwards.
TTGTCTTTATTAGTTTCTATCTGTCTCCATCATAATTAACCAATTAAAACCAAACTGTCTTTACAAGTGTCTTTTTGTGGCAATGTCTTTGTTCTAGAAACATCTCCAGAAAAAGTTGCAAACAACTTTAAGAACAAATAATGAAAGGTTTCAAGGGTAATTATGCAGTATACGGTTTTCTGCCATTTTTGATTTTTTTTGAAAAATTCTTTATGGGGGCACCTTCTAGGGTCCCTGGGACCCCAAATCCGCCTGCGCCCGATTTTTTTTTTTTTTTTTTTTTTTTTTTTTTAACGAGAAAAAAGGGTGCCCAGGGGGGGTTGTAAAGTGTTTTTTTAATTGTTTTGGGTTGGTTTAGATTAGGTTGGGTTGGACTGTGTTGGTTTGGTTTGTTTTAGTGAAAAAAAATTAAAAAAAAACAAAAAAAATCAAAAAAAAAAACCAACCGGCGCAGACGGATTTGGGGTCCTAGGGACCCTAGAAGGTGCCCCCATAAAGAATTTTTCAAAAAAAATCAAAAATGGCAGAAAACCGTATACTGCATAATTACCGTTTCAAGTTCAGTTTGTTAGTTTAATGTAAAGACCAAGATTAGGACAAATGACTGAGACTAGGGCGAGTATAAACGGGGAATAGTATGACGATACTTGGAGTATGTTGCTATTTACATCAAATCAAAATATAAATACAACTGCTCTAAATAAGGATACAAAAAACAGCAAAAGCTTACCTTTGGGGAACTGTAAATCGGCCGCATCTTCTTCTGTGAGATCTGTATTTGTATTTGCCATTTTAAATTAACTTTTTTTAAAATTAATATAACCTAAAATCAGAAAACAGTGTTGCCATCAATTAAAAACATTTCTAGCGTTGCCAACATAAAAAGAAGATATTGTTAGGGTTGCCAATATAAAAAAAAATGTTGGCAATCTTAGTTGGCAGCACATGTGATCCAAATTTAAAGAAGAAAGCGTTGGCAATGCTGATACAGTGTTGCCGGATTGCTTTTAAGTATGGAAGCTTGCCGCACGGTCCCTTGAATTCTACGGACCGTGAGCTTGCCGCACCCATACTCATGCGCAATTTTACAACTCATAAGAGACCTTTTGCACCTATAATAGAGACCTTTTGCACCTCTTACAAAAAATCCTCGTTAGGTGACTTTATCGCTTAATAACGCGTTGTGACGTAGCTAACGTCACGTTATTTTTAAGAGAGCATTTTTAGTTTTTGCACGTGCCTTTGATTTGTTTATGGCCGGCTTTATACGGTATTTATTATTATAAAGATTTACAAAAATAATTTCTCCAATAATATTTTTGGTAATTATGCAGTATACGGTTTTCTGCCATTTTTGATTTTTTTTGAAAAATTCTTTATGGGGGCACCTTCTAGGGTCCCTAGGACCCCAAATCCGTCTGCGCCGTTTGTTTTTTTTTGTTTTTTTTAATTTTTTTTCACTAAAACAAACCAAACCAACACAGTCCAACCCAACCTAATCCAAACCAACCCAAAACAATTAAAAAAACACTTTACAACCCCCCCCTGGGCACCCTTTTTCCTCGTTAAAAAAAAAAAAAAATCGGGCGCAGGCGGATTTGGGGTCCTAGGGACCCTAGAAGGTGCCCCCATAAAGAATTTTTCAAAAAAAATCAAAAATGGCAGAAAACCGTATACTGCATAATTACCATATTTTTCATTTAGAATATCTTATTTTTGTGTTTTTTACGGTGAATTTTAATCATTAATAATCTTAGAAAAATCAAAAACACAACAGAGAAAAGGGAGGTTATGATAAACAGATCGGGATCACTTGCCATAGTTGCTATTGCCAATCAATGTTTTACGTATCTTATAAAATTCTAGCCATAGAAAATGATTAAAAAAAATTGACACTTATCTTTACAATTAAAAAGAATACAGAACATATCTGCATTCAAAAACCAATTTAATTTTTTTGTTTTTTTACTTAACGTTTTACTGTCGGCAACCATGTCAATTATAAGGGATACGGTATTCTCCCGTAGGTAACGTCAAACTTTATCGGTTAGTAAGGGATTCCGTTACTACGTCGTAACTGCGCATGCCCGAAATAAGCGATAAAGTAAAAAGGCATCAAATTTATAGGTGCAAAAGGTCTCTAATTTTGATGCCTTTTTACTTTATCGCTTATTTCGGGCATGCGCAGTTACGAGGTAATAACGGAATCCTTTACTAACCGATAAAGTTTGACGTTACCTACGGGAGAATACCGTATCCCTTATAATTGACATGGTTGCCGACAGTAAAACGTTAAGTAAAAAAACAAAAAAATTAAATTGGTTTTTGAATGCAAATATGTTTTGTATTCTTTTTACCGCCACTTGCACCGACTTTTTCTTTAATGGTCCTTTAGGCTAAAGGACCTTTAGCGTATTTTGTGTCTTGCACCGACTTTAATGGTCTTTAAAACGTTCTTTAAAGGAGCATTAACTAACTGACCAAATTTGGTCAATTAACCGATCTTTAAAGCTCAGTTAGTTCTTTTGAGGTTAGTTTTGCGACCTCTTAATTGCGCATGCCCGAAATAATCGATAAAGTAAAAAGGCGATAAAGTCAGCTAACGGGGATTTTTTGTAAGAGGTGCCAAAGGTCTCTATAGTTAAACGTTAAACCTCAGTTTAAACCACAGATGTCGACTTTTTTACGTTTTATAGGTGCAGTTTACCAACAAAACTTCGGTTTAACTGTTACCGGCGGTCTGGGTGTTTGTTAAACTTCAGTTTAATAGTTACCGAAAGATTCTAACCTCAAAAGTTATTAAAAATTTGTTTTTGGTAAAAAAACTGTATTTAATGAAATCGCTATGACCAATGACTTAAAATTTATTTTTGATCAACTGGATGAAGAATTACGAAATTATTGACATTGTCGAAGCACGAAGATTTTAAAAAGAGGTTTGAATTATCTAAAGAGATATGCGAAATTGTGCACAAGGAAATTCGACAAGAGTTGGAACAGCTCACAGACCAGCAAGTTTTATTCTCACATCGAGCTCACACGTATACATATATATATATATATATATATTGTATATCTTTTTGACAAATCTGAACATTTTTGTTGTGTCGTCTGGCTGTATGCCTGTCTGTAACCAACGCTGATATCTCAAAAACTACTTGAGTGATTTTTATCAAGTTTGGCTCTAGTTGGTGCCATTTTGGTTAAAATAATCAACCCTATATATGTAAAGAAAATAGTCTTTCTTCATGGCCGTGGTTTAACTCCGACTTATAAAATTGAGCAACTTGTTTACCGATGGATTAATCCCATTGAATTATAAAAGTCTGGTTTATAATTCAATGATTAATCCAAATATTAAACTGAAGTTTAAAATATGGTTTAATCTGGAGTTTTACCTTTAGTTGTAAAATTAGCCCTCAGCAAAGTTCGTTCCATAGACAAACTGCCAGACAGACCGAACCCAATTTTTTTTCTGTGGTTCGTTCCAAAACGTTATCTTTGTGAAACCCAACATTTTTTATGTCAAGAGAAAAAAAACGGAAAAAGATTAGCGCCTCGCAAACAACCGACCAATCCATAATCCAATCGGGTGGTCCATAAAATTCCCAGGTTGTTATGCAGATCCGTGCCTGTTTTTTCCGTGGATCCCTCACAAGTTTTTATTTATTTATTTTAACTACATGTTTTTTTTTTACATTTTACAATTAATTTAATACTATACTATTATAGCTATTTCAGAAAGATAATGAGGCAAGGAAATAAATCCAGAGTTTTACTATTATCGTTATTAGTAATTCTTCTTCACGCTGACGTCTATTTTCCTGAGTAAGAGGGAAATTTATTGATTTTTTTCTTTTTGAGGGATCAAATAAAAATCCAGTGGCAAGAAGGCACTAATCATGCATTAGTGGCCGAGTCAGGTATAACCGCGACAAAATATCGCACTTGAAATTCAGAGGTATCGACCAGACTTTACGCACCGGCGTACGCACGGGGGGGGGGGGGCTTAAGCCACTGAAAATCAACTTGGAAAGATTTTCTTCAATAACCAATAAAATGGTAATCTGAAACTATTGTTATTTAAGTTCCTCCCAGATACAATTTATGAGTACGCCATTGCTTTACGGTAGTAGTAGTATGTACCTAACTCTGTGTTTCGGACTTCCATTTTTATTTATACACGTGCAAAACTGAGTTTGCACCTGAAGGCGATCAGAGATTGTACTGATCGAAACGTTGTGTATAAATAAAATATAGACAATGAAAGTCCAAAACACAAACTAGTACCTACCTATGATACAATTTTGACTTAAGTCTAATCAATAAAAACACACAAATATATATATTTTATATTTTATTTCTTGTCAAAACTTAAAAAACAACATTATTTTTTAGCTGGCGCCGCCTTCTTAGCTACTTTCGGTTTGCCTGGCTTGGCTTTCTTTGCTTTAACGATAGCCGCTCGCCTCTGCGCTTGCGCCTTTGCTGATTTAATCACTACACTGTCTGCTGACAATTTGATCTGCAAATAAAATATAAAGCCTATGTACTCCCCAGGAGTCCAAAGAAGGGTGAAAGATCAAAATCGGTCCATAGTTTTCGCGTGATTCTGGAACAATAAGACAAAAACTCTAAAAACTGGATATCTATATCATTTGATAGGCTTCTAGCCTACTTCAAGAATTTTTAAAAGATATTAATTTAATACCGGATGTTTCAGCGAAAAGATAAAACGGTTTTTTCAGGTAAGTACTTCTTTGCATTATCTGAAGAGTGCATTACTCATGACTAGAATTTTTTGAGTAAAAATGATGACCTTTATTAATTTTTTTGAACGCAGGTATTAGCCGAAAGTAATTTCTTATATACATATACCATCAGTGGATATGTAATAAAACGGGTCCAAATTGAAGGCGTTTTGAGTCAAATAAAAAAAGAATGATAAAAAACAAATTATTAAAGTAGGTTAATAAAAAGCAACTTACTCCACGGTTCTTGGCCAACAATTCTTCCCTGTTCAAACTCCTCTTCTGAGCCGACAAGATGGCTTGACGTTTCAGCACAGCGGCGTACGGATTGAGACGCAACAAGGCTCTGTTGTTGTTCAATGGATTGAGACGACGTACGCGACGTACAATCTTCTTCCTGGAAAGACAAAAAAATAACATGTGTTAATAATGGGATTAAAACGGTGCTAAAGAGCAGAAAATATTAGTAAAATTGGAATCACATCAGTGCTTTTGATAAATAAAATCATAAGGTTTCAGAAACACGGACCAAAAGCAAATCATCATTAAAATCTTGTTTTAAAGTTCAACTCATCCAAATGAAATAGTATGTAGTGGTGTCATCTAATTATAAAATCAGTGTTTATCTAAGTCATGTTTTAACTTTTCACAGTAGTAGCCAACTTAAAGGGACCAAAAACAAAAATACTTACTGAGGTGGACGCAAAACAGCCTTAATTTCTTCAGCCTTCAACAACCTTGACAAGTCAGTGTTTGACATCTTAGTCTGTGGCAGCGTGTAGCCCTTCTTTTCAGTGGAGGCGGTCTTCCAGGTGCCGAAGACTTTGTCTAGGTGTTGGAAGGCAGACTTGGTCCAGATGATGAAACGTCCTACATGGCCACCAGGAGCCAATTTGAGAAGGTTTAGCTTGTTGACAGAGATTAGGTCAATTCCTGGGATGTTACGGAAAGCTCTGCGGAGTCCTGAATAACATTGAATAGTTTTAATCTTAATATTTTTATTAAAGTTGTAAGGATTACAAACACGTTTTATTTCAAGCAGTACTGTTCACTCCACTGACTTATTTCAATAAGTCGGCTGACATTTTTGCTAGCATTATGAATGCCAAAGAAATAATGATTTAAATTCTGACATAAAATATAAAAATACCTTGATCTTGGTGGTAGACAATTAGGGGTCCTTTACGTTGGATTCTCCTCCTGTTGCGCATTTTACCTTTGCCGGCACGGAACCTCTGGCTTTTGTATACTTTCTGGATGTCAGCCCATGCCTTGATTCTGCGCAAAAATTGCACGGCTTGCTTAGTTTTACTTAATTCTTGAACCTTAAAACACAAAAACGCTTAAATTTTGAAAACCTAGTGAGAAAAAAAACAACTATATATCAGTGACCCTTCAAAAGGATCCAGTCACAAAATTCTTATAGAGTTATCCTTCCTGACTGAATCTTTATTGCACTCCTGTAGTTGTAGATAACGTCATCTCTCTTAAGTCAGACAACACAATGGTGTCTCTTCAAGCCAATATAACCCGATCTACATTACGCAAGTGCGAGAGAGGTAAAAGTACAGGACATTTGAAAACTGCTCCCGATTGATCGATCCCGATTTAAACGGATCACTGCTCATGCGCGTGTTCGACATGTTAAATTCAATACTCTCAAATCTTGCACGGAGCTCTGTTTCTGACACCATCAAATTTGACAGATCAAAAGGTCAGGATCAAAACAATAGACATAACCCATTTTTATTTTAAGTTATACTTCTTATGATTCTTCCGGGTTAGTTTTTTTAATGCATTTCTTTTGATCAAAACACATTAATAAATAGATGTTTTTTTAGAATTTCTAGGAGACTGTCAAATTTTGAGTGAAAATGGTCAAAAATACGCTCGGCTATTCATCGCGAATGGGTTGTCAGTGAATCTAAGCCCTATTGATAAAAAATTTAAACATTTTAATGAGCCTTAACCAAAACGAAAAAAAATTAACCTACCTTGTCAGAAACAACCAATGGAAGTTCGGGAATTTGTTCAACAACATGTCCTTTGCTCATGACCAGAGCTGGTACACCACTGGCAGCTACTGCAGATGCCAAAGCGTAGCGACGTTGGTTGACATTGATGCGTCTGTGCCACCTGCGCCATGGTTTGGTCGGGGCGAACATACGTCCACCACGACACATGTTACCGAAAGCACCCTGGCCAGATCTGTGGGTACCACCACCGCGAACACGGGGGATACGTGCCACAGCACGACCGGTACCCCACGATTCAGCAGAAGTTTGGTGACCTAAGGAGTTTAGAAATTTTTGTTTTAAAACAGAGAATATTAATAAAATTAGAATCACATTAGTACTTTTGAGAGATAGAATACTAATGTTTCAACATGGACCAAAAGCAAATCATTGTTGGAATCTTACCTAAAAGCTTAACCCGTCCACAAAATAAAGTAGTACATACTGGTGTTCAGATAATTATAAAATCAGTGTTTATAAACTCGTTTCCTGAATTTTCAACACATTTCAGAGGTTTTAAAAACTATTTATTCTAAATATTAAAAAACAAAAACAAGTTCTACATTCATTTAGCTATTGAGATACCAAGGGAAAAAGTGCCTCTTTAAGTGACACCCCTAAAAATAATTAAAAAAAAACGTTATAAAAATGAGAAATAATGCAAATCTAAATTAAATTTTAAGTGAGGTGCAGGTGATAGAGGAAGGATAAAATAATTTTTCTTTAAGGAAGTAAAAGTTATCACACTTACGTGGGTTACAGGTCATACAGGGATAAAGGGCAATGAAAAAGCAGACTCCCTGGCCAGAGCGGGGGCTGACCTGAGCCCTGCTTTGGCATACCAAGGGCCACCATTGACAAAGAAATGAAAGAGTGGGTAGCTAGGAAAGCATTGCAGCACTGGCTTTCAACGCCTGGGCAACTACTCCAAGAAGTTCCTAAACAAGACGCAGAACAGATCAGCTCTTAGACCTCAATAGGAATAGCTTGAGAATAATCACGGGACACGGGGCAGTGCCGACTGAACAAGCACATTAAAAGACTGGGAGTAAGCAACACACCGGGGCGTAGGTTCTGTAGCTGGGAGGAGGAAACGCCAGAATACATCATAGATCAGTGTGTAGTGCTGCAAAGGGCAAGAATAAGGATACTCGGCCCAAGACTGGAAAACAGTCTCACCGAACAGACTGATCTTGTTTATCAGGGAGATTGGGCTGGGTGACATCTAAGTAGGGATGAGCCACAATAGACCATCAAGCAGGTCTCAGTGGAGGGGCGTGAGCGCACCACTCATAACAAACCTGACCTAAGTAAAATTTAATTTTTTCTCCTAATTTTATTATGTAGGAAAAAGAGTGGCAACAAGATTTCCTAAAATAAACTTCCTACTTTTTCCCAACCTGTTTGTTAAAAAGTCCCAACTTTATTTTCTTAATACACAAAACAAAATGTTCTGACTTACTTACTAAAATACATTTTTACTTTTTAGACTAATTTATATTACTGTGATTAAAATACAAAAAAACTACATCTACAGAGATGAAAGCGGGTTAGAATAATTTTTCTAATAAACTTAATTGATCAAAATGAAAAAAAAAAAAAATACTGACAGTAAAAACTAGGTACAAACAACGAGGATATAAGCTAAATAGACAGGACATGTAATGATTGATCAAAAAGAAAAAAAAGTAAAAATACTGACAGTAAAAACTAGGTATAAAGTTGGTATAAATAATTTTTTTAAGTTATTTATCTAGAGTCCTTCTAGCCAGCCAACTTCCATCCTTCAAACTTTGCTGTTTGAAATATACATAGTATACAAAAACCGCTACTAAAAAAGTCTTATTTTTTTAATTTCTTACAAACAATATTACTAACTGAATATTTTCGTTGCATTATAAATGGCCTCCTCTAACACAATGAAACTATCAAAAATATCTAATTTTTAAGTTTAAGAATCAAAATAAGAGCCCATAAGCCTCACCAGTTTTTAATATCTTTAATGAAATGAGGTGCGATTTTTCAAAAACTGCATGTTTAGAAACCATTTTCATACTCAAAAAAATTGACTGGTTTTTTCTTTCTTCGAAAAAAGTAACACTTAATCAAGAAAATCGCGGTTGAAGTTCCCATACAAAAAAATCAAAAATTCTTGATTTGCGCTCTGAAGGGTTAAAGGTCGACACAGGGGAGGATACAGCCGATTTCAAAAGGAGGCGGTTTAGTAGATGTGTTAGGTTGGATCAGTGGGTATCAAACAAAAATTTATGTTTATTTAAGAGAAAAGGTGCAAACTTTTGGAGGTTCTCGACTTAATTTAATTTAAAATTATGTCTTAAGTGTAACAATCAATGATATCATAGCGCCAAAGGCAAAAATTTTCCAGAAATTTAACTAAAATCGTAACATTCAACGTCATACAATGCTGCTGGGAAAATTTTTTGAAACTTAGGCTAGCTTTTTCATGTTTTTTGAAAAATATTTAAGAAAATGTGATTTGGGTCAGCTATAAATGGGTCGGGCGATCGCCTTTATCCGTCTTTGTCTACTTGACCGGGATACTTACCTTTTCTGACCGCATATTTGAGTCAGTTTTGCATCAAGGATATTTTATTCAATTTTTGACAGTGTGATGTTCCAATGCCCAATGCAATTTTTTTTAAGGACCCCAAGTTTAAAGCAAAAGAGTGAAGTAGAAATTTTAGCAATTTTAAAATATAACAGAAGAAAAAAAGAATATTTCTTGTTATACAAGAACTTCTAGTGCTACAGGATGGCTGCAACAATCAAGAACATTATTTTTACTCTCAGTTTGTCTTCATTAAAAATTAATTATTTTGTTTTTTTCAGTAAAAATACTGACTTTACTGACCAATTTATCCAAATATTGAATAAATGCTGACCATCCCGAAAATAATTACTTTTACTGACAAACTCAACTCTGCATACTTTGCTATAGTAAATCTAAAAAATGTATTAACCAAACAAGTTGCATGCATTGGTATACAGCCATCTCAAATTTTTATGATTCTATATTGGTGTGAATCTTGCAATGTAGTGCAGAATTTTCATACTTCAGAAGTGTATCCTAAGAAAAATATTCTCTGTGAGTCCAGTAGAATCATGTAAACCTATCTTTAAAAACCATAAACTACTCGCAATTTATGGTATTTTGATACTTGATGCAGTCATGTTTGTTAGAAGATTCAGCAACAGATTTCCTGTAGTATCCTAATGCCATGCTTACAATATTTGACAAATGGGAAATACCCTAATTCCAAACTATCATCTGTCAACTTGTAAAAAAGCCCAAGAAGTTTTGTCAGTTGGTCCTTATTGTTTAAGTAAATTTTATAAATTTTTTTTTGAGTATAAAAAGTGCTATTTTAAAATTCTGACTGTCTATACTTTTTTCTTCAATAAATAAGACTAATTATAGAACATGAAACATAGATGAGGAACAAAACTGGCTAAACAGACTTAAAGGACAAATTTTGTACTATCTTTTAAATTCAAATCTTATCCATACATAAAACTATACAAACAAACAAATTTAAACAGTAACATATATGATAAAAATATAGAAACATAAAGGTAATCAATATTAAAATGCAATAGAGGATAAAAGAAAAGGAACCTAAATAACCAATTAGACAGTTAATACAAACAATAGTAAACAATCAGCCAATAATAAACATTCATAAATTTAAAAAAAAATTGTGATAGTAGATGGTAAAATATATAAAATTAAAAATAATTTAAGAGTCAAATTAATATAAAATACAACAACACAACAGAAAAACTTACCACTAAATCCAAAAACAGAATAATAAAAAGTGTAACTACTTAGTAATATAATTTAAAATAACAATAATAACAAACTACACAAAATAAATAAGAAAAACACAAACAATCAGAAAAATCACAAAAAAGAAACTGAAAAATATTGTTGACTTTATTAAAGGCTATAAGGCGCAACAATAAATATAATTTATTTATGGCAGTTTTACAAAACTCACAATTATGATTAAGCATACATTTAGTGCTAATTCTGAAAGTTTGTATTTCTTCTTGCTTATCAAAATAAAGACAGACATACAGAATTGGCAGTAAATTTATGTTTAAGTATAATAATGAGTTGGGTAGACCTGCCATTAGAGATACTTACCAGCTTTGTCGCTAACACTGTAGGGTTGGCGATGGTTCATGGACATCTGCTGATGTACAAAGTTAATGACATCAGGCCTGATTGGAGCTTTGAATACCACTGGCAAGGCAATACTCTCACCACTGACTTTTTCAGATTTCTCATTGTAGACGCTAATAAGCGGACGCGCTGCTGACAACGACTAATAAAAAAATTAAAGGTCAAATTAGTCTTATGGCAGGTTCCCCAACTTTTCATATTGATAATTCATACCCATTTAATAGGAAATTTTTCTTTTTTTAAAAAAAGGAACAATTTAAAAAAATTTTATATTTAGTTCAAAGTTGACGAACTGTAAAAGGATATAGGAATTTATTATAATTCTGTTTCAATATACCGTGTGGAATAGAATACAATTAATCTTTTAAACTTGTTAATAACAATAGTTTATAGCCAATATGGGATTGTAATGTAAATGGAGTTTTTTTTTTATTTTTGGTGTCTGTAAATGTTAACATTTTATTAAGTAATAGATTTTATTATAATTTTTGCATCCTTGGTTAACTGCTTAGCTACCCTTCGCCAAGTTTATTACAACCAAGCCTGGACTGCTTCCAAAAGAAGTTTATAAAAAATGTGCAAAAGTCCTAAAATCAATCATGTGATTTAAACTGTTTGGTAATATTGATAAGCATTTGATGACAATTTAAGAACGGTGTTGATCTACTATGATATAAATGACAAACAATGATAAAATGTAAGACTGGTGTCCAAATTGTCATCAGGTGAATTCACCTGATGATGATTGCAGATACATAAGCATTAGAAATGTTGTGAAAAAGTAAAAAGACAATGGAAGTTCAAAATTCTAGTTTACTCTCAAGTTGCACATTGGCTACCATTTTCCAACAACCATTTAGTATGTTGTTTCAGCCAAATAAAAAGTTACATATATAAAAAAAAAATGGAACAGCCCTTTTCTGGGGGGCTATTTTTGGAAAATATTCTGAAAATCTAAAATAGCAACTCCCTATTTTGACCATTAGAATTCTCGCTGAAATATATATATAATATTTAAAACATAGATTTGTTTTTGATACATCGCCAACTACCATTTGCCATAAAAAGTAAAATCCCCCCTTTTCTTAAGGGCTATTTTGACTTCATATTTGAATTTTCGCTGAAATTCTTTATAAGGTTAATTTACTAATTTTTAAGATATTGGCTTTTAAAATGTCAAAAATTTAATTTTTAAAGGACCATATCTTAGAAACTAAAGGCAATATCTCTATTGTGTTGTGAAGTTTAATTTATTTAATTTTAATACCTTTTACTTATTGTGACCTAGATTATTTATTTTTATTGTTACAATTTTTTTCGTTTTTTTTTTAAATAACTTTATTTTTACATTTAGATATATATTTTAAAATGCTTTTAGCTTTTCCCAAGTTTGATTTTGTTTAAAGATTTGTTGGTTGTTATTACTTTGTTTTTCCTCTTTTTATGATGTTTTTTTTTTATCTTTTTTCTTCTATACTTAAATTCTTAATATTTTGATTGATAAAACTGGGGTTAGATTTAAACTTTTCCCATGAATTCCTCTTCTACTTCTTATGCTTAATAATTTTATCTTCTGTAGTTTAGTTCTTAGTCTAGAGCAGTGGTTCCCAAAGTGTGCGGCGCGGCGCCCCGCGAGAAGAAACCAGGGGCGCCGCCAGGTAGAGTTTAAGTTACGTTTGGCAACGCCGGCGCCGCTTCCGCTATTAATCGAGCCTCGAGCCCGAGAGAGCAGAGCAAGTTTCTAGAATTTCCAGAAGCCCGTATTCGACCTGCGCGTCGCTCGACGAGAATTTTCGCAAGCGATCTTTGACAGAATTTAAGTCGCCGTAGTCCGCTTTGCTAGGTTAGTCTATCGTAAGAGGAATTGTAAGCAGTTGGACTGTTATGATTAATAGAAGTAGTAAAAAGAGTTTTAGTAGTGATACAAAGTGTTGTGATTTACGACCTCAGGACACATAAACGTTCCAATATCGGATCGGTTGCTTCGGTTTTTTGTAAAAAGTTAGTCACAAATTGAAAAGATTTTTATTAAATAAGGAAATTGATAGATCGAGACAGAGTGATCAAGCATTGACAAGTGACGGAGGAGTAAAAAGAAGGAAACATCGCAAACAGTGTTGCCAGGAACTTTGAAAATAAGGATTGGAAGCAAGATTTTTTAAAACCGATATTTACTATTGAATTACACAAAAAAAGTGAAGATAAAAACAGGGTATATAATTTGTATTAATTTTCTCGCTTGTACCAAAGAAAAGGATCTTGGTTGCTTGTACTAAGAATTGATTTTAGATGGATTTAGGGCCGGTTTCTCAATTGGGAGTTAAGGTGACTTCCGTTTTAAATAAGTACCAAAATACTGTATCTGATAATATTTTTACACAAAACATATTGATTTTGGTTTAGATCTCAACAATTTTAACAAAAAAAGCAAAACTTACAAAATAATATTTAGTCCGAGGGTTACCCTAACTCACAGGTCAGCCGCCATTGGGGAAAAAATGTGATATAATCAAATACAAAAGTTTTAATTTTTATTTATTGCCTATTTTTCTAAATTATGGTAAATTAGGGGGTCGGTAACGGGTCATTACCGAGAATGGGATTTATGACAAAATTATGGTAGAATCCGGTAATGGATGGTACTTCTGGCAACACTGATCGCAAATATGATGATAGCTATTTAAACTTTAGTTTTACTTCAGTAGAAGTAAATCATGAGGACAGACTGCAGTGTGTGCTCTGTTTGAAAATTCTAGCGGTCAAAAATATGCCCCCAAGTAAGCTAAAACAACATCTCGAAACCATTCATCCTACGATGTTTGGAAAGTCACACAAATTTTTCACAAGAAAATTGCAGAATGTACAAAAACAAAAGAACGTGTTTACTCAATAAACTTCAGTACCTAGCAATGCACTGCTGTCCTCTTTCAAAGTGGTATACAGGGTGGCGAAGTGCAAGAAACCTCACACCATCGCAGCAGAACTGATTTTACTGCCTGCTGTCGACATGGTTAACATTATGATAGGAGAATCGACTGGAAAACTGATTTCAAAGGTACCTTTATCTAACAACACTATTAGTCGAAGAATCCATCACTGAGGATCTTCATGATCAATTGATAGAGAAAATGAAAGGCAAGGAATTTGGTCTGCAACTTGATGAGGCTACTGACAGTAATAAAGATTTGATACATATGCTTCCTGGATGATAATATTATTGTTGAAGAACTTCTTTTCTGCAAAGGTATCGATAAAAGCGGAAAGGCTCAAGACTTGTCTCAAATTCTTGACAAGTTTATAACAGAGAATAATTTAGATTGGGAGAAGAGTATTGGAGTTTGTACTGATGGCGCTCAATCAATGTCTGGCTGTTATGGTGGATTGCATCATTCATAGGGAAGCACTTGCATCGAAGTTGTTGGGCTGTGAATTGAATTTGGTTATGGAACGTATCATAGACGTAGTTAACTACATAAAAACTAGGCCGCTAAAAACCAGACTATTCAAAATTCTTTGCATGGACATGGGAGCTGAACACACTGCACTGCTATATTACTCCAGTGCATGATGGCTTTCACATGGAAACATCTTATCCTGTACATTCGAGCTACATCAAGAAATCCACATTTTCCTGGAAGAGGAAAGTCACGCAAGCTCCAGATACTTTAAGGATCCTGACTTTTTGCTAAAACTGGCATATTTGGGCAATATATTTGACAAACTGAATGCCTTAAGTCTGTCTCTCCAAGGCAATAACATGCATAACTTAAAACTATCAGAGAAAATTGCAGCATTTAGGAAAAAACTGCAGTTGTGGATAAGAAAAATTAATGAAGATGGCAGTCAAGATTGTTTTCCAGAATTAATGAACTCGTTATCTCTCAAGACTTGCTGTCCCTTTTCACCAATAACCTTTCAAAACTCTCAAGAATGGTTTGCAAAATACTTTACAGAAGAAAATGTTGACAAATTTGCATGGATTTAAGATCCTTTCCATGCACAATCTCCACCAGAACTCACTTCACTAGAAGAAGAGTGTCTTATTGCACTTTCTTGTGACAACAGCCTAAAATCAAAATTCGCTTCTTCTGATTTGGTGGAGTTTTGGGTATCCGTCAAAAATGAATATCCGGCTCTAAGTTTAAAACCTTTGAGGATTCTAATCCCTTTTGCAACATCCTATTTATGTGAAGCTGGATTTTCAGCTGTAGCTGTGATACAGAGCAAATATCGTTCAAAGATCAATGTGAAGCAAGAAATGAGAGTGACATTGTTAAGCCTTATTCAGATGCAGATCACCAAGCTCACCCATCACACTGATTTTTTTTTCTTCAATAATAATGTATTCTTGTGTGTTAGTTTAATAATAAACCTATATGAGCGTTGTTTTCATTCATGTGTTATGTAACTAGTGCCAATATATTTACAATGGTGTTAAATAAAGTGTTGTACAACTCTTGCGCTTTGCTACTAAACAGTAGGCAAGTTGCAAAGCACATATTTTATACATTATACATATGCAACACTTTGTTGTACACAACTCTATATGCATATTGCGAGTAGGGGCGCCCTGACAAAATACTAAACCTGTAAGTATGCTGAAAAATTTTGGGAACCTCTGGTCTAGAGTTAAGTTTAGTTGGACACTAAAGCAAGTCTATTACTACTACTACTATCAATTTTAGGGTTTTTTACAAGGAAATAAAACTTGTCAACAGTTTGACCTTCTATTTCATATTTTTGGAATAATATCATCAAAATCACTGAAAATCAATAAACTGTAAATAGGAATGAGCAAATGTCAAACTGTTGTCATTTTTTATTTCGTCTTTAAAAAAAACCCTCAAAATCGATAATAAACACAATAGAGAGATATTTTCTTTAGTTTCTAAGACTTGAGCGTTTGAAAATTGATTTTTGACATTTTGAAAGCTATTATCTTGAAAATTAGTAAAGTAAACCTTATATTTTGTATCATTGGAAAGAGAATTTCAGGCAAAATTCAAATATGAAGTCAAAATAGATTAAGATTTTCAGAAATAGCCCTCCAGAAAAGGGCTACATAGGGAATTGTGTATGTTTTAAAAATTTATATAATTTTCTTCTTAAACCCCTCTCTAGATGAACTGTGTGCATGAAAACATTATGAACTTGATATATGCGCCTCCAGAAATGCTTACTTTGCTTTAATAGAATCCCACCTGGGATATGGTTTATGTTTTTGGGGTACCTGTTCTCTTTTGTTGTTTCATTCTGTGTTTGTCCTACAAAGGGAGCACTGCAATATATATGCAAGGCAAAAGCAAGAGATTCATTTAAACCTCTATTTATAAGAGAGAACTTTAGTCTCCCTCTTTATATTGGAAACAGTATGTCTGCTTCACAAAAAACATAAAAATAAAATTATAGAACAAAGATCAAATAAAGGAAAAATTTTCTTCTTAAGTTACCCATTCCCAAAAGTACGCTTGTGCAAAAATCTATTGTTTTTAATGTCCGTCAACTTTTTAATAAATTACCACTACATATTAGAAAAATTAATAATGCAAAAAAATTTAAGAGAGGTTCAAAAAATGTTGATTGAGAAAGCTTACTATAGTACAAATGAATTTGTAGAGGATAGGTTATAGTTAACTCTGGGTAGTTTTTTATTCCCTGTTTTATTGCAGTACAATGTATTCTTTTATTGTGTATAATACAAAATGTTTTCATTATTTATGTTTTTATTATTTTATTACTCATCTGGCATTTTAATATATATATATATATATATGTTTTTATTATGTTTGTTTTTAAATTAATGTTAATATAAATGTGTCATAGTATTTATATAATATATTTAGGTACTTTCTTTAAAATAATTTAAAAACTTCAATTTTATTTTTTTATAATGACTTAATTTTATTCTTTTAATTTACCACAGCTTTGTCCATAAATACAACTGTAATTTTTGACAATAAAGCACAATTTGATTTGATTATTTAAACTTACTATTTAATTTTTTTTTAAATTAAGATTTATAATAACATATTAAATATAATCAAAAAAACATTATAAAATTAATTTTAAAAAAATTATGAACACAAGCATAAACCAAAAAAAAAAGCTATACATTAAAAATCTTGTCCAATCCAAGGTCCCCCTCAATAGTGCCCAGCAGTGAGGCTGCATTACCCTCTTTGAATCTCCAGGCTTATTTTTTGAGTGATGAAGCCCTGAGACTGATCAGATGCCTCCTCACCCTAAGGACCTAGGGTCTTGACAGCAAAGGGAATGAAGATATAGCAATCCTCAAGCTCCTTATACTTGCAGTGTTTTTTGTTTTCATCAAAGGAAGCAGACAATCCAGGAGACTTGCAAGTTTTTGAAACATATGATTTAGCCAGTGTGTGGCAATATGCAACATCCCAAATCAGCTGCTTTCCACATTTCCATGGAATCAATGGCGTTCTCTCTGCCCTTTTTCCAGATATTAGAGCCTGTTCAAGTCAGTTTTAGATAATTTTCCAAACAGTTTTTGTAAACTTTTTATGTAAGTATTATTATACATGTTGAAAATAAATATTTCATAATACAATGCAACCCAACCACATAAATGCAAACTGTAAAGTAGCAAAACTGCCATAACTTAGAAGCAGTTTTTATTAAAATTGCTCCATAGAAAAACTAAAATATAAAAATAGTAGTAGTAGAGAAGGGGCGACACAAAGCCTGGCAAGTAGGCCTCCCTGGGCCCTTTCTGCCTTACCCCAAGTTTGCCCCTAATCCACTGCCTGCACCACTGGTCTGGCAGTCTGCTCATCTGGTTTCACTGTTCTTTTTGCAAAGTCCAGTATTTTGTCCCATTTGAGCATGTGCAGGTCCTCCTCATCCAGGGTCGGGGAACCGAATACCTGGTATCTCGTCCTCTGGTATACCTCGCAGTTCTCTAAAACATCTTGAGATGTCTCTTCTGCCCGGCTGCAGACCCGGAAGGTTCCGCAATCCGGGTCATGTGCTTCCTTGTTATGATTCCTGTCAGCAGAACCGCGTCCCTTCATGATCTCCCCAGAAGCCATTTTTGTCTACATCCGGGCCCTTCACGAAGTCCCTGGTCTGTCTGCATCCTGTTCCTCCTCTCCAAGCGGTCGCCATGGCATTGTTGGCCCATTTATTGAGTTGACTTTGCAGTTGCCTCTTGGTTGTTCCTAGGAGTGGTTCTGTCCCTACATACTGGGTGCTTACCCCAATCCTGGCAAGCTCATCAGCCTTCTTGTTCCCTGGCACCCCCATATGTCCCAGTACCCACATATAAATATAAAACTGATATAAATTTACTTACTACAAATTTTGGATCCGCTGTTACCCCTTTTGATAAAATAAAACAAACATTCCATTCCAACTTGTCCGGACCAATTTCAATTTGGTGGCTGACATTTAAACACAGAAGCTAAATGGAACTGTCATTGTCAAGGTCAAAAAACTGATCAACACCAATTTAGAATGGAGTGTATATTTGCCTTTTTTTTATGCTCTGTTTACCAATCAAATAAGCACAGCTACCAAAATAAAGATACATACATACAGAATTAGCTCACATAAATCTATGCTTAATTGATAGGTAAAGGTGGATTCTAACAGCACTTAGAGTAATTTAATTTAGCGTAAGAGTTGCTCTTATCAGATTTAATGATTGCGTTCATACAGGCGTAATTTAGCGCAATTTAACTTAAGAGATGACCAACTTTTATCTTTTCTTACATTTCCTTAAGTGAAATCAAAATTGCGCATGCCCAAACAAAGATGGATGCTGATTTTTCACAACTTGTAAACAAATACAAGAACAGGAAGAATTTGATTGGCCAGCTGACAAAATTTTTGACAAAAAACAGCAGAAATTGGCAGCTACTTAAAGAAGATGTATGAACAACCTAAATTTTCCTTAAGTTAGGTTAAATTACGTTACTCTAAATTAAATTATGTTAGGTGCTGTTAGAATCCACGTTAAACCAAGCTTTAATCATCCTAGGATTCTGAAACAACAACTAAATATAACCTCACTTTTCAAAAATCAGTAATTTTAGCATGATTTCCCTGGAGATTTTTATACCCACAAGTTTCACTATCAAAGTAGAAATCTACAAGGAAAGCATCAATTTAAAAAAAATTACTAAAGGATCCTAAAAAGACTGGAAAACTAGCTATTTATCGCGGTACACACGTGGCTATTTATCACGAAAAATCGCTGGAAAACTTGCAAAATGTCACTGCTACTACAAAAAATTAGAGATATAGAAACACCAGACGCTAAAATATTACATAAAAAGCTAAATAAACTCACCATTTTCCTTAAAATTAGGTTTTTTGGATCAAAAAACACATGGAGGAACTAACAGCCCACTCCAAAAAAGAAAGGGATTTGCGATCAGTGTTGCCTTGTTACTTATTCAAAATTCCCCTAGGTCACGTCAACAGACACAGGAAGTTCCTAGAAAAAAAGATCGGGTTAAGATTGGCAGCGTCGCGGCCATGAGGCTGCCAGCGGACTTATAAAGGATTGTACAGGCCGAAAAGTTTAGCCGGAATTGCTACCTTCACGACTTTGGCATTTGAAGAAGAAAACCAATAATCTGTGGTTTACACGTCAGTTTACATTTTGACACGATTTCAATTTTCCGTCTGTTTTCGGCATTTTTTTCAAAAAATATTGAAAAATAAAAAATGGGACAAAAATTTCAATACGACGAAAGTGGTGGAACATTTTTCTACTTTCTGCTATCATTTTTGGCTTTGATTTTGGTACCTGTAACGATATTTTATTGGCCCAGAAAGAAGAAAAGGGGTAAGTGTAGTTGTTAACTGTAAAAAATTGAGGTTACCTTATTTTAATTGCTGTTTCTGGAGGACCAAAATTTAAAGGGCCTTCTGTAGAATTCAGTACGAATGTATCCTCATGAACACATAGTGCTTAGCACTTTTATTCAAGCCAGAAACCTAAAAATATGGAATATTTTAGACCCTTTTATTTTGGAGATAGTTAAGGCCTTTATTAATTTCAATGGGATTCTAGACAGGAAGTTGAAGTTAATTAAGGCTTTCTATATGTTTTCGTTTTTTGTTCATAAGCTTTTCCAGCAGTACCTAATATTTCATTTTAATAAGAAAAAAAAGTTAGATTAGACTATTTATTTATAGGAGAATACAGACAAAGTCTTAAATCGAGTCTTAAATATTGCATGTGCATGATTTTTATCGTTTCATCATTTTCACCTTAATTTTTACTAAAAGGTCTTATGGTATGATCCCTAGCCTCAGCCTAAAGTTTGGCCCAAAGATTTATGGTCTACCTCACTCTAAAAAGTTACTAATATTATTTCTGCCATACTATGTTCGAAAAAGATAGACATATAAATTTAAGCACTAAATTTAAGAAATGTGCATTACATTGCTGGGTAATCCTGAATTCACTCTCTTACACTTACATTATCTCTTACCTTTATATTATTGTTTTAGATCCTGAAGAAATAAAGAAAGAATGCCACTGTCATGGATGTTTATCCAAAAGAGACTTACTTCAAAGATCAGAACCTTGGAGAGAAACCAAGAATTTCTTGATAAAACTAGGAATTGTTATAGGTTAGAATTTTCTTCTAAAGTCCTGTTCTCACTGCAACTTTTTCATGCTTCTCAGAAAGTAGCATGCATCTTGGGTGTTCAGACTATGAAACTCAAAATAAAGTGTTTTGCAAGATGCATGAAAATAAGTTACCTTTTGAATGCCAACCATTTTTTTATGTTGTCAACTTACCAATCAGCTATGAATGTTAGGTTATGAGATTTATTTTCAAATTTTTTTGACAAATATTCCTCTTTCTCTTCCATGTTATCAAAAAAAACAAAATAATGCAAAATACCAAAATTAAGGTTACATAGAGGAAAAAAGTAAACAAAGCAGTTAACAACCTAGTGCTATTTTGATTTTTTTGAGTAGTGATTTTGTGAGCACCCATGCATGTAAAGAGTTGCATCAGTTTGAGGCATAGTGAGAATAGGGCTCAAGTGCTCAATTGTTTCGTCTAAAAGCAATCACATTTAATAGTTATAGTTTTTAAAGAAAAAGGATTTTTCCAAGGAGTGTTGCAGTAACCTCCATTAACCTATGGACCCCACCTCAAGAAAATAAAAATTTAGTCACACCATAATTATGTGCTAATTTTTTTCCCCAATCTAAAAATTTTGTGCTCCTCGGGTTTCTGAGAAAATCGAAAAAGAAAATGGGGTTGCTAGGTTAATATTAACTTAGCAACCCCACGAGAAAATATGGTGCCAAACTAAACATTTTTGGTTTTAAAATTATGTGCTAATTATGTGCACCACAAATATATAAGAAAAAAATCAAATTTTGGTTTAAATTATGCTTTTTTTTTAAAAAAAAAAACAAAAAAAGAGATAGGGTAGCTAGGATAATATTAACTTAGCGACCCCACATGTTTAGTTATCACAGAATTTAAAAATTTCAAAAACCACTATTTTCTGCATATTATGTGAATTTTGTTCATGATCAGAAAATTTTGTACTCATCTGGTTTCCGAGAAAATCAAAAAAGAAAGTGGGTTAGCTAGGTTAATATTAAACTAACTACCCCACTAAAAAACTGCACTAAAAACAAAAAATTCGGATTTTTCTTGTACATATTCATGGAACACATAATTTTGTAATAATATATTTTTACTTTGGAATTGTATTTCAGATTGCAAATGCTAGCTTATAACAAATGATGTAATGTAATATTGTTTTTATTGAATTTCTCAGAAACCAGACAAGTACAAAATTAGCACATAATTTGCAAATAATACTGGTTCTTGAAATTTTTAAATTCCATGATACCTTAACATGTGGGGTCGCTGAGTTAATATTAACCTAGCTACCTCACCCTTTTTTTTTTTAAAAAAGACATAATTTAAAATGAAAAATTAAATTTTTTTCTTATATATTCATGGAGCACATAATTAGCACGTAATTTTAAAACTAAAAATTTCATACCAATTTCCAGGCCTGAAATTCACCTGGAAAGTTTTTCTGTGTTATAGGTATATCATAAGTTGTGGAAAATTCTATCTGTGTTTTTATAGTTTTAACATTAATTTTGTTCATGATTCTCCCACAAATTAATAAATGTAAATCACTACTTGACTAAATTGATTTATGTAAATGTCAGTAAGTGTATATTTTACTCGAGATTTTACTAGGGTAGGTTGTAGAAGAGTAGAGAATCTACACCAAGCTAACCCAACCAACCTTTTTTTTATGTATTTAAAGAGAAAACTTTTGTAAAATGTTTTAACTGAAATTAAAAAAAAATGATATTGACAACCAATCTAGAAATGAGACAAGATTTCATCCCAACACAACCCACTTCCAAACGTGAAAAAAACTAAAAAGAAAATGTAGAAAATCTTTGGACAATAAAGCATATTTACTACTAATGTTTTTAAAGTATTTTCTGCTTAAATTTTAACGTTTAAGATATGGCATTTTTAGCATTATTTTCGCAAAATATTTGGGCAATATTTACTAAGGAATATAGTTTAAGGAAAGTTTGGTTTGAAGGCTGACATATCATGGGTAATTAAAAATTGAAGTGGAACTATACCATAATTGATAAGATATTTTTCCCTTGATGCCTGTTAAAATGCACTGGAATGTGAGACATAAGGCCATTTTTTCTTAAAACAGCCCAAATAATCGGTAAAAATTAATAAATTTTGGGTAAACAAGAAATCTGAGAACTGTCAAAGTGACATGGGATATAGTATTTTGAGTAAAATGATCGTATATTATAGACCACCACCAAGAGGTGGTTTATTTATTATTATTTATTAACATACCCCAAACATTTAAAAATAAAAGGAACAAAAAATAACAGAGTAAGGACATAACCTTGATCCATCAAGATTGACAGGGAAAGAAAATCGGTCTGCCCAATCGAACATGCAGATGTCGGCGGGAGCGTGATCCGTTCGTTTTTAAGTGTAAATCGAAAAGGCTATTAGTAAATAGCACCCTTAAAGTTAGGACTAGATCTCCCTTAGTATAGTTATAGCTAATGGCATCTACCCTGAAATTCGAAAAAAATCTATAATACACCAGTTTTTAAGGCAGGAGATATGCAAAAAAAAGATAATTTTCGTCCAATTGCAGTAACAAGCACAATTAACAAGCTACTGGAAAAATGTATTAAGCTAAGATTAAATAATTACTTAGAAAATAATAAAATACTTTCGAATACACAATTCGGTTTTCATAATAATTTAAGCACAGAAGATGCTATACCAGCATGTTACAGGAAATATTATCACAAATTTTAATGATGGTTACAAAACCATAGGAATTTTTATTGATTAACAAGGGCCTTCGACACTGTGGCACACCCAATTCTATTGAAAAAGTTGGAACAAATAGGAATAACTGGAACTCAATTGAAATTATTTGACTCTTATCTTGATCATTGACTCATCAAGTAAAAATTAACAAAGACATTAGCAATACAGAAAATATAGAATTTGGTGTGTCGCAGGGGACAGTCCTTGCTCCAATCCTTTTTTTCATTTATATTAATCATTTAACGACAATTTTAGCAAAAAACCACAGCTGTATCATCTGCTACTGTGATGACTCTGTAATCTTAGGAGTTAGGATCTGGATGGATCAAAACCTCTTGACTTTAAATGAAAACTAAAACATACTTTATCCCCTTTTCTATGAATAACAAAAATGACAATAACACATCATAAATAAAAATGTGATGATTCTGACTGTTTTAATTGTAATAAAACCTGCAATTGCAATACAAAAATTAAAGAAGTCTCTAATATAAAATATCCAGGTATAATCATAAATAAAAATTTAAAATATGACGTTCATATAGATTATATAACTAAAAAAAATTAGAAAGACAATCTACAAGTTTTACCAGTTAAGAGAATTCTTACCAAAATACCTATTAAAAATTGTATATCAAGCCCTACTAGAGTCTATTTTGAATTATGGAATGAGAATCTGGGGCAGTGAGTGTAGCTCGTATCTAACTAATCTAATCACCACAAAAATATATCCTAAAAATAATTAACCATAAACCAAAAAGTTTTCCTACAACTAAATTATTTGAAGAGTGCAAGGTTTTGAAAATAAGAGAATTATACAAAAAAAATATAAAATATATGAAAACACACTTAAATTATACAATAAAACCTACCCACACTATCAATACCAGATCTGTTAGGCAAGATCACATTTTTCTTAACAGAGTTAATTTTTCAGTCTGCCAACTACATTTACTTTATAGGGCCCAGGCTATATAACTTAATTGCAAACTCTCTAAAAAATCCCAAGGCCTCTCATTGGATTCTTGAAATTTTTGAAAAATTGAAATAAAAATTCTAGTATTATAGTGTCTTATTGGAAAAGTTTTTTCTTTGATAATCCAGTGCCAAAACCTATGCCACTTTGACTAGATTCTGTCTCTCTTAAATCTGTATCATTTCTATTGGGCTAATGAGGTCTGACACACCAGTTTGGTAGATTTTCACCTAGGTATTTTGTTTGCATTTCTAAATGAAGCTGTACATTTTGCATACAAGTTTCAGAAATTATTTTTAAATTTTAGGTTGGGTTGTGTTAATTTTGATAGCCTACAAGGTGTCCCAGTTTGACTATGAAATGGCCAATTTCGACCCATACGAAATTTTGGGCATCTCTCCAGGATCCAGTCAGGGTGAAATCAAGAAAGCTTACCGTAAGTTGTCATTGATTTTGCATCCTGACAAAGACACGGGTAACGAGAAGGAATTTATGAAGCTCTCAAAAGCCTATCAGGTAGGTACTATTACAACCACATTTTTTTATTATCCTGAAAATGACATTTTGCCGAGTCTTGGATTATGAAAATTTCAGTGTGTATTTTCGGTAGTAATATCACAAAGAGAAAATTTTTAAAAATCTTCCCTGAAGGTTTGTTGCTTTAAATCTGCTGGGGTGCATTTTTGCTTTCTTGACATTAGTTGGGAAAACTGCTTTCATGCATCATGTATTTCTTCATTGCAACAAACCTGACTGAAGATTTTCTGACTATTTTCCCATCCCGAGAGGTATTTTTCAGATTATTTACCAAATATACCAGATTATAGGTTTACCTCTGCAACATAGAGATTATGAAAAATTATTCGTATTGTACATACATTAATAAACAATAAAATCAGTCAGAATAAATCACTAATATTGTCAGATTTTCTCAATTTTTTATTGTCAAGAAATTGTCAGGAGAATTTAAATCATTTTTTGGCGGGTGAAAAGCCGGCGATTTTTGCGTATCAATCGGCTGAAAAATGCGAGCTCTTGATTTATTTTTGCGAAAATAAAAAAATAAATAAACCAACACCACTGTGGAATGAAACAACATGTTAGTTATGTTTGTGCAAAGTGTCACTTTCAGAATGAGTTTTCCTTGTGCAAGACCTTATTTTATAAAACATGTTGTTTAAAAAAATAATAGTGAATGGAAGATCTGTGTGCAAAGATGATATATCTGCAATGATGATATATTCGTCTGCAAAGATGATATATCTGTGTGAAAAGATGATATATCCATGATCAAAATGCCACTTGCAAAGCGAGTTTCTCGTGTGCAAAACCTCATTTTTTGGCTGTAATGGAAGGAAAAAGTATTACAAAAATATGTGACTTTATATACAATCCCCGCCTTTTTACAATCCAGTTTATTTCTAATTTTTCAGGCTCTTACAGATGAAGAATCTCGCAGAAACTGGGAAAAATACGGCAACCCGGATGGTCCAGGAGCAATGAGCTTTGGCATTGCCCTTCCTTCGTGGATTGTAGAGAAAGAAAACAGTATTTGGGTACTTGGATTGTATGCCCTTGTATTTATGGTTGCTCTTCCAATAGTGGTAAGCATTTGGCATTAATTATCTGAAGAACCTCGACTTTACACAAAATAAAATTGGACTGTAATTGCTTAGTTTATAAGAGTCACCATTTTTTAGAATCGGCAGTACAGTTGCTATTTTTAGATTATTTGAGAATGTTCCTTGCACAAATGCCTGGTTTATTAGAAAAGCTAAAGGTTCTGCAAGATGTTCTGCCGTTGATTTTATTATATTTGTGGGAATACAATCAATGCGAACAGAGTTTGTGTTTTTTAAACTGTTTATTATGTTTAGGATTTCAGTTAGAAGGACGTTTGTGAAAAAGAAAGGGTTGCAACTAAACTCAGCTGTCGAGCACCCTAAGTTGTCTTTGTGTACCTGACTGGGATAATTGGATTGATTTTCAATATCATATTATTGATCTTGTTTTTTGTTTTTTTTTCTATTAACAATTTGTCATATTTCTTTGTTTTTGTTTTTTGCATTTTTAACTTTTTATTTTGTTTTATAATATTAAAATTTTGTGTTTTTTTTTTGGTTTCATTGTATGGGGTGGCATAATGTGTATTTTTTTTTGTTTGTTTCTTTTATGTTTCGTTCTTTTGGAATAACAATTTGTTCATTTATCCATTCTGGTCTGTTATTATTTTTGGTTTTGTTTATTCTTCTTAAAGGCCAGAAAAAGTCCAAGGCAGTCATTTGTGTAAAAAAAAGTCTATCATAATTCACATCTATGTGTTGTGTTTCATACAAAATATCTTGAAATTTGTTAGATGGATCTAATTTAAGTTGCTCGATGTAAAAAGAATACAAATCCCTTTTTTTCAAATGTTTTGAACCATTTTAAAAATACAAAGTTTGATTACAAAATACATTCACAGAAACAAGATTAAATATAATATCTCACAGAATCAATTTTCTAATCTAACTTACAATTAAGAAAATCAACGTCTTTGGCAATTGAATTACCAAGCTTACACAATCTTTGAGTGAGATTTTGGCAATAGTTTGTTCTGTGATACTCAATGTAGAAAAACTCATTATGTCCTAAAGTTCCTTGTGGTATTAACAACTTTATTTTTTGCAATATATCTGGACACTCAATGCCCATTGACAATTTTGAATAAAAATATTATTTTCAGAAAATCTCTCTGTGCGTCAAGTTTTGGCAGACTCAGTTATTTTGAACTTTTTCAAGATGTAATACATGAGTATCATAGAATGGCGACCAAACATTTGAGGCATATTCCATCACCGATCTGATAATTGTTATTAAATTCTGAGAGGCTACGTTTTACAAAACCTAACATTTTGAGAGATCTATTTGTAATATATTCAAAATGTTCCTTAAATGTTAATGAAGTGTCCAAATCTAAATCATTTTTTGAACAGTACTCAAAAAACCTATCCAAATCTTGCTGTATTAAGATATATTCATCAATGTTTTTTATCGCTTTAAAAATTTTTAGTTAGTTTAAAGCATTCAAGGATATCATTCAGAAAGCAATTAAAGAGAATTGAAGAAAGGTGCCCTCCCTTGTGGAACACCTGATGATACTTTTATAGATTCGGAAAGACTGTTGTGAACCTTTACAATCTGGTTACGATTAGACAAAAAGCTTTCTATCCATTAAAGTAGTGTGCCATGGATACACATAGCTGACAGTTTTTGTATTAAGATCTTTATATTTACTCTATCGAGGGCTTTGGAGAAATCAGTGTAGATGACGTCAATCTGATATATTTTCTCCACAGCCTCCATCAAATAATTAGTGAAAATTGTCAGATTTGTTACATGGATCTGCCGCTAATAAACCCGTGCTGCTGATTGATGATTGTATTTTCCAGAAGAGGACTTACTTTAGAAGCTACAATTGATTCAAAAATCTTTGCAAAAATATTTATATGACAAATAGTCATATAGTTTTTAACATTTGATCTTTTTCCACTTTTACAAACGACCACTTATTTGGAAAGTTGCCTGTTGAAATTGAAAGTGAGAAAATCTTTTGCAATATATATATATATATATATATATATATATATATATATATATATTGCAAAAGATTTTCTCACTTTCAATTTCAACAGGCAACTTTCCAAATAAGTGGTCGTTTGTAAAAGTGGAAAAAGATCAAATGTTAAAAACTATATGATATATATAAAAATCAAAACTGGCGATATGTCATCAGGACCGACCGATGGCGATATGTCAGCTGCAGTTATATGACATTCATTTAAATCTTCTTTCAAAGTGCGGTGTTTCTTCCAAGATGGCAGTCGAATTGTTATTTGGACATCACACTCTAGAGCATAGTGGTATCCGAAGGAAAAGTCTCTTACAGCAGTATTACAGTAGTTTGACGAAATATTAGTAATACAATAGTTTAACTTTGTTACTCCATAACAATTAGTATAGACTCTTGTGTATTCAAAATTGGTCATTTTCAACATAAAACAAGTTAGGGAGTTAATAACTATTTTCTTTTTGTGAGGTTTATAAAAATCTAAATTTAGGTCTCCGCATAACATTAAGTTTTCATTCAGTTTTAAACATTTCTCGACCACAAAATAAAAATTATTTAAGAAAGTTTCAAGTGATAACCTGATCTATATACACATAAAATATTTGTTTTGACATTGTTTATTACTCTCTCAACTCTACAGCACTTAAAACACATTCAAACGCACATTTTTTCCAAAAAAGAAATGGCCTTGTATCTGTGTGGTTTACAATGTTTAAGCACAGTTAAAAACCTTTAAAACTTGTTTGCACCAAAAGTTTTTCTTCTTTCAATTCAAATATTTTTTAAACTGAAAATTCATTTTTTTAAAATATTTACAAAGTAAAGATACATCTGTTCTGTTCCGAATTCGATTCTCACCAAGTTGACTTCCTTGACTAGCTGTAATACATACACCAAAGTTGCAAAATTTGAGGAATATTGCTTAATTAATTAAAAAAATCCTTGTAGTTCTGGCGAAAAAATATTTCAGTAAATTGTCAAATTGCAAAAGGTTTCAACTTTGCTGTATTTCTTACCGTTTTTAATTGGCCTATTTTTCGAAACTTTATCATTTTTTTTAGAATGGCTGACGATCCTGATTAATTCTTTTTTGTAGGTTTAAACGGGTAAGTGGATCCACTAAAATGAAGCGTCCTTTTTTCGAAATGCCAACGTTTCGCAAAATGTATTTGCATTATCAAGGCTCTAAAACAATAAATAAAAAAAATGACATAGTACCAATTTACAATAGTTTTAAGTTTGTTGTTGGTGTATATATATTTTTAAATAAATGGTAGTTGCGAAATGAATAGAGTTCAGTTCAAAGTGAAAAAAAAAACAAAAAACAAATACAGTATTATTAAAAGGTTAAAAAAAACTAAAATTATAAAACTTACATTCAAGCACGGTCGTTCCAAGTGTCACATATAACATATTTCTAAGAAAAAATATATATTAATTTTTTGGTATGGACCAAATTTTTAAAAACAAACGTAATGTAAAAAAAACCAACAAAAACAATACACATTTGTTGTGGTACCTGACATGGTGATAAAATATTTTTAAGTTTATAAGGTGGAGGTTTAGGCATAGGAAACTGCATGTCTCGTATATGTTCTGATCTGGTTATGTCACATCTCCAACAAAAACTGTTTATCGAAAATACCCTTTGATGTACCCTTCTTTAAACGATACGTCGACGACATCGCACTAGCCATCTCCAACGGACAAGAAATCACACTCTTACGAACATTTAATAGTTTTCAGCCAAGGTTGCAATTCACACTAGAAAAAGAGCACAATAAGTCACTGCCATTCCTAGATGTTCTACTAATTAGAAGAGAGGAGGGCGATATTATAACAGACTGGTACAACAAGATCCATTCCTCTGAACATTTTTTTTTAAATTACCATTTTTCCCACCCACACAATCAAAAAATCAATATAATTAATAAAAAAAAAATATGAAACTCAAAAATATACCTAATGAAATATATCCACGCCCCTTCCGACCCATATTTATACATAAAATAATCAACAACCACCCATTAATACCCCACAAACACAAATTGTATCACAAAATACTCCAAAATTCCATATATACCATATCTTTCACAAAAAATAACAAATACTTAGCCTTTGAAATAAAATGACAGACATCTAGATATCTTAATAGAAGGAAAAAAGAACATATTAGGGATTGCAGAAACCCACAGATAGAAAAGAAAAATCTATCAGCACTTTTTGAACACTCACAAAAAAAAATCATATTTTCAATTTTCAAGAGACAAAAATAATGGACATCCAAACTAACTACAAAAAAATAATGTTTTCTGAAATGTTATATACTAATAAAGACACTAAATCTATCAATAAAAGAACAGACATAAAAAATTTAAATTCTTCATATTTTAATATAATTACCAAATTAAAATAAAACAAAAGGGGAAACTGTCTCGGTACACTCGACCTTATAAACTAAAAAATATTTTATCATCATGTACGATTCGCATAGTCAAGGTATTACAACAAATGTGTATTGTTTTTCTTGGCTTTTTTTACGATACGTTTGTTTTTAAAAATTTGGCCTATACCAAAAAATTTATACGTTTCCTTCGAAATATGTTATATGTGACACTTGGAACTTATAATTTTTGTTTTTTTTAACCTTTTAATATTACTGTTTGACGGTTTTTTGTTTTTTTTTTTAACTTTGAACTGAAATCTACTTTATTTAAAAATATATATCATTCAACATGTATAATACACTAACAACAAACTTAAAACTGAAATTAACTCTGTGTTTCGGACTTCCATTGTCTATATTTTATTTATACACGACGTTTCGATCAGTACAATCTCTGATCGTCTTCAGGTGCAAACTGTGTAGTTTGCACCTGAAGACGATCAGAGATTGTACTGATCGAAACGTCGTGTATAAATAAAATATAGACAATGGAAGTCCGAAACACAGAGTTAATTTCAAACACATCATTGTCTCAAACTTTCAAACAAACTTAAAACTATTGTAAATTGCTACTATGTCATTTTTTTTTATTTATTGTTTTAGAGCCTTGAGAATGCAAATACATTTTGCGAAACATTGGCATTTCGAAAAAAGGACGTTTCATTTAAGTTGATCCACTTACCTGTTTAAACCTACAAAATCAGTATACTTTGTTCTTGTGCTATTACAAGTAACTTGTTACCTTATCATTGTGTCATCAGCCTATTCAGATGTTTTACTTAGTTTATGTTATTTATTAAATATTAGGTTGGCACCTGGTGGTACAGAAGCATCAAATTCACAGGAGATCAAGTTCTACTAGACACCACAGAGTTGTACTACTATTTTTTCCACAAAACCCCTCATATGGCTTTGAAAAGAGTTATAATGATTTTGGGCGCCAGTTTAGAATTTGACAGACGTCACAATTCGGAAATCGTCGAAAGGCAGTCGGATAACGAAGAAGTGCCTCAAGTAAGTTCAGTAACTTCAAATTATTATGTATAGTAAAAACTGCAAAAAAAATGGTTACAATATATTTTTCCAGCAGTCTTTCAAAAGGAAACAAAACTTTTTACAGGGAAAATTTAATTATTATTTTGACCTCGATTTTGACATTTTTGCCAAGGTTATATACTATTATGTTCCAAAAGTGGGCTAGGTTCACTACCTATTTGTTTAACACTAAGGAGTACAATGTACTGTTGGGAATGCATACTGGACACATTTTACATTTGAATTCTTTATCCACTGTTTTAGTTTTTCCTACATATTTTACAAAGCGTCGTTGTAGAGCAACAAAGTGCGAAGCGCTAAAATGGACATTTTAATAGCAGGGTCCTGGAACTCTCCCTAATTTTGTGTAAAAAGGTGGTAAGCACCAAAAAAACTTGGAAACAAAAGCGAGGGAATAAGCGCATTTTTTTTTATAATATTAGGTACAAAAAGATTTTTGGCGCATGGAACATTTTTGCTTTACAGGGACGATAAGTTCTTTTAACAAAATTGATCCAAAAATGCTAAAGTCTACCCAGTGTTTTTTTTTTTACGCACGCCACAGCTCAAGACGAAGACTAAACCCTTAATACGATCGATGCGTGAAACAACCGATTTTTTATGACATATTTAAATTAAGTCCAATTACAGACACTTGTGTTTATTCTACTTTTGGCTGTTAGGTACGTCTCGTAGCTCAGAGCGCCACAAGTGAACCGAAAAATAAAAAGTAATAGAGGGTGCTGTTTAAAAAAAAGTCCACTATTGCCATCAGTATGGAACTGGAAAACCGGGGAAAAACAGGAAATTCGTTTTGCCATGCAAAACTCGGGGAATTTGACAAAAAACAGCAAAGTCAGGGAAAATTTGAAAGCTCACCAATTCACAACCAGAAGAAGTTAATTTTTGAATAAAATAATCAGGAAACACAAAAAATTGACAGCAAATTTTGCGGCAGTTTTTTGTTATAAAATATTAATTTTCACAAATTTGAAGCAACATTAAACTTACGATTTCTACGATTATGGTCGGTAGAGCGCATATACCTATTGGCTTAGATATACTCCTTACACAGGCCAAACGGAAGCAACATCTATAATCTAGCCAGCCAAAACAAAAGACATTGGCTTAGCTCCGGCCCTTTGCACATCCGCGAAAATTTATCGATTTGAGGGGTTTCGGTGAGTTTCGGTCGGCTTCAATCGAGGCATGGCGTAGTTGTTTATTTGTTTTGATTCCGGGTTTTCACATTTGTGCTGCGCGTTTTTTTCACTGTTAAAAATTAAAAAGAAGTAAGTTAAAAGACGCCGCTGCGTAAAAATGACCTGCTGTGTTTATGGAGAACATCAGACAACGAAAGAGAAGCGATACCATCGGAGTTATCGAGTGGAGAAGGTCCAGGAGTTGGTAGCTCTTTTTGTTTTGGAAAGCTGCAGTTAAACATCAACAGGATTATGTTTGAAATTAACTCTGTGTTTCGGACTTCCATTGTCTATATTTTATTTATACACGACGTTTCGATCACTTCAATCTCTGATCGTCTTCAGGTGTAAACTACAATCTATTCCTAAGACTACGTACTATGGAAAATCACTCAACCGTGAAGTTTAAGAAGTTGGGTCCGCCCAAGGAAGGGCTTCCAAATATTTGGAATTTCGACACTTGGTTTACTGAAAATACCCCGTTTCTGCCCAATAAAGGCAGCTTCAAGGAATTTTCGTTTCTTCCAGTGTGACTCCTTGTGCAAAACCTTTGCTTCTGTCCACTTCATTCGGTGTTGTTTTGACTATGCATGTTCGGCGATTCCTGATTTCGTTATTTCGCCTCTTTGGGTATTCGTCTGATGTTCCTTAAGCCTAACAGATAATGGTCTTTTTGTTTCGCCTATGTATGATTCACCATACTCACAAGGAACTTGGTAAATGCATTCCTTATTTTGTTTGTTCTCCGGTTTTGTTTTACTAAGAAGACTTCGAATTGTTTTATTAGATTTAAAAGCCGTTTTAATATTAAAGTCCTTCGATACTCTTCGAATTTTCTCTGATACTCCTTTAATGTATGGAATTGTAAGGAATGCATTTGCCTTGTTTTGGTCTTGTAATCACTGTCCTGTTTACTGAAATTTAGAAATAGTGTCTGTTATAAGTTAAAGGCTGTAACCATTCTGCTGCAGATCCTCTTAATGTTTCTTATTTCGATTTCCAAGTCACGAGAATTGTTAACAATTTAAATGGCTGTGTTATACAAAGTTCTTATTATGCCTCGTTCGGTTGTAGCAGAATGATTTGAACCTTGATTTAAATATTGTCCTGTGTGAGGGGGTTTACGATAGACTGTTGTTCTGATGTCGCTTTCTACTCGTTTGAGAAGTACATCAACAAAAATAATTTGACAATTTTTCTCCAATTCCATTATGACTTTAATGGTGGGTCTTATTTTATTTACGTGGTGAAGAAATTATGAAAGCTGTTGGTCATTCCCGGTCCAGACAATAAAAGTATCATTAACATATCTCAGCCAGAGCTTAGGTTTATATGTTACGGTATCAACCGCGTGTGATTCGAACCAATCCATGTAAATATTGGCCACCACTGGCGGCGATGAACCCATTGGCAGACCGCCATCCTGACATAAAACCTATCTTCACCTGAAAATAAGAGTTATGTAGACAGCACTCCAACAACTCCATCACTCCCTCCAGCGGCAGGCTGGTACGTCTGTCTAATAATATCTAGCGATTTCTTTATCGGGACATTGGTGTATAGACTTTCGACATTAAAACTGAAAAATCTATCTTTATTATGGGGATAAGGAATTATGTTTCTTCCTCACTGGCAAAAATTTATATTTTTTTCTTCAAAAAAATTACAATTAAACAGGATTTTTGAGAAAAGTAAACAAATACACAAATGCTGAATTTTTTCCGTTAAACAACAACGATCAGCTACCTTCGTGGCTTCCGGTCTTAGCCAGCGTTACTAATCAAACGAGATAATAGAGAGAGAAAGGGAGATAAATAAATAAGAGAGAAAGTAGAGGGATATCTTGTTTACAACTTCCTGCTTGCTTAAGCATTGGAACGGCGCATATTTAAGCTAACATATAAAGGTATATATTAGAGCATCTTGTTCACATCACAGCAATAGAAGTCGAGCGCGCATGTTGTGATTTATCTCTCTCTCTAACACATTGATATGAAAATTAATTTGACTTCGCTTCGCTTTGCTTCGTCTCTGTTTTCTATCATCTATGGTATAAACCCTGTGCTGTTTTTTCAACAGTTCATTAAAAAACAAACAAGGAAGAGAAAAAGTCATTAAGTCGCTGTTGTCAAGCCCCAAGCTTTGGAGGGATTTTTTAAAGAACTTTACATTATTAAAAATATTGTCAAAACTTGTCAACTTTATTTAGTATCGAATTCTGGTTTTAGCTAATTAGAAAACTACCCAACCTTAACGAGAAGAACAAAGAGAGGCCGTTGTGCCACCCGTACAGCATAAAGGCTCGTGCAATCATCCACGCACACCTCAGTAGAATACCGCTAAACCCAAACACCATGGAACTGGACCGAAGACACATTATCGCCAAGTGCCCTTATTTAATTGCGGAACAGGTTAGCTGCGTAAATCAGCTGATTGTGTTGGCGTATCAAAGGAGAAGTAAGATTTTTGCTAAGTTTGCTAAGTCTGCGTCTTTTTTACGGGAAAGAATAAAGACTTCTGTGCATCTATTCTTGAATCGAGAGAAAATTTGCTCCCAGGGAGTCAAATTCTCTCGCTACTTTGCCTCTCATTGGTCCAAATCTTCGGTTTAAATCGGTTTCTCTCACTTTTGCCCAATATTGATCGAAAGTAATTCTATTGGTCTTAACTAGACTATAGACGCATAGTAGCGATTGAATTTGACTCCCTGGGAGCAAATTTTCTCTCGATTCAAGATAGACGCACTGATTTGATCTGGGTTAACGGAAAGTATTCGCGGGCGAGTTTGTAAATTCATCAGATTTTTTTCACCGATATCATCGGTTTTTTGACAAATGAAATATGACTTTAATCTGACATTACATGTCGTTGAGTTCGATGAGCTATCGAAAATTAAAAAAACGATAAAAATTAGTCAGAATTTAGCTATAGTCTAGATTTTTTTTTTAAATTATTTTCCAATTGAGAAATTTGTGCTTTTTCGAATAAATCCCATGTATTACAATAAAGACGAATGAAAAATCCTTGTAGGGCTTCAGGAGGATATGGCGAGGATAAAACTTATGTCCATCTTACACCAGCCCAAATTGAAGATATATTTTCTCCTTATGCTGGGGTTATACAGCAAATAAAATAAAACAAGAAATAAGAATTACTCCTTCGATTGGTCAAACGTGATAACAAATATGTTCTTTTTGTTGGGTATTCTTATTATTATATTATTTGATTTTGTTGTATAAACCTAGCATTAGTCCTCGAAAAATGTCTTTCAAATAGTTTTGACGCCACTTCTCATCAAGTCGGCAATCGTCTTTATTAAAAAGCATCAAAAAATTTTAAAACAAAAAATAGGTGATTAAATGACGTTAATGACATTCATCGGGAAGGTTTACCAGCCCCCAGAGTCGGTGAGCATCACAGAAATCAAAGAAATGAAAATAAACTAGAAACCGCATAAAAACAGGGACTTATTGGCCGGCATTACTTTTCCTTATTCCTAACCTAAAATTTCTAACCTTGTAGGGATTTTCCCTGATAAATTCTCGCAAAAGAATTATATCGTCAGTGTAGCTGAACCTCAACCTTGTAGGTTCTCCAATTTATTAATTTTTTCATATAAATTTTAAAAATCCACGAGACTGTTTTTGTTTATAAACAAAAAACTAAAAATGCAAAAGAATATTAAAAAGTTGTGTCGAAAAACAAACCAACCATCACTATTATCCGTGCAAATTGAGGTTATGTTTAAAGATAAGGGACGTACGGTAACTGTACCGAATTAAGGGAACACCGTATTTTATTACGGTTCCCTTAATAAAAACGCAGGTCACGCGCATGCTCAGATGCCAAATATTAATTTTCCTGAATAAGGGAGCGCGAAAATGTACGCCCAATAAATCCCTAACATTGGACAAATCACACATCTAGGCTGAAATTCCAGAAATTTAGACCGCGCGTTCCGAGTTTCCATAATTATTCCTTATTTTATTTATTCAGTTTAAAATGCATAAGGAAGTTTATTTAACATATTGTTTTGTTTTATCTTCTAGAAACAATTATTGAAATCAGGATTGAGCCATTTACTCCCTACAATCTGACAACCAGGGCAAAAAGGTTATTGATTTGTCGAGGCACGTTTTGCCGTCTTAGGTCCGACCGATCCGTTGGGTTTTTGTTAGTTTCTTGCAGTTTTTGTAATTGTTATTGTTATATTTTAGTTTTAAGACTTATAAAAATGCATAAGAAGTGTGCGTTAGGTGAAAAAAGTGCCGAAAATTCGCCAGAACTATCTTTTCACGGGTAAACAACACATATGTATGAAACCGCCTCATTTTAAATATTGCTTCAGAACCAATCAGAACGCGACTCTACAATGTTGCCATAACTGTTCCTCAGCAATTTTCTTACATTTGGTTACTGATTTGAAAAGTTTGCCTTCTTTGGTGAGCATCGATGCAATCAGTTGGTGAATTGGAGGAATCAATCTGGTAATTTAAGAACCCTATGAATATCACCAAGAATCATAGATGAATTTACAAACTCGATTGTTTTCATCGATTAGCTCATCGGTGAATTTACAAACTCGCCCTCGCATACGAGTACTAACTCGGCGGTTTTTCAGTCGGTGTTTTTATGCACCGTGTAGAGTGGGAGGCGGAAGACATGCTGGTACACAAGCAGTATTTGGAGGTTATCTTACGTTGTGCAGACGTAGCGAATAAATGACACGACGTCAGCCAGCCCCGTCGTTTCGACTTCCTGTTGACCCTTCCTTATTTATGCCTAAATGGGGAATACAAAATTATTCAAAAATTAAATTGTACTTATAAAGTATATTATTAAATATAAAATGAAGGTTTTTTTTTATTAACAGATAATAAGAAATACTTTTAAAATCCAAGACAAATGCAATTTTCGCCGTCGAAAGCATGTTTATTGATAAATATGATTTTTTTTTAATGATATCTCGGGGAAAATCTTGCATAAGAGTCTCATCCCTCTGTTAGGACAGCCTGTATAGTATCGTATTTCTACCGACTAAAACCCGCCTGATGGCTGGCCAGAGTCACTGTACTGCAGCCATTATTGGCTTATTGTGCACCGAGTTGTGCACTCTTTGATTCTAGTTTACCACTCCATTAGATTTATACCCTGTATGAGTTTGTACAGGTTCTTAATGGAGCAGTTCCTAGTGGTTATTGGGTCTAGTTAAATTTAATATGTTTTTTATATTTTGTTTATTTTTAACTGGGGTGGTGTGTGTCCAGGTCCAATTTAGATCAAAATTTGTAAAACAAAAAATGTGGCCAATAGACGCCAAGTTGTTTAGAATGACGTATTTAATCTAATTACCTATTTTGCACTAAAATTTTACCAACTCGGACCGGGTCTCCAACTTTCGTTATACAAGATTGACTAAATGTCACTAAAACTAACTTCTTACGTTCAAACGACGTAGGGAAATCCTACGTCTGAACGTCCGAAGGGCAGCAAACGTCTTCGATTGGTAGGTTAGTCGCACAGATAACCTTACTTTTAAAACAAAAG
The DNA here is from genome assembly GCA_963921995.1 of Oxystoma pomonae. Lineage (NCBI taxonomy): Eukaryota > Metazoa > Arthropoda > Insecta > Coleoptera > Brentidae > Oxystoma > Oxystoma pomonae. Next base: position 77,527,858 of record OY998166.1, on the reverse strand, counting down.
ATCAAAAGATCTTGGGTGGAAATAACGAAAATTCAAACTTGGATGAGCATCCCACAAGGAACACACAAAAGATCAAAGCAAAAAGAGAAATGATTAAACGATGTTTCGCCCTGGGTAACCAGCGTGGGCTCATCAGTAGTTTCACTGGTCACCCTCCACTATACATCATTAAACACCATCATACACTTTGATTTCCAACCTTGAACCACTCACAAATAGGCATCGTTCCGCACTGGTACTTACTTATCCAAGTTACCTGATACGAATTCGTCCTGGCGTGTTAATATTTTCAGTAGGATTATGCTCCTAAGGCAATTAAAACAAAGAAGAACTTTAACTTCTCCTTTGTTTTAATTGCCTTATGGAAAAAATTTCCTTAGCATTTTGCGTATTTTCAGAAAAAAGGTTCCCAAATATTGCGCCCCACAGAGTACACCGTGGCTGAGCCTAAAAATGGACGACTTTCTAAAAATTGTGTATATAAAAAACCTAAAGGAAATGAAGATTATGCCCCAACTGGGCTCAATGTAATCGTCTGGTAAAAGTAATAGGTATAGCGATCTGGACACACGCTAACACCACAGCTAATAATCTCTGCAAGGGCACCCCCTCAGCATCTAAAGAGATAAATGTTTCTATAGAGAGTCGACAAAATGTTTAAATTTACGTTTATTAGGCATAATAACATTTCAACCAAAAAAAGAACGCTACATTTACTTACACATTTAAAGTTGTCACGACGTAACCGGCACCACATAGAATTTCCTGAAAGTAACCGCAACTTGCCCCTGCTACTTGCCTGTATACTATACCACGACGTAATAATTCACTAAGTGGGTAACAATTTTCCGGTTATTATAGCGTTGCCACGACTTCAAAGTTAGGTACCAAATACCACACTGCTATGTCGCAACTATTCGGTTTTTTTTGGAAGCATAAATTCACACATGACAAAGTGATTAACAAAACAAACAATGTCTCAAATTTTTAAGTTTGGTTATGGCTAGTATGCATTATACAATGAGCTTCAGGCTACTGCGAACATAGGGGGAATCAAGTCCAATTTACTCTCCGTGCCGTTATTTTGTTTTATTTCTGCCTTGCTCGAGAAACAGATTGGTAAGTTCTTAAGTGAAATAATACATTTTTAAAACTAAAAATGGATGTCTACGAAGTTGCCGAAAAAGTGCACATGGTCAAATGGTACTATCAAGGCAGACCATTGAGACTTATTCAAGAACTTTTTTTGGATGTGATGATTTGCGCTGCAGTGGAGGAAAATCGAAAGTTAACTAGCCACGAAATTGCCGAAGCAATTGACACGTCTTCAGCCACTGTCTTACGTGTTCTCAAAAAGAATGGTTATCATTCTTACAAAGCGTTAAAAACGCATCAAATTTTTCTGGAGGACATCTATCGTCGTATGGAATTTTACGAAACAATGATGGAAAGGGCTAATCGTGATGAAAACTTTCTGAGATCTATTCTTTTCACAGATGAAAGCACTTTTCCATTATTGAATCGTCATAACCCAACACACGTGCGATATTGACGTAATAACACAGTATCCCCAAAAACTAAATGTTTGGGGGTGCTATTGTAGGGGAACACGTAATTGGGCCATTTTTTATTGACGGCAATTTGAATGGTCCTAGATACTTGGATCTACTGCAGCAGCATATTATTCCAACTGCTAGGAAGTTGTTAGGTGTGAGATTTGGTGAAACATGGTTTCAACAAGATGGTTGTCCCGCTCACAATGTTGGCCTTGTTAGGGAATATCTTAATAATGTATTTCCTAATCGGGTTATAAGCACACGTGGAACTATTTTATGGCCAGCTTGATCACCTGATCTTGCTTCTAATGACTTCTATCTGTGGAGTTATATTAAAAATAAAGTTTGCGGGCATGAAAGAGCTAATAATTTGGAAGAACTTCGGATTAAAATTGAAGAAGCTTTTCAAACTATCACCCCTAACATGCTTGGAAACGTTAGAAGGAGTTTTTATAATAGCTTCAGATATTGTCTAACCGAGCAAGGAGGACTTTTCGAACATTTGCTCAAATTTTTTTTGACTGGGAGAATCTTTTTAGTTTTTAGAATGTATTATTTTATTTTGAGAACTTGCTTCTATTTTGTTTCTCCTTATCATTTTTATTGTAACACGTTGTTAGCATGATTCCCCGATAGTAGAAAATGTTACTTTAAAAGAGTTGCGACTTAGAAGTCGTTATAAAAAGTTATTGCCTCCACACTGCCACACTATTATGCAACTATGATGTCGCAAATTTTTGTAGTAAAATTGTAAGTCATTTTCTAGTTGTGTCGTTCAACGTCGGCTACTTCAACGAGGCTTACATTTACTCAGACAAATAAGTAAGGAATAAAAGTATGGGCTACTACAAATTCGCGAATGAGAAGGAATCTTGGAGGGACTTTCAAACGACACTATAAAAGAATACGACGAATAAGTCGTTTCTGGGGGGGGGGGGGGTGATTATTACGTAAGGTGCACTTTTACGCGATACTAGAGAGTATTCCAAATCGTTTTTCTGACAACCACATTACTACTATTGGAAAGTAGCGAAGCCTTTACCCATGTATCTGTTACTATAATAGGTAAAAAGGAACCCAACAAAAATTAGGGCATATTCTATAGACCGTCACTAAACTGAATCGATTCCGACAACGATTGGCCGTTGAGCAGGACAACTAATTTAACGTCATAGTAATCCCTTATTTATTTATCTCCCTTTCTCTCTCTATTATCTCGTTTGATAAGTAACGCTGGCTAAGACCGGAAGCAACGAACCAGCTGCCTTCGTGTTATTTGACAGAAATAATTCGGTATTTGTCATGTATTTGTTTACTTTTTCTTAAAAATCCTGAATTTCTTCGAAAAAAATGAAAATGTGTAAAAAGCAGTATTTTTTACGCAGCAACATTTTTTAACTTAGTAGTAGTAGTAGTAACTAGGGGGCGGCCCAAGAGCTGGCAAATAGGCCTAATCGGTCCCTTTTTACCTTACCCCAGCCCAGCCTCCTAAGCCACCACCTGTACCGCTTCAAAGGTAGTGGTACTTTGGCCCACTTGAGAGCTCGTAGGTCCTCTGCATCCAGGTTCGGATGTCCGAGTACCTGATGCCTCATCCTTAGGTATGCTTCGCACTCCGCAACGAGGTGCCGTGATGTCCCCTCCGCCCTCCCGCAGGCATGGCAGATAGAGTCATTCCCGATCCCGATGCGAGTCAGATGCTTACTAAGTCGGTTGCAGCTGTCTCCTTGTTATACCTAAGGGTGGTTCCGGCCCCACGTATTGAGTGCTGGCCCCGATCCGAGCGAGTTCATCCGCCTTTTCCTTGCCCGACACTCCCGTGTGTCCCGGTACCCACATCACTGTAACTCTTGTCTTGACTCAAGGCTTCCAGTGCTTCTACGCACTCTTCCACCAGAGTATTGGCAATTTTTGGCGCACTGAGTGCCTTTAGGACCGCTGGGCTGCATATGTACACATGCTCCTCCGCACCATTGCGAACCTCTTCTAGTGTTGCCGCCATTATAATGGCGTATACCTCGGCTTAGAAGACCGTAGCTTGCTCTCCGAGCGGGTAGCTCATCCGAACTTCTCGGTCTTGCACGTAGACTCCCGGCCCTGTTGTCTGCCTCTCCGATAGCTTTTTTTTAACTTACTTTTTTCTAATTTTTGACAGTGAGAAAAATGCGCAGCAAAAATAAAAGCACGGAATAAAAAAAATAGGTAACAAAAATGGCGTCGTCTCGATTGAAGACGTAGGACGCCGAAACTGACCGAAACCCCTCGAATCGATAAATTTTCGCGCATCTGCAAAAATCCTCAGCTAAAACCGACGCTACACGACTTGTCAAACTTTGGTTCCAACGTTAAATCGACCATGTGAAGTCAAATAGTTCAACAGTTGGTTCGGTAAATGTATCTGCTACACGGTGTTACGAATGCTTGAAGCACAGATCTATTTTAAAGTGTGGTACAAACGTTTGTGCCCTTTAACCATGGAGGATACACGCGTTGCTGTTGCAGCGGCAGCGTTAATAGTTTTTAGTTGCGTTAAGTTGTTAAGTTTATGTACTGTCCACAACAATAAAACAATATAGTGTTTCGTGTAGCGCCACTAGTTTGAACAGTGGTGGTCCCAGTCATTTGAAAAGGGGGGAGGGCGGTTTCGATTCGAAAATAAACTAGAATAAAAGCATAGCTTTCATATCAATATATGCAAACAAAACTTAGTAACTACAAGCGCGGATTTGGCCTCAAATCTAGGGGGAGCGTACTCAGATTTTAAGTGGTTTATTTCATACATTTTTTATTTTTTTAAATGTTTAAATGCTCCGAAAATTTTTGAGACAATTACATTAAAAATGCAATTTTGAGTCAACAGTATCATAGCGCCGCAGTCGAAAATTTTAAAGAAAATTGCAGTAAAAAATGCAGTTTTTTATTTAAAATTAAACTAAAATTTTAAATATATCAATGGTTTCAAAGTGCAGCAGGCGAAAATTTTTAAGAAAATTACACTACAAATGCCATTTTTAACACAAAATTAAATACCGTAAATATCAAATGTGTTATAGCGCCACAATTTATGCCCTACTTTTGATTTTCTAAAGGTTTCCTCAAAAAATTTAAAGCCAGGGTGGGGGGCGGTAATTAACCCCCTGAAATCCGCGCTTGGGTAACTACGTATAATTTTTTCAGTTATAAAAAACATAGATAACAAACAAACCACAAACAAAACCTTAGCTGTTAGGTACTTTTTTTTTGAGGTCTAAAAAGCATTTTAAGTTGAAACATTGCCTTTTTATTGCATATCTCAAATATAACATGCCTATCTCAAAAAAAAGTTCGTTTCCGGTTTTTTTTATGCGCAAACCGGTCAATGACTCACTCAAAGTCAATTTTCAATACTCTGATATGGAGCAACGCTAAGCCCGTCAAACGAATTTCCGTCATAGTGTTCTTAAGTACTTATGTTTTCAATCTTCTGAGGCAGGAGAAGCTTGTTTCTGATGAAGCATTACTTAAGCCGATCACACACAAACGCTGCACTGTGTGCATTGCGGTGGCATAAAGGTCTCAACCAATCGGCGCTCGAGAATTTTGAACATGGCGTCCTGAGATCGAGCGCTAATTGGTTGAAAACTCTATACCACCGCAGTGCACGCAGTGCGGCGTTTTTGTGTGATCGGGTTTACTCGCAAACATCCAAGAATGTTTTTGTCGACGGAAAAATATCGCCGCATTTGTTCATTGCCTCGGAAACCTTATCATATATGTTTTAATTTAAGCTCTTGCCTACTTCTGACCAATATTATTTCCAAATACTGACTTCTCCCAATAAAAGTTCCAGAATTTGTGTTTTGGATTAATCAAACAGTTTATAGTGTTTGGGAACGAAATTAGTTAATTTTGCCTTGATTTTTGCTTCACGTTCTATAAAACTTGGTATAAATATGTTCAGGTCAAAAATACTTAAAGTCTCGTTATTGAACTTTGATTTTATGTCCGAAATGATTTTGTCTAAAACTTGTTTATAAATAGAACCTCTATAATACTGTTCTGTATTTCCAATGACATTGACCTAACCCCAAACTAGAGACAAAAATACCGATTCTGACATAAAAACCCGGCCATGCTTACTTACAGTATAGTTAGTATTTACAATTGAATGTAAAAATGAAATATATCCCACACAAGCATTACCTAAAATGCTTTGGTACATTTTTGAAAAAATAAACGTATATATATATAATATCGTGGTTTTTGCGGTAAGTACGTCATGCGTTTGTTTATTCTTAAAGGAACGTTCTGCAATTTCTCGTTTTTCTCTCTATAGACTTTAGGGTTACCACCAGCATCTTTGTTGTCTCCTTTTTTCTGGACCAAAGGGGGGGCGATGCCCCCCCCCCCCTGGGACCGCCACTGAATCAGCGAATGTTTTCCTTGAAACGCTTGGACGCTCGACATTCGTAGCTCGTAGGTTCGAACATCGGCCCCACGATTTGAGAGATTTCATAGCATCGTGTAGCGCCGGTTTTAGCCAATTTCTTTGTTTTTGTTTGGTGTGGGTAAGCTAATAGGTATATGGTCTAAAGCAACTGAATTGTTTTGTTTGTAAATCCGTCCTTCGCGCGATTAGGCTTACTTGCGCCAACATACCGGCATGCTTTTTTCTCCCATTCTACCCGGTATAGAAAGAGACAGAAAGTAATGCAAATTATCTTTTAAGTTGCCAAACTGCCCACAATTGAAACCATAGAAAACTGCATGAAACTCTGCCCGATGATAATCCAAGCTCCCCTGGGACAGCCACTGAATCAGCGAATGTTTTCCTTGAAACGCTTGGACGCTCGACATTTGTAGCTCGTAGGTTCGAACATCGGCCCCACGATTTGAGAGAGTTCATAGCATCGTGTAGCGACGGTTTGAGCCAATTTCTTTGTTTTTGTTTGGTGTGGGTAAGCTAATAGGTATATGGTCTAAAGCAACTGAATTGTTTTGTTTGTAAATCCGTCCTTCGCGCGATTAGGCTTACTTGCGCCAACATACCGGCATGCTTTTTTCTCCCATTCTACCCGGTATAGAAAGAGACAGAAAGTAATGCAAATTATCTTTTAAGTTGCCAAACTGCCCACAATCGAAACCATAGAAAACTGCATGAAACTCTGCCCGATGATAATCCAAGCCTTGTGGGAGTTTAAGTCGCCCCTTATGCAATTGCCTTACATCAATGACGACAACCTGAAGTACTTCATGTCGAAGAAACGTCAAGTTAAGACGCTGCAGCAGTTTGCTCAAATGAAAAGCGACGATAGACGGACTATATTGAGGAGTTTTAGTGACGAAGAGTATGAGAACGTGATAAAAGTGTTAGGAAGGATGCCTTTTGTTGATTTTCAGATTTCGGTGGAAGGTAAGTAACTTTTTTTTTATTTTTTTTTTGATTTGATGCCTATGCGGAGATTCTTGAAAGTGTAAGAAGGGAGTGCTCGCCAAGAGAATATCGTCGTCCTTTTCGCGCTTGTGTACTTTTGTTTTCAATATGGAAGCGACGGAACATGTCATGTGAAAATAAGTTCTTTACAAAAATATGGAGCCGAAACATGTCAAAATAACGAGCTTATGAAAATTTATTAAAACCCAGATGATTTTCTCTAAATTTTTTTGATAAAAATTGGTAAAATCAAATGGTCATACAGCTATACAATTTTCATGGGCCGTTTTCCCTGACCTACGCTTTGAGCATGTCAATTTTACGATGTCTTGTTCACTGATGAACACCTGTAGCTATCCACAAAATAATTGTATTTATTGCTTAATTATTTTAATGAAAATTCCAGCGAATTAAATCGGAAATTTTTTGACGTAATCACAGAATATTTTTTTAACAGAATTGTGTTTACACATCGCAAAACAAAATTATACCTTAATTTTTTATAAACTTATATTTTAGTACATTCCACTTACATAACTTAAGATGTTCTTCATATTCTTCTGCCACCTCCTTTCTTCTTACAGGCACAATGTTTTATCTACCACTTGTAGTAACTCAAAGCTTATGTAAAATTAAAGAATATATCATGTTAGGTCTTAAAGTAGCATTTTTCTACTAGCTTACGGAAAATCCACTCTTCCACACTAGTGCGGAAAAGTAAATGTGCCTAGTTTTTAGGGAGAGTACTCTGACATTCAAATATTTAAAGAATATATTTATAGGATTGTGGTTTATAAAATGACTTAAAAATATTTAATTTTATTAGAATTGTTGTATAATTTTTTATAAAACAAAAAGAGAATATGGTATAAGCCTCATTTCATTATCAAATCGATGTTAAACAATAACAAAAACCTGATATTTTTTATTTGGCAACAACTATCTTGTTAAAACCAATTTTGCTGTCGCCGCTTTATAAATGTTTTTTTACGTTAACTTTCCGCACAAACTGCTATTCCGTATAACTACAGTGTAGCTAAGTAGAAATCATCTTACTCGAAACTAATCATTTGGTTTACCCCGCGCCCCGCACCGCACCACAAAACTTAAAAATACTTTTTAAGTTAAGATTTTACTTAGTTACCCTGGCAACTGAATAACCAAGTCAATCAAAACTTTATGTTTTACTGGTGTCTTATCAAAGAAAAAATAGGTATTGTTAAATATCAAAAAATATAATTTTTAAATTAAAGTAACACTCGTGGCATATCGGACAAAGCGTTTTTGTTTCTCACTTCATTACGACCAGGCCTCCAATGTCTAATCGAGAATCCAGACACCTACATCCAGTAGTAGAAGCTATATAGGCACCATACACACTTCTCGAATTTAAAACAAACAATTTGTAATCCGCGGAGACGTAGTACCTGTGTGCGCCACCTGTCGAATAAACTGAAAAACAAAAACATCAAAATTGAAAAGTGCAGAAGACCGTAAATACAGAATCCTGTACCTTTCAGCAGGTTATAAAGAAGAAACCTGTAAAAGTATAAGGTCACTGTAACATGACTCTTAAAAAGAGGTAACGTTCGCAGCAGCACCGCCCCCCAATTGGAGCTTCATACTACGTGGCCCTAATTTTAAGGCATCAGCAAGCAATCGCTCCGGAGGAGGCTTGTTGCGCAGAACTAAAAAATAAAAATTAAAGTAACACTCGTGGCATATCGGACAAAGCGTTTTTGTTTTTCACTTCATTACGACCAGGCCTCCAATGTCTAATGGAGAATCCAGACACCTATAGACCTGTTTCATCCTTATTAGGAATCATCAGGGAGTCATAGGATTGTACCTGGCAGTTGAAGCTACACAGGCACCATGCACACCTCTCGAATTTAAAACAAAAAGTTTGCAATCCGCGGAGACGTAGTACCTGTGTGCGCCACCTGTCGAATAAATTATTAATTTATTTACGGACACGAGATTCACTTTGTTGTTTTTTAAATAATTTTTAAACTATTTTATTTTAAAAATAATTTTGTGTGGAATTTTCTTACCGAATACCGCGCGAGGTTAAATTAAATCCTGAAATTTTTTTTCGTTTATGAATATTTTTGGAAAATTTTCCCTCGTCTTCGATACTTGAAAATTTTCAAAATATTTATGAGCTCGTGAAAATTTCCGGAAATAATTTAACCTCTTGTGGTGTTACTAATGAAAATTTTACTGACCATTATTTGTACTTTCTAGTCATGGACGACGAAAACCCGACCGAAGTAACGGCCGGTGCTATAGTCACAGTTACAGTCAATTTACACAGAAGGGACATGTCAACGCTGTTCGGTGATGAATCGGTCAAAGACGATACCGTAGAGGTTATCGAAAACGGCGGAACGGAAATCGTTAAGGAGGAAACGGGAGGAGGAGGAGATGCCGACCCTGAGTCGGCGAATCTCGTGAAAAGGCCCGCGTGGATGAAACAGAAGCGAGGTAAAATTTGTCAGCATATTTTTTACGAGAATAGTTAAGTATTAGTGTAAAATTTTCGTTGATTTTGGATTATTTTTTGTTCTAAAAATGCTAGTGTCAAATTTTTTCAGAAACAACATGTCACTTAGTTGTTTTTTTTTCTTCTAAAGACTTCTTTTAAGTATGTTTTCCATGTTAATAATCGTCGAATCAATTCCATCAACTTTTCAAAAGTGGCGGGTGCATTACACAATCTAAAAAGCACCACCTTGAATTGATATAATCCGTTTCCTGTTGTAAATAATGTCTTTGTCTTCCATTTGTAGCTATACCTACCAATCTATCTTCACATTCAAAGTAGAAAACCATTTAGACATGCCAAAATTTTAAAGGATCATCGGTTCCTGGCAAAAGATAGCTGTCTTTCTTAGTGATGTCGTTTAACTTTCTATAGTCAAGTCCAAGCCTGGTAAAGCCATTCTTGTATCAAAACCACTTGTTCTTCCTGTTTTTTCTCCCGAAATCATCTAAGCTTCTTCTTCTAAAGAGTTAACTAAAGTTTACTGCTATTGACAAAACAAACTCAATACATTTCATGAGGGAGTAAACTGGTACATCTTATGCTAATGTGCATGTTTAAGAATTAAATTAAGGTATATAATGTAGGTATGTATCTATATTATACAAGGTGATTCACGACGAAATGCAAATATTTTAATGGTAAGTATTACAGACCAGGGGCAACTCATATCCAATGCTAAAAAGTTTTTTGTGTCTTTTTGTCAAATATACAGTGTGATTTATGAAAATATCGCAAAAATAAAAACGAACATATGGGAAACCAGTAAACGTTACTTTATTATTTACTTTAAATTTGGGACACATGAGGAGCCCCAAAAGCCACTTCTACCAATGTATAAAAGAAATGAAATTCCAGGTCCGAAATTAAAAAAAAATAGTATTATATATTTTTGTTAAAAACAACACCCTGTATACTGCAATTTGCAAATTTTGGTATTACCACATAACAGCTAAAGGATGGTGCTATAATACCCTTAGGTTGTATTTAACGCGTTAAGTCTCAGTTTTTTATTAAAAAAAAATAAAAACATCCAAATTCCAATCCTGAGATATTAGGGTTGCAAACAATATCACGTTTTAAATTTATAAAAACGTATTTTTAGGTTAAAACTAATTTGGACATAAATAAATCAACACCCACCTTACCCAAGCAAAAAACAGACTGGTACAGGACCGGATTCATATTTTTTAATTTATTTTCATAAAATATACAAACACATACTTTTAATTTATTAATAAACCCTATTTTAATTTGAAATCCGTTTTCGGAATTGATTTGAAGTCAGAGTCAAATCATTAAAATTTCAGGTCCGGACTATTATTTATTTGATTTTATTTGTTCCCTTTGAATCACAACATACAAAGGCAAAGGTTGATGCTATAAGTATTTTTTTAAATTGATCATCATCTACAAAACAGTTCAAAGATTACAACCAGGGGATATTGTACAGAGTGATCTACCATAAATGCGATCGCCACTTCTCTTGGTTATTAGACATGCTTTAAAAAGTGTTGACATAAGGTTTGTTGTTTTAAATAAAACATCCTATATTTTATCGAATTTTTAAATTCCTCATATTCGTGATACAGTAATAACAAATAAATTAATAGAGGGAGATACTGACTTTGATAATAGCATATATGGCTCAGCTGAAAGCCACAGCCATGGCAAGTCAAGCAACATTTAGCGATCACAAAAAAAGTACATCTTTGGCACATGGAGTCGAGCATGGAGTTTTACAATATTTGAAGACCTTGGCGGAAAAACCTATTAACTAACATCTGTGTCGACCATACCTTCCCTAAGTTAACAAGTTATTACTAAGATATCCTTGAGTTTTCGTAAGTTTTCAGCATTCAACATTTTTTTTGTAGCTCTATCTTTTATAAAGGATGTGGGATTTTGCTCAAAACTGCATATGTTGTAGGTTTCATTATCCTGATAAAAATCTATCATTGCTCCACAGTGATCTGGTATGTGGTTTTCAACTGCGGTCAAAGTTAAACATTTTGGTATTCTGGCTTTTCCCTAAAATCAGTTTCTTGCACTTTTTGTGAAAATGTAAATAATATTTATGAACCAAACTGTAGTACTGTAGCACTGGCATAACAAATCTAAAAAATATTAAATCATATGACCAAGAAATGACTTTTTTAACAGAAGGCAAATTTCAATTATTATGTTGCCACGTAGTATTTAACAAACATGCTTCAAAATAAAAACTTTTGTAGCCTTTTTAGCCATTTTTGTTGATTTTAGTAAAATGGGTATACCTATTGATTGCTATGGGGCAGTGATAGATTTTCATCAAGATAAGCAAAATCACACAGAAAGCCAGTTTCCATAAGGAAAGTGCATCATCCTTAAAAAACGAATCTACAAAAAAAAATGTCAAATGCTGAAAACTTACCAAAAAATGAAGATTAAAAAATAAATATTGATTTTTCTTTATTTCTAGTAAACTGGTAAAACATCTTATAATTACTGGTCTTAAAATCTCAAAAAAATACTGGCTACAATATCACAAAAATTGACAATGAAATCTTAAACTACTTACTTAAAATTACATATAGAAAGTTACAAACACCTGGAAATGACAACAAGAAAAAGAAAAAAAATATACTAATAAAATACATATTAAAATTAATTTTTTTTAATGTTCTTTTTAAAACTCATGAAGTATTGTTCTAATTTTGTAAAACTCGATGTGCCAAAGATGTACTTTTTTGTGATCGCTTGCCATCGCTCTGGTTTTCAGCTGATCCATATATGCTATTATCAAACTCCGTATCTCACTCTATTCATTTATTTGGTAATTATGCAGTATACGGTTTTCTGTCATTTTTAATTTTTTATGAAAAATTCTTTATGGGGGCACCTACTAGGGTCCCTAAAGTCCGTCTGCGCCGTTTGGTTTTTTTTGATTTTTTTTTGTTTTTTTTTTATTTTTTTTTCACTAAAACAACCCAATCCAACACAGTCCAACCCAATCTAATCCAACCCAACCCAAAACAATAAAAAAAACACCCCCCCAGGCACCCCTTTTCTCTTAAAAAAAAACAAAAAAAATCGGGCGCAGGCGGATTTGGGGTCCTAGGGACCCTAGTAGGTGCGCCCATAAAGAATTTTTCATAAAAATCAAAAATGGCAGAAAACTGTATGCTGCATAATTACCATTTATTTTTCTTGTCTTCTAGACCTATAACAACCTCGGATTTATAAACTGTTGACGCATATCTCTCCCTAGCCGTTTTAGTTCCTGTTTCAGATTCAGATCAACTTAATGAATCTTGAGCGCGAGCGCCAGCAGCAATGGTTGACAGTACCCTTTGAGTTTATAAATTTGAGGTAATGTTTCCATGTTGTAATTTATTTGTTCAAAACTTGCACCTTCCCCAGACCAAATGAGAGAGATTATCATGGTGTGGCCGTTCAAGCATTTGTCTGTCTTTTAAATGGTTTTTATTGGTTGGTTCTTCACTTTTTTGTTTTTGTATTAAAAAACAACAACAAAAATAACCTTTCTAGAAACGTCATTTTTTGGCACTGTTGATAGTCAGTGTTCCCACAATACTATTTAAAATTAAGGAACCAATGTCGCCAGTGATTTCCCCACAAGGGTATTATCAATCCCTTTTTTTTTACAGCCGTGTTGTAAGCCTAATATCTCAGGATTGGAATTTGAATGTTTTAATTTTTTTAATAAAAAACTGAGATTTGACGCGTTAAATAAAATCTAAGGGTATTATAACACTGTCCCTTAGCTTTTAATTGGTAATACCAAAATTTGAAAATTGCAGTTTACAGTGTATTGTTTTTAACAAAAATATATAAAACTAAACTTTGTTTAGTTCGGACCTGGAATTTTATTTTTTTATACATTGGTAGAATTAGGTTTTGGGGCTCCTTATGTGTGCCAAATTTAAAGTAAATACGTTTATTTGTTTCCGAGATATGTCCGTTTTTATGTTTGCAACATTTTTATAAATCATATTTGACAAAAAGACTCAAAAAAAATTTTTGGATATGAGTTGCCCCTGGGCTGTAATACTTACCATTAAAATATTTGCATTTCATCGTGAATCACCCTGTCTACTGTCAGGAAACTGTGAGCAACCTGAGAAAAGCGAGGCACCAACTGTGATTTTAGTTCAAAATTTTTACTATCATAAAAATTATTTCAAAAAGTCTTAGAATTATTGAAAATAAAGAAAAAAAAATAATGCAAAGCATTTTTGTTTTATAGTATAATAATATACTATATTAGTATAATAATATACTATATTATCAACGGCTATAAAAATGTCTGCTAAATTTTAATTAAATAAGATTTTTATGACAGACATAGTGTAATTTCCCCAATTCCATACTTAAAGTTAAAATATGAACAAAACAAAGAACAACTTAACCTATATACATGTTCTTATTATATATTTCGCTTAATATTTTTACAATTATTTTTATATCACCTAGACTTATGTTGTCGCCGTCTAATTTCGCCATTGGAAATGACTTATATTTTGTTATTTTTTTTGGTCAGATACTTACTCAACTGACTTCTTCGGTACACAATAAAAAGTCAATAATGCTTAGGGTATATAGAGACATCTAGGGCAGACGAAAAAATTCAAATATTAATTCGAACGGCGAGCGCAGATGGCAACAGCGCGGCGGCAGTATAAATCAACCTTAATATTCTGATAAGAGATATGAATTTAATATTCTTACAAACCTGAACACATGTGAATTAACTTTTATTGTCAAAATCAATGAATAGCAAGCTTTCTCTCAAAAAAGGTAATGGTAACCGTAGATCCAGATTTCGCACTTGTGGTGTTCATCACTACGGTGCTAGGAATTAGTAGATGAAATGATGATGAAAAAATGTGACATAGGATTCATGAAAAAGACATCCATCTGTCAAATTGCAGAATCGGCAGATGTACCTTCAATTTGAAGGAAAATTAAGCGTCTCTACGGAGACAGATATCATTATTTTTACAGATATCATAAGCTCTGGGGTGCGTTCAGATTGAACGTCGGGTGACGCCCGGGCACGCCCTGTCCGTTCAGATTGCTAATGTGTTTTTTTAATATGAAGTCTAGTTTGCCACATTCCCATAATTTGTTGTTGATCGAGGAAGGCAATATTGTTCTAGGTGGAACAATCAAGAGTGGTGAAGTGAGTGAAAAAGTGGTGAAAGTGAATCATCGTCAACAAGTAGTTCTTCATTTATAAACGCATTTACTATTACTTCTTCCATAATTACAAAAAAATTTGAAATCTTAAGAGTGAGGTTATGATAATGCGTCTTGTTCGTTCATATCGGACGAATCGCCGGGCACACTCGGAGTGCACTCTCTATCGGGTAACGCTCTGCGCCGGACTTCACCCGGACTCTTCAATCTGAATGCACCCCTGGAGTTGATAAATCTAAAAAGGCATTTAGCGAGGGTGAATAAATAACAAAATCAATGAATAGCGAGCTTTGCCTCAAATAAGGTAATGATATCCGTAGATCTGGATTTCGCACTTCTGATGCTCATCAGTACGGTGCTAGGAATTAGGAGATAAAATGATGATGAAAAAATGTGACATAGGATTCATGTAATTTTTATTGTGGTTTGCAAGTTTGTTTAAGGACTGCAGAACTAATTGTTGGCGTACCTCAAGGGTCTATACTTGGACCCTTGCTTTTTATAATTTTTGCCAATGATTTACATAGCGTTTTTAATAATTTGCCTGTCATTTTGATGTCATACGCAGATGACACAAATTTGCTAATTAAAGTTTCGAACCGCGAAGATATAGGGATGGTTGTCGGTCTAGTCTTTTCTAAGGTCTGCCAGTGGATGGAAAAAAATAAACTTGTGGTCAACGCATATAAAACTATTTGTATGGTTTTTCGATCACCGAAGTCAAATATTGACATAAACTATATTACTTTAAACGACAAGCAACTGAAAACTTCTCGAGACATAAAGCTACTAGGTTTTTATGTGGATAATAAATTAAATTATAACACTCACATCGATCATTTATGTAAAAAATTATCGTCTGTGTGTTTTGGTTTGAGAACGATGTTGAATCAGTGTAGTGAGACTATTTTAAAAACTTTATACTACGCCAAATTCTATTCTCACTTAAAATACGGCTCAAACGTAAATAGGGTTTTTATATTGCAAAAATATGCTATTCGTATTATCAAAAAAATGAAACCTTTAGAGTCTTGCCGAGATGCTTTTAAAGATTTGAAAATTTTAACTTTTACAGGTTTGTACATTTGCGAGTTACTTTGCTACGTCAGGAAAAATATGACTATCTTTCAAAAAAAACAAAAATTACTTATGTAGCGACCAACATTACACTGCTCTTTATTTTATAATGTTTTACCAAATGAAATAAAATTATCTCCTTCAATCAATGTATTTAAAAACAAAGTTAAACAATTGCTAATTAATATTAACCCTTACGAAATTAACGAATTTTTAAACAAAGTTTAACTGTAACTGTGTTATATGTATACGTTGTTTTTATATTTTCATACTTAGTGTTTTGACTATAATTAATTCTATTTTAAAATTACGAAATGAATTTCTTTCTAACTTATTTATATTTTATTTAATTTTTTTTATTTATATACCATTTTTTTATTCATTTTTTTAAAGGTTCTTTTGACTCAATTTCTATGTGTATTATCATATGAAAATAAAGCTGATTTCTATCTATTTAACTATCTAACTTTACATACCTTTATTTTGTCGTCTTTATAAAAGAACCTCGAAAAAAACTTACAAAAACCTTCGAAAATATCTCATTTGAGGCATTGGGCATTAACTACTTTATCAAAAGTATTTTAAATTTTGAAAATTAAAAAAAAACGTGTTGGTTGATTTTTAATCTAAGGATTTACTATTTTAAGTATATTTCATAAACTTTTTTTGTTTTCAGTGTACCTACCGGCATGTACCGCCACTGACTGATTTCACTTGCTCCCCCTTTGTTTCCAAAACATTGGACGATTTCTTCCAAAACATCACTTTAAATGCACTGATATTTTCTCCCACTGGTAAAAAAACACACTAAAAACGTTTTTTGACAAAATGTGGTTTTAAAGAGAATTCCAAACTGCTTAAAACATCCTTAAATTTTAAAATAAATAACACGAAAAAGCTTATGTCAATAAAAATATCATCGGATCGTCTGCTCTCTGCCGGCCGGACTTTCCCGCCCACAAGCCAATCACGACCAAAAGTGGTTGACACAGAATTCTCTGTCCCTATCGTTTAAAATAATAGAAAAATAATCGATATTTCTCACCTTTGTTTTGGTTTGATTTTATTTGTAAATAAACAGTGGTTATTATTTGCCAAGGAGCTTTCGTTGGATCAGATATCTTGTCTCTTTTTGATCTAAGGTCTTGACTATCCGCACCGTATTTCCTTGTTTCATTAAATTAATCTAGACTTTTGGAACAACATATTTTTATATTTATTTTTTTATGTTCAAGTTTATGGCTTTTCGGTCGTTAATAGATTAATTCAAAAATTCTTCCACTTACAGGCGGCGGAAAGAAAACCAAAAAACCCTCAAAACCAAGCAGTAAAACCGCTAACGCTGTCAAATCGAAAGTGGAAGATTCGCCTAGAGTCGAAAAGAAACCGCCTCCTCCTCGAGAAACGGCGAAGACAAAGCCCGAGGACGATTCCGGTGAGGAATCGGGAGATGAGAGTGAGGACACCAACGGAAAGTCATCGGCAGATGAGGAGGAAAGCGCGCAAAAGTCGCACGAGGAGGATGATGATCAGGTGAGTTGTAATTTGGCTTCATCAGGTGGTTTTTTGCTATGACACTTGCAATATCTTGAAAACTACCGAAATAATGGAAACAAAAAATACTTCTTGGCAAAATCTAATTTTTTTATATTTTCCCAAAAACTATTTTGTTTAGGACAAAACTTATACAGCGTCTCCAAGTCTTGGGTGCGCTTTCACTGAGGTTCTAGAGAGAATGCCAGTAACCACGCAAAACCAAAGGCGGAGATTACGAACAAAACATGTGGCTCAGGCAGTCGAGCGCGCGTGCTGTTTTTGTTAGGTTCACGCAGTTATCAGTCGTTCTCATCCTCAATAAAAGCGTACCCAAGGGCTGAACTTGTACACGCTGTATATAAAAGATGAGATATACCCAGTAAATTCCAGAATGGATTCATGCGTTTTTATTAGGCCGGTGGTTTTTAGGAAATCATCAATTGTTTTTCTAAGTGAAAGAAAGGAGAACTCCCTGCCTGATTCCGAGCAATGGCAAAGTGAGATTCGGTCACGAGTTGCGCAAAAACACGACCCAACTCACATTTTGATTAAAAGTTCTCTGTTGGTACAAACGAGGCTACAAAGCAGTAAAGCGGTCCCGAAAGAAAGATACAAACTAGTGTGTTAGGTCGCGCTTAATTGGCTTACGGGGAAATCGTGAGAGCGTCTAGCTTTGCCATTGGTGGAAATCTCGAACAAAGTATTCCTTCTCTATCGAATCAATAATAAGGACCCTGTGTACTGGTAATTTTCATGTTTAAAATATTCGTTTTAACAGCTTTGGAGTTATGATTGTCAAGATAATCAAAATCATGAGACATATCAGTAAAAATATCTTTTTGAAATTTTAAAATGATACTTGTGGAGTGATCAACCAAAACAGGTTAAATCCATTTGATCCAATTTTACAGATGAAACCAAAAACTACACAATACATGCACCCCTTTGTCAAAAAACACTGTTTACTTATTAGGCATAGGATACATAAATATATTTAACTCTTACCTGTACCAAAATTCTAAATATTTTAAGCCCCAGGTGGCGCCAAATTTTTTAATGTTAATAATTTACCCGGCCGCCATAAAAACAACAAAACTAATAATAGCACGTACTAGGGATGGCCACTGCATCAAAATACTGGTTTGAGCTCAAGCTAAGAGATGTCACTATGAAGCGCGGCATCAAACACCGCCGAGCGATATTCGCGAGAGAGTTGATTCTCAAAATATAGTGTACCACCACGCTGGTTGGGGTCACTAATTTGGTGGTTCATTTTATCGACCACCGCGCCGGTAAGAGTTAAAACATAAATATGTAAATAAAATTTTGTAAAAAGTGCAGTCAAAATATTTTTTTTTGCGATTTTTTTACTGGAATTAATGCATTTTGTTTGATCAATCTCGATTTATTGCTATTTGCGTGATTAATGAAATGGATTTAAATAATAAATAATCATTAGAGTGCATAGATTGATCGAAAATAATTCATAGATCAATCAATAATTCTACGAAGCATATTTCCCGAAATAGATCACCAAAAACGTAGTACTAGACTCGACACTATGGTGGAGCCACCGTGACATTCAAAGTAAAGTAAAATTTTGTTTTTTTTTAATACTGGGACTTTCTATCCATTATAGGCTCAATGCTATTTTTAGCCAAGTTTTTTTGCAAAGTTAAAGAAAAACACAAAATATCCATGCACCTAGCCGGGATTCGAACTGGAGACCTTCCGTTCGGCAGGCCGATACGCTACCTACTGCACTACGGAGACCGGCGGCGCAATTTATGAACTATCTGTGGTGTTATTTTTCATTTATTTAAAGCAGTTGCAACAAAATGAAGGGTGTGATCTATTTCAGAAAAATATACTTTGTAGAAATAATTTCACGAAAATTCTTAAAATTTTGAAGTTTTTATTTCATAAAATGTTCTTAAATAAAAACTCGCAACTCTTCTTGAAAGGTTGAAAACTCATTAGTCATCGAGTAAGTACAAAATTGGTTCTACATTTTTGGAATTATAATTTGGAAAATTTTGATTTTGACTACATGTAAACACATTTTTAATATGTATGTTGGTTTGTATGTATTGTTAGTTTGTTTTTTACAAATGTTTTCTCTTTTTTTGTTGGGCGTTTGACATTCAAACCTTGAAAATGGGACAGTAGTCCCGAAACGTATCGGTTGACTTAAAATAAAGAAGTTTTGCACTCAAAACAAATCACTTTCTTTCCTCAAATGATAATGAACCTTCTGGAGTTTTCAAATAATCAGATCGAACTTCACTTAAGGCAGGTTCATTTGATCTATTAATTCTACATTCAGCATATTTGCTTCATAGATCAAAACGTAGATTCTTAGAGAATCAACTTGTTGCAAAACGATAAATAATTAAACATCCTGTGGATTAAAAAAACATATTTTCTTTTTACTTTCTAAGAAAAAGTACTATCAAAAATTACAAAAAATAAATCAAACTGTTAATTCTAAAAGTAAATAAAAAAATTTAAATCAAAATCAACTGGTAATTCTAAAAGTTATGAAAAACTACAAAATCAATCAAGTCTAACCCAAAACCGCCTTGGAAAAAGAACTGTCGTCCTTAACTAAAGGTTTATTATAAAAAACCGAAATGACTTTCTTAATGGTGTCTACAAAAAGCAGCTGAAACGCCGCTATTTTTTAAAACTGTCTTCATCCAATGACGAAATAGACTTGAAGTAGCCATATGATATGGTCTTTTAAATGTAATAAAAAGCTGTTTGTGACACCCCTAATGTCCTTTGTTTTGCTCCAGATAACATTTCATGACTAAAACAGGACATCTTTTACGATTTAAATTTTTCTGTATAAATAAAATCGGTTGCGTCCTATTTATGCTTGATGTTTTAATACGATCTGGTATTTTTATTTTAAACGTTCTAAAACTGACTGAATTTTAATTAAAGATAAAGTTTGCATTCTATGAGTAGTGCAAATGCCCAGAAGGGCAGCAAGATTAAGAGTCAGTTCTTTTAAAGACAACTCCCGGTACAAAACGACTACTGCTGGACTCCACGTTTCGTTATATGTTGGTTTTAAAGGTCGAAGATTTTGTATCCCCTTAAAAATCTCTTAACCCTAAAATCACTTAGAATATTAGGCCCTAAAATCATTGTTAATGCCGCTTTAATACTGTTAAGTGTACGAAAATTTTGATTTTTATTAAAACAGTCTGTA
Source organism: Oxystoma pomonae (assembly GCA_963921995.1). Taxonomy (NCBI): domain Eukaryota; kingdom Metazoa; phylum Arthropoda; class Insecta; order Coleoptera; family Brentidae; genus Oxystoma; species Oxystoma pomonae. The sequence goes on along the minus strand of OY998166.1, from coordinate 77,507,309 downwards.
AAGAAATTCTAAATGCATTAATTAAAAAAGCTTCGGGATCTTAAAACAGAGACAAACTTCTGGCATTTTATATTGTTTCGACCTGCAAATAACTATCTCTGAAATACCAAATTTAACAACAATATCTTTAAAATATTTTTCTGATTCCCCTACTCAGTGTCTTCAGTCGATGTAAGATGCATAAATGAAAATTTTTCGCTCTTCACAACACTGCCATATCTGTCGAGCAACATTATTCAAATGAAGATATTGAATATTCCCCATTCTACTACGATACGGCAGGGGTGTTGTCGATTCGCAATTATAATTTTCTGGCGAAAAACATTTGAGTAAAAGCCGCTGCTAATTCTAGAAAATTTTTGCTACCAATTTCTCGTTTTTTTACACTAAAAAATCCCCTAGATTTCCGATTTTCACAAAAAATTCACCAACCTACAATATTTGCATCTGAGAAAATCTCCAAAACAAAATTAAAATTCTTCAGTTTACAAAATGGATTACTTAAACTGTGTTGCCACCAGAGAAAATCAGTTTTCAAATCTGGGGCAAAAAATTTGGCTCTTTCAAACTTCGTGGTATAAACCCAACTGTAGGAAACTGCTGAGCAAATAGACACAAAATCTTGCAAATTCTCGTATAGGATCTTGAGTGACAGAAAATTTTTGAACAATATTTTTGAATTTAATAATTTTCTCTGGTGAAAATAAATTCTAAAAATTTACAAGATCGGGTAGGAGTTAACATACTTTTTTCATAGTTAATTATGAAACCTAACATCTTTGTTTTACATGTAATTTCAATGTTTTGTCTACATTGCAACACAAAAGCATGACATTAAATTCTAACTGCTGAGAATAATATTCGTAACGCAAATATTTTCTGTGACGCTGATGTATGAGAATTAAAAAATATGCCTCTTTTAAGTCCAACGTGACCATGAAACAATCTTGGGAGATTAAATTTTGGGCTAACTTCCTTTTCAAAATTATTCAAACAAATAGAAATAATCTGTAAATGAATTGGCCCTTTTCTTACAGAGCCAAACTGCTCCAATTTCTTTAAGATGGTCAATGGTCAAAGAAATTAGTTGTTTTTCAGAAACTGACTAGCATCTTTGTAAAGGCAACTTATCCTGCTTGAGAACTGAATTTTATATCCATCAAGCCAAGATATCATAAGATTATTATCTTTACAAAATAATTTCCGTCTATCTTTAAAGGCATTTAATCGCCCAGCAAACCTACCTACATTATCTAATTTCTCCTGTCCTCCTTCTTGTAAAACGGAGGACGAAATTTCTCCTGATTTGAAGAATGGTTCAGAGGACTATATTATTTCTGGGAAGGTCTCTTGCTTTGGCAAGACCATTTTCTAAAATTTTTGGGCCCTAGAGTAGCTATTTTAGAAAGGACATTCGAACTGGAAGCAAGCGGAGGATTTTTCTTAATCAAGGCTTCCAAAATTTTTGGATCAAGGTTACAGTCAGACTTCGCTAAAACCTTTTCTTGTAAAATAGAACCTAAAATGATTTTTTGTTTTTTAAATGGGTTTAAAATTAAAAAAATGTGCAGGAGCGCAAAGGTGCGTTCAACCCATTATAAAACAACGGAATGTTTTTTTGGGTGAGAAGAAGGAGAAAAAGAAGGATAGATAGAGACAGAAAAGTCAAGGAAAGTTTGAAACGCTACATAAACGTCCATATTGAACGTGCTCCCAAAGAATCTTATTTGATTGATTTCTTCAAAGGCAAAGCAAGAATAAGGTTAGACAACTAGTAATACATGTAACAACGTCCTTCATATGCCATGCCCAATGAGCATTTTTATCTATATAAAAGTTACAGGAAATAATATAAAACCTTCATAAAATAACCAAAAGTTATATTATTTAGTGTTGGTGATAATTTTATAACTCTAATATATCTGTTACATGAGTAAAAAAGACTTGAAAAACAACTGACCAACACCAGCTTATAAAAATTTATGGTACATAGTAATGGATAAAAAAACAACATATAGATTTTATAAAACTTCCTTATGAGCCCTCAAGCCTAGAGATTATTATAAAAAGGTTTTACAACTGTTCTAACAACACTACATAACAAATTAAAGGTTTTTTATGAATTTATAAATATACATTTTCCATCTTTCTTCCCTTTGCTTGTTATGTATTATTCTTTTTCTTTTTACAATAAAAAAATTTATAAAAAAATGGTGTTTTATCAATCTTTTAAAATAAATAAAAATGGAAGTGAATTAAGTTGAAGCGGGAGTATGAATATTTATATACTATAGTCAAATAAAAGCTGTTTTTCAAGTAATCCTACTCTGAAAATCAGCTGCGGTCCCGTGTGTACTGTATAGTTTTCGAATACACTCTCATAAATTTCATGGGCTCCAAAAATACTTGAGAAAACGGGAAAAAAATATTCATTTAAATATCACTTTTTTTTTTCATACACGTTTTTTGCTTTCTGGGAGAAATATTGAATTTTTTATATATTGTTCTTAACCCTAACAAGCAATATTTAGATTAAAACACATGTTGAAACCCCATAAATAACGTTTTTATTTAGGCCAAAAACCTATCTGTGGAATCCAAAATGGCGAAAATTTCCGACAATTCTATAAAAAAAACAATACAACTATACCACTGTTTACCTCGTCAACACTATTTTATGACCCTTTTAAAAAATGATGCTAGTTGGAACAAAGGGCTGCAGATGGCGCAGTGTTAAACACTGATCCGTTTCTGCGAGCTTAACATAGTTACCATTGTTCTCTTTTCCTAAATGCATTCCTCGAGAGATCCAGCATACTACACATACCAGGAAAAATACCCGCCTGCACACACTTCAAGCCCGCATAACTGTCAGAGGTAGCTATCTCAAGAATAAAATTAGATTGCTGGGTCGAAGGGTGTACAGGAGGGTATTTTCCGGGGTGTTCACATTTGCCGACGACCAGCAGTATCAGCGTATGCGCTCGACGTTTCACGGTGCGTTTTTGCGAACTTAACACGGTTACTATATTGTTCTCTTTTTCTAAAACACTGTTCCCATCTATGCGTTTCTCTTTCGTGGGTTCCCCAAATCAAAACACGTATCACGTGGTCTAAGCGAGATTTGCCTATACAAGTTCATGTTGGACCACGTGATGAGTTTTTTCACTGCCCATGGGAAACGCTGGTGGGAATCGGGTGTAAAATGCATTCGATCCCGATATCTGTCATCGTCAACTATCTCAAGAAGATTTGGATCTCTTATCTCCCTCAGAATGATGTAATTAAAACAAGATAATAATGGTATGGTATCTCGCAACAACGGGCCTTTTGATTTCGCAAAAACGCGCCTTTTAGGCCAATAGAAAAAACCTTATGGGCAAAAAAGGTTTATGAATGAGTTCATAAGAATATTACAGACACCAATTTATATAACTATTGTGTGTAAGTTCCCAAGTTTTTATAAGTGGGTTGATAGCAACATTTTAAAAACCAATCTATATATCTTTAATTGATAGTTACTTACGGTTTTATAGATGGGTTGACAGAAAGATTTCAAACACCAATTTATATAACTTTTGTCACTGATGACTTATATTTTTATAAATATGTTGGCGGAAACATTGTTAACACCAATTTATATAACATTTGTTACCGGTGACTGAATTTTTATAAAGATGTCCGTGAAAATATTGTTAACGCCAGTTTTATGTTACTTTAGGGTACCATCAATTTAGAGCCTTTAATAAAACAAATATACAAACTCAATTCTTGTAGGAAACTTCTAAATACCCTAGGGTATTAATGGAACCCTCTTTATAATAATTATATAACTTTCTGTCACCAGAAGTTTCTGAAAATGCTCATTGGGTGACATGCCCCAAAATTTGGTTGATATTTTTACATTATAATTTTTGAAAAGGATATGTGTCAAAATTAAAGCCAAATCAGCCTCAAAACTCACCGACTTCATCGTCGTCAAACCAATCATTTAGTGATGCAGAAAAAGACTTCTATTCCCCCTACATGGTCATCGCCAGGTGGCAATGCCAGAGGCAGAGGTGGCGGCAAGGTCCAAAGATGTTTTAAACCGCTGCGCCTGCGCCGTTTTATCCTCTTAAGGCTGGTTCATGCTTAAATTTCGTTTCCTTTTCTGTAACTTGCTGTAACTTTTTCCTTTAGGAATAAGTAAATCTCATGTATCAGATGTGGGTGTTCGTGCTTATGCCTTTTCCGTATCGTTTTCCTTTAGCCTTAACTGTACAGAAAAGAAAAACTGAAAAATTGGGTTGCGCAAGTGCGGAACGCTAAATATTTGTTGACTTTTTAACTTCAAAATTAATTGTGAAATGGATTTACAAGAAAAATAACTCCAAATTTTAAAAGGCTAAAATCTCGACTACACCTGTCATTAGTGTCAACATTAATAATACTGTAATCTAGAATGAAAAATATCAACACATTTCATAAATTGGTTGGTTGAGTAAAAGCAAAATTTTACTTTACTTTGAATGTCACGGTGCCTCCACTATAGTGTTGAGTTACTACGTTTTTGGCGATCTATGAAGAAAATATGCTGAATGTAGAATAAAAATACCTTTTATGATAACTCAAAATTTTTAAAAAGTGCTTGATCATTTCAAAACGAGAAATAAAAGTCTATTCTCTCAATCTATAAAAATACTTTAAATTACTTATTAAAAAACTAATCAACAAAGTCTAGAATCGTTGTAAACGACGCTCGTTGACCTACAGGAATGGGAGAAATTCCGAAAACTTCACGAACAAGAAAAGTCCCTAGAAGGTAAATCGAAGACTTCCCATCCCGTCCATTGTCCTTACTTCCCTCAGGAAAAGCAGGAATACTGGTGGACGTATATCTGCGACAGGAAGTCGAGGACGTTGCTCACGGCGCCTTACTATGTTACCAGTTTAGTTAATAAAGATATTGTTCATCTTAAGGTAAGTTTAATCTTTTTCTTCTTTAAGTGCCATGCTCTCTTTGGGCGATGGCTATCATCAGCGCGATGTGCAACTTATGTACTGCCTTTCAAGTGTCGTAGTACTAACACTTGACCATTATCTAATATTTTAAAGTTTAGATATTCGTCTATAGTCTGGAGCTTTTCTGCTTTAATTTTTCCTTCTATTATTAGTTTTAAGTTCACATATTTTTATTTCTCAAAATATGGCCAAAATATTCAACTTTAGTCTTTTTGATCGTAAATAATACTTCAAGATCCTTATCCAATCTGAGCAGAACATTCACGTTATGTACTCTGTTGATCCATGATATTCTGAAGATTTTTAGCACCATATCTCAAATGCTTCCAATTTTTTTACACATGGCTCAGTCAGATTCCATCCTTCTACGTCGTAATAGACATTAGACACTTAAAGTAAATATTTCAACGCATCTGTATCGGTATACGTAACGCGTTCGAAACTAAGTCAAAATACGCTACATTTTTGACTTGTTTATGCGATGTTTCGAACGATGCCCGCTTTTTTGAAGGGTGCGATGACAGGACTGCTGATTGAAATCGTTGCGTACGTTCGTGGGTCCCTAACGATACGTACATCCTTCCGTACGCAACGAGATTCTGTCATCACACCCGTCAAAGAAGCAGGCATCGTTCGAAACATGGCATGAGCAAGTCAAAAATGTAGCGTATTTTAACTTTGTTTCGAACGCGTTAAGTATACCGATATGCGTTAAAATATTTACTTTAAGTAGACACTTTAAGTAGACACTTAAAGTAAATATTTCAACGCATCCGTATCGGTATACGTAACGCGTTCGAAAGAAAGTCAAAATACGCTACATTTTTGATGTGATGACAGAATCTCGTTGCGTACGGAAGGATGTACGTATCGTTAGGGATCCACGAACGTACGCAACGATTTCAATCAGCAGTCCTGTCATCGCACCCTTCAAAAAAGCGAGCATCGTTCGAAACATCGCATAAACAAGTCAAAAATGTAGCGTATTTTGACTTTGTTTCGAACGCGTTACGTATACCGATACGGATGCGTTGAAATATTAACTTTAAGTGTCTAATATAAAATACTAAAAACAACTTGACAAAAAAGTGTTATTGTCAACATGAGAGATAGGAGAGGTCAACACGTGATATTAGAGACATAAAGCAACATCATAAATTTCAACACTTATCCCTATACGTATACGTATCGGAAGAAAATTAGTGATATATCAAAAACAGCACAGCCTAAATGCATACGAAACGTATCTAATTTATTTAACCGACCAAATATTTTGAATGAGACCATAGATTACAAATCGAGACCAAAGAATAGGTAAATTGGTTTGGATACATCACAGATCGCGATACGATACGTATATCGGAACGATAAGTTTCACGTAACGTATCGTGTTTGCACATTTATGTCTACTATTTTATAACATTCCATTCCCACATGAAGATTGGTCCAAACTGAAACATGGAAGTTTAAAAGAACTGGGTAACACCCACCAGATCTTCTTCATTGTTGTATCTGAAAAACGTGGTTGTCAGCTTTAAAAAATAGCTAGAAAGACCTTTGGCATGGTTTTAACGTTTAATCGATAATTATAAAAATGGTGAAGGAGGTCGAGATTTGACGCGCACTTTGTCGTTTAAATGGGAACCCAGAAAAAAAGCCGAATTTACAAAAACCGAAACACAATTGCACAGAAAATAAAACGTCCGAAGTGAAATATGAACGAAAGTAAAACACACAAAAAATAATGGATACGAATATAATTTTATAGAATTTTAATTTACTCGATCCTTAAAAGACACGCATATAATTTAACCGATTATAATTTTCCCGAACCTTAAAATATCAGAATTACAAAGGTATCGAAAAACGCCTGAACCACAAATTGGTAGAAAATAATTTGCCCGATCCTTAAATGAGCAGAACCACAATCCATCCGAATCACTATTGGGCATGCGTCAAATTTAAATCTCTAGAGCGACGTAGGCCCTGGATTGCGGCGTTGACAAGTTTCTCTATTTCGAAGATGACACGGGGATTTTTTTTATTAAACAATTTTATTTAACTTCGCAGTTTCTGGCCGTCTAATTATCTATCAAATCTTGCGATTCATTTTTTAGACACTTCCCGTGAACCGGTTTTAATATTATGAAACAATTTGGGGGTAGGGGGTGGTTGAGGGATGTGAAGGGGGTAAATTAATACAATATCACAACTTACTTTCGACTTTTCCCTGCCGTAAGCAGATTGGGGTTCTTGAATTTTGTGGTTCGGCATTATTATGTTTATATTAAATTATTTTCGTTGAAAATATTTTGACATTTTGTGTTTCTATAAAAATATGTTTCGTTTAAATTTAATTCTATGCATATATTTTCTACCTATGTGATTTTCCCGTCATTTAATTTTCGAGGCAATTTTTTTCGAGCCAATTATTTTCTTTTCTTTTAAATTCTGACAAATTATGTTTCTGCCAAATTTGGTTTCGGGTTTTTTATAGGGACCCGTTTAAATTTCTTAATATCAAAACATCATCACCTAGAGAAAACATTTCTTCTCTAGGTGGCTCTATCTCTGTAATTTTTTGTGTTTTTTTAGTTCACGGCGCCGATTTGGCCCGGACTCTATACCTTCACAGTCTGCTTCAGATCAGACTCCTACATAGGCTTCGATCAACACAAAGACTTTAAACTAGACGTAAAGGAGGCCCCGGCCGAGATCACCGAACACCCTCAGTGGGAGTTCGAGGACTCGGAGGAAGAAAATCAGGAGGAGAAGCCCGATCCGGAGTCCGAGTACACCACGGACGAGGACCTGCCCGAGGACGAGGAGTGACGGCGTTGTTAAAGGTTTTTATAGAGTATAGAATATTTTTGAATGGTTAGATGTATGGTGAAGACCTACGCCAAGCGAACATTTGGTATTTTGGTTTTGTTGAGATTAAACATTCGGTTATGTCAAGTTTTTTTTACCCAACACAGTGACAATATAATTTTTTTACAACTTAGGTGAAGTCTTCTTAAATCGCCATCTTATTGAATTTCCTTTTTTGTTGTTAGTGCTGGCAAATTTGAGAGAGAACCAATAATAATAAGGAATGCCGGGAGACGGTCCTACCAAAAGTTTTTGCGATAAATGGCTCGTTGCCAGTATAAGTGATCCTTTCAACTGATTTAAAAAGAGTATCAAGAGGAAGCTTCATTCTCAGTCATTCTCCACTGTTTTATTGAAATTTCTCTCAACATGTTTCAACAGTATAGACTGTCATCTTCAGGGGTGTACTGAAAGAACCCAAGAAGACTTATTGTAAAATTGATATTTGATATTAGTAAAATTTATATTTGAAAAACAGAGTTATGCTTGGTCTACCCATACATCAGACACAAGCACAGTGCCAACCATCCAATGGGAAGATGGAAGAAACGCACAAGGGAACGCCACCACCGAGCCAGTGACCCAACCAATGGGCAGACCAAGCACAACACAAAATTGAAACCTTAAAAAACCGTAAAATTTAATCTTTAACAAAAACGTACCCTAGGGTGGCTACAAGTATGGCGACATCTAGTGTCTATAGAAAAGTAGGGAAATTTAAGCATCAAAGAGAGTGGCCTCAGGAAACAGTTAATAATGATAAATTAGTAATAAAAAATGCTAAGAAGTTGTAAGACTTACCGATTTTTTGTTTTTTAATTAGGCTCGAAATTAGGTATGTAAAATATAGTAAAACAAAGTTGGGTTGGGGACCTGAACCTCTTCATGTTTGAGAGTCAGGTATCCCCTGAAAATTTAAAAAGAATTAGAAGCATTTTAATTATAACTAATTCATTTAATTTAATTAAACGTTTTAAAAGAAATTTCACGTGTCGTGTCTCATTCCAGAACAAATGACAGGGGTCAGGGAAGGTATTTTTTTTTAAATTTTTACCTTCCCTCGTACCTTCCCTGACCTCTGTCATTTGTTCTGGAATGAGACACGACACGTGAAATTATTACTAATTAATTTAATTTATTTAAACGTTTTAAAAGAAATTTCACGTGTCGTGTCTCATTCCAGAACAAATGACAGGGGTCAGGGAAGGTAAAAAAAAATACCTTTCCTGACCCTTGTCATTTGTTCTGGAACGAGACACGATACGAGAAATTTCTTTTAAAACGTTTAATTAAATTAAATTAATTAGTAATAATGAAAATGCTTGTCCTTCTTTTTACATTTTCAGTGGATGCCTGACCCTCAAACATGAAGAGGTTCAGGTCCCCAACCCAACTTAGTTTTACTATTTACATACCTAATTTTTAAGAAAAATTTTTCGGTAAGTCTTATAACTTCTTAACATTTTTTACTACTAATTTATAATTATTAACTGTTTCCTGAGGCCACTCTCTTTGTTTTCAGTTCTCCATGTAGCCTCTTAAATTTCGCGACTTTTCCATAGACACTAGATGTCGCCATACTTGTAGCACCACCCTAGGGTAAGTTTTTGTTAAAGATTAGATTTTTGAAGGTTTCAATTTGTGTTATGCTTGGTCTGTCGATTGGTTGGGTCACTGTCTCGGTGGTGTCCTTCCCTTGTGCGTTTCTTCCATCTTTCCATTGGATGGTTGGCACTGTGCTTGTGTCTGATGGATGGGTAGACGAAGCATAACTCTGTCTTTCAAATATAAATTTGACAAATATCAAATATCAATTTTACAATAAGTCTTCTTGGGTTCTTTCAGTACACCCCTGAAGATGACAGTCTATACTGTTGAAACATGTTGGGTGAAATTTCAATAAAACAGTGAAGAATGACCAAAGCTTTTTCATTTATTTGAAATCCCTCCACCAATGGACTACTTCTTCAATTATGTTTTTTAGTTTTGTTTTCTCTAAATTTATTTTTACAGATGTGCCAAAACCTTTTGAAAACCACTTAATCTTTAAAAAACAAAGAAGTGCAGTTACAATAATACTACAACATTCAGGGCCGGTTTATCAATAGCGAGTTAGGCATTTGACCCCCGAGTTAACCTTTGGCTGTCTTCGTCTGGAACTTGGTATATGTCAGCCATCTTTCTCTTTAACTCGAGAGTTAAATGCCTAACTCTCTATTGATAAACCGGCCCTCAGCCTGTAAGTTACTAACTCTGACAAGCAACAAGGTTTTTCATAAAAGTATAAGGGTATATTTATTTATATTTTAATCAATGTCTTTTTTTAAATAAATAAATAAATAAATATTTTTTCACGCCTTTTATAGGTGTTTGGTTGTCTACCAAAATCTACCAAATATTATAGAACTCGTCTCCTTGAAAAAGAAGTATGCCCAAATAGTTGTATTTTTAGTAAATTTTGGTATTTTTAACACCCTGTATCTTTCAAACCACTCATAGGATCTTTTTGTATATGCAATACTTTTTTTTATCAAACTTAAGAAACCTTAAAAGTGTTCCAGGTTCTTTGATAAAGAATATCTATAACGGATCGATTTTAATAGATTAATATTTTTATGCAAACAGGTAAACGTTTTCCAATAGATGAATTTACTTTATACATATGTCTTGGTTATTATTTTGACATTAATAAAAATATAGCACTATGGTTTTAAATCGATAATCTAAAGAATGTTCGATTTCTTAAGTCAAAGATTTATAAGGTTCGCTGCGTCGACCGTGAAAAAATTACCGGGAAAACCAAAACCGCGCGAGTAATTATCGCGCTTGTCTTAAACCGCGCCATGAGTAGAATCGCGCAACCTAAAACCGCGTACGAAATTACCGCGCTTATTTAATACCACGCATATACAAAATCCGCGGTTTTAGGTTGCGCGATTCTACTCATGGCGCGGTTTAAGACAAGCGAAAAGAGAAAAATAATGCGAAAGCCAAAACCGCGCAATAAAAAATAGTGTGTGATGCCGCGTTTGTCTTTAAACATTCAATGCGTAATTGCTGCGTTTTACTACAACCGCGCCTGCGCAAATATCGCGCGCCCATTGTTACATGCGCCCTTTGTAATATTACGCGCAATCTAAGCGAGGCGCGTTTGGCATAAATTATAAAAATACACAAAAACCGCGCGCGGGGGTGGAGGGTTGGGTTCTATCGGGTTGGGTTGGTTTTGCCATACGCCCTTCAAAATTTATTTGTTAAGACAAAGAATAGGTAGTTTTAGGTTAGCGAGGCGAGTTTCTTACGTTTTAACTCACCGTGTAAGGAGAGATGAAGGTGTGGAAACGCAAAAAACTTTAATTTGCGCTCTAAATGTTTTTGTGGTCATGGTTTTTGGTTGGCGTAGTAATAACTTGCGCGATATTTGACTTGAGTGATACTTGTCAAGACGACATTTTTGTAAGCGCGGTTATTGTTTAGCACTGCAATACATTGCGCTGTATTCAGCTTGCGTGCTGTAAAAACTTGCGCGGAACTCGTAGGCGCACTACTTGCTTGGGCGCGGAAAGGAGTTTGCGATGTAAAAATTTGCGCGATTTTGTGTCGGGGTTCCGCGGTAAATTTTTCGCGATCGACGCCGCGATTCGATTTATAAGGATACTATTCAAGATAGTGCTGCAAAAGTAATTTAATTAACGTTTTAATTAAGCACAATGATCCAAAAAAATTAAGGGTTTTAAGAGTAGATTTTTTTTTATTTAAAAAAATTAAATATATACCTACATTTTTACAAAAAATGCATTTTTGAAATCGAGACACTGCCAGCTGTTTGTTGAAAAAGATATACCTTGTGTAGCCCTCAATAAAAAAAATCGACCAGCAATATTTAAATTTATAAAATTTACTTCCCCAAGATGCCCTAATAGAGTTTTCTTTAATTTTTTTAGGGATATAAGCTGTCAAAATTTAACTTTTTTAAATTTGACCTTATATCTCAAAAATTAAAGAAGATAACCCTGTGATGCTTGTTTTCATATTAACGGATTTTTTAAAGAGGAATTCAAAACTGGCACAAATTTGGGGATATAAAATTCGTCTACTTTTATTTTTATTTATCGTCGCTGTATAGGGTAATCCATTATATTTTTACCATGTTTGGGCGGCTATATCTCGATAACTATTTGAGATAGAGCTATGATTCTGGGGTCAAAGGATAGCTGCTACAAACACATTTTAGTCTAGTAGTCGATTCTTCACGGTGTTCACTAAATGTCATTTTCTGACTTAATTTACCTTTTTTTAAATGTAACCATATGCTCCTAGCAGATTATTTGAATGAATCAGAAATCCCTCTTTCCAAAAGCATATTGCATGGTACCCACGACTATGACAACACCTATTATTTTATAGTTCAACACCCACATGACGGTTGACAAGCTTCTGTTGCAGTTGTTTACTGCAAAGGAAAGGTTTTGGTATTTTTGGCATGAGCGTCGATTTTTTTGTTTAATTTTATTTGTTTCTTGAGTTTATTGCAAATATCTCGCGAACTAATAATAAAAAGTCAGGCTTGCAATATAAATATTTTCAAGAAGAGGATTTCGTAAGCTGTCAATAAAATACATAGCTTCATTTAAAAAAAGGTAAGTTGGGTCAATAAATGTAATTTACTTTACGCGCAGATAAGAACGGATAACATAGATTAAAATGTATTGCCAATAGCTATCTTTTGATACCAGAATCATAATTCTATCCAGACTAGTTATATAAATCACGTTTTTATTATTGTTAAATAACTGGTAAACAGTTCTAAAGCATTTTTTGCAAAAGCTTCGAAGTCGTTCAGTCAGTCAAAAGAGATCGATTGAATTGAGTTGCTATATTCAATCGATCTCTTTCGATTAGCTGAACGACTTAGGAGCCTTAGGAAAAAATGCTTTAGGACTCTACTAGTTATTTTAATGCATGCATCTGAGATTTTTTTTTGTCTAAAAGCAGAGCCTTGGAGCTTTAAAAACCGCCCGAGACACAAGCTATATGTCAACGGGTTTAGCAGTTATGACCACGAAATATTTTTTTAATATTAGTAAGTACTAAGTGGAATCTTAAGAATAAATTAAATCGGAAACTTTTCAAAAAAAACATCATACCATAATTTTTTTATATTTTTACATGTAAAAGATACTGGAAAATATGTACTTTTTCACAAATCTGCCAGAAATGTAATTTGAGAGTTATCTGACACAAAAATTGCAAAGGAGTAAATCAAAGCTTAAAAAATTTCTCAAATAGTGAGCCAATAAAATATACGCTTACTTTTGACAAAGTAAAAAAGTGGTAGTCCATTTAAGCTCTGGCCTAGAAATCGAAAGTTTAAGTTTAAAAAATATATATATTTTTGTTTTTTTTTTCAAACTTTATATTACTGACTTATATAGCACACGTTTACAAAAACTATTAACCACAAATTATGGCCCGACAAGTTCTCCATAAAATAAGACCAAATTATCTTGATAATTTAAAATGGTTCTAGTTCTAGATTAATAATTAATTTTTTTTAGTGTTTTTACATACTCAATCGACTGTAGCACGCCACTGGCTTGAACTGTCTCGTGATTTTTAATTTCTTTTAGAAACTATAACTGTTTTTTATTGGTAAAAATTTTGTGCAGAATATTTTTTTAGAGTTTTTATATATATTATTATTCATTTTATTAACTTTCGTTTTTTCTAAAAAACGCTAAAGCGTCAATGTATACAAATTTTTTTGTCAAAATTGACATTTCTTGCAAATCCAAGATGGCGGCACTTGAAAAATACCCACTTGCCATAAACATGTCCCATGTCCGCCGTAAAAAATATGTTGTAACTTGGTCTGGTAACTGCACTAGGGTCATTATTAAGTATGGGCCCAATAGCCACATTTTAGATACGTAATACATTTTCTGTGTTGCAAACTTTAAAAAAAAGAAATTAAGGTTAATAAGTGAATAAAAAATGCAGCTAGGGTATTTTTCGGCCATTCTACATTTTCGAAATCTCAAACTCATGATTTTCTTCCTGCCACTAGTAAGTAAATAATTAGCAAATTCTCTAAAGTATAACAGCAACTTTTGAAAAAAAAAATAATCGTTTGATTTGTATCAAAGTATTGAGCTATTTTTTGGTTATAGAGGTACTAAAGCAAATGTTCTTTGTTGAGATAAATTGACGTAGTAATTTACTTGGCAACTGCAAGACTTTTCTTGCGTTTAATTTTCTTTAAATAAATTTTTGATTAGACAAAAATAAGTATTATTATTTGTACTGCGCCATTAATTAATTATTCGAACACGTTGGAAATGTTGGGCCAAAGTCGTGTATTAGTTTTTCTCGAGATCGTTTCACAAAATAAAATCAATTTTAAATTTAATTACGTCATTATGACATCTTGCATGTTTTTTCTAACATTCGTTAAAAAAAAAACAATAAAAATATCTAAGTAAAATATAATATTGATCAGACAAATAAAATTAAACCGCAATATTTTTTTACGGATTTATCAACAATTTTCCGTTCAATACAGTTCTGGAACTCTTACAACAAGCCGAAAAATGACAAGTGACATATGGTTTAAAAGGAAATTTTATTGTTTGTCAAATGCTTCATTAGCATTTTTTCGTAGACATATGAATTTTCTTGAAAAACAAATAAAACTAAAATTATCGTAGTCTGACGAATATCTGATAACATTAATCTTTATGACGTCATATCTGGCGAACCGGATGACATAGAGCTTGTGTCTCAGACTTTTTTTAAAGCTTAGAGATTCCTCTTTCAGCAAAATTAAAAATCTCAGCTGCATCCAAGTTTGAAGATTTTTATCTTTCTTGGGGCAGGACACCGGACTATTTAACAAAAAATGATAAAATCGAGACAGCGACGATAGGTTATTTTAAGCTAAATCCTTCAAAATGGTGTGTAGCAAAATTATTTAGTTCGTATAGAAAAAATTGGTACCAAATGGAGATTTCCGCTCGTGATTGCTGAACGAACATCGGTAGTATGCAATCGCGAACGTTCCTTGAACGATGCAGCATTCTTGAATAGTTATTTATTGTAATTGTATTAATCAGCATTTTTTAAGAAAGTTCCAATTTGTAGAAAATTTGTATTATTTATTTTATTTATCGACTCTTTTACGGATTGGAACTTGATGTTTTTTGTTTTGTTGTATTTTTTTTTAAATGAAAGTCAGAGGTTTTATAAAAACGATGGGGATAAGGTAAAAGCAAGGATGTACATTTATTTATATTTCTATCATAAGAGTTTTGTATAATACCATAGGGTGTAATAAATTGTTATTATACTACTGGATTAGTAAATTTATTTTTTGATCATCATAACCAAATAACACGTTGGCATAAACAAAATAAATAAAGGAAACAGAACACCAAAATATTGAACATATATCATTATAAATCTTTATATCTTTCTGATTGCTCTCAAGGATGCTCAAACAAAAACCATTCATATAGAGATTTCCTACAATTTACACCTTTTCTGTCAAATTTTACTTTTACTGTTTACAGGTTTGTGTCATTTTTGTCAAAGGACTTTTCCAGCAATACCACACCCCGAGGCTTTGTCTTTTACTGTTTTCGATTTATTTATTGCGATGTTTACATGGGGTCCCTATACAAATCCCGAATCGTAATTCGGCCGATCCTGAATATTTCCGACAATAAAACGAATTTAATCTGCTCGAAAATAAAACGCCCGAAACTAAAAACACCCAAAACTGAAAATAAACAGCCGAAAATAATTTGGCCGAAACGTAATTTTCCCGAGTCACTTTGCCAAGTGAACAAGTAAATAATTAGAAGTTTTCCTGTGGTTAAAATATATAGGGTGTGGAAAAAAATATACTTTCGTTTGGTTGCCTGATTTTTTTTTTAATTCTGATTTTTTAAATGATATAGAATATTTTCGAGCTATTTTACTTTCGGGTAATTTATTTTCGTTAAATTAAATTCTAGTTAAATTTTAAATTTCTAGTCAAATTTGAACATTTCTAGTTAAATTTGTAGGAAAAGCAGTAATCTCTTTTTTAATGCTTTTTGTTTTAATTTCGTTGAGTCAAGTAAAAACACTTCGTTAGGGAAGATTTATTATCCATT
This sequence comes from Oxystoma pomonae, assembly GCA_963921995.1. Taxonomy (NCBI): domain Eukaryota; kingdom Metazoa; phylum Arthropoda; class Insecta; order Coleoptera; family Brentidae; genus Oxystoma; species Oxystoma pomonae. Next base: position 77,491,278 of record OY998166.1, on the reverse strand, counting down.
GGAAAAAGAAGAGTTTTTTTACTTGGCCGTAGGAAGTTAAAACAAAAAGACAGCAAGTAATCACTATTTTATACCTTAAAAACAAGGATTAAGTTCAATTCAATTCAATTATGTTTATTGTTTCAAGGATAAAATCCATAACATGAACTTTCTAAAAAGATAAACAAAAGTAAAAAATTTCTTATCAATAGAATAATAAAGCAAAAAATAATCTACTATAATAATAATAATATGAACCCCCTTAAATTTTAAAGCATTATACTAGATTTAGGAAAAAGCAATGACTATTCGTTTCTTAGAAATGAGAGCATTTTCAAGATATTCATAAGGGTGTGTGCCGTACTTTTTGCAGTTGAGGGAGTGAGGTTGTTTGGAACTTCAAAAAAGATATTAGGGTCCTGCCAAAGAGTTGGTCTATTGCTATTGTACAATGGGCAGTGGGAAACATATGAATTATTGTTTCATTGCAATCATTGCAATAGAAACGATAAGTTAGACCTTTAAAAGAAAACTTGCAGAAATGCTTGTTAGTTAGTCGTAGCTGACTAATAATACGTGATATGTAAATAGGAATACTAGAATTAGTGCATTATTGCGAGACAGGCAAGAATAGAATACAATTGCAATGGCCAACAAGTCTTTTTGGTAGCAGTTTTCCTGAAATTGTCTAGAAGCAGTTGTTTATGCTTTTTAAGCGATACTACAGTCAGATCATCCCAGAGATGCCCAAATCCTCGGATCTCGCCGAAGCACTCTTTGATTTGTGACGGCCAGTTGTATTTGTTTTCTGCAAAACCTATAAGTTGTAGAAGGCGATTGAGGCATATTTTTGGAACTCGGTTTTGATCCATATTAAGTATTTTTGCCATAAAGGTAAGACAATGTTTAAATATTAGATAAGAGATATGTGTGGTTCCTGTTTCCAATCTGAAAAGAGCAGAAGATGTAGTTGAGGGCTGAAGAAGGAGTCGTTTCAAAAAGGAGGTCTGTATTTTTTCGAGGATGTCTACATATAATAATTGAATCGAATAATTTAATTCGACTTTTCTATGAGGTAGTTTTTGATCGAGAGAGTGTGGACATCACAGCACCTACTGCTTGATTAGCTTTGTCTACGGTTGTTTCACTCATTTCTCTGAATAGGCAGGTTGGTGTGAAAACCAATCCAATGTAAGTATATTTTTTAACTACTTCAAGAGGTGAGCCGTTGATTGTTAAGTGAAACTGTCTATTATTCGGACTTCTTTTGAAGCACATTACTTTTGTCTTGGACGAGTTAATGGTTAGAGAGTTGATGCTTGCATAGATTTCCAAGACGTTTAGCTTTTTTTGTAGTTCAATGTCTGTCGGGGCAAGGGCAATAATATCATTGGCGTACGCCAAAAGGGGTAAGTCGTGATGACCATCTATATTGACATTCCTAAGATCGTGTTTAGAAAAAAATCTATCAATATCGGAGAGCAAAATAGAAAAGAGATCGGGACTTAGCGACTCTCCCAGCAACACACCATCACTTACATCGTAACGTTCGGTTAGCCCGTTTGACGCTGTTACTTTGACTGTCGCCAAATCATAGAAATGGTTTATTAAAAGGACAAATTTGGGGCTTACACCAACATCATAAAATTTGGACCATAAAAGACTATGCGGAACAGAATCGAAGGCTCATTTGAAGTCAATGAACGCGGCAAAAATATTCCTCTTCTTTAAACGTAAGTGTAGGTAGTCAGGGTAAAACATTGTCAATGCAACCGCGCTGTGAGCGAAATCCCGACTACAAGGATTAAGGTTGTAGTTACAATCCAGGGAATTGTTTTTAGCAACACTGTACGGGAAATCAATTTAACTATGTCGACCTAATTTTTTTGCAAAATTTTACGTCATTGATTTTTTTTTCCATGGCAACGCGGAGGCTTTATTTATGTCTATCCACAGTGGGACACAGATTTTTTAGCACCGGGTCAAAAATTTGGGGTTAGGTTACTTCTTTTGACTTTCGCGTTCTGCGCCGCTAAAAAACCAAGTAAAATACTAAAATAAAAGAAAACCATTTATTGCAGAATTACCTGCTAAAAAAACGGTACCCAACTACGTATTAAAGTAACGCGGTGTAATGTTTAAGGTTGCATTTACAGGTGCATTTATAATTGAATTGTTAATGTTAATGTTAACTTAAAAGCATACAGATTTAAAAATCGGCTACTGGCGCTAGACGAAATAATCGTATTCTATTTTAAACAGGAGCGTCAACGACTAGCAAGAGTCTATCCAACCTCTAAATGGAGCTTTACTGACCTGTTTTGTTAGCACTCAAGTATCCGTGTGTTTTTGAAACTGAGGTTCTAAAATCTATCCTTTCTTTTTCACACAATTCCTATTTCACTAGTACACTTGCACATAACAAACAAAAATAAAACAAAATTATGTGGGGTTATGGGCGCCGAATATTTCTATACGAATTCCTAGTAATCCCAGCGAGCCAGTAAAGTTCTCTTGGGCACTCGGGGTAATGCCCGCGTGGGTACATATTTGTTTTAGAACAATGTTTTTGAAAACACGTTTTTGAAAGATAAACACAACCTCGAAGGTTTTCTGTCAGAAAACGTAAAAATAATCTTCTGTCCCACTGCGGCCCGATTTAAAGTTTGTTGACAAAACACTTGCAGTTACCATGGAATCGTATAAATTCTTCGATCTATCGGCCAACACTTGAACTGCGTATGTCTCCCAAATTCAATGACGTGTGATTGATTGATTGGTTTTCTTTTCCGGAGTGCACAGGCTTTTAGAAAAAAGGAAACTTGGGATAGATGACAGCATCAGAGCTTTTATTTTGAAGAAAAAATAATTGAGAATTTTGAAAAATCCTTCAGATATTTTTGTTAAGCATATAAAAATGATCAAACCTGCAAAATTTCAGCTAGTTCTGATGTTTAGTTTTCCCTGTGCACTCTGGCAAAAGATTAAAAAAATTAAAGAACAATGCGTTGCCAGTTGTACTTTTTTTTACTTAAAATCTGGGGAGAAACTAGCCTTAAGTTCACTATTTTTTTTTATTTTTGTTGTTTAAAAGTAAGTAGTACAGGAAAATCCATTATATTTTGACAAGGTTTGGAAGCCTATATATCTCGATAACTAGTAGAATAGAATTATGATTTTGGTGTCAAAATATAGCTACTGCTAATACAATTTTATCTATGGCATCCGTTAATATCTGCGCGTAAGGTAAATGTTATTTATTGATCCAACTAACCGTTTGTTAAGTGAAACTATATGCCTCGAATACATTTTTTGAATGGCCGACGAAATCCTCTTCTGGAAAATATATTGCATGTCTGCGTTTTTATTATTAGTTTGCAAGATATTTGCAAAAAAACAAACAGTAAATAAGAAAATCGAGAGAAGCTTGACACTTTAGGATTTTGTCACTTTTGTTTTGTCAATTGTCATGTGAATGACTACTACTGTTTTCATAGTCGTTGGTAATTAAAACCAATATATTCATAAGACTCTATTTGAAGATATCTTGCACGGTTAATGGAACCATAGGCATGCAATATATTTTGGGAAAGGGAAATTAACAATCTGCTAGGGGCATATTGGTTACATTAAAAAAAAGGTAAGTTATGTCAGAAAGTGACATTTAATAGATGTATATAGTCCAATTTTTTAATGAGCGGACTGACGTCATTTTTTTGGATCTCTATTTGATACATTGTTTTAGACAGCAACAATAAATATGTAAAAAAGTCATGTCGTTGATTGTATCAACTGTTACTTCAAATTGGCAACAACAAATTATTTGACATGCGAACTGTTGACAACAAACAGAGGCAAAAATGACGTCAGTACTCTCATAAAAAAACTGGACTATAGTAAATAATCGATTGGATAGACTAAAATCTGTTGGCAGCAGCTATTTTTTGACAGCATATGCAGAATCATAAATCTGTTTTAAGTTTACTTTTAAGCAATTTCCTGAAAACGTTCGCCTACGGCGCATTTATGACATATTTTGGCAAAAAGTCTAGATTCCACCCCAACCCAACCCCCGTCCCCACAAAACGTAAAAGAGTTAACAAATTTTAAGAAATTTTTGAAAACAAGGGGTTGTTTTGAAGGACTTCCCTAACTGTTTTTGTCCTCTTTCAAGGTAAGTTCTTCCTTTTCCGTTTTTATGTTGTTTTTTTCAATAAGGTAATTGTTCATTTCACTATTTTTATGTTTTATGACAAATCTGTGTGGTGACATTTTTCCTACCATCCATAAAATCGTAATTGATCATCTTTTTCATAAAGTGCACCGGTCATTCATTCATTTTCTACCTGTGGCAAAATTGTTTTATTTTTTTCGTTCATAGGAAGTCTAGAAGAGAAAAATTCAATCGAATTCTTGGTATGATGTGGTAAGTATAGTGGTATAGTCGACTAAAGTCTAAAAGTTGTATTTTTTACATAAAATGAAAAGAATTTTTTTTATCTTTAATTTAAATTAAGTTGAGTACGTTAAAAGTAGCAGAAAATACCAGTTAAACCTCAGATTATTAGTCTGAGAGTTAAACGCACAGAAGAAAGAAAAACATATAAATTTCAGTGGCTAGACCAAACTACAAAATAAATTCGAAAATCAACAATGCGACTTATTAGACTTTAGTTGCGATATTGCGCATTCCGTATCAGGTAACTTGGATAAGTACCAGTGCGGAACGATGCCTATTTGTAAGTGATTCAAAGTTGGAAATCAAAGTGTATGATGGTGTTTAATGATGTATGGGGAGGGTGACCAGTGGAACCACTGACGAGCCTACGCTGGTTGCCCAAGGCGAAACATCTTTTAATCACTTTTCTTTTCGCTTTGGTCCTTTGTGTGTTCCTTGTGGTATGCTCATCCAGGTTTGAATTTTCGTTATTTCCACTTAAGATCTTTTGGTCTTTTGTTTTTAGATTCTTTTCGGTTGATGTAACTGATATGGAGGTTTTTTAACTTTTTTTTTTTGTTTTTAATTACCTTAGGAGCATAATCCTATTGGAAATATTAACACGCCAGGACGAATCCGTATCAGGTAACTTGGATAAGTACCAGTGCGGAATGATGCCTATTTGTGAGTGATTCAAAGTTGGAAATCAAAGTGTATGATGGTGTTTTATGATGTATGGGGAGAGTGACCAGTGGAACCACTGACGAGCCTATGCTGGTTGCCCAAGGCCGAGCCTATGCTGGTTGCCCAAGGCGAAACATCTTTTAATCACTTTTCTTTTCGCTTTGGTCCTTTGTGTGTTCCTTGTGTGATGCTCATCCAGGTTTGAATTTTCGTTATTTTCACTTAAGATCTTTTGGTCTTTTGTTTTTAGATTCTTTTCGGTTGATGTAACTGATATGGAGGTTTTTTAACTTCTTTTTTTTTGTTTTTAATTACCTTAGGAGCATAGTCCTATTGGAAATATTAACACGCCAGGACGAATCCGTATCAGGTAACTTGGATAAGTACCAGTGCGGAATGATGCCTATTTGTGAGTGCTTCAAAGTTTTATGATGTATGGGGAGAGGGACCAGTGGAACCACTGACGAGCCTATGCTGGTTGCCCAAGGCGAAACATCTTTTAATCACTTTTTTTTCGCTTTGGTCCTTTGTGTGTTCCTTGTGTGATGCTCATCCATGTATGAATTTTCGTTATTTCCACCCAAGATCTTTTGATCTTTTGTTTTTAGATAGTACTTCCTGAAATTTGAGTGAAAGTAAGAGTGAAGTACGCAAATCAAACTTTTTCACAGTTATACAGACCGCTTCAAGCTACTGCGAACATAGGGGGAATCAAGTCCAATGTACTCTCCGTGCCGTACGACCGAGGTGGATTCGAAGCACGCTGCAGTGTTATCTTTTGGAAATTCATTTTGTTTTTATTATTTTGTTTTATTTCTGCCTTGCTCGAGAAACAGATGGGTAAGTTCTTAATTGAAATAATACATTTTTAAAACCAAAAATGGATGTCTACGAAGTTGCCGAAAAAGTGCAGATGGTCAAATGGTCAAATCGTCATAACCCAACACACGTTCGATATTGGTCAAGGGAAAATTTGCATTTGTATTTTGACGTAAGAACACAGTATCCCCAAAAACTAAATGTTTGGGGGGGGGGTATTATAGGGGAACACGTAATTGGGCCATTTTTTATTAACGGCAATTGCAATTTGAATGGTCCTAGATACTTGGATCTACTGCAGCAGCACATTATTCCAACTGCTAGGCAGTTGTTAGGTGTAAGATTTGGTGAAACATGGTTTCAACAAGATGGTTGTTCCGCTCACAATGTTGGCCTTGTTAGGGAATATCTTGATAATGTATTTCCTAATCGGGTTATAAGTACACGGGGAACTATTTTATGGCCAGCTCGATCTCCCGATCTTGCTCCTAATGACTTCTATCTGTTTTTGAAGAAGCTTTTCAAATTATCACCCCTAACATGCTTGAAAACGTTAGAAGGGGTTTTTATAGTAGGCTCGGATATTGTCTAGCCGAGAAAGGAGGACTTTTCGAACATTTGCTTTAAATTTTTTTTGACTGGGAGAATCTTTTTGGTTTTTAGAATGTATTATTTTATTTTGAGAACTTGCTTTTATTTTGTTTCTCCTTATTATTTTCATTGTAACACGTCGTCACTGATAAATCTGAGCAGTTGACAATAAAACGCTCTTATTTATCAGTGACAAGAAATAAGAAAATTACGTTATAAAAATTTGCGTATTTATTGACCAAATTCCGGTTTCATTGACAACACTCCACACAGCACCGTGGTTAGAGGCGTACTAAATACCAAAGGAAAGTCATGCAAGTGGTGATCGCAAGCCTGAGTATTGGTTGCTTCACTGATAGGCGTGCGGTGTCTCTGCATGTACGTACACTGGCAAATTAGACTTCTTCCGCCCTATGTTCGCAGTAGCTTGAAGCAGTCTGTATATATGAATGTACGTTGGTAATAAATAAAAAAATCTTTATAACTTTTTAATGTGGCATTTGACATAAATCAAATATAAACAATATCAGGGGGTCAATTTTGTCGTGTACATACCGATGACAAAAATTTTTTTGACCGTTAGTATAGTCGATAGATTCTGGTAAAATATGATGTCAAATTCAAAAACCTCTTTATTCAAAAAAATACAAATAAGTTGAACGGCGTCAAATTTTATACAATGTGTAAAAACAACACTATCTATAAAAAAAGGACAAGTTGAATATGCATTTTAAAAATAATTACGAGAACATTTATTTAAAAGAACAGTATTTTTCAAAACTCTCTGACGTCAGAACTTTAACAAACAATGTGTAAAAACACTATTTATAAAACTACAGTTTAAATATCCATACGTTACAAAAGCATTAAAAAAAAACATGTATTAAAAGAACAAGATACTTAAAAGGTTAAGTTGATTGTAAAAAGATTTAAACAATGTGGAAAAACATTCCTAATAAAAAATACATTTACTAAAAGATTTGCATTTAAAAACAACTTTTTCTTTTTTTTTATAAAAGAAGGCTATGCAAAAGTATTTTAATTACCCGTTATTAATTAAAAACTAATTTTAGAAATTTAAATTTTAAAATAATGAAAAAAATCACTTTGGGTATAGGGTTCTATTTCAACTATTAGATCAAAAAGCAATTTTTTAAATCGATTGAGATTTATCTCTGACTTTACCTCATTTAGAAGAGCATTAAAAAACTTAATTGATAGATATTTTGGACCTTTTTCTGTCACTGGCAACCTGTGTGAGGTTACAAATATAACCTTTGTACCTGGTGTTAAAGGAATGTTTGGGTTCAAATGTCTGAAACTTTTCCTTATTTTTAAAGATAAATGAAATACACTAGTAAATGAAGAGCCCTCTAAGTATGAGGATGTTTAGAGTTTTGAATTTTCCTCTAAAGGATTCCAAATAACCTATTCAGCAAGAACGCGTACAGTATAGTTTCTGGCTCCTGAAAACATTCCGAATCACTGTTTCCCCCCTCCCCCTCCAGAATATCACACCATAGCGAAGAACAGAATGCACATTTGCATAATATATTGTCTTTGCAAATATATTGTGACATAACTCTTAAGGAGTAAGATGCAGAATTGACTTTTTTGCATACCTCTGATGAGGGTTGACCAGTCCAAGTTGCGGTCAATGTGTATTCCAAGAAATTTTGTCTTCTTCTAGTGTAACATTCTCGGTTGTCTTTTCAAAAGTTAAAGTGGCAACTAAACAAAAAGAACCCTGCACGAAATACATTGGAAAATGAATTTCACCCGAACTTGATGAAAGTTATTACTTAAAAAATTAGCAAGTTTATGTAAGTTTCTATGTTCAGTTTGTGATATATTAACCATCAAAGTTCTAAAAAACGCGTTTTTAAGTAGGTTTGCTGATGAAAAAAATCTACTTAGGCAAAATAATCTAAAGTCGAGATGAATTTTCGTTAAAAAAAGGAGTTTATGAATCATATCGAAATGTCATTATTAAGAGCTCCTTGGTTTGTATATGATGGTATTGGTATTCAACAAATGTAATTTAGTATGTTTTCACATCGTACTCAATACGTATTGAAAAGATTCTCTTCTTTTTGTTTCATAGAGTATGTTCCCTGTTCCGACAAATTTAAAGGCGTGAAATATGAAAGAACAAGATGTCTGATTTTCGATATATATTGAATACGATGTGAAAACATACTAACTATTTCAATATAAAAAAATATTTTGGACCACAACATTTTAGTTTGCCTTTATTTTAGATGATAAAACTAATAAATGTTTTCCTTTTGTCCTTACTTTATAAAGTATAAGAATATTTCGACACTTCAAAATATAGACATGATTACGATTACGTATTGACAACTTTTTTAAGATTTCTCAAAAACTAATTAAGTCAATTTTTACTGTATTTTACCAAATTATTCTATGACAGGTATATACTGCACGTATTAGTTTTATTGACTTTTTATGACTGGTTTTTAAATGACGAGTTTTTAACGTAACGCAATAAACAAGTGATTCTAATTTAAAAACCATATATAGAAAGTCAATAAAACTTATACGTGCAATAGAAGTGTTTTGTCGAAATTTGATAAATGATTAAACATTTTGCTCACTTTTCTTTACAGCTCATCTTATTAGCAACCCCCTTGTTTTTGACTTGAGATGCAATATGAAAATATCAGATTAGGTGCATAAAGTAATATCACTACATAAGTGGCGTGTGTAGTTAACCCAACCCAGTTTTTCAAATGTTTTACAAAACATGTGAAAGAAGTCAAAGTTTTTGAAGAACTTTGGAATTAAATTTCTACAAGTTTTGCTTGCGGCGGTGAAAACTTTCGACTACGGTGCATTTCTGAGAGATTCTTCATAAACGACAGAAAATCCCGTCACACTTTTGGAAAGTGGCGATTTTTACTCATTGTCTCACTTAAAATAAAAGCACAGCATCCTTAATATTTATCCTAACGTTGCAAGGGAAACTGCGTCATTTTTTAATAGCATTTTGTAAATTTAATATTTTAAAGATATTCCGTAGGACTAGTTTTACGGCGTAGCTAAATTGCTACTACGCGTACCAATAAACGTCAAAAAGTGTCGGAAATTCTCACCATGTAAAAGGAAAGACAGAATTTGTGTGACTTTTCTAAACAGTGAAAGTGACATATTCCATGGCTATCTATGGTTTTGTATGTTAAAAGTTTTAAGGGTTTATATCCTGTATTTTTAAATAAAAAAAAGGATTTTTCACAAAAACTGCCCATCACAAAAATTAATATTGACATATTTTGTATTTACTGGAACATTATTTAAGAAACTAGATTTTAAGGAAATTGGCAAATATAAGTCCTGACAAAAAAGCAGTTAGTGTAAACTTGTGTTTAAAAATCGTCAGATTTTTTTGTAAGGGCGAGATTTTCTGACGGTTTTTGAAGCGAATCGCGACCATTTCGGCAAAAAGTCTAGAATTTGGACAAGATCCCAACCCAAACCAACCCCTGTTCACACAAAACGTAAAAGACCCTATAAACAGTTTGTGATGTATAAATATTGACCCAATATATATGAAGTTTCACTTATTCGTTCAATGGATCACTGAAGGTAGCAGATGTCTAGCTGGTAACTTTTTGTCGAACTTGATAATATCGTCCCATCAGTCACTTAACCGATATACCACATCATTGGTCCAATTAAAGACCTTTTGCACCTCCTTTTTACTTTATCGCTTATTTCAAGCATGCGCAGTTACGAGGTAATAACGGAATCTCTTACTAACCGATAAAGTTTGACGTTACCTGCGGGTGAATACCGTATCCCTTATAATTGACATGGTTGCCGACAGTAAAACGTTAAGTGGAAAAACAAAATATTTAAATGGATTTTTGAATGCCAATATGTTCTATATTCTTTTCAATTGTAAAGATAAGTGTCAATACTTGTTTAATAATTTTCTTTGGCTAGAATTTCGTATGAAATGTAAAACGTTTCCACTGGCAACTGTGACAAGTGATTCCGATCTGTTGTGATAACCTCCCATTTCTCTGTTGTATTTTCGAGTTTTTAAAGTATAATAATAATCAAAATTCACTGTAAAAAACACAAGAATAACATTTTAAATAAAAAATATTCTTGGACAAATTAAAAAAAAAACTAAAAATGCTGCCTTAAAAATATCGTGACGTTAGCTACGTCACAACGTGTTCTTAAGCGATAAAGTCACCTTACGGGGATTTTTCATAAGAGGTGCAAAAGGTCTGTAGTAAAGCGTTGCTGGATCAGTAGCAAAAATATATTGGCATAATGAAGGATTTTTGCCACATATAGTCATTGGTTCAATGTAGGTGGTCTCCATCTAACCAAAAACTTTTAGATGTAACGGTAACTACCCACATAACAAAATTTGGATGAATATTGTATGGATATGGATTATGATTCAAAACATGTCCAGATGGCCACGAGGTGGATATACACGGTATATTTTAGGATATGCAGTGGATATCCACATGAAGATATGCACTGCATATCCACCGAATATAAATTAGTCATATTCATATATTATTAAAAAAAAGTGGGAAGACGACGGGATTCAACCCGTTAACCTCCAGATTACCAAGGCAACGCTATTACCACTGGACCATTGCGGCTATAGTAAAATTTCCATTTTCGGTATATTAACATTTTGGCTGAAGATAGTTGGCAATATCGGAAAGATAGTTTTTTCTTCAATGGCCCAACAACAAAGTCCAGTGTATTTAAGATGATGAGTGATGAGTTCGAGAGGAACGCTGTAATATGCAACACCGATGGCTCCAAGCTATCGGAGCAGAGGCAGACAACAGGGGCGGGGGTCTACGTGCAAGACCGAGAAGCTCGGAGAGCAAGGTAGGGTCTTCCAAGCCGAGATATCCCAGCAAACACGGTTCCCTCGGGCCTTCGTCGGTCCGATGTCGATTGCCGAATTTGTCGTCATCGGCATGACGTCGGACCAGCAGTATTTTTTGTCTGCTTTGCGATGTAGGCCCAATGTATGTTTGCCGACGCAGCGTTAGACTGTAGCCTGCCATCGGACCAATGGTAAATTTTACATTTTGCTGACATCGGCATACCGTCGCCGCCGTACGATTAAGGTCCGATATGGTTTAACCACATGGTACCGACCATCCGCTCATAACTGCTTAATTTGGTCGGTCTAACGTAGGCAAGCTGGTCTCGGCCCGACATCGGTAAACTATTCAAGTCCGACATTGGTTTCCTAAAGCGGTCCAACGTCGGCGATTGATGGAGTTCCGTCGGTGGTAGCTTAAAGCGGCCCGACATTGGAAAACTATAAAGTTTCGATAATGCGAGTGCTTAACCAGTCGGGCTGGTTTAAGTGGCAGAAGAGGTGATTCTTGTAGGAAAGTACCACCATCTTGTCAAGTTCGCATTCTAGTTTTGAAATATCTTTGCTCATTATATATATAATATTATCTTCCACTGTACAGGGAACATATTGACATTAGCGCCATCTCTACATACTAGGAAGAAACTATTAAGCAGTTTAAAAATTTTAAGGTGACATAATCGGATCATCGTCGGGTGCTGATTCTCGACCAATCAAACGAAGTCGGACCATCGTCGGCCCTAAAGCAGATAAAGTGGTCGTCGGAATAAAGTTGACTATAGTAAATCGGGCCATCGTCAGTTGCCGATTCTCGACCGATTCAAGAAAGTTCCAATCGGACCGTCGTCGGCCCTAAGCAAATAAAGTGGGCTTCGGTATAAAGTCGACTATAGTAAATCAAGCCATCGTCAATTGCCGATTATTGACCAAAAATCGCAATCTGACCAAAATCGGGCCAGAGTTTAGTCGCCGATGCCGACACACTGCCGACGTTGTCGACATTGGCCTGATTCAATGCCGACGATTTGGGTTTGCTGGAATACGCCATTATAATGGCGGCAACACTTGAAGAGGTTCGCAATGGTCTGGAGGAGCATGTGTACATATGCTCCGACAGCCAAGCGGCCTTAAAGGCACCCAGTGCGCCAAAAATTGCCAATACTCTGGTGGAAGAGTGCGTTGAAGCACTGGAAACCTTGAGTCGAGACAAGAGAGTAAAGTATGTTATATTTAAGATGAAGATCCTTTTCTGTCAATTTAACATCGAATTAATATTGGCAAAACAACTGTGTTGGCACACCAACTGAAGTTATTCAGTGAGGCAATAATGTATGCTTCAGTATTGGGGAGATGTAGTTTTTTCTTTAATGGCTCAACCACAAAATTTAAGATGAAGATTTTTCTCCGTCGATTCAACATCAAATTAGTATTGGCAAAACAACTGTGTTAGCACACCAACTGAAGTTATTCAGTGAGCCAGTAATGTGTCGGAGAGATGTAAGTTTCTCTTCAATGACTCAACAACAAAGTTCGTTGTATTTAAGATGAAGATTTTTCTCCGTCGATCCACTAAATAACTTCCGTCACAGTCACTCAAAAGTCGTTCAGTCATCCAACCCATGAAGAATCATCATAATCCCGTCACACCTTGTTTAAAAGGGAGTTTTTAACAAATTTTAAATAATTTTCTGTTTAAATTACAACAAAACTTGCATGCAAAATTTGTTCAATATTTATTTAAAAAAAAATTAGGTTAGCACTTTGGTTTGTTTTTGTTCTATTTCTGAGAGTCATTTCTTTTGTATAATTAGCATTAGATTTCTATTATATGTATTGTTTCGAAGAAAAATATTCCAAATCAAGGTTTTTTTAATCCGCGCGTCATATTTAATTATTTTTATCCTACGCAAAATTTATTTATTACGAAGGTACAAGTTCTCACTTTCTTATTCGTTTTTTTATCACTGCATTCAAGCAACAAATATCATATTTATGTAGGTACTAAAAACTTTTTAAGGGGCCCACATACTATGAAACAGGTTACGATGCATGGCATCGACCCCAAAAATCATGAAACTTGCATCAGTTGCAAAGTAGCACACGCACTATGAAATTTGCATCAGCTTCACCCGACTCAGAACCGTGGCTCGCCGACCATAGAATTCCAGACTCCGCATCGCAGCAAGCCACAACTGAGAAAAATTGTATGAATCAGTACTCCTTGATTAATGCATCGTGGAATAGAAGAGTCGATGCACGCATTGCAACATGTTTCATAATGTGTAGCGATTTGGTGGTGTAAGAAATATTAACCCCCATAGTGCCCCTATGCATGCGCAAGATTGACCTCATGCATGCTCTGTAGGTTAATAAAAATTGTGAAACTAATAAGAAATTTATAAAATTCACAACATGAAAAAAAAACAGGCATAAATTTAAATTAGACATTACATTAATCTTCTTACTACAATTATTTATTCGTAATGTTGACCTTTTCCTTTACATCCAACACCATAAAATAAAATAATGATATTCTTTTTTCGAAGAAAATGCTAACGTATTAGGTATTTTTGTTTTTAATTTAGTTATTATTGTCTTAATAAGCTGACCTCTTGCTTTGCTTTTAAAACGGAAGTGAACATGGGTTTTCCGATTCATTCACTAGTTAATTTTATACAGTGTGTTTTAAAATTAGGTATTATTCGTTATCCATCTGCAGGGCGTTAAAGTTTAAGATTTTTTTAGTTTTTAGATTAAATTTGAAACAAAACTTACGTTTTAGGGCTAACATCACCCAGTAGGTCGAGTGATTGTATAAATCCGTAGAGAGTTATTTTTACAGGGGTCAAGCCCTTTTTCACCCCATAAACCTATTTGTAGTACGCCGCTGTTGGATTCTGAAATACGAAATTAATTGTTTTGTTTAGACACTTTGTTGTCTCGGGCAATTTTTTCGTATCTGTGACCGTTATCGAGAAAAAAAAATTGTAATTGGCTAAATTTAAGGCCATAGTTACGATTTAGGAAAATAGTTTAATATATACGCATTTCTCTCTCAAATTCAATGAAATAGAAACGCTTAAAAAGCAAGATTTATCCAGAGGTGTCCAGACTTTTAGAAAAAAGGAAACTTAGCAATTTTTTTTTCGCTCAAGCAGAGAAATATAAAAAAGAAAGAGAAAATTATTTTTAAAAATCGGGTTTAAAACGCAAGAAAGAGGTTATCACAAAAGCTTTTTTTTTAAAAAAAAAAAATATTGAAAAATCCCTCCGAAATTTTTTATAACAATCTGGAAATGCAAAAGTTTGATTTTTAGTTTTCCCTGGACACCCTGGCAAAAGTTATGGAAAAAACTTGTTAAATATCTGGGGAAAAACTATGACATTTTTAACGAAAGGGGGAACCTATTATGAAACGCTTTGTAGATCGGTAAACAAAGTCTTATTTTTATCTTAAAAATGTGCCTTTAACATCTTGATACTGAATTTTGAAACATCCTGTATTTTCCTGTGAAGAGTGGCAGTGGCGTAGCCAGAAATCTTCTTTGAGGGGGGTTTTCATAATTTAATAAAAAACCTACCTATTGCAAATTTTTAAAAATTAGGTAGGTAGATATACTTATTGATTTTGACTGAAAATTGTTGGACCCTTTGGGGGGGGGGGGGTTACCTCCATTCCACTAAAAAATAGTATAGTCAATAAGCTTATACCTAAATAGGATAATTGCAAACAATGACAATTATTAATTATTACAAATAGGTCTTTGCTTGATTTAGCCATTACCTTATTAATCTGCCTTCCAAAAGAGCTGATGGATTTAATGGGTATTTTTTGCAAACCATAAAACTCAGTGTCGCATGCATTTATAGATTTTTAGAAATTAAAATATTATCAGTAAATGGTTAAATTTTTCTACATGATGAAAAAACGCAATTTTTTAAATGTTTTTAACTTAGCGGGAAGTTGTGCGATTTTAATAATATTAAGCTTTTTAGAAAGCCAGAGCTTTAAAATTTATAGGACCAATGTCAAAGTTGACATTTCCTAAAAACCAAAGATGTTCCGCCATCTATTTGAAAAATAGGCATTTTTAACCCCCCTAGATATTTTTTTGTGTGTGACACTGTAATAAATCCGAAACATATCGGTTACAAAGCCACATTCTTTCCAAGCACATCGATGTAACATTTTAAAAATTCAGAGATGAAATAAGAAAGTTTTAAATCTTTATATAGACCAAAGTTGCAAACTCTGGTCTATATAAACATTTAAAACTTCGTTATTTCTTGTACGAATTTTTTAAATGTTACATTGATGTGCTTGGAAAGGAGGCTTTATAACCGATGCTTGCTAGGAGGGTTAAATATGCCTAATTTTTAAATGAGCATTTTTAGTAAATGTCATTTTTATCATTAGTTCTATAAATTTTAAAGCTTGAGCCTTTTAAAAAGTTTAAACTTATTAAAATCGATAATTTTTTGAACAAGTTATTGCTATTTAAACAAGCAGATTTTTTCTTAATAAGTTTGATTTTGCAGGTAAACTCTGGTCTATTTAAAAATGGCAAACTTCCTTATTTCTTGTCCGAATTTTTAAAATGATATATCGATGTCGGTACTTCGAAAGAATATGGGTACGTAACCGATGTTTCAGATTTATTACAGTGTCGTACACAAAAAAATATCTAGGGGGGTTAAAAATGCCTATTGCCTATGCCATCTTGGATGTTTAAAAAATGTCAAGTTTGACATAGCTCCTACAAATTTTAAAGGTTTGGCTTTCTAAAGAGCTATATATTATTAAAATCGGACAATTCCCCGCTAAGTTATAATCATTTAAAAAAGAGCGGTGTTTTTTGGCACACCCTATGTATATATATATACAGGGTGGATTCTTTAAATGGAACGGTGCTTCTAGCGGCTTTAGGGAAGAGGTTTTAAAAAAGCTAAAAGCGAATATTTAATGATTTTTTACGGACTTTCCGTCCATGATAAAAAAAAATTTTGGAGTCCCAACTGGAGGCTCAGGGCCTACCAACTATTTTTTTTTAAATAAGAAGGTACCACTTGTGGCACCTTTTTGGAAAGCTTTTTAAAATAGAAATTTTACGCACTAGTTTTGTTTTTGACATCTGTCAATCAATGTGGCAAAAATTTTAAAAAACTTATTTTTTTTGTCAATTGTTTTAGCTTCAAAATAAGCTACATATTTCTCTATTTCCTAAGCGGAATAAAGAAAATACCACACAAGGACATTACTGGCGGCCCATTTGGGGGCCCTCACTGAAGTCCCAGGGCCTACCAACATTTTTTTACCACCAGTTAAAATGGAGATTTTGGTTTGTTTTACGGAACTACCCGGAATTTGTAAACTTTTTTTTAAATTTTAAGCAAAGCATTAAAATGCGCAACTTTGCCCTAATTTAAACCCCCTTTAACAACCTGTACCTAGGGTAAAGGTTAAAGATTCATGAAAAAATCAACAAACCAACACTCGTATGTCCTAGCTGTGTAGTTGGTGAGTTTTTATTTCTTGTGGCAGAATTTTCTCACCTTTTGGGTAAGCCGACTAAATTTTTCCAAAAAGCAAAGGTTATTTTGAATTCAAAACAAGTAAAGTTTTCCTCCCTCCCTCTTTTAGAGGAATCAAAAAAAACGTCTATAACATTTTTAATAAATTTTGGGAACAAAAGTTTGAAACATATTTAACTATTTTAAAAATGCCTTTATTCCAGATAGCATTCAGATAATTACTACCTAAAAGCGCTTTTATGTAAGGAGGGTTTTAAATAAAATCACTTTCTCCGAGCGATAAGCTGCTTTCTTAAATCGCTTCAAAATAAAATTGATTTAGTGCTTAAATCGGTGGTGTTTATACGACAACATTTTCAAACCGTCATTATATAAAAGAGCTTTAAGAGGGCCGTATAAACAAAGTAAGTGTCTGAAAAACGTCTTATTTTAGTCTGATTTACGCGTTACGTTAATAAGACGTATTAGGGACTTATCGGTACATAAAGTCGGCACTATTTCTGACAGTTCCGCACGAAGGTTAAAAGGTTTCTGACATTTTTGTAATATAAATATATCATCTAAACATGCTCATATTGCGTCATTCTTAAAGTTTACAAATTAATTAATGAATCTCGTGTCCGCAAATAAAAATTAAAGTAAAACTCGTGGCATATCGGACATATGTATTTACGGTGTTCTGCACTTTTCAATTGTGATATTTTTGTTTCTCGGTTTATTCGACAGGTGGCGCACATAGTTACTACGCTCCACGGATTACAAACTTTTTGTTTTAAATTCGACAGGTGTGCATGGTCACTGTGTAGCTTCAACTGCCAGGTATAATCCTATGACTCCCTGATGATTCCTAATAAGGAAGGAAGGAAACAGGTCTGTAGGTGTCTGGATTCTCCATTAGACATTGGAGGCCTGGTCGTAATGAAGTGAGAAACAAAAACGCTTTGTCCGATATGCCACGAGTTTTACTTTAATTAAAGTTAATGCCGTCCTTTATTAAAGCAGGCACAAACATTATGAAAGTGACATTATTTTGATGGCAAAGATGACATATTTAGACAACAAAAATGTCAGAATCCTTTTAAACTTCGTGCGAGATTGTCAAAAATAGTGCAGTCTTTATTAAAGTCAGGTTATGACGACTTTATGTACCGATAAGTTCCTAATTACTACCTAAAAGCGCTTTTATATAAGGACGGTTTTAAATAAAATCACTTTTTCCGAGGGTTTATACGTCCTTCATTAAATGTATTAAATTTAGAGTGTAAATAACGACGCTAAAATGGGTTTTTAAACGATAAGCTGCTTTCTTAAATCGCTTCAAAATAAAATCGATTTAGTGTTTAAATCGTTATTAGTGGTGTTTATACGATAACATTTTCAAACATTTCAAACCGTCTAAAAGCGCTTTAAGAGGCCCGTTTAAACAAAGTAAGTGTCTTCTTTTGGTCTGATTTACGCAGGGACGTCTTAAGGCGTTAATAAGACGTCTTATCTCGTCTTGCTTGCTTTTATACATCTTAACGTTTTAATTTTGGGTCCCCCAACTGGAGGCTGGGCCTACCAACTATTTTTTTTCCAATTAGAATAAGGTACCACTTATGGCACCTTTTTGAAAAACTTGTTAAAAAATAAATTAAACGCACTAGTTTTTTTTGACATCTGTCAAACAATGCGTCAAAAATTTAAAATTTTTTATTTTTCTGTCAATCAATCTGTCAAATGGTAGAATAAAGAAAATACCACACAACGACATTATTGGTGGCTCATTTGGGGGCCCTTATTGAAGGCCCAGGGCCTACCAACATTTTTTCATAAGGAGGTACCACTTGTGGCACCTGTTTGGAAAGCTTCTTAAAAAATAAATTTGATTTAATAAATTTTTTTGACATCTGTCAACCAATATGTTAAAAATGAAAAAAAAAACTATTTTTGGTCGTGAAGGACGGTTGAGTGAAAAAGAAAATAAGGTGTGCTTTGAATCCATTTGCCTTTTATCTAATATCTAGTATGTTTAAAAAAAGGTAATTAGGCTGCGCCTCCAAATGGGGCGCCAATAATATCCTTTTGTGGTAGTTTCCTTATTCCACAGAAATATGTAGTTTATTTTGGAGTTAAAACAATTGACAGTAAAAAAAAATATTTAATCGAATTTCTTTTTTAACAAGCTTTCCAAAAAGGTACAAGTGGTATATCCTCATACCAAAAAATGTTGGTAGGCCCTTGACCTTTAATCCGCTTAGTAAATAGAGAAATATGTAGTTTATTTTGAAGCTAAATTTTTGACATATTAGCGGACAGATGTCAAAAAAACTAGTTTCTTTTTTAATAAGCTTTCCAAAAAGGTGGCACACGTGGTACCTTATTATTAAAAAAAAAAAATAGTTGGTAGGCCCTGGGCCTCCAGTTGGGGCCCCAATTTTTTTTTTATCATGGGCGGAAAGTCCGTAAAAAAACATTAAAGATTCGCTTTTATCTTTTTTTAAAACCTCTTCTCTAAAGCCGTTAGCAACACCGTTCCATTTACAGAATCCACCCTGTATATGTGACATACAACAAATGCGGATGAAAAGTAAAAAGAAGAGAAAAAAGTTCAAAAGTGCGATCCCTCGACGAAATGTAGTGCTACAAACTTTTTGCCTCGGGATAAACTTTTTTAATGAATGGCCGCGATTGGTTTTGAATGTCTTACGAAAAACGTCAAGAAGATGTCTTATTGTAGGTCTGAAAGAGGTCTAATTCGACGTCTTTAAGATGTCGTTAAGCCGTCTTTAAGAATACGGTCTTTGTAACATCAGGCCTCTTAAAGACATGTCTCAGCTGTTCACGTCGTAAAGACGTCTTCTACAGCTAAAAGTGGTCGTCTTCAAGACTACTTTGTCCTCTTTGGTATGATGAAGAATTCGATGTGCTAAACTTAGTTAATTTTTGATGTAAATTTTATCCGGTCTTTAGTTATCAACCGTTTTAAGCATTCAAATTTCCTCGTAATGAGATTTGTTTAAATTATATCCAATTTAAAAAGAATTTTATGAAGGATAGAAATCAAACTTCCATACTGAAAAATAATCAACCGAAAGAGTTTACTATAGAGTTTTCCGTCAATTGAAAATTAACAAAAAAATGTTTGTAGCGGACTCCGGGATGCAATTACAGCGGCGTACGCAGAAATTATTCCTGGAGGGGCTTGAGTAACAAAATAGTCTTGGATAGCCAATTTATTCTGCGTACGCCGGTGGTAATTATATAGACACACCGACACAGTTTTATTTTTCTATCATTGCCCTTAAATAATACAGTTGCAACACTGTTTTTGTTATTATGAATTACAAAAAAAATTAGCATTGAAAATAGACATTTTCTGATTCACATGGCGGATCCCACGTATTTGGCGAGTGCAAGGGTGTGGCCGAGGACAATTTTTAAATCACCTAATTTAAATAGCAATATTGTTTGAATTAAGTAGCAAAGACACATTAGTATTATTTAAATGAATTAAAAGACAAACTAAACTATAAATGTATAATAAGTTTAGTTATATATACGCCTTCAAATGCCATAGAAATACCTGTGCTCCTCGACACTTATTATGGTCTCAATGGGTACAACATATATGCTCCTCCAAAATATAAGAGAATGTTGAAAAATTGTAGTGTTTGCAAAAAACATTACAGAAGCTTCCAATGAGTAATTTAGATATCCAAACTTAAGAGTCCAATATAAAAATAAAAATAAATTACGCGTGTGTATATAGGCAGTATATAAACAGTCATTATTGGGATTTCTGGAAAACACCCAAAAAAATATTAAAAATTAAATAAAAATTACCCTTAACACTGAATTTTAGGAAAGGGTTTTGAGAGGTTCTGAGGAAGATGGCTGTGGTACTGTAAAACGAGTTTTTTGTACTTAAGTGCAAAATGAACTTCCTGAATTTCGATTGCTCACACATAGGATGGAACCTAGAACGACGACGTTTCGTCCTTATTAGGGACTCATCAGCTAGGTGTACCACAATGACAAACAATTCTGGTCGAAATTCTGTCGATGGCACCCTTTTATATTTAATTTGTTTAATTTCCAAATAATAAATAAAATATAAAAAATTTTCAGTTTATAACTTTTAGCTAAATCAGTGATGTTTTTTTACTATTTTATTTTTTTTAATAATCTGTAACTTTTTCCTGGCAAAAAACGTCAATTTTTACTTACGCTATATAAGGGAATAAGTAATATGTATCATCATCTAAAAATCGGAGTTCGAGATGTTGATAAATCTTCACGACTCTGATGGTTCCGAATCCAGATAAGCACGTTTTCAGACGCCGTTGCTCTGTGCTCTGTCGGCCTGTCAGTCGCGTCGCTTACCACTGTAACTCAAAAACCCCTGCACCAATCATAACGAAATTTTACATAATGATTCCTTGTGTTGACGCGCAGACCCCTAGAGCTATTGGTTTTTAGCTTCTCCCCAAAGAAAAATATTTTTTTTCTTACCTTGTGATACCTCATTGGAGAGAGCTTACAAAAATCTTAGTTTAATGCAAAAAACTTTTGTGCGTCATATAATTCAAGTCATTGAGCGAAATATCAAATAAAAAGTAGCCAATGCTAAGATACAGCGCTATTTTCTTACTAAATTTTATCCAAATCGGTTCAGCCATTTCGCGTGATTGGTGGAAAAAAAATCTTAGTTTGTGTATATTGTATATATACTTTAGCACATACAAAATGTAATAGAAAAGTCCAGATACACTTTGGAAAAGTCTGGACACACCTCGAAAAAGTCTGGATGAATCCAGGAAGTCTGGATACACTCTAAAAAAGTCTGGATACACCCTGGAAAAGTCTGCATTTTACTGAGCGAGAGAAGTTTTCTCCTAAAAAGTGAGAATAAATCTGCACTTTATTAGATTTATTTTGATTTTTGTTAGTTTGCTTCACATACCCCTGCTAAAAAAAACCACTTCATAACTCTTAAAAACTGATCAAGTCTTGATGAGATTTTAAGAGATTTTATTGGTTTGAAGAGACTTGACCTGGCAAAAATGTATGCCACATGAAAATTGACAAATTCTTATGATGTTTTATGAGAATCATTTTCAAATAATTTCTGACTATTGAAAACTCACAAGCGATTTCAAAAGATCCTAAAGACACTCAAATTTCCTATTTAGATGTTTTACAAGATTTTATTATGTTACACCAGACACATGAGGTTTAGCAAGCAAGATTTTACAAGATTTTACATCTCTAAAAGATGGGACGTTCTTAAAAGATTTTACAAGTTTTCATGAGAAATAGGGTAAAGGGTCGTGAAGATTTGACAAGATTATATAAGTATTAAAGTGTAAAATATAGACATGCAAGCACAACCAGATTTGACAAGTAAGAATTTAAAAGATTTTATGAGTACCTATAAAAATAAATAAAAAATAATATATTAAAATTTTACTATAGCAAGAAATTTTTTGAGATTTCGTAAGTTTATACACAGATTTCATGAGGTTTAACAAGCAAGATTTGTATGAGATTTTACTACATTTCACAAGTCAAATAGGGTAAAGGGTTGTGAAGATTTCACAAGATTATATAAGTATTAAAGTCTAGAAAATAGACAAGCGCTAAACAGATTTGACAAGCAAAATGAGAATTTAAAAAATGTTATGTTTATATTCAACCATAAATCAAAAAGAATATATTATAATGATTTAATGTAAACTTGTCAAAACCATTGAAACTTTATCAACTTATTCCTCTTAAAATCTGCTCAAAACTGCTAAAAACTTGATGTTTGACGAGTTTTGAATCTCTTTCAAACATTGAAGGTTCATGAGATTTCACCCGAAAGTGGTGTTTCATAAACCGCATGAAATACCGACCAGAACTCGTGAACTTTCAATAGTATTTTTTACGAGTTTTGACCCGGTATCTTTGGCAGGGACCGTATCAAAACATGTAAAACTCGTAAAGATTTTTTGGTGGTGTACCCGGTATACCACTTCATGGCATATGAATATTTGTGAAAAAACTTTTGATTTTTGATCTGTTTATAATGGTACGGATAATACCCACTTTGTGTGTTTATTTAATTCGTACCAACTGGAGTTCTTTTTATGTAACATTGTTACCTTAATTGTCAAAATGGAACTAATAATTTGGTTAAAAATTCCCTAAGAAGCTCAATTCACACAATTATAATAGTCACACATAATTTATCAAAAAAATAATGAAGACAAAAATGTAAAATGTCTTACTAGAAATGGGTAAATTGTTAATTTTGATTAGGTAGTAGGTTTATGGTCGTGAGTTTCTTTCTCTCCTAGGGCACTAAAAAACTACCCCAATTTTTGAAATGGGAAGTTAGCAATAGAGTGATCCTTTCATACCTGTCAAAATTTTTAAAATGGTTTTTTTTAAGATATGGGTTCTGTATCATAATAGTGCCCTACCAAATCGTATATATATATATATATATATATATATAGCTATTTTTTGAAAGCGCTCATTTAAAACGCTATTCTGATAGCATCGCATGATTTTTGTTTTTTTTTTGGAAGTATAGGTATCTATCCAAAAAGGTTTTTTTAAAAAATTCTATGTATTCTTTCTACACTTTTTTATTAATAAATAAAAATTCCAAATTTAAATATAATTGTAGATTCCCCAAATCATAACTCTACTTCCTCTTCAATTTTTTACGTTTGTAGGTAAGTATTCGCGAAACATTTCATACGCAGACGATTTTTTGTTAATACTAAATATTAAAATATATAAATAAAAAAATGCCGGTACTTTTAAAACACAATAGAAGACATAAATTAACATAAAATTCATTGTTGTTAGGCTGTGATTAACTAGAAATACCCGATCATATAAAAACAAAATACGAGATGCTTCACAAAATAACAAATCTAAACAATATTCTTTGTATTTTTTTCACAGTATTTCTCTAGTCCGTTACCTTTATCTTGATATGATCAGCTTATCACAACGCCTTTAGCCTTAGGGTCTTTTTGGTCAATAGGGATATTGTGGAACGCTTAAAATTTTGACAACTTTGACAGCCGCTGTGGTAGTGTTTAACAACCACTACCACTCATCGATTTTACCAGAGTTTTTGGAACCCATTCAAAACTGTCAATTGTAAAAAAATTTAGAGATGAGAAAAGTAAAAAATTTGGCTTAATTTTACAAAATAATTGTTTTATATATTGGAACCTGGTAATATTTTATTATTATTAAAATTAATTACGCCAAAATTCTTTAGAATTAAACAGAAAAATAATCACAACCACAACGAAATAGATTCGTAGCTTACGGCAGTGGTAGTAGTTAATTACCACAACGGAATAACGTTTAGCTATTGCCCAGACGCATTAATTACTACAACCACTACGAAGTATCAAATAAGCGTTCCAAAATAGCCCTAATGTTTTTGACTCTTCGTTATTGTTATGATTATTTCTGTGACTGCGCAGTTGCTAAATGTCATTCCGTTGTGGTTATTAACCATACAGCGTCCGGTTAACTGTATGGTTATCGTTATTTTTATTTATTTTTTCCGCAATTATTAAATTTGGGCTAAAACGTCAGGTGACTTGTCAAAATAAGCTTGCAAAATGTTATCTATCATCCTTTATGAACCAAATGGTAGGAGAAAAAAGGATGTGCCCATAAGAAAAAATGAACTTGACAGTGCTCCTGTCACACTAAGATGTCAGGTCTTAAAAAAGGACCTCTTACTAGGTAGATCCTAAAAAAGTACCTGTAGAAAGTTTTAAGCGTTTTTTTACAGCTTTAAGAATAAGGGCGCAGAAAAATAAAAACTAAAAATGAAGATTTCGGTTTTCTCCGCCTATCTCCGGAACTATCCGGAATTTGTAAACTTTTTTTTTAGTTTTGAGCAAAGCATAAAATTGCGCAACTTTGCACTAATGTAAACCTTTTCGTATCTCCTACCGTATAAGTAGTTAAATATAATTGCTCTAAAAAAAAAATAATTAAAATGACGCAGTTCCGTACCAGGAAAAAAAAGGCACTGAAGATGATTTTTTTCGGGATCGAAACTTAAAAATAAAAAAAAAATCAAGTAAAATTTAAAAAAAAACTAAAATATCTATGAAGTAAAACATTTTCGTCCGTATTTAACTTTTTGATCCTGATGATGGTATCTACGAAACGAAACGTCGGAGTAAAATTTCGAAAACATCATTGTGTTTTTGCCACAGACATGTTTTTACGGAACTCATTTTCCAACTTTTCCCTGTAGCTCAAAAACTACAAGGTATAGAATAAATCTGTGAACACAATTTTTTAAAGCTCAAAAAAGTAAGGGATTAATGCATGTCTCTATCTTCATTAACAACATAGTTTCCTATTGTCTCCCATCGAAAATGGGACACTCTGTACAGACATAAAGGGGACCTGAACTGATTATATAACCAAAGCAAATAAACGACCGACATTTTTTCCTGCTCTCAGGCTGTGGTTGATTAACACAGTCTGAGAGCACTGCTGAGGGCAGGAAAAAAGACTTTACCAAAAACTGTTTTTGCGAACATTACGTTATCGTTGTTAAAAATAAAGATGACCACAACGGTAGCGATAACTTG
The DNA here is from genome assembly GCA_963921995.1 of Oxystoma pomonae. NCBI lineage: Eukaryota > Metazoa > Arthropoda > Insecta > Coleoptera > Brentidae > Oxystoma > Oxystoma pomonae. The sequence continues at coordinate 77,465,735 of OY998166.1, read as the reverse complement.
GATGTTAAATCTACTGACCAAAAATATATTCTGTTGTCAGGATGAACTTAGTCACTAAAGCGCAGAATAAATCCGTTTTGGTTTGCTACTCTGTTATATAACTTAAAATTGCCACGAAGTAGGCAGCGACCTGTCATATGTTATTTTTACCCGTAAAAACAAGGTGTGACGGATTTCTGATGGTTCCTTTTTTTTTGAGTGACTGTGACGGAAATTATTTAGTAAGCCGCTGACGAACATCATCAGTTAATTGCCATTGCCAAAGTTGTTTCGCCAATACTAATTCAATGTTGAATCGACGGAGAAAAATCTTCATCTTAAATACAACGGACTTATGTTGTTGAGCCATTGAAAAAATAACTACATCTCTCCGATACTAAAGCATACATATATTATTGGCTCAATGAATAACTTCAGTTTTTTCATCATCTTAAATACAACGGACTTATTATTATATATTAAACACTTAAAGTTAATTTTCGGTTTTATCAGCATTCCTATCCTTATATCTCTATCGAACCGACCTATCGAGCAGGTGTACTTTTAAACTAATGGCGAATGCGTGACAGCTCCAGCTGATCAAATGCGTGAAAACATCGTTTCGTACGCAGGGATAGTCGTAACGTTACGACTCCCTTATCGTACCTAACAAGGTTTTCGTGCATTTGATCAGCTGGAACTGTCATGCATTCGGCATGACTTCAAAAGTGCACCTGCTTGATTGGTCGACTCAATAGAGATAATGATACGAATGCTGATAAAACTGAAAATTAACTTTAAGTGTCTATTCGTTGACTTTGTTGAGCCATTGAACAAAAAACCACGTCTCTCGCGATATTGGTTCACCGAAAAAATGGAAATTTTCCTATAGCTGCAATGGTCCAGTGGTTATCGTTGGTTTGGTAATCTGGAGGTTAACGGTTCGAATCCCGTCATCGTCCTCGTTTTTTTTTTTAATTTTTTGTTGAGTTATTTTTTTTTCATAGGAAGTATAATATTGATAAGTCATGGTTTTTGGAGCACAAAAATATATTTTTGATTTTATTTCAGGCCATATTTTAGGATTTAAGTAACTATAGTTACCGTTACATCTAAAAGTTGCTGGTTAAATGGAGACCACCTATATTGGACCAATGACTATGTGACAAAAATCCTCCATTATGCTAATATATTTTTGTTACTGATCCAGCAACGGTTTACCATTGAACCGATGATGTGGTATATCGGTTAAGTGACCAATGGGCCAAGTTAGACAAAAAGTTACCGGCTAGACATCTGCTACCTTCAGTAGTCCATTGAATGAATAACTAAAAACAACGAGGATATAAGCTATCTTCGTTGCTGAAAATTTATATTGGCCCAATATTTATCCGTAACAGACACGGAGACAAAAGAGCCCTTAAGAAGTGTGATAATAGTTGGCAAATATTTTGGAATACCCCGTATCAAATCGGAATACCCAGACGCGGCGCCTTCAGGCAAGAACGCCATCTAAATCATATGGAGTTAGGATACAACGAATCTACCCATATGAAGAACTCTCGGTGTGCTATTTCAAGTGGTCATGCTACTACTTGGTTCAGAATCTTTTTTAAATCTGGTATAAATAGGTGGGACTTTAGATCCGTAAAGCAGTCGAGAATATTTGCGTACACTAAGTTGGTCGGATTAATTAGATTATATAAAAAATTTGTGTAGGTGGGAATAGTTATAGTTAAAGAAAATGTGGGAAACGAGCGGGAAATTGTGTGTGATTTTCGCATTGGCTGTGAACTTGTGTAAGTGAAAAATTATTGTTTTTTTTTATTTCAATTCAAACATAAGTATTCCAAATAGCGAAAAAAATATTTTCAACCAAAATAGAAACTCAAATTTGTTTGCTTTAAAACATTCATTGAATTAAAATTAGGTACTACTTACTTTGTTTATACGGGCCTCTTAAAGCGGTTTAAAAATTTTGCCGTATAAACACCACTAAAACCGTTTTAGGCACTGAATCGATTTTATTTTAAAGCAATTTAAAAAAGTGGTTTATCACTTTAATGTCCATATCCACCAACGTGAAAAAAGTTTTGTCTTGGCAAACAAAAGTTTCAATGTAAAACACCACATTCTAAACACCGATTAAACCCTCGGAGAAAGCGATTTAATTTAAAAACGTCCTTATATAAAACCGGTTTTAGGTGCGTATAAACGTAGTAACTGTCAAATTTTATTGGTAAAATGTATGATTCGCAATGTTACATTTTTGCAGACGCCAAAACAGTTAGACGAACGATGCGAAGCGAAGTTCGTCTAACTGTAATAAGGAACAATATTTTTCCTACGACTGCAAAAACTACATTTTTTAAATTTTTTTATTGAAACAACAAACAAAATTTATATCTCCAAATTATTTATTATTATATGTCTATATTATGGGGTAAATTCTGTGGGGGAACTTGCTACTTTGCATAAGTAAAAGTGTGCGCAAAGTAGATGTTTGCGGACACTCGTAGAAAAAATAACCTTTCCCAACAAATCTGATAAAATGATGAACAGTATCTCTACAAATCAATGGAGTTCGCAGCATTCATACTCAGTTTGACCATTTTTACTATGTAAATGAGACTCGACAAATACGTAATTTTAATATTGTAACCAAAAAAAAAGTACCGCAGGTGAAGATTTGAAAAATAATAAAACCGTATTTTAAAATTTGTATATAAAATAGCGACACATGCAAAATTTAAAAAGAATAACGTGCAATTTTGTTTTTTTTAAAAATTAATTAGGTTATTTTTTGGATAAGCCAAATGTAATAAAAGTAAAAAAGGTATCAAGGGCAGACCTGTCTTTTAATCTAGGGCGGGGGGGGGGGAGGGGGAAGATTTCCAGGTGTTTATTTAAATTTATTGGCAAAATGCCCTTATTGCGCGGAAGGCGAAAACTTATAAAGAATGTTTAAAATTTAATTCGAATTGTAAATATCAAAGAGGCAAATAACATTTTTGATACATCCTTTAGGAAAGGTATGAAATATTAACCTACATACACATATTAATTATAATTTCTACCAAAAAAAGAGTTCTTAATTTTCCATTTTTAACTTAAAATGCTCCTTCAGCAATGAAAATACTTATCCTATAATTTTTCTCACAAATTTTAATTTTTGTACTTAGATGTTTTGTGCTAAATCCATCTTTATGTTTGTTAATGAAGGGTGGACAGATTTTTTCACTCTCTGTGGGAGGGCGCATACAGCTCTCTCATTTAGTTTTAAATGTCGATGAAATTCCTTCGAAATCATGTCACATTTTGAAAGAAACTTCCATTTTGTTAAAAATATTGAGGAAAAGCTGAAATAAAAAACGAATATGTTGGCTAAAATAGTTTCAATAAAAATAAAATAAATAAAAATAAAAAAATTAATTTATTTCTCATTTTGATAAAATAGTTTGGTCAAATATGAAAATATGTTTCGAGTATGGACACTAGATTTGCAGAGTAGAGGGAATAAGTAACGAAAGCAAAATTCCCTAGGGATGTAAATGGCCATTTTTCTCCCTCGTTAGCGGGTCGAAAATGTCATTTTCTGACGGAGTAGTAGAACAAATAGTTTCTTTCATCTTTGTGTTGCTATACCCTAACCAGATATAACCAAATACTAAATTCTTTAAAATATATTTGTGATAAAATTAATTTATTTTTATAAAAATTTGTTTGCCACTCCAACGCCAGAGTAAAGTAAAAAATTGCCAAATGAGTGATTTTAAATTGTAGAAGACTACCTACATTTAAAAAGTAATCAACTGAGGTATCAAATTTTGCGGGCTATGTGGAATTACAGTGCTCGAATTGAAACTATTTTTTTTCGCATAACAATGGTTCTAAAATATTTTAATTTTTTAAACATTTTAAAATATCACTAACAAAAAGTAGGGCAATCGGTTCGGTAGATTTTATACGTACCTAACTCTAACTACATTCTTCTTTCCAAATGACAGTTCATTTAGTTTTTGTTTTTAAATGTTAGCTGACATATTAAAATTGGTCCGGAGAATTTAGAATGAACAGTAAAATCTGAAATATTTGAAAAAATAAATGCTAATTAACGAAAATCTTTCTACTTCTTGATCTTATATTGTAAATGGGTCACTTGAATAAACCAAAAGGATTTCTTCAAAATATTTATTAACGGAATCAAAAAATAATTTTCAATAAGGCCAAGAGAACTAAATGGTATGATATAAATTTACAAAAAAAATAGTTAAAAGTAGAGTAGAGGCCCTGTATACGATTTTTTACAGTTATTGTTTTACTAGAGGTGGCCAAGTCATATATTCCTCTCTTTGTAGTTTTTTCATATTTCCATGTAAAATGGATTTTATGAAATGGACTGATGTTTTGTTGTCTCTTTTTATAATTTTCCCAGACAGTTTTTGAAAGATTGTTTTCTTTTTGGTTAGTAAAATATGTCAAGCTTTGACAAAAAAAAACAAAAACAAACAGTGAATATACAAGGGAGATATTAAAAATGTAAATAATAGGTAAAATATAAAGATATTGATCTATATTTTTGTTACTCTTTTTCTTATAAAACACGGAAACATAATATCTTACTTATTAACAAAGTACGCTAAATGCGTTAGTTTGTACTTACTGCTTGTAGCTCACTGACTCCGCAAATTCGGCTATGGCCTCTAGGCAAGAGTACCGAGAAATTGTATCTTTTTGTCATGACATGGTAATTTTTTCAGAAACAAAAGGTTGAGAATCTTGTAGACATTGGGCTCATTTCAATGACATTTTATATGTTATTTTTTTAGGGTATGTGACATCATCATATTAATAGGTGTATCCTGTTTTTGACAAAAGAAAGGAGATGTGAAATAAAATTTTCCAAAGTCATATTGAAAATAAAGGAGGTCAATAATCTTCTCAAGAATCAAAAATTAAATCAAGGCTATAATAAAATAACTAGATGAATTAAAAATAAATACCTTATGTTTTTATAACGGTAATTACGCGTTGTGATTAACTATCAATTAATATTTATATATTTTGGCTCTGGTGTTGAGCACGGTACAAATGAGCGTTACCAATGGACATTTGAGCACAGGACAATCAAGCGCTGGGATGATTGAGCGCGGGACCATTGAGCACTTCACTTTGTGGTCGATTCTAAGAAAAAAGATATATATTTCTTGAATTATGTGTTTTTATGTCTTGACCATCCAGCACTATTATCCATACATCACTCTAAAAACCTGTAAAAAATGCCAAAATTTCTCAAAATTAAAAAAATTACATTTAAAAAGAATAAAAAATAGCATACAATAAAGCATTCAATTTTCAGTAAAAAATGTCAAATAAACTTTTTTGTAGCACGTTTAGTTTTTTAGGGAATTTTTTAAAAATATTTACATACACCATTCATTAAAAAATTAAATCTTTTAAAACCAAATTTTTTGGGGTCGTATAAAATCTTATGCTGAGCAAAAACTGTTTTATAAAGTTTTTTGAAGCATCTACACTTTTCTCACAAAAAAAAATCTACTTTGAAATTTGGCAATAAAAAAATAAAAAACCAAATACAAAAGATACCTGTGTTCTTTGTCTGCCAGCTAGCATAAAAAAAATATATATAGTAATATTCACTTTGTCAATTTTTTAACGACTAAGTTTGAGTTAAACAAACTGCGTTATATACATAATCAAAAAAAATTTTTGCTTTTTTGGTGGCCATAATGAAATGAAAGATGGTGGACGAAATTAAAATCAACTTAGAAAACAACTATCGAGCATAAAAGAAAAGTTGACTTTAATTCCGTCCACCATCTTTTGGATTTTAAGATGGCCACCACAAAAGCAAAAATTATTTTCGATTATGTTATACCGTTATAACCATTAATAGTTATTAATGGTCAAACCATGATGGTAATTTAAGGCTTAAGATATTTTAGCATAATTTAAGGGGTAACATTTTTGATACTATGTTTTTCACGCTCTTTTTCTTTCCAAACTTTCGATTTCTAGAATAAAACTGGTAGGTAATCCGTGATAAAACACTCAAATTCTTCAAGTTTTCATTGTTTTTTTAACGTTCAAAAAAAGTACTGGCAAAAAACATTTTTTCTTTGTGAAAATAAAAAATATTTACAGAGAAAGGGCAGAATTTTAGAGGTAGATGGAGAGATATTTTAGTGAAACGCAAAAATATTTAAGGTTGTTGAAGGGAGACATCAGGCTATAAAAAAGTATTTTAGAGAAAGATGAAAATAATTTAAGGCAATTGTTTAATAAAAATTTCTGTTGTGTCATCTGTCTGTCATCTCGAGTCGTGTCGTGCATATGATTTTTATTTTGCCTTTTATAAAAAAAAGCAAAAATTGTAATTTTTCAAAGCATAAGATGTGTGAGACATAAGGTGGTATTAATTTCTTTCAATCAAAGTTCTTTACAGTCTTTAAATTTACCAAAAAACGTGTCCTACCATAAGTGTATTTAAGCACATCTAAAAATTTATTTATTTATTATTTAACTAAATTATTTTAAGGGTCATGATGGCTTTACCATTATTGACGTTTATTGGTACGCGTAGCAGTAATTTAGCTCCGCCGTAAAACTATTCCTGCAGAATATTTTTAAATTTACAAAATGTTATTAAAAAAATTACGCAGTTTCTCCGAGAACGTTAGGAGAAATATTAATTAAATATTAAGTTTTTATTTTAAATGAGGCAATCAGTAAAAATCGCCACTTTCCAGAATTATGACGGATGAGTTTTTTTTCGTTTCTGAAGAATCGCGACCAGTGTCATTTTATGGATGTTAGAAAAAACTTATTATCAAATTATTTTAACCAAATGCTACAGTAATTTTTTCTAAAGAAATTATTGTTAATTTATTATACCGTTAACGCCTGAGCACAACAATAAAAGCCATCTTTTAGCACCGACCTGTTTTGCAAGTTCTTCTTCACAAGACCAGTCCTAAACATTAATTTGTTTGTGTAGCTTATTATTAGTGGTAATGACTAAGAATATAGGATGTCCCAAAATTCATGCCCCACAGAACACTTCAATAACTCGGGTCGAATTTGAAAGAAAAACCTGATATGCTAGAAAATAGTTGATTTTGACTTTATTACTGAAAGTTTTGGCCAGATTTTGATTGGCAATTTTTGACCGATCAGTCTTTTTAAAGTCAAAACTATCCATGAAAATCCTGCTGGGTAATGTGTAAAATGCAGGTGAAAAAAATTAAAAAAACTTTTTTTTTTTATTTAAAAAAATAATCTACGTTTTAAGTGACACGTCTTGAAAAGTTGCCAATTTGGTCCAAAAACACTTTTTGAGTGCGTTTTCTATGAGATCCGAGTTTCGAGACACCCAGTATATTGGCCAAGCCCAGCATTCTGTTATTATCTTGATCCTGGGACATATTTTTTATACCAATATATACCGACATATATTGTAACGAATAAAAAATAATGGTTGGATGGACGAAAGGTTTAATTTTGGTTTTGCAAACTAATCTTTATGATTCAAAACTTATTAAAAAAAAGAATGCTTTTAAAAAAATACATTTTTAATTTAAGCTGCCTCAAAGAATACAATGTCTACTTATAATCTAAAAATACTGGTTAAAAATATACAATATACTTTTAACTTTTATTTTTTTAATCTAAAATTTCATTAGTTGTTGTCATTTAAATGGGTGTTCTTTAGATTTTTTCAATTTTTTGTTTTGTTTTTAGTAAATGTTATTTAAGAAAACAGTATGATGGAGTTTAGTATAATTATATTCCAATTATTGGTGTCGCTCACTTATGATTACATGTGGGGAAGCTGGGTGCTGATTGGTTTAAAGTTATTTTTATTTGGCTGTATAAACCAGAATTATTTCATATCTTTATTTTAATTTTTATTTGTTATTTTTATTTGCCTGTATAAAACCATCTTGTGTCTTGATAAAGAGTAATTAACATTGTTTAGTAATTTAATTTAATTATTCTTTCCACTGGTTCATCTTATTTACAGAAACATCTCAATGCCAAACCAATAAAATTCAAAATGTCCATCAGTTATTGAAACGATCATGAATCTTACCTTGTTTATTTCACTCCACTAGAATAAATATTTTTATTTTTTTTAAATCATTATTTTCCAATAAACATGCTCAGATCCGGAAAACGGGATTATATCTCAAAAAAGGATTACACTTGTCCTAATTCGCTTAAATATACGCCCTACTTACTCTGTTATTTATCTCCCTTTCTCTCTTTATTATCTCGTTTTGGCTTGTAACGCTCTTCTGCACGTGCGCCGCGCCAGCGTTGTCGGCTAAGACCCGAAGCCACGAAGGCCACCGATCACTGTTTTCCGAAAAATCCTGGATTTTTGTAATTTTTTCGAAGAAAAAATATAAATAGTACGTTGGGTACATCAAAGAATAGTGCTTATTTTAATTGAGTTATGACACTTTCTGGGGTAGTGATGCCACGAAAATGGCGGCCATTAAAGATGATTGCCATTAGAATCGTAAGGAAATTTTATATCTTTTGTTCTAGTGGTACGTACTATAAATTTGTGCCACCGAGAGAGAAACATAATCTCATTAATGTTTAACTGCAGCTTTGTAAAATAAAAAATTAAGCTACCAACTTCTGGACCTTCTCCACTCGATACGTATTGCTCCTCTTTCGTTGTCTGATGTTCTCCATAAACACAACATGTTTTTTTACGCAACGGCATCTTTTTAACGTTTACCTTTTTCTAATTTTTAACAGTTAAAACCACGAAACCAAAACAATAAACAACAATGGCGTCGTCACGTCGATTGAAGCCGTATATCGGAGGCCGCGAAGCCGGCCGACACTGACCGAAACCCCTCGGATCGATAAATTTTCGCGCAAGTGCAAAAGACCGGAGCTAAGTCAATGTCTTTTGTTTTAGTAGATGTTCCTTACAAGTTTGGCCTGGGTATAAGGCGTATATTTAAACTAATAGATATATGCCTACACATTAAAAACCTTAGAAAATTAAACTTTTTAGAGCAAGAGTTTATGGTATAAATTATGATAGATAGGTAAACTTCTAATTTCTTTTGAGATGTGCGATTTTCTATCATCAATACGAATGCACTTTAAAATTGTGGGTAAGGACACGGCAATTATCCCCCTTGGGGATAGGAGGGGGGTGACATGTTATTGAAAATATTTTTAGTAGTTCTTTAACACAAGGTTTTATGTATAATATTATTTTTTTAAATATTAGCAGTTAGTTAGTTTAGTTGTTTTAAATCATTAAAATTTTCCATTTAGAGTGATGTCCCGTATCTTAGGCAACAATACAGATTAGCCCTCCCAGCAAGAATGAGGTCAGGCCCACCAGTTGATTTTTGGTTGAAAATGGTGGGGGATACCCTATGCATTACATTACCTCTTTTAGGGTGGTGTGCCACAATTTTTTAGGTGCAAGACTGTTCATTTTGTATTGAGGACGGAAAAATACAAATCTCAGCAAAAAATTTAATTATACCCTGAACGCTTGGACCTACTTAGTATTAGAAATACTGATAAGAAAATACATTTTATGCCAAAATGCCACTTTAGGTACCTAGAGCATTCTCCATATTTTACCTCCCTACGAAAGTTTTTTTTTTACTTTACCTCCCTGTACCGCATATGGATCCTTATACAAAATGTATATAATGTAATGTATATATAAATCGCATGTCCCCCTGCGGGAAGAAAAGTGTAACATATTCTTCCCTTTATACGCAAATAACTATTATTCTATTGCTGAAGAGTGAAAACTTCTCTTAAAATCCAGGAATGCTGGATAACACAGAAAACAATGAGTGTTTAAATATATGTTTATTATTTTTTCAGCAAATGGATACCACATCGAAGCACCCGGATCTATCAGTGGGAGTTTTAGTAAGTACACATACATAATTTAATTTTTCCATCATAATTTTTTATTACTGTATATATGCATGCAACTAAGTATGTAACTATGTAAATATTTATTTATGAGAACAAAATTTACATCTCATGTTTAAATTTTGTGAAAAATAATTATCATCAGGTACAGCTGATGAGAGTTATTTTGATTTAATGTTTTACATTTATCTACAATTTACGATTTGGAAATCTTTATCACACATTATCGTTGGACCGTAATAGTATATTACACAGCAAGCATTTAATGAAGGTCATTACACGTAAGGGAGAAGTTTCATTCATCTGAGCGGGTAATGACCCATCATATGTACTGTATTTTATCCACGACCAGTAGTACTAGTAGTAGTAGAAGGAAAGTGGGGGGCTCTGCAATATTTAAATTTGATATTGATTATGAACAATTATTCTTATGATTCACTGAATATTTATAATGGATGTAATTTAAACATATAGGTAAATTTTGCAGTTACATATGTCCAAAACCAAAAGAAGTTAAGAAGTTAAATTTCACATACTTATATGGTTTACAAAAAAAAGTATCGTTTTGTCTAAAAATTTTTGAGTTAGACAAAGAATCAACGAATATCATTTTTCTTAAAAACAAAAGGTCAAAAGATCTTGGGTAGAAAAAAAATGAAAATTCAAAGTTGAGATGAGTACAAAGGACCAAAGCGAAAAGAGGAATGATTAAACGATGTTTTACCCTGGCAACCAGCGTGGACTCGTCAGTGGTTCCACTGGTCACTGAATCACTCCCTCCCGGAGATTCGAGAATAAGCATCCAGGGCCTTTATTCTTGAACTGCCGGGAGGAGAACTTGCTAGAGAAGTGGGCGTCGTTTACAAAAAAGTGAGAAAGGTGTGAAGAGTAAAAGGAGACTCCCGCGCGTGCATTCCCTTCCCACAATTTCAAAAATACAGACCCTGGGGTGTTAATATTTCCAATAGGTTTTCCTAAGGCAATTAAAACAAAAAGAAGTTAAAAAAACCTCCAAATCAGTTACTTCAACCGAAAAGAATCTAAAAACAAATGATCTTGGGTGGAAAAAAAAACGAAAATTCAAACTTGGATGAGTATCCCACAAGGAACACACAAAGGACCAAAGCGAAAATAAAAATGATTAAACGATGTTTCGCCCTGGGCAATCAGCGTGGGCTCATCAGTGGTTTCACTGGTCACCCTCCCCAAACATCATTAAACACCATCATACACTTTGAATTCCAACTTTGAATCACTCACAAAAGGGCATCTTTCCGCACTGGTAATTATCTAAATCACATGATACGGGTTCGTCCTGGCATGTTAATTTGAGATTCTTATCAGTTGAAGTAAGAGGTGTTGAGGTTTTTTAACTTCTTTTTTGTTTTAATTGCTTTAGGAAATATTAACACACCAACAACACCGTTCTCAACTAAAAAGCCACTAAACTCTTCAGTGCCCTTTAGCCTTCTGTTTCCGCCATTTTTATAAAAAAATTGACAGGTAAAAGATGGATTTTCTGTCAGTTTGGTGTCAATATGACCGCTATAGTAGGCTAAAGGATACTAAATCGAAAAAGAGTTAACTGGCATTTTACTTGAGAAGGTGTTGGACGAACCCGGATCAGATGACAGAGAATTTTCATTTTTTCAACTCAAGATCTTTTGATCTTTTTTTTTAGATTCTTTTCGGTAAGAAGTAACCAAATACCTTATACCTTTATGGAAGTAACTGATTTGGAGGTTTTTTTAACTTCTTTTTTGTTTTTTATCATTTTTATTGTTTAACTTATTGGACTTATGGAGATGATTTTACCATTTTATTTAAAAACCGTGAAACAAAAACATAAGGCATTTTTCGAAACAGAAAGAAAAGCTGGCTTAACTTTCGTTTACATGAAATGTGATAGTGAAAAAAAAAATATTGGGGCTCTTCTATAGGACCCCCTGAGTTTGAATATAAAAGCAAAAATTTGAGGAAACGTACCGTTTTCGAGAAAAATTGAAAAGTAGAAACTTTGTGTAGAAATACAATAAAGAAAAAATAAAAACGGTTTTAGATTTCACTTCTTTTCTTCAATGCAAATCATGGGCGAAGTTAGGTCATCAGTATTTTATCTGCACTTTTATTTTTTGGTTATATTTTGTAGGATAAGGTGCATATTTTACTGTAAAAGCAATCTTCCAAAAATACTAAAATGTCAATTAAAAAAAGCATTTAGGTATTCAAAATAATTTGTAAAAACATTTTTATTAAACTGATTTATTGAAGTAAAATCTTCCGATTTCCTGTTTGAATAAATTCAGCCAGAACATCATCCAACTTTAGGGATTTTGTAATATCATTTTAAATGTTTGCAAGAGCTAGATAACCAAATAGATCTTGATTCATGGTCGACCTTAGCCAATTTTTAATTTTTCTCATTGATCAAAAGGACCGTTTACGCCATGTATGAATGTGAAAATGCGTCTTTTTTAACAACAGACCTAATAGCGGATATGCTCATATCTTCGCCACGTTTCCCAACACAGTTATTTGCGCTCATTTCAGCCTTTAAAAACCTCCTTATCAAATAAAAAAGTGTTTGCGTACAGATCAATAAATTCCAAACTTCCATGAAAATTCATTTGTGAAAAATATGCACAGCTACAGCAAACTGTTGACTTTCAGCCGAAAATCCAGACTAATTGTACAGTCTCCTAAAAAAGTTTGTTAGGCAATTTCCATTTTTAATTGTGGTGTGTGTGATAGTGTTCAAATTATTTTTAGGGGGGCTATTTTCAATTTTGGGGGGGCTTATCCCCTCAAGCCTAACTTCGCGCATGATGCAAATAAGAAAATGAAAATCCGCGGAAAAAAGGCCAATTTTTGTAGAAATGTGATATGAAAAAAATTGAAACGGCTCTAGATTTCAGTTCTTCTCCTCAACGCAAATATGGAAATGAAAATTCGCGGAAACGCATTGTTTTTTGAGAAAAAGTGCACTTTTTATAGAAATCTGATATAGAAAACACTAAAACTGAATTTCCGCGGATTTTCATTTCTATATTTGCATTGAGGAGAAGAAGTGAAATCTAGAGCCGTTTTAATTTTTTTCATATCACATTTCTACGAGAAGTTCAAAAACGATACATTTCCGTACATTTTCAATGATATAGTTATATTCAGGAGAATGTTCAAATTCCAAAACGTAATAATTTTTTCAAAAATAGATTTTTATAGAAAAATGTTTTTTTCAGTTTTTCTCAAAAATAATGCATTTTCGCACATTTTCATTTTTATATTTCCATTGAGGAAATCAAGTAGAAACTAAAACCGTTTTTATTTTTTCTGTGACACATTTCCACACAAACACTAAAGTGAAATCTAGAGCCGTTTCAATTTTTTTCATATCACATTTCTACAAGAAGTTCAAAAACGATACATTTCCGCACATTTTCAATGATATAGTTATATTCAGGAGAATGTTCAAATTCCAAAATCGTAATAATTTTTTTTTAAATAGATTTTTATAGAAAAATGTTTTTTTTTTCAGTTTTTCTCAAAAATAATGCATTTTCGCACATTTTCATTTTTATATTTCCATTGAGGAAATCAAGTAGAAACTAAAACCGTTTTTTTATTTTTTCTGTAACACATTTCTACACAAAGTTTCCATTTTTCTCAAAAAGGGTGCATTTCCGCAATTTTTTTTCTACAAGGCATTCCAAAGAAAAAATTTTTTTTCTAGATTTCATGTAAAAAAAATTTGACCCGAAAATCTTTATTCAAGTATGTTAAAATAATCAAGGTATCTCATTTAAAAAAGTAACGTCATCGCCTAGCTCCGTCCCCTTGATACCAAAGTTTTACTTCTGTGCCTCTTTTGGTTTTGGAGATATAAAAAGGGGGGTCTACGACACACTCTATGTATTTCTTGTATTTAAAAAATGTTTCATTCCTTATTGTAAATAATAAATAATTTGTATTTGGTAATATCTGTAATGATAAAAACTGTAATAATAAAAACTGTATATTAATTTTTAGGCAGTTCTGCATCATCGGCTTCATGTAAGTACACCTAAAGATATTCATTATAATACCACAAGTCACGAAATCTGATAAATAAACAAAGGATGTTCTATACAATCTACGATTTCCAAAAAACGACGTTAATTTTTGATAAAAAAAAGCTGTTTCAAATATTAAATCCTTAACAGTTTTCGAGAGAGTTTAAAATTTTGAAGTTGTTTTTATCTTAAAATTCAAGTTTTAGTAAGCGTAAATAACGTTTCAGAGAAAGAATCAGTTGTCCGTTGTCTACAGTATTTTCAAAGCATAAAAACTTTAAAATTCCGATTTTTTTTAAGATGTGCAACTTTTCGTGGCATCTTACAAAAATAACGAGAGGGGGAAATAATTTTAAGGAACCCAGTATACCATTCAAATTAACGACAATTTTAAATTTTGTAAGGACATGTACAATAGTCCATGCAAGGATACCAGTTTTTGATCATTTGCTTTACTGGACAATACAAGAAGGACGCACAAACTAACCTGTCTTAATTATTTTTTAGCTTTCAGTAGTGCCAGTTCTAGTTCATTTTCTGGTACGGTCAATGGAAATCTGGATTCTCAGCATTTCGGAAAACTGGTAGATGGATTGAAAAATGGAGCTGCATCCGCAGCTATAGCCGGGGCTACCGCTGGAGCTTACTCATCAGGTAAATTTTCAAAATATACCGGTAAAATGTAAAAATATCGAAAATAAAAAATAGTACACTGTTTAAAGTCCTGCGTAATAGCTGCAGGATGACATATTGTGAATGTTTTATTGTGGTCGATTAATAATTTTCACTTATATTTTATAGTCAAAAGTTGTGATTTTTGTCCACATGTTCAAGCAGAGACGACGCATCTCAAAATGTTTATTTTAGAGACAATCTAATAACAGACTCTATGGTTTATTTAATGTAACGATATACAAAACTACAGGCCAATTACCTTACTAAGTTGCTTCTCAACCGCAAGTATGATTTTTTAGATAGTAGAGAGCTCTTTACCAAATGTCAATTTGGCTACCGTCAAAGAAAATCGACAGAACTAGCCACCTTGGAACTATGTCAAGAAATTTATAATTTGCTGGACAAGAAAAAAAAAGTTACAGGGCTCTTCTTTGATTTAACAGCTGCTTTTGACACGGTTGACTTTCAATTTTTATCGAACAAAATGGTGTCAATAAATTCGAATATCTCAGAATATTATGACATTAATATGGGGGTTGCTCAGGGCTCTATAATAAGACCTTTATTATTTCTTATCTTTATAAACGATCTCCCTGAGTTCATTAGTAGGGGTACCTGTTATATGTATTGCGTTGACACGTCAATTATTATTTTTGCTGATAGTTATGAAGAGCTTGAAAGAAAGGTATTATAACAGAGTTTCAGAACTGGTGCGAAAAAAATCGCCTAATTATTAACTTGGACAAAACAGTCCTTATAAATTTTAACTTATCTAACACTCCAGACCCCGATAACATAAGCAAAATTTTAAAGCCCAGCAGTGAAGTTAAGTTCCTGGGCACCATCATTGATAAAAACTTAAACTTTAAAAAAGAAATAGAAGTAGTGTGTACGAAACTATCGCGTGCATTTTTTGCAATTTTAAATTTAAGGAAGGAATTAGGTAGAAAGGAGCTACTAGCCTGCTATTAGTATACTCTACTTTAAAATATAACATCATGGTATGGAGTCAGAGCTGTGCAAAAGAAAGGGTGATAATTCTTCAAAAACGCATTATCAGAATAATTTTTGGACTTAAATATAGGAAGTCATGTAGGGGCACCTTTAAATCAGAACAAATATTGACAGTAACAAATATTTACATCTTGAGCTGTGCTTGTTTTGTTTTCCAAAATAAAGATTTCGAACAGGTGAAAAGACGCACACACATTATACCAGAAATCGAAATCAATTTCATGTAGAAAAACACACAACAACAAGTTTGAAGAAGTCACCCTTATACGCTGGAAGCCTAATATTTAACAAGTTACCTCATGATTTAAAACGGTCAAAGAACATAAATATATTTTTAAAAAATCTAAAATATATTCTTGGTCAAAATCCGTTTTATTGCTTGGACGAATTTTTCGAATGTAACGAGTTGCATGCTTGAGATCTTTTCTTTTGTTTTGCGTTAACGTATTTTTATCAATTTTTTTCTTTTTTATAATATACCTTTTTATTTATTCTGTGTAGATTTTTTTTTATGTGTAATTAATTCTACTTTTTATTTTTTATGTTTAATTAATTTTACGTTTTATTTAGTAACATTTTATCATTTTTGTATATCTGTTTATTATAACTTATATTGTGTAATATGTATTTATTTTTGGGGCATTAATTGTACTTTTTAATTATTTGGAGGCCCAAGGTATTTGTTTTTAATAAGTTTGTGTAAATTTCTTGTATGTATTTTTCTTGTATTGTTTGATTGGTAATTTATTTTTAAAAAGAAAAAATGTTACGGAACCGAGGCTGTAAAGCTGTACTATGGTAAATAAAAGTCTTTTATCTTTTATCTGTACGTGGCATAGCCCACCGTTTTGCTAGGATAATTTGTATTATTTTTTTTCAATCTCTTACTTTTTAGGTGCTGGAGGTGGGGGGTGTTCAGGAGACTGCAGCGGTAAGGGAGGTTTTGCAGTCAATCAGGGAACAGGAGGCGCTTACGATGCCAAATATTCTGCAACTAATGAAAATGGCAATACAGACTCGAATGTCATTCCAAGTAGCTCCGGTTCGTGTGAGTCCTGTAAAGGACCTTATCCAGGTAAGAAAAAGCAGATAATATACAATACGATTTAGCCAAATAATACTTACTAAGAAAAAGTCTCTACTTGCTTACTAAGCAGTTGTTTCTTTAAATTTAGGCCCCAACGGAAGCATCCACGATTACAAATTAGTCTCCGAAGTTAAAGGCAACTCCATCGTGCCTTCACCAGCCGTAACCGTACCAAATGTACACCATTCCGAACCCAAATTTCCCGAACCAGCTGGTAGTGTTTTTCAAAGTAAACCATCAAGTGGTCCTATTAATCCTTCTGCCCAGTCTGGATCGACTGTCCACAGTGGAACTTATGCAGGATCAGGAATTGGGTATCAAGCTACACAGAAAAATCAAAACACTTTTGCAGGTAAATAAACACCCACCAAGTATTATTTATTGTGAAATAATTTGAAACTATCTAAAAAAATTTCTTAAATTTTGGTTTAGAAAGTCACAGATAACTCAGTAATGATCCCATAAAAACTCTAAGACGTTATCAGAATTTATCAGTAGTAGTAGTAGGAGTAATTTAATTTAATTATTTAACTGAGATGCTTTAAACGCTAATAATTATTATTATGTGTAGGTGTTGCCATTCACAAAGGTAGCTCCCTCTCGCCAGAATTCATCACAAAGCTTCCTGGTGCACCAGGTAGTATTCACGACAGCATCTCTGTAACCGGAAGTCATGTTGCTACCGGCACCGGTGCAGTCAGCGGAATCGTTTATCAGTCAGGTTCTGTGCAGAACACACTCAAAGTCCCTGGTGTGCCCGGTAGCATTCCAGCAACCGGAAGTCAAGCCACTACCAGTGCCAGTACAGTAGGCGGAACCGTTTATCAGTCAGGATCTGTCTACAACAAACTACCTGGTGCCCCTGGTAGCATCCACGACAGCATCCCAGCAACCGGAAGTCAAGCAACCACCGGTGCAAGTGCAGTAGGCGGAACCGTTTATCAGTCAGGATCTGTGTACAATACACACACACTACCTGGTGCCCCTGGTAGCATCCACGACAGCATCCCTGCAACCGGAAGTCAAGCATTTGGCAGCCATACCACAACTGGTCCTGGTGCAGGAAGTCCCACTGAACTTACTGTCGTAGTTAATAATATACCTTCAGGACATCCGCTGGAAGGTCCTGCTTGTATTTGGAGGCCCGGTTCGCCGCCAGATGGCTGTGGACATGCTCCTGAGATCGTTGTACCCGCTCCTCAGCCAAATTTACCTTCTCCACTCCAGCCAAGCGGATCTAACCTTGGTCCGGTATCCAGTAAGTGTAACTATCCTAGGCTGTTTGTTAGTGAAGAAAAATCTCAAGTATTTTATCGAGTCATATTTGGTTATGAAAATGTTTTTCAAAGGAGTTGCCCGTAAATAAAATTCAAAGTTTAGTGCCTCTCCGTAGCGCAGTAGGTAGCGTATCAGCTTGCTCTGGTAAAATTTTCCCCTCAAATTTCATAGAAAATATTTAAAAAACAACAAATTTGCCTGTGTAGCTTCAACTGCCAGGTACAATCCTATGACTCCCTGATGATTCCTAATAAGGATGAAACAGGTCTGTAGGTGTCTGGATTCTCCATTAGATATTGGAGGCCTGGTCGTAATGAAGTGAGAAACAAAAACGCTTTGTCCGATATGCCACGAGTCTTACTTTAAGAAAAATTTTACCAGGTTGCCGCACGGGTTCGAATCCCGGCTAGGTGCAGGGATATATTTTGCCTGTTGGCTTTAACATTGCAAAAACTTGGCTAAAAAAAAGTCCCAGTATAAAACAAATCGTAGATTATCTTCCTTATAAATAACCTATCGTTGTTAAAAACAGTTCCAGAAAGTAGTTTGTAACCAAAGTTTTTTTTCAGAGCCTGATTTGCATCTATTCCCTGGTTCAAGTGGAAGTATCCACGAAAGTAAGCCTGCTATCGCCGGGTTAATCAGTAACGCTGGTACCCATTCGTCTGCTAATGCTGGTGCTTATAGTCAAACTGGAAGTCATCAAGTAACTTTACCGGCTGTCACAGGTAAATTTTTGGAGACATTCTTCGATAAGTGCTTTAAAGTTACAGATAGTTTAAATTTAAACAGGTTAATAAACTGAGTCAAGAAAAACAGTGCATCTTTGTTTTTTAGAACTTCCCCTAAAGCTTGCTTATTACTTTAGGTTCTGTTCCCATTGGCAAATTCCCTAAACCAGTTGCAGGAAGCGGAAGTCAAATAGTTTCTGGATCCAATGTGTACCAGTCCGGATCAACCAACACTGGTAAGAAAAATTGTTTTTTTTTATTTGATTATTTTAGGAAACTTTTGGGTATCTTACAGCAACATGTTTCTATTTGACTACAGTGATAAATAATATAACACTTTTCCTATTTTCACCACACAGGTAGCTACTCCGAATACGACCTACCTAATCAAGGGGTGTACTACATAAACAAAGACACCCCAGCCCACTCAATATCTTTAGATCTCCAAGCACCCTACCAACACCCTCAATCGCCCAGTTTTTCAGCTCAAGTCCCCTGTAATGAGGGTGATAAAACCTGTGGTTAGTAGGCTATATCGTTCTAAGGTGCAGCTTCGTCCTTCTATAAAAAATTAGTTGTGAGAGAATTATGACTTTAATATTTTTATTCCTTGCTTGTTTTTCATAAAAATACCAAAATGATTCATAGAGGTTAAGTTTTAATAAACACAAACTTACTCGCTCTATTTTTCAACAGTAGATACACATGATTGTTACATAAAAAATCATCTTACTAATAGGTATTGAATGACAAAGTATATATATTTTTAATTTTCCAGGTGTCAAGCCAATTACAGAACCCTTGCACGCCACTGAACGGACACCATCTTGTATTGGAGATCATTGCGGTGGTCAAGCGCAGCCGGCACTGCCTTTGGTTAATATCGGTCCTGGTACTGGGTCCACGCCTTCTGGAGGGGCATCCAACCACGCTTCTACAGGTCACAATAATTTATTTATACCAAAAAATTAAGTCATAAAAAATTTAACAAGCAAATCCATGTCAGTGGGTACTTTTTGACTTTTACACTTTTCTATGGACCTTATTTTTCACTTTTAAACATTAGTAAAACATGAAATAGAAATAAATAAAACATTGTTCAGAGATTTTTTCATTTTTAGTGAAGAAATCTTAATTGTTGTTGGTTTGGTTTAGAACACCAGTTTGGTAATTTTTTGTTAATATTAATTTTTAGGTGCTTCCAACACTGCAGGTTCAGGTTACACCAGCACCAATCACGGGATCCAGATAACCAATTACAAACCCTTCCCTTCGGCAAACTGCGTCAATGGCGGATCATGCGCAGGCGAATACCCTAAGCCCCAATGCGAAAATGGGGTCTGCGGACAACCTATCACTGGTTATAACGAAAAACCAAAGCCTGAAAATAATTTAACTGTTCAGCCTTATCCTTCAGAAGGTATGCAAAAAAAATAAAAATAGAAACAAAGAAAATTTAATAACTGACATTTCCAGGTTTTCTAGATAACTTTAAACCCTGCATTTCTTCTTCGTCTAGGTTGCTTTGGGGGAAACTGTAACCAAGCACACAATGGATTCACCACTGGACATGTTTCAATCCATAACCAAGGCGATTCCAATGTTCATAGCAATCAAGGCGGCTCTTTTAGTTTGCAACCCCAACCTATTGGTGCTCCTGATGATAACCAACAACCTTATCAACCAAACACGCCTTGTCAAAAGAATGGTTTTTGTGGACAAACACCAGGTTTTGGTACTGGAAGTCTGTCAGTTCACGGTAAAGAAACTGGTTTTGCAACTGGTCAAGTTTCAGTTCATAAACAAGATGGGTCTGTTTATAATATTGACAATGATAAACAAAATAAACCACATCAACCTGAAAGTCAGCACCCCACCGGCTTCCCTGATCATAACCAAAACCAAAAGTCTAATCAACCGAACACCCCATGTCAAAAGAATGGTTTGTGCGGACAAACACCTGGTTTTGGTAGTGGCCAATTATTAACACCTAGTCAAAGCAGTGGTTTCGCAACAGGAAATGTTTCAGTCAAAAAGCAAAATGGATCGTTTTACAATATTGAAGAAGATAAACAAAATAAACCATATCAACCTGAAAATCCGCTATCCACAGGCTTTCCCGTTAATAACCAAAATCAAAATCCTCAGCACTCAAACACTGCTTGTCAAAAAAATGGTTTGTGCGGACAAACATCAGGTTTTGGTACTGAAAATACGTTAGTTCACGGTCAAGAATCTGGTTTTGCAACTGGCCAAGTTTCAGTTCATAAACAAGATGGGTCTGTTTATAATATTGAAAATGATGAACAAAATAAACCACATCAACCTGAAAGTCAGCAACCCACCGGCTTCCCTGATCATAACCAAAACCAAAAGTCTAATCAACCGAACACCCCTTGTCAAAAGAATGGTTTGTGCGGACAAAAACCTGGTTTTGGTAGTGGCCAATTGTTAACACCTAGTCAAAGCAGTGGTTTCGCAACAGGAAATGTTTCAATTAAAAAGCAAGATGGATCTGTTTATAATATTGAAGGCGATACCCAAATTAAAGCACATCAATCAGAGTCTGATTCAAAATTTAACACACCTTGTCAAAAGAATGGCTTGTGTGGACAGACACCTGGATTTGGCACTGGTCAACTAATGATTCTTGGACAGGTACCTCAAACACCCGGTTTCGCCACGGGAAATGTATATGTTCAAAAACATAATGGTGCTAAGGTTGAAGTTGTTGAAGATGGAAATTTGGGCACTTCCGGACAGTTTGAAAATCAAGGACCAAGCGGATTTGAATCTGGACCAAACTTTGGAGAACAAGGTATTTTTTCTATTTTTTATTAAGTAAATTATATTATACTATTTTAAATTTAAGCACCCGACTAAAATAGATATTTATCTAAGAGTGGAGAAACTGAAATATTTTCTGGTAAGACGACCACTCTTAATTCAGTTAAAAAAAACTATTTAAATGAAAAAAATACAATTTAAAATAATTATTGGCAAAAACTTCGATAATTACAAAACGATAAAGCCCGATACACAAGTTTTGTCGTCCCGTTTGTTAGTTGTTATGACGTCATAAAGATTAATGCTATAAGATATTCCAGACAAATTACGATAATGTTAATTTGGTTTTTAAGAAAATCAATGTGTGTAAAAAAAATTATCCGAGCATTTTCCAACCAACAAAATTTCTTTTCAACCGGTATGTTACTTGTCTTCCTTCGGCTTCTCGTAATTGGACAGAACCGTATTAATAGGAAAATTAAAAAAAAAAAATAAAAAAATTATAGATCATTTAATTGTTTTTTTTTTGGCGGTTACGAAGGTCATAAAACCACACATGCACATCATCATTTATATTGTTCGGCGAGCTTAAAATTTTTTTTATAAAAACATCCCGAAAAAATAAATTAATAAACCACTTTGGCTACCCCCTCCACTCTCAACTTATCGCTATGATAAATGGATTTGTGACATTAACCAATCTGTATTTGAGATATTTTTTTAGTCCACCATACCAATATGGTATGGGGACTATTAAAATCGTAAATTTTGACTTTTCTTAATTTTATCAAAAATGAGTTACTATAAGGTTCCAAACCCCCTTAATCGACGAAAAAAAAAGTTTAACGAAATTTGGTACAAAAATCCTCTATCGGCTGATTAACTTTTGGGTAGGGAGGTGGAGGTTGAACGGGGGAAAAGGGGGATAAAATATTTAAAAAAATTGTAACTTTGAAACAAAAGCAAGTAGCGATATACGGTTTTCAGATTTAAGTTTCCATGAACATGTACTACAAATTTTGTTTTAAAGTCCAAATTCGTGGGAGTTTTTGTTTCCGAATTATCTGGAAAAACGTTAAAATATATTTAAAAAAAATCATAACTTTAGAAGTAAGGCATCTGATATGCGGTTTTCAGATTTTGGTTTTCGTAAATATTACGCAACAATTTTGTTATGAGATTCAAATCTTGCAAAGCTACAGTTTTCGAGATATTTTCATTTCCTTTCAGCATAAAATAATTGATTGTATGGTGGAGTATCAGTGCTTCGTAGCACCAATTTTTTAGTTTTTATATAACTACACATTAGTCACTTTTTTTCGCAGACTTTGACATTTTCACAAAAGTTATTAGTCCTCGATGTCGAATAACTTCCTAGCCCTGAAGATATCATAATTAAGTGTCGAAACGTCGGCAATCAATAAATTTGATTCTTTTAATCTGACTCTACTCCATTCAAACACACCAAAAATTAATATCACATCACGATAAAAAGAATTTTTATTTCTGGTCCGATTTTAACAAATGGAAACTCTGTGTTGCCATGCTGCTGCTGCATTTTTGACTTTAATGGAAAGTGAAGTTTAAATGATAGAGTACATTAATAACAGAACCAAGCAAAGCAAAAATTTTTTGCAGTTTTTGTCAAATACTGGGATTTTTGGCCTATGCTTACAAATAATTAACCACAGTCGCGTGTAGAAAAAGATAATTTCTAAGCTCGTTCAGTTTGGAAAAAAAGTAAAGTTTTTTACAAAGTTAAACTTGCGATTTTTATGTCAGCGTTCAGATGAGCTACCATTTCAGTCTTAATTGTGGTGCAACTTGTTTTTTTGCCATGTATATATCAAAAGTTGGACAAAAATGGCAAAAAAGTGTCAAAATATTAATGAGCGTATCATTTAATCTGCTCAAGTACGCCACTGACTTAAGTAAGCATATATTTTGTTAGCTCAGTATTTCGGAAATTCTTTAGGCATCGATTTACTTTTTACCACTTTTTGTGTCAAAAAACTCTAAAATGAAGTTTCTAGCATCTTTATGAAAAAGTGCACTTTTCCAGTAGTAGTAAAGGGGTGGCTCGTGGGCCAGGCAATTAGGCCTCTTCATGGGCCCTTTCTGCTATACCCCGTTTCTTACCCCTATGCCTCTACTTCTGCCGCGACTCTTTTTTTCGGACCTCCCTGTCTTCTTTACGAAGTTTAGTATGACGGCCCATTTAAGCGAGTGCAGCTCTTCTTCCTTTATCGTGGGATATTCCCACTTCTTTTTCCAGTATCTCTTACATGTAAAATATGGAAAAATTAGGTTATGATTTTTTTTTTAATTCCTAATTTAATTTATTCTTGAGGTTCCAGTTAGTTCTTAGCGATAACAAAAAACTTGGGGTCCGATATAGGGTGATATCCGTTTTCGCGACGTCATAACTGTCATATCCGTTGACATAAAACTTGTGTTTCTGGCGTTTTCTAAAGCTCCATAGCTCTGCCAAGACACTAGACTAATACCAAATTTTTCGAAAACTGAAAATACCAAATTGTTTTATTTAAGGTTCTCAACAATTCGGAGGGAACGGATTTGCAACTGGTCAAGTATCCCTACATAAAAGTGACGGATCGGTAAACGATATTACAAACTCGGGATGCTCAAGTGGCACCTGCCGCGGTAGCCAAACATCTGGTTCAAGCTACGGAGGTTCTGGTGCTGGAAGCGCTTCTTATGGAAACGGTGGATCATATTTCAGCGAGCAAAAATACGGTTGCCTCAGTGGTTCCTGCGCCAACGGCGGTTCAAACGCTCAAAGAGGTTCCTATGGTACAGGGTCGGGTTCATATAGCGGTTCTGCTGGGTCGTATTCCAGCGGTCAAAAATATGGTAAGTAATTTTTTATTTCCTAAACTTCTAACAAATATTTATACATGGTGGATTCTTTAAATGGAACGGTGCTTCTAGAGGCTTTAGGGAAGAGGTTTTAAAAAAAGCCAAAAGCGAATCTTTAATGATTTTTTACGGACTTTTTGCCCATGATAAAAAAAGGGCCTACCAAGTATTTTCTTTTAAATGAGAAGGTACCACTTGTGCCACCTTTTTGGAAAGCTTGTTAAAAAAGAAACCTAACGCCCTAGTTTCTTTTTTCAACCAATGTGTTAAAAATATAAAAAAACATTTTTTTGTCAATTGTTTTAGCTTAAAAATAAACTATATATTTCTCTATTTACTAAGCGAAATAAAGAAAATACCACACAATTACATTATTTTCGGCTCTTTTGGGGTCCCTCACTGAAGGCCCAGGGCCTAGCAACATTTTTTTCATGGAGAGGTACCACTGGTGGCACCTTTTTGGAAAGCTTGTTAAAAAAGAAATTCGATTAAATAAATTTGTTTGACAACTGTCAACATATGTGTCAAAATTTTAAAAACCCTATTTTTTATCAATTGTTTTAGAACAAAATAAAACACATATTTCTGTGGAATAAAGAAACTACCACACAAGGATATTATTGGCGTAAAATTTTTAACATATGGGTTAAAAATTTATTTAATTGGATTTCTCTTTTAACAAGCTTTTCTAAAAGGTGCAACAAAATAGAGAAAAAGGGTTCCCAAATAGACCGCCAACAATGTTCTTGTGTGGTATTTTCTTTATTACGTTTAGTAAATAGAGAAATATGTAGTTTATTTTGAAGCTAAAACAATTGACAAAAAAATCAGTTTTTTTAAATTTTTGACACATTAGTTGACAAATGTCAAAAAAAAAACTAATGCATTAAATTTCTCCACACAAGAATATTATTGGCGTAAAATTTTTAACATATGGGTTGAAAAATTTATTTAATTGAATTTCTTTTTTAACAAGCTTTCCAAAAAGGTGCCACAAGCAGTACTTTCTCATTAAAAAAAAAATAGTTGGTAGGCCCTGGCCCCTAGTTGGTGGCCCCAAAAATGATTCGCTTTTAGCTCTTTTTAAAACCTCTTCCCCAAAGTCGCTATAAGCACCGTTCCATTTAAAGAATCCTGTATATCTACTATTACTTTATTTTGAAGTTAATCCCTAACAAATAACATTTGTATGTCTAATTTTCCCTCGCAGAAAGTCATGATCTTAGTCTAGGTCAAGTGGAATAACTTGATGCCGTATTTTGAAGTCTATATCGTATTTTTATCATATGCAGGAGTTTTGACTTCTAGGATGGTATGAGCTTCAATTACCATTCTAAATAACTTAGTGGATAACGTGGGCACAAAATTTCTATAGCTTACAGGAAACAGTGCAAGGCCGGCTCCCAAAAGACCACCACTTATACCAGATCTAGAGAAATTTAGAAATCTAACGAAAACAGCTTGACTGGCAGCGCTCGTTCAGTGAAACGACAAAGTATTTCTATTCTGGGAGTTGGCATGAAATTATTAACCCCTTGAAACATGCGCCTACAAGACTCAAACTCACACAAGGCCTTGTCTGCAGGGCGATCTGAGTTCTTTGTTTGCCCATTTAGTGAGCTCACTTTGAACCACAATAAGAGTAAAAATGTGCAATTAATTTTAAACTAAACAGAACGGTTGCACATCTTCTGTCGACTTCGCCTATATTGTGTACTTTGTATGTATGTTATCCGCTTTGACCCTAGGAGCAGCTAAAAGGATGAAAATTGCAACATGAAATTTAATTTTCTAGAGTCGAACTTCCAGCCCTACGGAGCGCTAGCAGGTGCCAAAGTCCATGGGGGTGGCTCGTACGCGCACAGCGGCGCCTTCGCCTCAGCAGGTAGTTTTGGTGGTCCTATGAGCCAGTCTTTGGGGCTTAGTAGATTGACTGATGGTTCCTCAGGTCACAGTGGGGCAGTGGCTGGATCTTATGCTGGAGCATCAGCAGGTAAGATCAAGGGTTTTCTTTTTATCACTTTCCAAACATCAAAAGTATACAATTTGCGATAAACATAAAAAATGCACGTTTGTAAAAGTCACGGCTGCTTTGCTAATCTGAAGTCTGTTGCTTTCTGCCAGATGATCAGTTGTTTAGGTGGTCAAGACATACTTATTTAATAGTGACCAGTGTTCTTTGGAAAAATATTAAATATTTTATTGCTAATTTTGTTAAAAAGAAGAATTCTAAGGAATAATATTTTTGGGAATCTCCCTCGATTTCAACTACACTGAGAAAAATGGTGGGATATGAGAACTCAAATATGTGTTTTCCTAGACCCAGCCGTGTTGCCAATAGAGGACAGCCCAGGCCTCTGGGATGTGAGAACCAAGTCCAAGGGATTGCAGGGAAACACGGTTCGTGTGTTGTGGTAGCCCAAAATATGCATAAACACTGAATGTATTTTTTTGGCCATTTGGGCTCTCAGAACTCAGCAGCTGGGTTGTGGTAACTCATTATCTGGGCTGGGAGAACCCTGCCTTTGGGCTAGCAGAACTCAGCATCTGGGTTGTGGTAACTCATGGTCTGGGCTGGGAGAACCCTACCTTTGTGCGACTAGAACTCAGCATCTAAGTTGTAGTATGTACTAGTATTTTGAAAGAAAAAATAAAACTTATTTATATTTTATTTTTATAAGAAACTACAAGGTTAAAAATGTTTTAGTCGACGAAATATATGCGACTACAAAGAAAAAAATCTATTTTCATCTCTAGCACGAACGCTAATAGAGATAAAAAAATACCGTCAACTAGGGAGAATTAAAAATGTGGATCGTATTTTTCTCAAAAAAAAAGATTTTGTGATTTAAAAACAAAACAAAATCCAACGAAACCTTGACTATTAACTCGCCCCGTGCGACTGTATACAAAATAAGTGGATTAATAACTAACTATACAGCCCTATCCATTATAAACAAGTATAGAATTTTTGACTCTTGATCTAAGATTTAAAGGGCATTCAAAAGAAATCATCACTTTTTCTGACAAATTTGATTAGGCTTTCTACATGTTTTTTGTTACTTTAAATGAAACACCCTGTACTTTGTGTAATTTTTATAGCTTAGCAGGCTTTACCCTTGCCAACAATGCTGAATAACTCAAAAATTAAACGAGATTTTTTAAATTTCTGATAAATTCAAAAAAAGCACACAATAAACAAGATGTTACGTTGAAAATAACAAAACATATCTATGCAATGCAATGCAAGACTATAAGGTTTATAATGGATAACCCCTTACATAAATAAACTTTTAAAAAAATCTAAAATATCGCGTTTGAAAATGTTTGACTGTGAAAAATATAGACAAAATCAAATGTTTTAATATAAATATGGTGTGTTAAAAACAAAACCTAAAGGCTGAACTATAACGCTAAAGCCAACCCTAAGTCTAATTTGCTCAGGAAAGAGTTAGCGGCGTCAGCCAAACTGTTTAAAATACAAAACAGACCCTATACATTTCGCACTCCACACTTTCATATTATTTAGAAAATACAATAAAACACGTTAATATTTTTCATTCGTGAACCTGCCGCTGCACCGGCCAGGATACCTGCACGTCTGATTTATACTAACTACATCACAACTGGAAATGTCCAATGAAGCTAGCAACCGCCATCGCCAGCCAAAGCAACCCGCAAGCCCAAATATGTGCGAAACTCGACATTCGGCAAGTACCGCCTATAATCGGATTCACACGTGTAAATCCCTAGGTTTTTCTAGACGGCGGAAAAAATAAACCATGATTATGAGTTAGAACAATTCAGGCCCAGAGTTATCGTAGCCCAGACCGTTAATTACCACAGACCCAAAAAGTTAATGCATGAAACTGGGCTGGGGCAATCCCATGCGTGAATTGTTGTAGCCCACGACTTGCTGAGTTCTCCCAGCTAAATTGAAATGGTTTTGGACAATCATACCGTGTGCTATAGTAATGCACGGTGTGAGTTCTGGTAGCCCCAAATTTTCAACCCACGGTCGTGGGTTGGCCCCGTTTTCTCAGTGTACCCACTTGTATAGTTTCTCTATTTAATTTATTTTCTTTTTAGGTTCGTATGCCAGTGCTAGTTCCTTTGCCCATAGTTATTGATACAGAAATAATTTTAAGAAGTTAGTTTTACGTGATCGTGTGTATTTAGTAATAATAATTTATAAATTTGATTAATTTTAAATTTTGTTTCACTGCCATCATGATTTTGTAACGTATTTTTGACATTAAAAAATGTCAAAGTGGTAATAAAGTGACCGTAATGGCGGGGACACGAATAAGACTAAATTTAAGTATTAAATTTACAGCTCCTGCATTGTGATTTCTTTTGTAATAAACGATTATTTTTCATAAAATTGTTGGTTTCTCTCAAAAGAAAAGAGAACTTTTATCTGAGGGGTGGCTCGGTCGTCAGTTTGTGCATACCAAAAGGTATTTTTTGCCTGATTTTGCCTCTAAATGCCCCCGAAATGCCTCGAAATAATTTCCACGATATTACATCGGCGTTACGTACACCAAAGTGCATTACCGGGCCACCCCTCGCTTTTATCTGTTACACCCGGTTCCCACTTACCACTTTTTCGTGCGTGCCCGCTCACGCGTCTCATAACTGTCATAACATTTTATATTGACATCATGTGACGCGTGAGTGAGCACTCACGAGAAAGTCGTAGGTGGAAACCGGGTGTTATTATGCATTTTACAAAAAATAGTTTTAAACAAAAGTTGCATAACTTTAAGTAAACTATATAGAATTATTCATGTCAAAATTGTCAAATTTAGACATCAACTTTCTTAAATTGAATACTCTGGGCTGCGTTCAGAATGCCCACACTAGTGTAAAAAACACACCGGTGCGTGGTGTGTCGCCGTTCAGGAATATGAAAATGACCGGTGCGTCTCATTTTCGTCGTTCAGGAAAGGTGGTGTGTCCACGAGTGCGTTTATAGCGTCATTAGCAAGACCACTAATAAGCGGCAATAGGGGTCAAGACTGTATATAATTATTTCTGTTTTAGTGAGCCAGTACCCTCTCCAGATAGGCCGATCAACTCATACCGATTTAGTGTCCTTTTATCCACCTTCGCCGCCATTTTCACTCAAAAGTGACAGATAATCCATTAGTTTTCTGTCAAAATGGCGGCGAAGGTGGATAAAAGGACACTAAAACGATAAGAGCTGATCGGCCTATGTGGAGAGGGTAATGAGTGAGCTTATCACACCACACCGTCACCCCAGTCCAGACTTTGGCGATGATAGTATGCCGGAATGAGGTTATGATATGGTGTAATTTGGATAATTTTTAACGACAAGACTGTTTAAAAATTTAATTTTATTCAATTTTTTTTAACTAACTCTATATAATATATGGTTTTTCATGATTTTTTTAAGCCAATGCACTTAATAAGTATAGGAAGTAAAAAAAAGTGACTTTTATTTTTCTTTCTATTTTTAAATCTTTCTTATGTGTTATTATCTAGTATATACAGACCGCTTCAAGCTACTGCGAACATAGGGGGAATCAAGTCCAATTTACTCTCCGTGCCGTACGACCGAGGTGGATTCGAAGCACGCTGCAGTGTTATCTTTTGGAAATTCATTTTGTTTTTATTATTTTGTTTTATTTCTGCCTTGCTCGAGAAACAGATGGGTAAGTTCTTAATTGAAATAATATATTTTTAAAACTAAAAATGGATGTCTACGAAGTTGCCGAACAAGTGTAGATGGTCAAATGGTCAAATTGTCATAACCCAACACACGTTCGATATTGGTCGAGGGAAAATTTGCATTTGTATTTTGACGTAAGAACAGAGTATCCCCAAAAACTAAATGTTTGGGGGGGGGTATTGTAGGGGAACACGTAATTGGGCCATTTTTTATTAACGGCAATTGCAATTTGAATGGTCCTAGATACTTGGATCTACTGCAGCAGCACATTATTCCAACTGCTAGGCAGTTGTTAGGTGTAAGATTTGGTGAAACATGGTTTCAACAAGATGGTTGTTCCGCTCACAATGTTGGCCTTGTTAGGGAATATCTTGATAATGTATTTCCTAATCGGGTTATAAGTACACGGGGAACTATTTTATGGCCAGCTCGATCTCCCGATCTTGCTCCTAATGACTTCTATCTGTTTTTGAAGAAGCTTTTCAAATTATCACCCCTAACATGCTTGGAAACGTTGGAAGGGGTTTTTATAGTAGGCTCGGATATTGTCTAGCCGAGCAAGGAGGACTTTTCGAACATTTGCTTTAATTTTTTTTGACTGGGAGAATCTTTTTGGTTTTTAGAATGTATTATTTTATTTTGAGAACTTGCTTTTATTTTGTTTCTCCTTATTATTTTCATTGTAACACGTCGTCACTGATAAATCTGAGCAGTTGACAATAAAACGCTCTTATTTATCAGTGACAAAAAATAAGAAAATTACGTTATAAAAATTTGCGTATTTATTGACCAAATTCCGGTTTCATTGACTACGCTCTACACAGCACCGTGGTTAGAGGCGTACTAAATACAAGGCGAACGGCAGCGAATGGCGATCGGAAGTCTGAGTGTTGGTTGCTTCACTGATAGGCGTGCGGTGTCTCTGCATGTACGTACACTGGCAAATTAGACTTCTTTCGCCCTATGTTCGCAGTAGCTTGAAGCGGTCTGTATATATAATGGTATACTTTATTTATAGGAGGTCTCAAAAAGTTCTAGCTGATACTTGATTATTTTCAAAATTTTGGAATGTTTTTATGTAGCTTTTCAATGACCTCATATTTAAATGATCCCTTAAGAAATAAAAAAGTGATGGGGACGGTTTTAAAAACTATCCAACATTTTTCTGCTCACTTGTAGCCTCCTAAAAACATGCCAACCCAAAACCCATCATTCGAAAATAAGAGAGGACAAAAGGCTTATTTTTACATTTTTCTACCCACTTGTAGCGCAAAAAAAATATATTTTTTGGGTAATTTCTTATAAGATCATGTCACATAAGAAAAGCAACCACAGAAACCAACCCCAAATTTCGAAAATAAGAGGAAACAAAAAGCCTATTTTATCATTTATCCCGACATCCCCTTGTTTTGTTTTTGTAAATTAGCTGACATTAGACAAGAATGACAGATTATAGGTGGTGTGTACACATGCGGACACACCAAGTGCGGGAACTCACACCATGGTGTGGGCTTTCTGAACACAGCCCTGTATACTTTTTAAAACTTGGACAGGTCTTTTCCTCAAAATATACCATATGTGGGGTTTATCTTTAGCGGTTCTCGAGTAAAATAAAAAATAACTTATTATCAGGGCAACGTGTTGCCAAGCAAAACTAGTTTAGGTAGTTCTTTGTTCAACACATTGCTCTTATGGCAACGTTTTCTAAATTTGTTCAATGACCGATCAAGATAAAGGTAATACATATGGTATATTTTTTTAATCACGAAGAAAAGAACTACAAAGTTTTCAAAAATATAAAAATTCAAATTTGATTGTCTAAATTTGACATATGCGATAGCATAATTTTATAATTTACTTAAAGTTATGCAACTTTTGTTAAAGACTAGTTTTTGTAAAATGCATAACTCTGTACTCAGAGACAACTTAATACGTCTGTATTCACAATAATTAATAACACCAACATTTGCGGCAAGCACCGGCGATCCTTTGAAGGGGGGAGCCTCCCCCCCCAAATTTTGCTTGCAGTTGGGAAATATCAAGAATCAGTTGGGAAATTTAGGTACATGTTGTGTTTCTAATTTCTTCAAATAACAAAAAAAAAATTAAAAAAAAAGTGAATCGTGTCAGCAAATACAAATTAAAGTAACACTCGTGGGATATCGGACAAAGCGTCTTTGTTTCTCACTTCGTTACGACCAGGCCTCCAACAGTGTTTCCAGGAACATGATAATTATCAGAATCTATGATAATCTATCCAAATTTATGCGTCCAACGCACACAGTGAAGACTTTTTTTAAAATTGAGATAAAAAACTGTAGATACAATAATAATAAAAATAATAATAATAATAATAATAATAATAATAATAATAATAATAATAATAATAATAATAATAATATTAATAATAATAATAATAAATAAAAAATAATAATGATAATAATAATAATAATAAATAATCGCAGCCATCACCTTAAGGCGTCTGTCCAACGGCTTTTCTTCCCACGTTATCGGGGAGGCCGTGGACTCTTAAGTTTGGAGTGTTTACATAGACGGTTGGTCTTAAGTACCGCGTGCGAGGTAATCAGAGATGAGGACCCCTTGCTATGCATGGTGCGTAACCATGAAACGGTTGGGGTGGGGGCATTTCTTTTTAAAGCAGCACAAAGGGCATCGGATGAGCTCCAAATAGTTTTTGACAAAAGTCGGCGGCAGGAAAACTCCATTATAGAGTTGACCAGCCAAAGACTTAAAACCACCTTAAAGAGTGCAGAGGTAGACTACTTGTGTTTTCTTTAAAACCATTGAAAACACTGGCTTATCCACAAAGTTAAGCTTTGCATTCTTAAGGTCTGGTACATTAAAGTCGGAAACTGAGGGGTTCATCGTTGCTTGCCAAGATGGAGTCATCAACACTTTGGAACACCGAAGTCGCGTGATGGGTATACAGGTTCCTGACACAAGTTTTAGGGCCTGTCATAGGGCGCCGGAGATCCTATATCATTTGCTGTCTGCTTGCGGGCGGTATGAGGTCTCAGCCTATATCCATCGACACAATGCGGAGTTACGGGTGCTGTATTACCACCTAAGGCACTCGTACGGTGTTGATGATACTCCAGTGTTGCCATATGTCCCCTCTGATATTCCGTCCGTAGCGGAGAATTCGCATTCCCCACTCTCCGGCTTGTAAACGCTATAAGAATGATAAAATTATGTATGTCATTGAGTTCTCGGCACCCGCCGAGACAAACATCATTGTCAAGGAGGAAGAAAAACGGACGAAATATCAGGATCTTCTCTTTGACCTTCACCGAGTGTACCGGGGCTATACAGTCAAGCTAGTGGTTTTGGTAATTGGAGCTCTCGGAGGTGCACGCCAAACACTGCTCTCAGCTCTCAAAACCTTGCCAGCCTGCTGTGATAAGGCAGAACACCTTACTGGCGCAATGCAGAAAGCGGTCATCCTCGGATTTTGCGTCTGCTCAGAGCACACGATGCGGAACACCGTTTCTACTAACCTCGCGGTTGGTGAGGAGTAGAACGGTGAATGGAACACCTGGCCTATCTGCACCCGTGTAGGTCGGAGCCGCGGGACCGCAGATAAGGCCAAACCCAAAAAAAAATATACCGTACCAATATGGTATGGGGGACTATTAAAATCGTAAAATTTTGACTTTTTTTTTCTTAATTTTAACGAAATTTGGTACAAAAATCTTCTACCGGCTGACCATGAACTGATTGACTTTTGGGTAGGGTGGTGGGGGGTTGAAGAGGGGAAAAGAGGGATAAAAGATTTTAAAAAATTGTAACTTTGGAACAAAAGCAAGTAGTGATAAAGTCCAAATTCGTGAGAGCTTTAGTTTCCGAGTTATTTGGAAAAAAAACGTTAAAATATATTAAAAAAATCATAACTTTAGAAGTAAAGCAGCTATTGATATGCGGTTTTCAGATATTGGTTTTCGTAAATCGAGTCGTAAATATTACCCAAAAATTTTATTATAAAGTTTAAATCTTTCAAAGCTACAGTTTTTGAGATATATATTATTTTTTTTAACATAAAATAATTGATTTTATGGTGGACTATCCGTGCTTTCTAGCGCCAATTTTGTTTTATATATTTTACCGTTTTTTTTTAATAACTCGGAAACTAAAGCTCCCACGAATTTGGACTTTATAACAAAATTTGTAGTCCATATTCATGGAAAGTTAAATCTCAAAATCGTATATCGCTACTTGCCTTTGTTCCAAAGTTAAAATTTTTTTAAATATTTGATCCCCCTTTTCTCCCCTTCAACCCCTCACCACTACCCAATAGAGGATTTTTGTACCAAATTTCGTTAAAATCGATTAAGGCGTTCTTGAGTTATCGTGTATACAGACAGACAACAGAACGGCAGACAACTTTTTTTTCATCGATTAAGTTGTTTTTGAATTTTAGTAACTCATTTTTGATAAAATTAAGAAAAGTCAAAATTTCGCGATTTTAATAGTCCCTCATACCATATTGGTATGGTGAACTAACAAACTGTTCCGACATTCTTATTTGTCATTTTTCAGTTACATTTGACATTGGCCTTTAAGTCAACAGAACAATTCGACAAATCGAGCAAGTGTGCGAAGGGGTCTTCCAATAAGTTATTATTTTTCTATAATTAAATAAAAATAACAGAAAATAGCAAAATTTTGAACGAAAAAGCGACAAGTGACTTCTAACAAAAAAATGTTTTTGTGGAAAAAAGTGATTATTTTATTGATATAAATTTATTTTACATATCTTTTTTAATTTTTAAAATTTAAAAACTGTTTCTGACTTTCGTAAAATAAGTTATATATAAATTATTTGTCTTAAAATTTAGGCAATAGGTAGAACATTATTTATTTATTTTAACAAACCATCACAAAAGTTTAGTTAGCCCCCCCCCCCAATAAATACAAAGGAATGTTAAACTCACAACTAGACCTCTCTGGATTAGTGCTTCGACAGGTATTCTGGTTATGCACAGTATATTCTCTTGCACACAGAACCTTAA
Organism: Oxystoma pomonae; assembly: GCA_963921995.1. Classification (NCBI taxonomy): domain Eukaryota; kingdom Metazoa; phylum Arthropoda; class Insecta; order Coleoptera; family Brentidae; genus Oxystoma; species Oxystoma pomonae. The sequence goes on along the minus strand of OY998166.1, from coordinate 77,430,579 downwards.
AAGGTCATTTAGAATAACACAAATTTGACACCTGCCAGCTTAATCTGACAGGTGTCAAATTTTTTATTTTGGTATTTTAAGTGTACAGCCCATCACCGACCGAAATTAAAGTCCTATTTACAAGGCATCTTCAAAATCAGGGCCCGTCGTCCTCCCAAAAATTTGCACTGTTCACCTATAAATTTACTATAAATTAATAAATAAAAAATTTGACACCTGTCAGCGTAAGCTACTGCGTGCTATTCTAAATGAGCCTTAAAATTTCACTGTGAAACAAATCAAAAAAAAAAAAAATGGCGACTCAATAATTCTCACTTTTTTCTGTCTTCCATTTTGTCTACTCATAATTTTAATATGTTTGGACCTGAGGACAGCATCTCTTTTCAGAAATTTCCTAACAGTACCTGTATAATCTGGGTGTGATAATCAAAAAAAGGAATTGGAATTTCTTTAAAAAAAAACAAATTGTCCTGACTGAAGAGCAGTCAAGGTCGAAAATAGTCGACAAACCGTAAGGCAGAAGCACAGACCTGTGGGCAGAAGAAATGTGGATTACAAAAATGAGGCCTGTCTGAGAGATTTCGAGTTTTTTGTTTAACTTAAATTTTTGGGCAAAAACGTGCGAAAAATGCGCCGCCAAATTTAACTCGTTTTAAAGGCTGCTGATAAAAATGTGTTTAAAATTTTGAGGAGATTTCTTTAAAATTTTTGATTTTTTAGTGTTTTGGTGAACAATAAAAAAAAAGAGACAAAAAGTATGCGATTCTTCAACAACGTCATAAATTCTCACTGGTGAAATTTTTTAGTGAAATCTGACAACATTGCGAAAGTTTATAAAATCTTTCTTATCAGGAATTATACAGGGTGTTTCACAACTTATGTCCGAAACTTTTAGAGCGTATTAAGTAACACAAAAATATATATAAAAAAAACGATTACGCCGTTTTCAAAAGCCTCTTCAAAAATTTTTCAATTAGGGAACATTTTTTCAAGATATGACTTTACCATTAAAAGTATATGCAAATGATTCGTTAAAGTATATGATACATATAAAAGTGACGAAAACCCGTAATCGCTGAATATTCTCATAACTAAATAAAAAAGTCAAATAATGGCATACCTTTATTAATGTAAGGGAACTCAGGAGTAAATTCGGTAAGCTTTTGTGGCGGGTTGTTGTGCTTCGTTATAAGATAAAACAATATTTACTAATTCGCTGTTTAATTTTCCAAGAAATAGAAAGTTGTATGTTAGTTTAAGCTGTTCATACAACGGTTTTTACCACAAAATACAAAACAAAATCACTAAAAAAACTAATACACGCACAATGGTTTATCCCTAGGTAAAAACTATGTATATTCATATCAATATTTTTTTTTTAAATATTTCCATTTTTTTGTAAAGAAATCTCCCCTTAGTTTAAACCTATAATCGATTTTTTGAAATTTATTCTGAATTTTGAGAAATTGGATGCCAAAGTAAAATTTTGTATTTATTTTCAATTTTTCTTTCCTTCTGCAACCCCTCTCTCTTTTTTTGAACTTGTTTATAGGGTATATTTAACAGTTTTTTGCTAAGCCTTAAAACATTTTTTTTGTCTTTAATTAAAAAAAAAACCTTAAAATAACAGAAAACAATATGTTGTTTTGATATAAATAAAGTTCTGCAGAGGAAAAGTTGTCTTCCCGCAGCCTCCCGCAATAAGATTTGTTTGTGGTTATATACTACAATGTCTTAACTTTTTGACTGCATAGGTTGTAGCTGGCAATATCTGCCTATCTGTGGATTGGGTTCCTAAAATTGTGGCCTTGTTATTCAAATATACTAGAAATACACACCTTTTGTTTGCTGTGTTAGTATGGAGGTATTTCTTTGTATAGGATGAAATAAGTTAGTGGAGCGCTAAAGGTCAGTGGCACACCCAGGAATTTTTCTCGGGGTGGGGGCTTGATCCCAATTGTTTTTTAAAAATTATTTTTATAATAAATTTTAATCCAGTTTATTAAAAAAAACACGACAATAAAAGTACATTTAAAAAAATCTTAGGGGGGGGGGCTGGGTGCGCACCTGCTAAAGGTTATAGGGGATTAAAATTAGAGCAGAGCGCTAATAAGAAGGATAAAGTAATTATGATATAATGATATTAATATCGCATAAACCAACCAGGAAATGCTCAAGACTTTCCACAAATATTGACATTTTTAACATGCTTTTTGCGTCATCTGATCCTTTTATACTTGGGGTTAGTGCAGAGCCAAAAAAATAGTATAGGTCAATTTTTTAGTTTTTTATTATAAAAATTATGATATATATTATAGTGGGATATGTTTACAATACAAAGTTTTTTTTAATTTTTTTGGAAAATAAGAGTTAAGTAAGATTTTTTTAAATTACTTTCTTTTGAAGGTTTATTTAGAATATAAATTTTAATTTTGGATAAATAAATTGTTTGTTTTTACTTTTTAGCACCCTACAAAAAATATTAAATATATAGGAATAAGTAAGCGACAATAATTTGACAAAATAGTGGGGGGGGGGAGAGGGGTTAAATAGTAATTTAATAAAAATTAGTACTTTTCTTTTTGTTTGATTCTATATGGAAGTTAAAATTTAAGGGACTGTGAGAACTGGGGGGGGGCATCCGACCCCCTCTCTATACGTACGCCTATGTTACGATACAAATGAGGGTGGAAGTAGTGTTTCTAAAAAATCAACGATCAATAAAACTATTAATATTGAGTAATTCTTTACCTTTTTATCTATATTACACAATATTTATCCTACACCCAGCAAGGGGGAGGGGGAGGTTTAGCTAAGAAAATAATGATAAATATGTGTTGAATATATGTACAAAATTTCAAGTTTATCCGATAAATACCCTTAAAGATATTTAGTTTTTTCCCAAATTTAACCGTTTTAAACCACTGTGCGACGTGATATTCAAAACAGAATCAGCTAATAGACACTAAAAGTAAATATTTCAACGAAATAAAAATACACATATTTTGAATTGAATGAAATCGTTGCGCACGTTCGTGGGTCCGTCCCTAACGATACGTACATCCTTTCGTACGCAACGAGATTCTGTCATCACACCCGTCAAAGAAGCCGGTATCGTTCGAAGCATGGCATGAGCAAGTCAAAAATGTAGCGTATTTTGACTTTGTTTCGAACGCGTTAGGTATACCGATGCGGATGCGCTGAAATATTTACTTTAAGTGTCTAATATTACAGAGTTTGTTTACTTTAAGTGGTACGATACGGAGATAAGAGCAGGGCGGGCACTGCATTGGTTTGCTTGATGATTGTTTTTTGTTAGGTCCTTTGTTTATAAGCTTCAAGGTACAGTCGAGGGCGACGAAAATGTTTGGTTATTTTTTTATACGAAAGTTATGAAACACCCTGTATACCTCAAAAATGAAAAAAAACCCTTTAAATAGTCTCTGACGATGACGGAGAGAAACATGAAGTGCTTTGATAGTAGTAAAGCACAAAGAACCTACCTACGGGGTTCTTTGTGGTGGTAGGCACTACAGCATCTCTACACACCCCTCCTGTGTGGAAAGTCGAATATGATGGAGGTAGTAGGCGATTGGCAAACAAAATCTTAACAAATTTTCACCTATATAATACATAGAAAATAAGGAAGACATTTAAATTTTTCTTTATTTATTATTATATTATTTTGTAAATTTGTCAAAAGGAAATTGCTTGAACCACAACTTCTCGAATCTTAAAAAGATAAAAATAATTTCGTCGGAACATAGTATGACCAAAACGTTAAAATATCGGCTGTAGCCTCGCTTTCTGGGGCACCGCCTCTTTCGACCAAATTACGGTTCCGTCATTTTACGAATTGATCAAATTTCGGTGCGATCGTTTTATAGTTCTCTCAAATTATTGCCGTTTGTTTTATTTTCGTTCATTTTACATTTATAACTTTTTTTTTACCAGATGACTCACAGTACGCACTTTTCAGTCGTTTTTACCAGGCAATGATTGTTGTTCTTTAAATTTTGCTATTTCTGACAGTTCTATTTATCAAAATTAAACTTACTATTAAAAAACGGGCTAAAATCACAAAAAAATTTACAAAGAGACAAACGTAATTTTAACGGTTTGAGGTAAGTTTCGTCCATAATTTTTAATGTTTTATGTCTTCGGTTTAAAAAAAATACTTACGATCAGTGGCGCACCGAGGGGGAGGGGGGTTAGGGTTAAATCCCCCCAGAAGCCTGATTATATACAATTGGCACAATCAAATAGCAGCAGAAATAAAATATAAAGGGAATAAAATACAAGAGCCTGGACTTTCTTATCAAAAATCTTTAAAAAATCATAAATTGCAAAAATTTTCGCCTGGGGCGCTATAACATCTTTCATTTTTAGTGTCATTTTGGCAGAAATTTTCGCGCATTTTGACATTTCTACAAACGTACAAATTAAGGATATATAAACAAATGAAATTCCCAAAACCCCATTAATATTTACGATTTTAGTTTAATTTTAAGTTTTTTATTTATTTTTGTTTTCCCTCCCCCCTCCCCCCAGTTCGCGACGTTTTGATAAAGACCCCAAAAATCGCGAAACGTCGATAAATAGATTAGATGAAAAAACAGGAAGATTGTAGTTTTTTGGAACCCTCATAAGTAAACAGTATTTAATTTTAAGTCAAAAATTGCATTTTAAGTGTTTTCTCAAAACATTTTGCCTGCGGCACATTGAACCATAATTTTGACATGAAATTTTGGATAAATAAACAATTTTAAATTTAGTTAACACCCCCCTCCCCTCTACATTTAAGCCCAAGTCCGCGCTGGTAAGTGCCTGTTTCCTTGTATCATTTAGCAGCAGAACAGCTCTAAATAGGCTCGCATGCACCAAAAGGGTGACACTAGCCTGGGTTCCAGGACATCGGGGACACTCTGGAAACGAAAAAGTCAGTGAATTGGCCAGACAAGGCTCGACAATAAAGTTCACAGGGCCTGAACAATTTTGTGGGATCGCTAAGGCCAGAGCCAAGCAATCTATTAAACAGTGGCTCACCAAAGAGACGAACGGTCTGTGGGAGCAAACGCCTGGACAAACACAGGTCAAACAGGTCATTAAAGAACGTTCACCAAAGCTTCTTATCGGCTCATTTAGAATAGCATGCAGCAGCTTATGCTGACAGGTGTCAAATTTTGTGCTATTCTAAAGGACCCAGGTGTCTACACCACCCCATTCTAATCTAATCTAATCTGTATCGATTATGGTCACATTTTAACTTCAAATTAATTTTTTTTTACTTAACCCCCCCCCCCGAAGCCAATTCTTGGATGCGCTACCGCGCACGACACATAACCGAAAATTGACTTTACTCTCCACGGGTTTACAGAACTCGCCTATAGTTTAGCCTGTAAAGTTCACTTTTCCCGTCTAGTAACGGAAATAATTAACTTTATTTAAATTAAATTTAATTTATTTAAAAAAATTATTTTCGTTCTTTTTACAGTTCGTTCATATTATTTTCGTTCATATTACATTCCACAAGATTACGATTCGATCAAATGGCGTTTCGACTTTTGGAATCCGTATGCACACTGTTCTTATACTACTAATTGCCTCTATATACAGCAACCAAAATAAGTGTGTTTTTAAACGACAGAAATTGTAACAAAAAAAAACCAACCACCTCTTTTTTCTTTCCGAAATAAACATCTCAATCTTGTCTTCGCCAGCTTACATTGGACAATGTCAGATTTTTTGAAGTTTTAAATAACGTCAAGAAAAGATGAGTTCTTCGGCATAGGCAAGAGATTTTCTAACATTGGTGAAGAATCTCACCCTTTGACTAATTTCCTCAAAAAAGTGACAAAAAAAGCGACAAAAGTGATTGCAGTGATGCAGCCCTGATATAATACAGGGTGTTACTTAATGATATCAAAATATTTCAGGGGGTGATTCCTAAAATTAAAAAAGAAATCATGTTTCTTATAAATATATGGAATACTATTTTAGATAACTTTACAAAATTTGGTATACCCATACTGTACATCGAGAGGCATTTTTTGGCGAAAAACTTTTAATTTTTATCAGTGGTGTCCGTACTGTATTTGCATTTTGTATTTTTTAAGAAAAAAATGGTACGCCAATGGATCTTATCTTATCATAAAACTTACCTCTTGTGTTTTTCTCCTAAAATACACCCTTCTTGGATAAAATAATTAAATAAAAAGTAATTAATTTTTGATTAACAGCTTCAATTAGTTTAAAAAAATGATTTAAAAATATGTTGAATTTGCATTATTTATTATACCTCTACCACAATTTTCTAACAACAACGCAGGAAAAGTAATTTAATAATTATTACGTTCTATTTACAATTATAAGTATTAGAAGCTAATTCTTAAGATAACTTTGTAAAATATATTAGTTTTTTTATTAATAAACTGATGAAATAAATATTACAAAAATTGTGGGAAATGCCCACTTTGACTTAACAGACACGCCTCCGTCCGTCTTTTCATCGAATGGCGCACTCGTTCAAATATTCCCGGCGTATTCCGTATAGTTTCAAAGGCGGCAACTATTTTATTCGCTCTTGCAATTCTTCTAAGGTGTTAACAGGAGTTGTATGAACTAGGCTTTTAACGTGACCCCATAAAAAAAAATCTAAACTATTGAGATCGGGAGATCTTGCTAGCCACTGCTGAGGTCCTCCGCGACCTATCCACCGATCCGGATAAACGTTATTGAAATATTCTCGGACAACCGCACTAAAATGAGGCGGAGCTCCTTCATGCATGTACCACATTTGATCCTTCAATGCAATTGGAACGTCCTCAAGTAACCCAGGTAGTTCTTCTCGCAGAAAATGTAAGTAGGACTGTCCATCAAGGTGTCCTGGCAGAAGAAATGGCGCTATTAAATGATTACCAACAATTCCTGCCCATACATTAACCGAAAATTGTTGCTGATGATTTTTTCGGATATTGCATGAGGGTTTTCTTCCACCCAAAGATGATTGTTATGAAAATTTTGGAATTCCATTCCTGGAAAAATTTGCTTCGTCTGTGAAAATAATTTGAGACTGAAACTGTGGATTTTCCGTAATTTTCTGAAGGTACCACTGAACAAAATTCATACGCTGTCGAAAATACCTAGGAAGTAACGCCTATACTCTTAGAATATGATATGGATACAACAAAAAATCAACCAGTATTCGACACACAATTTGATGACAAATATTTAAAGCTCTGGCAATCTTCCTTGTACTTGTTTCAGGATGTTCGTCGATTTCTTGTAACACTGATTCTTCTATTTCGGGTGTTCTTACAATGCACGGTCTACCCTTCGAAGTACCGTTTTTAAAACTTCCAGTTTCCGTAAGTCGTCTGTGAATATTTGAAAAAGTTTGGTTACATGGCAATGTACACTTGATTTTAAAAAAAAACTTATACATGCATTTTTTCCTATGCCACAAAATTTAGCTTTCCAGTTATAGAAGACGGCTAGTCTATAAGAAGAGCGGCCACCCATTTTGGAGTTGATAACATGACGATAATGCGATGGAAAAAGCGTTGGATTGAAAATAATTCTACGAATAGGAATGATGGATCAGGACGACCAAAAGTAAGTTCTGAAGTGCAAGATGAGAGACTTATTGACCATCTCAGACAAAATCCTTTTTCAACGTCGGTTGAAGCAGCTAATGTAACATTATTTCCGGGTTCTTTAGCAACAGTAAATATAAGAGTAACGAAATTAGAAGTCTCTTGTCGAGTTGCTGCAAAGAAGCCTTTTCTAAAAGAAGAACAAAAACAGGTCCCAGTGAGTTTTGCACTGAACAACGTTCTTCGTGATAATGACTTCTGGGAGAGGGTGGTTTTCACTGACGAAAAAATTTTTCAATCATCTTCAAGCAGCAGGAGAATTTTAGCTTATCGTCCACCAAATTCTAGAACCCGAATATACAAACCAAATTAAAAAAGCTGGACAGTTTTCTGTAAACATGTGGGGCTGGTTTAGTGCTAAAGGTTTGGGGTTTTCTTGGAGAATCGAAGGAAGATTCAATAGTGAACGGTATATCGAAATCCTTGAAAACGTTATGCTGCCATCTGTACATGCTTTACATGAAAATAATGACTTCGTTTATTAGCAGTACACACGGGTAATGTTGTTCGCCAATGGTTTCAGAATAATAATATAGAAACACTTCCTTGGCCAGCCAACATCCCTGACCTTAACCCAATGGAAAATATATGGGGTCGAATCGTTAAAATAATATACCAAAGGAATTGGAGACCACGAAATGCTGAAGAGTTAAGCGATGCTATTTATCGCGCATTGGATCAGCTCTCAGAAGACCATCAGTATTTTCAAAATTTAACCTTTTCAATGCCCAGACGTTTTTTTTAAGTTAAAATAATTAGTATTAAGTTTACCATCGTTTTTGTCCTAATCCAAGTTTCCGATTCGTCGAATTGTTTTCAATCCAGCGCTGTTTCCATCGTATTATTGTTATTTTATCAACTCCAAAATGGGTTCCCGCCCTCTTTATAGAACAGGCTTCGTCCGTTACTCGAGTGATATATTGATATTGTTCAATAAAGACTTTACTAAAACATTATTTTTGCTGATTTTTTAGTATTATGCAAAATTTAATATAAAAATAAGGTTGCCTTTAATTTAAGTAAAAAAATATTTTCAGTTTTAGAGACCTTTTTTAAACAATATGACAAATTGTCGTACTTTTGAAGTTTTTACGCATTTTAGCTGGTAGTCCGTATATATTATACACTTTTAGAAAGGTCAATTTTGTGACTGCATGTATGCGTTTTTTTTAAATCAAGTGTACACTTCCCTCCACACAACATCGTTCTCAACTCCACATAAAACTGGTACAGCAGAAGGTAGCTGCAAATACGATTTTTTATATTTTCCTATGTGCAACACTGACTTTTTGACTTTGTCATTTAAGTTATATTTTTTGCATATATAAACTTTTTATAAGGAGACGGATTGTTTAATTTTTCGTAATTCAAAATATAAGGTCACTAAATATAAAAACCACATTTCAAAAAAGCAAAAATGTTTTATTATCTAAACAAAAGCTACACAGTAATTGGTGGATTCGACTAGCTGATTATGAAAGAAGCAAGTCTACGATAGTAACCATAATAAATTGATTTCAAGAAGAAAGAACTGTCCCTCAAAAGAAGGCACCGGTTTGACAAAAGTTACTAGCCCAAAACAATTAAAAGACCAGATCAAGTTAATTACTAAAATTTTAAAAATTAAATATGATGTTTTGAAGTCTTCTGGGCATTGAATTGGCTAAATTTTCAAGTAAGTTTGGATTTTCAGCAATAACTTCCCTATATGCCCTTACGATGAGTTCCATTAGATGTTATGAATTCCTGGGAATGATGGTAAAACTTCGATATTATTATTCTGGAACCATCGCTGCGCAAACTGGACAGTTATCTTGTTGGAATACAAAATGATCTGAATAAGGGACACCTTCGGCTGTAATCGTCCAATAATTCTAAATAGAGTGTCATGTCCTCTAGCCGATATCCAGCTCCAAACATTTACGATTAATTGCTTCTTGGTCTTCCTCTGGGCTAGTACTTTTCGTCAACCCGATGCCTTTCTTTCGGTGGATAGTTACCTCCTCTTGAAATCGGTTTTTTATGTTTACTATGGTAGACTTGCTTCTCCCATAATGAACAGCTACTTACCCAATAGACCAACCACCTTCTATTTTTGCTAAGATTTGAGCTTTATCAAATTCGGAAAGATGCGGCGGCATTTTTTTAAATTTGGATGACACTGACATGCAAAACATGATGTTGTCAGGAGTCTGTGACATTGTCACTTATAGGAAGACAATGCCGTAAAAAATAAAACAGGCTGCTAACTTCTGCTGTCCCAGTTTTATGTGGAGAGAAGTGTACGTCTGCAAGACCATATACATAATGGTATATAGGCCATTTCCGCATTCGAATCATTCAAATTTACCATATTTACTCGATAGGTATTCCAAAAGCAACGAAAAAATTAAATAAATTGAACGGCACACTAAAATTTTAAGGAATAAAACGCTAAATTTTTAAAATACCAACCAAACTATTATTTTGACACTGACGTTTTATTCGAGGGTATCTAGATTTGTCTAGTTTGTAAAAATAATTTTTCCAAGCCAACTAGATTTTCTTAAAAAATTATTAGGTATTGCTTCGAAATTTATCACTTTTCATTTAATTATTTTATTCAAGAAGGGTGCATTTTACGAGAAAAACACAGGAGCTAAGTTTTATGTAAAAATGAAGAGTCTATAAAAAAAATAGCCCCTTGAAAAAGATCCATTGGCGTACCATTTTTTTCTTAAAAACTACAAAATGCAAATCCGGTCCGTACGCCACTGATAAAAATTAAAAAAAAGTTTTTCGCCAATAAATGCCACTCGATGTACAGTATAGGTATACCAAATTTTGTAAAGTTATCTAAAATAGTATATCAGATATTTATGAAAAACATAATTTTTTTGAAAATTTTAACACCCTGTAGCTCGAAAGTTAAGCCGTTTAGGACATATGTTTATATGGCATTTTTTTCTTAAAATGAGCTTAGTAATCACCCCCTGAAATATTTGATATCATTAAGGAACACCCTGTATATGACCTTTAAAATAAATCTTAGAAGGGCCTGGTATAGGAGACGGATAATACAAGGCACCAAAATATAATCTTGTCTTTCTAAAAATCAATTAGCTAATTATCTAAATTATTGTTTTTTTACGTTAAAGTGATTCACACTAACATAATTAAAAACTTGTTGTCGGGAACAGGATAGTTAGGGTAAAATAATCCCGAAAAATCAGACTAGATACGCGCATTAAAAACAAATTTACTATTTTTTTTTATAAATAAGCAAAATCGGATCAATTTCTAGGCAGTTATATTTCAAATTTTGGTTCTTTAGTTTCCATAAAAGTAAAATGGTTAATTTTAAATTTTTGTGTATTTTTGTGATAGTGACATTGGGTAAGGACACTAATTCTTGCCTCTTAACTTTTTTTTAACTCTATATGGAGTGGCTAAATTTTGTAAAAAAATTTAAAGGATAAGTTTTAGTAAATTACTACGTTCATACGCACCTAAAAGCGCTTTTATGTAAGGAAGGTTTTAAATAAAATCGCTTTCTCCAAGGGTTTATACGTCCTTCATTAAATGTCATTAAATATGTCAGTTTAAAGAAAACACAGTTAAGCTAATAGTCGGGGGTTTTTTCAAACCTATAGGAAGATTTTTGGTGATTTTGTTCTAATTTGGCACACACTTAGGCATGACTCCGAAGTACACCAAACCAATATAAAATTTTTCGGCGACGGCGTACATTAGGCGTCGCGACGCCCTAAACTTTTTTTAGGACTCAGGGTCATTCCGACAGCTATATTTCGGTCAAGTGACAACATTTTAAAATTTTGGTTAATTCTCTTAAAATGCTATGAAATGGCCTTTAATATATAGTATGCAAAAATGATATTTTACTTCTATTCTCTATTTATGAACGGCATTGTGCAAACTCATTTTGAAGTGACTGTAAAAAGGTCCTAGCTATTCCCCGATATCAAAAAAATGCAAATTCATGCCACGGAAAAATCACAAAAAAATCGGAAATTGACGCATGTTCAGAAAATTTACAAAATGTCAATTTTTTGACCCCGGCTGCTTAACTTCAAATTTTTTAATCCACATTCCCTTTACAGATCTACCAAATAGGATTTTTAAAAGGCCATATAACACGCTAGAATATTAAATGTAACAAGGCACGATGGGCCCCCAATTTTTATTAAAATTAAACAACATACATAAAAAAAACTTTTTGGTAAAAACTTCAAAAATAATAAAAATTATGTCACGCTTTATATTTTGTCGTGTCTCTAGAAACCTTATCAGGGGATTCCTGAAATTTTTACAGCTGCTTGAGGACAATGAAATATCCTTTTAAAAACACCAAACTTGAATCTTGAACGCCTTTAGGATTTTTTGTCTGTGAGCTGTCAAACATAGAAGATTTTTACAAGTCGTCCAATTTTACTTAAAACACCATTGCTTCTTTTGTCATTTTATTCAGTTTTGGGCAGGTAAGTAATTTTTATCGGTGTGGGTGCACATAATCGGCAATACGTACATAAAAATAACATTTTTTACCGCCCCCTCTTCACTCGTCTCTCCCATTTGATGGTTTAATCTATAACAATATATGGGAAGGGCCAGAAAATCTTGGACTGATTTAATTAATTACTTGTTTTTTCGTTAGCCGATTTTTATAAAGTTTGGCATTTTAGGAAGTTAAAAGAACAAAGTTTACTATTTTTGTACAAAAGATGTAAAATGGCAAAGATTCAAGATGGCGGACATAGTCAAAAATTTAGACTGGAAAAAAAGATCTGAAACTTTTTTTCGACCTCCCTGTAATTTTTTATTGCAAAAATACGAAACCTTATGCCTTTTCACGTCTAACGCGGTAGCACAGCACACACCTGTAAAAGTCCGATGAGAAATAAGAAAGTTAAAGAAATAAAAAGAGACACATAATTTGTTGGTGGTAACGTTATGCGATATGTTGAACCAGGACCCTCTCCATACAGGTCGATCAACTCCTACCGATTTAGTGTCCTTTAATCCACCTTTGCCGCCATTTTCACTCAAAAGTGACAGAAAATCGATTAGTTTTCTGTCAATATGGCGGCGAAGGTCGAGAAAACGACACTAAAACGGTAGGAGTTGATTGGCCTATGTGGAGGAGGTATTGGTTGAGCCAATGTCACTTTTGTACTACTTAACCGAATTTTATGTGTAGTACCTCGTTAGACGTGAAAAGGCATAAGGTTTTCTATTTTGGCAATAAAAAATTAAAGTGAGGTCGAAAAAAAGTTTCAGGTCTTTTTTTCCAGACTAAATTTTTGACTATGTTCGCCATTTTGAATTTTTGACATTTTACATCTTTTGTACAAAAATAGTAAACCTTGTTCTTATAACTTACTAAAATGCCAAACTTTACAAAATTCGGTTAAGGAACAGAAAAGTAATTAGGAAATTAAATCAGTCTTAGATTTTCTGGCCCTTCCTATATATTATTATGGATTAAGCCATCAAATGGGAGAGACGAGTGAAGAGGGGGCGGTAAAAAAATGTTATTTTTATATACGTATTGCCTATTAGGTGCACCCACACCGATAAAAAAACCTACCTACTTAAAACTGAATAAAATAACAAAAGAAGCAATGGTTTTTTAAGTAAAATTGGACGACTTGTAAAAATCATCTATGTTTGACAGTTTACCGACAAATTCTGAAGGAGTCCAAGATGTGTTTCTTAAAGGATAAGTCATTACCTTCAAGCAACTGTCAAAACATAATTTTTTTTATTTTTGAAGTTTTTAGCAAAACGCTTTTTTATGTATGTTGTTTAATTTTATTAAAATTTGGGGGCCCATCGTGACTTGTTACATTTAATATTCTAGCGTGTTACATAGCCTTTTAAAAGACATATATGGGCAGGTCTGTAAAGGGAATGTGAATTAAAAAATTTGAAGTTAAGCAGCCGGGGTCAAAAAATTGAGATTTTGTAAATTTTCTAAATATGCGTCAATTTCCGATTTTTTTGTGATTTTTCCGTGGCATGAATTTGCATTTTTGTGATATCAGCGAATAGCTAGGACCTTCTTACAGTCACTTCAAAATGAATTTGCACAATCCCGTTGATAAATACAGAATATAATTTTTTTTTTGTAAATTTGTAGAAGAAAAAAACAGTTTTTTTATCTCAAATTTATTATTTTTTTATGCAATCAACTGGAAGTAAAATATCACGTTTTGCATACCATATTAAAGGCCATTTCATAGCCTTTTAAGAAATTTAACCGAAATTTTAAAATGTTGTCACTTGACCGAGATATAGCTGTCAAAATGACCCTAAGTCCTAAAAAAAATTTAGGGCGTCGCGACGCCTAACGTACGCCGTCGCCAAAAAAACTAATATTCATTTGGTGGTCCTCGAAGTCATACCATAAGTGTGCCTGAGTTAAAACAAAATTACCAAAAATCTTCCTATATACATTGGAAAAACGATATAAAAAACCCTCGACTATAACAACAGATTTTTCGGAAAACCAGGGTTGAGTATTTATTTACGTTGCAAGAAATACGCTAGAGTTTTTAAAGTGTTTATAACGACCAAATGGGTTTGAAAGCGATAAACCACTTTTTTACATCGCTTTAAAATATAATCGATTTAGTGCTTACAACGGTTTTAGTGGTTTTTATACGACAGCATTTTAAAACCGTCCGTATATAAAAGCGGACCGTATAAACAAAGTAAAAAGAGTTTTTAACTGGTAAAACGTCATACCAAAACAGCCCGGCCCCTTTACTACTGATACAATACCGCCTCCACGGAGGCAAGAATCGGATTCAAAATGGCCGCCACTTACGTTCCCACACAACACTGCATTAAATGGGCAAATGGCGGGAATTTAAAATTTTTGCTTTATAGTATGAAGTGAAAGATTAAAGTCTTAACATTAAACTTTTATTTTTTTAAATTTGCTTAACTTATAGGATTTATCAGTTCTTTTTAAGCTAGATGACTTTTTAGAGACAACATTGATGATTTTTGGCGTAGTTGATAGAGATCATAAATTCTACTTAAACTAGAAAGGTAGGGATACCTTGTTTTAAATGTCTTTTAAAAACCCTTTACATGATTTGTCACAGGTCCTTTATTTTATTAAAAAAATAACAAACATATGTTTTTTTAATCCTTGAAAATATTCCAAAAGCACAATTATCTATATTTGTAAAAAAAATCAAAATGAACATTTTATATTGGTTCAGAAAAGTGTACAATAGAAATTAAACTATAACGGAGTTTCTCAATCAATCAATAATAATTTTTTAGCCTCAAATTTCTAGCTTGCCTATATATAGCATATCAAATCATCCACATACAAAAATTAAAAATAATGATTAAGATATATAAATAGTGGTTTTTTTTTACAAGCGTTAGTTTAAATACCGGGCGCAGCGAGGTATTTAAAAACGCAAGTAAAAAAAGTAAGTTTAGCCGCGAGTTGTTAACACTATTTTTTTTAATACCTTTATTAAAAAATCCAACAAAAACAGGAAAATACTTTTAAAAATCTCGTACGAAGAGCACTTCTCGCAAGACACCATCTTTACACTATATATCAAGGTGGCTGTTAAATGAAATAACAATGCGGTTTCCATAGTGATGTGCCTTTTTACTCGATGACGTTCATTGTTGCGCCATTTTAACCTTTGACAATTTGATATTTTGACAATGTTTTTAAATGATTTTTTCATAAATACTTGGTGAAAACTGGCGGAAATGACTTAGTTTTTAGGCAAGAATAATTAGATTTCTTCAATATTACTATTTTCGGCAATTTCTCTTTAATTTTGGGTAAAAAACGGACCGAAATCTTTTTTGCACCCGTGATTAAAAAAAAAGTTTTTTTGCATCGGTAACCAAAAAAGCCATGCTTTAGTTATCTGCAGACAGTTACTAAAATCATGTTTTTGATGAAGGTATAAAAAAAATGTTTATATAATTTTTGTAAAATTTAGTTAATATTATACACTCGATGACACATCATATGAAAGATTTTTTAAAGACCTTTGCAACAAGCTATTACTTGCCTCTCTAGTTTTAGTAGTTTTTGGGAAAATACCTATGACAATAGCATTTTTGTAAGTAGCTGCAACAGCAAATAAATAAAACCGAGTACCTAATGCAAAAAAAATAAAATTTGGGTTTTATTTCAACTTTATATGAAATTTATAATATCACTCTGTATAATTTAATTTTTTTAAATAACCAAAAAAAAATTCTTTTTAAAAACAGCGTCAAAATATTTTTGTTAGATACTAATCAATTTTTTTTTACTGCTACTTTGGTTTACAATTGACTCTATCTTTTTTCGATAACCTGTACCATCTCTCTGCACATGCACTACCCTCCTGGCGCTGGCGCAGCTAAAAAGTACACATCAGTTTAAAAAAAAATGCCAAAAATATTGCTCGCTTTTACCCATCACTTTGGTTTGCCCCTTGTAAAAAGGACTTGGCATGAAAAAAAAACTTAAGAATAAAAAACGTAACTCAAAAATAACTTACCGGCCTTTAAACGAGGCTTTAATAAAGGAACTTCCAATAGATCGCCAATGTTATTTGGTTGAACGTTCAACTTATTCAGGTTTAAAATGCACTTCACACACCTAACAAAAAAAAACTTTCAGTACCCTAATTTCAGTGTATTCTTTCACCTATCTTCTGCATGTACGCTAGCTAGGAACAAAGTTTTCTCGTTTTGTGGCATGCAACCATATCTTTGCAAGTTCTTCATTTCTTGGAAATTGAAAAACAGAAACACTTGATGGACCTTGCCCTTTGTAATTGCTTTGGCAATTTGAGACACAGCACGTAGTAGGCTTTGCTAAAAGATACAAAAACAATTTAATTTTACCTTTACAAGATTTATAAATGCACTGCTGTAAGACCTGCGAAAATTGGTGGATTTTGGGACAAACTCTTAAACACCCAAACTTTTATACGATTAAGTACACTTTAATCGTCAAAATGATTTAATAAAACACGCATATAAACAACCAGAAACCAATTAAAACCCTGTATCATTTCTCTAAAAAATGCACTATAATCCTAAAAACACTGACGATGAAAAAAGCACTAACTATCGCGAATTTCGAGTCAAAACCCTAAATTACCTGTAAATACTTATACGACAAACATTTTCAAACCATTTGGAATATTTGAATATAAAAATAATCAATAAAAACCCGTTAAAAAAGTCTCTCGAAGATGCGATTTCGCGATGTAAACAAAACAGGAACGTAAGACGACGCCATATTGTTTTTATTTCGGGTTGATCCCATACCTTCTATGTAGGTCATATTGACTGATAAAACCCTCGACAAAACTATGAAAGACCCGTCACAAAGGTGTCTGATGTTACATCTATTAGGGATATTTTGGAACGCTTAAAATTTTGACAACTTTAACAGCGTTTAACAACCACTACCACTACCACTCATCGATTTTACCAGAGTTTTTGGAACACATTAAAAACTGTCACTTGTAAAAAAAATTAGAGATAAGAAAAAATAAACAATTTGGCTTAATTTTACAAAATAAGTGTTTTATATGTTGGAACCTGGTAATATTTTATTATTTTTAAAATTATTTGAGCCAAAATTCTTTAAAATTAACCAGAAAAATAACCGCAACCACAACGAAATGGATTCGTAGCTTACGGCAGTGGTAGTGGTTAGTTACCACAATGTATTTCTCGTGAAATAGTCTTGTCGAATAGGAGTTAACTGGCTTTTTAGTTGAGACGGTGCAACACCGTTCTAAACTAAAAAGCCAGTTAACTCATTTTCGTTTTAGTATCCTTTGGCCTATGATCGGTGCTATATTGACACCAAACTGACAGAAAATCCATGTTTTACTTGTCAATTTGGTTATAAAAATGGCAGCCACAGTAGGCTAAAGGGCACTGAGACGGTAGGAGTTAACTGGCTTTTTAGTTGAGAACGGTGTTGGTCGAATATTAGGCGAGAGAAAATTTTTTAAAGGCAAAATTTTCTCTTGGTTTTGTTCAAGTTTGTTGCTTTTTTGAAATTATCGCTCATAAAATTTTTGAAACAAATTTAATTCATGATAATTTCCAAGCAACAAACTTTCATACCAGTCGAAAATTTTAAATAATATACAGTCTAAAATGTCTTTTTATTTTAGTTTCGTCGATAGAAATGCATCCACATTCTAGTGGGTTTAACAGTAAGTAATAAACGTTAATATAAAAATATTTAGTGGTACTAATAACAGTCATTTGTCGACAAAGTAATAGGTACTTGAAGTGTGAAATTATTTACAGTAAAATCTTAAACGCGATATTTACTAATTTCTAACTAGTTTGTCCAGGTCAAACTCATTAACCACGTTTAATTGATTTTTGCGTGCGGGGGGGGGGGGGCAATTGCAAAGAAAAAAAAGGGACACAAAAATCTGAGTAAGTCACCCAATAAGCATTTATAGTTAAAAAGCCTATTATACAAGGACAAACTCACCGCTAATCTCCTTTCTTTCCATTTTCTTCTCGACATAATGGAAATGCCTGTTTTTCCCTTGCGAAAACACTTAAATGATTTGTTTCAACTCGTTTGATAATATATTTGAACTAAATGACGTAATATTTTAAATAATCTAATTTTCTATTTTACTTTTTAGAAAAATCTTCGGCTTCCTCGTCATCTGGTAAGTATTACTAAATTCGGTTATTCCAAAGTAACTTTACAATTTACACATATTTACATCAATAAATTCTTAAATTTAATAAATTTGTAAGTAATAATAATAATAATCGATCTAACCCTTCCCTGGGACCAAAGAATTTTAATTGCTTATTTACTTATCGTGCTTTAGACGACAAGATAAATATGGTCAAGTTTCAGTCAGATGTTGAGAAATGCCCCTTGGAATACAATGCTTACTTTAAATTCTATTGATAATAAGGTACAGTTTTTTACCACAACTTTACTAGATATTTTTGACAAACATGCACCCGTAAAAACGTAAAAAGCGTTTTAGAACATATTCGCCATGGATAACTGATAATGGAAAACAATTGCAAAAACACCGTAATAAGGCGCTAAACAGATAGGTATCGCCGCACTAGAAGTCTACAGCATCACATCAGTGAACAGGCATGTTCCGTGATCACATCTTCTACAAAGAAGTTCGTAATTTAACAACTATGGCGGTCAGGAGAGAGTAATAGTTATTTACCTAACAAGTGCGGAAAGTGGTACTTTTCCGATGGCAGTTGCTTCGCGTCGTTCGGGCAAGAGTTAGGTACCATGTTTTTCCTACGAATGCTTTTGTCCATCTTGTTTATCAAAAAAAATGTTTTTAATAAGCAAAGATTTTATAATAATGCTACAAAAACACATAAGATAGAAGAGTTACATAAATCATTTAATTAGTCCTAAATATCTTCATTTTTAACTATACAAAAATCGTGCGAAACGTTACTTTTCGCACGATTTTACTTTTCCGCACGATTTTTTTTAGTAAAGCGCCTGCATGTGACTTGTTAAGTTTAATGGTTAAGGCTATGAATTTTCCGAATGAAAAATAGTACCCATAGATAGTAATTTGATTTAAAGTATATCTTGAATTAAAATAGTGACTTTTGTGCGTACATTAAAATCGTGCGGAAAAGTAAAGAAATTGTGCGGAAAAGTACAATCGAGCGAGAAGATTTATCTTAACAACAAACTTGAGTCTTGTAACGTAAAAGAAAAACGAAACTAACTAAATGAACTGAACGTTACCAATGAAAAAGCAAATTCTATACCAGAAAACCTTAAGAATGTTACCGAGTTAAATAAATTTCTTTCTTCACTTGATACCCTTTTAAATTTCTACAATAATAGCTCTTTAAACATCGTGCAAAAGTTTAAGTTCAAAAAAGTTTCGGAGGAGTTTGTAGTAAGTGTTATACTTCGGGCTAAAAGTAAAGTAAATATACTCATACAACTTTGTGGTCCTTTTGTTATTCCTTTTTTATGTCATATAGTTACTTGGGGTTGCCAGCCCTCCCGATTTCGGCATAAATCTCCCGCTTTTTTTAATTTCCTCCGGCCTAATGCAAAAAATCTCCCGATTTTTAAATTATGCGAGATGGTTTTCCATTTTTAAACATTCCCCAGCATTCTTGCACAGTCAACAGTCAACAACATGTATGTACAAGAAGCTAGCAGCGCAACTTGCGATTTTTTTATTAGAACCTATATAAATGATTAGAGCTAATTTAGTGCTAATTTCCTTCCGCAAAAAAAATTAGAACTTACGCACATGCGCTGCTAGATTCCGTGAGAAGCCAGCAGCGCATGCGATTGCAGCCTAATTAATAGAATTCAGAAAACAAAAGATATCTACATAATTAGAGCTAATTTAGTGCTTTAGGTTTCATAATTTTTTTTTTTAAAATATACAATACGAAAATTATAATACAAATATTATATTCTGATATAGGGAAATTTTCCCGAGGATTAGTTTTTTTTTTGTAAAAGTGATCATCTTACTCTGTAGTACTAAAGTGGTTCTAATGATTCATGTGACTTTTGGTATTAAACAGTGAGTGGCGGTCCCAGGGGGGGGCGGGGGGGCAATAGCCCTCCCCCCTTTGCTCCAGGAAAAAGTAGACAACAAAGATGCTGGTGGTAACCCTGAAGTCTTGGGAGAAAAAACGAGAAATTGCAGAACGTTCCTTTAAAGACATTGTAGAAACCCTCCACAGTATTTTGGGACAGACACAACAAACACATGACGTACTTACCGCAAAAACCACGATATTGGAAATACAGAAGTGAAGAACAGTATTATAGAGTTTCTATTTATAAACAAGTTTTAGAGAAAATCATTTCGGACATAAAATCAAGGTTCAATAACGAGACTTAAGTATTTTTGACCTGAATATATTCATACCAAGTTTTATACAACGTGAAACCAAAACAAGGCAAAATTAATTGATGTCGTTTCCAAATACTATAAACTTTTTGATTAATCCAAAACACAAATTGAATTGAATTGAATTTTTAATGGGAGAAGTTAATATTAGCAAACAATATTGGTCAGAAATAGGCAAAAGCATAAATCTTAACATAATGATAACGTTTTCGAGGCAATGAACAAGTGTGACGATATTTTTCCGTTGATAAAAACATTCTTGGATGATGTAAGTGATGCTTCGTCAGAAAGAAGCTTCTCCTGCCTCAGAAGATTGAGAACGTAGGTACTTAAAAACAATATGACGGAAATTCGTCTGTGGGACTTAGCGTTGCTGCATATCAACAGACATATTGAAATTGACATTGAGCAAGTTATTGACCGGTTTGCCCAAAAAAAAACCGGAAACGATATTGCAATATAAAAGGTAATGTTTCAACTTAAAAAGCTTCTTAGACCTCAAAAAAAAAGTAGGTTTTGTTTGTGGTTTGTTTGTTATCTATGTTTTTTATAACTGAAACAATTATACGCATTTACTCAAGCGCGGATTTCAGGGGAGTAGGGGGGTAATTACCCCCTCCCATCCTGGATTTAAATTTTTTACGAAAACATTTACAAAATTAAAAGTAGGGCTTAAATTGAGGCGCAATAACACCTTTAATGTTTACGGTATTAAGTTTATTTTATGTTAAAAATGCCATTTGTAGTGTCATTTTCCTAAAAATTTTCGCCTGCTGCGCTTTGAAACCATTGTTATATTTACAATTTTAGTTTAATTTTAAGTAAATAAATGATTTTTCAGTGCAATTTTCCTAAAAAAAATTTCCTACGGCGCTATGATCCCGTTGATATTTACGATTTTAGTTTAATTTGACTCATAAATTGCATTTTGAATGTAATTTTCTCAAAAATTTTCAGCGCATTTAAATATTTTTTTAAAATAAAAAATGTATGAAATAAAGAACTTAAAATCTGAGTACCCCCCCCCTAGATTTGAGGCCAAATCCGCGCTTGTAGTTACTAAGTTTTGTTTGCATATATATACTGATATCTTCCTCATAAAAGCTATGCTTTTATTCTAAATTTTCTTTCGTATCGAAACCGCTCCCCCCCTTTTCAAATGGCTGGAAACGCCACTGTATTAAACCTCTTTTGGTTTTCCCGTTATCATTTGAGCTGCTAGCTACCACAGAAGCTAACAGCGCAGGCTCTATATTTTTAAAAAGGCGAGCTTTAAATTTTTTAAAGCGTTAGGTAATTAGTACCTTAACATATTTAAATAGTTTTTATAGGTTTAATTTAATAAATTGTACATCAAAAATTTTGGGATAACTATGGTCTATAAGAGAATTTTCCCTCTGTAGCACTAAATCTTTAGTGATTCATGGGACTTTTGGAGTTTCGTTTGCTTACAATCACTTGCACTGCTAGCTTCCGCAGAAGTTAGCAGCGCACGCGCTCTTTGTTTTAAAAAAAAAACGAGCTCTACATTTTTTATAAAATATAAATTTAGTACTTTGCCCGGTTTTAATAGTTATGTTAGTGTTAAGTAATCTTTTTGATTCACTGCAAAATAAAAACGAAGAAAATGACATCAGAATATAATATTTGTAGTATTATTTTCGTATTATATGGATCACTAAATAAGCTCTAATTAGTTATATAGGCTCTAATAAAAAAATCGCAAGTTGTACTGCTAGCTTCTTGTGCATAGACAAACCCTCTTCTTGCATTATAAGTTTGGAATGTATTCTTTTACCTTAAGCATTGGTGAATAAGCAAGTTATTTTATCAAGCTCCCACATTTTTATTTTTTTTTTAATGCTAAAGAAGAATGTTTTTAGAACTTAAATTTGTAAATAAAAAGAAAGGTTCGTGGCATATCGGACACACATTTTGCTTTTCAATTCATTACGACCAGTCCTACAAGATCTAATGGATAGTCCAGAAACCTATAGGCCTGTTTCATACTTGTTAGGAATCATCAGAGTAACATAGGACTGTACCTGGCGTACGAAGCATAACATAAACAACCACATCCACCGCAAGCAAAACCTTAAAGGATGCAAATATCAATAAGAATTAAATTTGCGAGCAGGACAACAAATTCCTTTTTTTTTAAAACTTAAATTTGCGTTTGGTCGGGGCTCAGTTTTTTTGTTGTGGGTCAAACTGCAAAACACAAAGTATAAAAGGGTATAAAAAAAGCAAGTTGCACTATTAGGTAAGACATAAATTTTCAAAACTCCCGCTTTTTGAGAATAAAAATATCGAAACCCTATCTGCAGTCAATAGCTCTTCTACTCTTCTACATTTTGCCCCTCAGACAGTCTGGTTTCAGGTCTGGGTCAACACCGTTCTCAACTAAAAAGCCAGTTAACTCATTTTCGTCTTAGTATCCTTTGGCCTATGATCGGTGCCATATTGACACCAAACTGACAGAAAATCCATGTTTTACTTGTCAATTTGGTTATAAAAATGGCAGCCACATTAGGCTAAAGGGCACTGAGGCGGTAGGAGTTAACAGGCTTTTTAGTTAAGAACGGTGTTGTCTGGGTATAGCTGTGCGACAACTCTCGCCGATGTGAATGACGATATCGTGGCTTCACTAGACAGGGGAGATACACTTCACGCCGATTTTATGTAGTGAATTATGGGCCTCGCAACTCAGTAACCTTTTAGGTATTTCAAATTGACAAAAAACGTCACCATCAGGTTTCGTTGTTGCCATACGCTTATATTTTAAAATACCCCAACTAAACGAATTCAAAAAAGTCCAAATTTTGGCAAAATTAGACGATGGACGAAACAAGGCTACAATTGTAAGAATAACTAAACTATTCACTACAAGAAAAATAATTTTGGCAACAGGTGGTCTTCACGGATGAAAAAATCTTTCAGTCCCACAATGATAACAAAAAAATTTTGGTATATCGCCCGACACGAACACGCTCGAAAAATACATTGCTGGGAACGAAGATCAGCCCGGTCTTCGTACCCAGCAATATTTTCCGTTATACTTCCAGAAGCAACCATGCTTCATACAGAAGGTTTTGTGTATCAACAGGATAACTGTCCTATCCATACCGCACGCATTTCTAAACAGTGGTTCCAGCAAAACAACATCGAGGTTTTGCCATGGCCGGCAAAAACTCCTGACGCCAATTCCATGGAAAATGTGTGGTGCCTTATAGCAAAAAAGTTAACACGAATGAATATTGTTCCCAGAAATTCCAACCACTTAATGGAGCTCATAGTCAGAGGCTACGACGAAGTCATTGTTTCAAATCCAAATTTATTTCAAAATTTAGCAGATTCCATGCCATGGCAAATATTATCGAGGCTGACGGGGCAATGACACGCTACTGAACAAACGTTTTCTGTTTTTTTTTAATTTACGTAGTGTTTTTTTAATAATTTCTTTTTGATTTTGAACATTTTTGGTTGTCTGCAAAGACTTAGATTACTTAAATTTACCGATCCTGCAGAGGTCCGCTGACTATGATTAAGTTATTAGGTTCCTTTCGCAAAACAGTGCCTTCATTTTGATATTTTTTCTTATTCGCACATTTGTGGTCTTGTTTCG
Organism: Oxystoma pomonae; assembly: GCA_963921995.1. Classification (NCBI taxonomy): domain Eukaryota; kingdom Metazoa; phylum Arthropoda; class Insecta; order Coleoptera; family Brentidae; genus Oxystoma; species Oxystoma pomonae. Next base: position 77,406,388 of record OY998166.1, on the reverse strand, counting down.
TCCATAATGAGCTTTAAGAATAAGGTTTTATAATAAAATGTTGAATAATTTTAGTAAATTGTTTTATTCATTAGTATATTAGTCTTATAGCAAAGTGTGGCCAGCCTCCTTATTTTTGTGTTTACAATGTCAAACGATCTAACCTGTAATTTTAAAACGTCAAAGCTAGTTACAATAAGCAACGCAATTAGCAAAACTTAAGGGCGCAAGAACAATCCAGAGATAATATAAACTTGTCAATCGATTTCAATACGTCATCTACCACTCATTATCTATCTCTGGTTTCTTTACTGTATTCTCCTGTTCACAGATTGCGCCGCGAATCATTGGGGATTAGGGTCACTGGATCCTAAAACCTGCGGCTGGGACCGCAGGTCTCACGATCCAGTGACCCTATGGGGGATTGTTTATTTATCACCTAGGTGATCGAATTGAGAGCAGTGAAAACTAGTCAAATGGCCAGTTTCTCAACTTCCACTTAAGTTCTAAGTGCTAGTTATGGTGTCTCTTTTTCACTTTTTAAAAATGTATTTGGCAGATTGTAGGGGAAATTAGGGGCAAGGGCCCTATAAAGAAAAATCATGTCACATCAAAGGAGATTCACAAAAAATCTTTAATAAATTTATCCTGGAGGCAGCGCCTAAGTTAGTCGCCTCATTACCACATCATACAGCACACTTCATCCCAGGGACGTACATTTTTACGTCGCTACGTTCCGGGACCAATTACGAACGTAATATATATGTTCGTACAAACGTGTAAGTAGTACATACAAATATGTACATAAATACACGTATAAGAGCGAGATGTAAAAACCTTTATAAAGTATATATCACAATCTTAGCAGTTTCCTACGTATAGGTGTTGGTCTAGTGGTATACGTATCTGGGTCTCAGCCGGGAGACTCGGGTTCAATTCTCGGAATCTCCAACACTTTTTTTAAAAAATTATCGGTGAAATATCCTTGCCTGACCCAAGCCCACGTACACGTTCGGTTTTGATCCCACGTAGGACCTAAATTATATATACCTGAAATGTACGTACATAGGACGTATATAGTACGTACAAAGCGTTGGAAAATGTATGTCCCCGATACGTACATAGTATGTCCTTGTGCGTACTAGGGACGTGACGTATGTCCCAGCAATTATCTACTACTTGAGAAATCAGCCACCAAAATCACTGGGTAAGTTGCCAAAACTGTATCACTAATTTACCTATGCCACAAATTTACCTTACCTCACCCTACTAGTTTTGCATTTTTGTTTTATGAAAAAGTTTAAAAAGCAAGTTCCTGTAAGGACTCTTCCGGGAACACATACAATATAAGAAAATGTCAGGAATAAATATAGTATTTGATTACCTATCCTATATTTCCATTATTTTATGAAATAAAAAATGTTTAAGCCTTATGTAAAATGTGTTTTGTCTAAAAGACAGTTTTTTGTTGGACTATGTTTATAGAAAAACAATTCAATAGCAAAAAGAAAATTAATAAAGCCTGGATAAGGTACTTCGTTGGATGGTAATTATTTACTAACATACTATAGTTACATGCAAGTTAAAACAGAGCAATAAATAATAACACCAACATAAGCTTTAATAATAATTATTACATAAATCAATCAAGATACAAACTTTTTTTTCCTCCTGAATTTGTTTGAACCTTTTTTGTCCAGTGAGGCAGCCTTTTGTGAAAAAAGGACACTGCTGTTCTATAAGTGTTGGCTCTTATGATGACTGATTATCCAGCAGTATTTCAGTTGTCATTAATTTTTCTGGACGGCAACTACTCGTGAGCTTTTTAAATTGTTGCAGGAATACACCTAAAAAAGAAAAAATATAGTTCACAGGAAAAACTTAGGGACCTTTCTCCACTTGGTATTATCCAAGGATATGTATTGGGGCTATAAAACATACCAGGGTGTTCGCATATGTTTATTTTTGAGGACGGGCTCCCCAGTCTCCCTCATTCAAGAAAAAGCACTTAGGTGCTAAGGCTATATTTTTTGTTTTAAATTTTAGATTTATATTTGATTATTGAATTTGTATTTCTGTGATTATTTTTTATATTATGTACAACCACCGGCCTTCATGGCCAATGTTTGTAATTTTGAATAAGTAAAGTCCAGTAAAAAATATCAGTCAGAGTTCAGGTATATATTTTATCTCGAAACTTATTTGTGCCGGCCCCCCAGGGAGAATTTCGACTATTGGTAATATATTTAAAAAGGGCCATGCAACTTTTTTGCTATAACTTTACCCCCCCTCCTTGAGAAGAAAATAAAAAAAAATACATGCAATAGCAAATATAAAATACCTCATAGCAGCAAAGCTAGAGTGGTGGGCCTCTTGTCTAACCTTAATCTGAACATGTTTACTAACCAACTGCGTCAAGATTTCGTTTCTTAAAATTTCGTTCATGATAACCCTAAAAAAATGGCAAACCGTCACCGTCGCTCATTCCACACTAGAGAACTTAATGTTTCATTGACATGTACACAAAAGATTTAATTAAATTAAATTAATAATTAAATCATTACCATTTATTAAACAAGTATATGTGTTATTCCACCAAAAGTATGCATTGTTATTGTTAAAAAACCGAAAAGTAATCTAAAGTCATTATATTTGAAGGTGCACTAGAAAAACCTATTAATAATCACATATTTAGGGAGATTTTTAGATTTTTTTAAAACGACTCCACACGGGAATGAAGCTTAACATGGCAATGACACGGGAATTATTTTTTTAACATGATAATGATGCACAATTCGGTTTTTAAGTTTTATTTACACAAAAATAAGTTGACTGAACATGGACTAAACTGAACAACTACTTATTGTTAACTTATTTATTTTAATAACTCAAATTATAAAAAATACTGGCTATTTACGCTTTTTTGTCAAACTTATAGTAAATCCTGTTTCCTTTTGAAATTATATTTGTTTCATTAAGTTTAAAAAGTTGAATATCACTATCTTCATTATCAGAATTTTCACAAACCCTTAGAAATGTGACTTTTACATCTCAATCAATCAAGTCAATGTAATTTTGGCATATTGCTACATATAGATAAGTTGCTGTTTTTTTTGTGAATTTTGTGTTCATATTTGACCAAAACATAAGCATCTCTCGGCTCTTGTTTCTAGAGTTAACATAAAGCAAGCTTGGTGGTGTCTGTGGTATGCTTAGACACGAATAAACGCGCTCAAGGCAAGCTCTTCTGCAATGAACCTTCCCACCACTTTTTTTCAAGGATAAACGCCGCGTGAGCTTGAGCGCGTAAATACCCAGGGACAGAATTTAAAGAGGGACAGAGTCAAAATTATTTTATATTATTAATTTTTTTTTAGTCAGGATAAAAAGCTAAAGTATTTTATTATTATTGGTTTACTGAAAAATAACTTTTTAAACCACTATTAAATTTTGCTAAGGTGCATTTTCTATTACAATTTTGCGTTGGGGACATGATATGGGAATTACGTTTGCGGGATAAAAATAACAAATTCATTCCTATACTTTTTGTAAAAGCTTTAAGAAATAACATTGTTCTCAATAAAATTTTAAATTAAAAACCATATTTTTATTTATTTTTTGGCTTTTGACCCTTAGGGACTAATGCACATTTTTGGTGGAATCATTCATATACAACTGTGCTAAAAAAAAAGTTCACAATGACAAAAAAGTAAAATCAAGATAATTCTTGACATAAGAGTAAACTAGAGTTTTAAACTTCCATTGTTTTTTACTTTTTCACTATGTTTTGATAGGTTATGTATGTATCTGCCATTATCATCATGTACTGACAATTGCAGAGACATAAGCAGTCGGGACATTGAAAAACAGAGTTAAAAAAAATTGTCAATGGAAGTTACATTCACCTTCGAATAACATTTATAAGAGCAAATAATACCTACCTATGTCCATGATATTATTAACGAAAAATGGGGACTTTACCAAACTAAAAACTTTGGTATAAATTATAAAATTATGAAAACCAACCTTTTTATATCAAAATATTACGAGATGATCGATAAGCTTCACCGCTCTTCGTATGTTGATTTTTTCATTATTTCTTCCTCGCTTTTTGTGTATCTAAAAAATTAACAAAAAAAAACAAAATTAACAAAAAATATAATATTTTGAATAAATAAAATTAAGGGGCATCTGTATTGATACCAGTAGGGTGATTTTTGTTGGTTGTTTGGCTACTCTGTTCATGTTCAGCCTTATTCTGCCTGCTGTAGTAAGGCCCTGTCATGTTGTTAACTTTAATAATGATGCAGGGGCACTTTTGTTTTGTTGCATCTCTGTTATAGTTATGTTTATTCTGTGCAGAGCCATTTTTTGTTGTGCTGTTAACTTAAAAGATAACCACACACACTAATTACAGCCACAAGACAAAAACAAACCAAAACCACTTTAAACTAATGGTATGACTTATGTAAGTATTGCTTAAGGGTGCCTACACAGAATAAAAATAAAGGTAAGAAAATGACAAAAAATCAACCAAAAGCATCCTGGTACACCTTTGGTTAATAATGTAGTTCCGGTTAGCGTTTGCAGTTTGGTTTTGACAATCAAGATTCAGATGAAATTTGTTCTTTTTTATTACATTTTTGTTCTTAACTAATTTCCATTCATTTTTATGTAAACTAGATTAAAAATTTAAATAGGTTGCAAAATATTCTTTACTCTGTCAATTTATATACTTGAAAACTTGCAAATATCATCTCAAATATCAAATTATGACATTAACTTTTATATTTTAAATGAAATACTCCTATTTTTTTTAAAATTAAGGTGGTTTTTTTCTTAATTCCAAAAAATACAAATAATAGATCAGGTTTGTGGTTTACCTTTGTTGGTTTTCTAGTAACTTATAAATAATGTCCCATTATCATCTTTGGCTTTATCAAAAATGTAAGTTTCAGAATAAATATGACAGTGCAGCATACTAACCTGTAACTGTGAATGGTTTTAATAAATGCCAGCTTCTTCCTCTTGGTATCACTGCTGCTGGTTGATGTATAGCTGCTTTGAATTTCTTGATTTAATCTGAAAAAAGTTTAAAGCAAAATAAAGCGGAATATTGCAGTTAAAAAATGAAACATTTTGAACAGGAAACTCTTGACAGGAAAAAACTAAAGTAAATAAATAAAAACTGAATTTTAAGTAAGGTAGCAGTAACATAAAAATTAGGTAAAAATAGTAAAAATACTAACAGTAAAATTAGTTTAAAAAATGTGGTTTTCTATATCATAACAAATATCAGAGAGCAAAAATTACTTTCTTTTTCTTACAATTCTTTTCAATGTCTTTTCCTTAGAAATGCTCCCTGATGAAGACGCAGATGAAACAGCTATAGGTGCATTTTGTGAAACTTGACTTATGCTTGCATCTGAACTCATCAAAGTTGAGTTTTGTGATATATCACTGCTGCTGGTACTATGCAGACTTAAATATTGAATTTCTATGTCCAAAAGTAAGGATGGCACAGCATTAAATTTAGGCATCTTTCTCTTCTATTTATCTGATAAGAAGTCTTCAACTTTAAAATGCGTGGAGCACACTAATTTGTTCCTGTTCCTTTGCTACTCTTCAGGATTCACTTGAAGTGCTTGACGCCATATTTTGGATATCGGACCTTAGTTTGGAATCCTAAAAAAATGTGAAACCTTTTGTTATTGAATTATTCACAAGATATTTTGTAATTGTTTAATTACAAAACCAATGTTAAATTTTTTGGTGGAAAGGACATTATTTTTCATGATAAATGCAAACATACTAAAAATTGATAAAAAAAAACAAATTAATGTATCAGTTTATCGCTGTGTATTAGCTAGGTAGGTACCTACACATATATTTTATTTAAAATTTAGCAATTTTAAACTGTTTGGTTTGTATAATTATATTTATTTCCTCTAATTACTTAATTTGCAGTGCCTGTATGGAAACATTTACTTGTCAAATATCAGTCTGACACTAGATATACAAAAAAAAACTACCAAAACTAACTGGGTATGCATGCTTTAAAAAAAAATGTTTTTTTTGTATTTATTATATTTTTTTATAAGTATGTTTTCCTAAACCAGAAAATTCAAATTCTCCAGCATTTTTTTGTGCACCTAAACTATTAATGTAAAAGTAAATGAAATGTCCTTGCTTCTAGTTGCACTTTGTTGCCAAAAAATAAGTTTGCTACGCACAAAGTATGGTTAAGTGAACCCACAACATTTAGAGCACAAATAAAAAACAAAATACTTATTGTATTAGGCAACCGAGGGGGATTTCACTTTTTTTTGTAGAGTTCGCATGTTTTTAGAAAATGTGAAACAAAGGAAAAAAAATAAGGATTTTTTTTGAAACTAGAATGAAAACTAAGAGAAAAAACAGAAAAATATTTAAAATAATGTAAAAAAAATCAAGTTAATGTGCACCAAAATGTACATATATACCTGCCAGTGAAATTACCCTTGTACGCAGGCAACTTTACACTCATTTTCTTCACCAATTTTTACATTTTTTACAAAAATAAAATAATTTTGGGGGTATTGGCATTGCCTACCTATTTCATACATGACAACTTACCACCATTTCTAAAAATAATGTTGTTGTTCCTGTCACCATGAACAGCAACATCGAGTTTGTAACGGTGATACAAAAGACCTTGTATTTAGGCACATCACATATTTATGAATTAGGTACTCTACTTGGTACTCGATGGGATTAACACATTAAAACTTAAGGTAATGGGGCCTTAAAGGTCCAGTCATGGTTCCATAAAGTACCTAAGAAGTAAGATATAAAAATTATTAATTTCTTACTGTAAGCTAAGCTGTGAACTATTAACAAATGCATGTATAGTATGTAGTTTATTTTTCTTTGCATCTTACTTCTTCTGCTTAATTTACGGAACAATGAATCCAGCTTTAAGATCAATTTATGCTTGTATCTTAGATCAACAAGCAGTACAAAGTTTGCAGGTTGTTTAATTACCCTGTAAAAAATCCGCAAAGAATGTCTTAGCTTGATCTAAGTAGCGAGCATAAACTGACCTTTACACTTACTTGTGAAAAGAAATGTTGACGTCCTCCGTCAGCCTCCTTATCGATTTACAATTTTTCACTGCACAAGTCATATTCTACAAATACACACAGACCATTTAAGGGTTCTAAAAAGTAGCTTTACACCAAAGGAAAAATTATTAAATAAAACACAAAAACCAGGTCGACGAACTCCAAAACAAAACGACAAAACTAAGGTTATGAAGAATGTCAGGCAGACACACTGACATTGGTTAGTTGCAAATACAGTGAGTCGACCAATTTCGATGTTTGCATGGCCTAAACTTTTTTCCTGGTAAGGGGTGTTACCTAGGTATATATGCTGGATCTCTCTTAGCCGAATACATTTAGGAAAGGAGAACACCAGAAACTATGCCTAGGGTAAGCTCACAAAAAAAAGACGTGGGTGGTTAATTTTGATGGTGGCGGTATCTATAATATAACCATTTAGGTACTTTTTGATGCTAGGCATATAGCTAATATTGATAGGGAACCAGTATAGTCCATGTTTTTACATTTCCGCATGTTTTAGCTTTAGAGGAAAATAATACTCAATTTGTTTTTTATTAGAGGAAGAGGATTACAAAGCTTATTAATACAATCTAGAGGGTTTTTGAAATTAGGTGTCCATTATTTGGAAAATTACAAATATTTCCAATTTAGTTTTACAGGTCTCTATAAAGGGTGTTTCTGACGTAATATGGGCGCGCCAATTTTGAAACACCACAAAAGTTAAAACAGTTTTTTTCAAAAAATAAACAAAATTTTAAAAAAGTACCAAGATTTGATGGAAAAACATAGTCCAATAAACAATTTAGGCAAAATTTCACGCCATTTGGAAGTCCCGTTTCCGAGAAACATGCGGAAAAAGAATTGCCTAATAAATGGACCCAACAGCGTTGCCGGTTTAACGATGTAATTGGCCCGTTAAGTTCAATAGACCTGCAGCTAACTTCTGCTGTACGCATTTTATGTGGCCGGAAGTGTATCGGTTGTTAGCTGCAGGTCTTTTGAATTTAAGATTTCGAATTACAGGTTAGATCTTTTGACATTGTAAACGCAAAAATAAGGGGACTGGCCACACTTTACTAAAAGACTAATATACTAATGAATAAAATAATATTTTTGAATTATTCAACATTTTATTATAAAAACTTATTCTTAAAGCTCATTATGGACAAAACAAGACCACAATCGTACGAATAAGAAAAAAATATCAAGAATAAGGAACTGTTTGGCAAAAGGAAAGCAATAACTTAATCATAGTCAGTGCACCTCTGTAGGATCGATGAATTTGAGTAATCTAAGCCTTTGCAGACAACAAAAAATGTTCAAAATCAAAAAGAAATGATTAAAAGAACACTACGTAAATTAAAAAAAAAAAACAGGAAAGGTTTTTTTCAGTAGCGTGCCCCGTCAGCCTCGATAATGTTGGCCAGTCTTCGTGGCATGGAATTTGCTAAATTTTGAAATAAATTTGGATTTGAAACAATGACTTCGTCGTACCCTCTGACTATGAGCTCCATTAAGTGGTTGGAATTTCTGGGAACAATACTCATTCGTGTTAAATTTTTTGCTATTAGGCCCCACACATTTTCCATGGGATTGGCGTCAGGAGTTTTTGCCGGCCATGGCAAAACCTCGATGTGGTTTTGCTGAAACCACTGTTTGGAAATGCGTGCGGTATGGATAGGACAGTTATCCTGTTGATACACAAAACCTTCTAGACGAAGAATGGTTGCTTCTGGTAGCATAATATTTCTCATCATATCAACATAAACCCATAAACCTCAGCCGTAAATCTTCCATGGATTCTAAAAAGAGCCCCATATCCTCTCGCCGATATCCAACCCCACACATTCACGGAAAATCTTCCAGCCCGGTCTTCGTTCCCAGCAATATATTTTTCGAGATAGCGTGTTCGTGGCGGGCGATATACCAAAATTTGTTTGCTGTCATTGTGGGACTGAAAGATTTTTTCATCCGTGAAGACCACTTTGTGCCAAAATTCTTCTTCTTGTAGTGAATAGTTTAGTGTGCAAAAATTAACCTGGCTTGCTTCTTTTCCGCACTAAGCCTAGAATGGCTTATCCGTCTGCGCGTTGTTCTTATGGATCCAGAAATATGTGCCTCAATTTTCACCTCTGGGGCCATCGCAAGTGGGTGGTCTTCAAGAAAGTCGATCAGTTGCTGATCCTACTGAGGCGTACTGACTTGGGTCAAGCCAGTACCTCGCCTTCGTCGAACAGTTCCTTCTTCTTGATACTTTCTTGTTATTCTTACAATGTAGCCTTGTTTCATCCATAATGAGCCGCTACTCTTCGAACCGACCAACCACCGTGTAATTTTAGTTGTTTAGTTGAGGAATTTTTAAATATAAGCGTATGACAACAACAAAATCTGACGGTGACATTTTTTGTCAATTTCAAATACCTAAAAGGTTACTGAGTTGCGAGGTCCATAATACACTATATAAAATCGGCGTATGCATTTTATGTGGTCGGAAGTGTACATCCATTTGTTTTTTTGGATTATTCCAAAGCTTTTGATATGTTAAATCCACACACACTGTTGGCTATCATAAACTACATTTTCTTTGATGAAACTGCCTCTCACCTGTTCAAATTATATTTTACTGATAGGTTGTGGACCACAAAAAATCGGCCACAGTCAACATAATTACAGGCTGTCCTCAGGGTAGCATTCTTGGTCCTCTCTTGTTTAGTGTACTTAGAGTAAACCCAATCTGAATTGTAGCCATGGTTTTTGGTGCTGACGATGTATGGGAGAACCTAAAAGAAACTGTGCAACTCCAAACAGAGCAAAACCCAATAGAATACAAAAGTATGATCAGCAACCTTGGTCTAGTGATCGACGAAAAATGAAAATTTTCTTGCCACGATAATATTTGTTTATAAAGAGTGTACAGCACTAAAGTCAATTTATCCCCAGCGGCCATAGAAATATAATAACCCATTATATTTCTATGCTATCTACTAACTATATAATAAATAACTATAATTATAAAAAACACGTTTATCTTTGAATTAAAATAGAAGTCATCAAGCATAACTTAGCATTTTCTTCATTTTTGCTGTTCTTCCTCCACCTCCCTCCCGCCTTCCTCCCCCGAATTTATTTTAATTTTTACTTATTTGTATGAGGTATTATATACATTTTTATAAAAATTGCGCTCCAACAGCCCTTGACACACCATGTGGGTCAAGACCTGAGCGCATTCTTTCAGCGTTATTTTGTAATATTTTTTAGATATAAGGCATATTCTGTTACAATTTGTTGAGGGCGATGTCATGCTGCTTTCTTGGTAAAGGATTCGAAACTCAGACTAATAACTATTTATTAATCTGAGATTCGAAAAAATTGGGCTTTCATTTTTTTTACCTTCGGACTAAATGCGGCCCGAGAGACCAAACGTTTCATATAGAGTCACTATACTTACCAAGACGTAGTTATTTATGTCTTTTACATTGCTGCTTTAATGGTAAAGGTTTAGGCTGTGGGATCTTATAGTATATTCATCCGACCCCTGAAAAACTATCATTTTAACCAGCTGGAAACAAGTATAAAATTATGGGAGGGCTAATAAGACACTGTATATTCAACAACATATTTAACAGTTTGTTTACTAAGTTCAGATATATCTATTTTTTAGCAAATTCAAATAAGTCATCTATGGAGTCGGCTGAAAGTTTTGAAGAGATTGGAGCTCACCATTCCAAATCATGTAAGTAGTGTTGCTAAACCATTTTTATTAATTTATTTTTTAATTCAATTATTTAAATGATCCCAAAATAAATAGGCACTTTAAAGAATACAAAAATTTAAATCAATTTGTTTTCTAGGAGCTTCTTGTGCTTACTACTACACTTCACTTTTTTATTTCTAGCCAAATCCTCATCGGAGTCATCATCATCATGTAAGTATTTTTTTAGTATTTTGTTAAACATATTTTTGCATTCAACTCAAATACATGAATATAAACATTTCATTTTAAGGGTTTCTTAGTCATTTCTGAAAAGATCTGCTCACAAATCCGCTCTAGTTTTTTTTATATATAATATTAAGCGTTATATTTTTCGTTACAGCCCAAATGAGCAGTTCTTCTGAAGAATCGTTGCGGCAAATCCAAATTCCACAAGAAGGTAAGATTCCATCACCAATTCGTCAACATAATGGTATTTCATCAACATAATGGTATCAACATTCAACTTGAATAAATATAGCGCAGTCAGAAACAAATGTAAAATTAAATTCTAAAGCAAGTATGCGCTCACTATTAACACAAGTGCAGCTGCTTTAAGTGAAGCTCAAGCATTTGCTAACTCAGTCCTTTCACAAAGTCATGGTTTGTCATCACTAGCACCCAACGAAGGTCTAGAATTCAACACTCGCTCAGCAAAAACCAATCAATTACAAAATAATAAAAAACAGTTACTCCAACCACAAGACGGCCCAAATCAAAACGCTTCGGCATCGCAAGGTAATAGCAGATCAAATTTAAGCAAAGAAGCACTAGCAGAATCCCAAGTTTTTGCGAATTCAGTCAATTACTAGTGCTAAAGGTCTGACAAACTCGAATTCTAATTTGCCACCACGAAGTATTTACAGCTTACCGAATTTGGGATTAGGTCAATCGGCATTAACCGAATTACAAGCTGATAATGGCCTACAACTAAGTCAAGCCGCTTTAGCTATGTCCCAAGCATTTGCCAATTTAGTTTTAAAATCAGGTATTGGAATGGTTTAAAATCATTCTAACCTTTCACAAGCTTCTAATTTAAGTTTAAGCAAAGTAGTTCTTTTACCTAAACCTATATATATAACGTAAAAAGGTTTAGGTTGCAGGATCTTCTAGTATATTGATCCGACTACGAAAAACTATCATTTTGACCAGCTGGAAACAGGTATAAAATTACGGGAGGGCTAATAAGACACTGTATATTCATCATCATACACAAACAGTTTTTTTATTTTTTAGCAAATTCAAATAAGTTATCTATGGAGTCGGCTGAAAGCTTTGAAGGTATTGGAGCTCACCATTCCAAATCATGTAAGTAGGGCTGCTATAACCATTTTTATTAATTTATTTTTTAGTTCAATTATTTAAATGATCCCAAAATAAATAGGCACTTTAAAGAACACAAAAATTTATATCAATTTGTTTTCTAGATACTACTTGTGCTTACTACTACACTTGACTTTTTTTATTTCTAGCCAAATCCTCATCGGAGTCATCATCATCATGTAAGTATTTTTTCAAAAATATTGTCGCATTCAACTCAAATACATGATTATCAACATTTCATTTTAAGGGTTTCTTAGTCATTTTTGAAAATATTTGTTTACAAACAGGCTCTAGTTTTTTAATATAAAATATTAAGCGTTATATTTTTCCTTACAGCCCAAATGAGCAGTTCTTCTGAAGAATCCTTGCGACAAATCCAAATTCCACAAGAAGGTAAGATTCCATCACCAATTCGTCAACATAATGGTATTCCATCAACTTTAACAAATAAAGCGCAGTCAGAAACAAATGTAAAATTAAATTCTAAAGCAAGTATGGGCTCACTATTAACACTAAGTGCAGCTGCTTTAAGTGAAGCTCAAGCGTTTGCTAACTCAGTCCTTTCCCAAAGTCATGGTTTGTCATCACTAGCACCCAACGAAGGTCTAGAATTCACCACTGGTACAGCAAAAACTAATCAATTACAAAATAATAAAAAACCATTACCCAAACCACAAGATGTCCAAAATGAAAACGCTTCGGCATCGCAAAGTAATAGCAGATCAAATTTAAGCAAAGAAGCACTAGCAGAATTACAAGTTTTTGCGAATTCAGTTACTAGTGCTAAAGGTCTGACAAACTCGAATTCTAATTGGCCACCACGAAGTATGTACAGCTCACCGAATTTGGGATTAAGTCAATCGGCATTAACCGAATCACAAGCTGATAATGGCCTACAACTAAGTCAAGCCACTTTAGCTATGTCTCAAGCATTTGACAATTCAGTTTTAAAATCAGGTAATGGAATGGGTTCAAAACATTCTAACCTTTCACAAGCTTCTAATTTAGGTTTAAGCAAAGTAGTTGTTTTACCTAAACCTCCAGCTTTACAAACTAATACTATTAATCAACAGTCCTCTAAGACTAATTCAAACCTAAGTAAAGCGGCTTTATTTGAATCTCAAGCTTTTGCTAATACAGTTTTGCAAGTAGGTATAGTTCGTGATTTAATTGCACCGGCTTCTTCTGGATTACCAGTCGGCCAATGGAGTGGTAGTCAAGCTGATGCGTCGACAGGCTCTCTAGCTAATTCAGCGCAATTAGGAACTCTAGCAACAATTAATGCAGGTAATCTAAACTATACGTATTATTCTAATCCCGGGACGATAAGGTTATACATACAATTATGTAAGGGATAATTTTTCTGCACTGCACCAGATATTAAATAGGGTTTTCCGTTGCACAGAAACGTTCTCTCTGAAACGCATAAAAATTTCATATTATCTGTAATAATGTCATTCATATTTTCTTATTCTTCAAACTAGGAAACATAGTTGGGACAGCTAATGCTGGAGCCACCTCATTATTGGGATCCGGTGCTTCTCTAGCTGTAAGTCAGTCCGGAGCGGGAGATTCTTTGGGTCAACTTGGAGGATTTACTCAAGCCAATTTGGCATCGCAGGACAACGTAATAAGCGGTAATCAGGGAATATTTGGTGTATTAACTCAGGCTAGTTCTGCAGCAGGAGCTAACGTGATCTCCGGTACTGGAAGTCAAGGGTTATGGGGAGGTTTAAATGAAGCTAACTCAGGCGCAGGAACACAAGCTAATGCAATTAGCGGTGGACAACGTCTGTCCGGAGGTTTGAACCAAGGTGTTGCTGCAGTTCAAGCCCTTTCTGGTGGTAATAGTGGACTTCAAGGGATTGATCAGGTAAAAGTCCTAATAATTAATAATATAATGACTTGATTACAGGCTTTATTGTTTGTCCTCTTACAACATATCTAATTCATTTCATTAGGCTGGAGTTAAAGCAAACGTATTGTCTCAAGCGAGAAGCCAAGGTCTACTTCGTGGACAAAGCAGTCACGCCGCGGGTAATGCTGAATCCCAATCTCAAACAGGTAAGTTTGGAGGTCAACCGTGGGGAAAATAATTGGAACCCAGCTAACGCTTTTTCGTAGGCTGGTGCTTTTGGGGAATCTCAAGGTACAATATATTATTTGATATTGAAGCCACTTTACTGGTCTATTATCAGGGTCTGCACGCCCAGTTCGTCTACGCTACATATTCAAGAAAAAAATATATAATTTTGAGATAGAGATACCCCTAGCTGTATAATTACATAGAAAAATTAAAATGTTTGAAGTAGCTACTAGGAGGCTTTTTTGAGAGCAATCCCAATTTTTTTTGTGCGATCTCCTGTTTTTAATACAAAATTTGAAATCCTCATCAAATTTGCTTTTTAAAGATACCCCATATCATAGCATCATCATGCATCAAAATTTTAAAATTTCAATTTTTAAAAGCGATTATCTCACAAACTAAAAACGTACTGTAGGATGTTGGGTGTCATTTTAAAAAAAATTTAAGAAGAATTTAGAAATGGTAGCCTTTGGGCGATTACACATTTACACACCATGGAATTTTTCCATTTTTTGCCATTTTTGACATTATTTATTAAATAGTGTTGATACCAATGCTTAATATCAAAAATGGTACTATCTGTAGATTCTCTCAAAAAAACTATTTAAAATGAAACCCAACATTATAGGGTATATTATTTAGTTTGTGATATAATCGGTTTCAAAAATTAAAATTTTAAGACTTTGATTGCAGATATCTCGAGAACTAGATTATGTGAATACTATGTAAATTTTATATATGTAATTCAAGCTATGGTTATGTTTATCTCAAAAATATGTAGTTCAAAGTTTATATATTTTTTTCTTGAATTTACACTTTATGCTAACTGTGTACGCAAAAACGATGTTCCGATGTTTTCCAGGTCATTTCTTAATAAATTTCCAGGTAAAAAAAAAGATGAAACGGCGAAACCAGAAAAAAATTGAAAATCAATATTAAAACACCGCTCGTAAAAAAGCGTATTTTGTGTTTTTTACAAGGGGAGGGAGGGCCATAAGACATTTCTTTTATATTGATTACCTCAAATAAAAAATGAAGTAAATGAATTTGATTTATTTATTAGCAATTTCTGAATAAAAATCAAAAAATTTCGAACATTTCATTTCACAAACAAGATAGGTCTGTTTACAATTATGAAAATAAATAAAATAGAGCTTATCAGGCTGAAAGTCAGCAGCCCTCCGGCTTCCCTAATGATTCCTGAACAGTTACCTATAACACCTGGTTTCTCCACAGGAAATGTTTATGTTCATAAACATAATAATGGAAATTTGGGCACTTCTGGACAACTTGAAAATCAAGGATCAAGTGGATGTGCCACTGGATCCTGTGGATTTGGATCTGGGTCAAACTTTGGAGAAGAAGGTATTTTCTTCTATCTTTTATCATATTATATTACACTATTTTAAATTTGTGCACTCGAATAAAATCTACGATCTACGATATTTATCTAAAAGTGCAGAAATTGGTACATTTTTTCCTATAGTAAGATGACCACGTCTAAATTAATTTTTTTAAATATATACAATCCAGAAATCCTACTTCAATGAATAAAAAACTACAACTTAAAATTATTGTCAAAACAAAAAAAAAATGTTTTATTTAAGGTTTTCAACAATTCGGAGGAAACGGATTTGCAACTGGTCACGTATTACTACACCAAAGTGACGGATTGGTGAACGATATCACAAATTCAGGATGCTCAAGTGGTACCTGCCGCGGTCGCCAAACTTCTGGTTCAAGCTATCGAGGATCTGGTGCAGGGTCGTCGGGTTCACATGGCGGTTCTGCTGGATCCCATTCCAGTAATAAAAATTATGGTAGTAAATTTTTCTTTCCTAAGCCTGTAACAAATGTGTATATGTCTACTATTAGTTTAATTGTATGTATGTCTAATTTCCTCCCGCAGAAAGTCATGATCTTAGACTAGGTTTAGTATGTTATCCGCTTTGACCCAGTGAGCAGCTAAGAACGATGATTATAGCAACATCAAATTTAATTTTTCAGGGTCCAACTTCCAGCCCTACGGAGCGCTAGCAGGCGCCAAAGTCCATGGGGGCAGCTCGTACGCGCACAGTGGGGCCTTCGCCTCAGCAGGCAGTTTTGGCGGTCCTATGAGCCAGTCCTTGGGGCATAAAAGATTGAGTGATGATTCCTCAAGCCACGGCGAGGCAGTAGCTGGATCTTATGCTGGAGCATCAGCAGGTAAGATGTTTCTTTTTAAAGCTTAAATATTTTACATAATCTAAAATATAATATACTTGGTGGCCCAAAAAATCGGAATGATTTATGATTTTAACGAGTGACAGCTCTATTAAATAAAATCTATATGTTTGTGGCGGATTTATAATGTCGAAACTACTTTTTTTGGGTTTTTCGCCACTAAGTTAAGGAAATTTTTTCAAAAATATGTTAAAACCCACTGCGTAAATTCCTAAAGAAAAAATTTGTTCGTTTGTCAGTGGTTTTTAAATGATATAAAAATTTTGCCTACACACACACACAAATCCTAACTATAGTAAAGTACTTATCTGACGTTTCGGCAGAAACTTTACTGCCGTTTTCAAAGAAATTATTATTTTCAAAACTTTTGCGATTATTTTTTTTTTTAAATATCTGGCTGTTGTCATACAGCTGACTGACTTTGACTGATGTATATATCAAATATTAACTTGATAGTTTGGTGTGTCGATAGTAGGCAACAAGATATTGGGTGAGTTTAATAAAATTTAAAATTATCTTTGAGTGTTTTAGATTTTAGATTACATTTTAAAAATACAAAATTCAAAGTGAAATCAAAAATAAAGTTTAATATTTTGTTTTTCATTATTATCGTACTTTAAGATTTATACCTAAAAGTTCCAGTGCTCTATATGTAAATAATGAATATATTCATAGCACCGCAACTTTTTTATGTCTTAACCGATTTTAATAAGTGCTAGCTCGTTTGATCAAGAATTAAATTTTCCTGCGACGTCAAAAAGAAGATATCGATCATTTTTGAATTCAAGATGGCGGATCTTGTATGAGATAATCTTAATTAATCTCGTTTATTTTTATGGAATCCACTCAAGTAAAGTATCGAGAATAAGACTATTCAGAAGCATATAGTCTCTGTCGAGGCGATCGACATATCGCTCACTAAAATCGGTTAAGTACTTAAAAATTTCGGACAAGTTCTAGTGCTCTTTATGTGAATAATGCGACAAAAAAAAACTGCCAAGTATTTTTGAATTCAAGATGGTGGATTTTACATTAGATAAAGCATATTTAATCTCGTTTATTTTTTTGGAACCAACTCAAGCGAAGTAACGAGTAACAAAATCGCCAACAGCCTAGTCTCTGACAAGGCGATCGACATATCGCTCATTTACCGTGGCAATTCAGATTTATTAATTATTATTCATGATTTATTTAAATAAACGAGATTAAACATTCAGTTTTTATTGTCGCTACAGGAAAATTTTATTCTCTAATAAACAAGCTATCATGCACTCATTAAAATCGGTTAGGAAGTAGAAAAGTTGCGGTGATATGAATATATGCACTTTTCACATAAAGAGCACTAGAACTTCTCTCAAAATTTTAGGTGTAAATTCTAAAGTACTTAACCGATTTTAATACGCGATATGTCGATCGCCTCGGCAGAAACTATAGGCTTCTGAATAGTCTTATTCTCGATATTTTGCTTGAGTGTGTTCCAAAAAAATAAACGAGATTAATTATGATTATCTCATATAAGCCCAAGTAGCACAAGACGTCCGATTTAGGTCCGAATGTCCAGGGTCTGAAGCGGACGTCCTATGGACGTCCTATTAAGGACTATTTGAGGATCAAAATTTTGGAACATCTTTAGGACTTATTTTTTGGTAATTATTCACTATATAGGGGTTTTCTGTCAATTTTAGTTTAGACAACCGAAACCTGCATAAATACCTTTTTTAATACAAAAATAGAGTTTGATCGAGAATTTAGCGCGTAATCGGGATTAGTTTATCAGGACTACGTTCAGATTACCCGCCGGATGTCGTCTGGTGATATTTCTGTCTCTTTCTCTGTGAATGGCAACAAAAACGTTATTTTTATTTCATTATATCATGATAACGTTTTTTTTCATTTGTGCTTAGTGGGGAGCTAGTTATAAAATTTTGTATGATTTGACTTGTTCATTTTATAAATGTTTATATGAATGTACTCATAAACTGTTCGTCCTGGAAACGTCCGATTACAAATTTACTAAATAAGTTTTAAAAGATTTGACTTGTTCATTTTATAAATGTTTATATGAATGTACTCATAAACTGTTCGTCCTGGAAACGTCCGATTACAAATTTACTAAATAAGTTTTAAATTCGTTTAAAATGTTTTCAAAACAATTCCAAAAATGTCCTGGAACTGTCCCAGAAATGTCTCAGATTTGTGCCTAGGGACGTCTTAAACCGACGTCCTTAAAACGTACTGGAACGTACGTCTTATGGACATCTGGTTTTGTAACAAAAGATGTCCTAAAGACGTCGAAAGTCCTAAAATAGACGTCCTAGGGACGTCCAAGTTTCCTGAGCGGACATACTATGGACGTCTTTAGTACAAAAGTTGCGGTGATATGAATAGAACTTCTCCCAAATTTTTAGGTGTTAATTCTAAAGTACTTAAGCTATTTTAATACGCGATATGTCGATCGCCTCGGCAGAGACTAGGCTTTTGAATAGTCTTATTCTCGATACTTTGCTTGAGTGGGTTCCACAAAAATAAACGAGATTAATTATGATTATCTCATATAATATCCGTCATCTTGAATTCAAAAATGAGCGACAATTTCTTTTTGTCGTCGCAGGAAAATTTAATTCTTGATCAAACGAGCTATCACTCATTAAAATCGGTTAAGAAATAAAAAAGTTGCGTCGATATGAATATATTCATTATTTACATATAGAGCACTGGAACTTTAACGATTTTAAAAAGCGATATGTCGATCGCCTTGGTAGACACTAGACTTTTGAATAGTGTTAATTTTTTAGTTTCATTTTAGTGGATTTCTTAAAAAGAAACGAGTTGAAATATATGCTTTATTTTGACAATGTCCACCATCTTTGATGTTAAGAGGGCTGCCAACTTTTTAAATTTGTCAAATGGGAATTTCATGCGCTTTTAATACAGCTATCACTCGTTAAAATCGGTAAAGAACTAACAAAGCTACGGCCATTTAAAATCATTCCGGTTTTTTTGGGCCACTCGGTAGAATACACTTTCCAAACATCAAATACGTTCCTTTTTGTCAGATAAACAGTTGGTTAGGTGGTTAAGAGTGAATTTGAATTAAAAATGCGCTTCTTCCAATTATTTAATTTAAAAAACTGTTAATCTTTGTATCAAATTTTGTACGGTGAAAGTTTAAAGCATTATCTCTGAACAATTTCACGGATTTTGCATAATTTTAAGTTTTTTACATAATTTTACGTATCCTAAAAATGTTTAAATAAAAACAAGATGTATATATTTTTTTGAAAAACTACGCGAATGGTGTTGTTAATTTTTGATGTGCGGTTTATCTGTTTAAGTAAACAAACTGTTTTTAGGATTCAAATTCACTCTTAAGGCATGCTTATTTAATAAAGACAAGTGTTCTTTGATGAAATATTAAATATTTCAGTGCTAATTTTGACAAAAAGGCAGAATTATAAAGAATAATAATATTTGCCTTCCCTTCAACAACACACTTGTATCATTTCTTTCATAAATTAATTTTGTTTTTAGGTTCCTACGCCAGTGCTAGTTCCGTTGGCAGTAGTTATTAATACAAAAATAGTTTTAAGTGATCGAATATAATTAGAAATAGTTTATGAATTTGGTTTAATTTAAATTTAGTTTCATTGCCATCATGTTTTTGTGACACAAAGTGACACCAATATGAATTTATCTAAGTATTAAATTTAGAGCTCCTGCATTGTGATTTATTTTGTAATAAACGTTTTTTTTTAGTAAAATTGATTGTTTTTCAGGTATTGTTTTACTGGCAATAATAATTAATAATTGCAAAATTTGGGGCAAAGGATTTGTGTGTTTTGTGTCGATTTTGGACAAAAATTCTTCACATGATCAAATCAAAATCAAATCATGTTTATTATCCCAAAAAACATTACAATAAATGTTTACCTAGGGCAACCTCTTTGCAAAAAATATTTTAAGAAGTAAATAATGACAGGCTTCAAAACCTCTTAAATTCTTATGAAATTACACTTTATTACCCAAAGACTGCACAAGGCAAAACTCTATGAGTAACGGTTCCCAAATACCATGCTGAAAATTTCAAAGAAAACACAGCAGAGACAGTTTTTCAACTAACCAGTCCAAGGAAAGAGTGCAAAGCATTAAAGCCCTTTTAGGTAAATAAATATATTATTTTAATTTATTTATAAAAAAATTTGTTGCCCTAAAAATTTGGAAATTTTTAGAACATCATATAAAATGACTTGCCTTTTTAAGTGCTGCACCAAAAGGGAGTGTCTAAAGAGCCGGCAACTCGGCTGAATAGACGTGAGGCTAAAGAGCCGGCAATAATTATTTATTATGTGTTTTTCATATTTTCGGTTTTTTTTTAATTTTTTTAAACTAAATTAAACCAACCTAACCTAAACAGACTCAGACCAACTTATTAAAAGACAAAACAACCCAAAAAAACACACTTTAAACTAAATTAACCCATCCTTAACCTAAAATAAAAATGAATAAAAAAACTACATAAAAATATTTTTCCACATTACTGTGATTAATTCCCAAAGGAATTAAAGAAAAAAATTAACCAAAAGTGGTCAAATTTAGATATTTTTTAACATCGTATAAAATGACTATTTTTAAGTGCTGCACCAAAATGGAGTGTCTAAAAGAGCCGGCAATTCGGCTGAATAGCCGTGAGGCTATAAAGAGCCGGCAATAATTATTTATTATGTGTTTTTCATATTTTCGTTTTTGTTTTAAATTTTTTTAAACTACATTAAACCAACCTAACCTAAACAGACTCAAACCAACTTATTAAAAGCCAAAACAACCCAAAAAAACACTTTAAACTAAATTAACTCAACCTTAACCTAAACAAAACAAAAGAAGATGTAGGGGTTGTAGTGTGTTTTTTTTGGGTTGTTTTGGATTTGAATAAGTTGTTTTGAGTCTGTTTACGTTAGGTTGGGTTAATTTATTTTTAAAAAAATAAAAAAAAAACGAAAATATGAAAAACAAATAATAAATAATTATTGCCGGCTCTTTAGCCTCACGGCGATTCAGCCGAATTACCGGCTCTTTAGACACTCCCGCACCAAAAAGAGAGTTTCAAGTTACAAATCGGTGGATGTTTCGTATCTAAAATTGTTGGACCAGTAATAGCAGTCGAGAAAAACAGTTTTTTTATCCCTTTTTTTGAGGGTCTGTGAGTCTCAACAACGTAGAACGTTAATTTGTTTTAATGAAAAGCACTGACACTGGGTGATTCTACAATTTTTAAAATATTCACTTTCTGCCTTGTTTATTCAAACCAACTAAATTAACCCAACCTAACCTAAACAGACTCAAACCAACTTAATCAAAGCCAAAACAACCCAAAAAAACACACTACGACCCCTATATCTTTTTTTGGCTTGTTTAGGTTAAGGTTGGGTTAACCTAAACAGCCTCAAACCCACTAAATTAACCCAACCTAACCTAAACAGACTCAAACCAACTTATTCAAAGCCAAAACAACCCAAAAAAACACACTACAACCCCTACATCTTCTTTTGTTTTGTTTAGGTTAAGGTTGGGTTAATTTAGTTTAAAGTGTTTTTTTGGGTTGTTTTGGCTTTTAATAAGTTGGTTTGAGTCTGTTTAGGTTAGGTTGGTTTAATGTAGTTTAAAAAAATTTTAAACAAAAACGAAAATATGAAAAACACATAATAAATAATTATTGCCGGCTCTTTATAGCCTCACGGCTATTCAGCCGAATTGCCGGCTCTTTTAGACACTCCATTTTGGTGCAGCACTTAAAAATATTCATTTTATACGATGTTAAAAAATATCTAAATTTGACCACTTTTGGTTAATTTTTTTCTTTAATTCCTTTGGGAATTAATCACAGTAATGTGGAAAAATATTTTTATGTAGTTTTTTTTATTCATTTTTATTTTATCTAGCTTTGCTAGAGGACATTTTTATGGCCACCAATTTTTTTCTTAACATGTCTTTGATGCTTTGTTTTTGGTCTTTTAGTCACATTTTTTTTTATAAATAAATTTAAATAATTTATTTATTTACCTGAAAGGGCCTTTAATGCTTTGCACCCTTTCCTTTGGACTGGTTAGCTAAAAAACTGTCTCTGCTGCGTTTTCTTTGAAATTTTCAGCATGGTATTTGGGAACCGTCACTCAGAGTTTTGCCTTGTGCAGTCTTTGGGTTCATCACTTACCAAAACGCTACTTAATCTGGAATTCATGCTTAGAAAGTTAGATAAACAACCAGCCATATTACTTACCTATCTTTTGTCTCCCGAAGGGCTAATTTTTACCTACCTGTTGCCTTCCTAAGGACTTATTTTTTTTTTAATGTGACAAATTGACCCCACAAATAAGTTGATGTGCTTGGCATTATGTTCGACTACTGTTGAAGAGACCCTGATACAGGTACGCCAAACATTTATTTTGATAGTTATATCAATGTGCGCTATGCATATCTTTGTGTAAATTTTGGCTACCCAGTACAGAGTGTTTTGACGAACCTTGCTGAGAAAATCCTCATGCCTTGCTTTATCTATCTTGTACCTTTTATGTTTTTTTTTTCTCTTCGGTAAATGAGGCCTAGATTTGGCTCTACAATACCTAAACAAAGAAATATTTCCCTACATTTTTTTTTGATAAAAATATCATTAATTTTTTTATTTACTTGCCAATTTCAGTGTGATAACTAGATCGTTTATTGATTGTCGTTCTTTCTGGTTTAGTCGTGCATATCTCATTTTTTCTATTTTCTTCAGAAAATATATTAGTTTTTCCTATAATTGCTTATAAATTATAAAAATTTCAAAATATTACTTATTTCTCTAATAAGAAATAAATGAATATTTTATTTATTCAAAGAATAATTGAATAACTGCCGGATGTGACATTTTCCCATATTTTGGCTTATAAAGCTTTTTTTGTCATTAGCTGGTTATTCAAATTAGGTTCCTGTTGAATACTGGAGAGTGTAAAAAGAAGAGATTTTTTTTCAGAGTTTTTTGTGACAAATTATACACAGTTTTTTTATATCTATAAAAAAAATCCCTTTTTAGATCTTCTGGATAAATAAAAACTATTTTTTTTTCTTGATTTGAGTCATTATAATGTGTAAAACTGAGAATGTGGTAATTATACATTGTTGATTTGTTTTGAAACCAAAATCTGTTATTTTGCATTACCAAATTTATTTTAAACACCGTGTAGCTTTCAAGTCATATGTTGTTTCAATTTTGAAACAACAAAATAGTGTGAACGACAGTGAGAAAGAAAGCATTGAAATAGGTAAACAATGAAAATTTGCCTCAATTGTAAAGAATCTACGACCCATTTAGCCGTGGCAAGGGTTTTTTGAAAAGATCACCCAACTTTTTGGTCCAACTTTTTTAATAAAAGACATTTTTTAGGTAAAAAAATACTTTTAATTCTAGACTAAATTTAAACAAAACACAGGTCACTAATAAGATTTCGGTAGTTACCGTAAGGTTGGGTGACTTGAGTCTGCCTGCTGAACTTCACATTTTACGAAAACAGCTGGCAACTTTGGTGGGGTTTTAGTCTTTACGCGGCTTTCTGCACAGGTTATTTTTTAATCGTTTGATGGTATTTTCCTGTATATGAAGAATGTAAATAATTTAAAATCAAACAGTTTTTTGCAATAGGATTAGCAAAAAAAAATTGCAATAAAACTTTATTTTTGCAGACATAATTATACAGGGTAGATCCTTTAAATGGTACGGTGCTTCTAGCGACTTTAATGAAGAGATTTTAAAAAAAGCTAAGAGCGAATCTTTAACGATTTTTTACGGACTTTGCGCCCATGATAAAAATAAATTTGCAGGTCCCAACTGGAGACCCAGGGCGGCGAGGGCCTACCAACTATTTTTTTTTTAAGTGAGAATGTAACACTTGTGGCACCTTTTTGGAAAGCTTGTTAAAATAGTTATTTACCTAACATGCGACGGCAGTTGACCGAACGAAGCAAAGCGAGTTCGGTCAAGCCGGCAAGGCCGGTAAGGACACTTTACGCATGTGTTAGGAAGACGATTTTACCCACAAGCCTCAGAAAATTAAAATATATATTTATATTTCTTTTTTGGGAATTTTCCGTGCGGTAAAGTGCTACAACGTTAAATTTACCGCACTGAGTGCGGTAAAGTACTACTTTCCGCACACGAGTAGGTAAAAGAAATTTAACGCAGTAGTTTTTTATGACATCTGTCAACCAATGTATCAAAAATTTAAAAAAACTTATTTTTTTATCAATTGGTTTAGCAGAATAAAGAAAATAGGGACTTATCGGTACATAAAGTCGGCATAGCCTTACTTTAATAAAGACGGCACTATTTTTGACAATTCCGCACGAAGTTTAAAAGGATTCTGATATTGTTGTTGTCTAAATATGTCATATTTGCTATCAAAATAATGTCGACTTTCATAATGTTTGTGCCTGCCTTTAATAAAGGACGGCATTACCTCTAATTTGTCAACTTTAAGAATGGCACAATATGAGCATATTTAGATGACATGTTTATATGAAAAAAATGTCAGAAACCTTTCAACCTTCGTGCGGAACTGTCAGAAATAGTGACAAGTTAGGCTATGCCGACTTTATGTACCGATAAGTCCCTATTACCACACAAGAACATTATTGGCGGCCCATTTGGGGGCCTACCAACATTTTTTTCATGATGAGGTACCATTTGTGGCACTTTTTTGGAAAGCTTAATTTTTTTTGACATCTGTCAACCCATGTGATAAAAATTTGGTTTGACACACCCACAAAAAAAATATATATAAAATAAATGGCCAACTTTTAGCAAATATTTAATATCTAATAAAATTCTATAAGTAAACTCAAAATTTAGTGCGATTTGAATAACTTTACCTCAAAAAATAAAGTGTTTATCTTCTAAGCTTTAAAAATGTCTCAACTCACCCAACTTTAATGTAACAATTTATCGGTTTAGTTGAGAATTAAAATTAAACATGGTACAAAATCAACGGTAGAGTTAAAAATAATTATTAAAAAACAAAACTATTTCATAATCCTGCAATCTCTCCTGTTATTCCATGAGATTAAATGGTTAGTAAGAAAAATAGATCTTTGCGGTTTTTAAATTAAGTACTTTCCACTTTCTCAAAACTTGGTATGGTACGAGTAGTTTTTTGCTACTCCTAATAGTTTTGAGATACAAGGGATTTTTTTTTGAATTACGATTTTAATAATTGACTATACCTCGCATAATATGATATTTTATCTTAAAAAAAAGTCAAAAATATATATTTTTTTAAATTTATGACGTCATCATAATAACATTTATGGGTCATTTCATATGAAATCAACAAAAAAAAGGGAGGTTTGGCAGACCATCTCCCCAATTTCGATATTTTTTTGTACATTTATTCTACCCTTAAAGAGGATGAAAAATCCCAAATTTTAAATTTTTTTGACCATTTTGCTGAAAAATATACTTAAAGAAATTGAAATATCTCGATAACTACCTAAACTTGGTCATAGCTCGTTTTGAAGGTATTTTAACTTTTTTTTATTTTTAAAAAACATAATTTTTTATTTTTTTTTTAATATATTTTGTTTCTGGGTATTTTGCCATACTATTTACAAAATTTCAAGATATACGCTTCAAATAATTTTAAAAATTTTGATTTTTTTGAGTCATGTAATACTTCATTAAAATGGCCTTTAAAACAAGCCATCACTTGATTTTGTAGTATTTATAGTTCTCAAGATATTCATATTTTGATAAATCCCTATAAAGACAGTCAATTTCACACAAATGTGCAGGTACACAAAAAGAGTAATATCTTGAGAACTCTACACCGTACAAAAGCAAGTAATACCTTGTTTTATAGGTATTTTAAAGCCCATTTTCATAAAGTATCACATAACCTATTTGATCTTGATATCTTGAAATTTTGTAAATAGTTTGGCGAAATATCCAGAAACAAAATATTTTTTTTTTGAAAAAAAATAAAAAATTCTGTCAAAAATTTAAAAGTTTTTTTTATATCAATTTTTTTTCAAACAAAAAGTACATAATGTGATTCATTTAACTTTAAAACAAGCTATAAATCATTGTCCTAGTTTAAGTAGTTATCGAGATATATTCACTTCTTTAGGTAAATGATTAAGCAAAATGGTAGTTTGTTTTGATTTCCAATGATGAATTTAAAAAAAAATTAAATTTGGGATTTTTCATTCTCTTTATGGTTAGAATAAATGTACCAAAAATTATCGAAATCGGGGAGATTGTCTGCCAAACCTCTGGCTGATTTGATTTGAAATCACCCTATCCAGGTCCATATTTAACAATGCAAGTAAGCTCGTGTGGACCCTTTTTGCGATTGGGAGATCAAGATAAGAAAAGCTCCTTCGAATGAAACGCCCCCAACTATCCTAAAGCCCCCATTTCTATGGTAATCGTCAACAAACTTTTCATCGCGCCACAGTTTTCTAACAGAAAACCGTTTGAGGTGTTCAAAAATTTATTTTTAAAAACATTATTAAAAAAATATGTATAATATAATGGTACGGCCATGATGATAATTTAAGGATTAAAATATTTCAGCATAATTTAGGGGTAAGGTTTTTGATTAAGCAATTTTCACATTTTTATGCCATGATTTTTCTCACATTTTAAAGCTTTCTTTCCAAACTTTCGATTTCTAGAAGAAAACATTCAAATTTTTCAAGTTTTCACTGTTTTTTTAGCGTTCAAAAAAAGTACTGCCAAAAAACAGTTTTTTCTCTGTTAAAATCAAAAATATTTAGAGAGAGGGGGCAGAATTTTAGAGGTAGATGGAGAGATAATTTAGTGAAGTGCAAAAATATTTAAGGTTGTTGAAGGGAGACATCAGGCTATAAAAAAGTATTTTAGAGAAAGATGAAAATAATTTAAGGCAATTGTTTAATAAAAATTTCTGTTATGTCACCTGTCTGTCATATTGAGTGGTGTTGTGCATGTGATTTTTATTTTGCCATTTTTATACAAAAAACAGCAAAAATTTTTCAAAGCATAAAGTGTGTGAGACATAATGTGGTATTAATTTCTTTCAATCAAAGTTCTTTACAGTTTTTAAATTTACCAAAAAACGTGTCCTACTATAAGTGTATTTAAGCACATTTAAAAATCATTTAAAAGGTTTTTAACTAAATTATTTTAAGGGTCATCATGGTTTTACCATGATGCTCAAAGTGTTTATTAAGCCTTAAAACTTCTTTTCTTTTTAAGTATCATGTTCTTAAACCCTTTAAAATTAACGAAACACATGCCCATACCTTAAAGACCTAACACTGCGCGGGCCTTAACCCAAGTTTTTCAAAGAACCAAGAGAACTTTACCGGCTTGCTGTAGTCAAACATAATTTTGTTTTTATTTTGATTCAATCGTTTTTTTAACTTAAAAAATATTGTATGTGCAAGTGTACTAGTGAAAACTTGGGAACAGGTCAGTAGTTAAAGATTCATTTAGAGGTTGGAAACACTCTTGCTAGTCATTTACGCGCTTGTTCAAGATAAAATCTCGGATACAATATGGCTATTTCGTCTAGCGTCAGCAGCCGATTTTTATGTCTGTGTGACTTGTTGATCTTAAACCAGTGGTAGCGACTGGCGGGAGTATTTCCTATTTCCAATCCAATTTTATAAAAAAATCTTTTGTGTAGGCACTTACTAAACTACCTAACCTTACTATTTTTAAGGGTTAAGGCCCACTGCACCTCGAAACTTTAAAACGGGGGTTCAAAAAGGCTCAAAAAATCAAAATGCTTTTTTACAAAAAGTTTGTTTAGAATGCTAAAAAACTCTTCTGTCCTACCAGGGGGTCTATTCTTGAACCGAGAGAAAACTTGCTCCCAGGGAGTCAAATTCTCGCGCTACTATGCATCTCATTGCTCCAAATTTTCGGTTTAAATCGGTTTCTCTCACTTTTGCCCGATATTGATCGAAAATAATTCTATTGGTCTTGACTAAGAGAATCGCTTTCGATCAATATCGGGAAAAAGTGAGAGAAACCCATTTAAACCGAAGATTTGGACCAATGAGATGCATAGTAGACCCACAGGAGGTGAAGTAAATAAGCAATGACGTAAAAAACGGTAAAAAACACAGTAAAATTGATTCCCCAATATCCGGTTTAACTCGTTTTTAACTTTGTGTACTCTTACAATTTTTGATTTTAACTTAAATCATCAGGTGGCATAAAATTGTCTGGCTCTAAGGTACAGATTTGAAAGCATCATTTAAGTTGTTATAAATATGTTAAATGCGATAAATTAACAAATTATCAAATATTTCCCGGTATTTCAAACACGACAAGAAGTAACATACAATACAGTAAGTTAAACTTCCAAATCAGTTACATCAACCGAAAAGAATCTAAAAAAGAGAAGATCAAAAGATCTTGGGAGGAAAGAACGAAAATTCAAAATTGAAGAAACAACCAGCGGGGGCTCGTCAGTGGATTCACTAATTGTTTCTCCTTTCGCTTTGGTCTTTTGTGTGTTCCTTGTGGGACACTGATCCAATTTTGAATTTTCGTTCTTTCCTCCCAAGATCTTTTGATCTTACAGTGTTCAAGTCTCAAAAAGTAGAAAGGTAACTTAAAAACCGAAAGAAGAAAACATGTACAACCTAGAGGCCCTGTATACAATTTTTGACAGTCATTGTTTTACCAGAGAGAAAAAAACTAGAAAGAGGGCAATATGACTTGCCCACAACTGTCAAATGTATAGAGGGCCTCTAGTACAATCTGTATAAAGTCGATTAAAAGTTAGAAGAAGCAAAGAAGCAAGAATACTGCCAACATATTTTTTTAATTTTTTCTTGTAGCTCTCAGTTAAAAATTACTTTAAAATAATTGCTTCGAAAAATTGTATATAAACTAGGCGGTCTCACCTCAATAAAATAAAAAAAAAACGATAGTGCCAGAATTAGGTGCGGATTTGGTCCCCAAAGTAAAAATTAAGTGCTTGGTGAAAAATATAATGTTACTATTTTCCAATTAGGTGCGAATATTAAATTTGAAATAATTTTCGCAAAAAAATAAGGAGGGACCTCTAGCTTAACATAGCATAACTTCAGATAAGTCAAATTTTAAAATAAAGAGCAATTTAAGTGCTAATTTGGTCCATCTTTCGAAAATTAAGTGCTCTTTTCGTTGTGGCGAAAAATGGAAAAAATTCAATTTCGTTGACAATTAATTTCAAACCAATTCGAGATAATAAGCCGTAATAAGCATAAGATGATTAATAACTTCAATTTACGAGTTCAATAAAAGTGCGAAAACCCTGGCTTTCACGCATATTTTTTTTAAAACAAAGAACAATGAACCAATACTGACCCTTGCACTAACCCAACATAACCAATCCAACCCAACCCAACCCAACATAACTAACCTAACCCATCACAGCATAACCAAGCCAGGGTTTTATTATTTCGAATTTGTGTGAAATTACCAATCAAATTGAATATTTTCCATTTTTCGCCACAATGAAAAGAGCACTTAATTCTCGAAAGATGGACCAAATTAGCACTTAAATTGCTCATTATTTTAAAATAATTAAAATTTGAGTTATCTGAAAGGGTACCTGTGGGAAATTTAAAAAAAATCAAAGTTTTGATTTAATATTCGGGGAGCACTTAAATAGCACCTCAAATTTCTCGAAGAATTACGGATGGGACCGCTAGCTTAATGTTAACCTAGCGGTCCTACCGTTTTTTTAAATTTTCTGCTAAAATAGAGGAGCAATTAACTTTTAGTTTGGGGACCAAATTAGCACCTAAAGAGCACCAAATTCTGGCATTATCGTTTTTTGATTTTTTGAGGTGGAACCGACACTTATTAAAATAAAAATAACACATTTACAAAACTGGGCGAGTAATTAAAAAAAAATGGTAATAATCTAATCCTTTTCTGCCTCTTCTTATTCTCTACTAAATTGTAAAGAAAAATCACCTATAACAATGAGTTTTTTATAAAATTATGCCGTTGGTCACCTCACTACCTTTTTGTCAAGTTATACAATCGTTGTCAAGTTGCTTCTTTGAACTTTAATTTCGACTTGCTTTAAATCTTGAAGCATTTATGTACAAAAACATTCTTAAAATAAGAACAATGTTAAGTTTACAAAACTTGCTTATATCAATGCTTTAACATGCAAATCATACTAATGCTTTTTTACAAATCACTTATTTTTTTCCAATAAAAACCTATAATATTTCTTCTGGCCTATATAGTTGAGGCCCCATCGTATACCCCCGCAAAAAAATCTAGGTCCGGAGATTTTGACTTTTGATTCATGGTTTTGGATCATTGTAGAAGTAATTTATCTCCCGGGACAAACTATTTTAGTGACCACCCTGTATTTTTGTATTAAAAAGCTTAAAATTGCGTTTTTTATGTGTTTCCCTTGTGGAAAAAGGCTAAATAAAAAGTACTTGGCCAATCGAAAAAAGAAAACCACTGATCGAAAGATAATTTCTTTCTGCGTTTTATGTATTATGTTATATGTCTATTAAAGATGAGGGTTGCCATGGAAACCGAGATAAACAGGATGGTTACACCAAATTATGTACGTTTTCCAAAAAAAATCGCAGATTCAAGCCCAAATAAACTATATTTCAATTAATGTAATTTTCAATATTATACAGGCTGTCCAAAAAACGACTTTAAATGCAAGTTTTTAAAATATTGATCAATTTTTGTAATTTTTGATATGTGATAGAGAGGGTCCTACCAAACATTTTTTGATATTAGCATTTTCTTATAATTGTACAGGGTGAGCCAGCAATGAAGGGTAAAGTTCCAAAAATAAGAAAACTATAAGGTTTATGAAAAAATTCTTTCGAAATATGATTGTACATGACATTATCAACAATTTTTATTTGGCACTTATCTTTGTATATATTTTGGTTGACCCAGAAAAAAACGCTTGAAAATACCCCTAATCGCACCCTATAAAATGGATTTTCAAAGTGGAGTAACACAATAAAAGTTTTTTCTGACATAATACAAGGCACTGTAAAATATTTTTTTCCAAAGGTAACAATGTATTAATTTGTGTACAGGGTGAGCCAAAAAAAGGCCTTAGAAGTCATTAAATAAGTTATAAATCCCGTTTTCTAATATTTATTATGTCAATTTTCTTGACCATGATCTGCTTATTTTTCTTTATATTATTGAGGAATAGTATTCATATATATATATATATATATATATATATATATACCGGGTGACTCAAAAAATTAAAATGAAATTATTTAAAATCGCTTGCTTCTAAATTTGGAAAGGAAAAGACAAAAGTACGGTTGCTCCAAAATTAGTTCAGAACGACCGCTACCTTAAATTCTTGCGAATTGTTAATTAGGAGAAGATTATCTTATAATATTTTGAAACTTTTTCTATTAGAAAAATAAAAAACTAATAAAACCATAGCTTCTGGTATTGTTATAAGCAACCCAAAAATCCCTGTTTTAAATAGAATTTAAAAGCGAAAGAAGAAATGTTTATAGGGTTGGAAACAATCAAGTTTTTTTTTATAAAATAACCTAAATTAGCAAAAATTAAAAAAGTTTAGTTAACTGTGTGAAGTCTGTGTCAACAAGTAACTAGCCACGTTTTTTCTTAGCAAACTTTAGAAAAATTGACACCATACTATAATTTTATTAAACAACTGTATTATTTTCCTTAGGGTGTATTCTGGATGACCTATATCATAACAGTAATAATTATTATTATATTTGACCCTATTTAAAAATATTATCCATTATTTTTAAATTTGTAAGGAGGTTTCTACTTTGTACAAGTTACCGAAGCGTATTAAGAAACCCTGTAAAAACGTTCAAAATATTAAAATTAATTTGTATTTTTGGCTAAATAAGGGTTAAAAATCCTGAATAATATAATTTTTTTTACAGGTGGTAACTTCAGTTTTCAAATCTATGTAGGGCGTAGTTTTAACTCACCCTGTACATAAATGAGGTATAATATAAAGAAAAATAAGTAGATCGTGGTCAATAGAATTACAATAATATATAAAATGTTTGCAAATTCGATTTATAATTTATTTAGCGACTTTCAAAGACCATTTTTTTGGCTGACCCTGTACAAAAATTTTATGTCTGATCTTTGCAAAAAAATTATTTTGAAATTTCTGGTATTAACTCAAAAAAAAAACTTTTATTGTGTTACTTTTCTTTGAAACTCAATTTTAGAGCGATTGAGGGTATTTTCAAACGTTTTTTTTTTGGGTCACTCCGAATATATACAAAGATAAGTGCCTAATGAAAATTGTTGATAATGGTATGTGCAATCATATTTCGACGGAAATTTTTTATAATCCGTATAGTTTTCTCATAAACCAAGGTCCAAAATGGCCATTTTTGGAAATTTAGGACCCTCTCTATCACATATTAAAAAATTACAAAAGTTGACCAATATTTTAAAAACTTTTATTTAAAGTTATTTTTTGGACACCCTGCAGAATATTGTGGGCTGCGGAATAAAATCCCTAAAAATAAATAAAATCAGAAAAGCTATCATGAATCTACGAATTTTTTTGGAAAACGTAAATAATTTGGTGTAACCATTCTGTTTATCTCGGTTTCAATGGCAACCTTTATCATTAATAGACATCAAACATAATACATAAAACGCAAAAAGAAATTATCTTTCGATACGTGGTTTTTCTTTTTTCGATTGGCCAAGTAGTTTTTGATATTTCTTTTTCCGCAAGGGAAACACACAAAAAAATGTAAATTTTAAGAGCCAGGACCCCCAGGGCAAATCGTATTCTGGAAATCGTGGCCAAACAAAAAATGCTAGCGTGCTGAAATTTTGCACACATACTAATTATGTGACTCCCAATGAGCTACAAAGCCCAATGTGTCAAATCTTGATTTTGGAATTTATGTTTTTTTAAATAAAGTTTTTTTCTAAAAAAACTCTCTGTAGCGCATTTGGAAATTTTAGGCTCGTATGCAAAATCTCATTTCTCTAGTATTCTTCATTTGGCTATGATTCCCATAAAATGAAAATTGCTATTTTGCACAATATGGGAACCACTGTTTAAGGTATCTGAAACCCTGAATTTTGATTTTATTTTCTACATGAAAAACTACACTTTTATTTCAACCATAATCAAAAATAAATAAAACCCAGATTATCAGTTTACTTAACGTGATAGTGGCTGGAAACTTTGTCAATAAAGTATCCTTATTTCTGAAGGTGTCACCAATCTGGCAGACATTTTCAGTGCGACTTTGTCAGTGATGGATAAAATAACCTAAATGTTAATTTTTCAAACAAACGTTGCCATATTTTAGTTATGCTTCTCTTAAGCTTTTTAATACAAAAATACAGGGTGGTCACTAAAATAGTTTGGCCTGGGTGTTCAATATCTACCTAAGATAAATTACTGCCACAATGATCCAAAAACATGAATCAAAAGTCAAACTCTCCGGACCTAGATTTTTTTTGCGGGGGTATACGATGGGGCCAGGACTAATAATAATGACAAACTTTTTACCTCAGTTCATGTAAGAAGCAAATCTTATATGAACAGGAAGTTTTGTACACTCAACCTGGGCCCGATAATCAGGGTGTAGGCTGTTTAACTCAGTCGGCGAGGTGGAGCTTACCTGCACCGCTGTTATTTCCGCCTGAATTTTGGGATCGAGCATTATTCTAAACTTCTGAAAACTAGTCTGCTGGATTTGATTTGGAACAAGCTGGTGGGTGTGGTTTTTCACCTAAAAATTAAAATTGGAGTTTAGCTATCCCGGTGTCACAAGGAAGGTACGGCGACTTAACGACTTTATCGTTTAGAATAGAATAGGATAAAATTCTAAAATTTTACAGAATTTTAGACGTTCTGGCTGTTTTAGCCCGCTGGCTCACGATACTTGCACATCTTACTAGGTAAGTAGCGACACTTGTTCACACAATAGAGTTTTAGCAAAAGCAAGATTTTTTAAGGAAAAGCAAAACAGTAAAAATATTTTTTTTGCATCCAGCACACATTCCAATGAAACGTATGTTTTATTAAGACTCGTGCAATTTCCAACAGCTTCCAGATAAGACACAGCTGATCACCCGTAGATTTTTTGGTTGATTGGGTAGACGAAATTAACTTAGTGACTGCAGGGAATGGGCTTACTTGAACAAGCCACAACTTTTCAGGAATTTAACTAGCGCTCCAAGTTTCATTAGTTCTTTCAAATCTTGGTAGGACGACTGTCCCTGAGTGATGCATCTCGTCCTGGCAAGTTTAGAACATTCGCATAGTAGATGGCTTATTCTACCAGTTAAGATTGGTTCAATTTCCAACAGCTTCCAGATAAGACACAGCTCATCACCCGTAGATTTTTTGGTCGATTGGGTAGACGAAATGAAATTAATGACTGCAAGGAATGGGCTTAGTTGAACAAGCCACAACTGTTCTTCCAAATCTTGGTAGAACGATTCTCCCAGAGTGATGCACCTCGTCCTGGCAAGTTTAGAACATTCGCATAGTATATGGCTTATTCTACTAGGCAGCGGCGCGCGGTCCAACATCATCATCTTCTTAAATGTAATTTTTGAAATAGGGAACAAGGTACACACAAGTATTTTATATTATATTAAAAAGGTGAAAAATTATTTTAATCAAAACTCGGTAGTAAAAATGAAAATGTGGACAATGACTTCGGGGGGGGGGGGGGGATTTGAGGATAAATTATAAAAAAAAACGTAATTTGAAGTAAAAATGTGACCACTGTTGAAAAAAATGTCTCAACTAGAAATTCACCTTGTATACATGTGATAGGTTCTTTGATATTTCAAATATTTTTATATCCAATCATATCTGATATGATCTGATTTTACGCAACGAATAGGCATTATATTTTCCTTGTAAATTACTCCCTGCCTTCAGTGAGATTTTAACTGCTAAATTTAATAAAAATATATCACATATTACATTTGCAAAATCCAGTTGGTTACAACATATATTACATAACAAATGCGGCCTTGACTGAAACCATATCACATCAGAAAGTCTACGCGTGTCGTGTGCGCGCGGCATTTCACTACTCTTGAAAAATCCAATAAAGCTATCCCCGCTGCTAGGTTCTCTGAAGCCTGCAGCTATAAAACGTCGGCAGCAGCAGTATGCCTGCTTTTGTGTGCGTCGAGAGATCATTGAACCTGCTGAATGCATCGAGCATGGAGTCGCGGTCGCGTGCTTTAGGCGGGCGCACGATACACCTAACACGGTATGCCAGCGCGCAGGGTCTAGCTATCTCTCTCGCACAATGTGACGTCAAGTTGGAATCATAATTTGAAATCTTCAATATCCAGTCTTTGCTTTATATGATCTTTTATTTGGAAATATAGAATATTTTGTAACCAACTGGATTTTGCAAATGTAATATGTGATATATTTTTATTAAATTTAGCAGTTAAAATCTCACTGAAGGCAGGGAGTAATTTACAAGGAAAATATAATGCCTACTCGTTGCGTAAAATCAGATCATATCAGATATGATTGGATATAAAAATATTATTTGAAAGATCAAAGAACCTATCACATGTATACAAGGTGAATTTCTAGTTGAGACATTTTTTTCAACAGTGGTCACATTTTTACTTCAAATTACGTTTTTTTTATTATTTATCCTCAAATCCCCCCCCCCCCCCGAAGTCAATTTCTGGGTTCGCCACCGTTTGAATTATAACATTTTCCATTGTTCACATTTTCATTTTTACTACCGAGTTTTGATTAACAAAAAAGCTGAAATATTGTTTGTCTATTCGATTTCTAGATGCTGTTGTAAAAATGCCTCAACTTAAAATTCAGCCTGTATTTACTTTTTTCAAACAGATAAAGACAATATCTAGGTAAATAAAAATGCTATAATTCTATTAGCTTGTTATAAGAATCCACAATATAGATAATTTCTATTAGATATATGGAGTGGTAGAGAAATGAAAAACGTTAAAAATAATATACACTAATAACAATTAATTATTAATATCAAACTTTATTCAGGAATTAGGTACATACATTAAACTGTAAGTAAGTATACAAAAATATATGAATAATATTTGATCCCTATATCTTTGGTATACCGAATTGTATTTTTGCACGTAGCCGCGGCGCAACCCGGCATTTTGGTCTTTTAATTGATATTGATATTTCACTGTTATAAACGAAATGACAAAATACTTCCAGCTCTCAGTCTGAACGGAGTATAGGTTACATAAAAATGGAGAGAAAAACTAGTTGTACTTTTTGAATAAGGACCCTTCCCTGACTAAATAATTGTGTTCATTAAAATCGTAGCTGATCCTCTTCTCGAAATTGTATCAAATTTGTGAGTTTTTATAAGTATTTATAGTACATCTTTAGTTTTACCTTTAGCAAAAAAAACATTATGTTTTGATTTGGGTGAAATATTTTTATCTTACTGAGGGGGTAACAGGAATAATGTCTTGCAGTAGGAACAACCTGATATATGGAAAGGGTGAGCTAAAAATAACGTTTAAAATGGGGATTTTCCTTGTTTTTCCGAGAAATTTTAATTTATTTGACTTAAATATACTACATTTAAGACAAACTTTTAAAAGCTCCATGTAAAAACAACCACGATATTCTATATATAAAGTAGTATTTTTTTTTTAATGATAAAGTTTAAAAGCATCTTATAAGAAAGTAATAAATGGACTATTCGGCATGTGACGTCTTATAATACTTAAAACTTTAACAGTAAATTTTACAAGTTTAAAATGCTATTAACTACCTATTTATCTTTTAATATTTTCAAAACAACTCGAATCCTGTGCAAAAAATACACATATTTTGAAGAAAAATCCACAACGGACTTTTTTACATTTTTACCATAATTGGGATTTTCAATAGAATTTATCTTATATCTATTCCAATAATTGGTAAACTCATGGTGAACGGCCTTACCTGCCTGCTCGGACCAAAGGCCTAGACCATCTAAATCTAAAAATTTAACGCTTTGCTCTAGGTGATCTAAAATTACATGTATCTTTAAAGTCTTTTTCATTTCAGTTGCCTTGAAAGCGGCTTTTAACTCACCAATCTGGTTTTCCACTAAAAACGTAAATGTCATTTTATCAAAAAAGCAGATTGGGGAGTTAGAAGCCGGTTTCAAGGCAACTGAAATTATAAAAGACTTTAAAGATACATGTAATTTTAGATCACCTAGAGCAAAGCATTAAATTTTTAGATGGAGATGGTCTAGGACTTTGGTCCGAGCAGGCAGGTGAGGCCGTTTACCATGAGTTTACCAAATATTGGAATAGATAAATTCTGTTGAAAATCTCAATTATGGTAAAAATTTAAATAAGGCTGCTGTGGATTTTTCTTCAAAAAATTTGTAATTTTTTTGCACAGGATTGTAATTGTTTTGAAAATATTAAAAGTTGAATAGCTAGTTACGAGCATTTTAAACTTGTAAAATTTACTGTTAAAGTTTAAGTATTATAAGACGTCACATGCCGAATAGTTCATTTATTACTTTCTTATAAGATGTAGCTTTTAAGCTTTATATATAGAATATCGTGGTTGTTTTTACATAGAGCTTTTAAAAGTTTGTCTTAAATGTAGTATATTTAAGTTAAATAAATTAAAACTTCTTTGTAAAATAAGGAAAATCCTCATTTTAAACGTTATTTTTGGCTCACCTTTTCTACTGCAAAATTTTATATATATATATATAATATTTCACACAAATCGAAAAATATTTTTTTTATTTGATAAAGGTAAAACTAAAGGTGTACTGTTAATACTTATAAAAACTCACAAATCTGATAAAATTTTGAGAAGAGAATCAGCTACGATTTTAATGAACACAGTTAGTTACTCAGGGAAGGGTCCTTATTCAAAAAGTATAATTAGTGTTTCTCTCCATTTTTATGTAACCTATACTCCGTCAGGCATACCGTGTCAACTTCAGCTGACGGAAATAGTTCTAAAAATGTTGGACAGTTAAGTAAAAAAATTGTGTGTGAATGTGTGGTGTGTGTCTTAATAACAAAGGGTTTTCAACGCTTAAACGTATAAAAAAATTCTAGAGAAATTTAACAGGTCAGGAGGGACTTTCGCAAATATTGCTTGTCCATTGAAAATAAACTTCTCCAAAGCTTGTCAAAGCATCTAGTAGTAATAAGTGGTAAAACATACTTTATTGTCCAAGATACAATTGTTTCTTATTCACAAAGTCTAATTATTGTATTTATGTAGTTAAACTTAATTTTGTCACTATTAATTACAATATGGTTACAATAAATAAATAATTCTGTCAACAAGCAAAAATATAACAAATGACATAATATGTTTATTTATGAAACAAATTCAAACTTTAAAATTGCTTAGAATACTATAAAATTTAATACTAATTATTGTATTGCATTTATTTACTTAAACTTAATTTTGTCAAAATATCCTGCGTCACTCTTAATTACAATATAATTATAATAAACAATTCTGTTGACAAACAAAAATATAATGAATGACATGATAAAATACGCTAAAAAACTAGACAAATTTGTACAATATTTATAAAATAGGTAAAACATTTTTCCACATTAAAAATATTCATTATAAATATGTAGATGAACTGATTAGTCTACTTAGAGTATACTGTATATCACCCTAACACAATATAAAAACAAAAAAGAAGTTAAA
Organism: Oxystoma pomonae; assembly: GCA_963921995.1. Taxonomy (NCBI): domain Eukaryota; kingdom Metazoa; phylum Arthropoda; class Insecta; order Coleoptera; family Brentidae; genus Oxystoma; species Oxystoma pomonae. Next base: position 77,367,193 of record OY998166.1, on the reverse strand, counting down.
AAACCTCTAAATCAGTTACTTCAACCGAAAATAAACTAAAAAAACAAAAGATCAAGAGATCTTGGGTGGAAATAACGAAAATTCAAACTTGGATGAGCATCCCACAAGGAACCCACAAAAGACCACCACCCTCTACCATACATCATTAAACACCATCATACACTTTGATTTCCAAATTTGAATCACTCACAAATAGGCATCGTTCCGCACTGGTACTTATCCAAGTAACCTAATACGGATTCGTCCTGGCGTATATTTAATCAAGTTATTAAATCTCCAAATCAGTTACTTTAACCGAAAAGAAACTAAAAAACAAAAGATCAAGAGATCTTGGGTGGAAATAACGAAAATTCAAACTTGGATGAGGATCCCACAACTAACACAATATGTCACTGACAGGATTTACTTCACAAACTTTCAACCAGACTCAACCATTTCAAATACAAAACAATAATAATACTAAAATTAATTAAAATTAATTGTGGCACATACACCCATAGTGCCCTATAAAAACTACCAGTACCCTAAAAGGATCTTATCTTATCCTAAACTACTAGAGTGAATGATTAAAAAATTCTTCTGTTGTATAAAAGGCATGTTCAAGTAACCAACTTTTTAGTCTTCGACGGAATTTTTTAGCATTTTCTATTGTTCTCATTGCCAAGGGAAGGTAATTATACATTTTAACACTGCTGTATATAAATGATTTGTGTATCAGAGTAGAATGTGGTATTGGAAGAGGTATGACATTTACCTGCCTTGTAATATAGTTTTTCTAGTGACTCGGAAAGTGAGATCTATGTTTATAAATCAGACAGGCAGATTTCAAGATAAATAGTGATGCAACTGTCAAAATCTAGTGAGATATGAATAGAGGCCTGCAATGTTCTCTGGATGATACTCCGGCTATGTATCTGACAGCTCTTTTCTGCAATTTAAATACTACAAACAAATAGACGCTACAACATCCCCAGAATAGCAACCCATATGAAAGGTGAGAATGTACCACTGCAAAAAAAGGTTATTTTGCATTGGTAACCAAATAAGCCATGCTTTAGTTACCTGCAGACAGTTACTAAAATCATGTTTTTGATGAAGGTACAAAAAAAGTATTTTAGAGAAAGATGGACATAATTTATGGTAATTGTTTAATTTGATTTTTATTTTGCCATTTTTATACAAAAAAACAGCAAAAATTGTGTAAGACATAAGGTAATATTAATTTCTTTCAATCAAAGTTCTATACAGTCTTTAAAATAACCAAAAAACGTGTCCTACTACAAGTGTATATTAAATAAATAAATAACTAAGGCCTTTATTTATAAGTGTTATAAATTATGTATATACAAAGTTTTTATAAGTAAGTGGCGAGATCTAGCATCGTCTATTCTATCTAAGCACTTCAATACTAACACAACGTAAGCGAGTGAATACTTAAAACTTAAATATACGAAGATTATATTTTTATTTTAGAAACTATTATTGAAAATCAAATTAAGCCATTTCAAATTACGATCTCTTATGTGAAGTACCATTAAAGCTAGTTTATTAGTATGCTTTTGCCCCTTGGCATATTGAGGAAAAGAATTATAAGGTAACAAAACTTAGGTAATATTTAATGAAAATAAACATAATTCTTGTATTCTTCCTAAAGTAACCTTTTAAAAAAAGCTTTGAACTAGAAAATAATATATATTTTTACATGAGGATAAAACGTATATTTTTATATATGAGGAAAAGTGATATAGCACATAAATTTTGCGCTACTGAGTTGTATCAGTATTTTCCTTCCTAGGTGTATAATATTATTCATTAAATAAGTTGTATAAGTCAAATTTTAATAGCAAGTAAAATTGTTATTAAAATTTAACTTATACCACTTATTTAGTGAATATCGAGGTTAATAAATCATACACCTACGAACGAAAATACTAGAATAACTTAGTAATACAATTTTTTTCAGTTATACCACTTTTCCTCTGAACGGCTCATATAAATAAGTTGCACAAAAAAAGTCTATATTGGGGGTGGGGGTAATTACCCCCATTGCCCCCCCCCCCCCTTATCGACGCCCTTGACAGTAAGTCAGTTAAGTTAGAATGCCCTCGCTGTACTTGATCATACTACCAGACATCCCACTGTTTCACTGTATTCAGCAAAATATGAGTGGTCTTAAAACAAAATTATTTAAGAATTACGCGTTATACTTATACCACGATAAATATTTCTATTTTATTTTATTTTTCACTTATACTTTTGAAAAACTTTTTGCGTCAATAAGATTTTGACAGGTATTTTTTCCGCATTTTGTTGCTACATAGCTAAAGCTTCGACATAAAAGAGCCGTTCTATGCTTGGGCACTGTGTACAACCCTCTGTGTCTAGTGGCTTTATTATGCATATTCATGTTTTTTAAGAGTTTACGGTGACAAATATCGTGGTTGCCGAATTTTAATCACCTTATGTATTAAGGTGCAATGTTTAAAAAAAATCTTTTATCAAGTCTTAACCAACCGGATTCAATATAATATTGGGTGAATGATCGATTTACGTACTCCATAAGCATACCTGATACATGCATTTTGGAGTTTTTGTAGGCTCTCTTGGTCTTTTTGAAGTAGTGTTGGCCAGTAAAGAATACTACAGTAAGCTAGTTGTGAAAAAATTAGGGAATCTAAGTTTTAATTTAACTTTATTGGATAAGTAGTTTTTGTGCAAATACAACATTTTTAATTTTCCGTAACTTTTTTGCAAAATTGTAGATACTTACCATTCAAATTGAAGATCGTGGTCCACTTTAATGCCTAAATTTTTTACACAATCAGAAAATGTAATATATGATTGATTTATCAAAATTGAGAAACCATTCTCTAGACATTCCTTTCTGCTATTCCCTAATAAAATAACTTTTTAGTCTTATTTAATAATAGCCCATGGTACTTTGATATTTGTTTAAGATCTTCATTAATTTTAAAGTCAGCTTTAGAAAATGAAAAATGAAGCTGGTAGTCATCCGCAAATTGGTGTCCCATCATATTTTTTAAAAAGTAAAGGAGCCAAGACACTTCCTTGGGCTGCGCCTCTATTAAGCAACGTGGCAATGGAAAAGTGGCCGTTAAAAGCAACCTTTTGGTACCTTTCGCTGAGGTAATCGGTTATTAAATCGACAGAGTCTTCGCTTACACCAAAAAATTTAAGCTTTGTCAGTAGTATTTTGTGAACCATTGTGTCAAACGCCTTGCTATAGTCCAGTAAGACCAGGCAAGTATTCTGCCCCTGGTCACTGGCTCTAATTATGTCGTCGGTCACATGTAACAGCGCAGTAGTGGTACTGTGCCCTGACCTAAAACCCGACTGCGTGGGAGGTAGAGTATTGTTGAAAATGAGATGGTTCGACAATTGCTCATGCAAAACTTTTTCCAAAATTTTGTAAAGTAGTTTAAATGCTTATTGGTCTAAAATCAGCGAATTGCAGAGCGCTGTTCTTTTTCATTCGCAGTTCTCCACTGATCAGGAAACTTTTTGGTTTGTATGCATTTGTTATTTATTAATTTTAATTAACAAATGCATTTTTTTTTTCAAGGGTATCAGGGGAAAATCTTGCATAAGACGCCCGAACTACTTTTCGGGCAGGAAAGTAGTTCGGGAATTTTCCTACACTATTTTCAAAAAATATATTTTAAACGATCAGCTAGAATTTTAATTTTTACAAATTTTTAAAGTACAATATCTCTAGTTTTAAAAAATTTCAACATTTTTTTGTGACATTTCCATCCAGATTTTTCTCTCTTTGTTAGGAATACCTGCAAATACTTTTTTGGCCAATGAAAAGCCCCTAGAATAAAACATCTATCTATCTATTGCCCCTTACCTGAATCATGTAGTTAGTTGGGGTAAGTGGTTTGAATCTCCGCTTCAGAATCCTGGGAGTTGTGGACTGTCTGCGGATGTTATCCAGCCTCGCTTGAGCCGAGTATTCTCGTACCCGCGGTTGGTTATTGTTAAGCCGTCGCTTATAAAAAAGATTTCGACGGTTTTTTTGCGGTATTAGACTATTGGTGTTTGTTCCTAAAATATGAAATAGTAAAACAAATAACTCTTTATTCCAGTGGACTAATAAACTTTTTAATACAATTCTGTATGTTGATTTTGGTTGTTACTGTAATTCTGAGTAGATTTCCACTTCAATTTTATAGACGCCAAAGCAATTTAAACTTTTAAGTATTTTTAAATTTAATACTAAATTTTGTTAAATATCTTTTGTTCTCAATTTTGCTAACTGTAATTTTGACTAAGTAAAGTAAGGTAGGTTTATAATTTATTGTATTGCATTATACAACTATATCCATAGTATGAAGTGAACATCATCAATTGGTATTTGCTGTTGATTGTAGAATGGTTTAACGATCCTATTTTTAATTTTTTTGAAAGTGTACGGCGAGTATTTCGTTCACAATGTGAACGTAGTAATAACATTTTAATGTGTTTGTTTACGTCTTTTTAAAAGTTTTAAATCAAAATTGTACGCTACTTGTGTAAAAATAATGCCTTTTTACAGAAGGATGACGTCTATTGGCAATAGAATCGACATATGGAACGGCCGTCTTGAATAGCCCTGAAGAAGCAAATAAATTTTGCGCAACATTGGCATTTCAAAAAAAGAACGTTTCATTAATAAGATCCCTCAACCCATAAACCTACACCTTCAAAAAAATTTTCTGTTGACACTTGACCAAAATGGAATTAAAGGTCTTTTGCAAATTAAAAGACTTCTCACCTGTAAAGGGAACTCTCCTTAGCTTTACTTTACTGGTGTCCCGAACACCTAACCTTTCACGCACAGGCTCTTTTTTTAACTCTCTCACCATCGGACTGTTATTAAATTCTTCGCTGTAATACGCTGCCTGAGCCATCTTTTTGGCCAGGTTCTCCTCCAGCGGTCGCAAGTTGTTTTTAATTAGATCGTTGACCTTTTTGGGCCGACGGCGCAAGAGTACAACTAAAAAAATATATTTGTTTTCCTACGACCTCACGCGAAAGTAAGCAAACCTGCACTCTATAACGCCTCAGAAAGTTTTATATTTCACACGCATATCAATTTTATTTTCGTCTCTAGAAACAAAAATGTTTGCTTCTCTAGTAACGAAAATGAATGACAGCAAACCATCCAAACAATGTAGGTATCTAGTAGGCTATGATTTGTAGAAGCGTCGGAAATAGACCGAAACCATTTTCGTCCCTAGAGAAGAAAATACTTTCTTTTCTTGAGATGAAAATGAAAAAAAATTAGTAACAATAAAAAATACGAACTAAATGCTAAAGCAGGGATGGAAGCGGGTTAGAATCATTTTTCTACTGACTTACTGACCCACATGAAAAAAAAATACTGACCAAAAAAATAGATATAAATAATTTTTTGAAGTTTTTATTTATCTGGGCTTTTTCTAGCTAGCCAACATCCACCCTTCAAATTTGCTGTTTTTAAAATACATAATTTTTTTAAGCCTACATAAACTGCTACTAAGAAAGTCTTATTTTCTTGATGTCTGACAAAAAATATTACTATTAACTGAAGATTTTTGTTTTTAATTTTTTTTTAACCGCTTCAGTTTTTGTCACACTTAAAATTGACTGCTTTATGCAGTTTTTAAGTTTAATAATCAAAATAAGAGCCCATATGGCCCACCAGTTTTTATTATCTATAATGAAAACGAGGTTATTGCAAATTTTTCAAAAATAGCTTGTTTAGAAACCATCTATACAAAAAAAAATAAAAATTCTTGATTTGTGCTCTGAAGGGTTAAAGTTTCTCTCAGGGGCGGATAGACCCGATTTCAAAAGGTGTTAGGTTGGATCAGTGTGTACAAAACAAAAATTTATTTTTATTTAAAAAAGAAGGCGCAAACTTTTGGCAGATCTAGACTTAATTCTAAATTTGTTTCCAAAATTATGTTCTTGTAAAAATCATTAATATCATACCGCAGCAGGCAAAAATGTTTGTTGTATGAGCAGAAAATTTTCAAGAAATTTAACTAAAATTGTAACAATCATCAACGTATACAAGTTAAACTGATATTTTTTCTGGACTTATTTGCTAATACTCCTTAAAATTTAGTTTCTTAATACTGTTCCAGAAAATAAAAACTTTTTAATTTTTGTAAGCAGTTCTTGTGAAAACCCCTTTTTTTTATTTAAAAATGTATTTTACTAAGCTTAATTTTGTGTGTAAACAAACCTTTAAAACTTAATATACAAAACCATAGATAGCCATGGAATATGTGACTGTCACTGTTTCAACACTTTTTGGCATTTATTAGTACACATAGTAGAATTTTGCTACGCTGTAAAACTGGCCCAACAGAATATCTTTAAAATATTAAATTTACAAAATGTTCTTTAAAAAAATGATGGAGTTTCTCTTACAACATTAGGATAAATATTATTTTTTATTTTAAATATCTTTCTTAAACTTAAAACTTTAATTTAAAGTATCATTACATTTTTGGTGTTTCTTATTTCATCAAATACTGCTCTTATTTGTGTAAAATTTTAAAAATTTTTGACTCAATGGAAAACAGAAAATATATGTGTATTTTCTTACCAAACTTGTCTTTAAACTTTACAAAAAAAAAAAAGGCCAGGCGAAGCTTGCCTGGTGCATTCTCCTAGAAGAGGCCAGGATAAGCCACATTGTTTGTTTCTTGACTGCTACTGAGGAAGTTGTGCTTCTCTCTCCCATATCTTTAATTTTTTTTTTGTTAATGTGTTAATTAAATGCTACAATTTAAAAAGTTTCTCCACTTTCATCTGGTACTGTACCAACAATATTTGCTGACCCTGGCCTCCAGTTAGGGTTGCCAGCCCTCCCGATTTAGTTGCGAGTCTCCTGCTTTTGAATTTCCTCCTGCCTCCCAACTGACACAAAAAATCTCCCAATTTTTAAATTAGGTGAGATGGTTTTCCATTATTAAACATTCCCCAGCATTCTTGAACAGACTTCTTAATAAACAGACAAACCCTCTTCTTGCATTATAATTTTGGAACAGTCTTTTACACTTTCTTTGATGTCTCTGAGACTCGTTTTCAGATTTTTACCTTAAATAATGGTGAATGTGCAAGCTATTTTAACAAGACCTTACACGAGGGGGTAACAACTAGTTCAGAAAATGTGACATGATTGCCAATCTTGTTGAATTGTCAGTGTTTGCGGTGGACTGCCAAGAGGTTTCTAAAGGCTCTCAGGGACTCTTAGGGTCTGCAAGCCAGAGTTTGCTGGGATTTAGGTAGTTGCAGGGGCTGCAAGGGACTGCGAACTAATAAGATTTGTGCATCTTTATTGCATTTGGTAGGGCTCAGTTTTTTTATTGTGGGTTATTGTGCAAAACATGAAGTATAAAAGGGTAAAAAAAGCAAGTTGTACTATTGGTTCTTCTGAAAATCATAATTAAGTAAGATATAAATTTTCAAAACTTCTGCTTTTTGAGAATAAAAATATTGCACCCTACCTCCAGTTGAGGATGAAGGTTTGGTAGAATTGTCACCAGTCCAAAGATAGAGCAAGTCAACTAGAATGCTTGGTAGAATGTCAATGGATGCAGAACCTTCTTTACCCCAAAATTATAAGGGAGTGTCTAAAGAGCCGACAATTCGGCTGAATAGTCGTGAGGCTAAAGAGCCGACAGTAATTATTTATTTTGTGTTTTTTATATTTTAATTTTTTTTCATTCTTTTAAACTAAATTAACCCAACCTAACCTAAACAGACTCAAACCAACTTATTAAAAGCCAAAATCCAGAAAGAAACACTTTAAACTAAATTAACCCGACCTAACCTAAACCAACTCAAACAAACTAAATTAACCCAACCTAACCTAACCAGACTCAAACCAACTTATTCAAAGCCAAAACAACCCAAAAAAACACACTACAACCCCTATATCTTTCTTTGGCATAAAAAAAATGGAGGCACCTTCTAGGGCCCCTAAAGGACACTGAATCTTTATCTGACATTTTTTTTAATGCAAAAAAAAGGTTTAGGGGAGTTAAAGTGTTTTTTTTTGGGATTGGTTTAAATCTGTTTAGTTGGGATTGGTTCATTTAGTTAAAAATATACTAAATAATTACTGTCGGCGGTAATTATGCAGTATATGGTTTTCTGCCATTTTTTATTTTTTATGAAAAATTCTTTATGGGGGCACCTACTAGGGTCCCTAGGACCCCAAATCCGCCTGCGCCTGATTTTTTTTTTTACAGAAAAAAGGGTGCCCAAGGGGGGTTGTAATGTGTTTTTTTGATTGTTTTGGGTTGGGTTGGACTGTGTTGGATTGGGTTGTTTTAGTGAAAAAAAATTTAAAAAAAACAAAATAAAACATAAAATTATGGGGGCACCTACTAGGGTCCTAGGGACCCTAGTAGGTGCCCCCATAATTTTTCATAAAAAATCAAAAATGGCAGAAAACCATATACTGCATAATTACCCTGTCAGCTCTTTAGCCTCATGACTATTCAACCGAAATGTTGGCTCTTTAGACACTCCCAAATTATTAAGGTGACCAACTCCTAAAGGGGCAAAACTGGGACACTCCGGCCATTCAATGTATTATATATCATTGGTTTATTCGGGTTCGTCGAAATTTCCTGTTCTAAACAGTCCGGAGCATGCGCGCTTAAAAAAACGTGTTCTGGTTCAACCACAATTGTTCTGAACTAAAAAGTTTTGTGTTGGGGTTACTACCGAAAATTTGTCCAGGACCGGTTCAATACTGTTCTGTACAGTCCCGTGAAGCCGGGCAGAATTAAATGGAACTGTTTAGGACTATTTTCTAATGCATGCGCAAATTCATTTATGCATGTAAAGTTTGTCCGAAAAAATAATTTGTTCCTTGAAAATATACCCAAATAAATGGGTTTTTACAAAAAATAATAAAAAGCCAGAGTGCAATCTTGTATTATTTTATTATCGGTGTGTATTTTTATAAAGGTTTAATCGAGGATTTTGTATGGTGTGGCCTAAAGAAGAGGAATCCATGCCTAACCCAAAAATTCAGCTTTTTCAGTGTTAAATTTCTGTTCTTTCAAAAACTGCAGAATTTCACTTTGGAAGAATTAAGGCAAGATTTTACCTCGTCATCAGCCATTGGCAGATTTTTAAAATTCAATTTTAAAAGCTATGAATTTTGTAGATGAAACTGTGGAACGATGAGAACCAAATCATGGAAAATTTTCGGTAAAATATTTATTTTATGGTAAAAATAAAAGACACAATTAAGACACTCTGGATCACATCACATGCTTCTTCTTCTTCACTCTATTATTATGGTAATTTTATGAAAATGCGTTCGCGTTAGTCAAAAAATTGTAAACTGTTAAGAACAGTCCTGTCGATTGTGCAACTATCATGCGCAGTTCTAAAACATTCTAGGACAGTTTTAAAATTCGAAACCCAAAAAAACCACATGTATTTTTTCCTATATGTACCACTAATAATATTAAGATGTATTTTCCAAAATACTTAATAAAGAAAAATAATATAAGTAAGGTTTCAATTCAAATTTATAGATGGCAGAGAACATCCGCTTTTTTAATTGCAGTAATTTTAAAGATACAAAATACAGTGGTATCAAAACCAGGGCGAACCGGATCTTTTGCTAAAAAATCGGGACTATCGGGGACGGATTTTTTCCCCGGGAGAAATGGTTAAAAATCGGGACTGCCTCGGCCAAACCGGGACGCTTGGTCACCTTAAAATTATAAACCTGATGCTTACAGTTCAATCCCGAGTTCAATGTTGATGTATATCTGTCTGGTTTTTGTCCCTTAGCATATTAGAAATGTACAGAGATGCATCAACGTCGAACAGTCGCGTCGAGTTTAGGTCCTACGTCATAACAAAAAAATAAAAGAAAAATTACAGATTGGCCTTTAGTTATTTACCTTTATTGTGCGACATCTTCACCTATTTCTTCTGTGTCCAAAATTAAGATTCTTCCTGAATTTATGTATGTCTTCCTGTTCTAAAGTATACAAAAAAAATTGTTTTAAAAAATATAAATTACCCCAAAAAAGCTGAGAAAAGAAGTTGGCATCTTGCGGCTAACTTCTATTTCTTTCCATATACGAGAGCCGCGTTCGAGGGTGGTTCGAGCAACTCTAGTGCAGTCGGTGCAGTGACGCTCTTTTTGAGCGAGAACACTACCTTCTTAAATGATGTAAGCCCTTGGGCACGTTTTTAAAATAACTTTTTCGAGTTCGGTGGCAGTGGCATCGACTAATGGACAGAGATGAATAGTAACAAAACATGCTCGATATAAATTACTTTTATAGACATCAACTCCTGCTCGAGACATTCTAAAGTGAGACTTAAAATCCATTAAATCATATTTGGCTACAATTTTGACTAAAATAAATGGAAAAAGAAACCTGCCCGCAAAAAAAAACCCAAGGCAAATTGATTGTTACATATTAAAAAATACATGCACATAAAAAAATATCATTTGAGTTTGGGCTACCCAAGTAACAATTTATAGTTGCCTTAGTTGCCATAATTAAGAAATACATTAAAGTTAACGTTGCATATAGTACGCTATGATGGACGAGAAAACGATGGCAGACCGTTTTTATTAACAAGGCTAAATTTGGCAACCCTCTAACAACGTTTATTTTTACTGGAATAATGTGGGATTTTCAACGATCGCAACTAACAACGGATGAATGACGCCAAAACGTTGATAATTAACTAGAGTTAATTAATTTCGTTTCTTTTTACGAGACAATTGTGACCAAATAATCAATGCAGTTGCGGCCAATTTCAAAGCCTCCTTAGTCGCAAAACAGTTAGGTTTTCAGTAAACCGAGAAATCATTATTGCCGTCATACTGTTTTATTATTTTCCTGATTTGCTCCCTTATGCCATTTGTGTAAACCGTTAAAAAAATCTTTTTTTTCTGGATTTTTAACTATTCTTTTAGAATGGCTACAGTTTAAAATAGGTTTAAGGCATTTTTAAAATTTTCATCAGTATTTAAATAAAAAAAATAATTTAGCAAAAAAATAAGAAGGATTGAAGCCCGCTTATTTTTTAAAGCTAAAATTTAATATCCATTTTTGACGGAAAACTAAGGTTCGTTGGTAAGTTTAGTGGATGGGAAACTTTAAAAAGCTATTTTAATTTAATGTTATAACTTAACTGTAAGTTACCTAGCTACGGATTTTAGAATTATTAATAAATGGTGTTTGGAAATTAGTCCATTTGTGGTTACAGATATGAAAGTCTTGATTTCAAATCAATTATGTAAATAAAAATATTATCCAGAGGGCACTTCAGTCGCCTTCGTTACGGCGACGGTTGGTGGGCAAACGTTTCACCCGTCTCTAGTCGTAAGCAATGTCAACACAACTCAAAAAAATCTCCACCAAATTAGTGCAAAAGCGAGTTGGTAGAACGTTTATACGGCGACGTTAAGTTGCCTTTGGCAACGTTAAAACGTCGACAAATTATTCCTTGGGAAGTCATTAAAAGAACTTTACATGATAAGAATATGCGTCTGACGTACTCACAGGATACCATACCACTTAAGACATGCCAAGAATAAACCATTAAGGGAGTATACAAAGTATAGAATATACATTTGCATATGCACATGCAACAAAATTCCGCCAAAATAAGTGAATAGTATTTTATTTTGAGTATATTCTCCGTTATTACTTATATTTGGGACTTATACGATTATTTCATATAGATCTAAATGTCTAAACGTCTCATTCCACCAATGTAATATTTTAAGAACTTTCTAATCAGAACATTTCTATAGGATGTTTTAGGAATATACTATTTGAGATATTCTCCAAATGTCCTTGTTTGGACATTTTTGGGTCGTCCTGTTAAGGCATCTCAACGTCTTCTTCGGAACATCCCGGGGTCCTACGGTTTAATGAATCTGTCTGCAATTATAGTAATTGTGGATTGATGGCGCTAGTTTGAAGATTTTTTCTTTATTGTAGATACTATTTACACAGAAACAGCAACATTATTTAAACTATGAACTTAATAATTGCTGATATCTATGTAAGATTATTCTGTTTTATCATCCATATCCTCATTAGACAGTCTAGGTATGTCCTTTTTGAAATTTTTTTTCAGTGATGTCTATTTTGCAGACACAGGACAGATTAGATAGTACATGCAAAGAATTTGCTTAGTATAACTCAAGGTTTATGAAAGTGCTAAGAACATTATGATAAGCATTTGAGACAGTACCTTAGCAAATCCTATTTTTTTAAGGAAATTGTACGTACATGCTAAGGACAGGAATCAGTACCACATATATATACCTTAAGATATCGATGGCACATGCTAACCATCTACCTCGCATTTAACTTTAAAAATGTGGTAGGGTACATGTTAAGCATCTGATAAGAATGTCTGTTCCAGAACATGTAATCTATTAAGTTAAACTTCCAAATCAGTTACATCAACCGAAAAGAATCTAAAAAAGAGAAGATCAAAAGATCTTAGGAGGAAAGAACGAAAATTCAAAATTGGATGAGTGTCCCACAAGGAACACACAAAAGACCAAAGCGAAAGAAGAAACAATTAAACGATGTTTCGCCCGGGGTGACCAGCGTGGGCTCGTCAGTGGATTCACTAGTCACCCTCAATCCAGACATCATTTAACACCATCGCACACTCTGACTTCCAACTCTGAATCACTCACAAATAGGCATCGTTCCGCATGGTACTTATTATAAGTCACCTGATACGGGTTCGTCCTGGCGTGTTAATCTTTCCAATAGGAATATGCTCCTAAGACAACATCGTATAATTGTTTCTTCTTTCGCTTTGGTCTTTTGTGTATTCCTTGTGGGACACTCATCCAATTTTGAATTTTCATTCTTTCCTCCCAAGATCTTTTGATCTTCTCTTTTTTATGTAATCTATTCTTATCATGTGTGCTAATAGCCCATCCTTTTCCTTCTTAGGGATATTATATGCACCCGCTAAGGACGACAAATTGCTAACTGCCAAGAACTACGAAATCGAAGGACGGACGTCTTCTTTGGCCCTTAATAAGCGTAATCGCGACGCTTGAGATTGTTGCATAATTTTACGTTTCTAAACCTTATAATTGTTTTTTGTAACTTATAATTGTAAATTATATAATACAGATTATAAGCTGTTCATACAACGATTATACCCAGAGATATAGAGTTCGCTTACCACACCATATCGGTATGGTTCCCTCTTTCTTCAAATTATTGCTTTAGAAAGAATGGTCGCAGAATTTTTTTTGGAACTTGTTTTTTTTTGAAAACTTATTTTAAGTTAATTACAAATCACTTTTTTCGAATGCCAATTTTTTTAAATAATTTTTTTTAAATGAAATTTTTAAAATTTTTTTTTAAATGAAATTTTTTTAAATTTTTTTTTATTAAGATGAATCAAAACAAGACACATGCCTTTTCATAGCCGGGTTAGCTTGGCTTAAGTTTTTTGATTTTAGTGGGTGAGGTTTAGCAGCTTTTATTTTTAGTTGCCTTAAAGCCCTGTAAATTAGGTAGGCACACTTGCGGAGAACAGATGGGTACATACGGAGACGGACGTATACTGCATGTCTCAGACATACGGCGTTTTTGATCGCGATCAATTTGTTGTGTTTTTTTATTATTTCTACGTAAGTTTTTTTTATAAAATAGTATAAACAGTTATTATCGCAATCAGGTATTTTACTTCAAGTGACTTTGTGGTGGGCACATATTTTTTTTGTCTAAACTTTTACTTTGAAGATTCCAAACACTGCACAAAAATTTTCCATTGTAAGAAACAATAAGTTTAAAATTACCCTTGTTCCGACTTCCCACAATCTTTAAATAAATACACACATCACACATTTATTTGAGAATACATAAACTTCAAGAAATTTTGAAGCGCTCAATAACATCCCACACAAATCCCTCACATTTTCACAAAAAATAAAATTTAAAACACTTAAACATAACCTTAAAGAAATTTTGAAGCGCTCGATAACATTCCACACAAATCCCTCACATTTTCACAAAAAATAAAATTTAAAACACTCTATTTACATGGGTTCTTATGCAAATAAAAGTTTGGATACCTTCCAGTGGTAAGGTGACACAGGTGTGACTTCAACCTAAAATGATCAAGGCACATTACGAAAATGTAAAAAATTCCTTATGTTATATTTAAAATACATTAATTATGTAAAGGGACGAGTTTTTAAATTCATCGGTGGATCCACCGGTCCACCAATAAATGAGATCGCAAAAGTTTATGTTGTTTATCGGTAGAGTTATAAAATTCTTGATGGATTCCACCGATTAAGTCCCACTAGCTCCGGACGTAGGTGGAAATGGTTTGATGGATTATTTAACCTCACAAAATATCAGCTATTTTTTCGTTTGTTTGTTTCTTATCGTATTTTTTATTTTTAATGTGAACCAAATATAGGAATAAGTTTAAAATGAGCCGTGTGGGTGCACAAACGGTCATAAAAATTTATCAAAAAAACAGTTCTTCTGATATGGTGATGAGCAGCTGAAGTTAATTTTAAATTTAAGATGAAAAGGACATTATAAGATTGAGGACTGTGTAGTCAAAACAAACCTAGAAAAAAAAAACAGAAAAAAAAACACGGAAAAAAAACCTCCAACCAAAATTATTATAACTATATATACAACAGACATATTGAATTTTTGGAAAATAACAACATTTTATCAGAGTTTCAGTATGGCTTTTGGCCCAAAAAGTCAACAGAACAAGCAATATTTGCCACTTTTGATTAAATCATAAAAGAACTTGACAAAGGTGACAAATTTTGAGACAATGATGTGTTTGAAATTAACTCTGTGTTTCGGACTCCCATTGTCTATATTTTATTTATACACGACGTTTCGATCAGTACAATCTCTCATCGTCTTCAGGTGCAAACTACAATCAATTCCTAAGGCTACGTACTTATATACTGTGAGAAATCACTCAACCTTGAAGTTTAAGAAGTTGGCTCCGCCCAAGGAGGGGCTTCCAAATATTTGGGATTTCAACACTTGGTTTACTGAAAATATTCTGATTCTGCCCAATAAAGGCAGCTTCAAGGAATTTTCGTTTCTTCCAGTGTGACTCCTTGTGCAAAACCTTTTCTTCTGCCCACTTCAATCGGTGTTGTTTTGACCATGCATGTTCGGCGATTCCTGATTTCGTGGTTTCACCACAATACCCAAAAAGGGTGGAGTCTTGACTTGAGACTATGCATACCACTCTAATAGAGCCACAAAAATGCCATGACTGAAACATAACCACAAATAATCAAAAAAATTCATTCTGCAAAGCTAAAAATCTGTGTCCTAAGACACTACTCATCTCAGACATACAGCGTTCCTTGGTGCAATAAAATTGAAGAAATTCATTATTTTCTTTTAAATGCTGTTTTCATTTAAGAAGGCAGTCTTCTTGCCCTAAAAAAGCAGCAATGCACCACTAGCCCCTCTGTGTGATAAATTGAATGGCTACATGGTATCTCGCAAAAAACTGCTATTAGAAGCCGCTTCCGATATCTGGCAACGTAGATTACCTCAAAAAAAATCCAATGCTACCAACATCCAAAAAAACTCTTGCTGGAGATGGATTTATATACATTTTAAAAATGTGAAACCAAAACAACAAAAAAATGCCGTTTATTTTAAAAGATGTGAATACCGGTAAGCGTTGACTTAACAACTACGTTTATACCGGGGATTAACTGCCCGGATTAAGATTAATTAACTTTGCCTTAAATCTAGGATAAACGCTTGGGATATAATCCAATCCAACAATTTTTTAATGCTTAATTTTTGATTTTCATTTCCGTCTATTTCCTTTCAAAAAGTAGAGAGAGAAGACAAAATTATGCATTTTACATTAAGCATTACGCATTAAAACTGATTTTAATACCTAGGTAAAAAATGTTGTTTTGTGTAAAACTGTCCATCAAGTTAGCCAAGGAACTTTGCAGAGTAAAAACAGGGTACCTATTTACTTATTTCTAATTATTAGACTTATTTTGAAATGAAAAATGATAAGCAACTAAAAAAATCAAATCTCTGTGTAGGTACAATTTTGTAAATTTTTTATGCACAGTGTATCTGTTCATTGATTATTTTAGCGCAGGGTTCATACGGACCTGGAAAAACTGGAAAAGTCAGAGAATTAAAAATGTCCTAAAAAAAACCTGGAAAAGGCAGGGAATTTTATGAAAATCAACAAAAACCTGGAAAATGATCTGGGAACCTGGAAAACATATATTGGTCTGTAATAATTAAATTATAGTTTTTTGATTCAACAAAAGACAAATACTAAAGATCTATCGAATCACTCTCTTTTTCAAAAGTGATTAGATAAAAAGAGACAGGTATGCTCGGGATTAATAAAGTTAATCTTACCCTTTGTTTTTATAAAGTGCAAATAAGTAATCAAAATAGGATTTCTTTATGCAATAATAAGGCTTAGTTTCGCATAACATACTCCACATGTTTTCCACGGAAATTATTAAAAATTTTGGATGAAGCTCAGAGAAGTTTGTTTTTTTCTTGATAAAAAATAGTCAATGTAAGTGGATTTATATAATTATTGATGGTTGAGTGCCACAGAAATGAAAAACAATTTAAAGAAAAAGTATTTTTTGATGGGGTACTACCAGGGATGTAATAGCTAAAAAAACAACATCAAAGTAAAAAATGGGGTGGAAAATATTTCGGCTTTTTTGACTCGCATGTTTTTTAATTTCATAATCCTATACCTATTACCCCAATAAAATATTCAGAAAATGGCGATTTTTTTTACAAAACTGTGGGTTTGCCACCATTTTGGATCTATGGATATATATATGGCACAAACCTGGGATTTTTAGAAAATTGGTCAGGGAAAACCTGGAAAAGTCAGGGAATTTGAAAGTTGATGAGTGCTACAAACCCTATAGCGTCTAAATTCTCCTAACAGAAAGCGGATACCTCCTAAGAAAAAAAATAAAGTTCTTAGAAGTTTTTTTAAACTTTTCGATAGCTGATTAAAAATAGAATAAAGAGTACATTTTAATTGTAGGGTGCTACAAATTTGCGAGATAGGTCAAAATTTGTCTTACCCTGTTAAAGATTATTATATTTTAATAGTAGGTATAAATAATAAGAACAATGAAAGCTCTTAATTTTCTAGCACCCTCTAAATTACCTAAAAAAAGTGAAGTAGTAATAAGTAGCCCAAATTTAAATTTTAAAGGAAAATTATAAAATGTAATTTTAGAGGGGTAAATAAATTCATAAATTCTTGTTTCTAAAACACTACAGTTTTATGTTAGAATCAACGAAATTTTTGCTTTATTTTAAAATTTTGGATACTCAATTTGTCCCGCTTTTTAATTAAAAAAATCTGGCAACCCTGCAGCTAATATGTTAATGATGGCTTGAACAGCCAGCAAATTTTGTGGCCAAAGTAATGACAGTCATGTGACAGTCCCTATATTTTTTACACAGGCTGTTGTAAGTTAATGCTCCCATCTACCAAACCAACAATTCTCCAATTAGGCTTTAATTGTCATTAGTTGCAAATCAGTTTAGAATGTGGTCTTTTACCTTGCAAATTTGTTAACCAAGACTAATTCCAAACTCCAATTAAAGCTTAATTAGAGAATTTTCATGTTAGTGAATATTAACATAAGGGTTTTTCCTTGCAGTAAGTAACCCAGTTACTTGTTTTCAGTTTTTCTTTGCAGAGTAACCCTATGAGTAAGCTATGACGTCACATATGTTACCAGCCTAGGGCATCTGGTTTCTTGAATAATGTGAGGTTAAAGTGCAGTATTGAGTGTTTATGTTTTTTTAATTTGCATTATTTTTTTTTACAAATTCATGATTTTGAATGATGGTGTCTACAGTCACTGAAAGTATAACCTATTGTCCTTGAGGAAAAAGCCTTTATCTCACGAGCCTAGGGGATGTGGTTTCTAGAAAAATATGAGGTTAAAGTACAGTTGCAAATTTAGTGATTGTTTATGGTTGTTAAAATTCTTTATTTTTTTTTTAATAAATGTCATGTTTTAGAATGATGATGTCATCATTACGGTATCTAAATGTAACTGACATCATGAAAAGTAACCCAAACAAGTTACTAAGTATTGTCAGCAAGGAAAAAGCCTTTTTAGAAAAAGGCTAATGTTAGTACAGTCGCAAAACTCATTATTTTTTACAAGAAAACCAATCCAACACAACACAACCCCAGAAATACTGACTTAACCCAACCCAACTCAAAAAAGCGCTGACAACAGCTGTATAACCAACCCGACTTTAAAAAGAGCTGTCTTAACAATAGACATAGCCTTAAAAGAATTATCTTTAATTTTTACTTCCTTGGCTTCAAGACTAGAAATTTTTTTATTGGCAAAAAATCACTTTTCCAGATCGTGATCTCCAGAAATTTGGCAATATAGAGTCCAAAACACTTTACCAATCTTCAAAATTATTGGCTACTAGTGTTCTAAAGCCCCATTTATCCAGCAATGTAATACACAATCTTTATATCACATATCTGTTTTTTTTTCCCAGTAAGTATGGAATGGACAGAACATGCCATTTACAGAAAAAATATCCTCAAGAATACAGTAACTTATAATACCAATTTTATACTTACCTACCTACTTACAAAATTATGACAGAATGGTCGCTATTCTTCAAAAACCGTCATAAAATCTCGCCCTTACAAAAAATCTGACGTACAAGTTTACACTTACTTCTTGTTTGTCAGGACTATATATTTGCTAATATTCATTAAAATTTAGTTTCTTAATACTGTTCTAGTAAATAAACAATATGTGAGTTTTAATTTTTGTTGGCTGTTTTTCTGAAAAACCCTGTTTTTTATTTAAAAAATTAAAATTTTTTGTGTAAACAAACCTTTAAAACTTTTAACATACAAAACCATAGATAGCCATGGTTATTGGTACACATAGTAACAATTTAGCTCCGCCGTAAACTAGTCCTGCAAAATATCTTTAAAATATTAAATTTATAAAATGTTATTAAAAAAATGATGCAGTTTCTCTTACAACGTTAGGATAAATATGAGGCGATAAGTGAAAATCGCCACTTTCCAGAATTGTGACAGGTGAGATTTTCTGTAGTTTCTGAAGAATCACGACCAATATGTGTGAAATTTTGATGGTAATATTATTAGGTCATCAATAATACTGAAGTAATAGATCCATAAAGTAAGCAGTAAGATGCAGGGAAAAATAAACTGCTCTACAAACATAGTTGACAATAAGAATTAAGAATTCTCACAGTTTTATTTTTTACTTCTTACTGGTTACTTTTTGGAACTATGACCTGGATCATAAAAATGTAAGGCATAAGCAGAAAGAAATCGACAGAAAAGGTAGGTGAAAACTAAGAAAGTGTCTCAGAAAAAGTTTGTAATTTTTTACATTAGAAAAGGTTAACAAAGTGAGAGATGAGAGTTAAGTTTAAAAAAAATGTAACAGATGAAAATTGTGAAAGATACAGAAGAAAGTGAAATTTTGCATTAAAAGTCATATGGAAAGAAAAATTTTGAGACTAAAATTGAAGGGTGCAAAACTAATATGGTTTAAATGTGGAACACCTTGAAAACTGTTATAGATAAACCGGGAGATAAACAATCTAAAACAAAAATAAAAGAAATAAAATGTGATAATAATAACATTGTAGCCTTGATTGTATCTAACGATGAAGAGCTCCCTAACAAACTTAATCATTTTTATATGCAAAGCATAAAAGATATTATAGATGACAGATAAAATTGAATATGAAAATGATAATACGGCAATCTACCCTATGGATAATCAACTAAATTTTTGAAATTTTAAGTTAGTGACTAAAGAATCACTTACAAATGTTGTTTTTTGACCACTTAAATATTGAGTTTTTAAAAAATATTTAGGATAGCATAGAAAACCCACTTATTATTCTTATAAATCAGTCTTTAGAGCAGAGAGTGGTTCCATGTGACCTTTAGATTTCAACAATCATTCCAATTCATAAAAAATGCAATAATATTGAAGCAAGCAACTTCAGACCTGCAAATACGTTAAGATCAGGGGAAAAGATTTTAGAAAAATGTGTTTATAACCTAACAATATACTTTCTGAGAAACAATCTGGATTTGGTAAAGAACATAGCTTTGCTTTGCAACTAGTTTTAGATTATTTTAAGTCTGGTAAAGATACCAAGCGTATAACGGTAGCAGAATTCTTAGAGGAGGCGTTTGAGACAATAGACCGAGAAATATTATTAAAAAAAACTTAAAAAAAATGGAATAACTGGGGTTGCACTAGAGTGGTTTGGGGACTAGGTATTTCAGGTTTCGGAGGCAGCAGATGAATGGCAGGTATCTGATGAAAGGAAGTATTCTTGGCCCGCTTTTGTTTATATCGTATATAAATGATATTGTGGATGTCATGGAAGTGTGTGAACTTCATTTGTTTGTGGATGATGCTTTATGTTATTTCATCGATACAGACTTAATTGCAATAGTAACGGCACTAAAAAACGATTTAAACAAATTGTAACAGTATACCGTGCAATATACTAAAAAAAAAATCTGTATATGGTATTTGGAAATCAAAGGCAAAAACTGGAATTTGAACATTTTTCTCTTAAAATAGGTGAGTCAGTTATAGAATGTGTAAAAAAGTTTCGGTACTTAGGGGTTTTAGTAGATTATGTTCATTTAAGGAACACGCTGGTCTGGTAATTTCCAGAATTAGTTTTCAGATTAATTTTATTGCAAGATGTTCAAGTTATTTGACATTTTGGACAAAGCTACTGATGTATAACACACTGATTCTAACGTATTTTAACTACTGTGCTACAATACTATTTCTTTGATGTCAACAGTTTGCATGTCAAATAATTTGTTGTTTTCAATTTGAAGTAACAGTTGAAATAATCAACGACATGACTTTTTTTACATATTTATTGTCGCTGTCTAAAACAATGTATCAAAAAGAGGTCCAGCTCATCAAAAAATTGGACTATACCACAATAATATAGTAGGCCATCATCGGCAAACAATTTAAAATTACAATACTTAATGTGTTTAACTATATTATTTATAAATAATATAAACAAAATGCAACCCAACAGAGCCTTGCGCCACACCATGCCCTGTCCGGAGCCTCTCCGAAAATACTCCATTAAACTTTACCTGCTGGTCTCTTGGTCTTGTAAAATTATTAATAAGTTTTAATGCATTTTCAATCACTCCATACCTTTCCAGTTTTGAGGATTAACAAGTCCAAATTTACGCATTCAAATTCAAACAGCCAAGACTATTTTTCCCTGAGTAATTTCGGTTTTCCAACTGGAAAGCACAAACTGTAGAGCTGTTTCGCAAGAATGCGACGTACGAAACCCAGATTGCCGTGGTACAAGTATTTGATTTTCATCCACAAATTCACGAAGTTGCTTTTTCATTACCAGCTCTAGGACTTTCTCATAGACAGGCAAAGTGTTAATTGGGCGAAAGTCCGAACAAAGCATGGTATTTTTTACCTTTTCATTAGGTGTTATTGTAGCAGTTTTCCATCTATCAGGAAAGTTTCCTGTGCTTAAAACTAAGTTTATAAGGTCTAAAAACTTTTCACCTACTGCGCTAAATACTTCTTTTATTATAGTTAAGTCAATAACATCATTATCTATAGTATTATCTATATATAATTTCTTTTAATTGTGGCATTTTAATTTCCTGAAAAGTAACTAATTTATTATTTGGTGGACAAATATGCTTAATTATATGGTGTTAATTTTTAAATTGAGTTATTTTACATACTATTTCTTTAATACTACTCATCAAATAGAAATTAAAGTGATTTGCAATTTCTTTGTTACAGGTCATTTGATATCAAATCAACCAGGGGTCGGAACTTCACCACCTCCGATTTTGATCATTTTTCCCACAGATATTCTACCCATTCCCCAAATGAAAAATCCAAAATCTCAAAATTTTTTAACCAGTGTTTTTTTTAATTAATTTTTAAAAATGAAAAAAACTCAATTTTGCCCAATCATACTAAAACAAATTGGTATACCTCAAGAACCGCCAGAACTAGGACAGTAGTTTATAGCTCGTTTGAAAGCTATTTTGAATACCTTTCGAATGATTTGATACATGATGTACTTTTTATCAAAAAAAAAAATTCTAAAAATTTTGAAATTCTTTTTTTAATTTTTCAAAAAAACACCATTTTTATTTTTTTTTCAAAAAATTATATTTTTTTATCAATGTTTTTTTAACAAGTTCACAAAATTTTAAGATGGAGAAATGAGAGGATCAGTGCTAAAATAATTTTTGTTAATGTCATTACATTCAAAATTTTTTCCTAAAATTGTTATTTTTACATTATTATTTAAACATAAGAACAATAAATGTCAAAAATCAAAGTTTTTTTAGTGTTCTTTAATTTCATGTCTAGAAGTTTACTCGACGACAACATTTCTTCTTGAGTTAATGAGTATGTTCTCCCAGTGGCAGTATTGGGATGAACTTTTTTGTCTGCCTTCGGTTTTGGATAAAAAAATGAATTCGCCGGTTCACTTGGGTGCAAAAAGCTAACTTTTACTTCGTCTGTTTTGTTATTTTTCGCTATAATACATCCTAACCAGCAGGATTTATTATACTCAACAGTCACAAATCCGGAATCTATATTTGCAAGTTCAGAATCATCAGCCTCGGAATTAGCTTTAGGACACTTAAGAATATCGTGAATCTGATGTTCTATGCTAAGAGAAAATGCTTTTGTACAAATTTTTGATTCAGAAACAGGTATCACAGCGTGTATTTTCTGGGTCCCTGTCACTGTCTGGGCTTCAGAGAATCTTTCTTTTAAATAAGTGTCATGTTTTTGATAATCTTCTGTAGTGCAGAATTTAAAGTCTATTCCTGGGATATTTTCAGCTGCAAATTGGAACTGTTGTCTTGGTGTCATAATTTGCGATTCATATGGTCGTTGCAAACTCGCACGTCTTTTTATTGTGCCTCCCAGACCATCACAATCGCTCTTACCATGCGAAGTAACAAAAAAAATGCCACTCCGCCTTAACGCCGAAATCTTTTTCATGGTAACATAAATTTACAATTTTTTTTTATTTTTGTATTATGCAGCGCACCCGTCTGAGAAGTAAAATAATTTAGACAAATTATAAATTTTCTCTTTGAGTTCCGGAACTAAAATACTCAAAAACAAATGAAAAGCCACCGTGTTATGTTGCAAACAATCTGATATAAAAGCATAGTTTAAGTGCTTTAATTCATGATCCTCGTTTTTATAATATATTACAAATGGGTGCAGGGTAGCCGGGCTGTTGGTCCAATGGTACGACTGCACCTCATCTTGGAGAAAAAATTAGTAATTTTTGGCAAAATCACATGTTATCAGCGCTTCTCTGGACTTTAAATTCGTTTTTAATTCATTATAATTTTTTTTTTGCATATTTGACGGGAAAGAATGACTTTTTAATTTTATTAAATCATTTAAAAATTCATCTATGAAATCCATTTTTTAAATGTAATATGATCAATGGCTTGCTCGTCAAACCTTTCAGTTAAGAAAGTTTTTAAGTTTTTTCGTTGAAGGACAAACTAAACATTTATCTAAAAAGCAATCTATATTTGGCGGGTTGCACATAATTCTGAATAAGCAGACATAATAATTTGGAAAAATAGTTTTACCGGCTTCATCAAGAAATTTATTTAGGTGTGATCTGTTTAGCATGAGTTTTACATTTTGATGTATTGTGCATACACACACAGTGTGTGTTCCACTTTTTCAAGCATATATGCAGTTTTTTGGCTTTAATTCGTAAAACTTTGTAAAACCAAAAGGCTTCATAGATTTCTTTTAAATTCGCTAGTAGCAGCCGTTTTTGCACATGTTCCTCATTAAGGTTTGTCTTTATTGTAACACAATCCTTCTTTCCAGGCATCATCCTGTTAATATCATCTCGCTGGTAAAATTCAGTTAGTAGTTGTACCACATCTTCAGAAATATTCTTTCCAGGTTTAGGATTTGGTGCTGATAAGATTCCCTTTTCTTTGACAATCTTTTTTGCTGTTCTTGCCAAGTATTTCATTTCTGAGACGTCCAGAATGTTTTCCATTTTTAAATGGATCACAGCACTTCACAGAAAACTTAAACCACTCTTGTTTTTTTTTCAGACATTTTCAGGTCTGCCTGCACTCAAATATATTAACAGTTTGCTGAATCAAGTTAAATATTGAAACGATACACCCCAAATGATCATAATTAAGCGGAATAAGACCAGTCTGTTCCTGCATTTCTGCTGGATTTTTCTTGAAAGTTAGGCCTAAATTTGAAAGAGGGGGGGTAATTTTGTCCAATGAAATCAAAAGGGGCGCGGCTCAGATACTTTTAACAATATACAAGTTTATGCATGAATAATTTTAACATCCAGGCGATATTTGAATTTTTGTTTTTAGAAGAAGACATTTTTATCTAACATTTTGCCATGCAGGGCCATAAAAAAAAAAATTTTAACACTGATCCCATCATTTCTTCATCCCGAATTTTTTTGAAAAACCTAAGAAGAAATTGACAAAAAAAAATTAATTAAAAAAAAAATTAAAAATGGGGTTTTTGAAAAATTTTGAAAAATATTTTTTTTTTCAAAATTTTCAAAAAAATTTTTCAAAAAAGGTGCAATATGTGATACATCATTCGAGATATATTTTAAATACCTTGAAAATGAGATATAAATCACTATTTTTGATTTTCAAAAATTAATAAAAAGAGAAACACTTGTCAAAAAAAATTGAAAAATTGTAGATTTCACTTTTTTTATGGGTAGAACTGTACCAAAAATCACCAAAATCGGTGATGATGAAATCCAAAACCAGCTTTTTTTTTGGTGGATTTGATATGAAATGACCCTTACCTTTTATCATTTTGCCATTAAAACATATTTGTTCCCTACTGACAGACTTACTTTTACCAAGAAGCTTTTCAAATTTCATTTGTGACTGTATTTATTATCTTTTCATAGCTAGTCCATTCCTGAATACTATTACTAGATTTAGCATTTTTGAACAATCGATCTCGTTCTTTTAATAAACTCATGACATTTTGTGAAAACCAGATTTTTATTTTAAAATTATTAAATATTTTTATTTCTCTATAACTTAACTATATATATTGGTAAAGCCATGATGGTAATTTAAGGCTTAAAATATTTTAGCATAATTTAAGGGGCAACTTTTTTGATGAAGCAATTTTTTACTATGTTTCTCACATTTTCATGCCATGATATTCCTCACATTTTAAAGGTTTCTTTCCAACATTTGGATTTGTAGAACAAAACACTCAAATTTTTCAAGTTTTCACAACATTTTTTCTCTGTTAAAATTAGAAATATTTAGAGAGAGGCCAGTATTTTCGAGGTAGATGGAGATATATTTATTTAAGGTTGTTGAAGCGAGACAACAGGCTATAAAAAAGTATTTAAGAAAATTATTTTAAGGTTCATAATGGCTTGATCATGAAACATCTTTAAAGCTCATATTCGGTCTAAAACCTTGACATATTTTTTTAAAGCGTCATATTGACTTAAGACTATAAGATCATTAACTACTTTAAAATTTTAAATAGAAAAAGTGATCGAGTGATACCTTGTTAAAATGTATTTTAGTAGTTCCCTATTTAAAATATTGTGGTGGTGCTGGTATAGGGTGCATGCAAGTTTAAGCTGTTTAAGATATTGCCTACAAAATTTGTAGCTAAACAATTTATTTCTTTAGATTGTTGTCAATTTGAATCAAGTAACGATACTTTGAACTCTCTCACATCAAAATCCTTAAAATCCCTTCTAACTATCGAAACCATTTAATTATTATCGTAAGACCTAGTTTGCCGGCCGTTTAAAGAGACTACTATATTATGATCTGATATTATTGGAATATCAACCAACCTTAATTGTAATTTTTTATTGTTAGTGAAGAGTAGATCTATTCGTATTTTTGAAGTTTTTGTTATTCTTGTATTTTGGTCAATCAGCTGACAAAATCCAAGCTGTTCGCAAATCTCGATAAGTTTTGTGGAATAAGGTGTATTACTGACAATATTAAATATAAGCTACAATTAAGCAATCCTACTATACCGAAACTGTATTGTCTTCCGAAAATCCACAAGCCTGGAAAATCGGTTAGACCTATAGTTTCTGCTGTAGGATCACCTACTTACAATATTTTGAAGTGGCTAGCAAACGAGTTTGAAAATTTACCTATAAAGGAAAAAGCTTTTTCTGTTCAAAATTCCCTTGAATTTATCAACAAAGTTAAAGATATTTCACGATATTTCAAGAAGGCGAAATTTTAATCTCGTTTGATGTTAGTTCGTTGTTCCCTATTGTGCCGATCCCCAATACCTTACAATACCTGGAGGAACTACTAAAAAAAAACAATCTAGAAGACAAACAGACTTTAGAATACCTATCTTTAACAAAACTCTGCATGAATCAAAATTACTTTCAATATAAAAATAACTACTACCAACAATTAGAAGGAACCACAATGGGTAATAGTTTATCACCTTTTATTGCAAACATCTTTATGAGCAAATTTGAATCAGATAGAAGTAAAGAATTTGAGTATTTCCACAGAGTATGGTTCAGGTATGTAGACGATGTGTTTGCAGTATTCAACACTAAAGTAACTAGTGTTGAAGATTTTATGGAAAAAATCAATAACAAATTTCCCACAATTAAATTTACTTATGAAACAGAGAACAACGGTACACTGCCATTTCTAGATAATTTAGTTATAGGAAATAAAAATAAATTAGAATTTGATCTGTATAGAAAAGGAATGGCCACCAACAGGTATATTCCAAATGACTCTTTTCATTGCTTACAACATAAGCTTGCAAGTTTGCACTTTTTAACATATAGATTAGTAAATTTCCCCTTATACAAAGAAAGATTTAAAGAAAAGAATAGGATTAGGAATATAGCTGGCGAAAACGGTTACGACGAAGGCTTAATAAATAAGCTGATAAATAGACATTCTTTTCAAAAGACCTTTCGGAATTCCACTTTTTTCAGACAAAAAGATACCTCCGACTCTAAATTTGTATCAATTCCTTATAATCCTAATTATACGGAAGGATTATAAAAAGTATTTAATAACACCGGTCTTAAATTAGTATATCAATCCGGAAACACAATAAGAAGTTTACTAGGTAATCCCAAGGATAAAACTACAGTTCTAGAAAAAAGTGGAATTTACGAAATTAGTTGCATGGATTGTGACAAGAAATATGTTGGCCAAACGAGACGCTCTATTCAAACACGATTCAAAGAACACTTAGCACACTTAAAATACGGAAGAACAGAAAAGTCAAGTGTGGCCGAGCATTCTTTTGAAAACAATCATATATTCACATTAGATAACCTAAAACTTCTAAAAAGTGTACCAAACAAAAAACTTTTGAATGCATATGAAAGTATGGAAGTCATTAAATCCAGAAATAGTTTAAATAAAGATAGAGGCCCCATTCCGTTTAGTACACTTTATTCTTTAGTTGAAAATCACAAATTATTAGTCTTATCGCCGTCCACTAAAAGATAGTATACAAGATAGAGTGTAGGTTAATTTAGTTTATTGTTTATCATCTCCTGATGATGCTATCGTTGTTAGCGAAACGCGCGTCGAGTGCAAAAAAGTGTAGTTTTGGTTTGTGGAAAACATTCATAACTTTGAATAAGGTGTGTTTTTATTCAAATCAATATTAATATCGCCGACTGTTATAGTGGTAAAATTGGAAAAGTCAATATTTTCAATTTGCTGATCAAAAAAGTCAAGAAATCTGAAGAACTAGGCGAATGATACAGAGTACATTTTAATTATGATGCCTGTAATACATTTATTTTAACTCCTATAAGTCAGGTGTTCATATATTAAGATGATTTAACTTTTTCAGCGAAATTTATGCCATTTTTAATATACATTACCACCCCGCCTGTATGCCTTGAGGTAGAGTTACACAAGACATAAGCTGTAAGAATTGATTTCCAGCTCATGTAGTAGTATTTCATCTGTAATATGTGTTTCCGACAGACATATGATTATGGGATGAAAACAATAAATCATATAAAGGACATTATTGAGATTTGTCAACAGACCCTGGCAATTGGCATAGAATAAATCACAAAAATATTTTAAGTGCGTGAGCTTCTTAGGTTTCGTGGCGGAAAAAAATAATTTACCAAAATCCCTTGTGGCCATAATTGTGGATTAAAATTTCGCTTTGCATGTAAAATGGCACAGTCAATTTAAATGAACTTACATTATTTGAATTCATTAATCTTAGCTTCTCACAATCAATACTGCTCCCAATTGAATCGAAATGCTTAACTATATCTGCTCATATTCGGTCGTCTAAAACCTTGAGATATTTTTTGTAAGCGTCATATTGACTTAAGAGTATAAGGTCACTAACTACTTTAAAATTTTAAATAGAAAAAGTGATCGAGTGGTACCTTGTTTTAAAGGTATTTTAGTAGTTTTACATTACATTTGCTACTTTTTGACGTATTTTTTATAAGCGTCATATTGACTTAAGACTATAAGTCCACTAAAATTTAAAATAGAAAAAGAAGACGAGTGTCAACTCGTTTGAACGGTATTGCAATTATTAGAAGGTGTCCAAAATGCCTCCCATTAACTTTCCAACAAGGTATTACTTAACAATATCAAAAACCTTAAGTTTTTAGTGACCTTATACTCATACTTCAAAAAGTGGTAAAATTTGAAGTGGTTCAAAAATAAGAGAAGGTGCGCAAACTAAACTAATATCTTTTAAACAAGGTATCACTCGACCCCCCTTTCTAAGGCTTTTTTTTAAAGATAAGGGCAGGGCCGTTAGAGTTTCTCATAGTTATATGGCAAAAACAAACGACCCCAATGACGGAAAGGGACAGCAAGTTCACTAATATGCTTAAATAAAAGTAGTATTGACAATAATTTTTGTATAACTTTTTATAAAATACAGAACAGACTTTGAAGGGCTGAAAACAGAACAAAACTAATCTTAATCTTCATAAAAAAGTCTAACAAGGTCTTCTTTAACAAACCAAAAACTGTGTAGCAAAATAATGTTCCGTTTGTTTTTGTTTTTTCTTTTGTCCATAATAAAATTATAATGCAGGTTTACCCAACTCAGAATTATGCTTAGGCATAATAATGAGTTGGGTAAACCTCCCATTCATATGATGGATTCATAATGTTTATCTCTCGGTTTATCTTTAGTAGAAGTCATGCAGTATGTGAAATCTGGTTGGGTTAATTTTTTTGATACCTAATTATCTTTCTTGTTTTCTTTTTGTTTTCTGCTAATATTTTACTTTTTCTGGTGTTCTTATCATGTTTACTTTTCTAAAAATACTTCACATTCTATTGTTTTTTTTTTCTTAACCAAATGTTTTGTTAGGGATACCAATTGGGACTTGTGTGATTTTTTAACTTCACATTCTGGAAAAATATTTCGTAAACAGAAAACACTAATTTGTTTTCATTCTTTTGTAAAATTAATTTAGATTAAAATGAAAGTGTAGTAAACAACTTAAATTTTAAGAAGAAGAATTTTTTACTAAACAACTCCTTTACCTTTCCCATATCTGGTACATTATGGAAATTTTCCCTTTATAGAAAATATAATTTTTTCTTAGAAATAATAAAAAGGAAACCACACAGATTTTTTGTTTGTTAAAGAAAACCTTGTTAGACTTATACAATTATTTTTTTTGGACTTTCCATCCATTATAGGATCAATGCCCAGTTGTAGCCAAGTTGTTTGCAAATTTAAAGAAAAACACAAAATATCCATGCACCTAGCAGGGTTTCGAACCCGAAACCTTCCGTGCGGCAGGTCGATACGCTGCCTACTACGCTACGGAGACCGGCTATACAAATATTATTGTCAATGCTACTTTTATTTAAGTAGTTCAGTGAAATTCCTGCTACTATAATGACGTCAGTACGCTCATCAAAAAATTGGACTATACTACATTCAGTTACATTTTATTATCTACAGAGTGACAATTTGAAAACTTACAATGGCTAAATATTCTAAACTGAGTAAGATAAATTAAAAGTAAAATTTTTCATACTTGGATGAACAATGGCTAAATATTCTAAACTGAGTAAGATAAATTCAAAGTAAAATTTCTCATACTTGGATGATTTGCGAAAAAACATATTTTTGGACGGTAGTCGTGCTGCCGGTTATTAGCTAGGGCGGCGTTGTTACTTTTTAAAAAAATAGGTCACCCTGTTTATTTTGCCAAATTTGAATAGAGCTTTTCATTCTGATTTCAAAAATACCTAATATGTTACCTTTTAACGCTTTTTAAATAAAATGTCAAACACTTTAGACATTATTTTTTTAAAAATTAATTCTTGAAAATCAAAACGTGTACCTAAGGAAATGAAAATATCTCGATACTACTTCAACTAGGACAGTGGTTTAGAGCTCGTTTTAAAGGTATTTTAAATACCTTTTGAATGATGTATCACATGATGTGTTTTTTGTTAAAAAAAAAATTGAATTTAAAAAAAAACTTTTAAAATTTTTAAAAACAGCATTTTTTATTTAAAAAAAAAATATTTTGATTCTGGATATTTTACCAATCTATTTACAAAATTTCAAAATGGAGACTTGATGGGTTCATCAAAAAAAAAATATTTTACAAATTTTGAAAATAATTTCAAAAAAAATTAGTCTATGTGATACTTTTTCAAAATGGGCTTTAAAATACCTATAAAACAAGGTATTACCCTTTTACGGTATACAGTTCTCAAGATATTACTCTTTTACTCTCGTTAAAATTGGCTGTCCTTACAGGCATTTATAAAAATATGAATATCTTGAGAACCCTACATACTACAAAGTGAATGAGTGATAGCTTGATTTAAAGGTATTTTAAATGCCATTTTAATGAAGTATTACATGACCTCATTTTTTGTTGAAAAAAAAATAAAAATTTTTAAAATATATTTTTTTTTGATGGACCCATCAAGTCTCCATCTTGAAATTTTGTAAATAGTTTGGCGAAATACCCAGAAACAAAATATATTTTTATAAAAAAAATAAAAAATGCTGTTTAAAAAAAAATTAAAAAGTTTTTTTTTAATTGCAACTTTTTTTTAAAACAAAAAGTATATCATGTGATACATCATTCGAAAGTTATGTAAAATACCTTTAAAATGATGAATATAAACCACTGTCCAAGTTTAAGCAGTTATCGAGATATTTCAATTTCAAAGTACATGTTTGAGCAAAATTGGTAGTTTTTGTGATTTTCAAGAATTAATAAAAAATAACTAATGGTCAAAAAAATTTCAAATTTGGGATTTTTCGTCACCTTTATGTTTAGAATAAATGTACCAAAAATTATATATTGGGGAGATGTTCTGCCAAACCTCCCTTTTTTTTTGGTTGATTTCATAAGAAATGACCCGTAACAAGGTATTCTGTAAAATATACAGAGTGACCAATTTAAAAAAAAAAACATCGCCCTAGCTTCACTTCGAAAAGATGCTTTTTTGTAAACCATCTGAGTATGTGAAATTTTACTTTACTGCCATTTTGATGTTGGATAAATTTGTTTTCAATTTTACCCTCTATTTTTGCCCTAAATTTGTTCACTTTCTTAAGAAGAATTATGTTTCACAAAATAAAAATCAAATAACAAAAGATAGTATAAAAAAAGCAAAGTTTAGTAACTGTAACTTTAATCAAATAAAATAAGCTTTACAAAATAACTTTAATCTCAACTGGTTAACACTCGCATGCCACAAACTGTATATTGGTTCAAATACCTAACATCTACCTAACCGACCATTTGAGCCAACTTTTAGGAAATTTTTTGTTTGCCAGCATTTTGCCACTACCTAAACTATTTTTCCTATTCTAGTGTGGAAAGTGCTTACTTTCGACAATCATTTGAGGGGCAAAGTGGACCTTTTATGAATTTATCCCGAGACTTCCACACTCGGATTTTTTATTATCGGCTTTTTTTTCTTAACATTAAGTATGTATACTTGATTCTCTTTACGTCTATTCTACTGTAAAGTCAGGCGGTCGTAGAAAAATACTGTACCTAATACGTGTGTTGCATTCCTGGACAAACTCCGCTATCGCGTCGTTCGGCCATCACACTTAAACTACTATTGCCCAGGGAGGTGCTCTTATTAATTTCTGAAAATTTTAGGTTTTAAAGATTTTAAAACTGAAATATCAAAGTTAATTATTAATTTGAAAAAATTTAATTTTAAAAATGTACAAATTAAATTATTTACTTTTATCTGGTCATACTATTTTGTAAATAGGTGCGGAGATTTCCCTGGCAGAGCACAAAGATTACATTTTGGGAAGAAAAGATTGTGATATTGTTATCGATGGAGACAGCTCTGTAAGCAGAAGACACGCTATTTTAAAAGTTTCGGTAAGTTTTTGTATTCATGGTACAAAAATTACTTCAGTACAATCCATATTTATTTATTTCATTCAGTCATAATGGTTTACTTATGAACTATATGATATTTAGTCCGCGAGACAGCACGGGACCTTCTTAAATGATTAACACCCGGATGAAACTTTGTGAACAGCTTCATTTTAACGTAACCTACAATATTTTATACGTGGCAACTCTCGAAACTGGGGCGTTTTCAATATGGAAACCACGGAAGAAAATATTGACCAATAATATCGATGATGCTGGCAGATTTGGACCAATAGGAAACGAATTACAGGAATAATTTGCATTTGTGCTTTCCATAAAAAGACGATTTTAAGACATATTTTGCATATTACTGTCAGGTAAAGTATTGTTTATGTTGACTGAACAAAACATCTGAGTGAAACGCAAGTTGTAAAGATTAGGGATATGAAATATGATAATGGAAAAAATTATCGACAATTTGTCATGCACTCGCGATATTATGCAAATATTTTAATGATAAGTATTTTTGTCAAAACAGTGTGATTTATAAAAATAAAAACGGACATATCTCGGAAACAAATAAACGTATTTACTTTAAATTTGGCACACATAAGGAGCCCCAAAAGCCACTTATACCAAAGTAAAAAAAAAAATTAGGTTCGGACTAAAAATTTTTTTGTATTATATATTTTGGTTAAAAACCACACCCTGTATACTGCAATTTGCAAATTTTGGTATTACAACGTAAAAGCTAAAGATGGTGCTATAATACCCTTAGATTGTATTTAACGCGTTAAGTCTCAGTTTTTTATAAAAAAAAATCCAAATTTCAATCCTGAGATATTAGGATTACAAACAATATCACGTTTTAAACTACATAAAATGAATTTTTAGGTTATAGCTAATTTAGGCATAAATAAATTAACACCCACCCTACCCAAAAAAAAATCAGGCTGGTACAGGGCCGGATAAATATTTTTTAATTTATTTTTATAAAATTTACAAACACATACTTTTAATTTATTAATAAACCCTGTTTTAATTTGAAATACGTTTTCGGAATTAATTTGAAGTCGTAGTCAAATCATTAAAATTTCAGGACCGGACTAATATTTATTTGGTTATATTTGTCCTTATTGGAAAACAAAATTTTTTTGTACTGTAAAATACAATCTAAGGGTATTATAGCACCTTCCCTTAGCTTTTACGTGGTAATACCAAAATTTGCAAATTGCAGTATACAGGGTGTTGTTTTTAACAAAAATATATAATACTAAATTTTTTTTAGACCGGACCTGGAATTATTTTTTTTTATACATTGGTAGAAGTGACTTTTGGGGCTCCTTACGTGCGCAAATTTAAAGTAAATGCGTTTTTATTTTTGCATTATTTTCATAAATCACACTGTATATTTGACAAAAAGATTAAAAAAAAAATTATCATTGGATATGAGTTGCCCGGCCTGTAATACTTACCATTAAAATATTTGCGTTTCGTCGTGAATCACCCTGTATACACAAATACCGAAAATAAAAGTACCTTACAAAAATATTGAGCCGTTTAGCGAGTCCTCCATCATTAACATGTCAAAATAACGTGGTTATGAAAATTTATTAACATCCAGCTGTTTGTTGTTTAATAAACTGACCTGCCTCCTGAACATTTCGATTTTACGATGTCTTGTTCACTGATCACACATGATCGGGAGGGCTAATTTATGATCAAGTATCGCAGGTCCTACAAAATTATTGGGGCATATTCCTTAAAAAAAAAGACATTGCCCAATCACATAAACATTTTTTTTTGTACCTTCATCAAAAACATGATTTTAGTAACTGTCTGCAGATAACTAAAGCAAGGCTTTTTTGGTTATCGATGCAAAACAACTTTTTTTTTTTTGATCACGGGTGCAAAAAAAGATTTCTGTCCGTTTTTTACCCAAAATTAAAAAGAAACAGCAGAAAATAGTAATATTGAAGAAATCTAATTATACTTGCCTAAAATTAAGCCATTTCATCTTCAAAATATCAAACTGTCAAAGATTAAAATGTTGCAACAATGAACGTCACCGAGTAAAAAGGCATATCGCTATGGAAACCATTTACCAGCCGCCTTTATTTATAGTTTAAAGATGGTGTGTTGCAAGAAGTGCTCTTCGTTTGTTAAAGTATTTTCCTGTTTTTGTTGGATTTTTTGATAAAGGTATTAAAAAAAATAGTGTTAACAACTCGCGGCTAAACTGTGCTTTTTTTTACTCGCGTAAAAAAGCACTATTTTAGCCACTAGTTGTGAAAATTACTATTTTTTAATTAAAATTTGTAGAAAATAGTTTTTTTTTCTGCAAAACCGAGCCAACTTGGGAAAACCAATGGTGGTTATGATATCACCTTGTCGAGTATGAATTTACAAAAAATTTTCTTGCAACATTTTCTCTGTTGGACAGTGTAATCCTTCGATGTTAGTTAGTACGTCGATGGTGTAATCAATATGTCTTTGTTTCAAAAAAATTATTTAAAGGGTCCATACGAAACTAGGTATAAAAAGCTCTATGCAACGACCAACACTCAACTACTTTATATCAAAAAGGTGCCTTTTTTCCAGTCGACATAAAACTGACAACTTATGAATAGTTTTAAAGCAAAAGCTGAAAAGTCCTTAATTATCTGATTTTTAAATTTTTTTAAAATAACGCCTTTAGCAATTGATTTTTTATTGTTATGAATTTGTTTTACAATAGTACAAGTTAAAATTGTAAATTAATATTACTGTTTAAGTTTAGGTCTTTTTTTTAAATTTGTATTTGAAAACAAACTGATTTTTGTTTTATTTATATTATTTATGTTTTTATTCTCTTTTTTATTATAATTTGTTAATTTTGACTCAATTTATATGTAATTTTAAATGCATATGAAAATAAAGGCTATTTCTATTCTATAAAACGGTCCGGAGCTAACTGAGACTTTTGCAAGACAGATTGTTAATTAATATAATAAAATAAATAAAATTTCTCCATTTTGGTCTCGGAAACATTTTTGCTGTTCCTCAGTGTAATAAGCAAAAAGTGTGAAAAATTATAACACTGATGCGGTTTATTCGGCTTTTTGAACATTTTTATTAAAAATGAGTGGCACATTTGAATAGCAAAGTTCTAGAAGACTCCTTTTTCAATAACGTTTGTAAAAATAAGTTTTTATACAGCGTGTAGATCACGATCGAGAACGCGCTGAACACAGCTGTGTGGGGCTTTTATAATAATGTGGAGGATATCTTCCAAATATATTGTGTGCAACAGCGTTTTTTCCGAGGTTTTTTCACTGAGTTCAGCGTGTTCCGACCTTCTCAAAGTAGGAAAAGTAACATACCTAACACCAAAGTCATACATACATTTCCTGCAGAAAACACTGGAATGACTGTTAGACAGGTACCTTAGGAACGAAGTACTTCTGCGCTTAGCGCTGAACAAAAGACAGTACGCCTATCAACCAGGTAAATCAACAGATCTAGCCCTGGACGATTTAAACAGGCTAATCTCAAAGTAACTAGGGACTTATCGGTACATAAAGTCGGCATAGTCTGACTCGGCACTATTTCTCACAGTTTTGCACGGTGGTTGAAAGGTTTCTGACATTTTTGTCGTGTAAACATGTCATCTAAACATGCTCATATTGTGCCATTCTTAAAGGTGACAAATTAAAGTTAATGCCGTCCTTTATTAAAGGCAGGCACAAACATTATGAAAGTCGACATTATTTTGATAAAAAAGATTACATATTTAGACAATAACAATGACAGAATCCCTTTAAACTTCGTGAGGAATTGTCAAAAATAGTGCCGTCTTTATTAAAGACAGGCTATGCCGACTTTATGTACCGATAAGTCTCTATAAGGGAAAAAGAAATAGCAGTAACATTGTTTCTGGATATTGAAGGCGCTTTTAACAACGCTACAATAGCTTTACTGGTAGAAGCACAACGACGGCGAGGGGTAGCTTCCTACATCTGTCGTTAGATAAAAGCAAGCCTAGAAGAAAGGATAATAATGTCCACTTTAGGCAGCAAGACTATATAGGTCAAAGCAGGAGGAGAATGCAAGGTTGTCACCTCTGCTCTGGGAGAACCTGTTGGGTGACATCCTGAAGAAACTCACCAACGAAGACTTTATATGTGTTGGTTACTCAGATAACCTAGTAGTGGTCATCAAGGGGAAGTTTGGTGAGGTAATATCTAAACGAACTCAGAGAGCACTAAATTTAGTGAATAACTGGAGCAAAAAGGACCATCTGTCCATAAATGCTCAAAAGACGCAAATAGTCCCATTTACAAAGAAAAGAGTGCTACAACGACTAAAACCACCCGTACTAAATGTGACGGAAATTCCATAAACCAAGGAGGTGAAATATCTAGGGGTCATCTTTGACCAAAAGCTAACATGGAAACCTCACATAGTCAGCAGCCCAAAAAGCATCGATTGCATTGGGCAGATGCAGGAAATTGTAAGGGAAAAACTGGGACAAATCCCAAGATAACGTTATGGTTATATATAAAGTTGGTAAGGCCCATAATCTATGGTTCAGTGGCTTGGTGGACTAGAACCAAACAGGCCGGGGGCAACGTCAGCTCTGGAAGTTCTAGTGAATTGCATGTCTTCATTCAGGCAGAAGCACGAGAGGTAGCCTACAGGCTAACGCGGGTTCAAGCACCCGTTATCAGTTCACATGGAACTGAGCATGAAAGACTTGAAAACGAACTCAAAAAAGATCCTATACTGGGATTGCCGATTGGTTTAATGGTTTGCAAGTACAATTTCGAAAAGAAATACAAGGTCCTCCCTTCGGGGCGGAATCCATCTGGTACACAGACGGCTCCAAGACCGGTGAGGGTGTAGAGCAAAAATACGAGACGAGCAAAAATACGAGACTTTAGTCTCTATAAGCCTGACAAACGACTGCACAGTGTTCCAAGCTGAAGTAGCGGCAATATATCACTGTGCCGAAGAAATACAAAGAGTAGAGGAAAACTCGTTATTTATATATTCAGATAGTCAAGTTGCACTTAAAGCTCCAGAAGCAGTGCAAGTAACGTCCGAACTGGTTTGGGACTGCAGAACAGCTCTAAATAGGCTGGCAAACACCAAAATGGTGGGTTCCAGGACACTTCCAGGAAACAAAAAAGCCGATGAATTGGCCAGACAAGGCTCGTCAATTAAGTTCACAGGGCCTGATCCATTTTGTGGGATTGCTAAGGCCAGAGCAATCTATTAAACAGTGGCTCACCAAAGAGACGTAGACGTACGGCCTGTGGGAGCAAACGCCTGGACAAAGACAGGCCAAACAGCTCATGGAAGGAACCAAAGCTGACTGCAGAACTTCTTATTAAGGAAAGGAAGCTTGTCAGACAAATAGTGGGGCTTCTAACAGGTCACTGCAAACTCAATAAGCATTTGTATGCAATGGGATTGGTAGATGATGCATGCCGCTTCTGCAATAAAGAGGAAGAAACCTCATTACATGTCCTATGTCAATGTGAAGGCCTAGGTAGAAACCAGGGCTTTAATGGGGGATCTAGAATGTCCGCGGCCAGAAAGCTATATACAGGGCACACTGGCAAAGCTTCTGGGTTTCATGACAAGGACGGGGCTGTAACTTGCAGGGAGGAGAAAGGGGAACCACAATAGATCTGAGAAGGTCGAGGTGGACAGGTGTCTACACTACCCCATTCTAATCAGCGTGTTCCCGGCCGTGATCTACAAGTCGCGTCGGTCGTACACAAATCTGGTGTATACAAAGGTTATTCAAAATTCATTGAAATA
Organism: Oxystoma pomonae; assembly: GCA_963921995.1. Taxonomy (NCBI): domain Eukaryota; kingdom Metazoa; phylum Arthropoda; class Insecta; order Coleoptera; family Brentidae; genus Oxystoma; species Oxystoma pomonae. The sequence continues at coordinate 77,328,854 of OY998166.1, read as the reverse complement.
GGCCGTTTATTTTTAATAAAAATGTTCCAAAAATTTGAAAAACTGCACCAATGTCCTGATTCGCCCCCCCCTTTTACCTCCAGAAAAAATTAGACAACAGAGATGCTGGTGGTAACCTTGAAGTTAAAGCAGGTTTGGAAAAAACCCGGGTTTTTTATATAAAGCCCAACCCACTGGGCTTTTTTGGGTTTACAAATGGATTTTTTATGGTTTTCTTTTTAAATTATATACAGATTGTAGTTTTTCTTTAAAGTTAGGACTTATTCTCGCGATTGTTTATCAACTATAAAATACGACATAAAAATAGTGGAATACAGAAATCGAGAGTTTTTTTGTTTGTTATTAAATCAAAGCAGTTTTGGTTTAGTTTGACCAGCGCTTTTTTTTATATACTTAATATAAACAAACCTTAAGAAAATTATTGTTGGATTTTGTGTATTTACTACACTCAAGTACCTGCTTACTTAGTGTGACATGATAGTATATGATTCAAGTTTTCGTTTTTTTCGAGGTTATTAATTCTAAACCATTTTTTTAAAAGGAAAATGCCTAAAAGTAGCGCTAGAAAGAGTGCTTCAGAATGGACTGAGGTTTTAGAATCCAGTAATAAAAGTAGAGTCTGCAAATACTGAACCAGAATCGTTTTTTTTATAATTTGCATTGTTGCTAGTGCAGCATCCATTGAACATCGATGATTTATTTTATTAATAATGAAAATATCCACTTTTAAAAAAGCCCTACATGTTTTTTTTTTAAAGTGGGTTTTACCCACAAAAAAACAGTGGGTTTTTTCGGTTATCCACTGGGCAACCAACTCTGCTTTAAAGACATTCTCTAATTCCTCCACAGTATCACAGAAAAAAAAATGGGTTCGGTCTGGGTGGCAGGTAGTATGCACAGTATTTTGGGACAGTTTGACCTTCAATTCGTCACATCAAGAATAAACAAACGTATGAAGTACTTACCGCGAAAACCACGATATTGGAAATACAGAACAGTATTTTAGACAAAATCATTTCGGACATAAAAAAGAATTTTTGACCTGAACATATTTATACCAAGTTTTGTACAACGTGAAGCCAAAATCAAGGCAAAATTAACTAAAGTTGTTTCTAAATACGATAAACTGTTTGATTAATTCAAAACACAAATTGTTGAACTTTTATTGGGAGAAGTCAGTGTTTGGAAACAATATTGTTCAGAAGTAGGCAAAGCAAACATACCTGATAACAGTGATAGTATTAGAGTTTAATTTTGTGTTAAAAGTGGCATTTGTAGTGTAATTTTCTTAAAAAATTTTCGCCTGCTGCGCTTTGAAACCATTGATATACTTACAATTTTAGTTTAATTTTAAATCAAAAAATAAATTTTTAGTACAATTTTCTTAAAAAATTTTGCCTGCGGCGCTATGATACCGTTGATACTCGCTCGGTTTAATTTAACTCAAAAATCGCATTTTTAATGTAATTTTCTCAAAAATTTTCGGCGTATTAAACATTTTTAAAAATAAAAAATGTATGAAATAAACAACTTAAAATCCCCCCCCCCCTAGATTTGAGGTCAAATCCGCGCTAGTAGTAGTAGTTTGCATATATTGATATGTTCCTCATAAAGGCTATGCTTTTATGTTAGTTATTTTTTCGTATCGAAATCGCCCCCCCTCTTTTCAAATGGCTGGGACCGCCTCTGCATAACCTCATTGTTGTGACATGTTGGGTGTGGAAGTTTTGCTAATCGATCCATTATTTTTGTGGGGCACTTGTATTTTGGCTTGTATATTGGCTTCGGGGGGGGGGGGGGGTTAAGGATAAATAATAAAAAAAAACTTAATTTGCAGTAAAAATGTGACCATAATTGATACAAGGAAATAGGTGCTTACAAGCGCGGACCTGACCTCAAATGTAGAGGGGGGCGGGTGGTAACCAAATTTAAAGTTGTTTATTTAATTTTTTTAAATGCAATTTTTGACTTAAAATTAAACTAAAATCGTAAATATTGGTGGGATTTTGGGTATTTGAGCTGTTTATTTACCCTTGATTTGTCTGTAAAAATGCTAAAATACGCCGCAGGCGAAAATTTTTGCGAAAATGACACTTAAAATGCTATTTTTGCCAACAAATCGCAGGCAAAATGATAAAATTACATTAAAAAGCCCATTTTGATGGTGATGCAAATTGAAAACAAAAAATGAAACATAGCGGTCATGAACGAACGAAATCGTAAAAATGAAAGGTGTTAGAGCGACGCGATTTTTTAAAGCTCTTGTATTTTATTCCCTATATATTTTATTTCTGCTGTTATTTGATTGTGCGAATTCTATATAACCAGGCTTCTCCGGGGGGCAGGGGTTAACCCCAAAACTCCCCTCCCTCGATGCGCTACTATTACTAATCAAGTGGAAAGCAAAAGGGTGTGTATACATTTTCAATACATCATAAAATTGACGTTCCGTAGCTATATTGAAGACGCCGCAGTTTCGAGAGATGCCACCACGGAAGTAAAAATAGCTGGAATAATAATACCCCCTGAGAAATTTCACAAAAATGACCGCCTTATGTAGGTGACAGTTCTGAGCCTAAAAGAATGTAGTCACATCAACCAAATCGACTTGAAATTTTTTTTTCTGATGTGTCTTTTCCACAATCAGTAAATGGTTCGAAAAAAAACCGGACTTTTTGGAATGCAACTTCCATAATAATTATCCGAAATTTAAAATTTAAAGTTTATTTAAAAAAGGAAGATTTAAAATTTATGCGCTTAATGTCGAAACTGACATTTCTTTAAAATTCAAGATGGCGGACAGATTTCAAAAAATGGGTATTTTTGACCCCCCCTACAAAAAAATTGCGTGCGCCACTACAACATAACATAACATAAAATGTTAACTAAAAAGCTTAAATTTCCGGGTTGGTTTTATAGAGATCTCATAAGTAAGATAAATACAAAAAGCCGCTATCATGCTTTGATAAGAAAATCTAGGGTCAGTGATAACCAGATCATGGAATATAAGAATCTTAGAAGTAGAATTAAATTAAAAGCGAAACTTGAATATAAGAAATATAAAGAAAATATTGAACAAAACATACACGCAGATCCTCAAAGCAACAGGTATCCCAAAAACAATGCGGCTCAATGATGAGGAATACTGTGACACAAATGACATTTTAAATGGATTTGCTTCGTTTTTTCAATCAGTCTTCAGTCCTTCTTCACTAGAAGAATTCAATGCTTCTAACTATCATTATGGTAATATAAACCTAAGCGAAATTAGTGAGGACATGGTAAGGAAAGGAAACTAAAGCCTAAAAGATCTACAGGTATTGATAATATTCCCCCGTATATATACAAAGGGTGTACAGATCTATTAGTGAGACCAATTGCTTATATCTTTAATTCGTCAGTACAAAACCAAATAATTCCTGAGAAGCTTAAGGCAGCAGTTATTGTTCCTGTTCTAAAGGGCAGGGCAGGCCGATAAGCATATTAAACTCCCTCGCTAAGATTTTTGAATCTATACTTTACGACGATCTTTTAAAAACCATACAAAACAAAATTGCACATGAGCAACATGGTTTTATTACTGGAAAGTCTACTGTATCGAATTTATTAAAATTTACCACTAATACATTTGAAGCTATAAGCAATCAAGGTCAGCTTGACACAATATACACAGACTGTGCCAAAGCGTTTGACCTGGTAGATCATGCTATCTTAATCAAACGACTAGCAGAACTTGGTTTTTCTAATCAGACCTGTTCGTTTTTTATGTCTTACCTCTCAAATCGGTTACAAAAAGTAAAAGTTGGTAACTTATACTCCAATCCTTACGTGGCTAAATCAGGAGTCCCCCAGGGGAGTAATGTTGGCCCCCTATTATTTATAGTCTTTATTAATTCCCTTATTAACTGTGTAAAACATTCAGCTTGTCTAATGTTTGCAGATGATTTTAAAATATTTAAAGTTATTATGTCAATTTCAGATGCTCTTCTACTTCCGGAAGATCTGAACTCTGTTGCAAATTGGTTTTTACAAAATAAAATGCGTCTTAATGTAGATAAATGTGTCACAGTAACATACACTAGAAAATTAAATCCAATAAACTTTGAATATTCTATAAATAATTCAATTCCTCAGAGAAAACAAGAAATTAAGGATCTGGGTGTATACATGCAAAGCAATTTAAGATTCACCTCACATTATGATTTTGTGGTTGGAAAAGCTTATAAAAAATTAGGGTTTATTATTCGTAATTCCAAAAATTTTAAACTAAGTATAATAACTAAACTTTATAATGCACTAGTAAGACCTCATCTAGAATATGCATCAATAATATGGACGCCTAAGGCTCAATGTCACAGTGAACGAATTGAGCGCATTAAAAAAAAATTTCTTCGATTTATGTACCTGAAAGATAACAATTCCTATCCTTACCTTAAAGTATGTTAGGTACATATAAATATCAATAACTCTGTGATAGAAGAAAACAACATTCTGTGATTTTTATTTTTTATTTATTAAATAATATTAAGTACCATAATTGTGCAATAATTAATGATATAAATTTTTATGTACCTAAGGTAAATCTTAGATGTAACCATAGTAAATTATTTAGCATTAGATCTTCTCTAGATAGTCCTATAAACCAAATGCTGGAGCATTGTAATTCTATATTTAAGAATAATGGTGTTGACTTCTTTAACACAACTGCCAAAGAATTAAAAAATATATTTATTGTGTCATAGATTAAGTTAATGATTTGCCACATAAATTTTAGATTTTAAATTTTGGATTTTGACTTTGTAATGTAGTACTTTTTTATTGTCTTTGCGTATTCTTTTTGTCTTTTTTGTTTCTTCTTGTAGTTCTAGTAGTCTTATAATTTAATTACCGGTTGTAGAATGTGGTGTTTTATAAGACTTTAATTCAATAAATAAATAAATAAATAACAAAATACGCGTTTTGATTTTTTAAATCTGTTAAGAAATAAGAAAGTTCTGCAGTGTTACGTTTAATGCTATTTGTGCTTATTTTCGACGGTATGTGGTGTGGTCAAAAATAATCAGAATTTAAAGATTTTAAGCTTTCTTAAAAGCTAGAATTCCAAATTTTATGTACTTTATGTCAAAACTGCTATTTCTTTAAAATTCAAGATGGCGGACAAATCTGAAAAAAGCTTTTTTTTACCTTCCTGAAAAAAAATTGGGCACCACTGTAACAAAATTAAGTTGTGCTTTATTCTTTTAACGTATACACGTTACGTTTATTTAAATCGGTTAAGAAGTAAGAAAGTTGTGCAGTTTCACTACTATGAGTCATCTTTTTAAGCTGGCAAACTAAAAGTCCAAATTTTATGCGGCTAATGTCAAAACTGGCATTTCTTTAAAATTTAAGATAGCGGATCGATTTAAAAAGTGGGCATTTTTTATTTTTCCTGGAAAAAGAACGTGTGCGCCACTGCCTTATTTTTTAACAAATTAAAGTCGGTTAAAAAGTAAAAAAAAATCTGAAGTTTTACTTGTAACAATTACATACCAATTAATTTAAGTATAATGATTCCAGAAATTCGGAATATGACGCCTGATTTACGTACTATTTTTTTGAGGGGTCAAAAATACTCAGCCCATAAAGCCATCTGCCATCTTGAATTTTTAAAAGATGATAATTTTGTCTCTCTTTTCCAGTTACCTTATAAAATTTGTCCCGTCAAGTAAAAAAGATAATTTTTATTACTAAAAGAACATCGAATATAAAACTGCAAAACTTTCTTATTTCTTAATCGACTTTAGTAATCGTTACGTGAATATACGTTAAAAAAATAGGCCTATTAAATGCATATTTTTATTTTATTATACTGGCGCACACATTCTTTTTCCAGAAGGGATAAAAAAATACCCATTTTTCAAATCTGTCCGCTATCTTGAATTTTTAGCTATTCACAAAGCTTAAAATCTTTAGATTCTGATCATTTTTAACCAAACTGTACACCGTCGAATAAAAATATAACTTACAGTAAGAAAACTGCATAACTTTCTTATTTCTTAGCCGATTTAAATAAACGTAACGTGTGTTGACGTTAAAAGAATAAGGATATTTAGCACATAACTCTATTTTGTTACAGTGGCGCGCACTTTTTTTTTCAGGAGCGATTTTTTTTTAAATCTGTACGACATTTTGAATTTTAAAGAAATGTCAGTTTTTATACTGGGCGTGTAAAATTTAGACTTTTAGCTTTTAAGAAACCTTAAAATCTTTAAATTGTGATAAATTTTAATCAAATTGTATAACGTCGAATAAAAAGATGACTTATAGTAAGAAAGTTTTCTACCACACAAACACCATCAAATTTAACACTGCAGCAATTTCTTATTTCTTAACCGATTTAAAAAAACAAAACGGTTATACGCCTCTAAATGATAAGGCTATTTACAGCGTATCTTAAATTTATTACAGTGGCGCACACAATTTTTTTGCAGAGGGGGTCAAAAATACCCATTTTTTAAATCTGTCCGCCATCTTGAATTTTAAAGAAATTTCAGTTTTGACATTGGGCGCATAAATTCTGAAGTTTCGTTTTTAAAATAAACTTTAAATTTTAAAATTTTAAAAATTATTGTGGAAGTTGTAGGCAATCCAAAAAGTCCGGTTTTTTTTGGAACACCCTATATGTATGACTTTTCGTAATGTATTAAAACATTTTTGTTAATAGAAAAATTAAAGTTATATCATTTTTAGATGGGTTGCAAGTCGCTCTGTAAACATGATATATATTTGCCTGCTTTTTTTATTAGCCACGTACTTGTTTGAACCAAACCAAAAGTTACTAGGATGCTACTGCGTTGTTTTTTTTAGTCAAAAAAGTGTTTTCGGCTTTTTGTGTGTGTGTTTTTGCTAAAAATATAGTGTTTTCATTTGTTCTGTGCTGTTATGCAACCGGAATGACTAGTTTTTTGCTTTCATAAGTGCTGTGCGATAACCCTTTTTATTATTAGCCTCAGAGTTAGTGGAATTTTGTGAATACCAACTGATTGAGGCTCACAAATGTCAGGTACAAGTAGCGGTTATTTTCTTTGTAGGCTATTATCATTCCACCTATTTTTACTTCCGTTGCTGCCACTGATAAAATCTTGTGGGTTACGTTAAAATGAAGCCGCTCACAAAGTTTCAACCGGGAGTTAACCATTTAAGAAGGCCCTGTGCTGTCTCGCGGAGTACTTGTTATTGTTACTGTTTGAAGGTGGTAGACAACTTGAGAGTAAAATAGAGTTTCGAACTTTCATCGTCTTTATTTTTTACTTTTTCACAACGTTTCGAATGCTTATGCCCAAGTAGCATTTGGACGTCAAACTACGTTCTCTACTCGTTGGCTTAAAAATCCTGAAGTTGGCAAGCGGACTACAAATTTTATTCCATACGACTCCAATCCGACCTAAATGAGGAATACAAATTCGGGTCGGCTCGACGTCGCTAATTGTACTTCAATGGTATAGTAGTTTACCTATGACGACGTGATAATACGTCCGCCAACTCACCTAATTTTATATTATTTAATTGATTACCTAATGTGGTACTTGTTTAGTAAATTTTAGGTGAAATATATATTAACGAATTATAACTCACAAAAAATAAATGGCCACCTTTTTATTTCATTGACAATAAAAGTTATGTTATTAAAAAGGGCACTTTACCGAGTAATCTTGAGCGAAATATTTCTGCGAGGGCCACTTTATTGGTAAAGATGGTCAAGATGGGGCGAAAAATAACAAAAACAAAAAAATATTTAAAAAAATATATTTTTTAAAGCACTATTTCGGTTGTACTTAATACTAAAATCGCTCAAGAATAATAATAAACGCATCTTTAAGGCGTTATTAAGCCTCTTTTATTTTTTTAAAGAAAAAAATTGTCAATAATGGATGCCCAAGCTTGCAACTCCAAAATGGCCGAATTAGGGCTGGTTTAGTACTTTTACCAATTTATTACCAATTTGGACAAAGACACCGATTTGCACCCCTAATTTGATCCAAATCTAACCAGCCAACGTTAAACTACGTAATATGTGCAAACGTTCGAAATCCGCCTCCATTCTTCGTTGGCCATGTAACATGTAACTAAAACTGACTTAAAAAAAGAATGACAGTTCAGTTGAACATAACCTAGAAAAATATTTTCCGTTTTTCCTTGTTTTTTGCTTAAAAACATGGATTATTTTAAAATTTGAATGAGCTCGAGCTTGTCCCGCAGATGTGGGGGGAGGATAACAATTGTTGGTTCCCCATAAAAAAATCGACATTAAAAAATATCAGTGTGACCCCACTAATGCTCCAGATAAAGTGGACTGGAAGAAATATAAGTGCGAGCTGGCTGAAGGTCCATCAGATTTTTGGTTGGCAGCAAGCCAAAAAATTGTGCAATTTGATGTCCCAGATGCAAAATTGTAGGTTAAGTATCCTTCTTTTTCTTCGTTCCTTTTTTGGTAGGTATCCAAATAAGGCCCCTGAAATGCGACGTCGATTAAGGTAACAAGGTCGATGATGTTTCGTGGTCGATTTAGGTATAGGCGTTAAGTAAGTCGGCTTTGAAACGTAAACTGACGTGAATCCGTCTGGGCAAATATTTGTACAAATTACGTTGCCTATTTTGACGTCGTTTAAGGTCCGCATACGCGTACCTGACTACTTAAACGTCGGATTTTATTACAAAAGACATTTGTCGTTTGACTTATTAGTAGACAACTTATTTTGTACCTAATACGACGTCGCTTTATGACAGATTAGGTTGGAAGACGGATAAATGCTACTTGGGTGTATCTGCAATCGTCATCAGGTTTAATACTAACGAAAACTAAGACTACCTAATCTTTACAACATGGTTGGATCCGCCCTTTCACAGTTGAAATCTGTTACCTCCAAAAAGTATGGGTTTCCAAATATCTTTGATAGTGACGCTCTGTTGAGAAAATACATTCTGGTTCCTTTGTATGAATGCTGTTTCTATAAATTTTCGCTTGAATAGATTTTTCTCCTTGGCGACGATCTTTGCCTCTTTCCATTCCATATGATGTTGATTTTCCTTACTAGGGTGGCCATTTTATGGAAAACCGGAAAAAGTCAGGTAATTTCGACGGCCAGGGAAAAGTCAGTGAAATGTCAGGGAATTGCGACATAAATTCCTTGAAATTTAAAAACAATAGAACTATTTAAAAATGTCTATTTTGTAAAAAAGTTTTGAACAAATTGAGAGTTGTAACTTTAAAACAGTAGGTATTTACATACTGATTGATTCTTTAAAAAAGTTTTAATTAATCGAATATTTTTTTAATTTCAAATTTCTTATGGCAACTTGACAAAGATAATTTAACAACAAGCTTCTAGGTGAGCACACAAGCAAAACCGCTAAGTTAAAGGCGAGGTCCAGAGTCAAGTCACTGCAAAGTGGAGTTTGAGTAGGACGAGAAATGCTTCTTTGTAGTTAGACCTTTTTCCTAACAAAAACAAAAAAATCGGTCCCTCAGCTTTGCAGCTTACTCAACTCCACTTTTTTTTCATATATATATATTTCAGAAAAAACATGGATTTCTAAAGAATTTTTGGCTTAAAGAACCCCGCACGGATAACCTACGACCCGCGGTAAAATGTAACCATATTTTAAAGGTATTGTACTAAATGTCAAGTGAAATTCTATGAGAATTGTATATCTGTGATAGGAGATATGAGCTGAAAACCTACGAAGACTTTTTCTCGCAACTTGAAAAGTACTTTGAAGATTTGCGTATTTGGGTCTCATTTTAAAGGTACTGGAATACTGCACAGGGGCTTATCCAGGGCTTTACTGCCTAAGATTTAAAAAAAATTAACGTAAATTAGAGTAAAAAAACTTTTGGGTTTCTTTTTCCCGGTGTCTTTTTATGGGTTTGATCTCATTCGAAGGGTAATTAAATAGCGTAGTCAGGATTTAATTTAAAGGAGGGCATTAATAAAACACAAAAACTTTTAACTTCCGTTTACGTAATTTTTTTAAAATTAATTTTCTCAGACAGTAAAGTTCCTGTAACAAAAAAAAAATAGGGATACACCCCTGTACGGTATTCAAGTGTTCTTAGGTGTTTGCCAGACATATGTTTTTTGACGTCTCATATCTCCTATCATATATGATCCTCATATAATTTCACTATTTTGACCTTTGGTGCAATGCATTTTACGGCGGCCCATACGTCCAAGTTATCCGTGCAGGGTACTTTTAAAAATTTTGCCTGCGGCCGGCGCTAGAATGGCATTAATTGTTACAATTTTCTACATTGAGTATTTGTGACTTGATTTTTCCAACGTATCTAAAATTGAGTCTAAATTCGACCCCAACCCAGTCTTTGGCAGGTAACCTAACCCTCTTGTTTAAAAATATTTCATAATAAGTGGAAAGAAGGTCAATTTTTTCTTAATTTTCCGCTTAACATGCAAAAAAAATTACCTACGGGTCCTTTATTGTTATAATTTTAGATAAATTTTGAGGATTGTTTTTTCATCAACATTTAAAAGGTGTTAAAGATGGTATCTTTAGTAAAATTTTCTTAAAATTTTTGTTTGGGGCGCATTCATGACATGATTTTCCTAACATATCTACTCAGTCCCTCTTGGCAGGTAACCCAGCCCACTTCGTAAAATAAAAACGACGACCAGTTTGTTAGTTTTGACGCCGAAAGTTTGTACACGAACGTACCACTGGAAGAATCACTTCAAATGATTGAACAGAAGCTACTCAAGGACAATCACCTCTCTGATAGAACCAATCTACCAATCAATACCATTATGGATTTGTTGAAATGCTGTCTGCAGAATTTTTACTTCCAGAAAAAGGACAGGTATTTTCGAAAGGAAGAGGGTCTACCCATGGGATCTCAACTATGGTCGGTAGTGGCCAACATCTTTATGGAATCACATCTTTATGGAATCCTTAAGATACATGGACGACATATTTATCTTCTGGAAAGAGGATAACAATACACTAGAACAATTATTCAATCATGTCAACAGCATAAGAAACTGCATCACATTAACTCTGGAAAAAAAAGAAAATTGTCAGGTCCCTTTTCTCTAGTAACCAAAAATAATTCAACCATAACCACTTCCATATACCGCAAATCAACTCATACTGGACAATATCTAAACTTCAAATCAAACCACTTCACAACAACTAAACTGGGAATTGCAAAATCTCTTATAGATCGAGCCACCTACATCTGCAATACAGAAGAAGCTTTAAATAAGGAAAAGGCAAAAATTCGATCTGATCTGCGAAGGAACGTTTCTCCAACTATATGATCAATAAAACTCTTCAGACCAAACCAACACAAAGGATAAGAGACGTAAATACTGAAAGGAAGGCGACACTTATTCCATACATCAAAGCAATCTCAAAAAAGATAAGAAGAATCGGCAACCAATAACGTCTTCGGACTGTCTTCAAAACGACCACAACAATAAGTCAGTTAACAAAAACTAAACCATATCACCACAGCACCAAGAACTGCTGCATCTTTCTGGTAGCATGCGAGTGTGGGGATATTAGTTATAGTTTTACCAGAGCTGGGCAACTTATATTTCTATTTTTTTTTCATATTTGCATATTAAACGGATTTTATGAAATGGACTGATGTTTTGTTGTCTCTTTTTATAATTTCCCCAGACAGTTTTTGATAGATTGATTTTTTTTGTTAGTAAAATATGTCAGGCTTGGACAAAAAAAAAACAAAAACAAACAGGGAATACACACGGTAGATATTAAAAATGTAAATAATAGGTAAAATATAAAGACTTCTATCATCTATATTTTTGTTACCCTTTTTTTTTACAATAAAATATGGAAACATAATGTGTTATTTTTATTAATTTTCCAGCTTGGTAAATGCATGTTTTCTTTTCACTTTTCCTGGGTTTCTTTCTCCGTTGGACGTATTTTTAAAGTTTTTGATACAGCAAAATTCCATTTTTAAACCTCACGTTCATCAAAAATCTGACAGTGACAAAGTTATTTGTCAGGGGTTACCAACCATCATTGCCAACGCACAATTTCTAACATTTTCCTAATAAACTGTAAAATCCAGTTGCTCACCTTTGGTAAAACAATAACTGTCAAAAATCGTATACAGGGCCTCTAGGATATACACATCGGAGAAACCAGCCGACCCATGGAAGTTCGCCTTACAGAACACAAAGGTGAAACTCGACAAGGGGACAGAACTGGATCAAAAATAGCTCAACATTGATGGGAAAAATCAACATCATATGCAATAGAAAGAGGCAAACATCGTCGCCAAGGAGGAACATCTATTCAAGCGAAAATTTTAAGAAACAGCATTTATACAGAGGAACTAGAATGTATTTTCTCAACAGAGCGTCACCATCAAAGATATTTGGAAACCCATACTTTTCGGAGGTAACAGATTTCAACTGCGAAAGGGCGGAGCCAACCATGTTGTAAACTTCATGTTTCATTCATAGTTTTTGTTAGTATTCACCTGATGACGATTGCAGATACATAAGCATTCGAAACTTTGTGAAAAAGTAAAAAATAAAGAGGATGGAAGTTCAAAACTATAGTTTATTGTTATTATTGATTGACTCGCCCCCCTTTCTCGGACATTTTAGTACTACATTGTACAGTTGGAATGGTTTCTTTGATCATAGATAAAAGATGTCCATATTTAATTTTTTAGAAGGCAGAAGTGTCAGTAGTTGACTGCGAAGCCAAGTTTAACACATTTGTTAATAATAAAAAAATTACCCCAAACGAAGCCATAAAATTAAAAATTGATGATGTCATCCAATTTGGTGCTGGGAAAAGCGAATTTGTGTAAGTTGTTTAGAATTTTTCATTGTTGGAAGTTTGTTTGATTTTAATAGAAAAAAGGTGTTACCAAATGTTGATATAAAACACCTCAGTTTATAAACAAATAAATCAACTACTTACTTAGTTTATCTAACAAGCGCGGAAAGTGCGTCTTTTCCGCACCCAATTGCAAATTGCCGAACGACGCTTGAGTAGGGTAAAGTAAGGCGGAGAAGATACTTTACGTCCGTGTGTACAGTATTTTTTCTATTAAAAGCTTTTAAAATTTGAAAATGTCCTTTTTATACTGGTTTGTGGATTTCTCTGAAAGTAGTTTTTTCCTAAAGATCCAGGCTTCTTTTAAACTAAATTTGGGATAATCTTGGTATTTTATTCAAGAATTTTTGTTATACTTTTCTATTCATTTTCTAATAACTCGAATAGTTTGTTGTTTTTTTTTTGTTTTCCTTAGAAAAATAAGTCAATAGTAACTATTAGGTTTAAAAGACACTAATATTTCTTATAAAAAAAATAATTATATAAAAAAACCTTTGTTGTAATATTATTAGATTGTTTATTTCCCAACAAACTTTAATAATTGTCAGAGAAAAGTAACAAAACAAAGAATCCAAAATAAACGCAAAAACATAGCAAATCAAGTGGTTAATTAATATCAACGCGAACGAAAATAAAATAAATTATTTAAAATTAATTATTTTTGTTTTACTTTTTTTAAATATATTGAGTGCAATTTAGTTTTAAAATATTCTTTGTATATTTCTTAAAAACAAGTAAATGTTTGTTGTGTTTATTCGATCAATTATTTTTTCCAGTACTATGGTTAAATTGTATTATTTGAAGTGGATTAATTTGTCTGGTAAAATTGTTCTTTTTTTTTGTGAATAATTATGCTATTTTAATTTTATATTTGCCAGTCAACTTTAGATAACTAAAGGGACGTTATAAATTAATCCTCGGTTCTAAAAATGAAAGATTAAGCATTGAATTACTAAATAAAAAAATGCATTTAAAATGTTTTTTAAATACTTTTTGTGTAAAAATGATTGGATCGTTTTCGTTTTGAATATAATTCCTTAAAACATTGATTGATTAAACATGATGTGTTTCCAAAATAAGTAACTGTTATATCATCCGCGAATAATTTAATTTGATCATTTTAAATTAAAAGAATTGGACCAAGAACTGATCCTTGAGGGACACCGCATTTGATTTCCTGATTGCGGATTATTTATTAATGTAAACAAATCGATTCTTGTTTTCGAAATAATTCTATTTCTATATAAGAAATATAATTTATTTAAAAATATACTGTAATTGACAGTGTCAAATGCTTTTCGTAAATATAGAGATAATATACACCATTTACTGTGTTGGTTAGTTTTTAGTTGAGTGTCAGTTATTACATGTAAGGCTGCTTTTTCTTTATTTTCGGACTCTTAAAAACGATAATGACCCTTATACAGTACGTTATTTTCATCGATCAACCAATTATTTTAGGTTACACCACCAGCACGATCTCTCCGAATTCAAATATGTAACCACAACAACAAAAATTGGCAGCAGCCAAAGAGACGCCCTAAGTAAAATATTAAACCAGTGCGGAGGCATCCTGGTTGACAGTTGGTCTAAGGACTGTACTCATCTGACTATCGATAAAATTGTGTTGTCTGAAAAGGCAGGTGACATGATTGTAGGTTATCCAAAATATTTTGCGCGCAAATTCTGCAGCGATGACCTTTTTTTCGTTGATCATGTGAAAAACATTTTTCCAACTATTTTTATCTTATTTTTTCGGTTTTAAAAAGGTTTTAAAAAATTTGGTTTTTTTAACCATATTAATTAATTTTACAAAGAAATAAACCAAATTTTTTTTACAAAAAGATTTTTATCTGGTAAAAATAATAAAGATGGTGGAATAAGAGCGAGCTTGTCCTGTGGTCACATTTACTTGCGTCCTCCTAAAATTTTCAATCCATCCATTAAAAAATTTGATTAACCATCTAGAACAGCCATCTGCATATATTTTACAACTGTTTTCTTTGATGTTAGGTACTCGAAGCACTCGTAGATGGCAAACCGTTTGTACTTCCAGAATACTGGATAGCCCTAGAAAAGAGTCTTAAAAATAAGAACCTAAAACAACCAGACATTAACAAGTATAACAAACCACCGATAGATGAGAATATTAATCTTGCCGATATTGAAGATAACATATTTGTGTATAAAGGAGAAAGACGTAATGTGTTTAAGGATAAAGTGTTTGTTTTCGCCACTACCAAAAAGAAAAATATGTTGAAGAAAGTTATTGAGCAATGCGGTAAGAAAATAATCGATAAGTATTGTGCTTCCAATGTCAGTTGGAACGGTCTGAACACCAAAACCTCATAAAATGTTGCCAAATTTTAGGTAAACAAATAACACAAAATCTTATAACCTTTCCCTTAATTCGAGTTATTTAAAAAACATCAACTGGGTCATATTTTGAGCCCCCATCCAAAATATTTCTCTGGATGCAATACTGCTACTATTTATTAACTATATCTCACACTTTAATAAAGAGATCGAAATATTTAAAGAGCTATGTATCATTCATCATTCATTGATTGTTACAATATTAGTTTTATCTTAAGCAATTTTAGTCAACGAAACATTCAAATCGCGTAAAAAATGACACATAAGACACATGATTTTGGAATTAAATCAAGAATTAAGACTTGACTAACCGAAACCAATACCTACCAACCCTTTAAAAGAAGCTGTAATCGCCCTTGAAACATGGTATAGGGGAGGGTATGGGTAACTTTTACCATGAATATTATTTTAAAAATTATTAACCATCTCGTTTTTTTGAATACGTATATGTAGTCTTTTGCTCTTTAAAAATTATGGTCACACTACTTAAACACTCAGTTACTTTGTCTATACAGGCTTCTTAGTGCTTTTATATAAAGACGGTTTGAAAATTTTTTCGTGTAAACACCACTAGAACTGTTTCAAGCACTAAACCGATTTTATTAAGAAAGCTTTACTCATGATCAATACTAATCGCAGTTTGAAATGAGTCTTGGTAAACAAAGTTTTAATGTAAAACACCACATACTAAACACCGATTATTTATTAACTAATCACGATTAAAGCCTAATCAGGCAATTTTTGGGTTGGTGGATATGAGCATAAACGTCGTAATTTTTATTGATTTTACGCAATACATGTTTTAGGTGGACAGTGTCAGGCATGGCAAGAAAAACCTCTGATACTTTATGAAGTTCAAAGGAGCCCTAAAACTCACGTAATAATTAATTTAGACACTGAACAAACAAAAGGTTTTAGTGAGTTTATTAAGGAGTACGAAAAACAAAACAAAAGGACCATTCCAGTGAACGAAATTCCTATGGCTATAGTAAAATGTTCCACCGAGCAGGTATGGAGGATTTTGTGTACAGAAATGCCAGAAGAATAACAGACCCAACATAAGTAGAACCCAAATTTAATAAAAAACGCCACACATGGTATCGGTTATTTTTCTGTTTTTTCTTGTAATTTTTGTATTTTTAAGCACTAGATCAAAACGACGGTTAAACGCAAAGGTGCTGTTAAAAACTTTCTGTTTATGGCTCTTATTTAACTTGCAGATTTTTAGACTACACTGTCGCTCTTTAAGGCCAACCATTATCAACCTTCGCTGCTATTTTGACCACAAAACTAATCGATTTTCTGTATTTCGCTGTGAAAATGGTGGGCAAGATCGATAAAAGGGCACTAAAACGGTAGGACTTGATCGGCGTTTAAGTAAAGTCGGTTATGGTTTTACCATAATTTCTAGAAGAATGTGAACTTCTCAACATTTCTTGAATAATTCAAGTCAAGTCAAAAAGTCTCAATATCTTCTCAAAAGAATCCCTAATTCTTGAAACAAGTTACTTTGCATTATTTAAAGCTGTTAGCTCCGAGCACCAGATACTCTCCAGTTCAGTGAACCCCTTTAAGTGCTTCTCTAGTTTTAGCAGAAAATTAAAAAACCGGTAGGACCGCTAGGTTAACGCTAAGTTAGAGGTCCCATACATAATTCTTGGAGAAAAATTTAATGTTACTATTTTCAAATTAGGTGCTATTTAAGTACTCCATGAATATTAAACCAAAACTAAAAAATTTTTTTTTTTTGGTATTTTCGCAAAAAAATAAGTAGGTACGGCTAGCTTAACATAAACCTAGCGGTCCCACACAGGTACCCCTTCAGATAAACCAAATTTTAATTATTTTAAAATAGAGAGCAATTTAAGTGCTAATTCTTTGAAAATTAGCACCTACAAGTGGAAGGCTGGCTTTATACAAACTTAGCGGTCCACCTCCTTAGTTAAAAAAAAATACGCGCGAAAACCAGAGTTTTTGCATTTTTATTCAACTTCTAAATTAAATGTGTTGTTTTTAAAGATATAAATCATTTTATGCTTATTATCTCGAATTTGTGTGATTACCAATGAAATACCATTTTTTTCATTTTTCGCCTGGGACCGCTAGGTTTATGTTAAGCTAGAGGTCCCTAGTTTTGCGAAAATACTTATTTTAAGTTTTGATTTAATATTAGGGGAGCACTTAAATAGCACCTAATTTGGAAATAGTAACATAACAGCTTAACGTTAACCTAGCGATCCTACCGTTTTTTTAATTTTCTGATAAAACTAGAGAAGCACTTAATTTTTAGATTGAGGACCAAATTAGCACCTAAAGAGCACCTAGTTCTGGTACTATCGTTTTTTGATTTTATTGAGGTGTGAGCGCCTAGTTTATATAGGTCTCCCAAGACCCATAAATGTTGTGTGTTGGGACCTATTTTTAGAGGTAAATATGTCGCATTTGCAGCACCACTCTTACATATCGACGGCATTCCACCAAATTATACCGATTTCGGACTCGTGCAAAGGTAGCTCGTCCTTTACTGTCGCGTAGCTTACGAAGACAGTGTCTATCTCAGATCGTGGCAGAACCGTTGGATATAAGACCTGCATATAATTAGTAGGGTGACCAGATTTTTGAAGCCTCGATACTGGACACTCTCAGAAGGTAATTTTTCTGTCACTTTTGAGTCCCATCAAGTACCTTCGAACTCCAGACCAGGTATTTTTTTTATCTGGTATTTTTGCCCTTCTTGGGGAGTGTATAACTATGGCCGACCTCACGTAATACCCACCCTATCCGGCCTGTTTACGGGCGTGAATGGAGGGTTAGGACCAAGTTTTTGCACTCTCTTTTGCATGGCTTCGATCCACTGTGCGTCCGGCCGAATATAGGACTAATGGTCACCCTAAATTAAGTCATTGCGCCTACCTAGGGGCTGATTCTTGAATTTCGAGATCATGGTCGTCTGGGAACGTTCTTCTTCAACGTTCTTGTTCAAGTGCCATGCTCTCTTCGAACGTTGGTTATAATCAGCGCGATCTGTACCCTATCCACTGCTTTTCGGAAAAGTGTCCTAGTACTAACACCATACCATTGTCTAACATTTTAAGGCCATGATATCCGCCTACGACCCGGACCTCTTCTGCCTTCAATTTTGCCTTCTATTATTAATTTGAAAAGTTTATATTTGTCATTTCTCAAAATATGGCCAAAATATTCAAGTTTTCGTTTTTTGATGGTAAAAAAACTTCAAGATCTTTATTTATTCTAAGCAGAACATCCACATTAGTTACTCGGTCCATCCAAGATATCCTTAGTATTCTACGATAACACCACATCTCGAATGCATCCAATTTTTTGCACATGGACTCAGTAAGTGTCCATGCTTCCATGTCAGACCCTCTTCGCAGCTATGAAGAAGTAAATTCTCTATTAGTTTGTTACTATAGATATTAAACAACGTCGGAGACTATATACAACCTTGGCGTACTCCTTTTCTTATTTGGACCTCTTCGGACAATTGGCCATCAACCTTTATTTGAGCAGTCTGATTCCAGTATAGCTTAGCGATTTTCTTTAGATCTCGGTCATCTAGACCAACTTCTTTTAGCGATTCCATGAGCTTTTTGTGTTTTACTCGATCAAATGCTTTGTCATAATCTATGAAACAGGCACCGACACATCCCTAGACCGCTGAACTAAGAATTGAATGCTAAACAAGGCCTCTCTTGTCCCGAATCCACCACGAAATCCAAACTGCGTGTCGCCCATAAAGGATTCGCATTTCCCATAAATTATTTTATGGATAATCTTTAAAAATATTTTTAACATATGGCTCATTAGGCTGATTAGGCGGTAATCACTACACTTCTTTGCTGAATGTTTTATAGGCAGCGTAACCAAGGTTGATTTTAGCCAGTCAGCAGGAATTTTACCGTTACGATAAATCAAGTTAAAAAGTTTGACCAGCGTATTTAGCGAATTTTCGTTTTTTATTAGCTTTAAAACCTCAGTGTATACTTCGTCTTACCCTACCGCTTTTCTATTTTTAGTTGAAGGTATTGCGTGTTTTACTTTCTCTGGTGTTATATCTATGCCTTGGTTTGATAATTCTTCTGACTGTTCGGATCGGTTATCGGTAAAGAGATGTTCTATGTAGTGGAAACGTTCATGCCTTGGTTTGATAATTCTTCTGACTGTTCGGATCGGTTATCGGTAAAGAGATGTTCTATGTAGTAGGAACGTTCACATCCTTCATTTCGACCAATAAGAAGCCTCAGAAGCTGCCAAGCTTGTACGGTGCACGCGCAAAGCTGACTCGATTATAGTTTTATAAGAGCGCCCGTTCACCTGCCCAGAGGTATTACACCTGTATGAAAGTGTAGGAACGTTCTTTCGATATAAGGCAATCGTGTAAGGTCGGTCGTGGTCGGATAGGTTTCGGATAACTCGTGATAGCTTCAAAGCCTGTTATTGGTGAATATCAGGGAGGGGACAGTTCTCGTGCGATCTTTCCTACGAAATTCAAGAGTCAGCTCCCTAGAAATTTTCTGCCATTTTTCCTAGCCACGATGATACCAATCTTCATCGTTTTTTTGCTCTGTTCTTAAGTCATCAAGCCTCTTTGATGTTTAAACCGATTGTAACTCTGTAAATTTTCTAGCCAACGCGACATTATGTCCTTCCAGATTTTCATTAGGAACCAATGCCACTAAAGTGCTAAATAAAATTGTTTATTATTAGACATTTTCTGCAATGGGTAAACAAAAATATCTGCCCCTTAATTTTCAAAAATACTAAAATGTGACCAGCGACGGCAGGGTGATGTTGTATATTTTATTTATTAATAATTATTATTTTCTTTAGGATTGCAATCCCGATTTCGATATTGTGCATCACGTTTTGGGGAATCGCTTGGTCGCGCAACCAGAGAAGAACAGCGAAGACCCATCGAAATTTATTCCAGAGACAGAAGCCACCGACTCCTATTATGATGCCAGATCTAAACAGAGCAAGGAAGGGATTGGTTACACGATGTCTACTATTCTTCCTACTTTTAATACCCAGATGGGTGAGTGCAAGAACTACCAAATTGAATTTGGTTAAAATTGTTTTCGCAATATTGCATGCAAATATTCTATCAGCGATTGTTGGGAAAAGCCGAAAAAAAGCGCTTTTTCCCGAATTTTTATAGAAAAGTTAATAAACATAAATTTATGGGTACAACAAGCGAGCACAACACTAAATAACCTAGTACCTAAATAAATAGATATCTAGTAGCAATACACTACGCTTTCAAATCGGTTTAATCTATTAAATGTATTACCTTTTTTTTATTTGTTCTCCGACTATAGATGAACCTGAGGACCTCAACATGCCCTCAACATCTGGCGCAAGAAAAAAGGAGCAGCACAAAAATGATAACGATGTAATTTTAATTGATAGTGACGATGAAAATGATGATGATACAATACCCGCAAAAAGAAAACACAAAGATGAAACAAACAACAACGCAAAGAAAATTAAACTAGGGAAAGAAATAATAAATAAAAAGAAAATAATGGTTTCTGATGATGACGATACAATAATTAACAAAAATAAAACAGTCGCAGTTGATGAGGGTGACGGACCATCAGCATCTACTAAACGACTTAATAAAGAAGAAAGACATGAAGGATCCAAGAAAATTAGGTTGGATCTGCGGATATCGCCTAGGTAAGAATTGGAGTCCTTGTATGAATTTTTAACATATATATACATATATATATATATATTCGTTTTTATTTCCATCATCAACAGCTGTAGGTTTTTAACGTATATATATTGGTAAGTACGCCATGTCTGTAACTTACAATACTTACAACTTCATCATTTGTTCAAATAATATTTTTGAATGTAGAATTTGATATTATGATCCATCAAATTTTTTTGTATCCATTTTAATTTTTTTAGTGAAAAAGAAAACCGAGTAGGACACAACGCGGAATATCCGGAATCACAAAGACCCAAAGAAAATCTGATGGAAAAATCTATCTGTAAAACACAAGATTTCATAAAGGTGAGTTTAATCATTTTGGGCTTGTACCTGTAGTTTCGAGCTTAATATGTTAAATACGAGGATACGAGTTTCCCTAATTTTATTCTTTATATTTTCTGATATGCCATCATCATCATCATCATAGGCAATCACTCGATACCGAGTATGATTTTCCTCTATTCTGTATCGTCGCTATCTGTTGTGCGTTTTTTTGATGGCTATGTAAGCCAATTCTCGAGCCGCATACCCTTCCACAGTCCTGGCACACCCAGTCTTCGGCAGCAGCCGGGTGTTGTTGGTCATCCATTCTTCCATTTTGTCGCTCCTTTCTACGTTCTCTCTTTTCCGTTTCTAGTGTACGTCGTTGCTCTTCAAAAGTTTGTGCTCCCTCATAGACTGTTCGGCGCCATGTAGCCCTATCGTTTGCCGTGGTCTCGAAGTTGTTTATATCGATGTGACCCTTCATCATATTGCCTTTGAGAACGTCCTTGTACCTTTTTTGTTGACCACCTTGATTTCTCTTTCCCTCCTTCAGTTGTCCATAAAATATCTGCTTTGGGAGACGTGTTTCAGGCATGCGGATAATGTGACCAGTCCAACGAAGTTGGTGCTTGAAGATAAGGGCTTCTATACTAGTTGTTCTGGCTTCTTCTAAAACACTTATGTTTGCTCTTCAGTCTTGCCATTTGATTCTCAGTATTCGTCTTAAACAACTTTGGTGATATTTTTCTAGTCGTTTGATATGCCTTCTGTAGGTGGTCCACGTTTCGCATCCGTATGTTAGAGTTGGTATTATAACTGTGTTGTAGACACGAAGCTTGGTCTCCGCATTGATGTCGTGATTGTTGAAGACTCTCTCCGAAAGCCGTCCGAACGCTGCGCTAGCACATTTTAGGCGATGCTGTGTTTCTGCGTCAATAGTTGCGTTTGATGATAGGTGGCTCCCAAGATATGGGTAATGTTCCACGTTCTGCAGAGGATGGCCATTTATGGAAATGTTTGGAGCTTGGGGATTCGTACCTGGTTCTGGTTGGTGAAGAATTTGCGTTTTGGCAAGCTTGATCTCTAGGCCAATGCTTTTGTAGGCTTGGTTAAATGCGTTGATTACCAGTTGTAGACCTTCCTCTGTATCGGCCATTACGACGTTGTCATCGGCGTACTGCAGTTCGATTACCGAGGTTGTCGAGACCTTAGTTTTTGCTCGCAGTCTGCCTAGGTTAAGTAGGCCACCGTCGAATCTATATAGAATTTCCACTCCCGGCGGTAGATGTTCCTCAACAAGGTGAAGCATGGCACCTAAAAATATAGAGAATAGGATGGGCACAATAACACACCCTTGTTTAACGCCTGTCGTAATCTGGAATGACTCTCCTGGTCCATCGTTGCTCAGGACTGTTGCATTCATATTGTCGTGTAGTAGTCTAAGAATTTGAATATATTTTTGAGGGCATCCAGCTTTTGCCAGTATTTTCCAAAGAGCTTCTCTGTTGACCGAATCAAATGCTTTGACTAGATCTATGAAGGCCATGAAGAGAGGGCGATTTTGTTCTCTAGATTTCTCTTGCATTTGTCTGGCACTGAAGATCATGTCAGCTGTGCCTCGATTGGGCCTAAATCCACACTGTGTTTCTGGCAGATTTTGTTCAGCAATCGGAATTATTCGGTTTGATAGTATCCGTGCAAGTATCTTTCCAGCAACAGAAAGCAGAGATATACCTCTGTAGTTTCCACATTGGGCCTTATCGCCTTTTTTGAAAATGGTAACTATAGAGACGTCTCTGAGTTCGGCAGGAATGGTCTCAGTGGTCCATATTTTAGTTATTAGAATGTGCATTTGGGAATTAAGTGCGGGACCCCCTTGTTTGTAGACTTCAGCAGCGATACCATCTGTGCCTGCTGACTTGTTATTCTTTAGCTGTGTGATTGCCTTTTCGACCTCCTCTTATCTCGGAATCTCACTTAGGTGTTGTTGTGTAGTTTTCTCCGGAATTTTGTCGATGTCATTATCGACCTGCGACTCTCTGTTGAGTAGTTCTTGGAAGTGTTCTTTCCTTCGTGAATTGATAAGAGGATCTATATTTAAGCAGCCTTGTTCCATCTTTGGATCGTAGGGGATTGATACCTTGTGTAGTGGGACCATATATCATCTTAGTAGCTTGAAAGAAGGCTCTGGTGTTGTTGGAATCAGATAGATGTTGCATTTCATGTGATTTTGTTGTCCACCATTGGTTTTTTTAATCTACGTGTTTGCCTTTGTACTTCTGCTTTGACTTCTTGATATTGCCTTTTCTTTTCGTTAGAGTTAGGGTGGCTTTTCCAAGCATTATGGGCTTTTCTCTTCCTCTCAATAAGGTCTTGAATTTCTTTGTCGTGCTCATCAAACCAGTCTTGATGTTTTCTTTGTGTGTAGCCGACCGTTTCTTCGGAGGCAGATGTTATTGCTGTCTTCAGAATTCTCCAGTGATCGTCAATATTCTCCGGGTATTCTAAAGTACCCAACTTTTGATTTAGAGAAACTTGGAATTTTGTTCTGGTTTGATCATCTTTAAGGCGTTCTACATTGAATCTTCTTTTGATTTTCTCTTTTTGACGGCTACTTCTTGGTGGAATGTGCAAGTTTATTTTGGCACGTATCAGGCGATGGTCTGTCCTGCAGTCGTCTGCACTCGTTATTGCTCTTGTAATTTACGTCTTTTTGATCTCTGGAACGTACAATAATGTAATCAATCAGATGCCAGTGTTTTGACCTCGGGTGTTGCCAGGAGGTCTTGAATTTGTCTTTTTGTCGGAAAATTGTATTTGAGATTGTGAGGTCATATTCCGAACATAAGGTTAATAGGCGCAGTCCGTTTGAGTTCATGTTTCCAACACCTTCCTTGCCAATGACGCCCTTCCATAGGTTTGAATTCGTACCAACTAGAGCATTGAAATCACCTAGGATGATAAGTTTATCAGATTTAGGTACAGATGTTACGGCTTCACTAAGTTGAGAATAAAATTCATCTTTTTGGTTTTCATCAGCTGCAAGAGTTGGAGCGTAGGCGCTGATTATAGTAGCGTGTTGGTGATTGCTAAGGTTTAGGCGCAATGTCATCAATCTTTCGCTTATTCCGGATGGAAATTCGGTTAGGTGGTCCACAATCTCATTTTTTATAGCCAAACCCCTTCCGTGAATACGTGGTTTATCTTCTTCTTTTCCTTTCCAGAAAAATGTGTAGCCTCCTCCGTGTTCTTTAAGTTGGCCTTCGCCTGCTCTTCTAGTTTCACTGAGAGCAGCGATATAGATATTATATTTCCTTAGTTCACGTGCCACTATTGCCGTTCTTCTTTGTGGTCTTGTGGTTGTGTCTGTATCCATAAGTGTACGGATATTCCATGTGGCAAAGTTCATTGGATTTCTTTTTCTTTTGTTTTGACCGCATGTGGTGTACCCTCTGGATGCGGTTGTCCAGTCGGGCAGTTGTTGGCTGGCTATGTTTAGGGCACCTTTTATAGCCCCTTCCCTTTCAGGGTGAGCAGAGTGGGTCCTAAATAGGGCTGCTCAGTCACGGATGCAGCACACGAGTTGCTCTACAGCCAATCCTTGAGCAAAACGGCGATCACACTTCCGCCGCTTTCGTGCCGGTTTGTCACTAAGAGCTTCCAGACTACACTGTCCTGCTCCCGTCGCAACTTGCCGATCGCCGAAAGACTTTGGTGTGCGTGGACTTCATGGTCTTATGTGTCCTAGAAAGTATAGGATCTCAGAGTAGAGAATGCCTGTGCGAGACTTTTATTAACGTGGACATGCTGATGCACAGTCAGCAAGCCCAACTCTAATAACGAGTGACGATCGAATGGCGTAAGGAATACGACGATTGGATCCCTCGAGATTAGGCCAGTTGATTGCACAATTGAGCACTAGACTCGAATCGTGGGCGGGGGGTCGCCAGATCCCCCCGCCTACAGGCTACAGGCAGAATGGTTCGCCCAAATTCCCATAGCGGACAGATTCATGCCACAGTGGCCTGATCTGTCCGGCCAGACACACATGCCATAGGTCTAGTACAGAAGGATGTCAAGCCAGATTTTCATTAGGAACCAATGCCACTAAAGTGCTAAATAAAATTGTTTATTATTAGACATTTTCTGCAATGGGTAAACAAAAATATCTGCCCCTTTTTAATTTTCAAAAATACTAAAATGTGACCATGTGACTTCGACTTTATCGACGAGTAATCTGATAACACTTCTCATTTTTTTCTTTGAAATAGTCAGTAAAACATCCAGAGTTTGCCACTTGATTTAAGGAAAGAATTTGGAGTTGAGCTTCTCTGTCTGCATGATCTAAAGATGCATATACGGTGTGTTCAGTTTCCACGTTTTAAATAGAGTCTGTAAAACTTATTTTGGAGCTCTTTCTTTTAACATAGCTTTTATTTTTGTGGACCTCACTAGACGCTCCCAACAACCTCTCGTGTGTGGGTTAGTCGGAGGATTAAAATACCAATCGATATGTTTATTAGTGAAGATTTTTTGTTGATCCAAGCCTTTTAGAGATTTTCATTCATTTCCTTTTCAGCGCCTGTAAAATTTGCTTCATTATCTGAACAAATTTTATTCGCTGCTCCTCTGCGGTCAATTATACTTATTAACGCTAAATCCGTCGAAAAGTTTTGTGCTAGTTCTAAGTATCCAGGTCAAAAATAGTCCATCCCTATAAAGATAAACGGTTTAACATAAAGATTAGCTTTGGGGTGAGTCAGGTTATATCTGGTTGAGCTTGTAAGTCTCCAAACTCTTCTGGCTGTGGCTCTTGTTTTGCATAACAAGTAGGTAATTTACTACAATAATTTTTTCAATCCCTTAATACGATTCGATATGCCGTTTTTTCTTCGAGTGTTCAGAATAAATCAGTTTGACAATATTAGCTCTTTAGGTTTAACAACAATGATAACTCTTTTAATTTATTGACACACAACGTGGTTCAGCAATAAATCTTTGTTTTAGATCTCTTCTAAAAAACGTAAGGCAACCGAGCTAGCTGCCGAAGAAGAAAGCCAGCCAGTAGAATCGCACAAAAAGGCAAATCAAAATAAGAAAATTGATATGAACAACCAAATTAATCCGTTTAGTTTAATGATGGGGTTAAGTTCCAGCAGGACAAGGTCGACAACTTCTTCCAAACCAAATCCTTTCGAACTATCTAAAATATCTAGTCAAATTGAAAAAGCAAAATCCAAAGAAGACTTGCAAGACAACCCGTTTAAGAAGATTCAAGCTTTAAAACTGAGCTCTACAAAGGGTAATTTGGTAGAAACCAAAGGGTCTGAATTGGTTAGTATTGGCAAAAAATAGGCTATAACATTTTTTTGGTTAAGAAAATTGTAATCTTTGGCAACGGGCTAATTTTCTTTACGTATGTACTTATAGTTTCCAGATTAAAGCTTAAACTGGTTAGTAACAGCCACGGTCCGTAGAATAGTAGTAGTTAATCTCCAGGGAATTCGGGCTGCCTTGATCTCAAAGGACACAAGTGACATCTCCCTGATGGTCATTTGGGCGACCCTTATGTGTCGGACGGCTTCCCCTCTTCCTCTCCACTGACAAGAGTCCCTCAGACGCAAATGGGTCGCCATCGCTTCCTTTTTGATCCAAGTCGGTAGCGGAGGCAGTCCCAGAATGGTCTCGAGGGCTTGGTTTGTCGTCGTCCTCATGGCACCGGTTATTCCCTGAACATGAGCCCTTTCAGGCTTCTGAGCTTTTGGTATATGGTGGTCCCGTCCACTGTCGGCCACCAGACGATGGATCAATATTGGATCCTAAGTCTCAGTATTGCCATGTACATCCAGTGGAGGCTCTTGGGTGTAATACCCCAGGTCCGACCTACTACTCGACGCAGTTGCCACATTGTTGCTTGGACTTTCTCGGTCATTTTCGTAACATGCGGTGTCCAGGTGAGCCCCTTGTTCAGGGTGACCCCCGAGTATTTTAGCTCTGAGACCAAAGTCAGGGGTTTCCCGTACATTATGGGTGCTCTGAATCCCTCCATTTTTCTCTTTTTGGTGAACAGGATCATCTCCGTCTTTCCTGGATTAACAGAGAGGCCGTTCTGTTGGCACCAGTTTTCTATGATTCGTACAGCTCGTTGCAGACGGTGTCTAGGAAGCTGCCATCACCTCCACAACTCATATGCGTCACCTGCATACGTTTGGGCGTCGAATCCTTTGTCAGCTTTTCCAGAAGGGTATCCATAATTAGGCACCATAGGCGTGGAGACAGCCAGCTGCCTTGTGGGCAACCTCCTGTAACCTCGACCTGTACCTTATATTCACCTAGTTTAGCCTGTATCTTCCTTTCTTTTAGTGCAGATCTTACCCATTAAATTATGAGGGATTCAGCCCCTTTCTTTTAAAGGCCGGATGATATGACCTGCATCCTTGCCTTGTTAGAAGCTTCCTCTACGTCAAAGAATACCACGAGGGCATATATTTTGAATTGAAGTGCTTTCTTTGCCTTATGCACTACTGCGTGTAAGGACGTGTCGGTCGACCTGCTCTCTATGTAGGCGTGCTGGTTCTTTTGGAGGTGTCTGCCCACCATCTTTTTCATTGCCTTCGTCATAAACGATGTTAAACTTATGGGTCTGAAGGATTTCGCTGCAGTGTAGTCTTTCTTTCCCGCCTTTGGGATAAAGATCACGGCAGTCTTCCTCCATGCTGTCGGCACGTATTCTAGCGCAATGCTTGATCTGAAGACTCCTCATATATGGAAGTCTGGCCCAGGTGACTTATAGGGGCTGAACTCATTGATCGCCCAGATGATGGTGGCGTCCGTTATCACGTGATCTGCTAGTCCCCAGTCAGGCTGTAGGTCCGTCCGAGGTTCAGCTGGATGTTGCATCTGGCGGTCGCCTCCCTCTCCGGGAAAGTGAACCTCAAGGAGGTGCCGCAACGACTCCTGGCCTGAGGCGGTCCAGCTTCCATCTGACTTCTTTAACGTTTGCCTTGAGTCGCTGCTTACCTTTCTTTACCTTTCTTTTGAATTCTCTTCTGGCTTCCCTGTACTCCTCCCAGGAGCCCTCCTCTCCACGCTGTGTTGCCTTGCTTTGGGCTTTCCTGACTTTGCGACGAAGCTTATCTATGCCTCCTCAAAGCTGGATATGATTTTCCTTTCCAGGTTGCCGACTGCCTCTTCTAGTTCTTCTCTTGTGACGATGTCTTCACCCAGGGGTCCTTTGTTCTGGTCCAGGATCGCTTGGTAGCGTCCCCAGTCCGTGTTACGCGGGTTCCTTACGAGTTCCGGGTGTTTCTCGCCTCAAATCTGATAAATTTTCGGATATTTCTTTTTTTTTAAAATGATTGATGTCATGGCTTTTATCTTGTATTATAACTTTTTGTGTACATCAGGGATCTATTATATAGATCCCTGGTACAAGTAAACCAAATTTATTTTTGGCCTTTATGAGTTGATCTTGCACTAAATAGAAATTAAGATCAATAGTTGGTCAAGAAACCCATCGGATGAGTTAGAGTTAGTTCGAACTCGTGGTTCAGAAGTTAGGTTATGTATTTGATATTTTTCGTGTTTTGGAAGCTGTTCAGATTACTAAAATTAATGATTCCAAACTTTGCCAGGTTTTTCCTGACCAAAATTAAAGAAATCCAGCTTATTTTACAAGTTAAGTACATTAAAAAAAAATCATTTTTATTTAAATTTTTACGTCCTGAAATTGTTTTAAAGAAAACGTAATCACAAGCTTGTGAACCTATTAATACTTTGCAATTTTTCTGCAATATAAGCAGAACACAAAAGTTTACATATTAAAAAACTAGTGGGTTGAAGTGGGACAGTCACCGAAGTGGGGTCCAGTTTCAATTCTTCAAAAATATTTCGTTTTTTTGTGCAATTTTTAAAGAATGCAGTAACCTGAAAAATTCAGTCTACAATAAAAATATTTTGTTGTTTGGTTTGGTAAAAAATCATATATTTTATGGTTACAAAATGATTTTTGAAATTGCCGTGCTTCCTGTCGCAGAAATTGCGGACATTTTTCAAAAACCTGCCCGGACGCCTCCAAAACCCGAACATGTCCAGGGAAATCCGGACGGATGGCAACCCTACTATAGAATTGCAAATTTAAAACTATAAGGTACCTTGTTTGTTTATTTTTTCATCGATGATGAGCCTTTTCATTAAAAAAATGCATAAATGCAGCTACCTACGACAAAAATAATGTAAATGATATCGGTGAGTGCTTAATTTGGACCAAAAGAAAAGAAATCATAACAAATACCATTTTTATTACAAAAACTTCTGCAAAAATAACAACCCTAATTGTCAACCATAAAAAAAAATCAATAAAGAAAGCCGGCTGATATCTTTGTATCGTCATCATGTGGGCGGAGCAAAAAAATGACTAGACCGTTTTTATTCAAGGGGCCGTGAGTAATAGCAACATATTTTTTTAGGTGATTATTTAATAAAAAATTTTCGAGATTATAAATATTTTAATCTTTGTCAATAGGTTAATTTTCTGCAAGTAGCGCAACATGGGCTAGTTTTTTTAGTAACTCTTTAAAAGTTTGCTGTTATAAAACTAAACTCTACAGAGGGTCTCGAAAATACTTTATAGACTGAATTAGCTATTATTAGCAATGTATTAGTTTCAAGTGATTGTAACAAAAAAGTGTTAAAACTTTCTGTGTTATGAAAATGGCAACGTTTACAAACTGGATAATAATTTTTGCAAACAATTTTGCTTTAAAGTAACCAGGGTTGCTCTTTAAAAAACCGGAGAGCGGTAATGTTTTATTTAACGTACGTTTTAAAGTTTCATATGTCTCAAATTTTTGGTAATTTATCATAAAATTTTTATATAGCGTAGTAACTTTTTCTTTAAACTTTAGTCCAAAATAAATTCGATGAAGAGTAATTAAGTTACTGGACAAAAATTTTAAAAAAATCAAATTATTGCACACTCCGTTATATCATGAAATATTTGGCTTGCAGGTTAAACAACTAAACATTTCCAGAAGAGCATCCGTCAATACTTTGAAAAAGGAGAAAAGTAATGAGAAAAATACTACATGGGGAGGAGATACAACTAAAATAAGCGTTTTGGGTTTAAGTTGGATGTCGAAGAGTTCTGTTAATGTCAAACAGGGGAAGGTAAGTTGTTAGGTTAAGCGTTCTGTTTCGAAAGTTATGGATTTTTAGGGACTTTTAAGGAAAAACCAAATCTAGCAGTTTATATTCTCCATATCGTTACATTTACGTCTACTCAGGTTATGTAGCGAATTTTTTTATTTTTCGTTTTAACACATTGAATATGTACCATTCTCAGTTTCCTATTTATGTTATTTTGAGCCCAACTGACCTTTAGCGCATGCACTGTTTTTAATTAATTTCTGGCAATCCACACTTTTTATAATTTTTTTGAACCTCAAAATGTCACTAATATAGACTATCCCAGAATTCGATATTAAAAAATATTTTTTAGCATTAGAAAGTGTTCCAGCAACGATGTGTTGTCATTGGCTTGGACGTTCTGAAACCACGTCGCCACTGGATTAGAAAAAACTAAAAAGGGAAAATTTTAGCGCCCTAATATATTTACAGAAAAGATTTGTGGCGTAGAGGGTGAAGTGTGAGGGAATAAATCGAAAAAAAGTTTTTCCTGGACCAGGATTTGAACCTCTCGAATACCAGTCTAATGACATTAGACTCAATTTTTTTTTATTCTAAAACGTGTTTCGATTGGTAAGAAATTTAAAAAAAGACAAATTTTAGTTTCAAATGGAAAAAGTGGATTTTTTGCGCTATGAAGTTTTTTGCCTTGGGAATCAATAGGTAAATAACTGTTACCATGATTTAGTTTTTCTTGTTCTAAAGGTGAAACAAGATGATCCCGAGCTGTCCAAGATTATAGAAATCTTCAAAGATTGCGTGAAAGTACAGACTTTGACACTGCAAGACTACCGAAGACACGACACTACTCTCAATAATAGGACACGAGATGTCACGGATGGCAGTGGAAAGATCAATTATAAAAGATTTAAAAAGGTGTGTACACATTTTGTAGCATTTTTATCTTTTAATCATGTTTTAATGCTACAATTTCCTAGATAATTCTGTAAATAACTAACTGTCTTTAGATTTAATTTGAATACGAAAACTTTCGATCAACATTAAAATTGGGACACCCTATAGCAAGCAAAAAAACAAAGCGAGCGAGACGTTTTAATTTTTTGTACCCAAAATCTCTGCGTGGAGTTTTAGTAAACCCCGGTGAGGATAATATAGTTTTCATTTAGTTTTGAGTTAGTTGAGTTAGTTAGTTTTGAGTTAAAGTTTAAGTGATTTATTTGGAGAATTGATGTTGAAACTTAGATCACGCTCCAGATTTTGTGTTGGATTCTTCAGATTTTGTGAAGTCTTTGTGGCTGTTGAAACTGCGTCACATTAGCAAGTGGAATTATGGACTTTCCCTCAAGAAAGAGGGTTTCAAGTTCGGGTCATATGACTACTCAGATCATTTCCAAAATGTGTACATCGATGCTCAATCTCATGGTCAGGTTTTGAGCCAAATTAAAAGCCAGGTTATCAGTCAGAAGATGCAGTTTCAGATTCTTCAAATGAAGCCACATTGTTTTAGGTTTTTATTTTAATTCACCACCCCTATTTTATTTTATTACAAGTATCTCTAAATACCAGAATGTATTTTTATTTGAAGGGTGATTTTCGTAAACAAAGGGTCATACCAGAGTAAATATTGCACCCATGATATGTTATAGAATTCATGAATTTTATGAGGGCATTATGAAGTCGTGTTCTGCCTATTAAAATCTTTACGTTTTATATTTATTTGTGATGTTTTAGAAGTGCCCATTAATGGTTCCAAACCTACATCATTTAATCATTTCTCTTTTCGCTTTGGCCCTTTGTGTTTTCCTTGTGGGATGCTCATCCAAGTTTGAATTTCCGTTATTTCCACCCAAGATCTTTTGATCTTTTGTTTCTAGATTCTTTTCGGCTGAAGTAACTGATTTGGAGGTTTTTTTTAACTTCTTTCATTTTTGTAATTAAAACCAGATAATGATGGTATGGTATCTCGCAAAATGCGCCTTCTGATGTCGCAAAAACGCGCCTTTTAATGTCGCAAAAACGCGCCTTTTGATGTCACAAAATTAACCTTACTCCTGTGGGTATACGGAAAAATCTTGTTTGTTTTGTTATTATAATTACCAAAATAAATTAAAATTGTTTTTTTGTTGTAAAAACAGTGATATTATAACCACTATATAAAGAAATTAGCAAAAACATTATAGAAAGAAACCTTATGGGCAAAAAAGGTTTATGAATGAGTTCATAAGAATATTACAGGCACCAATTTGTGAGTTCCCGAGTTTTTATAACTGTCTCTCGAAATATTTTCAATCTTATCTTATATAAATTTGTTGTTGGTTACTTAAGTTTTTATAAGTGGGTTGATAGCAACATTTTAAAAACCAATCTACATATCTTTAATTGATAGTTACTTACGGTTTTATAGATGGGCAACAGAAAGATTTCAAACACCAATTTATATAACTTTTGCCACTGATGACTTTTTTTTATAAATATTTTGGTGGAAACATTGTTAACACCAATAAAGATGTCCGTGGAATTGTTGTTAACGCCATTTTTATGTTACCTTAGGGGACCATCAATTTAGAGCCTTTAATAAAACAAATATACTAACTCAATTCCTGTAGGAAACCTCTAAATACCCTAGGGTATTAGTGGAACCCTTTTTATAAAAATTATATAAATATTTTTCACCAGACGTTTTTGAAAATGCTCAATGGAGTTCATTCCAAATTCTCCGTACCAATTTCAATATGGAGGCTGGCATTAAACACAAAAGCTAAAAGGAAGTGTCATTTTCACTGTCAAAAAATTGGTCCGATTAAATTTGGAATGAGGTGTAGCATCGCATTGCCTAGAATCTTTGAAATATCTTAGGTGCTAACAAACTTGTTTATGTGATCACTTTATATTTTTTGATACTAAACGGTAAAGTAGTACATTACTAGCAAGGATGTGTAAGCGGCAGCAGGGCCGGCGCAAGGGCCGGGCAAGCCGGGCCTTTGCCTGGTCGAAATAGCGGAACCATTCTCAGAAATAACATCACTATTTCGCCGTTTACTGTTTTGATCTCTTAGGTGCGTTCGTCTTCGTGTTTAATTTTTAGAATCATTCTTATCATATCATGTCCCTAGTTCCATTTGTCTACGTGTTGTATCATTTCTTTAATGGTATATTCTCTATCTGTAGATTGTGTCTTGTTGTTTGGCGGTAGTTCTCAAATCTTGGACAGTAAATTAACGTATGTTCTGCGTGCGTCATCTATTCTTTGACAGTACCGACATATGTCGTCTGTTTTCCCTGTTCGCTTTGTGTATGTCCTAAAAGATCCATGTCCCGTTAGAGCTTGTGTCATATAGTAATCCATTTTTTTGTGTTTGCAGTCTATCCATGTTTTAATGTCGGGGATAATGCTTTTCGTCCATTGCCCTTTTTCGGTATTTCGGTCCCATCTTGCTTGCCAGGATTCCAGTGTTTTCAGCTTCTTTGTTTTCTTCACTGTGTCCATTTTTATCTTCATATACAATTTCTTCGACAATTAGGTCTATGGGCGGGATTCCTGTTATAACCTGAATAGCTTCCGTTGATATCGTTCGGTAGCCGCAGGCTACTCTTAGTAAGGCTTTCCGTTGCATTTTCATCAGCATGTTTTTGCACTTCTTTTTGCGCAGTACTGGACTCCATATCACTGCACCATATGTTACGACTGAATGGATTACACTGTATAGTAACTTCCTCTTGCTAGTACTGGGCCCGTTTATATTGGGCATAAGTCTTTGTAGTTCAGGGAGTCTTTTAGTTGCCTTTTTAGTGGTTTCTTCTATATGCTTTCCGAATTTCTGGTTTTCACCGATGTGGATTCCAAGATATCGTACGCTCTTTTGCGGTTTTATGAGGACTCCGTTTAGTCGAAAGTCAATGTTTTGACGGTCTCTTTTTCCCCTTAGTATAGTAGGGTTCGGTTTTTTCTAGTGCTAATTTTAGGTGGTTGTTTGTCATCCATTCGTTAATAAGTCTTGTTGCCTCGTTTATATTTTACCATTAGATCATCCGCGTATCCTACTATGCCCACGCCCCTAGGGAGTTTTAGTCTAAGTATGGGGTCATAGTATATATTCCGATCCTTCTGGGATGCCTGCTGATGTTTTAACTTTATTTCGTTCGTTAAGTATGTATCGTTCTTTGAAGTAGCTAATTACGGTATTTATAAGATATTGGGGTATACGAGTCTCTGTTAGCTTTTCTACTATTTTCAGCCACGAGGCAGAGTTAAAAGCATTTCTGACATCCAGCGCTATTAGCACTACCCACTCACTTCTATTTTTGTTAGGATTTGTTCCGTTTGCTATTTCTAACACCTTTTTTACTGCATTCATAGTAGATTTGCCTTTTCTAAACCCGTATTGTAGGAGGGACAATTCACCATTTGCCTCCATCTCGTTTTTTATCAAGTGTTCATATGTTTTAGCAATCGTGTTTATTAGACAGAGCGGCCTATATGTATTTGCAGCATCGTATAGTTTTTCGTTTATATGTATAAGGACCAACTTTGCTATTTTCCAGTTGCATTAAGCCAACCGTTCATAGTTTGCAAAATATCATGTCCGGTGCTATTTGTACTAGTTCTTTGATTACTTCTGTTGGTATTGAGTCCTGGTGCCTTACCTGGTTTGATTTTTTCTGTGGCTGATTTTAGCTCTTCTAT
Organism: Oxystoma pomonae; assembly: GCA_963921995.1. Lineage (NCBI taxonomy): Eukaryota > Metazoa > Arthropoda > Insecta > Coleoptera > Brentidae > Oxystoma > Oxystoma pomonae. The sequence continues at coordinate 77,293,764 of OY998166.1, read as the reverse complement.
TGTAAATAGTGGCACTGTGTCGGTGGATATTGCTACTGGAAGTGTTTCGTTTTTCTTAGGGAATAGTATTGTTATTACCTCTTCAGTTCCGGACTACCTGATAGATTGCAATCTGATGTGTTTTTTTATCTTCTGTTGTAGTGTTTTTCAAAAAAATGTCGTTTTCTAAAACAGCCCTCTTTTTCCAAAATTGGTCCCTTCCCAAAAAATTTATTGTTTTTAAAATAAACTTCTCACAACAAAAATATTTCTTAAATTACTTCTTTTTTCGCAAAGATTGACAGATTTCCAATAAAAGGTCCCAGAAAAAATGTGTGCAGTTAAATTTTTAAACGAAACGTTCTAGGTCTCTGGTTCTTCTAAATCGAAAACAATTTTTCAGAATGTCAAATCCATAAAAGTATAATTGAAATAGAGTCGTAGTCAGGCATAAGGTAAACAATTTGGCGACGATGTCAGATTGCGCTGAAAGTTATATCCCTACACGTAATGTTTTTACAAACAGTAATATATTTTTTGGCATTTACCTGCAATTATGCAAATTCTCTGGTTTGCTTTTTAAAACATGGAGAAACACCTTATTTATATTCAAGCTGCCTATACTCAAAGGTGAGCCAAACATTTTACTGGCCGCAATATAGAAACGTCACCTGGGTACTATAATCGCTTTTTTATTAACAATATGGTATCGTCATTTTAGTTTTTTTTTTTAAATTTGTTTTGTTAGGATTTGTGTATAAAAATCGCAAAAAGTTATTAAGCCGTGTGTGCCCGAGAGAACCTCAAGTGCTTTTTTAGACAAAGTGACGATTTTAATTAAATATGAATTTAAATAAGCCTTACGTTAAACTTTCAAATCAGTTACATCAACCGAAAAAAATATAAAAAAGAGAAGATCTTTTGATTTTCTCTTTTTTTAAATAAACCTTATTGTAACAAAAAAAGAAAAAATAAAAAAACTGGATATAGTATCATACGATAAAATTTCAATCGGTACCCAGGTGACGTCACAGTGCCATATTGTTAATCTTGGGCTCACCTTTGAATATAGGCGCCTTGATTTTTATTCACATATTCACGAATCTTCACAATTTTAATTTAATAATAAATAATTCAGAATGTGTGTACACATCTGTTCATAAAAGAAGGGGACACGTATTTGACATTTGGATACGTTATGCCCCATTTTTTCTGTCGAAATATCAGATAAATATCTGATATTTTGATCAAAAAAATAATTAGTTTAATTTTCCAATATATATTGAGAATACACAATGTGACACTGTAGCGGGTCAGCTATATAACCGTGTAGTACGCTGCTTCATTCATTATTTGTCGTCGGAGTTGCCGCTTTAGTAGAATCGAGCTGGTAAACGTAAGGTAGATGGAGCTTGTGTGAGGTGAAGCATCAAAGACATTCAACTAAAATAGACCCATCAAGTCATTCATAAATCACTTTGAAACGCGATCAGTCGTTAGACTTAGGGAAAACCATTTTATCTTCCACTGGCAACGCTGGCACAGGCAATACCACGTTACGTTTACCATCGGCCAGAAGTGTAATGTAAAAAGATTTGGTCTTTACTTTATAAATATTTTTGGAAATACAATCTTTAATTTTTTTATACTTAATAATTGATGCCGAGGTATGAAGGGGTATTATATTTATCTTTGTGAAAATATTTATGTAAAGAAATAACAAAAATTTAATTAAATATTAATTTTTTAAATGTTCTCCAGATAGTTAGTTGCCTAACTAGTCCCGAAAGTGATACTTTTACGCACGGTAGGAGTTCGGGCGGGAAAGACACTTCCGCAAAAGTTGTACAATTTTTTTTCTACAAGTGTTTATGATAATTTTCTTGATCAAAAATTAGTTTTTGGTTTGGTTGCACTATAACAAAGTTACGATTGTTTTCCAGAAACCAAAACTACACTTTTTTGCGCTCGACGCGCGTGTTGCTAACATCCAACGTTAGCATCATCAGGAGACGATAAACAATAAACTAAATTAACCTACGCTCCATCTTATATACTATCTTTTAGTTGGCGGAGATAATCTGTTTTATCTAATATAACAACTGTATTACCCTTGTCAGCCTTTAGATAGAAAACATCTACATCTACTACCAACAATTAGAAGGAACCACAATGGGTAATAGTTTATCACCTTTTATCGTAAACCTCTTTATAAGCAAATTTGAATCAGATATAAGTAAAGAATTTGAGTATTTCCCCAGAGTATGGTTAAGGTATGTAGACGATGTGTTTGAAGTATTCAACACTAAAGTAACTAGTGTTGAAAATTTTATGGAAAAAATAAATGACAAATTTCCCACAATTAAATTTACTTATGAAACAGAGAACAACGGTACACTGCCATTTCTAGACACTTTAGTTATAAGAAATAAAAATAAATTGGACTTTAACCTATACAGAAAAGGAACGGCCACCAACAGGTATATTCCAAATGACTCTTTTCATTGCTTATAATATAAGCTTGCAAGTTTGCACTTTTTAACATATAGATTAGTAAATTTCCCCTTAAACAAAGAAATATTTGAAGCAGAAAAGAACAGGATTAGGAATATAGCTGGCGAAAACGGTTACGACGAAGGCTTAATAAATAAGCTGATAAATAGACATTCTTTTCAAGAGACCTTTCAGAATTCCACTTTTTTCAGACAAAAAGATATCTCCGACTCAAAATTTGTATTAATACCTTATAATCCTAATTATACGAAAGGATTACAAAAATTATTTAATAACACCGGTCTTAAATTAGTATATCAATCCGGAAACACAATAAGAAGTTTACTAGGAAATCTCAGGGATAAAACTACAGTTCTAGAAAAAAGTGGAATTTACGAAATTAGTTGCATGGATTGTGACAAAAAATATGTTGGCCAAACGAGACGTTCTATTCAAACACGATTCAAAAAACACTTAGCACACTTAAAATATGGAAGAACAGAAAAGTCAAGTGTGGCCGAGCATGCCTTTGAAAACAGTTATAGATTCACATTAGATAACCTAAAACTTCTAAAAAGTGTACTAAACAAAAGACTTTTGAATGCATATGAAAGTATGGAAATCATTAAATCCAGAAATAGTTTAAATACAGATAGAGGACCCATTCCGTTTAGTACACTTTATTCTTTAGTTGAGAGGAGATAGGATTATAAAGCGTGATCAATCACAAATTATTAGTCTTATCTCCGCTCACTAAAAGATAGTATATAAGATAGAGGTAAGTAGTTTTGGTTTGTGAAAAACAATCATAACTTTGTTTTAGTCTTTTCAAATTCAAAATCTAAAAATTTGGTCCATAAAGTACCATTTAAAAAAAATGCGTGCCTTAAAAGTTTTTTCACGCACTAGGGCAGTTTTTTACGCACGGCGTGTGGGAATTTAAACTTTCCACATTAAAATTGGTATGTAAAACTAGACTTTTTCACATGCTATTGCATGCGGGAAGGTGCGCTTCACGCAGACAATGCAAAAAACATTAAAAAAAATGTTTTTTTTACCTATTTAATGTCAGGTGACACAAAAAAGTGCCTTCAATTTATAGACTACCTGCAAAACTATTAAAAAATTAGCTTAAGTTAAAGCATTTTTTTTTAGCACGGCGTGAAAACGTCTAAGTGGAGTTTTGAGATGCATTTATAAACTAGATTAAATTAAAAATGGAAAGAAAATTCTGTTTTGGTTTTAATTTCAAAAATACCAAATATTTATAACCTTAGGAAGAATCTTTTTATGCAAGTAGGAAATTGTTATACTAAAAACGTGCCAAAAGCGCCTTTTTCGCCCTTAACGGCCTTCGCGTGCAGAAAAGTATCACTTTCCGCACTGTTTAGGCAAATTACTAGTGTGAAAAACATGTAAAAACCAATGTGAAAACAATAAGCAAATTCGATTAAACATAGTGGTATTTTGAAAAAGGAAGATATAGGTGTTATATGATGGTTTTCATTGTGTAAAAATTAATGGAATTTATACACTTTACTATAATTTTTATTTAATACGTACAAAAGTATCTTAAAACTTTTAATAAATACAAAAAAAATCTTATGTGGGTATCTACCAATGTAAATATTATAAATAAAAAGTTGGAAAAAACATACATTCTTTATCCTGTGTCTGATATAATGATTTAAAACTTTATATTTATACCGTGAACGCTTGTAATATTTTTTAAACAAATCTCGGCAGAAAAAATGAGCTGCCTACAGATAGTACAAAAATATATTTAAAAATGTCTCAGCTAGGGTTGGTTGATTATTCCAAATATAGTGTTTTTAATCATAAGTGCTTACCATATTTTTTTTTATCAGAAATTCGCAAAAATATCCCAAAAAAACTTATTTCTGTTCTATATTTATTAATTATATTTGGTATTTATTGCAACACTAGCACGCATATGGCGGCCTATGACAAGATGGCGTCGGAAAAACATATGATAACTAATCTGTGAAGTGTTTGGTTTTCCCTGAAATTTCCAGTTTTCGTCACACCACGCACTTTGTCATATCACTTTTGCCACAAACACTTAAAAATCTATTAAAAAAATATTAAAAACCCTTCAATAATCTATAAAATATACCAAAACCTCGATTATACTAAAGCTGCAACGCCGATGAGAAATTAGACACTTAAAGTTAATTTTCAGTTTTATCAGTATTCGTATCCTTATCTCTATCGAGTCGACCAATCAAGCAGGTGTACTTTTAAAATCATGGCGTGACAGCTCCAGCTGATTAAATGCACGAAAACCTCGTTAGGTACGATAAGGGAGTCGTAACACTACGAAATGTTTTGACGTATTTGATCAACTGGAGCTGTCCCGCATTCGCCATTAGTTTAAAAGTAAACATACTCGATAGGTCGAGTCGATAGAGATAAGGATACGAATGCCGATAAACCCGAAATTTAACTTTAAGTGTCTATTATGAATGGAGCAGCGTACAAACGCTTATATGGCTGACCCGCCACAAATGCGAGGTTGTCACATTGTTGTAGGTTTTATTCTCGATACATATTGGGAAATAAAAATAATTGTTCTTTCGGCTAAAATTTTAGGTATTTTATTTGTTATTTCGACCGAAAAAATGTAAGTGTAAGTAAGTGTTTCAAGTACCATAACATGTACCTAGACATTATAAATTCTTTATTGATTTAAAATTGTGAAGATTCAAGGAAATTTGAATGCAATTATATAATATATCGAAATTTCTTTTATGTGAATAAAAATAAGGTGTTTCTCCGTGTTTTAAAAAACAAAGCAGAGAATTTGCATAATTGCATGTAAATGATAAAAAAGTTATAAAAATAATATGTTTGTAAAAAGATTACATGTAGAGATACAACTTTCAGCGCAATCTGGCATCGTCGCTCGTGATAAACATAATGTCTCTATTTAAGTTATATCTTTATGTGAAGCATGCTTGGTATTGCCTGATGCAGCGTTGCCAGTGGAGAGCCTAAATCTAACGACTTATCGCGTTTTAAAGCGATTTATGAATGACTAGCTATTTTAGTTGAATGTCTTTGGTCAAATCTTACTTTTTAATAACAACACAAATAATAATTAATACAAAGAAAAATAATTCAACAAATATTGGCAAATCTGTAATACAACTAAAAATTATGCTAAATTTTTAATAACTTTCCCGCTGTTAGTGTTTGAGCGATTCTTTCTCAATGTCTAGTGATAAAAATATAAATACAGATAAACGTATAACTTATCAAAAATTGTTTATGTTTCAGATTGCCCCCATAAACCCCCAAATTAGTGTCATCACAAAGAGTCAACTGATAAAAGTTGGACCAGGAAAAACTAACGCAATCGACATCGCAAGGAGAAATGCCGCTGATTCCGATGATGAGGAAGTCACTCAAAAGGTCAGGTCCAAGAAAATTATCCTTTAATTCGAACTTGCAAACATCGCTTTAATGTTGTTGCTTGCGAACCCACGAGCCAGCCATATCGGGCAGTTAAGTTGGTCCTAGAACCTACGTGTAGACGTGGAATATAGCATAAATATCTTCGTTCCGACCAGACTTTACTAACGCTATTTAACGTCTGCTTCATGTTGCTTACGCAGCGATTTTTGCCGAAGAGAGTTAAAAAAACAATAAATTGGAAATACGAATTATCGAACAAAAGGAAACAAGATGGGTGGTATCCACATCTCTGCCTATAGGCACTTCGTGACAACTTAACTGCCTGATATTTATTCTGAAAAAAGCTTTTAAAAATTTGATAGTCAAAATGACTTTAATGCCACATCAAAAATGTCATTTAGTTTTTAAAAAAAATAAATTAGGTTAGATACAGGCTTTCAAAAAAAAATCTCTGCGATAAGGATATATTAACTTATGTAAACTTGGGGAGACCCCTTTTTAATAGCAGAATAAAATTAAAAATCCTTTTTTTTTAATACCTATTGAAATACAAGATTTTTCTTATGACCACAATTTGCTTTTATTGTTTCACCTGCCTGGGTTTTTAACATTTAGAAAATTAAGTCTTGACCGCCATGTTATGTGACTTTCCCGTTTTGACTTTAAAAACTCATTTAGAGATTTAAAATGAGCAAAAATCAGTTCAATTTGTTAGAGTGCAAATACATGTTAATATTTCTTATTTAAGTCTTAATATGTTTGTTCTTAAATTAAAAAATTACATGAAAAAGTATATTTTGTTACTTACCCGATATTTTTTCATATTTTGAGGAGTTTAGGCGTATTTTGTTAATGTGTTGCAAAAGGGATAATATTTGTTTTGTGGAGCGCGGGGTATATTAACGGCTATATACTTTTTGATAAAAGTTAAATAACACATTTTGAAAAGTATAATATCCTACGAAAATTTGGTAGACGCACTTTTTAACCCTTTCATTGCGAAACTTCAATTATCTACCCAAGGGCGTAATATTGCCTAATTATTATAATTATGTATTTAGTTTTTTAAATATTTTATTTTGTTACCTATTCGTTCTTTTCAAAATAAAAATGATGTTATTATCCTAAATTTTATGTTTTTTTTGTTCTTATTCCATATTTAAAATAGGAACATTCAATTGCTATGTTTTCATGGGTATTGAGTTCGTTTTCAAAACTCATTGTATCTTTTTCTTTTATATAGCGTGTTCTTTATCAAGACCAAGAACACGCTATATAAAAGAAAAAGATAGAATGAGTTTTGAAAATAAACTCAATACCCATGAAAACATAGCATTTGTCTGTGCCAGAAGCAAAAAAAGTTTTGGATCCTCTTTTAATAAATGTATAATTTATCGAATTTGATTTTTTTGTGAATGGAACTTTAATCACTCCGGGGGGAGGCTTGTTGCGCAAAACAAAGCCAAGTAAAATTTAAAAAAAGGAATTTGTTGTTCGTGAAAAATAAATAGCGGCATATCGGACACACATTTTGCTTTTCAATTCATTACGACCAGGCCTCCAAGATCTAATGGATAGTCCAGAAACCTACAGGCCTGTTTCATCCTTGATAGGAATTACCAGGGTAACATAGGACTGTACCTGACGTATGAAGCATAACATAAACAACCACACCCAGCGAATTTAAACAACTTTCGTCGTCAAACAACGCGGTATTTTGGATGGCTATATGCATCGCGCCGCCTATCGGAATAAAGCGAAAAGCAAAACGTTAAAGGATGCAAATATCAATAAGAATGAAATTTGCGAGCAGAAAAAAAAAAGAAACCTGCAAAACTGTACCGGTTACTGAAAGAAGACCGTTCAAAATACAACGTTCGCAGCAACTCCACCCCCAATTGGACTTTATACTACGTCGCCTCATATTAAGGCTCAGCAACAATCACTTCGGGGGAGGCTTGTTGCGCAAAACAAAGCCAAGTAAAATTAAAAAAAAAGAATTTGTTGTCTGTGAAAAATAAATAAAAAGAAAGGTTCGTGGCATAGCGGACACATATTTTGATTTTCAATTTATTACGACCAGGCCTCCAAGATCTAACGGATAGTCCAGAAACCTACAGGCCTGTTTCATCCTTGTTAGGAATCACCAGGGTAAAATAGGACTGTACCTGACGTATGAAGCATAACATAAACAGCCACACCCAGCGAATTTAAACAGCTTTCGTCGTCAAACAACGCGGGATGTTGGATGGCTATATGCATCGCGCCGCCTATCGGAATAAAGCAAAAAGCAAAACGTTAAAGGTATTTTAGTTTTCACTTTTATTTCGATATTTATACGCTACTTTTCAACCTTTTACACGTTTCAAAGTGGTCAGGGAAAACCTGGAAAAGTCAGGGAATTTGTATGCTGTCAGGGAAAAGTCAGCAAAAACCAAAAATGACCTAAAAGTCAGGGAATAAGATACCGATAGTGTGCAACTGTTCATGATTATTTTAGAAGTAAACCTGGTGCAACCAAATAATTCCAGATAATTCTTACAGAAATTCTTTCGCAACCGTGCGGCATAGTGCAAAAAAAAGAAACTGAGAGTCTCTACATTTGTCTGAGCTATATTCGTATTTTTGTGTGTTGCACCAATGAGCATGTAAAAAAAGTGCTAGTGTATTTTTTGTTTAATTCTGCCCTTATTGCACTGGCTCTTACCTCCATTTTCACCGACTTATTTTTATGTGTCAATTAATTAAAACGTCCATTAACAAACGAGGGAGAAAGAGATGGGTAGAAAAGTAGATATCGTGGCTGTGAAAAATAAATAAAAAGAAAGGTTCGTGGCATCGTGAGATGGGTAGAGTTTTCGTCTTTTCCGCAATTGTTGTTAAAGAGAGTTTCATTAAAGGACAGATAAAACATTCGGTGCAAATGAGTGTTAGAGGCTATTTTTGCTTGTTATAATTAAAGCGCGTTAAAATTTTCCTGTTTTCCGGCAGAAATCTATTTTTTCTTCTATAATTTGTGTGATTTTTAGTCTGTTAGTGGAAGAAGACAACAAATGACCAGCAAAAACATGAAGAGAGTGTGACCTACAAAAATAATGAAGCTAGTAACTCAAAAAATTCTAATAATATTTGTGATACTCAGAAAAATTTATTTATGACAGATTTTATTCTAAAACAAGACGTTTTAGATGCCGAGATATTGTGGTGCTTAAATACCGTAGTGACTGTTATTAAACCCAATTATTTTGTGTTAAGCAAGGTTTACGGTTTGGCGTATGCGTCAGAAAAAACAACTTGCTTATATTTTATGTTTGGTGAAGGTGTTGGATACCTAGCCGCATTGTCTTGTATTGATTAGCAAGGTTTGGCGAATGCATTAGAAAAAAGTAAATTTGCTTAAGTTTTATAGTTTGGTGGAGATGTTACTTGCTTATGTCTGCATTTTCGCAGAATTCTTAATTATTAAGGTATTACAATAATATTAAAAGTTAACTAATGGAAAAAAATAATGTACAGAAATTGTCTGGATTTTTTTTTAATCGTCAGGGAAAACCTGCAAAAGTCAGGCAATTTTAAAATTCACTGTTTTGGTTTTATCGCCACAATATCAATAACTAATTACTACAACTGCTTAATAACATTAACCTGAGTACTCCTGTAAACACATATTTTGCAGAATCTGTTTTGACCACATAGTCGCTTGCATTTTGTGAAGGAAGCCCTGCGAAGTTGGTAGCTAATAACGACGGAAACCCTGATACTGATAAAATTTCAATATGCATGGACGGAACGTAAGCACTTTAGTACCAGTGCGTCTATTCTTGAATCGAGAGAAAATTTGCTCCCAGGGAGTCAAATTCTCTCGCTACTATGCATCTCCTTGGTCCAAATCTTCGGTTTAAATCAGTTTCTCTTAATATTGATCTTGACTTAGAGAATTACTTTCGATCAATATCGTGCAAAAGTGAGAGAAACCGATTTAAGCCGAATATTTGGACCAATGAGATGCATAGTAGCGAGAGAACTTGACTTCCTCGGTGTCGATTCTTGAATTTCAGGGAGCTAGGGAGCGAGAGAAGTAGGTGTGGTTTCACTTAAAAATGAAAACACTGTATTCTTGAAATATATGGAGAGACAAGGGAATGGTCTCCGGGGAGTCGGGGAGCAGATATGCTCTCCTACTCGAAACCAAGAGAGAGTGAGTGTTTCCCGGGTTTTTTAACCTATGTTTTTACGCAAAATTAATTTTTTTAGAAGTTGTTTGGCAAAAATAAATAAAAAATGGATTATTATTGGAGACATATAAGAAGCTATGGATGTTGTTGAAATACAAAGGGAAGTTCTTCCAAAGAGGTCACCCTTTAATCTCTCTGAACCAAAATTTGTTAAGTTATTTCGCCTGACGAAAAATTTAACGGAATCTGTCATAAATATGGTAACACCCTATGTGGCAGCTCCAACTAGGAAGTCCGCCCTCTCCATTACAACAAAAAAAGATGGCGCTAATTGCTTGCTTTTTGTAGGCCTTCAACTTTTGGAGCGAAAATTGTGACAAAAAGTGTCAGAGTCACACGTTTGGTTAGTTGCCGCTGTCAAAATTCTCCGGTTTTTCGTTGGCCATAAAACCGGCAACCTTGCTGGTGGGCAGCGCTCCCCATCCATCAGGGAGAAGGGAACAGTCCCTGAAAGCTCCTCGGGAGTGCTCCCTACTCCCTGATTCAAGAATCGACACCCTGGGAGCAAGTATTTTCTCTCGATTCAAGAGTATAGAGACGCGTGAAAACAGGAATTAAAATTAAACTTAATCCCTGAAGTGCGAAAAACTAATTTAATCATACGGAGGTTGTGTGTCTATATTATATTCGTAAACACGGAAACAGATCACAACAAACATTATACTTATTTTACGCAAAAATTATACTATATTTAGTAAAAATTATAATATAAAGGCTTTAAACGAACAAGTTGCTCGCCAAAACTATTTGCAGAACTCGGGATTTGCTTTAAGTTTGTTATTATCGATATATTAACACAACTTCCATATGAATAAATTCGTTTTTCGAAAATAAAAGTTTAATTTGAATTCCTCTGCCCTCAGGCACTAAAATGGTTAAGTTCTGATTACGTTCCGCCCATGGATATTGAAACTTTACTACTAGGTATCAGTATTTTAGGTGTTCTTAGCTAACAGTTTCCTTCACAAAATGCAAGCGACTATGTGGTCACCATACAGATTCTGGAAAATACGTGTTTATTAATGTCATTTAGCAGTTGTAGTATAGTCCAATTTTTTGATAAGCGGACTGACGTCATTTTAGCCTCTGAAAACTTATTTCTTTGTTGGCAACAGTTCGCATGCCAAATAATTTCTTGTTGTTGACAGTAAAAGTGAAGTAACAGTTGAAACAATTAACGACATGCCTTTTTTACATATTTATTGTCGCTGTCTAAAACAATGTATCAAATAGAGATCCAAAAAATGACGTCAGTACGCTCATCAAAAAATTAAACTATAATTACTCATTGATTTTGTGGCGATAAAACCAAAAGGGTGAAAAGTAGCGAATAAATCTTGGGGTAAAAAATGTCTTTTTGGCCCTGGACGAACTATAGACCTCGCTACGAACTTTTCGTCTTCGAAAAGGTGAATAATATTCCATTATTAGTGAAAAATAAAATAATTTGTTTAATTCTGAAAGCTCGTTCAGTGGCGCAATATCTTAGAGTTGGTCTCCGGCGATTTTTTTTATGTTCACGAAATTTGATCTGGAGTATGAGCGTACTTCGTTTTGCATGTCAAATTGTGGAATTGATAGAACTCTTAGAAGTCTTATAGGGTGGGCTTTAAAATTTTGGACTGTTTTGATTTTCTAATAACTTTTTTGTTTCTGAATTGATGTTTATAGATGTTAGCTTTTCGGAAAGGTTATTAAACAAATTTTATAATTTTTTGACAAAAACCGTCATTTTTCAAAAATTCAAGATGGCGAAAAAAAAATCAAAATCATATTCTTTAAAAAAGAGCCGCAACTTTTTTTTACCACCCTGTTTTTACACGGTTTACTTATACAAAAGTTACGTTTGCTCAAATTTCCTCTAAATGCAGAACCTATTCTAAACACCAAAAAATGTTTTTATAACTTTTAAATTTTTTATCCGATTTTTATAGAGTAAGCTTTTTTGCAAAAACAATTGTTCAAAATTTACGATTTTTATGGCGGAAATAGTATAAAACAAGATTTTCAAAAACAGATCTGCAACTTAGAAAGCCTTTACCATTCGACATTTAACGAAGTATCATTCATAAAATTTGGTTCATTTATACAAAAGTTACGTTGACTAAATACAGAACCTGTTCTTAATACCAAAAAATATTTTTTTAAATAACTTTAATTTTTTATCGAATTTTTATAGAGTAAGCCTTTTTGCAAAGACATCAATTGTTCCAAATTTACGATTTTTTTTACCAAACATGTCAAATATCAAAAGTCCAAGATGACGGGCCTAGTCTAAAATAAGGTTTTAAAAAAGAGATCTTCAATTTTTTTGTTAGCAACATAAGAAATCTTTCGCCATTTGACATTTAACGAGGTATTATGAAAAATAGTAGTTTTAACAATTGGTGGCTAAAATAGTGCTTTTTTTACAAGCGTTGGTTTAAATAACAAGCGCAGCGAGGCATTTAAATAACGAGAGCAGCGAGGCATTTAAAAACGCGAGTAAAAAAAGCGCAGTTTAGCCGCGAGTTGTTAACACTATTTTTTTAATACCTTTATCAAAAAATCCAAGAAAAACAGGAAAATACTTTTAAAAATCTCGAACGAAGAGCACTTCTCGCAACACACCATCTTTACACTACAACAATGGTTTCCATAGAGATGTGCCTGTTTACTCTCGGTACGTTTATTGTTGCGACATTTTAATCTTTGAAAGTTTGATATTTTGAAGATGTTTTTAAATGATTTTTTCGTAAATACTTGGTGAAATCTGGAGGAAATGGCTTAATTTTTAGGCAAGAATAATTAGATTTTTTCAATATTACTATATTCCGCTATTTTTCTTTAATTTTGGGTAAAAAACGGACAGAAATCTTTTTTTGCACCCGTGATCAAAAAAAGTTTTTTTGCATCGGTAACCAAAAACGCCATGCTTTAGTTATATGCAGACAGTTACTAAAATCATGTTCTTGATAAAGTATAAAAAAAAGATTTTATTATTGTTGCTTGGTGGTTTATGAAACTCACAAAAGCTGAAGACATATTTTTATGACCTTTTAATAAAAAAAAAGTTTTTTTTTTAAATTTTTTCATATTTTTTGTGCGATTTCGAAATATTCACAAGTTTATAATAAAAGAAAAAAGTACTAGGTCATGGAAACAAAAACAAAGTAAGCAGGCCATGGAAACAGAAACTTAATCATAATGTCAAAACGTTATTACTTTTTGGATTTAACATGGCTTTGACACATGAAGACCGAATTTTGGAAAAACAATTACTTTTAAGTGGATTTATGAGGAATACCTCGTTAAAAGCTTTTTTATTTTTATTAAAAAAGCTTAGGATGCTTAAAAAAAAGTTGCAAATCTGTTATTAAAAACTTTATTTTAGACTACTTCCGCCATATAACTATGAGATACTATAATGGCCCGAATGCTCCAAAATGTGTAACGAAAATAACTTTGAAAAACAAAAGAGAAAATTCAAGATCGCGGTTGGCTTTGAAACTGTTTGGGTAACCAGGCCATAAACCAAAAATCTACTGCGCATGCACTTACAAATCCATGCCTGGCGTCGTAGTGACCTTACGATAATTTAATGACACTTTCACTGCTGACGCAATCGACGCGCCTGCCCGTTTACATTCTGCGTTTATCGGTTTTTTCCAGGCCAACTTGATTGGGAGAGCTATTATCGGTACGCATTTTTCTCGGGAAAAGCAAGGGTAGGGCCGTTATAGTATTTCATAGTTATATGATTTCCGTCATCTTGGACTTTTGACATTTGACATTTTTTATATAAAAATCATAAATTTTAAACAATTGTCTTTGCTCTATAAAAATCCAATAAAAAATTAGGAAGTTATTTAAAAAAATATTTTTTGGGATTTAGAATAGGTTCTGAATTTAGAGGAAATTTGAACACACGTAACTTTTGTATAGGTAAACCGAATTTTATGAGTGGTAGCTCGTTAAACGTAAAATACCGTAAGCTTTCTTACTTTTACACAAAAAAATACAGGGTGGTAAAAAAAGTTTCAGCTCTTTTTAAAAGTGGTTTTAATTTTTTCCGCCATCGTGTATTTTTGACATATGACAGTTTTTGTTAAAAAATTATAAAATTTGTTTTGTTACCTTTCCAAAAAGTTAAAATTTATAAAAATCGGCCAAGGAACAAAAAAGTCATCAGAAAAACTAAACAGTCCAAAATTTTAAAGCCCCTCTATATTTCAGCTACTTATGGTGTTGTGTGAACAGCTTATTATGGTGTTTTATACCGTTCGTTGCTCTGGCGTCGTTGAATTTAAGTGTGTTAAAAGACCGAACCTTTCTGATCAATAACTATATAGTTAGTACTGGGAGTATGTTAACGGAAACTAGTGTGTAAATACCATTTAACAATACGGGAGAAGATATATAACTATTGGCAAGCCTAAAATACATAAATTCTCTGTTATAAACATTTAAGTTGGTCGGGAAATAAAAGTTTTTAAAAAATTGGATTTTATTGAGTGATATAACTGAGACCAAAGTTTGTTTTTACAGTGCGGTAGTAAAATTATACAGGGCGCTTTAAAAAATTTCCGATGACATTAAAATACGTTAAAATTCGAGGTTGCCTCTAATTTCCATCTTTATTTTTTTGTTTGTGCCTTTAGCTTTTTAACAAAGAGTTAAGTCCCGATCGGGGGAACACTATTCAAAAGGATAACGATGGTAGGCAACCTGAAACAAAAACTGTCGGATATGCCACGAGTGTTACTTTAATTATTTTTTTATACCTTCATCAAAAACATGTTTTTAGTAACTGTCTGCAGCATGACTTTTTTGGTTATCGATCCAAAAAAAACTAACGGGTGCAAAAAAGATTTCTGTCCGTTTTTTACCCAAAATTAAAGAGAAATAGCGGATAATAGTAATAATACATATTAAAAAAATATAATTATTCTTGCCTAAGAATTAAGCCATTTAAATTTCGCCAGTTTTCACCAACTATTTACGAAAAAATCATCAATATCAAAAAGGCAAATCGCTATGGAAAGAATTTTTATTTCATTATTTATAGTGTAAAGTTGGTGTAATGCGAGAAGTGCTCTTCGTTCAAGATTTTTAAAAGATATTTTCCTGTTTTTCTTGGATTTTTTGATAAAGGTATTAAAAAAAATAGTGTTAACAACTCGCGGCCACCCTGTACCAGTGGCGGCTCGTGACTTATAACACCGATGAGGCACCAAGATCAAAAATGTTAAAAAATATTGGTCAAATGTAAAATCTAAAAGTTATTAAGATTAAAATAAAAAATTATTCTTCAATTCACTATTTTATGCGTTTTTACTTTGACATAAAAAAAATTAATTTATATTTTTATATAGAATAACATTATTCCACAACATTTCAAATAACATTGAATTTTTGTATTTTAACGCCCGAGTGCGAAAAAATGACCCTAGGGCTTTTAATAACTTTAAACACTAGTTATCCCACAATTTTTTTTTTGTAAGAAAATCAAAATATTTGCATATATATGTAATTTCCGTTGATGCCCGTACTATAGGCTGAGTTGTCAAGAAGCGGATCTTTTAGTCGCCTCATGTTGTCATGTAATTTAGAAAAAGTAAAAGTCGTCCCAAGGTTTTATAAAAAGAAAAATAGGGTTTTTAAATGTACGATTGGTTGATTTTATAATTGCAATAACAAAAACGGCATTTCGCGTTTTTTAATTTGCAAAATTTTAATGCGGCCAGTGAGGCTTGATGCGGCACAAAAGATGAGAATTCATTCTCGCCTCACCCAGCCACCGCGCGCTCTCGGCATGCTCTCGGACAGCGTTGATAGACCGAAGCAAAACCGTTGCAGAGTGGGGAAGTGAGACGACTGGAATAAGTGCTTCATCCATCTTTGATCGAACATACAAAACAAAGCAAGGCAGAATAAGAAATTAATGACATAAAAGAAATAGCACCCTAATATTAAAATTAAAAAAATGTTATGAAGGGATTTTTTTTCCTAAAAAAATTAAACACAAAAAAATCTCGCAAAAAATAAATTTATCAGGTTTTCCAAAAATGTTGATGAGGCGCCGCCTCACTTGCCTCATCTGACGAGCCGCCACTGCCCTGTAGCCCAGACAGCAAAGTTACGTACCAGGTACAGACCTTCGTACCTAAGCCTCGGACGAAAAGTACGTACATAGTATGTACGATAACTAAAATGTATATACTAGGAACGTACATTTTACGTGCACTTTCCAACGCTATGTACGTCTTAGGTACGTCCTTGGGATATGGAAAATATGTACCATGTACGTACATTTGTGTGCGTACTAAGTACGTACTTTGTATGTTCCGCGGGGGACCAATAAAAGACGTGAATTGGACGTAAAATGTACGATGTACGTACAGGAGACGTTTTGGGTACGTGCCTTGGGGGACGTAAATAAATAAAATACAAAATATTTTTTTATGCCTAGAGGGGGGGGGGCGGCGGAAATTTTAAATCCCGAAAACTCCTCTCTGCTGGTTGACTCTCCGTGAAAGAATTCTTGACGGAGGACAGGTATTTATAAAATACCAATTACTTTAAGAGAATGAATAATACTTATACAAAAGTTTACGTTAGAAGTGAGAGAAATGTTACATAAATGAACTACGTCCAAGTTGTGACAACTTAAAAACGTAGTAAGTACGTATAAAAAAATACCTAAAAATAACGTAAAAATACGTTTTTGCTGTACGTAAATTTAACGCACACTTTTGTACGTACATCATATGTACCTAGTAGGTCCCTGGACGTATAGACGTAAAATGGATTTAAAATGTACGTCCCTGGGACGAATGATGCTGTCTGGGAGAAAGAACCACAAGGAGGTGAATGTAGACACGTGTCTAGGACTAATCATTCTTTTGCGATTATCGTAACTAGCGACTCAGAAAAGGTGTTTTGCAAACATTAGGGACCTTTCGCACCTCTGCAACTGAAAAATCTCCTTTACACTGAGAGAAATAATATTAGTCTGTATACACCAGTTGTATATTATTTGGGATAATTGAACTCGTTTAGTACTGGGTATGCAAAAATTGTATAGCCATTATAGAAAAGTTAGGTTAACTTTGTTGTTTGTTTTAAAAAAATAAAATAATTTTTGGTTTATTGCAATGAAATGTCATTGATGCTGCTTTAAGACGCAGAAGGGCAATTCAACTAGCGATAAAGATTTTTGGCGTTTTTTCGATTTTTGTATTTAAATAACCACAACTACCGCACCAAAGAAGTGTGGTATCAATAAACGTATACAATCATTATAACGTAATAACTGTTCTCGAAATATAGGCAAACAAAATATTAGCGTTTTATAAGAAATGTCCCGTCAGTTATCACAAAATTGCATTTAATTTAAAATCAAGGCAAGCAAAGAAAAATAATATACCATTTTATTATATCTAGGGAACAAAAGTATATTTTGAAACAAATAATTTAAAACTACTTTAATATTAAGAGAAAAAGCTCTTTAAAGTCCATGATTTTTCTCTGCCCGTTTTTCATGTCCCGTCAGTTATTACCAATTTTTTTTTACTCTTAAATTATTCTGACAACCCCTCCCCTTGATACTTTGTCTTCAACTTATGCCAGTAAAGAAATACTCATCCCTGGTTTTAACGAAAAAAATTGTTGTTAACTTACTTATTTTATTTGTTTTATTTTTAAACTGTCCTTATATAAAACCGGTTTTAGGTGCGTATAAACATAGTAATTGATTGATTGCAACCACTTTGTAAATAATCAACAAAAAAAAAATCAAGATTAACTGACGCCAAATTACTTTGTTTATACGGGTCTCTTAAAGTAGGGTTGCCATCCGTCCTCTGCTTAGGGTTTTGGAGGCGTCCGGGCGGGTTTTTGATTAGTTTCCGCAATTTCTGCACAGGCAGCACGGCAATTTTTGTGCCTTCAATTTTGAAACCATTAAATATATGATTTTTTTACCAAATTTAACTATACACTGTTTAGAACTTTATGATTTTCTTTTGCAGCCGGAACAGTCCTAACTGTTAAATAAAATTCAATCAACAACAAAATATTTTTTGTTCTAGAATGAATTTTTCAGGTTACAGCATTTGTTTAAAAATTGCACAAAAAGAAGGAAACATTTTTGAAAAATTGGGACTGGATCCCACTCCAACCCACTTTTTTTTTCAATATGTAAACTTTTGTGTTCTGCTTATATTGCAGAAAAATTGCAAAGTATTTATAGGTTTATAATAAGCTTGTTTATTATTTTTTGTTAATTTGTAAATCTAAATAAAAATAATTTTTTTTTAATGTGCTTATTGGAGCATGTAAAATAAGCTGGATTTTTTAAATTTTTGTCAGGAAAAACCTGGAAAAGTCTGGAACCTGGAAAACCCTGTATAAAATGTAATTAATTCTTATAATTTTAGTTTAATTTTTGTCAGGAACAGCATTCAAGAAGAAATGACATTTTTTATAGGTACATTGTTCTCAAAATTTTCGCCCGCGGCGCATTTATATAAACTATATGTAACCCAACCCACTTTTTAAAATAAAAAATAAAATTTTTTAGAACTACATATTTGTTTAAATTATAAAATCATTGGTCGTTACAAATTTTTTGTCAAAAACATTTAAAACCCGTAAAAAATTACATTTTTAATGTAATTTTCTTAAAATTTTCGCCTGCGGCGGATTTAAGATCTGATTTGATTGAACCATTAAGTTGGTTATTTTAAAAATTGCTAAGTAAATTTTTGCAGCAATGTCCGGGTTTTTAAGAGTTTTTGTCGTAGTTTTACAATTTTAGAGATGGCAAGCCTACTTAAAGCGCTTTTATATAAGGACGGTTTGAAAATGTTGTCGTATAAACACCACTAAAACCGTTTTCAGCACTAAATCGATTTTATTTTAAAGTGATTTAAGAAATCGTTCTATCGCTTTGAAACCGATTTTAGGATTTTTTAAAAGCGTTTTAGCGCATTGCCTCCAACCAAAAGAAATACCCAACCCTGGTTTTACCGAAAAATCTGTTGTTAAATTAGTTGTTTTATTTGTTTTTTTTTTAACTGACATATTTAATGACATATATTGAAGGACGTATATAAACAGTCGGAGCAAGCAATTTTATTGAAAACCGTCCTTATATTTTTGATGAGCTTAGGGCCAAATTTATAGTCCGTCGTCGAAGGAAGCCTCAAGGCCTCCTTGACGAAGGTGTCCTTCAAGGCGTCCTTTCATTTCTTATTTATAGTCCCTTCCTTTGGGAAGGAATATTTCAAGATAGGGTTGCATCGGCAACGTCTACTGATAACTTCATTGTTATAATTTTTGTAGTTAAAGTTTGTTATTTTTAAAATTTTTGAGTTTCTTTGTCAAAAAAAATTTATGAAGATAAAATTCAAAAGGAGCGCACTATAAAGGGGCCCACAGACTGCGTTTTTGTTGGATGGTCACCCAGCAAACACAAATCGTCGGCATTGAATCGGTTCAATGTCGACAACGTCGGCAGTGTGTCGGCATCGGCGACTACACTCTGGCCCGATGTTGGATAGATTGCGATTTTCAGTTTTCGGTCAATAATCGGCATAACTGACGGAGGTCCACATTACTACAGTCGACTTGATGCCGACACCAGTTTAGGACCGACGATGTTCCGATTGGAATTTTGTTTAATCGGTCGAAAATCGGCAACTGACGATGGCCCGATTTACTATAGTCGACTTTATGCCGAAGCCCACTTTATTTGCTTTAGGGCCGACGACGGTCCGATTGGAACTCTGTTTAATCACACGAGAATCGACAACTGACGATAGCCCGATTTACTATAGTCGACATTATGCCAACGCAAACCTTATCTGCTTTAGAGCCGACGACGGTCCGATTGGAACTTTGTTTAATCATTCGAGAATCGGCAACTGAGGATGGCTAGATTTACTATAGTCGACTTTATGCCGACGCCCACTTTATCTGCTTTAGGGCCGATGATGGTCCGATTGGAACTTTGTTTAATCGGTCGAGAATCGGCAACTGATGATGGCCCGATTTACTATGGTCGACTTTATGCCGACGACCACTTTATCTACTTAAGGTCCGACGATGGTCCGATTGGAACTTTGTGTGATTGGTCGAGACTCGACAACCGACGATGGTCCGATTACGTCATCTTAAAATTTTTAAACTGTTTAATAGTTTCTTCCTAGTATGTAGAGATGGCGCTAATGTCACTATGTTCCCTGTACAGTGGAAGATAATATTATATATATAATGAGCAAAGATATTTAAAAACTAGAATGCGGACTTGACAAGATGGTGGTAATTCTCTACAAGAATCATCTCTTCTGCCACTTATAACAGCCCAACTGGTAAAGCACCCGCATTATCGAAACTTTCCAGCAAACACAAATCGTCGTCATTGAATCGGACCAATGTCGACAACGTCGGCAGTGTGTCGGCATCGGCGACTACACTCTGGCCCGATGTTGGACAGATAGCGATTTACAGTCAACTTTATGCCGACACCACTTTAGGACCGACGATGGTCAGATTGGACCTTTGTTTAATTGGTGAAAAATCGGCAACTGACGATGGCCCGATTTACTATAGTCGACATTATGCCAACGCAAACCTTATCTGCTTTAGGGCCGATGATGGTCCGATAGAAACTTACTTTAATCGGTCGAGAATCGGCAACTTACGATGGCCCGATTTACTATAGTCGACTTTATGCCGACGACCACTGTATCTGCTTTAGGGCCGACGATGGTCCGATTGGAACTTTGTTTAATTGGTCGAGAATCGTCAACTGACGATGGTCCGATTATGTCACAATCTGTGGGCCCCTTAATACCCTACACTAGCCAGGAAAAGGTTTTCCTCGCTGAACTGATTCAAAGATATAAGAATAAGTTGAGCTCACGTATCAACAAAAAAATGTATTTAAGATAGTTTATTTTATTTGCGTCTTACTTCCTACTTCGTAATTTTCATTACTGTGAAAGCAACTCTATATTTATTCTTATTTACCTTAAATAGGTGTTGAACTGTCAGAAAGACAAGAAAGTAAATTTAATTAGTAGGTTTTTTCGGGCAAATCCTTGACCAATGGAGGAAGGTTGTTCCAGATTTTAATAATGCTGTTTTTTACCGAATGTTGAATAAATGTGTAGTTTGTCTTTTTTGTTACCAGGTTAGTTTTGTGTCGTACGCGTTACTTACATTAGCTAGCTACCTTCCAGTGCCATATACCGTAGGGTACATATCAATTAAGGCTAACATTGGGGACACTGGAAAAGACTCCGGTTGTTTGAGTGATTAAATTGATCTTCGATCATGTTTTAGTATAATGTGCAGTGTGATGTTTTTTGAAAATATATATCTATCCAAAAACTCCTTTCCTTTTTGCATATATGTATGTAAGGTAGCTTTTGGTACCCAGGAACATTTTTACGGTCTCTCTCTGTGTCGGGCCTCTGCAGAAATAAGGTGATATTATAACAATAGGGAAATATAAAAACCCTTTCTGATTTTAATATATAAAATATAATAAACATATGTATCAACACAAGAATGAAGTTCTAACACTAAAGAACTCAAAGGGACTGAATATTTGCATGTCCTATATGTATATCCCTTTGGAAGACGACCATGATGATCAGAAACCTCTTCCTCCACCCGATAAATAAATTCCAAAAAATCATCCATTATTTTCAGGATATCTTAACAAGCAACCCAGAAAATGACAAAAAACCAATCATCAAAACAAACCCGACAATATTTTTGTTTTTTTAACCTCACATTATTTGCCAAGGAAGGCTCAAGGTAGCTCTTTAGCTAATTTGATGTAAGGATTCCTTCAAGGGTGCCTTGCACCACTATAAATACCAAATTGGCCCGAAGGCCTCCTTGAAGGAACAAGGGAGCCTTGAAAGGCGACTATAAATTTGGCCCTTAAATACACTTTATAGTAGGAGACGTTTTTAGGTCAAATTAAAGATTGTAAAGAACTTTGATTGAAAGAAATTCATACCACCTTAAAATTATCTCTCGCGCACTTTATGCTTTTTGCTGTTTTTTGTATAAAAATCGCAAAATAAAAATCATATGCACGACACCTCTCAAGATGACAGACAGATGATATAACAGAAATTTTTATTAAACATTTTCCTTTAATTATTTTCATCTTTCTCTAAAATACTTTTTTATAGACCGCTGTCTATCTTCAACAACCTTAAATATTTTTGAACTTCACTAAATTATCTCTCCATCTTGGTACCTCTAAAATTCTGCCTTCTCTCTCTAAATATTTTTTATTTTAAAAGAAAAAAAATGTTTTTTGGCAGTACTTTTTTTGAACGCCTAAAAACAGTGAAAATTTGACTGTTTTATTCTAGAAATCGAAAGTTTTCAAAGAAAGCTTTGAAATGTGAGCAATATCATGGCATAAAAATGTGAGAAACATAGTAAAAATTGCTTAATCAAAAATACTTTAACGGCGCAAGAACAATCCAGAGATAATATAAATTTGTCAATCGATTTCAATACGTCATCTACCACTCATTATCTATCTCTGGTTTCTTTACTGTATTCTCCTGTTCACAGATTGCGCCGCGAATCATTGGGGATTAGGGTCACTGGATCCTAAAACCTGCGGCTGGGACCGCAGGTCTCAGGATCCAGTGACCCTATGGGGGATTGTTTATTTATCACCTAGGTGATCGAATTGAGAGCAGTGACAACTAGTCAAATGGCCATACACACAGACCACTTAAGGGTTGTAAAAAGTAGCTTTTCACCAAAGGAAAAATTATTAAATAAAACACAAAAACCAGGCCGACGAACTCCAAAACAAAACGACAAAACTCAGGTTATGAAGAATGTCAGGCAGACACACTGACATTGGTTAGTTGCAAATACAGTGAGTCGACCAATTTCGATATTTGCATGGCATAATTTTTTTTTCCTGGTAAGGGGTGTTACCTAGGTATATATGCTAGATCTCTCTCGCCGAATACATTTAGGAAAGGAGAACACTAGAAACTATGCCTAGGGTAAGCTCACAAAAAAAAGACGTGGGTGGTTAATTTTGATGGTGGCGGTATCTATAATATAACCATTTAAGTACTTTTTGATGCTAGGCATATAACTAATATTGATAGGTAACCAGTATAGTCCATGTTTTTACATTTCCGCATGTTTTAGCTTTAGAGGAAAATAATACTCAATTTGTTTTTTATTAGAGGAAGAGGATTACAAAGCTTATTAATACAATCTAGAGAGTTTTTGAAATTAGGTGTCCATTATTTGGAAAATTACAAATATTTCCAATTTAGTTTTACAGGTCTCTATAAAGGGTATTTCTGACTGTTTCTGACGTAATATGGGCGCGCCAATTTTGAAACACCACAAAAGCTAAAACAGTTTTTTTCAAAAAATAAACAAAATTTTAAAAAAGTACCAAGATTTGACGGAAAAACATAGTCCAATAAATAATTTAGGCAAAATTTCAGGCCATTTGGAAGTCCCGTTTCCGAGAAACATGCGGAAAAAGAATTGCCTAATAAACGGACCCAACAGCGTTGCCGGTTTAACGATGTAATTGGGCCGTTAAGCCTTAAATTACCATCATGGCTTTATCAATAAACATCTAAATGACAAGCACTCTAAATGACGGACTATCCTTCGTAATGACGGACGCACAGTCGCTTGACCCAATATCTTAATGCATTGTTCTTTTAAAATAATAAAAATTAACTTTTGGCGTAAAAGAAATGCAAAATTTGTAATATTTTTTAAATAACTATAACTATTTGAATATATTACAGTGACTATTAAACATGTGTAAAAGGTGAACAGGTTAGAAAATGTAGACATTTAGATTATAGTTCTGAAAAATAATTAAAATACAATCAGGGTGGTTTAGATCTTAACGTAATGGTCAGGATGTATAATTAAAATGAATACTACAAGGCGTAAAAGAACAGTTTTTTTTGCACTTTAGGGACAAAAACGTATTTCACTCCCTCATTTCCGGGACTAAAATGGTACTTTTTATCTCCGGGTCTAAAATATTTTAGTCCCGCTCCTTATTATCAGGCTATATAAATTAACGTAATAACGCATTTTAGGAACATTTATATCTATTTGTAACATTCGAAAATAGGCATGAACACAATATGAAAAAGAACTAACCTAACCTATAAATTCTTAAACTATATTTGATATTATTATGCGTCACATTAATACTTACAATGGCCCCACTACAGCCAACTAAATGGACTAATGGTCCCGAATCTGAGGCAGTTCCGCTTCGCTGCTGAATTGGAGTTTGAAAGATTGCTGATTGGGTAGGTTCAGTGCCGCAATCTTTAGTAATTGCATTGTATATGGTACCTGATGTATCTTCGCTTTAATAAAAATAGTGCCCAAAAGTCAAAAAATAGTATATATTATACCATGTGACTAAAGTGTCTTTTTATCCCTCAGCGAATTCGCCTCGGGATAAAAAGTACCACTTTAGTCCCTAGGTATATAATGTACTATTGTTTTAATTTTTAATGATAAAAATCCATTACTTTTTTAAATGTATTTTTTCAAACGGTTTTAGGAATGCAGACCAAGTGGGCGCAAATCTCTGAAAAAAAATCTCGGGAATAAAAAGCACCAAAAAAATTTTTAACTATAATACTATAAAAGTATTAGTTTTTGTTATTTTTATTTCTGCGCACAGTTTTCCACGTGCGTTCTTTGCGCCCACTTGACCCCTTCCGAAGTTCATTATACTTAATTTCCTTTTTAAATTTTTATTTATTCAACCATTCAATAATAAATAGATTTTTTTATATCGTTAAATGTCATAAAGGTTTGGTACGCTTTGAAAAAAGGCTAATCAGTTTGTACCTTTTTGAACTTGTAAAGACCTCCAAAGTAATCTCTTAATTTGTGACTAAGGTTATTTGTCTCAATCTTGAAAAAAGGAAGGAGTTAATCTACAGATTTGGGAGGGTTGTGAGAAGTAATTACATAAGTGCGTCAAAATTACCGATAATTTTCGCATAAAACCATAGTTTGTTTGTGGAAACAAACTTAATGCAATTTTTAAAGAAAATAAGTTGAATGCATAATTTTGCAAGGTTATTAATGACTAGATGCACAAATGTTATCTAATTAGAAATGTTATCTAATTAAATATTTCCGGAATCAGAGAATATCTTCTAAGTAAATGTTAAAATAAAACAATATTTCATTTAACATAAAAAAAAAATTCTAGTTAATTTTTCATCTCTGGAATGCAATTACCGCTGTAATTTTTAAAATAAACTTCCCAAGTAGCACAAAGACGTATCAAAGACGTCCATAGTATGTCCGGTCAAGTCATTCAGACGTCTCCGGGACGTCCATTTTAGGACTTTCGACGTCTTAAGGACGTCTTTAGGACATCTTTTGTTATAAAATCAGATGTACATAAAACGTACGTTTCAGTACGTATTAAGGATGTCGGTTTAAGACGTCCCTAGGCACAAATCTGAGACATTTCCAGGACATTTTTGGTATTGTTTTGGAGACATTTTAAACGACTTCAGCAGCTGTATTTGGGATATTAAAACTAATAATTTTAATAGTAAAAGTTTATGAGTACATTCATATAAACATATTTATAAAGGGAACTTTCCAAAAGTGAAATCATGCAAAATATATATTAAAACTAGCTCCCCACTAAGCACATTAAATGAACAAAAAAACGTTTTAATGGCAAAAAAAAAAAAACAAAATTATGATTGTTTTCCACAAACCAAAACTACACTTTTTTGCACTCGACGCGCGTTTCGCTAACAATGTTAGCATCATCAGGAGACGATAAACAAATTGTTTAATCATCATCAGGAGACGATAAACAAATTGTTTATCGTCTCCTGATGATGCTAACATTGTTAGCGAAACGCGCGTCGAGTGCAAAAAAGTGTAGTTTTGGTTTGTGGAAAACAATCATAATTTTGTTTTAGTGCAACCAAAGGTTCCAAATTCCCAACATATTTAATGGCATTTAAATTAAACGAAAATAACGTTTTTTTCGCAATTCACAGAGAGAGAGACAGAAAAAAAAACGCAGTTCTATTTTTGTATTAAAAAAGAGTATTTATGCAGACTTCGATTGTCTGCCTGTTTTGAGTTTTTCGAAATTTTTTTCAAGGAACTGCGGAAGTCGGCCTAACCTAACCGAAAATTTTCTAACCTTAAAACTAAAAATTGGCGAAAACCCCCTATAGTGCCTAATTAGCAAAAAATAAATCCTAAAGATGTCTTAATATTTTGATCCTCAACTGGTCCTTAAGTGGACGTCCATAGGACCTCCGCTTCGGACTCAGTACATTCGGACCTAAATCGAACCTCCTGAGGACGTCCTGTACTACTTGGGTTATTACTAAAAACTTTTGTTTACCTACTAAAAAATTATGTTTAAGATTAAATTTAAGACAGTTTTTTGGACGCTATTTATTTCCTCCAATACCTATTTAGGTTTTACATAAAATCCTTATATAGTTCACTTTTAAAAATTAATTAACTCTCTAAACGTTTTGACGAAGTGCTAATTTTGGAACCTTGTATAAAATTAACAAGGCGAAGCATTTGGTTTGTAAGATTTTCTTCTAAATTGTTTGAGACAAGTGAATTATTGCTTATTTCAACAATTTTGATTGAGGCGTGGAACCGGACAGAAATCTGCAAAAAAAAATAATTTTTGACCTTCCCAAATCTTTGTTAGCGCTTCACTTCTAAATAGATTTACATAAAAATGTAATAAAATATAGGATACCATTTCGCCAAATTCGTAAAATCACGTAAAAATGATAATGATTTCGTCTAAATTTTCGTAATCGATATGGATGTTAGATAATTTGAACTTTTGGGGACCCCTTGATGTCCCTGACATTTCCCAATCTTCATGGGTTTCTACGATTTGGTTGTAAAATGCTTTTTAGGTATAAATGGCTTATTTTTCTGAGAAAGATTGCATTCTGAATCTGCTCTTCCTCAGCTCAAGATATCCGAACTAAATTCAACCATGAAGCTGGTAAGTACTATTTTTTATTCGTGAACTTATTAATTGAAATTTATAATAGTTTAACAGATAAAATTAAAAATTCATTTATTTGAATATATTGTCCCAATTTGCAAGAATGGTGAACAATATAGTCGGTAAAAACCAAAAGTCCAAAATAAAATCTTTTTTTTTTTAAATTTTAACATGGTGTTTGAAGACTTTCGATATTTTTCCGTGGCCATATTTTATCGTAAGCATATCTGAAGTGTATAAACTTACTATAATAAGCAATCACTTTCCACATGAACGCTCGGTGAGAGCTAGATAATATCGTAAGTGTACTTACGGAAGAAGAACAGCTGAACGCTCTCCAGTACTATGGTTGAAAGTTACGGAATACGTTACAAAATCTGATGGTCGTTTCTGTATTTAAAAAAAACAGGGTCTTACTTCCTATAAAATTCAAATTCAATTAAAAAAAAAAACGAAAAATATTTTTTTCCTAAAAATTTTAGGGTAGGTGTGGAACCCTTCTTTATATTTAAATTTCGAAAAATCGCATTTTCGGCAAAAATGATACTTACGATATTCTTGCAAATAGGGGATATGATATAGGTTGGTTTAAAAATTGTAGAGATGATTCTAACTCCAAATTTACAATTAAATACTAAGGGTTTCAACTTTGTAAATTAATACATTCATTTAGGTTACTTATCATCATATAACAAAATGCCTATACGTGTAAGTAAATACTTACTTGACTAAATTAGTTTTTCAAACAAAAATTTTATATTTTATTTTTTGTTTATTCATAGCAAAAAAATACTTTCTCTCACGACTCATTTTTGGCACAAAATGTTTACCTACATAAAATTGAAATTCTAAATTTTATTTAAATATTAAATTATTTGTTATTAACAGCACCTTATTTTATAAATTTATGTTATCAATGGCGTTAATAACTACCTACAAATTTCCATTACTGACTCACGTAAAATAATTAATTTACTTTATCCAACACATGACAGTTATGATCTTTAAAAAAAGTTTTTTTTTTTTTTTTTTAAATGCGTAATATGCCAATTTAACGGGACTTATTTTTGGTTAGGTACTAAAATTATATTAGATTTATTTACGTTTCATAAATATTTATTGTCTTAAAAATATAGAAAAATAATTCACATTTTTGCGTCAAATATAAAATGAAGTTTCATCGCCTGTTACGCCATCTTGTGGTTTACGTCTAAGCTTCATTATTATTCTAGGACCGTAAATGAGCCATTAAAATCGTGTTGAGAGGGTCGTAAAATTAGTATTATTCGTTGGTCATAGATAAACTAATAAATAACACACTAGTGTGTTGTAATTAAAGTAGTATCCTATTTATTTATTACTGTTACAAGCTGAATTCAGATTGATATTGAAATTAATGGAAAACGCTAACGATTTATTCGAATTTGAAGTCATTGTAAAATTCTTTGGTCCATTGGAACCAGAACGACGCTTCCATATCGATACAGCTGCTGATAGTGCTAGAAGACGCCGACGCATTAGAACCTTGTATTTTTTCTGCAATTTGTATTTTGCTACGCCCTGATTCTTCTAGGCATCCTTTTGATTGAAATTGATCGGGTTTACTAAAAATCCTTCTTCAAATATGGTGAAACTTCTCGATTTCTTGGTTTTAGTGCGTGGCAAAACTACGTGAAAATATTTCACTTTGTCTTCAATATTTTCTATTTTCAAATTGACCAATTCATCGCATCTAAAAGCACCGCAGCCAATAGAATATTTTCATCGATACATTTTATCTTCCATGAATTCATCCAAGGCTCCAACATTTTGAACTTTTTGAACTCCTTGTCGTGAGCATCTGGACTTTTCTGGTAAAATCTGCATCGCTACTTCTTCCGCTTCCGTAAGGATATCCTCAGGAACGTGATTTTCATCGGTTTCCTCCATTTTCTATACGTTTTTTTCTTCAAAAAAGCTTCCCTTTTCTGCAGGGAACACTGACAAGCGTCAAAATTTATTTAAACATTTGCGAACAATGTATCATGCCCGTGGCAACCAAACAAACAACCTACTTGGACCAAAATGTAAAAAACTCACTGTCAAGTCATTCTGACATTTATAGGGTACGGGCGCAAATAGCTTTCATTTGATCACAAATCTTATTAATTGTTATCTCATAAAAACGATTTCTTCCACTTGTTGTAACTTGAAAATTTATAAATCTTTCTCGCGTGACTTATTTTCAACATAACACACTAGTACCATAAACTAAAAAAATATTGTTTTAAGTAAGTCAATTTTACGATTTTTAACGTTTTAACGTCGTTATACGGCAACATAAAAGATCTAACAAAATTTTGTGATGGTGTCTGTCTGTCCATAACTCAAAAGCTGCTTACCGATTTTTATCAAAATTGTTTGGCACTAGCAATGACCTAATTAGTTTTTGATGGAGGTGAAGGGTTGGAATGACGGTTGAAATTATAATTCACGAACCGTAGCAGCAACCCGTAGGTACAAGGTTTTTAGGTGTATTTAATTATTTTGCTACAAAAACTACATTAATATTAAAGTCTGTCAGATCGGTTATTGCGAGGAAGGCTCGTAGAATCGTATAAAATCTTATCGAAGGACATACAAACTTTTTATAAACGCGAACTTTATTGAAAATCTATAAGGGGTTTTTTGCTTAAGATTGTCTGCATATAAATCGTCCGTAATATTATTCTATTTGAAAATCATTTTTCTAGATCGTTGCTCTTGCTGTTGTCGCCGTAGCGGCTGTTTCAGCCTTTCCCCCACAGTCCGCTCACTCAGTGGCAGGCGGTCCATTCCAAGGATTTTCTGGATTCGGAACGCAACAACGGGTAAGGCATGTTTTTTGTTAGCCTCATTATTTTGGCAACTTGAACCATGCACTTTGACCTCAAGTAGGCCTATTGTGCTCAGGAATCTAGTGAAAGATTGTGAAGATTATAAAAACACGTACCACCCAGAAAACAGACTACAAAACTTCATTAAGGCTTAATATACTTTGTCTTCAACTTATGCCAGTCGAAACTTTGCAAAATTGCCACAATATAAAATGATTAAATTTGCAACATGAAATAAAATTGTTGGGCACACAAATAATTCATAAAGCAAACCTTTTTAATTTTTTTTTATTTTTTATTATATAATTGTTACTTACAAAATTATTACAAACATCTCTGTCAACAAAACCGCGCCAAATCTCTTAAAAAAGTTTTACGAGATTTTATAATGTTTTACCAGGTTTTATATGTTTTCTATGTGGTATGTGAAACAAACTTGTAAAAACCTAATCAAATCTCATGAAGTACGGATTTTTTCTATCAGTTTTGACGAGAAAGACAGCTTAGTTCGTAGAATTTAATAAAACCCTATCAAACAGCAAAACAAACTCAACAACTTTCATAAGAACCTATGCGGATTTCCTACCTGGGATGCTTTAAAATTAAAACATTTTTTCTACTACCGTCATTCTTTTTTTGTTAAATTTTATTTAAAAAGTTGTTTATACAGTTCCAATTTTGTTTTTAACACCTTTTTGAGTATAGATTTATTTAAATCAAAAACTACTTACAAAAAATCATTTGGAAGAAATGATATATTTTGACACGTTTTTGTTGTATAATAAAATTGATTCTTATGCTTAAAGAGTACCATTACTTAGTGAGAAAACACTTCAATTCCTATCAAGGATCATTGCTTTAAAAATTATGTTTAAACCTATTTTTACACAAAATATCATTTTAGGCAGTAACTATACAACCACACGCATATTCAGCCTACCAAGCACAACCAGTCTCTCATCCTCAACCCATTGCCATCTTGAAATCCGAATCTGACCAGGGACCAGACGGCTCCTACCACTATGCGTAGGTACTTTTTCAAAAATAAGATTGGATTTAATAGTTTTCCTATAGCTTGTAGGAAAAATACAATAGAGAAACGTATTTCATAGAAATAAACAATGGCAAAATCGTACTTCATAGAAATCGAACTTCGGAGAATATATATCGCAGAATTCGTACAAAAGAGAAACCGTACAACCTAGGAATTGGTAAATGTGTTCTCTGCCTGACAGCTGTTTGTATGCGCGCTAGAATAACAAAGGACGTAGAGCAAGTTATTATTTAATTTTTTTACTAAACGAACCACTCCTTATAGCATAAAAAAATATCTTCTACGCCCTTTCTTATTCTGAGCTTGTATGCAAATACCTATATACGTTGTACGGTTCTCTGTTCTACGATTTCTTTGATGTATGTTTCTCCAAAGTTCGATTTCCACAACATACGATTTTTCCACAGTTAGTTTCTATAAATAACGATTTCTATAGTTTACTTTCCTTTATTTTATGGGAAGTATTTAAAAAAAGTAGTTTTTACTAGTAGTGATTAAAACAGTGCTGTTTTTTACAAGCGTGGTTTAAAAAGTAGACTTAAAAAATGTAAAAACATACATTTGAAAAAAATAGTTATGTACTTAGTTTTCTACTTTTGCTATGCATGAGAGGCTGCTCACTGGATTAAGAATGGAAGGGTACACAAAAGTAAAAAATTTCTTCTAAAGTTGTGTGACTTGTGTTGGATTTCATTTTTCGCACTTTCACTAATTGTTGACAAAATTTCGATATCATAGAGTGAAAATTAATATACTTAGATAAACCGTGTACATTGGCAAGAAGTAAATTTTAAGCAATATTTCTCTAGCGCACCTGTTTACACGCATTGCAAGCTACTTTGAGAGTATAGTCTAGGCAAATTTAATTGCAAGCGGATTAGATTTTTTTTTCATACATTTTCGTGGACATTATTCGGATAATTTTGTTTAGCTATGAAACTGAAAACGGCATCGCAGCCCAGGAACAAGGCCAACAAAAACAAATCGGCAACGAATTCGGCACTGTAGCCCAAGGAGGATTCGAATACACCGCCCCTGACGGACAAAGGATCGTTGTCAGATATACCGCTGATGAGAACGGATTCCAGCCTGAAGGAAACGCCCTCCCAGTAGCCCCTCCAGTACCAGAGGCCATCTTGAGGGCTCTGCAGTACAACGCTGCTCACCCAGAAGAAGACAACTTGTAAGTTAGGATAGTTCATTTGTGTTCACGAGAGGCCATATTAAGTTTAAGTTGTGTTTGTACAAAATTTTGTATATAAATTTAAATCAAAATAAAAAGTATGTTAATAGTGTAAATTTGAAGTCTGTTTCATTTAATTTTCGAGTCAATTAAACTTAATGCTTCGGAAAGAAACCTATTTGCCCCAAGAAGAGTCAATTAAACTTAATGCCTTGGAAAGAAATCTGCCTCAAGAAAAGTTTTCGAATATATCAAAAGCGTTCCACTTTTTTTAGAAATCACTATTGGTTCTATAATAATGTCAAAATCTATAGTAAATAATGTGTATTCTGATAAGAACGGATTCCAACCTAAAGGAAACGTTCTCCTAGTAGCCCCTCCAATACCTCTCGTTAACCTTAAAAAAAAAATAATGCCTACATACTGGAAAATTCTAATTAGAATCAAAGTACTTATCGGCAGAAAACTCTACTGCCGTTATCATAGAAATTATTCTTTCAAAAACTTTTTTAGATTTTTAAAAATTATCTGTTTGTTTGGAATTAACTGTGTGTTTCGGACTTCCATTCTCTATATTTTATTTTTATACTGATCGAAACGTCGTGTATAAATAAAACAGAGACAATTGAAATCCGAAACACAGAGTTAATTTCAAATACATCATTGTCTCAAACTTTCAAATATCTGTCTGTTGTTATGCAACTGACTGACTTTGACTGATAAAATATTTCAAAAAATTAACACTTGAGAGTTTGGTGACATCATATAAATATGAGATACTACCCACATAGCAATTTCTCATGCTTAGCATGTGCATAGAATATCCTCAAGAAGAAGAAGGTTATGCTAAGAATGTTCTAAATTAATATGGAAACATCCTAAGCATGTCCTAAGAATAGATTACGTTCCGCCCTAATCACATGCTATGCAGGTTCTTAGGATGTGCTAGTAGATATTATTATCAGATGATTGGCATGTGCTGAATCTATAGTTGCGCAAAACCAGTATAACTCCTAAAATATGGCTTTAAATAAAATAAAAAATATATTTTTGAGCTCTAAAAACCATGTCCTATCACAATACACCCTAAGAAAAAAAAATAAAAACAAATAATAAAAAAAAAGTGTGACGCGCCGCCGGGGTTCGAACCGACGACCTACAGGTTGATAGAGCAATGCTTTATCCACGGTACCATGCACTTATAAAGAAATAGGTTTAAACCGCGGAATATAAGCGTTTTGGCGGATTTTTATAGTCGACTGAAAAGTGTTAATCATGATTAAAGCTTAATCAGATAATTTGGCGTTTGGTGGATATATATGGACAAGCATCTCTAAACCCGAGGTTACCGGGTTCGTTTCCGGTCATCGATTTTTTTTAAATTTTCCAATTTCCAATTCCTGATATATGCTTTGCATATGCTAAAGATGTCCTAAAAGTAACCTTTTTTAGTGGTATATTTCATTAGTATATGCTAAGGAAATACTAACATTCTTTTGATGTTCTTTTACGGTACCAGAGTAGCTTGTGTGCTAAAAGAACCAAATAATGTTTCAATAATAATTATTTCAATTCAAAATTAAATTCCCTGTAAGTGGTTTAAACATAAAAAGTAATTGGGAATGCATATAAAATAAGAATTATTGCTGCAAGCAAGACAAATGATTGATTATTTACATTTTTTAAAGTTAACTCCTCAGTTAATTCTTGGTTGGATGCAAAGATGTCAAGATGTATTATGTCATGTTATTTAGTTACATACTTGTCAATCAAAACCTTATTGTATCATGTTTTTATTTTTAGTTTTGCAAGTCAATTTAATACAATATTGTTTGGACATACAGGGTGTCCCAAAAGTTCGAGTCCACCCTAATCTCTCCAAAACCAAAAGAGGCAGAGATGTGATATTTCACGTCATGGTACCTTTCATTAAAAACCTAATATGTTACTTTTTTCTCTAATGGTTTTTAAATAAAATAAGAAAATCATTTCCATAAGACCAATGAGTTAAACAAGAAAACAGATATTCGGGGAATCTTTCTCTAAAACATTGCTCTTATTTAAAAACCGTTAGACGAAAAGGTAACATATTAGGTATTTTTGGAAACAGAATAAAATGCTCAAACTTTCGAAAATATGCAGGGTATATCAATTATAAAAAGTATTGTCTCCGCTCTAGCTCCGCCACTTAATGAAGGGCGGTACAATTAGCATCCAAAAAGATACTTTTTTGTAAACCATCTAATTGTCTGAAATTTTACTTTTCTGTCTCTTTTGGTTCTGGAGATTAGGGTGGACTCGGATTTTTAGGACACCCTGTATATATATATATATATGTATATATATATATATAGGGTTGCTCATTTAAAAGGGTTCACCTGGATTTTTTCAAAAATTGTTCAGAATTGGAAGAAACACATCAATTTTGTTTGTAAATGGGACACTTTTTGGCTACCTATCTTGAAATTTTTATAGCATGCATCCCCTTCCAGGGGTAAACTTTACCCCTATATTTTGAATAGGGAAAGTGGGTCGACTGATACCTTGTGAAGGTCTCCTAAATTGACATTCGTGTAAAAATTTTGAAAATCTATCAATTAGTTTTTGAGATATAGCCAAAAAGTTCCTGCTTACAAACAGAATTGATGTGTTTCAGCATTTTCTCCAATTCTTTAATATTTGCATAGGGTTGGAGCATTAACACCCAAATCATAATCAATCGTTTATTTATTCATTGTGACAGTCACAATTACTGATGATTGAATAATATCAACTTATTCAATTTGTTTCTTATATTTTTACCTTGCACTGTACATAGCAGTGAATTTTTTTGCTTAAATTAAAAAACCTTATTCTAACATAACAGGCAACAATATCTTTAATTAGAATGAATGAGTGATTGGGTTCCAGAGGTGGAGTTTCCAAAAAGTAGTCATTTCAAATCCTTATTTCCTCACAAGAGAAATATCAACAGCCTCTTCGGACTTGCCAGATTTGCTGGGAACTGACAATATGACAGTTGAATCAATCACCCTGCAGTTTCCTCCCTCACCAGCTACTCTTGTATGCAGCAGTAATCGTCTAAGAGCATATTTGAATTGAAGCGATGTTGGGTTGTTGTTTCATTCATTTTGGGATCTTACAAGTGAATAAATATCCTTATAAATAACAAAAACTCAATATATATAAGAGGTATAAGTTGCAAAAATGTATTTTTCAAATTAAAAAAAAAGAGAAGTTAAGGCCGTCTCACATAAACTTGAATGGGGTCACATAACGCCTAGTGTAGCATTTCAATCACTGAACTGTAGAGATTTTATGCTATGTGTTATGTACCTTATGCAATTTTGTGTAGCTATGTTTTTATAAATAATAAAAAAAATGTCAAATAAAAAAAGACAGAAACTTTCCAACTTAAAAATAAGGTGATTATTTAGTAAGTATATGATTTTCTGCCATTTTTGATTTTTTATGAAATTTTTTTTATGGAGGCACCTACTAGGGTATTTATATATAAATTTTTTAATTTGATCTGATTATAGTCAATTGCTCGTTTTTATCCATTCTGTTGAACATTGTTTATCAAGCAGGATTAATATAAAGTATAAGTAGTTCATAATTGGAATAGTGTTTGTTCTAATTTTAGTCCTAAGAAATAACCACTGTTCATACTTGTCGTACTACCTATTTGCAATAACATCTGTCAGTTTTTTGTAACTCACTGTGAATCTCCATCTTTGTCAGCCTCATGTGAATGCCCCTGATATAAATCAAATCAAATTAAATGAAATATTTTATTTTGCCAAATGAAAACTTACACTAAAGTAACAAGACATAAAATGGACCACCTCTCGATTATGAAACCGCTAACACTACATATAAATGCCTGGACTCTTCAAACGACAAAAACAGACAAAAATTAAAAAAAATAAGCCAAAACAATTGAAAGACAACATCATTTCAGATTCAATAGCAAAAGCATATTTTTGTTTTTGCAAGTAATAGTCATAATAAGGCCTGTTTGACATAGAGTAATTAAACAAGAATTGCATGCGAGTCTTCTCTTTTCATGTCACTTTACTGGTACTACTATAAAGTGAGATGAGAAAAGATGACTTGCATGCAATTCTTGTTTTATTGCAAGTCGTCTCTTCTCATCCAGCTTGCTTTAGCAGCACCAGTGAAGTGAGATGGAAATAAAGGACTTGCATGCAATCTTTGTTTCATTACAAATACAAAGCAAAATCACTCGATGGGCACTCCCATTTTAAACAGCTAGAACTTTTTAACTTTCTAAAATACACTAAAATTAGAACAAACACTGTGACTATGAAGGATACTTTTGGGTACACCACTATACTTACTTTTAAATCGACATAAATATCCACTAACTGCTTAATTAAAAATCGAAGAGAAAAATATGAAAAAAAAAACACTAAACGACAGAAAACAATCCTTACTCTGTCAAAATCAAAGAAAATGAAATTGGTTGGTTGCGGAGGCGGCAACTTCCAGTCGCCCGATCTGTGCTGTGATTCAAAATGGATGGCCTCATAGGGTCCTCCGATTTTAGGATGCGCAGTCGTCTTTGCCCATTCTTAACCCATTATATTTCTATGCGCACAACACCGAATGCGACTTGAGATGACGACGGGCGGTCCCACTTCTCAGCAGCTCCGCAGTTAACGCATAGAAATCAGA
Source organism: Oxystoma pomonae (assembly GCA_963921995.1). Classification (NCBI taxonomy): domain Eukaryota; kingdom Metazoa; phylum Arthropoda; class Insecta; order Coleoptera; family Brentidae; genus Oxystoma; species Oxystoma pomonae. Next base: position 77,256,761 of record OY998166.1, on the reverse strand, counting down.
GGCTGATTTCTATGAGTTAACGTTGTGCATAGAGTAACAACAAACGAGGTAGAAGTAGGCGGCACGGTTGACACTGCCAACGAGGATATAAGCTAAATTCTTTTTGGTGATATTAGGAGTTCGAAATTAGTTCTTAATTTTGGGATAGTTGTTTTTCATTTTTCTCTACGCTTTAAATGAGGGGGGTGTAGCTTGACGTCAGGCTGAAGCCCCCATTTTCAGTATTAAAAAAAACCAGGAAGGAGTGGGGTTCAAAATTTTTAAAAGTGATTCAAAATTAGTTCATTATAGTATCTCATAGTTATATGGTCCACACGAAGCTTAAAAGATATTGCAAACGAATTTACAATTCGATTTAAACTTATTTTACTAAAACTTTTTAAAATCAAATCTAATATTACTAGAGAGGAAAAAAACACATTGATTTCTCTAAAAAATGACAATTCACCCAAAAAAAACAATTAAAAGAAAAACTTTAGATAAACATTTATTTAAAAATATTTTTGGTTTACATACCTTCGTCAAAAACATGATTTTATTAGTAACTGTCTGAAGATAACTAAAGCTTGGCTTTTTTTATTCAAAATTAAAGAGAAATAGCGGAAAATAGTAATAATGAAAAAATCTTATTATTCTTGCCTAAAAATTAAGCCATTTCCGCCAGTTTTCGCAAGTATTTACAAAAAAATCATTTAAAAACTTCGTCAAAATATCAAACTGTCAAAGATTAAAATGTCGCAACAATAAACATCACCGAGTAAAAATGCTTTGGAAACCATTGTTATTTCATTTAACAGCCGCCTTGATTTATAGTGTAAATATGGTGTGTTGCGAGAAGTGCTCTTCGTTCGATATTATTAAAGTATTTTCCTGTTTTCTTGGATTTTTTTATAAAGGTATTAAAAAAAATAGTGTTAACCACTCGCGGCTAAACTGTGCTTTTTTACTTGGGTTTTTAAATACCTCGCTACGCTCGTTATTTAGACCAACGCTTGTAAAAAAGCACTATTTTAGTTCACTGCACATTATAGTAAACCTCCTTATTTTGACGATTTGCCCAAAATTAATAAACCAAATATTAATTTTAGATCAATAGTTAGTCATAAACTCGCAAAATACTAAAATTTTAAATCCCTTGGTATGAAAAACAAATTCTTGTATAAAAAGTTCCCAACACTTTTTAGAAGAACTATCCGAAGTCTATTTTAATAACAAATACTTGATGGTGAGTTTTGATGTGGTAAGCGTTTTCACAAATGTACTAAAAGAAAAAGTCCTTCTATAGTTAGAAAAATCGATTAGAAAATGATCAAAACTTCTAACCACACATTTTCAGTGAGAAAGTGATTTTTTTAACAGGATTTTGGGATGGCACTGGGCTCTCCAATTTCTCCTCTGATTTGTGAGACTGTGCATGATAGAAACATTTATTTTAATCGTTTTCGTGTGTTAAATAGGGCAAATATTATATCTTTAAACTTGCACTAATACAAAGAAACATTTCTGTTTCATCAATCCATGATTAAATATTATAAAATTTCAGCCTTTATTATTATGGGTACCGATGTCAAAAAGAGGTATGTCCGAGAATTACGGAAAATCCTCGGGAAAATCGTCGTTGTTTTCATTCTGTCTCTTTTTTGTGAGGCTATTGGTAAAGGAAATAATCATATCCCTACCAAAACATTAAATTTGCGAACATAACTACTCTAGCATTGATTATTTCGACCAGCTCTCAAAATCGTTGGCGTTGCGGTGGCTGCAGGGCTGGATTAAAGGGTGTGGAGGCCCCGGGGCAAAAGAGAAAGTGGGGGCCCTTCCTCCAACACAACGAATACAAAATACATATTTTCATTTTGCTAATCTCAAAAAAAAATTCTATTAAGGATGTCCAGTGGAGAGAATTTTCTGGACAATGCAGCAGTCCATTGGATAACCAAATCTGTAGGAAATTTTGTCCAAGGCATATTCATCGGATAATACAATTGTCAAAGCGTTGGACGGCTCTTGGACATCCCAAAAAAGTCCAAAAGTTTCAATATTTTGACTATTATAACACTATACTAAATCCCTGGGTTATCGAGTGGAACGAAATTCTGTCCAAAAGTTATCCATTGACTACCCAAAAAGTATCTGTATGGTTCACTGTTGGAAAAAATTAATTATTACGATGTATAAACGTTGGTCTAATTTTCTTAGTACAGTTGATATACTTATTTGTTTCAATGTATATCCAGTGGACAGTTTTGCCCAAAGCGGCGATATTTTCAATATTTAAGTATATAGGTACCTATATTTGAACCACTTCAACATAAGTCTGATTGTCGATCCCTGCGGATGGAGTTCTAGCAAGGTTGGGTATTAAAATACTAAAATACTAATTAGTCAAAAATAATGAAAAATACTTACTTACATGATTCGGCTAGATATGAGAGAAATGTTATTTTTGGTAAAAAACATGATCCATTGGATAACCAAAACAGTTCGGATAAAAGACATATTCATTAATGTGCCAACTAGGCCAAGCCCAATTGACATAGATTTTAGTATAAAGTACATCACTTTTGCTGGACACATAATGAACGCCGGATATAGTTTATTTTTGGTCCAATGGACCAAGAAAAATCGTTATCCATTGGATATCCAAAATCTAACTGAAAAAAGCAGTTCTTTATGGATCAAAATTTGAAGTGCTTTGGACCCAGTTTTTTTGTCATCCACTGTATCAGGAAAACCTTTGTCCAATGGATGTCCATAAATGGTTCATGGACAATGCGGGGGTTTTGGACAAAAAATGGCTGTCCGATGCACAATTTGTGCTGTCTGGTTAGGTACGTACTTACTTACAAAGTAAAATAAAAGGTAATACCTAATTACGTAAAAGTCACTCTGCGTGCTTTTTTCAGCAAAACATTAATAATATCCTCAAAGTACAATTCTCTAAGTAAGTCGTTTTCTATACTGAGCAAAGACAAAAATACCAAACGTTTTTGGTTCATCGTTGTACGCACCATATTTTTAATAAATTTCATTTTAGAAAAAGATCGTTTGCCGATGCAGTTAGCTATCATAAGCACTAAATAAATTCCTAATGCGATTTCGACGTTGGAAATGAGGCGCAGAAGTTATCATTAAAAAGAATTTTGTAGAAAGACACTCTTTTCATTCAGTTTTATATTATTCATGTACTACCATCATAAAAAATCTGCCAGACAGACCGAACCCAATTTTTTTTCTATGATAAAGAAACCAGCGAAAGAAGGAGCTGAAATGCTTCGATGAAAAAAAACTATCAGAGCGTATTTAAAATGATTCCAGAAGAAAAGAAGTTATAATTTTTTTATAATTAAACCCTTTTTTAAGGTATCACCTCCCACTTTTTTCAAAAATAACATTTTTGCAAATGTAACTTAATCAATCATTAGAAAAGTTATTCGTATTGAGAAAACACTACCGCATTAAAATCGATGCCATTTTTGAGTTATAAGCCTTTAAAATTATTTTTCTAAAAATTAATATCTAGAAAAATAAACCGAACTGAAATATCACAATACTTAACGGCACCCGCTTGATTCATTAGGGACTTATCGGTACATAAAGTCGGCATAGCCTGACTCGGCACTATTTCTGACAGTTCCGCACGAAGGTTGAAAGGTTTCTGACATTTTTGTCATGTAAACATGTCATCTAAACATGCTCATTGTGCGATTCTCAAAGTTGACAAATTAAAGTTAATGTCGTCCTCTATTAAAGGCAGGCACAAACCAACACCGTACTTAACTAAAAACCCTGTTAACTTCTACCGCTTCAGTGCCCTTTAGCCTATTGTGGCTGCCATTTTTATAACCAAATTGACAAGTAAAACATGGATTTTCTGTCAGTTTGATGTCAATATGGCGCCGATTATAGGTCAAGGGATACTAAAACGAAAATGAGTTAACTGGCTTTTTAGTTGAGAACGGTGTTGCACAAACATTATGAAAGTCGACAGTATTTTGATAGCAAAAATGACATATTTAGACAAAAACAATGTCAGAATCCCTTTAAACTTCGTTCGTAATTGTCAAAAATAGTGCCGTCTTTATTAAAGACAGGCTATGCCGACTTTATGTACCGATAAGTCCCCATGGGCTTCAAAAAGTGCCACAAAAACAGGCCTCTAGCTTGTACCGGTTTCAAAATTAGCGTGACGTATGATTTTATGTTTTTTTTTTCAATTTGTGCAATTTTGGTTTTTTGGCGTTAAAAAATCGAAATAGACAAAAATCAAAAAAACACAACTGAGGCTTGTAGCCCTTGCTAATACCTTCAAAAAACACTAACATTTGTTAAAATCGGTTCACTGGTTTTGAAGTTATAGCGGTTTTTCATAAAAAATAAGCTAACTTTGAAGGCAGATTTTTTGTTGTTGTTTGAGTTAATATTAAATAGGTTGAAATTAACTAACAGAGCTGAATTACCGAAGGGTTCGGATTTACCTTGCCTACCCATCTATCTAGACGTAATAAACCAACGATTCAGATTAGACAGATCAATCTGACGTAAATAACGAACGCAACTACTTCTTTTTAAAAATTTTGGAAAGTGGCGGTCACATAGGGGCGAAGGAGAGAAATTTTTATCAACATTTAAAAAGCGTAAAAAATTGCTTTTTAGTATAATCTTTTTAAAACTTCATTTGAAGCCAGGATTTGGGCATCACCCTAAGGTAAACAAACAACTTGAAATCCGCTTACCATTCCTACACTGAGAATTTTTTTTAGCAAACTGATTCTGCCTGGCGCAGCGGCGTACTGAGAAAAAGTGGGGCTCGGGGCGGTATCTTCAGATGGGGGCCTCCCCTCTCATTTTTCTATATACTTATCTTAGTTTTATTTGACAAAAACACAATATTAAATCCTAAAATTTTTAAAAATATGATATTTAGAAAGAAAAAAGAAGAAAGCTGAAAAAATTAATTTAAATAAATCTTTTTTTATACCTTTATCAAAAAACATGATTTTAGTAACTGTCTGCAGATAACTAAAGTATGGCTTTTTTGGTTACCGATGCAAAAAAAAGATTTCTGTCCGTTTGTTACCGAGAATTAAAGAGAAATAGCGGAAAATAGTAATATTGAAAAAATCTAATTATTCTTGCCTAAAAATTAAGCCATTTCCACCAGTTTTTACCAAGTATTTACGAAAACATCATTTAAAAACATCGGCAAAATATCAAACTGTCAAAAATAAAATGTCGCAACAATGAACATCACTGAGTAAAAAGGCGCATCGCTATGGAAATTATTATTATTTCATTTACCAGCCGCCTTGATTTATAGTGAAAAGATGGTGTCTTGCGAGAAGTGCTCTTCGTTCGAGATTTTTGAAAGAATTTTCGCGTTTTTCTTGGATTTTTTGATAAAGGTATAAAAAATAGTGTTAACAACTCGCGGCTAAACTGTGCTTTTTTGTACTCGCTTTTTTAAATACCTCGATGCATTCGCTATTTAAAACAAAGCTTGTAAAAAAGCACTATTTTAGCCACTAGTTGTGAAAATCCTATTTTTCTACCATTTACCGTTGCAAACGCTTGCATAACTTCATTAAATTCGATGTTTTTGACCACTTCGATCTCAATGGATAAAATCGCCAAACTTATTATCCGTTCTTGGCTCATAAGCTTATTGTGGAGCAGCGTTTGAAACGCATAATGTAATAAATAGTTTCAGATGTAAAAAAATTATTGAAACATATTTAACAATTTTAAGAAAATCTTCAAGACGAACAATAATTTTTTTTATTTTCATTTTAGGTATCTTATACCTACCTATTTATGCATGAATAATGATGAGTTCTGACTTTTACCGGTTTTCCAGAAAGCGGCCACCCCTGTATGCGTATACTTGGTGCTTTTATCTTATCCCTGCCAAAAAAACTTTAAAAACCGCGTTCAATCTCTTAGAAAAGCTTTACGAGTTTCTTTATAATGTTTTACCGGGTTTTACATGTTTTCTATGATGTATGTTAAACAAACTTAAAAATCTAATAAAATCTCATGAAGTACGAATCTATGTGGTTTTCGTACCTGGGATAACTTAGAGTAGGTTTTTGGATAATTGTGTACATGTGGGATACCAAGGGGGCCCCCCGTCAGTACGCCACTGGCCTGGCGCCTATTTAGCCAAGAAATCTTGCTAGAACAAAAAAAAGCTACAATACAACAAGAATTGTTAGTAGTGCTAAAAATTTTCCTCAGTGTAGAATTAAGACTAGAATTTCCCGTCGATCCGCCATTGCTTTTAAATATAAATAAGCATTTTTTTAAGAAACACTGTCCGATTGTAAACAATCACCCTGTATATGTATTGATGTTGATTTGTAAGAAAGATAAAGGGGGATCATAAGTAATTTCTGATCTGATTAAAGCCAACTTTGTGTAGAGTGAAAAAAATATTAGAATTTTACAGTTTGTAAATGATTTAGTTTATTTTTTCTTTTACGATGCTATTAAAAAACCAACACATTGGTTTGGTCATAAACTTAAGCCTATAACATAATATGATGAATAAAATCTCTGCGGCCGGTATAACTTGATGGTTCTAAATTTATCACTAATAAACTCGGTACAGCACAGTAAAAAAGAATTGTAATTTTGAGTTACTTTAATTGTGCTATAATATTACTAAAATACTGAAGACCTATGATCTTAATTAAACTGTATGGAACAAGTGTTATTGTTATAATCGAGGTAATACCTACCCCGCAGGAGAAGTGAACTTTGCAATGAAAGTACTCATGAGCAAAAAATTATTTGGTTAATTTTAAAGTTCGAGAATAATTAATAAATGTTCTAATCCCGGTTTACTTTTAACATTTCGTTGATTTCTTCCTCTTGAATATCTACAAAACGATTAATTTTACAGAATTTAGAAAAAAAATCAGAAAAGGTCAGAATATTGACAGAAGCAATTCAGTTTCAGTAATAATAAACTACCACCTTTGACAAACGCAAACTATTTGTTTCTACACAAAATTAGTAGAGTAACCAAGGCAAAAATTATCAGTGTAATTTTTATCACTGTTTGGGCCAAAAAATTATCAGGGGTAATACGAGGGGTAATATCAGTAGAGCTTTAAAATTATCGATAATTTTTTACCATTGAGTGTTTTTTATAATTTTACGACTCCGCAGGAGGAGTGAAATTGGCAAAGAACACACGCATGAGTGAAAAATTATTTGGTTAACTTTGAAGCTCGATTATTTCACAAAGGAAACCACAAAAAAATATAAAATAAATAAAAAACTTACTATATTTGGTTTGCTGCTAACAAAATTTCCCTGAATTCTTGCTCCGTAACAGCTAAAAACCGATTCATTTTACAAAATTTAAATAAAAATTAGGAGCTGGCAGAATGATGACACAAAATTCCAATGTCAACTTAGTTTTTGTTATAGTAAAGTACCACTGCGTATATACAAAATGAGTACAGTAATTCTAAAAAAACGTGATTTTTGAAAACTGCACGAGTTTATTTTCACTTATTAATTCAGCGATAATTTCACACCTCTTATGGACAGTTTTACATAATTTTTATCACTGTGTAAGTCAAAAATTATCAGGAGTAATACGAGGGGTAATATCAGTAGAGCTTTAAAATTACCGATAATTTTTTACAATTGCGTGTTTTTTATAATTTTACGACTCCGCAGGAGGAGTAAAATTGGCAAAGAAAACAGGCATTTTTTGAAAACTGCACGAGTTTATTTTTTCCGTCGTGTCAAAGCAGAATACGTGGGGAATTATCACTTATTAATTCAGCGATAATTCCAAACCTCTTATGGACAGTGTTACATAATTTTTATCACTATGTAAGTCAAAAATTATCAGGAGTAATACGAGGGGTAATATCAGTAGAGCTTTAAAATTACCGATAATTTTTTACAATTGCGTGTTTTTTATAATTTTACGACTCCGAAGGAGGAGTAAAATTTGCAAAGAACACACACACGCATGAGTGAAAAAAAAATTTGACTATATTTGTTTTACTGCTAACAAAATTTCGCTGAATTCTTGTTCTGTAACAGCTCCAAACCGATTCATTTTACAAAATTTAAATAAAAATTAGGAACTGGCAGAATGATGACAAAAAAAATCCAATGGCAACTTAGTTTCTCTTATAGTAAAGTACCACTGCGTATATAAAAAATGAGTACAGTAACCAAGGAAAAAATTATCGAAGGTAATACCTAAGTGCTTTGAGAATTATCAATAATTCTGAAAAAAAACGTGTTTTTTGAAAACTGCACGATTTTCTTTTTTCCGTCGTGTCAAAGCAGAATACGTGGGGAATTATCACTTATGGACAGTTTTTCATAATTTTTATTACTGTGTAAGTCAAAAATTATCAGGAGTAATACGAGGGGTAATATCAGTAGAGCTTTAAAATTACCGATAATTTTTTACAATTGCGTGTTTTTTATAATTTTACGACTCCGCAGAAGGAGTAAAATTGGCAAAGAAAACAGGCATTTTTTGAAAACTGCACGAGTTTATTTTTTCCGTCGTGTCAAAGCAGAATACGTGGGGAATTATCACTTATTAATTCAGCGATAATTCCACACCTCTTATGGACAGTTTTACATAATTTTTATCACTGTGTAAGTCAAAAATTATCAGGAGTAATACGAGGGGTAATATCAGTAGAGCTTTAAAATTACCGATAATTTTTTACAATTGCGTGTTTTTTTATAATTTTACGACTCCGAAGGAGGAGTAAAATTTGCAAAGAACACACACACGCATCGGGGGTAATACCTAAGTGCTTTGAGAATTATCAATAATTCTGAAAAAAAACGTGTTTTTTGAAAACTGCACGATTTTCTTTTTTCCGTCGTGTCAAAGCAGAATACGTGGGGAATTATCACGTATTAATTCAGCGATAATTCCACACCTCTGATGGACAGTTTTACATACGACTCTCTCACTGTGTAAGTCAAAAAAATTATTACGGGTAATACGAGGGGTAATATCAGTAGAGCTTTAAAATTACCGATAATTTTTTCCAATTGCTTGTTTTTTATAATTTTACGACTCCGCAGGAGGAGTAAAATTGGCAAAGAAAACACGCATGAGTGAAAAATTATTTAGTTAACTTTGAAGCTCGAAGGAAACCACAAAAAAATATAAAATAAATAAAAAACTTACTATATTTGGTTTACTGCTAACAAAATTTCTCTGAATTCTTGCTCCGTAACAGCTCAAACGCGATTCATTTTACAAAATTTAAATAAAAATTAGGAACAGCCAGAATGATGACACAAAAAATTCAATGGCAACTTAGATTTTGTTATAGTAAAGTACTACTGCGTATATACAAAAAAAAAAGTAACCAAGGAAAAATTATCGGGGGTAATACTATAAGTGCTTTGAGAATGATCGATTATTTGGGTTTTTTGAAACGTGTTTTTTGAAAACTGCACAAGTTTATTTTTTCCGTTGTGTCAAAGCAGAATACGTGGGAAATTATCACTTATTAATTCAGCGATAATTCCACAACTGTTATGGACAGTTTTATATATAAGGGAAATTTTCAGTGTAATTTTTATCACTGTATAAGTATAAAAATTATCAGTGGTAATACGAGGGGTAATATCAGTAGAGCTTTAAAATTACCGATAATATTTTACAATTGCGTTTTTTTTTATAATTTTATGACTCCGCAGGAGGAGTAAAATTTGCAAAGAATACACCCAACACGCATGAGTGAAAAATTATTTGGTTAATTTTGATGCTCGATTATTTCATGAACGAAACCAAAAAAATATTAAAAAAATAAAAAATTTACTCTATTTGGTTTACTGCTAACAAAATTTCGCTGAATTCTTGCTCTGTAACAGCTCCAAACCGATTCATTTTACAAAATTTAAATAAAAATGATGAACTGGCAGAATGATGACCAAAAAATTCAATGAAAAACCCGGTTGCCAAGGGCAACTTAGTTTTTGTTATAGTATGCAAAAGCCCACTATGCATGAGGTCATTTTCCTAAAATATGAAAACAAACGAATGTAATAAAAACATGTTGAATACAAAAATTATCTGGTTCATTTTGATGCACGAATGTAATTTTTTAATATTTCCCGAATCAGAGACACAGCAGTGAAAATTTAAAGAAATGGAAATATTGGTTTAACTAGTAGACACTTAAAGTAAACATTTCAACGCATCCGTATCGGTATACGTAACGCGTTCGAAACAAAGTTAAAATACGCTACATTTTTGACTTGCTCATGCCATGTTTCGAACGATGCCAGCTTCTTTGACGGGTGAAATATTTACTTTAAGTGTCTAGTGTCTCCGTAGCGCAGTAGGTAGCGTATCGGCCTGCCGCACGGAAGATCTCGGGTTCGAATCCCGGTTGCATATACTTGGCTAAAACTGGGCATTGATGAAAGTCCAAGTAAAAAAAACTAGTGTTCTCAATTTCTTTTCAGAAGCTGACATAACTGTAACTGTACTTTATTGTTTTTTATAAATTTACATTTTTATACAATATTGTTCTAAGCCTAGAAATTTTTACAGCGTTAGAAAAATACCTTACAACTAAAACTAATAGCAGATAAATGTAAAGAATACTATGCTAGTTAATAAACCTAGTAATTCAGCGATTTTTTTTTGACGTTATGAAAATAATGTGAACTTGCGGTGCAATTTTCTGTAGTAATTTATTGAGGGATGAGGAAATTATCGAAAATCATGTCGAAGATTTTTTGCCGTGGAAACCGCTCGAGGGCTTGCCCGAAGCAATTTCCTCATGGCAAATAATCTAAGAATGATTTTCTGATTATTTCACCATTCCGAAACGAATTTTGAAGATTATTTACCAAATTAAATATAAAATAATTCACTATTTATATACTGGAGAACAAAAAATGCAACACCACGTATATGGATAATTATTTGAATGAAAATTATTTGTGTGTATACCTTATCTCAAAAAAAATATTTGATAAATTTTTTGCCTTCCAATTTTTCCTTTTTTCACAGATTTTGAAAATTTTAAATAATTTTTCTAATATTTTTTGGTCTTTTTGGATTGCTTACAGTTTATTTAAAAAAATAAAAATGCCAAGAGTTCGCGGTCGCCAACAATTGCATCATTTAAACGACTTCGACAAAGGACGCAACGTGGGCATGAAGGAGGCTGGTTTTGGTTTACGGGAAATTGCAAGATGGGTTAATGCCATCGACGTAGGTTAGTACATCGATGGTTAATGCCAATCCATCAACAGTGTTAAGAGTTTGGAGAAGGTGGTCCAATGATGAGACTTATAGACGTCGTGCGATTTCTGGACGCCCTAGATTATTACAGGTTCAGCTGCATGACGAGTGTTTTCAAGGATGACAGTTAGTCAAAGATTGCTTGGTATGGGGCTGAGGGCTTACCGTCCGCTTTTGGTGCTACCTTTGACCCCACAACATAAGGCTCGCCGCTTGGAGCTTTGGCGATGAATAGGTTTTGTTTAGCCGCGGAAGAGGCCATCGCTAGCCTTCTTCCACAAAAATCTCGCGAGGTTTACAAGAAACAGTTTCGTGATTACCGAAAATGGTGCGCTGAACAGCATGCAGATAATTTTACGGATGAAAAGGTGCTCCTATATATCATAATAAGAACTAGATTTGAGTAATGCATATGCTAATTATTTTTTTTGAGCATAAATTTTAACAAATAAATAAAATTTCAATAAAATTATTGTTTAATTTGGAAAAATTTACTTTAAATCCCCCAGGGAATAAAAGTGCCCCTTTTATCCCTAAAATAAGGGATTAAAAGTTCACTTTTTTTAGGTTTGTAGCCCTCCCTACGGTCGGGCTACAAACCTTTCGTGGCGGGATTAAAAGAGGCACTTTAGTCCCTAGGTTTATAATGTACTATTAAAACATTGGAAAATCTAATATAAAGATATAAGATGCGATTTTGATGAAATTATCAAAAAAAAAATCCAGTTATTAATATGCGCAAGGTATATTCTCGGTTTCTATACAATTCAATTACCGCTGTAAGTTTGCAAAAATTACCACCCACCTCTTAAGGAAATTTTAACACATGAGGGAAATATTCTGTAGTAATTTATTAAGGGATGTTGAAGATTATTTACCAAATAAAAACACAACAACAAACCAATATGTCATTTTTTTGAAGGTGTAGGTTTATGGGTTTAGGGATCTTATTAATGAAACGTCCTTTTTTTGGAATGCCAACGTTTCGCAAAATTTATTTGCTTCTTCAAGACGGCTTAATCTTATTACTACGGCGACTATTTCGTTCGCATTTAATTTTATTACTAGTTTATAAAATTGATAAAATTATATGCGCCGTAGTAATAAGATTTTAATGTGTTTGTTTATGTCTTTTTAAAAGTTTTCAATTAAAACTGTACGTGTACTTGTTTAAAATAAATGCCTTTTTACCAAAAGATGACGTTTATTAGCAATAAAATAGACATATGGAAAGGCCGTCTTGAATAGCCTTGAAGAAGCAAATAAATTTTGCGAAACGTTGGCATTCCAAAAAAAAGGACGTTTCATTAATAAGATCCCTTAACCCATAAACCTACACCTCCAAAAAAATTTAAAATAGGATCGTTAAACCATTCTACAAGTATTATTTTTTTAAATGTCAATGTTCGTTATTTATACATCATCAAACGACACATCGACACAACCTGACCGACACGACGTTGATTTTGAGTTTTGAAAGGGGCAATTATCAGTTTTGACAAGGGATATTTTCAGTTTTGACAAGGGAGATTTTCACCTGAGCGGAAAATTTTCGTTGAATAATCAGGTGAATATCGACCTGCTTTTATAATGTATGAGGTAAATAATCGGGGGTAATACCATAAGTGCTTTCAGAATTATCGATAATTCTAAAAAACGTGTTTTTTGAAAATTGCACGAGTTTATTTTTTCCGTTGTGTCAAAGCAGAAATTGCCCGATTCCGAATTTTTTGAGACAACGGAAAAAATAACCGAGTGCGGTTCTCAATACAAACAAGTTTTTTGAGAATTCATTCTCAAAGCACGAATGGTATTCGGTAGAAAATTTCAAGAATATAGAAATTAGACTATTTATTGTCTGCGTCAGAGCAGTGGAATAATCACCTACTGGGGAATTATCAGGTATTAATTCAGCGATGATTCCACACCTCTTATGGACAGTTTTACATATGAGGGAAATTTTCGGGGGTAATACCACAAGTGCTTTGAGAATTATCGATAATTCGGAAAAAACGTTTTTTTGAAAACTACACGAGTTTATTTTTGCCGTTGTGTGAAAGCAAAAATTGCCCGACTCCACAGAAGGAGAGCAATTTTTTGATACAGCGGAAAAAATAACCGAGTGCGGTTTTCAACAAAAACACTTTTTTCCAGAATTAATTCTCAAAGCACGAGTGGTATTCGGTAGAAAATTTTGAGAATATAAAAATTAGACTATTTATTGTTCGAGTCAGAGCAGTAAAATTATCACCTACTGGGGAATTATTACCTACCGGGGAATTATCACTTTCAGCGATGTGTATGGACAGTTTTACATATGAGGAAAATTTTCAGTGTAATTCTGATCACTTGACGAATTATCGCTGTACTACTCTAAAATCACACTTGTCTTATGGGACTTTTAGCACATGAGTGGAATAATCTCTCTAATTGATTTTAGTTTAATTTTAAGCAATTTGTGTCAACAGCATTCAAAACGTTCAAAAATGCAATTTTTCTTAAAATTTTCTCCTGCCAGGTATTTAAGACATGGTTTTGGCAACAAATAAACAGGGTGCACAATAAGCCAGTAGAGGCTGCAGTGCAGTGAGTGTGGCTTGATACGAGGCAGGTTGGAGTCACAATCGAGGGGTTTTAGTCGGTAGGAATCCGACACTATCCGGGCTCTCCTGGTAGAGAAGAATTGACTCTGGAAGGAAAGTAGTTCGGGCGTCTTATGTAAGATTCCCCTTGAGACCCTAAAAAAAAACAAATAAACAGCATTAGGAACCCTTTCCTAATATTGAGAATAGTACTGCCCTTTCTTTTAAATATAAAGACGTACTTATTGGGATCGTGAAAAAAAAGTTTTTTTATTTCCACTAAAAATAAGTTATTTGGCCCAAAAAACACCTAAATACAAAATTTTGTCATGGTGTCTGCCTGTCTATCTGTCGGTAACACGATTACTCAAAAACCGCTTAACCGATTTTTATCAAATTTGATACAAAATTTCTTTGTCATCAGACGCAGAGCTCATTAGTTTTTGATTGAGTTGGGGGCTTGGCAAGAGGATAGGAGGGAGGATTAAGCTTTAAAAAAAATTGTAACTCACGAACCGTAGCAGCTAGCGACACGCGGTTTAGATAATTGCATTTTCAACCAAAAAAAAAAAAAAAATTCAAAAAATTCTTGATTTTTTTTTTATGATTTCGTAGATGTCTATACGTGCCTGCGCTGGCGTCACTTTTTTTTCATTAACCCAAATCAACGCTTACTAAACCGTTCACCTCCCTCCCCTCTCTTTAAAAAAGCTGCGATCGCCACTGATAAGGGAGTATAAAATTAGGAAATTAAATACTTTATGCTTTCTTATTTTTGAAAATGTATTCCCACTCATTCCTTCATAAATGCGAACGTTTGTGTGTGTGTGGGTGTGTGTTGGTTGCTGAATGACGCAAAAACGGCTGAATCGATTTGGATGTTATTTGCAAGATAGGGTGTGATATATATTGAAACGTGGGCTACTTTATATTTGACATTTTACTTAATGACAGCTGTCAAATGACATTATATTGGAACATTGCTATTAATAGTATGGGTGGGATTTTTAACTCAGCACTTGAGCAATCGCTGCCAGCAAGCGTGTTCTTAAAAATAGGCAATATTCACTTTTAGCTATTTTTTGGATAAATCCGTATACTCCTAACGCGTTTAAAACAAAGCCAATCCCGCTGGAAGCAGCTGATGTAGCAAGCAGCCAGCAAATCCCATGGGCTTTAAGAGCCGATGTCGATCGCTGGATGGATTTGACATAACCCCTATCAGCTGTTTACAGTGAGAAAAATATCCACTAATCCTAAGTAAGAATTCATTAGCCCCAAGTAGAAACTTCATTTTAATATGAGACAAGTGAACTGTCTACTTAACATAAGTTTCCTCGCACCTACTGAAGGTTATAAAATAACATATTAACCATAAGTAAAAACTTCACTTACCGTAAGTGAAGCATCTACTAACCGTTAGTAAATCTATAGTAGAGCAAAATCAGTAAAACTCCTAAAATATGACTTTAAATAAAATAGAAAATATATTTTTGAGCTCTAAAAACCATGTCCTATCACAATACACCGCATAAAAAAATTAAATAAAAACAAATAATAAAAAGTGCGACGCGCCGACGGGGTTCGAACCGACAATCTACAGGTTGATAGACCAATGCTTTCTCCACTGTAACATAGGTTGAAACCATGGAATATAAACGTTTTAGCGGATTCTTAGTTACTGAGAAAAGTTTTAATCATGATTAAAGTTTAATCAGAGAATTTTCGCGTTTGGTGGATATATATGGACAAGCATCTCTAAACCAAGGGTTACCGGGTTCCTTTCCGATAATCGATTATTTTTAAAACTTTTTTCCTATAAATACAACAATGATCATTGTTTGGCAATACGTTAACAAATCATTACAGGCATGCATTATTATTACGATGAATATATTTTTGCGCATGATTTTTCAACTGACTTAGTAGAAAAATTGACTAACCGTAAGTGAAGGGAAATATAACAACTGACTTTGTCACATATTGGTAAGTAGATAAATCATCAAGGGTTAACAAACTAGTAGAAAAATTCACTAACCCTAAGTGAAGGGAAAGTTAAGTGACTCGGGTCTAAGTAGGTCGTTTTACTTGCAGCTATTGAATTCATCACTTGGGGCTAATAGAAACTTCACTTACCACTAACAAAAAAAGCTAAGTAGAGTGTATGTTTTTTTTATTAATAATACCTAGAGGGGATTTTTTTGGATACCAGCGCTGGATCTGTCAAAAATAGCTGTTCAATCAGCTGCTAAAAGCACACTCTCAGCAGTCGCTAAATTTAAGCTGAATAAAAGAACCCGCCCTATTCAATATTGAAAAAATGGCGGTCGACAGCTATCATTTGACCAAAATATCAAATAAAAAGTAACCTATATGTGTCAATCCAGGTCAAGAAGAAGATATTCTTGCGAACCGTTTTTGTCTGATTAAGAAACAAATACAAATACATAAACACAAACTTTCGCATTTATATTATTGGTAGGGTTGAAAAATTAGATATTAATCAATAACTTGATTTTGATTTCTAGTACCTTGCCTAAATTATAACTGTCAGTGCAAGGTCCTTGACCACTGAAGATGGCGGTTCTTTCGTACCTAAGTACTACCAATATGCGCGTATAAAATCTCTTCTGCTGAGCTATCTTTTTCACAGAATCTCGATGGACCGGTTGGCACTAGCAGTGCCGGACTGCATCAACACCGTCTCATTTAGAAAGTCAGTTAAGTAACTCATTTTCATTTTAGCATCCTTTGGTCTCCTATTGCGACCATATATTGACAATAAACTGACAGAAAATCCATGTTTTACCTGTCAATTTGGTTATAAAAATGGCGGCAACCGTAGGCTAAAGGACACTGAAGCGGTAGGACTTAACTGGCTTTTTAGTTGAGACGGTGTTAACTGGATGACCAACGAACTGCTGAAAGTTCCAATTAAATTTTTCAATAGAGTCAAAGAGAGGCGCACGACCTTTTCCTTTCAGATATTGCAAAAATAAAATTTTAGTGTATTTATATTTCATGATTAATTCTACCTACTTATACTGTTGCCTTACCCTTTTAATCAAGTTTAATTGTAGTTAACTTCCTAATCTTTTCAAAAACCGTAAATTTTTTTTGGCTGTAGTTTTGTTAACGTTAGTTTGATTTTTGTGATTTTAGTTTCTACGAAAAGCCAAAGCTTCAGACTATATGAAACTTTTGTCAAAATTGACATTTCAGTAAAATCTAAGATGGCGCATGATTTTTAAATTTCGCCATTTTTAACACTTCCCGCCATAATTTGCCATAAAGACTCGTCTTTGTTGAGCACAGAGAGGTATCACTTCTAAAAATCGGACAAGAAGTAAGTGATATTTTAACCCTTTGTAAAACATAGGTCTAGAAACTTCTAGTTTTTGTTCTACTAGGGATTTGTTAAATCTCCTCCGACTCTTTAGATTTTGAGTTCTGCGTAAAGCTATGGCTCTGGTCTATATACGCTATCTGTCAAATTTGACATTTTATGAAAATCCGTAATGGAGCATGCTTTTGAAACTAAGAAATTTTCCACTTCTTCTTGCCAAACTTTTTTGTACGCCATTGTACCTGATTTCAATTATTCTGAAAGCCTCGTCTTTTCAGTATACAAAGAGGTATCATTCCTAAAAATCGGACAAGAACTAAAAAAGCTTTGCTTAACAAAAGAGGTGCCTTTTTTTAATCTGTGTAAAATAAATAAAATGCAGAAAATTTTTATTTTGCTGATTTTTTTTAACTTATCTTTTTTTTTATTTCTGGTCACTCTGTATAAAATAACCAAATCGGATAAGTTAAAAAAATTAGTAAAATAAAAATTTTCTGCCTTTTATCTATTTTACACAGGTTTAAAAAAAGTACTTCTTTCGTTGAGCAAAGCTTTTATAGTTCTTGTCCGATTTTTACTAGTGATACCTCTTTGTATACCGATAAGACGTGGCTTCACGGATAATTGAAATAGATAAAAGGGCGTACAAAAAGTATGGCAAGAAGGAGTGAAAAATCTAATCCAAGTTTCAAAAGCGTAGGTAATGGCGCATTACGGATTTTCATAAAATGTCAAAAAATCAAAAAAAAATCTAAAGAATCGAAGGAGATTCAACAAATCCCTAGTAGAACAAAAACTAGAGGTTTTTAGACCTATGTTTTACAAAGGGTTAAAACACCACTTACATCGTT
The DNA here is from genome assembly GCA_963921995.1 of Oxystoma pomonae. Classification (NCBI taxonomy): domain Eukaryota; kingdom Metazoa; phylum Arthropoda; class Insecta; order Coleoptera; family Brentidae; genus Oxystoma; species Oxystoma pomonae. The sequence continues at coordinate 77,238,719 of OY998166.1, read as the reverse complement.
GGCGTTGAGCTTTATTACTTCTTGTCCGATTTTTAGAAGTGATACCTCTCTGTGCACGACAAAGACGTTTCTTTATGGCAAATGTTTAAAATCGAGTACAGTGGCGCACATAAAATTTTGGCGGGTGGTGTTGAAAATGGGGAAATTTAAAAATCATACGCCATCTTCTCTCATCTCAAAAATCAAACTTAGTTTTGCTACCAAAACTACAGCCGATAAAAAATGTACGTTTTTTTTGGCCCACCTTATATATATGACCGATGAAATCAAGTTTTTTTAACTAAGCAAACTATATGGTAATCTGGGAAAAAAAGTCGAGTTAAATTTGAGTTAATTTTTCCTACCTGCAATATAGGAAAAAATGGCACCGACTTTCTCTAATAATGCGCCAATTAACTAATAACTCCCATAAACAACTAGAGCAAAATAACTCATAAAAACTATAGTCATATTTTTCTCGCGTGTTGTTAATGGGAGTTTTATTTAGTTTAGAATAAAAAATTCATCTTTTAATTTCAATTTAATTTTTCTTCTTTGTATTGTATTTTTTTTAATTCTCCGAAAGATGTCCCTTAACAAAATCTATTGGTGTATCTCGAAAAAACAAAATAGTGTTGAAAATATTTAGAGAACTAAAATTAACTAAAAAAATAACAAGATTTTTTCTTTTCCTAATAAAAGTAATTTATAACAATTTTTGATGTAAAAAAATGTTACTAATAAAACGAGGGTTGTTGATGTCTAAGTGATAATGATATATTTGAGTTAAATTTGTTATTTTTTTAAAAAAATAAAAACACTTTTATCTATTGTACATATCTAAACTATTATGTACATATTTTGCTAGTTTTTTGCACTGCTGCCGCATAACTGCTACCTTAAACCCGGTCCTGCATCAATGGTCAAGAAGAAGTTGCCTATGAAACAAAAAGTCTCCTATAAAACCCAAGCCCAAGAGTTCTTGAACTCCAGTATTCACTATTTTACTTTTCAACAAACACGAGAAAATCATGATATTGAAGTGCGTATTGCTATTTACAGTTATCTGTACGGTTCAGCCGGCCTCATACCACGGAAGGAATATACCCGTCGAGGTCAGGTACCACGATGCCGGTTCAAATTTGTCCGAAAAAATCCAATTATCACCCAGTGAAATCGGCGAACAACTCAGACTGGAAAAACTTCAATTCGAAGCTCTAAAAGCTAGCGAAAGCCAGATTAAAGATGACAAGCTTTTACAAATTCAGCAGAAACTTGAAGAGGAAAAACAAAAAACTGAATTATTGGCAGCTGAAAAAGCAAGTTTAGAAAATTCCAAACTTCAAGCCGCAGAAGAAACCGGACAGAGAATCGGAGCTTTAGCTGACCAAAAAGTGATCGAAGCTAACAAACGGCACTCGGAAGAAATCAACAAGCTGGCTCATTTAACGGAAAACTTGCATGAGCAAACTCAGTTATCTCCCGAACAAACTAAACAAGCTTTGAAATATCTACCTGAAGTTCAAAACAATGAGAGCGACGAAGCTAAGCCAACTGAGAAGTTGTCGTGGCTCAATCAAGCTCAAAAGTATATTGAAAAAGGCTTGGAAGACTTGAAAACAAACTTCAAACCTTCAAACGGCGGTGTTGTTCCCAAACCAGAGTTCTGGGAAAGACTAGACAACGACGTACGCGAGTACTTTAAAGGAGAAATGAACAAGCTTAGTTTAAAACAACAAACTGGTGGTAGCCAGCAAAATTTCTTCCAGAATTTGGCAAACGGATTCCAGCAAGTTACCAATAATTTCATTCAAGGTTTTGGTGGTTCTAACAATACTTCTGGACAGGAGGACGACGGTTCGTCACAGCAACAGGCGCCTTGGCAAGGATTCGTAGGATATTTCCAGGGAGGTAAGTTAAAGGTTTTTGTCGGAATTAATATCAAAAGTAAGGAAACTATGATTAGGTATCTAAAAAAGCATACGTAAATTTTACTCCCAATGTAGCCATTCTTGTTTATTGAATAGGAAAATAAATAAACCACACGGATTGAAAAAAAAATAGTTTGAAGTAATTAGATCACGCCCAGGAGTCCAAAAAATGCCTATATTTTAATTAAAAATTTCTATTCATCTTTTTATTTTATAAAATAGGAGAGGGCTACAATTTCCTGTATAAAAAGACACTTGTTTGACGAGGTATACTATATACTATTTTTTGCACTTTAGATTTCTCTATTTATGAAATTTTTTATCGTAGTTTTCAGTCGACTTCTTAAAATGTGCAGTTTCTTTGCTGCATTTAATTTTAGTCCCTAAATTTTCCTTAAGGAGCTAAATACTAAAATTCCATTTTAGTACCGCATTTGAGGAGTAAAAATGCGTTTTTCTTTCTTAATTAAAAATTTATTCATTCATGATACTGGTTCTATGGTTATATTCATCTTTTTATAAAATGGGCGAGGGCTACAATTACCTGAGAGATAAAAATACACTTGAGTGACGAGGTATAATATATACTAGTTTTTGCACTTTAGATTTCTTAAAATGTGCACTTTCTTTGCTGAATTTAATTTTACTCCATAAATTTTCCTTAAGGAGCTAAATACATTTTAGTACCGCATTTGAGGAGTCAAAATGCGTTTTTCTTTTTTATAAAAAAATTATTCATTTATGATTTTGGTTCTATGGTTCTATTCATCTTTTTTTATAAAATAGGCGAGGGCTACAATTTCCTGAGAGATAAAAAGACACTTAAGTGACGAGGTATAATGTATACTATTTTTTGCACAGATTTCTGTTTTTAGTCAAATTTTCACCGCCGTTGTCAGTCGATTTTTTAAAATGTACAATTTCTTTACTGAATTTAATTTTACTTCCTAAATTTTCCGTAAGCAGCTAAATACTAAAATTCCATTTTAGTCCCGCATTTGATGAGTCAAAATGCGTTTTTTTTAAAATTTTAATGATAGTGGTTCTATGGTTCTATTCATCTTTTTATAAAATGGGTGAGGTCTTCAATTTCCGGAGAGATAAAAAGACACTTGAGTGACCTTTTTAGTTGATTTCTTAAAATGTGCACTTTCTATACTGAATTTAATTTTACACCCTGAATTTTCCTTAAGGAGCTATAAATACTAAAATCCCATTTTAGTCCCGCATTTGAGGAGTTAAATTTCGTTTTTAAAGATTAAAATCTAAACTGAAAAACTACTACCTCATCAGAAAATGACATTTTCGACCCGCATATAAAGGGCAAAAATGTCATCTTACCTTCCTAGGGAGTTTTGCATATATTACATCCCTCCGGGAGTTTTTGTTACTTAATCTTCCTATACCTCGTCTGGATTCTTACTGTAAAATGAGAATAATCAAAAATCGGTCATAATATTTGCTACTGTAGGTATTATTATATTATATATTAGAATATTCTTTAATCCCCTTTTGACGTCGAGCATCAGACAAACCGCCGGGAAAAAGTGACACTTTCCTCCCTTGGTATGTAAATAACTATTAAAGTTTAAATACGTTTTTATTTTGTTTGTTTTTATCTGTGAAATAATCATTTCTTTTAATAGGTTTTACAGTTATTTTAAGTCTTAAAAGTAGAATACTTAGAGGTCGTCGTCAGAAATTTAAATTGTTGTTATTAATCATTTAGGATGACACCTAATTATTTTTTTAACCGGAATTTACAACGAAATCTGATTTAACTGTAAAACTTAAAATGAGTCTACTAAGATGATGTTAATTAATAAAATTTGACACACTTTTAAAAATTAAAATATTTTTTAAAGATTTAAGTAAAATCGTAATTTATGTATTTTTTTTTAATATACAATAATCTCACATTTTAAAAGAAAAGAATCGAATGTGTATAAATTTTATTAACATATATAGGATGTACCGGGAAAATCTCCAATTTTAATAATATTTAGCATTTTAGAAAGCCAAAGCTTCAAAATTTATAGGACCAATTTCAAACTTGACATTTCTTAAAAATCCAAGATAGCGAACCTATTTAAAAAATAGGCATTTTTAAGGCCCCTAGATATTTTTTTGTGTGCGACACTGTAATAAATCTGAAACATCGGTTACGAAGCCTCATTCTTTTGAAGCACATCGAATTTTAAAAATTCTGACAAGAAATAAGGAAGTTTGTAATTTTTAAATAGACCAGAGTTTATCTACAAAATCAAGCTTATTAAGAAACAAAACAAAAACAAACAAAAATTGATGGATTTTAATAAGTTTAAACTTTTTAAAAGGCACAGACCTCAAAATGTATAGAACTTGTGTCAAAAATGATATTTGCTAAAAATTCAAGATGGCGGACTTATTTAAAAACAGGCATTTTTGACCCCCCTAGAAAAAACTTTTTCTGCAACACTGTATTCAGTCTCAAACATCGGCTACAAAGCTACATCCTTGCCAAGCACAATCTTTATTTCTTGCACGAATTTTTTAAATGTTGGATTGTGGATGTGGCTTTGTAATCGATGTTTGAGATTGAATACATTGTCGCAGAATGAGTTTTTTCTAGGGGGGGGGGGTGAAATATGCCTTATTTTTTAAATAGGTCCGCCATCTTGAATTTTTAGTAAATGTCAGTCTTATCAATAGTTCTATAAATTTTGAAGCTTGTGCTTTTTAAAAAGTTTAAAACTTATTAAAATCAATCAATTTTTGAAAAAATTTATTGCTATTTAAACAAGTAGATGTTTTCTTAATAAGCTTGATTTTGCAGGTAAAATATCTCTATTTAAAAATTGCAAACTTTCTTATTTCTTGTCCAAATTTTTAAAATGTTAAGAATGTGTCTTCGTAATCGATGATTCAGATTTATTACAGTGTCGCACACAAAAAATATCTAGGGGGGTTAAAAATGCCTATTTTTCAAATAGGTCCGTCATCTTGGATTTTTAAGACATGTCAAGTTTACCATTGATCCTACAAATTTTGAGTCTTTGACTTTCTAAAAAGCTAAATATTATTAAAGTTTTTTATGGTACAATCTGTGTATTATAATATATTGTTGCAAATTTTATGTATACAGACCGCTTCAAGCTACTGCGAACATAGGGCGAAAGAAGTCTAATTTGCCAGTGTACGTACATGCAGAGACACCGCACGCCTATCAGTGAAGCAACCAACACTAAGGCTTCCGATCGCCATTCGCTGCCGTTCGCCTTGTATTTAGTACGCCTCTAATCACGGTGCTGTGTGGAGCGTAGTCAATGAAACCGGAATTTGGTCAATAAATACGCAAATTTTTATAACGTAATTTTCATATTTTTTGTCACTGATAAATAAGAGCGTTTTATTGTCAACTGCTCAAATTTATCAGTGACGACGTGTTACAATGAAAATAATAAGGAGAAACAAAATAAAAGCAAGTTCTCAAAATAAAATAATACATTCTAAAAACCAAAAAGATTCTCCCAGTCAAAAAAAAATTAAAGCAAATGTTCGAAAAGTCCTCCTTGCTCGGCTAGACAATATCCGAGCCTACTATTGACCATTTGACCATCTGCACTTTTTCGGCAACTTCGTAGACATCCATTTTTAGTTTTAAAAATGTATTATTTCAATTAAGAACTTACCCATCTGTTTCTCGAGCAAGGCAGAAATAAAACAAAATAATAAAAACAAAATGAATTTCCAAAAGATAACACTGCAGCGTGCTTCGAATCCACCTCGGTCGTACGGCACGGAGAGTAAATTGGACTTGATTCCCCCTATGTTCGCAGTAGTTTGAAGCGGTCTGTATACAAATACGCAATTTTTGGCTCAAAAATTTGCCGCTTTAAGATATGTAGCCACCAAAAAGTCCCATGCAGATCGTTCCAATTCTCAAAGTTATACTTGATTGGGCAAGTGACCCCTATTCTCAAAGCTAATTAACAAAAACGCACTTTTAACGCAAAAGCCATTAAACTTACTGAAAGTGCTTAGGCATAACAGTAAATATTATTTGTTGAATTTAATCATTTTGGAATCCTCAACAAAGAGCCCCTATTCTCTAAAAAAACTAACAGGTCGTAAAAAGTTTTTAAAGTATGATAAAGCATCCAAATTAGGCACATATGTTTTCTGAGGGCCTAGTAAATTTTAATATATATTGCCAAAACAAGGTCGCTCATTGAGGGCCCCAATTCTCAACGTTGATACTAAGGGACCCATTGAACATTTGTACCAAATTTCATTATTCTATCATTTCGCGTTTATAAGATATTCAGTCTTGATTTTTTCTGTATAACTTCGAGAATTGAGGCACTTACTATGGGACATTTTGACGACAAAATATTTAAAACATTAGCTCATGAGGCAAGGAATATTTGTGCCTAATCTGGTAGCTCCATCGGTTTTTGGAGGGTTGCTATTAATTTTTGGGTTTTTCCTATTTTTTTGTTTGACGTCAAGAGTTCAGATCCTCAGCAAGGGACCATAAGTAAGTAACAAATGTTAAAATATTGCTAGGAATTTAATTTAATTTAATTTAATAATTTCTGAAAATCTCACGAATCTTGTTTTTTACTTTCGGGAATAGGGGACTTAATGGTGGCTACATATTTCAAAAATTACTTAAGGGTCCACTTACTATGCGTGCCAAGTTTCATTGCTCATTTTTTGCAGGGTTGGGCCTCTTATCCTCCGGACTAAAAAGTAAAATAAGTATTTTGTTGTTATCGGCAACGGTTCATGAAATGCGTTTTTGGGTTAGGGTGGTAGTTCTAAAAATCTGAGGTTGAGGCGGGGAGTAATGTAAATCGAGTTATATTTTTTTACGACATTATGAAGTTCCAAAAAAACGGACTTTTTGGATTGCCTACAGCTTTCATATTGGTTATCCGAAATTTGAAAAAAAAAAAATTGAAAAATAATTTTTTTTAATGAAATGTCAGTTTTGGCATTAAGCACATAAAGTTTGAAATTTCGGATAATTAATAGGTAGTTTGTAGGTAATCCAAAAAGTTAGTTTTTTTGGAATACCCTATACATTAATATATTTTGCTTTTTGCTAACTTTGTGTCCTTAATCTAGGTGCGGAATGATTAGCACGCTCAAAAGAATTTTATATATTTTCTTATTCTTTTCACACTTATTTTTGATAGTTTATTATAATTATGGGTAGAGGCTAATTACTCCCTCTTTTCCCCTAAAACACCACCAGTGCGTACGGTATCTGTGATATAAGTGTTAATTATATTTTTTAGGTGTCCAGAATCTAGTCAGCACAGTCCAAAACTTTGGTGGGCAAACGTCAGGTAGCGGAAACAGCACAGTCCTTGGAGACAGCGGCAGTAACAATCAATCGCCCCCTTTCTTTGGAGGAATCATCTCCAACGTTCAACAGTTCTTCCAGGGTGCTCAGAATGCAGTAGGTGGCGCCAATGGAACACAAGGTTAGTAAAACTTTAGTCGAAAAATATGACGACCTTTGACTTTTGGAATATGCAACTTTCCGACGAAAACCCAAAAAGTACTACATAAGCACTTTTCCAGTTTGAAAATCGATATGATTATCAATCATTTTATTTATTCTCGTTTTTGTGCAAAAATATTAATTTACAGTAGAAATTTCCCTTGTGTAAATTTTCAGAATTGTCATTTTTGACATTTACGCTTAGATAATAAAGTTCTTAAAGCTCTGAAAATTTTCTACCAAAGCATAAAACGTGCAAAAATATTTCCTAATGGAAATTTTCCTTGTGAAAATTTAAGTGAGATACAGGTAATTTTCCGAAAACTAATAAGTGGAAAGTTGTAAATTTCTCTTGTGCAAATTTAACTGGAAATTTTACAGGTAAATTTACGAAAATTAATAAACGTAATTTTTTTGAAAATAACTCCGGGAAATTTCATTTAATTTTTGGCATTTACGGTTAGATAATAAACTACTTACCACTAGAGTCAATTTTCAAAAATTTCCCAAAATATTTTATGCAGTAGTAGTAGTATGGAAATTTTTGGATGGATAATTTTTAGCATTTACGCTTATATAATAAACTACCTTAAACAAGGAGAATTTTCGGATCATAATACGTGCCTAATGAAAATTATGGAAAAATATGGTTTTCACGCAAAAGTTTCAAATATTGAAAAATTTCAAAATATTTTATGCACTAGTTATATTTCTACTGAACATTTCCCTCGTGCAAATTTATGTGGAAATTTTACGTGTGAAAACTTTAGGAAATCTGCACGGGAAATTTTCAGAATTCTCATTTTTAGCATTTAAGCTACATTAAACTCCGATCCAAAAATGCATGCATATAAAATATTTCCTAATGGAAATTTTGAAAAAATTTGTTCTTTAGACAATGTGCGGGTTTGGGATTTTCAAGTCTATGCACTCATGCTTTTATTAAAGAATTGGTTTAACGAAAAAGTTTCAAAAATTTTCAGAAATATTTTATACACTGCTCATATTTCTACTGGAAATTTCATTTCTTAGTCAAATTTCCGGTAAAAACATAATACGTGCTTAGAATATTTCTTGATGGAAATTTTGAAAATTTTTTTTCTTCACGCAAAATTAGTCAAATTTCCTGTAAAAACATAACACGTGCTTAGAATATTTCTTGATGGAAAATTTGGAAAAATTTTTTCTTCAAGCAAAATTTTAAAAAATTTCTGGAAATATATTATTTGTACTAGTTAGATTTTTACAGGAAACTTTTATTTTATGTCTTAAGATAAAAGTAACCTCGTCGCCTTGTGTCCCGGATAAAATGTTGACACTTTTTTATTTATTAGGTGACACTCCCGCAACTGGATCCAATCCGCAAGGCGGTTTCTTCCAAGGAGCCATCAACCAGTTCAACCAAGTAGTTGGCAACTTCGTGCCTACCAGCACATCGAGCTCAGTTCAAAGCGACGAAGCTGCAAGTTCTACGCCATCCGGACCCATTCAGCAGGTGTTCCAACAGTTCGGAAATATTGGTGAGTTTCACGGTGCGGAAATCCTGCTGGAAATGAATCAATAAAATTCGGATTGCATGCAAGTCTTCTCTTTCCATCTTGCTTTACTGTTATTACTAAAGTAAGACGCGAAGAGACTAAACTTGCATACAATTTTGGTTTTATTGCTCCATGTCAAGCAAGCTTTAGAAAATTGAAGTTTAGTTTTCTATGATCGTTGCTAAAATGGCCGAAACCACAACGGAACTTTTTTGACTGTCCATTACTTAAAAAGCTTTTGCCCAAATTTCATTTTGATTAATTGACAATTTCTAAAAATACAAGATGGCGGACAATTTTAAAGTATAGGTCTTTTTGTACGCCACTGGTGAAAAAGTAACATTTTGCGTGTAGAGCCTCATCTGTTTTAAAATCGTTTCGAAACAATGACGTCACATACTACGCCAATAGCTTGACAAGTCGCTTGTAGCTAGCTTCGTTGGCTCGAATAAACTAATTTTTCATCGGCTCCATCTCCAAAAAAAAAGGCTAATTAGTAGTATGTCACAGTTTAAACTGACAGGGGTCAAATTTTTTATTTGATAATTTATAGTAGGCTAAGCTACAAAGGAAAAATAGAGGAAAAAATTAGAACCCATTTTTTTTTTAATTAACAAGGTTTAAAGAAGAGAAGGTAAAAATGGGGACTTTTAGTATGTTAAAAATGTTATGAGAAATTATTTTTTTTGGTCCAAATCACTTTTTTTCAATCAAAAATTCTCGTACCATTTTTTGACGTAATTAATTTTTTTGTTTTGACTACTTTTTGGTGGGATAATAAAAAGTTATAGTTATAATCAAAAAGCATGCTCAGAAATACAAAAAAAAACAAATACTGTCTTTTGCAACAATGAATAATTTCTTTCGATTAAAAAAAATCAACAGCTGATTACAACATCTATTTGTAGGGAAAAAATACAAAGGAGACGAAATTTAATGTACTACGTTTATACCCGCCTAAAACCGGTTTTATATAAGAACGGCTTTAAATAAAGTCGCTTTCTTCTTCATTAAAATAGTTTTCTAACGGCTAATCGATGTACTGTCAATCCTCTTACCTTAGAGTTTCTCAAAAATTGTTATATTAAAAAAATCTTATATTACATTTTTTTTAACGCAAATAAAACAACTAAGTTAACAAATTTTTTTCCGGTTTAATATAAAATTGATTCAGTATTTAAAATTGTTCTAATAGTATATTTAGGACAAGCATTTTCAAACCGTCCTTTGTTTAAAAGCACTTTAAAAGTACTGTGTAAACAAAGTAATTGTTTAACCTAAAACTTTATTTTTGTGCAGTATTGCTATGAACATCTTATTTCGATTAATAAAGTGTCATACATAAAAAAAATTGTTTGTCGTAGAATCGATTGGTGCACTTTTTACCTTATAGTTACATTTGTTTCTAAATATCTTGTCTATATGAATGTAGTTTTTATGTAAAAATTGAAGAAATGAAATGGATAGGCCATATTTTTAATAAATTATTTCAAATCCAATTTTTGCTTTCAAAAATAATATATATTTTTTTTAATTTTTACGATGGATATTTATATTACTGGCTCACGAAAAATCGTAAGGTAATCTATTAGAGCTTATTAAGCCAAAATTGCAAAAGCAATTGTCGCTTTCGTTATTTGTTTATTTTTTAATTTTCAACAAGAAGCTAAAATTTTAGTTTTTTTGATTCTTTTAGAAAAAACTTCAGAATATAAAAAGCTATTTTGCGTCCAACAATTATTTCGATAGAAATAGAAAAAATACGCCTCTCATATTATCCTGATTTAAACAGAGTTTACAAAAAAAGGTAATAAAAAGGAAAGCAGTTTAGATAAAAAAAATAAATAATTATTACTTAAAAATGAAATGTTGTTGATGACATTATTTGTTTTTTTTTGCATTTCTAAGCATGTTTTTTAATTGTAACTATATTTTTTTATTTTGGTAAAAAAACTATCTGTCAAAAAAAAATCAAAAATAAATAAATATTGAAAACGACAATTGCTTTTGCAATTCCAACGGCTTAATAAGCTCTAATAGTAATTACGATTTTTCGTGAGCCAGTAAAATATACTATTTTTGAAAGCAAAAATCGAAATTTGAAATAAAATATGAAAAAAATATATTTTAACTATTAAAATAAAATAAAAAATAAGTGCACCAATCAATTCTATGACAAAAATTTTTTGTTTTTGTATGACACTTTATTAATCGAAATAAGATGTTCACAGCAATAATGCACAAAACAAAGTTTTAGGTCAAGCAATTACTTTGTTTATACGGTACCCGTAAAGCGCTTTTAAACAAATGACGGTTTGAAAATATTTGTCCCAGACATACCATTGGAGCAATTTTAAATACTAAATCAATTTTATTTTAAACCGGGAAAAAAATTGTTAACTCAGTTGCTTTATTTCCGTTAAAAAAATGTTTTAATTTTTGGGAAACTGTAAGGTAAGAGGATTGACAGTACATCGATTACCTGTTAGAAAACGAATTTAATGAAGAAGAAAGCGACTTTATTTAAAACCGTTCTTACATAAAACCGGTTTTAGGCGCGTATAAACATAGTAAATTAAATACCCTCCCCTATGTATTTTTTCCATACAAATAGATAGTGTAATCGGTTGTTGATTTATTTTTTTAATTGCAAGAAATTATTAATAATTGCTGAAAAATTCATTGTTGCAAAAGCCATTATTTGTTTTTTTGCATCTCTGAGCATGATTTTTAATTGTAACTATAATTTTTTATTATCCCACCAAGGAGTATATGTCAAAGCAAAAGATACTACGAGAATTTTCCTGAGTAGAATTTTTGATTAAAAAAAAGGGATTTGGCCAAAAAAAAAAAATAGGTATCTCAAAAAATGTTTAACCTTTTTAACTAAAAAAAATTGTAGGCATTAAGGACACAGCGAGGTATATTTTGACCAAGATTCATGCCAATATAATTATTTTTACGGAAATGAAAAATAAAAAACCAAAAAATAAAAATATTACGATTTTTCGCATTTTTCTCGAAAATTTTGAGGTTATGGTAAAAAGTGATAGTTACCAAATTTGTAGACCTTTGCTTCGTCTACAACTTTTTTATTGAATTTTTTACTCTATGACGTTCAGTTTTGCCGGAAATTGCAATAATAACATTGTGCTCCCCCTCTCCCACCATCAAATCCACCCCGCAAGAGCCATACTCACGCATTTTTTTTAAACGTTTTTTAGAAGCCCCTCTATCTTTTCCACTCATCAAAATGCTGATAAAATTTTTTTTTTCTCGCTAAATGAGTTAGTCCGATCGGTCTATAAATGGTTTTTGAGCACTAATAACACAAGAAGAGTTGTGACGTTTTCAAAACGGGTTTAAGGTGAGAAAACGTCTCCGATGTCAAACCAATACATCAGAGTCCTAATTATTGAATATTGAGAGAGGGATCGATCACTTGACAGCCAATGAAAATAAAATGCAAGCATTTTATTTTGGGGAAAACAAGACGCAGCTTTACTTTTCCATCCAGTGGCGTGCACAAAATCTAAGCAGGGGAATTAAAAAGACCGACTCAATTGAACATGATATTTTTTTTACCTGATCATTGACTTTGGCAAGTGTTTAATTAATTATTAGAGAAGAACCTGCTTACAAATCGTAATACAGATACAGATTTTTTTTAAACCTATCTAAAATAAAATCTGCATAAAATGAAAAGTGTGTGACTTATTTTGTGCAAGATATTTAATGATTAGGACCAAAAAAACGAATGCTTTGGCTTACCCATATAACAACCCTAATAACACAAGTACGTTTTAAAAACGTCCATGAAACGTTCCGGCGCGACCAATGGTATGTTCCAGGAACGTCCGTAGACGTCGTTAAACGTTCAGGAAACATTCCCGGAACGTTTACTTGGACCATCCTTTGCCATTCTTATTTGAACGTCCACGACATATTTTGGGCATACGTTCCGGGAACGTCCACAGGCGTCACCAAACGTTCCGGGAGCGTTCCCGGAACGATCAATATTACCAATTGTAATGTCTCGGGGACGTTCCTGGAACGTTTACTTGGACAACCTTTGGCGGTTCTTTTGAATGTTCCCGGTACAGTGCGGCGCATATGTTCTGGGAATGTCCAAAGACGTCGGCAAACGTTCCGGGAACGTTCTCGGAACGATTAATGTCGTCAACTGTAACGTCTCGGGGTCGTTCCTGGAACATTTACTTGACTGGTCTTTATATAAACTCATTTTGGAGTCCTTATCTAATAAAATAAAAGTATCTCTTATTATAAAAAACGAATTTCGAAAAGATAGAGAATATTTTACTAAAGTACGCCATCTAGTTGCTAAATGAGTAGCTAATTAAAACTGCATTACATGCGTGTCTGTTTAGGACGTCCCCTGAACGTTTCATTGGAACTGTTTTTAGACCTTTTTCTTGGAACGTTCCAGGGGCGTACTTTTTAGGGCTGTGACTTTCGGGACCTACGGGGATCTAAAAAAGACGTACTCTGAACGTTCAATTAGAATAACTGTTTTTAGATCTTTTTCTTGGAACGTTCCAGGGACGTATTTTTTAGGTCTGTGATTTTCGCGACCTATGGGGATCTAAAAAGGGCGTTTTCTGAACGTTTAATTGGAACTGTTTTTAGACCTTTTTCTTGGAACGTTCCAGGGACGTACGTTTTAGGGAGGTGACTTTAGCGACCTATGGGAATCTAAAAAGGACGTCCCCTGAACGTTCAGTTGGAACTGTTGTTAGACCTTTTTTTTGGGACGTTCCAAGGGCGTACTTTTTAGGTCTGGGACGTTCGCGACCTAAAAAGGACGTCCCCGAGACGTCATGTGTTATTAGGGAATGAGATACTATAACGTTAGCCTGGAAAAAATGCAGGGCCAAAAACTCTTCTGGGCGCGAGTAGACTGTGTCAGCCATGCGCAGTAGGTTTTGCACCTTTGGCCTTGCTTAGGGCCAACCCTGATTTTTACATTATTTTCTTTGTCTTTTAAAGTTATTATTTTTACACATTTTACGACATGTGGGCCATTATAGCATGCATGAAGTTATAAGCAAGATGTCCCTCTACTTTCTCTCTTATTTATCTCCCTTTCTTTCTCTGTTATCTCGTTTGTCTTAGTAACGCTGTATTGCACATGCGCCGCGCCAGTGGCTAAGACCCAAAGCCACGAAGGCAGTCGATCATTTTTGTTTGACAGAAAGAATTCGGCATTTCTCATTTATTTGTTTACTTTTCTCAAAAATCCTGGATTTTGGTATTTTTTTCGAAAAAAAAACAAAATGTAAGGAAGAAACATAATCTCGTTGACGTTTAACTGCAGATTTCGAAAACAAAAAGAGCTCTACTAACCCAGTGGCGTAGCCAGAAATCGACTCTGGGGGGGGGTTTCATCATTTAATGAAAACTACCTACCTATGGCAAATTTTTAAAGGTTCGGTAGGTGCCTATTGCTTGAGCTCTTAACCTGAAGAAAGGGGAAATGGGAGGTTTATTAGGTGTTGAGTTGATGCATATATACGAAACAAAAATACTTATTTTTAAAAGCAAGTCGCATCTAGTTTCATTTGCAGATTTTTTTACAAATTAACCTTTAAATGAGCCGCAGAAAAAATTTTTGAAAAAAATTACAATAAAATGCTTTTTTCTACGCGTTTCAAATGTTGTTGACAAATAAATTGCTTAAAATTAAACAAAATTTTAACAATATTTAATATTGGTATAGCGCCGCAGGCGAAAATTTTGACAAAAAAAACAAAAGAATCTTCAAAATTTTCTCTTAGGTTTTTTGTAAAATATTTTTGAGAAATTAGATGGGATTTGATGCCAAGAAGGCGTGGGTTGCGGTGGTATATATAGATTTGTTGCCAAATCACAAATAAGCCGCAGATACAAATAGATTTTTTAAAAAATTAACCCTTAAATACGCCGCAGGCAAAAATTTTGAAAAAAATACAATAAAATGCTATTTTTTACGCGTTTTAAATGTTGTCGAAAAATAACTTTCTTATTAAACAGAATTTTAACGATATTTAAGATGGGTATGTGTCAAAAAAAAAAATTGATATTTTAGGTTTCTTGCTAAATATTTTTGAAAAAGTAGATTGGATTTGATGCCAGGAAGGGGTTGCGATGGTATATATAGATTTGTTAAAAAATCATAAATGAGTGGCAGATAAAAATTTAACGAAAAATTATGCTAAGAATGATGCCATTTATTACACGTTTTGAATGATCGTGATAAAAATTTCTTAGAATTAAACTAAAATTGTAACTATCAATGACGTCATAGCACAGCAGGCAAAGTTTTTAAAATTTAAGATATCACATCAAGCAAACGTCACAAACCGGAGTAAAGGGTCAAAAAAGTGGGGACCCTTAATCATGATTAATTTATTGTAGATTGGGTAGGACCTCCTGGGGAGGGGGGTTTAAACCCCAAACCTACGCTACGCCACTGACTAACCTCTCTGGACCTTCTCCACTCGATACCTCAGATTTTATCGCCCCTCTGTCGTTTCCTGATATTGTCTAATTCTCCATGAACACAGCATGTCTTTTTTATGTAGCGAGATCTTTTAACTTACTTTTTATAATTTTTAACAAAAAAAAATGCCCGGTACAAATGGAAACTCGGAATCAAAACAATTACTTAAACAACAAAAATGGCGTCGCCTCGATTAAAGATGTACGACGATGTGGCGACGAAGCCGGCCGAAAACCCTCGAATCGATACATTTTCGCGCTTGTGCAAGAGATCAGAGCTAAACCAATGTCTTTTGTTTTAATATTTCTATCGTTCGCTAGATTATAGATGTTGCTTACAAGTTTGGCCTGGGTAAGGCGCATATTTAAGCTAATATATAGGTATATGATAAGTAACTCAGAATTATATGCTTACCAACCGCACTCATTTAAATAAGTCATAACTTTCTTTTCCAATCTTTAAAAATAAAAAATAAATGCCAAATTAAAGCTTATTTTTCTTGTAGGAACTGCTTTTAACCAATTTATTCAAGGAGGAAATCAGAAACCTCAAGGTTAGTACAGTCCGTTATTTTTATTTAGACAAAACCTAACCTCAATGACCCACTGAACAAAACCAGGTTTGAAAGTTGACAGAAATTTGACATTTGACATTTTTAGGTTAGCTTTTTTGACTTGGTTTTTAGGGAAATTTTGGCGGAAAGAGTATTTGTTTACATTTTGGCCATGGAAGACTCGTGAAAACAGAATGATTTAAAAATACCTTACAATTGTGCCACAAGTAAACCTAGTTTAACACGCATTCGTTTTATGTTTAATTATTTGCACTTTTTGACACTGACATGTTGGTCGCGATTCTTCAGAAACGACAGAAAATCTCACCCGTCAGAATTCTAGAAAGTGGCGATTTTTACTTATCGCCTCATTAAAAATAAAAACACAGCATCCTTCATATTTATTCTAACGTTGTAAAACAAACTGTGACATTTTTTAAATAACATTTTATAAATATAATATTTTAAAGATATTCTGCAGGACTAGTTTATGGCGGACCTAAATTGTTACTACGCGCAGTACCTTCTCCATACAGGCCGATCAACTCCTACCGATTTAGTGTCGTTTAATCCACCTTTGCCGTCATTTTCACTCAAAAGTGACAGAAAATCCATTAGTTTTCTGTCAATATGGCGGCGAAGGTCGAGAAAAGGGCACTAAAACGGTAGGAGTTGATTGGCCCATGTGGAGAAGGTATTGCTACGCGTACCAATAAACGTCAAAAAGTGTCGAAAATTCTCACCATGTAAAAGAAAAGACAGAATTTGTGTGATTTTTCTGAACAGTGACAGCTAAATATTCCATGGCTCTCCATGGTTTTGTATGTTAAAAGTTTTAAAGGTTTGTTTACACATAAAAATAAGCTTAATAACATACATTTTTAAATAAAAAACGAGGTTTTCAGACCAAAAACCTACAAAAATTAAAACTGACATATTGCTTATTTACTAGAACAGTATTAAGAGACTAAATTTTAAGGAATATTAGCAAATAGTCCTGACAAAAAAGCAAGAAGTGTAAACTTGTGTTTAAAAATCGTCATATTTTTTGTAAAGGCAAGATTTTCTGACGGTTTTTGAAGAATTGCGACCGTTATAACAAAATGTATCGTTATTTTTGACTAAAAAAGGCTCGAAATTTAGATAAACAAATTGATGCGATCATGAAAATGATGCTTTTATTCCTAAAATTATGGATAAAAAAGTGTGCAAAAAAAGTTTTATGAAATTTTAATAACAATATTATGAGCACATGATCAAAGTAAAATTAAAGAAAAAAAACTGTGCGGCGCTGATGGCCCAACTGTGACCAATTGTCTTTTTAAAGAGAAACAAAATTACCAAACGTCAGATGGAAAATTCTCGCTGACAGTTTATATAAATTAAATCTCCCACATAACAGTTAAACATTCCTGTAGTAATAGATTTTACCATTGGGAATATTACTAACTCATGCTGGTGATATAAATGTGATAGAAACGTGAAGTGAAATATGACTATAATACGACCAGAACGTTTTTTAGAGAAGGGCACTGACAATAATATCCTACATAGCAAATATATATCTCTATTGATATTGCATGGATATGATTTTCAAAACATCCACGGGAGCCACGAGATGGATATTCGATATCTTAAGATTCCTAAGATATATAGTGGATATCCCAGACAACCAAAACACGTCTATATCACGTCGACAAGACGTCAAAAATTCGACCAATCACGTGATGTTCGCAACGTCTCTGCGACGTCTGTATCACGTGGGTTTGAGCCGTTTTGACGTGACTTTAGTCACGTGAATTTGACGTGAAATAATTTACGTGAATTTGACGTAACATTAGAGACCTTGTGCACCTATAATTTTGATGGCTTTTTACTTTGTCGCTTATTTCGGGCATGCGTAGTTCCGAGGTAATAACCTGCGAGAGAATACCGCATCCTTTATAATTGACATGGTTGCCCACAGTAAAACGTTAAGAAGAAAAACAAAATATTTAAATTGATTTTTGAATGCAAATATGTTCTGCATTCTTTTTAATTGTAAAGTAAAGCGTTAATTTTTGTTTAATCATTTTCTTTGGCTAGAATTTCGTAAGAAATGTAAAACATTGATTGTGACTGGCAACAATGATAAGTGGATTCCGATCTGTTTATCATAACCTCCCTTTTCTCTCTTGAGTTTGTGAGTTTTTAAAGATTAATAATAATTAAAATTTTTCGTAAAAAACACAAGAATAAGATATTCTTAATGAAAAATATTATTGGTCAAATACGTTTTGTAAAACTTTATAATAATAAATACCGTATAAAGTCGGCCATAAACAAATCAAAAACGGCGTGCAAAAACTAAAAATGCCGTCTTAAAAATAACGTGACGTTAGCTACGTCACAACGCGTATTTAAGCGATAAAGTCACTTAACGGGGATTTTTTATAAGAGGTGCAAAAAGTCTCTATTCATGACATATTGGTCTGAACGGTCGATTTACTAGTACATTATAAACCTACGGACTAAAGTGCCACATTTAATCCCGCGACGAAAGGTTTGTAGCCCGGCCGTAGGGAGGGCTACAATTCGCTAAGGGATTAAACGACACTTTAGTCCCGAGGTTTATATACTATTTTATGTACTTTAGGAAAAGATCTTTGTTAAAATTACGATATTTCTATGCCAAATGGTTCGTCAACTACAAGAAAGGGTGCTAAGAATGAAATCTTGGCCAAGAGCAAGTGCTGTTTGGCTTGACTTGCCATAAATTTAGTTATAATTTTCCAGTTATTATTTTTTTTAATCCCTTAGGGTTTAAAAGTCTAACTTTAGTCCCTAAAAGAGGGATTAAAAATGCCTATTTAATCCCTGAAGTGCATAAAATAGGCTAATTACTGCAAATCAAGACGTAAAATGATACTTTTACGTCCTTGTGGTCAACTTCGAGCCAAACAGTTATACTTCACAAATACCCTCATTAGGTACTCCTGTGGCCGAGGCCTAGAGAGCGAGTTCTTGACGGGGATATGGGTTTCCACAAAATAAAATACCAATTATTGCTTCAGATGTAAGAAAAGTGTTATTGTATATCTCTGGTTGCCTCAGAGCTTAAAATTCGACGTCATTTATGTCAAATGTTAATCCCAAAAAACACATTCTTCAAAAATTCTTTCAAAATTCAAAAAACAAAACAAATTCGTGTGACTTGTATCTTTGGTTTCCTGAAACCCCAATTTCGACGTAAGTTCGACGTCACTTACGTCACGTTGAATAATAGTCCCAAATAACACGTCAAATGCACGTGAGACGACATGACTGGTTGCCTGGGATATATCCACATTAATATATATCCACCCAATATGCATTAGTCTCCACTAAAGTGCAGCCTATGGATATAGGTATTAGAGATGTGTGATTCGTGAACGATTCGTTCACTGTGATCGAATCACTTGCGAGTATTGAGTGATCGAATCATGTTTGCTCGATATGATTCAATCAGTCAAATGAGTCAAATGACCGACGAAGACAGTATGAATCAAATCAGAACGGATCAACGACTGACTGACCCACTATGGCGATACACTGAATCAGTTGGAAATAGGTCGATCGTTTCCTTCACTCGTTCCTTTGATTCGCATTCCTGCGCGCGGGGTAATCTGTATGGATTTTTTGGAGAGTATATCGTATATAGCTGCATCCTGCATTGACCTTTTTTCTTGTTTTTTTTTGGTCACCATTTTCTTTAATTTAATTTCAAATGATTGATTCAATGATCGATTCAAAAGATTCGATCACTCTAGAAACGAATCACTGATCGATTCGTTCAGTACAAAATGATCGATTTACCCATCTCTAATAGGTATATCAATATATCACCATTATGTTTAAGTACTACTTGAGATTAGTTATCAAAAGATTACCTAAATAACTTTTTACTGTCTTATGTGTATCATAATATTACCTTCTACATAGAGAACATATTGATTCCAGTGCCATCTACCTACAATAGATGACATTAAACTAAATTATAATTATAAAACATGTAAATCGCGTTCTTTTCTCAAGATAGTAATATTTTCAGCAAACATGCCAAAATCCTGACAAAAATATTCTTTTTGGGAATATTCATAAAAATAACTTCATTATCACGTTATCATGGGAATATTATTATCTTATTACCAAAGAAATGTAACTATCACCAACTCAATAAAGAATTTAAAAAGGGATTTCCGAGCACCGTACTGATGAGCACCACAAATGCGAAATCCGGATTTACGGTTACCATTACCTTTTCTGAGGGAAAGCTCGCTAATAATTGTTTTTGTCAACAAAGAATATTCAACAAAAACTAGGTCATTTTGAGGGTATATTCCTACAAGATGAATATTCCTCCACTATTATGTGGGTTGTACAAACTTCGGTGTAGCTATTCTATTCAGTCAGGGGAGATCAAAACTAAAATCCTCAAAAAAGCCGTTTTTTTGTTTTGTTATTTTTTTACTCACAAAATTTGTTGGAAAAAAATTATTATACAAGAGAGGATCTAACCTTAATTCTGTGTCTTTTTGGAGAAATTGAAATTTTTCTATCTTCGGACTCGAGTCATCGATCTGCATACATCAAAGATAAATTTAACCCTGGAATATTACTGTTTTAGAAGTTAGTGAATTCACAAACATCGCATGTTCGGATATAATTTGGTTCCATAAAGGTAAATATAGGTTTTTTCCACATGTTTTGCAAAATAGATGTGCATATATCTAAAATAAATTTGACCAGAAATCAGTATTAAAATTTAGCGAATTCACAAAAGTAGCATGCCTAGGTATCAAAGGCATAAAAAATAAAATTAACTCTGTGTTTTTAAAAGTTTTCTAATTAGTTTTAGTTCTTTTCAAGTTTTAATTTCTTGTAGATTCTTTTGTATTTTTTTCTAATATCTTAAAAAGTTAAGTTCCGGTTTTAAATTATCTTGTTTATTTCGTTATATCTTATCAGTTTTTTCTCCAATATTAGTTACCTAGTTTTCTTTGTTTTTAATGTTAACATACCAATGTCAAATTTAAACACACGTCTTATTATTACTATTTACTTTCTGGGGTAGGTATTCCCAAAATATATATTTTTAGGACTTCCGCCTTTGGTTTTGTAAAGAATATGAAGTTCAGTTGTCCATTAAGGCCACAAACACTATTTTTTTGAAAGATCAACAATAGGTGGCATCACTAATAACATTTCGAGTGAGATCGTGCAGTGTTCAGAACACGGTGCGAACCCCATATGTGAAGCTGCCTTCCATTAGCAGATTTTCCGCGCGGATTTCAGGTTATGGTGAAGGTGTCAATAGTTCTGTCACTGTTTCACTCACTGACAGAAAAGGTCAAATTTCAAAATCCGCGCGGAAAAAAAGCTTATGTATAAGTCCACCCTTAGACAAGTGGCCGGTGGCTATACGGAACCCGAATTCCAATACTCCAATCGAACTTACTTAGTTTCCCTGGGCCTACCAAATTACGTGATCTTGGCGTTTCAGAATTTCGCTTATAAAGAAAAAAACCATAACTTTTTTATTATCAGAAATAGGATTTATTTATTACAACCGCATCCAAAGGATTTTTCAAAATTTGGGGTATTTTTTTCAAAAAATTAAAAAATCCAAAAATTGTTGTTACACATTTCTACAGGGTTCCTAAGCAAATCCTTAGGGGGCCAAGCAGCCGTGTATAAGACGCAGACAAACGGAAAAGCACATTAGGCAGAAAAGGATGGGCATGGGGCGATGTTGTCACTACATCTTACACGTAGTAAATCCATTCCAGGTTGTTGTTTTCTAATGTTTTCCATTTTCATACCTTTAGGACTGGAATAAAAATTGTTTTTGCTCGACTTTAATACCAAACTGATGAAAGATATCGTAAAAAAAAATATTTTTCGGCTTTTCATTTTGTAACCATTGTCCTTACGCACTGTTTACAGGCTGGGGACTGAGATACATGCAAATGCCTAACCTAAAGCGTTCATACACGGCCGGAGAAATCTACTGAGATATTTCCGTAGAAACTTTATCAAGCAAATAGGACGGGTTGACGCCTTCGAACGTCCAACCCGGGTTTTGCACTTTGATTCGAAATCAAAAAGGAGGAACAGTCAGATGTGGGGCTGTGCACAAATTACGTAACGGTGATTTTACCAATTTTTGACCCCCTCCCTATGTAATGTTTTGTAACGGTTTGGCACGCCACTCCCCTAATATTACTTAGCGATTTCAAGACCACTACCCCCCTCCCAAAAAAAAACTTGTCACTTATTTTCATTCCAAATTTTCTTAGTTTCACACAAATGCAAACGCTGTCGAACACCCCCCTCCCCCCTACGTAACGTTTTGTAACCCCCCTCCCCCCTATGACCATTACGTAATTTGTGCACGGCCCCTGTAGTCCCAGTGGAGGAGGGCGAGAAAATTGATATTTTTTTCTTAAAAATTATACTCTTTAGACCTATTTCTTTGCTTTCCACAAATTACGTAATTTTTGAAAAAAAATTGTAAGCGGCGCCATTTTTATTTCGTGCTTTGTTTTTCTAACATTTTTGCGTTCGGCTAATTTAATTGAAAAATTTTTGCCTGCGGCGCCCTTTATCTTCTCACTCGAAACCAAGATCCACCGTTTTAGGAAAACTGATCCCGTCTCTGTTTCTGAAATAATTTTTTCTACGGTATGACGAAAACTTCGAGAAAGTTGAAGAAAAAAATAAAAAAAGTGGCAGAGCTCAAGTTTTTCGGAAAGAAAAAACGTTTTCTGTAAAGAAACAGAGCAAAATAAATATTTTCACCTTTTTTTGGGTGTTACAAATATTGGCAGCCCCTTATTTTTCGCCTTTACCCTCCCGCTAGTTTTGAAGAATTGGTTCGCTACATGTTTCGAGATCATGTCATAAAACACCTCGAAAATATCAAATGTAGTGTAGGGCCAGCTTTATTTAAAATCAATAATATCGCAAACAAAAAGCTCTGCAGGAAAAACAGCGCCGTTTATTGATTTCTTTGGCTGCTAGTGCTAGCTGCATGGTTTGGCCGTTTCCGGATAGATGTCACTAGTAGAACAGAATGGAAAGAAATTTAATTAAAAGCGAAGATATCTCTTTCTAATGTTAACAACCTCACGAGTTTATCGCTCGGTATCGTAAATAATGGATCCTGCCGCCTCCTTTAAGCAAGAAAAAGCTGTGGTTTGGACCTGAAAACATCTAATTTTTAATTAGATTAGATGGTGTAGCCGCCATCTAGCGGAATTTGCAGACATCCTGTCAACGGTTATTATTGCAACTATGATTTATGCTCACAATGAGCAAAGAGTGGCGACAATTTTTTCTCATGAAGCAGTCCGGAGATAATAAAAAACTGGCACCATTGCTCAATATACCTGTTTCTTTTGTGCGCGCAGAACTTTCTATGCCATTTCTGTTTGATTTATTGAAATCCTATCCCTAAGGAAAATCTTAGGAACCCTGTATATTATCCACGAGGCTAAAGAAAAACCCAGGTAAGATTTTTGACTATTGTTAGCCGTGTTTATTTTATTTCGGGAATGAAAGAGTACAGCAAGTTTGGATACGGTTGTGAGGAATTCAAAAATAAACATTCCTGCCAAATTTCAACAAATTCCGTTTTCTCGTTTCCGATATTCTGCCCGGTAAGGATTGGCCCAAAAAACAGCAAAGCAGTGTTGTTAAATCTATGTCGTTTTTGTGGCCTCAACATTTTTTTTCTCAGTTTGTAGTCATCACCTTAAATTTTTGTACATATATGTCATCTGAAAGCACACACAACGATTTGAGTTTATTTTTATTAAAAAGAAATAATCCATAAGAACACCTAATAAAAGGTTTTTTGGCTCTCCTGCTCAATTACGATTTTGTGACATCCGCCCATTGTGAACCAAGCCACAGAATTATGTAAAGAATAGAGCCACACAAAATTTATACAAAACAATTTTGTTTACTTTTAATAAAAATAAATAATCCATAAGAACACTTAATAAAAGGTTTTTTGGCTTCTGCACAATTACGATTTTGTGACATCCATCCATTGCGAACTAAGTCACAGAATTATGTAAAGCACCACAAGGGTAAACACTCATTTTTTTTGTCAGTGTCCTTAGCTCAGGAAATGTCGAAGTTCAAAACGGGTCATGTGATATCCATACTTAAATATGAGTAAAATTAATAGTTTATTACATAACGAGTGAAGAAAGTAACATATTTCACATGAGTGTAAGAATGTCCCTTTTTAACGAGTTATGTACACTATTTTTCCTACGACCACAAGATATTAACACGAATTTCGTTCCGTAATAGAGACGGAATATTTTCCCCTGAAGAGAAGAAAGCTCAGCCAAAAGGCTATACTGTGAGTCATTTTCCTCTTTAAAGAAGAAAATGTGTTTGAAATATGAACCTTTCTGAATGAATGTAGTTCTATTTTAAATTTTTGTGAAACTTTTAAAAACTTTAAATCTTAAATCCTCAAAGAGCTAAAAGGCCTTAAATATATAGTCGGTTCGATAAAAACTATTGACTTTTTATCCCTTATTTTAACCTCTTCTATTACATCCTTTGTTTATGCAAAAAAATAATAATTTTTTAGTGCAAAAATTTGCTTCCTATATGAGAGTTTATCTTCCACGGTTAAACTGATGCAAGGAAGCTTTATTTAGTTAGTTACCTAGGTTCCTATCTATTCTAAAAAAGATGTTTCAAGAGATCTTATCCCTTCGTTGCCTACCGGTTTCACAGTGAAACCATTTACTCCATAACTTTTCTCCAAACTTCTGACGGATCCACGCCAATACCAATGGGCGGAGCTCAAACTACTATGAGGTATCGTTACGCTCCAATAATTGTTTTTGCGCCATAGGTCAGTTGGATATTATTATTTGTTGTTTATACACGTGGTTTTTAGTAAACGTTGATTAGGTCTGGAAAAAGGTCCAATTTTGATGTTTTTAGAATATCGGAAAAGCTGAATTGATTATTACTTTAATTTTAGGATACACGGCAAGCTATACAATAGATTTTTAAATTCGATAATGTTACTTTTACTGTATTTTTTGTAAAAAAATATTGGTGGTTTCATGGTGATACCGGTAGGCCATACATTTTTTTTACGTGGCCAGGATCAAATAATATTTCAAAATTTGGAAGCGATGGAGTCAACGGACTTGTTCACGTTTTAAAGACAAGATTCTAAGCGATTGTGGATCTGAATTAGAAAATAGTAGTAGTGAGCAAAAGTTCCATCTCTCAAGTTATTTTCAACTGATATAGTTCTTGGACTTGTTGGAGCCAATAAAAATGCGACGAAAATCGGAAGACCAGTGCCTTGCTACAAAGTTTACGTATCCTCAGAAGTGAGGTTTGACTCGTGTGTACTTCTTACAGATGTGCTCTATGCTCTGAGAAATCTGTATCTCATCGAACTAGATTATCTAGATACTTTTTTCACATTTCGATTTTTTTCAGATGTAACGTCGGTCTGTGCCTGTCTGACAAGAATTTTTTTTTTATTTTCATGAGAGCTAGAAATGTTTAGTTCCGAATTTATTTAGTTGAATTGTGATTATTTATAGTTGATAGTTGAAGGTAGAAAAAGCGTTGTTATGTCCTACCGGTTTCACGGTGAGACCACCCTCTAGAGCCCTCCAGGACTTCTGGAGGAAAATTATACCGAAATAGAGTTGTTTTTTGAGAGTACCGATAGTGAAAAACATTAACTTCATTTATCTTGAAATTAGAAAAAAAAGTCCGGAAACAATTTCACTTTACGTGTATATTTTTTTATTAAAAGATTTTATTTTTTGCTTTAGGTTCCGAAGATGAACCTTCCTCAAGCACCCCCAACCAAAACTTTATCCAGAGCATTGGCCAAAATATTGGCAACGCTTTCCAGAATATCCAAAACCAATTTAGGTAACTTTACTATACATTGACTTTAGTCTAGTCAAATCAAAAATGTAGTTCCTTTTGGCTCCTTTTTTAGGTATAAGTATATTGATACGTTTAAATAATAGTTAAATGTCCCTTCTTTCTTTCTGGCTCAGTTAAGTTTGCCCCCCCCCCAGAACGATTTTGTCAAAAATTTTTATGCCAAAATTTTGCACAATTTTGCACACCATAAATCAAATTTTGCACACCTTCCTACGAGAAACTACAGTCAATTTTCTGTGGGGCGGGGACAAACTGGACGTTGCCCCCCCCCAGTCAATATTTTTCAAAAATTATGATGTCATTTGAAAGGTCTTATTTTGCACAATTTTGCACATCCATTTTAAAATTTTACACACATCCCTAGGTTCTGAAAATATCAAGTTTGTCCCCCCCAGTCAATATTTTTCAAAAAATTTGATGTCGTTAGACAGGTCTGATTTTGCACAATTTTGCAGGGAGGTGTGCAAAATTTTAAAATGGGTGTGCAAAATTGTGCAAAATAAGACCTTTCTAACGATGCCAAACTTTTTAAAAAAATATTGACTGGGGGGGCAAACTTGATATTTTCAGGACCCATTTTGTTCACCCTTCCTCTAATATTTTTAACTGTTGATTTGAATTATGTTGACACCAATGTTATTTTTAGGCCACCAGCTATTCCATCGGTCTCGGGAAACGATAGTGCAAACCCCATTTCTGGAATCGCTGGTCAAATCCAACAAGTCGCTGGTCAAGCCTCCGGAAGCAATCCACTGGAAAACTTGGTTCCAGGGTCATCAGGTACGAGTAATGTTGTTTACCTATAATTTTATTTTCTTTTAATAAATGTTTATTTTTTTAATTGGACTCGTTTTTTAAATCCCAGTGTGTTTATACAAAAAGAAGAGAGGTAAATTATTACCTATACGTAGAGAAAACTTGAATAAAAATGTTATTAATTAAATAAAAAACAGTGCATTACACAATTCTTTTTTAATTATTGTGGAAAATGTGTAAAACAGAAACTTTGTCCCGCGTCCCTTTTCCCCCTTTCCTCTTTTGTAATGAAACACAAAACAGAAAAACAACAACACAGCACAAACAAAAATATTGGTAAAAAGTTGTTTGTTTTTCAGTACTTTTCAAGTCATTTTCTATTATCAACCCGATGTTAATTTTGTCTTTTTTGCATCTCTTCTTAAACTTTTACTTCACAACCAACCAATAGTTACAAGAAACCGATAGAGATGCATAAAATCAGTATCTTTAGAACTGAAATTAAAAAACTTTTTGCGATTTTTTTCATAATGAATATTTAGACGGGTAACAGAGGAGAAAACACTTTACGGTTTTATTATCCGATTTCAGGCTCAAGTTCATCTAGCAAACAACCTGCTGAACCACCAAAATCTTCCGAAACTGAAGAATCAAACGAAACCAAAGAAACATCGTCAGAAGAAAACCCAAACGAAACATTTAGAGACGAGCCAATAAAAGAGACAGAAGATCCTAAAAAACAAGAAGTAGTAGAAGATAAACCCTTAGAAGAGAAGAAAATTGAGCAGGAGCCAGAAAACAAACCTCTGGAGGAAGAAAAAATTCCAGAAGAACCAAAAATTGGATTAAAAAGCACTCCAATGGTTCTTGAAAATGTAGTGGTACCCGAAGTACAACATGTACCAGCTGTAAAAAAAGTCGAAAACATTGAAGAAATTATTGAGAAAGTAGAAGCGCAAAAACCAGTAGAGAAGCCACTAGAAACTAGAAAAGTAGAAACTATGGAAGCAACGGAATAAAAACATACTCTTAGGTTTAAAGTTTAAATTAGGTTTATTTAATAATTTATTTATTATTTATTTTTAAATTATTTGTATTAAATTTCTTTCAGGATCATTTTCCAAATTTCTCATTTAAAAAGCTGATAGGTTTTAAATTGAGTGTGAAAAAAGTGAAATATTAAAATAAAAAAATATTAATTATAGCTTTTAATCTTTATTTATAGAATGGTAAATACTGCTTTTATTAATTTTTAATCTTAAATATTTTGGTTGCTGTAGCCTATGCTAATTGTACCTACTCGTTTCTCGAAAAATTAGTAGACAAGTCTACGTTATTTAATCGATTTCACCAACAATAAATTAGAATTGCGAAAAGACACTCAGTGCCAAGTAAGCCAGGATGGAAATTTTAGATCAATTAAAAATAGGTGACATTATCAATTGGAAAAATGTCCTTTTCATATAGGTCAATCGTCTTATTCAATCGCAGTAAAAATATTTACCAGTAGTATACTCAATTCCCAGAAAAGTTAATATATGGGGTGGAGACTTTAAATGGAACATTGCCCCTAGCGGATTAGAAATTTGTTTTTAGAAAAATTCCAAAACCCTTTAACTAATATTTTTAGCAATAAAAATTTTCGGCCTAAAATTTTTGTGAACCTATCCTCAGAAAGGGGTCTATTCACATACAACTTTTTTTTTTAAATGAAAAAAACAATTTTCCAACCCACTAGGGGCAATGTTCCAGTTGAAGTCCGACACAATTATTTTTTGAAAAGTTTTGACACATTTTTCGCTTTTCTACAAGGTGCCACAAGCCGGGTCTTATCATTTGCAAAAAAAGTTTTATGTGAATAAACCCCTTTCTGAGGGTCCGTTCACAAAAATTTTATGCCGAAAGTGTTGATTGCTAAAAACATTAGTTGACGTGTTCTTGGATTTTTCTAAAAAACAAATTTCCAACCCGCTAGGGGCAATGTTCCATTTGAAGTCCAACACAATCATTTCTTGAGGATTTTGACACATGAATTGACAAATGTCAAAAAAAAATACATGAGCGTTTTTCTTTTTGAATAAGCTTTCCAACAAGGTAGGTGAGACAAGCAGGTTCCGTTCATACAATTTTTTTGCCGAAAATTTTAGCTTCTAAAAATTTAGTTGACGTGATTTTGGATTTTTCCAAAAAACAATTTTTTTAATCCGCTACGGGCAATATTCTTTTTAAAGTCTCCTCCCTGTATATTAGAGGGGTCGTAAAATGAGCTACAATACAGAATATTCCTCTAAAGACATCCAACGCCACTGTTAAATAAATGGCATCTTAATTAGTAAAATTGATTAGATCGGAGAGTTTGTAATGCACGGAGCAACACCGTCTCAACTAAAAAAAAACTAAGTTAACCAATTTTAGTTTTAGTACCCCTAACTATATTCCTGTTTAAATTCATATAAGCTTTCACTTTTAACGGCCGAGTTGGGTCAACAGAGTTGGTCCAAATCGAACGATTGCCTAGGGGGTCGAGATACGGGATCTCCCCTAAGGATGCCAACTTCACTCAGGTGGGCCTTTCAACTAGAGAACATCGAATGGATTGCTTAGACCTACAAGAAACAATAAGGTTGGCCGGAGTGGCCCTACGTGAGAATAGAGATGATGATTTGGCTGTACACAATTTGGACTTACGTTATTTACAATTCTACGGTGCACAATTGACTCTAGACATGGCCGTGATAACTCGCCGCTTTGATTTTCTTACTATCCTCTCTTGACCGAAAAAGGAGCTCTTTACGAGTTTGCACCTGAAATTCGAATCCCGATCGATTCCCTTGATCGCCAGCAGGTCGGCTTTCCCTCCAATCTCTTATTCGGGACTTTTTCCGATACAAAAGATTGTTGAGAAAACCTTGGCCCGCTAACTGTGTTTTTGGTTTATTAATTTCTTAATCAGACCTTGGTAGTTTTATTTTAACAAAGTATTATTTTTCTTAAAATATATTCGAGGATCATTAACGGCCTTATTCCCCATTTTGGCCAATCGTTACAATGTTGTAAAGCAATAGCGGTTCTAGGAAGAAAACCTTAGAATTGTTGTCAAAATTGTGGTTTAAAAGCGCCTCAGCAAAAATTAACATCCCAGAAAATAGATTGTTTTTAAAGGTGTCCTGCATGCTTAAATTAAATTCATAATTTTTATTTTCATTTCATTTTTTTAACTCCCCAAATACAGTGTTAGCCACATTTTCGTTATGACAATAATATTTATAAGGGTGTCTGTACTGTACATGCCAAACATCCGATCTCTACTGTGCCAATAGTTCCAGCCGATGCTTGTCAATCATTTAATAATTAGGTAAGCGATCGCAATACACTTGAGTGAATGTGAAATTGGCCCTTTTCTTACGCGTCGGCCCATGGCCATAGAGCTGAGACTAAAAAGGTCGGACTTAAGTGAACCTTGGGGATTCCGTTTGGTGGGTGGAGTTGATTTCGAGGCGCCTGTCGTTGTTGTAAAGGTAAGGTTTAAAAACGTGTCAGGTAGTTGTTATAGTCATTGATTTTTCTAAAGCTTCTGACAAAGATTTACTTAGTTTAGTTTAAAAATATGCAAATATTTAAATAGATATAATAAGAAATTAAATAATAAGAAAAATGTTTCTACAATATAGAGGTTTAAACTATTTCGTTTCAAAGACATTTGTTTTTAAAGTTTAAGGAGTGGGGAAAAAAGGACATTCCAAAAATTGAAAAGAAAATGAAATCGCCAAATGAAGTCAAAAAACCTCTGCAATTGTTAAAAACATAATTTTTTATACCTTCATCAAAAAAATGATTTTAGTAAGTTTCTGCAGATAACTAAAGCATGACTTTTTTGGTTACCGATGCAAAAAAACTTGCAAAATAAGATTTCTGTCCGTTTTTTACCTAAAATTAAAGAGAAATAGCGGAAGTAATATTGAAAAAAATCCAATTATTTTTGCCTAAAAATTAAGCCATTTCCGCCAGTTTTCACCAAGTATTTAGGGAAAAATAATTTAAAAACATCGTCAAAATATCAAACTGTCAAAGATTAAAATGTCGCAACAATGAACAAAGGTACATCGCTATGGAAACTAAATGGAACTAAAGATGGTGTGTTGCGAGAAGTGCTCTTCGTTCGATATTTTTAAAAGAATTTTCCGGGTTTTTCTTGGATTTTTTGATAAAGGTATATAAAAAATAGGGTTAACAACTCGCGGCTAAACTGTGCTTTTTTTACTCGCTTGTAAAAAAAAGCACTTGTGTGTCTTTGTATCTGCGTGTCTGTGCGCATGTAGATCTCGAATGAGTGAATCAGTTCGACGTCTACCGTTCACAGTGTGTTCTTAGCTATATTTGAGAAAAATTGGTCAAGTAGTTCCAGGGATAATTGCCTTTTTACACACAGATGTCAAGGGATTTGAGATATGATGACAGAATAATCGGGTTTAACTTCTGAACCGTTGACCCTCAAATGCACCGTAAAAATATTCGGCTTAGTTTAGCTAATCCATGCTTCCTCTTTGTTCATTTATGTGGGATCAAGAGAGAAAAAGAATGGATTAGATAGCCAATATTTTAGTTCCATCAGGGGTTAATAGTTTATCCACTTTAGGGGCGGAGCAACTGGGGGTAGTTTTTAGAAATATTGGTATGGTTTTCAGGGCTTTTAAATTTTTTTAATTTTATGTTTGTCTTGAACCGCTGCTCTAACCAATTGTTACACTGGGCGAGTTTTTAAATTTATCAGTGGATCCATCGCACCGGTGCCAAAAAAAGAGTTCGCAAAAGTCGTTGTTTGTCAGTGGAGTGACAAAATCCTTGATGGATTCCACCTATTGATGCCAACAATGGGGCAGTTTTTAAATTCATCGGTGGAACCACCGGTGCATGCCAACAAAAGAGTTCGCAAAAGTTTAGGTTGTCCATCGGTAGAGTTAGATGAATTTCACCGATTTACCGATTGATGCCAACAAAGAATGGCTAAATTAGAGGCCCAAACTTTGCTAGTCCGGATCGGTTTCGGCCATTAAAGGACTGGTAAAGTCAAAAAAGTAGGCGCGGAGGCTAAAGCTCTCCCTGGCGATGGCGCCCTTCTGGGGGGGGTTGAACTCCATGGCAGAGGTCCCTCTTAAGATTCACCTCGCGCATGCAAAATATGATTTTTAAAATTTTTGCGCATTTTGGCTGTAAAAAAACCCAAATTAATGTAAAAAGTTGTTGAATTGTTGATATTATTGATACCACATAGCACAAAGACAAAAGACGTAAAAATCACACATTTTTTAAGTTTAATAGAGCTTGATCATTTTTGGTCATTATTAAGGTTAAAAAAGTGTGTTTTTTTTTATTTTTTTATATATTTGCCATGTGGGATGACAATACAATTACCTACTCCAAAATAAAATAACTGACTTTAACCCTCGCTTTAACCTCAATTGGTTGGGGTACAAGTGCGACCTTTAGACTTAAAAGATAACGCTTTATTTCCGTAAACTGAGTTAACACAAATGTTTTTAAGAACCTTTTCAAGGTGTAGTCATCAGAAAGGAAAAATCGGTACTAAAATCTATTGAAAACTGGCAGACGGTTCTTTCATTATTTTTTTTTTAAATTACTTATTAGGCAAATGAAAACAGCATTGCAGAAAATGCAGGTCTCCAAGTAGGAGATCAAGTTGTTAGAGTAAGGAATGCCTCAACTACAGGACTGACTCACGCCGAAGTACACGACCTAATTTCACCAGCTGGCTGTGAATTAGAACTAGGTGTTGTAAAGTAAGTACCTACCTAAGATTAGCAAGGAAGGGTATAGCAAAGTTCTCGCTGATTTATTCAGTGGTGGTCACAGGAAGGACAACAACAAACAACCTCAACCCCCTTCATATCTCACAAGAAAACGTTAAAGAAATCAAAATTTTTGAAGACATTTTGTTTTGAATTTCCATAAAATTTGCCGGTTGTGCTATAGCGTCACTAATTGTTAGAATTTTAGTATAGTTTTTCTCTGCTAATTCCTTACAATTTTTAACATCAACATTTAAGACGTGTCAAAGAAAGCATTGTTAGTATAATTTTTTTTTAATTTTTGCTTTTGGCACCAATTCTAGAATTAAGACTTGATTCGTCCTTTTAAATATAATAAATATATTTCTCGTTCACACTACTCCAACCATATAAATAACTATGAGATACTATAATGTCCCAAGTATCGCAAAAACAAAAAAAATAATGTAAAAATGAGGGTTGACCAAAGGTGAAAAATCACTGCAGGGTGGGGGGGGGATAATAGTTATTTACATACTACGGGAGTAAAATGCAGCATTTCCTCCTGCGGGCATTAAAATCCAAGGGAGGAAATGTATTTTACTCTAGAGGCATGTATTTATTTTTTTTTGTACTGCCTTTTTATTTATTTGCCGAACTGTCAAAACAATCCCCGTATTCCACTGACACCTGCCAAAATGGTTATCTGAAGCTGTCTGTATCAAATGTTATTTAAAAGTAATCTACCACCTGAACTTGAATTTATGTAAATAAACTTGGCCGCGGTAGATGGAGGAAAAAAAAAGAAATCAAAAATTTAATACGTTCAGATGCTAGCCGGGAGAAAAAATTATTCCCTCCTTGTCTCCGGCAAAGCGCCATTTTCTTCCCTATTTTTCGGGTCGAAAATGCCATTTTCGAAGGAGGTAGTCAGTCAGTCAAAGGTCATTTTCCCAACTAATATTAAAAGCGATTCCCGAGTTACCTGAAACTTTGAGATTTCTTTTATTGTTGTTTGAAGATATTAGAAATACAAAATGTTTTGTAAAATGTACTTAAATTTCTCAACTCAACCATCATATTTCCCAACTGCAAGCAACTGAAAGCAACATTGAGGGGGAAGCTCCTCCCATCTCCCCCAAGGGATCGCCGGTGACTGCGCATGCTTGAGGTTATAATATCTCCTAGTTACAAACAACTTACTAAAACGCCTCTCCTTCCGAAACAGCTGTGATGGTCCCTGGCTTATCTTCTGATATTTTGTGTAGGTCATGTTCGTACTAGAAAAGTAGTCAATATAAAAAGATTGTATGCCTTGCTGGACCATGAAATAATTTTTGATATAAGGAATATAAGTAGTACAAAGTTTTTAAAAATTTCATTATTTCGTCGTCTAGTAGGTACCTAAAATTCGGATTAAAAAAATAGTAATTTTCAAAACTAGTGGCTAAAATATTCCTTTTTTTACAAGCGTTGGTTTAAATAACGAATCCATCGAGGTATTTTAAAAAGCGAGTAAAAAAAGCACAGTTTAGCAGCGAGTTGTTAACACTATTTTTTTTAATACCTTTATCAAAAAATCCAAGAAAAACAGAAAAATAATTTAAAAACTCTCGAATGAGGAGCATTTCTCGGAACACACTATTTTTACACTATAAATCAAGGCGGCTGGTAAATGAAATAACAAGGGTTTCCATAGCGATGTGCCTTTTTACTCGGTGACGTTCATTGTTGCGACATTTTCATCTTTGACAGTTTGATATTTTGACGATGTTTTTAAATGATATTTTCCTAAATACTTGGTGAAAACTGGCGGAAATGGCTTAGTTTTTAGGCAAGAATAATATAATTAGATTTTTTCAATATTACTATTTTCCACTATTTCTCTTTAATTTTGGGAAGAAAATGGACAGACATCTTTTTTTGCACCCGTGGTACAAAAAAAAAGTTTTTTTGCATCGGTAACTGAAAAAGCCAAGCTTTAGATACCTGCACACAGTTACTAAAATCATGTTTTTGATGAAGGTATAAAAAAAATAATATTCTTGTTGGCAAAAACTGTAAACCTATACCTAATAAAATATTAACTATAAACGCTCAATAAGTTATTTAGGTCAAAATATTATTATTTTTTTTGCATCTCAAAGTCTAAAAGCGAATTTAGTGATTTTAGTGTTTTTGGTAAACTTTGGTAACCCAGTTTTGAATAAGACCCGACTTTATGGTAGATGCGATGACATAACAGCTGACTGCACTCGTTGCTTACCTTGTCAGCTGTTCTATCATTTAACGACCATAAAATCGGGCCTCGCTCGAAACATGATTTAAAAAAACGAAAAATTTATTGTCTTGGATTTGTTTTGAACGCGTTAGGTAATTATAAGTGTGGATATACGTTTCAAAAATAGCTAAAAGTATCTATTATTTATTTTATTTCTCAGTCCTCTAAATTAATTTAAAAAGAAAACACTTTAAAACTGATTTGGTATACGAGAATCAGGAAAATTGTAGAAAATATTTAATTTGAGTTCTTGCACCTTTTTCAATACTATATTAGTCTTGACTAAGAGAATTACTTTCGATCAATATCGGTCAAAAGTGAGAGAAACCGATTTAAACCGAAGATTTGGATCAATGAGATGCATAGTAGCGACAGAATTTGACCACAGAGTATCAAACAAAGGTGATCCATGATTTGACTTCCTGGGAGCAGAATTTCTATCATTTGAAGAATAGGGGCCCTGGGCGTGGCATCGGTCAGGGGAGTATGGGAAGTATTCGGAGTACAACTGTCTTTGTCTGCCTCGAAGTTGAAGACACAGGCCAAATCAAGACGTAAAAGTATCATTTTACGTCTTGATTTGCGCTAGTTAATGTATTGTAAATCGCCTGTTTAGAGAAAAATTTAATTAAATTTACATGAAATAAGCGTCAATAAACTCAGGTCAAATTCACGTGACAAAAGTCACGTCAAAAAACCGGTCAGACCCACGTAATAGAGACGTCGAAGAGAGCTCATAAAAATCACGTGATTGGTCAAATTTTTCACGTCTTCTCGACGTGATATAGACGGGTTTTGGTTGTCTGGGATCTCCCGATCTACCGTAATTTTGGGTCTGATATCATGTTTTTCTTTTTTGCAGGGGTGCTTTTGTTGACCTTATCATGACGGTTGTAAGTAAAAATGAAATTCTTGTATTATAAATAAGTTGATTCCTACTTTACATTCAGTGACGTACGCTGAAATTTTTTCCGAGGTTTCCGGGGGAAGGGGCGCTTACAGAATATTCTCAGATAACCATTTAATTCTAAATTTTTTAAGAAAAAAATCAATCTTTAGGAGTCGATATTTAATGGCCAGCCCTCCCTCTGCCTACGTCACTGGTATCTTCTGGCTCACAAAAAGACTGTCAGGGTTTGTTTAAAATTAAAACTTTTTAGTCGGTAAAATATTACCAACGACAACTAATATGTTTTTGAGTTTGCTTTTAGAGACCAATTGCTGAACGAGCAGAACCTTCTCTTCATAAACAAACTGGTAAGTATATTTTTTTTAGTTGCTTTCAGTATTCTTAAATTTATTTTTTTTCTATAGACGCACAAATCATAGACCCAAATGAACAACCTCAACAAAATGTTAGGTAAGTAATATTCCTAAAACAATCCGTAAAAAAATGTACACTAATTTGAAAATAGTACTTCGATGGTTAACTGGCGTTGTTGGAATATGTTTTACTCTATCACAACTGCTATAAGTTAAAGACAAACATCAAGCCTAAATTAAATTTATACAGGGTGTTCATTTTTTAACTTCTCACCCAAGATTCGCGTATGTAGAGTCTGATTTTAGAAAAATCCTCCAGCCTCCGTAGCACAGTGGGTAGCGTATCGGCCTACCGCACGGAAGGTCTCGGGTTCGAATCCCGGCAAGGTGCATGGATATTTTGTGTTTGTTTTTAACTTTGCAAAAACTTGGCTGACACTGGCCATTGATCCATAATGGATGGAAAGTCCCAGTGTAAAAAAAAATCCTCGATCACGTCTATTTTTATTCAATGGGGACACATTTTGTCTAGCCTGAAATTTTTCGATTCGAGGGGAAAACTTTATCCCTATATTTTGAATAGGAAAAGTGTGTCGAGTGATACCTCGTTTCGAAGGCCCTTCGAATGTTTGTACAATGGCGTAAAAATTTCGTAAATCCATCGAGTCGTTTTTGAGATATTCACTCAAAAACGAATTGATAGATTTTCAAAATTTTCACAGGGTTGTAAAGACATTTAAGAGACCTTCAAAGCAAGGTATTACTTGACCCGCTTTCCCTATTCAAAATTTAGGAGTAAAGTTTTCCCCTTAAAGGGGGTGCTTGCTACAATAATTTCACAAAAAATCGTCCGCGGATTTCTTCAAAATCAGACTCTATATACACGTAAATCTTGAGTGGGAAGTTTTCAAATGAACACCTTGTATATTTTGCAGGAGTTTAAATTTTCTTGGTCGTATATGAGTTTTAAATACGATCTTTACAATATCAGTATAGGTCAATAAGCCTGTTTGAGGCCGCCGCGCGCCGTCTCTCAGCATGCTTCAGCTTTTGTATTAGAGCTATAACAATCAGTATAGGATACATATACACACACACAATCTTAGTTTAAGTTATCTGACAAGAAATGGGAGTAAAGGAAGAATATATTGTTAGGTAATAATAGTATATTAAAAAACTAATTTTGAAAATGACTCTGTACACGATCCAGATATGTTGGTGGACTGAGCGGAAGGCGAGGTTTACGAGTGAGTGTATGCAAAGAGGTTTTACGATATTTTTTATATGACTGCAAGCAAAAACCAAATCGATTTTTTTTTAGTAAACTAAAAAACCGTGCGCAAAGTTGGCACATCAGTGTGCAAAGTTGATACATCTGTACGCAAAACCTCATTTTCTAACTGGTGTTTGAAGGTGGAAGACAATATTGAACTTGAGAGTAAATTAGAGTTTCGAATTTCATTATCTTTATTTTTTATTTTTTCACAAAGTTTCGAATGCTTATGAACCTGCAATCCTCATCAGGTGCCTAGCATGTGTTCACTGATCCATAAAAAGAACTTGTGTTCAGTGAACCATAAAGTTTACATTTGGTTGGTTCGGCTGTTTTGCAGTTGAAATCTAATACCTCGGAAAAGTATGAGTTTCCAAATATTCTTGATGGTTTCTCTTTATGAATCTTAAATCCTTGAATTTCTGCTTGAATAGATTTTCCTTCTTGGCGATGATCTTTGCTTCTTTCCATTCCCCTTGTCCAGTTTAGTGTTTGGGTCCAGGAAACCCACAAAAAAGCCGAATTTACAAAAACCAAAACACAATTGAACAGAAAATAAATCGTCCAAAACGAAATATGAACGAAAGTAAAACCACGGATCACCTAGTTCGGTACTCTGTGGTAAAACATCCAGAAAATAACGGATACGAGTATAATTTTATAAAATTTTAATTTACTCGATTCTTAAAAGAATATAATTTAACCGATTATAATTTTCTCGAACCTGAAAATATCAGAATTACAAAAGTATCGGAAATAATTGTTTAGAAACGAAAAACACCCGACCCACAAATTAATAGAAAATAATATGCCCGATCCTTAAATGAGCAGAACCACAATCCAGCCAAATCGCTATTGGGCATGCGTCAAATTTAAATCTCTAAGGCGTCGTAGGCCTTGGATTGAGAAGCGACTAAAACCCACTTTGCGTTCCACGATTTCATTGGCCGACTCAAGGTTACATGTTTGTGAGGTTAGGGCTTTTGTGTTTAAATCTTTCTCACCATCACCTTTTATTTTCAATCGCACCCCAGCAGGATTTATTTGGTTTAATTTCAAAAAGAGTTAGGCTCTGGGTTGGGCCGGGTTGGTTCGTTGGGTAGGGTTGGTTTTGGTTGGGTTGGTTATTATTTTTTTCTTTTATTTGTATGGGGGAGAAAGTTAATAGGGCGTACATTTTTGCGTTCCCTTATTAAGGAAAATTGACATTTGACATCTGACCATGCGCGTGGCCTGCGTTTTTATTAAGGGAACCGTAATAAAATACGGTGTTCCCTTAATTCGGTACAGTTACCGTACGTCCCTTATCTTTAAACATAATAACCTCAATAGCACGGATAATAGTGATGGTTGGTTTGTTTTTCGACACGACTTCTTAATATTCTTTGCATTTTTAGTTTTTTGTTTATAAACAAAAACAGTCTTGTGGATTTTTAAAATTTATGTGAAAAAATTAATAAATTGGAAAAACCTACAAGGTTGAGGTTCAGCAACACTGACAATATAATTTTTTTGCGAGAATTTATCAGGGAAAATCCCTACAAGGTTAGAAATTTAATTTTTTTAAAATACGGTTTTCCCTTATTATGGTAAAACCTTATAGAGTAACGCCCAAAAAGTCCCTAATAAAATCAAAATATATCTATAACCTCACGTTCATGTAACCTTGAGTCGACCAATGAAAACGTGGAACGCAAAGTGGGTTTTAGTCTTGATTCGGCGTCTGCGGATTGCGGCGTTGACAAGTTTTTCTATTTGGAAGATGACACGGGGAGTTTTTTTTATTAAACTATTTGATTTAACTTCACAGGTTTTGGCTGTCTAACTGTCTATTAAATCTTGCGATTCATTTTTGTGATGTTATTCCGATGACAATATAATACTATGAAGAAATGGGGAGTAAGGGGTGGTTGAAGAATGTAAAGGGGGTAAATTAATACAATATCACAACTTACTAATACAATATCACAACTTGGGGTTCTTGAATTTTGTGGTTCGGCATTATTATGTTTCTATTAAATTATTTTCGTCAAAAATATTTTGTAACATTTTGTGTTTCTATAAAAATATGTTTCATTTAAATTTAATTCTAGGCATATATTTTCTAGCGATTTAATATTCCCATCATTTCATTTTAGAGACAATTTTTTTCGGACCCATTATTTTCTTTTCTTTTAAATTCTGACAAATTAATTATGTTATGCATGGTACCTGGTAGATGCAGTTCTTGGTATCGTGGCGTTGTAGGTTAGTTTGTGTTAATTGACTTCTTATTTTTGTGGTCGTTTTGAAGACAGTCCGAAAATGGTATTGGTTGCCTATTTTTCTTATCTTTTCTGAGATTTTTCTGAGAGTAAAATTCTTTTTGGTGACTAGAATGTCGAGAAAAGGGAGATGACAACTTTCTTCTTTTTCTAGAGTTTACTTATTTTGTAAAGTAGCTGTAAAAAAATAGATTTTTTAATAATATTTTGCCATTTTTGCTTTTTTTAGACCCCCACAACAAAAGAAATGGTCAACTTTTCTCCAAAAACCAAAAAATTTAAAACCGCTATGTAG
The DNA here is from genome assembly GCA_963921995.1 of Oxystoma pomonae. Taxonomy (NCBI): domain Eukaryota; kingdom Metazoa; phylum Arthropoda; class Insecta; order Coleoptera; family Brentidae; genus Oxystoma; species Oxystoma pomonae. The sequence goes on along the minus strand of OY998166.1, from coordinate 77,198,835 downwards.
AAAACAGGAAGAGGAAAGACAAGCACTTGTAAGGCACCTTAAATATGCATTTTAAATACAAAAATAACCAAAATTTTCTATATTTTAGGGAGCTCCTTACAAAGTAAAAATCGTTAAACAACCCAAAAGAGATCCCAAAGAAAAGAAAGTTGTTCATTTTCAACCTGAAGTTGTGAGTAACTTATAAACTAAACACTATAAGACGTCAAATTTTAGTATCAATAATTTACGTAATAACGGTAATTTCATTTGAATTAGGGTTATTGGCATGTTGTTAAATGTGCTTTTGCTGTTGTGTATTTTTCCATTATTTAAACCACCGTAACTCATACGAAAATAATACTTCTAATCTTTGGAAAAACTATCCTTATTAAGCTAAAGTTATGTTTTCTAGATTGAACTAGAAAACAAAACACAAACCTTTCTAAAAGAAGCGAGTGAAGTAACAGAAATCGTCGAAGACGAAACCTCAGGAGTCGAAATAAAAACCACAGCAAAAGCAGAAGAAGAAACATTTGTAGAAATCGATGACGGAGATTCTGAAGAAAATTTTAATTTGGATGAGGAAATTGAAGAAATAATGTACAGATATGAAGATGAAGATGAGTTTTATCCACGTGGTGATGAAGAAGCGGCCGAAGAACTAAAAAATGCGAAAGAACTTATTGATCAGTGTGCCATTAAATTACCTAAACCAATACGTAAGAATCCTAAACTACCTACTTGCAATTCACATTATTAAAAAATAAAACGATTTTATTTTGATAATTTAAAATCTGTCAGAGGTTTGAAGTAATTCTAAATGAAAACAAAAATTAAACAGTAGTGTATTTTTATCAATAACGGTTCATGTGATATCCATATTTTTTGGAGTCAAGTAAACATAAGAATTGGCTGAAGTTTGAATGAAAGGCACATTTTGTAAAAACTAAGGCAAGGCCCGGAGTACTTTTTAATTTTTTTGTCGAATATGCTAAAATTTCTTTCCAAGGCCACCGATTCAAATATTTCAATATTTCGAATTGGTATCCTTAGAAAAAAATTTAAGTTCTTTCGGTAAAAAATCAAAAAAGTGCTCCGAGGCAACATCTTATCAACTAAAAAGCCAGTTAACTCTTTTTTGATATAGTATCCTTTACCTTGTTATTTACACGAATGGGCTGTAGGACATATAAAAATGCCCCCAGAATTTGTCTTGTGATGATTGTTAGGGATCATTCCGTGAGCTCAAAACTGGATTCCATGAAATCCTAGATGATCCCTTTTTAGAAATTTTGCACAAAATATTATTGTTTTAAGAAAAAATTAAGACAAAAACGGAAGTTGATGAAATTATTATAAAATATTTAAACTCAATATTTTATTTTAGACCAAAACCAAAATTTACTGAAAATTGATGCTATAGGCATGGAAGTATTTTCTGAGAACCATAAATATTTATTTGAAATAATTTAGAAAACTTTATTTACTAATAGAAGCTTAGGTAGGTACTATAAACTTCAACTTTTAAAATTAACCAAAAATATAGTCTTTATTTGATAGTATAACTCCAACATATAAGAAACCATTTTCAGCAATTAAATATTTCTACTACAGCAAGGTTTCAGCATGCCTCGGATTTTCAATCGTATTAATTTTGTATTTTGACCAGTACTTCAAAAGCTCCCGGTGAACCGATTCACCACATCTACATAGTATAAACTGTCGGTCAAGTGATGGAAAAGAACATGGATTTTTATAGTTTCTGTTACTCCTGTGGCAATAAGTGAACTTTGTAAAACGCTTCAAGAGGTTTTGGCACGCATTGCTTTCAAAAACTTCGCCTTGATAATTTTTAAAAGCAATGCATGCCGAAACCTCTTGAAGCACTCCGATTTGTTATTTTCTCAACAAATCGTGAAAACTATCAGTCCATTGGTTGTTCAGTCATTCAAAGCCATGGATTCCATAGTGAAAAATCAGTTTTTCAAGTAAACGACCCGATACTGTCTTTTACATCATTTGGCCGACAGTTTGGATTACCAGTGGCGGTTTCAGCCATTTGAAAAGCGGGGGGAGGGGGGGGGGCGGTTGCAATTTTTGAATCGAATTAAATTAAAGTAAAATCATAAATATCAACGCTATCATAGCGTCGCATGCAGAAATTTTAAAGAAAATTTGACTAAAAAATGCATTTTTTGATTTAAAATTAAACGAAAATTGAAATTATATCAATGGTTTCAAAGCGCAGCAGGCGAAAATTTTTAAGAAAATGACACTACACTACAAAATTAAACTAATACCGTAAATATCAAAGGTGTTATAGCTCCGCAATTTATGTCCTACTTTTGATTTTCTAAATGTTTTCATAAAAAATCTAAAGCCAGGGTAGGGGGGGGGGGGTTAACTACCCCATATCCACCTGAAATCCGCCCTTGAGTAAGTACGTATAATTTTTTCAGTTATAAAAACATAGATCATAAACAAACCACAAACAAAACCTAATAGCTAAATACTTTTTTTTTTGAGGTATAAAAAGCTTTTTAAGTTGAAACATTACCTTTTATATTGCGTATCTCAAACATAAGATGTCTATCTCAAAAAAAAAAATGTCAATTTCAATATGTATGTTGATATGCAGCAACGCTAAGCCCGTCAGACAAATCTTCTGAGGCATTCAATCTTCTGAAGCTCATTAGCAAACATTCAAGAATGTTTTTATCAACGGAAAAATATCGCCACACTTGTTCAAGGCCTTGAAAACGTTATCAGGTATGTTTTGATTTAAGCTTTTGATCACTTCTGACCAATATTGTTTCCAAATACTGACTTCTTGCAATAAAAGTTCAAGAATTTGTGTTTTGGATTAATCAAACAGTTTATAGTATTTAGAAAAGACTTTAGTTAATTTTGACTTGATTTTGACTTCACGTTGTATAAAACTTGGTATGAATATGTTCAGGTCAAAAACACTTTTTATGTCCGAAATGATTTTGTGTAAAACTTTTTTATAAATAGAAACTGTAGAATAAGTACTGTATTTCCAATGGTTTTTGCGGTAAATACAACGGCGATAAGTACGTCATGCCTTTATTCTTGGTGTGACGACTTGAAGGTGGAGGAATTCTAGAATGTCTTTAAAGGAACTTTCTGCAATTTCTTGTTTTTTCTCCAAAGACTTCAGGGTTACCACCAGTATCTTTGTTATCTACTTTTTTCTGGTGCAAAGGGGGGGGGGCGATCGCCCTTTTCCCCGCCCCCTTTCCCCAGTCCACAATCTAGGCAATCTCAGTGGTGGTCCCAGGGGGGGGGGCCTGGGAGTGCTCCCTGGAATTAGAAACGCACCCATACTTTCAAGAATAAAGCTTGAAAGTATGGGAAGGGAATGCTCCCGCGGGAGTATCCTTTTCCTCTTCACACTTTTATAGGTTGGCTCCATCTCACTTTTTGTAAACCACGCCCACTTCCCTAGCAAGTTCTCTTCCCGGCAGTTCAAGAATAAAGACCCTGATTGGCTGAATTATCATTTTTTTGTCATATTTCTGTCAGTTTTTTTTTAAATCCCACCTCACACGCAGGACATAAGGTCTTTTTTTATATTTTGTAAAATTTCGCTAATCTTTTCTTTGTGTTTCCACAAATATATATGTTACCTTTGTCTTGAACGGTCATTGAACACAAAAACGTTGCCATAAGATGTGTTGAACAAAGAACCACTACCATTTTTCATTGACACACATTGCCTTTATAGCAAATTATTTTTAATTTTACTCGACAACCGCCAAAGATAAATCCTACATGATATATTTTTTGAATCAAAACTTTAAAAAAATAGGATTCCATTAAAAAAAAAGAAACTTTTGCCTACCCTGCGTGTAGTGTGATTAGGGAAAAAACTGAAATTGTGACAGAAATCTAGTTATTAATTCTTACCTTTTTGATTGAGCTTTTTGTGACAAATAAAAAAAAAATCAAAGTGGTACTTTATAAACGGTCACCTTTTACATAACTGATGTAAATGAAAGGTCTGATTTTTAAGTTATTAAATTCTTTAATTTACAATGTGTCACATAAAACTTAGCTATAAATAAAGCATAGCCGTATAAATTTTTTTTTTAAATGGTACTTATAAAAGGGTGGTTCTTTTTTTCTGTCAGTGACCGTAGCTCAGGAAATGTCGAAGTGACGTTCAAAATGCGTTATGTGAAATCTCTACTTTTTTTTGTCAAATAAACACAGCTCGGAGCACTCAATGTGTGGCATACATGTTTTACAACACTTTCCTGGTAGGAACCATGCGAAAGAACGTTTAAAGCTACCATAACCTATAAATAAAAAAATTAAATTAAGCTGCATCATGCACAATTGATAAACATAATGCATAACTTTCTATCAATCCTTTTCTATTCATATATATATGAGAAAGAGACGGACTTACATGATTATGCACTAAGAAGCTGCATAAACCATGCCTTAGAGGATTGAACTAGATTAACCTATAACTAAGGATACCGTTAACTGTGAAAATTGGATATCTAATTAGTTTTTGAGTTATGATGAAACCCCAATCCTTTTATTCTCGCATAGCAAAAGTACATCCATGAATGTCCTGTATATATCCAGTGGACATCCTTCAGAGATGATTATTTATCACACTTTGTTATTGAAGCTCCATCAATGTATATATCCATTTTATATGGGTAACATATAGAATGAATATACATTGATGGAGCACATATACATCAATGGAGCACATATAGATCACTAGATGTCCATTGATTGTATGTTTTGTGTATGATAATAAATGGGATAAAAGTTAAATATCTATTGGAGGTACGTTCATGTATGTCCATTAAAAGAATATCATTTGGACATCCAATGGATGTTGGATGAACTTATATACGCCGACGGATATCTACTAGCTATACATATCCATGGCTTGCTATGTGGGTTACTTAGTATTTTTTCACATTATACTCAATCAATATGTATAAAAAATCGAGCATTTTGTTCTTTCATATATCACGCTCTTAGTCGGAACAGAGAACATGCTCTATGAAAGAAAAGGAAAAAACTCTTTTCAATATGTATAGTATAAAAACAAAAGATCAAAAGATCTAGAGTGGAAATAACGAAAATTCAAACTTGGATGAGCATCCCACAAGGAACACACAAAGGACCAAAGCGAAATGAGAAATGAATAAACGATGTTTCGCCTTGGGTAACCAGCGTGGGCTCATCAGTGGTTTCATTGGTCACCCTCCACCATACATCATTAAAAACCATCATACACTTTGATTTCCAACTTTGAATCACTCACTCTAGATCTTTTGATCTTCTGTTTTTTTTTAGTTTCTTTTCGGTTGAAGTAACTGATTTGGAGGTTTTTTAACTTCTTTTTTGATGTATTGAGTATGATTTGAAAACACTATTATATATTGCACCAGGTATATTAATTTATTACTTACTTTTGTGTCGATGGAAAAGTCTGATGCCCTTCGGCCCTCAACCGTAAATGGGCTCACCAATCCCATTATTTGTCTTTTGCCAGGTTTTTTGAAACTCTGTATAATTTTTCGAGGATCAAATCGTCTTGTATTGGAATCTCGGGACGACTTGTTGCTCTCTCTACTCTATTCACGAACCATATTTCTTCTGGTTCCATCATTTTTACCGACAAAATTTATGTAAAAAAGGCAAACGGAATAAAAACCGAATCACTACTTTAATGAACAAAAGGTTAGGTTACAAATTAAACAACCAAACATTGCATTCTGAGCAAGTTCCGTGCGATTACAGCGCCATTCTTCTGCCTTATACCAGTAGAACGTTCACCTGCGAGTTTTGGACGGACTAGGAATTTTTTCGTGAGAACACTCCCACATGTGACCATCCTTTGGTTCAAGAATCGATACCCTTGCCGGAGCAGGCCGGTGAATCGGTTCACGGGAAGTTTTTGAAGTACTGGTCAAAATACAAAATTAATTCGATTGAAAATTCAAAGTATGCTAGAAATCTTTACCTTGCTGTGGTAGAAATTTTAGGGGTAATATACCTAGTGCATGTAAAATTTCCGAGAGGGAAATCTAACATGCACGCGTTATATTCTGATAAAGTGAAATTTCCATCAGAGGACAATAAAGATATAAGATGCGATTTCCGTGGAAATTTTTGACACATGTCATGCGAGTTCCAAAGACCTCTACTTACTAACACAGAAAAAAATTTCCAGTTATTAATATACACAAGGTATATTCTCTCCAAAGAATATTTAATGGCTGAAAATAGTTTCCTATATGTTGGAGTTAAACTATCAAATAAAGGTTGTATTTTTTGTGAATTGTTGAAAGTTGCTGTTTATAGTACAGGGTGATTCATTATATTTGGACACCCCGGTTATAGCCGTTATAGAGATAGAAAAATTTTTTTAAGGTGAGATTTAATTAATTTTGTCCAAATTTTTTGAAAACTTTGACAAATGCTGTCATATGTCATTCCATATGTCCAATTTTGAAATCAACTTTCTTATTTTAAACTGAATACCCTGTATTTTTTTTATTTTGTTAAGTTTTGTTTTCCTTTCTTATTTTAAAAATATATCAGTTGTCTAGGTGCGGTAAACAGTTTTCGAGATGTTGCATGTTTTTGATGGATTTCTGCACTCCTCTTAATGCTCTTAATATTAAAAATAGAAAAAAAGTTTTTATGGACTTTATATATATTTTGCCAGAAATGTCAAATGTCATTTTTATGTCAAATGTATAAATAACTATACTAAATTAGGATTACTCTATTTTTAAATACGAACGACAACAACAACAACGACAACAAAAAATTTACTTATCTAACAAATGCTCGTACACAGCACCATTTACTTCAACACAAAGTTCATAAGGCCTTCTTAGGTCAGAAATCGTGCTGTTTATTTTATATCTCAGGTTTCTATTAATATCAATTACTTCATTATGTCCTCGATTTTCAATTTCTTCTAAGGTGTTCGAGCGATTTGAGTAAATAGCCTCCTTTAAATCGTCCCACATCCAAATATCCGGAGGTGTTAAATCTGGCGAGATTGGTAGCCATGATATGGTCCCGTTTGAACCAAGCCATATGGGATAATTTTGATTTAGACAATTTGTTATTGCTCGAGTATTGTGAATTGATGCCCCGCCCTGATGCCCTATTATTAGGTGCTCTTGGATATCCAATGGAAGGTTATTGATGGAATTTTTTTACCGAGGAAATTTTAACGAAATAAGATATTTAGCATTTTGGAAGGTGATATTGAAAATTCCATCAATAACCTTCAGCAGTAACAAATTTTATAAATCAAAATTATCCCATATGGCTTGATTCAAATGGGACCATACCATGGCCACCAAAGTCCTCAGATTCAACACCTTCGGATATTTGGTTGTGGGATAATTTAAAGGAGACTATTTATTCAAATCGCCCGAAGACCTTCGAAGAAATTGAAAATAAAATAATCAACACGATTTTTGGCCTAAGAAAGCATTATGAACTTTGTGTTGAAGTAAATGTTGATGTGTTCGAGCATTTGTTAGATTAGTAAATTTCTTGTCGTCGTTGTTGTTGTCGTTCGTATTTGGAAATAGAGTAGTCCTAATTTAGTTTAGTTAGTTATACATTTGACATAAAAAGAAATTTGACATTTTATGGAAAAACATGTATAAACTCCTTAAAAAACTCAACAACTTTTGTTTTTATTTTCTTTATCTTTAATATTAATGGCACTAACGGGAGGACAAAAATCCATCAAAAATATGCAATATCTCGAAAAATGTTTACCGCACCTAGACAGTTGATATATTTTTTTAAATATGAAAGGGAAATGAAACTTGACAAAATAAGAAAATACAGGGTGTTCAATTCAAAATAAGAAAGTTAATGTCAAAATCTGACATATGGAATGACATTTGACAGCTTGGTCGCGATTCTTCAAAAACCACAGAAAATCTCACCCGTCACAATTCTGGAAAGTGGCGATTTTTACTTATCGCTTCGTAAAAATACAGCGTCTTTAATATTTATGCTAACGTTGTAAGAGAAACTGAGTTATTTTTGTAATAACATTTCGTAAATTTAATATTTTAAAGATATTCTGCAGGACTTGTTTACAGCGGAGCTAAATTGTTACTACTCGTACCAATAAACGTCAAAAAGCCTCGAAAATTTTCACCATGTAAAAGGAAAGACAGAATTTGTGTGACTTTTTTGAATAGTGGCAGCGACATTCCAAGGCTTATCTATGGTTTTGTATGTTAAAAGTTTCAAATGTTTGTTTACACATAAAAATAAGCTTAATAACATACATTTTTAAATAAAAAAAGGGTTTTTCAGAAAAACATCCCACAAAAAGCAAAACTGACATATTGTTTACTTACTAGAACAGTATTAAGAAACTAAATTTTAAGAAATATTAGCAAATAGTCCTGACCAAAAAGTAGTTAGTGTAAACTTGTGTTTAAAAATGGTCAGATTTTTTGTAAAGGCGAGATTTTCTGACGGTTTTTGAAGAATCGCGACCTTTTTGTCAAATTTTTGAAAAAATTTTGACGAAATTATTAAAATCTTACATTAAAACATTTTTTCTATCTCTAATATTAACGGCTGTAACCGGTGTGTCCAAATATAATAAATCACCCTGTACCTATAGTTGCTAACTGTTTAATATTATATTACCAAATAAAAATCTTTAGTTATCTCAGTTTTCTAAATTATTTCAAATAAATGTTTATGGTCCTCAGAATATATTTCTATGTCAAGGACTTTTTAGTAAATTAAAAAATTTGTTTTAGTCTACAATAAAATATTGAATTTAAATGTTTTAGAATAATTTCATCAACTTCCGTTTTTTTTTAAATTTTTTATATTTTTTCTCGAAAATTTCAAAAAAGGGATCAGCTAAGATGTCGTGGAATCCAGTTTACGGAATTGTCCCTAAAAATTATCGCAGGATGAATTTTGGTGGAATTTTAATGTGTCCTATAGCCCATTCAGGCACACCGTGTTTAGCCTATTATAGCGGTCATATTGACACTAAACTGACAGAAAATCTATGTTTTACCTCTTAATTTAGTTATAAAAATGGCGGCAACAGTAGGCTAAAGGGCACTAAAGAGGTAGGAGTTAACTGGCTTTTTAGTTGAAAACGGTATTGTCCGAGCCGTGTCTTAGTTTTTACAAAGTATACCTTCTAATAGACACCAACTTACTCATTTTTTATAATTAACTAATTGTTGATTAACTAGTTATTCAAGACAATGATGTTTTGCTATGCATCCAAATATTTTTAACACAAATTAGTTAATAGGGCAGTCTAACAAAAATAATATGGCCTATCCAATATGGCCGGTGTAGTGTCAACAAACCGTTTTTCCATAATTTCCGTAATGCTTAATTAAATGAAAAGTTTGGCAAAGCGGAAAAAGACGCAGATTAAGCAAAGTGATTTTTTTTATACAGTAATGCTTTCTGAACCGGGAAAAAACAAGCATTTTGCCGAAATTTTAACAATAAACTTAAAATTCATAGATCACCAGATAGCGCAACTGTCTCTCTTCAAGCCGATCTGGTCTGATCTTCAGGATGAACTGAGAGAGACACAATGCCTATCCACACCGTGCAAGTGCGAGAGAGGTAAAAGTACATGACATTGCCTCTTTAAACCGCGAATTTTGAGTTTATTTCTAATATTTCGGCAAAATGCTCGTTTCTCCCCGATTCAGAAAGGATTACTGCATCTTTTTCCACATTCCCAAAATTTTCATTTTTATTAGCATTACGTGTTATGGAAAATCGCGTTGTTTAATAACAATCGTTCACACACAACCTCACTTGTTAGTTAATCATCAATTACCTTTATTTAGCCGGTCAAATTTGTCAAATTAGTTCAAACAGTCGATTATTAAACATTTTTGCTTGGTGCATACGAAATAATTAGCAATTCTTCAGTAATCAACAATTAAAAACTCATTGTCTAAATGCTGCTTTGGGTATTTATGTTAATTTCTACACACAAAGTATAAAGAATCTAGTCAACCATTCTCTTGACTTAAGTGCACGCAAATTGCATAGAGGTATGTAGGGTGTTCCAAATTCGATGCTCAACATAGGAATCTCCTAAATGGTACGAATAACGAAAAGATTTACATTAGGAAAAAGTTTGCGCAATTTGATGCTTTCTCAAAACGCTCAACTTTGCCCTGATTTAAACCATCTCTTATCTTCTACGGTTTAGGAGATGGTGAGAATCGAATTTGGAACACCCTTTATACTTAGCCTAATCCCACAAAATGTCTCCAATAGTTCTTTTAACATTTTAGTAAAGGTTAAACCAATGACAATTGATACATTGCCTGATAACACAATGTCCATAGAAGAACAACTTGCCGCCGTCCAAAAACAACTGCTTGCGCTATCTCAATTACCATCAGCTATTCAAAGTACTTTGGAAGCAGTTACCAAGCAATTGAATGAAATTGTTACTCTGAAGAATAGTTCCGAATCCAGTAATGAAGAAGTAGAGTTAGCGTCTAATGCGTCTCAAGAGGATCCCATTGAAGGTAGCTATATATCGCTATTCGACAAAATAATACCTACCTGTTGATCTATGCTATAGAGAAATATAATTAATTTATGATAGATATATTATAATCTAAATATAAGAGCAAATGACCTTCAAATAGCTTTTTAAAAATTAAAGGTACTTTATTGCACATGTTTAGTTTTAGATGGGAACAACAACTCACTATCAGAAAATGCTGAGGCAGATATTACGGAAAATGATGCAGATGATCAACAGTTCGAAGAACTTCCTTTAGAATTTACTGAACTTCACTTTCAAGAAGAACAAGAACAAAAAGAGGCAGTCCAAGAAGAGGTTAGAGAGGTCACACCGCCTCCTCCGGAATTGACAGAAGAGGAGAAGGAAGCGATAAAAAGAGAAGAGCAAATGTTGATCAAAAAGCAAAAAGTAAGCCCGATGTAGTGAGAGTAGAAAAGGAAGTGATGATTTTATGTATTGTTAGCAAAAAATTATGAAATTGTCATTTAATAGGGGTTGCTTTCAAAAATTGAGACTATAGGGGATGTGAAAACCAGTGTTAAGTGGTTATCTATAGAAGGCTCCCAACTGAAATTCTCAATGGAAAGTTTTTGTCTAAGGTTTATTTATTTAAACTTGCTACGTGCATATTTTGGATATTTTTCCAAATTCTAACACGCGCGTTACTTTGCCAAGGTTAATGAAATGAATAATAATAATTTTTGTTGATGCCAAAATGTTTTATTCATTGAATTTACCTTGCAGTATCTTTACTATCGTTCTAAAATAATATAAGTATCCAATCAATTACATTAAATATTGTGTGTGTATTTTAAAATATATTGGAGTAAGTAAGTTTTGGTATGGAAAATTTATAAACTATCATTACTAATAGCATCCAGTAGTAAATTAGCGTATTGCTCAACTACACCAGACGGACTTTCTAACACCCCCAAAGCGTTGTTTGCATTTTTGAATCGACGATTTTTATTCACAAAGTTGTATGATTCGAAGTGTCTTCTTTATTTCTTCCTGGCAGGATACCCTATATTTTATAGGAAGGTTTTCGATAGATCTTTTTATCATAAGAAATCATTTGTAGACTCAATTCTTCATAAGTGGGCACTCTCTGGTAAACATACTGTATATTAAGGGAATTAATATTCGTTACTTTGACAGCGTTTGACGGCTGTCAAAATGGTTGACAATTTTGAATTCAGCGTTGTCAAGTTAGTTGGAATTGATGCTTTGCTCATTAAAATCGGTCATATTACACCTGTTCTTAGTTACCCCATTATAAATTTTGAGAGCGATTATCTGGTAACCTGTCAAATATCGGTGGTGGTGCCAATGAGAAAAAATGTTCCCCGAGTCCTTCCCTACAACTTTGCCTCACATACTTTGAAAATCACTAACAGTCAATTTCTATTTAAAAAATGCGTCCTTTCGGAAATATTTTATGCACTGGTTCTATTTCTACTGGAAATACTACACATCTTTATAACTATATTTTTTAAACCTATATAATTTAATCCAACCCAAGACTTTGTAACTTTGTTTGAATAATTTTATATTTTATCAGGAGATGGAAGAAAGAAAAAAGCGAGACTGGGTAGAACGTCCCATAGTTTTACCAGGTGGTCGCAAATGGAACGGCCCAGATGATACCGTGCCGAAACTGCGAAACCCGAAAATGTCCGACGAAAAGATCGGCCAAATGATCGATCCATTTTCCGAAGTGATCGTGGGCAAAACTAAGGGGTAGGCATGCAACATTGCAATTAGCTAGTAAAGTGTGTTCGTCTTTTCAGATCAGTCAATGGGAACGCGCCTGGCCATGGAGCGATGTGGAAAAGGCGATTTACAAGTAAGTGTGGTATTAAAGTCTAACCTGTGCAAGAACGATAAATTTAACTAAAAGTGTATTTTTTGTAAAAATATAACCGTTGGCGTTGGGCGGAAACGTTTGGTTTTACCCGGGCAGGGCAACCAGAGAATGAATGAATGAATCTTTATTGATAAAGCTTAAAGCTGTACAATATTTTAACTACTGACTAAAAACTTAAACTACATACCTAACAATATCCTAAATTTAATCAGAAAACACTAATCCATTCAGTTACTTAGGGATATTTGAAAAAACATTTTAATTTTCTATTATTTCACCTAGTGTGTAGTGAGCAGATTCAATTAAGTAATTTGTTAATATTAAATTGAACTTCTTGGGAGAAACTTAATATTATCGGGCAATTTATTATAAATCTTTTTGCCATAGTAATATAGAGAGTTTTGTTTTAATGTGCTTTGGGGTTGTAGAGAAAGTATATTATTTTTAGACCGTGTGTTGTGTAGCTGTCGATGCCACATATTTTCGAAAAATAGTTTTGTTGGTCATATTGATATAATATAGTGAGAGTTTCAAAAAGCATTAAATCATAGAATGTTAAGATTTTTAACTCAGTAAAAAATTTCTTACACGATGTTAAATTTGAAATTTGAGAAATAATGCGAATTGCTTTTTTTGTGAGGTAAAAATTTGTTGTGTTTTGTATGTGGTAGTATATCCCCAAAAGCAAACACAATACTTAGCATAAGATTCAAAGAGAGCATGGTATGTTTCTATTGCAGCTTCCCTATTAAGAGTTTCTCTTGTTATCAGAGGGCAACTGACCATGGCGCAATGATCCAGTGGCGCCAAAGTCGCTAAAGATAAATCAATTAGAGACGACAAAATTGGTTTTGTAATGGGATTATTTTAAAATGATTACCTATATATGGCGAATAAAAGGGGGGGCGTGGCGATCGCCCTCTCCTTTGCAGCCAAATTAACCCGCTTTTTTTAAATTTAGGAAAAATGTGAACGAGATCAACATTTTTGGCTTCAATTTCAAAAATCTTGCCTGCGGCGCTGTGACGTTTGATTATTACAGTAATAGTTTAATTTTTATTTATCAAGACCATCCAAAACGGGGGAGTAGATACTATTTTTACTTGGAAGGGGGGACAATATAAAAACTGGGTTGAGATCTGATTTTGATCCTAGATTTGTTGCTAAAATCATATAATAAATGTGCCGTGGGCGAAAATTTTGTAAATATATACTGATAACTTAAACTAAAATTGCAGCCAACAATGTGTCATAGCGACACCGGAAAATTTTTTTGAAGTTTTAGGAAAAAAGTTTTTCAGAAGTTCTGATGTTTTTTATGGAATATAAAAAAACTGGATTGGGATCTGGTAATAATGCTAGATTTGTTGCTAAAATAATGTCATCAATGCGCCGTAGGCAAAAATTTTGTAAAAATATACTGTTTTTTTAGTTAATCAATCAATCAATGTGTTGTAGCGCCGCAGGCAAAATTTGCTGTGAAACCGGTTATAAACTAAAATTCTAGCAATCAAACTCAAGGTGCAAATTTTAATTTTTTCTTTTTTTTATTGTAAATTATTTTAAAAACTGTGGGTTGGTTCAGCTACAAAGAGGGGAAAGCAGAACGCGCGAATGCTACCCAGCAAACATCGGGAGAATAACGGATACGGACACCGGCTGGGGGGGGAATTGCCCCCTTTCCCCCCTTATCTACGCTCTTGATTAAAAACGTGTTTTTGTTTTAGTAAAATGTTGTCAAAATTGTCGCCTGCGGCGCATGTATGACACCATAACCCACCCCTTGGTATAGCCCTCCCACTTTTTCAAAAAACGTTAAAAAAAATCAAAATTTAACCAATATTTTCTGTTTATATTGCAAAAATTTTGGCCTGCGGTGCTTCAACATTATTGATTGTTACAATTTAAAAAAATGGTCACCAACAGGTAAAACCCGTAAAAAACTGCATTTTTAGTATAATTTTGGTAAAATTTTCGCCTGCGGAGCAATTTAGATATGATTATGGAAACGAATCTGAAATTAAAATTAGACTGGAAGGAGAATTCGCCCATGCTTTTTTTCACACATTAACTCAACTCAACGCCTACTAAAGCACTTCCTCTCCTTGAAATCGGTTGTTTGCACACCTGATATTATATATAAAATATTATTTTTCTTACTCACATATTTTCTACCACTCGAAACAGGATCTAAAAATAAAATCGTTATTTTTCATTATGTTTCTATTTTCGTGAATTTCTTCACTTCTTACGACGGCTCTTTAAAAAATTCCCGAATTTTCAAAAACAATGATACAGACAGAAGTTTTTTGAGACATTAGCCTTGAGCTAAAAACTAGAAAAGTAAAAAGCCTCTGCTTATAATACCATTTTGAAAAATTATCTTTTAGCTGGTTTAGACAGTGGCGTAGCCAGGGGGGTTAACCCCCCCCCCTTAAAAGGCCGAATCCAATCTACAATAAATTAATCATGGTCAAGGGCCCCAGGGAGAGCTATACCTCCCCCAATTTTTTGATCATTTACTCCGGTTTGTGACGTGTGTTTTAAAAATTTTAAAAATTTTGCCTGCGGTGCTATGACGTTATTAATTGTTACAATTTTAGTTTAATTCTAAGGAATTTTTATCACCAGCATTCAAAACGTGTAATAAATGGCATTCTTAGTATAATTTATGTTAAAATTTTTATCTGCAGCGCATTTATGATTTGGCAACAAATCTATATATACCACCGCAACCCACCCCTTCTTGGCATCTAAACCCAATCTATACTTTTTCAAAAATATTTTACAAAAAACCTAAGAGATCAAAATTTTCAAAGAATTTTGTGTTTTTTTTTGTCAAAGTATTCGCGTGTGCGTTATAGCAATATTATATATTGTTACAATTTTATTTTATTTTAAGAAATTTTTTGTCAACAACATTTGAAACGCGTAGAAAATAGCATTTTAGTGTACCTTTTTCAAAATTTTTGCCTGTGGTGCATTAAGAGGTTAATTTTGATCTTTGGTTCATATACACTAACTCAACACCTATTAAACCGCCCCTCTTCCCTCCTTTCAGTTCAAGAGCTCAAACAATAGACCTAATTTTTAAAAATTTGTCATAGGTAGGTAGTTGATTTTTATTAAATGATGAAACCCCCCCGTCGAGTCGATTTCTGGCTACGCCACTAGTTTAGAAATCAAGTTTGAAAAGTTCTATATTAAGACAATAAATATAAGATCAAGAGCATTAAAAATATAGTAACATACTTAAAACAAATAATTTTTAAATAGAATTAAGCTTTTTTCCTGTTCAGACTTAAAGAGCTGTCAAAACCTGAAACTGAAAAATATTTACTTAAATCGGATCCAAATATTACGTGCGTTTATTGGTCTATATCTAACCATAATAAGCCAACATTTTTCAGAGAGACTAACTGCCACCTAGTAGGAAAGATACCTGCTGGAAATGTAAGTATGCTTTTATGTTTTTTTTATGTTGTTTGTAGCTTTATTAAAGCAACATCATTAAGAAATGCTTAAAATTAACTTATTTAAGAAATTCAAATTTTTTCCTAATTTTTTCTTCAAATTAAAAAATCATATCCCTACTAAAACAGATTGCAATTATTTAAAATTTAATATTCCTTAATAAATAAAGCAAATTGTTTCTTAAAATTTTAAGCTTTAAAGTGCCTTTACACGGCGTGTGGAGTGTTGCGCCCAAAGACGTTTCACTAAAATAGACCTATCAAGTCATTCATAAATTGCTTTGAAACGCGATCAGTCGTTAGATTTAGGGAAAACCATTTTATGTTCCTTTGGCAATGCTGCACCAGACATGCTTCTCCTCAAACCTGCTCCAACCACCACGCACGCTATGATAGTTTTTTATGCACGCCGTGCTTATTTTTTTTCACACGGCGTGTGGGAAGTTGAACTTTCCAAATTAAAATTGATATGTAAGAGTAGACTTTTTCACACGCATTTGCGAAGTAGTTTCTTTACCTATTTAATGTCAAGTGACTTGCAAAACTTTATTAAAAAATTAGCATTCTAGCAACTTCTAAAAAGTGTACCAAATAAAAGACTTTTGAATGCATATGAAAGTATGGAAATCATTAAATCCAGAAATAGTTTAAATAAAGATAGAGGACCCATCCCGTTTAGTACACTTTATTCTTTGGTTGAGGGGAGATAGGATTAAAAATCGTGATCAATCACAAATTATTAGTCTTATCTCCGCCCACTAAAGGATTGTATGTAAGATAGAGCGTAGATTAATTTAGTTCATTGTTTATCGTCTCCTGATGATGCTAACGTTGTTAGCGAAACGCGCGTCGAGTGCAAAAAAGTGTAGTTTTGGTTTGTGGAAAACAATCATAATTTTGTTTTAGTGCAACCAAAGGTTCCAAATTCCCAACATAGTGGAAAAAATAAGCAAATTCGACTAAAAATAGTGGTATTTCGAAAAAGGATGATACCTATACTATAGGTACTATATGATGGTTTTTCGTTGTGTAAAAAAAAAAAAATTACACACTCTACTATAATTTTTATTTAATACGTATAAAAGTATCTTTACATTTTTAATAAATACAAAAAAATTTTATGTGGAGTATCTACCTATGTAAATATAATAAATAAAAAGTTGTAACAAACATACATTCTTTATCCTGTATCTGATATAATAATGTTTTAAAAATTTATATTTATACCAGGAACGCTTGTACTATTTATAAACAAATCTCAGCAGAAAAAATAAGCTGACTACAGATAGTATCAAAACTGTGAATGTAGTTATAAATAAATATTATACCCACATCTTACAGGATATTTAAAATGTCGCAGCTGTGGTTGGTTCATTATAGCAAATATAGTGTAATTAATTATAAGTGCCTACCATATTGTTTTTATCACAAATTCGCAAAAATGTTCCAAAAAAACTTATATTTCTTTCCTATATTTATTAATTACATTTTGTATTTATTGCAACACTAGTTACACGCCTATGGCGGCCTATCACAAGATGGCGTCGAAAAAACATATGATAACAAACCTGTGAAATGTTTGGTTTTCAACTGCAATCTCCAGTTTTCGTCACACTACGCACTTTGTTACATCACTTTTACCACAAGCACTTAAAAATATTAAAATCTCTCGATTAATCTGTAAAATATAGCAAAACCTCGATTATGCTAAAGCTAGAACGCAAGGTTGGCAACAAATGCAAGGTTGTCACATTGTTGTAGGTTTTATTCTCGATATATATTGGGAAATAAAAAGAATTATTCTTTCGGCCAAAATATCAGGTATTTTATATGATATTTCGATCGAAAAAATGAGGTATATTTCAAGTACCATAACATGTACCTCCACATTATAAATTCTTTATTGATTTAAAATTGTGAAGATTCAAGGAAATTTAAATGCAATTATATAATATACCTAAATTTCTTTATATATTTGAATAATAATAAGGTGTTTCTCCATGTTTAAAAAAACAAACCGGAGAATTTGCATAATTGCATGTAAATGATAAAGTTATAAAAATAATAGGTTTTTAAAAATATTACGTGTAGAGATACAACTTTCAGCGCAATCTGGCATTGTCGCCAAATTGTTTACCTTATGTCTGATCGCAACTGTGGTAAACATAATGGCTCTATTTAACTTATACCTTTATGGTTGCGCCATTGAATGTGAAGTGCGGAATGACGCGCCGATGCGTGCTTGGATGCACCGACTCCGTCTCGTGGGCACGTCACTTCACACTTTGGGCGCGACATTCCACACGCTGCACAGTGGTTCAACGTCCATATAGCCCTAGGTCAAAAATCATATATTACATTAAATTTTAATAAATTTAATATAATGAGTAGATTGTTACAAATAATGCACACGACATTAAGATCTTGTTTCTGCTAATTGAGGGGCTAATTTTGAGTACAAACAAATGATGAGATCAGCAATTTTCTTAATATCCTTTTCTTATGGTACAACTTTCATATCAAGAAGTTCTTTATACTTAAAAAAGTTGGACAAAGTAGGACGAGATTCTTACAGAGATTGAAAGTAGAAAGCCTAAGATTTATTTTTCTGTATATATAAGAAAAATGGGTTTTCCACGGATACCATTAACAAACTTTTTCTTAAAATAAAACGGAAAACTTTGATAGAAAACTCTTATACAAAATTTATCAAAAAAGAAACACTTTTTCAAAAGAAGTTCATATGCATCACTTATCTGGGTGACATTTCATTGAAAGTGGGGAGAATCTTGAAGAATTTAAATAAAAATTTTCATGTTGTCTTTAAATCAAACAACATAATCTCCATTATTTTATCACACCTTAAAGATAAAGTAGACAACCTCAGCAAAAGCGGAGTCTACAAATTGAAGTGCCAAGACTGTGTCTCAGAATACATTGGCGAAACAGGTAGAAATTTCAAGGTTAGAATTAACGAGCATCTTAGGTCACAAAGGAACAGTTCCAACAACACTTCCAGCTTTGGCACCATAACTTTGACATTTCAACCAACTTCAGGGTTCCTCACAGAGCTAATAAGAGCGCTAAGCTCGATTCTCTAGAGCACTAGAAAATTGAAATAGAAATCTGAAAAGCAGAAAGTCACGTAAATAACTTGAATGACCCAAGAAGTGATCATGCAGATGACTTGTTGCCAACCTTATTAAAATCCTTTCCTAAATAATACAACCTTTAGCCCCCTCCCCCTCTTTTCTTAGCACTTAAATGAACGAGATTCCTATCTCCCCACTAATAGATAGATATGCAACTTTTGAGGAAAAGGCCAACCAAGATCTAAGGTCCTTTTCGCTAACAACAACCCCTCCCCCTTGCCTACGTCTCCTCAACCTCCCTTCCAACTCTCACCTTCTTCACACACACTAATCAGACATCATTTTCAAGAATATACATGCACAATTCCCGACACTCCGTAAGTTCAGACATAGCCCTCTCAATTTCTTTGTTTGAACTACTACAACCAACAAATCGCTATGCTTGGCTCTTGTCTGCTTAAACATGACTTTTGAGGTCTGTTAAATACCAAAAACTCAACCTCGCTTTCAGAAAGTTAAAAGAAAAAAATAAATAATTGTTTAATGGATTTAATTTATATTTAACATTAAGTTAGACTACTGTTGGTTCCATTGATGGCTGTGTAGCTTTTACTTGTGCTGACGCTCCTGGGATGCAGTTATTTTGTAAGTAACCATCTTCCATTTCAATAATTTTTAACACAAAAGAAAAAATAATTTGTTCGAAATTTTTTCAAGTAATTAGATCTCTTGTTACTTACATAATTAAGCCCTGAAGATGACTATCTAATGTCGAAACGCGTAAGCTAAATATAAAAAAAATATTAAAGAGGAAAAACGTTCTATTCATTCACTGCCAGTTTTTTTTATATAAGAAAGGACTTGAGAGGACTTCGTTTCTAAAACTTTAGTACAGTTTAATTTTTTTACATAAAAAACAATAAATCATACAAACGTTCTCATTTTTAATTGATAAACGCAACATGTTACACGTATCTTGAACTGAATATATTACTTATAAAGGCTATCAACATATATTGTGTATTTTCATATCCAAAAATTGACAAGCTGAAAAAGTCTTCTTTAATGAGTACTCGAACATGTCCAAAAAAATGGAGATTTAGACGTTAGCGAAACCCAATCCCAACATTAATTGTTTTTTTTACGTTTACTACCCTACTAAATTAGTATTTCCCATGACTTAAGAAGTTTTTTTAGGTAGGTTGGAATGTATAGGACAAAATAAAATAATAATTTGTAAAAAATATCCCGATAAATTTTTTGAATTTTGTCATAGGGATGAACCACTGTGCGCTGTGTACTGGTACCTTTACATGACCAAAACTGATATTTTTTTGTCTTACAGGATCAACTTTCTCAAGTATCAGCCACCGCCCAGAAACTTAGCTTACCTGCAAAACTCAGAGGTCTACAGGCTTATTCATGGAATGGAGCCTCCGATAAAAGGGGTGGGATTTAGATCGGAAAAAGTACTTTCTGAAAAGGATTATGTTGGGGTAAGAATAACCATATGTATTAGTTAGAACCATGTTTTAAAAATGTTCGTATTATTTCTTGTCAAAATAAAGCACATTTACTTTTGTCAAAAACAACGTGATTGCCCGGGACTCTATTTGGCCTGTTCTCACCCAAGTAGCAATTTGACGTAATATGACGTTGTGCGTTCGTCCGCATTAATAATTGGACGTCGGTCCCGTTTGACCTCGAACCGGCTCCTTTGTGCACCTATATGGCACATTCAAATGCGAGTCATGTCGACGTCGAACCCTTTAATTATTAGGGTCTATCGATGTACTTAAACTGACCTGGCGGTAATAGGTACACGGGTCGATCGTACGACGTTGGACCGCCATCGGAATTACCTAGGCCGCCAACGTAAAATATAGTTTTAGACGAGGTGGAGTAGGTAGAGGTAATCTCATTATACCTATTTATATCTTATTAGTTCCATCGGGTAAACTTGTTTAGCTACCTATATGGTGAACAAAGAATATTATTATTGAGAAGCAGTTTATAATAATCATAACAAGACAGGCCTTTAACGCACGATGGGGATGTAAAATTACTAACGAAGATTAGTTTACCGATAAACATTGATAAGATAATTCCGAAAAATACATGCGTCTCAAAATTTCTTAGATTTTATAGAAACAGAAACTAAAAACCAAAAATATACATATATATATTTTTTTAAATTTGCAAACATATTTGACATTTCTTAGTTTAAGCTATATTCTAAAGACATATTGGTTGCAATATTGACCATTTTTAAATTTAACCTGCGTTTGTCTAATGGCGGAAGACAGCTAATTCCTAAGTATGGCGGATTTCCGCTGAGGCCCAAAAAATAACCAATTCGGACCGGATCTCCAAGTTCAGCAGATGGTCTTTACTCGATCCGTGATAAATTGATTTATTCGAATGTATTGTGGACGTCGGGCCATGGTATAAACCTTATACGTAGGATTGACGTTGGCTCAACGTCCCGCCGACAACTCTGGACCCGACGCCCAATTTTTTTCATTCGTAGGGTGCGGCTTTCATGTAGGTACGACGAAGGCCCAATGGCCCGTCGACCTAAGTGGAATTCGTCCGATCCTCGACGGCTCGGAATCCAGTAACTGTGCTTACACGTCAAATGTCAACCATGTCGAAATAATCCTAACCGTTTTTTCAAATATTTCTTGCAATACAAAAGCAGTGAACAGTTTGGCATCTTTAGAAGAACCCTTGCTTACTGTTTTGAACTATCCACTTGACGCTAGACGGTAGGCCGAATGTTGACGTAAATTGATGTGCAACCAGAAGACACCAGTAGGAATCTAGCGGACGTTATTATACGTACGTTATAAATACAAAAAAATACGTCGTGCCGGCCAACGGCATATATCGTCGGCCATATACCTATATGACTATTGGCAAATCCACCTAAAGCTACGTCGTATCTGTTGACGATGGGACATCGCCTGTACCTTGCCTTAATTTTACTTTTATCTATTAGGGACTCTATTGGACGTTATTTGTAGTTGGCGGAAATTCTTAAAAATATGTTAGAGATAAGGACGTCCGTCCAACGACTAAGCGTGCACTAATATTTGAACTGGACTAAGGTGGGCTATTGACCGACGTCAATGGGTCGATGAAACCTGTACTTAAAACTATATTACAATAGCTGACGTCGTTTCCACGTCTGGTTCAATTCTTTTTGTAACTGCAACGTAGTTTTTAGTCAAACCGGACGTTGGATCCTGATTTAAGGTGGTGTGTTTCACCAGGGAACCCAAATTCAACTTAAATACGACGTCGCATTGGTCAGATTAGGTCGTAAGTCGGAAAAATGCTGCTTGGGCAGTGCCATTATTTTCGAACTGATAGAAATTCTGCTCCCAGGGGGTCTATTCTTGAATCGAGAGTTAAATTCTCTCGCTTTTGCCCGATATTGATTGAAAGTAATTCTATTGATCTTGACTAAGAGAATTACTTTCGATCAATATCGGGAAAAAGTGAAAGAAACCGATTTAAACCGAAGATTTGGACCAATGAGATGCATAGTAGCGAGAGAATTTGACTTCCTGGGAGCAAATTTTTCTCTCGATTGAAGCATAGACCCACAGGGAGCTTCTTATTAATCTAAATCTTCGACTTTTGCCCGATATTGATAGAAAGTAGTTCTATTGGTCTTGCCTAAGATAATTACTTTAGATTAATATCGGGTAAAAGTAAGAAAAATCGATATAAACCGAAGATTTGGACCAATGATATGGATAGTAGTGAGAGAATTTGACTCCCTGGGAGCAGAATTTCTATCATTTGAAGAATAGAGCCCTCGATGTCGACGATTTTAATAAATTTGGATCGATCGGGTTAAAGTAAGAGAAGTTGAGTTAAAAAAGGCAGTAATCTCAAATATTTATATAATTTATTGTCATTTATGCTTCTTTTTTATTTAGGTTTTTTTTTCTTTTAGGAGCAAAGTGCCTGAGGAAATTCATGGTTTCTTGTATATTGGAAATATGTGTCTCACTTGTTTATAATTTTATTATTGGATATATTAAAATAATTTGCATATTGTGTTAAGAATACTTTTTTTTAAAATTTGATTTATTTCTTTGTTTCATAACTTTTTTCCTAAATGTCTTTGTTGCTTCTCAGTTCTGTTTCCTTTCTGGCATTTTTGTGACAAGCTCCTCTTTCTCTTTCAAAGCATTCGCAGTTGAACAACGTGTATTTTACTATATCTGCTTCCAGTGGCGGCTCGTGATCTATGAAGAGGAGGTTCACAAATTTGAAATGTCCATTTTAAATTTTCTGTTGAATTTCCTAAATTTGTCCTTAGTAGTTTGCGCCAAGTCAATTTCGGGTTTAGGTTTCTATACCGGCATTTTTTATTTAAATTTTTTGCTCCATACTCAAAGAGATAAAATTATTTTTCAAGTACTCTACCGTGAAAATCTTCATTATAACAATTGTTAAAATAATACAACAGAAAAAGTATAAATAATAGTCCTTAAAAATGCATTACGAACCACAGCAACAAGGCAAAGGATCTATTGAAATTCACGTTATCCCAAACTCCACTGAAAACATAAAGCCACGGATCACCGGTACTCTGTGATACAGATATCCTGCTAGGCTCCACCTACTTCATCGCATGTGTGACTGTTCCGCGTCATCAAACAGGGGTTCATTTCTTTCTTTGTGATGCCAACTTAGGGAATATTTCCCTAGTTCTAGAGATTTTTTGGTTCAATACGGAAATATAGAATTTCATCTAATATCTAGGGAATTTTTAACTGCTTCGAGCCAACTAAGGGAATTTTTCCATAGTTTTAGGGATTTTTTGATGCAATAGGGAATTTCACTTAATATTTAGGGAATTTTCAACTGCTTCGAACTAATCGACATCGAGTTTAAATAATTAAATTTGACCGTTTTTCGTCTTTTTTTGTGATAATAAGCATAATTCCTAAAATATTGTATTTTGATTTTAAATATACAATCAGGGCCTACATAAACAAACGGACCACGACCCTAAACTTTGGTCACACACCCCACAATTGTAACGTAGTTTGAATTTCACTGACAGCTGCTAACGAAATAACGTCACGAAGGTGAGGTATTTCACGTCACAAAAGTTTAGGGTCGTGGCCCGTCTGCTTAGGTAGGCCCTGATTTAATCTAATTTTGACCTAGGGAATTCTAGGGATTTTTCCACAAAAAAATTGGGAATTTTCGGCAAACCCAGTTGGCAACACTGTTCGGCGGCGAGAGCAGCTGGTAGCCAGGAACTGCATTAAATAGACGGATGCGGCAATAAGAGCGCGCTAGACGTAAAGAGACCTGGCTGTGTTAAATTTTAAATACTCATCTAATTTTGACGCCATGCCATAATAATCAGGGCTGATAATAATAGGAAGTTTCGGAAACATTACAAAGAATAATATAAATTAGACATTTTATTATTACTTCCTTATTCTGTGTGGGGGTGCACGTGCTCATGTGCTCCTATGGAGGAACCGCCACTTTCTGCTTGGCTGTCATACAGGCAAGTGTCTGATTGTCTATTACCGAGGAATACAGGCTTACTCCTCTGACTAATGCCTCGACATGTATTAATTAACCAAATGTGTAGTTATGTAACAGTCATCTGCAACCACAGGAGGGAAATGTTAAAAGTTAATATGCGAAGTAGCACTTTTTAGTTGTATAAGTCGTTAAAATTACCAGTTTTAAAAGTTGTTATGTAGGTAAATAGTAGCTGTCTTGAAAACTGAAGTAGACGTCGATAAGTTTCCAACCAATTTCGGAGAACTGCCCTGTGTCAGTTTTCATTGGGTAAAATTGAGGCGAGTTCGTGTCAGGATACAGGAATGTTTTGGTTGCCATAAAAACTAACACGTGCCGCCATAAAATTGACTTATAAGGTGAGACGCATTGTACCTTTATTTGTAAACAAAATTTAGAAATGATTTATATTCATAAATACTGAACTTTTTTTATGCACTTAAATAGGTACTTTTAATCCTTCTTTTTAGGGACTAGAGTGACCCTTTTAATCCCTAAGGGATTCAAAGAAAATTTAATCCCTAAGGGATTAAAAATAAATTTAATCCCTCAGATTAAGGATTAGAAGTAAATTTAATCCCTCAGGGATAAAAAAACTAATCCCTGGAAAATTATAATTAAATTTATGGCAAGTCAAGCCAAACAGCACTTGCTCTTGGCCAAGATTTCATTCTTAGCACTCTTTCTTGTAGTTGACGAAACATTTGGCATAGAAATAACGTAATTTTAACAAAGATCTTTTCCTAAAGTGCATAAAATAGTATATAAACCTCGGGACTAAAGTGTCGTTTAATCCCTTAGCGAATTGTAGCCCTCCCTAGCTACGGTCGGGCTACAAAGCTTTCGCCGCGGGATTAAATATGGCACTTTAGTACCTAGGTTTATAATGTACTATTACGTAAAAGCTAATATTTTGTCTTTAGGAAGCTTAAACAACACCTCTAAAACTTTTTGGAAGCAATTTATAGTTCAGTATATTTTTTTCGACTTTATAAAATCATCTTAAATTGAAAGTGCGCATGTTTTTTAGGGTTAAAATCTGCATACTTAACAGTAAACTGCGGGTTGTTTGTAAATTTCGGCATTGGTTTGCGTGTATTGGTGATGTAAAATATCTTATAGAAATAGTCAATTTTTCAGATAAATAATTTATTTATTAGTTTAGGTAATAAAAATGTTTTATGCAATTTAGAGATTAAATAGGTACGTTTAATCCCTCTTTTTAGGGACTAAAGTAGCACTTTTAATCCCTAAGGGATTGAAAAAAATCCCGAAGGAATTAAAAGTAAATTTAATCCCTCAGTGATTAAAACAAAATTAATCGCTGGAAAATTATAATTAAATTTATCGCAAGTCAAGCCAAACAGGACTTGCTCTTGACAAAGAATTAATTCTTAGCACCCTTTCTTGTCATCGACGAATTATGTGGCGTAGAAATAACGTGATTTTACCAATAATATTATTCTTAAGTGCATAAAATAGTATATACACCTCGGGACTCAAGCGACTTTGAATCCCTTATGTCTGGCTACAACCTTTTTTCGCGGGATAAAAGTAGCACTTTAGTCCCTAGGTTTATAATGTACTATAAACAAATAATTGCACTCCAAAACCCACTTAACTAACACTTTAACAGATTCCCGACTAGTGGCGATTGCATCGTGGAATCAACCAAAAAATCATCCACCAAATTAGTGCAAAAGAGGGTCGTGTTTAAATAAAAGGAAACGTTGTGACTAGTGGCGTACTGACGGAGGGGCGGTCCGACCCGGGTCCCGGGTTACGGGGGTCCCCGTTGGTATCCCACATGTACACAATTATTCAAAATTATCCTAGGTATGAAAACCACATAGATTCTTATGAAAGTTGGTGAGTTTTTATGCTGTTTGAAGGATTTTATAGGATTCTACGAGACAACCTGATAGAAAAAATTCGTACTTCATGAGATTTTTGCTATGTTTTCCTGGATATTGGATTCGTTTTCAATATGTTTTGAAAACTTTTTTTTCATGAATTTTCATGACAGGTTTTCAAATTTTGATATTTAGCAGCTGACATATGTCATAGTTGTCAAATATTCATTTTTGAGTTTTGGTACTTTTTTAAAAAAAATGTATTTTATTCAAAAGATGATGTTGGCCCTTGCCACACATTTTTTTTAAATTTTAATTACTACTCTGTTTGCAAGTGGAAGTGAAGAAAGAAATACTGGACTGGCATATGTGCATAGCACACACACTTTCGAGCCAAATATTTCTTTTATTTTCCATTAATTTTTTTAAAGTCTTTAAAAAAACAAATCTTTAGTTATTTAAGTAAGGTTATGTTATTAATCTTATTTTTTCTATGCACTCCCCCAAATTTTAGAATGCCGGTTCCACAGTTTCACTTCTATTTCACTCTCTGTCTCAAGAAGAGTGAGAGCAATAAAATATAATTTGGCGGCTGTTTGGTAATCCGACGCAATACACATGTGTAAACTCAATCCCCGTTTTCATGGAAAATCGGTATTTCGATCTCAATACGATCTTGATCCAACCCTAAACATTTTCAGGGTCGGATCTAGATTGAAATCGATTTGAATACTGGAAAAACAGACGTTTTCATGGACGGTATCGGATTGAAATCGTTTTCAGAACGAACTCAATTCCCATGAAAACGTAGCATTTATTAGATTATTAAGTTTGTTTAACATACCTCATAGAAAACATGTAAAACCCGGTAAAACATTATAAAAAATCTCGTAAAGTTTTTTGACGGGGATAAGACAAAAGCACCAAGTATACGCATACAGGGATGGCCGTTTTCTGGAACACCGGTAAAACTCAGAACTCATTCATTCATGCATAAATAGGTAAAAAGATATCCGGTATTCCGGTACGCACAATCTCTCTCTCAGTCTGTCTAGCATCCGTCTAGGAGAAAAGTGCTTCAACCACAGATTTTCTATTTTAAAAAATGATCCAAGTTATAGTTTAATTTTTGTTTAATAATTTAAAACAGTATGTGTAATCAAAAACTGACAGACACAAAAAAAATTGTCAGACACAAAAATCTTACACTTACTTATTTTATTACTCGAAGAAAGTTATTGTTCCCAAGGTTGAAACCCTAAAAAATATATTTTTGATTTTATTAGTTTTACCATCACTTTAATTGTTTAAATCAGGCATATTTCTAGATATATTAAATTGATTCTTTGGTAATAAAAATTAGTGTTCGTCTTGGAGTTGTTTAGATTTTCAAATCTGGAACTATTTATTACATTATGCGTTTCAAACGCTACATGTGAGAGTAGTTATTTGAAATTAAAATTGATTAAAAATTATTTGTGCTCCACAAATGAGCTTATGAGCCAAGAACGGATAATAAGTTTGGCGATTTGGTAAATGGTATTTAAAAAAGCCAGTAAAAAAAGCACAGTTTAGCCGCGAGTTGTTAAAAATATTTTTTTATACCTTTAATCAAAAAATCCAAGAAAAACAGGCAAATTCTTTCAAAAATTTTGAACGAAGAGCATTTCTTGCAAGACACCCTCTTTACACTATAAATCAAAGCGGCTGGTAAATGAAATAACAATAATTTCCATAGCGATGCGCCTTTTTACTCGGTGACGTTCATTGTTGCGACATTTTAATCTTTGACAGTTTGATATTTTGACGATGTTTTTAAATGATTTTTTCATAAATACATGGTAAAAACTGGCGGAAATGGCTTAGTTTTTAGGCAAGAATAATCAGAGTTTTTCAGTATTATTATTTTCCGCTATTTCTCTTTAATTCTCGGTAAAAAACGGACAGAAATCATGCTTTTTGATAAAAAGAAAAAAAAATATTTATTTAAATTATTTTTTTCAGCTTTTTTAGTTAACTTAAATTTCTTTTTTGCAAATAGATACCTGTAAATATCATATTTTTAAAAATTATAGATAAGTATATAGAAAAATGAGAGGAGGGCCCCCCATCTGAAGATACCGCCCCGGGCTCTACCTTTTCTCAGTACGCCGCTGGTTGTGACGCAACGTTGGCATGCGGTGCACAACGTCGAGTCATCGACAAATAGTTAGTTGGGATACATGAACCAGTGAAGGCAAAAACAAAATTTTAAAAATGACATTCAAGACAAAAATGTTTACATAGATTTATTAAGATAAATATGAAGTAAAATTGGCAGTGTGTATACATGTTTTTAAATACAAATTTTTAAAATTTTACAGGCATTGTTATTGGAATACATGTTTTTGTATTGGTCTACGACCTTCAAACAATAGTAAGAAACAATGGTTGCCAAAACTAACTGATAATGTTCCCAGGAAGTCCTCCTTATTGGGCAATAGACCTTATTTGATATTAGGTGCCGGTACCGTAGATATAATACATACATTTAAATGGAGCGTGATTCGGAACTTAATAAAACAAAGAATATCGCACAGGACATATAATAAGATCCTGGCGGTTTACCAATTTCTTTTATTGTTTGTTATTGTTTGTAAGGAAAAAATCATTCCCAAACTCTTAAAATTTTTGATATTTGGATCAGTGGTACTGCAATATTCAAGATTTAGAAGAAGAATATTTTTAACGAGACAAATTTCAAAATTTTAACGTTGACAATATATAAAAAAAAATCGCATCAATCTTTTCTGCAAAAATTGCCAATGTCAATACATTATAACTTCTTAAGATCACTAAATAGACAATTAAAGTAAATATTTCAACGCATCGGTATCGGTATACGTAACGCGTTCGAAATAAAGCCAAAATACACATATTTTTGACTTGTTTATGCGATGTTTGGAACGATGCCCGCTTTTTTGAAGGGTGCGATGACTGAACTGCTGATTGAAATCGATGCGTATGTTCGTGGGTCCGTAACGATACATACATCCTTTCGTACGCAACGATATTCTGTCATCACAACCGTCAAAGAAGCAGGCATCGTTCGAAACATGGCATGTACAAGTCAAAAATGTAGTGTATTGTGACTTTGTTTCGCACGCGTTACGTATACCGATACCGATGCGTTAAAATATTTATTTTAAGTGTCTGATATCAAAAAGTTAATTCAAATTCGTCACTTTAACATAGCAATTTCTGACCTAAATTATCAAAAATGTTAAGAATTTGAAGACGATTCCTGGCTTATTCGGATGAGGCACACAAAAGTTCAAATCACTAAAAATCCTTCTCTGAAGGAGGATAACACCATATAAAAAGATTTAAAAAAAATCGGTAGAGCGCCAGGATTCCATGTCTCCAGAGTATGGTTTTTTGTCGACCCACTCGTTGACCCACAAACAAAATTAAATGACTAAACTAAATAAACTTTTTTGGAGGAGAACATGCGACCAGTTTTTACTCTCCTTGCGGCTTGAAAACCATAGTTAGACAGGGTAAGTTTTTGAAAGTGAGACAAAAGCAGGCAATTACTTGAAAACTCTTTTAAAAATTGGTTCTACTTTTAGAACATTGAACTACTAGAAGGAGTCTGGTCTATCTGATTACACTGGTTGTCTGAGTGCAACATCTTCAGTGGGGAAAGGGGAGAAAGAAATCTGTGTTGCCAATTTTAATAACAAAATTATGCAACAAAAAACTTATTAAATTTGGATTAAGTTTTAACACTTATTTATTAATTAATTAATGAGGTTTAAGATATATGTTGAAAAAGCTAATATACACAATATATAATGCTCACAACCTATTTAAAACTTTCGACGTTTTTTGAAAATTTAACATGTGTTTTCCTTAAACATCTTCTTTTGTAGTCAAGGTGGCCACATTGATTTTTTATTGCGGTTTCTCGATTTTTAATGGAATGTCATTATTGTTTTGAAAGTGAAAGTTTCAGCACTTGTCACTAGTGTTTTTTTGATATTTTTGTGAAAATTTTTTGGCGAAAAATGGTTCCGAAGTGTATTATTATATGCAAGTTGAAACAGAAGCCGGGGGACCGCAATATTTCGTTTCACAGGTACATTAAATTTAAATATTAACTAAACATTAGGTTAGAATTCGTCATATTTAGTCATTCTTGGTAAACAAAGGCAGGAAATCTATGTTGCCGGCTTGTCATTAATTTCAGTGTGAATAGGGATTTCTATAGAACCTTTTTCTTATTTTTATAGTTGTACATCCTACTTGAATACATTTTTTGTTTTTTTTTTATAGAAACATAGATTTTTATTACTAAATCTAGACCATTTAATTAAACGGAACTAAAAATTATTGAAGGTATGACAACAATGGGATGAAGATGTTGAACTCAAGCACCCTGCCCTAGGTCGGAAAAATAGCTCCTTCTAGTAGTTCAATGTTCTAAGGTTCTACTAATCAATATGTGGATAAATGTCATTGTTTTAATGCTAATCAATATTAATGCTAATTTTGCGGAATTTAACTGATAGTGGACAATTTTTGCATGATTCCTCTAGAACCTTTCCTTTCTTGTGAATTTAGTTAGTAAAAATAATGAGTTCGATGTCATACTTGTCATATGTTTTTTGTGCATAAGATGTGCATTTTCTCGTCCTGAATACGAAATGGAAAATCCTGTACCTGAAAATTGTGGACAAGGACTCGGCACACCAATCCAAAGGTGGGCAATTTTAGAAGTCACATGATGGATAGGGTAACCCCCATCATTTTCACATATATGATGTAGTAGTACCACCAAACCAAAAATCACCTGGTGTGTCGGACCTCATTCATGGATAAGGGTTCGGCATACCACTCTAAAAGTGTGCCAGTTGATTTTTGGTCTGGGATGTAGTAGTACCCCCAGACCAAAAATCACCTGGTGTGTCGGACCTCATTCATGGATGAGGGTTCGGCACACCACTCTAAAAGTGGGCATTATCCACAATTTTGAGGTACAGTATTGTCCATTTCGTATTTAGGACGATAAAATGCACATATTATCAAAAAATGGCGAGGGTTACCTATCCATCATAATATATGCCTTGAACTCTTGCTCTATAATAGTTCCGTCTTTTAATTTTTACATGCGCTAGACAAGAACATATTGTGTATGGAATTTTTATAATAAGTTAATAAGGAGCGAACTTGCTTCAACGCAGTATGTTGTGCTCGCTGCTAATAGAGCAGTTTTTAGAGGTATTCTTGCAAAACTTGTATAAAAAAATTTGAAATAATGAAAATTAAAAAAACAATCTTTCTTCAGAAAAATACTAATAGATTTTTTTAGATTAGTTTGTAAATTTTTAAAAAATGTTTTAGATTTAAACATATGCATAATATGATATTATTGTGTAAGTTCGTCGTGTAGCTATATATATATATATGTCATATAACGTATCAATACTTAGTACAAACATATTTAACATTTATTAACAAAAATCCTTAAATGTCCCCCCATTGCCTTGCAGAAAATATGGTCACCCTAATTATACAGGGTGTCCAATTTAAAAAAAGATAATTTTGTGTCATATTTTATTTTTGGGACACCCTTTATAAAAGGGTATACATTTTTCTAAACTGGTTTTTTTATTAAAATGATCCTATATAAGTTTTTTTTGAAAAAACCCTTAGTTCTCCCAAAAAATCCATTATTCCAGACTTTTGGACCGTTTATGAACATTGAATATTTTTTAATGTTTGGTGTTGGCGTATAGCTTGCAGCACCACGCAAAAACTACGGAACGGATTTAAATGAGAGTTTCACTACTGTGGATATTCCTGGGCAGAACATAGACTTTATTTCATCAAAATTGGTTTTACGGACGCAGAGGTTATATCATTTAAAACAAAAAAAATCTGGAAAAAAACCGCGGGCAAATGAACGGTTTGAGGGGCGGGAGGGGTAGAGGAAAAGGGGAAGCTACAATTTTAAACACGCGACGAAGTCGCGGGCATTAGCTGGTATTTAATAAGTTCCGAATCACCTCGTTGAAAATTGAAAACACAAATAGTTACAGGCTTAGTGGATGGGCAAAAGTAGAGAATGGTTTTGGATTTTTATAAAAGGATTGAAATGGTTACGTTTAGGAGGAAATATATGAATAGGTAATATTTTTAAACGATAATTAAAATTCCTAGACTGGTGGTATCCAAATATCGCCGTGTATTTCCATTTCTTGTTGAAGAAATTCATTAAGCTGACATTCTGAAGCAGCCGGGTGTCTCCTTTTTAATTCTTTGGCAATCTTGTTAAACTTGATTACCTATAAAATGATAGAGTTAAATCATAAAAATATCAGTGGTTGCCAATATTCGGTAACAAAATGTTACCAACTAACTACTGCTTTGGCACTAGAGGAACCGCCAACATTTTAAGTTGGCCCAATTGCCTTTTTTTACAAATAATGGTCTCGTTAACAAATAAAGAAGGTATTCACCACCAAATTTGATTACGTATAAAACATAGAGTTAAATCATAAAAGTATCAGTTGTTGCCAATATTCGGTAACAAAATGTTACCAACTAAATGCTGCCTTGGCACTAAAAGAACCGTCAGCATTTTAAGTTGGCCCAACTACCTTTTTTACGATAAAACAAACAAAGAAGGTGGTCACCACCAAGTTCGATTCCCTTTAAAATATAGAGTGAAATCATAAAAATATCAGTTGTGGCCAATATTCAATATAATAACAATATAAAACCAGCAACATTTTAAGTTGGCCCAACTACCTTTTTTAAAAACCAAAAGTAATGAAATAATGGTTTCGTTAACAAACAAAGAAGGTGGTCACCACCAAGTTTGATTGCCTATAAAGTGTAGAGTTAAATAATAACAAATTTTTATTGAAAAAAAACTTAAAGGACAAGCTTTTATTAAATGCACTCAAAAGTAGAAAATAATTTTTTATCTTTTTTATAGGATAATAAAAGCGATGGGCATAAATTACAAATTTTAACTTTAGGTATCGTATATCGCTCACATCGACGATTCACCTAAGAAACAGTTGTATTACTCTATAACCTAAGGACATTTTCAAAGGCTTGGCAAGCACGGCAATCTCGCCCGTTCATCTTGAATCCAGCATATTGAATTTTCAAAATCTGATCAAAAATTCGTATTTCTTATCCCCAAAAGCCCCCGTATACCAATTTTGGTTGAAATCGGACAAACTTCGGTGTTTTCCCCTCTTCATATGCCAAAAGATGACCAAAAATCGTCCATCTTGAATCTGCCATATTGAATTTTTAAAATCTGATTAGAGAGTCGTTATCTCCATCCCCAAGTGACCCAACAAACCCAACGAAATCGGGCGTACTTCAACTGTACCCTGGCTCCTCCATCCACTTCAAGTAGGGGGAGCTGTCAATTTCATCACACTATATTCTTATGTTGTTACCGCAACTATATAAGCATGCCAAATTTGAAGTCGATCGAATGTCGAGAAGTTGGTCAAAATTAAGTTGCAAGATTCTACCCGAACAAATATACATATTTATATAGATAAATAAGTTAAATAAAAGCTTGTAAATTGTAAAAATATCAGTTGTTACCAATATTCGGTAACAGAATGTACCAACTAAATACTGCTTTGGTACTAAAAGAACCGCCAACATTTTAAGTTGGCCCAACTGCTTTTTAACGAGAAAAACGTAATGAAATAATGGTTTAGTTACAAACAAAGAAGGACAAACGCAGTAAACACACCCAAGTTTTTAAAAAAGTCACCATGAATAAAATTTAACTTTTGATATTTTTATATTAATAGCGTTCACAGATGATCAGTTTCACGAAATTTAAGAATTATCCATGCACCACAAAAAAAAATTAAACATTAAAATCAAAATATACTTACTTTGTTCACCAAATTTCTTACATGCCCATTATGAGTATTATCATTTTTGTCAAAATTATCATCGGCGTTCATGGGCCATATTCTAACCCAACCTCCTTCTCTTGCGGGAGGTTGCGTCCAATCTTTGCCGTTACCCCATACTTTTGGAGAGCTGAATTTAAGGGCATTATCTTCATCTGCCTGAAATGAAGTAAACTTAAACCAAATTAAAAATGTACTGAATCTAGAGATACTTTTGGATAAAGCTTCCCCAATACATTTGGCTAACATTCAAATTATTATAAAACATAAAATAAAATTATAAATGCTTGTCTAACTCATGAAAACTGATAAAAAGTATGCTTCCTAACAACAACAGGCCCGTTTCTGTGGGGTTAATACAGCATACCGGTATGGCGAAATTAATGACGTCACGGTATGTTGTTGCCAGTTTTTATTGTGCAACAAGGAGTTGTTGCCACATTGCACAATAAAAACGTGGATATTACAAACTGTTTTCAATAAAATGGGTTTTAATTTAAAAAAAATCGGCATATAGTTTAAATTTGACACATTTATTTTACATCTGCAAGGTTAATTTTAAAACCATAAATACAGTTGTCGTAGTCACGTGACATATCTGGTATTGTTGCCAACCTAAAAACAAAAAAAACAGATTTAAAAAAAAAATCTCAGGTAGTTTGTAAGTAAAAATGTATTAATTTATATTTTATTTTGGAGAGGCAATACCAAGAAATAATTTCTTTGCAAAAACACGAAACATACTGAACTTTAAAAATATACATTTTGCGAGTAACCATAAGATACTATGACGTCAGGTATGACGTTTTACATACCATACTATCTAACTACTTTTCGAAGGTAGTGGCAGAAGAGAGTGATTCTTGTAGAGAAGTACCACCATCTTGTCAAGTCCGCATTCTAGTTTTGAGATATCTTGGCTCATTATATATATAATATTATCTTCCACTGTACAAGGAACATTAGCGCCATCTCTACATACTAGGAAGAAACTATTAAGCAGTTTAAAAATTTTAAGGTGACGTAATCGGACCATGGTCGGTTGCCGATTCTCGTCCAATCAAACAAAGTTCCAATCGGACCATCGTCGGCCCTAAAGCAGATAAAGTGGTCGTCGGCATAAAGTCGACTATAATAAATCAGGGCACCATCAGTTGCCGATTTTCGACCGATTAAAGAAAGTTCCAATCGGACCATCATCGCCCTAAAGCAGATAAGGTTTGCGTTGGCATAATGTCGACTATAGTAAATCGGGCCATCGTCAGTTGCCGATTCTCGTCCGATTAAAAAAAGTTCCAATCGGAACGTCGTCGGTCCTAAAGCAGATAAAGTAGGCGTCGGCATAAAGTCGACTATAGTAAATCGGGCCATCGTCAGTTGCCGATTCTCGACCGATTAAAGAAAGTTCCTATTCCTATCGGACTATCATCGGTCCTAACGCAGATAAGGTTTGCGTTGGCATAATGTCGACTATAGTAAATCGGCCATCGTCAGTTGCCGATTTTCGACCGATTAAACAAAGTTCCAATCGGACCATCGTCGGTCCTAAAGTGGTGTCGGCATAAAGACGACTGTAGTAATGTGGACCTCCGTCAGTTGTCGATTATTGACCGAAAACTGAAAATCGCAATCTGGCCAACATCGGGCCAGAGTGTAGTCGCCGATTCCGACACACTGCCGACGTTGTCGACATTGGCACGATTCAGTGCCGACGATTTGTGTTTGCTGGGAAAGCTTTTTTTGATTTGATTTGATATTTTCCTTGCGACTTACCGCATACCTCATACCACTTACCTTACGGAACTCTGAATCCGCCTTTAGCTGTCTGGTGTACAAACCTACCAAAAACTGGTGTTGGTCCATTTGTTGAGTTTTTAATTCCTGTCCTCATTAATCTTGGAAGTTTTACATTCTCTGTGAAAGATTGGGCTCAAATTTATACACGTAGTGCTCAAGGGCCACTTATTTATGTCCTGAAAATACCAGAATCAACTTAATCACAAACGATATGATATTCACTACACTAGATCGCTCTACCTTTGTTGTCAGTTGACAAAACACCCACCTGTTTGAAGCCCAAGTGTCCTCGACTTTCTCAAAGAGTCTTATCGACTTTCTTAGAGCTGGGCCACACTTTCCCACATAGCAAAAAAATATTGCACGTATATCCAGCGTATATACGAAAACGGAGAAGGATATTGCCCTGGATATCACCTAGATATTCACCCCACGTGCATAGGAGCTCCAAAAAAGATCCAATTTAGATCCAGAGGTACCCATAAGGTAACATCCACTGAATATACGTTATACGTATATTTTGAACATGTATTAATTACTCCACAAAAATATTAGAGTTATATTGTATTATACCAAATTTGATGTTCTATGGTATATCCATTATTATATAGTATATCCTGTCGATATCCGTCACGATATACAAAATGTATATTTGTCCAAATTTTAGTTTATATATAACAATGGTATATCCATAAAAGTATATTCTTTTCGTATCCATAATATT
This sequence comes from Oxystoma pomonae, assembly GCA_963921995.1. Taxonomy (NCBI): domain Eukaryota; kingdom Metazoa; phylum Arthropoda; class Insecta; order Coleoptera; family Brentidae; genus Oxystoma; species Oxystoma pomonae. The sequence continues at coordinate 77,161,957 of OY998166.1, read as the reverse complement.
TTATTGAGGGTATATATAAGATTTATATTACTGCAATATACTAATCCTTATAACACTGATGTATTCAATGAAGAATGTCCATTACAAATCTATGATCATATATATAAGGTCACGTTTTGTATACACCCTAAATATATTGTCATTTATATTACAACAATATACCCACTTAGCACAATAACAATAATAGGTCGCATCCTAAATTTAGAAAAATTAACGTTAGTAGAATTAAAATCAGAAACACATGCTCTCACATAAATAAGTATTTTTTTGATGTACTTCAAAGTGGTAGAAAATATCGTTTTTTATGTTATTTATATATCCAAAAATACGGTATAACGTAAAAAAGTGTTGTTTGTTAGTAAAAAAACCTAAAATGCCTAAATTTAATTTTTGAAAAAATAAAAACGTCTTGCACAGCTAAAAATTTTTAACAACAATATTTTCAACTTTTGAAAGATTTTTTAATAAGAAACAAACACTTTTTCCTCATTTCTTAATTTAAGCAGTTGAATTACATTTTTTTTATTTTATTTAGAAAATAGAGAATTAAGCTTTCCATTAAAAAATTTAGTTTAAGTCAAAGTGAGCAAAGTAGTATATTAACACTCGCAGGCACCATATCGCATTATTACCAGTACATATCCTCATGTTTATCTCTATTCTTTTTGGTGGTTGATATCTGTCTCTATCTGCAGCATCCTTAGTCAGTTTTTAATGACAATATGAAGCTTTTTTTTCGTGGTGGTGCGTAAAGAAAGGGAATTTCTTCTTGCTGCATCTACATCTGGAAATAAAATATTTTTATAAAGTTTTTATTCAGTTTGCTGGTGGTACAAAGCAACATTTTATAATAAAAAAAAAACTATAAAAATGCCATGGGAAAAAATTTTCTTAAAAAATGTGTTATTTTAACCTTTTAAATACATTGCTGTAAAACAAAAATTTTAGAAAAAATTAAGTTTGTAAAAAACATATAATGCCAAAACTTTTAAAAAAGTAATGTTTAACTTTAGTAACAAATATAAGTAAAGAAAAAATTATACAAGTTCTCTAGAATCAACATAAAATGATTATGCCAATTTCTGGCAAATTAATGCATGAATATCCTGAGCACTTTTATATAGGACCTTTCGGACATCATCATTTTAGTTTTTAACAAAAGTAATATGTAAAAAAACTAAAAAGAACAATCTATAAAAAGACACACACAAAAAAAATCTTTTGTAGCATCTCAATTTTCTTTAAACTAAATTTAAAAAAAGTTCCCGACAGTTTATACTACTTACCCTGCAAAATCTAGATGTCAAGATGGCCGCCAGGATTATTATCTTTTTCCATCTAAAGGAACAAAAAATATAATTTTTGTTGTTTCAAAATTGAGAGCCATGGTAAAAGCTACCCATATTTCCATCAAAAATCCACCTGAAATAGAAATTTGGTGATTAACAGTTACCATTCCTACCGATTTTATCAGGGCAGAACTTTTTTTTGAGTAGTCTTAATTTCACAAAATCCTTAAATTGTTGCTAATAGTAAAATAAAACTTTAGTATTTTATATAGGGAATTTTCATAGATAATTCAAGAAAATGAGTTAAGTACTGCGAAAGTCAGTTTCTTTGGATAAAAAATAAAGAAAAAATAAAAATGACAACTTTGAAATAATAATGAATATTGTTCGTGGGTCTCCATTTAGGTAGGTATTTCATTTCCTGAAACCTCGTCCAGATTTGGATCAGACTGAAATGTTTACCTAAATTATTTATGTGTATAAAATGGCCTGATCTTTGGTATAAAAAAAATGGCCAAGGTGCATTTTTTTCTGACTCCACCATTTATGAATAAAAAAACTTTAATCGGCTTTATGTACTTACCCTGCAGTCCCCAAGAGATATAAAGTTACCAAAGATAGTGGAAACAACCAACCAAATTTTCATCAAGTGTCCATCTGAAACAAAAAATCAAACCATACAACTTACATACCTATTTGCTTTTAGAGGCCTAATAGGAAAGCAGAAAAATAAAAGTTTCAAAAGGATAGTATTCTTCTTTTATAATACACATAAATAAATAAAATAAAAATATAGGTAAATAACTTTAAATTAATAAGCACAAAACTTTTATAAATGTACAGAAATGTGGCTGTCAGTGATTTACGAGGTGATTTATCAGCTTTCTAATTTAATATTTGGTAAACACAAAAACCAGTTTTTTTTACATTTTCACAAGAAAACCAACCATTACAACCCCAGCAAACCCAACTCCGCCCTAAAAAAGGTTGTTTTTGCTCTAGATATAACCGTCGTAACTTTAGACACTGTGAAACAAAAATGCAAAATACACTGCCTCCCATATAGGTCAATTTTCTTTTAATTTTACAGTATAAACCTAGCTTTACATAACACAACACCTGTTGTTCCTGATTGACATTGACCCTTCTCTGCCCCTTTTTTACACAGTGCGTCAATGTCAAAAAGCAACATATATCGTCAAGTTGAAATTCAGAAATTCAGGCATATACAGCATTTATTTCATCTGACGCCACCATTTTGATCCCACACGAATAAAACAACTTCAATCGCGTTTATCTACTTACCTGCAACAACTGGATGTAAGATAGCAATTCCCAGGTGGACAGTCCATTGTAGTTTAATCCAACCGATAATAAAAAATATTGTTTTTTGCTACAAAACTTTAGAAAACGCACCACAAGTTGGCCTGACAAGTGATTACACTTTATTTTATAAGAGCACTAATTGATGTAAAAATGAGGATTATTTTTCTCTATTTTAACCCTTAAATGCACCGTAGGCACTTAATCGCGATTGGCTATTTAATCCATTCTTTTTCTCTCTTGATCCCACATAATGAACAAAGAGGAAGCATGGATTAGCTAAACTAATCCGAATATTTTACGGTGCATCTGGGCGTAAAACAATAAATATTTATAAAACGTAACCAAAAATAGGTCCCATCAAATTGACATATTACGCACTCTTAAGAAAAAAAACGTTGTGTTTAGAAAGAAAAAAAAGTCCCTTGGTAACCTTATTTGCTTTGAGGTTCTAGATAAAACGTCACTGAAACTTCAGGTTATGAACTTCAGGTTATGAAGGTTGTTGACTTAAGTGTTCGCCTTTGATATTTTTAATAATATCTGATATTTATGATGACATTTTCATTGGTCGTAGATAAAGTATCGTACACTAACTAGCATGTTATGGTTATTACACTCTCAGATAAATTAAAACACTCACCTGCGGCTTGCGTCTCAAACTTCACCTTCGCGTTTAATGACCATCATAACATGCTTCTTATGTAAACTACTATTAATTGTGGCATTGGTAGTATTTTATATTCAGTGCCAGACAAATGCAAGAGAAATTTAGAGAACAAAATCGCCCCCTCTTCATGGCCTTCATAGACCTAGTCAAAGCATTTGACTCGGTGAACAGAGAAGCTCTTTGGCAAATACTGGCAAAAGCTGGATGCCCTCAAAAATATATTCAAATTCTTAGACTACTACACAACAATATGAATGCAACAGTCCTGAGCAACGATGGACCAGGAGAGTCATTCCAGATTACGACAGGCGTTAAACAAGGGTGTGTTATTGCGCCCACCCTATTCTCTATATTTTTAGGTGCCATGCTTCACCTTGTTGAGGAACATCTACCGCCGGGAGTGAAAATTCTATATAGATTTAACGGTGGCCTACTTAACCTAGGCAGACTGCGAGCAAAAACTGCAGTACGCCGATGACAACGTCGTTATGACCGATACAGAGGAAGGTCTACATCTGGTAATCAATGTATTTAACCAAGCCATTGGCCTAAAGGCCAATCTTGCCAAAACGCAAATTCTTCATCAACCAGAACCAGGTACGAATCCCCAAGCTTCAAACACTTCCATAAATGACCATCCTCTGCAGAACGTGGAACATTACCCATACCTTGGGAGCCACCTATCACCAAATGCAACTATTGACGCAGAAATACAGAATCACCTAAAATGTGCTAGCGCAGCGTTCGGACGGCTTTCGGAGAGAGTCTTCAACAATCACGACGTCAATGCGGAGACCAAGCTTCGTGTCTACAACATAGTTATAATACCAACTCAATGATACGGATGCGAAACGTGGACCACCTATAGAAGACATATCAAACGACTAGAAAAATATCACCAAAGTTGTTTAAGACGAATCTTGAGAATCAAATGGCAAGACCGACGAACAAACATAAGTGTTTTACAAGAAGGCAGAACAACTAATATAGCTTCATTGGACTGGTCACGTTATCCGCATGCCCGAAACACGTCTCCCAAAGCAGATATTTTATGAACAACTGAAGGAGGGAAAGAAAAATCAAGAAGGTCAACAAAAAAGGTACAAGGACGTTCTCAAAGGCAATATGATGAAGGATTACATCGATATAAACAACTTCGAGACCACGGCAAACGTTTGAAGAGCAACGACGTAGACTAAAGACGGAAAAGAGAGAACGTAGAAAAGAGCGACAAAATGGAAGAATGGATGACCAACAACACCCGACTGCTACCGGAGACTGGGTGTGCCAGGACTGTGGAAGGGTGTGCGGCTCGAGAATTGGCTTACATAGCCATCAAAAAACGCACAACAGATAGCGACGATACAGAATAGAGTAAAATCATACTCGGTATCGAGTGATTGCCTATGATGATTTTATATAAAAAAAAGTTAAATTGCGTTGTGGTAAGAATTAATAACAGAATGATTATTAAGAATCCAAGGAACTTTTGCCAAGACGTTAATATTCGTAAATATTTCTATATATAGCCGCAATTGGTTATGGTATGGGCCTGGTGATCAAGAGGTTCGAATCCCGTCATTGCCTCCAGTTTTTTTTTCGTTTTTTAATTTTTATGTTTTTTCTTAGGCTGCATTGGGATAGGTTATGGTTTTTAGAGTACACAAAGATATTTTTTATTTTATTTGAAGCCATATTTTAAAATTTAATTATTTAAATTTACAAAGAAATGTCCAGGAAAGTTCCAAAAGAACGTTATATTTGCTAACATTTGCCGTTCCGGGAAAAGTTTAACGTTTCAAGCTGTTTCTGGAAGACTCTCTAGGTTCAGAAGGAACGTTCTTGGAATGTCCTTGGAATGTTGTATGTTGCTTTGGTAGTTTTAAGTATTCATTCGAGTTAGGGGGCTTATAAGTTTATCTTCATCAAAAACAAAGTTTTTACACAAAAGATAGTAATTGAGACCGTTACGAAAATATAATTTGTTACGTACAACAAAAAACAAACTTATAAAGTAAGGATAACAGGATTTCTCAAGAATCGCTGAAAAAAGTCCATTTAGCTTTCGAGAGGCACACTTGAAATTTTGGTAGTACGTACCCCTTCCGAGGGGTAAACTTTACCCTTATATTGTGAATAAGGAAAGTGGTTCGAATCACCCCTTGTTTTTAAGGTTTTTCAAATGCCTTCACAAAATTTTAAAAATTAGCAAAATATGAAAACCGCATATCAATAGCTGCTTTACTTCTAAAGTTATGATTTTTTGAAAATATATTTTAACGTTTTTTCAAATAACTCGGAAACTAAAGCTCCCACGAATTTTTACTTTATAACAAAATTTGTAGTCCATGTTCATGGAAACTTAAATTTGAAAATCGTATATCGCTACTTGCTTTTATTCCAAATTTACAATTTTTTAAAATATTTTATCCCTTCAACCCCCCAACACCCTACCCAAAAGTTAATCAGTTCATGGTCAGCCTATAAAAGATTTTTGTACCAAATTTCGTTAAAATCGATATAGGCGTTCTTGAGTTATCGTGTATACATACAGACAACAGACCGACAGACCGACAACTTTTTTTTTTCGTCGATTAAGATGTTTTGGAACCATAGTAACTCATTTTTAATAAAATTAAGAAAAGTCAAAATTTCACGATTTTAATAGTTTCCCATACTTTTGGTGGACTAATAAAATGATAAAATTTACTATTAACGAAAAAAATCGTAAAAAACGATTTTTACAATGGTTTATGCAAAATATCTTGAAAACTAATCGCTATATTTTTAAAATTTTACTACTTTTATGAAAAAAGAAAAAAGATCCAATTTATATGGTGCACTAGATAAAAACATACCTGCACTATGTATCTTTGTAGACTTATCCAAAGCCTTTGATACGGTAAATCACGAAAATTCGAAGAAGTGCAAAAAAGCTGATAGAAAGCTACCTCAAAAATAGATGTCAAACTGTAAAGGTGAACCGAGTGCAAAGTTCTGCTAGAGAAGTTTTCTGCGGCGTGCCCCAAGGAACGGTTTTGGGCCCACTTTTATTTATAATGCGATGACAGAGTAATTTTTTACAACGCAAACACGTGGCAAGAATTAAAAACTATCGCAAAAAGAGACTTTCTTAATATCTCAAATTGGTTTAAAAATAATAAACTTTCATTGAACGTCCAAAAAACCAAGTATATAAGTTTTACCTCGTACAAAAATATCCTCCCTAAAATTGGACCATTACAGGTTAATCAACATATAGCGATTTCCGAATCATCTTGGATAAACATGTTGCCCAAAGAAAAAAATAAATAAATAAGATGTTTAATATAAAAATTTAAATATCTAAATAATTATCTGGACATCAAACAATCAAACTCATTGGTGCAAATATAGTGCAAAAATTGCCAATTAAAATTATATTTGAGAAAAACAAAATTTTTCAAACCAAACTGTTATTAGAAAACTATACATTTATAATCTATTAATATGTATAAGTACATAAAAATAAAACATGTATAAACTCACCTACCCATTCCCGCTACAAGAAATCGAGAAAATCGAAAAAAAGTAAAAAAAAAATATCGGACAAAAATATTTTGATTACATAGCCCCAAGAACATTAGAAAAATGTTTACAAAATTTAACCAAACAAAAGGCCGCCTTGTACTACACGATTTAGTAAATAAGTTAGGCAAAAAAGAAAAATTGTTAATTGTACTCTGATGGTTCTGCTTTTATTTGTTATTTATTATTTTTTAGACGATTTTATTTCTGACTTTGGTTCTGATGACTTTGCAAACCTAGACATACAAAAACCTATTTTGAAAACATTTCCCGATTGTGCCATCTATACCCAAATTAGACACACTTAGGGCCGGTTTCTCAATAGCGGGTTATCAGAGAGTTAAATTCCAGTTTTTTTCTGTTTTAAACCAATATTTTTTTTAGGCTAACCCTGAGGTAAGGTAATTTACCCTCACCTTAAAGCCTACCATGGAATTAATTTTAAACCGCTTTTTAAAGATTTTTACAAGGTTATGTTGCTTGAGTTAACGCTATTGAGAAAGCGGCCCTTACCAAATTGTGATCAGATTATCCACATCACTGGAAATAAGTGCAGCTTCTGTAATTTCTTCGTCTGTTTGTACCCACCCTAGTTATAGGTAGTATTTATACTACAAGCTTCATTTATTTTGTTATTTATATTTATTTATTTACTATTATTTATTTATTTTATTTGAAAGACCTTCAAAACAAGGCGTGATGCCTTGACTCACGTTCCCTATTTAAAATATAGGGGTAAAGTTTACCCTTCGAAGACCTATATTGACGTATCTCTGATTTTTTCTAAATTTTTAGCGATTATCCAGAAATCCTGGGTGGTATGTTTTAAATGAGACACCCTATATATATATTTAAAAATGTATTTTTTTTTCGTGCAAGTATGGTTTTTTCTGTGTAGTTTTCCAACAAAACTGATTCTAAGTTGGTGTCAGACACCACACCGTCGCCGAATCCTCCAAAAAATTGAGGAACGCTATCAGAAGTCCTTAGGCAAACATCAAAAGACACGACAAAAAATGGAAAAACCTAGTCTAAAGCAAAGAAGAACAAATCAGCAACACCAATACCATCATCAACACCAATACCATCATCAACATCTCTTCCCGACCACTTACACAGACTGGATCATCGTTACTCAGTAAAGGACTTAACTACGCCATACCAGCTCATCACAGGCATTAAATCTACAAACATCGATGAAAGAGATAGAGTAAAAGCAGAGGAATTTAAATGGAAGATCAGAACAATTTTGGATAACAAACCGAAATTGGAGATAAATCTAACACCGCAAGAAGAATCAGCCCTCAAGAATCTTAAATCAGATCATTCGATCAAAATTCTTCTTGCAGACAAAGGAAATGCAAGGGTAGTAATGGACTCTACCACCTACGACCAGAAAGTTGAAGAGGCTCTAAAAAAACAAAAATTACAGAAAAATAACTCAGGACCCAACCACCACCATAGAAAGAAAAATCTACCAAACTCGCCACCAACAAAGAAGATACTTTAACGACATTGAAAGGAGCAAACTCATACCGCACTACAGCAAAGCACCGCATATGTATGGACTGCCGAAAGTTCATAAGGAAAATAACTAGACTTATAATCTTGCTAAATATCTTCTACTAATCATCCAGCCTCTTCAAGGAAAGTCACCATCATTCAAAGCACTTCGTGGCCCTCCTTAAACCTACAACCTGACGACCAGTTTGTTAGTTTTATGGAATCATTTGAACAAGAAGCTCTGCGAACATCTTGGCAGAGACGCAAACTATGGCTCAGATACATGGACGACATATTTATCATCTGAAAAAACCACAACAATATACTAGAACAATTCTACTATCACGTCAACAGCATAAGAATCTGTATCACATTAACTCTGGAAAAAGAAGAAAATTGTCAGCTCCCTTTTCTCAACGTTCTAGTCACCAAAAAGAATTGAACCATAACCACTTCCATATATCGCAAACCAACTCATACTGGACAATATCTAAACTTTAAATCAAATCAATCCACGTCAACTAAACTCTCATAGATCGAGCCACCTACATCTGCAATATGGAAGAAGCTGTAAATAAAGAAAAGCTAAAAATTCGATCCGATCTCCAAAGGAATGGTTTCTCCAACTACACGATCAATAAAACTTTAGACCACACCAATATAAAGGACGACAGACGTAAATACTGAAAAGAAGGCGACGCATCAAAGGAATCTCAGGAAAGATAAGAAGAATAGATAACCAATACGATCTTTTCAAAACGACCACAATAAAAAAAAGTCAATTAACAAAATGTAAACCACAACGCCGCGACACCAAGAATTGCATCTACTGAGTGTGGGGATATCTACATTGGAGAAACCAGCCGACTCATGGAAGTTCGCCTTACAGAATACAAATGCAAAACTCGACAAGGGGATACAACTGGATCAAAAATAGTTCATCATTGCCGGAACAATCAACATCATATGGAGTGGAAAGAGGCAAAGATCGTCGCCAAGGACGAAAATCTATCCTAGCGGAAGTTCAAAGAAACAGCATTTACACAGAGGAACCATAATGTATTTTCTCAACAAAGCGTCATCATCGAGGATGTTTGGAAACCCATACTTTTCGGAGGTAACAGATTTCAACTGCGAAAGGGTGGAGCCAACTAAGTGTAAACTTCATGGTTCACTGAACACAGGTCTTTTTATGGTTCACTGAACACACACTAGTATATAAGATTAAGTAGTGTTAGTTTGTGTTAGTATTGACCTGATTGCAGATGCGTAATCATTGCGAAACAATAAAAAAAATAAAAACAATGGAAGTTCGAAACTCTAACTTACTCCAATGATTCTAAGATGAATGAATAGTAATCCACTTGGTTAATACATTAAGGAGAAAAAATGTAAAACTACATTGTATTATGGTATCGCTAAATCTGTCAAAAGCTATTTGTAACTCATCGCGGTATACGTATCCGCATCTAGCGAGAACCAAGCACATTGATTGGTCAGAAACTTGTAGCACGTTCGAAAAGAGCAGATATATGTTAATTTAAGGTGTTTCTGAACGCAATAGGTGCTGAGATACGATACGTGTGCCGTAACAATACGTGATACCTAACGCATCTCAACACCTATCGCGTTCAAGAACACCTTAGATTAGCATATATCTGCTCTTTTCGAACGTGATATGTTCTCGCTAGATGCGGATACGTATACGGCCATGAGTTAAAAATAGCTTTATGTCGCTAATGGTTATGATAGAAGGTATGTATAAATCTGTAGAAATCCTTGTAGGCCTGTGTTCGTTACCCTTTAATTTTACCTCTTTGTCTTTTGGCACATCACCATTCCGGCTGGAATTTAAGTTTCCTGCATCTACCTGGACTTTTGGCAGTCTAATGTAATCCCCTGCAATAGAATAGTAATTTACGTTATAAGGCCGAGAAATGGTCTATTAAAGTACAAGTCCAGATGTTTACGGACAAGGCGACGAAGGAGCCGAGTCTGGAATTTCTAGACTATTGACATTTCACAGCCGCTTATCGTACAACGTTTTATATGATACTGTTTTATATTCCATGTAACTAGAGACAGCGACAAAAAATTTACCAAAAACAGTCATGTCGTTAATAATTTTTTTCAACTACTACTGCAAAATTACCATCATATAATCAAAATCTTGAATTTGTTATTTTTTCAATGTGAATCGTGAAAGTCAGTTAATAATATTAAATTTATTAGCGGTCTTTTAGTACAAGTACAAATGTATCTGATGCTACCAGTAAATATTTCAAATAATTAAAACTGCAGAATTACTGCTAACGTTTATAAGTAACTTTGTTGTAACTTGAATTAACAAAAATTGTTCAGAAATAACCCTGTCTTGGTTAAAACTCTAAATTTCAGGTTGAGTCCGGTAAAGTCACTTTACCGGACTAGTGATATTACATCACTAGTCCGGTACCATTTTACAGACTCAAGCGGATAACGTAATACTGTATGAAATAAATTATTTTTAGAGGGGCGTATCCCAGCCAGTCATGAATTAACAGACCAGTAGTCATTTAGCAAGTTTTTACCTTAGAACATTGAACTAGAAGGAGTCTGTCTGTCTGGTTACACTGGTTGTTTGAGTGCAACATCTACAGTGGGGAAAGGGGAGAAAGAAATCTGTGTTGCCAATTTTAACAACAAAATTATGCCATAAAAAACTTACTAAATTTGGATTAAGTTTTGAGGCTTATTTATTAATTAATTAATGAGGTTTAAGATATATGTTAAAAAAGCTAATATACACAATATATAATACTCACAACATATTTAAAACTTTCGACGTTTTTTGAAAATTTAACATGTGTTTTCCTTAACCATCTTCTTTTGTAGTCAACGTGGCAGCATTGATTGTTTGTTGCGGTTTCTCGATTTTTCCTGGAATGTCATTATTGTTTTGAAAGTGAAAGTTTCAGTCAATAGTGTTTTTTGATATTTTTGTGAAAAGTTTGTGGCTAAAAATGGTTCCGAAGTGTATTCACAGGTTTCACAGGTACGTTAAATTAAAATATTAACTAAATATTAGGTTAGAATTTGTCATGTTTGGCCATTCTTGGTAAACAAAGGCAGGAAATCTGTGTTACCGGCTTTCCATTAATTTCAGTATGAATAGGGGTTTCCATAGCACCTTTTTCTTATTTTTATAGTTGTACATCCTACTTGAATACATGTTGAACTAAAAATTATTGAAGATATTTTAAATAATATTAAAAACAGGGGAAAACGTATTAGGTTAACATGACAACAATGGGATGAAGAGGTTGAACTCAAACACCCTGCCCTAGGTCTGAAAAAAAGCTCCTTCTAGTAGTTCATTGTTCTAAGGTTTTTACATTTTTATATCACTTCGTGCACTCTTGTTATTAAGTGCAGACTTTTCAGGGATATTCTCTGAAAAGAGATCAATTCATGGATATCCATATAGGGTGTAGGCACTATTATTTAGCAAAATAAGATTTTACATTTCCATATTACTTCGTACGTACATTATTGTTAGTAAGTACGAAGGTTTCAGATATATTTTTTGAAGAATTCATAAAATATGCATCTGTAAATCATGGATATATAATGTATAACCAATGCATTTTTCCTCTGTTATATCATTTATATTTTAGTTACTTACGATTCGTTTTAGCGGAAGTAGATCTAATTTTTTGTCGGTTTGATAAAATTGGCCTCGCAGCTGATAATATTCTGTGTCGTTTTTTCCATTTACTTTCAGCACTAACTACTAAGGGTATAGACTTTTCAAGGTCTTCATCCAAATTTTCTGTACTAAAAAAATAAACAGATACATGGAGAAAGTTATTAAGAACTTAAGCCAATTCATGTCTCATCAGCATCAACAAATAATCTGATTTTTTCTAAAACAAGATAAGATTTACAGTGGCGCACTCAGGAATTGACTAAGGGGGGGTTTTAAGGAAAAATAATATAAAAACCTTAATTTGAAGTGAAAATATGACCATAATTCATACAAGGAAACAGGTGCTTACAAGCGCGAATCTGGGCTCAAATGTAGAGGGGGGCTGTAAAACAAATATAAAATTGTTTATTTACTTAAAATTAGGCAAAATTTTTGACTTAAAAGTAAACTAAATTCGTAAATATTGATGGGGTTTTCGGAATTTGAGTTGTTTATTTACCTTTAATTGGTTTGTAAAAATGCTAAAATTTTTGCGAAAATGACACTTAAAATGCCATTTTTGACACCAGGAGGAAAAAAAATTTGATAAAATTACATGAAAAAGACCATTGAAACGAAATTGTAAAAATGAAAATTTTTTTAATTTAGCTTTATTTAAAGACTTTTCTTAAAAATATGAGTGCAAGTTTTTGTATTTTATTCTCTATATATTTTATTTCTGCTGTTATTTGATTCTGCCAATTGTAACCAGGTTTCTCGGGGGGGGGGGGGGAGAGTTTAACCTCCCCCCTCGGTGCGCTACTGAGTTTTACCACTAAGGAAGACTGGAACCTTTGGTGTAAACCTTTAATTCTTAAAACTTTTTAGACTTTCACCTTCCCCTAAAGATGCTAACTTAGTAAAAAGACAGGTAGAGAGTAAAAAATATAAAGCTGGTAAATTATCGCACATGAACAGAAATGATGAGTTTAGGGTTTAATAATTTTATATAAAAAAAAACTTTTCAAATATAAGCTTTTGTAAAATATAAAGTGCACTAAAAAGTAGAAAATAATTTTTATCATTCTAATATCATAATAATAAAAGCGATGGGCGTAACATATGAAGTTTGGGCATGTTGACTCGATAAGTTTATGTTACTGATTATATTATGATTGTTCGCAAGAATCTGAATTCACTATAAAGCTCTGATGACATTGTTTTATGAAATTTTTAATTTATGCCCATCACTTTTATTATTATTATTATTATATCAGAATGCTAAAAACAATTATTTTCTACTTTTTAGTGCACTTTATATTTTATTAAAGGTTGTATTTGAAAAGCTTTAATTTTTAGATTTTTCCATTTGAAATTCGTCGAAATTTTCAAACCTGATCAAAAATTCATAATATTCTTCGCTAAAAACCCCTGTATGCCAATTTTGATTGAAATCGAACAAACTAAATCTTTTTCCCCCCTACTTTCCTCGTTAGGGGGAGGTGGGTTCCTGATAATACCATATTATTGTAATGTCACCAGAACTATAAACGGACAATCGGATGTGTATATGTTTTTAATACGTGAACCCTTTGAAGTTTTTCAGAAACTAGATTTCATGCATATAGCAGAAATATTAAAAGAATTAAAAATAAGAAAATGTCATAGAGAAGTTCTTAACTCCTACTTTATAAAAAATACAAATGGTAGTATTGTTCACATATGGTTAATGCATCAATGGAGACTGGAAGGTTCCCAAAGGCCTTGCCTTAAAGACAAGCACAATAACCCCTAAACCTAAGATTCCTAATGCATCTAACGTGTCCAAGTTCAGACCGGTAAACACATTGGTATGCATAGAAAAAGTAATAGAAAAATTTGTATATGATCAACTTTTAAAATATTTTAATAATAATAATTTATTTATAGAAAACCAGACAGTATTTAGAAATAATCATTCATGTGAAACTGCTGTTCAACTTACATTATCTAAATGGAAAAATCAAGTTGACGAAGGTAAATATATAGTAGCAGTATTTTTTTACTTTCAAAGGGCCTTCGAAACCATAGATCGATCGATACCACTAAAAAGAATAAAATACTATGGTATTGGTGGTAGTGTGTAAGATTAGTTTGAGGAAATGTTGGATGGTAGGGAGCAGGTAACAAAAATAAATGGAACAATATCTGGAAAAAAATTGAATAGATATGGAGTCCCACAGAGCAACATGCATTTTACCAAAGGTTTTGAATTTCTTAATAAAATTGCAGATGACACGTTGGGTTCATGTAGCGGAAAATCTATTGATGATGTAGTAGCCAAGGTTCAGTATATTGTTTGATGAATTAAATATGAATGAATATGTTAAAATAAATAAGGTAAAATTAAATGTAGAAAGAACAAAAGCGATGATTATAAGCACCCAAAAAAAACTGCAGGGGGTTGACAATTTAGATAATATAAAATTAAAAATAGGAGGGCAAGAAATAAAAAGGGTTGATGAGATTAAATACTTAGGTGTTTAAATAGATAATACACTTTCATTAAATAAACTCTGTAAGTACATTAAGAAAAAAATAAGGAAAAAACTATACTTTTTCTCAAGAATATCTAAAAACCTCACTCTGTATGCAAGAATAACTGTTTTTGGAAGTATAATACAACCACATTTTGATTATTGTGCCAGTATGATTTACCTTATGTTTCAAAAAGATATTAAATCGCTGCAAATTCCGTTCAACAGAGGTATGAGAATTATTCTAAAATGTAATAGATATGTGCCTATTAGAGAAGGCATATTTTTTGACTATGATTTTTATCTATAAACTTAGTAAGGGATTGCTACCTCATTATTTTAAAGAGTTTGTAACGCTTAGAAATCAAATGCATGGTCATTTGACCAGAAATAGGAATAATTATCACATACCTAGAACAAGAAATAGGTCAATGATTTCTCTATTTTTGAAGGGCTTAAATTAATTTAATGTGTTGCCTCCTAATACTAAAATTAGTATTAAAAATGCAAGGTCTGTTAAGAGTTTTAAAAATCAATTACGAAAATACATAAATAACCAAAGCTAATAAATGTGTAGTACCTAGTTCCTACCTGTTATAAGTTCCTTCTTCTTTTATTAATTAATATGTTGTAATAGTACTTGTTTTAATTGTGAAAAAAATGTACTAGAGACGTGCTATGTATATTATTTTATTAAGTATAACCTTACAAATTTTTAACCTTTTGATTTTAAATATTTATGCCTCTATAAGGTAACAAAAAAACAACAAATAAGTATAAACTACGAGATAAGTTTGGACTAAATTAATTAGCAAAAATATTGAATTTTCAAAATCTGATCAAAAATTCGTTTTTCCTATCTCCAAAAATCTCTGTATACCAATTTTGGTTGAAATCGGACAAGCGTTTTCCCCCCTCCAGTTCCCTCGTAGGGGGGGGGGGTGCCTAATAATACCATATAATTGTATTATCACCGGATTATAATCAAATTTGAATTCAATCGAACATCTAGAAACTAGTCAAAATTAAGTTGCAAGATTTGACCCGAACATAGATAAATAATAGAGTTGAAGTTAAATAAACTCCCCCCTCCCTCTCTCCCAACGAGATGCCTTTGGGTTACAATGGTCACAATAAAATAACAGCAGAAATGAAATATACAGACCGCTTCAAGCTACTGCGAACATAGGGCGGAAGAAGTCTAATTTGCCAGTGTACGTACATGCAGAGACACCGCACGCCTATCAGTGAAGCAACCAATACTCAGGCTTGCGATCACCACTTGCATGACTTTCCTTTGGTATTTAGTATGCCTCTAACCACGGTGCTGTGTGGAGCGTAGTCAATGAAACCGGAATTTGGTCAATAAATACGCAAATTTTTATAACGTAATTTTCTTATTTTTTGTCACTGATAAATAAGAGCGTTTTATTGTCAACTGCTCAGATTTATCAGTGACGACGTGTTACAATGAAAATAATAAGGAGAAACAAAATAAAAGCAAGTTCTCAAAAAAAAATAATACATTCTAAAAACCAAAAAGATTCTCCCAGTCAAAAAAAAATTAGAGCAAATGTTCGAAAAGTCCTCCTTGCTCGGCTAGACAATATCCGAGCCTATTATAAAAACCCCTTTTAACGTTTCCAAGCATGTTAGGGGTGATAGTTTGAAAAGCTTCTTCAATTTTAATCCGAAGTTCTTCCAACTTATTAGCCCTTTCATGCCCGTAAACTTTATTTTTGATATAACTCCACAGATAGAAGTCATTAGGAGCAAGATCGGGTGATCGAGCTGGCCATAAAATAGTTCCCCGTGTACTTATAACCCGATTAGGAAATACATTATCAAGATATTCCCTAACAAGGCCAACATTGTGAGCGGGACAACCATCTTGTTGAAACCATGTTTCACCAAATCTCACACCTAACAACTGCTTAGCAGTTGGAATAATATGCTGCTGCAGTAGATCCAAGTATCTAGGACCATTCAAATTGTCGTTAATAAAAAATGGCCCAATTACGTGTTCCCCTACAATACCCCCCCAAACATTTAGTTTTTGGGGATACTGTGTTCTTACGTCAAAATACAAATGCAAATTTTCCCTCGACCAATATCGAACGTGTGTTGGGTTATGACGATTTGACCATTTGACCATCTGCACTTTTTCGGCAACTTCGTAGACATCCATTTTTGGTTTTAAAAATGTATTATTTCAATTAAGAACTTACCCATCTGTTTCTCGAGCAAGGCAGAAATAAAACAAAATAATAAAAACAAAATGAATTTCCAAAAGATAACACTGCAGCGTGCTTCGAATCCACCAAGGTCGTACGGCACGGAGAGTAAATTGGACTTGATTCCCCCTATGTTCGCAGTAGCTTGAAGCGGTCTGTAGAGAGTAATATAGCCAAATCCGAATAAACAGAATTCTTTTGCTTCAAAAATATATTTTTTCGGTTCTTTTGAAGACTAAAAATTCGTTCTTGGCGTTAGCGCAACACCCCACTCGCGGTTACTGTGGATCGGTGGACCAATCACAATATCACTTGTTTTACGAACTTGATGAAACTGCAGCTAAAGGTAAAGCCACGACTACATGGTTTAGTTTTATTAAAAATAAAGAAAAAAAGCCAGGCAATCCCTTGGAAGCATTAGATACCTGTAATAAGCACCTGTTTCCTTGTATCAATGAAATTTTATCAATTATGGTCACATTGTCGGTTACCACTTGTGCTGGAAAAAGGTCTTCTTTCTTTTTGAAAAACTACCTTAGAAATTCAACGTCAGAAGATGGCCTAAACCATAAAACTATGTGATAATGACCCAAGGATTCCAAATGTGTAACTTTCGAAAACAAAGAAAATAGTGTAAGAACCAGTATTGGCCCTGGCCAAGGTCAAAGGCGAAAAATTTTTATTATCGAAAAGGGCGAGTTTGTAAATTCACCAATTCACCAATTGATGGCATCGATGCTCACGGACTCTGGGAGCCGGTGAACCTTCCCAATGAATGTCATTAACGTCATTTAAACAGCTTTTTTTGTTGTTATTATTTTGTTTTCAAAGTTTTTGATGTTTTTTTTTAATAAAGATTACCGACTTGATAAGAAGTCGCGTTAAAACCATTTGAAAGACAGTTTTCGTGGACTAATGCTGGGTTTATACAGCAAAATAAAATATCAGAACACCCAATAAAAAACCATATTTGCGATCATATGAACAGCGGCGTGTCAAACGCCCCCGCAAGGTGGGGGGGACCACGGCATATTGGGATCCTCTTGGCCCTCTTATTGCCTTAAAAACAGCAAAAAAAAAGAATATAACGTATAAAACCAATACGCACACAAATACCTTTCGGCTCCTTTAAAATTGCATACCTTTTGAATACTAATATACAGAGGGTACATGAGACGCATTAGTTTGTTGGTTTTCTTTATAGTTAGTTTTATTATATATTATAAATATTTCTAATAATAAAATATATGCTAAAATATCAGGGTTTCACATTAAAGATGGCCTCCGCATTAATGCATTAACTTTCTTGTTGTCGAAAAAAAATTATCGAGTAGGACAGGGGGGCACCCTAAACAATTTTGCGGGGAGGGGGGGGCTTATAAAAATCTGCACATGATCACGTTTGACCAATCGCAGGGCTAATTCTTATTTCTTGTTTTATTTTATTTTCTATATAAACCCAGCATAAGGATATAAATAAATCTTCAATTTGGGCTGGTATAAAATAGACATAAGTTTTATCCTCGCCATATCCTCCCGAAGCCCTACGAGGAATTTTCGTTCGTCTTTATTGTAATACATGGGATTTTTTCGAAAAAGCACAATTTTTTCAAGTGGAAAAAAATTTAAAAAAATCTTGGCTATAGCTAAATTCTGACTCATTTTTATCGCGTTTTTTTTATTTTCGATAGCTCATCGATCTCAACGACATGGAATATCAGATTAACGTCATATTTCATTTGTCAGAAAACCGATAATATCGGTGAAAAAAATCTGATGAATTTACAAACTCGCACAAAGGCTTTTTTCCGGAAAATGCAAGGGCAGGGCCGTTAAAGTAACTCATGATGATGATGATGATGATGATGATGATGATGATGATGATTAATTTGTGAGTGCCAATCTGGCACTGTCTACTGCGACCACTAGCGGGTCTGTTCAACACCTTTCTCAACTAAAAAGCCAGTTAACTCATTTTCGTTTTAGTATATATGTTTTACTTGTCAATTTGGTTATAAAAAGGTCCACCATAGGCTAAACGGCACTGAGGCGGTAGGAGTTAACTGGCTTTTTAGTTGAGACGGTGTTTGTCTGTTGTGGCTCACTTTTGACATTGTTTGTTGCTGCAGAATATTCAGCCCCTTAAAGAGGCTCGCAACTTTCTTTGGTGAAGCATCTTTCAGATCTAGCCCGTCGATCTGTGGTTTACCAAAAATACGTTGACTTTGTGCAATGACCGGACATTAACACAGCACATGTCTGGCCGTCTTGTCATCTCGAGCCTACATTCGGTGTCCTGATTTAGACTCATTCTCTGTAATGGTACTTTCAGCCTGAAGTGTCCGGTGTATCGATCAACCATTGTCCGGATCTCCTGCGGTGCGCTTAATAAGTTTCCCGGCCCTCTTCCTGCAGGGTTCTGTAATAAACTCTATGGAATGTGCCAGTCCCAGCAATTCTCTCCAGTATACAGGGTTGGCTATTTAAAAGGGTTCACCTGGATTTTTTCAAAAAATGTTAAGAATTGGAGAAAATGCTGAAGCATATCGATTTTGTTTATGAAGGGAACACTTTTTGACTTGAAATTTTTATATTGCGCATCCCTTTTGAGGGGTAAACCAAACTCTATCTATCTATATCTTTTGAATAGGAAAAGTGGGTCGAGTGATACCTCGTTTTGAAGGTCTCCTGAATGTCTTGACAATCGTGTAAAAATTTCAAAATCTATCAATCAGTTTTTGAGATATTCACTTTCACAGTTGCATGGACAAATGCAAAAATATTTTTTTTTATTTTATGAGAAATCCCAGGACACGTCGCCTTTGCTTTTGTTAAGAGTACATTTTATCATTGCATTTTTTCTTCTAGGATACATTCCTACGACAGATGAAATTTACCTGTGCAATTTGAGCTTACTTTGAAAGTAAATATCTCAAAAACGATTCGATAATTTTCGAAATTTTTACACGATTGTCAAGACATTCAGGAGACCTTCAAACCAAGATATTACTCGACCCACTTTCCCTATTCAAAATATAGGGGTAAAGTTTACCCCTCAAAGGGGAGGCGCGCTATAAAAATTTCAAGATCTCCCCCCTTAAAAACAAAAAATCGATGTGTTTCAGCATTTTCTCCAATTCTTTACAGTTTTTGAAAAAAATCCAGGTTAACCCTTTTAAATAGCCAACCCTTTATTGTATCTCATAGTTCTACGAGCTAAATGAATTGTCTGAGATTCCAATTTCGGTACACTAAGTGCTAAACAATATTGCATTAAAAACGTCGTCTGGAGATTTTTTTGTAATTTTTTTTTCAAAGAAATGGTAAAAGTTTTTTAATTATTTAGTTATTCTTTATTCTAACCTCCCCCCTGAAGTAAATTCTTGGGTGTGCTACTGTTTTATTGCTTTATTAAAAGCTTTTCTTTGATACATTTTCATACCTGGAACATTGCTTAGAATCGTCCAACCAAATGGTAAATACCGACAAACCAGTATTGAACATTGGTAAACCCATCAAGTCAAACAAATCGTGTAGCATTGGCTTTTTTACCAACCTATCAGCATCACAGTCGTTACTTAGAGCTGGACTAAGATTAACCTAAAAAAGATTCTGTATTTTATTGACGAAAACACGTACGTCTGCGTTGTGTACCAAAATAGGACAACCTTTTGACAGCGGTTCATCGGTGTCAGTGCGTGTTCAATGCGGGGGTTCAAAGTACCAATTAAATACACTTAATGGAATATTCTATGAGTTCCCATCAGGAATTACCCCTAATTTTCGTTTTTATACCATTAAAGTTGAACGGGTATATGGAACAACGAACTTAACTTAGTCCTTACCACCCTTACCACTCACAGGAACATTAAGAAAATTTAAACCATCAAAGTTAGAGAGTAGGCTTTGCAATATATACGAATAACTCCAGTTTTAAATTTGAAAATATGCAAAATGGTTTAATTTCATCAAAGTATTAAAGTATAGGGACTAAAACATTACCTCCAGAAGCCAAGGCCGCAAGGAATTATCAATCAAAACATCAAACCCAAAAAACTCAAAACAATTAACCGCCATCGGAACTTGTTGTACATGACTCAAGACTGTCAGAATTACCACAGAAATGATTTTCTGCCAAATCAGCCAGTCTGATACGCCAGCTTGCTGAAAATATCTCCTTAGTTGTCTAAGAGTCCATTTACATCCTAAAAAGTATACTTAATTTTGACCCCTAAAAATATAACGATTAAGTAGTGTAGTAATAGTAGAGGAAAGTGGAGGAATACCGCGCACCTAAGGAAAATTCTTAATAGCTTCGCAACCACTACTAAGAAAAATATAAAATTGGTCTATATTGCCGTACTCTAGATTAAGTTTTTTAAAAATATTTAAATTTATAAACATATGCATAGTGTGGCGTAAAATCGCGCATATCAAAAGAAATGTAGGAAACAAAATTAAATACTTAATTTAAACAAAGGCGTAAAATTTTGTTAAATTTTATTGTCTAATTACCCAAAATGTAAAATATTTTTTAAGGAGTTTCGATTCTGGGATGCTAAAGCCTCATCCAGCTTTGCAAACTGAACTCAGTTAATTGATAGCTTTTATTCGGCCTTTTGCACATGCGCAAAAATGTATCGATCCCAGGACGTTCTTGAACAGGGAGCGGCATAGATCTATGGCGAATGATCACATGGGATGAAAAGGTTATATTCTTGAGCGATGATCCGATCTTACGGATTTCATGAAAATCATACGTTCCCGATCGCATGGTCCGAAACCGGGGAACAGCGTTGAATCTAGTGACGCTTGCGCAATTAAGAGGTTTTTTTTTGGAATGTATTGCTTCCTAAACTGCTTTTCGATTGTGGGAGGTGATAGATCCCATCGCACGAGAGAAAGACCAGATCGTATGACTTTCAAGAATCGGGTGCCGATTCTGGGTTTCGTAGGATGGGATCGTTCGCCTGAGAGAAGAGTAGTAGTTTCAACCAATAAACGCGCTTAAAAGCAGTGACGAAAAGATCGAAGAATCATCAAACTATTATGGGCACGCGCCTCGAACAACGATTTTTGAGCGAAGCCGTTCTCTCGATTAGACCCAGTAGTTGGGACCTGTAGGAAAGCTCGTGTGAAAAACATCACTCGGGTGATTTCAGAGCACGCTATTGGACGAAACTATCACGTGACCGATCGATATATATTACTCGCTAATGCGCATGCTACGGCAAACTTGACCGTCTTTCAGAGTAGGCCGTCGCACAGTGGATCGAGGTATAGGGAATTTTGGATATTTACATTATCTTTCAAACTTTTCAACTTTCAGTTATAAAATTGAGTTCAAAATAAAAAAAAAAACATTATTTAGCCAATTTTTAGAAAAAAAATGTCAAAATTTGGCATGAATTATACTGTATTCTTTTGCCCACATACAAACTTCCGATGTGAATAGAATAGAAAAGGGTATTTTAAAATTCAGTGCAAAGATTTTAGGCACGATTTTTTGAGGTCAAAATAAGAACATTTTTTTCCATGAACATGTCCGCAAACACTTTTTTACTGATCTACGGAGCGTTGACTTTTTACAATTTTTTTTAAAGTTTTTTTCTTTATAGCTCTTGCAGTTTTTGACATATTTGCACCAAATTTGATATATAGGGTGTTTAGGGATTACGTAATCCAAATATACTGACTGATCGTGAGAATCTACAGGAAGATATTTTTTCAGACGTGAAGTTCTTCTTTTCCCCCTACACTTTTACGTGGTGCACCGCTGATGGATTCTGAATTAATACATACATACATTACCTGTTTAGTTTAGAAATTATTTTGGATCATGTAAGTTTTTCGTATATGTGGCTGTTATCGAGAAATTAAATTATTAAAATCATTATTTGTAACTTGTTAGATTCGATTAGAATTTTAACAATAGGGGAGAGCACATAGGAATATTTAGTGCTTTTGGCCGTTTTTCTCAAAAAATCGCAGTCAAGTAAAATGTTTTATTGGTTTATGGTTTTTAAGGAATGCAATAATAATACAAAATTCTGCATATTTGAGCATTTTTTTAAAAATCAATGTGAATTTTAAAATCTTTGAAATTTTGATGTAGGTATAAAAAAAAATAAAATTACTTCAAAAAAGTATAGAAAAACAAAATGAGTAGGGTTTTAAGAAACGCTGTAAAGTTTCAAAAATAAATTAAAAAATTAAAATAAATGGTAAGGCAAATGACTATTAAGTGTTTAAAGGGTCCGCTCTTATAAAACAATGTTCACAAATATATAAAATGATCTGTAAAAACACGTCACAGCAAAAAGGACAAAGATTTATTTATTTATTTATTTATTTATTTCTAACGGGAAACCCCCACTAACTGTTACAATACAATAATATAATAAGAAGGTTAGGTATAAAAAGCACCGATGTAGACAGATTCAAATCTAACAAATCAAACTACATAACACCTAGTATTACAAGAAATAAATTTTTCTATAGCTAACACTACAAACAATAAAAATAAAAATAATACAGAAATAAAAATAATGCAAAAAAAAACCACATATCACACCTGAAGTCACAGCTTTAAGGAATGTTTGAACTGTCCTAAAGACATATTAAAAATTTAAAGTTATTCAAAAAACACAGATATCTATTTATAGGACTCATAACCCCATATGTTGTTCTATGAAATGGTATTTGAAAGGTTACTTGATGACGAAGACCCTGATAAGGAATGCTAAGACTCACCTGACTCAAAAGATCGGCACAGTCAATCTGCCCATTCAGCAGCTTAAATATAAATATGGCCTCAAACATATCTCTTCGAGTACTAAGAGGATCTAATAACATTTGCTTTTCGATTTCAGCATAATTATGGTCTAGTAATCTAATGTTGTTCCTAAAAGCACAGTGTCTAAAAAATATATGCTGAACTTTTTCAATCGATTATTCAGTATGGGGACCATACTACTGAACAGTATTCCAGGATGGACCTAACAAGGGAGCAGTATACTAGTTTCGTAGATTCAACAGAAAAATATTTGCAATTCCTTAGTTCAAAGCCCAGCATCTTTGAACTCTTCACTGTGATGGAATTGATATGCTCCACAAATGATAATTTCTCATCCAGTATAACACCCAAGTCCTTAACCGATGAAACATATTTTAAAGCTTTACCATCAATAGAGTAACTAGTCTGAAACCTACTTGC
The DNA here is from genome assembly GCA_963921995.1 of Oxystoma pomonae. Classification (NCBI taxonomy): domain Eukaryota; kingdom Metazoa; phylum Arthropoda; class Insecta; order Coleoptera; family Brentidae; genus Oxystoma; species Oxystoma pomonae. Next base: position 77,137,972 of record OY998166.1, on the reverse strand, counting down.
TCTACGAAAAAAACTAATACAACAACATTTGTCAATATTTAGCTGTAACTTATTTGCTGAACACCACCCAGCCAGCCTATTCAGATCTTCCTGCAACTGTTCCTGATCACTTATACTCTCCACAGCCCTCCATAATTTGAAGTCATCAGCAAAACTTAAACTTTTGCTATTTATAACACAATCCACTATATCAGTGATAAAAATATTGAACAAGAGTGGAGAGCAGTGACCTCCTTGTGGAACGCCAGATAAAACATGGACTGCCCCCGAGAAGAAGAAACCAACTTTCACATATTGTGTACGTTGAGTTAAAGAACTTTTGATCCAAGAACAAAAACTAGAATGGAATCCAGCTTTACTGAGCTTACGTAAAAGCAGCTGATAATCTACACGATCAAAAGCTTTAGAAAAGTGAGTGTATATTGCATCTACCTGCTTACGTTCTTCCATATTCTGTAAGATATCTGTCTCATAAGCTACCAAATTAGACACTTTTTTTTTTAAATAACGAAATAATGAAAATTCAAATTTGGATGAGCATCCCACAAGGAACACACAAAAGATCAAAGCGAAAAGAGAAATGATAAAACGATGTTTCGCCCTGGTTAACCAGCGTGGGCTCATCAGTAGTTTCACTGGTCACCCTCCACTATACATCATTAAACACCATCATACACTTTGATTTCCAACCTTGAACCACTCACAAGAGGCATCGTTCCGCACTGGTACTTACTTATCCAAGTTACCTGATACGAATTCGTCCTTCTAAAACCATTTTGGAAACCTAGATATTTTAAATCGCTTCAAGGGAACAAAATATGCTATACCTGTAGCCAACACCTCATAAAAAAGTTCTACTTGGGAGTTAACATCCAGAGTGTTTAAATATTCATGCCAATTAACTGATGCTAAATAATTGTTAAGACCTCTAAAATTGCCATTGCTAAAGTCATAGTAGAACTCACTATAAGATAACATTATTAACCTTGTTTGTACTAGACACAAGTATTGAACATTCATATGCTATATGGTGCATGCTACCGTCCAATAGATAATCCTCAGCTTGTCTAACATGCAACTCAGCAACACTGGAAAACACTAAATCTAAATAAGTAAACCTATTATTTGGTATATTATTATTCTGGTACAGTTTCAGAAAACCAAAAGATTGTGCAATTTCCAAAGCCGAATCATTCTGGGGGCACTGCACCAAAACTCCAAACTCATCATTCGACCAGCGAGCGTTTGGCAAATGATAGTCTCCAAATATGTAAATATCTTGAGAATAATGACTTTGTTGAATAGAGTCCACAGAGTTACAGTGCCAAGTGTAAGCTTCTCTGACTGATTGAGGAGGCAAATATACACCCACTACTACAAACTGAACCTTGTTTAGCTCACACAACAGGAAGAGCTGCTCCACACGATTTTCACCAACCTGTTACTAACAAACATAATGACACCTCCGCCACTCATTTTCTTACTGGTTGCAACTGATCTGTCATTTCTGTATAATGCAAAACCCTCACACCTGAGCTCGCAATCTTGATAGTTCTCATTTAGATTACTTTCCACCATGACTATGATATCATATGCACTACTTGCCACTGCTATTAAAGACCACCCACATTCTGATAGTAAATAGTTAGTGAGGATTTTACTGTTTTTTTTTTTGTTTCTTAGTTTCAACCACCGACAGACCATTATGGTACCTGATGACCAAATTGACTTCTCCAGCTGCTTTCCTAGCTTCCAGTTTCTTTTTAGCCGCTATGTATGCCTTTTGCTGCATCTTAGTTTGATCCACAGAAATATTATATGGCGTGCCTCGTAACCTACTACCTGATTTAAGTGCATCCCTGACAACATCTGAGTTAGTGCATATTACTTTCACAGGTATCACTCTGACAGAGAACTCAGTGGGTCTGCCCACTGGTACCACTTTTTGGATCAACCCTGTTTGTTGTGACATGCCCAGCTTATCAAAAACCTCGTTGACTAGAGATTTATCATGGGAAATACGTTCTTCCAAGTTTAAGGAATCTGATTCTGGGGCATTATATAACATTAGATTGTTTGCTCTGATTGTACGCTCATTAACCTCATAAATCATGGTTTCAGTATCAAATGGCGATGGTGATGCTGCGGATGGATCTTTTTCCTTTTTTAATTCAAGAATTTTCTCTTTCAAATATTTGATATCATTTTCCATCTGGACCATCTTCCTTGTTATCAGTGGTACACTCTTAAAGGCTTCGCGACAAGCTTCACAAAAGTGCATTAATGTTCGCTTTTGAAGGACAACAGCCCTGCTTTCTGATGCCGAAAGACTTGCACATTTCTCTGCTAGATGCGTGCGGGATCTGCAGTTGTCACAGGCGATAGTTTGCTTATCATCACTGCCCAAATCAAGGGCGCAGACTGAACATTTTGGATTCATACTTCTCATATGATAATCCAACCTCAAAGTTAAATTCGTTTTTTTTTCAGCAATCACTACACTTTCTACTAAAATTTCTTTTACACTATATTAAATACACACTTGACTTTCCGGCTAACTGTTATTTTGCAAAAATACTAATTTAAACAGGTAAAAAATAACAAAAGAGAACTCTATACAAAAGTCGCAATGTTTACATTCGACCTTTTCGATTATAATTAATTGCTTATGATTTAATTAAACTGTGGTATATCAGCAACAAAGTACAAAATAGCAACAAAAGTGTTAGTTTCAATATGTTTCTTAGTTACCATAAAAAAGAATTGCACCAATCCACTGTGCGTCGTTCGAATGACTTTTGTGTGATGGGCCGGACGAGGAATACGGAATTTTAAATTTTAATTGAAGTGGTCACTTCTCAGGGTATGATCGTTCTATTATGCCTGATCCACAGTTTGACTTGTTGGAGCTCACTTCTATTTCCCTCTTCGTCATTTAGAGAAAGGAGGAAATTTATTTTGTATTGCCATCTCACTCTTTTTGATAAAGAGAGAAATAGAAGTAGCGGCTAGAACTGAAATTGTGGATCAGACATTACGCCCAGAATCGAGCCCCTGGGGTTTCAGTGAGTTTCGGCCGGCTTCGCAGCTACGTCATACGTCTTCAATCGAGGCGACGCCATTTTTGTTCTTTATTTGTTTCCATGTTTTCATTTGTGCTGCGCGTATTTTTCACTGTTAAAAATTAAAAGAAAGTAAGTTAAAAGATGTCGCTGCGTAAACAAGACATGCTGTGTTTATGGAGAACATGAACATCAGACAACGAAAGAGTAGCGATAGGTTGATATCTTTTTTTGTTTTCGAAAGCTGCAGTTAAACATCAACGGGATTATGTTTCTTCCTCAGTGGCACTTATTTATATTTTTTTCTTCGAAAAAAATACAAAAATCGAGGATTTTACTGAGTTCTTTCTGTGCAAAAAAGCTTTACTATAGTCCATTCATAAAGAAGAGAGAGTAATAAAACGATTTAAAACCTCTCGAGCATATCATTGGCGTAGGTGTTTTGCCAACAAAAGACAGCAGTTAAAAATATATTATATTTTAACCTGATAGAGAAATTTTGCGGCAGATATGGTAAAAAAAGAACTATTATTATTGGTAAACAGCCACAAAAGAAAAATTCAATAAGAAAGTTGCCGATGATATGGCTGAAAAACGAAACATAACAGTATTAAGACTGCCGCTTTACCATTGTGAACTTAATCCAATAGAATTAATATGGGCTCAAATGAAAGGGCATATAGCAAGGAATTAAAAAAGTAACTCCAGATAAATGGCATAAATGTGTACAACATGTTTTAAAAGTAGAAGAAAAAATGTGGAAACTTGATTGTTCAATCGAAGAAATTGTGGAACCGTTAATTATTTCTTTGAAAGAAAATGACAGTGATGATGAGAGCATTTACTGGTCTTCTGAATCTGAGTAATTTATTTTCCATTCATTTTAATTATTTTTGTAGTTATAATAATTGACAACCGTAACTTTTTTTTTATGTACCAGCCATTTGTTAAGCCTTAATTTTTAGGTGTGCTTATTAATTATAATTAAAACGCCAATCCGTTTTTGTATATATATTATAATATTATTTTTATTCCTAAAATGTATTTTTATTATTTAATTTATAAATTTTTTCTAATAAAGTAATTTGTGTAATGTAAGTTTCCCCCCATTGCGGCGCCTATGAGAATAGTTTATCACTTGCCTTCTATTGTTCTCAGTTTTGGGTTCTATTGTATTCTCCAGTGGAACAGGGTGAGGAATATAAAAATAAAGGATTTTTACCTGAGGTAAATTAGAAAATTTTTAAAGGAGTAGAAAAAGTGATTGATCACTCAGTACAAAATTTAGCCAAATTTGCATTTTTATTACTCTCTCTTCTTTATGAACAGACTTTATTAGCGAATTGTTTTGATAAAAAAAAGTGCACCACTAGTGCACCACTGCTACATTTTTTGTATTCTTTTGGGTAAACTATTGCAAGTGTTCTTTTGAGCAACTGACAAGCTCAGTGTTGCCCTTAGTGCACATTTTTCCGCACGATCTATAAGAGCTCGTGGTGCACTCGATTTATAAATTTTTCTAAAAATGGCGGCAGAGGCAGAGGCGGGATTTTAAGTGGCAGCGGCAGACGATGAGGAAGAATTTTGTGCTTTTGTGGCATGGAGAAGAAATCCCCAAAATATGTTTTTAACAAAGATTTCGTAAGATTAGAGGTTTTCCTCTATTTATTTAACTTGTTGTATACAGAGGTTGTGTGAAAAATAACAAATCCTTCCTTGTAAAAAATTTAAGCTAACTTATACTGCATATTTTTTCTTACATATTCACTTGGGAATATTGAAGCTGCCCTAGGGCAAATTTTTGAGTGCACCAAAATAGAGTGGCGCACTAATTTTCTCAAAAGAATTCGCTATATAAGCCAAACGAGATAATAGAGAGAGAAAGGGAGATAATAGAGGGAGAAAGGGAGATAAATATGAGAAAAAGTAGAGGGAAATCTTTCTTATAACTTCGTGCATGCTGAAAGCATTGAAAGGGCGTATATTTAAGCTAATAGGTATATGGTTGTAGTGGTGGTTATTTTGTTACTCTGTTTTACAAGTTTTACGCTAAAATTTATATTGGAAAAAATAAATATAACAAAATATATTTTTGGAAAATATAAAATAAACTATAACGGTTTTCAATTTTTTTTTTAATTTTAATTTCAATGTATTTTTTTTGAGATTCTCTAACAATTAAAGCAAATATTAATAAATTTTTATTAAAAAAAACTTTTGAAGGACAAGCTTTTATTAAATGCACTCAAAAGTAGAAAATAGTTTTTATCTTTCTTATACCATAATAAAAGCGATGGGCGAAAATTAAGAATTTTAACTTTAGGTATCGTATATCGGACACATCGACGATTCACCTAAGAAACAGTTGTGTTACTCTATAACCTAAGGATATTTTCAAAGGCTTGGCAAGCACGGCAATCTTATCCATTATCAGCTTCTTTAGATGAAAAGATTATGTTTATTATTCGAATAGAAGAAGAATTTAGTTCTTCTTGGGTAGTAAGTTAAAATATTTAATTTGCGCCCATCGCTTTTATTATGGTATAAGAAAGATGAAAACAATTTTTTGTACTTTTGAGTGCATTTAATAAAAGCTTGTTCTTTAAAAGTTTTTTTTAATAAAAATTAATTTTTTAATTTTTAGATTTGTACCTTAAATCGTCCATTTTCAATCCGCCATATTGAAATTTTCAAATCTGATCTAAAATTCATATCCCCTTCCCGAAAAACCCCTGTATGCCAATTTTGATTGAAATCGAACAAACTAAATCTTTTTCCTCTTCCAATTCTCTCGTTAGAGGGAGGTGAGTACCTGATAGTACCATATTATTATATTTTCACCGGAACTATAAACTCATACCAAATTTGAACCCAATCGGGTGTGGATAAGTCAGTTAAAATTGGTTAGCAAAATATGACCGAAAATCATTCATCTTGAATACGCCATATTGAATTTTCAAAATCTGATCAGTATTCCTTAGCCCCAAAGCCCCCATACACCAATTTTAGTTAAAATAGGACCAACTTAGCTTTTTTCCCCCCTCCACTCCCCTCGTAGGGGGAAAGGGTGCCTAATAATGACATATGATTGTATTGTCACCGGAACTATAAATGCATGCCAAATTTGAAGGCAATCGGAGGTGCATAAGTTAGCTAAAATTGGTTAGCAAAAGATGACCAAAAATCGTCATCTTGAATCCGCCACATTGAATTTTCAAAATCTGATTAGAAATTGGTTATCTCCATCCCCAAGTGCCCCAACACACCAAATTTCAACGAAATCGGGCGTGCTTCAACTGTACCCCTCCCCACCCCCTTCGAGTAGGGGGTAGCTGTCAATTTCATCACAATATATTCTTGTGTTGTCACCGCAACTATATAAGCATGCTAAATTTGAAGCCGAATCAAAATTGAGTTGCAAGATTACACCCGAACAAAAATATTTACATACATTGCAAGTTAAATAAAAGCTTGTAAAAATAAATAGAATTTGCTTACCTGAACCTATTCTTTCTTTCATATCCAAGTAAGCGGGTCCCAACTTATTGATAGAAGAATTGGTTAAGTGTCTAAAGGGGTTCTTTAAATCTGTCAGATTAAACTTGTCCGTTCCAAATCTAGCCAAGCCTTCGGTATACATATAAATGGTGACAGGATGGTAAGAAGGGATACAAACGTAGAGCCGCAAGTCGAATTTGTAGCCACCTATTAGGAGGGGATTTTCGATGTATCGTTGGACTATTGAACTGGTATCGTAGTTAAGTTCACTTAATTTCTAAAAAATAAAATGACACAGTAAGCGTGTCACATGAGTTATCCAGTGAGTATCAAAACCCGACCGACTCGACTGATTAACAAAAAATAAGTTTCAGTTCATACCAAAATTTCAGAATTTTTAATTATTGACTAAAAAAAAACTGAAGAAGTAGTCTATGTGAAAGTAATTTAAGCTTACTTTCCCATTGACACTAGATGTCGCCATACTTGTAGCACCACCCTAGGTTCACCCCTGAAGATGACAGTCTATACTGTTGAAACATGTTGGGTGATTTTTCAATAAAACAGTGGAGAATGACCAAAGCTTTTTCTTTTATTAAAAAAAACCTTTTAGCTGAATTTGGTAAAACAAAAGTCGTTTTAAATAATAGTTTCGAATTTTTGGAGGAACTCTCTATGTCTCCTCCAAAAAAATTGTTATAATTTTTCAAGTTTTTATCCATTAAAAATAAAATTCTTACCCTAAACAAAAATATTCCTCGACCTTGACTCTGAGCAACCGGTTTACAAATCCACACCGGTTTGTCTTCCGAGCAGCAAGAGTTTTCATCTTTCTTGCTTAGAGGTCGACTTTGGCTGCTGCATTCTGACACTAACTTTGTGTATTCCACTGGGAGATTATAGCCAGGAGGACTAAAAATAAATTTTTATTAAAAAATGTTTTAAAGAACAAGCTCTCATTAAATGCAACAAAAAGTAGAAAATAATTTTTTATCTTTATGATATCATAGTAAAAGCGAAGGGCGTAAATGAAAAATTTTAATTTTACGGTGAGGAAAACTAAAAAAGAAGAATTACATTCTTCTTCTATTCGAATAGATATATAGACAAAGTGCTTTATTGTCATGAAAAATGCTATACATTTTGTGGACAAAGCTTGGCAAAAATCAAACGAAATTAATAGCAAAAAATAACTTAAAATTAACACCTAGGTATTGGCGCATGCACGTAACATGCACCTTGTTAATATTATATAATAAAAAAAAATATATATAATATATCAATCAGTTCTAAAACAACATAAGTAAGTTTTAAAAATTGTAGTATAAATGGGGTAGCTTGATGCCTGGCTTTACAAATTAATAAACTTAAATTTAAGAAAAAAAAACTTCAGAAGGAGAAAACGACAAAAAAACACAAATTTAAAGGTCTGTGTCAAGTTAACCTCAAAGTAATCTAGATGTTTAAAAGTTAACATACTATAGATAGAAATTACCCTTAGGGGTATACTCTAACTATTCTACGCATTATAAAAATTGATATAAGTAAAACATATATGTAACGAAAAAGAAATAACGGAATAAAAAAAATAAAGAAGCTGTCCAGAAAAAGAAAACGACAGAAAACAAACATTTTAAAGTTTGTATAATAAACATAATGCTTTCATCTAAAGAAGCTGAGAACGGGTGAGATTTTCGTTCTTGCCAAGCTTTTGAAAATGTTCTTGGGTTATAAAGCAATACAACTGTTTCTTAGGTGACCTAAAGTTAAAATTTTTAATTTGCGCCCATCTCTTTTACTATGGTATCAAAAAGATAAATAATTATTTTATAGTTTTTAGTGCATTTAATAAAAGCTTGTTCTTTAAACTTTTTTTTTTTAATAAAAATATTTTTTAATTTTTAGATTTGCACCCTAAATCGCCATTATGAATCCGCCATATTGAAATTTTCAAATCTGATCAAAAATTCATATTCCCTTCCCAAAAAACGTCTGTAAGTCAATGTTGATTGAAATCAAACAAACTAAATAATTTTTCCCCTCTACCATATTATTGTATTGTCACTCAGATGGGTATAAGTCAGTTAAAATTGGTTAGCAAAACATGATCGAAAATCGTCCATCGCCAGATGCCCCCGCACACCAAATTTTAACGAAATCGGGCTTACTTCAACTGCATCCCCCTCCACCCTCTTTGAGTAGAGGAGAAAAGTCAAGTTCATCACACTATATTGGATATGTGGAAGTTGGTCAAAATTAAGCTACAAGATTTCATTACATACAAATATACAAGAGTGAATGAACGAGTGAATTTAAATAAAAGCTTGTAAAAAATAGAGGCGTTATAGTAAAGCACGAAGACTGCATTTAATTAGTGTGTTTTTTTTGTAGGCAATTTAGTTTTTAAAAATTAGTTGATTTAAAAAATAAGTGTTTTTCGTTATAGAAAAAAAATAATTAATCCTGATTGGAGGTTCTCAGACATTTTTCTTACCAGAGAAGAAAAAAATATCAATGTGCGAGTGAAATATGCAATGTTCTAAAGCAGTATAGAAGGGCAATTTTGGTTATTTGTCTATGTGGTGGTAGGAAAAAAAATCAAACTATTATATTACGCCGAAGTAAATACTTGTGGAATAAAGGTGCAATGCTTAGCGAACTGAAATATATCGCAGGCTTTAAGATCTACGTGCTCGCAGGCTTTTATCTTGAAGCGAAAGCCTGCGATCCACTGCGATCTAGCCAGTGACGTTACAAAAATGTTCGAAATGTTGTTCGTTTCTTCACATTGTTTCAAAAGCCTGTGATCCATTTCGCAATCTATGCAGGCTGCATAAGCATTGCACCTTGGCTGTTCTGTAAATTTACTTTGTTAAGCTATTACTGCTCTATTACCTAAAATCGTAAACAGTTCCATACACCTTTTTCATACATCTAAGGTATCTGATAAGATTGTCTTTTCTGCATATTGTCGAACCTTTTGGAATGTGATTTAAGTACTAAAATGTAAACAAAATTGTCAGCCATGTGAAAATATAGTCCCTCTTTGGGTTTTGATAAAAAGAGGAAAAGCAAGTATTTTTCTAATATAATTTTAGGTTAATTTATTTCCAAAATTACTATTGATCTCTGTTAGGGCCTGAATCTGAATGGCGCGTTTTCAATCAAGGTTCAAACTTGGAGGGAGTTTTTCGCGCTCTGCTTGAACCTGGTTCTTCTAAGGTCCGGTTGTTCAATCAAGATTCAACTGCGGGTTCAAGCGAACTTGGTTCAAGGATGAAACTGGTTCAGCTTTAGTCTCCGGTTGTTCAATCAAAATTTGAACTGAGTTTAGTTGACTGAAGTTTAACGGCAATTTTATTTTATTGAAAGCTATAATGAACTGGTCAACTGCAATATTTTGTGTAGAATACAACATAACCCAAAATATTTTGTTTTATTTTTATTGTGGGTTTGCAGTCTCTCTTCTTCGGTTCTAGCTGGGCCTGAATTCTTGAGCAGGGAACGACATAGATTTGTGTCGAATGAACCCACGTTAAACGCAGTTCGTATTCTTGAGCGGGGATCGCTAATTCCATTTTATTAAAAATTGGGTGTTCGCGCTTCCCGACTCCAAAATCGAGGACCGATCCTATTTCTCAGATACGCATGCGCGTAAATTCTGTCTTTTTAGATCTAAAGTTAAGAAGAGGCTCCAAGAAAAATCATGTTTTTTTGAGGGATGTGATCATTCCCCGGAATTGATCCTTTCTCTTGAGGGATCGTTCCTTCTATTGAAATTCAAGAATTAGGCTCCTGAATGGATGAATCTTGGATATATATAGTAAGCAGATTGCTGGCCTGTCCACGATAATCTTCTGGCTATACTTTGGTATACGCCCATAAAATTACCAATTGTGATTCAAAAATTTTCTGTAGCACAATACCTGAGTTTTAAAAGCACTATCTCTGTTGGTGTCGAAAGCACGATCTCAGAAAAAAAATGTATTGAATAAGTCATAGGCCGCTTCTTATGGTGGAATAAATTATGAATTGCATGCAAGTTTTTGTGAGCAACATCCTGTTAATTTCCAATGGTCTAAAAACGCTCATTAAACAAAAATCTAAATATAAATTTATTCAGACAAGTCCTCGAAAAGGTTATACAAAATTGACAGAGGGGCTTAATAAGGGCTATTTCAAAAAACGACGTAACTTTATTTACTGTCTATTGAAATACTTACTGCTGAGTTTGGTGTTGGATTCTTTAGCCAATTTGGTCAACGAGAAACCTCACCCCCTCTTTCGTAAAGCGTCACTTACTATCATCCTCCATAAAAAATAAACTAACCTCGCCTTCTAATATCTCCATAAATCACCATAATAATCACCACAAATTCTTCATCATTTGTTATTTTTTTCAATCTATAAAAGTTAAAAATTCACCTCAACCAGCAGTGAACTGGTACAAATGTCGAACAACACATGAAATAACACATTTTTTTTGGAACCCTAAAATTTCCGCTAAATCATACTTTTTTTATTTTCAAAAGGCTCTTTTAAACTATAAAAACATTTCTTTTATTTATATTTTAACTTTTTAAACCAAAAAAATTGTTTTATTTTATACCGAACTTCCGCTTGAACCAAAAATGGGCGTTTAAGTGAACCAGGTTCAAGAGCACGGACAAATTCCGTTTAAGTTCTGAACCAATGTTCAACAACTCACCATTTTTCCTTAAACCAGGTCCAAATACTAAACCGGCTTTGAACGGCCATTGAACAACCGGGCCTATGTGGCCATTGAGTTGAAGGGATGATCAATGATTTTGTTTTAAAAAAGCCAATGATGATGAGTGTCCCACAAGGAACATACAAAAGACCAAAGCGAAAGGAGAAACAATTAAACGATGTTTCGCCCGGGGTGACCAGCGTGCGCTCGTCAGTGGATTCACTAGTCACCCTCAATCCAGACATCATTTATCACCATCGCACACTCTGACTTCCAACTCTGAATCACTCACAAATAGGCATCGTTCCGCTAGTCACCCCGGGCGAAACATAGTTTAATTGTTTCTCCTTTCGCTTTGGTCTTTTCTGTGTTCCTTGTGGGACACTCATCCAATTTTGAATTTTCGTTCTTTCCTCCCAAGATCTTTTGATCTTCTCTTTTTTAGATTCTTTTCGGGTGATGTAACTGACGTGGAAGTTTAACTTCTTGTTTTAATTGTCTTAGGAGCATATTCCTATTGGAAAGATTAACACGCCAGGACAAACCCGTATCAGGTGACTTATAATAAGTACCATGCGGAACGATGCCTATTTGTGAGTGATTCAGAGTTGGAAGTCAGAATGTGCGATGGTGTTAAATGATGTCTGGATTGCGGGTGACTAGTGAATCCACTAACGAGCCCACGCTGTTCACCCTGGGCGAAAAATCGTTTAATTGTTTCTCCTTTCACTTTGGTCTTTTGTGTGTTCCTTGTGGGACACTCATCCAATTTTGAATTTTCGTTCTTTCCTCCCAAGATCTTTTGATCTTCTCTTTTTTTTAGATTCTTTTCGGTTGATGTAACTGATTTGGAAGTTTAACTTCTTGTTTTAAAAAAATATTATTGATCAAAACATGAAGATTTTAATAAAACTGGTATTTTTGCTGTGACCTGTCTTTGACATTGGGAAAATCTATAAGAATGTATTGAGATTTTTTTTATTTTAATATTTTTAGAAACTGGGCCAAATAGAGATACTAAGAGATGACAGAGACTTTGTAGTGACTTTAGCATAGTAAAATAAGGGGGGTACCTCGAAAAAAATCCGGGGAGGCAAAAATTTTTATATATGATTGAAGGATGTAAAAGTAAGATCCCAAGTGTGTGTTTCCCCCACCCCTCGGGAACCACCCGCCATTTTGAGGAGGCGAAAAACTCTAAGAACAAAAATATTCGGCATAAAATTCTCAACATTTTTGTGCAAGTGCTCAACTTTCTGTAGTTAGTTCATAAAAAGTTAGATGGAGCCGAAATTACAAAAAATCAGTTTTAACGTATTTTGACCAACAAAAAGTGATTGTTTTTTAAAACTCCCTATATCTTTACCACCAATAGAAATGGAGCAAAGTCGGTTACAAAAATTTTTCAAAATGGCGGATGGTTCCCGAGAAGTAAGGGAAACACAAACTTGGCCTATATCATTTGTAAAAATGTAAAAAAATATTTAGTTATAGAGTTATTTTGTATTCTACGCAAAATATTACAGTTTTTAGTCAACGGAGCCCTGTTTAAATTTTAATTAACCAACTGCATAGTAAAACTGTTCAATGATAAACCTAGATGCGGATTCATCTTTGAACCATTTGACTGAACAACGGGGTTTCAAATATTTTTTTGAATTGCATCTTTAATTAAAATAAAACATCTAAATCGTAAACCCATCAACCATAAAGTAGTATAAAGTTAGTAAGTAATACACATTATTGTACCTGACTAGATGAAATGGTCTTATGATGGCTTACTGGAAACCCCGATGTCTTCCACCACAGGTTCCAGTTTTCGCTATTATTGTCAAAGTTGTATTCCTTCCATCCTCTTTCTAGGCACACCTAAAAATGTACTTTCTAAATAGGTATTTCAAAACTTTTCAATTAAATTGAATAGTTCATTCATGTTTTAATAAACCCATTACTATTTTTTGGTTTGAAATGGTGCATTGCATAGAAGTCACATGAAATTAGGACTAGGAGCGATTACTGAAAGAGAATTTTCATGGCAAGCCTCATTTTACGTAATTTTTTTAATCTAGATTTTCACGTCTTTTTTTATACGAATTTTCACACGCAAAGTTGAACTTTGCGCAGAGCAAAAAATTGTGGTTTTATTTTTTCACTGTTTTTTGGCTTTGCCAATACGCCACTTTTCCAGTTTTTTATTTAATATAGATTTCTTTAATTTTTTTACGCTAGTAGTAAACAAATGTTTTTAGCACTTGCGCAAACTGTCTTTCTCGCACTGAACGTTTATCTGTCTAACTGCTTTTACGTGCAAGAAAGTATATACCACTACAAGCTCTAAAGATGGATGTTTGGGATTACAGCAATTTTTTCTAGCCCTCTTGACCGATATAATTGCTTTTCTGTATTTTATTCCAACTTTAAATTAAAGACCGAATTGAAATGTAGTTTCAAAAAAACCTTACAATTTTAATAGGTTTGCCCTTTGTATTTAGCTGCAGCATTCATTTGCATAAGTTTTCTTAGCCTTCGCAGACTAAAATAAACTTTCTCAATAAATTACTTTTCTTTCTTGCCGTGCAAAAATTCATTAAAATTTATTTCTGCAATAATATAATCTAAACTTAATTTTTCGAAAGCCATTATCAAAAATAAATAGCTATATAAATAGCTCAAAATATATTATTTTATATCGGTTTCTGAATTAATTTCCCCAATTTTCTTTTAAGGAAAGTTATTGTTTTTGGCATTACTTTTCAATTTGCAATTTTCATTTTACAAATCACTTTACTTCACTTTATTTACTTTCAGTTATTAAATTGAAAATATATCTTATATAACCTCAAATTATTATTGATTATTATTTGGATAAAGGAAAAAAAGGGTTTTACGACTGTGCGGGAAACACCACTTTCCCGCACGCACTTTAGTTCTGAAAATGTCACTTTACCAACTGAGTGCGGGAATGAATTTATCTCGATTTTTTTCCCGCACTCGAATTTTTTATTATCGGCTTTTTCTTTCTTTTCATAAGGCTGTATTTGAACCGATAGCCACGAATTCAATTGCAACGTTGCCAGGCTTACGGCAGGGAAGAGTCGAAGTAAGTTGGGATATTGTATTAATTTACCCTTTACATTCTTCAAACACCCCCTACCCCCAAATTTCTTCATAATATTGTATCATCAGACCTACATTAGACAGCCAGAAACTGTGAAGATAAATAAAATCGTTTGATAAAAAAAAATCCTCGTGGCATCTTCCAAATAGAGAAACTTGGCAACGCGGCATTCCAGGGCTTACGGCGCTCTAGAGATTTAAATTTGACGCATACTCAATAGCGATTCGGGTGGATTGTGGTTGTGCTCATTTAAGGATCGGGCATATAATTTTCTATCAATTATTTTCGATAATTTTGTAATTAATTCTGATATTTTAAGACTCGGGACAATTATAATCGGTTAAATTATATTCGTGTCTTTTAAGGATCGATTAAATTAAAATTCTATAAAATTATATTCGTATCCATTATTTTCTCGGTGTTTTACTTTCGTTCATATTTCATTTCGGACGTTTTATTTTCTGTTCAGTTTTGTTTCGGTTTTTATAAATTCGGCATTTTTATGGGTTCCCAACTCAGGCTCGGTCTCGACTTCTCTGAGTGGTGGATCGGCGATCGGTGTGGGGGTTTTGGCTTAAACGCCAGGGCCGCGTGGATGCGGCACCACAATAAAAACCTTCCTCAGGGAACCAGGCACACCCTGTTGTATAAAGTCCCCTTCCCGAAGTGCTGGGGAGGTGATTCTAGCCGATTTACTCGTCTGTAATAGAACTCCAGAAGGACCCTTCAACAACCAGGAGGTAACCCAGGGAACCGAACAGGTATCCAGTGGAACCTCTAAATATAATGATCAACAAGAAACTGTTCAAGGACCCAGTAGATCTTTTTCAACACAAAAGGCCCGACAGGGAACCAGGGAACTGCACAAGTACCAATTGGGCACTCTACAAACGCATCAGGAGTGCCTACGGACGCTGCTCAGGAAGCTGCAGGTCAAAATCGTGGTCAGCATGGACTGTCCAACCGAAATAGAGCTGATTGAAGAGCACCTGATCGAAGTCCTTGCTCCACCTAGACAGGAAGGATGTGAGACCAGCAACATAGCTCCTAACGGGACACTGTTCCCTCAACAAGCACTTAGAGACGCTGGGAATCGCTGGCGACTCAGAGAGTCGATGACCTGCTGGAGTGTGGAGTGTCCGGCTCTGGCCATGTCAAGAGAGTCGCACCTTGTGAACTATCTGTTGGTCCCAGGTGATGTAAGAAGGTTGCACCCCAGAAAAATCTGTTCTTTTGCGAAAGAGGCAGGCTTCCAGAGCTAAACCATAGATAGTGGGCATTCAACGGACCCAGCAAGGTGGCCTACGTACATGGGAATTGTCCCGCTTGCACTTCTACATTCATTCATTCACATTCATTCAAAATACGGTGCAAAGGAAAATCGGCGTCTTAAATTTCAATCTGGTTTTAACTCTGCGGTGCAAATTGACATTAACAAAATAAATATTTGCATAGCTAACCCAAAAAAACCATTGTTTTTTTATTTGCGTACAGTGAGTTAAATTGTGTTTTTGATGAAGGTGCTATGTATATTTTTTTTACAATATGGAGTTTAACAATACAATATAGATGAAAAGTCGATGGGTTGCCCAATAAAGAGTTCATTGTAGTTCAAAACGCTAAAACTAAAAGTCTAGTCTTTGTGTGGATAAACCGTAAAAACACAAAACCTTAGTTACACCTAATATGTTTTGCAGTCAAACGTAGCATTTTATGAAGGTCGTTTAAATTTAATTCCTGACATTTTGCTAAACGACCCATTTTAATTACTGCAGTCCTTTTGCGTTTAGCTATTTGTTGAGCATTAACTATACGATAAACAGCGAAATTTAATTTAGCTGAACTTAAACATCGCATGATGGGTTTAGCTAAAATTAGCTAAGCGACCGCCAGCTGTCTATTTAATTGATAATGGCTTCAATTTAAATTGCAGTAACATAAACATAAAATAATTATAACATACCATAGTTAATATACGACACACATAATGTTGAATATAGAACTTTTAATACTACTACTAGTAAATGCAGCAATCAGAGAAATTTCTTGACAACTTTATACATCAAATTTTTCTTAATGCAATTTTTTTCTTGCATGCTTTTTTTATTAAATCTTACAAGTATTAACATAGCATTGAACATCAAGACCATTTTAGAGTCAGACATTCTAGAGATCTAAAAAAAATGAAGCCGAAAAAATCTGTTGGATCAGATAAGATCCCGCCATATATCTTTAAATCTTGTATAAATCAGTTTTGAACTTCACTAAAAATTATTTTTAATCTGATTTTACGGACGCATAGATACCCCGCAACCTGAAAAATTAAAGATATGTCCTATTTTTAAAAATAGAGAAAAATGTGAAATTAGCAATTACAGACCCGTTGCCATAATTTGCGCACCTAGCTAAATCTTTGAATCCATTCTTTATAGGTATATTTTTTCTCTCGTTGCAGCGACTATTAACCTTAATCAATACGGGTTTCTGCCCAAGAGGTCGACATAAACAAATTTAACAGGATTTTTGCACAAAGTTATTAACGCTGTCGATAAAAATAAACAGGTTGACGTAATTTTTACAGATTTTTTGAAAGCGTTTGAACGAGTAGACGAAGATATCTTGCTTAAAAATTAGATAGCTTTGGAGCTTCTCTCGACCTCTTGCGTTTAAGTGCATCATATTTATGCGAAAGGGAGATGTACGTTTTAATAAATGGGGTATAGTTTCACACCCTTATCAGGTGGTGCCTTAGAGATCTAATCTTGGACCGCCTTTCTTTTCATGTTTGATCATTGACATTTTAAATTTGACTTGAGTGGGCCTTAAATAATATTCAATGCCAAAAAATTACATTATGAATAATTTAACACTGCAAACTAAAAATGAAATAAAAGACCATGGCGTCACCTTGGAGAAAAAGTTAAATTTTGAAATCCATATAACTAATGTTAAATGTGAATTCAAACTTCGAAATGGTTCCAAGTTTCATGAACAACCAACGTTTGAAACGATGTTAATTACAGCAATCTTGAATATGCTTCGTTTGTTTGGTCTCCCTATACATCAGGTACATTAAAGAGTTAGAAAAATTAAAAAAACTCTTACGTTAACTATATTACAAAAAACATGAAACACATTTTTATGTAAGATATCAAGTTTTGCTTTAGGAATTTAAATATATAACTCTCGAAACAAGAAGAAAGCAATGTGCTTTGACATTTTTATTTAAATTAATCCATAATAAAGTTAGTTCGCCCTATATTCTAAGTAATATAAACTTGTACGTTAACCCCTAGGTTATTAATAGAAACAACATATTTAATATAAAAAAACCTCGCACGCAACTTGTTGGATATTTTTAAGCAGAAATCAAGACAATCCTTTAAAAACCATATTACGAAAATAGAATTTTAATTAATTTATTTTTTCTGTATTTCACATTGTACTTTTAATACTATATACAATTGCTTTTTTTCTTTTTTTAAATTTACTTTAATTTTTGAAGTACGCACTGTAAATTTTATTATGCTTACAGGTTTAGGTTAATAATATTTTTGATTGTAATCTTTTACTGAACTGTATTGTTTGTTGATTGGAAATAAATAAATAAATAAGTATTATCACAGCTCATAAAAATTTACAATCACAAGTTTTTAGGATATTCTGTGCATGGGTTAGTTAGGTTTGGGTTTATAAGTCTGTATTGGGATATGAGAAATTATTTTATACTTTTTACTTCGTTTTAAAAACGGGTTATATTTGGTAACTTTTTTTTTATGAAAATATCACAGTTGTATAAAAGTTACTTTTTCATATACTTAAGTGATTAATAGCGTATTTCAATGAGACAGTTCGTGCAACACTGGGATATGACTGTCTCTTGGTATTACAGACAGAAATATGCGCTTAATGTATAAAATATAGCCGATTTAAAGAGGGGGGGGGGTTGTTTAAAGGGTCTTGGGTTGGATTGGTGTGTACGAAAATAAAACTTAATTTTATTTAGAAGAAGAGCACAAACTCTGGACGGATTTCATTCTAGATTTGTTCTTAACCTAAAGAGGGGGGGGTTGTTTAAAAGGTCTTGGGTTGGATTGGTGTGTACGAAAATAAAACTTAATTTTATTTAGAAGAAGAGCACAAACTCTGGACGGATTTCATTCTAGATTTGTTCTTAACCTTGTGTCTTAAATACGCCGCAGGCGAAAATTCTGAGCTCGAAAATTATCATTTTTTACACTTTCTTGATGTTGTTGATAAAAATTTTTTAAATTAAATCGCGTTATCAGCTTAAAAAAAACCTTCTGGAAAAATTTTAATCTTTTTTGAGTTATTTTATGTTGCCCCCCACCCTTCCCCCGTCCTCTGTATCCGCCCTTGACATACCTGTGTTAAAAGTTGGGGACCTGATCCAGTCTCGTTTAAACGAAATATAAATGGTCCATTTCCAAAACATTGTTCCACACCACTACTAGGCATCACCTAAGGGCTCTATAATAAAAAAAAACCATGTACAGTAAAGTTTTACTTAGGAAAGGGCCAAAATAAGCAGGCAATTATTGAACACTGTCCTCTAAGATAAAGCCAAAAATGGGCATTCCGTAAAAATTTAATTTTTGCAGTAACAATTAATCCAACGGTGGCTCTATTTCCATAGACAGCGGCGTAGCTACAATGGTTCCAGTGGTTCTGTGCAACCAGGCCCGGGACCCTAATAGGGGCCCGCGGTCTGCCGCAAAAAAAAGTAAAAAAATGAGAAATTACCATTTTTAAAAATTGAGTAAGTAGGTGCAACATAACAGTAATAAAACAATTCGATATTTTTATTTTAAACCTAAAAAGAATCGCACGATTTGTTATTACATTTGCTATAGATTAAGCATTTCGAAAACGTTTTTCTAATAAACTTGGACATATTAAATCAGTAAAAGATTTGCTAAAATTTATTTTAATCGACACTTACTCACCCTGTTCTAGCTTTGTTGAAATAATAAAACTATATTTTATATATTTCACAATTCCTGTGACTATCGGCAGAACGATCCTTTTCACAACTTAAATTAATAAAAACATATTTAAGACACACCACTGTCCAAATCGGTTTTCGTCTTTGGCAGTGCTCTCCATTAAAAATACAGTCGCACGCTTAGAAATTATTACGATTTGCCTCCGCTAAATCTCGAAAAGTAGTTTTAGTGGACATTTTATTTTTTCTTCCGAAAAAAATCGTCTAATTTTAAAGAGGTTTCCAAATATATCTTAAAAAACTAAAAAATTGGTAAAAGAAGGACCGACACAGGATTGGGGCGGGGCCGACGATGTTGCTTCAAACCAGTGCATGCTAGGCTGGCATGTTGCTACGCCGCTGTCCATAACAGAAAATTTAGCGTTTTTGGCTCTTTATTTTGTAAAGGAAATTAATTTTTATTTAATTGAGGAAACCTTAAACCTTATCGTTATCCGCTACATATGAGAAAATACAATATTTTGTTATGGTTCCTTTATTTAATACTTTTTAGTGTTCATGCATAGTTGTAAGGACGACCATAATATGAACTCTGTCAAAAAACCAGCATTTAATCTCATAAAAAGCAGAACCTGATTTTTATCAGTTTTTATAAGGTTTATAAGCTTTTGGTATTATTTTGCGTGGTTTAATATATCTGTTTTTTACCTGATCCTATGATCTGACAGACATAAAGATTTTCAAATATTTCATGGGTTTATAAAAGCCCCTTTTTCAAAGAAATTCTATAAGCAAAAGACTCAATAAACTTTATAGGTTTCTATGGTTTGACCTTTGTTTTTTGTAATTTTTTTTATACCCACATTTTTTATGAGACTTTCCGCAGATTTTATGATCAGTCAGACGCATAAAATTTTCAAGGTTTTTATGAACATTTCGCTTTATTTATAGATTGCTGTGTTGGTAAAAACCTGGGTTTTTATAAATCTTCCTATAGATTTTATAGTCAGACAAACTGAAAATGTATAAGGTTTTATGTGTCCATTTAAAAAAAAAAAAATACTATGGGTTTAAATATATCCACAATTTTCATTCCAGAGTGTTTTATAATCTGACGGGCTCATAATATTTTATAGGTTTTTATAATAAATTTAATATTTTTTATAATCTTACTTACTATATGCCTAGGGAATTTGAAATAGACAAGTCACATAAAAACTCCATTTTTTTACATAACGTGGTAAATAATATAAAATAGTAGTTTTCACAACTAGTGGCTAAAATAGTGCTTTTTTTACAAGCGTTGACTTCTCGAAACACACCATCTTTACACTATGAATCAAGGCGGCTGGTAAATGAAATAACAATGCGGTTTCCATAGCGATGTGCCTTTTTACTCGGTGACGTTCATTGTTGCGACATTTTAATCTTTGACAGTTTGATATTTTGACGATACTTTTCGTAAGTACTTGGTGAAAACTGGCGGAAATAGTTTAATTTTTAGGCAAGAATAATTAGATTTTTTCAATATTACAATTTTCCGCTATTTCTCTTTAATTTTGGTTAAAAAACCGACAGAAATCTTTTTTTGCACCCGTGATCAAAAAAAAAGTTTTTTTGTATCGGTTACCAAAAAAGCCATGCTTTATTTATCTGCAGACAGCCACCTAGGTGAAGAAACTTTAAAGTCCAATATCTCAAAAACTATTGAAATATTTCTGAAATCAGGAAGAAACCTAGAATTCAAAATTGCGAAAAAATACAGCGTGTTGTATTTAAAATACAAAATTTGCTATCAATTTTAATATTTTTGAGGATCTTTATGAAACAAATAACTTTTGTATTTAAAACGTTTTTCTAGTTCACATATTAACAGATATAATAGGGAGAGCCATTTATAATGAAACACTCTGTAACTCTTAACCGCTCTCGAAGGTCGTTTATTATGGGGTCTAGAAAAAAAATGTAGACGTTCCTGCCACAGCGTTCGTTTTGGTTTTGCACGACGCACACTGTGGCATTTTCCAAATCTGGCGGAACTTAATTCATTTATCTTCAAAAATTACGGATATGTATTCTGTGTTTAGATAATATAATTATGCATAATCATTATTAAATTTATCAAAAATGCGTTTTCTATATTATACAGGGTGATAAAAAATACTACTATAATACTGGAATGCTTACGCTGTCACTTTTAGTGTCACAAAATAATAAATATCTTTAATTTATTATATTTATTATTTTTTAAGCGTAGAAAACAATGGTAAAAACACAAGCACTGAGACAACTATAAAAAAAATTACTCAATAATAGTTAAATATCGCAATAATAATTATATAAGGTGATTATTATTTATGAAACAACATATTTTGATACAATTATAAAGTCTAATTTAACAATGAACAAAATAACATATTTTATAAATTAATTACAAATTTTTTGATATAAACCTATATTTAGTTTTAGTTTTGAAAATTCAACGTACATTTGGTTAACCTTCATCAGAGGTGTCATAATTTAGTACATCAACTGATTTTAACAAATTTGTTGTTTTTCTAGGAAGACAGTGTCGCATTCTAGATTTTGAGGTAGAGTTGCTTGATAGCAAGGGATCAGACGATATTAAAAATCTATTTAATACTTCCCTGTTTATGTCAACTCTTTATCTGGCTTCTTGAGCCTCTTCTGCCATCTGTCTCAAAGGTATTATGCATGTTTCAATTATTTCCTTTGAATGAATCAATATTTTGTGGAGAGAAGCGGGCATTGGGTACCAGAAATAATGTTCTATACAGTACTGGTATTTTAAATATTTCCAGAGACTAAAGTAGTACTTTTAATCCCCGAGAATTCCAAGGGCATTTTAAATCTTAATCGATTTCAACGAAATAAAAAGCATCATTAAAAATCAATATTAAAACTTTCCGCCATCTTAAAATACAATATGCCGAACTAAATCAAAGGTGTCTCTCCATAAAGAATCGCGTTTCCTTGTTGCGAAAAATTTGTCTCGACCCTTTTCTGGTTTTTTATGAATAATCTAGGTCCAACAAACAGACAGATAGACAGATAGACACACAGAGGCGTCAAAATTACCCCCTTTCCCCCTTTTTTTCATTCCCGTCGGGGGTTAATAACTGCTCGCAACATAAGAAAAAGCTTCATGTAGGGACGAATTTGATTTAGTCCGCCATCTTGAATTTTAAAATGGCGCAAATATCAACAGTAGTCTTAAAACGGCAATCGATTCTGACCACGATGCCTTTTATTTCATTAAAATCGGTTGAGTAATAATCAATTTATGAGCAAATGAATGCAGAATTAGCAAAGCAATCGTATAGTATGTAAAATAATGGTTGAAGCCAAAACTATTTTTTCGGGAACCACTGAACCGATTTCAATGATTTGCACATTTCTGTGCGTGGTGAAAATAGAGCTTTGCTACGAATTAAAAAAATTTCCGGAATATAAGAATAAACGGGCCTCTTTGAAAGGTCAAGTTAGATTCTGTCCGCCATTTTGGATTTTAGGGTGAAGAACAAAACAATATGTGTCCTCAAAAGCCCGATCAACTCCCTGCAAAGTGCAGTTTGTTCCATTAAAATCGGTGGTACAGTTCGAAAATTATAACGAAAAACATTTTGCCCGATTTTTTTTGGCTCTCCCGGTCTAGTAGCCATGTGAAAGTTCTTTTTTTCGGATCATTACTAAAAATTTATTTTTATAGTTTTTTTTTTCAAGCAGAAAGTTGTGATGTAATAATAAAAATGTATAATATAACTTAATTTTCTTTGAGCTTCTCTGTCTCAAGCTCTTTCGTCCCCAAAACGCTGATTCCGTTTCCTCGTTGAATACCTATGCTGAGACGCTGATACAGCCAATCACCTTCTTTTTTGTTTTTTTTTTTGCTTCAATGAGCATTTTGGAGATTTTATGTAAAAACTGCCCACATACAGGACCTTCCCCACCTAATGTTTCGAAACCCAATGCCTTAAAAACATAGTTATTAGACATAATTCTGTATTTAATGCTTTTTTTGATTTCTGCTTCTTCAGCGGCTTTACTGTTTTCCAAAGATGTCTTCTTTAAATAGCATTCTGCTAAAGTGTCTACGATAGTGACGTCTCAAACAAAAGATTTTCCGCATTCAAATGAAATAAGTGTCATACCATCTGGTCGCTTGCCATCCACTCTAGCGTTTAGTTCACTAGATTCTAGAATGGGATGGTGTCCTGTGGTAATGAGTGCTTTTTTAATAATTTAGTTGCATTCTTTATGTCTAGAAAATCGGCCTTTGCTATAAAGGCATGATAAACCATGTGTTCCTGAGCAATCCACCATAATTCCACATCGACATATATGAGGCTCAATAATTCGACATCCTAGGCGAAGTCCAATAGCAATTCGAATAAGTTCTCTGTTAAGAAGAAGACCCAAGTTGGGAACTGGTAAAGCATGCAGCCATGCACATGAAAGTTTGGAAAATGATGCTTTTAATCTGGCTTGATCCTTCACATCTTTAGCGCTTTCTAAAACTTGTGTTTTTGCTAATTCCATGATACATGCGGATACATTTTTAAAACTCAAGGTAAAGAAACAAGTGTTTTTGCTAATTCCGTGATACATGCGGATACATTTTTAAAACTCAAGGTAAAGAAACAACACACATAATAAAAATGTAATATAGAACACTCTTAAATTAAGTCCCAATCTATCAAAAACTTCCAAAAGATACAAAATCTAAACTTACCTTATTTGATTGCCCAGAAGATGATAATAATAATAGTTGGTGCTTTTGTTCAATTTTAACTTGCTCAAAGCAACCCCGCCAATACTATACCCTACAATTATGAAACTGAAGCAGCAAGTCAAAGTCAACTATTTTTTTTTTAAGAATTCAGATTCTATGGCTATTGATCTACCGTAAATCGCCAGTGTTTATATTTTTGCTTATAATATTAATTTTGGATAAGTTCCGCTAGATTTGAAAACTGCCACAGTGTGCGTCGCCTGGGTTATGAATGTTACGTCACTCTTTTTGACTCCACAATAGTTTTTACGTATGTTGTAAGAATATCACATAAAATTTCGGAAAATGACTAGATATTATGTCCAAGTTAAAGTATTTGTGTTATTTAGGTGGAAGTCATGACCCCCATAACCCCCCCCTGGATCCGCCCTTGAGTCCAACTGCTAAAGTTTTGCCTTAATTTTTTTTTAGACTGTTGCATGTAGATCTTATAAAATCTTTTAGACCTTTATGAGGAATTGTCGTCATATTAAAAATATAAATTAAATAAATATTGTATGCTTTTATAATAAACCAACTGAATGGTGAAATATGATGAAATCCTATGCGGGATTTGTGTTTCACTTTCACTAGTGAAAAATTATAAAATATCACAAATTTATGTTAAAATATAATGTTTTGTATTATTTTTTAAAATCTTTTATGATTTTTTTTTTGGTATAGGGAAGTGTACGCCTCTCTCTATTATTAACCTAGAAAAACATAAAATGCATAATTTTTTAAATGATATTAAATATTGGCAGAGGTAATCGAATCAGTGGAATTTTGACAATAACGTCTTTATTTTAAGTGAAACACCGTGTATGTTGTCTAAAATTTAAATCGAAGCTTCAAACATATAAAAATAACATACATGCAGTTTATTTTTACAAAGAAAATCCTATCTGAAACTTTTTAAATCAAAACATAAAGGTAAAAACCGTTTAAGAAACTTATGCGATTTTTACTCTCTGGTAATAGAGGATGCAAAATGATAAAATAATGGAAAAACTTTTGTGAACTAAAAAACTTTTTTAAGGCATAAACTACACAAGGATGAAAATTTTGGTACATTAGCGCAAGCTGTCCACTAACAATACAATATGTAGAATTGTTTTTTATTACATTTAAACACAAAAAATGGGTTTTTAGAAAAAAGTTACATTTATTAACGATACATAAAGGATAAACAGGTAATTTTCCAAGAAAGGGTGACATTTATCCTTTTTCCTTGTATTCCTGCACAAAATTCCTTATAAAATATTAATATGGTAAAGTCTACAGTAAAGGACTTTCAGGAAATTTGTACGAGTTTTTATGAGCTTTTAAGGTTCTATGAAGGCTTTTTATTTAAAAATCCATTATTATTTATGACATTTAATACTCTATATATAATCATAACATAATCTATATATTATCTTAATTTTTGGAAACTTTGAATGAAATTTATAAGGACAATTTTTTTTTAAGGGCTTGCCATACAAACTTTTACAGGATTTTATAAACATGATTTAAGTTTTTATTTCTATAAAGATGTACATTACAATTTTTATGAATTTTATGAGGAAATAATATTAGTTTCGGCAGGAATTTTTAAAAGTTTTTATGATAACCACTTGGAAAGATGCTTCAGGTTTTTCATGGAAATCCATGGGGATTTTATAGGTTCCTTTATTTATTGTTTTCCATAGATCGTTAGTACAGTTTTTAAAAGTTTCTATGTTTAACATATTGTTTTTTTTTGGTTAAGCATTTTCATCAGTTTTTCTATTTATAAGCTTACCGTAAAATTTAACACAAAAAATCCTAAAATATTCTTAACTCAACTCATAAAATTAACTAAAAACATTTTATAAAAGGATATTTTAGAACATTAAATTCACTATGGAAGATTATAAAATATTCTACTCAAAAAGTTTTAGTTCATTCCTTTACGAAAGAAACTATAAGGGCGCAATATACGAATATAGACTAAGATTTAGGACAATGAGACGCGTCTCGTTTTTAATCTAATTATGCGAGTTTTTCTTTAAATTTAAGTGAAATTTGGTGAAATTTTGAGGACTTTCTAATTTGCTGACCAGATGAGATTTTACTGACCGTGTATTTCTAAGCTGAAATTCTGCTGACCACTATATACACGTTGATCCCGGAATTTCAGCCTAGAAGTACCCGGTCAGCAAGCTTTTATATTATTTTTGAGAATATCTCCACAGGGGTGAGGGTGAGGATCAACGTGTAGTGGTCAGCAGAATTTCATCCTAGAAATACCCGATCAGCAAGCTGTTATATAATTTTTGTGAATATCTTCACAGGGGTGGGTGGGTAAAATTTGGGCAGGGGTATTCTATTAGTCTAGCCTAGGATCAACGTGTATATAGTGTTCAGCAGAATTTCAGCTTAGAAATACCCGGTCAGCAAAATCTCTGTTAATTTGGTGACTTATTCAGTTTTTTTATCTCTTTTTATTCCAAAATTTGTAGAGCTTTTTCACACTAATAAAAAACAAAAATTGAAATTTTTACTTCAAATGTTTTTATGGAAGAATAATTAAAAACTGTCAAAACAAACTTAACTG
Organism: Oxystoma pomonae; assembly: GCA_963921995.1. Classification (NCBI taxonomy): domain Eukaryota; kingdom Metazoa; phylum Arthropoda; class Insecta; order Coleoptera; family Brentidae; genus Oxystoma; species Oxystoma pomonae. The sequence continues at coordinate 77,111,247 of OY998166.1, read as the reverse complement.
ACGTTTTTCTTAAATAAAATAGCGTTTTTCTACTCGCGTGCGTGCACTTTACTTATTAATTTTTTTCAGAGCGAGAAGTTGCATTTCCCGCACTTGTTAGGTAAATAACTATTTACGTCTCAGTAAACAAGTCTAACACCAATTTTGCCAAATTTGAATGACGACCTTCTTTGTAACATTTTCAAAACCTCCCCCTCCCTCTTCCTTAAATTACGTAAAAAATATTTTGAACTATTAGTTATTTTATTATTTTCTTTATTCCTCCCCTTCGTAACACTTCACCTACTTCCACACGCCGCGTTACGTAATTTAAGGACGCCTCAACAAGTTGCAATCTATAGGCAAAAGTCAAGGTCTGGGAGAAAAGCAGGAGGGGAGAAGAGTGGGCGATTTCTCTCGCATTTTTATGGCTTCTGCAAAAAATCTTCGAAATTTCATAATTTTTGAATTTGAATGAGGCGAATCCCTAATAACTCAAAAATTATTTTTTTTGCTTGCGCGGTTAAAGTCGCAGAACTTTTATTAATGGTATTTTTTACATGCGCTTTTCTTTAATTTGCGCTGTAATCTTTATGTAAACTAAATTATTTAGGCGGATATAGTCACGTTTGCGCTGTAATGGCATGCGCGGTTTTTATTTTGCTAAACAGCACAAGCATTAATGGTGTGTGTCGCAAAAAAAATTAACGCAAATATTTTACCGCGCTAGAATATACAGCGGAAACCATTTGCTTTTATTGCTACATATTAATACAGTAAAATAATTACAGACTAACAATACAATAAAATCAAAGGTTGAACTTATATGTAAAAGGCTTTTTTCTTGATTTAAGATGGCAGTAATCTCCTTAAACCAACTGGGGGCCGGTTTATGATAAACTTGCTACCCAAGTAACACTTTGTCGACGTTTTAACGTTGCCAAAGGCGACTTAATGTTGTGTGAAAACGCCGTATAAACGTTCTAGCAACTCGCTTTTCCACCAATTTGGTAAATATTTTTTGAGTGGTGTTGACGTTGCCTGTGACTAGAGTCGCTAGCAAAGTTTCCACACCGTTGCCGAAGCGACTACGACTGAAGTGCCATCTGGATAATATTTTTATTAATATAATTGATTTGAAATCAAGACTTCCACGTCTCTGCAACCACAAATGCACTAATTTCGAAACACCATCTATCAATAATTCTAAAATACATAGCTAGGTAACATTCAGGTTCCCACTAACTAAATTTAACAACGAACCTTAGTTTTCCATCAAAAATGGAAATTTTAGCTTTAAAAATAAGGGGGCCTTCAATCCTTCTTACTTTTTTGCTAAATAATTTTTTTATTTAAATACTGAAAATTTTAAAAATGCTTTAAACCTATTTTAAACTGTAGCCAATCTAAAAGAATACTTAAAAATTTCCAAAATTAACTAAAAATAATCAAAATCCAGAAAAAAAACAAGATTCTTTTAACGATTTATACAAATGGTGTAGCGGCGCATATCAGGAAAAGAAAACAGTATGGCGGCAATAATCATTTCTTGATTTACTGAAAACCTAACCATTTTGCCACTAAAGGTGCCCTCTGTAGTTGTCTCATACCTATTTTAAAATTGGCCGAAAGTGCCAATAGCTTTTTCCTTTTGCTGCAACAATTTGCACTAATTATATCTATCCTTTATATTTATACAAGCTAGAAAAGGACATAGATACATTTAGTGCACCTGGTGTGCATCAAAAGAAGAACACCACAAATTAATTTCAAGGTAGTCTGACTCTTCGTTACTTGGTATCTGCAGTCGGTCAGGGAGTCTGACTCTGGGTCACTTGGGGGGCGTTACATAGTTTGTAGGCAGGAAAACAAATCAAACAATTACAGCTGCTAACAAAATTACCTTGTGACGTCACACAATCAGAAATCGCGACGTAATTTTGTTAGCAGCTGTAATTGTTTGATTTGTTTTCCTGCCTACAAACTATGTAACGCCCCCCAAGTGACCCAGAGTCAGACTCCCTGACCGACTGCAGATACCAAGTAACGAAGAGTCAGACTACCTTGAAATATTTACCAAATTGGTGCAAAAGCGAGTTGCTAGAACGTTTATACGGCGTTTTCACACAACATTAAGTCGCCTTTGGCAACGTTAAAACGTCGACAAAGTGTTACTTGGGTAGCAAGTTTATCATAAACCGGCCCCCAGTTGGTTTAAGGAGATCACTGCCATCTTAAATCAAGAAAAAAGCCTTTTACATATAAGTTCAACCTTTGATTTTATTGTATTGTTAGTCTGTAATTATTTTACTGTATTAATATGTAGCAATAAAAGCATTAGTTATTAGTTAATATTATTAATTAAAAAAAAAAAATCGCGGTAAATGGTTTCCGCTGTATATTCTAGCGCGGTAAAATATTTGCGTTAATTTTTTTTGCGACACACACCATTAATGCTTGTGCTGTTTAGCAAAATAAAAACCGCGCATGCCATTACAGCGCAAATGTGACTATATCCGCCTAAATAATTTAGTTTACATAAAGATTACAGCGCAAATTAAAGAAAAGCGCATGTAAAAAACCCCAATAATAAAAGGTCTGCGGCTTTAACCGCGCAAGCAAAAAAAATAATTTTTGAGTTATTAGGGATTCGCCTCATTCAAATGTATATTTTTGGCCTCATTTCTGCGCGGTAAAAGGCTTTCACTGTAAACTCTTACGCGCTAGGGGCCGTAAAATTAACGTGTGATTTTAAAAATGTTATCACATTTTTATGAAATTTCGAAGATTTTTTGCAGAAGCCATAAAAATGCGAGAGCAATCGCCCACTCTCCTCCCCTCCTGCTTTTCTGCCAGACCTTGACTTACGCCTATAGATTGCAACTTGTTGAGGCGTCCTTAAATTACGTAACGCGGCGTGGGGAAGTAGGTGAAGTGTTACGAGGAGGAGGAATAAAGAAAATAATAAAATAACTAATAGTTCAAAATATTTTTTACCTAATTTAAGGAAGAGGGGGGGGGGAGGTTTTGAAAATGTTACAAAGAAGGTCGTCATTCAAATTTGGCAAAATTGGTGTTAGACTTGTTTACTGAGATGTAAATAGTTATTTACCTAACAAGTGCGGGAAATGCAACTTCTCGCTCTGAAAAAAATTAATAAGTAAAGTGCACTTTTACGCACGCGAGTAGAAAAACGCTATTTTATTTAAGAAAAACGTCAGTTAAGTTTGTTTTGACAGTTTTTAATTATTCTTCCATAAAAACATTTGAAGTAAAAATTTCAATTTTCGTTTTTTATTAGTGTGAAAAAGCTCTACAAATTTTGGAATAAAAAGGGATAAAAAAACTGAATAAGTCACCAAATTAACAGAGATTTTGCTGACCGGGTATTTCTAAGCTGAAATTCTGCTGAACACTATATACACGTTGATCCTAGGCTAGACTAATAGAATACCCCTGCCCAAATTTTACCCAACCACCCCTGTGAAGATATTCACAAAAATTATATAACAGCTTGCTGATCGGGTATTTCTAGGATGAAATTCTGCTGACCACTACACGTTGATCCTCACCCTCACCCCTGTGGAGATATTCACAAAAATAATATAAAAGCTTGCTGACCGGGTACTTCTAGGCTGAAATTCCGGGATCAACGTGTATATAGTGGTCAGCAGAATTTCAGCTTAGAAATACACGGTCAGCAAAATCTCATCTGGTCAGTAAATTAGGGAGTCCTCAAAATTTCACCAAATTTCACTTAAATTTAAAGAAAAACTCGCATAATTAGATTAAAAACGAGACGCGTCTCATTGTCCTAAATCTTAGTCTATATTCGTATATTGCGCCCTTATAGTTTCTTTCGTAAAGGAATGAACTAAAACTTTTTGAGTAGAATATTTTATAATCTTCCATAGTGAATTTAATGTTCTAAAATATCCTTATATGAAATGTTTTTAGTTAATTTTATGAGTTGAGTTAAGAATATTTTAGGATTTTTTGTTTTAAATTTTACGGTAAGCTTATAAATAGAAAAACTGATGAAAATGCTTAACCAAAAAAAAAAAAAAACAATATGTTAAACATAGAAACTTTTTAAAACTGTACTAACGATCTATGGAAAACAATAAATAAAGGAACCTATAAAATCCCCATGAATTTCCATGAAAAACCTGAAGCATCTTTCCAAGTGGTTATCATAAAAACTTTTAAAAATTCCTGCCGAAACTAATATTATTTCCTCATAAAATTCATAAAAACCGTAATGTACATCTTTATAGAAATAAAAACTTAAATCATGTTTATAAAATCCTGTAAAAGTTTGTATGGCAAGCCCTTAAAAAAAATTGTCCTTATAAATTTCATTCAAATTTTCCAAAAATTAAGATAATATATAGATTATGTTATGATTATATATAGAGTATTAAATGTCATAAATAATAATGGATTTTTAAATAAAAAGCCTTCATAGAACGTTCAGGATCATGGCCCCTGCATGTTCGGTCAATTATCCAACATCATTTTATCCTAATTTTAACCCCTCTTTCCTTCCTCGTAATACTTTTGCAAATTATGCACTTACACTTAATGAATATGGAAAACCCCCCTAAAAACATAAAAAATTAAATTTTTATTATTTTTTACATTATTTGTGGAGTAAAACTGTTACGGAGCGCAGTTGCTTTATAAAACTTTCACCCCCTTCTACCCCTCGCCGTGTTTTATTTATGGACGCAGCCTTTTTTAGGCCCTTAGTTTATATTTCAAGATAGTCTGACTACTGGACACTTGGAAACTGATTTTTTGAATTTATGTCTCCCTCACCAATTTTTTGTGCCTCTAATATGCCTCTAGTAGACCAACTATGTTGACGTTGAGTAGACGGCCAGGAAACGTTAAACTGACGAGTCCTAAAAACGTTGTTTGCGACGTCACTAAGGCGTTTATGTAGGGTATACAAATTAACCTTAGTCAATTGACAACCTTATGGCGTCGTTGTCCCGTCGTTCATTGCGGTCATTGAAAACCCCACAATATTCCAGTAAAAATAAAAGTTGTTAGGGGGTTACCAAATTTACCCTAGTTAATAACAACGGTGTGGCGTCGTTTTCTTGTCCATCATGGCGGCCGTTGCACAAATGACTAATTCTTGTACTTTATGCAACGTTAATTTTAGTGTATTTCTTAATTATGGCAACTAAGGCAACTAAAAATTGTTACTTGGGTATTGAGCGAGTTAGGGATTTAACCCCTGTATTAACCTTCAGTTGTCTCATTTTGGCATTTGGTATATTGGTCGCGATTCTTCAGAAACGACAGAAAATCGCACCCGCCGTAATTCTGGAAAATGGCGATTTTTACTTATTGCCTCATTTAAAATAACAACACAGCGTCTTTAATATTTATCCTAACGTTGTAAGACAAACCGCATAATTTTTTTAATAACATTTTGTAAATTTAATATTTTAAAGATATTCTGCAGGACTAGTTTACGGCGGAGCTAAATTGCTACTACGCGTACCAACAAACGTCAAAAAGCGTCGAAAATTCTCACGATTGGTTTGTTCGGGTTCCGAATTTTAAAACTGTCCTAGAACGTTTTAGAACTGCGCGTGATAGTTGCGCAATCTACGGGACTGTTCTTAACAGTTTACAATTTTTGGACGAACCCGAACGCACTTTCATAAATTTCCGCATGTACATAATAATAGAAAAAAGAAGAAGCACGTGATGTGATTCAGAGTGTCTTAAGTTTATCTCTTTATTTTTAGCATAAAATAAATATTTTACCAAAAATTTTCCATGAATTGGTTCTCATCATATAGGTCCACAGTTTTTTTCTACAAAATTCATAGCTTTTGTGATTCTACAAAATTCGTAGCTTCATAATTTTGTTTTACATTTAACAATCTGCCAATGGCTTCATCAACACCACTACTTAATGAAGAGGTAGAATCTTGCCTTAATTCTTCCAAAGTGAAATTCTGCAGTTTTTGAAATAACAGGAAAATTTAACACTGAAAAAGCTGAATTTTTGGGTTAGGCAGGGATTCCTCTTCTTTAGGTCACACCATACAAAACCCTCGACAAAACCTTTATAAAAATACACGCGGATAATAAAATAATACAAGATTACACTCTGACTTTTTATTATTTTTCGTAAAAACCCATTTATTTGGGTATATTTTCGATGAACAAATTCTTTTTTCGCACAAACTTTACATGCGTAAATGAATTTGCGCATACGTCAGAAAATAGTCCTAAACAGTTCAATTTAATTCCGCCCGGCTTCACGGGACTGTACAGAACAGTATTGAACCGGTTCTAGACAAATTTTCGGTAGTAACCCGAACGCAAAAATTTTCAGTTCAGAACAGTTGTGGTCGAACCAGAACGCGCTTTTTTAAGCGCACATGCTTCGGACCGTTTAGAACAGGAAATTTCGACGAACCCGAACAAACTACATGCGAAAGGAAAGACAGAATTTGTGCGACTTTTCTAAACAATGACAGCGACACATTCCATGGCTATCTATGGTTTTGTATGTTAAAAGCTTTAAAGGTTTGTTTACACCATATAACTATGAGATACTATAATGGCCCAAGTGTCGCAAAATGTGTAACAATAATAACTTTGAAAGACAAAGAAAATAATGTGCAAATCAGGGTTGGCCATGGACAAGGCCATAGGCGAAAAATCTACTGCGCATGCCTGATGCAGACTGCTCGCGCCCAGAGTATTTTTGGGGTCTGCGTTTTTTCCAGGCTATCTTGATTGGAAGAGTTATTATCGCTACGGCTTTTTCTTCGGAAAATGCAAGGGCAGGGCCGATATATTATCTCAGAGTTAATGGTTTACACCCAAAAATAAGCTTAATAAATCACATTTTTAAATAAAAAAAGTACTTTTCAAAAAACTGCCTACAAAAATTAAAATTGACATATTTTTTATTTACCGTACAGTATTAAGACACTAAATTTTAAGGAATATTAGCAAATTAGTCCTGACAAAAAAGCAGGTGGTGTAAACTTGTGTTTAAAAATCGTCAGTTGCAAGGGCGAGATTTTCTGACGGTTTTTGAAGAATCGCGACCATTATGTCAGTAATCTTTCTGTGTAACTCGAGAGTTAAATGCCTAACTTGCTATATGTTCCTCCTATACATTGACTTCAAGAACAGGCTGGAATTTGATTTTTTTATAAATAAAATACTTAAAAATTTGTATTTCCAAAAAAATCAACAAAATTTAACGTAGACGAACCACTTCTTGGTGGTGGTCTAAAATATACTATGATTTTACTCGAAATACGACAGCCCGTGTCACAGTTTTGAGATTTCTTGTTTACCCAGAAAAAAATGGCCTTACGCGCCTCATTCCAGTGCATTTTGACGTCCATCCAGTTAAACAGCATAATTATATTTAATATTAATATGCCTTTTGAAACCATCGTAAAAAACCTACAATCTTTTGCAAAGTATTTGGTTTTATGTTCACGGACTTGAGAACTGTAAAATTCTCATTTTTAAAAGGTTTTTTTTATAAGGTTCTATTGGAAGTTTTTTGGCAGCGATATGTCAGATATACTATAAGGCTGATGAGCTCGTTGGAAGGTCTAAAAGCATGACGCGGAGTTCTCAAACTTTCAAAATTGTAAGCAGGGGCCTCTCTAGGGGTGAGGCAGATGGGGGCGACGAAATCGAAAAAATATTGCAGTAGACATTTAACAATTAAAATATAGATATATTAATGCTCCCCCCATTTGCGGCGACCATACATTTGGTAAAAGTTAAAAATAACTATTAAAGTAACATTCGTGGCATATCGGACAAAGCGTTTTTGTTTCTCACCTCATTACGACCAGGCCTCCAATATCTAATAGAGAATCCAGACAACTACAGACCTGTTTCATCCTTATTAGGAATCATCAGGGAATCATAGGATTGTACCTGGCAGTTGAAGCTACACAGGCACCATTCACTCTCGAATTTAAAACAAAAAGTTTGTAATCCGCGGGGACCTAGTACCTGTGTGCGCCACCTGTCGAATAAGCTGAGAAACAAAAACATCAAAATTAAAAAGTGCAGAATATCGTAAATACAGAATCCTGTACCTTTCAGCAGGTTATAAAGAAGAAACCTGTAAAAATATAAGATCACTGTAAAATGACTCTTAAAAAGAGGTAACGTTCGCAATAGCACCGCCCCCAATTGGAGCGTCATACTACGTTGCCCTAATTTTAAGGCACCATCAAGCAATCGCTCCAGAGGAGGCTTGTTGCGCAAAACTCACTTTGTTGTTCTTTAAATATTTTGGCTTTTTAGTTCTGCGGATTACAAACTTTTTGTTTTAAATTCGAGAGGTGTGCATGGTGCCTGTGTAGCTTCAACTGCCAGATACAATCCTATAACTCCCTGATGATTCCTAATAAGGATGAAACAGGTCTGTGGGTGTCTGGTTTCTCGATAAGATATTGGAGGCCTGGTCGTAATGAGGTGAGAAACAAAAACGCTCTGTCCGATATTCCACGAATGTTACTTTATTTTTTATTTGCGGACACGAAATTCACTTTGTTGTTTGTTAAAAATAACTTTCGTAAGGTAATTCCTGACCGAGTAACAAAACATAATTGACCTCAACCCAAGAAATTCACAAAAAAAAATAAAAATAACACTGCGAATTTTCGCCACGACCACTATTTTAAGCGAAAATTTTAAGAAAAAGTTTGTAATATTTCTCAAATTTTAAGATAAAGTAACAATATTTTTAAAATTTTTGCATGCTGCGCTAGTTTTTGTTTTTCGTTTAAAAGTAAACATTAACTATATTTTCAAAAATTTCGGACTCACTATATTTTAACTTTTTACCTGTGGCACTATTTTAAGTAAAATTTTTAAGATAATAAAACAAAATTTTTAAAATTTTTACTTCGGGCACCATTTTAAGATAAGGTTAATATTTCTCAAGTTTTCACCTGCGGAGCTATTAATATCTTAAAAATAGCAATATTTTGCAAATTTTTGCCTCTTGCACTATTTGAAGTAAACATTTTAAACGTATGTGAAGTTAGCAACGAAAATTCAGCAAAGAATTGGGGATATTCCTATTTGCACCAATACATATTTTCAAAAATTGAAAAGCTTCAAATTTAAACTTCCAAGGACTCTTTCATGCCTCAAAGCGTTTTTCGAATACATCTGTAAATCTAAAAAAAAAGTTTAGAACAAAAAAAATATCTACCTTTTCCATAGCACAAAATACACTTCTTTTAGATACAGAATATGATAATGTGACCCTTAAAAATAATGTAATACAGTAAAACACAAACAGTAGGTTCCTCTCTCGATGGAGAATCATCCCTCAAAACCTCAATTCCTCCCGCCCCGTTGAAGGTACCAAAAACGCATTTCCTAGTTCCAGAATGTAAAAAAATTAAACAACGAAAAAGATTATTCAAAAATGATGTAACAAAATAAAATTCATACAGTAGATTCCTCCATCGATGAAGAATCATCCCTCGAAACCCTAATTCCTTCCACCCCGTCGAAGGTACCAAAAACGCATTTCGTAGTTCCAGAATGTAAAAAATTCAAACAACGAAAAAGATTATTCAAAAATGATGTAACACAATAAAATTTATACAGTAGATTCCTCTATCGATGGAGAATCATCCTTCGAAGTCCTAATTCTTTCCACCCCGTCGAAGGTACCAAAAACGCATTTCGAAGTACATCATTTTCGAATAATCTTTTTCGTTGCTTAAATTTTTTACATTCTGGAACTAGAAATTGCGTTTTTGGTACCTTCGACGGGGTGGAAGGAGTTAGGGTTTCGAGAGATGAACTTCCATCGATGGAGAAATCTACTGTATGAATTTTATTGTGTTACATCATTTTTGAATAATCTTTTTCGTTGTTTGAATTTTTTACATTCTGGAACTACGAAATGCGTTTTTGGTACCTTCGACGGGGTGGAAGGAATTAGGGTTTCGAGGGATGAATTTCCATCGATGGAGAAATCTACTGTATGAATTTTATTGTGTTACATCATTTTTGAATAATCTTTTTCGTTGTTTGAATTTTTTGCATTCTGGAACTAGAAAATGCGTTTTTGGTACCTTCGACGGGTTGGAAGGAACTAGGACTTCGAGGGATGATTCTTCGTCGATGGAGGAATCTACTGTATGAATTTTATTGTCTTACATCATTTTTGAATAATCTTTTTCGTTGTTTGAATTTTTTACATTCTGGAACTACGAAATGCGTTTTTGGTACCTTCGACGGGGTGAAAGGAATTAGGGTTTCGAGGGATGAATTTCCATCGATGGAGAAATCTACTGTATGAATTTTATTGTGTTACATCATTTTTGAATAATCTTTTTCGTTGTTTGAATTTTTTACATTCTGGAACTAGGAAATGCGTTTTTGGTACCTTCGACGGGGTGGAAGGAATTAGGGTTTCGAGGGATGATTCTCCATCGATGGAGGAATCTACTGTATAAATTTTATTGTGTTACATCATTTTTGATTAATCTTTTTCGTTGTTTGAATTTTTTACATTCTGGAACTAGGAAATGCGTTTTTGGTACCTTCGACGGGGTGGAAGGAATTAGGGTTTCGAAAGATGATTCTCCATCGATGGAGGAATCTACTGTATAACTTTCATTGTGTTACATCATTTTTGAATAATCTTTTTCGGTGTTTGAATTTTTGCATTCTGGAACTAGAAAATGCGTTTCTGGTACATTCGACGGGGTGGAAAGAATTAGTGCTTCGAGGGATGATTCTCCATCGATGTAGGAATCTACTGTAAGAATTTTATTGTTTTACATCATTTTTGATTAATCTTTTTCGTTGTTTGAATTTTTTACATTCTGGAACTAGGAAATGCGTTTTTGGTACCTTCGACGGGGTGGAAGGAATTAGGGTTTCGAAAGATGATTCTCAATCGATGGAGGAATCTACTGTATAAATTTTATTGTGTTACATCATTTTTGAATAATCTTTTTCGGTGTTTGAATTTTTGCATTGTGGAACTAGAAAATGCGTTTTTGGTACCTTCGACGGGGTGGAAAGAATTAGGACTTCGAGGGATGATTCTCCATCGATGGAGAAATCTACTGTAAGAATTTTATTGTTTTACATCATTTTTGATTAATCTTTTTCGTTGTTTGAATTTTTTACATTCCGGAAATAGGAAATGCGTTTTTGGTACCTTCGACGGGGTGGAAGGAATTAGGAGGGATGAATTTTCATCGATGGAGAAATCTACTGTATGAATTTTATTGTGTTACATCATTTTTGATTAATCTTTTCCGTTGTTTGAATTTTTTACATTCTGGAACTAGGAAATGCGTTTTTGGTATCTTCGACGGGTTGGAAGGAACTAGGACTTTGAGGGATGATTCTCCATCGATGAGGAGAGATCTACTGTATGAATTTTATTGTGTTACATCATTTTTGATTAATCTTTTCCGTTGTTTGAATTTTTTACATTCTGGAACTAGGAAATGCGTTTTTGGTATCTTCGACGGGGTGGAAGGAATTAGGGTTTCGAGGGATGATTCTCCATCGATGGAGGAATCTACTGTATAAATTTTATTGTGTTAAATCATTTTTGAATAATATTTTTCGTTGTTTGAATTTTTTACATTCTGGAACTACGAAATGCGTTTTTGATACCTTCGACGGGGTCGAAAGAATTAGCACTTCGAGGGATGATTCTCCATCGATGGAGGAATCTACTGTATGAATTTTGTTGTGTTACATCATTTTTGAATTATCTTTTTCGTTGTTTAAATTTTTTACATTCTGGAACTAGAAATTGCGTTTTTAGTACCTTCGACGGGGTGGAAGGAGTTAGAGTTTCGAGGGATGATTCTCCATCGATGGAGGAATCTACTGTATAAATTTTATTGTGTTACATCATTTTTGAATAATCTTTTTCGTTGCTTAAATTTTTTACATTCTGGAACTAGAAAATGCGTTTTTGGTACCTTCGACGGGTTGGAAGGAACTAGGACTTTGAGGGATGATTCTCCATCGATGAGGAGAGATCTACTGTATGAATTTTATTGTGTTACATCATTTTTGATTAATCTTTTTCGTTCTTTGAATTTTTTACATTCTGGAACTAGGAAATGCGTTTTTGGTACCTTCGACGGGGTGGAAGGAATTAGGGTTTCAAAGGATGATTCTCCATCGATGGAGGAATCTACTGTATAAATTTTATTGTATTACATCATTTTTGAATAATCTTTTTCGTTGCTTAAATTTTTTACATTCTGGAACTAGAAAATGCGTTTTTGGTACCTTCGACGGGTTGGAAAGAACTAGGACTTCGAGGGATGATTCTCCATCGATGAAGAGAAATCTACTGTATGAATTTTATTGTGTTACATCATTTTTGATTAATCTTTTCCGTTGTTTGAATTTTTTACATTCTGGAACTAGGAAATGCGTTTTTGGTACCTTCGACGGGGTGGAAGGAATTAGGGTTTCGAAAGATGATTCTCCATCGATGGAGGAATCTACTGTATAACTTTCATTGTGTTACATCATTTTTGAATAATCTTTTTCGGTGTTTGAATTTTTGCATTCTGGAACTAGAAAATGCGTTTCTGGTACATTCGACGGGGTGGAAAGAATTAGTGCTTCGAGGGATGATTCTCCATCGATGTAGGAATCTACTGTAAGAATTTTATTGTTTTACATCATTTTTGATTAATCTTTTTCGTTGTTTGAATTTTTTACATTCTGGAACTAGGAAATGCGTTTTTGGTACCTTCGACGGGGTGGAAGGAATTAGGGTTTCGAAAGATGATTCTCAATCGATGGAGGAATCTACTGTATAAATTTTATTGTGTTACATCATTTTTGAATAATCTTTTTCGGTGTTTGAATTTTTGCATTGTGGAACTAGAAAATGCGTTTTTGGTACCTTCGACGGGGTGGAAAGAATTAGGACTTCGAGGGATGATTCTCCATCGATGGAGAAATCTACTGTAAGAATTTTATTGTTTTACATCATTTTTGATTAATCTTTTTCGTTGTTTGAATTTTTTACATTCCGGAAATAGGAAATGCGTTTTTGGTACCTTCGACGGGGTGGAAGGAATTAGGGTTTCGAGGGATGAATTTCCATCGATGGAGAAATCTACTGTATGAATTTTATTGTGTTACATCATTTTTGATTAATCTTTTCCGTTGTTTGAATTTTTTACATTCTGGAACTAGGAAATGCGTTTTTGGTATCTTCGACGGGTTGGAAGGAACTAGGACTTTGAGGGATGATTCTCCATCGATGAGGAGAGATCTACTGTATGAATTTTATTGTGTTACATCATTTTTGATTAATCTTTTCCGTTGTTTGAATTTTTTACATTCTGGAACTAGGAAATGCGTTTTTGGTATCTTCGACGGGGTGGAAGGAATTAGGGTTTCGAGGGATGATTCTCCATCGATGGAGGAATCTACTATATAAATTTTATTGTGTTAAATCATTTTTGAATAATATTTTTCGTTGTTTGAATTTTTTACATTCTGGAACTACGAAATGCGTTTTTGATACCTTCGACGGGGTCGAAAGAATTAGCACTTCGAGGGATGATTCTCCATCGATGGAGGAATCTACTGTATGAATTTTGTTGTGTTACATCATTTTTGAATTATCTTTTTCGTTGTTTAAATTTTTTACATTCTGGAACTAGGAATTGCGTTTTTAGTACCTTCGACGGGGTGGAAGGAGTTAGAGTTTCGAGGGATGATTCTCCATCGATGGAGGAATCTACTGTATAAATTTTATTGTGTTACATCATTTTTGAATAATCTTTTTCGTTGCTTAAATTTTTTACATTCTGGAACTAGAAAATGCGTTTTTGGTACCTTCGACGGGTTGGAAGGAACTAGGACTTTGAGGGATGATTCTCCATCGATGAGGAGAGATCTACTGTATGAATTTTATTGTGTTACATCATTTTTGATTAATCTTTTTCGTTCTTTGAATTTTTTACATTCTGGAACTAGGAAATGCGTTTTTGGTACCTTCGACGGGGTGGAAGGAATTAGGGTTTCGAAGGATGATTCTCCATCGATGGAGGAATCTACTGTATAAATTTTATTGTATTACATCATTTTTGAATAATCTTTTTCGTTGCTTAAATTTTTTACATTCTGGAACTAGAAAATGCGTTTTTGGTACCTTCGACGGGTTGGAAAGAACTAGGACTTCGAGGGATGATTCTCCATCGATGAAGAGAAATCTACTGTATGAATTTTATTGTGTTACATCATTTTTGATTAATCTTTTCCGTTGTTTGAATTTTTTACATTCTGGAACTACTACTCATTATCATTATGATATTCTGTATCTAAAAGAGGTGTATTTTGTGCTATGGATAAGGTAGATATTTTTTTTTTATTCTAAAGTTTTTTTTTGATTTACAGATGTATTCAAAAAACGCTTTGAGGTATTAAAGAGTCCTTGGAAGTTTAAATTTGAGGCTTTTCAATTTTTGAAAATATGCATTGGTGCAAATAGCAATATCCCCAATTCGTTGCTAAGTTTTCGTTGCTAACTTCACACACGTACATTTTAAGATGTTTTTAATATTTCTCAAATCGTGGCGCTTGACCACTATAAACGATATAATTGTAGCAAAATCGGTTAAGCCTCTTAGCAATTAATCTCATTTGAACAAGATATTACTAAAAGTTTAAATTATAATTAAAATAATTTTGCAGAAAAAAAGTCAAAGAAGTTTTTGAACTTTAAAAACACACAAACACAAGCTAATTTTTTATTTTTAGTTAAAAGTAGTTTTTTTGTAAAATTTTGAGAAAAAAAGTATTATTTATTTTATCGTTACTGTATTTCTATTTACTTATCTTGAAAATTTATTTATTTGTTGATAGGGGGGAATGGCGCCGGCGGGTGGCATATTTGTTTCTTGCCTCAGACGGCCGCAGCCCCAGAGACGCCCCTGATTGTAGGTAATGTCAAAATTTCAGGGCAATAAAAAGTAGCACGGATCACCACTGTTTCGGTACTCTGTGGCGAAAGTGTACAAAACATTAATTTTATTGGAGGATAAAAATTAAAAAAAGTATTTTGGAACTTAATATTATTTATAAAATGCCATAGAGTGGGAAAGAACCCCGCGAATTTCTTATGTATCCTGGGCACCCGTTAATTTTTTTCATATTTTAATATGTTATAGGAGAGGGTCGGAAAAATATTTTTTGTCATTGCCACCCCTCCCAATAGGTACAGGGTGAGCCAGAACATAAAGTTAAAGTTCAAAAATTTACTATTTTGTACCTCTCTAAATCCTTGTTTTTACGGAAACTATGAAATGGAAAAAAGTGAGTTTTAAGTATGTTGTTTACTAAAGCACAACTAACATTTTTTGTACTTACACCTGCAAAATATTTTTGGTAGTCTTTAAAGCAATAAAACAATAAATGGTTATCAATTTCATGTGCACCAGTGGCGTATCAAAAATATTTTTCTTGGAGGGGTATAGTACTTAAGGGTTAACGATGTAACATCATTGCGTTGAGGCCTTCCCCCCATTACTAAGGTTTTTCGAGGGTTTCTCAAAAAGATGACTATGCCGTCAACGTAAAGTTTGTATCTATAATTCAGTGGCGCATCCAGGATTTGGCTTCGGTAGGGGGGGGGAGGGGGTTAAGGATAAATAATTAAAAAAATTTAATTTGAAAAAAAATTGATACAATGAAACAGGTGTTTACAAGCGCGGACCTGGGCTCAAATTTGGAGAGGGGGAGGGTGTTAACCAAATTTAAAATTGTTTATTTATCCAAAATTTGATGTCAAAGTCATGGTTCCATTGGCAATGGCAAATTTTTTTAAGAAAATAGTACTTAAAATGCAATTTTAATGCCGCAGGCAAAAATTTTTGCGAAAATGTTTTGACAAAATTACATTAAATGGCCATTTTGATGGTGATCCAAATTGAAAACAGATAAAAAAATCACATATTTATATAGCGGTCATGAACGAGCGAAATCATAAAAATAAAAGGTGCTGTAGCGCCGCGGGCGAAAAATTTTGCAATTTATGATTTTTGAAAGATTTTTGTTAAAAAGTTCAGGTACTTGTATATTATTCCCTATATATTTTATTTGTGAACCGGGTTGCTCGGGGGGTTTTAACTCGGTGTGCCACTGTAAAATGACCTACTTATAATCCCAGTAGGTAAAAAAAGATCATATTTTTGTCGTCAATAAAACCCCTCCCCCCAAGAAAAGTCTTTTTGATGCGCCACTGATAGACATAAAATTGACAACCATTTATTATTCTATTGCTTTGAAGACCATAAAAAATATTTTGCAAAAATAACGATTATTTACCATTTATGAACAATTTTTTTAGCCTCACTGTATAAATACGGGCTAAAGTGTAAATATAAAAAATTTTAGTCTTACTTTACTAAACAACATATTTGAAACTCACTTTTCTCCATTTCATAGTTTTCGTAAAAACAAGGATTTAGTGAGGTACAAAATAGTCAGTTTTTGAACTTTAACCTTATTTTCTGACTCACTCTGTACTGGTTGGGAAGAGTGGCAATGATAAAAAATATTTGTCTGACCCTCCCCTACAACATATTAAAATTGAAAAAAATTTACCGACCGTGAGGTGAGGTGAACGAAATTACCCGTGGAAAAAGGTGGTGAAAAAAGCTCACCTCACCTCACGGTCGTTCAAGAATACATAAGTAATTGGCGGTGTTCTTTCCCGCTCTATAGCATTTTATAAATAATATTAAGTTCATATATTCATTCATTCATTGGTGGTGTTCTATGAATCTGACTGATACAAAACTTGAAACCAGAGAGTTTAGACCTAATACCCTTTTGCTCCGAGGTACGAAATTGGTTCCGTTTCACAATAACATTTATTCTACCACTTGATTTGCACAATTCAATAAATCGCCTTCAGTTAAAAATATACTGTATCATATCGGAGTACAAAAATAAACCAATTTTTATTTTAATTATTTTGTTTTCTCTATTTATTTATTTGGGTTTATTTTAAAATGATTTTTGTTTACATACTTTAACTGAAATCTTTTACTGTATGATTTATTCTTGCTATTTTGCACCTCTCCCCTTAAATACCTACCTTACTCTTCAACAGTATCAACAAATTATTGGAAATATTACACTTCTAAAATATTTAAATCTGCGTAAAAGATAATTTAGGCACCTCAGCGTAACAGAGCCACCCGGCTTTCTTGACAACTTCTAACTCTTAAACGACTACGAAAAACGCATAGAAAAGAAACATAAAATCCTAGAGCGTATCTTACCTTTAACATTTTACTTTTTCATTGTTTATATCACCAGCACTGGAAGCGTTGCAGAAAATCTAAAATTAATTTACAAGAATAACAAAAGTATTGTATTTTCTTACAATTTTTGCTGGTGAGATGCAAAATTTGTATAAGTCATTGACAATTTTAAATCAGTTTTTTTATCTTAATTTCAAGAATCTAAAAATACAGTTTTGTTCCCTATATGAAGTCTATTTTAAAAAATCAACTTAATTAAATTAAATTAAAAAAGACAAACTCTTCATTATTATTATATAGCAGGGGGGTTTCATCATTTGATAAAAAACAACTATCTACTTATGGCAAATTTTTAAAAATTAGGTAGGTGCCTATTGCTTGAGCTCTTGAGCTCATGGGAGGGGAGAGCGGCGTTTTAATAGGTGTTAAGTTAGTGTATACGAAACAAAAATATTTAGTTTTAAAAGCAAGTCTCATCTAGTCTCATTTACATATTTTTTTCAAAATTATTGAAAAAATTACACCAAAATGCTATTTTTTACACGTTTCAAACGTAGTTGACAAAGAAATTGCTTAAAATTAAACAAAATTGTAACAATATTTAAAAAAAAAAATTTGACAAAAAGAAATAAAAAATTTTGATCTTTTAGGTTTTTGTAAAATATTTTTGAAAAAGTAGATTGGATTAGATGCTAAGAAGGGGTGTGTTGCGGTGGTATATATAGGTTTGTTGCCAAATTATAAATGCGCCGCAGATGAAAGTTTTAAGAAGAATTATACTCAAAGTTTAAAGTTATTTTTATACAAAATAAAGAAAAGAAGAATCTTTTGAATTAAAGACTGTTTTTAATGTCTACTATGCTGTGAAGTTCATCTTGAGATATTCTTTTTTTTTAAAGTATTTTGAGATTCTTTTTAAGCACGCATTTGCGTACGGAAAGTTGCATTGGATTTACCCTGTGTTTTTCACGCACAGCGTGTGGGAAATTTTTTTTCCCGCATGCATTTTTTTAAATTATTTAAAATAAAATTTAGAGAACTATTTTACGCAATTAGGAAAAATTTTGTATCTGACACGTGCGAAAAGTGTCTTTTCGCACTATTTAGGTAAATAACTATTTCCTAGTAGCGTGCGTAAAAGTGAACTTTTACGCACGCATTTGCGGGCGGAAAGTTGCATTTTCCGCCCGCCGTGCGGGAATTGATTTATCCTGTGTCTTTTGCGCACGGCGTGTGGGAAAAAAAATTTCCGCACGTATTTTTTTGAATTGTTTAAAATAAATTTAAATAACTATTTTACGCAAGTAGGAAAAGTTTGTGCGAAAAGTATCTTTTCCACCCTTGACGGCTTGCCTGAACTCCGCTCCGCGTCGTTCGTGCAACTGCCGTCGCGTGCGGAAAAGTATCATTTTCCGCACTTATCAGGTAATAGTTATTTACGCCAGTAAATATCCGAACTACCTAAATGATACCTAAAATGGTACAAAAAGACATTTCTCTAGGAAAACGACAGACTTTATGTTTCAAAAATAGATCAAAGTTATAGTTTAATTTTTGTTTAATAATAATTTGAAACAATATGTGTCGTAAAAAAACTGACAACATTGCCAAAGATATAAAAATCTTATACTTGCTTATTTCCCTACTCGAAGAAAGTTATTAGACACTTAAGTAAATATTTCAACACATCGGTATCGGAATACCTAACGCGTTCGAAACAAAGCCAAAATACATTAAATACACTACATTTTGGACTTTTTCATG
This sequence comes from Oxystoma pomonae, assembly GCA_963921995.1. NCBI lineage: Eukaryota > Metazoa > Arthropoda > Insecta > Coleoptera > Brentidae > Oxystoma > Oxystoma pomonae. The sequence continues at coordinate 77,092,192 of OY998166.1, read as the reverse complement.
CCATGTTTAGAATGAGTTTTGGCAAACAAAGTTCCAATGTATAACATCACATTCTAAAAATAAATAAAAAGAAAGGTTCGTGGCATATCGGACACACATTTGCTTTTCAATCCATTACGACCAGGCCTCCAAGATCTAATGGATAGTCAAGAAACCTACAGGCCTGTTTCATCGTTGTTAGGAATCATCAGGGTAACATAGGACTGTACCTGACGTATGAAGCATATTACCCTGACGATTTCTAACAAGGATGAAACAGGCCTATAGGTTTCTGGACTATCCATTAGATCTTGGAGTCCCGGTCGTAATAGATTAAAAAGCAAAATGTTTGTCCGATATACCACGAACCTTTCTTTTTACTAATCGGAGAATTTTTGCGTTGGTGTATATGAGCATAAGATTTTTTTGAATAAAGTGAAATTTCTTGCTTTATTAGAAACAAAGTACTACAATTGCTTTTTTGGTACTTTTTTAGTCCACCATACCAATATGGTATAACTATTAAAATCATGAAATTTTTACTTTTCTTAATTTTATCAAAAATGAGTTACTAAGGTTCCAAAACACCTTAATCGACTCTATCGGCTGCCCCTGAATGATTAACTTTTGGGTAGGGTGGTGGAGGGTTGAAGGGGAGAAAAGGGGGATAAAATATTCAAAAAAATTGTAACTTTGGAACAAAAGATTTTCAGATTTATGTTTCCATGAATATGGACTACAAATATAAAGTCCAAATTCGTGTAAGCTTTAGTTTCCGAGTTATTTTAAAAAACGTTAAAATATATAAAAAAATATCATAACTTTAGAAGTAAAGCAGCTATCGATATGCGGTTTTCAGATTTTGGTTTTCGTAAATATTACCCAAAAATTTTGTTATAATGTTCAAATCTTTCAAAGCTACTGTTTTCGAGATATTTTTATATCCTTTTAACATAAAATAATTGATTGTATGATGGACCATCCGCGCTTTCTAGCACCAATTTTTGAAATATGCAAACTCTACCATACAAAAATAATAAAAACAATTCACATCATTGCCGGTGCCAGCAGTTAAAGTACAATAATAGTAATGTACCAGTAGATCGATGTTTGCTGGGTGTGAAAAGTCAGTCAAAAATATTTTTTTTCTGGGATACCTTGTCTACATAAGTTCAAAAAATACAATACCTTTTAGCTAAGTTCTAGTTCATTTGCAGAAAATCCATAAATTTTCGTCAAATCTGAAAAGAGCACACCGGTGAGCAGGCCTATGTATTAGGAGCTAAACTGATAGCGAACTAACTGACTAAGGCGCTGTCACGTCACGGAATTTCTTCCGTCCGTCGTTGTCGGTGACATGCGATTTTCTAAACAAAAACTGGAAAAAGTAGAACGCAAATGTTTACAATAATTTCAACGTTTTCCCGAGCGTTTTCCACGTAGAGAAACGAAACAATTATCTTCTACTTTCTAGTGCACTTTATATTTTATAAAAGCTTGTATTTGAATAGCTATTTTCCTAACAAGTGCGGAAAATCGATTTTGCCGCACGCAACTGCCGTTGACGGAACGACGCGCAGCGGAATTTTATCAATCAGTTAAGTGCGAAAAAAATTGTTTTTCTACGAGCGTGAGGAAAATACGCTAAAAATAGTTTTTAACATTTTTATTTAAAATAATATTTATTTACTTACTTATATTATAGTTTTCATAGGCAATATGATGAGCAGAAACTTCGAATCAGTACAGGATTTTCGAAATTTGACATATTGGTGCGGAAAAATTTTTCCACACCGCGCGGAAAAATGTTTCCACACCGTGCGGAAAAACTAAGAATAGTGTGCAAAATGCGATTTTCGGCACGCTCGTAGGAAAAAATATTTTTTGATATAACGTTATTACTGCTAAAACATAGTTTCTCCACCATTTTCGTTTAATCAAAAAACATATTCTCTACTTTCACGACAAAAGTGAAAAAATTTAGGAGCGCTTTAATTTGGTTAATGTAGTAACTCTCAAACGGCTTAACCGATTTTATTAATTCTTCTTTTATTCAATTTAGAAAATCTCCAGTTTGCTCTTGTTTAATTAAAAAAATTCGCCCTTCCTCACTTTTACGATAAAGGATAAAGGCTATGAAAATAAAAACTTTCGTCAAAGTTTAAAAAAAATACACTAAAAAGAGTAAAATTAAATCATTTTTATTTTTTTTAAATCAACTTTTTGAAAGTCGGCGCCTTTAAGCAAATTTTTTTGCTTATTGTAAAATTAATCAAAATAGGTCCGTACAAAAATATTAAAATCCTTTTTATCTGTAATCTATAGTTCCACGAATTTCCTTAACCATTCATAGTATTTTTCGTATAAACTAAACATTGGAAAGGTAATAGATATAGAGCTGAAAATGTAGGTTACTATAGGGTCTAAATTAAATTGATTTTTTTTTGCTTCGAGTTTTTTTTTGTTTGTTTTTCTGTCTGAGTCTCGATTCAACCCACACAAATCTAGTTTGTTTCCTTTTAAGTAGATATACAGGGTCGTTCAATAGATTTATCTGGAGAAAAAAAATATGACTAGGGTTAGGGAAGGCTGAGCCGCTCAAAAATATTTTTAATAAAAAGGCATTCTGTACAAGAAAAAACTTTCTCCAATTTTGTAAGGCTCATAGTTTCCCAGCTTTCATATACAATCCTGAGCAACGATGGACCAGGAGAGTCATTCCAGATTACGACAGGCGTTAAACAAGGGTGTGTTATTGCGCCCACCCTATTCTCTATATTTTTATTCTCTATATTTTTAGGTGCCATGCTTCATCTTGTTGAGGATCATCTATCGCCGGGAGTGGAAATTCTATATAGATTCGACGGTGGCCTACTTAACCTAGGCAGACTGCGAGCAAAAACTAAGGTCTTGACGACCTCGATAATCGAACTGCAGTACGCCGATGACAACGTCGTTATGGCCGATACAGAGGAAGGTCTACAGCTGGTAATCAACGCATTTAACCAAGCCTACAAAAGCATTGGCCTAGAGGTCAATCTTGCCAAAACGCAAATTCTTTACCAACCAGAACTAGGTACGAATCCCCAAGCACCAAACATTTCCATAAATGACCAACACAGCATCGTCTAAAATGTGCTAGCGCAGCGTTCGGACGGCTTTCGGAGAGAGTCTTCAACAATCACGACATCAATGCGGAGACCAAGCTTCGTGTCTACAACACAGTTATAATACCAACTCTAACATACGGATGCGAAACGTGGACCACCTACAGAAGACATATCAAACGACTAGAAAAATATCACCAAAGTTGTCTAAGACGAATACTGAGAATCAAATGACAAGACCCACGAACAAACCTAAGTGTTTTAGAAGAAGCCAGAACAACTAGTATAGAAGTCCTTATCTTCAAGCACCAGCTTCGTTGGACTGGTCACATTATCCGCATGCCCGAAACACATCTTCCAAAGCAGATATTTTATGGACAACTGAAGGAGGGAAAGAGAAAGTAAGGAGGTCAACAAAAAAGGTACAAGGACGTTCTCAAAGGCAATATAAACAACTTCGAGACCACGGCAAACGATAGGGCTTCATGGCGCCGGACAGTCCATGAGGGAGCACGAACTTTTGAAGAGGAACAATGTAGACTAGAGACGGAAAAGAGAGAACGTAGAAAGGAGCGACAAAATGGAAGAATGGATGACCAACAACACCCGGCTGCTGCCGGAGACTGAGTGTGCCAGGACTGTGGAAGGGTGTGCGGCTCGAGAATTGGCTTACATAGCCATCAAAAAACGCACAACAGAGAGCGACAATACAGAATAGAGGAAAATCATACTCGGTATCGAGTGATTGCCTATGATGATGATGAGTTTTCCAGCTAGTTCCAGTGGCCAGGTATATATTGAACCATCCGTCCGGCAGCCAGTCTTATTGGACTGTCCTGTATATAGATCACTCCTCTCGCTAATTCCTTGTCAGGTATGAAATAACAAAGATGCATGTCTTCAAGCTTTAGTCACAAAATTCTGTGTGTACACAATCCTGCCTTGGGAAAGCCTAGAGTCCTAAATTCAAATCTTTTTTTGATCTTAATAAGTGCTCAAAACATCGTGGGTTTCCGAAAATTTCCGATTTTTGTTGTTTGCCATCGGATCTAAACAATGATGTTTTTAACATGCGCAGATTTGAGCAGCATATACAGGGTGTTTCACAACTTATGTCAGAAACTTTTAGAGCATATAAAGTGGCCTGCAAGTAATACAAAAGGGCACTAATTGACGCAAAACTGTGAATAATTTTTCTATATTTTTAAGAAAATAAATATTTATTAAACGTAAATAAATCCAATATAATTTAGTACTTAACCAAAAATAAGTCTCGTTAAATTGACAAGAAAAAAAGACCTATTTGTCTTGACGTTTTAGATAGAACGTCATTGAAACTTCAGGTTTTGAAGGTTGTTGACTTAAGAGTGTTCGCGTTTGATATATTTCTGATATTAAAGATGACATTTCCATTACACGCTCAGATAAATTAAGACACTCGCCTGCGTCTCGCGTCTCAAACTTTATCTTTGCCTTTAAGGCCACAAAAATGGCATAGATTTGACAACACTGCTTTGCTGTTTTTGGGCCAATCTTTACCGGGCAGAATATCGGAAACGAGAAAACCGAATCTGTTGAAATTTGGCAGGAATGTTTATTTTTGAATTTCTCACAACCGTATCCAGAAGTATTTTGCTGGACTCTCTCATTCCCGAAATAAAATAAGCACGGCATACAATAGTCAAAAATCTTACCTGGCTTTTTATTTAGCCTCGTCGGTAATACAGAAATCTGTAACAAACATTTTTGGATTTTAATGACCACCAAGACATGCTTGTTATGTAAACTACTATATTACAGCATCCTTGTTCTAATATAGTAATTATCGCAAGACTTAAAGATAAAAATAGTTGCATTTTTAACAAACGTCCCAGTCAACACCGTTACGTAAATATTACGTAAAAGTTACAACAGATGATTACTTTGCTTTGCAATGTTAAGCACCAGTGACGTTACGAGAACTTACGGAGGTTTTTTAAAGGATTCCAAATTTGAAGCGAAATTACACGATGAAGAAGCAGAAAAAAATGTGAGAATACTTTTCGAACTCGAACGAACCCCATTATATTATTGTGCCATAATGTTATTGACTTTAAAAAACAAACAAAGAAGTAAAATTGGCAAAAACTAACCTCAAAATACATCAGGCAATTGCCTTACTACTGGATAATAAAATATTCAGTTCCACTTGAAAACGTAAACATTAAAATGCAATATGGGTCGAATGGCACCTTGTTTTGAAGATTTTTCAATTCTCTAAATGTTTTTCTAAAAATTCTAAGATCGGTTGTTGTTAACGTGTTATTGGAAAAAAGCTCCTTTATACAATAAAACGTAAACAACACACACAAATTAAAATTATTATTTCCTAATAACATAATTAAACATATTTTTTACAGTATCTAAAATCCACAAACATTTTTCAATACTGTTACGTTTTCCTAACTTTCGTAAAAAGATTTATAAATGTGTCAAAAAGCTTTTTGCCAATAACATTTAAACATTTAAACCAATTTTAAATAATAATTTAATTTATTATGCTATTTTTATTTGATAATTTGTTTTATTGTATAAAACGGCTTTTATTCAATAACATGTTAACAACTGAACCGACCTTCAAAATGTTTTAGAAAAACATTTAGAGAATTAAAATTCAAAAAAAAAATGTTGCCACACGAGCCATTACATACTACTACTACTACTACTACTACTACTACTACTACTACTACTACTACTACTACTACTACTACTACTACTACTACTACTACTACTACTACTACTACTACTACTACTACTACTACTACTACTACTACTACTACTACTACTACTACTACTACTACTACTACTACTACTACTACTACTACTACTACTACTACTACTACTACTACTACTACTACTACTACTACTACTACTACTACTACTACTACTACTACTACTACTACTACTACTACTACTACTACTACTACTACTACTACTACTACTACTACTACTACTACTACTACTACTACTACTACTACTACTACTACTACTACTACTACTACTACTACTACTACTACTACTACTACTACTACTACTACTACTACTACTACTACTACTACTACTACTACTACTACTACTACTACTACTACTACTACTACTACTACTACTACTACTACTACTACTACTACTACTACTACTACTACTACTACTACTACTACTACTACTACTACTACTACTACTACTACTACTACTACTACTACTACTACTACTACTACTACTACTACTACTACTACTACTACTACTACTACTACTACTACTACTAGTAGCAGTAGCTGGCAAAAATGAAAAGTTTTGAAAAACAAACTACTAGTGGAAAATGTCACCAGAACAAGAAAGGGAGAAGTACAAGTCAAGATTAAAGGAAACGAAGAAAAGACCCGACAAGAGTTTAAAGAGCTTCTTAAAACAAAAATACAGACTATAGCAGAAGTAGGGAGTAGACAGAAAACGCAAACTGTAATGATCTTGGATATCGACGAAACTACGCATGTGGACGAAGTCAAGAAAATTGTAGAGAAAGAGAGAGACTGAAACATGCTTTTCTGATGGTTTCACCAGAAGCAGCTAGATATTTAGTTTCCAAAAAAGTGATAGGAGATGGATGGAACAGATGGAAGGTTAAGGAGATGGAGATCCTTCCAAAATGTTATAGATGTCACAGGGTCGGACTTGTAGCAGCTAAATGTGATAAGAAGGAAACAAGCGAGTACTGCCACAAATGCGGAGAACAAGGCCATTAGAGAAACAACTGCAGAAAGGAACAGAAATGTTATCTGTGTAATGTCGAGGGACATAAAACAGAGACGACAAAATGTCCTATCTATAGAAGGCTGTTACAAGAACAGAGAAAGGAGAAAAGGGGGAGGCTCCAAAGCACAGCATGAAGGTCATTCAGGGTAATATAGACAGAGGAAGGGGAGCTATGGATCTCATGTATAAAACCGCAGAGGAAGAAAAGGCCGATGTAATGATCATTGCAGAGCCTAATCGGAAAAAAGCGCTTAAAGGGAAGCTGCTCATGGATAGTAGACTGGACGTGGCACTGGTAATAAAGAATAGCCGACTTAAAGTAGGTGAAATGGGCACTGGTAACGGGTACGTATGGATGGGACTGGAAAGTGTGATAATCTTTGGATGCTACATTTCCCCCAATGTAGACTTGCAGGCTTACGTAGATTTCCTAACGGCATTACGTGCAGATATTAGAAAGCAAACCAAGGAAGTAATAGTCGGAGGGGATTTCAACTCCAAATCATACCTATGGGGTTCAAATAAGGAAGATAGTAGAGGAGAAATTCTGTCCGAATGGCTAGCAGAAGACGACCTTGTAGTCCTAAACCAAGGTGGATCACCGACATTCGTAAGAGGAGAGAACGAATCTCATATCGACATAACCTTTTGTACAAAGAACCTGAGCAAAAGAACAGTAAACTGGCAGGTCCTAGACGCAGAAACGCTTAGCTACCATCAGCATATCACATACGAGATAAGTAACGAATACCCAGTAGAGCAAACTAGAAAAGTACGTAACAGAGGCTGGCTTATTGAAAAAGATAAGATCAGCAAGGTGGTACAGGAAGTAGGGGAACAACTGGAGAAGGCAAGCCGGAAGGAAATAGATGCAGGGATGCTTGAGGAAGTGGTTACAAGTGCATGCAACAAGATTATGAGGAAGAAAAGAACCCCTAGTAACAAAAAACCAGTTTACTGGTGGACGCATGAGATCGCGGAAAAGAGGAGCAAATGTCTAAAAGCTAAGAGAACCATGGCCAGAGAAAATAAGAGAAATGAGTTTATAAGAAAAAGAGAGGCTCTTACTAACTATAGAGAAAGTCGAGCAGTACTGAAAAAAGCTATTGCCGAAGAAAAGAAGAAGGCATGGAAGCAAGTAATTGAAGAAGTAGAACATGACCTATGGGGCAAAGGGTATAAAATCGTAATGGACAAGCTGAGAGCTCCCCCCCCCTTACTTAAGTGATGAGCAGCAAATTAAAGTTGCGCAAGAACTATTTCCTATATACAAGGTGGACAAATGGCAGAGAATACCAGTAGAAGAGGCAGAAATTCCCACCTTTACTAAAGCAAATTTAATCGCTGCGACTCATAAGCTAAAGGATAGCAAAGCCCCAGGGCCAGACGGCTTGCCACCCGAAGTAGTTAAGGCAGTTGTGAATCGTTACCCGGAAAAAATTTTGGAGATCTTCAACAGGGAGCTAAAAAGAGGTATGTTTCCCAAAACATGGAAAGTCGCGCAGCTTGTTCTCATTCAGAAAAACAAACCGGGGCAGGGCAGTAAAGCATATAGGCCTATCTGTCTACTAAATATATGGAGTAAACTGATGGAACAGCTCTTGGCGGAAAGGTTAAAGAGGGAAATTGAAAGGACTGGAGGCTTCGCCGACGAACAGCATGGATTCCGAGAGGGACGAACAACTGAACATGCCATGCAGAGAGTGCAACAGCTAGCTGATGAAGCCAATGAAAGGGGTGGCAGGAAAAGGTACATCCTGATAACGGTTGACGTCCGCAATGCTTTCAACTCTGCTCCCTGGCAGGGCATTCTTGAGGTATTGAGAGAGAGACAGATTGCATCCTATCTGTTCAACATGGTTGCTAGTTACCTGGAAGACAGATACCTAAACGTCGGTGAAGAAGGAAGAATGAGCATGTCGTGTGGTGTCCCGCAGGGGTCGGTTTTAGGTCCAATACTGTGGAACATATACTACGACGGCATCCTCAGACTTCCAGTTCCAAGGTCAGTTAAGCTGGTGGGTTACGCCGATGACTTGGGAGTCGTCGTAATAGAAAAAGATGCGACAAAACTAGAAGATACGGCGAACAGAGTTCTAGGAGATATTACCCAATGGCTCGAAAATAAGAAGTTATAGCACCACAGAAAACTGAGGTTGTGATTCTGGCTGGAGGCCGCACCGTAAAAAATATTGAAGTAATAGTTGGTCAGGTGACAGTTAGAAGTGGAGAGCATCTGAAGTACCTCGGGGTTTACTTCGATAGAAACATGAAAATGGCACAGAACGTCAGACATGTCGTCGAAAAAGCGGGAAAAGCAATTGGTAACATCAGCCGACTGCTACCAGACATCGGGGGCCCCAAAGAAAGAAACAGAAAAATACTCTTCAGTGTGATTCAATCTATCATACTTTATGGTGCAAGAATATGGAGAAGAGCCATAGAGAAGAACATTTATAAGAATATGCTCCTGAGTGTTCAAAGAAAAGCAGCAATACGGATCGCTTGTGCCTATAGAACAACGTCGACCAAGGCACTACTGACCATTGCAGGAACTCCTCCCATATACCTGCTGGTGAAAGAGAGGTGTGAAATACAAGACGGGGTGGAAAAAGAATTGGCAAAGGCAGCGACACTGCGCAGATGGCAGCAAGAGTGGCAGGAAGACAACAATAAAGGACATTGGACACAAAGACTCATACCACAGTTAGAGCCATGGATTAAACGTAAGCATGGAGAAGTGACGTACCACCTTACGCAACTCTTATCAGGACATGGATGCTTCCAGGCATACAGACAAAGATTCGTGCTAACAAGATATGACCAGTGCATGTATAGTACACAAAGAGACACTGTGGAGCACACGTTCTTTGAGTGGTGGAGATGGGAAACACTAAGAAATATGTTGGAAACAAGGATCGGCAGAACAAACCCAGAAAATCTAGTGATAAAAATGCTAGAGAGAAAAGAAAACTGGAAGGCTGTAAGTACATATGCAAAGACGATTGTGGACACAAAAGAGAAAGACGTCAGACGGTCAGAAAGAAGAAATGACTAAAAACATCTATTCCTTCCTCCTCCTGAAGTAATGCCCATAGCAGTTCCAGGAGGATGAGACTCGTAGTAGTAGAGACGCGGTGGGGTTTAGTACGTAGGCTGACCTCTAGAGAGGTTAGAATCGTGCATGTTCGGAAAGGACCATACGGCCGGCATCTTTAGAAGATTCCCCACCACAAAAAAAAAACCTACTACTACTGTCTAAAACGTCAAAACAAATAAGGGTACTAAGGAACTTTTCATTTATCTTTTAAAAGCAAGGTATTTTTTTCTTAAAAATGCGTAATATGTCAATTTAACGGGACTTATTTTTGGTTAGGTACAAAAATTATCTTGAATTTATTTAGTTTAATATATATTTATTAGGGTATTTTTGGTCAGTACATGTAACAGCGATGTTATCGCTATTGTTATGCTTATTTTTATTTTTAATAACGATAACGGAATGATCGCAGAAAGAGTTTTTGGGAACGCCAATGGTTTATCAAACCATAGAAACTGCAATTCGTCAAACCAATTCAATTTTGTATCCGAACCTTATTTCATCAAACCCATTCAATAAGAAACTCGAAATTTAACAAACCGGTTTCATCAAATTCATTTAATATAAAACTCATAATTTGTAAAACCCATTTTTAATAAAACCCGGAATTTGTCAAACCATTATTTATCAAAACCAGATTTCGTTAAACTCGTTATTTAACAGAAAAAGGCGTACACGGGGTGCGGCGTCACGGCGTTTGGATGAGTTTGTCGTTCTATAAAAGTATTCACAGGTAGTGTTAAATACTTTGTGTATAGATGTCGCCACCTGCGTGTACTCCTCCGGTTCATGTAAGTATTATTGGTGAATAATAATAATAACGTTTATTTGCAATAAAGTTAACATTGTATGTATGTATCTTAAAAAAAAGATGAAGGTACAGTTTTATAATTGCAAAACGGATCTGAAAAACAATTTAAAATTGATTGAGTCCAGACCCGGCTTTATCTACACAGTTTATAGAAGAAACGGCAATAGACTACTTACTTGCTAAATTAAGATTAAAGACTAAAATCTAACTTGGAGAGTTTGAAACATTTAATTTTTTATTGAACAATAATCACTTCCTAAGCGTAACCTCAGAAATTTTAAAATGAAAACAATTTTCTTGAATTTTTGTTTTCTACTTATCTTGTTTTTAAAAATTATGTTATAAAATTTCCGAACAGGCAATTAGTAAGAGTCATAGTCTAAAGAGTATATTTCAAAGATTATGAAAAAAAATGCACTTCCTTATACGTCTTTTAAAGCTCCTGATATTTAATTCTTTTAGAACAGCGGGAATACCATTATACAGGCGATACACGTTGTGGGAAAAGCTTCTTTCGAATATTGCTGTTACATGCTGGGGTGATGTAATCAACCCTTTGAACCTAAGATTTAAGTTGTGGACGTCTATTCTGTATTGGATTCTTTTAAATAAGTAAGGTGAAGTTTTTGTTTTAATTATTTTATGGAAAAAGGCAAGTGAGTGTTGTTCCTTTCGTTTTTTCATGTTCTGTGTCTTTAAGCTTATGTGAAACGGGTTGAAATTTCCTTATTCCGAATATAAACCTAAGTTAGGATTTCTGTACTTTTTGTATCCGTAGCTGTTCGTTCTGGTCTAAACAAGAGCCATATATTACATCACCATAATTGAAGTAGCTGAGAACCAAGGTATCAGTAAGATTAGTTTTTTGTTTAATTGTTAGAGAATGTCTATGTGGATATAGAAGTTTTAATGATAAATATGCTCTTCTAATATTTGAGCTAAGATGTTGACGAAATCGCAATTCTGTGTCTAGCATAAGTCCCAGGTTTTTAGAACACTCTGATGTTGGAATAGGGCTACCGTTTATGGTTAGGTTAATACTGTTTTTTACTTGCGTTTTGTTTTTACAAAAAAAATACCTACTGATTTTTTAGGATTCGTTTCTAAATTACGCTTCTCCGAGTAATCTATTAATTTTTTAAGGTCGGTTTCTATTGCAGACTTTGCAGTGATCCAATAGTGTGCGTGAAAAGAATATCGAATTTGATAGTCATCTGCGTACTGATCGGATTTACAGTGTGTTAAACAATTGGAAAGATTGCAGGTATAGATAGGGAAGAGAGTTGGCGAAATTAAATGACTGACCGGAAGATGTTTCTACGAACTGATATCTACATTCTAAGTAGCTTTTAATAGAAGTAACAGCTTCAGCAGAGAACCCTATAAAGTTAAGTATTGCATTAAGCAATTCATGGTTAACCGTATCGAAGGCCTTGGAGTAGTCAAGTAAAATTAAAGAAATAGTTTTTCCTTCATCGATTTCAGTAAAGATGTCGTCTGTTATATTTGCCAGTGCCGTTATACAACTAAATCCAGGCCTAAAACCTGATTGATGTTCTGGAAGAAGTTTGTAAGTTTCTAGGTGTTCTCGAATTTGTAAATCAAATATTTTTTCCAGAATTTTCGATATAGAAGACAAAATACTCACCGGTCGCAAGTCATTGTACTCTTCTGGTGAAGCGTTTTTTGGAAGTGGTGTTACTTTCGCAATCTTCCATGCGGATGGAAAAACGTTGTGTAATATACAGGAATTTATTACTTTTGTGAGGTAGGGCAAGATTTTGGGACAACACAAAATAATCATTTGATAATTTATTAGATCGGAGCCAAATGCTGGGGTTTTTATGCTATACAAGTGTTTTTTTTTTCTTCTGTAGTGACTGTTCGAAAGTTAAATTTTTCTTTAAAAACACTTTTTTAGTTTTTGCGTATAAAAGTTTATAAGATTTGGATACACGTTCGAATCTACACCAGAGTATTTGAGAAAAAAATCGTTTATTTGGTTTGGTTTATTAAGTGTGTCTGGTAATAACTTATTATTTTTTGTGTTCCCAATGATGTCTTTTAAGACTCTGCCAAAGAACATTTCTGTGAGAAGCTGAGCAGAATTCTAAATAGCTTTTCTTTTCATGAGCTATGGCAATGTTCCTGGTGTTACGTAACTGTTTATAGTAGGACTAGTGTGCTGTATTGCCCGAGACTTTAAACCGTTTGTATGCTGAGTCTTTAAGTTTTATAATTTTTTTAATGTTGTCCGTAAGCCAGGGAGGTTTTTGTTTTTTAATTAGAACTGTTTTGAAAGGAGCGATTATGTTAAACATGTTTAAGATAGTTTGGTTCATTTCCTGTTTGGGCATATAGAATCGGTTGAAAGGGTGTTTGTTCAAGAAGGTTAGAAAATTAATTTTGATTAATTCTTTTAAAATTTCTGAATGTGGTAAGATGAGGAGTTTTTTCACGTTTATGTCTAGAGTACAGTGGGTTAGGCAATGATTTGATACGTTATCGACTTTAATTACTTTACACGTATAGTTTTAAATATTTTTGGGAATCATTATCCAGTCTATCAGGATTTTGTAGTTTCTGTTATACGTGTTGGGGACTCTATAATTTGTTTTAGATTATATGTGCTGGTGTAAGAGATCAATTTTTGACAATTGCTTTTATCTATATCAATCAAAAAATCACCACCAAAACAAATAATTTTATCAGCGCATATTGTAATGCGCTATCAATTTAGCAAATATTTTCTGATAAACATCGAGTTTGACGAAATCCGGTTTTGAGAAATAATGGTTTGACAAATTCCGGGTTTTATTAAAAATGGGTTTTACATATTACCAGTTTGATAGTGTTCGATGGTTCGATTAAAAATGGGTTTGTTAAATTTCGAATTTGTTATTGAATGGGTTTGATGAAATAAGGTTCTGATAAAAAATTGGTTTGACGTGCAATTCGTCGGTTCTATAGTGAGTGATTTTATGATTGAACTTTCTTTTTTTTTTTAACAGGTTTGCACATTCTGATAAACCGTGGACAGATCCACTTTTGTAGTTGACGTTAAAAATAACCTAACTTTTTTTGTTAAATATATTTCTACTTTTTTACCGATTTTCTTCGAATTAAAGAAGATGAAGGCGATGATAAGTACCTTTTCAGTAAATTTAGCCATTTTATAAAGAGGTTTTTCCAAAATATTGCGAAAACAAGTAAATAAAAATAGCGATAACTATGAAGTTATTCTTGTTAAATATAAATGGATGGAAGACGGGAAGACATTTAGCAACTGCGCAGTCCCAGAAATAACGATAACTATAACGAAGACCAGAAATACTCTACTGTCTTAAAAATATAGAAAAAATAATGCACATTTTTACGTCAATTAGTGCTCTTACAAAATAAAGTTTCATCGCTTGTTACGCCATCTAGTGGTATACGTCTAAGTTTTATTATTATCCTAGTACCGTAAATGAGCATGAGTATGGAGTTGGTCGTAAAATTAGTATTATTCGTTAGTCGCAGGTAAAATATATTTTTAAATATACTTTTCAAAGGTCTATGAATGAAGTTACGAAGGTAAACCCCTAAAATAGCCTGGCCTCGCGCGGTTCGTGTCAATATACACTACATTTACTTATTCTGTTATACACCACCGGTTATATTTTTAGTTTTACGTGTATATATGTTACCTCACCTTGAATCTCATGATGTCATTAGTTGGAAAAGTTATACGGGGTAACTGAATATTTTCTGAAATAAATGTAAGAAATTAAACAAAGAAGAAAATAAAAATGTTCGAAGTTAGATTGCACGGTCTTGGATGAGTGAAATAAATTGGTACCTAAATGGCTGGGTTGGGTCGGCGGTCTAGTACGGAAGATAAAGCAGGAAACTGCTAAAAAATTGAAATTTGAAATAAGTAGCGCCTACACGGTTATTAAATAGGAAGTAAGTAACAGTAAGTAAAAATTTTTAGTTTCCTTAGTTGCCATAACTAAGAAATACACTAAAATTGACGTTGCATAAGCTACAAAATCTAGTCATTTGTGCAACGGCCGCTATGATGGACGAGAAAGTGACGTCACACCGTTGTTATTTACTAGGGAAAATTTGACAATCCTCTAACAACTTTTATTTTTGGGCTATTGTGGGGTTTTCAACGACCGCAACGAACGACGGATCAACGACGCCCAAACGTTGATAATTAACTAGAGTTAATTAATTTACGTTCTTTCAACGTTTCTCTTTTAGTGGTCGAGTCAATTGCCAAATAATCAATGCAGTTGCGTCCAATTTCAAAATATAACTGTATCTGACAACTATAGAGGGAACCTTCTTAGTCGCAAAACGATTAGATTTTCAGTAAACCAATAAATAATTATTTCCGCAATACTGTTTTCTTTCCCTGATTTGCGCCGGTTACGCCATTTGTGTAAACTGTTAAAAAAATTTGTTTTTTTGCTGGATTTTGATGTTTAGTTAGTTTTAGTAATGTTATGTTCTTTTAGAATGGCTACAGTTTAAAATAGGTTTAAAGCATTTTTAAAATTTTCAGTATTTAAGTAAGAAAATAATTTAACAAAAAAGAAGGATTAAAGGCCCACTTATCTTTTAAAGCTCCATTTTAGATGGAAAACTGAGATTCTTTGGTAAATTTAGTGGATGCGAAACTTTAAAAAGTCACTTTAATATTATATAATAATATAAATTCACTGTAAGTTACCTAGCTACGTATTATTGAATTAATAATAGACACTAACAGTGAGATTTTAATAGACACTAACACTGAGATTTACTAAGATCTAAAATAGTACCCCCCGCAGGTCTAAATATTTACACCTGTGGGGGTACTAAATTTTAAAACCAATTAGAGACACAAAGTTATTGATCATTTTGTATTGTTATTGCAAAATACTACTGAAAAACTTTTTTTTTTTCTCAAAATATACCATACTTTAGGAGAAAATGCCCTAAAACTAATTTTTATTTGACAGGTTTCAAAATGGCAAATGGTGAATTCGCCAAAAATTTGGCATATAATAGCTTCATTATCTGTGTTTGAGGTTATAAAGTTGGTGATTTTTTAGACCACCTCTGGGGCGTGGTTTAAATTTATTGCCCTCAGAAAAAATTGTTTTGCGGAAATTGGTACCTAATAACTTCGTTTATAATTTCCCTAAGCCAATAAAACACCTCCAATTTTGTCCAGAAAAATGCCATATTTTGAACCCGTTTCAAGCACAATAAAACTGAAATTAAAACATTGAGGTTATGTAAAAGTATAGTCAAGAAAACTTTCCTTGCTCAAAGCCCACTCATTTCAAAGCTGTAGCTTTCATCAGTAGAGGTTGGTGCAAGCCAAGGTACAAGCAGAGGTAAAGGTGCAGTTAGACTGTGGTAGTGTAGTCGTCGTTGCATTGCAGCTGTAGTGAATTTTTTTCCATAGATAATGCAGAACAGGATATTTTACAGATAAATAGTTAACAATATTTTTTGATACAAACTTTTTAATATTTACCTTGTCTAATGTTTTAAACAAATATTGGTGATAATAGACCCTCTTGCAAAATTTTTGAACATGTTAAAAGATCCACTTTACATATTTTTTTTGTATTAACCGAGAAAGTTCCGTTTTTTCTTAACATAAGTTCAAAAATGCTTTAGTTCTAAAATTAGGGTTGATTGGGTACCAAAGATGGACAAAATAAAACTTGGGGAAGAAAAAAATGTAATTGCATACATACATACAGTCAGTAGTGTGTTCAGTGGTATTAGCGATAAATTAACAATGTACTAAAGTAGTTATATCTGATCCGCTGATTAATCATTCTTGTTTATTATAATTGCGAAGAAATCAGAACCTTTTTTCTAAGTGAGAAAAAGCGCTTACTTTTAGAATTACTTAACTTGCATGGACAAATTATATCAAATAATTTTCCTTCTTAATCTTATATATTGCTTTAGTAATAACCTTTAGAAAAGTTATAGTACCGTATTATCAGCGGTGCACGGTGGTTGTAGTGAAAAAAACTCACACAGAGAGTATGAAAGAAATGGCATGAACACACCAACGTTAAGCATGGGAGTGATTTTGTAGAAAAGAATACAGTCGATCTTTGCAATAAAATAAAATGAAGAAGGTATTATATTGTCCCCATCCCCTACCTACAATACGCAGTGGCGATACAGTAAACCCCCCCTCCCAATTTTTTTAAATTAAACTATTAATTTTCTAAAATTTATTGGTACATTTATTGGTAAATCTCTAAAATTACCATTTCTGTACATTGAATATTTTTTAAAACAAAGAATATCAAAATAGCAATAGCAATATTATAAATAAGGCGGTCGTGTTATGTTTATTACCCATAAACAAAAACTTAGTAGGTAGAACTCCATTTTTAGCCATCCATACTATAGTATGGTCTAATGGGATCGGCAAAAAGAAAGACCTAAATATAAAATTTTTTGATGGTGTCTGTCTGTCTGTTTGGGAGACAATTAGGCAAAAATTTTATGAAATTTGGAAAAATCACCACTTATCCCCCTAACTATAAGTAGTTGTTTATCTATACATATAATAAATCTCTAAAAGGACCATTTCTGTACATTGAATTGTACGTTGAATATTTTTTTATATTTTATTTTTTGACCAAACGAGATACCGAAAATGCAATTTTTACAATTTTTGTCTGAATGTATGTCTGTTTGTTCCAGCATCACGTACAGACCGCCCAGGGATTTTGATGGGACTTTCACTATTGCATTCCTTGTGTTCCTAGTCAACACATAGGCATTTATTTCATCAAAATCGGTTTACGGAAACAAAAGTTATGGTATTTAAAGGAATAAAAGCGGGAAAAATGGGTAAAACCGCAGGCAAAGCGGCGCGGCGGTGTCTAGTGTGTAATAAAAGTAATATGTCTAGTAGGTAATATAAGTAATATTTTAGAGGCAAAAATATTCTTGAAAAAAGTTACTTTTAAACAGTTTTATAAACAATTTTAGAAAATTACTAGTTTGACGTAGAAAAGGGGAGAGGGGTAATATAGCACCGCAGTTTATTGTAGGTAGGTACCATTATTAATTATTGACTTCGGCTGGTCAGGGGATAGGGACATAAGTAAATATAATTCTTTGTTCATTTATTGAAAATATAGACTGTCTGCATTTCGACGAAATAACTCCCATGCTTAAAGTTGGTGTGTTCATGCCATCTCTTTCATGTGCGCCCGAAAATATCTACCTATCTCTGGGTGAGTTTTTTTCACTGCAACCACCGTGCACCGCTGATAATACGGTACTATAACTTTTCTAAAGGTTATTACTTAAATATTTGATATAAGTTGTCCATGCAAGCGAAGTAATGCTAAAAGTAAGCGCTTTTTCTCACTTAGAAAAAAGACTCTAATTTCTTCGCAATTATAATAAGCCAGAATGTCAGCGGATCAGATATAACTACTTTAGTACCTTGTTAATTTATCGCTAATAGCACTGAACACACTATTGACTGTATGTATGTATGCAAATACAAAATTACCACATTTTTTTCTTCCCCAAGTTTTATTGTCCATCTTTGGTACCCAATCAACCGTAATTTTAAAACTAAAGCATTTTTAAACTTATATTAAGAAAAAACGGAACTTTCACTCTTTTTCTTTTAACATGTTCAAAAATTTTGCAAGAAGGTCTATTATCACCAATATTTGTTTAAAACATTAAACAAGGTAAATTATATTAAAGAGTGTGTACCAAAAAATATTGTTAACTATTTATTTGTAAAATATCCTGTTCTGCATTATCTATGGAAAAAAATTCACTACAGCTGCAGTGCAACGACGACTACACTACCATAGTCTAACTGCACCTTTAGAGATCCGAACTCGCTGTTTGAACGCAGCATATTTTGAAACTGGCATTTCGACAGTAACAAAAATGTAAACAAAACTTGTATTTAAGATTTTTAATACATTTCATAAATAAAAACACTTTTTAAACAAATACAAAACTAATCTACTACTTATTTTATTATTACTTATCTTGATCGTTGTGTGACATCATTTATTAATTGAAAAAATTAATTAACAAGGGTAAGTTTTAATTAGAGTGACATATAACCCTAATTTTAATTTGGTCTAAAGAGTGTTTACTATTTAAACCCCGCGTGGGTTTAAATTTTTTAATTTTCTTTTTTTCTAAATTGAAACTTTTTTTTTAAATCCAAGAAAAGATTGCGTTAAGATGATTATTCAATAAAGAAATTTGTTAAAATTCCTCTTATAAATTAAAATATGTCCAAAACTCAAGGAGGGTTGGTTTAAAATGCTTAAAACCAAAAATTTTACTTAAACTTAGGACCGTTCTAAAATAGACTAAACCCTTTTAGTAATTCCCACAGTTAAAATAAATGTTTCAACGCATCGGTGTCGGTATATCTAATGCGCTTTTTTGACGGGTGCGATGACACAACAGCTGATTCCACTCGTTGCGTACGGAGGGATGTACGTAACGTTACGGACCCACGAACGTACGCAATGATTTCAATCAGCAGTTCTGTCATCGCACCCTTGAAAAAAGCGGGCGTCGTTCGAAACATCGCATAAACAAGTCAAAAATGTAGTGTATTTTGGCTTTATTTCAAACGCGTTATATAGGTATACCGATACCGATGTGTTGAAATATTTACTTTAAGTGTCTAATAAATGATTAAAAATTAGTCCATTTGTGGTTGCAGGCGTGGAAGCTTTGATTTCAAATCAATTATATTAATAAAAATATTATCCAGAGGGCACTTCAGTCATTGTCGCTTCGGCGACGGTGTGAAAACGTTGCAGTTAGTCGCAGGCAACGTCAACACAACTCAAAAAATCTCCGCCAAATTGGTGCAAAAGCGAGTTGCTAGAACGTCTATATGCCGTTTTCACGCTACGTCGTCTTTGGCAACGTTAAAACGTCGACAAATTCCCACATAGCAATGAAAGAACATTTACATGCGTAGCATATGCGTTAAACCTCCTTTTGAGGATGTCCTTTTGAGCACATCTTTAGCATATGCTTGGTACATACTATTTAAGTATATGCTCTTAAGGATATCCATAGCAAGTTCTATGAATGTACCATTTGAGCAAGTCTTTTTGAGTACATCTTTAACACATGCAAAGAATATATCAATTTTAAAACATTTTTTGGTCAGTTTAGCGCACATGCTATTCTGGTACCATAAAAGAACATCAACAGAATGAACTTTTAAGTATTTTCTTGACATATTCTAAGGGTATACCACTAAAGAAGGTTACTATTTGACTGATTGAAACATTATTATTTGGTCCTTTTAGCACACATGCTATTCTGGTACAGCAAAAGAACATCAAAAGAATGCGAGTCTAGTATTTCATTAGCATATCAGAATTATAAGGTTCTATCTACAACATTTTGACATTTTAACTTTTTTGCAAGAATGAACGTATAATTATGAGCTTTATCAAACAAAAAATAAATAGAAAAAAAAACGGTGAGTAGTTTCAGATTTATTAAGAAAATTACAAGTTCCAAGTGGATGATTTTAAATTATTTTAGAATTATAAAGTTCTATCGACAAAAATATTTTTAGTCGCGATTTTGATTATACTTTTTTCCCCTGCCAGTCTTGACTTTTAAATTATCTTTTTGCCGTTTTTAAATAAAATTTCCCCCCCCCCCACTTTTAAGGTACGTTTTCTATGATGCGGCGGACGCATCGGGCGTCTGACGCAAGTAATCGTTTCCTTTAGCCCGTCTGCGTTTCGTGCCTATATTCAACCGTATGAGTCAGACGCAGTCCGTCAGCCGCATGCGTCCGCCGAATCATAGGAACCGTAACTTTAAGTAAGTATTCTTTTTTGCAAACTAGTGCATTTAAAAGCCCTAAGAATTTATTTTTTTTAAAAACTTGTATTCGTTCATTTAATTTTCTTAAATTAATGACAATAAAATTATTTTGTTTGAAAACCAATGTTATACAAAAAAAGTTAAATTAAATTATGTTCTTACGTTTTTTTATTGCATGCGACTCAAGTTTTTTTCTCCACGAACACAAATTATTTTATATTTTTTTACTTTGGTCTCTGAACCTGTAGGTTGTGGGTTCGAACCCCGTCGGTACGACGCACTTTTTTTTATTAGTTTTTATTTTTTTTCTTACTGTGCATTGTGATAGGACATGGTTTTTAAAACTTAAAAATATATTTTTATTTTATTTAAAACCATATTATAGGAGTTAACGGTGCTAAGGATGACCCGTTGTTATATGTGCTAAGCAGATGGCAATCATCTAATAAGAATATCTATTAGCATATCCTAAGAATCTGCGTAGCATGTGATTAGGGCACATGCTAAAGATGTTCCAATATTAATTTACAAAATCCTTAGGATATCCTTGTTCTTTTTGAGGATATTCTATGCACATGCTAAGGATGACAAATTGCTATGTGGGTTGTTCCTTGGGAGTGGAAAATGCGCAGTGCCTTACGCGCCCACTTAAGAGTATTGTCTTCCTTTTCTTCTTCATGCAAAATTTTGCTTGTAACCGTATATTTTTCTACCCAAATACCTACAGAAATTTTAATCTCATTTAGTGGCGTAGTAGCGAGGGGAAGGGGGGTTTGGGGATAACTCCTCCCCTCCGAAACTTATTACTAACTTTGCAAATAGGGCCATGTTTTTTGATATTGCCTTAGACGCTATGAGCAAGGCAGCAGCTTTATTTATTTTTGTGAGCGAGGGAAGTCTTGAAGAAAACCTTTATTCGGTTTATTTATTTAGTTTTTTGTTAGGAAGCATTTAAAGTTTTAACCCTAAATTCTTTTATTATTTCTCATTTCGTATATGGTCGAATAATACCTATTCTTAACCAAAAATAAGGTATATATATATTCCCGTTTCAAGGGATACATTTGCGCTTAGAACATTTGCGTTTAAAAAAAAATAGTTTTTGTGTTATGGTTAAAGCGAACTTGAAACTAAAAGTAAATCGTATCCTTTGTATATGGTTAAGCCTTTAGATTGTTATTTTACATTTAAGACATCTATTTGATTTACTATGTATTGTATATTTACACTAAATTAATACATTTGATATGAGTTTCAAACAATCCCACTTACTAATAATAATAGATTTTACATCGACTTAAAAATTTAAATAACAATAAACAAGAAAAGAAATAACGGACATTTACTAGAGTAATAACATATCTCCAAACGTTTGTTTCTTAATTCTGCAACTTTAAAATGTATTAAGCAGTTCAAAAATATTATTACTTTTAATAAAATGAAATAAAGAAGTACTTACATAATTTACAAGGATATTAATTATTTTATAATATACAATACACAGGTTAAATTTAATGCACATGCAGCAACAAAAAAACGCCTTAAGAACTGTTGTACCTATAATAAGTAGTGGGGTATACCATGTAGTTGCATCATAATAATAATAATCTATAGAATTTTAAGAAAATATAGTGTATATCATTAAATTAAGGTAATATTTTAATAATTAATAGATATGCTATCAAATATACTATTTTCTCATAAACACACAATTAAAAATTCAAAATTTGGTATACAATTTAACGAATAATATGTAAGAATGATTTAACCCAGTTTTAAATTTTATCTCTGAATGTTTTGAAATGAAACTTAATTTTCATTTTCCCTTCTCGCGTTTGTAAGTACAAAATAATTGATTTATAAGAAATAAAAAGTAAGTAGGCGATTTTAGTAGTTACATTCTTCTAAGCGTAATTTATTTTAATTGAAAATGACAACAAAAACTTAATATTGTTTTTAGTTTTGTTGAGAGAAGGATTTTTATTTTAATTGAGTCTAAATTTAAAATTAAATTAACAACAAGAGCAAAAGTGTAGAAAAATGTAGCAATCTCTTTTCCAGTCGTGGTTATTCGGAGTTTTAGTTAATTGCCGCATAAAAACAGTGGCTTCGAATGGGAGTTAGTAAACTATTTTATTAATAAATATCCAACGTGTCAACTTTAGTCTACAAAACTGAACATGCAAGAGTATCGAGGGGCATCGAATATATTTATAAATCAAAATAACTCTCGTTTGACATTTAAAAACAAAGACAAGCAAAGAAATCAGAGATCAGTCGGGTCTCGGGTCTCATTGATTTACAAAAACATTTCCTAACAAAAAATAATTTTTATAATATTCGTCACTAAGAAAGTCTAGCCATACAAGAAATACTTTGGTCGATGAAGTTCTTCATACAGGTAAATTTTGTGCGAGTTTTGTGACTTTATGTTTCACTGTTTTAGTCAAGAAAGCATTGAAATTTATTTATTTTTGACACCAAAATAATTTGGTAAACGACCGCGGTGAAACTTTTTGTGTGTAGCCCTTTACTGTTAGAAATGAAATTTAACAAATCCGAAAAAATAACTAACAAATAAAGAAACCCCTCATTTGTGTTGTTCAAGCAGCAATTTAGTTCTATAATATTTTTAGGAGCTTTCTTAAAGCCGTTGCTGGTTTTAAGAAGGTTACTAAAACCGTTATAAACCTTAAAAATGCCACTTCGTATAACCAAGTAAGCAAGACTTTTTAGAGCCCTTTATCAAAACCTTCATAACTTAGAGGTTGTTTTGCGCCTCCTTTACTCTCAATTCATCTGGCATATTATAGGGTGAGGCAGAAAAAATACACTATTTAAAATGATTATAACTTAGCAAGAAATTCTCCGATTTTAATAATATTAAGCTTTTTAGAAAGCCGGGGCAATAACTTTTTTTGAAAATTGTAGAACCAGTGTCAGAACTGACATTTAGCTTGATTTTCCAGGCAAACAATGGTCTATTTAAACATTTCAAACTTCCTTATTTCTTGACCGAATTTTTAAAATGTTACATCGTCGATGTGCTTGAAAAGGATGTGAGTTTATAACTAATATTCGAGATAAAAATATTAAAGAAAATATAGGGTGATCCAAAAAAAAAACGGGACTTTTTTGATTGCCCATTACTTAAAAAGTTTACGTTCGATCCAAAATGGCGAACATTTTTTCCGTGCAAAGAAATATCTTTCTCGAGTTTTTTAACTTCATATAAGAAATAAGGAAGTAATAAATTGTTGAAATGAGTGCGTTTGGTGAACCAAATTTAGCCAGACTAAAAAAAATCTTCTCTTTTTCGAAAATTATACAAAAATATTGATATTAAAAAAAAAACTGCATAATTTTAAGCATTTCAAAATGTTCAACATTATTAAAAGCTGCCCAATACATCCAAAATATAGCCAAACCAAAAAGGTTCTTTTTTGGCCTGACTGAATTTGGTTTTTCCAAACGCACTTATAAAAAAAAAACAGTTCATTACTTTCTTATTTATTACCCGATTTTAACAGGCGGTACGTTAGTATACTCGGGAAAGATAAAACTCTACACGGAAAAATTAAGTTTTTTTTTATTGTCTTCCTAAAATGGTTAAAATTTTTGAAATTGGACAAATACTTTTTAAGCAATGGACAGTCAAAAAAGATCCGTTTTTGATGCCTAAGCTTTCCAAAAAATTTAGATTATTAAAATCGGACTCGTCTAATTATAAACATATAAAAAAGTGTGTTTTTTTTGGCACGCCCTGTTTATAATGGTACTTAATTAATTAAAAATTTAAATTAGGGCAACGAAGCTTAGCTCACTAAAATAACCAGAAAAATAAATACATTTAGAATCTTAAAAGTAATATGGTTTTAACGAGCATGGGTTTTGCAGTATGGACGACCTCCTTTGGCGAAGAAGCTTTGTCCTTCTAAGTTTTTCTTACACATCTAAAAGAAAATATTATATTTAATTTAAGTATTATATTTTCCATACAAAATAGAATAAGATGAAGCGAGATAAGTTTGTGATATAGTTCTAATTCTTAGGCTCCTAGAAAACAAAATTATTGGTTTAAAAATTTAAGTAAAGAAAGGGTGGACTGTGTATTAAAAATCTAAATAAGGAGTTTTTGGACAGCACTTTATGAGTAATCCAAAGATGTATAAAATCATTGCATTACTCATAAAGTAACGCATTCTGCATTTCCGTTAATCAAAAAGTACCTAACAATTTTAAGCTTTCGATTTGCAAAATTCGCCAAAAACAAAAACACTGACAAAAATTGACAGAAGTAAATATAAACAAAATAAAGATAACTTCAAAAATCCTGGTTAATAACCACTGACGTGCTTATTACCGCCAATATGACATTATTTTGTGGTTATCTTTATTTTGTTTATATTTACTTCAGTCAATCCACGTCAAAGCATTTATGTATTTGACGAATTTTGCAAAATGCAGAATATGTTGATTTATGAGTAAGCATACAGTGGCGGTCCCAGCCATTTGAAAAGGGGGGGGGGGCTGTTTCGATACCAAAAAAAAAGTACAATAAAAGTATAGCTTTTATGAGGAACATATCAATATATGCAAACAAAACTTAGTAACCACTAGCGCGGACTTGGTCTCGAATCTAGGGGGGGGTACTCAGATTTTAAGTCAGTTATTTCATACATATTTTATATAAAAAAATGTTTAAATGCGATATGCAACAACGCTAAGCCCGTCAGACGAATTTCCGTCATAGTGTTTTTAAGTACTTATATTTTCAATCTTCTGAGGCATGAGAAGCTTCTTTCTGACGAAGCATTAGTTACTGGCAAACATCCAAGAACGTTTTTATCAACGGAAAAATATCGAGACACTTGTTTATTACCTCGAAAACGTTTTCAGGTATGTTTAGCTTCTGCCTACTTCTGACCAATATTGTTTCCAAATACTGACTTCTCCCAATAAAAGTTCAAGAAATTGTGTTTTGGATTAATCAAACAGTTTATATATTTAGAAACGACTTTAGTTAATTTTGCGTTGATTTTGGCTTCACGTTGTATAAAATTTGGTATGAATATGTTCAGATCAAAAATACTTTGTTGTTTTTTAAATATTTTGGCTTTTTAGTTCTGCGCAACAAGCCTCCTCCGGAGCGATTGCTTGCTGATGCCTTAAAATTAGGGCCACGTAGTATGAAGCTCCAATTGGGGGTGGTGCTGCTGCGAACGTTACCTCTTTTTAAGAGTCATGTTACAGTGACCTTATATTTTTACAGGTTTCTTCTTTATAACCTGCTAAAAGGTACAGGCTTCTGTATTTTTACGAACTACTGCACTTTTCAATTAATTTTGATGTTTTTGTTTCTCGGTTTATTCGACAGGTGGCGCGCACAGCTTCCACGTCCCCGCGGATTACAAACTTTTTGTTTTAAATTCGAGGTGTGCGTGGTTGCCTGTGTAGCTTCAACTGCCAGGTACAATCCTATGACTCCCTGATGATTCCTAATAAGAATGAAACAGGTCTGTAGGTGTCTGATTCTCCATTAGATATTGGAGGCCTGGTCGTAATTAGAGATGGGTAAAGATCATTTTGTACTGAACGAATCGATCAGTGATTCGTTTCTAGAGTGATCGAATCTTTTGAATTAATCATTGAATCAATCATTTGAAATTAAAGAAAATGGTGACCAAAAAAAAAGGGCTGCAGGATGCAACTAAATACGACATACTCTGCTAAAACAAAAAATCTAGCTCCCGAGCGCAGGAATTCGAATCAGAGGAACGAATGAACGAAACGATCGACCTATTTCCAACTGATTCAATGTATTGCCACAGTGGGTCAGTCAGTCGTTGATCCATTCCGATTGGATTCACTCGTTTGATTCATTCTGTCTTCGTCAGTCATTGGACTCATTTGACTGATTGAATCATATCAAGCAAATATGATTCGATCACTCAATACTCGCAACTGATTCGATCTTAGTGAATGAATCGTTCACGAATCGCAAGTGAGAAACAAAAACGCTTTGTCCGATATGCCTCGAGTCTTACTTTAATACTTTTTTATCTCCGTAATAATTTTGTCTAAAACTTGTTTATAAATAGAAACTCTGTAACTCTGTTCTATATTTTCAATATTTTGCGCGGTAAGTAGGTACGTCATGCGTTCGTTTATTCTTGGTGTGACGAATTGAAGGTCAAGGAGGTATTCTAGAATGTCTAAAGCAACTTTCTGCAATTTCTCGTTTTTTTTTCCAAGGACCGCCACTGAAGCATAGAAATAGTTAAGAAAATAAACCAAAATAACTTTATTCTTGACGGCATGTCAAATAACGATAACCATACAGGTTATTATTTTTGTATTTCACATTTTAGGGATTAAAATGATTTTAAATTTCAGCTAATTTTGATGTTTGGTTTTCCCTGGGAACCCTGGCAAAGATTTAAAAAAAAATAAAATCTGGGGAGAAACTACGGCTTTAAAAGTACAGATTATTTTTTTTCTGTCAGTGATCTTAGCTGAGGAAAAGTCGAAGTTCCGTTCAAAATGGGTCACGTGATATCCATTAAATAAACATCAGAATTCGCTGAACTTTGAACGAAAGGCATATTTTGTAAAAACTTAGAGCACTTTTTTAATTTTAGCTTATTCGGCAAAACATCAAAAAAGTGCTCCGAGACGTATATTTTATCATTTTTGATCTACACTGCTCTCATATCACCCTCAGCCGGATCAGTGGCGTCACAAATCTGTCCGAGAGTGATCTGAGGGTGATTTGAAGCTTGAGATGCGAGCCGCAACTATCAAACGTGAACACTCTTAAGACAACATCCTTCATAACCTGAAGTTTCAATGACGTTCTATCTAAAACGTCAAAACAAATAAGGTTATTAAGGGACTTTCCAGATATCTTTTTAAAAACAAGGTGTTTTTTTCTTAAAAATGCCTAATATGTCAATTTAACGGGAGTTATTTTTGATTAGGTACTAAAATTATATTGGATTTATCTAGTAGTAGTAGTAGTAGTAGAGAAGGGGCGGCGCGAAGCCTGGCAAGTAGGCCTCCCTGGGTCCTTTCTGCTCTACCCCGAGCCTGCCCCTAATCCATCGCCTGCACGACTGGTCTGGCAGTCTGCTCATCTGGTTTCACTGTTCTTTTTGCAAAGTCCATTATTTTGTCTCATTTGAGCGTGTGCAGGTCCTCCTCATCTAGGGTCGGGAAACCGAATACCTGATATCTCGTCCTCTGGTATGCCTCGCAGTTCGCTATAACGTGTCGAGATGTCTCTTCTGCCCGCCCGCAGGCCCGGCAGGTCGAGTCATTCTCCACCGCGATCCGGGTGTTTTAATTCCTTAGTCGGTTGTGACCCGTTATGATACCTGTCAGCAGACCAGCGTCCCTTCGCGATCTCCCCAGAAGCCATTTTTGTCTGGCTACATCCGGGCCCTTCACGAAGTCCTTGGTCTGTCTGCATCCTATTCCTCCTCTCCAAGCGGTCGTCATGGCATCGTTGGTCCATTTATTGAGTCGACTTTGCATTTACCTCTTGGTTGTTCCTAGGAGTGGTTCCGGCCCTATATACTGGGTGCTTGCCCCGATCCTGGCAAGCTCGTCAGCCATCTCGTTACCCGGCACCCCCATATATCCCGGTACCCATAAGTGTCACTTGTTTGCACTGTCCCAAGGATTCTAGTGCATCCGCACATTCCTGCACCAGGGTGTTGTTGATCTTGGGCGCCCTTAGTGCCTTTAGGGCTGATTGGCTGTCGGAGCATATATAAACATGCTCCTCCCTACCGTTCTTTATTCCTTCCATACATATACACCTCTGCCTGAAAGACCGTGGCTTGCTCTCCGAGGGGGTAGCTCTTTCGAACCTCTTGGTCTTCCACATAAACCCCCGATCCTGTGGTTTGCCTCTCCGACAGTTTCGACCCGTCGGTGTAGCAAATCACGGCGTTCTCCTCGAACTGTTCGCGGAGGTTTTCAGTCTGCCATAGTTCCCTGTCTGGGATGACTACTTTGTACCTCTTGTTGAATCTCCAGGGGTTTTTTAGTCTTTGTGTTTTAATCGCTACCATAGGGATTTCTCTCTCGGCGATTTGGGCAATCCTAAGTTGCCCCGCAGCTTCCCCTCTTCCTCTCCATTGACCTGTATCTCTCAGCCGGAGGTGGGTCGCCATCGCTTCTTTTCTGATCCAGATCGGAAGCGGCGGTAGTCTCAGAATGGTTTCGAGTGCCTGTATAGGTGCCGTTCTCATAGCGCCGGTTATCCCTCTGCATATGGTTCCCTGTAGGCTCCTAAGCTTGAGGGTAGTAGTGACCTTCTCCACTGCTGGCCACCAGACTATGGATCCGTACTGGATCCTTGGTCTTAGTACTGCCGTGTATATCCAGTGGAGGTTTCTGGGGCTCAAACTCCAGGTGCGGCCAACCACTCGACGCATTTGCCACATCGTTGCATGCACCTTATTGGTCAATTTCGCAACGTGTGGTGTCCAGGTGAGCCCCTTGTCTAGGGTGACCCCTAGGTACTTCAGTTCTGAAACCAAAGCCACGGGTCTCCCGTACATCTTGGGTGCTCTGAATCCCTCCATTTTCCTCTTTCTTGTGAACAGGATCATCTCTGTCTTTCCTGGATTGACAGAGAGACCGTTTTGTTGACACCAGTCTTCTATGATTCGTACCGCCCTTTGCATTCTGTTACAGACGGTGTTTAGGTGGTGGCCTACCACCTCCACGACACCGTCGTCGGCGTCGAATCCTTCCTCTGTTAGGCGTTGTAGGAGAGTATCCATGATCAGACACCACAGGAGTGGGGGATTTATCTACGTTTAATAAATATTTATTGTCTTAGAAATGTAGAAAAATAATTCACATTTTTGCGTCAATTAGCGCTTTCATAAAATAAAGTTTCATCGCCTGTCACGCCATCTTGTGGTTTACGTCTAAGCTTTATTATTATCCTAGGACCGTAAATGAGCCATTAAAATCGTTTTGAGATAGTAAAATTAGTATTATTCGTTGGTAGTAGGTAATAGTTATTTACCTAACAAGTGCGGAAAGTAATACTTTACCGCACGCCACGGTAGTTGACCAAGTCGGCAAGTGTTAGGTACAAGATTTTACCTACAAGCCTCAAAAATTCCCAAAAAAAGAATATCTGTATTTTAATTTTCTGAAATAAACGTAGTCACTTTACCGCACTGAGTTCGGTATGGTACTACTTTCCGCACGCAAATGAGTGCGGTAAAGTGCACTTTATGGCACGCGTGTCGGTAATAGTAGTTTACCTAACTAGTGCGGAAAGTGCCACTTTTCCACACGCGATTACAGATGTACAAACGACGCGTCAGCAGACTTTCGCCGGAAATCAACGGTGAAAGAGTCACTTTACGCACGTGTTAGGTACAATTTTTTTTCTACGACTGCTTAAATGTGCCATCAAACAGACGTAAAAAGAGTCAGGTGGACGTAAAGAAAAAAAAACAATAATTTAAAATTTTGGTGCGGAAAAATATGGAGGTAAATTCATTTTCGCACTCAGTGCGGAAAAGTGCAAATGTGTGCGGATTGTTTTGATCCAACTCCTTGATCCGTCAAGATTGACGGGACAAGAAAAAGCGGTCTTCCAGAGATTTGGGGTAGAAATTGAACACGCAGATCTCGGCGGGAGCTTGATCCGTTAGTAAATCGAATACGTAAATCTTTTTGGGGTTGATCTTGGATCGCTCGGGAGCGATTTTTGAGGGTAGATCGAAAATGCTATTAGTTTTTACAAAATGTGCCTTCCATTCAAAGTTTAAGGTCGTAGTGACAATCTAGGGAATTGTTTTTAGCAACACTGGACAGGAAATCAATTTAACTATGTCGACCTAATTTATTTGCAAAATTTTACGTCATTGAATTTGTTTTCCATGGCAATGCGGAGGATTTATTTATGTTTATCCAGAGTGGGACACCAGAGATTTTTTAACACCGGTTCCAAAATTTGGGGTTAGGTTACTTATTTTGACTTTTCGCGTTCTGCGCCGCTAAAAAACCAAGTAAAATACTAAAATAAAAGAAAACCATTTATTGCATAATTACCTGCTAATAAAACGCTATCATTTATAATTGAATTGGAAACACTCCCGCTAGCTGATACTGACAACATGTTAACTTAAAAACATGCAGATTTAAAAATCGGCTACTGGCGCTAGACGAAATAATGGTATTCTTTAAACAGGAGAGTCAATGACTATCAAGATTTTTTCCAACCTCTAAATGGAGCTTTACTGACCTGTTTTGTTAGTACTCAAGTATCCGTGTGTTTTTAAAACTGAGGTTCTAAAATCTATCCTTTGCACTCCAAGATTTCATTAGTACACTTGCACATAACTATGCCGCAATAATTTAAATAAAAAAAAATTATATGGGCTTATGGGCGCCGAATGTCTATGCGAATTCCTAGTAATCCCAGCGAGCCAGTAAAGTTCTCTTGGTTCTTTGATAGACTCGGGGTAATACCCGCGCAGCGCTAGGCCTTTTTCGGCGGGCGACCGCACACGCGGAGTGGTTTCATATTTGTTTCAGAACAATGTTTTTGAAAACACATTTTTGAAAGATAAACATAAACTCGAATGGTTTTCTGCGGCTCGATTTAAAGTTTGTTGACAAAACACCTGCAGTTACTATGGAATCGTATAAATGCGTGTGTCTCTCAAATTCAATGAATTGTGATTGATTGATCGGTTTTGTTTTCTGGAGTGCACAGGCTTTTAGAAAAAAGGAAACTTAGTTTTTATTTTCGCTAAAGCAAGGAAATATAAAAAGGAAAATATTGTGAGCATTTCTCTATTTTTTTTGTAAATCGGGTTTGTTCTAAACCGCAATTATTTTGAGGCTTTTGGGATAGATGAGAGCACCAGAGCTTTTATTTTGAAGAAAAAATAATTGAGAATTTTGAAAAATCCTTTAGATATTTTTGGTAAGCATTTAAAAATGATCACCCCTGCAAAATTTTAGCTAATTCTGATGTTTAGTTTTCCCTGTGCACTTTCGGAAAAGATTAAAAAATTAAAAAACAAGGCGTTGCCAGTTGTACTTTTTTACTTAAAATCTGGGGAGAAACTATAGCCTTTATGACGTGACCCGTTTTGAACGTCACTTCGACATTTCCTGAGCTAAGGTCACTGACTGACACAAAACAAGAAGAATCTCTAGTCTAATTGCCAATTTCACCAACTTTGAGTCTGTGTTTTAAGTTTACCTTAAAAGTTCTCCCTCTCTCTCTTATTGCGTGCTTTTGAGATATATCAAAACTTTTAAGTTAGACTTAACATTTTTGCAATTGGCAATTAATGACACATTCTTTCTGGTACTTACTGTGCAGTTAAAGCATAAACTGTGATAGTTGTTGCTCAAGGCTTCTACCCAGCGATCGCCAGCCTCAATGGGGAAACCACAAGCGAAGCACTTGGTTGTGAACAGCTCGTTCCAATCTATAAGCAAGATGAAAAACATGATAATGTTATAGTACACCTGCTACAACATCGCTCAGAAAACAAATTTTCATTGATATTTTCTATAGAAATTTTAAATTAACAGCGTTTTATTGTATGCCCTGAGATAGTACCAATCTTCTTACGCCCAACACAAAAACCTACCCCTAAATAAAAAATATAAATATTATATGAAAAAATACACTAAAAAATGTTTAAAAATAATGGTAAAAGAGTGAGGTGTCTTCGGACAGTGTAGGTGTCTGGACAGTGCAAATGTTTGGGCAGCGCAGGTGTCTTCGAACGGTGCAGGTAACTTCGTATATGTATATATGTATACGTTTTCGTTATGGGGGTGAAGTTCTTTTGAATTTAGGGCAACACGATGGTGGGTGCCCAGACAGCACAAATTGTCCATCGGACAGCCATTTTTTGTCCAAAACCGTCCGCATTGTCCATGGACCATTTATGGACCTCCATAGTCCAAAGGACATCCAATTTTGATTCAAAAAGAACTGCTTTTTTTCAGTTAGTTTTTGGACATCCAATGGATAACGATTTTTCTTGGTTCATCGGTCTGGCGGACGTTCATTTTGTGTCCAGCAAAAGATGTACTTTATATACATTGACTCAACATTGAATATTGAGGATTGGCCTAGTTGGCACATTAATAAATATAGTCATTTATCCGAACTGTTTTGGATATCCAATGGATTACTAACAATAACATTTCTCTCATATCTAGCCGAATCATTTAAGTAAGTATTTTTCATTATTTTGGATTATTTGGTGTTTTAGTATTTTAATACCCATTCTTTGCTAGAAACTCCATCCGCAAGGATCGACAATCAGACTTATGATGTTGGAGTGGTTCAAATATATAAGTATCTATATACTTATATATTGAAAATATCGCTGCTTTTGACAAAATTGTCCACTGATTGATATCCATTGGAACAAATAAGTATATCCAGTGTACTAAGAAAATTAGACCAACGGATATACATTGTAATTATTAATTTTTTCCAACAGTGAACCATAAAGATACTTTTTGGATAGCCAATGGATAATTTTTGGACAGAATTTTGTTCCATTGGATAACCAATGGATTTAGTATTAGTCAATTATTGAAACTTTTGGACTTTTTTGGGATGTCCAAGAGCCGTCCGACGTTTTGACAATTGTTTATAGTCCGATGGATATGCCTTGGACAAAATTTCCTACAGATTTAGTTGTCCAATGGACTGCTGCATTGTCCAGAAAACTTTCTCCACTGGACATCCTTGGGACAGAGTTGTGCTGTCTGGGTGGGGAAAGGGGAAATCCAGTTTGGGCTAAGAGACAACCAGATCACTGACATGCCAAATCGTTTTATAGAAAAGAAAGTCGAGGTGACACATGAGATATGGCATAAAATAAGAATGTATGAAAAAGTTCTCGTGTTTGAATAAAAGTCCACCAGACTTACCTCAAGTGATAATCCGGTTGATGTTAAAGGTTGTCTTTACTACCACCGAACATAAACAAGAGAAGAAGGTTCACAGTCCGTCGGAAATTTGATGTTGTGCTTACAAAAGCGCACCGACGATTCCGAGAAATATGCAGCCGTGTGGTGTACATTTTTCTCTATGACGCACGGTGGTCGGTTTTTGTAAAAACGCGCACATTAAAAAAAACTTCCACATTGTATTTTATTCGTACAAAATGTTTAGTTTTTATAAAAAACTAACTATTTTTTTTATGCATTTATGCTTATTTAGCTGATACACAAGGTGATCGTGTGAATTTTCACATTTATCCAACAAAATTTTGAAAAGTTAAGATACATATATATTAATTGGCTAAGTTAAACTTAAAATGTATATTTATAACAATCAAATTTACTTTAAAGTAATTCATACAATATATATAAATGTTACAGTACATATACTAGTATATTTTGATGTATATAGGATATGTTAAAAAGAATGCCAACCGAAACTAGCAAAATTTTAAATGGAACATGGTATATTATTGCAAAAAATTCTTAAGGTTCATAAAAAATGTCAAACTTTTGTATTTACCATATTTGAATATCTATTCAAATTAACTCGCTAGGCGATGTAAAAAGATATAATAGGAAACCCTGCACCTAATAAAATAGGAAAATTTTGATATACATCAAAAATACTATTTCCCATGTTTGTTAAAAATCCAAATATGTGCAACTTTTTATTTCTATATAATTAAGTATAATACTTGCAGATTATATTGTTTCTACGAAAGGTGAATCAAGGCTTATTCGTCAAGAAAAAGCTAACCAAAAAGAAATAGTAGTCGAAAATATACTTGGAAAACCAAAACCCAAGTATAAACAAATTTAAAACAAACTCACTTGTAAAAAATTTAGATACATTTTGAATTTTTCCATTTATGGCCGGGTATATGCATATGAAGGGGAGGAGCTTAGAGTGACCATTCTTCTCTTGTTAATGTTCGGTGCTACTACTAACATTGTCGATTCGAGTAGTCTCTTGATTTTATGTTCTGTAGGTAAACCGTTTAACTGTAGATTTTCCAAAAGAATGAAAGTTAGTGTCGTATAATCCGAACTGCCTGACGATTAGTCGATACACATACACACGCATCGGGGACACTATTCTTGAAAAAGTTAGAAGGTAGTACTCACATCTCGTCTTGTCCGGACCAACCGAGATCTCTGAAATGGGTGAGACCGCATGCGCACTTTTACTTTCACCCAGATTTCGGGGAGTGCTCTCTAGGTGAGATCTTAAGAATACTGGCTTAGGCGGCCTATGAAATTTGGACTGCAGACTAGATCGTTCACAGCACGATTTAAGTGTATCGTGGTTCACAGTTTGCGCCTGTACGTGAATGGGTAACATATACCTATTTCCCCAAATGTCTAGCTAAACTGTTACCGTGTTACATAAAAAAAGAAACATACCAGCATCGCAATAGGGGCTGCCGTCTTCCAGGAAGAATGGGGAGTTTCCAAATAGTTTGCCACAGTAGGAGCAGTTAAAGCATTCAGGGTGAAAGTTCTTTCCAATAGCCTTCAAGCAATCCTAAGTATAAAAACATTTAATCAGAGCTGATAACTAATATATTTTGATTTTTCCCTAAGTTATCACAAAATCTTTCTAAGCGTTATTTGGGCCAACCAGTGGTTACTGAAAAACTATCAAAATATAGTTATTGTTTCTTGATTTTAGGAAGGAATTAAAACCTTTTTATTTATTTATTGAAATCAAAAATTTAAATAAATAAAACAAATTTACATGTATACATGCAGGTCAGTGTCGTATAAAAAAAAGTCTGGGGGCTTAACGTCGCCCTGCTAAAAGAGCTTATAAAACATCAGTTTTTTTATCAGTCAGATTTAATATAAATTTAGGCCTACTAAAATCTTTTTCAGAAAATATGGAAATTTAGGGGTAAGATTAATTATATTCTACAGGCTTTATACATTTTACTTTAATTTTAATTACTAAAATAAGGCCTGCAGGTTTTATTTTTGAAAACGTTATTTAATATTTAATTTATGATTCTTTTTAATTATATTTTTATTGAATTGGTATATTATTTATTTAGCTTTAGTTTGACAAAAAATTCTCCCACTGTATGTTAAACGATAATTGAAAATAAGAAAAAGTTAACTTACCCCTTTAATCTTAGCACTACATTTAGCACAAGGTGGTGCCAAGTACTGTTCAAAGCAGTATTCGCAGTATAACTGGCCTTTCTCTTCAACAAATCCTAAATCTTGAAGGGAGCGTTTACATGATGGCGTCGCGCAGACGAAGTGGTTTGGGCACCAAATTTTGCCGAGGGCTGTTATAAATGGTCCCCTGTTAAAAGACAGATCAATTAAATTACTTTAATAGGGAGTTTTTGGACAGCACACAAAAATTTTGGTTATTATTATTTAAAAAGCCGTCAAGAATAAAATTATTTCGGTTTATTAGAGACCTTTTGCACCTATAATTTTAATGCCGTTTTACTTTATCGCTTATTTCGGGCATGCGCAGTTATTAGGTAACAACGAAATCCCTTAGTAACCAATGAAGTTAGACGTAAACTGGTTGCCGACAGTAAAACGTTAAGTAGAAAAACATTTTATGCGTTTAGCTCCGCAAGGGATATTATGCATTAAAAAACTATTCGTACTGTACATTGATAATTAATAAATCAAATTGGAATATTATCCTGTTTTGTCATATTGTTACTGTCAAGAAAAACATACCATGATTAAATTAAATATTAGTTTAAGCAATGTTGCAGATTATTATCCAGCTACGTTTCCTAACCGCCCAATCCCATAAGTTTAAATAGCATCTTTATGTTGCGGAGGTAAATGCATAACCTGTAGTATACAAAATAAAGAAGCACTAATAAAAGAAAAGAAAAAACAAATAAAACATAATTTAAAAATAAAATAAAACATGTGGAAGTCTTTAAAGTTAAGGTCAATCAGTATAAAACGGCAAAAGACACTCACAAACAGAAATCTACCTGATCTGACCGTGACAGTGTCCACAAAGCGGTATTCTTCCAGTCAAGACGGCTGGGTTCAAAACTCCTCTACCTTTCTTCGGTGCCACACTGATCCCGCCTGTTTGACGCCCTGATGCAGCACCTACATCGGATTTAGGAACACTTTGACTAGACTTATCACGAGGAGGAGACACATGTTTAGTTTTAGGATCCACTGGTTTGTTAAAGGAACATTGAGGTCCGGAAGAAGATTGTAAAGTTACAGGTTTATTTAGAGGGCACTGAGAAACAGTCGGTGGAGATGGAGGCAAATTAAAAGATGTTACTTGAGGAACAGAAGTTGGAGTGCTGTAAGATTGTGTACCGGTTGGTGTTGGCGGAGGTACAGGAAGCATGGAAATTCCAGAGTCGCGCCTAACTTCAACGAACTTAGTGGTTGGTAAGGGTTTAACATCAAACTCTTGAGATTTTAGCCTATCACATTTTTGATCTAACTGCGGTGGGTCTTGTTGAATAGCATGAACCATACGTTTAAAGGGTGAAACAATGTGCCCAGGACTTGTAATGTGCATCCCCTGAACCATCAAAGCTTTAGTATCTTCAATAGCACCTTCATTTATTTGGTTAAAGGCGTACTTTGTTGCATTTTTTTGAATTTCAATAGTTTTTTCCTTGTGTACATGTTCATATTCCTCCGTTACAGTTTTTTTCCTTTGTATCTGGGTAAGTCCATCAGCCGATCTCTCGCATTCTTGTGTTTTGGAAACATTTTGTGCTTGTAATTGCGCTTCCATGGACTTTTCAGAGATATCGGTTCTTGTAACACTACCAGAAGCAGTTTTTTCATCAAACGAATGATATTTTTCCTCGGCACTTGCTGCAAAACTTTGCTGACCCCACTGCATCGGGCATACTTGTCCAGGAATTTGAGGATCTGATGTCGGACAAACACCTTGTCCTCGAGTGCAAGGTCTGTCACAAATTTGCTCTTGAGAAAATGGCTTTTGACAAACTTGACTTTGAACGAAAGGTTTAACACTAGTTTCTTCACTAATTTGCGGTTGGTTCAGTGCACAATACTGAACTTGACCTTGACGTTCGGAAACAGAACTTTGAATATTTTCTTTAGCTTTTTGAATCTGTTCTGGAGTAGCACTTCTTTGAGATTGCTGTACTTTTTGCACAGGTTCTGGCATGGGCGATCTTCCCCTTAACGCTGGACTTGATGATCTCATTTTGGCTAAATTTGGCGTTGGAGATCTTGACACATCTGGACTTTTTGGGTCAAGAACGTTGCTTTTTATAGCTGGGTGGTAATGATGTACTAAATCTTCTTGATAGTAAGGCAGCAGTGGAGGAGCGTTGTGGACCATACTTGGGGTAATCGATCTATGAGGAGACACTCGTCTTTGCCTGTTATTTTCTACAGAGTTAAAGTTTACTTTTTGAGGCAAGTTGTTACTGTCACCTGGAGCGATAGTAATTACTGGGACTTTCTTTATTTCTGGTGGTCTTTGGCAAGTTTCTTGTGTAGGCGGTTGCTCGGGTTGTTTGGGTGGTTCAGAGACACATGTAGAAATGACGCTTTCCTGATTTTGACGTTGTTCAAACTTTTTTTGCTGTTCCATTCTAGCTTTTGATTCTTCTTTTCTTTTTAAAAGCAGTAAATCAGATTCGGCAGCGGCCTGAATATTCTGTTGGTATTGAGGCATTTTTTCTGGTTTTCGAAGTAGAACCGTTGTGTTAGCAGGCGTTACCTTAATTGTCTCTTCTTTCTGTTTTGGAATCGGGTTTTGCTTTTGTTCTTGTACAAAAGAGGATGGAGCGATTACAGCTCTAAATTGTGAAGGCATAGCGATTTGTGGTAAATCCTGAGTTAAGGTTTGCCTTTCTTGTCGAATAGAGGATTCTTGATGTGTGCTACTTTCTTGAACAATCCTTTCAGTTTTTTGAATGTAGCTAGATGGTTTCTGTTCAACTGTTGCAACGTACGCCAATGGAGTACTAGGTTTTGGAGGTGGAGTGGATATAGGAGGGGTGGTAGATACTTCCACAGAAAATTGTGAAAAATCCGTTTTATTCTGGAAAGAGCAAGTGAACCCTTGAAAAAAAGGAGGAAAGTTTGATATTTGAGGGTCTTGTGGGTTGCTTACTGCAACTATTTGTTGTTGGAGGGATGGAACTGTTTCAAATACTTGCTTTTCAATAATTTTTTTCTCAGTTTTTTTCTCTTTTTCAACTTTCTCTCCAGTCTCAACAAATTCTTGTATAACCGAAGGAGGATAATAACTAGGTGGTTTAGGCTCCTTGACATTTATTTTAAATGATTCTGGCAACTCGTCCAGTTTAACAGGTTTATTTAAATAGTCGGTATCAATTGCATACTTTGATTTTTGAGATGCTGGTTTCTTTTCTTCTTCCTCTCCAACAATTTGAGTATATGTCCTATCGGGAGCATATGTTAAAGCTGTTCGCATATCGAGTTTTTCTGATGGTTTGGGTAATTCATCTAGAATCTCGTCCAAAGGATCTTTTGGTTTTTTTTTAATTATTGGTTTAGGTATTGATGGTATACCACCAACAGGACTAAAAGGTCGATCTGGTGCTATTTCCAAAGCCTTGGTAAAAGGGCTCATAGGTTTGGGAGGATCTTCTTTAAATTTCTTTGCTTTCTCTTGTAACAATTCTTCTTCGCTTTTTTCGATTATTACAGGATGATATGGAGGAATATAAGGTTCGATAAATTCTGGCAAAGGTACTGCTTGTATAGTATCTTTTAAAACCGAATTAAAAGGTTCTGTTGGGGCAGTACACAAAGCACTGACAAATGGACTAACAGGTCTGTAGTTAGGAATTACCGTTGAAGGCAATTGCGCAAAAGTGTCTGGTGCGGGGGTTTCAGTTCTTGCGGCTTGTATCAAAGTAGATTCCCACTTTTTTGGAACAGGAAAATCGATTTTATTTTCAGATCTTGGAGAAGTAGGTTCTGGAATGATAGGGTCGATACGTTGTTGACTGGTGTCAGAGCTGATGGTTAATTCTTTTTGTTTTCGCATCATTTCAATATCTTCTAATTCAAGAGTTTTGGGAACTAACTGTGGAGTAAGCCTTGTGACTCTTTCTACCATTTGCTGTGTATCTAAATGTTCAGATACGAACTCAGCGCACTCCGTAGTACTTCTTCTTCCAGATAAACTAAACTCATCAGAATAGAATGAGGAAGTTTCATCCATACTACAAATTCTGTTTAATTCAATGCTTTCTTCTTCGTACAAATCGTTATCGTCTGCTTCTTGTTTTGAGTATTTAGCGGCCTGCTTTAAGCGTATTTCAGCTTCTTTTTGAGAAGGTGGGGGGTAAAATAAAGGGCATGCGGTTGCAGCGAGTTCTTCTTCGGATTTGGGAGGGGGCCAGGTTACAGGTTCTTTATGAGGAAAGTTTAAAGTGCACAAACACATACGGGTGTTAAATTTTATTAGTGGGAACAACGCGAAAAAAAAAAAATCAAAATAAAAAATTAGTATGCTTGCATGATAAGGCTCTTTTAAACATATGCGTAAAAAATGTGTGTTTTTTTATAAGCTAAGGCAATTTTGAAGCAGAAATGTGAAACAAAAGGAAGTAGCAAAATATTTAATAATTGCTTAAACGTCATAACAGATCAGTCAAAACACACTTTTTATCAACGATCACTTAGCAATACTACGGAAACATGTGTGTCTTCGCAAATCTAAGATACCCTTTAAAACCAAAGCGCTTGTAAAAATATTACACAGCAGCAGTGTAATGGATTAAATAGATTAAGCAAAAATAATATTTTTTTATAATTAAAAAATAAACACAAAATTATTGTCACAAAACCTGTGGAAGAGTCTATGCTAAATCTATCAAAATCAAATAGGCGGACACGGATAATGCCTAGTCCCCGCCTTTCTCCCCCTGGTAGTGAATTAAATTTAATACAGTACACAAACTTCATCCTTACTTCATTGATATTACATGCTTGTTGCTTAATATACTATTATTTATTTTTGCATGAACAGCATGTTAATTAACTAAATTTAATACAAAAATGTGATCATTGACACAAAAATATCTTGTTTGTATTGTATTGGGCGTCGGGTAAGTTAATAAAGTTAGGCGAAAAAATGCAGCAATTTTAGATTACTTTTAAATCAGCAAACTACCTTTAAATAGTCCCCCAGTGTTTTTAAAGGAAGGGGTTCGTCCTGAAGAAAAATCACAATACTTTAGCATTAGTTTAAAGAGCATAAGGTTCTAACAAATTATGTTTCACATTTGGTATGTATGTACAGGGTGTCCTCTATTAATGAGATTTGAAGGACTAAAGGGTTTTTTACACTATTTTCCTACTTTGGGAATGGTATTAGGTGGGGTTCGCTTGCCTTTCAATTTTTTAAGGTAGGGGAAGGGATTTATAAAAGTAACCAAATTATTGTTGTAAATCGAAAATGGTTATTTATGTGCGGAAAGTGATACTTATTCACACGCGACGGCAGTTGCACGGACGACGCGGAGCGGAGTTTGAGCAAGCCGTCAAGGGTCGAAAAGACACTTTTCGCACGTGCCAGGCACAAAATTTTTCCTGCTTGCGTAAACGAGTAATTTAAATTTGCATGCGGGAAAAATGTTTTCACGCACGCCGTGCACGAAAGATACAGGCTAAATAAATTCCCGCATGGCGTGCGGGAAATGCAACTTCCCGCACGCAAATTAGTGCGTAAAAATGCACTTTTACGTACGCTAGTAGTAGTTTTTTTTCATACCTTCATCAAAAACACCATTTTACTCATTGTCCGCAAATAACAAATACATGGCTTTTTTAGTTACCGATGCAAAGCATTTTTCTTATTGTTGAGAGGTGCAAACAAATAATTTTTATAATTTTGTTGCACACAAATAATGTCAAAAAAATAAAAGGCGAACCCAAGGATACGGTGCGAAATTGGAAAACGGAGTAACCAGTGGCGATTTTTTTTTCGTTTTTTGAATTTCTTTTGTTAAAGGTATAAAAAAAAGTAGTGTTTGTAGCCGAACTGTATCACTCGCTGCGCTCTTTTAGCCACTAGTTGTAAAAATTACTATAATGTTGTAAAGTTTGATTGAAAAGTTTTTAATAACTGAGTTAGTGAGTGAATTAAATCAGTCAATTAGTCAAATTTTCAATTTTTGAGAAATCCCTCCAATCTGAAAATGTAGCAAAAAACTATTTGTTCCATTTTAAGAGTTTTGAAAAAAAAGCCGCAGGGCTCTGTCTTTGAAAACCGACAAGGAAATAATACAACAAGGTACTAAATAAGATGAAGATAAAAAATTAAGAAATAGACATTTCCAAAGGAGGAAAATTATCTTTTAATTTATTACCAGAGAAAAACAAATAAGTTTTAAAAATATTTCAGCATTATTACAAAGATAGGATGTTTTATTAATGTGATGTTTTAGGTAATTCCTACACGGTAGATAATTTTTAGTTAAAAGAAATCTAAAAAATAGGTGACTTTTTAAATCAATTTTAAGATAATTGTCAGTTATACCACAAATCTTTAAATAAGATCTTCAGGAAAAATGCAAGATGTGCTGTAGTAGAAATGATCTTAAGACTATCGGTATAATTGATTTTTTTATATCAATTTAAATAAGCGAAGTTTTTAATTTGAAAAATTAAAGTGGGTCACTATTTCGTCATCATACACTTAGACATAACCATCTGCTCATCCTTTTTAAATCCATCATACACCTTGTCTTTGAAGGCCGCATTTATAGTTTTTACTTGCCGAAGGCGGCCTTCGATTTTGTTTTCATTGGTAAAAGGAGACCTTAAGCTCCCTCAAGGCGACCTTGCGCAACTATGAATACCGTTTTGACTCAAGAAGAACTTAATAACACCTTTTTCCTTGACTGTGAATACAGTCCTAAGTGAAATTAACTCTGTGATTTGGTCTTCCATTGTCTTATTTTATTTATACATGACGTTTCG
Organism: Oxystoma pomonae; assembly: GCA_963921995.1. Taxonomy (NCBI): domain Eukaryota; kingdom Metazoa; phylum Arthropoda; class Insecta; order Coleoptera; family Brentidae; genus Oxystoma; species Oxystoma pomonae. Next base: position 77,049,564 of record OY998166.1, on the reverse strand, counting down.
ATCAGTACAATCTCTGATCCCTGATCGTCTTCAGGTACCAACTACAATCTATTCCTAAGGCTACATACTTATATACTATGGGAAATCACTCAACCGTGAAGTTTAAGAAGTTGAATCCGCCCAAGGAGGGGCTTCCAAATATTTGGAATTTCAACACTTGGTTTACTGAAAACACCCTGATTCTGCCTAATAAAGGCAGCTTCAAGGAATTTTCGTTTCTTTCAGTGTGACTTCTTGTGCAAAACCTTTGCTTCTGTCCACTTCATTCGGTGTTGTTTTGACAATGCGTGTTTGGTGATTCCTGATTTCGTTGTTTCACCTCTTTGGGTATTCGTCTAATGTTCTTTAAGCCTAACAGATAGTGGTCTTTTTGTTTCACCTACGTATTATTCAGCACACTCACAAGGAATATGTTAAATACATTCCTTATTTTGTTTGTTCTCCAGTTTTGCTTCGAATTGTATTATAAGATTTAAAAGCTGTTTCAATATTAAAGTTGTTCGCTACTCTTCGAATTTTCTCTGATACTCCTTTAATGTATGGAATTGTAAGAAATGCATTTGCCTGGTTTTGGTCTTGTAATCTCTGTCATGTTTGCTAAAATTTAGAAATAGTATCTGTTATAAGTTCAAGGCAACATATCTTAGCCAGAGCTTAGGTTTATAGGTTGCGGTATCAACTGCGTGTGATTCGAACCACTCCATGTAAATATTGGCCACCACTGGCGAAAGCGATGAACCTATTGGCAGACCGTCATCCTGAGCATAAAACCTATCTTTCATTTGAAAATAAGAGTTATGTAGACAGCACTCCAACAACTCCATCACTCCCTCCAGCGGCAGGCTGGTACGTTCATAAAGGGATTCGTCATCAACCAGTCTCTATCCAATATTATCTAGCGATTCCCTTATCGGAACACTGGTGTATAGACTTTCGACATCAAAACTGACAAATCTATCTTTCGATCTTAAAACAAAAGATTTGAGAATATTAACAAAATCGTTGCCTGCAAGAGGTTGAATAATTGTTGAAAAGGAATTCTCATGACTTGAAAATCGAAATAAGAAACATTAATTAATTCTGCAGCAGAATGATTACAGCCTTAACTTATAACAGAAACTGTTTATAAATTTCAGCAAACAGCGGCAGAAGCAAAGATTTTGCACAGAGTCACACTGTAAGAGACGAAAATTCCTTGAAGCTGCCTTTAATGGGCAGAATCAGGGTGTTTTCAGTAAACCAAGTGTTGAAATTCCAAATATTTGGAAGCCCCTCCTTGGGCGGAGCCAACTTCTTATACTTCGCGGTTGTGTCGTAGGATCGCTTTTTTTTCAGTAACTTTTTAAACATCTAAATCAGTATTCCAGCTTCTTGTTCATTCCGGAGTAACCTTGTATCCCGGGATCTTGCTCTCTGAAGGTGTTATAATAAGTTATCTGAGTGATAGCAGATTTGAATAAGTTTAAAACATCATGTTTTGTTTGATTTTTTCACGAAAGCGCAAATAACTCCGGGACTATTAGAAGTGGTGAAGATTGGCGTATGTCAAAGTAAGCGTATTGTCGAGCCTCACATTTTGGTGTGATTAGGTTTTCGGACCGACGTTTGATAACGGAGTTATTGCCTATTAAGAGTTTAGATTGGAAAAAAGGCAAAATATTAAATATCTTTTAAAACGAAAACTTTTTCAAAAATCTGTTATAGCCACAAGTTGCGCATCCTTGCGACACAAATTTTGATATATTAAATGTTTTAGGTTAGTTCATATTAACGGAGCTAGGGCCTAGGCAATGTTTTTTAGATTTCAATTCTTGAAATCTACTTTTTTGTTTTTGAACCGAATTGATTGAAATTTGGTATATAGTAGGCTTAGGGGTGTTAGAGACTTATAGCGCTTTTAGACTTAAACATTTTTGAGTGCTTTTGGATTTTTTACGATGTGACTTGTTACACGGTGCGGCTTTGACTGCGCTCCCCAAAATGAGTTTTGGGGTATATTTATAACCTCGGTTTGCGCGAAGGTTGGCCCGGAGGATATTTGGGGGTTGACCATTTTTTGGTATAGCGCTCGGGGTAAAAGATTATAAATATGTTTTGTGTGCCTTGGGAAAGGATGAGCCGATGTCCTGCAGTTTTGATATTATTAAAATATCTGGGAACTTCAAGATTCGTCTAGCAGTAGTCTGGTGCAGCGAACGAAGCTGAGACTCCCGGTGCCATCTGGGAGGTCACATTGGCCGCCATCCTGCCTAATCCAGCACGCTAGAATTTTCGACGCTTATCATTTGACGACGCATCCGCCGTCCAGCCCTAGCAGCTTGCAGGGACAGCACAGATAACCGGCCCACGACGATTTATGGTTTCCGGTATCTGGTCGTATACGTATAAAGGTTAAATTCCCCCTATTTATACAGGGCTAGAATTCATCCTAGTGCCGTAATATAACTTTTGTTCGGTTGTGAGAATCCGTCTCGAAACATCGGGAAAACAATTCGAACTGAATCAAACCATAACTTTCTTCCAACACACTCTAGTACACCCTTACAGCGCTCGGGGAAAATTATTCACGGTTGTATTATTTTCTACGAAGTAATCACGTACTCCAGTGGATTAATCTCCTAACCCTCTGAACTGTTTCATGGACCATAGTTGTTTCGAACTATTTTGTGTTTTGCCTAGTGGCCATTTATTCCGCAACTGTTTGCGAAGAACTACTTTTCAGTAGTTTAGTTTTAGTCGGGTGGAAGTCGCTTGGGCCATCTCCTTTTTAACTGTTTGATGTGTATAGGTGCCCCAAGTGCAAACACCTTGGCCATATTTTAAAGTCACGTCAAATCACAACTTATTCAGGCAGCAGCCTTAGTTCGTGTGTCACGTGCACGTTTTATTTTATTTGATTGAGGCGCCTGACTGAAGGTCGGCGGGAAGGTGGAAAATTTTTTGGGACCTCTAAGCTTTTGGCCAGGGTGTTCCAAATTTTAATTATGCCTTCTCGGGGAGTAGAGACCCGGAGCATGGCCGCTCGCCGTATCTTAGATACGTCTGATCGCTGGTTGATATCCAACAATACTCCAGTAAGTTCAAATCACTTATCTGATGATGAAAATTTGAGGAGGTAATTTGCACCTGAAGACGATCAGAGATTGTACTGATCAAAACGTCGTGTATAAATAAAATATAGACAATAGAAGTCCAGAGTTAATTTCAAATACATTATTGTCTTAAACTTTCAAACAAACGGCCCTAAGTGTGCTAACAGCACAATCTCAATTAAAAACGAAAATGAGCTATTCCGTTTTAGTATCCTTTGGCCTTCTACCTCAGCAATATTGACACGAAACTGACAGAAAACTCATGTTTTACCTATCAATTTCATTATAAAAATGGCTGCAAGCGTAGGCAAATAGGTACTGAAGCGGTAGGAGTTAGTTGGCTTTTTCGTTGATACGGTATTGGTCACAATAAGACACGAAAATGACTTAGGGCCGTATTAATAGTCCTTCCTTAAAGGAACACGGCGTCGTTAAGGTCTTGAGCCAAAAAGTCGCGCAAAGGGAACTTGAGAGAGCTTTAGGGCCTCCATTAAATACATACCTACATCTTGCCGTTTTCCATTATTTAATTTTAAAACTTTTTCTTTGAATCAACAGAAAACGGAAAATATCTTACCATAAATTATAACTTTAATAATTGTGTCTTTAGCTTTTTAAACTTTAGAAGAAAACAGCCAAACTAAGCTTGCTTGGCGCATTCGCCAAGAAGAGGCCAGGAGAAGCCACATTAGTTGCCTATGTTGGCTCCGTTCCGTGTTTCTCGACCGTTACGAAGGAAGCTGCGCTCATCCCTCCCATATCCCTTATTTTCTCTGTTTGTGTCTAAAACAATTGATAAAGCTCCAAAATTGATGACGAAATAGTGACCTACTTAATTCTTGCGGAATTATAAATCCCGATTATTAAAAGTGATATCAAAAAATCAATAACACCGCTAGTCTGATGATCATTTCTACTTCAAAATAAACACAACTAATAGTATTTTTAGCATTGATTTAAGTTTAGTCAAAAATGATGATTTCAATTCAAAAAAATAAACAATAACGAAACTAGATCAATTGATTGTGTATCTTTAACTCGCAGATCTTTACCATATAGGCATCTATGTACCATAGCCCTAATCTCTTAATTGAGAATCCAAACAGACCATATTTTAGTTTAAAAAAAACACTTGTTGTCCTAATTCTATTATTACGCCATTTGTGAATAGCAGAATAATATAAAATTGAGACAATTTAATATCCGTGGGAATTTTTGAAGTTGAAAATCTTATATTACTTGGTTTATGAAAATATTAAAAACAATACATAGAAAATATATAATAAACATCACTTACCGACACTTGAAACCGGACTATAAGGTTGTTGGTGGGGGGGACTAAGAGGAGCCTTATTAAAATTATTCACCGGGGGAGACAAGGGAGCGGCAGTTGACCTTGGAAATGTGTTACCCCCTGGGGAAAGGGGCGCCGACACACTTGAGAAAGGTCTAGGGCCTGTGATATTTGACTGTGACTAAAAAAAAATGGAAAAAATGCAGACAGGTCAGATCCTTTTCTCAGTCCAGAAGTAGAAGATTCTTAAAACCTGCAAAGTTGTGAATCGCAAAAAGCAAAGCAAATATATCTAACGTATAAACAAAAAATAATTTAATAGTGACGTTATGAAACGCTTCATTATAAAGCCTGGCAAACTTAGGAAGGCCGTTTTTTTTATTTAAATGGACATAATTTTTGTTTCCCTTAACCGATTTTAATAAAGCCTATGTACTCAGCAATTCAAGTAATGCAATCGAAATCGATTTAGTAGTTTTTGCGTAATGCTGAGACAAACAAACGAACCACAAATTTTTCATCGTCTTTCCTAAGTTAGTCAGTCTATCGATGTGTCTAAATGACAAGTTAACCATTACCACTTCCGTAATTAAAAAATATGCTTTCGTTGTTGTAGTGGTTATTTTTTACTCCGTTTTACAAGCATTTTTCTCACTTTTATGTTAAACCCAAAAAGTAAAAAAACTAAAACCAAACCAATTTGTGATGCATGGTGGATCTACTAGGTTGCTGTTTGTCTTGTTTACTTCAGAAAAAGGCAAGGTAAGAAAAAGTTATTTACCTATCAACCATTTATAGTCCAACCAAATTAAAATAAAAGACAAAACATTTTTTAACAGCAGTTTGATGATTGAAAATGGTAAAGGGGCTTCTGATAATGGTTTAAAAAAAAACTGCGTGAGTGTGGCTCTTGCGTGGTGGATTTGTTGGGGGAAAGGGAGAAAAAAATTATATTATTGTAATTTCCAGCAAAACTGAAAGATCTAAATATCGTAATATATTTATTTAGGTTAGGTTTGTTATGAGTGGTGCAATTTACCGCTCCCTCCACTGAGACCTGAGAAATCTATTGTGGCTCATTTCCCCCCTACCCCACTCACCAGACCGGTCTGATGGGCACCCCGTAGGATGGCAGTTTTCTTTTCCTAGAGGAATTTAGACCCCTTTGTCGGGGCTAGGGATCTTTAACGTGCTCCACTATCAATATATGGATCACACGGGACCGTCCTCTTAATGTCCTCTCTAAGGGACGGCATGGAATCGAATTAGCCTGCCTTCTAGCTAACTCGGTCTACTCCGCTTCATACTGCAGTTTACCTTAATCTTACAAAATTCTGTAATTTTATAAGGAAAAGTACAAGTAGACTACCTGCAAGACACGGGGTTTGAACCCGGCATCTCCTGCTTGAAAGTGGCGGCGTTAACCCCGACACCGAGCAGGCAGGTAATATTTTTATTTGTTCGTTTCTTATTTTTCATTTCCGCAAAAATAATATTTTCACGAGACTTGGCAAAATATACCTCTCTCTGTCCTTAACCTACAATTTTGTTAGGTTAAAAGTTAAACATTTTTTACGATATTATTTTTTTTTCGGTCCAAATCACTTTCTTTTCATCAAAAATTCTACTCAGGAAAATTTTTGACGTTGATCATTTTTTTTGCTTTGAAATATACCTTTTGGTGGGATATTAAAAAATTATTAGTTACAATAAAAAAAAATGCTCAGAAATGCAAAAAAACAAATAATGCCTTTTGCAACAATGAATTTTTCAGCAATTGTAGGCATTAAGGACAGAGAGATATATATTTTCACCAATTTTCGTGGCAGTGCAATTATTTTTGGGGAAATGAAAAATAAAAAACGAAAAAATAGAAGTATTACGATTTTTTGCATTTTTCTCGAAAATTTAGAGGTTATGTTAAAAAGTGACATTAACAAAATTTGTAGATCTAAGTTTTTACTCTATGACGTTCAGTTTTGCCGGAAATTGTAATGTAAACCATTTTTCTCCCCCTTTCCCCCCACAAAATCCACTACGCAAGAGCCCCACTCACACATTTTTTTCTTTTAAATAATACTTTTATCAGAAGAAGCCTCTTTAACACTTCCACTTTTTTTCGATAAATGAGTTAATCCGATCGGTCTATTAACTCCTAACAACAAATTAAACCACCAAAAAACTTACCTTATTAATATATTTACTGAACGACAGAGGAGTCGAGGTGTTATATAGAGAAGAACTATTGTTACTTGGAAGTGCATTAGTGTTAGAGTCACTAATTTTCAGCGTGCTAAAGTTGGAAAATGGCGCACTGTGCGGTGAGGAGCCGTTCGTCACATCAGAGGGCTAGACGATAGGAAAAGAAGAAAAAACGGACAACGGTAAAATCCATGCAGACATAAGTACAACAATAATAATGTGAACATACATTTTAACACGAAAAAATTAAAAATAGTAGTAGGAGTTAACAGTTTTTTTGGCCAAATCGTGGTCTAAATCGTAATAAGATAGACTGGACGAAGTGAATCGCACCTATAATACCCATATAAGGTTGTGTAACTTTCCTATACCGGGTGTTTCACCTCATTTTTTACCGACTTTTACCGACTTTTTCAAGACGGAGAAATGAAACTTGGATATATCATATAATGTCAAATTCTACATTTTTTGACAAGTCATGCGACTTCAAGTTACTTCCGGTTTCATCGAAAACGATCTCAACTTTCGATTTTCAAGTGAGGCACCCTGTGCATTTAAAAATGTTTTGATTCCGCGTACTGCGGTACTCTATATGTCAAATTTTAACACACACCACATTCTAAACACCGATTAGTAATCACGATTACATCCCAATCGGGGAATTTTTGCGTTGGTGGATAAGAGTGCATTAAAATAATAAAATTTATTTCTTATTAGATGCAGGTGGCCATAATAGGCCATAAATTAATATTTCAACCTCAACTAAGTTAACAAAAATTAAAAACAACCTGTATATGCTTTACGTTTAATTTGATTGGGTTTTGAAGTTTGAAGAACACTAATATTAAAAAAAATGTGGCCATAAATAAAAATTTCCGTGATAAAATAAGAAATTAAACAAACATTCAAAGTGATATTTACTAAGATGGATTAAGGTTTTCAATCTTCGCAAGAGAAAAATACAGATTTTTCAATTATTTCTGGAAAAAAATGGAAAAAAGTAGATTGGCGATGGGTTTGTCGCTGAATAGTAGGCCTTTTAACTAAAAATGGTCTGTTAATTGGGTGAATTACTCAGATTTTTATATCCCTTTTTATTCCTAAATTTGCGGAGTACAATATAATAAAAAAATATCCATACACACACACACTTCTTCACACCAATGAGAAACAAAAATTGAAATTTTTACATATATTTTTATCGAAGAATAATTAAAAGCTGTCAAAACAAAGTTAAAACTTACCTTCTTAAATAAACAAAAGCCTTTTACATCTCAGTAAACAAGTCTAACACCAATTTTGCCGAAATTTAATTTCGACTCTTTCTTTTTTTTTAATAATTAAATCAGGTAGGTATCAAATATTTTAAAGTATTAGTTATTTTATTTTTTTTATCATTATTTTTAAGTATTAGTTATTTTACTATACTCTTTATCATTTTTTAGATAAAAATGGAACACAGTTTCGAACTCCTCCCCCCCCTCCCCCTCGTAATACTTCATCTACTTCCCCACACCGCGTTACGTAATTTGTGGACGCCACCAACAAGTTGCAATCTGTAGGCATAAGCAAGGTCTGGGAGGGAGAAGAGTGGGCAATTGCTCTCCTCCTTTTAAGGTTTCTCCAGAATTGCCCCTAGCTAGAATTTACCGCGAAACACTTTTACCACGCAGGACCACCAAAACAAAATAAATGAGGAAAAAAATATACATTTGAATGAACCCACCCAAAAATTCCTTTTTTTTCTTGCGCGGTTAAAGCCGTGAACTTTTTAAAATACGTATTTTTTTACATGAGCTTTTCTTAAATTTTTGTTGTAATCTCTATGTATCCTATAATTATTTCGGAGGAGATGGTAATAGCATGCGCGGATTTTGCTTGCTAAAAAGCACAAGCATTAATGGTGTGTACCGCAAACAAAATTGGCGCAATTTTTTTACAGCGCGATTTTTCACCGCGCTAGAATATATAGCGCCAACTATTTACCACGAATTTTTGTTCTTTTAATTACTTAAAATTAATTTAAAAAAAGGAATTTGTTGTCCGTGAAAAATAAATAAAAAGAAAGGTTCGTGACATATCGGACACACACTTTGCTTTTCAATTCATTACGACCAGGACTCCAAGATCTAATGGATAGTCCAGAAACCTACAGGCTTGTTTCATCCTTGTTAGGAATCATCAGGGTAACATAGGACTGTACCTGGTGTATGAAGCATAATAGAAACAACCACACCCAGCGAATTTAAACAACTTTCGTCATCAAACAACGGGGTTGTATGGCTATATGCAGCGCGCCGCCTATCGGAATAAAGCGAAAAGCAAAACGTTAAAGGATGCAAATATCAATAAGAATGAAATTTGCGAGGAGAACAAAAAAAAGAAACCTGCGAAATGGTACCGGTTACTAAAAGAAGACCGTTCAAAATACAAAGTTCGCAGCAACTCCACCCCCAGGAGGAGGCTTTTTGAGCAAAACAAAGCCAAGTAAAATTTAAAAAAAAGGAATTTGTTGTCCGTGAAAAATAAATAAAAAGAAAGGTTCGTGGCATATCGGACACACAACAAGATAAAAGCTTATGATTTTATAATTTAAGCAACAAGAAATTCTTCACGAACAGTTGACAAATGTTAGAAAAATAAATTATTCAACCAATAATCTTACCTAGGAGTGCAATCTCCTGATTTAAATTACTAAAATTACAAAAACAAAACACATATTTTGTATTGATTTTAGAGGTTTAAACAAAGTAACAAGAAGATATTATTTTCCGATTACAAATATTAAGAAAAAAAAAATAAATTTTATAGTTTTTTATTTATAAAAAAAATCAAATTTGAGTGTTTTTTCTGCTTTAGTTAGCTATTCCAGCCCATTCTTTAAGTCAATGTATATATAGGAACGTATGAGATTTCACTTTAAGTTGATTCAAGGAGATAACTTCCCTCTTAAATCAACAAAAAAAGCCTTCAATATATATAATAAATTTTAAGTAATTAAAAGAAGAAATTCGCGGTTAATGGTTGGCTGTATATGCTAGTGCTACTGCGGTATTTTTTTTGCGGTCCACAACTTTTGTTGTTAGCAAGCAAAAAACGCGCAAAATAAATGAATACATGTCTGGGTTGTTAGGGATTCGCGATTCGCATTACGAGAGGGGAGGGAAAAATTCGTAACTGCGTTCCGTTACCATTTTTATCGGAAAATGATAAAGAAAAAAAATAAAATAAGTACTACTTTAAAATGTTTGTTACCTAATTTAAGGAGTAGGAAGGGGAGGGGGGGGGGGATGGTTTCGAAAATGTAACAAAGAGGAAGAGAGGGTCGAAATTAAAATTTGGCAAAATTGGTGTAAGACTTATTTACTGAGATGTAATAGGTTTTATTCTGTTAAGGAAGGTAGTATTCTCGTTGAAACGTCAGCGAGCGAAGCGTCAGTTACAGTATTTTCCAAACGAAATTCATACACATTGTTTGACGTCCACTGTCAACGAGAATTTTCAGTCTGACATTTAGTTTTTTGTTTCTTCGTAGATCACTGGCCATACTAGATAGTTTTTGGTCGTACCCAAAATGCCCGACGCCTAACGCTATTTGACGCTGTCGAAATTTGAACGTCATACATGGTTAAGGTCTACCGTGAAACGCCACAAACGTACGGACGGTTAACAAGAATTTTCACGTACCAAGGACATGCGCATTTGTGTTTTGGCGAGCCTCCATTAAATTCCGCACCATTTCGGACTGGGTGGCGCTGCGGTAATTACCCAAGACAGACCCAAAAGCGTGTTTTTCTGTTTGAGAGTTACCAGCAAACCAAAAGATGGCGGTAAACAGTCGGCCGCTAAGTGATACCGGCGGATTTCTGACGGGACGTATAGGCACTTGCAATGCAGCCGCTAAAATCGTCCTGTATTTCGGAACATATTTGGCGCTCGCTAATTCGAATTTATTTCGAGGTTTAAGCGTTTTCTCGCTTCGCGGCTCTACGCAACCTTTCTCGAGGCGGGTTCGCAACGTAGAAATGAATCATATTTCTGTACTTCGCAACGGTTGAAATTAAAAGACAGACTTGATATAGAAGGCTCCTGGTGTGGTGGTAGAGTATCAGACTATCACCCGGGTTGCGCACGTTCGGATCCCGGTTGCGTTCACAACTTTTTTTTTAATGACAGCTAAAATACTCACGCCCACTCGCCTGTCGGCCGACACGTGCCCAAGCGGTCATGGGCGGTATACATGCCGCGGCGCCCCAAGCAGTCGAGCCGCAATGCCAGCTGGCTTCCGAAAAGTTGTAGCGTCCAGACCACGTTGCGTTTTTTGGGTTCTTTCATGAATAGTTAAAGAGTTAGCTGCTTTAAAACGCAATTAATTTGGGTATTTTAAATGCTCTATCTTTTCTCGGAACTTGATAAAGGAAATATAAGTTTTTTCTTAGAATGGAATATCACAGTAAACTAATTTATTTTGAAAAATAAATTATCGTAAATGTCAAATAACCCGATCGTCGACGCAAAACCTGTACCAAAAAGGCTATTCTGAACTGTCAGATAGCGTTAAAGTTATCGTTGTTGGCAAAGTTATTGGGCTGTAAACTGCCACGATCGAAAACTATCTATTGATCCCAGTGCGTCCAGGGCCGCATTCAGAATATTTTCAATTTCATTTAGTTTAAATTATTGTCATTATATATCTATATATTCACGTATATTAGCCCCGTTTTACCCCCTTAACTATGCCGACCAACTTATGTTTTTTCCTCCTCGAAAATATTTAGTTGGAGTTAAATCTAAAAATGACATATTCATAGCGAGCGGGTTTGGTTTAAAAGTTATTAATTTAAAAATATAGCAACACCCTCTCACCCCTTCCACCATACCCCACCAAATTATTTTTTCTTTCAAAATTAGGAAACATTATAAATTTAAAACTGCATCATCGTATAAGCTTTGGTTTAAAAGTTATAAATTTTCAAAGACATCAACCCCCACTTATTCTCCAAACTCCCCACCAAATTATTTTTTCTCAAATTAGAAAACATTAAATTAAAGTCAACCCTGGGAACTGCATATCCGTAGCAGCTTTGGTTCGAAAGTCATATACATTTTCGAGTTTTAAAATCTATTATCCCACGCTCACCCAACCCAACCCAACCCAACCAACTTATTTTTTTCAAAATATTGTATTGTCACCGAACCTACATAATACCAAAGTTTTAGTTGGATTTTCGGCTCGTCGAATCACTACTTACTACTTCTCTTCCTTTCCATCTCTATCACTTGCATCTGGTCACCAAATTTGATATATATTAGTCATAAATGAAAACATCCTTTTTGAATCCGCCATTTTGTTTTTTGAGTTTGAGTTAAATAGAGTCTAAATTGAATTTAAATTCATTATTCTTTGGTTAACGTCGCTCACCAGTCTGGCATATTGGGTCTGACATTGTGTTTTCTTTGTTATGTTCGGTATACAAACCAAAACGAATATAATAGTCGCTTTAAAAGGCATTTTCATTGTTTATTCTTAGAGTGTTCTTGTCATCATGTTGTTTCGTAACATGACGGGTTATTCGGAATGATTTAATATTAACAGTGTAGTTATAATGCTGATTACCAAAGACTAGGGGCGTTTGATTTTAGCTTAAAATTAAATTTAAAAATCTGGTTTAGTTCTGTGGGTCATTGAGGTTTGGTTGTGTCTAAATAAAAATGGAGTGGACTGTAAGTTTGTTTTGACAGTTTTTAATTATCCTTCGATAAAAATATTAATTTTCGTTTCTCATTAATGTCAAGAAATGTGTACATGGATATTTTTTCTCATATGAACCTCCGCAAAGGACCCTCCACCCGGAGGGATTACATGGGAAGTTTTTTTTCGGTGAAATTCGCTATATTTATGATATTTTGTAGAGGGATATATAAGTAAAAAGTTTGAAATTCTAAAAGTTTTTCTAGGTCTAGTTCCTGACATATAAACGGCCAAAGTTGGAAAAAAGGCTGTTTTCGGTTATGTTTTATCAATAAAAACTCGTAACACTTATCTAAAAAAAATTAATTTACCATAAAATGGCAAAAGCTTCTAGACATATCGTATGATGATCATTTGGTAATATAAAGGGGCTAGTCAAAAACTGATATTTTTTTATACTTTAACTACTAACCAACTTTGCGAACAAACATGTTTCTTTAAAAATGGATTAAAACTATTATTTTCTGCTCAAAATTCGGTAGTAGTAGAATTATAAAACATATCAGTTTTTGACTAGCCCCTGTATATTACCTAATATACTGTCATAAATAACATCATCATGGGATTTGTTTACAAGCTTCTACCATTTTAATTTTATGTTAACTTACTTTTTTTTTAAATAAGTGTTACGGGTTTTTATTGATAAAACATAGCCGAAAACAGCCTTTTTCCAACTATGACCGTTTATATCTCGGACGCTAGACATAGAAAAACTTTTATAATTTCACATTTTTTTATTTATATGTGCCTCTACAACATGTCATAATTATAGCGAATTCCACGGAAAAAAACTGTATTTTTCTTTTTCGAAATCACTTATATGATTATAGTAAGTCCAAAATTCCAACAAGTTTTACCATTGCTTACCAAATTTAAAGGAAAACCCGCATAATTACATTAAAAACGACATGCGTCCCATAGTCCTAAAGCTTAGTCCATCTTAGTAAATACCGCCCTTACAGTTCTGTATAAATCTTTACACATTTTTTTAATTTTTCTTTTACGAACGAACAGGACAAATTTTAATTTTATCACAAAGTGCAACTTAACATGCAACATAGATTATGATTTAAGAAAAATATTAAACGTCTCTTACCTGATGTGGCGGCGACAGAGGTCCCGATGAGGATAAATTATGATTGGATAGAGCTGCAGAAATTGCTCCTGCAGGGGCCCTTCCACCTCTAAAAATTGGAAAATAATAACGGAGAATGGATGGAAACCTATTTTCAAGCTGGCAAGCATCGAAAATCAATCCTTATTGGTCCAAGGGTAAACAACGCCTACTTAAATTTTATTTTAGAAAATATTTAGGGGACTGTTTAAAATAGGACGATTAATTAAATATTCTAATTTTAAAAGGATTGGAAAAAATCAAACTCGTGTTAAAAATCTCAGAGTTTATTTTTAAAATAACAAAATTACATTTTTTGGCACAATTTTTCTTTATTTTTAATGAAAATATTAAAATGTAATATAATTATAAAAAATATTTAAGCGTGGCAGTAACACTTTGCCCACCTGCTATGAAATTGCTAAAATAAATCCTCACATTTTTCGTGTGATGATGGCCCTAGGTTGGTTAGCTAACTCTTTCTGACATTGTTGTCATCTAAACATGCTCATATCAAAAAATATCAAACATTTATGAGAGTTGACATGATTTTGAAGGTCAGTCAAGCCACAACCCCCCCCCCCCGGAAAAATATTCGAGTTTTGATATGCTTATAATTTCGAACCAATTTCGAAGTAATTAAAAAAAAAACTTTTAAAAATTTTGACCCACACTCCTTCCTGTTTTTTTTACATACAAAATGGGGGATACAGCCGGACGTCAAGCTGCACCCCCCTCATTTAAAGCGTAGAGAAAAATTAATATCACCAAAAAGAACTTCGAAAAATTTACTAGAAACCCTCTTTTTTTTTAAATATGGTGGGGGGTACAGGTTGACGTCAAGCCACACTCCCCTCAAAAAAATTTCGAACTTTGATATGCTTATAGTTTTGAACTAATTTCGAACTTTGTACAACTTAAAAAAAAATTTACTACCCTTATTTCTTATTTTTTTTATATTTATTCAAAATGAGGGGTTTAGCCAATTGAAATCCAGTCATTTTGGAAGGCATAAAAATATAGTAGAAAAGACTAGAAATCACGTAAGAAAAACTATTTCTATCTTTCTTGAACTTTTGGTACCTAATATGTGTATGTGTAAAGCACTTGATTTTTTCAATGGCGCTTATTAGCTGATGCGGACTATATAAGCAGAGAGATCTTTATGCGCATCCAAATCAATATTTGATTATTGAAATTAGTTCTTAATTTTGGGATAGTTGCTTTTCATTTTTCTCTACGCTTTAAATGAGGGGGATGTAGCTTGACGTCCGGCTGTACCCCCCATTTTGAATATAAAAAAAACCTGGAAGGAGTGTGGTTCAAAAGCATATCAAAACTCGAATATCTTTCAGGGGGGTGGGGCAGAACCATTCATGAATAAGTAAGGTACCTACGTACCTGCTTTAAAACGCATTTAAATAAAAGCAATATATTTGGGTAGTTACTTTCTCGGAACTTAATTAAAAACGCATAAGTTTTGGCTTGGAATGGAAAACCACAGTAAACTAATTTTATTTTGAAAATAAAAACAAAAACTAACAAATTATCTCAAACATCAAAGCGTCCGTCGGCGTCAAACCTGTGTACCAAAAAGGCTACTTTGAACTGTCAAATAGTGCTAAAGTTATCGTTGTCGGCAAAGTTATTGGGCTGTAAATTTGTACGACAAAAAACTATCTATAATAATTAGTCCAGATAAGATTAACTGTGTTTTTTTCTTTAAAGTTGGATAAAAGCACTGAAACGTGAAAATTTAAGTAAAAATTCCACACCGGATTTTTGACAGGTCGCCATGGCAACACACGTATTTTTCTTGAAATTTTTTTCGCTTGGGTAGACAGCCGCGTCAAATGGGTGGGGGGCATTGGGGGGGCAATTGCCCCCCTCCCTGAGTACTCGTAAACAAAAATTAAAATTTGGCTTTTACAAATAAAAACACATTTTAAAAACACCTTTTAACTTAAGTACACCTAGTTAGGTCTAAGCTTTTTTGTTTTTTATTATTTTATTTTATGTTTATTTGAGTTATTTTGGTGTCAATAAAGTGTTTTTTCACCTTCGTTAAATTCCTTTAAAATGTTTTTTTTTCGTTCATATTTTTTTTAATTAGGTATACCCCCCCCAAGAGAAATGTGAAATGACGCCGCTGTGGGTAGGTAAAGGTCTTAATTTAAGATGTCTTTCGCATTCTTCTTAAAGGCGAAAAAGTTTTTTCTACCACTTCTCGTAACTCAAAGTTTATGTGAAATTAAATGTTAAGTGTTAAAATGTTTTTCCATGTACCTACACTAAGTAAAAATAATATTATAAAACTTTTGCATCAAAACTGACAGCTTCGGAACCCAAATTTTAGGTTTAGATTTTAGTTGCCATGGTAACTGAAAAACCAAGTCAATAAAAACTTTCTGTTTTGCTGGTGTCTTGTCAAATAAAAAAATAGTTTAGATTCAGGGTAATTTTCAAAATATTCAAGAGGTCGTAAAAATTTCCGGAAATAATTTAACCTCTTGTGGTAGTACTAGTGAAACTTTCCTGAAAAATGCGAGGATTTGGTCCAGTTATTTCATAGGAAATGGGTAAAGTACCTAAAAATATGTAGTAGTTGTTTAACCTTCGTGTCAAAAATAGTGCCGACTTTATTAAAGTCTGGCTATACCAAAGGATATCGCCCTTTTTTACAAGCTTTTTTTAAAATGGAAATTTGTATTTGGTAGAATTGTCGGTTTTTTTATGTGTTGTAGTACTTGTCCTAAGAAATTTTAGTTTCATTGCGCCAACTCTCTACCCCTCCCAGAAGTACCTGAAAAGTGACGTCAAAATTGTCGAAATCGTACTTTTGAGAAATTTTTGAATTATTGTAGTGACCTTATTTGCAAACCAAATCTATTTTTTTTTTGAATTTGCCATGACTGGCCTTTTTAAAAATAAAATTTTAAATGTCAAAATTTCACTGCCATCTTGGATCTGCCATACTGAACTTTTTTATTTATTATCTGATTTAACTTTCTTTCAATTATGCTTCGATTGGGCACATCCTATTAGATACGCCAGGTAGTGATACTTCGTAGCACGTCATACTCAAGTTTTAGAGATAAGAAAAACATACCGCCATGGTAGCCTGCCTGATCTCTGCTAGGTACTTCAGTATACTTCTTGCGCTGTCATGCGACTAGTGAAGACGGTATCGCGCGCGCGAATTGTGAAAATACGCTTTTAAAGAAAAAAATCTAACAAAAAGAAAACGTGAAAAGCAAATGGATTATCTAAAGAAGAAAATGAGAAACCTGAAAAGGGAAATGAAGAGGGAGTGTTCAAGATATAGGCAAACTGTCAGTTTTTAAACAATGGAGTGAGACAAATATGCTTTTGGCTAATATTTTTTGGCATGGGTTTGTTTATTCTGTAAACACAAATTTATTTTTATTACGCATAAAAACTTAAACCCTGCATAGTTTCTGAGTCATGCCAGCTAAATTAGTCTCAATAAAAAATTCCATATGTTTACTTACTAGCATGTCATTTTTCATATATTATATGTGACGACGAATCTGACACAACGAAAAATTTCGAAAAAATCTAACAAAAGAAAACGTGAAAAGCAAATGGATTACCGAAACAAGAAAATGAGGAAACTGGGAAAGGAAAGGAAAAGGAAACGTCCTGATTCAAGTAAGTAAGGCGCATTGTCAGTTTTAAACAGTGGAGTGAGACAAATATTAGGCTATTGGCTAATATTTTTTGTTATGGGTTTGTTTATTCTGTAAACACACATTTGTTTTTACGAGTCATAAAAACTTAAACCCTGCATAGTTTTTGACTTATGCGCGCCATATTAGTCTCAATAAAAAACTCCATAATGTTAATAAAATCCCTTTGCAAAATATTACATTTTAATTTCCAGAATAATTATTATAACAAAAACCCTTCACCCATCGTAATTTAACAAAAATTCTTAACCGAATTTTTCATGTAGCCGGAGCGTGACTCATAATTTTTTTTGCCTAACGCGCTATATCCGCCTGCTATATAGCATGCTCCCGATGCATGGTTTACTCTACCGGGTGTCCAACTTTATAAGTAGATTATAATATGTTTACTTAAAAAAGTATTATTAGCATATCGTCTTTCATATTATTATATGTGACGACGAATCTGTCAGTTCCTCAACTCGTCAGACACTATTAGTTCCTCAAACTCTAGCATAGAAAGGCAGCCCTTAGAAAGTATATTAGGAGGGACAGATGATAGTACATTGAGTCCAGATATATCAGCAGAGCTAGCTTGCAAATGGAAGAAGCATCTTTCTATGGGAATATATAGATAAGGAAACTAAAAATAATCTCCTCGAAAATTGGCTAATATTTTTTGGCATGGGTTTGTTTATTATGTAAACACACATTTTTTTTTACGAGTCATAAAAACTTAAACCCTGCATAGTTTTTGACTTATGCGCGCCATATTAGTCTCAATAAAAAACTCCATAATGTTAATAAAATCCCTTTCCAAAATATCAAATTTTAATTTCCAGAATAATTATTATAACAAAAACCCTTCACCCATCGTAATTTAATAAAAATTCTTATATAGTATAGTTTATTCTACCGGGTGTCCAACTTTATAAGTAGATTATAATATATTTACTTAAAAAAGTATTATTAGCTTATCGTCTTTCATATTATTATATATGACGACGAATCTGACAGTTCCTCAACTCGTCAGACACTATTAGTTCCTCCAACTCTAGCATAGAGAGGCACCCCTTAGAAAGTATATTAGGCTGGACAGATGATAGTACATTGAGTCCAGATATATCAGCAGAGCTCGCTTGCAAATGGAAGAAGCATCTTTCTATGGGAATATATAGATAAGGAAACTAAAAATAATCTTCTCGAAAAATACAAAATTCCCGGAAAAATTGCAAAATTCTTCAAGGACCCAAATTAAATCCAGGATGCTAGTATCCACAGAGCAAAAAAGAGACACGTAATTCTTGAAATTGTAAACCATTTTGGGAAAAGGTTTGACAGCCTTAGAGCGGGTTTTGTCTAATTTGGCCTAAACAAAAAAGGGAGAGACGAAGCACTTGATGAAGATCTTTTGGGTCTTGCTGAATCGGCGCAGTTGTTTTGCATTGTCCACAATATTGTTTCATGCAAAAATATAATAAACTGCTACTGTGCAAAATCCAGATCTTTTCTTTTTTAGCGAACGTTTTGCCGAAAATTGCAAAAATATAAAAAAGGCGCCGAGAGGAAATATTACAGCTAAACATTGAAAGAACGTATTCCTGTGGAATAATTTTTTTTTCAGAAGAGTGGAATCAAATAACTCAAAATAAATTAGCTTTGAGTTGGACATAAGGTTACAAAATTCTCTTTGTGGACAAACCTTTTCAAGTTTTCACCCCAAAACATCAAAATTTACCAAAAATGAGTTCAAAATTTATTCGAAAAGCATACAACATTTATAAGTTGGAGCAGTTAAAACTGTTAATAACTGTCAAGATCAGTTTTTGTTAAGCTATGTTTTAAGACAGAACGATAACAGGGGATTTTAGGTTTATCTTTAATTCTAGAAACCTACATAAATTTCTTTGGCCCACCTCATTTTCAACTGGAAGATATTAGAGAACTTCATTACTAAAAACTGCTTCCAAAAATATTGAAAATTTTCTTTTCAAAACAAAAGTTGAATTCCAATGTTTACCATTCGGTCTAGCTCCTGCACTTTTTGGTTCCACCTTTTCAGGCCTATTTCTCTTATCTAAAATATTAGGTTTTTTATTAACAATTAAAAAACGATATACGCCCGACTCAAGAAATATAATATTTAGCATTTATCCCTAACGCAAAAAAGATGTGAATATATATCGCACAAAAAAGAATAACAAAAATAAAAACAGCCATTAAGATTATTCAAAGAAAAAAAAACCAATTAAAGATGTTTCGCAAATTATAGGAAGGCTAGCCTCGGTTTGTACAGAGTACGGCTTGTTGTACGTAAAAACCCTTGAGCGAGAAAAATATCGTGCCTTAAATGCTAACAGGAACAACTATAACAAAAAGATGCTTGTTAAGTTCTTAGTTAAAAATGAACTTGAGTGGTGGTTAAAGCACATACTAATTTACAGCCTAATTATAACATTAAAATTTTCTCCGATGTATACAAATCGAGGTGGGGGCGTGTTGCAATGGAAAGCAAGCAAAGTAAAAGGGGGTTTTTTGGCAACAAGGTGAACAGGAGAAACACATAAACATTCTTAAAATGAAGGCAATTAACAAGCTTTGTAAAAAATTTTAAAAAAATTGTCATATTTTACTAAGAATTAACGTACATAAATACGTTGGATAATCATATAGCGGACAAGAAACCTGGGATAAAAATTGTGTATTTATTTGCAAGCTAGCTGAACAAAAAATGCTACCGGTTTGTGTCGTGGCTTATGAATTAGAAAAACCTTAATTCTTATATATTTCGTCCTTCCTCACTGTTACCAAAAATGTAAAAAAAAAGAAAAAATTGAAAACGATAATGCAATATGTCTGGTAGTTTATTATATCTGGAGAACTCAAGAATGGTATCCAAAATTAGAATCCATGATTCGCTTAAAAGTTATCGGTTTAAATCCGAAAGTTGATTTACTCTTATCCTCGTTTAGGGAACCCCACCCATTATGAAAGAATTTTTCCCTGGGGAGTAGTAATCTTATCAAGTTGGCCTATAGCAAAAGGGGCGTTTGGGAGAATGCAATTTATTTTTTCCAAATGATGGAAGTTTTGCGACAATAATATTGAGACATTCTTGCAGCCTAATGTGAATCAAGTTGTATCCGTTTTAGAAACAGAATCTCAAAATACTGGGAAATATTGAACTCTTAACACATATTGGTCTTTAAATTTAATTTGCGAGCAGAAAAATCAGAACCGGTAGATAGGTTTATGAGGCGCATTTTGAAGCTGCGCCCTCAGTTTCGTTTTTATAAACTTGATATCCGGAGCAGTGTTACCTTATATAGGTAAATTGTACCCTTTGGTAAATTTAACATTCGGGTTATTAACTATAAAAATGGTACTTCTTTTGACTCTTTGTTCTGCTCAAAGAGTTCAGACATTTTCTATAAGTTAAGTAACATCAAGGCCAACGGAAAGGGCATAGAAATAATTCTTAAAGATATTTTAAAAATATCTGGACCCAGAAGAATTCAGCCTTGGCTTAGGTTCCCTTTTTCAAAGAAAATTTACAGTTCTATTTGTGTTTTACCATTATATATTGCATACAGAAAACAAAACTATTTCGAGGAACAGAGGATACACTTATTTTAACAATTAAAAAGCCTCATAAGCCCGCTACATCCCAAAGCATTAGCCGGTGGATTTAAAAAGGTCTTGACTAATATCGCCATATTCTCTAAACAACTAGCTGGTGTATCTAATAGGATGTGCCCAATAGAAGTATAATTAAGGATTAAACGACTTACCTGTAAGGAAGTTCAACCAAATTATACGAGATTGGTCACATCCTATTAGACGCCCATTTATATATTCCTGCCCTTGGCGATCTTAGTATTTCAGGAAAGCTTTAGAAGTATACTGAAGTACCTAGCAGAGATCAGGCAGGCTACCATGGCGGTATGTTTTTCTTATCTCTAAAACTTGCGTATGACGTGCTACGAAGTATCACTACCTGGTGTATCTAATAGGAGTTGACCAATCTCGTATAATTTGGATTGAACTTCCTTACAGGTAAGTCGTTTAATCCTTAATTATAAAACGTTTCCAAAACACCTGTGACAGACAGTTATTTTTTTGTCCGATTTCAATAAAACTCTTGTTGCACATAAATCGTTTTCAACAATATCCGATTTTGATCCCAAATTGGCATCCATCTGTCTGAACTGAACTTCGTTATTTTATATGCAACACAATTTGGCTTAAATCGGTCAAAAAACAATGAAGTTAAATATGACTGACGCAAGATGGCTACTGACATATATTAATGTTGTGTCAAAATTATATATTGTTAAAAACGCTTTATGTGCAAGAAAGTTTGGTTTAAATCAGACAAAAGCCAACGAAGTTCAATATGGCCGACGTAAGATGAGGACTGACATGTCAATTTTGTGTCCTATTTAGGTGATGTTAGAAAACCTTGAAATGTATAAAAAATTATTTTTAAATCGGGCAAAATATAACGAAGTTCAATATGGCCCTTGTAAGATGGCTACTGACATATGTCAATTTTGGATCAAAATTGGATATTGTTGAAAACGCTTTATGTGGAACAAAAGTTTTGTTTAAATCGGACAAAAACAACGAAGTTCAATATGGACGATGCGAGATGGAGACTGACATCTGTTAGTTTTCCATCGCATTTGGTGATTTGGAAACGTTTTATAATTTGGAGAAAGTTTCGTTTAAATCAGATAAGAAATAAAAAAGTTTAATATGGCGGATCCAAGACGGCAGTGCAATTTTGACGTTTAAAATTTTATTTTTGAAAAGGCAGTTATGGTAAATTAAAAAAAGAAAAATAGATTTCGGTCTGTTTGCTAATAAGGTCAGTACAATAATTAGGGTACTTCTGGGCCATAATTCTTGAGCAAGGAACGCCATAGCTTGGTGTCGAGTGATCCCACGTCAAACGCATTTCGTATTCTTGAGTGGTGATCGCTCACTCCATTCTATCAAAAATTGGGTGTTCGCGCTCCCCGACTCCAAAGCCAGGGATCGGTCCCATTTCTCAGGCAAGCATGTGCGTAAAATTCGAAGATCTTTCAAGGAAAAGCATCTTTTTTTCGAGGGATGGGATCACTCCCCGGGATTGATCCCTTCTCTTGAGGGATCGTTCCTTCTCTCGAGATTTAAGAATTAGACCCCAGGGAGGGGTAGAGAGTTGGCGCAATAAAACAAAAATCTTCTTAGGACGATTACTTCAACATATAAAAAAATCAGGCAATTGTACCGAATATCCTTTCTGTCCTGATAAGTCGCTATTATTAAGGTAACTTACGGTGAAAGAGTAACTGGAACCAGTCCTGGAGCAGGAGAATTGCTAAGAGCTGCAGATTTCGCGTGAACGTCACAGTAGAGTTTGTTGTTTATGTTATAGTACCTAAAAGTGGATTTTTTTAACAAAATGTACAAGGAAGTTGGCGCTATCAAAAACCAAGTTTTTCCTGGTTTAGGCACACAAAGTGATTTGGATAAAGTTTTTTTAGAGAAAAAAATTTGCGGTTCACTAGCTTAGTATTTTATATAAAAGAATGGTATTCTACCTGTAAAGGCGCAATTACACAGACGAACATGCTCAAACAAAAGCTCGTGCAAAAGATCTAAAATTTTTTGCGTGAACATTTTTGTGAGCTTTTCTTTGAACATTTTGTTCGGGTAAATTTTTGAGCAAATTATTGCTATCTGTTTTGGAAACATATTTTTAAAGATGAGAATAAATAAAATTTCAGATCAGTGATCAGTGATCTCAATTCTTTAAAAAAATGGAACACCAACTTTTATTTTAAATTTTTGTGAAAAAAAGCCGACGGCAAGCGAAACATTATTCTTGGCTATCAGTTTTGTCAGATGGATTAGGGTTACTTACAATATTTTTTTCTTAGGATTTTTCCCGGATTTTTTTGCCCGGGTGTTTTTTTGGGATTTTCTTGCAAGTTTTTTTTATTTCGAAGGGTTTTTTCTTAAATTCAAAAAACAACCCAGGAAAATTTTTCTTTTTCAAAAAAATTTTGAGTTTTTCAAATGTCGACAAAAACTCAAAAATTGCACTTTTAAGCGGTAATCCGCGCCTCATGACTATGAGAAGTGGTGGGGAGGGGATTTAATTCCTCACACCAGATTTACCTAGTTAGTTTAAAATGAAGATAGATATTTACTGTCAATTTAATGTAATAATCAAGGTCGATTACTGACACTGAGCAAACAATATGCAAAGGAGCAACATTCCGATTCAGAAGTCTAGTCTATTACTGCTAAATTATATTTTTTTAGACAAGGGTCGGGATCGTAGGGTTGTAAAAGTGGGTAATAAACGGGTATTATTTAGACCGAACGTGCTTTTGTTCATATATTTGAGATTTATTAAAATGTATATAGGTTTTTTAATTTGACTTAATTATTATTGTATTGTGTTTTTATCATAACATTTTACAGGCAATAGCAATAAATAAGTGCCAATTATTATTTTTTTATTCTCGTTTTTTTACAACCCCAAAAAAGTTACAAGTATACTGGCATATCACCTATAAAAATCAGGTCAATCGAAGTTGCTTATGAGGTAAAATGTGAATTTCGACATCAAATCGTTTTTCCGTCGGAAAGCACTTAATTAAAAATACCTTGTTTTAAAACTTAGTCTTTCTATTTCAAGTTAAGTTCAATGAATTCCCATAAAACTATACAATTTAAATTTGTAAGAAATTTCTATACCAACATTTCTTCAAACAAATTTTGCTTAACATTCTCTCTAAAATTTCCGTGAGTCTTTTTGTACGAGATTTTGCTCGAACTTTTTTTTGAACATTTTGCTCAAGAGGCTCGTGTAAATGTTTGTCGGCATTTCAACATCAAAGAAAAGTTTGTCTGTGTAAATGCACCTTAAGAGATTTAAAACACTTACCCAACGTTTTTGAGCGAGCTTCCGCAAGTACTGCATTTAAAGCACTCTACGTGGAGATTTTTATCTTTTATCCTAACGAATACACCTCTAAAAAAAAATGACATTATTAAAATTTGGATTATTTTTCTAAAACTCCACTCGTTATTTGTGCCGCGCAACAAAAACATTCCTTTTTCTCTAATAGTAGTCGCCAAATCATAAGGCATAAAAGTTATAGTTATAGTAAAAATAAGGGTTGACTCTGGGAAAGGCCAAAGCGCAAAATTTACGCTACGGCTTTTTTTTTTCAGAAAATGCAACCGCTTTTAGATTTCAATTTCGATTTAGCGTGACGTCAGATTACAATTTTGCCCACATGATTTCCTAAAATATCTGTAGAGGAGATATTTGATATCATCGAAGAATGCTTCTATCAACAATATAGTGTAGGGGCATAATATGTCGATAATTCCAATCCAGTGGGATTTTAAATGAAGGAGTTTTGTGACTAGGTGGGATTGATAGCCCTTTAGTCACACAATCAACTGTTACCTTGTGTTTTGTTTGCATTCGTGTAGAAGAGGTTGATATGACCGGGACATGATTATACCCAATTCCATATAACTCGAGGAAGAGTATTCCAAAAATCACTTTTAAGGTCATCCGACCTTAAATGACCCTGAAAATAGCAAAAAAATAAGATTTTTGAAATTTTCTCTTGAAAAAATCTTAATAATTCCACGATGTATGCCAAATTCGACACAGAGTTTGATTCCGCTTGAAGCTTCATGACGTTGAAAAAGTATCCCAGGGAATATTTATCACCTATTAAAGCGAAGAGAACCAAATTTGGTAAGAATGATAAAAAGGTCAAGTCCCGAAATATTCCTTAAAAAAAAATTAGTTCAGCTATGACGCGTTTCAATATGGCGGATGATATATCAAAATGGCGACTTATAACCACATTTTATTTTATTCAATTTTGTAAAAAAGCAAAAATGACAAGGTGGCCATTAATTATTGTTGACTTATTGCTGCTTAATATGAAAAAAAAATTAGTTGATGCATGACCATGATTGAAATTGAAATTGAAAATACCATGTACAAGTGAAAAACCATCTTTATGTAGTGTTTTTTTAGAATTTATTACTACGCAAAACTTTAAGTGCCAGAGATGAAATTAACATCTTAGCCATAAATAAACACTTCATTTTAAACCACCTTACCATTTGTTTTGATCTGGCGTTCTAGATATTTATGCTATACCCTGGTAAAAATGACCTATATGCCTGTCGTTTTTATTAAGTTTCTGTGAATTGTATGTTCTACTTACTTTTCTAGCCAACAAAGTCATTTAAATTACCTATAAGAGACTAAGCAGAAGTTAGATATACATTACCATATTCCGAACCAGGTGTTTTGGATGCCATTTTTAAAAATGGCGGTCGAAAAATCATACAAAATTCTAATTATGCGAGTAGGGCATGACTATACTTGTTTATTAACATTCATAATAAAATTCAAGGATGAGGATTTAACTGCTATTTACTTACACATTCATGTGCCATTGGGTGTTTTGTTCGCATCCGTGTAGAAGAGGTTGACATGACGTCATATTTCAAGATGGCGGCCAAAAATCATAAAAAATACAATTTTTGCAATCGGGACATGATTACAATCGATTCCATATAACTCGAGGACAAGCATTCCAAAAAAATCACTGTTAAAGTCAACACGATTTTTGCCATTTTCTCTTTAAAAAAATCTCCATAATTTAACGTTTTATTACACCAACTTCAAATATATCTGAAAATATTAACCATGTATTTCAAAATCGGCCTTTAGAAATTATTGCAGTTTAGAACTTACTGACCTTAAAAACTATCCCAGCAAAATTGACAAATTGTTAAAGTAACATACTAAAGTGTGCTATTTAACAACTATTAAGGTGAAGAGGACCAACTTTGGTAAGGACGATGAGAAGGTCAAATCCAACAATATTGTTGAAAACGTGTAAACTGTGTTAAATTGTAGTGTGACGTTATGCTAAATCGAAAACGAATTCTAAAAACTGGTAAAATTGACTCCCAAGGCCGATATAGTGTATCATAGGTTTTACATTTAAAAAAGAGCACCAAGTGAACTTACACAATAAGTCGTTCGCACTCAGCGCAGATATTTTGGCCCGGGGGCAATTGAGGGGAGGCTGGTGCAGGTTTATTAACAGGAGCAACTACGTGTTTTAGACCGGCTATGCCCTTGTTTGGGGCTGTGATTATACCGGAATCTGGTTCAGCTAAAATAAAATGTTTAATAGAGAAAACAATAAATACAAAATAAATATTAAATCACCGGGGAAACACTTTTTAACCCATCATATTCAAACAAAGCACAGAGATCTGATTTTATATTAGGTTTACAAAGGAATAGGGTCCGAGGAGGGTTCACTCCCTTGATATAGCACAACAAGCACGGAGTTTGGTTATGTTGTAATCATCATTTTAATTGGTATTTAACAATGCATTTTCGCGATATTTGTTTTATCCAAAGTAGGGGAAATTGTGACGTAATAGATTAGCTGATTTGCTTTTGGTATTTACCACTTATAACCACACTCTGGACTTGGGTTCATCTTTTGGTTATGGCTTTTTCAGGTTATGTTTTTAGTTTTTCTATAAGGTAAGGTTTATTGGGTTTAGGAAATGGAAGAAAAATACCATATTCAAGTGTTGATCGAGGTCAACGACCTCGAAACATATTCTTCTGCTCAATGGTATGTTTTTGTAATATAAGCCCACAAATATCATACATTGGGTCTTTAGGTTGGCTAAAATAATAAAATTAAATTAAACTTTTTAAAATTACCAAAGGAAATATTATTTACGTATGGCAGTGGGAAAGCTATTTAGTAAAACGCAATTTTTAGTTACGGTATCGTATTTTAATGAAAACCGGGTAAAAACAACAAAGAAAAACAACTTACATTCCTCAGGGGCCGCTTCTTGTTTCTGATTCTGATTTACTAGTTAAACGAAAAAAATCTTATTTGTAATACTCGAATATTTAATTGTATCTTTCGTTCACTAATATACCATAAAATACTTTTGTTACGGCATATTCATCGGTTGGATCTGATACCCGAGTATAACAAACCACAGAGTAGCGAAAGCTCGGGTACACACAAAAGCTCTTCTATTTCGTCCGAGAGTTGATGACTTTTTTTATTTTCTAGCAGTCAAAGTATGTAAGAGATTGGTGAATTTCTCCGGGGTGAAGCATGTTTTAATGGGAAAATAAAGAAAACCAGTCCTTCTTAACTTCACAAAATTGGTCACAAAATTGCACCATTTAATGCTTATATTTATAGTCCAGTCCATTTTACTAAAGAATTAAACACAATTTATCAAATTGCTCTTAATAATGCTTACAAAATTTCTTTAATAGACAAATTATTTAAGAAAAAGTACAAAAAATGCTTTACCAACCTATTTTCAGACTCAGAAAGTCAACCAATCACAGTTAATCACCCACCAAAATACGCAAAAGTAACATTCATTGGGGACGTTTCTTTGCAGGTGAGTAATATTTCAGTTAAAAATTGTCTTTAAGTCACATCAAAATTCAAAAAACATATTTTCTAGGTCAAAAGATTCCATTAAAATAATAGACAAAAGCGGAGTTTACCTCCTTTCTTGTAGTTCTTGTTCGGCGAAATATGTTGGACAAACGGGCAGGAGTTTTGGAACTCGGATCAAAGAACATTTGCAGTCTCAAAGGTCACCCAGGGGCCGATTCTTAGACAAAACGACGAAATTTCGGCGCGTCAAAATTTTCGACGTTTCAAAAGATATTGAGGTATTTCACAGTAGTAATAAATTACCTGAGATATATGTATCTTAATTTTCATTCCTTGTACTTGATTACACATTTTTTCATCGAGCACAAATGATTTTAGTGCATCTTTAAGGGGTTTAATACAGATTTTCAAATTAAAAACTTTCCACTCGTCATTTTCTAGTCAGTTTGTGATATCAAATGTCATCTATTTGGGGTATGTTCCTGCAGTCCCCAAATTGTCGAAGATAGGTGTTAAAAATAGTTTACTGCCCATACAAAAATTAGAAAAAAAGCTAAATGATGCTAGAGATGATTAAATACTTAAATATGTGATTTACTAGATTTTTTATAAATGAAATTTGCGTAATATTTTGAGCCCAGGAGAAGTCGGTCGGATTTTTGAACGAAATCATGACGATTTTCGGCCCTTTCCGGTGTTGCCATATTTTGTTCGTAGAGGTTCAAACTGGCAGAATTTTGGAATCTAGTAGGCCGTTTTCATCAAATATTTTGTCGTTTATTTTTGCGACAAAGTTTCGACGCGACGTTTTGTTGAGTATTGGGAATTCCTGCTTCTCAAATTTTTCTCCTAAACGCGTGGAAAAGGAAGTAGCTTAATTTCAAACTACACCTTCACCTGATATTTTTCAAGGACAAAACTACTAGATATTCTAGGTATCAGGGAGCAAGCAAATTTAGGTTTTTATTTAAATTTTAAGTATATCTCAAAATTGTTTTGTTTTGGAATTAGAATAAAAAAATTACGGAGGAAGTTTGAACCATGCATAAAAATTGGGTAAATTAGTTAAGCAAATGCCAATGCAGGACTTTTGGACTGTGGACATTTAAGCGCCGACTGTTTAGGCGCCACCAAAGGAAAAATTTAGAATGTTATCAATATTTCACCGCGTTGGTAGACTCGATTTATTTTTTTTTTATTTTAGTGCGTAAGGTTCAAAAAAACAATAAGGTTGGTTTGGTTGCTTCCTAAATTTTTCTTTTACCGGTGCCCAAATGTCCGGAGTCAGAAGTATATAAAACTTCGCACGGTAAATGATATTCATATGTACTTTTTTACCTCTTTCCTTATCATTATTTTTCTTGTGTTATTTTAGTCTTTTAAAATTCTATTAACAAAAATGCACAAAAAAAAGATTTAAGTATTAAAATTTTGATTTTTATCTACTTACTTTTGCTTGAATGTTTTCAAAATTAACGTTAATTATATTTAACTGGCCAAAATGTTACTTTATTAATAAATTATTTGGATGAAAATAATAACTAAGTGAAACTATCAGTTAGTGACCAAAATTTATAACAATTTCAAAAACACAATATTGATTTAGTTTATTTTATTTAGTGCCAACTATATACATATATTTTTATGGAAATTTAGAAGTAAATTTACTTTCAGTTACATTTTGATGGTCATCAATTGCTTGCATATTTGCTGAACAGCTTGGGCACCACTAATCTGAAACAAAAAAAAAGAAATGGTGCTACATTTTAGGGTTTAAACCTTACAGAAATTTAACTTTCTTAATTTATAATACATTTAAGTTTTATGAAAGAATTAACCATTTCACCAATTTTTTTGACTACCTGATATATTAAATTTTTTTAATGGTGCAGGGACCAATTTATTATAACCTTCTACTTTCTAATATTTTTTTATACATACTAAAGTGCTACTATTGAAATTTAAAAAAGTAAAAATGTGTACTTTGATTTCAAAATAAAACTTTCACCATGCTGGTTTAAAGAAATTATGTAACCGGTAGTCAAATAAATTGTCAATATAGTATATTGATATGCCAGTCAGTCTTTCCACGTATTTTTAAAAATTTTATCTTGTGTGGTGTAGTTAGACACGGGTCAAACTAAAGTTACTGTGGTCATTTTTTAGTGATCACTTGGTCACTAAGTAATTAACGTAAAAATCGGACTATTGAATAATATTTTTGATTTGTATCTTCTACATTACACTACTACGCAAATAGGTAGGTAGGCTTGGTTGAAAGTGGGTAAAACTAACTTTTATTAAAAGCATCAAAAAATTACGACTTGCAAAAATTTAAGATGATGCTTTAAACTTTAACTAAACATTAAAAATACGTTGACAATTTTTTGTTGCACCTTGTATATTTTTTTCCAAAATTAAAAGTTCTGCTATGTATATGGTTGGCTTCGAGATATATGGACTTCGCAAAACAATCTTCATTTTCACTATCGGTTGCCTTCTGTAATACCTATTATGAAGAAAATCATCCCGGCAGCAAAAAAGGGTCTGCAGTAAAATAGTGACTACAGGTAGGCGGAGACGCTTTTAAAATATTTATTATTGTTGTATTAATAAATACAACTTGCATGTTAAGCATAATGCTTAACGAAAAGTGCGATCCTGGTCATGAATATTTTGTTTGCACCTGCGATCCCTTGGGGGGGCCTCCCCCCAATGTTGCTTTCCAGTTGATTGCTGTTGGGAAATATGAAGATTCAGTTGGGAAATTTAAGTACATTTTACAAAACATTTTGTATTTCTAATTACTTCAAACAATAAAAAAAAAATCTTAAAGTTTCAGGTAACTTGGGAATCGCTTTTAATATTAGTTGGGAAAATGGCTTTTATCCCTCCCCCTCCCAATAAAATGCCTTCGGATCGCCGCCGCCGCTGTTTGTTTGTCCGCCCCAACTACTGAGGAATAAGTGATTTGTGATTTTCATATATCTCGTTCAGAATTATGATTGTTTTCCACAAAACCAAAACTACACTTTTTTGCACTCGACGCGCGTTTCGCTAACAACGTTAGCATCATCATCATCATCATTCATTGTTTATCGTCTCCTGATGATGCTAACGTTGTTATCGAAACGCGCGTCGAGTGCAAAAAAGTGTAGTTTTGGTTTTGTGGAAAACAATCATAATTCTGTTTTAGTGCAACCAAAGGTTCCAAATTCCCAACATATATCTCGTTGCCAACTATAATTATTTTTGTCGATATTTTCTTACTTACCCTGTATATTTTATAAAAAAGGCAAAGCCTCATTCTTTTTTAAATTATGTGATTTTCTCAAAAAATGTTTTTGACGAATTACCGATATAACTGTGGAGAAATAAATCAGCTTTTATTATCTAGTTGTTTTTTTTCAAATCGATTTTTTCTTATTACAAAACATTGTATCGCAGGCGCCATTTTTTTAAAAAACCGAGCTTTATTTTTTATATGTTGGAATAAAAAAATCAAGAGATGGTCTGCTAGCTTCATGGCCGCTATTATTTTACGAATTTAGTTTTTAAAATGATTAAAAAAAATAAATGATTTAATTCTTATAGAAAATATTGCAAAAAACAGTAGTTGAATAATATTATACTTCATTAACAGAAAATGAGACTTTGTCTTTTTGGTTAAAAAAATATACAAACACTTTCATTGGGACACAAATGTAATCTTGGGTTTGTGCAAAACGTTATGAAGTCTGAGAGGGATGTCTATGCCAGGGAAGTATCATTTTCCTCTTAACACTGCAGCAATTATTCCACTTTTTCAAATTTATCCAGCGTCTGCAAGAAAAAATCGGTATAAAATCAACGGTAGATAATAAATTTCAAACAAGCATTCGAACGTCTTGGGTACAGATGTAAAAAAATAAAAACTAAAAATTTCATAAAAATACGGGAGCAGAAAAAAAATATGGTGATCAAGTTTTTCAACTGAAAAAATTAGTTTGGCAGCTTCAAATATTTTTTAGAAAATTCATTGACTTTTCCCTCAAATTCCCTAACAACGTATTTATGCACTTTAGATTAAATTTTTACTGTATTTTCTGGAGATTAAATTTTTACTTTATTTCCCAAGCATTAAATTTTACTACTAGGAATGATTAGATTATTATTATAGATTAAATTTTTACTTTCTTCTCGGGGGTTAAATTTTTGCTTTATTCCCAGGCATTAAATTTTTACTTTATTTCGACGGGAATATATTTTACTACTAGAAATCTTTTTTTTAAGTATAAAATAGTGTGTACAATTCAGGAATCAGGAAGTGGTTTTTAATCCCTCGATAAATTAAATTACACATTTTTTAATTGGGGCACAGTTTTGCTTGGCTAAAAACTAAAATTTCAAACAAAATATTGATACTACACAGTAATGTGAAATGACATATGCCAACTATTTTTCCTCCTTATAATTGCCTTTAAATTAGTAGGAAATTGTTGTCGAAGTAGTCCAGTTCAGTAGTTTTCCTAAAAATGTATAAAAAAAACTGAAATATTGTTCTTCATACAGGGGGGGTCGCAGATTTTTTTTACAGACGGGGAGGGAGGGGACGATTTAGTAGGTTTCTTAATCTTAATTCTAGATTTTTTGCCAAAATGTGCATCAGATCTTCTTCGAGTTTTTTTTAAATATTTTAAGAAACGTGGGTCAGGTTAGCTGGAAAAGTTTTATTTTTTTCAAAAGTAATGGTCAAGCCATGATGGTAATTTAAAGCTTAGAATATTTTAGCATAATTTAACGGGTATCGTTTTTGATTAAGCAATTTTTACTATGTTTTTCACATTTTTATGCCATGATATTGCTCACATTTTAAAGCTTTCTTTCCAAACTTTCGATTTCTAGAATAAAACACTCAAATTTTTCAAGTTTCGACTGTTTTTCAGGCGTTCAAAAAAACTACTGCCATAACACTTTTTCTCTGTTAAAATAAAAAATATTTAGAGAAAGAGGGCAGAATTTTAGAGGTAGATGGAGAGATAATTTAGTGACGTGCTAAAAAATTTAAGGTTGTTGAAGAGAGACAGCAGGCTATAAAAAATTATTTTGGAGAAACATGGACATAATTTAAGGCAATTGCTTACTAAAAATTTCTATTATGTCATCTGTCTGTCATCTTCAGTGGTGTCGTGCATATGATTTTTATTTATAAAATTGTAATTCAAAGCGTAAAGCGTGTAAAACATAAGGGTCATCATGGCTTTACCATAAAGCTATGATGACCCTTAAAATCATTTTCTTAAATACCTGTTAAATTATTTTTTGATGTGCTAAAATACACTTTAGTAGGACACGTTTTTTGGTAAATTTAAAGACTTTAAAGAACTTTTTATTGAAAGAAATTAATACCACCTTGTGTTTTACACGCTTTACGCTTACAAAATTACAATTTTTGCTGTTTTTTGAATAAAAATGACAAAATAAAAATCATATGCACGACTCCACTGACAAACAGATGACATATAAACATACATTTTTAGTAAACAATTGCCTTAAATTATGTTCATCTTTCTCTAAAATAATTTTTTATAACCTGCTGTCTCTCTTGAAAAACCTTAAATAATTTTTCAGGTCACTAAAATATCTCTCCATCTACCTCTAAAATTCTGCCCTCTCTATCTAAATATTTTTCATTTTAACAGGGAAAAAATGTTTTTTGCGGTACTTTTTTTGAACGCTAAAAAAACTGTGAAAATTTAAAAAATTTGAGTTTATTCTAGAAATCGAAAGTTTGGAAAGAAAGCTTTAAAATGTAAGCAAAATCATGGCATAAAAATTTTAAAAACATAGTAAAAATTGCTTAGTCAAAAACGCTCAAATATTTTAAGCCTTAAATTTTACCATCATGGCTTGACCATTACCATAAGAAAATTATGGCTTTACCATAAAGAAACTATGAACGTGATCAGCTAAATAAAATCTTTGCTTCTGCTGAGAGAATGACAAAAAATCAAAAAAATAAACGTGCTTTAATTTTTAAAATTGGGTAATAAAAAAAACAAGTCATTTGACTTAATAAATAGATACCAAACCCAGGACGCCCGCATTTATTTTTACTCATGCAAAAATTATGTACCTAGGTCCCTCTAACATTTTAATAAAAATGCACAAAGTAAAATAAATGGCTACTCTTGTAATGAAAAACGCTAAGCGATGTCCAAAAGAAATCGCGGAACACCCTGCAATAGCTTGCGGTTCTCCATTCGCTTTGAGAAGTGCTTACCTTTTTCACAAAACGTCTACCAACCACTTGCTGTTTTGCCTACAGTTCTTGAAAACGCTTAGCGTTTTTATAACTACGAGAATACAGGCTCAGGTACAACTATAAAACGCTTTTATTTAAGACTAATTTAACCTGCGACTTACTGTAAATATGGCTGGCATTCCCAAAATATTTCTTTGTGGTTTTTGTTGGTCCATCTGTGTCTTCTTCAAATCTACACCTAGTCTAGTCTTTCTCAACACATTTTCTTTAAAAATGGACAAAAAATATTCCGATGATATCAAAACAAAATTTTTTATAAAAATATAACCGAAAAGTGACTTTGACGTTTAGGAGTAGAGGTTTCGGTCATGGCCAACTTGATCGGTTCACCTTCGGTATGATACAGGCGCATTTGGCAGATCAGGCCAATCCGGCGTTGCCACATAATTGACGCGACGAAATTTCGTCGTTTTGTCTAAGAATCGGCCACCCAATGTCAACAAATCGGCTTTTGGGGTACATTTAGGTGAGTCGAATCACTTTTTACTTTTAGCTTTGAGATTGAAAATTTGGAAAACGACCCTTATTCTGTTTGTTTGATAAACCCATTAACGCCCACTACAAAGAGGCGGCCAAAATTATTAACTCGTTCAATAAATTTTAATTGTGGTACCTGTTCGATTTAAGTTTTTACAGTGATCATTTATCAACAACCATATTTTACTTAATCGTCCATAAGATGTCGTTGTTTCGTCTGTTTTATTATTTTTTTTTTAAATTTGACCATTTGTTAATAACCTACCACTTTTTTATGAAAATGTTTTATATCAGTGTGTGTCATAAAAGTCAAGATAATTTCGAAGATGATTTTTTTTCCTAAAATGTAAGTTACAAATGCCAATATTTTTCTTCAATTTTATAACACTGTTTTTCTTTACATTTTAGTACACCCTTAACAATGGTCATATGACCGAAATGCGTCGGGTATAATATTAAACGGTTTTTTGTGAAGTTAAGAAGGACTTGTTTTCTTTATTTTCCCATTAGTCACAGTATGGTCTGAATGATCAAAATGTGCGCCAAAAGTCTCAATTTTTATTCTATTAAATAAGACATTTTAAGTTGTCTATATTATCATCTGATAACCCCTTCGTTATTACAAATAATGAATGAATTAAACAAATATTTTTTGATTATGAATGATAATCATGAATGATAATCAAGGGGGTAAGTATACCACTTTTGTCATAAAAATGATTTATATTTGGCATATTTTATTCTTCATTTAAAAATTTTTAATTTTATTAAACCTACCAAAATTCTGTAACCAAGGGTAACAAAGTTTCTATTACTATTATTTACTCGGTTGTGTTCAGTTTAATTTGCTACATGAATTTCTTACAAATGTTTGCAGATTTGACATATTTTTTTTGTTGTACACGGGTATATACCGCTTCCCAAATCAGCAGCCTTTTAATGTCTGGCATACAAAACTTCACTCCAAGTTAAAAATTTTGACTTTAACCCGCAATGCATATTGGAGAATACTAAAAACCTAAATATGACAAAAGAATTTATAATATTATTTTATAAATTATATTATTATTATTATTTGAACCCAAATATAGAAAAAGGGTGGAGAAAAGTAAACAAATCATTTTGAAAATAAATATTGTTTGCGATTACTTTGGTGATGATGCTGCAGGATCAAGGAATAAACTTTACAAACAAGATCGTTTGCATCAAGTAGAGTAAATAATTTAGAATGTCTATTTTGATGAGGTCTTGATACCTCAGATCCGCTTATTTCAAGTCTAAGTCTTCGGTTTAGAAAAAGAAATCTTAAAATAAAAAAATGTCCAAGTGCAGAAATAGGGTTTTTAAAACCTTTTCATTTAGAAGCTTCTTTAGGCTTTGCTCCGAATGATATAGAAGCGTTGTCAAAAAATTAATCAAATCTTGTAAATCTGGAAGATATTTTAGTTCTGGAAAATTTAAATTTGCAATCCGTATATTATTTTAAACTCTATTATTGTTCTTGTTATATGTTCTTTCATATACATGGTGTTTTATAATTGAATGACAATAATTAAGGCGGTTAATCTGTGTATGATTTTAAGTTAAAAAGTTTACTAAAAGATAGGTGTGCTTTCGTTTTATTTTTGTTTCTTAATATATACAGAGCTCTTCATGCTACTGCGAACATAGACCGGAAGAAGTCCAATTTGCGAGTGTACGTACATGCAGGGACACTGCAGACTTATCAGTGGAGCAACCAACACTCAGGCTTGCGATCGCCATTCGCCGCCGTTCGCGGCTTGTGTTTAGAACAGAGTACCGAACAGACGGTGATCCGTGGTGTTTAGTACGCCTCTAACCACGGTGCTATGTGGAGTGTAGTCAATGAAACCATTACATTTATAATGTAATTTTCTTGTTTTTTGTCACTGATAAATTAGAGCGTTTTATTTTCAACTGCTCAGATTTATCACTAACAACGTGTTACAATGAAAATAATAAGGAGAAACAAAATAAAAACAAGGTCTCAAAATAAAATAATACATTCTAAAAACCAAAAAGATTCTCCCAGTCAAAAATAAAATTAGAGTAAATGTTCGAAAAGTCCTCCTTGCTCGGCTAAACAATATCCGAGCCTATTACAAAAACCCCTTCTAACGTTTCCAAGCATGTTAGGGGTGATAGTTTGCATGCCCGTAAACTTTATTTTTGATATAAGATAGAAGCCATTAGGAGCAAAATTGGGTGATCGAGCTGGCCATAAAATAGTTCCCCGTGTCTTATAACCCGATTAGAAAATTCATTATCAAGATATTCCCTAACAAGGCCAAACATTGTGAGTTGGACAACTATCTAGGATCATTCAAATTGCCGTAAATAAAAAATGGCCCAATTACGTGTTCCCCTACAATACCCCCCCAAACATTAAAAAAAAAAATACAAATGCAAATTTTCCCTCGCCCAATATCGAACGTGTGTTGGGTTATGACGATTCAATAATGGAAAAGTGCTTTCATCTGTGAAAAGAATAGATCTCAGAAAGTTTTCACGATTAGACATTTCAAACATTGTTTCGAAAAATTCCATACGACGATAGTTGTCCTCGGGAAAAATTTGATGCGTTTTTGACGCTTTGTAAGAATGATAACCATTCTTTTTGAGAACACGAACAAAGACGTATCAACTGCTTCGGCAATTTGGTGGCTTGTTAACTTTCGATTTTCCTACACTGCAGCGCAAATCATCACACCTCGTACTTCCTACTCGTCATTCAAAACAGTGGGTTTTTTTATGGTTTCTTGGAGCTACACAACCAAACTTGTCAAAATTCTGCACAAACCTATGAATCGTTGATAAACTAGGTTCTAGGCGATTTCCAAAATTCTTCAAAAAAAGTTCTTGAATAAGTCTCGAATCCACCTCGGTCGTACGGCGCGGAGAGTTAATTGGACTTGATTCCCCTTATGTTCGCAGTAGCTGAAGCTCATATAAGGGTATGATGATATAGAAGTAGATATGCTTTCTTTATTGTTTTATTTAAAAACAGTTCAAAATACGAAAAATTTTTTATGAAAAAATAAAGTGCTATTAAGAAAATATTTTTTGCATTTAAAAAAAAAAATGGTTTATAACTTTTTTATTTAAAATATTCAATATTATATTATTTAGGGCGCCACTGTTTAAAACTAAAAATTAATTTTCTTTGCAAAAGATATATTCCTACACCCACCCACCAAAAATATCTAATGTATTTTGGAAGCTATTAAAAAAAATTAAAAAATAACCCCCTGTTTATTAAAAACAGTATTTTTTTCTTAAAATCGGCACAGATATTTACATTTAATTACGAAACACCCTAAACACAACATTGACTCGTTGGCGCTGGATATTAGTTATTTCATGTTGATGTTGATTTTAATTTAATTAGTTATTTCGTCTTACTTTTATTTAATTAATTTTTTTTAAATTAAATAAAAATAAGACAAAATAAAATAAATGTTGTAATAAATGTATTGTTAATAAGATACTTTTGGCACAAATAATATTACTTTAAACAATAGTGAATCGGATAGAAAACTAGCGTAGTAGGCCGGGACTTAGTCGTTAATTTATTAATAGGTTTAAATTTAGGTCTTGGTAATTGATTTATTTTATGTGTGATTTTGTAAAATTTGTTCTTACTTTCTTATTATTGATTTATTTCTAACTAGTTTATTTTTTATAGCTTAAAATTTACCAAACGGGAATTAAAAAACAAAGTATCCGACAGAACAGCTGTTAGAAAAAAGTAAGTAGTAAAATTTTGTCTCATATTTAGTATAATGTTTTTATTTGTACGAAGTACATTATTTCTTACTACATTTCCTTACACACATTTTAATCATTACTTTTCGTCCTGGGGGATTTTTTTTGTTTTATAACAGTCAACTTTTCTTCCAAAAACCTATATGGTAAATGTCAAAATCCACTTCTTGCTGTAACTAAAACGAAAAAAATTGCCGATTCTAAGGCTTCTTAAATTATTTTTTTAAGACGAAAATTAATGGTCAAAATGGATGCGAAAAACTAGTGAAACCTTCTGTACATAAACATACGTACCTTAATTGTAATATATACGTACCTTAATTTTAATAATGTTAAGTGATGATTATTAATAATAAAATAAGTACCTTATTTACAAAATAGTTTAATTTTAATAATGTTAAGTGAACCTGTTGATAGTCATTAAGTCGTTAAAACTTTATACCTAATATTGACTTTTAATCTGAAAAATTTTCTTGAAAGTTAACTTTGGAACACATTCTTAATATTTCGGCAGTGTATATATAAATTTTGTCTATAGCACAATAAAACGGAATAGTAACATTTCTTCGAGCAGTTTATCTGATCAGTAATCATAAGAGAAGTATAATGGTGGAAATTCCACTCATATCGCTTGCGAAAAATGGTCTCCCAAACATCAAAGGTGCCAACGGGTGCTGTCGCTACTCTAGGGTTTGTTATACTCGGATGATACCTTCAAGATCCAATAAAAGATATGGCCATATCTAGTTCATCTTTTATTAAATCACTTTAAATACATTTCGTACAAGAACACTAATGTCCAACTTATAGGAAAAAAGATCATGGGTGGAAAAAACGAAAATTTAAAATTGGATGGGTCTTCCACAAGGAACACTCAAACGAGAAACAATTACTACTTTTTTGTGAGTTTTTAATATGTTTTTTTTCACTGTCAAATCCAGTCCAGTTAAAACTTTCATTCGTTTTCGATAGGATTGGCGTTTTCACGACAGCTAGATTCCGATACGATCCCAGAAAAAGGCGTATTGAACTGAGGCAGGGCCAACGAAAAAAAACTTGGATTCGCTTCTCGATTCGTATTTTCATGATAATTTTAAAAGTTAATTGTATTGAAAACGCATTCAGTTCTACACAAAAGCGTAGATTCGATTTTTACTTGGGGGGGGAAACAGTACAAAAATAATCATTTGAACTCATATAAGAAAACTGGGTTTTGATCCTAGATTTGTTGCTTGTCATAAATGCGCCGTCGGCGAAAATCTTGTAAAAATATACTTATGAATGAAAATAAAAAATGCCTAAGATTAAACTAAACTTGTAGCAATCAATTTGTTATAGTGCCGCAAGCAAATTTTTTTTGCAGTTTAGACAGGAAACTTTTTAAATATTTTGATATTTTTTACGTTTTTTATCAAATATAAAAAAAACTGGGTTGGGATCTGGTCTTGATTCTAGATTTGTTTCTAAAATCATGTCATCAATGTGCCGCAGGCAAAAATTTTCTAAAAATATACTAATGAATTAAACTAAAATTGTCGCAAACAATGTATCATAGCGCCGCAGGCAAAATTTTTTGCAGTTTAAAGAGAAGGTGTTTCAAAAATTCTGGTCTTTTTAAAGGTTTTTATGAAATATAAAAAAAAACTGGATTGGGATCTGATACTAATCCTAGATTTGTTGCTAAAATAATGTCATTAATCCGCCGTAGATGAAAATTTTGTAAAAATAGACTATTTTTTTGATCTAATGAATCACAGCAAAATTTGCTGTGAAACCGGAGATAAACTAAAATTCTAACAAAAAACATTTAAAATTTAACAACGAACGACTTTATAGCACCGCAAGCCAAATTTTTTTAAAACTTAAGGTACAAATTTTTAATTTTTCGTGTTTTTTTGTAAATTATTTAAAATAATGTGGGTTGAGTTAGCTGCAAAGAGGAGAAACAGAACGAGCGAAAGCTACCCAGCAAGCATCGGGTTACAAGAAAACTAACGTATTTTCGTACAATCTTTGCCAGCATATTTACATATTTCTTGAAAATAGTCAGTAGGTAAAGAAAAAAAATAGTATGGTTGTAATAGAACGAAAATAGTTATAAACTTTTAGAAAAGTTGATATTTTTCATGCGTGAGCGTAACCGCGTCCCCCCCCCCTTATCTACGCCCTTGGTTCTACAAAAGTATTTTTTATAATTTAAAGCTCGATAACTTCGCCGACCACGATAACTTTAACACTGTTTGACAGTTCAAAATAGCCTTTTCGTTTTCGTCAGCGACGGTCCGGTTATTTGACGTTTGGGATATTTTATTAGTTTTTGTTTTTAATTTTCAAAATAAACTTAGTTTACTTGGGTTTTGTGTGTGTAAGTCCGTGGGATTTTGAGTAAATGAGTTTTGTGACTATGTGGGATTGATAGATCTTTAGTTACACAATCGAGTGTTATCGGGTGTTTTGTTCGCATCCGTGTAGAAGGGGTTGATATGACGTCTTCTTTCAAGATGGCGGCCAAAAATCATAAAAAATACAAGTTTTGCAAACGGGGAAGATTCCAAAAAATTTACTTTCATATTTGTGCCATTTTCTCTTCAAAAAATGTTAATAATTCGAGGTTTTGTCAGTAAAACTTCAAATCTACCTCAAACTATCAGGCATGTATGCCAAATTTGATCCTTGGAGTTTGGTGCAGTTTGAAGCTTCATGACCTTGAAAAATACCCCAGTAAAATTAACATATTGCAAAAATAACATACTAAAGGGCGCTATTCATCAACTATTAAAGCAAAGAGGGCCAAATTTGGTAAGAAAAATAAGAAGGCCAAGTCTAATAATATTGTTAAAAATATTTTATTCAATTTCATAAAAAAATCAAAAACGACAAGGTGGCCATTAGTTCTTGTTGACTTATCGCCGCTCACTATGAAAAAAAAGTTTTGTTGATGCATGACCCTGATTGACCTTGAAAATAAGATGTGCAAGTAAAAAAACAGCTTTTTATGATGTTTTTTTTTCCAGTTTACCACTACGCAAACATTTCATTTTAAATCTCCCTACCATTTTTTTTTGATATGGCGGCCCAGATGTTTATGCTATATGCCCGTCGTTTTTATTAAGTTTCGGAACTGTGAATTTTATGTTCTTCTCACTTGTCTAACCAACAAAGTTATTTAAATAACCTATAAGAGAGTTAGCAGAAGTTAGATATATATATTATCATATACTGGATCAGTGGTTTTAGATGCCATTTTCCAAAATGGCGGTCGAAAAAGCATAAAAAGTTCTAATTATGCCAGTAGGGCATGACTACACTTGTTTATTAACATTCATAATAAAATTCAAGTGTGAGGATTTAACAGCTATTTAGTCACACATTCATGTGCCACCGTATCCCTGCAGAAGTTCCGAAACTTAATAAAAACCACAGACATTGAATAAAGTAAAATGTGGTTATAGGTCGTCATTTTGATATATACTTCTTTATTGTCTTACAAAATTTGGTCCTCTTCGCGTTAATAGTTGATGAATAGCGCCCTTTAGTATGTTATTTTTGCCATGTGTTAATTTTACTGGAGTATTTTTCAAGGCCATGAAGCTTCAAACTGCATTAAACTGTAAGGATCGAATTTGGCATATATACCTAATAGTTTGAGGTAAATTTGAAGTTGGACTGCCCAAACCTCGAATTATTAAGATTTTTTAAAGAGAAAATGGCAAAAATCTTGTTTTTTGCGATTTTCAAGGTCATTTAAGGTCGCATGACCTTGAAGGTAAATTTTTTGGAATCCTTGTTTTTGAGTTATATGGAATCGAGTATAATCATGCGCCGGTTGCCAAAGTTGTATCGTTTATGATTTTTGGCCGTCATGCGAACAAAACACCTGACAACACTTGATTGTGTGACTAAGGAGCTATCAATTCCACATAGCTACAAAACTCCTTCATTCAAAATCCCACGGGATAGAAATTATCGACATATACCCCTACACTATAACTTCTTAATTAAGTTTCGAGAAAGTAGAGAATAAAAACTAGGGCTAAATCCGCTCTACAATAAATTAATCATAATTAGGGGCCCCAGGGAGAGCTATAGCTCCCACACTTTTTTGACTCTTTACTCCGGTTTGTGACGTGTGTTTCGTGTGATGTCTTAAATATTTAAAATTTTGCCTGCGGTGCTGTGACGTCATTAATTGCTACAATTTTTAGTTTAATTCTAAGGAACTTTCCTCAGCAGCATTCAAAACGTGTAATAAATGGTACTCTTAGTATAATGTT
Source organism: Oxystoma pomonae (assembly GCA_963921995.1). NCBI lineage: Eukaryota > Metazoa > Arthropoda > Insecta > Coleoptera > Brentidae > Oxystoma > Oxystoma pomonae. The sequence goes on along the minus strand of OY998166.1, from coordinate 77,007,081 downwards.
TCTTAAAATTTTCATCTGGGCATTTATGATTTGGCAACAACACCTTCTTGGCATCTAACCCAATCAAATTTTTCAAAAATATTTAACAAAAAACCTAAGAGATTTTGGATAAGGATTTTAAGAATTTTTTGTTTTTTTGTCAAAGTTTTAAAACAGTTTTCTTTAGTTTAAAGCAATTTTTTTGTCAACAAATAGCATTTTAGAGTAATTTTTTCGAAGTTTTTTCCTGCGCATGGGTTACTTTTGAAAAAAATCTGCAAATGAGGCTAGATGAGACTTGCTTTTAAAAATAGGTATTTTGGTTTCCTATACAGCACTAACTCAAAACCTATTAAACCGCCCCTCTTCCCTCCCTTCAGATCAAGAGCTCAAGCAATAGTCACCTGTAGCAATTTTTAAAAATTTGCCATAGGTAGAAAGTCGAAATTTATTAAATCACGAAACCCCCCCCCCCCAGAGTCGATTTCTGGCTACGCCACTGTTTAATTATTCATGAAAGAACGCTCAAACAGAAAAACATGCTTGGGTGTGTCTTGGGTACACTGAGCGCAACGCCACTGTCGGAAATGGGCGCGGAATTTAATGGAAGCTCGCCAAAACACAAATCCATCGTATACGGTGTGCCCGGCACAGATTTAACCCATGAATTTCTGCACATCACAGATTTTTTCAGATTTTATATCTACATGACCTATGATAAATTAAACAAAAAAAGTAAAAATCTTCGGCGGAGTCGTTTTTGACAAATACTTTTTACTAAACACAAAAATCAAATATGTGTACCTAATTTTTTTAGATTTACCTTTATTATAATTTAACATTTTTTAGTAAACAATTGCTCAAAATATGAGAATAAAATAATTCTATAACAATAAAATGAATACACAACAATTTATTTTACATATTTAAATCGTACACATAATATAAATTTGTTAGACTAGTGTAATAGAAACTTAATATAAGAAATTTTATACTAAAGAAAAGCGATATTATTTCATAGGCTATTGTAGGCACATGTAGTACGAAACTCATAAAACTCACTACCTGGAGAACATTTAAAAAATTAATTTTTAATTAAATATCTATGTTATTTCTTTACATAAATATTTTCACAATGACAAATATAATACCTCTCCATATCTCGGTATCAATTATTAGTATAAAAGTATAAAAAAATTAAAGATTGTATTTCCAAAAATATTTGATAAATCTGAAAACAAAGATCAACTATTTTTACATCTATAAATAACAAGCCGCTTCTGGCCGCTAGTAAACGTAACGTGGTATTGCCTGGACCAGCGTTGCTGTGGAAGGGAAAATGGTTTTCCATAAATCTAACGACTGATCGCGTTTCAAAGTGATTTGTGAATGATTTGATGGTTAGATGAATGTCTTTTGTTTCTTCAAATGCATATTTGTTTAAACTTATGTAGGTACCCATTTTTCCACATTTTGCAGTAACAAAAATTAAAAAGTCAATTTCTCAAAAACGGTCCACCGAACATTTTAATTTTTCTTGTTAAATTAATTATAGGTCATCTAGATATAAAATCTGAGAAAATCTCAGATGTGCTGGACCGTGATATAAGCGTACGTCAATAGGGGTTATAAGCCACAATTGCTCATTACACCGCGTATTGTACGAAAATGCGTAACCCCAGATCAAATGAAAGTTGTGTAGTTTCTTACAAGTTTCTATTCCATGGCAATCTATGGGAGTAAATAGCAGGCTACTCTATTCCCGGGAGCAGCCTCTACACGGAGAATTTCGATGATGATGGCATCATCAATGTCATCATTTTCTTCATCCTCATCATCAATAAAAGACATTACAAGAAGGTCTTGCATTTTTTAAATATAAAAAAACATACAACAATTTTTAGGTTATCTTATGAAAAATAAAGCAAATGAGAGCGCCCTCTGCTCGACTACTTAACCAATTTACAAGATACGCAAGAAGCGTTGCTTAAAGCCTTTTTTAGCTCGTTGTAATTAGGCGACGTATCCTCTCTGCGTAATGTACGATGCGTTTATGCCATGCCGTAGCTTATAACCCCTAATATTCTTATGTTAACCGTCCGTAAGTCTGCGGCCGAAGACGCTATAAGATCATAGTCAAGGACAGAGATTTTATCAGGCACCCAAATTCCAAATTATTCAACCGAGGATCCAACCTAGGCCAAGGCTAGAAGGCGCTTATCTGTTGTATTTAACAACAAAAACATATTACTTTTATACCTTCATCCAAAACATGATTTTTGTAAATGTCTGCAAATAACTAAAGCATGGCTTTTTTGGTCACGGATGCAAAAAATCTTTTTTTTGATCACAAGTGCAAAAGAAGATTTCGGTTCGTTTTTTACCCAAAATTAAAGAGAAATAGCCGGAAATAGCAATATTGAAAAAATCTAATTATTCTTGCCTAAAAATTAAGCCATTCCCGCCAGTTTTAAGCAAGTATTTACAAAAAAGTGATTTACAAACATTGTAAAAATATTAAACTGTCAACGATTAAAATTTCGCAATAATAAACGTTACCGTATAAAAAAGCATATCGCCATGGAAACCACCATTGTTATTTCATTTACCAGCCGCCTTGATTTATAGTGTAAAAATGGTGTGTTGCGAGAAGTGCTCGAGTTTTAAAAGTATTTTCCTGTTTTTTTGGATTGTTCAACGCTTGTAAAAAAGCACTATTTTAGCCACTAGTTATTAAAACTACTATTTTTTTAACCCAACCTAAACCCATACTATACCCAAAAGATATCATCCGTAGATTTGGATTCTAAAAAAATTCTTGAAAAATATTATAGGCGCTCCTCCGCCACTCTGTCATCTGCACATGAAATATCTACAGGGTATTCACCCTAATAGCTCCAGAACCAAAAGAGACAGAGAAGTAAAGATTCACATGATTAGATAGTTTACAAAAAAGTATCGTTTTGGATGCTAATTATGTCGCTATTCATTAAGGGGGCGTAGCTAGGGTGGAGATAATATTTTTTTTAAATGAGATACCCTGTATATTTTCTAAAATTTGAATAGAGCTTTTCATTCTGTCTCCAAAAATACCCAATATGTTTTCTCTAATGGTTTTTATATAAAATGATAGAAACTTTTAAATAAGAGCAATGATTTAAACAAAGAATCACCGAATATCTTTTTTCTTGTTTAACTCATTGATCTTATGGAGATGATTTTCCCATTTTATTTAAAAACCGTTAGTATTGGAAACAGAAGGAAAAGCTCTATTTATATTTTCCAAAATATACAGGGTATCTCATTTAAAAAAAGTATCGTAGCCTCCTTAATGACAGGTGCGATGATTAGCATCCAAAAAGATACTTTGGAGATATTAGAGTAGACTCGAACTTTGTTGCCACACGTGAAAAATGTGGTCTGGGAAGCGCTGGTGAGTAGAGGCTTCCGTAATCCACCTAACCCTCCCCAAACAACATTCTGGGATGCCAGAAATCCATCCAATTTTGAATCTCCACTCATGATCTTTTCTTTTTATATTCTTTTTTGTTAAACCCTGTTCCCACCTACGACTTTTTCGTGCGTGCCAGCTCACGCGTCACATGACTGTAATAACATTTCATATTGACATCATATGACGCGTGAGTGGGCAGTCACGAAAAAGTCGTAGGTGGGAACCGGTTGTTAAGTAACCGATTTGGAGGTTTTTTTAACTTCTTTATTTTTCTTCTTTCTTATGGAATAATCTTTTTACTAACCTTCGTGGTCATTAAATCCACCGCCATCACTTTCAGCTTCTTTTAGCATGCGATAAACCGCACTGTTTGAAACATCGTAGTCCTTCTCGTTTTTCTTAAAATTTACTCTAAAAATGCAAACATTATTTTGTATTACTAGTAGTCAACTATTATTTATTTTCATATACATCATACATAAATTATTTGGCCGAAATGAGTTTTTAAAGAAACAAATGAAATAATAAGGACATTTTGCACCACTTAAATTAAAATAACATTTTTTGTGGTTATCGTTATTTGTGCGTCTGCGCAGTAAGGGAAAAGAGGAGAGGCTAATCAAATAAGGATAACGACGGACTTTATTTACGCCAAATAGGAATAACGATTTGTGTGGTTATCTTCACAGACTAAAAAATGTTTGGTTAATTCATTAATTTTTTCGCAAGAACGGATATTTTTTAACATTTTCGAATTACTAGTTGTAATTTAACATTTTCTATCTATAAAAATAAAAATAAAAATTCCACAAAATTCATACCACGCACTGACCTCAGAAAAGTTAGGTTATGTTTCATTTAACGAAATTTTCTGTTATCTCCTTTTATATTCCAAAAACTTTTAAATTTGACAGTTCTTATTCTTATCGTTAAGTACAATAACCACAAAAGTAGTTATTTTTGCTGTTATTTTAGATGGTCCAAAATGTCCCTAATATAAGAAGCTTTAATGTAGTAATATAACTGACGATATTCAAAGCAACCGTATTGGTTCTCGAAAAAATATTGTCAACTATTTCTTACTAAATTTCAACAACTGTTTACTAGGTTATCAATATAAAAATTCCATTAAAATAGAAGCAGTTGAGAATGGCAAAGACGATTGCGCATCCAATTTTCGAGAGTCACAAAGGACTTGCAAGTACACCATGGAACAAAATTGGTCGAATCGCCTATTTTTGCAGTTAGCCACATCAGTTTTCTACGGTTGACGCCGAGTATAAAAAACCAATTTTTATACTATGATTGAAGTTTGTTATATTATAAGGAAATCCATTATTTTCGCCAAGTAAAGGCCACCTTTCAGCCATAAAAGCCTGCAAAAATAATTTAGGTAAGTCGTAAATTACACCGGTGTAGCTAACGTACGAATTCTTAACAAATATTTCAAAATCACATGGTTTGTGATAAACTTGCTTCTGATATTTTTAGGAAATATAAGGAGCCTTTGAGCTTTATATTTGTGGCTTTGCGACCAATCATTCCCAGAGACTGTACAACTTCTACTTCATTCGATTAAATAAAAACATACTTTTCTAACTTAATAAGTTTTGAGGTTTAAACTTTGAGTTAGGATGACCGAGTGGGTCTTAAGTTATATTGTTTTTCTTTGTTTCAGAGTACTGCGGAGGCCAGAGCAACCTTTTTGAACTGTGAACAAGTTGACTTAATTTTCACTTGACTTAGACTGGATAATTAGATAATAAATATAAGAAAAACTCTGTATTATTTTTGTAATAAACAGTTGTTTATTAGGAATGTTTCAATATTATTTTATTTGAAATATGAAAGTTTATTTTAAAAGTTTACTGGAATAAAAGGCATCCCTCTAAAATAATCATAATTTTAGTATAGTTCAAAATCAATATAAAAGGATTATTTTTAAAACACATTCACCAAAATTCGTAGAAAACCACCACAAAATGTTTTTGGGTATTTTTTTTATTTAGTTTATGCTCTCTAAAATACAATTTTTGTTTAGTTTTTTTTTAGTGTTCCAAATTTAAATTTCCCGCCTGTCAAGTAAGCCTACCGTTGTTTACAAACGAAGTTCAAATAGAATTCAACTTTAAAATTAACTACATAAATTAAAGTAAAATTATAAAATCTAACTTTTAATTAAAGCATTAAAGAACAAATTACAAAAGTTTTAAAGTTAATTTTCATTTTATTTAAGTTCCGATATAAGCAGTGTAATGATGGAACAACACACCGAACCGACTGTTTTTCTCTGGTGCAGTCACAAATGGCTGTCCTCCTTGATGATCCTGGTGCGCAGGTTAATGCCCATTCTTCAAACCCTTTTATTTCTATGAAAAATCCTTAAAAGTTGTCAAAGTATAACTTTTTAGGGATGTGAGTAAACTGGTGAAATTTGGTTAGAAAAGGTTGATAACACTTTTACAAGAACCGGCATGGAATATTGTTATTAGTGACCATTTTAGTTTTAGCGGTTTCCATTGGTAAAACTGGTACGCCACCAGTGCATAACTGGGACGGTGCTGCTGTTCGGATGCACTTTTTCAGTTTTTGCACTAAGTACAACTTTTTCCGTACCGGCTCTGAGGGCTCGTGGCTCACCGAAAACTTTTTCCCGCCTTTATATTTTAAATCAAAACCCACTAATCAACCTCAAAAAAAGTTTTTCGATGGTCCTAAGCTACTTTTAAGAGGTTTCTCCACTGTCTTTTGCATAAATCCATGATTACTTTTTTAGATCTTTTCATCATCATATCACTTGGATAGCACCGTACTGATAAGGACAACTCAAAAGGGCAAAACCCAAGTCTACGGTTTTCTTCTCCTCTTCTGGGTGGTTCAAATTTTTAAAAAATTTTGTTTTTATTTACCCTCGAAAACTTTTTTTATTTTGATCAACTCCCGTACTAGAATCATATTTAAGAACTTATGTCCTGCATCGCCCTGTACATTGTTAAATCATCAATTTATTACTTTATTTTTGAGAAAAATTATGAAGCAGGCATTACTAACGTTAGTCATTTTGTTGATCCTTGTGCTTAAAATACAATTGTTTTAAAAAACAAACAAACACGAGTACAGGAAAAGCATCCAAGTAATTTTTGGAGGTTTGCCACAGATGTCATTTTCTCGATCTAACACATTACGAATTAAAAAAGTAATTTGGTGTAAGACCATATTACTTATGAGCTAGTGTTTATAATAAATCTATGTTTAAAGTTTTTAATGAAAATTAGACATAAATATATGTTCTTGGCCATGGTTCTTTCAAAATTTCCGTACGAAACGAGATTCTGTCATCACAGCCGTCAAAGAAGCAGGCATCGTTCGAAACATGGCATGAGCAAGTCAAAAATGTAGCGTATTTTGACTTTGTTTCGAACGCGTTACGTTTACCGATACCGATGCGTTGAAATATTTACTTTAAGTGTCTAATATATGATCCGCGCTGTAGTGGCAGTCCTTCTTGTTTAAGAAGTGACCTTAGCTCAGGAAATGTCGAAGTAACTTTTTGGAATCAAATAGATATTAGAATTGGCTGAAATTTGAATGGATGGCACATTTTGTAAAAAAGACACGAATGAGTTAAAAAATTTTTTCTAAGGCCACCGAATCAAATGTTTATATATTTCGAATTGGTGGCCTTATAAATAAATTTTATCTTATCCGGCAACAAATAAAAAAAGTGCTCCCAGTCGTGTCTTATACTTTACAAAATCTACCTTCCATTCAAAGTTTTGCCAATTTTGATGATGTTTATTTGACTTCAAAAAGTTGATAGGTTTTTTTTTATCTATTTTTTTTTATTTAATTATTTCTTTTTTCCTTAGGAACTTCTTGTTATAGAAAAATTATATTTTTTCTTAGAAACAATAAAGGTTAAGTAAGTAAGTAAGACTTCAAAAAGTATGGATATCATATGACCAGTTTTGAACCTCACTTCGACATTTCGTGAGCTAACTGACTGACAGAAAAAAAAGCCCATGCCGTTAGTCCACGACTTTGTTTTTCAAAGTTATTTTCCTTACATTTTACGACACTTGATTCGTTATCTCATAGTTATATGCATGCAACCAACAAGGGAAAAGATTCTTGAATCACGATCAGGTAAACTTAAAGGACGTAACCTCAAAGGGCCAGGTAACCGGGAGGGAGGGAGTAAATTCGTAGGGATTTTCAAGAGAAAGCTGCAAAAAGGGTATATTTTTTTATATCTGGCATAGTGATACCTAATACCAAAAGCTAAAATTCCAGTCAAGGATCCTTCATTTTCCGGCCCCAGAAACCAAGATGGCGACTTTCAAAGTTAGGGAAAAATGTGTTCTCTACATTTTCAGAAAAATCAAATCCAAATTAATTAGGTAATATCGAGGAGGTCCCACTGAATCCAAAAATATAAAAAAAGTTGACACGTGTCACTTTAAAATAAAATGGCGGCCCGATTTCAAAAATTTAGTTTTTCTTAGATTTCTATTTTAATTTTTAAGTGATCATCTTTTTTAATGTCTCGTATTAAAGCCACTGACCGGCTTCTTGATAGCACAGTAAAAAAACTTAGAGTTTATAAGCGGGTACAAAGATGGCGCTTTATATGTCAAAAATATAAGAGACTTTATTAACCTATAGACAACATTAAAACAAAAGATATTTTATTATATTAGCGATGAGTTCGTCTATGATACAGTTTTAAAAAACATATGATTTGATATTTGACGACATGCGATATATCAATTTGCACTAAATCGAGGACGATAGTCTCAAAAATTGCGAAAAAATGACACCTGTCATTCCCAAATCAAGATGGCCGCAACCAAAATTTAGAAATGTCATTATTTTTTTGCAAGTTAGCAGTTTTGCACAACCCAAAGCAGTTTTAGGGTGAGTTAAATTAGTTTTCAATTTTTGTGTCAAGAAAAAAACAAATTTTATTGCTTTAGTTAAAATGGCGGACGATTAAGTAAAAAAAAGTGCCTTTTTAATTTTTTTTCTTAAGTTAAACACAAAGCACTTGCGCTAAGTAAGACATAGTCATTCCAAAAATAAGAAAAATGTGAAATATGTCATTCACAAATTAAGATGGCGGCGACTAAAATTAACAAACAACTTTTTTTCTGTCCGTTTACATTTTTGCACAAACAAAAGCAGTTTTAGGATGAGCTAAATTATTTTTAAATTTATGTGGCAAAAAAAATCAAATTTTAATACTTCAGTTAAAATGGCGGACGATTTAAGTAAAAGAAAGTGTTTTTTTTCCTACGCTAAACAAAAAAAAACATGATAACATATTAGATTTTATCAAATTAAAGGTGCATATTTAAAAAAAAACAAACGTCATTTGCGTGCCAAAATGGCGGCGATTAAAATAAAAAACAACATTATTTTTCCGCCAGTTTACATTTTTTCACGAAGAAAAGCAGTTCTAGGAAAGGCTAAATTAATTTAAAATTTTTGTTTAAAAACATAATACTTACCCCACTTAAAATGGCAAACAAATAAGTAAAAAAAGAGATTTTTTTTTTCGTTTTTTTCGTAAGTAAACAAAAAACTTGGCAAAATGTTTTAAAAAAATTACATGTCATCTTAAACTCAGGTATTATCGACATTTCTAAATATTCCTACGCGGATGCTTAGGTGATGGATACTTGCTAAAAGCTTTTATATCTGATATGTCTTCCTTAAAAAAAACTATAGCCCTAATTGTATAGCATTACGTCATTCTAAATAATATGAACTGGGTTAAAGAAAAAACAATATTTTTGAATCTTATTTACATATTACAATCTTATTCGGTTAGGTAAAATCAATTCAATTACTTTTCTTGAGAGAATTTAAAGCGTGATTTGACAAACCAAATTAATTTTTGTTTTTAACTTAAGGCTCAGCCATTTTAAATGAGGTATAAAAATGTATTTTTTCTGACACAGAAAGTTGAAAATAATTTAGCTCATTCGTTTGTTTCTTTTGATTATAAAAAAATGTTAACGAACAGAAAAATAAAGTTGTTTTTTTATTTTAGTCGCCGCCATCTTGATTTATGAATGACATATGTCACTTTTTCTATTTTTGCTTTGTTTTTAACTGAATGAAACAAATAAAAAAACCCTTTTTTTTACTTAATAGTCGGCCATTTTAACTGAATCCTTGAAATTTGTTTTTTTTACACGAAAATTTAAAACTAATTTAACTCAACCTAAAACTGCTTTGGGTTGTGCAAAATTGCTAATGTGCAGAAAAATAATGACGTTTCTTAATTTTAGTCGCGGCTATCTTGATTTGGGAATGACATGTGTAATTTATTTTGCAATTTTTTGGACCAGCGTCCTCGATTTAATGGAAATTGATATATTGCATGACGTTAGTATAAATACCCCACCAGAAAAGGTTTTTTCCGATAGTTTGGTCGCCATTTTGAATATCAAATGTCAAATCAAATGTTTTTTAAAACTGTAGCATAGACGAACTCATCGCTAATAGCATCTACTAAAAAAATATATTTTTTTTTAAATGTTGTCTATAGGTTAATAAGGTCTCTTATATTTTTGACATATAAAGCGCCATCTTGGTACCCGCTCACAAACTATAATTTTTTTAATTGTGCGATCAAGAAGTCGGCCAGTAGCTTTAATACGAAACATTAAAAAAGATGATCACTTTAAAACTAGAAGAGAAATTTAAGAAAAAGTAAGTTTTTAAAATGTGGCCACCATTTTGTTTTGAAGTGACATATGTCAACTTTTTTTTAATATTTTTGGATTAACTGGGACCTCCTCGATATTACCTAAATGATTTGGATTTGATTTTTCTGAAAATGTAAAAAACACATTTTTTCCTAATTTTGACAGCCGCCATCTTGGTTTCTGGGGCCGGAAAATGGAGGATCCTCGACTGGAATTTTAGCTCTTGGTATTACGTATTACTATGCCAAATATAAAAAAATATACCCTTTTTACAGTTTCTTTTTACTAATTTACTCCACTATAAAAGGACCAGGTAACCTGAAAGCTGCACGCATGCAACCAACAAGGGGAAAGATTCTTGAATCAAGACCATCAGATAAACTAAAAACCAGGGGAAACATATGTGTATGTGGTACTTACCCTAAAGCACCGCCTTGTAAAACTTCGGTCTGTGCCGCGATGGTTTCTGCTAATGCGTCTTCAGAATATAGTTTAATTGGACAATTGTATTTTACAGGCTGCAGTCCACCATTTGTCTGAATAAAAACAATTAATAAAAAAAATCTATTTTCTTGTTAAATATTATTTAGGGGAAAGATTATACAACATTTTCAATTCAAATTCAGTGATATTAAAGCAGAAAATATTTGTAGTCTATACCGCAATTGATAAGATATTTTCACTTGGATGGACGTCAAAATGCATTGGAATGAGAACGCCATTTTTTCTTAAAACAGTCCAAATAATCCGTATAAATTAATAAAATCTGGGTAAACAAGAAATCTCAAAACTGCAAAGTGACACCGAATGACGTATTTCGAGTAAAATCATCGTATATTGTAGACCACCGCCAAGAGGTGGTTTATCTACTCAACACCATTCTCAACTAAAAAGACAGTTAACTCCTACCTCTTCAGGGCCCGAATTCTTGACGACCTGTGAGGTGAGTAGTCACCAGTGGGTATTTCCCTCTCTTACTTTTCGCGAATTGCGAAAGTTTTTCACACTCATGGGCACGGGTGTTAAGAATACAGGTCCAGTGCTCTTTAGCCTACTGTTGTCCCATTCGATAGGTAAGACATGGTTGGATACTTAATCGAAAAAGAGTTAAGAACTTTTTGATAAAATATGTATTAAAAATTTTAATTTTCGTTTCTCATTAGTGTGAAGAAGACACATACTTGGATGGATATTTTTTCTCATATGGACCTCCGCAAATTGAGGAAATCTGACTAAGTCACCCAATTAACAGAGCATTTTTAGTTAAAAGGCCTGCTCTTCAGGGACAAACCCACCACCAATCAACTTTTTTTCATTTTTTTCTCGAAATACTGAGAAAAGCTATGTTTTTCTTTTGCCAAAACCCTTTTATGATTAATTAGAGTCCAAAATTCCAACAAGTTTCACTCAAGTTAAAAGAAAAACCACCATAATTAGATTGAAAATGACACATCTTAGTAAATACCGCCCGTAGTGTTTTTAAAACATCTGGTTATACAATTGCTACACAATAAACAGCTAACTCAAAAAATTGACGTTCTTATAAAGACCTACATTTTTAAAACTCCCAAAAAAATGGTATCTAGTATTTAGAAACGGTTGGGCAGCGGACCTACATCTTCTACCACATTCCAAGAAACTCTCAGAAGACGTTAACGTTTTGGTAATATTTCATTTAGAGGAAATATTCAACATTTACACATAAAACAAGTTTGCAGTACTTACAAATGGTTTGGCTGCGTTACTGTCTCCAATTACATTCTCATAAGTATTTAAAAATTATACCAAATTCCAACGAACTTCCAAGAGACGATAACGCTCTGGTAATATTATACAATATTCACAAAATTAAAACTGGTTTGCAGTTTACTTACAAACAGTTTGGCAGCGTTATTTTGTCCAGTGCCGATTGCACCGATATTCAAACACTTATTACGTTTATATGCACCTAAAACCGATTTCATATAAGGACCGTTTTAAATAAAATGGCTTTTTCGGGGATTTATACATTCTTCATTTAATGTCAGTTAAAAAAAGAAAACAAATAAAACAACTAATTTAACAATTTTTTGATAAAACCAAAGTTGTGTATTTCTTTAGGTAATGCGCTAAAGCGTTTGAAAAGTGTTTATGGCGACCCTAAAATCGATTTTAGAGTGATAAACCGATTTCTAAAATCGCTTTAAAATAAAGTCGATTTAGTGCTTAAAGCAATTAAAGTTGGGTTTATACGACAACATTTTAAAACCCTTCTTTATATAAAAGCGCTTTAAGAGGCCCTTATAAACAAAGTAATTGAATTAGAGTAAAAATAAATATTTGTAGTCAGGAGATTTTTTTTTATCTGCTTCATTTGAAACTAAACTAAACCTCTTACAATCTTTACCAAACTCCAAAAAATTGTAACATACTCCAACAAACTTCCGAAAGGTGATGACCCTTTCGTAATAAACTATTTCGTAAAAAGATTATACAACAATTAAAAAAAAAACTAGTTTGCAGTGGGTGGTTACAAACGGTTTGGCAGCGTTGTGTTGTCCAGTTCCGATGGTACCAATAGTCTCGGTCGGCTTGATGGGGATTTTTACCGTTGGAATAATGTTGGAGGAAGATTATACAACATTTACAAAAAAAAAACAAGTTGAGTGGGAACCAACGCTTTAACAGCACACCTATATTTTCCGCCACAATCCAAAACAAATATAAATTTTAATATATTATTCGGGAAAAAGATTACACAATATTTTAGACTTAAAACCAGTTTGTATGTACAAACAGTTGGTAGCATTATTGTGTCCAATTTCGATGACAGCGATATTCAAACATTGATCTTAGAGCAGAAAATATTTGTAGTCAGTAGAGTTTTTGAAAAAAAGAACTACAATTTCTACTACAACAAACTCCCAAAAGACGATAACTGTAGCTCGGGTAATAAATTATTTTGACTAAAGATTATCCAAAGTTCATACAAAAAAATAAGTTTGCGGGACTCACAAACGGTTAGCCAGCACAAAGACGAAAACGTTTTGCTAATAAATTATTTTGAAGACAGATTATACATCATTCACAAAAAATCTAGTTCGTAGTACTTACAAGCTGGAAGCAGACCTACATTTTGTACCACACTCCAACAGACTCCCAAAAGACGATAAGATAACTCTTTGGTAATATTATTTCGGGGAAAGATTATACAACTTTCACAAAACTAGTTTGTATGTACTTACAAACGGTTTGGCAGCGTTATTGTGTCCAGTTCCGATTGCACCAATATTCTCGGTCGGCTTGGCAGCCAGGGAGGTTTTCGTAACGGGACTGACGTTGTTTATCACGGGAGTGGGCTTGGGGATTTTTCCCGTTGGAATAACGGTCGGTTTCCAAGTTGAACCTCCTCTAAAAAAATTGAAATGAACAGTGTTAATAGAGAGATTTAGACACTTTTTATCAACAGTTAATTTAAGAAAAAATAACCTATGATAACAGAAGGTCAAAGTTTAATTTTCGGTTTATTATCTTAGTCTCGAATAACCTCTAAATTTTTACACATAGAAGTATTATAAAATGTTAAACACATAACAAGGAAGCACACGAATTCAGAGAGAGTCCCAGTTCTCATTGAGCTAGCAAGCCAGATATTTGTCGTTGCGTTCAACTTTTTCAACATTAGCAATTTATTTCTGCTGATTTTCTGTCTTTTGCTTCTCCCTGTGCACACCGGCGCTCTAATGTTTTATCCTTGCATATAAACATATAAATATGAGATACTATAATGGCCCAAGGATCGCAAAATATGTAGGAAGAATAACTTTAAAAAACAAAGAAAATAATGTAAAAATCAGTGTTAGCCCTGGGTAAGGCCAAAGGAAAAATATGTACTGACTGAGCCCAGAAGACGTTTTGGCTCTGAATTTTTTCGAAGCTAACCTGATTGATAGAGTAATTATCGGTACGGCTTTTTTTAGGACCACGCAAGGATAGGGCCGTAATAGTATCTTATATGGCTTTAATCATCAAGCGCAGTCCTGACCTCAAATCTAGGGGGGGGGTAATCAGAATTTGTTGGAAAAAAAAATGCTTTAAATACGCCGCAGGCGAAAACTTTCGAAAAAATTACACTGAAAATGCGATTTTTATGCATAACAACATAAAAACATTTTTTATATTTTACGTACGACCCACGAATAATACTAATTTAAGACCCTCTCAACACGATAAAGCTTAGACGTAAACCACAAGTTGGCATGACAATAAGTAGGGTGTTGGACAAGCGAGGGAACTTTATTTTATAAGACCACTAATTGACGCAGAATATTTTAAAACAACAAATATTTCTTAAATGTAAATAAATCCAATATAATTTTAGTACCTAACCAAAAATCAGTCCCGTTAAATTGACATATTACGCATTTTTAACAAAAAAAAACTTTGTTTTTAAAAAGATATATGAAAAGTTCCTTAGTAACCTTATCTGTTTTGACGTTTTAGATGGAACGTCATTGAAACTTCAGGTTATGAAGGTTATGACTTAAGTGTTCGCGTTTAATATTATTCTCGTTTGTCGTAAGTAAAGTATATTACACTTATTCGTATGTTATGGTCATTACACGCTTAGATAGATTAATATACTCGCCTGCGGCTAGCTTCTCAAACTTCATTTTCGCGTTTAGTAACCATCAAACTACTATTAAATGTTTTTTGTAAAATATTTAAATCTAGGGGGGGGGCATATACCCCCTGCCCCTCCCCTACAAAGTCCGGGCTTCATAACAATCCATTTTTTTCACAATTCAAGTTAAGGCCAAATTGTGAACTTTTGACTGCCATTTGATTGAACTCTGTCTCTGCCATTATAACAGTGTCATCAGGATGTCCTACACTCTATTCCAAATTAGCTTCTGTTAGTTTGTTTTCACATGGTATTCAATACGTATTGAAAATCAAACATCTTGTACTTTCCTATATCACGCTCTTTGCCAGAAGATGGAACATGCTCTATGAAAAAAAAGGAGACATTCTTTTTAATACGTATTGAGTACGATGTAAAAACATACTATGTGTTTAATTGTCAGCCGCCATATTAAAATTGGTCCGAAGAATTTGGAATGAGGTCTAGGTGCTTTATTTTTATGCCGTTTATTGTCAGACCCTCTTTGCTGTTGTGAAGTGTAATCTCTAGTATGCTATTGCTGTAGATATTATAAACAACAACGGAGACTCTTACTACGTTTTCATGTAGAACTGAACGCGTATTTAATACGATTCACTTTTAAAACTATCGTGAAAACGCGAATCGAAAAGCGAATCCAAGGTTTTTTCGTTGGTCATGCCTCAGTTCAATAAGCCTTTTTCTGGGATCGGAATCTAGCTGTCGTCAAAAATCGGATCGTAACGAAGACGAATGAAAGTTTAACTAGAATGGATTTGCCAGTTTATTCCGTGGATGAGATAACCCAACTTTTATATATGTTTGATTTCTAATTTTTGAAATTAAAAAAAAACGGTATATTACGAAAACATACATGTCTCATACCGTGTTCAAATCCCTTCATGAAAACCGAAAAGTGAATAGTACTGAAAACGTATTAAATTCCACGTAAAAACATAGTAAATATGCAGCCTTGGCGGACCCCTGTTTTTATCCCGACATCTCCCGAGAGGAAGCCAACAATTTATCAGAATGTGCAAAATCAAACCCGTTAAATAAAAGAAAGAAAGAAAGTTGGATCATCATCATTCACTATAGAAACTTCAATTCGTTAAACCAATTTTTTATCCGAACCTTATTTCTTCAATCCCATTCAATAAAAAATTTTAAAATTATAAGACCCGTTTTTAATCGAACCATTGTTCATCAGACTCATTCAATATCAAACTCTTAAATTGTAAAACCCATTTTTAATAAAACCCGGAATTTGTCAAACCATTATTTTCCAAAACCGGAATTCGTAAAACCCTTTGTTTGTCAGAAAATTTTTGCTAAATTGATTGCGCAATGGAGCAATAATTCGATTAAAAACGGGTCTTAAGAATTTCGAATTTGCCCAGTAAACACATTTGTTACTTTAACCTAATAGGTATATAAATCTAAGGTTCATATATTTATGTAAAATATGTTACATCATATTTACGTAAATCGCACATAAAAATATTTTTATACAAAAAATATGTAAACATTACGTCAAAACTTTGATTGTAAATTTATTTCATCATAAGCAATGTTAATTTTACGTAAATAATATTACTTTAGTGAGACCTTAAATTTACATAAAAAATATGGCATACCTAATTTACGTAAATGTTATAAAATGATCTACTTTAAATGAAAGTAATAAAATTTAGACATTTCGTTTACATTTAAAATGTAAACATAACTAATATACAAAACATTTTATTTTATATTTAGATCATCTAAATTACGTAAACGCTCTATAACATCATTTACGTCACATTAAAATTACCTTAAGTTTCTATTTAAAATTTTACATTATCGTTAGATTAAACTTTTTATGTATTAATTATGTCATCTAAGTTATGTAATTTCCCTGTAAAATTGTTTACTTCGAATTAAACCTAAATTTTACATAACTATTATATAATCAATTGAACCGTAGGTTTACAATTAAAATGTTACATAACTATTATATAAAACATTTTACGTAGGATTTACATCATCCAAATTACGTAAACGCTCTCTAACATGATTTACGTCACATTAAAAATTTTTAAATTTACATAAATATTATGAAACAGTTTAAATCTTAACTTTACATCTACAATTTTACATATTTGTTACATAACATGTTTTATGTATTAACTATGTCATTCAAGTTATGTAAATTCTCTGTAAAATGATTTACGTCAAATTAAAGTCCTAAATTTTACATAATTATTCTATAGTCAATTGAACCATAAGTTTATATTTCAAATGTTGTATAACTATTATATAAAATATTTTATGTAATATTTATAGCGTCTACATGAGGTAAACGCTCAATTAAAATTTACAAAAATATTATGAAAATGAAAGAAATTACCACTGCTTATTACTTTCTTTCTAGTAGGTAGAGATGACGCTAATGTCACTATGTTCCATAAACAGTGGATGATAATATTATATATATAAAGAGCAAAGATATTTCAAAATTAGAGAGCGGACTTTGAGGTATTGACAAGATGGTGGTACTTCTCTATCAGAATAACCTCTTCTGCAACTTAAACCAGCCCTACTGGTTAACTTTGTAGTTTGCCAGTGTTGGACCGTGTCAATCAACCACCGACAGACCTTCATAAATCACCGACGTTGACCCGCCGCAAGCTGCATGCTCATGTCGAACTTGTATAGTTGATGCTTTGCGCATGTCATGCAGATAAATGTGATTTAAATTTTACCTTATTATTAACTTATTGTGATCTTAAATTTACATACCACGGCAAACTATTATGTAATATATAAGTAGTTTTTACTTAATTCTTACGTAACAAGGCTGTAATATTTAGGTAAAACGTAAGTCATTTTATTTACATCACATTTATGTACGAATTAAGTGTGCTCTGCGCATGGAATTATGCAGTGGCATTATGTGACTTAAATTTTACCTTATTGTGACCTCTGAGTAACCTTAAATTTACGTAGCAAGGTAAATCTGTTATGTAAATTTTACGTAATTTCTACATAACGGTGTTTACTGGATGTTATTAAACGGGTTTAAAGAAATAAGGTTCGGATAAAAATTTGGTTTGACAAATTGCAGTTTTTATGGTGAATCGTTCTTACGATGAAAATTTTTATTAAATACGGTCTGATAAATTTTTGGTCTGATAAACCATAGGCGTTCTCCGGAAAGATGGCTATCAACTTTTATTGGAATTATCTGGTTCTGGTTTGCATCGGTTGACAAGTATTTTTAGATCTTGATCAACCAGAACAACTTTTTTATGAGAATCTATACATCTTTCGTGTTGATCTCGATTAAAAGCTTTCTCATAATCTATTAAACGGGCTATGGTTAAAGGTGAAACCAGGAATTCTTTGTTTTCAATTATTACCTAAATTGTATTTATTGAAACTTTAACAACATAATTGTGTTCTTAATATTATTATTATGCATCATGTGCTGTATTTCCCTAATAAATTTTGATGACAAAAATATAAAGTATAATTAGAGCATAAATTGGGCAAAAGATCAATAATGTCGATCAAGGTTAGACCTATTGTTCGATTCAATTAAATTGCAAAAATGATCGTGAAAAATAAATTTAGATTTATTCATATTGCCAGACGGTATTTGCACAGCATTTTATCTTAACTACAGACCAGAAAATATTTTGGATATATTGGTTGTATATTTTTGTAACTAGCCGATTATATTCGGCACAATATATTTGCAATTTTTGTTGTCCCTAGTTCTAGCTGCCTCTGAACCACTCACATAATATAGTTTGGATCATGGTACCTAATTTTTGCATTCGTACTTTGGAACATTGTGAAATTTCGGTGGATATTAGTCTTAAATTTATTTACATTGTGGACTGGAGGAAACACTCTTTCAGAACGCCTATATGATTTATCAAACCAGAAGTTTATCAGACCGTATTTAATAAAAATTTTCATTGTAAGAACAATTTTTTATCCAAACCTTATTTCTTCAAACCCATTCAATAACAAATTCGAAATTTATAAGACCTGTTTTTAATCAAACCATTGTTCATCAAACTCATTCAATATCAAATTCATAATTTATAAAACCCCTTTTTAATAAAACCCGGAATTTGTGGACCCATTATTTTTCAAAATCGGAATTCGTAAAACCCGTTGTTTATCAGAAAATTTTTGCTAAATTGATTGCGCATTCGCCAATAATACATGAACCGGAGACGTACACGCAGGTGGCGCAGCGTTTCGATGCATTTGTCGTTCTATGTGTGCACACTTGGCTAAAAGTATTCACAGGTAGTGTTCAATACTTTTTGTGTAGATGTTACTCTATTGTTCTTAACTGGAATGCAAGTGACATCTATACACAAACTATTGAACGCTACCTGCACAAGTATGCGATCGTAGCAGCGATAAATGCATCCAAACGCCACGCCACCTGCGTATACGCCTCAGGTATGTACTACTGGCGAATACGCAATCAATTTAGCACAAATTTTCTGATAACCAACGGGTTTTACGAATTCCGGTTTTGAAAAATAATGGTTTGACAAATTCCGAGTTTTATTAAAAATGGCTTTTACAAATTAGAGGTTTGATATTAAATGAGTTTGATGAACAATGATTCGATTAAAAACGAGTCTTATAAATTTCGAATTTGTTATTGAATAGATTTGAAAAAATAAGGTTTGGATGAAAAATTAATTCAACAAAGTGCAGTTTTTATGGTGAATGATTTTATGATTGAACTTTCTTTTGTTTAACGGGTTTGATTTTGCACATTCTGATAAACCGTGGGCGTCTGCTTAACATCGGTGCTGTTTTCCAGATACTAGTTTTGATATAAAAATGCTGGTAGTGTTTTAAATTCTACAGCAAATTTGTGCAGCCACTTCTGCAAAGGGGATTATTTGTGCGAGTTCTTGAGAGCATCGGTAAAAAAGAGAGAAGTAAAAAGTCGCACACAGTTCGGCGCTGCCGTCAGATGGTTAAACGCTGTATTGACGGTTGCAGCGTTTTAGCCTAATACTGGCTAATTTAATTAATCTCAAAGCGACCTCCCATCTAATGTACCTTTTAATTTAAAAGGAATGCCTTAGTAATTTTAAATTAATTGATTCATTATTTTAGTATATATCAGCCAATATATCCAAAAAACTTAAGACGTCATTTCCTCAAACCAGGTGTTTTCAAGATACAGCGTTTTACCATCTGACGGCAGTACGATGTTAGGTACTTTTACTTATTTTTTAAACCGTATCCGCATACTTATACCTAATGAATTCAAAACAACGCCAAAATGCACTGCATTTTTTAATTATTTATGCCATTTTTCGAACGAGGTTCGATTTTATAGTGGAGGTAAACACCCAACAGCTGACGCATCGATTGCAGTCAGCTATTCGGTCATCGCCTCCACCAAAAATTAGTATGCAGAAATTGTTCCTGGGGGGCTATGAGTAACAGATGATTTTTGGAGAAACCCCCACCCCTCTGCGTACGCCGGTGAATAAGTCACAAATGTAGTGCATTTTGGCTTTGTTTTGAGCGCGTTAGATATGAGTACACGGAGGCGCTAAAAAAATAGCTAAAAATACCTGTTCAGGTTACGAGTCTTTGGGGCCGCACTCCATATATTCCTTCACACACGTTTTGATGCATATGCATGTTTATTTTGTTTGAACTGTCAAAAGCTATATTTTGTTGTTTTTTTTTTATTTTCTGAGACATTCTCATTGTTTTCGGTGTCAGTGTCAATCCCCACCCAGGTTACAATTTCCTCACTATCACTTATAATTAATATAACATGTGATCCTCCATAGTCTTTAATCAATGATGTAGGTCGTGGAGATTTTAAAAAGTCTCAAGCAAAAAACATTAAAAATGGTTACTTATTTTAGGTTAATATTTTTTACGTGTGTCCACGTGACCGAAATAGCGATAAAAGTTTAACCTCATTGATATTTTATATGCAAACACAAAATTGCGCCTTAAAATCGAGCGCTGATTGGTTGAAACCCTGTGCTATGCGTTATGCGGTGCAGTGCAAGTTTGTGTGTCATCCGCTTATGGACGAGCAATAGTCAATCTATAGTTGGTCAAATCTGAGCTTTGTAAAGAGTGAACAGTTACTCTGATGAATAGAAAGGTGTTTTGTACGGAACAGTTGGATGCTTCAAGTTTCTGAGGGTCTCTCTTTGTAAGGTCAGCCCCGTGATTATGCAGGTTAGTTAGTCTCTGTAAGGGTTTATCTTTAAAAAGTTCAATTCTGTATGCCGAGCAAATGCACTTACGAACCTCATGCTCATGATGTTCATTCCAGCGATTTTTTTCGGAGAAGGGAGCTATATGGTTTTTAAGCAATACATTTTTCTTGTTTCCCCAATCATTGATTCTAATTCCTCATTAATCTGAGATATTTCTGGCACTCTGTGAAGATGTAATTTAAGCACCAGTAAAAGATATGAGCAATAGGAATGAAGACACGACAGTACCAGAAGTAAAGAGATTTATGTGTTTTAGTTAATTAGTAGGTCATTTATGTAGACTTAAAAAGTAAGTAAAAAGAATTGCTGCTTGCATGGGGTACACCAGCATTTATTTTGTAAGTGTTAACTATAAGATACTATAACGGCCTGCCCTTTCATTTTCCGAAAAAAAGCCGTGCCAATAATAACTCCCAATCAAGCTAGCCTTGAAAAAAATGCAGAGGCAAAATCTATTCTGGGAGCGAGTCGACTACGTCAGGCATGCGCAATAGTTTTTTTGACCTTTGGCCTTTCCCAGGGCCAACCATGATTTTTAAATGGTTTTTTTTGCTTTTGTTGTTACACATTTTGTAATCCTTGGGCTATTAGAGTATCTCATAGTTATATGATTTATTCGCTCGAGGGACTGAGCGTGTGGAGCTTAGATGATCATTGAGCTTATGGAGATTAATACAAAAACCGAACGGATTTTTAAGCTTAACGAAGCTCACAATATAACAATTAATTTGTTTGAAATTAACTCTGTGTTTCGTACTTCCATTGTCTATATTTTATTATACACGACGTTTCGATCAGTACAATCTTTGATCGTCTTCAGTTGCAAACTACAATTCATTCCTAAGACTACGTACTAATATACTATGGGAAATCACTTAACCGTGAAGTTTAAGAAGTTGACTCCGTCCAAGAAGGTGCTTCCAAATATTTTGAATTTCAACACTTGGTTTACTGAAAATACCCTGATTGTACTTAATAAAGGCAGCTTCAAGGAATTTTCGCTTCTTTCGGTCTGACTCCTGTGCAAAACCTTTGCTTCTGTGCTTCTGTCCACTTCATTCGGTGTTGTTTTGACCATGCATGTTCGGCGATTCCTGATTTCGTTGTTTTACCTCTTTGGGTATTCGTCTCAAAACAACACCAAATCGCCGAAGATGCATGATGTCCCAGTTGAGGAGGCAACCCAAGTATTTGTATGAATCCACGCCTTCGACTTGCTGCCCATTTACTTCTAACATGCCTCTAATGATCTTTTCCTTGGATATGACCATCCATTTTGTTTTATGTTTTATTTCTTAAGTTAAAACCGAATTGCGAACTTTTGGCAGCAATTTGATTCAACAACTCTTGCAGGCCTTCCAACGTGTCTGCTATTATGACAGTGTCGTCGACATATCGTAAGTTGTTGATTTTTATGCCGTTTATGGTCATACCTTCTTCGCAGATAGAGATTAAACAACAGCGGAGACAATATACAACCTTGGCGCACATCTCTTCTTATTTGGACCTCTTCGCACAGTTGGTCATCAACCTTTATTTGAGGAGTCTGGTTGCAGTATAGATTAGCGATTATCTTTAGATCTCGGTCATCTAGACCAACTTCGTTTAGAGATTCTATGAGCTTTTCGTGTTGGACTCGATCAAACGCTTTCTCATAATCTATTAAACAAACATATACTGGCACCGACACATCCCTAGATCGCTGAACTAAGACTTAAATGCGAAACAGGGCCTCTCTTGTCCCGAACCCACCACGTGTCGCCCATAAAGGATTCGCATTTTCCATTAATTCTTTTATTTTTATAATCTTTAGAAATATTTTTAACACATGGTTCATTAGGCTGATTAGGCGGTAATCACTATACTTCTTTGCTGAATGTTTTTTAGACAGTGTAACAAAGATTGATTTTAGGTACCGCTGCGATAAATCACGTTAAAAAGTTTGAACAGCGTATTTGCCAAATCTTCGTCTTTTATTAGCTTTAAAACCTCAGTGTATACTTCTTCTGGCCCTACCGCTTTTTTGTTTTTAGCTGAAGATATCGCGTATTGTACTTCCTCTGGTGTTATATCTATGCCTTTGTTTAAGAATTCTTCTAGCTGTTCGGATCGGTTATTGGTAAAGAGATGTTCTATGTAGCTACACCATTCTTTTAGTTTTTTTGTTATCCGGTATGATTTTTCCCTGATTGTCCACAAGGATTCCAGCTTGTCTTTTATTAAATAATTCTGCTGTTTCCTTTCTGCGTTTGTGTAAATTGAAAGTGTCATATTTAGCATCTAGATCTTTTATTTCTTGACATTGCTGTGTTATGTAATTTTATTTTGCTTTATTTCTCTGTTGATTTCATGGTACTGATCACCTTTTTTACCGCGTATTTTATCCATCAACTCAAGGATTTTATCGGTCACCCAAACTTTCTTTTTATATCTGGTTTCATCCTTGCCTGAGAGTGTTGTGCTCTCGACTATGGCACTTTTAACCTTTGTCCCAACCATTTCTGCATCTTACTCGGTGGATTTATTAATATCTTTAAGCTTTTTATTAAGTTCGGCTTTAAGTTCAGTTGCTACCATGTTATCTTGAAGGTCGTCCAACCTGGGTCTGGGTTTGTTATTTTAGGAACGATTTTTTGGATTGTGATCCGAGCCTACGTCTGCGCCAGGGTAAGTTTTAATACAGTTTCTAAATCGTTTATTAATTAATATAAAGTCTATTTGGTTTCTAATGATACTCTCAGGATTGTCGGATTTAGAAGTCCAAGTATAAAGGCGTCTAGCTGGAAGTTTAAAGAAAGTGTTTGACACGACAAAATCCCTTTCCTGACAGAACTGGAAAAGGCGATCTCTACGTTCATTTGATGTACCAAGACTGTACCTTCCAACAGTTTCTTATCTTGGGGCGTTTCCAAGTTTTGCATTGAAGTTCCCCATAACAATGGTGATTTCTGTATTTTTTGTAAAACTAAGGGCAGTTTGGACTTGGTCGTAGAATGCCTCTACGTTATCATCTGAATATGTACTGATTGGAGTTTAGCTGAAGCTGAAGAAATATGACTCGATCCGACACAGGAACAAAAGAGATAACGGATTTTCGTTTTTTTTTTGAAATGACTGCTACGCCGTTATAGTGATTTTGACCGTCATTGCCTACGTAGTAGACATGGTAGTTGTCTATCTGGCATTTACCTGAGTTAGGACATCTCACCTTGCTAACTCCTAAGATCTCTATGGCCAAACGTTCCATTTCTCTGGTGACATTGTGGACTTTTCCACCCTGAAACATACTTTGTACATTCCATGTAGCAATCTTCTTCATGACTGGTCCGGAGATTCTTAGCACCTAACTTAAAACCTGCCGGGGACTGGGCTTTTGGTTTTCCAGTCATGATGATGATATTTCCTGTAATGAGGTAGTTTGCCATTGGCTTTCCATACACCCATAAACAATTAATTTGTTGTTTTTGCTTTTAGGTTTATGTTATAAACAAAACCTTTTCTTCATTGGAAAGGTACCCACAATGGCTCTTCTCGTTTATAAATGGAGATAGGAGAACTAACAGAGCCTTTTCTTCAATGGAAAGGTATCCACAATAGCTTGTGTTGCAAATGTCCAAAGCGATTGTATAAGAAATTCATTGCCCTGTCAAAAGAACCGCATATGTTAAATAAATAATATTAAATCTCATAAAAAGCAAATTTAAGGTTTTTTAAAGTTATGTCTTTAATTTTGGCGATATTTTCTGCGGTTTAATATATCTGTTTTTTATCTGATCCTATAATCTGACAGACATATAAATATTTTATAGTGCAAACTTTTTATTTTCAAATATATGTTTATGAAATAACCGCAGATAAAATTTTTGCGGGGAAATTTAAAAATCATGCGCGATAAACTTACGGTAGCAAAACTTCAGCCAAAAGAAAATGTACGGTTTTTCACTACTACCACTGCTAAAGCTGTGCGGTTATTTTTTTATCTTTTGAACGTTTATGAGGAATTGTCATATTAAAAATCATAAAATATTGTAAACTTTTATAAACCAAGTGGCAGGTGAAATATGAAATATAATTTCTGATTAGTGAAAGTGAAACACAAAGCCCGCATTGGATTTGTGGTTAACTTTCCCTAATCAAAAATTATAAAATATCATAAATTTATGTGAGCATAGACAATGAAATTTTATAATGTTTACGCATGTGTTAGGTACACGATTTTACCTACAAGCCTCAAAAATTCCAAAAAAAGAAATATAAATATCTATATTTTAATTTTCTGATATAACTTTCCCTCATTGAGTACTACTTTTCGCACGCAAATTAGTGCGGTAAAGTGCAGTTTACCGCATGCGAGTAGGTAAAATATTTTATGAGGTTTTTTGGCAGGGTGTCAATCACAACTTTGAGGACACTGGTACAACCAATACTCTCATTGCTTTACATTTTGGCTGTTGTTTCTCTGATTCAATAATTTTTCAAATAAATTACGTTCGTGCATCAACAAGAACCAGATAATTTTTGTATTCAGCGTATTTTACCTTTGATATAACTGGATTCAAGGCAATGGACCGGTAATTTGAAAATTCTGTTTTTTTACGTTTTTTGGAAATCATATTACAGCGGTCTTTAAAGAAATATTTCGACAACAATATAAATTTTGTTTTCCATAAACCACATTTTGATGATTAATTCATTTTTCAATTCCCCTTTTATTGTTCACGGTTTTTGAATTTATCTTTTTGATACTTGGCAAATTATGTTTTCCTATTGCAATAAGAACTAACCTGTGAATTGCCATATCAAAAGAACCTCCCGCTCTAAGTATGACATCTTGTGCATCTTTGTGGGTGAGATTGAATACGTCTGTGTTGTTGATTTTAATAACTGCATCTCCAGCTATAAGACCTGCTCTTTCTGCTGGAGAACCACCGTTTACCTGTAATTAATTTTAATTAGGATTAAAAGATGTAAGTATCTTCAAAAAAAATAACAAATCCATTGAAACACTTTTTTAAAACGACTATTCTTTTCGCAAAAAATATATATAATAATGGATTAGCATGGAATAAATAAACTATTATTTATTTCTAAATTGACAAATATTACATTTGTATGGAACAAGGATTACTTTTATAGAGAAAGAATAAAAATTTTAAAATACCCAAAATTTAATTTTAATTTGTTAAACCCTCCTTGAGCTTCTGGCTTTTAACAAACCACCATGTTATTTTTTTGGTCGCACCCCTGATTTCTCTTAAATTTGTCAATATTCAATATTCATGTCTCAATATTTTTATTTTGTAGCGACTTAAAAATATTTTCATTCTTCCTTTTTTGAAGCAAGTATTTTAAAAGCTGGTAAACATATGTAATCTAATAATAATTCGACAAGTGTTTAGTTTCTCAGAGGTACATATAATCTTAATTCATTTAAAAAGAAAAATCGAGTAAAGGTTTACTCTAAAACTTCCCTCGCTCAGAAGAACATATATAAAAATCCACTACTCATATACACATGGGTTAGATTGGGTCGGTCAGACTTTTCCAGGGCATATCCAGACTTTTGTTGGGTGTATCTATACTGTTCAGGGGTGTATTCAGACTTTTCCATGATTTACTCGGCCATTTTCACAGACGTTTCCAGAGTGTATCCAGACTTTTCCAGGGTCTTGCCAGACTTTTCCCGAGTGTAGTCAGACTTTTCTAGGGTCTTTCCAGAGTATATCCAGACTTTTCCAGTGTGTATCTAGACTTTTCCAGGGTTTTTCAAGACTTTTCTAGAGTGTATCCAGACTTTTCCAGGGTCTCTCCAGACTTTTGCAGAGTGTATCCACATTTTTCCATGGTCTTTCCAGACCTTTCCAGAGTGTATCCACACTTTTCCAGAGTGTATCCAGACTTTTTCAGAGTGTATCCAGACTTTTCCAGGGTCTTTCCAGACTTTTCCAGAGTGTATGTAGACTTTTCCAGGGTCTTTCCAGACTTTTCCAGAGTGTATCCAGACTTTTCCAGAGTGTATCCTGACTTTTCCAGGGTCTTTTCAGACTTTTTCAGAGTGTATTCAGACTTTTCCAGAGCGTATCCAGACTTTTCCAGGGTCTTTCCAGATTTTTCCAGAGTGTATCCAGACTTTTCCGGGGTCTTTCCATACTTTTTAAGAGTGTAGTCAGACTTTTCCAGGGTCTTTCCAGAGTGTATCCAGACTTTTCTCGGGTCTTTCCAGACTTTTCCAGAGTGTATCCAGACTTTTCCAGGGTCTTTTCAGACTTTTTTAGAGTATATCCGCACTTTTCCAGGGTCTTTCCAGACTTGTCTAGAATGTATCCAGATTTTTCCAGGGTCTTTCCAAACTTTTCCAGAGTGTATCCAGACTTTTCCACGGTCCTTCTAAGCTTTTCCAGAGTGTATCCAGACTTTTCCAGGATCTTTTCAGACTTTTTAAAGGTGTATCCAGACTTTTCTAGGGTGTATCCAGACTTTTTCTGGATGTATCCAGAATTTCCAGGGTGTATCAAGAATTTTCCAGGGTCTTTCCAGACTTTTTCCGGGTGTATCCTGACTTTTCCTGGGTGTTTCCAAACTTTTCCCGGGCGTATCCGGACTTTTCCTGGGTGTATCCAGACATTCCAGAGTGTATTCAGACCTTTACGGGGTTTATCCAGACTTTTTCAGGGTGTATCCAGCATTTCTTTCGAGTAGACGGACTTTTCCAATACATTTTATATGTGCTAGTTATATATATATATATATATATATAGAATCAGACTTTATTGTTTCTAAAATCATTATATGTATAATCAGGGTGGATTCTTTAAGCAGAACGGTGCTTTTAGCAGGTTAGAATTTGGTTTTATAAAAAAATCCAAAAACACGTCAACTGAGATTTTTAATTTTCTTTAATCTTGAATTTTTTTTATGTCGTTTTTTTACGACGTATGACAAAAAAATATATTTTTTTAAATAGGATAGGATATATAGATTTAGATAAAAATATCTTGTTTATCGTAAAAAATAGATCCTACTGTGTGGTATTGCTGAAGAGAGAATTGTTTGCAGATTTGAAAAATTGCAAAATATACAGGGTAAAAAAATAAAACATTGCCATACCTCGTAAACTACATGACATAGACAAAATCCAAGATAGCACGAATAAAGGAAATTAAAAATCTCAGTTGAATTGTTTTTGGATTTTTTTATTAACCAAATTCTAATCCGGTAGAAGAACCGTTCCGTTTAAAGAATCCACCCTGTATATACTAGTATATATAAGATTTTTGTCCATTAATCACGCAAAAACGGCTGTATATATATATATATATATATATATATATATATATGTAGTCAAAAATGTTGGTGCCATTCAACTACGATTTTTATGAGCTTTCCAAAGAGGTATCACACGGTAAGAAAAAAAAATATTTTTTTTTAGGGATGAAGTTTTTTGGGGGTATCTCCGAAGGGGTTTTTGAGTTGGAGTGGCTACAAAGTAGGCGACAGACAGACCGACAGACAGAGCGACGACGTCTGGATTCGTGCTTATTACTATTCAGAACCTCAAAATTCGTGGAGGATCATGTAAATCTCGAAGTGCGATTTTTAGATGATTACATTACTTCCCTTAGCGAGGGAAATAATAAAAAATCAACATCAACATGTGGTGGGACAAAAAATTAGTCACTTCTTCCACTCTATAGAGAAATTTAGGTATAGTTTACAAGTTAAGGTTTAGGTGGATGACATAACATCATTGGATATGAGGGCAAGGTTAACGTATAATTAGATCACACAGCGCTGGTGAAAATTTGTATATTATAAGAATAAATCGCTGTTGTTTTAATTTTATGTAGTGTTGTAATAGTTATTTACCTAGCAAGTGCGGAAAACCATACTTTACCGTACTCGACGGCAGTTTATCGAACAAAGCGCAGCGAGTTCGGTTTAAGCCGGCAAGGGCGGCAAATTAAATTTACACATGTGTTAGGTACAATATTTTACCTACTTGCGTCTTAAAAAACCATATATAATTTTAAAAATACCTATTATGTTAATTTTAAATGGAATATACGTTGCAAAAATGTTATAACTATTATACTTGACAAAAAGTTTTTTTTTTACTTTAAATAAACGAATGAATGAATATGAATGAATGAATGAATACTTTATTCATAATACAAACTAAAAAATAATTACAAATAATATAAAATCTGATTAAATAAATAAATAAATAAATAAAAATTAAAATTTAAGGAATATGAATAAAGTAGAAAGGGATTGCTACTAAGGCAGTACTTCTGCCACTATAATGAGGTAAAGTGCCATAAAGTTTCCCAAATTTCAAGCAATATATAGTTCCTAACTCGTTCTTAACTGTTGGACCTAAAATCTTTAAAACGAGAATCATCCGATCACAAACGTAGTATTCTAATAAAGACTAACAGAGTAGAACTTTTTAGTAACACTTCGGGTGTTGCTGCATATATGAGCCACTATAACAAGAATTATTATTATTGTGATTTGTCCCATTTCGTTAAATCGTTTTAACCGACCTAATTCGTTTATCATAACCCAATTATGTGAAATTATTCAAGTTGCAAGTTCACTCAATGTGTTTTTAGTTAAGAAATCGGGTATATTTTTAGATTCCTATTTTGCGTCTAATAAAGCATTACAGGCTTTCGTCTATTTTAGTAAGTCGTTACGTCACGTTAGGCCTGAACAAGATATATATAGGTTATTATTTTTATATGATCTTTTCCCGTATTAAATAAAAATGTATTTATGAAAATCCCAGTGGTCATCTTTTGGAAATTTTGACTGTTATTTGTGTATCGAAAATACCCCATTTTTTAAAATTAGATTTACCGGCTTATAATAACAAATCGACTTGGGTTTGAGCAGTTTCGCATATCCTAGTAACAATTTTATACACCACTAGTCGTTGTGACTTAAAAATGCACCAAACGCAACTTCACATATGGGTGCAAAACCGTACCGCGCCTACTTTGACTAACGTCAATAGATACTTTAAGTTGGTCATAGGAGATTACGCGAAAACGTGGAATATAGCGCAATATTAAAGACATAAAGCTATTTGTAACTCATCGCAGTATACGTATCCGCATCTAGCGAGAACCAAGCACATTAATTGGTCAGAAACTTGTACCACGTTCGAAAAGAGCAGATATATGCTAATCTAAGGTATTCTTGAACGCGATAGGTGTTGAGATGCGTTAGGTATCACGTATCGTTACGACACACGTATCGTATCTCAGCACCTATTGCGTTCAGAAAACACCTTAATTATACCGCGATGAGTTACAAATAGCTTTATGTCTCTATTCTGTCTTCCTTTTATCTGTAAAAAGCAAAAACTTCCGCTTGAATACAGATATCAAAGTTCAATCTCTGCGGTCTATCATCTAGCGTTGAGCTTTTTTTTATGAAGATCATGTGTTTAACATGTATAACGTTCAGACATGATGCTAAACTAAAATTAATAGATTGGTAATACGAACGGCCGAACGAAAGTAAAATGTAAAAGACAGAAACATCAGAGTCGGAAAATTCCACGTACGCTGGGTGCCGATTCTTGAATTTTGTAGAAAAGATCACACGGGAACGGTCACCTCCTTAATATCGGCCAATAACGGGCTTTAAAGCAAGATCTAAAATCTAGCAGGCCATGCAGCCGTCTTAGCTCCGTGCCTATGTACATGGGCGAAAATTTTAAGAGGCGGCCGGTTTCGCGACCTTCGTCTTCGCTCTTCGGTCGAGACGCCATTTTTGTTGGTTTTTTACACATAGTCGTTTTCCGCGTTTTCGTTTATGCAAATTTTTTTATTGTGATATTTTTAATCTTTGGTTACGCGAAAGTTTTTAGGAGTTATAATAAAAACTGTTTATATCTTGGAGCTTAAGATGTCGCCGCATAAAAAGACGTGATGTGCTTATGGATGCCGCCAAACAACAAAAGTGAAGTTCGGATTCACAGGTTGGTAGCTATTTTTTCTTAAAATTTGAAGGAAAAAAAGTGAAAATACCCAAAAATTATTTCTATTCATACAATTATTTATTTAAAAATAGAAAAGACTGATTTTCTAAAAACTTAAACAAATAGAAAAATTTTGACAAATGCCCAGCTGTCTTTCTGGATTTTGGTTGGTTAACCGATGACGATGGCCGCGCATGTTCAGAGCCGCTAAGGTTTGACGCCAGAAAGAAACAATAAAGAGTCATAAAAGAGTAAAAGAGAAACGTATAGGCTTATATATAGGACATTCTGCTTACAAAGTTGTGCATGCCGAAAGCATTGCAAGGGCGTATATTTAAGCTCATACATATATGTCCGAAACCTATCACGGCCGAACCTCACCCGCCGTGTATCGAAGGAACCTTCCTACACTTTCATACACCTACCTCTGAGCAGGAGAACGGGCGCTCTTGAAAAACGATAATTGAGTTAGCTTTGCGCGAGCACCATACAAGATTGGCAGCTTCTGAGCATTCTTATTGGCCGAAACGAAAGATGCCATCGTTCCCAGGCGACCATTCTCTCGAAATTCAAGCATCAGCACCCTAGACACCTCGTACACGTTGCCGATCTCGACCAGGGGGGTTATTCTTGAATCGAGAGAAAATTTGCTCCCAGGGAGTTAAATTCTCTCGCTACTATGCATCTCATTGGTCCAAATATTCGGTTTAAATCGGTTTCTCTCACTTTTGCCCAATATTGATCGAAAGTAATTCTATTGGTCTTGACTAAGAGAATTACTTTCCATCAATATCGGGCAAAAGTGAGAGAAACCGATTTTAACCGAAGATTTGGACCAATGAGAATTTGACTCCCTGGGAGAAAATTTTCTCTCGATTTAAGAATAACCCCACAGGACGTGTATTCTTGAGCAGGGAGCGGCATAGATCTATGGGAATCATGCGGGACGACAACGTTATATTCTTGAGCGATGATCGGATCTTACGAATCTCATGAAAATCATACTTTCCCGATCGCATGGTTCGAAACCGGGGAACAGCGTCGAATCTAACGCTTGCGCAATAAAGAGGTTTTTTTAAATGGTTTGCTTCCTAAACTACTTTTTGGTCGTTGGAGGTGATAGATTCCGTGCGATAGATCCCATAGCACGAGAGAAAGACCGGATCGTATGACTTTCAACAAAACACGTCAGGTGCAGATTTTAAAATTTATATTATGATATACTGACGTCATTGGAATTCTGTAGTCGGCAGTGGGTGCATTCATCTTCATTTAGATAGATGCAAGCTATCTAAATGAAGATGAATGCATAGCCAGCATATCAGTTGATATAAACTTCCAATAGCATTGATGTTCATTGGTTCCCTAATTTATTTTTTCTTGAAATCAGTGACAGTACAACTTTATATTTGGTATTTTAGAAAAAATAATATATTTTTTTTAAATTTCTTTTATCTTTTTTGATTTATTTTTTGAAATACTTTTTGTGAGTGACAACAGACAGATATTTTTAAAAAATCTAAAAAAAGCGTTTTAAATAAGTTGTTTGATAACGCCAGTAGAGTTTCTGCCGAAACGTCAGATAAGTTTATTTTTAATCATTTTAAAAGTAGTAGGGCTAAGGCATAATTTCTTTTTTGTTTAGAAACCACTGACGAAAACGGAGAAATTAAGGCTGGTTCATGCCTACATTCCTTTTGCTTTTCTGTAATATTCATGTGGATGTTCATGCTTGTTTCTTTTCCGTATCTTTTTCCTTCAGGGCCGGTTTCTCAATAGCGGGTTACCTGAAAGTTAAATTAACTCGGGCTATAAATCCCAGGATTTTGTTGTTTTAAGCCAATATTTTTTAGCTTAACCTTGACGTAAGGTAAACTTACCCTCACCTTGAAGCCCCGGTTATCTTGGAGTTAATTTCAATCCGCTTTTTAAAGATTTTACAAGGTTATGTTGCTCGGGTTAACGCTAACTCGCTATTGAGAAACCGGCCCTCAGCCTTACGGAGTGACCTTGAAAAAAACGGAAAAATCGTGTTGCGCAAGTGCGAGCAGCAAAATACTTATTTCTTCACTTTTTTTAACGTCAACATTTTTTTAAATATTTCAAGCAGTAGTTATTACAGAAATGGATATTGAAGACTTAATAGATTTGGTGAAAATTTTTCCACATTTATAGAGCGAAAAGAACCCCTCAAACCGCTCAGTGAAACAGTGTAGATATTAGGGAGATTTTGTTCAGGTTTTTTGTCAGTCTGTTACCCTTACCTTTATTCTGAGCAGGCGCAGTAACTTGATGTGATTCTGTGGTGGAAGATTTTTAGGTTATAAAAGTTTGTTTTGTTTTACAAAAATTTTGTGTATTTGGATTTTATTTTTTGTTAACCGTGTTTATAGTAGTAGTGGGTTGTCCTTTTTTACCGTTTTTTTATAAACAGGTGAGTAAGTACAATTAAGTTTGCAGGGGATCGATTTCTTCTATTACTTCACCAAAGATATGTTGGGGTGTCCGTCTCCCAGTCCTACCACTAAATTAATATTTTCCTCCATAATATGGTTAGAAAAGTAAATAAAAAAAAGACTTGAGAAAAAAAAACAAGTATAAAAAAGTAAGGTTATGTTTACCGCCAAACCTTTATTTTTAACCTCTTGAAGTTACCTTTATTAACGGTAACGAAATTTGCCGTTAAACTGAGTGACCAAAATCTCCCTATTCTTGAAATAAGGGAAAAAACAATTATCTCCCTGAATAGCACAGATCCTATTGGTCGACGCCACCGATTCCCTCGAAAATGACACTAATAACATGAGTTTTTACTGATTTAGAGATATAATAATAAGAGAAATAAAATATGCCAATTTCTACTAAAATATTGTAATAAGTGTCATTTGTGGGGGAAATCAGCGGCATCGACCAATGAGAACCGCGCATTTGTAAGGAATTATTTTTTTTCCCCTGATCTCAAGAATAGCACAGCAGATGGGAATATTAATAATAATAAAGCATTGGCGAAATATGTGAAGCCTTGATAGAAATCGCAACTGACAATTTTGATACTAATGTCAGAAATGAAGCTGATAGGCTAGCTAAAAAACTTAAATGTTCCAATTTTTTGTGTATTCATTGTTATTTGGTACCAAATTCTAAACAACATATTAACTTGTAAAAAAAATTACCCAGGTTACCCAGGGCGAAACATCGTTTAATAATTTCTCTTTTCGCTTTGATCTTTTGTGTGTTCCTTGTGGGATGCTCATCCAACTTTGAATTTTCGTTATTTCCACCCAAGATATTTTGGTCTTTTGTTTTTTAGTTTCTTTTCGGCTGAAGATTTGGAGGTTTTTTAACTTCTTTTTTGTTTTAATTGCCTTAGGAGCATAATCCTACTGGAAATATTAACACGCCAGGACGAATTCCTATCAGGTAACTTGGATAAGTACCAATGCGGAACGATGCCTATTTGTGAGTGGTTCAAGGTTGGAAATCAAAGTGAATGATGGTGTTTAATGATGTATAGTGGAGGGTGACCAGTGAAACTACTGATGAGCCCACGCTGGTTACCCAGGGCGAAACATCGTTTAATCATTTCTTTTTTTGCTTTGATCTTTTGTCTGTTCCTCGTGGGATGCTCATCCAAGTTTGAATTTTCGTTATTTCCACCCAAGATCTTTTGATCTTTTGTTTTTTATATTAACTTGTGTCTAACAGAATCATGTAAGGCTCTTAAAAATTAGCTAAGAAACGACAATGCCGAATCTTTTTGTAGCTCTTAGAATACTACTGACATTTGCAGTTTCAGTTGTTCCTGGCTAAAGAAGTTTCTAAAAATTATCGAAAATTATTTGCGTTCATGCATGCTGCAGGGAAGATTCAATTATTTATCACCGATATCAATTGAGAATGAAATCGCATTTTTTATTATAATAAAAACTTTTTGGGGAAATTTGGGGGAGGGGCGGCCGTTTTATGACTTTGCTCCGGGCGACCAAATGTCTGGTGCCGGCCCTGCTGTCATTAGGATCAATATTAATGAATAAAGTTAAGGAAAAATAATTTTAGGTTGAACAATCTTTCTACTTAAGGAAAAAGAAATGGTTAAAATTTCTTCACCAGGGAGCGTTTACTTCACAGAAGTGAACGTTATTGCGCTTGAAAATCAAGAATTCAGCACCTAATCTACCTATAAGTTATACAGTTATACCATCATACATATGTAAAGTTAAATATTTGTTTTAAAAAAAATGCATAGTGCATTCGGCAGTAAAAAATTTGTATTTATGCAAGTATCTAAGCTTAGTAGATAAAAGTTTTAATGTTAAAAACGCTTAAATATTGTAAACTAAATACAAAAGATAAGACTCCACTGCATTTTTGTGAAAACATGACATATTTTTATTTCATTGTACCTACATATCAGGTATTCATATTTAGCAAGATTGAAAAAAAATATATTAAAAGTTAAACGCAGAAAAAAATTGTCCGTGGTGATTTTTAAAAAAATTCCCTAAAACCGTACAGCTGGGGCGAAAAAAAAATTAATACGGCATATACTGATTTTTGAGAATGTTAAGCAGTTACTTGTCAAAAATAAATTCCTTGCAAGTTCTTAAAAAATGGCTCCTCATGCTTCCATAGAGCTAAAAGCACAAAGAACATACCTACGGAATATTTTCTTTGTGCTAAAAGCAAGGATTCTCACGAAACTCGAGAAAGATTGGAAGCTAGCAGCAGTTGCTAATCATTTTAACACTAGCAGAGCAACCGTATATCGCATTAACAGAAGGTGGATGAGAGACCAGACTTTGAGAAGGAAGGAGGGTTCAGGAAGACCAAAAATCACCATTGCCGATGAAGATCGAGCTGTTCTGTGGGAACTTGAACAGAATCCTTTTCAAAATGCAAAGGAAGCATGGCTATTATCTAAATTTCCTGGACGAAAAACAATTACGTGGGAAGGAATTCAAGATTCTCCTTTAAAATGCATAATGGCGGCTAAAAAAATTGAGCTTACTCCAGGGTACGTACTAAAATCAAAATTAATAACGAAGTTTATTCCACTCCCTGGCTGAGTTCTCTTACATTGAACTAGGAGAACGCAGCATTCCCTCGATATATTATCTGATTTTGACTGCTCCCTAATTCGTGCTTCGGCAGAATTTTGCTCTCTATATCTCCCCGACAGTCAAGAATAAGCACCCAGAACAAAGACAAACCCGCGTAATCTTTATTAAATCATCTCAACTCTCAACCACGAGCAAAATTTTTGGGACCGTGTGATATTTACAGACGAAAAATTTTTCCAGTCGTCGGAAAAGGGAAAGATTAAAGTATGCAAGGTAATGCGAGATTTGATCCATATTACTTGTATCATTTTCGAGCTGCATCAGGCCATTTTAGCGTGAACGTCTTGGGGTGGATTTCCTCAAGAGGGATAGGAGTCGCATGGTGAATTAATGGTGGGTTTGTTGGTCAAACATATGTGGATATTTTAGATAATGTAATGTTACCTAGTGTTAGCATCTATATCCAAAAAATGACTTTATAAAAACAACGTAGAACTCTAACCCTAATTCAATTCAATTCAATTTATTGTCTAACAGGAAAATCCCATACAAAAGACAATTAAAGTATAATTAAAGTACAGATGAAAAACTTAATTCCTATGTAATGATTGTGTGTAAGACCTTAAGGAAATAAAGATATAAAAGTTAAACAGTGTTAAAAAAAATCTATAAAAAAAAAATCTATAAAAGAAAAACCTATAAGAAATCTATAAACAAGAAACCTTGATAAAACCTTCATTTACAATAGCAAAGTTAGGTAATTTAAGATAAGTTAGTTAGATATTATTATTATTATTATATAGTAAATACTTAATTAATATAAAATTTCTATCTTACAGTGATGAAATAACAGACACAACTTTCTTTTTAAAGCTGGTGATAGAGCAGTGAAATATATCTAAATCTGTTTTGTTCTGCAGTTGATTAAACCATGAACAGGCTCGATATAATGGGGCGTTACGGGCAAGATTGGTGGATCTGTTTTCTAGATAGAATTTTGGATGCGACCTGGTGTTAATAGGAGGTACATAAAAATTTATATAACTTAAAAGTTCAGGAGAATCCACCTCATTGTTGCATAACTTATATAAGAAAAGTTGACTGCTAAGGATGGCACTATGCTTAAGGGATAGAAAGTTAAATCTTTTTAACAAATTTTCATGGTCACTTCCTCTGGGAGGGTAAGTACCATCGATTTTAAAGCTTAAGTATTTTAAAAAACGACGTTGCACGTATTCGAGCCTGTCAATGTTTATAGAATAGTTGGGATACCACACCAGAGCCTCATATTGAAGTTTAGATTTTATTAAGCTATTATAAAGTGTTATTAAACTGTTAATATTAGTAAACTCTTTGGTAGCTCTTATAATAAATCCAAGCGACTTCAGTGATGATTTGACTACCTCGTCAATATGTTTGTTAAAATTCAATTTCTTGTCAACTATGATACCCAAGTCACGCATATGGTCAACACTAGGAAGAGTTATATTTTTGAGTTTATAATTAAAATTAATTGTTTGGTGTAGATTGGATATTGACATAGTTTTACACTTAGATATGTTCAAGGGAAATTTATTTTCATCACACCAAGCAGATATTAAGTGAATGTCAGTTTGCAATACATAGCAGTCCTCTATGCTGTTAATAATTTTATAAAGTTTGAGGTGTCAGCAAACAAAAGGCACTCAGATTTAATGTTTTTAATGATGTTGTTGACAAAAATAGCAAAAATTAAAGGGGCAAGATTGCTACCCTGTGGAGCTCCACTTGATGCTGAATAATAGTAAGATCTGTGACCATTGTATTCAACATACTGTGTCCGACCACAAAGGTAGGATGCAAAGAGTTTTATAAGGTTGGGATGAAACCCAATTTCATGCATTTTTGTAGTGATAAGGCCATGATCCAACTTGTAATGGAGAATGAGTGGAAGGCCATGACCAAAAAACTCTACCAGATAAATTTTTTGCCTAGAAACGCCGAAGATTTGTAGAATCGTATCGAAGAATGGGAGGAATTATCCCAGAGGAATAAAATTCTAGCACCATTCATGCAGATAAATAGAAGACTCCAAGCAATTACAGATGTCGATGGACATATAAGTTGTATTTTGTTTAACGTAAGTTTCTCTCTTTTGTAAAGTAAGCTCAGATGTGTTTGCATTTATTAGAATATTAAACATTTTTTTACTCCAAAACCAGTTTATACCACCTTATTTAAAACTTGAATATTTAAACGCTAAGCGACAGTACAAGAAACTCCTGAAATATAAAAACAAAACTTTCCAGTCAGACTTGCTTTTCAAGTTAAAAAACTGTAGGGACCCCAAAAGTTTTTGGTCAATCATTAAGGGATTCAGAAAACAAAATTCCTCCTTGTTGCTCTCGGCTGATACGTGGGAAACTTTTTACAATAATATTTATCCTACCAGAGTTATTGGTAACACAACGTTTTTTGATGTGAAACACCCCTACCTAGACAGCTCGATCGTCTCTGAGGAAATTCTAGATATTTTGGGGAAATGTAAGAACAATAAAAGTCCTGGCAAAGATGGCATTCCCTACGAATTTTTCAAGTCCCTTCCAAGTAATTGGATTTATTACATAACTTGCCTATTCAATAAGATTTTTGAAACTCAAATGCTTCCTCAAAGTTGGAGTCACATATTAGCAGTTAACCTGCATAAAAAAGGACCGACACATGATCCAGCTAACTATCGCAGTATTGCTCTCATTAACAGTTTAACTAAAATCTTTACCCAAATCCTCTTAGTGCGGCTTAACACTTGGGTTGAAGAACAGTCTCTACTTCTTGAATGCCAATCTGGTTTTCGTAAGTCAAGGGGTTGTATAGATAATGTATATACTCTTACAAGTGCCATACAGCTTCATTTAAGGTTACCTAAACTAAGAATATTCGCTCTTTTTGTTGACTATAAACGAGCATTTGATTCGTTAAACCATTGTTTAATTTGGCAAAAGCTTTACTCTGTGGGGTTACCATCATCATATACAGGGTTCCTAAGATTTTCCTTAGGGATAGGATTTCAATAAATCAAACAGAAATGGCATAGAAAGTTCTGCGCGCACAAAAGAAACAATTATATTGAGCAATGGTGTCAGTTTGATATTATCTCCGGACTGCTTTCATTGCAATAATAACCGTTGACAAGATGTCTGCAAATTCCGCTAGATGGCGGCCACACCATGAGATGATCGAGGAAAAACTGGGATTCACAGGCATTGCATTTTTATTTCCTTTTGAGTCGCTTCAGTTTCGTAAATTTTGTGTTTTTAAAATGCCGTATACTCGAGAAGAAAAGATTTTTATTATTAAAAACTACATAAAAAGTGACAGTGCGGACGAGGTCATTGGGCTTTTTGTTTTTGCGTTTCCAGATCGACCGGTTCCTGTGGCTCAAACTGTCTACAACATTTATCATCGTTTTGAAAGGTACGGGTAGATAAATGGTTGTAGAAAGTGTTACCACGACGGCGAAATACCAGAGCATCCCGTTCTGCCACACAGGGTGGAACGAGACGAAATGGTATGCGCTTACGTTGAGGCTCATGAACCATGTTCGACGAAACCGATTGCGGAGGCACTGGATATTCCCAACAGTACTTGCCAATGGATCCTAAAAAAATACGGCTACAAGTCGTTTAAGATTGGGAAGTCGCAGGAATTGCAACCAGGTGATTATTTTCGCCGGTTAGAATATTGTGAGGTTATGAGGGATAAATGTGACAGGAACGAAAATTTCCTATCAAAAGTTTTGTTTAGTGAGGAGAAGACATTTGAACTTCATAGCTCTCACAATCCAAAAAATAGCCGCTATTGGTCCCGCGAAAATAAACATCCGCACGCAAGTGCTAGAACGCAACATCCTCAAAAATTAAATGTTTGGAGCGGTATTGTCGGGGATCACATTATTGGACCCTTTTTCATTGAAGGGAATTTGAATAGCCAAAAATATGTTGATCTTCTCCAACACCAGGTTTTACTACGGTTGAGGGAACTCAACATAAATTTGGACGAATTGTGGTTTCAGTAAGATGGCTGTTCATCCCACAATTCAAATTACCTTCGTCAGGTATTTGGTGACAGAATTATGTATAATTAAGTATGGAAATATCCGATGGCCTCCTCGATCACCAGATCTTGCGCCAAATGACTTTTTCCTATGGGGTTGTTGGCACGACAAAATTTTCCAACACCCTTACTTACGGCCTACGACTATACAGGAGTTGAGGGCGAAAATTTTGGAGGCGGGCAACTCTATCACCCCTGAA
Source organism: Oxystoma pomonae (assembly GCA_963921995.1). Taxonomy (NCBI): domain Eukaryota; kingdom Metazoa; phylum Arthropoda; class Insecta; order Coleoptera; family Brentidae; genus Oxystoma; species Oxystoma pomonae. The sequence goes on along the minus strand of OY998166.1, from coordinate 76,966,672 downwards.
ATGTTGGCTGCTACGCGCCAAGAGTTTTACAATAGATTGGGATATTGTGAGGCTCAAGAAAGGGACAGATTTGAACATCTAATCTAATTAAAAATGAGATGTTTTCAGGTCCAAACCACAGCTTTTTCTTGCTTAAAGGAGGCGGCAGGGTCCATTATTTACGATACTGAGCGATAAACTCGTGAGGTTGTTAACATTAGAAAGAAACATCTTCGCTTTTAATTAAATTTCTTTCCATTCTGTTCTGCTAGTGACATCTATCCGGAAACGGCCAAACCAGGCAGCTAGCACCAGCAGCCAAAGAAATCAATAAACGGCGCTGTTTTTCCTGCAGAGCTTTTTGCTTGCGATATTATTGATTTTAAATAAAGCTGGCCCTACACTACATTTGATATTTTCGAGGTGTTTTATGACATGATCTCGAAACAACTAGCGGGAGGTTAAAAGCGAAAAATAAGGGTCTGCCAATATTTGTAACACCCAAAAAGGGGTGAAAAGATTTATTTTGCTCTGTTTCTTTACAAAAAACGTTTTTTTTTTACGAAAAACTTGAGCTCTGCCACTTTTTTTATTTTTTTCTTCAACTTTCTCGAAATTTTCGTTATACCGCAGAAAAAAAATATTTCCCTCATGGTCATACTCTACTTTTATTCGAAAAAATTTAGAAACAGAGACGGGATCAGTTTTCCTAAAACGGGGGATCTTGGTTTCGAGTGAGAATATAAAGGGCGCCGCAGGCAACATTTTTTCAATTAAATTAGCTGAACGCAAAAATGTTAGAAAAACAAAGCACTAAATAAAAATGGCGCCGCTTAAATTTTTTTTTCAAAAATTACGTAATTTCGGGAACGCAAAGTAATAGGTTTAAAGAGTATAATTTTTAAGAAAAAATTATCAATTTTCTCGCCCTCCTCCACTGGGACTACAGGGGCCGCGCACAAATTACGTAATGTTCATAGGGGGGAGGGGGGTTACAAAACGTTACGTAGGGGGGAGGGGGGTTTTCGACAGCGTTTGCATTTGTGTGAAACTAAGAAAATTTGGAATGAAAATAAGTGAAAAGTTTTTTTTTTTTGGGGGGGGGGTAGTGGTCTTGAAATCGTTACGTAATATTAGGGGAGTGGCAAACCAAACCGTTACAAAACATTACATAGGGAGGGGGTCAAAAATTGGTAAAATCACCGTTACGTAATTTGTGCACGGCCCCACATCTGACTGTTCCTCCTTTTTGATTTCGAATCAAAGTGCAAAACCCGGGTTGGACGTTCGAAGGCGTCAACCCGTCCTATTTGCTTGATAAAGTTTCTACGGAAATATATCAGTCGATTTCTCCGGCCGTGTATGAACGCTTTAGGTTAGGCATTTGCATGTATCTCAGTCCCCAGCCTGTAAACAGTGCGTAAGGACAATGGTTACAAAATGAAAAGCCGAAAAATATTTTTTTTTACGATATCTTTCATCAGTTTGGTATTAAAGTCGAGCAAAAACAATTTTTATTCCAGTCCTAAAGGTATGAAAATGGAAAACATTAGAAAACAACAACCTGGAATGGATTTACTACGTGTAAGATGTAGTGACAACATCGCCACATGCCACATCCTTTTCTGCCTAATGTGCTTTTCCGTTTGTCTGCGTCTTATACACGGCTGCTTAGCCCCCTAAGGATTTGCTTAGGAACACTTTATAAATATTTTAAGGTCACTCTATCAAATTGCATCCATGGAGGTAAAATGCACCGAAGGTCTCACCACAAGGCCAACTGACATCACTGAAGGAGTTTTGCAGGGGGAGTCCCTGAGTCCCCTAATATTCGCTTTGTTTATAGCTGACATGGAGGCGTATTTTGAGAAAAAAGGAGCTTCAGGAATAAATCTGAACAACCTGTCTAACCTTCTACTCTTGCTGTATTGTGACGATCTTGTTATTCTATCTGATTCGGGGGTTGATTTGAAGAAAAAAATTAAAATCTTAGAAGAATACTCAGACGAAAATCTTCTTACTGTTAATGTCTTGAAAACCAAAATTGTCCCGTTTTCTAGAGGTTCTATACGCAATCATGCTAACATATTTTTTTATAAAAACAATCCTATAGAAATCGTCAAATCTTACACATATTTAGGCGTTCAGTTTTCCTCCTCCAGCCTCTTCAGACAAATGACTGTCAATTCATCTGAGAAAACCAAACAAGCTGCTGGCAATATACTATCTATAATCTCTAGATCAAAAATGGACTTTTGGGCTTCAAAAACACACCTCCTAGATTCTCTTGTCTTAAGTACTCTGTCAAACTGTCTTCCCGTTTGGGGACACACCTATCCCGATATCTTAGAAAGTGTGCAAACTAACTTTTTCAAAAGATTGCTTCACCTGCCAAGAAATACTCCCGATTCAGTCGTTAGAGTGGAAGCCAACAGGGTCAAACTTGTGTACAGACCGCTTCAAGCTACTGCGAACATAGGGCGGAAGAAGTCTAATTTGCCAGTGTACGTACATGCAGAGACACCGCACGCCTATCAGTGAAGCAACCAATACTCAGGCTTGCGATCACCACTTGCATGACTTTCCTTTGGTATTTAGTACGCCTCTAACCACGGTGCTGTGTGGAGCGTAGTCAATGAAACCGGAATTTGGTCAATAAATACGCAAATTTTTATAACGTAATTTTCTTATTTTTTGTCACTGATAAATAAGAGCGTTTTATTTTCAACTGCTCAGATTTAGCAGTGACGACGTGTTACAATGAAAATAATAAGGAGAAACAAAATAAAAGCAAGTTCTCAAAATAAAATAATACATTCTAAAAACCAAAAAGATTCTCCCAGTCAAAAAAAAATTAAAGCAAATGTTCGAAAAGTCCTCCTTGCTCGGCTAGACAATATCCGAGCCTACTATAAAAACCCCTTCTAACGTTTCCAAGCATGTTAGGGGTGATAATTTGAAAAGCTTCTTCAAAAACAGATAGAAGTCATTAGGAGCAAGATCGGGAGGTCGAGCTGGCCATAAAATCGTTCCCCCTGTACTTATAACCCGATTAGGAAATATATTATCAAGATATTCCCTAACAAGGCCAACATTGTGAGCGGAACAACCATCTTGTTGAAACCATGTTTCACCAAATCTTACACCTAACAACTGCCTAGCAGTTGGAATAATGTGCTGCTGCAGTAGATCCAAGTATCTAGGACCATTCAAATTGCAATTGCCGTTAATAAAAAATGGCCCAATTACGTGTTCCCCTATAATACCCCCCCCCCCAAACATTTAGTTTTTGGGGATACTGTGTTCTTACGTCAAAATACAAATGCAAATTTTCCCTCGACCAATATCGAACGTGTGTTGGGTTATGACGATTTGACCATTTGACCATCTGCACTTTTTCGGCAACTTCGTAGACATCCATTTTTGGTTTTAAAAATGTATTATTTCAATTAAGAACTTACCCATCTGTTTCTCAAGCAAGGCAGAAATAAAACAAAATAATAAAAACAAAATGAATTTCCAAAAGATAACACTGCAGCGTGCTTCGAATCCACCTCGGTTGGTCGGTAAATTGGACTTGATTCCCCCTATGTTCGCAGTAGCTTGAAGCGGTCTGTATAACGTTTTTAAATACACTCTTAATTGGCTTATTAAATTACTTGAAATTGATGATTACCGCCTCCCAAAAATCTGCTTTATCAGACAACTCCAATTAAGCGATGATGATTCAAAATACAACTGAGTCAGTCAGGTAAAAAAAACTATTTGCATTCCTCGAATTTGAAAAAAAACAAGTAAAAGTATCTTTTGATTTTTTACAATAAACTGAAAGCTGCAGACGCTAATCAAGTGGCAGCCTCCAACTTTCTGACACTTTATCCTTTTCTAAGTCCTTCTAATGGTGTACAGAATTACCTTCTACTTAATCTGCCCATAGATGTTCAACGAACCATAGCTCAGCTGAGTGTCCAGCAAATATATCATTAAGTTTACTTACAGGGGCTCAATATATCGAATAAATCCTGATCTACAGTGTATAATCTGCAACATGCACGTGAAAGAAACGTTAAACCATATCCTTTTCGAGTGTCCACTATATGTTGGAAACAGGGACATCGCACAAAACCACCTGATATCAATTGATGACCTGTTACTAAGACTCGACAATATTACTCATGAAAGTGCAATAACTTTATCCAAACAAATAAGGAACATAATGATGAACCGATCGTTTTGCATGGGGGAATAACAAAACAAATTATTTTGCTCTTCTTAAAAAAAAAAACGATTATATTATTGTTATCGCTTTTTTTTATTTTTTATTAATTTTTTCTGCAGATAGAACATTTTTTTTTATTTTTGTTGTGTAGAAATATCCAAGTAGTTACTACCTATATAGTATATTAGTGTTATATTAGGTTGTAGATAAATTAAGAATCATGTTGTATTAGTTAAGGCAAACTTATTGTTATAGAACGAAATGATTTTAGAAACAATAAAGTCTGAATCTGAATCTGATCTGAAATCCTTATTTAAATGAAAAATTGCATAGACGCCACCTTAGTAAATTAATGTTGCTCTGTGTTACGCCCATTTTTCTAAAAATTTGCCTAAAGAGTCGTATTAATTTTTTTTTTGAACCAGCTGTACTTTTTCTTCCGACAAAAAAATTTCAAAAAAAGTAGATTTCTTGTCCGTGAAAAATAAATAAAAAGAAAGGTTGGTGGCTATCGGACACACATTTTGCTTTTAAATTTATTACGACCATGCCTCCAAGATCTAATGGATAGCCCATAAACCTACAGGTCTGTTTCATCCTTGTTAGTAATCATCAGGGTAACATAGGACTGTACCTGGCGTATGAAGCATAACAGAAGCAACCACATCCAGCGAATTTAAACAACTTTCGTCGTCAAATAACGCGGGATCTAGCATGGCTATATGCAGCGCGCCGCCTGTCGTAACAAAGTGAAAAGCAAAATGTTAAAGAATGCAATAAAAAATCGTTTTTTCGTTTCACTTTGTTACGACAGGCGGCGCGCTGCATATAGCCATGCTAGATCCCGCCTTATTTGACGACGAAATTTGTTTAAATTGCTGGTTGTGGTATCTTATGCTATGCTTCATACGCCAGATACAGTCCTATGTTACCCTGATGATTCCTAACAAGGATGAAACAGTCCTGTAGGTTTCTGGACATTCCATTAGCCTGGCCATAGAGAAAGTAATAGCTACGCGAGAGTGACCGATACTGTGTTATACTTGGGAAATATTGTTTGACGGCGACACGAGTGCAGCCGCTGGCTACAAGCAGGAACTACTTGTACAGCCAGACGCATAATAAAATACCTATATTCTTTTGTTTAAATTTTTACTTATTATTTAATAAAGGGATGAAAAAACTTAACAGGCGCCGCGCCGTTTTTCCATACTTTTTAGTGTTAAAAAAGCAATGCAATCGCGAAAGGTTTTCTATACAAACCTTAACCAACTGTACTGTTCAATGCAGCTAAAAAACTTTCTTTAGCTTACAAAAAACGGTGGCAAAAACCGGCAGGTACAAAATTAAAATTGTGTGAAATATATTTCGACATTGAAAGATGTTCTGTCTTTCTTTTATGATCATATAGAAAGACATGGACGGTGCAAGGTAGGTGTTTACTTTATACAAGCATTACTTTCACTCTCCGCCGCAATGCGCTATGCGCTACAGGAACGTAGTTCCTGCGTGGCTTTATCTTTCTGTTAGTCTCTGTACTCCGTCTCTGGCCTGGTCGTAATGAATTTAAACGCAAAATGTGTGTCTCTTTTATCAAAAAAAATATTTTGCATGCAACGCGAATTTTTTTTACGCAAAATAACTAAAAATATTTTTCTGTTGATCGAAAAACAGGATCTTACAATGGAAGTCCAATTTTTGATAGCGTGCCAATTGCAAAACGAAAAATAAAATTGTTCAGATCTTAAAATAACCGAGATTTTCTTATTGTAAATTACTTAAGAGTGACTGAGCAAACAAAAAAATTAAAGAATTTGAATTTGTTTCATAATGAAAACACGCATAATAACGCCGCCTTGTACCCATAGGCTCACCTTGCATTGTTGCCAATATTTTTAATGAAAAATGAATGTATACGTCATTCATGTCATATTTCATTTTTTATTGAATCTCTCTGTCTATAGATGTTTTGTCAAAAATTTAGCCTAAAAAACTGACAGTGGCTTTTTTCCAACGTTCGTAATGAGTCAACTAGAAAAACACGAAGATATACCAAGTGATCAAATTCATTCAGGGCCGCCGCTAGAATTTTCTAGCTTCGTGGTGAAATAAAACGTGAACAACAAAATTGAGAGTGCAATACTTTGAATTAAAAAGCAATTTAAGATCTCATTCAAATATTTGGTCGGTTGAATAAGATAAGTTACGTATCTCTCTCTATCTCTTCCTATACTTATATATACGGAAAGGGATAAGGGCTATTACACCAGTGAACACAAAAAATGATCGGCAATAAAAATAACTCAGTCTTATAGATTTTGACCTGCTCGACATAAATGGTTTACATGATACGACCAGTACCTTTTACGCTGGCGCATGCTGTGAACGTATTGTCACAGATTAGACTGAGAGAGTGATTCATCAAAAGTAAGTCTTAAAGCGGTAAAAAAAAGAAACATATTCCAATATGAAGCTATTGTGGAAAACTGTGCAATATAACAAATATTAAAGTAACACTCGTGGCATATCGGACAAAGCGTTTTTGTTTCTCACTTCACTACGACCAGGCCTCCAATATCTAATGGAGAATCCAGACACCTACAGACCTGTTTCATCCTTATTAATTAGGAATCATCAGGGAGTCATAGGATTGTACCTGGCAGTTGAAACTACACAGTGACCATGTAAACCTCTCGAATTCAAGCTTCAACTGCCAGGTAAAATCCTATGACTCCCTGATGATTCCTAATAAGGATGGAACAGGTCTGTAGGTGTCTGGATTCTCCATTAGATATTGGAGGCCTGGTCGTAGTGAAGTGAGAAACAAAAACGCTTTGTCCGATATGCCACGAGTGTTACATTAATTTTTATTTGCGGACACGAGATTCACTTTTTTGTTTTTTAAATAACAAATATTGTTGGCAAATTTGTGCAGATTTGACTATAAAAGAAGAAATTGGCCACAAAGACATTCTTTTGTACAGGGTGTTTGTTTATAACTGGAACACTCAGTATCTTTTTTATTATTGAAAATAAAGGGTAGGTCTAAATTCAAAAATTTCTTGACAAATTGCAACAAAGTTAAACGCTATAACAACTTTTTTTTTGTTGCGTTTGGTATACAGTGTGCGGCAATAAAGACAATTTTTTTTAAATAGATCAGTTACAGTGTGGTCAAATAAAAGCACTAGCCCTATATCCAGAACTTATATGTAACGAGATATGTTGGTTCAGGTGGAATCTTGCAACTTAATTTTGACCAACTTCCCGACATCCGATCGGCTTCAAATTTGGCATGCCTATATAGTTGCGGTGACAACACAAGAATATAGTGTGATGAAATTGACAGCTTCCCCCTACTCGAAGTAGGTGGAGGGGGTACAGTTGAAGTACGCCGGATTTCGTTGAAATTTGGTGTGTTGGGGCACTTGGTGATGGAAAACGAATTTCTAATCAGATTTTGAAAATTCAGTATGGCGGATTCAAGATGGACGATTTTTGTTCATCTTTTGCTACCACCGATTGCCTTCAAATTTGGCAAGCATGTATAGATCCGGTGACAATACAATAATATGTCATTATTGGGCACCCCTTTCCACTGCGAGGAGAGTGGTGGGGGAAAACACTTGAGTTTGTACGATTTTAACCAAAATTGGTTTACTGGGCTTTTGGGGATAAGGAATAGGAATTTCTGATCAAATTTGCTAACCAATTTTAACTGACCTATTCACATCCGATTGTATTCAAATTTGGTATGCGTTTATAGTTCCGGTGAAAACACAATAATATGGTATTCTCAGGTATCCATCTCCCTCTGATGAGGGAAGTGGAAGGGGAAAAATATTTAGTTTGTTCGATTTCAATCAAAATTGGCATACTGGGGTTTTTAAGGAGGGGGATTATGAATTTTTGATCAGATTTGATAATTTCAATATCGCGAATTCAAAGTGGACGATTAAGGTTACAAATCTAAAAATTAAGTGTGTGTATTCAAATTTGGTATGCGTTTATAGTTCCGGCGACAATACAATAATATGGTATTATTAGGTACACACTTCCCTCTACCTAGGGAAGTGGAGGGGGAAAAGATTTAGTTTGTAGTTTGTTCGATTTAAATCAAAATTGGCAGATTTGAAAATATCGATAAAGAAGTATACTTATACTTATATATACGGAAAGGGATAAATAAAAATAAATTTTTATTAAAAAAAACTTTTAAAGAACAAACTTTTATTAAATGCACTCAAAAGTAGAAAATAATTTTATATCTTTCTTATACCACAATAAAAGCGATGAGCGCAAATTAAAAAATTTAACTTTACGGTGACAAAGAGAGAACTACAAAAGAAGAACTAAACTCTTCTTCTAAAGAAGCTGAGAACGGGTGAGATTGACGTGCTTGCCAAGCCTTTGAAAATGTCCTTAGCTTATAGAGTAATACAACTGTTTCTTAGGTGAATCGTCGATGTGACCGATATACGATACCTAAAAGATAAAAAAATATTTTCTACTTTTGAGTGCATTTAATGAAAGCTTGTTCTTTAAAAGTTTTTTTTAATAAAAATTTATTAGAATTATAGATAGTAACATGGTAGTTTTTTTTAAGCACCTCTCAGAGTTTTAAAAAAATGTGAATGTTATTTCATAGGTCATGCAACAGGTTCAAGAATAATATAATAAATATCAATCCATTTCAGCCAATTGTGGACCAAAAGTCCTGTCTCCCACTTTAACAAAGCAAATCGTGGACGAGGCTAAAATTTGATGTAACTGCAAACTTTTTCATATTTATTCTGCTTAAAGATTAGCTTTGGTACGTATATATGTTCCTAATTTTACCCTGCGAATATTTTTATTGCTATTTTTTTTAATATTCGCTACCATAATATAATAAGTCAAACCTAAATGGGCCTCCTGCTTATTTTATATTCTAGATATTATATACCAGGTTTAACAAGGGATAGATACGGCGAGTTTGCGGCTTTATTTTATAGGATATAATTTTGAAAATGTGGAATTTTCGAGGGAATTTTACAGATTTGATAAAAGTTCAAAACTGTGAAAGCGAGATTAACTTTTAACTTTTAAATAAAACACCCTTTATATGCAATCATACCTCAGGACTTACAGGCATTCTTAATACGTTTGTGTAATCCATATATCATTTTGGCATGTTTAAAATAATTAATATTTTTTTAAATGTTTTTTTAGTCTACCATACATATAGATAGAGAGGTGGTGGCAATTGGGTGTAAAACTGTAGTTTACATCCATACGAATTAAGTCAAAATATTATGATGCTCAGGTGGTGGGGCTTTTTTACAGGGAGGCCGTAAAACTTGCAAAAAATAATAGCTCTATGAAGTCATTTCATCTCTTTTCTGATTTGTGCTATTGTGTTAAGGGCCACACCAACAGACCAAAAATATATTGCACGCCCCCAGCTGCAGGCTTTTCTTACAGGGAGGCCTCAAAACTTTTCTGATCAGTGCTAATATGTTAAGAGCCACATCAAGATAACAATAGTATATTATAAACCTAGGGAGTAAAGTGGTACATTTAATCCCGTGGCAAAAAGTTTATAACCCGACCGAAGGGAGGGCTATAATTTGTCGAGGGATTAAGCATCACTTTACTCCTGAGGTTTATATACTATTTTATTCACTTTGGAATAAGCAGAAAAGTAAAAAAAATTACTATATTTTTTTATTTATTTTTCAAAAAATCGCACTCTGTAGACAAACCGCCACATGTACCTTCGTTTCGTTAGTTGCCAGGCCTGCGGGCCGCCCCCTTACTACTACTGTACCTTCGCTGTCTTTATGTCAAACGATAACATCCAGTATGCCGAAACGCAGAAACATATGCGTCTTTTACTCTATTCCCGGAAGTACATAAAAAATATTATTGCACCTTTCTAGGTGGGGGCATTTTTTACAGGGAGGCATCAAAACTTGCAAAACATAATGGTCATATGAACTCATTTCATGTCTTTTCTGATTAGTGCTATTATGTTTAAGGTTCCACTGAGATGAGATGAAATGTGTTCATATAGCAAATATTTTTCCCAAGTTTTGGGGCCTCCCTATAAAAAACGCTTATCTTGGTGTGGCCCTAACCAAAAACGAAATGAACTAAGTTCTTATAGCAATTATTTTTTACAAATTTTGGGACCTACCTGTAAAGAAAGCCCGCATCTACAGGTGTATACTAATTTTTTTTTTATCTTAGTGGGACCCTAAACATAATAGCACTAATCAGAAAAGAGATGAAATAACTTCATATAGCTAATATTTTTTACAAGTTTTGAGGCCTCCCTGTAAAAAAACGCCCAAACTCAGAGGTGTGTAATATTTTTTTTGCTATCTTGGTGTGACCCTTAATATAATAGCACAAATGAAAAAAGGGATGAAATGACTTAAGGCAATTATTTTTTGCAAGTTTTGAAGCCTTCCTGTAAAAAACGACCCCACCGTGAGGTGTGCAATATTTTGTTTGTTATCTTGGTGTGGCCGTTAACATAATAGCAGTAATCAGAGCCTTCCTGCAAACAATGCCCCCACCTACAGGTGGACCTTAACATAATAGACTAATTGTAAAAGGGATATACTGGAATCAGACTGCTCAGATAAAGGTTGATTGCTGACTGTCCGAAGAGGTCCAGATAAGAAGAGGAGTACGGCAAGGTTGTATAAAGTAATAGAAAATGCACTTCATAACTGCGAAGAGGGTCTGACCATAAACGGCATAAAAATCAACAACATACGATATGCCGACGACACTGTCATAATTCTCAATGAGAACTGAGACAACATGCAAGAGGTTCGTGCAAGAATTGAACAGGCCAGATCATCTTTTAGCAAAATGAAATCAGTGTTTTTTAGTAATCTCCGAATTCGTGTGCTTCGGTGTTATGTTTTTAGCATCTTATATTATGGCATGGAAGCATGGACGCTGACTGAGGCCATGTGCAAAAAGTTGGAGGCATTCGAGATATGGTGTTATCGTAGAATACTAAGGATATCTTGGATAGACCGAGTGGATGTTCTCCTTAGAAGCTTGGAGTTTTATTTACCATCAAAAGACGAAAACTTGAATATTTTGGCCATATTTTGAGAAATGACAAATATAAACTTTTAAAATTGATAATTGAAGGCAAAATTGAAGGCAGAAGAGGTCCAGGTCGTAGACGGATATCATGGCTTAGAAATCTTAGACAATGGTATGGTGTTAGTACAGACACTTTTCCGTAAAGCAGTGACAGCGTGCAGATCGCGCTGATGATAGCCAACGTTCGAAGAGAGAATGGCACTTGAGGAAGAAGATAAAAGGGATGAAATGGCTAACTTTTTGATATATTATAAATATTTGGGGTACCGTTTGATTTTTTTAAGTTCTGAGGTAAGTAGCGCATTTTAGCATTTTTACAAACGAATTAAGGGTGAATAAACAACTCAAATTTCCAAAACCCCATCAATATAATTTTAGTTTAATTTTAAGTCAAAAATTACATTTTTAGTGTTATTTTCTGAAAAATTTTTGATTTTGACATCAAATTTTGGATAAATAAACAATTATAAATTTCCTTAACACCCCCTGCTAGTAAGCACCTGTTTCCTTGTATCAATTATGGTCAAATTTTTATTTCAAATTAAGTTTTTTTAAAATTAATTATCCTTCACCCCCCCCCCCCCCCCCCGCGAAGTCAAATCCTGGATGTGTCACTGCTTTAGGTGTGATGACATAAACAGGGTAATGTAAACTGTAATAGTTTGTGTGTCAAAAGGACAAAAATTTGAGCTTTTATCAATTCTGGAAAATCCCAAATTCCGAATTATATTCGGTACCTATCCCTTGTTACACCCAGTACTATCTATTATTATATATTTTTTTTATATTTTATTTATTAAATCAATAACTTAAAATTTTTATCCCCACGCGCGAGGTATTTCTTGTGGGGTAATTCTTTGTATTTTATTGTCTAAGAATAATAATTACGAAAATGAATGAATGAATAAATGCGATGTACCTACAATAATTATGTATAACACTACTCGGCTGTTAATGAAATTTTACTCCAAGAACCCATAATTTTTGTTTGAAAATATCGCATTACTGCACACTAAACTATGCTAAAATTAGACACGCGTATGTCAGGACGAAAAACTATTTAAAAATTTTCGCTATTCGCGCGCTCAGAGGGTTTTGATATGTCTAAAAATAATATTCTCTAAAAATACGATCATCAAGCAAAAAGATAAATAAGTTATGTTATGTAATATTATTTATATTTGAATTTTTGACAGTTGGTCAAAATTTTAATTTACAAAAATTGAAGTCTCCTTACTTTGATATAACTAAAATAAGCTTTATTTAATATTGGCAAACGTTTGAATAGTTTGGTTGTTCATGACTCATCATTTCTCTTCTACTTACTTTTTGTATGACCAAAGGGGTCCCAAAATCCTTGCCACCTTGCAGCCTAAACCCCCAACTGGGCGCGTCGTTTTTGTTCAATCTCACCGTGGTTAAGGTCGCCATTGTACACACTTTTTTTTCGTTATTTTTCGTTCGCGCACTAGCAGATTTTTCACCACAAAAAAATTTCAAGACAAGGAGTATAAAACGGGTGTTATACAATTTCAAAAGTGATTTGGCCCCCGGTTGTTGCATATATCGCACGTTGTTGTTCAGCGCCAGCTCTGATGCAAAAATTTTCTGGCCTGACTGAAGCGCTTCCATGAAAATGACATATCCAGAGCTCCCGACGACCAGTATCATAATCTTTTTTTTTATACCTTCATCAAAAACATGATTTTAGTAACTTTCTGCAGATAACTAAAGCATGGCTCTTTTGGTTACCGATGCAAAAAAGCTTTTTTTTTATCACGGGTGCAAAAAAAGATTTCTGTCCGTTTTTTACCCAAAATTAACGAGAAATAGAGGAAAATAGTAATATTGAAAAAATCTAGTTATTCTTGCCTAAAAATTAAGCCATTTCCGCCAGTTTTCACCAAGTATTGACGAAAAAATCATTTAAAAAATCGTAAAAATATCAAACTGTCAAAGATTAAAATGTCGCAGCAATGTCACCGAGTGAAAAGGCACATCGCTATGGCAACCATTGTTATTTCATTTACCAGCCGCCTTGATTTGTAGTGTAAAGATGGTATGTTTTGCGAGAAGTGCTCTTCGTTCGAGATTTTTAAAAGTGTTTTCCTATTTTTCTTGGATTTTTTGATAAAGGTTCACAATTCGTGGCCAAACTGAGATTTTTTTCACTCGCGTTTTTAAATACCTCGCTGCGCTCGTTATTTAAACCAACGCTTGCAAAAAAAAGCAGTATTTTAGCCACTACTTGTGAAAACTACTATTTTAATCGCGGACAGTAGAACAAAATTCGTAGAACAAACCTTAAAATCTAACACATTCGCACACAGGAAAAAAAAAATAAGATTTTTTTTACACAATTTTTACTGGAGGTGTACCTACTGGTAACAAAATTATATTTTATCGTATATTTTACACACACTTGTGTATATTTTATACACAATTATGTAATGAGTGAACACAATTTTTAGTTACACAACTGAATTAAAAATATTACACCGATATTTTTCTCCTTGTGTAGTGCATTTTTTACCCTTGACGCTAAGTGTTGTTCGTGCAACGGAAAGTTCACGAAAATTAGTACTTTTTCGCATGCACATGTTAGATAAAAGTGATTTTTATGTACGCCTTTGTGTTCGGAACGTTGAACTTTACGCACAGTGCATAAAAGTATTTTTTCCACACGCCGTTAAGGTCGCCATTGTACGCACTTTTTTTTTTTGTTGTTTTTCGTACACACACTAGCAGAGTTTTCACCACAAAAAAATTTCAAGACAGGGAGTGTTGTTAAACAATTTCAAAAGTGATTTGGCCCCCGGTTGTTGGATATATCGCAGGTTGTTGTTCAGCGCCAGCTCTGATGCAAAAATTTTCTAGGACTAGGTAGCAAGCATACATGTATCCTTAAAACTTAATAATTTAAAGAGACCTTGCTAATTTTTACGCAATTAGGAAAAATATTGTATTTACATATTCGTAAAGTTCCATTGCCACCCTTGGTGGCATAACCCAACTCCGCAAGCCTCGTTCGTGCAACTGCCACCGCGTCGCGCGTGCAAACAAGTATCTCTTTCGTCCCTGATTAGATAAATACTTGGGTAAATAACTATTTTTGTAAAACCCTGCGTTTTCGTCAACTTTGTAAAAAGTACAATTGGAAAACTATGCCCGAGTGTTGTGTCCCAGAGTACCCTCTGCTTCATCGATTTCCACACCCTAGAGAACAAGCTCGCCAAAGACAATGGTAATGGTAAGTCGACATGTAATTCCATCCTTGCATTTACCGCCAGAGTCTAAAACAGACTTTAATGGTAAGTACCGGGCAAGGTTTTTGTACATACCACAGGAAAAACAGCATGTTCAATAATAGAGAGTTAATAGACCACTAATTTATCTTTACCTTATTTGCTGACCGTAATTGAGATGCTAAAAAGAGTTTTAAAACCACAAACATAAGTTACCGTAATCATATTTTTTTGCCCACATACAAACTGGAAATTCACTTTTACAAAAAAATTAAAAACCTATAACTAAATAAAAAACCAAATTATCTTTTACCAGCTGCAGTTTCTGCTCATAAATAAATCTGTTTGGTTAGAAAATATAACCAAGGGGGCCCCGCTAAGCCTCCGTAAGTAACGTATTTCGGTTCGGTTATTTTTGGATACGGGAGAAAAATAACCGATTTTGCCTACGGTATCACCAATTTTGATGTCTATTAACGCTCTAACAAGACTTATAGGGCATTTATTTAGCCTATTTGTTAATTAGGTACATTTTTTTAGCCCATTCCGTTCAAAAATGCTTATGGATAACCAGATACACCAAATTTTTTGAAAACGAAATAAACTTGCAAGTCTTAAAAGAAACTGCTGCTATTGAGGCCGGCATGGAAAGCAGAATAAATAGTTTATTAATAAATTCAATAGTTTCGATATGGAAGTCTCATATATCCTATTATATCTTCTTAAAAGAATAATATAATATATTAAATACAACGCATTTTCTGTATTTCTTAAATTGATAGTCATTAGAATCAACAATATTTTGGAAAATAAAATTAATTATTGATGAATTAGGTTTTCCAAAATAATGTTGTTTCTAACTTAAAAAATACCAGAATTCAAATTTCCCGGCGCCGGCGCCGCTACCCTAATTTAAGCTTCAGGACCGAGTCACTAGAGGAGCAACAGTAGCAAAAAACTTATAACAGGGCCCTAAGTCGTCAGATCGTCTTCTATACCCGTAGGTACATATTTTGTGGTTAGGGCCTCATTCAGAAAATTTTCGATTTCGTTTAGTTTAAATTTTATCATGAGTTGATTGTAATAGAAAGTTTTTGAACCATTTTGTTGCTTGAAAGTTTGAGACAATGATGTGTTTGAAATTAACTCTGTGTTTCGGACTTCCATTGTCTATATTTTATTTATACACGACGTTTCGATCAGTACAATCTCTGATCGTCTTCAGGTGCAAACTACAATCAATTCCTAAGGATACGTACTTATATACTGTGAGAAATCACTCAACCTTGAAGTTTAAGAAGTTGGCTCCGGTCAAATATTTGGGAACGGTTTCAGGAGATTCGAGAATATACTATGGAGGAAGATTATCAACCGATTCTGGACAAAATTACACGAACCTGCGACCATCTACGACAGACTTGGCAAGCAAAGCACCAAAGGAAATTCGCCCATCAACAGCCACAAAGCCAATCGACCACCGACGCTGTAAGAACCATCGTCAATGGGTCAAAGAAGACATTGACACCCATAAAAGAAAACTTACTTGCCAAAGGACTTAACTTTTCCATCGCTCCTAAGAAGATACCTACCATCGATATCATCACCGCCATAGAAGGTCATCCTCTTCCACGACAAGACGCCGACGAGTTCAGACATCAGGTAAGGACCATTATTGACAAACCTATTAAGCATACCTCTAATATAAGCAAAACAGAGGAAGAATCTTCAAAAGGACAAATCAATTAAAATCTTACCGGCAGACAAGGGCAATGCAACAGTGATTTTGGACACGGAAACCTATGACCAGAAAGTTGAAGAGGTACTCTCTAAAGGAAACTATAAACTTCTCCCAAAAGATCCGTCGCAATCAATCGAAAGTAAGGTTTATAGAATTTTGAAAAAGTATTCCAGACATATTCCGGACAATACAAGATCTCAACTTACACCACATTATAGCAAGCCTCCTCATCTATACGGACTTCCCAAAATTCACAAAGATGCAATGCCCTTACGCCCAATTACAAGTTCCAGAAATTCTCCAACAAGCAATCTGCCTAAATTCCTTTTGAAAATTATTCAACCTCTTGCAGGCAAGACCGCTTCATTTGTAGAAAAATTCCAACCATTTTGTTAATATTCTTAAATCTTTTGTTTTAGGAACCGAGGATAGACTTGTCAGTTTTGATGTCGAAAGTCTATACACCAATGTCCCAATAAAGGAATCGCTAGATATTATTAGAAAGAGACTGGTTGATGACGAATGCCTTTATGAACGTACCAGCCTACCGCTGGAGGGAGTGATGGAGTTGTTGGAGTGCTGCCTACATAACTCTTATTTTCAAGTGAAAGATAGGTTTTATGCTCAGGAAGACGGTCTGCCAATGGGTTCATCGCTTTCGCCAGTGGTGGCCAATATTTACATGGAGTGGTTCGAATCACACGCGGTTGATACCGCAACATATAAACCTAAGCTCTGGCTGAGATATGTTGATGATACTTTTATTGTCTAAACCGGGAATGACCAACAACTTTCAGAATTTCTTCACCACCTAAATAACATAAGACCCACCATTAAATTCACAATGGAGTTGGAGCAAAATTGTCAAATTCCTTTTCTTGATGTACTTGTCACACGAGTAGAAAGCGACATCAGAACAACAGTCTATCGTAAACCCACTCACACAGAACAATATTTAAATCAAGGTTCAAATCATTCTGCTACAACCAAACGAGGCATAATCAAAACTTTGTATAACAGAGCCGTTCAAATTTGTAACAATTCTCATGACTTGTAAATCGAAATAAGAAACATTAAGAAGGATCTGCAGCAGAATGGTTACAGCCTGAAACTCATAACAGATACTATTTCTAAATTTCAATAAACAGGACAGAGATTACAAGACCAAAACCAGGCAAATGCATTCCTTACAATCTCATACGTTAAAGGAGTATCAGAGAAAATTCGAAGAGTAGCGAAAACTTTAATATTAAAACAGCTTTTAAATCTAGTAATACAATTCGAAGCCTTCTTAGTAAAACAAAACCGGAGAATAAACAAAATAAGGAATGCATTTACCAAGTTCCTTGTGAGTGTGGTGAATCATACATAGGCGAAACTAAAAGACCACTATCTGTTAGGCTTAAGGAACATCAGACGAATACCCAAAACAACACCGAATGAAGTGGGCAGAAGCAAAGGTTTTGCACAAGGAGTCACACTGGAAGAAACGAAAATTCCTTGAAGCTGCCTTTATTGGACAGAATCAGGATATTTTCAGTAAACCAAGTGTTGAAATCCCAAATATTTGGAAGCCCCTCCTTGGGCGGAGCCAACTTCTTAAACTTCAAGGTTGAGTGATTTCTCACAGTATATAAGTACGTAGCATTAGGAATTGATTGTAGTTTGCACCTGAAGACGATCAGAGATTGTACTGATCGAGACGTCGTGTATAAATAAAATATAGACAATGAAAGTCCGAAACACAGAGTTAATTTCAAACCATTTTGTTATTGTTATCGTTAGACAATTGATCACAGTGTACTAGATATGGCCAAGGCAGCAAGTGGTGATCCAATACATAAACTTAAATAGTGCGAACTCTAAACATCATAGAATTATAAAATCTCAAATGAATGAAGCTCAGATATTGTTTGGGCCACAGGTATGGTGGACGCACCCACCCATTGGTCATTTTCAGGGGTACAATATATAGTCATATAGCCGCAAGAGTAGCAAGATCGATAGAAATCTGTTTCGTCACAATTCCCTCTAATATTAGGAAGTAATTTGTTATTTTAAATCTAAAAACTGCAAATTTGTAGCAGCCTTAAGTCTTAAAATGAGAAAACGTTAAGTTTATTATTACAAGCTTTTATTTAACTTCACTTCTATTATCTATATTATATGTTTCTATGTTCGGATAAAAATCTTGCAACTCAATTTTGACTAACTTGTAGTCCGATTGAATTCAAACTTGGTACGCGATTATAGTTCCGATGACAATACAATAATATGATAATGTTAGGCATTCCCTGGAGGGAAGAAAACGCCTAAGTTTGTCCGCTTTCACCCAAAATTGGTATACGTGCTCATGTTTTGCTATGCAATTTTAACTGACTTATACACACCCGATTGTCTTCAAATTTGGTATGCGTTTATAGTTCCGGTGACAATACAATAATATGGTATTATCAGGTACCCACCTCCCCTAACGAGGGAAGTGGAAAGGGGAAAAAGATATAGTTTTTTCGATTTCAAAATTGGCATACAGGGGTTTTTAGGGAAGAGGATTATGAGTTATTTTTATCAGATTTGAAAATTTCAATATGGCGGATTCAAAATGGACGATTTAGGGTACAAATCTAAATAGTAAAAAAATAATTTGATATAAAAAGAAGCTTTTCAAATACAAGCTTTTATATAATATAGAGTTCACTAAAAAGTAGAAAATAATTTTTAGCATTCTGATATCATAATAATAAAAGCGATGACCGTAAATTAGGTCGGGTTGGGTTGAATACTTAATACTTACCCTTGCATTTCTCTGCATTATAGTGAATTCAGATTCTTGCGAACAATCATAAAATCAATAACATAAATTTTTCGAGTCAACAGGGCCAAACTTATTTAAAAAGTTTTTTTTATATAAAATTATTTTCTAGTTTTTAGATTTGTACTCTAAATCGTCCATTTTGAACCCATAATGATATTTTCACATCTGATCAAAAATTCATAATCCCTTTCTCTAATATCGGTATGCCAATTTTGACTAAAATCAAACAAATAAAATCTTTTTCCCCTCCACTTCTCTCGTAAGGGGGAGGCATATTAATGTATTGTCACCGGAACTATAAAAGCATACCACATTTGAAGACAATAGGATGTGTATAAGTCAGTTAAAATTTCTTAGCAAAAGATGACCAAAAATCGTTTATCTTGAATCCACCATATTGAATTTTCAAAATCTGATCTAAAATTCGTATCTCCAAAAAAACTCCGTGTACCAATTTTGGTTGAAATCGGACAAACTTAGGTGTTTTCCCCCCTCCACTTCTCCCGTAGGGGAAGGTGGGTACCTGATAATCCCAAATTATTGTATTGTCATCGTGTATAAGTCAGTTAAAATTGGTTAGCAAAACATGACTAAAAATCGTCTATCTTGAATCCGCCATTTTTGAATTTTCAAAATCTGATAAAAAAATTCGTATTCTTTATCCCCAAAAACCTTCGTATACCAATTTTGGTTGACATCGGATAAACTTAGGTGTTTTCCCCTCTCCACTCCCCTCGTAGGGAGAGAGGGGGTGCCTAATAATACCAAGTTATTGTATTGTTACCGGAACTTTAACTGCATACCAAATTTAAAGACAGGTGGATGTGTATAATTCAGTTTAAATTGGTTAGCAAAACACGACTAAAAATCGTTCCTCTTGAATCCACTATATTAAATTTTCAAAAGCTTATCAAAAATTCGTATTCCTTATTCCCAAAAACCTCCGTATATCAATTTTGGATGACATCGGACAAACTTAGGTATTTTTCCCCCTCAACTCCCCTCGTAGGGGGGGGAGGAAGGTGCCTAATAATACTAAATAATTGTATTGTTACCGGAACTATAAAAGCAGACAAAACTTAAATACAATCGAATGTGTACAAATCAGTTAAAATTGGTTAGCAAAACATGACCAAAAATCGTTCATCTGGAATCCACCATATTGAATTTTCAAAATCTGATCAAAAATTCGTATTCCTTATCCCCAAAAACCCCCGAATACCAATTCTGGTTGAAATCGGAAAAACTTCCCCCATTATATTGTATTGTCACCGGAACTATAATTGCATACCAAATTTGAATTCAATCGGACATGTAGAGGTTAGTCAAAATTGAGTTGCAAGAATTGACCCGAACATATAAACATACAGTACGTAGAGGTAAAGTTAAATAAAAGCTTGTAATAAAAAATACGCAAAATATAAAGCCGGTCCAGCATTTTTACACATCTAAATTGAATTTAAATTCATTAATTTTTGGGTGACTTCGCTCACCAGTCTGGGTCTCTCTCAGGCATATTGGATTACTATCGCGTTTTCTTTGTTATGTTCGGTGTACAAATAAAAACGAATATCATCGCCGCCTTAACAGGCATATTACATAATAATATATTTTTCATCTATAAAATATCTCTGGCATCTTGCTGTTTCACTCTGGTGCATTTGATTGATATGAAAGCAGCAAAAGGGGTTATTCAGAGTGATTTAAAGTTAGCAGTGTAGTTATAATGCCGTGGGGGCTTTTGAATTTGGCAACTTAAAAATCTGGTTTTTGTTCTTTGGAAAGTAAGGTTATGTTTTGTCTAAATAAAAATGGAATAGACTGTATATAAATATTATATGCACAATATGACTTAAATTTTACATAAATGTTACATTCCAATACGTAATATTTATATAACATTTATGTTATAAATTTACATAGTAGTTACATAAAGAGTACGTTATTTACGTGATGTCAAGTTTACCTTGATGTTACCTGTAAGGGATATAAAATTATGTAAAAAAAATTACCCCAATTTTACCCTTCGATTTACTTTCTAGTTACTAGTCAATCGATATCTGCCGTTTCCCAGTTTTTTGTTGCCGTAAATTATTCACGTTATTTTAATTACATATTATTACTTACGTAAAAAGTAGGGAACTTTGTGCATGGCATTATGCAGAACATGGAAGTTACTTTTTACCTTGTTGTAACTAGAATGTATGTAACAAAGTAATCATGTGGTGTAACTTTTACGTAATATTTACGTAACGGTGTAGGCTGGGTTTACAAATCTTTTAGGTAATAATAATTAAATTCTGCCTGTTTTGTATACTTTGAAATAAATCAAAGATAAAGTTGAAACAATTTAATTTGGATGTAATTTTTCAAAATTATTCTGTGATAAAAATCTATCTGGGGTATCTGTTACAGTGGCGGGCGGTCCCCTTTTTGCTACGCGCCTCTATTTTTTAGCGTTTCAACAAGTATGATTTTTAAAAAATTAATGATTAGTGCAATTACCTGCTAACCCACCAGTTATGCTCCTGTAAAAAACTCAACACCTTCTGTCCTGAATATATGTCGTTGGCGTCGAGTTTTTCTGAGACTCTGGCTAGTGGGGAGGTCCGAAATGGTGTATTAATAGAGTTTCCACAGGATATTTACAATAAATAAATTTTCGAATTTCGGAAAACATTCAAGCTACGTGCGAAGTGTTTTGTGCTGTTTGCCCAATAGCGATTTTTCTTATATTTAAACGGGCATTATCTTACATACAGGGGGAAAGACTTAATTGAATTTTTATTTCATATTAACTGAAAAATACTACCACATACAAAATGGGCTCTTGCTTAGAAGGCTGTATATCTAACTCCATGGATTTACTAGGAAAAGGTAGTCGGAATGAGTTATTAGGCAGTTTTTGAGTTACTTGTATTTGACAATTTGGTTTGGTAATAACTTTATTTTTAATTTAAAAAAATTTTCGCACAGATTATGTTAAATTAATAAAATATTACCAGGTTTTAACACACATTTCATTCCAAATTCAATCGGATCTTTTTTTACATTGACAATGACTGTTTCATTTCATTTTTGTGTTTAAATGTCAGCCAGCATATTAAAATTGTCCGGAGAATTTAGAATGGACAATATAAAACATTTATTTAGTAAAAAAAAGCCCAACTAATATTTTTTCTGCTATCTGCAATATGCATTGAACATTCTGATTTGTGTTTCGCTCAATATTTCTTAATTTTAGAGGAAAACACTACGTTGGTACTAGATTACAATTATTAAATTATTTTTTCAAAAAAATAATTTTTTTTATATAGGTAGGTCTACTACGTTTTTAAAACGTATAAATTATTTTTTTTATACCTTCATTAAAAACAGGATTTTAGTAACAGTCCGCAAATAACCAAACCATGGATTTTTATGGTTACTGATGGAAAAAAAAGATTTCTGTCAGATTTTTACCCAAAATTAAGAAAGAATATAGCGGAATATGGTAATATTGAAAAAATCTAATTATTCTTGCCTAAAAACACCAAGTAATTACGAAAAAATCATTTAAAAACATCGTCAAAATATCAAACTGTCAAAAATTAAAATGTCGCAATAATGAACGTTACCAAAAAAACGAAAGATTAAAAAATCTTGGGTGGAAATAACGAAAATTCAAACTTTAATGATGTATAGTGGAGGGCGACCAGTGAAACTACTGATGAGCCCACGCTGGTTACCCAGGGCGAAACATCGTTTACTCATCTCTCTTTTCGCTTTGATCTTTCGTGTGTTCCTTGTGGGATGCTCATCGAAGTTTGAATTTTCGTTATTTCCACCCAAGATCTTTTGATCTTTTGTTTTTTTTTTTAGTTTATTTTCGGTTGAAGTAACTGATTTGGAGGTTTTTTAACTTCTTTTTTTGTTTTAATGAACGTTACCATGTAAAAAAGCAGATCGCGATGGAAACCATTCTGTTTTCATGTACCAGCCGCCTTGATTTATAGTGTAAAGATCGTGTGTTGCGAGAAGTGCTCTTCGTTGGAGATTTTTAAAAGTATTTTGATAACTCGCGGCTAAACTATGCTTTTTTTTACTCGCGTTTTTATGTAAAAAAAGCACTTTTTTAGCCACTAGTTGTTAAAACTACTATTTTTTTATACCTTCATCAAAAATATGATTCTAGTAACTGTCTGCATATAACCAAAGCATGGATTTTTTGTTTACCGATGCAAATAAACTTTTTTTTTAATAACAGGTGCAAAAAAAGATAAAATAGTAAATAAAATAGTAAAAAACAGTAATATTGAAAAAATCTAATTATTCTTGCCTAAAAATTAAGCCATTTCTACGAAAGCGTAGAAGGGCGACAAAGCAATTTTTATTTTAATTCCGACTTTGCACTCGGAATTCTGACTTAAAACTCGAAATTCCGACTTAAAACTCGGAATTCCGACTTTAAACTCAGAATTCCTACTTTAAAGTTATAACTCGGAATTTGACTTTAAACATCCCAAAAAAATTGAGGGGAGGTCCAAAACTGTTTTTTTTTCTTAAACGGTTATACTTACAACAAAAATACATTTAATAGTATTTTTTTCACTTACTCTTTATTTACCCGAGATTTTTTTTTCATAACCCATAAAATATATGTTATTTCGAAAAAATGACAGGCCAGTGTTATGAAAGTTAGACTTTTGAATAATAATAATTTTTATAATATCTTCATAACCTATTCTTCTGGATGTTTTTAAATTTTTAATCTTTTGCGTACCTTTTCTGGAAAACTTTCGGTGGGGGGAAAGGGGTTAATAAAAATCATATTCAATATTAGACATAGTCGTAGATTTCCCGAATCGTATTGAGAATTCCATTCCTCATTATATTAAAAAAATATTTTATAAATTTTATAAGGGGTGGGGGATGGGAATTATTTTATGTTTGTTTTTAAACTGGCGACCAACCAACCAATTTTTCTTGAGAAAGGTCGAAAACACCGCCAAAAAAAAGTTCGAAAATTCGATATTTTTCAAACTAGTGGCGTTGAAAGAAAAGGATTAAATTCTGTGCATTTTTGCCAACCATGACGGGGCTAGTCGCGCATCAAAAAAAAATCGGGGTGGGGGGATGAGCGTATTTTTTTTAAATACAAACGGTTGAGATAATCGAAAGTCGTAGCATACGACTGTTACTAAAAAATATCTGATGGAGCCCATAGGTGTCCTTGTATAACCCAAATATTCATCAAAAATTAATTACTTTTTTTGATATAAATTATCCTTAAAAAAACTGAACATTTCTTATATTTAACTTTTTTTCTAAATATAGTTTCGGCAGGAAGAAATTGAGGGGGGACCAAAGCAGCATTTTTTTTATTCTTAAACTGTTACACTTACAAGAAAAACGATGAAAGTCTTTTCTATGGAGAAAAAAATACATTTAATAGTATTTTTTTCTTTTACTTTTTATCTACCCGACACAATTTTGTTGTCATAATCCATTAAATATAACTTACTTCGAAAAATGACAGAAATAAGTCCAACATTTTTCCAATATATTATTTTTTTAATATATATTTTTTAGTACTGTAAATGTGAAAAATCAGAGGGGGGTGTTATGAAAGTTAGATTTTTAAAAAACAATAACATTTATAATATTTTTCTGGGTGGGTTTCTGGGTTAAATTTTTTATCTTTTGTGGACCTTTTCTGGAAATCTTTCACAAGGGAGAGAGTTATTAAAGATCATATTCATTATCAGAAATAGTTGTAAATTGCCCGAATCGTATTGAGAATTCCAGTGCTCATTATATTAAATTTTTCTCTTTATATAGTTTAAAAGGGGGTGGGGGTTAATGTTTTTCATGTTTTTTTTAACTGGCGACCAAAATATTCAAAAAAATTCGAGTAATATAACACTTTCGATTTGGTTTCTCGTAAGCTATCTGCAAATTTCGTTTTTCTGGGGGAAAAATAGTCTCGGTCAAATTTAATAATTATCCCATAGGTGCTTGATCGGTATCAGAGACCACTAAGACCTTCAAATAAGCGCCTGAATCCCTTACGTACCTTCTCTGAAAAACTGGCAGGAGAAAGTATTTTTCTTTATTCGACTAATACCCTAGATTGCCCGAATTTGGATCTCCAATCATGATCTGTTTTGGTTTCGAACATATTTTTAAAAAAAATGGTGGGGGCTACGAGGAAACCTATGGGCTCCATCAGATTTTTTTTGTATCTTTGGCACCAGTCGTATGCTACGACTTTCGATTATCTCAACCGTTTGTATTTGAAAAATTACGATCCCCCCGATTTTTTTTTGGTTCGCGACTAGCCCCGTTATGGTTGGCAAAAATACACAGACTTTAATCCATTTCTTTCAACGCCACTCGTTTGGAAAATATGCAATTTTCAAAATTTTTTTTGGGGGTTTTTTCGACCTTACCCAAGAAAAATTGGTTGGTTGGTCGTCAGTTTACAAACAAACAAAAAAAAATTACCACCCTCGCCCCCTTATAAACTTTATAAAATACATTTTTAATATAGTTAGGACTGGAATTCCTAATACGATTCGGGCAATCTACGACTATGTCTGATAATGAATATGATTTTCCAGGAAAGGTACGCAAAAGATTAAAAATTTAAAAATATCTAGAAGAATAGGTTATGAAGATATTATAAAAATTATTATTATTTTAAAGTCTAACTTTCATAACACGGGCCTGTCATTTTTTCGAAATAACCAATATTTCACGGGTTATGAAAAAAAAAATTATCTCGGGTAAATAAAGAGTAAGTGAAAAAAAATACTATTAAATTTATTTTTTTCCCCATTGAAAAGACTCATCGTTTTTGTAGTAAGTATAACCGTGAATACAAAAAACAAACAAAAGATTTTTTTGGGGTGTTTAAAGTCAAATTCCGAGTTATAACTCGAAATTCCGAGTTTAAAGTCGGAATTCTGAGTTCTAAGTCGGAATTCCGAGTTATAAGTCGGAATTCTGAGTTTAAAGTCGGAATTCCGAGTTGTAAGTCGGAATTCCGAGTTCAAAGTCGGTATTAAAATAAAAATTGCTTTGTGGCCCTTCTACGCTTTCGTGCATTTCCACAAGTTTTCACTAAGTATTTACGAAAAAGTTATTTGAAAACATCGTCAAAATATCAAACTGTTAAAGATTAAAATGTCGCAACAATGAACTTCACTCGGTAAAAAGCCACATCGCTATGGAAACCATTGTTATTTGATTTACCAGCCGAGCCGCCTTGATTTATAGTGTAAAGATGGTGTGTTGCGAGAAGTGTTCTTCGCTCGAGATTTTTAAAAGTATTTTCCTGTTTTCCTTGGACTTTTTGATAAAGGTATTAAAAAAAATAGTGTTAGCAACTCGCGGCTAAACTGTGCTTTTTTATAGTCGCGTTTTTAAATGCCTCGCTGCGCTCGTTATTTAAACCAACGTTTGTAAAAAAGCACTATTTTAGCAAGTACTTGTGAAAACTACTATTTACTTTTTAACTTTTTTATATTTTATCAAAACAATAGTGCGGAAAAAAAATGCGCACATTTGCGGTCACCCGTAGAAAAGCTACTATTACTCAAGTACACAAAAGATCAAAGCGTGTGTTCCTTGTGGGATGCTCATCCAAGTTTGAATTTTCGTTATTTCCACCCAAGATCTTTTGATCTTTTGTTTTTTAGTTTCTTTTCGGTGAAGTAACTGATTTGGAGGTTTTTTAACTTCTTCGTTGTTTTAATTGCCTTAGGAGCATAATCCTACTGGAAATATTAACACGCCAGGACGAATTCGTATCAGGTAACTTGGATAAGTAAGTACCAGTGCGAAACGATGCCTATTTGTGAGTGGTTCAAGGCTGGAAATCAAAATGTATGATGGTGTTTAATGATGTATAGTGGAGGGTGACCAGTGAAACTACTGATGAGCCCACGCTGGTTACCCAGGGCGAAACATCGTTTAATCATTTCTCTTTTCGCTTTGATCTTTTGTGTGTTCCTTGTGGGATGCTCATCCAAGTTTGAATTTTCGTTATTTCCACCCAAGATCTTTTGATCTTTTGTTTTTTAGTTTCTTTTCGGTTGAAGTAACTGATTTGGAGGTTTTTTAATTTCTTCGTTGTTTTAATTGCCTTAGGAGCATAATCCTACTGGAAATATTAACACGCCAGGACGAATTCGTATTAGGTAACTTGGATAAGTAAGTACCAGTGCGAAACGATGCCTATTTGTGAGTGGTTCAAGGTTGGAAATCAAAATGTATGATGGTGTTTAATGATGTATAGTGGAAGGTGACCAGTGAAACTACTGATGAGCCCACGCTGGTTACCCAGGACGAAACATCGTTTAATCATTTCTCTTTTCGCTTTGATCTTTTGTGTGTTCCTTGTGGGATGCTCATCCAAGTTTGAATTTTCGTTATTTCCACCCAAGATCTTTTGATCTTTTGTGTTTTAGTTTCTTTTCGGTTGAAGTAACTGATTTGGAGCTTTTTTAACTTCTTCGTTGTTTTAAAAATTTGCTAATTCAATATACTGCATAAACGACTTATTTCTGTTGAATTATTGGCCCGGTCTACTTAGTTTTTATACGTTAAAATTGATTTAAATTTAATTGATGTTTAGAAAGCAAGACCTTGATAATTTTAAGTTTTTTGTGGAAGTACATTCTAAACACCGGTTAAATTTAAACTAGGTTTAAAAATGAGGTGCAATTGGCAATCAGCGAAACTAAATTTTTAGTTGCCTGTTCCGCAAGCTAATTAGGCAAGATAAAGGCTATTTTCCTAACTAATATTAAAAGCGATTCTCAACTGCCACCCATTAGAATAAGTGTATGTAGCAGTACTTAAATTTCCCAACTGAAACTTCATGTTTCCCAACTGCAAGCAACTGAAATCAACATTGGGGGGGGGGGGGAAGCTCCCCTTCTCAAGGGATCGCCGGTGGGGGCTACTGTGTTGTTACGATTTCATGGTTCATAATGAGTGGAAGTGTAACAGGCTAATCTCCCTTCCACTCACTGGTTGACCGAAAACCACCAAATACACCTTCATTGGCATTATTGTTTTGTTTGTTTAATAGAAGATATCCACTAAAGCTAATCATAAATTTCTTTTTTTTCATAAATTCAATTCAAACAAGTTTGCTTATTTTTTTTTATAGAACTAAACCCACATAACATTGGAGGAATATTCATGTTATAGGAATATATGACAGGAATGTTCCGGGCCTATTTTTTGTTGAATATTCTTTAAGAGTTTGTGATAGCTATATTTCTTAACGTGATAATCAAGTTATTTCTATGAATATTCCCAAAAAGAATATTTTTGTCAGGATTTTGGCATGTTATAACTATAATGTAGTTTAGCAGGTAATATAATTATTATAAATATAATACAGCAAAAAGTTATTTAGGTAATCTTTTGATAACTAATCTCAAGTAGTACGTCAACATAATGGTGATACATTGATATACCTATATCCATATGCTACTCCGTAATTGCACTTTAGTGGAAGACTAATGCATATTTGGTGGATAGGTAGGATATCCATCTCCTGGCCATCTAGACATGTTTTGAATCACAAAATCATATCCATGCAATATTCAATAGGGATATATATTTCCTATGTGGAATATTATAGTCAGTGTCTAGGTATATTACTATAATTCTTCTAATAACGTTCTGGTCGTGTTATAGTCATGTTTCACGTCACGTTTCACATTTATATCAGCTGTATGAGCTAGAACATAACTTATTGTCGGCATGTGTTAGTAATATTCCCAATGGTAAAATATAACATTTCTATCACATCCTTTGTTCTCTAAGTATATGACTATTACATTACAGGAATGTTAAATTGTTATGTGGGAAGCAGGTTCCATAGGTTTGTTATGAGTGGTGCAATTTACAGCTCCCTCCACTGAGACCTGACAGATCTATTGTGGCTCATTCCCCCCCCCCCCCTACCCGCTCACCAGACCGGTCTGATGAGCACCCCCTAGGAAGGCAGTTTTTCTTTCCATAGAGGGATTTAGACCTAAACCCCTTTATCGGGGCTAGGGATCTTTAACGTGCTCCACTATCAATATATGGATCACACGGTACCGTCCTCTTATCGTCCTCTACGAGGGACGGTATGGAATCAATTTCCGGTCAAACTGAACGTCATAAAGTAAAAACTTCAAAATAAAAGTTGTATACGGCGCAAAGATCTACAAATTTTGTAAATGTCACTTTTTAACATAACCTCATAATTTTCGAGAAAAATGCAGAAAATCGTAATATTTTTATTTTTTCGTTTTTTATTTTTCATTTCCGCAAAAAAAATTGCATTGTCACAAAAATTGGTCAAAATATACTTCTCTGTTTCCTTAATGTCTAAATTTTTTTTTAGATACAAAGGTTAAACATTTTTTGAAATATTATTTTTTGACGTTGCTCATAAAAAATTATAGTGACAATTAAAAAACATGCTCAGAAATGCAAAAAAAAGAAATAATGACTTTTGCAACAATGAAATTTTTCGGCAATTGTTGATAATTTTTTTCAATTTAAAAAAAAATCAACATCCGGTTACACCATCTATTTGTCCAGAAAAAATTCAAAGGAGAAGGTATTTAATTTACTACGTTTTTAAATAAAGTCGCTTTTTCTTCAGTAAAATCGTTTTCTAACAGCTAATCAATGTACTGTCAATCCTCTTACCTTAAAGTTTCCCAAAAATTAAATCATATATATATATTGTTATATTAAAAAACCTTATATTATATTTTTTTTAAACACAAATCAAACAACTGAGTTTAAAAAAAAATCCGGTTTAAAACAAAATTGATTTAGTATTTTGAATTGTTCTAATGGTATGTCTAGGACAAACATTTTCAAACCGTCATTTGTTTAAATGCACTTTAAGAGTACCGTATAAACAAAGTAATTTTTTGACCTAAAACTTTATTTTTGTGCAGTATTGCTATGAACATCTTATTTCGATTAATAAAGTGTCATACATAAACAAAAATTGTTTGTCGTAGAATCGATTTATTTTAATAATTAAAATATATGTTTTTGATATATATAATTTAAAGATATTTTTTAACTTATAAATAAATTTGAATGAAAATTCCGTGTCTCTATTAATGTAATTTATATGTAAAAATATAAGAAATGAAATAAATAGGCCATTTTTTTAATAAATTATTTCAAATTCCGATTTTTGCTTTGAAAAATAGTATATTTTTCTAAATTTTTACAATGGATATTTATATTACTGGCTCAGGAAATATCGTAAGGTAATCTATTAGAGTTTATTAAGCCGGAATTGCAAAAGCAATTGTTGTTTTCAATATTTATTTATTTTTTAATTTTAAGAGTGAATTTGAATCCTAAAAACAGTTCGTTTACTTAAACAGATAAACGGCACATCAAAAATTAACAAAGTTTTCCACAGCGGAGGCTTCTGCTGTCTCCCACAGAGCATTCGCGTGGTTTTTCAAAAAAAAATATATATATCTTGTTTTATTTAGATTTTTAAAATAATCGATAATTTTTAACGTGAATTGAATATTTTTAGAGACGTAAAATTATGTAAAAAACTTAAAATTATACAAACTCCGTGAAATGGTTCCGGGATAAAGCTTTAAAAATTTGATTGAAATTTGATTAACATGCAGTTTTTTAGATTAAGTAATTGGAGGAACCGCATTTTTTATTAAAATTCACCCTCAACGGGAATTTTCCTGAGTAAAATTTTTTGACATTGCTCATTTTTCTTGTTTTTCTTGACTTGACTTTTTGGTGAGATAATAAAAAATTATAGTAACAAAAAAAACATGCTCAGAAATGAAAAAAAAGCAAATAATGGCATTAACAACATTTCATTTTTTGGTAATTTTGTAAATGTCACTTTTTAACATAACCTCAAAATTTTCGAGAAAACTGCAGAAAATCCTAATATTTTTATTTTTCAGTAATTGTGTATAATTTATTTTAATTAAAAAAAACTCAAGAATCGATTACATCATTCAGTTGTATGGAAAAAATGCAAAAACGATATTTTTGTGTAGTATTGCTATAAGCTTAGAAAGCACTTTTTTTGGTCATTTTAGTGAATATGTATTTTTTTATCTAAACTACTTTCCTTTTTTTTCAACTCTTTTTAAATCAGGATAATATAAGAGGCATATTTTTTATATTTATATCGAAATAATTGTTGGACGGAAGTAGCCCAAAATTTTAGCTCCTTGTTGGAAATTAAAAAAAGATAAATATTGAAAACGATAATTGCCTTTGCAATTCCGGCTTAATAAACTCTAAATATAATATTCATTGTAAAAATTTAAAAAATATACTATTTTTGAAAGCAAAAAAATTTCAGGCATTAAGGACACAGAGAGGTATACTTTGGCCGAGTTTCGTGAAAATACAATTATTTTTGCGGAAATGAAAAATAAGAAACGAAAAAATAAAAATATAACGATTTTTCGCATTTTTCTCGAAAATTTTGAGGTTATGTTAAAAAGTGACATTTACAAAAGTTGTAGATCTTTGCACCGTCTACAATTTTTATATTGAAGTTTTTACTCTATGACGTTAAGTTTTGCCATAAATCACAATAATACAATTTTTCTCCCCCTCTCCCCCCACCAAGCATTTTTTTTTAAAACGCTCCTTTACCATTTCCACTTATCAAACTGCTGTTAAAAATTTTTTTGTCTGTTGTTTTAATTTGGTTGGTCCATATCGTACGTCATCATAGTAACATTAATATGAATAAAGCAATGGATTGATTGGTATAATAATTTTATTGTACGTTCAACTGTAAATAATTTGTACGATAAAACCATATATCTATGAAATACTATAATGACCCAAGACAACGAAAATAATTGAAAAATCATGGTTGGCTTTGGGCTAGGCCAACGGCGAAAAATCTACTGCGCATGACTGATGCAGTCTACATGCTCTCGCGTTTTTGGCTCTGCATTTTTTCCAGGTTACCTTGAATGGAAGAGTTGTTATCGCAGGGCCGTTATGGTATCTCAATAGTTGTATAGATAAAACTAATTTTCTGTTAATAATCAAAAAATAACAATAAAACTATAATTTACATATTTTTAAGTAACGACCGTTATTTCTCTGTCCGTATATTATATCGGACCACTTATTTGACAGTTTTATGTTTAAATGTGAAGACGTCATTTAGGTGAAAATAAAATGTAGAATAAATTTTATTTTTTTTAAATATGTATGGTCGACTCTATAAAGAAAAATACATATTATGAACTAAACTTGAGATTTTTACCGGGTTTCTCTATTAGTGGAGTAAATTCGTAATAAAAAGGAACTGCAAAAAAAGTTTTTTTTTTAAATTTGGTATAGTAATAACTAATACCAAAGTTAAATTTTCAGTCAAGAATCCCCCATTTTACGACCCCAGAAACCAAGATGGTGGTTCTTAAAGTTAAAAAATTTTTTTTTTCTTCGTTTTCAAAAAATTCAAGTCAAAGTTAACCGATTTATAATAAGGATTAATTAATTAATTTAAAAATATGCAAAAAGATTTTGAAATTTTATTTTTTTAAAGATTTTATATTTGGTTATACGTGCCTGATGGCGTCATTTTTTTTACACAAAAAATTAAAATTAATTTAGTCCATCCTAAACATGCTTTTGTTTGTGCAAATATGATAACCCAGAGAAAAATATAATGTTGTATTTTTTAATTTAATCTCCGCCATATTAATTTGAGAATGACATATGTAATTTTATTGCGACTTTTAAAACGTTTTCATTTTAGTATAAATTGATAAATTCCATGACATTAGTGTAAATGTCACACCAGCAGAGAAAAATAACTTTTTTATGCCAAATCGAAATTTAAAAAAAAATTGTAGTAGAGCCGAACTCAATGCTAATGGTATCTACTAAAAAATTAAAAGAAAGTGGAGTCTATAGGTTAATGTCTCTAATGGCGTTTTCCTGTTGATGCACTGGTGCGGACTAATTGTATCTCTATCCTTTTCTGTTTTAAATCAAAATAAGGGATAGAGATACACACAGTCCGCATTGTTGCAACAAAAGGAAATCGCTGTTATATTTTTACAAATCATCTTTGTAACTGTGGTTGTGAATCTGACCTTTTTTTATTGTGAGTTCAAAGATCTAGTAGATAGTAGCTTTAATATGAAATATTGAAAACGATTATTACTTAAAAAGTAAAAAAAGAATCAAAGAAAAATAAAATTTTTGATATCTGACCGCTATTTTGTTTTGATACTTATGTCAACTTTTTTTATAAACTAAATAAAAACAAGATATATATATTTTTTTGAAAAACCACGTGAATGGTCTGTGGGGGATACCAGAAGCCTCCGCTGTGCAAAATTTTGTCAATTTTTGATGTGCGGTTTATCTGTTTAACTCAACGAACTGTTTTTAGGATTCAAATTCACTCTTAACTAAGATCTCCTCACCACTATTCAGTTAATTTTGATTTGATTTTGGAAAAAACGTAAAAACATATTTTTTCCTAACTTTGACAGCCGCCTTATTGGTTTTTGGGTTCGGAAAATGGCGGATCCTCGACTGGAAATTCAGCTTTTGGTGTTATATCCTTTTTGCATTTGTGTTTTTAAAATCTTTACGAATATACTCCACTATATAGCTATACTATACCATAAATAATTATACATTATGCTACTAAAATTAAGGAACTATAAAGTAGGTATGTAAGTAAACAACTAAAGGCCATCACACATAAACTTTGAAACATAACGCGTAACATAACTAACATACGGGCGGATACAGGCGATTTAAAAGAAGGGACCAATTTTTTAACACTGACAATGACAGTTCCATTTGGTGCGAAAAATTTGGAATGCACAGTGTATTTAAAAAAAAGCAAGGACGAATTCTAGTCTTAGGCTAGATTTTTTTGCCAAAATTAGGCGTAGGCGAAACTTTTGAGAAAATTATTCTAAAATTGCCACAAATTTGCAAACGTTCTAAATGTTGTTGACCAAAATTGATGAAAATTTAAACTAAAGTTGTGCCGCAGGGAAAAATTTTTGCAGTTTAAGTAGAAATTTATTCAAAAATTTCGATAATTGTGAGACGCAATAGTGAATATGTATAGCTTTACTAGTAGATTTTTTATGTAAGAGGAAAAGGCAAAGAATAAAAGCTACTACCTACTGTAATAATTTGGATACTATCCCAATGAGCATTTTTGTCTATATAGAACTTACAGCAAATAGTATAAAACCTTCATAAAATAACCAAAAGTTATATTATTTAGTGTTAGTGATAATTTTATGACTCTAATATATCTCTTAAATGAGTAAAAAAGACTTGAAGAACAACTGACCAACACCAGCTTATAAAAATTTATGGTAGATAGTCATGGATAGAAAAACAACATATAGATTTTATAAAACTTCCTTATGAGCCATCAAGTCTAGAGATTATTATAAAAAGGTTTTACAACTTTTCTAACAACACTACATAACAAATTAAAGGTTTGTATCGATTTAGAAATGTAAATTTTCCATCTTTCTTCCCCTTGCTTGTTATGTATTATTCTTTTTTACAATAAAAAATTTATAAAATTGTGTTTACCAATCTTCTAAAATAAATTAAAATGGAAGTTAGATAAGTTGAAGGAATATGAATATTTATATATAATAGTAAACAAAAGCTGTTTTGCCAGTCATCCTACTCTGAAAATCAGCTGCGGTTCCGTGTGTACAGTATAGTTTTCGAATACACTCACAAAATTTTCATGGGCTCCAAAAATACTTGGGAAAACGGGAAAAAATATTCATTTAAATAACATTATTTTTTTCACATACGTTTTTTGCTTTCTGGGAGAAATATTGAATTGAATACTGAATGTTTTTATTTTGGTCAAAAACCTATTTTTGGAATCAAAAATGGCGAAAATTTACGACAATTTTATAAAAAAACAATACAACTATACCACTGTTTACCTCGATCAACACTATTTTATCAACGTTTTAAAACATGATGCTATTTGGAACAAAGGGCTGCAGATGACGCAGTGTTGAACACTGATGGTCCGTTTCTGCGAGCTTAACATGGTTACCATTGTTCTCTTTTAGATTGCGGGGTCGAAGGGTGCACAGACGGGTATTTTTCGAGGTTTTCATATTTTCCGCCGACCAGCAGTATCAGCGTATGCTCTCGACGTTTCACGGTGCGTTTTTGCGAACTTAACACGGATGTTATATTGTTCTCTTTTTCTAAAACACGGTTCCCATCTATGCGTTTCTCATTCGTGGGTGCCCCGAATCAAAACACGCATCACGTGGTCTAAGCGAGATTTGCCTATACAAGTTCATGTTTTTTTGAGTCAGGGTGACCGCGCATGGAAAACGCTGGTGGGAATTGGGTGTAAAATGCGTTCGACCCCGATATCTGTCAACGGCAACTATCTCAAGAAAATTTAGATCGCAAAAACGCGCCTTTTGATGTCACAAGATTAACCTTAAAAAAATCTTGTTTGTTTTGTTTTTATAATTTTGCCAAAATAAATTTAATTTTTTTTTGTTCTAAAAACAGTGGTATTATAACCACTATATAAAGAAATTAATAACAGCATGAAAACCTTATGGGCAAAAAAGGTTTATGAATGAGTTCATAATCTTATCTTATAAAAATTTGTTGTTGGTTACTTAAGTTTTTATAAGTGGGTTGATAGCAACATTTTAAAAACCAATATATATATCTTTAATTGATATTTACTTACGGTTTTATAGATGGTTTGACAGAAAGATTTCTAACACCAATTTATATACCTTTTGTCACTGATGACTTATATTTTTATAAATATGTTGGTGGAAACGTTATTAATGCCAATTTATATAAAATTTGTTACCCATGACTTTAATTTTTATAAAGATGTCTGGGGAAATATTGTTAACGCCAGTTTTATGTTACTTTAGGGTACCATCAATTTAGAGCCTTTAATAAAACAAATATACAAACTCAATTCTTGTAGGACACCTGTAAATACCCTAGGGTATCAATAGAAGCCTCTTTATAATAATTATATAAATTTCTGTCACCAGAAGTTTCTGAAAATGCTCATTGGGATAAAACGAGGAACAATTATTCAACTTGGACCAAAATAACTCCAAATAGAGTTTATTACAAAAATCCACTACTTAGTAATAAAGGTAATCGATATAAGGTTTAGTTTGATACGCATTATGCTGCGTTAAGGCCTTAGCTTTTTAGTATTCTACTTACTTAAACCGGCTGAGGTTCGATTTTGCACAAGAATTGGCAGGTCATTGTCATTTTATTTAAATATAGGGTGATCTAATAACTGGCCGCCCGCCGGATTTATCTGCGAAACTATGAGCTCCATAAACTTGTGGAACATTTTTGCCTGCCTTTTTATTAAAAATATTTTTGTGCAGCTCAGCCACTTATAAGGGATCTGTTTTTTTCCACATAAATTCAGTGACGAGTCTTTATTGGACCATCCTTTATTTTTCGTTTCTATAATATCGCGAAGAGATACAAAATACTGACCCCATCACAGCTTTTTAGTCTTTTGTTTTTCTCACTAATCTAACATACCAAAACTGTACATACTTGCATACAAATATTGTAAAGTAAAACTTATCGTACAAAGTGTAGAGCAAAAATGGCCATCAACTTTTTATTATGCCTTAAATTCTTATTCTAATAGTATATTAATTGGCCTCTTTCGCAAATTTCTCAACAAACTTAAAATCTTGTGCCGCAATTTTTTTGGGTGGTGTATAACTCAAGAACCCTTTCAATAATCAAAACGAAATTGTAAACATAATTTTCGTCCTTTCCCACACCACCTCTCTTAGAGCTAAACCAATATAGCCATATCAACAAAATTCTGCAAACATTTTTGGGCTTTGAGGTAGAAAAATTTTCAACTTTCCTCTACAATCCCCCTGGGATATCAACAAAAATCTGTAAAAAAGTAAAATCTACTTACTATCTTTAACATTTTAAGCTACCTCCTACCGACCTCTTCTCTCCCTCCCCCTTATTTACGTCACTCTGGCCACACCCCCTCCCTCGAAAGATATTCGAGTTTTGATATGCCTATAATATCTAACCAATTTCGAACTAATATTGAACCACTTTAAAATTTTGAGCCACACTCCTTCCTGTTTTTTTTTTTGTATTCAAAATGGGGAGTGCAGCCCGACGTCAAGCTACACCCCCCTCATATAAAGCGTGGAGAAAAATGAAAAGAAACTATCCCAAAATTGGGAACTATTTTTGAACCACCAAAAAGAATTTCGAAAAATCCAAAAGAAACCGGACATCCGGGAAAAATGAAAAAAATTGGCAAACAAATTTTTTTTTGTTTCTCCGGTTTACCAAGCTTTTCTCGACCGAACGGACAACAGAAAATCCGGACTGTCCGGTCGAACACCGGCTCTACTCCTTGTGCATTTCCCTTAATTTGGATGCGCAATAAAGACCTTTCTACTCATATAGTCCGCATCAGCTAAGAAGGACCATCGGAAAAATCAGGGGCTTTACACATGTAGGGTGGTCCAAATTCGAGGGGCTTCTATAGCTTTGGGCTTTTGCAGCATAGTTAGCCCAAAACTAATAAACATGTTACGGGCTCGATTTTTAAGAGAAGTCGAAAACTAAAAACCGCATTGCGATATGTCAAAGCGTTTCTGAGCTACGGGGTGATTCTCAAAAATGTGCGTTTCTAAAAAACCTCCACAACTTTTTTATTTGTAAAGATAGAGTTTTTCATTAAAAAACTTTTTTGAGGATTTTTTAAGGATAAATCTACCTGTTTCATCGATTTTGTCTTAAAGCCTTTAGTTCACGAGATATAACACAAAGTTACATTTTTTTAAATGGAATACCCCAATTTTTTAAAAAAATTAGTTTTGTAATAAAATTTCCTGTTAAACGATGTGTCACACACCTATTGTTATTAAGTAGTTAAACAGATATCTGCAATTTTTAATAATTACCATAGTAGGCTGTGTTTAATTCTGACCTATGCAGTTTTAGGGTCCCTATCTAGGTAGCTATGATCAAATAAAAACAATTGCCATAATAAACGAGCCCAAGTGTCAAAAGTGGCGTCTTCGTCCAACACCTTCGTCAAGATATAAAAATTTTTCAAAACTTTGAAAAGTACGACATGATAAAATGTTATATTGGAAGTAACGAAAATCGACAGACGGCGTTAAATCTATATTTCCTGAGATATCCGGAAAGAAGGCAACCCAGCTCAAAAATATTTTTGAAGTTAAAACGGATCCTTTACAAAACCGCGGCCTAGGACGTATAGAAGCCTAGCCAAAGATAGAGAGTTGGAAGAACTAACGGTTCGACAGGTGCACCAAGAATATTTACCAGATATAACTGCTATTACTGGAAACAGCAAAATCCCCATATTATGGTGGAACAAGCGAATCAGGGAAGGTTCAGTTTTAAGGTATGGGTAGGTATCTACAGAGGACAAATTATTGGGCCATATATTTTTGATAGAAATTTAAATGCTGAAAGATACCAACAAATTTTAGTTCCGTTTATCGACAATTTGCCACTTTAGCAAAATAATGAGCTATACTTTCAACATGACGGTGCACGAGACATTACTAATTTGCTAAATATTGTGTTTGCCGAAAACTGGATCGGAAATAAAGGTCCTATATATCGGCCCCCCAGGTCTCCAGACCTGACCCCTTGCGACTTCTTTTTGTGGGGGAGAGTCAAAGACCTTGTATTTCGAAATCGCCCAACTACTAGAAGGGAATTGGAAGAGGCACTTCGTACTGCATTCAAGCAGCTTCGTGCGGTAGAACTTTTTAATGCAGAAAATAGCGTCAAGAGAAGATGTAGGATATGTTTACAAGAAAACGGTCGGCAATTTGAGCATTTGTTTTAGAATTAAAGAAAATTGTTAGATGTAGATTTTAGGTATTACATAGTTTAATTAACAAAAATTTTAAATAAAAACTTTTAATAATTTTATTTTTGTTTATTATTTTAGGGTTGGTAATTATAGTAAACTAGGAGTTAAAGTTCGAGGTTGCTGTGTCCCCTCGTGTCGTAGCCAACTTGATTTTGTATGAAAAAAAAACAATAAAATTTTATTTACACATTTAGGGTAAATATCAAAATATGCAAATATCTTTTAAACTATTTAATAAAAATAGGTGTATGGCACATCGTCCGACAGGAAATATTATTAGAAAGCTGATTTTTTACAAAAATTGGGTGTATCCCATTTAAAGAAATATAACTTTGTGTGATATCTCGGGAACTAAAGGCTTTAAGAGAAAATCGGTAGTAAACAGGTAGATTTGTCTTTAAAAAATCTTCAAAAAATGTTTTTAATAAAAATCTCTATCTTTACAAATATAAAAGTTGCAGAAGGCCTTTAAAATCGCACATTTTTGAGAATCACCCTGTAGCTCAGAAACGCTTTGACATATCGCAATGCAGTTTTTAGTTTTCGACTTCTCTTGAAAATCGAGCCCGTAACATGTATATTAACTATGCTGCAAAAGCCCAAAGCTATAGAGGCTCCTCGAATTTGGACCACCCTGTAGATATTAGGTACCAAAAGTTCAACAAAGATGGAAATAGTTTTTCTTACGTGATTTCTAATCGTTTCTAGTACATTTTTATGCCTTCCAAACTGACTGGATTTCAATTGGCTAAACCCCTTATTTTGAGTAAATATAAAAAATCACAGAAATCAGGTTAGGCAAAAATTTTTTAAAGTTGTACAAAATTATGAGCATATAAAAGTTCGAAATTTTTCTGAGGGGGATGTGACTGGATGTCAACCTCCATCCCACCATATTTAAAAAAAAAACATGGTTACTAGTGGATTTTTCGAAATTCTTTTTGGTGAAATTAGGGGTTCGAAATTAGTTCTTAATTTTGGGATAGTTGCTTTTTATTTTTCTCTACGCTTTTAATGAGGGGGGTGTAGCTCGAAGTCCGGCTGAATATTAAAAAAAAACAAGAAGGAGTGTGGTTCAAAATTTTTAAAAGTCGTTCAAAATTAGTTCGAAATTACAAGCATATTAAAATTCGAATATCTTAGGGGGGGAGGGTGGCTTGACTGACCTCCTTATTTAGAATTATGTCCAGTTTTTGGACTGTCAAAACTTGTGAGGGAAAAAGGTAAATTAGAATAACTAAGAACTAAATATTATATATTACACTGGTCAACACAGAAAAAATATCAAAAATTATGTGGTAGATTTCGTATGCACACTCCCCAAAAATATTAGTTTCGTCACATATCACGTCTGACAAAAGTTTATTCTTACGAATTTGTTAGTTTACAAGTTATGATCGAAACGTATTTATCATAACATAGACCTAAATATATAAGGTAAATATAACCTCTAGGTTTTGTTCTAGTAGGTATTTCTTAAATCTAGCCCGATCATTTAGATTTTGAGCTCTTCGGGAAGCTAAAGCTCTGGCCTATATACGCTATTTCTCAAATTTGAAAATCCGTAATGCCGCATGCTTGTGAAACTTAGATATTTGTCACTCTTTCCCGTCAAACTTTTTTGTACGCCAATGTATCTGATTTCAAATATCGTAGGTAGGTGTAGAGATATCATTCGCAAATTCTGGCAAGAACTAAAAAAGCTTTGCTTAACGAAAGTGCCCCTAAAACACTATTCTATTAAATTCAATCTTGTACGCCATTGCTGTTTCTGTCAAAACTACGTTGCCATGTCATTTTAGTTTCCTGAGAACTCTGTATAAAAGAATAAAATCGAATAAGTTAAAAATAAATCAGCCAAATAAAAATTTTCTGCATTTTATCTATTTTACACAGGTTTAAAATCACCACCTCTTTCGTTAAGCAAAGCTTTTATAATTCTTGTTCGATTTTTATGAATGATACCTCTTTGTACACTGAAAAGACGTGGCTTTCCGGATAATTGAAATCAGGTACATTGGGTTATAAAAAAGTGTGGCAGTAAGGAGTGAAAAATATATAAGTTTCTGCGCCATTACAAAGTTTCATAAAATGTCAAATTTGACAGATAGCATATATAGACCAGAGCCTTAGCTTTCTGCAGAGCTCAAAATCTAAAGAATCGGACGAGATTTAACAAATCTCTAGTACAACAAATACTAGAGGATTTTAGACCTATGTTTCACAAAGGGTTAAGACACCACTTACTTTGTTGGCATTGGGCTTTATTACTTCTTGTCCGATTTTTAGTAGTGACACTTCTCTGTGCACGACAAAGACGTGTCTTTGTGGAAAATGTCTAAAAGCGACTTCAGTGGCGCACTTAAAATTTTGGCGGGGGGTGTTAAAAATGAAATGTCAATTTTGACAAAAGCCTGCCTCATATAGCCTGAAGCTTTGACTTTTCGCAGAAGCTAAAATCACAAAAATCAAACTTACAGTAGCAAAACTACAGCCGAAAAAAAAATGTACGGTATTTTTTGGACCACCAAAAGGGGGGGGGGGAGCGGAAATATTTTTTTAACCTTATATGCTAGTCATCTATTTCATTTGTTAAAACTAATTCATACCGTAATTTTTATTTAAAATAGCGAAGGAGGTAAATATTTGAAAAATGTTATTACATTAGTTTAAAAGTTTCAGTTAATAAAGCGAACAGTTTACTAAAAATCGATTTTTGACAAAATATTTTTTCAAACTAACCCAAAATTTTAGTAATAAGAATGTTATAGCGCAGTTAAAATTTTCTAAAATTAAAAAAAAAAATTAAAAATCTTTGATTTTCTTTACCTTTTTTGTGAAATACTTTTGGAAAAGTGAGTTAATTGCCAAAGGGATGCAATATCATTTTAATTATAGATTATTAATATAAGGCAGGCAACATTTTGAGAAAATTATGCTAAAAATGCCGCATTTTACGTGTTTTCGACCAAAAATTGCTTAAAGTTAACCCCAAATTATAACAGTAATAGGGACTTATCGGTACATAAAGTCGGCATAGCCTGACTCGGCACTATTTTTGACAGCTTCGCACGAAGGTTGAAAGGTTTCTGACATTTTTGTTATGTAAATATGTCATCTAAACGTGCTTATATTGTGCCATTCTTAAAGTTGACAAATTAAAGTTAATGCCGTCCTTTATTAAAGACAGGTACAAATTTTATGAATGTCGACATTATTTTGATAGCAAAGATAAAACAACAATGTCAGAATCCCTTTCAACTTCGTGCGAAATTTTCAAAAATAGTGCCGTATTTATTAAATACTGACTATGCCGACTTTATGTACCGATAAGTCCCTAATGTTATAGCTTCGCAGGCGAAAATTTTTGCAATTTATACAGAATATTTTTTCTTTACATTTTTTTTGGGTTAAGCAGGGGTTGGTTTACCTATAAAGGGGAGGGAGCGTTTGCCCCTTTTCTCTCCCATCTGACCGTCACCAGTTTTTATGCACCTCACATTATCATTATCTAAGGAAGAAGGGAGCCTTCGGAATGACTGTATATAAAGTGTGCCAAAAAAACACCTCAAATGATTATAACTAAGCGAGAAACTGTTCGATTTTAATATTACTAAGCTTTTTAAAAAGCAAAGACATCAAGTTTTATGGGTCCGGTGTCAAATTTGAAATCCAAGATGGCAGCCCTGTTTAAAAAATAAATATGATTAACCCCCCTAGATGTTTTTTCTATGCGACACTGTATTAAATCTCAACCATCGGTTACAAAGGCACATTCTTCTCGAGCACATCGATGTAATATTTTTAAAAAAACTCGGCCAAGAAATAAGGACGTTTGAAATACTTAGACCAGAGTTTGACAGCCAAATAAAGTTTATTATGAAAAAAATCTACTTTCTTGAATAGCAATAACTTTTTCAAAAACTGACCAATATTTTTAATTTAATACACATTTAATACAGTGCCACACCGAAAAAAATAAAAAGGCCTATTTTTAAATAGATCCGTCATCTTGAATTTTTAGGAAATGTCAGATTGACATTGGTTGTGACACTGAGTCTCTAAATTTTAAGGCCTGTGCTCTTTTCAGAAGTCTAAATTGATCAAAATTAGTCAATTTTTGATAAAGTTATTGCTATTCAAACAAGTAAATTTTTTCTTCATAAGCATGATTTTGCAGGCAAACTATCTTGTCTGAAATTTTAAAAATATTACATTAATATTGTTGGAAACAATGTAGCTGTGCAACCAATACAGTGTCACACAGAAAAATATAAAAAGGCCTATTTTTGAACAGATCTGCCATCTTTCCGTAAAAGGAAACTATTCAAAAATACCAAAAAACTTAAACAAGCAGAGTCACCTATTCTAATTCTAACTGAAATAAATCCATTTAAGTTCTTTTTTCTTTTGGATCTTTTTTACATATAAACTGAACCTTAAGAAATTATCTAGAATTAGTAGGTATAGTAGCTATTAAGCACAAATAACATATTTAAATTGCGCTAAGAGTATATATTGAAGAAAGTGGAAAAAGCTACGCGCTGGCAGAAATACTGCCTTAGTAGCAATCCCTTCCTACTTTATTCATATTCCTTAAATTTTTATTTTATTTTATTTTTATTTATTT
Source organism: Oxystoma pomonae (assembly GCA_963921995.1). NCBI lineage: Eukaryota > Metazoa > Arthropoda > Insecta > Coleoptera > Brentidae > Oxystoma > Oxystoma pomonae. The sequence continues at coordinate 76,922,976 of OY998166.1, read as the reverse complement.
ATTTAATCAGATTTTATATTAATTGTTATTATTTTTTAGTTTGGATTTGAATAAAGTATTCATTCATTCATTCATCTTGGATTTTTAGAAAATAAATTTTGATGTCATGGCTTCCTAAAAAGGTTAAAATTATTAAAATCGGACGGTCTTTTGCTTAGTTAAGATCATTTAAATAAATCATTAAAAGTGGTGTTAGGTTATCATTTCCTAAAAAGTAGATTCTTCTAGGACGGATTTCCCACATTTTGATTATCCTCATACAAAATAATAAATAAATTATTATTATGGATCATAACTTATACCCTTATTAAATTAAAAATAATTTGGTTGAAACCACACAATATCTTTTTATTGATCTGTGGTTACGTTTTTTCCAACGCTATACGCGGTGTGAAGGTGGATTCTAACAGCACTTAATTTAACTTAACATAATTTAACCTAACTTAAGAAAAATTTAGGGTGTTCATACCCCCTTCTTACCTATAGTCGACTAAAGTCTAATAAGTTGCATTTTTGATATTAATTTGAAAGTATTTTTTTCATTGTTTTAATTGCATGGGTTCAATGAAATTCAAGACGTACGTTAAAATAGCTGAAAATACCAATGAAACATACAACCGGCAGAAAAACATCAAACTTCGGTGGCTGAAAAACTAAAAAATAAATTTGAAAATCAATAATGCGACTTATTAGACTTTAGCTGTCAATTTTTGCTGTTATCTGTCAAAAATGTTGTCATCAAATTATATTCTTCCTGTTCTTGTATATGCTTACAAGTAGTTAAAAATCGGCGACCATATTCGCACTTTTGATTTCAATTAAGAAAATTCAAGAAAAGATAAAAGTCGGGTATCTCTTAAACTAAATTACGTTAAGTTACGCTCGTATGAACGCGATCGTTTAATTTCGTGGAAGCAACTCGTAGGGGTTAAATTAAGTTATGTTAAATTAAATTACGTTTAGTACTGTTAAAGTCCACCTTAACCATACGTCGCGCGTATTTCCTATCGTTTGGAAGATACTGCACGTGTGTAGTTCTTGACCAAAACGTAAGTTACGTCGAGACACTCGTAGTGGCTTATAGTCCCTATTTGTTATTGTGTACTATCGCAGCTTGCCGCCTCGTATTCGAACTAACCAATGAGATCAAAACCAGTCCAACTGCCAACGAGATGCACATGGCGATATTCGCCCACGTGTCGCTAAATTGATGGAAGATACTAGAGTACAGGAACGTGAAAATAATGCCGAAAAATTGCGACGCTGCGTTTAAAAGGCCAGCTTGGGTGCCCTCAGGTTCAGGGTAGGTTAGCTCGGAACCCAGTTCGAAGCCTACTGGCAAAAGGCCGGTCATAAAGAATCTGAAAAAAAATGTATTGAGAGATCAATGGTACAGCATGTTTTTAAAATCAACGATAAATGTCAGATTGGCCATCAAATGCCGAATAAAGAAACTCCGCGGTGTACAAAACGACATTTGACATAACCTTCATTATTTTCGGCTTTTGAAGTTTTTTCGTAAACGACTTAGAATAAATGAGCTCTAAAAGATGTATAGCGCTCCTAGAGCACGATGGCAGGTTACTTCAGCTTTATCTAACCGCTGAAGAAATTAAGGAGATCTCCAACAGTATTTAGATGCTTATTTTACCCATTAAAGTTAGTTCAAGCTCATTTGCAAACAGCTGTATTTGGAACTGGCGACTATTTTTAGTGCCATTTGGGCACTGATTAGTTTTATGGTTAATATTTTCATCATCACAACCGGTCCTACAAAAATCGGTGGGACCTGATTGCAATCGGTCGGTGAATTGATGAATCTATCGGTAATTTTAGAAACGAGGCCGATGGACACCAAATATTTTAGAAACACGTTTGATGCCGTCGGTGAATCCACCGATAAATTTAAAAACACGCCGGTAACTGCATGCGTTTGTTATTGGCTTTACGGACAAGATGGATTTTTGGTCACGTAACTTTCTCTACGTGTTTCGTTAGCTCGTCTTCGAGTCGGCTAACAACTTGTATCCTTAGCCAATCATATACTTAGTCGATACCTTACTCCGGGATCTTTTTCATCATGCCGGGTCAAATCATCGAGCAAAACGATTAATGTAGTATTGTCGCTTGTTTTGACACTTGTTTCGTTCCAAATCATTAAACATGTTGGACAAAATGAGTCGCACGTAAACGCATATAAATTTTAATAGAGAGGACACGTAATGGTAATGATTAGCCAGCCAACGCGATTCAAAGCGATATTGTGATCATTAGCTCAATGCGCCAAAGAGTATTTATCATTAAGTATTAGGTATATAAAGGCCCAAGATGCGAGAAAATCATAGCGGAGCGATCAAAATCTAGATTGCCATGACATGCATGGCCAATGGGATAAAGACGGCTCGATCTGAGCCTGCGCGAGTTTGTAACGTCGAATGAACTCATTTCTCGTTCAGCACACTTCCAGCTGACGCATGCGCATTGGAGCCCGTTATTAATCCATTGACCCCGGCGAACTTGATATGTCGCAGAGGTTTCCGCTACGTTTTTATCATAGGGAAATACACGAGCAGGATCTTTATAGTACCTCACAGTTATATGGCCCTGTATACGATTTTTGAAAGTTATTGTTTTAGCAGAGGTAAGCAACTGGATTTGACAGTTGCTAGGGAAATGTTTGAAATTGTGTGTTGGCAATGATAGTTGGTAACCCCTGACAATAAATAACTTTGTCACTGTCAGATTTTTGATTAAGAAACGTCAGGTTTGAAAATGGAATTTTGCTGTATCAGAAACTGTAAAAATACGTGCCTCGACGAACTTGTATTGTTCCTTTGTCCAACGGAGAAAGAAACTCAGGAAAAGTGAAAAGAACACATGCATTTATCAAGCTGGAAAATTAATAAAAATAGCTGAATTTGCGAGGTAAGTGAGCTGAAGCAGTAGGTACAAACATACGCATTTAGCATGTAGTTCGTTATTAAATAACACATTAAGTTTTCGTGTTTTATTGTAAGAAAAAGAGTACCAAAAATAAAGATCAATAATCGTCTTTATATTTCACCTATTATTTAAATTTTCAATATCTACGGCCTGTATATTCACTGTTTGTTTTTGTTTTTTTTGTCAAAACTTTTTTTTTATATTTTTTTATATTTTACTAATAAAAAAAATCAATCTTTCAAAAATTGTGTGGGCAAATTATAAAAAGAGACAACAAAACATTCAGTTCATTTCATAAAATCGCTTTTACATTCAAATATGAAAAAAAATTAGAAAGAGCGGGCAATATCAGTTGCCCACCTCTGGTAAAACAATAACTGTCAAATGTATAGAGGGAGAGGGCCTCTAGTCCGGACCAACCGAGATCTCTCAAACGGGTGAGAATGCATGTGCGTTTTTACTTTCACCTAAATATTGTGGGAGTATTCTCTAGGTGAGATTTCAAGAGTACTGGCCAAGAATGGCCGAGAAGGTATGTGAAAACTGATGGTCTCAAAAGATAACTTTCCTTGGAGATTCATTTAATGGTTCTGTTCTCCTACTCCAAAAAAAGTGTTTAGAGGCGTTTGTTACCGTGTCAATTCCCATCATAGACAGTCACCTCCAAAAGGGGAAGAAACATAATTTTTCTTTATACACTTAATACCTAATTATGAAATTGTTTTTTTTTTAAATTTGACCGCCTAAGACGAAATCTTGCAAAAAAGTAGGGTTAAATTTAAAATAAAAGGAAAAAACTGGCGCCGCAGGGCAACATTTTTGGGGAATTTCGTACGTGTGATCATATTTTTATGAAATTTCGGAGAAACCGTCTATAAAGAGGGGCACTAAAAAAACCGATAGCTGCGCCACCTGGTTTTCAAGTCAGTTGAGCGGGGTCTCTGTTTAGATTTATAAGCGTTCTGATGCAGAGTTTATTTTGTATAGGTTCTAAAATAAAATCTATATGGAATGGAAAGTGTTCCATGTTGTTGTTGGACCACGGTTTGGCTCAAAAAGTGTTCCGAAATAGCGTGTATTGATAAAGAAGCGCAATGACTCGTAAATGAGAGCGAAAGAGATGATAAACTTGAGAAACCGATACGATACGCTGTTGCCCATGTCAGCCACAATTAACTAAAAGGTTTCCAAGTAAGATCTCGTCAAGTTTAACGATAAATGTTGCCTTCAAAGGGCGCAAAACAGTGATTATGAGTATTTTCTTATTTTAGTTTGAAATTAGAATCCGCTAAATTATATAAAATGCCCATTTATCCACAAACTTTTACTACCGATTGACGTTGCTCTTTCAATTAAGCTGCGTTCTAACGAAATATCTTATTGACATAAATTTAAACAAAATTATACTTCTTTAAAAGAATAAAAAGAGAACAACGTAGTGCAGTCTTTCAATCTGCAACCCTTTTCTCTTTTTACTTAGAACACTTTTTGTAACCGCGTTCACGTCTTGTTTGACTTTTAAATGAATTTAAAGCTGTTACTAAATTTAATAACAGAGGGATGTCTTTTTTTAATTCTGATTCTTGTGGACTTTTTTTCAGGCCTTTCATAAAAAATATTTTGTGGTATTTTAGTTGTATTTTTCAGTGTCAAATAAATAAAAATATTCTTAAGATCTTCTAAGTGATTAGTTGAGAAAAATTACTTCTACGATCTCCTTCACGCCCGCGTCTTCGAATAAAACAGACTAAATGCTGGTTGGCTGTTTGCTTGACAACGTTGTCTAGACAGCATCTCTCTTCAGTGCATCTGAATTGAATAGCGTTCTTACTCAGACACATGCATTTTCAAACAAGTAGCTTTTGGTGGTTTTGGGCAAGAGAACACTTGCTTTTAAAAATCTCTCGTCGCGGCAGCAGTGCGTGTGCCCCGTAAAAGCTTTGCGGCTCTTTAGTGGTCTCGTCATTGCTTTTAAGCGCGTTTATTGGTTGAAACGTCGAGTACGCGACACTAGGACCAGTATTCTTGAAATCTCGCCTATAGAGTACTTTCCGAAATTTGGATAAAAATAAAAGTTTTCAGAGACCTCAGTTGGTCCGCACCAGGCGAGATGGGGGTGCGCACTTTTTCAAGAACGCTGAAACCACTTCACTTCTCCTAATCGAACGATCACATCCTCCTTAAATGAAAATCGACATCCTGATATGCTTTGCACGATAAGTTAGACTTGAATAAATCAAAATACGTATAAGAGCTAATTTCGTGACCAAAATCTGTATCGTCTGCAAGGCAACAAAATAAGGTTTAAGAAGGCGAGAGTCTCGGTCCATAATTTATGCTTTATGCATTAAAGACTATACACTATGTATGCGTTCTCTTATTGGATTTTTTTGAATAGAAAGTTCGAGTTAGGGCAGTCATGCTCTTTTTTAGGTAAGGACACAACCCCATCAAACGATGTGCGCCGGGTCTATTGCCAATTGTACCAACGTTAAGTCTGTGTTTAAGTCTGAATTAAAAGTTCTTTCTCTCTCTCTTATTGCGTGCTTCTGAGAGATATCAAAACTTTTGAGACAGACTTAAAACACAAAATTAATGTTGGTGCAATTGGCAATAAGCTTTATAGAAAAAGCCGCACGGAAGAGACCGAATATTCGCGATCTTAAAACCATTATTTAATAACTGGGTACCGATTCTGGAAGTCATAGGAAGTGATCGTTCGCCTGAGAGACGAAAAGTAGATTCAACCAATAAACGCGCTTAAAAGCAGTGACGAGACGATCGAATAATCACTAAACTATTATGGGCACGCGCAGAGCTGCCTCGAACAACAATTTTTGAGCGAAGCTGTTCTCTCGACTAGACCCAGTAGTTGGGAGTTGTAAGAAAGCTCGTGTGAAAAACTTCACTCGTATTATTTCAGAGCACGCTATTGGACGAAACCATCACATGACCGAACTCGCTAATGCGCATGATACGGCAAACTTGACCGTCTTTTAGAGTAGGATTCGCAAAGTGGTCGATTTTTGTAAAAACGCGGATATTAAAAAAAAACTTCTATATTGTAATTTAATCATACAAAATATTTAGTTTTAATAAAAAGATAAATTTATTCTTATTTAGCTGATACATAGGATGATCGTGAGAATTTTCACATTTATCTTAAGACATTTTTAAGAGGTAAAAGATATATATTTATTAATTAGCTAAATTTGTGATGGTGGTTTGAGGGGCGATCTACGAAGAAGATTGAAAGACGATTGGAGTTTGAATGGGTTTTATTTAGCCAAAAATGTTGGGATGTCAAATACAGTTTGAATATAGCACTGATGGTCACGTGACTAATTAAAAGTGTCCAGTCACGTGATAATTTTGGTTACAGTTAAAGTCACATGATATTTTAATTTTAAGCTCACTTCATAAAATTAAACTAAAAATGTTAGTTTAGAACAATAAAATTTACTTTAAAATAATTGACACAATTTATAAATACTTCAGTATACTAGAATATTTTTATGTATATAGGATAGGTACATTAAAAAGAATGCCAACCGAAACTTTCAAATGCATTTTTGCATTCTGTTTTGAAAAATCTAAGCATTTTTATATAACGTACCCTATGTCGATCCTCAACTGTTTTCGAGATATTAGCAGTTGAATACTGCCATACTCTGGGTCTTCTATTTGAAATTTGATGTTGAATACTGATACGTAATGTCAAACTCTTAAAAAGCATCGTTTATTCTTTGGCCAACTATTCGCCTAGTATCTTGACAACCATATAGGGGCAAATTTAGATAGATTTTTAATTTTTTCATTTATGTCCGCGTTTTCCGGAAAATCGACCACCGTGCGTCGTTCGAATGACTTTTGTGCGATTGATCACTTCTCAGGGTATGATCCATTGCACAAAAGTTATGCGAACAACGCACAGTGGTCGATTTTCAGAAAAACGCGGACATAACTTGAAAAATTAAAAAATTCAAAATGTGTCTGAATTTGCCCTTATATGGTTGTCAAGATACTAGGCGAATAGTTGGATAAAGAATAAACTATGCTTTTTACGAGTTTGATATTACGCGTCAGTATTCCACATCAAATTTCAAACAGAAGACCCAGAGTATGACAGTATTCAACTGTTGGTATCTGGAAAACAGGTGAACATCGACATAGGGTATGTTATATAAAAATGCTTAGAATTTCAAAATAGAATGCAAAAATGCAATAATATACTATGTGTTTCATTTTAAAGTTTCGATTGGCATTCTTTTTAATATACCCTATATACATAAAAATATACTAGTATACTGGACCACTTATATATTGTGTCAATTACTTTAAAGTAAATTTGATTGTTCTAAACTAACATTTTTAGTTTAATTTAGCCAATTAATAAATATGTATATTTTACCTTCTTAAAAATTTACACGATCATCCTGTGTATCAGCTAAAAAAGAATAAATGCTTACTTATTTAAATATTGTAAACTATTTATTTTTTTATTAAAACTAAATATTTTGTACGATTAAATTACAATGTTTTTTTTTAATGTCCGCGTTTTTACAAAAATCGACTATGCGCATTATCGAGTAAAATATCAATCGGTCACGTGATGGTTTCATCCAATAGCGTGCTCTGAAATCATACGAGTGACGTTTTTCACACGAGCTATCTTACAAGTCCATACTTCTGGGTCTAGTCAAGAGAACGGCTTCGCTCAAAAGTTGTTGTTCGAGGCACCACTGCGTGTGCCCATAATAGATTGGTGATTCTTCGATCGTCTCGTCACTGCTTTTAAGCGCGTTTATTGGTTGAATTTACTTTTCTTCTCTCAGGCAAACGATCACTTCCTATGACTTCCAGAATCGGTACCCTGGTGGGAAACCGGCGTTATAAAGCTCCAAAAATTAGGTAGAGGCAATTTCGGGGAACAGACATAACTGTGGCACATGTTTTCACGCGCGTTGTCAAAGATTGATCAAAGACGGACATCTACTGCATGTCTCAGACATACGGCGTTTTTTTTATAAAATAGTTAAAAAAGGTTATTGGTGCAATGCAGATTACGAAAATGTAAGAAGTTATTTATTTTTTTATTTAAATTACTTTAATTTTTGTGTAAAAGGCCCACTTCATTTAAGGAGGTTGTGTCCTTGTCCAAAAAGAGCGTGACTGTTCTAGCTCGAACGACATTCTGGTCATGTTGCTATCTCTTTTTTATATGGCAAGTCACTAAAGCTCGAACGCGGCCAGGGTAGGTACCTACTTACCCGAGAGCACCAGCAGTAATGTAAACAACGGCAAGCCCCCTGTCAATTGTAAATGTGAATAGAACCATTCCCAATAGAGAAAATGCGTAAACAGCAACTGTAGTGGCTCTAAAACATAAACACAAATATTTTAGCTAAAGGGTTGAATACTGACTCCTATAAAGATTGAATTTTCTTTAAAAATCGCTATAGTTATCAGAGACTCCATGCTATTACTACTTAAGCCCGCGTCCCCCAGGAACCACTTCTGACGTTCCTGTGTAAAGGGTCATTTAGAATAGCACAAAGCTTAAGCTGACAGCTGTCAAATTTTTTATTTGGATATTTTAGGTGTACAGCTCATCACCCACCGAAAGTAAAGTCCTATTTACAAGGCATCTTCAAAATCAGAGCCTGTCCCACAAAAAATAGCACTGGTCACCTATAAATTAACAAATAAAAAATTTGACACCTGTCAGCGTAAGCTGCTGCATGCTATTCTACATGAGCTTTAAAAGGTACAATTTTCAATAATATAAGCTAAGCCAGTGGGTATCGCTTTTAGCAAGATTTTAATCTTTTTAATACATTATGTTAAAGTCAGGTTAAAAGGCTTACTTGAATTTACGATATCTATCCAAAAGGTATCCACAACACACCGCACCGCCCATACCAGCGACAACGATGACTAGACCAATCCTTCCTGCATCTTGATCGGCACCCTTAAAAGTGAGGAAAGTAAGAATATAAAATATCAATATAAACAAAACATACATATAACTTATCATTTTTCTGTAATACAGAGAAGGAAACTTTTGATTTTTAAATTTAGTATGTGTTATAAGAAATCTGATAGCTTAATGTTGTTGGGGCCAGTCAATGCACTAGATAAAAGTTTAAAAAAATAAAAACTTAAATTTTACATTTCTTCCTAGGAAGTACACGCATTTTTTCCTAAAGATGGTGCTAACTAAACGGTATAGATAGGTCATAAGTTTTCCCACTATTTTTAAATTTTGCACTTTTTTCAGGGATTTCCAAGGAGCGTTCCCAATAAATCAAGTGAGCCCCCCAGTCTGCAATGCCCCGTTATTTTAAAGCAGCCAGGTACCAAAAGTTTAATGTTAAGGTTAAAAATTAAAAAAAAAATCATCTTAATGGGGGCAAACTCAATTACTCAAGAGGTTTTCAAAAGTAAAAAAATGCTGATTTTTTATTTAAAAAATGGTGACTTTTTATTTTAAAAAAATGGTGATTTTTAATTGAAAAAAATTAACTCTTGCTCATAGCGAGGGAGAGATACAGTCATATACCCTATTGGCTTAAATATACGGCCTTCCAATGCGCTTGTGTAAAAGGCGGCGGAGCGAAGCCAATGTCTTTGTTTTGGTAATTCCATGGCTGGCTAGATTATAAATCCGCGTGAAAATTTTTGTTCGCAAGATTAATCATCTAAATCTCTTTTCTGTTTGTCGCGGTTACGGTTAACCTTGATTCTAAAATTTCCCAGAAGTATAAGCAAAAGAAGGAGACCTCGATTGTGTAATATCTTTGAAAATTCTTTAAATTTACAGATAATTGTTTATGTTCACATGTGTACATAATCAACAGTTTTTCATTTTTATGAATTTCCGGATTATACTTAAATTTTCATATCAAAAAATGCTATGACGTCATGTATTAACTGCCATGAACAGAAAAAATCGATGTAGACAGCGCATCCTGTCATGTTCGATGCCTTGAGAATCGGAACCAGCCTATTTTGCCGGTTCAGAATGGTTGCGGTTCTCAAGGCATGGATCTTCACAGGATGTGCTATCTACGTCCATTTATTCTGTTCATGTCAGCTAATAGATGACGTCATAGCATTTTTGATGTGAAAATTTAAGTATAATCCGGAAATTCATAAAAATTAAAAACTTTTGATTATATACACATGTAAGCATAAACAATTATCTGTAAATTTAAACAATATTCAAAGATATTACACAATCGAGGTTTTTCGCTTATACTTCTGGGAAATTTTAGGACCAAGGTTAACCGTAACCTCGACAAAAAGAAAACAGCACAGGAGCTATATTTTTTTTTTAATTTCAGCCGTTTTACGCATGCGCGACCTCCTTCACTGCGATGACCGGTGGCATATGAATGTCACGTTTCACGTTGACAGAAGTAGTGTTTACTTTTCTAAAACCAAGCATTTTTGGTTATTTTACGTAAAAATATGTGCCCCCCCAAAATAAAAATGTAATCTTATGGCGTTCTTAATCGCATGTTAATGATCGAAAAATTAATAAGGTGTGGAAGGCAGATGTTTTGTCTGGATAATACCAAAAATCTTACAGGTATTCCTTTTTCTCTGTATAAATAATTTTATTTTACTTTCTGATTACAGAAAGCCTTATAAACACACGGGTGAAAGTATAAATGCCTGCCATAAACATAGATGATAAGGTAAAATTACAGAATATTATAGTGTGTGCACCATATAACCATTGTATAAAGAAGTACTTTATACAATGGTGTAAAAATCTAGATTGCTATAGGTGCAGTTAGGCTGTGGTAGTGTAGTCGTCGTTGCATTGCAGCTGTAGTGAATTATTTTCCATAGATAATGCCGAACAGGATATTTTGCAGATAAATAGTTAACAATATTTTTTGGTACAAACTTTTTAATATAATTTACCTTGTTTAATGTTTTAAACAAATATTGCAAAATTTTTGAACATGTTAAAAGATCCACCTTACATATTTCTTTTGTACTAACCGAGAAAGTTCCGTTTCTTCTTAATATAAGTTCAAAAATGCTTTAGTTTTAAAATTAGGGTTGATTGGATACCAAAGATGGACAAAATAAAACTTGGAGAAGAAAAAAATGTGGTATTTTGTATTTGCATACATACATCAATAGTGTGTTCAGTGGTATTAGCGATAAATCAACAAGGTACTATACTATTTATATCTGATCCGCTGATTAATCATTTTGGTTTATTATAATTGCGAAGAAATTAGAGCCTTTTTTCTAAGTGAAAAAAAGCGCTTACTTTTAGCATTACTTCGCTTGCATGGCCAAATTATATCAAATAATAGTTATATATTGCTTTAGTAATAAACTTTAGAAAGGTTATAGTACCGTATTATCAGCGGGGCACGGTGGTTGTAGTGAAAAAAACTCACACAGAGATAGGTAGACATTTTCGGGCGCGTATGAAAGTGATGGCATGAATACACCAACGAACGTTAAGCATGGGAGTGATTTCGTGGAAAAGCATACAGTCGATCTTTGCAATAAAATAAAATGAAGAAGGTATTATATTTACCTATGTCCCCATCCCCTGACCAACCGATGTTAATAATATTAATGTTACCTACCTACAATACGCAGTGGCCATACAGTCACCCCCCCCCCCATTTTTTTACATTAAACTATTAATTTTCTAAAATTTATTGGTACATTTATTTGTAAATCTCTAATTTCTCTGCATTGAATATTTTTTAAACCAAAGAATATAGCCTTATATAGTCAATATACATACTGCAATATCTACAGCTATCAAGTAGAGGTAACCAAACTTTTTATTTCTAAATTTTTCTTTTTCATCACTCTATCAAAGTATCAAAATAAGGGGGTCGTGTTATTTATATTACCCATAAACAAAAACTTAGTAGTTAAAAAGAAAGACCTAAATATAAAATTTTTTGATGGTGTCTGTCTGTCTGTCTGTTTGGGAGACAATAAGGCAAAATCCACTGAACCGAAATTTTATGAAATTTGGAAAAATCGTCTCTTATCCCCCTGACTATAATTAGTTGTTTATCTATACATATAATAAATCTCTAAAAGGACCATTTCTGTATATTGAATTGTACATTGACTATTTTTTTATATTTTATTGATTGACCAAACGAGATACTAAAAATGCAATTTTTATCATTTTTGTCTGTATGTATGTCTGTTTGTTACAGCATCACGCATAGACCGCACAGCCGATTTTGATGGGACTTTGACTATTGTATTCTTTGTGTTCCTGGCCAACACATAAGCATTTATTTCATCAAAATCGGTTTACGGAAACAAAAGTTATGGCATTTAAAGGAATAAAAGCGGGAAAATGGGTAAAACCGCAGGCAAAGCGGCGCGGCGGTGTCTAGTTTGTAATAAAAGTCTAGTGGATAATATGAGTAATATTTGAGGGAAAATGTTCTTTTAAAAAGTTACTTTTAAACAGTTTTATAAACAATTTTAGAAAATTACTAGTTTGACGTAAAAAAGGGGAGAGGGGTAATATAGCCGCTGTTTATTGTAGGGTAGGTACCATTATTAATTATTAACTTCGGCTGGTCAGGGGATAGGGACATAAGTAAATATAACACTTTATTCATTTATTGAAAATATCGACTGTCTGCATTTCCACGAAATAACTCTCATGCTTAAAGTTGGTGTGTTCATTCCATCTCTTTCATGTGCGCCCGAAAATATCTACCTTTCTCTGTGTGAGTTTTTTTCACTACAACTACCGTGCACCGCTGATAATACGGTACTATAACTTTTCTAAAGGTTATTACTAAAGCAATATATAAGATTAAGAAGGTAAATTATTTGATATAATTTGTCCATGCAAGCGAAGTAATGCTAAAAGTAAGCGCTTTTTGTCTCTTTTTGCTCTAATATCTTCGCAATTATAATAAACCAGAATGATTAATCAGCGGATCAGATATAACTACTATAATATCTTGTTAATTTATCGCTAATACCACTGAACACACTATTGACTGTGACTATGCAAATACAAAATAACCAAATTTTTTTCTTCCCCAAGTTTCATTTTGTCCATCTTTGGTATCCAATCAACCCTAATTTTAAAACTAAAGCATTTTTGAACTTTTATTAAGAAAAAACGGAACTTTCTTGGTTAATACAAAAGAAATATGTAAGGTGGATCTTTTAACATGTTCAAAAATTTTGCAAGAGGGTCTAATATCAAACAAGGTAAATAATATTAAAAAGTGTGTACCAAAACATATTGTTAACTATTTATCTGTAAAATATCCTGTTCTGCATTATCTATGGAAAAAATTCACTGCAGCTGCAATGCAACGACGACTACACTACCACAGTCTAACTGCACCGTTATGACATGGCCAATGGGCTAAAGACGTCTCGATCTGAGCCTGCGCGAGTTTGTAACGTCGAATCACCTCATTTCTCATTCAGCGTACTTCCAGCTGACGTATGCGCATTAGAACCCGTCTTTAATCTATTGGCAACGGCCAACTTGGTATTTTGCAGGGGTTTCCGCGACGCTTTTTATCATAGGGTAATAAACGGGCAGGGCCTTTATAGATCTCATAGTTATATGGTGTGTACTGTGAGTAAAATCAAAAACCGAAAAAACCATATAACTATTAGATATATAAAGGACCAGGATGCGTGAAAATCGTCGCGGCAACAGTCAAAATCTAGATTGCCATGACATGGCCAATGGGATAAAGACCGCTCGATCTGAGTTTGTAACGTCGAATCACCTCATTTCTCGGCCAACTTGGTATTTTGCAGGAGTTTCCGCGACGCTTTTTATCATAGGGAAATATACGGGCAGGGCCCTTATAGTATCTCATAGTTATATCAGGAATAACATCAAACCAACGCACTTGCACAAAAGGGCCGTATTATATGTTGCTAACAAAATTGCCACTTCCAGGGCGTGTGTATTAAATTTATAAGTATATGATATAAGTACAGTCAATTTAGCCCTCTTTTTGGAAAAAATGCAACTTTCTTAGGGAATTAAAACTTACCTTGTAATATGTCAACACGATATCACTCAACAGAGTAGAAATGGCATAGAAAACTCCAGTATTTATACCATAAGAGAAAAATAGGCAGACAAAACTTTTGTTGAGGAGCAAACTTTTTAGTGAACCTATAAAGTTGCTTTCGTCGTCACTTTGCTGTTGAGCTGCATATGAAGGTGGCGTTGGTGGGCCATTTCTGAAGACTAAATTAAAAAAATATTTGAAAATAAAATAAAAAATTAAATTAGTCAGTTTAAATAAACCGATAAAATGTAAATTTTGTGCTGAGAATTGTATATTTTTGGGTGACATTTAGAACCAAGAAAAATTACAATTTAAACTTATCTTAGTTTTTTAGTCCCAGACTTTTTGAATTTCCATTGTCAAAAAAAAATTCTCCAATTTAAACAATTTTAACTATTTTGAAAAGCCAGAACTTCAAAATTTTAAAATTTGAAGTTAATATTGACAATTTATAAAAATTTTAAATGGCGGATATTTTTAGCAAATTTTTTATATGTTCTACTAGTAAAAAACTTAACTTTTGCCTGTGAATCTTTATCTTTCCCAAGTGTATTGATCACCTGTTAATATCGGGTAAGAAATAAGAAATTAATGAATTGTTCAAATTACTGCGTTTGGTGAACCAAATTTAGTCAGACCAAAAAAAAATATTAAATTTTTCGAAAATTCTTTGAATTTATTTACATAAAACCGCAAAATTTTATGCTTTAACTTTTCAGAATGTTCAAAAATGTTTTTTTTTGGGCCTGACTAAATTTAGTTCGTTACCCAAATGCACTTATTTAAACAATTTATTATTCAGATTCAAAATCTTAGCCGATTTCAAAAAACAATACATCAGTAAAGATTAAGTTCTACACGCAAAAGTTAAGTTTTTTTTTATATAAGTACCAGTGCGGAACGATGGTGATATTTGTGAGTGATTCAAAGTTGGAAATCAAAGTGTATGATGGTGTTTAATGATGTATGGGGAGGGTGACCAGTGGAACCACTGACGAGCTCACGCTGGTTTCCCAGAGCGAAACATCGTTTAATCATTTATCTTTTCGCTTTGGTTCTTTGCGTGTTCCTTGTGGGATGGTCATCCAGGTTTGAATTTTCGTTATTTCCACCCAAGATCTGTTGATCTTTTGTTTTTAGATTCTTTTCGGTTGATGTAATAGATTTGGAAGTTTTTTAACTTCTTTTTTGATTTTTTATCAGTCTCGCACATAAAAAATTTACAGGGAAGGGGGCAAAAATGCCTATTTTTCTAAATGTTCGCCATCTGGGATTTTTATAAAATGTCACTTTTGAGATGAAATCTTTAAACTCTAAAGTCTTCGCTTTTCAAAATTCTTAAAAATTTTTTGAGCTATTCTCTATAAAGAAGATGGTACTACATTGATTTAACCTGTTCAGGACCCCTACATGAATTTTATTATAAATATAATTTATTCGCTACAACTATAACAATGATAATCATTGATTAAATTAACAAAAGTTGTTTAATTTGGAAAATATTACTGTATATAATTTACTTGATTTGTTATCAAACATACTACTTTTAATAAGTTTGTGTAATTATCTATTATAGTCTAGACAAATAATCTTTTTCATGCATCAAATTCTCTAATAATAGGTTAAAAGGAGACACAATCTGCTTGCGTCTTTTTTAATCTTGTGAAAACTAAATTTGATGCATAGAAAAGTTGCATCGTGTGTTCCTAGCTTTAATCGAATCAAAGCAATAGCTTCTGGGACTTTCCTGGAGACTTTTCGCACGCTAAAGTAGCCCAAAAAACCTCTTTAATTAGTTAAGTTAGTCATTATATTCAGTGCCAGTATTTTTATCTTGCTTCCTTTGACATTGTCAGTCCATGGATGCTGAAGGAGACGTTAAGCTACGTCAGTTAACGTCGAAATTGATTTCGTAAACGTGGCGTTAATAAAAAGGCTCAGCAAGACCAGAGAGATTCGTACGTGAGCGGAGTCTTTGTTTTTTTTTTTTAGATAAAAAGAAGTCAGATTTTGGCGCTATATTCTATGTGTACATTATATGACAAACTGCCCCCTTATTTGTGATACTTCTGGGACGCAAGCGAGCGCACACAAAGTTCCGAATATTTAAGTACCTATTTAGAGTCTGATTATGAAGAAATCCTCGGACACATCGATTTCTTATTTAAGGGCGGCACATTTTGCCTTGAAATCCTGAAATTTTTTTAGCACGCAGCCCCTTTAAGGGGTAAACTTTACCTCTATATTTTGAATTGGGAAATTGGGTCGAGTTCCACCTTGTTTTGAAAGTCTCTTAAATATCTTTATAGTACTGTACAAATTTCAAAAATCTGTCAATTTGTTTTTGGTATATTCACTTTCAAAATAAGCTCAAATTATGTACTCTAGAAGAAACAAAAAGCAAAATGACGTGTACCGGGATTTCTAAAAAATAAAAAGAAATATTTTTTAAAAAAACGACTTTTGCATTGGTCCATGCAACTGTAATAGTAAATATTTTAAAAACTAATTAAAACATTTTCGAAACTTACACAATTGTAAAGACATTTAAAAGACCTTCAAAACAAGGTATCACTCGACCCACTTTCCCCATTCAAAATATAGGGGTATAGTTTACCCCTACAAAAATTTAAAGAAACACAAAATGTGTCCTCCTCAAATAAAAAATCCGAGGATTTTTCCAAAATCTGACTCTAAATATGTGAATCTTGGGTGGAAAGTTTTAAAATGAACACCCCATATATTCAGTTTAATTGTTTCTATCTTGCTTTTTTTGACTCGACACGTTTATATAAGTGATTTATAAGCCATGGACCAGTAAGGAGCGGTTTTAACCGCGGTTATTCTTTTGGTTATTGATTTTGAGGTTAGGCCATGACGTAGTTCACAATAACCGTAACCCAATGGACAGTTCGCTTGGATGGAACGGTCAAACTGACTGGTTAAAAAATTTTAGTAGTAGCGCCAAAGGCAAGAATTTTCGGCTTAGGACCCACCCAACCTCTAAAGATCAACAGTAACACAGTGTAGTCAATAAATGGGGCGCAGCCCTATAATCCCGGAGTTGTTCGCCCAGATATTTTGCCACACAACTTGAATCACCTTTGAATCTGATATCCACTCACCTTCAGATTAAGATTCTCATCGAAGTTCGTAAAATAAATTTAAAAATATACTCCTCTCCAAAAAAACGGTCATCTTTGGTCACGACCAAAACAGCTGATCAATGACGTCACAATTTCCCCTATTTCGGTTAAAATCGGTCATTATTGGTCAATGGCTTATAAATCACTATAATCATTCGCTCAATGCTTTGAGCTTTCTTCCGCAAAACTTGATTAGCGGCTTAAGGTAAACGCTAATCTACGTCAGACGTGCATGAACTTGGCGAAAAAGCTTACGCAAGCCGACTGAGGCAGATTTTGAGTCTTTGTCTGTTTTAAAGAAAAAAAGAAGTAATATTTCACGTTAAAGATAGCGTGATTTTCACGAATTAAAGTTTCTTTCCATATAATCTCTATAGTGTCACCGGTTCTTAGGGGCTTTAAGGGTAAAAGCTCTCCAATTTTTATATACTTACAAATAAGGATGAGTATCAAGAGCATCGAAGTCAAGCCCCCAACTCCAATGAAAAGGATGTAAAGCTGACGGGAAACTTCCTCTGTAGTTCCGCCCGGACAAATGACGGGAGGGATGAGAAATCCCGCGGCAATACCAATCTAAAACCACAAATTACTCTACTAAAACTATCTCTTTCCTAAAGACCCTAAAACAAAGAAACCTGGTCATTTTGAATAAAACATGCCATGTAAATATGAAGAACATTTCGAAACTGTCATAATTTTTTACCAATCAAAATAAAAAAGCCCTCAGTTTGCGGATAACGCAGTTTTGTTACGAGACTTTGCAAACAACGGTACCTGTAAATACTCATACAATTTTTGTTCTGTTTTAAATATCTTTCATTGGGCTTGTAATGTAATGTAATATAATAAAATTTACAAATCGCCAAAATTTATCGAAAACTTTAATCAAAAGTTTTTTAATTTCTAACCAATCTTTCAAAACGCACGTTGTTTAAAAGAAGAAAAATGTACTTTAAAATTCAATAAGGCGGACTTAATGAAATAAAATACTTACTTTGAACTTGTACTTTTTAAGCGTGTTTGACATGGAGCAATAAAACCAGAATTGCACCGTGTCAGGCTTTAGTATTGTCAATTTTATTTTTTAGTTTTTAATTCTTTCGTTTAAACTATAATTCAATTGTCAAGATAATAAAGTTTATTTAGTACTTTTTTTGTATTCATCTCTCAGTTTTTTCGGTTTTCTTGTTGCTTAAAAGAGGAAAAATGTTCTAATTGTGCGAATGAAGGCTTTTATTTGATTGCGCCTGCTATATTAAATTTTGAAATAAACAATTATTTATTTCAGTTATCGTCAAAAATAATTAAAAAAAACTGAGAGATAGATAAAAAAACGAAATATATTTTATATAAAATTTATACCAAAACAACAACCTGATAGTTCGTAGTAAGTTTATAGCTTGATTTGTAAAATAGCTATTATCCCAACCAGTGCGAAAAGTTAATCTTTCCCCCACACGACTGCCATTGACGTGAACCTCGCGGAGCCAGGTTCCATCAATCAGGCAATGGCTGGAAAGATAATTTGTGTACTTGCGTGCGGTGAAGTCCACTTTACCTCACTCAAGAAAAACCAACTTTTTTTTCTAAAAAAATTGTAACATTACTGCATTGTAAACTATATTTAAAGTTAATATTTTCCCGCATGTGACTGCCATTGGCCAGTATGATGCGTAGCGAAATTCGGGCAAGCAGGCAAGGGCGGGAAAAATAATTTTCTCACGAGTTTGGATTAATATGTTTTTTACGACCGCTCGACTTTGCCATCGAACGAATAAAAAAAAACGATAATAAAAAATCCACGCTACTAAAATTCAAAAGACTGTGGAATTGACATATTTTTGTAAAACCATCACTTTTTTAGCATTAGCATGTTATGATGGTCATTAAACGCTAAGATGAAGCCTGCGGCTCGCGTCTTTATTTATCTGAGCGTGTAATGACCTTAACATGCGAGTAAGTGTACTATACTTTACCTAGGACCAATGAAATGTTACATAACGAGAGAAGAAAGTGACATATTTCACACGAGCGTGAATGTTGTGAACTAGGCGCTAGCCGAGTGAAACAACACGCGAGTGAAAGAAAGTTACTTTACTTTCTATCGAGTTGTGTACGCTATTTTTCCTACGACCACAATTTTTTTCATTTTCGTCCCAAGAGAAAAAAGTATTTTCTTCTCTAGGGATGAAAATGGTTTTGGTCTTTTTCCGAGACTTCTACAAATCATAGCCTGCTAGATACCTATATTGTTTGGATGGTCACTAGAGAAGAAAATAAAATTGATATGCGTGTGATAAAACTTTCTGAGGCGTTATGGAGTGCAGATTTCGTTACTTTCGTGTGTGGTCGTAGGAAAATTGTATTGGATTTATTTACGCTTAATAAATATTGATTGTCTTAAAAATATAGAAAAATATTTCACATTTTTGCGTCAATTAGTGCTTTTATAAAATAATGTCTAAGCTTTATTATTATCCTAGGATCGTAAATGAGCCATTAAAATCGTGTTGAGATAATTATTCGTTGGTCGTAGGTAAAAACTACTATATTTCCCGGTCCACCAAAAAATCGTTTTTTTTTGTTTATTACCTGATTTCCAAAAACGCCAATACTACAAGCAGAAGAAACTTGGTCGGGTCCAAACCAGACGGCGGAAATTCTTGCCGGCATTGATATGACAAAGACGTTTGACAGGGCAGTGACTGCTTGACCCATAAAACTGACCCAAAATCTGCTAGGATCCACCGAGGCGATTTTTATCAAAGAACCGAGACATGTTCCTGCGATGCCAATTGTGACGGCTAATCTAACACCCTAAAAAAAAGTATCTTAAAGAAGTTTTTCACGCGAGCCGTGTTGGGTTGGGCCCTGGGTGAGGTTTATATAGAGTTGTAAAACGAGTTAAATTATTTTAACATTGAAATTTATTCTTTAATATGTTCCATCTTTAACTATATCGGTCTGTCAACGAATGCTCTAGGTTTGCTTAAGAACTACCTAAGTGGCAGAGAGCAAGCAGTTACCAATAATAGTTTATTATTTTCAAACTCTTTGTTAAATTTAAATATAGTTACAAGAGAAGCCATATCAACGGCTATTTCCAAACTACAACCAAAAGAATCCTTTGGGCAGGACAATATTCCTCCCTACATTTTTAAGCGCTGCAGGGACTTTTTGGTAAAGCCTTTACAGATCATTTTCAAGCTTATAATAAAAACAGAATTCTGCCTTGATATTTGGAAGATAACAAAGATTTGTCCACTACCTAAAGGAAACAACAACAACAACATACAAAACTACCACCCTGTAACCATGATATGCGCGCCTAGTAAAATACTGGAAATAATTTTATACAACAAAATATATTGTCATGTAAAACCTTATCTTTCAGAGGAGCAACATGGTTTTACTACAAAGAGGTCTACAGACACAAACCTAGGTAATGATGCTTTAGACAATAATGCGCAGGTTGATGTAATATATACCGATTTCGCGAAAGCTTTTGACCATGTAAACCATGATGATCTACTGTAAAAGCTGTCATATTTTGGTCTCTCTGAGAAGTTTCTGCGTTTTTCGGTGTCATATCTTTCTCACAGGAAGCAGTATGTAGTTTATAGCGGAGCATCTTCTCAGGTTCTTTCAACATACTCAGGGGTTCCTCAGGGATCGAACAACGGACCCCTAGATATATAATAATAAATAGAATAAAATAAAAAAGGCCTTCTTTTCGCAGACGATTTTAAATTATCTAAAAAAGTTCAATCTCAAGAGGACTGCGAACAAAGACCTTTAACTTTATGACTGCGAACTGTTACAAAACGATTTGCACAAGATTGTTCAATGGTCAGAAAAAATCTTTTAAATTTTAATGTTGGAAAATGTTATGTAATGACTTTTACTCGTAAAACAAACCCAATAAATTACCAATACCAAATAAATGGATCCTTTCTAGAAAGAAAAACTGAAATGAAAGATTTGGGAATAATTTTTTATGTCACTGCAAAGGGTTATAAAATGCTTGGGTTTGTGGTTCGAAACTCACATAATTTTAATAATAATAGGACATTGACTTTGTTATACAATGCTTATGTCAGAAGTATTTTGGAGTACTGTAGTAAAAATTATATTTCAAAATCGGCATTTTTACGAAAATCCTTAAAAATCACACTTTGGTACTTTTTCAATTTAGCTTTTGCGATAATGTTTACAGTCCATATCTTACAGTTGCAGGTAGTGCACGTATACAAAAAATGCGAAACTCGTGCCTGCGATTAATTCATGGTGTCAGGAAATACGAACCAATTAGTCACAAGCTTAATGAAACAAAATGGCTGGGTATGGCACGCCGGAGTTATTTTTATTCTGTCACATGGTCGCGATTCTTCAAAAACCGTCAGAAAATCTCGCCCTCACAAAAAATCTGACGATTTTTAAACGCAAGTTTACACTTAATGCTTTTTTGTCAGGACTATTTGCTAATATTCCTTAAATATTTTTATGTGTAAACAAATCTTTAAAACTTTTAACTTACAAAACCATAGATAGTCATGGAATATTTCGCTGTCACTGTTCAGAAAAGTCACACAAATTCTGTCTTGCCTTTTACATGGTGAGAATTTTCGACGTTTATTGGTACGCGTAGTAACAATTTAGCTCCGCCATAAACTAATCCTGCAGAATATCTTTAAAATATTAAATTTACAAAATGTTAATAAAAAAATGACGCAGTTTCTCTTACAACGTTAGGATAAATATGAAGGTTGCTGTGTTTTTATTTTAAATGAGGCGATAAGTAAAAATCGCTACTTTCCAGAATTCTGACGGGTGAGATTTTCTGTCGTTTCTGAAGAATAACGACCATTGTTTTAAAAAATAATGTTTCTGAAATGCAATCATCTTTGGCAGAAAGAAGCTCAAAGGAAGCTGAATTGTATTTGTATGTAGCAGCAGCTCGCTGGGTCATGTGCGCGCGAGAGGCAAAAGGTTCGCCACGCGGCGTCCGTTTATTTGATCGCATAGTGCGAGTTTGTAAATTCAACATTTTTTTGACAACCGTGGAACATCGATGCCAACATTCAGTTGACAGATGGGTACGACATCCATCTGACATTTAGCAGTGATGAAATGTCGTTGTTCCATCAAATACGAAAAGAACGCGTTGCGATGTAAACAGCTGAGTGGCAATAAATAAACTTAAAATAATAAATTCATATCATATCATTCATATAAGGGCCGTATTCATAGTCCTTCCCAAGGCTCCCTTCTTCCTTAGGAAATGTAAATTCTTATGGGCATAACCTAACATAGTCTTCAATGCAAGTACGTTTTTGCCTTAAATTTAGTATGAAGTCTAGCTCATCATCAGAGTCTCATCAGACTGGAACTGTCTTGCATTAATATTATGACTGGCCACTCCATTAAGCATCCTGTACTGTACCTTGTATTAACCAAAATGCATAAAAAATATCTTGGTTTGAATAAATAACCATAAAATAGGGTTATGTTTAGTCCAACGACGATTTTTCACCGACTCCCGAAGCCGGTGGCGATCGGTGCCAACATTTGTTGGATTGGTGAAATCCTTCTAAAATTTATGAACTCTTTTGTTGGCACCGGTGCATCCACCGGTAGATCCACCGGTGGATTTACAAACTCACCCATACCGTTAGCCTTTAGTCAGGCGTTCATTAATAGACACGTGTATGTCGGGATGGTAGTAAAACATATTTTAGCGTCAGGTTAAACCATTGTTTAATATATAGGGAAGTTACACGACCTTGTGGACAAAACATTTGACAATTTTTTTGGTCCAAATCATTAGATCTCTTGGACAAATTTTATTTGAGATATGTTCGATTCATTTTGTCTAAAATATTTAATGATTTTGACCACAATTTGACCCAAAAAGTGTTAAATGTTTTGTTCATAAGGTTGGTGGACTTTTCTATATATTAGACAATGGTTAAACAAAACGTTTTCTACAAATAAAGATATAAGACACTTAAAGTTAATTTTCAGTTTTATCAGTATTCGTATCCTTATCTCTATCGAGTAGACCAATCAAGCATGTGCAATTTTGAAATCATGGCGAATGCGTGACAGCTCCAGGTGATCAAATGCACGAAAACCTCGTTAGGTGCTATAACGTAACGTTACGACTGTCCCTGCATACTAAACGATGTTTTGACGCATTTTATCAGCTGGAGCTGTCACGCATTCGCCATTAGTTTAAAAGTACACCTGCTCGATAGGTTGACTCGATAGAGATAAGAATACGAATGCCGATAAACCCGAAAATTAATTTTAAGTGTATATTGGCTTTGAAAATTGAACTATGTTCAAAGAATATTGTATTTTTTTTGTTTTTTTTATTCTTTAAAATTAAATCTTTAAAATAACATTTTTTACGCTTAAGTTATTTAAATCTTCATAACTTTTTTTTTAGAGTTATATTGTTTTAAGTAACTAACGTAAGAAAAAATGTTTTATAAATTCTATTAAAGTAAAGAAAAACCAAAAAAAATTTGCATCCACTCTGGGATAGGTTTCTAGGCGACTTTTTAAGAATTATTTTATGAAATCCCAAAAACAAGACCGAGTTAGGCATTTTTTTAAAACATAAAATTAGTTCCCGAGTATACCAGGAGTTAACTGTCAGGTATGACCACAAACATTTCAATGGGTGATGGAGCCTCCTTTACTTGTACAGAGGCCTATGCAGAAATTGTTCCTGGAGGGTGGGGGGGCTTGAGTAACAAAATAATCTCATATATTACCATTTTATTGGTGATTTTTGGAGACAATTGTCAGTGGCTCTAAGGACGCCGGGATAGAGTCTCTAAGCCCCTTTCCCACAGGGACGCCCCGCGTCGGTGGCTTACATGCTTACTAAGTATTTGGTATTTAAAATTCGAGGAGTAAGGGAAAAGGACATTTAAAAAATTAAAAAGTTTGATAACGTCAAATAATTTTTCAATTTATTTTTATTCAAAAATATTCCGTTCCACTTAACACGCTAAAGAGATACAGGCTGTCACTTAAAGTAACGCCACTCTACTTGAACGTATCGCACGCCGACTTCCAGCAACCTCATCGGTCAGATCCGACAGAAGTTGTTAATCGTACGTCGAGCGAGTTGAAATCGCGTTAGTGCGAGGTGGAAACGCCCACCTCTGCCTGTTTTCACCAATTAAAGCGCTGGATATCAAAGCTACGTTACGTTTACGCGGTTTGCCAACTTTAAGTGTCGATTAATATTCTCTAGTCATTTAATTTTTGGAAAAAACTTTAACATTCGGAAAAATACCAGGATACGTTCATATTAGATAGTTTTTGGTTGTGCCAATTTACAGCCCCATAACTTCGCCGACAACGATAACTTTGACAGTTCAAAATAGCCCATTTGGTTCAGGTTTTACGTCGATGGTGCGGTTATTTGACTTTTGGGATAATTAGTTGTTTTTCTGTTTTTAATTTTTAAACAAAAAATCCTGTTTATCGCAGTTCTTTTTTCGATTGGCCAAGTACTTTTTGATATTTAGCCTTTTTCCACAAGGGAAACACATAAAAAAATGCAAATTTTAAGTTTTATAAGGCAAAAATACAGGGTGGTCACTAAAATAGTTTGGCTCGGGTGACCAATGTGTACCCAAGATAAATTACTTCTACAATAATCCAAAAACATGAATTAAAAGTCAAAATCTCCGGGCCTAGATTTTTTTGCTGGGGTATACGATGGGGCCTGGACTACTATAAGCTTAGAACATTGAACTACTAGAAGGAGCTTTTTTCAGACCTAGGGCAGGATGTTTGAGTTCAAAATCTTCATCGCATTGTTGTCATGTTAACCTAATACGTTTTCCTCTGTTTTTAATATTATTGAAAATACCTATAATAATTTTTAGTTCCGTTTAATTAAATGGTCTAGATATAGTAATAAAAATCTATTCTATAAAAAAAACTTAAAAACGTATTCAAGTAGGATGTACAACTATAAAAAAAAGGTGCTATGGAAATCCCTATTTGTCACTGAAATTAATGACAAGCCGGCAACACAGATTTTCTGCCTTTCTTTACCAAGAATGGCCAAATATGACGAATTCTAACCCAATATTTAGTTAATATTTTAATTTAACGTACCTGTGAAACGAAATACTGTGGTCCCCCGGCTTTTGTTTCACTTTGCATATAAAAATACGCTTCGGAACCATTTTTCGCCACAAACTTTTCACTATTGACAAGTACTGAAACTTTCACTTTCAAAACAATAATGACATTCCAGGAAAAATCGAGAAACTGCAATAAACAATCAATATTGCCACATTGACTACAAAAGAAGATGTTTAAGGAAAACACATGTTAAATTTTCAGAAAACGTCGAAAGTTTTCAATAGGTTGTGAATATTATATATTGTGTATATTAGCTTTTTCAACATATATCTTAAACCTCTTTAAATAATTAATAAATAGGCGTTGAAACTTAATCCAAATTTAATAAGTTTTTTGTTGCATAATTCTGTTATTAAAATTGGTAACACAGATTTCTTTCTCCCCTTTCCCCATTGTAGATTTTGCACTCAAACAACCAGTGTAACCAGACAGACCAGACTCTTTCTAATAGTTCAATGCTCTAAGACTATAAGAGCAGGCTTTGTTTAAAACCTTTCTTGAGGACCTTATTTATACTTTCTTGAAAACAAGCTCATCAACAACGTATGAAGCAATTTTTCCTGCGGGGGGGGGGGGGGGGGGCTTGCGTACCAGCAGAGTCTTAGACAACCATTTTTCAACCAATTTTCAACGGCTCTGAGGGGGGGGGCTTGACTCTCTAAACCCGATTTGAGTTATTTACATTTATATTATAACTTTTATGCTTTTTGGTAGAGCCTATAAATGTAATATGAGCAATTTTTAAAATGTGCGAACACGTTCCCAGGAATCAATTTGTTACGGCTAAGTAATGGCCTAATACAGGATTCCCATCAGAAACACTAATGGCCTTTTAAGAAATTATTAAACTATCCCCAGTACGGGAAATGTGATATAAAAAGGCCCCACGCTGGCGTTAGAGTGAGAAACTGATTCGGGAGAATGCTGTTATGCCTTTTGTGGGCTATTATTTATCAATAATCATCAATTGTCCCATGAAAGCCCCACACAGAACCAGTATTGGTCTAGTAAACAGTAATATTAATGGCCTTCTACTTTATTGGAGGGGTCCCAGTATGGGAAAAGGGACAAAAATTGCCTTGCGAGCTATTACTGGAGTGGGAAACTGATCCAAGAAAAAGCTGTTATGCCAAACAGTTTTTGTTTCTTTTCTTTCTTTTTTTTGTTTCTTTATTTTGAATGGGTTCAATGTAAGAAGAAGAGAACAAAGAAAAACATAAATTTCAAAAATCACTTATTAGACTTTTAGTTGATTATAGGAAAAAAGATGTTTTCTTTTGTAAAGCTAAAACATAAATTGCTAGTGATATAAAAAAGTTGACGTGATGAATTTTTTTATACTTTCATCGGAAACCCAATTTCCACAAATAGCAAAACCATGACTTTTTACCGATATAATCGTAGTAGTAGAGTAGCCGGTTTCGAAGTAAGTGCTTTTGTGCTCTAGCAGTGGCGGTCCCAGCCATTTGAAAAGGGATGGGGGCGGTTTCAATACGAAAAGAAATTAGAATAAAAGCATAGCAAAATATGCTTTATTATTTAATTTAGTTATTTCATACATTTTTTATTTTAAAAAATGTTTAAATGTGCCCAAAATTTGACAAAATTACATTAAAAATGCAATTTCTCGGTCAAATTAAACTAAAACCTTAAATATCAACGTACCATAGCGCCGCAGGCAAAAATTTGATTTAAAATTCAACTTAAATTGTAAATATATCAATGGTTTCAAAGCGCAAGCAGGCGAAAATTTGTAAGAAAGTGACACTAGAATAAATATCAAACCCCTCTAAAATCCGCGCTTGAGTAACTACGTATAATTTTACAGTTATAAGAAACATACATAACAAACAAACCACAAACAAAACCTAATAGTTAAATACTTTTTTTGAGGTCTAAATATTAGTTTTCACAACTAGTGGCTAAAATGGTGCTTTTTTTTACAAGCGTTGGTTTAAATAACGAGCGCAGCGGTAAAAACATGAGTAAAAAAAAGCGCAGTTTAGCCGCGAGTTGTTAATAATATTTTTTTTAACACCTTTATCAAAAATCCAAGAAAATCAGGAAAATACTTTTAAAAATGTCGAATGAAGAGCACTTCTCGCAACACACCATCTGTACACTATAAATCAAGGCGGCTGGTAAATGAAATAACAATGGTATCCATAGCGATGTACCTTTTTACTCAGTGAAGTTCATTGTTGCGACATTTTAATCTTTGACACTTTGATATTTTGACGAAGTTTTTAAATGATTTTTTCGTGAATACTTGGTGAAAACTGGCGGAAATGGCTTAATTTTCAATTAAGAATAATTAGATTTTTTCATTATTACTATTTTCCGCTATTTCTCTTAAATTTTAGGTAAAAAACGGACAGAAATCTTTTTTTGCACCCGTGATCAAAAAAAAAAGTTTTTTTGCTCCGCAAACCAAAAAAGCCATGCTTTAGTTATCTGCAGACAGTTACTAAAATCATGTTTTTAATGAAGCTATAAAAAAACATCTTTTTAAGTTGAAACATTAAGTACCTTTTATATTGCATATCTCAAACATAAGATGCCTATCTCAAAAAAAAAAAATCGTTTTGGGCAAGCCGGTCAATGACTCGCTCAATGTCAATTTAAATATGTCTATTGATATGCATCAACGCTAAGCCCGTCAGATGAATTTCCGTCACAGTGTTTTTAGGTACTTATATTTTCAATCTTCTGAGGTAGGAGAAGCTTCTTTCTGACGAAGCATTACTTCCTGACAAAAATCCAAGAATGTTTTTATTAACGGGAAAATATCGCCACTCTTCGTTCATTGCCTCGAAAACGTTATCATATATGTTTTGATTTAAGCTTCTGCCTACTTCTAACCAATATTGTTTCCAAATACTGACTTCTCCCAATAAAAGTTCAAGATTTTGTGTTTTGTATTAATTAAGCAGTTTCTAGATATTTGGTTATTTTTGCCCTGATTTTGGCTTCACGTTGTATAAAACTTGGTATGAATATGTTCTGATCAAAAATACTAGAGTCTCGTTATTAAAAAAAAAGCTTGTTTATAAATTGAAACTTTATAATACTGTTCTGTATTTCTAATATCGAGGTTTTCGTCTATTTCAAATTGACCAAAAATACTGTGGAGGGATTCTAGAATGTCCTTAAAGGAAAGTTCTGCAATTTCTCGTTTTTTCTCCAAAGACTTCAGGGTTACCACCAGCATCTTTGTTGTCTACTTTTCTGTGGAGCAAATCGCCCCCCCTGCCACTTCTGCTCTGGGACCGCCACTGTCCAGTCTTTTGTATGTTTTTTAAAAAATAGTGTTTATAATCGCGGCTAAACTGTGCTTATTTTAGCGTTTTTAAATCGCTCGCTGCACTCGTTCTTATAAAGAAAAGCACTATTTAGCCCCTTGTACTGCAAGTCGGAGTGCGTTTGACGTGTATGCTGGCAGTCCCGGGTTCGATCCTCGGCCGGATTAACAAAAGAAATCTGCTGGTTGGTGAGTATCCCAACTTAACTCTTGGCATATCTAGAAAACACTGAGCGATTGATCCTTAAAGAATGGAAAGTTCCGGTATAAAAAATGCTTTTTAGGATTTAGGACAATGGACAAAAAAAGTTGACAGCCTTGTATTGTTGTCCCGGCCAAAACTGGAACCAATGGGAACACAGTGATAGGCCAGCAAATGCCCTTTAGTTTATTTTTTAGTTCAAATAATTGGCAGAAAATAGTTGAAGGCCTTATAACTTTTTCCTCCCAAGTTTTGCTACAAAATGTTTTGATGGGCTTGTAATGGGGATTTAATGAAAATCGCGGAAGACCAATGGATGGCCACTATATGACCTGTACCCTAATAAAGTACTACATAAATGCCAAAGATTAATCAAAAAGCCTTTATTGCTGCAGGTTGCCCGTTCATATCCCACACTTTCTTTCACTAGGCCGGTCATTTCCCGTAGAAAGCATGTTTACTGGGTATATAATAGTATCGAATCAAAATAATTATCTTTATTTACGTCCCTCTTATTTAAGTGTTTATCTATGTCCAAAATTATTCGATAAACAATGAAAGTAAGTACACTTGATTTTAATAAAAAAAAATACTTTTTGAAAATTGAAAATAAATTTCATTATTCTACTCAGTCAACTTTAGATTTAAGTGGAATTTTGACATATTAATCTGCAAATTAAATTTAAATTGACAGCACAATACATTAAAAGGCGATTAATTCATTAATTTAACAAATAAAATTTCAATCTGCAGGATTATGTTTTTTATTTAAATGATTGGCACCTTCAAGCATCCCGTCAAAAATTTCAAGATTTTAGATTAAATTTTGGAAAATCCTAGAGTGTGTTTATAACGTGACGTGATTAAATTATTTCTGGCCATTCATTTTTTAGTATTTTCCTGGAAAAAAAAAATATTTTACTCGGTGGTGTAGCCAAAAATCGGCTCTGGGGGGGGGAGGGTTTCGTCGTTTAATAAATATCAACAACCTATACCTGTTGCAAATTTTTAAAAATTAGGTAGGAACCTATTGATTTTTACTGATGGGGTTAGCGGCATCACGTAGCCCCAAAACGTGGAGGGAGCGGAGCTCTTGCAATGTTTTTTTGTTTTTTTTTTATACTGGGACTTTCTATCCATTATAGGATCAATGCCCAGTATTGGCCAAATTTTTGTAAGTAAAATACAAAATATCCATGCACCTAGCCGGGATTCGAACCCGAGACGTTCCGTGCGGCAGGCCGATAAGCTACCCACTGCGCTACGGTGGCCGGCACTGAAGGGAGGACAGGGGGAGCGGTTTAATGGGTGTTGGGTGTACGATACAAAAATACTTCTTTGGCAGATCTAATCTTAATTACAGATTTTTTCAAAATTGAGCCTCAAAAAATAAAAAGTTCTTTAACAATTTTGATCTCTTACGTTTTTTGTAAAATATTTTTGAAAAAGTAGATTGGGTTCGATGCCAAGAAGGGGAGGGTTGCAGTCCTGCAAATATTATAAATGCGAAAGTGTGTATGTATGGTGTGTATGTGTGTGTTCAATGTGTTTGTGTGTGCGTTTCTTCCCTCACTCACGCAAAAACTGCTGAACCTATTTGGATGAAATTTAAATGAAACATAAGCTACTTTTTATTTAACATTTCCCTTAATGACAGCCATCAAATGGCATTATTTTTGGATATCGCGGGCAACGTAACGTATTGTAAACGCGCCGCAGACAAAAATTAAAAAAAAAATTGTTATAAAAATTATTGTTACTTTTTATAAAAATTGTAACAATTAATGACGTCATAGTGCCGCAGCCAAAATTTTTGAAATTTAAGGGTAAAAAAAGGGTAAAAAAGTGGGAGGGGCCTATAGCTCCCCTAGGCACCTCGACGTAACGTCTTTGCATGATTAATTTATTGTAAATTAAGTTGGACCCTCTGGGGGGGGGTTTTAACTACAAACCGCCTTCCTGGCTAAGCCACTGTTTTACCTTTATTATCTTAAAAAGTACTTTTCATTGAAGTATTAGGGTATCTAATGGTTATAAGTATGTTTAGCAATTATAGGAATCAACAAAAATAGTTATTATGGACACGTAACAAAATCATCATCAAAGATGAAATCATCTATCTGTATTTATTTTAAATTAGATCAAAATTAGCGTACCTGCGACGGATGCGATAATTAGTATGTAATTAACAAACAAAAAATGGTCAAAAATGTTTATAACGACGACATATCGTATATTACGACGAATTTTACGAAATTAGGAATCTTTTTTTTCCTCTCACTTTTATCAACAAAGAGAGAAATAAAAATGAGCGTCAAGAAGTGAAACTGTGGAACGAGCATTAGTGACATATCAGCATCTGTCAAAATTGTTGGTTTTTTACACAAATTAATAACGTTCCGTCTCTACCCGAGTTAATTACATGACGTTTTCTTAATGTCACCGACAATCCCAATACACTACCAATTCTCAGTTCGTCGTGGAAAACTTTCAACAACGTCGGTATTTAACGGAGATTGCACACGTAGTTAATGCACCGTTATTAAAACATCTAAAACTCGTCGCAGGGTCGGCCCCAGGGTAGGGCGATCCGAGCGCAATAATCTAGGGTCGCCAAAATCATGGAAAATGAAAATAAACTGATAAAAAAAAATAAGTTACAGGCTTTTATAAAATGCACTAAAAAGTAAAGAATATTTTTTTATCATTCTGATATCATATCAATAAATTGTAAGTATACCAAATTTCATTGGAATCGGTTCACGGAAATTTTCTCAAAAACGCGTTGCAAGATTTAACTGATAGATTAAGAGGAAGCACATAATTCAAATAATATAATATATTTAAACATTAAGGCAAAATCTAGTTGAATTCAATTCAACATGAAAAAACCACTCAACCACCGCCTTTCAAGAATTGACAAGTTTTTCGGCCCGTGAAAACACGACTGTACAGGAAACAAAAATTTTGAAACCAAGCGAAACAAGCCTTTTTTAACTGCATATAAAAAGGAAGTAGACTTAAAACAATACATTATTTGCCACTAGACTTCGGCTGGTGCGAAATAAAATAGTTTGTTTAAATTGTTAGTGCAAAAAAGCTTTAAAAAAGTGCTTGTGCAAATTGTCCAGTGCGTTTGGCTTCTGTGAAGGTAAGTGTTGTAATTTTTGTTTTCATTTTTAAAAACGAATAAAATCCATCAGACATAAGCCAAAAAAAGGGTGAGGGGGGGAGATTTCAAAAATTAGAGTTTATTTATTATTAATTAGATCAAAACATGGCATGGTATCAAATAAAAGGTAATTGAGTCTGGAGTTGAATAAAATGCATTTTATTTTTTTTAAGCCAGTGGCGCACAAGGGGGGGATTTCAAAAATTTGACTTTAGATCAAAACATGGCTTGTGTGGTATCAAATGAAAGGTAATTGGGTCTGAAGTTGAATGAAATATATTTTTTTAAGTCAGTGACGCATAAGGGGGGGGATTTCGAAATTAGAGTTTAAATCAAATCATGGCTTGTGTGGTATCGAATGAAAGGTAATTGAGTCTGGAGTTGAATAAAATACATTTTTTTTTAAAGCCAGTGGCGCACAAGGGGTATCAAATAAAAGGTAATTGAGTCTGGAGTTAAAGAAAATATTTTTTTAAGCCAGTGGCGTACAAGGAGGGGTATAAATTAATTTTAATGAAAAAATGTCTTGTGTGGTATAAATTTTTTTTTGGCCGTGTGAGCTTAGGTGCCCATAAATTGGCAGAGTAGTTTTAATTTTGTTTGTTTTAGTTTGTCCTTCGTATTAAAAAAATTGGGTATAAAAATAAAAATAAAATAGTTATATATTACATATATAAACATAAATTGTAGGGATTAGGGACCCCTAAAATTATATAGCGTAGAGCCACATAAATTGTAAATCCGTCGCTGCATAGTGTGACCATTCTTTTGAGGACTAACGAAATAGTAGTTTATAAAAATGACAAAAAGCAAGTTGTTTTATACAAGCGGTTTTCAAAGCACAGCGCAGCAAGTGCTTAGAAGTAGGGAGTATAAAAAAGCATAGTTTTGGCGCGAGTTTTATACAATATTTTATCTTGATTTGAAAATGAAAATTTTTAAAAAAACTAAAAAAGTACCGCAGGCGTAATTTCCAACAAAAATATATTTTACGCAAAACTACCAAACAAGAGACAAAATACCAATTATTATAATTTATTTTTTTGATACCAGTATTATTTTTTATTTTAATTAATTTGTTCCAGATATCAAAATGTCCGATGCTAAGAGAAAATCCTCTGGGAGCGAATTTAAAAAGCGGAGATTGAACAAGCAAACACAGCTTCAAAAACAGTCAGATGCTCTGCAGAACTTCTTGAAAGAAAGACAACGCCCAGCCCTAGATACTGATTTTCCCTCTTTGGACGCAACCGTCAGCCGAGTTTGGCGAGTAGTGATGCAGTTCCGTGCAGTTCCAAAAATCAAAATTGTCAAGTTGTGTTGTATGTTGAGAAACATTTAGAAAAGGCTACCGTCCAAAGTATCTCTTCTGACCCAAAATTATGCAGCAGATAGAGTTTTTTTGGTTAAAGGTGGTCCAGCTGCACCTTTGTATAATTTTGATTTTCCTTTTGATGATCAGCATAGAATATTACAAGAAAAGGCTTAGAAATGGAGAAGAGGTTTTAAGAGAATGGATGGTACATTTCGTATTTCAAAACACTTTGTACTGTTTTCCATGTCGACTTTGTGTTGCACCATCTAGCTTGAGCGCTCTTGGCAATCGGAGATTTAAAGACTGGAAGTATTTAGGGGACTCTTTATCACATCATGAAAATGCTAAAACTCATATAGATAGTTTGAAATCATGGCTTGAATTGAAGCAAAGATTGAAAATAGGTGAAACAATAGATGCAGTTTCTCAGAGACTCATTGATTCTGAGATAAATCACTGGTCTAAAGTTCTTTTACGCATTATATCAGTCGTTAAAATGCAATAATGGAAACTTTATGAAGTTAATTCAGTTATTGGCTGATTTTGATCCAAAAATGGAGGAACACATTCGCAGAGTCCTCAATAAAGAAGAAATCAAAGCTACATATCTAGGGAAAACTATATAAAATGAAATAATTGAATTATTGCATGACAACATAAAGCACCACATCATTGAGCAAGTTCAAAAGGCCAAGTATTATTCTGTGATTCTTGACTGTACTCCCGATGCAAGTAAAGTAGAACAGATGACATTTGTTGTAAGATTTTTCTCCATACAGGAATCAGAGTCTGAAGTTCAAGTTAATATCAATGAACATTTTTTGGATTTTATACCCATCGAGAGATCAACAGCTAAGGAATTGTCGAAGGTTTTACTAGAAGATCTAGAGAAAAATAAGCTTAAAGTAGAAAACATGCGCGGTCAAGGGAATCACAATGGTTCCAATATGCAGTGGCCGTCCCACGGGGGGGGGGGGGCAGGGGGCCCCCCTTTGCTCGAGAAAAAGTAAAAAACAACATTTTGGGACAGTTTGATCTTGAATTCGTCACACCAAGAAAACCATTGGAAATACAGAACAGTATTATAGAGTTTCTATTTATAAACAAGTTTCCGACAAAATCAATTTGGACATAAAAAAGTATTTTTGACTTGAACATATTCGTACCAAGTTTTATACAACGTGAAGCCAAAATCAAGGCAAAATTAGCTAAAGTCGTTTCTAAATACTATAAACTGTTTAAATAATCCAAAATACAAATTCTTGAACTTTTATTGGGAGAAGTCAGTACCTATTTGGAAACAATATTGATCAGAAGTAGGCAAAAGCTTCAATCAAAACATACCTGATCATGTTTTCGAGTCAATGTACAAGTGTGGCAATATTTTTCCGTTGATAAGAACATTCTTGGAGGTTTGCCAGTAAATAATGCTTCGTCAGAAAGAAGTTTCTCATGCTTCAGAAGATTAAAAACATAAGTACTTAAAAACACTATGACGGAAAGTCGTTTGACGGGCTTAGCGTTGCTGCATATCAACAGACATATTGAAATTGACCGGTTTGCCTTACTTAAAAAAAAAGTATTTAGCTATTAAGTTTTGTTTGTGGTTTGTTTGCTATCTATGTTTTTTATAACTGAAAAAAATATACGTAGTTACTTAAGCGCGGATTTTAGGGGGACGGGGGGGGGGTAGTTAACACCCCTTCCCCGGTTTTAAATCTTTTAAGAAAACAATTATAAAACCAAAAATAGGGTATAAATTGCGGCGCTATAACACCTTTGATATTTACTGTTAAAAATGGCATTTGTAGTGTAATTTTCTTAAAAATTTTCACCTGCTGCGCTTTGAAACCATTGATATATTTACAATTTTAGTTTAATTTTAAATTAGAAAATGCATTATTTAGTGCAATTTCTTAAAAATACCGTTGATATAATATAATAAAAATAAACGACTTCAAATCTGAGTACCCACCCTCTAGATTTGAGGCCAAATCCGCCTAGTTACTAAGTTTTTGTTCCTTATAAAAGCTATGCTTTTATTCTATTTTTTTTTTCGTATCGAAACCACACCCCCTTTTTCAAATGGCTGGGACCGCCACTGCAATATGAGAGGAGAAAAATCGGGAGTACAAAGAAGAACCAGAAATATAAACCCCAGAACATTTTATGTTCTATGCAGCAGCCATTCGCTAAATTTGGTTGTAAACGATATGGCAAAATCCTCGTTTGAGGCAGCCAACTTCTTCAATATTGTTCAAAAGTTATATACTTTTTATTCTTCCTCATCTTTTCGTTGGGCAATATTACTGAAATATATTGATACTTACACCCTAAAACTATTGAGTGATACGCGATGGGAAAGTGGAGTAGACTTATTAAAAGCTCTGCGGTTTCAAATTGGTCCAATTCACGATGCTTTCTACAGCATATATGAAGATTCAGAAATCGATAATATGATCAGAGACGAGGCTAGCGGATTATTAAATAATTTGAAGCAGTTCAAATTTATATGCTCTCTTGTGATCTGGTACAAAACTTTGAGTCATATTAACCCCATCAGCAAACTTTTGCAAACTATAAATTTTGATATGTCACAAGCTATTGATATGCTTAGCAACTGCAAACTCTTCTTTGAAAACCTGAGATCAGATGAAGCTTTTGAAAGCATCATTTTAGAAGCAACCGAGCTTGCTTCAGAGATTGACGTGGAAGCTAATTTCGAAACCACCACAATACGTCATCGTGTTAGAAGCAAAACAAGAACGTTTTTTTACGACGGGCCCGGATGAACCCGTTCAAGACCTCAAACAAAAATATAAAATAGATTTTTTTTCACACTATAGATCAAGCAATACATGCCTTGGAAACCAGATATAATTTGCTAAATACTCACAGTAATTATTTCAGCTTTTTGTATAATATTTTTGGTCTAAAAGACATGCCCAGAAATGAGCTACTGGCTCATTGCAAAGATTTGGAAGTAGTTTTGGCTGATGGAAATTCAAGCGATCTTAACGCTCTGCAACTAGCCGATGAAATAAGCATTGTTTTGTCATTATTAACAAAAAAGGAAACCCATGTT
This sequence comes from Oxystoma pomonae, assembly GCA_963921995.1. Classification (NCBI taxonomy): domain Eukaryota; kingdom Metazoa; phylum Arthropoda; class Insecta; order Coleoptera; family Brentidae; genus Oxystoma; species Oxystoma pomonae. Next base: position 76,886,568 of record OY998166.1, on the reverse strand, counting down.
GAAGTTGTCAAGTTTATCGCTACACTTAAATTCACACCAAACCTCAGCATAGCATTAAGAATCCTACTTACACTGCCAGTCACTGTGGCTTCAAAACAAAAAATAATAAAAAATTATCTCAGAACGATGCAGACGCAAAATCGTCTTAATGGATTGGCAATGATAGCTATAGAACACCAAATTAGTGACAAATTAGGCTTAAAATCACTGGTTCGTGAGTTTGCCTAAAGAAAAGTTAGAAAAAGGGTTGGTTAGAATTTATTTATAATATGGGATATTAGTTTAGTTAGCATTAGTATATTTTAATTTTTGTTATTTTGCCTTAAGTGCTAAACTGCTTATCTTGTTATCTGATGATTTTAATAAAACGCTTTTTTAATTTTTTTTCAATGTTTCCTTGAATTTCTGATATGGCCGCATGAGATTTACTTTTTTAAAAAACGGGGGGGTGGGGGCGCAAAATTAAGGTTTTGCCCGGAGCGCCAAAATGTCTAGGGCCGGCCCTGCTCGTCGTTGCCATAATGACTAACACAATCACCAAACGGAACGTTAATCTTGGTAAGAATGTGGTTAAAGGAGGAAAAATGTTACTTGGGTTTATTAGTCTGTCAGATTATAGAATCAAGTAAAAAACAGATACATGAAACCACACAAATCTTTCCAGAATTAAAAATATAATTGATAAATCATTAGGGACTTATTGGGCGTACATTTTCGCGTTCCCTTATTAAGGAAAATTGACATTTGACATCCAAGCATTCGCGTGACCTGCGTTTTTATTAAGGAAACAGTAATAAAATACGGTGTTCCCTTAATTCGATTTAGTTACCGTACGTCCCTTATCTTTAAACATAACCTCAATTAGCATGGATAATAGTGATGGTTGGTTTGTTTTTCGACACGACTTTTTAATACTCTTTGCATTTTTAGTTTTTTGTTTATGAACAATTTCAATTTCAAAATCGCTTTATTGTTTATTAAGATATTACAATCTCGTAAACAAAGCAAACTTATAGTAATTATACAAAGTATGAAAATATAATATATAAAATACAAACACGTCAAAAAAAGCACAAGTTTAGTCAACTAAATTATTATAAATACAGCCATACATACACTTATAATACGATATACAACATAAACAAAAATAATTATTTAAAAGTCGAAACAATGTTTGTAAAAAGTTTAAAATAAAGCACTCACAAAGTTTAAAATCTTGAAATGTAATGTTTGCGCATACTATTCATCACAACGGTAAAAGGTAATGGTAACGGTAATGGTTTTACGAAACTTTTTCTTTTTTCTGATCTTAAATTAGTTTTGGTTGGAGCTAGCTAGGGTAGATAACCTAATAAAAAATGGACCCTACAAACAAGTCCCAAAGAACCCCTTACCAAAAGTGACTAACGAAGTAAAAAACACAATTAAAAAATGTAACAATATTATTACTGACAATATTAAATATAAACAAGTAAGCAATCCCACTATGCCGAAACTGTATTGTCTTCCGAAAATCCACAAGCCTGGAAAATCGGTTAGACCTATAGTTTCTGCTGTAGGATCACCTACTTACAACATTTCGAAATGGCTAGCACACGAGTTTGAAAATTTACCTATAAAGAAAAAAGGTTTTTCTGTCCAAAATTCCCTTGAATTTATCAACAAAGTTAAAGATATCTCACTCCAAGAAGGTGAAATTTTAATCTCGTTTGATGTTAGTTCATTGTCCCTAGTGTGCCGATCCCCAATACCTTACAATACCTGGAGGAACAAAACTCTGCATGAATTAAAATTACTTTCAATATAAAAATAACCACTACCAGCAATTAGAAGGAACCACAATGGGTAATAGTTTAGCACCTTTTATCGCAAACCTATTTATGAGCAAATTTGAATCAGATATAAGTAAAGAATTTGAGTATTTCCCCAGAGTATGGTTCAGGTATGTAGACGATGTGTTTGCAGTATTCAACACTAAAGTAACTAGTGTTGAAAATTTTCTGGAAAAAATAAATAACAAATTTCCCACAATTAAATTTACTTATGAAACAGAGAACAACGGTACACTGTCATTTCTAGAAACTTTAGTTATAAGAAATAAAAATAAATTGGACTTTGACCTATACAGAAACGGAAAGGCCACCAACAGGTATATTCCAAATGACTCTTTTCATTGCTTACAACATAAGCTGGCAAGTTTGCACTTTTTAACATATAGATTAATAAATTTCCCCTTAAACAAAGAAAGATTTGAAGCAGAAAAGAATAGGATTAGGAATATAGCTGGCGAAAACGGTTACGACGAAGGCCTAATAAATAAGCTGATAAATAGACATTCTTTTCAAAAGACCTTTCGAAATTCCACTTTTTTCAGACAAAAAGATACCTGCGACTCAAAATTTGTATCAATTCCTTATAATCCTAATTATACGAAAGGACTACAAAAAGTATTTAATAACACCGGTCTTAAATTAGTATATCAATCCCGTAACACAATAAGAAGCTTACTAGGAAATCCCAAGGATAAAACTACAGTTCTAGAAAAAAGTGGAATTTACGAAATTAGTTGCATGGATTGTGACAAAAAACATGTTGGCCAAACGAGACACTCTATTCAAACACGTTTTAAAGAACACTTAGCACACTTAAAATACGGAAGAACAGAAAAGTCAAGTGTGGCCGAGCATACTTTTGAAAACAATCATAGATTCACATTAGATAACCTAAAACTTCTAAAAAGTGTACCAAACAAAAGACTTTTGAATGCATATGAAAGTATGGAAATCATTAAATCCAGAATTAGTTTAAATAAAGATAGAGGACCCATCCCGTTTAGTACACTTTATTCTTTGGTTGAGGGGAGATAGGATTAAAAATCGTGATCAATCACAAATTATTAGTCTTATCTCCGCCCACTAAAGGTTATATATAAGATAGAGCGTAGATTAATTTAGTTCATTGTTTATCGTCTCCTGATGATGCTAACGTTGTTAGAGAAATGTGCGTCGAGTGCAAAAAAGTGTAGTTTTGGTTTGTGGAAAACAATCATAATTTTGTTTTAGTGCAACCAAAGGTTCCAAATTCCCAACATAGTCTTATATTGATGAGGAAGAGGTCGTTTATATATAATTGAAAGAAAATGGGACCTAAAACAGAGCCCTGCGGAACCCTTTTCCAGACTCGAAGAAAGGCGTTGGTTAGCGCTGACTACCTTAGATCTAAGAGTTATAAGAGTTAGCCCATGAAACAAAAACAGTCTTGGGGATTTTTAAAATGTATGTGAAAAAATGAATAAATTGGAGAAACCTACGATATACTTTTTTTGCGAGAATTTACCAGAGAAAATCCCTACAAGGTTAAAAATTTTAGGTTAGGTATAAGGAAAAGTAATGCGACTTCCACTAACATTTTTTTTAAAGTATGATTCAACCTAAATAAAATACTGTTTTCCCTTATTATGGTAAAACCTTATAGAGTAACGCCCAATAAGGATTTATCGACATAAAGTCGGCATAGCCTAACTCGGCACTATTTCTGACAGCTCCACACGAAGGTAGAAAGGTTTCTGACATTTTTGTCATATAAATATGTCATCTAAACACGCTCATATTGTGACATTCTTAAAGTTGACAAATTAAAGTTAATGCCATCCTTTATGAAAGGCAGGAACAAACATTATGAAGGTCGACCTTATTTTGATAGCAAAGATGACATATTTAGACAACAACAATGTCAGAATCCTTTTAAACTTCGTGCGGAATTGTCAAAAATAGTGCTGTCTTTATTAAATTCAGGCTATGCCGACTTTATGTACCGATAAGTCCCTAATAAGTCCCTATTACAAACTTTAATAAACTTAAAATTTAACCTCACAAAAGCTTATAAACCTTATAAAAACTGATAAAAATCAGGTGAGTTTTTTTTAGATTTAATGCGTTTTTTTTTGGCAGGGGTGTCTTTGATTTAATTTAGATTTATGTTTTTGAAATAAGAGTTATTTAAAATTTGTACGATTTAAAAAAATTTTAACTTGTATTAAAGACGAAATAGTCATTAAAATGTTGGATTCCAAAAAAAAAATAAGTGACAATTTTTCCCAATATTTCACAGTGCACCAAATGAGCGCCACGGGTAGTTCTCAAGAAAGAAGAAACTACAATGATTTCTCAAAATTAATATAAAACATAGTGACTTCAAAAGTGACTGAACTGATTAAATCGTTTTTTTGTTGATTGTCATAACTGATTTAGATTTTTTTGTTTATTATTAGAACGTAATAGATTAAATTATTTTGTAACCCAGACCGATTTTTTTGATAAAGTATTAAAAGTTATTAAAGTGATAAGGTGTTGCCTTACATTGATGTATAGGCTGTGTCACACTGCCTATCTGGATCAGCTCGCTCAGCGGCACGCTAACCGACGGCTTTTCGTATTCGTTTTGCCGAACGCGCCGTTTTGCGAGCCGACAGAATCAAATTCGCTTAGTACATCTTGGGATCACCGCATTTTGCATTTTATTTTTTTTTAGCATTTTTGATCTTTTTCTTTTTCTTTGTAAGCATAGAGTAATATACCTACGGAACACAGACGCAAAGCGGGCCGAAGTGGATCGCAGGCTCCTGGGTGCTTATTCTTGACGGGTAGGGAGTAGAAGAGGCGAGAGAATTAGGCGGGGTTTACTTAAAATTTGACGACACTGTATTCTTGAAAAAAAGTTAAGAGAGGGAGCTGTTCCCGGGAGAGCAGCCATGTTCTCTTAGTAGAGGCCGATCCCCGGGTATTCTAACTAATTTTTATTGATTTTATCTGTTTTTGTTTTTCTGAGTAAAAGCGTAATCGTACAAGGCTAAAATTAATGTTGAAGACTCAACAAAATAATTTTAAATGATATGGTAGTGAACGATGCTAGGGAAGACGTGGAAGATGTAGTGGAACAACTATTCGGATATTTCTTTCCATTCAATAACGCTTGCCGCACACGTGAATGTAGCAGAGAAAGTTCCCCTGTACATATTCAGTGTGGCGTAGACAAATGATGAAATCAAATCAAATAATAATTTATTTGCCAAAATAAAAACATTTTACAATAACAAGTTCTTTACGATGTAATTGATTTAGAAGTTCAACTTCTTGTTTTAATTGTCTTAGGAGCATATTCCTATTGGAAAGATTAACACGCCAGAACGAACCCGTATCAGGTGACTTATAATAAGTACCATGCGGAACGATGCCTATTTGTGAGTGATTCAGAGTTGGAAGTCACAGTGTGCGATGGTGTTAAATGATGTCTGGATTGAGGGTGACTAGTGAATCCACTGACGAGCCCACACTGGTCACCCCGGGCGAAACATCGTTTAATCATTTCTGTTTTCGCTTTGATCTTTTGTGTGTTCCTTGTGGGATGCTCAACCAAGTTTGAATTTTCGTTATTTCCACCCAAGATCTTTTGATCTTCTCTTTTTTAACAAGTTCTTTCTTACAATAAATGACAAAAAGGACCTTTTCACGATTATTAAAAACCGATAACGAGAGTTCACAAAAATGTTGGACTCTTGCGAAAAGACCCTAAATTCTATAAGCAGATCTTTTTGTTGGCTCGATAAAAGCCTGGATCTGTCCAAGTTTTCTTTTGCAACTTGTTTCTCCAAGTTCTTTACGATGTAATTGATTTAGAAGTTCAACTTCTTGTTTTAATTGTCTTAGGAGCATATTCCTATTGGAAAGATTAACACGCCAGAACGAACCCGTATCAGGTGACTTATAATAAGTACCATGCGGAACGATGCCTATTTGTGAGTGATTCAGAGTTGGAAGTCACAGTGTGCGATGGTGTTAAATGATGTCTGGATTGAGGGTGACTAGTGAATCCACTGACGAGCCCACGCTGGTCACCCCTGGCGAAACATTGTTTAATTGTTTCTCCTTTCGCTTTGGTTTTTTGTGTGTTCCTTGTGGGACACTCATCCAATTTTGAATTTTCGTTCTTTCCTCCCAAGATCTTTTGATCTTCTCTTTTTTAACAAGTTCTTTCTTACAATAAATGACAAAAAGGACCTTTTCACGATTATTAAAAACCGATAACGAGAGTTCACAAAAATGTTGGACTCTTGCGAAAAGACCCTAAATTCTATAAGCAGATCTTTTTGTTGGCTCGATAAAAGCCTGGATCTGTCCAAGTTTTCTTTTGCAACTTGTTTCTCCATTTTGTAAAAAATAACAACAAACGAAAAACATCGTTATGTACATTAAGGAAAATTTTGGTTGGTTTGGTAGGTCAAAATATGTTTTGATTGGTTGCACAAACTGGCAACAGTGTTCCCAGGGACTAGATTGACCCGCCCACTCCCCATATCTCAAGTGAGCTAGGGATCAATCCCTGGATTCTCCCATCTCTCACTTTCAAGATTAAGCACCCTGGGCGAATCCTCGCGAAAAGTATTTCTACGCACAATTATGCGATCCATTTCGGCGGCTTTGCGCCTCTGTTCCGACGGTATATAACTTTATGGTGTAAAAAAGAGTGCCGGAGTTCAGAAAGGGTGAAGCAAATAGTAGTTTGGGGTTACTCCCCCCCCCGAGATGCGCCATTGTCGATGGATTAAGCTTTCTTTTACTTGCACAAGTGTTGATCATTTAAAAAACTGCATTTTTAGGCTGGTTTTGCTTAGAGTTGAACCCACCCTTTACCCCGTGATATAGACCAAAGTAGCACGTTTCCGCACAGTGTACCCAGAGACTTAACCGCACACTTACAAAAAAAAGCCCGTACGCAGTTTAAATTTATTCCCGCACTCAGTCAAGGAAAGTGGTGTTTCCGGCTCGGTCGTATATTGATATTGATGCTAATAAGAAATCTTAATTTTTCTATTATTAATAAAAACGCACTGAATACTCAAGAAAACTAAAAAAAACTACAACATTTTTCGCAACACTATACAAAGTAGTGCAGGGTAGAAAAATCGTACGCTACCAAATGGTAGGTTGCGTTAATATACGTGAATACCATTCTTGTTACTTTGGTCACGTGGTATGCAAATATTAGGTTATCACACAGTCAGCGGGTACGAAACGCCGAGCGTATTTACTTACAAGAATACCGGTCCTGACCACGCCACTGTTCCTTTTTGTTAAAAGATAAAATTTATTTGAAGGGCAAGTACTTGATAGTTGTTTGGAAAGGTAAGGAACATGCATAGTTTCTGGATGAAAAACCCCTTTTTAATTAGAGATTTAATCAACGAGTTGCAAATTTGATAATAATTTTCTCCTAATGAATGTACATTCCATATCTATACATAAATAATACTGAAGAAAATATGACTAGTATAAAAGTTTAAAGCTTAATGACGTTTAAAAGACCCGCAATATAAATATTTTGAAAATGTTTTTTTGTCCTAATTCTTTCGTAAATTAAGGAAAAAATCAAAATATTCACAAAAATATTCAGATAGTTTTAATGAAATTGTTTACAAAAAGTCCTACTCCAAAATGTTGTGGTGGTTTAGGTGTTAGCTTGGGTAGTGTGTAAAAAAGTAGTAGTTTTTACAACTAGTGGCTAAAGTAGGACTTTTTACAAGCGAGTTGTGAACACTGTGTTTTTTAATACCTTCATCAAAAAAATCACGAAATTGTAAAACATACAAAAAACAGTATTTGCTTCTTTACTGGGCACTCCGTTTTAAAATTTTGTACCATATTCTTCTGTTGGTCATTTAGCTTTTTTATACCTTCATTAAAAACATGATTTTAATGACTGTTTTTTGATCACGGGTGCAAAAAAAGATTTCTGTTCGTTTTTTACCAATATTAAAGAGAAAAAGCGGAATATGGTAATATTGAAAAAATCTAATTATTCTTGCCTAAAAATTAAGCCATTTCCGCCAGTTTTCACCAAATATTTACGAAAAAATCATTTAAGAACATCGTCAAAATATCAAACTGTCAAAGATTAAAATGTCGTAACAATCAACGTCACCGAGTAACAAGGCACATTGCCATGGGAACGATTGTTATTTCATTTACCAGCTGCCTTAATTTATAGTGTAACGATGGTGTGTTGCGAGAAGTGCTCTTCGTTCGAGATTTTTGAAAGTATTCTCTTGTTTTTCTTGGATTTTTTGATAAAGGTATAAAAAAAATAGTGTTAACAACAAACTGTGCTTTTTTTTACTCTCGTTTTTAAATACCTCGCTGCGCTCGGTATTTAAACCAACGCTTGTAAAAATAAGTACTATTCTAGCAACTAGTTGTTAAACTACTATTTTTGCACTACTGAATAATTGAAAAAATTTTCTCATCGGTAATTTTTGGACATCTAGTGAGTAAACTCATGTTTTTGATGAAGTGATAAAAAAAGATTTATATTTAAGGGCAAGGGCGAGTTCTCCAGCAGATCTATTCTTTCCAGAGACCTATTCTAGGTCTGCGATTCTCTCAATTCTAGATTTGTTGCCAAAATCATGTCCTATCAAGCCGAAAATTTGTAAAAAATTATGCTTAAAATATGTACTATTTTTTGCACGGTTTAAAGGCTTTTGAAATACATAATTGTTGATAAATTTTTTTTAACAAAATACTTTGCATATTTTCATATCGTACTCGATACGTACCGAAAATCAAGCATCTTGTTTTTCATCTTTGTTTTTCATATAACACGCTTTTTGTCAGAACAGAGAACAACAAAAGGACACTAAAAACCATAAAATCAAATATTTTTTTATTTTTATATAAAATTCAACTTTTTTTGTATTCTAATACAATAAATTTTATAGGCGGCAAAAAAGTAGTAAATTTAGAAAAAGATAATTAGGCTGCGCCCCAAATAGGGCGGCAATAATATCTTTGTATGGTAGTTTATTTATTCCGCTTAGTAAATAAATAAATATGTAGTTTATTTTGAGGCTAAAACAATTGCCAAAAAATAGGTGTTTTTTTAAATTTTACATACATACATATATTTAGTCGAATTTCTTTTTTAAAAAGCTTTTCAAAAAGGTGCCACAAGTGGTACCTCCTCATAAAAAAAATGTTGGTATGCCCTGGGTCTTCAGTGAGGGCCCCCGAATGGACCGCCAATAATGTCCTTGTGTGGTATTTTCTTTTTTCCGCTTAGTAAATAGAGAAATATGTAGTTTATAATTTTTTTAAAAATTTTTGACACATTGGTTGACAGATGTCAAAAAAAAACTATTGCGCTAAATTTCTTTTTTAACAAGATTTCCAAAAATGTGCCACAAATAGTACCTTCTTATTTAAAAAAAAAAAATAGTTAGTGGGCCCTGGGACTCCATTTTTTTTTATCATCCAAATTTTTTTTCATTATGAGCGGAAAGTACCTAAAAAATAATAAAAGATTCACTTTTAGCATTTTTTAAAACCTCTTCCCTACAGCCGCTAGAAGCACCGTTTTATTTAAAGAATCCACCTTGTATATGGGCCACCAAAATTCCGCAATTTTTGGATTCGCTATAACTTTTGACATAAGTGCTCCATTTTTAAAGATACTGATTTTTTTAGAAAGATAAAATGTGATACTTTTTCGATTCATTTGAAAATTTAAAATTTCTCAAAAACCCAAGATGGCGGACAGTTTTAAATTGTGTGTAATTTTCACCCCCCCCCCCTGAAAAAATGTATATGCGACAATAAACAAACTCTAAAGCTTTCACTACAAACGCTATTTGTTTATGTGTATATTGACGTATCATTTTATTATATCGGTTAAGAAATTAAATAGTTATAAACTTTTAGATTATGAGTGTTTGGGCTTAACATTGAAAAAAATCACAAAATTACATATTTTTTCAATTTCCTATAACTTTTGGCCTGATTACTTAATTTTAAATAAAAATTCGTTCGTTTCTTCAAAATTTGACTTTAAAAAAAAATCAGGATGGCGGATATTTTTAAAAAGAGTTAAGTAGGTCAAAAGATACAGCAAATGGAAAATGATGAAATTTTATGATTTTTTTCAATGCAAAGCCAAAACCCTCAAATCAAAAAACTTATAACTTTTTTATTTCCCAACTGATTTAATTACATGATCCTTCACTATACACAGAAACAATGAGCGTTTGTAGCGGAAACTTTAGAGTTTGTTCAATGTCACATTTAAATTTTTTTCAGGGGGTGTGAAAATTACACATTTTTTTAAACTGTCCGCCATCTTGAATTTTAAAGTTTTAAATTTTTAACCAAATCGAAAAACTCTCACGTTTTATCTTTTCAAAAAGCCAACATATTTCAAAATCGAGTAATCAAGTCAAAGGTTATATTGAATCCAGAAAGTGCCGAATTTTGTGGCCCACCCTATATTTCTGGGTTTGATATTTGATATGGATGGATATCTGTAATAATCGCCCCACGATTTTATGTTGAACTTAAAATCGATGAGTATCTTTAATAATCGCGCCACTATTTTATATCGAACTTAAAAATCTATTAACCCTATTGTTAAATCTAGAATGTAGTAAACAGAGATCTGCCAAATTATTTTTTACTAATTAGTGTAATTTTTCAGTAAAATCGTTTAACTTAAAAAAATATTTATTTTATTAATATCACTTTTTTATAATATAGATTTTGTCAGTTTTGTTGTAATGGCAAGAAAAGTTTTGAAACAGGACCAAAATCGATTAAAAAAAATTTAGGACAGTCAAGCCACACCCCCCCCCCCTCCCCCCGAAAGATATTCGAGTTTTGATATGCTTATAATTTCGAACTAATTTTAAACCACTTTTAAAAACCACACTCCTTCCTGGTTTCTTTATATTCAAAAAACATCCAGCCAAAAAATTGTTAAACAATTTTTTTTTTATTTGTCAGGTTTATCAAGCTTTTCGCGACCGAACGGACAACAGAAAATCCGGACTGTCCGTTCGAACACCGGACCTACTCCTTGTGCATTCTCCTTGATTTCGATGCGCAATAAAGACCTCTCCCCTCATATAGTCCGCATCAGCTAAGAAGCACCATTGGAAAAATCAGGTGCTTTACACATGCACATATTAGGTACCAAAAGCCCAACAAAAATGGAATAAGTTTTTCTTACGTGATTTCTAGTCGTTTCGATTGTCTAAACCCCCATTTTGAAAAAAATATAAAAAATCACAGAACGTAGGGTAGTTAAAATTACAAAATTATTGAAATTAGTTCAAAATTATAAGCATATCAGAGTTTGAATTTTTTTTAGGGGGCGTGGCTTGACGTCAACCTTCACCCCCACCATATTAAAAAAAAAACAGGGTTACTAGTGGATTTTTCGAAATTCTTTTTGGCGATCGTAGGAGTTCCAAATTAGTTCTTAATTTTGGGATAGTTGCTTTTAATTTTTCTCTACGCTTTAAATGAGGGGGGTGTAGCTTGACGTCCGGCTGCACCCCCATTTTTAATATAAAAGATCAGGAAGAATTGTGGTTCAAACTTTTTAAAAGTGGTTCAAAATTAGTTCGAAATTGGTTCAAAATTATAAGCATATAAAAATTCGAATATCTTTGGGGGGGGGGGGTGGATTGACTGACCTAATAAAATCCTTTGGGGGCGGAGAAGTGGCCCAAGTATCCAATCTAGACTTTGCCACGTCTTTTCATGTTACGCGTATAAGCAAAAAGTAACAATTTTTATGCTTTTCCAATGATTTTTTATGTTTGTCGTGAAAGTAGTAGGGAAAAGTATATTTTTAATAAAGAAAAAAACAAAATTAAGCCCTCCAGAATCAAATATAGAAAGAATGATGAAAATGGGTTAAGTTGTTTGGAAGTTATGCTGGAAATTCAACTTTTACTGTCCATGTAATGAAATTAAAGACAGTAGGTATGCAACATCGACTTCTTCAGTCTTTTTACATCACGTACGTCTACTGGCCCAATATGATAATGATAATTAATTTTTGAGTGTGCCAGTCTGGCACTGCGACCACTAGCAGGTTCATTGTGGCTCACTGTTGAGATTGTTTGTTGTGGGTCCTAAGCCGAAAATTCTTGCCTTTGGCGCTATTAGTAAAATTTTTCAACCAGTCAGGTTGACCGTTCCATCCAAGCGAACGGTCCGTTGGGTTACAGTTATTGTGAACTACGTCATAGCCTAACCTCAAAATCAATGATCAAAAGAATAACCGCTGTCAAAACCGCTCCTCACTGATCAATGGCTTATAAATTACTCATGTCTGGCCGTCTTGTCTTCCTCCATACAGAGCCTACATTCGGTGTTCCCACTTAGACCCATTCTGTGTAATGGTACTTTCAGCCTGTAGTGTCTGGTACAAAGATCAACCGTTGTCCGGATCTCCTGGCTGGTGAGGTCAATGAGTTTCCCGGCCCTCTTCCTGCAGGGTTCTGTAATGAACCCTTTGGAATGTGCAAGTCCTGGCAATTGTCTCCAGTTATGGTGGAAATTATTCTCCATCCAGTTTGAGAGAGCAATGTTGAGGGTGTTGTATGCTATTTCAAGTCTCATTTCCACGAGTTTTTATTCACCCAAGGCCAAGGGTATTCAGTGTGTCCTGGTAGGTCCTAACGGTTCTCGATGAGCACCTATAGGATTCAAAAGCTTGACTGTCGGAGAGTATGTTTATTGATCTGTTGCGCAATTTATGATCTGTCATCTATTGTGAGCTCATTTTAATGGCGAAGAGTTCCGCCTGGAAGATTGTACTTTCAATATACCCGAGAATATACCTTTTAGGCATTTCTAATGACTTTTTAATATTGCCGTCAAATCGGTTGTAGAAATACATTTTTTTTAAACGGAACCACCGCTGGGCACCCCTGAATCGGTGGAGCCGTTTGGAAAAAAAATACGCCTTGAATTTATAACCTCGTCTTTTTTTGAATTATTGTAACAAACAATCCAATACGCAAAAAATTATTTCTTTAATTGCATTTATTTTTATAAAAGTAGGTTAAGATAACTGCCAAAGGGGTTGAATTAGGGTGAGATCTAGTCTCCTATTTGCGTTTCCTAATTTATGGATGGGCTCAAACTCGTTAACTGTCCTCAGTAATCATTTTTGGCCAGAACTTGGGTATTATATTCGTAACATACTATAGGACTCTTTCCCTATACAAAATTACGTAAAAAATCCCACTATTCTACGTAACTAATGTAAATTTTTCCTCTAAAATAGGTTACAATAGTTAGTTGTCCAGACAGGTCAATATAGAAATAAAAAATAGTGCAACGCCGTTTTAATAAAACAATCTTGTAAATAAACTGGTGAGCAAATGAACTTCAATACACGAAAATTCTGGAAAATTTAAAGTTAAATATTTTCGTACAGAATATACATTTTGAACTGCGGTTTGCATGGGCGTATAAATCGACGCTTTTGGTTTTTACCAGGGATACGCAAAAGCTTATATTATACACAGGTTGTCCATCTTGACTCCTCATTTTTGACCAAGTTTGGTAAGTGCGAAAATTGATAGAAACGAAGGTGGAGCTGATTTTTTCTTTCGATTATAAAGGGTTACCCAATATCTAAAAACTTAATTCTTGGATTTTTGATAACTTCTCCATTTTGGAAATTACAGGGGATTTTGAAAAATTAACATTTTTTTCGTTATTTTTACAATTTTTAAGGTAACCACTCATGACCGATCATTTTTATAAAACTTTTGGTTAGAGTAGATTCTTGTCAAAAAAAAGACACCAAGGTACCAATTCTGGAATTCATAGGAAGTGATCATTCGCCTGAGAGAAGGGAAGCAGTGTCAACCAATAAACGCGCTTAAAAGCAGTGACGAGACGATCGAAGAATCACCAATCTATGATGGGCACGCGCAGAGCTGCCTCGAACAACAATTTTTAAGCGAAGGCCTTCTCTTGACTAAACCCTGTAGTATGGACTTGTAGGAAAGCTCGTCTGAAAAACATCACTCGAATGATTTCAGAGCACGGTATTGCATGAAACCATCACGTGACAGATCTCGCTAATGCGCATGCTACGGCCAACTTGACCGTCTCGTAAAGTACGACGTCGCACAGTGGTCGATTTTTGTAAAAACGCGGATATTAAAAAAAAATTCCACATTGTAATTTAATCGTACAAAATATTTAGTTTTATTAAAAAAATAAATATTTTATAATATTTAAATAAGTAAGCATTTATTCTGTTTTAGCTGATACACAGGATGATCGTGTGAATTTTTACATTTACCTTAAGAAATTTTTAAGAAGGTAAAAGATACATATTTACTAATTGGCTAAATTAAACTAAAAATGTTACTTTAGAACAATTAAATTTACTTTAAAGTAATTGACACAATCAGACCGCTTCAAGCTACTGCGAACATAGGGCGGAAGAAGTCTAATTTGCCAGTGTACGTACATGCAGACACACCGCACGCCTATCAGTGAAGCAACCAACACTCAGGTTCCGATCGCCATTCGCTGCCGTTCGCCGCCTTTCGCATTGTATTTAGTACGCTTCTAACCACGGTGCTGTGTGGAGCGTAGTCAATGAAACCGGAATTTGGTCAATAAATACGCAAATTTTTATAACGTAATTTTCTTATTTTTTGTCACTGATAAATAAGAGCGTTTTATTGTCAACTGCTCAGATTTATCAGTGACGACGTGTTACAATGAAAATAATAAGGAGAAACAAAATAAAAGCAAGTTCTCAAAATAAAATAATACATTCTAAAACCCAAAAAGATTCTCCCAGTCAAAAAAAAATTAAAGCAAATGTTCGAAAAGTCCTCCTTGCTCGGCTAGACAATATCCGAGCCTACTATAAAAACCCCTTCTAACGTTTCCAAGCATGTTAGGGGTGATAATTTGAAAAGCTTCTTCAAAAACAGATAGAAGTCATTAGGAGCAAGATCGGGAGATCGAGCTGGCCATAAAATAGTTCCCCGTGTACTTATAACCCGATTAGGAAATACATTATCAAGATATTCCCTAACAAGGCCAACATTGTGAGCGGAACAACCATCTTGTTGAAACCATGTTTCACCAAATCTTACACCTAACAACTGCCTATCAGTTGGAATAATGTGCTGCTGCAGTAGATCCAAGTATCTAGGACCATTCAAATTGCAATTGCCGTTAATAAAAAATGGCCCAATTACGTGTTCCACTACAATACCCCCCCCCCCCCCCAAACATTTAGTTTTTGGGGATACTGTGTTCTTACGTCAAAATACAAATGCAAATTTTCCCTCGACCAATATCGAACGTGTGTTGGGTTATGACGATTTGACCATTTGACCGTCTGCACTTTTTCGGCAACTTCGTAGACATCCATTTTTAGTTTTAAAAATGTATTATTTCAATTAAGAACTTACCCATCTGTTTCTCAAGCAAGGCAGACATAAAACAAAATAATAAAAACAAAATGAATTTCCAAAAGATAACACTGCAGCGTGCTTCGAATCCACCTCGGTCGTACGGCACGGAGAGTAAATTGGATTTGATTCCCCCTATGTTCGTAGTAGCTTGAAGCGGTCTGTATAAGTGTTACAGTATACTAGTATATTTTTTATGTATATAGTGTTTTGAAATTCTAAGCATTTTTATATAAGTTACCCTATGTCGATCTTCACCTGTTTTCGAGATATCAACAGTTGAATACTGTCATACTCTGGGTCCTCTATTTGAAATTTGATGTTGAATACTGATGCGTAATATCAAACTCGTAAAAAGCATAGTTTATTATTTGGCCAATTATTCGCCTAGTATCTTGAAAACCATATAAGGACAAATTTAGACAGCTTTTGAATTTTTAAATTTTTCAAATTATGTCCGCGTTTTTCTGAAAATCGACCACCGTGCGTTGTTCGTATGAGTTTTGTGCGATGGATCACTTCTCAGAGTATGATCGTCCTATTACGCCCAGAATCGAGCCCCAGGTGCTCGCAAGAGCTATAAAGAAAAAACTAAAAAAATTGTGAAAAGTCAAGATCAGTAACGAAGTGTCTGCGAAGATGTTGATGGAAAAAATTTTCTTATATTGACCTGAAAAATTCGTGCCTAAAATCATACGAGTGACGTTTTTCACACGAGCTTTCCAACTACTACTACTAATCTAGAGAACATCTTCGCTCAAAAATCGTTGTTCGAGGCAGCTCTGCGCGTGTCGATAATAGTTTGGTGATTCTTCGATCGTCTCGTCGCTGCTTTTAAGCGCGTTTATTGGTTGAAACTACTTCTTTTCTCTCAGGCGAACGATCCCATCCTACGAAACCCAGAATAGGCACCCAGAAATATTTATTTTTCGCGATCATAGGCGTAGCAGATGAGCAATTAACATTTCTCTACGTGCTAAGACGAGTTTCTTAAAGTTATATTGTTCTGTGAAAATTTTAGCACTAGTTAAAGAACCCTGCAGAAATTACAATGGAAATGGCTTTCAGCTGAATATCATAATTTTTATATATGTTGTAGTACTCGATCAACAAAGCACAAAAATAAACGAGATAGGGAGCAGGATTACTTTCTGAGATATGGAGCTCTAAAGTTGACGTGTTTTTAGGCTATATTTTTGGACATGGTCCAAGTTTTTTTCCACAACTTTGTTAATTACTGCCAATATAAAATGATTCGAACCTTTGTTTGTCTGGAATGAAACACCCCTTCCACCCATATAAAAAAAAAATTATATGGTTTTTTTGGTACCATCAGAAAAGTCACTGTTTTGTAAGTTTTAAAAATTTTTACATATGTTATTAAAAATATTGCTACTTGGCTAAAGAAAAAATTTAAGCTTAAGCTTAAGCGGTATCATAAATTTGAAATTAATGTTTTTTAATATTTTTGATATTGGAGAAATACGAAAAGTAATTTTAAACATATTATAGGTAAGTTATAAAAACTTTTTATGGACAAATCCTACCCAAAAGCTTAATATCAATATGTTGCTACCAATTAGTACCCATTGGTACCTGTATTTGACCAATCAATGCTATATGCTTTTAGGTTAACTTGGGGTCGCCGTTAACGAATTTGATAACATTTTTTTCGGTTCCTATTATCGTTTTTCTACGAGAAAAAAAGGAAGTAAAGTGTTTTTCCTACTTAAGTGCGGAAAAATGGTTTTTACGCATGCATTTCCGTGCAAAAAGTTAAAACTCTTAAGATATGTTGAATATGGCGGCATGCGGCGGCTTTGTATTTAAAAGGAATCAAGGGAGTCTTGACAACGTCCAACTTTTGCTTAAGAAACGGCGTCATTTGCTGCAATAAAATTTTACGCATTCTCGTGGGAACCTAGTGTAAACAACCAGAAAAATGTTATCACATTCGTTAACGGCAACCCCAAGTTAGCCTAAAAGCATATAACACACGAGCAATTTGATTGGTCAAATACAGGTACCAATGGATACCTATGGGTACCAACATATTCGTATCAAGCTTTTAAATTGAATTTGTCCAGAAAAAGTTTATATAACCTCCCATTAGATATTTTTAATCACTTTTCGTATTTCACCAATATTTCAAAAATATATTAAAAAGCATTAAAGGTACCTATCATTTTCCCCATTAATGGTACCAGTCAAGCAAAAATATTTTTTTAGCTAACTAGCATTATTTTTATTAACATTTGTAAAAACTATTAAAATCTGGCCGTTTGTTTTAAAGAAAATAAAAATTTTAATTTTTTTAAAAAAGCTAATTTTCTTTCCTTTTTAAAATTTACAAATCAGTGACTTTTCTGGTGGTACCAAAGAACCCTTATAGAAATATATTTACATGGATAGAAAGAGTGTTTTATTCAGGACAAATGGAAAAATAAATCGTTTTATTCTGGCGGTAATCAACAAAGTTGTGGGAAAAAAACTTGGACCATGTCCAAAAATAAAGCTAAAACACGTCAACGTTAAAGCTTTATATCTCAGAAAGTAATCCTACTCCCTATCTTGGTTTTTTTATTTTTGTGCTTTGTTGATCGAGTACTACAACATATGAAAAAATTATGACATTTAGCCGAAAGCCATTCCCAATGTAATTTGTGCAGGTTTCTTTACACATGTTCATTTGATAGTTTGGACCATTATCTCGAAACGTTTTTTTTAATTTTTCAAAAACGTAAACCCTAGGCGGAGTAAACCGGTTTTAGCTGCGTATAAACGTAGTAAGTTTTATTCGATTGCAATTTGGTCGAAGAATAGAACTTACCAATTTGTCTAACAAATAACTCGCAGGAAAGATGAAGGGAATATACAGGACCATGTAAATCATTGAAGTCCAGTTGAGGATGTCGCTAGAAACGCCGTAATACTTTGTCATCACTGGGCTTATAATGGTGTACTGGATCCATTGCATACCATTCGAAGCGGAGAAGAATACGAACAAAAACAGAATAAACCATCTGTACGGATACACTTTTGGTTTATCGATATTTGGCAGAGTTGCTGTGCTTCCTAATTTTGATTCTAAATCTGCGTTCAGGTGACTTTCTTTTGAATTGATTAGATCGAGCGTTGAGGACATTTTGGATAATCTAAAAGTGTTTAAAAAAATTCGTTGGTAGAAAATAATAGCAGTCCTAAAAACAGTGGCGTAGCTTGATTGAGGTTTAACCCCCAAACCCCCCCTCCCCCAGGAGGTCCAATCCAATCTACAATAAATTAATTATGATCAAGGGCCCCAGGGAGAGCTATAGCTCCCCCATTTTTTTGACCCTTTACTCCGGTTTGTGACGTGTGTAATGTCTTAAGTTTTCAAAATTTTATCACCAGCATTCAAAACGTGTAATATTTGGCATTCTTAATATAATTTTCCTTAAAATTTTCACTTGCGGCGCATTTATGATTTGTCAGCAAATCTATGTATACCACCGCAACCCACCCTTTCTTGGCAGTTAACCCAACCTACTTTTTCAAAACGATTTTACAAAAAACCTAAGCGAACAAAATTTTTAAATAATTTTTGTTTTTTTTGTCAAATTTTTCGCCTGCGGCGCTATACCACCATGAAATATTGTTACAATTTTGTTTAATTTTAAGCAATTTTTTTATTAGCAACATATGAAACGCACAAAAAATAGCATTTTAGTGTAATTTTTTTAAAAATTTTGGCTGCGGCGCATTTAAGAGTTAATTTTTTAAAAAATATGCAAATGAGACTTGCCTTTAAAAATAAGTATTTTTGTTTCGTATACACTAACTCATAACCTATTAAACCGCCCGCGCGCCCCTCTTCTCTCCCTTCAGAGCAATAGGCACCTACCTAATTTTTAAATATTTGCCATAGGTTATAGGTAGTTGATTTTTATTAAATGATAAAACCCCCCCAGCGTCGATTTCTGGCTACGCCACTTTTAAAAACCGATGTCATTTTATTTTTTTTTGCGTAATAGTGAATTAGATTTTTATTTTAAATAACAAAGAAATATGTAGGGTTTCTCTTATACGTGTGGATTCAATTGTGCAATTCACATTTTTATTTAATTACAGAACTACAAATAGAAAAAGGATTTTAAATGAGTGTAAAGGTGCAGTTAGACTGTGGTAGTGTAGTCGTCGTTGCATTGCAGTTGTAGTGAATTTTCCATAGATAATGCAGAACAGGATATTTTACAGATAAATAGTTAACAATATTTTTTGGTACACGCTTTTTAATATAATTTACCTTGTTTAATGTTTTAAACAAATATTGGTGATAATAGATCCTCTTGCAAAATTTTTGAATATGTTAAAAGATCCACCTTGCATATTTCTTTTGTATTAACCGAGAAAGTTCCGTTTTTTCTTAATATAAGTTCAAAAATGCTTTAGTTTTAAAATTAGGGTTGATTGGGTACCAAAGATGGACAAAATAAAACTTGGGGAAGAAAAGAAATGTGGTAATTTTGTATTTGAATACATACATACAGTCAGTAGTGTGTTCAGTGGTATTAGCAGTAAATTAACAATGTACTCTAGTAGTTATATCTGATCCGCTGATTAATCATTCTGGTTTATTATAATTGCGAAGAAATTAGAGCCTTTTTTCTAAGTGACAAAAAGCGCTTACTTTTACGCTTGCATGGACAAATTACATCAAATAATTTTACCTTCTTAATCTTATATATTGCTTTAGTAATAACCTTTAGAAAAGTTATAGTACCGTATTATCAGTGGTTGTAGTGAAAAAAACTCACACAGAGATAGGTAGATATTTTCGGGCGCGTATGAAAGAGATGGCATGAATACACCAACGTTAAGCATGGGAGTGATTTCGTTGGAAAAGCACACAGTCGATTTTTGCAATAAAATAAAATGAAGAAGTTATTATATTTACCTATGTCCCCATCCTCTGACCAACCGATGTTAATAATATTAATGTTACCTACCTACAATACACAGTGGCGATACAGTAAACCACCCCCCCTCCCCATTTTTTTTCCATTAAACTATTAATTTTCTGAAATTTATTGGTACATTTATTGGTAAATTTCTAATTTCTGTACATTGAATATTTTTTAAACCAAAGAATATAAATACGTATAGCCTTATATAGTCAATATACTGCAATACCTACAGCTATCAAGTAGAGGTGACCAAACTTTTTATCTTTAAACTTTTCTATTTCATCACTCAAAATAGCAATAGCAATATTATAAATAAGGCGGTCGTGTTATTTTTATTACCCATAAACAAAAACTTAGTAGGTACCGGCTATGTAGTAATCTAGAACTCTATTTTTAGCCATCCATGCTATAGTATAGGCTAATGGGATCGGCAAAAAGAAAGAAGAAAGATCTAAAAATTTTTTTGATGGTGTCTGTTTCTCGGTTTTAGAGACAATTAGACAAAATCCACTAAACCGAAATTTTATGATATTTGGAAAAATTGCCACTTATCTCCCTGACTATAATTAGTTGTTTATCTATACATATAATAAATCTCTAGAAGGACCATTTCTGTACATTGAATTGTATATTGACTATTTTTTTATTATATTTTATTGTTTGACCAAACGAGATACCAAAAATGCAACTTTTACAATTTTTTTCTGTATGTATGTCTGTTTGTTCCAGCATCACGCATAGACCGCCCAGCCGATTTTAGTGGAACTTTCACTATTGCATTCCTTGTGTTCCTAGGCAACACATAGGCATTTATTTCATCAAAATCGGTTTACGGAAACAAAAGTTATGGCATTTAAAGGAGCAAAAGCGGGAAAAATAGGTAAAACCGCAGGCAAAGCGGCGCGGTGCTGTCTAGTGTGTAATAAAAGTAATATGTCTAGTGGGTAATATAAGTTATATTTTGAGGGAAAACGTTTTTTAAAAAAGTTACTTTAAACAGTTTTATAAACAAAATGAAGCAAGTTCTGTATTTCGTGCAAAATTTTTTATTTCCTATCAGACCGGTTTCGGCTCAATTATGAGCCATCATCAGTTTAAATGTTTCATTGTGTAAACCAAGTGCCAACAACACCTGGCTTGACAACTTTAAAGAAGCAAAGTAAACATCATCATAATATTCTAATTTTCTGTACCCTTACGATAAATGTTTTTTAGCACTGATGATGGCTCATAATTGAGCCGAAACCGGTCTGATAGGAAATAAACAATTTTGCACGAAATACAGAACTTGCTTCATTTTGTAATTCACGTGTACGCAACCACTCCCCTCCTTCCAGTTTTATAAACAATTTTAGAAAATTACTAGTTTGACGTAGAAAAGGGAAGAGGGATAGTATAGCGCCGCTGTTTATTGTAGGTAGGTACAATTTTTAATTATTACCTTCGGCTGTTCAGGGGATAGGGACATAAGTAAATATAATACTTTGTTCATTTATTGAAAATATCGACTATCTGCATTTCCACGAAATCACTCCCATGCTTAACGTTGGTGTATTCATGCCATCTCTTTCTACCTATCTTTATGTTTTTTTTACTACAACCATCGTGCACCCCTGATAATACGGTACTATAACTGTTCTAAAGGTTATTACTAAAGCAATATATAAGATTAAGAAGGCAAATTATTTGATATAATTTGTCTATGCAAGCAAAGTAATGCTAAAAGTAAGCGCTTTTTGCTACTTAGAAAAAATTCTCTAATTTCTTCGCAATTATAATAAAACGGAATGATTAATCAGCGGATCAGATATAACTACTATAGTACCTTGTTAATTTATCGCTAATACCACTGAACACACTATTGACTGTATGTATGTATGCAAATACAAAATTACCACATTTTTTTCTTCCCCAAGTTTTATTTTGTCAAGCTTTGGTATCCAATCAACCATAATTTTAAAACTAAAGCATTTTTGACTTATATTAAGAAAAAACGGAACTTTCTCGATTAATACAAAAGAAATATGTAAGGTGGATCTTTTAACATTTTCAAAAATTTTGCAAGAGGGTCTATTATCACCAATATTTGTTTAAAACAATAAACAAGGTAAATTATATTAAAAAGTGTGTACTAAAAAATATTGTTAACTATTTATATGTAAAATATCCTGTTCTGCATTATCTATGGAAAAAAATTCACTACAGCTGCAATGTAACGATGACTACACTACCACAGTCTAACTGCATCTTAAGATTGGCAAAGTTGCTTTAAATTTATGCAGGTATCGATAGTTAATGTTTCACCAAACGATTTTCTTATGACTTCAGATGAATTTGATTTAGTAATACTTCACTGCTATGCATCCTAGCCTGGATGGAAAAACTATACTTATCAAACTTATCAAAAATTCATACATGAAGAACACACTTTTTTGCGTTTTGCAATGGTTACATTTTAATAAATATGGCTAAGCTAGTAGAAAATACTAAATTATCAACCTAATTAGACATTTTAATGATATACAGGCGATTTTACAAGGTTCCAGGTATTATATTAAACTACTCAAATAGGTTTTTTTTTGTGAGACTAAAGTAAAATTTTTCACTAAAGCCCTGTTCTCACTATGCATGAAACACATTCATCTTTTTTTTTGAAGCATGGAGCTGTGGATTCAAACTATGCACCTTTTTTTGTTGGAGGAAATGTAGTTTTTAGCCAACATAATAGAATCACTAGTAAAAAAATTGAAATAGCACTAGATTTTCAACTGCTTCCTATACCTAACCTTAATTTTTGACTTTGTATTTTGCGTTATTTTGTTTTTTTGGCAAAATATAGATGGAAGTGGAAGATTTCTCGGAAAATTCGAAAACAAAACTTATAACCTATCATTCACAACTGAGCTGCAAGTGGATAACATGAAACAAACAAAATTTTTAATTTAAAAAAACAAGATTTTATAAATGCACTTAAAAGTATAAAATAATTTTTATCTTTCTTATACCATAATAAAAGCGATGGGCGTAAATTAAAAATTTTAACTTTAGGTATCGTATGTCGTTCACATCGACCATTCATCTAAGAAACAGTTGTATTATATTTTCAAAGGCTTGGCAAGGACGGCAATCTCACCGTTTCTCAGCTTCCTTAGATGAAAGCGTTATGTTTATCAATCGAATAGAAGAAGAATTTAGTTTTGTACTTCCCTCTTTGTCACCGTAAATTTAAAATTTTTAATTTGCGCCCATCGCTTTTATTATGGTATAAGGAAGATAATAAATTATTTTCTACTTTTGAGTGCATTTAATAAAACCTTGTTCTTTAAAAGTTTTTTTAAATAAAAATTATTTTTTAATTTCGCCCATTTTCAGTCAGCCATATCGAAATTTTCAAATCTGATCAAAAATTCAAATCCCCTTCCCGAAAAACCCCTGTGTGCCAATTTTAATTTAAATCAAGCAAACTAAATCTTTTCCCCCTCCACTTCCCTCGTTAGAGAGAATTGTGTACCTAATAATACCATATTATGGTATTGTCGCCGGAACTATAAAAGCATAAATTTTCAAATCTGATCAAAAATTTATAATCCTCCTCCTTAAAAAACCCTCTATGCCAATTTTGATTGAAATCGAAAAATCTAAATCTTTTTCCCCCTCCACTTCTCTCGTTAGAGAGAGGTGGGTTGAGAATACCATATTATTGTATTTTCACCGGAACTATAAAAGCATACCAAATTTGAACACAATCGGATGTGGATAAGTCAGTTAAAATTGGTTGAATTTTCAAAATCTGATCAAAACTTCGTATTCCTTATCCCCAAAAGCCCCCTCCACTCCCCTCGTAGGGGGGTTGGGTGCCTAATAATAACATAATATTGTACTGTCACCGAAACTATAAATGCATGCTAAATTTGAAGGCAATCGGATGTGTATAAGTTAGTTAAAATTGTTTAGCAAAAGATTACCAAAAATCGTCAATCTTAGATCTGCCATATTCAATTTTCAAAATCCGATTAAAAATTCGTTATCTCCATCCCCAAGTACCCCAATACACCAAATTTTAACGAAATCGGGCGTACTTCAACTGTACCCCCCTCCACCCCCTTCGAGTATACACTATATTCTTGTGTTGTCACCGCAACTATATAAATTTGAAGCCGATCGGATGTCGGGAAGTTGGTCAAAATTAAGTTGCAAGATTCCGAACAACATTTCTCGTTACATAGATAGTTAAATAAATTACAAGTTAAATAAAAACTTGTAAAATAGAACATGTTCTATTTTCGCGCCTCTTTCAACACGCCTCATTTTTTGACGGATTTCATAGTGTTGTTCAGGACCTTACTGGCCCTTACTGGATGTCAAGAAGAAGTTCTGAACATCACAGCTGTCATCAAGACGTTAGAAAAATAGTAAAAATTATAATGTAGTTAAAAGAAGAAATATAGTCGATTTAGTTTGAAGAGTTGGTTTAATTGATTCATAGATAATCAAAAGTATTAGGTAACATAAAAAATGTCCTTTGAGCCGGATATTTATAGAAAATTGAAGAAATACGTTTGATTGCAAAAGAACTCCTTCATGACATCCAGTAAGGGTACATCTTCATTACGTCCATAAATAACTGTCTTGAACAAGTGTGAACACCCAAGATGCATGCAACTTTCCGAGAAGCATGAAAAAGTTGCATAGTGAAAACAGGGCTTAAGGGGAAATAAGTAGAACATTAAGTTTTCGGGAACTAAGACTGTGGCTAATTTTGTGAAATTACCATGAATATTTTTTTATTGATTATTTTTTTATTAAAATAATAAACAAATAATTACATGTGACCGAAATGAATTATAAAGTATAAACTATCCTGTTTTATGCAACCTAAAAGATATTATGGATAAAATACATTGTTGTTTTGAACCTTCAATTTAAAAAGTAATGTTTGGTGGCACTAACCAAACGGTACCTCCCAAGTCATTGGCGGGGTTTAAAAAAGCTTTCTCAAAAAACTCAAGTAGTTACACGCGAATTTTTTTAAGGGGGACTTTTACTTATTAAACATTTTGCAATACCGCATGCTAATTGGTGTTTAGAATGGTCCAAAAAATAAGGTGTGAACACAAAATAGGAGAATTTTTGCGTTGGTGCATATATGAAGCTCTTAACTAATACAAAAATTATACCGTATATCTTTGAGCTGGATATTCATTTTTGTTTCGTGTCTTTTCTTCAATTTACTTGAATCCAATCACAGAAAATAAAAGATGTACTGCAATATTATTTTGACACATTTGACTTTATCATATTTTAGTGTGTCTTGCATTATTCTGGTGGTTTTTACATTAGCGGAAATTATAATTTAATGTGATTTAATAAATCCTTGAAGTAAGAGGGGGTGGGGAAAACTGCCTACTCTACGGTTAGAGTGCTTTTTCTGAAGTTGATTTTTTTTTTATTTTGAGCATTTAGAAAGCTATAATAAAGTGAAGCGATTTGGTAAAGCAAAAAAAAAATTTATATGGATAAGTAATTTATCAAAGTAATATTTACAAGTATTTTTGATTGTTATTTTAATCTTGCTCATTAACCCATTCAGGACGTACTGATTTGTCGCGCGTTTCCATAGGATGGCACTGGGAAACTAACGGCGGGGGAGGCTGACGTACTCGTACGACCTTTAACCTTGGCGCCCAAAATATGTTGACTGGCTGTCTGCGATTATTTGATTTCGTTTTGTAAACCTATATCGTTTGTTAAATAAAAAAATTGTATTCTAATTCAATAAAACGCCTTTAATTCAGTGCAAACTAAATGCCGTAACTATACGTCAGCCGTCCTGCTAGAGTCCGATTATTAAGTAAATGGGCCACGACAAGCACGGACGATGCGCGACGTTCGCTTGTTGTTTCTGAGGCAAGGCCGAACACTGTGGCAGGGGCGTGCGTATCGTCACTGTACTTTAAAATAAATGAATAAGTTGAAGAAACACAAAATGATAAAAAAATATTATTTGCAAGTCGTTATTTTGTATTTGGTTAGTTGATGTGTTGTTGAGTTCTCGAATAATTTATTTACATACTATACATTTCAATACTGAATTAGGTTAGTTCATGTTTTATTAAGTTCTCATATGAAACGATAATATTATGAATAATAACTTTTTTTAATTTTTGACCTTTCCTCCTTTTTGCAAAAAATAATTGCACTTATTTAAGAGGATACCGTATAAGTGTAAAACGCGGAACAAAACTGAGACGTTCCTATCAACTTAATCAAAAATTTCTTCAAATAAATTTTGTGGAAAATTACTTAACATTTATTGGAGAGTCATTAATTTTTTGACATTTCAAGTTTTAAGAAAAAAATTAACAATTCCAATTAATTTTAATGAATTTAAAAGGTATTCTACTTAAAACATTTTTTGAAAAAATGTCTCATTTTTTCTCAAAATTGTTTCTAGTTTTCAGCCTTCTGCCTATCCTTTCCATGCATTTTCCGTTTGCCACCTGTTGACTACGACTTCATGTTAACAAAATATTTTTTAAACAATAGAAACATAAATAAAATCAGATTACAGCATGATCAACAGATATTATGATGATGATGATTAAACACAAAAAAAAACTATTACCTACTGCAATATAAATATTTTTGAGTAGCAATAGATTGAAAGTTAAAAAACGCCTTTTCTCAAATAAGTTAAAAATGAACATTGCCCCTTTTCCCGTGTACCCTTCATGTATTAATATTTAAATTTACTTTTTTCTTTAATGAATGTTAGACTAACTATATGCGTATGAGCATTATTTATGGATAATATTAGTGTTAAAAATAATAATAAATTGATAATAAAATAGTAAAATCACTAAAATGCTTTGGAAAATTAAATGCAATAAACAGATTAGAGCGTCGAATCTACGCCTATGACTCCATACAGCAAACCAACCGCGAGCTAAGTGGGCGGGCTTCAGACGAAAATGGGTCTCTACGCACATTCCTTAGCTGGCCCATTTACTTCTTAAGTTCATGTAAAACTTCCCCTCCACGACTTTTTTGTGCGTGCCCACGCACGGTCACATGACTGTCATAACATTTCGTATTGACATCATGTAACGCTTGAGTGGGCACTCACGAAAAACACCTGGTTCCGACCGACGACTTTTTCGAGTGTACCCGCTCACGCGTCACATGACTGTCATAACATTTCATATTGACATCGTGTGACGCGTGAGTGAGCACACACGAGAAAGTCGTAGGTGGGAACCGGGTGAAAGTCGTAGGTGGGAACTAGAGGCCCTGTATACGATTTTTGACAGTTATTGTTTTACCAGAGGTGAGCAACTGGATTTGAAAGGGAAATGTTTGATTGTCAGATTTTTGATTAAGAAACGTCAGGTTTAAAAATGGAATTTTGCTGTATCAAAAACTATAAAAATAGGTGCCTAGACGAATTTGTATTGTTCCTTTGCCTAACGGAGAAAGAAACTGAGGAAAAGTGAAAAGAAAACATGCATTTACCTAGCTGGTAATAGTAGTAGGTACAAACATACGAATTTGGTATGTACTTTGTTAATAAATAACACATTATGTTTCCGTATTTTATTGTAAGAAAAAAATATTATTTACATTTTTTGTATCTCCGCGTGTATATTCACTGTTTGTTTTTGTTTTTTTTTTGTCAAAACTTGACATATTTTACTAACCAAAAAAAATGAATCTTTTAAAAACTGTCTGGGGAAATTACAAAAAGAGACAACAAAACATCAGTCCATTTGCCCACCTCTGGTAAAACAATAATTGTCAAATGTATAGGCCTCTAGTGGGAACCAGGTGAAAGTCGTAGGTGTGAACCGGGTGAAAGTCGTAGGTGGGAACCGGGTGAAAGTCGTAGGTGGAAACCGGGTGTACGACAATAGACACTCTAAGTTGGACACGTACGAGTTGGATTTTTCCGGCTCGGATGTTTCTGTCTTTTACATTCTATTACCATGTATTTCTATCTTGCTTTCTTTGGTTCGACTGTTCGTATTACAAATCTATTGATTTTTTGACTCCCGTCGGTAAAATTCGCTGCGAATTTTATCATATCTTCACGTTAGCAACATGCCGCAGACGCTATACTACGTTGGTTAGCGTCATGTCTGAACGTTATACATGCTAAAGACGTGACCTTGATGAAAAAGCTCAACGATAGACCGCAGAAATTGGACTTTGATATCTGTATTCGAGCGGAAGTCTTTGTTTTTTATAGATAAAAGGAAGACAGAATATTGCGCTTAAAGTTTCTAATATCTCTGTCGTACCTGTACGGTGCGGCGCGCGGCGGCGGCGGCCGTATCGGTTTTGTATGTAATAGTCCAGTATATATACAGGGTGTCCAAAATTCGATGGTTTTGGGGGGTTTCGGGTACTCCGATCTCCCTTTCAACTTCAAATTTAAAGACAAGATTTTTGGTAAAAACCGCATTTCAATATGTCACCGCGTCTTCGAGCTACGGCGGCCTTTTGAAAAGTCTGCATTTTGGGATAGGTTCTATAACTTTTTTAAAATATCTTTGTAGTATTAATTGCACTTTTGTAGAGTTTTTACACTAGAATTTAATTGCTAAATCAGATTTTATGAGTGAATATTAGTTTTTGAGATATAACACAAAGTTGGTATTTTTCTTATGGAACATTCCAATTTTTTTCAAATATTGTGAATTATTTTTTAATTTCCTTCAAAAAGATGTGCCTTTTGCAAAAATCGGATAAATAGTTGTCGAGTTATTAAATATTTTCAATAAATCATATGGTAGGCTGTGATTAAAGCAACACGCCACATTATTACAAAAAAATCTAGATTGCATGCTTGTCAATCCGAGTAGTTTTCACAACTAGTAGCTAAAATAGTGTTTTTTTTACAAGCGTTAGTTTAAATAACGAGCGCACGGAGGTATTTAAAAACTCGAGTCAAAAAAGCACAGTTTAGCCGCGAGTTGTTAACACTTTTTTTTTAGTACCTTTATCAAAAAATCCAAGAAAACAGGAAAATACTTTTAAAAATCGGGAACGAAGAGCACTTTTCGCAACACCCCATCTTTACACTATAAATCAAGGCGGCTGGTAAATGAACACATCGGGATGTGCCTTTTTACTCGGTGAGGTTCATTGTTGCGACATTTTAATATTGGACAGTATGATATTTTGATGATGTTTTCAAATGATTTTTTCGTAAATACTTGGTGAAAACTGACGAAAATGGCTTCATTTTTAGGCAAGAATAATACGATTTTTTCAATATTACTATTTTCCGCTATTTCTCTTTAATTTTGGGTAAAAAACGGACAGAAATCTTTTTTTCATCCGTGATCAAAAAAAAAGTTTTTTTGCATGGGTAACCAAAAAGCCATGCTTTAGTTATCTGCACACATTTACCAAAATCATGTTTTTGATGAAAATATAAAAAGAATAATTTGTTACGAAGAACTAAAAATCGATTTTTCTTGTTAACTGAATTTAAGGCTTTATTATATCAATAATAAATTATGATAAAAAGAAAGGTTCGTGGCATATCGGACACACATTTTGCTTTTCAATTCATTACGACCAGACCTCCAAGATCTAATGGATAGTCCAGAAACCTGTTTCATCCTTGTTAGGAATCATCAGGGTAACATAGGACTGTACCTGGCATATGAAGCATAACATAAACAACCATACCTAGCGAATTTAAACAACTTTCGTCGTCAAACAACGCGGGATGTTGGGATAAAGCGAAAAGCAAAACGTTAAAGGATGCAAATATCAATAAGAATGAAATTAGCAGGACAAAAAAAAGACACCTGCGAAACGGTATCGGTTACTGAAAGAAGACCGTTCAAAATACAACATTCGCAGCAACTCCACCCCCAATTGAAGTTTCTACTACGTCGCCTTATATTAAGGCTCAGCAACAATCACTCCGGTGTAGGCTTGTAGCGCAAAACAAAGCCAAGTAAAATTTAAAAAAAAAAAAAAATTTGTTGTCCGTGAAAAATATATAAAAAGAAAGGTTCGTGGCATATCGGACACACATTTTGGTTTTCAATTCATTACGACCAGGCCTCAAGATCTAATGGATAGTCCAGAAACCTACAGGCCTGTTTCCTCCTTGTTAAGAATCTTCAGGGTAACATAGGACTATACCTGGCGTATGAAGCATAACATAAACAACCACACCTAGAAACAGTGTTTATTATTTGCCAAGGAGTTTTCGTTGGACCAGATATCTTGTCTGTTTATAATCTAAGGGTTAACCAGATGTCATCCACAGGTGATAAAGGTTGACAAGATATGGAAAACGGTTGGACAAAAATGTCAATTAGCGGAGTCATGTTTCCGGCTTGTGCAAAATGGTTGAGAAATGAATTCAATGATAAATCCCCAATCATATACCTAACAGCTTAAATATACGCCCTTCTATTGCTTTCGATCTCTTTCTATTATCTAGTTTGGCTTAGTAACGCTGTTCTGCACATGCGCCGTGTCAGCGTCATCAGCTAATGGTCTTATTCATAGTCCTCGCTTCAAGGCTTCCTTCGGCCAAAACGGTATATAAAGTTGCTTAAGGTCAACTTGAGGTAACCTTAGGACCCCCTTTCGCTAAGGTAGAATAAAAGGTATCTTGAGCTCACTTTGGCTGGCAAATGATTTAACGATGTTTCACCCTGGGTAACCAGCGTGGGCTCATCAGTAGTTTCACTGATTTTTTCTCCACTATACATCATTAAACACCATCATACACTTTGGTTTCCAACCTTGAACCACTCACAAATAGGCATCGTTCCGCACTGGTACTTACTTATCCAAGTTACCTGATACGAATTCGTCCTAGCGTGTTAATATTTCCAGTAGAATTATGCTCCTAAGGCAATTAAAACAAAGAAGAAGTTAAAAAAACCTCCAAATCAGTTACCTTAACCGAAAAGAAACTAAAAAACAAAAGATCAAAAGATCTTGGGTGGAAATAACGAAAATTCAAACTTGGATGAGCATCCCACAAGGAACACACAAAAGATCAAAGCAAAAAGAGAAATGATTAAATGATGTTTCGCCCTGGGTAACCAGCGTGGGCTCATCAGTAGTTTCACTGGTCACCCTCCACTATACATCATTAAACACCATCATACACTTTGATTTCCAACCGTGAACCACTCACAAATAGGCATAGTTCCGCACTGGGACTTACTTATCCAAGTTACCTGATACGAATTCGTCCTAGCGTGTTAATATTTCCAGTAGGATTATGCTCCTAAGGCAATTAAAACAAAGAAGAAGTTAAAAAAACCTCCAAATCAGTTACTTCAACCAAAAAGAAACTAAAAAACAAAAGATCAAAAGATCTTGGGTGAAAATAACGAAAATTCAAACTTGGATGAGCATCCCACAAGGAACACACAAAAGATCAAAGCAAAAAGAGAAATGATTAAACGATGTTTCGCCCTGGGTAACCAGCGTGGGCTCATCAGTAGTTTTTTTTCGGTTAAAGTAACTGATTTGGAGGTTTTTTTTAACTTCTTCTTTGTTTTAATTGCCTTAGGAGCATAATCCTACTGGAAATATTAACACGCTAGGACGAATTCGTATCAGGTAACTTGGATAAGTAAGTACCAGTGCGGAACGATGCCTATTTGTGAGTGGTTCAAGGTTGGAAATCAAAGTGTATGATGGTGTTTAATGATGTATAGTGGAGGGTGACCAGTGAAACTACTGATGAGCCCACGCTGGTTACCCAGGGCGAAACATCGTTTAATCATTTCTCTTTTTGCTTTGATCTTTTGTGTGTTCCTTGTGGGATGCTCATC
Source organism: Oxystoma pomonae (assembly GCA_963921995.1). Classification (NCBI taxonomy): domain Eukaryota; kingdom Metazoa; phylum Arthropoda; class Insecta; order Coleoptera; family Brentidae; genus Oxystoma; species Oxystoma pomonae. Next base: position 76,854,514 of record OY998166.1, on the reverse strand, counting down.
CAAGTTTGAATTTTCGTTATTTCCACCCAAGATCTTTTGATCTTTTGTTTTTTTTAGTTTCTTTTCGGTTGAAGTAACTGATTTGGAGGTTTTTTTTAACTTCTTCTTTGTTTTAATTGCCTTAGGAGCATAATTCTACTGGAAATATTAACACGCTAGGACGAATTCGTATCAGGTAACTTGGATAAGTAAGTACCAGTGCGGAACGATGCCTATTTGTGAGTGGTTCAAGGTTGGAAATCAAAGTGTATGATGGTGTTTAATGATGTATAGTGGAGGGTGACCAGTGAAACTACTGATGAGCCCATGCTGGTTACCCAGGGCGAAACATCGTTTTATCATTTCTCTTTTTGCTTTGATCTTTTGTGTGTTCCTTGTGGGATGCTCATCCAAGTTTGAATTTTCGTTATTTCCACCCAAGATCTTTGGATTTTTTCTTTTTTTAAAAATGAATGTGTTGTTTGCTTATGTTTCAAAGGCAAAGTGAAATATATCCAGATCTATCGATCATCAAAAGACCTACAAAACGCAGCCAATTTTTGTTATTTTTTTTATAATATATTTATTATTTCAAATGGAAACTTTACAAAACATTTGGTTAACAGAAAAAACAAACCTTGTCTGCCTTAATTATTTTCACCATAACCAGCTTGGAGTAAATATTACTACATCAACCTATCACATTATCGTGGCGTAGCCAGAAATCGACTATGGGGGGGGGGGTTCACCGTTTAAAAAAAATCAACTACCTACCTATGGCAAATTTTTTAAAATTAGGTAGATGCCTATTGCTTGAGCTCTTCAACTGAAAGGAGGGTAGAGGGCCAGTTTAATAGGTGTTGGGTTGGTGCATACGAAACAAAAATATATATTTTTAAAAGCAAGTCTCATCTAGTCTCATTTGCAAATGTTGATGACCAAAAAATTACTTAAAATTTAACAAAATTGTATTGGTATAGCGCCACAGGCGAAAATTGACAAAAAAATATTCTTCAAACATTTTTATCTCTTGGGTTTTTTGTAAAATATTTTTAAAAAAGTAGATTGGGTTAGATGCCAAGGGGGTGGGTTGCGATGGTGTATATAGATTTGTTGCCAAATCATAAATGAGCCGCAGATAAAAATTTTAAGAAAAAATATACTAAAAATAGCATTTATTACGCGTTTTGAATGCTGATAAAAATACCTTAGAATTAAACTAAAATTATACACCGTAGGCAAAATTTTGTAAAGGGTCAAAAAAGTGGGGGAGCTATAGCTCTTCGTGGGTCCCTGGATCATGATTAATTTATTGTAGATTAGGTTGGACCTTCTCCCCCCAAAACCCCCCTGGCTACGCCACTGCAAATTAAAAATAACACAACATCACTTCTTATAGTAATATATAATAATAATAATATAAAAGTCAACAGTATTCTGTTTTTGCTCTGGATTTTTTTTTATACAGCTTCTCTTCTATTTTAAATCATTACCCTATTAGATAAAGATGGGCTGTGGTGATGGTTACCGTTCTTTCTTCGCTGATTTATGTTTAATTCTTTGAACTTTCGGAAAAACTTATCTCCTTAGTTAATGGGGAGGTGTGAATGAATGAAATCACCTGAGAGTTAGTTATATTTCGATGTTAATAATAACTACTACGTTTCACCTGAAACTGAATATCTATCATACCGAACGGACTGATGACATCAATAATAAGCTGTTAGCACTTCCAATATAAGTCCATGTAAACTATCTTTATGAAATACTTTAATATTTGCAGTGTTGCCATTTGACTTGGCAACAGCTTCCTTATTTTAAATTGAACACCCTGTATATTTTTGCATATTTGTATTTCACAAAATATTTTAGGTACATTTTATGTATAATGTCCTATACCTATGTTCAACTGTTTTTAAAATATTGACAGGTGAAAATTGAGATTTTTTAACTTTGACAGCCCGTAACATCGAAACGATTAAGGATAGATCAAAACGGTTTTTACATTCCCATCTTGGTTTTTCACAAGCTATCGTTTTATATCTAAACCCAGGGTTAAAATATCCCAGAGTTAGTTTAACCCTGGGTTAAAAATAGTATAAAACAATAGCTTGTGAAAACCCAAGATAGGAATCTAACAACCGTTTTGCTCTATCCTTAACCGTTTCGATGTTAAGGGCAGTCAAAGTGAAAAAATGTCAATTTTCACCTGTCAATATTTTAAAAATAGTTGAACATAGATATAGGATATTATACACAAAATCTACCAAAAATATTTTGTAGAATTCAAAAATGCAAAAATATACAGGGTGCTCAATTTAAAATAAGAAAGTTGTTGCCAAGTTTTCGTGCAAATGGTAACATTGCAAATATGAAAATATTTCGTAAAGACAGTTTACATGGATTTATGTTGGAATAGAAAGTTTGAAAAGTTTCCATTGTATAGTTTCCAAAATATTCTAATAGGTTACTCACCTTGGGACACCCGGTATACCTTTATTTTAATTATATTATTGTCCTGTAAACTTATTTGCTTTAAAAAAGCAAACAAAGAAGTAAAATTGGAAATAACTAACCTCAAAATACTAATAAATCGTATTGAAAACGTATTCAATTCCACGTGAAAACGTAGTAAATATCTCTAGCTCTGTGGTTTCCTTCGGACAACCAAGTCCCGTGGGGCATTATAACACTTCGTCTGCACTACTACTGTGGTAACTTCTGACTTGTTTTCTCATTTATAACATGGTAAAATAAAGTAAAGGGATAAATTACAGCCTGGGGCAGCTTCAACCATTTTTCAAAGCATCTTATATTTGTAGAACGTTAAATTCAATTATTTTATTAAAAAAAATAACTCCTATAAATATTTGATTACTGCCACGGCGACATGGCAAAAAAATCAGCTGTGATCGCTATGATATGTCAAAATGAAACCAAAATATTTAATCTCTTTTGTCGCGTTACAATCTGGATGTTCCCATCTCTTTCTGGCGGCCAAAAAAAAAACAGATTTGTGGACGGACTGGTGTTTGAGGGATTGCCTCGAAAGCGTCCTTGCCGAAGAAAGGGACTATGGCTACGAATTCGAAGGACGCCTTGAACGCCTATAAATACTATGAATACGGCCCTAAGACCCAAAGCTATGAAGGCAGCTGTATATGAGTACACTTAAATAATACAAAAAAAGTACAAATGTGCGAGAAATAGCTCGTGCTAAAAGTCACTTTTAATCCTCAGATTAAATCTGGTTCTCGCTGCATTTGGCGTATGTGTACCACTTTTATCCCTTCCTGTATAATTACTATTTACACAACAAAAACGAAAATGAAACCACGGATAACCAGATTAGAATTAATGTTTAAACTATGTAGCTCAGTTTAAGATCGAAACAGAAATAGTTAAAATAGAGAACAAAAGCTTATTTAGACTTTTTTGTTTTATGATGTTTTTGTCTTGTAATGTGAGCAGGATTTATGCTATGTTTTCATGGGTATTGAGTTCGTTTTCAAAACTCATTGTATCTTTTTCTTTTTTATAGCGTGTTCTTGCTCTTGATAAAGAACACGCTCTATAAAAGAAGAAGATACAATGAGTTTTGAAAACGAACTCAATACCCATGAAAACATAGCATTATTTTTTGCATGGCGGGATCAAATTTGAACAATTTTATGTAAATTAAATCGTTTAATATGAAAAACGGAGAGGTTTAAAACGTGTTTGTTTGACAAAAGTTTGTATGTAGGTATAAATAAAACCTAGTTTTTTTTTAAATACTTACATTTATTTAAACAACAGTGTAAATAATGATGAAATAAACAATTGGTACCCTATCACTTATAACAAGGAGGCAATCTCCTTAAGCACTGATTGAAAACTCAAGGGAGTTTTCTTATATACTAGACTGTAAAATACGAAAATTTGCGTAAAAATTAGCAATCAATGTTATTTTATCTCTGTCGTAGGTATGATTTTTATCGAAAAACTTTTTTAAATGCAAATTTGGTTGATTTTATTGTAACAACCAATTATGACAAAATTATTAAAGGACCTCAATAAACCGAGACACCATGCTAAATTGTATCAACTGAAGTTTAAATAAAAAACATGAGAGCTTTATAAAATTTGCGCAAAAATTTTGCTAATTTTTTAGAAAAATATTGAAGTAATCACCTTTTCGTAGTCGCTTTAACAGCATCACATTGTATAAATTAGTTATTTGTCGCGTTTTTAAAATTTATTATCCACATATAAGGCAGTGGCGTAGCCAAGGGGGGGGGCGGGGGTTAACCCCCTCCCAGGAGGTTCAACCCAATCTACAATAAATTAAGCATGAAAAGCAAGAAGGTTGCAGCCCAGAAAAATCTGTTCTTTTGCGAAAGAGGCAGGCTTCCTGAGCTAAACCATAGATAGTGGGCGCGCAACGGGTACAGCAAGATGGCCTACGTACATGGGAAAGGTCCCGCCCGCACTTCTACATTCATTCTTTCATTTATTTATTCAAGCATAATCAAAGGCTATAGCTCCCTCACTTTCTTATCACTTTACTCCGGTTTGTGACGTGTGTTTGGTGTTATTTCTTAAATTTTAAAAATTTTGCCTGCGGTGCTGTAACGTCATTAATTGTTACAATTTTAGTTTAATTCTAAGCAATTTTTTCATCATTATTCAAAATGTGTAATATGTGGCATTCTTAGCATAATATTTCTTAAAATTTTCATCTGCAGCTCATTTATGATTTGGCAATAATTCTATATACAGGGTGATTCACGACGAAATGCAAATATTTTAATGATAAGTATTACAGGCGAGGGGCAATTCATATCCAATGCTAAAAAAAATTTTTGAGTCTTTTTGTCAAATAGAAATTTATGAAAATATTGCAAAAATAAAAACGAACATATCTCGGAAACCAATAACCTTATATTAGAGCACAATCCTTAAGTTTTTATGTGGTAATACCAAAATTTGCAAATTGCATTATACAGGGTGTTGTTTTCAAGAAAAATATATAATACTATTTTTTTTTAGTCCGGACCTGGAATTTTATTTTTTTATACATTGGTAGAAGTGGTATTTTGGGGCTCCTTATGTGTGCCAAATATAAAGTAAATACGGTTATTGGTTTCCGACATATGTCCGTTTTTATTTTTGCAATATTTTCATAAATCACACTGTATATTTGACAAAAAGACTCAAAAAAATTTTTTAGCATTGGATATGAGTTGCCCCTGGCCTGTAGTACTTACCATTAAAATATTTGCATTTCGTCGTGAATCACCCTGTATACCACCGCAACCCAATCTACTTTCTCAAAAATATTTTACAAAAAACCTAAAAGATCAAAATTTTTAAAAAAGTTTTTGTTTTTTTGTCCAAGTTTTCGCCTGTGGCGCTATACCAATATTAGATGTTGTTACAATTTTGCTTAATTTTAAGCAATTTTTTTATCATCAACATTTGAAACGCGTAAAAAATAACATTTTAGGGTATTTTTTAAAAATTTTGTTAATTTTGAAAAAAATCTGCAAATGAGACTAGATTAGGCTTGCTTTTAGAAACAGGTATTTTTGTTTCGTATAAACTAACTCAACACCTATTAAACCGCCACTCTCTACTCCCTTCATATCAGAAGCTTAAGCAATAGGCACCTACCTAACTTTTAAAAATTTGCCATAGATAGATAGTTGATTTTCATTAAATGATAAAACCCTCCCCTGGGTCGATTTCTGGCTACACCACTGTATAAGGTATTCTTGAAGTTTACATAACTGCTTATATATATTCAAAATATAACTCTTTTTACCTATTACCCAATATATTTTGACCCATCCTAAGAAGTTATTGTGGCATTGTAAAAGTTTATTCCAACATTTAAAATGACAGAGGGGGTGATTATTATAAATTATAGTGATTTTTTTTGGATTTCGTACCACATATGAAAATTTTAAAAGAATGGAACCGCCTTCAAAACAATCACCCAAACATTTTATACTTTTTAATGAATTTTTTTTGATGGTTGAATTTTCAAAATTTTAGAGGTAAGAGGCTTTTCTAATGATACATTTTAGGCTTTTTTAATCCGGCCCTTTATTTTATAGATTGGAAAAATTATGAAAATCGGTTGAGCCCTTTGAGAATTATGCTAGAACAAAGATCTAAAAGAATGAGGTTTAGTACACCAGTACTAAAGGAATCCTTACTTAATTAGGTAAGGTGTTACTCTTTTTTACGTTTCAAAAATCCCTCATAAGTAGTACTATGCTAGTCTGAAAATAGGTAAAATATCGGCTAATTTGGCAACAATATTTATACCGTTTTTTACTTAGATTCAGGGACGAATTTAAAAGCTAAGTCAAGATACACACTCCCCCCCCCCCTCAACGAAACTCAATTGTTGATATTGTAAAAATTATGTACTAATTTAGTACCCTTTTCAAATATTTTGTACTTAATAAATAACGAAGTTATTCGCACTTAAAAGGGAGGAAGGAGTGTGTGGCTTGGCGCTAAGTGGCACTCCCCCCCCCCAATGCTTATGAGATAAATTTAATGAAAGTTGATATGTTATAATTTTGTACTAATTATGTACTCTTAAAGAAGGGTACTTTTAGTTTACAAAAACCATCGGTTCCTAAGATTTTTGTGTGTTTGTTATGGGGTGTATAGCTTGATATCAACGTACACCCTCCTCTGCGTAGGAAATAGATTTGAAAAAAGTGATTATGCCATAATTTGCTACTAATTATGTACTAATTTCGACCCCTTCTAAAAAATTGCCTACTCTCAAGATAACTTGATTTTTTTTTATTTCGTGGGGAGTGTAGCTTGATATCAAGGTACACCCCTTAGGACAGAGATTCGACGAAAAGAATTTGGTACTAATTATGTACAAATTTTGTCCCGTTCTAAAAAATTGCCTACTCTCTTGATTTTTTTTTGTTTATATGGGGTGTGTAGTTTGATATCAAGGCACACCCCCTTTGCTCTTGCCCTTGATATCAAGCTACACATCCCATAACAAACAAACAAAAATCTTAGGAACCGATGGTTTTTGTAAACTAAAAGTACCCCTCTGTAAGATTACATAATTTACAAAATTAATACATATCAACTTTCATCAAATCTATCTCCTAAGCATGGGGGGGGGTGCAGCTTAGCGCCAAGCCACACCCCCCTTTTAAGTGCGAATAATTCATTGAGTACAAAAAATGTTAAAAGGAGAATAAATTAGTACATAATTTTTTTTTGTGGGGTTGTAGCTTGACTGAGCTGAATTTAAAACCAAAATGTATAACTTTTTTACCAGGCAGTTTGCCTTTATAGCTAGACACTTTTTGGATATCCGCGGTAATCACAAATTACCCATTAATGACCCAAATTTTATAAGCTTTTATTTAACTTGCAATATATCTATCAACTTAATTTTGACCAACTTCCCGACATCCGATCGGCTTCTCGAAGGGGGTGGAGGGGGATATAGTTGAAGTACGCCCGAGTTCGTTGAAATTTGGTGTGTTGGGGCACATGGGGATAGAGATAATTAATTTCTAGTCATATTTTGAAAATTCAATATGGCGGTTTCAAGATGGACGATTTTTGGTCATCTTTTGCTAACCAATTTTAACTAACTTATACACATCCGATTGCCTTCAAATTTGGCATGCATTTATAGTTTCGGTGACAATACAATAATATGTCATTATTAGGCACCCCTCCCCCTACGAGGGGAGTGGAAGGGGAAAAACCTAAGTTTGTCCGATTTCAACCAAAAATGGCACGGGGGCTTTTGGGGATAAGGAATACGAATTTTTGATCAGATTTTGAAAATTATATATGGCGGATTCATAATGGACGATTTTCGGTCATGTTTTGCTAACCAATTTTAACTGAGTTATCCACATCGGATTTTGTTCAAATTTGGTATTCGTTTATAGTTCCGGTGAAAATATAATAATATGGTATTCTCTAACGAGGAAAGCGGAGGGTGAAACATATTTAGTTTTTCCGATTTCAATCAAAAATGGCATACAGGCGTTTTTGAGGAGGAGAATTATGAAATTTTGATCAGATTTGAAAATTTCAATATGGCGGATTTAAAATGGACAAATAAGGGTACAAATCTAAAAATTAAGGGTGTCAAATTTGGTATGCGTTTATAGTTCCGGCGTCAACACAGTAATATGGTATTATTAGGTACACACTTTCCTCTAGCGAGGAAAGTGGAGGGGGGAAAAGATTTAGTTTCTTCGATTTCAATCAAAATTGGCAAAAATTGGCATACAGGGGTTTTTCGGGAAGGGGATATGAATTTTTGATCAGATTTGAAAATGTCAATATGGCGGATTCAAAATAGACGATTTAGGATACAAATCTAAAAATTAAAAAATTATTTTTTTTAAACTTTTAAAGAACAAGTCTTTATTAAATGTACTGCACTTGTAACTGATTCAAAGTTGGAAATCAAAGTGTATGATGGATTTTAATGATGTATGGGGAGGGTGACCAGTGGAACCACTGACGAGCCCACGCTGGTTGCCCAAGGCGAAACATCGTTTAATAATTTCTCTTTTCGCTTTGGTCCTTTGTGTGTTCCTTGTGGGATGCTCATCCAGGTTTGAATTTTCGTTATTTCCACCCAAGATCTTTTGATTTTTTGTTTATAGAAATGTACTACTTTCGAAAAAAAAAATAGTATTTTTAAATTAACCAAAATGGGTTTACTAGTTTGTGTAAAAATATATTTTTGTTGAAGAAAGAGATGTCACATGTCACTTAGAGTACCTCTACCATTTAAAAGCTATTAAAGATCGAGGCAACTTATTTGGTAATTTTAAAATTGAAAAATATATCTATTCTGTTCTAATAATATAGAAAGGGTGTTAATTACAAAGATGTTGAAACTATTTACACAGAGTATTTACGCAGGATCTCGGATTTGTTTTTGCATTAATTAATTTCAATTACATCGTTGGCAACATCTTCCACATAGTCAAGAGGGATGTTGCTTGGGTAGTTTACATCATGTTGGTGTTTGGCATAACTAAGGTACCATATGACACTTGCGATATGAAAACACATGCCAACCATCCTAGCCCCTGATAGGCAAGTGCAATAGTACTCACTAATTTTATTATTGTTGTTTTTATATCTAATATAAAGCTGGTATTTTGTTGCGTTTCGGTGGCGCGAAAATATTCTGATTCTAATTAGACTATTAATATTTAGACCAGTATCAATTTCCATGAAATGTACACCTTGTGGATCAACATTGTCTTGTATGTACGAGCGAGCAAGTCTTATATGAAATATGCCAAAAGTTAAATGCCTTAGATCGTCCAGGTCTAGTATTGAAAACTGAATTGGTCCATTTTGAAGCTGTTTCCAGACTGCTCTTCTTCTACTTAAGCTACTCCATAAGATGATGCAAATTGTTGAGTTGTTATAATCGGAGGATGGTACCTGTTCAGCATTGCGCAGCAGACAGTCGCGGAAAGACTTAAAGACCGATTTAATATGGTCACTTTTGAACTCAATTATCCGGCGCGTTTTTTTAGTAAGCCTTGCATGATTGGCTTCTGCAGTTGTTAACTGTGGTCTTTGTCCTAAATGGGCCGGAAGTTTAGCATTTATTCGAAGATCTTGCAGAAACTCGACGCAGTCCCTGCAGCCTCTGTCGAGGATAAAAACATGGATAACCTACCAACCAGATAAATAAGCCGGCGAAATCTCTTTGATCTCACTTGGAGTGCGCGCCGGATCCATTTCGGGCAGGTGTTTAGGGCCTGATTAAAATCCATTTCATTTTAAATATACTGTTTTGACATTTCAAGGCCAGGGTGGTATTAATAATTTTTAAATCATTATTTTTTGTTTTTTTTTGTGAGTATATTTTAGTTAGATAAGTAACTGGAAAAACATGTTGTCTAATTTACAAGCCATGATACCTACATGAAACCGTCATTATGTCGGTTTATCAATTTTAACTTTGGGGTTAACTTATCATTGTGCTAAAAATGATACAAAAGTCCTTTTTTTATTCTAAATGAGCAGTTTAATGAAACCCGATCAATTACCGCGTATTTATCTCTTGTCTGAAAAATATATAAAATTCAAAATGAAACAGTCAAGAACTTAAGTAGGTACTTTTTAGCCTGTCACACGGTTAAATTGACCCTAAAAGTTTAAATAGATATTATATACAAAATTGGATTTGCCCGAAGTAAAATTTAAATGATTGTTTGCAGTTTTCCTAATTAGGTTTTACCCATATAACTATGAGATACTATAACGGCCCTGCCCTTGCTTTTCCCGAGAAAAATGCGTACCAATAATAACTCTCCCAATCAAGTTGGCCTGGAAAAAACCGATAAACGCAGAGTGTAAACGGGCAGGCGCGTCGATTGCGTCAGCAGTGAAAGTGTCAATAAATTATCGTAAGGTCACTACGACGCCAGGCATGGATTTGTAAGTGCATGCGCAGTAGATTTTTGGTTTATGGCCTGGTGACCCAATCAGTTTCAAAGCCAACCGCGATCTTGAATTTTCTCCTTTGTTATTTTCGTTACACATTTTGGAGCATTTGGGCCATTATAGTATCTCTTAGTTATATGGTTTTACCTGACCCTAAAAGGGTTAAGAAATGCAAGAAAAAACTACCTACAAATTAGTGCTAAAAATTTATTATTATTGAAAATAGCCGGTCAAATTAAAAACAATTAAAGCTATACGTACATATATAGAGTGTCTCAAAACTCCGACTCCACCCTAATATCTTCAAAACCAAAAGAGTCAGTCGTTAAGTAAGCGAAGTAAAGGCGGCGACGTTACTTTTTTTTCAATGAGAGACTCTGTGTATTTTTGCAGTGAAACATCGTTTCGTTCTGTTTTCTAAAATATCTAATGTTACCCTTTTCACAAACTGCTTTAAAAAACAAATAACAATAACTTTTTAAAGTTTTTGTTATTTTATTTAAAAACTGTTGGAGAAAAAGGTAACATACCAACAGAACGAAAACTTCTATTCAAATTTCTCAAAATATATAGGGTATTTCAATAAAAAAAAGAATGGATTCGCCGCCTTATCTCTGCCTGACTGGCAGCACGACTAGCACAAAAAAGATAAATTTTAATATTTTTCAAAATATACAATTGTCTGACTCTTTTGGTTTTAGAGATATTAGGTTAAACACGGTCCTGTATATACAAAACATAAGTACATAAGTACATATTTAAATAAAAAGGTACCTACAAAAAATATTTTGATTATCTTATTGGTTTCGCCATATTATAAGTTTATTTTTATTAATATTTTTGAAGTTTCTATTTACGTGCTTATTACCGCGAAAATTACTCGGATGGTTTTGTCGTTTTAGTTATTTACCTACTGGTGTGCGGTAAAGTGCACTATACTGCACTTTTTTGCGTGCGATAGTAGTACTTTACCGCACTCAGACAATTTACGCATGTGTTAGGTACAAAATTTCCAATATCTGCATCTTAAAGTTTTTAAATAAACGTAGTTACTTCACCGCACTAAGTTCGGTAAAGTGTTATCACTTTAACTTTACCGCACCCAAATGAGTGCGGTAAAGTGTACTTTCCCACACGCGTCTAGGTAAAAACTTTATTTTGATTACATTTGCTTCTGTTAATTCAAGTCAAAATGCATGTATTTTTCGAAAAAATTTCAAAAAGAATGCCTTTTTTTTAATCATTATACTGCTTACTAAGTAAGCGTAAAAAAAATAGGAAAATAAACCGAAATAACTTAATTCTTGAAGGTTTTCTAAATAACGGTAACACAAATAGTTGCTATATTTTTGTATGCTGTCCAAAAACACCCTAATATTATATAAAGACAGAATTTGTGTGACTTTTCTGAACAGTGACATCGACATATTCCATGGCTACCTATTGTTTTGTATGTTAAAAGTTTTGAAGGTTTGTTTACACACAAAAATAGGCTTAATAACATTTTTAAATAAAAAAAAGGGGTTTTCACAAAAACTGCATACAAAAATTCAAATTGACGTATTTTTTATTTACTGAAACATTATTAAGAAACTAAATTATTAGCAAATAAGTCCTGACAAAAAAGCAGTTAGTGTAAACTTGTGTTTTAAAATCATCGGATTTTTTGTAAGGGCGAGATTTTCTGACGGTTTTTAAAGACTCGCGACCAATATATCAAATTATGAAAAATTAAAATGTCCCAACAATGAACGATTGTGCGAGTAGTGTTGTAGTGTTTGAAATTTTTATTTAAAAAAATAATATTTTATAGTTACACCAAACAAATTATATCACATTGGTTAAAGCATGAAATAGTACTAGTTTATACTAAAAGAAACTGAACGTATAATACCTGGTTTAATGCAACGCAAACCTTTTACTGCGATCTGCATTATTATAAAAAAGTAAATGGCCTATTTAATAAATAATATATTCCAATAAAAACAAAGAATATATCTCACCCTTTAACAGCACATATGTTACTCATTTTTATAATAGGTAACAATTAATCACATTTTATTTTTCGCGCCGACACTGCCTCAACGAATTCACTTTATGGAACTATCACCGCTCAGTCTACGCTGCTGAATGATTAGGGGCCTTTCTCGCCAAAATGGCTGCATGCGCGAAGGATGCGCGTGGAACCCCCCACCACCTAAGTAAAATCTCTGGTCTGTTCGGTACTATAAAAATACCATTTTCCAGGAAATAATCCCGGACTTGACCGACATCATCTTTATACTCATGAATGTTGGCATCATTATTTGCAGAATTACAAAAATATGGCCCAATAGCTGCCAGTATATATCCATCTGGAGCGACTATTAACACAGATTTAATTAGATGGTACCTTTTATTGAAAACACCACAGAGCATTACAATCACATTAAAAGATGTTTAGAAGAGGCAGCGAAGGAGGCCTTAGGTTGCATCGAAAAAAGGAAACCCACAAAACCGTACTGGTGGAATGCAGATATTGAAAAAGATATAGTAAAGTTGTGGGAAGCTCTGGGTACAACAAACCCAAACGTCAATGTCATAAACGTGGTAAGATATCTATATATGAGAACCGCCAGATCGATACCTCCGACAAGGAGGCCAGCCAACACCTTCCGTTTTAGTATCCTTTTACACGTATTCCGCCGCCATTTTTGACACTGTTGACAATTATTAAGTTAGTTAATTGTCAAAATGGCTGCCACATAAGTTTAAATTTCAATAAAACGCGAGTAGATGGAAGGCCTATTAAATATCGGAGGCATCGGCCAGATAAAAATCAAAGTAGGAAACAAGCTCTCTACAGGATTTGCTCCAAATAAGGGACTTAAACGTGGATGCTGCCTCTCACCGCCTTTTTTTAAGATATACTTGCAAAGAGGCTTGCTCAAATGGAAACAGAAGTGTCCAAATATGGGTATTCCACTTGAGCAATCTACAATTTACACATTTAACTTCGCAGACGACCAGATCGTATGGCGCAAGATGTTGAAGATATCGAATATATGATTCGGAAACTCATCGAAGAGTACGAAAAGTGGGGACTCGAAGTGAACATAAAAAAAAAGGAATATATGAGCATGGAAGGAACACAACAAGACCTAATTCTAAATAATAGCCAGCAAATAAAGAATTGCCAAATGTATAAGTACCTAGGAGTAAATATTACCAATGATGGAACCTTAGGCGACGCCATAAACGATAGGAATACACAGGGAATCAAAAAATAACAAAGGCCAATAAACATCGCATGTACAACACTATTGTAAAAACTATTGTAACATACAGCAGCGAAATATGGCCACTCAAGGAAAGAGCAAAGAAAACCCTAGAGACGACGGAGATGGAATTCTGGAGGGGCTCAGCTGGCAGGTCGAGGCTTGAAAGAACCAGGAATGATCGAATACGGGAAATCATGGGTGTTCGACACAGCATAGTGGATGAAATTTAAAAAAAAAACAATTTAAATGGTACGGACATCTCCAAAGAATGGCTAATGAAAGACTAAGAAAACAGGTACTGACGTGGAATCCAGCAGAGAAAAGGCGAAGAGGAAGACCAAGGAAAAACTGGAGAGAATGAATTGATGGAGAGATACGAGATAGAGGACTCGGGGAGGACCTGTGGAATGACCGAGAGCTATGGAGACAGGGTGTCGGAAGACGTCAGAGAACGTTGTAACCCGACTTATATATATATACCTTTTATGACACAAAAATGATTTCCTAAGTACATTAAAGTTTGCGCTTTTTTGTATTTCTATATACGTGGCATCAATATAGGCAATTGCTTTGGGATCTTCAGATTCAGGGCTGTACAGCTAGTTGACAAATAGTGTTATATGCTGCCCAATAAAATCTCCTCTACGTACACCTGTACAATAGTTATACATGTCCTGTATTTGTTCTTTATTTAATGATGTAAGCGCCTTGAATTCTTCATCTGTAAAATTGTTCTCATCTTGTAACTTACAGGCAAAATTTAAAGCTTCCTCTCGTAAACAGGTCGTAAGAATTATTAATTCGTGTCCCTTTAAGATTACAGTTTCTTCTATTGATCTTAATCCATCTAATAATAGAGGCAAAATTAGGCTCTAATTGATTTAATGATGCTGACATATTCGTGATTGCTCAGGAACGTAGATGTTTTTTTTTTATAAAAACATCTACCCGAGCTTCCAGAGAAATAGGATTAATCTGATTTTCATTGCATATCAGACATTTACCTAGTAATCTAAATAAAAGTTTTAAAACTGTTGGGTCTGGATCATTCTTCTAGTGCAATAAACGCATATTCTAAAAAATACAAAAAGTGGAATTAAGCTAGGTTTTTTACCTCGAACTTAAAACCGCTGAATATTCTGTGCGTATACCTGGAAAAAAAGTATTAGAAGATAATGCACCTCCTTGAGTGGTTAGGTATCAAGTTCTCATTAGAAAGTCTGAGGTCAATTCTGCGCTTAGTTGCTATTCTTCTTATTTCTGCGTCTTCGAAAAATTGCCATATGTTGATGTCTAAATCCTCGATTGCAAAGAAAGAAAATATTTCTTACACAAAAAGCCACTTTTTACATTGTCATTGGTTGCATTGTCAACCCAACAATAGAATAACCAAATAAGTTGCCTCGATCTTTAATAGCTTTTAAATGGAAGAGGGTACTTTTTAAGTACCCCCGGTATCTAAAGTGAAATGTCACATCTCTTTCTTCAACAAAAATATATTTTTACAAAAACTAGTAGTAGTACATTTCCACCAACTCACCCCTGTAACTCATCCAGTCATATAATCTTTTTGTGCTTATGAGACATTTTGATCTGAAGGTCAAGATCTACAACATACTCGAATTTTATTAAAATCGTGAAATTTTTATTTTTCCATATGAGATGTGCATCATCATTTGTATCAAATTTTGTAGGGTGAAAGTTTAAAGCATTATCCCGGAACCATTCACGTGATTTTGCGTAATTTTAAGTTTTTTTACATAATTTTACGTATCCTAAATATGTTTAATTCACGGTACAAATGAAAAACCACGCGAAAGGTCTGTGGGGAATACCAGAAGTCTCCGCTGTTAATTGTGGATGTGCGGTATTTTACAAAATATTTTATAAAACAACAAAGTGAATCTCGTGTCCGCAAATAAAAATTAAAGTAACACTCGTGGAATATCGGACAAAGCGTTTTTGTTTCTCACTTTATTACGACCAGGTCTCCAAAGTCTAATGGAGAATCCAGACACCTAGATACCTGTTTCATCCTTATTAGGATTCATCAGGGAGTCATAGTGCTGCTGCAAACGTTAACTCTTTTTAAGAGTCATCTTATACTTTTACAGGCTTCTTCTTTGTAACCTACTGAAAGGTACAGGATTCTGTATTTACGGCCTCCTGCACTTTTCAATTTTGATGTTTATGTTTCTCGGTTTATTCGACAGGTACCACGTCTCCGCGAATTACAAACTTTTGTTTGTAATGTATAGCTTCAACTGCCAGGTACCTAATAAGAATGAAACAGGTCTGTAGGTGTCTGGATTCTCCATTAGCCATTGGAGGCCAAAACGCTTTGTCCGATATGCCAACAGTGTTACTTTAATTTTTATTTGCGGACACGAGATTCACTTTGTTGTTTTTTAAATATTTTGGCTTTTTAGTTCTGCGCAACAAGCCTCCTCTGGAGCGATTGCTTGCTGATACCTTAAAATTAGGGCCACGTAGTATGAAGCTCCAATTGGAGGCGGTACTGTTCCGAAAGTTACCTCTTTTTAAGAGTCATGTTACAGTGACCTTATACTTTACACACACACCGTTTTTTTCTTCACAGGTTTCTTCTTTATAACCTGCTGGAAGGTAGAGGATTCTGTATTTACGGTCTTCTGCACTTTTCAATTTTGATGTTTTTGTTTCTCGGTTTTTCGAAAGATGGTGCACACAGGTACTACGTCTCCACGGATAACACATTTTTTGTTTTAAATTCGAGAGGTGTGCATGGTGCCTGTGTAGCTTCAACTGCCAGGTACAATCCTATGACTCCCTGATGATTCTTAATAAGGATGAAATAGGTCTGTAGGTGTCTGGATTCTCCATTAGACATTGCAGGCCTGGTCGTAATGAAGTGAGAAACAAAAACGCTTTGTCCGATATTCCACGAGTGTTACTTTAATTTTTATTTGCGGACACGAGATTCACTTTGTTGTTTTATAAAATATTTTGTAAAATACCGCACATCCACAATTAACAGCGGAGACTTCTGGTATCCGATCAACACCGTTCTCAACTAAAAAGCCAGTTAACTCTTATCTCTTCAGTGCCCTTTAGGCAAAGATTACCGCCATTTTTATAACAAAATTGACAGGTAAAACATAGATTTTCTGTCAGTTGGGTGTCAATATGACCGCTATGATAGGCTAAAGGATACTAAATCGAAAAAGAGTTAACTGGCTTTTTAGTTAGGCAGGTGTTGGTCCGTTATTTATAACTTCTTCAAACAACAATAAAAAAAATCTTAAAAATTAAGGTAAAAGGGCGGCCTTTATTCCCCCCCCCCCATCAAATGCCTTCGAATCGCTGGTGTGTCCGTTTTAAATCCGAAATTCTCAGTTTAAAGTCAAAATTCCGATTTTAAAGTCGAGATTTCGAAGCTAAAGTCGGATTTCGAAAATGTTGAATAATAATATGTCTGTATGAGATGAAAATTTAATATAAATACCTGTGTTCGATCTTATACACTAAATAAGCAAAAAGGTCTGGAAGATCTGAATCCATCTAGTGGAGTAAATTTGTCGAAAGAAACTGAAAAAAGGGTATATTTCCAGTCAAGGATCCTCCCTTTTCTAACCCCAGAAACCAAGATGGCGGCTGTCAAATTTAGAAAACGATAAGTTTTTTACGTTATATAAAAAATCAAGTCAAAACAAGCTGACTTGGAAGGGTAAGAAAGCCTGACTTAATCTAAATATATAAAAAAAAGTTGATGTCACTTCAAAACAAAATGGCGGCCAGATTTCAAAAATTTAGTTTTTCTTTCATTATTTTTTACTTTTCAAGTTATGATCTTTTTTAATATCTCGTACTAAAGCTACTGACCAACTCTTTTATCCCACAATAGATTCATAATCAGTTACAAAGATGGAGTTTGATATGTGAAGAATATAACATATAGACAACATTTTTTTTTAAATTTTATGTTGATATTGAGTTCGTCTCTGATACAATTTTTAAAACATTTTGTTTTGATATTAGATATTTAAAATGGCGCCCAAACTCTCAATAAAAAATGTATTTTTCCATTCTGGTGTATATTTACACTAATGTCATGCAATATACCAATATTATAAAAAACAAAAGATCAAAAGATCTTGGGTGGAAATAACGAAAATTAAATCTTGGATGAGCATCCCACAAGGAACACACAAAAGATTAAAGCAAAAAGAGAAATGATTAAACGATGTTTTGCCCTGGGTAACCAACCTGGGCTCATAGTAGTTTCACTGGTCACACCCCACTATACATCATTAAACACCATCATACACTTTGATTTCCAACCTTGAACCACTCACAAATAGGCATCGTTCCGCACTGGTACTTATCCAAGTTACCTGATACAAATTCCTCCTGGCGTGTTAATATTTTCAGTAGGATTATGCTCCTAAGGCAATTAAAACAAAAAAGAAGTTAAAAAACCTCCAAATCAGTTACTTCAACCAAAAAGAAACTAAAAAACAAAAGATAAAAAGATCTTGGGTGGAAATAACGAAAATTCAATCTTGCATGAGCATCCCACAAGGAACACACAAAAGATCAAAGCGAAAAGAGAAATGATTAAACGATGTTTCGCCCTGGGTAACCAGCCTGGGCTTATCAGTAGTTTTACTGGTCACCCTCCACTATACATGATTAAACACCATCATACACTTTGATTTCCAACCTTGAACCACTCACAAATAGGCATCGTTCCACACTGGTACTTATCCAAGTTACCTGATACGAATTCGTCCTGGCGTGTTAATATTTCAAGTAGGATTATGCTCCTAAGGCAATTAAAACAAAAGAGAAGTTAAAAAAACCTCCAAATTAGTTACTTCAACCGAAAAGAAACTAAAAAACAAAAGATCAAAAGATCTTGGGTGGAAATAACGAAAATTCAATCTTGGATGAGCATCCCAGTGGAAATACTAACACGCCAGGACGAATTCGTATCAGGTAACTTGGATAAGTACCAGTGCGGAACGATGCCTATTTGGTTACCCAGGGCGAAACATCGTTTAATCATTTCTCTTTTCGCTTTGATCTTTTGTGTGTTCCTTGTGGGATGCTCATCCAAGATTGAATTTTCGTTACTTCCCAAGATCTTTTGATCTTTTGTTTTTTAGTTTCTTTTCGCTTGAAGTAATTGATTTTTTTTAACTTCTTTTTTGATACCAATATTATCATTCTGAAATTAAGATGGCAGCGTTTAAAACAAACAAAACAACATTATTTTCTTGCGGGTTAGCTTGTTTGCTTAGACAAAGGCAGTTTTTTTTTGTGTCAAAAGAAATGGTGGACGTGGAATGGTGAATAGTCCACCATACAATCGATTATTGTATGTTGAAAGGAAATAAAAATATTTCGAAAACGATAGCTTTGAAAGATTTGAACTTTCTAACAAAATGTTTGGTAAATATTTTTCCCCCACCACCCTACCCAAAAGTTAATCAGTTCATGGTCAGCCGATAAAGGATTTTTGAACCAAATTTCGTTAAAATCGATTAAGGCGTTCTTGAGTTATCGTTTATACAGACAGACCAATAGATAACTTTTTTCTTTCGTCGATTAAGGTGGAACTTTAGTAAGTCATTTTTGATAAAATTAAGAAAAGTCAAAGTTTCACGATTTTAATAGTTCCCCATACCATATTGGTATGGGGGTAAAAACAGTTATTTTTCGTAAAAAAATACATATATACGACATTATTTTTCTTTAGTTGAGGTAGTTTGTTGGAAGAGGTCTCAAGAAAACACAGAAATCCTTTTTGTCTCTATGCCGACGTTTCGGTCCTTTATTGGTCCATTCTCGGGGCACTAAAATACAATTTTCATGACAAATATGTAAAAATTGGAATATATATATATATATTCCAACTTTTGATTATTACCCTCTGTTATTTTTTGCCACAGTTTTCCTTTATTTCTAAGTAAACGTATAACGTAAGCGACAAAGTATACCTCAAACAACAACATAATTTAATGATTGTAATACTGTCACTATGTTTTTTTTTGTATGTTTTCTAATTTATTTATGTATGTGTGTCTATTTTATATTTATAAAAAAATAAAAAAATAAAAAATTGTTTCTTGTTAACTCAAAAACAATTTAAATTTGTAAATTTTAACATTGTACTTTATATATATATATATATATATATATATATATACAACAATGTTAAAATTTACAAATTTAAATTGTTTTTGAGTTAACAAGAAACAATTTTTAATTTTTTTATTTTTTTATAAATATAAAATAGACACACATACATAAATAAATTAGAAAACATACAAAAAAAAAACATAGTGACAGTATTACAATCATTAAATTATGTTGTTGTTTGAGGTATACTTTGTCGCTTACGTTATACGTTTACTTAGAAATAAAGGAAAACTGTGGCAAAAAAAGCAGAGTGTAATAATCAACAGTGTTATATACTATTTGTAATTGTTTTTGGACTTTTTTTAAATAATTATTAACGTTGTTTTAAATATTTTTTTTTTAATTAAACGAATTACAAGCAGGCTTTTCATAATGACAACAAATAAAGATAGGTAGCTATGTACTTACTGAAACTTCTACAGTGGGATTTACTAAGATCTAAAATAGTAACTCCCACAGGGCTAAATATTTATACTTGTAGAGGGTACTAAATTTTAAAACCAATTTTCACAAAAACACTTACCCATACATAATATACACAAAGTTATTGATTATTTTTTATTTTTATTGCAAAATACCACTGAAAAACTGCTTTTTTTTCTCAAAATGTACCCTATTCTAAGAGAAAATGCCCTAAAACTAATTTTTTTTGACAGGTTTCAAAATGGCAAATGGTGAATACGCTAAAAATTTGGCACATAATAGCTTCATTATCTGTGTTTGAGATTAGAAAGTTGGTGATTTCTTAGACCCCAGAGGTTAAATTTATAGCCCCCAGAAAGGATAGTTTTGTAGCAATTGGTTGAATAAGTTCGTTTATAATTTCCCTAAGTAACCGTTTTTACAAGGATCAATTTACCTTATTTAATTTTGTCCAAAAAAACACGATATTTTAAACCCGTTTTCAGCTCAAAAAATATATCTATGAGGGCACTACGAGGCAAAACAAACATAAGTGAAGGTCACTGATTATGCAAGAAAAATATACCAAACAAAAAAACGTAAAGCAACTATATTAATTTATTTACCAACTGAAATTAAAACATTGAGGTTATCTAAAAGCGCAATCAAGAAAACTTTCCTTACTCAAAGCCCAACATTTCAAAGCTTTAGAGCTTTCAACAGTAGAGGTTGGTGCAAGCCAAGGTACAAGCAGAGTTAAAAAATCCGAACTCGCTGTTTGTGATTTCAACGCAGTTAATATTTAGAAACTGACATTTCGACAGTGACAGAAATGTAAACAAAACTTGTATTTAAGTTTTTTAATACATTTCATAAATAAAAACACCTCTTAAATAAATACAAAATTAATCTACTGCTTATTTTATTATTACCCATCCAAATCGTAGTGTGACATCAAGTATTAATTGAAAAAATTAGTGAACAAGGGTAAGTTTTAATTAGAGTGACATATAACCCCAATTTTAATAGTGTTTACTATTTAAAACCCGCGTGGGTTTAAATTTTTTCATTTTCTTTTCTTTTAAATTGAAACTTTCTTCTTAAATCCAATAAAAGATTGTGTTAAGATGATTATTCAATTTCTTATAAATCAAACTATGTCTAAAATTCAAGGAGGGTTGGTTTAAAATGCTTAAAACCAAAAATTTCACTTAAACTTAGGACCGTTCTAAAATAGACTAAACCCTTTTAGTAAATCCCACCGTTAAATTTCTTCTGTCCAAAATATTTGTAGGTAGGATTCAAATATTTTGGACAGAAGAAATCTAAAAGTTTCAGTAAGTACCTAGCTACCTATCTTTATTTGTTGTCATTATGAAAAGCCTGCTTGAAAATCGTTTAGTTAAAAAAATATTTAAAACAACGGTAATAATTATTTAAAAAAAAAGTATATAACACTTTTGATTATTACCCTATGTTTTTTCTGTCACAGTTTTCCTTTATTTCTAAGTAAACGTATAACGTAAGCGACAAAGTATACCTCAAACAACAACATAATTTAATGATTGTAATACTGTCACTGTGTTTTTTTGTATGTTTTCT
Source organism: Oxystoma pomonae (assembly GCA_963921995.1). NCBI lineage: Eukaryota > Metazoa > Arthropoda > Insecta > Coleoptera > Brentidae > Oxystoma > Oxystoma pomonae. The sequence continues at coordinate 76,832,615 of OY998166.1, read as the reverse complement.
AATTTATTTATGTATGTGTATATTTTACATTTATAAAAAAATAAAAAATTGCTTCTTGTTAACTCAAAGACAATTTAAATTTGTAAATTTTAACATTGTACTTTATATATATATATATATATATATATATATATATATATATATATATATATATATATATATATTCCAATTTTTACAATATTTGTCATGAAAATTGTATTTTAGTGCCCGGCATAGAGACCAAAAGGATTTCTGTGTTTTCTTGAGACCCCTTCCAACAAACTACCTCAACTAAATTTAAAGTGGGCCGTTAAACATCACACTAAATTTATTTTTCTTATGCGCGTTAACATTTTCGTACAAAGAAAAGCAACTTAAGCTTTCTCCAATATAACTGAGGTGATAAAATGTCATTTGTTTTACACAAAAATTTAAGATTAATTTAGTTTATCCTAAAACTTTGTTTGTTGGTGCAAAAATGCTAACTCGCCGAAAAATAATCTTGTTTTTTTATTTTAATTGCCGCCATCTTGATTTAATATAAACATTGCATGACATTAGTGCAAATATCACACCAGCCATCGTAAATACCAAATGTTAAATCAAATTTTTTGTAGTACAGACAAACTAAATGCTAATAGTATCACCTACAATTTATTTTTTAATGGTGTCTATATGTAAATCTTATATTTTTAAGTGAAATATGTCAACTTTTTTATATTTTTGGATTAAGTCGAACCTCCTTACCATTATTCAATTAATTTTGATTTTTTCCTAACTTGGGCAGTCGCCATCTTGGTTTCTGGGATCGGCAAATGGGGGATCTTCGACTGGAAATTTAGCTTTTGGCATTACTATGACAAATTTAAAAAATATACCCTTTTTGCAGCTTTCTTTTGAAAATCCATACGAATTTACTCTACTAATTCTAAATATTCTAAAACTACACAACACTTTAAGAACAGATGCAATTCACATGTGTGTATTTAATAAAATTTATTATTATTATCGATTTTTTTTTTAAACGCAGAGGTTTCCGTTGGATAGTATATGGTAAATAAACATTTTAATCGCTATTTTAATGTTTGACTTTTACAAACGAGACCTAGAAAAGAATCATTACTATGATAAGAGACGAAAAAGTAAGTATACGAAAAGTTGCTCTTGTATTAAAAATTCAATTCTCCAACTAGTGGTATAAAATTTATTGACAAGGAATATTTGGCGGCCAAAGTTTCGCAAAACTTTGAGCCACAGAGAGGAAAAATAGCATAAAATGGTAATGTTATGAAAATCTAATTATTTTTAGATATTTACAAAAAAATCTTTTGGAAAATACGCAAAATAACAAACTGTCAGAAATTAAAATAGCCGACAATAAGGATATTATGTAAAATATAAAAACAGAGGAGGCGCTGTCCATTGTTGTGTCCTCTATTAACAGTCCGTAAAAGGGCGTTTTCATTGTACAGGGGTACGTTCACTTTAAAACGTCGGGCGAGACGTCTTGCCGAGTGGATGACGTCATGGATAAATCGCCGAACGTTAAATTAATGTGAACGAACTGTATGAATGAAAAAACATTAAAAATTAATTTTAGTGTTTTGCAAATATTGTTTTCGGTGCGTTGTATATGTGATTTGAATAGTTGAATATTTATTAAAAATGCCACAGCCTCTGGTTCCATTATTTTCGCTCACCAATCGTAAACAATATACCAAAACAAAAATTATGGCTGGGTTTTAAACCAAAATTTGTCTGCCCCTTCTCCAGTTCTATAAATTTGCGTCTTTTCGGTCTAAAGCAAATTTTTCAAAATGAAAAATAATTTAAAAGGTTGATTTTGCTTAGGTTTAACTGTTTATAAACCTACTGCGCAAGTCGAGCGATTTCCAACCACCTCCTTGAGCAGGGCGTGAAAAGCGAATCGTCGGACGATATTTTTATCAACTCTGAACGCGGGTAAATTTCACCCAGTGTTTGATCTGAACGCTTTAGAGCACGCCCGACGACGCCCGATGCTTTAAGTGAACGTACCCCAGGAAGCTAGCAACGCAACTTTCGATTTTTTTATTAGAACCCATATAACTAACTAGAGAAAATGATATAACTCTATAGCACTAAATCGGTTGTAGTAATTCATGTGACTTTTGGAGCTAAATTACGTTTCGTTTGCTTACACGCGCTCTTTCTTTAAAAACGAACTCTATATTTTTTTATGGAATATAAATTTAGTACTTTTCCTGGTTTAAATAGTTATGTTAATATTAAGTAATCTTATTGATGCACTGTAAAATAAAAACGATTTATTTTTTTTATAAGAAAATAACATCGAAATAAAATATTTGTAGTATAATTTGCGTATTATATATTTAAAAATATACTACTACTAACCCAGCAAACACGGTTCCCTCGGGTCTTCGTCGGCACGACGTCGATTTACGACATCGGACCAGCAGTATTTTTTGTCCGCTTTGCGATTTAGGTCCAATGTATGTTTGCCGACGCAGCGTTAGACTGTAGCCCGCCGTCGGAACAATGGTAAATTTTACTTTTTGCTGTCGGCATACCGTCGCCGTGGTCGGTCTAACGTAGGCAAGCTGGTCTCGACCCGACATCGGTAAACTATTTAAGTCCGACATTGGTTTCCTAAAGCGGTCCAACGTCGGCGATTGACGGAGGTCTGTCGGTGGTAGCGTATGCGGCCCGACATTGGCAAACTACAAAGTTTCGGTAATGCGGGTGCTTAACCAGTCGGCCTGGTTTAAGTGGTAGTGATGATTCTTGTAGAGAAGTACCACCATCTTGTGAAGTCCGCATTCTAGTTTTTAAATATCTTTGCTCATTATATATATAATATTGTCTTTCACTGTACAGGGAACATAGTGACATTAGCGCCATCTCTACATACTAGGATGAAACTATTAAACAGTTCAAAAATTTGAAGCTGACGTAATCGGACCATCGTCGGTTGCCGATTATCGACCAATCAAACAAAGTTCCAATCGGACCATCGTCGGAACTAAAGCAGATAAAGTGGACGTCGGCATAAAGTCGAATATAGTAAATCGGTCCATCGTCAGTTGCCGATTCTCGACCTATTAAACAAAATTAGCACTAAATTAGCTCTAATTAGTTAATTAGTTATATTGGTTCTAATAAAAAAATTGTTTGTTGCGATGCTAGCTTCTTGTACATCGTTTTCAGCCTTTTAGCCGCCCCAGGCAAATGGCCTTAGGTTAGAAAACAAAATATTAATTTATATTTAAAAGCAAGGGCGCGAATTTGGGCGGATCTAATCCCAGCAAACACAAATCATCGGCAGTGTGTCGTCATCGGCGACTACACGCTGGCCCGATGTTGGACAGATTGCGATTTTCAGTTTTCGGTCAATAATCGGCAACTGACAGAGGTCCACATTACTACAGTCGACTTTATGCCGACACCACTTTAGGACCGACGATGGTCCGATTGGAACTTTGTTCAATCGGTCGAAAATCGGCAACTGACGATAGCCCGATTTACTACAGTCGACTTTATGCCGACGCCCGCTTTATCTGCTTTAGGGCCGATGACGGTCCGATTGGAACTTTGTTTAATCGAACGAGAATCGGCAACTGATGATGGACCGATTTACTATAGTCGACATTATGCCAACGCAAACCTTATCTGCTTTAGGGCCGACAAAAAATACTGCTGGTCCGATGTCGTAAATCGACGTCGTGTCGATGACGGCAAATTCGGCAATCGACATCGGGCCGACGAAGGCCCCAGAGAACCGTGTTTGCTGGGATCTTAAATCGAGATCTACTGACAAAAAATTGCTTACGATTACAGATTATTATTCTTTTGTCAGTGACCTTAGATAAGGAAATGTTGAAGTGTCATTCAAAACGGATCATGTGATATTCATACTTTTTAGAATCAAATAAACATCAGAATTGGCTGAATGGCATTTTGTAAAAACTGGGACACGGCTCGGAGCACTTTTTTGATTTCTTTCTAATGCCACCAATACGAATTATTCAAACATTTGAATCGGTGGCCTTAAAAATAAATTTTAGTTTATTCGGTAAAAAATCAATCAAACATTTTTTTACAAAATGTGCCTTCCATTCAGCCAATTCTGATGTTTATTTGATTCCAAAAAGTATCGACATCACATGACCGGTTTTGAATAATCTCTACTCTTAAATAATTATTTGTCAACAACAATAGTTAAGATTAGATCCACTCAAGAATTCGCGCCCTTGCATTTAAACATAAATAAATATTTTGTTTTCCAACCCAAAGCCATTTCCCTGGGGCGGGGACGGTTGATAGATGACACAACAATGGACACCGCCTACACTGTTTTTACATTTTACATAATATCCTTATTGTCGGCCATTTTAATTTCTGACAGTTTGTTCCCAGCTAACACCGTTACGTAAATATTACGTAAAAGTTACAACACATGATTACTTTCTTACATAAATTCTAGGTAAACTGGAAGTCAGAACTAGGTAAAAAGTAACTTTCATATTATGCATAATGCCATGCACAAAGTTCCCTACTTTTGACGTAAATAATATGTAATTAAAATAACGTAAATAATACATGGCTACAAAAATTTTTTTTACATAATATTTATATCTCTTACAAGTAACATCAAAGTAAACTTGATGTCACGTAAACAACGTACTTTTTAGGTAACTACTATACAGGGTTAGCCATTTAAAAGAGTTCTCCTGGATTTTTCCAAAAACTATACAGAATTGGAGAAAATGCTGAAACACGTTGATTTTGTTTTGAAAGTCCCCTGAATAACTTGACAATCGTGTAAAAATTTCGAAAATCTATCGAGTAGTTTTTGAGATATTCACTTTCACAGTTGCATGGACAAATACAAAAATATTTTTTTAATGAAATCATTTGTTTATTTTTTGACAAATCGTGGGACACGTCGACTTTGCTTTTATTAATAGTACATTTTATCATTTCATTTTTCTTCTAGGATACATTCATAGGAGAGGTGAAATTTACCTGTACAATTTAAGCTTACTTTGAAAGTAAATATCTCAAAAACAAGATTGTCAAGACTTCAGGAGACCTTCAAAACAAAGTACCACTCGACCCACTTTCCCTATTTAAAAAGTCTCCCCCTCACAAACAAAATCGACGTGTTTCAGCATTTTTTTCCAATTCTTTATAATTTTTGAAAAAATGGCCAAGCCCGTATAAATTTATAACATAAATGTTATATAAATATTACGTATTGGAAAGTCAATTGTGTATATAATATTTATATATAAGATTTTGTTCCGGTTTTTTGTCAGTCTGTTACCCTTACCTTTATTCTAGGCAGGCGCAGTAGCGCTCTGTCAGGCTGTTACCTTTATGAAAGGTAACCACTGGCGCTAATTAGCGTCGAATAGCGACTACCTTTACCGCTAAAAAGACAACCAACCAAACTTGATGTGATTCTGTGGTGGAAGATTTTTAGGTTATAAAAGTTTGTTTTGTTTTACAAAAATTTTGTGTATTTGGATTTTATTTTTTGTTAACCGTGTTTATAGTAGTAGTGGGATGCCTTTTTTTTTTGGTAAACAGGTGAGTAAGTACAAATAAGTTTGTAGAGGCTCGATTTCTTCTATTACTCTACCAACGATATCTTGCTAAATAATTATCCTGACTAAATTTATCTTGGGATGTCCGTCTCCCAGTCCTATCACTAAATTAATATTTTCCTCCATGATATAGTTAGAAAAGCAAATAAAAAAAAGACTTCAGAAAAAAACAACAAAAGTCAACAAAAAATTAAGGTTATGTTTATTTTTATGTTAGGTTATATTTTTAACCTCCTGAAGTTACCTTTATTTACGGTAACGGTAACCATAAGAGTAAAGAAAACTGCCTGACCAAAATACCTTGCTGCGCTCGTTCTTTAAACCAATGCTTGTAAAAAAGCACTATTTTAGCCACTAGTTGTTAAAACTACTAGTATTAAAAATCTCGAACAAAGAGCAATTCTCGCAACACAGCATCTTAACACTATAAGTCAAGTTTGATATTTTGACGATGTTTTTAAATGATTTTTTCATAAATACTTGGTGAAAAGTGGCGGACAGCTTAATTTTTCGGCAAGAATAATTAGATTGTTTCAATATTACTATTTTTCGCTATTTCTCTTTAATTTTGTGTAAAAACAGACAGAAATATTTTTTTGCATAGGTAACCAAAAAATTCAGGCTTTAGTTATCTGCAGACAGTTACTAAAATCATGTTTTTGATGAAGGTATAAAAAAAGCTTTTTTGCATCGGTGAACAAAAAAGCCATGGTTTTGTTACTTGCGGATAGATAATAAAATTGTGTTTTTGATGAAGGTATAGGAAAATGTTCAAGGGTGGTAATGTAGTGTCGATATGGTGCCAAATTTAAAAACGGAGTGGGCAGTGGTATAGCTTTTATCTTGTGTAGCGTTATATATTTTTTTGAAGGTTAAAACATTGCAGTTTTTACTGCTAGCGCCTAAAATGATGCTTTCTTACAAGCGTGTTGGGGAGTAAGAAAAGCACAGTCTATCCGAGAGTTGCAAACACAATTTTATTTTAATAACTTCATCAAAAAATTAAAAAACGAAAAAAAAAACAAAAAAAACTCGAACACATTTTTAAATTTCGCACCATATCCTTCTTTGCGCTCAAAAACAACGAACAAAAGTTTTTCATCGATAACTAAAAAAGTCCTGTTGTCAGTATAAAAAGTTTTTACAACTCGTGGTTAAATGGTGCTAATTTTTTATTGGCTTTCTTCAAATGTATACTTGCTGAAATAGTGTTTAAAAACCATGCACGCTTGTAAAAAAGCAGTATTTTAGCCATTAGTTCAGTGGCGCACCGAGAGGGTGGGGTTTTGGGGTTAACCCCCCCCCCACCGGGAAGCCTTGTTAGGGACACATTTTTACTTCAAATTAAGGTTTTTTTTTATCCCGAAGTCAATTTCTGTGGGCGCCACTGCACTATGGCTTATTATCAAGAAATCAATAATTTGAAATAATCTAAATTGTTTACTTTCTATGATAAATATTTGACAAGAGAGTAGGTATATTATTTTATTATTAAGGTTACTTAATATTACTAAACTTTTCTTTCAGTCTCCTAGTTTTACATAAAAACAAACAGTTTTATAGATACTATTTTTTTGATATTTTTGTCCTATAAGAATTTTTAATTTAATTATTTTCAAAAGCCAGAGCTGCTTGTCGTTTAAGATTAGAGCTAATTAATGACGTCACAATCAGACCAGCAGCTAAAGCTATTGACATGACTAGGTTGGCCCAGGTGTCATTAACTTGATGAAATATCTGGGAGTATACGTTGGTGAAAATTATGCCAAATATCTGACTTGAGCAGTTCAAGAGTCCAGCTTGGGTTCCTTCGGGTTCCGGATATGTCAGCTCGGAACCCAATTCGAAGCCAACCGGAAAAAGACCTGTCATGAAGAACCTAAAATAAAATAACACATTAATAATATACAGGGTGGTCTAATAAGACTGGGCGCCGGATGGGTGGTTCAATAACTGGCCACCAGATTTTTCTGAGAAACTATGAGCCCTACAAACTTGCTGTGGAAATATTTTTCAGTGGCGTAGCCAGAAATCGACTCTGGGGGGTTTCATCATTTAATAAAAATGAACTACTATATGGCACATTTTTAAAAATTAGGTAGGTGTCTATTGCTTGAGCTCTTGAACTGAAGGGAGGGGAGAGGGGCGGTTTAGTAGGTGTTTTTAGTTTTTAGAAAATTACACTAAAATGGTATTTTTTGCGCGTTTCAAATGTTGTTGGATTAGATGCCAAGAAGGGGTGGGTTGCAGTGGTATATATAGATTTGTTGCCAAATTAAAAATTAAAAAAAAAATACTTTAAGAATGCCATTTATTACACGTTTTGAATGCTGGTGATAAAAATCATTTAAAATTAAACTAAAGTTCTAACAATTAATGACTCCATAGCACCGCAGGCAAATTTTTAAAAATTTAAGACATCACATCAAACACACGTCACAAACCGGAGTGGGGGAGCTATAGCTCTTCCTGGGGTTCTTGATCATGAATAATTTATTGAAGATTGGGTTGGACCTCCTGGGGGGGGGTTTAACCCCCAAAACCTCCCCTGGCTACGCCACTGGTAAAAAAAGCAATTTTCCGTCGCATCCGCTGTGGCGCCTAGAGTATAGCTGCTTTCAGGCCACAAAAACGGCATAGATTTGTCAACACTGCTTTGCTGTTTTTGGGCCAATCTTTACCGGGCAGAATATCGGAAACGAGAAAACGGAACCTGTTGAAATTTGACGGGAATTTTTTTTTTTAATTCTTCACAACCGTATCCAGATAGTTTTTTGCTATACTCTTTCATTTTTGAAATAAAATAAACACGGCTAAAAATAGTCAAAAATCTTATCTGGCTTTTTCTTTAGCCTCGTCGATAATACAGAAATCTGTAACAGCAATTTTTGGATTTTTTTATTTTTTGAAAAAATACACCAAATTTTGAAAAATCCTTTGGATACGGTTGTAGATTTTTATAATTCCCATTATCTGATAACAAAAAAGTTATGGTTTTTTTCTTTGTAAGCAATATTCTGCCGGAATTCTGAAACGCCAAGATCACGTAATTTAGTAGGCCCAAGGAAACTGAAGTGAATTCCGGCCACTTGTCTAATGGAACATGCGGCCAATAAATTGATACATGTCAAGTCATAAAAAATAATACGGAAATTTGTTACTTTTTTGACGTTGAAAAATACTTTTCCTCAAATATCGTGTTCGCACCGTGTTCTGAACACTGCACGATCTCACTCGAAATGGTATTAGTCATGCCTATTATTGATCTTTCAAAAAAATAGCAAAGCAGTGTTGTCAAATCTATGCCGTTTTTGTGGCCTTAAACTTTATTACATGCCACAGCGGACACAATAGCGGACACAGTATTTACAATTCAAACGAAATTCTGTTCAAAAAACTACGGTCATTAGGCCATTCTAGAGCTCCAAAAAAATACTTAATAATAACAAATTTGAAGAATTAAACATTTTCAGGGAAATATGAACCCCCGAATATGGCGGACACCGGTGTCCGCCCAAACGGTGAATGTGTTAATTTGATGCCAAACGTCATATTTTTAACAGTGGCGTAGCCAGAAATCGAATTTGTGGGAGGGGGTTTAATCATTTAATTGATGATGATATATACTTTGCATATGCTAAAGATGTTCCAAAAGTTACCTTCTTTAAATGTATTTTCTTAGTATATGCTAAGGAAATACTAGAACCGCATTCTTTTGTTGTTTTTTTGCAGTACCAGAATAGCATGTGCGCTAAAAGGACCAAATAATATTTCAATAAATGATATATACTTTGCATATGCTAAATATGTTCTAATAGTGGTATTTCCTTAGCATGTGCGCTAAACGGACCAAAAAATGTTTTAGATGTACTCAAAAGGACCTTCTCATATGGTACACTCATAGCATTTGCTATGGATATCCTTAATAGTTTATACTTAAATAGTATGTACCAAGCATATGCTAAGTATGTGCTTAAAATGATATCCCCAAAAGGAGGCTTAACGCATATGCTATGCATGTAACTGTTCTTTCATTGCTCTGTGGGCTATAACTTCTTTATAATATATATATATATAATAAAATCAATAGTCTTATTCAAAAAAGGTTAAAAAAATTTAAGATGATGGACTATTTGCAAAAATGGCAACTATTCAACCTCCATGAAACTTTTTCTGTGCACCACTGGCATAAAAATATTTTTTTCTCTCTGAAAGATGCATTTTTCCCGAACAAAAAAAAGCATCACTTGCGAAAATCGGTAAAGAATCAAAACAGTGGCGCACCCAGGAATTGGCTTCGGGGGGGGGGGGGCTTTAAGGATAAATAATAAAGAAAACTTAATTTAAAGTAAAAATGGGACCATAATTGATAAAAGGAAACAGGTGCTTACAAGCGCGGACCTTGGCTCAAATGTAGAGGTGAAAGGTGTTAACCAAATTTAAAATTGTTTATTTATCCAAAACTTGATGTCAAAATCATGGTTCAATGCGCCGCAGGCGACAATAGTACTTTAAATTCAATTTTTAACTTAAAATTTAATACTGTTTACTGATGAAGGTTCCAAAAAATCTACAACCTTTCTGTTTTCTCATCTAATCTATTTATTGACATTTCGCCCTTTTTGGGGGCTTTATCAAAATATCACAAACTGGGAGCGGGAACATAAAAATAAACAAATGAAATAAAAAACTTAAAATTAAACTAAAATCGTAAATACTGATAGGGTTTCTGGAATTTAAGTTGTTTATTTAACCTTAATTTGTTTGTAAAAATGCAAAAATGCGTCGCAAGCGAAAACTGACTGAAAAATGACACTTTAAATGCCATTTTTGACACTACATTGACACTACAATACCATTTTGATGGTGATCCATCCATAAAAAAATCAAACATTTTTATAGTGATCATGAACGAACGAATGAAAGGTGAAAGGTTTGCAATTTATGATTTTTTTAAGATTGTATTTTATTCCCTATATATTTTATTTCTGCTGTTATTTGATTGTGCCAATTGTATATAACCAGGCTTCTCGGGGGGAGGGGGGAAAGGGTTTAACACCAATCCCCCCCCCTCGGTGATTAACAACAATTCAAGGGGAATGTGTTTTGATGAATTTTTGGCCCTTTTTGCTAGGCATGTTAACTTCTTTATTTCATCACCGATTTTTATGTTCATATTGAATGAGGCTTCCAAAAAAACAAAATTTTTTTTTGAGCCTATGGCAAATTGCTCACCATCTTGGAACTCAACAAAATGTAATTTTTTACGAAAAATATATAATATGTTCTTTCCAGAAATGTTAATTTATTTTAAATCGGACCTTTGGCTCAAAAATTTTAGGCATTCCAAAAAGGCGCATTTTTTGTGGTCCACCTTATACATAATTTTTTTTATACCATGATTTTACTCAGCATGCGTAAATAAAAAAAACATGCGCCTTTTTAGTGAACGACGCAAAACATTTTTTTATTATTTAGGGGCGCCAAAAATAGTGGTGCGAAATTTTAAAACAGAGTAGCCGATGGCTAAGTAAATGCTTATATTGCGTTCGAGTTTGCTGTGTATTTTTTGTTAAAGGTATTACAAAAAATAGTGTTTACAATTCGCGGCTAAACTGTGATTTTTTTGGCTCGCATTTTAAAGTCACTCGTTGTTCTCGTTTTTTTAAACCGCGCTTGCAAGAAACACTTTTCGCCACAAGTTGTAAAAAACTACTATTTAGAGTTGCAACTATTTAAACAGCTATCAAGTGAAACAGTAGGTATAAGCAATTAATATAAATTTAAAGTTTTCTCTTGAAAGTGGTGAAGGAATATGTTTTTAAAAGGGGGTCAAATTAATAATTACTTTAATTTTTTTGTTGGTTATTTTATTTAAATTAATATTTAGATTTGTGGTAACAGTGTTTTTTTTTAAATTTATTACACGATTAAATTGTTAACAAAAGTTAAACAGTAGGTAAAAGCAATTAATATAAATTTAAAATTTTGTCTTGAAAGTGGTCAAGGAGTTTTTTAATTAAACGGGACCAAATTAATATTTGCTCTAATTTTTTTGTCCGGTATTTTTATATTATAGTATTTTTTTTGATAATGAAAACTTGTGTGTACCTTAAAATTTAAATATCGGGAATTGAAAAAACAAAGGGCCTTCTTGACAAAAAGATATAAATGCGTCTTTATACGTACTGTTAGTTAAAATTAGTCAATTTGTGTTTTGATTAGTGAATGAGTAATAATTTTGACCCGACAACCTGCTTATCACATTTGTTTATAGATTAATTTAGTGCGTGCATTTATGGCCCCATTCCCTTGAATCACTTTGGTCATGGGAAAGCAAACTGCTTCTCCAGTAGACCAATTCGGGTTGACATCACGAGCCGTCAGCCATTTTGTGCGCCGCGCCAACAAACCATTTTCCAGGTCAGTCAAGCCATTCCCCCTCCCCCGAAAGATATTCGAGTTTTGATACGCTTTGATCTAATTTTGAACCACTTTTAAAAATTTTGAACCAAACTCCTTCCTGTTTTTTTTTAACATTCAAAATGAGGGGGATGCAGCAGGACTTCAAGCTACACCCCCCTCATTTAGAGCGTAAAAAAAAATGAAAACCAACCATCCTAAAATTAAGAACTAATTGCGAACTCCTAATACACTTGTAACCATCTTTAAAAAAAAAAAATATGGTGGGAGGTGCAGGTTGACACCCCCCCCCCCCCCGAAAGTTATTCGAGTTTTGATATGCTTATAATTTTGAACTAATTTCGAACTAATTTTGAACTGCTTTGAAAAATTTTGAACCACACTCCTTCCTGGTTTTTTTAGCTTGACGTCCGGCTGCACTCCCTATATTGAATATTAAAAAAAACCATGATGGAGCGTGGTTCAAAATTTTTAAAAGTGGTTTAAAATTACTTCGAAATTAACTCGAATATTTATCGGGGTCAACCTGCACCCCCTACCATATTTAAAAAAAAAACAGGGTTACTAGTGGGATTTTCGAAATTCTTTTTGGTGATATTGGGATAGTTGCTTTTAATTTTTCTCTACGGTTTAAATGAGGGGGTGTAGCTTCACGTCCGGCTGCACCCCTCGTTTTTAATATTAAAAAGAACCAGGAAGGAGGGCGTTCAAAATTTTTAAAAGTGGTTCGAAATTACTTCGAAATTGCTTCAAAATCATAAGCATATCAAAACTCGAATATCTTTCGGGAAGGGGGGGAGGGTTGTGGCTTGACTGAGCTCATTTTCTTATGAGCCGCAATTTAAAAAAAAAACGTAAATTTTACAAAAACGACAACCGATCGATGTAGTTTTTAAAGAGCTACTTTTTTTAAAGTATTGATTCTTTGTTTATATGGGAAAAATGCGACTTTTGCAAAATATTCCAAATTATCTAAATTGATATTAAATACGGCTGTGTTCCGCTGTCCCTATCTCTTACGCACTTCTAATACGGTAGATATAGTCATCTCTCTCAAATTAGTGCGGTCACTTATTAAAAATCTGGAGTCAGAAACACTAAGTAAGGCTATACACAAAGCATGGTTAAGTCGGTTCGCAACCTTCACAGCAGAAATCAATCCTTTTGACAGTGGCGCAACCAGGAATTTACTTCGGTGCAATTAAACATCCCTGTAATGTAATAGTCATATACTTAGAGAACAAAGAATGTGATAGAAATGTTACATTTTACCATTGGGAATATTACTAACACATGCCGGCAATAAGTTACGTTCTAGCTCATACATGTGATATAAATGTGATAGAAACGTGACGTGAAACATGACTATAATACGACCAGAACATTTTTTAAAAAGAATTATGGACACCGACTATAATTGTGTATATCAATGTATCACCATTATGTTGATTTGCTAATTGGGATTGGTTATCAAAAGATTACCAAAATAACTTTTTGCTGTGTTATATGTGTAAATATATTACCTGCTACATAAGGAACATATTGATTCCAGTGCCATCTACCTACAATAGATGACATTAAACTAAATTCCGTCCTTTTCCTAAGATAGTAATATTTTCAGCAAACATGCCAAAATCCTGACAAAAACATTCTTTTTGGGAATATTCATAAAAAGAACTTGATTATCTGGTTATTATGGGCATATTATTATCTTATTACCAAAGAAATATAACTATCACAAATTCTTCAACAATAATCAACAGAAAATAGGTCTGCAACATTCCTTTCATATTCGCAATAGAATAATCCAAAAATAACTTTGAGGGAATATTCCTATAACATGAATATTACTTCAATGTTAAGTGGGATATAACAAAATCTGCAGACGATGTTTTTTTAATGCAAGATTGTTTAGTACTTCGTCTGAAACTAAAATCTCTAAATGAATAAATATTAGAGCCAATTTGTTTATAGAGCCTGTCGTTTGACGTTGACTTTCTAAGGTAGTTTTGAAAACTTTAAAGAGCAAAATGACCTTTTGCAAGTACAATTGGCAACCGGTAATGTGGCCATAACTGATAAAATTAACAGAAGCTTACAAGCGCGGACCTGGTCTCAAATCTAGGGGGGACAACCAAATTTTAAAATGTTTATTTGGCAATATCAATTGTGTTATAGGGTTGCAGATTTTTTTTTTTAAATTTATGCAAAAACTCCGTTAAATTTAAAACCCGACGCCCCCCTCGCTGCGCCACTGTTTTTCAACTTTTTGAATTACTTATTTAAATATTTTTCGCAGAAAAGGAAAGACGTGTCGATTTTTTTTGAGTAGTTTTCAAATATGCTATTATTAAAATGTGCCAAAACTACAAAAAATATGTGCTAATTAAAAGCTTTGGTAACTAAAACTGGCTTAAACCAGACAATAGAATATTCTAATTATAAATGCAAAAATTTCCAAAAACCGTATAGCAAGACTTAATTTTTCAACGTAGGGATCATTAAATTCAAAAAATATTTGTGTCGGTGGATGTATGATAATAATAGTGCATTATAACCTAGGAACTAAAGTGCTCACTTTAATCCCGCGGAGAACGGTTTGTGGCCTGACTGTAGGAAGCGCTAAAATTTGCTAAGGGATTAAAAGACGCTTTAGTCCCGAGGTTCATATATTATCTTATGCACTTTAGGAAAAGATTATTGTTAAAATCACGTTATTTCTACGCCAAACAGTTCGTCGACTACAAGAAAGGCTGCTAAGAATGAAATCTTGACTAAGAGCAAGTGCTCTTTGGCTTGACTTACGATAAATTTAATTATAATTTTTCAGAGAATTTTTTTTTTATTCCTGAGGGATTAAATTTACTTTTAACATAGGTATTAAAAGTGATATTTTAGTCCTTAAAAAGAGGGATTACACGTACCTACTTAATCCCTACAGTGCATAAACCAATATATGTCACACTTAATTGTGCATTTTCCATTATTAGTTTAATACTGCAAGTTGTTTATCTTTTACCTTAATTCTCCTCCACTCTAATAAAATAAAAGTATCCAGAGTCGAGACTTTGAATGGAATATTGGCCGTCGCGGGGTAAAAAATTGTTTTTTCAAAAAATCCAAAGACACGTCTACTAAGATTTTTAGCAGCTAAAATTTTCATCAAAAAACTTTTGTGAATGGACCTTCAGAAAGAGGTCTATTCACATACAACTTTTTTTTTCAAATGAGAAGACTCCGCTTGTAGTACTTTCTTGGAAAGCTTATCGAAAAAGAAAAACGCTCGTGTAATTTTTTTTGTCAATATATGTGTCAAAATCCTCAAGAAATCGTTGTGTTGGGCTTCAGATGGAACATTGCTCCTAGCGAGTTGGAAATTTGTTTTTTAGAAAAATCTAAAAACGCGCAATTAGTATTTTTAGCATATTCAAATTTTCAGCATAAAACTTTTCTGAACGGATCGTCAGGAAGGGGTCTATTCAAATAGAACTTTTTTTCTCAAATGGGAGGACCCCGTTTGTGGCACCTTATTGGAAAGCGTATCCAAAAATAAAAACGCTCGTTTATTTTGTTTTGACATTTGTCAATCCATGTGTCAAAAATTCTCAAAAAATGATTGTGTCGGACTTCAAATGCAACTGCCCCAGGCGGGTTGGAAATTTGTTTTTTCCTTTGAAAAGCAAAGTTGTATGTGAATAGACAACTTAATGAGGGTAGTTTCACAAAAATTTTAAGCCGAAAATTTTTATTCCTAAATATATTAGTTAACGGGTTTTTGGATTTTTCTAAAAACAAATTTCTGATCCGCTAGGGGCAATGTTCCATATAAAGGCTTTTACAATTATTTTTTGAGGATTTTTGACACATGGATTCACAAAGGTTAGAAAAAAAGTACACGAGCGTTTTTCTATTTCCATAAGCTTTCCAACAAAGGCCACAAGCGGGGCCTTCTCATTAAAAAAAAAAAATTGTATGTGAATAGACCTCTTTCTGAGGGGCCGTTCACAAAATTTTTTTGCCGAAAATTTTAGCTGCTGAAAATCTTAGTTTTTGTTTTTGGCTTTTTTGAAAAATAATTTTTTAACCCGCTACGGCCAATATTCCATTTAAAGTCTCCACCCTGTATAATATTTAAAATGATTTAGCGAGGCTGAATCAGTGGCGGTCCCAGATACTGGTGGTAACCCTGTCTTTGGAAAAAAACGAGAAATTGCAGAACTTTTCTTTTAAGACATTCTGGAATCCCTCCACAATATTTTGGGACAGACGCAACAAACGCATGACATACTTAACGCAAAAACAACGATATTGGAAATACAGAAGTGAAGAACAGTATTTTAGAGTTTCTATTTATAAACAAGTTTTAGAGAAAATAATTTCGGAAAATCGAAGTATTTTTGACCTGAGCATATTTATAACAAGTTTTATACAACTGAAGTCAAAATCAAGGCAACATTAACTAATGTCGTTTCCAAATACTATAAACTGTTTGATTAATCCAAAACAAAAATTCTTGAACTTTTAATGAGAGAAGTCAGTATTTGGAAACAACATTGGTCAGAAGTAGGCAAAAGCTTAAATCAAAACATATATGATAACGTTTTCGGGGCAATAAACAAGTGTAACGATATTTTTCCGTTGATAAAAACATTCTTGGAGGTTTGCTAGTAAGTATTGCTTCGTCAGAAAGAAGGTTCCCTGCCTTAGAAAATTGAAAACATAAGTACTTAAAAACACTATGACTTTCTGAGATCTTAGTCATCTTATATTTGAGATATTGCAATATAAAAGGTAATACTTGTAGAATGGTTTAGCGATACAATTTTTAATTTTTTTTGAAGGTCTAGGTTTATAGGTTGAGTGATCTTGAGTCCTTTTTTTTTGAAATGCCAAAGTTTCGCAATATTTATTTGCTTCTTTAGGACTATTCAAAACGGCCGTTCTATGTGTCGATTTTATTGGCAATAGACGTCATCCTTGGGTAAAAAGGCATTATTTTGGCAGAAGTACCGTAAAATTTTGATTAAAACTTTAAAAAACATAAACAAACACATTAAAATAATATTACTACGGCGAGAACTTCGTTCGTATTTAATTTTGACACAGTTAAAAAAAAAATTTATGCACTTCAGGGAATAAATGCACCCGTTTAATCCCGCTTTTGCGGGAATAAAGTGGGTCATTTATTCCCTAGGTAAATAGTAAAATTTATTGACATAGCGACGCATATGTTTCTGCCTTTCGGCATACTGGATGTTAACGTTTAGTTACATGTGGCGGTTTGTCTACAGAGTGCGATTTTTTGAAAAATAAATAAAAAAATATAGTTATTTTTTTACTTTTCTGCTTATTCTAAAGTGCATAAAATAGTATATAAACCTCAGGAGTAAACTGATGCTTAATCCCTCGACAAATTATAGCCCTCCCTTCGATCGGGCTATAAACTTTTTGCCTCGGGATTAAATGTAACACTTTACTCCCTAGGTTTATAATGTACTATTTAAGTTTTAATCAAAATTTTACGGTACTTCTGCCAAAATAATGCCTTTTTACTCAAGGATGCCGTCTATTGGCAATAAAATCGCCCGTCTTGAATAGCCCTGAAGAAGAAAATAAATTTTGCGAAACGTTGGCATTTCAAAAAAATCCCTCAACCTATAAACCTAGACCTTCAAAAAAAAAAAATAAAAGGTAATGTTTCAACTTAAAAAGCTTTTTAGACCTCAAAAAAAAGTATTCAGCTATTAGGTTTTGTTTGTGGTTTGTTTGTTATCTGTTTTTTATAACTGCAAAAATTATACGCAGTTACTTAAGCGCGGATTTCAAGGGGGCAGGGGGGTAATAACCCTCCCATCTTGGATTTAAATTTTTTACGAAAACATTTACAAAATCAAAAGTAGGACCTAAATTGCGGCGCAATAACACCTTTGATATTTCCGGTAGTCGTTTAATTTTGTGTTAAAAATGGCATTTGTAGTGTCATTGATATATTTACAATTTTAGTTTAATTTTAAATAAAAAAATGCATTTTTCATTGCAATTTTCTTAAAAATTTTCGCCTCCAGCGCTATGATACCATTGATATTTACGATTTTAGTTAAATTTTACTCAAAAATTACATTTTTAATGTAATTTTCTCAAAAATATCCGCCGCATTTAAACTAAAATAAAAAGGTATGAAATAAACAACTTAAAATCAGAGTAACTCCCCCTAGATTTGAGGCCAAATCCGCGTATTTATTAAGTTTGGTTTGCATATCCTCCTCATTAAAGCTACGCTTTTATTCTAGTTTTTTTTTTTTCGTATCGAAAACGCCCCCCCCCTTTTCAAATGGCTGTGAAAGCCACTGGCTAAATAAATAACAAAAAACGGAGAATATCGAGCTTTTCCTCAAAAATCAATTTGACAGATGGTTGTTTTTTACATGAATCCAGTTTCATATTTTTTCATCATCATTTCATCTTCTAATTTCTAGCTCCGTACTCCGTACTCATGAGCACCACAAGTGTCAAACCCGAGTCTACGGTTACCATTACCTTTTTTGAGTGATAACTCGCTACTTTTTTTTTTTGTTAAAAGTTTTATTCTTACCCTAGAATACCTGAAGTAACGTAAACCACATACAACCCTTTTGACAGTGTAAAAGTAAACAGCAGCATTCCTAGTAGTGAAAATGCGTAGACCGCTAAAATTGTTTCCCTAAAAATATAACAAATACCATTCAAATTAATTAAGTAGGAGTACGGTTACCAACTTCAAAAATTGGAGCGTTACACCCAGTTCTCACCTACGACTTTCTCGTGACCCAGACAACCAAAACACGTCTATATCACGTCGAGAAGACGTCAAAAATTTGACCAATCACGTGATTTTTGCGACGTCTCTTCGATGTCTGTATCACGTGAGTTTGACGTGAAACGTGACTTTTGTCACGTGAATTTGACGTGAATTAATTGACGTGAATTTGTCGTAACATTAATGACATATTGGTCTAAACAGGCGATTTAAAATATATTAATTACCGCAAATCAAGGCGTAAAATGATACTTTTACGCCCTTGTGATCAACTTCGAGCCAAACAGTTATACTTCAAATACTTTTATTAGGTACTCCCGTGGCCGATGCCTAGTGAGCGAGTTCTTGACGGGGATATGGGTTTCCATAAAATAAAATACCAATTATTGCGTCAGATTTAATAAAAATATTACTTGGATATCTCTGGTTTCCTGAGAGCTTAAGTAAGTCATTTATGTCGCGCCAAATGTTAATCCCAAAAATCACGTCAAATTTGTGTGACTTGTGTCTTTGGTTTCCTGAAACCCAAATTTCGACGTCACTTACGTCACGTTGAATGATAGTCCCAAATAACACGTCAAATGCACATGACGTGGCGTGACTGGTTGCCTGGGGAGTACTCACTTACGCGTCACATGAGCTATATGATGACGCAGTACCCTCTCCAGATAGGCCGATCAACTCATACCGATTTAGTGCCCTTTTATCCACCTTCGCCGCCATTTTCACTCAAAAGTGACAGATAATCCATTAGTTTTCTGTCAAAATGGCGGCGAAGGTGGATAAAAGGACACTAAAACGATAAGAGCTGATCGGCCTATGTGGAGAGGGTAATGGATGACGGTATACCATTATTTTGATTTTTTGTATCCCAGAACTATTACAAGTTCTACTGAAGAAATTCTTCTACAAAAGTGTAAACGCTTTTATAACAAATATTCTAAAATTATGGAGCCTTCTATAGTAATTGAATATAATCATCTTTTATCACTTGTAAAAACGATCTAAATAATAATAATATGTCGACTAGCGATTTTTTTGAGGTAATTATATTAAACAATAGGGAGTTTGTTTACCGCATTTTTATTGTTTTTAATATTACCGTTAACAGTGGCAACTCTTGAGAGAACGTTTAGTAAATTAAAACTATTTAAAGATTACTTAAGATCACAAATGGGTCAAAGTAGATTAAGCAACTTATAGCTTTACTTTCAATTGAAACGAAAGTTGCTTACGAAATGGACTTAACAACTCTAATAAAAGAATTTGCCAATAAAATAGCGAGAAAATGGACTTTTAAATTATATACCTCTCAAAACTTGCCACTGTTACAGATAATGTTCAATAAAAATGCGGTAAATAAAATAAATAATAATATCATATATATCTAATATTTCTATTTTTACCAAACTAAAATAGATATTTGGTTATTTACAATAAAAAAAAATACCAACGTTTGGTAGTATTTTATTACTTGCATAAAACACAAGTTGAGGTACCTAACACGTCTTTAATTTTTATAAAAAAATTAAAAATTTACATTTATACATTTATTAGTGGGAGGCCATAAATTTTCCTGGCCTCGGGGCCCCAAGTCTGTTCAGTGAACTATAAAACTAACCTGTGTTCAGTGAACCATCAAGTTTACACTTCGTTGGCTCTGTCCTTATACACGGACGACATATTTATCATCAACAATAAACTAGAACAATTCTTCAATCATCTCAACAGCATAAAAAACTGCATCACATTAACTCTGGAAAAAGAAGAAAATTGTCAGCTCCCTTTTCTCGACGTTGTAGTCGCCAAAAAGAATTCAACTTTAACCATACTGGACAATATCTAAACTTCAAATCAAACCACTCCACTTCAACCAACCGGGAATTACAAAAAGGATTTTCGATTTAAGAATCGGTCCTGGTTCTGGTTGACATTATTTTGACAACAATTTTGACAGCGGTTCTAAAATAGTGACGTCATTTAAAATATTATTAAGATATCTTTGATTTTACTAAAAAAAAGACTATCTATAATTTTGCAAAATTTTAGGGGTTATGTTTACAACCAAAGGGCCGAACCAACCTCCCAGACTGGTTCTAAAATTTCATAACCGGGTTGCAACTGTGACGTCATTGTTTTAAAACGAAAGGACCGGTTGCGGTTCTGGTTCAACCAGAACCAGGACCAATTGTAAAACGAAAATCCTTAAAATCTCTCTTATATCGATCCACCTACATCTGTAATACAGAACATGCTTTAAATAAATTAAAGGCAAAAATTCGATCCGATCTGCGAAGAAACGGTTTCTCCAACTATACGATCAATAGAACTCTTCAGACCACACCAATACAAAAAATATAATTCCATACATCAAAGGAATCTCAGAAAAGATAAGAAGAATAGGCAACCAATATCATCTTCAGACTGTCTCCAAAACGGCCACAACAATAGGAAGTCAGTTAACAAAAACTAAACCATATCGCCGCAACACCAAGAACTGCATCTGCCAAGTACCAATCGACTCTGGGGGGGGTTTCATCATTTAGTAAAAATCAACTACCTACCTATGGCAAATTTTTAAAAATTAAGTAGGGGCAAAGATGTATGAAATGTATCATACATCTTTGGTGGACGCTTATTGCTTGAACTCTTAAAATGAAGGGACGGGAGAGGGGCGGTTTAATAAGTGTTCAGCTGCTATATACAAAACAAAAATACTTATTTTTAGAAGCAAGGCTCATCTGGTCTCATTTGCAGATTTTTTCAAAAATTTTGAACAAAATTACACTAAAATTTTATTTTTTACGCATTTTAAATGTTGTTGACAAACAAAATGCTGTAAACTAAACAAAGTTGCCGCAGGCGAAAATTTTGACAAAACAAACCAAAAAATATTTAAAAATTTTGATCTCTTAGGTTCTTTGTAAAATATTTTTGAAAAAGTAAATTGGGTTAGATGCCAAGAAGGGATGGGTCGCGGTGGTATATATAGATTTGGTGCCAAGTCATAAATGCGCCGCAGATGAAAATTTTAAGAAAAATGATGCTAAGAATGCCATTTATTACACGTTTTGAATGCTGGTGATAAAAATTTCTTGGAGTTAAACTAAAATTATAAGAATTAATGACGTCATAGCACCGCAGGCAAAATTTTTAAAATTTAACACCTTACACCAAACACACGTTACAAACCGGAGTAAAGAGTCAGTTATAGCTCTCTCTGGGGCCCTTGATCATGATTAATTTATTGTAGATTGGGTTGGACCTCCTGGTGGGGGTTTTAACCCCCACCCCACCCCTGGATACGCCAATGAATTCAGACATCGTAGCACCGCAGGCAACATTTTTAATATTTAAGACATCACACCAAATACACGTCACAAACCGGAGTTCGCCCTACAGAACACAAACGCAAAACTCGACAGGGGCACACAACTGGATCAAAAATAACTCAAAATTGCTGGCAAAATCAACATCATATGAAATGGAAAGACGCAAACATCGTCGCCAAGGAGGAAAATCTATTCAAGCGGAAGTTCAAAGAAACAACAATCATAGAGGAACCAGAATGTATTTCTTCAACAAAGCGCCACATCATATTTGGAAACCCATACTTTTCGGAGGTAACATATTTCATTTCAACTGTCAAAGGCCAAGTATAAACTTCATGGTTCACTAAACACATGATAGTATATAAGATTAGGTACTCTTATGTCCATTTGCACCGAAGAGTTAAAACCAGAGTTAAATTTAAGACGCATATTTTCATTTGCACCGCATTTTAAAACCGGATTTAAGAGTCGTTAAACCCGTTTTGGTTAAAACCTCATTCGGCAAGGCTTAAAAATTCTTAATGCTACAAAAACGGCATAAATTTGACAACATTGCTTTTCTATTTTTTTGAAAGATCAGCAATAGGTGGCATCACTAATGACATTTCGAGTGAGATCGTGCATTGTTCAGAACACGGTGCAAACACCATATGTGAGGCTAGCCTTCCATTAGCAGATTTTCCGCGCGGATTTGAAGTTATCGTGAAGGTGCCAATAGTTCTGTCACTGTTTCACTCACTGATAGACAAGGTCACTCACTCAGTTTCCCTGGGCCTACTAAATTACGTGACCTTGGCGTTTCAGAATTCTGGCCGAATCTCGCTTATAAAGAAGAAAACCATATCTTTTTTGCTATCAGATAATAGGATTTACAAAAATCTACAACCTTATCCAAAGAATGTTTCAAAATTTGGTGTATTTTTTTCAAAAAATTAAAACATTCAAAAATTGTTGTTACATATTTCTGTATTACCGACGAAGCTAAAGAAAAGGCCAGGTAAGATTTTTGACTATTGTTAGCTGTGTTTATTTTATTTCGGGAATGAGAGAGTCCAGCAAAAAACTGTCTGGATACGGTTGTGAGGAATTAAAAAATAAACATTCCTGCGAAATTTCAACAGATTCCGTTTCCGATATTCTGCCCGGTGAAGATTGGCCCAAAAATAGCAAAGCAGTTTTGTCAAATCTATGCCGTTTTTGTGGCCTTAAAACCAGATTTAGCTTAAAACTTGTTTCCTATTGGTCAGATTTTTGACGGAAAATGTCAAATTCAATCAGCTGTTGTTTTGTTTTCATATTTGTTGAGTGCCTTTGTGAATACAATGAATTTTAAAATAGAAGGGCCCAACGATCTGTCACGTGTGGAGGGCAAACAAACGATTTTCCAAAAGACGCAACATTAATTTCAAGGCAGTAGCTAAAGTTACAGTCGTATCTAGAGTCCTTTTTGGGATTGAGTTGTTTTTTTTTGTGCTGTGTAGGGTTTACTGGGGATGTGTTGTTTTGGGTGGGGTTGGTTTTCTTGTGAAGATGTAAAAAACGCGACTGTCGTAATTTTAGGCACGGTATAATTTAAAGTGATTTTCCTATTGGTGAAAATGCTTTTTTATTGTAGTTTGTTCGTTTTGGAAAGTGGATAAAACCAGTTTCTTCGCTGATTTTTGGAAGAGCGTAAAAAAACCGGTTAAAAAAAGAGATGTTTGCGCAAAGGTCAATGACCTGTGTTTGGTTTTTATTTATTTTTTTTATTTTTTTTCGTTTTTTAAGGATTTGTAAGAAAAAAATATAATACGAAAAGTCCCTTGTTGCAAATGTAAATGAAAAAATACAAGAATTCTGCTAAATTCCGCAGGCCGTGTGCTAAAAAAATTTTTCACGGACGCTGTTGAGCAAAAACTTTTCACGCACGTTGTTGAGCACAAACAAATTTTTACGCACGCTGTTGAGCACGCTTGTTGTTGAGCACGCTGTTGCTCAGTGATGAATCACGAAGACTTGAAGTCGAAGATGGCATTAAGCAACATGAGCCGTGTTACTTTCAATGTTACCGTGATTAATAATTACAATAAAAATTAATTTTTTTAAGCTTGTTAAAGTTTAGTTCTAATAAAACATAAAATTCGTAGTTTTGACTATTTTTTCATTTTTAGTCTGTTAAGTTTAACTAAAATAATGACACAATATTTTTATATTCCGCACGCTGGTAGGAAAAATGTTGTACCTAACGCGTGCGGAAAGTATTTTCCGCACTTACAACTTGTCACACGCAGGGTGCGTGCGGAAACGTATAACTTTCCGCACTTGTTAGGTAAATAACTATTTCACCATAAATGGGCTTTCAGTTGAAGCGGATAATCATGCATTCACAGCAGCTTCCAGTGGTGCCAGAGTGTCTGAGTTTTAAAGTTAAATCTGTCCTGGTGCAAACAAATTTTCTTAAATCCGGATTCAAAATTAATCAGGATTTAGCCAAATCTAGATTTAAGGAATTTGCGGTTTAATGGTTTTAACCAAAGTTAACTAGCACTTAGTCTATTTAAAAAAATCAAGTTTAAACCAGAACCAAGCCACTTGTTAAAGTAGCAACCTTTAGAGATTGGAATTGATATGAACAACATTTCTAAAAATTCAATTGTTTTTGAAAAACCCAAAAATATACAGAAAATGCACAAATTTAAACAACAGCTTAAACTCTAAACCGAATTTAAAACGCAGTTGAACAACCAGGCTTTAAAACCATAAGTATTTTAAAATCGATAAAAAATACGTAGTAATTATCGGAATAAAATTTAAATACTGCCATCTGATGGGTTTAAAAAATAATTAGTGAAATAGTTAAAGATAACACGAGAAAAAAATTGGGATATGATAAACATTTTAGTTTCTGCAGGCTCTCGCGGTCTGACACCAATTTGGCTTGTAACGCCGCAAATTAAAAATACCAAATTTTCTGAGCTTCACAGGAAAAGCAGTAATTTTTGAAATTGCTATCTGTTATCAGACCTTTTTTGAAAATTTTAAGCTCCTTTACCTAAAATGTTGAGACTTAGTCCGAATACTTACTTAAACTTTCTGAACCTATCCAAAGCGTATCCACAAGCCACTGATCCTGCCATACCGGCTACTACAATTACTAGGCCTATTCTTCCAGCATCCTCATCTTTGCCCTAAAAACTGATAAGTTAACAACGGAGTTTGTCCCCCCTCCTGAAAAAACTTAATTTTATAATTTTACACCACCAATAATGTCGACTATAGGAAATCGGGCCATCGTCAGTTGCCGATTTTCGACCGATTAAACAAAGTTCCAATCGGTCCTAAAGTGGTGTCGGCATAAAGTCGACTGTAGTAATGTGGACCTCCGTCAGTTGCCGATTATTGACCGAAAACTGAAAATGGCAATCTGACCAACATCGGGCCAGAGTGTAGTCGCCGATGCCGACACACTGCCGACGTTGTCGACATTGGCCCGATTCAATGCCGACGATTTGTGTTTGCTGGGTTAGAATAAAGTCATAACACATAGGACACTAAATTCATTTTAAACATCAAAAGTTAACAATAAATTATAACATTTTATGAACTGCAAAACGAAATCGTTACAAACCTTTTTTGGAATAAGTTACACTAATTTTTTTAAAAATTGTTTAGATAGTTTTCATAAAAATCCCTTAATTAAAACAACAATAAAAATTAATTGTTTCTATAAAAATGTACATTTTCTCGTTGATGTTGAGTATTTTCTCTCAGTAGAATCTGTATCCTCTCCTTAGGGTGGAGGCAGAGTTAAAAATACAAACTACGTACTGGTTACGGACGACTCACAAAACAGTTAAGTCATTAAGTTTCCATAAAAATACTAAACACAAGCTGCTAGTGACAGATGACGGAAACTGTGGTATTTTGTTGCTTGTAATTTGTATCTCGCCAGTGGAAATTGCGCAAAAAAGTGGGATTACTAATTAATATTTAGTAAGTAGCTTGTGTTTTTAATTGTGCATCCACCCTTAGCCTTTTGCTTACCGGATAATATTCAGTGACGATCTCACTCAACAAAGTGGACATAGCGTAAAACACTCCGACGTTAATACCATAAGCTACAAAGAGCATAACAAAACTTCTGTTCTTAAGCAAATTTTTAAGAGATCTTATAAAGTCTTCAGTTTCTTCTTTTTGTTGCCGAGCTGCATAAGAAGGAGCTGTGGGGGGTGCCGACTTAAAAACTAAAAGTAAATTTTAAGAAAATTAATTAATATAGTTGCGTTTTTTTTCGCAACGTGGTGGTGGAAATGTTGACGTTATTCTACCAAACCAACCTAAACGTTGCAAATGCGGTGAAAAGGTTTAAAAATATGTTTTATATATACAGGGTGGATTCTTTAAACGGAACGGTGCTTCTAGCGGGTTAGAATTTGGTTTTATAAAAGAATCCAAAAACATGTCAAATGAGATTTTTAATTTTCTTTAATCGTGCTATCTTGGATTTTTTATGTCGTTTTGTTTACGAGGTATGGCAAAAAAAATATTTTTTTTGAATAGGGCATCCTGTATAGTTTGACATTTTTGAATTCTAAAAAAAATTATCCTTTTGACAATACTACACACTAATACTCTATCTCTTATGGTTTCCAAAATAGAGGCATTTAAACTTGCATGGAATTGTTGTCTATGCTCTGTTTTACGGGGGATATTTGAATAAATAACGAAGTTTTCCATACAGATTTAGATAAAAATATCTTGATTATCGTAAAAGATAGATCTACTGTGTGGTATTGCTGAAGAGAGCATTGTTTGCAGATTTTTAAAAATTGCAAAATATACAAGTTGTACTATTTAAAAAAAAAAATGCCATACCTCGTAAACTAAATGTCATAGACAAAATCCAAGATAGCACGATTAAAGGAAATTAAAAATCTCAGTTGACGTGTTTTTGGATTTTTTTATTCAACCAAATTCTAACCCGCTATAAGCACCGCTCCGTTTAGAGAATCCACCCTGTATATATATATATATATATATATATCCAGTTTCAGCAAGTAATTATGATTTTTTGGTTTTGTTGTTGGGACCTCGAAACCGCAAAAGGCGTTTAGGTCGTGACAGTACTTGCGCGGCGCGATCAAACTTTTTACTCGAACGGATCCAAAACGTTTATAGTACGTTTATTTCTTTAAAATTTTTGAAGATTGTTTAAACTTCAAAAGTTAAATAATTTCGGCCTACGTCCCTTAGGGGGGCGGTAACCGAATTTTTAATAAAAAAGGAGAAAATTTAAGCACGGCCCCAGTTTTTCATGAATATCTGAAAAACTAAGACACACACTTAAGAACGGTTTTCATTTCCAGAAAGCCAAATCATGGGTTTATTTAAAAAGGCATTTTTTTTGTTTAGAAGTCAGTGGTGTAAAAACAGTAGCGGCTCGTTTTGCAAAAATGATAAAATTTCAGCTTTTTCAACTTCTTTACAAGTTAGTTTCCTTTGTTCTGGTTTTCAGGTTTGAATTCTAAAATTATATTTATTAACTTTAAAAATTGACCCAATGTCTTACCATTCTTGTGCTACTTTTTAACGTATTTCCTGGTACAGATTACGCTACTCGCAGACTTTTTAGCACAAAATGTACCGAAATAATTGTTGATTTTTTAAATCTGGGACTTAATTTTTTTATGCACTTTACGGATTAAATACGTACGATCAATCCCTCTTTTTAGAAACCAAAGTGGCACTTTTAATCGCTAAGCATTTAAAAATATTTTTTGGCTTATAAAATCTTGTATCAAAGAAACAATCTTGTATCAAACATGAGAACAACTTTCTATTAGATATGTATAGCTTGTGCAAGTTCAAGGTGTGTTATTCTATTATAGTGGTTGAATCGTTGTACTTTAGAATTTAGGTTGTCCGTATTAATACATATTATGTTACTTCTACTACTATTACTACTACTCCAACTGCTAAAGTTATACCTTCATTTATTTTAGAAAGTTGCATATATATAATCTTTTTTAAACTTTTATAAACCAACTTGCTGGTGAATTATGATGAAATTCTATGCGAAATTTGTGTTTCACGTTCACTAGTCAAAAATTATAAAATGTCATAAACAATTAAAACTTATACGGTGGGATTTACTAAAAGGCTTTATTCTTTTAGAACGGTTTAAAGTATAAGTGAAATTTTTGGTTTTAAGCATTTTAAACCAACCCTCCATGAGTTTTGAACATAGTTTGATTTATAAGAAGAATTTTAATAAATTTGTTTATCGAATAATCATCTTTAGACAATCTTTTGTTGGATTTAAGAAGAAAGTTTCAAATTAGAAGAAAAGAAAATTAAAAAATTTAAACCCACGCGGGGTTTAAATAGTAAACACTCTGTAAAACAAATTAAAATTGGGGATATGTGTCATTCTAATTAAAACTTACCCTTGTTAATTAATTTTTCCAATTAATACTTGATGTCACACAACGATTTAGATGGGTAATAATAAACTAAGGATTAGATTAGTTTTGTATTTATTTATAAGGTGTTTTTATTTATGAAATCTATTAAAAAACTTAAATGCAAGTTTTGTTTACATTTCTGTCAATGTCGAAATTTCAGTTTCCAAATATTAGCTGCGTTCAAATCACAAACAACGAGTTCGGATCTCTTACCTCTGCTTGTACCTTGGATTGCACCAACCTCTACTGATGAAAGCTACAGCTTTGAAATGAGTGGGTTTTGAGTAAGGAAAGTTTTCTTCACTGAGCTTTTAGATAACCTCAATGTTTTAATTTCAGGTTCCTAAATAAATTAATATGGTTGTTTTGGGTTTTTGTATTTGGTATATTTTTCGTGCATAATCAGTGACCTTTACTTATGTTTTTTTTGCCTTGTATTGCCATCATAAATATATTTTTGTGCTGAAAACTGGTTCAAAATATGGCGTTTTTCGGGACAAACTTGGAGGTGTTTTATTGGTTAATAAACAACTTGGGATATTAAATAAGGTAAATCCTTGTAAAAAAAGTTCCTTAGGGAAATTATAAACGAACTTATTAACAATTGCCACAAAACAATCTTTTCTGGAGGCTATAAATTTAAATCATCCCCCCAGCCATCAGAGGTGGTCTAAAAAATCACCAACTTTATAACCTCAAACACAGATAATGAAGCTATTATGTGCCAAATTTTTGGCGTATGCACCATTTGCCATTTTGAAACCTGTCAAAAAAAATTAGATTTAGGGCATTTTTTCGTAAAATATGGTATATTTTGAAAAAAAAGCATTTTTTTCAGTGGTATTTTGCAATAACAATACAAAATAATGAATAAATTTGGGTATTTTCTACTTGGGTAAGTGTTTTTTGAAAATTGATTTGAAACTTTAGTACCCCCCACAGGTATAAATATTTATTTATTTATAAATATTTAATAAATATCCCACTGATAATGTTTTAAGTGTTTTATTTTATAAAATTTTATGAGGTTTTTTTGGCAGGGTAGGCAGGCGTTTAGGTTGTGACAGTACTTGCGCTGCGCGATCAAACTTTTTACTCGAACGGATCCAAAACGTTTATAGTACGTTTATTTCTTTAAAATTTTTGAAGATTGTTTAAACTTCAAAAGTCAAATAATTTCGGCCTACGTCTCTTAGGGGGGCAGTAACCGAATTTTTAATAAAAAAGGAGAAAATTTAAGCATGGCCCCAGTTTGTCATGAAAATCTGAAAAACTAAGACACACACTTAAGAACGGTTTTCATTTCCAGAAAGCCAAATCATGGGTTTATTTAAAAAGGCATTTTTTTTGTTTAAAAGTCAGTGGTGTAAAAACAGTAGCGGCCTGTTTTGCAAAAATGATAAAATTTCAGCTTTCTCAACTTCTTTACAAGTTAGTTTCCTTTGTTCTGGTTTTCAGGTTTGAATTCTAAAATTATATTTATTAACTTTAAAAATTGACCCAATGTCTTACCATTCTTGTGCTGCTTTTTAACGTATTTCCTGGTACAGATTACGCTACTCGTAGACTTTTTAGCACAAAATGTACCGAAATAATTGTTGATTTTTTTTATGCACTTTACGGGTTAAATACGTACGTTCAATCCCTCTTTTTAGAAACCAAAGTGGCACTTTTAATCCCTAAGCATTTAAAAATATTTTTTGGCTTATAAAATCTTGTATCAAAGAAACATCTCTGTTTCTTCTTCGTCGTAAATTTTAATTAATTTTTTATTAAATGGACTGTATACTCAAAATCGACAGTTTTAACAAATGTACGGTTTATTTAAGAATAAGATTTTAATACAAAATAGTCGAAATACAATATATATCGGCCTAGCGATTTAATAACTTTTATTGTTTCAATGCTCGCGGTCTGAGAGCGTCTGTTCTCTGGCAAAGCCGCGCACCTGCCGCTTTTTGAGGCAAACTTTTCTTCGAATATTTAGGGAACCATATAGTAGGTATGACTGACAGGATCGCAGATACAGTGGCGCGAACATCCCGCCCGCCTTGAAAGGTTTTAGCTCTTTCAAATGATAGCAAGTGCTTACTTAATTGCTACTAAGCACTTATTTTTATGCGCCGTTTTAAGTTTTTAATTGTCAATCGGCAACACACAAATATTTCGCACAGATCGGCGTATTATATTGTTACCATTAACTTTAATGTCTACCACGCGGGTTATATTGTCACTACCCGGGTATAAAGCGGTTATTCTCCCCAACTGCCATTTACACACGACAGGATTGTCATTTTTTACTAAAACTAGGGTGCCAATACGTACAAGTTCTGGAGATTTTATTGTCCATTTTGTGCGTAGTTGTAATTCGGAAACATACTCTTTTTGCCAGCGCTTCCAATAGTGCTGGACAATATTTTGAAGTTGTTCGTACTTATTAAGTCGGGATTCATTAACTTCAGTATAGTTATAATCTGGCAATGCTGTTATACTTTTCCCTATCAGCAAATGTGCAGGCGTCAACGCTGATAAGTCTTCAGGATCTGAGGACATAGGACAGAGGGGACGGCTATTTAAAATTCCTTCAATCTGCGTCAAAATAGTTAAAAAATCCTCAAAAGTTTGAGGTTTATCACCAATTACCCGTTTTATATGGTATTTTGAGCTTTTGATGCCCGCTTCCCATAGTCCGCCAAAAGAAGGCGACCGCGCTGGTATGAAATGCCATGTTATGCGTTGAGTGGCGAGTTCATTGGCGATATTATTGGAGTCTCGTTCTAAGAATTCATAGATTCGTAATAACTCGTTGTTACTACCTAGAAAATTTGTTCCGTTGTCTGAGTACACGTTAGTTGGCTTTTCCCTTCGACTGATAAATCTCCTAAAGCTCAGTCACGAGTTCTATGTGTACTGCCTTACTGCTCATGCACACAAACAAACAAAAATAACATTTTAAAACTTTATAATTCCTGCCCTTGCGGTCTCTTAAATTTAGAGGTCCGCCGTAATCACAGCCAACGTTAAAAAATGGAATATAATTATTCACCCTGCAATCAGGTAAATCCCCCATAAAATAAGGTTTAATTGTTGGCCTCGCCTTTACACAGGTTACACAATTTTTTGTAATTTTGCGACAGAGATCTCTACCAGATATCGGCCAAAATTTATCTCTTACTGAGCTCAAAAGTTGCTGAGCTCCACAGTGAAACAATCTTTTGTGTTCGTTTCTTAATATCAGGGTAGTTAAAACACTATTTTTCGGCAACAAAATCGGGTGTTTTTTATCGAAATTTTCCTTAGAATTTTTTATTCTTCCCCCAACTCTAATTAAACCTTCGTGATAAAATGGATTTAAGCCCGAAATTTTGCTATTAGCCATTGGTTGTCTATCTTTTAATTTTTGGTACTCATTTGAAAAGTTTTCCATTTTACACACTTTTATTATTAATTTTAAGGACTTATCTAGTTCCATAGGAGTCAATGACCCACTTGGTTTAACCTTCGGATTTTTCTTTGACAAAAAATAATCTATAATTCTCAGAATTAATGCTGTAA
Source organism: Oxystoma pomonae (assembly GCA_963921995.1). Classification (NCBI taxonomy): domain Eukaryota; kingdom Metazoa; phylum Arthropoda; class Insecta; order Coleoptera; family Brentidae; genus Oxystoma; species Oxystoma pomonae. Next base: position 76,800,478 of record OY998166.1, on the reverse strand, counting down.
CACGCACAAGTTTGTTTATGTCTTGATACCTATTTAAAATATCTAAAATAATACAGTTTCTCGCAAGTACAATATGGGCTATTGATTTCTGTTCGGGAATCTCAGAATCTGAAATTTGAATAGATGAGATATCTTTTATGTTTTTGTCAAAATTTAGTTCGCTCAAAAATGTTGGCCCGTGCCACCACATATCATTATTTTTTAACAAATTTGGTAGACAACCTCGCGATAATATATCGGCAGCATTCTCAGCTGAGTTAATGTGGTGCCAATCCGATATATTTGTCAACATTTGGATTTCGCTTACGCGGTTTGCAACAAATGTACGCCAATTAGTTGCATCTTTATTTAGCCACGATAAGACTATTGTCGAATCCGTCCAAAAGAAAGTCTGGTGAAAATCTATTTGCATAGCCTTAACGGTTTTTCGTGCTAAGTTGCTCAGCAGCACTGCACCACACAACTCTAATTTGGGCAAACTTATTTGTTTAATAGGTGCAACGCGCGATTTACTGCATAGTATGTTTGTAACTACTTGCCCCGATGACGTCACGCACCTAATATAAATTACCGCCGCGTACGCGCGCTCCGAGCTGTCGCAAAATCCATGAAATTGTATGGTCACATATTCTGAGGGTAAAACATGCCGAGGAAATTCAAATTTATTAATTTTGGGCAACTCATTTACAAATTCTTTCCACTCCTTTACTAACCCATCAGGCACCGCTTCATCCCATCCAATTTTTAAAATCCATAATTTTTGAATAAACAATTTCGCGACAACAAGGATAGGCCCCAATAATCCCAACGGATCGAATATTTGGCATACCATGGAGAGCATTATGCGTTTTGTTATTTTGCTAGCATACTCCGAGTAGCTTATTGAATATTTAATTTTATCCTTAGAAGCATCCCAATAAACGCCAAGGGTTTTATTGGATTCGTCTTGGCCCAATTGTAAAATACTGACCTCCAAGGTTTTGTCAACTTCAAATTGGTTTAATAAATCGCGATCGTTGCTAAGCCATTTGCGCAAATAAAATCCCGCACTTTCTAATATACGCGAAACCCCTTTTTGCAATTCTCGTGCGCTTTCTTTTGCTGTGCTCCTGTTAGCAAGTCGTCCATATAAAAATTATCTTTTATGACCTTGCTTTCTTTTGGATGACTGTTTTCGTGAATATAGGCCAATTCGAATAAACACCTAACGGCTAGATATGGTGCACTCCCGGTACCGTACGAAACTGTTTGTAACGTGTAACATTTTAATTCTTGGTCAGGATTCGATCGCCAAAATATTTTTTGATATATTTTATCTTGGTCGTTTATTAAAATGCAACGATACATCTTTGAGATATCAGCTGTTATAGCGTATTTATAGATTCTAAAATTTATTAAAATCTAGAAAAGGTCTCGTTGCAAAGTAGGCCCTGTATGTTGAACCATATTTAAACTAAGGCCCGTATCCGTTTTTGCCGACGCGTCAAAGACTACGCGACATTTAGTCGTCAATGAGTCTGATTTTATTACGGCGTGGTGTGGAATAAAATAACCTTCATTTTTGGTTAAGTCAGTCTCACAAGTTTCATTCATGTGACCCATTTTTTCGTACTCATTCATAAACTTCACATACTCTAACTTTAATTCGGGATTTTTATTTAACCTATTTTCAAAGGAGTAAAACCTTTTTAACGCTTGTTCCCTAGAATTTTCCAGCTCATGCAAGTTTTCTTTGAATGGAATGCTTACAATAAATTTTCCTGTATCATCGCGCTTTGTAGTTTTTTCAAAATGCTTTTGGCAATATCGATCACTTTGCGATAACACCTTTTCCGGATAATTTATTGTCTCAATTTCCCAAAATTTTATAATGTTTTGATTAGTTTGATCCAAAATTGAAAGGCAGCAATTATTGTACCCCGTATACTGGCCCATTGCGTCAGACATTGTCATATTGCCCACTATAACTCAACCTAGTTTGGTTTCATGCAACGCGGGTAAGTGCGGTTCTAATTTTATATGACCTGAGCACATGATAGACCAGAATACTTCGGAACCCAATAAGCAATCAATCTCCCCATTAATGTGGTAATTAGGATCTGCTAATTGTAGTCCGGGTGGTATTTTTATTAAGTTTTGATCAAACGTAATCGCAGGCAGTTTGCCGGTAATTCTAGGGAGAACCAAACAAGAAACCGTATTGCACTTGTATGTATTCATGCAGGACTCAAACGAAATGTCTACCTGACTTTTTATTTTTGACGTGCTTTCACCAACCCCCTTGACAACATGATTTACCGGTTTACAATTCAAATTTAATTTTTTGCATACATTTTCTGTTAAAAAGTTAGATTCAGATCCGCTATCCAATAGCGCCCGACAAACAACTTCTTTTTCTCGGAATTTAATTTTTATATTTGCTGTGCTCAACAATATATCTAATTTTTGGTCCGTGTTTATCATAGAGTTCGCCGAAACAATTGCGGCGGCGCCTGTGCTACTGTCGCCTAGCAACGAGCTTTGACTGCCTGGCGACGGTTTATTTTGCGGCGCGCTCGGATTTCCCTGAACTACTGGCGGTTGTTGTTGCGGCACTGACCTAGGACTATTATAGTTCTCAATATGTAACAGGTCATTATGCAATTTTCGACATTTTGGACATTTTGCAGCCTTGCACCTCCAAGACGGGTGATTATCGCGGAGACAGTTTAAGCATAGTTTGAGGGATTTTATTATTTTTATCCTATCTTCAATGCTTAAGCTTAGAAAACTTGAACAAGAGTTTATCAGATGATCGTCCTTGCAATGAAAACATCGGGGAGATACAGCCGCGAGACCGTTAGATGAGAAATTTTTTGGTTTTTGATTTGTTGGTTTATTAGAGCTGGTTTTATCACCCGACTTTGTTGCATGTATTTTCTCAAGTAGTTCACATTTTTGCTTTAAAAAATCATTCATATCTCTTAAACCGGGTAATTCGCCCTCAAACTTATAACTTTCCCAATCTCTTCGCGTTGTCTGGTCAAATTTGATTGACATCAAATAAATGATTAACCGATCCCACCCATCAGTTTTTTCACCTAAGGATTTCAAAGCCCTGAGATGTTTGTTAAATTCATCATTAAGGCTCCTGAGCTCAGTAAAGGATTCTTTTGTCATATTACGATATTCAAATAATGCTTTAATATGATTATGAATCATAAGATTTTTATTTTCAAACCGGTCTACCAACATAGACCAAGCTTCAGAATAATTTTGAGAAGAAACTTCCATTGATTTCAAAAGTTGTGCAGCGTCCTTCTCTAAACTATTCCTTAAATAATAGAATTTTTTAATATTACCTAATTTTGGATTTTCGTGCACAAGAGCAGTAAACATCTCTTTATATTCCAGCCAATTGCTGTAGTTGCCATCAAAATTGGTTAATTTGATTCGCGGTAACTCAAATTCCGAGTCATTTTGCGTATTTTGATGAGAACTTGTGTTTAAGCCCCCCCACTATGCTGCCAGAGTCACAACTCGATTTATTTGTTAAATTAATGACTCTTTTAACATCAGCCATCAAGTCGCGATATTTATTTTCAAAATCATCCCGCATCTGACAGTTTTCGACTCTCTCGTCTGGCTGCATTAACTCAATGCTATTTTGCAAATCGTTCCATTCATACCAGAGAGGATCTACATTCTCTAGGCGTGCTACTAACCTAAAGACATATTTTTCGTCGTTTAAATTTTCCTGCGTGAGGGAATTAAAATAGGTTTCAAACCTTTCAAGTTTTTCGAAAATAATTCTGCGCCTATTTAAAAGGGAAGCGAGGTCTTCCTCACTACTTGCGCTACTCATGTTTATTTCCAAATAGTTTACGTGTAAACTAATTTTGACTTAATTAAAGAAACTTTAAGAGGTAAACGGAATTAATTAAAATGATATGGAACAGACTTACATGGGTATAGGGAACCAAGGAATCCTTTAGACACTTTATTGGTGCTTGATATCCATTGATTTCGAGTCTATACGCGCTGCACTGTATTTATTTTAATTTAATTATTGTTGCTGTCCATAACTGTCCATTTTACCCTTAGTTTAAGTTATTGTTTTTGTAACCGCTTTTTATTATTTAATATGACTGCTCTTGTAAATCACTAAAGTTTTATTAGTATTTTTTTAAATTCTTTGCCGCACACTGGTAACTGTCCAAACGGCGTAATTCTCACTTCATGTGGCTGGATGGAACAATGCTTGCTTTATGTGGTTCGAATGACCAATGTTTCTTCTTCGTCGTAAATTTTAATTAATTTTTTATTAAATGGACTGTATACTCAAAATCGACAGTTTCAACAAATGTACGGTTTATTTAAGAATAAGATTTTAATACAAAATAGTCGAAATACAATATATATCGGCCTAGCGATTTAATAACTTTTATTGTTTCAATGCTCGCGGTCTGAGAGCGTCTGTTCTCTGGCAAAGCCGCGCACCTGCCGCTTTTTGAGGCAAACTTTTCTTCGAATATTTAGGGAACCATATAGTAGCTATGACTGACAGGATCGCAGATACAGTGGCGCGAACAATCTCTCTCAGAGCTTCTGGCGACAAATAAGTACTTACATGAGAACAACTTTCTATTAGATATGTATAGCTTGTGCAAGTTCAAGGTGTGTTATTCTATTATAGTGGTTGAATCGTTGTACTTTAGAATTTAGGTTGTCCGTATTAATACATATTATGTTACTTCTACTACTATTACTACTACTCCAACTGCTAAAGTTATACCTTCATTTATTTTAGAAAGTTGCATATATATAATCTTTTTTAAACTTTTATAAACCAACTTGCTGGTGAATTATGATGAAATTCTATGCGAAATTTGTGTTTCACGTTCACTAGTCAAAAATTATAAAATGTCATAAACAATTAAAACTTATACGGTGGGATTTACTAAAAGGGTTTAGTCTTTTAGAACGGTTTAAAGTATAAGTGAAATTTTTGGTTTTAAGCATTTTAAACCAACCCTCCATGAGTTTTGGACATAGTTTGATTTATAAGAAGAATTTTAATAAATTTGTTTATCCAATAATCATCTTTAGACAATCTTTTGTTGGATTTAAGAAGAAAGTTTCAAATTAGAAGAAAAGAAAATTAAAAAATTTAAACCCACGCGGGGTTTAAATAGTAAACACTCTGTAAAACAAATTAAAATTGGGGATATGTGTCACTCTAATTAAAACTTACCCTTGTTAATTAATTTTTCCAATTAATACTTGATGTCACACAACGATTTAGATGGATAATAATAAACTAAGGATTAGATTAGTTTTGTATTTATTTATAAGGTGTTTTTATTTATGAAATCTATTAAAAAACTTAAATGCAAGTTTTGTTTACATTTCTGTCAATGTCGAAATTTCAGTTTCCAAATATTAGCTGCGTTCAAATCACAAACAGCGAGTTCGGATCTCTTACCTCTGCTTGTACCTTGGCTTGGACCAACCTCTACTGATGAAAGCTACAGCTTTGAAATGAGTGGGTTTTGAGTAAGGAAAGTTTTCTTCACTGAGCTTTTAGATAACCTCAATGTTTTAATTTCAGTTTCGTAAATAAGTTAATATGGTTGTTTTTGGTTTTTGTATTTGGTATATTTTTCGTGCATAATCAGTGACCTTTACTTATGTTTGTTTTGCCTTGTATTGCCCTCATAAATATATTTTTGTGCTGAAAACTGGTTCAAAATATGGCGTTTTTCGGGACAAACTTGGAGGTGTTTTATTGGTTAATAAACAACTTGGGATATTAAGGTAAATCCTTGTAAAAAAAGTTCCTTAGGGAAATTATAAACGAACCTATTAACAATTGCCACAAAACAATCTTTTCTGGAGGCTATAAATTTAAACCACCCCCCCAGCCATCAGAGGTGGTCTAAAAAATCACCAACTTTATAACCTCAAACACAGATAATGAAGCTATTATGTGCCAAATTTTTGGCGTATGCACCATTTGCCATTTTGAAACCTGTCAAAAAAAATTAGATTTAGGGCATTTTTTCGTAAAATATGGTATATTTTGAAAAAAAAAAGCATTTTTTGCAGTGGTATTTTGCAATAACAATACAAAATAATGAATAAATTTGGGTATTTTCTACATGGGTAAGCGTTTTTTAAAAATTGATTTGAAACTTTAGTACCCCCCACAGGTATATTTATTTATAAATATAAATATTTATTTATTTATAAATATTTAATAAATATCCCACTGATAATGTTGTAAGTGTTTTATTTTATAAACTTTTATGAGGTTTTTCTGGCAGGGTACCCTTAATTTTTCTCTCCATTATTAATTTTAGGGGTGCATATTTGTCATTTCTCAAATAACATCAAGATGTATAAAATTTAAAACAAAAACTTACAAATTAATATTAGAATTAGCAATATTGAGCAGAATGCAGAGTTTCCAATGAACAAAATGTACAGTTGCCTCGTTACTTCTATTTCTGAGCCTCCCGAGCAGATTATGGGTGGAATTAAAAATCCTACTGCCACACCTAACTAAGAATCAAAATAAGGTGTCTAAAACTGTTTCCCAATTGAGTCGGACCACTTTTTTGACAATGATTTCTTATAGGCATATGTCAAGACAATGTTTGATTAACACCGTTTTAAACTAAAAGCCAGTTAACTCCTACCTCTTTAGTGCCCTTTAGGACAGAATACTAGCGATATTTTGGAATGTTTAAAATTTTGACAACTTTGACAGGCGCTGTGTTGAACAACCACTACCACTACCACTCATCGATTTTACCAGAGTTTTTGGAACACATTAAAAACTGTCACTTGTAAAAAAATTTAGATGAGGAAAAATAAAAAATTTGGCTTAATTTTACAAAATAAGCGTTTTAAATGTTGGAACCTTAATATTTTATTATTTTAAAAATTAATTAAGCCAAAACTCTCTAAAATTAACCAGAAAAATAACCACAACCACAACGAAATGGATCCGTAGCTTACGGCAGTGGTAGTGGTTAACTACCACAACGGAATGACTTTTAGCTATTGCGCAGACGCAGTAATTACCACATACACTACGAAGTGTCAAATAAGCGTTCCAAAATATCCCTAATGACTATGTCTTTAGCCTACTGTTTCTCCGTCAGTTTTATAACCAAATTGACAGAGAAAACATAAATTTTCTGTCAGTTTGATGCATCGACGTACTAACTAACATCGATGGTTTGATGTTAATAAAACCGCTATAGTAGGCTAAAGGAAAACGAAAAAGAGTTAACTGGCTTTTTTTTAATACTGGGATTTTCCATTCGTTACAGGATCAATGCCCAGTGTTAGCCGGCTTTTTGCAAAGTTAAAGACAACACAAAATATCCATGCACCTAGCCGGGATTCGAACCTGAGACCTTCCGGGCTGCAGGCCGATATGCCACCCACTGCGCTACGGAAGTTGGCGCGCGGCGCTATTAGTTGAGAGGGTGTTTGTTTGATGCTAAAGATTAATACCTAGTTAATTATTTACATACCAAGGGGGAAACTACCATTTAACAAGACATTTTCAAATTTTCAAAGAAAATCTTTTAACCAAACGTAAAAATAAAAGTATCTTAGATTTTCCAATTTCAAGTAATATACAAATTTTGCGGAAAATATTTAATATGGCGGCTTGAATTTCAAGCACAGAAAATAATGTCATATTGTTAAAAATGTGGTCCGATTTAATTTGGAACTTTTAAATTTTATAATACTATTCATTCCAAATATTCCGGACCAATTTCAATATGACAGCTGACATTTAAACACAGAAACTGAATGTACACTATATTCCAAATTGCTGCGGACCAGTTTTTTGACACTAACAATGACAGTTCCATTTAGCTTCTGTGTTTAATTGTCAGCCGCCATATTGAAATTGGTCCGGAGAATTTGGAATGAGGTGTAACTCTCATTGTCAAAAAAGTGGGCGGATTCAATTTAGTAAAAAATGTAGTAAATAGTAAAACAAAAAATAGTCCATCAACGTTAAACAACGCAGTGGAATTTTTAAAATAAACAGAAAATAAGTCTTTAAATAATACGAAAAATTCTCACTGTGCGTTGTTAAACTTTGATGGACTATTTTTTATTTCCCAAAGTTTGTTTTTTTTAATGGTTTAACCACTGACGCACCGAGGGGGGGGTTGCATTAAAACCCTCCCCCCTTCCCCCGAGAAGTCCTGTTATGGTCACATTTTTCCTTCAAATTAGGGTTTTTTTATTATTTATCCTTAAAAACCCGTCCCGAAGTCAATTCTTGAGTGCGCCAGTGGTTTAACTGCTTCAGCTATTTAATATTTGTACCAACTGACCAAGAACTTTACCTGATTCCCAAAAACCCCAATACTGCAAGCTGTAGAAACTTGATCAGGCCCAAACCATACAGCCGCCAATCTAGCAGGTATTGATAGAGCGAACACTTGAGAAAGTGCTGCTATGCTTTGACCAATAAAGCCCACATAGAACCGTTCAGGGGCCACTGAAGCTACTTTTATCCAGGAGCCAAGGCAGGTTCCTAAGATACCGAGAACAACTGCTAGTCTTAGACCCTAAAAATAAATCGATTAATATTAATTGCTTTTGCTTTTCAGATCACCGGCAATCCCTTGGGGGGGGGGGGGGGAGCGTACTCCCCGCCCCCATTCAGTTGCTTAAAGTTGGGAAATATGAAGGTTTAGTTGGGAAATATGAACGTTCAGCTGGGAAATTTAAGTACATTTTACAAAACATTTTGTATTTCTAATTTTTTCAAACAACAGTAAACAAAATCTCAAAAGGTCAGGTAACTTTTAATATTAGTTGGGAAAATGACCTTTATCCCCCCCCAATCAAATATTTTTTTTCCAGATTTCTTTAAATGTCTTGTAGTTAATTATTTTAAAAAATTGAGTAATTTTGATAAACTAACACTTTTTCAAAAGGCACAGATTTTAAAATTTATTGACATCAAGATGGTGGGCCTGTTTATAAAATAAGCATTTTTGGCTCCTATTGAAAACACTACTGTAGCACTCAAAAAATTGGGTTAAATAGGCCAGAATTGGAGTGGGTTTCTCTGCGAAAATCTACTCGTTTGAAAGCAAAAGCAGGCAAACTCTGGAACTGTCACATCAAAATGCTTGGAAAGAATATGATTTTGTAAGTAATGTTTGAGAGATTGAATACACAGAAAGTTTTTCTTAGAGAGCCCGTTTTGATACTGCTTTTACAAACACTGAGGTATGTGCTTTTAAAAACTCGAAGTTAATCAAAATTGTGTAATTTTTAAAAAAGTTATTGCTATTCAAACAATTGGATTTTTTCTTAATAAGCTTGATTCTTCAGGCAGACTCTGGTTTATTTAAAAATTTAAAACTTCCTTATTTCTTGGCCGAATTTTTAAAATCTTACATAGGTCTAATTGAAAAGTATGTTGTGTTGTAACCGATGTTTGAGATTTAATACAGTGTCACATAGAAAAAAATACCTTGGGGGGTTAGAAATACCTATTTATAAATAAGGATTTTTAGCACATGTCCTTTTCCTAGTTATAATCATTTAAAGAAAGGCGATTTTTTTTTGGCACACCCTATATATTGATGTTGGACCATTACTAGTCATGAAATTCCAAATTCATTTGCTTAAGATAAAAATTTGAAAAAGACGATGTTGATAAAGTGACTAACAACCTAAATTTTAAAAAATAATAATAGTAGTTTACATAACAAGCATGTTATGATAGTCATTAAACGCGAAGATAAAGTTTGATACGCGATCCGCAGGCGAGTGTCTTAATTTATTTGACCGTATAATGACCATAACATGCGAGTTAGTGTCACGAAAGTAAAAACAAAAGTGGAATGATAATACCCCCTGAGAAATTTCACAAAAATGACCGCCTTATGCAGGTGACAGTTATGAGCCTAAAAGAACGTAGTCACATCAATCGAATCGATTTGACATTCTTTTTTTTCTTTGGTGTGTCTTTTACACAATCAGTAATTGGTATTTTTTACCATGATTTTTCATAATATATTAAAATTTTGTTTTTTAAAATTTTTGTTAATATAAAAAGTAAAGTTATATCATTTTTAGATGGATTTCAAGTCCCCCTGTAAACATGATATATATTTGCCTACTTTTTTTATTAGCCACACACTTGTTTGAACGAAAACAAAAGTTACTAGGATGTTACTCGGTTGTTTTTTTAGTCAAAATAAAGTGTTTTCGTTTTTTTTGCGTGTTTTTGCTAAAAATATAGTGTTTACATTTGTTCAGTGCTGTTATACAACCGGAATAACTAGTTTTTTGCCTTCCATAAGTGATGTGCGATAACCCTTTTTATTATTAGCCTCAAAGTTAGGGGAATTTTGTCAATACCAACTTATTTAGGCTCAAAAATGTCAAGTACATGTAGCGGTCATTTTATTTACAGGATATTATCATTCCATTTTTGTTTTTACTTTCGTGGTTAGTGTACTATACTTTACCTACGACCAATGAAAACGTCATCATAAGCAATTATTAAAAATATCAAACGCGAACACTCTTAGGTCATCAACCTTCATAACCTAATGTTTCAATGACGTTCTACCTAAAAAGGTAAAACAAATAAGGTTACTAAGGGTCTTTTTATATTTCTTTTTAAAACCAAGGTTTCTTTCTTAAAAATTCGTAATATGTCAATTTTACGGGACCTATTTTTGGCTATGTACTAAAATTATATTGGACTTATTTACGTTTAATATATATTTATTGTCTTAAAAATATAGAAAAATAATTCACATTTTTGGGTCAATTAGTGCTCTTATAAAATAAAGTTTCATGGCTTGTCTCGCCATCTTGTGGTTTACGTCTAAGCTTTATTATTATCCGAAGACCGTAAATAAGCCATTAAAATCTTGTTGAGGTGGTCGCAAAATTAGTATTATTCGTTGGTCGTAGGTAAAGATATTTAAACTTTTATAAGTTATTTATTTCAATTTAAAATAAATTAATATACGTACTTTAGGAGAGCTGTATTAAATTCCTATTAAAAACACTAGTTACCTACATAATTTTTGTCTTCAACTTATTAGGTAAGTAGGTGATTATTGCAATAGTTTGTGATAAAAAACGTCCTCTACTTACTTACAAATCTTTCCAAAAGGTAACTCGCCGGAAAAATAAACGGTATATAAAGAACCATGTAAATCATGGACGTCCAGTTAACCCATGTGGCTGATATCCGGTAATATTCGGTAATCACATTGGTTATTATCGAATATTGAATCCATTGAATTTCATTGGCGGCGGAAAACAGAGCAAACAGTATCAAGATAAACCATCTACTTTTGTATACTTTTGGTTTTTCAATTTTTTCCACAGTGGCGGTCCTTTTTAGTTTTTCTGGATTTGATGAAATAGAAGTGGAACTCATATTGTTATCTGAAAAAAAATTATATTCTTTAACGTCACTTTTTCATCCAAATTAAATTTCAAACCACCACTTACTAGGTTTTTGCTTCGTATCGTTTTTTTTTACGTCCTCAATGTTCTTTTTCGATTGGTATTGAAAATGTTTAAAAAGGAGGGGGCACTAAATACATTGTTTACCGGCATCGGTGAAATGGCTTGGGGTTGCAATATGTTAGAGTCCTGACCTTCCTGATATTTTTAAGAAAAAAATTTGGAGTGGTCTCCGGTTTTGTTTTTGAGCTATGCCCGTTCAAAAGTACGCACCTGGAAAATAAGAAAATATGCCATGGCTTACTATATTGGCAATATCTTTTCAAAAAAGAGAAACAGAAGACCAAAATTCATACTATATATGTCCAGGTCAGATTTTATTATTTTTTGATAATATTAAAACACATATACAGGGTGGTCCATAAAATCTTTGAAAAAATCAACTAATAAGAACATGGTTTTATTTTACTAGAAAGGTACGATAAAAAGTCAATGGTCAACTAAAATCATATACATGAGATTTGGGAAAGCTATAAGAAAAAGTACAATTTTTGGAACATTTTTTAGCAAAAACCTAGCAACCCACCCTTCCGAAGGATAAACCTAGCAAATTACTCAGGTTTTAATGGGGTAAAATATGATAACGTTTATTACTCTGTTTCTCTGTTATCTTTCCTTCCTTTTTTCAAATTTGGAAAAAAAACTACTTTAATAATTTATGATACATGGAAAAAAATTATTTTAAGAATAGATATAAATATATTCAAATCTAATAAATTATATTTATCAATATATGTTACAAAAATCCAAGATTTTAAAAAGTATTATAAAAATTATATTACAATAAGATATTAACTGCTAAAATTTTGCATATTACATATAAACATCCGTCGTATTTTAAGATTGAAAATATATTTTATTAAAAATTTAAAAATCATTTTATTTAATTTAAAAAAAAATATATATTACCATTAAATATCTGTTATTTTAAGATTAAATATATGTTTCATTAAGATTTAATAAATTAATTTATTAAATTTTATATTTTCAAATTTAAAATCTTTAGTTTTAAATGGAATTAATATAAATATATTTAAAATTAATGTATTAATAATGAATATATGTTACAAAAATCCAATATTGCAAAAAGTAATATACAATTACACTAAAATTAGATATTATATACACATAAGATTAAATTGTTACGAAGGCGGCTTTTGTCTCTTTCTTTATTCTGTCCAATCCCTTTCCAACATCTCTTGATTTAGTTTTGCCTGCTTTGAAGTTTTTTTTCCTTGGCGTTTGCGTTTTTCCCTGTATTTTTTTTCTTTTAGCCAAAAATTCCTCTTCTTGTTTCCTGAAAAAAAAAATAGACAAAACCAAGTCAGGGTTAGATTTTGTCCTAAAAAAATGTTTTCACAGAATAATATAATTCCTTTATATAGAATTATTTTAATTGTTTTTTAAAATGAGTGTTACCTATGTAAAATGTCTTCAAATTTTTTATTGAAAAGAAATAGGTGGTTCAGGCATTTTATTTTCATATGATTTGGATCATGTTGTACTTGCACTCTACAAAAAAAATCAATTTGTGCTTCAATCTGCTTCAAAACTTACCTTGAAATTCTGCAACAAGTTCTGGGATTTGCCTATCTTCTAAGAGTTATGGAAATTATTCATAACTTCTCAAACTGTTACTTTTTTCTACACACTTACTTTATACTACTGTAGACCGGGTATTACGAAGATTTTTCCAAGTTTCGGCATTTTTCGGTCAAGACACATCCGTCACGATTGATTATCGAATGACATTTCTTTTAAATTTCAAATTTTGCTAGCTTGATTTTCAAAATATTTGTTTTTCACTTGCAATATTTTATAATTTACGAAAAAATTGTATAAAAATATTTTAGATTTAAATAGGATCGCGTTTTATTTTTAAAAATATATTTTATTAAAAACACTTTTTAATGTATTGTTTTTTAAAAATTTAATAAAAGCTGGTATTAGATTTTAAAACCTTCATATTTTAAAAATATTTTGTAAAATATCTATATTTATTTTTAAAACACATGATAAAACTGTAAAATTGTAATAAATCTTTAGATTCGAATCTCTGGGAAGTATTCTAAGTCTAATATACAAATATAATAACATTTGAAAGAAATACTCCCACGTTTTTAAACTTAATAAAATTATATTTAAAATAAATATATTATCTCTAAAACACAATTTATTAAAAAATAAAATGCATTTTTTTGCGTTTGGGTTTTTCCAAATTAAAACTGCAAAGATTTAGCACAGGAAATGAAAGTACTAACTTTTCCTAAAATAAGGGATTAAAGTTTTATTGAACATCGAAGGTCCAATATTTAAACCTAAATCTACAAGAAATAAGAAATATTTTTAGTTTAAGCGAAATTTGGACCAGAAGTGCGGTATCCAAGATGGCATCCAAAACTCTGTTGCCATATAAATCCATTGTAAAAAAGTTAAACATTTGTCAAAACCTTTACTCTAGCCGCCATCTTAACAAAACTTGTAATTTTGTTTTTTGCGATTAACTCCTAAACTAGTAAAACTTTTAACACTGAGGCAAATATTTTAAGGAATTAGTTTACCAAAATTATTAAGTAATGTTTTGTTAAGTGAGTCCAGCCGTTTTTGAGATATTAGCAAATTCCGCTTAAAACCAAACCTTAATTTTTTAGTTTTTGCCCATTAACTTCTGGACATTTCAACATGTCAACTAAGCTAAATATTTTACAGAAATGGACAGCGAATATCAAAAAGTAAATTTAATTTTGTGGGACAGACCCCAAGTAACAATTGTATGACGTACTGGTTGTGATGACTAAAAACTTAACCAATATTAACGTTTTATTTGGTAGATAAATTGGTTATTTTCGGGACGACCTTCGTTAACGCAATAATTACCGATGCCTAAACGTTAATTTTACCCTGAAGTTAAACTGCAACGTTTTGTAAACGTTTTCGTATGACTAATGAGTTTTCGTGATTATTTTGGTGTCAAAATAACGACCACCAAACGTTAAAGGGTACACATCGCACATCCTACGTAATTCTTCGTCAAATTTACGTTTTTTGGTAGTTATGTGGTAAGAGCACGGAAATAGGTCTATTTTATGCACCAACCATTTCTGATCTCACTTTTTAATAATTAATATCAAATTTGACAGTACACTAAGTTGCGTTTCCGATTTTAGTGTACAGAACGCCTTAAAAACGTACATCTTGTTCATGATTATTAATTTGAAAAATATTCATTATTATTACTCTGAATCTTATGATAGATGTTTTTGGTGGAGAAAAAATATAAAATGTTGACTAAAGGTTATATTTTGGGCAATAATAAACACTCCTGACGCACTTCTAACAAATAACTTATTGTAGGTGGCGCTGCAGACAAGGTTGTCATCTTGGTCATTTCTTGACTTGGATGCATACCAAAGGTTGCGAGTAACGATAAGACAGCTCGAAAAGTATTTACCAAATTGGTGTAAAATGGGGTTGACAAAACGTTTCCTACAACGTCACATCGCAACGTTGTGGTTGCGTTTGGAAACGTTGTTGCGTCGACAAATTGTTACTTGGGACAGTTTTTGAGATATTTGAAATAGCTTTTAACAAAAAAAGCCTTGATTTTCTTTCTGCCTTATAACTCCTGACCTATTCAAATTTTTAACGTGGCTACGTACGGGATCAAAATAATATTTTCAACAATTAGTTGACTAACATTATCTAGTAAATTTATGTAATGTGAGTCAAGCGGTTTTGGAGACGGCCCATATCTCTACAAACGAACTTGAAAGTTTTAGTTTTTTTACTGTGATTTGTGAACTACTAAAATCTAATTGTTAATTTTAGCAGTTATTTTAGAGAATTAGATAACCAACATAAGTCGGTCCATTTCCAACCGTTTTGAGATATTTGCAAAAATCTTGTAATATTTAACTTATTTTGATGTTTTTTCGTACTTTTCTCCCCTGCCATTTTGGATACCACACTTCTGTTCCTAATTTCACTTTGGCAACAGGGAGATTTGTATTCCGGAGGGTCAAAATACTGTAAAAACGTTGTTTCCCCAATTATTACATGAAATGCTTCTGGCATTTGTCTGTTTTTCAAATCGGGCCTAGTTTAAAACGGAAACTATTGCTACGTTTTCATGGGAATTGAGTTCGTTCTGAAAACGATTTCAATCCGATACCGTCCATGAAAACGCCTGTTTTTCCAGTATTCAAATCGATTTCAATCTAGATCCGACCCTGAAAATTTTTAGGGTTGGATCAAGATCGTATTGAGATCGAAATACCGATTTTCCATGAAAACGGGGATTGAGTTTACACATGTGTATTGCGTCGGATTACCAAACAGCCGCCAAATTATATTTTATTGGTCTCACTCTTTTTGAGAGAGAGAGAGAGAGAGAGAGAGAGAGAGAGAGAGAGAGAGAGAGAGAGAGAGAGAGAGAGAGTGAAATAGAAGTGAAACTGTGGAACCGGCATTCTAAAATTTGGGGGAGTGTATAGAAAAAAGAAGATTAATAACATAACTTTACTTAAATAACTAAAGATTTATTATTTAAACACTATAAAAAAATTAATTATGGAAAATAAAAGAAATATTTGGCACGAAAGTGTATGAGCTATGCATATATGCCAGTCCAGCATTTCTTTCTTCACTTCCACTTGCAAACAGAGTAGTAATTAAAGTTAAAAAAAAATGTGTGGCAAGGGCCAACATCATCTTTTGAATAAAATAATTTTTTTTAAAAAAAAGTACCAAAACTCAAAAATGAATATTTGACAACTATGACATATGTCAGCTGCCAAATACCAAAATTTGAAAACCGTTTTCAAATCGATTCAAAATCGATTTGAAAACCTGTCATGAAAACTCATGAAAAAAAAGTTTTCAAAACATATTGAAAACGAATTCAATATCCATGAAAACATAGCATATATTAACTTATATTGCTTCTTCTGAAAAGTTGTCAAGAATTAGTTCCTAGTTTCTTCTTTCTTACGGGAAATTTGTGTACATGGGGGGAGGGGGCAAAACAATACATTGGCTTTCTTTTTTGTAATACATTTTTAAATAAATTTCTGCAAGTTTGTTTTTTTTTAATTTACTTGAATCAAAAATCATAAAATGTTAAAAATCCAAGATGAAAAAGTAAATCTAAAATAAATTAGTTATAAATAAACTTCTCATAAGTATAAGATTGCTGTTTATATTCTACGTACCGAAATGAATTACCACTTATACAAATCGGTTTATAAAAAATTACACAAGGTCAAAATATCCCTTTACCTTATCGAGTAGCCCAAAAATTAAATATTGCTATGTTTTCATGGATATTGAATTCGTTTTCAATATGTTTTGAAAACTTTTTTTTCATGAGTTTTCATGACAAGTTTTCAAATCGATTTTGAATCGATTTGAAAACGGTTTTCAAATTTTGATATTTGGCAGCGGACATGTGTCCTAGTTGTCAAATATTCATTTTTGAGTTTTGGTACTTTTTTTTAAAATGTATTTTATTCAAAAGATGATGTTGGCCCTTGCCACACATTTTTTTTTTATTTTAATTGCTACTCTGTTGGCAAGTGGAAGTGAAGAAATAAATGCTGGACTGGCATATGTGCATAGCAAATACACTTTCGAGCCAAATATTTATTTTATTTTCCATAATTAATTTTTTTAAAGTCTTTAAAAAACAAATCTTTAGTTATTTAAGTAAGGTTATCTTATTAATCTTGTTTTTTCTATATACTCTACCAAATTTTAGAATGCCGGTTCCACAGTTTCACTTCTATTTCTGTCTCTCTCTCAAAAAGAGTGAGAGCAATAAAATATAATTTGGCGGCTGTCTGGTAATCCGACGCAATACGCATGTGTAAACTCAATCCCCGTTTTCATGGAAAATCGGTATTTCGATCTCAATACGATCTTGATCCAACCCTAAAAATTTTCAGGGTCGGATCTAGATTGAAATTGATTTGAATACTGGAAAAACAGGCGTTTTCATGGACGGTATCGGATTGAAATCGTTTTCAGAACGAACTCAATTCCCATGAAAACGTAGCATATATTTGCTTCCTAATAATATATTTTTCGACTTTTTGTACATGTAAAAGACGCAAATTTATAATCTGAAACAAATGTCTCTTTTTGATAACAAAAACTAAATTTAATTTTTAATAAAAAAAATGTTGGTGCAACATAAAGGATTTTCGTTATACGTTTATGTACTTCAAGCAAATGTAACAATTACCAACATTTTCAATTGAGAATTTAGGAATTGTTATATAAAATAAATAAAAATTACCTATCCTACTTACTTTCTTGTAGAACACCAATATTATTTTTCTGCCTTAAAATTTATCTTATGGTAAGGATGTGATGAACCTTTTCGAACTTGATATTTCAAAAAAACGAAGTTAATATACTAGTTTAAGGCTTTAAAATACTCTTTGAGCATTAAAAAACAAGAAAAGTCTACCTTTTTTTATGATAAATGTAAAATAAAGATAACATGCACTGAGGAAAAATATATTTTACACTGTTGCCAGAACACTGAACCAATTTTTCCTTGAATTTTTGAATAATTCAATATAATTAAACACATTTCTAATAATTTCAAAAGTTTTTTTAACAAAGTTATTCACAAAAGCCTGCTTTTTATATATTTTCCTACGAGTGTGCGGAAAAGTCACTTTTCCGCACGATTTTTCGTTTTAAAATTTGCCTTTTCCACCCTTGACGGCTTGCCCGAACTCCGCTCCACGTCGTTCGTGCAACTGCCGTCACGTGCGGAAAAGTACCACTTTCTGCACTTGTTAGGTAAATAACTATTCCCTACGAGCGTGCGTAAAAGTTACTTTTCCGCACGATTTTTCTTTTTAAAAGTTGTACTTTCTTGCACAATTTTGCTTTTTCGCACGATTTCTGTATTGTTAAAAATGAAAATTTTTAGAGAACTAATCTATTCTAATGTGTTATTTTGTAGCATTATTATAAAATCTTTGCGTATTAAAAACATTTTTTTTTTATAAATAAGATGGACAAAAACACTCATAGGAAAAACATTGTACCTAACTCTTGCGGAAAATGCGGAAAAGTATCACTTTCCGCACTTGTTAGGTAAATAACTACTTTAGTTCAAATTAATAAATTTAAATTTACTTTTAGGAAAAAATATCCCTAAAATGTTCTGATTTAGCAACAAAATTTTATCTTTTCTTGGACACTTTCCGTATTTCAGTTCAACAACCCAAACAATTTTTTAGGAAACCGGTGATTAAAGACCGCTGTACCGGAATTTTTGGTCTCCCGGTTGACATGTTTAAAGCGATCTTTTTGAAAGAAACTGTTTCGCATTAAACTGCACATGCATTGACCGGAAATACCACGATTAACCGACCAGCTAACCGCGACTTAAATCATAAACGGAATACAACCCTTCTCTCCTCTTCTAACAAATCAGAAAAATGTTTCAGTCAACCAGTTTTAAAATATCTCCATTTTTCTCTAAAATATTTTCTCCTTCTTTAAATTATCTCCCTCTATATATCCACACTGCGTCTCTTTCTAAATTTTATTCACTTTCAGAGAGGAAAAATATTTTTTTAAATAGGAGGGAAAATGGTTGCGTGCAATTAATTAAAATAGATACAAAAATGTGTATTAGTGCAAATATTTTTATTAGGATTAGCCGCTTTCGGTCCTACTGGACCTTCTTCAGATCCTAGGGATTAATTTATAGGAATCACACATTTGCTAATTTGGTCGAATGAAGAGGATTTTGAACATTTTTAGTTCATTACATTTTTATTTTTAGTTTATTTGCAAATCATTTCTTTTAAGTTTTCCCTGTTTTTTAGCGCTTAAAAAAAGTACTGCCAAAAAATATTTTAGGGAAAAAACGTGTATTAGTGCAAATGTTTGTATTAGGATTAGTCTCTTTTGGCCCTACTGGGCCATCTTCAGATCCTAGGGATTAATTTATAGGAGTCACATATTGGCCAATTTGGTCCCATGGGTAGGATTTTGACCACTTTTAATTGATTAAATTTTTATTTTTAGTTAATTTGCAAATCCTTTTGGTGGTCAATTGGTTACAAAAACTGACCAGTAGGGCCAAAAGCGACTAATCTTAATAAAAATATTTGCACTGATACACGTTTTTCTCTAAAATATTTTTTGGCAGTACTAAAAACAGGGAACACTTGAAAAAAGTGAGTTTTTTATTTTTCCTACGACCACACACGAAATTAACCAAATCGGCACTCTATAACGCCTCAGAAAGTTTTATATTTCAAACGCATATCAATTTTATTTTCGTCTCTAGAGACGAAAATGTTTTCTTCTCTAGTGATGAAAATGTTTTCTTCTCTAGTGATGAAAATAAATGACAGCAAACAGTGGCGGTACCAGCCATTTAAAAAGGGGGGTGGCGGTTTCGATGCGAAAAAAAAATTGAATAAAAGCATAGCTTTTATGAGGAACATATCAATATATGCAAACAAAACTTAATAACTACAAAATTTTAAGAAAATTGCTCTAAAGAATGCGTTTTTTGATTTGAAATTAAACTAAAATTCTAAATATATCAATGGTTTCAAAGCGCAGCAGGCGAAAATTTTTAAGAAAATTACACTACAAATGCCATTTTTAACACAAAATTAAACTAATACCGTAAATATCAAAGGTATTATAGCGCCGCCATTTATGCCCTACTTTTGATTTTCTAAATGTTTTCATAAAAAATTTAAAGCCAGGGAAGGGGGGGGGTTAACTACTCCCCTATCCTTCTGAAATCCGCGCTTAAGTAACTACGTATAATTTTTTCAGTAATAAAAGACATAGATAACAAACAAACCACAAACAAAACCTAATAGTAAGTCTAAAAAGCTTTTTGTTGAAACATTACCTTTTATATCGCATATCGCAAACATAAGATGCCCATTTCAAAAAAAAATCATTTCCAGTTTTTTGGGCAAACCGGTCAATGACTCGCTCAATGTGAATGTCAATATGTCTGTTGATATGCAGCAACGCTAAGCCCGTCAGACGAATTTCCGTCATAGTGTTTTTAAGTACTTATGTTTTCAATCTTCTGAGGCATGAGAAGCTTCTTTCTGACGAGGCATTACTTACTGGCAAACATCCAAGAATGTTCTAATCAACGGAAAAATATTGCCACACTTGTTCATTGCCTCGGAAACGTTATGTTTTGATTTAAGCTTTTGCCTACTTCTGACCAATATTGTTTTCAAACAGTGGCTTCCCCAATAAAAGTTCAAGAATTTGTATTTTGTATTAATAAAACAATTTATTTATTTAGAAACGACTTTAGTTAATTTTGCCATAATTGTGGCTTTATGTTAAACTTGGTATAAATGTTCAGGTCAAAAATACTTTTTTATGTCCGAATTGATTTGATGATTTGTTTATAAATAGAAACTCTATAATACTGTTCTGTATTTTCTATGGTTTTCGCGGTAAGTTTTTCATGCATTTGTATATTCTTGGTCTAACGGATTGAAGGTCAAACTGTCCCAAAATATTGTGGAGGGATTCTAGAATGTATTTAAAGGAACTTTCTGCAATCTCTCGTTTTTTCTTCTTCAGGGTTATTTCCACCAGCACCAGCATCTTTGTTGTTGTTGTCCACTGTTTTCTGAAGCGAAGGGGGGGGGGGCGATCGTCCCCCCCCTGGGACCGCCAATACAACAAACAATCCGCGTAGAAGCGTCGGAAATATACCGAAACCATTTTCGTCCCTAGATAAAAAATTACTTTCTTCTCTTGAGATGAAAATGAAAAAAATTTAATAATAATAGAAAACACTAAATAAATCCTAAAGTGGTCGTAGGAAAAATAGCGTGCACAACTGGATAGAAAGTAACTTTCTTACACTCGCCACTTTCTTCTCACGTTATGTAATATACTATTACGAATCGTCACGTTGGAAAGAAAACTATAAAATGTGAGTAAAATTATGGCCTAAAAATCTGAAAAACATAGAAAAAATTAGTTAAACAAAAATATTTACGACTTGAAATAGACTAAAATATTTTAGGCCTTAAATTACCATCATGGCTGTGCCATTACTAAGGCACCTATCTAAAAAAAGGTACTTACGTGCCAAAAACAAAACGTACAGTACAGGTCTGGTGTTTTTTTCAATTGTCTTCCCTATTAATCAATATGGATAAATTTGCGGTCACCTTTATTTATTTACTGCACGAGTTTTTGGATTTCTCATCATCATCGAGGTAAAATGTTTATATCGAAATTAGCACTTTATTGCGCACACCTAACTTGATTTGTTTTATAAAAATTTTCCGTGTAAAATAAAAAGGTTAGCTTAATACAAACAAAATTGTAAAACTAAATTATACCCCACTCGAAACCAAGTGTAAGTAATTATTTGTACAGAAAAAGAAATAAAATAAAAAATATGTTAGATAACCATAATTAACATACTTATATTACCTTACAGTGTGTCTAGCAAAAGTTGATTCCTGAAGGGTTCTGAATGTTACCCTCGTAATAACGTAAAACCATTGAATAGTATTCAGTAAAGTCCACTGTATTTATTGGCATCTAACTTTTATTTTATTTTTATTTTTTTTATAATTAAAATGCAGTGGCGTAGCCAGAAATCGACTCTGGGGAGGGTTTCATCATTTAATAAAAATCAAATACTATGGCAAATTTTTAAAAATTAGATAGGTGCCTATTGCTTAAGCTCTTGAACTGAAGGGAGCGGAGAGGGGCGGTTTAATAGATGTTGGTTTAGTGTATACGAAACAAAAAAACTTATTTTTGAAAGCAGTCTCATCTAGTCTCATTTGCAGATGTTTTTCAAAATTAATCCGCGCCGCAGCAAAAAATTTAAAAATAATTACACTAAAATGTTATTTTCTATGCATTTCAAATGTTGCGAAAATTTGGAAAGACACATTCTTTTAAAATTTTGACTTCTTAGGTTTTTTGTAAAATATTTTTGAAAAAGTAGATTGGATTAGATGCCAAGAAGGGGTGGGTTGCGTTTTTTGTTTTAAGAAAAATTATACCTTTTGAATGCTGGTGATGAAAATAAAAAAGATATCATATCACCGCAGTCAAAATTTTTAATATTTAAGATATCACACCAAACACACGTCACAAACCGGAGTAAAGGGTCAAAAAAGTGGGGGAGCTGTAGCTCTCCCTTAGGCCCTTGATCATGATTAATTTATTGTAGATTGGGTTGAACCTCCTGGGGGAGGGTTGGGCTACGCCACTGTAAAATAGCTAACAAATGTGATTATGTAGAAATTACAATTTTCTTACCGCAAAAAAAAACACTTTTTTAAAAATATATATTTCTGTGAGTATTACCAGTGTTAAATTTTTTTTCTCCCAATATCTAGACCGATTCTTGTTAAATAAGCTTCTTTGAATTTTGTTCGATTTTTTTATCACAGTCCCTACAAATAGAATAAATTTAGTAACCTTATTCTTTCTAATAGTCATTTCATTTCAAATAATCATAAAGTAGGTTGTATTGTTTAGTTCATACTGATAAAACGTCATACATGTATATATGTACCCCTTTTTTGTTGGGTGCAACCAACGAATAAATGTGCAGATTATGCGACGTAGTCTTCTTATTACTTATAGTAGAGCAAGAAAACTAGGGGGTCAGTCCATATCAAGTCAACCAGGGTATTTTACCACACCATCTCCGATGTTGATGATTTTTAGTATACATGTTTTTCCTACCAAAAAACTGGAAAATCCAAAATTTCAGACTTTTTTGACCAGTTGTTTATTTTGAATTAATTTTTGAAAATCGAAAAAGTCACTTATTTGTCCTTAACATGTGCGCACAAAATTAGGAATATCCAAAGAACCACTTATAATAGAAAAGTAGGTGAAGGTTCATTTTAAAGCTCTTATAAAGAACTTTCATATGAGAATATTGCATAACATATATTGAAAAAAAAAATAAAAAAAAAAATTTTTGATTTTTTTTTTTGAAAAATTTCAAAAAGGCCATTTTTAATTTTTTTCAAAAAATTATATTATTTTCTTTAAAGTGTTATTAAACTATTCACAAAATTTTGAGATGGACAAATCATGGGTTCAATGTGAAAAAATTTATTAAAAATGTCACATGCGGGTCATTCCATATCAAATCAACCAAAAAATCACAAAAATTTTACGCGACCAATTCCAATTTTGATGATTTTTGGTATATATTTTCTTCTTACCATAAAAGTTGAAAATGCAAATTTTTAGATTTTTTTGATTCGTAGTTTTTTTTTTAATTTTTCAAAATAAAAAAGTCAGCATTTTGACCTTAACAAGAATGTACAAAACTAGCAATATCTCGAGAACCACTTACACTAGGAAAGTAATAAATGGCTCATTTTAAAGTCATTTTGAAGCTCTTTTTTATGAAATATCACAACATAATTTTAACAAAAAAAAAATGAAAATAAAAAATTGAAAAAAAAAATTTAAAAATTCAAAAAGGCCATTTTTAATTTTTTTGAAAAAAATATATAATTTTGGTCAAAGTGTTACTTAATTATCCACAAAATTTTATGATGGAGAAATGATGGGTTCAATGTCAAAAAAAATATCAAAAATATTAAGTACATTAAAAATCATGCATTTAAAAAAATAAACATATTTTAGGAGCACCAATAGTGCACTGGATATTAAAATAAATAAATTTGTTGGATGGATACAGGTTTTAAAAAATACCCAGAGGCTTTATCTACAAATTATTTTATTTTAAACTCGCAAAAGAAATAAACAAACTTTTCTACTTCGTTGATAAAAATTAGACAGAAAACACTAAGACTAACTATATACCTTAAATTTATTTTTTTAACTTTCTTTTAAGAATTTCTGATGAATCTGACATTTCTTTTTTGCTGACATTGTAAGATCTGCCAGTAGCAGTGTTGGGTTCAACTTTTTTTATAAGACTTTCTGGTTTAATAATTAAAATATCTTGAGGTGTTGGGTAAAAAAATGATGAGGCAGGTCCTCGTGGATGAAGAAAGCTTACTTTCAGTTCTCCGCTCTCATTATTTTTCCCCAAGACACAAGCCAGCCACCAAGCACTGTCATATTCTACAGTGACAAACCCTGACTCGATATTTTGCAAAATAATGCTTCCACCTTTAAAAAGATTATGTGTTTCGACCTCTAAGCATGTAGAAAACTGTTTTGCCAAAAACGTGCTTTCTGTAAGAGGAATTACAGCATGAATTTTTTGTGTCCCCGGTATTGTTAAGACTTCCGCAAATCTTTTATTCAAAATTATTTCATGATTTGTATAATCTGCTTCTGTGCAATATTTAAAATCAATGCCAGATATGTTTTCTTCACACCAAGTAAACAATTGTAGAGGTGTCATTATTTGATTGTCATAGGGCCTCTGCAAACTGGCTTTGGCAGCAAGTCTTTTAACAGTTCCTCCCAAGCCATCGCAAAAAGTTGAACCCAACACTGCTACTGGCAGAACTTACAATGTCAGCAAAAAAGAAATGTCAGATTCATCAGAAATTCTTAAAAGAAAGTTAAAAAAATAAATTTAAGGTATATAGTTAGTCTTAGTGTTTTCTGTCTAATTTTTATCAACGAAGTAGAAAAGTTTGTTTATTTCTTTTGCGAGTTTAAAATAAAATAATTTGTAGATAAAGCCTCTGGGTATTTTTTAAAACCTGTATCCATCCAACAAATTTATTTATTTTAATATCCAGTGCACTATTGGTGCTCCTAAAATATGTTTATTTTTTTAAATGCATGAGTTTTAATGTACTTAATATTTTTGATATTTTTTTTGACATTGAACCCATCATTTCTCCATCATAAAATTTTGTGGATAATTAAGTAACACTTTGACCAAAATTATATATTTTTTTCAAAAAAATTAAAAATGGCCTTTTTGAATTTTTCAATTTTTTTTTTCAATTTTTTATTTTCAATTTTTTTTTTGTTAACATTATGTTGTGATATTTCATAAAAAAGAGCTTCAAAATGACTTTAAAATGAGCCATTTATTACTTTCCTAGTGTAAGTGGTTCTCGAGATATTGCTAGTTTTGTACATTCTTGTTAAGGTCAAAATGCTGACTTTTTTATTTTGAAAAATTAAAAAAAAAAAACTACGACCAAAAAAATCTAAAAATTTGCATTTTCAACTTTTATGGTAAGAAGAAAATATATAGCAAAAATCATCAAAATTGGAATTGGTCGCGTAAAATTTTTGTGATTTTTTGGTTGATTTGATATGGAATGACCCTAGGCACGTTTATATCTTGTAATTAAAAAAAAAACACTACAGTTTATTTTTTAATAAAAATCAAGAGGGCTTATTATTTGTTATATTTAAAAACTACTACACCAATTTTGGTGATTAATAAATTTTTTATCAAAAAACAACAAGGCTTTTTTCTAGTAATTATTTGATTGTCAAATTTTGTAAAATTAAAGCAACAATCATGAAATCTGGGTAGTTTCTGATTTTGTCCGCCATCTTTTATTATATAATGGCTGGTCAAAAAATACATAAAGATAACATCTTTATTGGTTAGCTACACAACGCAGTTTATTTTACTAAACTTGATTTAGAATTTCAAAACTTATTTAAAGAATTATTTTGTACGGTTTTTATGGAACACCCGGTATACCGATTGTCGTCATCTTAATTTTGCTTTTTAATTAAGAAAAGCATTATTAAGTACATTCCAATCAAAATACTGAGTCAAAAAATTGTAGTCAAGCTTTATAAATATCTGTATTTTGATTAATTCTGGCCGGTAAGACATATTATTTAGCAAGGACTCGCCATCTTATAATCCAAAATATTAAATATTTGAATAAAATACAATAAAGGCTGTTGCTTAAGCTTTCCAGAAAAGTATAAAACATTAACATATGATAAAAAAAATTTCATTACTGAATTTTAGTTTGAAATATCCGGGTTTCCCTATACCTCGCCCCACTGTGCGCCCTTTCTCTGTTATTAGGGACTGAAAGCCAAACCACCGCGTAAACGTAACGTAACTCTGAAATCCAGCGCTTTCATTGGGGAAAACCGGCAGAGGTGGGTAGTCCAGGCAAATTGTGCTTTTCACAATGCTTTTCTGGGAACTAAAAGCGAGCAATCTGAAATTTTGCATGGGTGTAGGGTACCACTGGGAAAGCTTAACTATAGATTTGCACCATTCTCACCCCTTTAACTTCGGCGCCATCTTGAATCAAAGGGTTAAATCGGTTTTTCGCTCATAACTTATAATTAATATCGCACGACAAAAAAAATAAAAACTAAAAAAAGCATTTTGTAGGGAAAAACAATACCTACAAAACGACGCCTTTCAAAATTATAGTAACTTTTTTGTTCATACTCAGAATTCCATCATTTAAACAAAATGAGCATAATGATATCAGTTTTTTTCGCTATTTCTAATTTCCTGTTACTCTGATTGAAAAAATTTTTCAACAAACATTGTAGAGCAGGAAATTTTCGACATATTATGTCGGACAAATTAAAGCTTTTGTTGTACACCTCGCCAAATGTTCAGTGTGTAGTCGCTCTGCGCACGATTTAAAAATCGCTGGAGGACAGTGTTGCCAGGAACTTTGAAAATAAGGATTGGAAGCAAAGTCTTTAAATTACCGGATTACTGAGAAAATTACCGGATTTTTTAAAACCGATATTTACAGGCTATATACTTTTTATTAATTTTCTCGCTTGTACCAAAGAAAAGGATCTTGGTTGGTTGAACTGATTTTAGGCGGATTTAGGGCCGGTTTCTCAATTGGGAGTTAAGGTGACTTACGTGTTGAATAAGTACCAAAATACTGTATCTGATAATATTTTTACACAAAAAATATTGATTTTGGTTTAGATCTCAACAATTTAAACAAAGAAAGCAAAACTTACAAAATAATATTTAGTCCGAGGGTTACCCTAACTCACGGGTCAGCCGCCATTGGGGAAAAAAATGTAATATAATCAAATACAAAAGTTTTAATTTTTATTTATTGCCTATTTTTATAAATTATGGTAAATTAGGGGGTCGGTAACGGGTCATTACCGAGGATGGGATTTATGATAAAATTATGGTAGAATCCGGTAATGGATGGTACTTCTGGCAACACTGCTGGAGAACGAGGATTTGTTATGGCGTTTCTACCTTTTTATGGCCGTTTTTCGTAATTTGTTCACATAAGCCTCACTTAAAGCTCTAATGATGTGTTAAATGTGGCCTGCAATCACGTGATAATGATGCTATTATGTATTTGAAAAAATATTTCAAAATTTCTTTATTTATTTTTTTTTTCTTATGATTCTACCCCGTTTTGACAAATATTAAGTGAACTACGTCAGCTCCATCTAAAAAAAAGTCAGAGCAATAAAACTTGAAACTATTAAAAAGCACTAGTGGGAAATAAAGCCTATTGATTTTCAGAAAAATCGGAAAACGGCAAGTGCAGTAGAAATGGGAAAACATGTCAAAAATATGCCTTTTAAGATGTACCTCCGTTGTTCCGCTCTAACTGTCCAGGAAGTTGACTAATGGTTTTCAAATTAGACCTCAAGTACAGTTACGAAGCCTATTAAAAATGGGCTAAATCGGAAAAAGACAAGTGACTCATTTTGAGACTTTTCTAAAAACCCGCAGGGACTATTTTCCGGCATGTGGTGAAATAGATGAAAGCCGGAATTTTTGCCGTTTTTTTTAAAATGTCTCAAATCATTACTCGAGAAGTAACTCACCGATTTAAACCAAAATTTGGAAAATCATAACGCCGAATGTGTGCTCAGTGACTGTATAGTTGGTTTCTGAGATTAGTTTTTAATTTTTGAGGTTTGAGGATTTTTCGAAAATTATGTAAAATTTTTACAGTCAAAAATATTCGATCGAGAGATTTTTTTGACGGTTCCTGAACTGCTCTTTTCTTTAAAAATGTCCAAAAGGTATTTGAGTTTTAGAACAAACATCCAAAAATACGCAAAAACATGTATTTTTACAAAAAACGCCATATCTCAAAAACGGCGTTTTTCTACAAAAGAATCAATTAAAAGTTTTACCCGTTTCGTGGATAGCGCTGACGTAGTTCACTTAATATTTGTCAAAACGGGCTAGATTCATAAGGAAAAAAGTAAATCAAGACATTTTCGAAATGTTTTAAAATTTCATTATCATGTGACTGTAGGCCACATTCCACACATCATTAGAGCTTTAAATGACGAATCCTCGTTCTCCGGAAATTTTTAAATCGTGCACAGAGCGACTGCAGGATCGTTGAAGTTGAGTTGAAGAAATGTTAGAACATAAAATGTAGAGAATTGGCTGTTCTACAATGCTTGTTAAACAAAAATTCAATCAGAGTAACAGGAAATTAGAATAGCGAAAAAACTGATATTATTATGCGCATTTTGTTTAAATAATGGAATTTTGAGTAAAAAGTTACTATCATTTTGAAAGGCATTTGTTTTTGTAGGTACTGTCTTTTCCTACAAAATACTTTTTTAATTTTTTTCTAGTGCAAAATTAACAGAAGTTATGAGTATGTTGGAAATTTGGAACCTTTGGTTGCACTAAAACAAAATTATGATTGTTTTCCACAAACCAAAACTACACTTTTTTGCACTCGACGCGCGTTTCGCTAACAACGTTAGCATCATCAGGAGACGATAAACAATGAACTAAATTAATCTACGCTCTATCTTATATACAATCCTTTAGTGTGCGGAGATAAGACTAATAATTTGTGATTGATCACGATTTTTAATTGACCAAAGAATAAAGTGTACTAAACGGGATGGGTCCTCTATCTTTATTTAAACTATTTCTGGATTTAATGATTTCCATACTTTCATATGCATTCAAAAGTCTTTTGTTTTGTACACTTCTTAGAAGTTTTAGGTTATCTAATGTGAATCTATGATTGTTTGACTTGACTTTTCTGTTCTTCCGTATTTTAAGTGTGCTAAGTGGTCTTTAAAACGTGTTTGAATAGAGCGTCTTGTTTGGCCAACATATTTTTTGTCACAATCCATGCAACTAATTTCGTAAATTCCACTTTTTTCTAGAATTGTAGTTTTATCCTTGGGATTTCCTAGTAAGCTTCTTATTGTGTTACCGGATTGATATACTAATTTAAGACCGGTGTTATTAAATACTTTGTGTAATCCTTTCGTATAATTAGGATTATAAGGAATTGATACAAATTTTGAGTCGCAGGTATCTTTTTGTCTGAAAAAGGTAGAATTCCGAAAGGTCTTTTGAAAAGAATGTCTATTTATCAGCTTATTTATTAAGCCTTCGTCGTAACCGTTTTCGCCAGCTATATTCCTAATCCTATTCTTTTCTGCTTCAAATCTTTCTTTGTTTAAGTATCGTCTCCTGATGATGCTAACGTTGTTAGCGAAACGCGCGTCGAGTGCAAAAAAGTGTAGTTTTGGTTTGTGGAAAACAATCATAATTTTGTTTTAGAAGTTATGAGCAAAAAACCGATTTAACCTTTTAATTCAAGATTGCGCCGAAGTTAAGGGGGTGAGAATAGTGCAAATATGTAGTTAAGCTTTCCCACGCTAGCACCGGTATCTCATGAAAATCAGTCTCGCGCTTGACAACTTTTGTCGGATCTGACCAATGAGCGCGCAGAATTTCAGAGCTACGTTACTTTTACGTGGTGGTTGGCTTTTAGTCTCTATAATATGTACATAGATGTACGCTAGAAATACCAGTATTTACAAATGTCGGATAAAATCCTGTCCAACAAAATTTTTTTATTTGTTTCCTTCAACTTTTGAGTTAATTCCTACCAATTTTGGGTTGCGAAAAACGAATATGACAAAGAAAATTTTTTATTAGCTCTAGTTTCTGTGATAAAAAATAATGAGTTTTTCATTTAATAAGGATTATGAGGTAACGAAAAATATTAATTATGTATGCTAACAATATTAAAAGGTGTATTTTTAATGACAGTTACACACTATAAATGACAAAAGAATACTCACCGGTGGTTGAATATATGAAGAATTAATTGGGGGCTTCATGAGATCGCTGTCTTTTGGCTTTCCTCTTGTAAGTAATTTCTGGAGCATCCCTTTACATAAACCAGCAGTAATCCGCGAGCATTGCTTCATTCCAGCGGCCCTGATATCTCCGTTCCATGAGAGAAATATCCTGGTGGAATCTTTCCCCATGCTCGTCACTGACAGCTCCACAACTGATTGGGAAAAAATCAAGATGGGAGTGGAGAAAATGTATTTTTAGTGACATATTACATCCGAGTTGATGGTACTTTTCTAGAAGTACTCTTACCAATTGAGTGTAATTTTCCTCCCTTTTGTTCCCTAAAAATCCATGCATAACTCCCTTAAGAGCTTCCCAAGCTTCCTTTTCTTTTCCTTTCAGAACTAGGTCGAAAGCAGGATCCTTTACGAGTTCACGTATTTGTGGCCCAACGAAGATGCCTTCCTTGACTTTTGCATCACTTAGTTTAGGAAATTTTTCTCTTAAATATTTAAAAGCCTGACTATTTTGGTTTAAGCCTTCGGCAAAATTCTTCATTAAACCGAGCTTGATATGTATGTGGAAGAAGAACATCTTTTGGATTCACGAGAGGCTCGGCAACGACATTTTTCTCACTAGGTTTAAGATTCCTTGCAGGCCAATCTACTTGGATATAGTGTGATTTCCTATCTCTACTATTCCACATACATAAAAAGCAACAGTATTTAGTGTACACTAATTGCATTCCTAATAGTATAGCAATATTTTTTAGGTCGCCACAGATTTTCCATATATGTTCAGCATATTGAGTTGAGGAGGGTCGCCATATTTGCATAAGTCTTCTTCATATGAACTGCGTGACCAACAAGAATAGAAGGAAGACCATTATGAAGCAGTACAGCTTTTAAACTAAGCTTGGAAGAGTCTATGAATAGCCTCTATTCAGTTGGATTATGCTCCATTTTCAAACTTTTCATCAGACCATTAATATCACAGCAAAAAACAAGATTATTTTCCTTCTTAAAAAAAGGTAACAGATTCCGCTGACGCTATCTGTACTTAGAGACCCTGACATCTGTTTGAAGAAGATTCCATTGCTGTAACCTTGATCCTACAAGTTCTGACTTCTCCTGTGACAAGTCAAGATCTCGAATTAGATCATTTAACTCAGACTGGCTCAATCTGTGTTTCTTCAAAATCAGGGTCGTGTGATATTGAAGGCATGTTTAATTCCTCATCTTCCACATTGTCGTCACTCTCTACTTCCAATTCATAGTTTTGAGGTGGAGTAGGAATTGTTAAACTGTCTGAATGTGGTGTAGGTTGAATAGCAGATGGGAGATTCGGATATTGAACTGTTCCCCTTTTTTTCATTGACAATCCTGCATTGATAGTCGGAGTCAAGCAAAAATAGCAGTCATCTATGTAGTTTGTAGGCTCCCGCCAAACCATGGGCACCCCAAAAGCCATAGATCGTTTTTTATTTTTAAGCCATTCTCGTAATAGAACTGAACACGAGTTGCAACATATATGTGGAGCCCATGACTTATCCTGGTCTCCTACCTTCATTCCAAAATAATGTTGGTAAGCAGTCTTCACAAGAGGCGTCAAATTGCGTTTCTGTGAAGAAAACATTATTTCTCCACAAATATAAAAAAAATGTTAACTGAATTTACACATTTACGAGGCATGTTAATGCAATAAGTTTTACTTTAAAAACACTCCAAAACAACAAATTTTGCACTAAACAAAACAGAAATATTGTATGTAAAATGTAAACCTTAGATTTACAGCATAAACGCTATAGTCAGTTTGCGATGATATATTGTGTCTCCGTGTATCTAGTTTTATAACAATACCATACACACTACATTAACTGTGCGTTCGATTAGAAATATGAAACTGAACTGTAAGGTATCAGTTGCTCTGAATAAAAAGACGCGCAAATACGCAATTATTTCGGAAAGGAGAGAGTCTCCGCTTATATATATCGAGAATAGTAGGGCTGTATTGCAAATATCGATAGCTAAATTAAAACTATCGATAGATAATATCGATAGTCAATTTCGATGGTGGCGTACCACTATTTCTAACTCCCCACCCTATCCAGTTCTCTGCCCTTTCTATTATTTTCTCTTTAGATGCTTTTAGAGGATATAAAATGTAAAATATCACGTTATCTCCAAAACTAGAGCTAATCTCTAATTTTTATGGTGATTTTTGAATTCAGTGGATGAAAATACTTAAGAATTAGCTATTTTTGAGCCCGAAACATTTTCATTGTTGGACAGTGCAAGCGTAGCCAACGATTTCAAAGCGCGAGTAAACAAGAGCACAGTTTAAGCGCTCTACTTTATCAAAAAACACGATATTACCTACAGAAAACATAAAAGCTCAGTATTTTACGCTATAAATCAATGGGTTTGTGTAATGGCGTTTCGCTGTCCTTACTTAATTTTCGAAATTATTTTTTTGACAAAACTTAAGGATATTGCAGTTTACAATTTTCTCCATCAACAGAGAAAATGAGAGCAACATTTAAATTAAAACACAGTTTTGCTCATAAAATATTACGGACATTTTGGACCACACTTTTTTGTGGTTATCGTTATTAGTTCGGCTGTGCAGTAAGGAAATAAAGGGAAGGCTAATCAAATAAGGATAACGACGGACTTTATTTACGCCTAATAGAAATAACGATTTTTGTGGTTATATTTTTCACAGACTAAAAAATGCTTGGTTAATTCGGATTTTTTTTGTCGTAAGAATAGATTTTTCACCATCTTCTAACTACTAATTAAATTAAATAAAAAGAAAAAAATTAACAAAATTCACACCACGCACTGAGCTCACAAAAGATAGGGTATGTTTAATATTTTAGGTACGTTCCCAGTAAACACACTTGTGACTTTAACCTAATATTTATATAAATCTAAGGTTCACATATTTATGTAAAATATATTACATCATATTTACAAAAATCTTACATAAAAATATTATTATAAAAAAAAATTATGTAAACATTACGTCAAATAAATAATATGACTTTATAAATAAATTCTTAAAATTTAGGTAAATATTACGTAAATAGTGGGACCTTAATTTTACATAAAAATATTACATACCTATTATAAAATTATATGTAATATTTAAGTAATCTAATTTACGTAAACGTTACATAAAATTATTTACTTTAAATGAAAGTAATAAAATGAAAGTAATAAAAGTACGCACGTCCATAACTATTATGTAATCAATTTAGACAATACGTTTACATTTAAAATTTTACATAAGTATTATGTTAAACATTTTATATAATATTTATATCATCTAAATTGCTCTATAACATGATTTACGTCACATTAAAATTTTTAAATTTATTACATTAATTATGTCATATAAGTTATGTAATTTCCGTCTAAAATTTATATATAATCAATTGAACCGTGGGTTTACAATTGAAATGTTACATAAGTATTAATTTTGTCATTTAAGTTATGTAAATTCCCTGTAAAATTATTTACGTCAAACTAAAGTCCTAAATTTTACATTATTATTATGTAGTCAATTGAACCGTAAGTTTACGTTTCAAATGTTACATAACTATTATATAAAACATTTTATGTAATATTTATATCATCTAAATTACCAGTGCTAAATAGTTTCTTCCTGGTAGGTAGAGATGGCGCTAATGTCGCTATTTTCCCTGTACAGTGGATGATCATATTATATGTATAAAGAGCAAAGGTATTTCAAAATTAGGATGCGGACTTTGAGGTATTGACAAGATCTCGATAAGAATCATCTCTTCCGCCACTTAAACCAGCCCGTCTGGTTAACTTTGTAGTTTGCCATATGTTTGCCAATGTCGGACCGTGTCAAGCAACCACCGACGGACCTAAACAGACCTTCCGTTGGACCGCCTCAAGCTGCATACTCATGTCGGACTTAGATAGTTGACGCTTTGCGCATATCATGCAGATTAACGTGACTTAAATTTTAACTTATTAATAAATAACTGTTATGTAAAATATATATATATAAATATATATAAAGGTATGTCATTTTATTTACGCACCTTAATGTGACTTAAATTTTACCTTATTAATAAATAATTGTGACCTCTATGTGACCTTAAATTTACATAACAAGGTAAACCTATTATGTAAAATATACGTAGTTTTTACTTAACTCTTACGCAAAAAGGATGTAATATTTATATAAAAGGTATGTAATTTTATTTACATCACATTTATGTAAAAATTAGGTGGGCTTTGCGCATGGCATTATGCAGAGTTTTTGCACCTTAATGTGAGTTAAACTTTACCTTATTGTGACCTCTGAGTGACCTTAAATTTAAATAACAAGGTAAATCTGTTATGTAAATTTTACGTAATATTTACATAACGGTGTTTACTGGGTTATCTTATTTTACATTCCAAAAGCTCTTTTAAAATTGACAGTTGTTATCCTTAGCGTTAATTACTATAACCACGAAAGTAGTTATTTTTGCTGTTATTTAAATGGTCCAAAATGTCCATACCCTGGAGAAAAATAAACGGCACAGTACTTACATAACTCTTAGCCCCATATGCCCCGTTTTATCAGTTCAATCCTAGTTAGCCAATCCTGCAGTATTGAATAAGAAGCGCAATGGCTAGTAAAAGAAAGCGAAAGAGATAATAAACTTGAGAAACCGATACGCTGTTGCCGATGTCACCCACAATTAACTAAAAGATTCCCAAGTAAGATCCCGTCAATTTTAACGATAAAAGTTGCCTTCAAAGGGCGTAAAACAGTGACTATGAGTATTTTCTTATTTTAGTTTGAAATTAGAATCCGCTAAATTAATTAAGATGCCAATTTATCCACAAACTTTTACTATCGATTGACGTTTCTCTTTCAATAAAGCTGCGAAAAGTCTGAGTCTGACCTGCCATAACCAGTTACACTAAAGTCCCGACTCTACGATAGAATTTATTGTAACTGTTTCGAGTTCTCACGAAATATCTTGTTGAAATAACAGCATAGCGCAGTCTTTCAATATTTAACACTTTAGTCTGTCAACACTTTTTGTAACCATGATCCATAGACATCAAAAAGGAATCACTTCTTGTTTAACTTTAGAACGAATTTAAAGCTGTTACTAAAAGTTGTGGGCTCCTCTCCCCTCCTCAGATGTACAGAATCGCGAAGGAACGCCTGCTCTTCAGGTCTTATATAAAACATATTTTCTGGTATTTTAGTTGCATCATTACGTCTACGATCTCTTTCACGCCCCCCGCGTCTTTGAATGAAACAGACTAAAGCGCGGAAAGTTTTCCTAAACTGTTTGCCTGACAACGTTGCCCAGCCGGCATCTCTCTTTAGCGCATATGAACTGAATAGCGTTCTTACTGTCGAACCCTGTAGTAGTTTCCTAAAGTTGCGATCAACATTTAGTCATCCACATGGTGTTATGTGTAGTCATCGCAAAACTGTCGACGTTGACTTTAGTTTTCATGACAACTACTATTTACCTATATAACAACGTTTAAAGGTGGTGCTATTTTAAATTTAACAACTTGCACAACTAAAAATTTCTAAAAAAAAACAAAAGATCAAAAGATCTTGGGTGGAAATAAAAAAAATTCAAGCTTGGATGAGCATCCCACAAGTACCAAAGCGAAAAGAGAAATGAATAAACGATGTTTCGCTCTGGGTAACCAGCGTGAGCTCATCAGTGGTTTCACTGGTAACCCCCCCCCCCCATACATTATTAAACACCATCATACACTTTGATATCCATCCTTGAATCACTCACAAATAGGCAGCATTCCACACTGGCAATTATCCAAGCTATCTGATACGGATTCCTCCTGGCGTGTTAATATTTCCAATAGGATTATGGTCCTAAGGCAATTAAAACTAAAAAAGAAGTTAAAAAACCTCCAAATCAGTTACTTCAACCGAAAAGAAACCAAAAAACAAAAGATCAAAAGATCTTGGGTGGAAATAACGAAAATTCAAGCTTGGATGAGCATCCCACAAAGAACACACAAAGTACCAAAGCGGAAAGAGAAATGATTAAACGATGTTTCGCTCTGGGTAACCAGCGTGAGCTCATCAGTGGTTTCGCTGGTCACCCTCCCCATACATCATTAAAAACCATCATACACTTTGATATCCAACCTTGAATCACTCACAAATAGGCATCGTTCCACACTGGCATTAATCCAATCTACCTGATACGGATTTGTCCTGGAGTGTTAATATTTCCAATAGGATTATGCTCCTAAGGCAATTAAAAGAAAAAAAAGTTAAAAACCTCCAAATCAGTTACTTCAACCGAAAAGAAACCAAAAAACAAAAGATCAAAAGATCTTGGGTGGAAATAACGAAAATTGAAGCTTGGATGAGCATCCCACAAAGAACACACAAAGTACCAAAGCTCGTTATTTCTACCCAAGATCTTTTGATATTTTGTTTGACCAATATCGAACGTGTGTTGGGTTATGACGATTTGACCATTTGACCATCTGCACTTTTTCGGCAACTTCGTAGACATCCATTTTTGGTTTTAAAAATGTATTATTTCAATTAAGAACTTACCCATCTGTTTCTCGAGCAATGCAGAAATAAAACAAAATAATAAAAACAAAATGAATTTCCAAAAGATAACACTGCAGCGTGCTTCGAATCCACCTCGGTCGTACGGCACGGAGAGTACATTGGACTTGATTTCCCCTATGTTCGCAGTAGCTTGAAGCGGTCTGTATATGAAAATAACAAAGGATAAGATAACCAACGAATTATAAATCGGAGATAGGAAATAAAAACAAAGTTAGGTCTGTTACAATCTGTCACTGAAAATGCATTTTGACGTTGGAAAAAACCGATGACTTTGCGGTTGAACCAGTGACGTCACATTTCGAAATAACGCAAGCGCCATGTTCTACGCCAAAAAACGACACTTATTAAACCAGTTTTATAGTAGGGCTGTCCTGGGGACGTCCTAAAACTGTTTGAGTGGTTTAATCCGAATTTTGGTACAACGTCAAACGTCCCCAGAACGTACATTTTGGACCTAGGGCGTTTGAGCATCAATGAATTTTATCACTATAAATAACTTACAAAACCAATAAAAACCAATTAAAATGGGACCCAATCAAAACCAGTTACGAAATAAGTATAAATCAATTTTATAGTGTGGATGTCCTCGGGACGTCCTAAAACTGTTTGAGTGGTTTAATCCGATTTTTGGTCCCACGTCAAACGTCCCCAGGACGTAGGTTTTGGACCTAGGTCGTTTGAGCATTAATGGATTTTATCAATATAAATAACTAAAAAAACCAATAAAAACCAAATAAAATGGCAACCAATCAAAACCAATCTCGAAATAAATATAAACCAATTTTATAGTTATGCTGTCCTGGGGACGTCCTGAGGACGTATAAGTGTTTCCAACCGAATTTTGGTCCCACTTCAAACGTCCCTAGGACTTACGTTTTGGATCCGGGACGTTCGGCCCTTACTGGGACGACGTGTGATGCTTGGGTACATATAAAATACAGTGTAAATAAATCCCAAGTAGAAATTTTGAACAAAAAAAAAAGTTAAAAAACCTCCAAATCAGTTACTTCAACCAAAAAGGAACCAAAAACCTAAAGATCAAAAGATCTTGGGTGGAAATATCGAAAATTCAAGCTTGGATGAGCATCCCACAAAGAACACACAAAGTACCAAAGCGAAAAGAGAAATGATTAAACAATGTTTCGCTCTCGGTAACCAGCGTGAGCTCAACAGTGGTTTTACTGGTGACCCTCCCCATACATCATTAAACACCATCATGCACTTTTATATCCAACCTTGAATCACTCACAAATAGGTATCGTTCCACACTGGCTCCTAAGGCAATTAAAACAATAAAAGAAGTTAAAAAACCTCCAAATCAGTTACTTCAACCGAGACTTCAACCGAAAAGAAACCAAAAAACAAAAGATCAAAAGATCTTGGGTGGAAATAACGAAAATTCAAGCTTGGATGAGCATGATCTTTTGATATTTTGTTTTTTGGTTTCTTTTCGGTTGAAGTCTCGGTTGAAGTAACTGATTTGGAGGTTTTTTAACTTCTTTTATTGTTTTAATTGCCTTAGGAGCCAGTGTGGAACGATACCTATTTGTGAGTGATTCAAGGTTGGATATAAAAGTGCATGATGGTGTTTAATGATGTATGGGGAGGGTCACCAGTGAAACCACTGTTGAGCTCACGCTGGTTACCGAGAGCGAAACATTGTTTAATCATTTCTCTTTTCGCTTTGGTACTTTGTGTGTTCTTTGTGGGATGCTCATCCATGCTTGAATTTTCGATATTTCTACCCAAGATCTTTTGATCTTTAGGTTTTTGGTTCCTTTTTGGTTGAAGTAACTGATTTGGAGGTTTTTTAACTTTTAACTTTTTGTTCAAAATTTCTACTTGGGATTTATTTACACTGTATTTTATATGTACCCAAGCATCACACGTCGTCCCAGTAAGGGCCGAACGTCCCGGATCCAAAACGTAAGTCCTAGGGACGTTTGAAGTGGGACCAAAATTCGGTTGGAAACACTTATACGTCCTCAGGACGTCCCCAGGACAACATAACTATAAAATTGGTTTATATTTATTTCGAGATTGGTTTTGATTGGTTGCCATTTTATTTGGTTTTTATTGGTTTTTTTAGCTATTTATATTGATAAAATCCATTAATGCTCAAACGACCTAGGTCCAAAACCTACGTCCTGGGGACGTTTAACGTGGGACCAAAAATCGGATTAAACCACTCAAACAGTTTTAGGACGTCCCGAGGACATCCACACTATAAAATTGATTTATACTTATTTCGTAACTGGTTTTGATTGGGTCCCATTTTAATTGGTTTTTATTGGTTTTGTAAGTTATTTATAGTGATAAAATTCATTAATGCTCAAACGCCCTAGGTCCAAAATGTACGTTCTGGGGACGTTTGACGTTGTACCAAAATTCGGATTAAACCACTCAAACAGTTTTAGGACGTCCCCAGGACAGCCCTACTATAAAACTGGTTTAATAAGTGTCGTTTTTTGGCGTAGAACATGGCGCTTGCGTTATTTCGAAATGTGACGTCACTGGTTCAACCGCAAAGTCATCGGTTTTTTCCATCGTCAAAATGCATTTTCAGTGACAGATTGTAACAGACCTAACTTTGTTTTTATTTCCTATCTCCGATTTATAATTCGTTGGTTATCTTATCCTTTGTTATTTTCATATACAGACCGCTTCAAGCTACTGCGAACATAGGGGGAATCAAGTCCAATGTACTCTCCGTGCCGTACGACCGAGGTGGATTCGAAGCACGCTGCAGTGTTATCTTTTGGAAATTCATTTTGTTTTTATTATTTTGTTTTATTTCTGCCTTGCTCGAGAAACAGATGGGTAAGTTCTTAATTGAAATAATACATTTTTAAAACCAAAAATGGATGTCTACGAAGTTGCCGAAAAAGTGCAGATGGTCAAATGGTCAAATCGTCATAACCCAACACAC
This sequence comes from Oxystoma pomonae, assembly GCA_963921995.1. NCBI lineage: Eukaryota > Metazoa > Arthropoda > Insecta > Coleoptera > Brentidae > Oxystoma > Oxystoma pomonae. Next base: position 76,760,405 of record OY998166.1, on the reverse strand, counting down.
ATATTTGTCGAGGGAAAATTTGCATTTGTATTTTGACGTAAGAACACAGTATCCCCAAAAACTAAATGTTTGGGGGGGGGGGTATTATAGGGGAACACGTAATTGGGCTATTTTTTATTAACGGCAATTGCAATTTGAATGGTCCTAGATACTTGGATCTACTGCAGCAGCACATTATTCCAACTGCTAGGCAGTTGTTAGGTGTAAGATTTGGTGAAACATGGTTTCAACAAGATGGTTATTCCGCTCACAATGTTGGCCTTGTTAGGGAATATCTTGATAATGTATTTCCTAATCGGGTTATAAGTACACGGGGAACTATTTTATGGCCAGCTCGATCTCCCGATCTTGCTCCTAATGACTTCTATCTGTTTTTGAAGAAGCTTTTCAAATTATCACCCCTAACATGCTTGGAAACGTTAGAAAGGGTTTTTATAGTAGGCTCGGATATTGTCTAGCCGAGCAAGGAGGACTTTTCGAACATTTGCTTTAATTTTTTTTTGACTGGGAGAATCTTTTTGGTTTTTAGAATGTATTATTTTATTTTGAGAACTTGCTTTTATTTTGTTTCTCCTTATTATTTTCATTGTAACACGTCGTCACTGATTAATCTGAGCAGTTGACAATAAAACGCTCTTATTTATCAGTGACAAAAAATAAGAAAATTACGTTATAAAAATTTGACCAAATTCCGGTTTCATTGACTACGCTCCACACAGCACCGTGGTTACAGGCGTACTAAATACCAAAGGAAAGTCATGCAAGTGGTGATCGCAAGCCTGAGTATTGGTTGCTTCACTGATAGGCGTGCGGTGTCTCTGCATGTACGTACACTGGCAAATTAGACTTCTTCCGCCCTATGTTCGTAGTAGCTTGAAGCGGTCTGTATAAACTCACCATTAAATAACCTACTTGACGAAAGTTGCTTGGCAGTGTCCGAATCTTCCTCTGGATTTGGCACAATACCAAATCAGACTTCAACACACACATCTGTCCCAAAAACGTCTTTGGGACGTCCGCCACCGGGCATCCCCGGGACGTCCTAAAGACGGCATAGGTCTCAAAGCGGACGTACCTAAGACGTCATGTGAATATGTTCCATAGACGTTTTCTGTATAATACGTCCGGATGCCTTTGTCGTACGTCCTGTGGACTAATTATTTTGTAACATTGGACCTCCCAGGGACGTCTTAAAGACGGCGTGGGTACCAAAGCGGACGTACCTAAGACGTCCTGTAAATATGCCCTGCAGATGTTTTCTGTGTACGTCCCAGGGACGTCTTTGTCGTACGTCCTGTGGACTATTTATTTTATAACGTTGGACCTCCCAGGAACGTCCTAAAGACGGCGTAGGTCCAAAAGCGGACGTACCTAAGACGTCCTGTGAATATGTCCTGCAGACGTTTTCTGTGTACGTCTCAGGGACGTCTTTGTCGTATGTCCTGTGGTCTAATTATTTTCTAACATTGGACCTCCCAGGGACGTCCTAAAGACGGCGTAGGTCACAAAGCGGACGTACCTAAGACGTCTTGTGAATATGTCCTTCAGACGTTTTCTGTGTACGTCCCAGGGACGTCTTTGTCGTACGTCCTGTGGACTAATTATTTTGTAACATACAGGAATAGTACCGTCGATTCAAAGCGAATGCGTAGCGTGCTCTATGTGCGACACATGCAAGCTAACCATATATCAAATAAAATATGTTAAGTACTTATATCAGTATAATTTTGTATTAGATATGTATATGGCTCATGCGAGTCTAAGGTGTGTAATAATTTATGTTAAGTTTAGTATACTTAGGTGTGGTTTAAATTTAGTTTGTAAATACATATATAACTACTACTACTGCCGCTGTTCAGGTCCGAAACGTACGTCCTGTAGACCTAAGACGTCCTATGAATATGTCCTGCAGAAGTTTTCTGTGTATGTCCCTGGAACGTCTTTGTCGTACGTCCTGTGGACTAAAGATGGCGTACGTCCCAGTCGGACGTCCTGTGGACTAATTATTTTGACCAGGGACGTCCTAAAGACGGCGTAGGTCCCGAAGCGGACGTCCCGGGCATGTACGAATGTCCGGAGGCGGACGTCCCAAAGACGTTTTTGGTACAGATGTGTGCTGCTTGGGTAGGGTAAACGAATAAAACAAGGTAGATATTTTTTCGAACGTTTATTTAACATTTATTTTTAACATTTTTAACATCAATCTTACGGATATGCAGCGACGTAACTTAGTGGCGTCTTTACACCTCCCTTCTTCATAGTTGATATGTCTAGGAAAAATCCGTTAAAATGAGTTCTATTGAAAGAGTTCTATAACGAACAAAAATAGGTGCACACTTAAATTAAGAATGTCCTAAAGCTGGATTTATAAACTCTACGTTGGTGTTTACTTCGCACTTTCGTTTAAATAAAAATCAAGTATCGGTCAGATTTGTCATAGGGCTAGTGATCACTTTCAAATTATTTGCAGGCCAATTATTCCTATCTGCGAGCACTACCAATAGCTTGAACTGAACTGCCAACTGAAAGAGTTTATCCATGCAGCTTTAAGGGGTGATATATATTTGAGCTAGGGCTAATTACAATTTCACGACTTTTTCTTGCGGTGACAATCGACAACGGTTCAAATGAGATTAACATAAAAAAACTCAATGGTACACTGAGAAAAATATCCACTAATCCTAAGTAAGAATTCATTAACCCCAAGTAGAAACTTCATTTAAATATGACACAAGTGAACTGTCTACTTACCATAAGTTTTCTCTATTCTTTCTCTATTTTTTAAAATTATAAAGTAAAAACCGGAATATAAGCGTTTTAGCGGATTCTTATAGTCGACTGAAAAGTGTCTCTACCGGGTTTGTTTTCGGTCAGCGATTTTTTTTTAGTTTTTTTAACTTATTATTACTTAAATATAACAATAATTTATAATCGTTGCAAATGGGATTGTCGAATTCTTATGATGGCAATATGTTGACAAATCATTATAGGCATGCATTATTATTAGGATGAATATATTTTTCCGCATGATTTTTCAATATTTGATGGCTTCACTTGTCCTTAGTAGAAAAATTCACTAACCCTAAATAAAGGGAAAGTTAAGTGAATTGTCGCATATTGGTAAGTAAGATTTAAGAAACTCGTAGGTTGAATTCATCACTTGGGGCTAATAGAAACTTCTCTTACCATTAACAAAAAAGCTAAGTAGACACTTCACTTGGGATGGTTTTCTGAGTCTAGTATTATCTCTACCACTTTCGCTTTCATCAAAAAAGGATATTGCAGAAAATTGAGTTTTCGAACCCGAAAAAATAGTCATTTTCGTCCAAATGAACAACCCTTCGTTCGTATCTCAGTTAAATCGTTTACAATAAGTCACCGCCAAAAAAAGGCATTTTTACTTGATTTTTTTTTACAAATGCATCAAATGAGATACTATTCGATAAATAATTTATAGTTTTACGGTGTATGAAATTATTACCACACCCCTAACAGAAACAATAAAAGCTCTTAAAATTTTTTGAAGCCCTTCTTTAAATTGAGGTTAAGGACCTTTGATTAATTTTTTCTTTGAATATTACTTTATTTTTGTCATTTCTATACAATAAATACGGTTAGCGTCTACCACTTTTTTAAAAGAGTTCTTAAAGTTTCGAAACTACAACATTTGTAAAAGATATTTTGGAAAAGAGTGTCGAAAACAGAGAGTAAATAAAGTGTGGTGGTGAGTTTTAAAAGGCTGTATAATGACTTAATTAGAATAACTTTTTCGGTGAATTATTTTTTGGTTGAGTCTAAGCGCCGATTTCGGGGCGGGGGGTGATTATCTCCCTTTAGTTTTAGTTTACTTTTGACCAAAAATTGCATTTTTAGTATAATTATTCCAAAAAATTTTGTCAATAAAACAATTTGAAATCTGATTATCACCCCGCCCCCCCTCTCTAGATTTGAGGCCGCAGAATTAACATTTAACTTTAACAATTTTATTTTATAACGTTTAACATTATTCGAGCTCTTATTAAAGCATTTTATAAATGCATTTGTTTTAAGAAGATCCTAAAAACCTTTCATTAAATATAGTTAACATTTAAATTTGAACACTTATTTTTATAACATTTAACATTATTAAAAATCTTAAAATATAGGCATTTTATATGCATGTGGTTTTAAAAAATGCCAAGAATCCTTTGATTAAATATATTTTTTAAAAGTAAAAATTTTATCAAAATATAAAAACAATTCTGTGTTTTGTTGTCTTTGCACTTTATTTCTAAACCATGCAAATACCTAGGTCTATTTAAATCAGTTTTTTTTTATTATATAGCAGATCCAGAGTGTGAGCTGAGCTGACTACCACACAATATACATTTAAATACACAAAATTGTGACTAATAATTTTTTTCTATTTTTGATTGTTAAATAGATGGATTATGAATTTTAAGAAATGGCTTAAATATATATTTGCCTGATTTGGCCATTAATTAACATAGTTTTTGGTAATAAGAAAAATTTTTTTATTTACGAAACGTCTTTACCAAAAACAGCGAAAAAAATGTGCGTTTAGCAAGTAGGTACCTAAGTGTTTGATTATATTTTTTGTCGTTTTTTACGACATAATTTTTAATTTTAAAAACTAAATTTCTAATTGTAGAGGTCATGTTCTGTTCTTCCTATTAACTTTAAGTGATATTTTACTGAAAATTTTTCTTGTGCAAATTTAACTGGAAATATTACAGGTTAACTTCTGATTTTTAAAATTGCATCTAGAAATATCCCGGAGATATTTCCAAATCCATTTTCCAGGAAATAATTTAACTTATATTAGACGAAACACTTGTTACTTTCAATTTAATAAAACTTTCTTAGGCTCCATAAACTCGGGAAAATTCCTACCAACATTTCCTAATGGAAATTATTTAAATTTAATCGTCACCCCTTTGTTTTTAAAGAAAAGTATTCGTACGTAGCATCAAAGAAAAAATCCCTCTTACTGCGGTATCGGGAATTTTTTAGGTACTACGCACTCATGCTTTTCTTTAAAAATTTCTCTGGAAATTGATAAATTTTCGAAATTGAATGTGTAAATATTCCGGGGACATTTCCAGATACAATTTTCCGGAAATAATTTAATTTCTATTATAGGACATACTTGTTACTTTCTATTTACTAAAACTTTCTTAAACTTCATAAACCTTTCCTCCAAAACATAACACGTGCATAAAATATTTCCTAATGGATTTTTTGTAAAATTTAGTCTTCATCCAATCATGCTTTTCTTACAAAATGTGCTTCAGACACAATTGCCAAAAACTTTCCGGAAATATCTTATGCACTAGTTATATTTCTAATGGAAAGTGTCCGGTGAGCAGTCCAACTACACTGTTCATGTATAGGGAGCTGTTCTGCTCTTTTTTTTATGGTGATAGACCTTTTGTCGGTCTTAGCCCTGGATTATGTGTCCATAGACAGTCCCACATGATTTTTTTTTGACTCAAATGTACCTTTAAGTTATCCTAACCCTTAAAACATTTTTGTTTTTAAAGAAAATATAAAATTAAATGAGTATTGACTAGGTGTACTTAATCTAAAATCGTTCCCTAAAATATGTTTATGTATTCTGTATATAATATAATGTATTTAATACTGATATAGAATATTATTGTCTAAAGTTAGGTACGTGAATAAAGAGGTTTTATTTTTTATATCACAAATAAAAACATCGAACCCACCTAACTAAAATCTTTGATGATATAACCACTACAAGAAAGGCATCTTAGTCCAAGTAAACGACCCGTAAATTTCTCTACCCAGTCTTGCTCTCAGGCTGTGGTGATATGCAGCCTGAGAGCAGGGCTGAGGGCAGAAAAAAATGTGGCTTGTTCATAAGAATTAGGATGTTCATCTTATAGCGGTGACATGATCTAAACTAACATCGAATTTAAAAAAAACAACAAATTATACAGTGTGTCCCAAATTGGGCACTATGTATATTGTCTCATTTTCTTAATCCTTAAAAATAGGCTTTTTAAAAGTATCAAACACTTCAGGCCTATCTTTTATATTCTCCAAGACATTCAAGCTTAATACGGAAGAGATAGGGAAATCGAAATTAGACAGGGTCAGTTTCTCAATTGCGGGTTACCAGCGAGTTAAATTAACTCGGGTTATAAATCTATTATAAAGCTAATATTTTTTTAGGCTAAACCTGGGGTAAGATAACTAACCCACGCCTTAAAGCCAGGGTGACCCTAGAGTTAATTTTAACCTACATTTTAGATTTTTAAAAGGTTATGTTGCTCGAGTTAACGCTAACTCGATATTGAGAAGAGCCGGCTTCTCAATATCGAGTTAGCGTTAACTCGAGTAGTAAGTAAATATTTTAACGCATCGATATCGGTATACCTAACGCGTTTGAAATCAAGCCAAAATACACTACATTTTTTACTTGCTTATGCGATGTTTGGAACGATGCACGCTTTTTTAAAGGGTGCGATGACAGAACTGATGATTGAAATCATTGCGTACGTTCACGGGTCCTTAAAGATACGTACATCCCTTCGTACGTAACGAGTGGAATCAGCTGTTCTGTCATTGCACCTTTCAAAAAAGCGGGCATCGTTGGAAACATGGCATGAACAAGTCAAAAATATAGTGTATATTGGCTTTGTTTCGATTGCGTTAGGTATACCGATACCGATGAGTTAAAGTATTTACTTTAAGTGTCTATTAACTGCCGAATATTAAAATTTATAATATGATACCTATTTTCCTACAAATTTAAACTTGAAAATCTTGAAGAAGATAAAAGATAGGCCTAAAGTGTTGCATATTTTTGAAAAGCTAAGTTTAAGCCATATTTTATTTTTAGGACACCCTGTATAAAAAGCTATACATTTTTTTAAACCGCTTTTTTATCTTTAATGATCCTATATAATTTTTCTAAAACCCATAGTTCTCCCAAAAAATCCATTATTCCAGACGTTTGGGACACACTGTATAATTGTCATACCTACTGTCTATTAATCACGTCGGTTAACCTGAGGGGACCATCATAAGGGGCCCAAATATCTTCAATGCTACATTTTGTAGTATTTTTGTAGCTATTTTGCTACGGTTATATTAATTTAACCGTTAAGCTGAGGGGCCATTCCATAACTTCAGTTCTGCTAAATCTAGAAAGTTCAAATTAATACCGCATTTTGTAGCTCAGCTTGTTCGAGGGGATCACATATTAAATGTTTTGTTGGGAAAAATATATCACACAGTACATTTGGCCTATATATAAAAATATCTCGCAAACGGCAACAACTACGAAATGTTAATACGTCAGATGAGAGCCGAAACTGTGTTCTATGCAACAACCATTAAAGTGTGGGGGCCCCCTGGTAGATAAGAAAAATATATCATATAGTACATTTGGCCTATATATTTAAAGAAAAAAAAACAAGTTTTTTTTTAATTCAAAAAAAATCTAGGAATATTTTGAAAACTTTTAATTTGTGATTCCCTCGAACAAGCCGAGCTACAAAATATGATTTTTACTTGAACTTTCTAGCTTTAGCAGAACCGAAGTTATTGGGTGGCCCCTCAGCTTAACGGTTAAGCTAGGGGGGGGTCGTATTTCCTCGGCTACAGCTACAAAATTAATTTAACCGTAACAATGTAGCGCTGAAAATATTTGGGCCCCTTATGATGGTCCCCCCAGGTTAACCGACGTCTATTCATCCACATTATATTTAAACAAGTAAATATAGGCAACTTTTTTCTTCACTTTACGTTAACTTGCAGAAAGCCCATTTCTAAGAACCTTTTGCAGATAATAGGGCAAGCTTAAGTCAAATTGATGAGTTATACGGCAGAATTGCCGCTGCCTATAAAAGTGTTATAAATTATTATGAAGTTAGTACAGTTGGAATTATTAAAAGTAGTGCCTTCGTTTAACAAAGGAGGTACATTTTGGTATTTAAGTAGTAACTTTCCGTTTTTTAATGCAAAGAATGACAAAGATTGGCATTAAGAGAAAGTTAATTTTAACAAGATTACTGATGACACTTTTAGGTTAAAAATAAAAAAATGGAAAAAAGTTTGGGTTCTGTTAAGAATTTAAAGTTTGCTTTTACCCTTTTACCAGTCAAACTCATGCTGTTAACTAAGGCTGACTTTTTCTGATCATTTTATTTTATTTTTTAATGCACAAAATTCACCAATATTGCCGTGTTCACTATAAACTGATTATCGTGACCGAATTATTCGTGAACTATATTCTTCATAAAAATAGTTTTATAAAAGTTTTACTTTATTACTTTAGTACTGCGCTCAATTTCTATGAGCTTGGTTATTGTCAACCGTGGGAAAAATTGTTAAAAACAAAATAATATGTTACCTTTTTTTATCTTTCGCTATATGATCAGTGCACTTAGTTACAGTGTTGCAAATTTTAGCGTCAAAATAGTGCCAACTTAGCCTATGCCAATTCGACTTAAGCGTTTCGATAATTCCCTATATAAAAACTTATTTTTCTGCTTTATCTTTAAAAATATATAACTGTAATTCTACCTGTAAAAGAGTAATGCCTATATGCACCAATTTACACGTTTTTATAGCAAACTAATTGTTGATCAGCTAATTTATTCAAGACCATGATGCGCTTTTGCTATACTTTAAAATGTTTTTAATAACAGTTACTGCTACAAGACGAATGGTGGATCATTAAAGGCTAGGGAAAGAAAACCGGGAAGACAAATTCCTGGTCCTCCAGGTTGAGGGTTATGGCAATGGGCTAGCTCTTCATTACATGTGGAAAGAAACATACAATGCTAAAAATCCTCCAGACAGCCTCGGATGATAGATAAGAGGTCGACAGTTATCTGGGAGGGACAAGATTATCAGAAAGACGAACACCATAAACAGAGTGAATCTCCAACCTATACAGATGAATTAATGGCGCCAACACTACTCCCAGCAGCTCAAAGAAGATAGAGCACAATACTTGGCAGCCTCTCCAAGAATGTATCACGTGCAGGGCCCACCCGTCGAAATGAACGAAGGACGGATATGAATAGTGGTTAGATAAATCAAGAATAACAAAGCTAGTGGACCAGAAGAAATACCTGCGGAACTAATTAAATATGGGACGCCAAAACTATATTTTCTAGATATATAAACGGAGAAAACATACCTTTGGTGTGGAAGGAAGCCTGGATAATCCCCATTCACAAAAAAGGGCGTAGAGATGACTGCTCCAACTATAGGTGTATATATGTTACCAGGACCATGAGCCGTCTATATGGAAAAGTCCTCCAAAGTCTCCTAGAAGAAGAATACGGACATCAAGAAATTGAAGAACAGGCAGGTTTTCGAGCGGGTCGCTCTTGCATCAACCATATTTTTAGTCTTACCCAGCTAAACGAAAAGAAAGTCGCCAGAAATGGAGAGATGTATCTTTTATTTGTGGAACTTATGAAAGCGTATGAAATTGTCCCAGTGCAAAAACTATGGCAAGTAATGGAAAGATCTCGAATAAGTAATACCCTAATAACAGCCATAAGGCAACTCTATGATCAATCAACCTCCAAGCTTAGGCTAAAGGGTGAATTGTGGGACAGCTTTCCAGTCACCAAAGATCTGAGATAAGGCTGCTGCTTGTCTTCCATCCTATTTAAGATATACCTTAATGAAGTCCTAAGAAAATGGAGAAGAGCATGCAATGGAATGGGCATACACATAAGTGAAAATACAACTATATATACTCTACATTTCGCCGATGATCCAGTTGTTCATGACAAGAAGGTTGTTTAAAGAATATGAATGGGGACTCTCGGTAAATCAATAAAAACGAAATGCATTAGAAACGACAGAGATGATTTACACCCAGAAAAGAACGAAACAGTAGAGGTGTGTATCGAATACCTATATCTAGGAACAAAGATTGAAACTGGGGGCCGCCGTACGGAGAAAAAAGGAGAAAAAAGGAGAAGAGATAATTATAAAGGGAAAGAGAGTGATAGGGTACCTAAATTCTATCCTATGGTTAAAGTGCATCTCTAGAGAATGAAAACACGAATGCAGAGAATAACGAACGAAAGTATCAGAAATAACATGAACGGCCAAACAAATGTAATGGAAGAAATTCAAGAAGACAACTGTGTGATCGAATTCCCAAACAAATTCTCAAATCGACACCTACTGAAAGAAGGAAAAGGGGAAGACCTAAGGTGACATGGATGGGAAGAATACAAAAGGCCATGTCGGAACGTGACCTACAACAGGGAGATTGGGAAGACAGAAGAGAATGGAAGCGAGGAACCAGAAGGCGCAGGACGCTATAAAATCGGATGATGATGATGATGATGATAACAATTAGTTAATTGAACAAGGCTAAAAAAATGAACAGGTTTTAAGCTTCGTTTTCAGATCTTCGACGTGTCACGAGCGACAATCCCCTCCACGCTCGCCGGTGGAATCTAGCAGGATCAACTGACTATCGTCCACTGTCGCTGGGTGTCGCAAAAGATTTGTTTTTTGGGATTAGATTTTTGTTTAAATAATAACACCATTTATCGATTTATTTTTGGCATAAAGCAAAAAAAAGGAAGAAAGAAAGTACGTCTTAATATTATTTTGCTCATTTTGGAACAAAAAGGAATGTATAAAATAATTGAAAATGTCAAAGAATCTAAAAAAACGGAACAGTTTGGAACAAAAACATGAAAAAACTTTCTAAATATAGCGCCTGTCGCGGATAGAGGAGAAAAAGTTAAAACAAATTTAACTCTGCCAGCGACCGCCAGAGACAGATAAGTGGGGAAAATAGGGGAAAAGCTGCTTAGTTGCTATTGGTCAACGAAGCTCTGAGAACTGACTTTACTCAAAAAAAAGAAACGGTAACGTTGTATAGTACAATTTTTTGATGAGCAGACTGACGTAATTTTTTTGCATCTCTATATTGTCGTTGATTGTTTCAACTGTTACTTCAAATGGACAAAAACAAATTATTTGACATGAGAACTGTTGACAACAAAGAAAAACGTTTTCAGAGGCGAAAATGACGTCAGTCCGCTCATCAAAAAATTGAACTATAGATCTGGTGTTTTCTGATGACGTCGGGTGATACTTCTGTCACTGTCTATGAACGAAGGAGGGTACTATGTTTAATCTGAACACACTTTGAGGTTTTTACTGTTATTTTATCTTTTTTTGAGTGAAAATTATTCAAGCGCGCGCCTTGGAAAGCCTATAAGCACAATATCGTGAATTTCTAGATCATCATTTAGCAATATATCCTTATAATCCATGGATTTTTCGTCGGTTTTTTTTTACTTTTTATAATAACAATTATTTACCCTTACTTGTTAGTTTTTCATCAATTATCTTTATTTACCCGGCCAAAGTGGGCGGATTAGCAACACAGTCGTTATACGAAATAAATTGGGAATTCTTTGGTAGTCAACGATTAAAAGTTAATTGTCAAAACACAACTTTGGTGCATACGGGCATTAACCATACAAGTCGTACGATTGATTTTAAATTTTCGCATTACTTTTGTTTCGCAAATGCCATTTAAGTGTAAATTTGAATAAAAAATGCGGTACTTCCAATTAGTTAATCTAAAAATCTGTTTTTTATCAAATTTTGTACGGTAAAAGTTTAAAGCATTGTCCCGGAACCATTCACCTAATTTTGCAAAATATTAAGTTTTTTACATTGTGTAAAATAATCATATCCTAAAAAGGTTTAATTCACGGTAAAAATTCTCGATTATTTTAGAAAACTAAATAAAAACAAGATACATATATTTTTTTTGAAAAACCACGCGAATGGTCTGTGGGGGATACCAGAAGCCTGCGGATTATCTGTTTAACTAAACGAACTGTTTTTATGATTCAAATTCACTCTTAAGTAACGCAATTTGCATAGTTAGCTCTTAATAATAATATCACCAAAAAATGTTGACCATATAGGTATATGTACCAGATGAGTGCTCTGAATGACAGATAGAAGGATAAATTCATTCGAAATTTGTATGGCTTATGCATCTTGCTGAGCTATCACACCTGCTAATATATCCATTATTTTAGTCAACATTTAGTTCTACTTATTTTGCACGACTAAAGCAGCTTGCCGCCTAAGATTGGAGCTAACGAACGACGTCACAAGTAGGCCAATCGCCAAGGATATTGACATGGTTATGTTAGCCCAAGTGTCACTGAATTGGTAAAATATATGAGAGTAGATGTTGGTGAAAGCTATGCCAAATATTTGCACCGAACAGTTGAGGAGACCGGCCTGTGTACCCTCGGGTTCCGGATAAGTCAGCTCTGAGCCCAGTTCGAAGCCTACCGGGAGAAGGCCTGTCATAAAGAACCTAAAATTAGGACAACAAAAAAGTTCAATATTTGCATTTAAAGCCATTAAAACCTTTCTTATTTTTTCCACAATGTCGCAAAAAAGGGATGTTGAAATGCAAAAAAAAGTAATAATATATTTTTTTTCGTTATTCACTTTAAAAGAGAAATTTTGGAACACTTAAAATTTTGACAACTTTGACAGCCGCCGTGGTAGAAGTGTTTAACAACCACTACCACTACCACGCATCATTTTTACTAGAGTTTTTGGAACACCTTAAAAACTGTCACTTGTAAAAAAGACGAAATAAAAAATTTTACTTAATTTTACAAAATAAGTGTTTTATATGTTGGAACCTGTTTATATTTTAATATTTTTAAAATTACTTACGCCAAAATTCTCTAAAATTAACCAGAAAAATAACCACAATCACAACGAAATGGATTCGTAACTTACGGCAGTGGTAGTAGTTAATTACCACAACGGAATGACGTTTAGCTATTGCGCAGACGCAGTTATTACCACAACCACTACGAAATGTCAAATAAGCGTTCCAAAATATCTCTAAAGAATAACAATCCGTAACACTCGGTTCCCACCTAAGACTGCAGACGCGTGCAGATTTTTTTGCAAAAAAAGTTATAATAACATATGTACCAGCCGATATAATACTGGTGGAAAATATATTTACTTTTAACCTCCCTCTCAATTCCCCCTATTGACTATTGACCTATTGAACTTTTTCTAAAATGACTTTTCGTTTAGATATAATATTTTTGGGACATGAAAATATACCAAAGGTTCTTGCCACGTTGAAAATAATATAAATAACCAGTAAAAAATTGGACAATATGAAAAAAAAGAAAGGGGAGGAGGAGTAAATTCGAATTGCATGGTGTTTTTAAGATTTGCTTAAAAATGATTTTCAATAATGTGCCATATGCCAGGATTTGAATGTTTTATTTTGTTGAATCCTAACAATTTTACAGCCCATATCTAAGAAAATATAAAAAAATAGTTCTATAGTGTGGGATATTTTTAGAAAGCATATTTTAAGGACAATTTATGTTTATAATAATTTAAACTAAAAGTCATTTTAGAAAAAGTTTCTTGATAGGGAGGACTGAGAAGGGTAAAAATAAATATATTTGCCACCAGTCTTCTATCGGCTTGCACATATCTTATTATAACTTTTTTTGTAAAAAAATCTGTCCTTTAATTATGTTTCGCCATCTTGGATTTTCATTTTAGGCCCTAATAGACACTTTAAGTTGGTCATAGGACAAATACACGTAAACGTGGAAAATAGCGCAATATTCTTTCTTCCTTTTATCAGATACATATATACAGATATCAAAATCCAATCTCTGCGGTCCATCGTTGAGGTTTCTCATCATGGTCACGTCATTTGCATGTATAACGTTCATACATGACGCTAACCTACGTAGCATAGCGTTTGCGGCATGTTGCTAACGTGAAGCATGAAAGATAAAAATACATGGTAATAAAATGTAAAAGACAGAAACATCCGAGCCGGAAAATTTCACGTATACCGAGCCGGAAAATTTCACGTATACCGCTGGGCACCTCGACCAACTTAAAGTGTCTAATGTCCATAAACAACGCTACTAAAAAAATATATATGTCAAAAATCTGTCATATTTTCAATATGGCGAACATCGGATCAAAGAGATTTTAGGGAACTTTCGGTATGTTATTTATAAAAGTATTCTAAAGTCCTAAAGCTCTGTGCCAAAAATCAAAGATGTCTTATTTTTTTTTCCACATTTTTACTAGATTCATTGGAGTAAGTGGTTATGCTCAGCTTTATAAGCAAGGTTGCTCAGCTGGCATAGTTAAAGCATTCGTGCGCACAACTAGCTTTAGTGCGTAAATACAGTAGGTATGCCAACGTCACCCCCGCCTATCCATAACATTGGTAAATATGGTTTCTTTGTGAGTGAACGGGCAGATGGGAATAAAATATAATTAATAAAAATTTTAAACTTACCCCAGTATTCCAGATGTAATATACACTAATAATAATCCTTTTGATAATGTGAACGTAAACAGCAACATACCAATTAGAGAAAATGCGTAAACGATCAAAGTAGTTTCCCTAAAACAAATATAATATTTATATTACTTCCCATAAAAATTAATAACATAGAACTTTTTACTCCAGAACACGAAAGTAAAAACAAAAGTGGAATGATAATATCCTGTAAATAAAATGACCGCATGTGTACTTAACATTTGTCAGCCTAAATAAGACAAATATTGACAAAATTCCCCTAACTCTGAGGCTAATAATAAAAAGGGTTATCGCACATCACTTATGGAAGGCAAAAAACTAGTCATTCCGGTTGTATAACAGCACTGAACAAATCAAAACACTATATTTTTAGCAAAAACAGGCAAAAAAACGAAAACACTTTAATTTGACTAAAAAAACAACGGAGTAACATCCTAGTAACTTTTGTTTTGGTTCAAACAAGTGTGTGGCTAATAAAAGAAGCAGGCAAATATATATCATGTTTACAGGGGGACTTGAAACCCATCTAAAAATGATATAACTTTACTTTTTCTATTAACAAAAATTTTAAAAATCAAAATTTTAATATATTATGAAAAATCATGCTAAAAAATACCAATTACTGATTATTGAAAAGACACACCAAAAACAAAAAAGAATGTCAAATCGATTCGATTGATGTGACTACGTTCTTTTAGGCTCATAACTGTCACCTGCATAAGGCGGTCATTTTTGTGAAATTTCTCAGGGGGTATTATCATTCTACTTTTGTTTTTACTTTCGTGCTCCAGAACCGGAGAGTTAAGAAATGTAATTTTTTCAAAATCATTTTAATTAAACATACGCCATATAAAACTAACATGCAATGGCATAAATTGACTTAGCATAGGCTGGCTCTAAAGTAGACATTTATAATAAATTCAACTTACTTAAACTTTCTAAATCTATCCAAGGCGTATCCACAAACGACGGATCCCGCCATACCCGCCACTACAATAACCAAACCAATTCTTCCAGCATCTTCATCTTTGCCCTGCAAATGAGTCATAATATATAATAAACTATCGTGCCCTTTATGACATAGGACATGTCTGGTAACTGATAGCTGGGCATAAATATTATTAAGGGGTAAGATAGCTCTCGAGTTAAACTAGTCCCAAAAAACTGTGACAAGGTTACCTTAACTTGTGGGTCAGCCGCAATCTTATTCAGATCCGCAATTGTAAAAGTAACAAAATAATTAAAATAACTTTGTTGACTTTGTATTTTTATGAGTAAAAAACAAAATATTTGTTTCTCCAATCAATATATAAATATTTTTTAAAGTTAATAAAACTATATACTATAGTTTCTTACCGGGTAATACTTGTTAACGATCTCACTCAGCAGTGTCGAAATGGCATAAAACACTCCAACATTGATACCATAAGCAATTAGAAGCAAGACGAAACTTTTGTTTTTGAGCAAGTTTTTAAGAGATCCTATGAAATTTTCCTTCTGCTCTTCTTGTTGTTGAGCAGCATACGAAGGAGGAGTAGGGGGTCCAGACTTGAAGACTGTAGATAAAAAATATTGTATGCGGCAGACTTTTACCAAATAAAATTAAACGTATCTATCCAGGTATCAGGACACTAAAATGTTCATCCTGAGATGCCCAAAATTCAAAAACAACCTCAAGTTATCGATTTTCACCCTAAACTTAACAATTCAATCAACAAGGCTAATGTAGGTACTTGAGTGAAGAAAAGGCTAATTAATAATAATTTTTATTTTAAATCTTCACACCCGTAGTATCCCCAAATTTCTAAAAAGAAGGAAAATGCCATTTTATTTATATTAGAAAGAAAGGTTTTAGCCAAAATGGCGCTAGTGCCTTCGGAGAACTAGCTTTGGATCCGCTTTTGTCTAAAACAAGCACACAGTAACATGCTGCATAGGTACTTTTTACCGTAGGCATTACTCACGATCGTCTGTTGAGGGCATTAAGATATTGCGTAAAATGATCGAAAATGCTTTGTATTTCCTTAATTTTGAAAGTGAAAATTATTATACAGCCATTCCAGCTAAAAGTCCACCACGGGTAATATCGCAAAATGCGAATTAACGAAGGCATTAACCTACTCTTTGTGACCAATTATATGATTTTTAATTTTCTTCCAAAAGCTGAAACGGTTTCTATTAAAAAAGTAATTTAAAATCCATCTTTGTGACAAAAAAAAATTCAAAAACAGGAAATTTAGGCGTTTTCTTATATTAAAACATTAGCTTAAACTTTTTACTCTCAAATATTTTTGCACACTATCCATGAAATAATTCTATAAAAAATCAATAAAGTAGGCTTGCTAGTATTACCAAGATTCATTTTGCGTAAATCATCTTCTTCTTGTAATTTAGATATTGTTTCTATTTTGAGTGGAAATAGTGTTCAGTCTGTTACGTTCCGTCCGTTACGCAACATTTTGTTTGTTCAATTCTTAAGCTTTTCGTTTTTTGGTAAAATAGTAACAAATATTATTTAATTGTGATTTTAACTTTACGATTATAATCAATTTTGGCATTTTTTGAGGTCCTATTGGCAAATAAATAAATAATACAAAAATGAATGAAGCTATGCTTCTTTTTCCTGTTGCGTCCGTTACGCATATTAAAAGGATTTTTACCAACTTAATAAAGTAGATAAAAAATAGGTTTACGTTTGAATTGTTTGAGTACAGTTAATGTATTTATTTTTTGGTATGCGTCCGTTACGCTGGAATGGCTGTATAGTTAAATATTTGCTAAGACTTCCTATTTTAAAAATACTTACAAACTAAAATTAAAACTAACAATACTGAGCATAGTGATGCGGTTCCAATAAACAAAACGTAAAGTTGTTTTGTGACTTCAGCTGGTGATCCCCCAGGGCATATCATAGGTGGAATTAAGAATCCTGCTGCTATTCCAATCTGAAAATTTTTAAAAGAAAGTTGCTTTTTTTAGCAAAAATTCCAATAAAAATGTATTTTTCCTAGATTAAGTAATAAGTAGCAGTCCATTAAAGCTGAACAAAAAACTTCACACTAACAATTTTTTTGACATAATTTTAAGTTTTTTTCTTTTTCTTTTTCTATGATAATAAATGATTTTAAAAAAATCATTAAGAACAAGGAAATTAAAAACGTTGTGAACTCAATTAAACTCCTTTTGCCAGAATGCACTTCTTTTAAGTTTTTGCCACTAAATTATATGTCCCTTTTTCTCAAAACAACAAAGATGGAAAAAAGTAAACGGCAAGAAGCAAGAAGAAGTGGTAAAGCATTACACTTTTGCAGTTCAAAGTTGCCTATTTTAGTGCAACCAAAGATGCAATTACCTGATTCCCAAAAACTCCAATACTGCAAGCGGAAGACACTTGATCAGGTCCAAACCATACCGCTGCCAGTCTAGCAGGTACAGAAAGTATGAATACTTGGGAAAGGGCAACAATGCTTTGACCAATAAAACCGACGTAGAATCGATCAGGTGCCACTGAAGCTACCTTTATCCAGGACCCTAAACAGGTTCCTAAGATGCCGACGACTACTGCTAGTCTTAAACCCTAAAAGTAAAAGAAATTTATTTCCTGAACTCTTTTTTCAATATTGGCACAAGCCTGTACAACACCCGCTCAACTAGCACATAAAAAACACACATTGATAGCGTCAATGGTAGTTCCAATAATCTATATTATATTAGTGCTCGGGAAAAAAATTGTATTGTTGGAGAATAAAAATAAGAAATATTAAAGCTGGTTTATGAATTTACTTTTCCTTTTCTTTAAATTTTTCCTTTAACCCTAATCTTTTTTTCACAAATGTGGAAACTCTTTCAATAAATCTATTAAATGTTCAGTATGCATTTCCAAAAAAAAAAACAATCAATTTTGAGGTTAAAAAAATTTCATCAAATATTATGCTTGCTGTACTTGCGCAATACGATCTTTCTATTTCTTTTTCCGTAAAGTTAAATATTGATTAACTTTCGAGGTCATTCCTTAAAGCTTAAGGAAAAAGATACGCCCACATCCATCCCTGAATACATGAGATTTAATAATTGCTAAAAAAAAAAGTTACAGCAAAAGTTACAGAAAAGAAAAACGAATTTAAGCATGAACCAACCTTTATAAAACCTTTAAATTTTAGCTTGATTTTCGCTAGTGACATCTGGATGATAGCCTTTTACGAAAAAACAGAGAAGGGACAAGGAAACAGATACAAAGTGAGCTTAAGAAATATGCGAACGATGAACTGAAGTCGTCCTGGAGGCAAGAGTCAGGGTACAGATAGTCCAAACTATTCGTGAATGGTCCGGACACAGCCAGAACTAAATGGACTGGGCAAAACGCAAAAGGACATTGGACTGCTGACCGGACACAAATAAACACCGGTCGTTATAACCAGGGGGTTTATTCTTGAATTTCGTAGGAAAGATCGCACGGGAACAGTCCTCTCCCTGATATCGACCAATAATAACCTTTGAAGCGATCACGAATTATCCGAAACCTATCCGACTACGACCAATTGCCGTGTATCGAAGGAACTTTCCTACACTCTAATGCACGTGCCCCCGGACCAGGTGTGTGAAAGTGTGGGAAAGTTCCTACGATACACGGCAATCGGGTGAGCTTCGGTCGTGGTCCGATATTTTTCGGATAACTCGTGATCGCTTCAAAGCTTATTATTGGTCGATAGAGCAGGAAAAGTTGCACTTTCTCAAATAGGCCGATATACTAAACTTCGTAAATAAGACAGGTAGGCCCGGAAAGATAATCGGCGGTCTAATTTCCGGGCTCACTAGCCGTAGTACTACTAATTTGTCTTCCTGAACATATATATTTTAATTTTTGTCTTGCTAGACACGACACTAAAAAGATATAAAGTATATAATACTTAAGTCGAAGTACTTTTAAACAATTTAGAAATAATAATTTAATTATTCTATAAAACATGACCTATCAGGGGCAATTGCAGGATGGCTCTCATTTATTATCATGTACTGTCTACACATTTAATATGAAGTGTTATAATATCCCAATTTTTTTACCAATAGACGAAAGAGGTCAAAACATTAGAATAAAATAGAATAGAATATATTTATAATAGATTATATTTATTGACTATGATAATATATTTTGTGGTATTTTGTAGCAAGTCAATACTTAAAAAAGGAACATGAAAAATTAATAAATAAATTGAATTCAAATTAAAAACAGATTCAAATACAAAACTTGGAAAAAAATCATACAAAAAAACATAAAATGTAAATGATACACAAAAATCATTACCTACTTGTAAATACCATACTATAAAAGAATTTTGAAGATTTATTATTTTTATTAAATTTTCTCTAATGACAGACTTAAATTTTTTTGTATTTTATGTTATTTTTCTGATGTAAATGCTTTATAGTAACTAAGTTATTTGAGTTTCGTGTATCGTATTAAAGAAAACTTTATACAGGTTACATAAGGTCAAGAAAATGCAATTATTTTACATGTACATAATGTGGATTAATTGTGCCACAAAAATTCTTTAGATTAGAAGGAGAGCAGTTTTTGATTTAATTTACTTTGAAATGGAACAGTCCATTCTGCCCCATATGGGTTCTGATACATTGTTTGAGGTAGTCTCCACAGAAAAAAATGGGCACACATTTTAATTTGTTTGCTAAATTATTAATTTTTTAAAACCGCCCTTATTTATAATATATGTTTTTT
Source organism: Oxystoma pomonae (assembly GCA_963921995.1). Lineage (NCBI taxonomy): Eukaryota > Metazoa > Arthropoda > Insecta > Coleoptera > Brentidae > Oxystoma > Oxystoma pomonae. Next base: position 76,740,291 of record OY998166.1, on the reverse strand, counting down.
AGTTCCTGTGAAAGAAAAAAATATTTTGTTTCTGATCTTTTTTACCGTGCCAAAAAAACGCCATAAATTTCATAAAAAACACATCTGATTTTTATAAGGTTTATGAGCTTTTGTGAGATAAAATGTTAGGTTTATTAAAGTGTGTAATAATTTATGAGCTATGTTTTTGATTTTCGTAAGGTTTTTTGCTGCTTTATGTGTCCGATTTTTACCTGATCCTATAATCTGATAGACTTATAAATATGCTTAAAACTTGATAGTCCAAACGTTTTATTTTCAAACATTTCATAGGTTTATGAAAGCACGAACTTCATAGGTTTTTATGATTATTTCCTTGTTTTTTTATGTTATATGATGAAGTTTTTAACTGTTTCAATAGATTTTATAGTTAGACTTTAAAACAATATACACTCTGGGTTTGAATATAACCACAATTTTATGGGTTCTCCATTGCATTTTATAATCTGACATGCTTATAATATTTTACAGGTTTCTTTAATGAATTTACTGTTCTTTTGACTACCTGAAAACTTATGAAATCTATTTAAAAACACTGTACCTTAGCCATATTATGTGTAGTAAGTACTTGTACAAAAAAAAATATTTTTTGACTTCTGAAATCTTATGAAATTTTACAAACAATGCCTCATAAAATCTCAGAGAAACTTAACAAAGTAATACGTTCACAAAAAAAAATATTGTTTTGGAACATAAAGTCTCATAGAAACTTATTAAAGTAAATCTTATAAAAAAAACTATAATCACATTATCTGTCGTAAATATTTTACAAAAAAATATTTTTTAAGCTTATGAAATCTTGTGGGCTTTGTACATAAAGCCTCAAACAATCTCATAAAAACTTATTAAAGTTTCATCTCTACCTCAGCCTATGGCGACAAATACGTACTTATATGTGTGTTATATTGTAGTTTATTAATTCCATTACTATTACTACTACTACCCCTGCTAGAGGGTTGTGCCATTATTTTTTATTTTAGAATGTTGCAGTTAGATCTAATAGAATCGATTAAATCTTTATTATTTAAAAATCACAAAATATTGTAAACTTTTATAAACTACCTAGCTGGTGAAATATGATGAAATCCTAGGCGGAATTTGTATCTCACTGTCACTAATTAAAAATTATAAATTTATCGAAGCGTAAATCATGAAAACTTATAATGTTTGATGTGTTATTTTTTACAATTTTTTTTGCGTTTTTTTTAGTAGAGTATTCACTAGTTTTTCTTACTTTTTTAGGCGAGGCCATATCGCCCCCATTTGTGACCATTTCGCCTTAAATGTGGGTCGGAATGTCATTTAGATATTTTTTTTTACTTTACAAAATATTAAATGTATATAAGCAAGCAAATTTTGTTGTAAATGTTTGAAGACGGTTAACCTGGGGTGTTTTTGGTCAGCATATTCGTGACTAAAATCGTTACTATGGTAATACGGAGTCGAGACAGTTGCGATCTGTCACCCGGAACTCAGGATTTCATTCGAAACATACCTTGAATTTATTTTTCGTGTGTGTTTTGCTTTTAGCTGCTAAATAATGAAAGAAATTATTGAATTTGTGATTCAAAAAGGTAAGGTCAATGTGTTAGGTTACCAATATTCCTCCGTAAATAACACTTTCTTTATGGTAAAAAAACATAAACAAGTGACAGGTTATTACTGCATTGGCTCCGTATAACAATGACCACGATTTCAGTGACAAAGGTGCAACCCAAAAAACAATTAACTATTTTTAAACTCAAGGGCATCACAGGTAGCTACTGCGTCGACTCCGTATAAATACGTTTTTCAATACGATTCACAACGCGGCGAATCGAACAACTTCGTTGGCCCTACCCAAGTTCGATACCACTTTTTTGCATAAAACCAGGTATCGTATCGAACTGACTGATAACACCAATAATAAGCTGTTAGCACTTCTAACATTGAGAATCCTAGAGCTTAGTTTATGCTGATTGGTGACTTCAACTTCCCACTAGTTACTTGGGAATATAAAGAAGGCATTTACCTTCCCAATTATATTCAACCTACTGCAGCTGAAGCTTTCTTAGATAGCATATTTAACTTAGAATTTTAGAAAATTATTCATATACAAAATAGTATGCATAAAATTTTGGATGTCTTAATAGAGGACTCAATTATTGCATCATTACAACCAATCGACAATCTTCATTCAGTGCTTACAGTAACAATTAGGATTGATAGGCAGTCAAACCTTAGACTTAGAAACTCTTCATGCAACTCTATAGGTGACTTCGAAAAATGTAACTTTAATGTTTCATGTAATTTTTTGCTTCGTCCGACTGGTTTTTTATTGACAAAGACCTGGATTTACATTATATTCCACTATTCATGAAGGCATTGGCCGCTTTGTCCCTAAGAGAAAACTCAAGGGTGATAAGTACCCCAAATGGTATGATAGCAGTCTCCGTAAATTAATAACAGAGAAAAACAAATACAAGAGTTCTGGTTCAACCCAGCACTAAAAAGAGTTTTTTAGACTTCGTCGTGAAGTAAAAGAACATATAGATATGTGCTATTTTTTGTTTATTGCTACTGTTGAGCAAATGATTCCTAAAAATATCAAACACTTCTGAACTTTTATTAACTCTCTGCACAAAGAATCAGGTATCCCAGGAAATATGATACAAAACTGCAATAAACATGGAATGGGACAATAAAATATGCAGATGAAAAACACAGAATGCTTCAAATCTATCAACTAATCCAACAACTTGACGTTAAGAAGAAGGCAGGCCTTGATGGTATTCCGAATATCTTACTGAAGAGATGTCTTACAGCCCTCTTCCAGCCTCTCTTTGACAAGGGCAGTTTTCCCTCTTTGTGAAAAAAATCTTTCTTGATCCCAGTCCATAAGTCTGGCGATATGTCTGATGTAACGAACTATCGTGGAATATCGATTCTTTCAGCCATATATAAACTAATTCTCGTTCTACAGTGACATTTCTCATTGTTTCCAGCTAGTATATTGTGGACTCTGTAGAAGGTGGTCATGAAGTTGACGTACTATATACGGACCCGGAAATAAAATCGGTATCGCCGGAAATTACCTATCTGTGATCGAGTCCTACCTCTTTCAGGACACAAGAGGTGATGGTTTGTGATGAGACATCAAAACAAGCTTAGGTATCATCTGGTGTGCCCCAAGGGTCACAGATAGCATTGGTCAGATTCTGTATTCGCTATTTTTGAATGATATTGGAGAGTGTTTTTGGTCATCAGAATTCGACGTGTACGCTGATGATTTGAAATCTTACTGTGTGATTGACGACCACTCGAATCTGCAACACGATCTTGACAATTTAACAACGTAGTGTTGATTAAAATCTGCTTTCGATCAATGTGAAAAAGGGCAAAGTGATTTCGTTTACGAAAAGTTTGAATCCGATTAGACCTCTTTACTTCACCAATAATGAGCCTCTTGAGGCTGTAGACAAGATTAATGATCTTGATGTTACATTTTTAATAAATGGGTCTTTTAATACTCATATTAATATTATTACTCTTAAGGGTTTGAGATTATTAGGTTTCGTAAAGGGAAACACAAGATTTATGAATGATATTAAAGCCATAGAATCTCTGTACAATTGTTTATTTCGTAGCATTTTGGAGTATGAGGCTGTTATTTGTTTTCCATATCACAACTGTCATATTCAACGTTTAGAACGTGTACAAAAGAAATTCGTAAAATACTTATTATACAAACATCACTTTCTGTACAAATATATAAAATATGATACCAGGCTTCTCTTATGTGGCATGATGGGTCGCCGTAGACCAGTGAACAGCGTCTTAGCCTGCAGAACAGAGATCGCAGGATCGGATCTCGGCAAGTACACATTGCTTCACACAACACCGAATGCGACTCGAGATGACGACGGGCGGCACCACTTCTCAGCAGCTCCGCAGTTAACGTTGTGCATAGAGTAACAACATACGAGGTAGAAGTAGGCGGCACGGCTGACACTGCACCGAAAACTTTGCGGGACTCAAAGGTGGACGGCCGAGGACCCCGCCAAACTGGGTAGAGGAGACTAGCCGGTGACCCGAAAAAGCACGACTTGGACTTCTCCGAGATCGGGACTCCATAGGACGCGGCTGGACTCCGACAGATTTGGTAGCGGGAGTCGACAGAAGGTGACTTGGAAGAGGCGGTACCACCTTCGGGTAGCAGGACCACTCCAAAGAGATGCATCTGAAGACTCCGAAGGCGACCTTGACCAGCGAAACCGGGACCTCGATTTTCGGGTCAACCTATATGACGGCGAGCTGCTGGGGAGAAAAGTCTACCGTCAACCAAGTTCTGCTTGGACGGTAGAGATGTTAGATAGATGCAAGTCTAACACGTAGCAGGACCACCCTTCGGAGGGGGTGTAAAGCCGGCGGTCCACTGTGTATACTTGCTACGCAGTCTAAAAATCCCTGCCCTCGACAAAGAGATGTCAGGCAAAATTAAGTCCTCTTAGAAAAAGAAAACTTGCATCCTAAGGGGCACGTGCATCAGTCGGGGGTGCACGGGAGCTATGGCAAAAAGGGTCCATTATGCGGCCTAATTGCCAGGCCTACGGCCGCCCATCTACTACTATTATGTGGCATGAAAACTTTAGATGTTAGGAGAAGACATTTTCTTTTCAGGTGACTTATAATAAGTACCATGCGGAACGATGCCTATTTGTGAGTGATTCAGAGTTGGAAGTCAGAGTATGCGATGATGTGAAATGATGTCTGGATTGAGGGTGAGTAGTGAATCCACTGACGGGCCCACGCTGGTCACTCCGGGCGAAACATCGTTTAATTGTTTCTCCTTTCGCTTTGGTCTTTTGTGTGTTCCTTGTGGGACACTCATCCAATTTTGAATTTTCGTTCTTTCCTCCCAAGATCTTTTGATCTTCTCCTTTTTAGATTTTTTTCGCTTGATGTAACTGATTTGGAAGTTTAACTTCTTGTTTTAATTGTCTTAGGAGCATATTCCTATTGGAAAGATTAACACGCCAGGACGAACCCGTATCAGGTGACTTATAATAAGTACCATGCGGAACGATGCCTATTTGTGAGTGATTCAAAGTTGGAAGTCAGAGTGTGCGATGGTGTTAAATGATGTCTGGATTGAGGGTGACTAGTGAATCCACTGACGGACCCACGCTGGTCACCCCGGGCGAAACATCGTTTAATTGTTTCTCCTTTCGCTTTGGTCTTTCGTGTGTTCCTTGTGACACACTCATCCAATTTTGAATTTTCTTTCCTCCCAAGATCTTTTGATCTTCTCTTACTTCTTCTTTTATTTTTTATTTATAAATTAGTTGATAATCTCATTGACTGTGAAGATCTATTAGCTGCCATTCAATTTCATATTTCATCTAGGAATACTCGTAATCAAAAATTATTTTCTGAAAAAACTCGTAGAACAAATTACGGTAAAAATTATCTAGTTGATAGGCTTGTTAGGAATTATTTTCTGAAAGAACTCGTAGAACAAATTACGGTCAAAATTCTCTAGTTGATAGGCTTTTTGGAATTTTAACAATTATTTTTCAGAAATTGCCCTGTTTTTTCTAACACAATGGAAACTCAAATCAATTGTTTCATAATGTCAACTGATCTTTTGTTTTTAGATTCTTTTCGGTTGAAGTAACTGATTCGGAGGTTTTTTAACTTCTTTTTGACAAGTTATGTACCTATTTTAAGTTATACTTATGTTTTATGCTTATTAATTGTGGTAACACTTAGGAAACTCTGTTTTCTGTAGTGTACGTATTTCAAATAAATAAGTGACTAAATATTCCTGCAAAAAGTAGCTATAATTTTTTTTCGACATTTACATATATGCGGACTAAAAAGATCCTAATAATTTAAATTGTATCCTTATTGAACACTGACAAAAAAAATTCGTCCAATATGTTAACGTAAAATTGTGTGTATTTTAACTCGACTGCTTACGACACGAGTGTGATGTTTTTCGAGTTGTATAGAGTATGGTATATGCTTATATGTGCCACGTTAGAGACGAAACGGCTGAACCTATTTCGATAAAAGTGATTGGGAATCAGAGACTCCCGTGAGTGCTATAGGTTATATTTTATTATAAAAAAATCAACATGGCGAGTGTTGGGTTGAATGTTATTATATTTTTATTATTAATATGTAAAAATAAAATTGGGTATGGGAGAATAATACCATTTTATATAACAAAACTGAGTTGGGACCGCTCCACCCTGACTTTCTCTACAAAATATTATAGCGTCCTTACCAATTTTTCCAAAAGATAACTCCCCGGAAAAATAAATGGAATGTATAGCACCATATAAATCAGGGACGTCCAATTGACCCAAGTGTTCGATATGCCATAGTAGTTCGTAATCACAGGGGTTATTATCGAATATTGAATCCACTGCAGTGCATTCGAGGCAGAAAATAAAACGAACAGTGCCAAAATAAACCATCTGGCTTTGTAAACTTTTGGTTTCTCGATGTTTGGTAGGCTGGCAGTACTTCCTTTCTCTGGATCAGTAGTGGAGGTAGAATTCATGTTACCTTAGCCTAAAATTAACAATAACACCTTGACATTAATATTATCAGATCTATACCTATGTTCAAAAAATATAGACTTAAAAAAGTAGAGATGAAACAAAATATGCAAACTAAAAGCTAATATTAAATTTACAATATCTAGGATTATGGTCGGTAGAGCGTTGGCGTAGTGTTTACACATATATAGATATATACAGTAATGAAAGTTGGAATGGATTTATTTAGAACGCACTTATTTGTTCTTTCCTTAAACACCTAAGTCTTTATTTCATTTACATTGTTTAAGGTTTGGTTTGTACAAAAGTACAAAAATTTAAGAAAATTACCCATAGGAAATTTGCAAAAAAAAGACGAGGTTATAAGTTCGATGAGTTTTTTTTTTAAATTAGATCACAGCCCCCTTAAATTACAAGCCTGATCCTTCTGCGAATTGTAACACTGTCGAAGGCTGACATTTTTTGTCATTGTTTTGTCCGGCGTTTGTTTATTGGCAAACATATTGTCAACATCACTTTCAAAATATTGTCATTTTATAATTATTTGAAAACTATATTTCAAAAATGCCATTAAAATGCTGCTATTGCAAGTAGCAATTATGATAGCTCCATTGGTATGGACGACAGCGATGCCGAATGCTTGGCGCGCAAAACAAATAATCATTTGAAGTGAGCTAGTTATACTTCATTCCAAATTGACTGACTGACAATGACAGGACAATGACAGACGAAGAATTTTTAAACATTGTTTTATTTGTATACTTCATTACTTCAGTGACCTATAGATCTGTCAGCCTTCGACAGTGTTGCAATTCACAGAATGTGATGCTTTAGAGCTGCCTGCTTGATGTCGGGGTTAACGCCGCGACTTTCAAGCAGGAGATGCCAGGTTCAAGTCCCGGATCTTGCAGTTAGTCTACTTGGACTTTTTCTTATAAAATTACAGAATTTTGTAAGATTAAGGAAAAACGCAGTATGAAGCGGAATAGGCCGAGTTAGCTAGAAGGCAAGCTAATTCGTTTCCATACCGTCCCTCGGAGAGGACGTTAAGAGGACGGTCCCGTGTGATCGATATATTGATAGTGGAGCATGTTAAAGATCCCTAGCCTCGACAAAGGGGTTTAGGTCTAAATTAAATCCTTCTAGGAAAAGAAAACTGCCTTCCTAGGGGGTGCTCATCGGACCGGTCTGGTGAGCGGGTAGGGGGGTTTTTTTGTATATTTCAGGACACAGGTGACTTAGAGTCAGAGAATCCTAAGAGATAGAGCCAATAAAAACAGACAAGAAGAAGAATGTGATGCTTGTTTTTAAGTGGGCTATGTTTAGATTTCTGTTTTAGCCTAATCTCCAAAAACTTCTACCCCCGCTTTTTTTTACGACAAAATTTAAAACATCCAAACTCAACCCGAATTTTCATATTTTTTTTTTTAGTTAATTATAGAGAGATTATTAAAAAAAAATATTCACACTTTCACGACAAAACTGAAAAAATGTTTTAATTGCCTAACTGCTTAACACTGTTTATAATTATTTTTTTAGAGAAGCTCTAATTTGGTCTTGTTTTATTAAAAAAACCATAATCCTTCCACAACTTAAGCGAAAAAAGTGAAAAAAATGTATTAACTTCCAAACAGCATAGATAAATAATTCGAGAAATTATTTCTCTATGTGATTCAGGATAACCCCAATTCGGTCCTATTTTATTTAAAAAAAAACATACTTCACCTACCACTTTTACGATACTAAAAAAAATTATCAGATATGAAAAGTAAAGGAATAGAAACCGAAGAGGTGCATTAGAAAAGCCTTTTACAAACAAAAATTAAAATTTTGTTGTAAACGTATTGTTTCCAATACGACAAAATATTTACCGATATTCAGTTTATCAAAAAAATTATTTATACCAAGCTTGTGATTCCCGCTTTGTGGTATATAAAAAACATATATTCTGGGTATATTCGGGTTTATACGTTTTTTTAAAGTGTCTTTTAATTCTGAGGTACAATTTTTTTTTATCAATGATTTGTTATTTGCAAATTTTTAGGCTTTTTTGACTTTAAAAAAAAAATGACCTCAAAGGCCTGGGTGAAAATAGGTATTTTGATGAGACCACACATTGTCTAAGTAAAAACCATAAAGATTGGCTGCGACCACCTCCGACCCCTCGAAATAATCGTGTAATAAATTAAGGGTGCAGGTCTGCAGGTGTGTTAATTGGTTTAAAACATAATTATCTAAAAAAAATAACTTTTTAACTAAAATTTAATTAAATATTAAAAAAGTTATATATTTTACAGTGGGGGTTTATAATTCCCCCTCCCTTAGTCAACTACCCGCCATAAATCATTCCATAAGATCTTAATTATTTAAGCAAACATTGTATTTTCTCTACTTTTACTGGACCCCCCCACCTTTCAGTTACTCTCCACCAATTTTAATAAAGGTAAAGGTCTTTTTATGCCACTAAGATATATTAAAACCCAATTATTTTTAAAAAATAACTTTATACATAAATAGTTTTTAGGAATTTCACGTATTACAAAAAATGTCACATTATGACAAGTTCCTTATTATAATTTAATAATAATTTTAATTTGTAGGCTTCTTCCTGATTTCAGAAATGCATAATTTATATGCCTTGGGTTGCATAGTTTTTTCACTTAGTGGGTATGATTTACAATTTAAGGCAATTGGACATAAAATGCAAAAAAACTTTATAGAGTCCAATATTATTTTTTGCCTCCATTTATTCGTTTTGTCAAGAAAGTGAAAAACATGACCTATAATCAAAACTCAAGTTGTAAGTCAAAGTGAAAAAACACCATATTCTTCAAAACTAATTTTACAGGGGCATATAATTAGTCCTGTCTAAATTTGACATTTAGAATGACACTTGCCTTTTTTAGATAAATATTTTTAAAGCTTCTTATGGTAAAGCCATGATGGTAATTTAAGGTTTAAAATATTTTAGCATAATTTAAGAGGTAACATTTTTGTTTAAGCGCCGTAGCGCAGTGGGCAGCGTATCTGCCTGCCGCACGGAAGGTTCCGGGTTCGAATCCCGGCTAGGTGCATGGATATTTTGTGTTTGTCCCAAAAAACTTTACATTTGGCTCTCACTTTGGCAACAATGAAAAGTCCCAGTATAAGCTTTCTTTCCAAACTTTCGATTCCTAGAATAAAGGACTCACTTTTTTCAAGTTTTCACTGTTTTTTTAGCATTAAAAAAAAGTACTGCCAAAAAACATTTTTCTCTGTTAAAATGAAAAATATTTAGAGAGAGAGGACAGAATTTTAGAGGTAGATGGAGATGTAATTTAGTGAAGTGCAAAAATATTTAAGGTTGTTGAAGACAGCCAGCTATAAAAAAGTATTTTAGAGAAAGATAAAAATAATTTAAGGCAATTGTTTAATAAAAATTTCTGTTATGTCAACTGTCTGTCATCCATCTTAAGTGGTGTCGTGCATATGATTTTTATTTTGCCATTTTTATACAAAAGTCAGCAAAAATTGCAATAAAGTGTGTGAGACATGAGGTGCTATTAATTTCTTTCAATCAAAGTTCTTTACAGTCTTTAAATTTACCAAAAAACGTGTTCTACTTTAAGTGTATTTAAGCACATCTAAAAATCATCACTTTATTTATAACTTTTTTTTACCTAACATATAAATATATACAATAGTAGTTGTGATCATTTAAATGCAGCAAAATCATTTCCTGACCTGGCGAAAAACACTCACCCTGTATAACCGTAAAAAAGCCTTTAAACATTTTCTTATGACAGATGAATGGTTTGTTACTATATACTACTATAATTGTGTTGTAAAATATGGTTAAAATTATACCTCTAATTTTATTAGATGTGGAATTTCTGTACAAAATGTAATGTAAAAACATTTTTTTTCTACCTTCATCAAAAACATGATTTTAGTAACTGTCTGAAGATAACTAAAGCATAGCATTTTTGGTTACCGATGCAAAAAACTCTCTTTTTTATCACAGGTGCAAAAAAAGATTTCTGTCCGTTTTTTACCCAAAATTAAAGAGAAATAGCGGACTATAGTAATATTGAAAAAATGTAATTATTCTAAATAAATAATTTAAAAACATCGTAAAAATATCAAATTTTCAAAGATTAAAATAAAATCTATATGTTTGTGGCGGATTCATAATGTCGAAACTACTTTTTTTGGGTTTTTCGCCACTAAGTTAAGGATATTTTTTCAAAAATATGTTAAAACCCACTGCGTAAATTCCTAAAGAAAAAAATTTTGTTCGTTTGTCAGTGGTTTTTAAATAAGGTAAAAAATTTTGCAAACACACGCGCAAATCCTAACTAGAAGATAAGTACTAAGATTCTAGTTAGGATTTGCGTGTGTGTAGGCAAATTTTTTTTATCTTATTTAGGAATTTACGCAGTGGGTTTTAACATATTTTTGAAAAAATTTTCTTAACTTAGTGGCGAAAAACCCAAAAAAAGTAGTTTCGACAAAGATTAAAATGTCGCAACAATGAACGTCACCGAGTAAAAAGGCATATCGCTATGGCAACCGCATTGTTATTTCATTTACCAGCCGCCTTGATTTATAGTGTAAAGATGGTGTGTTGCGAGAAGTGCTCTTCGTTCCAGATTTTTAAAAGTATTTTCCTGTTTCTCCTGGATTTTTTGATAAAGGTATTAAAAAAAAATAGTGTTAACAACTCGCGGCTAAACTGTTTTTACCCGCGTTTTTAAATACCTCGCTGCGCTCGTTATTTAAACCAACGCTTGTAAGAAAAAGCACTATTTTAGCCACTAGTTGTTAAAACTACTATATCTTTTTATCAAACCAATAAAGAATTAAAAGTCAACGGACAAAAAAGTAAGTGATTTTAAAACGAATGTCCAAGTTTTCCTATACCTCGATTCACTGTTGCGACATACTGAACTTTGTAAAGAAGACAGGGAGGCCCGGAGAGAGAGTGGCAGAGGAAGTAGTGGCATAGGGGTAAGGAACTGGGTATGGCAGAAAGGCCTTATGAAGAGGCCTAATTGCCAGGCCCACGGGCCGCCCATATACTACTACTACTACTACTACTACCTCCGAAAAGTGATTATTTTAAACACTTTAAATGAAAAAGTTGTAGATCTGATCTGATCTGAGCTATAGTGACTGAAAGTCGGTAAAATTTTTTGACGACCGCTTTCTAGGCATGCATGAGGTCGCGTGTTGTGGATTACTACAGCTTCAGGTTGAAAGATGCGGATAAAACGCAAAAACACGTCGATTGAGATTTTTTGTAAGCTTTCTTTTTCTTTAAATTTTCTTTCATCCCCTTTAGAGGGTAAAACTCACCCCGACTTAATTTTTTTAAATGGGATGGTACCACTTGTGTCACCTTGTTGGAAAGGTCTTTTCAAACGAAAATTGATTGTGCCATTTTTTTTTCATTTTAAGTGTTATGCTATTTTCTAGCGTGAAAAAAGAATAATTGGGTACGAAATTCAAGAAAAATTAGTTGTGCATAAACTGAGCTCTAAAATTATAGTCAGTGTGTTTTATCTTGAAAATTTACACAAAATTCAACCATCTATATAATTAGAAATACACAAATTAATGTGTAAGAAGTAGATTTATTTCTTTTTATTTTAACAACTGTTCAAAATGAGCAACATTTACTTCTTGACAAAGAGCAACACGGTGGTAAAATTCAGCTTGAAGCCTCCTTAATGTTTCTGGTGTAATTTGCCGAATTTCTTCTCTAATTCTATCCTTTAGCTCCTCAATATTATTGGGTCTTGTGGTGTATACCTTAGATTTTAAGATGCCCCATAAATAAAAATCTAATGAAGTAAGATCAGGAGATATAGCTGGCCATTCAATGAATCCCCTTCTTTCAATCCACCTGTTCTGGAAAAAGTAATTTAAGAACTGTCGTACATGGAGAGCATAATGGGGTGGAGCCCCATCCTGTTGGAAGAAAATTCTTTGATCAATGGTTCCATCTTCTGTCGGAAACGTTTGGATAAGTTCAGGTACCAAGGTATTTTGTAAAAATTCCAAATATCTGTCGCCGATTAAATTTTGGTCAAAGAATATGGATCCAATAATTCTATCTCCAATTATTCCAGCCCATACGTTGATTTTTCATGATATTGACTATGCTGCTCAACTATCCAATGTGGATTTGTTTCTGCATAGTACCTACAATTTTGACGAGTTACCTAAAAAGTTAAAGATCTTTGATCACTAACGTTCCTAAAGCGTACAGATCTAACAATATTGTTTCGAGTTATGGATAGGTGACTAATCAAAAAGACTCACCTCTCCATTTAAGGTAAAATTTGCTCCAACTGAAAACAATATCCAATCCGGTAAAATACTTCCATCATCGATTTGTCTCATTATGGTTTCACAAAACTCCACCCTCCAATCGGGATCATCTTCCATCAACCCAGGCTTAATTTTGAAGGGTCTTTTACTAGCAGATTTCAGTTTTATGGCACAAATCAAATTCCCGTCTTGCTCGTCTGGCAGAACTGATTGGATTTTCCTGAAATGTTAGAGGAACAAGTCTAGTGTCTTCGTCTACTCGTTGTGGTCTGTCTCGAGGAATTTGCCGTAAATGCCCGTGCAACCTGAAATGAGCCTCAATTTTGCCTACTGTAGCCCGGTGTAACGGAGGCAATTCTGGATGTCGCGCTTGAAATAATGCCGCAACTTCTGCTTGAGTACGCATCCGATCCCCGAAGCCAATCATCATCAAAATTTATATTTTCAAAGTTTCCGCTAAATACGCCGGCATTTTTAACGAAAATTAAGAATATTTGAAGAATAATAGTTCAACAGACAATAAATTGATTCATTGCAGCCTTACAATTGATAAAGATGCGATAATTTTTTTATACCTATACTTACCCTCTATTTTTTACAATTAAAAGTCCAAATTGAGATAAAGTGGTTTATAGACTTTTCTAAAAACAAATTGAGAAAATACTGACCACTAAAAACTGTACCTTAGAATGGTTTTGTAAGTATCAGAAGAATTTTTTGATATGAAATAATTTTTTCACGCTAGAAAATTACCATTTCGTAAAAATGGTATCACCCGTTTAAAAAAATGAAGTCTGGGTGAGTATTACCCTCTAAAGGGCGTGAAAATATTTTTTTTTGGTATGACCGGAAAGCTTACAAAAAAGATCCAATCGACGTGTTTTTGCGTTTTATCCGCATTTTTCAACCTGAAGCTGTAGCGAATTTGCGCCAGTTAAAGTCCCCACCCTGTATATTGTTATTTATAGTAAAAGCAGTACAAATGAATTATTGGGGGTGTCTTTTGATTATTTTTTTAAATTTATCTTGTGGGGCCAATTAGTAGCGATCTTAATCAATCATCACGTATTTACTTTGCACTCCACATAGTCACTGACCTAATTAAATGACGACAACGAAAAATGATTCAGTGCAAAACTTTTATACATTTTTAAAAATAAATATACAATGTTGAAAATATAACTTATGTAAAAATTACAATGACATATTGTCACGATTGCTACACTATAAAAACTTATGTAAAAAATGTCATTGTTAGAAACAATATAGAAATTGTGGGTTTGGACCAGTAGGATAGGCAATTTAGATATAAATTTTCTGAATAGAGGAAAAAATTAAAACTCAACATTTTTGGTCACTCAAGCTAAAGAAGGTCCACCGTTTAACATACTAAAAGTCCCCATTCCTACCCCCTCGGAAACTGTCATTTCTAACAGTGGCGGACCAGGTCAAACTCTGGATAAGAGAAAAACATGAAAGCCACTGGCTAGGAAGACAGGGGCTAAGACACAGCAGAGCCTTTATCAAAGGCCTAAATGCTAAGCTCACCAAAGACCTGCTAAAGTATAGTAGGATGCAAGTGAGAACTATAATAGGAATTATGACCGGCCATGTGGCGGTTAAAGTTCACCTAAACAACATGGGCCTGTATCACGGAGACCTGAGCTGCAGACTATGCAATCAGGAACCAGAAACAGTAGAACATGTAATATGCCAATGCGAGGCAATGGATGGCAAAAGGCATTTAATATTTGGGCTAGTTAAACTAGACCCAATATTGACTGGGGACTACTCTATTAAGGACCTGTACAAACTTGCGCAGGGGATAAAACTAATGGAGTGGTTAGCCTAGGAACTAAGAGGGTGCACAATAAGCCAGTAATGACTGCAGTGCGGTGACTGTGGCTTGCCACCTGGCAGGTTGGAGGGTTGGAGTCACAATCGAGGAGTTTTAGTCGGTAGGAATCCGACACTACCCGGGCTCTCCTGGTAGAGGAGAAATGACTCTCGCAGGAAAGTAGTTCGGGCGTCTTATGCAAGATTTTCCCTTGATACCCTTGAAAAAAAAAACAGTGGCGGTCCCAGGGGGGCGGGGGTGGCGATCGCCCCCCCTTTGCGCCAGAAAAAAGTAGACAACAAAGATGCTGGTGGTAACCCTGAAGTCTTTGGAGAAAAAACGAGAAATTGTAGGACGTTCCTTTAAAGCAGGGTTGGAAAAAACCCGAGTTTTTTTTATATAGAAACCCACCCCACTCGGCCTTTTTGGGTTTTATAAATGGGTTCTATTGGGTTTTTTATGGTTTTCTTTTTAAGTTATATACAGACTGTAGTTCTTCTTTAAAATTAGGACTTATTCTTGCGATCGTTTATCAACTATAAAATACGACATACAAATAGGTGGAATACAGATATCGACAGTTTGTTTGTTAATAAATCAAAGCAGTTTTGGTTTAGTTTGACCAGCGCTTTATGCGGATGCGATGTTCCTATCATCTTTTCTTAATGTAAACAAACCTAAAGAAAATTATTGTTGGAGTGTATTTAATACACTGTGAGTATATACCTGCTTACTTAGTATGATATGATACTATAAGATTCAAGTTTTCGTTTTTTTCGAGGTTATTAACTCTAAACCATTTTTTTAACAGGAAAATGCCTAAGAGTAGCGGTAGAAAGATTGCTTCAGAATGGACTGAGTATATGTCAGTAACAG
Organism: Oxystoma pomonae; assembly: GCA_963921995.1. Lineage (NCBI taxonomy): Eukaryota > Metazoa > Arthropoda > Insecta > Coleoptera > Brentidae > Oxystoma > Oxystoma pomonae. The sequence continues at coordinate 76,724,697 of OY998166.1, read as the reverse complement.
TGGCGTATCAAAGAGTTTTGGTACATTTAGAAATTTGCTATTTAAAAAAATTGAACTACGCCAATGGAAAAATTTAATTTTCTGATATAATTTAGGTCACTGCCCTAAGATCAACCCTGCCAAGTTTGGTATTCGTAGGTTGAGAAATGTTGATAAAAATGCTAAAAAGAAATATGCAAGAAATTTTTCAAAAATTTGCATCATTTTTGCTAGCGTTTTTCAATTTTTCGGGTAGAATGAGTAGTTTAAGTTACACTATCACTATTTACTTATTGATAAAGAATTAAATTTGCAACATTTTTCCCATTTGTCAGTGTGTCACCATTTAGCAGAGATCTCTTATCCAACAAGATGCGACAGTCAGCAAGTCGTTTTTTTATGCGCATGATCGGGACTGCGGGTCTAAGCTTCAAAAACTCCTGACCCGCTTGTTGACTTATTGGTCCGAGTAGGCCGAGAGATTAGCCCAATGAGCATTTTTGTCTATATAGAAGTTACAGCAAATAATATAAAACCTTCATAAAATAACCAAAAGTTATATTATTTAGTGTTGGTGATAATTTTATAACTCTAATATATCTCTTAAATGAGTAAAAAAGACTTGAAAAACAACTGAACAACACCAGCTTATAAAAATGTATGGTACATAGTAATGGATAGAAAAACAACATATAGATGTTATAAAAATTCCTTATGAACCCTCAAGTCTAGATATTATTATAAAAAGGTTTTACAACTATTTTAACAACACTACATAACAAATTAAAGGTTTTTATCGATTTAGAAATATAAATTTTCCATCTTTCTTCCCTTTGCGTGTTATGTATTATTCTTTTTCTTTTTAAAATAAAAAATTTATAAAATGGTGTTTATCAATCTTCTAGAATAAATTCAAATGGAAGTGAGATAAGTTGAAGCAGGAATATGAATATTTATATACCATAGGTTAAATAAAAGATGTTTTCCCAGTCATCCTACTCTGATAATCAGCTGCGGTCCCGTGTGTACTGTATAGTTTTCGAATACACTCACAAAATTTTCATGGGCTCCAAAAATATTTGAGAAAACGGGGAAAAAAAATCATTTAAATAATACTTTTTTTTCATATTGTTTTTGGCTTTCTGGGAGAAATATTGAATTTTGTATTTTGTTTTTAACCCTAAACAAGCCATATTTCGATTAAAACACATGTTGAAACCCCATAAATAACGTTTTTATTTTGGAAAAAACCTATTGTTGGAATCCAAAATGGCGAAAATTTACAACAATTCTATAAAAAAAAACAATACAATTATACCACTGTTTACCTCTTTCAACACTATTTTATCAACGTTTTAAAACATGATACTAGTTGGAACAAAAGGCTGCAGATGGCGCAGTGTTGAACACTGAAGGTCCGTTTCTGCGAGCTTAACATAGTTACCATTGTTCTCTTTTCCTAAATGTATTCGTCTGAGAGAGATCCAGCATACTACACATACCAGGAAAAATACCCGCCTGCACACCCTTCAACCCCGCATAACTGTCAGAGGTAACTATCTCAAGAAGATAGTTAGATTGCGGGGTCGAAGGCTGTACAGGCAGGTATTTCCCTGGTATGCTGGATCTCTCTCAGACGAATTCATTTAGAAAAAGAGGATAATAGTAACTATGTCAAACTCGCAGAAACGGACCTTGAGGCTGCGTTCCGTCGCGTCGTAAGGTGATGTATTCACAATTGCCGCCGACCAGCCGTACGCACTGTATTCACTCGAAGTTTCACGGTGCATTTTTGCAAACTTAACACGGTTACTATATTGTTCTCTTTTTCTAAAACCTGGTTCCCATCTATGGGTTTCTTATGCGTGGGCTCTCCGAATTAAAACACGGATCACGTAGTCTAAGCGAGATTTGCCTATACAAGTTCATGTTGGTCCACGTGATGAGTTTTTTGAGTCAGGGTGGCCGCGCATGAGAAACGCTGGTCGAAATCTTGTGTAGAATGCATTCGATAAGTTGAAGCAGGTATATAATGTGATAAGTAATCATGTCGGCGTGCAAAAACTAAAAATGCTGTCTTAAAAATAACGTGACGTTAGCTAACGTCACAACGCGTTATTAAGCGATAAAGTCACCTAACGGGGATATCTGTCATCGAAAACTATCTCAAGATTTGGATCTCTTATCTCTCTCAGATTGATGTAATTAAAACCAGATAATGATGGAATGGTATCTCGCAAAAATGCGCCTTTTGATGTCGCAAAAACGCACCTTTTAAAGTCGCAAAAACGAGCCTTTTGATGTCACAAAATTAACCTAAAAAAATCTTGTTTGTTTTGTTATAAATTAAAATTGTTTTTTTGTTGTAAAAACAGTGGTATTATAACCACTATACAAAGGAATTAATAAAAACATTATAGAAAGAATGGGCAAAAAAGGTTTATGAATGAGTTCATAAGAATATTACAGGCACCAATTTATATAATTACCTATTGTGTGTGAGTTCCCAAGTTTTTATAAGTGTCTCTTTGTTGTTGGTAAATTAAGTTTTTATAAGTGAGTTGAGAGCAACATTTTAAAAACCAATCTATATATCTTTAATTGATAGTTACTTACGGTTTTATAGATGGGTTAACAGAAAGATTTCAAAAACCAATTTATATAACTTTTGTCACTGATGACTTATATTTTTATAAATATGTTGGTGGAAACATTGTTAACACCAATTTATATAACATTTGTTACAGATGACTTTAATTTTTATAAAGATGTCCGTGGAAATATTGTTAACATCAGTTTTATCTTACCTTAGGGTACCATCAATTTAGAACCTCTAATAAAACAAATATACAAACTCAATTCCTGTAGGAAACCTCTAAATATCCTAGGGCATTAATGGAAGCCTCTTTATAATAATTATATAAATTTTTGTCACCAGAGGTTTCTGATAATGCTCATTGGGAGGGACCTTTTGCACCTCTTATAAAAAATCCCCGTTAGGTGACTTTATCGCTTAATAACTCGTTGTGACGTAGCTAACGTCACGTTATTTTTAAGACAGCATTTTTAGTTTTTGTACGCCGACATGATTACTTATCACATTATATACCTATAGCTCTTAAGACGCCATTATGCTATACTAACAAAAATTCAAAACCATCAATATATTCAGTTGAAATTATTGACTTTATTAAATGTAAATAATGTCAGCCCTTATTGGTAATCAGTTGAAATTATTGACTTTATTAAATGTAAATAATATCAGCCCTGATTACTTTTGTGTTTTCAAATTATATTTTCGTGCCACATTAAATACCATAGCTGTCGAGACTCCATTACTCTGCTATACCCTTAAAAATATAAATCCGTAAATATTTTGGTAATCAGTCGAAATTTTTGACTTAATTAAACGTAAAATTATTTAGCCTTGATTGTTTTTGTATTTCTAAGTTATATTTTTCTGCTACATTAAAGAATAACATACATTATATACCGAATTAAAAAAATTACTTGAAATTTATTTGACATATCTTTCTGTTCCCCTTCTTCCAGAAATCCGTTTGCTTTTTTATCTACGTATAGCTAATTAATTATTAATTAATATTAGTTTTTCGGCTCCGGCTCATGGACTAAATCTGACGAGCCAGTCGGAGCGGGTCTAACACTCATTTACAGCGGTGCATCTGCATTTAGGTGTTATCCAAGAAAAACGCTTTCCGAAGGGGTAAGAATGGTGACTTTTAGTATGTTAAATGGTGGACCTTCCCAGGCTTGTTTATGAAAAAAAAATTGGGTTCTAATTTTTTCCTCTATTTCTCCTATGTAGCTTAGCCTAGAGGCCCTCTATACATTTGACAGTTGTTGTTTTACCAGAGGTGGGCAACTCATATTCCCTCTCTTTCTAGTTTTTTTTCATTTTTGCATGTAAAACGGATTTTATGAAATGGACCTATGTTTTGTTGTCTCTTTTTATAATTTCCCCAGACAGTTTTTAAAAGATTGATTGATTTTGTTTAGTTAGTAAAATATGTCAAGCTTTGACAAAAAAAAAAACAAAAACAAACAGTTAATGCACTCGGTAGATATTAAAAATATAAATAATAGGTAACTCTTATGATCTATATTTTTGTTACCCTTTTTCTTTCAATAAAAAATTATAAAACTTTCAACGAAGTACATGCTAAATGTGTATGTTTGTAACTGCTGCTCACTTACCTCGCAGATTCGGCTATTTTTATTAATTTTCCAGTTTGGTAAATGCATGTTTTCTTTTCACTTTTCCTGCCATGATGGTAATTTAAGGCTTAAAATATTTTAGCATTTTTAGCAAAATTTTTTCATCTAAAGCAAGTTTCTTTGCACTAAATTTAAGGTAAACCATCCGATAAAATCTGATTCCCCCCTTTAGATTTGAAGCCACAATTTTGATTCTTTCCTGAGAAAATTTTTTTACGAAAAATTAATAATTTTTGACAATTTATTTAAGTTGTTGACCAGTTTATTTTGTTGCCATCTAGATCCGCATATGGTTGGACTTTATCAACATCGTACGATTTCTTTCGACAAAATTTAACACATACATTTTAAATTATATATTTATAAAGTAATATAGTGTTTTAATTACACTAAAGTTTTTATATCCCTTATAGTACATACAGGGTGTCCCAAAAGTTCAAGTCCACCCTAATAGCTCCAAAACCAAAAGAGGTAGAGAAGTAAAATTTCACATAATTAGATCGTTTACAAAAAAGTATATTTTTGGATGCTAATCATCGCACCCGTCATTAAGGAGGCGGAGCTAGGGCGCCAACGATACTTTTTTTAAATGAGATACCCTGTATATTTTGGAAAATTTAAATAGAGCTTTTCCCTCTCTTTCCAAAAACACCTAATTTGTTACCTTTTTCTCTAGCGGTTTTTAAATTCAATGAGAAAATCATTTCCATAAGACCAATGAGTTAAACAAGAAAGCAGATATTCGGTGGTTCTTCGTCTAAATCATTTGCTCTGATTTAAAAGTTTTTGTCATTTTATTTAAAAACCGTTAGAAAAAAGGTAACATTTTAGGTATTTTTGGAAACAGAATGAAAATTTATATTCAAATTTCAGAAAATATACAGGGTATCTCATTTTTTTTAAAAAGTATTGTTTCCGCCCTAGCTCCACCCCCTAAATGAATGGCGGCATAATTAGCATTCAAAAACTCTTTTATGTCAAATTTTATTTCTCTGTCTCTTTTGGTTCTGAAGATATAAGGGTGGACCCGGATTTTTAGGACACACTGTATATTATATAGAAGTTTTGCCGCCGTAAACCTGGTAAATCAATTAAATTTTCACCTTGTAAAATCCTAGTATTTGTGATGCGAATACGTAGGTCTACTGGCATACTCGTGTAAACCTCAATTAACTCAGTTTACAGCCTGCGGTTTTTCTCGTTATGTTAAACGTTTTGCTTTAAATGTTCATAAATTTTGTTGCCGTAAATCGATTATTTTGAAGTATGTAATAATAGGATAGGCAATTTCGATAATAATTTTCTGAATAGACAAAAAAATTAAAACCCAATTTTTTTCATTAACAAGCTTGGAAAGGTATACCGCAAAAGTCCCATTCCTACCCCCTCAAGAACTGTCATTTCTAACCTCCAAAAAACTTCAAAAAAGCGTTTTTCTTGTATAAATCCTAAACGGTGACGGACTGACAAGTGACAAATGGGAAAAATGTTGCAAATTTAATTCTCTATCAATAAGCAAATAGTAATAATGTAGCTTAAACCACTTCTTTTACCAGAAAAACTGAAAAAAATCCCAGTAAAAATGATGCCAATTTGAACAATTCTTGCCTTTCTTTTTAGCCTTTTCATCAAGATTTATCAACTTACTAGTACCAGACTGGGTAGGGTTGACCTAAGAGTAATCACCTAAATTATATCAGAAAATTAAAACGTGATGATGGATAGGTAGGTACGCCCCCCTTAAATATATAATTGAAAAAGGCAAAGATGCGCCCTTATGAAGAAAAAAAACCACATTATGCCTACACTGAAAAAACGGGGCCAACCCAGGACCGTGGGTTGAAAATTTGGGGGTGCCAGAACTCACACCGTGCGTTATTATATATATATAGCACACGGTATGATTGTCCAAAATCATTTGAATTTAGCTGGGAGAACTCAGCAAGTCGTGGGCTACCACAATTCAGGCATGGGAATGCCCCAGCCAAATTTCATGTATTAACTTTTTGAGTCTGTGGGCTACGATAACAGGGTCTTAATTGTTCTAACTCATGATCATGGTTTATTTTTTCCGCTGTCTAGTAAAACCCAGGTATTTACACATGTGAATTCGATTATAGGCGGGACTTGCCGAATTTCGAGTTTTGCACATATTCGGGCTTGCGGGTTGCTTTGGTTGGCTGGTAGTTGCTAGCTTCATTTCACAGTACACCAAAAAGTAGTAAGGACAAATACTCCTTTCGCGCCAAATATAGTTGGTTTATTTCACACTACAGATTTCCATAATTATGTCGTGTCAAATATCAACTACTGGAGTAGACCATTTGGTTTTCTTTACAACTGTCCTGTTATTTGTACGTCATTTCTGTAATTTTGTGGTATTCCCCCATAATTTTCTAGTTTTTTCGGTTTTTGTAAAACTTTATTTTATTTTCTAAAAATTAATTAACGGTTTAACGTTTAGTGATGGCGAATATTCCTCAAAAGCGATATAAACAAAGACCCTGTTGTGTTCTTGGGTGTCAAGACTATGGTAGCAAACGGCACCGCTTTCCTAAGAACAATAGAGAACTGTTTGTGTCTTGGGTAAGGGCTACAAATCCAAAAAATTGGGACTCTTTAAGTGTTGATCAAATATACGATAGATATTTTGCAAGAGAATATCGTATGACAGGACGCAAAGGACTTCAAATCAATGCAGTTCCAACCATTAATTTTCCAGGTCAGTTGATTTATTTAAATAAATATTGGGTAATTATGCAGTATACGGTTTTCTGCCACTTTTGATTTTTTATGAAAAATTCTTTATGAGGGCACCTTCTAGGGTCCTTAGGACCCCAAATCCGCCGGCGCCGGTTTTTTTTTAAATTTTTCTTGTTTTTTTTTATTTTATTTTTTTTCACTAAAACAGCCCAATCCAATCCAACACAGCCCAACCCAAAACAATCAAAAACACACTTTATAACCCCCCCGGCACCCTTTTTTCTCTTAAAAAAAAACGACGCCGGCGGATTTGGGGTCCTAGTAGGTGAAAGAATTTTTCATAAAATAAAAAATCAAAAATGTGGGAAAACCCTATACTGCATAATTACCCAATATTAATCTAAATAAAGCAACTGACATGGCAAATTAGGTTTGTTTAAATTATTAAAAAAGTGTCTATATTTCTCATTTATCCACTTTTTTAAAAGAAGTTTAAAGTGTCGTTTTAAAACTTCCCTCCCAAGATTCACGTATGTAGGGTCTGATCTTAGAAAAATCCTTGGACACGTCGATTTTTAATTCAAAGGGGACAGATTTTGTCTATCCTGAAATTTTTGTTACACGCACCCTCTTTGAGGGGTAAACTTTACCCCTATATTTTGAATAGGGAAAGTGGGTCTAGTGATATCTTGTTTTGAAGGTCTTTCAAATGTCTAGAATCGCGTAAAAATTTTGAAAGTCCCTCGATTCGTTTCTGAGATACTCACTTTTACAATTGCATTAACCAATGCAAAAATTGATTTTTTTACAAATTTTTTTTTTATTTTTTGAGAAATCTCGGGACACGTCGACTTTGTTTTTGTCAAAGATACATTTTATCATTGCATTTTTTCTTCTATAGCATATTCCTACGAGTAGTGAAATTTACCTGTACAATTTGAGTTTATTTTGAAAATGAATATCTCAAAAACGATTCGATAGATTTTCAAAATTTTTAAAAGGTTTCCCTGTTCAAAATTTAGAGATAAAGTTTACCTTTCGAAGGGGGTGCGTGATAAGATAATTTCAAGACATAACCAAAATCTGTCGCCCTATTTTATTTTAAAAATTGTTATAATTATTGTAGTTTACTTTTTTAAGTACAATATTTTTACATAGGGCACAGCTTTTTGTACAGCTTAATATTAAGTTAAGATTTAGTGTGGAATTAAAGTAGTATGTTTTATTTATTGTCAGTGTGTATATATATCTTTATAAAATATTTTTTTATCATTTTGTGTTTTTTTTCGATTAATATAAAAACGAAAAATGAGTCAATTGGTCCAAAAGTGTACCCCAAGCTAGAAAAATTGAATTAATATCGAAAAATAACAGTGTTGTACACTTAATTCTCAAATAATTGTTTTTTCGATTTTGGTCCACTTTTGCACCAAAAGTTCAAAGAAAAATAATGTTAAAGTAGTGGAGGTCCTACACGCACCACCTCCACAAAAATTGTTTTATTTCACACTGGGTAGATGTGCTTCATTTCCAGTTGTGATGTAGTTAGTGTAGGTCATATGTGCAGGTATCCTGGCCGGTGCAGAGGCTGGTTCACGAGTGAAAAATATTAACGTGTTTTGCTAAATAATATGAAAGTGTGGAGTGCGAAATGTATAGGGTCTGTTTTGTATTTTAAACAGTTTGGCTGAGATTTACTAACGCCGCTAACTCTTTTCTAAGGCTAATTTACAACTATACAAACCGCTTCAAGCTACTGCGAACATAGGGCGAAAGAAGTCTAATTTGCCAGTGTACGTACATGCAGAGACACCGCACGCCTATCAGTGAAGCAACCAACACTCGCTGCCGTTCGCCGCCGTTCGCCTTGTATTTAGTACGCCTCTAACCACGGTGCTGTGTGGAGCGTAGTCAATGAAACCGGAATTTGGTCAATAAATACGCAAATTTTTATAACGTAATTTTCTTATTTTTTGTCACTGATAAATAAGAGCGTTTTATTGTCAACTGCTCAGATTTATCAGTGACGACGTGTTACAATGAAAATAATAAGGAGAAACAAAATAAAAGCAAGTTCTCAAAATAAAATAATACATTCTAAAAACCAAAAAGATTCTCCCAGTCAAAAAAAAATTAAAGCAAATGTTCGAAAAGTCCTCCTTGCTCGGCTAGACAATATCCGAGCCTACTATAAAAACCCCTTCCAACGTTTCCAAGCATGTTAGGGGTGATAATTTGAAAAGCTTCTTCAAAAACAGATAGAAGTCATTAGGAGCAAGATCGGGAGATCGAGCTGGCCATAAAATAGTTCCCCGTGTACTTATAACCCGATTAGGAAATACATTATCAAGATATTCCCTAACAAGGCCAACATTGTGAGCGGAACAACCATCTTGTTGAAACCATGTTTCACCAAATCTTACACCAAACAACTGCCTAGCAGTTGAAATAATGTGCTGCTGCAGTAGATCCAAGTATCTAGGACCATTCAAATTACAATTGCCGTTAATAAAAAATGTCCCAATTACGTGTTCCCCTACAATACACCCCCCCAAACATTTAGTTTTTGGGGATACTGTGTTCTTACGTCAAAATACAAATGCAAATTTTCCCTCGACCAATATCGAACGTGTGTTGGGTTATGACGATTTGACCATTTGACCATCTGCACTTTTTCGGCAACTTCGTAGACATCCATTTTTGGTTTTAAAAATGTATTATTTCAATTAAGAACTTACCCATCTGTTTCTCGAGCAAGGCAGAAATAAAACAAAATAATAAAAACAAAATGAATTTCCAAAAAATAACACTGCAGCGTGCTTCGAATCCACCTCGGTCGTACGGCACGGAGAGTAAATTGGACTTGATTCCCCCTATGTTCGCAGTAGCTTGAAGCGGTCTGTATATATATCTGTCATTTTCTTGAGCAAATTAGACTTAGGAATGGCTTTGGCGTTATAGTTCAGCCTTTAGGTTTTGTTTTTAATTCACCATATTTATATTAAAATATTTTTTTGTTTATATTTAATTTCACACTTAAATATTTTCAAACGCGATATTTTAGATTTTTCTAAAGTTTTTTTTTTATGTAAGAGGTTATCCATTATAAACCTTTTCGTCTTATTTGACATTTATAATTTACAAATTGCATAGATATGTTTTGTTATTTTCAACGTAACACCTTGTTATTTGTTGTGCTTTTTTTGAATTTAAGAGAAATTTAAAAAATCTCGTTTAGTTTTTGAGTTATTGAGCACTGTTGGCTAGGGCACAGCCTGCTTAGCTATAAAAATTACAGGGTGTTTCATTAACAAAATATATGTACAAAGCCTAAGTATTCTAATAAATTTGTCAAAAAAACTGAAGATTTCTTTTGAATGCCTATACTTGTTTATAATGGATAGCGCTGTATAGTTAGCTATTTATTCATTATATTTTGTATACAGTCAGCCGGGGCGACTTGACAGTCAAGGCTTCGTTGGATTTTGTTTTATTTTTAAATCACAAAATCTTCTTTTTTTTAGAAAAACACGATCCACATTTTTAATGCTCCCTAGTTGATGGTATTTTTTTATCTCTAGTAGCTTTCGTGCTGGAGATGAAAATTAACATTTTTTTCTCTGCATTCGCATTTATTTCGTCAACTAAAACATTTTTAACCTTGTAGTTTCTTATAAAAATAACAACAAGTGTTTTTTTTTTGAAATACTAGTACAGTTATTTGGGGTAACTTTGAACCACTGTGGGTAACTTTGAGCAACTTATATAATAAATTATATGTTGGAACTTTTCATGTGTCTAAACTGAATTTTCCAAGTGGCTGACTCTTAAAAACTCAAAAGATTTCATTATGTTACACCAGACACATGAGATTTCATAAGGTTTAGCAAGCAAGATTTTGATAAGATTTTACAAGATTTCATGAGAAATATATAGGATAAAGAATTGTGAAGATTTGACAAGATTATATAAGTATTAAAGTGTAGAATATAGACATGCAAGTACAACCAGATTTAACAAACAAGATACGAATTTAAAAGATTTTATGAGTACCTATAAACATAAATTATTAAAAAGAATATATAATAAAAATTTAACTATCAAGATATTTTAAGAGATTTCGTAAGTTTATATCAGACACAGGAGATATCATGAGATTTAGCAAGCGGAATGTTGATGAGATTTTAAAAGTACAAATGAAGGGATGTTTTTAAAAGATTTTACAAGATTTCATTTTGGATATCTTTTAAAATAAAATCTGTATGAAATAAAAAGTGCTCGACACATTTTATCCAAGATATTTAAAGATTTGTCCCACGATTTGGCCTAAAAAGTGTCAACTGTTTGGTCTATAAGGTTGTTCAACTTTTCTATATATTAAACAATGATAAAATATAAATGTATGTTCCGCAGAGGCTTATCAATCACTTTTAATATGAATTCGTTTAAAATCTAAAAATTGGTAAATCTGAATGTTGTTTCTCTTAAAATCTGCTAAAACAACTCATGGAGGCTGGGTCTTTTTAAAACTGCTCAAATCTCATGAAATCTTATTAACGTTATTTTATATTTCCATTAAAATCTGCTCAAAACTGCTGAAAACATGTAAACTTGTCAAAACCATTGAAACCTTATAAACTTGTTTCTCTTAAAATCTGCTCAAAACTGCTAAAAACATGTGGATTTTCTCATGTAATCTTGTGAGATCTGATGGAGGGTGGTGCTTTTAAAAACTGCTGAAAACATGTGTATACTCATAAAACCTTGTGAAATCTTATTAACTTTGATTTAACTTTTGGTTAAAATCTGCTCAAAACTTAACAAAACCAGTGGAAGCAGAGCCTTTAAAATACTGGTGAAATCTTATCAACTCTTATCATAAATGGACTTTTCACACACACTTTTCAAAACTCCTAAAAACTCATGATGTTTGACGAGTTTGAATCTTTTTCCAACATTCACGAGTTCACGAGTTCTGTTCGATATTTCATGCGGTTTATGAAACACCACTTTCAAGTAAAATCTCATGAACTTTCACTAGTTCTTTTTTACGAGTTTTGACGCGGTATTTTTGGCAGGGCCATAATGGTTGAAAGTTACCCCGACTGACTATACCACAATTCAGGTGCTGAATTCTGGTAGCCCAAAGGTAGGCTCTCTCAGCCCAGACCACAAGTTACCACAACCCAGATGCTGAGTTCTGGTAGCCTAAAACAGGGTTCTCCCAGCCCAAATCATGAGTTGCCGCAACCTAGATGTTGAGTTCTGGCAAGCCAAATGGCCAAAAAAATACATTCAGTGTTTATGCATATTTTGGGCTACCACAAAACACGAACTGTGTTTCCCTGCAATCCCTTGGACTTGGTTCTCACAGCCCATAGGTTTGGGCTGTTTTCTATTGGCAACACGGCTGGGTCTAGGAGAACACATATTTGAGTTCTCGTAGCCCACAATTTTTCTCAGTGTAATGATTTAAGTAAGTATAATAAATAACCATTTGCACTATCGGTCGTTTTTTGAATTTTTAAGTTCATTAGGTACGCAAATGTAGCTTTACCTCAAGGATGGTCTTAAGTACTCATTGAAGTGTGCATCTTATTTTTTTCTCTGGTATGATGCTACGCTTTAACATAAAAATATACACAAAATTTTTTGGTAAAAAAACCAATAGATGTTTAGGCCTTTAACGATTTAGTGACTAACCAGTGTAGAAAGTATAAAGCTACATAACTGACCTCATAAACAAAATATTGGAAGAGTAGGGGACCTTGGCACTTTTATTTAACAAATTTACTTATTTTATTACTAGAAGCAGCAAATACCACCGGAAGGTGTCGTTGGAAATCTAATACAAGATTCAGTGAAAAGAGGGGCCTTTTTTTGTATATGTCATTAACAGTGGCGTATCAAAGAGTTTTGGTACATTTTGAAATTTTCTAGCTAAGAAAATCGGACTACGCCCCTGGAAAAATTTTCTGACATAATTTAGGTCCTTGCTCTTATATCAACTCTGCCAAGTTTGGTACATGTAGGTTGAGAAATCTTGATGAAAATGCTAAAAAGGCATAAGTATGCAAGAAATTTTTCAAATTGACGTTTTTTCAATTTTTCTGGTAGAAGGGGTGGTTTAAGCTACACTATCACTATTTACTTATTGATAGATAATTAAGTTTGCAACATTTTTCCCATTTGTCACTTTTGACAGTCTGTTCGCGATTAGGAGTTATCCAAAAAAAAAACGCTTTTTTGGAGGTTAGAAATGACAGTTTTCGAGGGGGTAAGAATGGGGACTTTTCGTATGTTAAACGGTGGATATTCCTAAGCTTATTAATAAAAAAAAATTGGGCTCTATTTTTTTCCTCTATTTTTCCTATCTAGCTTAGCCTATATAAAGCCTATGTAGGTACTGCCCAGAAATCCGAGGAATGCAAACAATAAAACGAGAACCCGCAAAAAATAAGGTCATTCAAGCCACCCCCCCCCCCCCCGAAAGATATTCGAGTTTTTATATGCTTATAATTTTGAAAAACACTCTTTCCTGTTTTTTTTTAGCTTGATGTCCGACTGTACCTCCCATTTTGCATATTAAAAAAAAAAGGAAGGAGTGTGGTTCAAAATTTTTAAAAGTGGTTCAAAATTAGTTCGAAACTAGTTCAAAATTATAAGCATTTTAAAACTCGAATATCTTTCGGGGGGGGGGGGGTGTGGCTTGACTGACCTAAAAAATACCTGTAAAATTTCCGAATTTAGAATGGTTACTATACGATTTATAGTAACCATTGGTTGTATTATAATCTAAAATTGTGTAGAGTAGGTACACGTTTTACACAATTATAGAGAAATAATTATTCAGGGATTTATTATAAAACGTATGAAGGGCGGATTACAGAAAAAGGGGGCTGACAAGGAAAAATGTTATGGAACATAATGTGTAATTTTAATATTTTACGTTAGAGGTCCTGTGCATTTAATTATACCTATATAAATCAATTTGTAATGTAAAACAAGTTTATTCAAATTGTTACTTATACTGACCTTGACTCTTTTCCCGCCTATTTTGTTTTCACAGATTTTCACGAGAATATCACTTATCTATTTATTGCTTTGTATGCACAATTTATATGCTATATTATTGTCGGTATATTATTGTCGAAATACAGAGAAAAGCGCATTTGAATACTTAGAGCAGCGTTTACATTTTCACGAGATTGAATTGCAATCGAGCAATGTTTTCCGGGTGGAAATGAGCCTAGAGCGAGTCCATATACATATCAGTTCCTTATTTCCTAATAGCTATATTTTTTTAACAAATGCATTACTGTTAACTGATAAGGTAATACCAAATGCATGTCGTTTAAAGTAAAACCAATAAACTTTTTAAAACTAACAATAATCACTATGTAACAAAGGACCCCGCCCGAAGCTAATGAAAAATGACTTTTGGGTGGGATTTGTTTAAATTTTAGTATGTTGTAGATCTCGATGCCCTGTTAAAAAGTTATCATAGCCACAATGTCCTCCAGCTCATAGCAAATTTACGTTTTGGTTTTTATATTCACAAAAACATTTAAACATTTACAGTGGGTTTTACTAAGATCTAAAATAGTACCACCCACAGGTCTAAATATTTACAGCTGTGGGGGGTACTAAATTTTAAAACCCATTTTCAAAAAACACTTACCCATAGGGAAAAGATATAAAGTTATTGAGTATTTTATATTTTTATTGCAAAATACCACTGAAAAACTGCGTTGTTTTCTTAAAATACACCATATTTTAGAAGAAAAAGCCCTAAAACTATTTTTTTTTTGACAGGTTTCAAAATGGCAAATGGCGAATACGCCAAAAATTTGGCACATATTAGCTTCATCATCTGTGTTTGAGGTTATAAATTTGATGATTTTTTAGACCACCTCTGGGGGGTGGTTTAAATTTATAGCACCCAGAAAGGATTGTTTTGTGGCAATTGGCAATAAGTTCCTTTATAATTTCCCTAAGCAACCATTTTTACAAAAATTAATTTACCTTATTTAATATACCAAGTTGTTCATTTATCAATAAAACAGCTCCAATTTTGTCCAGATTTTGAACCCGCTTTTACCACAAAGAATATATTTATGAGGGCACTACGAGGCAAAACAAACATAAGCGAAGGTCTCTGATTATGCACGAAAACTGTCTCCAATGAAAAAAATCCAAAACAACTGTACCTATTCATTTATTTACAAACAGAACTGAAATTAAAACATTGAGTTCATCTAAAAGCTTAATCATCAAACAAAGCTTTCCACTGAAAAATCGCACTCAAAGGTCTTAACTCTGCAGCTCTACTTTGTGAACGCATCAGTTGGATTCAGGTCTGTTTTTAGCCACATTTTTTTCATGACCTACTTGGATGAAATATTTTTATTTGTAGTTTGCGATTGCGATGGGTTTGTGTTTGTAAATTTTTTTCATACTTTTGATAGATAAAAACCCCTTTTAAATAAATACAAAGTTAATCTAATTCTTATTTTATGATTATATATCGAAATGGTTTTGTGACAGTGAGTATTATTCGCGAAAATCAATAAACAAGGGTAAGTTTTGATAAGAGTAACATATAACGTCAATTTTAATTTGCTCAACAGAGTGTTTACCATTTAGACCCCCCCCTAGGGTTAAAAAAAACTTTTTTTAAATAGAAATTTTCTTCTTAAATCCAAAAAAATATTGTGTTAAGATAATAAAAAAAACAATTAAAATTATTCTTATAAATCAAACTATGTCGAAAACTCAAAGAAGTGGGTATAAAATGTTAAAACCAACAATTTCACTTAAACTTAGGACCTGTCTAAAATAGGCTAAACCCTTAGTAAATCCCACTGTTAGAGTCAATTTTACCTATTTTGCATAATGATATTATTGCTTGTTATACATTAAACATTAGGTCAGGGGTAGCTTTCGAAACATAAAAATTAGCAAAAAACTTTTTTTCAAAAATCGTTTTTTTACAAAATCAAGTTTAAAAAAAAACAGACGTTGGAATTTTTTTAATTTTTTTCTTTGTTTTAGCCAACTTCTCATGAAACCAGAATATGTATACATGTTTAAACTAGGGTACTTTTGAAGATTTTTTTGTGTTTTTTTTTAAATACATACAGCAATGTTTGCTTCTGTTCCACTGACCATTTAAAATTATGTTGGTGTTTAAGGGCAGATCCAGTGGCGTGCCATATATTATCGGGTCAAACATTAGTAATATAAATATTAATTTAGATTTTTACTTACCCGACGACGCGACGCGACGGCCTGATATATGTTGATCGACTTTGAGATATATTTCCTGCTAAATACCATTGAACTTATTATGGCAAAAATTAGGCGCCATTTTGTTATTTTTGTAGGTTTTCAAAACACAATAATATTCTCAAATATGAAGCGAATTTATACTGTGCGAATGTCCAGCGATAGCACGTCAGCGTCAGCTTGTCTTCGGCGTGCTACAGATCCATTCTGTGCAGCATATGTTGGAAATTTAAAGGCAGATCCAGTGTCGTGCCACATATTATCGGGCAAACATCAATAATATAATAAACTGAACAATGGAAACTTTTCAAACTTTCTATTCCAACATAAGTTTATGTAAGTTATTTTTATGAAATACTTTCATATTTGCAGTGTTGCCATTTGCGGGAAAACTTGGCTACAACTTTCTTATTTTAAATTGAACACCCTATATGTTCTGTCATTTTTGGATTCTACAAAATAATGACATTTTTTAACTTAATAACGGTTAAGGATAGAGCAAAACAATTTGTACATTCCTATCTTGGTTTTTCACAAGCTATAGTTTTTGTATCTAAACCCAGGGTTAATATATTCCAAGGTTAGTTTAGCTCTGGGTTAAAAAATAGTATAGAACAATAGCTTGTGAAAAACCAAAATAAGAATGTTTCGATGTTACAGTCTGTTAAAAAATGTCAATTTTCACCTGTCATATTTTAAAAACAGTTGAACATGGGTATAGGACATTATACATAAAATGTACCTAAAATATTTTAAGGAATCCAAAAATGCAAAAATATACAGGGTGTTCAAATTAAAATAAGAAAGTTGTTGCCAAGTTTTCCTACAAATGGCAACACTGTAAATATGAAAGTATTTTAGTTAGAATAGAAAGTTTGAAAAGTTTCCATTTTATAGTTTCCAAAATATTCTAATAGGTTACTCACCTTGGGACACCCGTTATATGATCCATACATACCATACATTGAATATTTTTTTTAGATTGTTGGTGCTGGTGTGTAACCAAGTGATACAGGTACTAAAAATCCATTTTTTGGAATTTTTGTCTGTTTGTTTGTTCCAGTATAACGCAAAATCTTCTAAACCGATTTTGATGAAAGTTTCACTAGTACATTCCCTGGGTCCCTGGGAAGGACCTAAGCTTTATTTCATAAAAATCGGTTTACGCAAACACAAGTTATGGTCCTTCAAAGCAAAAAAAGCGGAAAAAAAAACGGGAATATTATTGTGTTTTGAAAATCTAGAAACATAACAATTTGACGCCTAATTTTTGCCATAATAAATTCAATTCAATAAAATATATAACCTATAGCAATCCTAGGTTAGCCGTTTGGTCTTTAGCAAGAAACATATATATATATAGAAATATATCTCAACTCGATCAATATATATCAAGCCGTCGCGTCGTCGGCGTCGAGTAAGTAAAAATTTATATTAACATTTATATTATTAATTTTTGATCCGATAATATATGGCACGCCACTGCATCGGCCCTTAAATAACAAGATGATTTTGTATGGTCAGTGAAACAGAAGCAAACATTGTTGTATGTATTTAAAAAAAAACACAAAAATCTTTAACGGTGGTATTTACTGAAAGGGTTTAGTCTATTTTAAAACGGTCCTAAGTTTAAGTGAAATTTTTGGTTTTAAGCATTTTAAACCAGCCCTTCTTGAGTTTTGGACATGGTTTGATTTATAACAAGAATTTTAATAAATTTTTTTATTGAATAATCGTCTTAACACAATCTTTTGTTGGATTTCAGAAGAAAGTTTCAATTTAGATGAAAAAAAATTAAAAAATTTAAACCCACGCGGGGTTTAAATAGTAAACACTCTGTAGAATAAATTAAAATTGGGGCTATCTGTCACTCTAATTAAAACTTACCCTTATTAGTTAATTTTTCCAATTAATACTTGATGTCACACACAACGATTTAGATGAGTAATAATAAAATAAGGAGTAGATTAATTTTGTATTTAATTAAAAGATGTTTTTATTTATGAAATGTATTAAAAAACTTAAATGCAAGTTTTTATTACATTTCTGTCACTGTCGAAATGTCAGTTTAAAAATAATAGCGCTGCGTTCAATCACAAACAGCGAGTTCGGATTTTTTATCTCTGCTTGCACCTTAGCTTGCACCAACCTCTATTGATGAAAGCTACAGCTTTAAAATGAGTGGGCTTTAAGTAAGGAAAGTTTTTTTGACTGAGCTTTTAGATAACCACAATGATTTATTGTAAATAAATTAATATAGTTGTTTTGGGTTTTTGGTTGGTATAATTTTCGTGCATAATCAGTGACCTTCACTTATGTTTGTTTTGCCTCGTAGTGTCCTCATAAATATATTTTTTGTACTGAAAACGGGTTCAAAATATGGCGTTTTTCTGGACAAAATATGAGGTGTTTTATTGGCTAATGGACAGCTTGGGGTGTTAAATAAGGTACATTAATCCTTGCAAAAACGGTTACTTAGGGAAATTATAAACGAACTTATTACCAAATACCACAAAACAATCCTTTCTGAGGGCTATAAATTTAAACCACCTCCCTGAGATGGTCTAAAAAATCACCAACTTTATAACCTTAAACACAAATAATGAAGCTAGTATGTGCCAAATTTTTGGCGTATTCGCCATTTGCCATTTTGAAACCTGTCAAAAAAAATTAGTTTTGGGGCTTTTTCTTCTAAAATATGGTGTATTTTAAGAAAAAAAAAGCAGTTTTTCAGTGGCATTTTGCAATAACAATAAAAAATATAACTTTGCGTCTTTTCTATATGGGTAAGTGTTTTTTGAAAATTGGTTTTAAAATTTAGTACCCCCCACAGGTGTAAATATTTAGATCTGTGGGGGGTACTATTTTAGATCTTAGTAAATCTCACTGTAAAAGTTTAGTGATCTAAACCATTTGGTTGGCTAAAACAGAAAAAAAAA
This sequence comes from Oxystoma pomonae, assembly GCA_963921995.1. Taxonomy (NCBI): domain Eukaryota; kingdom Metazoa; phylum Arthropoda; class Insecta; order Coleoptera; family Brentidae; genus Oxystoma; species Oxystoma pomonae. The sequence goes on along the minus strand of OY998166.1, from coordinate 76,705,552 downwards.
TTAAAAAAGAAACAAAGAAAAAATTTTAAAAAATTCCACCGTTTTTTTTTAACCTATAGCCTAATTTTGTAAAAGGACGATTGTTCAAGAAAAGTTTTTTGACAATTTTTATGTTTCTAACGCGAGTTCTAACGCCACTGAATGTAACAAACCGTCACTGCGTTCATTTTTTGAATAGGGATAATTACCAACACTCCTGACCTAAAGCTTAATGTATAACAAGCATAATATCATAGTGCAGAATAGGTAAAGTTGACCTCTAATTTTTTTTTGATAAAACCAAAAACGTTAATTTTGGACCTCTGTATCTCGGAAACTATTGGCTGGAGGACATTGTGGCTATGATAAGTTTTATCACTGCTTCACGATCTACCGCATACTAAAATTTGAAGAAAATCCCACCGAAAGTCATTTTCCATTAGCTCCGGGCGGGGTCCTTTTGATGTTTGTTTTGTTTATTACATTTTTTGTTATTACAAAATTTTAAAAATGTAACAATAAGTTTCTTAATTTTTTTATAAACTAGGTACTAATTGGTGTCCATACCAAATAATTTTTACTGAAAAAAAATATTGAAATAACAAGAAATCCAACAAAAAACTATGAATATATTATTTTAACATAATTTTACTTTATAAAACTTTATTTTTCTTAACATAAGGACATGAAATCTTGTCGTAACGAGGATTCTGAATACTAAAAATAAATAAATAAATTAAAGATCAAACCTTACATCAGAATCTTAAAAAAATATTTTTCTTGTTTTGGTTTTATAAGAGCTTATTTTTTATTGAAATTTCGTCGCGTTTTATTTTTTATATGGTCCATCTGGTTATTCAACCATTGTTTATTATATAGGGAAGCTACATACCCTTATAGAAAAAACAGTGGAAAGTGTGCGACTTATTTTGACCAAGATATTTGATGATTTAGTCCACAAAAAGTGTAAACTGATTTATCCAAAAGCAGCAGACTTTCTTATATATTAGACAATGTTTTAACTTTTGTCTATTTATTAAGCGCAAACATAGCAAAAAACATTTCTTGTTGCTTACTTTCGTTTAGAAGACGTTGTAAATTAAAAATGACCTTGAAAATTTGACAGTTTATAAAAACAAATTCGTGTTACGTAATAAATTCTTCGTCAAATTAGCAAAAAGTATATATCTCAGAAACTTGCCCAAAACACACAACAACATAACCCAATTGTATTTGAGACTAAAACCCACTATGCGTTCCACGTTTTCATTGGTCAATTAAACGTTACATGAATGTGAGGTTATAAATATATTTTGATTTTATTAACTTTCTCCCCCCTACAAATTAAAAAAAACAAAATAATAACCAACCCAACCAAAACCAACCCTACCCAACGAACCAACCCGGCCAAACCCAGAGCCTAACCCTTTTTGCTTGCAATCTATTCAAATAAATCCTGCTGGGTCCGTTTGAAAATAAAATGTGATGGTGAGAAAGATTTAAACACAAAAGCCCTAACCTCACAAACATGTAGCTTTGAGTTGGGCAATGAAATCGTGGCACGCAAAGCAGCATCTAATCTCTAGTACTAAAAGATTTTACCATATAAGAGTAGAAGAAAATCTAAAGGGAAAAGTATATGAGTCACAATTTTAGCCACGCGTTGTGATATACAGAAAATTTAACTTTGGAAGAGGAATTTTTTAGATCGAAACTGTCCCTCCAAAAGAAAACATACTTATACAGACTGGAATAATCCAAGAATCGTTATTATATTAATAAAATGTAAATCAGCTATGCACAAAGCTAAACATTATGCATCAATGTGCTCAAAGTAATTCTATTGAGCGATACTTCCCTGATTGACGATTTTAGTGACTCTGAGCTTGCTCTTCGCAACTACCAGATTTATTGAAGGGACAGAAGTCTAGAACAAACAAGAAAATCCAGAAATGAAGGTGTTCTTATAGATGTACACAAAGAGCTTAAATCAATCAAGCTTAATGTTGCCAACGAACTCTCTGAAGAGGTATGAGTCCTTGTTGACTACGGTACCCTGAAAAAAATATACTGCTGCTTTTATACATTACCACTCTTGCCTAGAGTTATCGTAATCACAGGTGATTACAATCTGCCGCTCACACAATGGTACAATTATGCACTGGGGACATCCACAGATGAAAACTCAAATACCATTGAACCTCTTGCTAAAACAATGCCACTCCTATATTTCTAACAATATAACAGCATCAAAAACGCCAATGAAGTTGTGCTAGACTTTGTCTTCTAGAACAAGACAAACATTTTATTAGTTTGCTTAGGCTCAACTATAAGCTCTTGATATTGACTTGCAAAATGTAATTTTAAAGATGTTAGTAACATCATTTTTAATAATCGCTGGTACTCTAATTTTGAATTGTAAAATATTGATTTAAATGTAACAAAGTTTTACGAGGTAATCAGCACAAGTTTTGAACAACATGTTCCCAAAACAAAATGTAAAAGTACATATTTGTTGCCACTGTGGTTCAATAACGAACTCAAAAAAAATGTATACAAAAAGAAACAGGCACACAAGAAATACAAAAATTCCAGAAGTCCCCAGGATTACAGCACTTTTAAAGAGATTCGAACTGTATGCAAAACACAAGATATCAATTATCACAAAACATAGATTGAGGAAACAGACGACAAAGAATAATGGCAATTACCGGCCAAACTATAGCAGAACTTTTTGCGAAACACTTTTTAATAGTCTACAATAATTCCGAGATTGACTCAAAATCCAATTACACCTCTCAAAACCAAAGCCTTACTAAACAAATATCTTAATTTTCGAAAATATTTTACAAATTGTATTAAAATTAAAACATCTCAACATATCTTATACCGCCATCTTTGTTTAGAAACCTCCGGAGTACCACAAGGTGCACATATTACCCCAACCCTTTTCAACGGTTTTATTAAAGATGCCATCAATAATTATAATTGCTTTAATCACATGTTGGTACAAGTTTATGTTGACGATTTGAAAGGGTATGCTGTATTACATAACAGTAAAGACATCAAAAAATTGCAAACAATTCACAATAAATTCCTTTGCTATATCGCATACAAACTTAAAATACCATTTGAATAAATCGACTATAGTCAGCTTAGAACAATACTCAAATTAAAAACCTTGTCCTGGAGCTGTTATCAGCACCATGATTTCATGTTTCACCCCGACCTCTTAGGGACAATAATTATCTTTTTGGATGTAAACAACATCGAACCCTATACAAGGGCAAAACAAACTGACTTTTTTAATAATTTACTCCCTAAAAAACATATTAAAGAATTATCGAGTACTAGTCAATAACAGAACTTATCATTAAAATTGTGATTGCAAAATATATCTGTGCTGAATTGTACCTACCCAATAACCGTTACAAACACTTTTTCTATGCCTTTATTTCTAAACCTAACGAATGTACCAAAAAAAAACAAAAGAATTTGAATAATAACTTCGGTAGCTTAATTCATTTAAACATATTTACGTATTATACTTTAAATGGAGCAAACCGTTAATAAAACAACATAAAACAACAAAACTGAGATTTTTCAGGTTTACTCATACATAGGCTCTTATTAAGGGCACTAATAGATATATGAGTGGATCCCACGCGGTTTTCCAGCAAACTGTAGAGTATTAAGTGCATATATTGGATCAGAGGGTTAGCCTCATTAGACTGTTAAACTAGAACACTTAAAAAAAAATGATGATGAAAAATTTGACGATTGCTACGAAAAAGTAGAAGGGCCACATATATTGTTTTTCTGTGAATTCACAAATATTTCTGTAAATTCACAGATTTTTCTGTGAATTTTGAGTCGGAAATCCGAGGTAAGGGTTGGAATTCCGGGTTTAAAGTTAAAATTCCGAGTTTAACGTCGACATTCTGAGTAAAGTCGGAATTTCAAGTTTAAAGTCGGAATTCTGGCCAAAGTGGATAAAAGGCTAAATGGACAAATGGTCAAATAGCCAATTTATCTAAATCGCCAAGAGGCCAAATGGTCAAGTGGTCGAATTACTAAATAGCAAATTGGCTAATGGCTAAGAACCAATTTACTATTTAGTCGTTTGGCTCGTTATTCGGCCACTTAACCATTTGGCCTCTTGACGACTTAACCATTTGGCTACTTGGCCAATAAGCCAATTTGCTATTTGACAGTTTTAAGTTGAGAATCAGTACGAAGTAGGCACTCTATGGTAAAAATATTGTAAAATGAAGAAATTAGTATCTTTAGGGCTTGACGGCTTTTAAAATAGCTAGAATTTCTTATTAAATTCGTTCAGTAAATAGCAAATTGGCTAAATGGCCAAGTAGCCAATTCGCTATTTAGTCATTCGGCTCGTCGTTCGGCCACTTGACCATTTGGCCTCTTGGCGTTTTAACCATCCGGCCACTTAGCCCTTCCGTCAATTGGCTATTTGACCTTTTGTCCATTTAGGCTTTCATCCACTTTCGCCAGAATTTCGAATTTGAACTTGAAATTCCGACTACTCGAAATTCCGACATTTAAGTCGGAATTTTGACTTTAAACCTGAAATTCCAACCTTAAAGCTAAGTGGCCAATGGCCATTTAGCCACACTTGGCCAGAAAATTCATAGAAAAATCTGTGAATTAACAGAAAATGTGTGAACTCACAGATAAATCTGTGAATTTACTGAAATCTTTGTGAATTTATAGAAAGGTTGTGAATTCACAGAAAAAGTTATGAATTCCCCGAAAAATTTGTGAATTCCCAGATAAATCTTTAACAACTTTTTTTTTACAATATAGTTTGACGCTAAATAAAAAAGATTCATCACACGAAAAATTTAAAAACAAAAATTTCTCACGTTTGGCCATAATTAAAAAGAAAGGTTAGTTGCATTTGCTGAGATTTGGGGGACATGTCAGACATTTCTCTAGCAATTAGGAGGCACCTTAGGGTAAGGTGACCAACCGTACGGTATTTGACCGGACAGTCCGGTATTTTAATGAACTGTCCAGTTTAAAAAATACGTCCGGTATTGTCAGTTGCAATACTGCACATGGCAACGCTGTTCGTCTGTAGCTATTTTCACAGTTTACCGTACACGGATGAGGGGCAATGAGACATCACTCATGCATTTGCGGATTGCGATTGGTTGAGTTTATGCAGTTCCGTCAATCGCGTTGCGTAAGTCTGCGTAAGGAGAGCCGCCTGTTAGTGCTTAGAAGATCTAATTTTTCTTATTTTAGAATAAGTAATTGTGTCATTTCTGAGTCTTTTTGTCTCGTTCGTAGTTGTGTGGTTTTATAATTATAATCAAGGGTTTATAAATATTATTTGGCATTATCAACACGCGCAGTTACACGCATCAATGTTAGTGCCAGTTGGATGGAAGTATTTGAATTTTGTTCAAAAAATAATCTTGAATAGTTTTAGTTAATTACTCTTTGGCCTTACCTTGGACTAAAGCAGAGTTGGAAAGGATTTTTTCTTTGATCAACAGTATGTGGACTGACAAAAAAACTCAATTGTCAATTGAAACACTTAAAGCCATGATCCTGACCAAATACACCTGCCTCGAATTTTATAAATATCTGTTGGAAAATGTTAACCCAGACAGCATCGCCCAGGGACGTACATTTTATATCCATTTTACGTCTTTACGTCCAGGGACCTACTAGGTACGTACGACGTACGTACAAAAGTGTGCGTAAAATGTATGTACAGCAAAAACGTATTTTTAGGTTGTTTTTTGTACATACTTACTATGTTTTTATGTTATCATAACTTGGGCGTAGTTCATTTATGTAACATTTCTCTCACTTCTAATGCAAACTTTTGTATAGGTATTTTTCATTCTCTTAAATAAGTAATTGGTATTTTATAAATACCTATCCTCCGTATGAAATTCTTTCCAGGAGAGTCAACCAGTATAGAGGAGTTTTCGGAATTAAAATCGCCGCCCCACCCCTCTAGGCATAAAAAAAATATTTTGTATTTTATTTATTTACGTCCTCCAAGGTACGTACCAAAAACGTCTCCTGTACGTATCCCGTACGTACATATATCGTACATTTTACGTCCAATTCACGTCTTTTATTGATCTCCCGCGGTTCATACAAAGTACGTACTTGATACGTACACAAATGTACGTTCCATATCCCAAGGACGTACCTAAGACGTACATAGCGTTGGAAAGTGCACGCAAAATGTACGTCCCTAGTACGTATATTGGAGTAAGCGTACGTACTATGTATGTACTTTTCGTCCGAGGCTTAGGTACCAGGTACGTACCTGGTACATAACTTTGTTGTCTGGGAATGCACTACGTGCTATACATGGAGAAACCAATTACAAATTAAAAAAAAAATACTTAAGTAGTTTATATCTAAAGGTTTGTTAAGTAATGGTTTATAAGTTTATTAATTATTTGATTAAGATCATACATAATTATTTTTACTGTGTAGTAATGACGCATCATTTTTAAGAAATAAATTTTCATAAAAAATTAATAATAATTTTTTTTTGAAAATGTTTAATCTGTTTAAACTAGACAAAAAATTTTGACCGCGTCCGGTATTTTGTTGTTTGGAAGTTGATCACCTTACTTACAATAAGGTGATACCTAGCAAGGTTAATGTTAGGGCTCTGTTGGTGCAAATGGCTATTAGACCAAGGAGGTGGAAAAGCCAGTGAAACTAAAGTATTTTATATTATGTTCTAACCTATATATAAATATTGTAATATTTTTCAGTTACAGTACCTATTTTTTTTCTTAATCTCAGTGTCTTTCTACACAACATCACTCTATTTTCTTTATGCCCTTTAGACCTTCCTCAAACCCTTTCAAATCCGACGCACGTGGAAAGGTAAAGATTTTCCTTACCCTGACCATGCGCAATGGCGTTAAATGTCCATTCGACCTTGAAACTGAGAAATCTCCCAAAAATCGTCCGAATAGTTACTACGTTTATATGTTACTGAGATCGATTTGAATACCGTTTTGGATTTTAATTCCCAAGAGTTATATGGATGATTCTACCAACAGTCATTGGTCATTGCCTCGAGGTGGCAATTTATGCACCTAATTAGATGTGTGCTAACAACACAAAATCTATTAAGACCACTTAACTTAAGTTTCATATAAATAAAGTTCCTATATTTATAATTTTAAAACAATCAACAAAGAATAGGTATCAATGATATCAATCGAATGCTATTTTTATTTTATTAAAATTATGTATCTTTCCTTAATGTGTGGAAAAATTCGACCAAAACGGAAAATATCTGGATTTATTATACCAATTATAATAATGCTTATAACATAAATCGTAAATTGTTAGTTATATTTTTATATAATATTGTTAGGAACTAGTCTGAGAGAGTGAATTTTGTGGGTTTGTTTGAATTTTAGTAAACCAATTTTAAGAGAGTCTTTTGAGTCAGGACGAAGAAGACCATGCTTTTAGTTATTTAAAAGAAAAGTTCACTAGATTCAGTGACGCCAAAAAGAGGGAATACGCAATTCGATTTCATATTTCTAGGCAAGGAAAAAGACGCTTGGAATGCATTTAAAATGGTTACAACAAATTTTTTGGGAAATAACTGAGCAGAAAACTATAAAGACCTGATTGTTCTGTGTTAACAAAACCCATTTCTGGGATACTTATCCGGATTACTTTCCGGAAAATTGTGTTCCTGTAATTAAGTAACGAGCACGGTAAGAGGTTCCACTAAGATATTTTAAACATAGAAAGAATAGTGAAGGGGCATGGGTAAGTCCGTGGGATTTTGAATGAAGGAGTTTTGTGACTCTGTGGGATTGATAACTCTTTAGTCACACAATCGGGTGTTGTGTTCGCATCCGTGTAGAAGGGGTCGATATGACGTCTTCTTTCAAGATGGCGGTCAAAAATCATAAAAAAATATAACTTTCGTAACCGGGGAATAATTATACTCGATTTCATATAACTCAAGAACGAAGATTCCAAAACAATTACTTTCAAGATTGTACGACTTTAAATAGAGTGCCCTTTAGTATGTTATTTTTGCAAAGTAAAAATCTAGTTTTTTGCGATTTTCAAGGTAATGTAAAGTCGGATGACCTTAAAAGTGATTTTTTTGGAATTCCCGTTCTCGAGTTATACGAGAAAGTTTTATCTTTTATGATTTTTGGCCGCCATCTTGAAAAATTACGTCATATTAACTTCTTCTACACGGATGCAAACAAAACACCTGGTAACACTTGATTGTGTGACTGAAGAGCTATCATTTCCACATGGTAATAAAACTCCTTCATTCAAAATCCCGCGGGATAGAAATTATCGACATATATGCTTCTACACTAGCAGCAGGTATCTGGGAAAATGGAACTGTGAAATGTTAGCCGACCACTGCTGGACTATTACAAGAGATGCCCAGTTCACACTATGCAACTTTTTCATGCATCAAATTTTATAATACCAGGTTAAAAGGAGACACAATCTGCTTGTGTCTTTTTTTAACATGTGAAAACTAAATTTGATGCATGAAAAAGTTGCATAGTGTGTTTCCCGCTTAAGAAGCGCTAAATACGTGTCTAAACTCTAGATTCGGTAATAAAAGTGCTATTTAATTGCTTTTGTTTTTTTTTATTGTAGTACATTTTGTTTATTAATGTAAAAACCACGCACAATTTAAATGGAAACTGGATCTCAGTGTGATTTCAACGCCGTTTAAGTATGTTATTGGGACAGTCCCTAAGAGCATTTTGTCTCATAAATACAGGGTGAGCCAATAATAGCTGCCAAAGTTTGGGATGAGCTTATTATTATCATGTTTACGATGATCGACATCGGCAAAAAAAGCATAAAATCCCACTAAAATAACAACGCTGAATTTAAAAATAACATCTATTGTGACACCTGTCAAACCCCGTCAAAATGGCGGAAAAATAATTAATAAAATTGAAGTTTATGGCTGGCGAATACCTTCTTTTTACTCTGCTAAAGACACTAAATCGGAAGCCGTAAGAAAAAGTGACAGTTGTCTTAACTGTCATTTACTGTTATGGGAAAAACCACTGGTGCGATGATACATATTTACGAGTGGGGACTCAAACTACACTAAATTGAGGTCGATCAACTCAAAAATTTTATTAGTTTTGACATCTGTCGAACCCTGTTAAAACAAAAAATAAATAATTTATAAACATGGAGGTTTGGGAAACGCCAATATCTTTTTTGCTCTGTTGACGATATGGAATCTGAAACCGTAAAAAAAGTGATAGTTGTCTTAACTGTCATTTACTGGTATGGGGAAAAGCACTGGTGCGATGACACATATTTACGAGTGGATACTCAAACTATACTAAATTGAGGTCGATTAACTTAAAAATGTTATTAGTTTTGACACCTTTCAAACCCTATCGAAATGGTGACAAAATGATTAACGAACTTGAAGTTTTTGGAAAAGCAAATATCTTTTTTTTACTCTGCTAAAGACATTAAGTCGGAAACCGTAAAAAAGGCTCGAAAAAAAGTGACAGTTCTGATAATTGTCTTGGGGAAAACCACACAGTTACGAGTGGGGACTCGAACAACACTACATTGAGATCGATGAACTTAAAAATGTCATTAATTTTGACGCATATTAAACCCTGTCAAAATAACAAATAAATAATTTACGAATGAATTTTTGGAAAAGCTAATACTTTCTTTTTAGTCTTATAAAGTTAAAAAGTGACCCTTTTTTCAACCTCAATTTATCGTATCGAGTAAGTGTCAGTTATTCTAAATGTCATATTTTCCCCGGTTTTCGATTCGATATCGTCAACAGAGTAAAAAAAAGGTAAACTAATAACATTTTTGAGTTGATCAACCTGAATTTAGTGTAGTTCGAGTCCCCACTCGCAAATATGTGTCATCGTGGTTTTTCTCATAATGGTAAATGAAAGTTAAGACAACTGTCACTTTTGTTAAGGTTTCCGATTTAGTGTCTTCAGCAGAGTAAAAAGAAGGTATTCGCGTTTCCTAAAACTTCAATTTTATTAATTATTTTTCTGCTATTTCGACGGGGTTTGACAGGTGTCAAAACAAAAGTCATTTTTAAATTCACCGTTGTCATTTTAGTGGGACTTGATGCTTTTTTTGTCGATAAGCTTATCCCAAACTTTGGCAGATATTATTGGCTCACCCTGCCCCTGTGTCTATAAGATAAAATGCACTGTCCCAGTAACATACTTAAACGGCGTTGAAATCCCACTGAAATCCAGTTTCCATTTAAATTGTGCGTTGTTCTTTTATTACAAATATTAGTTTTTTTTTTCCACTGAACTTAAATCTTTAAATGCATGGTATTTTTTCGTTACTTGGGTGTAGTTAAAAACGTCCCAAAAAAATATGTCAATATGTCATTTTTTTTTGTAGGCAGTTTTTGTGAAAAATCCTTTTTTTATTTAAGAATGTATGTTATTAAGTTTATTCTTGTGTGTAAAAACTTTTAACATACAAAACTATAGATAGCCTTGGAATATGTCAATTACTTTGTTTATACGGGCCTCTTAAAGCGCTTTTATATAAGGACGGTTTGGAAATGTTGTCGTATGGACACCACTAAAACCGATTTAAGCGCTAAATTGATTTTATTTTAAAGCGATTTAAGAAAGCTCGTTCATCGCTTAAAAACTCCTTTTTAAAGAAATACTCAACCATGGTTTTCGGAAAAATCTAGTGTTAACTAAGATCTTTTATTTGTTTTTTCTTTAAACTGACATATTTAATGACATTTAATGAAGGACGTATAAAGCCTCGGAGAAAGCGAATTTATTTAAAACCGTCCTTTTATAAAGGCGCTTTTAGATGTGTTTAAACCTAGTAACTGTCACTGTTCGTAAAAGTCACACAAATTCTGTCATTTGTTTTTTATTGGTATGCGTCGGCGTAGAGTAGCAATTTAGCTCCGCCATAAAAATAGTCCTGCAGAATTTCTCAGAAATATTAAATTTACAAAATTTTATAAAATAAAATAAGGTAGTTACTTACATTAGATAAATATTAAGCCATTTTCGGGAATTGTGACGGGTGAGATTTTCTGTCATTTCTGAAGAATCGCGACGATTAATATCAAAACTTGTAATGGTCAAAAGTTAATTAGAAATCTTTCTTCCTCTAGAAAACAATCGTTATGATTTTAAAGACATTGTGTTAAAAAAATTGGGACACGTCCAGATTTGCAAAATTGTCGAGAAAAATATCATTTGGAATTTTAAAAATTACGACTTATAAATTACACGTTTTATCCGATTACGGCAGAAAATTAAGGTTTTTGCTTTGTAATAAAACAAGAACGACACGCAATTACAAAAAAATTAAAAACACTTAAATAAAGCTTATGAATAAAACTATGCTTCGTGTGCAGTTTGTGTTTGAGAAATATACATTCCCATTCCATAGCACCTTTCTCGTAGAATCATCCTTATGGTACTACCGTTTTTGTATTTAAATTCCCAAGGGTTTACATGATGGTTTTCAGATCGATTTGACACATTAGTTGTCGGCAGTTTTGGGCACGACCAAAAACTATCTAATAAATAGATACTTCAATGTAAATCGACCAAGGGCGTTGCCATTTATTTTTCTTTTCATGAGACATTGGTATAAAAATTAATGATGACATAATTCCATTAAATTGATTTAAATGGATTTGCTTTGTCTCATTTATATTAAATAATAATTCATTCATTCAATAAGGATTACATTTTCAAAAAAATTTTCGCTATGACAATCATTGATTGGTCCAATTTTAGCTTAATTTAAAGTCATTTTTATCAATAACTTTTAAAAACTGTAAAAATTAAATTTTAGTCTAGAATTTTCAAAATTTTTACGCCTGCGGCGCACTTAAAACATGATTTTGGCTACAAAAATTGTTTTTTCGTTTAATTTTCTGAAAATTCAATCAACCATCAATCAATCTTTTATTTTGCCAGAGAAGTTACAATAAAACATAGGAGGCATTCCATGTCAACTCGGCCACCTTTTTCACATCAAATTTTTAATTTGAGTCAAACTTTAGTGCTCTGGAGTCTGGAGGTTAGTCAGTACATTATGGTACTTTTTAGGTTTCTATGTTAAAAATAATAAAATATACAGGGTTTAGGCACCCTATTTTTGCACAAATCCTACATGTAAATAATAATATTTTTAAAAAAATAGCTTAGGATTGTAGTCCAACTAAATTAAAATAAAAGACAAAAAATTTTTTAACAGCAGTCTAATGACTGGAAATGATAAAGGGGCTTTTGATAAACGTTTTAAAAAAAACTGGATGAGTGGGGCTTTTGCGGGGTGGATTTGGTGGGGGGAAAGGGGGAGAAAAATGGTATTATTGTAGTTTCCGGCAAAACTAAACGTCATAGAGTAAAAACATCAATACAAAAATTGTAGACGGTGCAAAATTCTACAACTTTTCGTAAATGTCACTTTTTCACATAACCTCGAGAAAAATACGAAAAATCGTAATATTTTTATTGTTTCGTTTCTTATTTTTCATTTCCGCAAAAATAATTGTATTTTTAGGAAAATTTGCCAAAATATACCCCTCTGTGTCTTTATTGCCTACAATTTTTTTTTAGGTAAAAAAGTTTAACATGACCAGAATTGCAAAAAAAATTAATTTTTCAGCAATTGTTGATAATTTCCTTCAATAAAAAAAAAATCAATCAATCATTACAACATCTATTTATACGGAAAAAAAACAAAGAAGACGGTATTTAATTTACTACGTTTATACGCGCCTAAAACCGGTTTTATATAAGAACGATTTTAAATCAAGTCGCTTTCTCCTTCATTAAAATCATTTTCTAATAGCTGATCGATGTACTGTCAATCCTCTTACCTTACAGTTTCTGACAAATTAAAACATATATATTAAAAATCCTTATATTACATTTTTTTAAAGGCAAATAAAACAACTAAGTTAACAATTATTTTCCGGTTTAAAATAAAATTGATTTAGTATTTAAAATTGTTCTAATGGTATGTTTAGGACAAGTATTTTTAAACCGTCCTTTGTTTAAAAGCGCTTTAAGAATACCGTATTAACAAAGTAATTGTTTGACCTAAAACTTTAGTTTTGTGCAGTGTTCCTATTAATATCTTATTTCGATTAGTAAACTGTCATATATAAAAAATTGTTTGTCGTAGAATCTATTGGTGCATTATTTACCTTATAGTTAAATTTGAATCTAAATTGTAATTTTTATGTTTTCAAATAGTATATTTTTCTAAATTTTTATAATGGATATTTATATTACTGGCTCACGAAAAATCGTAAGGTAATCTATTAGATTTTAATTAATTAATTAATTAATTAAAATACTTAAAAAATAAATTTTTAATTAATTTATTTTTAATTTTCAACAAGAAGCTAAAATTTTGAGCTATTTCCGTTCAACAATTATTTAGATAGAAATAGAAAAAATCCGCCTCTCATATTATCCTGATTTAAACAGGGTTTACAAAAAAAAGATAATAAAAAAGTTTTTTTTAAAGGAAAGCAGTTTAGATAAAAAAAATAAACATTTACTAAAATGATCAAAAAACTTTTTGGTATTTTTTCCGTACAACTGATTGGTATAATCGATTCTGGATTTTTTTTAAATTGAAATAAATTATAAACAATTACTGAAAAATTAAATGATCGTAATGCATGTTTTTTAATTGTTACTATAATTTTTTATTATCTCACCAAACAGTATATATCAAAACAAAAAAAAGTGAATAATGTCAAAAAATTCTACTCTATCCATTTTAAAAATTTAGAAAAAAATTACATTCATAACAGACACGGATTTTAGATTCAAATTTATTTAGAAGGTAAAAAAATAATTTTAAATAATATATTAAAAAAATATGTTTTAATTGTTAATATAAAATAAAAAATAAGTGCACCAATCGATTCTACGACAAACAACTGTTTGTTTATGTATGACACTTTATTAATCGAAATAAGATGTTTGTAGCAATACTGCACAAAAATAAAGTTTTAAACAAATGACGGTTTGAAAATGTTTGTCCAAGGTATATCATTAGAACAATTTTAAATATTAATCAATTTTATTTTAAACCGGAAAAAAAATTGTTAACTAAGTTATTTTATTTGCGGTTAAAACAAATGCAATATAAGATTTTTTAATATAACAATATATATGTTTTAATTTTTGGTAAACTGTTAGGTAAGAGGATTGACAGTACATCGATCAGCTGTTAGAAAACGATTTTAATAAAGAAGAAAGTGACTTTATTTAAAACCGTTTTTATATAAAACCGGTTTTAAATACAGTCTACTTTGTATTTTTTCGGTAGAAATAGATGGTGTAATCGGTTGTTGATTTTTTTTTGAATTGAAAGAAATTATCACCAATGAAATGAAAAATTCCTTATTGCAAAAGCCATTATTTGTTTTTTTGCATTTCTGAGCATGTTTTTTTAACTGTTATTATAATTTTTTATTATCCCACCAAAAAGTATGTGTCAAAGCAAAAAAAATGAGCAGCGTTAAAAAATACTATGAGAATTTACCTGAGTAGAATTTTGATTGAAAAAAAAAGTGATTTCGACCGAAAAAAAATTAATTTCCCAAAAATTTTTTATCTAAAAAAAATTGTAGGGATTAAGGACACAGACATGTATATTTTTACCAAGTTTTGTGAAAATGCAATTATTTTTGTAGACCTTTGCACCATCTACAACTTTTATGTTGAAGTTTTTACTCTATGACGTTCATTTTTGCCGGAAATTGCAGTAATACCATTTTTCTCCCCCTTTCCCCCCACCAAATCCACCCCGCAAGAGCCCCACTCGCGCATTTTTTTTAAAACGTTTATTAGAAGCCCCTTTACCATTTCCACTCATCAAATTGCTATTAAATTTTTTTTTATTTTTTCTCGCTAAATGAGTTAATCCGATCGGTCTATTGAGAAATTTGTTTGGGGTATATTAAAAGAAAAATAAAAAATGATTTAAAAAACATTAGTACAAAATCTAATTTGATGATTTAGTAACCTTAATTATGACCTTTTTTCAATAAATCCGCTATTAATAAAAACTGACAAATTTTTTGGCCCACCCTGTATTTACGTTAAGTGTTTAAAGATCAAAAAATCTGAAACAGGATTCATGTAAAAGACAAAACCGTCTGTCAAATTGCAGAATCGGATTTGAAGGAAAATAAGCTTCTCTACGGAGACAGATATAATTAATTATCTTTATCGATATACTAAGGCTCTGGAGTTGATAAATTTACAAAGGGATTTAGCGAGGGTGAATAAATAACAAAATTAATGAATAGCAAGCTTTCCCTCAAAAAAGTCAATGGTAACTATTCATTGATTTTGTTAGTTATTCACCCTCGCTAAATCCTTTTGTAAAGAAATTTTTAATTTAACTGAAATATGTGAAAAACTAAAATCATGCAAAACACGAAAAATTACACAAAACGTAATGGATTTGTAAAATAATGCAGGTCACTGAATGAAATTTAGGAACTCCAAATTTTTTTAGCTACATGGTCGAACAAAACTATTTATTATTTGCAAACATAAAAGCATGAAATTAAAGAATTGACAATAAGTTTAAGCAATAATCATCAATTTCAATTAAGTCATATCAATCAATAGTTAAAGATCGATTTTGAGGTCAACCGTGTCAATTTTAATTTTGGTGGATTAAAGGACACTAAAGCGCTAGGAGTTGATCGGCCTATGTGGAGAGGGTACCGAAAGCACTCTCACCTCATCATTTTTATACTATAAATCAACGGCGGCTAATGGACTATGCAACATGGCTTTTGTATAATAGCGTTTCTGTTCGGTCGGTTTTTTCGTAAATACTTGTGCAGTATTTTCCACCCGAAATTTATCCACATTGATTGACGTCTACTGTCAACGAGAATTTTAAACTGACGTTTATTTTTTTGTTTCTCCCTTGATTTTTGGCCACACTAATCCAACACCGTACGTTGAGAACGGTGTTGACTGATCACAGTATGGACAGGGCCTCATTCAGAAAATTTTCGATTTCGTTTAGTTTAAATATCATGAGTTGATTGTAATAGAAAGTTTTTGAACCATTTTTTTGCCATTTTGTTATTGTTATCGTAAGACAATTGATCGCAGATATGTCCAAGGCCGCAAGTGTTGATCCAATACATAAACGTAAATAGTGCGAACTCTACACATCATAGAAGGGACTGGTTATGAAATCTCAAATGAATGAAGCTCAGACATTGTTTGGTGCACAGGCATGGTGGACGCACCCACCCATTGGTCATTTTCAGGGGCACAATAGGCATATAGCCGCAAGAGTAGCAAGATCTATAGAAATCTGTTTTGGCACAATTCCCTCTAATATTAGGAAGTAATTTGTTATTTTAAATCTAAAATATGTAAATTCGTAGCAGCCTTAAGGCAGTTTTTAGATAGTTGTTATGAATTTACAGTTTTGGATCAAAACTTATCAATTTTCACATATATCAACCCCCTCAACCACCCTCCAAATTATTTTCTAAAAATTAGAAAACATTAAGTTTTTATTTAACTTATAACACCTCTATTATGTATATATGTTTCTATGTTCGGGTAAAAATATTGCAACTTAATTCTGACTAACTTGTAGTACGATTGAATTCAAACTTGGTACGCGATTATAGTTCCGGTGACAATACAATAATATGATATTGTTACGAATTTTTGATCAGATTTAAAAAAAACAATATGGCGGATTCAAGATGAATGATTTTTGGTCATATTTTGCTAACCAATTTTAACTGACTTATGCCCATCCGATTGTCTTCAAATTTGGTACGCGTTTATAGTTCCGGTGACAATACAATAATATGGTATTATCAGGTACCCACCTCCCCTAACGAGGAAAGTGAAGGAGGAAAAATATTTACTTTGTCCGAAAATTGCTAAACGGGGGTTTTTGGGGATAAAGAATACGAATTTTTTATCAGATTTTGAAAATTAAATATAGCGAATTCAAGATCGACGATTTTTGCTCATGTTTTGCTAACCAATTTTAACTGACTTATAGACATCCGATTGTCTTCAAATTTGTATTATTAGGTACCCACCTCCACTAACGAGGGAAGTGGAGGGAGAAAAAGATTTAGTTTGTTCGATTTCAATCAAAATTGGCATACAGGGGTTTTTAGGGAATGGGATTTTGAGTTTTTTATCAGATTTGAAAATTTCAAAATGGCGGATTCAAAATAGAAGATTTAGGGTACAAACCTAAAAATTAAAAAATTATTTTATATAAAAAAAAAGCTTTTCAAATGCAAGCTTTTATAAAATATAAAGTTCACTAAAAAGTAGAAAATAATTTTTAGCATTCTGATATCATAATAATAAAAGATGGCCGTAAATTAGGTCGAGTTGGGTTGAACTTACTTACCCTTGCATTCCTCTACATTATTGGGAAATCAAAATAAGCAAAGCGCCCTCTAACCTAAAGCCCCCAACTATCCTAAAGCCCCCGATACCATGGCAACTGCAGGTGTTTTGTCAACAAGGCCCATAGTAGGCAGAAGGGTATTTTTACGTTTTCTGACAGAAAACCATTCGAGGTTATGTTTATCTTTCAAAAATATTTTTTCAAAAACGAATATGAAACCACTCCGCGTGTGCGGTCGCCCGCCGAAAATGGCCTAGCGTTGCGCGAGCATTACCCCGAGTTTATCAAAGAACCAAGAGAACTTTACTGGCTCGCTGGAATTACTAGGAATTCGTCTAGAAACATTCCCATAACTTCACATAATTTCGTTTTTATTTTGATTGAATTTTTTTTTTAATTTAAATTATTGCGGCATAAGTTATGTGCAAGTTTATTAGTGAAATTTTAGAGGCCTAAGGATATATTTTAGATCCCAACAGCAGTTTCAAAAACACACGGATACTTGAGTATTAACAAATCAGGTCAGTAAAGCTCCATTTAGAGGTTGAAGAGACTCTTGCTAGTCGTTGATGCTCCTGTTTAAAATAGAATATGATTATTTCGTTTAACGTCAGCAGCCGATTTTTAAATCTGCATGCTTTTTAAGTTAACCTGTTGTCCTTAAATCAGTGGTAACAGCTAGCAGGAGTGTTTCAAATTCAATTATAAATGCACTTGTAAATGCAACCTTAAACACTACACCCAGTTACTTTAATATGTAGTTGGGTAGCGTTTTTTTAGCAAGTAATTCTGCAGTAAATGGTTTTTTTTTATAATCTATAAATCCCAGTTTTCTTGCTGTTTTTAAGCCAATATTTTTTTAGGTTAACCCTGAGGTAAGGTAACATACCCTCACCTTGAAGCCCTGGTTATCCTGGAGTTAATTTTAACCTGATTTTTAAAGATTTTTACTAGGTTATGTTGCTTGAGTTAACACAAACTCGCTTTTGAGAAACCGGCCCTTAGTCTCTCTTGTTTTTTGAAAATAAATAGGTCAATTCCATTAGGAAAAACAGAAAAACTATACACAAAGAACAAAACAGAGAACAATTTTGAAGGGGAACACTCACATACTTTTTGGCTCTGTTGTAAATTTCATAGGGTAATTTTTATCTCTGGAAATTAAAAATGGAAAGGTCTTTTAAACGTCTTTACTATTAATTATGTCAAAATTTTAAAAAGCTAGGATGACTGGTGTTTAAGATATTTGCTTTTAAATTTGGTATGGAATAAAGAAAAGGTTTGAACCTTTTCAGCAGATCAGTTTGACCACCAAAATTTAAAGAATAAAAGTAGGCTTATTTGGATGGTATGTTTGAGAAAACAATCAGAAAAAAATCATGAAATGTTTATTCCCTTTTTTATTATGAACAATGTAACTTTAAAACCAACGTTTTTTCCTGACTTTTGTCCAAGAAATTGTTTATTTGTCGCTCCTTGACAAATTTAAACTTAATATCTTGCATGTTTGTAAAGCAATTTAAACGATCTTCTAAATAAGATGGCATTCAAGCCACTTTTTTTATATAATTTCTCCTGGAAAAACTCATATCCCTCAAGTCACCCCCAAAAAGCCTGTTTATGGAAAAAAATATATTAAAAAGTAATTTCTAGACTACTAAAATTGTATAATGTTTTTCAAGTGTTCACCAAATACTCCAAAACACCTCTGTTATGTTTTCGTTGAACATGAATTTGAATTATTTCAAGCATAAGTCAAGGTGCCCATGGGCTTTTTTCCATGTTTGAAGGGAGCACTTGATAATAAAGGTTTTTTGACGGATTTTGGTAGCTAAGGGGGTCTATTTAACAAATCCAAGTGATGAAACTCTGGCTCCTTTGGGAGAACTCCAAAAAATAAAACATAATATAGGCACCATAAGGGTTCTAAGAACAGATTTAACAGTAAACATTTTTTTAAATAAACACATCAAAAATATTCCAGATGGCGATGACGGCGACTTAAAAGCACAAAATTTTTCTCAGGGTTTTTGGAAACACTGATTCCATTTTTTAGAATAAACATTTTTTGGGAATAATATAATTAAGGTTCCTAGGGGCAAAAAGAATCGTAAATGACAAAAAAACTTGTGACCTCAATTAAGAAATTTTTGGATCAACTGAATTCATTTTTGGTGTAAAAAATAATTTTTAGGGGTAATTTAAGGGGCCTAAGGGTGTTTTAGGGATAAAGTGGTAAAAACAACATACTATTGATAGAAAGACATCACTTTGGAGATTCTGGGGTTAACTAAATTCATTTTGGCGGTTAAACAGTTTTTAGGGGTAATGTAAGGAGCCTGAAAGGGCAACATAAAAAGTTATTGGTGTAAAAGATATGTGATATATTGATTTAGGGGTTTTTTGGGTCTTCCAAAATTAATTTTGGTGTTCCAATTATTACAATAGGGATTCAGACGAGGATTTAGAGGTAGTTTTAGGGAAATATATCGATTTGGATATTTTTAAGTATTCTAAAGTTGTATATATGTTAAGAGGTAATATAAGTTTGGGCTGGGTCCCAAAATTTTGTCCTAAGATCCTTGTATTATCTCCAGAATTTTTTTTTATCCAAAGAATGATATCAGTGGATCCCAAAACCCTCAATTTGATATATCATATGTCTGTATTTGATCTGGTTTCTTCTAAAATGTTTGTGTCCCATCTTAAATATTTTGAGTTTATAAAATGTACACCTGTACCAATTAAAATCAACTAAAAAAACTGAAATTAGTCAACCATGCATGCAAAATGTTTACTTTTAAAACTGCTACTAGAACCCTTAGATACTTCTAAGAATTTTTAAATCACATAAATGGATTACGGGAACCCAAAAACCCCTGAATTGATGTATCAGATGCCTATATTTTGTTTTATTAGTTATTTTTAAAAAATGGTCACCACCTTGAATATCTGGATTCAAGTTCCCCAAAATCAGTAAAAAAATATCTATTATCAAGCTCTTTCTTCAATTTTGTTGTTTTCTATAAAGAAAATATTTTTTCAGTTCATACACTTATACTTTTGTTTTTTTTTTAAATTTCAGAACCTAACCACGTGAAGCCTGATATTTGAATCTACAACTACTAGTTTGCGGTTCCAAAGAAGGAAAAAATAACATGTTATTCTTTTCTTTTTTAAGTTAGATTTAATTTAAATGATTATTAATAAGTATTTTTGAGTTAAGTTTTTAAATTCATTTATTTAATTGCATATCAATAGGTGTTTATAATTTTGTGGCCATAATCACCTCAACAAGTTGAGCCATGTGTGCATTTAGTTTTACTTCCAAGAACCAGATGCCCACCGGTGGACAAAAATCCTCCGCTCTTTTGTGACCATCGGTAAGCATGCAGTCCTGAGACGTAAAACAGAAATGCCCACATGTGTCACATTCTAAACACCAAATACATTTAATTATGTTTTACATTGAAATATTTATTACACTCCATTCCAAATTGCTGCAGACCAGTTTTTTGACACTGACAATGAGATTTCCATTTAGCTTCTGTGTTTAATTATCAACCGCCATATTGGAATGGGTCCGGAGAATTTGGAATGAGGTGTATATGTAAAAATGTAATTTTTCAGCACATTTTTTAAAATTTTATTATATATAGTTAATTAAGATTGCTAAAAATATTTCTACAACACAAAAATGCTATAGTATACTACCCATATAGTTGTTATTGCTCTGTGAATAACTAAAATGTATAAAAATTGTATTGTTCATTCTGGTAGTTTTCTTGCCTAAATTCCAAAATCTGAAAATAAAAAAAAATTAGAGGTAAACATTTGTCTAATTTAGCTACAACGCTTTTTTTTAGTACTAGTAAGGAGTGCTTTAATAAATGTTCAGTTACAACCAAAGCAGAACTCCAAAAAAGAGAAAGTATTTCTGCAACCCTATATTTGCCGCAACCTTATCTTGTGCATTTTTAACTACATTGGGCATTGTTAATTAGAGTTTTAGTTAAAGAATCTTTTATTAGGAAATTATAGAGATTTTTGAACCTGTAAGTATCTCTTTCAGAAGCTACACATTTCCAATTTTTACACAATAAATGATTCACTAACAGAAAACACAAGTTTACATAAAAGATAGCAAGAGATGTAACATTACATTTGGTACCTACCTATATGCCAACAAAAATAAATAGGTAGTAATTCTGTGTGTGCAAGCATATTAAATATTATGTTTTTGGATTTTATTTGAATTATTTATTTTTGAGTTTGCACAAGAAGTAATAATTTTGGGTAAGGGATTTAACTGAGAAAGGCATCGGTACATAAGGTCAATAACAGAGTTTGTACAGAAAACCTTTAATTGAATTCTCTGATGTCTCCCAGTTTTTCCTAACCATTTATAAAAAACTTATCATAATTTTTTCAAGAATTTTATATAAAAGAAAATAGCTGCAAAATTTTATTTTGACAAATTTCATGATTCTAATTTGTTTTTAAATCAATTTTTTCCAGATGGGCTTCCAGATTTTCCTTGTTTTTGTGTATTTTTTTGTCAAATTTCCTGCCCTTT
The DNA here is from genome assembly GCA_963921995.1 of Oxystoma pomonae. NCBI lineage: Eukaryota > Metazoa > Arthropoda > Insecta > Coleoptera > Brentidae > Oxystoma > Oxystoma pomonae. The sequence continues at coordinate 76,683,537 of OY998166.1, read as the reverse complement.
TCAAAGAATAAATTTCTCAACTTCCTTTATCTTGGACACCTTAAATTTATAAAAATATTTAGGTCCTAATTTTATTTTCAACTCTTAAAAAGTGCATAGAGGTAGGTAATAAAAACTGGACTTTCTCTAGCTTTACTGTAGAGGAAACTTAGAAATAAGTAAATGAGCCAAAGTGAGCAAAATGTGCCTCACTATTTTTTTGTATAATGTTTTTATTCTTTAGCTAATATTTTTTATTATAGTCCGTGAGCCCAGGCCTATGAAAATTTATGACTACCTTACCGTTGAGACTTTGTATGTGTTCTTCAAGATATTCTAAGGGGTATTTTTAGAGACCCCTCCAAACTTAACCCTTAACTGAGCCCTTAAGTTAAGGTCCTTTCAACAGAATTTCTCGGAAATGTTTAAATTATATAATGTGACCATGTGTTTTAAATACTTATAAAGCAATCCTTGAAAAATCAGCTGTGAGAAGCTTAATTTAACTTTTCGATGCTATCAAGAGGGGCTTAATGACAAAATATATTTTTTTGACAAAATGTTTGTCCATTTCTTGTTAAAAAAGTTACAAATTTAAGAATATATATGTTTAAAATGACATCTGAGTGGACATAAAGAATAAATATTATGCAAAGTCCGGCAAGGTCTTAACAGTTTAAGTTATGGACTGTGGGACTATTAATTTGTATGGTACCTAATTCTACATATGTTAGTGGTTGTCAACTGAGTAGTCCACATTTCAAAAAGGAAAAACATACTTATTATATATAGGTACCTACATAAAATAACTTGTTTTGCAGAGGAATAAAGGCGTATTTAGAGTTCTGCAAGGTAAGATGCAAGGAAAATAAACAATAACAAATGCATGTTGCTCTTACTACATACTGCTTGTGGCTTACGGAACACTTACTTTGTTTATATAGGCCTCTTAAAGCGCTTTTATATAAGGATGGTTTGAAAATGTTGTCATATGAACACCACTAAAACCGATTTAAGCACTAAATCGATTTTATTTGGAAGCGGTTTATCACTCAAAAGCCCATTCAACACCATTCTCAACTAAAAGGTCAGTTAAATCCTACTGCCTCAGTGCCCTTTAGCCTACTGTGGCTGCCATTTTTACAACCAAATTGACAAGTAAAACATAGATTTTCTGTGAGTTTGGTGTCAATATGGCATTATGATCAATGCCATATTGACACCAAAGGATACTAAAATGAAAATGAGTTAACTGGTTGTTTTAGTTAAGAACAGTGTTGGCCCATTTTAGGGTCGTTATAAACACTTTAGTGCATTTCTTCTAACCTAAAGAAAATACTAAACTCTAGTCTTTCAAAAAATCTGTTGTTAATTAATTATGTTGTTTTATTTGTTTTTTCTTTAAACTGAAATTTAATGAAGGACATAACCCTCGAAGAAAGCGATTTTATTTAAAACCATCCTTATATAAAAGCGCTTTTAGGTGAGTATAAATGTAGTAACTGAGGACAGCAGCATATACTTGCTATAGTTATGGAACTCTGAATGTTGCCTAGTCACTTGTAGTTATTTCAAGGGGTAATTATGCAGTATACAGTTTTCTGCCATTTTTGATTTTTTATGAAAAATTCTTTATGGGAGCACCTACTAGGGTCCCTAAGACCTCCAAATCCGCCTGCGCCCGTTGGTTTTTTTTTTAATTTTTTTTTCACCAAAACAACCCAATCCAACACAGTCCAACCCAACCCAAAACAATGAAAAAAACACATTACAACCCCCCTCCAGGTACCCTTTTTTCTCTTTAAAAAAAAAATCGGGCGCAGCCGGATTTGGGGCCCTAGGGACCCTAGTAGCTGCCCCCATAAAGAATTTTTCATAAAAAATGGCAGAAAACCGTATAGTGCATAATTACCTTTCAAGGAAAAACCAAGGGAAAAACCCTTATAAAGACAACAATACTTATTCAAAAAATGTATAGTCAACCCGAGGTCTTACCTTAAGAATTTGCTTTCTTTTATTTTTTCTTGATCCAATGCATATTTTCGGAGTCTTTAAGCACACCAAGAGGCAAATAATGTACTACATTAGCAAAAACCGAGGCACAAATAGATAAACTTACTGTTTTTGTCTGAAAAATAAACACGCAGTCACATGGACCTAAAGGTTTATTTGCGCGGTGGTACCGTACAGCGGCGGTAATGATCATAGAAAGGCAAGTTCGGGCTACAGCAACTCATCATGAGTTACACTGAAGTGAAAGTAAAAAAAACTTATGTGCTTTAGCGGCGCGGAATGCGAAATCAAAATAAGTAAACTATCCCCAAATTATTGATTCGGTGCAAAAAAAGCTCTGGTGTCCCACTGTGAACAAAAATAAATAAACTCTCCGCGTTGCCATGGAAAACAAATGCAATGACGTAGAGTTTTGCAAAAAAATCAGGTCGCCACGGTTAAATTGATTTCCCAATAGTGAATTCAGATTCTTGCGAATAATCATATAATCAATAACATAAATTTTTCGAGTCAACATGGCCAAACTTTCTATAATACGCCCATCGCTTTTATTATTATGATAGTGAACTTTATACTTTTGTATAAAAGTTTGGATTTGAAAACCTTTTTTTATATAACATTATTTTTTAATTTTTAGATTTGTACTCTAAATCGTCCATTTTGAACACGCCATATTGATATTTTAAAATCTGATAAAAAATTCATAATCCCCTTTTCTAAGAACCCCTGTATGCCAATTTTGATTAAAATCGAACAAACTAAATCTTTTTCCCCCTCCACATCCCTTGTTAGGGGGAAGCGGGTACCTGACAATACCATATTAGTGTATTGTCACCGGAACTATAAACGCATAGCAAATTCGAAGACAATCGAATGTGTATAAGTCAGTTAAAATTGGTTAGCAAAACATGACCAAAAATCGTTTATCTTGAATCTGTCATATTGAATTTTCAAAATTTGATCAAAAATTCGTATCCCTTATCCCCAAAAAACCCCGTATAGCAATTTTTATTGAAATCGGACAAACTTAGGTGTTTTCCCCCCTCCACTCCTCTCGTAAAGGGTGGGTGGGCGCCTAAAATACCAAGTCATTGTATTGTTACCGAAACTTTAACCGCATACCAAATTTGAAGAAAGGCGGATGTGTATAATTCAGTTAGAATTTGTTAGCAAAACACGACGTTCCTCTTGAATCCGCCATATTGAATTTTCAAAATCTGATCAAAAATTCGTATTCCTTATCCTCAAAAACTTCCGTATACCAATTTTGGTTGACATCGGACAAACTTAGGTGTTTTTTCCCCTCCATTCCACTAGTAGGGGAGAAGGAAAGTGCCTAAAAATACTATATGATTGTATTGTTACCGGAACTATAAAAGCATACCAAATTTAAAGAGAATCGGATGTGTATAAGTCAGTTGAAATTGGTTAGCAAAACATGACCAAAATTCGTCGATTTTGAATTCGCCATATTGAAATTTTCAAATCTGATCAAAAATTCATATCCCCCTCCACTTCTCTCATTAGAGAGAAGTGTGTACTTAATAACACTATATTATGTATTGTCACCGGAATTATAATCGCATACCAAATTTGAATTCAATCGGACAACTAGAGGTTAGCCAAAATTGAGTTGCAAGATTTGACCCGAACATATAAACATACATACATAGAGGTGAAGTTAAATAAAAGCTTGTAATAAAAAATACGCAAAATTTAAATCCGGTCCAGCATTTTTAAACGTCTAAGTTGAATTTGAATTCATTAATTTTTGGGTGACTTCGCTCACCAGTCTGGTCTTTCTCAGGCATATTGTGTCTGCATCGAGTTTTTTTTGTTATGTTCGGTGTACAAATTAAAACGAATATCATGGCCGCCTTAACAGGCATATCACATAATAATATAATTTTCATCCATAAAGTATCTGTGGCATCTTTCTGTTTCACTCTGGTGCATTTGATTGATATGAAAGCGTAATATAAGGAGTTATTTGGAGTGATTTAAAGTTAGCAGTGTAGTTATAATGCCGATTTATATGGAAAGTGAGGTTATGTTTTGTCTAAATAAAAATGGAATGGACTGTAGCGTTCTCTCTCAGATCACGCCCAGCCAGAGCAGTGACGACAGAAATCTGTCCGGGAGTGATCTGAGAGCATCGGAATCCGAATACGAGCACTCGACTTGCGATCGTAAATCGAACGCGTTTACGCTGTAAAATTGGTTACATAACTCCATAATTTATTTATTTTTTTTTACTTTTCTGGATAAGTTTTCGTAGGGCCCCTTAAGGGGTTCATACAAAGGGTGTTTAATGTTGTAATTCAACACAAAGCTTTACTTTACCACTTTGTCTGTATATTTTTTTACTTTTCTGGATAATTTTTCGTAGGGCCCCTTAAGGGGTTCATACAAAGGGTGTTTAATGTTGTAATTCAACACAAAGCTCTACTTTACCACTTTGTCTGTATATTCAGGCACCACTTTTTGCACAAAATTCATAATTTGTGCAATTTTTTGAGGCACATTAATAACGGAATGTTCATAAACTCACTCGACTTTCTGTTCATTTTCTTTTTCAAAAAGAATGCCATAAACATTTAAAAATAATAGGAACAAAAAATTTTGTTATTATTTTGATCCAACTCGTTGATCCATCGAGATTGACGGATCAATAAAAAGTGGTCAGCCAGAGATTTGGAGCACAAATCGAACGCTGTGCGGTTTCTGAGCGTAGATCGAAAACGCTATTTGTTTGTTTTTTTTTTACTTTTGGGGATATATTTTCGTGGAGCCCCCTAAGGGGCCCATACAATAGCTATTTTTCTACAACTGAGCGAAAACAAGGTGTGACGGATTTCTGATGGTTCTTCATTGGTTGGGTCACTGAATGACTTTTGAGTGACTGTGATGGAAATTACTTAGTGGGCAGCTGACGAACATCAGTTAATTTGCCAACAAAGTTGTTTCGCCAATACTAATTCGATGTTGAATCGACGGAGAAGAATCTTAAATACAACGGACTTTGTTGTTGAGCCACTGAAGAAAAAACTACGTCTCTCCGATATTCGTTCACTTTGTTGAGCCATTGAAGAAAAAACTTTGTCTCTCTGATATTCGTTCAATTTGCTGGGCCATTGAAAAAAAGACTACTTCTCTCCGATATTGGTTCACCAACTATCTTTAGCAAAAAAGTCAGTGTTCCGAAAATATGTAAATTTTCCTATAGCCTCAATGGTCCAGTGGTTATAGCGTTGGCTTGGTAATCTGGAGGTTACCGGTTTGAACAACGCCATCGTCCCACTTTTTTTTTGATGATTTATTTTTTTTTTCTTAGAATGTATTGAATGTCATGATTTTTGGAGGACAAAAATATATATTTTTTAAACCTTCATCAAAAACATGATTTTAGTAACTGTCTGCAGATAACTAAAGCATGGCCTTTTGTTTACCGATACAAAAAAACTTTTTTTTTTTGATCACGGATGCAAAAAAAGATTTCTATCCGTTTTTTAGCGGAAAATAGTAATATTAAAAAAATCTAATTATTCTTGCCTAAAAATTAAGCCATTTCCGCCAGTTTTCATCAAGTATTTACGAAAAAATCCTTTAAAAACATCGTCAAAATATCAAACTGTCAAAGATCAAAATGTTGGAACAATGAACGTCACCGAATAAAATAAAACATCGCTATGGAAACGATTGTTATTTTTGCCGCCTTGATTTATAGTGTAAAGATGATGTGTTGCGAGAAGTGCTCTTCGTTCCAGATTCTTAATAGTAGTTTTAACAACTAGCGGCTAAAATAGTGCTTTTTTTAAAAACGTTGGTATTTAAAAACGCGAGTAAAAAAAAGCACAGTTTAGCCGCGAGTTATTAACATTAGTTTTTTTAATACCTTTATCAAAAAATTCAAGAAGAACAGGGAAATACTTTTAAAAATCTCGAACGAAAAGAACTTCTCGCAAAACACCATATTACACTATAAATTAATCGTTTCCATAGCGATGTGTCTTTTTACTCGGTGACGTTCATTATTGCGACATTTTAATCTTTGACAATTTGATATTTTGAAGATATTTTTAAATGATTTTTTCGTAAATACTTGGTGAAAACTAGCGGAAATGGCTTAATTCTTGGACAACAATAATTAGATTTTTTCAATATTACTACCACCTACATTGGACCAATGACTATGTGACAAAAGTCCTTCATTATGCCAATATATTTTTGTTACTGATCTAGCAACGGTTTACCATTATTGGACCAATGATGTGGTATATCGGTTAAGTGACTGATTAGCCAGTATTCCCAAGTTAGACATAAAAAGTTACCTGCTAGACATCTGCTACCTTCCTTGGTCCATTGAACGAATAGCTGAAAATTCATATTGGGCCAATATTTATCCGTCACAAATTGTTTATACGATTCGCTTGGTTGTATAAAAAAAGCGTTTTTAGTAGTATAATTCAACCCAAAACTTTGCTTTACCACTTTGTCTGTATATTCGGGCACCGCTTTTTAATAAACGTTATAACTTTTGCTCTTTTTCGAGGTGCCTTAAAGACGTATTGTCCAACCTCACTGTCTGTCCATTTTTCTTCAAAAAAGATGCATAAACGTTTATGAATAAAAGGAACAAAAAATAACAAAGTTTTCGATTATTGCCCGAAATTTGATCTAGAGCGCTTCCGGATCAATCGGAAAAAGATTTGCGTGTTCGATTTGGCAACTGTCATTGCTCTCTGCTAGATTTGCGTGTTCGAATATTGATCGCTGCTCCAAGCGGGATTGCTCGAACTCGATCTGAGAAATTCTACGGATCAAACCCGAGCACGGATATCCCGCGTAAATTGACATAACCTGATTCAAATTGTGTTTTGTGCTTTTGCTTCAAAATGAGTATAAAAAGGAAAATTATTGAAGTAGAATCACTACGATTATGTACATATTATAGGTATATATATGATATACGATTTGGACAAGAATATGGTTGTTCTCGTCAATGCACGGATTGCCCAACTCATCAAAAATTTCTATTATATTTAGTTCCTGTGGTTCCGTTTCCACTCATTTTCTTTCAGAAATGTACTTGAAAAAAAAAATGCTTTCTAAACAATTCTAACCTTTAAAACGGACCAGAAAACAAATCGAACCAGTGTTGCCAATCGTCAGACTTCAGTCCTATTTGCGGACTTATCTATTGGACTTTTTGTGGACTTTTTCTTCCATCGGACTTTTACGGACTTTTTGAATGAAATCGGACATCGGAGTTTTTGTTTTCCGAATATTGTGTCCACGTGATCGTCAAGCTTAATCTAATTAGATGACCACGTGACCATTTCGTTGCTCGCAAAAACGTTTGTAAACAACAAAAAAGAAGAAGGCGTTGGCAAAACTGCTTAAAACTGAATCAGGGGCCTTATTGCCTTAAGCCTGATCCACAGTTTCACCTCTTTGAGCTCAGTTCTATTTTTCTCTTCATCGTTTAGAGAAAGAGGGAAATATATTTTCTATTACCATCTTACTCTTTTCGATAAAGAGAGAAATAGAAGTAGCGGCTAAAAGTGAAGCTGTGGATAAGGTGTTACTTAAAAAAAAACACTTATGGGAAGGGTTACTATGTGTGCGGATCTTTCACTGTTTTCCCGTTGGCAACACTGAATCGAACCCTGATCCAACGTGTATTTGACCGAGCACTCATGACAGCTCGTGATCGGCTTTGGAGCGCCCTAAAACTGATCTATGACTGATTTACGAGGAAGATAAAAAGCCTACAAAATCAACATAGCGTTGGGGACTTTTATTTTCAAAGTAGGTAACGGTCTAAGGAAGTTACACAAAAAAGTCGCTGGATATTTCTGACTTTGCCGCTCGCTGTGGTTTGTGGCTATCTTTAAAATCACTGGCGCACCGAGGAGGAGGGGTTTGGGGTTAAAACCCCCCCGAGATGCCTGGTTATGGTCACATTTTTACTTCAAATTGAGTTATTTTATTATTTATCCTTAAAAACGGGAAACCACAAGAAAGCCGAATTTAGAAAAACCAAAACACAATTGAACGGAAAATAAAACCGAAACGAAATATGAACGAGAGTTAAACACCCAGAAAATAATGGATACTAATATAATTTTATAGAATGTTAATTTACTCGATCCTTTAAAGACACGAATATAATTTAACCAATTATAATTTTCGCGAACCTTTAAATATCATAACTACAAAAGTATCGAAAATAATTGTCTAGAAACCAAAAACACCCGACTCACAAATTGATAGATAATAATATGCCCGATCCTTAAATGAACAGAACCACAATCCAGCCGAATCGCTATTAGGCATTACGCTGGATTGCGGCGTTGACAAGTTTCTCTATTTGGAAGATGACACGGGGATTTTTTTTTATCAAACGTTTTTATCTAAGGCTATATAACTGGCAACTCCTTGTTCTTTATTTTTTTAATCTTTTGCCAGAGTGCACAGGGAAAACTAAACATCAGAATTAGCTGAAATTTTGCAGGGGTGATCATTTTTAAATGCGTAACAAAAATATCTGAAGGATTTTTCAAAATTCCCAATTATTTTTTCTTCAACATAAAAGCTCTGGTGATTTAAACCCGATTTACAAAAAAATAAAGAAATACTCACAAGGTCCTCTGGATTACATTTTTCCTTTTTATATTTCCTTGCTTTAGCGAAACTTAAAACTAAGTTTCCTTTTTTTCAGTGGGACAGAAGAGTATTTTTACGTTTTCTGACAGAAAACCATTCGAGGTTATATCTTTCAAAAATATGTTTTCAAAAACATTGTTCTAAAACAAATATGAAACCACTTCGCGTGTGCGTTCGCCCGCCGAAAAAGGCCTAGCGCTGCGCGGGCATTACCCCGAGTCTATCAAAGAACCAAGAGAACTTTACTGGCTCGCTGGGATTACTAGGAATTTGCATAGAAACATTCGGCGTCCATAACCCCACATAATTTTTTTTTTATTTTATTCAACCATTTTTTTAAATTCAAATTATTGCGGCATCGTTATGTGCAAGTGTACTAGTGAAATCTTGGAGTGTAAAGGATAGATTTTAGAACCTCAGTTTCAAAAACACACGGATACTTGAGTATAACAAAACAGGTCAGTAAAGCTCCATTTAGAGGTTGAAAAGACTCTTGCTAGTCGTTGACGCTCCTGTCAGATAGCGGGAGTGTTTCCAATTCAATTATAAATGACCCTGTAAATGTAACCTTAAACGTTACACCCAGTTACTTTAATACGTAGTTGGGTAGCGCTTTTTTAGCAGGTAATTCTGCAATAAATGGTTTTCTTTTATTTTAGTATTTTACTTGGTTTTTTACCGGAGGAGAACGCGAAAAGTCAAAATAAGTAACCTAACCCCAAATTTTTGACCCGGTGCTAAAAAATCACTGATGTCCCACTGAGGATAAACATAAATGAAGTATCCGCGTTGCCATGGAAAACAAATTCAATGACGTAAAATTTTGCAAAAAAATCAGATCGACATAGTTAAAATTGATTTCCCGTACAGTGTTGCTAAAAAAAATCCCCAGATTGTAACTACGACCTTAACTACAGAGATTCTGGCTGTCTGTCTATCAAATCTTGCGATTCATTTTTGTAATATAGGTCCGATGACAATACAAAATTGGCGGTAGGGGGTGCTTGAAGAATGTAAAGGGGGTAAATTAATAGAATATCATAACTTACTTCGACTCTTCCCTGCCGTAAGCCTGGCAACGTAGCAACTGAATTCGTGTCTATCGGTTCAAATCATTTTCGGCCAGATTGGGGTTTTTGAATTTTGTGGTTCGGCATTATTATGTTTCTATCAAATTATTTTCGTTAAGAATATTTTCTAACATTTTGTGTTTGTATAAAAATATGTCTCGTTTAAAATTGATTTTAGGCATATATTTTTTAGCAATTTGATTTTCCCGTCATTTTATTTTCGAGACAATTTTCTCGGGCCAATTATTTTCTTTTCTTTTAAATTCTGACAAATTATGTTTCTGCCAAATTTGCTTTCGGGTTTTTTATAGCAACCTTTAAACTCCCCCCGAAGTCAATTCCTGGATGCGCTACTGTTAAAATCCTTAAACTATGTTTAAAAAAAATATATATTATACACCATACCTCGAAAATTTACAAAAATCCCCTTTCGTAAAATTGAACTCTAAACATGAACTCCCACAGTATATTGTTCACTATTTTGATTTGCGTCACAGATTTTTTTCGTTATGAAAGGACCGAACACACGGGATACTATAACCACTTTAATAAAACTATAAAAAAAATGGCTGATGAATCGCGACCGCGTCCAATTGTCGTTAATGTTAAACAATCAAAAAATTTGTTTATAACAACATCGGTTGCAATTGAATTTAATCATAAGATTGCGTTTGATTATACCTATAATATATGCTATGGCAATTTTGGGCCGATTCTTTTCATACATACAAGGGAGAGCGGTGTAATTCCACGTGCTTATAAGGAATTATATTTCCCATGTTCTCAGGAGTCTTCGAGGTCTTATTTTTTTATTACAATTAGATCATAGTGTTTTCTATTTTGTAACCATCGAAAATCTTTTTTCGATTTTGGAACAAGAAAGTGCGAAAATAAAAAAAAATACACTTACCTAGAATTACGCAGATCATTATGAGGTAAACGTGTATCACAAATTAGTTCAAATATCAAAAAAAAATATATTTAAACTTTTAGTAAATTGCTAACAAGGAGAAGTTGGATCAGATTGTATTAATTAGTTTTTTTTTCATTTACCACATTAGAATCATTTCATCCCATTTGAGGTTTACATAGTTTTGATAAAGACACACAAAAGATAACAAAAAATAGTAGTTTTAACAACTAGTGGCTAAAATAGTGCTTTTTTACAAGAGTTGGTTTAAATAACGAGCGCAGCGAGGTATTTAAAAAAACGCAAGTAAAAAAAAGCACAGTTTAACCGCGAGTTGTTGACACTATTTTTTTAAATACCTTTGTCAAAAAATCCAATAAAAACAGGAAAATACTTCTCTCGAAGGAAGAGCACTTCTCGCAACACACCATTTTTACACTATATTAGATTTTTTCAATATTACTATTTTCCGCTATTTCTCTTTAATTGTGGGTAAAAAAACGGACCGAATTTTTTTTTGCATCCGTGTTCAAAAAAAAGTGTTTTTGGCTGTGGGGGCTTTTTCTACAGGAAGGCCCCTAAACATAAAAAAATAATAGCTATATGAACTAATTTTATCCCATCTGCAATTTATATTAAAACAATCTACTTACCTCAGGACTTAAAAAAAATCAAATGGCCTATGGCGGGGCGTTTACGAGTAGTTAATATTTTTCCAAATATTTATGATACATCAAAAAGTTTTTGCATCCCTTTTATAATTAGTGCTATTTTTTTGTCCTCAGCAAGATAACAAAAAAAATATGGCACGCCTCGAGGTGGGGGCTTTTTCTACAGGGAGGCCCCAAAACTTGCAAAAAATAATTGCTATATGAACTCATTTAATCTTTTTTCTGATTAGTGCTATTATGTTAACGGCCACACCAAGATAGCAAGAAAAAATATTGGAGTCCTTAAGGTGGGGGTGTTTTTTACAGGAAGGCTTCAAAACTTGCAAAAAATAATTGCTGTATGAAGTCATTTCATCCCTTTTCCGATTTGTGCTATTATGTTAAGGGCCACACCAAGATAACAAAAAAATATTACACACCTCTGGGTGGGGGCGTTTTTTACAGGAAGGCGTCAAAACTTGTATAAACTAATAGTTTTGGGGCCAATCTGTAAGAAACGCCCCCACCCAGAGGTGTCCAATATTTTTTTTTGTTTTCTTGGTGTGGCCCTTAACATAATAGCACTTATCAGAAAAGAGATGAAATGAGTTCATATAGCAATTATTTATTGCAATTTTTGAGGCCTTCCTGTAAAAAAAGCATCCACCTAGAGAGAGGCAATAGTTTTTTCTATTATTTTGATGTGTCCCATAACATATTAGCCTTAATCAGAAAATTTTTTGCAAGTTTTATGACCTCCCTGTAAAAAAACTCCACCACCTGAGCATCATGATATTTTTACTTAATTCGTATGGATGTAAACTACAGTTTTATACTAGTTATAATGTGGATAAAATCATACACCTCAATTGCCTCACCACTCTCTATCTATAAGAATGTTCTGTGGTTTTTGTGTGCTGGTTTTTTGAATGTTTTCCCTGTGCTTTTGATTTCTTTTTCTTGATAAAAATCAAATAGTCTCATCCAAACGCTTCCAATATGTACAGGGTGAGCTAAATTCGCTGGAATTTGGGGGTTTTGGGTACTTCTAGCCAAAATAGCTAAAAAATAGTATGCATGTCCTGGGCTCGATTGTTAAGACAAGCTTAAATACTAAACTACAGTTTGATATGTCTTACCATTTCCGAGCTATAACTTCGTTATTTATAGGAATATTGATTTGATGTAAATAGCTTTTTTGAAGATATTTTAACAAAAAACTTAACCTTCTAACTGGATTTTTCCTAACACATCTACTTTTTGAGATATAACCCAAAGTTGGTATTTTTCTGATAGAATGACCCTTTATTTATTTGATTCTTAAAATCGGCATAAAATTTCCTTTAAAATGATGTATCACACTTTGTGTTTTATTTTTTGTATTTTTTTATTTTTATGTATTTTTTTATATTTTTATAACTTTTTAATAATATTTATACTTATTTTATCCTTTTAATTTTACTTTATAGTAAAAATTACATTAAAAAAGTTAAAAAGATAATAATTAAAAAAATAAATAAATATCGAAAAAATAAAAATATACAAAAAATAAAACATAAATTGTCATATATCATTTTAAAGGGAATTTTATGCCGATCTAAAAAATCAAAGAAAAAAACTTTGCTTTAGGTTATATTTAAGAAACTAGATGCGTTAGGAAAATTTCAGTTTTACGGTTGAGTTCTTTTTCAAAATGTCTACAAAAAAGTTTTTTACATGGAAACAATATTCCCATAAATAACAAAGTCATAGACCTCATCCCAAAATGCAGACTTTTCAAAAAGCCCCTGTATCTCAAAAATCTCTTAACATATCGAGATGCAGTTTTCTTATTTAAGCTTATCTCGAAAATCGAACCTTGGATATTTATACTATTTTTTGACTATCTTACCTAGAAGTACCCAAAACCCCCAAATCCCAGCGAATTTAGCCCACCCTGTACTATTCTAGCCACAAGTTGTAAAAATTACTATTGGTATATTTCAAAAATAAAGTTAGATCCTACTGCTCAATCAGTTTACTTTCCTTAAATTATATCACATAATTTGTTTCCCTTGGTTTTTTTAACTTTTCTTAATTTTTTAAATATTAATTTTTTTGGTATAAAGATATTAAAAATCTCTCGGCTAAAGTATATGTTTTTACCAGCGTTTTAACCACTACTGGTAGAAACTTTTATTTTATCCTATTTTAAATGCCTGCCTTTCCACTGAGCTTTTTTTTAAATAATGCCCAATTGAAGAAATATATATTTAGTATACCTACCCTTAAAAAAATATTTTTTAATTTTTTCCTAACTAAAGAGGGAGTTTGACTACTATTAAATATTAACATCCCCTGGGATTTTTAGGGAATATTTGTGAAAAAATAAAAATATGTAAAACCCTGCGATACGTAACATTTCTGGATGATAAAGAGTGAAGTTAAGAATTTGCAAATTTTTTTGAAGATAAATTCGTGAAGGAGCATAAGTAAAGTGAAAATTATTCTAGGGCGGGTTGGACATTAAGGGTAAAATCAGTGGCGGTCCCAGCCATTTGAAAAGGGGGGGGGGGGGCGGTTTCGATACGAAAAAAAAACTAGAATAAAAGCATAGCTTTTATGAGGAACGTATCAATATATGCAAACAAAACTTAGTCACTACAAGCGTAGGGAGGGGGGGTACTCAGATTTTCAAGTCGTTTATTTCATACATTTTTTATTTTGAAAAATGTAAATACACCGAAAATTTTTGACAAAATTAAATTAAAAATGCAGTTTTTGAGTCGAATTAAACTAAAATCCTAAATATCAATGGTATCAAAGCGCCGCATGCGAATATTTTTAAGAAAATTGCACTAGCAATGCATTTTTTAATTTAAAATTAAACTAAAATTGTAAATATATCAATGGTTTAAAAGGCAAGCAGGCGAAAATTTTTAAGAAAATGACACTACAAATGTCATTTTTAACACAAAATTAAACTAATACCGTAAATATCCAAACACCATTATAGCGCCGCAATTTATGTCCTACTTTTGATTTTCTAAATGTTTTCATAAAAAAATTAAAGCCAGGGTAGGGGGGGTTAACTACAGAATTTTAGAGGTAGATAGAGATATTTTAGTGAAGTGCCAAAATATTTACGGTTGTTGAAGAGAGACAGCAGGCCATAAAAAAGTATTTTTGAGAAAGATGAAAATAATTTAAGGCAATTGTTTAATAAAAATTTCTGTTTTGTCATCTGTCTATCATCTTGAGTGGTGTCGTGCTTTCGTGGATTTTTATTTTGCCATTTTTATACAAAAAACAGCAAAGATTTTACTGTTTTAAGGCACAAAGTGTGTGAGACACAAGGTGGTATTAACTTCTTTCAATCAAAGTTCTTTACAGTCTTTAAATTTATCAAAAAACGTGTCCTACCATAAGTGTATTTAAGCACATCTAAAAATCATTTAACAGGTATTTAACTAAATTATTTTAAGGGTCATCATGGCTTTACCATAAGATGCCTATCTGAAAAAAAAATTCGTTTCCAGTTTTTTTGAGCAAACCGGTCAATGACTCGCTCAATATCAATTTCAATATGTCAACGCTAAGCCCGTCAGACGAAGTACTTATGTTTTCAATCTTCTCTGGCATGAGAAGCTTCTTTCTGACGAAGCATTACTTACTAGCAAACATCCAAGAATGTTTTTATCAACGGAAAAATATCGCCACACTTGTTTAAGGCCTTAAAAACCTTATCAGGTATGTTTTGATTTAAGCTTTTAACCAATATTGTTCTAACCAATATTGTTTCCAAATACTGACTTCTCCCAATAAAAGTTCAAGAATTTGTGTTTTGGATTAATCAAACAGTTTATAGTATTTACAAACGACTTTTTAGTTAATTTTGCCTTAATTTTGGTTTCAAGTTGTATACTCTATAATAAGTACTGTTCTGTATTTCCAATGGTTTTTGCGATAAGTATGTCATGCGTTTGTTTATTCTTGGTGTGACGAATTGATGGTGGAGGGATTCTAGAATGTCTTTAAAGGAACTTTCACGGTTACCACCAGTATCTTTGTTGTCTACTTTTTTTTGGAGCAAAGGGGGGGATCGGTAAAATTATGACGTCATACAGGCTTTCGGACACAATATCAATCAAATGAGTTTTACGGATGCTGTAGCGATCAAACTAAATATACCTGAAATCCAAATTATTACTGCTTGTGGAACTTTGTTTTGTGCACATTTTTTTAAATCAATATATTCTTCTTAAAATTATTTTTTTAAATTTTTGCACCAACACTAGCAAACAATGGATATTTTATCACTAAGACTGTATATTTAATAGCATGTTAGCATAGAAGTAAAGTTTTGCACAATTTTTTTATGGTTTTAGTTCGATATTAGGTACTTTTAGATTGTTTCAAATTTATTCACTTACCGGTATCCGAAAGTCGATGTGAAAAATAGTAGACTTAGGAACTAAAGTGCTACTTTTGGGGCTTCAATTCGCTAAGGGATTAAAAGACGCTTTAGTCCCGAGGTTTATACAGTATTTTATGCACTTTAGAAAAAGATTATTGTTAAATTGACGTTATTTCTACGCCAAATGGTTCGTCGACTACAAGGAAGACAAAGTATAAAGTCCAAATCTAAAAGTTTTGTAGTCTGCAGGATTTTTTTAAGGTCATGGGTCGTATGTGTTTAAATTGCCATCTATAAAATCTCATGAGATACCTGGGCACAATAGGCCCATTTGGGGCCGCAGTGCATGGTTCAGCCTTCGGTAGAGAGCTGACTACCAGTTTTGAATACATACATACATACATACATACAAGAAAAGGTGCTAAGAATGAAATCTTGGCCAAAAGCAAGTGACACTTTAGTCCCTAACAAGAGGGATTAAACATACCTATTTAATCTCAATAGTGCATAAATACCTTTTAGCTGTTTGGGATAAAACGTATCATCATTTTATGTCCTTCAAACTGGTTTCCTCGGCGCTTTTATCGTTTTTTAAGTGATGGCAAGGCTTATTTTTTTGAAAAATAAAAAATAAGCAAAAACAACCAGCGGTTATAAAACCATTGAATATTAATTTTGGTTTTAAAACGTTACGTATACGTATACGGGACAGATGCGCAGTTCGTACGTAAGTAAAAATTTTGAAACGCGCTAAAGCAGGTACCTATTATACCTAACGCAGGTGATAATTATTTTTATTGCTTTAGATAAACAATTGTACCATATTTAAACATAAATTTTTTTTAATTTGTATTGAACATCGATCTGAGTGCTTAAATACTGAATTAGTTGATATTTCATACTATAACCGCGAATTCAGGTTTTAAATAAATTATTTTAATATAAGAATTTTAAATGTTATTTATTATAGGTACTAATATGTACAATATGCATAATTTATGTGGTTTGGGCGTTTATGAACTATTAGGGGTGTTGTTAGCTAATAACAGTAATGGACTGTGCACATTTTACAAGACAAAGGAATTTCGCCAGAAATTTTTTGGTTACGTTTTAGATATAAAATTGTCTGTCATCTTGGATTTTTACAAATTACCTAACAATTTTAACATTAACCTCTTAGTAACAAAATAAGTGGTTCTTAAGTTTTAAGGTGTAAATTTCTAAATTTTGAATCGCTGGGTACTAGCAAATTATTTTTAAATTATGATGTGCAATTAAAAATGCCTAAATTAAAGTTTACTCCACGGTGCAGAAACAAACAAAAAACCTTCACAAGATAAGCAACATATCCCGTTTTCGGGCACAGCGTTTTGAGGTAGAACGTACTGACGGGAGAGGGCTAGTTTTTTCTGCGTATTTTCGGATTGATCTTGCTTTTGAGCAAACAACTCGACGGATCTTTGAGTTATTGAGCATTTAATATCTTCGGGTTTGAAGCCACGAGCATCGATTAAAATCTAAAAAGTAAAATAGCTAACTATAAAACAAATCAGCACCAATCGACCAAACTAGTTTGCTGGATACTGTTCATTCCAAATTCCCGGACCAATTTGGCATTGAATTGAATTGAAGCCGAAAAAATATAGCATAGGGTGTGCCAAACAAAACCGCAGTTTTTAAATAATTATAATTAAACGCGAAACCGTCCCATTTTTATGATATTAAGCTCCTTAGGGCTAATGCATCAAAATTTACAGATCCGGTGTCAAATTACATATGTTCTTAAAATCCAAGATGGCGGACTTGATTAAAAAATAGGTATTTTGGACCCCTCCAGATCGGTTATAAAGCAACATTCTTTTCAAGCACATCGATGTAACATTTTAAAAATTCGTTCAATGAGGTGCGATAAGAAAGCCCAGGTCTTCAGTCCCCAGCAGTCTTAAGTAAACAGAGGGTGCTCAGAATCTGCGGACCAGTCATGAAGAAGATTGCTACATACACACTATGTTTCAGACTGGAAAGGTTCACAAATTCACCAGAGAAATGGAACGATTAGATATAGAGATCTTAGGAGTTAGCGAGGTGAGATGGCCTAACTCAGGTAAATGCCAGATACACGACTACCATATCTACTACGCAGACAATAAAGGCCAAAACCACTATAATGGCGTAGCAGACATTTAAAAAAAAAAAGAAATTCAAAAATCTGTTATCTCTTTTGTTCGTGTGTCAGATCGAGTCCTATTTCTTCAGCGAAACTCTAAGTCTTTCAATCTCAATATTATCCAAGTCTACGCTCCAACCAGTAAATATTCAGATGATAACGTGGAGGCATTCTACGACCAAGTTTAAACTGCCCTTAGTTTTATAAAAAAGACAGAAATCTTGGAACGATACCTCCGACATAGAGACCAGCCAACACCTTCCGTTTTAGTACCCTTTTACACGTATGCAGCCGCCATTTTTGACACTGTTAACAGTTATTACATTAGTTAATTGTCAAAATGGCCTCCATTTACGTTCAAAGCTCACTAAAACGCAAGTAGATGGAAGCCCTATTAAATATCGGAGGCATCGCTTGGGAACGCCCCAAGTGAAGACATTGTCGAAAGGTACAGTTTTGGTACATCAAATTAACGCGGAGATCGCCTTTTCCAGTTCTGTCAGGAAAGTGCTTTTGTCGTGTCAGATACTTTCTTTAAACTTCCAGCTAGACGCCTGTACTTGGACTTCCAAATCCGACAACCCTAAGAGTATCATTAGAAGAAACCAAATAGACTTTATATTAATCAATAAACGATTTAGAAACTGTATTAAATCTGCAAAAACTTACCCTGGCGCAGACGTAGGCCAGAAAATTAAAATTACCATAAAGAAAAATCGTCCGCCAAATAACAAACCAAGAACATAATAAAAAGCAATGAACCTACCGAGCAAGACGCAGAAATGGTTTGGACAAAGATTAAAAGTGCCCATAGTCGAAAGCACAACACTCTTAGGCAAGAATGAAACAAGAAATGAAAATAAAGTTTGGATGACCGATGAAATCCTTGAGTTAATGGATAAAAGACGCAGTAAAAAAGGCAGCGATCAGTGCCATGAAATCAATAGAGAGATAAAAAACAAGATAAGGCCAGCAAAAAAAGACTGGATAACACAGCAATGTAAATAAATAGAAGATGCTAAACAACATGACACTTTCTTTACACAAAGGCATAAAGAAAGCAGCCGGATTATTTAATAAAATACAAGCTGGAATCCTTGTGGACAATTAGGGCAAACTCATACCGGATACCGAAGAAAAACTAAAAGAATGGTATATCTACATAGAACATCTCTTTACCGATAACCGATCCGAACAGCCAGAAGAATTATCTTCAGCTAAAACAGAATAGCGGTAGGGCAACACGAAGTATACACTGAGGTTTTAAAGGTAATAAAAAATGAAAATTCGGTAAATACGCTGGTCAACTTTTTACCTTGATTTATCGCAGCAGTAAAATTCCTGATGACTAACTAAAATCAATCTTTGTTGCACTGCCTAAAAAAAAAATCAGCAAAGAAGGATAGTGATTACCGCCTACTCGGCCTAATGAGCCATATGTTAAAAATATTTCTAAAGATTATCCGTAAAATAATTTATGGAAAATGCGAATCATTTACGGATGACACGCAGTTTGTATTTTGTAGTGGGTTTGATCCCGTTTGGCATTCAAGTCTTAGTTCAGCGGTCTAGAGATGTGTCGGTGCCAATATATGCCTGTTTCATAGATTATGAGAAAGCGTTTGATCGAGTCCCACACGAAAAGCTCATAGAATTGTTGAAAGAAGTTGTTCTAAATAACCGAGATCTAAAGATAATCGCTAATCTATACTGGAATCAGACTGCTCAAATAAAGGTTGATGACCAACTGTCCGAAGAGGTTCAAATTAGAAGAGGAGTGCGCGAAGGTTGTATATTATCTCCGCTCCGTTGTTTAATATCTATAGTAACAAAATAATAGAGAATTCACTTCATATTTGCGAAGAGAGTTTGACCATAAACGGCATAAAAATCAATAACCTACGATATGCCAACGACACTGTCATAATATCAGGCACGCTGGAAGGCCTTCAAGAGTTGTTGAATCAAATTGCTGCCAAAAGTTCGCAATTCGGGCTTAACTTAAAAGTTGAAAAAACAAAATGGATGGGCATATCCAAGGAAAAGAACATCAGAGGCATGTTAGAAGTAAATGGGCAGCAAGTTGAACATACAAATACTTGGTTTGCCTCTTCCATGAGAACTGGGACTTCATGCAAGAAGTTCGTGCAAGAATTGAATAGGTCAGATTATCTTTTATCAAAATTAAATCAGTGTTCTGTAGTCGCGATCTTAATACCTCTATCCGAATTTGTGTGCTTCGGTGTTATGTTTTTAGCATCTTATTGAGGCCATGTGCAAAAAGTTAGAGGAGGCATTCGAGATATCGTGTTATCGTATAATAATAAGGATATCTTGGATGTTTTGCTTAGAATAAGTAAAGATCTTGAAGTTTTATTTACCATCAAAAAACAAAACCTTGAATATTTTAACCATATTTTGAGAAATGACAAACATTTAAAATTGATAATAAAAGGAAAAATTGAAGGCAGAAGAGGTCCGAGTAAACGAATATCATGACTTAAAAATATTAGCCAATGGTATGCTGTTAGTACTACTACACATTTCCGAAAGGCAGTGGATAGGGTACAGATCGCGCTGATGATAGCCAACCAAAGAAAAGGGTCAAGAAATAAGGAAGTTTGAAATGTTTAAATAGAGTTTGCCTGTCAAAAAAACAAAAAGTGAGGTTATGTGGCGTTGGACCAGAGAAAAAAATTACCCAACAACTATCCCTCTTGTTCCGACCAACTGTTTAAAATTTGGCACTTTATCTATGGTCGTATCCATTCTGCTATCCACCCTTAGGTAAATAACTATTGGAGTAAAAAGTGATGATTCTGACCATAGTGCATTGTCTCAGCCACCGATTGCCATTAAAAGGATGACAGCCGGTATCTTTCCATCGCTTTCAAATGAGAGAAAGAATGAGAGAATACATTGAGCAGATTCTTAAATTTATTTAATTCCTGCGATTTTCATCAATTCACACCATGAGAAAGTTACGCAATTGCATCTTCAAGAGGCTTAATGTTTCCGAATCATGGGCGAAAAAAGTTAAAATTTTACCTCGAACTTGTCTGCATGGAAAAAGACATTGTCCATATTGTAAATAGCAGCTTAACGTGAGGTTAATAATGTTTGATCCTTTTTAAAATATCTAAAAGGAAATGATATTGAGTAAAGTTATTTAAACTTCAAAATAATAAAACTATACACAAGATTACGAGCACTTACCATAACAAAAATCAGATTAATTTTTATATTTGTCCTAAACAATTGAAGAGATATGGAAATAAACTGAAATATTTGAAAAATGTACTTATGTTTGCTTTGATTTTTTTAAATGAGTGACACATAACCTACCTTCAATCGCTAACTATTACGACATTGTCTTCTAGCTCTTATCGATTTAGTAGCCTTTTTGCCTCAACTTTTGTCGCCATTTTTTTTTATATAAATTACGATCTGGGGAAATATATTTTAGCAATACTGCCCACATGTCAAAAATTGCCATGAAACCCCAACTATCTTGCAATCTTTAAACTAAGCATTTCTCTGCTCTATCAAATTTCCTTGGCCGGGGTGTCCAGGCTTTTAAAAAATCGGAAACCTAGTTTGTTTTTGATAAGGCAGGGAAATATAAAAACGAATAATGTAATCTAGATAAAATTATTGATAATTCTCCAATATTTTTAAAAATCCGGTTTGAAACGTGCGAGAAAGATATTATCAAAAGTTGTGAAAATTATAAAAAATCCTTCAGATATTTTTGTTAAGAATTTGAAAATTAAGAACCGTGTAAAATTTAAGCTAATTCTGATGTTTAGTTTTTTATGGGTACCCTGGCAAAGCTATGGAAAAATACGTTGCCAGTAGTTTTTCTCCTTAAATATCTGGAGAGAAACTATGACCTTAATCAGTGGCGTTGCCAGGGGCGGGGGGCGATCACCCCCCCTCCCTTTGCTTATGTTGCTGACAACAAAAATTCTGGTGGTAACCCTGAAGTCTTTGGAGAAAAAACGAGAAATTGCAGAACATTCCTTTAAAGACATTCTAGAATCCCTCCGCTATATTTTGGGGCAGACAAAACAAACGGATGACGTAACAGTATTATAGAGTTTCTATTTATAAACAAGTTTTAGAGAAAATCATTTCGGACATAAAATCAAGGTTCAATAACGAGACTCTAAGTATTTTTGAGCTGAACATATTCATACTTACTTAAGTTTTATACAATGTGAAGCCAAAATAAAGGCAATGCTGTTTCCAAATACTATAATCTGTTTGATTAATCCAAAACAAAAATTCTTGAACTTTTAACAAATTTTAATATTGGTCAGAATTAGGCAAAAGCTTAAATAAAAACATATGATAACGTTTTCGGCAATGAACAAGTGTGACGAATTTTTCCGTTGATAAAAACATTCTTGGATATTTGCCAGTAAGTAATGCTTCGTCAGAAAGAAGCTTCTCCTGCCTCAGAAGATTAAAAATATAAGTACTTAAGACGAAAATTCGTCTGTGGGACTTAGCGTTGCTACATAACAACAGACATATTGAAATTGACATTGAGCGAGTTATTGAACGGTTTGCCCAAAAAAAAAAACGGAAACGAACGTTTCGCTACCAACGTTAGCATCATCAGGAGACGATAAACAATGAACTAAATTAATCTACGCTCTATCTTATATACAATCCTTTAGTGGGCGGAGATAAAACTAATAATGTGTTATTGATCACGATTTTTAATCCTATCTCCCCTCAACCAAAGAATAGAGTGTACTAAACGGGATGGGTCCTCTATCTTTATTTAAACTATTTCTGGATTTAATGATTTCCATACTTTCATATGCATTTAAAAGTCTTTTGTTTGGTACACTTTTTAGAAGTTTTAGGTTATCTAATGTGAATCTATGATTGCTTTCAAAAGCATGCTCGGCCATACTTGACTTTTCTGTTCTTCCGTATTTTAAGTGTGGTAAGTGTTCTTTAAAACGTGTTTGAATAGAGCGTCCATGCAACTAATTTCGTAAATTCCACTTTTTTCAAGAACCGTAGTTTTATCCTTGGGATTTCCTAGTAAGCTTCTTATTGTGTTACCGGATTGATATACTAATTTAAGACCGATGTTATTAAATACTTTTTGTAATCCTTTCGTATAATTAGGATTATAAGGAATTGATACAAATTTTGAGTCGCAGGTATCTTTTTGTCTGAAAAAAGTGGAATTGCGAAAGATCTTTTGAAAAGAATGCCTATTTATTAGCTTATTTATTAAGCCTTCGTCGTAACCGTTTTCGCCAGCTATATTCCTATTCCTATTCTTCTTCCTATTCTGCTTCAAATCTTTCTTTGTTTAAGGGGAAATTTACTAATCTATATGTTAAAAAGTGCAAACTTGCAAGCTTATGTTGTAAGCAATGAAAAGAGTAATTTGGAATATACCTGTTGGTGGTCGTTCTTTTTCTGTATAGGTCAAAGTCCAATTTATTTTTATTTCTTATAACTAAAGTGTCTAGAAATGGCAGTGTACCGTTGTTCTCTGTTTCATAAGTAAATTTAATTGTGGGAAATTTGTTATTTATTTTTTCCATAAAATTTTCAACACTAGTTACCTTAGTGTTGAATACTGCAAACACATCGTCTACATACCTAAACCATACTCTGGGGAAATACCCAAATTATTTGCTTATATCTGATTCAAATTTGCTCATAAAGAGGTTTGCGATAAAAGGTGACAAACTATTACCCATTGTGGTCCCTTCTAATTGCTGGTAGTAGTTATTTTTATATTGAAAGTACTTTTGATTCATGCAGAGTTTTGTTAAAGATAGGTATTCTAAAGTCTGTTTGTCTTCTAGATCGGCACACTAGGGAACAACGAACTAACATCAAACGAGATTAAAATTTCACCTTCTTGGAGTGAAATATCTTTAACTTTGTTGATAAATTCAAGGGAATTTTGAACAGAAAAACCTTTTTCCTTTATAGGTAAATTTTCAAACTCATTTGCTAGCCATTTCGAAATATTGTAAGTAGGTGATCCTACAGCAGAAACTATAGGTCTAACCGATTTTCCAGGTTTGTGGATTTTCGAAAGACAATACAGTTTCGGCATAGTAGGATTGCTTACTTGTAGCTTATATTTAATATTGTCAGTAATAATATTGTTACATTTTTTAAATTGTGTTTTTTACTTCGTTAATCATTTTTGGTAAGGGGTTTTTTGGGACTTGTTTGTAGAGTCCATTTTTTATTAGGTCATCTACCTTTTCAAAATAATCTGTTTTATCTAATATAACAACTTTATTACCCTTGTCAGCCTTTAGATAGAAAACATCTTTTTCTCTCAAACTTTTAATTGTTTTATTGTGATTTAATGTACTATTTTTATTGTTTTGAATGATGTTTTGAAAGATCTGATATCGGCAAGCATCACGCACATAGCCCTTTGTGCCTTGTGAAAGATTAGAGATTGAACTTTCAATATTTGCAATAATATCACTTAAATTATCTTTTTGTGGGGGCAGAGCAAAATTAAGAACTTTGTTTAAAAGTGATATCTCTTTTTTATTAAAAGCTTGAGAGGATAGGTTTTCTATAATGTTTGCGATTTCCTTCGACTTTTTTGGTTTTGGTTCAGAACGTTTTAACTTTTGTAGCTTTTTATTAAGTGAAGACATCTTCTTCGTAAATTTTTTCTCAATTACTACAAACATATGTCTTTGGAAATCGCACCATTCTTCAAAGTTCTTATCACTAAGTCTAAATGTCAACTTTTTAAACAGTCGGTATGCTTCAAGCTCAAACATACTTCGTTTTGCGTACAAATTTTTGATTTCTAAATTCAACCATTTCTGTTTTGCAAACAGGGCAACTTTTGAAGAAACTGTAGATTTCGGCAACTTTACTTGAACAAAGTTTGGACAAACTTTGAATTTTTTGCAAGATTTTAGAAATCAAATATCTGCACCAACTAGCCTAATCTTAGTACTAAACTTACGATAGAGATTTAGTTCCGTTGACCGTTAAGCCATCAAAACTATGTTGGGAATTTGGAACCTTTGGTTGCACTAAAACAAAGTTATGATTGTTTTCCACAAACCAAAACTACACTTTTTTGCACTTGACGCGCGTTTCGCTAACAACGTTAGCATCATCAGGAGACGATAAACAATGAACTAAATTAATCTACGCTCTATCTTATATACAATCCTTTAGTGGGCAGACAAAAAGATACCTGCGACTCAAAATTTGTATTTTATTTTTATAAAAAAATATCTAAATGCCAATCTTGAGATATTAGGGTTACAAACAATATCTCGTTTTAAATTACTAAAAAAGTATTTTTAGGTTAAAACTAATTTAGGCATAAATAAATCAATACCTCGATCAACACCCACTCTACCCAAGCAAAAAACAGACTGGTACAGGGCCGGATTAATATTTTTTAATTTATTTTTATAAAATATACAAACACATACTTTTAATTTATTAATAAACTCTATTTTAATTTGAAATCCGTTTTCGGAATTGATTTGACGTCGTAGTCAAATTATTAAAATTTCAGGCCCGGACTAATATTTATTTGGTTTTATTTGTCCTTATTGGAAAATGTCGCTTTTATTTTTGCAATATTTTCATAAATCACATTGTATATGTGACAAAAAGACTCAGAAAAAATTTACCATTGGATATGAGTTTCCCCTGGCCTGTAATACTTACCATTAAAATATTTGTATTTCGTCGTGAATCACTCCGTATAAAAGGTAACGTTTCAACTTAAAAAGCTTTTTAAACGTCAAAAAAATAAGTATTTAGCCATAAGTTTTGTTTGGGGTTTGTTTATTATCTATGTTTTTTATAACTGAAAAAATTATACGCAGTTACTCAAGCGCGGATTTCAGGGGGTAAGGGGATAATTACCTCCCCTACCCTGGCTTTAAATTTTTTACAAAAACGTTTATAAAATCAAAAGTAGGGCCTAAATTGCGGAGCAATAACACCTTTGATTTTTCCGGTTTTCATTTAATTTTGTGTTAAAAATGGCATTTGTACTGTCATTTTCTTAAAAATTTTCAACTCCTGCGCTTCGAAACCATTGATATATCTACAATTTTAGTTTAATTTTAAATAAAAACATGCATTTTTCAGTGCAATTTTCTAAAAAATTCTAGCCTGCGGCGCTATGATACCATTGATATTTACGATTTTAGTTTAATTTGACTCAAAAATTACATTTTGAGTGTAATTTTATTAAAAATTTTCGGCTTTACTAAGTCTTGTTTTGCATATATTTTTCTTTTATTCTAGTTTTTTTTCGGATCGAAATCGCCCCCCCCCCCCCTGCTGCGAAGGGTGCTAAATTGTGATTAAGCTTGGATGCATTTATAAGAGGCATTAACATACATTGGAAGTTGTAATCCGAAATACAGACCAGTTACCACTTACTACATTTATACGCACCTAAAACCGCCTTATATAAGGACGGTTTAAAATAAAATCACTTTCTCTGAGGGTTTATACGTCCTTCAATAAATGTCATTGAATATGTCAGTTCAAATGAAAAACAAATAAAACAATATATGAATAAGTTAAGGTTGAAATCAATACGCTAAAGCGTTTTTAAAGTGTTTATGCCGATCCTCCACTTTTTTAAATCGCTTTAAAATAAAATTGATTTAGTGCATAAAACGGTTTTAGTGGTGTGTAGACGACAACATTTTTAAACCGTCCTTATATAAATGCGCTTTAAGAATCCCGTATAAACAAAGTAACTGTTGAAAAAGTTAAAAATAATAAAACACAGCAATCTTAAGAGATTTTAGCAAGAAAGAGGAAGTTTTACATACCCAGTTATCTGTTTATTTCTTACCTTCGGAACATAAAGATTTTATGCATTGAAAAAATATTCGTACTCTACATTTAGTTATCTTTTGATATCGTACTCAATACGTATCAAAAATCAAGCATTTTGTTCTTTCACATATCACGCTCTTTGTCAGTACAGAGAACATGCTCTATGAAAGAAAAAGAAGAAAATAGACACTTGAAGTAAATATTTCATCGCATCGGTATTGGTATACCTAACGCGTTCGAAATAAAGCCAAAATACAGTACATTTTTAACTTGTTTTTGCGATTTTTCGAAAGTTGCCCGCTTTTTTGAAGGGTGCGATGACAGAACTGCTGATTGAAATCGTTGCGTACGTACGTGGGTCGGTAACGTTACGTACATCCCTACATACGCAACGAGTGGAATCAGGTCTGTCATCGCACCCGTCAAAGAAGCAGGTATGTTCGAAATAATACGTATTGAGTATACGATTTAAAAACATACTAATTGATACACAATAAAACCTATCAGAATAAAAACCACTGATATTCTAGACTTTGTAATTTTTTTACCATCAAGAAATTTCCAGGAAAATTTTAACTAAAAATTAACTATTACACCACTCAAGAAAAAATTATGTAGCACACTAATTTCCAGCTACGTTGTGAGACTCCCCAATCCCACAAGATTCAAATGATTCAAAAAATTACCAGAAAATCGCACTGTATCTAGGGAGAACATTTTTAAAAAGTACAGAGAACAAATTACAGTAGCAGTCCTATACAGAATCAGTGTTACCAACGACGAATTTAAATCTTGTGTTCTTGGTCACTTAAAAATGTGCGATTTTGCAAAAAATTATGCTTTTTCACTAAAAATATTTCAAAGATATGAATTAAAATGAATAAAAAACTTTATGTGTAAAATTAAACTTTGAATAAAATTACAAAGATGGCAGCTCGTATACTAGTCTGATAGCTGACAGAAATTTTTTGCCTTTCTTAATTAGTACAAAAGCTGGTCGCAATCTTGCTCGAAAAATTAATGCAACGAAAACTGCATTGAGCTGGGGACCCTGTATGTAATGACAGATTTGAAGATCTTCAGAACGGCCACACAAAATTTGACGAGTAGTAGCAAGTGACAAATTTTACACGAGGGCAAAAACTCATGAGTTATTTACACTATTTTTGAAGGACCTCTGATTTACACTTATTTCTTTAATTATTGGTGTTTTATTTTGTACAAAATAAGTTGAAGCTTATTTTCCGCACATTTGTGAAAAAGTACTTTGCAACACATGTCCCGAAATGTACTTTGCAAAACATGTAAGAAAAAGTAATGTTGACAGTTTATCTACACACATTTCCTCACATGCACGGCAAAGTACTTTTCTACACATGTGCAAAAATATTTCTGCAGATAATTTTTGTATATTTTTTTAGTAACAAAACCTATTATTAGTATTATATATATATATATATATATATATATATATATATAAAACAGTTTATTAGCTACTAAATAGCTCTCAAATTTAGAATAAATTTTACAATGCATTCTATTACAAATATAATTTATAGTCACTTAAAATTATATTATTAATTATATGTCTCATATGTACACATTTACATTATCAAAAATCTGGTGTCTGTAAGGATTTTATTTCTGGTGATAGATTATTAAGTAAATGACACCACACGCACCTTTTGGCCCAGTATAAAACTTCTACTAGAACAAGAAAGTCCGCAAAGTAAGTGTCCAAATGCTTCCATCCATCCATCACGAAACACTGAAAAAACGCTACACCAAACAACAAACGACAAAATGGCGTAGGACGGAGTGCTATGACAATTGACAGCACGAACGGAAACTGCAGAGGGAAACAGCAGCATGCGCCCTCTCTGTGCTATGTGTGCATCCTTATGTTGCCGAGGTGCCCGCATAACCCGGTATAAAATCTGATAATTTCTCAAAAATGCCTTGTTGAGTCGCCCTTGATAACCTTTTTTTAAAAAGTGGAAATTTTATACTTCTGTAAAATTTATTTTGATAATGACTACGAAAATTACATCTTCAGTATACATCATTCATTTATTTCTAAAAAAGCTTCTTTTCGGAGATCAGTCCTAAAATCAAAAAAATTGAATGCACCTAGGTACTTGATTTTTAAAGGTATACACCGTACAATAAAGCTTTGTTTCCTGGTTCCAAAAATACCGATCTGGAAACAAGTACACTGAGAAAAATGTATTCTATATTTAAGAATAACCATTTGCTTAAAAAAATATAGTTGGTGCAAGAATATTAATTATTCTTCTATGTATGCTTGTTTGCAAAAAAAAGCATACATACATTTTTCCCTACCTTAAACCTTTCGAATAATGTATATAAATACGCACCACCATCATCACCTAAAATACCTGAAAGGTTCAAATTTAGTGCGACATTCGGTTATATTAAATAAGAAAAGGTCTCAAAAAATAAAAAATATGTCTAATTAATTAAAGCCAACCTTATTTATAAAATAAATTTTGCATAATAATAAAAAATCATAAAACAGCAAGAACAATGTTTTAATGAACAATATCAAATATTTACTCAAGTAACATAAGATATTATCACGAAGACAGTTGTTGAGTGCAAAAATTACCCTGGCCTGTTTTTCTTCTTCTGTTATGGTACGGCGTAGTGGGACATTTTTTTTTGGTAATATTAAAGACTGTCAGAAGTACTTTGATTAAAAGAAATTATTATTACCTTATGTCTTACACACTTGCGCTTTAAACAGTTACAATTTTTGTCTTTTTATTTGGATAATAATGGCAAAATAAAAATCTTATGCACGATCTTACTCAAGATGGTAGACAGCTGACAAAAAAGAAAATTCGAAATTTTTGTCAAAAAATCGTCTTTCTCTGAAATACTTTTAATACTACTCAAAATCCTTACATAGTTTTCATTTTTACAAAAAAAAATTTGAAAACTACTATTTTAAAGTTTTCACAACTAGTGGCTAAAATAATGTTTTCTTTACAAGCATTGGTTTAAATAACGAGCGCAGCGAGGTATTTAAAAACGCGAATAAAAAAAGGCACAGTTTAGCCGCGAGTTGTGAACACAATTTTTTTAATACCTTTATCAAAAAATTGAAGAAAAACAGGAAACTACTTTTAAAAAATTTTGAACGAAGGCGGCTGGTAAATGAAATAACAATCGTTTCCATAGCGACGTACCTTTTTACTCGGTGACGTTCATTGTTGCGACATTTTAATCTTTGACAGTTTGATCTTTTGACGATATTTTTAAATGATTTTTTCGTAAATACTTGGTGAAAACTGGCAGAGATGGCTTAATTTTTACACAAAAATAATGAGATTTTTTCAATATTACTATTTTCCTCTATTTGTCTTTTATTTTGGGTAAAAAACGGACAGAAATCTTTTTTTGCACCTATCATCAAAAAAAAGTTTTTTGCATCGGTAAGCAAGCTTTAGTTATCTGTAGACGGTTACTAAAATCATGTTTTTGATGTGAGTTTTTTATTCTACAAATCGACATTTTGGAAAGAAAACTATATAAAATGTGGCTAAAATTATAAGTTTCCAGGGTCTCTCCAGACTTTCCAGAGTGTATCCAGACTTTTCCAGGGTCTTTTCAGACTTTTCCAGAGTCGTTCCAGACTTCTTTAGACTTTTCCAGATTATATCCAGAGTGTTTCCAGACTTTTCCAGGATCTTTCCAGAGTATATCTAAACTTTCCAAGGTCTTTCCAGACTTTTCCAGAGTGTATCCAGACTTTTCCATGGTCTTTCCAGGCTTTCCAGAGTGTATCCAAACTTTTCCAGAGTTTTTCCAGACTTTTCCAGGGTTTTTTTAGACTTTCTAGAGTGTATCCAGGCTTTTCCGGGATCTTTCCAGACTTTCCAGAGTGTATCCAGACTTTTCCAGGGTATTTACAGACTTTTACAAAGTATATCCAGACTTTTCCAGGGTCTTTCCAGACTTTTCTAGGGTCTCTGCAGACTTTTCCAGATTGTATCCAGACTTTTCTAGGGTCTTTCCAGACTTTTTTAGGGTCTTTCCAGACTTTTTTAGGGTGTATCCAGACTTTTCCAGGATTTTTCCAGAGTTTCCCAGATCATAGTCAGACGTTTCCAGGGTGTTTCCAGACTTTTCCAGGGTCTTTCCAGACTTTTCTAGAGTATATCCAGACTTTTCCAGGGTCTTTCCAGACTTTTTAAGGGTCTTTCCGGACTTTCCAGAGTGTATCCAGACTTTTCCAGGGCCTTTCTAAACTTTTCCAGAGTCTTTCCAGACTTCTCCAAGGTGTATCCAGACTTTTCTAGGGTGCACGAACTTTTCCAGTACATTTCATATGTGCTATATATATATATATATATATATATATAGATTCAGACTTTATTGTTTCTAAAAACATTTCGTTTTACATGTGCTATATATATATATATATATATATATATATATACATAACATTTTTGTCCATTAATCACGCAATAACGACTAAACCGATTTGTATGAAATTGGATGACTGGACAGATAAAGCGACGGCGTCTGTATTCGTGCTTATCACTATTCGAAACCTCAAAATTCGTGGAGGTTCATGAAAATCTCGAAGTGCGATTTTTCGATGATTACATTACTTCCCTTTAGCAAGGGAAGTAAAAAGGCAAAAATTGTAATATTTTAAGACATAAGGTAATATTGATTTATTTTAATCGAAGTTCTTTACAGTCTTTAAAATTACCAAGAAACGTGTCCTACTTTAAAGTATTTTAGCACATCTAAAACTATTTTAAGAGGTGTTTCACTAAATTATTGAAAGGGTCATCATGGCCGGACCATTAATGTTGATATTTGTGGCACAAATTGAAATAATGTAATACTGAATTTAAAGCTGTCAGGCTTATTCAGCTGGTGTTGCCTTAGTGTATAAACTAATGGAAAGGTAAATTTTGTAAGTTAGGAAAAAATGCATGTATGCGTTTTTTATGAAATCAAGTGTACATTATTTAATACTTCGAACAACTATTTGATTAGTTTTAAATTTTAAGAGTGTTTTTAAATTAGTAGATTATAAACTAAATAAATAATATTTCAAAATTTAATTTCAAAATACTTAGACTATTAAGAAAATATATCCATATCTTAAGTTAAGAAATATTTATCCTTCAATCAAATAGAATTTCTAGGTTTTGCAACGAGTCTATGCTCTTAGATTTAGTTTAATTATTGTCCAAATAATCCTTCCCACAGACCGGCAATAAATAAGTACCGTCAACGGGGGTAATACGGAACACCGCGGGTTTTATGGAACGTAGTGACATGTATCGATTATTTTGCAATTCATTCAGCCGGTGTTCTATGATTATTCAATAGTTTGACGGCAAATTCAAACCAAAATAACATCGCTTAATATATTTTTTTAATTTTGAAAGAAAACGTCTATGTTTTACGAAAATTATTGAACCTCTCTGGGTCTCGGAACTGATTCAATTTAAATATGGGTTGTAATTAACTTTTTTTTCTCTAAAACCTCATGGCTATGTAAACAAACAAAATTAAAAAATATCAAACAGTTAAAAAAAATAAAAAAGCTAAAAAAGCCCTTTTTGGGGGTTCTACGGTACGATGCCTCGCCATCACAAACACATTCTGAGCACCCACCACAAAAGAAATTACCCGTCTGAACAATATGCATTTTACAACTAAAATTTCTGATTAGAATTTGTTTTCTAATTTTTAAATAAATATTTCTGATAACATTTTTTGTATTTTTTTATGGAAAACACCGTGTAAATGGGAAACAAAACATTGTTCTCTATTTTCATCTATATCTTTGGAATGGTGCAAGCTGCCAGAGAAAGAAAACCACTTAAAAGTTCCGCAATGGTTGTATTACAAGAATTTATAGATTAAAAAATATTAACGTTTACTGTCAGAAAATCGCAAAGTTCCGTATATACCCAAACCCCGGGTTATACGAAACGGTCAAAAACCAAAAAAAAAAACAGTTTTTTATTACATTTTATGTCAAAGATATAAGGCTTTTTAAGCAAAAAAAAATTTTCAAAAAAAGCAATATTAACGAAGTAGTTAAAAAAAAACTAAAAAAATTGTTCCGTAATGCCCCGTTTGACGGTACTTATACGAGAACAATTTTCTGTTAGATTACAGCTTGTGCGAGTCCAAGGTGTTATTGATAGTTTATTCTTAGTTTAAGCAAAAATTGGGTGTTGAATTAAGTATATCAATTATTGTACGAAACAGCGCCAGTATTCTTGAAAAACGGAGAAAAGAGTACTCACATTTCACCTGGTCCAGTATTCTTAAAATCTGACCTCCCCGAAATTTGGGTGAAAGTAAAAGTGCGCATGCGTTGTTTTAGACATCTCTGTTTTTTCATTTGCAACTTTTTCAAAAAAGTTTTAAAACAATGACGTCACATACTATGTCATATGCTATGTTTTTATGGGTATTGAGTTCGTTTTCAAAACTCATTGTATCTTTTTCTTTTATATAGCGTGTTCTTTATTAAGACCAAGAACACGCTATATAAAAGAAAAAGATAGAATGAGTTTTGAAAACGAACTCAACACCCATGAAAACATAGCAATAGTTTGACAAGGCGCTTGTGGCTCGAATAAACTAATGTTATATCGGCATCATCTTAAAAAACCAAAAATATAGATGGAATCTTTTCACAAATACATTTATATAAAAATCTTTGTGGAAAAGGTGGAAAAACAAAAATAAAGACGCTAAGAGTTGACGAGAAGTTAGCCACAGTATTCTGGCAAGTAGGTCTCCCTGGGCCCTTTCTGCCTTACCCCGAGCCTGCCCCTAATCCATTTGACAGTTAACTAATGCCTAGTCTACTGTGCAACGTCTTGCCACTGATTTCTATTTCTCTCTTTGTCGAAAAGAGTGAGAAGCAATAGATGGCAGCAGCACAAAATTTTAATGTGGAGTCTAGGCAAAACACGCATTCGCTAGTTCCAAACGAACAAAAAGCTCGTTTCGAAAATTGGTGGAAAAGTGGCGTAATTGATAACGAGCGGGAAAAATGGACATTTAAATTGATTCTATAAATAATAAAAAAACAAAACTTTTTAAATTTTATACAGAAATACAGAATTTCCTAGGTTGTAAATGGTTTTTAAGCACTATTAACACGAGATTTCAGAGTTATGACGTCACTAATCAATGACGTATTTATTGAAAAAGTTTTTCAAAACGGGTTCAACGTAAGAAAATGTCTCAGGCGAGATGTGGGTACTCCTCTGGTGAGAACGAATGCGCATGCTTAGTTTCACTCAAATTTCCGGATAAAGAGTACCTACTATTTCTTTAATTCAAGTAATTTTTTTATAGTTGGATTATGAATTGCGTGTTGCATTAAGTATAACAGTTGATGATTTAATTAGTCTCTTTACTTTCCCCCTAACCCAGGCAACCAATCACGTCACGTCAAGTGCATTTTACGGGTTATTTGGGACTATCATTCAACGTGACGTAAGTGACGTCGAACTTAGGTCGAAATTTGGGTTTCAGGAAGCCAAAGACACAAGTCACACGAATTTGACGTGTTTTTTGGGATTAACATTTGACGCGACATAAATGACGTCGAATTTTAAGCAACCAGAGATATACAAGTAACATTTTTCTTACATCTGACGCAATAATTGGTATTTTGTTTTATGGAAACCCATATCCCCGTCAAGAAGTTGACCACAAGGGCGTAAAAGTATCATTTTACGTCTTGATTTGCGATAATTAATATATTGTAAATCGCCTGCTTAGACCAATATGTCATTAATGTTACGTCAAATTCACGTAAATTAATTCATGTTAAATTTACGTGACTAAAGTCATGTCAAAAAGCGGGTCAAACCCACGTGATACAGACGTCGAAGAGACGTCGCAAGACGTGATATAGACGTGTTTTGGTTGTCTGGGAAGTATTAATTGGATTTGCGTTAAATAACTTATGTTTATCTTAAGGTGCATTTAGACTGTGGTAGTGTCGTCGTAGTTGCGTTGTAGCTGTATTGAATTGTTTCCCATAGATAATGCAGAACGTATTATTTTAATAGATAAATAGTTAACAATATTTTTTGTACACATTTTTGAATATAATTTACTTTCCAAATGCTTTAAACCAATATTGTTGGTAATAGGCCGTCCTGTTAAATTTTGAAATAGGTTAAAAGTTTCACCTTACATATTTTTCTGATATTAACCGAATAAGTTTCTTTTTTTCATAATATTTAAATAGCCTAAGTTCAAAACTGCTTCAATCTTAAAATTGAGGTTGATAGGGTAGCAAAATCAATCAATCAATAGCAAAATTAAACGGGGGGAAAAAAAGGAGAAAAAAGGTGCCAATATTGTGTCTGCATACATATAGACAGTCGATAGAGTGTTCACTGACATAACCAATAAATTAACAAGGTGGTATCCCAGGCAACCAAAAGACGTAAATTATACGTCGAATAGACGTCAAAGTTTATCACTATGACGTCTATTTTGTCACTTGTTTTTAACGTGAAAATCACGTGGGTTTTTCTCGAATATTGACGTGAATTTGACGTCACATTTTATGACGTCAATAAGACGTATTAAAACAGACGTTTTTTTTAACGTCTCAATACGACGAATAAAAACGTCTTAAGAAGCACCAATTTTTTTTTCTAGTCACTATAAAAAAAGTTTTTTGGTATGAAGATTAAAAATGTTTTTGTGTAATTTTAAAAAATTTGCAAAATGCAAAAAGTGATTCATTTTATATTTGGGTCCCTCAGTTATCATCGTTAATACCAATTTCGGAAAAAAAAGTTTAAATAATACAAAAGTTGTTTAGTTTTTTTTCCTAATTTTTTGAATACTCATGACAAAAACTGTTAACTGTCATTTGATATATAAAATTTAAAGCAACTTTTCTAATGTTCTATTAAATTTCAAGAGCATTTCGTCCTGCTTTCAAAAATATAATAGCCTTTATTCTGTCTTTGGCGATATGTCTATCTCTCCCTTTGACATTTGCCAATTAAAAAGAAAGAAACGTATCGCTATGGATTTTTACAGTACACAGAATATGGGACAAGTATCATACCAGGCATAAAAAGTTTTTTTAGGTCGTAAGCAGAGGTGCTTTCAAACTGGCGCACTTTTCGGGCAAGAGCACAAATATCGGAGATTTTCAAAATCAAGTTGTATTTACAGTACACAACATATTTTAGTTTTCAATATTACGTCAAATTGACGTATCTTTTTAGTCAATTTGGTGCCCAAAATTTCACGATATTTTGACGTGATATTGATCACGTCAAATATTGGTATCAAATTTGACGTCCAATACACGTGGGGTGACACATCTGGTTGCCTGTGATTTAGGTATATTTCTATATATCGGCTAATCATTCTGGTTTATTACAATTGCGAAGAAATTAGGGACCTTTTTCTAAGTCACGAAAAGCGCTTACTTTTAGCATTATTTCGCTTGCATGGACAAATTATATCAAATAATTTACATTTTTAATCCCATATTTTGCTAATAATAACCTTTAGAAGAGTTATAGTACCGTATCAGCCGTTGTTCTAGTCAAAAAGACTCACACAGAGTAAGAGATATATTTTCGAGCGCACATACGAGAGATGGCATGAACACACCAACTTTAAGCATGGGAGATACTTCCAGGAATTGCAGACAGTCGATATTTTCAATAAATGAACAAGGTATTATATTTACTTATGCCCCCAATACACAGTGGCGCTATAGTACCCCTCTCCCTTTTTTACGGCAAACTAGTAATTTTCTCTCTCAAATGTAATACATAGTGCACTCATTACATATTAGGTACAGCTATAATTAATTAAATAGTTGACTTTTTATCCTTCCATTTCTCTCTTTTCACTGCGTATAAAAATAGCAAAAATTTTTAGGTATAAATACGGCGGTCGTATTACTTTTATTACCCACTAGACACCGCCGCTTTGCCTGGAGTTTTACCCATTTTCCCGTTTTTATTCCTTTAAATGTCATAACTGTTGTTTCCGTAAACCGATATTGATGAAATAAACAACTATATGTTGCCCAGGAATACAAGGAATGCAATAGTGAACACCCCATCAAAATCGGCGGTCTTGACGTGATGCTGGAACAAACAGGCATAAAGACAGACAAAAATTGTAAAAATTGCATTTTTGTCTCGTTTGGTCAAACAATTAAAAAATATTCAATGTACAGAAATGGTCCTTTTAGAGATTTTAGAGATTTTAGAAAATTATTAGTTTAACGTAAAAAGGGGGGGGGGGTTACTGTATCGCCACTGTGTATTGTAGTACACTAATATTATTAACATCGGTTGGTCAGGGGATGGGGACATACGTAAATATAATACCTTGTTCATTTTATTTTTTACATTTCCGTACTTTTTTTGGACTGGGATATAAAATATTGTCTAATGCTGGGCTTGCATTAGGCTGTCACTTTTTTTTTATAACGATGGCCTATTGTAGTTGCATGGACGGTCTCACGGATTGGAAGGTTGATGGTCTCTGTCATATGTCTTTATTGGCCCGAGATGACATTTCTGTACTTTTTTGATAAACTAGGATCCCATAAACATATTGTTAAATGCCATTACTATTCTAAGCAGCATTTTTTCGACCTGCGACTGTTTCTGACCCGGTCCGACGTCAGATCAAGTGAAAATTTTAGTAGTCTGTTAACCTATAACTAGTACTTTAGTGGACGACGTAGTCTTTATTAGAAAAGTGTCGTCGGTTGCCGACGGTAAAATTAAATGACTTTGTAAGGACGTCGGCGAAAGAGACGTTAGTTTTCTCGACTCCTGAATGGTCAAAAAGTGCTATATAATATATTCACTAATTGAGAAATATTTAACCATTTAGTTCTTTCAAAGTAATAAATATCTGAAGATTTCCAAAACTATTTACTTCCAGTCAAAATTAAGTGCAGTGGCCGAAAAATTCTAGCGGTAGAAAACATATTACATTTTTGGTACAAAAATGACGATGTTGTTGGTCATCGGATTTGGTCAGTCGGGCGCTACTACGAGAGTCACCTACTGCTGTCGGAATGACCAAAATTTTGATGCTCCATTTCAGTGTAAATGCCGGTCTTGAGGTCGTCGTCATAAAGTCAGTTTACAACGTCGGGTTGTGAATGCCGCCGTCAGAGAACCGAAATGCGACGTCCAAATGCTGCTTGGGATAACAGTGTCAATGATTCGGCAACAGGCCAACAGTGACCCGTAATTGTTTACTGAGTAACTTTTTTTCGTGAGATTTACTGCGTGGCTGACAATCTATACATAGTTACAGTGTGTTCCAACGAAAACGAAATAGGCACTTCTTCACGTATTTATAGAGTCTGATTTTGGACTAAACACGTCGATTTTGTATTTGAGAGGACACTTTTCGGTTATCTAGAAATTTTTGTGGCACGCACCCCCTTCCAGGGGTAAACTTTACCCCTATAATTTAAATAGGGTCGAGCGATACTTTGTTTTGAAGATCTTTCAAATGCCTTCAAAAGCGATTAATTTTATTTTTGAGAAATCCTGTAATTCTTCGATTTTATTTTCGTGTTTTTGCAGTTGTAGAGTAACTAAAAATTTGGGGGTAAAACACCCTGGTTTTAAGATTATGCATATGCGTTTAGCAATTACGTCCAAAATCGACACAAGATAAGCACAAATAACTTAATAAAATTAACAAATAATTTAATTACCTAGTGGAGATCAGGCAGTCGATAGGGTGGGTAACACAAAATCTCTCGTCACTACAACTTCAACGAAAGACACACAAAACTTATCCACTTAAATCTGGTAAATGTTCTCGGACCCCCATTTAATATTAGTATGGGCAACCCAAAACGCAGAAAACAATACTTTTGTTTATAGTGAAGGAGTTTTGTGACTATATGGGATTGATAGCTCTTTAGTCACACAGTCAAAATATACAACTTTCGCAACCGGGGCATGATTATACTCGATTCCATATAACTCGAGGGCTAGGATTATAGGTCACCATTTTGATATATCAGCAGCCATATTGAAACGCGTCATGGCTGAACCAAATTTTTTTTGACAATATTATTGGACTTGACTTTTTTACTTCTCTTACCAAATTTGGTCCTCTTAGCTTTAACAGTTGACGAGTAGCGAGTAGCTTTAGTATGTTATTTTTGCAATAACTTAATTTCACAGGGGTATTTTTCAAGGTCATGAAGCTTCGAACTGCATCAAACTCTAAGGATCGAATTTGGTACAGGTACATTTGAAGTTGGGCTGACAAAACGTCAAATTATTAAGATTTTCTGAAGAGAAAATGTCAAAAATCTTAATTTTGGCGATTTTCAATATCACTTAAGGTCGGATGACCTTAAAAGTGAATTTTTTGGAATTCTCGCCCTCGAGTTATATGAAATTGAGTACAACCTCGAAAGTTGTATGTTTCATGATTTTTGGCCGCCATCTTGAAAGATGTCGTCATATCAACCCCTTCTACACGAATGCGGACAAAAACACCCGGTAACATTTGATTCTGTGACTAAAAAGCTATCAATCTCACATAGTCATAAAACTCCTTCCTAAAAAATCCCACTGGATAGAAATTATCGACATATGCCCCTACACTATTAGTGTTTTGTTTGTTTGCGCTTACTTTAAGAGTGAATTTGAATCCTAAAATCAGTTCGTTTAATTAAACAGATAAACCGAACATCAAAAAATAACAAAATTTTGCATAGCGGAGGCTTCTGGTATCCCCCACAGACTATTCGCGTGGTTTTTCAAAAAATATATATATAGATCTTGTTTTTATTTAATTTTTTATAATAATCGATAAGTTTTACCGCGAATTAAACATTTTTAGGATACGTAAAATTATGTGAAAAACTTAAAATTATGCAAAATCACGTGAATGGTTCCAGGATAATTCTTTAAATTTTCACGTTACAAAATTTGATACAAATTTGATTCACAGTTTTTTTAGATTAAGTAATTGGAAGAAGCGCCTTTTTCATTCAAATTTACCCTTGAAAGTGAATATTTTAAAAACAAACCAATAGATTTTCGAGGTCAATCAAGAGACCTTCAAAACAAGGAATTACTCGACTCACTTTCCCCATAAAAAAAATAGAGTTAAGTTTACCCCTGGAAGGGGGTGCGGGCTACTAAAATTTCAAAACGTTTTCCCCTCGAATAAAAAATTGACGTGTCCCAGGATTTTTACAAAATAGTTTCGTTTTTGTTGATATATTGAACCTGAAGGAATATTTCTGTAATTTGAATATTTTTTTTAATTTTTAGTTTTGCCTTCTAGCCACATCATATGGATACCAAAAATCCAATTTTTAAAATTTTTGTCTGCTTGTCTGTCTGTCTGTTTGTTCCAAAAACTACTAAACTGATTTTGCCGGTAGTTATACTACTTTCCTTGGTGTCCTAGGCAAGACATATATTTCTTCATGGGAACAAAAGTTATGATCATTCCAAGCAAGGAAAACGAGGAAAACCTTAGGCGAAGCTACGCGCTCTTCAGGTAGTTTTATAAAAATTAATACTCTTTGGTTTGGTTGATTTTACGAGGTCCAGCACAAAACTAACCTCTTCGTTATCTCCTAGTTGAAGAGTTGGCAGTTCTTCTTGGTCTATCTTGGACGGGCCTCTCCCTGCTACTGCTAGGAACCCGTTGTCTTTGAGATAACCGTTCCTCTAATTTCATTTTGTTTAGCAGTTCATCTCTTAGCTTCTTTTCCAGCTCATTTTTAAGTGCCTTTAAAAATAATTATGCATATTAATGCCTTATATGACATAAGTAAATTTCTACTAAAATCTAAATCAATTATTTAAAAAAAATGTCCATTAGTGTATACTATTATAAGGCACCACCAGCTTAGTATGCCTGACAGCTTAAAATTCAGTGTGACATCCTTAAAAATGCCACAGATAACTTAAGGTAAGATAGTTTAAAAATAACATAAGATAACATAAAATAAAAAAAATTGGGTGTTCACACAGAGAAATAACATAAAATTAGAGATTAGTTCCAGCCAATCAAAACGCGAATTTTTGGACATGCGATTTTGAATTTTACTATCACTTTATTGTCTCCTGTCATTCGTTCGTCGCGATGACGTCACGGTCATGCGCGGAACGCGATTTCAGATAAAATAAAATAAGAAGATAAAAGTTTATCATCTTTCTGTTATGTTATGTTATCTTATTTTTCTGTCTGTATGAACGCCATCAAGTAGTCCCATAAGGTGAACTCTTATTTTTTATTTTATTTTTTTATTTTTTCTTATCTTATGTTATCTTATGTTATTTTTATTTCTGTATGAACTCAACTTTACAAAAGTTCAAATTATCATTCGAGTTATAGAAGACGGCTGGTCTATAAAAAGAGCGGCCACCCATTTTGGAGTTGATAAAATGACAATAATGCGATGGAAAAAGCGCTGGATTAAAAATAATTCTACGGATAGGAAAGATGGATCAGGACGACCAAAAGTAAGTTCTGAAGTGCAAAATGAAAGACTTATTGACGATCTCAGACAAAACACTTTTTCAACGTCGGTTGAAGCAGCTAATGTAACATTATTTCCGGGTTCTTTAGCAACAGTAAATAGAAGAGTAACGAAATCAGAAGTCTCTTATCGAGTTGCTGCAAAGAAGCCTTTTCTAACAGAAGAACAAAAACAGGCCAGAGTAATTTTTGCAAAGAAACAATTTTCTTTGTGATAATGACTTCTTGGAGATGGTGGTTTTCACTCTTGAAAAAATTTTTCGATCATCTTCAGTTTATCGTCCACCAAATTCTAGATTTGAAACCGAATATACAAACCAAATTAAAAAAGCTGGACATTTTTCTGTGAACATGTGGGGCTGGTTTAGTGCTAGAGGTTTGGGTTTTTTTGAAGAATCGAAGGAAGATTCAATAGTGAACGATATATTCAAATCCTTGAAAACGTTATGCTGCCATCTGTACAGGCTCTTCATGAAAATAATGACTTCGTTTATCAGCAGGAGAACTGTCCAGTACACACGGCTAATGTTTTTTGCCAGTGGTTTCAGAATAATAATATAGAAACATTTCTTTGGCCAGCCAACAGCCCTGACCTTAACCCAATGGAAAATATATGGGGTCGAATCGTTAAAATAATATACCAAAGGAATTGGAGACCACGAAATGCTAAAGAGTTAAGCGATGCTATTTATCGCGCATTGGATCAGCTCTCAGAAGACCATCAGTATTTTCAAAATTTAACCTTTTCAATGCCCAGACGTTTGCAGCTTGTAATAGAGAAAAATGGTGATCCTATTAAATACTAAATTATTTATTTTAGTTCTTTTTTAAGTTAAAATAATTAGTATTAAGTTTACCATCGTTTTTGTCCTAATCCAAGTTTCCTATTCGTCGAATTGTTTTCAATAGTATTATTGTTATTT
Organism: Oxystoma pomonae; assembly: GCA_963921995.1. Taxonomy (NCBI): domain Eukaryota; kingdom Metazoa; phylum Arthropoda; class Insecta; order Coleoptera; family Brentidae; genus Oxystoma; species Oxystoma pomonae. Next base: position 76,641,363 of record OY998166.1, on the reverse strand, counting down.
TATCAACTCCAAAATGCCCTGTTTATAGAACAGCCTTCGTCCGTTACTCGAGTGATAATTTGATATTGTTCAATAAAGACTTTACTAAAACGTTATTTTTGCTGATTTTTTAGTATTATGCAAAATTTAATATAAAAATAAGGTTGCCTTTAATTTAAGTATAAAAATATTTTCAGTTTTAGCGACTTTTTTTAAACATGATTTTTAGGCATTTTAGCTGGTAGTCCGTATATATTATACAATTTTAGAAAGGTCAATTTTATGACTGCATGTATGCGTTTTTTTTGAAATCAAGTGTACATATTTTCGATTATTATGTATGTTGTTGAATATGTTAACAAAGTCCTCAAGAAGCACTTTTACCTCTAATGCTTCGGAATCTCTTGATTCTGACCCCGTATCTCCAGCACGGGGTGGATAATTTCTTCCAGCATCCGTTTCAAGTCTCTGTCGAAGCTGACTTAACTTATCCTTTTCCTTTTTCACTGTATTTTGAACCTCGGACACTAAAAACATAATCACAGTTTCTGTCATAAGTAAAAAAGCCCTCCATACAACCTTCAGAAAGTTCTGGCTCACAAGTCAGATATTAAGATTTTTTAATATCTCAAAAACTAGGGCCCGATGAACTTTGACGCTATTAAAGATTTTGTTAAAAATATTGCTGTCGCTAGCTACTCCGGTTAGTTAGGTTGTAAATAAATGCCTTTATTATTCCCCACGCAGTTTTCCTTGGTCTGTACCTAGTTCAGTACACTATTATTTAAAAAATAAGTGGCGCTAGCAACCGAGATCCGAACCTGAAACCTCTCAGTTACGACCCATTAAATCAACCACTAGGTCACAAGATCTTCATAGCAAATACTCATTTTAATATCCATATATATATGGTAGAACAACCTTTACTGATTAATGGAAATCTCAAGGTTAAAACCCAAAATCTCAATCATTTTACAGAAATAATTTATTAAAAATAAAGAGTTGCTAATCTAACATCTCGCGCAGAGAGTGATTGTCGAATACGCCATTTGGTCAAAAAATGACATTTTAACCTTACATTTTTATTTATTTATTTCTGTTTTAATATCTTTTAGAAAACAAATAGAATTTTAATTAAAAAAGTAAAAGTAGTCGAATCTTTTTTACCTAGACTTCAAAATTATTTTTTTTGTTTACTCGCTACACCGTACTCAACTAAAAAGCCACTGCCCTCGATTTGACGTCATCAATATTGCGTCGAAGTTTGGCTGACATTTTCACTGGATTTTTTTTGACGTGTTATTGATTTTCTATGGTTTTTCCAGTAATTGTAAACTAGTAAAAGCACTATGCCGTTGATGTGCTGCGTGCCAAAGTGTCGTGGGAATCAGGATAGGGTGGCCAATGGTTTCCGTTTTTGACTTCACAGTTAGCAAAAGTATTATTTTCAAAACAAACAATATATAAACTTTGCAACCCTTGATTTTTAAATGTTGATGGTCCCCCTATAAAAAATAAAGTAGAATACAAAATCCCAAACGTACGTTTTTTTTTGTACAGTCGACGAAACAATAATTTTAGCTAGTTATTTCGTCTATTTTTTCTCCCATAAATCTCATATTTTATGAAAGTATTCGTATATTTAATTGAATATTATTTAAGTTTGATTTCTGACCTGGTTTCTGTACAGTCAACTAATCAATACATTTTCTTCACAATCAATTTGATTGTTTCTTAATATCGAACGTTTGGACTAATATTCATACTAAGCATTGGCGCACCAAGGGGGGAGTTTGGGTTTAAAACCTCCCCCCCCCCCGAGAAGCCTGGTTATATAAAATTGACCCAATAAAATATATCTATCTACCGGGTGAAGGCACAGAAATAAATCGTTTTTGCGGGATGTTAGATTCGCAATTCTTTATTTTTAATAAATTATTTCTGTAAAATGATTGAGATTTTGGGCTTTAACCTTGAGATTTCCATTAATCAGTAAAGGTTGTTCTACCACATATATATGGATGTTAAAATGAGTATTTGCTATGAAGATCTCGTTATCTAGTGGTTGATTTAAAGGGTCATAACTGAAAGGTTCCAGGTTCGGATCTCGGTTGCTAGCGCTACTTATTTTTTAAATAATAGTGTAAATATTACGCAAAAATTAAATGTTACCTGTAAATTTTAATATTTCACTCATATTGTGTAGATTTGTACTTTTTGCTCAAAAAATTGTCAAGAAAATTAAATATTAGCAGTAAATTTTAAATAAAATTTCAAATAAGTCATACTTAATACATGATTTAAACTTTACCATACCGGCGTAACTACGGGGGTGCCTTGGGGCCGCCCCCCCCCCCAGATCCTTCCAGGACCCTTCAGAAAACTATAGCCTAGTAGTTGTCAGTCATATGATGGGGCTAGTGTAATGTCTGGGAAACGTAAGGGCTTAAAAGGTTTAATAAGAGAAGAACGTCCTTCGGCAATATACATTCATTGTTTGGCACATAGACTTAATTTAATTAAGAAAAGTTGCACCCGCAGGTTCTTTCTTTAATATATTAGAGGAATTGTATGTGCATCTTTCGCAACCAGAAAATCATGAAAAACTTTAACGGTGGTATTTACTAAAAGGGTTTAGTCTATTTTAGAACGGTCCTAAGTTTAAGTGATATTTCTGGTTTTAAGCACTTTAAACCAACCATCCTTGAGTTTTGGACATAATTTAATTTATAAACAGAATTTTAATAAATTTTTTTATTGAATAATCATCTTAACACAATCTTTTGTTGGATTTAAGAAGAAAGTTTCAATTTAGAAAAACAGAAAATTAAAAAATTTAAACCCACGCGGGGTCTAAATAGTAAACACTCTGTAGAACAAATTAAAATTGGGGTTATATGTCACTCTAATTTAAACTTACCCTTGTTAATTAATTTTTCCAATTGATACCCGATGTCATACAAAGATTTAGATGGGTAATAATAAAATAAGGAGTAGATTAATTTTGTATTTATTTATAAGGTGATTTTATTTATGAAATGTATTAAAAAACTTAAATGCAAATTTTGTTCACATTTCTGTCACTGTCGAAATACCAGTTTAAAAATATTAGCGCTGCGTTCAATCACAAATAGCGAGTTCGGATCTTTTACCTCTGCTTGCCCCTTGGCTTGCACTAACCTTTACTGATGAAAGCTACATCTTTAAAATGAGTGGGCTTTGAGTAAGGAAAGTTTTCTTGAGTGAGCTTTTAGATGTTTTAACTTCAGTTTGTAAATAAATTAATATAGTTGTTTTGGGTTTTTTCGTTTGGTATATTTTTCGTGCATAATCAGTGACCTTCACTTATGTTTGTTTTGCCTCGTAGTGCCCTCATAAATATATTTTTGTGCTGAAAACCGGTTCAAAATATGCCGTTTTTTTGGACAAAATTGGAGGTGTTTTATTGATTAATGAACAACTTGGGATATCAAATAAGGTAAATTAATCCTTGTGAAAACGGTTACTTAGGGAAATTATGAACGAATTTATTATCAATTACCACAAAACAATCCTTTCTGGGGGTTATAAATTTAAACCACCCCCCTAAAAATCACTAATTTTATAACCTCAAACACAGATTATGAAGCTATTATGTGCCAAAATTTTGGCGTATTCACTATTTGCCATTTTGAAACCTGTCATAACAAATTAGTTTTAGGGCATTTTCTTCTAAAATATGGTATTAACTTTGACAAAAAATCAGTTTTCAGTGGTATTTAGCAATAAAAATACAAAATAATCAATAACTTCGTGTCTTTTCTGTATGGGTAAGTGTTTTTTGAAAATTGGTTTTAAAATTTAGTACCCCCCACAGATGTAAATATTTAGACCTGTGGGGGGTACTATTTTAGATCTTAGTAAATCCCACTGTAAAAGGTCACAGAGAGCTTCGGTATTAAATTTTTGGAAGTATCTAAATTTTCTACTACTAGCTGGGCATGTCGATTTAAAAATTGTAAAGCAGATTTATAAAACTTTAATTGGGACGAGTAAAATGGCACTAAAAAGTGAAGTAACTGATAAACAGGATAGAGATGCACTTAAAGTTTGGTTTGGAGTTGGACTATTAGCATCTATTTAAAAAGCCGAGTTTTGCATTTGCCTGCATATTTCATGCTTTCTGTTATTACTTATCAACGTTTTGAGTCAGTACTTTCAGGGTAAAGATGCTACTCTCGGCAACGTCAATTAAATAATAGATGGTACACTACAGTCTCTAGAAGAAACTAGAAGCAGTTTTAAAAATATTTTTTTGAAATCCAAGACTTCGTCGATAAACATGATATTTCTTCAGAACCTATCAAAGTATCAAAACGGAAACGGCAAATTGCTGCACAAACTAAGGTTTATATAGAGGAAAGCGCTCTTGGACAGCGCGATAGAGTTGCCATCAGATATAAGTTGCTTAGAATACTGGAAAATAAACATGCACTACCTAATAATAAATAATTTAGCAGTTAATTCTAGGGAGAGGTTTTCAAACTTGCTACTGACCACATCGGTAAATGCTTTATTTAAGTAAAACATCGAAGAAAGTCAAAATTTCATTGAAAATTACTCTACGATTATAGGTGTGGATGTATCTATGCTTGAAGTTCATATCTTGTTAGAAAAAATATGATTACTTGTAAAAATTTAAAAATAAATTTAAAATCTACCCAAGATTCTATTAGACAAGACTTTTGTCCTAACCTCTAGAAATTATTTCACATTGCTCTTTTTTTCTGTTAAGTTGTTAACGAAGCTTCTCTGCGATGCGTAGAATAAAAAATTGAACCAGAACTACAATCGGACAAACTCGATTTTCCAGTGTGGTCAATTATTAATATCCAGAATGATTTAATTAAAGAAGAGATTACAGCAGACCACGTTCTGGAAATATTTTCACAAAAGACAAGGAAGTTGCAGTTAATTTAAGTTAATTTATATTAAACAGCTGGGTTGAGTCGAATAAAGATACGATTAATTTTAGTTAAGGTAATAATGCATAACATTCGAGATAATATTAAACAGTTTTGAGAAAAACATAACTATCAAGCAGTGTCAGCTACGCCCTCCCCAGGTCAGAGAGCTAGTTACGCCGGTGCTTTACCATTGGGTAAAGTAGAAAAGTACTACTTTTCGCACGCAAATAACTGGGGGTAGGTAATAGTAGATTTTCTACGAGTGATCGCAACCTAACAATTGCGAAAAGGGATACTTTTCCGCACGCACCGGCGTTTACCCGTAATCTGAGCACGGTCCCTAGAAACCATAAAAATACTCAAAAATCGTTTAGAAAAGCACTAAAAGTTCCAACAAAAAAAGCGTACGCAACGAGTTTTCGAGTGCCATTTAGTGCACACACGAAATTTTTACTTGCGGCGTATTCATGGCATGATTTTAGCAACAAACATAGAATTTAGTGAATATCCCACCCCAATCTTTGTAATAAACTCCAATTTTTTTAGCATGCGCCGCATCGCGTTGCTATTACGTTATTAATTGTTACAATTTTAGTTTAATTTTAATCAATTTTTTTCAACAGCATTCATATTATGTTAAAATCGTATTCTCTATCTATGCTTTGATAGATTAATATGTATCGCCAAATGAACCCACGTTTTTGTTGTGCCAAATTCTGTTTCCTAATCAAGTCTCCTTCAAGTTCGGCAATTCTTCTCATAAGGGATAGTCGATCTCCCTCGTGTGGTCTTAGGACACCAGACTTTCTGCCAAGCTTTTCCAAAGCCGATGCGGCACTGTTGCTTATATGATTGTGAAGAACTTGAAGGTCTTCGATGGGCAATGCCTTAAAATAAAAAAACAAACTTACAAGCTTGAAATAAGAAATTGGAAAACGTGTATAAAGAAAAAAAATGAGAAACTATAACTTATTAAGGGTATTAAGTCACTTTAGGAGGATTTTTTGCTGATTTTTTGTCGGGATGGGATGCCGAAAAAAAGCGGGGATGTTAAAATCAGATAAAATTTTGTATGATTGTTTGTTTAACCGTTTTAAGTACTTAAGTTAGTTTTAAGTAAGGAAACGAAATAAAAAAAAACACAATAATAATAACAAAAGTTTGGTAAATGATCCTACCAAAATTTTTATCCAATTCCAACTTTTCGTTTTTTTTATCATCATCCCAGTAAAGAATCAGCAAAAATAATTTTGTAGCACCTGTGAGAGTAAACTGTATTTATTATGTTTAAGATTGTAGTTCCCAGCGAACATTACGCAAAAATTGGTTTGCGTCTGGGCTTATTTGAAAACAATATTGCGGGTGCTTTTAAAGAACTTTTATTAAATGCACTCAAAAGTAGAAAATAATTTTTTATCTTTCTTATAACATAATAAAAGCGATGGGTGCAAATTAAAAATTTTAAATTTAAAAAGGGATTTAGTGAGGGTGAATAAATAACAAAATCAATGAGTAGCGAGCGTTCCCTCAAAAAAGGTAATGGTAACCGTAGATCTGGATTTCGCACTTGTGGTGCTCATCAGTACGGTGCTATTTATGTAAAAGACAACCATCTGTCAAATTGCAGAATCGGCAGATGTACCTTCAATTTTAAGGAAAATTAAGCGTCTCTATGGAGACATATAATTATCTTCACAGATATCCTAAGCTCTGGAGTTGATAACTTTAAAAAGGGATTTAGTGGGGGTGAATAAATAACAAAATCAATATATAGCGAGCGTTCCCTCAAAAAAGATAATGGCAACCGTAGATCGGAATTTCGCACTTCATTGATTTTTGTTGATTTTTTTGTTATTTATTCACCCTCATTAAATCCCTTTTTAAATTTATCAACTCCAGAGCTTAGGATATCTGTAAAGATAATTATATCTGTCTCCGTAGAGACGCTTAATTTTCCTTCAAATTAAAGGTACTGCCGATTCTACAATTTGACAGATGTTTGTCTTTTACATGAATCCTCTGTCAGATTTTTTCATCATCATTTCATCTCCTAATTGAGGGAACGCTCGCTATTCATTCATTTTGTTAAAAATTTTAACTTTATTCACCTAAGAAACAGTTTTACTACTCTATATCCTAAGGACATTTTCAAAGGCTTGGTAAGCACGGAAATCTCGCACGTTCTTTAGATAAAAGCGTTATGTTTATCCTTCGAATAGAAGAAGAATTTAGTTTTTTTTTGTAGTTCTCTCTTTGTCACCGTAAAGTTAAAATTTTTAATTGGCGCCCATCGCTTTTATTATGGCATAAGAAAGATAAAAAAATTATTTTCTATTTTTGGGTGCATTTAAGAAAAGCTTGTTCTTTAGTAGAAGTGTTTTTTTAATAAAAATTTATTTTTCAATTTTTAGATTTATACGTTAAGTTCTCAAATCTGATCGAAAACTTAGAGGGAAGTGTGTACCTAATAATACAATATTATTGTATTGTCGCCGGAAATATAAACGCATACCAAATTTAGACATACACCCTTAATTTTTAGATTTGTACCCTTAATCGTCCATTTTGAATCCGTCATATTAAAATTTTCAAATCTGATCAAAAATTCATAATTCCTCTCCTTAAAAACCCCTGTATGCCAATTTTGATTAAAATCGAACAAACTAAATCTCTTTTCCCCTCCACTGCCCTCGTCAGAGGGAGGTGGGTACCTGAGAATATTATTGTATTTTCACTGGAACTATAAACGCATACCAAATTTGAACACAATCTGATGTGGATAAGTCAATTAAAATTGGTTAGCAAAACATCACCGAAAATCGTCCATCTTGAATCCGCCATATTGAATTTTTAAAATCTGATCAAAAATTCGTATTCCTTATCCCCAAAATCCGCCGTATAAAAATTTTGGTTAAAATTGGACAAACTTAAGTGTTTCTCCCCTCCACTCCCCTCGTAGGGGAGGGGGGTGCCTAATAATGACACATTATTGTATTGTCACCGGAACTATAAATTCATTCCGAATTTGAAAGCAATCGGATGTGTACAAGTTAGTTAAAATTGGTTAGCAAAAGATGACCAAAAATCGTCCATCTTGAATCCGCCATATTAAATTTTCAAAATCTGATTAGAAATTCGTCATCTCCATCCTCAAGTGCCCCAACACACCAAATTTCAACGAAATCGGGCGTACTTTAACTGTACCCTCCTCCACCCCCTTCGAGTAGGGGGGAGCTGTCAATTTCATCACACTATATTCTTGTTAAAATTAAGTTGCAAGATTCCACCCGAAAAAACATATCTAGGTACATTGCAAGTTAAATAAAAGCTTGTAAAAAAAACGTAGGTAATAGTAAAGTATCCGCCCCAATCCATCCTATTTTATGTTTTCAGAGGTAACTTTGTGTTTAATTAAAATTTTAAAAAACCCCCGACAACCTTGCGAATTTTTCTAAAAACGGCTCTTATTTAGTCCGTCTTTGAAGTGATTTTTGTAATCTGATAAACTTGAAATAAACTTATAAACTAGTCACTAATCTACAATCAAATTCCGTCATAATCGGATAAGACGATTCAGAAGTTACATCCATTATATTTGTCGTCATATATAAAATTCCTTGACATCTGTGTGTAGAAAGCAAATTAGCTTTGGAACTACTTACCTTATTTTTATCGAACGTAGCTAAGAACACTCCCTAGAGATATGCTCCAAAAAGAAAAATGCCCAGTTTACTTTTTGATTGATTTTAAGAAAAAAATATACTCTTTTCGAAAGATATATTTTCGTGTAGGTGACGTTCCTAAATAGTTATTCTGATAAAAATTAAAATCTTCTATAAACGTCCTACTATCACAACCTGTTCAAAATATGTCATTTTGTCCCAAAATGCAAAAAAAAAAATGTTTAAAAATAAAAATTAGGGCTTATAGAGCATTTCATTCTAGACAAAAAAGTCAAATAAGCATTTTTGTAGTACTATTTTGTTATAAACGTCATTGAAATTTTTGAAAAATAGAAAAAATTGTCACATTTTGAGTTCTAATGCTGTTAATTAAAAAAATATATGTTTTGGAAAAGCGATGCGAAACCTAAAAGAGAACATATTTTCCCTAAAAAAACGTTACAATGTTTTCTTCATGATTTTCAGTTTCTATATAAAAATAAAATTAGTTGAAGAAAATACTAAAATCATGTCAGTCTTATTATTAGGCAGTCTTATTTCCTTTCAAACGACAGTAAAAAAGTTTTGACTTTCTTATGTTTATTAAGTAAAAATAAGAAATAATGAAGTTTCTGCCACATAAGAAAAATTTTCGAATGGCCGTAATACTGACTAGTACATGATGCTTTGTCTGATTTTTTTATGATTAAGAGGACAAGATAGAAGTAGGAATAAGGGAAGTATCTTATATAGTCAATATTTGTTGTTATTTTATTGTATATCAAAAAATGTCTTTCAGAGAGCTCCTCTTATTTTATTCCGCCAGAGGTTACCTCTTCAAATCTAGTCGAAACTTTTTAACTGTCGTATGATAGTTAATAAGACTAACTATTTAGCACATAATTGTTTTTTTAGAGTTTAGTTTTATAGAAAAATCTTGTAAAAAAGTTCAATACAATCGACTTGATTTTACCATTTTCTTCAACCTATTTTATTTTTGTATAAAAACTGTGAGTGTCAGGCCGGACAGATCAGGCCACTGTGGCATGAATCTGTCCGCTATGGGAAGTTGGGCGAACCATACTGCCTGTAGCCTGTAGGCGGTGGGATGTAGCGACCCCCGCCCACGATTCGAGTCTAGTGCTCAATCGTGCAATCAGCTGGCCTAATCTCGAGGGACCCAATCGTCGTATTCCTTACGCCATTGGGTCGTCACTCGTTATTAGGGACCGTGGGCTTGCTGACTGTGTAACAGCATGTCCACGTTAATAAAAGTCTCGCACAGGCATTCTCTACTCTGAGATCCTATATTTTCTAGGACACATAAGACCATGAAGTCCAAGCACACCAAAGTCTTTCGGCGATCGGCAAGTTGCGACGGGACCAGGACAGTGTAGTCTGGCAGCTCTTAGTGAAAAACCGGCACGAAAGCGGCGGAAGCGTGATCGTCGTTTTGCTTAAGGATTGGCCGTAGAGCAACTCGTATGCTGCATCCGTGACTAAGCAGCCCTATTTAGGACCCACTCTGCTCGCCCTGAAAGGGAAGGGGCTATAAAAGGTGCCCTAAACATAGCCAGCTAACAACTACCCGACTGGACAACCGCATCCAGTGGGTACACATACGGTTAAAACAAAAAAAAAAGAAATCCAATGAACTTTGCCACATGGAATATCCGTACACTTATGGATACAGACACAACCACAAGACCACAAAGAAGACCGGCAATAGTGGCACGTGAACTAAGGAAATATAACATCGATATCGCTGCTCTCAGTGACACTAGAAGAGCAGACGAAGGCCAACTTAAAGAACATGGAGGAGGCTACACATTTTTCTGGAAAGGAAAAGAAGAAGATGAACCACATATTCATGGAGTGGGTTTGGCTATAAAAAATGAAATTGTGGACCACCTAACCAAATTTTCATCCGGAATAAGCGAAAGATTGATGACATTGCGCCTAAACCTTAGCAACCACCAACACGCTACTATAATCAGCACCTACGCTTCAACTCTTGCAGCTGATGAAAACCAAAAAGATGAATTTTATTCTCAACTTTGTGAAGCCAGAATATCTGTACCTAAATCTGATAATCTGATAAACTTATCATCCTAGGTGATTTTAATGCTCGAGTTGGTACGAATTCCAACCTATGGCAGGGCGTCATTGGCTAGGAACGAGTTGGAAACCTGAACTCAAACGGACTGCGCCTATTAACCTTATGTTCCGAATATGACCTCATAATCTCAAATACAATTTTCCGACAAAAAGACAAATTCAAGACCTCCTGGCAACACCCGAGGTCAAAACACTGGCATCTGATTGATTACATTATTGTATGTTCCAGAGACAAAAAAGACGTAAACATTACAAGAGCAATAACGAGTGCAGACGACTGCTGGACAGACCATCGCCTGATACGAGCCAAAATGAACTTGCACATTCCACCAAGAAGTAGCCGTCAAAAAAAGCAAATTAGAAGAAGATTCAATATAGAACGCCTTAAAGATGATCAAACCAGAACAAAATTCCAAGTCTCTCTGAATCGAAAGTTGGGTACTTTAGAATACCCGGACAATATCGACGATCACTGGAGAATGTTGAAGACAGAAAAACGGTCGGCTACACACAAAGAAAACATCAAGACTGGTTTGATTAGTACGACAAAGAAATTCAAGACCCTATTGAGAGGAAGAGAAAAGCCCATAATGCTTGGAAAAGCCACCCTAACTCTAACGAAAAGAAAAGGCAATATCAAGAAGCCAAAGCAGAAGTACAAAGGCAAACACGTAGATTAAAAAACAAATGGTGGACAACAAACTCACATGAAATGCAACACCTAGCTGAGTCCAACAACACCAGAGCCTTCTTTCAAGCTACTAAGATGATATATGGTTCCACTACAGAAGGTATCAATCCCCTATGATCCAAAGATGGAACAAGGCTGCTTAAAGACAGATCCTCTATCAATTCACGATAGAAAGAACACTTCCAAGAACTACTCAACAGAGAGTCTCAGGTCCATAATGACAGCTTCGACAAAATTCCGAAGAAAACTACACAACAACGCCTAAGTGAGATTCCGAGATTAGAGGAGGTCGAAAAGGCAATCACACAGCTAAAGAATAACAAGTCAGCAGGCACAGATGGTATCGCTGCTGAACTCTACAAACAAGGGGGTCCCGCACTTAATTCCCAAATGCACATTCTAATAAGTAAAATATGGACCACTGAGACCATTCCTGCCGAACTCAGAGACGCCTACCATTTTCAAAAAAGGAGACAAGGCCCAATTTGGAAACTACAGAGGTATGTCTCTGCTTTCTGTTGCTGGAAAGATACTTGCACGGTGTAACGAAGTTACTAATTTTATTTATTTATTTTAGCTTTTCTTTTCTTTTTAGGTACTTCATGTCTCATAATTTCTGTAATTTCTATGACATTTTAATATTTGCTATTCTTAGACTCTAGACATCGCTTTGACTCGCCACTTTTCGAGTGCAGAAATCCGTTCCGTTTGTTCTGCTCAAGATCTGGCAAAGATGGAACATTGACAAGAAACTGCAACTGTTCGGAAAACTGAACCGGCGCTGTACCGGAACGAGGTCAGTTCAGCACCGTCGCCGAAGAACCTCCACACCGGTTACAACCCCATTCAGATTAGGCGATATTAGATCACATGTCTGTTTATTTATTGACGAAGCTCCGTTTTTAGCTTTAATAGACACCGGATCCGCCCATTCCTTCATAGGCGATTTTGCTGCATAAATATGCCAATACTACAACCTACCAAGGACACAATCAACCGTTACGATGGCAAAAGCGGCTAACGGAAGTTTGACTCAGATTTCCGAAGCATACCAGATACCGTTGAAATTAGGACATACCGTCTTCACTGAAACCTTTAGGCACTTTCCGTCTTTGACCGCCGATATTGTTATTGGGATGGATATTTTATCCCGTCATGATTTTCACATTAACTTTCGAACAGGAGACCTTTTTCTTAATAACCAGCTAATACCACCGCCTACTCCGATAACCAGTCCCGTAGGTCAGGTGGCTACTAGAACGAATTTAATAGATCTAACACCGGACGAAGATTTACGGCTACCCAGAAACCCAGAACCAATCAAACAGATATATCGGCCGCAAAATCCTAAAATGCAAGAAATTATTAACACCGAAGTAAAAAAGATGCTAGAAGACGGAATAATCGAACCGTCTAACAGTCCATGGAGTTCCCCCGTAGTGATAGTCCGCAAGAAGGATGGGAAATCCGTTTTTGCATAGATTTTGTTAAGGTTAACCTCCAAAATCCCAAAGACGCTTACCCTTTACCCTTCATTAATGCCATTTTGGATAAACTCCGTAGGGCCCGATATATTTCAAGTATAGACCTTAAATCCGGATACTGGCAGATACCGCTGTCAGAAAACAGTAAACCGATTACTGCTTTCACCGTTCCTGGCATGGGTCTATATCGATTTCGAGTCATGCCCTTTGGACTTCACTCCGCCCCAGATCCATTTCAGAGACTGATGGACCGAATTATTGGACCCGAGTTAAATCAATTTGCTTTTGCATATCTCGACGATATAATTATCTTGGGAGAAACTTTTGAGGAACATTTGGCCAATTTTAGAGAAGTATTCCGACGTCTCCGAGAAGCTAATTTAAAAATCAATCCGGACAAGTGTGAATTTGGCCGTAGATCGCTAAGATATTTAGGACATCTTTTTACCAGCGAAGGCATTTGCACCGACCCTCAGATTTTTGGGAGTCGCTTCCTGGTACAGACGATTCGTACCACATTTTTCACAGATAGCCAGTCCGTTTATTAAAGAAGGGAGTGCAGTGGTCCTGGACAGAAGTCGAACAAGATGCACTTGAAAAACTAAAAGTTTGTCTTACCGAATCACCTGTGCTCGCCTGCCCTGACTTCAACAAACCGTTTATTTTACAGACCGACGCATCCGATAGTGGACCAGGAGCCGCTTTAATTTAAAATGGAACCAACGGTGATCACATAATTGCTTACGCCAGCCGTAGTTTAAGTCCGGCAGAGCTCAAATTTTCCGTAACTGAAAAATAATGTTAAGCAATAGTGTGGGGCATAGAAAAGATGAGACCGTATCTCGAGGGACTCTCCTTTACCGTTCAAACCGATCACTCCAGTCTTAGATGGTTGAATTCCCTTAAGTCTCCAAGCGGTAGATTGGCTCAATGGAGCATATATTTACAGCAGTTTGACTTTAATATAAAGTACCGGAAAGGAGTCCTTAATAAAGTCGCTGACGCGCTTTCAAGAGAACCGGTCGAGACATATACTGAGAAAGACCAAAGCAAACAGGTGTTAACCTTAGAAGGATTTGAACCTTGCACCTGGTACAATAACAAGAAAACCGCCGTTAAAAATGATCCTGCCTCTTACCCCGATTACTGTGTCAAAGAAGGCAAGTTGTACCGACATTTTTGGGACATGTCCGATCCTACCGAAATCGAAATGTCCGATCCGTGGAAGTTGTGTGATCCAAAAACCTCACGACAAACCGTCTTACGAGAAAACCACGACTCACCGGCAGCAGGGCATCAAGGCATTGCTGAAATCAATGCAAGAATCGCCCGTAATTACTACTGGCCCGGCATGTTTCGTTAAATTACCCGTTATGTAAGAAGTTGCTCTTCTTGTCAAAGGTACAAAACGTCACAGCAAAAACCAGCCAGACAAATGCGACCATCAAAGAACCGCCGGCCTTGGGAAACAGTGACTACTGATCTAGTCGGCCCGTTACCGACTTCGACAAAAGGAAATAATTATCTGGCTGTATTTCAAGACCGATTTACGAAGTGAATACAATGCCGTCCCATTTGTAAGGCGACGTCAAAGGCCATTACACAAGCGTTATACGAAGAAGTGGTTACCAGATTTGGCTGTCCTCGTGTTGTCCTTACGGATAACGGCACGCAGTATACCGGTCGTCTATTCCGATAAATTTTGAGGAAATGGGTATCCAGTACCGCCTTACCCCAGTTTACACCCCCCAAGATAATTCGACAGAACGAACCAACAAGACAGCCAAGACTGCAATTGTGCAATTTTGCGAAGAAAACCACAAACACTGGGACAAACATCTAGCCGAAATCGTGTTTGCAATCAATACTTCACGTCATGACTCAACGGGATATTCGCCTGCTTTCCTAAACTTCGGTAGAGAATTGGACCAGCCGAACGCCATTTACCAGAATCTCGCCGAAGACGAATCCGAAGAACCCGTGATAATTGACGAACCGGAAGATACTGACTGTCAAGCCGTAACTGCGCAAGCGCAACGACTATAGAAGTTAAACGAAGTATATGAATTTGTCCGTGTTAATCTAGGCCGAGTGTTCACTACACAGATAAGGTGATGAGAAAAGAAAATCCGTTGTCATCCGCAGCAAAAGGTTTCTTGGCTAAATTAGCTCCGAAATATTCATACCGTATACCCTGGTAAAAGTTGTGTCTCCAGTTGTCTATGATTTAAAACATCAATCGGGTCGAAAGCTCCGTCACATTCACATAAAAGATTTAAAACCAGCATACTAACCGCATACCGTTTCCGTTGAAACACAGTGTTTCTCTCATCCAATTCGATACCGACCGTGTCAACACTGCGTCTGTCCGTTTGGACAACCGTTTTTCTAGAACGCTTTTCCTTACTCCCAGGGTAAAACCTGAGAAAACCGACCGTTTCACCCTGGTAAGGTACCAGGATAATGCCTGAGGAACCACCACGACTGGTGAGGTACCACGTACGACGAACATCATACGTGAGGAACCATCAAGTTTTTGTTCCGGTTTGAAGAATAGTTTGGTTTTAGTTTCGCGTATTTATTTTAGTTTCTTTTATATTAGGGAAACCGGTTAGAAACATTTAATTTTCCTGTATGTAAAATTTAAGTTTGAAAATATTTAAGTGAAATACTTTCTTTTAAAGAAAGGGGAGTGTGTTACTAAATTTATTTATTTATTTTAGCTTTTCTTTTCTTTTTAAGTACTTCATGTCTCATAATTTCTGTAATGTCTATGACGTTTTATTACTTACTATTCTTAGACTCTAGATATCGCTTTGACTCGCCACGTTTCCCTTTCCTGCTATGATGCACGGTCAGCGAGCTACACCCCACCGCTTTGCGCGCGTAGCCTGCTCGACGGGAGTATGGTAGGTGGGGATACGCGAGGCTATTTAAAGCGATGTTGATCGCGTTCATTCCGATCGACCGCACCGAAGCAACAACACCTGCTAGAAGGTAAGCCGCCTGTTCACCGACCGACCGACATAATGTGATACCGTTGGATGAGGTTTGGCGGGTAAATAAAATACACTTATGCCGTGGAGACCGATTCTAAGGGATGTAAGTGACAAGAAAGTAAGATGGAGCTACGCTGGTAACGGTTCTGTATAGCGACATCTTACTCTAATGTATTATTGCAGCGTTATCGATTGCTGCTAATGCATCTTTCTTTGTTGGTTGCTCCCGGAATCGATACGAAAACTAAGGTCTCAACGATCTCGGTAATCGAACTGTAGTACGACGATGACAACGTCATTATCCAACGCATTTAACCAAGGCTACAAAAGCATTGGCCTAGAGGTCAATCTTGCCAAAACGCAAATTCTTCACCAACCAGAAATGGCCATCCTCTGCACAACGTGGAACACTACCCATACCTTGGGAGCCACCTATCATCAAATGCAACTATTGACGCAGAAACACAGCATCGCCTAAAATGTGCTAGCGCAGCGTTCGGACGGCTTTCGGAGAGAGTCTTCAACAATCACGACATCAATGCGGAGGCCAAGCTTCGTGTCTACAACACAGTTATAATACCAACTCTAACATACGGATGCGAAACGTGGACCACCTGCAGAAGGCATATCAAACGACTAGAAAAATATCACCAAAGTTGTTTAAGACGAATACTGAGAATCAAATGGCAAGACCGACGAACAAACATAAGTATTTTAGAAGAAGCCAGAACAACTAGTATAGAAGCCCTTATCTTCAAGCACCAGCTTCGTTGGACTGGTCACATTATCCGCATGCTCGAAACACGTCTCCCAAAGCAGATATTTTATGGACAACTGAAGGAGGGAAAGAGAAATTAAGGAAGTCAACAAAAAAGGTACAAGGACGTTCTCAAAGGCAATATGATGAAGAGTGACATCGATATAAACAACTTCGAGACCACGGAAAACGATAGGGCTTCATAGCGCCGAACAGTCCATGAGGGAGCACAAACTTTTGAAGAGCAACAACGTAGGCTAGAGACGGAAAAGAGAGAACGTAGAAAGGAGCGACAAAATGGAAGAATGGATGACCAAAAACACCCGGCTAGTGCCGAAGACTGGGTGTGCCAGGACTGTGGAAGGGTGTGCGGCTTAAGAATTGGCTTACATAGCCATCAAGAAACGCACAACAGATAGCGACGATACAGAATAGAGGAAAATCATACTCGGTATCGAGTGATTGCCTATGATGATGATGACGAGTGATGCAAAAAAAGTTGTAGCGGTTTTTTTATCGAAAATATGTTCTCTCTCAGGTTCCCCATCCCTTTTTCTGAAAATATATTTTTTTAACTAACAGCAATAAAATTCAAAATGTGAAAATTTGTTCCATTTTTTAAACATTTCAATTACGTTTCTAAAAAAATGGTTAGTACTACAAAAATGCTTATTTGACCTTTTTGTCTCTATAAGCTCAAATTTTTAATTTTTTAAAAACATTTACAGTTTGGAAAAAAATGACGTATATAGAAGATTTTAATTTTTATCAGAATACTATTTAAAGATGTATATACACGAAAATATACCTCTCGAATAGAGTATATTTTTTTTTCTTCAAATCAATCAAAAAGTGAGCTTTGAACAAACCGCATCAAAATCTTTGCACACAAAATTAGAAAGGTAGTTTCACACACCTTTATTCCTTTTTCCGCAGCCTTCCTTAAAATGTCGTTGATGGGGCTTGCACACGGACACAGTTTCTTACCAAAGAATTTCAATTCTTTATCAGATATCGGCAATATAATGGGAACGACATCGGGTGCAATAGTCACCGTTTCAAACGTTTTTATGATCAGTTTTTCGGCTTTAGGCAACTCTTCTTTTTGAGTTGGCGTTTCTCTAGTTTGAACCTCCTCTTTTGGTTTTTGATCCTTTAAAACTTTCTCCAATTCTTTGCTTTTTCTACGTTCTCTTGCTAGAACTTTTTCAACCGCATCGACTTTTTCTTTAATATCTACACTCTTTCGCTTTTGCTCGTCAAGGATTTTCTTTAGTCTGGCGTTTTCTTTATTTGCTGCGTCTAATTCACCCTGAAGTTTTTTGATAATGTCGTTAAGCCTTTCAATTTCATTTTTAAGTTTATTAACCTCATCATCGGGTATAACTCTCTCGATTGGATCTGCCAGTTTCTGCGTTCTCACCTCCTTGATGGCCTCTTCTAAAATCAAAATACAGGGCGATTCACGACGAAATGCAGATATTTTAGTAGTAAGTATTACAGGCCAGGGGCAACTCATATCCAATGCTAAAATTTTTTTTGTCAAATATACAGTGTGATTTATGAAAATATTGCCAAAATAAAAACGTATTTACTTTAAATTTGGCACACATAAGAAGCCCCAACAGCCACTTCTACCAATGTATAAAACAAATAAAAAACAACACCCTGTATACTGCAATCTGCAAATTTTAGTATTATCACAGAAAAGCTAAAGGATGGTGCTACTCTTAGATTGTACGTAAACTACAAAAACAAGAAACAATTACGCACATATTGCTAGAATGTCCCATTTATCAATGTTTCAGGACCCCTGCGTTCTCTGAGGTTTTTCAAATAATCGATGATCTATTAAAATTTTTAAATGGTCCCATTAATCAAAAAGCAGTTAAAACATTATCTTAATATTTAATGAACGCTCTTACATTAAGAGCATTCATTATGTTCGAATAGGTCTGTCTTTGGGTGACGAATCTTTTGGTTTGTTTCTTGGGATCAGTGAAACTATACCTTTCTTCTCTCATTTACTATTCTATATGTATTTTTTTGTGTTAATTTTGTCCTTTTTTCTTGAATCTTAAAATTTAATTAAGTTAGTGTGTAGTATATATATAGAACTATTATAGTTCTTAAATACCTAACTTCTAATGTTATGTTAATTAGATTGCATCTAACGCGTTAAGAGGGAATTTGAATCCTAAAAACAGTTCGCTGACTTAAACAGATAAACCGCACATCTAAAATTACCAGGCTTCTGGTATCTCCCATAGACCAATCGCGTGGTTTTTCAAAATATATATATATATTGTTTTTATTTAATTTTTTAAAATAATCCATAATTTTTACTGTGAAATAAACATTTTTAGGATACGTAAAATTATGTAAAAAACTTAAAATTATGCAAAATCCGTGAAATGGTTCAGGGATAATGCTTTAAACTTTCACCGTACAAAACTTTATACAAATTTGAGTAACAGTTTTTCAGATTAAGTGATTGGAAAAAGCGCATTTTTTATTCAAATTCACTCTTAAGTCTCAGTTTTTTATAGAAAAATTTAAAAAATCCAAAGTGAGATCCTAAGATATTAGGTTTACAAGCAATATCACGTTCTAAATTACTAAAAACGTAGCTTTAGGCTAAAACTAATTTAAGCATAAATAAATTAACACCCACCATACCCAAGCAAAAACAGGCAGTCACAGGTCCTGACTAATATTTCTTAATTTATTTTTACAATGTATAGAAACACATACTTTTAAATTATTAATAAACCCTATTTTAATTTGACGTCCGCTTTCAAAATTGGTTTGACGTCGTAGTCAAATCATTGTCCTTATTAGAAAACAAAATTTTTTTTGTACTTCATTTGGAGATTTTGATATCACAATATACAAGACAGAGGATGTTTTATCCAAAAAACCGTCCAAAGATACAACCAGGTGACCTACCATAAATGCCACCTCCACTTTTCTTTGTTATTAAGCATGCTTTAAAAAGTGTTTGGTGCAAAGCTGTATAACTTTTTCCAGCCTTTTTGAATATGTATGCCAAAGTTGACAAGTGTCATTGCAAATGTCAAATTTTGACATAAGGTTTCTTATTTTAAGTAAAACATCCTATATTTTATCGAATTTTTAAATTCCTCGTTTTGACGGTGGCATTTATAATAGATCACCCTGTACATTATCCCCTGGTTGTAATCTGGCAACGTTTTTTTAGATAATAATCAATTCAAAAAAATATTTATAGCAACATCCTTTACCTTGTATGCTGTGGAACCAAAATCTCCAAATGAAGTACAAAAAATTGTTGTTTTCCAATAAGGACAAATAAAATCAAATAAATATTATTTGACTACGACTTCAAATCAATTTCGAAAACGGATTTCAAATTAAAATAGGGTTTATTAATACTGCCGTCAGAAGGAAAAACCCCGCAACCCACAAAATATTTTTTTTAATTTAATTTAAAAAAAATATGGAACCACGTATTTACAACTCTTTTATGATTTCTACGAAGCTATAACCACGTATATCGCCAGTGCTAAGAGAAAAACAAGTAAAGTGTGTGGATTTACTTGGATCTTTCTTAGTATTTATGGATTTAGCCCAGCAGGACTGCCCGAATAGGATATGTTATTTTACCGTATGTGCCCATTTTATCTGCAAAACACACAATTATTAATTATTATGTTTTATTTTTTGGTATTTGAATTCATATTTTGAATCTTTTCTATAGCCAAAAAAATCATTTATCTGTATTACACCTAGAACGTTTTATTACAATTTAAAGCTTCTTTTCTATTTTTCCACAAATCAAGTTTAAGTCGCTCCCGAGCTTTTTCCTTCTGACGGCAGCATAAATTAAAAAAATGTGTTTGTATATTTTATAAAAATAAGTTAAAATATATTAATCCGGCCCTGTACCAGCCTGGTTTTAGCTTGGGTAGAGTGGGTGTTGATTAATTTATGCCTTAATTAGTTTTAACCTAAAAACACGTTTTTAGTAATTTAAAACGTGATATTGTTTGTAACCCTAATATCTCAGGATTGGAATTTGGATTTTTGGATTTTTTTATAAAAAACTGAGACTTAACGCGTTAAATACAATCTAAGGATATTATAGCACCATTCTTTAGTTTTATGTGGTAATAAGAAAATTTGCAAATTCCAGTATACAGGGAGTTGTTTTTGATAAAAATTTATAATTCTAAATTTTTTTTAGTTCGGACCTGGAATTTTTTTTTATACATTGGTAGAAGTGCCTTTTGGGGCTCCATATGTGTGCCAAATTTAAAGTAAATACGTTTATTGGTTTCCGAGATATATTTTTATTTTTGCAATATTTTCATAAATCCCACTGTATATTTGACAACAAGACTCAAAAAAAATTTTAGCATTGAATATGAGTTGTCCTTGGCTTGTAACACTTATCATTATCATTATCACCCTGTATAAAAACATCTTCCAAATACTACAAGTTAAAGAAAAAGCAACTACCACAAAGTAGTTCGTTTATTTGCGCGAGGAGCTGAGCGTTTAGAGTTTGAGCAGAGGTTAACTGATCATCGAGCTCACCGAGCTTTACACAAAAACAAACGGGTTTTGGAGCTTACGAAGCATAAAACTTAACCTTAACCCTTAATTTTAGTTTGCGAAATAAGCATTTTTTTTTAATATCTTGTTTTTCTTACGGTTTATGTTATGAGCAAAGCGTTTCCTTCCATGGAGAAGGTCCTTCCCATTATTTATGGAGACCGGGGAACTTACTAAAAAAGTTTGAAGGACAACGAAAATAAAAGACCTGCAGTAATACTTTTCGTGAATTCAGAAAACTGGCATATGAAAAAACGAATCAAAAAGATATCCAAATAGTTGTCGTAATTGTTAAAACAACTACGACTTCAACTGCGCTGTTGTTCTTGTTGTTGTGATTTCCCACCTCCACCCTCCTTCGGTAGTGCAGTGAAGGAACCATTGCTCTACGGGAGTGCAATGGACAGCACCTTCCAGCAAAAAACGGCATATCGACAGTTCCGGCTTACTCAGTTCGGCCTTCCTTGCCGGCAGCAAAACTCTTCTACGGAAGATCTTCTTCGGTCGAGGAACCCGCTGGACTGGTTGCTGTGGCTTGGCGTCGTGTTGTAGGATCGCCTCTTCGCGATACTTTTGTAGATACGCCATCTCCTGGTTCATCCAGGAATAACATTGTGTCTTGGGACATCACTCCCTAGGAACCGTAACTTAAGTAATTTGGTGTTAACAGATTCATTTCAATTCAAGTTCAAAAAGTCACTCTCTCAAGATTGGAATATGTTATTATCGGCGTCTCGTCGAGCCCCACGTTTTGGTGTGATTGGTTTGTCGAGCCGACGCTTGGGAACGTAGTATAAGTAAGATTTTAGATCACGGAAAAGTGAAAGAATTTAATATCTTTTAAAACAAAAACTTTTTCAAATATCTGTTATAGCCACAAGTTGCACATCTTAGAGACACAACTTTTGCTACATTGACCGGCTTGGGCCGACTCATATTAACTGAGTTACGGCTTAGGCAATGTTTTTTATATTTCGATAGCTCAAATCTACTTTTTTGTTATCGAGCCGAAATGGTTCAAATTTTGTATATGGTAGGCTTAGGGATGTCAAATGCTTGAACTGGTCCTGGAATTAATCATTTTTGTGTGCTTTCATGTTTTTCACGATGTGAACGGTTCCGTGTTCCGGCTGGGGGGCACTTCGGTGTTAGCCAATTATGGTGCAGCGCGCGGTGTGGTAGAGTAACTTTTGCAATATTAACCGGCTTAAGCCGAGTCATTGTCGTCCGTTCCCATTTTCCTCGTGTTGTTATCATTAACTAAAACGTTTGAAGTCACCGGAGTGTTATTGGATAATAACCAACGATCGGATGTATCCAAGATAAGACGGCAGATAGCCGGCGAGCGGCCATGCTCCGGGTATCTACTCCCTGAGAAGGCATATCAAATTGGGAACACCCTGGCCAAGAGCTTAGAGGTCCCAAAAAGTTTTCCACCTTCCCGCCGACCTTCTGTCCGGCGCCTCAATAAAATAAAAATAAAACGTGCACCTGACTCACGAACTATGGCTTCTGCCTGACTAAGTTGTGATTTGATTTTGAATTAAAATATGGCCAAGATGTTCGCACTTGGGGCACCTATAAACATAACACTTTAAAAAGAAAGATGGCCCAAGCGACTTCTAAACACTAAATTTAAACTACTAGAAATAGTCCTTCGCTAACAGTAGCGTAGCGGTAGCCACTAAGCAAAACACAAGTTAGTTCAAAACAACTATGGCCCTTGAAACTTTTCGAAGGGTTAGGAGATTAATCCACTGGAGTACGAGATTACTTCGTCGGAAATAATACAACCATGAATAACTTCCCCGAGCGCTGTAAGGGTGTACTAGAGTGTATAAAGAAAGTTATGCTTTGATTCAGTTCGAATTCTTTTCCCGTTGCTTTGAGACGAATTCTCACAACCGAACAAAAGTTACTTGACGGCACTAGAATCAATTCTCGCCCTGTATAAATAGATTAAATCTTTATACATATACGACCAGATACCGGAAACTATAAATCGTCGTGGGCCGGTTATCTGTGCTGTCTCTGCTAGCTGCTAGGGCTGGACGGCGGATGCGTCGTCAGATGATGAGCGTCGAAAATCTAGCTGTCTGGAGTACGCAGGGTGGAGAGTCTCAGCTTCGTTCTCTGCACCAGACTTCTGCTAGGCTAATCTCGAAGTTCCAGATATAATAATATCAAAAGTGCAGAACATCGGCTTATAATTTACCAATGCACACCAACATATTTATAATCTATCACCCCGAGCTATACCAAAAAATGGTCAACCCCCAAATACAGCCCGGGCCAACCCACGCGCTACCCGAGGTTATAAATATACCTCAAAACTCTTTTTGCGGAGCGCAGTCAAAGCCGGACCATGTAACAATTCACATCGTAAAAAATCCAAAAGCATTCAAAAATGTTTAAGTCTAAAAGCGGTTTAAGTCTTTGACACACCTAAGCCTTATACAAAATTTAACCAATTTGGCTCAAAAACAAAAAAGTAAATTTGAGCTATTGAAATCTAAAAAACATTGCCTAAGCCCTAGCTCAGTTAATATGAATCAACCCAAGCCGTTCAATATATCAAAAGTTGTGTTTCAAGGATGCGCATCTTTTGGCTATAACAGATTTTTGAAAAAGTTTTTGTTTTAAAAGATATTGAATATTTTTTTCCATTCGGTTGTGAGAATCCGTCTCGAAACATCGGGAAAAGAATTCGAACTGAATCAAACCATAACTTTCTTCCAACACACTCTAGTACACCCTTACAGCGCTCGGGGAAAATTATTCAGGGTTATATTATTTTCTACGAAGTAATCACGTACTCCAGTGGATTAATCTCCTAACCCTTTGAACTGTTTCAAGGACCAGAGTTGTTTTGAACTATTTGGTGTTGTGCCTAGTGGCCATTTATTCCGCTATTGTTTGCGAAGAACTACTTTTCAGTAGTTTAGTGCAAACACCTTAGCCATATTTTAAAGTCAGTCAACTCACAACTTATTCAGGCAGCCGCCATAGTTCGTGTGTCACGTGCACGTTTTATTTTATTTGATTGAGGCGCCTGACTGAAGGTCGGCGGGAAGGTGGAAAATTTTTTGGGGCCTCTAAGCTTTTGGCCAGGGTGTTCCCAATTTTAATTATGCCTTCTCGGGGAGTAGAGACCCGGAGCATGGCCGCTCGCCGGCTATCTGCCGCTGACCGTATCTTAAATACGTCTGATCGTTGGTTGATATCCAACAATACTCCAGTAAGTTCAAATCACTTATCTGATGATGACAATTTGAGGAATATGGGAAAGGACGACATGGCATCCTTGGTGGGGAGCCGCGGTTGTGAGTCTGAGCCCTTGGCGGTTCCCTTTGCCCCGAGGCCGGCAATAGTCAAAGACCGCGTGAGAGTAGATTATCTCTCAGCTTCCGTGAGTGAAACGTCTCCTCCATCTTCCTCAATGGTGCATACTTCTGTTCCTCCGGTCGATCCAATTAGTAGCCAAGTCATGGCCCTCACCGCACTGATCAATCGCATCTATCCTATGGAGCCTACTTTCCGAGCTACGTTTACTAGTTTGTCCCATGAAAACCCCCGGGAATTCCTGGACAACCCCGAGGCTCATTGGGTTAATGCCCATGTTGTGGAGAGCGAGGATAAAGTCAGGAAGTTCGAGGAATATCTTCGTGGGCATGCTCAGAATTGGGTATACCAATTTCGTAACTACAAATTAACATATGATCAGTTGCGTGCAAAATTTTTGGAGCGCTATGACTCGGTGGATACGCAGGCAAGTCTACGTGTGGACTTATATGGCACTCGCCAAAATATGACCGAGGGAGCAGACATTTTTACTTTGCGCAAGTGCAATCAATTTGCACGAATTGAACCTTATGCTACAGAAAGCATGAATATTCAAATCATAAGGTCGCTGTTGAAAGCGGACTTGCAATTTCATACCTTATTAAAAAATTATCTGACGGTGGATGAACTAGCGCTGGACTGCACCCGTTTAGAAAAGATTATGGGTGAGCACCAGCGCTTGTGGGCCACTCAAACGATAAACAAAATACGGGAGTCTGACAGCGCTCGCCCGAGTACCGTGTCGCGACCGATTGCGTCTGCTCCTACTCAATCGCGTAACGCTGCTCCTCGTAATATATCAACGCCGCCAGTATCGCGTGCAAAAACCGGTCCTCCTTATCCTTGCAAATTTTGTAAGGGGGATCATTATAATATTGAGTGTCCAAGAAAACCATTCAACGGACCGGCCGTCCGAACTCTTGAAGCCGCCCCTGTTCACGACACCGAGGCCTCCGCTTCGGCACCGGAGACTGCGTCGGAAAACTAAAGGCGGGCCGTCGTTTTGAACCTGCGGTGTCACCTGACGCCGGCCCGCTATCTTTAGGTAAAATCAACACCGAAAGAGCCTTACTATGCATTCAAGTTCAGCTGGGCTCACAAACGGTCCGAGCGTTGGTAGATACTGGTGCAGGAGTTAATTTTATTTCTTCCCAATTTGCCCCTAAAAAGTTGACCCCAGGTTCATTGAAAATCAGTTTAGCTGGTCAAACTTCAACGGTACAATCAAAGTGCAGCTGCCCTTTGACTATAATTCTGGATCAGGATACCGAATACTCAGCGGAGTTTTTGGTTGTCTCGGAATTATCGTATCCAATTATTTTGGGGATGCAATCAATTTATTCGCGATTTTGAAGTCGTTATAGACGGTATCCGGGGATGTATTTATTTGGGAAAATCCGGCCGAACGACCATCTATTGGCAACATCCTCCGAAAACCTCTTTAAAAAATATTGAGCTACCCAAAATTGAACCCAGCGCTCCTGCGGAGTTGTCGACATTGATAAAGAGCTATTCTGATTTATTTGAAACTGGGTTACAACAACCAACTACGCGTACGACGCAGCATCAAATCAAGCTGACGTCCAATCAAATTGTTAATCAGCAGTGTTATCCCGTTAACCCTGCTAGGAAAAGGATCATGTATGATCAAATCGCTGAAATGTTGGAGGTGGGGGTTATTGAGCCCTCCAACAGTGCATATGCTTCTCCCCCTGTTTTGGTAGAGCGCCCCGGGAAAAAACCGCGCTTTTGTGTAGAGTTCCGTAAGTTAAATGCTCTTACAAAAGACCAAAGTGCTTTGCTCCCGCGTATCCAGGACGCCCTAAAGGACTTGGGAACGACTAGGTTTTTCTCCGTGTTAGATCTGAAAGCCGGATATTGGCAAATTCCCATGCATCCTGATAGTAAAACCTATACAGCTTTTAGTACCCCTGACATTTTAACGTCATGCCTTTCGGCTTAAAAGGCGCCCCAGGAACCTTCCAAACCCTAATGACTACAGAAGTACTCACGGGTTATTTACACAAATTCGTACAAGTGTATCTTGACGACATAATCATATATTCCGCCTCTTGGCAGAAACACTTAACCCATCTTTCTCTTGTCATGGAACGTTTGCGTATTCATAACTTAAAAATCTCGGCAGAAAAGTGCCAATTGGGAGTTAAATCTTGAGACTATTTGGGTCACCGTATTGAAGGTTCCTCTACCGTGCCTCAACAAAAACATCTGGACCAAATCAAAGATTTTCCCAAACCCAAAAGCAAACGTCAACTTCAGAGCTTTTTGGGAACGTGCAACTGGCTGCGCGAGTATATCCCTAATTTTTCCGCTCTTACAGCGCCCCTCACAACTTTGTTTCAAAAGAATATACCGTTTAGTTGGTGCGAGGAACAGGAAAGAGCTTTTAAAACACTTAAAGAGACCCTGGCAAGGCCCATCCCATTGAGTCGCCCTGATTTTTCAAAGAAATTCGTTCTACAAACTGATGCGTCTGGGACTGGCATGGCCGCGGTATTTTTTTCAAGAGGGAGAGAACGGAGAAAAGTATGTTATTTTACACGCAAGCGCGAAGTTTTGTAAAGGCACCCAAAAGCTGCACATTAATGAGCAGGAATGCTTTGCAGTTATTTGGGCGTTAAAAAATTTCCGTGGCTATTTAGAAGATAAACCATTTATCCTACGCACTGACACGGTGGGCTCTTTTGTTACAGGAGCTTGCCTTTAGCATTGAACATGTTCCCGGTAAAGAAAACCATCTTCCCGATTTTTTAAGTCGAAATCCCACTGAGGGGATCGCGTCCGACGACACGAATCTCGATCGGCTATTTCCCCCTGAGGAGAGTGATGCGAAAACAGAAAATACGGTCGGTTTAACTCCAGTCAACTTGCTCACCATCTCTGACATTCATGAAAAATTGGTACGAGCCCATCGTACGCTCAATCATTTTCAAACAAAAATTCGTCTATGGCGTGCTTTACAGGAACGAGAGCCTACGGCGGCCGCTCAGCGGGAGCTAAAAAATAAATTCATTGTCACCGACGACCTACTCTGGCGTCGCAGTCCTCATGGCGATCGATTAGTAGTTCCCCGAACCATGGCCGATCAGGTTATCTATGCTTTCCATGATCTGGTGGAAGCCGCTCATCCCGGGACCGACGAAACGCAAAGGTTAATATCTGAACGATATTATTGGCCCCGAATGAACGCCGGTATCGTAAACTATATCAGCAATTGCATAATTTGTTCGATTGCTAAGACGCAACAAAAACAAGCGCGAGCTCCACTTCACGCGCGAACTCCAACTAAACCTTGGGAGATGGTATCTATCGATGTGTTAGGACCCTATCCCGAGTCGACTCGCAATAAAAATCTGTACATTCTTTGGAGGATATGGTGACATTCTTGCGCGGCGATATTATCGGACGATATGGTGCTATAAATTCTCTAGTTTCGGATAACGCTATGATCAATGGAGCTAATAAACTAGAACGGTTTTGTAGAGAACAGCGCATAACCCAATTCTATTCGGCTGTGTATCATCAGCAAGCCAATCCGGTTGAACGTCGCGTACAAGAGCTTAAGAAAATTCTTCGTATTCTTTTACATGGGCGCAGCACTAAACTATGGGATGACTACTTGGGTCGAGCCCTGCAAGTGCTTTGTGCGCGAGCAAGCAGAGCTACAAGTATGTCACCCGCCAAACTTATTTTAGGCCGAGAATTAGTACGCCCCGGTGAGTGGAACGCTCACGTTCCTGTCCCGCAGCCCGCCAATCGTCGGCAGCGTAGGCAACTAATTCAAACTGCCTTACAACGTACTTTGCAATTTCAACAATCTTACGCCCGGCCTGAGCAGTCGCTGCCGGTGCGCTTTAACGTCGGTGATCAGGTTAATGTTCGTAACCGAAATGCATCCGCCTTTGAGTTTCCCTGGACCGGTCCTTGTACTATCGAGGAAGTTACCGGTGACAATACGTATAATGTATTGTTAAACGGCAAATGGTGGAACTTTCATGTTAACGACATTCGCCCCGTTCGCGACGGGAACCAAGTGAACTTCGATACCGACCCCGAGTCGGATTCGGAGTCGGACAATAGTGGGTTTGAGTTTCCCATGGATTCTGACACCGAGTCGGTATCCGAGAGTGAAACTGAGGTTCCCGTCAGATCGGATCTCGAACCCGTGCAGGTTCCAGAACCCGAGGGGGAATCTACTCAGGACACTGAGTCCAGTGGTCCCGCGTCCGGGGATGTCATAGTCACTAGAACATTTACTAACTCTAAATATCATTACGATCCTACCCGACATATCCCTCCGAGGTATCCTCCTCAGGGAATATCTCGTGGTTCACGGGCACCCATTGTCGAGTTCATTGACTAAGTGTGTGCTTAAAGGGGGGGGGGTGTCGTAGGATCGCCTTTTTTCAGTAACTTTTTAAACATCTAAATCCTAGCTTCTTGTTTCATTCCGGAGTAACCTTGTATCCCGGGACCTTGCTCTCTGAAGGTGTTATACTAAGTTATCTGAGTGATAGCAGATTTGAATAGGTTTAAAACATCATGTTTTGTTTGATTTTTTCACAAAAGCGCGAATAACTCCGGGACTATTAGAAGTGGTGAAGGTTGGCGTATATCAAAGTAAGCGTCTTGCCGAGCCTCACATTTTGGTGTGATTAGGTTTTCGGACCGACGCTTGATAACGGAGTTATTGCCTATTAAGAGTTTAAATTGGAAAAAAGTCAAAATATTAAATATCTTTTAAAACGCAAACTTTTTCAAAAATCTGTTCTAGCCACAAGTTGCGCATCCTTGCGACACAAATTTTGATATATTAAATGTCGTAGGTTAGTTCATATTAACGGAGCTAGGGCCTAGGCAATGTTTTTTAGATTTCAATTCTTGAAATCTACTTTTTTGTTTTTGACCGAATTGATTGAATTTGGTATATAGTAGGCTTAGGGGTGTTAGAGACTTATAGCGCTTTTAGACATGAACATTTTTGAGTGCGGCTTTGACTGCGCTCCGCAAAATGAGTTTTGGGGTATATTTATAACCTCGGTTTGCGCGTAGGTTGGCCCGGAGGATATTTGGGAGTTGACCATTTTTTGGTATAGGGCTCGGGGTAAAAGATTATAAATATGTTTTGTGTGCATTGGAAAAGAATGAGCCGATGTCCTGCAGTTTTGATATTATTAAAATATCTGGGAACTTCAAGATTCGTCTAGCAGTAGTCTGGTGCAGCGAACGAAGCTGAGACTCCCGGTGCCATCTGGGACGTCACATTGGCCGCCATCCTGTCTAATCCAGCACGCTAGAATTTTCGACGCTCATCATCTGACGACGCATCCGCCGTCCAGCCCTAGCAGCTTGCAGGGACAGCACAGATAAGCGGCCCACGACGATTTATGGTTTCCGGTATCTGGTCGTATACGTATAAAGGTTAAATTCTCCCTATTTATACAGGGCGATAATTCATCCTAGTGCCGTAATAAAATCCGTCTCGAAACATCGGGAAAAGAATTCGAACTGAATCAAACCATAACTTTCTTCCAACACACTCTAGTACACCCTTACAGCGCTCGGGGAAAATTATTCACGGTTGTATTATTTTCTACGAAGTAATCACGTACTCCAGTGGATTAATCTCCTAACCCTTTGAACTGTTTCAAGGACCATAGTTGTTTCGAACTATTTTATGTTTTGCCTAGTGGCCATTTATTCCGCAACTGTTTGCGAAGAACTACTTTTCAGTAGTTTAGTTTTAGTCGGGTGGAAGTCGCTTGGGTCATCTCCTTTTTAACTGTTTTATGTGTATAGGTGCCCCAAGTGCAAACACCTTGGCCATATTTTAAAGTCACGTCAACTCACAACTTATTCAGGCAGCCGCCATAGTTCGTGTGTCACGTGCACGTTTTATTTTATTTGATTAAGGCGCCTGACTGAAGGTCGCCGGGAAGGTGGAAAATTTTTTGGGACCTCTAAGCTTTTGGCCAGGGTGTTCCCAATTTTAATTATGCCTTCTCGAGGAGTAGAGACCCGGAGCATGGCCGCTCGCCGGCTATCTGCCGCTGACCGTACCTTAAATACGTCTGATCGTTGGTTGATATCCAACAATACTCCAGTAAGTTCAAATCACTTATCTGATGATGACAATTTGAGAAATATGGGAAAGGACGACAACCGGGGGGCCGTGTTGTAGAAGCCAAGTTAGCCGGTCGTCGCTCATTGGTCAGATCCCGAACTACTTGTTCGGCCAATCAGAGCGCGACCGAGTTGACAAAAACTGGCGCAGCCAAGCCTCAGGAACCAGTCCATCGGGTTCCTCGACCAAAGAAGCTTTGGAGGAAGAGGGCCAGCAGGGAACGCCGAACTGAGTAAGCCGAAACTGTTGGCCGGCCGTTTTTACTGAAAGGTGCTGTCCATTGCACTCCCGGACAGCGATGGCGAAGGAGGGTGGAGGTGGAAAATCTTTAAAAATGGATTTTGACCATCAGCGCGGTGCCAGAAGTTTTAACTTCTGGAAGTTGTAGTTTTTCTCAAAATTACAACACGTCTTTGACTGAGCTCCGCAAAAAGCGTTTTGGGGTATATTTATAATCTCGGGTTGCACGTTGGTTGACCCGGGGCGCACTTCGGTGTTGGCGAATTATGGTACAGCACGCGTTGTGCCACGCTATAAATATAAATTATGAGCCGATGTCCTTCAGTCTTGATGTTTTATCTGGAACTTTGACAGTAACCTAGCAGTATTCTGGAGCAGTGACCACAGCTGAGATTCCCGGTCTTAATCCGAGAAGTCACATTGGCCGCCATCCTGCGTTATCCAGCGAGCTAAATTTTCGAGGCTCATCGCCTGACGACGCATCCGTCGTTCATCCCCAGCAGCTAGCAGGGATCAGCACCGATAACCTGACCTCGACGATCTATGGTTTCCTGTATCGGGTCATATATGTGTAAAGGTTTAATTCCCCTATTTAAAAAGGTGTAAATTATTCCTAGTACCGTAAATTAACTTTTTGTTCGTCTCAAAACAACGGGAAAAGAATTCTTAACTGAATCAAACCATATTTTTCTTTATACACTTTAGTACACCCTTACAGCGCTCGTAGTGACTATTCACGGTTGTATTATTTCATACGAAGTGTTCACGAACCCTAAAGAATTAATCTACTTGTCCCTCGAAATCTTTTAAGGGTCATAGTTTTATCGGCGGGAAGGTGGATAACTTTTTGGCACCTCTACGCTCTTAACCAGGGTGTCCTCAAATTGGTATGTCTTCTCAGGGAGTAAAAAGTCCCCACATAAATAGTTTTACTGTTTGCCCCATAAATACGCCCCCACCCCTCCAGATTACTCCCAAAATTTTTTTAACCACATATTTGAATTGAGTGAACCCAAAAATCTTAGAATTCAAGTATTACGTTACATGTCTATGTTAGTAGGTCGATTTTTTTCATAAAGTCAACCTCCCCTCCGTTGGGGACCCACCAGAACCAAAATAATACCGGATTTGAATTTAGGCGACTCAAAGTCGACTAAAATGGTGTGCCACTTGCCTATATTATGTTCAGACCTTTTTTCTCAATTTCTTTTTACTTAAAAATGACCTCCATCTTGGATTTTTCAAATTGCCCAAGGGTGCCAGAGTTGCATCAATCGGATTCTTAAAATAAAGCATCTGGGCTAACCAAATCAGTAAAAAAATTTCTTGTACCGTTAATTTCCACTATTTTTTGATTTCCAAAGTAAGGTTAGAATGTTTACAAACTCACTGCGTGCTCGCTCAACAGGCTTGCTTTAAAAAGAATAGCTCAATTTCTTCGCTCAACGAATAAACGATCCCAAAAAAGAGACAGTTTCTTCGATTTTTAATAAACAGACGGATAAACAGATTAAATAAACTAAGGTGTTATAAGAGCCTCTATGAGGGCCGGGTTCTCAAAAGCGGGATATCAGAGAGTTAAATTAACTCGTGCTATAAATTCCAGTTTTTTGCTGTTTTAAGTCAATATTTTTTTTGGTTAACCCTGAGGTATGGTAACTTACCCTCACTTTGAAGCCATTGTTACCCTGGAGTTAATTTTAACCCGCTTTTTAAAGATTTTTACAAGGTTACGTTGCTCGAGTTAACGCTAACTCGCTATTGAGAAACCAGCCCTAAGGTGAAACCATGTTTCATTCTACTATAAATAAATAAATATCATATTCATGGTAAATTAGGTTAAAATTTTGGCACATTACATAAGTATTAGATCTAGTAAGAATGTTGATTCTAGCTCTTTTTAATTTAAATGTATTATTATGCCTACACATCACCCGTTTCAAGCTTAGTATAAGTAGATCAGAATGCAACATTTTTTGTAAAATTGACAATCAAAAGTATACCAATAGCGTTAAAATATCAATGTTATACCTGGCCACCAAAATTTTATTATTTATTCCCCTCTCAGAATATTGGTTATCTTCCCTTCAAACCAGATATTTCAAGAACCTCCCTGCCAAAAAAATCGCATTAAGTCAAATAAAAAACACAACTAATGTTTATCGGTTTTTATAATGTTTATAAGCTTTTGTGAGATAAAAATTTAGGCGGTCTGTTTTTACCACATCCTATAATCTGAAGGATATATACCGGATGTTTCAAATTCGATGCTCATCATGGGGATCTCCTAAATGACACGAAAGTAAAAACAAAAGTGGAATGATAATACCCCCTGAGAAATTTCACAAAAATGACCGCCTTATGCAGTTGACAGTTATGAGCCTAAAAGAACGTAGTCACATCAATCGAATTGATTTGACATTCTTTTTTGTTTTTGGTGTGTCTTTTCCACAATCAGTAATTGGTATTTTTTACCATGATTTCTCATAATATATTAAAATTTTGTTTTTTAAAATTTTTGTTAATAGAAAAAGTAAAGTTATATTATATATATATAAAGTAAACATGATATATATTTGCCTGCTTTTTTTATTAGCCACACACTTGTTTGAACCAAAACAAAAGTTACTAGGATGTTACTCCGTTGTTTTTTTAGTCAAAATAAAGTTTTTTCGTTTTTTGTGCCTGTTTTTGCTAAAAATATAGTGTTTTGATTTGTTCAGTGCTGTTATACAACCAAAATGACTAGTTTTTTGCCTTCCATAAGTGATGGTGAATTTTGTCAATACCAACTTATTTAGGCTCACAAATGTCAAGTACATGTAGCGGTCATTTTATTTACAGGATATTATCATTCCACTTTTGTTTTTACTTTCGTGCTAAACGATAGATACAAAAAGTTTACATATTCCGGATAGTTCCGGAGATAGGCGGAAAAAACCGAAATCTTCATTTTTAGTTTTTATTTTTATGCACCCTTATTCTTAAAGCTGTCAAAAAACATTTAAAACATTCTACAGGCACTTTTTTAGGATCTACCTAGTGAGAGGTCCGTTTTTGAGACTTGACATTTCGGTGTGACAGAAGCACTGTCAAGTTAATTTTTTCTTATGGATACATCCTTTTTTTCTCCTGCCGTTTGGTTCATAAAGGATAACAGATAACATTTTGCAATTTAATTTTGGCTTTTAACTTACTCAAGATATTTGGGAAATAACAAATTTCTTTGTTTCTTAATCTTTGAATTTGGTCTGATGGTCAGGTACTTGTCAAAATAAGGTTGTAAAATATCTGTCATCCTTTATGAACTAAACAGCAGGATAAAAAAAGCATGTATCCATAAGAAAAACTGAATTTAACAGAATTTAACAAAAAATGAATAAATTTACAATTTTTTTATAATTACTACCTGGCTAAGGCCTTTAAAACAGACTAATCTCATAAAAACTCCGTTTTTTTTGGCCACCTGAAAACTAATTAAGGAAGCTATAGTTTGTATACTTCCTTACTTAAATAATTCTTATAATATATAATAAACAAAGCCTCACAAAATCTTATAGAAACTTAAAAAAGTCAGAAAATCTTACCAGACCTAACCTATATGCCCTTTGAAACAAATATTAAGTTGCGAAAAAAAATTACAACTACTTGAACATATACATCTTATAAAAAAAACATCATCACCGCATCTGTCGTAAATAATTTTACAACGAAAATATTTTTTGACAAAAATCTTGTAGGCTTTTATAAACAATTCCTTAAACAATCTCATAGGAACTTATTAAAGTAACATCTCTCCCACAGCTTATGCCAACAAATAAGTACTTATATGAGAACAATTTTCTATTAGAGAGATATTGTAGTGGGTGTTTGTAGTTTATAGTTTAGGTTAGAGTTTAGTTTGCCTGTATTAATCTATATTATATTACGGCTATACTACTACCACTAATAAATTTCTGCCGTAATTTTTTATTTTAGAATGTTGCAGGCAGATCTTATAGAATCTTTTAAACCTTTGTGAAGAATTGTCATAATAAAAATTTTATATTAATTTTGTAAATTTTTTTTATTGTTAATTTTTATAAACGAACTGACTGGTGAAAAAATTATGAAATATAATAAATTTATGTGAGCATGAATAAATGAATGGATGAATCTTAATGTTTTATGTGTTAATTATTTTTTATAATCTTTTATGAGGTTCTTTTGGCAGGGCGTCCTTGAACTCTTTTTATATTATGTTTATGTATGTTATAAATTGGAAAGCAAAAATTCAAAAAAAAAGTAGCTGTACTAATTTTTGTAAAACTGCGACAGTTTCGCAATCGTCTGAAATGCAAATGTTTTTAAATCGTAGCAACTTTTTTTTTTGGTATGAGCACCAAAGCTCACACTATAAGGCAGTCTAACAAAAATAATATGGCCGACCCAATATGGCCGATGTAGGGCAAAAAACCGTTTTTCCTTAAGATGTACTTAATTCTAACTTAAATCAAAAGTTTGGCAAAGTGTAAAAAGACGCATATTAAGCGAAGGGATTTTTTTAGGGAGTAATCCTTTCTGAATCGGGGAAAACAATCATTTTGCCGAAATTTTCACAATAAAATTAAACGTAGAAATGGCACACAGACAATGCCTATCCACACTGTGCAAGTGCAAGAGAGATAAACATTGCCTCTCTAAATCTTGAGTTTATTTCTAACATTTCGGCAAAATGCTCATATCGTCCCGATTCAGAAAGGATTACTCTATAAAATAGTCACTTCATTTAATCTGCATCTTTTTCCACTTTCCCAAAATTTTAATTTTTATTAGCGTACGTCTCATGGAAAGCTCTGTTTACCCTACACCCACCATTTTTAAAAGGTCATCACGAGATTAATGGCTGACTTTGACAACTTGTTAGGCAGCTCTATACAACACATGCTTAACTAAAAAGCCAGTTAACTCTTTTTCGATTTAGTATCCTTTAGCCTACTATAGCGGTCATATTGACAGCCAACTGACAGAAAATCAATGTTTTACCTGTCAATTTGGTTATAAAAATGGCGGCAATCTTTGGCTAAAGGGCACTGAAGAGATAAGAGTTAACTGGCCTTTTAGTTGAGAACGGTGTTGCTCTATACGATAGTAATAAGGTCCGTTTTTGCGAGCACCACATAGTCACTATTGTTCTCCTTTTACAAATGCACGTGTCTGAGAGAGATCCAGCATATTACTTGCCCACCTTTCGATCCCGCATCTCTAACTATCTTCTTGAGTTAATTGTCCCTGACAGATATTAGGGTTCGAAGGGTGTACAGGTGATTATTTTCCTGGTATAGAAAACAATAGTAACTATTTTAAGCTTGCAGAAACAGACCTACAGTATGTACCCAAGTAGCACACATCTGTCCCAAAAACGTCCTTGGAACGTCCGCCTCCGGACATTCGAACATCCCCGGGACGTCCGCTTCGGGACGTACGCCGTCTTTAGGACGTCCCAATGTTACAAAATAATTAGTCCACAGGACATCCGACAGGGACGTACGCCGTCTTTAGTCCACAGGACGTACGACAAAGACGTCCCTGGGACGTACACAGAAAACGTCTGTAGGACATATTAACAGGAAGTCTTAGGTACGTCCGCTTTGGGACCTACGACGCCTTTAGGACGTCTCTGTGAGGTCCAATGTTACAAAATAATTAGTCCACAGGACATACAACAAAGGCGTCCCTCTGAGACGTACACAGAAAACGTCTGCAGGACATATTCACAGGACGTCTTAGGTACGTCCGCTTTGGGACCTACGCCGTCTTTAGGACGTCCTTAGCAGGTCCAATGTTACAAAATAATTAGTCCACAGAACGTACGACAAAGGCGTCATTGGAACGTATACAGAAAACGTCTACAGGACATATATTCACAGGACGTTTTAGGCACGTCCGCTTTGGGACCTACGGCGTCTTTAGGACGTCCCGGAGATGTCCAGTGGCGGACGTTCCAAGGACGTTTTTGGAACACATGTGTGCTACTTGGGATGGCGCACCGGCTATTCTTTTTTGTTTTTTCAATAATAAAATGATGGAGTCTGATTTGGTAATGTACCAAATTCAATTGGAAGAATTCCTCTTAGAGGAAGATTCGGACACTGCCAAGCAACTTTCGTCAGGTATGGTGGGTATATATATGAAAATAACAAAGGATAAGATAATCCAGGAATTATAAATCGGGGATAAGAAATAAAAACAAATTTAGGTTAGGTTTGTAAAACTGTCACTGGAAATGCATTTGGGCGATAAAAAAACCGATGACGTTGCGGTTGAACCAGTGACGTCATATTTCGAAATAACGCAAGCGCCGTGTTCTGCGCCCAAAAACGATACTTATTAAACCAATTTTGTAGTAGGGATGTCTCGGGGACGTTCTAAAACTGTTTGAGTGGTTTAATTCGAATTTTGGTCCCACGTCAAACGTCCCCAGAACGTACATTTTGGACCTAGTGCGTTTGAGCATTAATGGATTTTACTACTATACAAAACTTACAAAACCAATAAAAACCAATTAAAATGGGGCCCAATCAAAACCCTTTACGAAATAAGTAAAAATCAAATAAAATGGCAACCAATCAAAACCAATCTCGAAATAAGTATAAACCAATTTTATAGTTATGCTGTCCTGGGGATGTCCTGAGGACGTATACGTGTTCTCAACCGATCTTTGGTCCCACTTCAAACGTCCCCAGGATGTACGTTTTGGAACCGGGACGTTCGGCCCTTAATGGGACGTCCTGAGGACGACGTGTGCTACTTGGGTAAATACGCGCGAGCTATAAGCGGGATTCATAAACTTGACGTTTGCCGACGCCGACGCCGATGCCGTTGCTGTCATGCCGTTGCTAGGAACTCGCGCTTTCATAAAATTTTCATTCGCCGTGTTTTGTCAATCTAATCTCATTTTTAGAAGAGAGTTTTGCAGTTTAAAGTTTTTGATTAAAATGAAATTTCCTGACATTTCCTATGGAATAACAAACCACAAAAAATGAGGTGAGAAGAATATAAACAGTTAGCGTCGGTGGCTACGAATTTCGCAACGGCACGAACCGAAAAAGTTAGACTTGGACGATCTCTGCCGGCGTCGCGTCGGCAACGAAGAACGGAAGATATGAATGGAAATATTGATTTCCTTTTGTTTATGTTAAACGGAAGACGGTAAACGGTATCGGCATCGGCAAGTTTATGAATCCCGCTTAAATCAGTGTATTTTTATGCTGTAGGTTTATATGACTTAGGTACTTTTTATTTGACGAAAAAACAAGAATTTTTTGTACTTCAGTGCTCACACAGAGGGTGGAACCTAGGAGGACGCCGTTTCGTCCTTATTAAGGACTCATCAGCTAGATGTACCCCAACGACGGAGAATTTTGGTCGCGCTTATGTGCCAAAGATTATGGCTCAAGCGGAGAGAACTTCTGTCGAGTACCGACCATGGCGCCCTCTGTGTGAACCTCCGACAACCAAGAATGGACCCACTGCATAAGCAGTAGGTGCGTGGTGTAGCATCGATCCTGCGAGAGACATATTACAATGCCATCTGTATGCAGGTTTCGTCTACAAGCAAGCGATTATAATCGCAAAACAACCGAAAGGGGCCGTACTGCACGATTTAAAAATCAAACGGAAGGTGGCCGTGGCACTGTTAGTGAGTTTTTTGTACTCACACAGAGGGTGGAACCTAAGACGACACCGTTTCGTCCTTATTAGGGATTCATCAGCTAGGTGTACCATAAAGAGTGTTGCCAGGTTAATTTTTATAATAATAGTAGATCAGAGACAAAAATAATAGCAGATTCTAGAATTTTTATAAAAAAATAGTAGACTACAAAAAATACTTTATTAATAAAAAACTGAAAAAAAAAATAGGTAATAAATATTGTAATCTTTTAACTCATACCAAACTTTATCAATTGTTTCCTATCTCGCATCATTTCAAAACCATAAAAAGGATACGAGTAATGCGACCCACGTTCATTTTGAAACATATCTTACTGGTGAACAGCGAGAGCTTTTAATCCCATTAGAAATTTCCTGTGTGATGGAAAAAAAAACAAGTGTTCTGAACTAGCAGCTGTGATTTTGGAACGAACTATACTTTCTGCTAGGTAAACCGTGCGCTGACCGTGCAGTCGCTTCAGACTAATGGGCTTCGGCGATTTAGACACAGAGTTTATAATCGAAAATCACCAATTTTTGTCACCATAATGTTGACTGTTTATCGAGCTGTTTTTGGTATTTATTCCAGTGGTAGACTTTCACTCAGAGAAAACTATAATAGTAGATTTTTTTAAAGAATGGTAGAATAGTAGACGTAAGTAAAAAGTAGTATACCTACTATTAAAATAGTAGACCTGGCAACACTGACCACAACGACAGAAAATTTTGGTCGCGCTTATTTGCCAAAGATTACGGCTCAAGCGGAGAGAACTTCTGTAGAGTATCGACCATGGCGCCCTCTGTGTGAACCTCCGAGAACCAAGAATGTACCCACTACATAAGCAGTAGGTGCATTCTTGGTTGTCGGAGGTTCACACAGAGGGCGCTATGGTCGGTACTCGACAGAAGTTCTCTCCGCTTGAGCCGTAATCTTTGGCACATAAGCGCTACCAAAAATCTCTGTCGTTGTGGTACACCTAGCTGATGAGTCTCTAATAAGGAGGAAACGGCGTTGTCCTAGGTTCTACCCTGTTTGTGAGCAATCGAAATTCAAGAAGTTCATTTTGCACTGAAGTACAAAAATCTCTTGATTTTTCGTTAGATTTACTGTGCCACAGCCATCTTCCGTTTGCTTTTTATTTGACGTAAGGAGAAAATTCAAACCAAGAAAGAGCAGAAGAGAGGATATGAACAAACTATAAAATATGTCATCAGTAATGCAAATTTTTAAAAATACTTTCCGCTTTCATAAAGTTACCGTTAGACTTAAACAGTAAGTACCTTTTAATGACACTTTTTCTTGCCAACGATCTTCTGCCTCTTTAAGAAGTATTTTTAATGTATCAATTTCTGCCAATAAACTATTAATAGTATCCTTCAGAGCCTTAACTTCACGATCATGATTCTCGTTTAGCTTATTTAAAGCATCTTCTTGGGCCTTCTGTAATCTTGCGATGGCCTCTTTATGGTCTTTTATCAGTTTTTTCATATCTCGGTCATATTGAGCCTTTAGGTTGGCCAACGTGGAAGCGCTATCTTTTCTAAGTTTTGCTAGCTGGGCTAAAAAAAATAAATAAAAAACAAAGACAAGACATTGTTTTATGAGTAAGGTAGGTAAGAAAACACGGTGCTATAGATACTAAAAAATTATACATCAAAGTATAAGTAATCACTATTTATTACTAAGTTAAAATGGCTAAATCTTAATTTAAATATGCATATTCAAACGCTTACCTTCTAACTCATCAATCTTGTCTCCAAGGTCAATTTTTTCCGATTGCAATTGAGCTATCTGCTGTTTTAAATTAGCTTCGTTGTCCTTAACTTTTCCGATATCAGCTGCACTTCCCCTAGCTGCGTCTTGCGATTTTTCTAACTCTTTTTTAAGTCTATCTATTTCATTTATCAAATTAGATATTTTTTTTGTAAGTTTATCATTTTCGTTTTGTAAATTATCTGCCTTTTTTGCGTCTGCTAAAGCTTTCTCAAGGTCGTTCTTTAACTTATTATTTTCTTTTTGTAGTTGATATGCTATAACTTTGTCTTTTCCATCTGATGCAATTTCTTTTGGCTCGGACTTAGCAGCTTCCAACTCATTTTTAAGTTTAGCAATATAATTTTCCAAATCAGAAATGTTATTCTTTAGTTTCGAGATTTCATCTTTTAATTTGTTGTTTTCGTCCTTTACTGATTTAATATTACTTAAAGCATCATTTAAATCTTTTTGTAATTTTTGATTACTTTTTTCCAAGCCAACAATTTTTTGTTTATTTTTAGAATTTTCATCTTGTTGTTGTGATGTTTCCTGAGCTTTCTTTTTTGCGTCATCTAAAGCTTTTTCCAATTCTTTTCTTAATTTGGCTATTTCGTCTTCGAAGGAAGATACTTTTTGCTTTAATTTGTTGTTATCCCCTCGCAGTTGGTTTAGCTCAGAACTAGTTGTATCTGAACTACCCGCTTCTTGTTGTGCTTGCTTTTTAAGATATGCAATTTCAGAATCTAATTGAGATATTTTTTGTTTAGCCTGAGCCTCAGAATCTCG
Organism: Oxystoma pomonae; assembly: GCA_963921995.1. Lineage (NCBI taxonomy): Eukaryota > Metazoa > Arthropoda > Insecta > Coleoptera > Brentidae > Oxystoma > Oxystoma pomonae. The sequence goes on along the minus strand of OY998166.1, from coordinate 76,600,170 downwards.
TGCTTTAGATAGTTCAGCAGCTGTTTTCTTTAAATCATCCAACGACTTATTTAAATCGGATTTCAAACGATTGTTTTCTCCTTCTAACTGAAAAATTCGCTGCTTTAGTTTATCCTCGATATTTTTTAAATCTTCCAAATTGTTTTGAGTCTTCTTTAAGTCGGTAAGTACATTATCAAGATCTGTTTTAAGCTTGTTGCTTTTTGCATTAGCTTTTGCAAGATCCTCATTTAATTTTTTGTTTTCAATCTTTAACTTTGTCAGCTCGTCGGATAATTGTTTGGCTTCACTAGAGGCTGAATCTAATTCCTTTTTTAACTTAGCATTGTCAGCTTCAAGTTGTGCAAGTCTTAGTTTCAATTTATTTTCATTATCTCTAAGTCTAGCCGCATCATCCTCTCCCTTTTCTGCGCGTCCTTTAAGATCACTTATTTCACGTTCCAGTTTAGATTTGTCCTTTTCCAGTTGCGAAATTATCCTTTTAAATTCATTTTCATTTTCCTTGCATTTCGCCAACTCTGCTGCAAGTCTCTTGATCTCTTCTTCTGCCTTAGCGTGGCTGCTTTTTAGGTTTTCGTTGGTTTTTTCTAAAGCAATTATTTTATCTTTCATCCTGTCGTTCTCATCTTTCAGATTATCTAATGCTTTAAGTTGATTTTTAAGTGAATCAATGTAATTTTTAAGCTTGTTATTTTCATCTTGCAAAAGTTTGTTTTTAACAACACTATCATCAGTAGTGGGCTTAAACTCTTTTGGTACTGATTCAAGAGTGCTTTTAAGCTTACCATTTTCCAATTCAAGTTGGTTTGCTTTGTCTTTGGCTTTTTTCATTTCCTCTTGGAAAGTTTTATTTTCATCTAAGCTTTTCTTAAGTTGATTTAATGTTGAATCTAAGTCAGCCTTTAGTTTGGCATTATCGGACTCTAGCTGAGCTATTCTCTGTTTAAGCTTTGTATTTTCATCTCTGAGTGCAGACAATTCATTGGACAGTTTTTTATTCTCAACCATGACATCGTCCAATTTTTTTTTTAATTTTGAATTTTCCCCCTCCAAAAAATTGACATTTTGTTTAAGCTTTGCGTTTTCATTCTGCATTCCAGACAGCTCTTGATTGGCTTTTTTAAGTTGATCCAGTGCATTGTTTAGTTCGTTTTTAAGCTTTCCATTTTCGTTGTCCAATTGTTCTATTTTCTCTTTATTTTTTGCGTCCGCTTGTCTTGCAGCGAAAAGCTCATCTTTTGATTTTTTAGAATCGTCCAATGCATTTTGCAAATTATTTTTTAGCTTGAAGTTTTCATTTTCCAAATCACCCAGAGACTTTTTTAATTTTTCATTTGTTAACAACAAATTTTCAATCTTTGAATCTCCCGAGGCAGCAGCAATTTGCTTCTTTAAATCTGTGTTTTCGTTTTTTAAATCTTGTAATTGTTTTTTAAGTCGAGCTAACTCATCCTCAAGTTTGGATATATTTGCAGCTTTACTGCTCGCGTCTCCCAATTTACTTTCTAATACTTTCTTAGCCTGCTCTAAATCATCGTTGGCTTTTTTTAATTTATTTACTTCGTCTTGTAATTGGTTAGAAGCTTCTGCGGCAAGTCTTGCTTGTTGTAAATTTTTCTTTAAATTTACATTTTCATCTTCTAGTTTTGCGTTTTGTGTTTCTAGTTGAGCTACTTTTTGTTTAAGAACACCAAGTTCGTTTTGCAAATTACCTATTAAATTGGCACTCTTTTTTGCATCGTTCAGTATACTATCCAGTTCCTTACGTAGTTTTGATATTTCCGCTTCCAGGTTTCCAATATTTTGTTTCAGCTTAGCATTTTCCTTTTCCAAATCTGCACTCTTGCTGTTGGCTTTTTGTAGATCAGCTAATACATTTTCTAAATCTTTCGAAAGTTTTATTTTTTCAGTTTGACATTGCGCTTCCTTCTTTTTAAGGTCAGTATTTTCAGCGTCAGCTTGACTTAGTTTATCAGAATACGATTTAAGTGTTTTATTGGCCAGTTCCAACTGCGCTTTTAGATCTTGAATTTGCTGTTCAAGTTTTTTATTATGTTCTCTTAGGTTGTCATTTTCCCCTTTTATAGCTTCATCTCCAGCACCTTCTTTAAATTTATTAAGGTCTTTTTGCAAGTTATTATTTTCTTGTTTTAAATCATCAAGAGATTTTTGAAGTTTGTTAGCATTATCTGCCAATTTTTTATTTTCATTTAGTGCGTTATCAAGATTTTTTTTTAAAGCAGCTCTTTCGTTGTTTGCTTCAGCCAAAGAATTTTTTAATGTGGAATTCTCTTTCTCCAACTGTATGATTTGTTCTTTTAGTTTTTGAAGTTCAGCGTTTAACATCGCAGAAGGATCGCTTGCTTTCAGTTTTCTTAGTGCCTCTTCTGATGCTTCCGCGCGTCTTTCAGCTTCTTCAAGCCTCTTTGTAAGCACTGAAAGCATATTTTCCAATTCGCCAGATGGTTTAGGTACTTCTGTACCCTGACCCATATTTTTAAGTTGCCTTCTTAAATCATCAATAATTGCTTGCAAAGCTTCCTTTTCTTTAAGTTCCTTATCAAGTTGACCTTTATCAATTTTATCGGAGATGATTGGTTGCTTTATCTTATCTAAAAGTGTATTTATTTCTCTCCTTTGATCTTCTATTTGCTTTCGTAAATTTTCATTTTCTTTCTTAAGTGCGTCCATAAGATTTGGATCTGCAGATATATTTTTAAGATTTTTTATTTCTTCTTTGAGGTTAGTATTTTCTGTTTGTAATTTTCTAAGTTCATCTTCCAAAGAAGGTATATTTTTAATTATATTTTCAAGCTCCTGAACTTTGGCTTTAAGTTTACTATTTTCATTTAGTAAAACGGCATTTTGAGCTTTTAGCTTATCAAGTTCATTTTCCAAAGCTAAAGATCTACGCGATGAGGTCATGACATTACCCGCTAGTAATTTGTCTAAATCTTCTTTTTCTTTTTTTACTTGAAAAACTTCATCTGAAAGATCTTTAATTTGTTTAAGCAAACCTTCTTTTTCCTTAAGACATTTTTCCAAATCTGACTGCATTTGTAAAAGCAGCTGATCTCCTTCAGGTAATTTTTTAAATGCTGCGTTTTCAGTTTCTAGCTCTGCCAAGCGATCTCTACATTGTTTAAGTTCATTTTTAAGTTGCAGGAATAAATCATTTTCTTCTTTTAATTTGCTTAATTCTTCCAAAAGTGCTTTCTCTTCCCCTGCTTTTTTTTTAAGAGCATCGTTTTCTGCTTTTAGTCTATTTAATTCAGCATCCAAATCTGCCAAATGTTTTTTTAAACTATCATTTTCTTTCTGCAAATTTAGAAAAACCGTATCCTCGCCTGGTAATTTTTTTAAAGCCTTGTTTTCTTTTTCTAAGTCCGCTAGCTGTTCCTGTAGTGCTATATTTTCATTTTTCAATTTGTTTAGTTCATCGAGCAATGATTGATCACCCCCCGTCATTTTCTTAAAAGCATCATTTTCTTCTTTTAGTCTATTTAATTGAGCATTCAAATCTACCAACCGACTATTTAAACTGTCATTTTCTTTCTGTAAATTTAGAAAATCCGTATCCCCGGCTGCTAATTTTTTCAAAGCCTCGTTTTCTTTTTCCAATTCTGCCAAAGAATTCTTATATTTCTGTAGATCTGCATTTTCACTTTTTAATCTATTTAGTTCATCAAATAATGATTTATCTCCTTTTTCCACTTTTTTGAGCGTATCATTTTCTGCTCTTAGCTTATTTAATTCAGCTTCAAAATCTGCTGCCTGCTTTCTAAAATTAATACTTTCGTTTTGTAAATTTAGAAGGTCCATATCACCAGTTGCAGCATTTTCAGCTTGAAGTTTTTCCAAACTTTGCTTCAGTTCAGTGTTTTGTTGTCTACAAATTTTAAGATCATCCTGAAGTTGCAAAACTAAATCATCGCTTTTTGCTTTGAGATTTTTTAAGGCTTGCTCCAACTCTATGACTCGTTGTCTACAAATATTGAGATCATTTTGAAGTTGCAAAGCTAATGCATCACCACCTTCGGCAGTTGCAATATTTCTTAAAGTCTCATTTTCTTCCTCCAGCTCAGCAAGGCGCTGTTGAACCTTTTTAAGATGCTCCAGACATTCATCAAGTTGAACTTTTGAAACGCTTTGAACGTTAATATCTTTGTTTCTATCTTTTATATCTGTGTCATCATCGACTTCACGAGCGGTGTACATTACATCATCTTCTTCTTGTGGTTCTTTTATGACTTCAACATGTTTGGTTGTTGGGGTTTGGGTTTCTTGCACTAAACCTTTTTTGCAAATACAAATTTCAGTTTGTTGCATTTTTTCAAACGAAGTTCTATCTTTTTTACGTTTACAATTACATCCAGCGCAGCACCTAACTATAATTTTTGGTGGGAATTCTTGTTGATGTTTGCGTTTTTTGCATGTGCAGTTAGGACAGCATTTATATTTAGGCCTAGTTTGATCTGTTTGTTTGGCCAATTCAATTGATATTCTTTCTATTGCACCTCTTGACCTTTCCAACATTTCTTTGAGCTGAGTTTTGTCTTTGTTATCTTCGCCCTTTGAGCAATTCGCCGTACATTTTCTTGGTGACTTATGGGCTTCTGAGACAGATTCACGATCGCTCAAAACTTCATGCATAGCATCGATTGCTCGATCCTTTTCATTGAGTTCTTCCAAAAATTTTTCTTTTTCCATATTGAGCATAACAACGTTCTCCTCTAGACTAATGTTTAAATTTTTAAGGTCCGTTATCTGCTTTTCCAAGTTTCGCTTATCACGTTGATAACTTTTTTTCTCTTGTTGTAAAATTCCTACTACCTCAGTTAAGTCCTGAATATCTAGATTCATTTGACCCTCCAAAGCTACTATTTTTTCCTCAGACTGTTTTACAACAGAATCCTTTTGTTCCAACTGAAATTTAAGATTTGACACCACCTTTTTCATTTTTTCGCGATGATCTTCTCTACCTTTTGCAAGCGAGTCGATGTGTAAAACCAGTCTCTTAATTTCATCTTCTTGTTCACAAATACATTTTTCCAAATTCTCAACTTGATGTTCCAAAGCATCTCGGTCCTGTTCAACTCTAGTCGCTTTGTCTATTTGAGATCTTAGTAAGTCGCAATCCTTTTCAAGCCCAACCAAAGAGTCATATTTCCGTTTGTACATATCCCGTTCAGCCTTAACTACTTCCATTGCCTTAAGTTGAACGCTCAATTCATCGTAATCGCTTTGCATACGAACTAGTTCATCCAAACTGTTTTGCAAGCGTTCTTTTTCGATTTGAAGAACTTCTTGATCTTTGGAAATTGACCTTAAGCTTTCCATTTCATGTTCCATGCAAATAATTTTTGAACGCAAATTATCAGTTTCCGTCTTATGACTTAGATATTCGATCTCGGCGCATGCGCATTTGTGCCTTATACAATCTAGCTCATTTTCCGTTTCATATAAATCCTTATGAGCCAATCTAAGTTGCCTCTCAAGTTCTTCTACTCTATCAGCTTTAAATCTTAACCCAACGATTTCTTCATCTATTCCTCTTAATTGCTCTACTCGCCTTGCTAGGCGATCTCGGTCCTTAATAACTTCATCAAGCAACATTGAACGTTTCATTAATTCATCAATATCTTTTGGTAAGCTTTCATATGCATATAGTTCTTTTTCTAGTGACTGAACTTGTTTGTAAAGTTTATCTCTTTCAGATGTCGTCGTTTCCAAATTTTTCAGTTGTTTTTTAAGTTCTTCTATAATTTTAAGCTGCTCATCTTCATTCAACTTATCTTCTAGTTCTTTATTTTTTATCTTTAGCATTGTGTTTTCGTCTTGTATGCATGATAATTTTCCGCAATACTTTTTGAGTACCTCTAGTTCCTTTTTTAAAATTTGTGTTTCTTGATCAGGAGTTATATTGTCGGAACTTCTCATAAGTATAATTTCTTGTTCTAAACGATAAATTTGTAGGTCTTGTGTCTGCTTTTTTAGTTCGTCTTTACATGGTACATAGCCTTCACTTACGGCGCTGTTTTGTGACTTCAAATCACCATGAGCGCAGGAGTGGTGCAAGTTTGACTAAAACAATTAAACGTGGTCCAGAGTAGATTGATACTATTTCTTAACTAATGAAACTTTTTGAACAATATCTAGAAACTGTTTTATGTAACATTGTTTCTTACATCGAAATATTTTAGGAAATATTTTTTAACTTTGTGGGGCAAAGACTAAACAATTTTAAGATGCACAAACTCTTGGTTTGGGGTTATTCAACGTTTTTAAATAATATGATATAGAATTGGCTATAATTTAGGTAATTTTTTTATTGTCTAGAGCCCAGATTCAATTTTTCGAACTTGATCAAATTGAGTCTAATCTCTTGATATATTACCGTAGAAAAATATAGAGGTCCAACTTGATTCTACCCTATTTGGAAAATGGACTGTGATCCCAGTTCACTCAAATCAATCAGTGTAGTTGTATTTATTGTACATGTAAAATTAGCCGTTTTTACAACTGCGCCAGTATTCTTGAAAAAGTGAGAAGGGACTACTCCCGTCTCCCGCACTTTAACTTTCACCCAAATTTCGGGGAGTACTTTCTAGATGAGATTTTAAGAATACTGGCCCTGGTGGCTGAAATCAAGTACTGTGAAAGCGAAACGCTCAGTCTTTAAATTCACGAATTTACGAGTTTCAAACCCCATTTTATTAGAATGAAACTTCTCTTTGTTATCAATAAACAAAAAGATTCGAAAACGTCTAATAGAATTATAAAAGAACCACGCACTAAATACATTGAAAACCGGTCACGGTCAAATTCCTAAATGTTGTTGTAGCCCTATGAATCCTCTTCAAATGAAAGCAAAAAAAAATGGGGATCAGTCGGACCGTTTGGGAGCTACGGCTCTTTAAATTCGCCACTGGAGGGCTTCTTTAAAATTCACAGAAAATCACTAAGGGCGTATGTAGGAATCACGGTCTCTAGAATAAATACGGTCTAGTAATTTTCTTGCTCCGCCCACCTGATGACCACACAAAGATATCAGCCTGCTTTCTTTATTGATTTTTTTGATGGGTAACATATATTATATAATATTTTTGCGTAAGGTAACTGCATTTATGCATTTTTTTAGTGAAAAGGCTCATCATTAAACAATAAAAAAACCAAAAGGCACCTTATAGTTTTAAATTTGCAATCATATTAATTGCATATAGTATGCCCAGCAAGTCTTTCCGGTAATTATGCAGTATACGGTTTTCTGCCATTTTTGATTTTTTATGAAAAATTCTTTGTGAGGGCACCTACTAGGGCCCCTAGGACCTCAAATCCGCCTGCGCCCGATTTTTTTTTAAGGGAAAAAAGGGTGCCTGGAGGGGGTTGCAATGTGTTTTTTATTGTTTTGGGTTGGTTTGGATTAGGTTGGATTGGACTGTGTTGGATTGGGTTGTTTTAGTGAAAAAAAATTAAAAAAAACAACGAGCGCAGGCGGATTTGGGATCCTAGGGACCCTAGTAGGTGCCCCCATAAAGAATTTTTCATCAAAAATCAAAAATTGCAGAAACCGTATACTGCATAATTACCGTCTTTCCTTCTAAATAACAAAATAATCACTCTCCCAAAAACACGAAAAATAACAACTACATAACCTAACTTCTGAACTACGAACACGAACTAACTCCAACTCATCCGATGAGTTACTTGATGTAATCGATTACCAACTAATCATCTTAATTTCTATTTGCTGAAGGATCAACGCATGCAGGCCAAAAATAAATTATATTTACTTATACACAAAAAGTTATAATAAAAGATACAAGCAAAAAATAGGTCTTGCATGAATGAATTAAACAAGAAAAAAGAAAAATCTGAAAAATTAATTTAATTTGTCAGGCGTTCATACAATTTTTAAATGGCGGACAAAAATTAGCTGCTATCCTTGTGTCGTCATCGGGTGAGTGAGGCAAAATTACTAGACCGTATCTATTCTAGAGACCGATGTCTACTCGAATAGTGACATTTTCATTTAAATATTTTGACGTTTAAGTGACAGAATCCAATATGGCCGTAATAGTTTAAGTCAATTTTTATTTAAATATTTTCGAGTTAAGGGGTGTGATATAGCTAAAGGATTTTAATGGACGCCAAACAGGAAAATTGCTTTGTCATTTAATTATATTGAAATACTGATATTTTTATTTTTTTACCAGAATATTGATTTACCAGAATATTGCTTAAATCTTGTTGCTTATACATATAACATTTTTCCCCCTCGATGGCTTGCGTGTCGTTCCTGCAACCCGTCCGGAAAAGTGCCTCTTTCTGAACTTGTTAGAGAAATAACTGTTAGCGACCACTTTTGACAATATTTCAGGCGAAAGGATAAAATAGTCAAATACCTAATATGCTAATGCTGGTATGCACGATTGTATAATTTCTCTGATTAAGACTTTAGCCGTGATTACATAATATTTTTCTTATGCTCCAAGCGTTTTTTCCTCCTAATCGGCAATTAAATTTAATCGCCCGATGGCCTAGAATTAAGGACCAGATAACCGCGGCTAGTTCATTAGTAAGGTTATGTTTGGTTTTTTGTTTACAAATATTAGTCAAAAAAACTGAAAAAAAAGTGTGTAAGAAATAATAATAATATGAAGGGGGAAGGCCTATAACTTTTCCTACTACTATAAATTGCCTACATGAGCTGGATAACCTTGACTGATTTTAGTTAATAGCAAGATGCTCCAGAATGATTTTTGTAATGTTGCAAACTGGTGCAGTATAAATAGCTTTAATTTAAATGTTAGTAAATGTTTTTTTATGTCATTCACATTAAATTGAAATAGTATTGATTATGATTACACACTGAATAGCTCTTAACTTCAAAGAGCAGAAAATCAAAAAGGAGTTTAGCGTTATACAGTACATAAAATAAAATAAGAAATAAGAATCTGTGTTTGGTCAAATGTGATCATGTTATGACAAATACGGTTTTTTATTGGGTGTTCTTATTTGTTATATTATATTCCATTTTGCTGTATAAACCCAGCATAACTCATTATTGAAAACCAGTTCGAAAATCAGTCAGACATCTTATAGTCACATTTATACACATTTGTACCAGAATGACATTAGTAGGGGCATCAAGGTCATCCGATCTTAAATGACCATGAAAATCGCAAAAAACAAGATAAGATTTTTGCCATTTTCTCTTCAAAAAATCTTAATAATTAGACGTTTTATCAGACCAACTTCAAATCTACCTCAAACTACTATGATGCAGTTTGAAGCTTCATGCCCTTAAAAAATACCCCAGCAAAATTAACAAATTTCAAAAATAACATACTAAAGGGCGCTATTCATCAATTATTAAAGCCAAGAGAACCAAATTGGGTAACAAAGAAAAGAAGGTGAAGTACAACAATTTCGTTAAAAAAAATTTTGCTCAGCTATGACGCGTTTCAATACGGTGGCTGTATCTCAAAATAGAGACCTATAACCACATTTTATTTTAGCCAATTATGTAAAAAAGTAAAAATAACAAGATGGCCATCAATTCTTATTAACTTATCTCTGCTTAATATGAAAAAAAAATAATTGATACATGACCTTGATTGACCTTGAAAATACCATGTGAAATTGAAAAACCAGCTTTTTGTAGTGTTTTTTTACAATTTACAACTACGCTAAATCTTAAAGTGCAGGAGATGAAATTAACATCTTAGCCCTAAATAAACACCTATATGCCTGTTGTTTTTAGTTTCGGAACTGTGAATTTTATGTTCTACTCACTTGTCTAGCCAACAGTCACCTAAATTACCTATAAAAGATTTAGCAGAAGTTAGATATATAGTACCATATTCGGGATCAGGTGTTTTAGATGTCATTTTCCAAAATGGCGGTCGAAAAATCATAAAAAATACAATTTTTGCAACCGGTGCGTGATTATACCCTATTTCATATAATTCGAGGACGAGGATTTCAAAAAAATTACTTTCGAGGTCATCCGACCTCAAATGACCTTTAAAATCGCAAAAAACACGATTTTTGCCATTTTCTTTTTTAAAGTTTTTGCGTAGTGATAAATTTGAAAAACACTACAAAAAGCGAGTTTTTGAATTTTGCATGCTGAAAAATTTTTTTTTAACCAAATCGTTGACAAATTTGGTTATCTTCGCTTGAATAGTTGATGAATAGCGCCCTTTAGTATGTTATTATTGCAATTTGTTAATTTTACTGTGGTATTTTTCAAGGTCATGAAGCTTCAAACTGCGTCAAACTCTAAAGATGGAATTTGGCATACATGCCTAATAGTTTGAGGTACATTTTAAGTTGGTCTGATAAAACGTCGAATTATTAAGATTTTTTGAAGAGAAACTAGCAAAAATCTGGTTTTTTACAATTTTCAAGGTCATTTAATGTCGGATGACCTTAAAAGTAAATTTTTTGAAATCCTCGTCTTCAAATTATATGGAATCGAGTATAATTATGGCCTGGTTGCGAAATTTGTATTTTTTATGATTTTTGGCCTCCGTCTAGAAAGATGACGTCATATCAACCCCTTCTACACGGATGCGAACAAAACACCCAGTAACACTTGATTGTGTGACTAAAAAGCTATCATTCCCACATACGGACTTAAGCTACATTTACATTGAATTCGATCTCCAATTTAATGTTGAATTTTGAAAGCTTACGATATGGCAAACGTATTTTACCATTTACATTGGATTCAATTCAAAGTCAAATTCGAATGTAAATGATTCTGTAGGTTCCCATATGGTAATCTGTCAAATTTAACAATTAAATTGGAGATTGAATTCAATGTAAATGTAGCCTTACACATGTCCCTCCACTATATCGCGCACCTACCAACATGCTATATGGCATGGCACTATTAAATTTTACAAGTTAAATACTAATACAGTAGTAAACTGTATTTTAGTTTCTCACATTTTTTGTCGTTTTTCAGTAACAATCCAGTTACCTCTATAAATTAGTTAAGGTTTTATTACTTTTATGCCTCTAATGGACACGAAATAATTGTTTAAGATGAATACCTAGAAAATTTGTGATGTTGCCAGCTCCTTTCTGGTGGCCCTGATTACCAAATTAGCTAATTTGAGTGCAAAATCCTTTGGTGCATAATACTGACTATTTAGCCATGATTAAATAATTAGCCATGACTGTTACGTGAAAATGGTGCATACAGGCATTAAAATAATAATATAATTGTCCGAACTCATCCTACTGCCAGTTAAAACTTGTAATAAAAGCACACCAAGAAAAAAACCTACTTGGATTTAATAAAAAAAAACTTAAACCAAGTGGCATATCTGCATGAAATAGAAGACAAGCAAACTATACATTTAGAATAAATATTTCGATCCACCTAAAATAATTGATATTAAAACACTGGAATAAATAGAAAAAGCATTTAAAATAAATAGATAAAATATTAGAAACCAATACCTTTTATACTAAAAACTAATTATATTATTATTAGGATTATAAATGCTAATGATTTATTTATTTGATTTTAGTAGGTCATCTATTAAACGCAAATAGATTATAAATTAAAAACTGGTGAATTAAGTATTTAAAAAAATTAAAAAGTTATGGGTACTTTAGAAACAAATAATTTATTTATTAAGAACTAATAAACCATCTAACTAAAGTAAGTGCACAAATTATTAAAGCAAGTGAATGGTATATTAAAAACAAATGCATTATTTATATTACATTTATAGGGTGGGTCAGAAAAACTGGATTTTTTTGACTGTCCATTACTTACAAAGTTTTTGTCCAATTTCAAAACTTTTAAGGCAAAGATTTAAAAATTTAAGAATTTTATGCCAAAGTTGACAATTTGTGAAAAAGCAAGATGGCGAAAAATGTTTAAAAATAGGTCATTCTTGACCCTTCTGAAAGTTTTTAATGTGCGTCACTGATGAAAAACTTAATTTTTGCGTGTAGGGCTCTATCTTTCCCCAGTGTACTAATGTATCGCTTGTTATTATCGGGTAAGAAAAAATAAAGTTATAAATTGTTCAGTCAGACCAAAAAAAGTATTGAATTTTTTGACACAGTCAATTTTCACATAAAACTATTTTAAGACCTTTAATTTTTTGTCTGGCTGAATTTGGTTTACCAAACACACTATTTTGAACAATTTATAACTTTCTGATTTCTTAGCCGATACTAACAAACGATACATTAGTATACTCGCAAAAAATAGGGCTCTACACCCAAAAATTTAGTCTTTCATCAGTGGCGCATATAAAAATTTGCAGGAGAGGTCAAGAATACGTTTTTTTTAGAAATTGTCAATTTTGGTATTAAATTCTGACGTCATGGCTTTGCAAAATGTTTAAAATTTTTTAAATCGGACAAAACCTTTTTAAGTAACGGATAGTCAAAAGAGTCCTGTTTTTTGACCCAACCTTTAAGTATTATTTTATCTCTATATTATTGAAAAATTAAAAATAAAAAATGTCCAAACTTACATCTTTGATATAATTTTCGAAACATTAGGTTTGTTTTAACCAAGAACAAGCTCAGCACATTTTTACACTCCTTGATATAGGTCATCTTAAAACTATAACAGTTAATAGGAGATAATTGTTAAGAAGTATTTGCCCCATTCAGTTTATACTTTGTTAGCTATTTTTCTGACTTACTGTTCACCGCAATTAACCCTGCTTTAAATTTTCATATAAAATTTAAATTTTTTGAAAATGAAATAATCTCAGAAATAATAAATAGGAAAATTTTAGTTTATTATTGTTTAAGCTTGGAAACGCTTACCATCTCACCAATTCAGCGTTATAAAGTTTTAGCTTTAAACTGTGGAGATATGTTTAGGACGTATTTTAATTTTTTTCCCCATCCTGTCAGCTATTCATAGGAGTCATTATAGTTTCATTGTTCATTCATGTTCCATTTCAGAGTTATTCTAGATGGCAAACTGATTTCCTTAAAGCAGCTAAAAGATTAAGTAAGCATTATTACATGAAATTATAGATTATATTAAAAATTCTAATTAAAAAATTAGTATTGATAATCAGTTCACAGATCATTTTTCGCTTCTAATAAAATCAAATAGTAAACTTGTAAACTTACTATAAAAAACTAATTAAATCTACCAGATTTTCCTCCTGTCACAGGTCATCCATTGAAAAATAATTTCTACTTTTCTTGTATTGCTTTTTACAGTACCTAAAAAATTAAAATAGGTAAATAAGAACTTAGTAAAATTAAAACTTAACTTAACTTAACTAACTAATCAACTTAAATTTATATCTGAAAATCTTATTGAATAAATAAAGTTCTTTTTTTTAGAAATAGAACTATACCAATAGGATGTTTCACTATATTTAACCACTATTATTTTTTGAGCTACAAATTAATTAAAATATGAAAGTTTCATGCAATTTTCTATAAACTTCCTGGAACTCTTTCTATTGGTAATGGTCATCACAAATGTCAAATTTTTACATTAAATTTAGATAAGTTTTTTCCTTCTTATTCCAAATATACCTAATATGTTACTTTGGGCTTTAATAGTCTTTAAAACAAATTGACAAAATATGTCCCTATAAGAGTGCCTAATGAGTTGAACAAAGAAACACTTATTATTTTTCCTTGTTTAACATATTGTACAATTGTTGGTAAGTATTTTTTTATTTTTCCTTGAAAGCTGCCAAAGATAAACTTAATAATTTTAATGTTACCCTGAGTGTTACTCATGCCCAGTCCGGTCCATTTTTATTTAGACAAAACCTAACCTCAATGAGTCACTGAACAAAACCAGTTTTGAAATTTGACAGACATCCAAATGCCCTAGATTGTTGTTGTGGTCATATTTAAAGTTTTTAGGTTAGGTGTTTTTTTGACAGAAAGAGTATTTGTTTACAAATTGGCCATGCAAGACTCATGAAGATAAAATTATTTAAAAATACCTTACAATTGTGCCACCAGTAAACCTACTTTGACACACATTCGTTTAATTTTTCTTTCTTGCTCTCACTGACATATTATGACATTATTTTTGGCTAGGCAAGGCTGGAAATATGGACAAACATTTTGAATTGATGCGTTCATGAAAGTGATGCTTTTGTACCTAAAATTATAGATAAAAAAGTACGCAAAATTTTAATAACAATATTATCACCACACATGATACAAGTAAAATTAAGGAAAACTATGCGGCACCGGCCCAACAGTAACCAACTGAAAATTCTCGCTGACAGTTGACATATGTTAAATCTGTTTAATCTTTGGGTGGAAAATTAAAAAGAAATAAAAAAAGATAAAGATTAAAATTATAATATTATTTTTGTTAATTTAATGTAAATCCGACCTATTTTTTAAATATCTTTCCAAGATAACACCTATGAAAACCCAGTTTTTACCTTATCATCCAGAAACACTTACCTTGAATTTTCATAATCATTTCAAAGTGTTGTTATCTTTCGCTTTCTTAAAAGTTGCTGCATACTGCGACTAAAAATTTTTTGCTGATTTTTTGGAGCACTCTTTTTCAATCATGTGTTCATGTTAACCTTAAATTATTTACATTATTAAAAATTATTAAGAAAGGCTTCTGAAGAATTTATAGAACCAGTTTCTTAAGATATCTAAAATAATGAGGCTTGGAAAACTTGTTAATTTTTTTGACATGATTCTTATCTGAAACCACTTCTTCAAGCCTTAGTTTTCAGAATTAAAAAACGCAGAACCCGCTTGACATGAAGCAACAAAACAAGAATTGCATGCAAGTCATCTCTTCTCATCTCGCTTCAGCAGTACAAGTAAAGTAAAATGAAAATAGGAGCCTTTCAATCAATTTTTGTAAAGCCTGCCACATAAGTGAATACTTTAAAGCCCCTTAACATAGCATGCACTTTGCAAAAAGCAAAATCGATTTTTGCAAAGTAGGATTGCACAGTAATTTTATACCTCTTCTGCCATTTTTTTTGCATGCCAGCTGCAAGACAAATTTCACACGACCAATAATATTTTTATGTAAGGCAGAAAAAAACGATTTTATATTTAGCAATTTTCATTTTATTGTTCCATATGTCAAGCGGCTTTATGAGCATGCCTTTGCTTTAAAGATTTTTTGTTTTTCTGATGCTCTACACAGTACCCTCTCCAGATAGGCCGATCAACTCATACCGATTTAGTGTCCTTTTCTCCACCTTCGCCGCCATTTTCACTCAAAAGTGACAGACAATCCATTAGTTTTCTGTCAAAATGGCGGCGAAGGTGGACAAAAGGACACTAAAACGATAAGAGCTGATCGGCCTATGTGGAGAGGGTAATGCTCTATATCATGCCTCCTATTTATAAGATACATAAATTTAAAAAAAAAACACCTACCTGTCATTAAGAAATATCCCCAAACTTAAAAGACACCGAAAAAACAGAAAAATTACATATCAAACAGCCACGCCAAAATATGAGGTTAAGTTTTCTTGGGTTTGTTCATAACCATGCACCACCAACTCTACTGAAGCAATTTTCGGGTACGAGTGGCGGGCATTTCGAAAGTAAATTCCAGCAGATGGCTGACCAGGGCCGATTTTGTCGGCCTTGAGCTGACATACACCTCCTTCCAAATTATCTAGACCAATTTCGATATGGCGGCTGAAAATTAAACACAGAAGCTAAATGGAACTGTCATTGTCAGTGTCATAAAACTGGTCCGCAGGAGTGTACCAAGTGCCATCAGAATGAGACAGTTGAAGATTAACTCGGGAGTTAAATATAATAAGTCGATATTGCTACAGACGGTGTTCACTGGTTGTGCACCGACTAGTCTTTCTCTCTTGACTTTTATAGTAACATTATTGCGCAGAAATTGTTCTGTGTGGGGGGGGGGTGCTTGAGGTTCCTAGGGGAGGCGTGAGTAACCATTTTTTCTTTCTTGAAAATTTTTTTAGGAGTCGATATTCAATGGCTCTGGTGGGTGGGAAGATTAAGTCCCTAAGCTCCCTCCCCCCTGCAAGCGCTGGTGAAAACGCCAAACGACATCGCGGCCCTAACTTTCTTGATCCGAACCGGTAGTTTAAAAATAGCATAAGGCCGGGTAGTTTCGAAGGATCAGATGGTCGCCCGCAACAATGCCGGCTACTCAGCCATATCCCGGACTAACACGTTTGATGGGACGGATTACTAAAAACTAGTAGGTTTAACATTAAATCTAGGATGTTAAAACATTAGTTTCAAGAAGTTTAATAGTTAGAACAAAAATATTTTTTTACTTAAAATAAATACAAAAAAAAATTAGGATAATAGGAGGTAAGTAGTTATTCTAAATATTTATTTTATTTATTTTAGAAATAAAAAATATTTATTTTTAATAAATTTATAAAAAAGTACCTTAATAACATTTCTATTTAAAATAGCATGATTGCCTTTTTGTTTTTAATAAGTTCATACATTAAATTTAAGTGCATAATCTATTAAAAACAAGTAGATAATCTATTTTTTCCATTAAAAATAAAAAAATATATCTTTAATTAAAATTGAATGAAGTTTTTATTTAAACTAGGTGTCCAAATAATTTATTTTCAATATTTGTGTATAAAATGAAGTCTAGGTAGATGACAAAATTTAAAACAAATGGTGAAAATATTTAATACAGGTGAGTTTTATGTTATTTCCAAATACCAAAAACTCAAATATATAATCTATTTGACTCATTTATCTCGGTGCAATAATGTGAATTGTCCGCCATCTTAAATTATTACACTTATACGTCAAAATAATTAAATGACAATGCAATTTTCCGATTTGGCATCCATTAAAATCCCTCAGCTACACCACACTCCTTACCTCGAAAATATTTGTATAAAAATGACATAACTATAGCGGCCATATTCGATCCTGTCACTTAAACGTGAAAATATTTATCAGAGCTTAAGATATCTGTAAAGATAATTATATCTGTCTCCGTAGAGACGCTTAATTTTCCTTCAAATTGAAGGTACATCTGCCGATTCTGCAATTTGACAGATGATTTTGTCTTTTACATGAATCCTGTGTCAGGTTTTTTCATCATCATTTCATCTCCTAATTCTTAGCACCGTACTGATGAGCACCATAAGTGCGAAATCCGGATCTACTGTTACCATTACCTTTTTTAAGTTGACAAATTAAAGTTAATGCCGTCCTTTATTGTAGGCAGTTCGTGCAGGCTATGCCGACTTTATGTACCGATAAGTCCCTAATGATTTTGTTATTTATTCGCCCTCGCTAAATCCTTTTTTAAATTTATCAACTCCAGAGCTTAGGATGTCTGTAAAGATAATTATATCTGTCTCCGTAGAGACGCTTAATTTTCCTTCAAATTGAAGGTACATCTGCCGATTCTGCAATTTAGCAGATGATTTTGTCTTTTACATGAATCCTTTGTCAGATTTTTTCATCGTCATTTCATCTCCTAATTTCTATCACCGTACTGATGAGCACCATAAGTGCGAAATCCGGATCTACTGCTACCATTACCTTTTTTGAGGGAAAGCTCGCTATTCATTGATTTTGTTATTTATTCGCCCTCGCTAAATCCTTTTTTTATTTTTTTTTTAATATCATTTTTTGACTAGACATCTCTAAAAACCTCTGAATTGATATATCACATTCCAACATATGCTCTTATTGAATTTCTGTAAATTTTAAAGGGGTCCTGCAGTGACGACTTTAAAGGGCCGTAGCTCCCAAACGGCCCTACTGACCTCCACTTTTTTTGCTTTTATTTGAAGAGAATTCATAGGGCTACAACATACTACAATATAAAGCAATTTGATCGCGAGCGGTTTTCAATGTATTTAGTGCGTGGTTCTTTACTCTTTTCTTATAAAACGAAAAAAAGCTGTTTTAAGTTGACCCAATAAGATCCAAGATACTAAACGTGACATTTTTTTCAATATGGCGGAGGTAGGCATGATTTTTCAGTGTCGTAAATCGAGTTTTAGTTTGATCTCGATATACTTCCAGTTCTCTCGAAAAATGCACAAATGAGCTTCGAAAAATCTGGTTTCTGGTTGCTTGTGAGTGTCCCAACTTAACTCATGGCATATCTAGGCAACACTGCAACTGGGCGATTGATCATTAAAGGATGAAAAGGGCTCAGTATAATTTTTTTCAAAAATTGTAAAAAGTGCGCCCAGCGATTAATTTTTATTTGCAATTATAAAAGCACCAATTAAAAAAAAAATAAAAAATAATTATTCGCTTACAGAAGCCAGTGTATTTTAATGCGAAGGCTATGCCGATAGCGGTTTCAAGCCCGGAGTCAAATTCAAAGATGTTAGAGGTAAATAAAACAGAAATGGCTAATAATTCATTGTGTTTACAAACATACTAAAAATGAATCTATAAACTAGATTCTTGACTCAATATCTACCAATTTATTAAAGCTTAAATATCAGTTAATGATCCATTAGCAATGCTTTTTTCGTTTAAACGAAGTCTGTTTAAAAAAATAACAAAACCAAACAGCTGATAAGTGATAAATGAAAAAATAATTTTGATTTCTTGACAGATCACGAAAAAACATGTCGTAAAAATGTCGTCCGAACTTTCTTTCAAAGTTCAAGAATCAGCCCCCAGGAATCCACGGTCTCTAGAATAAACACGGTCAGGTTTAGTAATTTTTTTGCTCCGCCCACCTGATGACGACACAAAGATATCAGCCTGCTTTATTTATTGATTTTTTTGATGGGTGACATTTGAGGTTATATAATTTTTGCATAAATTTTTGTATTAAAAATTATATTTGTTCATCATTTCTTTTCTTCGTGTAGGTAGGTGCGTTTATGCGTTGTTTTAGTGAAAGCGCTCATCATTAAATAATGAAAAAACCAAAAAAGCAAGGCACTTTATAGTTTTAAATTTGCAATCAGATTAATTGCATATAGTATGCACAACAAGTCTTTCCTTATAAATAATAAAATAATAACTTTCTCAAAAATGCCTGGCAAAAATCAGGTACAAAATAAAATAGCTAACTTCTGAACTACGAACACAAACACAAAACGCCAACTCATCCGATGAGTTTCTTGACGAAATCGATTACCAACTAACGATCTTAATTTCTATTTGGTGAAAGACCAATGATCGAAATTATGAAAAATTTTAAAAATATGAAACTTAAAATGCCTTTAACACACTTAATCAAAATCACTTTTACTCAAGAAAGAGAAAAGTTTTAAACATGACATTGATAATTATTTATATTATTATCGACTTTCTATGCACCATTTTAGAAAGAGGTTCGTAAACTACCTATGCCACTGTTCAAAATTTTTGATGAATTATGCAAGAACATAGAAACCTACCCACCAGCCACAAATAAATGAAATCACATCAAAAGTTATTGACCATAAAAAGTGTGGAACTTTACATTGTCCCACATTGAGGTGAAATATTAGGCAAATAGAACTTGCAATAAATAAACAAGTTGCAAAAAGTTGCACAAATTATTTTTTTATTGAAAAGCCATAAGATCAGAGAAAAAAACTAGGTATCAAAAAATATGTATCCATATGTAGAACCTTCAGATATTTTTGGTCAAATTAACTGAATATGTACTTCGTTGCTAACATTTGCAATAATTCCAAATATTCTCGGATCCCCAAATGAATGACAGAAAACTAATGGCTTAAAAACCTCACCTGCTTGAACGCTATTCATCAGAAAATATTTTGTAATTCGCGAACAAAAAATTTTGACTGGTTATAAACTACAACTATTTGATAAGATTAGTTAATAACTGCTAACAATAACAAATCCGCCAAACTTTTTTACGCGTTTAAGTGTCTCCATGACAACGCATCAATATGAAACCCTACTTAACCATGATATAAAAAAATTTGGAAGAAATGTACAGTTTCATATTTTTGAATAATTCACTATTTTAAGGGGTATAAAAAACCAATAACCTACCTACACATACGCATTATGTCTATCTCAGCTACTACATGGAATTATCCGTTTATGTATATGAATATTTTACCTTTAGCTCTTCCAATTCAGCGTGAGAGGTCTGCAACTTTTTCTGTAGCTCATCTCTTTCTTTAACAATATTTTTGATAGTATCTAGTTGTTGTAAAGCACTTGATGCAATTTTTCGCTGCTCTGCAGAGTATTCTTCTTTTGCCTAAACATAATATACTGAAAGTACAATAAATTTGTAACGTTAAACAAGTCCGTCCTTTTAATCGGTTAATTTTTTCTATTTGTTAGTTTATTTACTTAATTTAGTACAGATAAAGATATACCTAAAACCATGAAACTTACACGAGTTGGTTTAAGTTTAAACAAAGCCATTTTTCGAATTAAAAAAATATTTGCAAAGATTTTTTGACATTCCTGCCAAAAAAATATAAACTGACATCAAACTGACAATTAAAATATCAAACGTTTTCGATACTTTGTTTATACGGGCCTCTTACAGCACTTATATAAGGACGGTTTGAAAATTTTGTCCTAAAAACAGCACTGAAACCGTTTTCAGGACCAAATTGATTTTATTTTAAAGCAATTTAAGAAAGTGGTTTATCACATTAAAACCGATTTTAGGGTCGGTATAAACACTTTAAAAACGCTTTAGCGCACTGTTTTTAATCTAAGGAAATACTCAAAACTAGTTTTACCGAAAAATCTGTTGTTAAATTAGTTATTTTATTTGTTTTCAAAACAAGACTGGATAACACAGCAATGTCAAGAAATAGAAGATCTAGATGCTAAATATGACACTTTTAATTTACACAAAAGCATAAAGGAAGCAGCAGGATTATTTAATAAATAACAAGCTGGAATCCTTGTGGGCAATCAGGGCAAAATCATACCGGATACCAAAGAAAAACTAAAAGAATGGTGTGGCTACAGAGAACATCTCTTTACCGATAACCGATCCGAACAACCAGAAGAATTCTTAAACCAAGGCTTAGATATAACACCAGAAGAAGTAAAACACGCAATATCTTCAGCTAAAAACAGAAAAGCGGTAGGGCAAGACAAAGTATACACTGAGGTTGTTAAAGTTAATAAAAAACGAAGATTCGCTAAATACGCTGGTCAAACTTTTTAACTTGATTTATCATAGCGGTAAAATCCCTGCTAACTGGCTAAAATCAACCTTTGTTACGCTGCCTAAAAAACAGTCAGCAAAGAAGTGTGGTGATTACCGCCTAATCAGCCTAATGAGTGATATGTTAAAAATATTTCTGAAGAATAACCACAAAAGAACGCACGCAGTTTGGATTTCGTGGTGGGCTCAGGAAAAGAGATGCCTTGTTTGGCATTAAAGTCTTAGTTTAGCGGTCTAGGCATGTGTCGGTGCCAGTATATGCCTGTTTCATAGATTATGAGAAAGCATTTGATCGAATCCAACACGAAAAGCTCATAGAATCGCTAAAAGAAGTTGGTCTAGATGACCGAGATCTAAAGATAATCGCTAATCTATACTGAAACCAGACTGCTCAAATAAAGGTTGATGACCAATTGTTCGAAGAGGTCTTAATAAAAAGAGGATTAAGCCAAGGTTGTATATTGTCTCCGCTGTTGTTTAATATCTATAGTAACAAAACTGCGAAGAGGGTCTGACCATAAACGGCATAAAAATCAACAACATACGATATGTCGACGACACTGTCATAATAGCAGACACGCTGGAAGGCCAGCAAGAGTTGTTGAATCAAATTGCTGCCAAAAGTTCGCAATTCAGGCTTAACTTAAATGTTGGAAACACAAAATAGATGGTCGTATCCAAGAAATAGGCAGCAAGTCGAACGCGTGGATTCATACCAATACTTGGGTTGTCTCCTCAATGAGAACTGGGACAACATGCAAGAAGTTCGTGCAAGAATTGAACACGACAGATCATCTTCTATCAAAATGAAATCAGTGTTGTTTATTCGCGATCTTAATACCACTCTCTGAATTCGTGTGCTTCGGTGTTATATTTTTCGCATCTTATATTATGGCATGGAAGCATGAACAATGACTGAGGCAATGTGCAAAAAGTTGTAGGCATTTGAGATGTGGTGTTATCGTAGAATACTAAGGATATCTTGGATGGACCGAGTAACTAATGTGGATGCTCTGCTTAGAATAAATGAAGAGCTTGAAGTTCTATTTACTATCAAAAAACTAAAACTTGAATATTTTTTCCATATTTTGAGAAATGACAAAAATAAACTTTTAAAACTGATAATAGAAGCCAAAATTGAAGGCAGAAAAAGTCCGGGTCGTAGACAAATATTATGGCTTAAAAATCTTAAACAATGGTATGGTGTTAGTACTACGACACTTTTTCGAAAAACAGTAGACAGAGTGCAGATCGCGCTGATGATAGCCAACGTTCGAAGGGGGCATGGCGCTTGAAGAAGAAGATTTGTTTTTTATTGAAACTGACATATTTAATGGCATTTAATGAAGGACGTATAAACCTTCGGAGAAAGCGAATTTAATTAAAATCTACTAGTTTGTGAGTATTTTTGGGAATCAATTCTTGAACAAAATTTATACATTTTTGGCTTTCTTTAAGTCACATTGATGTAGGTGCGTTGTTTCTAGTGGCATCTCCAGGAGTCGTTCCTGGGGTGGGGGCTTCAGTAACAGAATAGAAATTCAATGGCTCCCGGGAGATGGGCTTAAGCCCGTAACTCCCCTCCTGCGTCCAGTACAGCTGCTTAAGCAGCAGGTAGGCTGTTGCTTTGGCGCGAAAGTCTGCGATCCACTGCTGATTTATCCCGTTGTTACAAAAATCTTCCAAATTTTGTTGGTTCCCTCTGACATTGTGTTTATTATTTGTGACATCCGCAAAAGCCTGCGATCTATTTCGGTCCGCACCTAGGCTCTTTAAGAGTATAGTCTTTACCGAGGCCTTGGGGCGAACATGACGTCACAAGTCGCGGGGCACGGAGAGTCCTCCTACACCTAAAATTTGTGTGTGCGTAGATACTCCCCTCGTCTGCAGGTAATTATAGGCCAGTCAAATAAGCATCTAAATAAATCATGCCTTTTATTTTTTGTATGTTTTAAATACTACTATTCTATTATTTTGGCAATTACTTGTCTTACACCACATGCCCTCAAATTAGACAATTTTTTTAGGGTAGAAATTTATGAAACCAATAATTATGTTTTTATCCCAGTGGTTGTTTGCAGTATCGAGATGAGAATCTCGCACCTTTAGCCCACCGGGCCTTGTGTGTGCTTGTCCAATGAGAGATCGGAGGCGTTTTCTCAAATGCAACTATTTCAAAAAAGTTTCAAAACAATGACGTCAACATAAACTGATGTTTCATCGCTACCATCTTAAAAAACCAAAAATATAGAAGGAATCTTTTCACAAATATATTTATATAAAAAATTCTCCGTGGAAAAGGTGGAAAAACCAAAATATAGACGCTAAGAGTTGACGAGAAGCAATAGATGACAGCGGCACAAAATTTCATTGTAGAGTCTAGGCAAAAGACGTATGCGCTAGTTCGAAACGAACAAAAAGCTCGTTTCCAAACCATTCAAATTGGTGGAAAAGTGACGTCATTGATAATGAGTAGGAAAAATTGACATTTAAATTGATTCTATAAATAATAAAAAAAACAAAACCTTTTCAATTTTATGCGGATTTTACTAAATTGTTGGGAAGCAATACAGAATTTTCTAGGTTGTAAATGGTTTTTAAACACTAATAACACGAGATTTCAGAGTTGTGACGTCACTAATCAATGACGTATTTATTGAAAAAGTTTTTCAAAACGGGTTCAATGTGAGAAAACGTCTCGGATACTTATCCGTTGAGTGAGTTGCATCCTGATTACCAGATTATTACTTATTTTATATTATGGTTCGAGAGACAATTATTTTTTGGTGTCTACGTGTGAACAAATGTTTTTTTGTCTGAAATTGTTACTGGAAAAAGTCATAGACTTCCTTCAACCCGAAAAAAAGTACAATTTTTTTTTACTTCTTAATTTTGCCTTTACTATATTTTTATTTTGGTTGCAAATATTGTTTACTATATAATTTATATTGTTGTAATACATACATACATATAGCAGAAAATAGCATTTTTTTCAATCCGTACCAGTATCGATCGTAATGGGGTCCAAAAGAGACATAAATATAAAATTTTGTGGTAGTTATATAAACTTAAATTACAATGAAAGTGGAATTTTATTACTTCTCTCACTCTTTGCAATTTAAAACCAAAAATGTGTGCATGAAAAGGAGTTTAGTGTACAATTTTCTACACCATTTTCAGTATTTTATGAAAAATTCTTTGTAGAGGCACTTACTAATGTCTCGGTAGGACACCAAATCCCACGACGATTGATTTTTTTATGCAAAAAGGGCTACCAGGGACGGTTGGATTGTGATTTTTTAGTGTTTTGGGTTGGTTTGAGTTGGTTAAAGTTAGGTCCCGAAATTCTTCATAAAAACAACAATTGCACAAAACCGCATATACTCAATAATTACCAATTTTGTAATGGTGCCTGACTGTCTGGGGCACGATAACTCAAAAGCCGGTAAACCGATTTTATAATTTGATACGATATGATAAGCTGATTAGTTTTTAAATGGTGGTAAGGAGAAAAGCAACATACGGTTTTCACATTTAAATGGATACTTTCACTTTCAAAAAAAATTGTACTTCTTCGAAGTTTTTTTTTGACATATCAAAAAAATAAACTTATAAAAATTATAATTTACAAATCCTAGAAGCTCGCGAAAGACGGTTATCACATTCAGGGCCGGTCAATAGCGAACGTCGTTGAAGTTAGATTTCAAATTTTCGATCGAATTTCAAAAAATATGAAGTTGAAAGATCCCCGAAGGGGAATTGGTACAAACTTACAAACTTAGTATATAGCGGTTTTAGGGATCGAGGATTACGAATTTTCGATCAAAATTGAAAAACTATAAAATTGATAGCTTCTCGAGTTGGGGGGGGATACCATCTAGTATCTCCGATTTTGTTTAAAATTGGTATATGGCGGTTTTTAGGGTCGAAGATCACAAATTTTCGATCAGAATTGAAAAACTATAAAATTGATAGCTTCTCCGCTGAGTTGCGGGGGGGGGGTACCATCTAGTTTCTCAGATTTTGTTTAAAATTGGTATATAGCGGTTTTTGAGGTCGAGGATTACGAATTTTCGATCGGAATTGGAAAACTATAAAGTGGATAGCTTCTCGCTGAGTTGGGGGGAGGTTCCATTTAGTATCTCCGATTTTGTTTAAAATTAGTATATAGCGGTTTTTGGGGTCGAGGATTACGACTTTTCGATCAAAATTGAAAAACTGTAAAATTATAGCTTCTCGCTGATTTGGGGGGGACGGGGGAAATCTAGATCTTAGATTTCGTTCAAAATTGGTATATAGCGGTTTTTGGGGTCGAGGATTACGAATTTTCGATCAGAATTGAAAAACTAGTATCTCCGATTTTGTTTAAAATTGGTATATAGCGGTTTTTGGGCTCAAGAATTACGAATTTTTTATCAGAATTGAAAAACTGTAAAGTTAATAGCTTCTCTATGAGTTGGGGGGGGTACCATCTAGTATCTCCGATGTTGTTTAAAATTGGTAGGTAGCGCTTTTTGGGGTCGAGGATTAAGAATTTATCAAAGTGACTTTTTCCGTCTGCGAAACCTCATTTGGCGCCGCTAAGCGTTTTTAAGAACGATGGTCAAAACAGCAGGCAATTGTTTTGCCAGCTGTTCTTAAAAATAAATGGTATTTAATTTCAAATGTTTCTTACCTTAGGCATTTTTAAAGGTTCTTCAATCTCTTTGTCCTTATCCATAGATCTAAAAGCAGCACATATAGCCCTCCCAGGCGTTCTTGGAGTTTCAATGTTGTCGGTGAATTCTCTTGGACACTCCGATAATTGTATTCCTTTTGAAGAGAAAATAATTCCCTCTTCTGGTAGTTCTCTTAAAGGACAATGCATGTCGGGTATTCCTATGCAAGAAAAAATAGGCGCATCTCTTGGAGAGCTTCCTCGATCAGCTGTATCTCTAGGTGTGATTGAAACGCTAGTTGCTGTCATTTTGTTTTTTGCACAATTACATATTTTTTTCTCTTTTAGACTATGGGTTTCAACTGCTGCATCTTTGGATTTTGGAGCTTTTGGATTTGGGCAAATATCTGGACAAGTAATAGCAAACCCAGATCCTGCACGGCCCATTGATGTCGAAGTATCTCTTGAAGGTTTTTGATCCGATTTTGGTAGGTCACTTTCAAAAAAGAAATCTGGTTGTCTACGAGGACTATCTTTCTTTTTGGCACAAGATGCTTTACAAGGTATTTTTTTCCGAAACTCTGGTGTTTGGGGCATAACAGTACTTTTAAACCAACTGTAATATCTATTTCTACCTTCATCTTTTTTCTCTTTATCTGCTTCAGTTTCAGTTTCAATACTTTCCGCTTTTGGACTAGGGGTGCATGTCTGCTCGGTTTTCATTTCGGGAACAACAGTAACAGCTTCGTGGAATTGTAATTGCTTTATGGTAACTAAGGATTTATCCACAGTCCCTGTGATAGATTCTGTGAAACCAACAGATTTTTCAGATTTTGCAGTCTCTAATGGTTGAACATATGTTTGAGAAGTTACTGCATCTATTAATTCGGTTTCGTAAGATTCGTCCAATGAATGAACGCTTTGTTCGACTTCGTAAAATTCTTCTGCTTCTGCGGTCAGAATTTTACTCACAGGTAAAATTAAACCTTCCCCTTTAGAAAATACTGCAGACCCAGGTGTACCAACATCTTGAATTCTAGAATTTGAGTCAGAAATTAACTTTTTTTCAACACTTTCTCGAAACGTTATTTCTGAGACGCCAACGGATAAACTCTCAGATTCAAAAGTATCCATCAGTTGGGAACTAACAGGCGTTGGTGTTAATTGTACAGCTATTTCTTGCAAACCTGATGGCATAGGAGCTGGCTCCTCGGTCGCATCAAAGAATTCTTCTTTGACAGGCTCTGAACTTTTCTCTAAAGGTGGTTCTTCAGGTATTGTTTCCAATAATGGGCGTTCTATTAACTTATTACTATCTGCTTCATTGTATTGATTTTCATCACTACTTGCAGGAGAAGTTGATGGTCCTAGTTCAGATATCATTGTAGAAGCATTACTATTCGGATACTTTGAAATCTCAGTATCAATAGAAAGTTTTCTGCTGCTTGCAACGTCACTTACTTTTTCATTAGTTAACTCTGACCGAGTTTCTTCAATAAATAAATCAAAATTAGTATTTGAATGTAAGTCTACTTCATGGGCTGTAAACAGTTTCTCTGAGTCATTATAGCTTTCAATATCTGAAGAGATATTAGTTTCCTGTGTAGGAATAGAACCAGTTCCATGCTGAACACTTTTAATAATTTTTTGCTCTTCTGTTATAGAATCAAAATTAAATTCGGACTCAGTATAAATATCACTTACGTCTTCTACTGTTGCAAGTGCTTCATCATCTGTTTTTGATTCATCGAGTGATTTTATATTACAAGCAGCCCTACAAATATTTTTTGTTTTGGATTTTTGGTTTAAGATAGCTTGTGTCAATGAGAATGGTTGTTGTTGAGTAGGTAATACCGATATACCAACACCGACTGCTTGACCGGATAAAACTCTTGATACAACACTTCCGGGTATCTTTGCTGATTTATGATCTTGGTGCTTAAACAAAGCCTTAGTAAGCCCTTCGTCCCTATCCTCTGGCACGAAATGTTCCATTATGGCTATGTCAGACTCTAAATTACTAGATTCTTGCTTTTCTAAAATTTCTTCATCAGATATTGAAAGTGTAGTTTCGGGTTTGTTAAGTAAAGCAACGGGGAGACTTGCCCATTCTGGAAAATTGTCTCTGGGAGTTAAATCCTCTTGATAATAACCAGTTGGTGCAATTTGCTTTGATACATCCTTTACCAAAACCACACCACCAGTTTCTTCTCCAAATGGAGGTTGTCTAATTTTAGCATTTTGGCATATTGCCATACATTTCTTCTCAGCTTTTCGTTGTGTTTCTAGAGCTTTTACTATCATTTTACCCGGCGTTCTAGGGGTTAATGTTTCATCCGGTTGAGTAGATGCTATTTCAAAATCAACATCGTGTCTTGCGGATAAGGGCAAATCAAGAGGCCACTCAAATTGGCGATGTTCGGTTGGTGTTGACGTAGTTGTGGCGTTTGGCATAAATACCAGATCCTCTTCGGCACTTAAGTATTCATCGTCTTGCATTTCAAGCGGTTTTAAAGGAAAGTTACAGCTAGCTTTGCAGGTATTTATAGATTTGCCTTTTTGTATATTTTGCAAATCCCTAAAATCTTCATCACTTACAATTTCTTCCTTTTCTTCTTTATATTCTTTTTCATTATCCATAAAATCATCGCCTTCAGATAAACTTTTTCCCGAATCCTTCTTATTTTTTTCTGCATTTTTTTGTCGTCTTTTTGGTGATTTTTTAATATCTTTAAGGACTTTTCCCTGATCTTTTATATTTTTTTTTAATCGCTGCCATTTTGTTAACTTTTCTTCCTTATCAGTGATGCCGATAACTAGCTTTTCTTCTGATTTTAGAGGAATACTACAGATTGCTTTACAATTTTCGTCTTCTAAAATGTCTTCTTTTTCTTCTTTATTTACAAATTCATCGCCTTCGGATAAACTTTTTTTTAAATCCTTTCCATTCTTTTGCGTTTTTGTTGATATTTTAATACCTTTCTCCAAATCTTTGCTTTTATCTTTAACTTTACTTTTAAATCGTTGCCATTTGGAAAGTTCCCTATTTTTGACAATTAGTTCACTTTCTTCATCTTCTTCTAGTTTTAAATAAACCGATTGTAAGGGAGCACTACAGATGGCATGACAACTAACTCTACTTGGTTTCTTGCGTCTAAGTGCCTGAAAATCTTCTTGAACTACATCTAAGCTTTTATCTGAACCAATTGTTTCTGGCAAAGGCGGGACTAAGACATCTATGTCTGATAAATCCAAATCAACAGGCTTATAGTACAAAATTTCTGTAGGAACATCTTGTTTTTTATATTTTTCTACTTTTTCAAAAGATTTATCAAAATCTGCTCTCGGTTTATCAAAATCCTTTCTAGGTATTTCTTTTTCATGGATTTCCATTTCGTCTATTTCCTTAAGTGGTGAGAGTTCTTTCATTGAAATGTGTTGATCTACCCGTCCTCTATCAATTTCAAGTTCTTCTGGGGTCCAAGATTCATTCTAATTGTATACAAGTAAAAACCTATAATTGGTAAGTGATCAAATAAAATGCTTTAAATCCAATTGATGAAATTTTACAGAAAAATTAAAAGCTACACGGGCCTTTTAGTTTTTTGATAAGTGTCCCACACTTAAATTTATTTAAAACCAAAAATAAATTAAATTTTATGAATTTATAAAATTCGTTTAATAAAAAAAGGATTTAAATGTATATTTTAATTAATAGGCTCCTAAATTTTAAGAAAAATCGAATTTTTTAACTTTATATTAAATTCCTGGAGCAACTATTGAGTGGATATATAATTGTTTTTAAATTTAATATATGGTTTTAACAAATAGGTACCGGTCTCTGTAGCGCAGTAGGTAGCGTATCGACCTACCGCAGGGAAGGTCTCAAGTTTGAATCCCGGCTAGGTGCATGGATATTTTGTGTTTGTCTTTAACTTTGAGAAAAACTTGGTCCTTTGCGAAAAACTTCGTCAAAACTGAGCATTGATCCTATAATGGATGGAAAGTCCCAGTAAAAAAACAAATGGGTATTTAAAAAACTATATTTACCAGAAGTTCACCAGCAGCTGTTGGTCCTGATACTACTTCTCCAGGAAAGCCACTGTCCAAGTCTAGTCTTAAAGAGCCGCTTTTATCACTTTTCCACTCGTCTTGTCCAAGTTTTTTAGCTTTTTCTTCGGTAACCAGTTTTGTTTTACTTTCAGGTTCTGGTAAATCTTCTGTTACCTAGTAAAACATAATATTTATAGGTACTTTTTTGTGTGCCATGGGAACAACTTTTCTATAGTTGTACATCTGGATCCTAAGATAGAAAAAAAAATTGTTTAATATATTTATCTGTTTGTGCCGTACTTAACTAAAAAGGCATTTCATAAACAACTAAAAACTAGAAATTCTGCTAAAAATTCTAACCTTTTTTATAAACTTTCTAGGTTCCGGTTCTGTTTTACTTTCTGTCGTTAACATCTTATCTGGAGAATCATCAAGCACAACTTTAATGGACGACTTTTTTTCTAGTTCTTTGCTTAACTGACCCTCTGACTTAATGCTTGGTTCACCCTTTGCAACAAAGAATTTTTGAAATTCCAAGGCGTCGTTATCATCTTCCTTTTGCTCTTTACTACTTTTCTTTTTCTTATCTTGTAGCTCGGTGATTGGTTTAACTAATTCCGATATATCTTTTGGACCTTCCTTTTTTTCTTTAATAGCCTTTTCTTTTTCGTCTTTTGAAGTTGCTGCGTCTTTGGCTAAATCTGCATAACTTTTACCTGCCCTCGTTTTGGGTTTCTTTTTTAGGTCATCACCTTTTTTCTGGTCTTTGGGAATTTTATCAGTTTTTAGCTGTTCTTCGTCCTGTGCCTCCTACACAATTAAAATAACAATTGTTAGTTTTAAATTTTATTTTTGGAGCTAAAACAAATACTACGAATAAATGCCTTTATCAACCTCAAGTTGTTTTTTTTCTTCTTTTTCAGTCAATTTCTCTTTATCTTTAGTTTTTTCCTCTCTCGCTAATTTAGTCGCTAATATATCTTTAGATAAAATGTCCGCAGCCTCCTCTAAAATATTAAATTAAAGTAAATAAGAATTATTATTTTAAACTATTTAAAAGTTTGGTCCATAAACAGAATGAAATTAAAGTTCAAAATCAAAATGGTAATTTTAAAAGTTTACCAAACGTAAAAATCCTATGTTTTTTATTAAAAACCATTCTTATTTATACTTCCGTAGAGATATAAATGACGGATCACGTAATCCATGAGTTCAATTCAAATTTTATTGTTTTTGAAAACTTTACAGTTTTATAACAATTTGTGTTACAGAATTTACTAATAGACCGATCGGATTAACTCATTTAGCGAAAAAAAAAATAAAAAATTTTTAACAGCAATTGCGTCAGTGGAAATAGTAAAGTGGCTTCTAATAAACGTTTTAAAAAAAAATGCGTGAGTGGGGCTCTTGCGGGGTAGATTTGGTGAGGGGAAAGGGGGAGAAAAGTGGTATTATTGCAATTTCCGGCAAAACTGAACGTCATAGAGTAAAAACTACAATACAAAAGTTTTAGACGGTGCAAAGATCTACAAATTTTGTAAATGTCACTTTTTAACATAACCTCAAAATTTTAGAGAAAAATGCAAAAAATCGTAATATTTTTATTTTTTTGTTATTTATTTTTCATTTCCCCAAAAATAATTGCATTTTCACTAAACTTGGTGAAAATATACCTTTCTGTGTTCTTAAAGCCTACAATTTTTTTCAGATAAAAAGGTAAAAAAAATTTTTCGCTCGAAATCACTTTTTTTTCAATTAAAAATTCTACTCAGGAAAATTCTCAAAGTATTTTTTGACGTTTTTCATTTTTTTTTGCTTTGACATATACTTTTTGGTGGAATAATAAAAAATTATACTAACAATTAAAAAACACGCTCAGAAATGCAAAAAAGAAATAATAGCTTTTGCAACAAGGAATTTTTCATTTCATTGTTGATAATTTCTTTCAATTAAAAAAAAAATCAACAACCGATTACACCATCTATTTCTACCGAAAAAATACAAAGTAGACGCTACTTAATTTACTACGTTTATACGCGCCTAAAACCGGTTTTGTATAAGAACGGTCTTAAATAAATAAGTTTACCAAAAATTAAATCATATATATTGTTATATTATTATGATATGTCTCAGACATCTTATTTCGATTAATAAAGTGTCATACATAACAAAAAAGTTGTTTGTCGTAGAATCGATTGGTGCACTTATTTTTTATTTTATTTCAACAATTAAAATATATTTTTTTAATATATTATTTAAAATTATTTTTTTAACCTTCTAAATAAATTTGAATCTAAAATCCGTGTCTATTATAAATGTAATTTCTTTCTAAATTTTTAAAATGGATATTTATATTACTGGCTCACGAAAAATCGTTATGTAATCTATTAGAGAGTTTATTAAGCCGGAATGGGGTTTTCCCACATTTTTGGGAAGCAACGGAATTTGGTACCTTAGAGTGAGTTATCCAAAACGCATTTATTATTTCTTCTGAAAAACTCTTGGTTTTGTAGAAAATTTTTTTTAAAGTTGGAGTTCTACAAAAACGCTCAAAAAATTTTTTAGGCAACTAACTTTACGAGAAAAGTAGCGAGTGGTGACTTTTTTCTCAGCCTCTTCCTAACTTCAGTTTAATGCTTAGCTGTCACTAAATGTCATTTCTGTTTAGTAAACAATCTGTTAAAAGTTGTATTTATTTTTTCTCGAGCTTTTTCTGCATCAAAATGAAAAAGTGCGTTTTCCGCGGATGTGAAAATAAATAAATGTGAGAATTCCCCTGGAAATTTAAGATATTTTTGCCCTTCCCTTTGGAACCAAGAAGAAAATTGTGGCTCTAGAGGCACTAAAGCTGAAAAAATTATCCACGGCTGGGCGCAATAGTGTATGAAGATCACAGCTGAAATTCAAATACAACCCCATTAGAGACATCGCCACCCAAAGCAAAAATTTTTCGTTATAAAAAAATAATTCATGATCATGTAAAAAAATATAGGTTTACCTTTGATGGTTCTCGCGTACAATCTGTTAAGACAAGTAAAATTTAGGTCACTTCTTGTTTAACCCATTATGCTTATGGCAATAAAGTTTTTAAATAAAAAAGTAAATAAAAAAGAGAGACTGATTTCAGACACAGACCATCCACCAGTCGGCCCTTCAACTATAACGAATCGATAACAAAAAAAAAACGAACTTTACAAAATACACCGGAGGACAAATAATACGAACGATCAAATTCATGAACAAATGCTCGGCAAAACATTATTCATAACAGAATGAGAAATTATGGATAGTGGGAATTTGTTTGAAACCAGTCAGTGGAAGAACTAGTGGAGGAGGCCAAAAATCCAATAGTTTTCTGTTGGTAAAACTCTTTTTTATTTATATTTAACTCCACTATAGACATTGGGGATTTATATCTCATTCTGTAATAAGACTTTTGTTGCTTTGCTTAAAAACTGGAAAGAAAAGATTTATTTAAAATTGACCGAGCCAAAGTTCCCACTTATGACATAGAAAAGTCTGATAAGGTCAGTCCTCCCCACCTTTATGGGAATCTAGGGACGGATAAAACTTCTGTAAAACTTTTTTTTAGCTCCAGTGATGGGAGTGAAAAAATATGGTAAATCACTTCAAGTTATTTTTTTCTAATATTTTTTCTTCAAGTTTAGTGTAATTTTTTTAAACTTATATTTAAATTTATTGCCTCAGGGTTAAATTTTTTGAAGTTTAAGAAGTTCATACCAAGTAATTTAGAGAGATGCATTGATTAGCAAGAGTCAATGTTTTTTCCCAAATTTTTCTTAAACCAAAAACTTCTGGGTTAGTTTACCTGCCAAGGACTGGGTTGGGGTCGAATCTCGTCTTAATTTTAGATGTTGGGAAAATCAAGTTACTAATGCATCGCAGACGAAAATTTTGCAAAGCAAAATTTTTGAAAGAACCCCTGCACAAAAACTTGTAAAACGTAACCGTATTTTAATGTATTGAAAGTATTGTACCAAAGGTCAAAATAGTGAAATTCTATGAGGATCGTATATGATAGGACATATGAGCCGTCAAATAACAGATGTCTGGCAAACACCCAAGAAGACTTTTTCTCATAACTTTCAACCGAAAAAAATCTTGGGTGGAAAAACTAAATTCAAAATTGGATGCGTTTTTTTTAACTTCTTTTTTTTATTTCTCTTTTGTTTTAATCGCCTTAGGAGCATATTCCTATTGGATATATTAACACGCCATCGCCAGGACGAACCCATATCAGATGACTTATAATAAAGTACAATTGCGGAATGATGCCAATTTATGAGTGATTCAAAATGATGTTTGGGGTGGGCGCCTAGTGGTTTTATACTGTCTGAAATTGTTTCAATCTTGTTTTAGGAGCATGTTCTGTAAATAAGATTCATTTTGGGACCTTCAATGGAAAAAATTGTCATTTTTAATATTACAATAGTTTCATGTAATTTTTATTTTTATTAAGTGAAGTGAAATAAAATCATTGCCTGTTCTTTTGTTTTGTAAGAAATAAATATACCTACTGTAGAGCTTTTACCATGTTGTATGTATCCTAAAACTCAAGCTTTTAAAGGCGGACAAAAAAATATCAAGACTAAAGTTAAATAGTTTTATTAAATAATATGGTCAAAAATACGTACTATTTAAACAAAAGGAGTGTTAGATACACAAGAAAATAGCAAATTATTAATAAAACAAAATAAATAAATGTACTATTTTAAATATACAATTTTTTATTATTCTAAATATACAAAACTTTAATTTTATATCTGAAGGAATCCAGAGAGGTGGAAAAAAATATACACATTATTAGCAGAGCTACACATTCATCGTATAGGTCTATTAAGGTTGTAATTTGTATTATAATATTCTAAGTTAAAAATATTCCTATTTCTTGTACTCCGCTGTGGAACCCTTAAGCCAATTCTATGTATTAATTGAGGAGAATCAAACATTGCATTTAAAATCTTGAAAAGAAAAGCTAGATCAAGACATTACTCGACGGTTTTCAAGAGTTGTGACCTTTAGTAATTTTAAAACATCACAATAAACTATTTCCCCAGATGGAATTTTAAGTTTAAAAGCTACAAAACGTAAGAATTTCTTCAATACCCTTTCCAGATTTTCTACATGACATTTATAGAATGGGGACCATATGGAACTACAATATTCTAATATTGATCTAACAAGAGAACATTAAACATTTTTAAAGGAGATTATATTGTTAAATTCAGATAGGCTCCTTTTTAAGAAACCCAGTAGTTTAAAAGCTTTGTTACAGATAAAGTTATAGTGATTTTTAAAGCTTAAGGTTGGGTCAAATAATACCCTTAAGTCTTTAAATTTTGTGAAAAAGTGTTGAGATCATTCTGCACTCTTTCACAATCCCTAAAATGTTTAACAATTCTAAAAATGTTTTAATCGTCTGCATATAGAAGGATTACACAGCTACAGAAACAGTCTGAAATATCATTAATAAAACAAATGAAAAGAATTGTAGACATAGGTCCCCTTGTGGTACTCCAGACTTTACTAATATCTCTTCAGAGAGACAATTTTTTATCCTAACAGCCTGTCTTCGGTTCTTATTATGCCAAGATTTGTACAGGGAATCAAAACAATGTATTAACATCAATCAGTGAAGATTTTTTTTCTTTCAAAATCTTTGTCAAAAGACCTTTTTAGCAATACCAAAAACCTATAATTTATTTGGCGGTACCTTACATTGAGGTTATACGTCTTAACAGTTTTTTTAAGGTTTTGATGGTCCTGTCATAAGACTCCTCTGTAAAAAATTGTGCTTCACCAATTTGGATAAAATTTTAGTATGTTATTGTCGTAGTCAAAATACACAATACAGAAATCATAATGAAAATTTCATAAAAGTGTTTTATAACACTTATTTTAAGTCTTTAATAGTTATGCTCATTGATTTTTTAGCAATCTGAGTACTCGGGTCATCAAACTATAAATATATTAATAGCAGGTTTTAAATTTGAATCATGATATCTGACTTACCCTAAATAAATGGTTTACATGAAACAAAAAACTTTATTCAAATTGGCAAAAAACAATGTTTCACATAGAACACTGCAAGATTTGATAAAAAACGGTACTTCACTTTGGGGTTCATTTGTGATCTATCACTTTGAAGTTTCTACAGAGATAAAAAAATTCAGGCTGACAACATTTTTTGGAGTTTATCATATATTTTTGTGATTTTCACAAAAAAAAATCCATGTTTTATAAATAATTTCCGCGTTTTATTAAACAACTCAATGTTTTGCATTAGTTTAGGTAGTAACTATATTTTTGGTATTACTGTAAGTGTGCGCGTTTTGAGATATCTACATTTTTTATGGCACTTTGAGATTAAATTTTTGTTTTATGACCAGATATTTAAGTAACGAATGAGACTTTAAAACAATATAAACATTAAAAAACCAAAAAAAAACCGCAGATATTAATTAAACAAACACGGATTTTTTAAAGTGCTTTAGCAGACACATATATCGCCCAAAGAACCTTTTCTTGAATATCTCTAGCTAGCAGCTACAGTAAGTAAGGATGTTTTTAGAAGTTCAACCCTCTTTCCAACCTCCCATGACCATTAAAAACTCATTGCTTGATGCCAAAGATATTTTGTAAAATTTTTTATAAAAATCGGTTTAGCAGCTCTCCACTAATGTAACAAAAAGACACCACACCAAAACATGGGTATTGGCTTCTCAGGTACAAGCCT
Organism: Oxystoma pomonae; assembly: GCA_963921995.1. Classification (NCBI taxonomy): domain Eukaryota; kingdom Metazoa; phylum Arthropoda; class Insecta; order Coleoptera; family Brentidae; genus Oxystoma; species Oxystoma pomonae. The sequence continues at coordinate 76,563,597 of OY998166.1, read as the reverse complement.
GATTTTGAAATTTTAATTTTTTGAATTTCCTTCAAGACTTCATTTTTAACTTTTTCCCCCTCTCCACTGCCTCAGTGCCCAGGTGTTTAGAAGCGCCAATAATGGCCTCAGTTAACGTTATTCTGCCAAATCGCAAGCTGTGCCATAATGGAGAATTGGCTTGAAGTCGAGTATCCGTTTCAGCTTCGACACACAAGGAATCGCTCATATTTGACCGCATGTAATTAATGAACCTGTCAACATTCCATTGGTCCATTTTCTCTGCAGTTTTAAACTTGAACCAGAGCTGGTATACATCGATATAGGTGTACTTGTCTTCAGATTGCAAAAGGGTATATATTACCCCTTTGTTATCTGCGCAGATTTACATCAATTGAGACACATAATTATCACTTATTGGTCCGAGGGCTGGCACGTCTTCGTTTAAGTGACTGCAAATCCATTTTGGCATTTCCAACATCAGCCAAGGCAGATTTCTGCTAATATTATGTTAGAGGTGCAGGCTGGTTCTTCACTTCTTCTGTGAAGCCAAAAAAGAACAGCAATGGCATGCTTGCAGCCCCCTGTAAGTATCAAAAAAGAAAAGTTAAAAACAGTTAACAATTTTCTAATAACAGGTTAAAAGGAGACACATTCTGCTTGCGTCTTTTTTTATCTTGTGAAAACTAACTTTGCATTGTGTGTTCCTAGCTTAACAGAAAGTGGTACAAAAAATACATCATAGTTAGAAAATACCAGAAAAATATTTTTTTAAAAATGGCACCAGCAGGCATGTATAAATTTTATTTTTCTTCAATATCTCAAAAATTACTGATCTGCTAATTTTTGTTGAAAATATAATTATTTCTTTTAATCACCCTCACCCCCATCAAAAACTAATTAGCTCATTCTTTGGTTCCAAAGAATTTTTGTGCTAAATTTCATCAAAATCGGTTAACTTTAGTGGCTTTTCAGTCATCGTTGTCCAGACAGACAGGCAGGCAACAATTAAGAAATGTTGTATTTAGGTCTTTCATGTTTATTTGAGTTATTTTGGCATAAATAAAGTGTTTTTTTTTCGCTTATAATTTGTTCTTAAAGTTAGGAATGCCCCCCACCAGAGAAATGTGAAATGACGCCGAAATTTGATAATTAAACAAGTCTCGGAGATGGTTTGGGGATACAACCTTTTAATGCCTAAAAAAAATTATTCCAATGTTCATAGCTCCTCATTTTGTCCTAACAAACGTAACTTTTTGTGTTGGTATGCTCTATGCATAAAGGTCAACTTTAAAAAATTTTAAGCAGTTTTACATGGATTTTCCACCCCAGATATGTACAAAAAAAAGAGCACCGCCTAATATTCTGTAAGTTTGGATACCTTAAAGATATAATTTTCCTACCAGATGTAATTGCAAAACAGTGGCAGCTGCTATTCTGTAAGTTATAATTTTACCTCTTTTTCTCAAAAAATATATATAATAACAATTATTAAGTAATTTTAAGAAGACTTTAAAAAGAGATTAACCAAATATTTTTTTAAAATGTAATATAAAATGTGTATAGTTTCAAAAGTTTTTAAAACTACCTGCAGAAGCAGAACAATCTTTGCACTCAGAATGCAGCACTTTTTCCTCCTTCTCATTAACATAAATTTCCACAGCATAAGGAGTATTTCTTACTCTGTGCTCCGGAGTTATTTTCGCCTTGACTGTACAAACATCTCCTTCTCTCTTAACTTGGACATAGCCCACAGCATTGTCACCATAGACCTCCTTCGTAACTCTAAAATAAACAATAACACTTAAACCTTCGATCATCTCACTTTTAACACCAAATCAACCAGACCATGTACACTTTTAAGGTACAAACAAAGTAAAAATAATTTCATATACACGTAGAATTGCAACTCTCATATGACACGAGAATAACTGATAGATAGACAAAACTTCCTATGTCCAGTTTACAAATCTCGAGACAAATCTGTCTTAGTTATATACCTCAAAATAGTTTTCCCAGATTTTACAGCTGTGGTTAATTATTTCTGATAAAGCTTTTCTAACATTTTGTTTTAAATTTTATAGCAAAATTTTAGGTGTACCTACAAATGACTTTTTTTATTATCTTCACATTTTGCAGCTTTTTACTGTTACAAAAAAATCCAGGATGTTTAAAATATAGTAACTGTAATAAATTACTTATTTATTGTCATTTATATTTTGCTTTTAATAAGTTGGTCGAAACCTTGATCAAAACTAGTAAGAGATCCTGTTGAGTCCAATATTTCCTTGAATATCTGAAAAACTACAAATCTGATATAGTTTTTGTTGGAACTGTAATTATCCATCTAAATATTAAAACCGTGTGTTGCTAGCTGCTATAAGTATATTTTTATTTTCCTTGAATATTTCAAGAACTACAGATCTAACTTCAACGTAAATGTAATGGCTGCTGCTACAATTCCACCCTCTTCACAACAAATTAATTGACTATTATATAATGTTTTATTTTAAAAGTCATTTTAACTAAATGTTTGGGATTTTCTTTGAAAGATACTTGAATGATTTAATAAGCTAGTCATCAGGTTTTATTAAACCCAAAACCCTAATTTTAAATATTTATTTTTAGTTTAGTTTTTTACTTTATTGACATTCTTTTGTATTTTTTTTTAAACTAGCTTTTGCCAAGTATATAAATTAACCTCGAAATTAAAATTGCATTTTTCTGAAAAAACTTTACCGTCATAAGCCTAATGTGTTCGTAAAGAAATTTGATGGTAATGTAGCACTAAATTATCATCATGTCAGAATTTATCTTAATCTTGATAGTTTAGAGAGGCATAAAAAATTACTGACATTTGTTTCATGCATAAATTAATTAACGGTCTAACTGACTGTTAGACATCATACTTTTCACATTACTTTTCATACAACTGACTATAGACAAAAAAATAATTTATTGAAAGAACTTTATTGCTTAACTCAGTAACCAGTTATTAATGTTTTTAATGTATCTTTTAACTCCTTAAAAAGACTAACAAAAAGAATCTTACCAGACTAAATATTTTTTTTAGTTAAATTTTATACTGTTGTGTGTCTGTTTTCAAATATTTTGCGTTAGTCATACTATAACTCCTACTATACTATATTTCATGTCTTTATTTATTAATTAGTATTCAGTGTTGACTATGTAAAAATTTTTTCTTTTGACAAGGTATTGATTTTATTGGGTTTCTGTTCCCTATAAATATAAATAAATAAATAAAATTACTTGTGCTGAGGTCCTTTCTCAAAAAGTTACCTTGCTTCTTCTTACTTGGCATAAAAAAGTAACAAGGTTTGTATTTTTGTAATCGGGGAAAAAAAAGTTAAATTTAAAAAAATATGTACAGGGTGTCCAAAAATCATATTTCAAGTCACTTGACAAGGTTTTTATAACAAATGCTTAACAGTCTTACTTATATATTTTGACACATCTTGGATTTTTAATGTGCTCAGTTAAACCATACTCACTTTCCAGTCTTAACATTCTTCATCTCAGCGCTAAAGAAATCCATATTATCCAAATAATATAAATTAATCATCTCATGATCCACTTTGGGTAAGTTGTTAGAATCACCCTTCACAAATCCCTTCTCCATATTCTGAGCCATATTCTCTAAAAAAAATCCGAGAAAAAATCTTAACAAAATTCAAAAAGTTAAAAAACTACTTACCTACAGATCTCTTTAAAAATCTTTTTATCAATACTTTTTTTAATATAAATATTGAAACCTTTAAAATAAGTGCAAAAAATGAAAAGAACAGAATATTATCGCTTTCGAAAAGATAGATATATTTGAAGTCTGAAAATACCATCATGGCTGCACCCAAGGGGTGAACCAATCCAGCAAGTGCACAAAATATTTGGCAGGACCTATATTTTAGCACTTGCAGGTCTCCTATATTATGAGTTTCATTTTATCCTAAACCCAGGAGGAACTGGAATATGGACACTTTTTCCAGGAGACGTACAAAATATGGGATCATTTCACCTGTTGGCTGTACCAATATATAGATTTTAAACAATAGCAGAACGAAGTTTTTATAATGTTACTAGTATGAATCTATACTTTTGCAAGCAAATAAGAAAAGCTATCATTCTGTCTTCTAATATTGTTGGATCTGGGGTTGAGTTTTTATGGTGGTTTTTGACGATGCGTCAGAAAGCGGCTTTATATAAAGAGTGTCTAAAGAGCCGACAATTTATTATGTGTTTTTCATATTTTCGTTTTTTTTCAAACTAAATTAACTCAACCTAACCTAAACAGACTCAATCCAACTTATTAAAAGCCAAAACAACCCAAAAAAACACACTTTAAACTAAATTAACCCAACCTAAACAGACTCAAACTAACTAAATTCACCCAACCTAACCTAAACAAACCAACTTATTCAAAGCCAAAACAGCCAAAAAAAACACACTACAACCCCTACATCTTTTTTGGCATAAAAAAAATGTTTGGGTTGTTTTGGCTTTTAATAAGTTGGTTTGAGTCTGTTTAGGTTAGGTTGGGTTAATTTAGTTTAAAAAAATATAAAAATATGAAAAACACATAATAAATAATTATTGTCGGCTCTTTACCCTCACGACTATTCAGCCGAATTGTCGGCTCTTTATAGACACTCCCTTATATAAAATTACTTAAAAAAACTTACCAAATATCAAAATTTGTATACGCACACTCTGTTAAAAATCGCAATCAAAAGTTCTTCTTCTTCTTGTCTCCGAATTAAGCTTATAAACTCAGCCAATGTTCTTAGCAGCTAGGGCTATGGTGGACAGGAACCGTACTGTTTGTAATAACATTCACTACATATACAGACCGCTTCAAGCTACTGCGAACATAGGGCGGAAGAAGTCTAATTTGCCAGTGTACGTACATGCAGAGACACCGCACGCCTATCAGTGAAGCAACCAACACTCAGGCTTCCGATCGCCATTCGCTGCCATTCGCCGCCTTTCGCCTTGTATTTAGTACGCCTCTAACCACGGTGCTGTGTGGAGCGTAGTCAATGAAATCGGAATTTGGTCAATAAATACGCAAATTTGTATAACGTAATTTTCTTATTTTTTATCACTGATAAATAAGAGCGTTTTATTGTCAACTGCTCAGATTTATCAGTGACGACGTGTTACAATGAAAATAATAAGGAGAAACAAAATAAAAGCAAGTTCTCAAAATAAAATAATACATTCTAAAAACCAAAAAGATTCTCCCAGTCAAAAAAAATTAAAGCAAATGTTCGAAAAGTCCTCCTTGCTCGGCTAGACAATATCCGAGCCTACTATAAAAACCCCTTCTAACGTTTCCAAGCATGTTAGGGGTGATAATTTGAAAAGCTTCTTCAAAAACAGATAGAAGTCATTAGGAGCAAGATCGGGAGATCGAGCTGGCCATAAAATAGTTCCCCGTGTACTTATAACCCGATTAGGAAATACATTATCAAGATATTCCCTAACAAGGCCAACATTTTGAGCGGAACAACCATCTTGTTGAAACCATGTTTCACCAAATCTTACACCTAACAACTGCCTAGCAGTTGGAATAATGTGCTGCTGCAGTAGATCCAAGTATCTAGGACCATTCAAATTGCAATTGCCGTTAATAAAAAATGGCCCAATTACGTGTTCCCCTACAATACCCCCCCCCCCAAATATTTAGTTTTTGGGGATACTGTGTCCTTACGTCAAAATACAAATGCAAATTTTCCCTCGACCAATATCGAACGTGTGTTGGGTTATGACGATTTGACCATTTGACCATCTGCACTTTTTCGGAAACTTCGTAGACATCCATTTTTAGTTTTAAAAATGTATTATTTCAATTAAGAACTTACCCATCTGTTTCTCGAGCAAGGCAGAAATAAAACAAAATAATAAAAACAAAATGAATTTTCAAAAGATAACACTGCAGCGTGCTTCGAATCCACCTCGGTCGTACGGCACGGAGAGTAAATTGGACTTGATTCCCCCTATGTTCATAGTAGCTTGAAGCGGTCTGTACTATAGTTGTATATTACTTGTAGGCTTTCTAAACGACAAACAAATATAAACTTCCGCACTACTAAATGTTTATAATTTTATAAATGGGACCGGTGCACTATCCGGACACACGATTTTTCGAAAAAAATAAATTTGTGCTTAAAATAGGCCTCCTAAATAATGTTTTTCAAAAAAAAATTTGCGGGTTATCCAGTATTTTTGGAGAAAATAAATAAAAAAAGACATAAAAAAGAGCGCCCTAACCTCACTTTTTCATTAATTTTGGCTCCTTCTTCTTCTTTTTACTTGATCAAAACAATACCTGGCAATATCCATGCCCTGATATTTTTACAACGTTGCCACATTTCCAGAAAATAATAAAAATTAGGGAAAAGGAACAAAAATATTAACTTTTTGGCTCTTCTACAAATTTATAAAAAAAAACAAATAATAACCAACCCAACCAACCAAAACTGACCCTACCCAACCAACCCGGCCCAACCCAACCCAGAGCGTAACTTGATTTCTTTTGGCTCCCCAGAAATTTATAAAAAAACAAATAATGACCAACCCAACCAACCAAAACTAACCCTACCCAACCAACCCGGCCCAACCCAACCTGCCTTCTTCCCCAAAAAAAAATCCTGTTGGTACCTGAGATTTGGCATCCTTGCATTTCTGAAAAATGGCCCAATAGCCAGTATGACCCTAGTTTTGTTGGTTATGTGTGCATTTTACATGTAAATTGTCTTTTTAATTAAAAAACAGTATTTTTTTTTCGTTTTTCCGCTCCTAAATAAATTTAAAAACCGCTAAATTATCGTCTTCAAAAAACGTCCCGTTTTAGTGTCCGGATAGTGCACCGGGACCTTTATAAATTAACTTCAAAAGAATCACAACCAAAAAAGCAAAACACATAAAAAACGAATTGACAGTATGACTTAAAGTTAGCCGCAGGCCGCAGTTCGCAACCCAGTGGTCCAAATAAAAACTGCACTTGACAAATTACAATGGACCAGCCAAAAATGACGTCACCTGTATTGATTATGACGTCACCTATATTCGTTTTCAAAAATCGTAAGGCCACTGAATCGACGATTAAAAACATTATTTTTCACATAGAAACCCAAAATTTGGGGATAAAAGTTTTTAGATGGTTTTCTTGGACCTTTATGTTTATGTATATTCCAAAAAAAAGGTAACTTTTTTTGGAATATACATAAACATAAAGGAAAGCCCCATTACAGAATCAATTGTCGTTTTCAATATTTATTTATTTCTTAATTTTAACGAGAATTTTCCTAAGTAGAATTTCTTGACATTACTCATTTTTTTTTTTTTTTTTTGATATATACTTTTTGGTGAGATAATAAAAAATTATAGTTACAATTAAAAAACATGAATTACGAACATTTCATTTTTCAGTAATTGTTTATAATTTATTAATAAATAATATAATTTTTTTGATCATTTTAGTAAATATGTATTTTGGCTTTCCTTAAAAAAAAAACTTTTTTATTATCTTTTTTTTGTAAACTCTGTTTAAATCAGAATAATATGAGAGGCGTATTTTTTCTATTTCTATCGAAATAATTGTTGGACGGAAATAGCTCAAAATTTTAGCTTCTTGTTGGAAATTAAAAATAAATTAATTAAAAATTAATTTTTCAGTTAATTGAATTAATTAATTAATTACAAATTCCAGCTTAATAGGCTCTAATAGATTATCTTACGATTTTTCGTGAGCCAGTAATATAAATATACATTGTAAAAATTTAGAAAAATATACTATTTTTGAAAACATAAAAATTACAATTTAGATAGATTTTTAATAAGATTTAACTATAAGGTAAATAATGCACCAATAGATTCTACGACAAACAATTTTTTACGTATGAAACTTTACTAATCGAAATAAGATATTAATAGCAATACTGCACAAAAATAAAGTTTTAGGTCAAACACTTACTTTGTTTATACGGTACTCTTAAAGCGCATTTAAACAAAGGGCGGTTTAAAAATGCTTGTCCTAAACATACCATTAGAAAAATTTTAAATACTAAATCAATTTTATTTTAAACCGGAAAAAAATTGTTAACTTAGTTGTTTTATTTGCGTTAAAAAAAATGTAATATAAGGATTTTTTAATATAACAATATATATATGTTTTAATTTGTGAGAAACTGTAAGGTAAGAGGATTGACAGTACATCGATCAGCTGTTAGAAAACGATTTCAATGAAGGAGAAAGCGACTTTAGTTAAAACTGTTCTTATATAAAACCGGTTTTAGGCGCGTATAAACGTAGTAAATTAAATTCCATCTCCTTTGTATTTTTTCCGTATAAATAGATGTTGTAATCGGTTGTTGATTTTTTTTTAATTGAAGGAAATTATCAACAATTGCTGAAAAATTCATTGTTGCAAAAGCCATTATTTGTTTTTTTGCTTCCTGAGTAGAATTTTTGATTGAAAAAAAAGTGATTTGGACAGAAAAAAATTAATATCTTAAAAAAATGTTAAACTTTTTTACCTAAAAAAAATTGTAGGCGTTAAAGACCTTGAGGGGTATATTTTGGCAAAGTTTCCTGAAGATACAATTATTTTTGCGGAAATGAAAAATAAGAAACAAAAAAATAAAAATATTACGATGTTTCGCATTTTTTTTAAAGATTTTGAGGTTATGTGAAAAAGGGACATTTACAAAAGTTGTAGAACTTTGCACCGTCTATAATTTTTATATTGATGTTTTTACTCTATGACGTTCAGTTTTGCCGGAAACTACAATAATACCATTTTTCTCCCCCTTTCCCTCCACCAAATCCACCCCGCAAAAGTCCCACTCACGCATTTTTTTAAAAACGTTTATCAAAAGCCCCTTTATTATTTCCACTCACCAAACTGCTGTTAAAAATTTTTTTGTCTTTTATTTTAGTTTGGTTGGACTATAAGACTACAAAGGGGTCACGTAATCCATCTTTAAAGAGAGTATTTCATAAAAAAAACTGCACATTTTTGATTGCCTCTGTTTACTGTTAATTCTCCCCATTTTACGATTTTATGGTTTTTCAGCATTCAAATTCCTTGAAAAAACAAAAATAGTTTTATGTGCGCCAGTTTGATAATTGGTATATTGAATATTTTAAATTATCAATATTTAAATTCAGTGACGCACCAAGGAATTGACTTCGGGGGGGGGGGTAAAGGATAAATAATAGAAAAACTTAATTTGAAGTAAAAATGTGACCATAATTAATTGATACAAGGAGACAAGTGCTTACAAGCGCGGACCTGGGCTAAAATGTAGAGGAGGAGGGGTTAACCAAATTTAAAATTGTTTATTTACTCAAAATTTGATGTCAAAATCATGCTTTAATGCACCGAAGGAAATTTAAAAAAAAAAATAAAACTTAAAATGCAATTCTTGACTTAAAATTTAAATAAAATCGTAAATATTGTTGAGGTTTTGGGAATTTGAGTTGTTTATTTGTGCCTAATTTATTTATAAATGTTAAATTGCGCCGCAGGGGAAAATTTTTGCGAAAATGACAGTTAAAATGCCATTTTTGACAACAAATCGCAGGCAAAATGTTTTGATGAAATTACATTAAAAAGACCATTTTGACATGAAATCGTAAAAATGATAGGTGTTATAGCGCCGCTGGCGAAAATGATTGCAATTTATGATTTTTTAAAGATTTTTGTTAAAAATTAAAGTCCAGGATCTTTTATTTTGTTCCTTATATATTTTATTTCTGCTGTTAATTGAGTGCCAATTTTTCCCGGGCGGGGGGTTAACCCCAAACACCCCCCTCTGGGTGCGCCACTGTTAAATTAGGTTTTTAAAACTTAAAGTCTCTTCCCCCACCATCGCCCGAAGGGGTGCTTTTTTAAGCAAAATCGACCCATAACGTAACCACTTGATTGACGTGTCAAATTAAGGGTATTGATCTCGTCGATACGAAAATTAAATGGTGCCACTCCAAATCTGGCCGGAAGTGCCCGGCACCAATGATTTTATAGTCAAAACTCGCGGGCCGTTTACTCTAGAGACGAGTTAGTTATTACGATATATCTTTGAGAAAAACATTAGTAGCCACAATTTTGTATAAAGATGTTGATGTTAGAAATACCAACCTTAATATTCCGTAATAAGTCCTTAAAACTCCGACTGGTAACAACACCGCCATATTGAAAAAATGACAGAAATAGGTAATTTTTTGGGTTTATCTCGAGCTTTTTACTAATTATCTCGAACTGTTCGGTGCACAAAAAAACTTATGGTATCAAACTAAAAGCGTATAAAATCGTCTCTTAAACAGTATCACAACCTTTAGGCTCAGACCATCAGAGATACCCAGGGTGAAATATCGTTTGATCATTTCTCTTTTCGCTTTGGCCCTTTGTGTGTTCCTTGTGGGATGCTCATCCAAGTTTGAATTTTCGTTGTTTTCCACCCGAGATCTTTTGATCTTTCGTTTTTTTAAACATAATGTTGTTGAAGTAATTGATTCGGAGGTTTTTTTAACTTCTTTTTATAAATATAATGTTCTTAATATGAGTTTTTTAATTTTATATCTTATATTTAGTGGTTTTATGTGAATTTGGCTATTTTCTTTTTGTTGCTACTATTTTAGTGTTTAGTAATCGAAAAAAATTTTAAAAAAATTTCCCGATTACCAAATCCACTAGTAGCGGTTTTTTACAAAAATAGACAACGTACCTACATAGTCGCATATTATATGGTCGCGTCGTATTTACGAATAGAGAGTTCATAAAATGAGCAAAAATATAAGAAATGTAAACGTTGAAATTTAATTTAATCGAATCGTAAAATGATCGAAAATACCAAGCTCAAGAATAATTTCGTTAAACCCTAAAGAAAATGTAATGTGAAATAACCGAAAATATAAAATTAAAAAGAATTTGATTAAACCGTAAAAACGTCTAAATATAAATTAAACGAAAATACAAAAATTCAATATAATTTGATAAAATTGCAAATCGTTCGAATCATACGTTGGAATCGTGACTTTTGCAAGGGTACAGCCGGTACAGGTAGAAAACGAGGTGGAAGCATTGCCAAATGTAAGCCAAATACTTAGTTGTACTCGGATTTGTACCCTGTGAACCTACCCTGAAACACGAATACCTGCTGTACTCTTGCAATATTGTGCTTCAAAATGTTGCGATTCTAACGTATGATTCGACCGATTGGCGATTTCATCAAATTATATTGAATTTCTGTATTTTCGTTTAATTTACATTTCGACGTTTTTACGGTTTAATAAAAATCTGGTTATTTCACATAAAACATTTTGTTAATGCTTTGACGAAATTATTTTCTAGCTTGGTATTTTCGATCATTTTACGATGCGATTAAATTGATGTTCGATCAATTTCATTTCGGCAAAATTAAATTTTATTATATATATTTATTATATTTTTGCTAATTCTAAATACGACACGCTAATATAATATGCGACTGTGTAGGTATACGTTGTCTATTTTTGTACAAAACCGCTACTAGTGGATTTGGTAATCGGGAACTTTTTTTTATTAATTTTTTCGATTACTAAACACTAAAATAGTAGCAACGAAAAGAAAATAGCCAAATTCACAGGCTCAACGAGAACTACTCGTTAGATCTCCACCTCTTAGAAGCCGAGAAAGGGAGATGGGCTAATTAACTATATTTTAAAGCTAATTATGGATAACTTAAGGCAATCAGAGAGAACATGTTAACCACTAAACATAAAATATAAAATAAAAAACTCATATTGAGAACATTGTGTTTGTTTTGGAAAACGAAGGTTGTTGTTTAGAAAATTATTTTAAAAAACTTCAAGTGCGCCACTGTTTTTTCATATATTAGCATGTAATATGTAACATTTTAGAGAGGGCAGAAAACTAGTTATTTTTTCAACTCCTATATTTTTTAATATACTGGGAAATATTTTGGAAAGAAGGAAAAACACATATTTAAAAAAAATATTATATCTTCGCCACTGATGGTCTGAGCCTAAAACTTGTTTTATTGTTTGAGATACAATTTTATACGCTTTTATTTTGACACTATCAGTTTTCTTGTGAGCCGAACAGTTTTCGACCTAATTAGTAAAAATCTCGAGACAAAACCAAAAAATTACCTATTTCCACCATTTTTTCAATATGGCGGTGTTGGTACCAGTCGGATTTTTAAGGACTTATTAGGGAATATTAAGGTTGGTGTTATTAACATCTTTATAAAAAAAAATTGTGGCTATTAATGTTTTTCTCGAAGATATATAGCAATAACTAACTCGCCTCTATAGTAAACGGCCCGCGAGTTTTGAGTATAAAATCATTGGTGCCGGGCACTTCCAGCCAGATTTCGAGTGGCACCATTTGATATTCGTATCGAGGAGATCAATACCTTTAATTTGACACCTCAATCCAGTGGTTAGGCTATGGGTCGATTTTGCTTAAAAAAAGCACTCCTTCGGGCGATGGTGCGGCAACGCGGTCGTATGCAAGATGATACCCAAACAGATACCATTGCATTTTTGGTATCGCGAGTCTGATCCAAAAAAATGGGTCAAAAACATTTTTTTTACATTTCCGGCCAAATGCCAACTAGCACCATAAGCTTTCTGGGAATGGTGAGTACTAATCTTCAACTTTTTAAATATTTTGACTGGTTGCGAGATCGGAGGGACTTTTATGAATGTGATATAATCCGAGCAAACAAAGGAAACCAATAAAAAGTTAATGTAAAAAAATTAATGTGAAGAGGTTTCTTTACTTTTTAGCTACCCTATTTCAAGACAGTAACATTCTTGTCAAAATTGAGTTTTTTAGCTTTTCTGAATTGCCGTATTTTGCTGATAACGATTTACAAATAACAAAAAAAAATACAATTTTGAAAGTAAAGCTTCTATTCAGTCATTATTTTCAAATCGTATGCTCTCCATTACCATAAAAATGTAGTTACTGTGATTTACGTTTTTGTTAGGAACATACATGTTTCCCATAAGGGATATTATTAGTTATCTATGAAAAACCGTATTTTGCTTTGTAATATTTAACTTTCAGTTTTTTATATAAATTTTGTTTGACCATTTTTGTTACACATCTATCTTACAATGCACATTTTAAAGATTACGGCCAAAATAACTACCTGCTTTGGTTTCGGCTTCTAACTCGTAATTTAATTCACCTAAAATAATAATGCAATCTATAAACGACTATCCCAATACTGTAACTGTAACTAAAAATTCTGACTGGTGAATGATTAAAATATAAACAAACAAAGAAGTGAAGAAAGTGCTTCGAGTTTTTTTTTGTAAACAAAAAGATGTCATTGGGATAACGCTTACTGAAGGACTTCTCGGAATGGGGAATTGGTCCTCGCCGGTCAAAATAATTACCTGGTTTGATTTCAGCTTCCTTAATAAGGTTTGGATCAGCAGAAGGTCCTTCTAATTCTTGACGCAAATCACCTAAAATAATAATGCAATAAATGGTTTTCTTGATACTCAAAAGTTTACTAAATAAAATGATAAAATGCTTTACTTGATACTTCTTTAACTTCTTTTTCTCCCTTTTTCTTTTTAATTTCGATCTTGCTATCCGGTTTGCTGTCCTGTAGCTGATCTGCCTTTAATAGTATATTTTCACCCTCTTCTTTTTTAGCTTTACTCGACTGGACTGCTTTAGCTTGATCTTTGTTATCTTCCTTATCTTCATGTTTCTCGGCTATTGATGGCTTAATTTTTTTAGGTAATTTAATTTGCGTTGCTTCCAAAGGTTTTTTACTTTTGTCCTTATCTTCTTCTTTTTCCTGTTTTTGTTCTGACTCTAATTTTTCTGCTTTCGTAGGTGGTGCTGTCTTTTCTTCTTTTGGTATTGGTGTAGGTTCCTTATCACCATCTCTGATAATTTTATCGCCGGGTAATTTTTCTTTAGCTTTATCTAAATTATCACGTGAAACTCGTCCTCTACCTCTTACTTCTCTAGGTGTGAATGATTCTTTTTTATCAACAAATTTATTTTCTTTATCATCTTTTTCAAGTGGTTCCGAACTTTTGACAGGTTGTTCTTTTAGGTTGTCTTTGGACAACAACCTTCCCCTTCCTCTTACTTCTCGTGGTTTTGAACTTCTTTTGACCAGCGTTTCCTCTGAACTTTGGATAAATTCTATTTCTTGTTCCTTTTCACTAGTATCTATTGGTGCTTTTGTGGCAGCACTTGCTTTTAGTTGCTCTTGTTTATAAGGGCTTCCTTTATCAGTTTCTTTACCGGTTGACTTTGCTTCAGCTGGCTTTTCTTTTTTATCTTGTTTTAGTGTGTCATAATAATCAACAATTTTCGAAACACTTGTTACCTTAGATTCACTTTTTTTTATTTTTGGTATAAACTCGTCTTTCCTTTCTTTTGGTTTGGCTAAATTTTCTGTATCATCTTTTCTCAAGGATTTAGCCTCACTTTCCTTAACTTCGCTCGGTTTAAACTTTGTTGATTTTTCTTTATTAACTGTTTTCTCGATTTGATCAAGACTCTGCTGGCTTGGACTAGTACCTTTTTTACCTTTGCTTTTATCACCTTGGTCATGAGCAGCAATTCTATCTGTCGGTGCGTCAGTAGTAGCTTTTTCCAGTTGTAAAGTTTTTATTGTTTTATACTTCTGTGGTTTTTTAGGTTCAGTGTCTTCCTCCTTGTCATATTTTTTAGGTTTGGCTAATTTGACCTCGTCCGGTTGCTTATCGTCGACTTTGTCTGTTGTTGATGTTGGAATTTCATCTTCTTTACTGGTTGCCTTAATTTTAATTTTTTTCTGGCTTTCAGTTGCTCCTAAAATTTTTTTATAATGTACTCTGGCAGACCAATACAAGATTTATTTAGATTTTATTGGAAATATTTTAAAATGATATCTGTTTTTCATGTGTTATATTTACACTGATAATTCAATAAACAATTTTTATTAATACATAACACTGGTAGTTCGATATATAATTTTAATAAAATAAAAATATATTAACTTTTTGTATACAGATCCAATATACATTATTGTACAGAATAAACTATAGAAAGAGAAGTATGCATAAAAACGACTTTATAAGAAGTAAGCATTTTACTATTATTGTGCGTTTATTACCTTTTGACTTTTCTGCATCTGATTCAGGAAGACTTGGTTGACCTTTTCCTTCTAATTTTACCCTTTCTTTTACTTCAAAACTTTGAGATCTTTCTTGAGGTTTCACTTTATCTGATATTGCTTCTTGTTTTTCAGGTTTTTTCTCTTGAGACTCTGGAAAGTGTAATATGAAACCTATTAGACACTTAAAGTTGCATATAAAAAGAGTGCTTATTCCTTGTCCTATATCAGTACGCATGCTCAAAACGCCTAAGTTGTTACATCTCATTCATACACATTTAAAGTTGCACATAAAAAAGATGCTTATTCGTAGTCGTATCTTAGTGCGCATACTCAGAACGGATACGCCGTAGAACAGCGACTACGTCTCACCTATCTTTAAGACCCTCCTTGCAGTATCCGTATAAGCACTCTTTTTATGTGCAACTTTAAATGTGTATGGGTGAGACGTAACGACGTATGCGCTTTGAGCATGCGCACTCAGATACGGCAAGGAATAAGCACTCTTTTTATGTGTAACTTTAAGTGTCTATTACTGTCTTTACTTATTTTATATGCAATTATTATGATAAACAAGTCTCACTTTATTTGGATTGTTGTTTAATATATCCCGCTGTACTCATATCCAACACTGATGAAATATCCATAAAATTTGCTAAATGTTTTATTATTTATTTGCTTTCTACTCTATTTTATAAATTGGTAAAAGATATATTTTTTATTTATCTTACTAATTTGCCGAATATTTAATTGCTTACTTTGCTGTAATTCTCGCTGAGGTATTTTGTCACCTTTTATTTTCTCAACAAGCGCTGCATGTTTAGGAACACCCTCTTTGTCTCTTACAAGTTTTCTTTCTTTTTTTACTGGGGCTCCTGTAATTTAATTTAATTTGTTTAAAACACTTGTTTTTTACGGGCCATTTGGCTTTGTATTGACAAATTTTAACTTAATTGAAAACTTAAACTGGAGCCCAAACTAAGAGGTACCAAATTGTTTACCTGTTGGAGATTTGGGTTTTTCTTTTATGTCGGCAGTTTTGGATATTGGAGATTCTCTAGCAGACGTAGGAGTTGCTACATCAAGTTCTGATTCTTCATCTATATTTCTAGCTTCCTTAATAATACCTAAAAGCAACTTCTTTAATTTAATTTATTTTTTTAGCACAGTTGCTTTTCTTTACTCATCTTTTGTAACTAGTTTTAACTAAAGCAAAAAAATAGATGTTCCATAAAAAATTAGGACACACAATTTTGAAATTTCCGAGAAAGGTTAACTGCCCAGCAAACACGGTTCTCTCGGGTCTTCGTCGGCCCGATGTCGATTGCCGTCATCGGTCTGACGTCGATTTACGACATCGAACCAGCAGTATTTTCTGTCCGCTTTGCGATGTAGGTCCAATGTATGTTTGCCGACGCAACGTTAGACTATAGCCCGCCGTGGGAGCAATGGTAAATTTTTCTTTTTGCTGACATCGGCATACCGTCGCCGTACAATTAAGGTCCGATATAGCTGCTAAATTTGGTCGGTCTAACGTAGACAATCTGTTCTCGGCCCGACATCGGTAAACTATTCGAAAGTCCGAAATTGGTTTCCTAAAGCGGTCCAATGTCGGCGATTGACGAAGGTCCGTCGGTCCTAAAGCAGATAGAGTGCGTTTCGGCATAAAGTCGACTATAGTAAATCGGTCCATCAACAGTTTCCGATTCTCGACCAATTAAACAAAGTTCCAATAGGACCATCATCGACCCTAAAGCAGATAAGGTTTGCGTTGGCATGACATGTCGACTATAGTAAATCGGGCCATCGTCAGTTGCCGATTTTCGTCCGATTAAACAACGTTCCAATCGGACCGTCGTCGGCCCTAAAGCAGATAAAGTGGGTGTCGGCATAAAGTCGACTGTAGTAAATAGGGTCATCGTCAGTTACCGATTTTCAAACGATTAAACAAAGTTCCAATCGGACCATCGTCGGTCATAAAGTGGTGTCGGCATAAAGTCGACTGTGGTAATTTGGACCTCCGTCAGTTGCCGATTATTGACCGAAAACTGAAAAACGCAATCTGTCCAACATCGGGCCAGCGTGTAGTCGCCGAGGCCGACGCACTGCCGACGTTGTCGACATTAGCCAGATTCAATGCCGATTTGTGTTTGCTGGGTGAGTTAATTTTGAGGAAGAGAAGAACGTTTTTATCCACAGATTTTGAAAATTTTAAAATTAAATAACGTCTTTAATTATTAAAAAAATTTGTTAAAAAAAAATCAAAAATATTTTAATAAATAACGACGTTAAATAGATAACTTGTATCTAATTTTAGAAATTTTAAAATTTGTGGAGTAAATTAAATAAATTCTTCACCTTCCTGAAAATTGTCAATATACACCATGAGGAGAACCTCACACACATCTTTATTACCCTTGTCAAGTTATTCGATTTAATTTGTTTACCGCATTAAGAAATATCCCCAAACTTATCTTATTGTCTCCGAATCCAAATTATCCAAAAAATCCAAAATTATGTTTACCTGTTGCACTTTTAGGTTTTTCTTTCTTTTCGGCAGTTTTAGATGTTGGTGGTCCTACAGTAGCAGTTTCTTCTGGAGACAAAATGGATCATGCGTAAAATAATCAACAAATGCTTTTGGTCTCAAAACTTATTAAATACTAATAATTTTTTAGAATGTTATTAAGCTCTACAGTTACTTTTTATTTAAACAGTATGACCTAAACAATTGTTAATCATTGTTATATTTTTTTCAGTTTTTTTTTTTGGCGTACCCTGTACAAACATAATATAAAAAGAAGCTCTTAAAGATACCGCTAAAATTTAAATTTTATTTATGTCTCCAGCTGTACATACAATTTTTTAATTTAATTTTTTGAAAATGTTTTTAAAATGATTTATTTTTAATTTTTTACATACAACCGAAAAACTGTATGCAAAGTATCAAAAATAGAATATCAGAAATAGAAATCAGTTAAAATTTCAATCTTCAGTTCTCGAGACGGGGAGAGTACTACATATTTTCAAAAGTTATAAAATTGCTAAAAATTTTGGCTGTTGGACTTTTGTGTTTTTATTTTTTTTTTAAGTTTTGAATGTTGGAGTTCAAGCCGGAGTTGTAATATCTGTTTTTGATTCTTCACCCTATGTCAAGCTCCCTTTAAAATTAAAGAAAATAGTTTTAGGTTACTGTTTTAATTTTAAGAAGACTATGACAGAAACTCCAGGTCAAAAAATCAAAATTCATACATTAACTTAAACTTAGGCTTGGAACTACCCAGAATGAGGTTTTTTGTTTATTGTTAACAATTTTACTTGTAGCGCTTTTCGGTTTTTCTTTTCTTTTCGGCAGTTTTGGATGTTAGAGTTATAACATCTGGTTCTGATTCTTCAACCATATTTCTAGCGGTCTTAACAACACCATAGAATAAACGTACTGTTAGCTTTTTAAGAAGACCATGATATAGCACGGTCAAGAGAATAAATAAGGAATTATTAAATAATGGTTACAAACCGATAGTGCCTACTACCCTTAATATATACAGAGATTGATTAAAAACTTTTCCAAAAATTGCATTATTTAATGTATATTTGATAATTTCATGCTATTATCTTAAACCAAAAAATATTTTTGTGTTGTTGTACCTTTGTATGTATCACTTTTCGGTTTTTCTTTTTTTTCGGCAGTTTTGGTTATTGGAGTACCTCCAGTAGGAGTTCTAACATCTGATTGTAATTCTTCAACCATATTTCTAGCGGTCTTAACAACACCTTAAAATTAACGTACTGTGAGCCTTTTTAAGAAGACCATGATGTATGACGGTCCTGCCAGTTTAGTGTTGTAAATGGGTTAAATTTTTTCGGTTTACTTAATTTTTATAAAGCATCACTCAAATCAAAAGAATAAATAAGGAATTATTAAATAATGGTTACAAACCGCTAGTACCTACTACCCTTAATATTGACAGAGATTGATTAAAAAATTTCCCAAAAATTGCATTATTTGATTTTGATTTGATAAGGCCATATTATTTTAAACCAAAAAATATTTTTGTGCTGCTGTACCTTTGTATGTATCACTTTTCGGTTTTTCTTTTTTTTCAGTGGTTTTGGATGTTGGAATACCTCCAGTAGGAGTTGTAATATCTGTTTCTAATTCTTCAACTAAATTTCTAGCGGTCTTAACAACACCTTAAAATTAACGTACTGTTAGCCTTTTTAAGAAGACCATGATGTAGCACGGTCAAAAGAATAAATAAGGAATTATCAAATAATACTTACAAACCGATAGTGTCTACTACCCTTAATATTGACAGAAATTGACTAAAAAATTTCTCAAAAATTGCATTATTTAATGTACATTTGGTAAGACCATGCTATTATTTTAAAACAAAAAATATTTTTGTGTTGTTGTACCTTTGTCTGTATCACTTTTCGGTTTTTCTTTTTTTTCGGCAGTTTTGGATGTTGGAGTACCTCCAGTAGAAGTTATAACATCTGGTTCTGATTTTTCAACTATATTTCTAGCAGGCTTAACAACACCTTAAAATTAACGTACTGTAAGCCGTTTTAAGAAGACCATGATGTAGCACGGTCCTGCCAGTTTAATATTGTAAATGCGTTAAATTTTTTCGATTTACTTGATTTTTATAAAGCATCAATCAAATCAAAAGAATAAATAAGGAATTATAAAATAATGGTTACAAACCAATAGTACCTACTACCCTTAATATTGACAGAGATTGATTACAAAATTTCCCAAAAATTGCATTATTTATTGTACATTCGGTAAGGCTATGCTATTATTTTAAACCAAAAAATATTTTTGTGTTGTTGTACCTTTGTCTGTATCATTTTTCGGTTTTTCTTTTTTTTTGGCAGTTTTGGATGTTGGAGTACCTCCAGTAGGAGTTATAACATCTGGTTCTGCTTCTTCAACTATATTTCTAGCGGTCTCAACAACACCTTAAAATGAACGTACTGTTAGCCTTTTTAATAAGACAATGATGTAGCACGGTCAAAAGAATAAATAAGGAATTATTAAATAATGCTTACAAACCGATACTGTCTACTACCCTTAATATTGACACAGATTGATTAAAAAATTTCCCAAAAATTGCATTATTTAATGTGCATTTGAAGGCCATACTATTATTTTAAACCAAAAAATATTTTTGTGTTATTGTACCTTTGTCTGTATCACTTTTCGGTTTTTCTTTTTTTTCGGCAGTTTTGGATGTTGGAGTACCTCCAGTAGGAGTTATAACATCTCGTTCTGATTTACCAACTATATTTCTAGCGGTTTTAACAACACCTTAAAATTAACGTACTGTTAGCCTTTTTAAGAAGACAATGATGTAGCACGGTCAAAAGAATAAATAAGGAATTATTAAATAATGCTTACAAACCGATAGTGTCTACTACCCTTAATATTGACAGAGATTGACTAAAAAATTTCTCAAAAATTGCATTATTTAATGTACATTTGGTAAGGCCATGCTATTATTTTAAACCAAAAAATATTTTTGCGTTGTTGTACCTTTGTCTGTATCACTTTTCGGTTTTTCTTTTTTTTCGGCAGTTTTGGATGTTGGAGTACCTTCAGTAGGAGTTATAACATCTAGTTCTGATTCTTCAACTATATTTTTAGCGGGCTTAACAACACCTTAAAATTAACGTACTCTTAGCCTTTTTAAGAAGACTATTATGTAGCACGGTCCTGCCAGTTTAATGTTGTAAATGGGTCAAATTTTTTCAATTTACTTGAATTTTATAAAGCATCAATCAAATCAAAAGAATAAATAAGGAATTATTAAATAATGGTTACAAACCGATAGTACCTACTACCCTTAATATTGACAGAGAATGATTCAAAAATTTCCCAAAAATTGCATTATTTAATGTTTGTTTGATAAGGCCATATTATTTTAAACCAAAAAATATTTTTGTGTTGTTGTACCTTTGTATGTATCACTTTTCGGTTTTTCTTTTTTTTCGGTGGTTTTGGATGTTGGAGTACCTCCAGTAGGAGTTATAACATCTGGTTCTGATTCTTCAAGTATATTTCTAGCGGTCTTAACAACACCTTAAAATTAACGTACTGTTAGCCTTTTTAAAAAGACCATGATGTAGCACGGTCAAAAGAATAAATAAGGAATTATTAAATAATGCTTACAAACCGATAGTGTCTACTACCCTTAATATTGACAGAGATTGACTAAAAAATTTCTCAAAAATTGCATTATTTAATGTACATTTGGTAAGGCCATGCTATTATTTTAAACCAAAAAATATTTTTGCGTTGTTGTACCTTTGTCTGTATCACTTTTCGGTTTTTCTTTTTTTTCGGCAGTTTTGGATGTTGGAGTACCTCCAGTAGGAGTTATAACATCTGGTTCTGATTCTTCAACTATATTTTTAGCGGGCTTAACAACACCTTAAAATTAACGTACTCTTAGCCTTTTTAAGAAGACTATTATGTAGCACGGTCCTGCCAGTTTAATGTTGTAAATGGGTTAAATTTTTTCAATTTACTTGAATTTTATAAAGCATCAATCAAATCAAAAGAATAAATAAGGAATTATTAAATAATGGTTACAAACCGATAGTACCTACTACCCTTAATATTGACAGAGATTGATTAAAAAATTTCCCAAAAATTGCATTATTTAATGTTTGTTTGATAAGGCCATATTATTTTAAACCAAAAAATATTTTTGTGTTGTTGTACCTTTGTATGTATCACTTTTCGGTTTTTCTTTTTTTTCGGTGGTTTTGGATGTTGGAGTACCTCCAGTAGGAGTTATAACATCTGGTTCTGATTTTTCAACTATATTTCTAGCGGTCTTAACAACACCTTAAAATTAACGTACTGTTAGCCTTTTTAAGAAGACCATGATGTAGCACGGTCCTGCCAGTTTAATGTTGTAAATAGGTTAAATTTTTTCGGTTTACTTAATTTTTATAAAACATCAATTAAATCAAAAGAATAAATAAGGAATTGTTAAATAATGGTCACAAACCGATAGTACCTACTACCCTTAATATTGACAAAGATTGATTAAAAAATTTCCCAAAAATTGCATTATTTAATGTAGATTCGGTAAGGCCCTACTATTATTTTAAACCAAAAAATATTTTTATGTTGTTGTACCTTTGTCTGTATCACTTTTCGGTTTTTCTTTTTTTTCGGCAGTTTTGGATGTTGGAGTACCTCCAGTAGGAGTTATAACATCTGGTTCTGATTCTTCAACTGTACTTCTAGCGGTCTTAACAACACCTTAAAATTAACGTACTGTTAGCCTTTTTAAGAATACCATGATGTAGCACGGTCCTGCCAGTTTAATGTTGTAAATGGGTTAAATTTTTTCGGTTTACTTGATTTTTATAAAGCATCAATCAAATCAAAAGGATAAATAAGGAATTATTAAATAATGGTTACAAACCGATAGTACCTACTACCCTTAATATTGACAGAGATTGATTAAAAAATTTCCCAAAAATTGCATTATTTAATGTTTGTTTGATAAGGCTATATTATTTTAAACCAAAAAATATTTTTGTGTTGTTGTACCTTTGTATGTATCACTTTTCGGTTTTTCTTTTTTTTCGGTGGTTTTGGATGTTGGAGTACCTCCAGTAGGAGTTATAACATCTGGTTCTGATTCTTCAACTATATTTCTAGCGGTCTTAACAACACCTTAAAATTAACGTACTGTTAGCCTTTTTAAGAAGACCATGATGTAGCACGGTCCTGCCAGTTTAATGTTGTAAATAGGTTAAATTTTTTCGGTTTACTTGATTTTTATAAAACATCATCTACTGTTTTTAAGGAAGCTGTCTCATTTTGCGGTTTGCCATTTACGTCTGCAATTTTTGATATTGGTGTTCCAATGGCTGTTGCAAAATCCGATCCTGATTGTATACCTAAGTTTAAAGTAGTGAACTAAAAAAGGAAGGGCCATGCGGATACTTTAGCATTTCTTTTAAAATTTAAACATACTTTGATAATATTATGTTAAGTGAACTAACTTTTGCTCGGTGGTGCACCATCTTCTTTAATTTTATCTCTTTGCCCATCATCAGGTTTCTTGGCGCTTGTAGCTTCTGTACGTTCTTGATCATCATTATCTTTAGGTTTTGTTGCTTTTTTTGGTTGCTCTGTAGGTGATTCTGAGGTCTTTTTTGCTACCTTTGGTGCACTCTGATTTTTGCTGGATTTTTCTTCATCAGTTTCAGGGTAAGAACGGGCGCGTTTAACAGCTGTAAGGCAAAATTAAACAAAATAATTACAGTAGTTTGGAAAAACTTAAAGTGGTGGTAACTTTAAGTTTTCCCAAG
This sequence comes from Oxystoma pomonae, assembly GCA_963921995.1. Classification (NCBI taxonomy): domain Eukaryota; kingdom Metazoa; phylum Arthropoda; class Insecta; order Coleoptera; family Brentidae; genus Oxystoma; species Oxystoma pomonae. The sequence continues at coordinate 76,540,117 of OY998166.1, read as the reverse complement.
AGTCTTAATTTATTTTTTCTAGACGTGCCTTTTTGAAAGACTTTTATCCTAATATTTGGTTTTGCCTTATTTGAAATACGTAAATATTTGTGGTATTTTAATAACATTCATGGTCATTAGAAAACTACTGCCACTTACCAGTTTTGATATTGGATGGTCTTTGTTCCTTAGCTTTGTCTTCTTCTTTCAAATCTGGTTCACTTTTTTCTCTTTTCTTTTTAGCTTCCTTATCAACTTCCGTTTTGTCGGCACTTGGTTTTCTCTAAAAACAACTTTTAGTAAATTTATTGTTGCTAGGAAAATTAAAATTAACTTAAAATGAATAAATTAACTTGATTTTTATTGTACTAAGACTTTTCAGTCCAATTTAGAACCAATCACTATACAGGAATCGAACCCGGGCTGTCCGTGTGAAACGGATATATCAACCACTATTAAGTCTTACCTTTCGGTCTCCTTTTTGCTGTTCTTTTTTATCTTCCTGTTTTGCCTTTTCTTTTTTAAATTCGCCATAGGGTTCTTTTTGCTAAAGGTATAAACAATTGAAAATCTTGCTTATTGTAAATAACTTGTGTACAATAGATAAAACGTCATCTTTTCTTTAACAAAGATTTCTACTTACCGTTTTAGCAAGTTTTTTCTTTTGATCATCATCGAGTTTAAATTGACGGTAAATTCCAAGCAAGGCTTCTAAATAATTAATTTTGTCTTTTAGCTTTTGCAAATCTGGATCGGCTGAATCAGATGTAGCATACAACAAAACATCTATAGGCAAGATTCCTTCCTTGCAAATGCTCTATAAAACAAACATATTAATCTTTAGTATTTGGAGTTAGTGCCATAAATATGTTTATCGGTAAGTACTCCAATAGAGTAGTCTTAAAACCACATTTTTCCAAAAAAATTTATCTATAGGTTCGCCGCCATTTTGAATTTATGCGTAATTCGGGTTAACTCGGTTTTAGTCCGATATCTCAATGAACATGGGTAAATCGACAGAACTAGCACTAAGCAGCCTGGTAAGTAACATAAACGAAGCCTTTGATGCCAAAAGCATCGCTCTGGGCATTTTTCTTGATATAGAAGAAGCGTTTAACAACGCACTACCACAATCCCTTTTTGAGGCAGCGTCCGTTAGAGGGATTGAATCCACTATCACTGGATTCATAAGAAGCACGCTAAAAAAGAGACTGCCCTCAGGGGGGTATTCTGTCACCCCTCCTCTGGTCGTTCCTCTGGACGATCTCCTTGCGAGTCTACAACTGATAGACGTAATTGCACAAGGCTTTGCTGACGACATAGTAGTCGTGATAAAAAATATTCCAGAGAGGTCCATCTCCGGAAAAAATACAACAGTTCTTAGACACAGTAAATGACTGGTGCAACAGGGAACAAATGTCTGTAAACCCTAGCAAAACAATCATTATACAGTTCACCAAAGAACGGAAGCTTGACTTCCTTGTTGTTCCGGTACTAAACGGTAAAAAAATCCCATTCGCATCTGTAGTAAAATATCTGGGGGTGACCCTCGATAAAACACTTGCGGAATGCGCATTTGAAAAAAGTAAAGCAAAAGGCAGCACTGTCTCTATGGACGTGCTAACAAATCTGCGGTAAGTCTTGGGGCGTTAGCCCCAAACAAATGTACTGGCTGTATATCAAGCTAGTTAGACCCATGATTACATACGGGGCAATAGTTTGATACATAAAGAGCAGGCAAACGCTGACTCGTGCCAAACTAACAAGCATCCAACGTCAAGCAAGTATGGTGATATGTAGTGCTATGAGCTATCAGCAGCGCTTGAATGCCTCCTAAACCTTCCTCCTCTACACTTTGTTTTAGAGAAAGAGGCTATGAACGCAACTTACAGAATCATAGCCAACCAATGGGGTGGCAGGGCAAGTCAAGTAGTACCAAACCCTATTGAGAGCCACTGCATTCTAGGGCTGATACCGGATCTAATGCCCGCAACAGTACACAGCAAAAAGCTATACAACACTATTTTCCCAGATAAGGAGAACTGGACGACAAACAAAATAAGTTTATCAAGTGAAGATAGTTGCTGGTACACTGGATCCGGAGATTATTGAAGCCGGGAAAATATCAGGATTATACATAGTCTTACACGAATGGCTATAATTTTCCAGGCGGAACTGTTCGCCATTGAAGTGAGCGCACGTTGGATGATAGATCATAACTGGCGCAACATAACAATAAAGATACTCTCCGACAGTCAAGGAGTCCTTAAGGCTCTTGAATCCTATAGGTGCTCATCGAGAACTGTTAAGAGCTGCCAGGACACACTGAACACCCTAGGGCGAATAAACACTGTGTCGCTGGTATGGATTCCGGGACATTCTGCGCATCGGGGAACTGAGACTGCCGACCAGCTGGCGCGTGAAGCGGCCTCTGCCGTCTTTATTGGCCCCGAACCAGCCCTTGGAATAGCATAAAACACAATCAACACTGCTTTCTCAGGCTGGATGGAAAACATGTTCCACCAATACTGGAGAAAATTGCCGGGACTGGCACATTCCAAAGAGTTCATTACAGTACCCTGCAGGAAGAGGGCCGGGAAACTCATTGAGGTGACCAGGCAGAACATCCGGGCAATGGTTGATCTATATACCGGAAACTGCAGGCTGAAAGTACCATTACACAGAATAGGTCTAAGTGAGGATACCGAATGTAGGCTCTGTATAGAGTGTGATGAGACGGCCAGACATGTGCTATGTGAATTGCACGTCAGCGTCAACGTATCTTCGGTAAACCACAGATCGACGGACTGGATCTGAATGATGCTTCACCAAAGCAAGTTGCGAGCCTCTTTAAGGGGCTGAATATTCTGTAGCAACAAAAAATGTTAAAAGTGAGCCACAATAGACCCAATAGTGGTCGCAGTCGACAGTACCATACTGGCACACTCACAAACGAATCAATCAATCAATCAAACATTGGTCCGATCTAAAACAAATTGTTTTGTTTTATAAAAAACTGGTTTTTCCAGTATTTCCTTAGAATTAAAAAAAAATGTGTGGGTTTTGGTAATAAAAAATATTAGTAATGTTAAAAATAAGGGAGATAGAGGGCGCCACGTGTATTTTTTTTATAGGAAAAGTGTGTAGTGTCTTAATTCTTATGTATATATATAAGAAATAATGATATTATACACAGTAAGCACTTAAAGAGAAAAAGTTTAAGGCCTGAGCGTAGCGAGCAGCATTTTGAATTTCAGAAATAAAAATGACTGAAGATACGAAAAAGTGATAATAAATAGTGATACACCAAGTGATATAAGTGGCATTTTTAAACCCTATAGGCGAGATAGTGTACCAGGATAACGAAAGATACAATTATATTTTTCACATTGACGCCCTTTTGCGTACCCAGGACCAAGCTATGAGGGGGGGTGGTAGGAAGAAGTAAGTAAGAAATATTAACGCAGTCAAGAATATTTAAAATGCTTTTCAATTTATAGGCACCAAAGCTCTCACCACCACGTTCCAAATAATACCCCACATGCCATATTCTGAATTAAACTGGGTCCCTTCCTACGTACCTACTAAATTTCGTCAAAATCGGACAAGTGGTTCTTGAGTTAGGCGCGTTGATGACAGACAGACGGACAGACATTAAGGCAAAAAATGTTCCAAATGATTTGAAACGCAAAGATCTATAAAAAATTTTGAAAGCGAAGCAACTTCTTTTCAACCGTTTTGGTAGGATCAGTGGTCAGCTCGCACTATTCTATTCTAGTATAACGTGTAGGCATAATGAACCAATTGCGCCGCAGGCAAATGAGAAAAAATGCCGATTATTTAATAAGAATCTTATTCAGATTTGAGTAGCACTGGGTAACCACAACCTCTCCTCTCCCCTTGGGTACGCCACTGTATATCCGCGCATACTGGAAGTTACGGGAAATCACGTTAAAAACCAAGTCTCGTTTCATTTTTATCTTAAAAACCTTAGAAAAGGAAAATTAAGGCTACCTTCTGGATCACTCTGTAAAAAATGTCAAACATACTTATAACATCTCTAAAAAACGCCGCAGTTAAGAGGTTTAAATAAATTTAATTACGCTATTGCGAATGACTTATGTGAGTAATTAAAGATATTAAAAGAACACCTAAAAAAAGTTCGAGAAGAGGGCAAAGAGGCCAAGATAAAATGTCTAAAGCTTGAAATTAACAATAAACTATATACTGCAAAAGATCTCGAGGGGCCAACGGGATCAGAGGCAGAAATAGAGAGTAGCGAAGATTCGTCAACAGAAGAAGAGGAGGAAGACAAAGAAACTGTAGCTAGAAGAGCCACTAAAAAAAGTAGCTCCTCTCTAGACAAGCTGAGTATTCCAAGCAGCTCGAATAAAAGAAAACAAAACACGCCAACGCCGGAAACGAGAAAAACAAGATCCCACAAGAAGAAAAAGTACTAAAGAAAGATTCTTTAAACAATTTGATTTAGATTTGAATATACCTGAATTTTGCATTTAAATACCGTACTAAAATTTCATATTATCCTTTTGTGTCTTTGTTTCCAATAATATTTTTAATGAAAATATATTTTTTGGTTAAACTTATTATTTTTTCAATATTTATAGGTTTAACTTGTTCTATTTATATTAAAGAAATACTAAATATCACTACATCACTTTTTTACAAATAATTCTTCCAATAAATAAAACTTAAATAAAACGAACCATATAACAAAACGAATACGAACTAGAAAAATGGGATTCTCACGAACCCAACATTGATAAAGCGACAGAACCCTTTCCAAAAATAATTGAAAAACATAAAAATGACTCCACAAAAATAATTAAAAAGCAAATGGCATCAAAAAATTGATCGTGGATTACAAAATCAATAATGAAATCAGTAAAAAGAAAAATAATTTATTTTAAATAAAAAAACAAAATCCTACAGAACAAAACAAAGCTAATTATACAATACATAGAAACAAATTAAATCGGTTAAGAAAAACAACCAAGATAAAATATATACAAAATAAAATAGAATCAAAAAAGTAACAAAAAAACAATAATTAATAAAATAAAAGATCAAAACGGGACAATAACTCACCAAACAAAAGATATATAAATTTGAATCAATATTCACGAACGTTGGAAAAAACCTGGCCAAAAATTGCATCCACAATAAACAAAATCACAACAAATAAGAAAATACCACCATTTTACTTTAAATGAACAAGTAAACAAGAAATAATAACAACTATTAAAGATTTAAAAACATTCCTGGCATTGACTATATTACAAGTGAGTTAACAAAAAAAATTTCAAAATTTATTGCGGAACCATTAAAAGTAATAGTTATCAAATCATTTATTACAGGATCCTTTCGAAATATTTTTAAAAGCACAATTATAAAGCCTCTACATAAAGCTGGAGATAAGACTAATGTTTTCAACTATAGACCAATTTCACTTGTAACAAATTTTGCCAAAATTTTTGAAAAAATTATAAAAATTGGACAATAATCAGTTATTCCAGTCGAACCATCGTCGGCCCTAAAGCAGATAAGCTTTGCGTTGGCATATTGTCGACTATAGTAAATCGGACCACCGTCAGTTGCCGATTCTCGTCCGATTAAACAAAGTTCCAACCGGACCATCGTCGGCCCTAAAGCAGATCAAGTGGGCGGTGGCATAAAGTCGACTATAGTAAATCGGGTCATCGTCATTTGCTGATTCTCGACCGATTAAACAAAGTTCCATTCGGTCCATCATCGGCCCTAAAGGAGATAAGGTTTTCGTCGGCATTATGCCGACTATAGTAAATCGGGCCATCGTCATTTGTCGATTCTCGACCGATTAAACAAAGTTCCAATCGGATCATCATCGGCCCTAAAGGAGATAAGGTTTTCGTTGGCATTATGTCGACTATAGTAAATCCGGCCATCGTCAGTTGCCGATTCTCGTACGATTAAACAAAGTTCCAATCGGACCGTCGTCGGCCCTAAAGCAGATAAAGTGGTCGGTGGCATAAAGTCGACTATAGTAAATCGGGCCAACGTCATTTGCCGATTTTCAACCGATTAAACAAAGTTCTAATCGGACGATCATCGGCCCTAAAGGAGATAAGGTTTTCGTTGGCATTATGTAGATTATAGTAAATCCGGCCATCGTCAGTTGCCGATTCTCGTCCGATTAAACAAAGTTCCAATCAGACCGTCGTCGGACCTAAAGCAGATAAAGTGGGCGTCGGCATAAAGTCGACTATAGTAAATCGGGTCATCATCAGTTGCCGATTTTCGACCGATTAAAAAAAGTTCCAATCGGACCATAGTCGATCCTAAAGTGGTGTCGGCATAAAGTCGACTGTAGTAATGTGGATCTCCGTGAGTTGCTGATTATTGACCGAAAACTGAAAATCGCAATCTGTCCAACATCGGGTCAGAGTGTAGTCGCCGATGCCGACACACTGCTTACATTGTCGACATTAGCCCGATTCAATGCCAACGATTTGTGTTTGCTGGGAACTTTAAGTGTCTATTAATAGGGAAATTTTGAAACACTTAAAATTTTTGACAGCCGCTGTGGTAGTGTTTAACAACCACTACCACGCATCGATTTTACCAGACTTTTTGGAACACATTAAAAACTGTCACTTCTAAAAAAATTTAGAGATGAGACAGAATAAAAAATTTGGCTAAATTATACAAAATAAGTGTTTTATATGTTGGAACCTGGTAATATTTTATTATTTTTAAAATTAATTGCGCCAAAATTTTCTAAAATTAACCAGATAAATAACCACAACGAAATATGGCTTAAGGCAGTCGTAGAGGTTAATTACCACAACGGAAAGACGTTTAGATATTGCGCAGACGCAGTAATTACCACAATCACTACGAAGTGTCAAATAAGAATTCCAAAATATCCCTAATAGGTGAGTAGTTACTTTTGTTTTGTCATGGCCAACTTTACACAATAAAGAAGTAAAGTCTTACCTCAAGAATTAGTAGTGTCAACTTTGCAGCACTCTATCTGAGGTATTTTTTGCTATACAAAAAGAAATGTTTAAAAAAGTAACATACAATTTATATTTAAACACTTTTCTTCTCAAGTCTACAAAAGACAAATATTGGCTAGTAAGTACTCACCTGTCAAAAGTTTAAAAAAATTATTTTGTTTAGCCAAGAAAAAAAAACGTTTTAAAATCGGACAAATATTAAGCTAAATATTAAGTCCAACACAAAATCCAAGATGGCGGCGATCCTGGCATAATCCCCTATTAGCCCTGAAAAGTGTGGCTGTGTAGTCAGTTTTTTCATTTTAAAGTACTATTCTATTAAAGTTGCCTTGGAATATTCCTATGTTTAAGCTGCATCCTTATATTTTTGTCGTTTTTTAGTTAGAAACAACATTTGAATTTATAAATAAACTTCCTATCTAGTATTTAGAACTCAAGACAATTTGTTTGGGTGTTAACGGTTGCTGTGCTAACATGTTAATAAAAGAAACTGGAAGGAAATTTTAAAAAACAAAATTTTCTAATACCTATAGAGGCTAAAATGTTTAAAACTGTCCCTTTTTAAAAGTAAAAGATTTTCGTTTCCAAATGCCAATATGACAAGAATTTTTTGAAATTTTTTTGGCGGTCTTTAAATTTTCCTGTTGTGTGACTAACAAATTTCGTTTTGCATTTTTTTAATCATAACTATAACAATTTTTATTTAATTTATTAATTTATGAAGCACGATCCAAACTTTATACAAGACTACTACCGTCTTTCTTGTATCTCTTGTGGTAACACATTTATGGGGGTGGGAGGTAGCGGCTGAAGACCCCCCCCCCAGTGTCATTGAATATCGACTCGAAAAAATTAAATTTCCTCAAAAATTAAAAAAAAAACGATTATCCCAGATTCCTAGGATCAATCTCTGCGTATGCCATTAGAAATTTTTTTTGTTTTGACATACTTTTTGGTAGGATAATAAAAAGTTATAGTTACAATTTAAAAACATGCTCAGAATTGCAAAAAAACAAATAGTGGCTTTTGCAACAATGAATTTTTCAGCAATTGTTGATAATTTCCTTCAATTAAAAAAAAATCAACAACCGATTACAACATCTATTTATACTGAAAAAATACAAAGGAGACGGTATTTAATTTACTACGTTTATACGCGCCTAAAACCGGTTTTATATGAGAATGGTTTTAAATAAAGTCGCTTTCTCCTTCATTAAAATCGTTTTCTAACAGCTGATCGATATACTGTCAATCCTCTTAGATTACAGTTTCTCACAAATTAAAACATATATTGTTATATTAAAAAATCCTTATATTACATTTTTTTTAAACGTAAATAAAACAATTCAGTTAACAATTTTTTTTCGGTTTAAAATAAAATTGAGTTAGTAGTTAAAATTGTTCTAATGGTATGTTTAGGACAAGCATTTTTAAACCGTCCTTTGTTTAAAAGCTCTTTAAGAGTACCGTATAAACAAAGTAATTGTTTTACTTCAATCAATCAATCAATCAATCAAAAAATACTTTATTGTCAAAAAAAAAAATTATGTCGACAAAGCAGGCTAAAAACTAAAAGAAATAAAAACATGTAAAATAAGTAGGAACATAAAGAAAATACATTATTATTGAAGCTTATTTTAGGTAGAATGTAAGTTCATAAAAAAGTCAAATTTGGGTCTACATTAATAAGTGGTTTTAAACCTATAATCACTAACAAATTGGAAAAGTTTGTTATGTTTATACTAAATTACTAATAATAAAAAATACCCACTTTACTATGATTAAAAAGGAGCACAACAGACACATAACATAGTTGCACCAACAATTATTGTAAAGGGGACAACACTATAACAGTAAAAAGAAAAAGAATAAAAATATCTAGTCACTAAAATAATTCATAAAAAAAAGAAAAAAAAACACATTAAAAGCAGCAAGTTTATAATTGAGTGTCATAAAATTCAGAAAGCGAGTAAAAAGGTAACTGTAAAAGCCTCTCCCTTAGATCCCTTCTGAATTTTTTAACAGAGGTGGCACATCTGAGGGTGATTGGCAAATGATTGAAAATTTTAATTCCCTCGTATATAAGAGATTTTTGTGCTAAAGTGCTTTTTGGAATTGGCAATCGAATGTTAAATTCTTGTCTTGTATGATATTGTTGAGACTTGGGCCCTTTTTTATAATTTTTAAAAACTAAAGATGCTGTTTCCAAAACATAAAGTGATGTAAGTGTTAATATTTTATGTTTGACAAATATAGGTTTGCAAGACTCTCTTTTGTTTACATTGGAAATGAATCGAACAGCCTTTTTTTGTAATATTAAAATTATTGATAGCAAATATTGATGCGCAGATCCCCAAAACGGCAAGCCGTACCTTAAGTGTGACTCAAAGAGTGAGAAATATACAGATCTAGCCATATCAACTCCCAGTTCAGATCTCACACATCTCACTGCGAAGCACCCAGAAGAAAGTTTTTTACTGAGTTTAAAGATATGTTCATCAAATCTCAGCTGGCTGTCAATATGTACACCTAGAAATTTATATACATTTTGTTTTTGTAGGAGATCCTCACCCAATTGTACATTCTGCAAACTACACTTAAAAGCGAAAATGTTAGTTTTCTCCACATTTAAACAAAGACGATTGGCATCGCACCACTTGTTAATTTTTGATAGATCGTTGGAAATAATAGATTTTAGGTATTCTATGTCTTTATGATGCCACAAAACAGAAGTAAACTTTATTTTTGTGCAGTATTGATTTAATATCTTATTTCGATTATTAAAGTGTCATACATAAAAAAATTGTTTGTCGTAGAATCTATTGGTGCATTATTTACCTTATAGTTAAATTTGAATCTAAATTGTAATTTTTATGTTTTTTATTATTTTAATTATTTAGAGAGAAATAGAAAAAATCCGCCTCTCAGAGTTTACAAAAAAAGGTAATAAAAAAGTTTTTTTTTAAGGAAAGCAGTTTAGATCAAAAAATATATTTACTAAAATAGTCAAAAAAATGTTTGCATTTTTTTCCGTAAAACTGAATGGTGTAATCGATTCTGGATTTTTTTTTTAAATTGAAATAAATTATAAACAATTACTGAAAAATGAAATGTTCGTAATGCATGTTTTTTAATTGTAACTATATTTTTTTATTATCTCACCAAAAAATATATATGAAAACAAAAAAAATGAGTAATGTCAAAAAATTCTACTCAGGAAAATTCTCGTTAAAATTAAAAAATAAATAAATATTGAAAACGACAATTGATTTTGCAATTCCGGCTCTCTCTCTCTTATATATTACCTAACGATTTTTCGTGAACCAGTAATATAAGTATCCATTTTAAAAATTTAGAAAAAAATTACATTCATATAGACACGAAAAAAATATATTTTAATTGTTAAAATAAAATAAAAAATAAGTGCACCAATCGATTTTACGACAAACAACTTTTTGTTTATCTATGAAAATTTATTAACCGAAATAAGATGTTTGTAGCAATACTGCACAAAAATAAAGTTTTAAACAAATGACGGTTTGAAAATGTTTGTCCGAGGCATATCATTAGAATAATTTAAAATACTAAATCAATTTTATTTTAAACCGGAAAAAAATTGTTAACTTAGTTGTTTTATTTGCGTTAGAAAACGCTTTTAATGAAGAAGAAAGCGACTTTATTTAAAACCGTTCTTATATAAAACCGGTTTTAGGCGCGTATAAACGTAGTAAATTAAATACCGTCTACTTTGTATTTTTTCGTTAGAAATAGATGGTTTAGTCGGTTGTTGATTTTTTTTTTAAATTGAAAGAAATTTTCAACAATAAAATGAAAAATTCCTTGTTGCAAAAGCCATTATTTGTTTTTTTGCATTTCTTCATACTATGATAATCTTCCTGAGTAGAATTTTCGATTGAAAAAAAAGTGATTTCGACAGAAAAAAATTAATATCTAAAAATTTTTTTAACCTTTTTATCTAAAAACAATTGTAGGCATTAAGGACAAAGACAGTTATATTTTCACCAATTTTCGTGAAAATGCAATTATTTTTGGAAAAATGAAAAATAAAAAACGAAAAAATAAAAATATTACGATTTTTTGCATTTTTCTCTAAAATTTTGAGGTTATGTTAAAAAGTGACATTTACAAAATTTGTAGACCTTTGCACCGTCTACAACTTTTGTATTGAAGTTTTTACTCTATGACGTTCAGTTTTGCTGGAAATTGCAATAATACCATTTTTCTCCCCCTTTCCCCCCATCAAATCCACCCCGCAAGAGCCCCACTCACGCATTGTTTTTTAAAACATTTATTAGAAACCCCTTTACCATTTTCACTCATTAAATTGCTGTTAAATTTTTTTTATTTTTTTCTCACTAAATGAGTTAATCCGATCGGTCTAGTATACACTTCCGGCCACATGAAATGCGTACAGCAGAAGTTAGCTGCAGGTCTGTTGAATTTAAGTTTTGCTAATTGCGTTGCTTATTATAACTGACTCTGACGTTTTCGAATCACAGGTTAGATCAACACCGTTCTCAACTAAAAAGCCAGTTAACTCATTTTTGTTTTAGTACCCTTTGGCCTATGATCGATGCCATATTGACACCAAACTGACAGAAAATCCATGTTTTACTCGTCAATTTGGTTATAAAAATGGCAGCCACAATAGGCTAAAGGGCACTGAGGCGATAGGAGGAGGATCTTTTGACATTGTAAACATAAAAATAAGGAGGCTAGCGACACTATACTATAAGACTAATATACTAATCAAAAAACAATTTTTTTTAAATTATTCAACATTTTATTATAAAAACTTATTCTTAAAGCTCATTATGGACGAAACAAGACACACTTGTGCAAATAAGAAAAAAGTATCAAAAAGAAAGAACTGTTTGGCGAAAGGAAAGCAATAACTTAATCATAGTCAGCGCACCTCTGCAGGAACGGTAAATTGGAGTAATCTAATACTATCCAGACAACCAAAAATGTTCCAAATAAAAAAAAAACTTTACGTAAATTAAAAAAAAAAAACAAGAAAAGGTTCCTTCAGTAGCGTGTCATTTCCCCGTCAGCCTCGATAATATTTGCTAGTCTTCGTCTGCTAAATTTTGAAATAAATTTGGATTTGAAACAATGACTTCGTCGTACCCTCTGACTATGAGCTGCATTAATTTCTGGGAACAATATCCATTCATGTTACCTTTATTGCTATAAGACCCCACGTATTTTCCATGGGATTGGCGTCAGGAGTTTTTGCCGGCCATGGCAAAATGTCGATGTTGTTTTGCTGCAACCACTGTTTAGAAATGCGTGCGGTATGGATAGGACAGTTATCCTGTTGATACACACAGCTGTAAATCTTCCATGGATTCTAAAAAGAGCCCCATTTCCTCTCGCAAATGGTCGGTCTTCAAGAAAGTCGCTTAGTTTCTGATCCTGATGAGGCGTACTGACTTCAAGCCAGTGCCTCGCCTTCGTCGAACAGTTCCTTCTTCTTGATACTTCTTCTTACGATTGTACCCTTGTTTCGTCCATATTGGGACGCTACTCTTCGAATCGACCGTCTAATTTTGCTTGCTGGGCTTTTTCGAATTCGTTTCGTGTGACAACAACAAAACCTGACGGTGACATTTTTTGTCAATTTGAAATACCTAAAAGGTAGGGTCACTGAGGTGCGAGGCCCATAATACACTATATAAAATCGGCGTACGCATTTTATGTGACCGGAAGTGTACGTATCGCTTTCGAAATAAAACGAAAATACATGACATTTTTGACTTGCTCATGCCATGTTTCGAACGATGCCCGCTTTTTTGACGGGTGCGATGACACAAAAGCTGACAGCAATCGATGCGTACGGAGTGATGAACGTATTGTTACGTCCATCCCAACGCACGCATCGATTGCTGTTAGCAGATCTCACCTTTCAAAAAAGCGGGCATCGTTCGAAACATCGCATAAACAAGTCAAAAATGTATTGTATTTTGGCTTTATTTGGAACGCGATACGTATACCGATACCGATGCGTTGAAATATTTACTTTAAGTGTCTATTTTAAGTTGGTCATAGGACGTACACGCAAACGTGGAATATAGCGCATTCTGTCTTCCTTTTATCTGTACAAAAGTAAAGACTTCCGCTCGAATACAGATATCAAAGTCCAATCTCTGCGGTCTATCGTTGAGCTTTTTCATCGTCATTTGCATGTATACCGTTCATACATAACGCTATCCTACGTAGCATAGCGTTTGCGGCATGTTGCTAACGTGAAGATGTCATCAAATATGCAGCGAGTTTTGCCGACGGGAGCCAAAAATCAATAAACGAGCGGCCGAACCAAAGAAAGTAAGATAGAAATACATGGTAATAAAATGTAAAAGACAGAAACATCCGAGCCGGAAAATTTCACGTATACCGCTGGGCACCTCGTATGTGTCATGACCAACTTAAAGTGTCTAATGAATGAATAAATGTGCCAATTTAAGCTGGGTTTATACAGAAAAATAAGATAAGATATAGCATGACATAACATAACATAAAATATGGAAAATGGTTGTTTATACAGGAAATAACATGACATAAGATAGGTAAACCCTAATTTACTGCAAAATTAATGAACAGCCTACCCTACCTATGTAGGTAAATGTCAATATCCGCCGTTTTGCTTAACTTTTTTGCGTAAAACTCGTTTTTTTTTAACAAAAATAACATCTACACTATTAAAAAAAAGTTGGGTTATGGTTGAAACTGAAATGGTAAAAAATGGCGTCATGGTTATGCGCGAAATGTGATTTCACATGACATAACATAACATCAAAAGATAATAGTTGGGCGTCTTTTTATGTCTCATGTTATGTTATGTTATTTTTCTGTATAAACACCAACAGGGTTTGTCATAAGCTCAACTCTTATTTCATTTTATGTTATTTCTTATTTTATGTCTTAACCCAGTATTAGTATTTATATTGAAGTTGTAACTTTTTTAGTTTTACTATAGTAAAAATAGGACTTACTCCTTTATTTTTAGCCAAATATTTAATAAAGTGTTGTCTTCTGTCTTCCACTTCATCACACCAGACTCGAACATCTTCAGAAGAACTATATTTCTTCATTCGAGCTTCACTTCGTAAACGCGGAATTTTCACATATTCCTCTTGGAAGATGCGCTGTTTCTCTTGTATATAACTCATATTTGAGAATAAATTTATCAAGTATCACTTTAATAAGGTTTTAGTTCTTAAATTTAGAAAGATATTATATTTTGTCACAAATGACACTTTACTATTTTATGTTTGTGTTGTTTCTGTCAAAACAAATAAAAAAAATCTGGCTGATACCACAGATATCAAAAGGCCTTTAATCAATTTCCGTTTGAGTCTTCTTTTGACAATAAATTAAGAGGGAAGGTCAGTGGTACATTGTGGCAATCTTAACTAATAGCGAATTTCACTACTTGCCCCGGTGCAGAATTATTCGAGCTGTGACTTCACGGCTCGAGCTTTTGCATGTTTCAGTATAGTAAGACCCTCACCTATTGTTCGGGGTGTGAAAGTAAATAAAAAAAAGCTGTAAACATGCTACCATTTCTGAGAATTACAGGTGCCGATTTAAAAATGTGTAATTATTTCTTAATAAGTGCACGTTTTCGGACGAATTAAAATTTATCAACTTTATGACTAATTACGAATCGTTATAACATTAGGGTTTGATTACGTTACAAATTAATTTTCTTAAAATAATTAAGACAGGCTTATAAGATACCAAGCTGATTTGTAGTTTTGAAAATCAGCTAGCAGTTGATGTTTGGTTACAAAAGAAGTTATTTGTTGTTAATCGTGATTGTATGAAAAATGTTTCGTCCGTGGGAGAAAAAACCGAGTACGTCATGTGGAGATACGGGGAATAATGGCGTTACAAGAGAAATAAGTGATAAAAAACAATTTAAACACGATATTTTGTCACTTGATACAAAAAAAGTGATATTGGATGTTCCTACCACCCTTCTTGAACGTGGGTTATCAAAATTTGGTGCCGTGAAGGAAGCGGTAGCTTTAACCCGAAAATCGGTAAAAACAGTGTGGCGTGTAGTAAATAAGCTGATAGTTGGGAGAAGAAAAAGGAAGGATTCTATACTTCTAAGAAATTGGACATGGGTGATGTGGATATCATTCGTAGAAAAATATATCAAATGTATAGGGAACAAATGATTCCTACTTTAAAAACATTAATTCAAAGATTCAAAAAGATGATACAGGAATACAGTGTTGCCGTGAGAGTGAGTTTTAAAATAAAAATAAAAAATAAACGGCAAGTGATTATGGAATCGGCCCGTTTAAAAAAATGGAGGATGGAATATTTAATTGCAATACACGAGTATAGAAAAAGTAATAGGGATATTGTTTATCTCGATGAAACCTGGTTTGACACCCATGAAGTTCCAGATAAAGGTTAGTTGCTAGAACAAAAAATGGGTTTATACCAAAACGGTGGCTTTGTCAGCCAAAAATATAAAGGATTGCCGTAGTGACTACCATGACGATACCACAGCGTAATTATTTGAAGACTGGACAAGAATAAAGTGTTCCCCAATATACTTCCAAATATTGTAATTGTGATGGATAATGCAAGCTACCACAGTAGAAGGCCAAATAAAGTTCCGTGTTTAAATGACACAAAACTTACCATTTAGGACTACATGTTAGAAAATAATATGTATTTTGAGGATAGCTACAACTAGGAACAATTGCTTGAAATAATTAAAGCTATTGTGATTCTTTGGCAAAAGAAATGGGCCATACAGTGTTGAGACTTCCTCCTTACCATTGCATTTTTTATCCATTTGAACACATATGCCATGAGCTAAAAGCAACGGTTAAAAGAAATAATGTTTCGCCAACTTTAAATTCTTCTGTGGTAGCTTTAATTAGATCGGCGGAACATAATATTTTATGTAAAAGCGATGTAAAATCATATGTAAATATAGATGTGCTACCCAGGGAAAAAATTACCATAGACTTTAATGAGGACAGTAACAGTAAAACTGACTAAAGTTAAAATTTGTTAATTTTTTGACTATCCCGTATTTTTTTGTAATATATATATATGTGTATAAGATGTATCTATTAGATTAAAATAATTTTGTTATTTAAAAAAATATTGTTAGACCGAACCGTCAATAAAATTACAAAACTAAGTGCGTCCCTGCTTCCATTCGAAAACCCGCTGAGTCGCAATAAATGCTTATCGGCCATGAATAATAATGAGTCTCCTAGATCGATGGTCAGAGCATTACCCTCTCCACATAGGCCGATCAGCTCTTATCGTTTTAGTGTCCTTTTATCCACCTTCGCCGCCATTTTGACAGAAAACTAATGGATTATCTGTCACTTTTGAGTGAAAATGGCAGCCAAGGTGGATAAAAGGACACTAAATCGGTATGAGTTGATCGGCCTATCTGGAGAGGGTACTGGTCAGACTATACCCGACCCAAGTCGCGCCGCGGCGCGATCAGCTGGGCGTATTTCACTAGACTCGAGCTATCCGCGTACAGTTCGATTTTAGATTTCAGTAGCCGCTCCCGTAGGTCCGAAAATTCGAACTTTTAAGAACTGTGGTTTTTGACGACAATTTTAAACTAGGGCTTCGAAAATTCGAGCCGAGTGCGCCATAGTGAATTCCGTTATTATACTGTACTGAATTGACGTTAACCGACATCTGGTTAACCTCAATTTATTACAGTATAATAGCCTCAGACTAATAACTAAAGAGAGACCAAACATTCCCTATTGAAATCCTCTAATGTTTACAATCCAACACCCTTCTGGACGATTATATGAACAGAAAAGAGATAGAGCAATAAAACGGCAACACTGTCAAAAATTGCTTTTCCCATTACCAGCGGCGGCGTTAATTTTAATTTAAATATATAAATGTGAAAACGAGATATAAGGTAGGGTTGGTCGGATTTTCTTATTCAAAAGAATTAACTGCCAGAACTTGCATAACCACAAAAAATAGATTTATTCAAGGATAAAGTTTAGTTTGAGGAATGTAGGTATTTACGAACAGATCAAAAGTTTACCAAAGAGCACTTGAAATGATTTTTAGGTCAATTATTCAAGATGGCTGTTATATATTTTTTTTAATTGTGCAGTATCCCACAAAACAAAAGTAAAAAAAAATATTTTCATAGCAAAAAAAAACGGTTAATAACCCGTTTTATAACGTTTTTATCAAAAAAAAAACACGCTAATAAACGGCCTATTAAGCGTTTTTTTCACTATGATAATAATGTCTCTTTTAGTTTTCTTAAGTGGAATATAAACTTTATTTATCAAATTAAGAGAACTTTTTGTGATGTTAATTATGAAAATTTTAAGGCCAACAAATTTTATTCTTTACACATTGGCTGCATGTTCATTTCTGAATACAGAACACAAGGAAAATTTAAGGAAGAGGTAAAAAATTACTAGTAGTTTTTCAGGAAACAGGAGTCAAAAGGCAAAAAAATAAATAATAAATATTAATGAAAATAAAAATAAGATTGGCTCAGAGTAAATATCTCCAAAACGGTTTTATTCACATTATAGAAAAAACCCAGGTACCCATTAAAATACAAAAAATACCTGCCCCAGTACCTGACTATCAGCACTTGGTCTTATTGTCTTCTCTTGTTATGTATAAATTATAATAAATAAATATTTTACATGCTGCAAAAGGAGCAAAATTATCTGGTACTTTTGTTTCTTAAAAAAGATTAGTATTAGTCTTAGATTTTTGATGTATTAATAGTATAATCATAAGCTTTTTACGCAGTTTTTTACCTCATACTACGCCCATGACTAACGTAAAATGACAGGATCTTTCTTACCTCCGAAATATTAGTTCTGGGCTGGAATATCCGCTTTTATTGCATACCAGCTATTTTGATGGTCCTCAAAATAGCTTGATACAGTTCTTTTTTCACAAATAGTCACAATAAAATTCAAAAATCACCGAACAACACAAACCCCCGTTAACAACAACGCCGTCAGCTGCAACCAAACATGTCGGCATTTATTCGCGGCTCGTCGAAAAAACGTTGCCGGCTTGTGTTCTTTTTTATAAATCTCGAAATTCTACTTATTAAAAATTAAAAAAAAGTTAATTATTGAGACTAAGAATTAGGACTAAGAATTAAGTTATTAGCATAAGAAAAATTATCCTATATAAAAATATGTCAAATAATCAATAATATTATCAAAAGAGCTTCAAGAAGTTTATGAATTGTTTTGTTTCCAGGGAAACCCCGCGGTAAATTGGTAACCATGTATTTTTTGGGAAATAAACATTGTGGCTGGTTGATCGGGGTAATATTGTTTACTGTTATATCTCATTTTTTTTATTAATCTGAGATAATAGCGGAATTCACTATGCCGCACTCGGCTCCTGTGGCACAGAATGACAAACACAGGGCTGCGTTCAGAAAGCACACACCATGGTGTAGGTGCGCGCACTCGGTGTGTCCGCAAATTTTCACACCACCTATAATCTGTCATTTTTGTCTAATGTCACCTGATTTACAAAAACAAAATAAAGGGATGTATTTTTCGAAAGTTGGGTTGGTTTCTGAGATTGCTTTTCTTGTGTGACATTATCTAATAAGAAATGACACAAAAAACATGTTTTTTTTGGGCTACAAGTGGGTAGAAAAATGTAAAAATAGGCTTTTTGTCCTCTCTTCTTTTCGAATGCTGGGTTTTGGGTTGGTTTATTGGGTTGCTTTTGCTTTTGTGATATTATCCAATGACCCAAAAAAGGCATGTAGGTGAGCAGTTTTTAAAACCATTCCCACCACTTTTTTATTTCTTAACGGATCATTTAAATATGGGGCCCTTAAAAAGCTACATAAACATCCCAAAATTTTGAAAATGATTAAGTATCAGCAAGAAATTTTTGAGACCTCCTATAAATAAAGTATATATACTAGACTAATAAGATATTCAACAATAGAAAGAAAAATAAAAAAAGTCACTTTTTCTTCCTATACTATTAGGTGTATTGGCTTAAAAACGACTCTAGAAAAAAAACTATGAAAAACCATATATTATACACACTTAATTAAAAAAAAATTAAACAGTCTTGTCGCTAAAATTAGGTATCCAAATTTCACCATATCATAACCTCATTCAAGCACACCAACCAACGTCCAAGTTGAGAGTGGGGTAACGGTGTGGTGTGATAAGCTCACTAAAATAGACATAAATATGTGCAATTTTGACCCTTATTTCCGCATGTTAGTGGCCTTGGTAATGACGCTATAAGCGCACCAGTAGACACACCACATTTCCTGCACGGCGAAAATGAGACGCACCGGTCATTTTCATATTCCTGAACGACGACACACCACGCACCGATGAGTTTTTTACATTGGGCTGCTAATGTCAGTTGATTTACAAAAACAAAAGAAAGGGATATTGTGATAAATGATAAAATAGGCTTTCTGTTTCCTCTTATTTTCGAAAGTTGGGTGGGTTTTGGGCGTTGCTTTTCTTGTGTTTTTTTATTTTTTTTGAGTAGAAAAATCTAAAAATAGGCTTCTTGTCCTCTCTTATTTTCGAATGCTGTGTTTTGGATCCGGGGTTGCTTTTCTTTTGTGACATTATCCAATATGTTTTGAGTAGTTTTTAAAACAGTCTCCACCACACAAATATGAGGTCATTGAAAAGCTACGTAAACATCCCAAAATTTTGAAAATGATCAAGTATCAGCTAGAACTTTTTGAGACCTCGTATAATAGTACATTATAAACCTATGAACTAAAGTGCCACATTCAATCCCGCGGCGAAAGGTTTGTAGCTCGAACGTAGGGAGGACAACAATTCGCTAAGGGATTAAACGACACTTTATTCCCGAGGTTTATATACTATTTTATCCACTTTAGGAAAAGATCTTTGTTAAAATTACGTTGTTTCTACGCCAAATGGTTTGTCAACTACAAGAAATGATGCTAAGAATGAAATCCTGGACAAGAGCAAGTGCTGTTTGGCTTGACTTGCCATAAATTTAATTATAATTTTCCGGGGATTAGTTTTTTTTTAATCTCTGAAGGATTCAATTTACTTCTAATCCCTAAGCTGCGGGATTAAATTTATTTTTAATCCCTTAGGGATTAAATTTTCTTTGAATCCCTTAGGGATTCAATTTTCTTTGAATCCTTTAGGGATCAAAAGTGTCACTTTAGTCTCTAAAAAGAAGGTATTAAAAGTATCTATTTAATCCCTGAAGTGCATAAAAATAATTATATACCTATACTAGACTAATAAACATCACATTTAAAAATAGAAAGAAAAATAAAAAGGTCACGTTTTTTTTACTTTCTATACTTATTAGCTTCAAAACAGTCTTGTCGTTTAAAATTATCCAAATTTCACCATATCATAACCTCATCCGAGCACACCAACCATCGCTCAAGTCAAGACTGGGGTAACGGCGTGGCGTGATAAGCTCACTAAAATAGACATAAATATGTGCAATATATATATAATCAATTTTGACCCTTATTGCCTTGCTAATGACGCTATAAACGCACCAGTAGACACATCACCTTTCCTGAACGGCGAAAATAAGACGCACCGGTAATTTTCATATTCCTGAACGGCGAAACGTCACGCACCGGTGCGTTTTTTACACTGGGTGTGGGCATTCTGAACGCAGCCCTGGTGTGGGCATTCTGAACGCAGCCCAGGTGACAAACGTTCACAAGATATTGAAAATGGTAGGTCAAAAATGCCAATAGCGGATTCATGTTGCCGGCTTATGCAAAATAATAATTGAATGACAAGTTCAGTGATGGAATCCAAACGGAGTGTGATACACCGAGAAAACCAAGCTTATGCAAAGCTCTGGGCTACAAAATTGAAGCTCGGAAAACTCGTTTTACTAGTGCCTCCTCCATTTAAATGCATTGGTGCAAATAGTTCCAGTGTGTTAGGATTTTTTTTTCACAGACCCAAAAAGTGAGCTGTGATAATTCATAAAACTAATGCATAAAGTGGGTTATCGTAACTCAGTGGCGTACCCAGGGGTGGGGGGGGGGGTTGGGGGTTAAAACCACCCCTCAGAAGGTCGAACCCAATCTACAATAAATTATTCATGATCAAGGGCCCAAGGGAGAGCTATAGCTCCCCCAATTTTCTGACCCTTTACTCCAGTTTGTGACGTGTATTTGGTGTGATGTCTTAAATTTTAAAAAATTTGCCTGTGGTGCTATGACGTCATTAATTGTTATAATTTTTGTTCCATTCTAAGAAATTTTAATCAGCCCGCAAAACGTGTAATAAATGGTATTCTTACTGTAATTTTTCTTAAAATTTTCGTCTGCGCCGCATTTATGATTTGGCAACAAATCTATATTTACCACTTCTTAGCATTTAACTTAATCTACAGTTAGAAGATCAAAATTTTAAAAGATTTTTTTTTGTCAATTTTTTACTGCGGCGCTATACCAATATTAAATATCAATATTATTTAATTTTAAGCAAATTTTTGGTCAAGAACATTTGAGACCCAAAAAAATAGTATTTTAGGGTAACTTTTAAAAAAAATTTGCCTGCGACGCATTTAAGGGTTAATTCTAAAAAGAATCTGCAAATGAGTATTTTTATTTTGTATACACTAACTCAACACCGCCCCTGTACCCTCCCTTCAGTTCAAGAGCTCAAGCAATAGGCACCTACCTAATTTTTAAAAATTTGGCGTAGGTAGGTAGTTGATTTTTATTAAATGATGAAACCTCCTCCAGAGTCAATTTGTGGCTACGCCACTGCATAACTCCATAGTCATGGGCTTTTGAAACTTTATAAAATTACTTGCTGTAGATCAAGGACTAAGCTGTCCTCTATTTGAGTTCTGATACTCATTTTTTTGCTCAGTGTATTATATTACACGGCGTTTAGGTTCTTTAAATACTTATTTTTTGTTCAAAAGTTTTAATGCCTTAGCCGATATGTGACAGGAATAAATATTAATTAAGTGAAAGTGCACCTGATTCATGACCTTTTTATCTACATAAGTTTGATTGACATACTAAATTTTACCCATAAATGCCGAAAACGAAAATAAAGTAAATATTTAAACGCATCGGTATCGGTATACGTATCGCGTTCAAAATAAAGCCAAAGCTCATGCCATATTTCGAACGATGCCCGCTTTTTTGACGGGTGCGATGACACAAAAGCTGACAGCAATCGATGCGTACGGAGTGAGGAACGTATCGTTACGTCCATCCAAACTCACGCATCGATTGCTGTTAGCAGTTCTGTCATTGCACCAAAAAAGCGGTCATCGTTCGAAACATCGCATAAACAAGTCAAAAATGTAGTGTATTTTGGCTTTATTTCGAACGCGATACGTATACCGATACCGATGCGTTGAAGTATTTACTTTAAGTGTCTAATAATTGAAATGTCACGAGGCCGCGTAAACTTGAGCCTATGGTTTCCATTCATCAATAAGCTAGGTAATTGACATTGGCTGTAGGCTTATTATGACCTCTGTCTTTCGTGGAAATATTTTAAAATTACACGATAGCTATGTTAAAAAGGCACGTTTCTGCACACTTCATTTCACCTATAAAAATGCACGATTTCTAGCACATTCTATATAAACTTCAAAATCGAGTACCAAAATAAGGAATTTTGAGAAATTTCAGGCGTAATTCTTGGCTTACCTGAAAACTGTATATCGCTACTTGCTTTTGTTCCAAAGTTACAATTTTTTTAAAAATATTTTATCCCTTTTTCCCCCCTTCAACCTCACACCATCCTACCCAAAAGTTAATCAGTTCATGGTCACCCGATAGAGGATTTTTGTACCAAATTTCGTTCAAATCGATTAAGACGTTCTTGAGTTATCGTGTATACAGACAGACAACAGACCAACAGACAACTTTTTTTTTTCGTCGATTAAGGTGCTTTGGAACCTTAGTAACTCATTTTTGATAAAATTATGAGAAGTCAAAATTTCACGATTTTAATAGTCCCCCATACCATGGTGGACTAAAAAAGATTAGCTAAAACACATTCCCTATAAGAAAATGGGAGGGTTCTTTTGGTTTTTGTGACTTTGTTTGCGGCTACCAAACGTTACTAAACTTTCGAGGCAAACAATCAAAAACAACGTCAAATTATCTAGTATGTATGTATTCAAAACTGGTGGTTAGCTCTCTACCGAAGGCTGAACCATGCACTGCGGCCTCAAATGGGCCTATTGTGCCCAGGTATCTACTGAGATTTTAAATATCGCAATTTTAACACATACGACCCAGGAAACTAAAAAAATCCTGCAGACTACAAAACTTGATTTAGGCTTGATACTTTGTCTTCAACTTATGCCAATTGAAGCTTTAGTGAAAGCCACCAAATTATCTAGTACGTAGATACAGAAGCAACCAATTCTAAAAATAGTTATTTATCTAACAATACTTTTGTGTATGCGGTGTCAAGTGCATGAACGTGGAAAAGGCACTATACGCACATATATTAAATACAAGATTTTTTTTACTTGCGGAAAAAAACTGTTTCCTAGTTTTTATTTTTTGGGAGTCGATTGTATAAATTTTACCCAGACATCCAAACTATTAGCAGATTATTATTTTTAAAAAAATATCTTCACTCACGAACTACGTTGCTGTGCCCGTAACTTTACGATTATTCCTACGTAAACGCCACGATTGTAACCAGGGGCTTAATTTTTCAATTTCAATAGAAGGAACGATCCCTCAAGAGAAGGGATCAATCCCGGGGAATGATGACTTTGGACTCGGGGAGCGCGAACACCCAATTTTTGATAGAATGGAATGAGCGATCCCCGCTCAAGAATACGAATTGCTTTCGACGTGAGATCATTCGACACAAATCTATGTCGTTCCCTGCTCAAGAATTCAGGCCCTGGTGTTCTGTCAGCTCATCCATTATAAAGCTGGTCTCGTTCAAAATATGACATAAAATGCGGAAAGTGTAATAGGGCGAGTTTGTAAATCCATCGGTGGTGCCAACCAAAATGTTCATATATTTTTCGATGGATTTCACCAATCCAACAAATTTTGGCAGCGTTCGCCACCGGCTTCGGGAGTCGGTGTTAAATCGTCGTTGGATTAAACATAACCCTACTTTATGCTTATTTAATTATTTATTTCGAGTTCCGTTAATATACAAGGTACAGTACAGGATGCTGAGTAGAGATGTGTAACTCTGATGATGAGCTAGACATTATACTAAATTTAAGCTAAAAACGTACTTGCATTGAAGACTATGTTGAAAAAAACTGTCCAGAAGTACAGCATGAGTGCCTTTAAGGGCGGTTTTCATCGATGTAGTTAGTACGTCGATAGCGGTATTCATAGTCGTTCCTCAAGATTCCTTCCTTCTTCGCCCATAAGAATTTACATTTCCCAAGAAAGAAGGGAGCCTTGGGAACGACTATGAATACGGCCCTTATAAGTGACATTTTCAATTTTCTCCAGCCGAAGTTGAGGTATGTTATTTTAAATATGATTATTGGCACTCAGTTGTTTACACCGAAACGCGTTCTTTTTGTATTTGGTGCTTCTCTCAAATCTTTATACCTTGGGATATTCTATTCAAATATTAAATATGGAATATCATTATGGGGTGAAAGCAGCCACATTAATGACGTGTCTGTGCTACAAAAAAGGGTCATACGTATTTTGTTTCGCCTTAAAGTCCTGTAGGGGGAAATTTAAAGACAACAAATTACTAACTGTATCAGCAATTTATATATTCGAATGCTTACTGTTCCTACGAAAAAATTCCGTTCAGTTTGCTGACTACAAACCCACCAAGACTCAAAATACTAGACATAAAGAACATATCTACATATATCCAAAACATAGACTAACCACAACAGAAAAGTGTCTTCACTATGCATCAATTAAGTTCTTTAACGTATTACCTATTGCTATAAAAGAAATACTATCTTTTAAATGATTCAAAAAAGCAGTTTTAATTATTTATGTGAAATTGAGACATACACAATCAATGATTATCTTAGATATAGGATATAACAAAACTTTTCCAGAATATGTGTTAAGTTATGTAATAATTTATTATGTGATATTAGTATTTTAAAACTCTTTATTTGCATTTAACTGTAATAGTCGTATGTGTCGATGGTTATCCTACTTGTTTTTTTTCTCAGTGTTTTTATTAATATCTCTATATTCTAGAGGGTGTTTGTTTAATTAAAAGTTGTATTGTAATCTATTAGTGATATAAGTATAAATTGGTATTTTAAACGATGTTGTTTTGCAACTAATACTCAAATTTTTGACGACGCAAATGTACGTTTGTATTGATTTTGGCTAAATAAACTATTATCTATTGTCTATTGCTAGATATCTGTCAACCGAATGTTGGCACCGATGTTTCACCTCTGTCAAAAATATGTTAAATTTACCAACTCGCCCATACTTTTGTGTATGCGGTGGTTGTTGCATGAACGTGGAAAAGGCGCTATACGCATATGTATTGGGCACAAGTTTCTTTTTACTTGCGGAAAAAAACATATAGAAATTGAGTCAAAATAAGTCAGAAAGAAACTCATTTCGCAAATTTAAAATAGAATTAATTCTAGTCAAAAACCTACATATACAAATATAAAATCAAGAAAATTCACAAAAGTACAGACGAGTACGTATACATATAACCCAGTTACAGTTAAACTTTATTAATATTAATTAGCAATTGTTTAACTTTGTTTTTAAATACATTGATGAGATAATTTTATTTCATTTGGTAAAACATTATAAAATAAACAGCCATTGAAATATGCACCTTTTTGATAAAGGGCAGTGGAACGTTGGTCGCTACATAAGTAATTCTTATTTCTAGTTTCATATGGTCCATTCAAACAGTTTTTTTTTTGAAAAATAGTCTTATTTTCCCTGACGTAGCAAAGTAACTGTAAAAGTTAAAAATTTTAAAACTTTAAATGCATCTCGACAAGATTCTAAAGGTTTATTTTTTTTAATAATACGAATAGCATATTTTTGCAATGGGTAATTCTACGCCATACGGACGTAACGACCGTTACATTATTTTACAGTGAATTTGTGTAGGCGTAATGTTATGTACAACTTTGAGTTCACACATGTTAAACTAAAGAAATATTCAACTTTCATCATTAGTTACTACTTAGAGGACAATATTTTTAACCTATGAGTAGCTGGCATTGAAAGTTATAAAACCATAGTTTTAGTGTAACAACCGTTACCGTAGAATTACCCCAATATAAAAACCTTATTTACGTTTTTAAGGCTCCGCCCCAATGAATTATGCGGTATTCTAAGTAAGAATAGAAGTTTTTAAAATAGTCTCACTACACTGATTCGACATCGTTCTCAAACCAAAACACACAGACGATAATTTTTTGCAAAATGATCGATGTAAGTGTTATAGTTTAATTGATTATTTACATAAAAACCTAGCAGCTTTATGTCTCGAGAAGTTTCCAGTTGCTTGTCGTTTAAAGTAATATAGTTTATGTCAATATGTGACTTAAATGATCGAAAAACCATACAAGCAGTTTTATCTGCATTGACCACAAGTTTATTTTTTTTCATCCACTCGCAGACCTTAGAAAAGACTAGAGCGACAACCATCCCTATGTCTTCACGGTTCGAAACTTTAATTAAAAAATTTGTGTCATTTGCGTATGACATTAAAATGACAGGTAAATTATTAAAAACGCTGATTATTAAAAAAGCAAGGGTCCAAGTATAGACCCTTGAGGTACGCCAACAGTTAGTTCCGCGGTACTAAAATAAATTGGCCCGCTGTCAGAAGACATTTTGACTCGCTGAGTACGTCCACACAGATACAACTCAAACCATCGTCAAACTGTAACTATAACATAATAAACAATTTCAGCTTTCTAAGTAATATATCGTGGCTCAGCGAATCAAACGCTTTACTAAGGTCAATAAAAAGAGCGCTGCCAATTTCTTTTTGATCCAAAATGTTATTAACTTCATAAAGAAACGAGAAAAGGGCTGTGTCCAGACTTTTACTCTTAACAAAACCATTTTGCGAGAAACGAATAAAGATAGATCTTGGAAAACGTACTCAGAAGACTTATCGCTGGATCACCTTTTTTATGTAAAGGCTTTATGATGGCAATTTTTAGTTTTTCTGAAAAAGTTGCTCTCGTTCAAAACATGACATAAACAAGTCAAAAATATATGTTGAAAACACAGGACTTTTTTTTCGACTTTTCCCTCAAAGGGTGGAACCTAGGACGACGCCGGCGACGTTTCATCCTTATTAGGGACACATCAGCTAGGTGTACCAAAATGAAAGAAGATTCGCTCGTGCTTATGTTCGACTAGCACAAAAAAACTCCTGTTTTTTCGTTATATTTAAAGTGCATACAACCACTACCCATTCGTTTATTATTATATATGTATTCTGATTATTCCAAATTCTCCGGACGAATTTTTTTTTTATATGTACTGGGACTTTCCATACATTACAGGATCAATGCCCAGTGTTAGCGAAGTATTTGCAAAGTTAAAGACAAACACAAAATATCCATGCACCTAGTCGGGATTCGAACCCGGGATCTTCTGAGCGGTAGGCAGATACGCTGCCCACTGCGCTACAGCGACCAATTTCAATCAGCACTGTTTTATGATGGCTGACATTTAAAAACATAAACTAAAATTGGATTTGAAATGAAATGAACTGTAGTGTTTTTTCGCTTTGTTTTGAACCAGTTGGTAATACCATGTATACGTATACGTATACGTATTATTTATTTACAATTGGGGTTTAAGTCTCTATGCCTATTATCTAGTTTAATACAGTAGCCTACAGGGGCGCAACCATAAAAATGGGCAGCATTGATTCCCCCAAAAGGTGCCAACCACTACTGACTGAACGCAAATTGTTCTTGAAAGTGATAGAAGGGAGCGCTCCCAAGGACCTTACTACTTTACAATAGAGTGACAAAAAGTATTAAAATCAAAATTGATAACGAGTTTTAAAGGTTTATTCTGCTCCCTGGCTGAGTTCTCGACTTATATTGAACTAGGAGAACGCAGCATTCCCTCGATATATCACTTGATTTTGACTACTCCCTAATTTGCTCCCGGGAGAATGTTGCTCCCTACTGCTCCCCGACAGTCAAGAATAAACACCCAGCTGGATTAGGGTTAATTTTATTCATTGTTACGGATAAAGTTTGATCCACTTTACCTTATTAATTAATAAAACACCTGCTATGGTAACTATTCATAGTCGGAGTCTAATTAAGAATCCAGCGGCGACGCGTGCCCTAAAAAAATTGGGGGGGGGGCATCATTTTTTAATTTACAAAAACTATATTGAAGGATGAGTTTTTAATGGGACACCAAAAAAAAAACAGGGATATGGGTCTCTCTACAAAAACAAGTTGGTACAGCAGGGGCGGTAACGGATTTTTTTAAAGGGGGGGAGCGGTTAAGTAAGTGTTGGTTTGGATTATTATATGTACAAAAAAATAATTATTTAAATTTAAAAGCAAATAAAGGGGATGAACACTTAGGGTGTAATCTCAGTTTTAGACCATTTTCGAAAAACATGTTTTAAATTAAACGAAAAATACCGTTTTTTACACGACAAATGTTTCGAACACAAATTAAAACAAAATTTTAACAATTAAAATGATGTTATAGTGTCGCAGTCAACATTTTGTGCAGTAGAATGTTCTTCAAAAATTTTGAAAAGTGCGTTATTACTGCCAAAAGGATTAATGTGTGATCTGAGTGCGGTGCAGGCGCAAAATTTTGAGAAGATTAAACTAAAAATGCAATCATACTACACCCCGCCCTCAACGAAACTCAATTTTGATATTGTAAAAATTATGTACTTAATATGTACTAATTTAGTCCCCTTTTAAAAAATTTTGTACTTATTGAATAACGGAGTTATCTGCACTTAAAATAGGGGGGTGTGGCTTGGCGCTATTAAGCTGCACCCCTCCCCATGCTTAGGAGACAGATTTAATGAAAGTTGATAATGTCATAATTTTGTACTAATTATGTACTCTTAAAGAAGGGTACTTTCAGTTTACAAAAACCATCGGTTCCTAAGATTTTTGTTTGTTATGGGGTGTGTAGTTTGATATCAAGGTACACCCCCCTCTGCTTAGGAAAGAGATTCGACCAAAAGTGACTATGCCAGAATTTGGTACTAATTTTATACTGATTTCGTGCTTTTCTAAAAAATTGTTTTTTGTACATGTGAGGTGTGTAGCTTGATATCAAGGCACACCCCCCTCTGCCTAGGATAGAGATTTCAAAAAAGTAATTGTACCAAAAAGTACCCTTCTTTAAGAGTACATAATTAGTACAGAATTATGACATATCAACTTTCATTAAATCTGTCTCCTAAGCATGGGGGCTCCGTTATTCATTTTTTAAAAGGGGACTAAATTAGTACATATAATTAGTACATAATTTTTACAATATTCAAATTGAGTTTCGTTGAGGGGGGTCCAATTTTTACAGGTTTGAAATGTTGTAGACAAAAAATACTTAAAATTAAGCTAAAATTGTAACAATCAACGATTTCATAGCGCCGCAGGATATTTTTTTTATTGTTAAGCCGAAATTACTTAAAAGTTGTGATCCTTTTCATATTTTTTATGATATGTTTAAAAAAGTTGCGTTGGATTGACTCAAAAGGAAAAGCTGATCACAACACAACCAAAAAAAGTTAATGTCGGTTTAAAGGTGGGGGAGGAGCAAGGGCCCTCCTCGGCTTTCCGACGCGACGTTGCTGTAAGAGTCCAATTCGGAAGAAATGTAACTGTAAGACTGGTTTTTTGTTTGCAATTTATCTGATGCTCGCCTTAAATGATTTATATTAAATTGGTCACTGCATAATGCAAAGCTCTGATTATCGTAAAGATATATTATTGATCACCATCATAACGATTCCATCTATTAAAACGCACAGACAAATATTAAAATTTAAAAGCAAAAGTGCTTTATGCCAATATTTTTAAAGTCCAATCATTATATTTTTCGCCAATGCAACGTCAACGTAACACCGCACAAAGGGGCAAGGCATATGAATTCGTGGCAAAAATTCCAAAGAATCCCGCACGTTTAACATGGGTTTATGGCCTACCGTAAAAGTTAACCATTTTTTGATATTTTGAAAATATTGTACTTTAGGTGAAAAAAATGAAATTCTATGGTGATCGTATGTATGTGATAGGAGATATAAGCCGTGAAAGAACGTATGTCTGTGTCGTAATTTGAAAAGTACTTCGTAGATTTTTATGATTGGGATGTCATTTGGAAGGTACTTCAATACTGCACAAGGACGTATCCAGGATTATATTTTAGGAAATCTTGATTGTCTGGGAAGGTTAATTTAAAACTTACTTATTTTAATTCCGTTTGGGGGGAACGGTTATTTTTAAGTCTGGTCTCGTTTAAAAGGTAATGAATTAGTCTACAGAGGCGTACTCAGGATTTTGTCTTGCCATGCTTATGAGGACCAAAACCGCGCCAATTTGCTTTTTAAAAAAATATAAAATCAGAGTTATAATTTATTTTGTCCGGTTTTCGATGGTAGTTTTCTGCAAGTTTGGCCTTATTTTAAAGGTAATCAAATACGCTACAGGGGTGTATCTGAAAGTCTATCTTAGCGAAGTCATAAATACCTGCAAGTTAATACAAAATATAATAACGCATCTTATTCTGATGGATTGAGATTTATACAGAGGTTCAGGTAAGTTTAAACTAAGTGGGCTTTCACTTTGCTTTGAAAAATAATTAGGAATAGGTCGTGATGCATTTATGACATATCTATGTAATTTTCATTAAAAATTGTTCTTCGTTTTAGAAACTTACTGCAGATCGAGGAAGCAAAAAACTTTGTTTTATTAAAAACAGATATGCATACCTAGTATGATATTAAAGAAGTATCAGTTTTTTATTATAATTACTCATGAAGTGTTAGTGTTCTTTTTAATATAAGTAATTACTATACGCTACTGTTTTTCCTTAATGTAGAATCTAAAATGATAAAACTAAGACAATCAACAGGAAAACATTTAAAGAACACCGACTAAAACAATGTTTTAAATCCGATTTTTTCCATTTTTCTGATTTATTCCCACCAAACCCAACCTAATACCGAAACTTGGCCCATACTCAGTGGCATATGCAAAACATTCTTTTCTAAGGGGGGGGGGGCTTGAGGTTTCTGGGGGGGACTTAAGTAACAACATAGTTTCAGACGACAATTAATTTTTTATTTTTGGAAGAGTTTAATATTTAGGATTTAACATTCATTAGATCTAGGGGGCAAAAAAACCCTAAACCCACCCCCGCATACGCCACTGCCTATACCTTTAAAGAGTACTCACTTCATTGATGAATGAGACAAAAATGTTAATGCAAAAAAATAGAGTTGTTTTTCGTTTTTAAAATTTTTCCTATTTATTGACTTTTTAAAGTCCATGCCCCCCTCAAATTATATTCTGCCTACGCTCTTAAATTACCTTTTAAATACGACTAACCCTTAAAAAACCACAACCAAAGAAAATAAAACACAAAAACATTTTACTCTCATTTACGTTTTTTTTTTAAATTCACTTTCCCAAATACTAAAGCTCCCTAAATTATAATCCTGGTTACGCCTCTGTGCAGTATTTAAGTACCTTTCAAATGACACCCCAATCACGAAAATCTACAAAGTGCTTTTTAAGTTACGAGAAAAATTATACGTAGGTGTTTAGTAAACATACGTTCTTTCATGGCTCATGTCTCCTATCACAGACATACGATCCTCATAGAATTTCATTTTTTTCACCTAATATGGTTAACTTTCACGGTAGGCCATAAACCTATGTTATCCGTAGAGGATTCTTTTATTAAAATGCAAGAAAAACTGAGCCACAATCAAGCTTAACTTAATCAAATCACACTAGCCTTGAAAAAATTTACAGTCGCAATCTGTCAACAGATTCGACGGCAGTCAAAAAGCGTTAAACAAATTGTTTTGGTTTTTTTAAATTTATTTCTAAAAAAATGTGCAATTTTTAATTATAATTTTAAAAGCGAAAATAAATATAAAATAATTTAGAGTTACATCTAATTATGAATACAGTAAGTTAATTATTTTTAGTTAAAAAGTTCCTACCATTTCCTTACCGGTTAATCGACATTTAGTTATAACATGCTGCCAGTTTTAGGGTTAATTTTTAACATTTGTAAGTTTGGTGGAACGAGAACTCCCACATTCCGCTATATTCCAATCAATTTTTCTTTAATATATTTTTTAAAACTTTTACATTTTGTGAAAAATGGCAAGGTTGGGCGATTGCAAACAAGGTTTGACTGCAGAAAAATGAAAACTAAAAAAATGTTTACGTTTTTTTAAACGTTTTGGTATATTTTACAATGTATCAAAGATCGGAGACATATATCAAAGATTTGGCAGATTTTGAACATCAGAAATGATTTTTTTAAGATGGCCGCCGAAAGTGTTGATTATTTTCCTGTGTTCTAAAAAAAAGTAGTATAATTTTTCTACTTCACACATTTACAGCAGTTAATCAAACACTTACAAAAAAAAATAATAAAACTTATACACCATCCGCCATCTTGGAAAAAGTTACAGTTTTGTTTTGCGTTTAACTTCTGAACTCATAAAAATTTAAACAAGGTGACTAAGGAAAATATTTTAAAGAATTACATTACCAACATTATTCGGTGACTCAATCATATGTGGGTCAAACGGGTTTTAAGATATTTGAAAATATTTATTAATTTTTGGCCTTTAACTCCCGAAAAAATATTTAACAGAACAGAACAGGATTTAAAAATAACATTTTTAAGTAAATCTTAATTTTTTAAGGTAAACAGTTTTTAAGATATTTGAAATAGCATTTAACAACCAACATTTTCTTTATTTAACTTCCGTACAATTAAGATTCAAAAGTAGTTTTTAATTAAAAACAAATTTTGTTTTTATTTTTAAATTTCTTGAATCAAAAAATTGCACTTTTGGATTAATTATCATTTAAAAAGTAGGAATCATTTACCTCAATAAAACTGTTTTGTGTGCGCTGCTGCCAAAAAATTTGCCAGTGGCGCACAGAAAAAATTCACTGTGGGCGTAAAAATTGCTATTTTTTAAAATTATTCACCACCTTGAATTATTACGAATTGAAGAACTTAGTCTTGTCTTCAGCTGTTATATTTTTAGAAATTGGGCTATTGGCTCTAAAAACTAGTCTAAGTCTATCTAAAAAGTGACATTTTTTCTGACCAATGCAATAGTTACTTTATTGTATTGAGGAGGGGGGAAAGGGCTGTCATTACTTTTTTTGTTAAGTGTTCAAAATTAATTTAAAATTTATAATTGGAATTTTTGACAGTTTTTGGTAGCCCCTGACCCACTGTGCGCCGACGCTGTCAATTGAAAATCAGGACTTTACCTGAAAAATGTGTTTTTATTAAAATGTTAAGAAAACTAGCTGGTTGCCCGCGACTTGCTTTGCATGTTTTTGTAGCTTTCTCCTCCCCCTCCACCTTCCCCTACTGCCACCACTCTTCCACTTTCAAGCCCCTCCCTCAATTCTTTCCCACGCCCTTAAGCCCCACTTTGTCTGTGGTTTTTCCTCTTTTTTTGCTTTTAATGGCCAGTGAAAGTCCTATTAAAATCGGTTTAGTAGTTTTTGCGTGATGCTGGAACAACAAACACACAGACAGTGTTTACTGGATTTTTTCTATCTATATCGTTTGGTTAAAAGCCGACACCAAGAATTAAAAAAATATATTCATAGAGATTTATTTGACAACACCCATTCCGTAGCCAGCAGTGGAATCCGAGCAGTTCTACAATATTTTCCACCCTTTCCACGCGAAGTTTATACAGATTTAATTGATGTCAACTGTAAGCGAGAATTTTTAATCTCACGTTTGATGATTGTGTATCTCCCATGAAGGTATAACTTAATGAAGGTCTTTGGTTTCTCCCTATCAAGACAGTTGGTTACAGTTGGGCCGGTGCCGCATCGTTTTCTTTAATTTTACTTTTATCATGTGTGCTGATAATATTGTTATTAAAATTTCATAAAACTTTTTTTTGCACACTTGTTTATCTATTATTTTAGTGATAAAAACATCATCATTGTCTAACCAAAAATGACGATACATATTTTGCCTATGATATGTCAAAACTAGAGTATGCGTCTATGCGTCTCCATGTTATAATATACATATATACAATCAATTGAAAGAATTCACTTCAAGTTTTTAAAAAACTAGATGGTGTGTATCCAGAAATTGCAATACCTATATAATGTTTCATGTAATGGATTTAAAGTGTCTTCTCCTGAAGAGAGACGAAAGTCGACCGGCGGAGCTTCAATTTATTTATAAACTAATTAATAAGAGGATCAATTGTCCTGAATTATTACAACAAATAAATTTTTTGGTACCTAGAACTACGGTACCCTTTTATCTCCCAAGTCAAAGAACAAATTTATTCAAACACTCTCCTTTGATCAGAGCTGTAATACATGCAATCAAGCTGGCAATCAATGTTACCTATTTAATAGTAGCTGACAACTGACAACCACTAAAAAGGTACGCTTTTCTTAAGTATTTTATCTCCACTCTTTGTTTTTCTTTTGTCTTCTATTTCTCTTTTTGTAAAGATTCATCGTTTTTTTTTAGTTTTGAGTTCTCTACTCTGTAATTGGGTTAAGTTCTGTTGAGTGGCTGTAAATAAAATAAAATAAAACATAACATGTCAGTGTAAAAACGAATTTGTGTCAAACTAGGTTTACTGGTGGCACAATTGTAAGATATTTTAAAGTAATTTTACATTTACGAGTCTTCTATGGCCAAAATGTAAACAAATATTCTTTCCGCCTAAATTTCTGTCAGAAAAAACCTAACCTAAAAACATTATATATGACTTAAAGTAACACTCGTGGCATATCGGACAAAGCGTTTTTGTTTCTCTCTTCATTACGACCAGGCCTCCAATGACTAATGGAGAATCCAGACACCTACAGACCTGTTTCATCCTTATTAGGAATCATCAGGGAGTCATAGGATTGTACCTGGCAGTTGAAGCTACACAGTGACCATACACACCTCTCGCATTTAAAACAAAAAGTTTGTAATCCGTGGAGACGTAGTAACTGTGTGCGCCACCTGTGGAATAAACCGAGAAACAAAAACATCAAAATTGAAAAGTGCAGAACACCGTAAATACAAAATCCTGTACCTTTCAGCAGGTTATAAAGTGGAAACCTGTAAAAGTATAAGGTCACTGTAACATGACTCCTAAAAAGAGTTCACAGCAGCACCGCCCCCAATTGGAGCTTCATACTACGTGGCCCTAATTTTAAGGCATCAGCAAGCACACACAGTTACTACGTCTCCACGGATTACAAACTTTTTTTTTTAAATTCGAGAGGTGTGTATGGTCACTGTGTAGCTTCATTTTCCAGGTACAATCCTATGACTCCCTGATGATTCCTAATAAGGATGAAACAGGTCTGTAGATGTCTGGATTCCCCATTAGACATTGGAGGCCTGGTCGTAATGAAGTGAGAAACAAAAACGCTTTGTCCGATATGCCACGAGTGTTACTTTAATTTTTATTTGCGGACACGAGATTCATTTTGTTGTTTTTTTTTAATTATATATGACAACCACAACAATCAAGAGGCAAATTTTTCATGGCTCTGGTTTGTTAGAATAATGACATCAGGAATGACGTCACGGTTAACTCACTGGTTAACAGCTGATTTGGTTGACAAATAAAGTATACCAATTTACGTTCTGTGATTTTGTCTTCTTCTAACCTAGCTCAGTTTTATGTAAATAAAAGGTTGCACATACCAGAACTACTACTACGTACTACTATATGGTGCTGCGTTACCATCCTAGAGACACTTATGCAAATATGTCAAAAATGCATACCCACATGGACTCTAGACCTACCTAGGTTCTCCTATTAATATTTAGAAGTACAATTTCAACAGCATTTAGAGGCGCATGGGTCAGAAAAAAAAACAAAGAGACCTTAAACGAGTAAAAAAAATAGGTAGTTATGTAGTATACGGCTTTCTGCCATTTTTTATTTTTTTATGAAAAATTCTTTATAAAGGCACCTACTAGGGTCCCTAGGACCCCAAATCCGACGGCGCCGGTTTTTTTTTAAAGAGAAAAAGGGTGCCGTGTTGTAATGTGGTTTTTGATTGTTTTGAGTTGGGCTATATTGGATTGGGTTGTTTTAGTGAAAAAAAAATTTAAAAAAAAACAGAAAATATAAAATAAAAAAAACAACCGGCGCCCGCGGATTTGTAGTCCTATGGACCCTAGTAGGTGCCCCCATAAAGAATTTTTCCATAAAAAAACAAAAATGGCAGAAAACTGTATACTGCATGATTACCAAAAATTAGTCTCTCCAAAAAAAATCGATATGCTTTACAGATTTTTATTGTGGCAATTTTCCGTGAAAAATAAAGCAACACCATCAGCCTTTCGACAATTCATAGCTATTCAAAAACTCGTATACACCTTCAGGCACACTGCAATTGCATTTTCTAAATAGGTAAGTATCGAAAGCAATCCAAGTGTATGATATATGCTATGTAAGGTACCTTTTCTTATATTTTCAAACACCAATGGGTCATCTGTTTTGATAATAAAAAGTTCTTTGTTAACGACCACTGCATACTCCAGCATTATTACTTACACCCACAGAAATATGGAGAAAGGCAAACCCCCACTTATAAACTCGATGTTGGAATCCCAGATAAGGGTCAACGTCGAACGGTAACGTCGAGTTTATAAATGTTGGGTAAAATGCGAAAAAAACAAAACTGGGAGAACTCTTAAATATATATAACTTTTTTTGCAGGATTTTTAAAATTTTCGATGGCCCGTGGCTCACTTTAAAGAATAATTTATAAATACAATGAAAATGCACAAAAAATGAATTTTCAAATTGCAAAAATTTATCAGCCAACACAGACCTCAACAAGCGAAGACCCCCTAACCTCATTTTCTAACTACAATCACAAACCAACTGCAAGAGGTAGTTTGCCAGGTTAGTTTGGTCTGACGTCATGGTAAGAAAATCCGCTCGCAAAAATGACATGGTTTATGGTTTATTTGATGATTGATGCGCCGTTTCAAATACAATCAATTGTGGTTTGCAAACCACACACGCGAAAATACGAGTGGTTTGGATAACCATAACCATGGTATAAGTAGTTTACTATGAAAAATTCGCCTTAGGGCGTTTGGATTTATGTCAACTTTCAAACCTGGTTTTGTGCAGTGGATCATTGGGTTTTCTCTAAATACAAATAGACAGACTGTACTTAACCTACCACCAAGGCTGCAGTTTCCCGCACCCGACTGTCGTTACCCGAATGACGGAAAGCGCTCTCTCTTTTCAAGAGACGCAAGATGTCAGAAAGCGGGATTTTTTTAGTTTTTTTTTGTAAAATAATGTTTCACAGCAAAAAACTTGAAATATTTATCACATTATAATCAGAGAAATTATTAAAAGATAAAAAATGTCAAAATTAATTATCAGGACAAATAATTTTATTTTATTTTTTTTGTATTTTGCAAATGTCCTTTTCCCTTCACCAATTGAACTTTAAAAACTAAATATCTTGCGAATAAAGTTTTGACCCTTACATTATAGAAACAAAAAAAAACCCGCTAGTTTCAAGAAAATTAAAGAAAAATGCGGTTTTTGCACTTGAAGAAAAGGTATTGTTCCTAAAAGGTGCGCAAAGCTATTTTTCCGCACTTCCAATGCTTATTTAAACTCCACTCCGCCTCGTTTGTCTAACGGCTTTTGCGTGTAGGAAATCGCAAGTTTACGCATTGTGAGTAAAACTACTATTTCCTAATCTCATTCCGTTCGACTCTTTCTGAACTAAAACGTGTGCAGGAAAGCGGTACGTGTTTCTCGCACCTTAGCAGAAAACGTTGATTTTGCGCAATTTATTGAAATTCATCATTTTTAGGCAATAAAACTTCCAATGAAGACTAAATACTATGAAGTACTTCAAACCGACCTAAAATTAAAAAATCAGTTGGCGGCACGCCGCCGCGCCGGCGCTGTTTAATTATTGGTATTATGGTAAAATTGGGCTAACTTAAGAAACAAAGCCAAACTCTTTTTTTGTTGATGGTCAAAACGCAACATGAAATCTATACCTGAATCTGAAAAAATCGACAATTTACGTCTTAAACAATCTAATGTACAGGGTGTCCAAAAAGTTCGAATCCACCCTAATATCTCGAAAACCAAAAGAGGCAGAGAAGTAAAATTTCACATAATTAGAAGTTTTACAAAAAAGTATCTTTTTGGATGCTAATTGTGCCGCGATTCATTGAGCTAGGGCGGAGAAAATACTTTTTTGAAATGATATGAATATATAGGGTATCTGTATATTTTTTAAAATTTAAATAGAGCTTTTCATTATGTTTCCAGAAATATCTATTATGTTACCTTTTTCTCCAAGGTGTTATGTTGATGATTTTCCCATTTTATTTAAAAACCGTTAGAGAAAAAAGTAACATTGTTTTTGAAAACGGAAGGACAAGCTCTATTCAAATTTTCCAAAATATATAGGGTTTCTCTTTAAAAAAAAGTATCACCGCCGCTCTAGCTCCGTTTCCTTAATGACGGGTGCGATAAATAGCATCCAGAAAGGTACTTTTCTGTAAACCATGTAATTATGTGAAATTTTACTCCTCTGCCTCTTTTGGTTTTGGAGATATTAGATTCGACTCGAACTTTTGAGACACCTTGTACAATCTTTGCATTTAATTATATGGTATCAAACCATAGAAATCAGAGGGGAACTGATTTCTATGTATCAAACAGACATCGCGGAGACCCATTACCTTTACGCTTTTAGTGGGGTTTCGGTTCATTGAAGAATCTTTCCGAAACTTTTTCCTCATTCTCGCTTGATCAAAAATTTAAACATTAAAATGTGAACACTTGTTTTATAGCTTTTCTTATTGGAACACGTTCCGAAGTATGACGACCGGTTGGGTTTTTCTTTTGATTTTTTCATATTTACCGATGTTCCTGAGCACAACAGCAGGTGATGTTAGAAGTCAAAATGTGCGTATATTTCGGAACTCAAAAGTTGGGCTAGAAAGTGAAAATGTGAGAGAGAATATTCGAAATTGTTCTAAATATGACAATGTGTTTAAAACCATGAAAAACCAAAATTTTTCAAGTGAAGCGGTTTTATTTAGAAATGCGAGGAAACTTCAAAATGGGCAAGCCGAATCGTCAAGAGGTGAGGAATTGAATTA
The DNA here is from genome assembly GCA_963921995.1 of Oxystoma pomonae. NCBI lineage: Eukaryota > Metazoa > Arthropoda > Insecta > Coleoptera > Brentidae > Oxystoma > Oxystoma pomonae. The sequence continues at coordinate 76,500,742 of OY998166.1, read as the reverse complement.
TTGCATACTTAATCGGCAAAAATGTTTTTGTAGTTATTTTTAATCCAATATTGTTACTCTAATAAATTAAGAAGTACCACCTACCTGCTTACTTAATGTAGCGTGGGTTCTAGAGCGAAATCCTAGGAGTACCTACCTATATAATGCAAGTCGACGTTGATGTTTTTTAGGACCGAGAATTGAGAAGTTTGTATATTATCATTTTTAAATTGTTTTTATTTAATCAAGGGGCAGAGGTGCAGATGTAGCTCGCCCAAGGAGGAGATATATTTCATTTTAATATACTTATTATTTGTAAATACAATTCCTCGAGAATTTTAAAAATATTAATAGTGCGTCAGTTAACATCTTTTTACAAGTTTTAAAGAAAAATTGCTCAAAATTAAACCAAAATTGTAACATTACAAGCAGGAAAATTTTTTTCAAGAAAACTCTTCAAAGGTTCTGGTGTATTTCACAAATATAAAAGAAGTGGATTGGGTTAGCTGCCAAAGGGGGCTGGGTTGGGGTAGAAGACCTCTATACATTTGAGAGTTATTGTTTTACCAGAAATGGGTAACTCATATTGCCCTCTTTCTATTTTTTTTTCATATTTGCATGTAAAACGGATTTTATGAAATGGACTGATGTTTTGTTGTCTCTTTTTATAATTTCCCCAGACAGTTTTTGAAAGATTGATTTTTTTTAGTTAGTAAAATATGTCAAGCTTTGACAAAAAAAAACAAAAACAAACAGTGAATACACACGGTAGATATTAAAAATATAAATAACAGGTAAAACATAAAGACTCCTATGATCTATATTTTTGTTACTCTTTGTCTGACAATAAAATAAGGAAACATAATGTGTTATTTATTAACGAAGTGTTTGTAGTGCGTATGTTTGTACTACTTGTAGCTCACTTACCTCGCATATTCGGCTATTTTTATTAATTTTCCAGCTTGGTAAATGCATGTTTTCTTTTCACTTTTCCTGAGTTGGTACGTATTTTTACAGTTTTCTCAGTAAATACCGTTATGTAAATATTACATAAAATTTACATAACAGATTTACCTTGTTATGCAAATTTAAGATCACTCAGAGGTTACAATAAGGTAAAATTTAAGTCACATTAAGGTGCGAAAATTCTGCATAATGCCATGCGCAAAGCCCACCTAATTTTTAGATAAATGTGATGTAAATAAAATAACATACCTTTTACATAAATATTACATCCTTGTTACGTAAGAGTTAAGTAAAAACTACGTATATTTTACATAATAGGTTTACCTTGTTATGTAAATTTAAGGTTCCTTAGAGGACACAATTATTTATTAATAAGGTAAAATTTAAGTCACATTAATCTGCATGACATGCGCAAACCGTCAACTATCTAAGTCCAACATGAGCATGCAGCTTGAGGCGGGCCAACGGAAGGTCCGTTCAGGTCCGTCGGTGGTTGCTTGACACGGTCCGACATTGGCAAACATATATATGGCAAACTACAAAGTTAACTGGCTGGTTTAAGTGACGGAAGAGGTGACTCTTATAAAGATCTTGTCAATACTTCAAAGTCCGCTCTTTATACATATAATATTATACAAGGCCGACAAAAAAAACAACAGGCCGTAACCATCAGAAAAACAGCTGTTAATCTTGGGCCGGTTTTTACATGGAGTCTTATGGGAGAAGCGAGGTTTTTTGGGAATTATTTCTAAACGACTCGATGAATTTTCTTCAAATTCCCATGAAATATTCTTCGATACTATCCTAATATTTTCTTTTTATTTATTTTTCTTAAAAAAAGGAAATTTTCTCATATTGTTAGCAATAAAATGCACATGAAAGGTTTCAAAAGGTGCGCATCCATATCTACACCAGAATAAAAATTGATTTATCGAAAAAATGCTGGAGACTAGTGTTTTTTTTTGTGATCATTTCACGAATTGGAAATGGTGGATTTATATACCTAAATTAATAATTCCTGTCTTGTTGAGTCGCTAAATAATTGCTATGTTTTCATGGGTATTGAGTTCGTTTTCAAAACTCATTCTATCTTTTTCTTTTATATAGCGTGTTCTTGGTCTTGATAAAGAACACGCTATATAAAAGAAAAAGATACAATGAGTTTTGAAAACGAACTCAATACCCATGAAAACATAGCAAATATTTTAGTCGCCATACATGACATCTGAATATATTTTGTCATATAGCGAGAAGAGTAGGTATGGTTTAAAGATTGGAGTAATGGTAAAAAGTAAGACAATGGAACAGAATACGGTACAGAGAAGCATCTAATTAATAAGTCATTTTGAGTGCAGTTTTTGAGTAATATCTGGGACTTTTGCTGTTTGTGTGATTTTCATCATAAGAGATCTAAATTGAACATTATTTAGATAGATAGATAGATAATTCTTTATTAGCAATTAAATATTATTCATAGGTAGCTGCACTGAGAATCCTATTTCTCTAAGACGTCTTGTGGGCGTTTCAACCAGTTAACATTACAAATCTCAGATTAAATTAACATTATGATGATGAACTTAACAAAAATTACTAGAGATAGAAACAGTGATTTCAGTGACATCACAAAGTTTTTTTGCTCTTTTTTGCATTATTTGAGGTGCCATGGAGGTGTATTTATGAGAGGAGGATGACCGACAATCCCTCTGCATAATGTGATCCTTAACTTGTTAGTGTTGTTTGTTTCAATGTGGTTATCAAATCGCATTTTTCGATCCTTTGTCTGAGATGATCTCAGGATTCATCACAGTTTTTAAAAGTGTGACAGAAAAATGCTATATGATAACCACCCCCAAAACAAGCAACATTGACAAGTTAAGGGTCAAATACTATGAAGGGATTGTGGCTCTCCTTCCACCCACAAAAACACCTTCACATCACCTCAAATAATACAGAAAAAAGTAGACAAACTTCGCAATGTCATGATTTACTGTTTTCATCACCACCATCTCTGAGAATTACTGTTAATTTAAACTGGAATTTTAATTAAAAATGTTAACTTGTTGAAATACATAGAATATCTGAGTTACATACTCCAACAAGACATCTTAGTTAAACAGAATTGTCACTGTGTATACCTATTTGTTTTACTTAATATTGACATCGAGTGGACCTTCTACTGAATTCTTTCAATAAAATTCGGTATTCTTCTGCAAATAAGTTTATTTTCTTTAATTAGATTCACACATAAGTGGGTACCTACTTTACAAATCCAAAAAATAATCACTTTTAGAGATTTCCTAGGACCTTCTTGACTTCATGGTTGTTTGACTGTTTCATAAAATGACTATTTCATAAAATAATAATAATAATATATATCTATTCATTTTCAATCGCAAATTAGATTATTATTTTTGATTATTTTGAAAATTAGAAATAAATAGGGAAACTCACTGAAGCCTCTATGAGGCTTGTGCTTGGAAGTTTTTTAATTTATTTATGATTACTACTAAGAAATAAATTATTAATTTTAAATATAAAGAATAAACATAAACTTTTGTAAAGAAATATACAAGGATACTAGAAGTTATTAGAAAAAATTATATTATTTTTAAATACCTAACAACTTAACTACCTAACGTTTGGATAGCCTTTGATAAATAATTTGATCAAAAAATAATCTAGATTCATTTGGAATCCAAACTTTTATCTCTTTTTTAAATTTTTTCTGATTGTTAACAGTTTTAATTTCGTCCAGTATCAGATGATAGACATAATTAAGGCCCAGGGCTTTCCAGTCACAGTAAAAGGAATATTTTTTTACCCCTTTTAGAGGGTGAAACCTAACCCCACCCTATTTTTTTTAAATGGGATGATAGTACTTGTGGCACCTTGTTGTTGAAATACTTACTAAAAAAAAATATATTTTTATTTTTCATTTGTGTGGCAGAATTAAATCAATTATTTTTGCCGAAATATTTTTCAAATATTCTTTATTTACGTTAAAAATGCCAGCAAATAACCGAAACATTAAAAATTTTAATTTTAATGATTGGGTTCAGAGATTTGAAATATGAATTACCTATGAAGTTAAAATAAAACAAAAATTTCCAACAAAGTGCCACAAGTGGGGTCAGGTTTCGCCCTCTAAAAGGAGTGAAGCAATATTTTCTTTAGTATGACTGTAAAGCCCAAATTCTTCACCCTGAAGCTGTAGAAAATTTGTTTGAGTTAAAGTCCCCACCCTGTAGATTCTACAATATTATATAGGCAACCAACTTAATCTAGGAATAGTTTTCAGTGAGTGTCATAAACCAAGATGACCATTGACCATTGCTATCTCCTAGGTAGTATTTGGAGGTATGGTAATCATTTATTTTCAAAAAAGGAATGGACACTTCCGGACCCTTCAACTGGAACAGTATTATTGTGATGCCTTTTTCGTTTACCTTTCTTTCTCCAGTTTTATCTTCTTCATCTCCGCCTACTTCCATTCTAAAAAAATTAAAAAATTTACTACCTCAAGGGAATTAAATCAATAAATTCTCCAATATATACGAATTTTAGGTCATTCTATCGCTTTTATTGGAAATGGTAGCATGTGATCCTCAAAAAGTTAATAGCTGTGGATTTTTCTTAAAAAATACATTAAAAAATGATACCAAACTTCATAGGGGTACCCCTTTTAGTTTCAGAGACATGGGCATTTAAAAGTTACTTAACCTTATGAAACAGATTTCTATTAAAAGTAAATTTTAAGAAGATTCAAACCTTCTAAGTTAAACCAAAATTGCCCCCTAAAAAGGGGCTACATAAAAATTTTTAATTTTTACAATAATTTGAAGCTAGGGGCATTTATAAGTTAAAAATATGGGCTGCAAAGTGCTTGAATATGCTAGTTTTGTTAACTTTGTTTACCTTGATATTGTTAATAACATGTGCCGAGGTATTATTTTCCATATTCATAGTTCTCTATCCCTCCCAAGATCTCTCCATTCACATTCCCACGTTTTCTCTTTTACGGGCATTCAAGTTTTCATTTTCTACTCCTTTTCCTATAAAAAATAAATAATAAAAATTATTAGCAAAAGAACTGGGGATGTGTACAAATTATGGAACGGTGATTTTACCAATTTTTGACCCCCCCCCCCCTCCCCCATATAACGTTTTGTAATGGTTTCGTGAACCCCCGCCCATAATATTATGTAACGGTTTCAAGAAGACCACCACTCCCCAAAAAATAATTTTTTCTTATTTTCATTCCAAATCTGTCGCAAACCCCCTATGTAACGTTTTGTAACACTTTGGCTACCCCCTCCCTCCCCTATATGACCGTTACATAATTTGTGCACAGCTCCTAGCATATAATCGTAAAATTTTATTCATTAGCTCAGTTCAATACCTATATATGTTTAAATTATCTCTAAGTATGAAGAATGTTCAGTGTTTTATACAAAAACAGTTTTTACAAGTAAATTTAACAAAAAGATAGGAAAGTCAAGTTTCCTACCTCTGATAACATGATGTATGAAGGGCCTCCTAGCAATAGGCAGGTAATATGTGACATTTTACTAGCTTAGTAGAAAAGGGGGCAATTATGCAGTATACAGTTTTCTGCCATTTTGGATTTTTTATGAAAAATTCTCTAGGACCCCCAAATCATTCACTAAAACAACCCAATCCAATACAGCCCTACTCAACCTAACCCAAAACAATCAAGAAAACACATTACAACCCCCCCGGCACCTTTTTTCTCTTAAAAAAAAAACCGGCGCCGGCGGATTTGAGGTCCGAGTTGGATAGGAAAAGTTTGTTACATATGACTCACCCTTTTTCTGAGCACTTTCTGGTATGCAGCATTTTCGACACATTTTCCTGATTTCTATATCAACCACGATACCCATTATTGAATTGTTCCCGATTCAAACATACAAAATCTAGAAAAAATTCAATAAAAGGTGATTTAAACATTTTCGAAGCACAAAATTCAGACTGTTAAGCAATTGTCCTTTTTTTGGTTTGAAGTTCACTTTTTTCACATCAAACGACCAGTCATTCTTTTTAAAACAATACCGGTTTATTTTAAAGTTTGTTTGATTCAAAAATTGGAAAAAAATGTTAAAAATTGAAAATTAAATACACAAATCAAGAATTAGTGAGGTTATGTTTGCGGCCTTGCGCGTCTGGCTGGACGCAACCAACGAAAAAAAAAACCGGCCCAAGATTGTGACGTCACAATTTTGGTTGTGTGAGGCCCGTGTGGAACACATTCTTGTCGGCCCTGTATTATAGTCCACTGTACAGGGAACATAGTGACATTAGCGCTACTAAGCACTACTAACTACTAAGCACTGGTAATTTCTTTAATTTTCATAATATTTTTGTAAATTTTCCTGTGACGTAAATCGCGTTATAGAGCTTTTACCTCATTCAGATGATATAAATATTACATAAAATGTTTTATATAATAGTTATGTAACATTTGAAATGTAAACTTACGGTTCAATTGACTATATAATACATAAAAAATGTAAAATTTTAAATGTAAATTTAAGGTTCACATTATTTCATAATATAAAATAATATAAAATATAAAATGTTTCATAATATAAAATATAAAAAAATAGTCAATGCACAATTCAATGTACAGAAATGGTCCTTTTAGAGATTTATTATATGTATAGATAAACAACTAATTATAGAGAGGGGGATAAGTGGCGATATTTCCAAATTTCATAAAATTTCGGTTTAGTGGATTTTGCCTAATTGTCCCCCAAACAGACAGACAGACACCATCAACAAATTTTATATTTAGGTCTTTCTTTTTGCCGATCCCATTAGCCTATACTATAGTCTGGATGGCTAAAAATAAAGTTATAGATTACTACATAGCCGGTACCTACTAAGGTTTTGTTTATGGGTAATAAAAATAACATGACCAGCTTATTTATAATATTGCTATTGCTATTTTGACAGAGTGATGAAAGACAAAAATTTAGAGATAAGTTTGGTCACCTCTACTTGATAGCTGTAGGTATTGCAGTATGTATATTGACTATATAAGGCTATAGGTATTTATATTCTTTGATTTAAAAAATATTCAAAATTTTAGAAAATTAATAGTTTAATGTAAAAAAATGGGGGGGTAGGTTACTGTATCGCCACTGCGTATTGTAGGTAAGTAACCTTAATATTAATAACATCGGTTGGTTAGAGGATGGGGAAATAGGTAAATATAATAGCTTCTTCATTTTATTTTATTGCAAAGATCGACTATATGCTTTTCCACGAAATGACTCCCATCCTTAACGTTGGTGTATTCATGCCATCTCTTTCATACGCGCCCGAAAATATCTACCTATCTCTGTGTGAGTTTTTTTCACTACAACCACGATGCACCGCTGATAATACGGTACTATAAGTTTTCCAAAGGTTATTAGAGCGAAGTAATGCTAAAAGTAAGCGCATTTTGTCACTTAGAAAAAAGGCTCTAATTTCTGCGCAATTAAATAAACCAGAATGATTAATCAGCGGATCAGATATAACTAGTATAGTACCTTGTTAATTTATCGCTAATACCAGACTGTACGTATGTATGCAAATACAAAATTACCACATTTTTTTTCTTCCCCAAGTTTTATTTTGTCCATCTTTGGTACCCAATCAACCCTAATTTTAAAACTAAAGCATTTTTGAACTTATATTAAGAAAAAACGGAACTTTGTCGGTTAATACAAAAGAAATATGTAGAGGGTCTATTATCACCAATATTTGTTTAAAACATTAAACAAGGTAAATTATATTAAAAAGTGTGTACCAAAAAATATTGTTAACTATTTATCTGTAAAATATCCTGTTCTGCATTATCTATGGAAAAAAATTCACTACAGCTGCAATGCAACGACGACTACACTACCACAGTCTAACTGCACCTTTTACATAGCTACATGGGTGGTGTTGCTCCTAATTTGTTGTGTGCTTGACTCTCCCTTACAGATTTTGTTTTTAGTCTATGTACAAATCGACTTTCATGTGCAAGTCGTGCTAACTTTGAGCCGATAAGCTACTTTTGCTAAGGGTAGCCCATAGATCACGTTTTGACTTGTTGTCATTCCGGTAATTTTTTTTTTAAATATGGCGGATTTAAAATAGCGGAAAACGGTATATTTAAAAAAATTTTAACCTTTTTAGTTTTTATCCGATTTTAATGGAAAAAATTTTGAAATACGTCGTTTGCAATATCTGTTATGAGAAAAAAATAAACAAAATAAAAAAAATTATTTTCATGAAAAAAAAATAAAAGATCTGATAAAATAAAAAACTAAAAAAAGTTTTGAAAGTTTTCTTTTTTAAATTATGGATTTAAAAAAAAAAAGTTTTGACAAAAAAGATAGCCTTTTTGATTCTGAGTTCAAATTGGGTTCAAAGATTCCATTTGGTTAAGTAGTTTTTGAGGTATGTTATAATAACTAGAAAAAATAGGGGTTTTTGTGCTATATTTGGGATTCATGATATTACCCAAAACTACAAGAACTTTTTGCTGATAACCTAAATTTGTTAAATAGGCTTAGTTATATCAAGTTTAAACCCCTTGTTATTCTAGAATATGCGTTTTAAAACAAATATGCCTATTTCAAATTGCTGAAATGAAAAAATAAAACAGGTATAATTCTTATATAAATAAAATATATATAAAAAAAATATAAAAAAAAACAAAAACAAAAAAGTTTTTTATTTTTTGGTCTAGTATTGGTTTACGAAAAAAAAAGTTTTTGAGTTATGTTAAAATAACGAGTTTTAAGTGGGGGTTTATGGGCTGATTAATGATAATATCAAAAAATGGGGAAACATTTGGAAAGTAATCTAGATCAGGTTTTATGGCCATCCCAGAATATGTATATTTTTTAAAAAAAAATATGGCGATTTCAATATGGCGGAACGGAATTTTTTTAAAAATATTTAAGTATTTTGAAATATAGTTTTCCCAACAATATTTGTTTATAAGAAATTAATAAAAAACGAACATTAAAAATAAACAAACAAAATTAAACTTTCAAAATACAAACAGGCTCTCTGTTCAGGTACTAGACTCCATTATTTACAGCGGCCTCCCCAATTTTTAAAAAAATATATATTACAAAATTTTTAACATCACATCTAATATTTTTAACTTTACTTACTTTTATTTTCGCAAGAATTTGAATTTACTATAAAGCAGAGAAATGCAAGAGTATTAAGCATATCCAACCCAACTCGACCCAAGCTACCCTAATATTTCTGTGATATATGGAATATTGTTAGTTTTAATTTGCGCCCATCACTATTATTATGATATCAGAATGCTTAAAATTATTTTCTACTTTTTAGTGCGCTTTTATAAAAGCTTGTATTTCAAAAGCTTTTTTTTATATAAAATTATTTTTAATTTTTAGATTTGTACCCTAAATTTTTAAATCTGATCAAAAGTTCATAATCCCCTTCCCTAAAAACCAATTCCAACTTTGCCAATTTTGATTGAAATCGAAAAAAATAAATATTTTCCCCCTCCACTTCCCTTGTCAGGTAAAAAACCACTTCGCGCGTGGTCTTTAGCTAGTGACAACCAATTTGGTCATATACAAGTTCATATATTCTTCTTCTATATATCAAATTTAAGCCAAATGGTTACAAGTTTTATTTAAAACTTTTTTTTTAATTTTGCCTTAATATTGTTGCAAATGTCTTCTAAAAATAAATAAGTGCTTTCAAAAAAACTAATAATTAGTTTTTTTATTTTTTGTGACAAAACAAAGCAAAATTTTTACTGTTGTTTTTGTGGGTATAGGATTATAGGCAAAAAAGAAACACTTATTTTTCTTTGGTACGTTTCGGACTTTATTAGTCCTTTTTCAACCCTGCAAGAAACACATTACTCTTTAGAGGTCAATCTAATTTTTTATAAACTAGGCTAGAGATATATTAAGTACTTACTTAGTCAACTAATGTTTCATTGCAGATGTGGATGTGGTCTCTGCTGCCTTGTTACACGCCATGAAACTTGAAATTTTGGTCAAACTTGTTTCAAAAAACCTTTTTTTATAATATTAATATATTCACGCTTGCCGAAGAATTTTGAGGTTACAGTTGTCATTTGTGCAGTACAAAGTTGATGTAAAAATAAGGGAAGGAAAAGATAAGGGAGGGGGAAATAAATTTATTGCTAATGTAGGTATTTAACTATATCAAAACTTATATAAAAAAAAAATTTTTGGAAAAATAGGGAACAAAAATAAGGGAGGGGAAGATAAAGTTATTATTAAATGGGAAGGCTTGAGGGTTGCTGGGGAAATAAATAATAATTGCCTGTTGCGGCGGCTTTGGGTTTGTGTTTTGAGTTTGTGCTTCTGGGAGGAGCGGGACTTTTGGGTTGGGTTTGGGATGCAGACTTGACGTTGGTGCAATTGGCCATAAGTTGTCCAGAATAAAGATACGGATCAACTTAGTGCACAGTTTACGAACGGTCCCACCACTGGTGTTGTCGCTGTTACTTGTTATGAACGCACCCCTCTGTTGAAAGCACCACTGCACAAATGACAACTGTAACCTCAAAATTCTTCGGCAAGCGTGAATATATTAATATTATAAAAAAAGGTTTTTTGAAACAAGTTTGACCAAAATTTCAAGTTTCATGGCGTGTAACAAGGCAGCAGAGACCACATCCACATCTGCAATGAAACATTAGTTGACTAAGTAAGTACTTAATATATCTCTAGCCTAGTTTATAAAAAATTAGATTGACCTCTAAAGAGTAATGTGTTTCTTGCAGGGTTGAAAAAGGACTAATAAAGTCCGAAACGTACCAAAGAAAAATAAGTGTTTCTTTTTTGCCTATAATCCTATACCCACAAAAACAACAGTAAAAATAACAGTCTAAGGATACAAAATGAACAAAAACAAAGCAAAATTTTGAACTTTTTTATAGAATTTTTTTTTATCGTGTGCTTGCACCGAATCGTTTGCTGTCATTTTCGACTCTCTATGTTAATTTTTAAGAAAGTTAGTGTTTTTAAAAGTACCATTCAAAAAAAGTGGTAGGGGCAATAACTTGAAGAAAACGCATTTACCAGAATGACAATAAGTCAAAGCGTAATCTATGATCCCTTAACAAAGTTAGCTTATCGGCATAAAGTTAGCACGATTTGCACACGAACCCCCCTTTTTGCCCGATTTGTCCATAGACTATTTTTTTAAGTATTCAATCCATTTTGGAGATATTTATAAGTTTTATATATTTTTTGTCGATTGCCTGGGGAGGTAAAAAGGCGTGATAAATCAACACCGTTCTCAACTAAAAAGGCAGTTAACTCCTACCGCCTCAGTGCCTTTTAGCCTACCGTGACTGCCATTTTTATAATCAAATTGACAAGTAAAACCTGGATTTTCTGTTAGTTTGGTGTCAAAGGATACTAAAACGAAAATGAGTCAACTGGCTTTTTAGTTGAGAACGGTGTTGGATAAATAAAGTCCCAACCACTTTTAGATTTATTCTCAACTGGTGGAGTGTGAGATCCATCCAACCGTATAAAAAAACACATGGTAAAATTCTACCGCCATCGCCATTATCGCCGGGAAGACGTTGGCGTATCTATCGCAACATCATGGCGAAAACCCATAAGGCTTCTATTACTTTTGCGCAATTCGGATAGAGCTGGAATCATAATTTAAATTACTGTTCAAAAAATCTCGTTGAGAGACAGATGTTGCGACTGACTTCCCAAACTTCTTATTGACATTAACCTTTCCAAATGTACAATAATATTCAAAATTAATGTACTCGAAGGTACAGCCTACGACATCTCCCACCTCTGCAAATTTATTGAAAAAAATCAAACACCAATACAACTACATATGACTCAACTATGCCTTTTTCTGAAAAAATATCTTGTCATTGGTCTTGCTATTGGGTTATCCAAATCCTCGTTTATTTTCTTCGTGATGATTTCTACTATCACACGTAGTCGACGAACCGTTACATCCAGCAACAAGAGATTCTATGTCTTGTCTTCTATTTTTTATATCCTCCACACTCTCTTGACCCCTACGGGATGGATGATCCAGAATAGCAATGTAACATTTCAGGTCCTTGATATGAACTTTGATAATTTGATTGTCTCGTTTAATCTCGAAGGTACTGTTTCCTAATACTGACTGAACAACATGAAGACCCGTCCAAGTTTTTGTCCAGAATTTGTATTCCGGAATTCCCTAATCATGCAGTAATCACCTTCTCTAAATTTTGGAGCAGTTTTTACTTCGGAATTGTAACACTGATTAATAAATTTAATTTGATTTGATTTGGCAATAGCGTATCGGTCATCGTTAGCTCTGTTGGTTGGAGTTATAAGTGAAGAAGTAGCCCATTCACCTGGTTTCATCAGCTTGTGACCAAATAATAAAACACTTGGTGGGAAACCTATAGCTTTGTTTGTTCTGTTACTAAGAGAGAACAGCATATCGTTGATATTGCCATTCCACTTTGCCATTCCATATTCCATAACTTGAGCTCTTAATACTTTTTTTATTTCTTGATTTCTTCTTTCAACTGAATTAGATTGTTGATGAAAAATTAGTGTAGTATAATGTGAAATGTTTAGATTATTTAAAAAAACATGCCAACTATGACTTTTGAATTGTACTTGTTTGTTCCGGGTAATCAAAACGACCAAAAACTGTTTGGAGAAATCTTAAAATTATGTTGTTTGTAGCAGAAAACACAGCAATGACTTCAACCCATTTAGTACATAAATCTGCGGCTACTACTAAATATTTTTTCCCCAAAGAACTTCTTTCATATGGACCCATACGATGCCTCCGATATTTAATAGGCCTTCCATCTACTCGCGTTTTAGTGAGCTTTGAACTTTTGTGGCAGCCATTTTGACAATTAACCAATGTAATATCTGTCAACAATGTCAAAAATGGCGGCGGCATACGTGTAAAAAAGTACTAAAACGGAAGGTGTTGGCTGGCTTCCATGTCGGAGGTATTGACCCATAACATCCAAACTGATACTTTGCCATGGTCTTGTAGGTGGTTCTGGCTTAACTGGTATATCTTTCTGTACTATTTCTAACTCACTCGGTAGAGCATGAGAATTAATCTCAGGGTCGTGGGTTCGAGCCCTACGTTGGTCGCCATATCGCCGGGAAGACGTTGGCATCTCTATCTATCGCAACATCATGGCGAAAACCCATAAGGCTTCTATTACTTTTGCGCAATTCGGATAGAGCTGGAATCATAATTTAAATTACTGTTCAAGAAATCTCGTTGAGAGACAGATGTCGCGACTGACTTCCCACACTTCCTATTGACATTAACCTTTCCAAATGTACAATAATATTCAAAATTAATGTACTCGGAGGTAAATCATAAACAGACCAATATACTTTTCGGCCCATCTTATTAAAAGCAGTACCTAACAATGATTTAAAATAATAAGCACTATTTTAATATTTTCAGGCGAAATATTCTCATCTTCCTCGGACGTCAAAACAATGCTGTTCACTCACCTGGATTCATCGGGCATGACGATATTTCTGAAACTTCTGGAAATCGGTGCCGATTTCGTCTTCATGATCAAAAGTCTGCTCATCCAGTTTTTCTTGGACATAATCAAGGAGAAATTTATGAAAAAAGATTCAGTGGTTATTGTTGTTAAAGAAAGTGATTTGGGGCAGTACAACTATGGTCAATATCAATATCAGCACTCGCATTGGCACTAAAATCACGTAGGACTTAACATGTTTTTAATGCCTGCGCGTATGGAATATGTGAAATTGAAATGTACAGGGTGCTATTTTACTTTTGTTGTGATGTGTACGTAACGCAAAAGCAACTACCCAACTTTAAAAAGTTTGAACTAAGGTACTGTAGCTTAGTTTGGTATTTGTATCGCAGATCAGACGGATTTTTGATCACGTTTCTGATTGTTTGAATTACACCACGTGGTACACGCGCTAACGAATCAAAATGCGTAGAGGAAATTTGTCTACTCCGCGATGTAAATACCAAACCTAGCTGATATAATAGGCGTAAGATTAAAAAAAAACAGACCCGAAGCGAAGCTGTTTAAAACTGGAATGTATTAGAAAAAGAAAAAAGACGTGCATTCTTAATAAATGGCAACGCGCGCGGGTGCGTTCTAAATAAATGGCAATGCGCGTAGATGCGTTTTTTTCCTTATATATCTATAAATACAGAGTGATTAAAAATTCCCTAAAAATACTTTAACTCTTAGAGTAAGCTGATTCCACTCGTTGCGTACGGAGGGATGTACGTAACGTTACGGACCCACGAACGTATGCAACGATTTCAATCAGCAGTTCTGTCATCGCACCCTTCAAAAAAGCGGGCATCGTTCGAAATATCGCATAAACAAGTCAAAAATGTAGTGTATTTTGGCTTTATTTCGAACGCGTTAGGTATACCGATACCGATACGTTGAAATATTTACTTTAAGTGTCTAATATTTTCTGAGAAGCAACCGTGGTAGAAACATCAATTTTTGAAAACAAAACTTTGACAACTTCAAAATGCTTGACAAAAACCCTACATCCCCAAATATTTTCCAAAAAAAAATACGAAAGTTTTACTCCTAAATTCGGAGAAAAAAATATAAACTTTAAACAAAATAATCATGTACCATTTCTTAGATTAACGATATTTAACCACTGTTCAAATCTTTCTAGGGAATTTTGAATCACCCTGTATAGAGATCCCAAAAGGTAACGATACCTCTAAATATTTCTAAAATCAAAAGAGGTAGAAAAGTCAAATTTGACATACTTTTATTTCATTCCAAATTTAATCGAACCAATTTTTGTGTGTCGACCGCTGCGCCGCGCGCCGCGCCGTATTGAAATTGGTCTTAGTGTAGGGGCATATGTCGATAATTTCTATCCCGTGGGATTTTGAATGAAGGAGTTTTGTGACTAGGTGGGATTGATAGCTCTTTAGTCACACAATCAAGTGTTACCGGGTGTTTTGTTCGCATCCGTTTAGAAGGGGTTGATATGACGTCATCTTTCAAGATGGCGGTCAAATATCATAAAAGATACAACTTTCGCAACCGGGTCATGATTATTCTTGATTCCATATAGCTCAAGAACGGGGATTGCAAAAAATTAACTTTCAAGGTCGTCCGACCTTAAATGATCTTTAAAATTGCAAAAAACAAGATTTTTGCCATTTTCTCTTCAAAAAATCTTAATAATTAGAGCTTTTATCAGTTAAACTTCAAATGTACCTCAAACTATAAGGCATATATGTAAAGTAAAGTATGTATAGTAAAATTAACACATTGCAGAAATAACATACTAAAGGGTGCTATTCATCAACTATTAAAGGACCAAATTTGGTGAGACAAAAAAGAAGGGCAAGTCCAACAATATTGTTAAAAAAAATTGATTTAGCTATGACGCGTTTCAATGTGGCGGCTGATATATCAAAATGGCGACCTATAACCACATTTTATTTTATCCAGTTTCGTAAAAAAGCAAAAATGACAAGGTGGCCATCAATACTATGAAAAAAAAGTTTAGTTGATGCATGACCTTGATTGACATTGAAAATACCATGTCTGTACAAGTCAAAAACCAGGTTTTTATGATGCTTTTTTCAATTAACCAAATTAACATCTTAGCCATACACAAACAGTTCATTTTAAACCTCCTTACCATTTTTTTGGATATGGCGTCCCAGATGTTTATGCAATACCCCGGTAAAAATTACCTACATGCCTGTCGTTTTTATTAAGTTTCGGAACTTCTACAGGGATGCGGTGGCACATAAATGTGTGACTAAATAGCTGTTAAATCCTTATCCTTGAATTTTATTACAAATGTTAATAAATAAGTGTAGTCATGCCCTACTGTCATAGTTTTTAGAATTTTTTATGCTGTTTCGACTGCCATTTTGGAAAATGGCATCTAAACCACTGGTCCAGAATATGGTAATATATTAACTTTTGCTAACTCTCTTATAGGTTATTTAAATGATTTTGTTGGCTAGACAAGTGACTAGAACATAAAACTCACAGTTCCGAAACCTAATAAAAACGACAGGCATATAAGTCACCTGAGGGTAGGGAGGTTTAAAATGAAATGTTTTTTATGGCTAAGATGTTAGTTTCATCTCCGGCGCTTGAAGTTTTTGCGTAGTGGGAAATTGGAAAAAAAAAATCACAAAAAACTGGTTTTTCACTTGTACATGTTATTTTCAAGGTTAATCAAGGTCATGCATCAACTAAAATTTTTTTCATAGTAATCGGCGATACGTCAACAAGAATTAATGGCCACCTTGTCGTTTTAGCTTTTTTACGAAATTGGATTGGATTGGATAAAATGTGGTTATTGGTCGCCATTATGATATATAGTCATCATATTGAAACGCGTCATAGACTTCACCTTCTTATCTTTTTTACCAAATTTGGTCCTCTTCGCTTTAATAGTTGATGAATAGCGCCCTTTAGTATGTTATTTTTCCAATATGTTAATTTTACTGGAGTATTTTTCAAGGTCATGAAGCGTCAAAGTGCATCAAACTCTAAGGATCGAATTTGACACACATGCCTAATAATTTAAGGTAGATTTGAAGTTGGACTGACAAAATCTCAAATTATTAAGATTTTTTGAAGAAAAAATGGCAAAAATCTTGTTTTTTTGCTATTTTCAAGGTCATTTAAGTTCGGATGACCTTAAAAGTAAATTTTTTGGAATTCTGGTTCTCGCGTTGCGAAAGTTGTATTTTTTATGATTTTTGGACGTCATGTTGAAACATGGATGCGAACAAAACACCCGGTAACACTCGATTATATGACTAAAGAGCTATTAATCCCACAGAGCCACTTCATTCAAAATCCCACGGACTTACACATGAACCTTCAATATCTGGAGAATTTGGAATAAATGGTAGATGGTTTACAACAAAGCAGGGGGAGGAAGCTAGGGTGGCGATTTTACTTTTTTAATTGGTATAATATTTTATTAGTTTTTGTTTTTAATTTGCAAAATAAAATTAGTTTACTGTGGTTTTCCATTCCAAGTCAAAATGTATACCTTCATTAAGTTCCAAAAAAGTAGGGAATAAAAGCTCCAAAATTTATTGCTTTTATTTAACTGCGTTTTAAAGCATTTGGTAGGTACCCTATTTAATTATTCATAAAACAATAATAAAATAATTGGTACCCTATTTAATGATTCATAAAAGAATGCTCAAACAGAAAAAAACACCCTGTCGGAAATGGACGCGGAATTTAATTGAACCTCGCCAAAACACAAATCCGCAAGTCCTACGTACGTTAAAATTCTTATGTTGACCGTCCGTGCATATATGACGTTCAAATGTCAACAGTGTCAAATAGTGTTAGTCGTCGGGTTTACGTAAACTTCTTTTATTTTATACTGTATTGTAATATACTACATTACGTTATCGGTTTCAGTCCGGGAAATGATGCATTACATCACTAGTCTGGTAAAGTAACTAAAAATAATAAGAATAAAATAATGGATTTCCCACTTACAGTTTGAAATAAATAAATAAAAATAATAAGATAAACGTTGTACGATACACGGTCGGGAAATCTCATTAAATTACTCGTCTAGAAATTCCGGACTCGGCTCCTTCCTCGCCTTGTCCGTAAACATCTAGACTTGTACACTATCGGCATCATAAAAGTGGTACGTGATAAACATAGGTATTCTTTAAATTTTATGGTTAACTACCGGATTATATTTTGTGACAGACTTGTACTAAAATGTCAAAATATTGACATAAAAGATTGCTTTCAAAAATAATTTTTATATAACGCATAAAACAACTGTAACGAAAATTAAAAAAACACAACTGTAACGAAAATTATAAACCAATAGAAACAAATTATTAGGTATATAAATTTTAATATCTAGTCATTGCGCCATTCACCTCAATTATACCATTTAACCTTCTGGGTAGAGAATCAGCCAAAATTTCAAAAAGGTTTTCCTTTACACCAATCACTTCTTCATAATCATTGACTGGACCAAGTGATGTTGATTTCCCGGCACAATATTAAAGCTTTACAGCTTTTTTGAAATTAAACTCCAAATATTTTCCATAGAATTGGCGTCTGGGGTTTTCGCAGGTCAAGGCAGAACTTCAATATTTTGCTCTCGAAACCAAGTTTGGAAAATTTGACCGTATGAGCAGGGCAGTTGTCTTGTTGAAAAATAAACTAGTCTTGATAAAGTTCTATGACGGCTGGAAGCATGGTGTTCTCTAAAATGTCTGTGAGCCTTTCACTGATTTGAAATGGAGCACCATGACCTCTAGCAGAAATCCAACCCAGTGCGATCGTTGTTACCAGCAATATATCTCTCTATTGTCTGATTTTCCCATCGTTTTTTAATTTTTATAATCGTGGTTTTACTGCGTCCGTAATGTCTAGCCACGTCCCTAATTGACCATCCTAGTTGTAGTTTTGCCAGGAGTTGGGCTTTATCAAATAAAGAAATTTGTGGAGGCATTTTTTTATTTATTTGTCAGACTGAAATACAGAATGACATACTTTGACAGTTTAAGAAAAATACAATAATGGGTGACTTTGTTTGTAAAAATAGACCAAGGTATTACAACAAAAATTATTGTGTACCACTTTTATGATGCCGATAGTGTGTATTTTAATAGAGCATTTCCCGGCCTTGTAACGTAAATTACTATTGCCTAACTGAAGCTGTGCAATATATTACAGGACCTTTATTAAACCCTGTATAGAACTAAAACTTACAATACTGCTTCAGGGTTTTAATGGACACGAAAGTCGATGGTTCTATATTGTGCATTTTAAACTGTAGGCATATATAAGGACATTTTGCTTACGGTTAATAACTATTTTTCTTAATTATCCAATTCATAATACTTCATTTAAAAAATGATTTTAAAAAAAAATCGCGGTGGCCATATTATGACTGCATGCAGGAAAATAATTCGTGAGACGTTCTCTAGTACAAAAGATAGCGTATTGATCAATATAGGACCAGTGACTAAAACCCACATAGCTAGCCATGGATATTTAATTTTTATCCCATCCATGATCATACATGAAACATACCTCCAATGGACATCCAGTAATGCATATCGTGCTCCATCAATGTACATCCATTCTATATTTTACCCATATAAAATGGATATGCATTGATGGTACTGCAACGGACATCCAAGTGTGATAATCACTGCTATGTGAGAAAAAAGGCACTGTTAGAATTTTAGAAGCAAGGGGTTGGTTTTGGGTTATTATTTGTAAGTAAACAACAAATTTTTAAAGGTGATATTTTTTTATGTGGCACTGCCTCATAGAAAAAAGTTAGGATTTATACGACTGGTCATTTTTGACACTATAAAATTTAAAGTACTAAGGGTATCTTTTTTTCTAGATGTTAAAGTTTCTAAAATCGAACAAAGTGATTCCAAAATTGTATTAGGCAACAATCTGGGATGTAATACTAAAGACTATTCCACTGTACTATTTTTTCTTAAACTAAAGAGTTCTTAAGAAAAATATAAAAAATTGTAAGTAGTGGAAGATTGGCTACATTGAATTTAGTGGGCTGGTCCCTACTGGTACTGTATAAAATTATACAAAACTTAATTTAAGCAGTTTAAAAACAACTTTTTTATTACTCATTTTTGACAATCACAAATTATTGCATCTGGTGTTCCTTTATGGGGTTTACTACAGACGACAGTCTTAGCAAATGGGATATTTTAATGGGTGAAGAAAATCAATAATTTTAAGAGCACCCTATATAAATCTGAGTCTGCTTCTTACTAAGATGGATAATGTATCGACATACTAAAAATATTTTATTTAGGCAAATACTCATAATACTCATTGTGTCGAGGTATAGGTCGAAAGTGTAAACCAAATTTTTATGTAGAATTAGAAAGTTATTAGCAGTTAATTAGTATCATTTACTTGACAATAAAATATCTTTGGTTTTATTTGAATATACCTAGTACAGTGAAATTGACAAAAAAAAATGCAAGGTGAGCGTTTGGTATATTGTTCGGGACTCTAAAGGTATTCAGGTAATCATACTACGTTAAAATTTACTTTTGATAACTTCAGCTCCAGAGGTTTTGGTGCGTAACAAAAGTATTTTGTGCCAAAAAGCCCTGTCAAAAAAAACTGCATTAAACCTCATAAAAAACCCACCTGATTTTTATCATTTTTTAGAAGGTTTATAAGCTTTTTAGTAATTTTAGGATTGTAAAAGTTTGTAATAATTTATGAGGTATGACTTTGATTTTGGTAAGAATTTATGTGGTTTCATGTGTGTGTTTTTTTTTCTGATCCTATAATCAGACAGACTTATGATTGTTTACAAAATTTGATAAGTGCAGATATTTTTTTAACATATTTTATGGTTTTATAAGTGCACCATTTTCTACACCTACATAAATTGTATGGGTGAGAGTGGGGGAATATCACCACCTGCACCTTAAGGAAATCAGTAAGATTGAAGCACTTATAAACGAATATATCCGTTCCGTTACATAATCATAAAAATAGTAGTTGTCACAACTAGTGACTAAAATAGTGTTTTTTTACAAGCGTAGTATTTAAAAATGCGAGTAAAAAAAGCACAGTTTTCCCGCGAGTTGTTATCACAATTTTTTTTAATACCTTTATCAAAAAATCCAAGAAAAACAGGAAAATACTTTTTTCTACTGGCGTCCGGAAAATTCACTTTTCCGCACTGTTTTGCGTGCGGAAAAGTTAACTTTATGGTGTTTTTCGCACTCAACCAAAATTAAAAAATAATTATGTTGCTATATTTTTAAAAAAATTCTTTTTTGTGTGAGATAAACATTTTAGTCACGATAAATAAAGAGTAATAATTTTCAAATTCCTTTAGTTGGGTTAAAAAAATACTTAATAAGTCAAGCGAGTAGAAAAAATATTGTACCTAACTCGCGCGTAAAGTGACTTTTCCGCACTTAATTGCTGGCTGAACTCCGCTAACGCATCGTTCAGCCATCTGCAATCTAGTGCGGAAAAGTGGATCTTTCCACAATGGTTAGGTAAACTACAATTAAAAATCTCGAACGAAGAACACTTCTTGCAACACACCATCTTAACGCTATAAATGAAGGCGGCTGGTAAATGAAATAACAGTAGTTTCCGTAGCGATGTGCCTTTTTACTCGGTGATGTTCACTGTTGCGACATTTTAATCTTTGACAGCTTCATATTTTGAGGATGTTTCTTAATGATTTTTTCGTAAATACTTGGTGAAAACTGGGGGAAATAGCTTAATTTTTAGGCAAGAATAATTAGATTTTTTCAATATTACTATTTTCCGCTATTTTTCTTTAATTTTGGGTAAAAAACTGACAGAAATCTTTTTTTGCTCCCGTGATAAAGAAAATTGAAGTTTGCCTAACTAGTGCGGAAAGTGCCACTTTTGCGCACGCGATTGCAGATAGCCCAACGATGTGCCTTTTTACTCGGTGATGTTCACTGTTGCGACATTTTAATCTTTGACAGCTTCATATTTTGACGATGTTTTTTAATGATTTCTTCGTAAATACTTGGTGAAAACTGGGGGAAACAGCTTAATTTTAAGGCAAGAATAATTAGATTTTTTCAATATTACTATTTTCCGCTATTTCTCTTTAATTTTGGGTAAAAAACTGACAGAAATCTTTTTTTGCTCCCGTGATAAAGAAAATTGTAGTTTACCTAACTAGTGCGGAAAGTGCCACTTTTGCTCACGCGATTGCAGATAGCCCAACGAGGCGTTAGCGGAGTTCGGCCAGCAATTAAGTGCGAAAAAGTCAATTTACGCGCGATTTAGGTAGAAAATGTTTTCTACTCGCTTGACTTTAAGTATTCATTTAACCCAATAAAAGAAATTTTAAAAATGTTACTCTTTATTTATCGTGACTAATATGTTTACCTATGTTTAATTTTGGTTCAGTGCGGAAAAGTTCAATAAAGTTAACTTTTCCACACTAGTGCGAAAAAGTGCACTTTTCTGCACGCAAAACAGTGCGAAAATTGAATTTTCCACACGCTAGTAGAAAAAAGTTTTTTTTTGTATCGGTAGCCAAAAAAGCCATGCTTTAGTTATCTGCGCACTGTTACTAAAATCATGTTTTTGATGAAGGTAAGTATAAAAAAAATATTTATTTAAAAAAAAGAAAAAAAAAGTTGCAGTTGGCGGTATTTTCCCATGATACCTGGCAATACCGCCACATGCTTGGGGTACTAACGCCATATTACTTTTTGTTAGTTTAGTACGTTTTATGAAAAAAAAAACAACAAATTTTTATAAAAAACACATTTGCAACTATAAAAATGAATAATTTTTGAAACTAAGGCCGTAAAAACTGCCAAAAATTAAGAAAAATAAAAAAACATAAAAAAATTATATATTTCAGGCAAACAAGAAGAGTTAAATTTGGCAGTAGACACAGGTATAGTCCCTTCCACTTTCCCAACTGGAATATTCAGCGTGAGCCCATTTACGACATTTGGTGCACCTGTACCATATGGCGATATTTTCCCAAATGTTTTAGCGGTATTACATTTTTCAATTTTCTTTTAAATATACATGTATTGTATAAACACTTGGGAAAATATCGCCAGATGGTACAGGTGCACCAAACGTAATAAATGGGCTCTTATGTATAAGATATATTATTAATTATTATTATCGTGTACATGTGGGTTATTTATTATCAAAAAAAAAAGTTATAAAAGAAGAAAAAACCAATGGCTGGTCCACGACAACATAAAACTAGCCAGCTTAAATTAAAAACGGTAATTTTAGTAAAACGTTTGCCTTAAATAATTTAGGTAACTTAAATTTCTTTATTTTTTTATATATATATTTTTAAATTTTCGTTACCTGTTATTTTTATTTAATTTTATTTCTCTTCTGCTTTATGTGATTTTTTTTAGTTTAGTTAGTTTTTAAGACAGTTTGGAAAGTTTATGATTGTTAACTTCAGAAATATATAACATTTAAATTTATTTTTGTACCGACAGTTACCGAAAACTCTTTTTTTTGGTATTGTTGAAAAACATACGTACCCGTCATTCTTCGTATACAGGATGTCCTTAAAAGGAATAGCGTAAAAAAAACAAGTTTAATGTCGAAAGTCATCAAATTTTTCCTAGGAATGAAATAGTACTTTTCACAACAAGACCGGAAAATTGGTTTTTTACAGGTCGACGCAGAAAATTTACAGGGCGAGCTGCAGGCAAGTCCATTAAACCTGCAGAGACCTGTAAAGACACTTTACGGTCGTGTATCGTACGTATTTTTTTTTCAAAGTGTTAGAAAAAACATTTATTTATTATCTACCACTTTCGTCAACGCCTAGCCTGGTTACGTAATTTATGAACAGTCTCCTAATAAGGAAATGTTAGCCTTCTGCAACAAGTAAACTTTTGTCATTAGAAATAATTTTTGTACTTTTAACTTGTGCAAAATTGTAAAAAACATTAGAAAAATTAGTGGGGTGCCTATTGGCTTCACACAGCTAATTCAGTGATGACTGACGACCATTTATGGCCGACCATGACCGACCAACTTATCAAACAAAATAATGATAAAACAACTCATCCCAGACAGCACAAATTTTCCATCAGACAGCCATATTTTGTCCAAAACCACCCACATTGTCCATGGATCATTTATGAATCGATTTATGGACATCCATTGGACAAAGGTTTTTCCTGATACAGTGGATGACAAAAAAAGTCCAAAGAACTTCCAATTTTGATAAAGAACTGTTTTTTTTCAGTTAGTTTTTGGATATCCAATGGATAACGATTTTTCTTGGTCCATCGGACCAAAAATAAACTTTGTCCGGCGGATATCAAAAAATCTATGTCAATTGGGCTTGGCCAAGTTGGCACATTAAGAAATATAGTAATTTATCCGAACTGTTTTGGATATCCAATGAATCATGTTTTTTCTTATTCATTACCAACAATAACATTTCTCTCATATGTAGTCGAATAATAAGTAAGTATTTTTCATTATTTTGGATTAATTGGTATTTTAGTATTTTTAATACTCATCCTTTGCTAGGAACTCCATGCGCAAGGATCGACAATCAGACTTTGATATTGGAGTGGTTGAAATATACAGACCGCTTCAAGCTACTGCGAACATAGGGCGAAAGAAGTCTAATTTGCCAGTGTACGTACATGCAGAGACACCGCACGCCTATCAGTGAAGCAACCAATACTCAGGCTTGCGATCACCACGTACGCCTCTAACCACGGTGCTGTGTGGAGCGTAGTCAATGAAACCGGAATTTGGTCAATAAATACGCAAATTTTTATAACGTAATTTTCTTATTTTTTGTCACTGATAAATAAGAGCGTGTTATTGTCAACTGCTCAGATTTATCAGTGACGACGTGTTACAATGAAAATAATAAGGAGAAACAAAATAAAAGCAAATAAAAACCAAAAAGATTCTCCCAGTCAAAAAAAAATGTAAGCAAATGTTCGAAAAGTCCTACTTGCTCGGCTAGATACTATAGCTATAGCTACTATAAAAACCCCTTCTAACGTTTCCAAGCATGTTAGGGGTGATAATTTGAAAAGCTTCTTCAAAAACAGATAGAAGTAATTAGGAGCTTACACCAAATCTTACACCTAACAACTGTCTAGCAGTTGGAATAATGTGATGCTGCAGTAGATCCAAGTATCTAGGACCATTCAAATTGCAATTGCCGTTAATAAAAAATGGCCCAATTACGTGTTCCCCTATAATACCCCCCCCCCAAACATTTAGTTTTTGGGGATACTGTGTTCTTACGTCAAAATACAAATGCAAATTTTCCCTCGACCAATACGAACGTGTGTTGGGTTATGACGATTTGACCATTTGACCATCTGCACTTTTTCGGCAACTTCGTAGACATCCATTTTTGGTTTTAAAAATGTATTATTTCAATTAAGAACTTACCCATCTGTTTCTCGAGCAAGGCAGAAATAAAACAAAATAATAAAAACAAAATGAATTTCCAAAAGATAACACTGCAGCGTGCTTCGAATCCACCTCGGTCGTACGGCACGGAGAGTAAATTGGACTTGATTCCCCCTATGTTCGCAGTAGCTTGAAGCGGTCTGTATAGTTACCTATACAATGAGCTTCAGGCTACTGCGAACAGGTAGTTTAGAACAACAAGAGGTAAGTTTTATGTAAAAATGAAGTCTATCAAAAAAATGGCCCCTTGAAAAAGATCCATTGGCGTACCATTTTTTTCTTAAAAAATACAAAATGCAAATCCGGTCCAGACGCCACTGATAAAAATTAAAAAAAGTTTTTCCCCAAAAAATGCCTCTCGATGTACAGTATAGGTATACCAAATTTGGTAAAGTTATCTTAAATTGTATTTCAGATATTTATGAAAAACATGATATTTTTGAAAATTTTAACACTCTATAGCTCGAAAGTTAAGCTGTTTAGGATATATGTTTATATAACATTTTTTTCCTAAAATGAGCTTAGTAATCATCCCCAGAAATCTTTTGATATCATTACGGAACACCCTGTATATATAAATTTTACAATAATTCATCCTATCGTTTTGAATTAATTTTTGTTATATATTCTTAAAGGGTCTTTTTAGCGCTACCACTGTTACCAAGTACTAATTTAAAGAGGGCATTATTAGAGCAGAAAAATGGGTTTCTAAGGTGAAAAGAAATACCACCACTTCTTTTGAATGTACCAATAGTTATCCATACATTCGTTATTCTATCTATTTTGAAATATAAAGAAACTGATTTTTTGTCAGTAACTACAAATTATTGAATATTCAATTATATAAAAATAAAAAGAATTTAATTATTTGTCCCATGTCCCAACACATGACCATATATTAATAGTAGTTTTCACAACTAAAATAGTGATTTTTTTTACAAGCATTGGTTTAAATAACGAGCGCAGCGAGGTATTTAAAAACGCGAATAAAAAAAGCACAAGCCGCGATTTGCTAACACTATTTTTTATCAAAAAATCCAAAAAAAAAAACAGGAAAATACTTTTAAAAATTTCGAATGAAGAGCACTCCTCACAACACACCATCTTTATACTACAAATCAAGGCGGCTGGCAAATTAAATAACAATGGTTTCCGTAATCCATAATCTTTGACAGTTTGATATTGACTGGCGGAAATGGCTTAATTTTTAGGCAAGGATAATTACTATTTTCCGCTAAAAAAGTGACAAAAATCTTTTCTTGCACCCGTGATCAAAAACAAGTTTTTTTACATCGGTATTCAAAAAAGCCATGCTTTAGTTATCTGCAGACAGTTACTAAAATCATATTTTTGATACAGGTATAAAAAACATATTTTTGATAAAACGTACGTTTGTCACGACAGTTACTAGCCCTTTAACTATCAAGGATTATTTTGCTAGTTATCGCCAATTTACGATAACCTAAAAATTAGAAGCAAAACACCATAACATATTCACAGCCCGGCTGAGCAACTAAGATGGAGACAGATCATAACTCGAGTGCCTAATCTCTAACTTTACAGCTGCTCTGTTTAGTGTTACTTCCAGCTTTGAAGCATGACTAGTTGTCTAGCTACGTGAGGTAGCGGCATTACCTTGCATGGCGAAAATTCCTCACTGTCCCCTATTCACCATCAGAAAGTTTGATTGGGGCCTGTTTTTTATTTATAAAGGAGTCACTATTTTTTAAAATAAAATATTGCTTTTTACCGTTCAAAACTTAAACATTAAAAACAATTATTATCTGGTACCTTTTTTCCTGTAGTCTTTTTGTGTTTGTTTTTATTGAATGCGGGTTGCTGAAAAAATACACAAGCATTTTTCAGCTTATTTCAGAATGTTGCTAAAGACATATTCCCAATACCTAAATTTCGCAGAAGGTGGACCAAAAAAATACGGAATGCTACTCAGTGATTCTGCGTTGTCAAACATTGAGCATTTTTAACTTATAGTACAAGCGTTCGCAGTAAAAATTACCTGGTGTGCCGGACCTTATTCATGGATAAGGGTTCGACACACCACTCTAAAATTGGGCATTTTTAGAGTGATATTCCGAGCCCTTATCCATGAATGAGGTCCGGCACACCAGTTGATTTTTGGCCTGGGGGTACAACTACATCATATATGTGAAAATGGCGGGGGTTACTTTATCCCCTCTAAAATTGCCCACCTTTGGATTGGTGTGAGATCCACAAAATGCACATATTATCAAAAAATGGCGAGGGTTACCTATCCATCGTAATTTATACCTTGAACTCTTGCTCTATTACCAACGCAACATCTATAGTCCAATTTTTTGATGAGCGGACTGACGTCATTTTTTTGGATCTTAGACAGCGACAATAAATATGTAAAAAAAGTCATGTCGTTGATTGTTTCAACTGTTACTTCAAATTGCCAACAACAAATTATTTGACATGCGAACTGTTGACAACAAAGAAATTTTCAGAGGCAAAAATTACGTCAGTTGGCTCATAAAAAAATTGGACTATAATAGGTATTTTATCTGCTAAAGATAGCAGATCAACACTTTTTTATTGGTACCTAGGTAGTTCAAGGTTGTCGAATATTCTTAAACATTAATCAGCAAAAGAGTCTATTTTAACTCATCAAGTTCCAAAATTTATCCAGGGTACTGCATATGGCAAATATTGAACACTTAAATAGCACGCTAACCGATCAAATAATTTGTTGCGAAAAATAACAATGTACAAGAGTAATGACTACTCATATGTTTTATTAAGAAAAAACACAAAAAAAGCTTTGTCAGTTTTAGTGATATCAGCACTGATTTTTTTTTGTAAATTAACACCTACAATTTCGATCACCAGGACCCCGCATTTGTTTTAGATTTTTCTGCAAAGTTTGCTTCTCTTTTTCCAAACTTTCCAGATCTTTTCTTAGTTTTTCGCAATCATCACTTTCATCTGTCGAACACTTACAGATATTTTTCTTGTTATTGTTTTGTACGTATATATCTCCGTGATTTTTTTGTTTTGCGTTGTCCCAACCTTTGTATTGTTTGCTCAGTTCTTCCACTAGACGTTTAGCCGTGCATTCTGATTGTTGAAGCATCTTCTTGACTTGTTTATCGCCTATTCCAAACAAAAATCATGCCGGCATAAATTTATTTTTGTCATGCCATGAAGGTAGTAGTAATAATAATAAATAGTCTTTATTGAGAAATTGTCGATCATAGTAACAATATACGATTTAAGAAACTACCTATATAGCCCAATATATAGAATAGTACTTTAAAATGGCAAAACTGACTACACAGCCACACTTCTCAGGGCTAATAGAGGATCAAGCCAGAAACCTAAAACCATATTTTTCCAACAAAATTTCCCTCTAGGTTCGCCACCATTTTAGATGTTGTGTTTGATTTAATATTTAGGTTAATATTTGTCCGATTTTAAAATGGTTTTTTTTTGTTGGTTAAACAAAATTATTTTTTTAAACTTTTAATCGAAAATTTTTTTTGTATGTGTCATAAAAAAAAGTTATGCCTAAAAGACTCCCGAAAATGGTGACGTGTGAGTACTTACTAGCCAATATTTCTCTTTTTTTACTCTTAAGAAGTAAAGTGTTCAAATATAAATTGTAGATATCAAAATTCTCCCTTTTTCTGTATAGTAAAAATAGCTGAGAATAGAGTGCTGCAAACTACAAATTCTTGAGGTAAGATTTTACTCCCTTATTGTGTCAAGTTGGCCATGACAAAACCTAACTACTCACCTATTATTGACAACTATCGTTAGTGAGTGTTTTTCCATTCTGAAATATTATAGCGTATTCCTTTGAGACAGTTAGTGCAACACTGAGATATCTTTGTCTCCTTTTTTTACCTAAAACCGCAAATGACAGAAATATCCGAGTGCTGCACTGAAAGTCTTAATAGAATACGCTATTAGATAATATTCTGCGTAGCTACTTTTAAAATTTAAATTTTTTGAATATAGTTATATATTTGGCCTTATGGATTTTGAGGAAAACGAGGAAATTAATTGTTTGCTTTGTAACAAAGCATTTTATGTAAGAATAAAAATCACGTCGTGAAAAAGAAAGATAAGCAAATACTGATATCTTGAATCAAGTAGTTATTTACCAATGACCTACCTAAAGATTGAAGATATAAAAACTCTTATTGACAAAATTTTTGCCCTCGGCCCTTTTTAGAGATGTTATAAGTATGTTTAGCACTTTTTACACGAAAAAAATATTGTGTCGTATTAATAACAGGCGTTTATTAATTTTTTATAGATAATTGTACATCAATAACACGTAACAAAAATCGGAGAAAAGTTATAAAAATTGTCAGATACAGTAATGAAATTAATAAACGGAAGTTACGAAATCAATGAAAAATGTTTCTTGACATTTTATAGAGAGTTGTTATTAATAGTATGTACAGGTTATGGAGATAATAAAAGAGCATATGAAATAAATAAAACATGTTAACGATTTTAATCAATGCCTTAAATAAATTGGAAATGGAATGTATGTAAGATTATGAACCGGGCATACAAAATACATAAACATGGTTATGAAATTTATGTACGTTACAGTATTTTACTAAATTCATTCTTAGGTATAACTAAAAGCTATGAAAACATGTCTCTTAATCCTTGATTTCATAACACCCTTCACAAAAATCATTCTTAAAGACTCTTTATATTGTAACAACTTTTTTTTGAAACTGTATCTTGCAGCAATAAAATCAATAACTTGTTTTGGCTATAAAATTTATGTAAACTTGATTATGATATTAATAAAACTTTACATCGGAGCAAAAATCATATACAAAATACATTGGCTCAATGTATTTTTTTATAGGAAACGGTGCCTTTTTTGGTTCAGTGTACAAAGTGATCCAGGAGGTAGCCTTACTTCTTGTTTTGTACGGTTTTTAAGATTGAAATAAAACGAGTCTTGGTTTTTCTATAATTTTGACGTTTCTATAGCAAATCACCTGATTTCCGGCAACTTTCAGTTTTGCCGGATATACAGTGGCGAATAAGATTCTTATTAAATAACCGGCATATTTTCTGCCGGTTATTTTTGCCTGCGGAGCAATTGGGTTACTTTAAAATTTCCATTATAGTGCGAGTTATGTGATCACTGATCCTACCAAAACGGTCGAAAAAAAGTTGCTCCGATTTCAAATGTTTTTGTAGATCTTTGCATTTCAAATTATTTAGAACATTTTTTGGCGTAATGTCTGTCTGTCCGTCTGTCTATCACCAACGCGCCTAAGTCAAGAACCACTTGTTCGATTTTGACGGAATTTAGTAGGTACAGTACAGGTAAAAACATTAAAATTGCCCCCCATGGGCGGCGAAGATAATGGAAGGGACTTATTAAAAAACCCAGTGTAATCCAGAATATGGCATGTGGGGCATTAATTGGGAACGTATTTAAACAGGGATTGTGAAGGCTTTGGTGCCTATAAATTGAAAGAGTATTTTAAAAATTCTTGCCTGCGTTAACATTTCTTACTTACTTCTTCTTACCAACCCCCCCTTGGTCCTGTGTACGCCACTGGGTACGCAAAAGGACGTCAGAAATGTGAAAAATAGAATTTTATCTTTGGCTACGCTCGTATACTACCTCGCCTATAGGGTTTGAAAATGCCACTTATATCACTTGTTGTAGAAATACCTACTATTAAATTTATTATCACTTTTTAGTATCTTCCGTTATTTTTACTTCTGAAATTCAAAATGCTGCTCGCTACGCTCAGGCTTCAAACTTTTTCTCTTTAAGTGCTACTTAGTATAATAAGTGTATTTTATGCATCTGTAAAAATATGTACATAAGAAGGCACTACACACTTTTCCTATAAAACACATTTGTGGCGCCATCTATCTCTGGTATTTTTAACATAACTGTTATTTTTTATTACCAAAATCTAAAGAAAATTTAACACCCTAAATTTGTTATGGGAACATTTTTTTAAAAAGTTTCATGGTAACAAATTATATGTCAATATATATATATATATATATATATACATGCTACCTTGATTACTCATTATTTTCGGCTGTATATGTGAATTAACTTTTTATCCGAGACTTATGGGGAAAAAAATATTGGATCAAAAATCGTAGAAGACCCACTTTTTTATAAAACAAAACATTTTTTTTTTAAATCGGACCAATGGTCAATGAGATATTGGACTAAAACTGAGTTAAAGCGAATACGTAGAACGTAGAGAAAAATTTTGTATATGACCTTCTACTTGCTGTAAAAAATTTGGCTGTTAAGTCAGTTTTGTAGATAAGTCACGATTTTCTGACTATTCTATTGGAGTAATATATTAATTTATAGTAACAACTCTCAAAGGGCGAAGTCTAGTTGAGAATTTATTTTTCTGACAAAAACCCTCACATATGTTTCAAACAAAAAGATAATAGGTAAAAACGTTAGGCGTCTATTATTGATGGTACACTGAAAAAATGTTTAGTTACTTTTCTGTCCCGTATTTTAATATAGATGGTATTGGTGTAATAGCTGAACTTTTTATTGTGGTTGTAAATATCTATTAAAATGCAAAATTATTTATTAGTTTAAAAAAAAATGGTGGAACTTACCTGTCAGACATGCCATCTTATTTGCGATCTCTTGCAGTTTCTTGTTTTCCGTCTTTGCTGCATCCAACTCATTACACATGCATTCCACTTGCTCTAATTCTTCTTTGTTTAATTTTTTGGAACTTCTAAAATACCATAAAACACTATAAGGATAGTAGTAGTAGGATAAATAGGTAAACCAAGCAGCAAAATGTCTTCGGATTACGTCGTGCCTACGTGAAAAATTGCCGGCTCGGACATTGGTTGGTAGCCAACTACGACGCCACGCGACGGCGCTACAACCCTATTTGGTTCTATTTGGTGGATGATTTTTGAGAGTCATTTTTGAGTCGTATTTACGTCCGGACCTATTATTTTATAATTTTGCAAACAGATGGTGCTTTTCTGGAAGAATAGGGCACACCCTCCCTCAACATCGAAAAAGGGTCACAAAAGTGACTCCAAAATCTGACCTTGGCTGATTGTTAAGAACTGTGTCTTTGTTACAAAATGATAAAAAAGTAAATCCCAGCTGATTTGTTCACAAAAATTGATTTTTAAAATTTTTCGTATAATAACCATATTTACCGATGTTTTATCATTTCAATATCAATCCTTTCTCATGGAAGTGTAATTTTATTTGTTTTGATATGTAATCAACAATATATTGTTTCAAGAAACATATCTATTTTTAAAAAATTTAACAAGAAAACTTGAATCATTATATACAGCTTACAGAAATAAAAAAATTTAACAACAAGAGAATAATAATTTTATAAATGCGCTTATGAAAACTGTACCACTTATTTTAGGAGGTTTTTGCCATATCGAGGATCATCAATATTGTTTAATTTATATTTGGAACAATATATTCAAACCTCTCTATGAACAATGGCTTGCTCCGACCATAGTCCAAGACCGTCTCCACTTAAACCATTCAAGCTTTCAGAAAGATGATTAACTAAAATATGTATTTTAAGCGTTTATGAAAGTTCAGTGGCTTTGAAAACCTTTTGCAAATGTTTTATTGAATCTTTAATCTTCTTGTTGGTTAGCAGTAACGGAAGTTGAAAAACAATTTTCTATTCCCTTTTTCATGGCCTTTAGGAACTCCACAAAAGGTGTCAATTTTATTGCTGGAATCAATTTTACAATCTCCTTATGATACAATTGATCTGCAGCATTAAGTAAACTTTTACAAGCATTACCTTCAAATAGCTCACCTTGATAATTCTTTGACGCAATATTTAGTTTTTTGGCCAAATAAAAAAAAATTAGTTAAACAATATTGATGATCCCCGATATGGAAAAAACCTTAAAATGTGTGGTACAGTTTTCATCAATGCATTTGTAAAATTATTATTATCTTGTTGTTTTTTTATTAACTTTGTTAAATTTTTTTTTTATTTCTGTATGCTGTTATGTTGGGAATTTGGAACCTTTGGTTGCATTATAACAAAGTTATGATTGTTTTCCACAAACCAAAACTACACTTTTTTGCATTCGAGATCAGGAGATGATAAACAATAAACTAAATTAATCTACACTCTATCTTATATACTATCTTTTAGTGGGCGGAGATAAGACTAATAATTTGTGAGTGGTCACGCTTTATAATCCTATCTCCCCTCAACTAAAGAATAAAATGTACTAAATGGAATGGGGCCTCTATCTTTATTTAAACTGTTTCTGAATTTAATGATTTCCATACTTTCTTTATATTAAAAAGTGCAAACTTGCAAGCTTATGTTGTAAGTAATGAAAAGAGTCATTTGGAATATACCTGTTGGTGGCAGTGTACCGTTGTTCTCTGTTTCATAAGTAAATTTAATTGTGGGAAATGTGTTATGTTATAAAAATGCGAGGATTTGTAATACAGTACAGATGGGTAAAGTGCCTAAAAATATGTAATAGTTGTTTAACCTTCGTGCGGAACTGTCAAAAATAGTGCCGGCTTTATTCGAATCAGGCTATGCCAACTTTATGTACCGGTAAGTCCCTAATCAGATGAAATTTTTGAATGTATTAAATGTAAATTAATTAATCTAATCTAATTACCGTTGTGGTTTTAGCAATATTTTTCGAAATGATCATAAAAAGTTTCCCTGTATAGTTTTGATATTTATTGCAACAGGTCTCCGCACTATTTCCAACGTCGGAGTGACCTCAACAGATTACCAAAAAGGTTACGTTAGAATTCTTAGACCTACTTTATCGTTGGCTGAATCAAACTACACCCCCCCCTTAATTTGGATATTGTAAAAATTATGTATTAATTATGTACTAATTTTGTCCCCTTTTAAAAAATTTTCTACTTAATGAATAACGGAGTTATTCACAGTTAAAAGGGGGGGGTGTGGCTTGGCGCTAAGCTACACCCCCCGCCATGCTTAGGAGGCAGATTTAATGAAAGTTTATATGTCATAATTTTGGACTAATTATGTACCCTTAAAGAAGGATACTTTTAGTTTAAAAATACCATCGGTTTTTGTTTGTTTGTTATGGGGTGTGTAGCTTGATATCAAGGTACACCCCCCTCTGCTTAGGAAAGAGATTCGACCAAAAGTTACTATGACAGAATTTGGTACTAATTATGTACTAATTTTGTCCCCTTTTAGAAAATTGCCTACTCTCAAGATAACTTCATCTTTTTTTTGTTTATATGGGCTGTGTAGCTTGATATCAAGGCACACTCCCCTCAGCCTAAGAAAGAGATTTGAAAAAAAGTAATTATGCCATAATTTGCTACTAATTATGTACTAATTTCATCCTCTTCTAAAAAATTGCCTACTCTTAAGGTAACTACATTTTTTTTTTGTTTATATGGGCTTAATATCAAGGCAAACCCCCCTCTGCCTCCTTCTTTCCTTCTTTAAGAGTACATAATTAGTACAAAATTATGACATATCAACTTTCATAAATCTGTCTTCTAAGCATGGGGGGGTGCAGCTTAGCGCCAAGTTACACCCCCCCCTTTTAAGTGCGAATTAAGTACTACATTTTTTTTAAAGGGGACTAAATTAGTACATAATTAGTACATAATTTTTACAATATCAAAATTGAGAATCGTTGAGAGGGGGAGAGGGTGTAGCTTGATTGAGACTTTATCGTTGGGTTAACGTAGTCAGCGGCCTTCAGGCCTACCAGACCTAATTGGGTTACTGATCGACATTTGGCAAACTTTGATCGTTATGTGACCAAATAAGGGCTATTGATTGTGTACAACTTTTGCCTTGCCGCCACGATGTCGTAACGTGGTCGCTAAGTGACTGTACAGTATCTGACCACCGTCTGGTGCTTAGACGACGTCGTTGGGACCTTTCCAGATTTGGTAGGAAGTCATGAAAATGTCTACGTGAGCAACAATTTAATTTGTTGTTGTTTGTTTTCTTGGAAAGGGTGTTTCCATAGTAGTTTTTAAATCCCGAAAGCATTTTTTCTAAGTACGCGAAGCTTCGAATATTTTTTTTTTTTAAATAGCGATTTATTTTTTTAAATTTAAGAATGTCAAAAACTTACAATACAAGTATGTAATATTTAAATAAACTAATAAAAGAAATAAATATTGAATGCCAGGACAATATACAGGAGAGACAAATGTTAAAAAATATTGAGAGTGAATTGGACGTAAGAGAAAATTGGCGAATGTACTAAGATCGATCTTTCGCAGATGGATGTTGTATAAGTTGGGAATGGAAGCTACAAGTCTTACCTAATTTGTTGTTCTAAACACTTGATGTGGCACTCTTTCTGACGGATGGTTTTTTCCGCTTTATGTAGCGTCATCTCTAATTGAGCTATTTTCACTCTTTCTGACTGTAGTTTGTCATTCGAAGACTTTATTTCGTTTTTCATCGTGTTTAGAAGATGCTCAGTGTCAGCCTACAGAAGCACAAATGTACTTAAAGATTAAACTAGATTTTGCGACACCGACAGAGCGATTCCCAGCAACCAGATCTGTCACCACACGTGTATTTGACGTCTAATTTGATACCAAGATTTGACGTGATTAATATCACGTCCAAGTAGCGTGAAACATAACTCACATAATATTGAAAACTAAAATATGTTGTCTAATTTAAATACAACTTTTGGTTTTGAAAATATCCGATATTTTATTATTATCACTCCAATTATTTTTCAAAGTTCTATCAGTTTAAAAACACCTCTGCTTATACCCTAAAAAACTTTTTTATGCCGGGTACGATACTTATTCTGTGTACTGTAGAATTCCGTAGCGATACGTTCCTTTCTTTTTCATTGGCAAATGTCAGAGGGAGAGATAGACATATCGCTAGACAGAATAAAGGCTATTATATTTTTGAAATCAGGACGAAATGCCTTTGAAATTTAATAGAATATTAGAAAAGCTGCTTTCAGTTTTATATATCAAATGACAGTTGACAGTTCTTGTCATAAGTATTAAAAAATTTGAGAAAAAATAAACAACTTTTGTATTATTTAAAAAAAAATTCCAAAATAAGTATTAACGATGCTAACTGAGGGACCCAAATATAATGAATCACTTTTTGCATAATATTTTATATTCATAGTAGTTGATAAATAAACAATATTTTTTAAATTACACAAAAACATTTTACCAAATACCAAAAACTTTTTTTATAGTTACGTGACTAGAAAAAAAATTGGCGCTTCTTAAGACGTTTTTAATTCGTCATATTGAGACATTAAAAAAACGTCTGTTTTAATACGTCTTATTGACGTCATAAAATGTGACGTCAAATTCACGTCGTTCAAATTACGTCAATGTTCGAGAAAAACTCACGTGATTTTCACGTTAAAAATAAGTACCAAAATAGACGTCACAGTGATAAATTTTGACGTCTATTCGACGTAAAATTTACGTCTTTTGGTTGCCTGGGTTGTTTGACAAGACACTTTAAGTTGGTCATGACACGTACGAGGTGCCCAGTGGTATACGTGAAATTTTTCGGCTTGGATGTTTCTGTCTTTTACATTTTATTACTATGTATTTCTATCTTGCTTTCTTTGGTTCGGCCCATCGATGTTAGTTAGTATGTCGATGGTTCGGCCGCTCGTCTATTGATTTTTGGCTCCCGTCGGCAAAAGTCGCTGCGTATTTGATGACATCTTCACGTTACCAACATGCCGCAAATGCTATGCTACTTAGGTTAGCGTCATGTATGAACGTTATACATGCAAATGACGTGACCTTGATGAAAAATCTCAACGATTAACCGCAGATATTGGACTTCGATATCTGTATTCGAGCGGAAGTCTTTTCTTTTGTACAGATAAAAGGAAGAAAGAATATTGCGCTATATTCCACGTTTGCGCGAACGTTCTATCACCAACTTAAAGTGTCTATTATCAGGTTATCTGATGGCCAATCAGAGAGCATAAATTTAAAAAAATACGAAACAATCGCTCTGCATGTCGCTGTCGTAAAGTCGTTCTGTGAAATTTTACCTTAAGTTATTCGTTTATGCTTTATTGTCATAAAACTACACATTTTGTGGACAAAGCGTTAAAGTTAGACATATAACAAAATAATGGTCAAGTTAAATAAAGGTATAATTAAAAATAACCCTGTAAGCAACCATGAAAAATTCATAAATTTTAGAGGTTATTAACAACAACAAAAAAACAAGAGCATTTTGGTCACTAATAATAAAAAAAGTATGAAAGTCAATCAAGACACGCAAAACCTGCAGACGAAAAAAATTATTAAAAATTATGCTATGAGCGATGATAGTTAGTTGTAAAAAAATAAATAAGTATAACAGCCAAGTTACAACAAGGATCACAAAAAAAATTAAAATAAAAATCACACAAAAAAACAACAAAACACAATATTTTGAGTTTGAATATTCTATGTTGAACATAAAAACTGTTATTTTATTGAAAAGATTGGTGGCGTAGAGGGCAAAGGGTGAGGGAATAAAAATATTTTCTGTAAATTTGTAAGGGCGCTAAAATTTTTTTTTTCTTCATTTTATTTTATTATTTAAACTACTCAAATTTTTCGACGCGCTTTGTCAACCAAAAGATTTTTAACTGTTTTTTTTTAAAGATCTTTGGGTCAATAGTCAGTCCAAGAAATTTGCTGTTATCCCGAGTTTACTTTACCCTTGCTTTCGTTAGTTTTTCTATAAGTTTTGATAATGTAGATAGTATCGAGAGAGATTGGCCTAGAATTTGCAGGGTTGCTCTTTTCCCCTCCTTTGCAAAGTGGAATAAAGATGATTTTAAGGAAGAGGGAAATATCGCCCTAGCCCAAGAGTGATTTATAGAATCAACTAAAATATTAGACAGTATTGGATCAGGCATATTAAGAAGGATTTTCAAACAGATTGGTTGGAGAAAAAGAAAAGGAATCAGCAACGGAGATATTGGAAAGATAAGAGATTGGATCATTTGGTCAAACTTCCGGATTGAATCCACTAGTTGGTGTGTTTTTTAAACGAATGTTGTTAATACTTCGCCAACTTTCTTTTTATTTGTTGGATTAATTACTTAGGCGCTCAGTATAATATATTCTTTTGGAGGCTACAATTAATTTTCGAACTAATGATCTGTACTTACTGAAGTATTGGTGGGAAGAAGAATTGATAGTAAACTTTCGAATATTATGAAAATATGATTTTTGAATGAAGTTTTTAAACCCTTGGCAAACCAAGGTTTTTATGGTTTAACCTTTAATTTTTTTTAACGGAAAACATTTGTCAAAGATTTTGTTCATTTTAGAGTGAAAAGCATCAGATAACGGTTCCTGCGCGTGCGAAGTATGCACCGAATCCCATGATTCTAGGTTGCACAGTTAACAAAACCTATTAATGGTATGTTTGTTGTTCTACTAAGTTTAGACTTACTAATCCTGTCCACCTTCGGCTCAAAAATGTTACAGATGATGGCTTCATGATCAGATAGTACGTCGTTGACAACCTTGCAATCTACACTTGCAACGTGTGGGCATCGTTCGCATATCACATACCATGTGACAAGCCTTTCTAATTTATTTGTATTTACTATTTCCTCAAGTAAACTGAATTTTGTTTGTATCCTTCCTACTATAATATTATAAATACGAACGTTTGTTTGTGTGTATGTAATGTTTGTCCCTCAACTGCGTCAAAACGGCTAAACCGAAGTTTGGTAAGAAGACATTTCGCTCAATGACAGCTGTCAAATGACATTTCCATTTTGGATATCGCGGCCAACGCTGCGGGTCAACCGCTAGTTAATAATATTGCTAGAAGGAAAATGAGTCGAGGCACCGGTGTACGCAGAGGGGGGGGAGCTTAGGGAGTCAAGCCGCGTTCCCCCAGAGGCACTGAAAATCGGCTCCTAAAAGTTGGACATTTCCCAAAAATTACTCAAGCCCCCCCCCAGGAAAAATTTGAACAATAATTTATTTTTTTTATAATTTTTTAATAAGAATTTAGGCGAATCAGGACGTCCACTTAACACCAAATCCAACAACCGGCCCCTAAGCCAACGTTGGGTTTGTAAAAAAATGGTTATTGAAATTTCCTGGCACTAACAAGGAATACCTTTGTCGTTTGCCTCGTTTGTTTAAGACATATAACTATGAGATAGCACAATAGCTCAAGTGTTGAAAAATGTTTAACATAATAACTTTGAAAAACAAAGAAAATAATCTACTGCGCCTGCCTGCGCAGTCTACTCGCGGCCAGAGGATTTTTTGCCTCTGTGTGTTTTCCAGACGATGCAAGTCTGTTTTTTTTATGTTTTACGAACTAATAATAATAAAAATATTTTTATTTCATATTGTAAAAAAATACCTAATTACACAATGAGTGGAATTTTAGTCCGAAATTACATTACTAGACTGTTATTCTAATCATTTAAAATAAATTATCAGATAATTAAAAAGTTTTCGTAAGTAAATGTGCACACTTACATTGCTGTTTCTCGACCTGCTCTCAACCTGCATCACCAGACCCTTAATCTCGTTTTCTTGCTCACAAATGCAACACTCCAAATCCGTAACTTGTTTCTTAAGATATTCTCTTTCTCTACTGACGCTGTTGGCTTCCTCCAGTTGATGTTTAAGCATTTCACATTTGCATTCCATTTCGATGATTTCGTCGTATTTGGCTTTGTAGTGATCTCGTTCTTCCTTGAAGTGATTTGTAAAATTAATAACATTTTGCACAGCATTACAGCAATTACTTTGTACACCCTTTATGATTTAGTTTACAAAATTTATTCGCTATTATGCTGATTATTTCAGGGTAATAAGTGGTCTATAAGAATATTTTGAAAATAATTTGAAATTTCGTACAATCATGTTAGACATATAGTAGGTATATTTATGAGCTTTGAAGTTCTGCATCAAAATTTAAATGTTTAAACTTAAGTAATTTTACTGTAGAAAAATTGCGATACTTCAGAAAATAATTAACTCATTTGTTTAGAAAGCACCTTATTTCACTTTACGGTACAATGTAAGTATTGAAAGTAGTAAGTATAGAAAAACAAATTATGTTTGAATTATTTACGGCTTTCTATCTAAAAAGATATAAAGAAACTATTTATAGAAATATAAAAAGTATTCGATACTATTTCCACAAAGAAATTACTTACGGAACAGAGGAATAAAGATGTGTTGCCAAAATGAAGTCAAGTAAAAGGAAAATGTTTGCAATGATTTTACAGCAGTTATCCATAAAATAGGATTCAGATAACCAAAATCATAAAACTCATATTATCTGGCGGATCAGAATAAGGATCAGTGTTAAGTCTCTTATTATTTCGTTGATTTCAATATGCCGGAATAAATAGTGGAGTTAAAACGTAATGTATAATACCTGAACCCCATGCATCTGATTCAGCTGTATCTGTAATCTGTCTCTTTCCAACCTCAAAATTTCATTCTCCTTAATTTTACCTCTGTTGGAATCTAACTCTCGTCGCATACTTTCTATTCTTCTATTCATGACTTCCTTCTCAGTTTTAACATTCTTCAGTTCGTTCTCTAAACATCCGCATATGGATTGAGTGCGCTTTAGTTCGGTACCAGATTTCTTGTCAAAACTATGAGTAAAACATAATTTTTATTATTTGCAAATTTTAAGCACCTTCAAATTCATTGTACTAAATAATGTCTATTTCTCCAAGTCAGTGAAATACATGAATACTTAAGAAAAATGTTGCCCCTAATTAATATTATATCTTGTCATGCTTAAAATTAAATTTCTTACTTGGAGTAAGACTTAAGCTCTCTTTCCAGTTCATCCGTTCTATCTGCTTTGGCTTTCAACTTTGCTATCTCTCTTTCAATATCTTTCATAGCCTTACATTTCTGATTCACGTCATCGCGTTCTTTCATCACGGTGTCCAACATTTGAGATCTATAGCAAGCAAAATTTTAGAAAACCTAATAAATATACATTTTATGCAGGTATCTCAGAAAAATAAAGAAAGAAATGGAGTTAGGTTGGTAAAAGACCAGTCAGCATACCTATTTCTTAATTCTTCCACATCACTCGGTAGATCTTCATATTGTTTTAACTTTTGTTCCAACATGTGGACCTTGTTGGCTAGAGCATCACGCTCGCTTTCTAATTTTTGTAGAGTGTTGAGTTTTCCTTTTAAATCGCCCATGATTTCTAAAATTAAAACATTCACTTATACTTTTAAAACTGGGGATATTACAATGTTGAATTTATCCAACTTGTTTCAATTTGGTGGTTGGGTTAGGTGTTTGTAAATAATTTAGGTTGTATAATAAAAGTTATTTAGTAGTTTACGCTAGAACCTGATGTTTAACATATATCGTGTTTTTAAAAGAAAATTTTGTTATAAAAATAGTTCTAAAAGGACGTGGAATTTGTTTTACCTTCATCACCAACGCCTTTATTAACAGACAACTGTGTCTTTAGCTTGACATTCTCATCCTCAATTTGTTTAAGTTTACTACAATATCTTCTGAGAACATCAACTTCTTTCTTAATAATTTCCGCTTCTTGCTCTGGAGAGGGGTTACCACTTCTCATTATTTTAATTTCTGTTTCAAGCGCTTCAATTTCTTCTTGGCAAGAAGTGGGTAGCTCTGGATTAGCTACCGTGTTTAGTTTCTGTGTTTAGGTAAAGATATTATGATTTTTAATGTAAAATATAAATGGGATGAAGTGTTACTGCTGCATGCTCCGTTTAAAATATGTAAACCAATAATACTGAATCATTAATGGCTTAATTTTTTAGATTCCAAACCTAGTTTTTTTCAGTTCAAATTTTAAAAGGAATAAATAAGATTTTTGGTTTACAGTTAAATAACAAAAATGCCCTTTACAATTATTTTCGAACATGCAGCAGTAACAATTTTTTTTAATATGGGCATATAAAACAAACTTTAAAGTATGTTGCATAATAAATATGTTTATTTGTGTAATTTTTAATGCAGTCGATTTTAGTCGTAGTCGCAACAACAAGTGGTATTTAACGAATATTTTGATCGATTTATGGGACCTCTTCGAGATAAAATGTTCAAAAATCCCTAAAATAATTTAAATAAATCAATTAGATATGAGTTTTAAAATATAAGCAAAGAAATCTGGGCTCACACAAAAAATAAAATTTGCAATCCTATTTAGTATGATTAAAAGGCTAACCTTAAAGTTTTCTAATTCTCGCATGCAATCACCAAGTTTTTGCTTTAGATCGTCACGTTCATTTTGAAGTTCTGCAAGTTTCGCTTGTTGCTCCTGACATAATGCTTCCGTTGCCTAAAATACAGGTATGGGTAATGATAGGAATTACTTTTGTAATTCACCAATAGTTATGTATTAGGGTTTAATGAACGACCTTTAAACGTACTGACTGGTATTGACGCATACCTTATCTCCCCAGTTGAGATTTTCTAAAAAGGAAAAAAGTATATTACGGAGCTCAAGTATGAGAATCTCTCTTCAAAACGTACTTTACTTTTTAAAATAAACTGTTAAAGATATTTAAATTGAGTAGTTACCGCCAATTTATCCCTAAAACTTTCACCCGCTGAATCCGACATAGATCTTTGCATTGGACCACCATCATTAGCTGCTGACCTAACTAATCGTTTTTTAATATTATCGGAAGTTTCCCCTGCATGGCCAATAGATGATAATCTTGAAAATGGAACTGCGTTGGAAACTCTTGTTTTAATTTTGCTGGGACCTGGGAAAAAATTGCAATTTCAGGCATAATACATTGTTGTCTGTTTTAGTAGCCGTTAAATAAGCAAGAAATTTCGAAAAGCTGCTAAAAAAGTAGGAATATTGCTCATATAATAGAGGTGAATTTGGGATGGCCAAGCAAGCAGCTAATTGACAGTTGTACATGGGGAAT
This sequence comes from Oxystoma pomonae, assembly GCA_963921995.1. Classification (NCBI taxonomy): domain Eukaryota; kingdom Metazoa; phylum Arthropoda; class Insecta; order Coleoptera; family Brentidae; genus Oxystoma; species Oxystoma pomonae. The sequence goes on along the minus strand of OY998166.1, from coordinate 76,457,826 downwards.
TGCACACAACATTTGCGAGCGGAAGCGGTTGTGCCTGGTCCATAAGAATAACTTGGTAGTAAGCGTAAATTCGCCTTAATGTTTGCATGACAAGTTTCAGACTTGCCAACTTTTAAAAGTCAATTATCAAAAATTACCCGGGATGAGAATGTCATCGTTTTTCACTTGCTATGGCTTTTTAACTTTTTTTTCGTTGATGCCATTTTTGATTTTTGAAAGCTGCCACTTTTTAAAAATTAAATTAATACACTAGTCAATAAAAAAGGTCTTAAATAAAATATTTCTATACTGAGGAAAATCGTGTGGCTCTTTAGTTAACAAGTGCTTTTCTGAGAAATTTTTAGCTTGTATAGAATATTTTTTCGCAGAGGGCTAAAAAATCCGCGTTCTTTTCCTGACAAAAAAAGTTTTGCTAAAGCGGAAAGATAATTTCGGTGTTCAAGCAAAGCATTTTTCTAAAAAATTGAGCCCTAAAAATTTATTTTCAGATTTTTTTTCTTTTTCAGGAACATAAAAGTGCTTTGCTCAAATTGAATAGCATTTATTAGTTTCGACAACATTTTTTTAGAATTTGAAAGGCGCTCACTGGAACTAAAAAGCAAAATTCCTAAAATACATTTTGGCTGTTAGCAAAAAAGTACTTTTCAAAATCAGAAAATATTTATTTTGATTTTGGTTACGGAAACATCCGACCGGCATACGGATCTTGCCGATCTCACGATATAATATAATGCAAATAAAATCTATATGTTTGTGGCGGATTCATAATGTCGAAACTACTTTTTTTTGGGTTTTTCGCCACTAAGTTAAAGAAATTTTTTCAAAAATATGTTAGGAATTTACGCAGTGGGTTTTAACATTTTTTTGAAAAAATTTCCTTAACTTAGTGGCGAAAAACCCAAAAAAAGTAGCTTCGACATAATATAATGCATTTTGCATATTGCATCGGCCAAGGTAACCTGCGCTTCATCGGAATTACCGTTTTTAGTGTGTTTAGTGCACGGAATTAACAAAAAGTTCATCCGCATTCCATTCAACTTCTTGTTGCTGACGTGTTTCTGTGTCGAAAAGAGTGAGAGCATGCTTGGTGCTCTGTGCTCAAAACGATAAAGAGGGAGCAGTGCAGTGAGCTCGTAAAAATTTGTAAAATATAGCCGAAGCAGTGTTCGTAAAATTGCTTACAAGTATACCTATGAAAATAATCTGCAAGAATGGGGTCTGGAGGAATACATTCAAAATTTTCAATGTAAGTTTTATCATAGATTATTCTCCATCTACGGTCTTATGGGTAATTATCTAGTAAACGGTTTTCTGACATTTTTGTTTTTTTTTGAAAAATTATTTTTTATGTATGTTTTTAATAATAAATCGCTGAGATTTGGTATTTTTTTTAGTGTAATTTTATGTTGGTATTGTAGCTGGTATTTTTATTAGTTCTTAAAAATTACTTAAAGCTGGAGGCACAAAAAAAACTCCAAGAGACCAAACAGATTACAGTGATTTCTAAACTCAATTTTTTGCGCGGATTTTATTAACGAGATACAAATTACAAGATATGGCAGATTGCTAATGTTTGAGCATGTAGCATTTTTTGTTATTTTAGTTTGTGATTAGCACTTTTATGTTTTGTTTTATTTGTCAATACAGAAATATTTTAGTATCAAAATTAATGACCTTTTATTCCTCATTTAACTTATAACTGTAATTATTAACAAACAAGAATAAGGTTCTTCTTCTGAAAAGAAACCTTGGAATTAAGTCAGGGAAAATCCTATCTGGTCAGAAAATGTTGGTTATTTTTTTGAATTCCATTAGTCTTTTAAAAAACATTTTGCTCTATAACCTTTCCTAAAACTGGCTAGGAAAAGGATCCTGCCTCAAAGCAATGTGAACGGCCTAATTTTGCGCAGTTGGGTGCTGTCGCGGTGTAAAATACGTAGCTTTTCGGTTAAAAGTTTCTTACAATATTTTTCTTTTGTATGCCCCTGTACGACACAAATTGGTTTTGTTTACAGTTTATTTATCTAAATAGCTTAAGTAGACCCTTATCTAATCTCAAACTTTCAAACATTAATTTTGATATTAAAATATTTCTGTATTGACAAACAAAACATAAAAGTGCAAACTAAAATAAAAAAAATTTTACTTGCTCAAACAATAGCAAAACCTAGAATAAAATGCTCATAGTCCACTTGGGGCATATGCTCCGGTAATTATTTAGTAAACGGTTTTCTGCCATATCTTGTAATTTGTATCTCGTTAACGAAATCCGCGCAAAAAATTGAGGTTAGAAATCACTGTAATCTGTTTGGTCTCTTGTATTTTTTATTGTGACTCCAGCTTTAAGCAATTTTTAAGAACTAATAAAAATACCAGCTGCAGTACCAACATAAAATTACACTAAAAAAATACCAAATCACAGCGATTTATTATTAAAAACATACATAAAAAAGAATTTTTCAAAAAACAAACCAAAATGGCAACAAACCGTTTACTAAATAATTATACCCATAAAACCATAGATGGAGAATAATCTATGATAAAACCTACCTTGAAAATTTTGAATGTATTCCTTCAGACCCCATTCTTGCAGTTTATTTTCATGGGTATATTTGTAAGCCATTTTACTAAAACTGCTGCGACTATATTTTACAAATTTTTACGAGCTCACTGCACTGCTCCCTCCTTATCGTTTTGAGCACAGAGAAGAAACGACAGCGACAAGAAGTTGCCTGGAATGCGGACCCAGTAAACACACTTGTGACTTTAACCTAATATTTATATAAATCTAAGGTTCATATATTTATGTAAAATATGTTAAATCATATTTGCGTAAATCTCACATAAAAATATTTTTATAAAAAAATTTATGTAAACATTACGTCAAAACTTTGACTGTACATTTAAATCATCATAAGCAATGTTAATTTTACGTAAATAATATGACTATAAATAAACTCTTCAAATTTACGTAAATATTAGGTAAATAGTGGGACCTTAATTTTACATAAAAATATTACATAACTATTATATAAAAAATTATATGTAATATTTAAGTAATCTAATTTACGTAAACGTTACATAAAATTATTTACTTTAAATGAAAGTAATAAAATGTACATAACTATTATGTAACAATTTAGACATTACGTTTACATTTAAAATTTTACATAACTATTATCTAAAACATTTTACGTAATATTTATATCATCTAAATTACGTAAACGCTCTATAACATGATTTACGTCATATTAAAATTTTTAAATTTACATAAATATTATAAAACAGTTTGCACCTTAACTTTACATTTGTAATTTTACATATTTGTTACATAACATGTTTTATGTATTAATGATGTCATTCAAGCTATGTAAATTTAAGTTAAAGTCCTAAATTTTACATAATTATTATATAGTCAATTGAACCATAAGTTTACATTTCAAATGTTACATAACTATTATATAAAACATTTTATGTAATATTTATATCGTCTAAATGAGGTAAACGCTCTATAATGCGATTTAAGTCACATTAATATTTACAAAAATATTATGAAAATGAAAGAAATTACCAGTGCTTAATAGTTTCTTCCTTGTTCCCTATACAGTGGATGATAATATTATATATATAAAGAGCACAGATATTTCAAAATTAGGATGCGGACTCTGAGATCACCACTTCCGCCACTTAAACCAGCCCGTCTGGTTAACTTTGTAGTTTGCCACATGTTTGCCAATGTCGGGCAGTGTCAAGCAACCACCGACGGACCTGGACGAACCTTCCGTTGGCCCGCCTCAAGCTGGATGCACATGTCGGACTTAGATAGTTGACGCTTTGCGCATGTCATGCAGATTAATGTGACTTAAATTTTACCTTATTACTAAATAATTGTGACCTCTATGTGACCTTAAATTTACATAACAAGGTAAACCTGTTATGTAAATTATACGTAGTTTTTACTTGACTCTTACGTAACATGGATGTATTATTTATGTAAAAGGTATGTCATTTTATTTACATCACATTTATGTAAAAATTAGGTGGGTTTTGCGCATGGCATTATGCAGAGTTTTCGCACCCTAATGTGACTTAAATTTTACCTTATTAATAAATAATTGTGACCTCTATGTGACCTTAAATTTACATAAGGTAAACATGTTATGAAACATGGATGTAATATTTATGTAAAAGGTATGTCATTTTATTTACATCACATTTATGTAAAAATTAGGTGGGCTTTGCGCATGGCATTATGCAGAGTTTTCGCACCTTAAAGTGACTTAAATTTTACCTTATTGTGACCTCTGAGTGACCTTAAATTTACATAGCAAGGTAAATCTGTTATGTAAATTTTACGTAATATCTACATAACGGTGTTTACTGGGGATGGACTATTTTTTAATTCCGGGCACTTCACACTAAAAACGGTAATTCCCCGACGCACAACGAAAAACTTGAGCGATGAATCGCAGGTTACCTTGGCCGATGCAATATGCAAAATGCATTATTTTTGGGCAGGAGAATGGAGATTCATATATATACCGTAAAATCGGCAAGATCCGTATGCCGGTCGGACGTTTCCGTAACCAAAATCAAAATAAATATTTTCTGATTTTGAAAAGCACTTTTTTGCTAACAGCCAAAATGTATTTTAGGAATTTTGCTTTTTAGTTTTAGCGCCTTTCAAATTCTAAAAAAAAAGTTGGCGAAACTAAAAAATGCTATTCAGTTTCAGCAAAGCACTTTTAAGATCTTGAAAAAGAAAAAAATCTGAAAAGAAATTTTTAGAAAAATGCTTTGCCTGAACACCGAAATTATCTTTCCGCTTTAGCAAAACCCGAACAGCAAAAATTTTTTTGCAGGAAAAGAACGCGGATTTTTTTAGTCTTTGCGAAAAAATATTCTATACCAGCTAAAAATTTTTCAGAAGAGCACATTTTAACTAAAGAGTCACACGATTTTCCTCAGTGTAACAGTTTTTTTAGTTTAAGTAATTGGAAGAATCGCATTTTTTATTCAAATTCACCCTTAAGTGTCTAATAATAAAACTTATACCTAAGAAACGTAAGTAAGTACCAAATTCCAAACAATATGCTTTTTTCGAAATTCAGACGTGATGGAATGAAATTAATATTTTTGGGTTAACAAAATTGGAGTGAGTGTGCCTACAAAATGTACCACATAAGTTTAACGATATTTTTTTCTGTTGACTAGTGTTATCTAAACGGTATCAAATCAATGTAGAAGATAAAAAAACATCTATTTATCATACTGCAATCCTTGAAAATTCTGACCTTTTTGCGTTGAGATTTTTGTATTGTTAACATCATTTCACACAATTTTAATTTAATACCTGCCGGTTTTTGCCACCGCTTGTCTAAAGTCTGTCAAGCATGGCAAGCGGATTTTCTAGATTTTCAAAAGTGAATTATTTTAATCAGTTTTGGTTGAAAATCGCGCGAGTTTATGGGATTAGCTATATAGTGGATTAACAACTTATTGTAAAATCTAAAATGCAATTCAAATCAGGCTGGATCACTACCATCACTGGCGTAACTAGGGGGGGGGGCTGGGGGGCTGGGCACCCCCCAGATCCTTCCAGGCCCCTTCAGAAAACTATAGCCTAGTAGTTGTCAGTCATATGACGGGGCTAGTATAATGTCTGGGAAACGTAAGGGCTTAAAAGGTTTGATAAGAGAAGAACATCCTTCGGCAATATACATTCATTGTTTGGCACATAGACTTAATTTAGTTGTTGTTGGCGCATGTACAAAAGTTGCACCTGCAGCTTGTCTCTTTAATACATTAGAGGAATTATATGTGAATTTTCGCAACCAGGAAATCAGGAAAAACTTAAAAAGGTTGCAGAGAGCTTCGGTATTAAATTTTTGGAAGTATCTAAATTTTCTACTAATCGCTGGGCATGTCGATTTGAAAATTGTAAAGCAGATTTATTAACCTTTAAGTGGGGCGCGTAAAATGGCACTAAAAAGTGAAGTAACTGATAACCAGGATAGACATGCCCTTAAAGTTAAAAAGCCGAGTTCTGCATTAGCCTGTACATTCCATACTTTGTGTTATTACGTATCAGCTTTTTGAGTCAGTACTTTCAGGGTAAAGATGTTAATCTCGGCATAGCAAATTTAATAATAGATGGAACACATTTTTTAAAATATTTATTCTGAAATCCAAGACTTCGTCGATAATCAGAGTATCAAAACGGAAACGGCAAATTGCTGCACAAACTAAGGATTATGTAGTGGAAATCGCTCTTGGGCAGCGCGATAGATTTGCCATCAGATGTAAGTTGCTTAGAACTGGAAAATAAACATGCACTACCTAATAATGGATAATTTAGCAGCTAATTCTAGGGAGAGGTTTTCAAACTTGCTATTGGCTACATCGGTAAATGCTTTATTTAAGTAAGACATCGAAGAAAGTCAAAATTTTATTGAAAATTACTCCACGATTGCAGGTGTGGATGTATCTATGCTTGAAGTTGATATCTTGGTAAAAAAATATGATTACTTGTAAAAATTTAGAAATAAATTTAAAATCTACCAAAGATTCTATTAGACAAGACTTTTGTCCTAACCTCTAGAAATTATTTCAGGTTGCTCTTCTTTTTTATTAAGTTGTTAACGAAGCTTCTCTGCGATGCGTAGAATAAAAAATTGAACCAGAACTACAATGGGACAAACCCGATTTTCCAGTGTTGTCAATTATTAACATCCAGAATGATTTAATTGGAGAAGTGATTACAGCCGACCATTTTCTGGAAATATTTTCACATAAGACAAAGAAGTTGCAGTTATTTCAGTTAATTTATATTAAACAGCTGGGTTGAATCGAATTAATTTTAGTTAAGGTAATAATGCATAATAAATTTAAAATCTACCAAAGATTCTATTAGACAAGACTTTTGTCCTAACCTCTAGAAATTATTTCAGGTTGCTCTTCTTTTTTATTAAGTTGTTAACGAAGCTTCTCTGCGATGCGTAGAATAAAAAATTGAACCAGAACTACAATGGGACAAACCCGATTTTCCAGTGTTGTCAATTATTAACATCCAGAATGATACAGCCGACCACGTTCTGGAAATATTTTCACATAAGACAAGGAAGTTGCAGTTATTTCAGTTAATTTATATTAAACAGTTGGGTTGAATCGAATTAATTTTAGTTAAGGTAATAATGCATAATATTCGAGACAATATTAAACAGTTTTGAGAAAAACATCACTACCAAGCAGTGTCAGCTAGGCCTCCCCCTAGGCCCCTTCCAGGTCAGAGAGCTAGTTACGCCTATGACTATCATTAAAGCTAGAGAGCATGGGACTATTTGAAGAGTGCCGAAAATTGGGGTTCAGATTTTTGCGAACCAAATCCCTGAAGAAAATATTGTGATGATTTATACAGAGTTAAGCAAGAAGATAATAGGTTAAAATACAACAAAAAAGAAAGAGATATAGGTTAAAACATTTATAACAGCTCTGAGACTTTTATACTTTTTTCCCAATTAATAAAAGAAAATAACAATAAAATGTTGTTACCTTTAATATTTCATAATATTCCTCACCATAGTTAGAAACCCCTCCTCCTCTTTTAGATTTTTAAAGGGTCCAAAAAACTTTTTGTAAGCTAAAGAAAATTTTTTAGCTGCATGGAACAGTACAAAGTTGGTTAAGGTTTGTATAGAGCTAAAACCTTTTACGAATGCATTGCTTTTTCAATACTAAAAAGTATGGAAAAACTGCGACTGTTAAGTTTTTTCATATATTTTTATTATTAAATAAGTGTCTGTAAAAAATTAACCATATAAGAATATATGTATTTTATTATGCGTCTGGCTGTACAAGTTGTTCCTTCCTGTAGCCACCGGCTGCTCTCGTGTAGCCGACAAACAATGTTCCACAAGTATAACACAGTAACGGTCACTTTCGCGTCGCTATTACTTTCTCTATGTTGTCAACCAACAAATATTGAAAGAAAAGGTGCTATCTTTTTTGCACTTTGTGAAAAGCGTTTTTTTTTGTTGTTTAACATATATTACCTGATAAAGAAAAGGTTAACACAAGTAAAAATACTGATACATTTAATTTTGACCGTGCTTACGTTATGCTTAACACATGTGTTATGTCATTTAAATTTACATTTACTTACATTAAAAATTTGACGTTTTCTTAAGCCAAAGCAAAATTGAAACAAAGAACAAAAATTTGCTCATTCTATGTAATTTATTATGGTTAAGTTTGATATTTTCGCAGATTCTTATCAAATGATAGTAGTAGTAACCGACAAATTGGGTTAATAAAGCCCCCGGACTGGACAACATCACCCCCCTCTTAGTAAAAACAATATGTTCGTCTATAACTAAACAGTTACTCTATATTTTCAATAATTCATTTCAAACAGGAATATGTCATTTAAAAAAGGACAATATAAAACCGCTTTTTAAAAGTAGGGACAAACAGTTAGCTACTTACTATCGGCCAATATCCCTCTTATCTGTTTTTTCCAAAATATACGAAAAACTGCTAAAGAAACGTATAATGAGTTATCTAAACAAAAATAACATTTTAAATAAAGTAAATTTGGTTTTCGGTATAACTTGAGCAGGGAAGATGCTTTGGCCTTAGTCACAAAAGATATTTTTAAAAATTTGGATGATTCTAGTCCTTATGCCGGAGTTTTTCTAGACCTTAAAAAGGCATTTGATACAGTAGATCATACCCTACTGTTAAGAAAACTTCTTGTTTTGGGTTTCAGAGGGGTCATGTTTAAATTAATAAAAAAACTACCTTACAAATCGAATACAAACGGTCACAGTAGGTAAGGCAGTAAGCTCTGAATATGTCGTAAAGTGTGGTGTACCTCAGGGCACAGTACTTGGACTGGACCATGACCAGGATTTTCTTTCGGTAGCATTTGCTGATGATAAAGGATTGTTCGTAAAAGGATCATCTTGGGAAGAAGTAAAAAAGGCGAACGAGCTCTTAACTGGGTAAAAAACTGGCTTAACCTAAATATCCTTAGCTTAATTAAAAGCCTGATTATACACGAGTGTAATAACGAACAAGATTGTCATTGCTCTGAAAATATTGAGGTAGTTGACAGCCGTAAGTATTTGGGCTTAATATTGGAGAATCGACTCAATTTTAAAGAGCACGCTGACAAACTAGCTTCAAAGCTTAGATAAATAAATTTTATGTTCAAAAAACTTCGTAACATCCTAAATGTCTCAAACCTTAAAACGATATATCAGGCAATCTTTGAATCAATACTTCAGTATGGAATACTCATCTAAGGAAGTAGTTACGACACGTCTCTCAACATTTTAGAAGTACTCCAAAAAATCCATAAAAATAATTTTGCAAAAAAAACAATTTTATTCAACAGATCAACTCTTTCAAGACTTCCCAGTACTTAGATTAAGACAGTTATATGCAAGTAAAGTCTTACGATATGTACAAAAGTATCCTGACACATTTTATTTTATTTTTAATTTATTTATTTATTTAATCAAATTTCATTTAACTGTAACTGTTTTTTAGTTTGGATTTTAAATAAAGTATTCATTCATTCATTCAAAGTATGTGGTAGCAGTAGAAATGTCAATTTAAAACCAAATTCGCGATTAAATTAGACTGCATTTTTTTAATAAGTAGGTATGAGTAATGCTGGCCTTACACTTGCGGGTCTTGTCGTGTAGCGTCTGGTGCCGCCAGCGGTTTTTTTTTCTTGGTTCACACTTCAGCATGTTTTTATACTTCATTTACATACATTTGTGTATTAGCAAAATGTTATAAAATATATAAATAATGAGCAAATGTCATTATTTTGTACTCTTCCGTCATCATATCAATTTAAGAGAAATACCGTACATGGGTTTTTTTGGAACTGACTGCAAATAAAAATTGAAATTGGTTTGGAATCTGCTGTGATGTAAATGAAGTCAAACGTAAAAAAGTTGAGCAAAAGCCAGCGAGAGAGATATAGCCGCATAGAATTTTATGAAAGTTCGTGAGTTTTTATGCTGTTTTATAGGGTTTTATAAGATTCCATGAGCAAGGCGGTCTTGATCGTAAAAACTGATAGAAAAAATCTGTAATTCATGAGATTTGTCTAGGTTTTTACAAGTTTGTTTCACATACCGCATAGAAATCATATAAAATCTGATAAAACATTATAAATTCTCGTCAACATTTTTTAAAAGATTTGAGGCGGTTTTTTTGGCAGGGTTATAAAACACACCTTGTGCTTTTACCGTAATATTTCCGGGCTCTTCTGTGGGAGGCCCGACCACGAAACCAGGGCTTATTCCTCGTATTCTGGTTGTTTGTACACCGGGACCTTTGAATGTAGTAATGATTTTGCCCTGATCTCCTGAAAATAAATCCGACAGTTTAAGTATAAAAGAATTAAGTATTTAGGGATGAAAAGAGGAATACTCTTTGATTAATTGATAAAATTTTAGCTGACAACTATTCATTAGTAAATGTTTTTATTTTGATGCCACAATTTCCCCAGAATTTACCAAATTTAAACAACCTGTTTAAATTGCCTCTAGTGCCTTTAGAGTCCAATAGTGCAAATGTATATATATATGGCCCCATTTAAATATATATATATATATATATATAATAACCTAAAGATTTCGCAAGAAGCGCTTCAATTTCAGCCCTTTCCTTGACTTGGCGAGCCTTAGCCTCACAATCTGTATCACATTCGCCATTGGTTCCAACTGTACCACTGGTTCCAACTGTACCACTGGTTCCAACTGAACCACTGATTCCAACTGTACCACTGGCTCCATACCTCATCATCATCATATCACCACCGCTGCCTACTGCGCATCTTTTATCCATTTGAGATTTCTATTTAAAAATAATAAACATACAATTAGTCGACTGTGGTAGTTAAAAATCTTACCAATAACATACATTAACAAATTAGTGTCGACCAATCGCAGTTTCTACAGCCACACCACGTACCTTGATTTAAAAAACAAAACGCATACATGCAGTCACAAAATTTCTAAAAGTACGACAATTTCTTATTATATTATTATTTTTTTACTTAAATTAAGGGCAACCTTTTTTTTGTATTAAATTTTGCATAATACTAAAAAATCAGCAAAAATAATGTTTTAGTAAAGTCTTTATTGAACAATATCAAATTGTCATTCGAGTAACGGACGAAGGCTGCTCTATAAAGAGGGCGGTAACCCTTTTTGGAGTTGATAAAATAACAATAATAGGATGGAAACAGCGCTGGATTAAAACAATTCGACGAATAGGAAACTTGGATTAGGTCAAAAGCAATGGTAAACTTAATACTAATTATTTTAACTTAAAAAAGAACTAAAATAAATAATTTATTATTTAATAAGATCACCATTTTTCTCTATTACAAGCTGCAAACGTCTGGGCATTGAAAAGGTTAAATTTTGAAAATACTGATGGTCATCTGAGAGCTGATCCAATGCGCGATAAATAGCATCGCTTAACTCTTCAGCATTTCGTGGTCTCCAATTCCTTTGGTATATTATTGTAACGATTCGACCCCATATATTTTCCATTGGGTTAAGGTCAGGGCTGTTGGCTGGCCAAGGAAGTGTTTCTATGTTATTATTCTGAAACCATTGGCGAACAACATTAGCCGTGTGTACTGGACAGTTGTCCTGCTGATAAACGAAGTCATTATTTTCATGTAAAGCCTGTACAGATGGCAGCATAACGTTTTCAAGGATTTGAATATATCGTTCACTATTGAATCTTCCTTCGATTCTCCAAAAAAAAACCAAACCTCTAGCACTAAACCAGCCCCACATGTTTACAGGAAAATGTCCAGCTTTTTTAATTTGGTTTGTATATTCGGGTTCAAATCTAGAATTTGGTGGACGATAAACTAAAATTCTCCTGCTGCGCCCTCTCCCAGAAGTCATTATCACGAAGAACGTTGTTCAGTACAAAAATCACTCTGGCCTGTTTTTGTTCTTCTGTTAGAAAAGGCTTCTTTGCAGCAACTCGACAAGAGACTTCTGATTTCGTTACTCTTCTATTTACTGTTGCTAAAGAACCTGGAAATAATGTTACATTAGCTGCTTCAACCGACGTTGAAAAAGGATTTTGTCTGAGATGGTCAATAAGTCTCTCATCTTGCACTTCAGAACTTACTTTTGGTCAGCCTGATCCATCTTTCCTATCCGTAGAATTATTTTCAATCCAGCGCTTTTTCCATCGCAGTATCGTCATTTTATCAACTCCAAAATGGTTGGCCGCTCTTCTTATAGACCTGCCGTCTTCTATAGCTGGAGTGATAATTTGAACTTTTGTAAATGTTGATATCTGTGGCATTTTTAAGGATGTCACACTGAATTTTAAGCTGTCAGGCATACTAAGCTGGTGGTGCCTTATAATAGTATACACTAATGGAAAGCTAGATTTTGTGGCATAGGAAAAAATGCATGTATGAGTTTTTTTTTGAAATCAAGTGTACCTGGGAGCTTCTTTTTTCATCGGAAAGATCGCACGGAAACGGTCACCTTCCTGATATCGAACAATAACATGCTTTAAAGCTATCACGAGTGAATTTTCCCTTGCGACCTTCCCTATGAAATTCAAGAACCAGCCCCCTGGAAAGGTGACGGCCAAAAACTATTACCGATGTAAATAAAATGTTATAATTAGTAACTAATACGAATAGGCCTATTTTTATTGATCTTTTTTAAGTATAGGTACGAAGATCTTGCAAAGATGTAAGTACAAAAATAAGTTTTATCTTTTCAAAAACTTTACAGTTGCTTAAAAAATATGTCTAAAAAGTTCGATTTTTTTAAAAATAATTTTGATTTACAGCCTTGTTCATTTTTGACTAAGCGCACGCATTGTGTGGTGTCGGCATGTCCCGACATCCACCTGGGGCCGGATTCTTGACCTGTGGTAGCATATGAACGCGCACAGGAATTATAGGTTTTGTGAGGAAAAATTTTGCGCGGCTTCATATATCTGCTAATCCTATAATCTGACAGACTTATAAATATTTACAAAATTTTATAGTATTTTAAAATATTTCATAGGTTTTCAAAAGAACCGTTTTTCAAGAAGTTTTATAAACAAACAGACTTATTAAACTTAATAGGTTTCTATATAATAATACACATTGTTTTTTATAATGTATTGTGGGTTTGTATAAGCAAATTTTTTATGAGACTTTTGGGAAATTGTTTGATCAGCCAGACTAATAAAGTTTTAAAAGTTTCTATGAACATCTAGTTTCATTAATAGTTTGCTACGGGTTGGTAAAAACACAAGTTTTTATAAGTCTTCCTATAGATTCTATAGAGAAACTCATAAAAAAATATATACTATAGGTTTGAATATATCCATATTTTTTACGGATTTTCCAGAGCTTTTTAAAATCCAATAGAATTATAATATTTTATAAGGTTCTATAATAAATTTACTATTCTTTTATAATCTTAAAATCTCAAAAATTTAATTATACGAGAACAATTTTATACGAGATATGTAGAGCTTGGGCAAGTCCAAGGTATGTTATTATATTAATATATAGTTTATGTCGTCGTAGTTTATAGTTTTAGGTTAGGTTCTATTTTAGTTAGACTTCTACTACTGCTAAAGTTGTGCCGTCCTTTTTTATTTTCGAATCTTTTAAACCTTTATGAGGAATTATCATATTAAAAATCATAAAATATTGTAAACTATAAACCAACTGCCTGGTGAAATATGATGAAAAAATTATCAAATATAGAGTATGAAACCTTATGTTTTAGGCGGAATCTTTTAAGAGGTTGTTCTGGCAGGAATGAATTAGCTAAATGAATCCGTTTCTTTTTAAATGTACTTACCAATTCCCGAAGTTTTTGAGCATCACCTTCAGAAAGATTTAGGCTATCGACAAATTTCAGCAGTTGATTAAAACATTTTATAATGGCTTCACAATTCCCTAACCTGGATCCAGTCAAAGCATTGATGATTGCGTCTAGTGGAATGAGTTTTCCACTACACTATAAAAATAGAGAATTTTGGAGAAGTACGTATGGCGACGCGATTGATTAGCTATAGTTAAACACATATACTTATAAACTTAATATACACGCCCTGAAAGTGGCAATTTTGTTAGCAACATATCATGGTCAGTAGTAGTAGTAGTAGTAGTAAGGGGCGGCCCGCAGGTCTGGCAATTAGGTCTCTTCATGGGCCCCACCCCACATCTGCTGCCTGAATCTGGCGTACCCGTCACTCTCCTATCAGGTGCACCGCTGATTACTCTGCCCACCCACATGTTGGACAGGCGGAGTCGTCCAACACTCTGATGCATGTCAAGTGCTTGCGCAGCCGATTATGCCCTGTCATCATTCCTACTAACAATCCAATGCCCTTGCGAGTTTTTTCCAGGATCCATTTAGCTCTGGCTGCGTGTAGTACACTCACGAACAGTTTGGACTGTCGTCTGCACTTTCGCTCTTCCCTCCAGGACGACTTCAGTTGATCGCTCGCCCATTTATTGAGTTCGCTCTGCACCTGTTTTCTTGTGATTCCCAATTGAGAGGTTCCGTTCCAATATATTGGGTTTCGGCACCAGCTCTGGCAAGTTCATCCGTCTTCTCATTCCCTGGTATTCCCTCGTGACCTGGGCCCCGCATTAGTGGCTAGGCTAGGCTATTGACAATTTTTGGTGAACTAAGAGCCTTGAGGGCAATCTGGCTGTCAGAACATATGCAAATGTCCCTCCTGTCATCTCTGACCTCTGATAGGGTTGCCGCCATGATAATGGCGTATACCTCCGCCTGAAAGACCGTGGCGTGCTCGCCAAGCGGGTAGCTTTCTTGAACCTCTAGGTCTTCCCCATACACTCCTGCGCCTGTTGTCTGCCTGGCTGACAGTTTTTATCCGTCAGTGTAGCAGACCGTCGCATCTCTGCGTAATTCGTTTCGGAATTCCTCTCTCTGCCACCAATCCCGTTCAGCTATTGTGACTTTGTACTTTTTATCAAACCTCCATGGTTTCGAAAGAGTCCCTACTGGCATCTTGAGAAGAGGCAATTCTTTTGTTACCAGTTCCTCGATTGCCAGATGACCCACTTTTTCCCCTCTGCCCTTCCATAGGCCCTCGTCTCTCGGTCGTAGGTGCGTCGCCATCGCTTCCTTCTTGATCCTAGTTGGAAGCGAGGAGAGACCTAAGATGGTTTCTAGGGCTCTAGTGGGGGTAGTCCTCATTGCGCCTGTTATTCCCCTGCAGAAGAGCCCCTGCAGGCTCATGAGCTTTCTGGATGTGGTCAGTTTTTTTACTACAGGCCCCAGACCACTGACCCATATTGGATTCTCGGTCTTATGATGGCCTTGTATAACCAGTATAGGTTCCTGGGGGTGATCCCCCAGGTTCGACCGACCACTCGGCGCAACTGCCACATGGTTGCCTGGACTTTTTCAGTCATTTTTGCAACATGCTGCCTCCACGTGAGTCCCTTGTCCTTTATATCCTAGATACTTAAGCTCTGATGCTAAAGTTATGGGTCTGCCGTACATTATGGGAGCTCTGAAATCCTCTAGTTTCCTTTTTCTGGTGAACAGGATCATTTCAGTTTTTGGAGGATTATCTGATAGACCGTTCTGTCTGCACCAGTCTTCTATGATTCTGATCGCCTTTTGCATTCTTTCGCAGACAGTGGCGAGGAAGCGGCCCCGCGTCAGGCGGCTTAGGAGGTCGTCCATTATAAGGCACCACAGATAAGGAGAAAGGCAGCTGCCTTGAGGGCAGCCCTCCGATACATCCACCTTGACCTTGGACTCTCTCAAGCTTGTTAACGCAGACTTTACCCATTTGATCAGACGTGCTTTAGTACTTTACGCCAAAAGAATCATAAGATTACATTTTTATTTTGGGCGGCACATATTTTTACATAAAAAAACGAAAAATGCTTGGTTTTTGAAAAGTAAACAACGTGAACGTGACATTCATATGCCATCGGCCGCAGTGAAGGGCACAAGAAGGGCAAAATTTCAAAAATTTTCATAGCCTCCTGCATTTAGTTGATTAATATTGCTTACAAAAATTTTCACGGTGATGCAAGGCAATGGCGTGTATATTAATTTATGTATATAGTTAAACAAGACAATGATATTTCCCTATGCATTAAAATATACACTTAGTTTTTAGAAAAAGAGACGGCAACGTTGTAGATCTACACGCCGCGCCGGACGTTGATTTTCATCACTGTATATCAACGAAGGCAAACCAAAACGTCAATATTTCTTTAATCTGAACGGCGCTGGTACAAAAGAGTGAAAGACAAAAAAGGGGGGACAAAAGAGAGCAGGACAAAAGGGTGCACGGACAAAAGAGCGCATAATATGGTTGGTTGGTTTGGTTGGTTTGAATCACCAATCAACCCAACCAACCAAACCAACCAACCAACAAAACCAAGCAACCAAACTAACCAAACCAACCAACCAAACCAACCAACCATCCAAACCAACTAATCAATCAACCAACCGAACCAACCAATCAAGCAACCAAACCAACCAACCAAATTATGCGCTCTTTTGTCCTGCGCTCTTTTGTACCAGCGCCAATCTGAACACACAAAGAAGTGGTATTCTTGAAAATTCGAAATCACACATGACTTACGGCAACGTTGCCGCATGTTTAATAAACTTTTTTCCTCTATGCTCAACCAACCAAAATAAATTTCGTGTACTTTTGTTTTTAGTTTGGCAGATAAAAATAATAAACTCGGTTAAAAAATAAATTTAATTGTATTTTAATTTATTAAGATTCCTTTTTATAAACACATATTATTCCACATAGCAAAAGTATGTCCATTGGATGTACAATGGATATCCATGACCGACAAATGGATATCTCATGTATGTTCCATAAGACATCCACTAGACGTCCCGTGGATATCCAATGGATCTCCAGTGGACGTGATTTTTCATCACACTTGAATGTCCATATGGATCTCCGTTGGTGTATATTCATTGTATGTGAGTAACATGGACATTATTTTACGTATGTTTTATGAATATTGGTAACAACGCACTGGATATAGAATGGACATCCATTGGATGTTTCGGGAATATCCAATGGATATCCATTGAATGTTTAGTGGATATCCAGTGGACATCCATTGGACATGATTTTTCATCATACTTGGATGTCCATTAGAGCTGCATCACTGTATGTCCACTGTATATGTATCACATGGACATCCACTGGATGTTTGGTGAATATCCAGTGGACACCCATTGGATTTTTGGTGGATATTCAGTGGACTTCTATTGGACGTGATTTTTCATCACACTTAGATGTACATATCAGCTCCACAACTGTATGTCCATGCAACACCGTTCTCAACTTAAAAGCCAGTTAACTCATTTTCGTTTCAGTATCCTTTGGCCTATGATCGGTGCCATATTGACACCAAACTGACAGAAAATCCATGTTTTACTTGTCAATTTGGTTATAAAAATGGCAGCCACAATAGGCTAAAGGGCACTGAGGCGGTAGGAGTTAACAGGCTTTTTAGTTGAGAACGGTGTTGGTCCATGGTATATGCGTAACATGAACAACCAGAAAAATACGTACAAATAATACATCTGTAGTACGTATTATGTACGTACTTTTTGTTCTTAAAATGTAGGTAATACGCTAATAAACATATTAATGAAAATAATATACCTAAATTCTAAATTAAACATATAACAAAATATGTACCTGTAAATTCACTTATTTTAAATAAATATGCAGAACTCACTATTATAGCTACATTATAAGGAGGAAAAGTTGAGTTTTCAGAACTATAAAGTTTAAAGTTTTTGGTGTTGGATAATTTTTCTTGACCCTTCACTCTTTGACTTCGATGGCCGGCAGCCTAGAAGAGACATGCCAGACAACTTTAGACAAGGTTCGCTTTACTTGCAGTGACTTGTATGCATTAGCGCAGTGTTTTAAATATATTTTTTTCTATTTCTGGTAAGCAGCAAGTGCGCTGATTTTTGTCTGGTAGTTTCACATTCTCCCTCGCTTAATTCTTCTTTATTATCTGAAATTATAATAGGTAATTATGTAAAAATAAATAACTCTCTGTTTAAAAAAATAAAGCTGAATAAATTATATTTCCCTATCAAAAACGATCTGGGACTGAAAGATCTAAAATAATCAAAACACAAACTATACCTACTTGTAAAATTAAAAAGGATTTTCGTTTTACAATTGTTCCTGGTTCTGGTTGAACCAGAAGCGCAATCGATCCTTTCGTTTTAAAACAATGACGTCACAGTTACAAACCGGTTATGAAATTTTAGAACCAGTCTGGGAGGTTGGTTCGGCCCTTTGGTTGTAAACATAACCCCTAAAATTTTGCAAAATTATAGATGGTCTGTTTTTGAGTAAAATCAAAGATATCTTAATAATATTTTAAATGACGTCATTATTTTAGAACCGCTGTCAAAATTTATGTCAACCAGAACCAGGACCAATTCTTAAATCGAAAATCCTTAAAGTCTCCCACGCCAAAAAAAAAGCATCACAGCAAAGAAACGGCTAACACACTGCGCTAATGCATACAAGTCACTGTAAGTAAAGTGAACCTTGTCTGAAGTTGTCTGGCATGTCTCGTCTAGGCTACCGGCCATCAGTTCTCGGTAGCGGTGTTGTCAGGTTTCAAAGAAAAAAGTAATTAAGGAAGCTTGACAACATATATATACCGGCAAGCACTACACGTGCGTGGTCAATTTCGATTTGTTTAAGGGGAAGATGAATCATCCATTGTAACCTCTGCAATCTTTTGATAAAAACGGAAAAATACATGTAAATAAAAATACTCCGGATAAAAGAAGAACTAAAAAAAAAACCTCGGAAAAACCCCCGAAAAAAAACCTAGGAAAAGTTAATTGAGTATTATAAGTAGGTACTAAAAAATATGTGAAAATCAAAAAGTAAGACACGGCTCGGAGCACTTTTTTGATTTTTTGTTGAATAAGCTAAAATATCTTTCTAAGGCCACTGATTCAAATGCTTGAATATTTTGAATTGGTGTGCTTGAAAATAAATTTTAGCTTATTCGGCAAAAAAACAAAAAAGTGTTCCGAGCAGTGTGTTACTTTTTACAAAATGTGTGCATATATGTCATGTCACCACCAGTCGTGGAGGTATTGGGACCTTTTCTGCATATACATTGCTGAATATACAGTGGAGGTACAGTTTATGAATGTTAATGGAAGGGATGTAAATTGCACATCCAGTAGATGTTCAGAACTTTTTTTGCATATATACGTCTCAGATGTCTGGTGATGGTAAATTTATGAATGCACATGAAACCAATATAAGTTTGGGATCAATTGGAAGTTTAGATTTCAAAACCTTTTTTGCATATACATCACTGGATGTCTGGTGGAGGTGCGTTTATGAATGTCCATGAAATGGATGTAAATTGAACATCCCTTAGATATTCAGAATTTGGAATTTTTTGCATATACAACACTGGATGTCTGGTAGAGGTACGTGTATGAATGTCCATGAAAGAAATTCATTGGATATTCAGAATTGGGACCTTTTTTGCATATACGTCACTGGATGTCTGGTGGAGGTACATTTATTAATGTCCATGAAAGGGATGTAAATTGCACATCCACTGGATATTCAGAATTGTGATGTTTTTTGCATATACGTCACTGGATGTCTGGTGGAGGTATTTAATGGAGCTATGTTCATGTATGTCCATGCAAGGAATATGAATTGAACGTCCAATGGATATACCACGAATGTATATACGGCGATGGACTAGAAATGTATATCCACTGGATATGCATATCCATGGCTTGCTATGTGAGTACTACCTCCTTATTTTTGTATAAAATAACATAATTAGCTTCTGCGTAAACAAAAGTGAATGACAGAATAAGAAACAAATTCCCAATGTCCATAGTTTGATTTGTTTTGATTTATCTCAACAGCAAGTTTAGGTCTTGAAATCCCTGACACTGCATCATCTTAGCTTATTGTATCTCTTCCTGTGTGCCTTCCTAATCTAAGAGGTTTGACGACCTCCCGAGGAGCAGGAGCCCCTTTATTAGGTTTCTCTGGCAGTTAGCTTCTCTGGAGGGGTCGTCCTCCAGGAGCTTTTGTGTTCTGCAGAAGGTTAGTGCTGGGCACACAAATATGATGTGAGCGGCTGATTCGTCATCCTCATCACATAGTCTGCAGGTGGGTTCGTCTCTATAGATTCCCATCCTATGCAGGTGTTCTCTGAGTGCGCAGTGACCGGTTAATAGCCCCGTCACTTGTCTGATTTCTGTCCTATTCAGTTCAAGGATTTCGCAGGTGAGTGGTGTTGAAGGGGATGCCATGTCCATATAGTCGTCCGGCTTAAGTCGCAAATAGCAATCAATGGTTCATTTTGTGCAGAAAGCGTGAAATTTGGCACACTTATTCTTTAGACAATTCTTTAAAATTTTGGTCGAGGAAATCGATGATCGGATGTATAGGAGCAAAGATGGCGGCGACTTTTTCAAAATGGACGTCTATTTTTTTAAAAAACTGTAGGTTCGCCATCAAAACAAGATTATACTCGAATCCATATAATTCGATAGAGAGGAATTGAAAAAAAATGGTTACTTTGACGTATGACGTTTATCGTCCTTAAAAAGTGACATTTTATTTTAAAAAAATGCATTTTGAGAATTTTTCATAATTTTATAAGCCGTGACACTAAACGGTTACGACGAAGGCTTAATAAATAAGCTGATAAATAGACATTCTTTTCAAAAGACCTTTCGGAATTCTACCTTTTTCAGACAAAAAGATACCTGCGACTCAAAATTTGTATCAATTCCTTATAATCCTAATTATACGAAAGGATTACACAAAATATTTAATAACACCGGTCTTAAATTAGTATATCAATCCGGTAACGTAACACAATAAGAAGCTTACTAGGAAATCCCAAGGATAAAACTACAGTTCTAGAAAAAAGTGGAATTTACGAAATTAGTTGCATGGATTGTGACAAAAAATATGTTGGCCAAACGAGACGCTCTATTCAAACACGTTTTAAAGAACACTTAGCACACTTAAAATACGGAAGAACAGAAAAGTCAAGTGTGGCCGAGCATGCTTTTGAAAACAATCATAGATTCACATTAGATATCCTAAAACTTCTAAAAAGTGTACCAAACAAAAGACTTTTGAATGCATATGAAAGTATGGAAATCATTAAATCCAGAAATAGTTTAAATAAAGATAGAGGACCCATCCCGTTTAGTACACTTTATTCTTTGGTTGAGGGGAGATAGGATTAAAAATCACAAATTATTAGTCTTATCTCCGCCCACTAAAGGATTGTATATAAGATAGAGCGTAGATTAATTTAGTTCATTGTTTATCGCCTCCTGATGATGCTAACGTTGTTAGCGAAACGCGCGTCGAGTGCAAAAAAGTGTAGTTTTGGTTTTGTGGAAAACAATCATAATTTTGTTTTTATATTAGGCCAGTCAAAGTATCTTTTTTAGTTTTTAAGGAAAAAATGTCAAATTTGGTTAGATTATTACAATTGTAAAGATCAACTGATATTCCAAAAAGTTTTTGGATAGGTGCGCTGCGGACGACGCACAGTGGTTGAAACTGGTCCATTTTCGGAAAACAATATGTATCTCTGAAGATAATATACCGAATTTCCTGAAACTTTGCACAAAATTTCTGTAAAGTATAAGACAATATTTGATTATAATAGTTTTTACCCCCACCCCTAATCTGCCTTTTTAGGAGCATTTATTTAAAATTTTTTGTGAATTTCGAGGAATTTTATCAGCATTATCAATAAAATAGACTCATAATTTAAGATTGAAAATTAAACTCACTAACTAATGGCGCCATTTGTTACATTTTGGAAATTTATTGTCTGTTTTTTTTTATTGAGAATGAAAATTCCAGACTGTGGATGAGGAATCAGTTGTTTTCAAAATAAAAAATATTCATAATAATTATAGATATCAACGATATTTCTAATTGGGTATATACAGGTTTAACAAAAAAATTAAAGAAGATGTACATGTTCACACAGCCCTTAAAAAATGTAATTAACAAATTAAGCACATTAAACAACAAAAGTAAATAAAAAACTTATACTTATTCATAAGGAAACAGAATTTGAACAAACTCTAAAACCTAACAATTAGAAATTCCTTATATATGTTTATAACAGACATAAGTTTTTATTCGTTCTGTGAACTGTTTTCCAATATGTTAAAGGGTTCCGGAGCAAACACACTTAAAAATATAGTCCGTTTATTGACAGGAAATTAGAAAAAAAACAAGATAATACATTTTCAGTTTGCCTTTCCATCTCTCCATTAGTGATGATAATTTAGGAAAAATTGTTTATGTTCCAACCTCAGTGAACAGTCCTTTGCTAAAACGGCATATAATTTCATTTCTTTATTTCAATTGAATTTAGGTATTTTTTCATAGGCCTCAACCACCGTGCGACGTGGCAACTAATTTTTCGATTTTAAATTTGAAAAAAGTTCATATTTTTTTAATAGCTTCAAAAAGACATACATATTTAATAATATAATCGATTATGTATAGCTAAAGTATGTAAATTTTTATTAAAATAATTTTAGTTTGATATGGTCATTGGTTGGCAAAATTTTTTTTTTAGTATAAAATCGGGTTTTTCAACGTTTCTTCCATTCTTCCTAGCGACCAAAAATTTGGCTGGATATACACGTTGATGACTTCTGATGAATTAGAAGGCCTCAACAAATTGATTCAGATACAAAATTCCAAATTCTATCAGGCCGTTTTTACGCTATAGGCCAATAAAGTTGACCTAACATGTGTTTAGTCGCCCCGGTAGGTACCAAATTGGCGGCGAATTCTTCAAAATGGCGCTCTTAAATCCAAAGTTACATCGATTTCCTCGACCAAAATTTTAAAGAATTGTCTAAAATTTCATCCTTTCTGCATAAAATGAACAATTGGAGACCTAAGCCTACACCAGTTCTACCACAGACTGGTTTCAGACAGTCCATCCACCAGTCGGACTTTTTACTATGACAATAGCAAAAAAACGAACTTTACAAAATACACCGGTGAACCACAAGAATACATACCGGGTGCGACTTAGAGACTAGACGCAGATACGTGTTTCACCCTTGTTAGGGATTATCAGTGCGACATAAGTTTTTATAGTCGAATAACATGAACGATCAAATCAACAAGTCATGGACAAATTCTCGTCAGAACATTAGATAACAGAATGAGAAATAAATTCCCAATGTTCATAACAATGGTGAAACACGTGTCTGTGTCTAGTCTCCAAGTCGCACCCGGTATGAATTCTTGTGATACTCCTGTGTATTTGGTAAAGTTCGTTTTCTTGCTATCGATTCGTCATAGTAAAAAGCCCGACTGGTAGATGGACTGTGTCTGAAACCAGTCAGTGGTAGAACTGGTGGAGGAGGCCAAAAATCCAATAGTTTTCTGTTGGTAAAACATTCTTTTTTATTCATATTTAATTCCACTATGGACATTGGGAATTTATTTATCATTCTGTCATTCACTTTTATTTACGCAGAAGCTATATAATTATGTTATTTTATAGAAAAATAAGGAGGTAATAATAATGTGTTTATAAAAAGTTATCTTAATAAAATACAATTAGTGCATGAGCTACGATGAGTAAAAAGGGAAAAAGCGGCGTGTTGTTATAAAAGCAACAAACTTTGCACAGTTGTTCTTTGGACAAAAACAATCGATTTGATCCGTAGCTCTTCTCCCAAAACCTGTGCTGGCGCTGTGGAGAGGGGGAGTAAAAACTGGAAGGTTTTATATTTTCTTAAATTTTAGTTTCTTGTATATAATCATCCTTGATATCAATTTATAGGTTTTCGATGATAACCCAACCGAAAATTACCACCTCCATTCGTTTTAAGGTGCCTCTAAGGGGTTAAGGGGGTGTTAAAGCTTCTATTTGGGCATTTTAATAATAAAATTGTAGAATTAAAAAAAAAATCAAAAGTTGCGTAGAATTGTCAATAATTTTAATATTTTAACTTATATCACTTAATTTTTGATCAAAAATCTTCATTCTGTTAGGTAGGTGGAAAAGGGGGTAGGTTAAAATTAAAGTAGCACATATTTAAAAAAAAAAATAGTTTGCTGGATATTATCGACATGGGTCTTGATTTACAGGTTTTCGAGGATGAATAAACCGAAAATAACCACCTTTATTCATTTTAAGGTTTCCTTTAGGGATTGTGAAGTAATATCTTCAATTTGGGAATTTTAATAAAAAAAGTATAAGATTTGAGTAAAAAATTTGCATAGTATTATTAATAATTTTAATATTTTAACTTATATCACACAATTTTTTACCAAACATTTCCATCCTGTTGGGCAGGTGGAAAGGGGGGGGCGTTAAAACTAAAGAGGCATTTATTTGAAAAAATATATTTTACTGGATATTATCGACATGGGTATTGATTTACAGGTTTTCGAGAATGACTAAACCGAAAATAACAACCTTCACTCAATTTAAGGTATCCCTAAGAAGTTATGGGAGGGGGTAAAAGCTGCAATTTGGGCTTTTTAATAATCAAAGGGTAAGATTTTATTAAAATAATAAAAATTGGCATAGGATTGTTTATAATTTTAATGTTTTAATTCATATCCCCTCAGTGTTTTACTTAAAATCCTTATATTGGTTAATACTGATAGGAGAAAAGGAGATATTTAAATAATGCATCATTTAAATTTTAGGATATGTTTCATCCTGTTATAAGTAAAATTGCTATTTTTACAACAAAAACAAAAATGATAAAAATACTTAAAAAATAGCTAAGAATATATATACATAAATAGATATCTAGTTTATTTGTCCAAATTGTTGTTTTTACTATCGTCGTCACTCTCATTTCGCAAATGTGGTTCCTGTTAATATAGTCTAAAAAAGAAATTATAGGTTGCTGGATTGCTACGAAGCTAAGAAAATTAAATTTATTTTATATCAGTTTTATTTAATTTATAATCAAATAGGTAATTATCTTGTGTTGCTACAAGCCACTCTACATTTTTTGCATGCAGGAGTGCAAGGTAGTTTTTTCTTTTTGCAAACACATCATAGTCGCATTGTGTAGTGCATCCACATCTATCCAATGCCCGACAAGTCTCCCATATATTTCGTTGAGCAGACCGGTTTCCACTTTTCTTTATACCACCTCCAAGATAAGGCTAGGTTAATTCGGCAGTTTCAAACTTAGCAGCTGATCTACCCCTGTCCTGCCGGATATGCTGCCCTCAATGAATGCTGTTGGATGGCAGCTTCAGCTGATGGCAATAAATTCAACGGCTTGCTTTGAGACATAAATAATTATTTTCTTGTCCATTTCCTGAACCCCATATAGCATGACAACATATTTTTACAGACTTTTTTCGACATTTCGCCAATCTGCATAGAAGCTTAGGAAATTGTAGCAAATGCTTCAGTGTATTCAAACAGTAGTCCCCAAATAATGAAATAAATATTTTTTGTTTTCTGCGTTTCGGAGATAATCTGCGCAATCGATAGGTAGTATATCTGTAAGCAAAGTTTCTAAATAAGTAAAAGTTATAGTAAAAATAATGGACATACCAGGAAAAAATATTTACCTTTTGTCAACAAATTCTGACGTCGGATTTCGGATCCCCTGCTGTCTCTGGTTGCCTCCTTTAGGCTATTGGGGTCGTAAAGATCCCAGCAAAATCGACTCTTTTAACTTGTAGACTTGAGCTAAGTTTTAGAATATAAGGCTTTAATTGACTATTAAAGTAGTCTCCAAACTTTTTAAAATTTGCTGTAAATCAATACCCATGTCGATAATATCCAGCATATTTTTTTTTTAAATAAATGCCTCTTTAATTTTTACGCCCCTCTCTTTCCACCTGCGCAACAGGATGGAAATCTTTGAGAAAAAATTGAGCGACATAAGTTAAAATATTAAAATTACGAACAATACTAATAAAATTTTTACTAAAATCTTACTTTTTTGTTAAAATGCCCAAATTGGAGGTTTTACCCCCTCACCATCCCTTAAGGAGACCTTAAAATGAATGAAGGTGGTTATTTTTGGTTTGGTCATCCTCGCCAACAGGATGGAAATCTTTGGTAAAAAATTTATTGATATAAGTTAAAATATTAAAATTATTAACAATACTAATGAAATTTTTACTAAAATTTTACTTTTTTTATTTTTTACCCCCTCACCATCCCTTAAGGAGACCTTAACATGAATGAATGAAATCAATACCCATGTGGATAATATCTAGCAAACTATTTTTCTTTAATTTTTACCCCCTCCCTTTCCACCTACCCAACAGGATGAAGATCTTTTATAAAAAATTAAGTGATTTAAGTTAAAATATTAAAATTATTAACAATTCCACGTTTAAATTTTTTTGAAATCCAACACTTTTATTATTAAAATGCCCAAACAGCAGCTTTAACACCCCCTTAACCTCTTAGGGGCACCTTAAAACGAATGGAGGTGATAATTTTCGGTTTGGCCATCATCGAAAACCTATAAATTGATATCAATGATGAACCCCTTCAGTTTTGACCCCCTTCCCCACCGCGCCTGCACAAGTTTTGGGAGAAGAGCTGCGGGTCAAATTGACTGTTCTGGTCTAGAACAACTGTGCAAAATGTGTTGCTTTTATCACAAAACGCCGCTTTTTCCCACGTAGGGCATGCACTAAATTTAATTTATTTTTTAACCGATTATATTATTTTTATCTGCCAAAATTTTCTGTTGGTAAAACTCTCTTTTTTATTTAAAACTGAATGACGCCAATAATTGAAATAATTAAACTAAACTTCATTACACTGTTTTCTTAAATAATATCTGCCAAAAACAAAAAAAAATTAAAAAAACCTGAAAAACACCCAATTAAATGACAACAACAAATGAAAGTGACGTTATTTCTAGCACAAATTCATTTTCGGATAAAAATAAAAGTTAGAAGTTTCCCATCTTTTTATTTTAATTTTGATTTATTATTTTTATTTTTGATGTATTACTGCCTACAGTGTTCCCCATATACTCAACTTTTATTTTTATTTGCCTGTATAAACCCAGTTAGTTTTGCCCTTTATGTTTTGATATTGGGTATTTCGAACCGCCAAAGAATACGTTCGTCTTAATACTTGCTTATAATATAGAATAATTTTTATTTTCTTATATCAATAAAAGAAGTAATAGTAAACCTAACCTTTTCTATGTCTTTTGTTATATGCTCTACGATATGCTGTCTTCTCTCTTCCACTGTATCACACCAAGTTCTAAGATCGATCGAAGATGGATATGTTTTCAAACGAGACTCCGACCTCCTTCGTAAAGGTTTTAAAATGGATCGGTCCGAAAATGCACGTTTTCCATATTGTACAAAAGTCATTTTTTCCTAAATTATATCGATTAATTCCATTAGGTAAAAATGCAAAAAAAAATAGGAAAACAAACAATTTTGACACAAAAACTGACAATAATTGACAACAGTTTTCACAAGTTCTTTTAAACCGATCGACCACCGACATTTTAGAAAAATAATAGATTGGCACGACTTATACTTCCAATGATTCTATCATCAAAAAATGTTGACATTTTAATCTGACATTCTAAATTAGAAAATAGAAAATTTTTTAAATCTAAAATCCGATACTTTCTAAATTAAATGTGATGCATTCCACGAAAAAATGTAGCGATTGTGAAAAATGGATAAAATGGAGCGGCAGGGAAAAATGGATAGAATGGAAAAATTAGAGCGGCTGGGAGGACACCTAGCGGCATGTGTGGCATTTAATAAGGTATTTTTTTCTTTATTAGCTATCCATATGGAGACTATTGTCGTCAAAAATAGTAGTTTACATAACAAGCATGTTATGATGGTCATTAAACGCGAAGATTATTTATCTGACCGTGTAATTACTATACCATGCGAGTTAGAGTGTAGTAGCTACGACTAATGAAAATGTCATCATAAATATCAGAATAGTAATTTACGTTACAAGGCCGGGAAATGGTCTATTAAAGTACAAGTCTAGATGTTTACGGACGAGTCGGAGCCGAGTACTTTAATGACATTTCACGGCCGTGTATCGTACAACGTTTTATTTCATACTGTTTTATTTAATTTAAAATAAATTTTTTTTTTTTTGAGAAGACAGCGACAATCAATATACCAAAAAAATGTCATGTCATCTATATTTGTTTCATCAATTACTTTACAATTTTCCATCAAATTATTGTCAAAATTTTGAAGTCCAGTCATCTTTGAATTGGTTGCTAACAGAAACAAAATAGTTTATTTGTTTCTGTCACGTAGAGCAGTAAAAATGGACGCAATTTTGAAAAAAACTTCAACCGCAACAGGAAAACTGATTTCAGCCAAATTTTCAGTAAGATATAAAAAAAGAATATGAAACATTCTGCGAATGGAGAAGGACTTTTAACGAAAATGTTATGTTGGCCTAATTCTTAGATGTGGGAAGTGTAAAATTAGTTTTATTTAAATAAATTTGTTAAATACCTACTTTGTAAAAATACGACGTATTTTTAATTTCCTTACTTTTTCAGTCACAAAAATCCAGCAGTTCAACGCTATGGGCAAAATATTCGATGGTGAAATCTATGTTGGTAGTAAATGAGAACGTGGATATATATCCAGATTTCCCAAACTGACAGCATTTTTAAAGAAATAATCTGTAGGCCACCAACCGACCCAATCAAAAATTTTGACCAGAGAGGAAGTGGAGTCATTCATGAAAACAGCTCCAACCGGGAAATTTTTGTTAATTAAGGTAAGTTTTTTGGTTTCCATTAAATAAAAATATATTTTTTTAACTGAATTTACGCAATAGGCAATTTACACAGGGGGATTTAGTATTTATACTTTTCTACCTTTTTTAAATTATTATTTTTTGTATTGTTTTAGGTTGTGGCGCTACTAGGTATTTCCGGAGGGTGTCGGAGGGAGGAGCTCTACAACCTAAATGACGATGATATTCAAGATACAGGGACCCACCAAGCAAAAACTTACATCAAAAGAGTGTTTACAGTCATTGAAAAATCATTTTAAAGCATATGCCGTAGTTATCGCCATCTGCAACCCAAAATTCCCGAAAAAGCGTTTTTTGTCGGCTACAGAAAAGGAAAATATATTAGCCAAAGAGTGGGCATCCATACAATTGTGATATCGCCTCGAAAAATTGCGGAATATTTGAATTTGTCCAATCCCGAAAGGTACACCGGACACTGCTTTCGCAGAACGTCTGCCACGCTATTAGCAAACGCGGGAGCAGATGTTAATGTGCTAAAACGTCACGGCGGCTGGAAGAGCACCTCTGTGGCCGAAAAATATGTCGAGGAGTGTTTAGAGACAAAAACAAAAGTAGCTAGAATGATCCAGGGAGGAGAAAACTTTGTTTAAATTCTAACAACAACACCAAACCAAAGTTACTCTTCCTCGCGAAAAGCTAACCCCGAAAAAGATTGCGCGGCTGCTGCTCACGTAATTTCAAATAATTCCAATTGCACAATTAATGTGAATATTTATAAGTAATTTTTAGTAGTTTATTGTATAAAATATTTGTTTTTCATTAATTTCATTAATAATAAAGATTTGTTCAAAAATATACCATTTTGCTTATAAAAATTCAGAAATTGTTGAGTTTAAGTCCGGTAATGTTATGATACCGGACTAGTGATGTAATAGGTCATTTCCCGGACTCAAATTAATTCCGTAAGAGGGAACATTACAATACAGTATGAAATAAATTATTAAAAATATCAAACGCGAACACTCTTAAGTCAACAACCTTCATAACCTGAAGTTTCAATGACGTTCTATATAAAACGTCAAAAGAAATAAGGTTACTACGGGACTTTTCATATATCTTTCCAAAATCAAGATTTTTTCTTAAAAATGCGTAATATGTCAATTTAACGGGATTTATTTTTGGTTAGGTACTAAAATTATATTGGATTTATTTACCTTTAATAAATATTTATTGTCTTAAAAATTAAGAAAATAATTCACATTTTTGCGTCAATTAGTGCTCTTATAAAATAAAGTTTCATCGCTTGTCTTCTGGTTTACGTCTATGCTTTATTATTAGACAATAGACACTTAAAGTAAATGTTTCAACGCATCGGTATCGGTATACGTATCGCGTTCGAAATAAAGCCAAAATACACTACATTTTTGACTTGCTCATGCCATGTTTCGAACGATGACCGCTTTTTTGACGGGTGCGATGACACAAAAGCTGACAGCAATCGATGCGTACGGAGTGATAAACGTATCGTTACGTCCATCCCCCACGCATCGACTGCTGTTAGCAATTCTGTCATCGCACCTTTCAAAAAAGCGGCATCATTCGAAACATCGCATAAACAAGTCAAAAATGTAGTGTATTATGGCTTTATTTCGAACGCGATACGTATACCGATACCGATGCGTTGAAATATTTACTTTATTACTATTACTATTATTTATCAGTAATCGTATCCTTATCTCTATCGAGTCGACCAATCAAGAAGGTGCGATAAGGGAGTCGTAACATTACGACCGTCCCTGCATACGAAATGATGTTTTGACGCATTTGATCAGCTGGAGCTGTCCCGCCCGCATTCGCCATTAGTTTAAAAGTACACCTACTCGATAGGTCGACTCGATAGCGATAAGGATACGATTACTGGTAAAACTGAAAATTAACTTTAATTGTCTACTATCCTAGGATGGTTGTAAAATTAATATTATGATGGTTGGTCGTAGCTAAAAGTTTTTTCCACCACAAATAAGTTATTTTAGTCAAAAAAGACCTAAATACAAAATTTTATGGCGTCTGTCTATCTGTAACACGATTACTCAAAAACAGCTTGACTGATTTGTATCAAATTTGGCACAAATATTCTCTGGCACTAGGCGGCGAGCTGATTAGTTTTTTTTTGGGGGGGGGGGGGTTTCGAAGATGGTAGAAATGAGGGTTAAACTTTTTACCTACTCGCGTGCGCGAAAGTGTATTTTACCGCTCTACTTTGGGAACTGAAAGTAGCACTTTACCGAGTAATGCATGATAAGTTAAATGTCAGAGTTACTTTACCGCACACTGTGCGGTAAAGTATTGTAATGGAAAAAAAAATATTTTAGCCTTACCCGGCACTCAGTTTCACTTCACTGATCCGCTAAGAATATACAGAGAATCTGTATTTACACAAAATTGCGATTAGATAAATGTGGTCCGCTGCCTCTAAATTATCATAAATTTCTATTATAGTTACATATTTTGGACTTAAAGTTAGTTTACAGCACAGTGTTCATTTTATCCCCACCCAGACAAACTGTAATTATACAAAATTGCCTTTAGATAAATGTTGCTATATACTGACACATTTCTAAATCTTATAGAACATTCTAAAAATCCAGCATGACGAGTCCAAAGGAGGGGGCACCAAATACATTGTTTACCGGTATCGGTCAAATAGCTTGGGGTTGCAATATGTTATAGTCCTGACCTTTCTGATATTTTTAAGAAAAAAAATTGGGGGAATTCTCCGGTTTTGTTTTTGAGCTATGCCCGTTTAAATACGCCCCTGAAAAATAAAAATATATGCCCTAGTCCACTCTATTTGCAATATCTCTTCAAAAAAGAGACATAGGAGACCAACATTCATACAGTATTATTAAGAACAGATGCATGTCCAGGTCAGATTTTATTATTTTTTTACCTATAATATTCTAGCACACATACAGGATGGCTCTAAAAATCTTAAGATAAAATCAGCCATCCCTTTACATGGCGCAGTCGAGAGGATACGGAAGTAATCCAACATGACATCCACCACGCAGTAAAATTGAATAGAAAAATAAAATCAAGAAATGAAGATACAATCACTCAAGTAAACCATATTTTTCCACCGGAATATCCTGCAAGAGACCTTCAATCATCTACAGTGCTGAATAGTTCCTGACCAGAAGCAACTTCTCATCGAGAAAAATGAATTTTCCCGGAATTCCACCGATGATTTACCAGGGCAACGTGGCGGAAAACTGGTGCTTTTGGAAACAAAGGTTCGTGAACTATTTAGTAGCTACCGAATTAATAAAAAAGGATGATAAAACAAGGTGTGCTCAATTATTAACTCTTATGGGCGATGAAGGCTTGCGAATATTTAATTCTTTGCATTTATCCGACGATGTAAAAAATAATTTTGAAGAATTACTTAAATCATTCGACATGTATTTTGCACCTAAAAAAAATCTGACCTACGAATTTTTTAAATTTTAACATGTAGACAAAAATCTGGGCAAACTGTTGATAATTATGTCATGGAATTAAAGAATTTTTCTTTGAATTGTGAACTAGGTGATTTAAGGGAGTCACTAGTCAAGCATGTAATGATCTGTGGGTTGATGGATGAGTCTTTACGGGAGAAGCTCTTAACAGCTGATCATTCAAAGCTTCAAGATGCTGTGGATGTGTGCATTTCTGTTGAACACGCTAGGGACAGAAATAAGGAAATCACCAATGGTAAATCCCTTTACAATAAGGACATATACAGGGTTCCTAAGATTTTCCTTAGGGATAGGATTTCAATAAATCAAACAGAAATGTCATAGAAAGTTCTGCGCGCACAAAAGAAACAGGTATATTGAGCAATGGTGCCAGTTTGTTATTATCTCCGGACTGCTTTCATGAGAAAAAATTGTCGCCACTCTTTCATTGTGAGCATAAATCATAGTTGCAATAATAACCGTTGACAAGATGTCTGCAAATTCCGCTAGATGGCAGCCACACATCTAATCTAATTAAAAATTAGATGTTTTCAGGTCCAAACCACAGCTTTTTCTTGCTTAAAGGAGGCGGCAGGGTCCATTATTTACAATACTGAGCGATAAACTCGTGAGGTTGTTAACATTAGAAAGAAATATCTTCGCTTTTAATTAAATTTCTTTCCATTCTGTTCTACTAGTGACATCTATCCGGAAACGGCCAAACCATGCAGCTAGCACTAGCAGCCAAAGAAATCAATAAACGGCGCTGTTTTTCCTGCAGAGCTTTTTGCTTGCGATATTATTGATTTTAAATAAAGCTGGCCCTACACTACATTTGATATTTTCGAGGTGATTTATGACATGATCTCGAAACATGTAGCGAACCAATTCTTCAAAACTAGCGGGAGGGTAAAAGTGAAAAATAAGGAGCTGCCAATATTTGTAACACCCAAAAAAGGTTGAAAAGATTTATTTCGCTCTGTTTCTTTACAAAAAACGTTTTTTTTTACGAAAAACTTGAGCTCGCCACTTTTTTTATTTTTTTCTTCAACTTTCTCGAAATTTTCGTCATACCGTAGAAAAAAATTATTTCCCCCATGGTCATACTCTACTTTTATTCGAAAAAATTTAGAAACAGAGACGGGATCAGTTTTCCTAAAACGGGGGATCTTGGTTTCGACTGAGAAGATAAAGGGCGCCGCAGGCAAAAATTTTTCAATTAAATTAGCCGAACGCAAAAATGTTGTGAGTATAATTTTTAAGAAAAAAATATCAATTTTCTCGCCCTCCTCCACTGGGACTACAGGGGCCGTGCACAAATTACGTAATGGTCATAGGAGGGAGGGGGGTTACAAAACGTTACGTAGGGGGGAGTGAGGTTTTCGACAGCGTTTGCATTTGTGTGAAACTAAGAAAATTTGGAATGAAAATAAGTTAAGTTTTTTTTTTTTTGGAGGGGGAGGTAGTGGTCTTGAAATCGTTACGTAATATTAGGGGAGGTGCGTACCAAACCGTTACAAAACATTACATAGGGAGGGGGTCAAAAATTGGTAAAATCACCGTTACGTAATTTGTGCACGGCCCCACATCTGACTGTTCCTCCTTTTTGATTTCGAATCAAAGTGCAAAACCCGGGTTGGACGTTCGAAGGCGTCAACCCGTCCTATTTACTTGATAAAGTTTCTACGGAAATATCTCAATCGATTTCTCCGGCCGTGTATGAACGCTTTAGGTTAGGCATTTGCATGTATCTCAGTCCCCAGCCTGTAAACAGTGCGTAAGGACAATGGTTACAAAATGAAAAGCCGAAAAATATTTTTTTTTACGATATCTTTCATCAGTTTGGTATTAAAGTCGAGCAAAAACAATTTTTATTCCAGTCCTAAAGGTATGAAAATGGAAAACATTAGAAAACAACAACCTGGAATGGATTTACTACGTGTAAGTAGTGACAACATCGCCCCATGCCCATCCTTTTCTGCCTAATGTGCTTTTCCGTTTGTCTGCGTCTTATACACGGCTGCTTAGCACCCTAAGGATTTGCTTAGGAACCCTGTATATGGTTTTATTTAATTATAAAGGTAGGATAAAACGTCAAAGCTCAACTAAATTCATATGTATGAGAAAAACAATAAGTTATTAAAATATTCCGCTCATCAGAATTCCTATAGGGTGTTCTCAATAGAATGCCATCCCAGATAACAGCTGCCCAATCGCTGAAGTACATATTAACTTGTTTCTGGTAAAATATTAAAAAGTGTAGCCAATATGAAATATCCCTGTTTTATCACTATTATATTGCCAGAAGTCAATAAAGCCAAATAAGTCAAACTTATCTACAGACTGTACCAATAAAATAATCTGGCGAAGCCGCAACGCAAAAAGTGAATTTAAAAGGAATATTCAGTTTGATTTGATAAAATAACATTTACTTTCGCCATAATTCAATTTTTACTGTATACTATTGTAATATATTTGAAATTCCCGCGCAGTTGCGCCTGAAATACGTCACAGTCAAGGATGACCTCTTTGTTCCTGGTTTACCGATTGGCACATTTCCCAATGGTTGAAGCTCCTCCAGTTCGTGGATATACCGCTAAAACTTTAAGTAATATTACCTCAATTACTCGACACTTCACTGGCGACGAGATCAACAAAAACCGGAGCCAGAACTTCGAATATAACTTTAAAAAAATGAATTTTTTGAAGTGAGGTTAAGTTCGCCGCCGCGTAAATTAAAAAACGAGATTCAGGGGGCCCTAAAATAGATAAAATTCGAGAACAAGAGCCGATCGGGCAGTTTAAATAGGCATAAAAGTTAAAGCTTGTGTATGTGCGATCGACGCGAAAGTCACGTGGATTTCGACTTGTAGACTTCGTAAAAATACAACAAAAATGAGCGGAACGATAGGTAGACAGACAAAGAAAAATAAGTTGCAACACTCTTTAAGTTTGATAGGGACCAACACATATAAACTTGTACGAGAATTATGTTTCCCAAAATTACTCAAAGATAAGTCGTTTGAGGAACTAAATAAGGTACTTTTGATCAGTAAACGTATGGCAGGAAAGAAATAAATTTTATGTCGCCAATCAGACAGATACCGTGGGCATTGCTGAATGGTATGCTCTTTTAAAAAGCTTAGCAGTGAATTGCAAATTTGCGGATAGATTGCTTGACTGCCTCAAAGATAAGTTTATTTAAATTTAAAGCGGTCCA
The DNA here is from genome assembly GCA_963921995.1 of Oxystoma pomonae. NCBI lineage: Eukaryota > Metazoa > Arthropoda > Insecta > Coleoptera > Brentidae > Oxystoma > Oxystoma pomonae. Next base: position 76,422,269 of record OY998166.1, on the reverse strand, counting down.
ATTAAATATAAAATGTGTGAAGAATTGTCATCTACAAGGAAACCACTAGCACTTGTGATGTGAACTGGCTGAGAAACACGTCGCATAAAAAAAGTATGTAGCGTCTAAAAAATGTATAATTATGGACAAAAACCTTCAAATAATGACAATAGTAGTAAATCTGAAATTAACTCTGTGTTTCGGACTTCCATTGTCTATATTTTATTTATACACGACGTTTCGATTAGTACAATCTCTGACCGTCTTCAGGTGCAAACTACAATCTATTCCTAAGGCTACGTACTTATATACTATGGGAAATCACTCAACCGTGAAGTTTAGGAAGTTGGCTCCGCCCAAGGAGGGGCTTCCAAATATTTGGAATTTCAACACTTGGCTTACTGAAAACACCCTGATTCTGCCCAATAAAGGCAACTTGAAGGAATTTTCGTTTCTTCCAGTGTGACTCCTTGTGCAAAACCTTTGCTTCCGTCCACTTCATTCGGTGCTATTTTGACCATGCGTGTTCGGCTATTCCTGATTTCGTTGTTTCACCTCTTTGGGTATTCGTCTGATGTTCTTTAAGCCTAACAGATAGTGGTTTTTTGTTTCATGATACACCACACTTATGGTGGCCAAACATAGATCAGGACATTGAGTCTAAGATAAAAGGATGTTTGGCATGTCTAAAAAACAAAGACAGTCCACAGACATGTTTTTCCTGGATGCCAGCAAGCAGACCATATGAATGCATTCACGTAGATTTTCATTATTACAGATGCTTACAGCAAAAAAAAAAGTAAAAACTTTAACAAGCAAAGAAACAGAGAAAAAACTTCGTGAGACATTTGCTACTTTTGGTTTACCTAATGTTTTATGCTCGGATAACGGTTCAATTTTAATCTCAGTCTCAGCAGAATTGGAGCTATTTTTGTCCAGAAATGGCATCAAACACATTACCATCCCCCATATAATAGCCAGAGTAGTGGCAAGCTGAAAATTCACTTCGTAATTTTAAACAAAAGATGAAATAAATGTGCTATGGAAGATGGTTTAAATAAGGGTATTCCGGTGGAGACACTAATGTACAGATTTTTATTAAATTATACAAATACAGAGCACTGTACAACCAAAGCAAAGCCAACGCAACTAATGCTTGGCAGAAGACTAAAAACCAGGTTAGACCTAATTCGAGCCTCCCAAGAATGCCAAGCCTCCCAAGAATGCCAAGCCTCCCAAGAATGCCAAGCCGCCCAAGAATGCCAAGAGCCAAATAAAACACAAAAAATGCAATGGAGAAATTACAGGAAAACCAAATAAAGCAAACAAATAAAAAAGAAGTGAGATTTTTAAGGAGGGAGTGTGAGGGTGAGAGACTACAGCCTCGAAATAAACAGAATTGGACAGAAGCATTGATAAAAAAAAATAATTGGCTGTGGCGTGTATCTGGGTGAATTACCCACAGGACTAATGCGGAAAAGACATTTGAACCAGATTAACAGGCGATTTACAGAAATCCCTGTGCAGAAACAAGATACCACAGAATACAAGATCTCTGTAAAGAAAGTTCAAAGAATTGGACATTTCATTGAAGAAAAAGAAAGGACAACAGCTAAAGCAACAGCGCAAGAAAAAGGTCATACAGGAGCAAAATATTGATGTTTCACAAAACAGTGGAAACTCGCCTCAGGACCGTCAGAATACTGTGGTCGAAATCCACACCCCACCAGTTGATGATAATCCAAGTTCTAGCCAAAGTCAACAGACCAATAAAAGTATCACAAAACAAACAACAGTGTTTTTGTTTCTCAGCTTATTCGACAGGTGGCGCACATAGGTACTAGGTCCCCCCGGATTATAAATTCGAGAGGTGTGCATGGTGCATGTGTAGCTTCAACTGCCAGGTACAATCCTATGACTCCCTGATGATTCCTAATAAGGATGAAACAGGTCTGTAGGTGTCTGAATTCTCCATTAGACATTGGAGGCCCAGAGACAACCTAATAACTTAAGGAGACTAACAGAAAGATAGGGCCGCGCAGGAACTACGTTTCTGTAGCGCATAGCGCATTGCGGCGAAAAGTGAAAGTAATGCTTGTATTAAGTCAACACCTACCTTGCCCCGTCCTTCTCTTTCTATATGATCATGAAAGAAAGACAGAACATTTTTCAATGTCGAAATATATTTCACACAATTTTAATTTAGTACCTGCCGGTTTTTGCCACCGCTTGTCAAAGTCTGTCAAGCCTGGCAAGCGGTTTTTTTTAGATTTTCAAAAGTGAGTTACTTTAATTAGTTTTGGTTGGAAATCGCGCGAGTTTATGGGATTAGCTATATAGTGGATATACTGGATCACTACCATTAAAGCTAGAGAGCATGGGACTATTTGAAGAGTGTCAAAAATTGGGGTTCAGATTTTTGCGTACCAAATCCCAAATAGAACAAAAAAACATAATAAAATGTTAGTACCTTTAATATTTTATAATATTCCTCAACTTAAAAAGTTTTTGTAAGCTAAAGAAAGTTTTTTAGCTGCATAGAACAGTACAAAGCTGGTTAAGGTTTGTATAGAGCTAAAACCTTTCGCCAATGCATTGCTTTTTAACACTAAAAAGTATAGAAAAACTGCGCCTGTTAAGTTTTTTCATATCTTTTTATTATTAAATAAGTAAGTGTCTGTAAAAAATTAACCAAAAGAATATATGTATTTTATTATGCGTCTGACTGTACAAGTAGTTCCTTCCTGTAGCCACTGGCTGCGCTCGTGTCGCCAACAAACAATGATCCCCAAGTATAACACAGTATCGGTCACTCTCGCGTAGCTATTACTTTCTCTATGTGGAGGCCTGGTCGTAATGAAGCAACACCGTTCTCAACTAAGTACGGTGTTGAATGAAGTGAGAAACAAAAACGCTTGTCCGATATGCCACGAATGTTACTTTAATTTTTATTTGCTGACACGAGATTTACTTTGTTGTTTTTTTTAAAAAAATCATCTTAAGTGTGGAGGGATGTAATATATTTGACTTTCCCGCGCAGTTGCGCGAAAGTGCGCCTGAAATACGTCAAGGTCAAGGACGACCTCTTGTTCCTGGTTTACCAATTGGCACGTTTCCCAATGGTTGGAGCTCCTCCATTTCGTGGATATCCCGCTAAAACTGTAAGTAATATTGCCCTAATTACTCGACACTTCAACTATGAAGAGTTTTGTAATGTACAGAGAGGCTAAAAGAAACATTGTATACATAAAAGATAGTTTTAATCTTCTCAAATCGGTTGAGGAAATTTTGAGTTATACTATTTTTTCCAAATGAGCATTAAACAACAAGTCCTGAAGATTCGTCCAAACCCAGTAAGTCTTTTTGCTCTTTTTTTTTTTAATTTACCCGATTTGGATAAAACAAACATGGTTGTGTTTAAAATAAAGTACATTCTGATAGAAGCAAATTTGGAAAAGAAAGCATTATTCAAAATTCCCTTAACCGATAATAATGGTTAATGGCTCGTTAAAAGGAGCAAAGGCATTTTGGCAATAAAGTTTTTTTCTTAATTAAGTCCGCCATCTTGGACTGTAAAATGGCGTATAACATTATTTGCTTGTATCAGAATGTACTTTATTTTTAAACACAACCGTGTTCGTTTTATCAAAATTGGATAAAAATTAAAGAAATAAGAGCAAAAAGACTTTTTTTTGTACCTTCATCAAAAACATGATTCTAGTAACTGTCTGCAGGTAACTAAAGCATGGCTTTTTTGGTTACCAATGCACCCTTTTTTTTTGATCACGGGTGCAAAAAAAGATTTCTGTCCATTTTTTAACCAAAGTTAAAGAGAAATAGCGGAAAATGGTCATATTGAAAAAATCCAATTATTCTTCCCCAAGAATTAAGCCATTTCCGTCAGTTTTCACCAAGTATTTACTAAAAAAAAAACCATTAAAAAAATATCAAATTGTTAAATTGATAAAAATTAAAATGTCGCAACAATGAACGTCACCGAGTGAAAAGACACATCGCTATGGAAACGATTGTTATTTCATTTACCAGCCGCCTTGATTTCTAGTGTAAAGATGGTGTGTTGCGAGAAGTTCTCTTCGTTCGAGATTTTTAAAAGTATTTTCCTGTTTTTCTTCGATTGATGATGATGATAAAAGCAGTAAACTCGTGGCTAAACTGTGCTTTTTTTAACTCGCTTTTTCAAATACCTCGCTGCGCTCGATATTTAAACTAACGCTTGTAAAAAAAGCACTATTTTAGCCACTAGTTGTTAAAACTACTATTGCTGAGTTCGGACGAATCGTCAGGACTTGTTGTTTAATGCTCATTTGGAAAAAAGAGCATAACTCTTTTTGAAAATTAAGATTTTATTTAAGAAAAATTGCATGACCAGAAATAACGAGCGTCATTGGAAGGCTTCCTTTGATAGAGTCCGCCATCTTGGAATTAAAAATGGTAGATATAAATTTTCACTTGTTGTACCTAACAAATGAGGGACATTTATTTAAATCGGTAAAGTACTGTAGAATAGGGAAAAACATTTTGTGCAATTTTTTATGCCCCACCCGGTATGTATATTTTGTAATAAAATACACACACGAATCTTTTCAATTTTGATTCCTAATCAAAATTCAGCGTCTTGACTCAAAAATGTAATTTTTGATAATTGGGTGATTTTGGTCCGTAAGGTTGCACACAAAAATGTACATAATCACCCTAATAATTAAACTAGATCTTCACAATAACATACCGTATTCCCATTTTAAGGCGGTTTTGTAGAATAAAACAAAATTTTTAGAATAAATAACTGAACCTACACAACTGCACTAATTGTTAGGCGTTTTTTGTTTCTAAAATATTGATGCAGTTTTCACTATTTTTTTTTGTAAGAACTAGATTTTAATACAAGGTGTAATCGATAGAAATGCAAACCTTTGGGCGACAGGGGAGGTGAAACATAATATGAAAAAAAAAGTTTGGTGTCAAGATTTAAAAAAAGAGCTCTTTTTAACTCATTGAACTTCAAAACAAAGACATTTTGACAGGAACTTTTTTCTTTGTTCCAGCGGTCGTCCACATCCTGTATAATAATAAAATTCCATAAATTCGTATAGGGTGTCCCAAGAATTACGAGAGGGCATAATTTTAATTTGAGAAAAAACCTTCCTCCAGCGAAATAAGATATATGAGGAGCAACTTATCAAAACGCATTATGTCCACTTTGGGACAAAATTGAGTTGTGTGAATTCCGATTCACAATCATATGTTCTTATAAAAACGCACCCCACACATCAAAACGCCTGGTATCCCACTAAAATTTAATTGCAAAACTGAACGTCCAGCGAATTAAGATACTTCAAGCAAGATATAAGTCAGAGTAGGATTCAGTTATCCCATTGTCATCTTGGCTTTTTTACGACGATGCCTTAAATACCACTGCAGCGACCGTAGGGTTGGTGGAAACCAATGACGAAGAAATTCAGTGCAACTGCCTTGACGAAAATTAATTGCTTAAGTTGCTGCAAAATGGAACAAAATGCATTAGGTCCCATTATTTTCAATAGTTTTTTAAACACTTAAAGCAATATTGATTTAAATAAAGTAATTTTTCACATTATTGCATATAAACCTCGATATTAATCTTTTAATTTAATATGAAATTTGTTGCGTATGCAATGAGGTATAGCAGAAAAACGAACATAATGCGTTTTGATAATTCGCTCCTCATATCGCATATTTTTCTAATTAAATGTAAAAAAATTTGTACTTTAAAGAGCTTTTTTTCGACGAAAAAAAACTGGTCTACTTTTTCAAAATAAATGCTTTAAATATAGTGTGTAATTGTAGTATGTGTGACTTGAAAACAAAACAATTCTAATGTTTTTAAATATTTTTAAAAAATACCCGTATGAAAGAAAAATGCCCAAAAAGACAAATATTATTGTAGGCAATTTGTAGCTTAAGGCAAGTGAATTGTGTAAAATATAATTACATATGTGTACCGAAATTGTTTTTTTTTCTATTCAAAACAAACAAGAGTAAATTTCAAATAAATCTATTTTTGTATCAAAATAGTAACAAAATATGATTTTAAGGGTCTGAAGTAAAACATAGAAGGAACTAGACAAATAAGACAATTATTAGGGGTATTGATAGCATTATCAAACAATCAACCACGTACACTTTCAAATTTTTGGCGAATGGCCCCAGCTAATCAAAACGAGTTTTTTTCAGTTTGAGCTGTCACGCATGCGTCATAAATTTAAAAGTGTACTTAACTAATTGGTCTACTCGATAGGTATACTAATTAGCTTCAAGTGTCCAAAATCTATCCCACAAGTATGTAGTACCGTACGTAACTAAACAACTAAAAACGTGAACTCTAAATTATAAATAAAACTAACGTAAATAAACTCTTAATTCCTAAAAACGCACTAAATCTATCTACGAACGAAACAAGACTCTGGCTGCTATTCGACCTCTAGCACTAAAAAAAATGGCCCTTTTTAAGGCTATCACTAAAATATGGGCCTTTTTTAAGGCTTAATAAAAAGTGGCCCCTTTTTAAGACAGCTCTCACTAAAAACTTGTCAATTTTAAGATTATCGCCAAAAAGTATCCCTTTTTTTAAGGGCTACCGCTAAAATCTTAAAGGCTGTCACTAAAAATGTAGCCTTTTCTAAAGCTAACGCCAAAATAAGTGAACGTTAAAAGCTGTTACTAAAAAATTAGTTTTTTTTAATCACTAAGAAGTTGCCCTTTTTTAAGGCTATCTCTAAAGAGGCCCTTTTAAAGGCATAACCAGAAAAGTGGCCCTTTTGAAGACTATACTAAAGACTTATCTCTAAAACCAGTGGCCCTTTTTAATGCTGCTGGTCGCGCTCTATCAGTCCTAAATCTACGAGATTTTGGTAACACAATTCATCTTTATCATATAGGTCGACATTGAGGGGAACGGCAGAGTTTAATTTTACGAATTTTCGCTGGCCAGCGAGTTGATAGATCATCTAAAACAAAAAAATTACAAATTTTATTGTTTTGAGATTAAATATAGGATATTTTATTTGTGCCACTTTTGAAAAACTTAACTTCGCGAGTGTAATGATGTATGGCTTGTTGACATCGGGTAAGAACTAAGAAAGTTATGAATTGTTCTATTCATAAAGGTATAACTTAGAGACCTTATGTTTACCACAGTTGCGATCAGACATAAGGTAAACAATTTGGCGACGACAGATTGCGCTGAAAGTTGTATCTCTACACGTAATGTTTTTACAAACATATTATTTTTATAACTTTTTTATCATTTACCTGCAATTATGCAAATTCTCCGGTTTGTTTTTTAAAACATGGAGGAACATCTTATTTTTATTCAAATATATAGAGAAATTTGGTATATTATATAACTGCATTTAAATTTCCATGAATGTTCACAATTTTAAATCAATAAAGAATTTATAATGTGCAGGTACATGTTATGGTACTTGAAATATACCTCATTTTTTCGATCGAAATATCAGATAAAACACCTGATGTGTTGGCCGAAAGAATAATTCTTTTTATTTTCCAATATATATCGAGAATAAAACCTACAACAATGTGACAACCTTGCATTTTTGACGGGTCAGCCATATAGATGTTGTACGCTGCTCCATTCATAATTTCTTGACGGCGTTGTAGCTTTAGCATAATCGAGGTTTTGGTATATTTTACAGATTATTTGACAGTTTTTAATATTTTTTTAATAGATTTTTAAGTGTTTGAGGCAAAAATGATATGACAAAGTGCGTAGTTTGACGAAAACTGGAGATTGCATGTGAAAACCAAACATTTCACAGGTTAGTTATCATATGTTTTTCCGACGCCATCTTGTCATAGGCCGCCATAGGCGTGTTACTACTGTTGCAGTAAATACAAAATGTAATTAATAAATATAAGTTTTTTTGGGATATTTTTGTGAATTTCTAATAAAAACAATGTGATAAGCACTTATAATTAATTACACTATATTTGGTATAATGAACCAACCCCAGCTGCGACATTTTTAAATGTCCTATATGAGTATCAAAAAAATGTAAGAGGTGCGTATGATATTATATTATTTTTTCTGCCGAGATTTGTTGTATTTTTTGTCTCTGTATTTTTTCTGCCGAGATTTGTATAAATATAAATTTTAAAACCTTATATCAGACACAGGATAAAGAATGAAGGCCTTAATTAATTTACAGAAAAGATTTGTGACGTAGAGGACTAATGTATGTTTGTTACAACTTTTTATTTATAATATTTATATAGGAAGATACTCCACATAAGATTTTTTTTGTATTTATTAAAAATGTAAAAATACTTTTATACGTATTAAATAAAAATTATAGTTAGAGTGTATAAATTCCATTTATTTTTACGCAATGAAAAACCATCATATAATACCTATAATATAGGCATCTTCCTTTTTCAAAATACCACTATTTTTAATCAAATTTGCTAATTTTTTCCACATTGGTTTTTTGGTAATTTGCCTAAACAGTGCGGAATTAAGGGCGAAAAAGACTCTTTTGACACGTTTTTACTATAACAATTTCCTACTTGCATAAAAAGCTTCTTCCTAAGATTATATATATTTGGAACACGCCGTGTTAAAAAAAATACTTTTACCTATGCTAATTTTTTGCAGTTCAGTTGACATTAAATAGGTAAAAAACCTACTTTGCAAATGCGTGTGAAAAAGTCTACTTTTACACATCAATTTTAATGTGGAAAGTTTAACTTCCCACATGCTGTGCGTAAAAAAAATAAGCACGGCGTGCATAAAAAACTATCCTAGCGTGCGTGAAAAAACTTTTAACGCACGCAATTTTTTTTTAAATGGTACTTTATGGACCAAATTTTGAGTTTGAAATGTGTGTTCTAAAAACTATTTTTTGATTAAGAAAGTCATCAGAAACACAGAAAAAAATTGTACCTAACTCTTGCGGAAGTGCCTTTTCCACCCGAACTCTTCCCGTGCATAAAAGGATCACTTTCCGCACTAGTTAGGCAACTATCTGGAGAACATTTAAAAAATTAATATTTTCTATGTTATTTCTTTACAAATATTTCAGAATGACAAATATAATACCTCTCCATACCTCGGTATCAATTATTAAGTAAAAAAAAATTAAAGATTGTACCAAGATTGTATTTTTAAATATTTGACAAGTCTGAAAAAAAAACAAACCTTTTTACATTTATAAATAACGAGCCGCTTCTGGCCGCTGGAAAACGTGCCGTGATATTGCCTGAGCTAGCGTTGCCAGTGAAAGATAACGACAAAGCGATTTACGAATGGCTTGCGGGATCTATTTTAGTTGAATGTCTTACGTTCCATTAGTGCGTTTGGTAAACTCATATAACTATGAGATACTATAAAGGCCCAAGTGTCGCAAAATGTGTAACGAAAATAACTTTGAAAAGCAAAGAAGAAAATTCAAAATCGCGGTTGAACAGCTGAAGAAAATATATACACCTCCTCTCGGTGCTTAGGGTACTGCGTAATACTGCCCAAGTAATGCCTAAATGTTGCCTAAGTACTGCCCAAGTACTGCCTAGTCCTGCACCCTCAAAACTTGAAAAAATGTTGTTTATTATAATAAACCCGCAATTTCTCCTTTTCTGATTTGAGCATTTTGTTATCTTTCTCTCTTCTTACAAAAACCAGAATAGTTTTGTAGCGCGCTAAATGATCGAACCGAGCCGGGCACGCCAGCGAGATTCCATGAGCTACAGGTTATCTATTTCTTTAAATAAAGTAAAGAACGGAAAGAGAAAAAAACATACCAGTAAAGAATTCTACACGGCACGATGCCTCCGATATTTAATAGGCCTTCCATCTACTCGCGTTTTAGTGAGCTTTGAACGTATGTGTCGGCCATTTTGACAATTAACAAATGTAATAACTGTCAACAGTGTCAAAAATGGCGGCGGCATACGTGTAAAAGATACTAAAACGGAAGGTGTTGGCTGGCCTCCACGGCACAGAATCTGATAGTGGTTTCCATTGGTAAAATTAATGCGCCACTCGTAGTGCACTACGAATAGCTTGGTGCTGTCAAAAAATTGCGTTCAGAATTGAGTGCAGTATATAAAAGTAACTTACGACCATTGAAAAACTCCTTTTGAAGTTGATTAGTGGGTTTCGATTTAAAATAAAACGGCGGGCAGAGCCGGTGCGGAAAAAGTTGCACTTAGTGCAATACCGAAATTATCAGTTTTCCAATGGAACATGAAAACTGAAAAAGTTGTGCACTGGTGGCGCACCAGTTTTACCAATGGTAACCGCTATGAGCTTCGTGATACTCGACCTTGAGCTTTTTTGTTGTCCGTCATTACGAGGGATTAGCAATAAGCAAGAATACAAGGCATTAGGCGAATATGAAAGAACATTCAACGAATATTTTGAAATCCCGGATACCTCATGAAATTCCTTGGGTTTTCCCGACAAAAACAAAATTCAAACAAAAAGTTATTATTTTACCACGTCTTCAATAATTAAAAAAGGAAAAAACAATAACCCCTCCACCCCTTTGTCACAATTTGTGACGTTCTAGTTGACTCACTCCACTTTTTTACAAAAAACTAACATAAATTTTCATATTACGTCTTTTTTTTACCGTGACGTGACAAGAAGTCGACCTTCCCCCCTAAGTATATTTTATTGAAAATTAAAACAAAATTCTGCAAAGCTGCGGAAAATCATAATACTAATGTCTCTTCCTTTTTTACGAGATTATTACACCTAGCAACGCTTCTACTAGCACACTTTATTATTAGTCACGCCACTCTTCTCCTTTCTCGCAGGACTTTTTTTCCAGGATTTTTCTCTAATGCTTCAGCCGGCCTGAATTTTTTTAACTTTGCCTGCAGCGGAATGGTGCAATCATTTTTGTTTTGCATGTTGTTATATTTGAATATTCCATGGATTAACAGGACCGGACGTCCCCTTAAAGTAAGTAGCCCTAGTAAGTATAACCTAATCCATTCGGAGTTTCAAATACAGATTTAAAAAAAACTAGGCAAGATTTTTTCTTCTTGAAATTACAGAAAAATGAAACTCTGAAAACGAGCTTACAATGAAGGGAAGCCATATGCAATTTTCTTTACAATGAAGGGAAGCCATATGCAATTTTCTTTTTTGTCAGTCCTGCTTAGTTCTGCCTAATCCTGTTCAAGTACTGCCTAGTCCTGCTTAAGTACTGCCTAGACCTGTCTAAAGACTGCCTAGTCCTACCTAAAGACTGCCTAGTCCTACCTAAAATTTTGTACACTTCCTGCCTAGTTGTTCAGCCTTCGCTGCGCATGCACTAACAAAGCCATGCCAGTTTCGTAGTGACCTTACATGATAATTTAATAACAAGGTATTAATTTGAGTGACAGTAACAGAATTGCATTTATTTGTTATATTATGGATAAAACATCTCCAACCGCAAGTTTAACCTTACTCGAGGGTTTCAATCCACAAAATGAACCCGTTACACAAATGCTGAACCTACTTCCTGAGAAAACTCGGTATAGTCGAATAGTTTACATTTTTTACGAGGTGTAGTTTTGCCGTTTTGTAATTTTCTGTGATTGCGTGCGTTATTTAAATAAATATGGTTACAGAAACACTATACAACACTTTTTAATTTTTTTATGATAGTGTCCGCTCATTTAATAAAATTTTCAAAAGCACACAATATTTACTTACTATATTTACTTATTTACCTAATAAGTGCGGAAAGTGATACTATACCGTACGCGACGTCAGTTGACCGAACGAAGCGACGCGAGTTCGGTCAAGCCGGCAGGGGCGGTAAAGACACTTTACGCATGTGGTAGGTACACGATTTTACCAAGCCTCAAAAATTCCCAAAAAAGAAATATAAATATCTGTATTTTAATTTTCTGAAATAAACGTTAACTTTACCGCACTGAGTGCGGTAAAGTATTACTTTCCGCACGAAAAAGAGTGCGGTAAAAATATTAAACTTAAACCTAAATTTTCACTGTCAGATGTTTGTCAGTTGCTTTCACTACTGACGTAATCGACGCGCTTGCCCGGTAGACTCCTCGTCTCTGTATTATTTCCAGGCTAGATTGATTGGGAGTATGAAGGTCCAATTGGGGGCGGTACTGCTGAGAACGTTACCTCTTTTTAAGAGTCATGTTACAGTGACCTTATACTTTTACAGGTTTCTTCTTTATAACCTGCTGAAAGGTACAGGATTCTGTATTTACGGTCTTCTGCACTTTTCAATTTTGATCTTTTTGTTTCTCAATTTATTCGACAGGTGGCGCACACAGGTACTACGTCTCCGCGGGTTACAAACTTTTTGTTTTAAATTCGAGAGTTGTGCATGGTGCCTGTCAGAGACAACGTAATAACTTACGGAGACTAACAGAAAGATAGGGCCGCGCAGGAACTACGTTCCTGTTGCGCATTGCGGCGGAGAGTGAAAGTACTGTTTGTATTAAGTAAACACCTACCTTGCCCCGTCCACCTTCCTATATGATCATGAAAGAAAGACAGTACCTGTCAAGCCTGAAAAGCGGCTTTTTTAGATTTTCAAAAGTGAGTTATATTAATCAGTTTTGGTTGGAAATCGCGCGAGTTTATGGGATTACCTATATAGTGGATTAACAACTTTTTGTAAAGTCTAAAATGCCATTCAAATCAGGCTGGATCACTAACATTTTTTAGTGCATGAGACTATTTGAAGAGTGCCGAAAATTGGAGTTCAGATTTTTGCAAACCAAATCCCTAAAGAAAATATTGTGATGATTTTTTATACAGAGTTAAGCAAGAAGATAATAGGTTAAAATACAACAAAAAAAAGAGATATAGGTTAAAACACTTATAAAATCTGTAAGACTTTTATACTGAGATTTTTTCCCAATTAATAAAAGAAAATAACATAATAAAATGTTGTTACCTTTAATATTTGATAATATTCCTCAACATAGTTATAACGCCCTCCTCGTATTTTAGATTTTTAAAGGGTCCAAAAAACTTTTTGTAAACTAAAGAAAGTTTTTTAGCTAAATAGAACAGTACAAAGTAAGGTTTATATACAGCTAAAACCTTTCGCGAATGCATTTTTAACACTAAAAAGTATGGAAAAACTGCGAGTGTTAACTTTTTTCATATCTTTTTATTATTAAAAGTGTCTGCAAAAAATTAACCAAAAGAATATATGTATTTTATTATGCGTCTGGCTGTACAAGTAGTTCCTTCCTGTAGCCACTGGCTGCGCTCGTGTCGCCGACAAACAATATTCCCAAGTATAACACAGTATCGATCACTCTCGCGTAGCCATTACTTTCTCTATGATGATTCCTAATAAGAATGTAACAGGTCTGTAGGTGTCTGGATTCTCCATTAGACATTGGAGGCCTGGTCGTAATGAAGTGAGAAACAAAAACGCTTTGTCCGATATGCCACGAGTATTACTTTAATTTTTATGCGGATACGAGATTGACTTTGTTGTTTTTTATTTAAAATATTTTGTTTTCTCTTCTAGAAACAATTATTGAAATCAGGAATAGGACATTTACTCCCTAAAATCTGACAAACAGGGCAAAAAGGTTATTGATTTGTCGAGCACGTTTTTCCATCTTAGGTTCGAACGATCCGTCGGGTTTTTGTTAGTTTTTTTTGCAATTGTTATTGTTATATTTTTATTTTAAGACTTATAAAAATGCATAAGAAGTGTGTGCGTTAAGTAAAAAAAGTGCCGAAAAGTCGCCGGAACTATCTTTTCAGGGGTAAACAACACATCTGTATGAAACCGCCACATTTTAAATATTACTTTAGAACCAATCAGAGCGCAACTCTATAATGTTGCCATAACTGTTCCTCAGCAATTTCTTTAGATTTGGTTACTGATTTGCAAAATTTGCCTTCACTATATGGAGTGTGCCTTCTAGTTTATTTTATTCTTTGGTCTGATTGAACTTGGCACACCACACGCACTTATTTGAACAATTCATTACTTTCTTAATTCTTACCCTACTAGCGATACATCAGCACATATAAAAATTTGCAGAAGAATCAAAATACCTCGCGAAATAGGTATTTTTTTAAATAGGCCGTCATCTTAATTTGCCACCTTGGCATCTTAAATTGTTATTTATTTGTTTTTAAAAATAGGCCATCCCATATATTTTTGTGGGGCTAGGCAACAGAAGAATAATTAATTTTACAAAAACACAAATTAATGAAACTAACGCTCCTTTTTATATCGTTTTAAAATTCTGCTGCTAGTTTAAACAAACTAAACGATATCGACTAGTATGTTTTGAAGCTTTTGTAAAAAAAAAACGTGTGAAAATTGTGGAAACTACGACCCTTGACCCAAAACACATTTTTTGTGCGGTGACCACGATAATTCGAGAACGGCTCAATCGAGATGATTGCCAACGTTCAAAGAGGGTTATTGCCTAATAAGTAATAGACCTCGCTCACCTTTTGAACCTCCTCCTGATCGTCAAGGTCCTTCAGTTTGAAACCCAACCGAACCTCCCAGGTTTGCTGCGGATACTCCAGCCAGTCGGGTCGCACGGCGCGAACATCTGATACTCTGACCACTTCTGTGTTTCCGTAGTCCACGAAGTAGACCTGAAAGCATGACATTAGTTTTTAAAGTCTTGTCATCCTACTTTTTGTCAGTCCCTGTTCTATTAGAATTGGTCTTTATCAGACCATTTTGTCTTGAAAATTTCATTGTAAGAACAATTTACGTAAAGCGATTTTGACAAGCTTTGGTAGTGTTTGGTTAGTCAAATGCTTACCAACCGAGGGGTCAAATTTTTACACCTACTGTCAAGAAGAATTGTTAAGTATTATCTAGTATTGTCCAGTATTGTCTAGTAATGTCTAGTATTGTCTCCAGTATTGTCAAATATTGTCCAGTGCGTTTATTCTTGAATCGAGAGAAAATTTTCTCCCAGGGAGTCAAATTCTCTCGCTACTATCCATCTCATTGGTCCAAATCTTCGGTTTAAATCGGTTTCTCTTACTTTTGCCCGATATTGATTGAAAGTATTTCTCTTAGTCAAAACCAATAGAATTACGTTCGATCAATATTGGGCAAGTGGGAGAAACCGATTTAAACTGAAGATTTGGACCGATGAGATGCATAGTAGATTTTGACTGCCTGGAGCAAATTTTCTCTCGAATAGACGCACAGTATTGTCAGGTATTGTTAAAGTATTGTCAACGATTTGTACACCTACTGTCTGCAGCTGGTGACGGGTCAACAGCTCGCCAAAAATTTGTATACCTACTGTCAAGAACTGAAATATTGACAAGTATTGTCCGAGATTGTTAAGTATTGTCCAGTATTGTCTAGTATTGTCAAGTATCGTGCAGTATTGCCTAGTGTTGTCCAGTATTGTCTCCAGTATTGACGCCAGTATTGTCCAGTATTGTTTCCAGTATTGTGAGGTATTGTTAAAGTATTGTCAACGATTTGTACACCTACTGTCCGCAGATGATGACCACTCGTTACCAACCGATATTGAATACAAAAATGATGACGTCACCGTGACTCTGGTATCCTTTTTGGTATGTCAAATTGCATACCGTGGAATGTATTCTGCGGTTTGGTATAGTGCTATCTCCCTCTATTTTCGTTTTGCTCTGCTTTAGAAATGTTTTCAGTTGTAATATCGTTTAGTTTTACCGAAAACGCTGAGTAGAGAGAGATTGCTGGCAAAGAAATTGCATTATATATTTAAATAATTTGTAATAAAAACGAAATCTTCTTTAAATGTCTACATTGTTAAATCTTCTTTAGCAAAATGAACCACTTAAATAGGAAAATAACCACAAAAAACAAACAAAAAAGTTTTATTAAGGCTCGTTTCTCTTGGACTACCGAACGAATTCGGAAGAAAGTGGTATGTTACATCATTACTATGACATCACATGTACCAACTGGTTAATAGTGAAGGTGCATGTGTAAGTCCGTGGGATTTTTAATGAAGGAGTTTTGTGACTATGTGGGAATGATAGCTCTTTAGACACACAATCAAGTATTACCGGGTGTTTTGTTCGCATCCGTGTACCAGGCTCTGAATATACTCGATTCCATATAATTCGAGGACGAGGATCTCAAAAAATTTATTTTTAAGGTTATTCGACATTAAATGACCTTGAAAATCGCAAAAAACAAGATTTTTGCCATTTTTTTCTTCAAAAAATCTTAATAATTTGACGTTTTGTCAGACCAACTTCAAATGTACCTCAAACTATTAGGCATGTATGCCAAATTCGATCCTTAGAGTTTGATGCAGTTTGCTTGCTTCATGACCTTGAAAAATACCCCAGTAAAATTAACAAATTGCAAAAATAACATATTAAAAGGCGCTATTCATCAACTAGCAAGCAAAGAGAACCAAATTTGGCAACAAAGATAAGAAGGTTAAGTCCAACAATTTTGTTAAAAAAATTTTGCTCAGCTATGACGTGTTTCAATAAGGCGGCTAATATATCAAAATGGCGACCTTTAACCACATTTTATTTTATCCAATTTCGTAAAAAAGTAAAAATGACAAGGTGGCCATCAATTCTTGTTGACATATCTCCACTTACTATGAAAAAAAAAGTTTAGTTGATGCATAACCCCGAATGACTGTGAAAATACCATGTAAAATTGAAAAACCCGCTTTTTGATGTGTTTGTTTTTCCAATTTACCACTACGCAAAAACTTTAAGTGCCGGAGAAGAAATGATCATCTTAGCCGTAGAAAAAAAAACACTTCATTTAAACCTCCCCACCATTTTTTTTTGATCTGACGTTCCAGATGTTGGTGTAACAAAAGGTTAAAAAATTGAATTATTAAGAGAAAATTGCAAAAATCGTGTTTTTTGCGATTTTCAAGGTGATTTGAGGTCGGATGACCTCGAAAGTGATTTTTTTGGAATTCTCGTCCTCGATTTATATAAAATCGAGTATAATCACGAACCCGTTGCAAAAATTCTATTTTTTATGATTTTTCGACCGCCATTTTGGAAAATGGCATCTAAAACACCTGGTCCAGAATATGGTAATGTATATCTGCTAACTCTTTTATAGATAATTTAAATGACTTTGTTGGCTAGACAAGTGCGTAGAACATAAAATTCACAGTTCCGAAACTAAAAACAACAGGCATATAGGTCATCTTTACCGAGGTATAGCATAAACATCGCCAGATAAAAAAAAAATGGTAGAGGTTTAAAATTAAGTGTTTATTTATGGCTAAGATGTTAATTTAATCTCCGGCACTTGTTTTTGCGTAGTTGTTAATTGTAAAAAAAAAACACTACAAAAACCTGGTTTTTCAATTTTTCATGGTATTTTCAAGGTCAATCAATGTCATGCATCAACTAATTTTTTTTTTCATATTAAGCAGAGATAAGTCAACAAGAATTGTTATTTTTACTTTTTTACGTAATTGGATAAAACAAAATGTGGTTATAGGTCTCTATTTTGAGATACCAGCCATATTGGAACGCGTCATAGCTGAACAAATTTTTTTTTACAAAATTGTTCGACTTAACCTTCTTATCTTTGTTACCCAGTTTGGTTCTCTTGGCTTTAATAATTGATGAATAGCGCCCTTTAGTATGTTATTTTTGCAATTTGTTAATTTTGCTGGGGTACTTTTCAAGGTCATGAAGCTTAAAACAGCATCAAACTCTAAGGACCCAATTTGGCATGCATGCCTAATAGTTTGAGGTGCATTTGAAGTTGGTCTGACAAAACGTCGAATTATTAAGATTTTTTGAAGAGAAAATGTCAAAAGCCTTGTTTTTTGCGATTTTCATGGTCATTTAAGGTACCTTAAAAGTAATTTTTTGGAATCCTCGTCCTCGAATTATATAGAATCGAGTATAATAATTCCCTGGTTGCGAAAGTTGTATTTTTTATAATTTGTGGCCGCCATATAAAAGATGTCGTTATATCAACCCCTTCTACACGGATGCGAACAAAACACCCGGTAACGCTTGATTGTGTCACAAAAGAGCTATCAATCCCAAATAGCCACAAAACTCCTTCATAAAAAATCCCACGGGATAGAAATTATCGACATATGCCCCTACACTATAACTAAATGGTATACCAAGGAAAGCTTGCCGAAATCGCCTTCTAAGAAATGTAATTTGGCAAACCCGTTTTTCATCAAAATCTCAATTTGTGGAATCAATTCTTACGACACTTCTGTGTCTGGAAGACGAACATATGATTTTGACAGGCATCCGTGACGAGGCCCATCGAAAAACGAAGAACCCGATTGCGACTCGCGCGAAAACAGATTTTTGAAGACGTTGTCTTTTACGAGAAAAAGCTTCCCTTGACATTCTGAAGTGTGACTTGTCACTCAACCCGTAGTTAGTATTCTATTTTAACGTGTTGCTCTCGTCTGAATATTTCTTCTTCCTGTGAAGTGGATGAATCGTCATCCCTCCACAAATTTAGGGCTATTTGGGAAACCACACCATTTATTAATCGATTTGGAAACATTTTTCTTTTAGTAACTTTCGAAAATTATTTTTTTTTAAAATAAATAAATAAAAATTCAAGTTAGGTTTTAATCCATCCATCAACACTCAACGGCTCCGGGGGTCGATGGCCGTTGTTGGCATCAGTCGGTTGCATCGGAAATTTATGAGAACGCGTTTGATGGCATCAGAACTTTTCAAGAACTTGTTTCATGCAACCGATTAGCAAATCGTTGAGATTCCAAATTCTCCTTCTGCCTCAACGAGGTCCCCGCCCACAGCGCATAGAAAAGGCGGTACCAATGCGGAACCCTGCCTGCGCGATGTATGTTTAGTTTAACTTCGGTGTGTTTATAGATATGGAACAGTTTCCTATGAAAACAACCCAATCTAACCAACCTGATCCAATTCAACCCAGATCCTTAATCTTTTTACTTTTTTTGCCAAAGACGTAGGTATTTTCCTAAGTACAAAGCTACGTTTAACTGGTCCATATTACCTTGAGGGTATTGAT
The DNA here is from genome assembly GCA_963921995.1 of Oxystoma pomonae. Taxonomy (NCBI): domain Eukaryota; kingdom Metazoa; phylum Arthropoda; class Insecta; order Coleoptera; family Brentidae; genus Oxystoma; species Oxystoma pomonae. Next base: position 76,403,274 of record OY998166.1, on the reverse strand, counting down.
CGTTTGATTCTAATAGATTACGATTCTGTTAAAAAATGGTCTGGCGGAAGAATTGATTTTACAAATTGCGATTTGGATAAAAAATGGGTGTACCGAATTACGGTTCTTATGGTAAATTGTTCTTACAAAAAACGTCCAAAAGACGATCCCGAGAACAACTGTTAGTCTTTTAGTTTAGTTTAGTTTAGTTTAGTTTATTTATTGGTAATTATTACACATAGTGTTTTTACAAGTCAAAATACAAAAAATAAAATACCTAGTACAAGAATATCATTAAAAGAATTATAAGAACTGGACAAAAAATATTATTTATACCTAAACATTTAATGTATATATAAAACGAAATTTTAAGTTAAAATAGTTTTAAAAAATGCTAAAGAAATATAATTTTTACAATTTTTACATCACAGCAACACTAAAATAACATCACCTAATCAAAAACAAAGTTACTTTTGAGGTAATCATTGAAAGCGTAAAATGCATGCTTAATAAGATACTCCTTAACCTTAATTTTAAATTGGCACTCATCAAGGTTTTTAATATGTAAGGGAAGTACATTAAAAAATTTGACTCCATAATGGTCTGAACCTCTTTTTGTTCTTTCCAATCTATGGAAGCTGGGAACTATATTATCTCTATATCTAGTTAGGCAGGAATGAATATCACTGTGGGTTTTAAAAAGAGTTTGATTTTGTTTGACATAGATAAGACAGTTTAAAATAAAAACACATGGAAAAGTTAAAATTTTGAGTTGTTTAAAACTGCCTATGCAACAATCACTATATTTTAGTCCTGCAATTACACGAGTACAGCGACGCTGCAGTTTAAATATCTGTGATGCTTTGGGGGCATGTCCCCAGTTAAGAATTGCGTAGGACATGACTGAGCCAAAGTATCCATGGTAGGCTGTGAGAAGAGTGGAAGTGGATACATTTTTTGCAAGGTTTCTAATAAGATAAGTTATTTTTGATAACCTAGAGCTAAGTTTTGTTGACATGCGCCTCCCATGTTAAACCAGGATCTATGTGAACACCAAGAAACTTGACTGATTCAGCCACCTGCAGATCTGACTGAGAAGTTCTAAGGGTAAAATTTAAAGTTTGAGTTTTACTAATATTGAGACTAAGCCTATTGGCAAGAAACCAATTTTCAATTTTTTCTTGATTGTCAGCAATAATTTGTTGGATGGAATCTGATGGATGATGGTGCTGAAGTGTTGTTGTGTCGTCAGCAAATAATATTAGTAATAGGCCAACAATATCACAAAAACCCGGAAGGTCATTAACATATATAAGAAACAGAAGAGGACCCAACACAGAGCCCTGGGGAACTCCGTGCCGTAATCCCCTCCGTTCAGAGCTCATATGCTCGAAAAAAACATATTGTTCTCTACTGTCTAAGTAAGACCTAACAAGGGCTACACTACTTTGGTCAAAATTGTAGTAACAAAGTTTCCTAAACAAGACTTCATAAGATATACAATCAAAAGCTTTTGTGAGGTCTAAGAAAGTGGCAAAAGTGTCAAGCTTTTCTTCAAAACCATGAGCAACAAATTCAGTTAGTCTATTGATGGCCAATGTAGTAGACTTTTTGTTTCTGAAACCATATTGACTTTGCGTAAAAATATTGTTGAACTCAAAATAATTATTTATCTGGTCTTTTAAAATGGATTCAAAAATTTTAGACACAATAGGCAAGAGTGAGATAGGCCTATAGTTGTTCTTGTCTTCCGAGCTTCCTTTGTTTTTAAAAACTGGTATTACCTTTGCTATTTTTAAAATGTTTGGAAAATAACTGTGTTGTATACACAAATTAAATAGGTCAGTCAATGGTTTGCTCAGAATAAGCTTCAGATATTTAATGATTTTGGCATTAATTTCAAAGCAGTCTTTACTACTACTATTTTTTAAATTAGAAATTTTTTCAAGGACAGTGTTATTGGATACCTTATTAAATTTAAATAAACTCTTGGAATAGTCACCTGTCAAGCAGTCAGTAAAGGATGTGTGCGTTGTTGGCAGATTATCAACAATTTCTTGCGCTATGTTAACAAAATAATCATTAAATACCTGAGCATTAAGGTTACTTGTTTCTGAGACTGCTGTTGAGTTGGAATGGGATTTAACAACACTCCACATGGCCTGAGACTTGTTTGGTGCATTATTAATAAAATTATCGTAGGCAGCTTTCTTGGATTTGGATATTTCAGTCCTATAACGGCACCTGTAGTCGTTTACAGTTTTTTTGGGTACTAAAACCGGATTTTGCTTATTTAAGATGCTCAAAGTCTGAAGCCTGTCCCTCATGTCCCGCAATTCACTGCCAAACCAATGAATTTTAGGCCCATTGAAGCCTTTTTTTACCATTTTAGTCTTAAGCGGTAAACATATGTCCATTGCAGAGGTTATAACATTAAAAAAAGTTTTAAACTTGGTTTCAATGTGATGATTTGTATTTAAAATTTGGCCAAAGTCATAGACTTTAAGATTATTAAATAGATCTGAAAGGCCCTGTTCCGTAATAGGTCTAAAACTCAGTCGTATGCTACGGCAGGGTGTTTGCTGTATTGGTGTGACAAAAAACTTTGTAAGTACCCTACTTTCAAATCCGAACAATACCGCAATTTCGACAGGTCTGTAAGAGAAATTTTTATTTGCAAAATTTTGGCACAAAAAGTTGGAAAACTACTTATTCCAATTGCGTAGATATGAAAAGCTGACTAAAAAAGTTAAAACATAATTTTGGCAACGTAATTCTCAACAATATTTGGGCCGGAAACCATGTTAAAATTGTTAATAGTTCGTGAGTTAAAAGACCAAAAATTTAAAAATTCAAGTTTGGTTGTTGAGACCTATTTTAAATATCTGAAAAACATTAAAAAAAAATTAAGAAGTAAAAGTTACCTCTACTTGTCCTATGGGCAAACCGTCGATACTCGAGATCCTCGCACGATACCACACCCCATCTTCGGAAAAAATGGCAATGCAAGGGACACCCATCCTTATATCTGTAACAAAAAATCCATTATTAGCTATTTTATCCCCACTTAAGTCAACATTATGAACTATGTATTACGATACATCATTGTTATAGTGTCGCGGAAAGGGTCGTCTCTTAGGCCGGCGCCTCCACCATGTATATTTTCAGTGGTACACTTAGATTAAAAAGAGACAAGATACCTGACACTTACAAAGACTTTGGTTATATTATTATATGGAACAATGTGTACCTTTCTGTTGTTTACAGTAAACACACCAGTGGCGTACCTACTTAAATATAAATTTACACATATAATATAATAATATAAATAAGATAAAGCATTGTAATTTTTGCTCTCGTGATTCATGACTTACAATAAGTAACACATCTAAAAACCACTAACACCTTGTTCTAAAGAGCCAAGTTTCAACTAAAGTTTAGTGCTATTGCCAGAAAAAAACCCAACACATATCAAGAGGGAGTAAACTGGTACATCATATACTAATGTGCAAATTTGAGAATTATAAAGAAAAATTTAAAAAAATATGCAAAGCATTTTTGTATTATCAATTATTATTTCACTTAATATAGTTCGATATTCATTGAACAACATAACAGAGGCAAACATACCATTCTTCACACTTATATTTGCATCACAAAGACTTATGCGGTCGCCGTCTAAGTCCGCCGTTGGAGATGACTTAAATTTTGTTATTTTTACTTACTTAAAGTGACTTATTCGGTACACAATAAAAAGTCAATAATCGTTAGCGTTTATAGACATCTAGGGCAGACGAAAAGATTCAAATATCAATTCGAACGGCGAGCGCAGGTAGCAACGGCGCGGCGGCAGTATAAATTAACCTTAATATTCTGATGATATAGGAATTCAATATTCTTACAAACCTGAACATATGTGAATTAACTTTTATTGTTGTTTGCAAGTTTGTTTAAGGACTTTACGTACCTTTATTTTATCGTCCTTATAAAAAAAAAACCTCGAAAAAAACTTATAAAAACCTTCGAAAATACCTCATTTGACGCATTGGGCGTTCATGAAAAGTATTTCAAATTTTTTAAATTTAAAAAAAAACGTGTTGGTTGATATTTAAATATAAGGATGTACTATTTTAAGTATATTTCATAAACTTTTTTTTATTTTCTGTGTACCTAACCCCACTGACTGATTTCACTTGCTCTTCCTTTGTTTTCGAAACATTGGACGATTTCTTCAAAAATATCACTTAAAATGCACTGATATTTTCTTCTACTGGTAAAAAACACACTAAAAAAACGTTTTTTTTACAAAATGTGGTTTTAAAGACTTCCAAACTGCTTAAAACATCCCGAAATTGTCTGCCGGAATTTCCCGCCCACAAACCAATCACAACCAAAAGTGGTTGACACAGAATTCTTCGTCCCTATCGCTCTAACGTCGTTTTAAAGGATAGAAAATTAATCGATATTTCTTCTTTGTTTTGGTTTTATTTTATTTGTAAATAAACAGTGGTTATTATTTGCCAAGGAGTTTTCGTTCGATCAGATATCTTGCCTCTTTTTAATCAACAATCACGCAAAACCTGACAAACATAGCCTGCACCAGTGAAGGCGGAGATTGCGAATAAAGCATGTAGCTTGGACAGTCGGGCGCTCGGGCTATCTTTGTCAGATTTCGGCCTTGTCTCTCGCACCTCAATCAACCAAAAGTTCCGACTTGCACACGCGGTAGGAATCAGAGGGCAATAGAACGATTTTCGACGAGTGTGCATCCAAAATTTAGCAAACACCACGAGTGTCGCTCGCTTCCTATGGGATTCTCCTTCGTTCGCTATTAACTAAACCAACCAACGGTTGCTGACTTCGCTCGATAAATTTTTGGCTTGTTTTGGATACAAAACAGACTCTTGTTTTTTTGTATGTTTGGTGTCTTCCTTTACCTTTTATCTGTTTTTTTTTACTTTGTTTATAGTTAAACGTGTGTTGTGTTTTAAAAACTTTGAGTTTGTATTGTGGACTTGCGCCATTGGGGTCCCGGTTTTTAAACAATGTCTTGCTGCGTAAAGGGTTGCAAGAGCATAAGACGTTTGTTATTGGATGAGAAGATTTCGTTTCATACATAAGTTGTGTTATTTTTAGTCAATTCCAAAAAGGATTTTCGATTTACAATTGGTCCTGGTTCTGGTTGAACCAGAACCGGAACCGGCCTGTCGTTTTAAAACAATGACGTCTCAGTTGCAACCCGGTTATCAAATTTTAGAACCACCCTGGGAGGTTGGTTCGGCTCTTTGGTTGTAAACATAACCCCTAAAATTTTGCAAAATTGTAGGTAGTCTTTTTTTGAGTAAAATCTAAGATATCTTCACAATAATTTAAATGACGTCATTATTTTAGAACCGCTGTCAAAATTTATGTCAAAATAATGTCAACCAGAACCAGGACCAATTCTTAAATCGAAAATCCCTAAAAAAGAGCGAGGTTAGGTTTGCCGATTGTAACGTAGCTACCATCAAAATATTCAGCCAACAAATATCAACGCTCGCGCAGATAAAAGGCCCTATCTATTTCCATCTTCTATACCTATGATACATGCATCCCAAGCAACATTTTTATTAAAATTTACTTAATAATTACCATTAATGAAAACCCTTAATAGTAATTATTAAGTAAATTTCACTAAAAATGTTAGTTGGGATGGTGGAGGCGCCGGGTCACGAGACCTTTTTCGTCACACTATTGCGCTGCCAATCTTCATATACTACCCTAACGATTTTCAAGAGCGCTTTTTCAGGCCCTGACATTTAAGCTCACCAAAACGAAAATAAAATATTGATATTTTTATTTAGTGTTCTTATTAGAGAACAATTGTTGATTAGTTTAAAAAATACTTATTATATTAATTATTTTACATTCATAGTTGATTCATAGTGGTAAAGTCAAGGATCAGGAAAAAAATATTTTTATAGGCCATAATCCTCAAAGAGTTCTGACTTGTATAGATTCTAAATAAAATATTTTACAAAATCAATGAATAACGAGCTTTTCCTCAAAAAAGGTAATGGTAACCGTAGATCTGGATTTCGCACTTGTGGTGCTCATCAGTACGGTGCTAGGGCTTAGGAGATAAAATGATGATGAAAAAATCTGACACAGGATTCATGTAAGGGACAACCATCTGTCAAATTGCAGAATCGGCAGATGTACCTTCAATTTGAAGGAAAATTAAGCATCTCTACGGAGACAGATATAATTATCTTTACAGATATCCTAAGCTTTGGAGTTAATAAAATTTATTAACTCCAGAGCTTAGTGATGTATGGGGCCATAGTGTGCTGGCCAGGTACAAAAACAATCGCACAATTGGACAAAGTCCAGCGGTTAGCGTTTTTGGACATAACATGCGCCATGAGGACGGCACCTACCAGGGCTATTGAAATAAGGCTCGCAGGGATGCCTCCTTTGCACCTATTCATAGAACATGTGGCTCTGAGGACTATGTACAGACTTCAAAGTCATTGTGACCTCAGGATCAATTCTGATCCCAAGAGTTACACAACACTATAGGAATGTAACGAAGATCTGTCCAGTGCTACGCATGAACAAGTACAGGACCAATGCAAACCAGTTCGAAGCTTCCAATTAGGTTTAACATGACTGATAGGGAAGTCTGGAAGGAATGAATGCGCGTCCCTTACCCCCCGAATGGTCTGGTCTGAAAACTGTACATATAAAGTCTGGTACACGGACGTCTCAAAAATGGAGGACAAGTCGGGGGCGGACGTGTACTGTAAAACCACGGGGGCAAAGTCCCACTTTTCCCTAGGAAGGTAGGCGACTGATTTTCAAGCTGAGGTATATGCCATTCTGATGTATGGATATAAAAATCTGGAAATGTCCGCTTCAGGCAAGGATATTTACATTTGCTTAGATAGTATAGGGCTGCACTGTCTGCTATCGGGTCACACAGGGTTAACTCTGCCATTTTATTGGAGTGCAAACGTGTCTTGACAACTATGACAAGGAACAACAAGGGTCTCTGGGTCTCGGGGCATGAAGGTGTACCGGGAAATGAAGAGGCCGATAGATGGGCTAGACAAGGATCATCAACCGATACGGTAGGTCCGGAACCTATACTAGGTATTCCGGCACGCCAAGTCATAACTGCCGTGATGTGACTTAGACAGACGCTCTAAGGACCTCTGGAATAGAACATAGGTCATGAGACAAACATAAAGATAGGTAACTTATTATTTTATTTTTAACAACTTTTTATGTGTAGCCATTACACAAACTGAACTTTTTCCTGTGTTGACATTAATCAAACTGATAGCAATTGAGCGAAGATAATAATAAACCACCAAAAAACTGTACATATAAAGTTTTTTGGAGAATATAGGTCACGAACAATTTGGCCACGATAATCATTTTACAGCAAACTCAACAGCAATATTAGTGGATTGTGTGCATAAAATAAGAAAAAAAGATCTTGTAAAAGCGTAAAACCCAGCTTTTAATTCTTAACAGGACTTTTTTCCCATTTTTTTATTTTTATCCCAAAAGTCTAAGTAATCTTGTTATAGTAAAAGACGAAACAACAAAAAAGGATGCCAATAAAATAAAAACACATAACTTTCCCTTAACGCGAATCTTTCTTTACATTAAAAACCAGAAAGTAACTAAATGCCAAAATATAGAAAAAGAAGTAAATTTTGTGCCATCCTTTATTAAAGGCAGGCACTAATTTTATTAATTTCAACTTTATTTTTGCATACACTGCACACTTATGTATTAGTGTCAAAATGCCACCTGGCTGGCAGGCCAGACTTCAAACATAATTTATAACACTTTTATACAGAGCAGCAACTCTGCCGTATTAACACGGCGATTGCGTATGTCATTAGCGTCCAAAATAGTGTCAATTTACCTTATGCTAATTCGACTTGAGCGATTTGATAATTCCCTTTGCCAAGCTTTTATAAGAAATTTGAAATAATTAATCCATAATTAAACAGAATGCGAGGGGTTGTTCACCTTGGCAGTAGGTGAACAAATGCTTGGCAGTACTGACAGTATTTGACAGCACTCGCACTACTGCAGTACTTGTCATTATGTAGAAATAGTGACCATAAATCCCTGTATTTGGCAGTAGGTGTACATATTTTAAGGGGGTGGATAACTCCTCGACAGAATGTAAATACCTATGTTGTAAAGATTGCACTCTGAATTTAATAGGAACTTTTTTATAAAGTACACATTTTTAAATAGTTCTGTTTCTTTATATTTCCAGAAATTTATAGTAGACACTTTTTATTATGCTTTTTAAAATTCCTAACATTTTTTTTTTAATTTGCAGAAAGTTTTCCAGAAGATGGCAACCCTGGTACGCCATACTAGTTTAAACTAACAATTTTTCTCTTATTTTTCTCGGAAATTTGTCTTTTGGCTTCTGCAACGGGATGAACTACATTTTTCTTATATTTTTCTGACTGCTTTTCTCAGAAATTTGATGTTTTTTTAATCATGCATTGTGCATTTACATTGAGAATCACAGCCTTTTCAATCCATTTTTGGCAAATTTTATCAAAAAAAAAAGGGAAAATAATAAATCAAAATTATAAAAACAATTATAAAAACAATTTTGACAAAAACTGTCCGATTACTGTCTATGATTACTGTCGGGGATAAAATACAATGTTGGACTTCAATCTATGAGCAGGCCATATATGAATATAACCCCTACGCGACGCCTTCACCATGTAAGTTTGTAGTGGTAGACACTTGCCTTTTAAATGGGGCTCAGTGTCAGCGACATCTTGAATGTCAACGATCAGGTTGTAAAAATCTTCGGTCGGATTTGGTTCGCATCCCTTTAAGGCGATCCGGTTGTAGGACAGAACGCCGCCCACCTCTAAGAGTACCTGAAAGAATTACATTCAAGTAAAAGTTTTAAAACCCCCGACAATGGTCAACATCAGCGAGTATGGTATTAGGGATATTCAGATATTATTTAAACCCATCCGTATACTTATACCTAAAGCGTTCAAAACAAACCCAAAAGGTACTGCATTTTTGCCATGTTTCGAACGTGGCCCGATTCGATGGTGGACGCAATGACCGAACAGCTGACTGCAATCGATGGGTGCGTTGCTGTGGTCGCAACGTTACGTCAATCCCGACGTATGCAACGAGTGCAGTCGGCTGTTCTTCTATCGCATCCCCCATAAAATCGATCCACGTTCGAAACAGGGCATAAACAAGTCTTTTGGCTTTGCTTTGAACGCGTTAGGTATAAGTATGCGTTTAAATAATAGCTAAAAGTCCCTATTATATATCTAGATAGATTTACCATTTGCACCTCCTAATGAGCATTTTTGTCTATATAGAAGTTGCAGCAAATAATATAAAACCTTCATAAAATAACCAAAAGTTATATTATTTAGTGTTGGTGATAATTTTATAACTCTAATATATCTCTTAAATGAGTAAAAAAAGACTTGAAAAACAACTGACCAACACCAGCTTATAAAAATTTATGGTACATAGTAATGGATAGAAAAACAACATATAGATTTTATAAAAATTCCTTATGAACCCTCAAGTCTAGATATTATTATAAAAGGTTTTACAACTGTTCTAACAACACTACATAACAAATTAAAGGTTTTTATCGATTTAGAAATATAAATTTTCCATCTTTCTTCCCTTTGCTTGTTATGTATTATTCTTTTCTTTTTTAAAATAAAAAATTTATAAAATGGTGTTTACCAATCTTCTAAAATAAATTAAAATGGAAGTGAGATAAGTTGAAGCAGGAATATGAATATTTATATACTATAGGTTAAATAAAAGCTGTTTTCCCAGTCATCCTACTCTGATAATCAGCTGCGGTCCCGTGTGTACTGTATAGTTTTCGAATACACTCACAAAATTTGCATGGGCTACAAAAATACTTGAGAAAACGGGGAAAAAATATTCATTTAAATAATACTTTTTTTTCACGTATGTTTTTTGCTTTCTGGGAGAAATATTGAATTTTGTATTTTGTTCTTAACCCTAAACAAGCAATATTTCGATTAAAATACATGTTGAACCCCATAAATAACGTTTTACGAAAAAAACAATACAATTATACCACTGTTTACCTCTTTCAGCACTATTTTATCAACGTTTTAAAACATGATTCTAGTTGGAACAAAAGGCTGCAGATGGCGCAGTGTTGAACACTGAAGGTCCGTTTCTGCGAGCTTAACAAAGATACCATTGTTCTCTTTTCCTAAATATATTCGTCTGAGGGAGATCCAGCATACTACACATACCAGGAAAAATACCCGCCTGCACATCCTTCAACCCCGCATAACTGTCAGAGGTAAGTATCTCAAGAAGATAGTTAGATTGCGGGTTCGAAGGGTGTACAGGCAGGTATTTCTGCTGTATGCTGGATCTCTCTCAGACGAATGCATTTAGAAAAAGAGGATAATAGTAACTATGTCAACTCGCAGAAACGGACCTTGAGGCTGCGTTCCGTCGCGTCGTAAGGTGATGTGTTCACAATTGCCGCCGACCAGCCGTGCGCACTGTATGCACTCGAAGTTTCACGGTGCATTTTTGCAAACTTAACACGGTTACTATATTGTTTTCTTTTTCTAAAACCCGGTTCCTATCTAGAGGTTTCTTATGCGTGGGTTCCCCGAATCAAAACACGGATCACGTAGTCTAAGCGAGATTTGCCTATACAAGTTCATGTCGGTCTACGTGATGAGTTTTTTGAGTCAGGTTGGCCGCACATGGGAAACGCTGGTCGGAATCGGATGTAGAATGCATTCGATCCCGGTATCTGTCATCGAAAACTATATCAAGAAGATTTGGATCTCTTATCTCTCTCAGACTGATGTAATTAAAACCAGATAATGATGGTATGGTATCTCGCAAAAACGCGCCTTTTGATGTCGCAAAAACGCACCTTTTAAAGTCGCAAAAACGAGCCTTTTGATGTCACAAAATTAACCTAAAAAATCTTGTTTGTTTTGTTATAAATTAAAATTGTTTTTTTGTTGTAAAAACAGTGGTATTATAACCACTATACAAAGAAATTAATAAAAACATTATAGAAAGAATGGGCAAAAAAGGTTTATGAATGAGTTCATAATACAGGCACCAATTTATATAATTATTGTGTGAGTTCCCAAGGTTTTATAAGTGTATCTTTGTTGTTGGTTAATTAAGTTTTTATAAGTGAGTTGATAGTAACATATTCAAAACCAATCTATATATCTTTAATTGATAGTTACTTACGGTTTTGTAGATGAAAGATTTCAAAAACCAATTTATATAACTTTTGTCACTGATGACTTTACCGATGACATTAATTTTTATAAAGATGTCCGTGGAAATATTGTTAACGCCAGCTTTATTTTACCTTAGGGTACCATCAATTTAGAAGCTTTAATAAAACATATATACAAACTCAATTCCTGTAGGAAACCTCTAAATACCCTAGGTCATTAATGGAACCCTCTTTATAATAATTATATAAATTTTTGTCACCAGAGGTTTCTAAAAATGCTCATTGGGCTGCAACCAACTAGTGCCTAATGCACATGCATTTACATACCAAATTTATCATAATCGGATGAAAGATTCAGAAGTTACAAGGCAATTATATTTGTCATCATTTTAAAATTACTCTGGAACTACTTGGCCTATTTTTATCGAACAGCACTAAAGGCTAGGCTCCAAACAGAAAAAAAAACCACAAGGAAATCGGCTCACTGGTTCGAAAGCTACATGCAAACGTACTTCTTTTTTCGCATTATTCGCGTTGGGAGTTAAAAATAAATGGGAAAAAAATAATAGAGAACGCACTTCACAACTGCCAAGAGGGTTTGACCATAACGGAATCAAATTTTAGTCGAAAACTCGCAGTTCAAAACACACATACATTAGATATCTAATATATCTAACCTTTTCCCCTTTCAACAACCCAGTCGGCAAAGGTTGGACACTAAACGTCCAATCCAGCATGCTGTTACAAGAGATCACGTTGGCTTCTTGCTGTGCAGTTCCTCCACTGTGTGTATAGGTCGGTCTGGAATCTCCTTTAGGAATCGATTCGTTTTTATTTGAACCGTGTTCGCTAATTTCGTCGGACAACTAAAAAAAACAAATGTAAGTTGTTTTGGTTGTTGGGAAAATTACCTTGGGAATTCGGTTGGCCATAGATAATATAAACTAGGGTCACTGCATCCTTATGCCTGGCGTCCCCAGGGGCAGCGCAAAAACTTGGAAAATTTATTTACGTTCGTGAAAAACACTTTTATTTTATACAGTTTGAGAAAACAAAAATTTAAAACCTGAGAAAAAAAAAATATTGCACTTGCCTATACCCCTTCTTACTGTTAACTAAAACCATATTTATATGCATTATCTTTTTGAATATTCGTATACTTAGCTAGAGGTAAAAAACGCGGATATTTTTGGAAATGTTTATAAAATAATAAATGTCAGTTTTGGTAAAATCTTTGTTTACACCAATCAACTTACGTATTGCTCTCGAACTTCTTCGATCACAAGGATATCCTCCTCTTTTTCTTCGTAATATGCTCCAGCGTTAGGGAGCCTGCGCACCAAATTTTGCGATATTTTCACCAGTTCCTCGTTCACATTTAAACCTCCTAAAAGTCAAAACAAAAAGATTGCCATAAGATAAATTCTTGTCACACTACTACAACTGCTGGCGTTTGCAGGTGGGCCAACAAATGTTTTTAGAAATACCTTTTCTTTAACTTTCATTAAAAACGACATAAAATGAATAGCGTAGCTACAAAAACTTGATTATTTAAACATTTTATTTTACGCAATTAATATTTTAGTAAAAAGAAAAACAACAAAAAAACGTTTAGTTATCAAAAAATAAGATGAACGGACTTTATGAATGATCCTTACTATCTGTGATAACCTCCACAAGAGGTATTTCTACGTTGATGGGTCCCTTAATTTTAATTTGACACCATTCCGTCACCAGATCCATAAAAGCGTCATAGTCAGACGAGAGCCAGACCCCTTCTTTTGCGAATACCTAAAATAAATAATATTTTTGACCAAACAAACCTGTGTTTGCATAACAAACTCACGTAAATAAAGGTGTTTTCAATTTAATTTTCTGGAAAAGTGTGAGGGTTTTGTAAGGCGTTGAGAGGTTCTTATTGAATATAAATATTCTATTTTTGATATTATGAAGTTTTTGCAGTCTCAAATCCGCGAAAAGAAGAAAAGCGCTCTAAAATTTGTGAGGTTATATTCTCTTAAATGTGTATACGGTTCGGAGATGGTGGAAAGTCGAAGCAACGGTAATTGTAATTTTTGTACAGTGTTTAAGAGTAGGTAAGGTGGCACTTAAGGCAGACAGGGCGTGCCCTAATTCGTGACGTCATAGCGTTTGGAAAAATTTAAAAATTGAAGATTTTAAAATCTGAAAAGTTTAAAGTTAAAAGCCTTTTTGGTCATGGTGCAGTAGGTACAAACCAGAGATAAAGCTGGTGCGTTATAGCGTTTACTGGTACGTCCAAGAGATGGCGCTGGTGCGCGGCGTAAAATAGGGTCACTAGATCCTGAAACCTGCGGTCCCAGGGGTAGCGACACGAAACATAACCTAATTCGCGTAAAACTCAAATTTAGCACTGTCACAGGCGGCGATTTCAAAAAAAAAAATAAATTTTGACTACTTTTGACTGATGCAAACAACACATTTGTCAAAACTGACATGAAATTTTTGTAAACATTTACATAAATTTATCCGCGCGCGTTTTCATACCTATACGTTCAAAAATCCTCAAACATTAAAAAATACTTAATTATTGCCATTCGCGTGTGTCCATCTAAATGCCTCTATTTATATATTTTCGCGTCAATGCAAGACAATGCCGCTAGTATTACGCAAGAATTATTGAAATAATTTCGGTATTAGGAAGGGTAGAGTTTGGACAGGTAGTATAATCGTACAAGCAAGTTAACAGAAACAAGTACCTACTACTGAAGATTTAATGGATACGCACATTCACAGGATGTGTTTTGGACATTCCCGTATGTTCCTAGAATATTTACGCAATATATCAACATTTTTGCTATATATATGGGATTGTTCTTTAGGGCTTTATGAAATTTTAAGTACACTTCGCGACACATAAAACGCATACGCCGATTTTATAGGCAATATGTCCTTTACGATTTAGCAACCTTTTCTGTCACAAAATGTCAGAGTCCACTCATAATCATTAAAAAGAAAACACAAAGAAGAAGGAACTGACTTGACCAAAGTCAGCACACCCCAACACGATCAGCAAGTGAATAATTTCCTGGAAGAACACTCATTTTCCACGGCCAGAGAAACAAAATTAACAGTTCATTTTCCTGGTACGGTAAGAACAGCACTAAGACGGATAAAAAAGTCGAGGCTCAGATGTCGTGTTGCAGCTAAAAAGATACGGCTAAGTGAAGAAAAAAAGCAGGTCAGATTACTATTTCGAGACAGGAAAACAAATTTTGGCGACAGGTAGCTTTTACCGATGAAAAAATTTTTAATCCCATCGAGAACGTAGTGGGGGTTCATTGCAAAAAAGTTATCAAAATTTAATATTCTTCCACGAAATGCTGACCATTTGATGAAGCTAACCCAAGTAACATTTTAGGACATATTGGGAAATTGGAAGGTTAAGATAACCAATCATACGTCAAAACAAACCCCGTTTTCCTTCAGAAAATTACTTTGTAGTTTGAGGTTTGAAAATAAGTTTTAAATTGGACCAAATAACCTTAAGGAACGGTCATTATATACACGACATTTTAAAGGTTCTCTTTTAGGATATTTTTCGAATTATTTTCCTGGTATCATGTGTTCAAAGTTGTTTCGAATATAAAGTTAAAAGAGAAGGTAAATTGATAGTAAACTTGACTTGAGATTCTACTCTGAGGTCCTCGCCTTGTTTGGGCATTTCTTGGTCAACATTGCTTGTCAAAAGTTTTTATTAATGTCCTGAAGAAATCCCTCAATGTTAAGAACTTTATTGGTTTAAAACTGGACTCAAAGTTACTTATTTTTGACCTACAGTTATTCCTCAAAGTTAGGGTTTTTTTTGGAATAAGTTTTAGGACAAAAATTTGTTTTTTTGACCAAATAAGTACAACCTAAAAATATGTTCGAACTTTATGGAAAATTATTCTATTTTATTTAACCATATGGAATATTAAGATTTGATTAGGTTAAAACTTCAGTTTTGTTTGTCTTGATGGGAAGAAAGTAGTTCTGGTAGAAAACAAGAAAACTCCTTTGCGTCACGTGTCCTCTAACGAACTGTCATGATCAGCTGTTTAGATTAATCAATAATCATAACTTTCATGTTCCTTCTCGGACTTTCCAAAATTATAAGATATTTCCTTAATAACTATTGTATCTTCAACCTTTGTTTGGATTTTGGCCTATTAGATACCTACCCTCCTATAATAAAAAGGGTTAGGAAAAACCAGATGGAAGCTCAAAATTCAAACAAAGAAAGTAGATGTTTAGATAAAATTTGGGTTTAAGGAAGAGAGAGCATTCACGTTTTGATCGTCGAAAAGGATACTCTGTGTTAAAGTGCCTACCTAGTAGTGGTGATACTGACAGTTTTGTGTTTTAACATGCCAAAAGAAACAAACCTTTCACAGCATCAAGCAGTTTTTACAGAAAAGAAAAGAAAAAAATTAAAAGTGATAGTGGGGACCCAACAAGTCCTAGTGGATCTCTACAAGTGCCGAACACAACCAATGGGAATACACACATCCGCCTTTATGTCAACAATCAACATGACAACCGAACAATGGGCAGGGGGTGTGCGGGGAACATTTGGCAATGAATTCGAAAAATGGATAAACCGTCCTTGATGCAAAATTGATAAGAAATTTTGGCTTCAACATTGGACATTTTGTGTTTGAGGGAAAAAAACATGGTTAACACGACTTTTAGGGCACGGTCGCCAAAAAAAGATAAGGCTCCATGTTTTTTTTTTCTTTTTTAACAAGTCTTTATTATTTTTATTGAAAAAAAACAACAAAATCTTTATGGAAATGATTTGTTTACACTTGTTTCGTACCCAAATATTAGATTATGATTACAAATTGAAAATAATATTTAATTAGTGTTTTCCCGAAGCATAATTTTCGCGATGTTTTTGTTAAAACTGCATGTTTCGATGGGCGCGTGAATTTTATGGAAGTAAAAGTAAATAATTCAACAAACAAATTTTCGGCGCATGTCGGTTTCCTCCCATTAATAGTTTAAAATAGTAGTTTAACCCCTATGATTAAAATATAGCTCTGATTTTTCATCACCATTTTTTATTTCCAAAATTGTTGTAGGCCATGGACATAATTATTACTTTTCTCTTTTTTTATTTTCATTTAAAAATGATTTCATCTCCTTCTATTCTGACACGAAGAGGGCGCTTCAGTCACAGACAAACAAGAGGGCACTGAGAGGGCATTGTGTACAATAGGACACAAATTAGGTTGAGCATTTATGCAGATGTGTACATGTGTCCCAAAAGTTGGTAAAAAGTGTCCTCTGGGCAAATTCACCTTCAGGAAAAAAAAAATAATTACCTATTTTATCCCACCAAATTACCTTGGTTTTTGTCCCCACTTTGGTAAAAAGACGGGAAATTTCCCTCTTTTTTGACCTCCCAGCTTTTCATAAGAAAAAATTACTGGCTTATCTCGGGAATATTTTACCAAATTTTAACCAAAAATGTTACTTGGGAATAGTTAGAGCTTATGAAGAGATCGTTGAAGAAAATCCAAATTTATTTGAAAATTTAGCAGACTCCATGCCAAGGCGTTTAGAAAAAATTATTCAAGCAAATGGTGCAATGACCAGATACTAAAGTTCATATTTTTGATTTTTGTTTATCGATCGTTTGTTTTTTAATATTTTGTTTTTTATAAAACTGATCCTGTTGATATGTATTGACCTTTCTTAACCCAAAGCCTTCCAGTTCTTTCTTATTTGTGTTTTCCTTTTAGTCGCCTATAGTGGACTTGTTTCGTCCATTTTGACCGGCTATTTGAAGAAGGGGCCAACCTTCTTCTAGTTCTGCCAAAATTTGATTGAACTGCTTTATTTATAATGAAAATTTTGTTTTAAAAGTGTTTTATCTTTTTTTTTATATTTCGTAATAGCAACCTTAAAGCTATAGAACCAGTAAATATCGGTAAAAATGCTTTCAGTCTCCTTAAAAAAATTTGTTTATGTTGTCGGTAACAATTAGCAAGCAAAATTTTTAATATATACAGAGCGCTTCAGGCTACTGCGAACATAGGCCGGAAGAAGTCCAATTTGCCAGAGTACGTACATGCAGGGACACCGCACACCTATCAGTGGAGCAACCAACGCTCATGCTTGCGATCAGCGTTCGCGGCGTGGGTTTAGTACGCCTCTAACCACGGTGCCATGTGGAGCGTAATCAATGAAACCGGAATTTGGTCAATAAATACGCAAATTATTATAACGTAATTTTCTCGTTTTTTGTCACTGATAAATTAGAGCGTTTTATTTTCAACTGCTCAGATTTATTACTAACAACGTGTTACAACGAAAATAATAAGGAGAAACAAAATAAAAGCAAGTTCTTAAAATAAAATAATACATTCTAAAAACCAAAAAGATTCTCCCATATAAAAAAAAATCCAGCAAATATTCGGAAATTCTTCCTTGCTCGGCTAGACAATATCCGAGCCTATTATAAAAACCCCTTCTAACGTAACCAAGCATGTTAGGGATGATAGTTTGAAAAACTTCTTCAATTTGAATCCGAAGTTCTTCCAAATTATTAGCCCTTTCATGCCCGTAAACTTTATTTTTGATATAACTCCACAGATAGAAGTCATTAAGAGCAAGATGGGGTGATCGAGCTGGCCATAAAATAGTTCCCTGTGTACCTATAACCCGATTAAGAAATACATTATCAAGATATTCCCTAACAGGGTCAACATTGTGAGTGGGACAACCATCTTGTTGAAACCATGTTTCACCAAATCTCACACCTAACAACTGCCTAGCAGTTGGGATAATATGCTGCTGCAGTAGATCTAAGTATCTAGGACCATTCAAATTGCCGTCAATAAAAAATGACCCAATTACGTGTTCTCCTACAGTACTCCCCCAAACATTTAGTTTTTGGGGATAATGTGTTTTTATATACATACATAAATACAAATGCCTATTGACGATTCAATAATGGAAAAGTGCATTTTTCCATCCTCAATTTGATGCGTTATTGACGCTTTGTAAGAATGATAACCATTCCTTTTGAGAACACGTAAGACAGTGGCTGAAGACGTATCAACTGCTTCGGCAATTTGGTGGCTAGTTAACTTTCGATTTTCGTCCACTGCCGCGCAAATCATCACATCTCGTACTTCCTGCTCGTCATTCAAAATAGTGGGTTTTTTATGGTTTCTTGGCGCTACACAACCAAACTTTTCAAAATTCTGCACAAACCTATGAATCGTTGATAATCTAGGTTCTGGGCGATTTACAAAATTCTCCAAAAAAAAGTTCTTGAATAAGTCTCGGTCTGCCTTGATAGTACCATTTGACCATCTGCACTTTTTCGGCAACTTCGTAGACATCCATTTCTAGTTTTAAAAATGTATTATTTCACTTAAGAACTTACCAATCTGTTTCTGAGCAAGGTAGATAGAAATAAAACAAAATAAATTTCCAAAACATAACACTGGCACGGAGAGTAAATTGGACTTGATTCCCCCTATTTTCGCAGTAGCCTGAAGAGCATTGTAGACATGTGCCTAACTTCTGCTGTATGCGTTTTATGTGCGTAAGTGTATACATGAATAAAATATCACAATCTCAACCAAAAAAGCTTTGTATTGTCTCACACCACACATCACACCAAGCCTTATCCCAAAACCCATTACGAACTACCAACCTACATTTTAGGTTTTTCCATATTATTCTATGTAGTTTTGATTTTACAGAAGTTCGACTGTATAATAAAATAGATATACATACCTATCTTATATAGTTTTGGATATTCGGTATAAGAAAAACCTGCAGTATTGAACATTGTTAATACAGTTTTAGGTTAGATTAGATTATACTTGAGTATTAACAAAGTTTCAACGTGTGTCTCTTTTAATTGTTTTTTTTTTAGTAGACATTATTTTTCTATAAAGCAAAGAATTATAACAAATTACAATTTTTTACAGCACAAAAAACCTAGTGACATTTTTTTTTTCTTACGCTGTATAAAACCTGAGTTTTATTAAAACAGTTTTTCTATCTCAGACTACGCTATCCCTGGCACCGCAGGTTTCAGGATCCGATAGCGCAAAAACGATAATTCTTTAATTTTTAAAAATTGGAAATTTAAATTAGATTGTCTCCGCCATCTATGAACAATAATATTACCATATATATACTAGAGATATAAGGGTGGCAGTTTATATTATCACTGGAAAATCCATCAAATTCCCTAGACAGTTCTCGCCCCATTACAGGATTATCGTTTTCGCACCAACTCCTTGTCTGGTCGGTATCAAGAGACGCTATAGTACCAACGCCATCTATGAGGTCACACATTTCTTCAATTAGCAAATTTTTAATTTACAAACGCTTTGCACCATAACCAAAAAAGCTTTTAAATATAAACTTTACATTTTTCCAATTTACATTAGCTCCATCTCTTGGCTGTACCTACTAATATGACGACACGTATTTCTTCAATTGGAAAATTTTTCTTTACAATTTTTAATTTACAAACGCTTTGCACCATGACCAAAAAATTTTCCAACAGGATTATCGTTTTTACGTTTCGCACCAGCGCCATCTGTTGGCCGCTATGACGTCACGAATTAGGCCACGCCCTGTCTGTCCTACTTTTAAGTACTCCAAAAGTGGAAGTTGATGCAATAATCAGTTTGTTTGTCTTCAACAAGGTTATGTAAAAGTCTTACAAAAAATTATTTAAATTTTTCCCTTGATAATGGTTACAATCACTCGATTGCAAGTGAGCTATAAATGAAAAACTAAAAAAAATCTTAAAACTTTGACGTTCTGTAGATCGCTAATGAAGCGTTTGGGGACACATGCCCAAGCAGCATTTGGACGTTATCTTACGTTGCGCATACGTTGCCCTTGAAAAACGCGATGTCGTTTCGACTGCCTGAAGACCCTCATTCGCACCTAAATGGGTAATACAGATTCGGGTCGCCTCGACGTCATTGATCCTCACTAGCTTTACCAATTGCTAACGTCCTGATGTCTATAGGTATACAAGAATAATATATAATTCTTTTATTTACTTTTAAAGCACCTTACACATAAAAATTTGGAAACGAAAGGCAGTTTATTGATAAATGTGATTAAGATACTTCGAAAAACACCGGGCGCCCTGAAAATTTGGAAGATCTAAGAAACATTTTTTTTTAATGATTTTTTTAGTTGTTTTAAAAATGATCTAACATTCCCCCAAAATCTTATTTTATTAATTATACTACATGGCACTCTCTAATTTTAGACTAAATCTAAAAAGCAAAAAATTTTTCAAAACCCCTTGTGAAATTTGCCATCGGCCTGCGTACGTATTCGCACGTCTTGCACGGTGTATGTAATATTAACTTAATCTACATATTAGAATCTGAAGTTGTTTTTAGTAGGTCAATCACACTCCTGTCAAACGTATTCTCACAAATTATTTATATCAAAAAATTAAAAGAGATGGAGCCCATTCCCGACATGTGGAAGGAAAATGGGATATGCTGGTTCCCTAAAGCAAAGAAAGATATCAGATTGGATCAATACAATCTTGGATTTATCGGAGGTTTTCATCTTCAAAAGTTAATTTTTTTTTCTGTAGAAACCACTCGAATATTTGAATGGTCGTTTTGGCATTTTTAAGAGCACTTTCAACTAGTAGTAAGCAGATCCTAGATCCAAAAACTCAACCAAAGTTTTTAAGTTAGATTAAACGGACGAAAATACACGTGTTTGTTTGGGACGTCGGTTGACGTAGCCCAGTTCCAACGAGATACGCGTTTTAAATTTCAACGGCAAGCAGGCGTCGGTATCCGGTACGTTTAAATTTCCTACGCACTAAAGACGTCGGCTTTGCAGTAAAACCGTACGTCACTTTTACCGAAGTCGGCATATTCTTGGATTTTGTAACGGACAACTAAGAACATAGCTTTTACTTCAAAAACAACGTTGGACACAAACGTCCTTGATCACAAACTTAATTTCATCCGAAATTGATGTCATATTAACACGCATTTGGTCGGAAGTCAGATTTTTGCTGCTTGGGAGTTAATAGGAAAAAAAAATAATATTTTGACCTGAAAAACAGACCCTTAAAATTTTGATACTAAAATTTAAAACACCCTGTATAGAGGACGCTCACTGAATTTTGCACAAACCTTATCTAACTTCACTTTAGTTGCGAACGGTTCAATATCTGTGTACAAAACTTCTCTGTAGAGGACGTCCGGGTGTACGTCATGGTCGCTGCCGAAGTCGATCATGAACACGGTCACGACGTTGGGACCCTTGATGTTAAGCACCCTGCCTCTATACCTACAAAACAAAAGACAGTTGAGTCAAGTAGCGATTTCCATTGGTAAAACTGGTGCACCACCAGTGCACAAGTGAGTCGGTGCTGCCAGCCATGGAAATACCAAAACAAAACACATTCCCGTTTTTGCACATGCGCGAAAATGTATCAATCCGCTGGATTTCGGTCAGGTTCGGGCGGCATCGCGGCCCATGTCATACGTCTTTAATACAGGCACTCGAGGCAATATACGCGACGCCATTTTTGTTGTTTTGCTTCCGTGTTTTCATTTCTGGTGAAAAAAAGAAAAGTTAAAAGATGCCAACACGTAAAAAAGACATGCTGTGTTTATGGAGAAAGTCAGACAAACGAAAGAGGACCGAACGATCGAAGGTATCGAGTGGAGAAGGTCCAGAGGCATTTTTTGTTTTGGAAAGCTGCAGTTCAACATCAACGGGATTATGTTTCTTCCTCAGTGGCACACATTTATATTTTTTCTCCAAAAAATATACAAAAATACAGCATTTTTAGAAAAGTAAACAAATACATGACAAATTCCGAATTCTTTCTGTCAAACAACAATGAGCGGCTGCCTTCGTGGATTCGGGTCTTAGCCGATGACGCTGGCGCGGCGCATGTGCAGAATAGCGTTGCTAAGCCAAACGAGCTAATAGAGAGAGAAAGGAAGAAGTAGAGGAACCTCTTGCTTACAACTTCGTGCATGGAAGAGGTATATGTTTGTACTAGTAGCGATGTTTCAATCAAAATGTGCTGAGTCGGTTTGTGGCAATTGGCTTTCACGCAACTCGTGAAATTTTCTAGCGACTCGGGGAAATCTGCGAGAGAGGACTTCTTTTTATCGAATTTTTTCTTTAATTAATTAAACAAAATTACCAAAACGGCCATCAGCTGCAGTATCAAAGTGGAAGTGGAAGTGAAATTGAAAGAAGTTGACAAGATCGAAAAAGAGTAAAAAAACAATTGAAAAAAAAATTTACTAAGATGGACTAAGGTTTAGAACTGTTATGCAGGTTTTTCTTTAAACCTGTAGTGAAACTTGTTGGAATTTTGGACTTACTATAGTACATGGAAAGAAGGAGATTGGCGGTAGGTATGTCTCTGTTTAGTAGTAGGCCTTTTAACTAAAAATGATCTGTTAATTGGGTGACTACACACTTCTTCACAATAATAGAAAACGAAATTTTTAATTCATATATTTTTATGGAAGAATAATTAAAAACTGACAAAACAAAACGTTTCGCTCGCTGACATTTGAACGAGAACCCTACCTTCTTAAATAAAAAAAGCCTTTTAAATCTTGGTAAAGAAATCTACCACCAATTTTGACAAATTTTAATTTTGACCCCTTTTATTTCTTTGTAACATTTTCGAAACCTTCCTCCGTCCTTAAATTAGGTAACAAATATTTTGAGTTTCCCAGCAAAATTAACGCATAATTTGAATTTTTTGTTTTTAGAAAAAGTTAAAACGAATTTCAAAATAAAATTAGTATGTATGTAAAAAGTTAACATTTAATTCAACCAATATTTAAATAAATACAGAAGGTTAGCGAAAAATGCAAATCCATCCAATCCAAATAATAAAAACAGTCAGAATGTACATTTTAGTAACGTGTATTTCTTCGTCTGGGCATGCACCCCATACTTCGGCGAGTCTTAGTGATAGCTCATCTAAATTGTTAGGTTGATTCTGTAAGGCTCGTAAATGGCTTTCTACCATATCCTATAGAAGCTCTATTGGATTAAGTTCTGGGCTGTTAGCTGGTCAATCTATCGTTTCCAGGTAATTTAGGACGACTCTTGCGATATGCGGTGTCATTGTCGTGTATAAAGAGAAAATCGTTTCCTACAAAGGGGGAAAAAGGTACCATACCGGGTTCTTAAATGTCTACAATATACGTGTGAGCATTAAGACGGCCTCTCTGAATAATTACCAAGTCGGTACGGCCCGCCATATTGATACCACCCCATACCTAACTGACCCGCCACCATAGGCATGCCTTGGCTGTATGCAGCACAGTGCAAATCACGATGATGATCATTGCCATAAAAGCAAAATGTAAAGTCTTCTTTTTAAGGTGTTTTCTAGCAACAGCCATTAGCGCTATTCGGTGTGCTGCAATTCGTCTTCTTACCGTATCACTGTTTATTTGTTGCTGATATCGCCTTAAAAATTTTTTCCGACGCAGATTAGACGTCACAAACCTTTGTGGCAACGTCTGGAGTCGCAAAAATCAGTCCGAGTTTGCATCGGTAATTCCTCTAATTTCTTGTGGTATCCTGGAATCTTCTCAGTGCTCGAGAGATCGACGATTGGGCCACATAGAATCTCTGTGCCACCTGCACCTGCCACAAGCCTTCCCCAATTAACGCAATAGCTCACACTCTTCAAAGTTAAGAAAACGACTTTAACGAACATTAGCGTTCATTTGAACGTTTTAAATGATCTGTAGATGCGGACCGCGTATACGGATAAAAGGATTTTGGAATAAACAATTTCTTGCATTTTATAAAATTTACCTGTTCTGTCTATTTGAAAAAACTATTAATAAATTGTTATCAGACTTGAAAAAAAAAGCTCTTTCAAGAAGAAATATTAAGCAGGAATAATTTTAGACCAGTATCAATAATCCAAAATTCTTACAATAGAAGTTTCGGCTAAATAACGAATTATGCGTTAATTTTGCTGGGGAGTGTATTAGTAATTATTCTTTGATAACGGAACGCAGTTGCGAACTTTCCAACCACCTCGTAACACTTCACCTACTTCCCCACGAGGTGTTACGTAATTAATGGACGCCACTAACAACTTGCGATCTACAGCCATAAGACAAGGTCTGTGAGAAATGCAGGAAGGGGGAGTGAGCGATTGTCTTCCTTCTTTTACGGCTTCTGCAAAAAATCTCCAAACTTTCATAAAAATTTAGTAAAATTGCTAAAAGCGTACGTTACTTCTCCGGCTCTTAGACTTTTATCGCGCCGGACCACCAAAACAAAAAAAAATAGAAAAAAAAAATATACATTTGAATGCAGCGAATCCCTAACAAGCCAAAAATGATTTTTTTTTGCTTGAGCGGTTAAAGTCGCGAACCTTTTATTATACGTATTTTTTATATTGCGCTGTAATCTTTATGTACGCTAAATTATTGAGATGAAGATGATCACGTTTGCGCTCTAATGGCATGCTCAATTTTTGCTTGCTAAACAGCACAAGCATAAATGATGTGTACCGCAAAAAATGTATAGCAAATTTTTTACAGCCCGATTGTTTACTGCAGCAGCATATACAGCGCAAACCATTTACCGCGAATTTTTCTTCTTTTAATTAATTAAAATTAATTTTAAATTTATAATGTAAAAGGTTTTTTCTTGATTTAAGAGGGCAGTGATCTCCTTAAATCAACTTAAAGTGATATCTCATACGTTCTTATACATTGACTTAAAGAACGGTCTGAAATAGCCAATTAAAGCAGAAAAAAGCCTGGAATATGATTAAAAGAATACTTCAAAATTTACATTAAAAAAAAACAATCAACAAAATCTTGATTGTTTTAAAATTTAAAGTATTATCTACTTACACACCTTTTGGCGGTGGTCTACAATAATGATGATTCTACTCGAAATAGGACATCATGTGTCACTTTGACAGTTTTAAGATTTCTTGTTTACCCAGATTTTAATAATATTAACAGATTATGTGGCCTTACGCGTCTTATTCCAGTGCGTTTTGACGTCCATCCAAAATATCGTTACCAATTGTGGTATGGTTCGACTTAAAATCAATTTTTAAACCAACCAAACTTTCCTCAAACTATAGTCCTTAGTAAATATTACCCAAACAGTTGTAAAAAATTTTAAAAAGTTGAAAATAATCCGAGAAATAATCAAAAAAGTTGAAAAAATTCAAAGTAAAGGTTAAAACCAGAAAAAATCGGAGAAAAAGTAAAATACATGAAAAAGTTCAAAAATGGTGTTCTTACCATTTTCCATCGTCGTACTTGATGGTGCACAACCTGCCAGGCTGCCAATAGCTGTCGTCTTCTGTTTTGGGCGGGTTGGTGTCGAAGTATTCCTTGATATTTTCCTCAATCGTTTCGTATGCGTCGTGAATGGACTCGTCGTGCAGATACAAGTGGCCCCCGGTTTCCACGCAGGTCACCCTGGCCTAAAATAATAATAAATTAGTTTTTTTGTACCTTTATTACAAACACGTCACTGTCCGCAAATTAAAAACAAATGGAAATCGAGGGGGAATTCGCGGATGGTAATCACTGTACATTTTTCTGGGAATCATCTGGGAATCGCTGGAAATCACTTGGGAATCGCTGGGAATTACTGGGAATCACCTGGGAATTACTGGGAATCACCGGAGAATAGCAATAGATTTTGAGGTTATAAACACGTTAGCTCATGTGTCACACGCACCGTCTTGTGGTCTACGTGCGCAATGTTTAAGCTATAAATGTTTTAGTGTTTGTTTAATGTTCCTGAAAGGTAAGTGATACAACATATTATATTTTATATTTACTAAAGAACCAAAAAAAAAAATTGCGTGTCTACCAGCTGGGAGTTTTTTTAAACCGGGTAGTCTTTCACAAAATAAAACGTCAGCCCTTCGCTCCCCAATTATAGTTTGCAGCTGTCTGTGGGGCATTATATTTTTTTCCGTTTTTAGGTGAATATGAACTATTCGGACAGCAATCTAATTATTTTATAGACACAATAACCCAACAAGGTTCAGAAATCCCTACATATATAGGGCCATTATGAATAGATGAAAATCTTGTAGAGATCAAAACATACTTTAAGCAAAGTTCTTAGCGAAGATGAAAAAAGATAATTATTTGGAATATTTTCTAATCAGCCCTTGTTGTTTAGTATTCCATTGGGCCACAAAAAAATGTTTGGAATGAAATCCCTACATATATAGGGCCATTACTTTTTTATAATGAGTTTGATACAAATTGTTAATAGATGAAAATCTTGTAGAGATCAAAACATACTTTAAGCAAAGTTCTTAGCGAAGATGAAAAAAGATAATTATTTGGAATATTTTCTAATCAGCCCTTGTTGTTTAGTATTCCATTGGGCCACAAAAAAATGTTTGGAATATATTCAACAGACAGCGATACAAAAAATAAACAACAAGACACAACCCGAGAAATGAAGATCGAGCTGAAGAGGAAGATGAAACTAAGAAAGACCAAGCTAAGGACTTATCAAATAAAAAACATCCAGAAAATGAACCTCAAGGCGATGTATTACCCAATCATTTTGATAAAAAAATTATAAGATTGTTCTGACATTAAATTTCCAGAAAAATCATGCCTGACTGTTCAATTAGCTAATGGAAAAATTTTCCAAGTAAAAAATACACTCTTTGTTGGTTTTTCTAGAACAAAAAGGGACACCTCTCAAGTGACAGGGTGAGAGGAATGACAGGACAAAAAAAAAGGAAAGAAAAAGTAATAAAAATAAGGTTTCGAAAGATTTAAAGAGAAACAGAATAGCCAACAAAGAGGAAAGCGAAACAAAAACTGAAAGCCCGAGGGAATTTTTAGATTTAAGTTTAACAGATTCCGATGATATTTTGGATTTGGATTATAGAGAAAATAGATAGTGACGAAAAACAGAAAGATCTAGTTATACATAAAGGTATATGGGAAGGATAATTGAAATTTATCCAAAAGTTAAAATCAAATTTTTACAGAAAACTATAAAAAAGATCTACAAAAGATTTTACATGGTCACACAAACACGAGACGTACAAAATTAAAAAGGAATATTTATTCTATGGACCCATTAATTTAATTTGAAATGATCCTTTTTCTCTGAAAATGTCAAACAAACTTTAAATTAATGAAAAATACAAATCTGTAAAAACATCCTTTCAGAAATAATATATTTTTTTTTAATTTTGTACTTGTCGCAGTTTCTAATTTCAAAAAATTTTCTTTTAAATGTTTAAGTAAGTTATTTATTATATTATATGAAACATTTTTGAATTAATAATAAAGGTTAAAACTGTTCTGGTTTTGCGTTTTTAGGAGCCTAATGTTTTTCTTATTTTAGATACAAACATTTTTAATTGACCTTTTACTTATAAAATCAAAATCAAATTGCATATGGTCAAATTTTGGTAACACCAACAAATTTTCAATCAGTAATCACTGGAAATCTCTGGGAATCATTTGACAATCACTGGGAATCAGTGGTAATCATTGGGAATACCTTTAAAAATGGAAATCACTGTACGTTTTTTGGGGCCGCGAATTCCCCCTCGATGGAAATGTTAAAAAGCAACAATTATCGATCCTTGATTTTCTTTGCTAGGGTGCCCAGGCTTTTAGAAAACAAGTTATTTTTTTCTGGCTAAAGTAGGAAAATATAAAAAGAAATAATGTAATTCAGCCCATCCTCGGCGCCATTTTGTGCTATATGGCGTGGGACTGATAAAAGAAACTTGTTATCTTATTATTTTCTCGGTCTAATATTTATCTTCGATTACCGCAGTGCGGGTCTTCTTTATTCCTTACTTTTACATTAGTTACACTACACTTTTATTGGAATTAACGCGATCACAAATTTACAGGTAAAACACGTATTTAAGAACTAGTGACTAATTTATGGAGGTCGCTAAAGAACTGCTGAGAATTCTGCTTGCTGATTGATAAATGCGCTTGTTAAGGTTTATTTAAAAATCGGCGGCAAAGATATTCATACAAACATCACAATAGTCATTCTCATTTTTTTTAAATTTCAGCGGATTCTAATGTTTAGTTCCCAAATTCAGTCATTCTCCTGCGAATTTTACAGCCAATTTTAAAATTTTGTATTCAACCATTTTGCATAAGTAAATGCAACTTGAATCTTCTAATTTGTCTTGCCAACCTCTGTCACCTGTAATACAGTATTTGTTGAGATTGTCAGATTGTACTCGTCTATTAACAACTCACCTTCCCTCTTATCTTTATAGTCATTTTCTAGAAACTGTATACTCACCCTAAACTCTCGTTTAGTCAACTTGAACGGCTCCAACCAGTCGCTGATGTCTACTTCTTTACGATGATACGGAGATTCGAATTCTTTGACGCTGCCGTCGCTATTGTCCTCCTTGTCAGAAACGGCGGACGACCTGTCCGATATGTTAATTTCGTCACCCGCCGCCATTTTGGAAGTTGACGGTTGATCTAGAGCAAACAATTCACTAGTCGACTACTCCTACTATCTAGTCATCTAAAGCTTTACATCCCAAGTAATATTTTTCATTACCCTAAGTATAAACAAGTAGCAAAAACGTTCTAGCCACCTTTATAGATGAAATGCAACAATTTAGAATCTATGGTGGCCGTACTATGAGTCAACAACTGAAATGTTACGTGGGATGTAGTAACGGTGTTTTGTTCATTTAAGGACGGTAACTACGTAACAAATAAAACGTGTCTCATAAGGCTTATTGTAAAATTTTAGGATTCAACTCGTTTATCCAGTCTGTTGTCTACAGATTATCGGACTGAAAAGGGGAGCGAAAACGCAACCACTACCCGCGAACATTCTGAAAGAAATTCCTATAACAGCTTTTACCTACCTAGATCTAATTTTAATTCCGCTTCAACGATCGCCGCCCAGTTAACGGGGCTCTGGTCTTTGGGTTTATCCAACAGCTTTTTTACCTAGAGAAAGTAAAAACAAGAAAACATGGCATGAACATGTCAAAAATGGAGCGATTTTGGCTTTGTTTTGAGCATGTTAGGTATATGTACCCCTGTAATTACTAACTTTAACGGCGGTATTTACTAAGATGGACTAAGGTTTAGGAGTATAGCCACACATTTTTTATATATGTCGTTTTGAATCTAATTATGTAGGTTTTTCTTTAAGCTTGAGTGAAACTTGTTGAAATTTTGGACTTACTATAATCATATAAGTGTTTCCGCAACGGAAAAAGACGTTGGGTTTGTCCCTGTATGTAAGCCATTTCTAAAAATGCTCTGTTAATTGGGTGACTAGTCAGATTTTGGTATCCCTTTTTATTCCTAAATTTGCGAAGATCTATATGAGAAAAAATATCCATACACACACTTCTTCACATTAATGAGAAACAATACTTAAAACGTGTCAAAACAAACTTAACTGATGTTTGGACGAAAACCCTACCCTCTAAAATAAAAAAAGTCTTTATTACATCTCAGTAAACACGTGTAATACCAATTTTGCCAAATTTTTATTTCGACCCTCTCTATTTTGAAGTATTACTTATTTTATTCTTTTCTTTATCATCTTTCAGGTAAAAATGGTAACAGAAAACAGTTGCGAATTTCCCCCCCCCCCCCCTCGTAACTCAGCAAGGTCTGGGAGAAATGCAGGAAGGTCGAATGCTCTCCTCTTACGACTTTTCAAAAAATGTCCAAACTTTCATAAAATCTTAGTAAAATTGCTAAAATCACACGTTACTTTTCTGGCCCCTAGCGCGCAAGAATTTACTACGCAGGACCACCATAACAAAAAAATCCCTAACAATCCAAAAATTATTTTTTTTACATGCGCTTTGCATTGATGGTGTGTAACGAAAAAAAATGACCGTAATTTTTTTACAGTGAGATTTTCTTACTTTTTTTAATCTCCATTATTTAAAATTAATTTTAAACATATATGTAAAAGTATTTGAATTAAAAGTGAGATCACATACGTCCCTATATACTGAATGGCTGAAATAGCCAATGAAAGCAGAAAAAACCCTAGAGTTTGATTTTTTATAAATAAAATATTTCAAAATTTACATTTTGAAAACAGCAATTAACAATATCGTGATGAGATTTCTTGTTGAAATGATTACGCGCCTCATTCCAGTGCATTTTGACGTTCATCCAGGTAAAAATATCTTATCAATTGTGGTATGCATCGGCTTAAAATCAATTTTCAATCATTAACCAAAATTTCCTTAAACCTCGATTGTTTCTTTCTCCGTTTCAATAGCACTACCCTTGGCCACCTCATCTTTTATCGTTTCTTCAACCAGTCACCCCTTACTTTCTCCTTACACTATAGTCCTTAGTAAATATTTCCCTAGTAGTAGTATTAAAGGGGCGGCCCATTCTCCTGGCAGTTAGGCCTCTTCATGGGCCCTTTCTACCATACCCCGTTTCTTACCCCTATGCCCCTACTTCCGCTGCAACTCTTTCTCCGGGCCTACCTATCTTCTTTACGAAGTTCAGTATGTCGGCCCATTTAAGCGAGTGCAGCTCTTCTTCCTCTATCGGGGGAAATCCCCACTTCAGCAGCCTTGATCTCACTTTGCTAAGTGCCGGTTCCTCTTCGAGCCCGTAAGCGGGACACACGGGATCTCCTGTTACTCTCATTTGTATCAGATGTTTGCTCAGCCGATTGTGCCAAATCAGCAGTCCAATGTCCTTTCGGGTCTTGCCTAAGAGCTATCCACGAATAGCTTAAACTGTCTCAAAATATCGAGTATTTCCTACTAACCTCGATTGTTTCTTTCTCGGTTTCAATAGCACTACCCTTCGCCACTGCTACCGCCTCATCTTTCCTCTTTTCTTCAACCACGTCACCCATTCCTTTCTCCTCCGTCTTTTTTTGTTTATTTTTCTTCGACTTTCTCGACTTGCTCGTCACAGTTTTCGTTGACGACACAGACGCTTCACCTTCCGAAGAACTGAGTACCCGCGTCGAATCTTCTTTTAGACGATCCGACTTCATTTTGGACAGTTTCTTTTCGAGATTTTCGTGGTGCAATATCTCCTTGATGCCCATTTTTAGGCTTTTGAGGCCGATCTCCTTTTTGTCATCGGTCTGGTTGATCAATTTTTTCGTTATGGCATCAACTTCTTCATTTTGAGGCACCGCGATGGCGTTTATGGCTCTTTCGAAGCTACTCACGCCTGGTTTTTTGTAGGCGAACCCCAGTCGGACTAAGGTGTGGTTTATACAGACGTATTTCATGTGGTCCGGTTCTAGGGCGCCGCCGCGAATGATCTGGCCGTACCTAAAATACCCGAAAAACTCAATAAGCATGTCTAATATGAAATAGAACGATTGTCGAGAGTCCATCCAAATTTTAGCAAACACTAAGAGTGCCGCCATTTTTGTGGTAGCTTCCCCTGAAATTATCCTTCAATCGTGACTAACTAGAGGGCATGTATACAATTACAGTTATTGTTTTACCAGAGTTGACCAACTCGATATGGCAGTTCAGCCATTCCAGCTGAAAGTCCACCACGGGTAATATCACAAAATACGAATTAACGAAGGTATTAACTTACTCTTTGTGACCACTTATATATTTTTTTAATTTGCCTCCAGATGCGAAAACTGTTTCTAATAAAAGAGTAAAATAAAATGTTTCTTTGTGTCAAAAAAAAAATGCCAAAAACATAAAATTTGGATGTTTTTTTATATTAAAAGACCAGCTTAATCTTTTTACTCTCAAATATTTTTGTACACAAACCATGAAATAATTGTATAAAAATAAATAAAGCAGGCTGGCTAGTATTACCAAGATTTATTCATTTTGCCTAAATCACTTTTCTTGTAATTTAAATTTTGTTTCTATTTTAAGTGGAAATAGTGTTCCGTCCGTTAGGCAACATTTTGTTAGTTAAATTCTTAACCCTTTTGTTTTTGGGTAAAATGGTAACAAATATTATTTAACTGTACGACTATATTAAATTTTTGTATTTTTTTCAACTTACTAAAGTAGATAAAAATATTTTTATTTGAATTGTTTGAGTGGAATTAATGTATTTATTTTTTTGGTATCAGCGTTAACTTATTTGCAGTGCCTAATGGCAATGGTTACTAAATCGTATAGATACGCAAAGAGCGAGTTTCACTGTGCCGGCAGTTTTGAAAATTGGGTGAATGCGCTAGACCCAAGCAGCCTTTATGTTCTAATAAATGCAACTCGGCACTCGGTCACGAGCGAACAGCAAAGTATAATAACCGACGCTCACGATTTAAAAAGGTATACACATAGGTAATATTAACAAAATAATTAGCTACATTATTGTTTTTGGTTCGGAAAAGGTACTGTAATGTCATATTCCCTAATAATTATAATTAGGTACACTTACAATTTTATTTATTAACGAAAGTTATTTAAAAAATAAAAAACTCCTTTTTTATACCTTGATCAAAAACATGACTTTAGTCACTGTCTGAAGATAACTAAAGCATGGCTTTGGTTACCTAAAAAACAATGAACGTCACCGAGTAAAAAGGCACATTGCTATGGAAACCTTAGTGTATAGTGTAAAGATGGTGTCTTGCGAGAAGTGCTCTTCGTTCGAAATTTTTAAAAGTATTTTCATGTTTTTTTTTACTCGCGTGCTGCGCTCATTATTTAAACTAACGCTTGTAAAAAAAAACACTATTTAACCACTAGTTGTGAAAACTACTATTTTGCAAAACACCAAGAGTGTAATCTGTATAATTATTAAAAATGAACAAAATGTAGGTAAAGTGTGTAGGTACCGAGATATGTACAAAATTGGTCAAAATTATGCTTAAATTCAATTTCTTACAGTTTTTGAATACTATTTAAAAAACTGCCTAAAATTGCAACAATCAACACGTTACAGCGCGCAAGCAAAAAAACATAAATTAATAAAGGCATGTGGCGGCTCCTGGTCAAAATTTTAAGGTGTAAAAAACTTTCCTATTCCTACATTCCTTTGTGTTCGCAAATGCAGCGAACTCTCCACTTAAAGTTATGGCTTTGTTTTTTGACGAACACGAGGTTAGAGGAGTGTTGCACGGGTGTTCGAACTAATGCGCAGAGTACGATCGTGTTGCCAAGATAAATAATAATTCGGGGGTAGCGTGAGTCGTCGTAGATATATAAAATATCCTTCGCGTTGTTGTAATCGAACCACCGAACTCGCGGTGCAAGAACACATTATATATAGGTATATTTAAATGAGAAGCCTGATTTCCGTTTTTATTCATAATAAATGAATTAACACACGTATAAATGGTTTTTCTTCTACTAATTTGGAAGATAAATCGGGGCGACGCGAAGCACTGTGACAATTATATTATGTAAACCAAATAATAAAACCGTTTGGTCGATGTTTGGAAACAAACTTTTTCCTTGTCGGATTAAATCGTTTGATTCTGCCTATACGCAGCCAGTCTGGTTATAGCTAGAAGTCGAGCGAATATTGTGCACGTGGCAATTTGTTATTTTTTCTGTTTCTACGAAATTTTGCGCGTATTGAAACTGTCTGGTTTAATAAAAACCTAGGTACTCTGTGGTCCTGTTAAAAAGAAGTATCACTTGCCAACCTTAACTTTAAAAATATAGTTAAAAGTCATGTGGGAACAAGATAAAACAAAAAACTACTCACTGATCTCATTAAACCGGTACAAAAAAAAAACTGCTCTTTAAGATGAGGTATCCAGTGGCACACCCAGGGATTTGCCTGGGGGGGGGGGTAAGGATAAATAATAAAGAAAAAGTTAATTTGAAGTAAAAATGTGACCATAAATGATACCAGGAAACAGGTGGTTACAAGCGCGGACATGGTCTCATATTTAGGAGGGGGAGGGGAATTGTTTGTTTATCCAAAATTTGATATCAAAATCATGGTTCAGGCAGACAAAATTGAGAAAATGACACTTCAAATTCAATTTTTGACTTAAAATTAAATTAAAATCGTAAATATTGATGGGCTTTTGGGAATCTGAGTTGTTTGTAAAAATGGTAAAATGAGCCGCAGGCGAAAATTTTTGACACCAAATTGCAGGCAAAATGTTTTGATAAAATTACATTAGCGCGTCATTAGCGGTCATGAACAAACGAAGTCGCAAAAATCAAAGGTGTTATAGCGCCGCAGGGGAAAATTTTTGCAATTTATGATTTTTTAAAGATTTTTGTCCGGGCTCTTGTATTCCCGGTAAATTTTTTTTCTGCTGTTATTTTATTTTGTCAATTGTTTATAACCAGGCTTCTTGGGGGGGGGTTAAGGCTAACCCCCCCCCCATCGGTGCGCCACTGAGGTATCACTCGCCAACCTTGAGACTTAAATAAAAAAAAACTGCTTGTAAAAGTCACCGCGGAAAGAAGGGGAGGGGGTGAAGACTAAAAAGTATTTTTTTTCAGAAAACGCATCCTTCAGTTAACACCTTTTAAACCAAAGTAGCAAATCTTGTAATTAATAGGTCTAAAAAAAGTAGTTGGGAGACACGAGAAGAGGGGGGATTTAATTTTTTTTCAGAAAACGCTTCCTTCAGTCAACACTAAATCTCATAAGTAATAGGTTTAAAAAAGTAATTATGAGTCACGGTGGACAGGGGGAGGGGAAGGAGAATTTAAAATAAAAACAAAAATCCTCTCTTTAAGACCTTTAAAATGAGGTATCACTTGCCAACCTTGAGACAAAAAAACGGCTTGTAAAGTCACCGCAGAAAGAAACGCTTCCTTCCGTCGACACCTTTTAAACGAGATATATTACTTCGAAAGTAATACCCGTAAGTAAGTAAAAAAATAATCGGATTAAGTCACTGGGAGAGTGGGGGGTGGGGGGCGATGAGAATAAAAACTAGTAAAACAAAAAAGTAATCTTTAAGACCTTTAAAATGTGGTATTATTGGCCAACTTTGATCTAAAAACAATATGTCGTTTTCGTGGTTATTAAATGGGGGAGGGGGTATAAAATTGTTGTTTTATAAAAAACTATTATTTGGTCCCATTAAGGATGCATAATATTTTTTAGCAGAATACCATTCGTAAATACTCCGCGAACGAGGTATCACGCGCCAACATAAGTTTTAAACAAAAAATATTGATGGGAGGGGGCTTGAGAACTTTAAGTGATTTAAAACAAAAAAAAAAATACTCCGTCAGACCTTTAAAATAACTCTTGTCTTCCTGCGCAGAGAGGGTTGTTCTTGGCTACCTACCTTATTTCTTCAAGAACTTTAAAACAAAGTGTCACCTACCCACGATTTCATTTTTTCACAAAACATATGTTGAGAGGGTGTTTGAGAGGAAACGGGTTGTTAAAAAGGGGCGTTTGTTAAAAAGTAAACACGACTTTAATTAAAAGTGATTTTTTTATACTTAGTAATTTTGCATTTACAATATCGTCTCCAGCTCATGGGCTAAATGCACGCGAATGACTAGAAAACTAAAATATTTAAATCTCGAGCTAGATTTGTCCAGCGCCGCTCTGGTGGTCGAGCCAGAAAATTGGCTTCATTCGTTTATATGAATACGATTTAGTAACCATTGCTAATGGCAATATTTAATTTTCTATTAAAAAAAATCGTGCAAAGTGTTCCGTCCGTTAGGCTGGAATGGCTGATTTATAAGAGAAATGTTGACAATTTTTGTTTGTGTTGGCCCTTATAGTTGGCAACCATGGACAATAAATAATTTTGTCACTGTCACATTTTTAATTTTTTTAAATTTAATTATTTATATGCGGTTTAAAAATGGAATATTGCGATATAAGAAGCTGTAAATTTCATTGTCCAATGTCCAAAAATAGGGTGATTTTGGCAAATTTCGTTACTCTTATGGTTACCTTTACCGAAAATAAACGTAACTGCAAGAGGCCAAAACCTAAGTAACATTTTAAGGCATATTGGGAAGTTGGAAAGTCAAGATCAAAATATCCGGGTCCGTGAAGTTAGCAGCCAATGTGTCGAATTTTATCGCCAAATATTTGTCAATCGTTAGTGCTACGTTAGTGCTTTAATAAATTACGTTAGTGCTCCTTTACTTTTTGAAATATTTGACTTTCTTTTTTTTTCAAGGTCAACAGCAGATCGTTGAGTTAAAAGGCTTAAACACAAGTCAGTGGTTAGTATTTTGTTAGTGCTTTCATCTACTCTAAGTAGTTTCGTTAGTGCTCTTATGGTTTCCAAGATATTTCAAAAAGTTTCAAGGTCATCAGCGGCACTTTTAGTCAGAATAACAAAATGATACTCATTTCAAAGTATTTCGTTAGTACTATTTAGTGCTTTAAAAAGCGTCGACTTTACTTTTTTTAAGTTATCGCATTTTTAAAAGTTAAGGTCAACCAGGCATTGGCGCGTGAAGTTGGCAGGCAGTGCCAGTATGTCGAAGTTTATCACTCAAAATTTACAATTGGTAGTGGTTTGTTAGTGCTTTTTAGTTGTCTAAGCAGTTTCTTTAGTGCTTTTCTAGTTTTCCAATAAATTAATAAATTTTTTACCCAAGGTCATTCCGTGAAATGTGGATATGTGGAATTTCATCACCAAATTTTAACCATCGATAGTATTTTGTTACTGCTTTTTAGTTGTCCAACCAGTTCCGTTAGTGCTTCTCAGTTTTTGCACATATGCGGCATTTTTAATTTAAGGTTAGCAGGCGATATGTCGAACATCTGGAAAACTATAAAAGCACTAACGAAACTGCTTAGACAACTAAAAAGCACTCAAGAACCACTACCAATTGTGAATTTTTGGTGATAAACTTCGACATACTGGCTGCCAACATCACGCGCCAGTGCGGGTTTGACCTTGACTTTTAAAAACGCGATAACTTTTGAAAAAAGAAAAGTAAAGTCGACGATTTTTAAAGCACCACAGAGTACTAACGAAATACATTGAAATGAGCATCATTTTGTGATCCTGAATAAAAATGCGGCTATTGACCTTGATTTTGAAAAACGCGATAACTTTTTTTAAAAAAAAAGTAGACGCTTTTTGAAGCACTAAAGAGCACTAACGAAATACTTTGAAATGAGTGTGTGATTCTAACTAACACTAAAGTGCCGCTGATGACCTTGAAACTAAATTTTGAAATATCTTGGAAACCATAACGGCACTAATGAAACTACTTAGAGCAGATGAAAGTACTAACAAAATACTAACCACTGATTTGTGTTTAAGCCTTTTATCTCAATGATCGGTTGTTGACCTTGAAAAAAAGAAAGTCAAATATCTCAGAAAGTAAAGGAGCACTAACGTAATTTATTACAGAACTAAAGAACACTAACGCAGCACTAACGATTGACAAATATTTGGCGATAAAATTCGACACATTGGCTGCTAACTTCACGGACCCAAAATATTCACATTTTTTTTCCTTCAGAAAATAACTTTGTAGTTTGAAGTTTGGAAATACGTTCTTAATTGGAAGAAATGACCTAAGAAACGGTCGTTATAGACATGAAATTTTAAGGTTTTCTTTTGGGAAATTTTTTGAATTAGATTCCTTGTATTTAGTCTTCAAAGTTGTTTTTACTATGAAGGCGAAAAAAAAAGGAAAATTGATAGTAAACTTAAATTTCTTTCTACTATGAGTTCCTCGCCTGTTTTGGATATTTTTTGGTCAACATCGCTTGTCAAAAGTTCTTATTAATGACCTAAAGCAATCCTTTAAAGATAAGAACTTTTTTGGTTTACATCATAACTCCCAGTTACTTGTGCTTGACCTACAACAATTCCTTAAAGTAAGTGGTTTTTTTGGTTTTTGTTTTAGGACAAACATCGGTTTATTTGACTATGTAAGTACAACCTAGAAATAAATATTGGCTTTATAGGAATTCTTTTAATTTATTTAACCACATGGAAAATTTGGATTTGATTATGTGAAAACTTCACTTTTGTTTAGAAAAAATGTATTTCTAATTTTCGTTTTAGCCATAGTTTTGGTAAAACAACTGTCAAATGTATAGAGGGCATCTAGTCACTGACTAAACCAACCAACCTTTATTTGTGGTTCTGTTACTAACTTCACTTGCCTCCATTTTGGCTACAAACACGTATTGTTTCGTGTTTTTCATTGCCTTTTAACCGTTTTTTTTTTTACTTTTTTTCACTTTGTTTAGTTAAACATGTATTGTGTTTTGACTTTTGAGTTGGTGTTGTGGATTATGACTTTGGGGCCCCGTTTTTTAAACAATGTCAAGGAAGTGCAAGGGCGTCAGACGTTATGTTACTAGATGATAAAATCTTACTACTGACTAAAATATCCTTAAACAGTGTTGTTTATTTTACCTCTTCAGGTTTAATTACTTTTAAGTCATTTACTTATATTTTTTTTACCACTGACTGACTTAATAGGAAGTTTATTCTTGCTGTGTATTTATTTATTTATTTATTTTTTGCTAACTAACCTATTTTTAATAGATATTGTGACTTATCCTTATATACATATTGGATGTGCAATTTGCAGGATGAATAAAGAATTGAATTTAATATTGTTACTGAACTGCAAAAAATCATTTAAGTCAAAAGCTGTTTGCACTTTAGTTGATTTTAATATGGTCGCCTAACAAATCTCAAGTTTAGCGCATTCAGGAAAGGTTATCTATCCCCCTTTCCTATAAAGGGTGTTTCTAAATTTAGTAAAAAGGTTTTAAGGGTGTATTCCACAGAGAGGAAAAGTTTCAAAATAGATTCCCCCTTTCATAAAACATTTAAATTAAATCTAGCGAATTACAAAAAATTAATTTAATTTTTTTCTCGATAATGCCCGCAGATGCGAAAAAATTACAGGAGACAAAAAAAAATTTATTAAAAAAAAAACAAGAATTAATCCCGCATTTCAAAATTCACCAGCGGCGCACCGCAAAAAGGTTTGTGGGGCGAAAAAAGGATGATGTAAGCAATGAAACGTAACTTATGTTTTAAATTTGATCTAAATAACTCGAAAACTGTAAGAACTATAAAAAAAACTAAAAAAATTTTGAAGCTTGAAACATGACTATTTTGACCTGAAAAATACGCCTAAAATCGTGATTCTGAGTTTCGAAACACCCTGTTATGGATGCCAACGTTCGAAGAGAATATAGTACTTAAACAAGAAGAAGAATCTTACCACATATCTAAAGGCATCGATTTTTTCGTCGTATCCGTATCGGCCTCGTCGGCCTTGCAAGCGTACAGCCTTTTTTGTTTTTGAAAAATCGCCTGCAGCGACTCCACTGAAGAAATGCTCCATTTGCCAGTGTCACCCGCCGGCCTGATGTTGGCCAGATGGCTCCGAATCGCCACGTTGGCAAACTGGCCAAAATACAAGTTGTAGGTATAGATTTTGTCTGTGGCTGCCTCGACCTCTTCGGCCTGAAAATTTTAAAAAGCAAATAATCTATTTCTTTCTCATTTTATTCCATAGACATTCACAAGGAGAAAAGATAAATTAAACAAAACGAACTGACCCGAAACATCAAACGCGCAAACACGCACAACCGTAATTTTGACGGCCTCTGAGGTGAGTAATTAGGAGAATATTTACCTCTCTCACTTTTTACAGGATTCAAAGCAGGTGAGAAGTGATAAATTTGTACACACTCACGGGTGTCAAGAATACAACCCCTGCTCGGTATGGCATCGGCCGTTATCGCTTTGAATTTCGATTCTATACTAGGCCAGTCAAGAAATATTAGTTCCTCGATTAGTTTTAACAATAGGCCAGTAGATTTCATGTACTGTGTAAGTGTGTATTAAATAAATAAATAAAAGTTTGTGTAGGTGGGTTGTCACGCAAAAACGGCTGGATCGATTTGGATAAAATTTGGTAAGTAATTAGGATTGAAACACGAGCTACTTTTTATATGACATTTTGTTCAACGACAGCTGTCATTATTTTTGCTAGTGTGTAAATATGTAGCGAGTGTGCCTATAGTGTCTAAAAATTACCTTGTCATAAAGCAAAACCTTGTATCCCCCTCCAGAGACTTCGCCCAGGATTTTGCCCCTGCTATACTGGCTGTCAAGTTCGACCACGCACAGATCGTCTTTCCCCCATTTTTCTTTGGTTTTGCGCTCCTTTTTCTCGTTGTAGTGGATGTTGATTTCTTTGAACAGTTGCGCCTCTTTGTCACGGAAGTTTAAGAATTTTACGTATAGCTCGTCCGGGCTGACTGCCTTGATTATTTCAATCTAAAAAAACACAAATAGTGTTTTGTGTTTCACAACTTATGGATAAAAATTAATAATAAAGGAAAAATGGAAAAACGTTCCCCGTGATATTTAGATGCGGTTTAAGTATATTATATAGGACACGCTAAGAAACATTTTTTACCATGGGCACAACCTTGGATCTGACAGGGGAGCCGAAAATATCTGTCAAAATTTGATATGTAGGTCACAATTTTTCTAAAACCGTCAGAAAATCTTGCCCTTACAAAAGATCTGACGATATTTAAATACAAGTTTACACTAATTGCTTTTTTGTCAGGACCTATTTGCTAATATTCCTTAAAATTTAGTTTCTTAATACTGCTCCAGTAAATAAAAAAATATGTGAATTTTAATTTTTGTAAGCAGTTTTGTGAAAAACCCTTTGTTTTATTTAAAAATATATTTTATTAAGCTTATTTTTGTGTGTAAACAAAACTTTAACACTTTTAACATACAAAACCATAGATAGTCACACAAATTCTGTCTTTCCTTTTATTACATGGTGAGAATTTTCGACACTTTTTGACGTTTACTGGTACGCGTAGTAGCAATTTGGCTTTCAAATATTAAATATACAGAATGTTTTTAAAAAAATAACGCAGTTTCTTCGACAATGTTAAGATAAAGAATTGTGACGAGTGAGATTTTTGGTCGTTTCTGAAGAATCGCGACCGTAATATCAAAAAGCAGACAAACCATGGCCGATTTTGATTCGTGTCAAAATGATGGCATCTATTTTTTTTTAATTTTTGATATTTTGTGACATGCGATATGGCCTTTTATACTTTTGTCGGAACCCTGAGTTCAAAAATTGAATTAAAAGTGACAGCTGTGGGGACCTGTCATTTGTTTTAACTAAAAAAAAGTGTCCAATTTGGTTTTCTTTAATATTCAATAGTTTATTAGCAATAAATACAAGTGAAAATCTATTTACAAGTGACAGATTTTGACATCTGTCAATGACTTTTAAAATGACAGCACCCATTTTTTAAGATTTTGATATTTTTTGTGACATGTCATATGACCTTTTATATTTTAGTTGTAACCCTGAGTCCGAGCCTGAGTACAAAAATTTAAAAAAAAACGTGACAGCTGTGGGGGCCTGTCATTTGTCCTAACCAAAAAAAGTGTCAAATTTAGCTTTTATTTAATTTTAAGACAGTTTATTAGCAATAAACACAAGTGACAATCTATATACAAGTGGCAGTTTTTGACATCTGTCAATGCCTGTCAAAATGACAGCCGCATTTTTTTTAGTTTTTTATATTTTTTTTTACTTTCGTGATATTCCTGAATTCAATAATTGAAAAAAACTTGACAGCTGTGGAGACCTGTCATTTGTTTTAACTAAAGAATTTGTCCAATTTAGCTTTCTTTATTTGAAAACAGTTTATTAGCCATAAACACAAGTGACAATCTATTAACAAGTGACATCTGTCAATGCCTGTCAAAATGGCGGCATCTATTTTTTTAGTTTTTATATTGTGTGACATGTCATATCACCTTTTTTACTTTTAAATGGCTAGCATTTTTAGATTCAGCTTGCTAAACTTAGTAGGAATTGACACCTTGTTAATCAAAATCGGCCATGGTTTCTCTGCTTTTGACAGGTATTTTCGGCTCCCCTGTCATAGATCCAAGGTTGTGCCCATAGTAAAAAATTTTTCTTAGTGTGTCATATATAACATACTTAAACCGCATCCGAATATCACGGGGAACATTTTTCCATTTAAATACTGCGTGGTCCTTGTTCAAAAACTTTCCCAAAAAAATAGCCAAAAATGTGCTAAAACATGTTTTTTGCCTTCGACTGTACATTAAAGTTCATCAATAAAGCAAGAAACAGTCATCAAGTAAGCAAGTGCGTTGCCCGCCCCGCTAATACCGCATAGTGCATAGTTTGTTCACTATCTGTGGTACGCAGGAATGCGGTATTAGCTGATTCAGTTTTGAATGTCGCGTCGCGTTGTGGTGCGAAGTATTAGTTTTTTTAGTGATTTTGTTTTGTGTTTTATTGGAAAAAATTACATTATAACTGTTCATTTTTTGGAAAATTAAACAGCGAATTAGTAGGGATATTGTTTTAATTTATAATGAAGGACAACAACCCGCCGCAGAAACTCACCGAATTTATTCCTGCGTCCCCTTAAATAATGGAGGTATGGCATTGTTTCACCTTTTTATTTAATTATGAGAATATTTAGCGATTATGGGTTTCATCAATTTATATGTATCATACTTCAATGAATTAGTTGCGTACTTTTAGTGGTACAGTCATGCCTTGGAAAAATTGGAACATTTCTGAGGGGGCTTTTAAAAACGGCGTACTCTTTTTTTATAGTCAACTTAATATGTTTCTGATATAAGTTGTGAAACACCCTGTATAGGGTGACTCAAAAAAAGGGATTATTTTGACTGTCAATTATTAAAAAATTTGTCTGATTTAAAAAATTTTAACCATTTTGAAAAACCAAAATTTCAAAATTTAAGAATTTGTATGCCGAAATTGACAATTTATGAAAATTCAAGAAGGCGGACATATAAAAAAATTGGTTATTTTGACCAACCTGCAATTTTACATGTTAACATCGGTTAAGAAATAAGAAAGTTGTTAAATTTAGATTGAATTTGTCAGTATACTTTGTTATTGTTTTTATTATTTGATATTTAAATTGTTTTGTGACTTTAATAATTTTTTCATGGAAGTTGTCAACAAAAGAAATCAGAGATGTCACAAGTTTTTACCTAAGAATTAGTGTAAAAATATATCTTTATGCAATAGCTATCGAAGAATTTATAGATAGTAGAAAAATAAAAATTTTTGTCACGGAAAA
Source organism: Oxystoma pomonae (assembly GCA_963921995.1). Taxonomy (NCBI): domain Eukaryota; kingdom Metazoa; phylum Arthropoda; class Insecta; order Coleoptera; family Brentidae; genus Oxystoma; species Oxystoma pomonae. The sequence goes on along the minus strand of OY998166.1, from coordinate 76,359,951 downwards.
ATCAGATTAAAGAAAGTAAAAAACGAGAAGAAAAAATGCTACTTTATGTGTAGCTAAATCAGATACTAAAATAATCTCAGATACTTACTTATGTATTGAAGTTTATGGATATCCTACAAGAAAAAAATAGAAGGAATTGTAGAATGATGTGCAGACATTTGAAGAATGCTGAAAAAAACTTTGGGCTCTTAAAACACAGACGGATTGCTTTCCAAAAAACAAACTTAAATACTCATACCAAGAAGCAATCATTTTGAAACATAAACATCCTTACAAAAAGTTTCATGAAACCACAAAACATGAAGGAGCTCAGATCGTGTTGAATGAGATAAGACAAATATATTGGATTACAAGGCCAAGAAATGCTATAAAATCAGTTATAGCCAACTATTATGTCTGCAAGAAATGAAGAGCAAAACCAAGTGTGCAACTGTGAATTAAAAAACTTTCAACACCATTCTATTTTACTGGTATAGACTATTTTCGACCAATATATGAGAAAATGGAAAGAACTGAAAAAAATATGGTGCATTATTTACATGTTTATCAAAAAGAGACATACATCCAGAAATAGCTGATATATTAAATACGGACAGCGCTATTTTAGCAATTCGGAGATTTATCGCTAGACGTCGACAACCCAATACGATATGAAAAAAGAAGCTGAACAAAAGATGTTGGCAGACGAAATTGATTGGAACTATTTGTCACCATCTAGCCCTCACATGGGTGGATCTTCGGAGCGAATGCTTAGAAGTGTAAGACACACTGAAGATTATACTCAATGAACAGACACCAAAATTTGAAATCTTGCAAACTTTGTTAACAGAAGTTGAAAACATAGTAAACAGTCAACCGCTGAGCTATGTATCTTCGGATCACAATGACGTAGAAAGTCTCACAATAAATCATATTTTAATTGGTACATCAAGCGCCGCAAAACCAATTGGAATTTTTGAAACCAAATTTGACTTAAGAAGACAGTGGATATATGCTCAACAGTAATCTGAGATGTTTTGCAATAAACGGCTAAGAGAATATTTACCGACTAACAAACGATCAAAATTAGATGGAATTTCTCAGTATACTTTCTTATTGTGTTTATTATTTGATATTTAAATTGATGTTTTGTGACTTTTGTAAAAGAAATATCAGAGATGTCACAAGTCTTTACCTAAAAAGAAGAATTTATACAGTAGAAAAACAACAAAAGTTATGATATGTTTAAATAACTGCGTTTGGTAAACCAAATTCAGTCAGATAAAAAATTTGAATTTTTCGAAAATGTCAATATTTTAAAACCTTGGCTTTTGAAAATGGTCAGCGTTATTAAAATCGGACCAAAACATCCGAAAGCATATCCGAGAAAAATTTTTTTTTTGGCCTGTCTGAATTTGGTTTACCCAACACAATACACACTTAAACAACAACAACTTGCTTATTTCTCACCCGAAGTTAGCAAGCGATACCTTAGTACAATCGAAAAAAATAAAGCCCTACTCGGAAAAGTGAATGTTTGGACCAGTGGCGCACATCAAAAAATTGCTAGGGCTGCCAAAAATACCTATTTTTGAAAAATGATGCCGCCATCTTGGGTTTTCATAAATTGTCAATTTTGGCATCAAATTCTTAAACTTTGACGTCTTGGCTTTTTAAAATTGTTAACATTTTTGAAGTCGGAAAAACAATTTTTAAGTAACGGACAGTTAAAAATTTATATAACAACTATTGAACTACTCATTTCCCTTACCTGAAGCCTCGTAACCTGCCTACAGTCTTCTTCGCCGCTGTCACTCTTAGCTTCATCGACCTTTTTCAACATGGAGGCCAGGACTCCTTCTTCCTCATCAAAGTAAGACGTCCCGACATCATATTGAGGCCACTCGCATTTTGTAGAACTAGAAAAAACGACATTTCTATACCATAGATATCAGAGAGGAATAGAACGGTTTTCGATGAGTGCGCGCCTAAATTTTAGATGCGTGCCGCCATTTTGATGGTTACTCCCTCTGAAATTTTCCTTCGATCGTCATTAACTAAACCAACCAACCTGTGGTTCGGTTGACTTCACCCGCGTCCATTTTCGCTTATTTTGGATTTGACTACAAAAGCTATTTTAGAGGCAAGGATGCCACAAGATTCCCTAGATAAAATTCCCGACATTTTCCCGAATTATTTTTAAAAAAATCTCGATGTCCTAGTGCTGCAGGCAATTTCTTGTAGTTTAAGCAGAAAATGCTGGTTTGGTGTGAGATCTGGTCGCAATTCTAGATTTGTCGACAAAATCCTGTCATAAGTATGCTTAAAATTAAACTACTGTAACAATCAATGATGTTATAGTGCCGCCGACAAAAATTTTAGCATTACCTAACTATAAGATGTCTTATAAGTTTTTCGTAATTATTTTTTAAAATTTAGGTTAAGAGACGCTAAGTTGGGGTGGGATCTAGTCTCAGTTCTATATGCGTTGGTGAATGTTGTCCATAAAAACTGTTGACAAAAATTAATGACATTGATTCGAGCGCCAAAAGCAAATTTTGTTGAAACTTTTGGGTTTGGTGAGCTGATATTGTGATCGAAACAAATACCGCAGAGTGTAAATTTTTACAAAAAATAGTGTGAAATATCGCATATTTCAAATCAGAACAAAAAACGCAAAATTTTAAATACTTTATAAAAGTACATTTTCCATTATTTATAAATCGAAAGGTATTGCTGCAAGCGAAAATTTTTAAATTTATTTTTTTTTTTTTGATACTGGGACTTTTTATCTATAGTGGGACCAATGCCCAATGTCGCCAAATACTTTTACAGAGTTAAAAAGAAACACAAAATATCCATCCTATCCGGAATTCGAACCCGGGGCTTTCTGTGCGGCAGGCAAATACGTTACTTACTGCGCTACGAAGGCCGGCAAAAGAATTTATATGTAAATTTTATTTAGGTACAAGTCAATCTCAACCAGATCAAAAATATCTGAAAAATTCAAGGATTCTTAACAACAACAACTTTTTCCCGGATATTTCCGGACCCCACCAAATTCCCGACTTTTTCCCGGTTTTCAAAGATTGTGGCAACCCCTGTGAGGTTAACCAAATGTCATCCGCAGGTGACAAAGTTTGACAATGTTGTCGGCTTGTGCAAAATGAGTTCAGTGATAAGGCTCTAATGGAAAAATTTGCAGGAGAATAGCGGGATATGCTCAATTTTTGTACAAATCCAGTATTTTCGAAATTAAAATGTAAAACTTGACAGTTGAAAAATAAAAATAAAATGAAGTGTGCAAAATTTCTTGTGCCTAACACTCTTCGTTTGAACTCGTTTTACAAGCACTGAACACAATTGTTGTGTTTTATGGACTTTGGGGTTTGTATTGTGAATTGTGCTCTAGGGTCCCCCTTTTTTTTTAAACGATGTCTTGTGGCGTAAAGGGGTGCAAGAGAGTAAGACCTCTGTCATTGAATAAGAAGATTTCGTTTCATAAGTTTAGTTGTGTTATTTTTTTGTTACTGAACCACGTAAAATGAAAACAAATAATAAAGTCAACGAGTGTTTGCTCTTAAAACAAAAAAAAAATATAATGATAGAAAATAAAATTTTAAGCAAGTAAATTAAGCATTTTGAGTTAGATAGGGAACAGTTCAGATCTGGATGTAATGGGAGTTCTCCAAATGTGGAATATGTGTCAGAAAAGGAACCAGCGATAGATAATTTTCAAAGGAAATCCAAATCCTGACCTAAACGTTTAATTATTGGAGATGAACACTGCTTTAGGTTAGGTCATATTTTAAAAAATAAGTTAAGCAACTTTTTTATTCGGTGGATAGTCAACCCAGGTGCTACTTATTTAGATGTAATTTCTGACATCGTAGCTCTTTCCAAAGACATTCGTAAAAAATATTTTTTCTCCACAGTGTTTTTTATAAAAATAAAACTACGTTCTTATATTAAATAAAAGGCAGGTTTTATTTTTCACCTCGACGCGTTTCGAACTATACGTCCATATTCATGAGGATTTCTTGCATTCTGTAACAATGAAAAAGTTGTCGCATAATACAAAAAGTCAAAAAACAAACGACCTAGACTTACCAAATTATAGAATAAAGATGACCGGCAAACACTTTTACGAGTCTATTTTATAACTATTGAAAATTAACAATATCGTCATTTTTGAATTTTAAAATCTAACGTTAATTTCAATTTTAAATTCATACCCTCCAAAATAACAGCTGACCTGAACCAGAGAAACATAGAATGGTTTGTCGCGAACTACGGTTTCCGATTCTCATCCTCGTTGCTTTAGATAGGAACAACACGCTAGTATCCTTTGGGCCCTACTTTGCCAATTCTTTCGGCAGGGTAAATACGAAAATTTTTAAATTTAATCAAATACTAAATGATGTTTTCAATGAATGAGTATGCTGAAACATTAATTTCTTACATGGATTTTAATGAAAAAAAAATGGGCTAAAATTAAGTAATTCTGTCTTTTAAGAAAATAATAGCTCTTTGATTTTAAATTTTAAGAACAGCAGTTCTGTAAACAAAAATTTTAATATTATCCCGCTATAAGAAAATCTGTTTAATAAAAATGCTAAAAACAAACATTCTTACGTAGATAATAAATATAAATTTTTCAGATTTAGCTCCCCAGACAAATCCAATAGTTTAATAATAAAGCAAATAACTTTAATTTTCATATTTTACATTATAACATACAAGGTCTAGAGAAGGCAAGTCAATTGGAGGTATTTTTCAATCAGTACACAATTGAAGTCCTTTGCTTAAATGAACACCGGGGACAAAACTTTTAAATTACCAACAATATCATTGTGGGATACATTCTCATTACATAATTTTCTCGCAAACATCAAATACAAGGGGGGGGGGGCAGTAATAGAGGGTGTTTCAAAACTTATGTATAAAAATGAAAGTCGTGAAGGCGTGATTCCTAATACTGATCGGTGTTTGAAATGAAGATTTATTATGCTTAAATTTGTTGAAGTTTTCCCAAAAAAAAACAAAAATATGCTAAAACATTTTTTTACAACTCCGCCTGCATGGTTGCTGGATGGATTGAGTAGTTCAGTACAGTCCATTCCATTTTTATTTAGACAAAACATAACCTCACTTTCCATAGAACAAAAACCAGATTTTTAAGTTGCCAAAATCAAACGCCCCCACGGCATTATAACCACACTGCTAACTTTAAATCACTCCGAATAAGCCCTTATATTACGCTTTCATATCAATCAAATGCACCAGAGTGAAACAGCAAGATGCCAGATACTTTATGGATGAAAAATATATTATTATGTAATATGCCTGTTACGGCGGTCATGATATTCGTTTTTATTTGTACACCGAACATAACAAAGAAAACGTGATGCTGACCCAATATGCTTGAGAGAGACCCAGACTAGTGAGCAAAGTCACCCAAAAATTAATGAATTCAAATTCAATTTAGACGTTTAAAAATGCTGGACCGGCTTTATATTTTGCGTATTTTTTATTACAAGCTTTTATTTAACTTTACCTCTATGTATTGTATGTTTATATGTTCGGGTCAAATCTTGCAACTCAATTTTGACTAACCTCTGCATGTCCGATTGAATTCAAATTTGGTATGCGATTATAGTTCCGGTGACAATACAATAATATGGTATTATTAGGCACCCCCTGGAGGAGGGAAAACGGCTAAGTTTTTCCAATTTCAACCAAAATTTATATTCGGGGATTTGTGGGGATAAGGAATACAAATTTTTGATCAGATTTTAAAAATTCAATATGGTGGATTCAAGATGGACGATTTTTGGTCATGTTTTGCTAACCAATTTCAACTGACTTGTACACATCCGATTGTCTTTAAATTTTGTATGCTTTTATAGTTCCGGTAACAATACAATTATATAGTATTATTAGGCACCTCCCTCCCCCCCCTACGAGGGAAGTGAAGGGGGAAACACACCTAAGTTTGTCCGATGTCAACCAAAATTGATATACGGAGTTTTTTGGGGATGCTAAAAAATTTTAACTGAACTATACACATCCGACTGTCTTCAAATTTGGTATGCGTTTAAAACTCCAGTAACAATAGAATAACTTGGTATTTTAGGCATCCCCTCCCCCCTACGGGAGGAGTGGAGGAGGAATCTAAGTATGTCCGATTTTAACCAAAATTGGTACAAGGGGTTTTTTTGGGGATAAGGAATACGAATTTTTGATCAGATTTTAAAAATTCAATGTGGCGGATTTAAGATAAACGATTTTTGGTCATCTTCTGCTAACCAATTTTAACTGACTTATACACCTCCGGTTGTCTTCAAATTTGGTATGCGTTTATAGTTCCGGTGACAATACATTAATATGGTATTATTAGGTACCCGCCTCCCCCTAACGGAGGGTTCTTAGAGAAGGGGATTATAAATTTTTAATCAGATTTGAAAATATCAATATGGGTTCAAAATGGACGAAGCTTTTAAAATCCAAGCTTTTATACAAAAATATAAAGTTCACTATCATAATAATAAATAATAATAAAAGCGATGGTCGCATTATAGAAAGTTTGACCATGTTGACTCGAAAAATGTATGTTATTGATTATATGATAGTTTGCAAGAATCTGAATTCACTATAATGCAGAGAAATGCAAAGGTAAGACCTAATTTACGGCCATCGCTTTTATTATTATATCAGAATGCTAAAAATTATTTTCTACTTTTTAGTGAACTTTATATTATATAAAAGCTTGTATTTGAAAAGCTTTTTTTTATATAAAATTATTTTTTAATATTTAGATTTGTACCCTAAATCGTCCATTTTGAATCCGCCATGTTGAAATTGAAAAACCCCTGTATGCCAATTTTGATTGAAATCGAACAAACTAAATCTTTTTCCCTCTCCCTTTCCCTCGTTGAGGGAGGTAAGTACCTCGTAATATCATATTATTGTATTGTCACCGGAACTATAAACGCATACCAAATTTGAAGACAATCGGATGTGTATAAGTCAGTTAAAATTGGTTAGCAAAACATGAACAAAAATCGTCCATCTTGAATTCACCATATTAAATTTTCAAAATCTGATCAAAAATTCGTATACTTTATCCCCAAAAACCTCCGTATGCCAATCTTGGTTGAAGTCGGACAAGCTAAATATTTTTCTCCCTCCAGTTTCCTCGTTAGGGAGAGGTGGGTACCTGAGAATACCACATTATTGTATTGTCACCGGAACTATAAACGCATACCAAATTTGAAGACAATCGGATGGGTATAAGTCAGTTAAAATTGGTAAGCAAAACATGACCAAAAATTGTCCCTCTTGAATTGATTTTTTTTTAAAATCTGCCATATTGATTTTTTTTTAAATCTGAAAAATTTGTATTCCTTGTTCCCAAAAACCCACGTATACCAATTTTGGTTGAAATCGGACAAACTTAGGCGTTTTCTTCCCTCCAGGGAATGCCTAACATTACCATATTATTGTATTGTCACCGGAACTATAATCGCGTACAAGTTTGAATTCAATCGGACTACAAGTTAGTCAAAATTGAGTTGCAAGATTTTTACCCAAACATAGAAACATATATAGATAATAGAGGTGAAGTTAAATAAAAGCTTGTAATAATAAACTTAATGTTTTCTAATTTTGGAGGCTGCTACGAATTTGCAGTTTTTAGATTTAAAATAACAAATTACTTCCTAATATTAGAGGGAATTGTGACGAAACAGATTTCTATCGATCTTGCTACTCTTGCGGCTATATGCCTATATATTGTGCCCCTGAAAATGACCAATGGGTGGGTGCGTTCATTTGAGATTTCAGAACCAGTCCCTTCTATGATGTGTGGAGTTCGCACTATTTACGTTTAGGTATGTATTGGATCAACACTTGCTGCCTTGGCCATAGTACACTGTGATCAATTGCCTTACGATAACAATAACAACAACAAAATTTCTCGTTGAAAGTTGACGTCAATCAATGTGGATAAATTTCGGGTGGCATATACTGTAATTATGTTGCTGGTCCCAAGCCCGGATAAAGGAGGAGGGTTCAAAGGTTAGGCCAGCACCCTGCCTAAGGCAAAAAAAAACTGCATGCTCACAGAATCGACGGCCTCGGAATCGGATTGAACAAATGATTATGACACACGCACGAAAACGGAAGAGTTGGAAAAGGAAAGATATGCATGGAATATCAGATCACTAAACCCCAGAGACGCGGATATAGAAACCTTGGATTGCTAATACCTATGGGAAAGTTTCCTTAATTTTAAATAGCAGTGTGGGAACACTGACTGTCAACAATGTCAAAATATGATTGAATTTGACGTTTCTTTGAAAGGTTATTTTTGTTGTTGTTTTTAATACAAAAACAAAAAAGTAAAGAAAAAAGCCACACGTTATAAATTGTAAACGCTCGGTTCAACCATTGCTGCTGGCGCTCCCGCTGAAGTTACACCTTGATTACGTTGATCTGAATCTGCACAGGAACTAAAACAGCTAAGAACAAATGCACCAACGTGATACAGTAATAAAAAATAAATTAATAGAGGGAGATACTGAGTTTGATAGTAGCATATATGGATGAACTGAAAGCCAGAGTCATGGCAAGTCAAGCAACATTTAGCGATCACAACAAAAGGACATCTTTGACACATGGAGTCGAGCATGGAGTTTTACAATATTTGAAGACCTTGGCGGAAAAACCTATTAACTAACATCTGTGTCGACCATACCTTCTCTAAGTTAACGAGTTATTGCCAAGATATCCTTGAGTTTTGGTAAGTTTTCAACATTCAACATTTTTTTTGTAGCTCTATCTTTTATAAAGGAGGTGGGATTTTGCTCAAAACTGCATATGTTGTAGGTCTCATTGTCCTAATAAAAATCCATCATGGCTCCACAGAGATCTGGTATCTGGTTTTCGAGATACTGCGGTCAAAGTTAAACATTTTGGTATTCTGGTTTTTCCCTAAAATCAGTTTTTTGTGCTTTTTCTGAAAATATAAATAATGTTTAAGAACCAAATTGTAGTCTGAGAATAAATAGTAGAAAAATATAGATTGCGTCGCACTGGCATCACAAACAAAAATATGACCAAGAAATGACCTTTTTAACAAAAGTCAAATTTCAATTATGTTTCCACTTAGTATTTAACAAACATGCTTTAAAACAAAAAACTTTTGTAACATTTTTAGCCATTTTTACTATGGGGCAATGATATGTTTTCATCAAGACAAGCAAAATCCCACAGAAAGCCAGTTTCCATAAGGAAAGTGCATCATCCTTTATGAAAGACGAATCTACAAAAAAAAATGTCAAATGCTGAAAACTTACCAAAACTCAAGGATATCTTAGTAATAACTTTTTCTGCTGAGGTGTTCAGACTCAGAAAACTTTTATTAAAAAAATTGTAAACGAACATAAAACATCGTCACAATTGAATAAATAAGCGTCAAAATGTAGTGTTAAAAATTAACAATAAGGTAAATTTAACATTAAGGTTTTGTTAATAAAGATTAAAAAATAAATATTGATTTTTCATTATTTCTAGTAAACTGGTAAAACATCTCAAAAAAAAATGCTGGCTACAATATCACAAAAATTGAGATTAAAATCTTAAACTACTTACTTAAAATTACATATAGAAAGTAACACATGGAAATGACAACAAGAGAAAGAAAAAAAATATACTGATAAAATACATAATAAACTTAACATTAAAATTGGTGGTTTAGGAACTCTTGAATTGTATATGGTACTATCTCTAAAAGAATTTTTTTCATAGTCTTTTTAAAACTCGTGAAGTATTGTTCTAATTTCGTAAAACTTCACATGCCAAAGATGTACTTTTTTGTGATCGCCTGCCATCGCTCTGGCTTTCAGCTGATCCAATGCTATTATCAAACTCTGTATCTCCCTCTATTCATTTATTTTTCTTGTCTTCTGGACCTATAACAACCTCGGATTTATAAATTGTTGGCGCATATCTGTCACTAGCCGTTTTAGTTCCTGTTTCAGATTCAGATCAACTTAATGAAGGTTTATCTTGAGCGGGAGCGCCAGCAGCAATGGTTGACAGTTGATTTTATAAATTGGGGGCACGGATGACATCTGTGATTGGGGGTAATGTTTCCATGTTGTAAGTTATTTGTTCAAAACTTGCACATTCCCCAGATATATGAGAGAGTTTATCATGGCGTGACCGTTCGAGCATTTGTATGTCTTTTAAATGCTTGCTTGCTTGCTTGGTTCTTCACTTTTTTGTTTTTGTAATAAAAAACAACAAAAAATATAACCTTTCATAGAAACGTCACTTTTGACACTGTTGATAGTCAGTGTTCCCACACTACTATTTAAAATTAAGGAAACCAATGTCGCCAACCCAAATCTCCACAACATGGCGTCGAAAATGGCGGAAGACACGTGGCAGTGATTTTTCCACAATGGTATTAACAATCCAAGGTTTCTACATACGTGCCCAGAGAGCAAGAGACAATAAAAGAATTGAAAGGCCACCACATCGATATCTGCGCCCTACAGGAAACAAAAAAGAAGGGGAAAGGCCGAAAATAATATGAAGGAACGGACTAAAGAAGGCGTAGCCTTAATGATACACAATAAATACAAGCCAAATATAAACGAATGCCACTATATATCTCGTATACTTGCCGTTAAACTTCGGGCAGAAGACCAAGGAATAAATGTAATATCAGTATACGCACCGGAAGATAATAACCTAGGCGTGAGCGAGTCATTCTATGATCAGCCTCAAGACATGATTGAATCATTACCACCAAATGAAATGATGATTTATTCTCGGGGACTTCAATGCACGAATTGGCAATGAAGAGATACAAGGAGTAAAACAACGATTTAACGAGAATGTAATGAATGATAATGGGGAGATTATGATCAACCTACGCACGCTAAAAGAGCTACGAAGAAATAATACCTTCTTCGATCATAAAGCTCAATTCAAATACACATTTGAAAACACAAGAAGGCAAAGGTCAACCATTGACTATATACTGAACAACAGACGTATACGCCCAAGTCAGATACAAGACGTCAGAATACTAAATTCAACCAACGTCGGTAGTGACCATAGCCTATTGCTCGAAAAGAGCACATTAAAACTGCCCCAGAAATCAAGAAATAGAAAACCAAAAAGAGAAGAACAAAAGATAAATATAGAAACGTTATGGAATTACTCCACAAGAACTCTATACCAAAGTAGATTAAAAAGAAATATAGAGCAAAATCAAATAAACAAGCTAGAAGATATAAATACCAGTTGGGGAAAACTAAAGGCACATCAAAGAGGCCGCAACCGAAGCACTTGGTACCCGCAATACAAACAGATCTAAAAAAACACAATAAAACACCATAGTGCTGCCAAGAAATTAAAAATAAAAGCGAAGAAAAGAAAAAGGCTTATCTAAACTATCGTACACTGAGGACACAAGAATCATACGAATAATATAAAGTAATCCACAATGAGACAAAAGCACTCACAAGACAAAGTAAGGCCAATCACTCGGAAATTTTCTCAAAAAAAGATGAGGATTGACTTCTATTAGAAATCAAAGAAAAGAGACAAAGAAACTAATTGGACCTAAACATATAACAAAGGAAACCTGGGTTGAACATCTCACAAAACTGCACAGCAAGGAGGAAGACGCAATCGCGCAGAATAATACATCTATATATAATCACTAACGAAAACATACAAATAGAAAGCAAAGACATAGAATCGGCGCTTCGATAATTAAAAAATAGAAAAAGTCTAGGAGCAGACAACATTCCAAACGAACTGCTCAAATATGGCGGACAAGAGCTCATCCAACAACTAACCAAATTGATTAAAAATATCTTTGCCTACCACAGAATACCAGACGAATGGCGAACAAGCATCAATATTCTCATGTTCAAAAAGGGAGATTACCAGATAACTCCAGAGGCATAAACCTACTCAGCACAGCAATAAAACTAACGACAAAAATTATAATCGCATGTTTTTAAAATCAACGCATTTTCAAGTTCGGTGGCATCGACTGATGGACAGATGAATAGTGACGTCATCACCGATGAATGTCAGATCAGTCATCAAACGCCGAATAAAGAAACACTCATAACCTTAATTTCTAAAATGCTATGTCAGCTTTCGCACATTTTTCGTAAATAACTTTATAAATAAATGAGCTAACAAAGATATCTAGTGCTCCGAAAGCACGATGACAAGTAATTTCAGGTTGACCTAGCGGCTGAATAAATTAGGTGCTAGTTTTTAAACGCATCCGTATACTTATACCTAACGCGTTCAAAACAAAGCCAAAAGGCAATGAATTTTTGCCTTATTTATGTAATTTTTGGAATGAGGCCCGACTTTATGGTAGATACGATGACCGAACAGCTAACTGCAATCGATGCGTGTTGCTGTGGTCACAACGTTACGTCCAACCCTTATTGGGCCACGTTCGAAACATGGCATAAACAAGTTAAAAATTTAGTGCCTTGTTTTTTTTTTCAACGCATTAGGTATACGTATACGGATACGTTTAAATAATAGATAAATGTTCCTATTGAGAAGATCTCCAATAGTAAACAGATGCTCATTTTAACCGTTTTCTAAGCTCATCTCCGAGGAACTGTCTTCAGAACTAACGACTATTTTTCTGGTTAACATTTTTTTTTAATAATACTTTTTTTAAGGTTATGTTAATCCATCACAACCGGTCCACCGACTCTAAAGTCGGTTGGACCTGATTGCAATCGGTCGGTGGATTGATGGATCCATCGGTAATTTTAGAAACGATGACGATGGACAGCAAATATTTTAGAAACACGTTTGATGCCACCGATGAATTTAAAAACGTGACCTAAAAAACCAAATAAACAATATCATATTCCTGTCAGATGAACAACAAGGATTCAGAACGGGACGATTATGCACTGATGCAGTCTTTGATAGAAGACAGATCGCAGAGACGTCGATCGAATACAACAAACCAGCCTACATGTGCTTTATGGACCTGAAGAAAGCATCTGATCGGGTCGAGTTACAAAATGTTGTACATTTACTATATCACAGACAAATACCCCATAACCTAATTAAAGTCATAGATAATTTATATAGCGCCAAAAAAATCCAGGCCAAGATCGATGGGGAACTCACTGAACCAATCCCTGTAGAAAAGGGAATACAGGGAGACTCACTAAGCCCACTTATTTTTAACATAATTACGGATTACGTACGGAGTTTGACTGGATACAAGATGGGTGACCGCAACATTACAGTTCTGTGCTAGGCCGATGACGTCGTGCTAGTAGCAGAAAACGAAGAAGACTTCCAAAAACTGCTATATCGCTTCAATCGTATAGCTAAATGCCTCAATATGATAATTTCTACCTCCAAAACAAAAATTAAATTAAAATATCTCGGTATAGAACTATCCGGATATGGTGATATTGACACAGAGGTCAGACATCAAACAACAAAAGCACTAAAAGTAGCGGTATGTTTAAAGGACACTAGATGGAAAAAACAAATACATAGATGTCGACGTCAAGTCAAGAAAATACAAAACTGTAATCAAACCCATAATGACCCACACAGCAGAGACTAGAAACAAGCGAGATGAAGGTTCTAAGAAAAATTACTGGGAAAACTCTACTAGAAAGAGAACGTGGCGAAAACATAAGGCGAATATGCAAGGGGGAGGATGTATTAGTTTTGGTTTTGAGCAGAAAGTGCGAATGGAATGGAAACCTAAGTCGAATGGACAAAGGGAGAATAGTAAGGATAGCACGACACAGATCACCATTGGGTAGAAGAAGTATAGGGAGGCTACGAAAAAGGGGGAGCGACAATCTTGACACTGATTGAACTGAATAAACAGGCAATTTGCCTAGTAGAGTAAGTAGAAGATTTTCTTTACAAATATGGATCTAAAAATCAAAGACTAAATAAATACTATTTGGCTAAAAACGCATTTTACTCAATGGAACAATTTTAAAATTATATTTCTCTGAAATAATCATTCCTCTCTTTTCCCCAGACATCTAAATTCAATTTACTACGATTATTGTTTTAACTTAATTTTAATTTTACTAATTTGACTGTTATTTATCCTTTGTATTTTAGTTATTAATATTACAAATCACTTATTTTACAATATTTTTTTATACAATCATTTATAATTAATTTGGGACTTTTTACCTAGTTTAATTAACTTAACTAATTGGTTATTGCTAACTTATACTATTTGTTAAGCTTTTTAAGTACTTTTATTATTAGCACCTGTTTTATTTATATTTTGGACATGCACCTCTTCTAACCTTTTATTAATTTTTGTTTCACACTTATTTTAATTTTGAATTTGTTCTTTTTGGACTGTGGTTTGTGACCTGTTGTTCTAACGTTGTTTGGTTTTGTTGGTTCCAATATCTTTTGTATTTTAGTTACTAATATTATATTTGACTTATTTTCTTCTAAACTCACTTAACTAAATAAGTGTTGCTAAGATTTACTATTTTTTTTGCGCTTATTACTTTTATTGTAATTTTTTTACTTGTGTAAATGCGAAAGCATAATAACATCAATAAAAAATCTTAAAGTGAAGTTTGGTTTCCGATTGTGTCGTAGCTACCATCAAAATGGCCATACAAAAAATCTCAACGTTCGCACAGATAGGAAGCGCTCGAGGAAGCGTTATCTAATCTCCTTTTCTATATCTATGATGCACACATATTGCGTTACACCTACCTACTCACTGCGCATACTCGAAATAAGCGATTAAATAAAATGACATCAAATGGGAGGAGCAAAACTTCTCTATTATTAATTACAGTAAAACATACAAATACTCACAGAGGTCCCGTTGAATCGGCCAGATTATTTTCGACCAAAAGAGCGTTTATGCAGGCCGGAACATTACCGCTCATGTCAAACAGAGCGACGCTAACTTCGTTGCCAACGTCTTGAACGACCATCTTCAGGACTTCGTTGGGCGACAGCCAGGTTTGCAGAAACTGCACGGCATGCCACGACCACGTCGCTTGTTTGTTGAACGGAGCGATGTGCGCCAGTTTCACTAGAACGGCCTAAACACGTAAAATTAAAATTTTAAAAAACCCTTGACAATCATGTGAATTTCCCTAAAAGCTATCCCCTGAAATTATTTTTTTCAGCTGATGAAACGGAACAAACTAGTGCATTATCTATATCTACACACCAAATTTTATCATAATCAGATGAACGGTTCAAAAGCTATACCCGATTATATTTGTCATATCTCAAATTACTGACATCTGTTTGTAGAAAACGTATTAAGTCTGGAACTACCGAGCCTATTTTTATCGGACATAGCTAAGAACACTTACTAAATGATATTGTCCAAACAAAAAACAACGGCATCGAAATCGGTTCACCGGGGAAGAGTATAGTGTTGCCCCTTTTTTTGCTAGTTTAAATTTAAATAAGACTTTGGCCCTAAATTTAGATGACAAATATTTTTGAAATTTTTTGTGTACGGTGCCAGGTGTAAAACTGGCAAGTGGGCAAAATGTTACGCTAATGTTGCACAAAAATAACAGAAAACAACAAAGAACTACCATTAATATCTTTAAATTGCCAAATATTTTTAGGGATTGTCATATGAGATTTCCAGAGACATCCAAAGGATTTGTGACATAAATTCCAACATTCGTTATCTTCTCGCCAAAACATAATACAAAAAAAAACCGAGTCCTTTACAAACCTGTGCCTCCAACTTGGTCAAATTCTCCGGCATGGGTCTGATGTTGGCAGTGGGCACCATAACAGACAGGCCCCAGTCGACTAGCACGGCGTGTACCTGATCCGTGGCCAGATCGACGTTTTTTATGAACGCCCTGTGCCAGTTCGACCTGCGCGAATCCCTGTATTCCAGCAGTACGTAGGTACCTTAAAAAAAATTGAAAGTAATATTAGGGACTGAACACGTTAGTGCCCTAATAAAGAAATAAGATGGCGCACTTTCACGCAATATTTTTAGTAAAATTTACTTAATAATTACTATTAAGGGTTTTCAGTAATAGTAATTATTAAGTAAACTTCACTAAAAATGTTGGTGGTGAAAATTATAAAAAGCTGGTTAGTTGATATTTTGTCTAGATCAATCAAAAGAAGAAATATCAACCTATATGGTTCATTCTACTTGTGTTCGTGCAGCAATAAAGAGAAGAAACTTTATTTAAGTTCCTCTAAATAAATTTTATCTTATGGTGACGTTTCTTCTTGTAACTGCTGTTTTATTAGCAGGAAGAGGTTTAGTTCCTTCCTTGTATTATTTTCAAGCATAAATAACAGTTCATGTCAATCAAGTGGGGAACCCATAGTTTGTCAGAATTTTCAAAATGAGAATCGTTAAATGAAAAAACATTTTTTCCAAGAAGAATTTACCATAAAAATCGTAATTTGGCAAAGCCATTAAAAGAATCTCAATTTATCAGAATAAAACGATTACACCCACGAGGTGATATGGGTTAGCTAAACGTGACTTCCGTCAGTTTCCTTACAGCATTAAATCAAAGTTAAGGGAAATACGTCTTATACAAAAGGATCAAGTTGAATTAGGTTCGTTAGATTGCATTGTTTTGATAAGAAACTGTTCCGTATGCATAACCACACCAACGTTACCTGACAATACCGCAATACATGGCGCAGAATGGATTCTGAATTGGGACAGCCTATCTATGCTCTGTGGGCAAGGTCAAAGTAACCACGTGACCTCGTTGAAGCAGACATAGAACCCAAGTAACATTTTAGGGCATATCGGGAAGTTGCGAGATCAAGATAACTAATCCGACGTCAAAATGTCAACCTTTGTCATTCAGAAAATGACTTTGTAGTTTAAAAATATCTCCTTTACTAGAAGAAATAACTTAAGAAACGGTCGTTATACACACAACATTTTGAAGGTTTTCTTTTGGGAAATTTTTCAAATTAAAGTCCTTGTATTAAATCTTCAAAATTGTTTTGACTATGATGGAAAAAAAAGGAAAATTGATGGTAAACTTAAGTTGACATTCTACTATAAGGTCCTTGCCTGCTTTGAGCATTTTTTGGTCAGATTTAATGACCTGAAATAATCCTTACTTTAAGAACTTTTTTGATCTACTACTTTTTTTAATCGGGTCGGCGCGCCGTAAACAAGTAACAAGTCATGTTTTTTTGTATTTTTTTTAACAACTTTTAATTTTTTATTTTAAAAAAATCATAAAATCTTCACTCACATATGATCACAAATTGGAAATAATACATAATATTCGTGATATTTTTATTTTTATTAAAACTGCGTGTTTTGAAGGCCGCGTGAATTTTATAGAAGTACAAGTATAATATAAGTAAAAGTTTTAACACTTATGGTTACAATAGGTGTGATGTTTGATCACCATTTTTTATTTCAATAGTTGTTAGAGAATTTCATTTTGAAATGTTTGAATTTCTCTCTATTCTGACAGGTACGGGTCATAGGTAAATAAGAGGGCACTAATTTTGAAGTAGTTTTGCACAAGACGACAAAAGTTAGGTTGAAAAATGATACAAATGTGCACATGTTTACCAAAAGTTGGCGAAAACTGTAAATATTACTTTAAGGACAATTTTTTTATTTACCCATTTGACTTTTTGATATTTTTTATAAGGAAAAATTCGAGGGGGTAACCACTGTTGGCAATCATGTCACAAATCTTATCCGTTCACAGTCCTTTGCAGCCCCTGCAACTACCTAAACCTCACTAAACCCTGGCTTGCAGACCTTAAGAGTTCCTAAGATTCTTTAGAAATCTCTCGGCAGTCCCCTGCAATCACTGACAATTCAACAAAATTGGCAATCATGTCACATTTTCTGAACTAGTGGTTAACCCCTTGGAAAAATTACTAACAGAATTCAGGCTAATTTAACCAAAAATGCTACTTGAGAAGGGTTACATGCATACTGATCCGTATGACCTTGAGAGTGATGATCATTTCATTCTGATAGATTACAATCCTGTTAAAAAATGTTCTGATAAAAAATTGATTATTACGTTTTTTAAACTAAATTGTTCTTACGAGGAAAATTTTTATAAAATGATCTGATAAAGACCAATTCTGATCAAGTGTAGTGAATAATACTTTTAAAATAAAATGCGCCATCTATGGTTAAGCTTATGAACATAACAAATTTTAATGATAAATAAGGCTTATAGCACGAACGTGTTCAAATAAGTCCCTATTGATGAACAAGTAGTGGAAACGACTTCAAAAATCATTCATACAAACTGGACTTCAGAAACAAACAAACCAACCTTCAATAGGCACTAGACCGCTGTTCTTCGAATGCTTGTAGACCTTCTTAATCTGATGACTCATACTCTTGAACGCCTCCTGATGAGCTTCAATGTGGACAAAAACGTTGTGGGGGTCGACCACGTTCGCCAAGATCACCTTTTCTGTTTGGTTTTTGGTGAAGGACTTGTGGTTGGGGAACACCTTCACTTGGGGATAGTAACCTTCCTGCAAAAATTGGAAGCACCTTCTTAGTCAGGTTCAATTTAATGGGACAAAAATGATTGGAGAATTCGCTAGGTTGGTAATAATACAACGAATTTGTTTCCTTTCAGGTTTACTGCATCCTGAAGCCAGGTGCTGCGTTTCCTCTTGCTCAAATAACAGTAAAAAAGGGTATAGGGAAGGGCAACATTTCTTGTCTCAAGCTATAAAAAAGTAAATATGTACTCAAAAATTTTTTGTTTCTCTAAGGTTCACGGAAGAACTAGATATTAATATACATATTAGGATTTTTTTTTCATTTTATTGGGAGTAAACACAAGACAAACAGGCAGAAACAATCATCAACGAAGTGTCCTGAAGAAAAGATGGAAGATGAAAGACAGTTGTTTTCGAGAAATAAATATCGGATTTTACCAGACAGCAAGCCCATAGCACTGAAAAGATTTGATTTTATTGAGAAAAATATATCCAAAGACGATACTTTTTGCTACGACATACACAAATAAAATGATGGAGTGTGAAGAACAAAGATCGATCCCTTGTTCAACCAAGAAAGTAGGAAAATGTAGTGGAAGGTGGAACTTGTCTTCCTTTTTTACTTTTTCACAACGTTTCGAATGCTTATGTATCTGCAATCGTGACCAGGTGAATACTAACAAAAACTAAGACTACCGAATATTATATACTAGCATGTGTTCAGCCCAATGAGCATTTTCAGAAACCTCTGGTGACAAAAATTTATATAATTACTATAAAGAGGGTTCCATTAATGTCCTAGGGTATTTAGAGGTTTCCTACAGGAATTGAGTTTGTATATTTGTTTTATTAAAGGTTCTAAATTGATGGTAAGGTAACATAAAACTGGCGTTAACAATATTTCTACGGAAATCTTTATAAAAATTAAAGTCATCGGTAACAAATGTTATATAAATTGGTGTTAACAATGTTTCCACCAACATATTTATAAAAATATAAAGTCATCAGTGACAAAAGTTATATAAATTGGTTTTTGAAATCTTTCTGTTAACCCATCTATAAAACCGTAATTAACTATCAATTAAAGATATATAGATTGGTTTTTAAACTGTCGCTATCAACCCACTTATAAAAAATTAAGTAACCAACAAAAAAGAGACCCTTATAAAAACTTGGGAACTCACACACAATAATTACATAAATTGGTGCCTCTAATATTCTTATGAACCATTCATAAACCTTTTTTGCCCATTCTTCTTTTATTAATTTCTTTGTATAGTTGTTATAATACCACTGTTTTTAGAACAAAAAACAATTTTAATTTATAACAAAATCAACAAGATTTTTAGGTTAATTTTGTGACATCAAAAGGCTCGTTTTTGCGACATTAAAAAGCGCGTTTTTGCGAAATCAAAAGGCGCGTTTTTGCGAGATACCATACCATCATTATCTGGTTTTAATTAAATCAATCTGAGAGAGATAAGAGTTCCAAATCTTCTTGAGATTGTTTTAGATGACAGATTTCGGGTTCGAATGCATTCTACAGCCGATTCCGACCAGCGTTTCCCATGCGCGGCCACCCTGACTCAAAAAACTCATCACGTGGAACGACATGAACTTGTAAAGGCAAATCTCGCTTAGACTACGTGATGCGTGTTTTGATTCGGGGAGCCAAAGCAAAAGAAACCCATAGATGGGAACCGGGTTTTAGAAAAAGAGAACAATAGTAACCATGATCAGTTCGCAAAAACGCACCGTGAAACTTCGAGTGCATACAGTGCGCACGTCTGGTCGGCGGCAATTTTGAACACATCACCTTACGACGCGACGAAACGCAGCCTCAAGGTCCGTTTCTGTGAGTTTGACATAGTTACTAATATCCTCTTTTTCTAAATTCATTCGTCTGAGAGAGATCCAGCATACCAGGGAAATAACCCCCTGTACACCCTTCGACCCCACAATCTAACTATCTTATTAAGATAGTTACCTCTGACAGTTATGCGGGGTTGAAGGGTGTGCAGGCGGGTATTTTTCCTGGTATGTGTAGTATGCTGGATATCTCTCAGTCGAATACATTTAGGAAAAGAGAACAATGGTAACCATGTTAAGCTCGAAGAAACGGACCTTCAGTGTTCAACACTGCGCCATCTGCAGCCTTTTGTTCCAACTAGCATCATGTTTTAAAACGTTGATAAAATAGTGTTCAAAGAGGTAAACAGTGGTATAATTGTATTGTTTTTTTTTTATACAATTGTCGAAAATTTTCGCCATTTGGGATTCCAACAATAAGTTTTTGACCAAAATAAAAACGTTATTTATGGGTTTTCAACATGTGTTTTAATCCAAATATTGCTTGTTTAGGGTTAAGAACAAAATACAAAATTCAATATTTCTGCCAGAAAGCAAAAAACATGTGAAAAAAAAGTATTATTTAAATGAATATTTTTTCCCGTTTTCTCAAGTATTTTTGGAGCCCATGAAAATTTTGTGAGTGTATTCGAAAACTATACAGTACACACGGGACCGCAGCTGATTATCAGACTAGGATGACTGGGAAAACAACTTTTATTTAACCTATAGTATATAAATATTCATATTCCTGCTTCAACTTATCTCACTTCCATTTTAATTTATTTTAGAAAATTGGTAAACACCATTTTATAAATTTTTTATTTTAAAAAGAAAAAGAATAATACATAACCAGCAAAGGGAAGAAAGATGGAAATTTATATTTCTAAATCGATAAAAACCTTTAATGTGTTATGTAATGTTGTTAGAACAGTTGTAAAACCTTTTTATAATAATATCTAGACTTGAGGGTTCATAAGGAAGTTTTATAAAATCTATATGCTATTTTTCTATCCCTTACTATGTACCATAAATTTTTATAAGCTGGTGTTGGTCAGTTGTTTTTTTAAGTCTTTTTTACTCATTTAAGAGATATATTAGAGTTATAAAATTATGACCATCACTAAATAATATAACTTTTGGTTATTTTATGGAGGTTTTATATTACTTGCTGTAACTTCTATATAGACAAAAATGCTCATTGGGAGTGAACCATAAAACTAACCTGGGTTCAAAGAAACCATGAAGTTTACACTTGGTTAGAATCTGTTACCTCCGAAAAGTGTGGATTTCCAAATATCCTTGATGGTGACGCTTGTTCGAGAAAATACATTCTGGTTCCTCAGGATGAATGCTGTTTCTTTGAATTTGCCCTTGAATAGCGCTGAATAGATGTTGATTTTCCCAGCAATGTTGAACTATTTTCGATCCAGTTGTGTCCCCTTGTCGAGTTTTGCGTTTGTGTTCGGTAAGTCGAACTTCCATAGGTCGGCTGGTTTCTCCGATGTAGATATCCCCACACTCGCATGGTACCTGGTAGATGCAGTTCTTGGTGTCGTGGCGTTGTCGTTTAGTTTTTGTCAATTGACTTTTTATTGTTGTGATCGTTTTAAAGACAGTCCGAAGATGGTATTGGTTACCTATTCTTCTAATCTATTATAAGATTCCTTTGACGTATGGAATTATAAGTGCCGCCTTTCTTTCACTATTTACGTCTGTAGGCTGTATTGATCGTGTAGTTGGAAAAAGCATTCCTTTGCAGATGTAGGTGGCTCAATCTATGAGATTTGCAATTCCCAGTTTGGTTGATGTGGAGTAGTTTGTACGTACCACTGGAAGAATCATTGAACAGAAGCTAATCAATGACAGCCACCTCTCTGACAGAACCGATCTACCAAACAATGCCATTATGATTTTGTTGAAGTGCTGTCTGCAAAATTCTGATTTTCAGGAGGACAGATATTTTTGACAGGAAGATAGTCTACCCATGGGATCTCCACTTTCGCCGGTAGTGGCCAATATCTTTATGGAATCCTTTAAAGAAGCTCTGCGAACATCATGTCAAAAACCGAAACTATGGCAAAGATACATAGTCGACTTATGTTCATCATCTGGGGAAAGGATCACAACACACTAGAACAATTCTTCAATCATGTCAACAGCATAAGAAACTGGATCAAGAAGAAAGTTGTCAGCTCCCTTTTCTCGCTGTTTCAGTTACCAAAAAAAATTCAATCATATTTACTTCCGTATATCGCAAAACCAAACCAAAGTGGGAATTACAAAATCTCTCATACATCGAGCCACCTACATCTGTAATACAGAAGAAGCTTTAAATAAAGAAAAGTCGAAAATTCGATCCGATCTGCGAAGGAATGGTTTCTCCAACCACACGATCAATAAAACTCTTCAGATCACACCAACACCAAAGCCTACAGACGTAAATACTGAAAGAAAGGCGACCCTATAATTCCATACGTCAAAGGAATCTCAGAAAATATAAGAAGAATAGGCAACCAATACCATCTTCGGACTGTCTTCAAAACGACCACAACAACAAGAAGTCAATTGACAAAAACTAAACCACAACGCCACGATACCAAAAACTGCAACTACCAGGTATCATGCGAGTGTGGAGATACCTACATCGGAGAAACCAGTCGACTTATGGACATTCGACTTACCGAACACAAACGCAAAACTCGACAAAGGGACACAACTTTGATGGAAAATAGCTCAACATTGGTGGGAAAATCAACATCATATGGAATGGAAAGAGGCAAAGATCCTCGCCAAGGAAGAGAACCTATTCAAGCGCAAATTCCCAAACTCATATCCCATACTTTTCGGAGGTAATTGATATCAACTGTTAAAGGGCGGAGCCAACCAAGTGTATTCATGGTTCACTGAACACAGGTTAGTTTTATGGTTCACTGAACACATGTTAGTATATAAGCTTAGGTAGTCTTAAGTTTTTGTTAGAATTCACTTGACGACGATTGCAGATACATAAGTATTAAGAACGTTGTAAACAAGTAAAAAATAAAAACAATGGAAGTTTGAAACTGTAGCTTACTCTTAGGAGAATGTAGACGGCCGGTAGTAAAAATCTGTCCTATAAACAAGTTAGAAAAGGTTGAGGATGAGTAATCTTGAAGAGATTACTGTAAGGAAAGATATTAACATTTGGTTTCACATTGTATATATTTTTATTTATTTGAAATATGTACACTACAGAAAACAAAGTTTCCCAAATGGTACTACAATTAACAAGCATAAGAATTTTGTGATATACTTAGATTAGAGGCCCTCTATACATTTGACAGTTATTGTTTTACCAGAGGTGGGCAACTCATATTGCCCTCTCTATTTTTTTTTTCATATTGCATGTAAAACGGATTTTATGAAATGGACTGATGTTTTGTTGTCTCTTTTTATAATTTTCCCAGACAGTTTTTGAAAGATTGATTTTTTTTGGTTAGTAAAATATATCCAGCTCTGACAAAACAAACAGTGAATACACACGGTCGATATTAAAAATTAAATAATAGGTAAAATATAAAGACTCCTATGATCTATATTTTTGTTACTCTTTTTCTTACAATATGGAAACATAATGTGTTATTTGTTAACGAAGTAAATGCTTAATGCATATGTTTGTACCTACTGCTTGTAGCTCACTTACCTCGCAAATTCGGCTATTTTTATTAATTTTCCAGCTTGGTAAATGCATGTTTTCTTTTCACTTTTTCTGAGTTTCTTTCTCCGTTGGACAAAGGAATAATACAAATTAGTCGAGGCACGTATTTTTACAGTTTTTGATACAGTAAAATTCCATTTTTAAACCTCACGTTTATTAATCAACAATCTGACAGTGAGAAAGTTATTTATTATCAGGGGTTACCAACCATCATTGCCAACACACAATTTCAAACATTTCCCTAACAAACTGTCAAATCCAGTTGCTCACCTCTAGTAAAACAATAACTGTCAAAAATCGTATACAGGGCCTCTAACTTATATGAGCTTGAAAATCTAGCTTCAAGCACTCTTCCTCTAGTTAAAAGAGTGGTTCCTATCCAATAGATTAAGTTTAAACGATCAGAAGACTGAGCAGTTGACATTGACGCTTAAAAGATCTAATAATTCCTGGGAAACAGATCCTGAGAGGTTAGTCCGCTACTTGAGAGTTTACTTGGATTCTAAGCTAACTTGGAAGGGTCATGTTAGTCATTTGACTAATAAATTACCACGCCAAAAAACTATTTTAACCTGCTACTATGGATTGATTAACTCTTTGCTTTATTGGCTTGGGGTAATTCAATTCATGCATAGTTGGCTTTTAGAATTCAAAGACGGGCAGTTAAGAGTTATTGCGGATCTTAAATTCAGGGATGAATGTGTGGATGCCTTTAAGTCCTTAAATATTCTTACGCTACTATGTCAATATATCTTCCTTTGTTTACATACATTAAAGCGAATATTGCGAAGTTTTTCACACAGAGTATATTTCATGACAATGGCACGAGAGGCAGATACAATGTGCTTTGCCCTTATCAGCGATTGACAAAAACCAGAAATGGAACAAACATCTACTGTATAAAATGTATAATGCACTGCCAGAAAAAGTTCGGAATTTCGATCAGAAAAGTTTTCAAAAATCTATAAAGAATTTCTTGCTTAAACATGCTTTTTATGCATTGGAATAGTTTTTTAATGCAGATTTTTCTTTTCAGTAATTTGTGAAGTAAATTTTTCTTTTAAACAAATTAAAAAAGGTTTTTTTAGCACCTGGACTATTCTTTCTTAAAACTTAGTGGGCGACCATTTGCTACATTTGCTGGGAAATTCTCTTATTGTACTGAATTCTTTAGTATCTGTACGTATGTATTTTATGCTTGTAAAATTTAGTGTAAGAAGTCGTTTACCTGTCTGTCTGTATTTTATTTATGTTTTTAGTACTTTATTATTAGTATTTTTTTGACCTGTGTAAGTGCGAATAGAAAAAATCGGAAAATATCTGAACAAAATACAGAAATTGTACAGAATTTCAAAGAAAAATCGAACATAAGTACTTTACCTTTCGAGCAACACCGGAATCTTCAACGCCGTCATTTTCGTCATTTGTATTACTCGTGGGGGTCGTGAAGACCAAAATGTCAATGACGGATGTGACACCTCCGTCTGAGGAGGACACCATGAGGTCCACGACCAGCACGCCCGACGGAAGGGTTGATTTTACCACCATAAAGATTTGTTTTCTGCAAAGAAAAAAGTAAGACAAAATATATTAGGTAATGCTAATGAAAAAATTTCTTACAACATGAAATTTTAGTAAAAAGTATTAGTCGTAACAGTAGTAGTATGGCATTAATAAGAAATGGGATGCAATTTCGTTCTAAAACTACATGGATTTAAGTTTGTAAACATATTTTTTTAATTTCCAAACAATTGTTTTTTCGGCCAACGCTATGAACAAAACAGTTGACGTATTTTTTGGGTCAAATCTTTAAATATCTTGCTTAATTTTTTTCATTTGATACAGATTTTGTTTTGGATAGGTTTTAAAATAAAATCTGTATGAAATGAAAAGTGTTCGACCCATTTTGTACAAGATATTTAATGATTTGGACCACGATTTGTTCCAAAAAGTTCCAGATGTTTTGTCCATAAGTTTGTGTAACTTCCGTATATACTAAACAATGACGACATTTGTGTTGTTTAGATTTTGTTAGATTAACTGTGAAGGATGGATCGCTTCAAAGTCAGTCAAACCTGAAAGCCCAAGCTAGTATAAGAGAAAAATTTCTCCTCTAGAGGGCGCTGTCAACGGTCAAAACTTACCCGTTTAAAATCTTGGCCAGAGTAAGATGAGTGTTCTTGCTCCAATCAGCATTCATGGGGTTGTAAAGTTTACATTCCACAGCGAACGGTTTCGATTTCAGCAAATATTGGGGAATGTCCTTTATCCTACAAAAAAATCAACGGCGTAAGATATGCTGACGATACTGATGTAATTGCAGACACCCTGGAAGGCATACTACAAGTCGAACGCGTCGATTCGAAAAAATACCTAGGTTGTCAGCTCAATGAGAACTTGGACAACATGCAAAAAGTCCGTGCAACAATTGAACAGAATTAGAATGAAATCAGTATTGTGCAGTCGCGATCACAATACCTCTTTTCGAATTCGAGGAATGAACATGCTTCTTTGTTATATTTTTAGCATCTTTTATTACGGCGTGGAGGGCGTCCAAAATTCGATGATTTTGGAGGGTTTCGAGTATTTCCAGAGAAGATGGAAAAAAACTGCGCCCACTTGCGAGGCTCAATTTTTAAGAGAAGTTTAAGAATGTTTCACATTCAGTTTTTAAGATATAACACAAAATTGGTATTTTTTTTGAAATAACCGAGGGACTGATCCTTTTTTTTTGTTTGATTTATAAAATCAGCTTTACATTCCCTTTAAAATGATTTATCACACTGTGTGTTTTATTTTTTGTATTTTTTATATATTTTTACTTATTTATTTTTTTCAATTGAGTTCTCTAAGCCAGAAGGAGTATACAATCAATGATTTTTTCAATTAATATTATATTACTTTTTCCCCTCACTTTTTACAATAATAAAAAATAAAAACATTAAAAGTATCTATTGAAGAAATAAAAAAAATAAAACATGAAGTGTGATACATTATTTGGGGGGGAATTTTAAGCTGAATTTAAGAATCAAACTTAAAAAGGTTAATTCCATAACAAACATACCAACTTTGTGTTATTTCTCAAAAACTAAGTGACAGATAAAGTTCAGTTAAACAGTCGAACAAAAAAGTCATTTACACTAAACAGAAATTTTCACAAAGCCCCCGTAGCTCGAAAATGGCATATCAAATGCGGTTTTCACCTTTAAGAGTAGATTCTTTTTGTTCTATCAGGGACTTAGGAAATGTCGAACTGACGTTCAAAACGGGTCATTTGATATCCTTACTTTTTGGAGTCAAATAAACATAAGAATTGGATGAACTTTAAATGGGAGGCACATTTTATAAAAACTAAGACTCGACTCGGAAAACTTTTTTGATTTTTTGCGAATAAGCTAAAATTTTAAAACAAGAATAGATTTGGAAGCAGTTTTTACATAAAAATGGACTTTTTAAAATTTTTATAAACTCGTAAAACTTGCAGTAGGCAAAAACTTGGAAGAAAAGAAAAAATCTTTCTACGCAAAAATTGTGCTAAACGCCAAATAGAGAATAAATTGCTCTACTTTATTAGAAAGGTAAAAATAAATAAAATACTAAAATTTCCTATTTTTAAAGGTAGGAATATAATAAACTAAATTTGTTTCAAAAATAATATTTTATTATAATGTAACACCAGTTCACTTGAAAACAGGCGCAAAAAAATACATTGTTAAGAAAGAACAGCGAATGTGTAAGAGACGGCGTGCCTCCAAGCTACAAAATAGGGCAAATTTATTAAGGAAAAACAGAGAAATTGCAGAAAACGTGTGTCATTCGCTCTTCTTACTTAATATTTTGACCGAAAAAAGTGCCCATTCGCTGCAGACTGTTGCATTCGCTCTTCTTATCCAACAGTATGACTTGAAAGTTGATTTCATGGCATATTCGCTGAATTTAATAATTTTTTTTAAATATTGTCGTGACGCTCCTTAGAGCTACACAACTATGCAACTAGTATGAGTAATACACGCATTTAAATAAATGGTTGTATAATAATAAAATAAATAAATAATAAATTCATAAAATCATAAAAATCATAAAATAAATTCACACTAATTAGTAGTAGTAGAGTAGTATAGGGGCGGCCCGTAGGCCTGGCAATTAGGCCTCTTCATGGACCCTTTCTGCCATACCTTGTTTCTTACCCCTATGCTCCTAATTGGCTAATTAAATTGTTATCCATGAATCCCTCTAGATATCCCCAAATCTGCTTCAAGCGACAGCTACAACTTGAACAATTGAAAGCGCACTCAGCAATCGCTAAGCTGATTAAACAGGGTGCCCACAGAATTTTTCGAAAAAGAATTCATGACCAACTTGTTAAAATTAAAAAAAATCGGCTTACTAAAACTGATCTCTCGTTTAACATTTTTTTCTTCCTTTTTTGAAGGTACTTCATTACACTCTTTGTCTATTTTTAAACAGCGCTAAGAAAATAATGATTAAAATGCGCCGCAGGCAGAAAATTCTCCGAAAATGATTTTTTGACGATTTTTGTAAAATATATTTTGGATTGGCATCTAGGTCACAATTCTTCAAAAACGACAGAAAATACCCGTCACAATTCTGGAAAGTGGCGAGTTTTACTTATTGCCTCATTTAAAATAAAAACACAACGTAATTAATACTTATCCTAACGCTTTAAGACACTGCGTAATTTTTTTAGTAACATTTTGTAAATTTAATATTTTAAAGATATTCTGCAAGACTAGTTTTACGGCGGAGCTAAATTGCTACCACGCGTACCAATAAACGTCAAAAAGTTTCGAAAATCCTCAAACCTCGCAAAAGGAAAGACAGGGTTTGTGAGATTTTTCTGAACAGTGACATATTCCATGGCTATCTATGGTTTTGTATGTTAAAAGTTTGAAAGGTTTGTGTACACACAAAAATAGGCTTCATAAAATAAATTTTTAAATCAAAAGAAGGGTTTCTCACAAAAACTGCCTACAAAAATTTAAATTGACATATTTTTTAAAGAAACTAAATTTTAAGGAATATTAGCAAATAAGTCCTGATTTTTTTTAAGGGCGAGATTTTCTGACTATTTTTGAAGAAACACGACCCTAGTGTCAATTATAGATTAATTGCCAAAATCATATGGTAAATGTAGGATAAACGCGCCGCAGGCGAATTTTTTTTAGAAAATTTGTTTGAAAATTTGTTTTGAAAGAAAGTTGCTAAAATTAAACTAAAAAAATTAAAATTTTGATCTTTTTCACATTTTGATGAAATGAAATAGTAGAATAACAATAAAATAATAGAAAAAAAACTGAAAGAGCATATGAATAGCAATTCTGATACTCTTATCGTAGTCGGGCAGTAGAAACCTATTTTCGTTATTTATGTGGTGATTTTGATATATTTTGGTAAGATCATATGGTAGACCAAAACAAATCCGAAAATAATATTTTTTAGTTCGGCGTCCCATTACGGGTGCCGTCGCGGCGCTCTAAATTGCTTAAATGCTTTTACATTAGTTTTTATATGTATCTCAAAAACTAAAGCTCCCAACACAATTTTTTTTGCAGATTTTGTTGACCAATAAAATTACCTTTTTACTAATGTATTACACTTTATACGTGCTTTTCACCAATGTGTATAATATTGGATCAAAATACAATACATGTAAATTCCGTCTTTTCAGTTTTTCTTGAATTCCAGTAAATTGATTTTTTTAAAGTCATTTTAGGGGTGATTTTGGTTTACCATACAAATAATTTTTTCTTTTTAGTTCCTGAAAATTAAACGTTTTTAGCAAAGACCATATCTTATTAGATAAAGTGATTAAAAAATCGCAAAGTTGCCAATATCGCATTTTTACTAATTATTGTAGTTTTTGCCATCATCTCCTATTTTTTTTGTAACATTTTACTCTAGCTTAATTTTTCCAAAATTTTTGTTAGCGTAAGAGAAAATAGTGCAAAAGAATTAACTAAGATCATCTTTGTCATTTAAGTGTTCAAATTTTGTTTTTATACATCTTCAAACATAAAAAAAAATATGGAAGAGAAAAACGGTTTTTGGCTCCAAATTGACATACTTTTATCCCTGGAACTTTTACATTTTTCATCTGATTATGATGCCCCTTTCAAAAAACAGCTCCTTAGGGTACTAGTATTTAAACTGTATAAAAAACTATCAAATAAAAATTAATTTCTTTAAATCGGACGGGTGCGAAAGTTGGGATTTGTGCAGATTTCTCTAAATTCATCACAGCATAACAAAATTTTGTAAAATATATATGTTTTTGTCTTAATTGAGGTACAAATGTAACTAAAAATTAGTATTAACATTTAAAAAAGTAAAACCAAAGTGACTATTTTATTCCTATCAACTATATTTTAATCTAAGTACATACAAAAAAATATATTATTTTAAAGTAATATAATATTTGTTATATACTTACATATGTGACTTCTACTCCTATGTCCGCTTATCATTCTTAATTTCAATAAAGTAAAGTTTGAAATCGAGTTCTTACCTTATTTTTTAGTTAGCTTATGTTTCGACGTAATTTTTAGGAGTGAATTTGAACAATAAAAGCGTTCCAAAATAAACCCTACTTGTGACCGTGAGGTGAGGTAAGCGAAATTCCCCGTGGAAAAAGATGAAAAAAGCTAACCTTACCTCACGGTCGTTCAAGAATAAGCGTCCAGCAAATTATTTAGTTTCTAACAAATTTGTCCTCACCCATCAATTTTAAAAACCCTGAAACTATATACATAAAAAATGATTAAAGTAAATTTAAGGCAATGGAATCTTGATAAAGGATTACATGTTTAGTTTGTAAGGTTTGGTCCAAATCTGAAACAAAGCTTTTGAATGCACAAATGCTACAAATGTCGAAATCTAAAAATAATAATAGTTATTTATACATATACCAAGTGCCACATTTAGTCGGTTCCTCCCGCGGTTTGTTTGATGCTCGATAAAATCAATAAAAAATCAAGGGAGGCGGTGCACTTTACCCCAGAGGCATATATTTGATTTTATCTACCACCTAATAATAGTTACAGTAACAACAATTTCAGCACCGATTTTTAATTATTTTCATTTTGTAGCAAGGATCTATATGCGGTACAGTGAGGTAAGCAAAACTCCTGGAGGGAGGTAAAATATGCAAAACTTCCTAGCGAGGTAAAGTGACATTTTCGCTCCTCATGCGGGTCGAAAATGTCAGTTTCTGATGAGGTAGTAGATAAAAATGTTATTTAAAGCAAATTTAAAACGCTTTGGATAAAAATTCGGAATAAGACAATTCCTAAAATGTATTTATAATGTTTTTAATTGAAAACTTTATTTATCTGTCCAAACCATGTCAAAACGAAGATATTAACCGCATAAAATTACAAGATATCAGTACGGGTGCATGATTATCCATATCAAAAATAGCTAAAGAAAACAGACCGTTTTGCCACAAAATTTTGAAGTAAAAATTAACATTTTTATTCGAAAAACATTCACGAAATTCTCTAATAGAATAGAACTATTAGAACAAAAATGAAATTGAATTTCTCAAAAATTACCGATTATTTTTATTGCACTTGCTATAATACTACTGAAAATAATTAAATTTTCTTTAAACATTTTTACAAATGATGGTGCATTTTAACAAATGTTTTTTACAAATACACTTATTGTTCTCATTAACACAATGTAAGTCATTACAAAAAATTTAAATTAAATCTCTTATCTCCAGGTGCAATATTTTTCTTTACCAGTAATATTTCAGTACATGTAGACATCATAGTTTAAAAAAAAAAAAGATCTAGTATTTGTACGCCGAGAGGGCTGTGTATGTGGCTTTTAAATGCTGACATTAGGTTGCTCTAAGTAAAGAAACTTAAAATCATACAGTCATTCCTTTTTTTAAGAACAATAGGCACTGTAGTTGAGACCCCGACTAAAGTTTAATTATGTTTATAAATAATTGGCAACCTAATTTAATTAAACTATGATCCATTGTATTCATTGTAATAACATTTTAATTCGAAATAAATAAATAAAATTATGAAATTGACGTTTGCACCCATACTAATAAAATAAATGCAATAGCTACTTTAAGTTATACTGTGGTTTTACTTTTATAAAGCTCTAATAAATAAATGTTAATACTAATTTTTAGGTACATTTGTACCTCAATCAAGACAAAACATATACATTTTACAAAATTTTTTTATGATGTTTTGACGAACTTAGAGAATTCTGCAAAAATGCCAACTTTCGCACCGTCCGGTTGTATGAAATTCAATTTTAATTGATTTTTTTTATATACTTTAAATACTAGTACTCTAAGAAGCAGTTTTCTGAAGGGGTCATCATAATCAGATAAAAAATGTAAAAGTTCCAGGGACAAAAGTAAAAGTATGTCAATTTGGACGCAAAAATCGTTTTTTTCTTCCAATTTTTTTTTTATGATTGAAGATGTATAAAAACAAAATTGGAACACTTAAATGACAAAGATGATCTACGTTAATTTTTTTGCACTATTTTCTCTTACGTTAACAAAAATTTTTGAAAAATTTAAGCTAGAGTAAAATGTTACAAAAAAAATAGAAAATGATGACAAAAACTATGATAATTAGTAAAAATGCGACGTTAGCAAATTTGCGATTTTGTGATCACTTTATCTGATGAGATATGGTATTTGCTAAAAACGATTAATTTTTAGGAACTCAAAAGAAAAAATAATTTGTATAGTAAACCAAAATCACCCCTAAAATGGCTTCAAAAAAATCAATTTACTGGATTTCAAGAAAAACTGAAAAGACGGAATTTTGCATATATTGTATTTTGATCCAATATTATGCACAGTGGTGAAGAGAACGAATAAAGTGTAATACAGGAATAAAAAGGTAATTTTATTGGTTAACAAAATCTGTAAAAAAATTGTGTCGAGCTCTTTAGTTTTTGAGATATATATAAAAATTAATAAAGGGACATTTAAGTAATTTAGGGCGCTGCCACGCCATCTGTAATGTGACGCCGAACTAAAAAATACTTTTTAAATTAGTTTTGGTCTATTTTACAACTATGCCAATTTGTATCAAAATCACCACAACTTCACTCTTTACTGCCCGACTATCGGGGAATTTCCATGACTTTCCAGACTTTTGAGTAAGTTCCATGACTTTCCATGACCACGTTTTTTTTCCTGACTTTCCAGGACTTTCCAGAATGTCGACACCCTGTTAAAAGAACTCGCCCAAAGGCTTTTTCCTTAAGATAATTAAAATATCAAAAACAATATGCATCAGAGAAAAAGTAACATTTTCAAATATACATATAATTAAAGTTTAAATTTAAAAAAAAGAAAAAAATATACCTGGTGCCTGTAACCAATTGAGTTTTCCCGTAATCTATGAAAAACACCTCGTACCAATCTTCAGCTTCGTGGCGTTTGGCATCTACCACTTTCCCGCGGCACCATTTTTGTTCTTTCGTGATGCCCTGGCTCTCCGTCACGTACAGTACGAGATACATTGAATCTAAAAGGTTAACAAAATTCTGCACTCTGGTATGAAAGCAACTTATACAGTAGGTTGTTTTTTTTTTAATTTAAAAAATCACACAAAATAATATTAAAATAGTTTTGGCACGCCCGTCATTTTAATTAAATATTTCATACTTTCTTTATAAATTAAAAAAAAAAGACAGGTGCTGATTGCCCGTTTGTACCGAGTATCACACTATATTCTGAACTGGAAAGGTTTATAATTTTTTTAATGCTTTTATATTTACGTTCCAACAAAAGCTAATTGTTTTTGCAAATGTCAAATTTAGACATCAAGTTTGGAAATTTTAAATGACATACTACATATTATTGCATTTTTGAATCGCCTTTCCTTCCTGATTTTAAAAACATCAAACTCGTTATTGTATTATTATTATTTATTATATTATTATAAGATAAGGATTTTGCTCGGGATTTTGGTAATTTTCTCACAAACCACTATAGATACAAATAACGTGTATAATTAGAGCGAGAAATTTTGTTCAAATAAAAATGGATTCGACCACAACATTTTTTTTATTGAATAATCCTTCCTGCCTGAGAGAAAAAAGTGAAAATAAACGAAATAACTAAAGAAATTGTTTCTCTTCAACTCTGTCAAATCAGGGTTTTATTGTTATTTGAAGGTGGTAAACAATGTTAAACTTGAAAATAAAGTAGTTTCGAACTTCCATTGTATTTATTTCTTACTTTTTCACAATGTTTCGAATCCTTATGTACCTGCAATCGCCATCATGTGAATACTAACAAAAACTAAGACTGCCTAATCTTATATACCAGCATGTGTTCAGAGAACCATAAAACTAACCTGTGTTCAGTGAACCATCAAGTTTACAGTTGGTTGGCTTTACCCTTTCATAGTTGAAATCTCCAAAAAGTATGGGTTTCCAAATATCCTTGATGGTGATGCTTTATTGAAAAAATACATTCTGGTTCCTCTGTATGAAAGCTGTTTCTTTGAACTTCCGCTTGAATAGATTTTGTTATTTCCCTTTGTCGAGTTTTGCATTTGTGTTCTGTAAGGCGAACTTTCATGGGTCGGCTGGTTTCTCCGATGTGGATATTGGTGTTGTGGCGATTTGGTTTAATTTTTGTTAATTGAATTCTTATTGTTGTGGTCGTTTTGAAGACGGTCCTAAGCTGGTATTGGTTGCCTATTCTTCGTATCTTTTCTGATCTGATCTTTTCCAGATGATAAATATGTTGTCCATCCATGTATCTTAGCCATAGTTTGGGTCTCTGCCATGATGTTCGCAGAGCTTCTTCTTCAAAGGATTCCATCCAGAAAGATGTTGGCTACTACCGGCGAAAATGAAGATGCCATGGGTAGACCATCCTGGAAGTAAGAATTATGCAGACATCATTTCAACAAATCCAAATGGCATTAATTGGTAAATTGGTTCTATCAGAGAGGTGGTTGTCCTTGAATAGCTTCTGTTGAATGATTTGGAGTGATTCTTCCAGTGGTACGTTCGTGTACAAACTTTCGACGTCAAAACTAACAAACTGGTCGTCAGGTTGTAGGTTGATGTCTCGAAAGAGGTCCACGAAGAATTTTTGACGAATGATGATAACTTTCCTTGAAGAGGCTGGATGATTAGTCGAAGATATTTAGTAAGATTAAGTCAGAGAATTGCGAGAACTGGTTATCGGTCGAAGAGGTATGATTCCTTATGAATTTTCGGCAGGCCATACATATGCGGTGCTTTGATGCAGTGCGGTTAGAGTTTGCGCCTTCCAATATCGTTAAAGTATCTTCTGTGTTAGTAGAGAGTTTGGTAGATTTTTCTTTCTATGGTGGTGGTTGGATGCTGAGTTATTTGTAATTTCTTTTTTGTTTGAGCCTCTTCAAATTTCTGGTCGTAGGTGGTGGTGGGTTCCTTTGTCTGCAGGAAGAATTGGGATCGACTGATGTGATTTAAGTTCCTTGAAGGCTGATGGCGGTGCTAGCTTTGTCTCCAATTTTGGTTTGTTATCTAAAATTGTTCTGATCTTCCATCTAAATTCTTTTGCTTTTACTCTATCACAAAATCATTGACCAGAAGCTACTCAAAGTCAACCACCACTCTGATAGAACCAATTTACCAATCAATGCCATTTGGATTTGTTGAAATGCTGTCTACAGAATTCTTACTTCCAAGAAAAGGACAGCTATTTTCGACAGGAAGATGATCTACTCATGGGATCTCCACTTTCGCCGGTAGTGGCCAACATCTTTATGGTATCCTTTGAAGAAGAAGCTCTAACTACTAACTAACGCTAGGAAACAAGGACGACATATTTATCATCTGGAAAAAGGACAACAATACACTAGAACAATTCTTCAATCATGTCAACCGCATAAGAAACTGCATCACATTAACTCTGGAAAAAGAAGAAAATTATCAGCACCCCTTTCTCGACGTTTTAGTCACCAACAAGACACTGACACTTTCGTATATCGCAAACCAACTCATACTGAACAATATCTAAACTTAGAATCAAGAAGAAGCTTTAAATAAAGAAAAGGCAAAAATTCGATCCGATCTACGAAATAATGGGTTTCTCCAACTCGATCAATAAAACTCTTCAGACCACATCAACACAAAGAACGACAGATGCAAATCCAAATGTCACTTATAATTCCATTCATCAAAGGAATCTCAGAAAAGATAAAAAGAATAGGCAATCAATACCATCTTCGGACTGTCTTCAAAGCGACCACAACAATAAGAAGTCAATTACCAGGTACCATGTGAATGTGGGGATATCTACATCGGAGAACCAGCCGACCCACGGAAGTTCGCCTTACAAAACACAAACGTAAAACTCGACAAGGGGACACAACTGGATCAAAAATAGCTCAACATTACTGGGAAAATCAACATCATATGGAATGGAAAAAGGCAAAGATCGTCGACAAGGAGGAAAATCTATTCTAACGGAAGTTTAAAGAAAGCAGCGTTCATACAGATAAACCAGAACGTATTTTCTCAACAAAGCGTCACCATCAAGGATATTTGGAACCCCATACTTTTCGAAGATAACAGATTACAAATGTGAAAGGGCCGAGCCAACCAAGTGTAAACTTCATGGCTCACTGAACACCAGTTACTTTTATGGTTTACTGAACACATGCTAGTATATAAGATTAGACAATGGCCCAATGAGCATTTTTGTCTATATAAAAGTTACAGCAAATAATATAAAACCTTCATAAAATAACCAAAAGTTATATTATTTAGTGTTGGTGATAATTTTATAACTCTAATGTATCTCTTAAATGAGTGAAAAAGACTTGAAAAACAACTGTTCAATACCAGCTTATAAAAATTTATGGTACATAGTAATGGATAGAAAAACAACATATAGATTTTATAAAACTTCCTTATGAGCCCTCAAGTATAGAGATTATTATAAAAAGGTTTTACAACTGTTCTAACAACACTACATAACAAATTAAAGGTTTTTATGGATTTAGAAATATAGATTTTTCATCTTTCTTCCCTTTGCTTGTTATGTATTATTCTTTTTCTTTTTACAATAAAAAAAATTATAAAATGGTGTTTAGCAATCTTCTAAAATAAATAAAAATGAAAGTGAGATAAGCTGAAGCAGGAATATGAATATTTATATACTATAGTCAAATAAAAGCTGTTTCCTCTCTGAAAATCAGCTGCGGTCCCGTGTGTACTGTATAGTTTTCGAATACACTCATGTAAATTTCATGGGCTCCAAAAATACTTGAGAAAACGGGAAAAAAAATATTCGTTTAAATATCAGTTTTTTTTTTCATACGCGTTTTTTTCTTTCTGGGACAAATATTGAATTTTGTATGGTGTTCTTAACCCTAACAAGCAATATTTCAATTGAAACACATGTTGAAACCCCATAAATAACGTTTTTATTTAGGCCAAAAACCTATTTTTGTAATCCAAAATGGCGAAAATTTCCGACAATTCTATAAAAAAAACAATACAACTATACCACTGTTTACCTCGACGAACACTATTTTATGACACTTTTAAAAAATGATGCTACTTGGAACAAAGGGCTGCAGATGGCGCAGTGTTGAACACTGATGGTCCGTTTCTGCGAGCTTAATATAGTTACCATTGTTCTCTTTTCCTAAATGCATTCCTCGAGAGATCCAGCATACTACACATACCAGGAAAAATACCCGCCTCCACACACTTCAAGCCCACATAATTGTCAGAGGTAACTATCTCAAGAATATAGTTAGATTGCGGGGTCGAAGGGTATACAGGCGAGTATTTTCCGGGGTGTTCACATTTGCCGCCGACCAGCAGTATCAGCGTATGCGCTCGACGTTTCACGGTGCGTTTTTGCAACCTTAACACGGTTACTATATTGTTCTCTTTTTCTAAAACACGGTTCCCATCTATGCGTTTCTCATTCGTGGGTCCCCCGAATCAACGTGGTCTAAGCGAGATTTGCCTATACAAGTTCATGTCGGACCACGTGATGAGTTTTTGAGTCAGGGTGACTACGCATGGGAAACGCTGGTGGGAATCGGGTGTAAAATGCATTCGATCCCCATATCTGTCATCGGCAACTATCTCAAGAAGATTTGGATCTCTTATCTCTCTCAGATTGATGTAATTAAAACAAGATAATAATGGTATGGTATCTCGCAAAAACGCGCCTTTTGATGTCGCAAAAACGATCCTTTTGATGTCGCAAAAACGCGCCTTTTGATGTCACAAAATTAACATTAAAAAATCTTGTTTGTTTTGTTATTATAATTGCCAAAATAAATTAAAATTGTTTTTTTTTTGTTCTAAAAACAGTTGTATTATAATCACTATATAAAAAAATTAATAACAACATTATAGAAAAAACCTTATGGGCAAAAAAGGTTTATGAATGAGTTCATAAGAATATTACAGACACCAATTTATATAACTATTGTGTGTGAGTTCCCAAGTTTTTATAAGTGTCTCTCGAAATATTTTCAATCTTATCTTATATAAATTTGTTGTTGGTTAATTAAGTTTTATAAGTGGGTTGATAGCAAAATTTTAAAAATCAATCTATTATATATCTTTAATTGATAGTGACTTACGGTTTTATAGGTGGGTTGACAGAAAGATTTCAAACAACAATTTATATAACTTTTGTCACTGATGACTTATATTTTTATAAATATTTTGGTGGAAACATTGTTAACACCAATTTATATAACATTTGAACCGATGACTTTAATTTTTATAAAGATGTCCGTGGAAATATTGTTAACGCCAGTTTTATGTTACTTTAAGGTACCATCAATTTAGAGCCTTTAATAAAATAAATATACAAACAAAATTCTTGTAGGAAACTTCTAAATACCCTAGGGTATCAATGGAACCCTCTTTATAATAATTATATAAATATCTGTCACCAGAAGTTTCTGAAAATGCTCATTGGGGGAAGTTCGAAACTCTAGTTTAATCTAAGTTCAACATTGTCTACTACCTTCAAACATCAGTTATAAGCTTAGTCTTTAAATTTTAGCCAAATTCTTATTTTTTTCTGATTCAGAAGGGATTAACCCGCAAAATAGTCATTTTGTTTGATCTCCATCCTTTACCATTTTGCCAAAATTTTTATTTAAATTTTAGCGTTACGCTTGTTATGGAAAAATGTTTTTTAACAACATTATAGAAAAAACCTTATGGGCAAAAAAGGTTTATGAATGAGTTCATAAGAATATTACAGACACCAATTTATATAACTATTGTGTGTGAGTTCCCAAGTTTTTATAAGCGTCTCTCGAAATATTTTCAATCTTATCTTATATAAATTTGTTGTTGGTTAACTAAGTTTTATAAGTGGGTTGATAGCAACATTTTAAAAACCAATCTATTATATATCTTTAATTGGTAGTTACTTACGGTTTTATAGGTGGGTTGACAGAAAGATTTCAAACACCAATTTATATAACTTTTGTCACTGATGACTTTAATTTTTATAAAGATGTCCGTGGAAATATTGTTAACGCCAGTTTTATGTTACTTTAGGGTACCATCAATTTAGAGCCTTTAATAAAACAAATATACAAACTCAATTCTTGTAGGAAACTTCTAAATACCCTAGGGTATCAATGGAACCCTCTTTATAATAATTATATAAATATCTGTCACCAGAAGTTTCTGAAAATGCTCATTGGGGGAAGTTCGAAACTCTAGTTTAATCTAAAGTTCAACATTGTCTACTACCTTCAAACATCAGTTATAAGCTTAGTCTTTAAATTTTAGCCAAATTCTTATTTTTTTCTGATTCAGAAGGGATTAACCCGCAAAATAGTCATTTTGTTTGATCTCCATCCTTTCCCATTTTGCCAAAATTTTTATTTAAATTTTAGCGTTACGCTTGTTATGGAAAAATGTTTTTTTACCAGACAGTATTTTTATATACCCATCAGCTAACTTTGACAATTTGTTAGATATCCCTATTTATCTATCTCAAGAAAAACTGTTTAAAATGAGACAATTTTTTTCATATGTGACTGTGCGTGTCAATTTCAATAAATCTATCTCTCTCTTTTTCGATCCATTTTTTTCTGTTTCGATCCCATAAAGTTTATAAACAGCAGAAAAATAAGATAAAA
The DNA here is from genome assembly GCA_963921995.1 of Oxystoma pomonae. Lineage (NCBI taxonomy): Eukaryota > Metazoa > Arthropoda > Insecta > Coleoptera > Brentidae > Oxystoma > Oxystoma pomonae. The sequence continues at coordinate 76,319,736 of OY998166.1, read as the reverse complement.
CGGAAAACCGAACACGCTACTCAGAGCAGGAGTTTGAACATCTAAATCCTTTTCGGATCGATCTTGGAGTATGCGAGAGTGGTTTTAGAGCAATAAACGAAAGCGCTATTAATGCTATTCAAACACGAGTAAAATACAAACATTGGCTTTTGACTTACTTATTTGAGGTTGTTGTACATTCTCTGCCGCTCCTATCATAACATAATTTTCGATATCTTTGTTCAGGGCATTCAGCTTTGACTGCAAGTTTTTGTGCTGAATGAAAAAACTGTCCATCGAGTTGATGTGCTGCACCTCAACTTTTTCCATGCCTTAAAAGGTGAAAATTGGTAAATAAATGAGTACAGCGCGGCTGTCCTTAAAATTAGTAGAAATTAGAACTCCAAGGTTTAAGGGTTTTTCGGACACTACAGCTAGTTTGCTTACTAGACCCCTGCAAATTAGGTTTGAATCAAAAAAAAATTCGGAACAAAAGGTTTTTTAAAAGTTTACCAAAGTTTGCCACTAGAAATGTTTTTTTTTTTTCAAGATTGCTACTGTAAAATATTGTTTTTCCTGTTTAATAAAAATAAATAGTACAGTTTTGCACTTGACACAGACACAGCAATAAATCCAACAAAAAAATTTTACAAAAGTTGTACACTAGCCTCTATTTTAAAAGAACTTACAATTTAGATTTTTTGCTTTTAATTCCAGAACTAGTCAAAATTTAAGCAAGGTTACTAAAGCAGATATTTTAAGCTTTAATATTGAAGAAGTAGTCCATTGGTGGAAATAATTCAAATAAATGAAAATGCTTTAGTCATTCTCCAATGTTTTTTATTATTGATGTGTGATTACCATCAATTTAAATCGATTTTTAAAAGTAATTAGTAATAAAAATAATTCTAGGATAGAGGTTTTTGGAACTTATCCTTACTTACAGGCCAAAATGTGGAAACTAGTGTATTTTTGGGAGATATGAATATAAACTTGCTGCAAGATCAAAATAGAATTCAGGATAATTACTTAAATTTCTTAGCGATGAGTGGACTTATTTGCAAGGTAAGGGGGATTACAAGGGAAAGGGGCACTCAAAAAAGTTGTCCAGACCATTGCTCAGTAAAGTGTCATGATACTATTGAGGAGGTAAAAACTGCAATGCTTTCTACAAAGGTCTCAGAAACACATGATCATTATCCGGTCATAGTAAATATTAAACATAAAATAACTATAAATACTAAAACAACTAATATAAAAAAATGGTTAGAAAAACTAAAATATCAAATGCTAGAAAACCTACTTCAACAAGAAACTTGGGCTGATGTTTTAGACAAAACTGATACTTATGCGTGTGCTGAGACTTTTGTAAATACAGTTGAGCAATATATTAGAGACCTAACACAATGATCTCTCATAGCAAATAAAAGGTATAAATTGAAGCCATGGATTACAGCAGGTGTGTCAATTAGAAATAGAAATAAATTAAAAAAAGCTCTTGTACAAGATCCAGAAAATGTAGTTGTGAAAAATAGATATATTACGTATCGTGATAAAATTATTAAGCTAATAAAAAACTCAAAAAAGAACTACTATAAACGACTAATTGAAACTTGTCAAGGCGACTCCCAAAAAACATGGAAAACCATAAAAAATATTACAAGTCAAAACAATACTGTATTCCAAATAAAATCTATTACGACACAGGAAGGTCAGCTGGTAACAAGGCAAAATGGAAAAAAACTTGCCCAACGAATCAATAGAATTTATGCATCTCAAAGCAATATCTGGAGAAACAGTAAAGAGTGCAAATTTGATCCTATAACTACAAACGAATTAATTATGCAAATCAGGTCTCTAAAATCTAATGCAGCCTAATGCCAAAATACTAAAAAGCTTTCACCATTTGCTAATCAAACCATTGCTACACCTGACGAATCTCATTTTCACTCAAGGAAAATTTCCTTATGTACTAAAGAGAACAGTAATTATTCCCATTTTTAAAGCTGGAAAAAAAGATCTTACTACAAACTATAGGCCAATTGCCCTTACTTGAAAAATGCATAAAACTTAGGATGACTACTTTTTTCAAAAACATAAAATTATTTCTTCAGATCAATTTGGGTTTCAGGAGGGAGTAGGACCTGAAAGTGCACCATCTAAAGTAACGGAGTTTATTGTAAATCATTTTTGTGGAATAAACTATAGGCATCTTTTTAGACTTGTCCAAGGTTTTTGACACTGTCACACCAAATAAGGTTGGAAAGATTTGATAACATTGGAATAAGTTGAATAGAATACCTCTGCAGATTTTAAATTCGTTTATTAGTGAAAGACCTCAACAAATAAGAATAGCCAATGAAATAAGTAATCCTCTTAAAATCATCTGTTTTACCGATGACACAGTTGTGGAATGAAACCCATAAAAAAGCTGAGGGTTATTAGGATCGTGAATCAATGGTTGGACAGCAGCCTGTTAACATTGAACGCCGAAAAAACCATTTTGTAACTTTTACAATGACAGCTTCTATGAATGTGTAATTGTAATAAAATAATTTTTTAAATTGGTGCTAGAAAGTACGAATAGTGCACCATACAATAAACTGTAGATTTGAAAGATTTAAACCTTATAACAAAATTTTTGGGTAATATTTACGAAATCCAAAATCTGAAAAACCCATATCAATAGCCCTACTTCGAAAGTTATGATTTTTTTAAATATATTTTAACGTTTTCTCAAATAACTCGGAAACTAAAGCTCCCACGAATTTGGCCTTAATAACAAAATTTGAAGTCCATATTCATGGAAACTTAAATCTAAAAACCATATATCGCTACTTGCTGTTGTTCCAAGGTTACAATTTTTTTAAATATTTTATCCCCCCTTTTCCCCCCTTCAACCCCCCACTACCCTACCCAAAAGTTAATCGGTTCATGGTCATCCGATAGATAATTTTTATACCAAATGTCGTTAAAATCGATTAAGGCGTTCTTCACTTATCGCGTATACAGACAGACAACAGACAACTTTTTTTTCGTCGATTAAGGTGTTTTGGAACCCTAGTAACTCATTTTTGATAAAATTAAGAAAAGTCAAAATTTGACGATTTTAATAGTCCGCCATACCATATTGGTATGGTGGACTAAAAAAGATTGTGTTAAATATCACGGCGTCTATATAGATCAGGTATTACAATATAAACAACACATTGCATATGTAACAAATAAACCAAAAAAGCTGATTTATAAATTCTTACAACTTTGACAAATATTAAATATTAGCACAATTAAATCTGTAAATTATAGTCTTGTCGAGTCTATCTTAACATATGGTTTAGTAGTATGGGGATTGGCATCGCAATCATCGCTGAAAACACTGGAGGTGATTCAAAAAACCATAATTAAAATCATGATATTTAAAAACAAAACATATCCTGTATATTGGATCAAAAATTCGTAACAAATTACCAGATTCTTTTAAAATTAGGAAGTATAATAGTATTAAAAAGAGTTAATACATGGGTTTTTAAAAATAATTTACTAGGTTTTATAGGTTAAATAAAACCATGTTTACTTAATTATTTAACTTAGAAAATAGGGTTGATTTGTATATATACATAAATATTAAATAAATAAATAAAATAAATTTATCTAAAGATTTATCCAACCTATTTCGACTGTCATTCTCAGGGGCTATCCTCGGGTGGTGCTACAAGTATGGAGAGATCATATGTCTATGGAAAAGTAGGGAAAATGAGCAGCTACATTGCTGTGGAAAATGATTTTTTTTTTATGGAGAACTATATATAAAAAAAAAACCTTATCAGCTACGAGAGGAACCTGAACCCCATGTTTGGGGGAGGGAGGGGTCATTACAAACAACAAATGATGATGAAAATATCTAAAAAAGGACTAGTGACACTGATAAATGTAAAAGACAACCAACTGCAGTATCGGCGAAAGTACCTTTATTTTGAAAGAAAATTAAGTGTCTCTATGGAGACAGATATAATTATCTTTCCAGATATCCTAAGCTTATTCAATAATTTTCTATTACGGGTGTTAAACCGTGTTTGACATATTTGCAAATATAGTTTTTATTCGACCCAAACCTTTACAGTTTCAAATGCCTGCTTAGCCGAATATTTTAAATAATTAAACAACCAATACAAATTTTGATTTTGTGAGTAAGACGATTTGTTTAATAGACACTTAAAGTAAATATTTCAACGCATCGGGATCGGTATACGTATCGCGTTCGAAATAAAGCCAAAATACACTACATTTTTGACTTGCTCATGCCATGTTTCAAACGATGCCCGCTTTTTTGACGGGTGCGATGACACAAAAGCTGACAGCAATCGATGCGTACGGAGTGAAGAACGTATCGTTACGTCCATTCCAACGCACGCATCGATTGCTGTTAGTAGTTCTGTCATCGCACCTTTCAAAAAAGCGGGCATCCTTCGAAACATCGCATAAACAAGTCAAAAATGTAGTGTATTTTGGCTTTGAAATGTGTTGAAATATTTACTTTAATTGTCTAATATCTCCTAACAACCAACATTGAATTTATTATTTTCCTTCTTTCAACTGCTGCCGGTTCAAATATGTTCGAAAATTATTAGGCCAACATGATGCATTAACTTTATGTAATATAATAAGTCAAACCGATTTTGAGACATTTGCAAAATATGTCTTAAAAAAAATAAAAAAATGTTTATTTTCTAGCTCTCCATAAATTTTTTTACAGTTATTTTTTTACCAGAGGTGAGCAACTCGATGATAGTTGGCAAACACTAACAATAAATTAAATTTTAAATTTGATTATTTACATGCGGTTTAAAAACAAAATATTACGGTATAAAAAACTGTAAAAATACTTGCACCGAGGACTTTGTTTTATCCCATTGTCCAATGGAAAAAGAAAAGCAAAATAAATAGAAAGAGAGCATGGCATTTGTCAAACTGGAAAATTAATAAAAATGGTAGAATTTGCGAGGTAAGTAAGACTAGTTTAATAACAAAGTATTTTTCTGTGTTTTATTTATTTAAAGAAAAAGAGTAACAAAAATATAGATCAATAAGATTCTTTATATTTTACCTATTATTAAAATTTTTAGTGGAGACAATGTTAGGTGGGTGGAAATAGAAGTCCCGCCTTCGTAAATGGGAATGGAAGTCACGCCTTATTGAGTGGGAATAGAAATCCCGCCTTAGATACCCGTCCTTTGAGGGGAGGGCCCAAGAGGCTTTGGGGTAAGACTTAAAAGTAGCGCTGGCCAGGAAGTCATTCTTGGGGTGGTTTTGCTCGGGAAGAATACGACCTTGAATACGACAATATCCTTCAATAAAATAATAAATGTTCAGATTCATTTTTTATCATGTTACCTGATTTTTTCTGAGCCGGTCTCGACTTTACCGACGCGGCCGTCACCGCAGTCTGCCGAGACGCGTCTGACGTCGTGTATCTAATCCTGTTGTCGTCCAACACGCTCAGACCGCACGACATGGTCTCGCTCATTTTGGTAAGCTGTTCGATCTCGCTTTCCGGTTCGGACAAGGATTCGACTACGTAGCCGTCCGGTAAGTCGTCTTTCAAGACCAGTTTGTACTCGGCGTCGTCGCATTTTACGATTTGGTAGTGGTCAGTTTCACTCTCTTCGGTGAAATTGTTGACGAATCTATAAAAGTTAAGAAAGTCTCGAGTCCCTATGTTTTATGGAAATTGGTCTTTATTAAACCATTTTTTAGAGAAATTTAATTGCAAAATTGCAATTTTTAAAATCAATTATTTGTCAAAACATTTTTTAACAGAATCGTAATCTATCAGAATGAAATGAAGTCATACCGATCAGTACGCATGTGACCCTTCTATGTGTTTGCCACAGCACATAAAAAGGCGGTACGAATTCGGAACCCTTGCTGCGCGATGTGTTCCGGTATTTTCAGATTTAACGTTCGTGTGGGATACAGAGTAGTTTCTTATTAAAGCGACCGGGGTCGCCGTAGACTAGTGTGTGTCTTGGCCTGCGGAACAGAACATGCAGGATCGCATCTCGGCAAGTACACATTGCTTCACAAAACATCGAAGGAGATTCCACGAGGCGGTTGGCGGCCCCCATTTTTCAGCAGCTATGTGATCGACGTTACCGTTGTACATAAAGTAACAACAACGAGCAGCACGGTTTACCGGAGAAATTGTCGGATTCCCATGGTGGACGGCCGGAGATCCCGAAAAATTTGAGGTCTCTACAGCGAAGATACCAAAAGATTTGACCTGCGCTTTCGGGCAGTGGGAATATTCCAAGGCAGAAGGCTGAGACTTCGAGCACTTTGGATGGGTGAATGGCTGGACTTTAACCATTCTGAGTGTGGAAAAACCCCGACAGCGAAACCAGGTTTGCATCGCCTTCGATTTCCGGGTCAACAGGTATGACTTCGAGCTGCTGGGAAGAAATAGTCTACCTTCTAGACCAAGTTCTGCTGTCTAAAGATCCCTGCTCTCGACAAAGAGGTGTCAGGCAAAAATTAAGTCCTCTCAGAGAAAGAAAACTGCATCCTAAGGGGTACGTGCTTCAGTCGGGGGTGCACAGGGGGTATGGCAGAAAGGGTCCATTATGCGGTCTAATTGCCAGGCCTACGGCCGCCCATTTACTACTATTAAAGCGACCCAATCTAACCAACCTAATCCCACTCAACTCAACTATAGATGTCGAAATTTCGCTAAATTTTGATTTAATGCGGTAAAACAGCGATGAACGGAGTCACGTCTAACTGATCACCTCGAGGGTAATGATCGTTTCATTCTGATAGATTACGATTCAGTTAAAAAAATGTTCTGACGAAGAATTGTTTGTCGAAATACGGTTCATATGGTAAATGGTTCTAATAAAACGATTCTGATTTTGAAAAATCTGACAAACTATGGGTTTCTAACGTAATCACAAAATTGTGCGCTCTTTTTTTGGTTTGTTTATACCATAAGCAGTTTTTTTCTAATTTTAGTTTTCCTGTATTAATCATCTAACTTAACCACCATGTACATTGTAAATATCATAATTCTTGAAAAATTGCATAATTAAGAGTAAATATTAGATTAGGATAAGTCGTAGGGCAGGAGCCAATCAGGATTTAGATATAAGATATTCGTTGTTATGTACAGCTGGGTCCTTTAAATTTTAGGACGACTTCAGACTTCATTACTGTGAGCAGTTTATACTATTAAGTTGACATTAAAAATTTTGTAGGTTATTTACAACTACAGGATGATCTATGTTTCTTTAAGGGAACTGCTTATACTTCTTACACTAAGGTCTTCTTTATTTTTTTATTTCGTTTACTTTATTTATAAGACTTTTATACCAAAAATAATAAATACATTTTGTGTGTGTCTATGTATTTGTTATAATAATGTTATTAAAACTACAAAAAAATCAATATTTTGTCATGTCTTTGTTTATGTCGATAACGTTTTGTAATCTGCGAAGACACCGTGAAATTTTCTTGGCCTGCAAAGTCTTCCCATATCGTTGTGATTTCTTCCCAGAAATGTTCCGCATTTTGTGGCAAGAACCTGCGTTGTTGGAGTCTGTATACAATAACACTCCAAACATTTTCTATTGGGTTCATATCTGGGCTGTAACTTGCCCAAGGAAGCAATTCAACGTTTTCTTGTAACCACCTTGTTATGATGTTCGCGGTATGAACCGGACAATTATCTTGTTGATATATAAAATTGTTTTCTGGAAAAACCTGTTCCACACTTGGCAGCATGACATTGTCCAATATCTCTAAATAGGTTTGTCCCACAAATCTTCCGTCAATTCTCCATATCACCCCCAATGCTCTCGCTGACATCCATCCCCATTCATTCACACTAAAATGACCAGCTGCTCGGTAGTGACTCACATACTGTGGATTTAATTCTGGCGTTATCTGGCCTATACACTCTAATTTTGCCTTTCTTTGATGACTGAAAGGTTTTTTCATCCGTAAAAATCACACGGTTCCAAAAATCTTGATCTCTGTTGATATAATTCAGAGCAAAAAGCAAGCGAGATTTCTGTTGCGGTGTGAGCTCAGTTTTAGTAGCAGCAACACGGCAATTTAAGTGTGATCTCTTTATCCTCCTGAAAGCAGTTGTCTTGCATCCTGGGAACTGAGACAAAATCCTTGCTTGTTTTGCTGTTAAAAAAGGGTCCTCTTAGAGTCTTTGAATGAGAGCTGCATCTTCATCCTAGCTGGAAACTGCGGGTCTGCCTGATCCTCCTCTCCTCTCTAGCGTTCTTTCTTCCCTACACCTTTTGTTAATCAAGAATAACGTATTCCGGTTGAGATTGAAATGTTCTGCCACAGCTGCAAGAAACCATCCGTCCTCGAGCTTCGTTACAATCCGTGCTCTCAATTCCTTCGTCGTGTGTGGGGCCATGATCTGAGTTTCTTGACTAAATTTAAGAATTTTTTGTGACTGGATTTTGACGTTGAAAATAAATTTTTGAAGTAGAATGACACTATAATTTGACGGACATTAAATTGAAATAAAATAAAATACACTGCTCAAATTCAAGAAAAAACTGCTTTAAGAGTCGTCCTAAAATTTAAAGGACCCAGCTGTACATATAGAGATTTTAATAAAGTTTGTTACTGCTACTCCTACTTATAGAGAACCCAAGGCTGCACAAAGATTTGGGTTTTTGTAAAAAAAACAGTATGTTTTAAATTATTGTTGTTCCAACTTCCGTCAATCTCCAAAAAATATATACATTTCACCGAACATAACCTTACAAATATTAGAGCACTTTTAGTCTTCTCGTGGATTTAAGACCCCTACCACCATACAAATCCCCAGATTTTCCCAGAAAATTAAATTAAAAAGACCGTTATTTACATGGGTTTCTTATGCAAATAAAGCTAACAGCAGAGAAGTAAAATAATAGGGACTTTAAGTTCTTAAATTTTACACCTAATACTTTTTGCCAAGCAAGCAAGCATTACGACCTGTGCAAATGCTTATGACATATTGTTAAGTTTGTTAGTGGTTCAATTTAGAGCTCCCTCCACTGCCACCTAAGAGGTCTGATGAGCATCTCCTAGGAAGGCAGTTTTTTCTTTTTCTACAGGGATTTAGACCTAAACCCCTTTGTCGGGGCTAGTGATCTTTAACGTGCTCTACTATCAATATATGGATCACACGGTACCGTCCTCTACGAGGGTAGGTATGGAATCGTGTTAGCCTAGCTTCTAGCTAACACGGCCTACTCTGCTCCATACGGCGTTTTCCTTAATCTCACAAAATTATGTAATTTTGCGAGAAAAAGTCCAAGTAGAGTACCGACGGCCACAGGCATCGAACATGAGACCTTCCGTGCGGCGGGTGGATATGCCGCCCACTGCGCTACGGCCGCCAGTCCGCATATTAGCATCAATAAAGGTTGAATTCAAAGCATGCTTCATCTAAATCTTAACCAATGTTTAGGTTAGTCATATAAAAACATACAAATTATTAAAAAGGAAAAAACACAAAAAAAAAACAATGCGTACTATAAGAAATATAAACACGTTAGTTTTATATGAATTACTCAAAACACTATAAAATGTACTTATTTTTTTTTAGATCAGTAATATGTAGTTTAAACTGTTGCAAAAAGTCACAAAATGTCAACAGCAAGACTTAAAAAAGGTCGGCCGCCGTAGCGCAGTGAGCAGCGTATCTGACTGCCGCAGGGAAGGTTCCGGGTTCGAATCCCGGCTAGGTCCATGAATATTTTGTGTTTGTCCCAAAAAACTCACTTTGGCAACACTGGCATTGGTCCTAGAATGGATGAAAAAGTTCCAGTATATTAAAAAAAAATAAAAAGGTCAAATTTACAAAATTATTAATAGATTAGGTCCCTAGTGGGGTGGATTGCTGTAAAATTCGTTTATATCATAGTATGCCTTATCCAGTAAGACTTTTTTAGATTCTTTCTAAGTAGTTTTAAAGTAGCTAATGATTTTATAGAGCTTGGTGGTTTAATAAAAATCTTTCTTCCCTCGTGAAATACAGAGTTTTTGCTTAGTTGACTTTTAGAGATAGGAAGTGGCAAATCATGAACTTAACGAGTAGAACTAACAAATTGTGAACCATACGATTGCTGATAAGTTTTGTACATTAGAGTACATATTTCCAGAATAAACAAGGAGCAAAGTGTAAGGATCTTATGAGATACAAAGAATGTTCTGCATCTTTCCCTCTGATGAACTTTGGCAATGAATAAAAATTCCCCCCTTTCTCACTTAAATCATATTATACTTTCCTTCCGATTAGTGATGAAGACTAACACTAATGTAATATCATTTTCATTCATGGTTTTGGCGCACACCTATAGTTGGGTGCAGGGTTTTGGATATAAAAATTCAAAAAACCGATTTTTCATTGTAAAACAAAAATTGAGATGCAAAGACTTTTTAGTTGAAATAAATCGAGGACCGCCGTGACTTCTCAACTGTCACTGCAAATGTCCAAATGTAACATTAACTTTTCTATAGTAATGTACAAACCACAATTAAGAATCTAAAAGATCTGCCGATCAAAGCAGACTAAAATTTCTAGACCAGAATCACTGGGAAAATTTAGATCTAATTGTTGTATAAAAATAAAAAAATATTAAAATGCTATGTAAAAATAGACTTTTTTGCAAAAATTGGGAACTTTTTAGGGAATAAGGACCTGTTGGGAGACCTGTAAAAATGAGTAATAAATAAAATTGACACCAAAATCTTACCTAACCGGCTCCGAAGTGCCTTCGCTGTTCAGCAAAAACCGGGGCTCATTTTCTACAGTCCTCAGCTTTTGCAATGCACCACGGAGGTTTAGCTTCTGATCCTGAATGCTCCTGAGGTCGAACTTGACCAGCTGCCTCAGAACGTCCGCCTGTTGCTGGAGACTCGCCTGAATCCCGTCAAGACCTGCAATATTTATAGTAATAACAACTACCACTATTTGCTCGATTCCTTCCTCCTCCCTTGAAGGGATATGTTGGATCGGGTCAAAAAAAAAAACATCAGAAATTCCTTGTTTCCAACGCCGACGTTTCATATTCATAGTCATCATCAGGGCACGGAAAATTAAATTTCTTTTGTCATCATGTAAATGTAACGATGGGATTGGTTTGAAGATGCTATTTTATAGGTAACTTTGTCAAGATGCCTATTAGTACCATTATTTTTTTAAATTAATTTCTCAAAAAAAAAAAAAATAGTAACTAGTATGTGGGAAAATGAAGTAATAAATGATTCTATAAAAAGTCGAAACGTCGGCATTGGAAACAAGGAATTTCTGGTGTTTTTTTTTACCCCATCCAACCTATCCCTCCAAATAAAAAAAAAAACTTGCTTGAAAGTTTGAGACAATGATGTGTTTGAAATTAACTCTACTTCCATTGTCTATATTTTATTTATACACGACGTTTCGATCAGTAAAATCTCTGATCGTCTTCAGGTGCAAACAATAATTTATTCCCAAGACTATGTAATTACATACTATGGGAAATCACTCAACCGTGAAGTTTAAGAAGTTGACTCCGCCCAACAATGGGCTTCAAAATATTTGGAATTTCAACACTTGGTTTACTGAAAATACCCTGATTCTGCCCAATAAAGGCAGCTTCAAGGAATTTTCGTTTCTTCCAGTGTGACTCCTTGTGAAAAAATCTTTGCTTCTGTCCACTTCATTCGGTGTTCTTTTGACCATGGATGTTCGGCAATTACAGATTTCCTTGTTTCACCTCTTTGGGTATTCGTCTGATGTTCCTTAAGCCTAACAGATAGTAGTCTTTTTGTTTCGCCTATGTATGATTCACCATACTCACAAGGAACTTGGTAAATGCATTCCTTATAATGTTTGTTCTCCGGTTTTGTTTTACTAACAAGGCTTCAAATTGCTTAAAGCTGCATTTATTGGGCAGAATCAGCGTATTGTCAGTAAACCAAGTGTTGAAATTCCAAATATTTGGAAGCCCCTTCTTGGGCGGAGCCAACTTCTTAAACTTAACTTGTGTTACCAAAACACATAGTCTCGCTGAACAAATTTTAAGTAGATAATATATAAAAGAAAAATTTGGTTACACGAGTGTCTTATAATTTTTGAGTTAAATTAATTTTTTCAATATATTTGTTATTATTAATTAAATTGAGAAAAAAAAAATGAAAAACGTTAGTTAGTATCTCATGCTATTGTAATATTTCGTCAGTATTATATAGATAAATTACAAATTACTTCACGGTTGAGTGATTTCCCATAGTATATAAGTACGTAGCCTTAGGAATAGATTGCAGTTTGCACCTGAAGACGATCAGAGATTGTCCTGATTGAAACGTCGTGTATAAATAAAATATCCGAAACACAGAGTTCATTTGGGAAAAAACTATTTTTTTTTAATGATTTTGTGACAATTTTTGAAAAATTTTATGACACTTTTTGTAATAATATTTTCCTATGAGGGTCACTTTTCTGCACAGCGTGCATGAAAAAATAAATTACCGCACGCCACCGTGTGTGCGTGAAAAAGCCTTTTCACCCACACATTTTTTTTCCTCACGCTCGTAGGAAAAATGTTGTACCTAACGCGTGCGGAAAGCGTCATTTCCAAATTTACGGCTTGCTTAAACTCCCCTAGCGCGTCGTTCAGGCAAACGCCGCACATTGGGGTATTTGACCCAAAAAGCTGATCAAAAGTAGATCAAACCAAATTATTGCATTTTTAGTCGCCTATGTTGTGCTTCTTTCCATCCAACTAGGTCTGAATTTTTAATAATGCTGTTTTGATTACCTATACAAGTCACAACTTAAACAGAATTAAATGCAAAAAGAAGCGGCTAATTTATTGCAAAAAATATGCATATTTAAATTAGTCTACTCTATTTAATTATTAAAAGTTAATTATTTTTTGGGATGGAGCAAATGACTGTTGTTTTGTAATATAGATATAATTGATTAACCAGAAACCTGCAAAAAAGTAATTTCAAAAATGAATTATTGAATTCTCGAATATTTAAACTATCGAATTCCATACAATTCCACAGGGTTTTAATATACAGAATATTCTGTGAACATTAAGCTTTTAAATAATGCAAAAATTGACTGTGCATATTTGCGCTATTTTGAAATTTTTAAAAAATTGAATTGGTTTTATTTTTATTTTATTCATGTACTTGTACACTTTTACTTCTAATAACTTTTACAATCATTAACCGATTTTGGTAAGACAAACTGCATTTTAAAGATAATTGATAACAATTTTCGACTAAACTATACTTTGCGGCTATCTTCCAAGATTCAAGATGGCGAAAGAAATCTAAGAAAAATAAAAACTTTTTTTTCTAAAAATATTTAGATGGCAAACAAAATATGGTTTTATTTAAGTTTGACAAGACTTTTACCGTTTAGTTTTTATAAATTTAACAAGACACGAAAGGTCGTAAAACTTATAAAGCTTTCTTTAGCTTATAATAACGTTTCTTAAACCCTCAATGCACAAAATTTTAATTCATGCTCCAAAAATTATTCAACATGCTCTGCTGCCTATTGGACAGCTAACCGAAGATGCTCAAGAGGCTCGCAACAAGGATATTAAAAGATATTATCGGGATTATTCCCGAAAAAGTTCAAGAACGAAATCCAATCAGGACGTTCTAAACAACTTTTAAAGATTTCGATAAATTTACAAAAACCACCAAAATTACCGATGTAAAGTCATGATTGATTAGATTTAGAATAGTAAAGAAAAAATAAATGAGTAAGATTTTTTTATTTAAATAATAAGTTAAAAATAAATTAATTATTACTGATTTTGTTGCCAGATCATGCTAATAGTACATTAGGCATAAACCTATAGGGATTAAAGTGAATTAAAATATACTTTAGTCACGTGGTTTATATACTATATTATGAACTTAACGGTACTCTATTTACAAAACGTGTATAAATTAAAATGTACTTTAAATCCCTCGTTAATATAATTATTATAATTTTAAATCCTTAGAAAAGTACCTTTTAATTCTCTAAAGGACATACAATGAATTATAATATTAATATTAAATTTTTGTTTTGTTGTTAATTTTGTAAACGCATATAGATAATATAGCTTTGTAAGATTTTTTAAAGTTATTATAGATATTTTATTGTAAAAAATCGAACACTCATATCATTAAAACTGTAAAAAAAAAACCATTTTGACAATTTCATTTGCAACATTTTAATTTATGTTTAATTTACGTAGCCCTAAATAATTTGGCCGACAATTGGTATCAAATACTCCACTGTGCGACGGTGCTTGCGGAAAACTATCATTTTCCGGTAAATAACTATTACCAACCATCCAGTACCCGTATTCTTCAATTTTCGGAAAGGGAGTGCTCCCGGGAATTAGAAGCGCACCTGATTAGCCAAATTCTCATTTTTTTGTCACATTTATGTCAGTTTTGGCACTAATAGCATTAGTTGTGAGCGATTTTGGTCTCCTGTCTTATTCGAGGAGAACAAACTGACATCAAAACCGCTCACGACCATAGTCATTAGTGCCAAAACAGACAGAATTGTGACAGAAAACTGAGATTTCGACCAATCAGGTGCGTTTTTGATTCCCGGGAGCATCTCCTTCCCGATATTGAAGAATACCGGCCCAGGAAGTGGAGGTAAATCGATATTAAAATGATAAATATATTTTAAAAATTGAATTCCAAGTAGGTACCTGTAATTGTGTGAAATAATAAATCCACCTTATTTTTTCATTTGTTCAATTATCATTAAAATTAAAACGTTTACTAATACAAATATATAAAAAGAAATCTATTACGAAAATTTAAACGGGGGTTTATCCAGTTTCAAGTGTTTGTCGGAAGCTACGTGAATATATGTGGGACATAAATTGCCCAATTCCACATCAATCAATTCTGAATATTTTTTTACAAGGTGCAGGAACCAAAAAAAAAGTCTTTTATTTCCTCAAGTAGCCCAGAATACTGCAGTTTCCAAGATGCATTAAATTGCAAAACCTTTTGCAAGGATATAATAGGGGTTATTTTCTCACAACACAAGTATGTACACAACTGATTGGTGCAGTAAAAAAGGCAACCAAAAATGTTGTGTCCTTTGAATCATGACTTGCATATATATTCCTGCGCTAATTCACCAGGTGTGATTTGACGTGCAGTTTGTATAAGGGGTTGAATTTTCACAACCCCCAACATAAACGATAAAATTGAAATCCTCATCACTCAAATACTTAAATTTTTTGATAAACATTCACCATGCAAAAATATAAAAACACTAGCTTGGCAACGCGCAACGAAAAACTCGATTATTTCGAGCAGTAGGTACGATTAGGTCGACCGAAACAAACATGGAAAGCACTTTAAAAATTTAACATTGGTAAAGAGGTTTCTATCCCTGAAACGTTGCAAGATGTTGAAAAAATTAATGACTACTTTGTAAACTCCATACCCACCACACAAATTGACCAAAGCCTAATTAATACTAACTGCTCACTAAAACCGAATGATTATTTTAAATTCCAGGTGAGTTTGGATGAAGTACACAAAATTGTTTATAATATTAAATCAAATGCGCAAGGTGCTGACGGCATAAATATAAAAATGATTCTTCACTGTTGTCCAATAATCCTGCCACATGTGACGCATATTATTAATACCTGTCTTTCTACAGGGTGGTTTCCAGACATATGGAAACAAGCTATTATTACTTTACCAAAATCTAGTAACCCCCAAGAATTGAAATATTTACGTCTCATTAGCATTTTATGCACATTTTCTAAGGTTTTAGAGAGAATCCTTGATAAACAAATTAGATTTTTCATCAAAAAAAAATAAGATTCTTCCACCTTGTCAGAGCGGCTTTCGACCAAACTATAGCTGTGAAACAGCCTTGTTGGATATTTCTGATGACATAATTCCTGACAGATTAAATGTTACAGCACTGCTTCTAGTTGATTATTCAAAAGCATTCGACACTATCAATCATAAACTCATGTTCGCTATTCTTAAATCAATTGGCTTCTCAGAAACCCCCTTAAAATTATTTGAAAAGTATTTTTTCCCTACATCGCAGAAAGTTAAAATTAGAGACTGTCTCACGCTCTATCACCTTAAGTGCAGGCGCAGCACAAGGTTCAATTCTAGCGCCCCTTTTATTTATTATATATACACATAAAATGCCAGAATCCTTAAAACATTGCAAGCCTGCTCAATATGCAGACGATACACAACTTCGTCTTCCATTCTCACCTAGAACCTTTCAAGGGGCAATCGATAAAATCAACTTGGATGTAAAAAAAACTAGTCAAATGGTCGAGTGACCACGGGCTTCAAATAAACTCGAAAAAAACTAACCTTCTTTTGTTGGAGACGAAAAAAAAATATACAAAAATTAAACCAAGACCATTTCCCTGTGATCGTTAATCGGAATGTCATAACCCCTTGCAGATCTGCGCGCAATTTAGGAATTGTATTTGACAGCGACCTACGATTTAAAACGCATATAATAAACTGCATTAGATTAGCTTACATAAATCTGAAATCCATATTCAGTATTAGTAAATACATAGGCTTTTCCATCCAAAAAACTCTTTGTCAATCTTTGTTCTTTCGAGATTCAACTATGGAACTATGGTTTATGGACCTTGCATAGACGCAACAGATGCAAGAAGAATTGAAGTGGTTCAAAACACTTGCCTAAGACTAAAATCTCGACTAAAATGTAGCATCCGGCGTCGGCAACACATTACATATAAATTAAAAGATCCACATATAAAATGGCTGAACATGTCTAACAGAAAACTGCTTTCAGCATCGTGTATTTTTCATAAAATAATATCAAACAAGACACCACCCTACCTTTACAATAATAGTATTCAGTAGAAACATACACAACCGTACTCTGAGAAGAGCCGGTAAAATTGCCACTTCAAGGCACAAAATTGAGTTCTTCAAACGCTCTTTTAGTTACCAGATCTCTAAAATCTACAACTCTGTTCCTGATTCTTTTAAAAATCTTTCAATAAAGAAATTTAAAAAGTCAATAAAAATTAAAATCTCCTACCTATTCATAGATAAGCTCTTATAAGAAACTTCATTTACAAATTATAATTACAATGTTTTCTTTTTGTTTTCCTTTGAAGCCTTTGATTATATTTAAGTTGTAACTTACATTATTAATATTATATTATTCTAATCTTGTTAATATTAAGTATTTTTTTCCTTCTTTTCAGTTAGGAACAGTCCCATCTCAATTTGGTCATCTGATCTTCGGCGTTTTTTCAGCATCATTTTGTTATTTTTTAAGATACCTATACATTTAATTTTATGAATTCATAAGTTCAATAACATGGTTTTAGAGGTGTATGCACTAAACTTTTAGATTCATACCTGAGCTATAGAAAACCAGCTGTTGGTGTACGGAACCATGTAAAAGAATATTTCTACAAAACAACAAATTTAAACAAAGGCATGCCACAAGGGATTATACTGAGTTGCTTTGACATTTTACACCTGGTCTAATGCCAATAAAGAATTAACCAACAAAAAAAACCTCAAGAAAAACGGAGAATACATAGCAAAAAAAAACTACGATATATTTAAAAGATTAGCTACATAAGTGGATTGGCAAAGCTGCTTAAATTTTCAATACCCTTTTCAAAGTTTTCAGGAAAAAATAATGTGCATTTTTAAGAATAGTTTTCCATTACAAAAAATTAAATCAAAAACTAACAAATCTTGGGTAACCAAAGAGATCAAAATTTCTGGTAAAAACTTTTACCTATCAGAAAGTTCACAAACTGTCAAAAGTTTATCCAGTACTTTAATAAATATAGGTTCATCTATAGACAGGTCATAAAAAAGTCGAAACAACTATATTATAATAAGCGTATAAGTTGGGCTGATAACAAGAGTAAAGCATATCGGGGTATTATTAATGAGTTTAGGGGTAAAGCGCCAAAATCGGAAAACTCTATTGACATCAGTACGCAAAATCTCAATATTTTATACGTCAATAGCAGCAAAGTTATCAGAAAATTTTGATTCACCTATTGATCCACTATCCTATCTTCCGAGTATTAATTACAAAGCTAAGTTTAAATTTAAAATGACAACTATAACGGAATTAAAATCGACTCTTAGAGACATAAAGAAACAAAATTCAGCAGACACAGATAACATATCTGTGAGAATTCTTAAGAATCTACCAGGAAATGCGTTGCAAGTACTAACAAACTGCATAAACGTATCTCTAAACTTTTGTCTAAAGTCAGCGATGGTAATTCCTATATTCAAAGGGGACGAAAGCACAAATCCATCGAACTATAGACCCATTTCTCTCAAAAATCACAGAAAAAAGTGTAAAACTGCAGCTTTTAGAATTTTTAAAAAACGTAATATTCTAAGTCAAAACCAGTTTGGATTTCAGAGCTCCAAAGGTGCGAACGATGCTCTCTTCTCATTCTTGGAAGTACTCTATTTAAAATTTAATGTACGCCGCGGCAGTATTTTGTGATTTCTCAAAAGCATTTGATTGATTGCTACTTCATTACAGCATCGAGTCGACGGAACTGAACTGGTTCAACTCCATGCTTACTGAGAGAGATCAGTTTGTGAGAGCAAATGATATTGACTCTTTTAAAATTAAGATAACCCATGGCGTCCCGCAAGGGTCTGTCTTAGTCTGTAATATCAGAGAAATCAGGGAAAATAAAAGCTTTCGCAGATGATGCAAACTCTCTTTGGACTGCAAAGACACCAGATAGTTTTAAAACAATCATAGAGCAAGACCTTTTTCAAATCAAGAAATGGTGTGACACAAACAAACTTTCTTTTAACATCAAAAAGACAAACATATTAACATTTAAGTTCTTAATACCAGATCAGGGTTCCCACCAAATTCTAATTTCCAAATTCCCTGACTTTTCCATTTTTTTAAAAATTCCAGGTATTTTTTGGACATAAATTGCTTGTCTACGTGGATACCAAGTAAATGTAGACCTTTACCATGATAATTTTTGAAAGCTCAAAAATAAAAGACTAATTTGCCTAGTGGTACCTACGTTTTTTTTGTTAATCTATCAAGTTATAAAACTAAATTGCTAAGTGTTAATATATACGCACATGTGCACATGCACACAAAAAGAAGACCAGGATAAGCTGGAATACGGAAAAATTCAAGACAGAACAAACACAGGAAATATACCATAATTTAATTACTCGAGAAATAAAACCGCAATGGGGCTACAATGTAAACGAGCTCTGGAAGAACATCCAAGAAAGAGTAACTAGGATGGCCAGTCAAGTGCTCGACAACAAGCGAAAACAAAGAAGGAAGTAGTTTGATGACGACTGTAGTAGAGCGAAAGAAAGACGAAATATGACCAGGAAAAAAATGGTTCAACACCCAACCAACAGATTCCAACATAGAAGAATATAAACAACAAAGATCTGAAGCACGCAGAATGATATTAAGGAAAAAAAGAAACCACCATCTAAATATAATAACAGAAATGGAGACAGACCAAACAACAGAATAAAAGAATACTTTCAGGGAATAATAAAGCACAAAACAGTATACCAACCCAGAAAATTCAATCTCCCCAAAACGTCCTTTCAGCCAACAATGGACAACTGATAACCAACGAAAAAGGGGGCCTAACCACATGGAAGAACTACTTTTGCGAACTGCGCAATGAAGAGGTCTATTCCGAGGTCTAAAGCTAAAAAACAACAAAGCTTCTGGTAGTACCACCACCATATTTTATACATTCGGCATAATTGCCGAATGTATAAAATATGGTGAAGAAACACTGCATAGAGCCATCCATAAGCTCATCCAAAACATGCTATAAGGTCCTCTCCAGAATCCTGCGAGAGAGAATTGAATCATATAATACAGTTGGGTAATACCAGTGCGGGTTTAGACCTAAAAGGTCTAGTATAGACCAGATTTTCACCGTTAGACAAATAAGGGAAAAATGCTGGAAATTTGACAGAGAACTTCACCAGATGTTTATTGATTTCAAACAGGCATTTGACAGATTATGTAGAGCAAAGTTGTGGGAAGCAATGCAGGAACTGGGCTTTCCAAAAAAGCTGCTATCCCTAGTAAAAATGTGTACGGAGGATACAAGGTGCAAGATAAGGGTGGGATAGAGCTACTCTGCAGCAGGGTGACTCTGTTTTACCAACGGCTATATTCCACCAGGACCCAACCCAACCTAACACTGGCCTTCGCAGATGATTTGAACATAATTGGCAAAAGCAGGATTAATCTTAAAGATTCCTTGCACCACAATATTTCTGCATCCATAACTGATTGCTTCCACTGCCTTTTTGGCAGTGGAAGCAGGTGCTGTGGAGGTTCCTTCACTTTCATTAGTTGGCATATAGATGTAGGTCTATTGTCATTTTGTTTAGTCTCTCAGTTTTCTTGATTAACAAACAACTTTCTTCACATAACCACTGCTCTTAAAATGGCTCAAGATAGCCTGAGTAATATGGGGCATATTACTCAATTCAATATTTTTTAAACAAAGCTTAATCAAAAACTCTTAATCACCTGCCTGAACAAATAAAGACTATTGATGATTACAATTGTTTCCGAAGTAGTGTAAAAAAATTTTTGGTTACCACCCAATGAGCATTTTTGTCTATATAAAAGTTACAGCAAATAATATAAAACC
Source organism: Oxystoma pomonae (assembly GCA_963921995.1). Taxonomy (NCBI): domain Eukaryota; kingdom Metazoa; phylum Arthropoda; class Insecta; order Coleoptera; family Brentidae; genus Oxystoma; species Oxystoma pomonae. Next base: position 76,299,034 of record OY998166.1, on the reverse strand, counting down.
TTCATAAAATAACCAAAACTTATATTATTTAGTGTTGGTGATAATTTTATAACTCTAATATATCTCTTAAATGAGTAAAAAAGACTTGAAAAACAACTGTTCAACACCAGCTTATAAAAATTTATGGTACATAGTAATGGATAGAAAAACAACATATAGATTTTATAAAACTTCCTTATGAGCCCTCAAGTATAGAGATTATTATAAAAAGGTTTTACAACTGTTCTAACAACACTACATAACAAATTGAAGGTTTTTATGAATTTAGAAATATAGATTTTTCCATCTTTCTTCCCTTTGCTTGTTATGTATTATTCTTTTTCTTTTTACAATAAAAAATTTATAAAATGGTGTTTAGCAATCTTCTAAAATAAATAAAAATGAAAGTGAGATAAGCTGAAGCAGGAATATGAATATTTATATACTATAGTCAAATAAAAGCTGTTTTTCAAGTCATCCTACTCTGAAAATCAGCTGCGGTCCCGTGTGTACTGTATAGTTTTCGAATACACTAACGTAAATTTCATGGGCTCCAAAAATACTTGAAAAAACGGGAAAAAATATTCATTTAAATATCAGTTTTTTTTCATACTCATTTTTTTCTTTCTGGGACAAATATTGAATTTTGTATGTTGTTCTTAACCCTAACAAGCAATATTTCGATTGAAACACATGTTGAAACCCCATAAATAACGTTTTTATTTAGGCCAAAAACCTATTTTTGTAATCCAAAATGATGAAAATTTCCGACAATTCCATAAAAAAAAAACAATACAACTATCTCACTGTTTACCTCGACAACACTATTTTATGACCCTTTTAACAAATAATGCTACTTGGAACAAAGGGCTGCAGATGGCAGATTTTCCTAAATGCATTCCTCGAGAGATCCAGCATACTACACATACCAGGAAAAATACCCGCCTCCACACACTTCAAGCCCGCATAACTGTCAGAGGTAACTATCTCAAGAATATAGTTAGATTGCGGGGTCGAAGGGTGTACAGGCGAGTATTTTCCGGGGTGTTCACATTTGCGCTCGACGTTTCACGGTGCGTTTTTGCGACCTGAACACAGTTACTATATTGTTCTCTTTTTCTAAAACACGGTTCCCATCTATGCGTTTCTCATTCGTAGGTCCCCCGAATCAAAACACGTATCACGAGGACTAAGCGAGATTTGTCTATTCAATTCAATTCAATTCAAAAATAGCTTTATTGTCTTAAGAAAGAATATCTCATTGACAAAGCAGTCCTAAATCTAATAAGGTTAATTAACAGTCAAGATAAATTAGTAAAATAATAGAGTAAAATAATAAAATAAGTGTAAAAAATTTGAAAGGCCAAACAGACGAACAATTAAAACTTAAATGCACTTGTTACAGTTATATAATAATTAATATGACACTGACTAAACATAATTAATAAAACGAGTTAAAAAAAGTCAGATATAGTTAAACCTAAAATAGCATTAAAATATAACTGACAGTTAATTAAAAATGGACAACTTAGATGACAGTTAAGAACATAATACAAACATTACTATATATGGGTAAACAAACAACAAATATTACAATAAATGTCTACAATCTGATAGTTTCTCTATAATATTCAACACAGTCATAATATGGTCTAGTTGCAAGACAGTGACTAACCGTTTTTCTAAATTTCTTATAATCCCCAATATTTCTAATTTCTAGTGGTAGGTGGTTAAAGAGTTTAAGACTCTCGTATATGATCGAGTCTTTAGTTAATGTGAGCCTGGGTATTGGTAAGGGTAAAAGCATGTATACAAGTTCATGTCGGACCACGTGATGAGTTTTTTGAGTCAGGGTGACTGCGCATGGGAAACGCTGGTGGGAATCGGGTGTAAAATGCATTCGATCCCGATATCTGTCATCGGCAACTATCTTAAGAATATTTGGATCTCTTATCTCTCTCAGATTGATGTAATTAAAACAAGATAATAATGGTATGGTATCTCGCAAAAACACGCCTTTTGATGTCACAAAATTAACCTTAAAAAATCTTGCTTGTTTTGTTATTATAATTGCCAAAATAAATTAAAATTGTTTTTTTTGTTCTAAAAACAGTTGTATTATAATCACTATATAAAGAAATTAATAACAACATTATAGAAAAAACCTTAAGGGCAAAAAAGGTTTATGAATGAGTTCATAAGAATATTACAGACACCAATTTATATAACTATTGTGTGTGAGTTCCCAAGTTTTTATAAGTGTCTCTCGAAATATTTTCAATCTTATCGTTGGTTAATTAAGTTTTATAAGTGGGTTGATAGCAACATTTTAAAAACCAATCTATTATATATCTTAAATTGATAGTTACTTACGGTTTTGTAGGTGGGTTGACAGAAAGATTTCAAACACCAATTTATATAACTTTTATCACTGATGACTTATATTTTTATAAATATGTTGGTGGAAACATTGTTAACACCAATTTATATAACATTTGAACCGATGACTTTAATTTTTTGTTAACGCCAGTTTTATGTTACTTTAGGGTACCATCAATTTAGAGCTTGTAATAAAACAAATATACAAATTCAATTCTTGTAGGAAACTTCTAAATACCCTAGGGTATCAATGAAACCCTCTTTATAATAATTATATAAATATCTGTCACCAGAAGTTTCTGAAAATGCTCATTGGGCAAGTATTTTATATTTTGTCAATTTTAATAGAGTAACTTTAAAATTATGTTAAATGTGACCAATGTTATTGTGTTCTTCATTTTTAAATTCTGTACTTATTACAAGTACATATTTTTTTTTCTAACTGTATTTGTCTAGATATGTATTTTAAAACTCTCTTGCATGTAAGGCATTTAAAACTTTTTGGCTTAACTATCTACTTTAGATGTTGTTGATATTTTTAATTTTTGTCAATAAAATTTTTAATTTTACGACAATAACGCTTATTTTAAATTAAATTTAACCAACTAACTACTAACCTTTGCTGGTAGTTTTGCATTCGTCAATTTCGTCAAACAGCCGTTTTTCAATCGAAAAGAGCTTTGCGTGGCGGTTAGCAAAGTGGGTGGCGATTTCCCGTTTTATAGATGTCGTGGAGAAGTTGGATAGTTTTGAAGCTTTCTAATAGAGAAATGAGATATTAAGACACTTAAAGTTAATACATATACCTAAGCTGACCAAAAAGTTATTTTTGTCATGTTGCCATGATATGAACGAGACCCGCTTTTATGGTGGTGGATATGTCCGTCTCATGTTTACTTATAACCCATACCTGTCCTATCTTGATCTTATGAAAGAAAAGTGACAGATATAGGTTGAAACTAGATTTAGAAAGGTTTAGTGTTAATAGTATTTGTAGAGTAATGGGTTTTGAGGGTGGATTTTTGTGACTCCAAAGAGACCTATTTTTAAATTTAACTTACTTTTTGCATAGTTAACACTTCCTTAAGCACAACAATGGCGTGGTCTTTTCGAATATGGAACTCTTCTTTTTCACTGTCAGTCTAAAAAAAAAGAGGATATAAATTTAGACAAAATATACGGCTTCTGATATTTCTTTGGATCTTTATCCCTCGTTTTATCCTTCTCTCTTTCTTGCAGGGGCCACTCTTTTTTTTCAACATTTTAGGAAAAATAGGATAAAATTTTAGGAATTTTTAATTATTTACTAAATAAAAAAACTTTTTATTAAGACTGGATGATTTTTTTGTTTTGTATAAATTTTGTTACACTTTGGCATATTTTTTTTCAAAACGAAATAAAATACTTTCCATTTATCACAATCTTAAAAACCAATTTTTTTAAAAATTTTAGGAAAAAAATTTAATGATTTTGAAAATTGAAACTAAATGTATAAGAAAAAACTTACTTTTCCATCCATTCTAAGTATTCAGTATTGCCAAAGAGAGAGTGAGTTTTTTGGGACAAACACAAAATATTTATGCACCTACCCGGGATTCGAACCCGGAACCTTCCGTGCGATAGGCAGATACGCTGCCCACCTCGCTACGGCGGCAGTAATTTAAGAAAATTGGACATGAGAAAAACAAAGAAAGTAAACCAAAAACTGGACGTTAGCAGAACAATTCTAACAGATAATAATCCATGAATAATTGAATAAAAAGAATTACCAATTGATACAGCGGCGTCCTCTCGTGGTTCCCATGATGGTCTAAAACGCAGTAACAGCAAGCATTGGAGTCGCAGTCTTTGCAATAGAATTCTGTCAGCATTTCTGGGTGGTCTCGACAGAAATCCAACTTAAACGAAAACTTTTTCTGCTTTCTTCTGATGGGTTCGTGGCTCATGAGCATTTTGGTACTTTTGTGGACCACGGTGCAGCAGTCTTTGCAGTATATACCGTCACAATTGGGGCAGTACATGGTTGCTTCTTTGATGCAGGTGCCAAAACAGCATCTGTCTAAAAAGTCAATGCATTATAGACACCCAAAAAATAGCCTGAAACACTCATGTACAGGGTGTTTCAAGTGAAACACTCATGTACAGGGTGTTTTAAGTTGGGAAATTTTCGGGGTTAAAGTGACTTTCAAGGGATATAGAAAAAAAAGTGGCCCTCATTTGTGAGACTTAATTTTAAGAGAACTTTAAATTGAAAACTGCATCTTGATAAGTTAAGCCATTTTTGAGCTACAGGGGCTTTTTGAAAAGTCTGCATTTTGGAATGGGGTCTATAACTTTCTTATTTAAAACAAAATTTGACTGTCATACAGAATTGTATCTGTCACTTTTAGTTTTTAAGATATAACACAAAGTTGGTATTTTTCTTATAAAATGGCCTTTTTTTATTTGATTTTTAAAATCAGCTGAAAATTCTGTTTAAAATGATGTATCACAATTTGTGTTTTATTTTTGGTATTTTTATACTATTTAATAATTTTTTATTTCCTTTTTAAATTAATGGTTTTCATTTTTTTGTATTTTCTAATGTTGTCAAAAATAAATAGTAATAAAAAAAATAAAAATTAATTCAAAAAATAAAACACAGTGTGACATATCTTCAAAGGAATTTTAAGCTGATTTTAAAAATAAAATAAAAAAAGGGTCATGCACTAAAAATATAAAACCAAAAATAATTGTAATTTTTACAACTAACGGCTAAAATAGTGCCTTTTTACAAAGCGTTGATTAAAATAACGAGCGCAGCGAGGTATTTAAAAACGCGAGTAAAAAAAGCACAGTTTAGCCTCGAGTTGTTAACACTATTTTTGTTTAATACTTTATCAAAAAATTTAAGAAAAACAGGAAAATACTTTTAAAAATCTCGAACGAAGAGCACTTCTCGCAACACAACATCTTTACACTATAAATCAAGGCGGCTAGTAAATGAAATAACAATGGTGTCCATAGCGATGTGCCTTTTTACTCGGTGACGTTCATTGTTGCGATATTTTAATTTTTTGCCGATGTTTTTAAATGATGTTTTCATAAATACCTGGTGAAAACTGGCGGAAATGGCTTAATTTTTAGGCAATAATAGATTTTTTCAATATTACTATTTTCCGGTATTTCTCTTTAATTTTTGGTAAAAAAGAGACAGAAATCTTTTTTTGCACCCGTGATCAAAAAAAAGTTTTTTTGCATCAGTACCGAAAAAAAACATGCTTTAGTTATCTGCAGACAGTTACTAAAATCATGTTTTTGATGAAAGTATAAAATTTTCAGTAACCAAAAAAGCCATGGTTTGGTTGTTTCCATATTCCAATCCATTTTCATAGATTTAACCTCTAAAACTACCTAAAAATATGGAGAAACATGAATGTGTTATATCTTATTTTTTGTTCTATTTATTAAAAGCACCGGTCCTAATCACTAGAGACAAAGTGAAAAAGTTATGCATACAAATATTACAGCAATATTTTTGTTATGCATACCTGTCACCACGGGCAACTCATTCTTCTTCTGCTTATTAGAAACCAACTTAATGTTATCCAAATTCGCCAAAAAACCACCTGGAGGTCGACTGAAGAACATCATCCCCAAAATGTGGAAATTTGGCTGGAAAGGCTTTTGGAGATCCGACATCATAATCGGGGTTTGGTTTTGGGCTAGGACATTTTCGTGTTGACACACCGGACATATAATCTTGTTGGCAGACAGCTTTTTGTAGATGCACTCTTGACATACAGTGTGCGAGCAGTGCAGGATTAGGGGCAGTTTGCCTACCATTCGGGTTTGATGGACTGAAATTATATAAATTTAGTTTTTTTTTTCAATCTTTATTTTTTTTATAACATAATGTTCTGTTACTTTTTACAGGTTTCTTTTCCAACACCATTTGTGAAATATTCCAGTCATTTTTTATATCAAAAAAACAACCTGTAAGATTTATTCTGTCAAATATTATTAAACAAATAATATTTCTTTGTTTATAAAAAAATCAACTTCTTTCTGATTGTGCATTGTTTTATTAATTTTTTCTGGATAGCATCCCAGATTTTCTCTGACCTCGCTTTTTTTTCTGACTATTACATGAATTTTGCATGGGATAACAAATTGCCTGAATTTTTCCAGTTTTCCAGTTTCATATGAACCCGGTTTTAGTAAGTTTATTTCTTTTAAAATTAGTTTTGTAAGGATTATAAGAATTTACTTACTCTGTTGTTAATGTAAATTAACACAGAGGAGGTCAAAACAAGAAAAAATAGTCATTCAACAAGGAGATCAAAAGTCTCTGTTCTTCTGTTATATCTTGTTTAGAAACCACAAGAAAGAACGAAATTTTGTAGTCACACATCATAATAAGGGCAATGATTGAGCATATACAAAAATACTTTTTTGTTATTAGGTAATTTTATAAAATATCAAAGTAAAAGGGCCCTTTTAAATATTTTTCTAATATTAAAGAGAGGTCCCCAGGTATTCATAACGTATGGTAATTTCGTATTGTTTTTACCCATCGCAGGTGCTCGTATCCCCTTAACTTGCCAGTTTAAAAAAAAACTGAATAGGACATTTTGGGATTACAACAAATCGGAAAAAAATTTGGAACCATCAGTTTTTCCCCCTACTTTTCGAAATTTAAAAACCAAATATCTTGGAAACAAAGAAGTTTAGACCCCTGAATTTTGCTTGAATTATAGGAACTTTTTCCTATTTTTTAATTTTCTATCACCCTGAAGATTTGTTTAATTTTTTCAATGGGCTCGAGAATGTTGAAGTGTCCTTTTGGCAAGACAGGCAGTTGTTAAAAAATATAAAAATTGGAAAAAATTCTGTCAAACTTATTTCTAAAATATTAAGAGGCTCTATACATTTGACAGTTGTTGTTTAACCAGAGGTGGGCAACTCATATTGCCCTCTCTTTCTAGTATTTTTTCATATTTTCATGTAAAAGCGATTTGACAACATTTGACAACTGCCAAATCGAGTTTCTCACCTCTAGTAAAACAATAACTGTCAAAAATTGTACACAGGGCCTCTATAAAATATTAGGCATTTTGATATAAACCCAAGGCAATATTCAACAAGAAATTACTATGACGACTGGCTACAACACACCTATCAACATATTTGCACTCATACCTGTTTACCCTGTATATTGAAATGATGAAAAATGGAGACTCATAACAAAATAAAAGCAGAGTAATTAATGATGAGTAATAGAAGAATAAAGCACACTCCCCAGTAGGGCGATTTTCCGTACAATGCCATATATCTGTAATTTTTGTTTGTCGACAATGTCAAAATATTGACATTGAAAACTATAAACTGTCTGGATGCTAGCCTTCACAATTGTTGATAGTGCATGCATACCTGATTAGGAGATATGTAATCATGTTGTGTTTTAGTTTTTATTATTATCTGATTTTCTGAAAAAGGTGTAACTGTTATTATAATTGAAAAGCATATTGCAACATAATGGTAAGCCACAAAATAAAAAAGGGTCGTTATAACATTTCATTTCTATAATTAATTTGTCTAGTCATTATACCAAGAAAAAGTATTATTACTCACATATGTTTTTGATATTTTTATTTTAAACCTACACCTCCTTTTTGTCTTTTTTTGCTAGTTATTTTTTGTTTGTTGTTTGTCAATCCTATTTCTCTTGTTGTTATTTACCTATTTGTTAATAAAAATTTAATTTTTGTCATCTTAGGAAGGTATATCAGATTGCCTAAGCAGTGTACTTTTGAAGAGTGTCACTTTTCATCCCTTACTGTATAGTATACTAGTTGAATGATTCTAGTTCATCTTGTTATTTTTATATATTTCTTTTCACTTTTTGTAGTGTAGCAAAGATTATCAATTGTTGTTTCTCCTTTAATCAACAAAAGAACCCCGATATAAATAAATTTTAAATTACTGTGGTTTTAACAACAGAATTTCTTTTTTCTATGTTATACATGTTTTTATCTGTAATTATGCTTTTATTTTTAAGACTTTTTGACAGGAGACCAATAACTTTTGGTAAGTTTTTAATCAATTTTATAAACAGTGCAACACTTTTATGTTATATACCTACCTACTAATTTACCCAGACGTGAAAAATGTCTTGATTTTTTTTTTGTTATTCTTTTATCTTTCGAACTCTTTTTCTTTGTCTTGTAGAGCCCTGAAGATGGTGCACAATAAAGTGTCGAAAAAAACGAAAAAAATTAAAAAGGATGTTTAAATTTTTCAATAAATCTGTAAAATAATGTGTTTGATATAAACATTACTTTTAACATTAATAAGAATTTATTTAAAAAAAAAATATTTTACAGAAACATTTAAACCTTAATACCTCCACTTTTTTATTTTGTGGCTTTAGCTTTACCACCATGTTGTAATATATTCTTTAATTTGTCTAATGATATTAAACAAAATTTCATATGTAAATTTTTGGTATATAAATCAGATTTAAAAAAAAAACCTTACGTTTATATGTGTAGTTCTCTTGACAATCTGGACAGGTATACATCCTGTAGTGCTCATGGACTCTCTTCAATTCTTGACTTTTATGACCAACAGTTGTACTGTTGCTAGCCTGAGAAGTTGGTCTCGACGGGTTTTTGTGCCTATTTTGATTTTGGTTATATTGAGAAGCATTTCTGATCTGAAGAGAGACGTTTGCTTGGTTTTGAGGTAGTTGTTGAGACATACCAGCTTGGTTTTGAGGCACATAATGAGACAAATTGGTTTGGTTTTGAGGTGGCTGGCGGGACGTACCAGGTTGGTTTTGAATTGGAAATATCGAACGAGACATATTTTGGTTCGGTCCGACTTGTGAAATATTCTGTGGGGGTATTACTGTTGGTTCCCATTTGTTTTGAGGGTATGGGCGATCCCTGGCCAATCTAGCTTGTGCTGTGTAATTCAAATTTTGGGGACCTGGGTAGTTTCCAAAATTTTGGAAATTTTGATTGCTTCTATTGCCCGGAAGGAATCTCTCATTTTGAGTGTATCCTCTTTCGAAATTTAAATCGCTTGTGCCGTAAAATGATCTATCATAAGTGAACTTGTCTCTTTGGGGCTCCCTCTCACTTGGACCATATGAAGAACGAATGGCCATGGCCTGGATTTTTAAATAAAAAGAAAGGCTCAGAGTAAAGTTAACTGTTTTTTGTTGTATTCGGGACTTATTGGAGATTTTTTTTAGCCAGGCACTATTATGGCTGAGCAGTATTTTGACACATCAGCCATCAGCCGGCCGTAATAGTGTTATGGCCTGACTCTATTTGGAGTTTTAAAATTGGATACAGCCTGTCCTTATTTTAAAATTTTGACAAATATTACTTAAAAACACAGCAGTAATCAAGGATGAACTAATTAAAATCTAAAAAAAAGTCAAAAATTTAGAGTAATGACCAAAAATTTAAAAAAATTGTTAAAATTTTATTTTTTGCAGTTTGTAAAAACAGGGAGCGGTTATCCAAAAATAAATTTAAAATTAAATAGAAAAGTAAATAAGTAGTGGGGTAAATTCGTAGGGATTTTAAAGAGAAAGTTGCAAAAAGGGTATATTTTTTATATAAATCAATTGGGTAATAGTGAGAAGGTCCCTCTTAATCATTTCAAGAATTTAGTTTTTCTTTGATTTTTTTTTTACTTTTTAAGTGATGATCTTTTTTAATGTCTCATATTAAAGCTACTGACCGGCTTCTTGATCTCACAATTAAAATATAGATTTTATAAGAGGGTACAAAGATGGCGCTTGATATCTCAAAAATATAAGAGACCTTATAAACCTATAGACATTAAAAAAAACTTTTTTTTAGTAGATGCTATGCTATTAGCGATCAGTTCGTCTGTGCTACAATTTAAAAAAAAAAAAACATTTAATTTGACATTTGATATTTAAAATCGAGAAAAAAGTAATTTTCCCCTTCTGGTGTGGTATTTATACCAACTTCATGCAATATATCGTTGCAAAAAAAAATGACTCGTCATTCCCAAATCAAGATGGACGCGACTAAAATTAAGAAACGTCATTATTTTTCTGCGCGTTACCAGTTTTGCTCAAACCAAAGGATGAGTTCAATTAGTTTTAAATTTTTGTGTCAAAACAAAACAAATTTTAATTCTTTAGTTAAAATGGCGGACGACTAAGTAAAAAAGGGATTTTTTTCGTTGTTTCCTTAAGGCAAATATTGGGTTGCGCTAAGTAAGACGTAGCCATTCCAAAAACAAAAAAAAGTGAAATTGCGCAAAAATAAAAAAAGATGGCGGCGACTAACATAAACAAACAATTTTATTTTTCTGTCCGTTTACATTTTTTCACAAACAAAAGCAGTTTTAGGATGAGCTATATTCGTTTAAAATTTTTGTGTGAAAGGCAGTTTTGTACTTTTGTGCAAAAATATTTAATTTTTTAGTAATCAGCGAGCGCTTTCGGTTTCGGGCGTTGGATGGGGCAACGCCCGAAAGCGCTCGCTGATTATAAAAAAAATAAATATTTTTGCACAAACGTACAAAACTGCATTTCACACAAAAATTTAAAACGAATTTAGCTCATCCTAAAACTTTTTTTGTTCGTGAAAAAAAAGGAGAGAAAAATAAAATTGTTTGGTCATGTTAGTCGCCGCCATCTTGATTTGTGAATGACATATGTCACTTTTTTTTATTTTTGCGCTTTCGGTTTCGGGCGTTGGATTGGCCAACGCCCGAAAGCGCTCGCTGATTAATAAAAAATTAAATATTTTTGCACAAAAGTACTCAAATTTTAATACTTCAGTTAAAATGGCGGGCGATTAAGTAAAAAAAGGGTTTTTTTTTTCTTAAGTTAAACAAAAAAAACATTATAAAATATTAGATTTGATCAAATTATTATCAAAAAAACGAGATGTCATTTGTCAACAGTATTTTTCTGCCCGTTTTCATTTCATCACAAACAAAAGCAGTTTTACGGTAAGCTAAATAAATTAATTTAATTAAGTAAAAAAAACCTTTTTTTTTCAGCTATTATCCATATTTCTAAATATTCCTACTTGCTAAAAACTTTTATAAATGATATGTTTGTTTTCCTTAAAAAAAACTATAGCCCTAATTGTAACATTATGTCATTCTAAATAAATGAACTGCTTTTCTTGAGAAAATTTAAAGCGTGATTTGATTAACATGTATGTGGGACATTGTGTTTTTTTTATCTTACGAAAAATTATTTTTTTTTAACTTTAAGTGTCCGCCATGTTAACGGAGATATAAAGATTTTTTTGACACAGAAATTTAAAACTAATTTTTAAAAAAATGCAAACAAACAGAAAAATAAAGTTATTTATTTATTTTAGTCGCCGCCATCTTGATTTTAATTAATCGTACGCCATTTCAATTGAAGCATTTTGGTTTGTGCGAAAGTGCTAACATGCAGAAAAATAATGAAGTTTCTTACTTTTAGTCGCGGCCATCTTGATTTGGGAATGACATGTTATTTTTTTTGAAATTTTTAAGACAAGCGTCGTCGATTTAGTGCAAATCATTAGTTATATGGTGCAAATTGATATATTGAATAACGTTAGTATAAATACCACACCAGGCGGGGAAAATTACTTTTTTCTCGATAATTTGGCCGTCATTTTGAATATCAAATGTCAAATCAAATGTTTTTTAAAATTTTAGCAGAGACGAACTCATCGCTAATAGCACCTACTAAAAAATATATTTTTTTAAATGTTGCCTATAGGTTAATAAGAGCCGGTCAGTAGCTTTAATATGAAACATTAAAAAAGATCATCACTTAAAAAGTAAAAAAAAAATCAAAGTTTTCAAGTGACATATGTTAACTTAATTTTATATTTTTGGATTAGGGACCTCCTCACTATTACCCAATTGATTTCGATTTGACCTTGACAGCCGCCATCTTGTTTTCTGGGGCCGGAAAATGGGGGATCCTCGACTGGAATTTTAGCTTTTGGTATTAGGTATTACTATGCCAAATATAAAAAAAAATCCCTTTTTTGTAGTTTCTTTTTACGAATTTACTCCACTAAAGAAATAACATCCAATTATAAATGTTTAGGTTATGAATAATGCCGATCGAAAAGCCGCTACTCCAATAACATTCATTTTGCAAGCAAGTCGTTACTATTAGTGTAAAACTGGGTTTATACAAGAAAAAATTAAACTAAATTAAATATAAAGTTGAATCAAAAATAAAATCATAAATAAGAACTTGTTGATGGTTTTTACAGGAAATAAAATTAAAATAAGAATAGTATTGAACCAATAAGCAGACAACTTTCACGCATGTGTATTAAAAATGTGTCACCTCTCATTTGCCGGTATTTATCATTTTTACCGTTTTTTTTTTGTTTTTATTTGCAATTTATATTTCATTGCTAATAATTTTCAGAAATGCATCAATTTTTTTAGCACCTAAACCAGTGCAGTGTCCCACCATTGCGTCTATTCTTGAATCGAGAGAAAATTTGCTCCCAGGGAGTCAAATTCTCGCTACTAAGCATCTCAAGGCCGGTTTCTCAATAGCGGGTTACCAGAGAGGTAAATTAACTGGTGATTTATACTGGCGCCGTCCACCGTTCGTAGCAGCAATTTATACTGCCGTCGCGCCGGCGCGTTCTTTTAACCTCGAAAATATCGTTTTTGTTGATGTATTAGTTCTTCATACAGCTCACTCAGCTGGCTTTCCTCTGTATCACTCATTTTAAAAATTAAAAAATAAAAATTTAGTTCATAAAAAGAAAACAATCAAAACAAGTTGGGTCAGTTAGGTTAGAATTCTTGACAGACAAAACAAAAACAACAATAGAAATCACGTGACCACTCAATATGCTTTCCTATTGGCCGGACTACGCGTGGCTACGGACGGCAAACGGAAAAAGATACTGGTGATTTATACTGGCGCCGCCTACCGTTGCCGTCGTCGCCGCCGCCCGCCGCCCACCGTTCGTAGCAGCAATTTATACTGCCGTCGCGTCGGCGCGTTGTTTTAACCTCGAAAACATCGTTTTTGTTGATATTTTCTCGAGTATTAGTTCTTCATACAGCTCACTCAGCTGGCTTTCTTCTGTATCACTCATTTTAAAAATTGAAATTGAATTCTTGACAAACAAAACAAAAACAACAATAAAAATCACGTGACCACTTAACATGCTTTTCTATTGGCCGGACTACGCGTGGCTACGGACGGCAAACGGAAAAAGATACTGGTGATTTATACTGGCGCCGCCTACCGTTGCCGTCGTCGCCGCCGCCCGCCGCCCACCGTTCGTAGCAGCAATTTATACTGCCGTCGCGTCGGCGCGTTGTTTTAACCTCGAAAACATCGTTTTTGTTGATATTTTCTCGAGTATTAGTTCTTCATACAGCTCACTCAGCTGGCTTTCTTCTGTATCACTCATTTTAAAAATTGAAATTGAATTCTTGACAAACAAAACAAAAAGAACAATAAAAATCACGTGACCACTTAACATGCTTTTCTATTGGCCGGACTACGCGTGGATACGGACGACAAACGGAAAAAGATAAACTTGGCTCATCTCGAGCGGCAGCCAGCGGCAAGTCGACGCAACAACGGCAAGGTATAAATAGAAATAAAGGGTTCCCATATATTGATGTTTCCCAGCGCCGACACGAACGCAGACGGCGGGCGGCCAGTATAAATGAAGCTTTACTCGGGCTATAAATCCCAGTTTTTTGCTTTTTTAAGCAAATATTTTTTTAGGTTAACCCTGGGATAAAATAACTTAACCTCGCCTTGAAGCCAGGGTTACCCTGGAGTAAACTTTAACCCGCGTTTTAAAAATTTTTATGAGGTTATGTTTCTCTCACTTTTGCACGAAATTAATCGAAAGTAATTCTATTGGTCTTGAGTAAGAGAATTACTTTCGATCAATATCGGGCAAGTCAGAGAAGCCGATTTAAACCGAAGATTTTGACCAATGAGATGCATAGTAGTGAGATAATTTAACTCCCTGGGAGAAAATTTTCTCTCGATTCAAGAATAGACGCACAAAGCTATAATGGTTGTCCAAGTCACATCACACCTTAATCAGCTAAATTAGTGTTAAAACCATTCCTTACCTTTTATAATATTAGGGATTTATCGGTACATGAAGTCGGCATAGCTTGACTTTAATAAAGACGGCACTATTTTTGACAATTCCGGACGAAGTTTAAAAGGATTCTGATATTGTTGTTGTCTAAATATGTCATCTTCGCTATCAAAATAATGTCGACATTCATAATGTTTGTGTCTGCCTTTAATAAAGGACGGCATTAACTTTAATTTATTTCATACTGTATTGTAGTGTTCCCTCTTACGGAATTATTTGAGTCCGGAAAATGACCTATTACATCACTAGTCCGGTAAAATAACATTACCGGACTCAAATAAAATTTCTGAATTTTTATAAGCAAAATGGTACATTTTTGAACAAATCTTTATTATTAATGAAAAACAAATATTTTATACAATAAACTACTAAAAATTACTTATAAATATTCACATTAATTGTGCAATTGGAATTATTTGAAATTACATGAGCAGCAGCCGAGCAATCTTTTCCGGGCTTACCTTTTCGCGAGGAAGAGTAACTTTGGGTTTGGCGTTGTTGGTGTAGAACTTGAACAAAGTTTTCTCCTCCCTGGATCATTCTAGCTACTTTTGTTTTTGTCTCTAAAGACTCCTCGACATATTTTTCGGCCACAGAGGTGCTCTTCCAGCCGCCGTGACGTTTTAGCACAATATCTGCTCCCGCGTTTGCTAATAGCGTGGCAGACGTTCTGCGGAAGCAGTGTTCCGTGTACCTTTCGGGATTGGACAAATTCAAATATTCTGCAATTTTTCGAGGCGCTCCCCCAATTGTATGGATGCACACTCTTTGGCTAATACATTTTCCTTTTCTGTAGCCGACAAAAAACGCTTTTTCGGGAATGTTGGTGGGTCGCAGATGGCGATGATTCTTCAATGACTGTAAACACTCTTTTGATGTAAGTTTTTGTTTGGTTTAGGCTTACAATTAACTGTTTCCCTGTATCTTGAATATCATCGTCATTTAGGTTGTAGAGCTCCTCCCTTCGACACCCTCCGGAAATACTTAGTAGCGCCACAACCTGAAACAATACAAAAAATAATAACTTAAAAAAGGCAGAAAAGTATAAATACTAAATCCCCCTGTGTAAATTGCCTATTGCGTAAATTTAGTTAAAAAAATATATTTTTATTTAATGGAAACCAAAAAAGTTACCTTAATTAACCAAAATTTCTCAAAATTTTTTGATTGGGTCGGTTGGGGGCCTACAGATTCTTTCTTTAAAAATGCAATCAGTTTGGGAAATCTGGATATATCCACGTTCTCATTTACTACCAACATAGATTTCACCATCGAATATTTTGCCCATAGCGTTGAACTGCTGGATTTTTGTGACTGAAAAAGTAAGGAAATTAAAAATTACGAAAATACGACGTATTTTTACAAAGTAGGTATTTAACACATTTTTTTTAATAAAACTAATTTGACACTTATTCTTATTATTAGTATTTTCCACATTAAGTCTTTCTCCATTCGCAGAATGTTTCATATTCTTTTTTATATCTTACTGAAGATTTGGCTGGAATCAGTTTTTCTGTTGCACCTGAACTTTTTTTCAAAATTGCGTCCATTTTCACTGCTCTACGTGACAGAAACAAACAAACTTTATTTTCTTTCTGTTAGCAACCAATTCAAAGATGACTGGACTTCAACATTTTGCCAATAATTTAATGGAAAATTGTAAAGTAATTGTTGAGACAAATATAGATGACATGACATTTTTTTGGTACATTGATTGTCGCTGTCTTCTCAAAAAAAAATTATTTTTATTTTAAATTAAATAAGACAGTATGAAATAAAACGTTGTACGATACACGCCCGTGAAATGTCATTAAAGTTCTCGTCTAGATATTCTAGACTTGTACTTTAATAGACCATTTCCCGGCCTTGTAACGTAAGACGGAATTCCTATGTTTGTATTAAAACGAGTTTCAAAATATTTAATAGAACCTTTGACGTTCTTAATAAATTTAAGTATAAATAAGTGTTCGTTTCCAAGTTGTCTAAAGGTTGCGACTGTCACCCCAGTTTATAAAAATAAAGGCTCTCCGCAAGATTTTTCAAATTACAGACCCATATCAGTTCTTTCACCGTTTTCCACGCTTTTTGAAAAAATTATTACAAATAGATTGTTTAGTTTTCTGGATCGATTTAATATACTAATACCAAACCAACATGGATTCAGAAAAAATAAATCGACAGAAACTGCGACAAACGACACCTTAAATGTAGTTTATTCTGAGCTTGACAAAGGTAAACATGTTGCTGGAATATTTTTTGACCTAAGTAGAGCTTTTGACACTTTAAATATTAATTTTTTATTAAGTAAACTTTATAACTGTGGTGTTAGAGGAGAACTTTTAGACTTTATAGCGACCTTTCTTAAAAATAGACATTTAAGAGTAAAGATGGAAGGGAAATTTTCAAAGGAGTACAAATGCGACACGGGTGTACCTCAGGGGTCTGTTTTGGGACCGCTGTTATTTTTGTTGTACATAAATGATCTTGCTCAACATAATAAACTGGGTTTCTGCACTATTTTTGCTGATGACACAACTATAATTATATCAGCAACTTCCTTAATAGAACTTGAAAATCTAATAAGTCAAGTAGTGTCTGGTTTTTTAGATTGGTGTTTCAAAAACAAGCTTATTTTAAATGCAAGTAAAACAGAAATTGTTTATTTTTCAAAAAGGCGAGCAAGACCAGAATTTGATTTAGCAAAAAATATTAAATTTACAAAGTCTGTTAAATTCTTGGGTACATATACTGATGAGAATCTATGCTGGGATCTTCAGATTGATTATATTTGTAAAAAACTTGTAGGTACATGCTATGCAATACGCCAACTTAAAAACTTTGTTACAACCAAAGACCTACTCACTGTTTATTACACATTAGGCTACTCATATTTAAGTTATAACATACTTGCATGGGGAGATTCCTCAACTGTAAGTAGGGTCTTCATTCTACAAAAGAGATTAGTGAGAACTATATTTAATATAAATCCTAGGGAATCCTGCAAAAACTATTTTATTAAAAATAATATCTTAACAGTCTACGGTATATATATATATAAAGCAATAAAATATGCTAGGTCAAAAATAAACAACTCTCCATCTCAGTTTACAAAAGTCTCTGATATCCACGAGCACAATACTCGAAATGGTCAACTTTTGCGCTTGCCAAAACATCAAAATTCATTTTTTAAGAAGTCTCCATACTACATAGCCATTAAATATTACAATACCTTACCAAATGATTTAAAATCTATAGTTAAGGACAGTATATTTTATAAAGAAATTAAGAAATATTTAGTGGCGAAAGCTTTTTATTCATATAATGAATACTTAAAACAATAGCGCTTTTTTTCCCCTAATATTTTCGTTCTTCGTCACTTCTGCTTCTCTTGTATTTTTTTTAAATAATTACTGTGTAGGTGTTTATGAAATTAAAAAAAAAACTCTTGTTATGTGTATTTAATTATACGAAAAAATAATTATGTTTCTTAAGCATGTAACTGTTAGTGCTGACTTTAAAAAGTGTATTAGTCTATTTACTCATTTACAATTATGACACGGGCACCCTGTGCTTAAAATTTAAAATATAAGTTTGACATGTATATTCTATAACATTTATAGGCCAAAGTACAGAATAAATTGAAATGAAATGAAATGAAATGATTACTATTCTCAACTTTAAGAATGGCACAATATGAGCCTGTTTAGATGACATGTTTATATGACAAAAATGCCTTCGTGCGGAACTGTCAGAAATAGTGCCGAGTCAGGCTCTGCCGACTTTATGTACCGATAAGTCCCTATTAATATTAACTTTTGACTTTATAAATCGCCCTACCACAATAGATCAAACGTTTTAAACTCATACATCTATTGGAATCTGCATTTAACATGTACTTTCCGGTGCTTTCGTCAAAAACTAGAACAACACACTAATAATTTTGACTGGTTTAACAATGACTTGAACATCTTCATTGCTTAAATGACATTTATAAACACGTTTCAAATGACCAGTTAAAATTCTTTATACAGAAAATGAGCATAGACTATAAAAAAGCCATAGCCTAGCGGTAAACCGTTTTAAACCGATCAAGTCTGGTATTTACCAATCGCGTTCAAGTAGTGTTGGTTATACAGGGTTGGCCATTTAAAAGGGTTCACCTGGATTTTTTCAAAAACTATACAGAATTGAAGAAAATGCTGAAACACGTCGATTTTGTTTGTGCGGGGGAGACTTTTAGCTATCTTGAAATTTTTATAGCGCGCATCCCCTTTGAGGGGTAAACTTTACCCCTATATTTTGAATAGGGAAAGTGGGTCGAGTGATACCTTGTTTTGAAGATTTCCTGAATATCTTGACAATCGTGTAAAAATATCGAAAATCAATCGAGTATAGTTTTTGAGATATTCACTTTCATAGTTGCATGGACAAATGCAAAAATATTTTTTTAATGAAATATTTTTTTTGTTTCTTGAGAAATCCCGGCTCACGTCGACTTTGCTTTTGTTAATAGTACATTTTATCATTGCATTTTTCCTTCTAGGATACACAGCTTACTTTGAAAGTAAATATCTCAAAAACGAATCGATAGCTAGATTTTCGAAATTTTTACACGATTGTCAAGACATTCAGGAGACCTTCAAAACAAGGTATCACTTGATCCACTTTCCCTATTCAAAATATAGAGATAAAGTTTACCCCTCAAAGGGGATGCGCGCTATAAAAATTTCAAGATAGCTAAAACGTCTCCCCCTCACAAACAAAATCGACGTGTTGCAGCATTTCCTTCAATTCTATACAGTTTTTGAAAAAATCCAGGTGAACCCTTTTAAATAGCCAACCCCGTATGTACGAAACAATCTTGTTTGGTTTTAACCGTGGTCTGGAGTTGCGTCTCGTTGCGATTATTCCCACCAGTTAGCGAAAAGTAAGGTAATCTTACCCTTGTTTTTACGCATTTTTGCAAATTAAATTAACCGGCAACCAAAGTATAACTGAAACAAAAACCTGGTTTTAAACAGTTTATCGCTAGAATACACTTTTTGTATAATTCCGATTGAACTTCACTTCAGTTCTTTTAATCGGCAGAAAAGGAAGCAGAGAAAAAAAGATGTGAGCAAATTAAACAGGACTCCCTAAGATATAGAGAACATCTACAAAAGGAAAAGCAAAGGAGAGAAAAAAGGAAGGCAAAAAACCAAAACCAAACAATTCATGATTTAACACCAAGACAACAAAGAGTATTAGGCTGAAGCGCAACAAAAATTACGATTAAAAAAGAAGGCGAACAATCTATTATTGCGACAAATGAGGGAGGATAGTCCACCAACCAGTCATAGTCATGTCTGAAATAGCTGATCCGAATAGAAGATATGTGCTATGTTTTCATGGGTATTGAGTTCGTTTGCAAAACTCATTGTATCTTTTTCTTTTATATAGCGTGTTCTTTATCAAGACCAAGAACACGCTATATAAAAGAAAAAGATACAATGAGTTTTGAAAACGAACTCAATATCCATGAAAACATAGCAATGATTTGGCAGTGGCTGGTCCGAGTATAAGAGATGATATGAAAGACTGTAGCAGCGAGTTGTGTTTAACATCAACTGGAATTAGCTCTGTAAGCAGACAGAAAGAATCGGAAATAAAATTGAATAGAAAAAAACAAGACAGCAAAGGATCTGCTTATAAGACAACAAAAACAAACAATAGAAGACATGAAGAAAAAAATTAATTTATAAAGGAATTTAGGGAGGGTGAATAAATGACACAATCAATGAGTAGCGAGCTTTCTCTCAAAAAAGATAATGGTAACCGCAGATCTGGATTTCGCACTTGTGGTGCTCATCAGTACGGTGCTAGGAACTAGGAGATGAAATGATGATGAAAAAATCTGACACGGGATTCATGTAAAAGGCAAATTGCAAAATCGGCAGAGGTAACTTCAGTTTGAAGAAAAATCAAGCGTCTCTACAGACAGATATCTTAAGCTCTGGAGTTGTTAAATTTAAAAAATAATTTAGCGAGGCACCGTACTGATGAGCACCTCAAGTGCGATCTATGGTTACTATTACCTTTTTTGAGGGAAAGCTTGCTATTCATTGATTTGACTTTGTTCCTATAAAAAAGTATTGATAATGTTACGTCATTATTTAGTTTATAAGAACGACTGTTTGTTTTTTAGAATATGTTTGTTTGTTCTGTTTTATTAAGTACCAATTATTGTATAAGGTATATTGTTCGAAACAAGTTTAGTTTTTAATGTTCAATGTTTTATTTTCATTTTGTTTGGAAACGCTTTTAATAAAGGCATTTTTAATTTTTGTTTTGTTCCAAACCAACCAATTTCTTAACTATGCTCAAACTCGTGACCCGCACATTTTGACGGATGTGCGCGCTCTCTTCTATTTTGACTGCAGGTGACGAAGGAGCTCCTGAAAAGTCCTATGGTGATCTGTTGAGCTGGAAGTTGCATTTTCTCGAAAAAAAGGGGTAAGTTTAAGCAATACTTTTCAATATTTGGCGTGATTTCTATTGGGGGATAAAAAAATTTCATTTTTTTTTACTTTTCAATTCTGCGAGCCGGATCGTGGAAAAGCCCTGTGGTTTTAGTGGTTATAACGATTTTTGCAACTAATTAATCCTTTTTTTCAGAAATTGACCCGTTGCTTTCGATTTCCGACGTTTTTTTTTCGTGTGGCTGTCAGTTTTTTTGCACGAAAAAAAAGCCACGGAATTTGAAAAACCAGTGTGAAGTGAGTTGATATATTTCATATATATACATATGGATGTGATTTCTAATTCTTCAAATGATATACAAGATGATGAACAAGCAATTCTTGATGAATTCGATCAAATGCAGTTTGCAATAAAAGCAATTTGCAAGGATCTGTCTGCTGCTAGTGACACTAATAATGTAAAAAATGATTAATTTTCAGGGGGTGGAAGGGTTAGGATGGAATTGCCAGTGTTTAATGGTGAACGCAAAAAGTGGCAAACCTTTCATGACTTGTTTAAGACGTTGATACATGATGATACAGAGTACTCAGATGTTAAAATGACCGAATATTTTAAATGTATTATTGGTTGGCCATCTTCAATGCTCCACCATCAAAAAAAACAATTCAAGTGAGCTACGTAAACTACTTTCTACTTTTAAAAACTTAACCTGTTGTTGCAAAAGGTTGATCCTTTTTTAAAGACACGGTTTGAAATGATAGTAGAGATAAGGTACCAACCTATAAAAGTTTAATTGATTTTTTTAGAGATTAATTGTCAAGCTTTTGAAAATAGTGCTTTACTAACAAAGTCTAGTACTGCTGTATCAAATGTGGTGAAAGGGTCTGACATGTCAAGAAGGGCCCATAACTCGTCAAAGCAGAGTTTTTACACTGGGACCAGTGCGGATGGTGAGTGTGTTGTTTTGATGGCACACACATTTTTAATGTGTGAAAAATTCTTACAAATGAATCCTATTCAACGTCATTCTTTGGTCCAAGAAAAGCGATTGTGTTTTAATTGTCTGGCCAGTACACATGGAGTTTCCCGGTTTCCTGTTAAAAAAAACTTAAAGTATGTGCAAAGCGGCACTCAACTTTTTTACATTTTTTAAAGAGTGTGCAATCCAATAATCAATCTGGTAGTGGTGTTGCTGCGTCATCTCTGGCTTCAAATAATTCCTCTGATAATAATCAGTCAAAAAATGTGGTTAATACGGTGGATAATCCCAATAGTGTTAAGGTACATTTGTGTAGGAATAATCACACTGTCAAAACAGTGTTGATTGCAACAGCTCAGTTGCGTGTTAAAGATGTTAGAGATCAGTTTTTGACTTGTCGGGCCCTCTTAGACTCGGCAAGTGAGGCATCATTTGTCACAAAAACTTGTGAATATTGCTCTTACTTTAAGCACAAATAATGATCCTTCATTTTCCTTGAATATTGAGGCAATAATTATCCCATTGATTTGTGGGACTACTCCCTCTAATGTTGTTTATATGGACCACTGCAAATATTTGTCAGGCATCCGCCGATCCTAATTATGGAAAACAACATGAGGTAGATTTGCTGCTTGGTGCTAGTGTTTTCTCACAAGTTTTGCTTCCAGGTTTTAAGCAAGGACAAAATGAAGGTCCATGTGCCATAAATACGATTTTCGGATATGTGTTGTTGCGTAGTGTAATGGATAAACCACCATTAAGACCAGTTAATTTATTGACATCCACAAAATCAGTTTGGATGAATCTATGCAAAATTTTTGGAAGTGTACCTAAATATATTCCTTTGTCAGTGGATGACAAAAGATGGGAGGATATATTTCAGTCTACACACAAACGGGAGAAAAATGGTCAGTATATTGTGAAGCTACCTTTTCGAGAGAATTCAGAATTAGGACAATCAAAAGGTC
The DNA here is from genome assembly GCA_963921995.1 of Oxystoma pomonae. NCBI lineage: Eukaryota > Metazoa > Arthropoda > Insecta > Coleoptera > Brentidae > Oxystoma > Oxystoma pomonae. The sequence continues at coordinate 76,276,118 of OY998166.1, read as the reverse complement.
AAGCGACAGTTGGTGAAACTTGGGGGCTTTGGATTGAGGACGTGGGAGAGTAATTGTCCCGAATTGTTGGCAAATGTACCTAATGATCATCTTCAACCTATCAGTTTTGATAGTGGTGATGCTGTTTTGAAAATTTTGGTGCTTCAATGGCATCCAGTGAGTGATAACTTTTCCTACTCTGTTAAGCCCGATTCTAGACCTTGTACTAAAAGAACAATCCTTTCAGATTGCTAGGACTTATGATCCACTAGGATTCTTATCTCCTGTGGTATTGGTAGCTAAAGCTTTGATGCAAAAATTGTGGCTTCAAGGTTTAAATTTTGAGGATCAACCAGATCAAGAAATTGTCACCCAATGGACCTCGTACTTGTCACAGTTACCTGTTTTGTCTACATTAGCTTTTCCTAGACATGTGACTATTCCAGATGTTGTTTTAAGTGAGCTGCATGGCTTCTGTGATGCTTCCATGACAGATTATGGTGGTGTGGTTTCTTTAAGACAAGTGGATTCTTGTGGGAATGTGGCTGTCCATATTTTATGTGCCAAAAGTGAGTTGTCGCCTTTAAAAAACCATATCAGCCTCGATTGGAACCATGCTCTCCCCATTTTTTTGTTACCTCCTAGCTGTTGGAACCATATTGAAGGAAAATTAAATCCAGCATTTGTCAAGAGGCTTATTGCCTGGTCAGTTTGTTGAACATCCTTTGTGGCCTTCCTTACAGAATGTTGATAGTGACGTAAGTGACAGCTAAAAGGGTATTTTTAGCTTGCGGTAAAGATCATTTCTTTAGTAGATTTATAAAAAAAAAATCCTCTTTGCGAAAAGTGCAAAATATCGCATATTTATGGAGACCTCTTCGCAAATTCTGTTTTAAAGAAACATTTTAATCGTTAGCTTTATGTCAAGAAGAGCAACACAGAGCTTTGTGCCTTCTTGTCAAATTTGTGTTCACACGTCGGATTTGTGTCACGATGCCAAGCATCGTATTTTGCTCCCCAAAAACCATCGATTGACAGTTGTGATCATTGAATAAGTGCATAATGAAAATGGACGTCCAGGTCCTAGATTGTTGCAATATCTTCTAATGCGGAGATTTTGGATTTTATCGGTAAAAAGAGCGATCCATAGCGTTCTGTCAAAGTGTTACAAGTGTTTTAGGATTAATCCCATGCCTTTCACTCCATATAATTATATGGGTGATTTACCAAAAGCCCGTATACCACAGGTCAAACTTTTTTCGCATACAGCAGTCAACTATATGGCTCCTTTTAATATTACTCTAAAAAAAAGCCGTGGTATCCGTAGTCATAAAGCCTATGGCTGTATCTTTATTTGTTTACCGACAAAAGCCATGCACTTAGAATTACTTTCTGACCTTACGTCAGAGGCTTTTCTCGCAGTCCTGCGGCGCTTCATTGCCCGCCGTGGCAGATGCGCGTCCTTGTAAATCCTAATGGATTTGTATTGTAAAAATGTAAAAACGCGGCGGAAACCTTGGCGATTAAATGGAAATTTAACCCCCCTGCAACCCCACATTTTGGAGGTCTCCATGAGGCAGGGGTTAAATCAACTAAATCGCTTCTATTGCGTATTGTTGGGACTCAAGTCTTCACTTTTGAGGAACTTTACACGGTGAATATGAAATATCTTGTTTGACATCAGGTCATTTTCTGACGCTAGAGCCAATGACTGCACCTCCAGATGAGGATTTAACTGGTATTAAGACTGGAAGGTTAAATCGGTGGCAATTAGTCCAACAACTCCACCAGAGTTTTTAGCAACGCTGGAGGACTGAATATTTACACCAACTTTGACAAAGGGAAAAGTGGAACACTCCAGAAAAACCCCCTCAAATAGGTTCACTTGTTATGCTTAAGATTGAGAACACCCCCCTCCTTTGCACTGGTCTCTGGCTAGAATCACCAAGATTTACTCTAGTCCAGACAATATTCCACCAGTGGCTCAAATAAAAACTAGTAAGGGTACATTTGACAGACCTCTAGTGAAATTATGCCCCTTACCACTACAATAATTGTCACACACTTTACCGTCAATATGTATGTGTAATTTTTTAGAATTATTTTGTTTTTTTTTAAAGCTCATTCATGTTGCAAAAATCGTGCTGCGCTAATTTTTATAGAATTTTTTTTGTAAGTTTTTTTTTGTTTGGGTAATAAGTTATGTGGGTAAAATATTACTTTGTTAATAATATTTTAAGTGGGCGGAAATGTTTGGAAAAATGTTTTTTAATAAAGGCATTTTTAATTTTTGTTTTGTTCCAACCAACCAATTTCTTGACTAAGCTCAAACTCGTGACCCGCATATTTTGACTGCGGGTGAAGAAGGAGCTCCTGAAAAGTCCTATGGTGATCTGTTGATCTAGAAGTTACATTTTCTCGAAAAAAAGGGGTAAAAAATTACATTTTTTTTTACTTTTCAATTTGTATATTAATGACTTAATGAGCAATCGCGCTCACATTTATTTAAATATTTTTACTGTGCTTGTGTTAGTTTGTTATTGTATGACATTTATTAATAAAAATATAACATTACTCCAGTTTTTTGTTGTTACTAAATCAAATCAGAGTTTTTATCTAAAGCAAAAATATGACCTGTCAAAAACATGCTTTAAATACCATTAAACGTGGGCAGTTTTTAGTGGCTGGTGGGTTCTTAAAACTTTGGGAAGGGTTTTTAGGGCCCCTAGGGGGTAACCGAGAAGAACCGTCCTGGACTCTGGACGCGCTACTTATACCGAAACAGGAATTGCGCCTGGACTCTGGATACCTAGCCTGGAAACTGTGGAACCGGCTCTGGAGTCGTAAGTAATACACCGAGACAGGAACCGCCTTGAACTCTGGACGCGCTACTAATGCCGAGACAGGAATCGCGCCTGGACTCTGGATACCGAGCCTGGAAACCGTCAAACCGGCTCTGGATGCGTAACTAACACACCGAGACAGGAACCGCCCTAGACTCTGGACGCGCTACTAATACCGAAACAGGAATCGCGCCTGGACTCTGGATACCTAGCCTGGAAACCGTCGAACCAGCTCTGGACTCGTAAGTAATACACCTAGACAGGAACCGCCTTGGACTCTGGACGCGCTACTAATACCGAAACAGGAATTGCGCCTGGACTCTGGATACCTAGCCTGGAAACTGTGGAACCGGCTCTGGAGTCGTAAGTAATACACCGAGACAGGAACCGCCTTGAACTCTGGACGCGCTACTAATGCCGAGACAGGAATCGCGCCTGGACTCTGGATACCGAGCCTGGAAACCGTCAAACCGGCTCTGGATGCGTAACTAACACACCGAGACAGGAACCGCCCTAGACTCTGGACGCGCTACTAATACCGAAACAGGCATCGCGCCTGGACTCTGGATACCTAGCCTGGAAACCGTCGAACCAGCTCTGGACTCGTAAGTAATACACCGAGACAGGAACCGCCTTGGACTCTGGACGCGCTACTAATACCGAGACAGGAATCGCGCCTGAACTCTGGATACCGAGCCTGGAAACCGTCGAACCGACTCTGGACGTGTAGCTAAGATACCGTGAGTGGAAACCGCCCCTGGACTCTGGTCGCACTACTAACCCAGAGACAGGAACCGCCCCTGGATTCTAGAGGCGTAACTAATATACCGAGACAGGAACCCGCCCCTGGACTCTGGATGTGCTACTGATACTGAGACCAGAACCGTGCCTGGACTCTGGTCACCGAGCCTGGAACTCGTTACACAAAAAAATACAAAAAGATATAAAGATACAAAAATATCTAGCCTAGAATAACCCTCTTGGCAGAAGTTTTAAACCTTTCTTTTGAAACCATGAAGAAGTCAAGTTGACTACAAAATTTGTTAACATTTCTGCTAATTCTATTTACTGGATTATACATAAAGTAATAAGTTCGACTCTGTGGGACATGTAAAAGAGGAGTATTACGAGTTATGTAAACTGGAACATGAAATTGTAAAACAGACAGGCATTCAGGAAACATATAAAATTATTAATGATATTAAAAGCAATACTACCTTCTATCCTTAGGAACGTGTAATTGCAAATACTTGTATGTATTTTCTACTGAGAGAAAAATGCCATTCCTACCAAGTTTGTAACATGCAAAAATTTTATAAATTTACGTTGAATACTCTCAAGTCGATCTACATAAATATTAAAAAATGGTGACCATATGATGTTCAATTCAATTCCAGAATTGATCTTATAGAACTTATAAATAGTAGTTCTAGAGTATTAATATTTGAAAAATCCTGACAGGACCTTTTTATAAAACCCAACATCTTATTTGCACGACCGATGATTTTTTCATAATGTTCAGAAAATGTTAACTTTGAGTCAAGATATACACTAAGATCCCTCACTACAGATACCTCTTTTAACAATTTATTTCCTAATGTCTAGGTTATAGGAAAGTTATTTTTAAGCTAATAACTTGGCACTTATCGCCATTTAGAGTCATATTATTCATAGTACCTATCAATTTTATTCAGATCGTTTTGAATTTTTATTTGATCTTGTTGTGACACAATCCTGGCATATATCTTTAAGACATCAGCAAATAATAAGTATGCAGCTTCCAAAAAAGAACAAATGTCAACAAAGGAGGTCCCAAATGTGACCCTTGAGGGACCCCTGATGTGACAAAAATATATCAGAGAGATAACCTTCAACTTTTACTTGCTGTGACCGACTTGATAAATAAGACTTTATCCACTTCCATAACAGACCAGTAATGCCATATTTTCTTAATTTGGACATCAAAACACCATGGTTTACTCTATCAAATGCTTTGCTGAGGTCCATATAAATAGCATGAACTTCAGCACCATTGCATTAGAAATAAAGTTTGTGTATAAAAAAAGATTAGTGTCAACTGATCGACCAGACGTGAAACCATGCTGTTTTGATGTTGTAATTTTTTCAAAAAATCTCTTGAGTTTTATCTCGACACAATGTTCAAATAATTTAGGAAGAGCTGAAAGAATACTAACAGGACGATAGTTATCAACATTTCTTTTGTCCCCAGATTTGAAAATTGGTACAACAAATGAGTTTTTCCATACTTCTGGAAACACTCCATTTTTTAGTGATTTGTTGAATATTATGTACAGAGGTAAATACAGAAATTTTGCACAATGTCTCAAAACAGATGGGGGAACTCCGTCAGGGCCCACAGGCTTTGAAACATCGAGCTCATTCGATACTTTTTCTATTTCAGGTGCACTGAGATATATATCCGAATACTCCTGGTCAAACTCAGGAATTGATTCAGTCATATAAATTTTGTGAATCAGAAATATAAACAGAAGAAAAGAATTCAGCAAATAAATTGGAAATGTCATTTCCATTCTCTGCTACTTTGTCACCAAATTTCATTATCTTGGGACAATCACTTCGACCTTTTTTAGTTTTAATGAAATTCCACAAATGTTTAGGGTTGCTATTGATAAGAGTTTTCCGATTTTTCAATAAGTTTGTTATAATCAATTTCGGTTAACGTTTTACATTGTTGTCTTATATTAGAAAATATTGAATAATCTTCCTGCCGTTTAGTCTGTTTAAATTTTATATGAGCTTGTTTCTTGCTAAAAATAAGATTTTTCAGCTCTTTTGAAAACCAGGCGGAAAAAGAACTCACAGTATTGAGTTTTATAGCTACATACATATCAAAAGCCTCAAAAAGAATATAATAAAACTTCCCACATCTCCTATCAAAAGAGAATATTGGTTTAATCTGTAATGATCTACGTTTTTAAAATCATAAGTCCATTTACCCTCAGGCTTTAGACCCTCACCAATATCTGCAGAAATATAGATTTCAAGTGGAGGATTATGTAAATCTGCTTTAACGAATCCTAAATTCTCACTTACCGACTGAACTTCCAAATCGGAAAAACAGAGATCTAAAATTCTATTATTGATATTTTTCACATTATTATACTGAGCAAGACCATAATATGCCATATTATCACACACTATTGACTCAGAACCCCCACCAACATTACCAGGAAGTAAGCCAATATACTCCTGAGATGTGCACCATTCTAACTTTGGTAGATTATAGTCACCTATAACCAAAATGTTATCAAACTGATTACGAGCTTTCTCCACAGATTCAATGTGGGCACTATACACAGATGAATCCATACCAGGAGGAATGTATACGGTACCAATGCAATAGTATAATTTACCCGCCAGCACAGCTACCCAAACCTCTTCTATTCCTGGGTTATTTACTGACACTATTATAGATTTTAACTCACGTCGTACCGCAATAAGCACTCCGCCTCTGGCTTTCTTAGAACTGTTGTCACAATTACGATCGGTACGATACACTAGGTAATCGATAGGGAATAACTCAGAATCATTTATATTAGGATCCAACCCTGTTTCAGTTATAGTAATTACACTGTAAAAATCAGATATCACACCACAGAGAAAATCTTTAAGTTTGGTTTTTAATCCACAGACATTTTGATAAAATACAGTAATGCCTTCAGTTAACTTTGTACTTCTTGATTGGGTTGCCGAAAATTTGTTCCTTTAGGTTGCCTTCTAGGAAGAAATTCCTTGACAGCAGTTCCTTTTGGCCATAAGTTTGGATCTAAGAGGTCTTTCACCACGCTTTTCTTTACGCCAATTTTAAGAAAAGAAACATCATCGTTTTTATCCAATACAAATCATTTGACATCTATTAGCCATATAGACAGTTATATCTTTTTCAGTTGTGGACGGATTACACCGACCTATATAAATCTATTGTCTTCGCTCTGCAGCATAAAATGAACTAGGATTGGAACCAATACCTACAATTATTGGATTTTAAGCAGTTAATATCTTGGAGTTGTAGTTTGAGGTTTTTCTGCTACATTTTCGTTGGTTTTGGTGTTATAGTTTCTCGGAACATATTGAGATGTTTGTTTGTTTAAGTTCACCACCTCATTCTCATTTTTCGCAGTTTTAAGGGTTTTTATTTCATCTTCCAACTTAGAAACCTTCTTGAGCAGGTTACTATTAGCTTTCTCGATCAGATCCATTCTAGCTAGTATGTCTTACATACTAGCTGTATGAGCTGTATTACAATTAGAATAAGGTTCCACTGGTTTTAGCTCATTTGTTAAATCCACTTTCAAAGCATTACATTCCTGAGATACTCTGTCCAGAATGTCTTTTTTCATATTACCAAGAAAATCCATCATGATATCTTTGGGTACAGAGTCTTTATCACAGGGAGCTACAGTGTTGTCTTTATTCAGATTTGACACAAAATCAATGCAATTGCAGCAAGCAAAAAGCATTGTTCTAGCCTTCACTTGAGTGACCTCTTTCCTTCCTTCTGACACAGTGAATTTAGAGCAGTTTAAACAGTATGTGCACTTGCAAAAGTCACATATAATTTTATATTTCAGCTCCTTATTATTTATTTATTTCTCAAGGTTTTCACGAAAATCCTTATCAGTTTTTTTCTTTTCTTTGCACTTTTTATCTGAGATGAATGATTTTAATTATACTTTTAGACGACGTAATTATGCAAAAACTAACGTCACGATTCAAAAACTGATTCGCACAAGTTTTAAATCACAACCTATTTAGGATATTTGCAAAGTTTTAATTTTTTTTTAATAGTTTTTTGTCGTTTTTTTAAGGCAAAAAAAAAATGACTTCATTGTCAAGAACAAAAATTCTGTCGACAAAGCGGGCTAAAAACTAAAAGAAATAAAAAATGTAAAATAAGTAGGAACATAAAGAAAATATAACATTTATATTATTGAAGGTTATTTTAGGTAGAATGTAAGTAATAACCATACAATATTAAAAGCACAAAGTCCAACATTTTGAATGTGTAAGTTCATAAAAAAGTCAAATTTGTGTCTACATTAATAAGTGGTTTTAAACCTATTACCCACTAACAAATTGGAAAAGTTTGTTATGTTCATACTAAATTACTAATAATAAAAAACACCCCCTTTACTATGATTAAAAAGGAGCACAACAGAAACATAACATAGTTGCACCAACAATTATTGTAAAGGGGACAATACTACAACAGTAAAAAGAAAAAAGAATGAAAATATCTAGTCACTAAAATAATTCATAAAAAAAAGAAAAAAAACACATTAGAAGCAGCAAGTTTATAACTGAATGTCATAAAATTCAGAAAGCGAGTAAAAAGGTAAGTTTAAAAACCTCTCACTTAGATCCCTTCTGAATTTGTTAACAGAGGTAGCACATCTCAGGGTGATTGCCAATTGATTAAAAATTTTAATTCCCTCGTATATAAGAAATTTTTGCGCTAAAGTGCTTTTTGGAATTGGCAATTGAATGTTAAATTCTTGTCTTGAATGATATTGTTGAGACTTGAGCCCTTTTTTATCATTTTTAAAAACTAAAGATGCTGTTTCCAAAACATAAAGTGATATAAGTGTTAATATTTTATGTTTGACAAATAGAGGTTTCCAAAACTCTCTGTTACATTGGAAATGAATCGAACAGTCTTTTTTTGTAATATTAAAATTATTGACAGCAAATATTGATGCGCAGATCCCCAAAACGGCAAGCCGTACCTTAAGTGTGACTCAAGGAGTGAGAAATATATAGATCTAGCCATATCAACTCCCAGTTCAGATCTGACACATCTCACTGCGAAGCACCCAGAAGAAAGTTTTTTACAAGTTTAAAGATATGTTCATCAAATCTCAGCAGGCTGTCAATATGTACGCCTAGAAATTTAGATACATTTTCTTTTGTAGAAGATCCTCACCCAATTGTACATTCTGCAAACTACACTTAAAAGCGAGAATGTTAGTTTTCTCTACATTTAAACAAAGACGATTGGCATCGCACCACTTTTTAATTTTGGATAGATCGTTGGAAATAATAGATTTTAGATATTCTATGTCTTTATGATGCCACAAAACAGAAGTAAACAGTAAAAATGTAAATTCACCTGCAATTTTTAAACGCACAAGATCGTTAATGTAAAGAAGAAATAACAGGGGATCCAATACTGACCCCTGAGGCACGCCGCAAGTAATATTTAGAGAAGCAGAGCGAGAGCCTCCATCGACCACCGATTGCGTACGAGGGCTTAAATAAGACCTAAACCATTGCAACACCAAACCCCTAAATCCATACCGCTCGAGCTTTTCCAGCAGTATTCTGTGATCCACAAGGCGTTTGACTGCGTTGACCATTCCATACTTCTTGAAAAATTAAAACACTATGGAATTTCCAATGAATGGTTTATGTCTTATCTAACGGATTGGAAAATGTATGTTGAAATAGATAACATATATTCAGAGTTCAAACCAATGACATGCGGCGTCCCTCAAGGATCAATTTTAGGACCACTACTATTTTTATTATATGTAAAGGATCTTGATATAAACTTTCCCTCTGTCCTATTCACACTGTTTGCAGATGATACGAGCGTTATCTTTAAAAAAAATAATCTAAATGAACTGAATCTGAATGAATTAGTGAGGAAGTTTTATAAAATATATCAGATTGGTTTGCCGCAAATAAGTTGGTTCTGAATTTCAGTAAAACCTTCAACGTACTTTTCCAACCAAACAGACGCCTTGGGGAGCTCGAGAGAGAGCCGTTGGAAGTGGACATGTGACATCTCAGCCTCATCTAAAGTTTCTTGGAATAAATATTGATCAGGGATTACACTGGAAGTGCCATATCTCAGCTCTAAATAAATCACTAAGGAGCGCAATTTATGCAATTAAAACAGCAAGGCAGAATACAGACAAAGATGTCGCTATGACAGTGTACTACGCATACTTTTATAGTTTGCTACAATATGTTTTGGAATTCTGGGGCATGTCTACTGATGCAAGCAGTACCTTTATTTTACAAAAACGAGCGGTGCGAGCAATATTTTTATTGTCGAGAATGCAGTCTTGTAGAGAATACTTTAAAAATAATCAAATTTTTACTCTAACAAATCTTTATATCTACAAAAGGCATTCAAATGTCCATAACTACCCTACAAGAAACAATCAGGCACTAATAACACTGAACTTCACCCTAGCAGTCAACAGAAAAAGTCCCAGCTATATGGGCATCAAAATACTTAATGCTTCACCTCGCCGAATAAAAGAACACCCAAATGAGATTTTTTTTTAAAAAGAACTTAAAAAATTGCTGCATACTCATGTTTTATAATATTAGTGAATTTTTTGAATATTCATTTGAACCTTAATTTGATCTTTTTTATTATTGTTTGTTTTTTTATTCATGTAACCAATGATGTATTACCGTTTTTATAATGTATTTCTAGTTAAAGGGACATATTGTCTTTTCTGTTTAATTAAGTCTTGAGTAGGTAAATGTTATTTTTTAAATATCTTTTTTCCATACAGCTTTTGCAAGCTTTTGTGTATAATAATTATTATTATTGCACTTGGAAATAAAAAATCTACCTATCTATCTATCTATCTATCCATCACACAGGCGAATGCCTTGGATAAATCATAGAATACTGCTGCAACAGCGTCGCCCTTGTTTATTTCTGTATAAACATTTTCTAAAAAACTAAAAATGGCATCATGTATACCCTTTGATGCCTGAAACCCATACTGTTTGGGCGTTATCAATTTGAATTTTACCAAATAATCCTACATTCTTTGCTTAACAATTTTTTCGACCACTTTAGATAAGTTTGTTGCGCCATCCTTATGCAGAGGAATGACGATAGATGATTTAAGACATATGGGGAACGAACCAGAATCAAATAAGTTGTTAATAGCGGCAGACAATGCCAATAAGGCGCTGTGAGGTAACTTGGATAAGACCTCGGCGGAAATTTCATCTTCACCAACTGATTTCTTATTTTTGATATCCTTAAGAACTTCAAGAATGTCACATGGTTTAACGGGCTTAAACTGAAAAGAACTAGAGACGTTAATGTCAGACAGATAGTGCAAAGGGTCTGTATCTGTCGGAAGATTCTGTGATAAGGTGCTGGCAATACTACAATAGAAGATATTTAATTCATCCAGATCAACATCCGTCTTATTACTATTTGATCTACCCCTAATATCATTTATGATTTTCCAAGATTCTTTTTGTTTACTTTTACAATTTTGTAGTCTAGAGTTATAATATTTGGTTTTTGATAAGGCTTTTATGTAAAGTACGGAATTTGTTGCAGTATTCCATAAACCAATTATCTTTAAAGTACTTCTTAAGATAGTCCAAACTTCTAAGGTTATTGAAAGAGATTTTTAAACCTAATGTCATTTAGTGTTTTACTCGAGTTTTCTTTTGCTTAACCCAACGCAAGGGGAACGCTCGTTGGAAGTTGTCCACCACAACCTTGTGAAAAATGCCAATCAGATCAGGTGCATGTCCAATGTTCCAATTAACATGATGACAATAATTTTCAAAATCCTTAAAGGCTTTACTACTAAAAATGCGTTTCTGGATACATGGCGGTTTTTTAGTGGTTTGCAGCGAAAAAACAGATTTGACAGCCGCATGGTCAGATAAACCCGAATTCAAAACAGAACAGGAAACTTGACTTATGTTAGAACAGATATAGTCAATTAACGTTGCGCTTGAATCTGTGACTCTCGTTGGTGACTCAACATGCATTTTTAAGCCAAACACAGTAAAAATGATATAAAGCATGGTTGAATTTATTTTATTTTTATCGCAAGTCAATGTTAGTCTCCAGCGAGAATCACATTGCATTAGAAGGAATCCTGTCCAACATAGAATCTAGCTTATCAAGAAAATCTTTAATGCTAGAAGAGAGGGAACGATACAAACAAAATATATAGAGACTTAAACATTTGCAGTATGATACTGAAAGTTCAAAGCACTCATCTTGATAAAGATCTTTAAAATTTTAATGAAATCATGTTTAGATAAAATCAAAGTTCCTCCATGAAGCGAGATTTCTCTACAAGAAAATGACATTTTTCTGATAACCAGGAATATGAAAACATTCATCTGGGTGCAACCAGTGTTCCGTAACTAAAGCTACATCTGGAAAATTATTAGCCTCTAAAAATGAGAAAAAATCCTTGCATTTATTTCTAAGAGATCTTATGTTTTGCAACATGATTGACAATTCTGTGCAACTTTTTATGTTTTTACCAGATGGGACCCTCTGGAAAATTTTGTTGATCTACAGGAAACTCATCATTTTTGCCAATTATTGCTTGATTTTCTAAATCATTTCCATTAAGTAAGCCCGAGTCTAAAGTTTTAATTTTGTTAGGAGATACTAAACTGTTATTGGCTAAAACGAGAGTGCCTGAGTTCACGCTACTACTACTACTAATACTAGAATTAAAATAAAAATTATTATCAGTACAACCTGAAGTATTATCCAGTGCCTCAACATAATCAAGTGTTTTTACAAAACTTAGTGATTTAGATTTTTTAATGAGCTTGTATTTATTATTTTTATTTGGCTCTAAATAATCCAGACTGTACTCTGATAATCTGTCAACCTTAAAAAGAAAATTTTGCAATGAAGTATTAAATTTAAGAATTTTATCTATATCAAACTTATTCCTTGCTGTCAATGGGCAACCCAGCAATATAAAGTTTGTATGTAGACAAAAATTAAGCATTTTCCACAAATTCCTATTGCTGGGATACCTATTGACTAGCAGGTCATTATATCCGCCCGAAATAATTACGAGGTCTTGTTCACCGTAATTCCCAATTAAAGTTTCAACTCCCAATACTACACTGTTCAAATGTGCTCTAGGCTTTATAATCATCTGCATCTTGTAGTCCTTGAAAAGCGGTTGCTTTTTTAAAACCTTATCCAGATTTCTACCATGTTCATAACACAATATTAATACTTTTCTTTCCTTGATAGTTTCTGATTTGTTACTAGTAACATGGGAAACTAGGTCAATGACTTCCTGCGTCTTTTCTCCAACGGCGCTAGTAGAAGCAGGGACAGCTGCATTATCTTTTGTGTTGATACTAGCAGGAGTTAATTTTGTATTTCTTCAGCAAGGCTAGTTTGTGAAGATTTTAATTGTTTAATCTCCAGATAAAGCTGTTGAATTTCATTTTCTAGGAGCTTTGATGTTTGGGTTTTATCAAGCATAGTTATCCATAAGTATCAAAGTATGTAAGTACGTCGGGGGTGCCTCAGGGCTCAAATTTAGGACCTCTTCTTTTTATTATAGCGATAAACAATTTATTGAAACAAGTCAGAGGCGCTTCAGGATTATTATTTGCAGATGACTTTAAATTGTTTTTGGAAATTATCTCGTGTGAAGACTGTAGATCTCTGCAGAATGATTTTACTAATGCTTCTGATTGGTGTCAAGAAAATGGTTTTTTTTTACACCCGGATAAGTGTGCATGTATGTCATATACCCTTAATCGGAATGTTATTAACTTTGACTACAAAGTTAATAATGCAGTACTCAAACGAGTGGAAAATCAAAAAGATTTGGGGGTAATTTTTGACACAAATTTGTCATATTCCAACCACATTAGTGAGAAAATTAAAAGTGCTCAAAAAGTAGCAGGATTAATTACACGGAACACTAGAAACTTAAATGTGGATGTAAGTCTATATTTGTTTGACTCATTAGTCCTACCAATATTAGAATATGGAAATATAATTTGGTCTCCACAATACAACATTTGGGTGAATCTCATTGAGGGTGTACAAAGAAAATTCTTAAAGTATATGTTTTTTAAAAAGTTTGGAACTTATCCGCTGAGAGGATGTCATAACAACTATCTACTAGGTATATTTAATAGGTTGTCTTTATGTAGTAGAAGGATTAAAACATTCTTGTGTACCATGTTTAAAATTTTAAAAGGTAAAATTGACTGTCCTGATATTTTAAATCATCTACCTTTTGCGGTGAGTCGTGTTAATACTAGAAACAAACAAACATTTTATATAGCTTTTCCCAGAACAAATCTGTACAAGAGCTCACCAATTTATCAATTGTGTAATTTTTTTAATTTGTATGCTTCCGAAATCGATATTGACAATGTTAATCTTAAGCATTTTAAAAAAATAATTCATAACAAATTGCGGAATTTGCAGTAATTTATAATATTAATATTAATCTAAAGCATTTATTTTTAAACAAACTTTTTGATAGGTTAGATGTCTGTAATTGGCATATGGCTGTAGATACTTTGCAAATGAATGAATGGATAAATAAATAAAAATATTGATGTAGATACAACTAATCTCAGTAAGTTTAAACAACTAGTCGAAAATAAACTGAAAACCAATAGGTAAACTAACTTAAATATTCTTAAATAAGTATGTATCTATTTTAGTATGTTCTCTCTTTTATTTGACTGTTTTCTCAATTTATTGTATTTTAACTTGTGTTTTTCTTTTTTGTTTAAATATTTTATTTTACTAGTTGGGTGGTGTCTTATAATCCTGTTGTTTTGGTACCTACCTGCGTTTTTATTAGATGTTGTAAAACATATATATACTTAGACCTTTTACCAATTTTTAATTGAATGGATGTATGTAAATTATCTGAATAAGGGTCCTAGTTGTGTACCTGTGTATGACTAATTTACAAAATTATTAATGACACATATAAATTTAATAATTAATTTTTATTTATGTTTACTAAAATAGTGTACTTGCATAACTTTCTTTTTATTTTTTATTTCAGGGTAGCTTTAAGACGTATCTGTAATTGGCATTCAGTGCTGTTGATACTTGTGTAATAAATAAATAAATAAATAAATAAATAAGGACATTCTTCGTTTATCCTCTTCTACCTTAGCAAAATCATGATCAACTCCTTCCAATTTAGTTTTTAAGTCATCAATTTGGACTTTCTTGTTTTCACATTCTTCTTTGACACTTTTTAATTCTAGATTTAAACCTTCTATTATTTTTATTTGAAATTCCATTTTTTCTTCCATAGCCTTTTCTACATCCAAGGCATAAGATTCGAAGGATTGAGAGCCTCTGTTCAACCATTGAACATAATTATTCATTGTATTAGCTTCTTGATTAAGCCTACTTATTTCTATTTCTAAATTTTTACTAGCTGATTGTTGCTCTTCAAATAGTTTATCTTTTATTTCCAAATCAGTTTTAGCATGTTTATAAGCCTTACTTAAATTATTAAAGTCAGACTAAGTTTAAATAGTCAAACTTGCATGGTGAAAAAAGGAAAATAAGACGTCTTTGCGATAGAACTAGACAGCATCTCCTGAAGGGGGGGGGGGTAAGTAAAGCCAATTTTGTAAATTTATTAAAATTCATTATTTCTAAACACTTTAGTTAATTTGGATTTTGCCAAAAAATTTAGTAACAAGTATCCAGCATATAGGCTGTTTTTTCCACAAAATTTTTGAATTTACTTACTGTTTGTGATTGGATAAACATGCACTTACATTGCCTTTCTTTTTTGTATCCTAAATATTTGTATATTTTGTATCCGCACATATGTCACATTTTTCAAGATGACAAGTGACAGGTGCGCACAAAAAAAGAGCAAAAAATTCGCACTTCACGACAGACCACCTTCCAAGAAAGATTAGAAAATGTGGTGTGCGATGGTGAGCCGGCCGGCAAAAAACGACTGAGAAAACTCCAAGAAAATTGGGTAAGTCAATTGTTTAGTGTGACATCGTTTTTGATTATTTTCCAAATTTTTTGATTTAACTATTTTGCTATAAAACGTGTATTTTGTGCAATCACATGCACTTACAGAGTGTAAAAAGTATGAGTGCAATAACTTCAATGCTCAAAAGAAAAAAAAAACAAATCCTTCCTATTTGAGATATGGGGTGTCAAAGGGTACACAAATTTTTTTTTTTAATTAACTGTTAAAATTGTAAAGAAAAACCTCGTTTTTTTAGTACAAATTTTAAATTATATTTAGCAGCAGTTTTGATTTTTATATCTGGTAGTTTTTTACTTTTCATTATAAAAAGAAAGAAACATATCTAGATAAATAATAGACTCTTTTAGTGGGATATTCTGTATATTTTGACGAATCAATTAATAATTTATTTATTAATTTCCTATGACCCATTAAAATAATTGCACCCATAATTCTTTTTGCGACTTGTACACGGAAAAAAAGAAATACTCAATATAAAGCAATAAAACTAGATCTAAGCCTATGTTAGCATCATATATACGCGAGACGATATTTTTTTGAACTAAGAATATGAAATTCCCAAATTACCTTCGTCGGTTTAAAAATACATAATTTTATTTTAGGTATACATCTTCACCTTATTCCTAAAATAATATTTTTAATGTGAAATATTAAAAATCTCAATTTTGTATCTTTTTTAATTTTGTTTTGAAAATACAAATATTTAATACATGTATTATAAATGTCTAAAGCGAAACCTAGTTATTTTTCTATTTGAGAATATGCCTTTCTCAAACTGAACATTGTTATTCGCATATTTAAGATATAGACCTTTATATACTTATTTTGAAAATATTCATATTCTTATTTTAAAATATAGAAAAAGCACTGTATCCTTAAAGGGAGTTAACATCAAGTCAGTTAAGCTGCATTCCCCCTTTAAAAAAATGGACTTATTTGCGCACCTTTTGCGCAAACACTTTTATGTTTTGCGCAGCAACTGTATGGAAAATGTGGGTATTTTTTTGTGGGTGGGGTGTTTTCCGACTTAAAAAAATATACGTTCAGATGGTTGCAAAAGGTAAAAGTCGTTGCGCGATACTGCGCAAAAGATGCGCAATATTTTTTTTTAATTTTGAGTGGGGGGGAGCTTCACTAACCTGTTATCATCCATATTCCTGAATGGTAACTCCCATTGAGGATACCAAAGTGTTTTATCTGTGGGATTTAATAATAATTACTGAAGTCAAAAAAAATATACAGGTATATAAAAGTACAAAATATATTGTCTACTTCCATTTTCTACAATAACTTCTTACGTTTTAGAAAAGAAACAAATATAGTAAAGAATACGAAATCTTATTTAAAAAGAAACTGCGGTAAAACTCAAGGACACGTCAATTGTGTTTGGGAGCGGGATATTTTTGAAAATTGTTTTGACCTTTAAGCGACCGTTTAAAAAAGGTTTCTTCCATTTTTACAAATAGTTTTTGGTGTTTTTTAGTTAGCTAATCCAAAGCAGAATCAACATGTGCAAGGTTTTTTTTATATAACACCCTTAATATATATTATAAGGCAATTAAGGTATTCCAAAAAAAATCCTAACTTTATATATTAGTTAAGTATCGGAAATTTGAAATTTAAATTATTTTTAAGGAGATTTATTTAAAATTTAAAAGTGCGAACAGATTTAAAATGTGGATCATTTTCACCCTTCCTGAAAAAAAAGTTTGAGCCACTGTAAAAAAAAATAAGGTGTTAGCTAAATAGCCTTATTCTTTTAACGTATAAACACGTTTCCTTTATTTAAATCGGTTAAGAAATAAGCAAGTTCTGTAGTGTTACGATGCTCCTTGTATGTGAAGACTGTCCCATTATATAAGTCATCTTCTATTCGACGTCTTGAATTTTACGTGTCATTTTGGACATTGGGCGCATAACATTTTTAGCTTGCCAAAAGGCTTAAAATCTTTATATCCTGATCATTCTTGACAAAACTGCATCCCGTCAAAAAGAAAATTACTTATAGCGAGACAGTCTTGACCACACAAAAAGCATCAAATGTAACATTCTAGAACTTTCTTACTTCTTCACCGATTTTAATAACGGATACATTAAGAGAATAAGGCTATTTAACAAACTTCTCAATTTTTCAAAAGTGTCCTCCTCCTTAATTTCAAAGAAATATCAGTTTTGACATAAAGCGAATCTTTCGCTTTCAAAAAACTTTAATTTTAAATTTCATATGATCAATACGAAAGTTTTACTTTAACTTATAAACTAAGAATCAACTAAAAAAAACACAGATTAAAATATAGTATATCTAACTAACTACAATAACCGCCGCGCCGCACACAGGCGAATTTCGAAGAAAATCTGGTCAAAAATCAGATATTCCGAATTCAAAATTCTTGGAAAAACCAATTTTATAATTTTATTATCTAGTTAAAACCACCACCCTTTTTTTAATATTCTCGTCCCTCTTAAAAATATTTTAGTTTAAAGTTGACCTTTGATGAGACTTTTATAAGTGTTAATAAAATGTGTTAAATATTTCCTGAATTGAGTATTCCGTTATACGCAAGTTATTGAGAAAATTTAAAGATATCGTCATGGAGCCTATTGCTGGTGGCAAGTAGAATGTTAAAAAAATTTTTATACCTTCATCAAAAACATGATTTTAGTAACTGTCTGCAGATAACTAAAGCATGGCTTTTTGGTTACCGATGCAAAAAGACTTTCTTTTATCACGGGTGCAAAAAAAGATTTCTGTCCATTTTTTACCCAAAATTAAAGAGAAATACCGGAAAGACCGCAAATTACCGCAGGAACTAAAGGTTGGATTATTTCAAGGAGAGTTTATTTAAATACCTTGCTGCGCTCGTTATTTAAACCAACGCTTGTAAAAAAAGCACTATTTTAGCCACTAGTTGTTAAAACTACTATTTTTGATCACGGGTGCAAAAAAATATTTCTGTCCGTTTTTTACCCAAAATTAAAGAGAGATAGCTGAAAATAGTAATATTGAAATAATCTGATTATTCTTTCACCACGTCTTTACGAAAAAAATCATTTAAAAACATCATCAAAATATTAAACTATCAAAGATTAAAATGTCGCAACAATGAACGTCACTGAGTGAAATGGCAAATCGCTAGGGAAATCATTGTTATTTCATTTACCAGCTGCATTGATTTATAGTGTAAAGATGCTGTGTTGCGAGAAGTGCTCTTCGTTCGAGATTTTTAAAATTATTTTCCTGTTTTTTTTTGGATTTTGTGATAAAGGAATTAAAAAAATAGTATTAACAACTCGCGACTGAACTGTGCTTTTTTTTACTCGCGTTTCTAAATATTTCGCTGCTTATTTAAACTAAAAAAGCACAGTTTAGCGGCGAGTTGTTAACACTATTTTTTTTAATACCTTTCGAGAGAAGAGCACTTCTTGCAACACACCATCTTTAAACTATAAATCAAGGCGGCTGGTAAATGAAATAACAATGGTTGCCATAGCGATATGCCTTTCATTCTTGCTACATTTCAATCTTTGAAAGTTTGATATTTTGACGATATTTTTAAGTAATTTTTTCGTAAATACTTAATGAAAACTGATGGAGATGGCTTAATTTTTAGGCAAGAATAATTGGATTTTTTCCATATTACTAGTTTCCTCTATTTCTCGTTAATTTTGGGTAAAAAACGAACAGAAATATTTTTTGCACCAGTGACCAAAAGTTTCTTTTTGCATCGGTAACCAAAAAGGCCATACTTTAGTTATTTGCAGACAGTTATTAAAATCAGGTTTTTGATGAAGGTATAAAAAAACTACTATATTGAATTGAAATATCCACAGAACTTCTTTAATTTTAATTTTTTTAAACTATAGAGTCTCATAAAAAATAAAAATAGGAATTTTTTTCCTTTTCTAGCCATAAAGTACATTTCCCCGTAATTTGCGGTCTTGCCAAAAATACATATTTAAAAAATGGGGTAATGCGGGTAAATGTACTTTATGTCTAGAAAAGGATGAAAAATTCCTATTTTTATTTTTTACGACATTATAAAGTTTTAAAAAATCAAAATTAAAAAAGTTCTGTGGATATTTCAATTCAACAAAATTTTTGAGGTTCTACTTATCATCAGCAGCAATAGACTCCATGACGATATCTTGAAATTTTCTCAATAAGTTGCGGAAAACGAAATGTTCAATTCACGAAATATTTAACACACAAAATTCTCATCAAAGGTCAACTTTAAACTAAAATATTTTTAAGAGGGACGAGAATATTAATAAAAGGGTGGTGATTTATTATACCTAGGTAACTATATAATAAAATTATAATTGGTGTTCCCAATAATTTTCAATTCCGAATTTCTGATTTTTGACAAGCTTTTCCTCGAAATTCAACTGTATGCAATGCACATACAATAAAAGACTGACAGGCTCTTACGTCCTACCTCGGAACCGAGAACTACCCCGAGCATTTGAGATGTTCATTTTAAGAATAAAACGACAAGAATTTTCGTCAATTAGGCATCTGAAGGTTATACTTAATTTTAGTATTTTAAATACTTATTTTGAACCTAAAGAACAAAATTTATGTTAATATTAAAATTGCAATAGTCTCATGTCAAAATTTGCAATTTTTTAAAATAAAAAATACTTTTTTGCCTAATTTAAAGATATGCTCTTAAAATGAAAATAAACGGAGTTTCATAATAAACTTAGTGCCGTTTTAATTTAATGTTTTCGGTAAATTTCCAAATGAAGATCTTAGGCTTCAAATCAAAAATTATAAAATTTTTAAACAGATAGTTTTTACTTGGATTAAAGAAAACATTTGAGAATATTAAATTTTGTATTTAAGTATAACAATATGTTTATTTAAAAATAATCTGTTTAAAATAAAATTCTAGATTTTCATTTCAATGATGCAGTTTTGAGCATACTGAAATACTCATTTGTAGAATTTTTTTTCCGTGTATACTTACTTAAAAGATGATTATACTTTTTCATGCCATCATTAGTGTCATTATTAAAAAAGAAGGCAGCAAAGAATATGCACAAAAAAAATTGCTTTTGGCACATCTTAAAGAAATTTGTGCTCAGTTTAAGAGTGAATATCACCATGTTAAAATCGGATTCACCAAATTTTATGATCTGAAACCAAGAAACTGCATTTTTGCTGGGAAAAGTGGGACTATCATGCTTGTTTGTCAAAAATAATTTGTAATTCGCCAAATGTGGATTGCTTTTTCAAAAATTTTTGAATTTGTCCTGTAATTGAAGATTTAAAACAAAATTTAATAGAAACTTTTGAGTTTTTCATTGATAGTATAACT
This sequence comes from Oxystoma pomonae, assembly GCA_963921995.1. Lineage (NCBI taxonomy): Eukaryota > Metazoa > Arthropoda > Insecta > Coleoptera > Brentidae > Oxystoma > Oxystoma pomonae. Next base: position 76,255,163 of record OY998166.1, on the reverse strand, counting down.
TATAAAAAATGGGTATCAGTAGATCGCTGTAATATGGAGACAATCATCAAACCTATAGACAAATTTCTTGTAGCAAAAACAATTTTACAACAAAACAAAAAACAAATTTAAAATTTGGCAAGGCACTTGTCACATGTGATTTTGCTAAAAACTATTCCTTTATCCTGCTGGATGAGGTACAATTGTACCACTGGACTACCAGTCAAGTGACACTTCACCCTTCCGTAATCTACTACAAAAATGAAGAAGGTGAACTGAAGCACTTAAATTACGTGTTTATTTCAGACTGCTTAATACACAATACTGAAGCTTTTCATTTACTGCTACAACTAATAGCTGAACTTAAAGAGAAAATCATAAGCCTTTCAAAAATTTACAACTTTTCTGATGGGTGCACAGCCCAATACAAAAAAAAAAAAAATTTATAAACCTTTGTTTTGTTACCAAAGAGAATTTGAGATAAAAGCGGAATGGCACTTTTTTGCCACTTGCGCTTGCGCTTGTGATGGCCCAGGTGGTACCATAAAACGTTTAGCAACTAAAGCTAGTCTTCAAAGGCCCTACCAGCACCAAATTATGATGCCAGAACAACTTTTCCAATTTGCACAAGAAAATATAGCCAGAATCACATTTAGGTTTTGTACAACTGCAGTTATTCCAGTTTCAAATTCAAAGATAATGACCAAAAGCTTTTCACTCAGCTTGGAACAAAAAAACCCAGGAACTTTTGAGGGGTTCTAAAATCACAAATTCTGAACTAATGTCTCTTCAATCTGGTTTTGTGACTATGGAATATGATAAATTATGGTGGTTAGCCGGTATCATTGGACATAACGAAGAATCTGATGAACTTAACATCAGTTTTTTACATCCTAATGGACTGGCTAGTTCATTTTATTATACGACACCCAGAGCAGACATTTTAGTAGTAGAAAATAATGCAGCATTAAAAAGGATTAAGGCCCTTACTTCTACCGGTTGAACCTATACTCTGACCAAAGATGAAATGTTGGATTCTACAAAAATTTTAGGAAAAAGAAATAATAGCTGAAATCATCTTTTTCTTCCTTTATAATTTAGTTTTTGTGTTTTTTTATTTCCTTTTACTAATGTCTGAATGTGTTTGAGTTTCATCACAATAAATACCACTATATTGCATGCATATTGTAATTTTTGTTCACCATGTTCCAATCATTTCTCCATCCTGAAATTTTGCCAATACTTATGTTGCTGAAATATTGAGAAAAAAATATATATTTTTTTGAAAAAAATAAAACATTTTTTTTTTAAATTTCCAAAAATACTTTTTTTCCAAATTTTGTTTGAAAGGTATTTTCGAGAACTTTAAAATAATCTATATATCGCTATCCTAGTGTTAATAGTTCTTGAGATATTCTATTTTTTCTGGGTGCATGTTGAGGAGATATTGACTGTTTTGATTTTCAAAAATTGGTTTGAAAAGAACTACTGGTCCGAAAATTCTGAAATTTAGGATTTTTGATCCTATTTACGAGTAGAATAACTGTACCAAAAATTATCAAAATTGGAGAGGTGACCTGCCAAACCATTGGTTGATTTGATATGAAATGATCCAGGTGTTAAGTCATCTAGGTGCTTTTTGTAAATAAATAAACTTGAAACTAGAGAAATGAGGCTATAACTAACATGCGCACATCTGTTTTCAGATAAAATTAATTTAAAAAGTTAAAAGCAAACAATCTTTTAACTTTATTTTCTATTTTTTTTTTTAGCGGCTTACAGGTGTTCCTGTTATTTTTAATATTTTTTTTTCCTGTATAAACCCAGCCTAAGGTCGGAACTAATAGTAGCATGCCATATTCAAATAGGTCCCTATTGTTAAATAATTTAGCAACCATTTACATTTTCAATCTATAACTTAGCCATTGCAATACAAGCATGTAAAACATCTATAATGGCACCCGGTAATTATGCAGTATACGGTTTTCTGCCATTTTTGATTTTTTATGAAAAATTCTTTATGGGGGCTCCTGTTAGGGCCCTAGGACCCCAAATCCACCTGCACCAATTTTTTTTTTTTATAAAGAAACAAGGGTGCCAGGGGGGGGGGTTGTAATGTGTTTTTTTGATTGTTTTGGGTTGGGTTGGAATAGGTTGGGTTGAGCTGTGTTGGATTGGGTTGTTTTAGTGAAAAAAAAATAAAAAAACACCAAAAAATAAAAAAAAAACAACCGGAGCAGGTGGATTTGGGGTCCCATGGACCCTAGTAGGTGCCCCCATAAAGAATCTTTCATAAAAAATCAAAAATGGCAGAAAACTGTATACTACATAATTACCTTTTTTTTTAAGAGAAAAAAGGGTGCCAGGGAGGAGGCATGGTTGTATTTTTTTTAATTGTTTTGAGTTGGGTTGGGTTAGGTTGGGTTGGGCTGTGTGGAATTGGGTTGTTTGGTAATTATGCAGTATATGATTTTCTTTATGGGGGCACCTAGGTCCCCAAATCTGCCTGCGCTCAATTTTTTTTTTTTTTTTAAAGAAAAAAGGGTGCCCGGGGAGGGTTGTAATGTGTGTTTTTGATGGTTTTGGGTTGGGTTGGATTAGGTTGGGTTGGACTGTGTTGGATTGGGTTGTTTAAGTAAAAGAAAAGGTAATTATGCAGTATACAGTTTTCTGCTATTTTTGATTTTTTATGAAAAATTCTTAATGGGGGCACCTACTAGGGTCCCTAGGACCCCAAATCCCCCTGCGCCGGTTGGTTTATTTTTTTTGTTTTTTTTTAATTTTTTTTCACTAAAACAACCCAATTCAAGGTAATTATGCAGTATACAGTTTTCTGCCATTTTTGATTTTTTTTGAAAAATTCTTTATGGGGGCACCTTCTAGGGTCCCTAGGACCCCAAATCCGTCTGCGCTGGTTGGTTTTTTTTTTGATTTTTTTTGGTTTTTTTTAATTTTTTTTCACTAAAACAAACCAAACCAACACAGTCCAACCCAACCTAATTCAAACCAACCCAAAACAATTAAAAAAACACTTTACAACCCCCCCTGGGCACCCTTTTTTCTCGTTAAAAAAAAAAAAAAAAAAATCGGGCGCAGGCGGATTTGGGGTCCTAGGGACCCTAGAAGGTGCCCCCATAAAGAATTTTTCAAAAAAAATCAAAAATGGCAGAAAACCGTATACTGCATAATTACCAAAAAAAAATCAAAAATGGCAGAAAACCGTATACTGCATAATTACCAAATAAAAAGAAAAACAACCGGCACAGGCGGATTTGGGGTCTTAGTGACCCAAGTAGGTGCCCCCATAAAGAATTTTTCATAAAAAAAACAAAAATGGCAGAAACCCGTATACTGCATAATTCCCCGGCACCCTTCTTACGTTTACGACAATGTATAAAACCGCCCTTAACTACCCCTAAGGAAAAAATGTATACCGTAGTTTCCTGTCGATCGGGGGGCCTTATTCTGGGCCTACGCACCAACACGGTGCTTCTCCCTCTTGGCGGAGGCATGGTCTTTTCTGCTTTTCACTTTTCACGTCGCTTTCTTCAGAACACTTTGAAGAAAAAATTTAAAAAAATTCATAAAACGCCGTGCAACAAAAAATGGCGTTCTTTTCGAGCGTTTTTGCACCGTACGTATTCTATTAAGACTTTCAGTGCAGCACTCGGATATTTCTGTCCTTTGCGGTTTTAGGTAAAAACAAGAGACAGAGATATCTCAGCACTAACTGTCTCAAAAGAATACGCTAGTGGTGTTTTAAATCGAAAATCCCTTGTTGTATATTGGGTCCATTTATGCGAGCTTACCATATTTACTATTGTTCTCTTTTTCTAAATGCATTCGTGTGAGAGAGATCCAGCGGGAAGTATCCGCCTGTAATGTAAACCCTCCAAAATTCAAAAACGCTTGAAGTAATTTTCATAATAATACAGAAAATAATTTAAAAAATTATAGTAGGTATACTTATATAAGCTACATAGAGTCAATAATAAATATCTAGAGTCTAAAAATATGTTCAGTCAGGTATTAATAAAATAAACTGAATAACCATTAGTAAGAAAACCTTTTAACAATTTTTAAAACAACAATTAATAATAAATCCTTAACTAATAACATGCACAAGACAGTTTAAAATAAATGAAGATTGGCTAAGACTGCAATGCTTTTTTAACTTTTCCACTAAAATTAGTAAAAATCACAAAATATATCTAAATCACACTGTTTTATCCAGTCATTTGTTAATCTAGACATTCTAGATAAAAGGGATCATCCCATAATTTGTTCTATGAAATTGCACATTAAAGAGATTTCTAGCATTAATTGGAGGTATATAAATGCCAACTATTGCAAAGGATTCCTTATCAGTAAAAAGTTCCCACGGTCTTCAAAATTTTCCCACGCTTAAGTAACACCATTCTCAACTAAAAAGCCTGTTAACTCCTACCGCCTCAGTGCCCTTTAGCCTATTGTGGCTGGCATTTTTATAACCAAGTTGACAAGTAAAATATGGATTTTCTGTCAGTTTGGTGTCAATATGGCATCGATCATAGGCCAAAGGATACTAAAACGAAAATGAGTTAACTGGCTTTTTAGTTGAGAACGGTGTTGGCTCAAGTGCCCCCATACCTACTTACAAGTGTAGTTATTTGCGTTAAAAGTAATAATAATATCGGTATTAAGAACAGTGTACCTAAATCTTAAATTCGTATATTTCTCCTAGTTCTTAAAGGTTTGGTCGGCTAAACACCTAGTTAATATCATATGTTGGAGCATTGTATGAACAGCTGTTCATACAACGGTTGGGGGAATGATTTTCCAAGATACCTATGACGGTCTTGTTCCATATATTTGGTCTGTGTGAGATTTGCTAAAGAATAACTGACCTGGTCGTCACTTATCCCACAACGAGTGCTTGACATCAGTTTTTTCGTCTCTTCATTTAAAGTACCATCAGATGTTATCGACATTTTTTCTTGAAACTCTAATAACGCGTCACTAATAGAGATAAATGAGGAGTTTAAACCCTTAGATATGTATCCGTAATTTTCAGCTATTAGCTATCAGCTATTTATATAATACTTAAAGAAGTGTCCTTTTGAACAATTACCTAGTACTGCACACCAGTTCACCGATCTGTTTTGCACACAATCTTGCCATATTATTCTTGACACTTGCTCAGATTTGATCGGCGTTGCTATGTGTAGATAGCTTATGCCGCTATCAGTTTATCTTGTTTTTATACATCATTTAAGAAAAGCTTATCAACAAGTCCCCGTTTCCGTGTGGTCTTGGGCATAGAAAAAAAATTGGGTTCGGTCTGGCTGGCAGTCTATGGTCTTGGGCGACAATCTCCTGTGCTGTATATCGACGGTTCGATCCCCTGGATAAAATACACTTTTTTTATTAATAGGTATATAAACTCTAGACATTCCGAATGATGGTAAGCACTTCACAGCATGTTACTCTAGAGACGGCGTGACTCATCAAGCTACATCTGGGCATCCATCTCTGATTATTAACTTCATTCATCTATTTGGTTGACAGTAGGTGATCCTCAACATCCCAACAGGTGTCTGCACAGGTGACAGGTGGCGCGTGCTTCTAATTAGGGCGTGGCACCTGGCGACATATATCAAAGGATTCCTTATCAGTAAAAAGTTCCCGCGTTTTATGTCTTCAGACTTGCTTAATTAATTATTTATTTAACGAGTGGTTTAGGTCTTTGCTTAAACATTAGTTCATTAAAAACACGAAGATAAACTTTAATAAATATATCACAGATTTTATTCAGGTTTCTAAACTACAAGAACAATGGACGGCATTACACGACATAGAGAGACATATACTTAAGACGAACGTTGGTGGCAGACTAAATATGGTTTCCTAAAAAGCTTATAATTACACCTCGGTTCCGGAAGTCTTATCACCAACTTAGAGCTTTTATCTCAGAGGTACCAACTTAAGACTTTATACCAACTTACACCATGTGGTGAACAGTAGGACAGATGTGTACCTTTCATGTACACAACACCACGGTCTTTAAAATTTTCCCACGCTCAAGTGCCTCCATACCTACTCCTGGTGCATCAATATTGTTGTTTAATAATTTATATTTATTTATTTAATAATTGAGCAACTTCAAGATTCTACCACATTTGATTTCCTCGTAAGGAATGCGCAACTTTAAACCAATCCTTCTTAGAAATTTACGCTGCACCCTCTCTAATTTATCACTGTGCACCTGACCTGCTTTCGAGCTTGTGATTATCTGCGCAAAATGATCATTAGAAGGACCTACTCGAAATTTGAATAGCGTATCAGGAAAATTTAAAAAAAAAAAGAAAGAATTGTTTACCATAGCAAATGTTGATCAACGTCGTACGTTCTTGCGAGGAGCGTTGTTTTTAATTTAAGGTTATGTTTGACCCAAATAAATTAGGAGCTGGCAAGAATAATTTTACACTTTTCTCTTATGGTTTTTTTTGGTTTATAGTGTTATTTGCAAATTTTTATTATTCTACATTTCTATCAATTTGAATATGTTTATGAACGATTCTGCGATTTTAATCACAAACCCTATTAATTAGCTGATTATTCCTTGGGCCTTCCTCCTTCCTTCGCCATAAGAATTAACATGGGCAAGGAACAAGGGCGGAGCCTTGAAGAAGGTCTATGAATTTAGCTCTTACAGCTACATAAAATATATTACGTTAGTTCTCTTTATTTCAAGTTTTTGTACGCTGAAACTGGAATATTATACATTTATAAGTAACGCCGTTGTCCGCGTCGAATACAGGGACTGCTTGCAGCTCCTGCAAGCAGCAAAAAATCAAAATATTTTTCGATAAAATAATTGTCGGTACTTCACAAAGATCCAAGGATCAGAGCAGCAGTCACAGAGCAGTTATTTCAATCACGTAATAAAATTTTGGTCACGTGGTTTTTGTGATGTGATCGCCTGCTGCATAAAATTTATAGCTGGGTCAGTTGAGGTGTAAAGGGGGAAGAAATTTGCGCTTTATATAGGCCTACGTTCTTTTGACGTTTTATCGCTCTATCTCTCTTTAGCTCAGACATGCTGACACTTATCAACTGGCCATAATATACAAATTTTGTTGTGTTTTTTCTTATTTCAAATTTGTTTTATATAAAAACAAGGGTTTTTAAATATTTTTTAGCTGAATATTTAATGAAAAAACTAATATATATTAATCTGAAAAAAAAATGGTTGGTAGGCTATTGTCTATTCTTTTAGGTAACGACCTGATTGGTTTTGCGTAGATGCATGATCACAAGCTCGAAAGCAGCTCTGATAAAAGGGATGTCATACACAGGTAGCATACTCTAAAATAGTGGTGGTTCCTCCATAGGAGCACATGAGCACCTGCACCCCCACACAGAATAAGGGAGTAATAGTAAAATGTCTGATTTATATTATTCTCTGTAATGTTTCCGAAACTTCCTATATTATTATAAAATTAGATGAGTATTTAAAGTTTAACACGCCAGGTCTCTTTTCGTTTCGCGCGCCCCATTACCACGTCCGTCGTTCGTCTTTTCAACGCAGTTCCTGCTATCAGCTGCTCGATCTCGCCGCCGAATAAAATCAACCTCTGTTTGATGACGCAGAACAGTCGCACATGCAATGAAGTAGGTGGAGCTAGAGGCCCTCTATACATTTGACAGTTGACACATGAAAAACAATAACTGTCAAAAATCGTATACAGCGTATCTAGGTTGAGCCTAGGAGGATATCTGTATGTTTTCAGTGGGCGAGTAGCGAGGGATATCGCGAATTTCAATAGAGAAAGGCGCACACATTTGGTGTGCCCAATCCGCTTGCTTTGCCTCGTTGCTGTGGTTTGTGAAGCATTCGCGCTAGCGATTTTATAAGGGCTTTTATTTATACTTTTTATGTTGTATTATTTTACCTAAACCCGAAATTGACTTGGCGCAAATTTAATTGTGAAACTCCTCTTCATAGATCGAGCCGCCACTGCTCTAAAACTGATCTTTCTATGGCACAATAACTCCGCAATCGAACCATCTTCTTGAGATATTTGGCGAATGATCACATGGGACGAAAACGTTATATTCTTGAGCGATGATCCGATCTTACGGATCTCATGAAAATCATACGTTCCCGATCGCATGGTCCAAAACCGGGGAACAGCGTCGAATCTAGTGACGCCTGCGCAATAAAAAGCTTTTTTTTTAATTTTTTGCTTCCCAAACTACTTTTTATTCGTGGGAGGTGATAGATCCCATGCGATAGATCCCATCGCACGCACAGAATACACGTCCTGACGGTTAATTTTTGCTTGCATGCCCTGGTAAAATTTTCCCCTCGAATCTCATCCAGACCGGAGAAGTTTTTATCATGTTTTTATAAGTTCTATAAGATCCAGTGAGAAGGCCAATATTTTCTTCGATAATATTTTATAATCTTTTAGAAGCAGAGAAGATTATATAGGGAATATATGATGTTTTATTAGCTTGTAGTTTTAGAATAATTTACAAGATTGGATAAGGCTAGTTGAGAATCAAGGATGTTTTATAAGACAGAAGTCTAGGATATTTTATCAGTTTGGAGAAGATTTTATCAACGAACAAATACACAGTTTTAAAGGAGATTTGATGAGAATGAGGTATTGAGGATGTTTGAGGAGATTCTATCAGTATCGTGATTATAGAAGATCCTATAAGCAATGATTTTGGAGAAGTTTCTATGGGTTCTTGTGGGATCGGTTTCTAGAATATTTGAGGAGATTCTATCAGTATAGTAATTATAGAAGATCCTATATAAGCAATGATTTTGGAGAAGTTTCTATTAATTAATATTTGATGAGATTCTATCAGTATCGTAATTCCAGAAGATGATTTTGGAGAGTTCTTGTAAGATCGGTTTATAGAATATTTGATGAGATTCTATACAGCATCGCGATTCTAGGGGTTCCTATCAGCAGTGATTTTGGAGAAGTTTCTATGAGTACTTGTAAGATCGGTTTATAGAATGTTTGATGAGATTCTATCCAGCATCGCCATTGTAGGGGTTCCTATCAGCAATAATTTTGGAGAAGTTTCTATGAGTTCTTGTGGGATCGATTTCTAGAATATTTGAGGAGATTCTATCAGTATCGTAATGCGTTTGGAGAATATTTTAAGATTTGACAAGAATAGTAGGTATTAAGGATTTTTTATAAGACAAGCAAATCATTTTGTGAGTTAATTTAGTTAGATTTTACCGACCTTCGCTAAACTTCTAGATCATTTTTTTTTTCATATACAGCTGTATTAAACATCTCTCTTAAATACACTCATTTATTTCTGTAAAGTTCTTAAATACACTCAATTGTATTCAATGTTATCTTTCAAAAATGTTTAAGAGATAAGCGGAAAATCAAAGTGGTTCCACAAGAACTTCCTATCCTACAGGATAAAATTATCCTCCTATTGAATTCCCTACAATACGGTACGATTATAATAGGACTCCTAGAAAAGATACTGATAAAATCTCTATATATCTTAAAAATTTTGTCCCTAGGAGTAATTGAAGGTCATCCAATCTGCTGGAAATTGTTGCAAAAACCGACCCAAAACTCGAATAAAATCCTTTGGTCCATTAGATAATCTGAAAGTATGATATATTGGTAGTACCCTTTAACATTCTACAAAATAATACTATTGCCCATAATCACGTTACTGATAGAATTTTCTCAGATATATCCTTGAATTTGTTGCAAAAACCCACCGAAAATCTAAAAATATAGACAATAATATAATCTCTCCTAGTATCCTACAAACTGATTCCAACAAGTACTTATAGAAACTTCTTCAAAACCCATCAAAATTACTGCTCGTAGAGCCGAAAGAATCTGTTCCAATATTCTAGAAAACGTTGCAAAAAACCACCAAGAACACAATTCCGAGATTCATGATACTGATGGAATCTCCTTAAATGTCCCAGAAACCGATCCCACAAGAACTCCGAAACTTTTCCAAAATCCCCATAGGATCTTTTAGAATCACAATACTGACATAATCTCTTTAAATATCCTAGAAACCGATCCCACATATACCCATAGAAACTTCTTCAAAACCCATCAAAATCACTGCCCGTAGACCTGATAAAATTTCCTCCAATATCATAGAAAATGTTGCAAAAACCGACCCAAAACCCGATAAAATCTTCTACAAAATTTCTATCATATTTTCTATGAGATTCGAGGGGAAAATTTTACCAGGGTGGGTAGTTTGCACGGAAGTACAAATAAAGGTGGAATGATAATATCATATAAATAAAATGACAGCTACATGATATTTGTGAACATAAATTAGTTGGTATTGACAAAATTCCCCTAACTCTGAGGCTAATAATAAAAAGGGTTATCGCACAGCACTTAATTATGAAAGGCAAAAAACTAGTCATTCCGGTTTTATAACAGCACTGAGCAAATAAAAACACTGTATTTTTAGCAAAAACACGCAAAAACAACAAGCAAGTGTATGGCTAATAAAAAAAAGCAGGCAAATATATATCATGTTTAAAGGGGGACTTAAAACCCATCTAAAAATGATATAACTTTACTTTTTCTATTAACGAAAATGAAAAAAAAAACAAAATTTTAATATATTACGAAAAATCATGGCAAAAAATACCATTTACTGATTGTGAAAAAGACACATAAAAAAAATAATGTCAAGTCGATTCGATTGATGTGACGAATTCCTACCTATATATCTTCTTCTCTTTGGCTCTACCCTTCAGGGTAATTCGCCAGCACACCTCGAGGAATTCCGAGATTATCTAACTCTCAGTTACCCGGATTCCTTTGTCTTTTTTTCCTTCTTCTTTTTTCTTCTATTTTTCATGTTCTTTTTTTTCCGGATTTCTTTGTCTTTTTTCCTTCTTCTTTTTTCTTCTAGTTTTCTTGTTTTTTTTTCCTTTTTTTTCTTTTATTTTTAGTTTTCCATTGTGTTTTTATTTTTAAACCGCGACTGGGTTAGTCATTCATTCTTATTGGGTATTTAAAACCATTAATAAAAAAGGACGAGATCACAATTAAAAAGAGAAATATTTGGATTGGGGGGGGGAGCTAGGGAGTAACTGATCTGTGCAATTCTTTTTTTTAAATTTTTTTCGAGCAAGTTTAGAAAAACTTATTATTTTATTTTTTATTCAATTGATATTTATTTAAAAAAAATTTTAAAAGGTCATTGAACTATTTTGTTTTGTTATAGTCTTATCTGGTTTTTTTTAAAAGGCTATATATTAAAAGCCTTATTTTGGTGTAGGAGAGATTTCCCAACACCGGCTGAAGAGAAAGAGGCCGGACCATACCTGTCTCAGAGAGGCACTGGTATAGATCAAAGCCTGGAAGTTCATTAATAGGGCATGCAAAAAAAATGTGGTTGAGGTCTTCAATCTGTCCACATTCACAGAGGGGTGATTCTGTTATTTTAATTCTGTGTAAGTGTTTAGCTATCAGACAATGTCCTGTGCGCTTTCTTATTATAGTTGTTATATGTCTTCTATCTATAAATGGTATAATTTCGAGCCATGGTTTTTTATTGTTGAAAGTTACCTTAATTTCACCTTACCAATTTGCTTTTCCTAGCAATTGTCTCTTCCACGATTCTTTAAACAATGTCAGAGATCTGGATTTCGCTATGTTAATAATATCCTCTCTTGTGAATTCTAGTGATATAGAAATATTTATAATCCTCCCTGTATTTGCTATTTCATCTACTGTTTTATTCCCTAAAATACCACTGTGTCCTGGAATCCATGCTAAAAAAGCTTTATTTATTTGATTTGTTAGTATAAGCATGTTTTTTTGTTCTAAGGGTAATAAAATCTTGATTAATGTCTATCTTATTCCTATTTAGTTTATCAATGCAGCTTTTGGAGTCTGTAAAGATGATGATGTTTTGGATCTTTTTCTCCAAACAGATGCCGGTTACGCCATTTCTGCAACACAAATATGGATGTTGTCTGGTAATCTTTCAGCAAAGTTCAAATTGATTTTAGGGATGTGAACTCCATGCCCAACTATGTTTCCTAATTTGGAAGCGTCTGTATACACGAAAGTAATTGATTCTCTGAATTCAGATGTTTTTTCCAAAAATTCCTGTTGTCCATTTTTCTTATTCTTTTAAATTCCCAGTTCAAGAAGAGTTATTTGTTGCAGCTGCATCTCATATTCCTCATTATAACATGGTAATATTTTCATTGATTTCAAATTAATTAACAGATCTTCTATTTTTATTAATGTTTTTAACAGAATAGTTTTTTTTTTCATTGAAATTATAGCCAGTTTTTTAATATTTTTTTGTGAAGTAGGTTGGATAAAAATCGAGCCAAAGTCAAGATGTGATCTGACCAGACCATTAAAGGCTAATTTTAGTGTTTTGGGGTCTGCGCCCCACCAAGTTCCGCAGAAAGCTTTCATGATATTTAATCCTTTTTTACCTTGAATTATAGAATTATTAATTTGCATTTCCCAATTTAAATTCCCTTGTAAAGTAACACCCAAATATTTTATGTGTTTTTTGTATTTAATTTTTTGACCCGAGATGACAATGTCAGGAGGGCTTTCTGTATATCTTGTTTTTTACACCATATTGCTTCGCACTTTTGGTGAGATAGATTTAGGTTGAGAGAGGTCAAAAAATAAAAAAATTGTTTCCAAGGCTTTATTTAAGTTCCTTGTTACCTGTATAACATTTACTCCCTTCACAAATAATACAAAATCATCTGCATAGTCCATTGCTTCAACTGTTTTCGGAATAATATCAAATTTTTTTTTAATGTATATATTGAAAAGGATTGGACTCAATGGAGAGCCCTGAACTAAACCTGTGTTGCCATTTATGGGTCCTAAAATGTTTCGCTCTTTGTCTTTTATGTGTGTTTGTCTATTTTCAAAAATCCTATAAATTGCAAATTGGAATAGGGATATCAGCCTCCAAGGTCTGATCATATACCATCCGGACATTAACATTGTCATAAGCGGCTTTTATGTCCAGACAAAATAGATAGTTAGATAAGCTATTTTATTATTTACTCCCATTCCCTTTCTAAATCCCATCTGATAATCAGAAAAATATCCTGACCTCTCCAAAAACCAATCTAGTTGGTTTCTAATAACTGTTTCAAGGATTTTTAGAATACATGAGCCTAGTTCAATAGCTATCTGAAGTTTTCTGGATGGTCTGTATTTTTATCGGATTTTGGAAAAGCTACAATAATATTGATTGAAGGGCTACCAAAGGTAAATTCTGAATTATAGAATATGAGATTTGATCTAATCCAGGGGCTGTGTCCTTTTTTTATCTCTTAGGCAACTTAGAAATTCTTCTATTGTAAATGTCATCCTATTATCCACAACTGTGTTTGTGGTTAGTTGGAAGTTAGGGTCCAGATCTACTGGGGTCAAGTTTTCAAGAATTTTGTCAGCTATTTCTTTTTCTGCCGGGTGAACTTTGTTTTTGTTACTGTGAATATATGAGGACTTTCTAAAGGTCTTCCATACTTCAGTTAAATTAGATTCTCGGTTCAAATGTGCACAGAAAGATTGGAATTTAATTTTCTTTTTTTGTTTTAAAAATCTCTTTGTTGAGGCTATTTTCTTCTTAAGATTTATATATTTAGATATATCTGGTTTTTCTTTTTCCTTTCTTTTTTTGGCTGCATTTTCTGATGTAATGACTTTTTTTTGGTAAAGTTTCTTCGCCTGCTTGGTAATTTTCTGGATAAACTTGGTTAAATTTTTCTTCAATATTAGACTTTGTAAAGACCCCAATCCGCCTTTCGAAGGTCAAATTTAAAATTGTTGGCTGATGTTTTATTAGATCTGACTTCTTTCATAAACATGTCACAGATTGTAAGGTAATGATCGCTACCACCACAGTCCAGGATTATATCCCATCTGCTACCATTACCTAAATTATGACTTATGAGGTTAGATCCAGTGGGCCTGGATTTTCTACTGGTTTTTGAATTCTAGTTGGTCGTCATCTAAAAAAATATATTTGCGGTCTTCTATTAATCGCTACCCCACAATCCGTGGTGTGCGTTCAAGTCTCCACACTCTTATCCCCTAACAGATCAAAAACTTCAGTTAAATGATGTTTAAAATTTTGAACATTTGGAATTGCATAGATATTGGCAATGTCAATGTTTTTGACTTTAATTACTATGGAATGGAAATTTAAATTTGATTTGGATGTAAATTTTAATTGATAATTTAAATTGTTTTTAATTAATCTTGTACATCCACCATGTCTGTCGACACGAATGGTTTAAAATTATTTGACAAAACAAGAGATTTCTGGCTTCAGTCAGGTTTCGTTTAAAAAAATTAAATCTGGGTCGTAATCCCTTATAAAAGATACAAGATTAGCCCTATTTGCAATATAGCTTTTAATATTCCATTGTATTATTCTCAATGATTTTTAGTTTTTTTGTTGCATTGGGGGGGTTGTTTTTTGTTTTTGTTTGTGTTGGGCTTTTTCTTCTTGGGGTTTTTTCGTTTTGTTTTTTTTTGTTGGATTTTATTGATTTGCCTGGCCTTTGCCTTTATTTCCTATTTTTTCGGATCTCTCTGTATTGTTCGCAATAACGGATTCCACGGAGGACTGCGGTGATGAGAGAGGATCTGCTTGATCCTGACATTTTTTGTACACCTAGGGGGGAGAGGAGGCATTCCCCTTTTTACCTGGTATTTTTCTCTTTAAAATTTAAAATGTTGGAGCCCTGGGACCCCTCCAATCTCCCAAAAGTGGAAAAAAGGCATTTATTGTGTTCATTTTTATCATAGGATTTACTTGTTGTTTTTTTCCTTTTTTTTTAATGAAAGATGATTATTCTCTCACGGTCTTTTGTCACTAATGGGAGTACTTCTATTTGGATTAGTTGGAAGGGAATCATTAAAAACTTCTTGCAGCATTGGGAAATTGTTAGGGCCATGAAAATACAATTTTTTTTTATAGGAAAACGAATGTTGGCTTCAAAATAAAAGAGTCTTTCTAGGTCCACCACCCTTTTGATATTTTTTTGGCGTTCGTATTCAGGTCATTGTCTGGAGGTGGATTTATGGTTACCGTTTTTGCAGTGAATATCCCCATGTACCTCCCCCCATGTGACTAAGATCTTTTAGGCTCATAACACTCACTGTCTCTAGAATTCTAGGGACCCTGCATAACTGTCAGCTCCCTACCAAAAAAAAACGAGTCAAATCTCTTAGAAAAGTTTGACGAGATTTTATCATGTTTTATCAGGTTTGATATGTTTTCGATGCGGGTATCTGAAACAAACTTGTAAAAACCAAGCCAAATCTCATAAAGTACAGATTTGTTCTATCAGATTTTACGAGCAAAACAGCCTGGTTCGTAGAATTTTATAAAACCCTATAAAGCGGCATAAAACTTCACCAACTTTCATGAGATCCTATGCGGTTTTTTTACCAGAGCTAAAACAAATTTTTGTGAGGTTACCATAGTTACTATTGTTCTCTTCTTTTAATTGCATCGGTCTGAGAGAGATCAAGCTCTCCCTACACCCCTCTAACGATAAAACATAACTATCTCATTCATATAGTTATTATTGACAGATATACGAGGTCGAAGGGTGTACAAGCGGGTCTGACAGACCATATGTTATAGTATGCTGGATGTCTCTCAGCCGAATGCATTGAAAGAAAGAGAACAATAGTAGAGAGATTTTGGTCAGGTTTTTTGTTAGTCTGTTACCCTTACCTTTATTCTGGACAAGCGTAGTAGCGCTCTGTCAGGCTGTTACCTTTATTAAAGGTAACCACTGGCGCTAATTAGGGATATTTTGGTGAGGCAGTTTAACGGCAAATATCTTACTTACTCTTATGGTTACCGTTACCGTAAATAAAGGTAACTTCAAGAGATTAGAAATAGAGCTTTTGAACGTAGTCAATTGTTTGGCGGTAAACATAACCTTACTTTTTTATTGACTTTTGTTGTTTTTAAACATATATTTAGCCAGGCAAATGATTGTGCAAGATAACTTTGGTGGAGTAATGGAAGAAATTAATCGAGCCTCTGAAAACTTATCTGTACTTACTCACCTGTTTACCAAAAAAAAACGGTAAAAAAGGCACCCCACTTCACTATAAACACGGTTATTTTTTGTTAACCGTGTTTATGGTAGTAGTGGGGTGCTTTTTTACCGTTTTTTTTTTTTGGTAAACTGAAGTGAGTAATTACAGATAAGTTTGCAGGGGCTCGATTTCATCTATTAGGTACTCCATCAAATATATCTTGCAAAATCATTTGCCTAACTAAATTTATGTTGGGGTCTCCGTCTCCCAGTCCTATCACTAAATTAATATTTTCTTCCATGATATGGTTAAAAAAGCAAATAAAAAAAGACTTCAGAAAAAAACAACAATAGGCAATAAAAAAGTAAGGTTATTTTTACCGCCAAACGATTGACTACGTTCAAAAGCTCCCTCTACATAAGGCGGTCATTTTTGTGAAATTTCTCAGGAGGTATTAGGGATATTTTAGAACACTTATTTGACACTTCGTAGTGGTTGTGGTAATTACTGCGTCTGCGCAATAGCTAAACGTCATTCCGTTTTGGTAATTAGGGAGATTTTGGTCAGGCAGTTTAACGGCAAATTTCGTTACTCTTATGGTTACCGTTAATAAAGGTAATTTCAAGAGGTTAAAAATAGAGCTTTTGAACATACCTTAATTTTTTATTGACTTTTGTTATTTTTTCTCAGGTCTTTTTTTTATTTGCTTTTCCAACCATATCATAAGGGAAAATATTAATTTAGTGATGGGACTGGGAGACGAAACATAAATTTAGTCAGGCAAATGATTTTGCAAGATATCTTTGGTGGAGTAATGGAAGAAAACCAGCCTTTGCAAACTCATTTGTGCTTACTCACCTGGCCTGTTTACCAAAAAAAATACGGTAAAAAAGGCACTCCACTACTACTATAAACACGGTTAACAAAAAATTACATCCAAATACAAAAAATTGTTGTAAAACAAAACAAACTTTTATAACCTAAAAATCTTCCACCACAGAGTCACATCAAGTTTGGTTGGTTGTCTTTTTAACGGTAAAGGTACCCCACAAATAATGCCGGCATGGCAAAATGGCTTACAAATATTGGCAATGAGAATTTGACGCACGGCAATCCGTGCGTTATAAATACCTTAAACACTCCTGTGTGAGCCACCGTCCGAGCGACGGCAACGAATACGTTTAAAATGATGGCAAATACACACTTAGCATGGTTTAAATGTAGAGGGGCACTGCATACTAAATACCGGCTTGCAGGCAATATCGGCAAAAAATGTATGGGGTGATTCACCATATTTTTCCCACTACATAGCTCATTTATTATTAGAGATAGAAAAATAGTTTAAATACAAAAGTTGATTAGTTCTTCACAAATTTTAAGAAAATTCAATAAAAATTTTCAAAATGTCAAATTTAGACATCAACTTTCTTATTTTAAATTGAACACCCTGTATATTTTTTAAAATTTTGGTAGATCTTGTAGGGTTTATCTTTAGCAGTTCTCGAGTGAAATAAAAAATAATTTGCCATAAGGGCGATGTGTTAGCCAAGGAAAAAGAGTCTAGGTGGTTCTTTGTTCAACACATTGCTCTTAAGTAAACGTTTTTCTTGAAAAATATATTTGAAATAAGAAAGTTAATGTCGATATTTGACATTTTGAAAATTTTGGTTAAATTTTATTAAAATTTGTGAAAAACTAAGCAACTTTTGTATTATTTTTTTTTTCTATCTTTTATACTTTATTATATCTTTTTTACCACTAAGTGCCAAACCCACGCAAAAATTAAAAGTGCACCTCCTTGATTGATCGGCTCAATAGGGATACAGATGCAAATTCCGATACAACTGATAATTGGCTTTTTCTCCCTATTTTAATCAAATCAAATCAAATCTTTATTAAGGCATATAGCAAGTACAGAAAAACAAATATATATAATAGTCCAGTATAACTTAAATAAATAAATTTTCACAAACAGCAATTATACAAGAATAATGCTTTTACAATTTTATACAATATAAATCACTTTTTATCACATAATTTATCACCTATTTATTTATTTATCTATCTATCAAGATTAAAGTATGTATGCATAAAATAAAAATTGTAATGATTGTGGATTAAAAATAAAATGATGCACATAATTTATGAATGCACATTTATTTTATTTTATCCTTAAACGAACAAAAATTCCTAGAAAAACCAATATGTAATAAATAAATAAATGTTACTATAAACAAACACTTATACACTTATATTTATATAAACCATCTGAATAACATTTGTCCTCTTGGTCATGCCAAAGATAGAGGAAAATTCTTTCATAAATTGATGTAAATATTGATTAAGAGGAGGTTTTCCATACAACAGTAAATTGCAACAGGGAAAATTTTATTTAGAATCTCTTTGATTGTGAATAAAAAAAAAAGGTTTGCTTCAGTTGCTTTATATAAA
This sequence comes from Oxystoma pomonae, assembly GCA_963921995.1. Lineage (NCBI taxonomy): Eukaryota > Metazoa > Arthropoda > Insecta > Coleoptera > Brentidae > Oxystoma > Oxystoma pomonae. The sequence continues at coordinate 76,236,657 of OY998166.1, read as the reverse complement.
AATTCCTTGGCCAAAACTTTAAAAACTTAGTACTTCCTTCTTCTTGTTATAAGATAAGATGAAGATTTATTCAGCATCTTTTTTCCTGGATGTTCTGCCCCCTTTCCAGTCACAGGCACCCCGTAACCAAGCCTTAGTAGCATCTTCAATGACAGAATGAGGAAAAGTTGGTTGACTTCTTAAAGGATTTTTTACAGAATCTAAAAAAGTTTAAATTGTGGTAAGTATAGCTGTAAATTATATTTTTTGGATAAACCAGTATTTTGTTTTAGGAAAAAGTAGCTTAAAAAGTGACAAAATATCGGTTTCCCAAAAAAAAATTCAAAACTTTAATCTAGTTGTTTTATTGCCAAATTTACGTTAAAATAAAAAAAATAGTACCAGACAAGTTTTTTCAAATTAATTTTAAAAAAGATTTTAAGATATTAACTAAAGACAGCTCGGTTTCACAAGAAATTTAAGGGTCATCATTCTCTGGGTCAGCAAGAGAAATTTCAGTGTTAGAAAATGACTTGGACGTAGACTGAATTGATGAATCTTTAGATGGCTCGATCCAACACTTCAACTAAAAAGCCAGTTAGCTCTTTTTTGATATAGTATCCTTTAGCCTACTATAGGGGCCATAGTGACACCAAACTATAAAAATGGCGGCAACAGTAGGCTAAATGGCACTGAAGGCTGAACACAGGTAGGAGTTAACTGGCTTTTTAGTTGAGAACGGTTTTGCTTGATTATAAAAGAAATTTGTAAATTATTAGTGTCAGTATCGCTTAAGCATTGTAGATCATGATGTGACCTTTGATTTTATTGTAAAGTAGCGTCTAGATCACGATTTAATGCTGGGTTCATACAGGCAAATAAAAAAAAATAATTAAAATTAAAATAAAAGTTGAATGAGCTTATGGGGAACAGTGTAGGCATTTATACAGCATAAATAAAAAGATGAGTAACTTTTAACATTTATTTTTATCTTAAAACGGATTTAAGCATGCCCCTTTGACGCACATAACCTCACTTTCATTTGTTTTTGTAATTTAAATGGGTTTTTTTTGCAGTTTTTGGTTTGTTTTCAACAGATATTATTAAGGAAAACAACATGATGGAGTTTAGTTTAATTATTTCAACTATTGGTGTCATTCACTTTTGTATACATGTGCAGAAGCTGTGTGCTGTTCGGTTCAGTTATTATTTTTTATTTTAATTTTTATATGCCTGTATAAACCCAGCAAAAATGACGATTTTTGGTCGCTTTACTGGTAGTTCTAAACATTTTTAAGTCCACTCTAGGCCGACCTTTGCTATGTTTTCATGGGTATTGAGTTCGTTTTCAAAACTCATTCTATCTTTTTCTTTTATATAGCGTGTTCTTGGTCTTGATAAAGAACACGCTATATAAAAGAAAAAGATACAATGAGTTTTGAAAACGAACTCAATACCCATGAAAACATAGCACTTATTTAAGAACAAACGAATATCAGTACTTACGCAGTATCGGCTTCCACATCCATGGTGACTTGAAACTCAAACTAAATTTAAGAAAATTTTAAAAGAAAACTTGCAAAACACAAAAAACAAACCACCAAAAGGAACCCACATAGGAAGAATCCGCAGAATATTATTAAAATGGCGTCGGCAAGTACGACAAGTTGTCAACCGCACGACAGATGTCAATCGCGCGGGAAATTTAAAAAATGCGGCGTTCAAAAGACACGATATCTGGCAATGTGCTTGATCGGACCGAAAAGGTGGTTTAGAAATGCATGCAATTTTTAAAGGAACGATTGCGTTTCACTTGGTATGTAAAACACGTTTTTCAGTTATTGGCAAAATAACATAAATTTGCCAATACATCAGCACTAGTAAATAATCATTGGCAAAATAGCGCAATTTTGCCAATATTACTACTGTAGTAAATAACCAATGGCATTCACTTGCCAATATTGCCAATAAAGCAAATACACCTTACCACCTTTCAATGTTTGTGGGGTAGTCGGTATTCGACGCTAATTAGCGCCAGTGGTTACCTTTAATAAAGGTAACAGCCTGACAGAGCGCTACTGCACCTGTCCAGAATAAAGGTGAGGGTAACAGACTAACAAAAAACCTGAACAAAATCTCCCTATTAACCACTACCACTTCCGTAAGCTACGAATCCATTTCGTTGTGGTTATTTTTCTGGTTAATTTTAGAGAATTTTGGCGTAATTAATTTTAATAATAATAGAATATATAAATAAAATATAAATTTTTTACTTCTTCTAATCTCAATTTTTTTTTACAAGTAACAGTTTTTAATGTGTTCCAAAAATTCTGAAAGTACACCGACGTTGGGTAAAATCGATGAGTGATAGTGGTAGTGGTTGTTAAAGCTGATCACACATAAAATTGCATAGTGCATAGCATGCTGCATAAAAAGTTCAAACTTATGGAAATATATCTATGTATATGCAGTATGGCGGCTCCAAAACCGTCTCTAAAAGGATTTTCGATTTAAGTATTGGTCCTGGTTCTGGTTGACATTATTTTGACAAAAATTTTGACAGCGGTTCTAAAATAATGACGTCATTTAAAATATTATTAAGATATCTTTGATTTTACTCAAAAAAAGACTATCTATAATTTTGCAAAATTTTAGGGGTTATGTTTAGAATCAAAGGGCCGAACCAACCTCCCAGGCTGGTTCTAAACTTTCATAACCGGGTTGCAACTGTGACGTCATTGTTTTAAAACGAAAGGACCGGTTGCGGTTCTGGTTCAACCAGAACCAGAACCAATTGTAAATCGAAAATCCTTTTTGTCAAAATAGTTGTGGTTTGTGTTGCAAAAAAAATAAAAATTTGGGAGAAATTGTTTTTGAGAAAAAAGTTTTGTCTTTTACTTTTATATTTGCCTTTGTAAACTTATTTAATATCAGTAATGCAGAAAAATCACTGTTTAATTTAGTATTTCCATGTTCTTTCCATTGCGCCTGTGAGGAGGGCTTGGGTTTGTAAACATGGAAAATATTCGTAACGTTTTGGATTATATTCGCAAGTTCTTTGATCATCCGAGGCCTCCCAATAGTTGCAGAAAACGCCGGTAAGGATATATGGACAGTATGACTGAATTTTTTGCCTTGGAAACCCTGCTGTGAAGTCCTGAGTTTCTACTTGTGTGTTTTGAATTCATGTCTTGTTTAATATAATGAGCTCAGTCAAGCTACACCCCCCCCCTCAACGAAACTCAATTTGGATATTGTAAAAATTATGTACTAATTTAGTCTCCTTTTAAAAATTTTTGTACTTAATGAATGGACTTATTCACACTTAAAAGGGGGGTAGGGTGACTTGGTGCTAAGCTACACCCCCTCCATGCTAAGGTGATAGATTTAATGAAAGTTGATATATGTCATAATTTTCTACTAATTATGTACTCTTAAAGGAGGGTACGGTCATTTTGTAGTATACGGTTTTCTGCCATTTTTGATTTTTTTTGAAAAATTCTTTATGGGGGCACCTACTAGGGTCCCTATGACCCCAAATCCGTCTGCGCCGGTTGGTTTTTTTTTCGATTTTTTTTTGTTTTTTTTTAAATTTTTTTTCACTAAAACAACCCAATCCAACACAGTCCAACCCAACGTAATCCAACCCAACCCAAAACAATCAAAAAAACACATTACAACCCCTCCGGGCACCCTTTTTCTTAAAAAAAAAAAAACTGGGGCGCAGGCGGATTTGGGTTCCTAGGGACCCTAGTAGGTGCCCCCATAAAGAATTTTTCAAAAAAATCAAAAATGGCAGAAAACTGTATACTGCATAATTACCAAGGGTACTTTTAGTTTACAAAAACATAATATGCTACTAAATATGTACTAATTTCAGAATCAGAATTTCTTTATTGTCATAAAGCATACATTTTTAATTTAATGCAAATACTTTTAAAAAAATCAAAGAATGCTACTTAAATGCAATAGTGTCAAAAGTAGAATAAGTCCAAAAATATTTAACATAGTCTATACACTAAAATAAAAATAAGGTAATTATGCAGTATACAGTTTTCTGCCATTTTTGTTTTTTTTTTAAAAATTCGACCCAAATCCGTCTGCGCCGTTTGGGTTTTTTTTTTTTTTGGTTTTTTTAATTTTTTTTTCACTAAAACAAATCAAATCAATTCAGTCCAACCCAACCTAATCCAAACCAACCCAAAACAATTAAAAAAACACTTTACAACCCCCCCCTGGACACCCTTTTTTCTTGTTAAAAAAAAAAAAAAAAATCGGGCGCAGGCAGATTTGGGGTCCTAGGGACCCTAGAAGGTGCCCCCATAAAGAATTTTTCAAAAAAAATCAAAAATGGCAGAAAGCCGTATACTGCATAATTACCAAAAATAATAATACATACAAATATATAAAATATGAAACATTTTTACTTATAAAAAAGCATAATACATTAGTTTTTAAAAGATATTAAAATAGTTTAGTACATTTAGTAAAACAGAATAAACATTACACACTGATGCTTTACAAAAGTTAAAAATAAAATTTAAATAGGAAACTAGACACTAGACAGGTAATTATCAGAGTTAGTTATTAGGTTTAGTTAGTATAATTTAACAATTCATCTGTTGTATAAGGTTCAATAAGCACTATGTATTGAAATAAATTATTGTGAAAACTTTTTGGTGTTAAGTTTTGTTTTAAATTTTGGGGTAACTTATTAAAAAATTTTAAGCAAGCATAAGTGGGGCTCGCCTCTATAAAAACGAGATTAAATTAAGAATAAAATTAAAAATAAGAATAGTATTGAACTAATCAGACAACTTTTGCGCATCTGTATTAAAAATATATCTGTCATTTGTCAGTATTTGTCATTTTTACCAGTTTTTTTGTTTTCATTTAAAATTTGTATTTTATTGCTAAAAAATTGAGAAAAATGCATTCATATATTGTACAGCCATGCCTTACCAGGGCTATGAGAAGCTAATGGTCATTCAAGTCAACTTAATAAGCAAAATTAGTGTCAAAATCTTTTCTTACTGTTTTCTAAGAAAATCATTCAGAATCATAAAATCTTTATTTTAAAAAAACAATACAATCAATAAATAAATTGTCACTTTGAATAAATAGCGTCAAAATTTAAATTAAAAGAATAATGCACTTACCTAACTGAGCAAAAAGGAATACATAATATAATCAGTTTTGATAAGAAACCTAATTATTGTAACAAATTTTATACCTATAAATCAATAAGATTAAAAAGTTGACCCTCTTTTAATTTTATTTTCTTATTTTAATTTTTAGCTGTATAAATGCTTATTTGTATTCCTATAGGTTTTGTTAAATCCTACCGAAGTCCAACACACCAGTTGGTGGCCAGGTTTAATCAAAAATAATGGTTCAAAACACGATTTATTTCAAAAGAACTGTATCCAGGCTAAACATGAAAACTTATCAAAATAGCTGACTTAAAAAAATGCTCAAAAAATATCCATAAACTGACAAATTTATGCAAATAAATGGCGCGACGAGATGTATTATAGAGGGCGCCAGCTACCGGAACGATATAATTATAGTCCAATTTTTGAGTGAGCGGACTGACATCATTTTTGCCTCTGATAACATATTTCTTTGTTGTAAACAGTTTGAATATCAAATAATTTGTTGTCAATTTGAAATAACAGTTGAAACAATTTTTTTACATATTTATTAGACAAGCTGGTGCACTTTTAAAATCATGGCGAATGCGTGACAGCTCCAGCTGATCAAATGCATGAAAACCTCGTTAGATACGATAAGGGAGTCATAATATAGTCGATAGGTCAATTTGATAGAGATAAGAATATGAATGCTGATAAAATCAGATCCAAAAAAATGATGTCAGTCCGCTCATCAAAAAATTGGACTATACTGGAATGGAATGGAACAGCCGCAACGTGAAGTCATGCACAATATTATTCATCTCAGTACAAATGCTGGTAAAGAAGACATCTTTCCTCAGAACCTGCAGAGCTCTTGGGAACAAAGAAATTCTGAGTCAGTTGAGGACAACTTTAGGGAGGTGATCAATCGGAGAAGAAAAAAACCAAGCAGCCCGTAGACAAGTGGGTACCTCTGAAGCAAGTCACCTGATAAGAAGATATGGATGTTTTTATCTAGGGTGAAAGGTACAGTCAATGAACAGACAATCATGCAATATATAACAAATAAATGCAATGATAGTAACATCAGCATCAAAGAATGCACCCCTAAGAATGGTATGGGGTATGATACAAAATATTTTATGGTAGGGGTAAACCCAGCCCACAAAGATAAAGTATATAAAGCAAATAAAAGGCGTTGACTATAGCCGCTTTAACTTTGCCATGGGAAAAAACTTTTTAGACAAAAGGACAAGCCGACCAAGACACAACAGCCACCACCTAAACACACAGGAGGGCTAAAAATACTGCACTTCAACATAGCTGGACTCAACTCAAACATTCTGGAGTGTGAAGTCCTACTTGAAGAACTCAATCCAGATGTTGTATGTTTTTCTGAGCCCTGGATTATGTCAGCCAATGACATTCAACAAGTACACCTCAACAATTATAAGCTTGTCAGTTTTTCCACCAGGTCAAGCTATAGCAGGGGTGGAACAGCAATTTTTGTCAGAACACACCATGAAGCATGTGAGAAACAAACAAAGACAAAAAGCACCGACAAAAACTGTGAATTTTCTTGTTCCGAACTTATGATTAAGAATGTAATATTTACTATTATCTGTGTTTGTCTCCACAGGGTGAATCTAATGAGTACTTTGAAATTATCATAAACCTACTAGAAGAAACATACAGTACCAAGAAATCTCTGATTGTCTGTGGCGACTTCAACTTTCATTTCAACAAGGAAGATGATAATGCCATAGCAATAACCCAAATTTTTTCTAGCTATGGTCTGATTTCGCATGTCAAGGGTGTAACAGGACCTGCATCTCAGAATCAGTTGTATAATATATTTAGGAATTGGAATTGCCATGTAACAGGTACCATAAACAAAACAAAAATTTCAGATCATTACTTCCAATATATAGATTTTCCAGTAAATGTAATACAGAAACAACAATTTGGTAAAAAAAGGTACTTTACAGAATCAAATATTAATAAGTTTAAAGACTCTTTGCAGGGAAAACTGGATGGGCGTGTACTTTGATATTGATTATTGACCTTCTTAATGAACTCAAATATCAAAATAATATCAATAGCACGGCGTCATCCCATATCGAAAATTCGCTGCATGTTGATGAGAACAATAATAAAAAGTCTGCCCAATAAATATTCAGCTGGTGTTGATAATGTGCCGATTGTTCTCATCAAACATGCAGTGAATCATATTGCAAAACCTCTCTGTGATATTATTAACAACTGTCTTACAACCGGAGTTTTCCCTGAGCAACTTAAAATAGTTAAAGTTGTCCCAGTATTTAAAAAAGGACCAAAACAAGAAATAAATAACTACCGACCTGTTTTAATATTACCTGCAGTGTCAAAAGGAGAGGGTTATTTACACAAGGTTGCTTGAGTATGTAGTATGCAATGCTTTCAAAATCTCAATTTGGTTTTTTGCCAAAAAAATCAACTTAACTGGCGATTTTCAATACAATTACATACATAGTCGAGCAACTAGACAAAAAGCGATTTGTGTCAGTGCTCTTCTTTGACCTGTCTAAGGCGTTCGACACTGTAGACCACCAAGAACTTATAGAAAAATTCAGCACTTTTGGAGTAAAGGGTATAGCCACAAAATTGATAAGGTCCTACCTTACTAAGAGAAAGGAAACAGTATGTATTACACAAAATTTTACTGAGCATTATTCAAAAGTAACACATGTAAGCCAAGGAGTCCCCCAGGGATCCATACTGGGCCCCATCCTCCTAATATATGTGGATAGCTTGTCGGCACTGCTGGATGCTGATTTGTTGTTGCAGTATGCTGATGACACTGGGACAGTTGGTTCTGCTGAATCGGTTTCTGAACTGTCAGGGAGCCGTTCACATACTGTGGGGAGGATGAGTGAATGGTGTGAGACAAACTTTTTAAAACTAAATGTTGAAAAATCAAACTTAATGAGCTTTCGTAAAGCTGGCATTGCTGATGCATCCTTATATGTTTTTTTAAATGTTAAATCAATACAAGAAGTTGAGCAGACCAAATTTCTTGTTACACTTGACCCCAATTTAAACTGGGCACAGCAAATAAAAAACACGGCAGCAAAAATAAATAGCCATTGCGCAGCTTTAAGGAGGCTCAGAGACATTTTGTCTCTAGATACTTTAAAAACCTTTTATTTTGCTTCAGTGCAGTCAGTCATCTCATATAGCATTATGTTTTGGGGAGCTGTCTCAAATGCAAAGAGAGTTTTCATAGCTCAGAAAAGGGCAAATCGTTGCATGTGTAAATTACACCCAAGAACGTCATGCAGGCCTTTTTTTAAAAAACAACATTTTAACTGTACCATTCTTATATTTCAAAACACTGGTTTTATTTGTAAAAAAAACACCAAAATCTAATTGTAAGCAATAGTGATAACGCTTCAGAGCATGCTATGCAAACAAGAGGGAGGCACGACCTTGCTATTCCTATACATTGTTCAACATTTTTTGAGAAAGGTCCTTGTTATCGAGCCATAAAAACATATTGAATGTTGCCAAAGACAATCAGAGACATAGAATGTTTCCATCATTTTAAGAAAGAGGTACATATCTTTGTACTACAAAACCAGTACTACTCATTTGATTTCATCATGTGAAGCCCTGTTTACTTTATATATTTTTATTTATATGTATAAGTTACATTTTATATATTTATTTATTTATTTATTCATGTCAGTTCCAAAAGGATCTTAAGATCTAAATTTCTTTTGACGTTGCTTTTGCATTTATGTAATGACCTGTTGGCAATAAAATGTTTGTATTTTATTGTACTGTTTCCATGATCGTTCCAAAAACGCAATATTGCCGAATTTAATTCTAAAAATAATCAGATGGGAGTTTAGGAGGAAACTTATAAAAATACATCAAACTAAAATTGAACTTTTAACTCTAAATAGACAGAGTTTCAACAGGTTTAACTCTTATTTTTAATTATTTTTTTCTTGTGTAAACCCAGCTTTAGTTTCTTAACCAGTTTACTGATTCAGTGCACAGTGGTCAACTATCCATCAAATCATGTCATGCTCAAAGTGTTAAAATGTGTTGACTGAGAAGGAGATTACATACAAAATAATCTGTGATTTCTGTAAACAATCATTCCATATATTATGCTCTAAGCTTACAACATCTGAAGCATAAGTAACACAACTAAAATCAAGAACACTGATTTTTGCATGCGAAACTTGTTCAATACAAATTTGTGAATCCAAAAATGAAGCAGGAGCCTTGGATTCCACAGAGCAGTAGTATTAGTAGTAAATCATGCTTTATTGTCCAAAGATACAGGATCCTTATATTGACAAAGCTAGTACTTAACCTAAATGCTCAACTTATTAATACATACAACGTTAGTTAATTGAATTTTCTGGTTATTTTTGTAGAATTTTGAGATATTAATTTAATTTGCACAGGATTAAAAAAACATATATACATAAATAGAAATACATTTAGTAGGAACAAATTAAACCAAGACTAGTAGTTGTTAAATATTCAAAACAAAAACAAAACAAGTTAAAATAAAATAAAACAAACAAAAAACAATAAAGAGGTAACATATGCACATATTCGACAGAAATCACAATCAATCGGCCACACAAAACACAAGTATTAAAAATTAAGACTAGATAAGTCTGAAATAATTATTAAAAAAAAAAATCAAACAATTTGGCTGTGGGTTAGAAGCATCATGGTTGGAAACGTTGATCTAAAAGGTAAATTCAAAGAAATCATCAACTGAAGAGAACGCTTGTTCAACCAAGATGTTATTTAGTGCTTTTCAGAATTTTGAAATATCCGTAATGGATCTGATAGTTTCGGGAAGATGATTGTAGAGTCTTACAGCATAATATATAATTGATTTTTGGACAAGTGTAGAGGTAGTGGTATCTGCTGTCTTTGGCGTGTTATGTAAGTAGTTTGATGAATGAATAAAACTTTATTTGCAAAATACAACAATAATTGTACAAAACATTGTGAACAACAATAATTATACAATTCAGTTTAAGCATTGTCAACATTTTTTCGTTTACCTGTTAAGTTGAGATTCTTAGATTAAATTTGTAGGTACATTTTTTTAAAAGTACTTATAAAAGACCATTTTAATTATCGTTACCTATTCCTATATTGTTCTGTATGATTTTATTAACTCAATTGTGATGTTGCTAACTAGACTACAATTGCGTTGTTAATAATAATTGTGCCCCAGTCAAAGTCCAGGAACTCTTGGATTTCATAAGGGCTTATGTGGTGCAAAACATATTTTATTTTAGCTTTGAATTTGCTTGTGGGTAGAAGTTTAATTTCATCTGGGAGAGAGTTGTAAAGTTTAATTGATAGAATTTTAAAGTTTTTTTCTGTGTATGTTAGTCTATGCTGGGGAATTATGACTAGATTTTTGTTTCGTGTGTTTTATGTGATGTTGAGGAAAAGAAGAGATATGTTTTTGAATGAGACTAACAGATTCGAGAATGAAAAGCAATGGAAGAGTTAGAATTCGGTAGTTGTTGAAGTGTGGCCTACAGTGATCCCTAGGGGAGATACCAGTGATAAATCTTACAGCCCGTTTTTGCAGCTTAAAAGTCGACTGGAAAAGGTATTGGCTGCAACAGCCCCAGAAAGGTAATCCATAAGAAAGGTGTGAGTGAACTACAGCAAAGTAAATGGATTGTTGACACTGTACGAACACAATAGCAATCAGAGGCAAGCTTTTTGTTTAAGGCTATAATGTGAGATTGAAACCTGAGATCAACGTCTACCTGTAGTCCAAGAAATTTAGTATTTAGTATTGAGATCATGTGATATAACTCTGGTCAGATCATCGGAATTCAGTTTATGCCACACCACAGTTGTATCGTCCGCGAACGCAGCAAAAGTACCGGCTATGTCAAGATAGAGTAGATCGTTGATATATAAAAGAAATAGAATGAGCCCTAGGACAGAACTGTGGAACTCCAAAGGTAACAGACTGTTCCGACGATTGTTCACCATTTACATTGACTCGTTGTCTGCGCCATGACAGGTATGACTCAAACCACTTCAAAGTGACACCACGGAAACCATAGACCTCTGTGACAAGTAACTAAGTACCAAGAACATATAATGAAACTAAAAGAACAAGCGGTAAAGCTGCAAACTGAAGGCATCAAGCAATCCAGCGAAAATTATTCCTTAAAAATAAAGAACTCTGAATACCATACCAAAATAAAAGAGCACAGAGCAACTATTGTAGTAGTAGTAGTAAATAAGCTTTATTGTCCAAGGATAAAAAAAACCTTATTGACAAAGCAAATACTTAACCTAGGCTTATCTAACTATAGCAGTTTTGTTCAATATCTATACGTAAATGTGAGTAAAGATAATTATTATGGATTGAGAAACAATAAGACAAAACAAAAAAAAAATAATAAAATAAAATACTCATACATGTAAATCGCATAAATTCTTCAACAGAATAAAAGGCATGCCCTAGAAGTAAATTTTTTATATATACAATATACCGGAGGAATAAGATGGGTCCCAGGACAGACCCTTGAGGGACACCCGAGACTATCTTCTGCTTAGAAGAAAAGGTGTTTTCCACAACAACACTCTGACAACGATCTGTAAGAAAGGATTGGAACCACTTTAAAGTTTTCCCCCTAAAACCATATACCTCAAGTTTCTGCAGCAAAATCCTGTGACTCACGCAGTCAAAAGCCTTCGAGAAGTCACAGAAGACCGCTGCAGTGGCCTGTCCATTGTTATAGTGCCTAAGGAGCTGTTCGATTACTCGGATCATTGCGTCGTGTGTGTTTTTTTTTGGTAAGAATCCAAATTGAGCGGAATTGAAAGTGCCTTGTAGAGTGATGAAATCCATCACTTGCTGTTTGACGATTTTTTCGATTAACTTTGAGATCGTCGATAGCAAAGATATAGGGCGGTAGTTAGAAGGATTCGATGCATCTCCATCTTTATGTATTGGCACTACTAAAGCTTCTTTTAGGCACGATGGAAAAGAGCCTTCATTAAATACCATCGAACCCGGCTGCACTCTGGTTTCTTATAGATTTGATGACTTTAAATTTCGTCTGTATTGGTTGGAGTACATGTAAATGTGTCCACATTGGAGTGGATATTCTTTTTCAAATCTGTCGCAACTGAGCAATAGAATTTGTTGATGGTCTCAACAAAAATAAAAATAGAAATTCATTGAGTGGAGGTTTAAATTTCATAGTAAAAGGAATTGAAAACAGCATAATAATTACCAATGTATCTACAAATCTTGCTAAATCTATTAAATCCTCACAAGATAAAATGGCCGAATCCTTGATTTCAACGGTAACAAGCAATTATACCAGTAATATCGATAAACTCATAGATTCTCTTCACTCAGTAAAAATCTCTATGGACAAAATGGAATCCTCAAACAACAACATGTTATCAAAAATTAGCAAAATCTCGACCAAAATAGATAACAAATTACCAGCGAAGCTATCTGATCTTACAAATGATTCCTCAAAAGTATCTGGTAATAACATAAACATTGTAAAAACATCACAAGCTCATGAGGCCGGGTTGGATTTTCAATAAACTCCAAAAGTAAATAATCAAATAAACATAGATCGAGTAACACCTGGTGCTGTTAAAAATGCAATATGGCATTTTTTAATCAAAGTAATGCTTCTCAATACCAACAAAACAGACCAAACAGAAATTAGAAAGTAATGTAAAGTAAAATAAAATCAGTGCCTTTTTCTAACAAAAAATGGCTTTACTTGGGTAGAGTTTCTGTAGAATCTGAGGCTAAAGATATACAAAAAATCTTAAGTGAAAAACTGGCTGAAAGCTGATGAGGCCACCATTGTGGTTAAAGAATTGCGGAATGATGGTAGAATGAAATCGTTTAAAGTAGGACTAGACATTAAATTTTTCGAAACTGTAATTCAATATGAATTTTGTCCCAGTGGCATTGTTTTTAGAGAGTTTAACTTTAATCTACCAAGAAAGTCTTATGATAGTAATGTGCAAAAATGTGTTGACAAATTTCCGAAACGTGCCAAATTCCAACATGGGTTAAAATGTTATTATCAAAATGTTCGGGGGATAAAGACTAAGCTTAAATCACTTATGTGTAATATTTCGTTACATTCTTCTAACAGAGACCTTCCTAGATGAAACCATATTAACAACTGAGATTGGTTTGTAAAACTATTCAGTTTTTCGATGTGATCGGTCATCTAAAACAAGCTCATGAAACTGTCATGGAGGCGTGCTAATTGCGGTCAGAAAATAGCTAAATTCTAAGCTTCTTTCACCTGACATAGATACTCTTGAACCACTGTTTGTTATGGTCTCTGTTGGTAGTAAGCATACGTTGTTTGCGAATGTCTATATTCCCTCAAATTCTGCTTGTGAAGTTTATGAGCCCTATTGCTTGTCTGTGATGAATGTATTAGAAATTTTTGTGGAAATCTAGATATATTTTTGTGTGGTGATTTCAATAGGCCAAGAGTGCAGTGGCCGTATGATAAGGAGTTTGGATGTAAGCCATCTGGTGTTCGGTCGGATGAAATGACTGAATGAGTTTTCATAATTTAGTCCAATTAAATCTGATTCCAAATATTTATGGTAATTTATTAGATTTGATTTTTAGTTTTCAAGTTGAAGTGTCTGTTTTTTCTAGTGATAATCCATTACCTAACTTAGATAAACCACATCCTGCATTAGAGTTTATTACTCCCTTGCAAAATTCTGTCAAAAATACGTCATTTGACTACTGGTCTTATAATTATAAACAGTGTAATATCGATGACTGATTGGAGTACCATTTTATCTCTTCAAGATATAAACGAAGTTGTTCAGTTGTTCTATGCAAATCTTGACAATGCTATCAGCTTGTCAACTGTTCTCAGTAGACATAAAAACCCAAAGTTTCCTAGATGGATGGATGACCATTTGAAAGGATTAATTTTATCTAAAAAAGCAGCACACAAAATATATAAGGAAACAACATCATCTTAAAATTACAATTTATTTTCTCAACTTCGCTCTCAATGTCGTGAATGTGCTCCCGTAAGTTATACCTTTATGGCTCCTGTCAGTCATCAAAAATACTTAGAGAGCATAGAAGATAAGGTACAACAAAAAAAATAAATTTTGGAATTATATAAACTCAAAAAAAAATTCAGAGGGTTTTCCTTCTAGCATGTTTCTTAAGGATAAGAGATGCGATGCTCCGAAAGACATTGCTGAGCTTTTTAAAGAACATTTTTCATCGGTTTATACAGAATATGATATAATAGATCATGGTTTTTCCTATGGCCTAACTGTCAATATCAAAAACATTGAAATTGGTGAAATAGACGTGTACAATAAAATTTATCAACTTAACAATAATCTAGGCCCTGGCCAAGACGGTATTCCCATCCTTCTCATAAAAAATTGTATATGCCTTTTTTCATTTATTTTGTGTAAAATTTTTAATAAATCTCTCTCTAGGTGTTTTTCCTACTATTTGGAAATTGAGTGGTGATACCTTTGGTGTTAAAAGCTATCGACCAGTCTCCAAAATATCGATATTTCCAAAAATATTCGAGGATATAGTTACTGATAAAATCACACCACTTTTTAAGAATATTATTACATCAGAACAACATGGGTTCATGAAAGGTACTGTGTCAAATCTTTAAGAATTTGAACAGACTCTGTTTGGTGCGTTGGAGTGGGTATCAGGTCGATATCATCTATACTGACTTCTCCAAGGCCTTTGACTGGGTCGATCACAAAATTCTTGTACAAAAATTGAAGGCTTTGGGTTTTCTTGGAAACTTTCATAATTGGCTTGCTGATCATATGACTGATAGAAAACTAATAGTTAAAATTGAAAATTATATATCATCTGAGATTCAAGTGACGTCTGGTGGGGGGGACAATTATCTCCTCTTTTATTTAATTTATTTTTAAATAATGTTAAGAAGAACTTTAAAAAATTCAAGTTTTTAGATTTTGCGGATGATAAGAAAGTTTTCCTTACAGTGAAGTCCATAAATGACTGTCAAATCCTTCAAGATGAACTTAATAAATGTTCAGCATGGTACAAAATAAATAACCTTGCATTAAATATTGACAAATGTAAAGTCATGTCCTTTCACAGATTAAAAAACCTTTTTTTATTCAACTACACTATTAATGACATAGAACTTGAAAGGGTGTTTGTTATTAGAGATCTTGGTGTCTTTATGGACGTTGAACTCAACTTTCATGAACATATCGAAGGGGTCTCAAGCAAATCTATGAGGCTTTTAGTTTTTTTATTCCGTAACTTAAGGGAGTTTAATAACGTGTTTACTATTCGAAACGCGTACACTGCTATAGTTAGGCAAGTTTTGAAGTATGCCTGTCCTGTTTGGTCTCCTTTTTATGAGAGTCAGAAATATTGTCTAGAGAAAGTTCAGCGAAAGTTTTTGAGATCATTTGCTTATAAAGTAGTTAAAATATGACCACTTTTATACTTTTTTAAAAATGCAAACTCTTAAGCAGCGTAGAGACATGCAGGATTTGTGTATACTCTATAAAATTGTTCATAATGTTATCCAGTCTCCAGAGCTCTTATCATACATAGGCTTTCATGTTCCAAGAAACAGTAATGTAAGAAACTGTAGGTTTTTCAATGTAGATTATCATAGAACAAACAATGATTTAGTAGATTGGCAAATACAGTTTTGTACAATTTAAATATTGATATTTTTCATGTAACCTTAAATACTTTAAAGTTGTCATTTGTATGTAATTAATTATTTTAACTAGATTTTCACATTTTGTGTTGTTAATGTACCTAATTGCTATTCCTTTTTTTCTAACTGTGATAATAATGTTCTGTAGGTATTTTTAATGTTAATACACAAATATTTAATATTTTTCATTTAATTGTTAGGAAAAAAATAAAAACTATATCTAGGGTAAATTTCTTGTACATTTAAATTTTTTCTTTTTTTTTTGTCTAAATTGTATTTTTTTAAAATTGTAAAATGACAAAGTCATTAATAAATATTCTATTCTATTCTATTCTAAATCATGAAAATTGCTCACCTATAGAGTGGTGAGCCGAACCCTTAGGCTAGAATGAAGTCAGGCACACCAGGTGATTTTTGGACAGGGGTTAGTGCTACACTATATATAGAAATGGGGGGAGGGAGGGCTACTTGATGCATCACTGGACATTCAAAATTGCTCATTTTTAGGGCTGTGTGCCGAACCCTTCACCACAATTTTAAGGTCCAATAATGTCCATTTCATATTGAACACAGGAAAGGAATTTTCGATTTATTATTAGTTCTGGTTGACATTATTTTGACAGCGGTTCTAAAATAATGACGTCATTTATAATATTGTAAAGATATCTGTGATTTTACTGAAAACATTTTAGGGGTTATGTTTACAAACAAACTTTAACCAACCTAAAAATTCCATAGCCGGGTTGCAACTGTGACGTCATTGTTTTAAATCGAAAAGACCGGTTCCGCTTCTGGTTCAACCAGGACCAGGACCAATTGTAAATCGAAAATCCTTAAAAATTCACAGGGTGAGGATAAGTACACTTCTCTCCACATAAAACTGGTACAGCAGAAGGTAGCTGCACATACGATTTCTTATATTTTCTTATGTGCAACAGTGACTTTTTTAATTTGTCATTTTGGGTTATATTTTTGGCATATATTAACTAAACAAAAGCTACACAGTAATTCATCTATTCGACTAGCTGATTATGAAAGAAGCAAGTCTACGATAGTAACCATAATAAATCGGTCTCAAGAAGAAGGAACTGTCCCTCAAAAGGAAGGCACCAGTTTGATGAAAGTTACTAGCCCAAAACAAATAAAAGGCCAGATCAAGTTAATGAAACAAATAAAATTTAAAAAAAAATAACAAAATTAAAAGTATATGGCTACAATGGTGTTTTGAAGTGCTCTGGGCATGGAATTGGCTAAATTTTTAAATAAGTTTGGATTTTCAGCAAAAACTTCCCCATATGCCCTTATGATGAGTTCCATTAGATGTTCTGAATTCGTGGGAATGATCTTAAAACTTGCCAATTTCTTTGCGATAAGTCCCCACACGTTCTCTATTGGATTCGCATCAGGGGTTTTTGCAGGCCGAGGCAAAACTTTGATATTATTATCCTGGAACCATCGCTGCGCAATTCTGGCTGTATGAACTGGACAGTTATCTTGGTGGAATACAAAATGATTTGAATAAGGGACTCGCACCTCTCATTAATTCTAAATAGAGCGCCATGTCCTCTAGCCGATATCCAGCTCCAAACATTCACCGAAAATCTTCCCGCCCGGTCTTTGTTTCCAGCAATATACCGTTCTCCGTATCGGGTTCTTGGCGGTCAATAAGCCAGAATTTGTTTTTTGATGATTTTCCAGAAATTGATTGCTTTTTGGTCTTCCTCTGGACTAGTATCTTTCGTCAAACCGATGCCTTCCTTTCGGTGGATAGTTCTCTACTCTTGAAATCGGTTTTTTATGTTTACTATCGTAGACTTGCTTCTTCCATAATGAACAGCTACATTCCGAATAGACCAACCACCGTCTAGTTTTGCTAAGATTTGAGCTTTTTCAAGTTCGGTATTGTTTTAAATTTGAAGGACACTGACATGCAAAACATGATGTTGTCAGGAGACTGTGACATTGTCACTTATATATATAAAAATTGGACAGGCTGCTAACTTCTGCTGTACCAGTTTTATGTGGAGAGAAGTGTACACTTGATTTCAAAAAAATGCATACATGCAGTCACAAAATTGACCTTTCTAAAAGTGTATAATATATCAACACCGTTCTTAACTAAAAAGCCTGTTAACTCCTTCCGCCTCAGTGCCCTTTAGCCTATTGTGGCTGCCATTTTTATAACCAAATTGACAAGTAAAACATGAATTTTCTGTCAGTTTGGTGTCAATATGGCACCGATCATAGGCTAAAGGATACTAAAACGAAAATGAGTTAACTGGCTTTTTAGTTGAGAACGGTGTTGAATATATACGGACTACTAGCTAAAATGCCTAAAAACTTCAAAAGTATGACAATTTGTCATATTGTTTAAAAAAGGTCTCTAAAACTGAAAATATTTTTTTACTTAAATTAAAGGCAACCTTATTTTTATATTAAATTTTGCATAATACTAAAAAATCAGCAAAAATAATGTTTTAGTAAAGTCTTTATTGAACAATATCAAATTATCACTCGAGTAACGGACGAAGGCTGCTCTATAAAGAGGGCGGTAACCCATTTTGGAGTTGATAAAATAACAATAATACGATGGAAACAGCGCTGGATTGAAAACAATTCGACAAATAGGAAACTTGGATTAGGACAAAAACGATGTTAAACTTAATACTAATTATTTTAACTTAAAAAAGAACTAAAATAAATAATTTTTCTCTATTATAAGCTGCAAACGTCTGGGCATTGAAAAGGTTAAATTTTGAAAATACTGATGGTCTTCTGAGAGCTGATCCAATGCGCGATAAATAGCATCGCTTAACTCTTCAGCATTTCGTGGTCTCCAATTCCTTTGGTATATTATTTTAACGATTCGACCCCATATATTTTCCATTGGGTTAAGGTCAGGGCTGTTGGCTGGCCAACGAAGTGTTTCCATATTATTATTCTGAAACCATTGGCGAACAACATTAGCCGTGTGTACTGGATAGTTGTCCTGCTGATAAACGAAGTCATTATTTTCATGTAAAGCTTGTACAGATGGCAGCATAACGTTTTCAAGGATTTCAATATATCGTTCACTATTGAATCTTCCTTCGATTCTCCAAAAAAAAAACCCGAACCTCTAGCACTAAACTAAAAAAATGTCCAGCTTTTTTAATTTGGTTTGAATATTCGGGTTCAAATCTAGAATTTGGTGGACGATAAATTAAAATTCTCCTGCTGCTTGAAGACGATTGAAATTTTTTTTTGTCAGTGAAAACCACCCTCTCCCAGAAGTCATTATCACAAAGAACGTTGCTCAGTGCAAAAATCACTCTGGCCTGTTTTTGTTCTTCTGTTAGAAAAGGCTTCTTTGCGGCAACTCGACAAGAGACTTCTGATTTCGTTACTCTTCTATTTACTGTTGCTAAAGAACCCAGAAATAATGTTACATTAGCTGCTTCAACCACCGTTGAAAAAGGATTTTGTCTGAGATGGTCAATAAGTCTCTCATCTTGCACTTCAGAACTTACTTTTGGTCGTCCTGATCCATCTTTCCTATCCGTAGAATTATTTTCAATCCAGCGCTTTTTTCATCGCATTATCGTCATTTTATCAACTCCAAAATGGGTGGCCGCTCTTCTTATAGACCACTCGTCTTCTATAACTCGAGTGATAATTTGAACTTTTGTAAATGTTGATATCTGTGGCATTTTTAAGGATGTCACACTGAATTTTAAGCTGTCAGGCATACTAAGCTGGTGGTGCCTTATAATAGTATACACTAATGGAAAGCTAAATTTTGTTGTTTGAAGTTGGTAGACAATGTTGAACTTGAGAGTAAGTTAGAGTTTCGAACCCATACTTTTTTATGGTTCACTGAACACCCACTAGTATATAAGATTAGGTAGGTACCTAGTCTTAGTTTTTGTTAGCATTCGAAACGTTGTGAAAAATAAAAAAATAAAGACAATGGAAGTTCGAAACTCTAACTTACTCTTACATTCATCTTATTTTAATCTTATTTTAAAAAACTTTAACGGGTAATTTTTTTTTCAGAGGTTCCGACAACGACAACATCTTTATCTCGCCAAAATTTAGAAAAACCAGCCTTTTCGCTCATAGAATTCCGGTTGTGGAACGCGAAATACCCATCATAAGAGAAGATTTTCCAAGTAGCAGGTTAATATTAAATTTGTAACACAGTCTTTGCGTAATTTTTATTATTATTATGCAATTAACAATTTTTTTTTATATAAAAATTATTTGTGGCGTAGGGGAATAAATGGGAACAAAATTCCTTGACCGAGATTTGAACCCAAAACCTCTAAGAAACTAGTCCAACGCTCTAACCAATTGAATTATTGAGGCTTGGGGTTTGTACCGTCTATTCGGAAATCCTTTCCGCTGATTTATTTGTTAGCAGTATAGTACGTTGGGTACATCAAAGAATTGTGCATTTTTTGATTGAGGTATACCACTGTCTGGGGTAGTAGTTGATGCCAAAAGAAAACTTTAGATCCAGAGCCATCTCTGAATCCGTGTAGAACACCAAAATGGCGGCCATTAAAGATGGCTGCCATTGAAATAGGTCATTGTTTGTCACAACTCATTTAGTTTAGCATTCACAGGATTATGGGCAATTTGAAAAATATATTTTTTTATTTTTTAAATTTATTTTCATTGAAAAATTAAATTTGAATCAATGAATGGTTTTTCAGCTGAAAAGAAAGTTAGAAGTCCAGTTAGGTAAGTTTGAATCAGACCTTAAGTGATTTGAATTGAGTCAGAACAAAAAGAACAAAATTTAGTAGGTGTTTGTTGTTATCAATGGAACATTGCTTGGCTTCAGTAAAATGAAGGCTAGCGCTCACCGCGTCGTGCTACTGCCGTTACCTAGGTACAAACCTTTATCATGTACGCATGCTTTTGCTCAGTGTGCCATGGAAAAAAGCAAGTCTTATCCAAAACAATAGTTGTCAAACACAAAAATTCTTGTAATGTAGTATTTTTTTGTCGCCTTTTTAACAATACATTTGATTTGATCCACCATCTTGGTTTAAAAAATGGCAGCCACTTTTTTAAATGATTAGGCCATCAGTCAATAAAATCGGTCTTAAACTTAAAGTGAAAAACTTGCAGCTTTTTAAATTTATTCCGGTTTTTTGAGATATCAGGTATTTATTTGGTGGTCATCTTCATGAGATCACCCTGTAAAGATTAAAAAAATCATTGAAATCGGACCACTAGAAGGAAAAATAGAAAATTTCAATGGCAGCCATCTTTAATGGCCGCCATTTTGGTGTTCTACACGGATTCAGAGGTGGCTCTGGATCTAAAAAGTTGTCTTTTGGCATCAGCAGCAGCACGATTTTTTCGATATTAGCAGCCTACCCAACGTACTAGTAGGAAGATTTTTGAAGCCTTTGTCGGCTTAAATTTGAATATAATAACTTTGGTGGAAATTGTTGGAGGGAAATTCGGCGGACAACTTCAAAAAAACGCTATCGGCGATATTTACTAGGACTATATGGAACGCATGTCGTTTTTAATCTAATTATGCGGGTTTTTGTTTAAACTTGAGTGAAACTTGTTGGAATTTTGTACTTACTATAATCATATAAGTGGTTTCGCAAGAGAAAAACAGGAGTTCCCAGTATTTCAAGAAAAAATGAAAAAGAAGAGATTGACGGTAGATTTGTCTTTGTCTAGTAGGCCTTTAAAATAATTTAGTTAAATACCTGTTAAATTAATAAATTTTAAAATCTAATTTAAAATTTTAATACTAATTTTACGACCATTTCAACACGATAATAGGGCTTATAAACCACCTTACGTAACTCGACGTAGCGTAAGTTTTGATCAAGTGCGCATGTGCAGTAAACTCCAAACGTACGATACGCTTTACGCGCGGTGTTTCGTTACGCCACGTATCGAAAGTAAATGCGTAAGCCCAGATCAAAAGAAAGGTGTGTAGTTTTTTACAAGTTTCTATTCAATGGGTATATAAATAGGACCTCTTCAAAGTTGACCCTTCCGTAACGGGCTGCTCTATTCTCGAGAGCAGCCTTTCCACAGAGAATTTCGATGATGATGTCATCATCGATATATGTCATCATTTTCTTCATCCTTCATCAAAAATAAAGACATTAAGAATGTCTTCCATTTTTGCAATATCAAGAAAATAAAAATTACGACAATTTTTAGGTTATCTTATGAAAACCAAAGGAAATGAGAGCGCTCTCTGCTCGACAACTTAAATAATTTACAAGATACGCAAGAAGCGTTGCTTTTAGTCTTTTTTAGCTCGTCGTAACTAGGCGACGTATCCTTCTTGCGTAACGTACGTTGCGTTTACGTCATGCCGTGGCTTATAACTAAGGACACTAATCCTAGAGCAAGCTCTAAAGGAAGCGAAGCGTGACATTACTTTGAGTTGTAATTTTTGATTTGTTTGCCTCGCTTTTGTCATGGGCGAATAAATACGATAAGAAAGTATTTCTCGAAAGCACGACTAGTCCATTCACCATACAGTCGCGAGTTACTAAAGTGAAAAATATACGCACAAATTATAAATCTAACAGATTTTACTCTTAGTCCGGGTTCTCTGTATTTTGATAAAGAAGTAAAACGACAGGCATTCAGAGTTACTAAAGTTATGAATAAATTATCAATACGAAAAGTTGGGTAAACCCTCTGTAAAACCAGACAACAAAATTTTCAGGTAAGTACTATTCACAGGAACTAAAATCTGGAAACGTGTATTGATATCTGCTTCTTTGCTTCAAAAATTATGTTTTTAAAAAAAATATATTACCACCTCTATTTCAAAAACTAAAGCTCTTAGTAATTTGAACCAAACTGCAGAAAAATGTTTATTTCAAGGTTACAATTTCTTCAACTATTTCACACTTTTGTCTTCCTAAACCCCCATCATTCTATCCAACATTTACTTGTTGGGTGGCCAAAAAAACGCTTTGGTACCAAATTTTGGTTAAAATCATAATACATAATGCCTTCTCTATCATGGACAGAAAATCCTTTTTTTTGTAGATGTAGGTGTTTTAGGATCGAAATAGCAACTAAATTTTTGATGAACTACCGTACCATACGTTGGTATGATGATGGTGTACTAATAACACATTTTGTGTCAGTGTGTAGTAAAAATTAAAACAGTTTTTTTCTTTCTTTCGACTATTATATTTATACTTATACGTAAAAAAAATGATTATTCCGTAATAATTACAAAAAACTGATTAAAGTTATCTCAATTATTCAAATGAACTTAAAACTACATTAGATTTATAATGTTTAAAATCTTTTACCAATACAACGCATTCTTATCACAGTACCTATATGTTATATTAGTAAAAAAATTATTACGGCGTTGTGGAAGTTGATCTTTAGTCGAGTTTAGCTATTCTTGGTAAAAAAAATTCATTTTTTAAAGATATAGGTATATATTTAGTTTATGGTAAGAATTTAAGTACTTCTTTTGGGGCAAGTATTCGCCTGTATATATGTTACCGTAAAACCCCGATTTCAGTTACTGCAACCCGGTTTTTCCTAGTAAAAATTAGTTATAACTGTTAACTATATATTAGATTAGATTATACTAAATTATATAGGTTTAGATTAGATTTTAATCTGACCTAATCCAACTGACCTAATCTAAACTAGTTTTTCCTAGGAAAACTAGGTTGCAGTAACTGAAATCGGGGTTTTACGGTAACATATATACAGGCGAATACTTGCCCCAAAAGAAGTACTTAAATTCGTACCATAAACTAAATATATACCTATATCTTTAAAAAATGATTTTTTTTTTTACCAAGAATAGCTAAACTCGACTAAAGATCAACTTCCACAACGCCGTAATATTTTTTTTACTAATTTCGGATATAAAATGGGACACACAAGTTCACACACCAGGCACGCAAATACACAAGGAATCGAATTTATACTTCCACTTTATTAAGCACTATCGTCGGGGCAAAAATAAGTACTGTTATAAAACTTGCCTCACAAATCCTTAAATTTTCCTGCTGCTTAAAGTCTTGTCCGAAGGCTTCCAGCCAAGCTCTGCTTTTACTGCTATTTGATTTTCCTAATAAAAATACTTCACTCAATATAACTTACCTTTAATAGATACTTGAAAGAGCTGAACTCCGTCGTAGGACTATTTTTTGCAGCCTGGCACACAACAGGAATAAATAATAAAATTAAATCGTTTGATAAAAAAAACTAGTTACAATAATAACGAGCCGCCGATGACAAAAGCGAGGCAAACAAATCTAGGATTAGTGTCCTTACTTATAACCCCTATTAATAAAGCTTAGACGTAAACCACAAGATGGCGTGACAAGCGATGAAACTTTATTTTATAAGAGCACTAATTGACGCCAAAAAGGGCAATATAATTTTTGTACCTATGTGAAATTAAATGTGAATTATTTTTCTATATTTTTAAGACAATAAATATTTATTAAACGTAAATAAATCCAATATAATTTTTGTACTTAACCAAAAATAAGTCCCGTTAAATTGACATATTACGCATTTTTAAGAAAAAAAAACCTTGTTTTTAAAAAGATATGTGAAAAGTCCCTTAGTAACCTTATTTTTTTTTAAGTTTTAGATAGAACGTCATTGAAATTTCAGGTTATGAAGGTGGTTGACTTAAGACTCTTCGCGTTTGTTATTTTTATTGGTCGTAGGTAAAGTATAGTACACAAACTCGCATGTTATGGTCAGTACACGCTCAGATAAATTAAAACTTTATCTTCGCGTTTAATGACCATCATAACATGCTTGTTATGTAAACTACGATTTTAGATGTGCTAAAATACACCTATAGGAAGACACATTTTTTGGTAATTTTAAAGAGTTTAAAGAACTTTGAAAGAAATCAATACCACCTTATGTCTTACACCCTTTACACTTTGAACAATTACACTTTTTCCTCTTTTTTATATAAAAATGGCAAAATAAAAATCATATGCATGACATCACTCAAGATGACAGATAGATGACAAAACAGAAATGTTTATTAAACAATTATTTTTCTTTTTCTAAAATACTTTTTTATAGCCTGCTGTCTCTTTTTGATCACGGGTGCGAAAAAAGATTTCTGTCCGTTTTTTACCCAAAAATAAAGAGAAATAGCGGAAAATAGTAATATTCAAAAAATTTATTTATTCTTGCCTAAAAATTAAGCCATTTCCTCCAGTTTTCACGAAGTATTCACCTCGCTGCGCTCGTTATTTAAAGCAACACTTGTAAAAAAAAGCACTCTTTTAGCCACTAGTTGTGAAAACTATCATCTCAGAGTGACAACCATGGCACTATAGATTTTTTTAATAATGTGGCGTGCCGCTTTTATCACAGCCTACCATATGATTTATGGAAAATATTTAATAACTCGACAACTATTTAACTGATTTTCGTAAGAGGGGCATCATTTTGAAGGAAATTAAAAAAGAATTCAAAATATGTACAAAAATTGTGTGTTCCATAAGAAAAATACTAACTTTGTGTTATATCTCAAAAACGAAAAATGACTCATGGAATCTGATTTAATAATTAAATTCTAGTTTAAAAACTCTACAAAAATACAATTAACACCACGAAGATATTTTCATAAATAAAAAAGTTATAGGGTCTATTCCAAAATGCAGACTTTTTAAAAAGCCCCCGTAGCTCGAAGACGGGGTGACATATTGAAATGCGGTTTTTACCAAAAATCTTGTTTGAAATTTGAGCCTCGCATAGGGGGGTCGAATTTTCTCTATCTCCTCTAGAAGTACCCGAAATCCCTGAAAACCATCGAATTTTGGACACCCTGTACATGTTTTAGTAAAATTGGTAGTTTTTGTAATGTTCCAGAATTAATTTAAAAAAAAGTAATAAAAAAATTTCAATTTGGGATTTTTCATCCCTTTATCCTTATTATAGAAATTGGGGAAATGGTCTGCCAAACATCCCTTTTTTTTTGGTTGATTTCATATGAAATGACCCACGTGCGGAGATGTATGTTGACAGTTAACGTCATGGTACAGTTCTCCACACATGTGCGGAAAAATTTCTGCACACGGGTGAAATTTAACCCATTCTTTCTATTTCTAACTAATTCTAAGGATGCAAATCGTGTGAAATCCATCATTTTCATATGTAGTCGTAGGAAAAAGACTAACATCTTTTTTGCCTAATTTTAATGTCGACCCTCTATTTTTCTTTTTCTTTGTAACATTTTTGAAACCTCCCTCCCTTAAATTAGGAAACTAATTTATCATTTTTCAGTTAAAAATGGCAAAGGAACGCAGTTGCAAACCTTCCCTCCTCTCGTAACACTTCGCCTACGCCATTACGTAATTTATAGATGCCACCAACAAGTTGCAATCCATAGGCATAAGGCAAGGACTTGGGGGGAAATGTAGGAAGTAAGGGGGGGAAGT
Source organism: Oxystoma pomonae (assembly GCA_963921995.1). Taxonomy (NCBI): domain Eukaryota; kingdom Metazoa; phylum Arthropoda; class Insecta; order Coleoptera; family Brentidae; genus Oxystoma; species Oxystoma pomonae. The sequence continues at coordinate 76,210,353 of OY998166.1, read as the reverse complement.
GGGCGATTTCTCTGCTTCTTTTACGGCTTTTGCAAAAAATCTTCTAACGTTCATAAAAATTTAGTAAAATTGCTAAAATCACACGTTACTTTTCCGGCCCTAGCGCGAAAGACTTACCGAGCGGGACCACCAAAACAAAAAAAAAGGCAAAAAATATACATTTAAATGAGGCGAATCGCTAACAACCCAAAAAAAATTTTTTTCCTGCGCGGTTAATGTCGCGGATTTTTTAATATACATATTTCTTACATGCGCTTTTCTTTAATTTGCGCTGTAATCTTTATGTAGGTACCCTAAATTATAACAGCACAAGCATTAATGGTGTGTATAGCAAAAATAGTACCGGAAATTTTTTGCAACGCGATTTTTTACCGCTCTAGCGAATTTTTCTTCTTTTAATTATTTCAAATTAATTTTAAACTTATATGTAAAAGGCTTGATTTAAGAGGGCAGTGATATCCTTGAACCTTAAAGAAAAGAAAATGCCTGGAATTTGATTTTTTTATAAATAAAATATTTCAAAATTTACATTATAAAAAACGCAATCAACAAAATTGTGATTGTTTTCAAATTTAAAGCAGATGATAAACCACCTCTTGTTGGTGGTCTACAATATACGTTGATTTTACTCGAAATACGACATCCCGTGTCACTACGACAGTTTTGAGATTTCTTGTTTACTCAGATTTTATTAATTGTTACAGATTATTTGGAGTGTTTCAAGAAAAAATGGCCTTACGCGTGTCATTCAATTTTTAACCTACAGAACGGTTTCGGGTTCAAATCCCGGTCGAGGAAAGACTTCTGTAATTTTGTATGAGAACCTGCTCACTACTAACAAATAAATCAGCAGAAAGTATTTACGAATAGCCGGACTAAACCCCAAACCTCGATAACCCATTTAATTTGAGCGTTCTGGAGGTTTTGGGTTCAAATCCCGGTCGACGAAAGACTTTTGTGTAATTTTTATGAGGTGCTAACTACTTTTCTTTCTTTTAAATAATAACTTTGCTTATTTTTTATAATTTAACAGAGATTGGCTTGCCAAAACGGAGTTCTCATTTAAAAAATCACCTCTTACGAGGCCTGCTACAACTTTAGCGTCAAAGAAGCCTTTCCGAGTGATAGACACAATTGTGCTGAAGGAAGACGACGACGATGTCATTGAAATTAAGAATCCTGATGGATCAAGGAAATTGGGTTTATCAAGTAGGCCTAGGTAGGTAAAAAATTAGGGCACCCTCGGTTTATCAGAATATGCAAAATCAAACCCACCAAATAAAAAAGAGTTCAATCATGAAACGATTCACTATAAAAACCAATTTTTTATCCTTAATTTTTTAAACTCATTCAATATCAAAATAAAAAAAAAAACATTATTTACGAAACTATTTTTCACCAAATCTATTAAAAACCCCTTCTTTAGCAAACCAAATTTCTGTTAGATTAATTGCGCATTCGCCAATGAACGTGACGGGTGTTCTGTATTTGTGGCAAAGGCGCAATTAATTTAACAGAAATTGGGTTGCTAAAACGATTTTTTAGGAACAACGGTTTTACAACTTCCGGTTTTGATTCTAAGTGTGATTTTGAATGGGTTGGAACAATAAGGTTTGCATAAAAAAGTAGTTTAACAAATTGTAGTTTTTACAGTGAATCTTTCTTATGGTAAAAAATGTATAGGTGTTCCAAAAAGTTTCAGAGTGGGCTTAAACCAGTTTTAATCTTCTAAAAATAAATCAAAATTTTTGAAAAGTTTTCTACTTAAATTGCAAAAAATTTTGGCTGCGCTATAACATCATTGAATATTACAATTTTTCTTAACAACTAACTAACAATTAATCATTTATTGTTTCACAAGCTTCTTATTTACTGTTCTTTAAAACCTTTTCAGGATGTATACATTTAAATTAAAATTAATTGAATGTTCTTATTGGAGCTTGTAAAGTAACCTAGATTTTTTAGTTTTGGTCCGGGAAAACCTGAAAAGTGAAAAATTAAAAATTAGTTTCATCCCTGCGTTCGACTCGCGAAATAACCTACGTCACTGCCTCCTAGAAAGGAGGCATTACCTATGATTAATTGCTTGTCAAGTTGTACACTTGTTATTGTAGGATACAAAAATTTACATCCACACCAGAAGCGAATTCTCGGCCTTTATTAAATGGCAATGGAGTCGTCGATTCTTCATCAGACGACGAAGTCAAGTTTGTCAAAGAATATAAATCTCCTGCAAACAACAAAAAAGAGAATTGCACTAGCAAGTTTAAGTTTTCTAAGACTGGCGATAAGTTCTTTAATATAGGTGTAGGTAAGTGCCTTCGAGTTGGTGTGCACCATTTTGGTTTGTTATGGAAAATTTTTACTTTAAAATAGTACTAATAAAAATTGCAATGCGTCTAAATGACAACCAACAATATATAATTTTCAATTTTTTTTTATGTTCCAATGTTCCAAATTTTATGTTCACCATGGATGTATCCTAAACGGTAAAAAATACGAAAAAGTTTAAATTAGGGCAAGTTCCTTAGTTTAATGTTTTACTTAAAACTAAGAAAAAAGTTACAAAAATCCGGATATTCATTTTTAGTTTGTACTTTTTTGCTTTTTTATTCATGAAACACTTTCTACACACATTTTTTTAAGATCTACCCATGGTGAGCATCGAATTCGGAAAACCGGGGGAGCAGAAGAAGAGAATAAGTAAAATGAGCAGAAAGAGATAGCGAATGATTAACTAATTAAACTACTTTAAACTTTCTTGAGATTGTGACATTTCACTTTGACAGAAATTCATGAAGGATGACAACTAATATTTTGCAACCCCTTTTTAGCTCATCTGACGTTCTGGGTTGCTTTTATTAAGTTAACTACTCAAGATATTTTGGAAACCCTCTGGCATGACAGGTTCTTTTTATTTAAAAAAATATATTTTGTTTAATATGTGTTTTCTTTCTTTTTAATTCTCAAAATTTTATAATTGATCTTAAATTTTGAAAACTTAACTAACGTTTTAGCTGTCAAATAATCAGGTCGTGAGTAGATTTTAGAATTTAAAATATAAATATAAGTATTCAAAATAAACAGGTAAAACCAGTAGGCACCTAGGATGTAAAAATGATCAGACCTAGAAAACAACTGTCAGTTTTTTGAGTGTCAAGCGCTGTTCTTTGAAATCTTGTGTAGTTCAGCATTTACAAAACTACCAGAGAATAAAAGCACGTGTTCATAAAAAATGAACTTAACAGCGCTCTTGTAGAAACTGACATGTCGAATTTGAAAAAAGGGCCTGTAATTAGGTAGATCTTAAAAATCTGTGGAAAGTATTAAGCATTATTTTATTTTTTCCCCGGAACTACTTACCCCATTTTTTTAAAACTTTATATTTTTGAGCAAAACATCATATTGCGTAACTTTTCGGAGATATCCCCATGGTGAGCATCGAATTTGGAATACCGGGGGAGGGGGATAAATAATCTAACTAAACAACTTAAACCAAATTGTGTTATAGTTCTTATTTTTGCATGCGTCAAAAATTCATAGTAAAAATCTCTTAGACAGGGCAGCCATTCCATGACAACGGAGGTAACATTGTGCACAGTTTTCTTATAAGTAAATTCTTATATAGCCAGCAACGTTTACCACTTAACTGAATTTGACAATGAATAATAAAACTAGATCAAATAGTTAACCAAATAAAAATATTACATTTATTCCATCATTGTTAAATTATAGTTAGAAGGAGGTTACACAAAAAAGAAGCGCATTTTCTATTTTTCCTATTTGTACCAAATCTCTGATAATTATATTAATGAAGCAACTAGTACTTAATGTGATGTGATCTGAACTAGCAAGAATTAAAAAGTCTTGATCTGAGTTTCACACCTTTTGAAATTAATCGTTTTTTTATGGTTTTTCCACTGCCAATGCCAATAAATAAATAAGAAGCGGGGTTGTTTGTGGATAATACACTTCGCAAAAAAAGTATCGCATCACACACAAAATACAGTCTGAAAAATTTAAATATGTTTAAATTTGTATAGAATGTTGTGTTTATGAAAGTTCAGTAAAAAAAACAAAGTTTTGAAAGTTTTTTCAATTCAAACAAGCACAGAATAAGTCAAAATCAATTTATTGAAAAAAGAAACAAAATGAACAATAATTCTGAAATAAAAAAAACAAGAAAAATAAATCTTTTTGAATGTTCTAAAACCTTGTGTTGCCTCCTCTAGCTCTAATGACTACGGCATACGCTCTTAATTTTCCTCCGAATGTGTTCCTGGCCTAATTTCAACCATTTTTCATATACAGGTTGAGCAACTTGATCCAAATTAACTGGAGGGTTTTCCCGCTGTCCCAAAAGTCTAGCAATATCATCCCGAACATGTTCTATTGGATTTATGGCAGGACTTGCGGATAGCCAATCCATAACATTAATACCAGCCATCAAGGTACTCTGTTACCACCCGGGCAATGTGCATTAAAACAATATTGTCCCCAATCTGAGGTGCAATAGGTATAACATGTAGTTCCAAAACGTCTGTCACATACCTCTGAGCAGTCATTGTTCCTCCATCTAGCACTATCAAGTCGGTGCGGCCCCCTAAATGAATATCACCCCAGACCATAACAGACCCTCCTCCAAAACTTTGACGAGGCCTAAAGCAAGCCTGAGCATATTTCTCGCCATCTCTTCGGTAGACAGGTATTTGTCTGTCTGAGCTATAAAGACAATATTTGGATTCATCAGTAAAGAGAATATGCGCCCAGTCGACGACATCCCAATTAGCATGTTCCTGTGCAAATCTTAGTCGATTTCTACGTTGAGCTGGGGTCAAAGGGGGCGCTCGTGCTGCCACTCTTGCCCTGATGATGTGGAAATTCGGGTGTTACGCACAGTTGTATTATATACCCCATCTCACAGCCTTATCCTCCCACTCCCTCTACATGTCCTGCCTCTCTCTCTCCGGGCCTTCCTGCCTTCCTTACGAAATTCAGCACGTCAGCCCATCTTAGGGAGTTTAGCTCCTCCTCTTCTATTGTGGGGGCACCCCACGTCTGCCTCCTCAATCTGGTGCACCGCTAATTCCTCCGCCCACCCACAGGCTGGGCAGCCGTCCAACACTCTGATGCATGTCAAGTGCTTACGCAGCCGATTATGCCCTGTCAGCATTTTCATTAACAGTCCAATGTCCTTGCGAGTTTTTTTCAGGAGCCATTTAGTTCTGGCTGTGTCTGATCCACTCACGAACACTTTGGACTGTCTTCACTCCCGCTCTTCCCTCCAGGACGACTTCAGTTGATCGCTCGCCTATTTATTGAGTTCGCTCTGCATCTGTCTGGCCCTTGTCCCTCAGTTGCAAGTTTAACTTGGAGTCTTTTGGCCGTCAAATGCCTAATACGAAGAGCCTGCAGTCTCAAAAATTGATCATCAGCTGCATTTGTACGCCTTGGCCTACCCGGAACTGGCCTTCTGCCAAAATTTTGAAGTTCTCTGAATCGCACCATTGCGCTACGTATCGTTGTGACCGGCCATCTTGAACCAACGCAACAATTTATGCAACTTGTTCTCAATTCAACATAATTTTCTCGAATAAATGGATAAAAGGATTTTGCATATTTTTACTTTTTTGTGAATGGTAACAAAAAAAAAGCAAAAGAAATGAATTCTCTATTCGCTCACTTTGCAGTGTATAGAAAATTAGGGCCAGTCTACGTCAATCAAAATTATTTTAAGTGATGCGATACTTTTTGTGTGCATATATATAAACTTGACACTACAATAGTGAGTTTGCCTGAGGTGCGCATCTTACTTTGTAAATTTTACTGTGCTTAATTTTTTTTCTTTTTAGGTTCAAATAATTCAGCCGTTTGGCAGAATGGCACAAAATCCAAACCCAAGGCCTCAAAAAGTTTAGCGAAACTGCTCACACCCGACGCAAAGAACAAATCTTCGTATTTTGACGCGTCGGCCAATCGAACTGGCTCTTTAGACTACTCTTATAGGATGGACGACAAGTTAAACTATAAAAAGCTGTTGGACCAGCTTAGTAATAACTCGGTCAACTCTTCCATTTTTCACACTCCGGTCGGCAAGCTGTTCAGTTATGATACAGCGAATAATCAGGCCGTCAAGTCGCCACCTTCGGGTCAACCTAGGGAGAGGACTAAGGATATGATAATAAAAGTAAGTTAATATGGGAAGTAACAGACTTGATTCTTTTATAAATGAAACAAATTTAAAGCTTTTAAAAATTTTGTCTTGCTGTGGACCTTTGACCTAGGTTTTTAAACAAATACTTTCAAAAATGTGAAGTTGGTAGCTCAATGCTAGCTCGCGGTCTTGTCTTTTCGTCATTTCCGAAGGAACATAGGATGTTGAAATAAGATGAAATTTTGATGGGATGGTTTCGTTATTTAACTGAGAGTGAATACACGCATAATTAATAAAGTCGGATTGACATAGGCTTTCTTGACACTAGTGGCACAAGCAAGCGCAAAAATATGTTTGAAGTTAGGAACACATCAATCTGGCGTGCTAGCCAGGTGGTATTTGGACATTGTTACATTGTTGACGTGAGTGTACATATGCAGTTTCGTATATATAAGTGCCCTTAGCTAACGTGTTGTCCAAATAGGTTTTAGGTTAAATTAAATCCCTTAAGGGAAAGAAATGCCGTTTCTGAGCAGTTAAGCTTAGTTACAGAGTCCATCCAAACTGAGCAAAAGAAGAAAAAAGCTCAGTTTTTTTTACTTTATGGGTCTTAAAAACATTATTATTATTTTTTTTACTTTACGGATCTTGAAAGACAAAAACATTATTATTTTGACCAAATTTCTATTCAAAAAAATTGGACCAGAACACATAAGACAAATCTATTTCTATTATCCATTAAAGGTTCTAGACAGCTACAGTAGTAAAGAAACCTCAGTAAAGGATTCGGACTCAGATGACGTAATCTTGGTATCGCCCCCATCACCAAAACCTGACATCAAGGTCGATCCTGTGAATAGTTTCAAGAAAATTGTCGATACCTCTAAGGCCTCGAATAAAGATTGGTTAAATGAAATGTAAGTAATTAAATTTAAATTATGTTCTTATTTTCTCAGGGTACAAACTTAAAGTATCAAATGACAATAAATTAATTCAGCGTCCATTTTCTTTAGTATTAAAGAAATAATATACCGCGTGTACAAGACTACATCTTGGGTGCGCTTCCACTGAGGTGTGAGAGAGAAAGCCAACAACCACGCAAACCTGACAAAGATAGCCCGAGTGCACGAGCCACATGCTTTCTTTGTTCGTCTTCCCCCGTCCGCTAGTGGCTGCGTAAAATTGACTGCCAGTTTCACGTCTGCATACAGTTTGATTTCGAAGCATTGTCATTCCTTTTATCAGGGGTTTCATTAGACACCTCCAAGTCTAAAAATAGTATTTTAAAGTTAATTAATAATAAATTAATTGAACAATTTTCATAAAAAAACTTACATTTCTTTAAAACTTCTTAAACCAACTAATACTGAATTTATCAGTATTACAGGTTATTTTGGCCACGTCACTAATTGTTTGGTTTATTTTTTCACGTGTATTCATCTGGGTTTTGTAAAGGTTCAAAATTGTTTTTTTTTGCGAATATACCAAGCCGAAAAATATCAAACCACAAGTTGTGTGTGTGTGCTTGCAGCGAAAGAAGCAGCTCAAGTTGCTCGATCGTTGTAGGAAACTGACTCAAGAAATGCGAACGATTTTCTTAACTTGGATTAAATTTTGCGCGTTATTTAGAGTTACGTGATGCGTTTTTTATTGAAAGATCAAACAAACTGCTTGAAGTGAAGTTCGATCTTAATTATACTAGTATCCTTCGATAGTGAGTAATTATTTGGTCAATTGTTGTAATTCTAACTTCACGTTATCACGAGTAATTCAAAGCCCCGAAAAAAAAATTTGGCTTGTCAACTTTCACGTATAAAAAGATGTGATTATAACCTTACTTATTTTAAAGCTCTGTCGCAAAAGCAATTAATTCTCCAATCCTCGCCTGCCTCCATATTTTTCTTTTTGAGGCCTTAGGTTGTATCCCCCTTTTTAACTCTTTTGTCGACTGCTCACTCTCGTCTAAGAATTTAAAGACAAACCCGACCTATAACTATTTATGGAACCATAAGATGCCCCTTCATTATCTAAAATGGATAATCAGGTCATCTGCTTAACACATTTTGGTTATCAAACAAAAACTCCACTACTTTTTTATGCAATCTCATATTGTTTGAATGTGAACTGAGATATTGAGACTACCATCATGTTTGCAGTCGAATCCTGTACACCTTTCAATCTGAAAGCTTGTTTGATAAGATTCCTACCACCAGTTTAAGTCTTTGCTACAGGGGGTGAGGGATCCATCTGCGTCTGGATCCCTTTTCCAAGTATAAAAGCACTTGCACTTAGCACTAAGTTGCTAGCAAATAGATCAATTACTGAATTTTTAAGTTTTTTAGTTATCTATAAAAACACTTCTTGATTGAATAACCATTTTGTTTCCCTTCGTAATTTATAAGATGCCTTATCTGCCTGAATATTTAAACTGGATTTACTTTTCGACAAACTATTCCCAGGGCTGATTTGCTAGCATCAGAGAAGATTTCTAGAGAAAATTCCTTTCCAATAATGTCTTTCTCACTTCTTTGAATTAACAACAACCACCAACTTAAATCTTAGAAATCTTTTGGCATTATCATTTTCTGAGTTACAAGATAACGCAAGAAAATTGGCTCATTCCAGACTCCTAGTATGTCTCCAACCATATTTAATTGCAAAACCCTACTAATTTGACAAAGAATTTAATTATATATATTTTTAAACTTCAAAACTTTGTAATTAAGCCAGAGTAATATTACGCCCATTTTTCCCGAGGCATTTCTGGCTTCCAAATTTTGTAGTATATTTGTAGTTCCTAGAATGTCTACTAAACAGTCTTAATATGAATCACCAAACAAAAACCAGTCATCTAAATAAAAGAGTCATAACATGTTTTTTAAATACTGTAAACTTCTTGATAAGTGTGGATCTTGTTTCCGTTCTGTTAAACAGCAAGTCAGTATACTTAGATTTCCAAGTTTTCAATCTAACAAGCATCCTTTGCACTTTTACTTAGCTTTCTTCCCCAAAAAAACAAAGAAAAATTGTTTACTAAAGATACACAAGCTTTTTACTGTTATTTGCAAGAAGGAAAAAAAGGTGTTTTACAAAAAAAAATACAAAGACTTTGGTACGAAAACCAGCATATTTGTAAAATTGGGCGCTAAAACTAGACACGTAAAACTAGTGATCGGCCGATATGATTTTTTTTGCCGATACCGATAATCGGCCGATTCCGATATTTGAGTTGCCGATACCGATAAAATATCGGTATCGGCAAGACATTTTAAAACATTGACATTAAAATTATTTAATATTAATAATATAGTATTTAATATACATACATACTAGGGTAAGGAAAACATCTAAATAATGGAAAATTTGTAATTAAAATTTAAAATATAATTAAATTCAAATCTGGCATGGACGCGAAAATAATTTCGGTAGTTCCCCGTCCGCCGCTCGCTCGAATCAAACGTTGATACCGATACACCGATATTTATATCGGTATCGGCCGATCACTACTTAAGACCATGACCATTAAGTGAAAACTTCGGCACCAAGACTTAGCATATTTGTAAAATTAGGCACAAAGACCATAATTGTAAAACTAGGCACATATTCCATAATTGCAACACTAAAAAAACCATATTTGCAAAACTTTTGCACAAAGACCAGCATATTTGTAAAATGAGGCACGAAGACCATAATTGTAAAACTAGACACTTAAGACCATATTTCTAAAACTTAGGCACAAAGACCATATTCGTGAAAATTTTGGCACCAAGACTAGCATATTTGTAAAATTAGGCACAAAGACCATAATTGTAAAACTTAGGCAAATACCATATTTGTAAAACTTAGGCACAAATACCTATTATCAAATGTCAGCACAAAGATATATCACATTTGTAAAACCTGGGCACGGAGACCTATTCAAATGCAGGCACAAAGACCACATTTGTAAAATTAGGCACAAAAACCTATTATCAAATCTAGGCACAAACACCATATTTGTAAAACTTAGGCGCAAAGACCTAGTATCAAATGTAGCCACAAAGACCACATTTGTAAAATTTAGGCATAAAATTTAATTTTTAAATGCAGGTACAAAGACTGCATTTGTAAAACTTAGGCGCAAAGACCATATTTGTAAAACCTAGGCAGAAAGACCTATTATCAAATGTAGGAACAAAGACCACATTTGTAAAACTTAGGCATAAAGTTCTATTTAAATCCAGGTACAAAGACTACATTTGTAAAACTTAGGCACTTAGACCTATCAGCAAATAGGCACCAAGACCATATTTGTAATAATTGTCTGATTTTAAATGTTCTGTTTTGGATTCGTCTATCAGACTTTTTGTTGCCGCTAATTGATCTCTAGGTAATTTTATCTTTCTCTCCAATCTATGTAGGTACTTCTAGGTCTTTATTTTTAAGGGTATTATTAAAATTTTTTGTTTCCCCCTCTAGAGAGAAAATGTTTTGGTGTGATTCAAGTTCTTTACTAATATCTGTTTGAACCAAGTACATTAATTAATTTTCACACAAACCTATTTTATCAAATCTAGGCAGAAAGACCATTTTGTAGAGCAAATCCTTTTAATTTAAGCTAAAAGGAAAATAGAATAGGTTCTAATCTGCAGGACCGCCGAACCATTCAAGCGGTTAAGTGAATAGAGCACTATCCAGCAACTTTCCTTATTTTCTTTTCCAATTTTTTTAATTTTCTTCTCCAGAAGTCTGCCTCGTCTTTTGAAGACGATGAATCACATGGATGTTATGTTTTCTGGAAGTAATTTTAAGAACATTTAAGTATTTTTACACTTCTTTATATTTTAACGAAGTAGTTCGTAAAACACGAATTAGAAGAAGTGAGGTTATAATCACATCTTATACGTGAAAGCCGACAAGCCAAAATTTTTTTGGGGAGCTTTGAACTACTCGTAATGACGTGAAGTTAGAAGTACTACGATTGATCAAATAATTACTTAATATTGAGAGATGTATAATCATAGTGGGCACGCATAGGTGGAAACCTGATGTGCACAGGGCGCACGGATCGAATAAAGATACAACTATGAGATAATATAATGGCATAAGTGAAAATGTGTAACAATAATAACTTTGAAAAACAAAGAAAATAATGTAAAAATCAAGGTTGTCCATGGGTAAGGCCAAAGCCGAAAAATCTACGGCGCATACCTGACGCAGTCTGCTCGAGGATTTTTTGGCTCTGCGTTTTTCCAGGCTAACTTGATTGGGAGAGTTATCATCGCTACGGATTTTTTTTCCGCAAAATGCAAGGGCTCTTATCTCATAGTTATATGGAATACATAAACAAAACTGGTATTTATTTTTATGAAATTAAATCAAAGTCAATTGTTTGGACCGTTGTTGACGTTAACATGTCAATTTTACACGTCATCGTCATTTTTTGTTTGTAAACAAAGTAAAAAATTTATAAGAATTATGGGAAATTCGACGTCCGTTTATTCATTCCTTTACTCAAAGTATGTATCATTTGTGTATTTATATTATGTATGTCAAGTCACTGTCAAGGGTTTGGTATCTTATAGCTTAGTGAAAACGCGAAACTTACCTTTTATCTCTGTGGGTACCCCAACGCCATTTTTTTTTAATTCATTATGGTAAAACCATTATGACCTTTAAAATAATTTAGTTAAATGCCTGTTAAATGATTTTTAGATGAGCTTAAGTACACTTATAGTAGGACACGTTTTCTGGTAAATTTAGACTTATTACTTAGACTGTAAAGAACTTTGATTGAAAGAAATTAATACCAACTTATGTCTCGCACACTTTATGCTTTGAACAATTACAATTTTTTCTGTTTTTTGTATAAAAATGGCAAAATAAAAATCATATGCCCGACACCACTCAAGATGACAGACATATGACATAACAGAAATTTGTATTAAACAATTGCCTTAAATTATTTTCATCTTTCTCTAAAATACTTTTTTATAGCTTGCTATCTCTCTTTAACACCCTTAAATATTTTTACTACTACACTACTTTTCTTGAACGCTAAGTGAAAACTTGAGTGTTTGATTCTAGAAATCGAAAGTTCGCGCATAGAAATGTGAAAAACATAGTAAAAAGTGCTTAAACAAAAACGTTACCCCTTAAATTATACTAAAATATTTGAAGCCTTAAATTACCATCATGGCTTAACCAATATTTCGTTAGCAATTCCAAAATTGTGTTTTTACCTTTGATTTGACCTAAACAGTTTTTATAGCAAAAACGAGATTTTAAAATCTTGACGGGTTGATTTTCAAAGCCTGAATGTTACTTACCTCTAGAACAGTCAGGGCAAAAAGTTGTTAATGTTGGGAGTATTCAAATTTTTCCATCCAGACGCAATTCATATAACCCCATAACTTAATTGTTTTGCCTAACGCAGTTGACCCAGGACCATTGGTAACAATTTTACTGTTGTTTTGAGTAGATTCGATAGTAATGCAGATACTAATAGCACACAGATAGCCCAAAGTGTATATTCAGGAAAAAAATATATGAACTTTGAAATATATTTTTGAGATGGACTTACCCCCGGCTTTAATTAAATATAAAAATTAAAATCTTTGACAGACCTCTTTCGGGGGAACATTTTTGGGGGAAATCCTAATTATTTTTGTGCGATATCCTGTTTTTGATACCAAATTTCAAATCCTTATTTATAAAATTTACTTTTTGAAGATACCCCACATTATAGGGTCTTGACGGGGGGGTGTCATATTTAAATAAAGCGCGAGTTTTTAAAGTCCACTGAAATTCTTTGACTTAGTGACTTCGATTGCATCAATTTGGTGAAATTGGTGGAGCGGCGTCAGCACCGGTGGAGGTCAAATGTTTCACCGAAAAAAAAACCAAGAACGCAATAGACAGATACTAACATAACCACATTTTTTTTAGAAGCTGATTTTTTTCTTATTTAAAAAGAAACGACATGGATTGTGGTATATGAAGTCCATTAAATCATATTTGGCTACGGTGTTGACTACATAGCCCTCAATCGCAAAGTTAAAATTAAATCCAGTTCCTCATCATTAGAGGAACTAGTTTCTTGAGAGAGTTTCATGACCATTTGTGCAGCCACTCCTTTTAATTTATGTTCCATCCCTGATCACAAAAAAAATAAACTCTTTTGATGAAAAAACAGAAAACACCAAAACTCAGCTGGTAGTTTTTGAGGTTACATCATCCATCAAACCTTTCCACCAACCTTTGGGGTCGGTGGACAATAGTGGGCATCGGTGCCAACAATCGGTGAATTCATCAAAGATTTAAAAACTAAGACTACCTAATCTTATAAACTAGCATTTGTTCAGTGAACCATGAAGTTTACACTTAGTTGGGTTTCCAAATATCCTTGATGGTGACGCTCTGTGGAGAAAATACATTCTGGTTCCTCTGTATGAATGCTGTTTCTTTGAATAGATTTTCTTCTCTGGCGACAATCTTTTCCCAGCAATGTTGAGCTATTTTTGATCCAGTTGTGTCCCATTGTCGAGTTTTGCGTTTGTGTTTTGTAAGGTGAACCTCAATGGGTCGGCTGGTTTCTCTGATGCAGATATCCCCTCACTCGCATTGTACTTGGTAGATGCAGTTCTTGGTGTTGTGGCGATATGGTTTAGTTTTTGTTAATTGACTTCTTATTGTTGTGGTCGTTTTGAAGTCAGTCCGAAGATGGTATTCGTTGCCTATTCTTCTTATCTTTTCTGAGATTCCTTTGATATATGGAATTGTAAGTCTCGCCTTCCTTTCAGTATTTACGTCTCTCGTCCTTTGTGTTGGTCTGGTCTGAAGAGTTTTATTGATCCTGTAGTTGGCGAAACCGTTTCTTCGCAGATCGGATCAAATTTTTGCCTTTTCTTTATTTAAAGCTTCTTCCTTATTGCAGATGTAGGTGGCTCGATCTATAAGAGATTTTGCAATTCCCAGTTTGGTTGATGTGGAGTGGTTTTATTTGAAGTTTAGATATTGTCCAGTATGATTTGGTTTGCGATGTACGGAAGTGGTTATGGTTGAATTCTTTTTGGTGGCTAGAACGTCGAGAAAAGGGAGCTGACAATTTTATTATTTCAATTTTATTATTTTTCCATTGTTAATGTGATGCAGTTTCTTATGCTGTTGACATGATTGAAGAATTGTTCTAGTGTATTTGTTGTCCTTTTTCCAGATGATACATAGGTCGTCCATGTATCTTAGACATAGTTTGGGTTTTTGCCATGATGTTCGTAAAGCTTCTTCTTCAAACGATTCCATTGTTTAATTCTGTTGCCTTTAGATAAGTCATAAAACGTCGTCATAGGCGGAATATCCCGAAAATCCATGCTTGGTGTTCAACAACAATTTATAAAGATAAAGTCAATGCTTAACCTTCAACAAAAAATATCTTTGGCGCCAATTATTCAATCCAATCAATCAGTCTCTCAAAAATATGACTTAATTTGGATGGTTTACTTGTTTCTGGACTTTTTCTTTATTATTGGTAGCTTCTTCAAACCATGATCGTTAAAATATTTTAAGATTTTACTTTTACTCCAAAATTTTGTATCGCAGCGCCATGCAACAAAATCCAAAAAGAAACTTTCAAAAACCAATATCATATTTTAAGATTAGTCTAGTCGGACAATGTGTTAATTTTATTTTTTCTTTGGGTGTCGATTTTCGAATTTGTATTTTGAGTAATATAATTACCATGAATTAATTTTAGTGTGGAAAGACACAAGAAGAATGTCACTGAACGGCAGCAGGAAATCGATGAGATTCGGCAGTGTGCGGAGAAACAGTCCGAAATAAACAAGGATATGAAAGTGGAACTGTTAAGGAGAGATGTCGACCGATGTATGCAAATTAGAGAAGTAATTTTGCCAGTTGTTGAGGAGGAAGAAGAAGTCCCTCTGCCGGAGCTTACGGATGAACAAATAAATATGGTTAAAAGGTAAGAAGTTTCGGAGTTCGGAATGGGCCTTGGCAAACAAAGTTTCATTGTAAAACACCACATTCTAAACACCGATGAGTAACTAATCACGATTAAAGCCTAATCGGGAAATTTTTGCATTGGTGGATATGAGCATAGATGTAGTTGGTCCCAAGAAATGGGGGAGATATTCTTCAGGCAACATAACGCGCAAAACTGTTCATGGAAAAAATTGCCTTGTCGAGAATTTTATCCGGGTTTTTCCTTATTTGGCTAAGGATACTATATCGCCTTGCTACAATAGCCTTACAACTCAAAAACCCGTTTTTCCAGAAATTGAAACTATTGTGAGGAGCTATTTATTCTTTTTTTAAATCAAGTTTTATTATTTGTGTTCACAATTTTAATCTTTTAAGTCATGTCTTTTTTGGTAATTTAGAATAAAGTTAATCTAAAAAGCGTATTTTTATTTGACTTAATCATCAATAGTCACACAAACTCGAAATAATACATTTTTGATGATAAAGAAAAGCACTCATGTTACCCGGACTCAAACATCTAAAACATTTTGTAAGATAAATTAATCGATTTGATGCATTATATAGCTGAGTATGTCTAGATGATTGGTGGTGATAAATCAAAATGGACCATTTTGGACCAGTTGTGATACTATTGCAGAGTCGATACTCGAAACATATTTACATATTTGGCCAAAGTATTTCACTTCCTTACTTGTTCAGTTTTTCCTACATATTTTTAAAAATGTAACTAAATTTTGATTGAGTTTGCCGGATTACATGAATTTTAAAATTAAAATTACATGTTTTCTCAAAATTTTTGCCTGCGTTGCATTTCTTTTTCCGTCCACATTAAAACTAAAAAAGATCAAAAACAACTACATTATTTAAAATATGGTAAGAACAATAAAAGGTACCGTAATTACAAGGGAAAGGACTTTGGACATTTTTTCTGTTGTTAAAAAGAGATATACATGATCAGTACAAATACTGGAATAAAACCCAGTTCTGCGTGATGGATAATTTTTTGTTTAGTGTGTCGCATTCGTGTAGCCATTTTTACACGAAAATGCACGAGTACTATATACATATAATATGATATGGGAGACTATTAAAATCGTGAAATTTTGACTTTTCTTAATTTTATCAATAAGAGTTACTAAGGTTCCAAAACACCTTAATCGACGAAAAAAAAAAGTTGTCTGTTATCTGTCTGTATACACGATAACTCAAGAACGCCTTAATCGATTTTAATGAAATTTGGTACAAAAATCCTCTTATCAGCTGACCATAAACTTATTAGCTTTTGAGTAGGGTGGGGGGGGGGGTTGAAGGAGGATAAAATATTTAAAAAAATTGTAACTTTGGAACAAAAGCAAGTAGCGATATACGGTTTTCATATTTAAGTTTCCATGAATATGGACTACAAATTTTGTTATAAAGTCCAAATTCGTGGGATCTTTAGTTTCCGAGTTATTTAAAAAAACCGTTAAAATATATTAAAAAAATCATAACTTTAGAAGTAAAGCAGATATTGATATGCGATTTTCAGATTTTGGTTTTTGTAAAACCCAAAAATTTTGTTACAAGGTTCAAATATTTCAAAGCTACAGTTTTCGAGATATTTTCATTTCCTTTCATCATAAAATAATTGATTGTATGGTGGACTATTCGTGCTTTCTAGCACCAATTTTTTTCATTAGTGTGGTAGTAGGAAGATTTTGATTTTCTTTAGTTTAATAAAAAAATGAAAAACTTTTATTGGTGAAAATGTCAAAGCCAGCAAATTATAATATTTGTAGGAGTTCTTGTTTAATTTCTAGAGATTCTCCTAAAAGATGTTTCAAAAATTTTATTTGTTCAGCGCACAGTATGCACTAAAAAATAATAAAAACGTTGTAATTTTCCCTAGAAGGTTCAATGTTCTAAGTAATTTTCATTAAAATATAATGCCTAACATTCTTTACAAATTTGTGAAGAACAAGCGCTGACACAATAAACGAGGTGGGGGGCAATAGTTCCGGCCTTTTGTGTTGGAAAATTACACATTAGTTGTTTTTAAAATTTTCACAATTAAACCTAAGATTTCTCAGTTTTTCTTTCTGTCGTTTTCTCTGGCTTTGGGGGTTAACCCCCCCCCCCCGAGGAGGTCCAACCCAATCAAAAATAAATTAATCATGATCAAGGGCCCCAGGGAGAGTTATAGCTGACCCTTTACTCCGGTTTGTGACGTGTGTTTGATGTGATGTCTTAAATTTTAAAAATTTTGCCTGCGGAGCTATGACGTCATTAATAGTTATAAATTTAGTTTAACTCTAAGGAATTTTTATCACCAGCATTCAAAACGTGTAATAAATGGCATTCTTAGTATAAGTTTTCTTAAAAATTTCATCTGTGGCGCATTTATGATTTAGCAACAAATCTATACATACCACCGCAACTCGCATCCCTTCTTGGCATCTAGCCCAATCTACTTTTTCAAAAGTATTTACCAGAGCAAAAGTTTTAATGAATTTTTGTTTTTTTTTGTCAAAATTTTCGCCTGCGGCCCTATACTAGTATTAAATATTGTACAATTTTGTTTAAATTTTAAGCCATTTTTGTGCCAAAAACATTTGAAACGCGTCAAAATAGTATTTTAGTGTAATTGTTTCAAAATTTTTGCCTGCGGCGCATTTAAGGGTTAATTTTGAAAAAAATCACCAAATGAGACCAGATGAGACTTGCTTTTAAAAATAAGTATTTTTTTTTTGTATACACTAACTCAACATCTATTAAACCGCCCCTCTCCCCTCCCTACAGTTCAAGATAGCTCAAGCAATAGGCACCTACCTAATTTTGAAAAATTTGCCATAGGTAGCCCCCCCCAGAGTCGATTTCTGGCTACGCCACTGATAAAACATCCACTTTTTCCAAAAATCGTTACATAAAATACATATTTTTCAAATCTCAATTACATATTTACATAATAAAAATGTTCAAACTGAGTATCGTCGCTGCTACTGTAGCAAGATGTTTGTTTGAGGATTTCTTGTTCCAAATAATAAAACAAGTTTCGATTTGTTTCCAGGGCTTGGCGAGGAGATCCCAGCGAAGTTTTATCGAGAAAATTCAACCTTAATATAACCAGACGAGATCTCATGACTTTGGCGGGTTTAAACTGGTTAAACGACGAAGTCATTAACTTTTACATGAACCTGATAATGGAACGGGGTACGAGTCCTAACTGGCCGAACGTACACTGTTTCAATACGTTCTTCTACGTCAAATTATTAAAGGACGGTCCGGCATCTTTGAGGAGATGGACCAGAAAGATCGACATTTTCGCGATGGATCTGGTGTGCGTGCCGATTCATTTGGGCATGCATTGGTGTATGGCCATTATAGATTTTAGGGACAAGTCGATTAGGTGAGTTAACTAAATAGTATAGTTTACTTCCCTCGCTATGGAAAGTAATGCAATCATCTAAAATTTGGTGGTTCCAAACCCAGATAAGCACGTTTCCAGATGCCGTCGCTCTGTCTGTCGGTTGGTCTGTCCGTAACTCAAAAACCCCTGCACCAATCATAACGAAATTTTTCATAACGATTACTTGTGTTGACGCGCAAATCCATTTTAATTGTTTTTGAGCTTATGGGAAAAAGAACACCCTTTGAAGCTACTAGCTCATTCCTAACAAAAATATTTCTTTTCTTACCTTGTGACACCTTATGTTTTATGGCATGTAAAAAATTTAATTTTGTGTTCCATATAATTCAAGTCATTGAGCAAAATGTTAAATAAAAAGTAGGTTAAGTTAAATTCCTGGTTACACCCTATTTTCTTCTGATGGACAAAATCTTAGTTTATTGGCGCTAAAATTTACACCCTGGAAAAGTCTGGAACACTTTAAAAAAGTCTGGATACACCTAGGAAAAGTCTGGATATCACCTGGAAAAGTCTGGATATTACCTGAAAAACTCTGCACACACCGTGTAAAAGTCCATACTCCCTGAAAAAGTCATACTCTGATTACAATCTGAAAAAGCCTGGAGATACCCTGAAAATATTTGGATACACCCAGGAAAAGTCTGGACGTATCCTGGAAATATTTGGATACACCCACAAAGTTATATGTATAATAGATCTCAAAAAGTTACAACTGGAAACTCAACCAGTACTGCTAGGTCGGTGGAGTTTGGCGTTCCTCAAGAAACAGTTTTGGGTCCTGTGTTCTTCCTTGTTTACATAAATGACCTTCTTAGCCATGAACAAACACTAGACTATATCCTTCGCTGACGACACATTAAAGGGGGATATACACGGTTCCAGTAGCTGGAACAAGTACTAAAGCCAGTAACTAAAATTTTGTTAATGGAACCGTGTAGACTCCATGATTTAGTACTTGAGCAAGTAAGCCTTTTAGACAGTAGTTTAGTCAAGTGAATAGAAGCAGGTTCTATTTACTTGAGCCAGTGGCTTCCCCCACTCTTGTGTAGACAGGATATTTTAGCCGATTTAAGTAAAGTGTATTAGTAGGGTTTTAATTTTGAATAGCAGCGCAGTGCATCACGTTGCAATGTCGTCTCGTTGGAGTGAAGAAACAACTGTGAAATTCAGGTAAGAATATCGAGACAAACCGTGTCTATGGAACACAAAAATTTCACTACAAAAATAAGCAAGCAAGGGATGCGGCCCTTAAAATGATAGAACATAATATGGAGACTGCACTTGCTGCCATTTTAAAACTGTTCAACTATCTGAACTTATTCCAAAACACTAAAATGCGTTTAGACAACCACTTGAACAAAAACAAATTTATTTTAGTTACTGGCTTTAGTACTTGTTCCAGCTACTGGAACCGTGTAAATCCCCTTTTATGCTCATTAGAGGCACGTCGTGTGACAACATTAAAGAAAAATCTGAAACATTATTAAAACTAGTTAAAAACTGACTCGACTTAACTATTAATTGGGACAAGACAAAAGTCTTACCATTTTTTATTAATGAGCGTACAAAACCCACATAAAAGATACCTTCACGATTGCTTAGCGAAAAACCTTAGTCAGTGTCGTATATCAGTCGAAGTCGTCGAAACAATTAAATATTTAGGAGTTATTTTAGATGGCCAACTTCAATTTAAACACACGCTGAAACACAAGCAAAAAAATTGAGGAAAGTAATATTTTTTATTAGAAAGTTGCGACATTTTCTAAATAAACGCAACTTGAAGACTGTGTATCAGGCAATTTTCGAATCCACTTTCCAGTAGGGTATAATAGTCTGGGGGAGCAGTTACAAATTACAAATTATCTTTAAACTGCTTGGAAGTTACACGAAAAAGCTGCATTAAAAGTATCCTTAAGAAAAGCTTCCTATATCCAATAGACCAAATTTTTTAAGATTTTTCTGTTCCCCACCTGAGACAAATGTATCCCTATAAAATCTTATTGTATATTAGCAAAAATCGCGACATTATGAAACCCTTAAACACAAAAATTTATAATGCTAGACAAATCTGACAAGAAATTGCTGCAATGCAATGCAAGATCTTTCTCTTGTCATTGAATTATGCAGCATTAAATGAAAATTTGTCCTAAAAACTCAACTAGACGAATGTTCTCTCATCTCTACTTCTCTCATCTCCTCTTATCATTATTTTTGAGCATTTATTACTGGCAAGTAGGTAGGTGATTTTCTTTCTGTAAAAAGTCAAGAATAGCATTTCAAAACTAGTACTTAGGTAGGTATATTATTATACTTAGTAAAATACATAAACAGGTCTAAATCTAACAAACGTTTAAAATGTTTTTAACTCTGAATTTGATAAAGTCAGAAAAGTGATGTGCGCTGGTAGACTAACTGCCTTAGTAGCACTCAACCTCTTTATTTAAATTCCAGGATTGAACTTTATGTAATATACTTTCAGTTAAAAGAATGGTTAGTTATAAGGTTTAACAAACTATTACTTTATACATCTTAACTTTGAAGGAATTTGAATAATTTTCTTGAGCAAGGGATGTTTTGGAGTAAATCTTTACTCAATTTATTTTAGTCTTGTTGGTGGTGGATGA
Organism: Oxystoma pomonae; assembly: GCA_963921995.1. NCBI lineage: Eukaryota > Metazoa > Arthropoda > Insecta > Coleoptera > Brentidae > Oxystoma > Oxystoma pomonae. The sequence continues at coordinate 76,189,190 of OY998166.1, read as the reverse complement.
GGTGACAAAACATTTTGACTGGATGAAGTATTAATTTTTTTAAGAACACTAGAAAATCTTCGCGTATGCATGCGCACACAGATGACAATCGTTGTATTTTTGAAGGGGTTTTCACCGATCACATTCACTCAAAAACCATGCAAACTTTACAATTACTTACTTACCTTTACAAATTTAAGCCAACAGCAACATTTGCCTGGTGGACACGACGGATTTTTGATCACGTGACCACAGATCAATCTAGATTTATTGCAATTAACGAACGCTCTGGATCAACTTCCTTACTTTTTTTACTTCAAGTTTTTTTGTTTGAAACATAATTTTTGAGGAAGTCTTGATGCTCATTTATGAGATTTGGTGGTTATTTATGAGTAACACATTATTTTTTAAGAAGATGAAGTAATCTATACAGAAGAGAATATAATTTCTCTTCGCCTCTATCATCTAGCTGAATAGAGGCCATTTAAGTTCTGTTAAAAAAATAAAACCTGAAAAATGTTAAAAATTAACACAATTCCTGACAATCGCAAATTAATCTGTTTCATAGGCAAAAAACCTTTGAGCAAACCGATTTACATCTAATTGATCGAAGCTGAATTACCGAACCTCTCAAGGGGAAATCTAGCATAAGAACTCTACTTTCCTTCCAGAGTCATTTCTTCTCTACCAGGAGAGCCCGGTTAGAGTCGGATTCCTACTGACTAAAACCTCTCGATTGTGAGTCCAACCTGCCTGGTGGCAAGCCACAGTCACTGCACTGCAGCCATTACTGGCTTATTGTGCACCCTCTTGGTTCCTCCATTAATTTTGTCCCCTGCGCAAGTTTGTACAGGTCCTTAATGGAGTATTCCCCAGTCGATATTGGGTCTAGTTCAACTTCTCCAAATATTAGGTGCCTTTTGCGATCCAGTGCCTCGCATATTACATGTTCTACTGTTTCCGGTTCCTGATTGCATAGTCTGCAGCTCAGGTCTCCGTGATACAGGCCCATGTTCTTTAGGTGAACTTTAATTCGCCAGAGCCTCAGGATAAAATATGCAGATAAAACGTAAAAGGCGTCAATTGAGATTTTTTATGGGCTTTCCAGTCGTATAAAAAAAAATTATTAACCCGTTTTAAAAGGTGAAACTTAACCTCACCTATTTTTTTTCTAAATAGGGAGATACTACTTGTGGCACCTTGTTGGTGAAAGCCCTTTTAAAAAGAATATTTACTGTGCAACGAGCTGTGCAATTTTTTTAAAATGTGATATAAAAAAAACCTTTTTAAAATAAAATTATTCGGTTTTTCCTTAATAAAGTTTGGCAAAACATGTTTTTTTTAGCTGTGGGTAGTTTTACCTCTTTAGGTAGGTTAAACGCTGAGTATGGGCTATCTATTTTTTAATAAAAAAATAAAAAAAAAGCACAGTCAATTTCCTGTGGAAAAGGGCTTTCCAACAAGGTGACACAAGCATAGTCGACTAAAGTTAAATGAGTCGTATTGTTGATTTTCGAATTTGTTTTGTAATTTAGTAACCACTGAAATTTATACAGGGTGGATTCTTTAAATGGAACGGTGCTCCTAGCGGCTTTAGGGAAGAGGTTTTAAAAAAAGCTAAAAGTGAATCTTTAATGATTTTTTACGAACTTTCCGCCCATGATAAAAAAAATGGGGCCCCCAACTGGAGGCCCAGGGCCCACCAACTATTTTTTTTTATAAATAAGAAGGTACCACTTGTGGCACGTTTTTGGAAAGCTTGTTAAAAAATATATTTAACGCACTAGTTTTTTTTGACATCTGTCAACCAATGTGTCAAAAATTAAAAAAAAAATATGTTTTTGTCAATTGTTTTAGCTTCAAAATAAACTAAACATTTCTCTATTTCCTAAGTGGAATAAAGAAAATACCACACAGACATTACTGGGGGCCCTCACTGAAGGCCCAGGGCCTATCAACATTTTTTTCATGAGGAGGTACCACTTGTGGCACCTTTTTGGAAAGCTTGTTAAAGTAATTCGATTAAATAACTTTTTTAGACTTCTGAAAATTACCTTGCTCGTGTCCCAATGGAAGGAAAACTTACAACATTTTCTGACGAAAACACTGGAGTGTGGAATAACCCAGACCATACTATTCTTGAATCTACTGTTTAGAGGGATATTTCAAAATTAAAATCTTGGTGCGATGCCAACTTACTTACTTTGAATGATAAAAAAACAAATATTTTGAGTTTCAAGTGTAATATTGAGGGCTTAGTAGTTGGGGATGCCATTTCTATAGAGACTAGAGAAAATGTAAAATTTTTAAGGTTATTTGTGGACAAAAAAAATATTGTCACTTCCCTCTTTGTTCATTCTAGATACTGTAACTTTACCAGAGATAACCCACGATATAACAGCAGACAACCTTTTAATTTATTGCTACCAATTCCAACGTCTGCTATATCAAAATATATAATCATTTGCCCATGAACATAGTCATTGGCCCATGAATATAAGAATGAACAACTCTCTGGAACTATTTAAAGCACAGGTTAAGAGTACCTCGGTTGGTAAAGCTTACTATACTTTGGACGAGTACGCCCAGGACAAATGGATAGTGTAGACAAATAATTTTTCTATCTTTTCTAGTGTGCTTGGAAGTTGGCTGTTAGTTTTTTCTCTGACCATTGGTTTGAGTAATTTTTATCATTTAACGTTTTTAACTTAAATTTTTTGAGAACACGGGATACAATGGATCCAAAAGCGTTTTTAATATCAAGTTCTAACCAATGGTCGAATTGTCGAAACAGCGCAAATAAAAACCATTTAGGATTAATTTTAAATTTTACTAAACACGCTTTAATCAGAGAAAAAAACATGTCACAAAAAACCGGTAAAGAGCTTTGGGAAGCTGCAAAAATACTGAAAATAACACACAACTCTCATACTGACATACCTGAAGAACTTGCAAGACGCTAATCAAATACATAGATTTTGTTCAAGAGACAGATAGTATGGTTGACACCACCTGACAAGAGTTAATTGGCTTTTAAAACAATAACCGATTAATACACGACATATTTCACTTTCACCTTATAGCTAAAACTAATCTTATTAAAATAATTAGATCAATTTCATCAAATGAGGGTTGGTGTGGACGATTTGTCGATTGGAGATATTAAGCCCTGTTTTCTTTTTTGCTGTGATGCCCTAATAAACATTATAAATACATGTATCTTAAATAATACTATCCCGTCAATATGGAAAAGGGCTATAGTAAAACCAATCGCCAAGAATAAAAATCCAAAAGAACTTAAAGATCTCCAACCAATAAGCATTTTACCACCTGTTTCAAAAATCTTTGAAAAACTCTTATGTCAGCAAATCACATTGTTTGCCGACTCAAAAGATCTAATACCAGAGTGCCAGTCAGGATTTCGAAAAAACTATAGTACCACTACAGCTCTAGTGAACGTTTTAAACGACATTCGAAATAATGAAGAACAAGGTAATGGCACATGTTTAGCATTATTGGATTTCAGTAAAGCGTTTGACACAATAAGTCACAAGATGCTACTTGCAAAGCTTCACTATTTTGGTTTTTCTTCTAGTTCTTTAGATCTTTGCAGTAATATGTTAAGTAATAGATATAATTGTGTAGAAATTGTTAACGCAGGACACGGAGGTCAGATTTTGAGATAATAAAGCAAGGGATTCATTTTATCGCCGCTCCGATATGACTAAAAAGGTTAAGTATTCTAAGCTTGAACAGTTCGCTGATGATGGCCAAGTGCATAGTCCCATAAGCAAGCACTCCATACATGAAGTCAATTCTAAACTAAACTCAGACCTAAAAAATATAGATTAATTTGCCAAAGATCACAACCTAAAATTTAAGTCTCAAATTATAATTTTTGTTAAAAACAAGCATATAAAGAACAAATTGGACATAATCTAAACACACAAATATCAGATCATTATATAATAATTGTTAAAATTAATATATTTAGGAGTTATAAGCCGCTGATTTTTACCATTATATCACGGGGTAAAAACATCAATTATGATTTAATCAAATCAAATCTTCTTAAGTTAATTGGAATTATTCTTGTGAGTGTATTAATACAAAATTTAGTCAATTTTATAATAATAATATTATTCGTGTGTAAAATGAAATTGCTCCCTATAAAGAAATTAAAATAAAACCCCATTTTAAGCCGGACAAAGCTTGCTATTCAAGACAGAGATAAGAGTTATATAGATATTAAGCAAGAAAAAAATAGAGAGTATAAGAGAAAAAGAAATGATGCGCTTAGAATAATAAGAGAGGAAAAGTTTAAATATTTTCAGTGTAAGATAGATGATTGTAAGAATGATTCAGTACAAATGTGGAATAATTTAAGAAGTATTGTACCAGATAGGAAATCTAAGAAGGAGATTCGAGAAGTTAAAATTAATAATATAACGATCTCTGATGTTAATGAGTTACCAAATAAATTAAACGACTTCTACATTCAAAGCATAGATAACATCATTGATGAAATAGACAAAACAGAGTATATTGAAAATAATTCTAATGATTGTCAATATAATCTTACAACTTTTAAGCTAGTAGATGAAAAAACACTAAGAGATATAGTATTTTCGCTGAAAAATAAAAATAGTCCTGATAATTGAAGCATTGAATTCTTAAAAAATATTTATGACAGTATAGAAAAACTGGTCATTAGAGCGTGGTGAAATTCCTTCTGAGTTAAAAATAGCAACGATAATTCCAATTCAAAAGAAGAATAATAGCATTGAGGCTAACAATTTTCGTCCTGTTAATTGGTTACGATCGATCGAGAATATTTTAGAAAAGTGTGTGTATAACCAACTAATTACATCAATGAAAATAACATACTTTCGGATAAACAATCCGGTTTTCGCAAAGAACATAGTTGTGAAACAGCATTACAGCTGGTTTTGGATGATTGGAAGTGTGCAAGAGATAGTAATAAAGTGGCAATTGGAGTATTCTTAGACCTGCAACGTGCTTTTGAAACCAACGATAGGCAAATTTTGCTTAAGAAACTAAGAAAAATAGCCATTACAGGTGTGGTTTTAAAGTGGGTCGAGAATTACTTAAAAAACAGGAAACAGTGTGTCAGAATGAATGGAAGAGTGTCTGATGAACTAGAGAATGTGCATGGAATACCACAGGGAAGTATTTTGCGTCCCCTGTTGTTTATTGTTTACATTAATGACGTTATTGATGAAGTGGAAGAGTCAGAGATCCATCTGTTTGTAGATGATAAACTGTGTTACATCCCTGGTAACAATGTTAGTGAATAAGTGTCAGCAATCAATAGGGATTTAAATAAAATTTACATTTATACTCAAAAAAACCTTCTTAAAATAAATGCTTCCAAGAGTAAATGTATGGTTTTTGGTAATGAACGTCGAAAACAAGAATTCAGCCATTATTCTCTGCAAATTGGAGGTACCGAAATCGAATGTGTTGGGAAGTTTAGGTATTTGGGAGTCCTAGTGGATGATAAGTTGAGTTTTTAAAATTAGCTTTCAGATAAATTACCTGTCAAGGTGTTCCAACTACTTGACTTTTTGGACAAAAAGATTAATTTACAACACTCTTATTCTTCCTCATTTTAACTATGCTTCTACAATCCTTTGGACACTAGGAAAGAATGAAATCCAACATTTACAAAAATTACAAAATCGGGCAATGAAAATAATTAAAAAATGTTTGCAATGGTTGCCAGTGATGGAATATTTTGAATTCACTGTTTTGGTTTTGATTTTTAAAATTAAAGTTGGTCGCTGTCCTTCCTATTTGAAAAGCAAGCTTATCTAGAGCAACCAAATACATCATGTAAACACAAGGCAAAGGAACGATTTTTATCTGCCGCAAAGGAAAACTAAAACTGGACAGAGTTCTCTTTTTTATAATAGGATACTAGCTCTATTAATAGTTTGAATCGGCACTTAAGATGTACTTACTTAAGAAATACGATATACATGAACCAAACAGTACCTGATTGATAATATGTTTTACCATTTCTACCACAATAACTGTTGAAATTATAATTTTTTTATGTTCGTAATGGTGTTTTAATGTGTTAGTTATTGTCATTTTACATTTCTTTGTCATGTTTATGTTTACTTTTTATGTATATAATATTTTTATGTTAGTTAATATTTATCATATTATACTATTTAAGAGTTACATTTAGAAGAGAATTAGTAACTTCTAAAAACTTTTTTATGTGAAAACTTACTTTTATAGTTATACTTTTGTACTTACCATTAACTGTGAATTAACTGTACTTGTACAATTTGCTAAATAAAGAAATTTAATAATAATAATAACATAGAAATCAACAATGAACCCATTCCCATCGTACATCAGGCAAGAAACTTAGGAGTTATATTTAATAGCTCTCTTTCATTTGACCATCACATTAAAAAGAAATTATATATATAAAGATATAAAAAATATTTATAAATTTTATCTATTCAAAAAATTCAAAATTCTTGTATTAGGTTTGCATATAATGTCTCTTACAGAAATCACACCACATTTAAACAATCATAAAATTTTAAATATGATTAACCGGCGAAAACTGCATATGCACAACATTGTGTATAGAATTATTAAATAAAAAAAAAACCCATCTACTTAGCAAAAATATTTACCCCGCTGTCTGCCATAGAACGGCCGCTTTTCAAAGATCGTTTTTCCTTTGTGCCATTAAAATTTGGAATGAACTTCCAAATGAAAGAAAAAAATAAAAAAACTATCACTCTTTGCATATTCCAAATATGTTAAGCAAAAACTTCTACAAGTACAACAACTACTATAAAATTATTTTTATACATTTTCCTTATCCCTCGTTGATAATCGTATACTAACGTTGCATCCATTTTTCTGCGGCCTTTTGTGGGAGTCCCTGCCTCTGAAATCAACTAATTAATGTGTGTCTGTATGTATCAAGCCATGTTAAAGGTTATTAATATTGAAGTATGTCATTTTTATAAAAATACCAGTTTTTTTGTTACTCTGTAATTTTTTAACCTTTAATTTTTTTTTATTATAAATTATATGTAATACGTAGATACTTTTGCCTGGGGCATGTTACATGAGCCCTTTTAAGGGCTTAGTGTTAGCGGTTTCATAATCGAGAGATGGTCCATTTTTATCATATTATTAATTATGGATTGTTACTTTAGTGTAAGTTTTTATTTGGCAAACTAAAATACATGATTGGATTTGATTTAATTTAAAATTTTAACGAAATGTCACTCCTTCCTTCCTCAGGTACTACGATAGTATGGGCAGTCCAAACAACCGCTGCTTAGAAGCGCTACGCGAATACTTAGAGGCGGAACACGAGGACAAAAAGAAAATCACGTACGATACCAGTGATTTCGTACTGGAAAATCGAGACGATATCCCACAGCAAATGAACGGTAGCGATTGCGGTATGTTTTCGTGTACTTTTGCCGAGTTCATTAGTAGAAATGCGAAGATCACTTTTCAGCAAGAAGATATGCCTTATTTAAGGAAGAAAATGGTGGTTGAAATAATGAGTGGGACGCTTTTAATAAAGTGAACTTTCGATAGGGTTTTAAATTTTCTGACACAGTTGTTCTGATACATATATTATTTAAATTATTTTTGTTTCCTTTTAGCTGTGTTGGGCGCGTAATTAACAAACTATTTTGTAAGGACTATGTGCGGATTAGGTGGAAATATAACATAAATTCGTATATCTCGTTAGTTTTTTGATTAAGAACCCTGCCAATTTCTTATGTAGCGTGGGCACCCAAGGGAGGGTCAGGCAAATATTTTTTATCATTCCCACCCCTCCCAATGGGTACAGGGTGAGCCAGAAAATAAGGTTAAAGTTCAAAAATTGACTATTTTGTACCTCACTAAATCTTTGTTTTTACGGACACTATGAAATAGAAAAAAGTAAGTTTTAAGTATGTTGTTAAAGCACAGCTAACATTTTTTCTATCTACACTTAAACCCGTATTTATAAAGGGAGGCAAAAAAATTGTTTAAAATTGGTCAAAAATCGTTATTTTTGCAAAATATTTTTGATGGTCTTTAAATCAATAAAACAATAAATGGTTGTCAATTTCATGTGTATCACTGGGGTACCAAAAATGTTTTTCTTGGGGGGGGGGGGAAGGGGGTTTTACCGACGACGAAAATATGAACATTAAAATGTTAATCTAGCTCAATTAAAAAATATAATTATAGCTATAGTTTAGCACACCCAAGCGAGAGAATACTCTTTTGGGTTAAGTGTATTGTATTTTAATATTGTAACACTTATTATAATGTCAATAAATGCTTAATAAAGTAGTTAAAAAAAAAGTAAAACAATTTTCTTATGAGCCGGTAGAACCCCCTCCCCCCTCCGAAAATACTTTTTGGTACGCCACTACTTACATAGACATGAAATTGACAACCATTTATTGCTTTAAAGATCATCAAAAATATTTCGCAAAAATAACGATTTTTGACTAATTTTGAACAACTTTTTTTAGCCTCCCTGTATAAATAAGGGCTAAAGCGTAAAAAAAATGTTAGTTGTGATTTACCAAACAAAATACTTGAAAATCATTTTTCTCCATTTCACAGTTTTCGTGAAAACAAAGATTGAGTGAGGTACAAAATAGTCAATTTTTGAACTTTAACCTTAATTTCTGGCTCACCCTGTACCCATTGGGAGGGGTGGCAATGATAAAAAATATTTGTCTGACCCTCCTCTATAACATATTAAAATTTGAAAAAATTTAACGGGTGTCCACGCTACATAAGAAATTGGCGGGGTTCTTTACTAGGTCTGGTTCCTCAAACAAGAACTGTAAAATATAGTCTGCAAGCCTTTTCCATTTTTATATAGACAATGACCCACTGAACAAAACCAGGTTTGAAAGTTGACAGAAATCCAAACAGCCTAAATTGTTGTTGTTGTCAAATTTGAAATTTTCAGTTTATGTTTTTTCTGACAGAAATTTTGGCGGAAAGAATATTTGTTTACATTTTGGCCGTGGAAGACTCGTGAAAATAAAATTATTTAAAAATACCTTACAATTGTGCCACCAATATAGGCCAGTCAATATAAACATCAAACATCGCAAACGCGCATGTATCTACGATTTTAGGACCTCTAAGAGTAATTTATTAGCAAATTTGCAACCTCAAAAACCCTGTGCCACTCTCTTGGTGCCCAAAAACTCTCGAAAATCTGTCACTTATTTCAGTTTTTACGAAAAACCTTAAGGAAGCGTTTTTTTTTTGGTATCTTTACTTGATAATTTTTTAAAGAAAACCAAATTTGCTAAAGTTAGAGCTTAACCTCAGGTCTCTAGCTCCATTATTTGCTGAGATATAAACGAATCAAAGAAAAATTTTTCAGAAACGTGAACATTTATTGGTAGGGCCATTTTTGAACACTCATACCGATTAAACTGATGGCCCTACAGAAAAGTCGTAAGAAAAGAAATTTTAGAGAATTTAATTAACTTTAATTTGATCCCAAAGTAATGCCTCTAAGGTGTATTCATTCGGAAGAAAAAAAGCTACAACAATTGTTTTATGTGACGGTATTCAGATTGTGATTGTTCAGATTGTATATGCATAGGTATTTGACTATTATTAACAATCAAACCGTCAAGAGTTTGTTTACATTGTTTTTTTCTTAGAAATGAGTAGACTTTAGGTGGTACATTTATCTAAAAAAGTTTACATGAATAGGTTGGTATGTATTTCTTTAAAAAATACGTTTTAGAGAGGCGAATCGTCGTATGGTGTTGGATATTCCTCATCCTGGTCCTTCTCATCCAGCACGATAGGGCTGATGTTATTGCAACTTTGCCCTTGTTTTGTTTTTTTTTAAAGTCTTTTAAGAGGTTATACGTAATGATTCAATGCAACATATAAGCTGCAAGGCAAGAACTACAAAGCGAATTAAGACAGAGACACACGGTCGGCATGCAAGCCAGCACGTAGAACTAACTAGTGAACACGTGTTGGTTTACCACACTTCAGTATGAGCTACTCTCAGGGGTCCTAACAACATATGAAAAAATCGTAGGTACATACGCGTTTGCGATGTTTGTTTTTTTTAGGTAGATATGTTGACTGGCCTAATAAATTTTATGACATGTTATAACAAAATGTATCGTTATTTTTGGATAGACAAGGCTGGAAGTGTGAAAAATTATTTGAATTGATGCGTTCATGAAAGGGATGCTTTTACCCCTAAAATTTTAAATAAAAATGTGTGTAAAAAAAAGTTTGATGAAATCTGAAATATGCGGCACTGGCCCAACTGTGACCAACTGTCCAACCAACAGACGTCAATTAAATCGGTATAAACTTTGGGTGGAACAGGACTATTAAGAGTTGCTATTGAAGATGACATAGCTCATCTCATAAGTTTTTTAACGTTTTATAAAATATCGTCAATTAACTTTCTGCTATAGCTAAAACATGTTCTGGAAAAAACATTAATTCCACGTAATGCCCTAAATGACAATAGACAACTCATTGTTTTTAAAGTAATGTTTACAAACACACTTATAACAATTGAGAATGACAGTGCAACTAAGAAAAATCATATTTTACAAATCTTAAAGAGCTATAAGTAGACAAAAAAAAAATATCATGAATTCGTAACCTAAAAAAAAGTAAACACAAATATATTGATTTGTATTTGGTGCCGAGATTGGAGAAAAACAATAAAAACAAAAAATATTTTGCAATTAAAAGTAAATAGTAACACAAATCATATACAATAAATAAAAATATTGCGTTAAACGGGATTACAAAAGAAAATATTTTATAGAATTTGAATACAATTAAAAGATCAACCCACCTATTGCTAAAAAACAAAAACACAAATTTCATTTCTAGAATTTCGGTTTTTAGCTACATTACCAGCGCCATAAACTAAAGAAAAGAACAAAAAAATAGAAAAACTAAATTATGCAATTGTATAATTTTTAATAATTATTAGAAGTTAAGTGAAAAGAAAAAAAATATTGGTAATTGTCATACATTTTTACTCATTTAAAATAAAACTTCTTAAGTGAAGTATGTTTAAAAAATAGGTAACTGCAGGCTTAATTTTTTCGACTGGATTATCGTCAAGAAAGTTAGCGAAATACTCCATACTCGAGACTACCTCACTCTCCGACGTCAGACCTTGGCGGAGGGGGGATACTCAAAGAAAACATGCTTGAATGATTGTTTAACTCCAATATTACAAATACTGCATATTTCTGCGTGATTGATTGTATATGTTGCACTATCGAATGTGACTTTTAAGTACCGTAGGCTAGAGGTACGCAATTGACAAATGATAGGAATCTATTACGAAATAGATACTTTTTTTTATACCTTCATCAAAAACATGATCTTAGTAACTGTCTGCAGCTAACTAAAGCATGGCTTTTTTGATCACGGGTGCAAAAAAAGATTTCTATCCGTTTTTTACCCAAAGTTAAAGAGAAATAGCGGAAAATAGTATTATTGAAAAAATCTAATTATTCTTGCCTAAGAATTAAGCCATTTCCGCCAGTTTTCACCAAGTATTTACGAAAAAATCATTTAAAAATATCGTCAAAATATCAAATTGTCAAAGATTAAAATGTCGCAACAATGAACGTCACCGAGTAAAAAGACATATCGCTATGGAAACGATTGTTATTTCAATTACCAGCCGCCTTGATTCATAGTATAAAGATGGTGTGTTCTGAGAAGTTCTCTTCGTTCGAGATTTTTAAAAGTATTTTCCTGTTTTTCTTGGATTTTCTGGTAAAGGTATTAAAAAAAATCGTGTTAACAACTCGCGGCTAAACTGTACTGCTTTTTTTTACTCGCGTTTTTAAATACCTCGCTGCGCTCATTATTTAAACCAACGCTTTTAAAAAAAAGCACTATTTTAGCCACTTGTTTGTTAAAACTACTATTTTGGCTTTCCATTATTTAAGAAACGGCTACAGAAAAGAGGAAAAGCTGATGATGTTGCATACAGCAGGACTTTTTGAATGTAATGGTTTTTAAATTCTTCAAGAAGTAATTAAGTTAAGAGGTTGCACAAAATGTATTTCATTAAAAAAAGATTTGACCTGAAGAGCCCAGTTGTATCGTTGGTCATCATTTTCTTGTAGCAGTCGTTTAAAACAGTTGAAATGTAGTCTGGATTCGTTCATGGACAGTAACTTTATTAACCAATTAATTGTCAACTTGAAAATTGTAAGAGAGATATGGACTACGCCAAATTCTAAACGCACGATGCTAAGAACGTTACATGGCATGAATAATTATTCGAATGTTTGGCACGCATTTTTTTTTATCCCTTTAACGTCTAAGGGTGTATTAAAGGGTTATATACATTAGGGTGCGAGAAAATTAAGGATTTTTATTAACTAGGGAGGGAATCTACTCAATAATAATTTCATTTTAACGAACTACAAAGTATGGAATATTTCAGTGACAGTTTTAATGCGTTTGAAAAAATTCATGTAAAATCTGACAAGACGCCAAGATAAAAATGCGCTTGTTTATCTGATTTCCAGTATATAATCTTGCTAATATTTTACAGTTTTTATGGTTAGAACCAGTCCTACAGAATATTAAAAAAGTAAACAAGATTTTTCGCTGCCCGTATATGTGAAATACATCTATCTATCTATCAATTGCCTATTTAAATGATTTTCCATTTACATATTTATTCAAATAAAATATGTGTAAGTGTTTTAATATCAAAATCGAATTTTGTACTCTGTGGGATGTAACAAGTTTATAGTGAGCTTAGAAAATAATATATAAGTTAAAAATATATTTTTTTCAATTATCCAGTTAAAACTCGTATGTTTTCGAATTTTCCATTCATTTTTTTTTTTGATATCGTTTATGAAATTTTTAATATTTTGTACCTTAGGCAATCACCGATTAAATACGTTTCTATTTTTTTTGTACTAAATAAAACTGTTTTTGAGAACTTCTAAAATGTTTTATTTTAGCTCAAGCTGATAAAAATTAGTTTTTCGTTTGCTTAGAAATACCGTACGTTTTTCACTTAATGTCTTGATTAAAAGAATTTATAATATTCCCAACAACTCTTAATTAATTAAATAAAAACTTCTGAGCCACCATGGTCTGGGAGGGTCTCGAGGATCGAGGCCACATTACCTCGCTAAATAGCCAAGCTAATCAACTGGATAATGAAACTCCTGGGGCCCAATTCTTAAACCACTCGAATTTTAGTCGTATACAAATCACAATTTAGCAAAAAATTGCCGAAAAAAGAGGCAATTTTTACTAATTTAGATATCAAATATGCCCTGCACAAATTCTAACTCGTATGCACAATGCACAATATTTCATTAAAATAGGCCCGAAATTTTAATATTGCATTTTTGGCGGAAAAATAGGACGGTCTTTGTCGCTTAGATGTCGTTTTCGCTCAAATTTACATCGAGTGGGTAGAAGCAATCGATGCAAATCCGAGCGAATTTGACATACGAACGTCGAAACTTGTGAAAAAAAGGGCATCACAAACGTAAAATTGTAATTTTACGGCGAATTTAATTTAATATTACAGAATTTCAGTACGAGTTCAATGTTGTGTGCGAGTTAATAAGCGTATAAGAGAAAAGTTGCCCCTTTCTTCGTCATTTTTTGCTAAAATTGGTCTGTATACGTCTGAAACTCGAGTGATTCAAGAATTGGGGTCGTCGGTGACTCCCTGCCAGAATTTTTGATTCTTGCAAAGATCTCACTGACCATTGCATTGCAAAACGGCGCGGAGAGCTAACCTCGGCAATCGTGCAATCTTTTTTGTTTGCTCAGCTTTTGTTGTTGATTGAGGAACCCACCTCCACCCATCGCCTATCTAGCGCGACGCCTTAAAACCATGTGACAGTTGCTCAACCCATACCCTATATAGGCTTACTCGATTCAGCTTCGGATGCGGGCGGCTACCTCCTTTCCATTGCTGCAGCTGCTGGAACTGATCCCGGTTGACTGGTAAAATTTCTACGAAGTTGATCTATATTTATAACATTCGTCCAGCCGGTCTTCTCTGTGCTGACCAATCGGCGAGCGGCTTCATACAACAGCCTCACCTGCCTTGGCGCTCGTTCTCTCCCGAAAAGTTGACGAGTTGTTTTCCCTCTCCATGGAAAATACGTCAAAACGATGGCCCAAAATGTCAAACAATTGACCGCAAGTACAGGCATGCTGTTCACACACCGGTTGACCCAAACGAAGAGCGACAGAAATATGAAAGGTGTTATCGTCCAATAATTAAAGTCCCCAGTGGAGGAGAATTGAGGAAGGGCACCAAGCGTGGCATTGTTTTTTTTTCTTGAAGAGCTAGAAGGCGAGCGTTTAATTTTGGATCTACTGAAAAAGTTATCACATTTACTTTGGTTATACGGCCCTCTTAAATCACTTTTATATAAGAACGGTTTGAAACCGATTTAAGCACTAAATCGATTTTATTTTAAAGCGATTTAAGAAAGTGGTTTATCGCTTAATGGTCGTTATAAACACTTTAAAAACACTTTAGCACATTTTTTCCAACCTAAAGAAATAGTCAACGCTGGTTTTCCGAAAAATCTGTTGTTAACTAAGTTGTTTTATTTGCTTTTCCTTTAAACTGATATATTTAATGACATTTAATGAAGGACGTATAAACCGTCGGAGAAAGCGATTTTATTTAAAACCGTCTATATATATAAAAGCGCTTTTAAGTGCGTATAAACGTAGTGTTTTGAGTTTTGGGAGAAGGAGACGGAAAATAATGTAAATGACAGAAATTAACCAGCTTTCCAGGAAAAATTCATGTTCGCATTAATTTTCTTTAAGAACGTGTTTTGGAAAAACTGAAGAAATTTATGATTCAGTATCGTTAATTGTTAATATAAATTTTCAACATTGCGAACACCAAGTCCTCCAAATCTAACTGGTAGAGATGCTAGATGCCAAAATTTTTCGTTAAAATTTAAATTTGAAATGTTTTACATGGTTTGCCTAAAGAGATAATTAATTTTTAAAAGAGAAGTTTCGGCTTTCCAACATAGTGAAGATCGTAAAATATATGACAGTTGACAAATAAAACGGGCTAAATTCGTGAATTTAGAACCTCGAGGTTTTTATATAAAAATATTTTTTTTTTATTTTTAATATTTATGTTACTACAAGAGATTTTTTAAAGAGAGATTTTTCTAAAAATGTGGTGATCAGGTGTTGAATTTTAAAGAAAAATAGTTCACATTTGCTGGTCTTGATGATAGATTTGAGAATAAGATTTTCAAAATCATTACGTGAAAAAAAAATCAATATTTAAAAAAAATAATAATTTAATTTAATTTAAGAAATAATAAGAAATTTAAACGTATCGGTATACCTAACGCGTTCAAAACAAAGTCACTAGCATTTTTGACATGTTTATTGCATGTTTTGAAAAACGCCCGCTTTTGAGGTGAAAGCTAAGACAACAACTAACTGCATGTAGTCGTTGCGGACCTCAGAGTAATATTAATCTTGATCGAGTTGTGGACGTTGTTGTACCAGCATCGTTACGGCAACCTCCACGCTAGCAATGACTGCAGTATGTCATCGCATTCAATATCATTTAAAACATATAAACACAAAAATAAAGGAGTTTTGGCTTTGTTTTTTGAACACCTTACATGTATTTCTCCTATACCTTCGTAACGCGTTCAAAACAACTCATAGACACTATTTTTAACTTAAAACAAAATAAAAGAAGTTAAAAAAATCTCCAAATCGGTTACTTCAACCGAAAAGAATCTAAAAAGAACGGATACGAAAATTCAAAATTTGATGAGTATCCCACAAGAAACACAAAGGACCAAAGCGAAAAGAGAAATAATTAAACGATGTTTCGCCCTAGGCAACCAGCGTGGGCTCATCAGTGGTTTCACTGGTCACCCTCTACCATACATCATTAAACACCATTCGTCCTGGCGTGTTAATATTTCCAGTAGGATTATGCTCCTAAGGCAAATAAAACAAAAAAGAAGTTAAAAAACCTCCAAATCAGTTACCTCAACCGAAAATAAACTAAAAAACAAAAGATCTTGGATGGAAATAACGAAAATTCAAACTTGGATGAGCATCCCACGAGGAACACACAAAAGACCAAAGCGAAAAGAGACATGATTAAACGATGTTTCGCCCTGGGCCCTAATTCTTGAGCAGGGAACGACACAGATTTGTGTCGAATGATCCCACATCGAACGCATTTCGTATTCTTGAGCGGTGATCGCTCATTCTATTCTATCAAAAATTGGTTGTTCGCGCTCCCTGACTCTAAAGTCAGGGATCGGTCACATTTTTCTCAGGCAAGCATGCGCGTAAAATGTATATATTTCAATCTAAAATTTCAAAGAAGTATCAAGGAAAAGCATCTTTTTTTTGAGGGATGGGATCATTCCCCGAGATTGATTCCTTCTCTCGAGATTCAAGAATTAAGCCCCTGGGTAACCAGCGTGGGCTCATCAGTGGTTTCAGTGGTCACCCTCCCCAAACATCATTCAACCCCATCATACACTTTCGTTTCCAACTTTGAGTCACTCACAAATAGGCCTCGTTCCGCACTTGAACTTAATAATATTTTTAAACTTCTTTTTCTTCTTTTATTTGGCTGTAATTGCCTAAGGAGCATATTCATATTGGAAATATTAACACGCCGACGAACCCAATCAGGTGACTTATGTGTTAAGTAAAAGTGCGTCATTCAAAGTTGGAAATTAAAGTGTGATGGGGTTGAATGATGTTTGGAAAGGGTGCCCTAATTCTTGAGCAGGGAACGACATAGATTTGTGTCAAATGATCCCACGTCGAACGCATTTCGTAGTCTTGAGCGGTGATCGCTCATTCCATTCTATCAAAAACTGGGTGTTTGCGCTTCCCGACTCCAAAGTCAGGGATCGGTGGTCCCATTTCTCAGGCAAGCATGCGCGTAAAATGTATATTTTTTAATCTATAATTTCGAAGAGGTTTTAAGGAAAACATGTTTTTTTCGAGGGATGGGATCATTTCCCGGGTTTGATCCTTTATTCTCTTGAGGGATGGTTCCTTCTCTCGAGATTCAAGAATTAGGCCCCAGGGCGAAATATTCGTTCAATTATTTCTCTTTTCGCTTTGGTTCTTTGTGTGTTTCTTGTGGGATTCTTTTCGGTTGAAGCACCAGTAAGTAGGGTTATTTTGGAACCCTTAAAATTTTGACAACTGACAGCCGCTGTGGTAGTGTTTAACAACCACTAACACTCATCGATTTTACTAGAGTTTTTGGAACAGATTAAAAACTGTCACTCACACAAAAAAATTTACAGATGAGAAAAAAAAAATTGACTTAATTTTACAAAATAAGTGTTTTATATGTTGGAATCTGATAATATTTTATTATTTGCACAACCACAACGAAATGGATTCGTAGCTTACGGCAGTGGTAGTCGTTAATTAACACTACGGAATGACGTTTAGCTATTGCGCAGACGCAGTAATTACCACAACCACTACGAAGTGTCAAATAAGCATTCCAAAATATCCCTAGTAATTATGTACTTTATGGTTGAAGCATTGTATAAAGAAGTACTTTATACAATGGTTGAAATAACCGATTCGGAGGTTTTTTAGCTTCTTTATCTTAATCTTTGCTTAATTAATCTGCGTCTTTTTCCACTTAAATTTACCAAACTTTTGATTTAAGTTATGCTCGTATCCACCAATGCAAAAATTCCCCGATTAGGCTTTAATCGTGATTAGTTACTAATCAGAGTTTAGAATGTGGTCTTTTACATTGCAAATTTGTTTTTGCAAGACTCATTCCAAACTCCGATTAGTATTAATCATGATTAAAACTTAATTGGGGAATTTTCATTTTGGTTGATATAGACAGTGTACGTCTTATGGAAAAACGGTTTTTTTACCCGACACCGGCCATATTGGATCGGCCATTATTTTTGTTAGACTCCCCTAGAGCGTTAATAGACCATCAAAATTATTGATACCGTAAGCAAAATCGGTTATTTTTCTCCCGTATCCAAAAATAACCGATCCGAAATACGTTACTTACGGAGGCTTAGGGACCCGCTTGGTTATTTTCTGCAACCAACCAGATTTATTTCTGTGCAAAAGCTGCAGTTGGTAGGTGATAATTTGTTTTTTTGTTCAGTTAGGTTTTTATTTTCTTTTTTATTCTATTTACATTGGCAGTTTGTAATATTTGGGCAAAAAAATACGGTTACGGTAATCTTTGTTTGTGGTTTAAAAACTCTTTTTAGCATCTCAATTCAACACCTGCTTGAGAACGGTGTTGCTCAATTACGGTAATACGGTAAGCAAATAAGGTGACGATAAATTAGTGGTCTATTAACTCTATTGACGATTGTGTTTGTAGGGAAGTAGGCAAGGGCGGGAAAGATATACTATATACGCTGCAGTTGGGATCAGTATGTACCACCACCTGAAAAGAAAACCAATATTAAAAAATCCGAGTGTGGGTAAATTAATTCCCGCACTCAGTGCGGAAAAGTGACACTTTCCAAAGTAATATGCGTGCGGGAAAGTGGGTTTCCCGCATGCTCGTAGAAAACAAGTATTTTTGCTGGATATATTTAGCTAAAGGGCGGGGGTAGCAGACGTTACGTAATTTTAGAGGGGGTCTGTGGTTTCGTTACAAGGGGCAGAGGAAGGATTACATTTTTGTTTTACGTAATTTATGAACAGCCCCTTGTTGGAGCCTGCCTTTTTCGTTTAGCCATCGTTCATAGTTAACCTTTTGTAAACTATAGCTACGTTCGGTATATAGATCGCAGATCAGACGGATTTTTGATCAGCTGATCGTCGATTAATCCGAGCAAGTAGCATTACCGAACGGGTTCAGATTTAAACTTTCTAACCTAAGTTTTTTTTATTTAAATTTTTTTATATTTTTGTCGGCTTCTGGGCTTTTGAGTCTGAAAGGTAACATGAATAACATGGTTTTAGAGGCTATTTGTGCTGTAGTGCACGGACAACAAATAATGTTTGAAGATTACCCAATAAACCAAATCCCCATGGGCCGAAATTGGCAAACTGAAGGCTTTGCGAAGTGACGGATTCGGGCCGAAAGTACCCGCCGAAGCGGCGCGCTTAACGTTATGACCCTTCTGCCTCCAGGCGACTGCGAGTCGGATACCCACTTGAAGTATGGAGCTTCCTGGGGCGGGGGCGTGCCGCCTTCATTCCAAACATCAGCCACAGGGAATTACCGCTTTTGACCATCCAGATTTTACCACTTTTGTATAATAGGCTAGGCACAAGCTGCCATGTTGATTTAATGTAGTGATTTATACAAATATTTGTTGCATATGGCACCGCAATGTTAAACCTAGTTTAAATTTAATTGATGTTTAGAATGTGATACCTTAGTTTATTATGAAAGCACATTCTAAACTGCAATTAAATTGAAAGTTTAGTTTAGTTTCTTTATTGGTAAGTATTACACAAGTGCTTTCACAAGTCAAACCAATTTGCAATAATAAGGAACAGAAATTTATATAATTTTTTTATTCTTTAAAATTAGTACAGGCACTTTGATTTGGTGTAGAAAAAATATCATTTAACAAACACACTAGAAAAGTCCATTGCATTTTTCCAGAACTCATCACCCTGCTGCAGGCTGAATCGTGATCAAGCTATATCTGAAACAATGCAAAAAAAAAGGATTCTACAAATTACATTTTTGATTAAGAATCAGTTTCACAAAATATGGTACATGTTTTTTATTGTTCTTAGTTATGATGAACATTATTCTGATAAAACTATAGAGACTCAAGAATTCATTTTACATAAAAAGGCCTAGAAAGAACTCCTTCCAATTTCCTATGGAGCGTGTGCACCCATTCAATTTTCTCAAATTTTAATATGTTATAGGAGAGGGGCAGACAATTTTTTCTATCATTGCCAGCCCTCCCCCCCCTTTACTACTGGGTTCATAAGTATAGGTGGTTAGAGATACAAACTTTACGTTTACTGCATAGTCATTTTTTCAGAAAATGTTACTAGGTCTGTGGAACAGAAATCTTTGTGTGACTTTGGTGGGTTTTTTTTATTAACTTTCATTTAATTAAGCTGTAGCTCTAGTGTCCAGATATATTTAGACTTAACTTTTTTAATGCTATGGGCTATCCTTTGCAATTTTATTTTTAATGTTGTAGGCTAGCTTTTGCAATTTTAATTGAAAGTTCTGTATTTAAAAAAAAAATAACTGTATGTATTGTATAATATCAAATTTTACTGAGTTATGTAATATATGTTTTATTGATTAAACTTAATATTAATTATATTTATTTATTTATTTAATGTACTTGACACAATCGACACCCTCTCGGTAAAAATCTAACTTATACAATGATCAAATAAAGTCTAATCTAAACTTTTGGGTAATACAATACTGACATAATTATTATCATATCTAAATGGCACTTAATCTTCCAAAAACAGCCTATGATAGATTTAAAAAGGATGAACAGATGGTTATAATCTAAGGTTATAACGACAAAATACTGACCACCTTTTTAAAATTCTCAGTTATAAAAAGTGATATAAAAAAATCGATTAAGCCACTAGTTTTAGGATCATTTCTACTACAAAATAAACACAACTTGTATTTTTACAAAAGACTTTGAGTAATGAAAAATATATTTACCTCCAATTAATAAACCAACTTATAGAAATCCTGATGTGTTCTCAAGCTATTCTTTGGTCCCGTGTAGCTACACTGTGGTGGCACTATGCAAGTTGTTCCTTGAATACCTTGCCTATCATTTTTCTTATGATTTCTTGGGAAGTTTTTTTGTTTGAAACTGTAAAAAAACAATAATACAATAGTAAGAAAATAATAGTACTTGTTTGGTTGGGTGTTGAGTTAGTAAAACAACAATTTACCCAAAAAACTGTATTTTAGCAAGAGAAAATTACAACTTTCTTTCTTGTCTTAAATTTTACCTTGACTGACTTTTTAGGTTAAGTGGCAGTCTAGAGTTGCCACCATAAAAAGTAAGCCATAAGACACAAGGAAAATGAACTATGGCTTATCAATGTTGATGATTATAGTTCACAGAAGTAAGCAAAAAATTAATGCTTTTTAGTTCTTACTGTCTTACTGCTTATGGCTTAAGGCCTATTTACTCAAGTTTTAATGGCTAATGCCCAATGCATAATTTTGTCTTTTCTCTCTACTTTTTGAAGAAATGCATGCATTAAAACTTTAATATAACTGAACTTTTTACGTTGCAGCAACTCTAGACTGCATGTAGCTTTTATACTAAAAAAGCTCTCAAAGTAAAAAACACAAAAATGGTAACCCAAAAATTATAAACAATACTTACATATTTTCATTCTCCTCCTGTTGACTTATTTTTTGTGTTTGTATAGCAATGATGACCAGGTTAACTGTTCAGAAGACTGTAATAAACTCTTTGGCTTTGCTGGAGAAAAAGCTCCACGATTAAGAGACAGGCAATTTAAAGAACATTTCAGAATGTACCACTCAACTCAACTCCAGTTTATAAATCACCCCTCAAAAAGCTCGCGCCAGTCGATGCCGATGGCGCAATCGTCTTCAATCTATATTATGTCTGACTGAAGCTTACATAAAAACGTACTTAAATGGTTTTGATTTTCCACTACTTTTTCTTAAAATCCCAAAAAGTTCCAACACAAAACTAAAAATAAATAAAAACATAACCCTAAAAGTTTAGATTAATCTGGAAAATCCGTCTAAAATTCAGAGCAGAGCGATCTAGCTCCGATTGATCTGGATTCATTAAACAAACGCGCCAGATTTACCTCCCCTACCTCCGCTACGAATTGCCGAACGATTTGGAGCAGTCTGATTGATCGGATCTATATACCGAATTATATGCTCAAAGAAAACAAAGGATAAAATGTTGGTTAGTTTTCTTTCAATCACATGACAAGCCGTTCTTTTCAGTTTGTGAGATCATCTGAGTCCCTAGATTAATGGTTTTTAAATAGTGCGCGTCTCCTTTTACTTCTTATTAAAAGAGGAAAGAAATATTACCAGCAGTTTCTATGATGTTCTAGGGTGATTTTTGCCGAGAAAATAATTTGGCTTCCTGTCATGTCGGCATGTTTGCTAGGCCAGACCGTGGGAAAAATTCAATCAAAAACAGGTGTTTTTTAGATGAGCCGTAGGAGATGGAAGCGCGGCGTTAAAAGGGGGGAAATCAAGCGCCTGGGTCCGATTCTCACGAAGACCAAACACCGTGTAAATCTGTGCTGTTAATCTAGTCTCAGAAGTGAGTGTGTTTACTCAAGTTTAAATCTAACTTTATAGTGCCTTCTGGACCGTAAACACGTTCTTTCTCTTGTGAGTATGCTCTAGTGTAAATAATATTCAAGGGCTATGGGGGTTGTAATCTTGGTTCTTTGCATGAGTTACTCTACCCTTCAAATAGGTAAAGTTTAAGTACCTCACTGAAGTAGAACTACATATATCTGTGTTTGTGGGCCATAAAATCTCATTCCATGAAACAAACTATTGACTAGCATTTTTTGGATTGGGTTTGGAAGGGTTTGGGGAGAGCAAGGGCTTGGGAAGGACCAGCAAACCTATCTTAGACTTGATATAGAAAAAAAACAAGATTTGTGGGGTGCATAAATTAGAGCATGTTCTATTTTCATGCAAGAAGTTGGTTTTACTAACAAAATATTAGCCATTAGGCCTTGTTGGTGGTCATCTTCTAAATATATTATGTTTTGTTTATTATTAATTTTACTTTTAAGAAATGTATAAGTAGATAGATTGTACAAGTTGCAGCAACAGCTTGTGGTGACAAAGTTGCATCTTCAGTATTAGACTTTAGACGAGGCTTTAGACCTTGCATTGAGTTATATTTTATGGTATGAATTGAACAAGTGTTTCCCAAGTGGGTATATGAAGATCATTGTGGGGCCCCGTTGAGCTTTTTGACATTTTAAATAAATTCTATTGTTTGTACTTATTGCAAATTGAATTATATTACTTATATATATTTATAAACACCCCCAGGTTTCTCCTATAAATAATATTGCCATAATTATAATTAATAAAATGTAATGTTAAATTTAACAAAATACATAACATTTTTGTGTGCAGAGAGCACTTTAACTTAAATTGATTAATTATATTAGGAAAGAAGGGAAAGAAAAGGAAACAGGTATAGAAACACAGTTTAAAGCTAAATAATTGAAACATAGACATTTTTTATCAATACATATATAAGTACTAATACAGGAAACTATGATAGATTACTATTCACTGAGCGTATTTTTTTATTTTTACTAAAATTTTTTTAGGTGGATTGGAAGTTTATTATATACATTCATGCCCTTAAATAATAAATCTTGTATTATGACTATACCTACCTTATTTCTGCTGTTAATTAATTTTTTGATGAAAAAAATTTGCATATTTGAATATAATAAATATTTGATAGTAATGTTTTGTTGATTATCAAAAATATTAAAACTTTTTAGGGCTGTGCCTTTAATTTCATTTTATATTTTCTAATTTCCAGTATTTTATGGTTTTGGTCTTATTGTCATTCTATGCAGCTGTACCGCAGTGCTAAGCAAAAAGCAGTTAAAGTCAATTTTTTCAAAAATGAAATTTTTTTGTTTTTAGGCTTTTTGCATTGCAAATGCAAAAATATAATTTTTTTGACATTTTTCCCATTTTTTTTTAAATATAAAAGCACATATGTTTGGAGGACTCCCTCTTCATGTTACACTGAGAATTTTTGTAGTAAACGGCCATTTCAAGTGCTCAGACGGGACAAAAAAGTAACCCATTACTAGAGAAACCAGCTGGGACTTCTATATGATTAAAATTATGATTATATTTTCTAATAAATACTTTCCTAAAACCATAGGTTATGCAATAAAATAGTTTAAAATAATAAGTTGTAACCAGAGCTTATAGGGTGAACCTTTAAACTTTGGGTTGGACGGGACAAGAAAAACCAAAACTTAATTTTAGTAAATTCTTACTTTTATGTATTTCAATTTTTCAGAAATATAATTTATCATGGCTTTTCCAAACTAAACAAAAGGCATTGGAATAAAAGAAAAAAGCATGTTGTTAACATTTACGTTAAAAATTATTGTGAACCATTCGGTGAACCATGAACCAGTAAAGCTTTTCTTTTGGGTTGGATGGGACAAAAAATACAATAATTGAAAAAATATTATTTGCTTTAGGTCCAAAACTGTTTGTATATCTCGACTTTTTTACATACCAAGAAAAAGTGTTATAGTGGTTTTATGATTTGGAGTTATTTCAAGATTTTTAACAAAAAGTGTTTTTCTTTTTTTTTAATAAAGTTGCATTTGTTTGAAATGGCCCTAAAGTGATTTTGGCTGGCGCCTATATTGGCAAACAACCTTTTTGGAACAGCAAAGTTTTTGCTAGAACAGCAAAGTTTTATGCTAAAAATACAAGTAACAATGCAAAAAAATTAGATATGGCAGCAAAAAAAATTAGACTTTCTGGAAAGAAACTAAGCTGTTTTAACCGAGGTTTTAGCAACAATCAGCAAAGTTAAAAATTTCTCAGTGTAGACAAAAACAATTATCTAAATACTAAGCAAGAACCACATAATATTAGGAATTGTAGTGATTTTAGTCCAGCAGTTAAGTGAGGTAGGTACATATAATTTTATAGCAATTATTTGTGATAGTTTACTTAAGTACCTATTATTAGTTTTATTAATTAGTGCTTTTATTTTCTATCTATCTTTTAACTGCAGGTACCTTTAATTTATTGATAAATTAATTTGATTTTCTTTGCATAAAATATTAAATACACATTTTTTGCACAATATTAAGTTTACTAAAATATTGTTAGAAAAAGCGCTAATCTTTTTTATATTTAAATTTAACATGCTTAATATTTATTTATTTATTTATTAGCAGTGCAAATGTAACAATATAACAAAATAAAAAATAACAATTTAATTTACCTCTTTCTTTACTGCCTATGTGTGCACAATGGTACCCAAGATGCTGTGTGTGCACCTTTATCAAACTAATATATCACTTGAGGTTTTAGTTTATTCATAAATTAATATTTGGTCTCTAAGATCTTAATTCAATATAGGTAATAGTTAGTTTTTTTTATAATATAGGGTTGCCACAATCCTTGAAAACCGGGAAATCCAGGAAAAAGTCAGGAATTCGATAGGGTCAGGAAATATCCGGGAAAAAGTCAGGAAATTTACTAAGAATCCTTGAATTTTTCAGATATATTTGACCTGGTTAAGATTCTCTTGTACCTATATAAAATTTACATATAACTTTTTTGCTTGCTGCACAGAAAGCCTCAGGTTCAAATCCCGGATAGGATGGATATTTTGTGTTCGTTTTTATCTCTGTAAACCTACTTTGCTACATTGGGCATTGATCGTACTGTGGATGAAAAGTCTCAGTATCAAAAAAAAAAAACATAAATTTCAATGAAATTTTCTCCTGGAGCACTACCTTTCGATTTATAAATAATAATAATATTACACACTACTTTTTGTAAAATTTTACACTCTGCGGTATTTGTTTTGATCACAATATCAGATAATTTTTTTCAGTGGGCAATTGCCTGTCCCTCTTTTGCACCTCACCAAACCCAAAAGTTTCAACAAAATTTTTAGTTAATTTTAGTTAACATTTTTGATTAACAGCATTCAAAACATGTAAAAATATCTTTTTTATACCTTCATCAAAAACATGATTTTAGTAACTGTCTGCAGATAACTAAAGCATGGCTTTTTTAGTTATCGATGCAAAAAAACTTTTTTTTATTGCGGGCTCAAAAAAACTTTTTTTTTATTGCGGGCTCAAAATAACTTTTTTTGATCGCGGGCGCAAAAAAAATATTTCTGACCGTTTTTTAACCAAAATTAAAGAGAAATAGCGGAAAATAATAGTATTGAAAAGATCTAATTATTCTTGCCTAAAAATTAAGCCATTTCCGGCAGTTTTCACGAAAAAATCATTTAAAAACATCGTCGAAATATCAAACTGTCAAAGATTAAAATGTTGCAACAATGAACGTCACCGAGTAAAAAGGCACATCGCTATGGAAACCATTATTATTTCATTTACCAGCCTCTTTGATTTATAGTGTAAAGATGGTGTGTTGCGTGAAGTGCTCTTTATATGACTGCAAATAAACAGAGACCAGAAAAAAATGTATAATATTCTATTTGAAGTATCTAATCAACAAAACAAAGGAGCCGTGACAGTTGCTATGGAACTCAGCCAACTTATATTGTTGGGTGACAACAACAAATATCACAAGGACGGGAGAACCGTGTGCAAAAATGACGTAGGCGTGTGCAAAAGGTTTTGCACACGGCGTGCGCAAAATGCCGTTTCTAGATCGCGTTCTTTGTACGCAAAACCCTCTTTTTCAAGACAGTCATATAAAAAAGTATTTTCCTGTTTTTCTTGGATTTTTTGATAAAGGTATTAAAAAAATAGTATTAACAACTCGCGGCTATACTGTGCTTTTTTTTTACTCGCGTTTTTAAATACCTCGCTGCGCTTGTTATTTAAACCAACGCTTGTAAAAGAGGCACTATTTTAGGCACTAGTTGTGAAAACTACTATTTTAGTATAACTTTTTCAAAATTTTTGCCTGCAAATTTTTAAAAATAATTACGAAAAACTCGTAAGACATCTTATAGGTAGGTTCTGCAAAAATTTTTGTCTGCAGCACTATAACATTGATTTTTACAATTTTAGTTTAATTGACCAGATTCCACAACGAACCAGCATTTTCCGCTTAAACTGACAAAAAATTGGCTGCAACGCTATGACATCGGGATTTTTAAAAAATAATTCGGGAAAAAGTCGGGAATTTTATCTAGGGAATCTTGTGGCAACCCTGTAATATTTACTAATGTAATACTTAAAGTATAATGCATGAATGAAAGATATTCATTTTATTTTACCACTACACAAAGTTTACTCTATAATTACTTGTTTCCAACCATTTTTGTATTTTTTTCTTGCATTTAAAATAAGCCTTAGATTTAATTTGAACTAGCAAACTATTGTAAATTTTAGGTTCTGTCACGTAAATACTGTTTTGAAGGGTAGAATTCTTTGGGTTCTGCAGGATCACATTATTTTGAGCTGCATTTCTTCTGTTCAGTCCATGTCTAATATTTTCTTTATAATAATTTGGTGTTAACATAAATCTAATAACTGCCTTTATATATTTGATTTAAGGTAAGTACGTATGTCATTATCTTTAAATACAAACTCAGATGGATATCTTTTGTTTTTAAATAATATTATTTTTATAATCCTTTTTTCGGTAACCTCTAGTTTTATTAAAATAGTTGATCCTGCACTTCCCCATACTACTATCCCATAGTTTATTTATTGCTTTTTTTAAATTTAAGATGTTTCTTAATTTGTTAAATTTAAATATTAGTTTTCTGAACTTATTTGTAACATATTTAACCTGCTTCTTCCAAGCAAAATTCTCATCTATGTAGATACCTAGGTACTTTAAAGTAGTTTTTCTTTCTATTTTTACAATGAAGATCATGCAGTTTAATTTGTGTGGAGCGCTGTTAGCATTCATTGCAGTTTAAGGGTCTTGTAGTGTAAGCAGGATTTTTGTGTATTTGTGCAAAATTTATTTATTTAATTTAACCTGTGGCCATCATCAGAGCATCATTTGTAGGTTTTCCAAACAAGTGCTTGGTCACATAAGTCTGCAAAAAGTAGTCCTTTCCAGTTCATATGAGGGGTGAACTAATCTGGCAGGAGGGGTACATACATAAAACGAGACATAAACCTAAAAAATAACAAAAGGAAGGAATGTATAGGTTTTTTTTTCTTCAAAAATATGTGTTGGGTGAAAAAATTTTAAAAATTTTATGTCTTGTACACCAGCTCAAATGTGCAAAACTCAAGTTCTTCATCTTAGTCCACTAATTATTATTTTTAAAAAAATCACGAATTTAAAAAACTAACAAACTGACTATCTTTTCTTTAAATTTTTGTGCGCTAGTATGGCAAAGTACAATTTTGCACACTGTTATCCTAAATAGTGCTGAAAGATAATCTTTGTGGTGGAAAAAGCATTTTTTTTTATACCTTCATCAAAAACATAATTTTAGTAACTGTCTGCAGATAACTAAAGCATGCCTTTTTTGCTTACCAATGCAAAAAACTTTTCTGATCACGGCTGCAAAAAAAGATTTCTGTCCGTTTTTTACCCAAAGTTAAAGAGAAGTAGCGGAAAATAGTAATATTCAAAAAAATCTAATTATTCGTGTCTAATTTCCGCCAGTGTTTACGAAAAACTAGTACCTTTTTTACAAGCGTTCGTTTCGCGAGTTGTTAACACTTTTTTTTAGTACCTTTATCAAAAAATCCAAGAAAAATTGGAAAATACTTTCAAAAATCTCGAACACACCACACTATAAATCAAGGCGGCTGATAAATGAAATAACAATGGTTTCCATAGCGATGTGCCTTTTTACTCGGTGACGTTCATTATTGCGACATTTTAATCTTTGACAGTTTGATATTTTGACGAAGTTTTTATTTAAATGATTTTTTCGTAAATATTTGGTTAAAATTACTATTTTCCGTTATTTCTCTTTAATTAATATTTTCCTGTTTTTCTTGGATTTTTGATAAAGGTATTAAAAAAAATAGTAACAACTCGAGGCTAAACTGTGCTTTTTTTACTCGCGTTTTTAAATACCCCATTGCGCTCCTTATTTAAACCAATCAACGCTTGAAAAAAAAAGCACTATTTTAGCCACTAGTTGTGAAAACTACTATTTTCGTGCAAAATTATCCGTTTAGGATATGTTGGGTTGGGTTTTATTACAACATGATAACTAGTTTATAGGTACCTCGATAGGTACCAGCATAGTTAGTAGATAAGTAAATAAGTAAATTACATCGTAAACGTTCTTTAGATTTTTCTGGCAGCTAATAAAATGTAACCAAATAGCTTTTTGTCAAATTTTAACTTTGGGGGATTTAACCTGTTTTTCAAATCTCTATATCTTGTTATAAATAAACATTAACTGCTTTAAAGGTTTTGCATACGGAAAATCCTAAAAATGACAGTTTGCATAGGCTGTGTGCCAAACACTTTGCAGATATGTCATTTTTGCACACATGTATATGCCATATTTATAATTTTCTCGGTCATGTGCATAGTCGTTTTCAAACCTTGTTGTCTATTATACTGTTTTTTTTTATTTATAAACGTAGCTATATTAGTGCCAAAACCGCTCGGAAAAGTAAAAAAGGGTTCTTTTGAAACGTCCATAAACGAAGCATGCCAATCTACATAAAAAAATATATTTTCCAGAATTAAGTTGTTTTCATGTGCTTATTTCATCCACCCTTAAATTTTTGTAATATAAACATACATAACGATTGAAGAAAGTGTTATTTGTTAAAAAACTTTTTTTATTTTCGTTCTTTGAGACGAAATTATTTTGCTCTTAAGAGAAGAAAGTATTTTCTTCTCTAGAGAGGAAAATATTTTCGTCAAAACATTTGACTCAGAATCTTCTAGGTTTATTCATAAGTAACACAAAATGGAGAGAAGAAAATATTTCCCTCTCTAATGACGAAAATAAAAATCACTGTGTGTGAAATATGCAAATTCATTCATTCATTACTTCGGCCTGTAAATAATAGGATGTAACATGTTAAAAAACATTAGTAACCATTGCGATTGGTACCTACATAGATTGTATACGATTTTTGACAGTTATTGTTTTACCAGAGGTGAGCAACTGGATTTGACAGTTGTTAGGGAAATGTTTAGAAACAAATTGTGTGTTGGCAATGATAGGTGGTAACCCCTGACAATAAATAATTTTGTCACTGTCACATTTTTGATTAAGACATGTCCGGTTTAAAAATTTAAGACTATGGATGCTGGTGCTGAGTTGCCCGAAGTCCATCGTAAATAGAAGAATCAGAATCCGGTTTAAAAATGTAATTTTGCTGTATCAAAAACTGTAAAAACACGTGCCTCGACGAATTTGTATTTTTCCGTTGTCCAGCGGGGAAAGAAACTTAAGAAAAGTGGAAAATTAATAAAAGGGAGCTATAAGCAGTAGGTACAAACATACGCATTTAGAATGTACTTCGTTAATAAATAACACATTAAAAAATAATATAGGAGTCTTTATATTTTACCTATTATTTATATTTTTAATATCTACCGCCTGTATATATTCATTGTTGGTTTTTGTTTTTTTTCTCAAAACTTGACATTTTTTACTAACCAAAAAAAATTAATCTTTCAAAAATTCTCTGGGGAAATTATAAAAAGAGGCAACAAAACATCAGTCCATTTCATAAAATCGCTTTTACATGCAAATATGAAAAAAACTAGAAAGAGAGGGCAATATGAGTTGCCCACCGCTGGTAAAACAATAACTGTCAAATGTATAGAGGGCCTCTAGTCACAGGTCGAAAAAAGAAAAAGTTAAAAAAAATAATAAATAAACATATCAAGACAAGAAATAAATAACATACAGGCTTAATATATTTACAGTTAACCTAAGAAACTAACACTTATTTATGGTTTTACCAAAACTGACATAATTTCATTTAAACTATAAAATGCTTCTGTACAGAGTATTGCGTTTTTAAACCTGTTTAAGGATAATTGTTGAAAATCATTGGTCAGTAAATTATACAATGAGATTCCATCGTAAGTTGGGCTTTTTTTGAAAAATTCATGCTTATGTAAAGGTAAGCAGAATTTGTTGCCATGTCTAGTGCAATAGTGATGAGAAAAGTTATTTTTAGCATAAGAATCTTTAGTTTTATGCACATGTATTAGTAGTTAATAAGCATACAAGGACACAACAGTAACGATATCTTTTTTTGAAAATTTCACCGCATGAGTCTAAAGGCTTCAAGTCAAAGATTATTCGTAAAGCTCGTTTCTGTGAAATCAGAGGCATTTTCTCGCGTTGAAATTATTTTGAAATATTATTTGAAACTATTTAGATGTGACGTCATCATTTAAAATCGAGAAAAAATGAGTAGTTCAAAACGCTGACGTAGTTTAGTGTAACCTCACTTTTTTTCGTTTTTCTGTTTATTTTTTCGGTGTTTAAAATTAAAATGGATCAACTACTGGTTTATCTAACAAAACCTTCGAGTGTACGGCCCGTTTTAGTAGCATGGATGGCAAGCAATGGAAGCTACATGGATAGTGAAGTTTTTTTATTTACTGTTCTTTTAAGCCCAGAAAATCATATAAGACCACAGGAATACCATGAAGAATGTCTAACAAGATATCTAGAATACGATTTTTCGTACATTTTCACGCAAAAACAAAAAAAAATCGGTTAAAACAAGAATGTAGAATTTTGACGTATCTTCTACGCACGCGTCAGTTTTGAAACTAGAGTGGATTCCGTTTCAAAATATTTTTAACCCGTTTCGATGTGACGTCACCGTTGCAACGCGAGAAAACAAATGTTTCAAACTTTTTAAAAACATTTTAATCAATTTCAACGCGAGAAAACGCCTCAGGACCCGTATTCTTTACGGCCTGTGAGGTGCGTTGTCACCCGTGAGTATTTGCCTCTCTCACTTTTCACATGGTTCAAAGCAGGTGGGAAGTGATAAATTTATTTACACTCACGGGCACGGGTGTCTGAGTACTGACCCCATAACATGATACCATAGCCAATAATGGAATGAATGTTTGAAAAGTAGGACGTTAATAGTGCTGCTCTACCTAGGAAGTTTTTTAGACATGTAATAGCATATATGTTCTTATTAATTTTTGAGCAAAGCTGGTCGATGTGATTACTGAAAACTATGTGAGTGTGAAAGGTTATTCCCAGCAGTTTAGTAGTATCAGAGAACACACTAGGGGCATCTTAAAAATTTGCCTGGATATTTAAACGCTTACTTTGTTTGGTTTTGAATTCCAAACACGCCGTCTTGTTGTAATTAATAATAAGATTCTTAGATATTTTTTACTTCTTAGAGGAATACCACTTGGAGAATTCATTAAAAATTGTATTAAGTTTTTGTAATGTTTCATTATCGTTTCTTCCAAAGATCAAAATTGTGGTATAATCAGCGTACATCATAATTATTCCATTTTTTATATGTTTATATGTTTACAAAATTCAAGAAAATAAGTGGACCAAGAATACTGCCTTGAGGGGTGCCCATCTCAGAATTATAAGTGCTTGATAGTGTGTTGTCAATTTTTACTTTAAATTTCTTTCCTTTAAGAAGTGAAGTTAACCAATTATTTACTGTACCTCTTATACCTAGTTGTCCCATGTAACGTGAAACGAATTTCGGACAAATTGTATCGAACGCTGGAACTAAATCGAACAAAACTGTTACCACATGTTCACCCATATCCATATAGCTATACCGGGTGGGCCATAAAAAACCGGACAAAATGTTTTATTCGTAGAAAAGTTCTGGTTTCGCCACGCACAACAAAATATAAATTATTAAAACCGGTTTAGTGGTTCTTAAAAAAATAATTTTTGTTTAAATCACTGTTTTCATAATTACTGAACCGATTTTAATTTAATAAAAAGCATTATGACAAAGATCGATTGAACTTTAAAGACCCCTATTGAAATTTGTCGCAATTTTCTAAACCCAGACGCTCGATTATTCTTATGTTTCGAGAGCCTTTTCGACTTTTTAAATTCGTAAAGAAGGTGTGTCTCCGCCGCGTATAACTAGCATTCTTCTTTCGTGATTTTTGTGAGCGATAGGTTGTTACTATGATGTTTTGTATTTCATTAAAATCGGTTTAGTAATAATGATTTTATAAAGAAATCAATGCAGAGATGCAAGAGTCTAAAATGCAAACAATCGTTAAAGAAAACACTGATATCTTAAGAACTACTATGGCGCGGGGCGTGGCAAACCTAAAAAATTAATATGAATTCAAAAGAGGGTCAAAAAATTACTGGCAACAAAAAAAGAGCGGCTTTTTTAAATGGTCGCAAATTTCAATGGCAATTTTTAAAGAGAAATCGATTCTTACCACGATGTTTTTTATTTTATCAAAATAAGTTCAGTAATAATGAGTTTATGAGGAAACACTAAACCGATTTTAGTGTTTCATACCTAGCTATGCGCGTTGGAGAAAGAGCATTTTTAGGTTCTTGAAAACTAAGAATAGACGAGCTTCTTTGAAGAGATAAATTTAATTGTGTCCGCCATCTTGGATTTCAAAATGGCGACAAATTTCGATAGTGATCTTTTAAGAATTTTTGATATTCGCCATCACGCTTTTATTTGATTGCAATCGGAGTATCAATTTGAGAAGGTAATCGTATAATCTGGAAAACAGTGATGGAAACAAAAATGAATTTTTGGAGAACCGCCAAACCGATTTTGATGATTTATACCTCGTTTTGGGTGGCGAAAGCAGAAATTTTGTACAAATTAAAAAAAGTATTTAAAAGGTTACAGAACATATCAATAAACGAGCCTCTTTAAAAGGACAAGTTTGATTTTGTCCGTCATCTTGGGTTTCAAGGTGGCGACAAATTTCAATAGCAGTAGTTAAAGAAAAATCGATTTTCGCCATGAGGCTTTTTATTTCAAAAAAATCCAAAAAATTTCCGTAACATAAGAATAAACTCGGCTCTTTGAAGGGTAAAGTTTGTTTCTGTCCGCCATCTTAGATTTTAAGATGGCGGAAAGAAAATATTTCTAATGAAAGCCTTGTTCAATTCCCTGCAAAGAACAGTTTGTTGTAAAATCGGTGGATGGTTTAAAAGTTATAACGGAAAACATTTTGTCCGGTTTTTTATGGCCCACCCGGTATATATTTTGAATTAAAACTTAACTAAAACAGTGCAGATTTCGCTATTTTCGTATGTAGTCGTAGGAAAAACCGTTTTAAGCACTAAATCGATTTTATTTTAAATCGATTGCATTGCTTTCAATCTAAAAAAATACCCAACCCTGGTTTTACCGAAAAATATTTTGTTTACTTAGTTGTTTTTTTTTTGTTTTAAACTGTCATTTAATGAAGGACTTATAAACGCTCGGAGAAAGCGATTTTATTTAAAATCTTACTTACATAAAACCGGTTTTAGGCGCGTATAAACGTAGTAATGCGTAGCAAAAAACAACATAGAGTTTCGTTTGTGGGGGCACCCGCCCACATTCGAGATAGACATAGTAGTAGTAGTAGTAGTAGTAGTAGTAGTAGTAGTAGTAGTAGTAGATGGGCGGCTGTAGGCCTGGCAATTAGGTCGCATAATGGACCCTTTTTGCCATACCCCCCCCCGGTGCACCCCCGACTGATGCACGTGCCCCTTAGGATGCAAGTTTTCTTTCTCTAAGACGACTTAATTTTGCCTGACACCACTTTGTCGAGGGCAGGGATCTTTAGACTGCGTAGCAAGTATACACAGTGGACCGCCGGCTTTACAACCCCTCCGAAGGGTGGTCCTGCTACATGTTAGACTTGCATCTATCTAACATCGCTACCGTCCCAGCAGAACTTGGTTGACGGTAGACTTTTCTCCCCAGCAGCCCGCCATCATATAGGTTGACCTGAAAATCGAGGTCCCGGTTTCGCTGGTCGAGGTCGCCTTCAGAGTCCTCAGATGCATCTCTTTGGAGTGGTCCTGCTACCCGAAGGTGGTACCGCCTCTTCCAAGTCACCTTCTGTCGACTCCTGCTACCAAATCTGTCGGAGTCCAGCCGCGTCCCATGGAGTCCCGATCTCGGAGAAGTCCAGGTTGTCCTTTTTTGGGTCACCGGCTAGTCTCCTCTACCCAGTTTGGCGGGGTCCTCGGCCGTCCACCTTTGAGTCCCGCAAAGTTTTCAGTGCAGTGTTAACCGTGCCGCCTACTTCTACCTCGTTTGTTGTTACTCTATGCACAACGTTAACTGCGGAGCTGCTGAGAAGTGGGGCCGCCCGTCGTCGTCTCAAGTCGCATTCGGTGTTGTGTGAAGCAATGTGTACTTGCTGAGATCCGATCCTGCGATCTCTGTTCTGCAGGCTAACACACTGTTCACGGCGACCCCCTTGAGATAGACGTACTCCTAGCTTTAATTAAAGATAAAAATTAAATCTGTGGGCAATCCTAATTTTTTTTGTGTAATCTCCTGTTTTTGATACCAAATTTGAAATCTTTATAAAATTTGCTTTTGCATAGGGTTCGCATATCTGGTTTTCGAGATATTTGCGATCAAAGATCAAATTTCAATTTTTGAAAGCGATTATCTCACAAACTAAATAAGTAACCCTATGATGTTACGTGTCATTTTGAAGGATTTTTTTTGAGAGACTCTAAAAATGTTACTATTTTTAAAATAAAGCGTTTGTATCAACACTTTTTAATATATGATGTCAGATTGACCAAAAATGGATAAATTGCATATGTA
Organism: Oxystoma pomonae; assembly: GCA_963921995.1. NCBI lineage: Eukaryota > Metazoa > Arthropoda > Insecta > Coleoptera > Brentidae > Oxystoma > Oxystoma pomonae. The sequence goes on along the minus strand of OY998166.1, from coordinate 76,153,724 downwards.
AATGTGTAATCACCCGAAGGCTACTATTACTGAAGGATGCCCACAGTTTATCAGAATGTGCAAAATCAAACCCGTTATATAAAAGAAAGTTCAATCATAAAATCATTTACTATAGAAACTGCAATTCGTTAAAGCAATTTTTTATCCGAACCTTAGTTAGTTTTTTATCAAACTCGTAATTTGTAAAACCCATTCTTAGTAAAACCCGGAATTTGTCAAACCATTATTTTTCAAAACCGGAATTCGAAAACTCGTTTATCAGAACATTTTTTTTAAATTGATTGCGCATTCGCCAATAATACATGTACCGGAGGCGTACACGCAGGTGGTGCGGCGTTTCGATGCATTTGTCGCTGCTACGCACGTACAGGTAGCGTTCAATAGTTTGTATGTAGATGTTACTTGCATTCCAGTTAAGAACAATAGCCTGAAATATATACACATAGTATTGAACACTACATGTGAATACTTTTAGCCAAGTATGCGCACATAGAACGATAAATGCATCGAAATGCCACGCCACCTGCGTGTACCCCTCCGTTTCATGTATTATTGGCGAACGCGCAATCAATTTAGAAATTTTTTTTGATAAACAACGGGTTTTACGAATTCCGGTTTTGAAAATAATGGTTTGACAAATTCCGGGTTTTATTAAAAATGGGTTTACAAATTACGATTGAATTGAATGAGTTTGATGAACAGTGGTTAGATTAAAAACGGGTCTAATAAATTTCGAATTTGTTATTGAATGGGTTTGAAGAAATAAGGTTCGGATAAAAAATTGGTTTAACAAATTACAGTTTTTATGATGAGTAGTTCTTACAATGAAAATTTTTATTAAATACGGTCTGACAAATTCCTGGTTTGATAAACCATAGGCATTCTTTCTGAATTAAACTGAAAAAATCCTTTAAAATAACATCCAGATATCTCGAAAACTAGATATGCGAACCCTATGATATGGGGCATCTTTAAAAAGCAAATTTTATAAGGATTTTAAATTTCGTATAAAAAACAGGAGATCATCGCACAAAAAACATGGATTTCCACCAAAAATGCCCCCCCCCCAAAAAAAAAGAGCTACGTCAAAGATTCTAATTTTTATATTTAATTAAAGCTAGGGGTATGCCTATCTCAAAAATATATCGTCAAAATTTTTTATATTTTTTTCTTGAATATGTAGTTTAGGCAAATTGTGGCTACCTTAGCAAATTGTCAAAGTCTGCCGTTAATCCCCTGCACAAAGCAATTTTCCATATGCTTATAAAAATCAAAATTTTGGAAGTCGAAAAAGATTTAGACTTAACACAGTGACTATTTTACAGAGTAATCTTTTCTGAACCAGAGAAAATGAAACATTTTGCTAAAATGTTGGCAATACACTCAACATTCGTAGTTTAAAGAGGAAATGTCCTGTACTTTTAGTTCTCTCGTACTTACGTAGTGTACATAGGCCTCGTCTCTCTCAGTTCAGCCTGAAGATCGGGCCAGATCGGCTTCAAAAGAGAGTTGCGCCGTATGCTTTAAGAGAGATAACGTTATCTACAAATACATGGGGGCGATAGAAATAGGTAGAGGCTTCCCTGTTAATTTGCGATTTTTGTACTTATTTTTATAACTACTCATTTTTCCCACAGTCAGGGAGAATCTTTCTATAAGATTATAACGTTTTTGTGACAGGATTCTTTTTCATTTAGCCAAAATTTTGACTTAAGTTAGCACGTCTTATGGAAAAACGGGTTGTTTGGCTATATTAGTTTTAGATTTCCCAACACTAAAGTTAACTCATTATTGTTTTAGTGTCCTTTGGCCTACTATCGGGGCCATATTGACACCAAACTGACAAAAAATCCATGTTTTACCTGTCAATTTGGTTATTCAAATGGCGGCAACAGTAGCCTAAGGGCACTGAAGCGATAGAAGTTACATAGCTTTTTAATTGAGATGGTGTTAGATTAGATTAGTTATGGTTGGCTAAAGCTGGTATCGCCAATTTCTTCGACTTTTCTTGCTTCTCATAAAAAAACATTTTTCTATTTTAGAAACAATGATGTCATAAATTAATATCTGGAACCCAACTTTATCAACCTGTCAAGTTAAGTCACCAAGATGCCTCATCAATATGGTTTGCCGGGAATCGCTCACGCACAATCACCACCTACTCCACCCCCTCAACATGGGGCAATGTACCCCAGATTTGCCGGTGCGGTTGTCCCAGGAGGTAAGAATAGGGAGAACACCCATGATTTATTCAATCGGGATTTTGTCACACCGTTTTTAATAAAAATTTTCAACGATTCACTAAAAAACTGCATTTCGTCAAGTCAATTTTTTATCCGAACCTTAAGGGCGATATTTATTAACGACTATAGTTTAAGGAAAGTGGTTTGATGGACGTCAAGATGCACTGGAATGAGACGCGTAAGGTTATTTTTTTCTTAAAACATTCCAATAATCCGTAAAAATTAATAAAACCTTGGTAAACAATACGTCTGAGAAATGTCAAAGTGACACGGGATGTCGTATTTCGAGTAAAATCATCGTATATTATAGACCACCGGCAAAAGTTGGTTTGTCTGCTTTAAATTTTAAAACAATCACGTTTTGGTCGAATTTTTTGTCCAAAATAAATATTTTGAAGTATTTTAATACATAAAAAAACAAACTCCAGATCTTTTTAATGTATAGGAACGTATGGTATCTCACTTAAAGTTGATTCACAGGGAGGCTCTCTTAAATCAAGAAAAAAAAGCTTTATAGCACATATATCTGGTTTGCTTTGCACACCTTGTCAGAGGCGCGCAGTTAATAATTAGATCAAAAAAAAGATAATGAATTTTTGGGGTACCTAGTAGTGCAAGGTATCTTAAAAAGCATTTTTTCACGGTATACATTTTGCGCTATAACAGCTATGCGCTGTTATTTTTCTAGCAAGCAAAAAAAGTGCATGCCATTACAGCGTAAAACTGATACTGGCATAATCACAAATCGCGCAAATGTGACCATCTTCGCCTAAATAATATATGGTATAGCGCAAATTCAAGAGAGAAAAATACTAATAATAAAAGGTCCGCGGCTTTAACCGCGCAGAATATACCACGCAAGAAAAAAATTACATTTTTGGTTTGTTAAGGGATGGAAGCTAGGTCAGTATGTCAGTAAAAGTCAGTATTTTGGATAAATTGATCAGTAAAGTCAGTATTTTTACTGAAAAAATAAAATAATTAATTTTTAGTGAAGATAAACTGAGAGAAAGAATAATATTCTCGATTGTTGCAGCATTCCTGAAGCACTAAAAGTTTCAAGTTTCTTGAATGGAGTTCTTGTATAAAGAAGAAATATTCTTTTTTCTTTTCTTATATTTTAAGATTGCTAAAATTACTGAAAAGCTTTCCTAGAACAATGTTTTCCCATTACTTCACTCTTTTGCTTCAAACTTGGGGCCCTTGAAAAAAGTTTACTTGTAAAATTGAATAAAATGTCCTTGATGCAAAACTGAATAAAATACGCGGCCATATAAAAAGTAAGTATAGCTTTATAGCTGACCCAACTCACATTTTCTTAAATATTTTTCAAAAAACATGAAAAAGTTTTAAAATGTTTTTCCAGCGGCGGTATACGTTGTTCATTGTTATCATTTTAGTTAAATTTTCATAAAATTTCTGCCCCTGACTGGACTTTTAACCCTTTAGAGCACAAATCAAGAAGTTTTGATTAATTGTAACTTTTTTCGAAGAAAGAAAAAACCAGTCAATTTTTTTGAGTAGATTATTTCTAGAAATGCTGTTTTTTTTTTGAAAAATTAGCAAGAATCTTTTTCATAAAAGATAATAAAAACTGGAGGCTTATGCGTTCTCATTTTGATTCTTAAACTTAAAAATTGGATATTTTGGATAATTGGATTGTGTTATAAAACGTCATTTATAATGCACGAGATAAAGCAGTCCATATTTTAAGTGTGGCAAAATTAAAGATGAGGCAGATAGAGTGCGATAAACCCGGGAAAGTAACGTGTGATTTTAGCAATTTTACTAAATTTTTATGAAAATTCGGAGATTTTTTGCAGAAGTAGGGAAGAGAGAGAGCAATTGGCCATTCCCCGTCCTCCCTGCATTTCTCCCACACCTTGTCTCACGCCTAAAGTCCACATTGCAACTTCTTGGTTGGGTCCATGCAGTAACGGCGCGGGGAAGTATTACGAGGGTGGAGGTTAGAGTTCGCTACTGCGTTTTGTTACTATTTGTTACTGAAAATAATAAAAATTCAAAATATTTGTTACCCTGTGTAGCCGGGAAAATGTCAGGATTATACATAGTATTGGACAGATGGCTACATTTTTCCAGGCGGAACTCTTCGCCATTGAAATGAGCGCACGTTGGATGATAGATCATAACTAGCGCAACAGATCAATAAAGGTACTCTCTCGACAGTTAAACCTCCCTTAAGGCTCTTGAATCCTACTGGTGCTCATCGAGAATCGTTAGGAGCTGCCAGGACACACTGAATAACCCTTGGGCGAACAAACACTGTGTCGCTGGTATGGATTCCGGGACATTCTGGATGGAGAATAAGTTCCACCAATATTGGGGAGAATTGCCGGGACTGGCACATTCCAAAGAGTTCATTACAGAACCCTGCAGGAAGAGGGCCGGGAAACTCATTGAGCTCACCAGGCAGGAGATCCGGACATTGGTTGATCTATACACCAGACACTGCAGGCTGAAAGTACCATTGCACAGAATGGGTCTAACCGAGGACACCCAGGACACCGAATGTAGACTCTCTATGAAGGATGACGGCTAGACATGTGCTGTGTGAATGTCGGACGTCAGCGTCAACGTATTTTCGGTAGACCACAGATCGACGGGCTGGATCTGAAAGATGCTTCACCAAAGAAAGTTGGGAGTCTCTTTAAGGGGCTAAATATTCTGTAGCAACAAACAATGTCAAAAGTGAGCCACAATAGACCCAATAGTGGTCGCAGTGGAGACTGCCAGACTGACACACTCACAAATGAATCAATCAATCAATCAATCAATACCTTGTTTAAAGAGGAGGGGGGGGAATAAAGGTATAGAAAATGTTATATAGATGGACGAAATTATGAGTTGGAAAAACTGGTGTTTCACGACTTTATAGATGTAGAAGGCTTTTTTTACTCAATAAGGTATTGTTCTCGTCAAAAAGTGACAGTTTCTAACCGATAAAAATATATGAATTAAAAATTTTAGTTTCATTTTCTCACACATATTGAAGTTGTATTGTGTGAGAATGTTTCTTCTTGTATGGACCTCTGCAAATTTAGTATTAAAAGGCGATAAAAAAGAGTAACAGAGTCCGTCAATTTCCTTTTTTTTTTCTTTTTTTTTCACGAAATTCTTGCAAAACCTGTGGATTTCCTTGCGAAATCACATATATATGAATATAGTAAGTCCAAAATTCCAGCAAGTTTTATTTAAGTTTGGAATTTGTTAAACCTATTTTTAATCAAAACATTCTTTATCAAATCGATTCAAAATCAATTATTGGCGAAGACGCTTGACATGCAACTAGTTTAACGAATTCCGGTTTTGTAAAAAAACGGTTTTATATTTTGCCAGTTTGATTTTCAATGAATTTGATGAACAGTTTGATTAAAAACGGGGTTTGAAAATTTGAAGTTTAATATTGAATAGGTTTAAACAGTTGAGGTTCGGATAATCAATTGTATTAATGAACGCTGTTTTTATAGAGAATCGTTTTGAATGCGTTTTTTTCATTTAGCGGGTTTGATTTTCCATATTCTGAGCCGCGTTCGAGCTAGGGCAGTCACGCTCTTTTTGGGCGAGAACACAACCCCCTCAAACATTTAAATTAACGTAATTTAGATAAAAAAATAATGAAAAAAAATCTGAATTGGAGCAGTAGCCTTTTTTTAAAACTATTTTATGAAGAAAATTAAAATGCAACAAACAACAAGGAATAACCGAGGAAAAAACATAATTTTGATCGCGGGCATAAACGCCGTATGCCTGAGACATGCACTGTCTTTGCACAGTGCTTTTGAACGAGTTATAGGTTAGAGTCCAAAAATTAATTGTATTTTTTGAATAGTGACTTTTCCGTGACCACAAAACCGTATTTATTAAAATCTCAGCTGAAGCTGTTTGTAAAATGTTGCACACAGTTTTGTAAGAAAAAATATTTTTAGTCGATTTTGACAAAGCTTTAATATGTTATTGGCGTGGCAAAAATGCACAATTTTTTCTTCGCTTCAGACGTTTTAATATGTACAGGGGAGCTAGAAATCATGATCAAAGCTTGAAAAACAATATTTTTTTTGCTTGCTAAAATGAAAAATGTAAAACTTCACCGGCCTAATAACATACTCAAAAAATATTAAAATCCAAAAACCAGGAACGTCATAATACGTCCCAAGTAACATTCTATACACTTTAGATTTTACAGCTACTCCATAGCTGTACATATGTTGTGACACTTACGTGTTTGCTGTAAAGTAGCTAGCTTAATTTAAGCTGTATTTGTAACTGTCACAATAGTAGCAACTTATTGTTACATCCAAATTTTTTCCAATGCACAATTCTATGGGAACGCTGACCAAACAAGAACAAATTTTAAAAACCAATGCGAAACACCAGCGGTAAATGTCGCGCCCTCTAACGCACATACAAAACAACTCTCAATAAAAAGCCTTCGCGTTTATAGTTTCGATCTCGGTTAGGCTGTTGCGTAAATCTCGGTATTCCTGGATCGGCCGCCCTAAAATTCCGGTTTATTGGTATTTTTTATCGGCTTGTCAAAATCTATGTTTCTAGTTGTCCACCTGAAATATCCTAAACAACTCACGCAAGAAATGGGTTAACCTAGTCAAAAACGGAAAACATTCCTGTCAAAAACTGTGAGGCAGGGCTGGTTTATATCAGACACTTAAAGTTGACCAGCTATTTTTGATTCCTTGTTGTTAGAGTATTTTTGATGCGTTTGTGAAACCGTCCTTAAAAAGAGGGTTAAAGTTGTGCTTACAATGTACGACGTACCCAAACCAATTCTTGTTCAATGTTTGATGCACAGTTTTACTTCATGCCGCTCGCTTCTATTTCCTTCCTTGTCGAAAAAAGTGAGAGGGCGATCCACAGATAACAAAATGGTTAGGATACGCTAGCCGCGTACGAATACTGCAAGGGTGATGGTAGAGATAGGTGAGACGTAGTCGCTGTTTTACGACGTAGCCGTTCTGAGTATGCGCACTGAGATACGATTACGGTTAAGCACTGTCTATTTGTGCAACTTTAAGTGTCTATTATGTAAACAGAAATGTTTAAATACGGTATTACAGTATTATATATATTTAATCAAAAAACATTTAGAAACAGTACGAAATATGCATAAACTGATTGGTGATCGATTAAATCTGTGTTTTAACATTTGTTTCGAAAATAATCTTTCGAAAAAATAAATATAACTTAAAAGAAAAATAAATAAAAACAGTGAAAATCTCAAATTTTTGAGGGGCGTGTAGTTTAAAGAGGTATCATAACAGGTTTCATCAATAAACGGGCTTTTGCACAAAGATTTGACCAGCGGTAAATTCTCCAAATGCGAATTTTTTTTATTATTATGTACGAATACTATTTTAGGTAAACATCGTCATGATTGACACAAAGATTTGACCAGCGATAAATTCTCAAAATGCGTATTTTTTTTTATTATTTACGAATACTAGTTTAGGTAAAAATCGTCATTAATATTTAATTTAATGTCTCTTTAGACAATTTAATTATAATTGGTACTCAATAAATTTGTTGACAGGGAAGTCAAATTTTAAACAACGTTGCATGCATGTCCTAAAAATGCTGTATGTTTAGTTGCCATTGACATTGTCACAGACAAAAAATTTTCTCAAAATAGATGTGGCAACATTTTAATGACGTTTTTAAAACGTTGTAGAAAACAGCAAAAGCATTATTGTATATGTTTTTGCTGTAGAAACGTTGCACAGCACATTGTTCTGTTTCTTGGGGTTTCTTAAAATACCGATTTTCAAACTTTGATCTCGATTTCGAGCTACTTCTGTGTACTAAAAGGTCTACCATGAACCAAAAATTGTGTATTTTTGCCACGCCAATAACATATGAAAATTTTATCAAAATCGGCTAAAAATATTTTTTTTTACAAAACTGCGTGAAAAATTTCATAAACAGCTTCAGCTGGGATTTTAATAAATACGGTTTTGTGGTTATGGAAGAGTCCTTATTCAAGAAGTACAACTAGTTTTTGGACTCAGTTTTATATAACCTATACCTCGTTCAAGAGCAGTGTGTTTGATCAATCTTTGATTGTGCGCCAGAAAACATATACCACAGTTGTTTTCGCCTGTTGTCCCTACCTAATTTTTGGAGCATAAAACATCGCTTTCCAACCAGTTAATAAAATATGTTTAAATATCTTAAATATTCGGTCCCTATCATGCCGCCTTTTCTATAAAGGTCAGATCCCCGTTACAACCAATATTGTGCCGCTCATGTTGCTATCTTTTATTTTTTTAATTTAACATGACAAGTCACTAAAGCGTTACACCCGGTTCACATCTAGCGTGCCCACTATGCCCGCGTTGGTGTGTTTGGGGCTTTATCAAAATTTTAGAAGGATGCTAGTTGGTGCTAGTTGTCCCTAAGCTCGAACGCGGCTCTGATAAATCGTGTACGCCCGGATAGCGAGATATTAGGGATATTTTGGAACGCTTATTTGACACTTCGTAGTGGTTGTGGTAATTACTGCTTCTGCGCAATAGCTAAACGTCATTCCGTAGTGGTAATTAACCACTACCACTGCCTTAAGCTACGAATCCATTTCGTTGTGGTTGTGGTTATTTTTCTGCTTAGTTTTAGAGAATTTTGACGTAGTTAATTTTAAAAATAATAAAATATCAGGTTCCAACATATAAAACACTTATTTTGTAAAATTAAGCCAAATTTTTTATTTTTTCTCATCTCTAAATTTTTTTACAAGTGACATTTTTTAATGTGTTCCAAAAAGTCTGGTAAAATCGATGAGTGGTAGTGGTAGTAGTTGTTAAACACTACCACAGCGGCTATCAAAGTTGTCAAAATTTTAAGCGTTCCAAAATATCCCTATTACTTCTTAGATAGTGTATGAACATTGACCGTTTAATTTAATTTTCTCTTTTAATTGTCTCGATCTAGTGTTGATTATTTTTTGGTGATGTGTGTCCAGGTATATCCTGTAGAACATCACAGATACAGCGGCTTATAATAATTATATAATATAAAACTCCTTTTAAAAATTTTGGTGCTATAAGAGTTTTTATTACTGCATATATGTACAAACATATACAGGGTGGAGACTTTAAATGGAATATTGACCGTAGCGGATTAAAAAATTGTTTTTTAGAAAAATCCAAAAACACTTCAACTAAGATTTTTAGCAGCTAACATTTTTGGCAACAAGTTTTTATGAAGAGACGCTCAGAAAGGGGTCTATTCACATTCAATTTTTTTTTACAATTGAGAAAGACCCCGCTTGTGGCACCTTGTTGGAAAGCTTATGGAAAAAGAAAAACGCTAGTGTATTTTTTTTTACATTTGTCAATCCATGTGTCAAAAAATGATTGTGTCGGACTTCAAATGGAATGTTGCCCCTAGGGGGTTGGAAATATGTTTTTTAAAAAAATCAAAAATACGTCAACTAATATTTTTAGCAATCAAAATTTTCGGCATAAAATTTTTGTGAAGGGACCCTCAGAAAGGGGTCTATTCACATACAATATTTTTTCAAATGAGAAGACCCCGCTCGTAGCAACTTGTTGGAAATCTTATCGAAAAAGAAAAACGTTAGTGTAATTTTTTTTGACATGTGTCAAAAATTCTCAACAAATTATTGTGTCGGAGTTAAAATGGAACATTGCCCCCAGCTGGTTAAACCTCTTTCTGAGGGTAGGTTCACAAAAATTTTTTGTCGAAAATTTAGCTGCTAAAAATATTAGTTAATGTTTCTAAAAACAAATTTCTAATCCGCTGGGGGCAATGTTCCATTTAAAGTCTTACACAATTATTTTTTAATGATTGTTGACACATGAATTGACAAATGTTAAAAAAAGTTACACAAGTGTTTTTCTTTTTCCTTAAGCTTTCCAACAAGGTGCCACAAGTGGGGTCCTCTCATTTGAAAAAAAAGTTGTATGTGAATAGACCCCTTTCTGAGGGTCCTTTCCCAAAAATTTTTTGTCGAAAGTTTTAGATGCTAAAAATCTTAGTTGAAAGGAGACAAAATAAGTAATTTGATTTTCTTTTAAACAAACTGTTGGATAATTCTTACACATAAGAATGTCTTATACATTTTATCATTAGTGGTACTTATTAACGTTTTGTCTAAAAAATATGCCCACATGTTTCGGCGTAGAAAGCCTAAAAGGAATTTTGGTCTTCACAACAATGTTAAACGTAAAAATGGGGGGGGGGGCCGAAACTGGCTTCACAACCTGTGTTTAATAAATAGGAAAGAAAATATGAAAAACATTTCCAAGTACGACTATGTTGGGAATTTGGAACCTTTGGTTGCACTATAACAAAGTTATGATTGTTTCCCACAAACCAAAACTACACTTTTTTGTACTCGACGCGCATTTCGCTAACAACGTTAGTATCATCAGGAGACGATAAACAATAAACTAAATTAACCTACACTCTATCTTATATACTATCTTTTAGTGGGCGGAGATAAGACTAATAATTTGTGATTGGTCACACTTTATAATCCTATCTCCCCTCAACTAAAGAATAAAGTGTACTAAACGAAATGGGGCTTCTATCTTTATTTAAACTATTTCCATACTTTCATATGTATTCAAAAGTCTTTGGTTTGGTACACTTTTTACAAGTTTGCAGCATGCTGGGCCAAACTTGACTTTTCTGTTCTTCCGTATTTTAAGTGTGCTAAGTGTTCTTTGATTCGTGTTTGAATAGAGCGTCTCGTTTGGCCAACATATTTTTTGTCACAATCCATGCAACTAATTTCGTAAATTCCACTTTTTTCTAGGACTGTAGTTTTATCCTTGGGATTCCCTAGTAAACTTCTTATTGTGTTTCCGGATTGATATATTAATTTAAGACCGGTATTGTTCCCTAGTGTGCCGATCCCCAATACCTGGAGGAACTACTAAGAAAAAACAATCTAGAAGACAAACAGACTTTAGAATACCTATCTTTAACAAAACTCTGCATGAATCAAAATTACTTTCAATATAAAAATAACTACTACCAACAATTAGAAGGAACCATAGTGGGTAATAGTTTATCACCTTTCATTGCAAACCTCTTTATGAGCAAAAAATAAGATATAAGTAAAGAATTTGAGTATTTCCCCAGAGTATGGTTCAGGAATGTAGACGATGTGTTTGCACTATTCAATACTGAAGTAACTAGTGTTGAAAAGTTTATGGAAAAAATAAATAACAAATTTCCAAAAATTAAATTTACTTATTAAACAGATAACAACGGTACACTGCCATTTCTAGATACTTTAGTTATAAGAAATAAAAGTTAGAATTTGACCTATACATAAAAGGAAGGGCCACCAACAGGTATATTCCAAATAACTCTTTTTATTGCTTACAACATAAGCTGGCAAGCTTGCACCTTTTAACATGTAGATTAGTAAATTTCCCCTGAAACAAAAGAAGATTTGAAGCAGAAAAGAATAGGATTAGGAATATAGCTGGCGAAAACGGTTACGACGAAGGCTTAATAAATAAACTGATAAATAGACATTCTTTTCAAAAGACCTTTCAGAATTCCTCTTTTTTCAGACAAAAAGATACCTCCGACTCTAAATTTGTATCAATTCCTTATAATCCTAATTATACAAAAGGATTACAAAAAGTATTTAATAACACTGGTCTTAAATTAGTATATCAATCCGGAAACACAATAAGAAGTTTACTAGGAAATCCCAAGGATAAAACTACAGTTCTAGAAAAAAGTGGAATTTACGAAATTAGTTGCATGGATTGTGACAAAAACGAGATGCTCTATTCAAACACGATTCAAAGAACACTTAGCACACTTAAAATACGGAAGAACAGAAAAGTCAAGTGTGGCCGAGCCTGCTTTTGAAAACAATCATAGATTCACATTAGATAACCTAAAACTTCTAAAAAGTGTACCAAACAAAAGACTTTTGAATGCATATGAAAGTATGGAAATCATTAAATCCAGAAATAGTTTAAATAAAGATAGAGGCCCCATTCCGTTTAGTACAATTTATTCTTTAGTTGAGAGGAGATAGGATTATAAAGCGTGACCAAACACAAATTAGTCTTATCTCCGACCACAAAAAAATAGTATATAATATAGAGTGTAGGTTAATTTAGTTTATTGTTTATCGTCTCCTGATGATGCTAACGTTGTTAGCGAAATGCGCGTCGAGTGGAAAAAAGTGTAGTTTTTGGTTTGTGGAAAACAATCATAACTTTGTTTCCAAGTACGATTTACAATTTTTCTGTTTCCATATCTCGGAAACCAACTTCGCTCTCTTATTGCATTTTTGTTTTGGGATGTAAATGTATTTTATGCAGGGTTTGTAAACGATTTTAAATTTCAAAGGATACCGCGGCGAAGACAGAAAACTCACCAGAGAAGCTATGGAAAAGTACCTCCGGGAACGGTCGGACATGGTCATCGTAATCCTTCACGCCAAAGTCGCTCAGAAGTCGTACGGCAACGAAAAACGGTTCTTTTGCCCGCCGCCGTGTATCTACTTGTTCGGCGACGGTTGGAGGTTAAGACAGGAACAAATGTTACGCGAGGGCGAGTCGGAACAAGCGTCGCAACTTTGCGCGTTCATCGGCATAGGAAACTCCGACCAAGATATGCAACAGTTAGACTTGAACAACGGAAAACAGTACTGTGCCGCCAAAACTTTATATATATCCGATTCGGACAAACGGAAACATTTTATGTTGTCAGTGAAAATGTTCTACGGTTCCGGACACGATATCGGCGTTTTTCACAGTAAAAGGATTAAAGTGATATCGAAACCTTCGAAGAAAAAACAAAGTTTAAAAAACGCCGATCTGTGCATCGCGAGTGGTACTAAAGTCGCGCTTTTTAACAGGTTACGCTCGCAAACGGTTTCCACCAGGTACTTGCACGTGGAAAACGGGCATTTTCACGCGAGTTCCACGCAATGGGGTGCCTTTACGATACACTTGTTGGACGACAACGAGTCGGAGAGCGAGGAGTTTCAAGTGCGCGACGGATATATTCATTATGGGGCCACTGTCAAGTTGGTGTGTTCGGTTACTGGAATGGCGTTACCCAGGCTGATTATCAGGAAGGCAAGTTTTTTTATTTTTTAATAAATATCAGTAACTATTTTAATGAGCAAACTGCTTGTCTTAGTTTGTACATTAATTCTAATACCCATTTCATTCATTCCCCTTCCAATTCTACAAATTCCACAAATTGCATTCAGTCCATTTTCACTATTACCATGTTTGCCACAACTGCACAGTGGTTTGACACTCAGACTTTTTTCACTAATGTTCCATTCTGTCTTGGTTATAAAACTCTAAACCACTGTTTTTACAAACTTTTCGGAAGTAACAAAACAAAAAATAAGTAACCATTTGGTAACATTTACCCATCATTTTTTTTTGGTCTATGACGAAGCCAGAGCTAGTAACTTACTTTTTTAAGAAGTTGTGTATAGTTTCGAACTAGGAGCTGACACTTTAATAAGTACTTGTTGGGAATTAGAGAGAATAATTCAGAAAATTACAAAATATTTAAATTTGGCCCTTTACCTTACCTAAATTGGTCTCCCATTACTTCAACTTTTGTTTTTTCGGTTTTTGGCGCATTGCCCTGCTGAGTTTATCTAAAGCTAGCAGAACATGGTTTTTTAAGTAGCACCAAATTTAGTACCTTATTTTGTACTTTTTGTCAATTTTTATTCGGCCACCGAAGCTAGCGGAAATAAAAAGAAGCATCAAATTTTTAAATGAGCACTTTATTATGTCAATTTTTATTCTGTCGAATTTTAATGCATTACTCTGAATTCATCTGAAGTTGACGGAACATTTTTTTTTTAATGGACCACTAAATTCTAACATTGAAAATGTTTGTATTTTTACAATAGGGCACAGATTAGGATGTTACATTTGTAACATCATGATGGTAAGGTGCGGAATGGGGAAAGAGGTAGCGACATGACAACGCGTTGTGTTGTGCCCGCGTCATGAGTGCTTGCAGAGAAATGTGAGCACTTTGGCTGCAGATAAATGCTAGTAACTCTAGAAATCGCTTTATGCCTTCTTCTGTTCTGGGCTGCTGCACAGAAATGCAAGCAAGCGTAAAAAGCGCTACCTGTCAGTTTGGCAGGTTTGTGTTATTTATGGTTCAATTCTTGATTGATGTGCGTTGGTTGCATCTTTGTAAATGACTAATAAAATTTTAAATAGGAAACTTAATTAGCACTAAATAACTATAAACATATTTGTTCTGCTCATCTTGCTAGACTAGCTTTAGGGACCTACACTTATTCCCCCTATAATACCTCGTTATACTTTAGGTTGACAAGCAACAAGCCCTCCTAGAAGCCGACGATCCCGTGTCCCAACTTCACAAATGTGCCTTTTACATGAAAGACACGGAACGCATGTACCTGTGCCTCTCTCAAGAGAGAATTATCCAGTTCCAAGCCACGCCATGTCCCAAAGAAGCCAACAAGGAAATGATCAACGATGGAGCTTGTTGGACAATAATTTCTACCGATAAGGCTGAATATCAGTTTTATGAAGGAATGGGACCAGTAAGGTAAAAAACAGTTTTTTTTACTTATACAATCAGGGTTTAAAGTTACCTTGCATGAGGTTATGGAAAAACTTGAAAATGTCATGGAGAATTTTTTGGGTCCCAAAAAGTCACGGAATTGTTATGGACTTTCTTAACCCCACTTTTTTTATGCACCGCCCTTTTAATCCAGATGAAACAGGCGATTATTCAATCTGCCCTTTTCGACGGTGTAAACAGCTGATTCTAACCTGATAAGGTTTGTTTATTGTTGCAAATTATTTTTTAATTTTTTGAGTGTTAAGTAAAGTCTACTGCTGTTGTTTGCACCTTACTGTCTGCTAAAAATGGAAATTAAAAATAAAAAGATATCTTGGACACCATACTTTGGTTATCCCCAGAGTAGGTGGGCAAATGCAGGTTATTTTAAAACTGAACAATTTGTGTGGAGAAAAGAAATAATTTTTTTTCCAAACATAAAACTCAAGCTATAATGATGATAATGATAGCTGATAATGATGTAAGTTTCTGTTTGTTTTTTCCCCCTTCAAAACATTTGCATTCGACAACAAGGCTCAAAAGGATCTCCAAGTGTGAAATTTGGTATTCGTCAGGCCCCTTATTAATTTAAGGGGGCTGTGGATAGTACTAGTATATATGTATAGTACTTTAAAAAAAAATGTTATTTCCTTATTCCTAACCTAAAATTTCTAACCTTGTAGAGATTTTCCCTGATAAATTCTCACAAAAGAATTATATCGTCAGTGTAGCTGAACCTCAACCTTGTAGGTTTGTCCAATTTATTCATTTTTTCACATAAATTTTAAAAATTCACAAGACTGTTTTTGTTTATAAACAAAAAACTAAAAATGCAAAGAATAGTAAAAAGTCGTGTCGAAAAACAAACCAACCATCACTATTATCCGTGCTAATTGAGGTTACGTTTAAAGATAAGAGACGTACGGTAACTGTACCGAAATAAAAACGCAGGTCACGCGCATGCTCAGATGTCAAATGTCAATTTTCCTTAATAAATGAACGCGAAAATGTACACCCAATAAGTTCTTAATGAAAGAATCAGATTTTTGTCAAAAAAATATAAATGTTTTAAGGTTCGGAGATTTTTTTAATGTTATTATTTTTAGTTAAATTTGCAAACGTTTTAAAACTTACTTTTGAGTATCCCCATTAAAAAAAGACATTAGTGGTTATACAGGAAAAATCAAAAGAAACACATTGCATTTCAAGCCCTCTAGTACCACACAAAAATATACTTTTTAGGTTTCAAGATTTTAATGTTTGTATTTTGAAGCTAGGGGTATGTGTTTCGTAATCGAAAAACATGGTTCAAAGCGATGTGCTTTTCACTGAGGAATACTGTACGTACACTTGCCTAGTAATACATGGGAAATACCTGGGATTTCTTGTGTAGAACGTGGGGAATATATTGATAATAATACAATAATACCTGAAAATAATTGTTTAAATTTTGTCCAGCGAAAAGCCCCTCGGTTCAAAGTTTATGTTTGTTTTTCCTAAATATGCACATCTTGCTGACTGCTTTTTGTATTTCACACTTTTCGTAGAAAGGATCTCGGACTACATTCTGTTCCATTTTTATTTAGACAAAATCTAACCTCAATGATCCACTGAACAAAACTAGGTTTGAAAGTTGACAGAAATCCAAACATCCTACATTGTTGTTGTAGTTGATACGTCCGATTTTTGTACATAGTTAGTTTTAATATTCTTTAAGTTAATTGGGAAATATATTTGGTCCACGGTGTAACCATCGTTTTTCTAAGTCTATCTTGCTCTAAACTTAACTTCTAAGTTTTAGAGGTCAGTATGCTTTTGCAGCACCAAAAGAAACGTGTGTGTCGTTTGTACGAATCACCATTAATTTGGATTCACATCAGTTTCTGTATTTTGGCATAGATCTTATGGTTTTTGGTCTATTTTGGTTTTCCAATCTCGCTGAGTTGCTAGCATAATAGTTTTTATGTTCTGTTGATCTTAATAGTGCTAAAACGTCTCTAATAGTTTTGTGGGATACTGGCTATAGAGGTAAGCATATTCTTATCCTTTTCTGTCACCTTATTGTTTATATGTGTTCTGTTTCTGTCAAACCGCATGTTAGCAAGTGGACTTTTGTCTATTTTATGGTTTATCGATAAGTCCAAAAAGTTTTGATAGAAAATACTAGTTGAGAAATATAAAGCCTTCTGTGAATTAAGTGTGGTTTAATTTTGGCTATAGAACTTTTATGGACTTACAGTTCGCCCCGCAAACTAAGAGTTTACATGGTTCCTTTCCTTTAAATATTAATTCTACATCGTCTCCTCCTGTAGTTGGAAGTTAGGGAATGCAACTGTTTGCGAAACTGCTTTTCCATTCTCAGCGGTCCAGGATAAGTACCCCTCGGGGGCATTATTTATTTATTTGCGTCGAATTTAAAGTGCTTAGTTTTAAGATATATATACAGCTATAATATATCAGGAATAAAGCTGCTTTGTACGCGTTTTACCTTGCAAACTACTTACGTAGATTCTTTAAGTACCTTTATCCCTGATTCTATGCTCTCTCGAGTGTTAGGTGTGTTCAAAACGGTTGACTAGTTTTAACTTAGAATTCGTATTATTTTGACTTTAACCAAATTTTCAGAATTAGGTATAATGACATCGTTACTTGAATATAAAATGGTGTTAAATTAACTTTCAATCATTTAGGTTTTAAAATTAATCATTATACTATGGAGCATACTTATGAATAAATAGTGGAAATATTTAGTTGTTTAGGATTTCTGCTTAGAATATGGCTAGCAGCTTTATTTAGATATGGGTACGTGGTTGCAAACCACTTGGCGCCCTTATTTTTTTTTATTACCTTGATTTAAACTTCATTAAATATTTATGTATAAATAACCCATGACCCACTCCGACTCAAAACTAGTTAGAGCCCCGTAACCAAACGTTGTTAAACAAAAACAAAAGTTACGTAACATTGTCACATTTGAAGTTTTTAGGATAGGTTTTTTCGGACATAAATTTTGGCGGAAAGATTATTTTTGTAAGTAGTAGATGGGTGGGGTAATTAGGCTGCATAATGGACTGTTTCTGCCATAGCCTCTGTGCACCCCCGACTGATACACATTTTTTTCTTTAAGGGGACTTAATTTTTGCCTGACACCTCTTTGTCGAGGATAAGGATCTTTAGACTTCGTAGTTCGACCGGAAAAACGAGGTTTAGTCCCAGTTTCGCTTGTCGAGGTCGCCGTCAGAATCTTCAGACGCATTCCTTAGAGTGGTCCTGCTACCCGAAAGTGCTGCCGCCTCTTTCAAGTCACCCTCTGTCGACTCCCGCTACCAAATCTGTCGGAGTTCAGCCACGTCCCATGGAGTCCAGATCTCGGAGAGGTCCGGGTCTCTTTTTTTTGGATCACCGGCTAGTCTCCTCTACCCAATTTGGTGGGGTCCTCGGCCGTCCACCTTTGAGTTCCGCTAAGTTTTCGGTGCAGTGTCAACCGTACCGCCTACTTCTACCTCGTTTGTTGTTATTCTATGCACAACGTCGACTGCAGAGCTGCTAAGAAGTGGGGCCGCCCGTCGTCTCGAGTCGCATTGGGTGTTGTGTGAAGTAATGTGTACTTGCTGACATCCGATCCTGCGATATCTGTTCTGCAGGCTAAGACGTTGACGGGCGGCCCCCCGAGTATTTGTTAAAGTAACACTCGTGGCATATCGGACAAAGCGTTTTTGTTTCTTGCTTCATTACGACTCTGATGATTCCTAATAAGGATGAAACAGGTCTGGAGGTGTCTGGATTCTCCATTAGACATTGGAGGCGTAGTCGTAATGAAGTGAGAAACAAAAAAGCTTTTTCCGATATGCGACGAGTGTTAATTAAAGTGGTGCTTTTATTCCTAAAATTACAGATAAAAAAGTGCAAGAAAAGTTTTATGAAGTTTTAATAACAGTATTATCAGCATAAATGATAAAAGTAAAATTAAAGAAATCTATGCGATACTGGCCCAAATGTGACCAACTGTCTTTTTAGAGAGAAAGAAAATTACCAAACGTCAGATCGAAAATTCTCGCTGACAGTTTGACGTGAATTAGATCTGTATTAAGTTAACTAATTATTTTTTTCTTTATTTACATTTGGTTGGTTAATTCATGAGGTGTATAAATTAGTTTTTGCAAAAATATCTACTGCAAATGATAGACAATAATAAAATATTGCATGTTTAAAATTTACTGGTTAAGATTGTCATTCATTTTTTTAATTAATTAATCAAGGATTATTACTTAATTTATTTAAAGTATTATTATAACCCTAATAAAGATTGGACTTTAAATAACTATTGTTTAAGTTTGTTATTTTGTTGTTGAATTACCTTTATTATTAAAAAATACAGCACAATTAATGGCTACTAGGGTCCCCATATTCTTGAAACTTTTGTAGAACTAGAGTTCCTGGATGCTTTTTCGACATATTTCATTTTTAATTATTAGGGACTCCACGCAGATGTACAAGCAGCTAGCAGTGCAACTTGCGATTTTTTTATTAGAACCTTTATAACTAATTAGAGCTAATTTTGTTCCGCAAAAAAAAATTAGAACTTGCGTTTTTTAAAAGTTAGCGCATGCGCTGCTAGGTTCCGTGAGAAGCCAGCAGCGCATGCGATTGCAGCCTAATTAAGGCAATTCAGAAAACAAAAGAGACCTACATAATTAGAGCTAATTTAGTGCTCCATGGTTTCATATATATATATTTTTTAAATATATAATACGAAAATTAGAAATTTTTTATTCTGATACAGGGAAGTTTTCCTGAGGAGTAGTTTTTTTTGGTAAAAGTGTTCTGTAGTACTAAATGAGTTTTAATGATTCATGTAACTTTTGGCATTAAACCTCTTTTGGTTTGCCCGTCATCATTTGAGCTGCTAGCTACTGTAGAAGCTAGCAGTGCAGGCTCTATATTTTAAAAAAGCGACCTCGACATTTTTTAAGGCGTTAGGAAATTAGTGCCTTAACATATTTAAATAGTTTTGAGATAGACTTAAAATCTAATGCCTGTGGAGAATTTTCTCGAGGAGTAGTTTTTTTTTTGATAAAAATAGTATAACTCTGTAGCAATAAATCGGTCGTAGTGATTTATGTGACTTTTTGAATTAAATTACGTTTCGTTTGCTTACAATCACTTGCACTGCTAGCTTACGCAGAAGCTAGCAGCGCCCGCGTTCCGTGTTTAAAAAAACGAGCTCTACATTTTTTTATGGAATTATGGAATATATATTTAGTACTTTGCCCGGTTTTAATGGTTTTGTTAGTGTTAAGTAATCTTATTGATTTGCTGTAAAATAAAACGATTTATTTTTTTTATAAGAAAATGACATCAGAATATAATAGCTATAATTATGTAGGTGTCTTTTTTTCTGAATTCTCTTAATTAGGCTGTAATCGCATGCGCTGCTGGCTTCTCAGGGAACCTTTAAAAAACACAGGCTCTAAATTTTGTTTCGCAGGACAAAGTTAGCACTAAATTAGCTCTAATTAGCTATATAGGTTCTAAGAAAAAAATCGTAAGTTGCGCTGCTAGCTTCTGGTGCATCCACACAGAAATTTTGAATAATGTGGAACCTGATAGAAATTCATGTTTATAGTCTGTAATATCTTTTTTTGGCAGAAATCCAGTGACTCCAGTCCCCATAGTGCACAGTCTACACCTAAACGGCGGCGGCGACGTAGCCATGTTGGAATTGACAGGTGACAACTTTTCTCCTTCCCTACAAGTATGGTTTGGCGATGTAGAAGCGGAGACTATGTACAGGTGTCAAGAAAGCATGCTATGTGTGGTTCCTGACATATCGCAGTTTAGGGGAGAATGGTTGTGGGTGCGTAAAAATTTTGGCTAATTATAATTATTAATTAATTGATTTTTTTCACGACTCTGTGCAGAATTTCATGTCCAAGGTGGGAACAACAGTAGTTTACAAAAGTTTATTAAGGTAGAAGTTAGGTTCTTTGTTTGATTAAAAAATGTTGGCAGTACGCTTTGAGCCGTATTTCGAGCAAAAGTCTTCGTTTTTGTCACGGCAAACAACAAAGACTTCCAATTCGATCCAGTCATATTAGAATGGTAGAGTCTGACCCCAAAAGTGTTTTTTAATTTGAACGGGGGTGAAACGCGCATTGACTGTAACCTGTATTAAAATAATAACAGTTTACTGGGAGGTAAAGCTATTCACAACTCAAGTGTATTTAAATTAAAAAAAGTTTTTTGATTTTATTTGAAACATAGCACTCCATAGCTAATTTAAATTAAAGGCTACCATTTTAAATTCTACCGTGATGGTAGTCTGTGGGGGTTGCGCACCAGCCTGACTTCCCGCCAAATAAGTTTAGCCAAGTGATAAGTTTAGGAGATTAGAAGGCCTTTTAAAAATAATAATAATTTATACATAAATATATATAACCTGAATCGTTTTTTTTTTATGAGAGATGCTTTAATATTTCCGAATAAGAATATAATTCATGAATAAATTGCCCGGAGGAATGGAAGACTATTGCCATCCAGTCACATCTTGTCTGCCAACAAGAATACAGGCCGAGTTTTCGATCTACGCTCAAAAGAGAGATCGATAGAAATAAGCACGCCCCGGTGTTCGATTTGTTCAAAAGGTTGTTGCCAAATCTCTCGTGGACCGCTCTTTGCTGCTCCTTCAAGCTTGACGGATCCAAAATAGTCGTTTTACTAAGAAAATAAGAAAATCGAATATGAAGATGATAAGACGATTTTGTGAAATAGTAATAACGAAGAAACTCTTCAAAATATCAAGAAAGATCTTCTAAAAATAAAACTCAAACAAACTGGTTTTGAACATCAAACAGACAAATGTTATTAATTTTAAATGCAACCTACAACCAATTTTTAGAATAGATGCAAATAGATTTACTAAAAATATGTATTTTTACTATGACTTTTACTTAAGTATAAGTTATTTTGCAAAAAAGTTTTTTTACTTAGAAAATAAAGCACAGTTTGATTTGATTTCGTATTACAAAGTCTACAGTCAATAAAACAACTGTTCATTTTGTCCAATAATTGTTATGGTCAAAAGCTTGTTTGATCAATTATTGATCCCGCAGTGGGCGAAGCGTTTTGGATCTGGATCAATATGTACTTCTTGGAAGGATATTTTTCAACCTGGAGCGATTTAAAATCGGTCGAGATTTATATTGATTGAGCCTTGGGGCAGGGTTGCCAACAGGTTACATTTTTGTTCTTAGAGGTTTATGATTGATTTCTTTTTCAAGGAATTTTTAAATAATTTTATCAGTTGATTCTTGGTCAAAGGTATTATTAACCTTTTTTGTGCAGGACCGCTATTGTCGTAACTAAATAGGCTCGGCGTTTCGTACTCGCTATTACGTCATCATATTCCAATACCACGTGACCAAAGTAACAAAGGGTATTCACGTAAATTGAACGCAAGGCGTAGACGAAACTCGCTTAGTGCGCGGCGACTATTTGAGAAACACCTACCATTTGGTAGATGGTTTTCCCTCCACGCGTAGTATTTTTCTATCATATAGCACTTTGTATAGTGTTGCGGAAAATATAGTGTTTTTTTTAGTTTTCTTGAGTATTCAGTGCGTTTTTATTAACCATAAGAAAAATAAAGATCTCTTATTAGCATGAAAATTTTTTAAAAAATCATAGTTTTTTACGACCGCGCGGGAAACACCACTTTCCATAAATGAGTGCGGGAATGAATTTGACCTGGGACTTTCGCGCACTGAGTACTGTGTGCAGTTAAGTCTCGGGGTAAATTTTTTGCCGCACACCGGGAACATGTTACTCAGTTAATATTAAGGTTAAAGGGCGGATTTAACTGGGCTAAACCAAACCATCAAGTAAAAATCCAATTTTTTAAAGGATCAATAAGTGCAAGTAAAGATACCTTAATCTTTCGAAAATCAGCATTTCTGCCTATTAGTTTAACCACCACTTGCTTTACCCTTTATGTACTCTGGATACGAATCGATCACGCAAGGGCCTCTTTATTACACATAGAAAAAGAAAAGGAACCATAAGGCTAACAAGAAATAAAAATAAAAGCGAATTCTGTGGACTCGCAGGGCAGCGTGTTCGGTAAAACGAATGCGAAAGGTCGTCGGTAAGCGTACCGCTGAGCGAGCTGCTCGCTATTCGTTTCGCTTCGCGACTTCAAAACCAACCAACCAAGTTATTAAAATCGTGGAGCACGTTAAATTTTTGGGACACACAGAAAGGTTTAAGTCAAAGTTGTCTTCTTCTTGCTTTGCGGTTAGAGTGGCTGTTGCAGAGCTGGAGTTTTCTTCTGCAAGAAGGGTATATTTTTCACTGGTAGATTCTTTACTTCGGTACGGGATTGCATTCTGGGGGTTCTGTAGAAGATACCTTTTTGATTCAGTTTTTTTATTCAAAAGAACACTGCAAATTTTTATTCATTAGTACAAAAATACTAACGCTGGCCTCAGTACACAAAAGCACGTTGGATTGATTTTTGAACAAAAATAGTATCACAAGACAGGCAAGAATTATTCCACTTCCAATACCAAGATTTGCGTTAACCAAAAATTCTATCATATACGAAAGTATTACAATTTATAATCATCTGCCACTAGCAACTCGTGATATCATAAGTCAAAAACACTTCAGGAGAGCGGTTTGAATTTTATAGCGATGTTGTAATAATCGTTTGTTGTTTTTTATCTGTTTTTTTATTATTTTGGTGATGAGCGTCCTATTAATTATTTTAACATTCTTTTAACCTAAAAGCTCATATTTTTTTTGAAACACTAAAAAGTTCAGAATAGAATGCTTTATTATTGTTTTTATTTTTTTTAAATGTATTAATGTATTAAATGCTTTTTAAGTTTAAGGTTTTAAACTATTGTATCATTTAATAACGGTCCCTATAGAATAATGTGTGCTAATTTCGTCCCCTTTTAAAAATTTTTGTGCTCTTTGAGTTTTTGAGAAAATTAAAAAAAAGGTGGCCTTGCTGGGTCCCTATAAAAAATGAAGTGACGGGGAAATCAAATCGCTAGAAAATATATGCATATAATTAAATTTAAACGAAACATATTTTTAAAGAAACACAAAATATTTTTAACGGTAATATTTGATAGAAACATAATAATGCCGAACAACAAAATTCAAGAACCCCAATCTGGCCGAAAATGAGTTGAACCGAGAGGCAGGAATTTAATTGCTACGTTGCCAGGCTTACTGCATGAAAGAGTCGAAGTAAGTTGTGATATTGTATTAATTTACCCCCTTTACATTCTTCAACCATCCCCAAATTTCTTCATAATATTGTATTGTCATCGAACCTACATTACAAAAATGAATCGCAAGATTTGATAGACAGTTAGACAGCCAGAAACTGTGAAGTTAAATAAAATCGTTTAATAAAAAAATCCCCGTATCATCTTCCAAATAGAGGAACTGTTCAACGCCGTAATCCGGGGCCTACGGCGCTCTAGAGATTTAAATTTGACGCATGCCCAATAGCGATTCGACTGGATTGTGGTTCTGCTAATTTGAGGATCGGGGATATGATTTTCTATCAATTTGTAGGTCGGGCGTTTTTCGTTTCTAAACAATTATTTTCGATTTTTTTGTAATTTGGTATTTTAAGGTTCGGAAAAATTATAATTGGTTAAATTATATTCATGTCGTTTAAGGATCAAGTAAATTAAAATTCTATAAAATTATATTAGTATCACAATTCAGTTCAATTGTGTTTCGGTTTTTGTAAATTCGGCTTTTTTGTAGGCATCCAGCTTTCTAGCTTTATATAAACCTATCAAGTCCAACCTTAAATAAAGGGTAAAAATATCCGTTAAATATCTCAGAATTATGTGCTTTTTATGTGGTCCATGAAAATATAAAAAAAGATAATTTTTTAAAACTTTTTTAGTTATTTTTTTTTTAAATGTTGTGGGCTCGCTCTATATAAACCTAGTAGGCTTGACCTAAATCAAGGTTGACAATATCCCTTGAATATCTCAGAATTATGTGCTCCATTGAAATAAAAGGTATTTACTTTTTTAGTCAGTTTTTTAAAACAATGTTATGGGCTTGCTAGGTTTATATAAAAATAAAGCTAGCGAGCACATAATATTTAAAAAAAATACTAAAAAAGTAAAAAAACTTTAGTTTTTTTTTCTGTTTTCATGGAGCACATAAAAAGCACATAATTCTGAGATATTTAACGAATATTTTTAACCTTTATGTAAGGTTGGGCCTGCTAGTTTTATATAAAGCTAGCGAGCCCATAACATAATTTTATCTTATTTTTTATATATTTTCATGGAGCACATAAAAAGAACATAATTCTGAGATATTTAACGGATATTTTTAACCTTTATTTAAGGTTTGGCTTGCTAGGTTTATGTAAAGCTAGCGAGCCCACATTTTTTTTTTAATTTTCTCAAAAATTCAAAGAGCACAAAAATGTTTAAAAGGGGACGAAATTAGCATAGCATAAAAGCACATAATTCTGGAATTATTAAAATTAAATAATGGCCCATTGTGAGATTTTAAACTTGTTAATGTACCTGGCAAATATTATTTTTTCTCTACAAATTACTGTGTAAATTAAGGAATAACAGTTTTAATATTTCACCAATAAATTTTAAGTTTATTTTAGGTTAGTGTAGTTAGTAGTAGTAGTAGTAGTAGTATAGGGGCGACCCGTGGGCCTGGCAATTAGGCCTCTTCATGGGCCCTTTCTGCCATACCCCGTTCCTTACCCTTATGCATCTACTTCCGCTGCCCCTTTGTCTCCGGGCCTCCCTGTCTTCTTTACGAAGTTCAGTATGTCGGCCCATCTTCCTCTATCGTGGGAAATCCGCACTTCAGCTGCCTTGATGTGGCATATGCATCACATTGTGCTATCAAGTGCTGCACCGATTCCTCTTCGAGCCCGCAAGCGGGACACACGGGATCTTCCGGTACTCTTATGTGCGTCAGATGTTTGTTCAGCCGATTGTGCCCAGTCAGCATCCCTGTCAGCAGTCCAATGTCCTTTCGGGTCTTGGACTGTCTGCACTTTGACTCTTGCCTCCAGGACGTCTTGAGTTTATTGTTCGCCCATTTGTTGAGCTCACTCTGTACCTGTTTCCTTGTTATTCCCAGAAAAGGTTCCGGTCAAATGTATTGGGTTTCGGCCCCTAGACTGGCAAGTTCGTCCGCTTTCTCGTTCCCTGGTTTTCCCCCATTACCTGGGACCCACATCAGTGTCACCCTTTTGTCTTGAGCCAGTGTTTGCAGTGCTTCAGCGCACTCCTCCACCAGACTACTGACTATTTTGGGTGGACTTAAGAGCATTGAGGGCAGCCTGGCTGTCGGAGCATATGTATATGTCCCTCCTCCCATTTCTGACCTAGGGTAGGGTTGCTGCCATGATAATGGCATACACCTCCGCCTGAAACACCGTAGCGTGTTCTCCAAGTGGATAACTCTTCTGAACTTCTAGGCTTTCCGCGGACACTCCTGCGCCTGTTGTCTGCCTGGTTGACAGTTTAGAGCCATCCGTGTAGCAGACCGTCGCCTCTCTGCTTAATTCCTTTCGGAATTCTTCCGAAAACTGAAAAAGTGCATCCCAAGCAGCAACGACTCTGGTGGTGTGCACCAGTTTTACCAATAGAAACCGCTATATTTTTCTTTGTCTTCCAATATAGGTCCGCCAACCGACCCAAGTTCCAGTCTCTCTTGTCCGTAACGACGGCATCATTTATGCCACCGGCTTAACGTTCACCTACACCCCGGAGCCGGGTCCACGGGCCAATTGCCCGCCAGCCGACGACATCATGAGACAGGTGAATCACAGAGGCAGCATCGGCGTTCAAAATCAGAATGTGATAACGGAGAATCCGTGGAACATCCATTAGCGTGGGAGGTAAAGGTAAATGTGTAAAAAACTAATTTTTCTGAAGTGTTTATTGAGATGATTGAAGCGTAGATATAGGAGAGGGGAATAGATTACCTGCGCGAACGTTGTTGTTCGTTGGCCAACCATTTTGATGGTAGCTACGTCAAAATCGGCAAACTAAATTCACAGCATATTTTTTAATTTTTTCTACCGTTTGCCGCTCCTTACGGATGGACAAACTGTAGAAAAAATTTAATTATATTGTTTAAAAAACGAGACCTTAAAGGCACAATACACAACACAAACCTTAGACGACGAAAACTCCCAGGCAAATCATAATAACTTTATTCACATTAAAATTTAAAAAGAAAACGAACCAAGTGAGTTCTGTGGAGATGCAGTCGCAGCCCGAGAAATGTTTGTTTACATTACGTTTGATATTAGCCTTTTCGTGATGTTAATTAAAAAAAAAAAATGGTCAATAAAAGTTCTTAGTGTATTTTTGTACATGTAGTCGAGGATTTCGCCTAGAATAAATGCGTTTGAAGTGATATTTTTTAATAGATTACTCATCCCAAGTAACATTTATTTATTTATAATAGTAATGGTAATATTCCCATCACCAAGAAATAAAAACCCCTAAATCTCCTAAGTGAAAAAGCCCAAAAAGGCTGATACTATCTATCTCTGACAGAACCTAACTATATTTTTATAACCTTTGATTTGGTTATAAGAAAGACCCAGAAATATTCTAATACCATCTACAGAACCTTCAATAGGTTAAAAAAGAAGTTAAAAAACCTCCAAATCAGTTACATCAACCGAAAAGAATCTAAAAACAAAAGATCAAAAGATCTTGGGTGGAAATAACGAAAGTTCAAACCTGCATGAGCATTCCACAAAGAACACGCAAAGGACCAAAGCGTTCCACTGGTTCACTCCCACCAGTGGAGTGACCAGTGGAACCACTGTCGAGCCTACGCTGGTTGCTCAAGGCGAAACATCGTTTAATCATTTCTCTTTTCGCTGTGGTCCTTTGTGTGTTCTTTGTGGAATGCTCATCCAGGTTTGAATTTTCGTTATTTCCACCCAAGATCTTGATCTTTTGTTTTCATCAATAGGATATTTGGACTTTTGGTTTCCATATAAACTTTTGGTTCATAAAAAGTTTTTGAAAATGTTTTCACCGTTTTTATTTTGTTATATAATTAATGCAGGCACAAATTAAAAACAGGATTAGGAGCTCCTTTACTACCAAAGCCAGAGTTTTCAGACGCGCCCTGGAAATAATCATTCTTTGTTGTTTTTTTTTTGTTAAATTTATATGCACTTTGATTTTTGTTTTTTTCTAAAAACAAGTTCGGGGTACAAATCAGCACATGTCGTTGGAAACAGAACAAAAAAACTATATTGTTCAGAATTAAATTTAAAACGAAAATTAAAAAAATAATTCTTTTTATTTACATTAACGGCTTGGAGCATTGAATAGACCAAAGTTAGTGTAGTGCCAAACCATGGGCAGGTTGTTTTTTCTCCAACACTTCAACGTGACGATGCCACATTAACTGTGTAAATATTCTTAGACAAGGCTGTGATTTGAATCTACTTTTGTTTTTGCACATATTATTTTCTCAAATATAGTATTTTTTACTTTTCAAATTAATCCATTAAAACAATTTACCTACAATAACTACAGCTTACAACATAATTGATTGATCAAACGTTCGAAGTGAAGTTCGATCCATAATTATTTTGGATTTCCATCGGAAGATGACAACAAAGATCCATCAAAAATCACTTGATATTTAAAGCCAAAAAGAACTTTGGTAACCTCGCTCTTGGCCGCCCAGTGTTACCAACCAGCAAGCCAAAGCTTCACTTTTTTAAAGCAGTGTCGCAAATAGATGACATGGTTAGATTAAAATCCTCTAGATTTTAGCGGGTATTTTGATTTGAATAATAATTTACAAATCATGGGAGGGTGTATTCTTCTGAAGGAAATCCAAAATAATTATGATCGAACTTCACTTCGCTCGTTTAATCAATCAATTATTTTGTATTTCCCTCTTCAGATGACAAAAGTGTAGTTGTTTAAAGCTTTAGGTACATTTATTTTAAATATGTTTATTCAAAAATAAAATAAGAAGTAGCAAGTAGCCAAGTAAAAAGATATTTAAAATCTATTTAATAAACTTCTTAAGCTTAACCAGATAATGTGCTTAAAGCAAGCTCATCTTTACCCAAGGTGGGTCGGTCGTAAAATCTAGCAAAGGTGCCAGAATTTTTTGACTAGCTTGTAGTATTTCTTATAACATCTAAATTCACTCATTTCATTCTTGCTGTTGAAGTATGAAATAAACAACTTGACTCCCTCTGATCTAATATCAGATGTTCTCTGAATATAATCTAATTAGGTTCTAGCAGGTCATAATAACCTATTTTCATTAAAAAAAACGGTAAAAATAACAAAGGTTGAAACCTATTTTTTCCTGAAGGAATTTTTATTTGGATACCATTATGTAACACAGTTATATTATTTAACTCTATTAAGGGAAAGGTTTGCTAGTATTGTTATTGTCTTATATGAGAGCATCTCTAGAGTCAACTCATCATTAACTGCACGATTAGTGAAATATTCAAGTATAATTGAAGGGACCACATCGCTTCATAACGGGTATTAAGTTATAAAAGCCCTTAAAAAGCCTTTTTAACCGAAAATCTGTTCCTAAATGTGGGCCTAAAATAAACGACAGTGCAGACCTATGCCTATTAAGTGAACCGTAGGTGGACCCCTTATGATATAAAGACTCCAAAAATTAAATTACTTCTAAAGTAGATGTATTATGGGTTTATGCAAGAGTCTTTACAAAAATTGCTCCACTTTTTATATATTACTCATACTGTTTTAATGTGTTTGTGGTTACTGAGGCTAACATAATATTAATTAAGTAGTCACTTAAACCTCTGCGGCATGAAATGTCGGGGATCATGTTTCCAGGATATAAAACTTTGGCATTTGGTATTATTTCCGCTAGAAAATATATCGATGTCTGGTCTTCCGAAACAATTTATGAAATTGGCAAACGCCTTGGTGTTTAACTCCCATTCTGTTTCTAATTGTAATCGTCTAGACTTCATGTCAGCACAATTCTCTTTTGATTTGATATAGGATGCGAAGACCCAAATTTTTCTAGTTTCACATCAGAGCCACAATTCCCTTACCGTTTCACTTGGAAGAAGAAAATCAGTGCCCTCCATCTTGTTAATGTAGGAAATTGCCGTAGTATTATCTACTCGCAATAAAATTCTGTTGTTTTGAAAATACTAAGTGCAACGAAAGCTGCCTTTATTTCTAAAACATTAATATGCAATTCAATTTCTGAGTCAGACCAAAAACCATGTGCCTTTTGACTCCCACATACAGCCCCCCCCCACCCTGTCAGACTAGCATCCGAAAAAATGGTTAAATCAAAAATCTTTATTTAGGTATTCACGGCTATGAGTTATGTTAGAGATCCACCAGGACAAGTCATTAGCTATAGATGTATGAATGAATGAATCATCATAATGGTCTGAAGACTGAGTTAAAGCTAAATACTTAGCTCTTTCAAGTTTTTTAATATGTAACCACCCATAACTTACACCTGGACAAACTGAGCTCAAAACGCCCACTAAATTTGAAAAATATCTAATTAAATACTGCTTTAGGTGTAAACATTTTAATAAAAAGTCTAAAATTTTTTCACTTTTTTCTTTGGTAGGTGATATAGAAATTAAATTCAAAACCTAAATAACAGGTTGATTGAGATGGAACCAATGCACTTTTATCTATGTTAAAAGTAAAGCCTAAGGTATTTAATAATTTTACAATTGCATAAATATTTTCAGCACATTCCTGGTAAGAAAATCCCACCAAAAACCAGCCGTTCAAATAAATACTAGACATGAAACCCTGGGATCTCAAGTGGGCAGCTATTGGTTTTAATAATTTTGTGAAAACTAGGGGTGCAGTACATAACCCAAAAGGAAGTGAGCACCATTAAAATAATCAATTATTAAATTTAAAACGCAAAAATTGCAGACATAAAGCAACCACTAGAAATTAAATTGGCAACCGTC
This sequence comes from Oxystoma pomonae, assembly GCA_963921995.1. NCBI lineage: Eukaryota > Metazoa > Arthropoda > Insecta > Coleoptera > Brentidae > Oxystoma > Oxystoma pomonae. Next base: position 76,122,866 of record OY998166.1, on the reverse strand, counting down.
CTTCTATCCTCCATCTTGTAATACTCACCAAAAACAAAAGAATTATGATTCTTTAATTTCAATGACCAAAAAGGTAAAATAAAAATACTTGAAATAAAGTGATTCTTTGCAGTGCCCAAAAACTCAGGTGGAACAGAATACAATCAAGAATTTTTTTATCTTCAGTAATGTTATACCAGGCTTCAGTATTTAGAGATAAACTGTCAGCTACAAATCCTACCTGGAGTTTGTAATATTTATTGCCTTTTCGAGTGTTGATAATATTTCCTTTGATCCTTTGGGTTTTTGTAGGGTTTCTTTTTTTTTGCCCACTGACTGCAGGACGCTGTCCCAATAGCCTCTGTTTTAGGGGGCTCTTAAAGTTTGACACTTTGTGGTTGGGTTTTTTGCCTTTTATTTCTTCGGCAGCTTCTTTTAAAGCTCTGACTTCCTTAAACTTTTCCCCAAAAAGTAAAGTGTCGGACACAGCCATCTCTTAATTCTGGGTCTAAACCGGAAACTAAAATGCGTTTTCTAACATTACTTAATTGATGATGAATATCAATAAGTAAACGGCAGGCATCACTTACAGTATTTATCCATTTAATGCTTGAGGCCGAATTGCCTCCATCCTTCTTCTCTTCTAACAGGTCAGAAATGGCCCTTCCTAGAGCTGCCAAGGCTGCAGCCAGTTGCCATTGATGGACTTCAACTTTCTTATTTCTATCTAAATTGTGTGCTGACGCAGCTGCCTTCACCTCCGAATTAATTATGGGCGGACTCATGATTGGAATGTTTGACAACGGGGGATACCTTTTAACCAATTTGTCCCTCAAATATTGTTTCAGAGCATTGCAAAATAATTCTACATTATTTTCAGGATTTTTGGTTGATGACCCCAAAATTTACAGAACCTCCTGATTAAGCATACTAGCTGAATTCTTTTCCGGATATATAAGAAAAGAAGAAAACAATTTGTTTTACCTTATGGGTTAATTGTCATCTATCTTACTTAAGTCACCATTCAATTTTTTTTTTGTCAAAACTTCAAGAGAGAAGTCTGATGGGATAATTTTGTAGTAAAAACCTCAGAGAGAAGTTTTAAAAATCGCAGAGAGCAATTTTTGTCTTCCCGTAGTACAGGGAGCAATTATTTCATTTTAAGAAACTCGCGAACTCAACAAGAGTTTTATAGTATACACGCTCAACAAGAAAGTGAGCAAAAATTGCAAAATCAGCATTCGGAAATTTCAAAGTTAGTATTCAACACCACACCATCATAAAAACTAAAATGTAAAAAATATCTTATAATACAGAAGAAATATAAATAATTTCTTTAGGTTGATTTGAATTTGGTTCATTCTCCTCAATATCAACCCAACATTCTTTCCTTTCTCTTCATGCGCTTCTCCATTTTTTATATTTAAACCTCTAAAAAGCAGCTTCGTCTTCTGAGCTTGAAGATGACGAGGAGCTTGGGTGATTATGCTTCTTTTTCCCCATAATTTTTTGAAATTTTTAATTTTTTCAAAAAAAAAACACTACTTACTAACTACTTTATTAAATTTTAAGAGGCAATTTTTACCACCAGAATTTAAGTAGGGAAGGTCTTTTTTTTCAAATTTTAAATACGTAGCGATTAGTTTTTGAGATATTAATTTTCAAAGTTGCATGGATTAATGCAAAAATCGTTTTATTGAGCTAAATTATTATTTTATTGAGAAATTTTTTATTTTGTTTTTTTAGGATACATCCCTACGTGGGCTGAAATCTACCTATACAATTTCAGCTTACTTTAAAAGTTAATATCTCAAAAACCAATCGCTAGAAATTTAACACTTTTGTTAAGGCATTTAAAAGATTCTTAAAACAAGATATCTTATCACTTGATCCACTTTCTCTATTTAAAATCTGGTGGTGAAACTAACTTTTTTTTCGAAAGGGTTGTGTCCTACGAAAATTCCAATATACCTACCCTAACAGGATGAGTGTTATTTTGAAAATGTCAAAAATTTGGCTACTTTATTTCAAACGAATACAAATTAAAGAATAAAATTACTTATCTACTTTAAATATCGTATTTTGTCAAGAGTTACCAGCACGCCCATGGAACGTTTTGTTTACTGAAATATCAGCTGTTTGCTTACTTGTGAAAAGAGCGACTATCTTCTTTGGAGTACGCGCTGTGGCATAATGCACATCATTCCACCATAATGGATGTAACTTCACAACATTTTAAAACTCAACTTAACCGAAAACGAAACGAAAATTGCTTAACTTTCAACAAGAGGATATGCCAAAACTACCCGCGGTTGGCGGCGTTGCCAGTTGTACCTTAATAATATCGTGTTTTGTGAAATATTTTAGAAATATTTAAGGCTCTCTCTAGTTTATTCAATGCTCCAAGACGGTCATGATTGTTATAAACTGGTGCTTAAGTTATTTAATTTACTAAATTGGTAGGTCTAACAACCTCTATAAAACAGTGATCGATTGGCTAATCATTAATCTAACCCCACACACAAATTATGTTATGTTAAGTTATGTTATGGTCTCCTCGCCTCCGGCATCAGCAACTTTTTGGCTTAAGTGCAAAATTTAACTGCTAACTAACTAAAAGCATTCTTTGAGAACAGATTATAACCTATATAAAACCCTTACCTTCGAATCTGTAGGATATTAAATGCAAAACTATATGTTCTATAAGATTTTATGTATCAATTGTAATTTATGTAAGAGTTATGTTGGTATCTCTTAAAAATTAAGTTTTTGCACTATAATATTTCTATAGGTGGCCAAGTTATAAACATAACTTTTATATGATATTGACTTAATGTAATGACCTGGAGATCAGCTATAAATTACAAGGAAATTCTAGACACCTCTATAAAGATTGGAGACCTTCCTAAAACTTAGAATTAAAATGTTACTTGGGATGTTTTGCTGAACACCAAAACAAGTCAAAATAGACTTTAGTAAAGTCATCAACAGAACCATGGATAAAGGTTGTTTGGTTGATTTTGTTAACGGCGGTCGATGGAGAATTTCAGGGGAAGCTACCATCAAAATGTTTGCTGAAATTTGGATGCGCTCTCCTCGAAAAATCGTTCTAATATTCTCTGATTATTATGGATTAAACAGGATGCGTACATTCATTTTAAAAACGGTTTTAGATCGCCTTTTTCATTTGATTAAAACGCTGGATTAGTCTGGGGTAACGTGGGATTAATATGAGTGATACAAATAGGTTTTCATTTTCTTGAATCTTTATTTTGTTACTTTAGAACTAGCCAGGACTGCTAAGAGTATAAGGTGTGTCTTCAAAAAAAATCAAAATTTAGTTTTTGGATCAGTTATCAATTCTTTTAAAAGAAAATTACTGAAATGCCTGTTGTGTTGCAATAATAAATAACTTGATTTATCTTTAATACAGTAGGGCGCTGATGCGTTTCCTTCTATTATATTTTTATTAGTTTACCATGCATTGTGTGATGGTAAGCTATTAAAATGCCAAAATTTATAATTAGACAGAACATAGAAATAGGGTAATGACGTGAAAGGAAGACATAGGTAAAAATTGTGATTTGAAAAGACTACAATTTCTTAGTTAAAGCGACCCTGGATTTAATGGGCTGTGGGAAAATCAAAATAATGCTCATAGTATAAGTAATGGTTAGGTACGTAGAAAATGCATTTAAATTTTTTGCCTTAACATTCTACACATGAAATTTTTCCCAAACAAGGCTTTACTATTTCGAGGAAGTTGAAGAATGAATGAATCTTCATCCACGAAGGTGTACAGAGTTATCCATTAAACTTTCCATGAAGAACAGTTTTTTTTCTATGGGTTAACAAAAAGCATTCAAATAGATATCACTTCTTCAACATTTGGCACTTCTCCCAAATCTGATAGTTGTGATATTACAGGCTGCGTTGACATGTTTTGTTATTTTAATTTAACACCCTGTTCATTGTGCCTCTTTGGCCATCTTTTTAGCTATTGATTGCGATGTTTAGATGGATATATGGTTGTGATAAAATCGTGTTACATTTTGCCATAAAACATGACCTAACGAATCTTGTTTAGTTTTTAAGTTATTAAGCCATATAATGTGCAGTATTGCCAAATATTTAAAAAAATTCTCAATATAGAAGGTATTAGATTAAAAATAACAACTACCCAACCTGTAAACTATAATTCTGAAGTTTGACAGAAGAGGTTTCAAATGTAGAAAATTGATGTGATAATTTTTGTTAATGCTTTCTAGGATCAGTAGTAAAAAAGGGAAGGAAAGAGAAATTTTACAATGGATAACCCTATACCTACATAGGACGTTTTTAGGTCACTTATCATAGACACCTGCTAATTTTAACCAAAATATCTTTTTTGTTAAATTGGGGCAGGTCGTTTATTCAATAATGCCTTCATTCGATTCTCCATTTTTTACATTTTAATATTTTGTGATATAATTTAGATGCTAAGTTAGTCTTAAGACCATAAGACACTGAAATACTGTAAATAAGAAGTTTTAATAGAGAAACCAAAGTATTGAGTAGATTTAGTTTAGTTTTAGTGCAACAAGATGGTTAAAAAAAGTTACATAATAAACATTTTGGCTCTGGTACAAAATAGCGCAGGTCAGAACAGTGCCTGGCCATAACGGCACAGGTCAAAATGGCGCATGGTCAGAAAAGCGCAAAAGAGCGCCGGGTCAGACTAGCGTATGGTCAAAAGAGCGCAGGTTTGATAGGTTTGGTTTCATTGCCTGACTACTATTACAAACTATTCCGACCGTGTGCTGTTCTGGCCATGCGCTATTTCGTCCTGCGCTTTTCTGACTATTTTGTACCAGATGTTTTGTTAAAAATTTCAGAATGGTCAAAATTTTGATTTTAAATTGGGACGGTACCTCCGATATAAAAGGCTTTTCATCTCATGCAACAACTGTCAAAGCTAAAAAGAGCACTAAATCGGTTGTCATTGATTGACCTGTACATAGGAGGTATCAGTTAAGATAAAAAAAACTATATTTTGTAAATTTGATGTATTTTTAATAAAAAAATGCAAAGTTTTGCACAGTGCAATCAAGGACGAAAGGCTCATATATTTGTAAATAATTTTTTTTTTTTAAATATTATTTTATTTGAGTGGATTGTGTGAATGCATAGGAATATGTAAATTTTATATGGAGAGTGATTTCTACAAAATAAAGTAGTAGTTGGTAACAAATTAAAAAAAAATGTTTTGAAATTTAATTCAAGTTGTGGCAGAGAAAATTACTAAAACACTGCTCAATAAAACTTTGATAAACCACTTTAAGTTTTAGAATATTTCGTTTTTTTTTTAATATTCGCGTGAATTGTTTGTAGGTGCTGTGTTAATATTATGTGCATATTTTTAAATAAACTATTTATTTATAAAATAAATTTTTTTTCATGAAAACTTACTTTTTTATTTTAACAGGCCCAAGCTTTATTGAAATTTTTTTCTTGTTTTTCTAATTTTCGTTTTTGGTTTGCAGAAAACCGAGGTAAGTTGAAGAGTAGAAAGTGGAGAGTGAAGAGAGGTTAAAGCCCTTGAAGTGAAGTTCTATAGATTTAAATGTGATGTTTATTCAAACCTAAAAAAGCCTCCTCCAATAAGCAAGAGGCAAATTCGAAGTGTATGTCACGAAAATCTTTGGTAAGTTTTTTTAATGTTTTCAAAATTGTGATGACACATTTTTCTTCGACAATCGTCCAATCAATGTTTTTATTGGGTAGAATGCGGCCCACTTTTAAAACCATAAAGTAGAACGTAAAAAAATTCCGAGAAATATTGAAGTGTATACTCTCAAAACCTGTATACAAACATTAAGGTTGCCAATATATCTGGACCTGAGAATAAAAAGGACTAAACTCCATTTTTCATGTTTTGAGTAATCGTTAGTTAAAGTTCCGTTGTTATTTATATGTAATTTAGAGATAGGCCAAAATTAACAACTAGATCGGCAACCAATCATACAAGGAGTATGGCCTTTTTTCTACCTGTAGTTTTGAATGTGCTTATTTCAGTGATGGTATTAATTCGATATGGCCAAAAATGGCGATTGGCCTTTTTAATACTTAGGTTCAGATATAGCTTTACGATAGAACATCCTAAGTCCTAAATGTCACAGTCTTATTGTTTTTTTTTTCAAAATACAATCGGTCAAAGATCGAAAGTTTACTCCGATCTTCTTATATTTTCATCTTCCTGATTTACCAACAAACAAAAAAGTTTAGTCATACTAGGGACTGGTCAGTCCCTGGTCGTAGCCATTTGAAACTTTCACCAGGGGATAACCGCTGGTATTTATTAACTTTTCATGTAGAGAAAAGCAACCAATTGGGCAAATGCTACTTAAGTAAATAGTGAAGACCATCACAACAAACTCGCATAACGTCAATAGCTATAATACCAATCAGTGACTAATTTTTATAAGCGCTGGGTTTAAATAAGGCATAGAATGGATTTCTACTTAATCAGCGACCGATTGGTCAAGGTTTTTCAGCCTTAATAGATACTTTTAGCTATTTTTTAAACGCATCCGTGTACTTATACCTATATATACCTATTTGCGAACGAGGCTCGACCGAACAGCTGACTGCAGGGTGGCCACTTGTCATAAAATCTTATGAATTCATAAAATTTCAATATTGTCATAAAACGTGCCCAAAAAAAACCTGAGTATTTTAAGTTTAGTGTAAACAAACTTTTGATATTCCACCTGTACATTTTCTCATGGGATGTTTAGGCAACTCCTTATACAAACCGCACGTTAAATTTTCAATCACAACTGGTAAATTAGCGCAGGAATATATAGGCAACTCATGAATAAAAGGACACAACAAGAGTTTTGCCGCGCTTTTTAATATTAACCAATAGATATGCTCGATTTTGGTTGCATTTTTTACTGCACCAAAACGTTGTGTGCGTACTTGTGTTGTAAGAAAATAACCCATATTACATCCTTGCAAAAGGTTTTGTTTTGTTTCAGTATTCTTGGCTACTTGACAAAATTAAAGACTGTTTTTTTGCTTGCTGCAAACTTTTTAAGAAAGTACCAGGCAAGTAAATCCCACATATACCACGCAGCTCCCGAAAAATACATAAAACTGGAAAAACCTTACCGTTTAAATTTTCATAATAGATTTGTTTTTATATGTTTGTATTAGTAAACGTTTTAATTTTAATGGTAAATGAACAAATGCAAAAATAAGATGGATTTATTATTTCACACAATTACAGGTACCTACTTGGAATTTAATTTATAAAATATATTTGTAATTTTAATATCGTTTTACATCCACTTCCTGGATGGCTGGTAAGAATTATTTACCTAACAAGTGCAGAAAATGATACTTTTCCGCACGCACTGGCGTTTGCCTGATCGACGCGCCAGCGCAGTTTGGGCAAGCCATAAATTGGAAGAGACGCTTTCCGCACGCGTTAGGTACAACATTTTTCCTACGAGCGTGAGAAAAATTTAAAAAAATTGCATGCGAGAAAAGGCTTTTTTATTTATTTTTTAATGCACGCTGTGCAGAAAAGTGACACTTCGCACTCTCATAGGAAAATATTATTACAAAAAATGTCATAAAATTTTTCAATTGTCATAAAATCATAAAAAAATTAGTTTTTTTCCCAGTGGCCACCCTGTGACTGCAATCGATGCGTTTGTGGTCGCAACGTTGTGCTAAACTAGTCAAAAATGTAGTGTCATTTGGCTTTATTTCGAACGCGTTAGGTTTAAGTATAAAGATACTTTTAAATAATAGCTAATGAACGTGTTATGCTTTATGCTAGGTTCTATGCAATTCTTGTATGCATTGGCCTTGAATGCCATAACAAAAAACTTGCATAGTATTATGTAGGTTAAAAAACTCCTACGCCTCATAGGCACTATCCGACAAGTAATTTTAAACCCTTAAAAGCGATTTAAACCAAATTACCTGAAAAAACAAAAGAATCGACTAATTTTAAAGCAAAAATGGCGGAAGCAAACTTTTTTCTCACGACGTAACTCTGTTTCTTTTTCGCGCAATAAAACGAAAATAAAAAAATCCCACATTTTAAAAGATAGTGATTTAGACGTTTTGTATAATATGTATAAAGCATGTGGGAAATCTCAGGAACAATAGTGTTATTTCTAATAATCACCTTCCGGTTGTATGTATATTAATCAGGCGGCCCGGTTCTCACATCGGTCAAAGGTAAAAAAGTAAGATTTGCGGGTTCGTGAGAATTTTTTTTTGTTGTACAGGGTGGTCCAAATTCGAGGGGATTTAGCTTTAGGTGTTTCTAAGGGATATGTTATGGTATAATGGTGTAAACCGCATTTCAGTATGTCCACCCGTGTTTGAGCTACGGGGGCTTTTTATTAATAAAAATTTTGGTGTAAATTGCTTTTTATAAATAATTTAAAATATAATTTATTTGTTAAGCTGTGTATTATCTGTGACATTTAGTTTTTCAGATATGAATAAATTAATGAATGTAGAAATACGGGCGGGACTATTCCCATGTACGTAGGCCACCTTGCTGGGCCCGTTGCACGCCCACTATCCTTGGTTTAGCCCTCGAAGCCTGCCTCTTTCGCAAAAGAACAGATTTTTCTGGGCTGCAACCTTCGTTTTTCAGATATAACTCTAATTTGATATTTTTCTTGTAGATTGACTTACTTTTTACTTGGGTTTTTAAATCAGCGTGAATTTCCTTTAAAACGATGTATTGCACTTATAATTTGTTTATTTTTATATGGTTATTATTTTTTTATTTCTTAATAATTTCTTTTTTTTTTGTATTTTATCGTCTTTTTTTCTAAAAGGAATATAATAAAAATAATTAAGTAAATAATAAAATAAAATAAAAACAGGAAATTAAAAAACAAAATAAAATATCATGTGTGATACACCATTTTAAAGGAAATTTTATGGTCATTTTTAAAATCGAGTAAAAAATTAGGTCATTGCATAAGAAAAATACCAACTTAATGTTATATATATATTATTATTATTATTATAGACAAGCGGTTTTCACTCGGGTTTTTCGCTACCTCCCCCAGAAATACCTAAAATCTCCCAAATTTGAACCACCCTTTACATATGAGTCGTTCAAGTACGTCGCTTCATGTAGGGGATATTAATTTCTAAAGGAGGTACGCAAGGGGTAAATGAAAAAGTCGCAACTTTTTTGATGCATGACAGACATAACAGCGCAAAAGAGCACGGGTTAGACTAGGGTATGGTCAAAAGAGCGCAGGTTCGGTGGGTTTGGTTTCATTGCCTGACTACTATTATTAAGCTAGTATTACATGGAGAAAAAATTAATCGATAAAAATTTTTTAAGGCCACTCAAATGCTTTTTTTTGATAGTCTTAGCCTTCCATTAGCAGATTTTCCTCGCGGATTTCAAGTTATGGTGAATGTGCCAATCGTTCTCTCACTGTTTTACTCACTGGGAGACAAGATGAAGTTTTAAAATCCGCGCGTAAAAAAAGGTTATGGAAGTCCAACTTTATGTATGTTTGGAACTTCACGGTATAGTGACCATTAATAAATTGGAGATCAAACTTATTCAAGCCTCTCAAATGCTTTAAATTTTGTTGTGAATTTTGTCGTGACACGCCCACTATCTTTGGTTTAGCCCTCGAAGCCTGCCTCTTTCGTAAAATAACAGATTTGTCTGGACTGCAACCTTCGTTTTTCAGATATAACTCTAATTTGATATTTTTCTTGTGGAATGAACTATTTTTTACTTGGGTTTTTAAATCAGCGTGAATTTCCTTTAAAAAGATGTATTGCGCTTATAATTTGTTTATTTTTATATGTCTATTATTTGTTTATTTCTTAATAATTTCTTTTTTTAAAAGGTAATAAGTAGTAAGTAAAAGTAATAAATAATAAGTAAATAATAAAATAAAATAAAAACAGTAAATTAAAAAACAAAATAAAATATCATGTGCGATACACCATTTTAAAGGAAATTTTATGGTTATTTTTAAAATCGAGTAAAAAATTAGGTTATTTCATAAGAAAAATACCAACTTAGTGTTATATATATTATTATTATAGACAAGCGGTTTTCACCATTCTTAATTTCTCAAAAATCAAACCCACGCAACATCTTGCTTAAAACTTCGTGCGTGCTGAAAGCGTTGAAAGGGCGTATATTTAAGGGGGGTTCTACCATTGATTGGTTTTGGCAGCTCTTAAAAGTGACCGTTTTTAAATGCAATGCAAACAATATCAACGACAACCATTGCGTCGGTTGATAACATTTTTTTAACCCCTTTTCCCCTTAAATTACATAAAGCCTGGAAACTCAGAAACGACGCTGATGATGCTTATTCTTAAAAGTGAGAAAAAGGAGTGCTCCTGGGGAGCATTTCTCTTACAAAAACGCCCTTGATTGGTCGAAGTCTCATTTTTTTGTCATGTTTCTGTCAGTTTTGGCAGTAATGCCATTAGTTGTGAGCGATTTTGCTTAACCTTTACCAGCACCGTTGTCAACTAAAAAGCCAGTTAACTCCTACCGGCTCAGTGCCCTTTAGCCTACAGTGGCTGCCGTTTTTATAACCAAATTGATAGGTAAAACATGGATTTTTTTGTCAGTTGGTGTCAATATGGCACCGATCATAGGTCAAAGGATACTAAAACTGAGATTTCCACTAATCAGGTGCGTTTTTGTTAGAGAAATGCTCCCCTTGAGTACTCCCTTCCCCGAAATTGAAAAATACGAACCCAGGAATCCAAGCAAATCAGTAGTGAAACTGTCATCAAAATCTCTAGTGTTTTTTGCGTGGTACTTTACTTACTTACTAAGTTTGTCAGGACTTAGCACTTCATTTCAATGCTCCCCTTCCCCATTCTAAAAACGTACAAAAATCAGCATTCGGGTAAAAACATTACGTAACGATGTTACGTAACGCAGTTGCAAACTCCAAACACTTTATAACAACTCACCGCTCCTCCCTTGACGACATAATTTAAGCGCCGGTTCCAGGGTCTACCGGGCCCTTAGCACCATCGGAAAAGCGGGCCCCTCCGCTACTCCCGAACCTAGATAAAAATAATTTCAAGAATCAAAAATCATACTAACATTTATTAAAATAAAAATAAACAGAAAGTTTAACTTTGCACGTTAACAAACTTTATATATCTAGTTTTACATAAGAAAAACGTATTCTCACACTTTATATTCACCTCTATATATAACTAGGTCTACTTATAAAAATTGTTTTTGAGCTTTCTCGTTGGCAAATTTATCAATTATTTGTTCATAATTGATATAATTCAAAGATTTACTTTCAATATAGTGGACAGAAAGAGAATCCAAGTTCTTGTCCGAGGCTAGCGCGGTGCTTATTTTTTACCTTATCCAACGCAGAAAAAGAAGTTTCTCCATTAGATTTTGATATACCCAACAAACACAACGTGGTTTGGACGCTAGCGCATCTCTTATAATTTTTCGGAAGTCAGCTGGCGGCTCGACAACTTGGGGCGCCCGCCGCGGCATGTATACCACACACGCTTGGGCACGTATCGGCCGACAGGCGGGTGGGCGCCAGTATTTTACCTGTAATTAAAAAAGTGTTGAACGCAACCGGAATCCCAACCTGCGCTTCCCGGGTGAGAGTCTGATACTCTACCACTACGCCACGAGCCTTCTATATCAAGTCTGTCTTTTAACTTCAACCGTTGCGAACCATAGAAATATGATTTATTTCTAAGTTGCGAACCTGCCTCGAGAAAGGTTACGTAGAGCTGGCGCCTATGAAGCGACAAAACGCTTAATAAGCTGAATAAATAAAGATTGCAGTGATTTCTAACCTCACTTTTTGCGCCGTTTTCGTTAATTATATACAAATTACAAGATACAAAATACCAACACTTTGGTATTATTTTGTATCTGTCACTAGTAGCCAGTATTATATAACTTACAGCATTGATTTAACGGCTTTGATAGTCTGTCGCTAGTATCTAGTAGCTTGTATTTGTAATTGTGCCTTCAGCCATACGGTCAGGCGTTTTTCAACAAGCAAAGAACCTACTCGTTAGAAAACGCATTTTGGTGGTGTTTAACCAACCTCGGAATGAATTCGAATTAGCGATCGCCAAATACGTTCCGAAATAAAGGACGATTTTAGCGGCTGCATTGCAAGTGCCTATACTTCCCGTCAGAAATCCGCCGGTATCAATTAGCGGCCGACTGTTTACCGCTACTTCCTGGTTTGCTGGCTAGGAAGAGAGAAAACTCTTTATTGCCTATTTTTATAAGAAGAGCTTAGCTGCGTTCGGTATTTACGTCAGATTGATCTGCCTAATCTGAATCGTACGTTTATTACGTTTAGATGTAAGGCAGGTATATCCGAACCGTTCGGTAATTCAATGATCAGTTAGACGTACATCCGTGTGCTTGATGGTTTTTGGCCGACGAAACAGATTAATTTGCGATTGTGAGATTACATGTGTTTAGATTTTTAAATTTTTTGGTATCATTTTCTTAACAGGGGTCAAAATCGAATTTTATTGTAAGAAAATAACTGCTATTCAGCTAGATAATAGAAAAAAGCGAATTTATGTTATTTTCTATTCTCAACATAGCCCTCAACTTGCAGTAAACTAGAGATTCCTTCATCGTCTAAAAGTAATTTATTAGCCATAAAGTGCCACCAAAAATCGACGTTGATGAGCGCGTCCTTAAAATAAATTTTGTGTTAATAATTGCAATAAATCTAGATTAATCTGTGACTGTACTCTTTTAGCATTTTTGCATGCACTTAACTTTTAGAACTGGGTCCTACGGGCCCCTTGATGGCCCAGGCCCTTAGCGAGTTCCTAGTGTGCCTAATGGAAGAACCTGCGCTGCATAATTTAATAACCTTCTTAAAACATAATCTGTATATAAGTACTACTTACCAAGATTTTAAATTGTAAGATTTTTTTTCCATTTTGAAATGTTTATCCGAACTCCTATGAAATCATAAATAAAATCAGAAATTGTAAAGTAGTAATCTTAAGTGTTGCACAAGATAATTCTGCCGACAATTTACGAGAAATTTATGTTTATAAGGCCCTTATTACTTAACCGAGGGTGTTCTGGTTGGCTGGTCCTCAGTTATGCCAAAGATAATCGTGTTGTTTTACGTGTAAATGCAGTATTTTTCATCGTCTGATTTTACAGAGGCTTAATCAGGTTAAGATATCAAAGGTAAAGGCGATTTGGTCTTTTATACAGGGTGTCCCGAGGAAAACGAAACAGATGATGAATATTTGTATCACCCACTTTCCCTTTTTTTATTTAAAATATTACGGAGCTCGTCTTCGGCTCGTCAATAATACCGAAGTCGTTATTACTTGACTTTTATACAAAAATTAATACACAGCTCGTCTTCGGCTCGCCAAAGAGATTCGAGTAATAACTTGATTATGCTTTTTTATTTAAAATATTACAGAGCTCGGTTTTGGCACGCCTATGAAGCGGAGGATATATATAGCATAGCTTGCCTTTGGCTCACCAATGACACTGGAGTAATATTGATATATGTTTCTTCAATTAGTGTACTTTCCTTAGTATTATTGGTGAGCCCAGGGCGGCGAGCTGTGCATTAATTAGGATATAAAAATCGAAAAATAACTTTCCCTAGTATTATTCTCTCTAAGTTCTGTGTGTGAAACTCAGCCCTCAAAATGGGTGTGTCTCACGAAAATTCCGATATAGCCAAAAAGTGCCACCCTTGAATAACAAATTGAGGTGTTGTAGGGTTTTTTCGAAATGTACTCCATGTACTCAAAAACGCACTTCGACAGTTTTGGGCGGACAACTGTATGTACCTACTTAAGCTTCGCAGTTTTTTTTTTAATAAATATTTGGTTTCATTTGTTGTAAAGCTTAAGTTTATGCTCATTTTTAAGCCTTTTTGAATATTTTAATAATTTTTTAAATTGTAAGGTAGTATGCAAGACGTTTCTAACTGTTGTTTTTCTACGAAATAGAAATAAAACAAGTTAAATTTTTTTTAAATGAAATAAAATTTAAAAAAAGTGAAGATTTTTCAAAATTTGCCAAGAAATGTAAGAGAGATCATGCGCAAAATGCCATTATGGGAGGTAATTTAAGGACACCACGAGGTTTATACGCTATATTTTGTACTTTTGGATCTTGACGGTCATAAAAATGCAGGTACTCTACGAAAAGCAAATAGTCAAAAAACTGTCCAGTGGCCACATAATTACTTGCAATTTACAAAGGGATTCCGAGGGGATAAGGAAGTTTTTATTCATAATATTAAATGAGGATTACTTTTCACCCTGAAATGACAGATAAAAAGTGCACTTTTTAATCCTTAATTGCAAAAAATAAATTAACTAAAAAAAACTCCAGAACCTTTAAAAAACTATAAATAAATTAAAACCACAATTAATAATTATAATAATTTTATTAAAATCATAAAATCTAAAACAATTTAAATTACATAATACAACACAGTAAACAAATAAATAAATGTATAATTGTTGCGACTTCGTGGGAGTAAAATAAAAACACTGGTTAAAATACATAAATAAAATAATTTCCTTTGAGGTTTCGAAATAACCGTTTTTTTTGGCGGAGATTCAGTAAACAATTAAAATAACTAATTGGATTTAAAAAATTATTTGACACTGGATAATTCAAGAATACCTTTTAAAGCTAAATATTTTGCTCAAATCTAAGAAACCACATTGTATTTTCAATCATTTACCTTGTTTTTTTTTTAAATTATATTTAGAGCAGACTCATGTAGCAAAACGAGAAAGTCAAACGACTAACTTTTTTGCCATTTTAATCAGTTGACCAGATAATGCTAGCTTTTGGTTTTTTCGGCCATAAAAATTTGACAAAAAAGATGTAAAACCTTATTAATTTATTTGTTTGTTTGGAACTGAGATTCCATCAGTTTACTGAGATAAAGAATTTGCTTAATTCCTGTTCTTTCTGTGAGACATAAGTTTTAGTTAAAATTTGGTCAAATTTTAGTGTAGGTAGAGGTGGATCTCGAACTATAAACATTAATATTTATAAAAAATATCTAAATTGACTAGGTACGTTTCCTAATTCTTAATTTCATCAACTGTTTGGTAGTTTTTAAGTCGTCGGTCCCTCTTTTCTCCAAGAAATATAGGAAAAAAAGACCGAAAAACAACGTTGAAAATTACTAGAGGTTTCGTAGCGTGGACAATATATGATCTGACAAATAACTCGTAACCTATTTGATACGCATGCTCCTTTGCTTGTTCATGTTCGTCAACATGAGCGAAATGTATGACGTGAGCAGGTCGTCCATTTTGTACCCCAGCGACGTTTCGCACAGCAGCTTCGAACCTCTGACTAGGTTCCCGATGGTCATGTGGAAGTAGGTGTTCCCCGATGACCAGTTCGATATTCGGGTGAAGGGGTGGGTGACCAGAATATCCTAAGACAAGGAAAAATAGTATTTTTAATGCATTCAGTTAGAGCAAAGGCATAAGGAGTATACGGGTTTTTAAAATTACCTAATCTTAGATGTTTAACCAGTGGCGTACACAGGAATTGACTTCGGGAGGGGGGTTACCATAATTGATACAAGGAAGCAGGTGCTTACAAGCGAGGACCTGTGCTCAAATGTAGAGGGGGGGGGTTAGCCAAATTTAAAATTTGATGTATGCTTCAATGCGCCGCAGGCAAATTTTTTTGAGAAATTAACACTTAAAATTCAATTTTTGACATAAAATTAAAGTAAAATTGTAAATAATAATGGGGTTTTGGGAATTTAAGTTGTTTAGTTACCCTTAATTTGTTTTTTTAAATGCTAAAATATGCCGAAGGCGAAAATTTTTCCGAAAATGACACCTAAAATGCCATTTTTGACACCATATCGCAGGCAAAATGTTTTATAAAATTACATTAAAAAGACCATTTTTACACAAAAACATAAAAATGAAAGGTGTTATTCAATTCATTTTTTTTTTTTGAAAAATTCTGTGAAATTAAAATAAAAACGTGTTTATTTTGTTGGTAAGGTTATTCTTTGCAAATAATACAATTTTTGTTAATAGGCTGGACACATGAATGAAAAATAACTATGTTTTTAAAAAACAAAACAGAAACATTTTGAAAGTCTTTTTCTTCATAAAAGCAAAAGAGAATTATTCTAAGAACATATGTTTTTATATAAAAAAACAAAACTTCTAATCCTAAGAACATTTTTTATATAACTTTTGTAGGAACATATTTTTCTTGGTGAAAAACAAAATGCAAAATTGCTTGAGCTAATATATCTTCTTTAGACTTTTTCGTTGGCGCCGAAGGCCAAAAAGATGAAAAACATTTAAGAAAATATCATTCCCATGATTGTTTTCATTCATTTCAGTCATTAATGATACGGGAATGCGAATTTTTCCATTTTTTTTAAAGTTTGAGGTCTTAATTATAACAGCTCAGCATCTGCATTAGAAAAGTTTGCGCCTGCTCGTGTCTTACATGTCTTAAAGAACACACGGGAATGAAGCTTACTTTAAGTTTTTAAATATAACTTTAAAAAAATCGTATTTTAAAAACAAAGGAAACTAAGCAAGTAGTATTCACACAAAATATTTTATTTTCCATAGTTCTTATAACTTTTAGACTTCCAATTGGGGGACGGTTTTCGTGGAATTACCCATCTGCAATCGTAATAGTATTCACCTGATTACTTTTTTTGTATATCTCCATGTGCCTAAAGTAGCGTTTTCCCCAAAAATTTCTAGCAGTCATCTGGGGCTGTTTTAGGTTTTTTTTTAGTGCGGTAAGCATGGGCAGGTAAATAGAGGTAAGAATATTTTTTTAAACTTTGAAAACTTAATAAAAATAGTAAAAGATAATTTTATAGAGAATACTTACTAATATTAAACCAATCAGTGTTTTCTAAGAAAACGCAAATAGAATTTGAATAGTAAATAAAGGAGCCAACAAGATTAACATTTTTAACAATGAATTTTTTAAGGATTCCCACGGTGCAAAGCTTCCTGTTTTTAAGTTATGTAGCTGTTATTTTTTTACTCCATTGTTTAACATTAATTAATATAATAGCGGCTGATTAGCCTAGTAATTTTAATTATAATAATTTTTATTGGACTTTTTATTATTTTTCTTGAGTTTTAATTTCATGTAACTGTTTTTAATAAATGCCTTGAGATGCCGGATCTAAATAAAAATAAATTGACCCACACGTACGCATCTAACATCTTATAAACATTTTTTTTTTATTGCTAAAATGTCTAAAAAGCTCGAGGTCTGACAATATTTTTTGTCATTCTAAAAGCTGTTAAACAAATCTACCAATATTTTTGATATATTGATCAGTTATTTAGCTAAAGTATGTAGTTCAAAGACACAAAAATATTTTTTTATCCATGTACACTTGATTTAAAAAAAAATGCATACATGCTACTACCAGCTAAAATGTCTAAAAACTTCAAAAGTACGACAATTTGTCAAATGGTTTAAAAAAGGTCTCTAAACTAAATTATCACTCGAGTAACGGATGAAGACTGTTCCATAAAGAGGGCGGTAACCCATTTTGGAGTTGATAAAATAACAATAATACGATGGAAACAGCGCTGGATTGAAAACAATTCGACGAATAGGAAATTTGGATTAGGACAAACACGATGGTAAACGTAATACTAACTATTTTAACTTAAAAAAGAACTAAAATAAATAATTTAGTATTTAATAGGATCACCATTTTTCTCTATTACAAGCTGCAAACGTCTGGGCATTGAAAGTTAAATTTTGAAAATACTGATGGTCTTCTGAGAGCTTAACTCTTCAGCATTTCGTGGTCTCCAATTCCTTTGGTATATTATTTTAACGATTCGACCCCATATATTTTCCATTGGGTTAAGGTCAGGGCTGTTGGCTGGCCAAGGAAGTATTTCTATATTATTATTCTGAAACCATGGGCGAACAACATTAACCGTGTGTACTGGACAGTTGTCCTGCTAATAAACGAAGTCATTATTTTCATGTAAAGCCTGTACAGATGGCAGCGTAACGTTTTCAAGGATTTCAATATATCGTTCACTATTGAATCTTCCTTCGATTCTTCAAAAAAAACCCAAACCAGCCCCACATGTCTACAGAAAAATGTACAGCTTTTTTAATTTAGTTTGTATATTCGGGTTCAAATCTAGAATTTGGTGGACGATAAACTAAAGTTCTCCTGCTGCTTGAAGATGATTGAAACATTTTTTCGTCAGTGAAAACCACCCTCTCCCAGAAGTCATTATCATGAAGAACGTTGTTCAGTGCAAAAATCACTCTGGCCTGTTTTTATTCTTCTGTTAGAAAAGGCTTCTTTGCAGCAACTCGACAAGAGACTTCTGATTTCGTTACTCTTCTATTTACTGTTGCTAAAGATCCCGGAAATAATGTTACATTAGCTGCTTCAACCGACGTTGAAAAAGGATTTTGTCTGAGATGGTCAATAAGTCTCTCATCTTGCACTTCAGAGCTTACTTTTGGCCGTCCTGATCCATCTTTCCTATCCGTAGAATTATTTTCAATCCAGCGCTTTTTCCATCGCATTATCGTCATTTTATCAACTCTAAAATGGGTGGCCGCTCTTATAGACCAGCCGTCTTCTATAAGTCGAGTGAAACTTTTGTAAATGTTGATATCTGTGGCATTTTTAAGGATGTCACACCGAATTTTAAGCTGTCAGGCATGCTAAGCTGGTGGTGCCTTGTAATAGTATACACTAATGGAAAGCTAAATTTTGTGGCATAGGAAAAAATGCATGTATGAGTTTTTTTTTAAATCAAGTGTACTATGCATAATTTTACTGTTAATGTTGTGGGGTTCGCAATACTTTTTAAGTGGTATCTTAAAATAAAATATTTTATGAAGAATTTTGGTGAAACGATACAGAGAAAGACTTGATTTGACATACTTACTACGGGCCTAAAATCGGTTTTATATAAGGACGGTTTTAAATTAAATCATCGCTTTCTCCGAGGGTTTATACGTCTTTCATTGAATGTCATTTAATTTCAGTTAAAAAAAAACAAGTTAACCACAGATTTTTCGGCAAAATCAGGGTTCAGTGTTTCTTTAGGTTGGAAGTAATGCCATGGCCACTTGAACCAAGGTTTTTAGGATACACCTAGCCCTAGGTATCCTCTAAATTTAGGTAGGTGTCAGTTTTCACTTGCTGAAGCGTTTAGGTGAGTCCTAAACGTGTTAGGTTAGCCCTAAATCTAGGTAGTCGATTTTGGGTCCCTAGCTCCCACCTTACCCTTACCTATTGATAATATATCCTCAAAATTCAACTAACCACAATCTTTTTTTTGTGGCTGTGTTGTAAAAATGGATGATCTGGAGCTCTTAGTCCAGTATGTTTTAACAGTTAGAAAAGAATGTTATAAAAACTTAATATGCTCAATTTTAGACAAATTCAGTCATTATTTGAATTTCGTAAATCTCTGTTGTATTTATTTTTTATAAGAAATGTGAAGATACTATGTTACACCCGTTACAATCGAGTGATACTTACTTTACCCTTTTAGAAAATAAATATATAACAAAGGTATACCTAGTACATTTTTGTTGCCATTTATTCTCTTAAAGCATTATAAAAATTAACCGCTAAATAAACTTTTATACGTGTAACATCTAAATGAGACAAAGTCATCAAATCAGTCACCTAGTTACACTTTTTCTCTCTGAAGGTCTTACCATACTTAGTTTTGGTGTTGCATCCAACAATCAAGATTTTATGGCAACCAATTGGGTTTTCCATCGATTTTGGCAAATGTTGTATCGTGGTCGTGATTCTTCAAAAACCGTCAGAAAATCGGATGATTTTTAAACAAGTTTATACTAACTGCTTTTTTGTCAGGACTTATTTGCTAATATTCCTTAAAATTTAGATTCTTAATACTGTACCAGTAAAAAATATGCCAATTTTAATTTTTGTAGGTAGTTTTTGTGAAAAACCTTTCTTTTATTTAAAAAATGTTTGTTATTTTTGTGTGTAAACAAACCTTTAAAACTTTTAACATACAAAACCATAGATAGCCATGAAATATGTCGCTGCTACTCTTCAGGAAAGTTACACAAATTCTGTCTTTCCTTTTACATGGTATGTGTGCAGTGCAAAGAATATGCTCCAATCAACCATCGAAATTACCTAGGATAGAATGCAGGACAGAAATGACTTCTGGCGTTACATTAGCTTAATGAATTTAAAAGAAGAGAACGCAGAGTGTTCTGTCCTTTTGCTCAGTTTATAAAACTTACACTGCGTCAGATATAAATATTTCCTCCGATTTAACAGTTAACTTGGACTGTGTAATTATTAGTACCATGGATGTTTATAATAAGATTCTCCAGCTTACAGACCACCTTGGTACTGGACCTGATAGCATTCCTCTCCTAGTTATAAAGAACTGTATAGTATTTTCTTACTTACTTTGTCAAATTTACAATAGATCATTAAATGAAGGTATTTTTCCAGAAGTTTGGAAAACGAGCTATATTACACCTATTTTCAAAAGTGGTGATAAACCTTCAATTGAAAACTATAGAGCTGTTTCTAAAATCTTTATTTTCTCTAAAATACTTGAGGCCATAATAACCGATAAGATAACAACAATATTCAAAAATATTATAATACCTGAACAGCATGGTTTCAGAAAGGGGAAATGCACTGCTTCTATTCATTATTTTCATGGTAGTTTTTTGTCTTGGATTGTCGATCAGCTTTCAGGAAGGAAGCAAAAAGTAAAGATTATAAATATTGTTTCAACAGAGATTAACATAACCTCTGGCGTTTTACAAGGTTGCCATTTATCTCCGCTTTTATTTAATCTGTTTATGAATAATGTTAAAAAAGTTTTTAAAAATTGCAAATTCCTGAATTTTGCTAATCACAAAAAAATATTTTATACTATCAAAACTATTTATGACTGTGAAATCGTTCAGAATGAAATAAATCGATTTTACTCTTGGTGCGAACTCAATCATTTGAACTTAAATTTAAATAAATGTAAAGCAATGACTTTCCACAGAACAAAAAATCCTTTCTTGTTCAGTTATTTATTCAGCTGGAGGTGTTAAATTAGAAAGAGTTTATATTATGAAGGATTTAGGGGTCTATTTAGATAATAGAACTCAATTTAGCAGAGCACATTGAGAGAATCTAATAGAGTTATGAGGATGTTAAAATTTGTAACTTGTAACTTGAGCGACTTTAATAATGTTTTCACCTTTAAAAATGCCTATTCTGCTATTATTAGGCAAATACTGGAGTGCAAGCCCTGTTTGGTCTCCTTTTTATGATAAACATAAGTATCAACTTGAAAAAGTACAAAGGAGATTCTTAAGATTTATTGCTGACAAATTGGGAATAAAATACGACTGCATCAACTATGATGATTACCAGAAACTCCTAAATTTACAGACCTTACAACAAAGAAGAGACCAGCAGGACTTGTGCATTTTGTATAAAATAATGAATATCATTGATTTATTTGAACTCCTAACTTCAATAGGTATAAATATTCCTCATCGTAACAATAGTAGAAATAATAGCTTATTTTCTATTAACTATCACCGTACTAATTATGGTGATTTTTCTCCAATAACTAGATTTGCTAGACTGTCCAGTTCTGTGATAAATAGGCAAAGTAGCAATTTAGCTTCGCCGTAAAACTGGTCTTGCGGAATATCTTTAAAACATTAAATTTGCAAAATGTTAATAAAAAAAATGTCGCAGTTTTTCTTACAACGTTAGAAGAAATATTAAGGATGCTGTGTTTCTATTTTAAATGAGGCAATAAGTATAAATCGCCACTTTCCAGAATTGTAACTGGTGATATTTTCTGTCGTTTCTGAAGAATCGCGACCCGTATACCAAACGAAATATTTGTATAGCCATGTTGCCAGTTTTATTTCTACCCAATCTAACCAAATCACTTACCTTAGTTTGTGGATGTATCAAACAAACCCCATGCTTGTTAATGGCAATCAGTAACATTTCCGGATAGTTGGAATCAGTTGTTTGCTTGACCTCGAAGAAAGCAGATCCAAATGTGGGCCACCTGTTCAAATTCAATTTTAAATATTGCTCCAAAGAAATTACTAAATGAACTAATTTTAAAAAAAAGGTTAACAGAATTGCAATTTATTTAAAAAAAGGCATTATTAGAGATTGGTGGATATTTCATGAAAAGTTTTTTTACAGCCCTACACATTTTATGTTGGGTATGAGTTGGATTTTTATCATGTATATATTATCTTTGGATGAAAATACTGTAACCAAGTATAAACCTTTAATCTCCTTATCTTTTGCATCTTCCAGAAAACATTTTAAAGACGTGGATTTTTTACACTACTCGTTGAAGGTACAGAATGTTTGATTTTACCTGTAGATGATTTTTAAAAACGCAATTTTCGCATCATCTGGGGTCATGCCTCCATCTTGGTTGTACGCTGCTACTATAGATCGCTTCCAATCGTTAGCCGATTGAACTTTGACTAGATCAACTGGGATAAGCTCTCGAAGCATTTGTCTGAAATAAGTAAAACGTAGTATAAAAAGTTTGTAGCGTTAAGAAATATTCTTATTCGTTGCCACAAACTTTTACCTTATATACACAAAGACAAAATATAATCAGATTTAAGATTATAATTTTGTTATCTTAATAAGAAGTTACAAAAAAAGAAGTTACAAAACCTCCAAATCAGTTACTTCAACCGAAAAGAAACCAAAAAACAAAAGATCAAAAGATCTAGGGTGGAAATAACGAAAATTCAAACTTGGATGAGCATCCCACAAGGAACACACAAAGGACCAAGGCGAAAAGAGAAATGATTAAACGATCTTTCGCTCTGGGTAACCAGCACGAGCTTATCAGTGGTTTCACTGGTCACCCTCCCCATACATCATTAAACACCATCATACACTTTGATTTCCAACCTTGAATAACTCACTCGTTATTTCCACCCAAGATCTTTTGTAATAAGAAGTTGTTTAGTTCCACCTTTATATACGCATCGACAATTTAATTTAGTAATCAAATTAAAAAAAAAAAACATGAACAACCCTATGAACATAGCTAATTATATTAAAAAATAAAACAAAGGCACGACCATCATGTTTTACTTACGGAATCGCCTGCAATTCCTGTTTGCTCTCGCCAAACCTGACCCTGTACCCTAGCGCCGCCAACTTAATCGCTTCCTCTTTGCTACACTTGTGATAACCCCTTAGCAATTTGGGCAATTCTTGATGGAAGTGGAATATCAGATCGGCGTTCTTGTCTTTTCCGGGTACGGTATTGGTCCAGAGTTTCTTCATAAAGAATACTTGATAGGAGAATTGCGGGGTTACACCGTCTCGCGACGGTCGGGCTTTTCTTATCCAGTCGGTCAGGTGGCGGACAAAGTCGAAAAAGAAGTCGCCTTCTGGGACTGAGATCACCTAAAATTGACAAAATAAGCATTGGAAGACTATTTTTTAGTTATCATTGAACGGAAAACGAAACATATCTAAACTCTGATATTGCAGCATATTCTGTATAAGTATTTTAGGGAAAATCGCTTCAGGGGCCTAATTCTTAAATCGATAGAAAGGTAGTACTCTCCCAGATTTCTGCCAATGGCAAAGCTACACGCTATCACAAGTTCTCCGAAAGTCAAACACCACCTAACAGAACTACTTTTCCACCACTCGTGGCAACTTCAAGCTTTGCCATTGGTGCAAATCAGGGTGAAAGTTCTCTATTCTCTCACTTTCAAGAAAAAGCAACCTGGAAAGTTTCCTCTTTCAAAAGATGTTAAGTTCTCAAGTAGGCGAGTATATTGTTAGAGGTTGATAAGTCTTTATCGCATAGATGGGTTACTTTTGGTATATTCTCATTATCCTAAATTTTAGACTCTCAAGGGCCAATGGTATAGGCCAGTCAAATTAAGGTATTTTGAGGAATTAATTCCCAGCGAGCTGGAAATTAATTTAATATCTTTATTCGGTCCTAAATGAGTAATCTGAGTTTGCCCTATCCCGGGTGAGGAGCTTAACTTTTGGTGGCCAAAAAACCGCCAAATTTTTGCACATTTTTTAGTTTTTTGCTTGTAGCTTGAAAACGGTGCGTCGGATGGAAAATACTAATTCAATAATGCAGAGGACTAAACTCTGCTGAAATCGAATGTTAAAAGCAGGAAAAATTTTTCATTTCGTTGCAAAATTACATTTTGCGACGTCGTCGGTTAAACTGAAGGACCATCATACGGGGCGCAAATATTTTCAACGCTAAATTTTGTAACCTTTTCGTAGCTATTTTGTTACGGTTAAATTAATTTTGTAGCTGCAGCCGTTTTCGAGAAAATGCAACCCCCCTAGATTAACCGTTAAGCTAAGGGGACATCCTATAACTTTAATTCTGTCAAATCTAGGAAGATCAAATAAACACTACATTTTGTAGTTAGGCTTGTTTGAGGGAATCACAGGTGAGCTTAAGTTTTGGTAGCCAAAAAACCGCCAAATTTTTGCATTTTTTTTTAGTTTTTTGCTTGTAGCTGTAAAACAGTGCGTTGGACGGAAAATGCCTAAATTCTGCGTCGAATGAAATCCAAAACGTCAAATTCGGTTTAGTGGTATAGCCGAAATCGAATGTTGAAAACAGGGAAAATTTTTAGTTTCGGTGCAAAATTACATTTTGCGACGTCGGTTAACCGTTTTGTAGCTACTTTCTTACGGTTAAATTAATTTTGTAGCTGCAGTCGTTTTCGAGAAAACTATGGTGGGATGGGATGGTACAAACTCAGATTAAACACATTTAGGACCAAAATGAGGTATTAAAACAATTTCCTCAAAACGTTTTTTTTTCGTCCTAATGTGACTGGCCTAGAAGGAACTTTCACCATGGTGTTGCTGTGGTTTTCTCTCGGGGTTTGATTTTTTTTTGATATTCCGAATACAGGTTCCTGGAGGCAGATTTTCAAAGTCAGACGAAAAGTGTTTGTCTACGAGTACTAACTAACGACAGTTTTCTCGTGGGTCTCTTTCTATACCGCGTAGATTGGGGGGTATATTTGTGCCACGTTTAAATACAGTTTCAGTCCCCTTCTATACCGGGCAGAATGAGGGGCAAAAGATATGCCGGCGCAGGTGAGCCTGACCGCGCGTGGGACGGATTTGGCCAAAACTGTTCGTATTCGAACGCGGCTGAAACGTACTGACATGTCTTTCACCTTCCATTTTATGTAGTATAGAAAGAGACTGACGGGAAAACTCCCTTTGGTTAGTAGTCGTTGTTTCCGTCTGACTTTGAAAATCTACCCCTAAGAACTTTAAACTATCTTTCCGATCTTTGCCTAGCTAAGGAGTTTGCATTGCTAAACTAGTATGCCCCAGCACCTAGCCAAAAGTATAAGTTAATATTCTAATGGCCAATGGCTGGCGACAGACACGAAGAAAAAATGTAATAAAAGGATAAAAAAGTCGTTGACGACTTTGAAAAGTCTGCATATAAAATAGAAATTAATTAAAAAAAGATTAACTCAGGAACTCAATTTAACTATACTGATATTTATCATGTAGGTCTCAGAACGACTCGTCTGCCCAATACTTACAAACTTATAACTTACAAACAAAATCTTATACCATACCTTATCTGCAATCTTCACAAACAAGCTAAACCCTTCACTGGACCTTAAACTTAGTCTCTGGCTAATATTTCTACAGAAGTCCTTGGCTCTCGTGCTGGAGTCGACTTCAAACGCCTCATCTGTATCGTCTGGAAAGTATACCTTGTGAAAGATTTGCGTGGTTTTGTGTTGGATGGCTTCAACCTACATTAAAGTTAATATTTAAAAAAACAATAAAATAGATATTTAAAGAAATCAACACTCAACAGATCATAATATATTGTATGACATATTTACCTCAACTTGATGCGGCGGATATTTTCTCTGGCCATTTCTAAGCGTTTTTTGCAGCCTTTGTAGCGAATCTTGAGATATCGGATGTCTTCGACTTCTTAGGAATGCTGTCAGTTCTTTTAGGAGGTTTTGTGAGCAAGTGAAGAGCCCTATTAAGAAATGTGATAACGGAAGTTAGTTTAATCCATACCAACTTAAAATAATTGGGGATCTATGCTGCTGCCTCTTCTTTTAAAAAATAATTTCCAATTTTGTTTTTAGTATTGAAAATACTACTGGGATCGCTTTTATGAAAAATTTCCATTGGGTGTTTGTGTCGGGACCAACACCATGCTTCTAGTCAAAACAAAATAAATATGTCATGTTTATCACAGCATTTTAATAACGCGCTACAGAGATATGAATGGGCCGCCAAAAAATATTATTAATACATATAATAAATCTTTAGAATGACCATTTCTGGACATTGAATATTTTTAAAAATTGTTTCACTAAAACTCCTGGGAGGGCTTTATTTCATCAAAATCGGTTTATGCAAAGAAAAGTTATGACCTTTTAGAGCAAAAAAAAAGGGAAGAGCCACCGGCGGAGCGATGGGTGTTTAGCTATTAATAATAATAATTTATGATTTTACTGACCCAAAGGAAAAAATTGGCACCAAGAGGCACTAGCTCTGACAAACTTTGAAGTTATGAGAAATTTCGTTGGAAATATTATTCTTAATCCAAATTCGAAAACCCCGTTTCGCCAGCCTGCCATAGTTCTGGAGATGAGTTGATGATTGATTGATGTCTCAAAAACTGCAGCTCTGACAAATTTTGACGTTATTACAAGTTTTTTTGTTAATTTAAGTCCCAATCTAATTTTGAAAACCGCGTTTCGCTAGCTGGGTCCTTATTCTTGACTGCCGGTGTAGGGAGCAAAATTCTCCTTGGGAGCGAATTAGGGAGTAGTCAAAATCAAGTGATATATCGAGATAATGCTGCATTCTCCTATTTGAATGTAAGAGAACTTAGCTAGGGAGTAGAATAAACCTTTGAAAGTTGTTATTAATTTTGATTTTAGTACTTTTTCGTCACTTCCTAGTATAGTCCCCTTCTCTTTCAAGAATAAGCACCCTGTAGTTGTCGATTTTTTTTTAAATTGAACTCCCTTTTCTATCCCTTATGCACCCCCACCCCCATCAAAAACTAATCAACTGATCCACGAATGTCATACAATTTTTGTACCAAATTTGCTTACTTTGTGATGTGAACACCATAAAATTAATTATTTAGGTTTTTTTAGTTTACATCCTCTTAAAAATAACAAAAAATTAATCCATTAACGATCTGAAACTTCCTGAGCCTACTAGTAATTCCAAGTAAAAAATAACTTTTTAACAAAAGCTTCTGCGAGATTTTGTGTTATTGTTACTCGAAATCCATAGATTATGCAGAAGTCATAACTTGTGTCTGATATTTTCAATACGCAGAAGATACAAGATCTGTAAATTTTTGCCGATGGTGGAGAAAATGACGGAAAGAGGTAAAAATCTTCAAGACTGAGGTACGGCGAAAATATCAAGATAATCTTTGGTATTTTATTGACCAGACGAGGTGTTGTATTGTTTATTATACCTGTGGCTAACCACATTAACTCCCATCCTCTTTCTTCGCTCAGTCTGTTTCTATTATCTGTCAGCTGTTTCATAATTTGACAATATATTTCGTCTCTTAGTATTTCGTGTTTCAGTGGGCCATCGAATATGTGATCAGTGTATTCGTTTCCTAATCTGGGTCGTTTGGATGGAAGGTCGCCCATGTATTTTAAGATGGCGCTGTAGGCGAAGCATGCTTCCTCTGAAAAAAAGTTTATTTGTTGTTGTTGGAGTAAAAATTAGCTATAAAAAAGTAACTTATAAGGTGCACACCAATCTTGAAGAAACGAGATTAAAGTGCGACCAGCATAGGAAGGCATCTGGGGTATCCGTACGAGAGGGATATTCAGCCCAATTTAAAAGGCATATAATTTGTTTTCAGTGGCGTAAGAGGGAGATAGATAGAGACTGTTTTCTTTTACAAATTCTTTCCGTGCACCTTCCTAGGCTGGTCGCACTTTACTAACCGGCTAGTTCCTCTTTCATCACCAACTTCTTTAACAGTGGCTGCTTGATCGGTTCCCTCGAATGTCTCCAGAGCTCATCGAACCCTCTCCTCCCGGAAGTCAAAGTTAGCGATTTTGACATCGTTCTTTTGGCAGGCGGCCTAAAGTGGTCTATTGCGTATTCCTCCAGTGTGTGAGGTTTGTCACGAGGTATTGTGCCGTTGGATGAGTGGTAGCTCAGCCGTCTGCCATTTTGTACTTCTGAAAATATATAATAAAATAATTACATTATCTAAAATCAAATAAGTTTGAAACAGTGTGCACCTAGTGCAACACGCTATAAGACTGCTTTTATGTGAACCATTTACCACAGTTTGATTTGATGGATCCATATGCCAAATCTTGTAATGTTTTTTGTGAGGTAAGAATTTTTTAAATCTCATTGATATTAGATGTTATTTAATTAAATTACACTTCAAATAAATTACCTTCTATAGAGAATAATTGTAAAATTTCGGCTGGTGGTTTGCTCATACACGACAAAACATAAACAGTTTCCGCGGGGAAATCTCCTTTTTCTCCTGTTCGTTCACACCTAAAACAGTAATAGTTTTTGGTCAGCATCTTTCAAAATGTGTAAAAATTTCATTTTTAGTATCATTTTCTTAGGACTTTCGTGACGTAAATAAAAAATTCAAATCTGATGGCGGCCTTCTTCCCAGATACTAGGCTAGATCCGCCCATGTCTCTCAAACACACAAAACTATAAAGGGGATCGCATATTCGTAATAGAAGCTACAACGGGCCCAAATACGTAGGAACACCTTTTTGTCCTCCATTTCTTACCCAAAAGTTTTTTTAAAGTAATT
The DNA here is from genome assembly GCA_963921995.1 of Oxystoma pomonae. Taxonomy (NCBI): domain Eukaryota; kingdom Metazoa; phylum Arthropoda; class Insecta; order Coleoptera; family Brentidae; genus Oxystoma; species Oxystoma pomonae. The sequence continues at coordinate 76,093,967 of OY998166.1, read as the reverse complement.
TTATCATTATTATGTAATATATGTATGTTTTTTATTTAAATAGTCAATTTTTTATATTTGTAATTTAAAGAACGATTCTTTACAGGTTGAATCTTTCCATAAACAATAATTCCCTAACAAGTGCGGAAACAGAAATTTTCGGCACGGAGGTGGGTAGCACCCGAATGTCGGAAAATTCTTCCCGCAAGTGTTAGAAACTATATTTTTTCTACGAGCGTATTTGATACGAAAAAATTTCTAAAGCAGCTACTGGTTTTACCTTTTATTAACTCTTCCCACACTAGTGCGGGAAATGCGTCTTCCCGCACGGCAAACAGTGTGGGAAGAGCCATTTCCCATACTACTATAAATACATATTACCTCTTTCTGATACATAATATATTTTTAAGACGAAACCCAGCTTACCTGCCCACACACCAGCCAGAATTAAGCACTGTTTCACCGGTACTATCTTCTTCTAGGATAATCAAGTCGCCTTTTTGGAATGTCAGAAAACTTGAACCTTCCCCGGGCGCCTTGTAATCTTGCAAAGCTATCACGTATTTGGAACGCTTCTTCAGACCCTCTAAAATTAAGTTTTTTTAATTCATATACAGGTTGTTCCATGGTGGTTAAATGGGAAACTCAGAATTAGAATATTTTTGGTGTTGGGTTAAAAATAGAGACAATTTCTAAACGGAACAAAGAATAATTTTTTTAAACAAGTAACAAGTAAAGAATATGATACAAGTAAAACAGATATGATATCGCGCAGTAGTAGGCGTGGCTAACTGACGTCACTTGGTGAGAGACGTGAGGGACAGCATGATATCCCACAACCCATACTTTGACAGATTAAAATATTTATCGGATACATATTGCAACCACCCGTTCAAATTTTCCAAAAATCCAAAAACACCTATTCGTTAACTTTTTAAGAAGAACGTAAATGCGAATTTTTAGCTTTATATTGATTTAGAACTCTAAGTAATTGTGTGAGTTATTTGTACCCCCTTCAAAACAAACTCACCCCAATTTCTCAACCTCCTGTCTGAATTTTAAATGCCGAAGCAGGTGTTATTTTATTAGTAGAGTCTGTTCAAACTTATTTTGCTTTTCGTTTTTAAGATACATAAAATCCTTTTAAAATTTCAAAATAATAAAAAAATATTTTCTTGTTGAGCTCCTCCGTTATCAACCCAAACTATCCTCAAATTTTCATGGTTGTAGCTGTTCGCGCCACAAAAGTCTAACTAGGTGACGTCATGTGCGGAACTAGACGAATTTTGAACCGCTATGTATCATACCTTTCTTTAATTGTATCATGAGTAAAGAAGATATTTCTCTAAATATAGTTGCTATAATAAAAAGCTTACAAAATTTCGTATTACTTTCATGGTCCTTCTGGCTTGAGTCAGTTTGAGGATGCACGATTAGGTTAATCAGGTGATCATATATTCCTATCCAGTGCTTTTAATAGTGCTTTTAACAGGCCCATGGTACATGCATCATTTTAATCACCCCACTTACCTAAGAAGTAAACGACTAGATCCCTGATATCCTCAGCATTCGGACTTTGGAAAGTAAACTCCTCCCCTCGAACCGTGCCCAAGCTAAACGTTTGCGTGAACACTTTGTTGGTCTTTTGACTTGAAACCGTCGTGATTTCTGGGAATGACAGTTCCAACAGAACTTGCTCCTGATCGTCCACGACGTAAACGCCAGTCCAATTAACGGCTATTATAACGTCATTTTTTGGTAGATTTGGACCGGAATTTCGGTAGGCTTCGTAGAATCGTGAGAATAGTAAGGGCCATTTGAATTTGGCGTAGCTTACGACGTCTTCTTTCACTCTCAGGGCTTCCACCTGGTAAAAAAATATTAATTTTAAAGTCAAATCTTTGCCAAGTGATTGTATTTTAAAACTGTGATAATAGATATTAAAAACCTCGAAAATAAAAAAACTACTTGGCAAATTTTTCCAGTGCCATTGTCATTGCCACCAAAAATGGATTAAAGTGTAGTAATATTTCCTAAAAAAAACTATTTATATGAAAAATGTCATTATTGTCACTTATGCCCGTGTGCACGGGTTCGGCTTGACATGTAAGCCGAGCTTATGAGCCTTAGTTTTGGTTTTCAAGGGTGTGGAATATCATGTAAGTGGCACTTAAGCTGTAGTTAAGATAAGCCGTAGAATTACTTCTGCTTAAGCGCATTTTTAGGTTATGTGAGGTATTTTTTTGTAATGTTTTTAAACAAAAGCCATTAATTTTATGAGTTTATAAAATTGTTCCGTTGCCTTAATCTTTCTGTGATTTGGTGGTCTGTGCTTAAAATGGAACTTCTTGGGGATGACAAAAAAGAAGATGAAGAATTAGACTTTGTAATTAATGGAATACCAAGAAAGATTTTTCAAAGAAGAACACTTGATGAAGTTATCTTTTACAAAACGTTTTAATGCCCAAAAAAAAAAATGTTTTTAAAACTTTGCACAATACTTAAAAACAAACTTTTTTCGCTAAGCGAATAATTCACCTTTTTTTCGCAAATTCATTGCAAAGAAACTCAAAAAGGGGTTAAGTTGGTCTGGTGGTGTATAGTCAGGTTTTATGGTGCACCAATTATTGTAGTTTTATTTTTCTTTTCTGCCATATAATCATAAGTCATCAATAAAATTAGTTTTTTTTTAAACAACTTCAAATTTTACGTTGCTTTTTGACAGCTGACAGGTAAAAATCATGGTCACCACATAAAAAACACAAAATAATGCAAATAACTGCCACGTTGCCAATAATTTTCTCACTTTTTCTCTTTTTCTTTTTTTTTGGAACATATTCGGAACTTTTGCAAACCAAGTAAATCTCAAGGGTCACCCTCAGTTCAAGCGGCACTTGAACAAGTGAAGGAGGTAAGGGGAAGTGCTGCACACGGGCATTAGTATGGTCACTATTACGGTTAAAAAATTACCACAGTGTCATAAAAATATAAAGTTATACCCGAAAGTAATATATTCTACTATATAACTATATACCATTACTAGAAGCACGAAAAAACTTTATAGTTCGAGGCTTACTGCATAGTTGTCACATTTAATTTCTTTAATATTACTTTTACGAGGTAACGACTCTACTGATATTAATTTAGTTGCAATTCAGTAGCCCCTACTCTATACAAAACTACAAAGTTATGGAGTCGCCTATCTACCACGCAGTAAGAAATAAATGTACATATAGTGGAAAAATGTTGCCTACGAGTTACCGCTACTTTACTGACATTGTAAATCAATGCACCGTCAACTGGATGCGCGACGTCGCCATGTTATTTACTTCTATTAAACATGGAATTCAAATCAAAATTTAAAAATACCTCATTAAATCACTGATTAATAGTAGTTACATGTACCAATAAAAGTAAAAATATTAATATTTAGTTAGATATTAAAACTGGAACGAAATTTAATTTGGAAATCCTAACCTCAAATAATTCCGATTTTGTATCAACGTTTTATATAAAACTCAACTGGTGGACGCGAGTTTTTGTATAAAAAAAATCAGTAAAGTGCTATGCCGTTATAAATTTAACATATTGTGACTTTAGAAAAGTGGTTAATAAAACAGTAATTATAAGGTATAGGTTATGATATAGATAATATTTTTGTTTTCTCTCATGTCTTCACATATTTTATGGGTGTGTGTCCTGATATAGTTTTTGCAAAAGATCAACATATTTTCAATTAATAATGTGGAAAAGAGAAAACCTATAAAAACTCTATAGTCATAAATACTACTTTATGTGGTTAACAGGACGTCGGGATAACGTGCCCGTTTACTACCCGCGACGACATAACACCTATATCAAGAGTAATCATTACCGTCGCGATGTGGTTGTATAACCGTCCCAATTCATTCCCAAAAACGGTGAATACCTCGCGGTATAGTAGTAGTAAAACCGTCGCCGTGATATGACACCACGACTCTATTAGGGATATGGCGTGGAGACGGCCACCACGTCGCGGCTGATTTTGTTGCTTGGGATATCAAATTCATCCTCGGACTGCTCTAAAGCCAGCCTCATACAGCGGCAATTGTAAATAATTTTTAGTTATCAGCACACACATTTAAATATACAAGATACGGTTTCTGAATTCAGAAAGACATCTCGGCTGTGTGAGGCCGGCCTAAGACTTACCGTTTCTTTGACATAATAGCTTTTCTTGTAGGCCTGTACAACTAACGCCCCCCATCGATCAACGGCCTTTTCCACACCTGTCAAACAGTAATCCGGAATGTAGTTGGGTAATAAAGTGACTAGTCTTTCTACGTTCATGTCTGTTTCGTAGTCGATGTAGTATTGTTGCGCTGCGATCATTGCTAGGTCTTCTTCTTTGTCGCACCTGGAAAAAAATTGATAGACAAAAGCTAGATCTTTACAAGGTTGCCAGAAGATTCCCTAGACAAAAATTCCCGAGTTTTTGCCGTTTTTCCCGAATTATTAAAAAAACAAAATCCCGATGTCATATAGCGCTGCATGCAATTTTTTGCAGTTTAAGCAGAAAATGCTGGGTTGGTGTGGAATATGATGGTCTCGATTCTAGATTTGGTGCCAAAATCCTGTATGTAATCTTAAAATCAAACTAAAATTGTAACGATCAATGATGTTATAGTGCCGCAGACAAAAATGTTTGCATTACCTACCTATAAGATGTCTTACAAGTTTTTAGTAATTATTTTAAAAAATTTGTGTTAAGAGACGCTGAGTTGGGGAAGAATCATATAACTAAGAGATAATAGGGAATTATTGAAACGCAATTAGGCCCCGGCACTAATAAGGCCAGGCACTATTTTGACGCTGTTGACAGATACGCATGCGCAAGAACGACCATATTTAGTGCCGACACTAATAAGATTAGGATCTGCTTTTATTTGTGGAGGAATTAAACTGGGCCTCATCTTGGCTGTGTCTAGCCGTATTTGACGTTTTTGACAACTATTCGCCATTTTTTACCTTAACCCTACTTTCGGGAATTTTGTGTGTTGTGACGGCCAAAAAAGCAAAAATCGGATGACATAGCACAAGAAAATTAAAAAAAGCAAGGCTCAAATACTTCGTTTTACCAATGAAGACAATATTTGTTTGCTACGAGAAGTAGTTCAACAAAATCCCTTCAGAACTCTAAATGGTCCTTCTCTCCACCCTCCACAAAGACCTCTGCTTCCAACATATCACCCATGCTTTTGATCACTCAAAATATAGAAAAACAACACAGAATTTCGAAAACAGGCAGCATATAATGTAGGTTACAAATAAAGTCGTATCGTCACCGTTTTGCTAAAGGCGCGTTCAATAATTCTATAATTTGCACCTTTTAGAGCCAGGCACAGTCTGTGTTAAGGTCGGCGCTAAGTAGGCACTATCCAGTGCGGCCGTATTTCAATAATTCCCTAATATAACGGCCCTGCTCTTGCATTTTCCGAAGAAAAAGCCGTAGCGATAATAACTCTTCCAATCAAATTAGCCTGGAAAAAACGCAGACCCCAAAAATTTTCTGGGCGCGAGCAGTCTGCATCAGGCAAGCGCAGTAGATTTTTCGCCTATGGCCAACCCTGATTGGTACATTATTTTCTTTGTTTTTCAAAGTTATTATTGTTATACATTTTGCGACACTTGGGCCATTATAGTATCTCATAGTTATATGGGCAGAATCAAGTCTCAGTAGTTCAAAAATTTTGAAAAATACCAAAAAAGCTATTTTTTACACGTTTTGAATGCTGTTGATAAAATCTGTTAACTGAAAAGTAACTTTTGTTGAAACTTTTAAGGAGTGTGTAATATTGTATATTTAAAATTAAAAAAAAACCGTTAAATTTATGTTTTTTTTTGATACTGGGACTTCATCCATAGTAGGATCAATGCCCAATGTAGCAAAGTATTTTTGCAGAGTTAAAAACAAACACAAAAATTCCATCCTATCCGAGATTCGAATCCGGGGGTTATATGTCAATTTTATATAGGTACAAGGGAATCTCAACCAGGTCAAAAACATCTGAAAAATTCAAGGATTCTTAGCAAATTTCCCAACTTTTTCCCGGATGTTTTCCGACTCCACCGAATTCCCGGCTTTTGCTCGGATTTTACCAAAATGCTACTTTTTAACAAAGTGACCAAGGCGAGCTCTAGATTAAAATCCATAGGAGAAGGTTTATTATTTGTTTTCTAATTAGTCGCAACACGCATTTACGTGGTACACTTGAGCAACTTGTACTAGAAATTTATTTAGTGACAACCTTTTTCTAAAGGACTGCTGTACAGGGTTATCCATTATAAAAGCTACCCCCTCTTTTCTCTGCTATTATGCATTTTACAAAAAATAGTCTTTAACAAAAGTTGCACAACTTTAAGTAAACTATGAAATTTTGCATGTAGAATTTAGATATCCACTTTCTTATTTTAAATGGAATACCTTTTTTAAAAACTTCGATAGATTTCTTCTTCCTGATTCCAAAAATGTACCATATGTTACCTTTGTCTGGAACGGTCATTAAACAAATTTACAAAAACGTTGCCATAAGAGCAATGTGTTGAACAAAGAACCACCTAACACGCCCTTATGATAAATTATTTTTCATTTCACTCGCCAATCCCTAAAGATAAACCCTATATTCTTGGAATCAGAAAGAAAATATTTATCGAAACTTTAAAAGATATACAGGGTATTCCTTTTAAAATAAGAAAGTTGATGTCTAAATTTGACATATGCAATGACATTGGACAATTTTGACATTCATAATTTTATAGTTTACTTAGAGTTATGCAACTTTTGTTTAAGATTATTTTTTGTAAAATGCATAATAACAGAGAAAAGAGGGGATAAAATTTATAATGGACAACTCTACACTACTTAATAACATTTTAACTCACCTATATTCACCAAACTTGACACCTCGCACGACTTGTTGGTAAATCAAATTGGTAGCCACCTGGTCCTCGGTGGGTTCGTGCCACGGGGTGAAAATTTCTTTTCTGAAGAACAATCTCCATGGCGCGTTCCTTTCTTGAGCGCCCTGTTCTTTGGCATATTGCTCGCATTGGGAGATTGCGTCCATTACGTGGTCACCTCCGCTGCCTAGTGAAGACACCTGTTTAACAATAGAATTATTATTCATTATAATACTTCAACATATTATCATCAATATAGCACCACCTTTGCAGTCCTATTGTGTTTTCTTTAACTTCTTCTAGACAAGGCGTGACCCCACTTTTTGAAGATTAATCATCAGTGATTATATTGTATAGATTTTTGGCAAAAAATTCTAGGGATTAGCAAAATGTGGCTTTTTAACTAAAACTTATATGCTTATTGAGTTTCGAGTAACCTGTTAGAAGTCTTGTCTTATGAGTATAGTCTTCGCTTGCAGCTTTCCTTGACTTACTCATTTTTCTATCCAAATTTTTTAGAAATTTTAGTCTAATTTCAAAGATAAAGCTTCTAGAGTTCTCTAGTAATTTTTCAACTTTGACTTCCGTTTTTGTGAAATATGGATCCAAATATGGCGTATATTCCCTGCTCGTTTCTCAGGGATGGAAGCTCAGTCAGTATGTTAGTTAAAGTCAGTATTTTCTGATATTTTTTGGATAAATTGGTCAGTAAAGTCATTATTTTTACTGAAAAAATAAAAGAATTAATTTTTAATTGAAGATAAACTGGGAGAGAAAAAAATGTTCTCGATTGTTGCAGAAATCCTGTAGCACTAGAAGTTTCAAGTTTCTTAAATGGAGTTCTTGCATAAAGAAAAAATATTTTATTTTTCTTCTGTTAAAATTTTAAGATTGCTAAAATTACTGAAAAGCTTTCTTAGAACAATTTTTTTCCACTACTTCACTCTTTTGCTTCAAACTTGGGGCCCTTGAAAAGAATTTTGTTTGGTATTGAGACTCACACTGTCCATACTTGGGTTTTTTATAAGTATACTTGTAAAATTGAATAAAATGTCTTCGATGCAAAACTGACTTAAATACGCGGCCATAAAAAGTAAGTACGGTCAAGCACAAAGAATCAAGATCAAATGGACAGAGACTGCCCCAACTCTTATTTTCATAAAATATTTTTTAAAAAACATGAAAAAGCTAGCTATTCGGGGCACAAATTATGAATTTTTGATTTTTGTGTATGGGAACTTCAAACGTGATTTTCTTGATTAATTATTACTTTTTTCGAAGAAAGAAAAAATTGGGATTTTTTTTTCAATATCATTCAGTCAATTTTAAGTGTTGCAAAATTAAAGAAGAGGCAGATAGAATGCGGAAAATTGTGAAGAAAGTTAAAAAAAGGAAAAACGAAAATACTCACTTATTGGTAATATTGTTTGTAATAAATTTTTAAAAATAAGACTTTTAATAGAAGTTTTTGTAGGTTAAATCTTGAAACTCAATATATTGTGCAGAGCGAGCTCAACAAATGGGCGAGCAATCAACTGAAGTCGTCCTGGAGGGAAGAGCGAGAGTGCAGACAGTCCAAACTGTTCATGAGTGGACCGGACGCAGCCAGAACTAAATGACTCCTGGAAAAAACTCACAAAGACATTGGACTGTTAGTAGGAATGCTGACAGAGCATAATCGGCTGCGTAAACACTTGACATGCATCAAAGCGTTGAACTACTCTGTCTACCCAGCGTGTAGGTGGGCGGAGAAATCAGCGGTGTGCCTGATAGGAGAGTGTGACGGATACGCCAGATTGAAGCAGCAGACGTGGGGTGCTCCCACAATAGAAAAGAAGGAGCTACACTCTCTAAGATGGGCTGACGTGCTGACCTTCGTAAGGAAGGCAGGAAGGCCCGGAGAGAGAGAGGCAGGACGTGTAGAGGGAGTGGGAGGATAAGGGTACGAGACGGGGTATGGCAGAAAAAGTCTATGAAGAGGTCTAATTGCCAGGCCTGCGGGCCGCCTCTTATTACTACTACTACTACTACTAGTCCGGTTATATAATCAAAGGTTAAATCTTGTATACTATGTATATTAAAAACAGCAAAGTTTGAAGGGTGGACTTTGCCTGGCTGGAAGGGGCCCAGATATATAAAAACTTCGAAAAATGATTTATACCTAGTTTTTTTGGTCAGTTTTTGTCAGTATTTTTTAAATTTTGGTCAGTAAGTCAGTAGAATAATGAGTCTAATCCGCTTCCATCCCTGGTTTCTGCAAGACTAGACAAACATTGAAAAAGTACCACTAGAGAACCCTAACCAAATAATATTTAAAGTTGTCTCGATGTAACCGGCACAATACAAAATTTACTGAAAGTTATCGCAACTTGCCGCCGCTACGTGCCTGTATACCATACCGCGACGTATTAATTTTTTTAAATTGTTTCTATTCTTTTATTATATTTAATTTGATTAAAATATTGAGTATTACCTTATCAAACAACGCAATATATAATGAAAACCCAAACTGGTCCTTCAATCCAATTTTATCCGACAGCTGATTACACAGCTCTCTAGCAGTGGTGGCCGAATCTGCTAATAAGGTCTTAGTATTTCCATCCATAAAAGTGATCGGCAACATTATCGGTTTCTTTGATTTGGTGGCTTGAAGTTCTAGCCAACTTGGAGGCTGGTTTCTTGTCCCATTATTGAAGGTTCTTTTAAGGCGGTCTTCACAATAGGGAGCGTACCCCGGTGGTCCTTGTCTAATGAAAGCTCTTAAATAGCTGACAAACTTTTCCGAAGGCGCAAAACAGCCCACACAAAGAGAGAGAAGAATCCAACCTGAAAATAAATTTTATATCTGTTTTATAACTAAGCCAAGCAATATGCTAAAACCATTATAAAGATGTTTGTTCCGTTAAAAAAAGTAACTCTAGATTTAAATATTATTTTTATTAAATTTATTAAATTACCTCTGGCGTGGGAAGATTTTGATGGATTATTCGTCAGCTGTTTACAAATCTGACAGTAAATTTCATCCCTTAGTTCAGCTCTGAGAATGCCGTGTCCAATAATAAAATGTAGCTTTTCCAAATTGCTGGTTGGTCTTGATTCTAGCCACGTGTGATAGCTATCAGCTGTGTATTCTTCGTCTTGAAGTTTGCGCCTGACGTCTTCACCAAGTTTGTTCTTTCGCTTGAGTGTTAGAGAGACTAGCTTGTTTCTTATGGACCTAAAATAATTTTAATTAATATTTTGCAAATTCAGAAAGGAGTTTTCAAAACTTATTTAGTGGCAGAGAAGTAACAGTTAGACGAGAGGTATTTGAAAAAACAGGTATAAGGTAGCAAACACCAGATCCGAAAATTTAACTATGAGAAAATGACACAACAAGAGAGGTTAGATTGCTGGTTTCCTTTTGAAGAGTCATTGTTACAACTAGATGTAAATTTATATGGTTTAGACCTAGGTTAGCTTTTTACCTTGGTTTAGTTTGCTTTAAAAAACTGTCATTCTCCAAATTCATTAGCTGCGCCTCTTGAAATTCTTTACTCCTGATAAAATTCCTTCCTAACGTAGCGGTTACTTTTGACATTACCGAAGTGGTGTCCCTATCCATGATGTGGTATCTCGGCTCCGGAAGGTCTCCAGTGAAACGTAAGATTGTGACCCATAGGGCTTGTGCGGCCTGTGATAAAAATTAAAAAATATGTTGATATTCGTCTAATCATTAACATAATGATAAAGTGGAACAAGCTTAGCCCTTCCTCCCCTACCCCAGAACCATAAAATGTCAACTCCTAAATATTGAGTTTTCCCCAAAAATGATTAATCAAATGGTTATCTGAGAATATGCTGGTACTCAAAGCCCCCCAGGAAGAATTTCTGCATATGCCACTGCTGGTATATTATTTACTTTACAATTTAATTACCAGTTGATCTCCCTGAGTATGCAAAGGCAACAACGAATGTTTAAGCGGCTTTTTCGAGTATTGATGTCCCATATTTCCTTGAAAGTAAGTAGCTGCAAATTTTTGGAATTTGAATTCGCTCAAGTCTTCATCGTCATCGGATATCTGCATCGGGCTGATGATTTCGTTGTCATTTGGTTGGGATGGAAGGTCGTTGAAGACTGAGGTTTCTCGACCTAAAAATGAAATAACTTGCATGTGGGTGTAATAAATAGTAGTTCAGATAATGGAAAACAGAGTTATATTCTAGTTCAAGTAAAAATTAGCTGACATATGCCGTAAAGTTCTTTAAGAAAGGTTGGAAATATATTGCAACCAAAAGAGAACGCGATAAACGCCAGATAAATTCGGAATCGAAAAAATCATGGACAGTGTGACGTCACAATTTTTAAGGGAGTTCCCCTTGTTTGAGGCAAAATTTAGTGTGTTGTTTTGGTAGTTGAAGGTTTTCTTACTACTAATAAACCATTTTCGTCGTTAACGGTCCTAAAAGGGGCGCAGCACTGGCGTACAACCCCTGAACAACACCACTCCAAAGCCCTTCAACTCCAAACGCAGAGCAAGAGAGCTCCTGAGAATAATCTCTATCTCTGTATACAGGCCATTGTCGATCCAACAAACGCATAAATAGAATAGACCAATTCGGGTCACGTGACTTTGAGGTTACGTTGACCGTATGCGATATTAACAAAAACAAAAAAAATTAACAAAAACGACAACCGACGTAGTTTTAAAAAAGGTACTGTTTTAAACATTCATCCCGATCCAATACGGATCAGTTGTCTGGTGGCCCGCTGTAAAGAAGCTGACCATATCTAAAAAGCTCACGAGCTCAACTTGGATCAAGAAGTAGACGATGGCGACGCTCTTGCGATTAAGGGACTATGGAAGGGCCGGTTGGAAAGAGAGGGCCATCTGGCGGTCAAGGGACTGGCGACGAAAGAGAGGGTAATGAGGGAATAACAGAGAACGAGAAAACGAACTTGCTAGACTGTGGGCCGAAACCCAATACATTAGACCGAAACTTCTTCTGGGAATAACAAGGAAACAGGTACAGAGTGAGCTCAACAAATGGGCGAACAATGAACTGAAGACGTCCTGGAGGCAAGAGTCGAAGTGCAGACAGTCCAAGCTATTCGTGGATGGTCCGAAGGTAGCCAGAACTAAATGGCTCTTAGGCAAGACCCGAAAGGACATTGGACAGCTGACAGGAATGCTGACTGGGCAAAATCTGCTGAACAAACATCTAACGCAAATAAGGGTAGCAGGAGATCCCGTGTGTCCCGCTTGCGGGCTCGAACAGGAATCGGCGCAGCACTTAATAGCAGAGTGCGATGCATATGCCAGATCAACCCAGCTGAAGCGGGGATTTCCCACGATAGAGGAAGAAGAGCTGCACTCGCTCAAATGGGCCGACATACTGAACTTCGTAAAGAAGACAGAGAGGCCCGGAGAGAGAGTTGCAGCGGAAGTAGAGGCATAGGGGTAAGGAACAGGGTATGGCAGAAAGTGCCCATGAAGAGGCTTAATTGCCAGGCCCAGGGGCCACCCCTATACTACTACTAGACTCTCTTGAGAAGAGGAGGAAAGGTCAGAATACATGCCACTGCTTAGGACTAATAATAATAAGGACAAAACTACTTGGTGTCAGGTCAAAAGTGCCCCAAGACTTCGAGGAAGTCTCACCAAGCACTAATTTCCTTCATCGATTAAATTAAATATAGACCTCTTAGATCGTAGCACAGGGAGCGCAAAAACACGCATGTGTTCACTCCTTATAAAACTAAAATACTACTGACAAAATATGTTATCTTACCAGGACCCTGAGTTTCGCTGGAGCTATCTGGCAAAAAGTCAAACATCGCCTCCACCAATTTTGAATCGTCTACTGGTTCGTCAGCTTTTCTGGCTGCGTCATTGATAATATTTTTCTTGATTTCCACCCGTCGTCTGTCTTCCAATTCGATTTCCATTTCCTTACGTTCTAGCTCGTAGATGCGATCCCTAAAATTACATTTTGTCGATAACTAACAATCTTAAGATATGTAATACTAGTTTAATACGCATATATAACACGAGGCTTTCACTAAAGCTCCAATTGTAATTAAACCTAAATCATTTTTTTTTATTTGCTTTATTTTCATATTATTTCAATTACGATCTTAAAAATCTCAATAGATTCGGTTGGCGTGATTTCCTTTCGGAGATTTACCTACTTTATTTATCACATTTTTTTCTTAGGTTTAAAGAAGAACAAACATTGAGTTGCAGCACAGTCGGTAAACCAGTCTTTGTCAACAAGAAATGAACTTATACACCTTAACTGTAGCTGAATAACCGAAAAACAATTGAATGCGCTTTTGATTTCTACAAACACTAAGTTCAGGTAAATATAATAATTGTATATTCTACAACAAGGAACTAAAGGGTAACTTTTTATTCCAAGGCGAAAATTTTTAACAATGAGAAATAAATTCTTAAATTTTTTTACCCAAGTAGGCTATCTTTGACTTTCACTGCGAACTTCTACTACAAACCCGACAGAAAAAAATGCATCATACAGGGATAGTAGATCTAACATCCTTGATTTATAGGGTCGCCAACATAAGACAAAAATTTTTTGGTTTTTTGGTTTTTGCATTGTTGTAATAATTTTGTAAATTATTTTATTTTTGAAAAGTAAATATCTTGTTTGGCGGCCACTGTAGTCTATAGAACGTCAAATAAAGGAGCAAATTTTACTTTTTTCGTTTGAGAGAAAGAGATAAAAACTTCTTTTTTATATAAAAACACCTATTTGATGTGAATATAAATCAAAAATTTTTGCACACCTGTAGTGTTGCTCCGCGATCTCCTTAGCTCTCTTATTTCCTGCGTCTTTAAGTTCTTTCTCTTCTTTTTTCTTTAGTTTTAGTGCTTCGGTGTGTTTCTTGTATTCGAACTTCATCTTTTTGTACTTTCTTTGTGCTATCATTCTTCTGACATTTGACTGGATTTTGATAATTGCCCACATTTTGTGGCCGTACTCTCTTCTGACCAGGTAGCCTCTCGCATGTGCCTAAGAAAAGTTATTTTCTACTAATTTTTTTTCGTATTAAAATAACCAGGTTACTTTGCCCGACCATTGAAACCGGTAATGAACTTCGATTTTCGGGAAAACTCATATGACTACTACAAGGCAAGTCGTGCATCAGTAGGGGGTCACGAGAGTTGGTTAAAAAGGATAGATAGATATGGATGGATATGGATGGAAAACCGGAAAAAGTCAGGGAATTTCGGCGTTCAGGGAAAATTCAGTGAAATGTCAGGGAATTTCGACAAAAAACTGGAATTTTAAAAAGCATAATAAAAGTGTTGGACCATAAATTCTTTCAAATTTAAAAACAGAACTTTTTCAAAACTTTACAACAGTAGGTATTTACACACCGATTGATTCTTTAAAAAAGTTTTAATTAATCGAATATTTTTTTTATTTACAATTTCTTATGGCAACTTGAAAAAGATAATTTAACAACAAAGTGGGCACACAAGCAAAACCACTGAGCTAAAGGCGGGATCCAGAGTCAAGCCACTGCGAAGTGGAGTTTTAGTAGGGCGAAAAAGACTGCTTTGTAGTTATCCCTTTTTTCTAAAAATAGTAGTTATCCCTTTTTTCTAAAAATCGGTCCCTCAGCTTTGCAACTTTTCAATTTCAAAAAAACCTGAATTTCTAAAGAATTTTTGGCTTAAAGATCTCTGCAGGGATAACATGGACCTACGGTCCGCGGTAAAATGTGACCATATTTTAAAGGTATATTGTATCAATGGTCAAAATAGTGAAATTCTTTGAGGATCGTATGTTTGTGTGAGATATGAGCTGTCAAAAACCGTATGTCTGGCAAAAACCTACGAAGACTTTTTCTCGTAACTTAAAAAATACTTTGTAGATTTTCCTATTTTGATGTCAATTAAAAGGTACTTGAATACTGCACAGGGTCGTATTCAGAGTTTTATCTCACGGGGGCTTTACTATCTGAGAGGGTTAATGTTAAAAAAAATACGTAAATTAAATTAAAAAGCTTTTTTATTTCTTTTTCTCTGGTGTTTTTTATGGGTTTGGTCTCATTCGAAAGGTAATTAAATAGCTTGGGCAAGATTTAATTTAAAGGAAGGCATAAGCCATAAAAGGGCAATAAATGAGTACAATACAAATAATGAAACCTTATTTTTTGCATTTAAATTTTTTGTCACATTTGTTCAATCATTTCGGTACTCTTTAAGGGTACATTAGCTTACAAACCTTAAAATATTGACTCCTAAAGATTGAATTTGCCCCAAAAATTAAGAGCAAAATGGTTATCAGAGACTATGGTGTTACTCAATCCCTTTTCTCCCCAAAAAACATTAGCCCCCCCCAGCCTCTGTTTTTTTCCATTTTTCCATCTTGACTTGATACCCAAATTTTGCCTATACTCAAGTGTCATAAGCAGAAATTGTTTTAAGGTGGAAGCTGAGGATAAGCCTTCCAGCCCCCACCCTGCATACGCCACTGTCTATATTCTTAAAGAGTACCTACAGACAAAAATGTTAAGGTTTTCCTCTGCTTTTAAAATATTTATTATTTATTGGTATTTTAAAGCTTATACCTTCCTTCAAATTAAATTCTGCCTACGCCATTTAATTACATTTCGAATTACAACAAGCCCATCAAAAAACCAACAGGGAAAATAAAACATAAAAACTCCCCATAAGAAAAAACCCTAAATACGCCCCTGTGCAGTATTCAAGTTATACTCAAGCAAACTCTTCTTAGGTGTTTGCCAGACATACGTTCTTTGACGGCTCATGTCTCCTATCATATACGATCCTCATAGAATTTCACTATTTTGACCTTTGATACAATCACTTCAATATATTAAAATATGGTTACATTTTACATATTATCCGTGCAGGGGTTCTGTCAAAAATGTTGCTTGCGCTGCTATAACGGCATTCATTAGTACAATTTTAGTTTAATTTTTAAAAAATTATGTTAAGGATTATTTTTTCAGCAACATTTAAAAGATGCATCTTTAGTAAAATTTTCTTAAAAGCCGCCCCTTCGCTACTACTAGTCACAACTACTAAAAAAATTATAGAAACCCAAAAAACCAAATCAGACTCGCAAATAAAACAGGACTCAAATTCCATTTCCCTAACTCGAACCGATGGAATCCAACCTTTTTATTTATTATTTTATCACCGTGTGATAAATAAATAGGTTCGACGCAATTTGATCAAGTTTGAAAAACTGAATCAGAACATTGTACACCACAACTTACTCTAACTGAACCAACCTAAAGTGATATAACATCACAAGTGACGTACCCTACGTCTTTTTAGGTGTGTTTGTCAATGCTTTATAATCTTATAGTATTGTATTCAGGAAAATCCACAAGGTGACCAACTCCTAAAGGGGCAAAACCGGGACACTCCGGCCATTCAATGTATTGTATACCTTGTATTTTTTCTTATATGCACCCCTAATAATATTAAGATGTATTTTCCAAAATACTTATTAAAGAAAAATAATTTAAGTAAGGTTTCAATTCAAATTTATAGATGGCAGAGAACATCCGCTTTTTTAATTGCAGTGATTTTAGAGTTACAAAATACAGTGGTATCAAAACCGGGGTGAACCGGAACTTTTGATGAAAAATCGGGACTATCCGGGACGGATTTTTTCCCCGGGACAAATAGTTAAAAATCGGGACTGTCCCGGCCAAACCGGAACGGTTGGTCACCTTACTTTATATCAACTTAGGTCGATTCTACAAACAATTTACTGTGCCCAAGCCTTCTTGACCCATAGTAGAGAGTGAGACAGTTTGCAAAGTAATCTTCCAGTACACCTCGAACATTGGTAATTTAATTTGGAGTGTCCTTTTCTGATAATATGTCATTGAATTTGATTTTTTAATGCTATAACCCTCAGTATCTTACCTGCAGTCCAACAATATGTCCCCTTAAATGTTGGAACCTGTGAGACAATATTCTGGCCCTGATTAAAGCTTGTAACCTCATGTATCCGACCCTCATTCTTTTGTACTTTTGTCGTTGTGACCAACCTTTCCAGTACCTTTGAATTGTAATAGTGGCGGCTCTTAACCTAAAAAAGAAAATAAAAAGCTGAAGTGCAATTGTATAATGTTAAAATTTAATCCAAAATATATTCCCAATATGCATTGTGTCTTGTCTGCTGTTTTGCTTTTTCTTAAAAAGTTAACAGAAGACCAATGTCGGCTGATTAGGACATCGAGTATAATGGTTCATTCTATAAAAGCCTAACGCTAGTTTTTTGGGCGTTCCATTTAAAAAGTATGTGTCATTTATTATGTATTATTTATGTTATAGGGGATTCTCAAAATGACTGGAGACCTTATATATCTATATGTAAACGTAATAACATCAGTCTTTTACTGCTTATAAATATTTTTACAAACTTTTTAATTTATTTTTGGGTGAATAAACCATCACAATTTTATTCAGGAGTTACCTTAAAAATCTTCTTCTGTAGACCCATCCCTTTATATTTCTTTGTAAGATAAGTATCTTCTTGGTCAGTACTCTATCTCTTTCTTGTTCTAAGAATAAATCATGTGCGTCTTTAAGGAATATCTTTGTGTGGCCTACTTGATAATCAGATCTTCCTAAAAAAAAAACAAGTCGTTTAAAAAAATGTTATTCGATTTTTTGTGTCGATTATAAAAAAGGAAAAACATATTAAACATTTTAACTCTATCAAGTGGGAAAGTTGAATTTAAAATCAAACCTAAAAAATCCTTACCCAATACTTTGGAACATATTCGAGAGGTAGCAGCTTTGCAATCAGTCTTATGGGCTGGCGGGACACCCGCTATTAAAAATCTGTACCGTTCCACAAACTCGCTAAAGGTGTGCCTAATCGGATACCCCGCTCTTCGTATTCTGATGGTTTCCATCATACCTAAAAATATCATAATAAGAAGATAAAATTATTGATGAAGTTGATGAAGAATGTATTGTGTGATTAGATCTTAGCACTTAGGTTTGAATACCCGCTGTATATATAGAACAATCCAAGCAATTATTGACGATAAGAGAGACATAAATTTGTATGTATGACAGCAGAGCAAATACATCGAATAGTTCAATTGCGCACACTTTGAAAGAGAAATAATGGAGCTTAGGATAAAAATGAAAGAAATAAATAGCGTCACAAAAATGCTGAAAGTTAAGAAAACTGGAAAGACGTTTATGGAAGAAGTTATAAAACAAAAAGAAACAGATGAAAAGGCAAGAGCTAGAGAAGGAACATAAGAGCAACAATAGATAACCGGCGACTGCCTGGGAATAACGTGCAAAATGAAACCGGGTAGCCGTAGCAGGAAGGGGGGGGGGGGCAGTTTAATATTAGAATTTATGGGGGCATTATCCAAGTTACTAGCTGTAGGTAGAGGGTAATCATTTATAAACGCATACCTCCCTTAACTTTTTTAGTATTTGTCACATAAAGTTAAATCAAACAGTGAATTTCTTATGAAATTATGTAGATTTCTATCACAGTTTCAGTCTTTTTTTTTTGTAAATAACCCGCGGCACACAGTCGCCATTAAATCCTATTTTTAAACTGAAAGAACCTGTATATTTAAAAAAAATGTTGGGTTTATCTCGAGTAAAATTAAACATTCTTTGCCATAAGTGCTGACAATTGACAATTTAGGTAGTTCTTTGTTTAACACATTACCCCCGCTTTATGACCTACCCGAATTGCAACGTTTTGCCAATTATGTCCATGATCTTTAAATACAAAGATTACATATCATATATTTTTGGAATTCGGAAGAAAATATAATAAAAACCTCTTGTTCACCTTGCAGGTATCGGGGGATGTAATTCACTTTTTCACTTAACTTTCTGCGAAAAAAACTAAAGGGGGTGTGCGTTTATAAATGATTACCCTGTACATGTATGAAAAACAAGAATTATATGTTTATTCTGATGTAGCAATTCAACAGTCAACTTAACTAATTTTTTTCCAAGAACATTCCGGCTTGACCGTTTTTCTTATTTAGATATTTTGTTAGTGCAATACCAAAAAACTCTTGTGCTCATTTCTAAAGGTGACGTGAGGTTATATTTACAGTTTCTTGCGAGATACAGATCTTTAATTGCTTATCATTAACCTCCAATTAAGTTAGGTCCAAAAGTACACCGCTGCGTCATTAAAAATTATGCTGTTTAGGCCTGAAGAGACAGTTTGGGGAAAGCAGTAGCTGCTATACTTTACGCTTTATGACCTACCTGAATACCTCAGTTGTCTACAACACAAGGTTCTGTCAAACATCATTGGTTTCTTCAGTTCGTTCGGTTTGATACAACGGATGAAAAACGGCGAACAGTTTGACAAAGTTCTCATCAACAAGTCAAGAGATTTCTTAAATTGGGACGATAAGGTCGGTGTCTTTTTGCGCGTTTCCGATCCCATTCCGATATCTTCCACAAACAATTGTTGGAGAAAGTGGTTTTTGCTAATAGTAACGAGTTGTAACAAATCAGCACTAAAGGTATCACGGTTTTTTTCCAAGAAGCTTCTAGTATCGTAGAACACAATACCCGCAAAATGGTTCAAACCAAAACTTGTGTTAATATCAGACTTTGGTTTAAGATAATTTCTATGTCGTTCGTGCTGCTTGTGCATTTTTGCTAACATCGTCTGATCTGTGCCTTTTGGAAATTTACTTTCTTCGTCTATTAAAGCCATGATGTTTAGTTGTTTAATGGCGATCAGATCTAAAGCGTCTTGATTATCTACGAATTCGATGTGTTGCCAGTTGATGCCTAAAAACAAAACTATCTTGTTGCCCAGAAGATTAACGATTATATATGCAAGCTTAGATTAAAAAGAGACAAGATATCTGGTCCAACGAAAACTCCTTGGTAAATAATAACCACTGTTTATTTACAAATAAAAGCACAACAAAACAAAGGTGACAAATATCGATTATTTTTCTAACCTTTTAAACAACGTTAGAACGATAGGGACAGAGAATTCTGTCTCAACCTCTTTAGGTCGTGATTGGCTTGTGGGTGGGGAAAGTCGGCAGAGTGCAGACGGTCGGATGATATTTTTATGGACATAAGCTTTTTCGTGTTATTTATTTTAAAATTTCAGGATGTTTTAAGCAGTTTATAAGTCGTTTTAAAACCACATTTTGTCAAATAACGTTTATACTGTGTTTTTTTACCAGTAGGAGAATATTTCAGTGCATTTAAAGTGATATTTTGGAACAAATCGTCCAATATTTCGAAAACAAAGGGAGAGCAAGTGAAATCAGACAGTGGCGGTACATGCCGGTAGGTACACAGAAAATAAAAAAAAAGTTTATGAAATATACTTAAATTAGTAGATCCTTAGATTAAAATATCTACAAACATGTTTTTTTTTGATGAAGTGGTTAATTCCCAATGCGTCAAATGAGATATTTTCGAACGTTTTTATAAGGTTTTTTTCGAGGATTTTTTATAAAGACGATAAAATAAAGCATACTTTTGATGAATGCGCAAATAAGATATTTTCGAAGGTTTTTTTTTTATAAAGACTATAAAATAAAGGTAGGTAAAGTCCTTAAACCAACTTAGACAATAGAAACAATAGAAGTTAATTCACATGTGTTTAGGTTTGTAAGAATATTGAATTCCTACCTCTTATCAGAATATTAAGGTTGATTTATACTGCAGCCGTTGTCATCTGCGCTCGCCCTTCGAATTGATATTTTGTCTGTCCTAGATGTCTCTATATACCCTAAGCATTATTGACTTTATTGTGTACTGAAGAAATCAGTATAAGTAAGTTTCGGCTAATGACCAGAGAAAATAACAAAATTGACAAACACAATAAAATAATTTTTTGCTAGTGGGTAATATTTTTTTTCTTGATATTCCAGGTGCTATGAACTGTTTCTTTGTTTTGTTGTTTGTTTAGCATAATTTTATTGTGTTGAAAATTGAAATTGCTATAAATCATATACAAACTTTGTAATAAATTTCTTTTGTATAAAATTATACTACAAACATTTATTGTTAGGAAGCTTCCAAAGCTCAAATTGGCAGAATTATTTTTTGCATGTTTTATAAATTATTTTGCAGATTTCATATTATAGTAAAATTTTAATAATATAATCCATGTGTAAATTTATATTTAAGTAGGTACGCCACTGGTGTGTTTACTGTAAACAACAGAAAGGTAAACATTGTTCCATATAATAATATAACCAAAGTCTCCGTAAGTGTCAGGTATCTTGTCTCTTTTTAATCTAAGTATGCAACGATATCAAAACATATTTGACATTTGCCTGAGGTTTTCAAAAATTTAATTTTAATTAGCCGTACATAAAAATGGATATTTCTAACTTGAAAAGTAGGCAAAATCAATAAGCTATTCGATAGCAAACCAGTCTTTAAACGATTGGTAAATTATAATTTTTTTTTAGTGTGTTTTTATGAGATGTAATATAAATTTTAATTGTACATTTTGTGCAATAACGAAGTGGTGCTCATTTTAATAGTTACCTCAATTGATTTACCAAGTTTTATTTTTACAGATTTTGACATGGAAATTAATAAACATAGAGGTATTAGGGTTATAATTAGGAATGTTAATTTTCAAACGAGCTTGAAATGACCATCAAAATTGATGTTCAAGTAAAATTTAAGATTATATCTTTAAAGAAATTTGATTCTAAAACAAATTTTGAATTTTTTTATTACCTTAAAAGATATTGGGCCATTCCACCGTCATGTACAGGATATTTTTGCAATTTTTTTTTACTTTTTGTGTTTTTTAAAATACCTGTTTTCCATAAAAGTAGTATATAAAATATTTTTCATGTAGTTTAATGTGTTGGGAAAATAATAAAATGGACGGAAACCCTGTAGATTTAATCGTAATTTGTCCTGTACGTGACGCGCCTTTTAGATTTTGTTACTAAATTACCATTAAACCTGCAGAGTTTCGGTCCATTTAATTATTTCATTCAACACATTTTATATACTACTTTTCTGGACAAGTATTTTAAAAAACACAAAAAGTAGGAAAAAATGCCAAAAAAATGTCCTGTACGTGACCATAGGGCCATTTAGGTATTCAAAAAGTGTTTTACTTACCCTCTAAGTTGTATTCTTCCTGTTCCAATTTAAAAATATGCCTAACAAAAAACTGTTGCAGATTCTCATTGGCATAGTTGATACAAAACTGTTCAAAACTGTTATGATCGAAATTCTCAAAACCAAAAATGTCCAGTACTCCGATAGATTTCCTAGTTCTTTCTTTGGACTTGTAGATGGCGGTGTTGATTTTTCTTACAATAAATACGAACAGTCTTCCGTAAATGCCTTTGACGAAGGCGTCTCTAATATCTACACTTTGGTCTCTGGATAACGTGGAGACTACTGTTTCTCCGTGAGCAAATAAGGTTTTTCGAGTTAAAGCGTTTATTAGGGGTTGAACAGGGACACCTAAAAAATAAAAAGAGAAGGACATTTAACATCCGCCAAATTCCTCCAATTAAAATGACTACACTGGGGAACAGCAAAAATGTTTCCTAGACCAAATTAGCAAAATATTACTTATTTTAATATATTAATTACTAATCTGTCTTGCAAAAGTCTTAGTTAGGTCCGGTTTTTTTAATTACCTATCTGTCCTTAATGTATGGAAAAATTCGACCATTAAATTGGAAATACCTGGATTTATTATACCAATTGTACTTTATAAGGTGTTTAAATACGATAAAATAAATCCTCAATATTAAAAAAAGTTTCTGTTTACCGAAGCCGTAAAAAAAACCTAACGCCATTTTTTAATATAGAAAACAATTTGGTAGCCTGTATTGATATTGAGGTATTAATGACAGCTTTAAATCTGGACTATGATTCAAACGAAAAGTAAGTGTTAAAGCTGTGTTACTCCATAATGGAAACAAGTTGTCTTCAGTACCAGTTGGTCATGCAGTCCATATGAAAGAAACGTATAACAATTTGAAATTATTACTGGAGACCAAACAATATGAAAGATATAATTGGCGAGTTTGTGGGGATTTAAACATTGTGGCAATTTTGCTTGGAATACAGCTAGATCGGATCACTATAAAACTAAAATTTAGCCACCAAGAGTCTTGAGCCATGGAACAAAATGTAACCAGCGCGCCACTAGTTCCCCCAGAAAAGATTTTACTACCGCCACTTCATATAAAATTAGGACTTATGACAAGTTTTGTGAAGGTCATGGACAAAGAAGGCCATGCTTTTATTTATTTAAAAGAAAAGTGCGCTAGAATCAGTGACGCTAAAATTAAAGAGGGAATATTTGTGGGTCCCCAGATTAGGAAACTTTTCGGAGATATGCAATTCGGTTCCATACTTCGAGGCAACGAAAAAGACGCTTGAAATTCATTTTAAATGGGTGCAACAAACTTTGGAAAACACTAGAGCAGGGCCTGGTTGCCCAACTTCTTTTGTGTTTGGATTGATTGATTCATTTGTGAGTGTGCCAGTCTGGCACTGTCCACTGCGATCACTATTGGATCTATTGTGGCGCACTTTTGACATTGTTTGTTGCTACAGAATATTCAGCCACTTAAAGAAGCTTGTAACTTGCTTTGGTGAAGCATCTTTCAGATCCAGCCCGTCGATCTGTGGTCTACCGAAAATACATTGACGCTGACCTGCAATGGCCGGTCATTCACACATCACATGACTGGCCGTCTCGTCATCCTCCATACAGAGTCTACATTCGCTTAGACCCATTCTGTGCAATGGTACTTTCAGCCTGCAGTGCGGATCTCCTGCCTGGTGAGCTCAATGAGTTTCCCGGCCCTCCTCCTGCAGGGTTCTGTAATGAATTCTTTGGAATGTGCCAGTCCCGGAAATTCTCTCCAATATTGGTAGAACTTATTCTCCATTTAGCTTGAGAGAGCAGTGTTGATTGTGTTGTATGCTATTCCAAGGGCTGGTTCGGGGCCAACGAAGACGGCGGAAGCCGCTTCGCGCGCCAGTCTCATTTTCCCGATGCTCACCTATAGGATTCAAGAGCCTTAAGAGCCGCTTGACTGTCGAAGAGTATCTTTATTGATCTGTTGCGCCAGTTATGATTATCATCCAACGTGCGCTCATTTCAATGGCGAAGAGTTCCGCCTGGAAAATTGTAGCCATCTGTTCAAGACTACGTATAATCCTGACATTTTCCCGGCTACAATAAGCTCCGGATCAAACACCTGAAGGCATTTTGGATTCGTCAGTGTACCAGCAGCTATCTTCACTTGAGAAAGTTATTCTGTTGGACGAGTCCCTATCTGGGAGAATAGTGTTGTATAGCTTTTTGCTGTTTACAGTGGCTCTCAATTGCCCGCAATAAAGGGTTTGGTACTACTTGACTTGCCCTGCCATGATTTTGGCTATGATTCAGTAGGTTACCTTCATAGCCTCTTTCTCCAATTCTTTTGTTTTACTAAAACCTAGGATGTAACATGTCGTTAAAAGTTTATTTCTGGGATTTTCATCTGGATTACTTTACGGAAAATTGTGGTGCTGTAAGTGACGAGCACTGCTGCACTACGAGAGATATCCCAGAGGCTACTTTTAAAAGACTTGTATGCCTTTAAATTTTGCATCAAATAATGTAGTTTAAACATAAATCTTTAATTGGTATTTTTTCGTTATTTGCGTGTAATTAAACCCAAAAAAAATAGTTTTTGTTCAGGAAACAAAAATAGTTGGAATTTGTTCTCCAGTGTTATTTTTTCAATCGATAATCACCCCCAATATATTACTTATACAGTGTCTTTCAACGAAAATGAAACGGGAACTTTTTCATGATTTTAGAGTCTAAATTTTGGAAAAAATCCTCGAACACGTCGATTTTTTATTCAAGGGGGACACTTTTGTGCCTTCAAACTAAAGTATCACTTTACCTAGTCAAAATATAGGGGTAAATTTTACCCTTCAAAGGGGGTGCGTGCTACAAAAATTTCAAGGGTCAAAAAGTGTCCATCTCGTATAAAAGATCGACGTGCTTGAGGAGTTTTCCAAAATCAGACTCTAAATACGTGAAAACGCCTCTGTTTCGTTTTCGTTGTAACACACAGTATATATTCTTACCAAGTAAATTAGCAACTCTCTGTACGTTGGTAGGATCAGGTATTTCAGTAGCATCTAAGTTATCAACTACGGTTGCTTTGTATTTGATATTTCCGATGTGCAGCAAAGCCGCCAAAAGTTTCATTATTTCCCAGATTTCTGGATCTGAGAAAAGGAGAACTTTCATTGCACTTCTGATGTCTGCGAATTCGGCCGTGTCGTCTCGGCCCTCACATGTTATACTGTTGCCCTGATATAAACAAAAACATATTAAAATGACGTATTCAGGCTAACCTACATAGCAAAAACAGAGGAAAAAACCAGAATCTAAAATTTTTTTTTTCCCGGGAACTATCATTTCTAACCTCCAAAAAAGCGTTTTTCTTGGATAACTCCTAAACGGTGACAGACTGTCAAAAGTGACAAATAGGAAAAATGTTGCAAATTTAATTCTCTATCAATAAATATATGGTGAGCTCCTTCTACCAGAAAAATTGAAAAAAACCCAAGCAAAAATGAAGTCAATTTAAACAATGTCTTGCATATTCCTTTTCAGCATCTTCATCAAGATTTCTCAACCTATGAGTACCAAGCTTGGAGGATTTGATCTATGAGCAATGACCTAAATTATATTAGACAATTTATTTTTTTCAGTGGCGTAGTCCTACTTTCTTAACTAGAAAATTTCAAAATGTACCAAAACTCTTTGATACGCCACTGTTACTGACATACAAAAAAGGCCCCGCTTTTCACTATATCTTATACTAGATAAAATTGCATTTCCAACGACAACTTTCGCTTGTATTTGCTGCTTCTAGTAATAAAATAAGAATTTTTTAAAATCATAATTGGTATTGGAAGAGTAGGGGATCTTGGCTCTTTCATTTAATAAATTTAATGAAAAATATATAAAAAATTATGACTTTAGAAAATTCATATTTTATTACTAGAAGCAGCAAATACAACCGGAAGGTGTCGTTGTAAATGCAATTTTATTTAGTATGAGATCCAGTAAAAAGCGGGGCCTTTTTTTGTATATGTCAGTAACAGTGGCGTATCAAACGTTTTGGTACATACGGCACTGGAAAAATTTAATTTTCTGATATAATGTAGGTCATTGCGCATAGATCAAATCCTCCAAGTTTTGTACTCGTAGGTTGAGAAATCTTGAATGAAAATGCTAAAAAGGAATATGCAAGAAATTTTTCAAATTGGCATCATTTTTGCTTGTGTTTTTTTTCAATTTTTCTGGTAGAAGGAGTGGTTTAAGCTACAATATCACTATTTACTTATTGATAAAGAATTAAATTTTCAACATTTTTTCCATTTGTCACTTTTGACAGTCTGTCACCGTTTAGGAGTTATCCAAGAAAAACGCTTTTTGGTGTCTTTTGGAGGTTAGAAATTACAGTTCCCGAGGGGGTAGGAATAGGGACTTTTGGTATGTTAAACGGTGGACCTTTCTAAGCTTGTAAATGAAAAAAAAAATTGGGTTTTAATTTTTTCTTCTATTCAGAAAATTTATATCTAAATTGCCTATCCTAATTTATTATTTAATAAAGATTCTGGATTAAACTAACACTAAAGAACCATTTATTTTTTATCGAAAACTATACTCTTAAATTACTACCCAGCTTTAAAATAATACAAAAATTAAAATTTTCTACGTAGGCTTTTTTAAGGCGTCAATTCTTGGGGCAATGTAAAAATTTTGCACAGAAATTCGATAAATATTATTAACAATAACAAACTAGTCAAGCGAGCCTTATTTCATTCAGCTTTATGATCGGAGGGCCTTAAAAATAATCCTAGCCTTAGACGTCAGTCATAAAAAGCTCGTGCACAAAAAATGAATAAAGAGACGGTTTGGCCCCGTCTATTTAAACAATATCTAGTGAAGGGAGAATGTACAAGGTGTCCAAAATTCGATGGTTTTGGGGGATTTCGGGTACTTCTAGAGGGATAGAGAAAATTCGATCCCCCTTTGCGATGCTCAAAGAACCCCGCACACCGGCCCATGTAACCCAGACATCGGGCGATTTTGGATATTTTTTGATATGTTGTAGGCCTGGAAAAGGGCTTTAAAAAAATGCGCCTTAAAAGTTGGTGAGGCATTTAGTTTGGCTACAGCGGCGTATCAAATGTGGGATAAAGTCACATTTAGAAATGATATCTTTGAAAGAAAACATGCAGTTATTCATTTATTTTTTGAAGGATAGAGTAAATATTAATTTTATATTTTTTCGCAATGTTTTCTGATAGGTTAGGTCATTGGCGCACCTTAAAATTATTAAAATATTGTTTATTTTTTCATTAAAAAGGCTAATTCAATGATATTAGGTGTGTATGTATTTTGTGCTGTTTTATAGTTTTTTTTTTAGTATATTTTATAAAAAGATAAATCAGTGGTGTAACATTAAAATATTATTTACTAGTAGTTTAAACTGCCACAAAGGCTTTCAATTTGATTGGATATCGTCTTGAAGCCTTTTTATAATTTTGATATTTGCTAGTTGTTATATGTCATAGTTGTCAATTGTGGTGTAGTGGCGTAAAGTAAAATATGTTGACATTTTTATTTTGTTCTGTTTTTTTTCTTAATGAATTTGAACCAAAAAATGATGTTGGTTGTTACGAAAACATTTCATTTTATGTTATGATATTGCTTTTTTTCTGAACTGATACATCCACCAACTTCTTCTTCTCAGCACGCATATCTTCGCGCGTAAAGTATCTTTCCCGACCTTGATTGCTTGCCCGAACTCCGCTCCGCGAATTTAGGGTCATCGGCAGTCTCGTGCGAAATAATACAATTTTCCGCACTAGTTAGAACAATAACAATTACTTACTTTAGACATTCCTGAAACTTAGTCGCCTTAAGTTTCATAAAAAAATTATTTATGGGTCACCCTACGCCACTGTGTTGGAATATTTATATTGAAGCAAAATAGAAGATAAGTAAGATTCTATTAATAAATTTAATTCATAAGTTCAGTTATCAAATAAAATAGTAAAAGTATAGGTAGTATTTTAATATTTGGATGTTACACCACTGATTTATTATTTTATAAAATATATAAAAACTATAAAATAACACAAAATATATACATAATATCGTTGAATTGGTGCTCATGATGAAAAAATTAACAGTATTCTAATGGTTTTACGGTGCGCCACTGACCCAACCTGTCAGAAAACAATGCGAGAAAATCTAAAAAGGTAAATTTACACTACTTGCATGTTTTCTTTAGAAAATTTAATTTCACAATGATATTTTATCCCACATTTGATACGCCCCTGTATCCAAACCAAATGTCTCACCAACTTTTAAGTCACACTTTTTTTAAGCCCTTTTCTAGGCCTACAACATATCAAAAAAATTCTAAAATTGCCCGATGTCTGGGTTACATGGACCGGTGTGCGGGGTCCAAGACAAGATTTTTGGTAAAAACTGCATTTCAATATGTCACTCCGTCTTCGAGCTACGGGGGCTTTTGGAAAAGTCTACATTTTGGGATAGTTTTTAAAGTAGAATTTAATTACCAAATCAGATTTCATGAGTCATTTTTAGTTTTTGAAGTATGACACAAAGTTGGTATTTTTTTAATGGAACACCCCATTTTTTTTTCATTTTTTTTAGGGCTTTTTTATTTTTTTTTTAAACTATGTATCTCTTATGAAAATCGGAGAAATAGTTGTCAAGTTTTCAAATATTTTCCAAAAATCATATATTATTATAGTAGGCAGCGATTAAGGCCGCATGTACATTATTCAAAAAATCTAGAGGGCCTTGGTTAACAATCTGAGCATAAAATATAGATATAAGCAATAAATAGTAGGACTGGAATTCACATATATAGTCATCCACTAGGGGTAGGGTTAGGGGCTAGGTTAGGTTAGGTTAGGTTTGTTATGAGTGGTGCAATTTACAGCTCCATCCACTGCGACCTGAGAGATCTATTGTGGCTCATTTCCCTCCTACCCCACTCACCAGACCGATCTGATGAGCACCCCCCTAGGAAGGCAGTTTTCTTTTCCTAGAGGGATTTAGACCTAAACCCTTTTGTCGGGGCTAGGGATTTTTAACGTGCTCCACTATCAATATATGGATCAGATAAACCGGTCTTAAAAGGTCTTAATAGGAAAAAAAAATAATTTGTTACGAAAAAGTAAAAAACTATTTTGCTTCTTAACTGAATTCAAGGCATAGTATTATATCAATAATAAATTATTTATTATTGATATAATACTAGGCACTCTAGATTTTTTTAATAATGTGGTTTTTTATCAGTTTATCACAGCTTATTATATGATTTATGGAAAATATTTAATAACTCGACAACTATTTATTCGATTTTCGTAAGAGGCACATCGTTTTGAAGGAAATTAAAAAAGAATTCAAAAAATTTTACAAATAAATATTTATTAGCTTTTAGCTTTTATTAAATGCACTAAAAAGTAGAAAATAATTTTTGATCGCTCTTATACCATAATAAAAGCGATGGGCGCAAATTAAAAATTTTAAATTTAGGTATATCGGTCACATCGATGATTCACCTAAGAAACAGTTGTATTACTCTATAACCTAAGAACATTTTCAAAGGCTTGACAAGCACGGCAATCTCACCCGTTCTCAGCTTCTTTAGATAAAAGCATTATGTTTATCATTCGAATAGACGAAGAATTTATTTCTTCTTTTGTAGTTCTCTCTTTGTCACCGTAAAGTTAAAATTTTTAATTTGCGCCTAATTTTGAGTATATTTAATAAAAGCTTGTTCTTTAAAAGTTTTTTTTAATAAATATTTATTTTTTAATTTTTACCATAAATCCTCCATTTTGAATCCGACATATTGACATTTTCATATCTGATCAAAAACTCATAATCCCCCTCCTTAAAAACCCCTGTATGCCAATTTTGATTGATCGAACAAACTAAATCTTTTTCCCTCTCCACTTCCCTCGTAAGAGGGAGGTGGAATACCATATTATCGTATTTTCACCGGAACTATAAACGCATACAAAATTTGAACACAATCGGATGTGGATAAGTCAGTTAAAATTGATTAGCAAAACCTGACAGAAGATCGTCCATCTTGAATCCACCATATTGAATTTTCAAAATCTGATCAAAAACTCGTATTCCTTATCCCCAAAAGCCCCCGTATACCAATTTTGGTTGAAATCGGACAAACTTAGGTGTTTTCACCCCTCCACTCCCCTCGTAGAGGGGAGGGGTGCCTAATACTGACATATTAGTGTATTGTCACCGGAACTATAAATGTATGCCAAATTTGAAGGCAATCGGATGTGTATTAAGTTAGTTAAAATTGGTTAGCAAAAGATGATCAAAAATCGTCCATCTTGAATCCGCCATATTGAATTTTCAAAATCTGATTAGAAATTCGTTATCTCCATTCCCAAGTGTCCCAACACACCAAATTTCAACGAAATCGGGCGTCGTAATTCAACTGTACCCCCCTTCACCCCCTTTGAGTAGGGGGGAGCTGTCAATTTCATCACACTATATTCTTGTATTGTCACCGCAACTATATGAGCATGCCAAATTTGAAGCCGATCGGATGTCGGGAAGTTGGTCAAAATTAAGTTGCAAGATTCCACCCGCACAAACATAGTTACATACATACAAATAGAGTGTTTCATAAGAAAAATACCAACTTTGTGTTATATATCAAAAACTAAAAGTGACTCATGAAATCTGATTTGGTAATTAAATTCCAGTTTAAAAACTCTACAAAAATGCAATTAACACCACGAAGATATTTTCATAAATAAAAAACTTTTTAAAAAGCCCCCGTAGCTCGAAGACGGGGTGACATATTGGAATGCGGTTTTTACCAAAAATCTTGTCTTGAAATTTGAGCCTCGCAAAGGGGGGTCGAATTTTCTCTATTTCCTCTAGAAGTACTCGAAACCCCCCAAACCCAAAAGAAGCTGTGAAATTTACAGAAATTGATTGTGGCTATCAGGATTTAAAATTTTTGGGAGTAATTTATAGTTGGCGGCGGGGGGGGGGGGATTTATATATACAGATTTCTATAGCTTTGCTCAACCCCGTTGTAAGACTAATTAACTACTTTCGGGCATCATTATCATTCTTGGGTCCACTTAATCAAAGTCTGTTGGGTTAAAAAAAAATTGGGGGAAATTTGGAGAAGTGGGGATAGTGGAAGGCGTAAACAATAAATTGACCTACCCCGGTAAGGTACCTATATTGACTAGCAGTTCCCAGATCTAATTTCCGTTTTTCCTCTTTTCCCAGTCCAGCCAATAAACAGTAAAATATGTGATAATTTCTTTCTTCGGGATTTTGAGATACTATTCGGCTTTTTTCGAGCAGGTACTGCTCGATTTTTGCACCCTCTATGACACCGTTTGAGTTGAAGTGAATATCGATGTATTTGCCGAATCTTGAGCTGTTGTCGTTTCGAACTGTTTTTGCATTACCTATAAAAAACGATTAAAATTTTTTGACTTAATTTTTTTTTCTTTTTGTGATTGTTTAGGTACTTTAACAATTATTTTTCTGATGACTTTGTAATTTTTTCCGACCGATAATTGGATATCACCTGTTGGGTAGCGTAAATAAATAAAACAGCTGTGTATGATTTAGTGTATTTGTTCTCTCATGCGTATGATTCAATTTTACCTCAATCTTACAGCTAATGCTTATCAGTAACATCGGTTTGATTTTTAAACTGAAAGCTATTGACAGGAATAATAATTTCAATCCTTTTAAACAAACTGTATGCTTTGTAGATGACCAAAACTAAAACTCAAATAATAATATTTCGCCTTTACAGGTTGTGTGTTTTGTTTTTGTCTTTTATATAAAAATTATATATATTTATATAATCACAAATGCAACCTTAATAATAAAAAATAAAATTTAGAAATTGGCAAGTATTTTTTAATTGAGTTGTGTGGGATTTTTTATATTTTTTTAATTCATTTAGAAGATTGTTATAAATGGAAATACCATCATTTAAAGTATTTTTTCCAAAACGACTTTTAATTCTAATGCCTTGAAAGTTGTTATGTCTTGTGAAATGATTATTATGTGTGTTATTTGATTTAACGAGTCTTAACTTTTTTAAACTTTTGTTTTCAGTATTCATTAAGTGAATCAAGGTCGATGATTTGAATTTATATAGATGTTTTATATAAATTTTTATTGGATTTAAAAGTCTAATTTTTACAATATTATATTCTAATCTAACACAATTGGGCAAGACATAATAATAAATATCAGAAGTTCAGAAAAGAGTAAATTGAAAAAAATAGTTTTTTGAAAACTGGGAAATCCTGGACTCTGCCAAGATTACATTTAGGCAAATTTTTATTAATAAAAATTGTCAATCATTGGACTTATGAAAGGATGGGGTCTTTAACTATATCCTTTTTTCCTTCTGCAGCTGTCAGCTCTTTTAATAATTATCTACATTCTACTGAAATCGTCAACCTTTCGATGACACCGTGCGCCGCTTAAAAGCCAAAACCACTTCCTGAGGACCAGTCATGCATAGATTTTTTCATTATGTTGTTTAGTTGATGACTCTCCGTTAATAAAGCGCGATTTGGTAATAATTCTAGCTTTGTGAAGGAAAAAATGTTTAGTTTCAGTGACCCCCTTAGGTTTTTGAACGGATAGGTATAATTTTTTTATGAACAATTATGTTTTTTACATGTATTTGACACATGAACTACTCCCAGTTCCCAAAGTCAGATTTTAAGCTCCGAATCTCCCATTTTTGTCATGTTAAAAAAAGTTATGCCTTTCTTAAAGTTAACAAGAACTTGTATAGATTTAAACTGATAGAAAGAAAATCCTAATTCTTCACAGTAAATTTATTTATTACATCAATATCTATTTTTCTCTACGCGTTTCGGCTTTATGCCATTAGACACTTAAAGTAAATATTTCAACGCATCGGTATCGGTATACCTAACGCGTTCGCAAAAGACAAAATACACTACATTTTTGACTTGTTCATGCCATGTTGCGAACGATGCCCGCTTTTTTGACGGGTGCGATGACAAAACAGCGGATTCCACTCAAAATGTAGTGTATTTTGGCTTGATTTCGAACGCGTTAGGTATACCGATACCGATGCGTTGAAATATTTACTTTTAAGTATCTAATATCAAGAGAGCAATACCTAAAAATCAACAAGGTTTGACAATTAATAAAAAACAAACAGGTGGACTGAAACTTACATAAAACAAATTGAGGGGCCAATGGTCTATAGATTTAACTTAATATTTGTCCAGAAAAACAAAATAAATACCAAACTAACAAAAATAAATATACTCCAGTCAATCTAGTAAAACAGTGAAAAAAATAACACATCTTTGATTTTTGGCATAGAGCTTTATAAACAACATACCCAAAGTTCCCTAAAGTCCCCTGGATCCAAGGTCCGCCACATTGAAAAAACTACAGATTTTTGGCATATATTTTTTTATTATCGTTATTTATGGTCTTTATGAATGTCTAAATTTAAAAATTGGAGTACAACTGTCATCTGTCAAAAATTACTACCGCCATCATACATTATATGTTGCACATCTAAGTCCGCCATTTTAAATAGGAAGATAACCAAATTTGTTGGAACATGTTTCTAGTAAAGCCCTTAAAAACATACTAAAAATACAGTTTCCTAAGTGCTTAGGGGCGGGCGCCAAACTGTCAGTTTTCCATATTACAGTTGGCATTATGAAAAAGTGACAGTTTTTAAAAAATGGCGCCCGCCCCTTAGCACTTAGAAAGCTGTATTTTTAGTATGCTGTTAAAGGCTTTGCTAGAAACATGTTCCAATAAATTTGGTTATCTTTCTATTTAAAATGGACGACTTAGATGTGCAAGATTTAATGTAAGATGGCGGCCGTAATTTTTGACAGATGACAGCTGTACCCCAATTTTTAAATTAAGACATTTATGGTTAGTCTGTGTACCGAATTTAACGATCATGGCTAAACGGATTAGGAAGTTAGATCAATGATAATGAGAGAAGGTATTTTCAAATATAGCGTATCTATTTTTGACATTAGCAGGACGTCATCTTGGATTTATTATATTATATAAGGCCTCAATGAGTACCTACATACCAAATTTTAGCTAGTTAGGTTCATAAACAACGATATTTAAAAATATGTGTTAAAAATCTGTCATTTTTTCAATATGGCGGACCTTGGATCCAGGGGATTTTAGGGAACTTTCGTTATGTTGTTTCAAAACTCAAAGATGTTTTATTTTTTTCCCAATTTCTTATTAGATTGACTGGGACTAAATAAAAACAATTTGAATCTTTTCAAAATTAAAAATGAAATAATCCTGCGTCTAAAAATAATTGTAAATAGTTGATGAAAAGCCTTAAAAGATTTTAAAAAAGCGGCAATTTTCTCATGCATAAACAGTAGTACTAGTAGTGGGAGTAGTAATAATGGAGCAGATCGTTTTAACAGATTTAATTTTCCGTGCTTCGTGTAATATCATTTTCTTTGGAACATACCAGATTAAGCGTTTACCTACGTAACATAGTGATTTTATACATTAATAAAACATTCGTACTGAACATTGATAAACAATAAAACCAATCAGAATTGAAACCACTGATATTGTCAGGAAAATTTCAACTAAAAATTTATTCCGGTCTCCGTATTACGCCACTCAAGAGAAGAGAATATAGCAGACCATTTTGCAGCTGCATTTGCTTACGACTCAATACCACAAGCTTCAAATTATTTAAAAAATGATCACGGTGTTTAGGAAGAAACGTTTTAAAAAGTACGAGAAAGAAAGTATTCCTATATTGCGGAGATAAACGCATAACCCGGTATAAGAAGTAGTAGGAAAGAGGGGCGGCTTTAAATCCTGGTAAGCCTATTTGCTCCCTCGACTGATGCTTGTGCCACTTAGAGAATTGATACAAAATGCGCACTTACCGAATGCTTCTAAAATAGGGTTGGCCTCCAAAATTTGCTGCTCTATCCACGAATGTTTTCCAGAAATGGCCGCTAAGTATTGTAAGATTAATTTTGTGCTTTCTGTTTTACCCGCTCCTGACTCCCCTGAGATTACTATACATTGATCTTGACCATATCTAAAAGTATTTTTTTTTAATTTGTATTTGAATTGCATTTTCATTTGTTTTGTGTTCTATCAGGGATGTAAGCAAGTTCTTCCATATTGCAGTGATGCTCTTTTTGGGCGAGGCGACTACCTTCTTTGAAGTAAGCCTTTTACACATAAATTATCGTAATTTAAATAAAACAAAGAATTGTGGAAATCTCAGATCCCCCTCACAATGGATCCCTTTTTTTTATATGACAAGTCACTATAAACAGTCACTCCAGCGTAAGGGAAGGAACACTTCGCACGATTTTTAAATTTAAAATTAAATAATGCCATTAGGAATTTGATCACAGAGAGTAGGCTAAAGCCTAAGTTATTTAGTATTTGGTGATATTACCCATATTAGCCGGAATGGCTGTAAAGTCTCTTACCCTTTTAGGCCTAGTTGCAACTAAGCTCGAACGCGGCTCAGATGGCCATCAATGAGTATGTTATTAATTCTATGTCTTACTTTATTTTTCAAACCTTTTGAAACATTTTGTCCCAAGCTTTTTTTCTGGCTCTGTATTCAGAGTCTGATTTTTGAAAAATTCTCGGACAGGTCGGTTTTTAATTCAAAGGGGACACTTTTTGGTTTTTCTTGAAATTTTTGTAGCACGCACCCTTTTCGAGAAGAAACTTTACCCCTATATTTTGAAAAAGGAAAGTGGGTTGTTTTGAACGTCTCTTGAATGTCTTTATAATCGTGTACAAATTTCGAAAGTCTTATGATTCATTCTTGAGATATTCTATTATATGTTTTACACGGTTGTAAAGACATTTAAGAGACCATTAAAACAAGGTATTACTTAGACATTCGACTAAAATAGGCCCATCAAGTATTCATAAATCGCTTTGACACACGATCAGTCGTCAGATTTAGGGAAAACTATTGTCCTCTCCACTGGCAACGCTGCATCAGGCAATACCAAGCATGCTCCACTTCACACATCCACGTTACGTTTACCAGCTCGATTCTATTAAAGCGGCAACTCCGACGACAAATAATGAATGAAGCAGCGTAGTAAACGGTTATATAGGTGACCCGCTACAAGTGCGAGGTTGTCACATTGTGTAGGTTTTATTCCCAATATATATTGGAAAATTAAAATAATTATTTTTTTGGTCAAAATATCAGATATTTATCTGAAAATGGGGGCATCACGTCAAATAAGAGTCCCCCCCAAAAGTTAGCCCAACATTTCAATATGGCATTGTGACGTAACGTGGGTACCGATTAAAATTTTATCGTATGATAGAAGTCCGATTATTAAGTAAATGGACCACGACAAGTACGGATGATGCGCGGCGTTCGCTTGTTGTCTCGGTTTGAGGCAGGGCCGAACACTGTGATAGGGGCGTACGCATCATCACTTCCATTTAAAATAAATGAATAACTTGAACAATTATAAAATTATCAAAAACTTTTTTTAATTTGGTTAGTTGATGTGTTGTTGAGTTCTCAAATAATTTATTTACATACTATACATTTTAATACTGAATTGAGTTCTCAAATAAAATGATAATATTATGAATAATAACTTGTTTAATTTTTGACTTTTCCTCCTTTTTGCAGAAAACTAATTGTACTTGTTTAAGAGGATACCGTACAGGTGTAAAACGCGGAACAAAACTGAGCCGTTCCTATCAACTTAATCAAATCAAATTTAATTAATTTCGCTATTTCACAAATTTTGTAAAAATCGGGGACTTTCCAATTAATTTTAATAAATTTGAAAGGTATTCTACTCGAAACTTCAAAAAACGTCAAAATTGTTTCTAGTTTTCAGCTTTCTGCCTATCCTTTCCATGCATTTTCCGTTCGCCACCTATTGACTACGACTTCATTTTAACAAAATATTTTTTAACCAATGGAAACATAAATAAAATCAGATTACAGCATGATCAACAGATAATATGATAATGATGATTAAACACAAAAAAACTATTACCTACTGTAATATAAATATTTTTTGATTAGTAATAGATTGAAAGTAAAAAAACGCTATTTCTCAAATAAGTAAAATTTTCCGTGTACCCTTCATGTATTAATATTTAAATTTACTTTTTTTTGAATGGATGTTAGACTAACTATCGCATGCGCATTATTTATGTATAATGTTACTGTTAAAAATAATAATAAATAAATAATAAATTGACAAGGGGCGCTTTATGTAAAAGAGATATGTATTTATAAAATAGTAAAATCAGTAAAATGATTTGGAAAATTAAGTGCAATAAACATTAGAGCGTCTACGCCTATGACTCCATACGACAATCGCGAGCCCTTCAGACGAAAATGGGTTTCTACCATTATGTATGAGGTTAAATATAAGCCTTTCCCAGGCCAAACTTGTAAGCAAGATCTAAAATCTAGCAGGCCATGGAGCCGTCTTAGCTCCGCGTCTATGCCCATGCGCGAAAATTTTACGAGGCGGCCGGTTTCGCCACCTTTGTCTTCGTTCTTCGGTCGAGACGCCATTTTGGTTAATTTGTTTTGATCACACATAGTCGTTTTCCGCGTTTTCGTTTATGCAAATTTTTTTATTGTGATATTTTTAATCTTTGGTTACGTAAAAGTTTTTAGGAGTTATAATAAAAACTGTTTATATCTTGGAGCTTAAGATGTCGCCTCATAAAAAGACGTGCTGTGTTTGTGGATGCCGTCAAACAACAAAAGTGAAGTTCCACAGGTTGGTAGCTATTTTTTCTTAAAATTTGAAGGAAAAAAAGTGAAAATACCTAAAAATTATTTCTATTCATATATTTATTTATTTAAAAGTAGAAAATACTGATTTTCTAAAAACGTAAATAAATAGAAAAATTTTGAAAACTCCACAGCTGTCTTTCTCGATTTTGGTTGGTTAACCGATGACGATGGCCGCGCGAAAGTTTATATGTTATGCTTCATACGCCAGGTACAGTCCTATGTTACCCTGATGATTCCTAACAAGGATGAAACAAGTCTGTAGGTTTTAATGAACTGAAAATCAAAATGTGCGTCCGATGCCTGAAACCTTTCTTTTTAATAGAACATTGTTTTTTCTTATTTTTCACAATAAAATTTACTCAAATTCATATTTAATTAAAGTCGTCACTTTGTGTAAAAAAGCACTCGAGGTTCTCTTCGGCACACACTGCTTAATAAGTTTTGCAATTTGAATACACAAATGTTTAAAAAATAAACAAAAATTTAAAAAAGAACTAAAACGACGCTACTATTTTGTTGATACAAAAGTTTTTGAGCGAGTTTGTGTCCACCGGTGCCAACAAAAGAGTTCATAAATTTTAGATGGATTTCACCAGTCCAAAAATAGAGTACCTAAATTTTTCGATGGATTTCACCAATCCAACAAATGTTGGCACCGATCGCCACCGGCTTCTGGAGTCGGTGGAAAATCTTTGTTGGATTAAACATAACCCTACTTTATGGTTATTTATTTTTTCCAGTTTTTTTATAACTTATTCAAACCAAGATACTTTTTTATGCATTTTGGTTAATACAAGGTACAGTACAGGATGCTTAATGGAGTTGGGAGCCATAATATTAATGCAAGACAGTTCAAGTGAAGACTCTGATGATGAGCTAGACATCATACTAAATTTGAGCAAAAATCGTACTTGCATTGAGGACTACTTTGAAAAAACTGTCCATCTGTCATAGTCGTTCCTCAAGGCTCCTTCCTTCCTTTCTTCGCCCATAAAAAATTTACATTTCCCAAGGAAGAAGGGAGACTTGGGAGCGACTATGAATACGGCCCTCTCAAGCCGAAGTTGAGGTAGGATTTTATTATTTTAAGTGTGGTTATTTGCATTCAGCTGTTTACACCGCAACGCGTTCTTTTTGTATTCGTTGGAACAACGACATTTCATCACTGCTAGATGTCAGATGGATGTCAAACCCATCTGTCAACCGAATGTTGGCACCGATGTTCCACCGCTGTCAAAAAAATGTTGAATTTACAAACTCGCCCTTTATAATACCCAGGTGACGTTCCAAAATGGCGGACAGTCAAATGTTGGGCTCACCTAGGCGCCTTAAATACAAATAAGGTGTTTCTCCATGTTTTAAAAAGTAAACCAGAGAATTTACATAATTGCAGGTAAATGACAAAGAAGTTACAAAAATAATATCATTACGTGTAGGGATACAACTTGTGTCTGAACGCAACTGTGGTAAACATAGAATTTTAGTTATACCTTTATGGTATCACTCGACTCACGTTCCTTATTCAAAATATAGGGGCAAGGTTTACCCATACAACTATTAGATATATAACACAGTTGGTCTAGGGAGGGGTTTTAAGAAAAAAAATATATAATCTTTAAAACATACACTTTTGTTTTTGATCCATCGCCAACTACTATTTACAAAAAGTAAAATCCCTTATGTAGCCCTTTTCTGGGGGGCTATTTTTGGAAAATATTCTGGGAACCTTAAATAGCAACCCCCTATTTTGACTTCATATTTGAATTCTTGCTGAAATTCTCTTTCCAATGGTACCCCATATCATTTTCTCACTCACCAGGTTTACTTTACTAATTTTTGAGATATTGGCTTCCAAAATGTCAAAAATTCAATTTTCAAAGGCCCATATCTTAGAAACTAAATAAAATATCTCTATTGTGTTTATTATCGATTTTAGAGGTTTTTTACGAGGAAATGAAAAATGACAACAGTTTGACAATCTTCTACTTCATATTTTTGGAATAAAATCGTCAAAATCACTGAAAATCAATAAACTGTAAATAGGAATGTGCAAACGTCAAACTATTGTAATTTTTTATTTGCTTTTATAAAACCTTCAAAATCGATAATAAACACAATAGAGATATTTTGTTTAGTTTCTAAGATATGGGCCTTTGAAAAATGAATTTTTTACATTTTGAAAGCCAATATCTCAAAAATTAGTAAAGCAAACCTTATGATATGGGGTACCATTGGTAAGAGAATTTCAGCGAGAATTCAAATATGAAGTCAAAATAGGGAGTTACTATTTAAGGTTTTTAGAATATTTTCCAAAAATAGCCCCCCTGAAAAGGTCTACATAGGGGATTTTACTTTTTACGGTAAATAGTAGTTGGCGATGTATCAAAAACAAAAATCTATGTTTTAAAGATTATATATTTTTTTTCTTAAAACCCCTCTCTAGACCAATTGTGATAAAAGACCAGGATGCGAGAAAATCGTCGCGGCAATGGTCAAAATCTAGATTGCCATGACGTGGCCAATGGGCTAAAGACGGCTCGATCTGAGCATGTGCGAGTTTGTAACGTCGAATCACCTCATTTCTCGTTCAGCGCACTTCCAGCTGACGCAGGCGCATTGGAGGCCGTTTTTAATCCATTGGCAACGACCAACTTGGTATTTCGCATGGGTTTCCGCGACGCTTTTCATAAGGAAATACACGGGCAGGGCCTTTATAGTATTTCAGTTATATGGGTTTACCCCTCGAAGGAGGTGCTTGCTACAAAAATTTTGAAATAGCGAGTGTTCCCTCCGAATAAAAAACGATGTATCCAAGAATTTTTACAAAATCAGACTCTAAATACATACGTGAAAACGCCTCTGTTTCGTTTTGGTTGAAATACACTGTATATATTATTTTACGTACCTTCTCATATTACCGTAAGCATTATCTCCTATTGCAAAAATATGTGGGGGTAGTTCGCCAATTTTTCTTTCTTTGTACAATTTTATTTGTTCAGCTGTGTAAATTGGCAGAATTTGGTATGGATTGACGGCAACTAGAATTGAGCCAGTGTATGTCTAAAAAGAAATTTATGATAACAAGCAAGCATTTTATAGGGTGGGCAATCCAAAATTTTTACTTTTTCAATATATTGGTTCCAAATTGAGACACCAGCGCCACTTAGAGAATTTTGTTTCTCTTGAACAAGAGAAAAATTTCTCCTCTAGGTGGCGCTGGAGAAACAATAGCTTGTTGACTACTATCGACGTACCAAACTGTCAAATGTTAATTTTTTGAAATATTTTATCAGTCAGTTATATGACAAGAGACAGATATTTTTAAAAAATTTCAAAAAGTGTTTGAAAGAATAATTTCTTTGATAACGGCAGTAGAGTTTCTGCCGAAACGTCAGATAAGTACTTTGATTCTAGTTAAGATTTGCGAGTGTGTAGGCATTATTTATCACTGATCACTGACAAACGAACAAAAGTTTTTCTTTACACCCAGTTCCCACCTACGACTTTTTCGTGAGTGCCCACTTATGCGTAACATGATGTCGATATGAAATATTATGACAGTTCATGTGCCGCATGCGCGGGCACGCAGGAAAAAGTCGTAGGTGGGAACCGGGTTTTAGGAATTTACGCAGTGACTTAACATATTTTTGAAAATGACGCAAAACCCAAAAAAGTAGTTTCAGCATTATGAATCCGTCACAAACATATAGATGTTATTAATAATTTGTTTTACAGCCTATAAGTTAGGGTTTTCATTACTAATTAATTACCTAAAAACCCTGATTACCGGGAAAAACAGTTTTTCATTTTTATTTTATAAATGATAAAAATTGAAGGTACCTCCAAGAGCCAAAAAAATGGATTATGGAAAAAGGAGAAAACACAATCTTGTAAACAACGGAATAACTAAGAAAATAAAAGCTACGCTGCAATTTTCTTTGGCAACCCGTTTTTCCTATGAAGTTGTATGTGAGAATGTGTTTTGGAAGTAGATTTTAATCAGCGTATTATAATCAAAGAATAAATATTCTAATAAATTTTTAGATGAATGATTAGTACAAGTTCGGTCAAGCGCAGTAAAAGTAAAATGTACGACATATTTCCTCCAAACATTTTTGTAGAGACGTTTGGTAGCTACACAACTACAGTCCATTCCATTTTTATTTAGACAAAACATAACCTCACTTTCCATAGAACAAAAACCAGATTTTTAAGTTGCCAGAATCAAACGCCCTAGGTTTTGGTAATCGACATTATAACTACACTGCTAAGCTTAAATCACTCCGAATAACTCCTTATATTACGCTTGCATATCAATCAAATGCACCAGAGTGAAACAGCAAGATGCCAGAAATACTTTATGGATGAAAAATATATTATTATGTAATATGTCTGTTAAGGCCATGATATTCGTTATTATTTGTACACCGAACATAACAAAGAAAACGCGATGCAGACCCAATATGCCGAGAGAGAGACCCGTACTGGTGAGCGAAGTCACCGAGGAAATAATCAATTCAAATTCAATTTAGACGTTTAAAAATAGGACCAGCTTTAAATTTTTTATTTTTTATTACAAGCTTTTATTTAACTTCACCCCTATGTATGTATGTTTATATGTTCGGGTCCAATCTTGCAACTCAATTTTGAGTAGATGTCCAATTGAATTCAAATTTCGTATGCGATTATAGTTCCGGTGACAATACAACAAAATGGTATTATTAGGCATCCCCTGGAAGGGGGAAACGCCTAAGTTTGTCCGATTTCAACCAAAATTGGTGTAAGGGGATTTTTAAGGATAAGGAATACGAATTTTTGATCAGATTTTAAAAATTCAATATGGTGGATTCAAGATGGACGATTTTTGGTCATGTTTTGCTAACCAATTTTAACTGACTTATACACATCCGATTTTCTTTAAATTTGGTATGCGTTTATAGTTATAGGAGAAACAAAAAAATAAACATCAGACTGAAAATTCTCGTTGACAGTTGACGTCAATCAATGTGTATAAATTTCGGGTGGAATATACTGTATAGTCAAATTTTTCGATGAGCGAACTGACATCATTTTTTTGAATCTCTATTTGATACACTGCTTTAGACAGCGACAATAAATATGTAAAAAAAGTCATGTCGTTTATTGTTTCAACTGTTACTTTAAATTGACAACAACAAATTATTTGACATGCGAACTGTTGACAACAAAGAAATACGTTTTCAGAGGCAAAAATGACGTCAGTCCGCTCATCAAAAAATTGGACTATAACAGTTCCTCCAAAAGTAGACAAAGAGGATGTCGACCAGACTAAGGTAATGACTTTAAAATGCTTGTATACAGTGTCCCAAAAATCTGATATAATGGATTTTTTGGGAGAACTATGGTTTGAAAAAAAATTATAGGGTAATTTTGGGTAAAAAAGCGGTTTCAAACAAAATGTATACCTTTTTATAAAAGGTGTCCCAAAAATAAAATATGGCACAAACTTAACTTTTTTTTTAATTGGACTTTTTACTTTGGGTCTATATTTTATCTTCTTCAAGATATCGCGTACCTTAGCGATTTGTTGAAAATCACTTGGGTGGTGCGCAGTGAAAGAAATAGAAATTTATTACGCCATACGTATACGATAATTTATCACTTACATAAATGAGATTTTCACTATATCTAATAAGAAGATTGCGCAGAATCCCGGCCTCGTGTAAGTCGCCCAGCCCGATCATGTCTTCCACGCCGTGCGCAGATGTCGCGTGCATGGCCTTGATGCGCCGATCGCTGGGCAGCCACTGCTCGTTGCCGTCATCGTCTCGGACTAGGATGCGCCGACCTATAATGCGCAGAAAAGTTTAACAATAAAACACAAAATCTTCCTGAAAATAT
This sequence comes from Oxystoma pomonae, assembly GCA_963921995.1. NCBI lineage: Eukaryota > Metazoa > Arthropoda > Insecta > Coleoptera > Brentidae > Oxystoma > Oxystoma pomonae. The sequence goes on along the minus strand of OY998166.1, from coordinate 76,050,238 downwards.
TAAAAACTACAGATTTATTACCTTGAAGCTCTAATTAACGGGAATAAACAGTTTTTGAGAATATTTTTAATTTTTTTTATTCACGTAAAATTTTTAAGAAACTGAGAAGGTCAAACCAGTACTTTTTGAAAAAAACGCAGATTAAGGTAAAGAAAGGGTCACAATAAAAACCATAATCCAAATTTGGCAGAAACATAATTTGTCAGAATTTAAAAGAAAAGAAAATAATTGGGCCGAAAAAAATTGTCTCGAAAATTAAATGACGGGAAAATCATATCGCTAGAAAATATATGCATAGAATTAAATTTAAACGAAACATATTTTTATAGAAACACAAAATGTTGAAAAATATTTTTAACGAAAATAATTTGATAGGAACATAATAATGCCGAACAACAAAATTTAAGAACCCCAATCTGGCCGAAAATGATTTGAACCGATTAGTACCCTCTCCGTACAGGCCGATCAACTCCTACCGATTTAGTGTCCTTTAATTCACCTTCGCCGCCATTTTCACTCAAAAGTCACAGAAAATCCATTAGTTTTCCGTCAATATGGCGGCGAAGGTCGAGAAAAGGACACTAAAATCGTAGATTTGATTGGCCTATGTGGAGAAGGTATTAAACCGATAGCCACGAATTCAATTGCTACGTTGGGCTTACGGCAGGGAAGAGTCGAAGTAAGTTGTGTTATTGTATTAATTTACCCCCTTTACATTCTTTAACGACCCCCTACTCCCAAATTTCTTCATAATATCGTAATTACTTTGTTTATACGGGCCTCTTAAAGCGCTTTTATATAAGGACGGTTTGAAAAATGTTGTCATATAAACACCACTAAAACCGATTTAAGCACTAAATCGATTTTATTTTAAAGCGCTTAAAAATCTATTTTAGGGTCGCTATAAACACTTTAAAAATGCTTTAGCGCATTTCTTTCAACCTAAAGAAATAGTCAACTCTAGTTTTCCGAAAAATTGTTGTTAACTAAGTTGTTTTGTTTGCTTTTTCCTTAAACTGACATATTTAATTAAATTTAATGAAGGACGTATAAATCCTCGGAGAAAGCGATTTTATTTAAAACCGTCCCTATATAAAAGCGCTTTTAGGTGCGTATAAACGTAGTAATTGTCATCGGACCTACATTACAAAAATAAATCGCAAGATTTGATAAACAGTTTGACAGCCACAAACTGTGAAGTTAAAAAAAATCGTTTAATAAAAAAATCCCCGTGTCATCTTCCAAATAGAGAAACTTGTCAACGCCGCAATCCAGGGCCTACGACGCTCTAGAGATTTAAATTTGACGCATGCCCAATAGCGATTCGGCTGGATTGTGGTTCTGCATATTAAGGATCGGGCATATTATTTTCTATCAATTTGTGCGTCGGGTGTTTTTCGTTCCTAGACAATTATTTTCGATACTTTTGTAATTCTGATGTTTTCGGTTCGGGAAAATTATAATCGGTTAAATTATATTCGTGTCTTTTAAGAATCGAGTAAGTTAAAATTTTATAAAATTATATTCGTATCCATTATTTTCTGGGTGTTTTACTTTCGTTTATATTTCGTTTCGGACTTTTTATTTTCTGTTCAATTGTGTTTCGGTTAAATTTAAATATATAAACTTTGAACTATGTACAGAGTGACCCAAAAATTCGAGTCCACCCTAGTATCCCCAAAACCAAAAGAGACAGAGAAGTAAAATTTCACATAATTAAATGGTTTATGAAAAAGTATCTAACTAATCATCGCACTCGTCATTAAGGAGTCGGAGCTAGGGCGGCGACGATACTTTTTTTAAATGAGATACCCTGTATATTTTGGAAAATATAAATAGAGCTTTTCCTTCTATTTCCAAAAACACCTAATATGTTACTTTTTTCTCTATCGGTTTTTAAATAACATGGGAAAGACATCTCCATAAGACCAATGAGTTAAACAAGAAAACATATATTCGGTGATTCTTTGTCTAGCTCATTGCTCTTATTTAAAAGTTTTTGTCATTTTACTTAAAAACCGTTAGAGAAAAAGGGAACATATTAGTTATTTTTGGAAACAGAATGGAAAGCTCTATTTAAAAAAGTAATGTCTCCGCATTAGCTCCGCCCCGTTAATAAATGGCGGCACATTTATCATCCAAAAAGATACTTTTTTGTAAACCATCTAATTATGTGAAATTGTACTTCTCTGTCTTTTTTGGTTCTGGAGATATTAGGGTGGACTCAGATTTTTAGGACACCCTCTATATTTTTGAGATAGAGATACTCCTAGCTGTAATTAAATAGAAAAGAAAATTTTTGACGTAGCTATTTTTTGAGGGGGTATTTTTGGGGGTAATCCTATTTTTTTTGTGAGATCTCTTGTTTCTGATACCAAATTTTAAATCCTTACAAAATTTGCTTTTTAAAAATACCCCATATCATAGGGTTCGCATATCTAGTTCTCGAGATATCTGCAATCAAAGTTTTAAAATTTCAATTGTTAAAAGCGATTATCTCACAAACTAAATAAGGTACCCCAACATGATGTTGGGTGTCATTTTAAAGGATTTTTTTTGAGAGAATCTACAAAAAGTAACATTTTTCAAATCAAGCGTTTGTATTCACACTTTTTAATAAATGACGTCGAAATAATCAGCATGATAATTTTTTTATGACCTTACTTTAATGGCCTAAATTGAAGTAGATTATTTAAGAAATTTCAAGAAAATAATATTTAGGAGGTATAGGTTTTTGTTTATTTGGTTTACCTTCAGTGGACAAAACTCGTGCACCAATTGCCACATCGAATTCTCCGCCACCAACCGGTTCGATCCATATATAGTCTCCCTAAAATAAAAACAGAATTTTAAAGATCTATGGGAGTCCAGGTTATCCGCTCGGGGTCTTTTGTCAATATTTGGTAATTGCTCTCATTAATATCCAAAATTGTATTTGATTGCATTTTGTTCATACTTTTTATTGTTGTGCATAATTTTATATTTAAGTCTAGGTACTTAAAGAACTGTTACATTTTATTGAACTATTTGCTTCTAACGACTACCATATGTCATATGTTAATTTTATTGCTTTAATATAAAACCCTAAGTACAATTTATTAACATTATTTCATTTTATACTCGCTGAAAATTGTACTGCCCATTATGCTTCTTTTATTTGTTATTATTATATTTATGCTGCGGTAAGCATGTCACAAAGGTTTTAAGTAGTAAATTTATTATACGCAAGAGGACACAGTAGGTCCCAACACCGATTTCAATGAAAAAAATATACCATTTTTAAAACATACATTTTTGGAAATCTGGTTAAATACTTGTCTAAAAAAAGTTAAAATTAAAATTTTTTACATAGCCCTTTTTGAGAAATACCTAAAAAATCATATTTCTTGATACAAAATCTACACCACTGTGCGTTGACCCGTTTTTATACCTTTGAATTCCTAAAAATTTATAATATTTAATTTTATACTTACAGACTAAAGTTGCACTTTTATCTCAAAATAAAAAAATTGTGACCTAAGCGTAGTGAGAGTTTGTTTGTCGCATGTAATAAAAAATAAAACAACAAAATATATTCTCATGTTACAATTATGTTACGAACATATAATCCTTACTGAGGTAGAACATTTTTGCAAGTTTATTTTTCATTATACGCACTCTATGCTACAAAACTAACTTTAGTAACTTTCATAGGCGTGCACAGTATTTTGGATTAGGGGGGCCATAGCACAATAATAGTAACCAAGCGCAGTCAAGTCAGTTTGCGTAGGATTTAGTGTCTTGACTATCTTGAAATATTAGGGGGGCCAGGACCCCCCTGGCCCCCCTGCGCACGCCTATGGTTAGTTTACTTAACGATAGTAATAAATTATTTGGTACTTATTATTAGGTATGGAGATAATATATTAACTTACAATTAAACATAATACCTAATTTAAAAATTAGGCAATTAGTTTACGTTACTTAAAGTATTTTTTTTAAAAATGTTGGTTATTATATAATGAATTGCATCTAAGCAAATTATATTTGTAACTTAAGTAAAAATTACTTAAATCTTTTAGAAAACCTATTAAAAGAAGAGATAATCAATGAATTGCGGCACATGTTGTATGACGGTATGGATTTTTGGAGTGTAAGAAACTCCTAACGGCAATATGGTTTTTCTAAAATGACCTAAAATTGCAATTGTCTTTTGATGTGAGCTAGATAGGTTAGAGGTTTCTTACACTCCAAAAATCCATATCCTCATACCATGTGCCGGAATTTATTAAGAATACTAAAATGACTGACTTTTTAGAACAAGCCTCTAAACGAATTCAGCAACATGTTTAAAAAAATACTTTATATAACGTAAAGTAAGTGCCTAATTTGTAAATTATTATATTTAATTGTGATTATTATATAATTTCTATATAATCTTTTATTACTACCGTTAAGTAAACTAACCATATTTCAAGATCTGACACTGACTCCTACGCAAACTGACTTTAAGGGCTCTGCGCTCGGTTACTGTTATTATGCGTGCTATGCCCCCCCCTAATTCAAAATACTGTCTACGCCTATGAAAGTACTAAACTTACTAAAGTTAGTTTTGTAACATAGAGTGCGTATAATAAAAAATAAACTTACAAAAATGTTTTACCTTAGAAAGGATTACATGTTTGTAACATATTTGTAACATGAGAATATATTTTGTTGACTTATTTTTTATTATATGCCACAAACAAACTCTTACTACGCTTAGGCTACAATTTTTTTATTTTGAGATAAAAGTCCACCTTTGGTCTCGTATTAAATGGAATATTATACATTTTTGGGAGTTAAGAGGTATAAAAACGGGTCAACGCACAGTGGTGTAGATTTTTTATCAAGAAATAGGATTTTTTTAGGTATTTCTCAATAAGGGGTATATGAAAGATTTTAATTTTAACTTTTTTTAGACAAGTATTTAACCACCTTTCCAAAAATGTATGTTTTAAAAATGGTATATTTTTTTCATTGAAATCGGTGTTGGGACCAACTGTGAGGAGATAACACTGGGAAACAGCAAAAACGTTTCCTAGACAAAAATAGCCAAAAGTTACTTAGTTTATTATACTAAAGTCTCAGTTAGCTCCGGTTTTATAAATCCATGCTAGCTAATTACAATAATTAATTAATTCGACCATTAAATGGGAAATACCTGGATTTGTATTAAAATACTTGTAACATAAATCTCAAATTGTTAGTTACATTTTTATACAGTATGAAGTAAAAGTTTCTGTGTATCGAAGCCGTCAGAAAAACCTAACACCTTTTTTTAAAAATTAACTCTGTTTCGGACTTGCATTGTCAGAGATTGTACTGATCGAAACATCGTGTATAAATAAAATATAGACAATAGAAGTCCGAAACAAACTTTCAAACACCATTTTTTAACATGGAAAACAATTTGAGCCTGTATTGACATTGAGAAATTAATGACAACATTAAATCTGGACTATGATTCAAAATTTTGTTGTATAAACACCACTAAAACACTTTTAAGCACTAAATCGATTTATTTAAGAAAGCGGTTTTTCGCTTTAAAATTGATTTTAGGGTGAGCATAAACACTTTAAAAAAGCTTTAGCACCTGCACTTGAAACCTAAAGAAATACTTAACACTGGTTTTATCGAAAAATCTAAAGTCAAAAAATTTACATACAAAAAATTTTATAAAATTTACGTAATATTTACATAACATAACTTATGTTTCTTTAATTACATTATATTTACGTAATTAGAGGGGAACTTTGTGCATGGCAGTATGCAGAACATGGAAGTTACTTTTTACCTTGTTGTAACATTAGAAGTATGTAAATATTATATACACAATATGACTTTCACTTTACATAAATGTTGCATTTCAATACGTCATATTTATAGATCATTTATGTTATAAATTATATAGTAGTTACATAAAGAGACGTTATTTTCGTGACGTCAAGTTTACCTTGATGTTACTTCTAAGAGATATTATGTAAAAAAATATACCCCCAATTTTACCTTTCGGTTTACTTTCTAGTTGCTAGTTAATCGATACCTGCCATTTCCAAATTTTTTATTGCTATGTACTATTTACGTTATTTTAATTACATATTATTTACGTAAAAATTACTTTTTATCTTGTTTTGACTTCCAGTTTCCCTAGAATTTATGAAACAAAGTAATCATATGTTGTAACTTTTACGTAACGGTATTGGCTGGGTTGTTTTATTTGTTTTCTTTTTAAACGGACGTTTAATGATGAACGTATAAACCCTCGGAGAAAGACATTTTATTTAAAACTGCCCTTATATTAAACCTGTTTTAGGCGTGTATAAACGTAGTAATTGATTGTTCAAAAGTAAGTCTTAAAGCTGTATTCCTCCATAATGGAAACAAGTTGCCTTCAGTACCAGTTGGTCATGCAATCCATATGAAAGAAACGTATAGCAATTTGAAATTGTTATTGAGATTAACTCTGTGTTTCGGACTTCCATTGTCTATATTTTACACCACGTTTCGATCAGTAACTGTAATCTATTCCTAAGGCTACGTACTTATTATACTATGGGAAATCACTCAACCGTGAAGTTTAAGAAGTTAGGGGCTTCCAAATATTTGGAATTCCAACACGTGGTTTACTGAAAACATCCTGATTCTGCCCAATAACGGCAGCTTCAAGAAATTTTCGTTTCTTCCAGTGTGACTCCTTGTGCTTCTATCCACTTCATTCGGTGTTGTTTTTACCATGCGTGTTTGGCGATTCCTGATTTCGCTGTTCCACCTCTTTGGATATTCATCTGATGTTCTTTAAGCCTAACAGAGAGTGGTCTTTTTGTTTCACCTATGTATGACTCACCACACTCACAAGGAACTTGGTAAATGCATTCCTTATTTTGTTTGTTCCCCGGTTTTGTTTTACTAAGATGGTTTCGAATTGTATTATTAGATTTAAAAGCTGTTTTAATATTAAAGTTGTTCGCTACTCTTCGAATTTTCTCTGATACTCCTTTAATTTATGGAATTGTAAGGAATGCATTTGGCTGGTTTTGGTCTTGTAATCTCTGTCCTGTTTGCTGAAAATTAGAAATAGTATCTGTTATAAGTTTAAGGCTGTAACCATTCTGCTGCAGATCCTTTTTAATACTTCTTATTTCTTCTTATTATGCCTCGTTTGGTTGTAGCAGAATGATTTGAACCTTGATTTAAATATTTCCCTGTGTGAGTGGGTTTACGATAGACTGTTGTTCTGATGTCGCTTTCTATTCGTTTGACAAGTACATCAAGAAAAGGAATTTGACAATTTTGCTCCGACTCCATTGTGAATTTAATTTGTTGAACTTCCAAATATTTGGAAGCCCCTCCTTGGGCGGAGCCAACTTCTTAAACTTCACGGTTGAGTGATTTCCCATAGTATATAAGTATGTAGCCTTAGGAATAGATTGTAGTTTTGCACCTGAAGACGATCAGAGATTGTACTGATCGAAACGTCGTGTATAAATAAAATATACATAATGGAAGTCCGAAACACAGAGTTAATCTCATGAAAGATATAAATTTTAAATTTGTGCGGATTTAAACGTTGTGGCAATTTTGCTTGGGATGCAGCTAGGTTATACGAAATAATGTTGCTTTCTCTGCGAATAGGACAGTCGGGCACGATAGGATCACTATTAAAAGAAAATTTGGCCATCAAGAGTCTTTTGAACCAGGGAAAAAAAATGTTACCAGCGCGTCATTAGTTCCCTCAAAAGATTTTACTACCGCCACTTCATATAAAATTAGGACTTTTGAAAAAATTTTAATAAGTCTTTATTTTTACAGGTTTTTTTGCCACATTTATTTGTTTATTTATTAGTTTTTCTGGTCTGTTTGTTCATATTTTTACTAGCTACATTTTTATAATAATACTGTTGTCTGTAAGCCCTTCTGTGATATTTATTAAAAATAATGAGAAGTGTAAGTGCAATAAGTCACATGTCTTGTAAAATTGAAGTTAAATTTGTAACCACTGAAATATTTTATTTAATTATTACTACTTGCTTTGTCAATGAATAATTGTATTTTTTGTGACAATTAATAAAGAATATTTTCCCTAGAATCAGTAACGCTAAAATTAAAGAGGGAATATATTTGTTGGTCCTCAGATTAGAAAACTTTTTGGGAGATGCGCAATTCGATTACATACTTCAAGGCAAGGAAAAAGATGCTTGGAATGCATTTAAAATGGTAGCAACAAATTGTTTGGGAAACACTAGAGCAGAAAACTATAAAGACCTTGTTGCCCAACTTCTTTTATATTACCAAAACCTAGGATGTACACTTCCGGCCACATAAAATGCGTACAGCCGAAGTTAGCTGCAGGTCTGTCGAATTTAAGTTTTGCTAATTGCGTTGCTTATTGTAACTGACTTTGACGTTATCGAATTACAGGTTAGATCTTTTGACATTGTAAACACAAAAATAAGAAGTCTGGCCACACTTTACTATAAGACTAATATTCTAATCAATAAAACAATTTTTTTAAATTATTCAACATTTTATTATAAAAACTTATCCTTAAAGCTCATTATGGACGAAACAAGACCACAATTGTGCGAATAAGAAAAAAGTATCAAGAAGAAGGAACTGAGTAGCGAAAGCAAAGCAATAATTTAATCATAGTCAGCGCACCTATAAAGGATCGGTAAATTCCAGAATAATCTAAGTCTTTGCAGACAACAAAAAATGTTGAAAATTAAAAAGAAATTATTAAAAAAACATTATTTAAATTAAAAAAAAAAAACAAGAAAACGTTTCTTCAGTAGCGTGTCATTGCCCCGTCAGCCTCGATAATGTTTTCCAGTCTTCGTGGCATGGAATCTGCTAAATTTTGAAATAAATTTGGATTTGAAAGAATGACGTCAGAGGGTACGTCTGACTATGAGCTCCATTAAGTGGTTGGAGTTTCTGGGAACAATATTCATTCGTAATAATTTTTTTGCTATAAGACCCCACACATTTTCCATGGGATTGGCGTCAAGAGTTTTTGCCGGCCATGGCAAAACTTCCATGCTGTTTTTCTGGAACCACTATTTAGAAATGCGTGCGGTATGGATAGGACAGTTATCCTGTTGATACACAAAACCTTCTGGATAAAGAATGGTTGCTTCTGGAAGCATAACATTTCTTATCATATCGACATAAACTTCAGCCGTAAATTTTCCATGGATTCTAAAAATGTCCCCTCGCTGATATCCAAATAGCGTGTTCGTGGCGGGCGATATACCAAAATTTGTTTGCTGTCATTGTGGGACTGAAAGATTTTTTCATCCGTGAAGACCACCTGTTGCCAAAATTATTCTTCTTATAATGAATAGTGTAGTGCCAAAATTAACCTGGCTTGCTTCTTTTCCGCACTAAGTAAGATTTTCTTGGCAGCAACGCGACATCTAAGCCTTATCTGTCTGCGCGTCGTTATTATGGATCCAGGAAAATGTGCCTCAATTTTCACCTCCTGGGTCATCGCAAATGGGTGGTCTTCAAGAAAGTCGATCAATTGCTGATCCTGCTGAGGGGTACTGAAGGTCAAGCCAGTGCCTCGCCTTCGTCGAACAGTTCCATTCTTCTTGATACTTTCTTTTTATTTTTACAATTGCAACCTTGTTTCGTTCATAATGGGCCGCTACTCTTCGAACCGACGAACCACCGTCTAATTTTGCCAAAATTTGAGCTTTTTCGAATTCGTTTAGTTGGGGCATTTTTAAATATAAGCGTTTGACAACAACAAAATCTGACGGTGACATTTTTGGTCAATTTGAAATACATAAAAGGTTTCTGAGTCGCGCGTACGCATTTTATGTGTCCGGAAGTGTAACATGTCGGTAGACATTCATTTCTTGAATTTTCATCTGGATTACTTTCAGCAAAATTGTGGTGCTGTAAGTGACGAGCATGGGGAGAGGTTCCATCAAGATGTTTTTAACATGGAAAGAAGGAATCAGGGACTATTAAGAGAGATGCCTCAGACTACTTTCAAAAGGAGGCTACGAAACGCAAAATGAGTATCTAAACTCTAGATCCAATAATAAAAGTGTGCTATAGTCATCTAAACATATCATCTAGACATGCTCATATTGTCCCATCCATAAAGTTGACATAATTAAAGTTAATGCCGTCCTTTATTAGGGACTTATCGGTACATAAAGTCGGCACAGCACCGTTCTCAACTAAAAAGCCAGTTAACTCATTTTCGTTTTAGTATCCTTTGGCCTATGATCGGCGCCATATTGACACCAAACTGACAGAAAATCCATGTTTTACTTGTCAATTTGGTTATAAAAATGGCTGCCACAATAGGCTAAAGGGCACTGAAGCGGTAGGAGTTAACAGGCTTTTTAGTTGAGTACGGTGTTGGTCGGCATAGCCTGAACCGTCACTATTTTTGACAGTTCCGCACGAAGATTAAAGGGTTTGACATTTTTGTCATATAAACATATCCTCTAAACATGCCCATATAAAAAATACAAACTAAAGTTAATACCGTCCTTTATTAGGTAGTTATCGGACATTTTAGGCTAATGACTTTAATAAAGTCGGCATAATTTTTGACAGTTCCACACAAAGGTAAACAATGACTTTATATTTTTAAGCACTTACACATCTGTTATGGGACGGCCACGGCGCGATTAATTTGTCAATTTTATGGATGAAACAATAAGAGCATGTTTAGATGACATGACTATATGACAAAAATGTCAGAAACCTTTTAACCTTCGTGCGGAACTGTCAAAAAGAGTGCCGAGTCAGGCTATGCTGACTTTATGTACCGATAAGTCCCTATTAAAGGTGGGCAGAATCGTTATGAAAGTCGACATTATTTTGATAGCACCGCGTACAAGAAAGCTCTGCCCGAACGTAGGTTTCGGATATCCCCGGCAAACAAGAAGAGCGCCGTCTCATAACACATGAGTTAAGTGCCTAAAATATGTAGCAATCGTGCGGAACTGTCAAAAATAGTTCCGACTTTATTAAAGTCGGCCTATAATGTAGCGATAAGTCCCTAATGTTTTTTATTTTGATCTATATCTGTCTGATCTGTCTTTACTATAAAAGAAAATGCGGTATGACCGAGCAAAAGAAACTTAAAATATAAATATCAATTTAGCTATACAGGGTGTTTCAAATTCGATGCTCACCATGGGGATCTCCTAAAAGGTAGGAGATACGAAAAGGTTTAAATTAGGGCAAAGTTGCGCAATTTCATGCTTTGCTCAAAACTAAAAAAAAAGTTTACAAATTCCGGATAGTTCCGGAGATAACCGAAATCTTATTTTTAGTTTAATTTTTTATAGTTTTAGTTTTTATTTTTAGTTTTTATTTTTCTGCGCCCTTATTCCTAAAGCTGTCAAAAAACGCTTAAAGCTTTCTACAGGCACTTTTTTAAGATATACATAGTGAGAGGTCCGTTTTTAAGTCTTGAAATTTCAGTGTGACAGGAGCACTGTCAAGTTCATTTTTTCTTATGGACACATCCTTTTTTTTCTCCTGCCGTTTGGTTCATAAAGAATGACAGATAACATTTTGACAAGTATAGTACAAGTAACCTGACGTTTTGGGTTTGTTGACCATCATCAGCCCAAATTTAGGTTTTGCTTTTAACTTACTCAAGATATTTTGGAATCTTTAAATTTGGGCTGATGATGGTCAATTAACTCAAAAGGTCAGGTACTTGTCAAAATGAGGTTGTAAAATATCTGTCATCCTTTATGAACCAAACGGCAGGAGAAAAAAGCATATATGTTTCCATAAGAAAAAATGAGCTTGACACTGCTCCTGTCACACTCATTAGGTAGATCTTAAAAAACTGCATGTAGAAAGTTTTAAACGTTTTTGACAGCTTTAAGAATAAGGGCGCAGAAAAATAAAAACTAAAAATAATGATTTCGTTTATTTCCGCCTATCTCCGGAACTACCCGGAATTAGTAATCTTTTTTTTTTGGTTATGAGCAAAGCGTCAAATTGCCCAACTTTGCTCTTAAATTAGAGCAAAGTTGGGCAATTTGACGTATCTAGTCGTATCTCCTCCCGCGTTTAGGAGCATCGAATTTGGAACACCCTGTATACATTTTGCAACCAAAGTAAATGTGTTTTATGGTCAGCGATAGATCAAATACTTTTGTAAATGGTGCTACCCCATGAAAGAGTTCCAGTTGAGCTGTTCAATAACAAAACGCCACCGACCGGAAAGGACTTCACGCTTAGCGAGACAAAATTATGTGGGTGTAGAGGAGATACTATTTCCCTGTGACGATGACGGGCGCTAAAGATTCATGTCACCAATATTTTTAAACATTTTGAAAAAAAGAAAGTCTTAATGCCTTTTTTCTTTATTACACGACAAACGGTTAAACACGAATCTTTGCACATCGACCTGGGCCCTAATTCTTGAGCAGGGAACGATATTGATTTGTGTCGAATGATCCCACGTCGGACGCAATTCGTATTCTTGAGCGGTGATCGCTGATTCCATTCTATAAAAAATTGGGTGTTCGCGCTCCCCGAGTTCAAAGCCAGGGATCGGTCCTATTTCTTAGGCACGCATATGCGTAAAATGTATATTTTTCAATCTAAAATATCGAAGAAGCTTTAAGAAAAGTCATCTTTTTGTCGGCGGACGGGATCATTCCCCGGGATTGATCCCTTCTCTTGAGGGATCGTTTCTCCTCTTGAGATTCAAGAATTAGGTCTCAGACAGTTTGATTGAGTCAGCCTCAAATAATATCATCATGCAGACAAGTCGAATTCACGCTGCTCCTCCACTTCACCTAAGTGTGGAAAAAAAGCGCTGACAGGTTATTCCAGAGGGTCTAGGACAACTCGGCGCGGCCGACTCGGCGCCACTAAATATTATTACCACTTTTTTTAATGGTATACCTACTTCAACTGTATAACATTCCAAATTCTCCGTTCTCCAACCCAACCCAACGCAAATAAAAACCCTAAACACAAACTCAACATAAAAACCCAAACCCAACATAAAAACTCTAAACACAAACTTAAAATTAAAGTAATGCGGAATGCTATCTATAAAAAGAAATTAAGAAAGCGCACTCTGATTAAATATAGAGTTGTGTGTTAAAAATATTTTTTTTTAGGTAGGAAAAATATCTGCCATCGCACCGAATAGTCCGCGCCGAATCTGTCGCGCCGAATTGGCTGCGCCGAATAGTATCTTTCCCAGAGTGGAGATATGATGAGTCACTTGACTAAATATATGTACAAGAGAGTGTTGTTTCATACCAAGCCTCCAAAGAAAACATCTTTAGTTTTTTTAGTATCAGAGCAAAGCGGCCGTAAAGTCCTAAAAATATGTGTCAAAACTAGCCTGTGAATGCAAGCAGCCTCTAAAACTACTAGCGACACACAACCAGATGTGGGTCACCGAGGCATAGCTGGCATACGAGGATCCAGACAGCCTTGCAAAAGGAGGGTCTGAAACACCATACCATGGTCCAGACTTCGTCTAAATAAATGGGAAAAGGACCAACAATTGTCGTTATAATGAAGTCATACTCTCAGGACTGAGGCAAAAAGTTCCTGACCATATCAATAAAAGGAGCTGAATAGCTTCTAAATATGAACAGAAAAACTATTTGTCGGACAAAGCAGAAGACGATTACTGCACAGAAAAACACTGGGAGGGAAAAGAGTTCTTCCTGAATGAAAAGCAGGATTGTCTCAAAAACTCCGTTTACATCAATATCAGGAACCAGTGAATTAATAACTAGCTTGTTTTCAGTGACACTTGTTGTTATTGATTTAAAGAGACTGGCTTAAGGTAGGGTGACCATTCGTCCTGTATTAGGCGAGACTGCATCATAAAATTTCCTGTTTACGTCAAAATGTCCTGCATTATGATTTTAGAATAAAAAAAGTTTGTATTTTGTTTATTTAAATATCTGAGTGTCCTGTATTGAAGCCTAAAAAATCTGGACACCCTACCCAAATTGTCATTTAGGAATTTGAATAGTAACTTTTACTGAGGCTATTACCGGAGTTTTATTTTCTGTGTGTGAATGTGCTCCAATACCACGAGGGAGTTGCTATCATTACCCCAAGAAATTTTCGGAAGAACAACAACTTGTCTTGTCTTATTTAAAATTAATTTCGGTTAAGGTAAATTGGTGCATAGCTAACAGGCAATTAAAGTGTTATGCCTCTTTGTAAATATCTGTTCAAGTTCTACCTTTATGGTTTAATTCTAAAAGAAACTTACCCGTGTGACGATCACCATAGCTGTAAAGTGAACATGGAAGATCTAAAAACAAAAAAATAATTTCTAGTCAGTCACGTATTTTCTTTATCATAAAGTATTTTTAAATGTGACCATATTGCTGTAGAAGTTTAATTGGCCGCTTAATTAAATCAGATTTTTTATTTATTGCTACCGTAACGAATTTATAATATACCTTATATTTAAGATACTTTTTATGTACGACATCATTTTGATGTCTTCTTTTGGTAAATATATTCTTGAAAAACTTCGCTGGTATATTTTACTACTACTGCTATATCAATAGCGGACACATGAAAATATTAGGGACTTATCGGTACATAAAGTCGTCTTAGTCTCACTCGGCACTATTTTTGACAGTTTCGCACGAAGGTTAAAAGGTTTCTATCATTTTTGTCATATAAACATGTTCATATTGTGCCATCCATAAAGTTGACAAATTAAAGTTAATGCCGTCCTTTATTAACGGTAGGCACAAACATTATGTTAAGTCAACATTATTTTGACAGCTCTGGCTGGATAGCCCTAACGTAGGATATGGATAGGCTCAGCAACCAAGAAGAGCGCCGTAAGTGCCTAAAAATATGTAGTGATTGTTTACCTTTGTGTGGAAGTGTCAAAAATAGTGCCGCCTTTATTAAAGTCAGCCTTTAATGTCCGATAAGTACCTATTATTCTTAAGGCCACAAAAACGGCATAGATTTGACAACACTACTTTGCTGTTTTTGGGTCAATCTTTACCGAGCAGAATATCGGAAACGAGAAAACGGAATCTGTTGAAATTTCGCAGGAATCCTTATTTTTGAATTCCTCACAACCGTATCCAGACAGTTTTTTGCTGGACTCTTTCATTTCCGAAATAAAATGAACACGGCTAACAATAGTCAAAAATCTTACCTGGCTTTTTCTTTAGCCTCGTCGATAATACAGAAATCTGTAACAACAATTTTTGGGTTTTTTTTATTTTTTGAAAAGAATACACCAAATTTTGAAAAATTCTTTGGATATGGTTGTAGATTTTTATAAATCCTATTATCTGATAGCAAAAAAGTTATGTTTTTTTTTCTTTAAAAGCGAGACTCTGCCGGAATTCTGAAAACGCCAAGGTCACGTAATTTAGTAGGCCGAAGGAAACTGATAAAAATAAGAATACTGAAATTTGTTACTTTTCTAATAAGTCCTTATAAGTTATACTTTTCCTCACATGGTGTTCGCACCTATTGTTGATCTTTCAAAAAAATAGCAAAGCGGTGTTGTCAAATCTATGCCGTTTTTGTGGCCTGTTGGCCCAGGGCGGTTGGATGGCCAAAGAAGAGTTTCAATATTATTGTTTTCCAATCACTGGCGAACAACATTAGCCGTGTGCACGGGACAGCTGTCCTGCTGGTAAACGAAGTCGTTGTTTTTGTAAAACATCGGCACAGATGGCAACATAAAATCCTTCAGAATCACAACATATCTTTGACTTTGACTGTTGCTTCGATTTGCCAAACATACGCCTCTAGCGCTAAACCAGCCCCAGATATTCACTGAAAAATGTCCAGCTTTCTTAATTTGGTTGGTGTATTTTACATCAAACCTAGAATTTGGTAGACGATGCACTAAAATTCTTCTGCTGCTCGAAGATGACGGAAATATCTTTGAATACCACCCTCTCCCAGAAGTTATCATCATAGAGATAATTATTTAATGCAAAAATAACCCTGGCCAGATTTTTTTGTTCCGTTAAAAAAGATTTTTTTGCAGCAACTCGACAGCAAATTTCAGATTTTTTAATCCTTTTGTGAATAATTGATAAGGAACCTGGGAACATCGTTACATTAGATGCTTCAACGGATGTGGCAAAAGGATTTTGTCTGAGGTGGTCGATGAGCCTTTCATCTTATATCTCAGAATTTTCAGGCTTTCGTCCTGATCTACGTTTCCTATTCATCGAATTATTTTGTATCCAGCGCTTTTTCTATCGTAAAATAGTCATTTTATCAACCTCAAAATGAGTGGCCGCTCTCCTAATAGACCAGCCGTCTTTTATAACTCGAGTGATAATTTGTGCTTTCGTAAATGTTGTAATTTGAGGCAAGAGTACCTTGATTTTATTCATAGTTACATTGTTAACGTTAACTGGAAGAACTGCATTCTCTCAAATGGAGAGATATACTGGACTTTTTATAAAAAGGAACGGTTAGGATAGGAGAGAATGCAAGACTGCGAGAAGTGAAGATAGTAGGTAGATAGGGGAAGGCACGGGGTAGGGTAACTTACCACCCAATAAACATTTTTCTGACTTCCGACCAAATTTGCATCAATCGCGACCTCACTTTAGGTAAAAAATATTGTAGTTCTTCATACGATCTAGAATTATCGTCGTGTTTTCGTTGGCATCTGGAAGTCTTCACCGGAGACGTCATCCGACGGTCACCAACTTGGAAGTGATTTCTAGTAAAATGTCCGGCGTTTCAGTGTTGTTGGTAGCGACGTTTTCGAGTGGAAAGTAATTTTAAGTAAAAAATTCCGACGTTTGAACGTCGTTGATGTCTTTCCTTGGTCATTTGGTCAATTTTTATGAACAGATTCCTACAGGTTAGTACATCGATGGTTCAACGTCATGCCGCAACGGCCAATTTCGTAAAAAAAAGTGACGAAAGTTGTCTGTTGGGAACCTAACCTCACTTTTAGGTTATGAATTTGAAAATTAAAAAAAAACGTTGGAAAATATGCCTAAAAAGAACTACGTCATACTAACACATTTTATAGAAAAAGGAACAAACTACTTATGGATATACAAAACACAGTGGTAGGTAAAGGCCAAAGAGGTATTTGCCCAGTCTTGATTTACTTATTTTAAATTTAGTCATTTTTGGCACCTACCTATTGTTGGTAATGTGTACGTGTCGTCAGCCAGCGTGTCTTATTGAGATAGATACTTACATTAGGTTAAACAGATTTCATGACTGGGTCAGCGCTCCATCTTGGATCTACTTCATTGTTTTCCACGAAGTTGATCGATTATTATTGATCTTGTGCAAGTATTTGAATTCTTTCTTACCTTAGATATTTTTAGGCATTACCCAAAACGTTGGAGCCAAACGTCGTTCGGTGGGAGAATTTTAGTAGTTCAAATGACTCAAGGTCGCAACTTTGTCGGGAAATGGAATTCTAATTTGCAGACGTCGATGAGACGTATTTTTTTTGGGGTTCTGGTTAACCGACGCGGGAAAATTAGGTGCATTAAGTAACTACGCCACTTTTTTGCCAAACGGAGGATGTGACGCTGGCCACCATTAAAAAAAAGTTGCGCTTTTTTTAGATTTTAGCGGTTATTTATTATCAAATAACATAATTTTTGTAATTCTAATGCTAGTTTTCATGATATATATTAAAATATGACTTGAAAAACCTAGTTTTAAAACTTATTTTTTTTTTTGCAAAAAAAAAACAAAAAACGTCAAATTTGCCTTATTTTTGAAGCCCACAGATTTTTTTCCACCTAACCCTACTATATTTATCAGTAAAATACCCGTCACATGGAAATTTCGATACTTTATCAACTTGTCCAATTTTTCTCTACTACATTTCTAGACAAAATATTTTAACGTTGATTTATAGTTGGTCGGCAGCCGACGTCGTTACGACCCAAATTCGTATGCTCCATTTAGATAGAAATTTAGGTCGTCAGGTACAACATACGACGTTGGCAGTCGACGTCGGGTCGCCTGAGGCGACGTCGCTATCACGTCCAAATGTTATTGGGCAGCCCCTCATTTTCTACTACCTCTATATTGTTAAAATAGAAGGAAACTTTCTTTGAGCTTAAATCATCAGTTAAGTATTTTACGATGAAGGAAATCGATGGTTATCTGTCAAACTACAATATTACTACAATATTCGTAAGGCATAAACATCCTTAAATGTGTGAAACCTAACACCTGTATTTACAGTACTCTGTCAGGAATCTTCGTTTGGCATTGAAATGCCGGTAGGCTTAACGGTATTCTCAGATGTGTGTAAATTCTCTTGCACTTGACTTGTTGAAAAAGGCACCCATCATGCCACTACACATAATAAATAATAAATAAATTAAGTAATGTCACTTTTTTATTTGCAGAAAGAAATTCTTTTACACCCGTCTAGCAGGGAGCAGCATTATGGAAACGTACAAGTCCTTGATTTAGGACAACTTTTCATGGCTTTTCGTGGATCGAGTAGAAAAACCATAGAGGTAACTATTTGGAAATATTTAGAAAAAACAACCCATGACTAAGCTTTACCGCGTCATCTTTAGATTCTCTCTAGTAGGAGCATGCTGAAAGCCGGATTTAACAGGCACCAATGTAGCTCCTTTGTGCGTCTTCTTCAAAAATTCTTAGAATTTTCCGAGGTAGCAACACTAGAGCTTTAAAATTACTGATAACTTTTCATGATTGCGTGTTTTCTATAGACGTCTTTTCGCGACCGATGATTTCGAAAGCACATTTTGAAAACGTGCGTCATCGTTTCAACCGCAACGTCACCGTTTCGAACCAACGCCATTGATCGCCAAAATGACAATTATTGAATGACATTAATCAGCTGTGTGTGTGTGTGGCTTCTCGTTTTTTGGATTTGGAAGTTTTTTTTTGTGATTTTTGGAAATGGATTTCCTAGATTAACAAGAGAGCCTTTTTCTTTGTCGCCGCCAGATAACCTTGGCCTATTTTCATTATTGCTAAAAATTGACAAGTACCGCCATATTGAACCTAGAACCGTGTTCGAAACGGCGGCCGAGGCGCTTTCGAAATCCTTTGAAATGATGTGAACCGTGACGTCACCGTTTCGACGCCAAAAAAACATATTACGCATGTTTTAAAAGCGCTTTGGAAATCAACGATCGCGAAAAGACGTCTTATAATTTAACGACTCCGCGGGAGGAGTAAAATTTGGTTAATTAATTATTTGGTTAATTGTGAAGTTCAAGTGATATTTAGGGGATTATTTCACGAATAAAAACAAAAAATAAAAAAAAATAAAAATACTAACCGGTTTACTTCTGTAACAGGTCCAAACCGATTCATTTTACGAAATTTTATTAACAATCAGAATCTGTCAGAATGATGACACAAACAATTCAATGAAAAACCCGGTTGCCCATGCCGATTGGTATTATAAAAGTACCATCTTTGACAAACACAAACATAAAATGAGTACAGTAACCAAGGAACCAAATTATCAGTTTAATTAATAGTTAGTATTTGACGTAAATCAAAATAATTGTCGCTTTGATTTTCCAAAATCACACTTACCGTATGTGAATTTAAAACATGGGTGAATTAATAATTAAAATTTTCTATTGAGGCACTAAGTGCTAATTTTACAACCCAAGGTAAAACTCCAAATTAAATCATAGATTAAACTTTAGTTTAATCTTTGGATTAATCCATTGGTAAACAAGTTGCTCAATTTTATAATTCGGAGTTAAACCACGGCCAGGAAGAAAGACTACATTTTCTTGAAATATAGAGGGTTGATTATTTTAAACAAAATGGCAGATATCACCGTTGGTTACAGACAGACATACAGCTAGAAGACACAACAAAAATGTTCAGATTTGTCAGAAAGATATACAGTATATACAGGGTGGATTCTTTAAACGGAATGGTGCTTCTAGCGGGTTAGAATTTGGTTTTACAAAAAAATCCAAAAACACGTCAACTGAGATTTTTAATTTTCTTTAATCGGGCTATCTTGGATTTTTTTTATGTCATTTTGTTATATTTTTTTTAAAAATAGGATTGTATAGTTTGACATTTTTGAATTCTAAAAAAAAATATAATTTTGACAATACCACACACTAATACTCTATCTCTTATGGTTTCCAAGATAGACGCATTTAAACTTGCATTGAATTGTTGTCTATGCGCTGTTTTACAGGGGATATTTGACTGAATATCGAAGTTTCCCATACAGATTTAGATAAAAATATCTTAATTATCGTAAAAGATAGATCCTACTGTGTAGTATTGCTGAAGAGAGAATTGTTCGTAGATTTCAAAAATTGCAAAATATACAGGGTGTCCTATTTAAAAAAAAATATTTTTTTGCCATATCTCGTAAACAAAATGACATGCTTTGACAATGTCAATAATTTCGTCATCATCTACATCCAGTTGATCAAAAATAAATTCTAAGTCATTGATCATAGCGATTTCACTAAATACTTACTACAGTCTTTTTACCAAAAACAAATTTTAAACTTTAAAACTTTTTTGAGGTTAGAATCTTTCGGTTACTATTAAACTGAAGTTTAACAAACACCCAGACCGCCGGTAATGGTTAAACCGAAGTTTGTTGGTAAACTGCACCTATAAAACGTAAAAAAGTCGACATCCGTGGTTTAAACTGAGGTTTGACGTTTACCTATGAGTTGCAAAATTGAGCACTAGCAAATTATAGACAATGACTTTTTTATCCTCCTTGTAATTTCCAAATAGTTAAAACTACTAATAATATTGGAGGTGGGTAAGATGGGCACAGGAAAACGTGACTGGTGAAAGTCTAATCTAACTTGCGGTCAATGTGTTTTGGCAAGTGACTTTACTGCATCAAAAACTGTGAAAATGAAAACATGGTAGGTAATTTATTGTTTTTGCAGTTACTAAAGGATATTTAAGTTTCACAAATTATATTTATTTAATTCCATTGTACACTCTGTCTTTGTAATAAAAAAAAAATATATTTATTTAACTGACCAACTTTTACTTTACCAGCAAAGTTCTTTCTCTTTGTCATAGCCCATTTTGAAATTATTTATTGCCATTAAATTAATATGGTTTTTGCGGATGCTATGGTAATTTTGAATTTTATCACATTTTTTTGTAATGATTTTTTACCTATTAGGAAAGTTTTGAATTATTAGATTTTTCTATATTTTAACCCAGATAAAGGAGGCGGAAGGATCAATCCAAATCGCTATCTGCATACGAAGAAAATTATTAACTATGGTGGAACAGAAACCTAGACAGATTATGAATGCTGGGACCAGTATAGATCAGGTCTGACTTCATACAATAAGGATATACGGAAATTTAAAAGAGAATAGTGGAGGAAATTTAGCAAAGGAGCATCAGAATAAATCTCGTCTGCAACAAAAATTCTCATAATTCTCTCGAGAGAACCGAACCAAACTGTTACTGTTGAGCTCATAAAACGACCAGACGGAAGGTACACAGAATCCAAACAAGAAACTCTTGAATTACTTATCTAAAGCCACTTTCCGGGCTGTACAGCAGCAGACTTAACAAACTCCGGCTCAACCAGAATCCGTGTCTGATAGAAACAGGCCAGACAGGGAGAGCAAGAGGCTGGTAAAAGTAATCATAACCCCAGAGAAGATGACTGGTCAATACATTCCAACCATTTAATTCTCTAGGAGAGGATGGGGTGTTTCCGGCTCTTCTACAGAGGGGACTGGAACTACTCTTAGCCACCCTCTCAAAACTATTTCGAGCTAGTTTAGCATGAAGCTATATACCTAAGAATAATTTAAAAACTATTTGCCTATTAACTAGGCAAATATACGGATATAAATAACCTCGTCGGCAAATTATCTCAGACACTCGATAATAAGGAAATCGCAGTGCCTTCTTAGTAATTGAAGGTACATTAACCAATGCTCGAACTGACTCTCGCCAACAGCTGTAGGAGGAGAGGTGTCGAGTCACTCGTCAGCAAATAAAACAAAATGATGCTAGAAAAAAAATATCCTGGTCAGGCATTAGGTAACTATGCACGGCTAACCAAGGTATTCTGTAACAACAGACCACAACTTCTGTTTTTAACGAGGCAAGAAAATCAACTTACTAAAGCTGACCACGTTTGGTACACAGACTGATTAAAAACTAAGGACGGCGCGGCGTGGGCGTGGGGGTGTATCGGGTTCACGAACTGCAATTTCAGTTGAACGCGGCTTTCTTGCTACCATCTGCCAGGGCAAGGTATACACCGTAGACCTCTGTACAAGAAAAAAAGCGACATCTCTTAACAGAAACATCAAAATCTTATCAGACAGTCAAGCTGCTCTGAAACCGATAAGCTCAAATAAGATCCGGTCACTATTAGTTTGGAATTGCCTTCAATCTCTACTAAAGATCTGTAAAATCAACAGAATCATTCTGGTATGGGTCCCGGGTCATACAGACATTGAAGGAAACAAGAAAGCCTCTTTTAGAATAACTAAAGTCACGGTCAACAGGAAAATATCCGAGTAGGTTGACAGAAAACAGGTGGAGCATTGGCGCCTAACTCCTGCACAACACCACTCCAAAACCTTTATAAATAGGCGAGACCTAACGCGTTCGTTCGTTGACTTGTTTATGCGATGTTTCGAACGATGCCCGCTTTTTTGAAGGGTATGATGACAGAACTACTGATTGAAATCGTTGCGTATGTTCATGGGTCCGTAACGTTACGTACATCCCTCCGTACGCAACGACTGGAATCAGCTGTTGGGTCATCGCACCCGTCAAAAAATCGAAACATGGCATGAGCAAGTCAAAAATGTAGTGTATTTCGGCTTTGTTTCGAACGCGTTAGAAATACCGGTACCGATGCGTTGAAATATTTACTTTAAGTGTCTATTGTTTTACCACGCCCCGTATTCTTGACAGTCGGGGAGGTGTATAGAGTAAAATTCTCTTAAAATCGGATAGTTCTAAAATCAAGGGATATTTCTCCTAGTCCAATGAAAGAGTACTCAGCCAGGGAGTAGAATAAACCTTGTCTCACTTTCAAGAATAAGCACCCAGAGGTGAGCAACTCGATTTGGCAGTTGTTTCATTGACAGTAAATAATTTTGTGTTACATTTTTGATTAATAACCGTACATTAAATTTTAAATTTGATGTACAGTTATAACTATTAATAAGTTATTAATGGTCAAGTCATGATGGTAATTTAAAGCTTAAAATAATTTAAGGGGTAACGTTTTTGATGAAGCAATTTTTTACTATGTTTTTCACATTTTTATGGCATGATATTGATCACATTTTAAAGCTTTCTTTCCAAAATTTTGATTTCTAGAATAAAACACTCAAATTTTTCAAGTTTTCACTGTTTTTTAGGCGTTCAAAAAAAGTACTGCCAAAAAATATTTAGAGAAAGAGGGCAGAATTTTAGAGGTAGATGGAGAGGTAATTTAGTTATGTGCAAAAATATTTAAGGTGGTTGAAGAGAGACAGCAGGCTATAAAAAAGTATTTTAGAGAAAGATGAAAATAATTTAAAGGCAATTGTTTACTAAAAATTTCTGTTATGTCATCTGTCTCTCATTTTGAGTGGTGTCGTGCATATAATTTTTATTTTGCCATTTTTATACAAAAAAAACAGCAAAAATTGTAATTTTTCAAAGCATAAAGCGTGTGAGACATAAGGTGGTATTAATTTCTTTCAATCAAAGTTCTTTACAGTCTTTAAATTTACCAAAAAACGTGTCCTACTAGAAGTGTATTTAAGCACATCTAAAAATCATTTAACAGGTATTTAACTAAATTA
Source organism: Oxystoma pomonae (assembly GCA_963921995.1). NCBI lineage: Eukaryota > Metazoa > Arthropoda > Insecta > Coleoptera > Brentidae > Oxystoma > Oxystoma pomonae. The sequence continues at coordinate 76,026,434 of OY998166.1, read as the reverse complement.
TTTTAAAGGTCATCATGGCTTTACTTTATTTTAAGAAAAAGAGTAAGAAAAAGATAGATCAAGAAGATTTTGTGTATTTTACCTATTATTAACATTTTTAGTATCTACCGTGTATCTGCCTCACTGTTTTTTTTTTGTCAAATCTTGCCATATTTTACTAACCAAAAAAAATATATCTTTCAAAAACTGTCTGGGGAAATTATAAAAAGAGACAACAACACATCAGTTCATTTCATAAAATGGGTTTTACAAGCAAATATAAAGAATACTAAAAAGAGAGTAAAACAACAACTGTCAAATTTATAGAGGGCCTTCACGTAGGACCAATGAGAACAAGGGCAAAACTTCTTGGCCCTGAGGTGAAAGAGTTCGGGGACTGATTTTCGTTATTAAGGAAATTGGGCTGAGTGATTTATAAACAGGTATGAGCCACATTAGACCTTTTAGATCCCATTGGAGGGAGCCAGATTGCATCACTTATAACAAACCTAACTTAACCTACATTTTTTTGGACATCCTTGGGAGAATTTAATTGGTAGAATTGTTAAGGCAGTTGAGTTTAACAATAAAATAAGAACCAAATAAAGTTTTATCCATTCAACTCCAAAAAATGGGTTTTTATAGGTGTTATCCCGACCCTTGTGTTAAAGTGATCGAATAAAACCACCCTTTACCAATATTCCAAAGACTTTGGGGACGATTACGCACCTGTTAGGATTATAAAGTACCCAGGTAATTCCTTTACAATGTTTATCTTAAGAATGCCCATACCTGTATTTCCTTTGGGCGTAATAATAGTTAAATGATAGCTTGTTGTATTATTCTAGACAAAACGGCAGGTGGCAAGCAGTTAGAGATCAGAAGTTCCATTTTAGAATACAGTTAACAATCTTCATGAAACATCAATTAAAGATTTGTTTTTGTTGGAATTGCTTGGGGTGCGGTTCAGAAGAATGAAGGTTGGAATTCGAAGAATTATAAAATTTGAATAGTTGTAATAATAATAATTTGCAGAAGTCTACACCTTCTAGACAATAATCTCTTTTTCTTATTTTTCTTTGTTGCTTTGCCGGTTTCGAATTAGTTCTCTGTCTGATTTTTGTTTTGGTTTTTCTTCTTCTAGTTTTTAAAGCCTGCGAGGTCTAATTTTTCTATTGTTCTCTCATAATTGGTCTGTTTATGTTATTTATTATAAAAATAGGATGCCTATTTTATTAAATAAGATTTTTTTAAAAAGGGCCAAAGCAGGGTTTTTTGAATGGACCTTAGATTATCAGGTTGATAGTAGAAGTTCTTTCAAATATTTGAGGGCTTGGTACCAATATTACCACCGCGGCACAGGCAGTAGTGCAGTATTTGACTTGATATTTAACAGGTTTGTAGATTTTGACTCCTTCGCATTTTTCTTTGTTCCTAGTGACAGTTTTTTTTTGACCAGAAGACAATAAATTTAAAAAAAATAAAAATATAAAACAATTAAAAATATAAAACAAGTGACTTTTTAAAACTATTTTTATTGGAAAGAACAAGAATTAGACTTGCAAAATTTGTTCGTTGTGAATTTTTTTCACTATGCAGAGTCTGGCATTAGCTCTGTCCATTTTTTTTACAAGCTTTTATTTAACTTCACTTTGTTTGCCGTTTGTTATGTTTGTTTTTGACTGACTTCTACATATGTCATTACCTTCAAATTTGGTATGCGGTAATAAAATATTATGGCAAAACTAAGTTGGTGGAGGGGGGTCGTTAAGGGTAATAAGAGGGGAGTGATATATTTGAATATTCAAAAACTCATCACTAACGAAGCTGTTACGAATATGCAGTTTTCAGTTTTATTTTTTCTTGAATATTTTTTAATTTTATAGGTAATATCTACGTTACGGGAGATAGTTTAGGGGATAAGGGGGGGTTGATAAATTTGAAAATTTTTAACTTTTCAAGCAAAGCTACTACGAATTTGCAGTTTTCAGATTAGGAGGGGAAGGTTGGCAGTGGCGGCTCGTGATCTATGAACACAAATTTGAAAAATTGACAGTGCATTTTTTTTGTACTTTGCACGACTAAAAGGCATGTCCATTTTAAATTTTCTGTTGAAGTCCCTAGATTTGCCCTTAGCGGTTTGCGCCAAGTTAGTTTCGGGTTTAGGTCTACCGGCATTTTTTATTTCAATGTTTTGCACCATACTCAAAGAGCTAAAATTATTTTTCAAGTACTCTCTACCGTGAAAATGTTCATTATAACAATTGTTAGAATAATACAATAGAAAAAGTATAAATAAAAGCCCTTATAAAATCGCTAAACGTGCGAATGCATCACGAACCACAGCAACAAGGCAAAGCAAGGGGACTGGAGCACACCAAATGTGTGCGCCTTTCCCTATTAAAATTCTCACTGAAAACATATAGATATCCGGCTAGGCTCCACCTACTTCATCGCATGTGTGACTGTTCACGTCATCAAGCAGAGGTTCATTTCATTCGGCGGAGGCGGTGAGATCGAGCAGCGCTGGTAGCAGCACAGGGGTCCGAACCAAAAAAAAACACTTAATTTGAAGTAAAAAATGACAACAAAAAACCAACAGTGGGGTATTGTTAGAGACCACCCCCGCATTACAAAACAGCATTTAGTAAAATCCCAGCAGATCCTTTTTTTGACTTTTTGATGTTTTTGTATTTTTTTTGTATTATTTCAACTCGCGGCCCGCTCCAAAATTAAACAAATTTGACAGCTGTCATTAAGCGAAATTTCAAATAAAAAGTAGCCTATGTTCTAATACAGGTCACACTTTATCTTATAACCAAATTTTATTCAAATCGGTTGCACCGTTTTTGCGTGATTGAGGAACAAACATACACACCCACACACACCCTTACACAAACAATGATAGAACTGCACGATGTAAATTGTAACTACAGCAGCACTTTCTTAATTTTTCTCTTTTTTTTTTGGTGTGCGTTATAATATTATTTTTTTTTTAATTATAGGGATTTTAACAAAAAATTATTCTATGATAATTAGGAAAAAATGCTTAACATGTATTTTTTTAAGAAATTTGTCTGCAAATAATATACTTATTACCTAAATTCAGAATTATGAAAATATTTAATAAATAACTTAAATAAAAGTTGCGTGTGCGTTATAATATACCCAAATATATTTTTTTTAATTAGCAGAAATTTTAACAAAACATTATTCTATGATTAGAATAGATTAAATGCTTGACATGTATTTTTTTAAGAAAGGTTTTCCAATCTGTCTTCAAATAATATAGTTATTACCTAAATTCAGAATTATGGTAAATGATAAAAAATAGTATTATTTATGAAAATATTTAATAAATAACTTAAATCAATCTTTTATTACAAAACTTAAATATTTTTTGAGGAAAATTCAACAACAGCTTTTCTTAAATTTTGACCAAATTGTGGATTGTCAGTACTAATAACTTTATATTTATTCCAGTATTTAATAAACTCTTGGTGGATGGACTCCCCTGCTTGTTCGGACCAGATTCCTAAAGAGTGTATCTAATGAAGACATTCTTCTAAATGGTTAATCACAGTGGACAATCCCCAATTTGTTAAAAATTTAAGAAAAGCTGTGGTTGACTTCCTCAAAAAATCTTTAAGTTTTGTAATAAAAGATTGATTTAAGTTATTTATTAAATATTTTCATAAATAATAGTATTTTTTATCATGTACCATAATTCTGAAGCTGAATTTAGCAGCATTTAATCCATTCTAATCATGGAATAATGTTTTGTTAAAATTCATATGATTAAAAAAATATATATATTTGGGTATATTATAACGCACACCAAAAAAAAAGAAGAAAGCTTTAGTTACAATTTACATCATTCAGTTACGCCATTATTATCTTACTAATAATATAAATGCAAAAGTTTGTGTTTTGATTTACGTCATTCAGTTTTTTCAGTATTATCTTACTTACTTTTTAATTGTAAGTCTTTGTTTTTTGTAACTATATATATTTTTTTGTTCGTAAAATTCTGTAGGTGTGTAATTGTTGTAGTTCTTTTTCTTTTGCGTATTTATTGTTCAAATATTTTTTTTTATTGTTTTAAATTTAATATGTTAATATTCCTACGAGGTATTGTTGTAGTTCTTTTTCTTTTGTGTATTTATTGTTCAAATATTTTGTATTTTTAATTTGTTTTAATTTTAATATCCCTACTAGGTATACTTTAGTTTTGTGACATTTTTCATAACATAAGTCTACTTTTTATTTGACATAGGCTACTTTTTATTTGACATTTCGCTTAATGACAGCTGTCAAATTATATTAATTTTGGAGCGGGACGCGAGTTGAAATAATACAAAAAAAACACAAAAACATCAAAAAGTCAAAAAAGGGATCTGCTGGGATTTTACTTAATGCTATTTTGTAATGCGGGGGTGGTTTCTGACAATACCCCTCTGTTGGTTTTTGTTGTTATTTTTTTGTAACTTTTGACTCGTTCCGGACCCCTGTGACAGGAACTGCGTTGAAAAGACGGACGACGGACGCGGCAATGAGAGCGCGCGAGACGGAAAGATACCTGGCTGGCGGTGCCATAATAATCAGCGCTGATAATAATAGCTTCGAAAACATTACAGAAAATAATATAAATCAGACATTTTATTATTACTTCTTTATTCGGTGTGGGGGTGCACGTGCTCATGTGCTCCTATGGAGGAACCGCCACTGGAGGTGAGGATCATGCAATATATCTTAGTATCTCTGATTTTGTTCCAAAATTTGGAATAAGGGGGGGGATAACATCCAATTTAGTCCGATTTTAAATAAAATTATCCAATTACAATACGTTATCCGAAATGCTTGGGTAGCTATAAATGTGCTTTTAATATCTAAGGTAATAAAAAATAAAATAAAATCTAAGCTTTTTGATAATATCATAAAAGCGATGAGCGTAAATTAAATTTTTAATTTCAAGGTGACCGTTGACCGAAGTAAATATAAAAAAAGTTTGGTAGGGAGTTTGCTGCTTACCTATCCAGGGTGGGGACTTTAACTGGTAGAAAATTGCTGCAGCCTCAGGATAAAATATGTGGATAAAACGCAAAAACACGTCGATTAAGATTTTTTTATGTGCTTTTTAGTAATATAAAAAAATACCCCCTTTAAAGGGGGAAACCCAACCCCACTTAATTTTTTTAAATGAGATGATACGACTTGTGGCACCTTGTTGGAAAGCCCCTTTAAAAAATAAAATTGACTGTGCATTTTTTTAGTTTAATGTAATGGTTAATTTTTAATTAAAAAAAACCTTTAATAAACTTTTGCAAAACAAATTTTTTTTAGCTGTGAATAGTTTTTAATCCAATCCAATCAGCTAAATATTTAGACAAATTTTTTCATTTCTGTCAATTTTCTTTTTAAAAGGGCTTTCCAAAAAGGTGCCACAAAGTATCATCCTATTTAAAAAAAAATAAGTGGAGTTAGTTTCCCCCTTTGAAAAGACAGTGGCGCAACCAGGAATTGGCTCCGGGGGGGGGGGAAGGTTGATCAAGGAAACAGGTGCTTACAATCGCAGACCTGGGCTCAATTGTAGAGGGAAGGGGGTGTTCCCCAAATTTAAAATTGTTGATTTATTCAATATTTGATTTAAAAATCATGGTTCCATGTGCCGCAGGCAAAATTTTTTGAGAAAATAACACTTAAAATGCAATTTTTTACTTAAAATTAAACTAAAATCGTAAATATTGAGGGTTTTGTTTATTTACCCTTAATTTGTTTGGAAAAATGCTAAAATGCGGCAAAAATTTTTGCAAAAATGACACTTAAAATGCCATTTGACAACAAATTGCAGGCAAAATGTTTTGATAAAATTACATTAAAAGGACCATTTTGATGGTGATCCAAATTGAAAGCAAATAAAAAAATCAAACGTTTTTATAGCGGTCATGAACGAACGAAATCGTAAAAATTCTGCAATTTATGATTTTTTAAAGGATTTTTGTTAAAAATTAAAGTCCAGGGCTCCTGTATTTTATTCCCTATACAGGGTGTTCCAAATTCGATGCTCACCATGTGGATCTCCTAAACGGTGGGAGATACGAAAAGGTTTGAATTAGGGCAAAGTTGCGCAATTTGACGCTTTGCTCGAAACCAAAAAAAAAGTTTACAAATTCCGGGTAGTTCCGGAGACAGGCGAAAAAAACCGAAATCTTTATTTTTAGTTTTTATTTTTCTGCGCCCAAATTTTAATTATTTTTTTATAGTATCAGCTAAAATTTTATTTTCAACTTTTTAGTGCCTTACATAAAAGCTTGTTGTTAAAAACAATTTTTGCTTGAATTTACTATTTTCATTTCTACAGTTAGCGTGGTTTAATGTTTTTAAGAATTTGTGTACCGTGGACATCCACAGGGCATTCAAAGAAATGTTGATTTAATTTGTCCTGTGTGATTTCGAATTTTAAATATTTGAGGGGTTTAACTAGTATTGTCGATAGTATTACGCCCAATATGTTCAACTAAAAACAGAAAAACGGTAGGGTAAGATGAAGTATACGCCGAAAATTTAAAGCTGATAAAAAACGACTCACTGAATACGCTAGTCAAACTTTTTAGCTTGATTTATCGCAGCGGTAAAATCCCTGCTGACTGACTGAAATCAACCTTTTCGGTCTAGGGATGTGTCGGTGCCAGTATATGCCTGTTTCATAGATTACGAAAAAACTTTTGATTGAGTCCAACACCAAAATCTTATCAAATCGCTTAAGAAGTTGGTCTAGATCAGCTAGATCCAAAGATAATCGCTAACCTATAAGAAGCGGGCCGAAAAGGAAGAGGTGTACGTGCGCCGCTTTTGTTTAATCTAAAGTAAAAAAATAATAGAAAATGCACTTCATAACTGCGGGAAGGGTCTGACCATAAACGGCGTAAAAATCAACAACCCAAGATATGCTGACTGCACTGTCATAATAGCAGTCTCGCAGGAAAGTCTGCAAGAGTTGTTCAATCAAATTTCTGCCAAAAGTTCGCAATTTGGGCTTAACTGGAATGTTGAAAAAGAAAAATGGATGCTCAAAGCCAAGCAAAAGATTATCAGATGAATATTAAAAGTAAATGGCCGACTAGTAGAACGCGTTGATTCGTACACATACTTGGGTTGCCAGCTGAATGAGAACTGGGAGACCATGCAAGAACTTGAAGAAGAAGAACTGCTATTACCTTAACGGTAGTAAGTCCGATGATCACTTATGGCTCTATAGTTTGGTGGTCCAAAACCAAGCAGGGCACTGCTCGGCAAAAACTGGCGGGCTTGCAACGAACAGCATGCAAAGTCATAACTTCAGCAATGAAGGCAACACCATTGGAAGCAATGGAATTATACCTAACCTCCCACCGCTGCATATCTGGGTGGAGAAGGAGGCAAGCGCAACGAATCCTTAGTATGTCAACAGCCACAGGCTACCAAAATACAACTTTGAAAAACCGTTTCAGGTTCTGTTTCCAAGAAGGATCGAGGGAAGAATGGGGAAATCAACTTAGCAAAGCTGACCACGTTTGGTACACAGACGGTTCAAAAACCAAGGACGGCGTGGGAGTGGGTGTATCGGGTTCAAGAGCTGCAATTTCAGTTAGACACCATATTCCAGGCCGAGGTTTACGCCATAAAGCTCTGTGCAAGAGAAATAGCCGATAAAGGCATCTCTAACAGAAGCATCAAAATCATATCAGATAGTCAAGCTGCTCTGAAAGCAATAAGCTCAAATAATATCCAATCACTTTTAGTTTAGGACTGCCTTCAAACCCTGCTAAAGATCTGTGAAACCAACAAAATCAATCTTGTATGGGTCCCGGACCACACAGGAATTGAAGGAAACGAAAAAGCCGACTCTTTTGCTAAGGCAGGAGCGAAATCTGCGTTCTTAGGGCCAAAGCCCTGCTTTGGACTAACTAAAGCCACGGTCAATAGTGTGTGAGTGAGCTGAAAGAAAAGAGGTGCAGCACTGGCGCTGAACTCCAGAACAACAGCACTCCAAAGCCTTTCTGAATAAGCCAGACAAACGTAGAGCAAAGCAGCTCCTGCAACTATCAAAGAACAGTCTGAGAATAATCGCAGCAATTTTTTTCTTTGTTCCTAGTAAACCAACACATGAATAGAATTGGAGTGAGCAATACACTAATTTGTAGATTCTGTGTAGGAGAGGGGGAAACGCCAGTACATATCATATGCCACTGCGTAGGACTAGAGATCCTGTATACGATATACGATTGTTTTACCAGAGGTGAGCAACTGGATTTGACAGTTTGTTAGGGAAATGTTTGAAATCGTGTATTGGTTGTAATGATGGTTGGTAACCCTTGACAAAAAATAACTTTGTCACTGTCAGATTTTTTATTAATACGGAGAAAGAAACTCAGGAAAAGTGAAAAGAAAACATGTATTTACCAAGCTGGAAAATTAATAAAAATAGGCGAATTTGCGAGGTAAGTGAACTACAAGCAGTAGGTACAAAGATAAATAACACATTATGTTTCCATATTTTATTGTAAGAAAAAGAGTAACAAAAATATAGATCATAGGAGTCTTTAAGGAGTCTTTATATTTTACCTAATATTTACATTTTTAATATTTACCGTGTGTATTCACTGTTTGTTTTTGTCAAAGCTTGACATATTTTACTAACCAAAAAAAATCAATCTTTCAAAAACTGTCTGGGGAAATTATAAAAAGAGACAACAAAACATCAGTCCATTTCATAAAATCCATTTTACATGCAAATATGAAAAAAATAGAAAGAAAGGTCAATATGAGTTGCCCACATCTGGTAAAAACAATAACTGTCAAATGTATAGAGGGCCTCTACGTAGGACTAATGAGAACAAGGGCGAAAATATTTAGCCCTGGGTTGAAAGTGCTTCAAGATTTCGAGGAATTCTCACCAAATAGACTGATGTTCTTTATCAGGGAAGTTGGGATAAGTGGCTTGTAAAGCAGGTATGAGCCACAAAAGACCTTTTAGGTCGCAGTGGAGGGTGCAGCATTGCACCACTCATAATAAACCTAACCTAACCTACCCTATAATAAAAAGTTTATAAATCATATTAGCACCAATAAAGATTGAATTAAACATGTTTAATAGTGCAAGTTACTTGCTAGTTAATAGGTTTGAAGATTTTGACTCGTTTGCATTTTTCTTTGTTCCTAGTAAACAAATGTTTCGTTTTAAAACTATTTCAATGGGTACAAGAATTCTTTGACAACATTTTTTTTGGTTGTGAATTTTATTCACGATTTCTTTTTAAACTTTTTTATTGATTTTGATCCATGACTTTCATCATTGTTTAATCTGTCATTCAGCAATGCATTTTCTTCAAAAAAAAAAATTCACTATTTTTATTATGATCTGTAGTTTCCCAATTCAGAAAGGGAACTTTTTATTTAAAAATTTTGTTATGATTGGTAGCAATGTTTCCCCTGATCTATAAATATTTATTTCGATGCCTTTGCACCTTAAAATTTCTCTCTATTTGCTCATTCCATTAAATGGTAAAATATTACATGTCAGAATATATTAGTTATGTTTTTAACTATCCACAGAACGGCATCTACCATAAAAGTTTATGTGCAAACTCATTGCCTGATATTAAAATGAATAATAATTGTTGTCTCTAATGTTTGTATTTTTATTAATTTTCTTCATTTGAATAAGTGTATATTATTATGTTTGACATTGCACATATTAATGTTTTTCACCAAATTAAAATCCGCCTATTTAGAGGTATGTATGCAGATGACTTTCTTGCTTTAGGCAAACAATATTTATGTAGATATGTCGGTAAACAGGAAATTCGGATTCACTTTGTGTTAGATTTTTTTTTATACATATATAGTTTCTACATTTTTACATCAAACCATTTTTAAGCTGCATATTTGCATTTATTTTGTAAAGTTAAGCACCGCTTATTTGTAATCTATGCAGATGACTTTATGATTATAAGCTGAAGAGCGGTATAAAAATCAGAACAAAGAAAAATTTAGCATGCATTCTTTTGCATTGTTTTAAAATTTGCAATTTTCTGCAAGCAAATTTCTTCATAGAATTTTTTTGTAGGATCTTAAATTGTTTGACATGACCCTCTTCAAATTTAGAAATTGTATTGCATGTTCACCAAGTTAAAAGCTATACTTATTATTAATACGTATACATGAGACTTTCTTGCTTTAGGCAAAAAATGACATGACAGCCGTCAAGTGACATTTTCACTATTGTAATTGCAATTTTTTTAGTCCACCATACCTGTCTGTCGTTCTGTTGTTTGTCTGTATACACGATAACTTAAGAACGCCTTCATCGATTTTAACGAAATTTGGTACAAAAATCCTCTATCGGCTGGCCATGAACTGATTAACTTTTGGGTAGGGTGGTGGGGAGTTGAAGGGGGAAAAATATTAAAAAAAATTGTAACTTTGGAACAAAAAATACGATATACGGTTTTCAGATTTAAGTTTCCATGAATATGGACTACAAATTTTGTTATGAAGTCCAAATTCGTGGGAGCGTTAGTTTCAGAGTTATTTGAAAGAACGTTAAAATATATTAAAAAAATCATAACTTTAGAAGTAAAGCAGCTATTGCAATTTTAAACTATTTTAAAAATCTTGGATTATGACATTTTAATTCCTGTACATTTTACTTATTGTTTGACTTCTACTTGTATAACTGTCTAATTTAAGTTATGTTTTAACAGAATTTTAACTTTACCAAACTTTTTACGTGTCTGTTACTGCCTATTTTGGTGTCTAATCACCATTTTAATTATTAAAAACTAGTGACATTATTAACTTAAATTCATACCTTGTAGTTTTCTAGCTTTAATGATAGTTGAATTTATATGGTTACTTATATATATTTAAGTTTGCTTTGTTAATGAGAAACTTCTTGAGACAATAAAGCCATTTTCAAATTGAAATTGAAAAAATTGATATGCGGTTTTCAGATTTTAGTTTTCGTAAATATTACCCAAAAATTTTGTTATAAGGTTCAAATCTTTCAAAGAGTTCAAAAAGAAAATGTTTTCCATTCAAATTTATTCGGATTTATTCCTGCTAAATGTATTCGTTGAATCCTTATATTTGTCTAGTTTTAAAAAAATCATTTATCTATTAATTTTCCCGCTAATCTACCACATATTTAGAACCAGATAAGGAGTCAGATTAGCACCCAGAAATGTAAATAGAAAATTTAACTTATTTATTATAAAATGTAACAAGGTTATGTTAATGACACAACTACCTACATACTATAAAATATTACCTATTTTTTCTTATAATATTACATTACGCTGTTATAAGAAAAACGCATAATTATTTTGTTATAATTGCTTACAAGTAATTATTTGTTCCGAGTATAAACTTTGGACCAAATTAATTAAATACTTACGTGCTAGTTTTTTGATAGTCATGTATGGTCATTTTCTGTAAAAACCTTTTAAATACTTATCCGTTTTTATTTTCATTCATAAGGACGGAAGTCTTATTTTCTATGCATTTTTAATCCATCGATTTGCATATACAAAATGATAGGGGACAATTTTCTATGGTTTCTGGATCTCTCAAGTTGCGTCGAAATGTATTTTATGTTGGAGTTTTTAAAACAGCAAAAAAGTATGTTGGTGCAAAGATTTAGTACAGAACGATGTTAAACTAGAACCATCGACGTGGTATCTGGTTTTTCGTCACAGAATCAACTTCTGACTTACCTATGAAAAACTTATGTAAGGTTCCTTTTTAGATTAATCCATTTAAGTCACAAAAGGCACTTTGTGTCGCGGTTTTTTCGAGTTTTAGCACTAAAACCACCACTTTTGAGTTCTATTTAGAGGTCAATCGCACGGGTACTCGCGGCGGCGCGCAGTCACAATAGTCAAAAGTGCTGTTACCTTTAATTACTTGGCCGGTTCGAGCAACGAACAGGTAGAGTGTAAAAGGTGCAGTCGTTTTACGTTACGTTATACCTGGATCGACTCACCTGAGTAATTTTTCATTTTATAATTTTTACCGTCCGGCAGATGACTAAAAGTTCAGCGCCTTCGCCGGACTTGGATGATTTGTAGAATTTGTCAAGAGTATAGTCACAGTGTAATATAATCTAATTTAGTAGACTGTGGTATAGTTCTCCTGTAAAAAGGCAAAACCGAGTAACTGGTTTTTGACTACTTTTCAGGAGAAGCAAAGTAAGTGAAAACTCTTGCCAATTCATTACACCAAAAAATATTTTTAAGAAAGTTGCTGTATATTTATAAAAGTTAATTTTGAAAAATTGTCTTCTTCATAACTTTTCAAAAAAGTTTTTTTTATAGTTTTATGTCACTTAATAGTAGTTTTAACAACTAGTGGCTAAAATAGAGCTTTTTTTTACAAGCGTTGGTTTAAATAGCTCGCTACGCTCGTTATTTAAGAAAAATACTTTTAAAAATCTCGAACGAAGAGCACTTCTCGCAACACACCATCTTTACACTATAAATCAAGGCGGCTGGTAAATGAAATAACAATCGTTTCCATAGCGATGTGCTATTTTACTCTGAGACGTTCATTGTTGCGAAATTTTAAATCTTTGACAGTCTGATATTTCGACGAAGTTTTTAAATGATTTTTTCATAAATACTTGGTGAAAGCTGGCGGAAATGGCTTAATTTTTAAGCAAGAATAATTAGATTTTTTCAATACTACTATTTTCCGCTATTTCTCTTTAATTTTGGATAAAAAACGGACAGAAATCTTTTTTTGCACCCGTGATCATAAAAAAAGTTTTTTTGCATCGGTAACCAAAAACGCCATGCTTAGTTATCTGCGGACAGTTAGTAAAATCATGTTTTTGATGAAGGTATAAAAAAAGCAAGCTTCTAGTGCATGGGCTACGATGAGTAAAAAGGGAAAAAGCGGCGTTTTGTGATAAAAGCAACAAACTTAGCACAGTGGTTTTTTGGACCAAAACAATCGATTTGACCCGCAGCTCTTCTCTCAAAACCTGTGCAGGCGCAGTCGGGCGGGGGGGGGGGGTAAAAACTGGAGGGGTTTATATTTTCTTAAATTTTATTTTGTTGTATATAATCATCATTGATATCAATTTATAGGTTTTCGATGATGGCCAAACCGAAAACTACCACCTCCATTCGTTTTAAGATGCCCCTAAGGGGGTGTTAAGGCTCCTATTTGGGCATTTTAATAATAAAAGGGCAGGATCTCACTTAATTTTTGATCAAAAATCCTCATCCTGTTGGGTAGGTGAAAAGGGAGGGGTAAAAATTAAGGAGCACATATTTAAAAAAAATAGTTTGCTGGATATTATCGACATGGGTATTGATTTACAGGTTTTTGAGGATGACCAAACCGAAAATAACCACCTTCATTCATTTTAAGTTTTCCTTAAGGGATGGTGAGGGGATAAAAGCTCCAATTTGGGCATGGGTACTGATTTACAACATTCATTCATTTTAAGATATCTGCCTGCCTGATATGCTGCCCTTAATGCATGCTGTTGGATGGCAGCTTTAGCTGGTGGCAATACATTCAACGTCTTGCTCTGAGACATACATAAATGTTTTCTTGCCTCATTGACACTGTCCATTTGCTGAACCCCATATACCATGACAACAAATTTTTTCAGACTTTTTAGACATTTCGCCAATCTGCATAGAATGTTAAGAAATTGTAGCAAATGCTTCAGTGTATTCCTTTGCCTTTCCCAGGAAAAAAGAGGTCATATCGCAGCCAGAGAATGCATGAAATCCTCTTGGTATCTCGAATTTCTCTTTTTTTAGAGCAAGAGCAATTAAATGTGCTGGAATGACACGACTCATTTAATTTGTAATAAAATGACACTGCCAAAATCAAAACGTCTGTATCAGAGCAACAGATAGGAACACAAAATACGACCATCAGCCTCCCCTAAATTTGTACAGTCCATTTGGTTTAGGTTCGTTAAATTTTTATCTTTAGCGGCCATAATGTTTTCAATATTGGTTACAACTTGCAACTATGATTTGGGAGATAATCTGCCCAATCACTGGGTAGCATATCTGTAAGCAAAGTTTCTAAATAAGTAAGAGTTATAGGAAAAATAATGGACATACCAGGAAAAAAATATTTATCTTTTGTCGGAAAATTCTGACGTCGGATTTCGAATTCCCTGCTGTCTCTTGTTGCCTCCTTTAGGCTATTGGGGTCGTAAAGATCCCAAGCAAAATCGACTCTTTTAACTTGTTGACTTAAGCTAAGTTTTAGAATATAAGGCTTTAATTAACTTTTAAATTAGTCTCCAAACTTTTTAAAATTTGCTGTGTGTCAATCCCCATGTCGATAATATCCAGCAAAATATATTTTTTAAATAAATGCCTCTTTAATTTTTACGGCTTCCTTTTCCACCTGCCCAACAAGATGGAAATCTTTGATTGATGGTAAAAAATTGAGTGATATAAGTTAAAATATTAACATTGTTAACAATACTATGCAAATTTTTACTAAAATCTTACACTTTTTTTTTATTAAAATGCCCAAATTGGAGCTTTTACCCCCTCACCATCCCTTAAGGAAACCTTAAAATGAATGAAGGTGGGTATTTTCAGTTTGGTCATCCTCGAAAACCTGTAAATCAATACCCATGACGATAATATGAAGCAAACTATTTTTTTAAATATGTGCTTCTTTAATTTTTACCCCCTCCCTTTCCACCTACCCAACAGGATGAAGATTTTTGATCCAAAATTAAGTGATATAAGTTAAAATATGAAAATTATTAACAATTGTACGCAAGTTTTTAGATTTTTTTTAAATCCTACACTTTTATTTATAAAATGCCCAAATAGGAGCTTTAACACTCCCTTAATCCCTTAGGGGTGGCTTAAAACGAAGGGAGGTGGTAATTATCGGTTTGGCCATCATCGAAAACCTATAAATTGATATCAATGATGATTATATACAACAAACTAAAATTTAAGAAAATATAAACCCCTCCAGTTTTTACCCCCCCCCCCCTCCCCACCGCGCCTGCACAGGTTTTGGTAGAAGAGCTTGACTGCTTGGTCTAAAGAACAACTGTGCAAAGTTTGTTGCTTTTATCACAAATCGCCGCTTTTTCCCACGTAGCCCATGCACTATTCCAATTGTATTTCGGAAAAATCTAGTAGTCATTTACTAATTACCTTCTCATATTTTACTGGAGAAAAACCTAATAAAGTAATTAACTAGCTACCACTTAAAAAATAATAGTTTAATAATAACATGCTAGGTTTATCCATCGGAATAGTGTCGGGATGTTAGATTTTTCCTACTGAATTTATAAAAATTGGCGACTTACTAGGTTTTTTCATTCCCGATAAATTTCTTAATATTTGGAATTTTTTAGAAATTTTTATACCAATCGATAGAGGATATCAATATCTCCCAAAAATATGATACGGAGCAAAAACCTAGTAAGCGACTTTATTAGGTTCTCCCATTTTCACGGGAAAATTAATGTTATCAATAACGCACCGTACATGGGTTATTCAGTGATATGTTATTTAGCTGCCACCAAATTAAAAACTTTTAGTTTAGTTTTTTTTGCGAAAATCCAAACCAAACTAATGATTGGTACCAAATTCAATCAGTTCAGGAAACTTTTGAGTCGGGCCTGGTTTTAATACTACTAACTCTCCACATGGGCGCCCATAAGTAGGGGGACAAGGGGGGCCATTGACCCCCTGAAATGTTGGAAAATGTCTTTGACTATTGACGTAAACGTCTTTGTATAGCCCTTTTATGATTTTAATCATTTTTGATAGAATAGAATAGAATTAATTTATTTTCCGTTGATTGTAGTTTACAATATGGAAATTGTCAATTAAAAATAAATACAATAAGGTTACAAACCAAATCAAGTCACAAGTTTACGTAAAAAGTAAAAACTTAATGTTTATCAGGTACAGTCTATATAATATATCACTAACAAAAAAATGTTTAATAAATAATTCTTAATAATCTTCAATACTGTAAAATGCATTTTGTATAAAATATAATCGTAATGTACTTTTAAACGAGTTACAATCCTTAAGATCCCTGTTATGCTGTGGTAGTTTATTGAATAGTTTTATTGGTAAATAGTTTATAGATTTTTGATATTGAGCACTTGAGTGATAATTTACTCGTAAATTATTGCTATTTCTTGTTTGATATGAATGGGTTTCGTTATTAGTAGAAAATTTATTTAAGTTTTGTTTAACATAGTTAACAAGTCTTAGGATTTTTTTCTGTTGTATAAACACTTTTCTGGATGAAGATGCACTACCCCAGAAAATTATCCCATAAGAGATCACCGAATAGGCAAGGGCATAGTACACATTAAGCAAATACCTACTGGACAGTTCACCTTTTAATTGGTGAATAGCAAAAAAAGCAGAGTTTAAACGTTTGCAGACAGTATTTATTTGGTTATCCCAGCTAAGGGTGCTATCCAACTGAAGTCCCAAAAATTTTTCTTCCTTTACCTCCAGAATTTGTTCATTTCCCATTGTAACTTTACCAATTTGAGTTTGTGTTGATATTTGATTCTTTGAGAATTTCATAATAACAATTTTTTTGGTATTTGCTACAAGCCTGTTCTTCTCAGACCATGAATAAAATTCCCTGCAAACTCCATTTACTTTAAAATTAAGCTCATCAAGAGATGATGCTGTAACAGACACATTCACATCATCATCAAAATTAACAGTACACTCAGATAGTACGTGATCTGGAAGGTCACTTATAAAACAAAGAAAAACCAGATTTTCAAGGACAGATCCTTGCAGTACACCTAAATCTATATCATGCGGTTCAGTTTGTGTGTTGGAAACCGACAAACACATTTTTCTTTCTGTAATGTGTAATAAGATTTGAGGAGGACTGAACTTTTTCCCCTAAAACCCAGGCTATTTAGTTTTGTTATACTAAAATCAAGATTTATGCTGTCAAAAGCTTTTGACATATCAAAATAAAATTAAGAAAACTATAACAAGCTGTTTCCGTATTTCTAAACTTATTACTAAAATTAATCATCCTATTATATATAACTTTCTCAAATATTTTTGATATTACGCTTAATATTGAAATTGGTCTATAGTTATTAATGTCTTTAGTAAAGCATTGAAGACATGTTTTCTCAAAAAAATAGTACTTGTTGTTATTTAATAATTTTGATTATATATACTTAATAAATGTCTTTAGAGTCAACTCCTTTATATCTAGGTATAACTTTTGAGATTTTTAGTCTATCTGGGAATTTTCCTTGATCATATGCCGCATTTATTAAAAGAGCAAGTGGTTCGCCTATAATTTCCGAAGTTGCTTGAATTATTTTTGTAGGTATACAATCTATTCCTACCGAATTCGTTTTCTTTAGTTTCCCTATAACATTACAAACCTCATTCTTAGTAACAGTGTTAAATTGAAAGGAATTGAATCGATTTTGAAGTTGAACAATGTGAAGAAATGTTGGACGCAACTAGTTTTTTGGAGCTGCTAGAAAGTGATCTGTAATTTTTTTCCCAGTATACCTCCATCACAAATATCCTGACCTTCGAAATTTATAATAATCTCGCCCTTAGATTTAGGTTTCTTATAGTTAACAATTCTCCAATATTATTTAGATTTATGTTATTTTTTGTTTCTGTAAACATTACTTTTAAGTTTTGGCTTGATGCTATAACCTCTTGGCTCAACCACTCAGGACTGCTATTTTGTTTATTATTTTTTAATAAGGTTTTTAACGGACAAAAGAAATCACACGCAGTTGTTAGCGTATATACGAACCTGTCCAAAAGAAGATTTACATCTTGACTGAAGCAGTTGATATCATCAAATTTACCTGAGAGATAGTAGTAGTAGTAGTAGCAGAGTATAACAAACCAACCAACCTGTGCGTTATTATGACCCTGAAGATGGACTCTCCATTAGACATTGGAGGCATGATCGTAATAAAGTAAGAAACAAAAACGCGCCACGAGTGAGGCTTTTATTTTTTTTTATTTACGGACACGAGATTCACTTTTTTGTTTTATAAATATTTTTGATGTTCGAAAACGCAATCATCCGCAATCCGTAGGTCTTAATATAGTCGTCCGGCTTAGGTCCCAAATAGCAATCAATTGTTCATTTTGTGAAGAAAGCATGAAATTTGGCACACTTATTCTTTAGACAATTCTTTAAAATTTTGGTCGAGGAAATCGATGATCGGATGTATAGGAGCCAAGATGGTGGCGATTTTTTCGAAATGGACGTCTATTTTTTTTTAAAATTGTAGGTTTGCCATCAAAACAAGGTTCAACTCCAGCTCATATAATTCGATAGAGAGGAATTGGAAAAAAAATGTTACATTGACGTATGACCTTGATCGCCCTTGAAAAGTGACATTTTATTTTTAAAAAATGCATTTTGAGAATTTTTTTTTGATAATTTTTCATAATTTATTAAGCCGCGACAGATCTTTTGTTGTAATTTTATAATTTAGAAAGAACATCAAAATAACTTTTCTAATTGACTTTTGCTTACAGGGTAATTGGTTTAGTTATACCAGGCCACTCAAAATAAGATTTTTTAAAAAAGCTACATTATCATCCTTATCTTTTTTAGTTTTCGAAGAAAAAATGTCAAATGTGGTACGATTATTACACTTGCCAAGGTCAACTGATACTTTAAAACATTTTTGGATAGGTGGCGCTGCGGACGATGTGGCAATCAAATTTACGATTTTAAATTTTATAAACATTCATATTTTTTTAACAGCTTGGATAAGACATGCATATTTAATGATATAATCGATTATGTATAGCTGAAGTATATAGATTTTTATAAAAATAATTTAAGTTTGGTATGGTCATTGATCGCCTAATTCTTTTTTTAGTATATAGCAAAAAACGGGTTTTTCAACGTATTCTGCAATTCTTTCTAGCGACCAAAAATTTGACTGGATATACACGATGATAAGTTCTGATGAATTAGAAGGCCCCAACAAATCGATTCAGATATGAAATTCCAAATTCTATCGGGCCGTTTTTACCCTATAGGCCAGTAAAATTGACCTAACATGTCTTTAGTCGCCCCGAATAGTACTCTAATGTACCCTATTGTTAATTTTTTGTGGAAAGTACCAAACTTGGTACGCTTCCTTTTTTAACAATTGTTTAGGATCGTGATCAAGAAAATTTATGATCGGATACATACGTACATATATACAGAAACCAAGTTGGCGGCAAATTCCTCAAAATGGGGGTCCTCAATCGAAAGAACAATAGGCTACATTAGAGTACTATTCGGGTCGACTAAACACTAATGCATTAGAAGTTATAAATGTGTATATCCAGTCAAATTTTTGGTCGCTAGGATCTATTGAAGAAAACGATGAAAAACCCGTTTTTTTTACATACTCATAAAAAAATTTAGGCGACCAATGACAATAACAAACAAAAATTATTTTTATAAAAATCTACATACTTTTCCTATACATAATCGATTATTTTATTAAATATGCGTGTCTTATCTAAGGCATTAAAAAAATTTGAACTTTTATCAAATTTAAAATTGTAAATTTGGGTGCCACGTCGTCCGCAGCGCCAACTATCCAATTTTTTTTTAGAATATCAGTTGACCCTGACAATTGTAACAATAGTACCAAATTTGATATTTTTTCTTTGAAAACCAAAAAAGATACAGATGATAATGTAGATTTTTTCAAAATCTTACTTTGACTGGCCTGGTATAACTAAACCAATTACCCTGTAAGCAAAAAATCAATTAGAAAAGCTATCTTGATGTTCTTTCTAAATTATAAAATTACAACAAAAGATCTTTCGCGGCTTAATAAATTATAAAAAATTTTCAAAAAAAAAATCTCAAAATGCATTTTTCAAAGACGATAAAGGTCACACGTCAATGTAATTATTTTTTTTTTTTAATTTCTCTCTATCGAATTAAATGGATTCGAGTATAATGTTGTTGTGATGGCGGACCTACAATTTAAAAAAAAATAGACGTCGATTTTGAAAAAATCGCCGCCATCTTGGCTCCTATTTTCCTCGGCCAAAATTTTAAAGAATTTTTGAAAGAATAAGTGTGCCAAATTTCCTGCTTTCTGCACAAAATGAACAATTGGGGACCTAAGCCGAACAACTAGTATAGAGGCAGAAACACCTGAAATATATTTTGGCTGAAATATATTTTGCCCTTATTTAGATTCGCTAATAGAAAGCAATGAAGACATGTTTTCTCAAGAAAATAGTACTGCCTGTTTGTTATTTAAATTACATCCAAAATATATTGGTACCCTAAAAAATAAAAATCTTGTAGAAATATGGACCCTGTACGGCCTTAAAAATATTGGAGAAGAGAGCTTACTATGGAAAGATTATATAATTTAAAAAAATATTGATCAAAATATACCTTTTAGAAATATTTTCCATTTTTTCCTTTAGTTCCTTCGTATTGCTTTAGCTCTTCCAGTTACTACAGCATCTGTTGAAAGAATTAAAACATGGCTAAGAGGAGGAGATAGACTCGACGGCAGTGGTGGCTTTAGGATTCCGTCGGGGGGGGGGGCATCGGTTTCAATTAACTTCTCCCCCGAAAGTCAAATCTATACATATATCGTAAGTACATATTCGGCTTAATAGCTGGGCTGGCTTTATAATACTTGGTACTGGCAAGTCGCGATGGGATCTATCGACGTGCTGGATTAAATTAAAGTGCGAAAAAAGTTAAAAAGGAATAATTTAGTACGACCATAGATCTAAGAGACTCATTATAAATGCTAATCCCTTACCCTAATAATCACCTATTGTTCGGGGTGTGAAAGTGAATAAAAAAAAGCTGTAAACATGCTACAATTTATGAGGATTACAGGTGCGGATTTAAAAATGTGTAATTATTTCTTAATAAGTATACGTTTTTTAATTATTGGATTACGGGGAATAATGGCGTTACAAGAAAGATAAGTGATAAAAAACAATTTAAACGCTATATTTTGTCACTTGATACAAAAAAAAGTGATATTTGACTTTTAAACCACCCTTCTTGAACGTGGGTTATCAAAATTTGGTACAGTGAAGGAAGCGGCAGCTTTAACACGTAGATCGGTAAAAACAGTGTGGTGTGTAGTAAATAAACCAATAGTTGGGAGAAGAAAAAGGAAGGATTCTAATACTTCTAAGAAATTGGACATGGGTGATGTGGATATCATTCGTAGAAAAATATATCAAATGTATAGGAAACAAATGATTCCTACTTTACAAAAATTAATTCAAAGATTAAAAAAAGATGATACAGGAATACAGTGTTGCCATGAGACACTGAGAAAATGTATTTTAAAAAACGTTTTTATAATAAAAAAATTAATAAACGGCTAGTGATTTATGGTATCGGCCCGTTTCAAAAAATGGAGGATGGAATATTTAATTGCAATACACGAGTGTAGAGAAAGTAATAGGGATATTGTTTACCTCGAGGAAACTTGGTTTGACACCCATGAAGTTCCAGACAAAGGTTGGGTAGATTCGTCTGGTCACTGCACAACTAAAGCTCCATCAAATATTGGAAAGCGTATCACAATAATCCATTCTGGAACAAAAAATGGGTTTATACCAAATGCGTTGGCCTTATCAGCCAAATGACGATACCACAGCAGAGTTATTTGAAGACTGGTTCAAGAATAAACTGTTATCCAATATACCTCCAAATAGTGTAATTGTGATGGATAATGCGAGCTACCACAGTAGAAGGCTAAATAAAGTTATGTGTTTACATGATACAAAACTTACCATTCAGGACTACATGTTAGAAAATAATATGTATTTTGAGGATAGCTACACCAAAAAACAATTGCTTGAAATAATTAAAGCATTTTCAGTACAAAAACAATACTATTGTGATACTTTGGCGGAAGAAATGGGCCATACAGTGTTGAGACTTCCTCCTTACCATTGCATGTTTAATCCAATACGCCCCCCTCTAAAGCTGCCACTGCTCGACGGGTTAGCGATAGTGATTTTCTATCGAAAGAGAATATGTTCTGACATTGCTGACTTTTGCTCTAGGGTTACTGACAAATTTGGCAAGTCTAAAAGAAACTTGAAATTTTTATTTGATGAAGATGGGTGAAGCATTTTGTTTTGATTTTTTATTGTTGCTATTATTTAATATATATTTATTTACTTCGGACAGCCTTTTTTGTGTTACAAGTTAAACGTATCGAACTAAAATAATGTACGGATAAAATTTATTAAAGTTGATACATTTTTATTTTGCTCCCCCTGAGAAATTTGTTGACTCCAGAGAGACCTTTTCTATACATAGTTTTTGTGTTGACACAGAGTATCTTTGATGTTGGCTTTTAACCAAACCTGAGTAATTTTTAATTTTATAATTTTTGTCGGCAAGTGGATTGCTAAAAGTTGAGCACCTCAAGTCAAGACATGTGATGTTATGTACTACCAATTTAACAAATTCAGTCAGTTAAGTAAACTTTTGAATCGGGCGCTTGTTTTAACTAAACTTATATCTATACTTATAATAAATCTTTATATATAGACCTATTCCGTGCACTGCAAAAAGACGTAAAAATACACACTTAAGTTTAATAGGTCAACTTTGTTTTGAAAACAACGTGAAAAATCGACCTATTAAACTTAAAAAAGTGTGTGTTTTTCACTTCTTTTTGTTTTGTGCTATGTGGCATGTTATGACAGTCATGTGACGCGTGCGCGCGCACGCACGAAAAAGTCGTAGGTGGGAACCCGGTTTTACGTGTTAAAACCCCTGACACTGACAGTTCCCTGACCATATAAATTCTCTGACTTTTTGGGAAACGAAATTATTAGTACCTAGTCAGTAGAGAGACCCTGTATGCAGGGCGGATTATAGGGTGTGGAGGCCCCAGGGCAAAAAAGAAAGTGGGGGCCCTTCCTCCAACACAACGAATACAAAATACACATTTTAACTTTTATAATCTTAAACAAAGTAAAATAAAAGGTAGTGACTAATTACGTAAAAGTATCATTTCATCATCATCAAAGTCAATTTTTTTAAAAAGGATGGAGATATCGGTCTTCCATCGTGGTATGATCAACCATGTACAATTGTACAGGGTGGTCCAAATTCGAGGGGCCTCTATAGCTTTGGGCTTTTGCAGCGTAGTTAGCCCAAAACTAATATACATGTTACGGGGTCGATTTTCAAGAGAAGTCGAAAACTAAAAACCGCATTGTGATATGTCAAAGCGTTTCTGAGCTACAGGATGATTATCAAAAATGTGCGATTTTAAAGGCCTTCTACAACTTTTTTATTTGTAAAGATAGAGATTTTTATTAAAAACATTTTTTGAAGATTTTTTAAAGACAAATCTACCTGTTTCACCGATTTTCTCTTAAAGCCTTTAGTTCCCGAGATATCACACAAAGTTATATTTCTTTAAAAGGGATATCCCCAATTTTTCTAAAAAATCAGTTTTCTAATAAAATTTCCTGTCGAACGATGTGCCATACACCTATTTTTATTAAATAGTTTAAAAGATATTTGCCTATTTTGATATTTACCATAGTAGGCGCTGTGCGCGTCCTGAATGTGTAAATAAAATTTTATTGTTATTTTTTCATACAAAATCAAGTTGGCTACGACACGAGGGGACACAGCAACCTCGAACTTTAACTTCTAGTTTACTATAATTACCAACCCTAAAATAATAAGGAAAAATAAAATTATTAAATGTTTTTATTTAAAATTTTTATTAATTAAACTATGTAACACCTAAAATCTACATCTAACAATTTTCTTTAATTCTAAAACAAATGCTCAAATTGACGACCGTTTTCTTGTAAACATATCCTACATCTTCTCTTGACGCTATTTTCTGCATTAAGAAGTTCTACCGCACGAAGCTGCCTGAATGCAGTACGAAGTGCCTCTTCCAATTCCCTTCTAGTAGTTGGGCGATTTCGAAATACAATGTCTTTGACTCTCCCCCACAAAAAGAAGTCGCAAGGGGTCTGAAGACCTGGGGGCCAATGTATAGGACCTTTATTTCCGATCCGGTTTTCGGTAAACACAATATTTAGCAAATTAGTAATGTCTCGTGCATTGTGAGGAGGTGCACCGTCATGTTCAAAGTATAGCTCATTATTTTGCTGAAGTGGAAAATTGTCGATAAACGGAATCACCTGCTCTTCTAAAATTTCTTTCCGCATTTAAATTTCCATCAAAAATGTATGGCCCAATAATTTGTCCTCTGTAGATGCCTACCCATACCTTAAAACTGAACCTTCTCTGATTCGCTTGTTCCACCATAATATGGGGATTGCTGTTTCTAGTAATAGCAGTTATGTCTGGTATATATTCCATCACTAGAAATCGTTGCCTCATCCGTCCAAATAACTTCTGGCAAAATCGGGGTCTTCTTGGCTTTTATTTAGGTACCACCTGCAAAATGCACGTCTTGGAGCAAAATCTCGTTGCCGTAATTGGTGCACCCATCGGGGTCGATAGGGCCTAAATTTGTGTTTTTTAAGCACCCGAACGGCATTGCTGCGTGGAATTCCAGTGTTTCTCTCGATAGCCCTGGTGGACGTATTCGGGTTAATTTCTATTTCTCCTAGAACCGTTAGTTCTTCCAACTCTCTATCTCTGGCTAGGCTTCTATACGTCCTAGGCCGCAGTTTTGTAAAGGATCCGTATTCTTGTAGATGACGTTTTAACTTCAAAAATATTTTTGAGCTAGGTTGTCTTCTTTCCGGATATCTCTGGAAATATAGATTTAAAGCCGTCTGTCGATTTTCGTTACTTTCAATATAACATTTTATCATGTCGTACTTTTCAAAGTTTTCAAATATTTTTATATCTTGACGAAGGCGCCACTTTTGACACTTGGGCTCGTTTACCCTAAAACTGCATAGGTCCGAGTTAAATACAGCCTACTATGGTAATTATAAAAAAATTGCAGATATCTGTTTAACTACTTAATAAAAATAGGTGTATGACATATCGTTTAACAGGAAATTTTATTACAAAACTAATTTTTTTTTAAAAATTGGGGTATTCCATTTAAAAAAATGTAACTTTGTTTTATACCTCGTGAACGTGAAATCTTCAAAAAATGTTTTTAATGAAAATCTCTATCTTAACAAATAAAAAAGTTGTAGAGGGTTTTTAGAAACGCACATTTTTGAGAATCACCGTGTAGCTCAGAAACGCTTTGACATATTGCAATGAGGTTTTTAGTTTTCGACTTCTCTGGAAAATCGACCCCATAACATGTATATTAGTTTTGGGCTAACTGTGCTGCAAAAGCCCAAAGCTATAGAGGCCCCTCGAATTTGGACCACCCTGTACATAGTTTGTTTACCAGTAAAACTATTGTCAAGGGGGCAGACGTTTGTCACCGGGGCTTTACGGAGAAAGAAAAAGAAAGTCAAGCAAACCATAATTTCAGCAGTGACCCAAGTGGGACAGGAGCCGTACTTTCTCACCAGTACCCAGATAATACCCTAAAACCCATTGCATTTGCTTTTCATTCGTTTAAAGAAGTATAAAACCGGTATTCAACCATAGATAAAGAGGCTTTACGTTTAGTCTATACTGTTACCGAAATAAATTTCATACGATTCACTTCAATGACAGATCACAAGCCTTTAGAGCGTGTTTTTGGAGAAAACAGACAACCGCCCAAAATTGCTAGTAATCGCTTCCTTATAAACAAGGTGTGACGGATTTCTGATGGTTCTTCATTGGTTGGATGACTGAATGACTTTTGAGGGACTGTGACGAAAATTATTTAGTGGGCTGCTAACGAACATCAGTTAATTTGCCAACAAAGTTGTTTCGCCAATACTAATTCGATGTTGAATCGACGGAGAAGAATTTTCATCTTAAATACAACGAACTGTTGTTGAACCACTGAAGAAAAAACTGCATCTCTCCGATATTGGAGCATACATTATTGGCTCACTGAATAACTTCAGTTGGTAGGCCAACACAGTTATTTTGCCAACAGTTCTACGATGTTGAATCGACGGAGAAGAATCTCCATCTTAAATACAACGGACGTTGTTGTTGAGCTACTGAAGAAAAAATTACGTTTCTCCGATACTACTTCAGTTGGTGTGCCAATACAGTTGTTTTGCCAACAGTAATACAATGTTGAATTGGCAAACAAGGATCTTCATCTTAAACACACCGGACTTTTTGTTGAGCCATTGAAGGAAAACTGCATTTCTCGGATACTGGACCATACATTAGTGACTCACTGAGTATCTTGTTAGCGTGCCAATACAGTTGTTTCGACAACTCCTAATACGATTTTGAATCGACGCAGTATGACCTTCATCTTAAATAAACCGGGCTTTGTTGTTGGGCCACTGAAGAAAAAAGTACGTCTCTCCGATATTGCTTCACTAACTATCTTCAGCCAAAACGTGAATATACCCAAAATATGGATATTTTTCTATAGCCGCAATGTTCCAGTTATAGCATTGGCTTGGTAATCTGGACGTTAACGATATTGATGTGTCATAGCTTTTTGAGTACAAAAATATATTTTTGATTTTATTTAAATTAGATTTTATTCATTTTATTTTTAGTTAGATGGAGAACACCTACATTGGACCGACTGTGTGACAAAAATCCATCATTATACCAATTTACCGGCTAGACATCTGCTACCTTGCTTCAGTGGTATATAATAACTGAAAATTTATTCTGGGCCAATATTTATCCGTCACAAACGAGGTCACAAACTGTTGATAGGGTTATTACGACGCGCTATAATGGCTATGCTTTAGAATAGGTACAATTTTCATGTACAGTATCATCCTGGAAAAGGAAATTGTCCTGCTAATTCACTTTCCAGAATGTCTCTTCAAGGGCATGGCTCAAATATATCCGATCACGATAGACTAATGCGCGACACTGGCGAAGCCGCACGTTTACTGGCCTAAAATTTTATTAATAAAGGTATCGTTTCTGAAGCAAAATGATCAAAAAGAACCCTTGTATCCATGGGGCGTTTCACCAGAACCTTGGTCTTTTTTTTAATTTTTTTTAACTAAAAGATGCCTGTTTTTTGCGTTTGTTCATTGATTATAATCCTTTATGCTCGTTAGTTACTTATTGTGTTAATCATGATTAAAGCTTAAACAGAGAATTTTCACGTTGGTGGATAAGGACATTAATTTCACTAAAAAAATGCATAAATGCAGCTAATATCGCTGGGTGCTTAGTTTGGGCCAAAAGAAAGGACAGAGCTTTAAATTAGACTTATGTAAACAAATGACGAAAAACGGGCATAAAAAGAGATACTATAACGAATCCTCGTCCTCCAGCGATTTGTAAATCGTGCGCAGAGCGACTGCAGGATCGTTTGTTGAACATTTGGCGAGGTGCATGTACCACAAAAATAATTAGTTTAAGAAAAAAAATGTTGCAACATAAAATGTAGAGAATTTTACAATCTTTGTTAAAAATGTTTTTCAATCAGAGAACAGGAAATTAAAAATATCGAAAAACTGATATTATGCTCATTTTGTTTAAATAATGGAATTCTGCATATGATCAAAAACGTTACTATAATTTTGAAAGGCGTCCTTTTGTAGGAATTGTTTTTACCTACGAAATGCTTTTTTGATTTGTTTTCTAGTGCAAAATTAACAGAAGTTATGAGCGAAAAACCGATTTAACCCTTTGATTCAAGATGGCGCCGAAGTTAAGGGGGTGAGAATAATGCAAATCTATAGTTAAGCTTTCCTAGTGGTACCCTGCATCCATGCAAAATTTCAGCTTGCTCGCTTTTAGTTCCCAGAAAAGCATTGTGAAAAGTACAATTTTCTTGGACTGATCGAAAACGATGTGTCGTCATCAGATGGGCGGAGCATCAGCCCTACCCATATATGTATGAGGTTAAATATAGGCCTTTCCCAGGCCAAACTTGTAAGCAAGTTCTAAAATCTAGCAGGCCATGGAGCCGTCTTAACTCCGCGCCTATGCACATGCGCGAAAATTTTACGAGGCGGCCGGTTTCGCGACCTTCGTCTTCGTCCTTCGGACGAGACGCCATTTTTGTTGTTGTTTTGATCACACATAGTCGTTTTCCGCGTTTTCGTTTATGCAAATTTTTTTATTGTGATATTTTTAATCTTCGGTTACGCGAAAGTTTTTAGGAGTTATAATAAAAACTGTTTATATCTTGGAGCTTAAGATGTCGCCGCATAAAAAGACGTGCTGTGTTTGTGGATGCCGCCAAATAACAAAAGGGAAGTTCCACAGGTTGGTAGCCATTTTTTCTTAAAATTCAAAAAAAAACAAGTTATCCTAGGAAAATAATTTTTTTATTTGGTACAATTAGTATAGCAAATTATGTCGTGATTATTTTTGTCAAATCTATTGCCTAAGCAGAGAGGGGGGAACTATCTGTCTGTTTAAATTGCAAACATTCGCGTCGTTTGGTCAGCTGCTAGTAAATAACTTTCCGAACTTTTAAATAGATAAATATAGTAGTTTTTCGAACCTAACAGTGCGCCGTGGCACCAGGGAAAATAGAACATATAGAGAAGGGTTATCCCAACCGACCAATTAAAAAATTAGGGGTAACTATGCGATTGGCAGTTTCATAGCTAAAAAGGAATACCGGTTGGGGAAACGTCACTTTTACCATGCTTTGACACAAGGGGCTGAAAAAGGTTTGCATAATTGTTTGTTTTCATGGCAATAATTTTCTTACATTTTTTGGTAATTGTGCAGTATACGTTTTTTTTGATTTTTTATGAAAAATTCTTTATTGGGGCACCTAGGGTCTCTAGGACCCCAAATCCGCCGGCGCCGGTTGTTTTTTTTTATATTTTTTTTGTTTTTTTTTTATTTTTTTTCCCCTAAAACAACCCAATCCAACACAGCCTATTCTAACCCAACCCAAAACAATCAAAAAAACATTACAACCCCCTCCCCCGGCACCCTTTTTTCTCTAAAAAAAAACCGGCGCCGGCGGATTTGGGGTCCTAGGGACCCTATAGTAGGTGCTCCCATAAAGAATTTTTCATAAAAAATCAAAAATGGCAGAAAACCGTACACTGCATAATTACCCATTTTTTTAAAAATATTAGTGATTTAGGCTAGCCAGTGAGTTTAGAATTAAAAATAAAGACAATATATTACAATTCGTTTATTCTGACACAAAAGCAGGAATTTAAGCTATACAAATTAACCTTTAGGATAACCCATAGAATATACTTACTTTTACTTTTTCATAGAATCCGAGAAGCAGGAGAACTCTAGAAGTGGAAATGGAGCAATTTATTAGATATTTTAGAGGAAAGACTCAAAGAAAAGGCTAAAAAATTCCAATTTTAAAAAGTAAACAACACAAAAGAAAAAGTAAACAAAAAAGTAGGGTTATACGTCAAGTCGGACCAGAGATCAAATTTACCCAGGGAATATAAATTTACCTATCCGTTATGCCCCTCAGATTGCTCCATCCGCTAGTTCAAAATTTTCCGCTTTTTCTTTATAGTGATATCCATTCCCTTATGTTCTATTTTCCCTGGGCACGGATGACATCTGTGTCCCTGGGTGCTACGCACCGTCGTTAGTCATTATTCTATGCCCTCGTGCCGGAAATTTTTATCTCTGCACTAATTTTTGCTGTATCGAGATCTGTAAAAAGACCCCAATTCCCATTGACTTTCCATGACAAGTTTAGTTCAGTGAACATAATGGAATCTTTTTCACCAAAAGGAGAGTTCAGTGGCTTTTTTTGACGTTTAACATAACCTCAATTTTTGTTTGTTTTTGTTAACGTGTGGAAGTTTTTTGCCTGGAAAAAAAAATGAAATCTTTTGACGAAGACTATTCGGCGTTGTACGAGCAATGCCAGATGGAACTGGAAGACCTGAAAGTTAAAGAGGTTCGTTCTTAAGACTTTAAGCTAGCTACTTTCATGTTTATAACTATAGTAGACAGTTTATAAAGGCTCATTTAGAATATCACGCCGCAGCTTAAGCCACGGTTCAATTGACAGGTGTCAAATGTTTTATAATTTATAGGTAAGAAGTTCGAATTTTTGGACTTTACCTTTCAGTTGGTTTACCCTGGATTTATAAACTAGACTATATCGGCGAACGGCGAGGTTGCTGTTAACGGTAGATCAACTATTGAAATGCCTTTGTACCATTTATAAACTTTTTAGCGCTAACGGCAAAAAGTTTATAAATGGTATGATGGCATTTCAATAGTTGATCTTCCACTGATAACAGCAACCAATATGGTCCAGTTTATAAATCCAGGGTTAGTCAGTGATTGCCTAAGTAAAATAGAACTGAGGGGTGACTACTTGTTACCCTTCGCCCTATCCTTTTTTCCTAATTAAAAGTTTTCACTTTTAATGGTCGGCTTTGGTTAATAGAGTTGGTTCAAACCATCGGATGATTGATGTCACTAAAGTCAGTAGTGCTAAGTCTTCAGTACAAAGATTTTATGATTCGAAAAACTAGTGCTGATTAAATGCCAAGTCCCCAAATTTTTGTCCTCTTGTACCTACCATCCGAGACAGGCCTGCACTGCTAGCTACATGTTAAAGATAGTATTGCACCATGTTAGAATGATCCAGAAAAGTGGTAGGGTGGTCTAAATGGTCAAGAAAATTAAATGCTACCATTTTCTCTATGTTATGTTTTTTTTGTATTAGAGTGATATTTAGTTGCTAATTAAACGCCAAGTCACCAAATTTTGTGCTCTTGTATTGTTAATAAGTATAAAAGTTAAAAAAAATAGACATCTAGACCACCCTAACTTTTCTGGGCCATTCTAGCATGCTGCATTTGCTACCTTTACAGGTAGCTATCAGTGCAGGCCATTTATTTTTAACTTTTGTAAAGTATCAGTGTGTAATATTTATTCTGTTTTACTAAATGTTTTAATATCTTTTAAAAATGAATGCTTTTCTTTAAGTAAAAATATTAGCTGGTGTGGTATTTTATATATTTGTATGTTATTTTTTTATTAGTGTATAAGTAAGACTATGTTAAATATTTTTGTACTTTTATTCTACTTTTGACATTATGGCATTCAAGTAGCATTCTTTTTTTTTTATTGAATAATATGCTTTATAAAAATAAAGAAATTCTGATTCTGATTCATATCTTAGAAACTATAAGAGCACAAAAATTTGTGACTTGGCATTTAATTAGCACCTTAGCACCTAAATAGCATTAAATTATTCCAATAACCAAAACACCACCAACCTCTTTTTTCATGAGGACTCAAATAAGTGTACTGCAGGAACCTTGTATTTAAAAAAACATGCAGAAAAAATTTAAAAACCAAGACATTTTTTTATGAAGATGGTTGCATTTAATTAGCATTTAATCTTCTTGACGATCTAGTGTCCCTACGTGAGTGGAGATGGTGGTGATGGATTTGATTTTAACAAATGGGCACTTACACTCTATACAATTTGCTGATGCCCGATTGACTTTAAGTTCAAAAGCCTTTGCATAGTACTTGACTCGGCATTGACTTGTTCCTACTTGGAATACTTCTCACAATTATTTATTTACTATTGTAATTCTACAGTGGGCTCTTGCATCGAATAGCTTAAGAATGAAAGTCTGCTTTTCTAAACCATTGTTAAAACTAAATGATCTACTTTCTTTCAACTTACCTTAGATGGAATTTCCCTTTACATGACAATACCTAAAAACTGCCAATCAACCTTGATCTGCTCAATGTTAAACAAAAATTCTTAGTATTGTTTATTTCAATATTAAAAATATATATTATGCTGTACCACTGGCCCTCGCTTGTACTATGGTATGCTATTCTGAGTGAGTCTCTATGTTCTATCAGAATTGGTCTTTATTGCAGACCATTTTTATGGAAATTTTCATGATAAAAACAATTCACTTTAAAAAATGTAATTTGTCAAAACAATTTTCCATCACAGTTGCAATTCTTTGTCAGCCAATTTTTTAACAGAATTATAAGTTTAGCGTCTTGGTTTTAAATTTGCTGTTTTTTTTTAGAATTCCTTAATGCTGGACCTTAATAACATGCTAGGTCAGAAGGCTTACATTGAAAGCAAAATTAGCGGCCTGTCAAAAATTGTTCCTACACTCAACACAATGAGAGATGAAGCACAGGAGCTAGTTTCTACAGTTAAAGATATTTCTGATAGTTCCGAGACAATTAGTGGAAAAATTCGTGGTTTGGATTGTGCTAGGGTAGGTAATTGTTTAGATTTTGATTTAGATTTTATTTAGTAGAAAAAAATTGGTTAAATTTCTTTGGTCTAGCTACTGGCCACCTACCTGATATAAAAGACTGGAATATAATGGTTGTAGAACTAGTTTAGATTTGATGTACACCTTCCCTCTGGAAAATTTTGATGCCATGTAATATATTAACAAGGTTTGTACAGAACTGAAAACCCAGATCAGGGAATTTGTAATCTCATGCATAAGTCATGGGAGTCAGGGAATTTAACAACAAAGACAGGCATGTGGAAATTCAGAACACTATCATGAAAAAGTTGAAAAACAATACACAACTAGCAACAATCAGAATTTGATTTTTCACAAATGGTCAGGAAAGACCGGAAAAAGTTGTGGAATTCATAAAGATTTTTCTGTACATAAATTTTAACAATATGAACTCTAGAAATAAATAGAAAAATTCAATAGGTACTGTTAGCTATTTTTACTTCCCTCGCTAATGGAAGTAATGTAATCATCTAAAAATCGCACTTCGAGATTTTCATTATTCTCCACAAATTTTGAGGTTCTGAATAGTGATAAGCATGAATCCAGACGCCGTCGCTCGGTCGGTCTGTCTGTCGCCTAGTTCATAGCCACTCTAACTCAAAAACTCCTGCACCAATCGTAACAATAGTGATTACTTGTGTTGACGCGCCAACCCCTATTGTTTTTCAGCATTCCGCTATTACACCCCTCGGAGCTACCCCCAATAAACTTCATCCCTAAAAAAAATATTTTTTTTCTTACCATGTGACACCTCTTTGAAAAGTTTATAAAAATCGTAGTTGAATGCAAAATTTTTGACTCCATATATATAACTCTTGAAAAACTCAATTTTCTGTTCCATATATCTCGCGTTATGGAACAAAAATGTTAAATAAAAAATAGTTTAAGTTAAGATCCAGATCACACCTATCAAATTTCTCCGCCCATGACAACTTCACCAGCAAATACCTCAAACACTAATAATTCGATTTTCAAAAAAATACGGAGTTGTAACAAGAGTCAAAAGACCTTTAAAAGAAGGTACCACCCGACCCATCTTCCCTATCTAAAAAAGAGGGGGCAAAGCCAGGGGGTGCACCCTAGCGAAATACCGAAGGGGTCAAAAAGTTTCCCCTTTGAATACAAAATTGACGTATCTGAGCAGTTTTTTTTAAATTGACCTTAAAATTCACTAAAACGCCCCTGTTTCGATGTTCGTGAAACTCCCTGTATATTAAATCTCTAGATTGGCCATTTCTGTGTATTTATTTTTTTTATTGTTAGGGTAGGTTTTTAGCCAAAATGATATAGAGACCAAAAAACCACTTTTAGATGTTTTGTATTTTCACGATGACGCAAAAATTACTGAACCAATTTTGATGGGAGTTTAACTACTGCATTCCTGGGAAGGACAAAGGCATTATTTCATTGAAATCGGTTCACGGAAAAAAACTACTTAGTAACCGAGATAGACCCCTCCGAGAAAATATTTTTTTTTATTCTTAGATTATTCGAAAGGTCCATTTTTGCACGTTTATTTTGAAATAAACGTCCATCCTCGGGAAGGTTCTTGAGTGACCGCATTAGCCCCCCCCCCTCAAACGATATTTCTTTAAAATTCTGGTATAATTTGGAAGTTTTAAATTTGTTCAATTTCGTACATTATTTCAAGTAATTCTTAGTCTTCCCCCTAAGATAACATCTGCATGAACTCTGAGGTATGGGCGAAATTTCATAATAAGTGGCAAAATTTTTTTGGACAACACACTAACCCAAGCCAAGAAAAGACTTTGCCGTGAGCAGAGGTCAGTGCGGTAAAGTGCATTTTATCCAAGCGAGACGTAAAAATAAAAAGAAATGGGCTAAATAAAAATAAGCAACTTTGAACGGCAGTTTATGAGGATGGAGGAGGAATAAATTCGCAGAAATTAAGTTAAAAATAAAAAAAAATATTTTAATAAAATAAAAAGAATAAATAAAAAATCTAATAAAACGAATCCGTTCCGAGAACGTACCTGCGACGTCCCACCATAACTTACAGTATGTTCCGGGAACGACCTGTTTGGTCGATGTACGTTCCGGGAACGTTCGGGGAACTAACGATGTTTCCAAAAACTTTGTTCCGGGAACGTCCCTTGGGACGTTACATAGACGTTGCTCGAACGGCCCTGGGACCTGTTTTTTACGCCCCCCTCCCCTCTTACCGGACCTTTTAGAATCCTCCTAATCGACGTTTACTAAACGTGCCGGAGACCGCTCTTTGCTCAAAAAGATAACCCACTTTTAGTGATTTATCACAGAGTAAATTTCACAAAAAAATCGATCCAAATCGGGAATAACAGAACGATTCTACAACAGGGGTGCGATTAAAAATTGTCACTCCAGGGTAAAGGTTATACTTTAGCTAGCCCAAAACCGTTCGAAAATGACCGAGATGAAAGTAATAACGTCCTCCACCTTCGTTCGAAAATCAAAAACGTGATCGCCTAATAACCAATAATTTGAAGGATGAATTTATTTATTTAGAGGGATTATGCTATGACGTTATCTTGCTCTGAAACAAAAGGATTCAAAATTTCAAGGCCGATAAGGGGCTGTCCATAAATTAGGTAGGCAAAAAATAAGTAGACTTTTTTATCAAATTGATAAAAAAGTTAGCTTAAACTTTTGTAAAAAAACAGCGCGCGAGATTTATCACGTTCCCTCAACGTTCTATTTGAAACGTTCCTTGAACCGCTGGCGGGAACGTTCACAGGACGTACATTTTAAAGCTCAGATTTTTCCACCAAATTGTGTACCAATATGGGACGTTCCGTTCGAAACGTTCCCTGTACCACTGCTGGTAACGTTCCTAGCACGTACTAATTGGGTCGGCGACGTTACCGCTAACAAAGTGTGTTCTTGAATAAATTTTCCACAGTCCTGTTTCCTCGGAGCTTCATGATTCTGAATATATTTTTTCAAATATTATTTCATAAGTGATTTTGGATTCTCCGACCATTTTTCTCTTGCACCTGAAATAGCCATTTGTTTATTAACAACGCAAAGTAATACTTTGCCGCTTGAGAAAAAAGTTTGATATATTTTTTTTAATCCCAACAAACCCGGTGGCCCAAAAAAAAACTGGAATAGCCTTAAATTGGTGCAGCTTTGTTAGTTCTTAACCGATTTTAATGAGTGTAGGAGTAATTAATAGAACATGAAATTCGCCTTCGAGGTATTAAAAAAAATGGCGGCCATCTTTAAATTCAAGATGGCGGACACTGTCAAATTGAAGCATACATGTCATCTCGTTTTTTTAAAGAATCCATTTAAAAGAAATTAAAAAAAAACATCAGTTAGAAGCATATTCTCTATTAAGGCGATCGACGCCGACCGACGTACCGTTCATTCAAATCAGTTCATAACTGTAGGATCTATACCCAAATATTTGGGTGAAGATCTGGTGCTCTATATGCAAATAATGAATAAATCTATATCACCGCAACTTTTTAATTTCCTAACCGATTTTAACAACTGATAGCTCATTGGATAAAGAATTGAATTGGCGGCTATTTTTGAATTTAAGATGGCATGAGATAAACCTACTTTATCTTTAGGAATTATGCTTAAATTTTTGGAACATGTTCTGTTCTATAACCCATATTAATAAGTTGTAGCTCATTTGAAAGAGCCATTAAATTTCCTGCAGACATAAAAATTGGCAGCCATCTTTTAATTCAATATGGCAAAGGTTGCATGAAAGTAATTTATATATACTTCCGTTTACTTTTGTGGAATCAACTCAAGGCAAGAAATTAAATTATTTAGAAGTCGAGTCGAAGAATATCGGTTTAGAACTTTAGGATTTAGGGCATAATTTCGGGTAGAAGTACTGTTGCTCAATTTCAGATTTATATAGCTGACCGTAACTTTCTTATTTCTTAACCGATTTTATTGAGTGATAGCTCTTTTAAAAAAATTGAAAATTATATATAAATTCAAGAAAAGAATAAATTAATGACTGTTTAGTGATGAGTAACAGTCCCTATCTTAATATATGGCTAAAATAAACAAATATCTTTTGCTATAAACTAAGTATTTTTATAGTTCGCATATACTCATTTCTTTTTTAATTTCACAAAAAATCTGTTAACCGGCACAACGTACCTCTAAACATTGTAAATTAATAATAACCTGACATGCCGCATGCCGCGTTGCCAAATTTCGGGTGTCTGAACGTCGAAAGATTATCAATGGTTACATATATAACTTTTATCTACATTTTATACAGAATTTATACAGATGGCCCCCTGGCGGTGAACTGGTTGAACTATGGCTGTATAAGAGGTGATAAAATTTATCAAACTGACACCCTAGACAAAATCTGTTATTTTTTGATTTGGCTGAAGGAGCTTCTTCAATTTTTCATGGTAAAACAATGTGGCACCCGCAATCGGGTGCCAGTACGTATATACGGGTGTCACTTTAACAAGTATTATACAAAATTGGTGCCAGAAAGACAATAAATGACTATATAGATATATAGAGCACATGTAAAACGAAATGATTTTAGAAACAATAAAGTCTGAATCTATATATATACAGCACATATAAAATGTATTGGAAAAGTCCGTCGACTCGAAAGAAATTCTGGATACACCCTGGACAAGTCTGGATAAACCCTGTAAAGGTCTGGATACACCTTGGAATGTCTGGATGCACCCAGGAAAAGTCCGGATACGCCCTGGAAAAGTCTGGAAACACGCTGGAAAAATCTAGGAACACACTGGAAAAGTCTGGAAAAACCCTGGAGAAGTCTGGATACACTCTGGAAAAGTCTGAAAAGATCCTTTAAAAGTCTGAATACACTAGAAAAGTCTGGAAAGACCCTGGAAAAGTCTGGATACACTCTGGAAAAGTTTGGAGATACCCTGTAAAAGTCTGGAAACACGCTGAAAAAGTCTGGAAAAATCCTGGAGAAGCCTGGATACACTCTGGAAAGATCCTTTAAAAGTCTGAATACACTCTAGAAAATTCTGAAAAGACCCTGGAAAAGTCCGAAAATGCCCTGGAAAAGTCTAAAAATGCCCTGGAAAAGTTTGGAAAGACCCTGGAAAAGTCAGAGTATACTCTGGAAAAGTCTGGAAAGACCCTGGAAAAGTCTGAAAAGACCCTGAAAAAGTCTGGATACACTCTGGAAAAGTCTGGTAAGACCCTGAAAAAGTCTGCATATACTCTGGAAAACTCTGGAAAGACCTTGGAAAAGTCTGGATACACTCTGGAAAAACTTGGATACACTTTGAAAATGTCCGAATACACCATGGAAAAGTCTAAATACACCCCTGAACAGTGTGGATACACCCAAGAAAAGTCTGGATATATACCCTGGAAAAGTGACCGACTCAATCTAACCCATGTGTATATGAGTAGTGGTTTTTTATATATGTTCTTCTGAGCGAGGGAAGTTTTAGAGTAAACCTTTACTCGATTTATTTTTAAACGCATCCATATATAGTCCACTTTTTTGATTAGCGGACTGACGGCATTTTTGAATCTGAAAACGTACTTCTTTGTTGTCAACAGTTCGCATGTTAAATAATTTGTTGTTGTCAGTTTGAAGTAACAGTTGGAACAATCAACTTTTTTTACATATTTATTGTCGCTGTCTCCAATTGGACTATACTTATACTGGAGTTTTGCTTTTGAATGAGGCACGAGTTTGTGGTGAGCTATAATAACTATATAATACGAAAATTATATACAAATAATATTATATTACTGTTTCATTTTCTTATAAAAAATAAATAAATCGTTTTTATTTTACAGCGAATCAATAAGATTACTTAGCACTAACATAGCTATTAAAAATCTTTTGTATTCTGAATTCTCTTAATTAGGCTGCAAGCTCTAATTTTTTTTTTTGCGAAACAAAGTTAGCACTAAATTAGCTCTAATTAGTTATATATGCTCTAATAAAAAAATGGCAAAATGTCAAGTTTCTTGAACATCTTAACATTACGTCTATCCCGACTTACGCAACGAGTGTAGTCAGCTGTTCTACTATCGCATCCACCATAAAATTGGGCCATGTTCAAAACATGGCACAAACAACTAAAAGATGTAGTGCCCTTTGGCTTTGTTTTGAACGCGTTAGGTACAAGTATACGGATATGTTTAAATAATAGCAAAATGTATCTAATGAAACCTAATCAGCCGCCGCGCTATGGTATAGTTGTTGGTATATATATGGCGGATGGGGAAGCCTCCCTGCCCGATATGAAGGTTCAGTTGGGAAATATGAAGGTTCAGTTTGGAAATTTAAGTACATTTTACAAAACATTTTGTATTTATAATTTCTTCAAACCATAATAAAAAAAATCACATAGTTGCAGGGAACTTAGGAATCTCTTTTAATATTAGTTGGAAAAATGGCCTTTATCCCACCCACCCCCAATCAAATGCCTTCGGATCGCCGGTGTCCACACACAGACCGCCTGGATATGTGAAAGGATGTCATTTTGCTTTTATTACAGTGTTGCAAAAATGTTTTTCAGGAGGGGGGAGGGAGTGAAAAATACCTATTTTTGAAAAGTGTAAAATTAGGAGAATTATTGCCAAAGTAATCAACACTTAGTATGTTATACTTGCCAAATTTTTTACAAGTATAGTCAGTACGGACATATACTATGGAAGTCATAAATCACTTAATTCTTATTATGACTGGTTAAAATTGTATCATAACACGTACGTGAAGACTTACGGTACAAAGTGAAAAATGATTAATGAAATAGCAAAACTTCTACTATTTTACTATTGGTTGCCTAGCTAACAAGATAATTTTTTTTTGGTTTTTTAAAAGTATGATTTTATTTATTTTTTTGATGCAGAGTAGAGTTGACGAATGTCTGCTTCGAGTCAATGACTTAATCGACCTAGAAGTTTGCGCCCAAGGGGTCCAAGATGCCATTTTGGATTTTGACTATGAGAAGGGGGCGGCTCACATTCATAGATTCTTGTCGATGGACCAATCTTTGTTGAAAAGGACTGCTAACGACATGGACAATGTATCAAACATGTTAAAATCTGTAAGGACACTGCAAGATGCCACGGGCCAGCTAAAAGCAATAGTTGAGCATAAGTTCACAGAGGCGGTTGCCAACGAAGATTTGGCTGCTATCGAAAAGTTTTTTAAGATCTTTCCTTTGTTGGGCATGCATGAAGAAGGTAGGCAAAAAAAGGAGAAAGAAACGCTTAAAATGTACAGAGTTCTTTAAATAGGGCACTTTTTTCAAGAGAACTTAGAAGCAAAAAAAATGCATTTTGATATGTTTCGCTTTTCTCTTTATTTGTTTAGTAGAAACTTTTCAATATTGATATTTTCTGCATATTTACGATGTGCCTGAATTGGTCTTGTGATAATTGTTAGGGACCATTGGCGTTTTAAGAGTTCGTTTATTGCCACAGGAGTATTAGAAACATTAAAAATCCAGTTGTTGTCCATCACTTGGCCAACAGTTTGGATTACCAATATTGTGGATTGGGCATCTGGTCGGAACAGGCCGGTGAATAGGTGCACCGGGAGTTTTTGAAGTACTGGTCAAATTACAAAATTAATTTGATTTCTGTGGTAGAATTTTCTTCAAAAAATATTTAATTGCTGAAAATGGTTTCTTATATGTTGGAGTTAAACTATCAAATAAAGATTATATTTTTTGTTAATTGTTGAAAGTTGAAGTTTATAGTACCTAGTTGCTAATTGTTACCAAATAAAAATCTTTAGTTATTTCAGTTTTCTAAATTATTTCAAATAAATGTTTATGGTCCTCAGAAGATATTTCTATGTCCATATCATCAATTTCGAGTAAGATTTTGTTTTGGTCTACAATAAAATATTAAATTTAAATATTTTAGAATAATTTCATCAACTTTCGTTTTTTCTTTAAGTTTTTATATTTTTTTTCTCAAAAAAGTAATATTTTGTGCAAAATTTCAAAAAAGGGATCAACTAGGATTTCATGGAATCCAGTTTTGAACGGAATGGTCCCTAACAATTATCACAACACGAATTTTGGTGGCATTTTCATGTGTCCTACAGCCCATTCAGGCACCCTGTGTATTGGAACTATCTCGTATAGTCGAGGTCACGTGAGTTCGCCTTTTGCGGCACTGAAAGAATTTATACGTTTTCACATGGAACTGAATACGTTTTCAATAAGACTCACTTCAAGGTGGCCACTTGTCATAAAATCTTATGAATTCATAAAATGGTCATAAATTATGCTCAAAATGTCATAAAATTTCGAACTTTTCATAAAATTTGCACAAAACCCTGAATATTTTTAGTTTAGTGTAAACAAATTTTCAATCACACCTAGTAAATTAGTCCAGGAATACCTCCATAAACCTAGCGAGCACACCTCCCAAAATCCAAATTTGATTAATTTTCTCCCCTTTTAAAAATGTTTGTGCTCTTTGAGTTTTTGAGAAAATAAAAAAGAAGGTGAAGAAAGGTACAACATTTTTCCTACGAGCGTAAGGAAAATTTAAAAAAAATGCGTCTGGAAATAGGTTTTTCCGCACGGCCTGCGGTATTTTATTTTTTCTACGAGCGTGCGGAAAGTGTCACTTTTACTTTTATAAACCTAGCAGACCCAACCTTCAATAAAGGTCAAAAATATTCGGTAAATATCTCAGAATTACGTGCTTTTCTATGTGCTCCATGAAAATAGAAAAAAACTTAAAAGATTTTTTACTTTTTTAGTGATATGTTTTTAAATGTGATGGGCTAGCTATCAATTTTTTTTTAACTCACTAAAAACGTAAAAAATGTTTTTTTTTCCATTTCCATAGAGCACATAAAAAGCACATAATTCTGAGATATTTAAGGAATATTATCAAACTTTATTTAAGGTTGGGCCTGCTAGGTTTATATAAAGCTTACGAGCGCCCATAACATTTTTTTTTAATCACTAAAAAAGTTAAAAACTTATCTTTTTTCATATTTTCATGGAGCACATAAAAAGCACCCAATTCTGAGATATTTAACGGATATTTTTACCCTTTATTTAAGGTTGGGCTTGCTAGATTTATATAAAGCTAGCGAATGCACCCTCTTTTTTATTTTCTCAAAAACTCAAAGAGCACAAACATTTTTAAAAGGGGAGAAAATTAATCAAATTTGGATTTTGGGAGGTGGGCTCGCTAGGTTTATGAAGGTATTCCTGGACTAATTTACTAGGTGTGATTGAAAATTTGTTTACACTAAACTAAAAATATTCAGGGTTTTGTGCAAATTTTATGAATTTTATGACAAGTTCGAAATTTTATGACATTTTAAGCATATTTTATATTATAAATTATTATTATAAAACTATAGATCAATAAACGTTTCTTTAATTCTTTATAACTTTATTTTTTACGTTTTCCGCACGCTCGAAGAAAAAATAGCGTTCCTAACACTTGCGGAAAGTTTCTTTTCCGCACTTGATTGCTGGCCGAATTCCGCTACGCGTCGTTCGGCCATCTGCAATCGCGTGCGAAAAAGTGACACTTTCCACATTTGTTAGGAAATATACTATTTTCTGCACGCTGTGCAGAAAAGTGACACTTTCCACACATTCATAGGAAAATATTATTAAAAAAAATGTCATAAAATCATTAGAAAAATTAGTTTCTTCCCAGTGCCCACTCTGTCACTTTCAACCATTCCATGAAAACGCGGCGAATCGAACTTTTTTTTCGTTGGACCTGCCCAAGTACAATACCGCTTTTTTTGGGATCGTATCGGAATCCAACTGCATAAAAAGTATTGAACTGATTGATAACACCAATAATAACCTGTTAGCACTTCCAAAACTCCTGCAAAAAGTAGGTATACACCTTTATTTTAATTATATTATTGTGCTTTGAAATTATTGGCTCTAAAAATGCACACAAAGAAATAAAATTGGCAAAAACTAACCTCAAAATCGTGTTCAAAATGCGTTCAAATCGCTTTATGAAAACCTAAAACTGAATCATATTGAAAACGTATTCAGTTCTACTTTACGACTACGACTACGACTTTAATGTTCATTTTAATACAGGCGAACACAGAGAAATTCTGTTATGCTCACTATGCTCCTCTTTTGGATTCTATTTCTTAAACAAGTACAATACCCGTAAAGATCACTACTTGGATAATATTTTTATAAATTTTACTCCTTCTTTCTGTAATTGCGCTATTGTTAAACCTAATATGTCAGATCTTGATGCTATTTTACTAAGCATTTCGTACTTCATAGGCAACTCCCAACAAAGAAAAGTTTACAGACCAATAACTAAACTGGGCCTGTTTAATTTTAACGACTGGTAGGTCGTACAAGTTTCGATTTTCTGGACGAGGAAGATATGGATTGTAATGCAAAGGCTGCGCATTTTGTAAATTTAATACGGCAATCATTTGATACTTGCTTTCCAGAAAAATCGAGGCTTATCCCCAGCAAAAAGGAGGCATTTAAGATTAATTGGTTTAATAATGATCTGCGTGTCCAAAGAGATCAATTAATTTTATTACATGAGCTAAATAATAGACATCCTTTACTAAACTTAAAACCTAAAATTAAAGATTATAAGCGCTGGTACCGTAACAACTTATCCAGGGCAAAATTATTAGCTCATGAGAGGTTTATTAAAGAATCTGGGAATTGTCAAAAAGCAATGCGGGATGTTATTAATAAAAACAAAAAGAGTAGTAAGAAACAGTCTATTTTAATTTCACCAAATGAGTTTAATAACTACTTTACTAGCGTTTCTCAAAATATTGATATTTTGAATGGTAGTCGGAGAGATTTTAGAAGTTTTTTAAGTAATTTTTCAGAACACGGTTTAAAGTTTAACTT
The DNA here is from genome assembly GCA_963921995.1 of Oxystoma pomonae. Taxonomy (NCBI): domain Eukaryota; kingdom Metazoa; phylum Arthropoda; class Insecta; order Coleoptera; family Brentidae; genus Oxystoma; species Oxystoma pomonae. The sequence continues at coordinate 75,983,317 of OY998166.1, read as the reverse complement.
TAGAAGTGTTTCTTTTATAGAATTAAGAAATATAATTAATACTTTAAAAAACAGTAACTGCAAAGATGCATACGTGCTCAACAAAGAAATTCTAGTTTGAATCAAAAACCAAATAATTATTCCTTTGACCAAACTGATTAATAATAGCATTTTAAAAATCATTTTTCCAGATATTTTTAAACTTTCAAAAGTGATTCCTCTATATAAAAAAGATGATGTAAACAGTCCGTCTAACTATCGTCCAATATCAATAATTCCTACTTTTGCAAAAATTTTTGAAAAAGTTCTTAAACTTCAATTAACAGAGGATTTCGAAGGAAATAATAATTTTTGTAAACCAGTTTGGGTTTAGAAATAAACTATGTACTACATATGCCATAAATAGATTGTTGCAACAGGTTTTGAGAACAATGGGCTGGTTTCTGCCCAATTTTTGGATTTGACTAAGGCCTTTGACTGTGTATTGCATGATGATCTTATCGCTAAACTATCATTTTATGGATTCTCACCGGACATTGTTTTATTAATAAAATCTTACATGTCTGAGAGGGAGCAATTTGTATCGTTCGGGGGATGTGAATCAGTAAAACTTCCAGTAAAACACGGAGTTCCTCAGTGCTCCGTTTTGGGGCCTGTGTTATTCCTTATTTATATTAATGACATTTATCAAGCTTGTCCACAAAATAGTATTTTCCTCTACGCGGATGACACAACTAATGTCTACTCCAACCCTTGCAGCAGGCAGCTTATCTGTGGAGTGTCTAATATCCTGAATGCCTTGAAAGACTGGTTTGCCTGCAATAAACTGAGTTTAAATGAAGAAAAAACCGAACATATTGTTTTTTCTTTGAAACCGTTTGATAATAGTTCAGGCATTAAATTAACTTCATATATAAAATATTTAGGCGTAATACTAGATGTGAAGCTGACTTGGGAACATCATGCCAATAGTTTGGTTGAGGTGTTGTCCAGAAATACCTACCTCCTAAGATGTTTGTCAAAGATAGTCGGTATTAAAACACTTATTACTTGTTATTTTGGCTTAATTCACTATGCGCTGATTGCATGATTCAAAAATTTGACCGTTTTAGGTGTAAAAGAGTTCTGCACTTACCTAAGAACCAAAGTGGCGGCAACGGCAGACCGAAACTTAAAGGCAGCAGTAAGCATTCCTCTGGCAGACAAACGTTCCACAGTAATTTACGCCGACACTTTGACATTTCTATTTGAAGGGCTAGCCAGAGTCGTCGACACGCACCAGCCTTTGCTCGAAACTTACTATGGACCTGGTAAAATGTTGTCTGCCATTACTATTTTGCAAAAAGAGTGCGACAAGCAATTGAAGAGGATATTTTATGAGTGGGGAAAGGCCCGACAGATTGGGGAAAAGCTACAGGTTTGTAAAAATTAGATGCTTTCGGTATTTACCTCGCGTACCAGACGAATTTTTGGCCACGTGACTAGTTTTACGTATTTTGATTTGTTAACGCGTTTTCAGGACGCCTAATAACAACTTTGCTAATCAGATATTTAGCAGAAACTTTTCGTCGAAGTCAAATCATCCAGCAAAACAAAAAACACAGAATTTTCCGAAAAAAAGCCGTATCGATAATAACTCTCTTAATCAAGTTGTCCTGGAAAAAATGCAGAGGCTAAAACTTCTGAACTTGAGTCGACTGCGTCGAGCATTCGTAGTAGATTTTTCGCCTTTGGCCTTGCCCAGGGCCAACCCTGATTTTTTAAATATTTTCTTTGTTTTTCAAATCTCATATCTATATGGATTTAATCACATGACGTCAGGCCAAAGAGGGAGTGCCAAACGTAGCAATTTAACTGGTAGTGTATTCAGAGTAAATTTTTCCCAGTCTATTTACAGGGTTATCCCTTCCCTGAAGATTTTTTTTACTGTTCCTAGGATGTTTAAATAAAAAGCATTCAATATAAGAGATATTTTTCCACTTTAAGCGTAACAAGTGTCAAATATGACGTTTATAGTTCACACACGGAACCCACCCGGCTGCTCTTTTAAAACTAAATATTTTTGTATTTTAAAAATTTTGGTAAAAAACATGAATTAATTATTTTGTTCAATTAATATCCTTGGAATAAGAGAAAATTATCTGTTCGTCAGCAAAAACCATTTTGAAAACTATAATTGGCACCTTTATTTAAACAGTGTTCTCTTGCCACCAGAATGTTATTAATGGGTCAAAATTATTAATTCATGCTTTCAACTGCACAGATCTCATAAACGGATGAATGAAACCCCTTAGTATTGTTGAAAGAATTTTTCTCCTGAAATAATTTTTGACAATTGTTAGGTTAAAAATTAAAAAAATATCTCTTATATTGAATTATTTTTATTTGAACTTCCTTAGACCGATAATAAAAAACTTTCTCTCAGGGAAGGTTTTTGACTCGCACTACTTTCGCGGTATATTTATTATAAGGTGTAAACCTAACCCTCAATTAGCTTTTAACCGTCTTTTTGAGACTGGGAGTGCGTTGCAGTTATTTTTCAGTGCTTCTCTGTACTTTAAAGGGTAGTTCTACAGAAATTTGTAATCCTTAAATATATTTTTTACTACAAGACAATATTTTTTTTTCTTAAAAAGTAAGAAGACATCATTGCTCAAATATTCTCTCTAAAAAAAGAACCACGCACAATTTAAATGGAAACTGAATCTCAGTGAGATTTCAACGCTGTTTAACTATGTTATTGGGAAAGTCCTCGAGAGCATTTTGTCTCATAGACACATGTGCCGATATCTACAGGGTGAGCCAATAATAGCTGCCAAAGTTTGGGATGAGCTTATTATTATCATGCTTATGATATTGGCAAAAAAAGTATCAATTCCCACTAAAATGACAACGCTAAATTTAAAAATAACATTTATATTAACACTTGTCAAACCCAAATGGCGGAAAAATAGTTAACGAAATTGCAGTTTTTAGAAAAGCGAATACCCTCTTTTTAGTCTAGTGAAGACATTAAATCGGAAACCGTATAAAAATGTGACAGTTGTCTTGTCTTGTTGTTTTTTTTTAGCTTTCTGATAGGTTTCTATATTTATTTTTTTTTTCCAGATTGTCACAGATATTTCCAGAATGAATCCCAGCGGTAGTTTTAGTAAAATCGAAAAAATTGATCCCAAAGATTTGGATATTTTGATAGGTGAAATAACGTTGATGCACTTCCGCTGTGAATTGTACATAAAATTTGTTAGAAGAAAAGTATCCGTAAGTAAAATAGATTCCTATTCTGAATGTGAATTAAATGTGAGTACAGATGCTCACACAGAGTCCTGCAAAGTTTTCTGACACTCTTCTAGAGTAGCGAAAAAAAAGTGGTTGTTTAACTGCTATTGAAATTTTAAATCGGTGTTGGTAAAATTTTTGTAGACACAACTTAAAACCGAAACACGAAAAATAAATAGAGCAAATAACTGTTTCATAAGTTTTGACAAAAAATTTGGCATTACTTTTCTGAAACTGATTAAACTTTTATTGTCACAACTTAACATATCTTACAACGACATTTATTAATATACAGAAATCAATTAATTTAATGCCGTTAAGGGACCGCGTTCTTCTATGACACGTAATACACGCCTTACTGGTCTCATTAAGTTTTGAGCGTCATTAATGTTTACTTCTCGTATTTTTTCGAAGATTCGTCGCCGTAGACTTTCTGAGTCAGTTCGGCCCAAAAAGTTTCTAGTGACCTGCCTTGAGGACATTGGGGTGGTCATCAATCCTGGGCACGTACGGAAAGTTACCTGCTTCCAGCCAGTCTCGTGCTGATCTGGCATAATGCGCTGATGCAAGATCCGGCTAAAGCATATAACTGCCATCTGCGTGATGCTGGTTAATAAAATGAACTAGTTTTGTGAGGCAGTCTCTGATATAGACCTCAGCATTCACGGCTTCTCCTCTTACGCGGCTAACCAAAAGTCTGGATATACCCCTCTTAGATATGGCACACCAAACTAATACTTTGTCTCGTCTATATTGTCTGTATGAAATCCAGAATTTCCAGATAATTCTGCATGGCTAAAGGTGAAATATTTTTCATCATCCGTAACAATGGATCTGTTATTTACAAAGTGAATTCGTCTTAAATTACGACAATATCTGGGTATTCTTGCTAACTGGGCATCGGTATATTAGGGAGCCTTTTTTCTTTTTCGGTGTTTTAAACCATTTCTGGCATTATATCGACAAAGGCTCGCGCTAGAAATTCTGAAACGAGGAGCAACCTTTCTTGCAGCTTGTACACTTCTCTCCACATAAAACTGGTACAGCAGAAGTTAGCAGCCTGTTTAATTTTTAAAATTTTTATAGTACGTCATTGTCTTCCCATAAGTGATAATGTCACTCAACATCATCATCCAAATTTTAAAATATTAGCAAAACTAGACGGTGGTTTGTCTATTCGGCAAGTAGCTGTTCATTATGGGGGACGCAAGTCTACGATAGTAAACATAAAAAAACCGATGTTAAAAGGAGAGAACTATCCACCGAAAGGAAGGCACCGATTTGACGAAAGTTACTAGCCCAGAGGAAGACCAAGAAGCAATCAATTTTCTGGAAAACCATCCGTTTGCCAAACAACATTAGGCAGGAGGATTAAACGTTCGAGGCTATGCGGCAAAAAAAAAACTAAGTGAGGTAAAGAAGCAGTCTCGATTAATTTTGCGTTGAATTATTTTCTGAGGGACGAAGAATTTTGGCAGCAGGTGGTTTTCACAGATGAGTAGATCTTTAAGTCCAACAGCGATAAAAAAAATTCTGGTTTATCGACCGCCAAAAACCCGATACGAAGAACGATATATTACTGCAAACGAAGACCGAGGTGGAAGATTTTCGGTAAATGTTTGGAGCTGGATATCGGCTAGAGCACATGGCGCTCTATTTAGAATTAATGGACGATTCACAGTCGTTACGTTTACGTTAATATCTGGAAAATGTAATACTTCTAGAGGTGAGAGTCCCTTATCCAAATCATTTTGTATTCCAACAAGATAACTGTCCAGTTCATACGGCCAGAATTGCGCAGCGCACTGTGGGCCAGGATCCCTCCAAAATGTTGAAAAACGATTAGAATTAATTTTCTCAATATTTTTATGGAAAACATGTTACGACATACCTGAGAAAGCATATTTGAGTACTTTTATATAAATACACCTCATATTTACCTCCACTAATTGTATGATATACCTATTGAAGTTTTTGCTCTTTGGTCCGTGGGGCTAATGAAAAGGTGATATTGTTTTCGTAAAAAAAATTAGATAACCGCGCACATGTGTATCGTTTAAATGTTCCTTGGTATAAATTAGCGATTTCGTCGTTGTGTTCCGTAGACAGTCTCCGAAGTAATATAATACGAAAAAAGTTACGAATAAATATTAGATCATTCATTGATCGACATATTTAATCTATGTAACATTATAGTTTTAGGAAATTGTAATAACAAAGAAAACTATTTTTAACTACACCAACAAGGCTACCTACCTACAACAATTTAACTTATATACAAACTTTAATAAAAACAAAAAATTAATCAGAATCAATATCAAAGCTGAAACAATTTAACAACCCATTTGGTGAAAATGATTCTAGAAGATCTATAGCTTCTGGAGTAAAACTTTTCTTTTTAGCTTCAGTTTTTTTTTCTTAAACTAGTTATGACGGGATCCGATGAAACGCAGAGATTGTTAAATACGTCAAGGTTTGTTGATCTTCTATCACATTTGCGTGAATTATGCTCTCTGTATCTGCGATACTCTTTGTTTCGCGCCTCTTGCGCTTCTTCGGAGAGCTGTCCAATGGGAAGGGGTGAAGCATTTACAATTGCAGCACCACGCACAATAATTTTGTGAATGGTTACAGGCATTCTGTACCAAGGGTAGAGAGATACAAAAACCCTAGCTTTGTCCAAAGTGTATATCTCAAACTCCTGTAGCTTGATACTAAATCCGCTTGCAAGAACCTGCAGTATGACATAAAATCTGTAAATTAGTGATTCATTAACCCTTGTTAAATTTGCAGATATCTTGTAGTTTCGGAAGAAAAAAGTTGTTTCTTAAATTCAGTTTGAATTTTTTGCTTTTGGTTTTTAATAACTAACTGTGCCTCCTGACCACGAGCCTGCCATTTCTCTATAGGTAGTCGGTAGCTCACCTTGAGAAGACATTCGAAAGATCTAAAAAAAAAACAAAACAGACATTAATTAGTTTAATAAAAGCTTTGCGGGGAACCAACACAAGAAAATATACAATCGGCAGACAAACCTTATCTATGCATGCAGGGACGTGATCCCATAATGTAGATAATCTTCAAGTATGGGTTTTTCTAGCAGTTTTTTAAGGTTGTTCATCTCAATTGGGCTAGCTCCGCACAAGTAACACTTTTACGAGTAGGTATCAGTAAGTGAATTAATCATTTTCATATCCAACATTGTCATGTATAAGTCGTGCTTTATAAAAAAATCTTGAAGAGGAGTTGTAAATTTAGTTTCAGATAGTGACTGAATTTCATCGTTTACCACACGAGTTTCTCTTTTGGAAATTTCAATATTCTCCTTTAAAAACTGCATTTTTAAAGGACGACATAGCGTGGTCGATGAAGGTTTTGAATTGTTCCAAATAACTACTTTTTGTTGATTGTTATTTAGCGTGTAAAGTTGGAGAGGAACTACGCATGTTAATAATAAATTAGAATCACTAAAATTATCGTCTTGAAAAGCCTGCTTATACTCTGCTTGCCCTGAACTGCCGTCCATTCCCCATTTAGATATTAGTACAAGCCTCTTGTTTTTCATTCTAAATGTTTCTAATTTAAGAGTAGATAATAACCTAGATGTGGTGTGATCTAATAGTGATTGCAGATTAACAACAACACAATGATCTGTCGCAGTAATGTTTTGAGTGTAACATCGTTTTTTGGCTTCCCTGATATTGTTGTAAGGTGGATAAATATCAGTGTGGTTTTCTTTAGCAGTGTCACGAATGACTTGATAAGCCCTTTTGGACATTCTAGCATCCACTATAGTAGCCAAGGCACGGTCATCACTTATACGTTTTATTTTATTTGTCACGACAGGATTCGTTTCTACATTTAGTAGCCTTTTTGCTGCTTTCGACTTTCCAACTGATCTTAAACCCATTTTAGAAGCAAACAAAAGCTCGGGGATCTTAAACTGTCTCAAATGTTTTGTTCTTTTATATTTTCCGAAATAACTTAACGTTTCAAAATTATCGAGCCATAAACGATTTTTTTCTAAAAATTTTTGATTGATTCGGCAGGCCTGATTCCACCTTTATTTAAACTTGTTACACAAATTTTTTGTTAAGCTTTTGATATGCTGCTCATTTTGATCGTGGCACTTTTGGCAAGTGAGAGACTTCAGAGTTTCATAAATTTTTTTGCTGTCTTTACTTCTTTCGAAAATTTCTCTTGTACTCGATGATGTCTTAGCTCTAAAATTACATAAACGAACTATGTAGAATACCATCGCTTTTATAGTTTCTGTTAGCTTTTTTATAATACAATAGGACCTAGAGGTTTAGGGAAAAAATCCTTATTAATAAAGTGGGCAAGAAAAATGGCTGAAAATTTCTTTGAACTTCATAATTCGACGGCCAGGGGGCGTACCTGCTATGAAGAAACAGAAAATTCATGATATCTCTGAAAGTTAGACTTTGGAAACATCGTTCAATACCTTGGGTGATAGCGCCTAACTTTTTATGTTTTTTTATTTTTTCAATTTTTAGTTTTTTTATTTTTATGGATTTTATATTTTTGCATGGTATGGCGGTCAAATTACGAAGTCCAAAATAATTTGCAGCCATTTCTCTTGCGCTTACTCCCAAACCAAACCTGTAGGCCTTAATTACCTTTAACGAAATTCAGCCGCTTACCACTCTTATCCAAACACCCTGTATAGTATCGTTATTAATTGTAATTTTTGGTGGCTGTAACGGGCAACCAAACCTACACTACACAGTTGGTATTTGAATGCCAGAAGAAGGAAATAAATGCAAAATTGTAAACATGCAATCGCTGCGCTCGTGCTTTAAAAATCACTCGTATATAAGTGAATAAACTAATATTAGTTATCTTCTATAAGTGTGAAAATAAATTTAGTAGAATACTTTCGATTGTGTTTTTAGAAAACGCCAAAACAACACTTTTACAAATTTTTAAGCATTGAGCGATATAGGCTACTCACTAATATAAATAAATTGTTTTCTCAAAGAGTAGCAAAAAGGAGCAGCTACTTATAATTTTAACATTTTAGATTGAGATATTTTAACGAAAACTGAAAAAAAAACTGAATAAATATTTGTTATTGAAAGCATTCGGCTACCAACAAGGATACACGCGATCTAAGTTAAGTTATTAAAGAGCGAACCTACCAGCAAGATCTATTTTTAAATTTACACAAATATTTATCCGCACTTTTTTGAAAAAATAATAGCGACGTTAGATGACTAACAAACTTGTCAGACTTTGCAGCGAGTATTCTTATCTCCATGACAACCGGTTACAGAGGTTCAACTGTTTTGGCGTTCTCCAGAGCCTATTTGATTATTATACCCAGAAATAATTTATTGTTTCTCACGTTTATATTTTGTAATTTTTCAACATTTTGCGTAGACTCTGGCCCACAGTGCAGCAGTGGTTCCAGGATAATAATATCGAAGTTTTGCCTTGGCCTGCAAAAACCCCTGATGCGAATCCAATAGAGAACGTTTGGGGACTTATCGCAAAGAAATTAGAAAGTTTTAATATCCCAGGAATTCAGAACATCAATCCTAACTTATTTGAAAATTTAGCCAATTTAATGCCCACAAGACTTCAAAAGCCAACGACGCGCTATTAAAAATAAGATTTTTTTTTATATATGTTTTTAATTTTGTTATTTTTTTTAATTTAATTTATTTCGTTAACTTGATCTGACTTTTTAATTATTTTGGGCTAGTAACTTTCGTCAAACCGGTGCCTTCCTTTCGAGGGACAGTTCCTTCTTGAAATTGATTTATTCTGGTTACCATCGTAGACTTGCTTCTCTCATAATTAGCTAGTCAAATAGACCAATTACTGTGTAGTTAATAAAACATTTGAAATGTGGTTTTTATTTTTAGTGGCCTTATATTTTGAATTAGTAAAAATTAAACAAGCAAGTTAGTGTTGCATATAGGAAAATATAAAAAATCGTATTTGCAGCTACCTTCTGCTGTACCAGTTTTCTGTGGAGAGAAGTGTAGATTTCCCAATGGTATCTTTCATCATTTGAGCTAGCCTAGCTTGCTGTGCTTCGGACAACTTACGTGGCGGTTCACTTTTTGGGAGGTTAACAAAAGGGATTCCTTCTTCACTTTCTCGAATTGTGCGGTATATTGTCGCTTTTGAAATATTTTTGAATAGCCTTACTATTTCTTTTTTGGAAATTTGCCCAACAAGCCTATGAGTACTTTTCCAAATATTGTCGTGACTTATTTTATTCTTTTAATAACTAAACCAACTGCCCCTTGGCTTTCGCACAAAAGGAGAGTACCAAACCTCAGCTTAATTATTATGTGAAAGAATAGATCACCTTACGACAATTTTCTACTTTTCGGGGTATAGCTCAAAATGTGTTAACAATTAACTTGTGACGCAAGGAGGTTAAACTAATCTCCTCCGCTCAGATAGCTCTACTAGGAGTACTAAGATTCTTAATGAATTAACAAAATTATGTTCAGTGCAGCTATCGAGGAAATTAGTTGCCTACCCAGTTTAAGAATTACTTCTACTACTAATATTTATTTGCTTACCCAAAAAAAAACTAAATAGTCTAATCAGACTTTCGCTGATCTAATCCTACACTTGCAACGGCCTAGCTTAAGATTACATAAAAACAACAGTAAAAAACGTCTACTTACGTTTTCCACTTTATGGAGGCACAGCCGTCACAATCGCGCTACTTTTTCGACTGTCCACGTTCAATCATTTTTTGTGTTAACGACCGCGCAAAATTGCTGACTCTCCCTTTTTAGTTTAGGTGCATTGAAATTTAATTAAAATAAGAACGAATACAGGGTGCTTCATGACACAACCCTCCCCCTTAGAAGCGTTTCGCTCCGAAACGCCGAGACGCTTCGATGATTGAACATTGGACAGCGAACTTACATATAATAACAACCGGAAAAAAATAAATCAAACGTAAAAATGTGTAAAAAAAATAAAAAATAGAAACTAAAAACCACATGTTTTCAGCGAAACTCTTTTGTTAGTAAATCTGACATTTATCCTAACTTGAAGTAATGAAAAAAAATTTTTTTTTAAAAATATCAATATAAAACCACATAAATTAAAACTAATTGCAAGATGACAATAGGAAATATTCAATTAAAATTTTTTTTTTACAAAATACTAATTTTACAGACCACATTACTCTTTCAATAACTTTTTTAAAAATTTCTTTGAACATCCATGACCCTTTGATTTACCACTCTTCACTGCAATTTCATATATAAATATATCAAAACATTTTTCCTGCCTTAGTGTTTAACTCCCTGGGTTGGTTTGGGTGTTTACCTGGACCCTTGTCCCTATCTCCTAAGTTTTAATTAGGATTTCAATGAACTTGGGTCGAAATTTAGCAGGTAAACGGCGGACAAAACTTCTTCCAATAATATGTGGAACATCTAATTCATGCAGACTTCTAATTGGTGATCGATATAGGCATCATGGACCATACAAACTGAACTGGTGGTAACGTAGTCTGCTTTATTTCATATTTAACTCTATAAATTAACTTCTGTTGTCACCTTTGCTGGCTTTCGGACAAAAGGAGAGTACCAAACCTCAGCTTAATTATTATGTGAAAGAATAGGTCACCTTAAATTTTCTACTTTTAGGGGTATAGCTCAAAAGGTGTTAACAATTAACTTGTGACGCAAGGAGGTTAAACTAATCTCCTCCGCTCAGATAGCTACACTAGGGGTACTAAGATTCTTAATGAATTATCAAAATTATTTTCAGTGCAGCTATCGAGGAAATTTGTTGCCTACCCAGTTTAAGAATTACTTTTACTACTAATATTTATTTGCTTACCCAAGAGATACAACAAGGTACAACCTCAAAAAAAACTAAATTGCCTAATCAGACTTTCGCTGATCTAATCCTACACTTGCAACGGCCTAGCTTAAGATTACATAAAAACAACAGTAAAAAACGTCTACTTACGTTTTCCACTTTATGGAGGCACTTTCGGCACTCCCTTAAAACCTCTCCATTCCAGCCACACCTCGGAGTCGTCACACTCGCGCTACTTTTTTGACTGTCCACGTTCAATCATTTTTTGTGTTAACGACCGCGCAAAATTGCTGACTCTCCCTTTTTAGTTTAGGAGCATTGAAATTTAATTAAAATAAGAACGAATACAGGGTGCTTCATGACAATATCTATCAGAGCCTGTTAACTCCTACCGCTTCAGTGCCGTTTAGCCTATTGTGGCTGCCATTTTTATAATCAATTTGACAAGTAAAACATGGATTTTCTGTCAGTTTGTTGTCAATATGGCGCCGATCATAGGCCAAAGAATACTAAAACGAAAATGAGTTAACTGGCTTTTCAGTTCAGAACGGTGTTGATCAGAGACAACATAATAACTTATCTATCTTGTACGCCATTGCGAAGTGAACTGTCATGAATATGACATATCTAACAAAATAAACAAAAGCCATAGGAACAGCGAATTTCAAGGATGACCTGATGCACTGGGCTCGTATTTCTTTAGAGCACCTCGAAGTTTTTCTCAAAACTTATGAAATGGTATCACATAACCCCCACTTGCATAAAAAAAATAATTTTTACTCTTAATAAAAATAAGCTACTATACTGTTAAATTTTTGTCTTATTTTCTCTCGTCCAAAAAATCCTTATTATAGAACGAAAGTAAAAGCGAGCATTTTTCTGGTGCCAAAGTTTTTTTATTGCTAATATTTTGTGTGATGGCTTGCAAGTCAAAACTGTCACTTTTTATACATATGTGCTGCGCCTACAACTTATCATTCATGTTAATACAGGGTGTCCCAAAAGTCTTAGTCCCTCCCTATAACTTCTTTATTTGTTAGCATATAAAACCTAATGTGACGACAAGTTTTATGATAATTTTATGAATTTTTGGAAGCACATATCTTCTCCCCATCATTTATGATTTCGTCACGAGTTTCGTCATTAATGATGCCAACCTCATTTTTTTTATATAGGACAAAATGTATATTATTAAATTTTAATTTGATCATGTGCCATTTTTTTAACGAAGTCAAAGAATAATGTTTTGTGTAAACTATGAAAAAAAGACGCAAATACGAGAAAAAGCAAGGTTTTTTAATTTATCTTGAAAAACTGGTTTTTAGTCGGATATTGATATAGGCATACCAAGCGGTGAACAAAAAGAAAAATTCACAAATTCGCTAGAAAATCTCATCAAAAATAGTGATTTAACCCAATGCAAACATGACCTCCTGTCGCATTACTTAAAATTGGAGCAGTATTTTATGGATGAGTCTGTCGCTAAAGCCATAAACATGGATACTTTCGAAAGTGGGCAACAGACTTCAAGTATGGTGGATGACACGTTTTTTATTATTAGAAAATGTATAAGGTATATTTTTTTTTACTAAAACTTGAAATTACACCCATGTTTTACTTTTGGCAAAAGCGTGTCTTACTGAGCTGTAGTTTTCAGATTATTATCAAAAAATATATGAATGACCATTCGGGCTTTCTATCATCATTTTTTTTTTAATTTTAGACGATCGGTGTCTACTGGATCTCTCGACGGAATTTGCGTAATTATAAACAACGCCTGTAATACTTTAGAAAGCAACTACTGCGAACACCTCAAGTCGAAACTTAGACAGGGGTATCCGTCTGGTTATTTGGACTTAACACAGGCTTACAATGTGTTGCAAACCTCTATTCAGCAAGGAAGGTTACTACAGTCGGGGGATACCGAACAAAGCAGGACAGCGTTTATTGTAAGTTTTGGGCACAAACCTCAAGATAGATTTCTAAATGTCGTTTTACGAAATGACTGCTTCAAGTATCTGACAGTTTGGTGCTAAAAGCGGGCACAACGTGTCTAAAAGTGTAGGACTCTCCAGTTGCCTGGCATACTCACTAAAATCTGCCTTTTTCTGCTACAGCTACCAGCTTCCGTCGTCGCACCAGTTATCTCTTTGCTGCTCTTCTATATTTCATGCTATTTCTTGAATTTTTATCTGTTTATCTTTGTTTCATAATTTTTTCCATAAATCAGGGTGCAAAGTGGTCAGGGAAAACCTGGAAAAGTCAGGGAATTTGTATGCTGTGAGGGAAAAGTCAGTAAAACCCAAAAATAATCTAAAAATCAGGGAATAAGATACTAGTGTGCAACTGTTTATGATTATTTTAAAAATAAACCTGGTACAACCAAAATATTTAGTATGTTTGAATTCTCCCTCGTATGTCAACCCCTCGTCACGAATCGGGCGAGCAGAGAATTCTTACCGAAACTAATAAGGATGACCAGCTCGTACCCCCATTTTAACCCACGTATAAATAAAAAATATTAGGTGCAAATGGGGGTTAGAGACTTTTTGCTTGTTATAATTAAAGCGTGTAAAAATGTTCTTGTTTTTCTGCAGAAATCTATTTTTTGTTCTGTAATTTGTGTGATTTTTTTGTCTGCTAGTGGAAGAATTTAAAAAATGTTAAATAGAAAAACTAATTTTAGTATGGATTGGATTTATCCTGATTCGAAAGCTCCACCTGATCGGGCAAAGTGGCTTAAGCCAGTAGACAAAAATCGAAATCAGTTTTGTGTCCCACTTTGAAGGATCCAAACACAAAAATAATGTTGAACTTTTTCAAGAAACGCAAAAAATAAAAGGGCTTGTTAAAAATATGACAATAAATGTGCTGCAAAACCATGAAGAGAGTGTGATGACAAACAAAAATAATGAAGCAAGTACCTCAAAAAATTCTAGTAATATTTTTGATACTCAGAAAAATGTATTAGTGACAGATTTTATTCTAAAATTAATGACGTTGTAGACGCCTAGATATTTTGGTGCTAAAATACTGTGGTGACTGTTATTAAACCCAATTATTTTGTGTTAAGCATTTGGCGTATGCATAAAAAAAAACGTGCTTATGTTTGGTGAAGGTGTTGGCTACCTAGCCGCATTGTCTTGTATTAATTAGCAAGGTTTTTTGCTTGTATTTTGTAGTATGATGAAGGCGGTGGTAACAGTTTTTTCAAATAATAACTTAACTAATAAGGGAAAAAATAATATACAGAGACTATCAAACTAAATTTGAAAAAGTGTAACATGGACAAAAATGTCAGAAAATGTTTTTAAAAATGGTCAGAGAAAACCTGGAAAAGTCGCGGAACTTCAAAATTGAAAAATTGTCAAAATTGAAAATGACTGTGAACCCTATAAATATCTTATATTTTTGTTCTCAGCTCCATTCTTTCTCTTTCCTGGAAGTGTCTGGTTGGTTACCGATTCTTTTTGGTTATGCCATAAAGCATCCGTATCCTGTGAAGGGTTGCGTTATGTAATCTGTTATATTTGCGTGTTGTTGTCCATTGAATTTTTTTATTATCTCTTTCCTTGCTTTTTTTTTCTGTGGATAAGGTGTTTTGAAGCTCTGTGATTCTTTTTTCTATTTGTGGTCTCCCTTTTTAATTAAGAGTCCTATTGGTATAACTCCGGCACATGCTTCTCCTAATAAATCTAACGTAATGCAGGTTAAGGTCAAAAATTAATTCGGTAACGGACGTCGCTTTTATATCAAAACCAACGTTGTTAAGCGTAAGTCAGGTTGAAGGACCCGACGCCGTCGCATACTTTGACGTAACTTTCTACAAACTTCTCAACGTCGGGAGATTAGGGATGAGCTTTCGCCAATTGTCGACGTTGTTTAACGTTTGATTTTCTCCACTCAAAATTACTCATCATTGCCTACGTCGCCCATTCGTTGATTTCCGTTACTTAAAATTAATCAAATTTTCGGATAAATGGAAATTGTACTTATTAAGTATGGTATTTTGGAGAACAATATAGCCTGTTTGCAAATACTCAAAAATATAAAATGAAGGAAACACTTTTAAAACTCAGTCAGTTTATTGATAAATGTGATTAAGATGCTTCCAAAAAAGGCGCTCACCTCGAGAATGTTTTAGATTTTTTAAATATTTTGTTTCAAAAGTGACGTTTTCCAATTTAGATCACAATTTATGATTTTGCTCTAAAATTTTACCAAACTGAGTTTTTTCGTTCAAACGACAACTTAACATCATAGAAACCAACATCAGACCGATGTTTTGAAATCAATAGAAGGTTACGTTGTAGTATACGACCCTAATAAAGTTCATTTACGTACTGACTTAGACCATTTAGGCATAAATAAGAGTCGACAGGAAGTCAAACCGACGTTACTGGCTGACGTCGGGTCATTTATTCGTTACGTCTGCATAACATAAGATAACTTCCAAATGCGGCTTGGGAAACGACAACAAAAGAGCTTAAAAAGTCCCTCACAATTTGAAAGTGAACCTCTGTGCACCCGGTCGTACCGGAACCTTGCCTGGGTTTTACCAGAGGGCAGATGAAATCGGTCATCAAAGAATGGAGCTACAAAGAGCCAATCCAGGGCTTCAGTAAGTCAAGCAAGCAAGAAGGGACTGGATGCTGTGCAGGAAACGTAAAAAGTACTGCCGCTGATAGGAGCGCTTACTGGACACTATGCGCTCCAAGAGCACCTGGCAAGGATGAAGGTAAAGCGGGACTCGACTTGCAGATAATGCTTCATCCTACGACCTTGCAAAATGCGCAGGCTACAGAGGAATCAGCAGAGAGAAAATGTTCGGAGAGGAAGTGTTCGAGGCGGAAGACCTTTGGTTGGCTAGCGTAGAGCGTACTACTACTACTTGACAGGTTTTTTTGTTGATAAATCATGGTCTTATTATTATCATCTTCTATAGGTAGCCCTTAACAACGCAGATTCCAGCACAGAATACATAGAACACCTATGCGACAGCGTGTTGAAAGAAATTGAAATGGCGTGGCCCAGCATGAATGCAAACGAAAGAGGCAAATTGGAAAGTTGCCTTTCTGGGCTGTCCAACGTTATTATCAATTTAAAGGATATAATTTCGTACGGAATGACTCAGCTGTCGTCTACGGCTGTGAAACCTAGGATTACGCCCTGGGTGGATAATTTCTTGAATTATAATATGCAATTGACTGAGGTAGGTCTTTCTGTTTTGTATTATAGCCCAAAGCTGTATTTCAGTCTGATATAAAACATTTCCATCTATAAATCTGGCCCGAAAGACGATACAAGCAATTATAGACCAGTGGCTTTACTACAGATTTTTTCGATTTTTTTTTTTTAATTATAGACAAACAGTTATATAATTTTTTTAGAACAAAAAATGTTTTTCTAATTGTAAACATGGTTTGGAAATGAAATTTCTCAAAATCTAGATAAAAATAAAAAAGTTAGTGGATTGTTTATAGTTTATAGATATACAAAAAGCATTCGATACTATTTCACACAAAAAATTATTGAATAAACTTTCTTTATTAGGAATTTAAAAAAATGCTTAGATGGTTTAACAATTACTTGGAAAATAGAAGTCAAATTAAAAAAATTAACAACAATATAATAAGTGAAATTGAACCAATACTGAGTGGAGTACCACAGTGTTCAGTACTAGGGCCATTATTAATTGTAATTTACATGATGATGATATTGCTATTATTTATACATCAACAAACTGGGAAACAAATAGAACAAATATACAATATGATTTAGAAAATAGAACTATACCAAACCACAGAACCGTGTTACATTCCACGGTATGCAATTTGGATATCAGGGTCACAGAGACGTCATTTTTGTATCCGAAATCGGTTGGTAAGCATTTGACAGACCAAACAGGGTACCAAAACCATGTACTTTGCCGAAATCGCCTATAGTACTGTTCATAGCATACTAACCGGTAAGCGAAGTGGCGATAGTGGGAAGACAGGGGAAGGGCACGGGATAGGGTAAAAAGGGACCATGGAGGCCAGCCTGCCAGGCAATGAGCCACCTATTTCTACTACTAGTCCTACAATTCGAAAAAAAATTATATGATTAATATATTTTTTTCAGTAATTCCATAACGCCCTGTATAATGAAACATTTAATTATTACAGGATGAACTGTCGAGCTATGAAGCGGGCGAATCCTTCGTTCAAAATTTGATCATGAATTTGGAAACATTATTGGCATCCTTCAGAGATATCTTAACACCTTCGAATCACGAAGGTTTTACTGAAGTTTTGACGAGTGAAGTCACGCAGAGAATGGAAAAAGTTATTATGAAGAGCACATTTAATAGGGTAAGATGCCACATAATTTCATAAATAATTTGACCTGTTAAAAAAGTTAATAATTTAATTTCACTTCTTTTTACTAAAAAGCGCACTTTGTTACAAAAAGATCTTGGCTGGTTTTTCGTGTGCTGTCAAGCTTTAGTTTAAGCAGAAATAACATTTGTTTTGGGCTTTTTATGTTTTTTATTAATATGGATTTTTTAAATTTTTATTGTGAGGCATTAAGAGGATAAATACGTTGGGACTGGAAAAAATTAAGTGTATATTATGTATGTATTATTTTTTTAAATATAACATTTAGTAATTTTATTGAATTCAACAACAAAGTATCGAATAGTATACGTTTTGACAATATAACCTGAAGAAAAATCTCATGCGGAAATTTGGAAAATTTTGAAAACTACAAGTACAATTGCTCCATAACGCGTTCTTCCTGCGGTGACTATGATATACCGTGAGAACGGTAAAATAACTTAAATAGACATTTGATAAATCAAACAGCTAAGTATTTATAGCTGCTTGGTAGTGAAAACTCAAAATGGACCTTTTGAATAGCGACACTATTGTAGCAACGGTAATTCTTTGTAAATAGAATCCAAAATGATGGTAAAAAATGGCAGAGATAGATATAAAATATATATGTGTCCCTGATACAGGCTAGGTTCAAAATAGACCTTGTTTAAAAAAAACTGATTTGCCTCAACATTATGTAATTTAGCTTTGGAAAATATTGCTACTCTTTAATTAAAATTTGGCAAAAACTTTTGTTTTTTTCTGTTTACAGAGAAAAACCTTTGTATGTTTTGATGCGTTTGTAAAAAAAAAATTTGGATATTTGTGTGCAGTTTGGCGTTACTGTGATATATCGAGAACGCAACAACTGAGAAGAACACAAGAAAAAAAAAACAAATTAGAATTAGCTTCTGTCTATTTTTTCCGGCTAAAAAACGTTTATGGGAAGTCAAAAATGGATTTTTTTTTTGGAAAAATCGACACGGTTTCCGCAAAAATTTTTATGTTGGAAAAACCTCTCTATACTATTTATCAATAAGCAATTTTTTGTCTGTTGATCTCAGTTGAGACGTTCTCGATATATCATAGTGACGGCAAAGAGAACACAAATATCAAAAATGTTTATATATTATGTAGTGTTTAAGGGTGAATTTGAATAAAAAATGCGCTTCTTCCAATTACTTAATCGAAAAAACTGTTAATCAAATTTTGTACGGTAAAAGTTTAAAGCATTATCTCGGAACCATAATTTTAAGTTTTTTTACATAATTTTACGTATCCCAAAAATGTTTATTTCACGGTAAAAGTTATCGATTATTTTAAAAAACTAAATAAAACAAGATATATATATATATATACAGGGTTCCTAAGCAAATCCTTAGGGGGCCAAGCAGCCGTGTATAAGATGCAGACAAACGGAAAAGCACATTAGGCAGAAAAGGATGGGCATGGGGCGATGTTGTCACTACATCTTACACGTAGTAAATCCATTCCCGGTTGTTGTTTTCTAATGTTTTCCATTTTCATACCTCTAGGACTGGAATAAAAATTGTTTTTGCTCGACTTTAATACCAAACTGATGAAAGATATCGTAAAAAAAATATTTTTCGGCTTTTCATTTTGTAACTATTGTCCTTACGCACTGTTTACAGGCTGGGGACTGAGATACATGCAAATGCCTAACCTAAAGCGTTCATACACGGTCGGAGAAAACGACTGATATATTTCCGCAGAAACTTTATCAAGCAAATAGGACGGGTTGACGCCTTCGAATGTCCAACCCGGGTTTTGCACTTTGATTCGAAATCAAAAAGGAGGAACAGTCAGATGTGGGGCCGTGCACAAATTACGTAACGGTGATTTTATTCCAAATTTTCTTAGTTTCACACAAATGCAAACGCTGTCGAACCCCCCCCCCCTACGTAACGTTTTGTAACCCCCCTCCCCCCTATGACCATTACGTAATTTGTGCACGGCCCCTGTAGTCCCAATGGAGGAGGGCGAGAAAATTGATATTTTTTTCTTAAAAATTATACTCTTTAGACCTATTTCTTTGCGTTCCCGAAATTACGTAATTTTTGAAAAAAAATTGTAAGCGGCGCCATTTTTATTTCGTGCTTTGTTTTTCTAACATTTTTGCGTTCGGCTAATTTAATTGAAAAATTTTTGCCTGTGGCGCCCTTTATCTTCTCACTCGAAACCAAGATCCCCCGTTTTAGGAAAACTGATCCCGTCTCTGTTTTTAAATTTTTTCGAATAAAAGTAGAGTATGACCATGGGGGAAATAATTTTTTTCTATTTTTCGCTTTTACCCTCCCGCTAGTTTTGAAGAATTGGTTCGCCACCTCGAAAATATCAAATGTAGTGTAGGGCCAGCTTTATTTAAAATCAATAATATCGCAAGCAAAAAGCTCTGCAGGAAAAACAGCGCCGTTTATTGATTTCTTTGGCTGCTAGTGCTAGCTGCACGGTTTGGCCGTTTCCGGATAGATGTCACTAGTAGAACAGAATGGAAAGAAATTTAATTAAAAGCGAAGATATTTCTTTCTAATGTTAACAACCTCACGAGTTTATCGCTCAATATCGTAAATAATGGACCCTGCCGCCTCCTTTAAGCAAGAAAAAGCTGTGGTTTGGACCTGAAAACATCTAATTTTTAATTAGATTAGATGTTCAAATCTCATGGTGTGGCCGCCATCTAGCGGAATTTGCAGACATCTTGTCAACGGTTATTATTGCAACTATGATTTATGCTCACAATGAAAGAGTGGCGACAATTTTTTCTCATGAAAGCAGTCCGGAGATAATAACAAACTGGCACCATTGCTCAATATACCTGTTTCTTTTGTGCGAGCAGAACTTTCTAAGGAAAATCTTAGGAACCCTGTATATATATTTTTAAATCACGCGAAGAAGCCTCTGTGCAAAATTTTGTTAATTTTTGATGTGCGGTTTATCTGTTTAGGTAAACGAACAGTTTTTAGGATTCAAATTCACTCTTAAGAAAAACAATTTACATATCGCACCCTTGCTATAATAGTGTCACAACTTAATCGTCAATCTCCACCAAGCATCTATAAATAGCTCTATAATTCAACAAGTCTGTTTAACTTATCGTACAAAATGTCACTATTGATTATTAAGTGTCGAATAATTTGCGCTATATATTTTGAGTTGATGCGTTTTTAGGTCATAAATAAAAATACTTTTTTACATTAATTTAATTCTAAATCCCCAAAAACGACATAACTCAAAATCAATTCCTTGAAGACAATCTAGCGGGACATATCTAGACAGACGATATATTTATGCATTATGTTTTTACCACAATTATTTAAAGTTAAAAGGGAATAGGGGGCCGCCGTAGACTAGTGAACAGCTTAGCCTGCAGAACAGAGATCGCAGTATCGGATCTCGGCAAGTACAAATTGCTTCACACAACACCGAATGCGACTCGAGACGACCGACGGGCGGCTCCACTTCAAAGCAGCTCCGCAGTCGACATTGTGCATAGAATAACAACAAACGAGGTAGAAGTAGGCGGCACGGTTGACACTGCACCGAAAACTTTGCGGGACTCAAAGGTGGACGGATGAGGACCCCACCAAAACTGGGTAGAGGAGACTAGCCGGTGACCCAAAAAAAAGGAAGACCTGGACTTCTCCGAGATCGGGACTCCATAGGACGCGGCTGGACTCCGGCAGATTTGGTAGCGGGAGTCGACAGAGGTTGACTTGGAAGAGGCGATATCACTTTCGGGTAGCAGGACCACTCCAAGGAATGCGTCTGAAGACTCCGACGGCGACCTCGACCAGCGAAATCGGGTCTAAACCTCGATTTTTGAGTCAACCTATATGACGGCGGGCTGCTGGGGAGAAAAGTCTACCGTCAATCAAGTTCTGCTGGGACCGTAGCGATGTTAGATAAATGCAAGTCTAACATGTAGCAGGACCACCCTTCGGAGGGGGTGCAAAGCCGTTGGTTCACTGTGTATACTTGCTACGCAGTCTAAAGATCCCTGCCCTCGACAAAGAGGTGTCAGGCAAAAAATTAAGTCCTCTTACGGAAAGAAAACTTGCATCCTAAGGGGCACGTGCATCAGTCGTTTTTTAATTCCAAGATCTGATAAAATATTGGTGATTACTCACGGGACACCAAAAACGGACAGAAAAAAGGAAGGATTTCAAAGTTCTTTTTCCAAGGCTTTTTCTCATTTATCTTAGGCGATACCGAAGACATTTTTGTTTTGTGTGAATTTAATTTTCCTTACTTGCTTTGATTTAAAGTAAATGTAATTTTGTGATTACTCGTGAGACTTTACTTGTATGCCTTTAGTTTCGCTGGTGGTTATCATTTTAAGATTTTGAAAAAAGTTATTACGTTCTCATTAG
Source organism: Oxystoma pomonae (assembly GCA_963921995.1). Lineage (NCBI taxonomy): Eukaryota > Metazoa > Arthropoda > Insecta > Coleoptera > Brentidae > Oxystoma > Oxystoma pomonae. The sequence goes on along the minus strand of OY998166.1, from coordinate 75,961,482 downwards.
TCTACACTTTTAATTTTAGCTCACACACTATATTGGTGGAAACACGGAAGTAAAAATAAAGGTGGAATGAAAATATCCTATAAATAAAATGACCGCTACATGAACTTGACATTTGTGAGCCTAAATCAGTTGGTATTGACAAAATTCCCTTTACTCTGAGGCTAATAATAAAAAGGGTTATCGCACAGCACTTACGAAAGGCAAAAAACTAGTAATTCCGTAAACGCTTTATTTTGAATTAAAAAGCAACAGAGTAACATCCTAGTAACTTTTGGTTTGGTTCAAACAGCCATGTACTACGTCGATGGGTTCAAACAAGTGTGTGGCTAATAAAAAAAGCAGGCAACTAACTTTACTTTTTCTATTAAAAAAATAAGAAAAAAAATAAGAAAAAAAACAAAATTTTTATATATTACGAAAAACCATGGAACAAAATACCATTTACTGAGTGAGTGGAAAAGACACATCAAAATAAAAAATAATGTCAAGTCGATTCGATTGATGTGACTACGTTCTTTTTGTGTAATTTCTCAGGGGGTTATCATTCCGCCTTTATTTTTACTTCCGTGGGTGATAATAGTTTCTTAGATACAAAAATGAAAAAAATCCAAAAATCTCCATCGATCATGGAATTACCCAAAGATTAATATTGTGAATAAAGTTCGCCTAAACTACATATTATACTATATATTTTTGAAATAGACATACCCCTATCTTTAATTAAGAACAAAAATTAAAATCTTTAACGTAGCTGTTTGTGAGGGGGGGCATTTTCGGGGGCAATTCTAATTTTTTTGTGCGATATCGTGTTTTTGATTCCAAATTTGAAATCCTTATAAAATTTGTTTTTTAAAGATGCCCTATATCATAAGGTTCACATATCTAGTTTTCGATATATCTGCAATCAAAATCTTAAAATTTAAATTTTTTATTTATCTCACAAACTAAATATGTTATCAAGTGTTCATACTATAAAGGTGTCCACAGTTGGTCTAGAGAGGGTTTTTAAGAAAAAAAATACATAATCTTTAAAACATAGATCTTTGTTTTCGATACATCGTTAGCTACCATTTACCGTAAAAAGTAAAATTCCATATGTAGCCCTTTTCTAGGGAAATTTTTGGAAAATATTCTGAAAATCCTCCTATTTTGACTTTATATTTGAATTCCCCTGAAATTTTCTTTCCTATGGTACCCCACATCATCATCATAAGGTTTACTTTACTAATTTTCGAGATATTGACTTTCAAAATGTCAAAAATTCAATTTTCAAAGGCCCATATCTTAGAAACTAACAAAATATCTCTATTGTGTTCAATATCGATTTTAGGGTTTTTTTACGAGAAAATAAAAAATTACAACAGTTTGACAATCTGACCTTCTACTCTACTTCATATTCATAGAAAAGGGCTACATAGAGGATTTTATTTTTGACGGTAAATGGTCGTTGGCGATGTATCGAAAAAAAAAATCTATGTTTTATAGATTATATTTTTTTTTTCTTAAAACCCCTCTTTACACCAACTGTGTCTTTGGTTCATACAAACGCTTTATTTGAAAAATGGTACTATTTGCAGATTCTCTCGTACTATTTTTAGATTCTCTCGTACTATTTTTAGATTCTCTCGAAAAAATCCTTCAAAATAACACCCACGGCCGAGAAATCTTGCATAAGACGCCCGAACTACTTTCCTGCCAGAGTCATTTCTCCTCTACCAGGAGAGCCTGAGTAGTGCCGGATTCCTACCCACTGAAACCTTCCGATTGTGACTCCAACCTACCTGGTGGAAATCCACAGTTACTGCACTGCAGCCATTACTGGCTTATTGTGCCCCCTTTTGGTTCCTAGGCTAACCACTCCATTAATTTTGTCCCCTGTGGAAGTTTGTACAGGTCCTTAATCAAGTAGTCCCCAGTCGATACTGAGTCTAGTTCAACTTTCCCAAATATTAGGTGGCTTTTGCGATCCAGTGCCTCGCATTGGCATATTACATGTTCTACTGTTTCCAGTTCCTGATTGCATAGTCTGCAGCTCAGGTCTCCGTTATGCATATATTTCTCACCTGCATCCTACTATAACTTAGCAGGTCTTTCGTAAGTTTGACCGGGAACCTTGTAGTACATTTTGGTACCCCCAGGGCTGGCTCTGGTCCAATATATTTTTTGACAATTCTGGTCTTGTTCGTCAGCTTTTTCATATCTTTGGATACCTCTATGTCCTGGCACCCATACTAATTTTATTTTATTATGTTCCGCCAGTTTCATTAGTTCAGCAAGGCATTTCCACACTAGCTTCGAGGTGACCTTCGGGCACATAAGCGCCCTAAGGGCTGCCTGGCTATCTGAGTATATAGATATGGTTTGACCGAAGTATCCCATTCTATTATTCTCTCTTGCGCATTCTAGGATGGCAAAGATTTCTGCTTGGAAAACTGTCGGGTAAAATCCCAGTGAGAAATGTAGATCTCTCCTAGGTATTTCCCTGAATATTCCTGGCCCACTGCCTTCGTCAGTTTTTGATCCGTCTGTGTGGCAGCGGGTTGTTTTGTCCTGACCACGCTACTTTTTCCTGTATAATTACTTTTGGTCCATATAGGTACTTTGATGACATCTGGTCTGATCTCATGTGTAGGATTGCTATATCTAAAAACCTCTCGTCTCTTATGCATTCTTGTCTGTAGGTTCATAGTTTTTTGAAGACGATAGAGTCCGATCTTTGCATCTCCCTGTATCACCAAGTGAAGTGGGGGGGGGGTCTTAGAGCACCTCCATCGAAGTTGTTGGTGTATATCTCATTGCACCTGTGACGCTGAGGCAAGCAAGTCTTTGCACCTTGAGCATCAAAGTCTGTTGAGTTACTTTTGGCCACCAAACTAGAGATGCATACGTAATGGATGGTATTACCACCGTCTTGTACAGCCAGTGTACCATGTGTGGTCTGAGTCCCTACTGTTTTCCATGTAGGCGTCTAATCTCCGCCAGGGTCATTTCCGCTTTCTTTATTATGTTCTCGATATGTCGAGTCCAGGTTAACTTACGAGTCTGGTATTACTCCCGAGTAGAGTCTGGTATTACTCCCGAGTAGAGTCTGGTATTACTCCCGAGTATTTAACATCCCTCGACAGCCGAACTTCCTTACTTCCCAGAGTTAGAGGTATGAGTCCCTCTAAATTTCTTCTTCTGGTAAAGGGGATTATAACTGTCTTCTGGGAGCTGATGATTAGTTTTTTCCAATTTAGTTTGTGAGACAACCGCTGTGATTGCAGTTATCTTGAAAACTACATATGCGAGCGAACCCTATGATATGGTGTATCTTCAAAAAGCAAACTTTTAAGGATTTTAAGTTTGGTATCAAAAACAGTAGATCGCAAAAAAAAATTGGGATTGCCTCCAAAACAAAAAAAATAAATAGCTCCTCAGTATGCCAAAACAAAACTTACTGCGAACAAGAACTGCTCAAATCTTATTTTTTAAATACAAAAGTTTTTTTTTTAATTTCTAAAAAACGTGTTTTGAGTTGTGAAAGTCTTGTAACAAGGGTGCGATAGTCTTGAAATCTAGCTCCAATTTTAATTTTTTAGCTCGGCGGATTGGTTCTAGACAAAGAGATAAGATCACTGGCCGGTTACATTACAGCCGCCACTAGTATTTCAGTAAGAGAAAAATTCGCAAGATTAACTCAAATAGCGATTTTACTAAATTTGGAACAAGTTTCCGAGATCCACGATTACTGGGGCGATCATGATGGGGCTCTGACGTGGAGGCTAACGCCCAGTGAGATAAAGAATATTTTGAAACTTAGGTAAGCTACTTTTGATTGATTGGGCATAGACGCATCACAGTTTTTGTGGTGGTAAAAGTTTAAGTATTCTTGTGGTTTCTAAACAATTATAATAAAAGTTGAGTTTGGCTTAACCGACCATTTGTTAGGGATTTGGGTTCAACTATTTTGTTTACAAATAAAACTATTCAGGAAAAATTTTGCGTACGTGATGGGGACCCTTCATTCGACTGGTAACTTGCGATAAAAAAATTAATCACCATTTTGAAAAAAGCTTTATCTTAGCTCCAATACAGGCGACCATCAACTGTGTTCATAAATAAATAAATTTATTTATAAATTTTAAAAATAAATCTGATGATTGATGTTATTTTAGGAACGACCTCCAGCATGAAGAAATAAAAAAGTTAAGACTGTAAGTTTTTAATAACTTAATTTCAATTTGTTAAGATTTATTTAAATTCGTTATGTTATTATAGGTAATTTAGAAATTGAAACTTCCTTAATAAAACTAACCTGTTTAATACAAATACAAGTTTACCGAAAGAAATTTCTTACTATTATTTATTTACAAAATAAGCAATCGAAAATTTCAACAAAATGATAATTTAAATGATTAAAATCAAAAAGGGAATATAAATAAAACCCTAGAAGGCTAGGTTTTGAATTAGTAATACTTTTTAAAACGTAAGCACTATATTTGTTTTGATCATTTAATAAACTCGGGAATCATTTACTTAATACAATAAAAATAAAAAATCCTACGCATTTTACTATAAAAGTCTTTACTTTTTAACAAATGGTATATTACTAGAATTGCTTTTAAGCATTGCTATTCTAAGTTTTTTTTAGGGCACATGATGAAACCGCCCAAATACTTGTAATTTAAAGAACGTGAACGAACTACCTAAATTTTATTAAAGTTATTAAAGTCCCAATAAAAAGTCGGAATGTTAAAACTAAAAGATATTGTTTGGTCATTTAAATCACACTGTTCAAAAATTACCTTGATCATGTTAGTTATAATTTCAGATAATAATCCGGAGAATTTTTTACAAGATATGGAAGTACTGGCCAGGGAAATAACACAATGTTAGACACAATTCGTGGAATTTTTAAGGTTTCCTTACCAAAAAATGTTTTTCATTGTAACATTTTCTTTGAGCATCCTGGCAAAAACCTCAGGAACTTTATGCAGTATATATTATTATATGTCCTACCTTCTCAAATTGAAGGAAGCAGTGACTTAACTAATTCAATGTCAACTGTTTTTGGTAGTTTTGATGAACCCTGGTGTATATTAAGTGATTTTTAAAAAATTTGTTTGATAATATTATTAACCAAAAATTATTTTGGATTTTTTTTACTGGGACAACATTATTCTATAAAAGCGTTGTAGTGTTCAAAAGGTGACTTTATTAAAAGTTAAGATAGCCTATTAAAAAAATATATATATATATATATATGCAATTAAAAACTTTATAGCAAAATGCGTGACGCATAATAATAAACCAAAATTACAATGTACCGTAATCGTTATTATTTTGTGTATTAAAAAATATTGGATATTTTTTACTAATAATAATTATTAATTAATGTACCGGTAATGGTTTAAGCTCTTTAATTTGCCTAATTAGATAAGCCTTCTCGTCGTTGAACTGCTCGTCTTCGGCTCGGTCCGTGTGGAATTTCATTAGAAACTCGACCAACTTGTCTTGGTTCCGTAATAAAATATCTAGGATTGGTTTTGGCTTATTAGGATTAGCTACAAATACCTAAAACGCCAAAAAAAGGTGTTACTTACACAGGGGTTCTCAAGGATAAATTGCTTTTTTAAAAATGTACTGAACAGTTATGGGGTATTTTTTTTAGAACTGGTGTTGGCGGCCGTAAAATGATGGGGTTTGGGATAATCGAAAACTCATGATTTGATTTTTTTAAAATTATTCCTTATTTTCTTTCCATGATCTTTTGCAAAAGAAATGCTCTTATATGTTACTGGTTTCGCATCATAATACTACGTTGTTTATCCATAAAATGTAAAAAGAGCTCACTCAAGCTACACCTCCCCCTCAACGAAACTCATTTTGGATATTGTAAAAATTATGTATTTGTTAAGTCCCCTTTTAAATAATTTTGTACTTAATGACTAACGGAGTTATTTGCACTTAAAGGAGATAGATTTAATGAAAGTTGATGTCAATTATATACTAATGTGGTACTCTTAAAGAAGGGTCCTTTTACACCGAAACCATGGGTTCCTAAGTTTTTTGTTTGTTATGGGGTATGTAGCTTGATATCAAGGTACACCCCCCTCTGCTTAGGAAAGAGATTCGACCAAAAATGACTGACAGGATTTGGCACTAATTATGTAATAATTTTGCTTCTTTCTAAAAAATTGCCTACTGTCCAGATAACTTATTTTTTTTTGTTTATATGGGGTGTGCCTTGATATCAAGCTACACACCCCATAACACACAAAGAAAAACCGGCGGTTTTTGTAAACTAAAAGTACCCTTCTTTAAGAGTACATAATTAGTACAAAATTATGACATATCCACTTTCATTAAATCTATCTCCTAAGCATGGGAGGTGCAGCTTAGCGCCATGCCACACCCTTCCCCTTTTAAGTGCGAATAACTCCGTTATTCATTAAGTACAAAAATTTTTAAAAGGGGACTAAATTAGAACATAATTTTTACATTATCCAAATTTAGTTTCGTTGTAGCTTCACTGTACTGTATCCCCTGTAGTTTTCCAGTACATTTTTGAAAAACCCATTCATCATTGAGAACACTTACTTTGTTTATACGGGCCTTTTAAAACGCTTTTAAATAAGGACGGTTTAAAAATTATCGATTTTATTTTAAAGTAATTTAAGAAAGCGGTTGATTGCTCTAAAACCGATTTTAGGGTCGGTAAAAACACTTTAAAACCGCTTTACCGCATTGCTTCCAACCTAAAGAAATATTCAAGCCTGGTTTCATCAAAAAATCTGTCGTTAACTTAGTCGTTTTACTTGTTTTCTTTTTAAACTGACATATAACGAATAACGAAGGACTTAAAAAATGCGATTTTATGTAAAACCGGCCTTATATAAAACCGGTTTTAGGTACGTATAAACGTTCTGACTGTTTGTTTAATAAAGTTGTTTTCCCATAACAAGCTATATGAAAAAAAAATAATTTTTGGAGTTTTTACATAATTTTAGTCGATTTTTAAACGAAAATTTGGGTATGGCAGAAAGCGTCCGTGATGCGGCCTGATTGCCAGGCATACGCTTCTCTACCACTAATTAACAGAATTTTATATTTTTCGTATATCGGTAGTTACTATACAGCGGTACTAGCCGTAACTGTTTCAATTAATAAATGATACAAAATATTTTGCTGTTGATTTCTAGTTTTGCTTTTTTGGAGTTCTTTATTTTTTGGGAAGGAAAAGTCGCGATATTAAAGGGAAAAGCAACAATACCAGAGTATACTGCCCTTGACTAAAAGACAGTATCTCCATTCTTAAGTAAACTAAGAAAATAGTATAAAAACACTAAATGCGCTGGGCCCCCCATAATGTTTTTAATATAAGTATTTTAACATTATTATTTTTAAACTATCTCAAGACCACGTAGCTTCGCCTGCGCTTTTACTCGTCTTCCCTGCTTTAAATGATCATAACTTGGTTCTGTGAACCCATTTTGATGAAATATTTATTTACAAACTGATACGATACAAAATGTGGCAGTTTTAAGGTTATCTCTACTTTCTTTTTCACATTGAGTTTCTAAAAACTTTGTATTGGAAAAGAAAGAAAGTAAAGGGTCATTAATAATTTTAATCTACTTATGACTGATTTATCTACTTAAAAAATTTCAGAATATTACATGATAAAATAGTGGTATAAGAATAAAATACAATAAGTTAAATATTCTTAAATATTAATTTAAAATAGTAACTAAAGGTTCATAAAATAAAATTTATCTGTAGGGTAGTTTTGTATCAGTATTATTGCTTATTATCCATTTTGCTAGTTTGTGTTTAATTTTGTTCTAATGCTTCTGTTTAAATGTTTCCGGTAGTTTATTGTATAAAATATGATTGGTCCAGTGTACATAAGTTATCGTCGTAGTAAAATGCATTTGTGGATATGTTAAGTTATTTGCTATGTTTGATCTAGTGTTGGGTTGTATAGGGTTTTCGTAGTATTTTTTTGTCAACGTGTATTTTAATGCCATTTTAATGTAACTTTTATAATATACTTTTGTGTAATTTTTAACGGATTTAATATTGTTTGCAGGTATTTCCCCATATAATTAAGCCGCAACATAGTATGGATTGAATTAATGCGATTTTGAGTGTTTTTGGTGCCATAGTGTATCTAAGTTGATAAAACCTATAAATTTCTAATTTTGTAGCTTATGTACTCGATATATTCTGTGCGAGTTTTTTGTGATATTTCACAGCAATCGCAGTTCACACGGTCACATAGAGGGCTGTGAATTTTAAGGGTTAGGTTTTCTGGCATATTTTTTTTGTTTTATTAAAGCATATTAAATTTATAATTTGTTTTTTGTATGTTCAATGTAAGCTTATTAAAATTAAGCCAATGTTTTGCTGTTGATACACTTTGCTCTGCATTATATATGGTTTCTTTCCACGTATCACCTACTATTAAAATTGGTGTGTCTTCTGCAAAACATTTTTGTTGCATTTTTTAGAAGTTTTGTCAATTCGTCTACATACATCAAAAATAATAAAGGCCCTAATACTGTACCTTGTGGTACACCATATTCCACGTACAGTAACAGGGCGAGCCCCAAATAGCACAATACCAATAAAACATAAAGAAAAATAATATAGTCCCCTAAAATTAACAGAGCAAGCCTTAATGGCTAACATTAATTAAATAATTCATACAAAAAGTTTAACATTTAGACAAAAAGACAAGGACAACAGATTAGAATAAAATAAATAAAATTCCAATTTTGTGAATTTATTAAGTAGAAATTGTAAGGTTCTAACGGAAAATATCTACATTATTGTGTCCAATTTAGATTTGAATGAGCTAGTGCTGCAATTAAAAAATATCTAGATCAACTGGCACATATTTGTTAAACAGTGAAATTATCCTAAATTCAATGCTGTTTCTACCAACATCTATTCTATTTCATTTCGGATAGAATAGTTGGTTTCCTCTATTTTGCCGAAGAGGGACATGGAGACTCAGAAGTGATAATAAATCAGGATAATCGATTTTATTTATTATTATTTTATGACCAAAGTTTAGTGTTAATTTGTTTCGACGTGTAGTAAAGCTATCGAGGTTAAGTAAGGATAGTCTTTACTCGTATGAAAGTTGTGATTTGTCTATTTTTAATTTGTACAGCAAGATGTTAACAAACTTTCTTTGCACTCTCTCAATTCTAACTTTATGTATCTCCTAGTGAGGTGATCAAATAATGCAGCAGTACTCCAATTGGCTCCTTACCAATGAAAAATATAGATTTCAACAATTCAAAACATTTAAACTCTTTACAAGTCCTAAACACAAAACCCGCCATCCTAAAAGCTTTGTTTATAATATTATCTATATATTTAATAAAACGAAACTCGGAGTTAAAAATAACACCTAAATCAGTCAATAATTCTACGCGAGAAATATTTGTAGAGTTAATGTGATAGGAATAGATTATTTTGTTAATCTTTCTAGAATATTTCATTACATTACATTTAGAAAAGTTAATATTCATTCCGTTTGCTTCACACCAGGCATGCAAACAAGAAATATTCTTTTGAAGATATTCACAGTCTGTCTTATTGGTTATTCTCCTAAAGTTTTTAAGATCATCAGCTAATTTTGGGATTTCATTTGCAAACAACGCAAAGAAAACCGGAGCTAAATGCGATCCTTGAGGCCTTGACTTCTATTACTTTCGAGAAAAATTAGTTAATTTTTACATACTGTTTCCGCCCTTTTAGGTTACTGGAACACCATGATAATAGAAGATCATATATACCATAAAAATTTAATTTCTTCAAAAGTATACTATGGTCGACCCTGTCAAATGCTTTTTTAAAGTCAAAGTATATTACGTCTACTTGAACATTTTCATCTAATGCTTTTGATACACAACTACAAAAGACTGATAAATTGGTTTGATAACTGGCAATTAATTCGTCATTGTCATTGAAAATTGATTCAAAAACCTTTGCTAATATATTAAGTCCAGAAATAGGACTATAATATTTTATGTCAGAGCGATCTCCACCTTTAAACAAAGGAGTAATATAAGAAGTTTTCTAACTCTGTGGAAAAACTTTAGATTGCAATGAGAAGCAAAATATGTAAGACAGCGGTAACGATAACGTAGGGCTACAATTTTTAAAGAAAATTGGTGGAATTCCATCAGGACCAGGTCCTTTATTTCGATCAAGATCAACCATCCTTTCAAAAACTATATCGCTATCAGTTTCTATATTAGAGATACATTTATTACATTCAAATTCCATTATATTTTCAACACCAAGATTATGATCATTATTTTTATTATATACAGATTTAAAGAAATCAGCAAAACAATCGACAATCTGTTGAGGATCATCGGTGGGTTTTTCCTCAAACACCATTTGCTTGGGATATCCCGTGGTATTGCTTCGAGAATTGACAATTTCCAAAATGACTACATTGTTTAGAATGTTTTGTTGTGTGTGGGTTAAAAATTTTTTATAATCTAGTTTTATTGAAACTTTTGACTTTGATCTTTGTATTTATTTTCCAAGATAAGAGATTTATTTTTCCGGTAGCATCTATAGATCTTGTTTTTCTTTTTCATTAAATCAATAGTTTTTTTACAGAAATATGCCGGAAACATTAGATTACTACGATTTTTTTTTGGTATAAACAAATCAACTGCAGCAAAAGTAATCATTAAGTTCATTATATTCAGCCTTACGAAAATCATCAATCAAGTACAAAAATCAGTGTACACCTCCAAAAAGTAATCGCCAATGGGATCAAAATTTCAATAAGAGAATGATGGCCATCTATTTTTGATAAGGGTGATTCGCTTATGGATACTGTAATATTTTTTATATTGGAGAATACTAAATCCAAAATTACATCATTTGCATTTCTTATTTCTGGTTTACTTAGGGTATCACCGTTTCTTTCTTGCTGGGTTTTATTTTGAAGATAACTTTTAATCAATTCCGCGTACACCCATGAATTCCATTTTTTGAGTAGTACTTATATGTGTCAAAAGACTTTGCTAGATTCAGAAAGATGCCTATACAATTTTTATCTAAATTTTTTACTATTTTTTCTGTAGCCGTCAACATAGCATCTTCAGTACTAGGTTTTTCCCAAAAGCCATTTTTTCTAAAAAACTACTTTGGTTTGGTTGTTTGGTGCACTTTTCTATAACTTTACTTATTGTGCTTAATAAAGCTATTGGTCTATAGGTTGTCGGACGAAGTTTATTGCCTTGTTTAAAAATGGGTATAATTGTAGCTTCTTTTAGTGCTTTTGGAAAAACACCTGTGGTGAATATTCGGTTTGCTCGAAGAATTTGCATTTTGCTTAATAACTTCCGATGTTTCCTAAAGCTTATGTCCTTCCCAGGAATCCAGTAGTGAAAGTCCCATTAAAATCAGTTAGTAGTTTCTGCATGATGCTAGATGTTGTTTTAATACTTCTGTTTAAATGTTTCCGGTAGTTTGTTTTGTATGATTGGTCCAGTGTACATAAGATGTCATTGTGTCATAGTAAAATACATTTGTGGACATTTGTTTGTTATTTGCTTTGTTTGATCTAGTGTTTGTGTGTATTTTAATTTCATTTTAATTTAACTTTCTTATTTTGTAGTTTATGTACTCGATATGTTTATGCCAGCTTAGCAGCAATCGCAGTTTACACGGTCACATAGATGGCTGTGAACCTATCTAGAGATTTGAAGTGGAAAAATGCAAATAAAACCTTTAGTATCTCCCGTATTTCAAAGATTCCTTTAAAGCCGTCAAGTTGTCAAAATGTAATATGGATGGCACAAACATATTTGGAATACCTTTACGTCTTCATGTATCATAAAATTAGGGGGTGTTCATTTAAAAATCAAAACTTAACCTTGTTTTTATGGAAACTGTAACAGTTTGACATGTGCCAATAGGACACAGTTTTGGGCTTTTATCAGTTCTGTCGATTCCAAATTTTCAGAAATCTATTCTTAAAAATAAAGGCGCTAGGTGGCCGTATCTATACCGCCCGGTATGTATAGATCTAAAAAAAAGGAATGGCCTAGCGAATTCAGTGGTTTTGCTGTTTTCTTAGTTTACTACAGAATGAAGATACTGCCTTTTAGTTAAGAAGGGCAGTATTGAGGATATAATCGCAATGGAATAATAAATTCACTGAAACTTTAAATGGTATTATAAAACTACTTAAAATGACTTTGGTTTTTATTAATGGTTCTAATCCAAAAAATATTCAGTTTTAAGTTAATGATAGCAACTACTTTAAAAATGTCCATATTTTATGTTGGCAAAAGATCTAAGTTTCGTTTACTTTTTTACTTATTACTTTTTTATGATAGCCAACAAAAAAATAACCATTTTTATGCTACAAAAAATGTTTCATCGTATTCAAAAGTAGTCTTAAGTTGATTAGTTCAATTCACATCTAGGGTGACGAAATATTACTACCAAAAGGATATGCAACTAAACATACAAAGAAAGCTTTACCGTTGCACTAATAGATGATGTACTATGTTTCTCTAACAGGCAGTATATCTCTCAAGGTAGATCAACCAATTTTCAATAAATACTGAACGAATGCTGAATAAGTGTCAGAGACTTTTATTTAAAACAAATGTTTTTCTACGCCTTGGAAAATAATGTTTTGTACACTGTGAAATTGTTCTGAAAGTGCACTTGCATGAACTTTATTTTTAGGTTTTAAAGAAATTTATTTGTTTTATTTGCATTATTGAGAAAACACGTTAGAAACCCCTTTGCCTGTCGTTTTCAAACATTCTTGAACACAGATCTGTGAAAGAACCACGCAAATTTAAAAAATAGACTTTCTTTTGAAGTTTTTTTCTAAAAAATTTTATTTGTCAGCACTGTTTGAAAAAAACAAGGAAAAACAAAAATCTGGTCACACATTGGTCTAACTTGGGTTCAGATAGATAACTTACCTTAAAAACATGGAAGGCCTCAAACTGGATATTTCTAGACCGCTCTTTTAACATATTCATCATAAGTTTTAAGTTGTCAGGATTGGAAATATACCTTGTCATGACCTATAAAACAATACCATTTACATTCACTATGCTTAAAAATATTTCTTGGAGTTGGTTTACTTAGGTGTCAAAAATTTTTACATTTATTCAGGTATACATAGCAGTATACCTTTCAAATTATCTGTCTGAAGGAAATAAAAATGCATTTTTTATCAAAGTTACATAAAATCAGCAACAGAAACATGTGCACTGATATGTGAATTATGTTTTTAATCAGTTACTTACTTAAAAAAAACTTCTAATCTGTCACAAAACAAAGTGTGACTAATTTTTTTGAGCAAAAAGAGTACATACAGGGGCAGTAAAAGTTTATTTAAAGGCTAGAGGGCAGTTTATTAGGTGTTGAGTTGGATTAGCACCATGTATGAAAATAATAATATTTGTAATCAAGAGAGCTCAAATCTTTAGGCAGATCCTGTCTCAATTTTAGGATTTGTTCAGTAGGGCTTCAATGCACCACAGGCGAAAATTTTATTAAAAGTTATTTTTGATTATTGTTGCAATTTAGGGAAAAAGAGTACAGTTCTAATGTAATAGAGTATAGACTAATATGCTTTGAAAAAGAATACTGTACTCCCAGAGTATAAATGGTCACACTAACAAAGTCCTCTATAAAATTTCAATAAATGGCCAGATCTTGGTAAAATTTTGTGAAGTTTTAGAGTAAATAATAACACATAAGCTTCTTTAGTTATGAATGAATGAATAAAAACATGCTTTATTGTCCAAGAGAATATCTTATTGACAAAGCTATAGAAAAGAGAAAAACTAAAATATTTTTATAATAAACATAAGTAAGATAAGATAAAATTTAAATAATTAAAAAATAAAAAAAAAGGTAGAAAAGAAATTAGTTGGGTTAATGCTTTGGTTTTTTATAGTTATACAGCCACTAACTATACTTGCTCAAAAAAAAAACATAACAAATAAAAATAACCAAAAAGCCCTGTATTAAATACTTACAGTAAAGTTATGCCTGTCCAGTAAGAGTTCTCCGAGAAGTTTCAGACTTTGACGTCTTGTGACATAGTTCTCGGAATTCAACAATTTCTGGTAGTGATTGAAAACCTTGTCATAATTTGTTTCTAAAAAGTCGGCGCATAAAATCTTATGCCTTGTCAATAATTCCTAGATAAAAAAAAGGAATTTTTACAATCACTATATGATAAAAGAATTAGTATTATTATTTGATGTAGATATCTAATGTTCATTGCAAACAAAATTTTAACAATTTGTATAAAACATAAAGTCACAAACCAAGATAAACATAGCCCAGGAGTGATTATCACACAAATGGATTTTTTAGTCCTCATATTATATCAAAATAAGCAATAATATACTAACTGAAACAAAATGGGATTTGTGTTTACCTCAGCATTTATCTTGTTTGTATACCTCTCAAATTTATTTTACTGTCAAACTGAAAGATGTAAAAATGTCAAAAACCAAGGGTAAAACCAAAGATGCTAACAAGGCGAAAAATAGTCTATATCACTCATTGTGTGACTATGGCAATAGGCACTTAATACAAATTGAGTCATTTTATTGTTTTGGGTGTGATATGATTCAATTTACCTGATTTTAAAATAAGCTGATCCAATATTTATATTTTAACTGAGAACAAACAAATTTTAAACAAAACCTTCATGTCAATGACTAAAAATGAACACAATAAAAAATTTCTAGGTAGGCTCAGGTTTATTACATACTGCCAATATGACCTTTTAAATACCTATGTTTAAAAACTATGATGGGACCAACATAAAAAAACTTACTTTAAAAGTGGAAAATGCATCAGATGCAATATCAAAAGTGGAAACTTCAACATAACGGAAAAAGTTATAGAAATCTTCTGCATAAAGCATTATTTTAGCCAAGGCCTCATAGCGAGCACACTCCCTGAGCATGGTTCCACAGTTTAAGGCAATTTCCTGATGTTCATACCTAAAAAAATCATAAAATTACCCACTTGATAACTCATAAGCATTCTTACGATTAAATAAATTAAATATCTAGTAGACCTCTGCTTTGATTTGGTTGCAAGCATATGTCTCATATAATTATTAATGTTGATAGACTGCAAACTTGTTATTTATTCTTAATTAAAAAACTTGTTATAAACAATACAATAAAAAAAATCCTCTACTACTTCTAGAATATTAGACCCTTCAAGTTACATGAGGTTTTATCCTATAATACACTCTGACTCTTGCAATGACTATTATACAAATACCAAAAAAATTACTTACCCACTCATAAGCGTAAACAGTATCTCTGGCTTGGTGCAAATGTATTCCACAGTAGGTGATCTAGTCCCAATTTGTCTTCTCAAGATGTTGTTGAACACTTGTGCCACATCTTTCTTCCCTTCAAAATCAATCCTATTCAAGTTTTGTATCAACAAAAGCAGCAGATTGTTATTGTATAGTTCTTGTGCCAACTGGGCGACTATAATGTCTGTTTGGGGTTCACTTTCTGAGGTACCATAGAGCATATTTTTGATCAGAACCAAGTTTTTAGAGACATCCTCTTGTGCTTTTTCAGCTTTCTTGTCACCTTTTTCTAGGGCATTGATCGCCTCCTTGAGGGTCTTCACTACTTCCGCGGGACCCTTCTGTGACTTCCCAAAAAAAGGCATTCTTGTAATCTCTTGGGGATTGTGTTGCAAAACTTGCAGATTCTAATCGAGTTTGAACCTCGTGCAACTTAAAATACTAGATCAACACATGATGAACATTCATTGTTTGGTTATCTTAACGATTTTGTATTTTACTATATAGGTTTTTAGCTAAAAACAGTGAAAATCTTCTATTTTTAACAGGCCAAGTGCCAGCACATGATGTTTTTCTAGAGAAAATGACGTTAAGTTGACACTGACAACTGACAAGTCGGGTGCTATCGTAGCGGCTAAAAGTAAAGCTGGGCTGTGTCGCGCGATGGAGGGTTTATTCACAAATTCATTTCTCTTGCACTGATGAGCTTTCCTTTTTTAATGGTCCTGGTTATGTAAACCAGAGCCCAAACCAAAGCTTTCTTTTTAAAATCTTTTATTATAAAAACTGGGGAAAGTTCATCTATTTATTCAGGATAATTCACCCAGTTTTTGATAAGAGATGCTGAGTTTTGACCACAAAGTACTTATGGTCGGGCAGCAAAGCGCAATTTTTGGTGATTTTGATAAAACTTGGTACATTCATAGATCGACCCAAGAAAAGGGGGTCCCATAGTTTGTACAAAAATAAATTTTACAAAGCGTATTTTGCACAAACGTACATTGCGCAAACAACAGCCATTTGCACCAACATATTTAGGGGTCACCTAGAATTAGATGGCACCTGAATCTAGTTTAGTTTTAGGCTAGGGCAGCTCTAGGGGACCAAAAACGGGCCCCTAGATTTAGGGATCACCTAAGGTAGTTTAGGGGAGTTCTAAATACAAACGAAACTCTTCTCTAATCTAGGCCACCTTATTCTAGGTGACCTCTAAATAAGTAAATATGTTGGTGCAAATGACTGCAATACTTTATGCAAATCGTAAAATAGCATAACGATACATCACACAAAAGTATACTTTTTGCAAACCGTACATCGTACAATTCGTACTTTCTACAACCGTTGTATGAACAGCTCTATTACCAATCAGCCTGATATAACAAAAAAAATTTTTAGCCTGTGAGCGGAGGGCCCTGAACAGACGTCATTTTTTTGACAATTTCGAATAAAAAAAAATCTATTAACACAAACTGAACTTAAGGGCATCGAAAATTTATATAAATCGGTTACTTATAGACCACTCAATATTTCTCCACCTATGAATAGCCTTAAAAATATTGCAGTCCAAGAGTGAGGTTAGGGTGACAAAATATTTTTTTTAATCTTAACGGTTTGACCTACGATGATGAAATTTGGCAATCATATTGGTCTTCGGGCCAGATTGTATTATAAAAATAAAAAAATAACATTTATATCCAAGCAGCATTTTCCTGACTTCCGACCTAATCTGACCAATGCGACGTCGTATTTAAGTTGAATTTGAGTTCCCTGGTGTCATCATGTCAATCATGATCCAACGTCGGGTTTGACTAAAAATTACGGTGCAGTTACAAAAAATAATTGAATCAGACGTGGAGACGACGTCAGCTATTGCAATATAATTTTAAGTACAGGTTCCATCGATCCATTGACGTCGGTCAGTAGCCCACCTTAGTCCAGTTCAAATATTAGTGCACGCCTAGTCGTTTGACGGACGTCCTTATGTCTAACATATTTTTAAGAAGTTCCGCCAACTACAAATAACGTCTGGTAGAGTCCCTAATAGATAAAAGTAAAATTAAGGCCAGATACAGATGATGTCCCATCGTCAACAGAGACGACGTAGTTTTAGGTGGACTTTCCAATGATGTAGCGACATCCGTTGATGTCCAGGAATAATCATAGGTATATCGCCGACGATATATGCCGTTGTCTTGTACGACGTATTTTTTTGTATTTATAACGTACGTATAATAACGTCCGCTATATTCCTACTGGTGTCTTCTGGTTGCCGAAGGAAAAATGCCTAACGATGGATGCATATCAATTTACGTCGGAATTAGGCCTACCGTCTAGCGTCAAGTGGATAGTTCAAAACAGTAAACAAGAGTTCTTTTAAAGATGCCAAAGAAAAGGTCATTCAGACATACTCACTCATTGTTTTTTTGCGATTTTGCAAAAATTTGTTTACTGTTCACTGCTTTTGTATTGCAAGAAATATTTGAAAAAACGGTTAGGATTATTTCGACATGGTTGACATTTGCCGTTTAAGCACAGTTACTGGATGCCGAGCCGTCGTCGATCGGACGAATTCCACTTAGGTCGACGGGCCATTGGGGCATCGTCGTACCTACATGAAAGCCACACCCTACGAATGAACGTCTGAAACCTTCCCTATGTTAAGTAAAGACACGTACCAAAATTGGACGTCGGGTCCAGATTTGTCGGCGGGACGTTGAGCCATCGTCAAGCCTACGTATAAGGTGTATACCATGGCCCGACGTCCAAAATGCATTCGAACAAATCCAAATTGGTTATTTTTTGGGCCTCAGCAGAAATCCGCCATACTTAGGAATAAGGTGTCTACCGTAGACAAACACAGGTTAAATTTTCCAATTACGTTGATATTAACAATCAAAAATGGTCAATATTGCAACCAATATGTCTTTAGAATATAGCTTAAACTAAGAAATGTCAAATATGTTTGCAAATTAAAAAAAAATATATGTATATTTTTTGATTTTAGTTTTTTTTTCTATAAAATCTAAGAAATTTTGAGGCGCATGTATTTTTCTGAATTATCTTTTCAATGTTTATCGGTAAACTAATCTTCGTTTGTCATTTTACATCCCCATCGTGCGTTAAAGGCCAGTCTTGTTATCATTGTTATAAACTGCTTCTAAAGAATAATATTCCTTGTTCTCCATATAGGTAGCTTCTATTCACAAAAAGGTTTACCCGATGGAACTAATAAGATATAAATAGGTTGGTCCTCCTCGGCTAAAACTATATTTTAAAACTTAGGTAATTCCGATGGCGGTCCAACGAAAGTACATCGCTAGACCCTAATAAGTAAAGTGTTCGACGTCGACACGACTCGCATTTGAATGTGCCATATAGGTGCAAATAGGAGCCGGTTCGAGGTTAAACGGACGTTGGAGACCGACGTCCGATTTTTAATGCGGACGAACGCACAACGTCATATTACGTCAAATTGCTACTTGGGAGTGCCTCTAGGAGCCGGTAGGGGGCGAAATGTGGTTTTAGATTTTTCCCTGTATCTCCTGAACGACCTATCCTGTACACTTGAAACTATGGGGTTTTCTAGTACATACTATTATCAATTAGCGTAATATCACAAAAAAAAAAATTTTTAGCCTGTGAGCGGAGGGCCCTGAACAGACGCCATTTTTTTAATTTTATTTAATTAATTTCGAAAAAGAAACACACATTTTGCCCCCCACCGTCTCCCAGGAGCACTAGAAGCCAAATATACCGTTAGGATTTAAACAAATATTTTGGCACCTTAACCTCACTTTTGGACAGAAACATTTTTGAGGTTGTTCACAGGTGGGGTAATATTTAGTGATCTATAAGTAACCGATTTATATAAATTTTCGATGCCCTTAAGTTTGCATAAATAGATTTTTTTTTTCGAAATTTTCAAAAAAATGGCGTCTGTTCAGGGCCCTCCGCTTACAGGCTAAATTTTTTTTTATATCAGGCTGATTGGTAATAGTATGTACTACAAAACCACATAGTTTCAAGTGTGCAGGATAGGTCGTTCGGGAGATACAGGAAAAAATCTAAAAGCACATTTCGCCCCCTACCGGCTCCTAGAGGCACTAAATGATATTTTTTTATTTTTATAAAACAATCTGGCCCGAAGGCCAATATGATTACCAAATTTCATCATCGTAGGTCAAACCGTTAAGATTTAAAAAAATATTTTGTCACCCTAACCTCACTTTTGGACTGCAACATTTTTGAGGCTATTCATAAGTGGAGAAATATTAAGTGGTCTATAAGTAACCGATTTATATAAATTTTCGTATTAGATTTTTTTTTTCGAAATTGTCAAAAAAATGGCGCCTGTTCAGGGCCCTCCGCTCACAGGTTAAAATTTTTTTTTATAATATCAGACTGATTGTTAATATAGGTTGTACTACATAACCACATAGTTTCAAGTGTGCAGGATAAGTCGTTCGGGAGATACAGGGCAAAATCTAAAAACACATTTCACCCTGTATCGGCCCCTAGATGCACTGGATGTTATTTTTAAAATTTTATAATACAATCTGGGAAGATGGCCAACATGAGTACCAAATTTCATTATCGTAGGTTAAGATTTAAAAAAATATTTTGTCGTCCTAACCTCACTTTTTGACTGCAGCACTTTTGAGGCTGTTCACAGGCAGGGTGATGTTAAGTGACCTATTACTAACCGGTTAAAACAGGTTTCGTAAAATCATCATCAAAAAGCCCACGGAAGTCCATATGCCCCCCAACTAACAGGGAAAATGTGTAGTACAATCAGAAATACCAAGCTGCCGCGTTTTTCGCAAAATTGCAAGATTTTGGACTGCTTATACAAAACAATTTTTTTAAACTTTATTTGACCAAAATTTAAAAACGTATTTACCGTTTCTGAAGGAGAACTAAATCTTAATTTACATTTAAAAAAAAGTTTGTAGAAATATGGAAAATATGGAAAATTCGATGGTTAAAAATAACGGTTTTTTAACCGAAAATTACACCTTTGGAGACAAATGGCTGAGGATTTATTAGTTTGTGGTTAATTTTGGATCCCCAAAATAGTTTGTTCTTATAGAGAGACTTTCAAACGTTACGAAAATTTTATTTTCAAAATATACTTGATAACTGGTAGTAAGGGAATGTTTAGAGTTGAGTATTTTTCAGTTTTCACGTAAAAATATTAAAATTATATACTATAATTAATGAACTGCGCTATATTGTCGGGTCCATTTCTTTAATTTGACAAACATAGACATAGTGTAACTTTTTAGTGAAATTTACAAGCAATATTACACCTTAGTAGGGGTTCTAAACCCATTAGTTTAACTACAATGCAACTCAGAAAAAATTATAATAAATACAAAGGGGCAAGCTCTTAATAAATTTAAAAGGCCAAGAGAAACACGATCATTTGACACATTAGGTAATATCGGTGGCAAGCCGATTTTTTTACTTTTTTTTAACACATTGCAGTTAAGACATTTGAATTAGGTACTTAATCCCTCATAGTTCAAGCGGACCTTTATTAATACTGTAAGTTCCTAATAAATTGGAAAGGTATGAAATTAATATTTGACATATTATTATTACGCAATTACGGGATGTGACACAACCTCGTTTATGTATGATGTTAGCAAACAGAAAGGGTTGAGCACTTTATATCAAAAGAGTGACCTTGCAAAAAATCTAAATAACTTCGCTAATAATGAAGTAAAGGTTGACATCGAAAATTCAACAGAATTTGTTATTAGATGTTATAAAAAAAATTATTCTCAAATATTAAATTTAAATGAATTACGAACTCTTCTAGCTACAACGACAAATAAGTCCCTTAAATTCTTGCCACCAACAGATAATAGTTTTAAACTTCACATACTAAGAGCTAGGCTCCAGTGTCTCATATGGACTATTCTAATGAAGGAAATGGTTGGAAAACAGATCAAGATTGTTTGGTTTGTGTTCATATAGATCCGAAATAAATATAAGGTCATTAATAGATGTGTTTTGTTTTGACAAAAATTGCCTTAGTTCTTCATGTAAATGTAATCTACATAATCTACCATGTACTAATATTTGTACTTGTAAGGGCAACTGTTCAAACAAAAACAATAATGCTTTGTAAACAAATATTTTATTATTTAAAAAAAATAGTACATTATAAACCTAGGGGCTAAAGTGCCACATTTAATCCCGCGGCGAAAGGTTTGTATCCCGACCGTAGGGAGGGCTACAATTCGCTAAGGGATTAAACGACACTTTAGTCCTGAGATATATATACTATTTAATGCACTTTACGAAAAGATCTTTGTTAAAATTACGTTATTTCTACGCCAACTGGTTCGTCAACTACAAGAAAGGGTGCTAAGAATGAAATCTTGGCCAAAAGCAAATGCTGTTTGGCTTGACTTGCCATAAATTTAATTATAATTTTCCAGGGATTAGTTTTTTTTAATCCTTTAGGAATTAAATTTTCTTAGAATCCCTTAGGGATTAAAAGTGTCACTTTAGTCTCTAAAAAGAGGGATTAAAAGTACCTATTAAATTTAAGTGCATAAAATATATATTTACCTCATTACATTACACAAAACACATCTATTAACGACTTTATGTTTTGGAAGATATAAATAAATAAAATAGGTAGATTTTTTTAGTTCCTACCACTAAAATACGATTTTTTAACAAGGTCCCGCCAACTCCAAAAGTTCGGGTACTTCTACGATCGTTATTCCTTTGGAGTTGACGAAACTTAAGTTTTTCCTACTCGGTGTAATATTGTTTCCTTAAATAAAGTAAGTAATGACAGGACTTCTTGTTTGTTAGGTAGGTAAATGTTTACTTATTATATTATGTTTCAATTTTTCAAAGCTATCCGCAATTTGTTAAAAATATTTAATGCTCTCCTTGGTTCTTTAAGCCATGACTTTAGAATATGACCATGCACAATCTTATGTTTTTTATATGGGTGTAGGTTCTCTAATGGCTCGACTGAATTTATAGGCCTATTACTGTATTGGTATATAAGGTAATGTAAAATTAACAAAGAGTTTTTTTCTAATGGTTCGCTTGTATTTATGAGGCATTATTTCAATTTCATACCTGCAGTGGCGTTTTTTAAAGTAAAAATCGGGTTAGCACCCATACTACCTAATATTCTGTTTTTTTACCTCTTGAATTTATTAAAAGTGTAAAATATCCGTCGCTTGTAAAATTAGAAGGATTTCCGAGTTTTGTTTGCTAATGTACCAAATTGCATTTATTTTAAGCTTTTAAATTTTTGTAAAAAGTTGTAATATGTCTAGTTTTGTTAAATTAAAGAAATAGACCCGAAAATATAGCACAGTTCATTATAGTATATAATTTTGATATAGTATATAATTTTGATATTTTTGTATAAAACCTAAAAAATACACAACTTTAAACGCTCTCTTACTATCAGTTACCAAACATATTTTGAAAAAATTTTCATACCGTTTGAAAGCACGTATATAGTAGAACAAACGTTTTTGGGGACCCAAAATTAACCGCAAACTAAAAAATCTCCAGCGATTTATCTCCAAAGGTGTCATTTTCGGTTAAAAAAACCGTTATTTTAAACCAGCGAATTTTCCATGTTTGCGGTAAATTTTTGAACATTTTGAATTATATTTCCACAAAATTCTTTTAAATTGTAAATTAAGTATTTAGTTCTCTTTCAGAAACGGTAAAAACGTACTCAAAAAGGAAGAAAAAAAGGTAGTACGCACGATACACGTAACACGTGTTACGTGTATCGTGGTAGTACGGATAAAATCCGCATCAGAAATGTTTTGACAGGATCCAAAAATTCAAAATTTAAAAAATCACTACTTTGGTAAATTTGTCAAAGTTTTGACTTTAATACATGGGACGATTGAGATAGGTGTAGGCTAACTAAAACCGAAATAAAAAATATTTTAACTTTTTTTGCTTTTTAGATATATTGAAAAAAGTGGGAAGATGCAAACCGTAAAGTTAAGGGCACTGAAACGCAGTTTAGAGTGTAGTAACAACCAATTTTTTTGTTTTTTACTTTTTTTGGATCGATCTACATGTTTGATAATTTTTATAAAAATCCTCCAAAAATTGACGGAAATGGCGTTTTGCTGCCCGACCATTAACTACGTAAGTATACTTTGTGGTTTTGACACTTGCAGGAAACCAATCAACATATTTTTTCCCTGTCTGTAAATCAAGCCCCCCCCCCCCGCTCTACATCCTTATTTTAATACCTCCTTTTTACTTTCGATCCTTTCTTTTACTATTTTACCTAGATACATTGGCATACGCCACAATTTTACTAATCCAGAAAAATATTTATATTTATTTTTTGATAAATTTTGAGACGGTAAAGAACTTTACTTGAAAGAAATTAATACCAACTTATGTCTCACACACTTTATGCTTTGAAAAATTACAATTTTTGCTGTTTTTTTGTATAAAAATGGCAAAATAAAAATCATATGCACGAAATTACTCAAGATGACAGACAGAAATTTTGATTAAACAATTGCCTTATATTATTTTCATCTTTCTCTAAAATACTTTTTTATAGCCTGCTGTCCCTCTTCAACAACCAAATATTTTTGCACTTCACTAAATTATCTCTCCATCTACCTCTAAAATTCTGCACTCTCTCTCTAAATATTTTTTATTCTAACAGAGAAAAATGTTTTTGGCAGTGCTTTTCTTGGACTCTAAAAAAACAGTGAAAACTTGAAAAATTTGAGTGTTTTATTCTAGAAATCGCAAGGTGCATTTGTTTTATTATTGCGGACACAGAGAGAGAAGGGGGGGGGGTAAATATTCCACAGAAAACGTGATTATAGTTGTTACAGTTTTATGTTAGTCAACACATTCACAACCGGTAAAAAAATTGCATTTTTTAAATATATTTTTTTTTTAATTTTCGCCTGAGGTGCATTTATGATTTTGGCTATAAATCTATAATTTATATAGATGTATTTAATATTGTACCATAATTGGTATATACTGTGCATATGCTAAAGATGTCTTAAAAGTAACCTTTTTTAATAGTATTTCATTATATAGTATATGCTCAGGCAGTACCCTCTCCAGATAGGCCGATCAACTCATACCGATTTAGTGTCCTTTTATCCACCTTCGCCGCCATTTTCACTTAAAAGTGACAGATAATCCATTAGTTTTCTGTCAAAATGGCGGCGAAGGTGGATAAAAGGACACTAAAACGATAAGAGCTGATCGGCCTATGTGGAGAGGGTAATGGCTCAGGAAATACTAGAATAACATTATTTTGATGTTCTGCTTTTACGGTACCAGAATAGCTTGTGCACTAAAAGGACCAAATAATGTTTCAAAATAAGTGACATATACTTTGCATATGGTAAAGATGTTCTAAAAGTTACCTTCTTTAATGGTATTTCCTTAGCATATGCTAAGGAAATACTAGAAGCGGACCAAATAATAATGTTTCAATAAGTGAAAAATACTTTGCATATGGTAAAGATGTTCTAATAGTAAACTTTTTTAGTGGTATATCCTTAGCATATGCCAAGTAAATACTTAGAAGCTTATTCCATTGTACCAGAATAGCATTTGCGCTAAACCGACCAAAAAATGTTCTAAAATTGATATATTCTTTGCATGTGTTAAAGATGTACTCAAAAGGATCTTCTCAAATGGTACATTCATATCATTTGCTATGGATATCCTTAACAGCATATACTTAAAATGTTCTTTCATTGCTATGGGGGAAGTTACCAGCATAAAACAAAAAAGAAGGTCGAAAAGAAGTTTCTGAATTTGCAAAATTCGAAGCGCATTCGCCATTCATCAGCGCAACATTGGGGAAGTCAATTTGCACCCTTTTCTCTTTTCTGCTGATGCAATTCATTGGGATGTCATGTAAAATAAGGGTTGCACTCGGAAAGAGGAGGGTTAGATTGAAGGGGGTGGACGATTCGGTAGAGTTTAATATTCTGCGAAGCATTCTAATAAGCCTCAATCTGCATACACACGCGTCGTATCGCGGTGCGTCGTCTCTACTAAAAACATAAAATAATATCGTACAGGGTGATTCAGCCAATATTAAAAAATTGTAAAAATTAAAAAAATTTTAACTACAAAACCACTATTATTGAAATTTTATACCTAAGTTTTACAGCCGTAATTCTTTTCATTTTTCTTTGGTATCCGTTATGATTTTTTCTTGGTTGCCCACAAGGATTCCGGCTTGTCTTTTATTAAATAATCTAAGAGTTTCTATTTCTTAATGTTATTATTTGTTTTATTTAGTCTTGATTTGCTGATTTTATTTTGTTTTTTTTACTGCATCTTTTATCCAAAGCCGGGATTTCTTGGGTCATCCAAACTTTCTTCATTTTTTTTCTTGGTTCACTCTTCCATAAAAGTGTTGTGCTTTGCACTATTGCATTTTTTACATGTGTCCAGACTATTTCTGCTCTTGCTCGGTGGACCCATTATAGATACTTTCAGCTCGTTTCAAATTTGTTTACTTATCCGTATGGGTATCGGAGAGACGTCTACGGAAAATCGATGCAAAAAATACCTTCCAGCCTTTTAGGACAAAACGTATCTATTGGGAGCAATGTGTCATCATTTTATATCCTTCAGGCTTGTTTATTCGACGTTTTTGTCGGTTTTTAAGGGATGAAAAAAATTAAAAATATAAACAAAAACAAATTGCAGTTATACTGATTTAGGTCGGGATGTGTATGTCGTATATGATACGTTTAACGTAACGTAACGACGGTCCGTATCGGGTATGCACATGCGCAGTTCAATACGTATAAGGATATAAATAAAAATTCTGAAACGTGTCAAAAGTACCTAATATCTTTATATAAGCATTTTGTTAAGTTATACTATCAGTCCACCACTACCATATGTTATCTTGAAGTTCATCTATCCTGATGGGTCTGGATTTATTTCTTGCTAGACGATTTAAGTAAGTAAAACTAATTTTTGGTACAACTACAGGAATAAGTTAATTTATCTATCTGGCTTCCAATATGACACTCCCTGGAGTTTCAGCGTTAGAAGTCCAAGTGGAAATGCGTCAGTGTTTCCAGATCAAAATTTAAGAATTCACTAGATGGAGTTTTAAAAAATCACTAGACTTATATTTGCTCTGCTGGCTCTTAGAAAATTTTCGTTAACGTGGGGGTGGGGTGACTAAATGAAAACACCGAAGTATCACAAAAAAAAATGAGCTAAATTTCGAAAATAATAATAAAAAACAGACAAATATACCACGTAGGTATTAAAGATACATGTCGCTGTTATGCTGTTATGATTTCGTTGGGTATATCATAATCATAACAGTTCTTTTCTGACAAAACTTTAGGATCTAAGGATACCTGCTACTAGATCAGTAGACTTTTTTAACACTTGTCACATTTTTCCAAACCGTAATATCGGATCATCTATCTATTTCAATATTTATATCCGAATTTTTTGATTGCTTAAATTCTCGATCTAATGAATTAATATCTATGAATTCTTCGGAAAAATGTGAACCTGACGGTTCAACACTTTCTATATTTTTAAAATTTTTGGAATTTAAAAAAAAAAGTTTTTTAAGATTTTTATTTCTTGTTTTGAATCGAAAGGGAACCGTTTATAAATTTGATTTATACAGCTTCAATAAAATAATTTAGGCATTTTAGGCGAAACGAATGGAACCAACCTGGCTTAGTGTAGTTTATTTGCTTCTAAAGCTACAGCTACTTTTTGACCTAGATATAGTTTATCTATTGGAACATAATTTGCAGGATTTTTATATTGTATTTACTAATGTAAAAAAAATCACTAGAATATGGCATTTTAATAAAAGTTTTCACTAAATTACAAAAAAATCACTAGATCTAGTGAAATTTCACTAGATCTGGCAACACTGAAATGCGTGTAGCTGGAAGTTTAAAGAACTTATTTGAAACCACAAAATCCCTTTCCTTACAGAATTCGGAAAGGTGGCGTTCCGAGCAGGGCCGTTCCTAGCGGGGGTGCAGTGCGTGCCCCGCGCGCGGTCGGCCGATAGCAAGGGCCTTTGCATGACCACATTCATTTACACAGATTGTGAAAAAATTAGTAGTAGACTCTTATTCCTGTCAGTTTTATAAAATGACTGATGACTCTTTAAGAAAAGCATGTTTTGACATGGATCTAAAACTACAAATAATAAAGGACGACAAAACTTAGTGTTAGATTTGGTTGGTCTCGAACTATGTAATGAAATTACTTTATTGAGAGATTTATTTCCCACTCAAATGTTACCTTTTGATATTTTAACGCACGCAATAAAAAACAACTTTGCTTCATGTTTTCCCAATTTCACTATAGCATTAAGAATTTTTTTAATATTGCCAATTTCTGTAGCGCTGGGTTTCTAAATTAAAGATTATAAAGAATTATCTTAGGTAGATAATAGCGTCTAACGAATTTGGCATTATCTCTATTGCAAATGACATTTCAGAAAACTTAGATATGTCACAAATGATAAACGAATTTTCCTCCAAAGCTCATTTTTAAAAAAATTAATATAAGAAGTTTTATTAAAATTGTCTTATTTTTGTTTTTGAATTATGGTTGCATTTACTTTGCTGTTAGGTACCTAGTTAGGTAGACTAGCTTTATTTTATGTTTAAATACTTTTACTGATGTTTTCTTTTCTAAACGTCTAATGTACTATTTAGTGGTTTTAAATACTTGTAATTTGCTTTAAAATTCCCTAGAAAGATTTGAACAGTGCTTAGATATCATTAATTTAAGAAAAGTTACGTGATTATTACATTTTTTTCTCTCTGAATTTAGGAGTAAGATTTTCTTATTTTTTAGGAATCGCCTTTAAAATAATTTACCAAGCAAGTCTACATGTGCAGACAATGACATATTTTAGGGTTTTTATCAAGCATTTGGAAGTGGTCAAAGTTTTGTTTTCAAAAATTGATGTTTCTACCATGTATAGTAAAGGGTGCTTCTTTTCATTCTGTGGGTGTTGCGGGTAAATGTTTGAATTAAATTTTACGAATATCTACAATTTGACTATTAATTGCTATATTTTAGTTTTCTGGTGAGCGGGAGGGTGCACCACTGCTACTTATATAAATATGGGTCACATGAGACGAGACAAACCAGAAATTTAAAACTCTCCGGGAGAGGGCTGTGATAAATTTCCTCCCCTTATTATTTATTCAACCCTTTGCTGGACTGCCTTGATCCACGTATTGAGTTGCACACGTTGCGAACGCCTGTACAAAGTAAAAGCCATAAGAGGAAGAATGATGATCGAGTTGTTGATAAAATACAATAATCGTTATATGGGCTAAAAATATCGCAAATATCCGGTTATTACATTCCCGATCTTGATGATTGTATCGGTCTAATATTAGGCCCCCATTTAAATCAGGTTTAGAGTAATTATACACTGTGGAATGCTAAATTTTAATGAAAGCAACGCCTGGGATTTATAAGAAACTAGCCAGCTCACATACGGCAAAAGGCCAATATTACGGGGACAAAATTATTTCGGTCCTTTCTTTGAGAAAAAGAATTGAGTTAAACAATGATAGATGAAAAAATTATACAGTCGTCTGCAAAAGTAAAATCGCATTTTAAACATAAATTACAGCTACCTAGCAAACACCGTTACGTAAGTATTACGTAAAAGTTACATCACATAAAAAGTAACTTCCATGTTCTGCATTTTGTCATGCACAAAGTTCCCTACTTTTTACGTAAATAATATGCACCTAATTAAAATAACGTAAATAATACATGGCAACAAAAAATTGGTAAACGCCCAAGTAGTAGTTTGACGTAATATGACGTTGTTCGTTCGTCCGCATTAATAATCGGACGTCGGTTCTCAACGTCCGTTTGACCTTTTGCACCTATATGGCACATTTAAATGCGTGTCGACGTCGAACGCTTTAATTATTAGGGTCTATCGATGTACTTAAACTGACTTGGCGGTAATAGGTACACGGGTCGATCGTACGACGTTGGACCGCCATCGGAATTACCTAGGTTTCTACAAAATGTCCAGGATGGAGTAGTCGCCAACGTAAAATATAGTTTTAGCCGAGGTGGAGTAGGAAGAGGTAATCTCATTATACCTATTTATATCTTATTAGTTCCATCGGTAAACTTGTTTGTGAATACAAGCTACCTATATGGAGAACAAAGAATATTATTATTTAGAAGCAGTTTATAATAATCATAACAAGACAGGCCTTTAACGCACGATGGGGATGTAAAATTACTAAAGAAGATTAGTTTACCGATAAACATTGATAAGATAATTCCGAAAAATACATGCGCCTCAAAATTTCTTAGATTTTATAGAAAAAAAAACTAAACACAAAAAATATCTCGAAAAATATACATATATTTTTATAAATTTGCAAACATATTTGACATTTCTTAGTTTAAGCTATATTCTAAAGACATAAACATAATTGAAAAATTTAACCTGCATTTGTCTAATGGCGGAACACAGCTAATTCCTGTAAATATGGCGGATTTCCGCTGAGGCCCAAAAAATAACCAATTCGGACCGGATCTCCAAGTTTAGTAGATGGTCTTTACTCGATCCGTAATAAATTGATTTATTCGAATGGATTTTGGACGTCGGGCCATGGTATAAACCTTATACGTAGGATTGACGATGGCTCAACGTCCCGCCGACAACTCTGGACCCGACGCCCAATTTTTTTCATTCGTAGGGTGTTGCGGGTAAATGTTTGAATTAAATTTTCATGTAGGTACGACGATGGCCCAATGGCCCGTCGACCTAAGTGGAATTCGTCCGATCATCGACGGCTCGGAATTCAGTAACTGTGCTTAAACGTCAAATGTCAACCATGTAGAAATAATCCTAACCGTTTTTTCAAATATTTCTTGCAATACAAAAGCAGTGAACAGTGAACAAATTTCGGCAAAATCGCAAAAAACAATGAGTAAGTATGTCTGAATGAACTTTTCTTTGGAATCTTTTAAAGAACCCTTGCTTACTGTTTTGAACTATCCACTTGACGCTAGATGGTAGGCCAAATGTCGATGTAAATTGATGTGCATCCATCGTTAGGCATTTTTCCTTCGGCAACCAGAAGACACCGGTAGGAATCTAGCGGACGTTATTATTCGTACGTTATAAATACAAAAAAATACGACGTGCAGGTCAACGGCATATATCGTCGCATATATACCTATGACTATTGGCAAATCCATCTAAAACTACCTCGTATCTGTTGACGATGAGACATCGTCTGTATCTTGCCTTAATTTTACTTTTATCTATTAGGGACTCTACCGAACGTTATTTGTAGCGTGCACTAATATTTGAACTGGACTAAGGTGGGCTATTGACCGACGTCAATGGGTCGATGAAATCTGTACTTAAAACTATATTACAATAGCTGACGTCGTCTCCACGTCTGGTTCAATTCTTTTTTGTAACTGCAACGTAGTTTTTAGTCAAACCGGACGTTGTGTGTGTTCCACCAGGGAACCCAAATTCAACTTAAATACGACGTCGCATTGGTAAGATTAGGTCGTAAGTCAGAAAAATGCTGCTTGGGCGGCAGATATCGATTAACTAGTAACTAGAAATAAGTAAATCAAAAGGTAAAATTGAGGTAAATTTTTTTACATAATATTTATATCTCTTTCAAGTAATATTAAGGTAAACTTGACGTCACGTAAATAACGTAGTCTTTATGTAACTACTATATAAATTTATAACATAAATGTTATATAAATATTACGTATTGGAATGTAACATTTATGTCAAATTTAACAGTGGCGGTCCCAGCCATTTAAAAAGGGGGGGCGGTTTCGATACGAAAAAAAAATATGATAATGACTTTTATAAGAAACATATCAATATATGAAAACTAAACTTAGTAACTAAAAGCGCGGATTTGACCTAGGGGGGGGGGGGGATTTTAAGTTGTTTATTTCATACATTTTTTATTTAAAAAAAAATGTTTAAATGCGCCGAAAATTTTTGGGAAAATTACAGGGGGCAGGCGAAATTTTTTAAGAAAATTGCACTAAAAAAGCATTTTTTGATTTATAATTAAACTAAAATTGTAAATATATCAATGGTTTCAAAGCGCAGTAAGCGAAAATTTTTTAAGAAAATGACACTACAAATGCCACTTTTAACACAAAATTAAACTCTATTGCGGTAAATATCAACTACTACTTTGGAAAAATATCGCCACACTTCTGAACAATATTCTTTCCAAATACTGACCTCTCCCAATAAAAGTTCAAGAATGTGTGTTTTGAATTAATCAAACAGTTTATCGTATTTAGAAACGATTTTAGTTAATTTTGCCTTGATTTTGACTTCACGTTGTACAAAACTTGGTATGAATATGTTCAGGTCAAAAATTCTAAAACTTGTTTATAAATTAAATAGAAACTCTATAATACTGTTCTGTATTTCCAATATCGTGGTTTTCGCGGTAAGTACTTCATGCGTTTGTTTATTCTTAGTGTGACGAATTGAAGTTCAAACTGTCCCAAAATACTGTGGAGGAATTATAGAATGTCTTTAAAGCAGAGTTGGCTGCCCAGTGGTTAACCGATTTTTTTTAGATAAAACCCACCTAAAAAAACACGTAGGGCTTTTTAAAAGTGGATTTTTTCATTATTAATAAAATAAATAAACGTAAAAAAGGTATATTATTACCAGTCGTTTGAATCTGATCGTAAGATTCGATAAACTTTGACCAGTTGTAAATCTTTTTCTAATCCCAAACAATTTGTCTTTCAATGGATGCTGCTCTAGCTGGGCAACAATGCAAATTATAAAAAAAAGGATCCTGGTTCAGTATTTGCAGACTACTTTTATTACTGGATTTTAAAACCTCAGTCCATTCTGAAGCAGTCATTCTAACGCTACTCTTAGACATTTTCCTTTAAAAAAAATGGTTTAGAGTTAATAACCTCGAAAAAAACGAAAACTTGTATCGTATACTATCATGTCATACTAAGTAAGCAGGTACTTGCAGTGTAGTAAACACACAAACTCCAACAATAATTTTCTTAAGGTTTGTTTATGTTAAGTATATAAAAAAAGCGCTGGTCAAACTAAACCAAAACTGCTTTGATTTATTAACAAACAAACAAACTGTCGATTTCTGTATTCCATCTATTTTTATGTAGTATTTTATAGTTGATAAACGATCGCGAGAATAAGTCCTTATTTTAAAGAAGAACTACAATCTGTATATAATTTAAAAAGAAAACCATAAAAAACCCAATAAAACCAATTTGTAAAACCTAAAAAAGCCCAGCGGGTTGAGTTTTATATAAAAAACCCGGGTTTTTTCCAACCCTGTTTTAAAGGAAAATTCTACAATTTCTCGTTTTTTCTCCAATGACTTGAAGGTTACCACCAGTATCTTTGTTGTCTACTTTTTTCTGGAGCAAAGGGGGGGAGGCGATCGCCCCACGCTCCCCCCCCCTGGTACCGTCACTAAATTAAAGTCATATTGTGTACATAAAACTTATATAATTCTAATGTCACAACAAGGTAAAAAGTTATTTTCATGTTCTACATAATACCATGCACAAAGTTCCCTTATTACGTAAGAAACATAAGTTATGTTATGTAAATATTACGTACATTTTATAAAACCTTTTTTTATGTATAATTTTTTTTACTTTAGATTTACGTAAATACTATGTTAATGTAACAGATGTGTTTGCTGCACTACGAAACGGACTCTTTTTAAGTAAATGCCTATACAAAACATAATGATAATCATTTTTTTCTTAAAATACGTATTTTGGTTCAGTTATTTTTAGATACGGGAGAAAAATAATTAATTTTGCGTATGGTATCACCAATTTTGATGGTCTATTAACGCTCTATTATGTAAATTCACGTTCTTTTATTTTTTTTACGGATAAAATACCTGTCGGTCATAGTTGGTTTTAAGTCCCCGTTCGAATTTTCCAAAAAACACCTATGGAGTAACTTTTAAAGAGGAAAACGCTAATTTTCATCTCTAATACGTTCATTTGCAAGTCCATGTAATTGTAAGGTGTTGCACCCTCTTCAAAACGGAATCAATACATATGTCTATTGTTCAGCCATTAAATTATTATTCTTATAGTAGGTCATGGCGTGACGAAAAAAAAGCGCAAACTTGCAAGTCAACTTAATAGTACATTATAAACCTAGGGACTAAAGTGCCACATTTAATCCCGGGGCGAAAGGTTTGCTGCAATTCGTTAGGGGATTAAACGACACTTTAGTCCCGAGGTTTATATACTATTTTATGCACTTTAGGAAAAGATCTTTTTAAAATTACGTTATTTCTACGCCAAATGGTTCGTCAACTACAAGAAAGGGTGGTAAGAATGAAATCTTGGCCAAGAGCAATTGCTGTTTTGCTCGACTTGCCATAAATTTAATTATAATTTTCCAGGGATTACTTTTTTTTAAATTAATTAATTAATAATTAAATTTACTTCTAATCCCTAAGCTGAGGGATTAAATTTATTTTTAATCCCTTAGGGATAAAATTTTCTTTGAATCCCTTAGGGATTAAAAGTGTCACTTTAGTTCCTAAAAAGAGGGATTAAAAGTACCTATTTAATTCCTGAATGAGTTGCTTTTTTCTGTAAAATTCTATAAAGTTTGAAATTTTCTTATGGATTTCCAGTACAAAAATTAATTGTAATGTTATGGTCGGGAGATATAGAAGTGCTGGTTAATTTAACATAATCTAAAAAAAAGTAAAAAAAAGTATTTGTAATTTTTGGTAAAACCAAAGCCGATATTCTCTTCTTTAATGCAGCAAAATATAGTTTGCATCTATTTGCGACTTTCGAAGTTACATAAGTATTTTTGGCACCATGTTACATAATCTTGGAGTAGAAAATTTAAGAACTACAAGAAAATCGGTTTTTTCTTTCAATGTCTATCAAATTTCAGTTAAATTTTGCTAGCTCATTTCTAAAAGATTTGTTCATAATTTCATAATAAATTGTAGGCTATTAAAGGTTATACAAGGTGTCTAAACTTTCTGTGATTATTGGTTTTTAGCTTTATTGTTCACCCTTGAGCAAAAAACTAAAAATAAAGTTTGTAGGCGAAAAATTAGCGCCTATTTCCGCCTTCTTAAAATTTTATGTACAGGGTGATTTTTATAAACCTTTCCCGTGCCAAACTTTTTATTATTGGTTCTAGAAAGCTGAGATAAAAATACATAAGAGTACTTTTTCCATGGCAAATGATATTGTTAAAAGTATATTTTTTTAGAATATGAAAAATTTGGAAATATATATAGGGTGTTTAATTTAATATAAATCGGCTTTCCTTACAAACTAATCACATCATTTTTGTCGGACGTTAAGGGACATGGAAAAAATACTCTTACATCGAATGCATTTTATTTCAACTTCCTAAACCCAAAAATAAAAAAGTTTGCCACAGGCAAGATTTATAAAAATTCAGTTTATTATTATTAAATATCACTATAAAAATAAGAATATTTTCAAAAATATTTTTGACGTATACTTAATTGTTGGGTAAAGCAAGTATTAAACCATTACTAGAAACAGTGCACAACCATTCAACTAATTTTGTTTAATTTATGGTCTAACTAGCTAAATACCCGCTTTTTTACTCCTATCAACTTAATCCAACCCCTACCATCCGCCCCTCTCCCACTTTCGTTCTTTACGCTTCTACCCACCCCCCTTCCTTCCCTTACCTTCCACCTACTTAAGATATCTTCATAATATACAAATGATTCATCTAAATATTCAAAAACAATTTCACTTGACAGCTGTCAGTAAGCGAAATGTCAAATAAAAAGTAACCTATAAGTCAATCCAGCAGGTCACACCCTATCTTCTTATTAAATTTTATCCAAATCGGTTTAGCCATTTTAGCGTGATTAAGGAACAACCACCAACACATATCAACACACAAACTTTCGCATTTATAACATGAGTAGGATAGTAGGATTCATTTTTTCTTTAAATTATATTAGAATTTGTTGAGTTGAATTGAAAATAACATAATTACGCCATAAAATCTAAACATAAACTTCAGAATATTTTTGTCCTCCCAGAAATTAAATTTTGCCCACTGTGCAGCGGCCGGAATTACTCCTATTTTTCAACTCTCAGTCAAAATTTTCAAAAATGGCAAAACACATTTGGCTTATTTTATTGGTAGAGTTCACATGACAGATTACTTTTAGTTTATATTTATAAAATTTTCGGCTGCGGCGCTATTTTTTTAATAAAAATACACATCAGGTTCCGCAAATTTTTTCTTTGTCGCAATCAATCAATCAAATTACAAAATAACAGGATTTGATATAAAATCTGATTTATATCAAATCTCTCATTTAGCAAAAACTGGAGACCCTGTATATTTATGACAAAAATATGTCATCTAGTAAAAACTACATAACTATTAAAAAAAAAAAAACTTTGAAGCATATATTTTCGAAATACACATAGGTACCCCTAGCTTTAATTAAATACAAAACTTATAATTAAAGAGAAGCCAATTTATAGATTAAACAAAAATGACAAAACTCGTTAAAAAATCATGCAAAATTACACCAAACATCATGGGGATACTTTATTTAGTTGAAATTATTGCTTTCAACAATTGTTTTAAGGCTTTCATTGCAGTTATCTCAAAAAGTAGATGAGCTAAACCTGCGACCTGGGGTATTTTTAAAAAGCAAATTTTATAAGGATTTCAAATTTGTTATCAAAATTAGAGGATTTTCATAAAAAATTTAAGATTTTTGTTTGTTGTATTAAAGGGGGTATCTCAAAAATGTACCTATGATTCAAAGTTTATATTTTTTTTTCTGGAATATAGATTCAGTTTTTGTCAAAACTATTTTGATTATTTTTGGAAATGTCCACGACGTTTGAATAATTTATAACTCCACGCAGTTCAATCTTTGCCCCCCGCTGTTACCGGATGCTGCGGCTGATCCACCCCTGGCCGGACATCAGACATCGTATTTTTATCAATCAACCCCCTGGAAAGTGGGAGAATGATGACCGATAGCAAGCCAGCGCAAATACAAAGACCCTGCCACGACGTGCGCTATCAACGAGAGCAAAAGAATCACCGTGTTCAAACATTTAACTTGCGCGAATACCTCTTGCGCAATAAGCACCGAATTCTAATCGTTTTCCAGTATCTCTGTGCTTGTATGTAACACCGTGCGTGAAAAGAAGGCGGGAAAAAGGACTGGGAACATCGGAATCCCGTGGGTGTCTTCGCATCGAGCGGGCCATGCAACTAAGGGCCGGCTCCAAAGGACCCACAGTGTTTGTTGTGATATATCACAGTGAGCTTTGATGTGGTGATGGTTGAATAGTGTGATTTGGCACGTGCCTGTAGAATACGAGATTTGAAAGTAGGGGACATTAAGCTGAGCGTGATTTGAAGGTGGACACCTGGATTGAGAACGGTAAAGTGCGATTGCTTTAATGGGGTAAGTAAGTTTTTGTCACCCTGTTATTTTATTTTTTGAAGCGTCTTTGCATCAAATGTGCTATGTGCCGGGGTCTGCCTATCCAAGGCACAGATTTTGGGTATCTATCCTGTCCTTTTCTCAGCTCGAGTGTGATTTAGTGCTGGTTTAATTTTTGATATGTTGTAGTGAAGTGTTGATTGAGAATATTTGTAATTTTTATTCAGCTGCTATGATTATAGTTTCTGAGATATGTTTGCTATCAAAGCTCTAAGGCTGGCCCCACACAGCCGGAATGTTTTTCTGAATTCAGAACGTTCCAAATTGTACAGGGTGTCCCAGCCTTCTCTTCTTCTGGATTTTGTGAGTTTATTATTGGTTGTAGAGCGAAAGTGTTGGAGTTAGATTTGTAGGAAAAAAATCAGCACTTATTTTAATTGGACTACATTTTGCATACAGGGTGTTCCAAAAAAGTTACTTAAAAAAAAATATTTTGCAAAAAAAATATTTTTTTTATTTTTTTGTGGAATTAGATATGTTAGCAGTTAAAGATAAATATATATATATATATATCCTTCCTAATTTTGACATTCGCAAATGTCAAAAATTGGCATAAACTTTTTTATTTTCTGACCCATCCCGTATATTCTTTTTAAAGATGATACAGATTTTTTTTTCTGAATCCAACAATACCCTACACTCTGTATCCACATTTATAGTTTTGGGGATATCATCGGCAAAAAAATTAAAAAAGTTTTTTATGTAACTTTCTTGGAACACCCTGTATGCAAAATGTAGTCCAATTAAAATACGCACTGATTTTTTTCCTACAAATCTAATTTTAACACTTGCTCTACAACCTGTACATAATTTTAATTATACATCACACATATTCTGATAATTCCAGATTAATGTGTTTTTCAGATTGATCTTTCCAAACGCACTTCTTTTCATATACCTAAATCAAATATGCAAAAGCTCGTGCCGGAATTCAGATTCTGATTTCGTTTCTGAATTCAGAAAGACATTTTCCGGCTGTGTGTCCGGTTTAAAAAACCCCACACACTGTAGTTATGTTTAACTTAAAAAAACACAACCTGTTCGAAACAAGACCGTTCTCAACTAAAAAGCGTTAACACTTACCTCTCCAATATCTCAGAAACTATCCCCTTAATAAATCTAAATTACATTTTTTCTTAACCAACACTTCTTCTACAACATATCAAAAGTTAGTTTAAATCGATTGAGATATATTTTATAAGAGTGTGTGCGGGTTTTTTAGACGACAAACAACTTTTTTTTGGTGCCATAGGTGTAGGCTGCTGAAAAAGGCTCGGCAAAATGTGTCATATTTTAGACCAATTTATATAATATAAAAATAAAAGAAAAAACGAAAAATTACCATTAGGGAACCCGAGATTGAACCCCAAATTTAATCATTATTTAATTGAACCAAATTTATCCAAAAATTCTAGCCTCTGAATCTGACCGCTTTTTTACTTCCCTCGCGAAGGGAAGTAATGTAATCATTTAAACATCACACCACGAATTTGATCGTTCTGAATCAAGATAAGCGTTTCCAGACGCCATCGGCATCGCGCTGTCTGCCGGTCGGTCTGTCCGTCGCTCACTTTGTAGCTTACTGTAACTCAAAAACCCCTGCACCAATTAT
Source organism: Oxystoma pomonae (assembly GCA_963921995.1). Lineage (NCBI taxonomy): Eukaryota > Metazoa > Arthropoda > Insecta > Coleoptera > Brentidae > Oxystoma > Oxystoma pomonae. Next base: position 75,922,955 of record OY998166.1, on the reverse strand, counting down.
AACGAAAACGCGCAGACTCCTATTGTTTGTGAGCTTTCCCCCATTACACCCTTGGACACTATCCCCAAAAGTTTCCATAAAAAAAGTTTTTTTGAAGTTTTTTTGTTATTACTTTGTGATATCTCGTTGGAAAGCTTATAAAATTCTTAGTTTAATGTTGTTGAAAAATTCAATTTTTTGTGATTTAGATTACACTCTACTTATTGGCGTTAAACTTTTGACAACATATGTAAATGTAATAGAGAAGTCCAGATACCTCCTGGAAAAGTCTGGATACACGCTGGAAAAGTCTGGATACATCCAGGCAAAGTCTGGACACCTTCTGGAAAAGTCTGAATATACCCTGGAATAGTCTTGATAGTGAATACACTCTAAAGAAGCCTGAAAACACCATGAAGAATTTGGATATGCTCTGGAAAAGTCTGGATACACCCGAGGATACACCCCGGAAAGGTCTGGTCACATCCAAGAAAAGGCTTGATACCTCCTGAAAAACTCTGGATACACCTGTTAAAGTCTGGATACACCCTGAAAAGGCCTGGAAATATTTGGATACCACCAGGAAAAGTCTGGATACACCCTAGAAAAGTCAGGATACACTATCAAAAAGCCTGGGTACACCCTGGAAAAGTCTGCATACACCATGTAAAAGTCTGGAGACACCCAGGAAAAGTCTGAATACGCTCTGGAAAAGTCTGGACACACCCCGAAAAAGTCTGGATACACTCTAAAAAGCCTTTATATATATACCCTTTAAAAGTTCGGATACACCTCGAATCGGCGAAACATCGAGTAGACAAACCTCTACAGAACGACGACGGCCCAACAGCCTGAAAGCAATGGTTACTAAATCATTGAAAGACAACATACTATTTACTGGATTTATTTCAAGATTATAACAGAGAACACTAACACCTATACTCTCTTGAATTCCAATAGAATAATTAAATCACATAACAAATGTCCCCGGATCCTGTGCTCTGCGCACATAGATTTCACGAGTCTGCATAGTTAATATAATAGTAACAGTAATTTAATACCTATGAATAGACATTAGGCGTTATAGTTAGCTAAGGAGTCGTCACTTCGGAGATAGAGAGTGGAAACTCCATCATTTATTAGTTAATATTATAAATAAGAAGGTAATATTATAATATTAGTTACTAAAAGACTTTTCGCTTTGGTCCTTTGTGTGTTTTTTGTGGAATGCTCATCCAAGTTTGAATCTTCGTTATTTCCACCCAAGATCTTTTGTCTATTTGTGAGTGATTCAAAGTTGGAAATCAAAGTGTATGAGGGTGATAAGTGAAACCACTGATGAGCCCGCGCAGGTTACCCGGGGCGAAACGTCATTTAATTATTTCTCTTTGGTCCTTTGTGTGTTCCTTGTGGGATGCTCATCCAATTTTGAATTTTCGTTATTTCCACCCAAGATCTTTTGATCTTTTGTTTTTATGAGTGTTTCTGTTTTGTTTCTGTTTTATCTGCTTGGTCTGGACCCGGCTTAACAAGTTGTCGCCGAAAATATAGACAAAATAAAGACTCTTTGATCATTACTACCGCCAGACGGAACACGCCAAAGTCTCTGAATTTTGGAACAAAACAGAAACAAGACAAAAATGTTGCAAACATGTTTTGGATTTGTCGCAACCTTGTTTTGAAACATGAGTGTTTCTGTTTTATCTGCTTGCTGTTTTGTCTGCTTGGTCTGGACCCGGCTTTATAACAACATTTTTGGGTAATATTTACGAAAACCAAAATCTGAAAACCGCTTTACTTCCTAAAGTTATAATTATTTTTTTTTATATATTTTAACGTTTTTTTAAATAACTCGGAAACTAAAGCTCCCACGAATTTGGACTTTATAACAAAATTTGTAGTCCATATGCATGGAAACTTAAATCTAAAAACCGTATATCGCTACTTGTTTTTGTTCCAAAATTACAATTTTTTAAAATATTTTAACCCCCTTTTCCTCCCTTCCACCCCCACCACCCTACCCAAAAGTTAATCAGTTCATGATTAGCCGATAGAGGATTTTTGTACCAAATTTCGTTAATATCGATTCAGGCGTTCTTGAGTTATCGTGTATAAAGACAGACAACAGACCGACAGACAACTTTTTTTTTTCGTCGATTCAGGTGTTTTAGAACCTTAGTAACTCATTTTTGATAAAATTAAGAAAAGTCAAAATTTCACGATTTTAATAGTCCCCAATACCATATTGGTATGGTGTACAAAAAAATGGAAAATAACTTGCATGGACAACCAGCGAACGTGCTAAAGCAATTTAAGAAACGTAAAGAAATGGCTCTAACGGCCGCACATTATTTGGCTCATTTGTGTAACCATAGATTCCAAGGAAACAATTTAAATAATGAGGAAAAGCATGTTGCTTTTGAGTATCTACAGAGATTCAATCCAGGATTTCTTCCAATAATAGCGACATAAAGCTATTTTTAATTCATCGCCGTACACGTATCTGCATCTAACGAGAACCAAGCACATTAATTGGTCAGAAACTTGTACCACGTTCGAAAAGAGCAGATATATGCTAATCTAAGGTGTTTTTGAACGCGATAGGTGTTGAGATGCGTTAGGTATCACGTATCATTACGGCACACGTATCTTATCTCAGCACCTATTGTTTTCAGAAACACCTTATATCTGCTCTTTTCGAACGTTCTACAAATTTCTGACCAATCAATGTGCTTGGTTCTCGCTAGATGCGGATGCTTATACCGCGATGAGTTACAAATAGCTTTATGTCTCTAATAATGGCAATGAGCACTGCTTCAAAACCATTTTCATCCTATTTATTTGGGCAACACTTTAGAACAACTCGTCCTGTAACATGATGGAAATCGGTAAACATAATTGACGCTGAAAAATATTTTATGGGCTAACTTTCTAAAGAAGTTTTGAAAAATGTGCTCTATGTTATTAACAGCTCTAGCGGCTACTGCTGGGCTAAAAAGAATATTTTCGACGTTCGGTCTTGTCCACTCAAAACTTCGAAACAAATTAGGGAATGAAAAGGCTGGAAAACTAACTTTTATGTTTCGATATTTTAACCAGAATAAAAGTATGTCCAATTCAGCATCAAATTTGGATTTTGTTTGGGAGATAAGGTTTCTATCTTTGTTTTATTTTTTCAGATACATTTACTCATTAATAAACTAATATTTTTAACAAAAATGAAAATATCCGATATATATTTATGATCCCTCCCTGTTCTTTGTGCTATGTTTTAGAAAGGGTTAAAACAGCTCTTATTTCGCTGGAGTTAAACTTTATTAGTTCTTGTCCAATTTTAACAATTGATACCTCTCTGTGCTCGGCAAAGACGTGGATTTCTGGCAAATGCTTGTTGTCCAGTACAGTGGCGCACATAAAATGTTGGCGGGGAGGCCGGGGGGGGGGGGTGTTAAAAATAGTAAGATTTTAAAATCATGCGGCATCTTGGATTTTAACGAAACGACAATTTTGACAGAAGCTTCATGTAGTCTGAAGCAAAAATCACAAAAATCGAGCTTACGGTAACAAAAACATGATTTGCAAGGAGAAAAGTTTTTTAAACAGACTAAAAAGCAAAAAACTGACCTTGTTGTCCAGTGTAAAGTGATACTTCTAGACAATAATATTAATATATCTACAATATAAGATATTATAATCCATTTAATAAACTTTTCAACGGTTCTTTATTTGGCGGGTGCAAAATGTTGTGACAATCTTCATGTTTATCGCAAGAAATATGTCTATATACAGGGTGGGACCTTAACGGATATTTCTATGACACTTTGCACGCGAGGGGTGGTTGCTTGGAGGAATAAGAAACGTGTTATTCCTCCAAGGGTGGTTGTAAAGACGGTCGTCCGAGGGGTCTTATTTTTTATTATTTATTGATTTTTTACAATACTACTCTACTATGTTTCCATTTTTTTATCATTACAAGCTTTTATTTAACTTCATCTCTATGTACACCTGATTAAAAAAAAAACGCTTACATGGCAGTCACTAAATTGACCTTTCTAAAAGCGTATAATATATACGAACTACCAGCTAAAATGCCTAAGTTTTTATGACGACAATTTGTCATATTGTTTAAAAAAGGTTTCTAAAACTGAAAATATTTTTTTACTTAAATTAAAGGCAACCTTATTTTGATATTAAATTTTGCATAATACTAAAAAATCAGCAAAAATAATGTTTTAGTAAAGTCTTTAACAATATCAAATTGTTGATAAAATAACAATAGGAAACTTGAATTAGTACAAAAACGATGGTAAACTTAATACTAATTATTTTAACTTAAAAAGAACTAAAATAAATAATTTAGTATTTAATAGGATCACCATTTTTCTCTATTACAAGCTGCAAACGTCTGAGCATTGAAAAGGTTAAATTTTGAAAATACCTGTGGTCTTCTGAGAGCTGATCCAATGCGCGATAAATAGCATCGCTTAACTCTTCAGTATTTCGTGGTCTCCAATTTCTTTGGTATATTATTTTAACGATTCGACCCCATATATTTTCCATTGAGTTAAGGTCAGGGCTGTTGGCTGGCCAAGGAAGTGTTTCTATATTAATATTCTGAAACCATTGGCGAACAACATTGGCCGTGTGTACTGGACAGTTGTCCTGCTGATAAACGAAGTCATTATTTTCATGTAAAGCCTGTACAGATGGCAGCATAACGTTTTCAAGGATTTCAATATATCGTTCACTATTGAATCTTCCTTCGATTCTCCAAAAAAACCCAAACCTCTAGCACTAAACCAGCCCCACATGTTTACAGAAAAATGTCCAGCTTTTTTAATTTGGTTTGTATATTCGGGTTCAAATCTAGAATTTGGTGGACGATAAACTAAAATTCTCCTGCTGCTTGAAGATGATTGAAAAAATTTTTTGTCAGTGAAAATCACCCTCTCCCAGAAGTCATTATCACGAAGAACGTTGTTCAGTGCAAAAATCACTCTGGCCTGTTTTTGTTCTTCTGTTAGAAAAGGCTTCTTTGTAGCAACTCGACAAGAGACTTCTGATTTCGTTACTCTTCTATTTACTGTTGCTAAAGAACCCGGAAATAATGTTACATTAGCTGTTTCAATCGACGTTGAAAAAGGATTTTGTCTGAGATGGTCAATAAGTCTCTCATCTTGCACTTCAGAACTTATTTTTGGTCGTCCTGATCCATCTTTCGTATCCGTAGAATTATTTTCAATCCAGCGCTTTTTCCATTGCATTATCGTCATTTTATCAACTCCAAAATGGGTGGCCGCTCTTCTTATAGACAGCCGTCTTCTATAACTCGAGTCAACACCGTTCTCAACTAAAAAGCCAGTTAACTCTTATCTCTTCAGTGCCCTTTAGTCAAAGATTAACGCCATTTTTATTTCTGTCAGTTGGGTGTCAATATGGCCGCTATGGTAGGCTGTAGGATACTAAATCGAAAAAGAGTTAACTGGCTTTTTAGTTAAGCAGGTGTTGATCGAGTGATAATTTAAAGTTTTGTAAATGTTGATATCTGTGGCATTTTTAAGGATGTCACACTGAATTTTAAGGTGTCAGGCATACTAAGCTGATGCAACACCGTTCTTAACTAAAAAGCCAGTTAACTCATTTTCGTTTTAGTATCCTTTGGCCTATGATCGGTGCCATATTGACACCAAACTGACAGAAAATCCATGTTTTAGTTGTCAATTTGGTTATAAAAATGGCAGACACATTAGGCTAAAGGGCACTGAGGCGGTAGGAGTTAACAGGCTTTTTAGTTAAGAAAGGCGTTGGCTGGTGGTGCCTTATAATAGTATACACTAATGGAAAGTTAAATTTTGTGGCATAGGAAAAAATGCATGTATGAGTTTTTTTTTAAATCAAGTGTATGTAGGCTTGTATGTTCGAGTCAAATTTCTAGGTGTCCGATTGAATTTAAATTTGGTATGCGATTATAGTTCCGGTGACAATACAATAATATGGTATTATTAGGCACGCATATACCCCCCTACGACGGGAGTGGAGGGGGGAAACGCCTAAGTTTGTCTGATTTCAACCAAAATTGGTATACGGGTGTTTTTGGGGATAAGGAACGAGATAACGAATACACATTTTTGATCAGATCTTGAAAATGGATGGATTCAAGATAAAGTGCATTCGTTGTAATAAGTCCGCTAAGCAATAAAACCTTTTGAGCAGGTAAGTCGGGGGTTCTCAAACAATAAATTATATTTTTGGAACATGACGAATTACATTTTCTAAATAATAGTAGTTTTTACATCTAGTGGCTAAAATAGTGCTTTTTTACAAGCGTTGGTTTAAATCACAAGCGCGGGAAAAATTATTTTTTTTTGCATCGGTAATTGGGAAAGTCATGGTTTGGACATTTGTAAACAGTACTTAAATCATTTAAAGTTAATAAAAAATAATTTGGTAAAAAAAGATTATTTCTTAGCTTGTATAGTATTTAGGCAAATTAGTTTTACGAATTCTTTTTTATAAAGTTTTGGTTCTAAAAAGAACCGATTTTGCAGTCTTGCGATATGCGAAATGCATACTAAAAATAGTCTTCCACTGCATGTGAAATGTCATCCATGCTTTCAGAATCATTATCATCATCCGTAATAATTAAAGGTCTTACTTCGTCTATAAGTCTGTCTCATAAGATTCAAAAACATGTTTTTCCGTGTGTTCAATCCATTTCCGCTATTCTTCTTTGTCCACTTTGCTTGCTTTTAAATGCCTGCTCTTTACACTTGCTTAAAAGATCACTTTTTAAAAACAAATTTTCATGGTTTATGTTTTTCTTTGACAACCACTCTCTTATTTCCTCTTTCTTCCAGCTGCTTCTAGGATATTTCTCTTCGAGTCTCGTATGGTAAGACGCATTGTCCAAAACAATTAAGAAAGGGTTCTACTTTTTAAAAGTTTTTCCTCAAACCAATGCTCAAAAATTTTGGCATCCATATTGCCGTGATAATCGTCAGTTTTTTTTGTTGATGAAAATATTAAACTGGCTTTTGAAATAAACCCTTCTTCATTGCCTGCATGTATTATTATATATCTTTTTCCATTACTTGCACGGGTACTGGAATAGCAATGTTTCGATTCATTCTGCCAAGGGGTCAAACCATATCAAATCAACCAAAAAAAAAGGCACTTTTTGTTTTGACCATCTCCGATTTTGATGATTTTTGGTACACTTATTCTTCTGATCCAAAAACTTCAATATCAATCAATCAAATCAAATCAAAAATTAAATTTTTTGGATAAGCGGTTTTTGTTTTATTGATTTTTGAAAATAAAGAAATTGACCAATATGCCCTCGACAGGCACTTACAAAAATAGCAATATCTCAAAAACTATTGGTCCTATAGAAGCGAGTTATAGCTTATTTTGAAGGTTTTTTAAAGACCTTTTTAACGATGTGTATCACCATGTAATTTTTTGTTTTGATTTTTTTTTTAATATTTTTTTTTTGAAAAATATTGAAAACACCTGAATTTTTTTCAAAAAAATACAATATTTTTTCAGTATTTTTTTAATATTTTTGGAAAATTTCAGGATGGAGAAGTTATTGGTTCTATTTTTTAAAAAATAATATAAAAAACCTTGCAGGAAAAAACCATACATTTTAGCAGGAAAGAGCGGTACACATACAGTGTGTGTGTGTGCACAATACATCAAAATATGAAGTTAATGATAGAGTGTTCTAAAATAAACAAGTTTATCTAAAATGATAAGGGTAATCCTGCTTTACCAGACTACCATGCTTGCCTCTCAAAAATGATGTGTAACCCACCAGGAGTTCACTGCTTTTTGGACAAATGTGAGATATCCCAGGAACTGAGAATTTAAAAAACTTTTTGAATGAAAAGTTCGAAGAAGCAATGATTGACAATGTGACTTTTAAGAAGTGGATATCTGTAGATAGATGCAATATGGAGACATTAATTAAACCAGCAGAGGACTTCATTGAAGAATTTTCAAACGACTTGATTAAATTAAAATCTCATTCTTTTTACACTCACATGCAAAAAGAATACTACAATGAGGTAAAAGACAATTTAAAAAAGGGGGAAGCACTATTCACATGCGATTTCGCTGAAAATTATTCATTTATTTTGCAGGATGAAGTGCAGTCCTATCACTGGACAAATAGCCAGGCAACCCTACATCCTTTTGTAATATATTACAAAACTCATGAGGGAAAACTGGGTCATTTAAATTATATATTTATTTCAGACTGTTTGGTACAAAACACTGTGGCATTTCATCTTTTTTTAAGCCACCTTATGCCTGAACTAAAGAGGCAAATTGATAATTTAGACAAAATTATCTATTTTTCAGACGGCTGTGCCGCACAGTATAAAAATAAAAAAAATTATTAAAATATTACTATTTTTGTAAGTGTCAAGGACATATTGGTCAATTTCTGGATTTTCAAAAATCAATAAAACAAAAAGCGCTTATCCAAAAAATTTGATTTTTTGTATTTTTGAGTTTTTTGTTAAGACGAATAAGTGTACCAAAAATCATAAAAATCGGAGATGGTCAAAACTATTGCCTGGTTGACTTGATATGGTTTGACCCCAAGACCATTTTGTTGAAGTTCCGTGCGCAAATACCCATGTTTCGTCAAGAAAAACAACTTGCCTTAGCAATTCCGATTTTTTGCTTTTATGTAATCTTCTAAAAGATTCCATCTTTTTGACAATATTGCGCAAAGCAATTTTCTGTTGTTTCCTTTTATATTTAATTATCTCTTTTAAAATTTTGGACAAACTAGTAATTCCAGTATCGCAAAGTTGTTTTTCCTTTATCTTTTCTAGAATAGCTTTGCAGATAACATATTCCTTTGACTTATACATATCATAAACAATATTTCTAAACGATAGTTTAATCCCTTAGGATAGATCAAAGGTTTTGGAATGCTGTCGAACCCTTTTATATAGTCTGTCCAATTCCTCTTCACTCTTTTTTCGAAGTCTTCTTAAGGTCTTATCTGAAATGCCGCAATCTTCAGACGTTCGTTTTTGCACTGCCAAAACAGACACTAACGGGCCCGAGTTATTTTTTTCTAACGTAAAATAACGTTCCACTTGTAATACCAAACGGCGTTTACCTGGAGATAAACACCTTCTAGGCGTTGTGTCACCTTGCTGAACATTTTCCATAACTTTGCTTTATAACTGCTTTAAATTCCGTAATTCACACACAATAAGAAACAAACTAAAAGCAAATAAAAGCATACCTACTTATTTAAAATAGAACATACCATCCCCAACTGGAGCAAATTTTAATTATTTTTTGGAAAATAGTGATTATTAGCATTTACGAAAGCTCCAGATTTACCTATAATGACCGCAAAATAATTAAATTCTCGGAGAAAATACCTGTCAAAATCTTTGACTTATTGACGCAAAAAGTTTTTCAAAAGTATAAGTGAAAAATAAAATAAAATAGAAATATCTATCGTATATAAGTATAACGCGTAATTCTTAAATAATTTTGTTTTAAGACCGCTGATTTAGCCCACTTGAATACAGTGAACCAGTGGGATGTATGGTATGATCAAGTATAGTGAGGGCATTCTAACTTAACTGACTTACTGTTCAAAAAGCGATAACATCTTTTGGAGATTTAACCCGATATAGGACTTCATACAGCGAACCGACTTTAGACGATTTTTGGTCATGTTTTGATCACCAATTTTAACTAACTTATATACATCCGATTGTTTTCAAATTTGGTATGCGCTTATAGTTCCGGTGAAAATACAATAATATTGTATTATCAGGTACCCACCTCCCCCTAGCGAGGGAACTGGAGGGGAAAAAAAATTTAGTTTGTGCGATTTCAATCAAAATTGTCATACAGAGGTTTTTAGGGAAGGAATTCATTTTTATCAGATTTGAAAATTTCAATATGGCGGATTCAAAATGGACGAAAGCTTTTTAAATACAAGCTTTTATAAAATATAAAGTGCACTAAAAGGTAGAAAATAATTTTTACCATTCTGATATCATAATAATAAAAGCGATGGGCGCAAATTAAAACTAACATTGTCCATCAATATATCAGAGAAATGCTAGGTTAGCTTGGGCCGAGTTGGTTTGAATTAACTTACCCTTGCATTTGCCTGCTTTATAGTGAGTTCAGATTCTTGCGAACAATCATAGTATAATCAATAACATAAATTTATCGAATCAACATGGCCAAACTTCCTATAATGCGCCCATCGCTTTTATTATTATGATACTAGAATGCTAAAAAATTTTACAAGAATTGCCTTTTAAAATAATGAGTTGCAAACTTTATGCTTCACCCAGTATACTACCGTGGTTTAAGTATAGTTGGTAATATAACCGTTCATATTTCATTAAAAAATGCAATTCTTTTAATAATGTGACATTTAACTATTATATTGTTCTCATAAACAAGGTAACAATTTAAACATTTTGAATAGCCAGGTAGGTGTATTTTCTAAATTTAACCCTAGTTAACAGATATATAAATTATACAGAAAACATGGTTGTACGTACACATCACGGTCCTTGAATAGACACGGTCTAGTAATTTTTTTGCTCTGTCCATCTGATGACGACACAAAGATATCGGCTGCTTTCTTTATTGATTTTTGTTGTTGACATTTGGGTTTATGTTATTTTTGCAGACGTTTTTGTAATGAAAATTGTATTTGGTCATCATTTCTTTTCTTTATTTGGTCCAAATTAAGTACCAACGATATCATTTACATGAAAAAATAAAAAAAAAACAAGGTACCTTATAATTTTAAATTTACAATCATATTTCTTGCCTATAGTATTTACAACAAGTCTGGTCTCTGGAATAATAAAATAATCACTCTCCCAAAAATCCCTGACAAAACACAAATACAAAAAAATAGCTTTAAAAACAGGAAAATAACAACTACATAACCTAACTTCTGAACTCATGCAGGCCAAAAATAAATTTTGTTTACTTGTTCACTAAAAGTTATAATACAAGATAAAAGCAAAAAATAGCCCTTGCATCAATCATTTAAACAAAAAGAAAGAAAAATCCTAAAATTTAATCTAATTTGTCAAGCCTTCTTAAGGCGCATTTACACAGACAAACTTTCCTTTGATGTGGAAATGCCGACAAACATTTACACGAGCGTCTTGAGCAAATGCTCAAAGAAATGTTCGAGCAAAAAAACACACGTAAATTTTGGAGTGAATCTTGAGCAAAATTTGTTTGAAGAATTGGGGCTATAAAAATTTCTTTACAAATTTAAAATATATATTGTTATCGGAATTCATTGAACTTAACTGAAAATATAAAAACAAAGTTTTGAAATAAGGTACTTTTAATCAAGTGCTTTCCGACGGAAAAACGATTCGATGCCGAAATTCACATTTTACCTCATAAGCAACTTCGATTGATCTGATTTTTATAGGGGATATGCCAGTATACTTGTAACTTTTTTGGGGTTGTAAAAAAAACGAGAATAAAAAAAATAATAATTGGCACTTATTTATTGCTGTTGCCTGTAAAATGTAATGATAAAAATTTACGTTTAAAAGAATATCCCTTTATTTTACTTCCTAGTCTAGTCTTTTACAATAATAATTAAGTCAAATTAAAAAACCTATGTACATTTTATTAAATCTCAAAAATATGAACAAAAGCACGTTCGGTTTAAATAATACCCGTTTATTACCCACTTTTACAACCCTACGAACCCGACCCTTGTCTAAAAAATATAATTTAGCAGTAATTTAGTAGACTGTGTCGCCGATCTATCATCCCGAGTTTTGGATTTCGCAGGTAGTAGGCCGGCCACTCTTTTGAATCGCAATGTTGCCCTTTGCATATTGTTGGTTCAGTGTCAGTAATCGACCTTGATTATTACATTAAATTGACAATAAATATCTATATCTTCAGCATTTTGCTTTTTTAAGCAACCCTTGGGACCTTAAACTAACTAGGTAAATCTGGTGTGAGGAATTAAAAAACAACAATAAAAGCTAAAGGAAAAGTAAAGCTACAAAAATCCCCCTCCCCACCACTCCTCATTGGAAAAGAATAATTTTCCTGTTTTTTTTGACTTTAGGAAAAAAAACCCTTGGAAATAAAAAAAAACTCACAAGAATATCCCTAAAACAACCACGGGCAAAAAAATCCGGGAAAAACCCTAAGAAAAAAATATTATAAGTAACCCTAATCCATGTGACAAAACTGATAGTAGAGGCAATAATAATGTTTCGCTTGCGTCGGCTTTTTTTCATAAAAATTTTAAATAAAAGTTGGTGTACCATTTTTTTAAAGAATTGAGATCACTGATCGTTGATGTGAAATTTTATTTATTCTCATCTTTAAAAATATGTTTCCAAAATAGATAGCAATAATTTGCTCAAAAATTTACCCGAACAAAATGTTCAAAGAAAAGCTCACCAAAATGTTCACGCAAAAAATTTTAGATATTTTGCACGAGCTTTTATTTGAGCATGTTCGTCTGTGTAATTGCGCCTTTACAGTTTTTAAATGGCCAAAAAAATTAGGTGCTATCTTTGTGTCATCGGGTCGAAGATTGGGGCAAAATTACTAGACCGTATATATTCTACGGACCGTGCGTACACAATACCTCTCGTTAAGGTGTTTCAATTGCCATCACAAATGTTTTTCTTTTATTTTTGAGATATTTCCGTTTATATCGATATGGAAGGAAAGAAAAGCCTACTTTGATTTGATTGGCAGGAAAATTAAAACTCTTCAAGGGAATTAGGTAAATATTTTGAGTATGCGGTTGGCTCCCGTATTAATTATTCCTGACACAACATCCAAAAAAAATGCAAATTGTTTGCCTGAAATTGCCTGTCCACTGCTTTTCGGAAAAGTGTCGTAGTACTAACACCATACCCCCGACCATACCATTGTCTAAGATTTTTAAGCCATGATATCCGTCTACGACCCGGACTTCTTCTGTCTTCAATTTTGCCTTCTATTATCAATTTTATAAGTTTATATTTGTCATTTCTCAAAATATGGCCAACATATTCAAGTTTTCGTTTTTTTGATGGTAAACAAAACTTCAAGATCTTTATTTTATTCTAAGCAAAACATCCACATTAGTTACTCTGTCCATCCAAGATATCCTTAGTATTCTACGATAACACCACATCTCGAATGCCTCCAACTTTTTCCTCATGACCTCAGTCAGTGTCCATGCTTCCATGCCATAATAAAAGATGCTAAAAATATAACACCGAAGCACACGAATTCGGAAAGTGGTATTTTGATAAAAGATAATCTGGCCTGTTCAATTCTTGCACGAACTTCTTGCATGTTGTCCCATTTTTTCTTTAGTTCATTTATTATTAGGAAAATACGGGAAGAAATATTTTAAAAAATAAGTAAAAAAAGGAATATAGAGCAATAAAAACTAAAATTTTCGTTTATGATGTGTTTATTAATCTTGAAAATTCATCAAAAACCATCTATACATCTTAAAATGAATGCTTATTTGTCTTTAACAAGTTCAACGTTTCATAAACCATAATAAAGCTTTTTTGCTGCTCCAGACTTGTATTTATCTAAAAAACAAATTACTTGGAACTGGCATTGGCATTGCAATTTTTTTTTCTCACATCTGGTTAACATTTTGCACATTGTAAAAATAAATGTCAAGAAGAGTTTGTGATAAAAACATGAGGCGCCATAAAATTACTGTGTGAAACAAATACATAAAATGTTTTAAATACATAAGGCCAAAAATCTAAGTGGTTTAGAAAACCCTATTTACAGAGGTAGATAGAAAAATTATCAGGATTAGCATCAGGTTCTTTTTACAACCAAAAGCAGAATAGAGAGTAAAATTATTTAATTAAGCGTCTCAAACTTCATCCTCAGGTATAATGACCTTCATTACATTGTTGTGTAATTATATAAAAAAGCGCACACTAAACCGATTTTCTAACAATTTGTTATATCATTTTTATGGAGCACTAATTTAGGAACATCTTGGTATAAATCACAATAACCAGGGTAAAAGCTGATATAAAAGTGTAAAATAATGGAGCCTTAAACAAATATAGTTAAGCCCCTATCAGTCCTCAATCTGCTAAACCACCTCCAATAACCTTATTTTTGGAAAATTAACGACCCTTTGCGTCAATCCAAGCCCTAAAAAACACAAATAAACCTAGATAAAATTAAGGGTTATTACCCAAAATGCATGATTTAGTCACATCGCTCTTTTTATCTATTTTATTTGGTAGATATTAGGTTACTCATGGAGTTAATCGAAATAAAATTGGACTAGAGGTTAACAAATGGCCCTTATAGTTGGCCATTAGAATTCTATTTTACAAATCGTGAGGGGTCACCGGAAAATGAGGTCTAATGTCCTAACGCCATAAATAGTAGTAGGTGTTATTAGATAATAAAAGTTAGGTTTAGTATAATGGCTATTAGTCGTTTTCTCTAGAGACAACTCGGTTTTTATTTTGATGTTTTATATATTCGCAACGGTGAAGCGTCGAGGGGGGGCAGCGGGGGCCCTTTGGTTGAATTGTAAAGCTCCCCCTTCCACAGCTAATCCAACCTACTTTTTTTTAAACATTTTACAAAAAGCATATGAAAATTTATTACAATTTTAGTATACTTTTCTTAAAATTTATGGCAACCTTATTTAAAAAAAATATTCTTTAACAAAAAAAAACTAGAAAAAGATCAAAGTTTTTGAAGAATTTTATGCAAAAAATTTTACCTGCGGCGCTTTCACATTGTTGATTGATTGATTGTTGATTTAAAACGTGTAAAAAAATGGCATTATGATCCCAATTTTTTTAAAATTTTGGCCTGCAGGGCATTTCAAACATGATTTTGGCTACAAAACTAGTTGCAGTTTTTTATTTCAATATGGGTTTCAATATTTAAAAAAAAAAACGTTTGCCTACGACGCTATTACATTATTAATCATTACAATATTAGTTTAATTTGAGTCAACGACATTAAAATTTATAAAGTGGCATTTTTTGTTTAGTTTTCTCAAAACTTTCGCCTTAGGCGCCTTCAAAACATATTTTTGGAGAACGATCCAGAATCGAGACTAGATTCTTGTTCACTTGTTCTCGCTTTTAAATATAACTAAATGCATTTTTTACACACGAATCCAACCTCAAAAAAATCTGTGACCGCCCCTGCCTATTCTGCTGCAACTTATCTTTAAATAGAGAAATTATTCAGATCCTCTATTTTTTTAGGGCATGCGCTGCCGCTGTAAATTTTTGATTTAAGATTATTAGTTTCGGTTCATGAACATATGTGAATTTTACTTATCATACGAAAGTAATAAATTTTTTTAAATTAAGTAAATGATCTTATTGTTTTGGCTAAAAAATGTATTTATTTAACTTAAAAATAATTTATTTAATTGTTTTTTTTAAATCTCGCGCAGCTCCAGTAAAAAACAGCGCTTGACAAAGTAGCGGATAAAAAATAGCGCATGACAAAAGGGCGCGGTACAGACAGCGGCGTATCTAGCCCAGACCTCTGGGGGGGGGGGTAATTTATTGTCCGGGGTGTAAGTTCACATTTTGTTGCGATTGTTGCCATGCCGCTTTCTGTAAAAGTCAAAGTGAAACTGGAATGCAATCGTCTTATAAAAAAGTGTATTGCTTTTATATAGTTGGGCCATCTAACAGAATGTAAACTACTGGAGGGGCTTAAGCTAGGTAGAGGGGCATCAAGAAGGGGAAAGAATTTTAAAAAAGCCAAATTTTATTAAAATAACGTACAATTATGATAAACATGCACCGCGAGCAAAAATAATGCAAAAAATGGCACCGCAATTGAAAATTTTATGAAAATAAAAGTAATATGAAGTGGACCAGAAGTTGCACCGAGCTGCCGCTTTTGAGTAGCACAAGTTACGCCGCAGGCAAAATTTTTTGCAAAAAATAGCAAAAAATGTATCTTGTTTGTCCATTACTAAATAAAAATCTTGAGCTTTTAGAAGCTCTTATCTAAAAGTTTTAGGTGTTATTTTTAATCCAATACCTGGGATCTTGGGGGAGGGGGGTAATTACCTCCATTACCCCCCCCCCTTGTATAGCCGGTGGGTACAGAACATCTCCCTTAACCTGTTAAAACTACCATGCATATCACAAAATATACAACCCCCAACCCATCCTATCTGTTAAATAAGTCGGGAACCTAAAAGTGTGATTAATAATAAAATTACTTTTAAACAAAATACAATCGCAAAAAGTATTTAAATAACACATTAACGCACCCCTAAAAGAAAAGAGTTAAAGCATTGCAATGTGCTTTAAAAAAAAATTCTGATTTATTCCGTTACTACGCGAAAAATGATTTTTCTGTAAATCTAAAAATTTCCTTTAATTAATATAAAATATATTAAGTCTACTAGGATGGACCTTTATTGCAATATCTTTCAGAACTTAAGCCCGTTTCTCACTATGCATTTTCTCTATGCATCTTGAGAAGTTGCATGCATTTTCCGCAAAAAAGATGCATGGATTCGAGATGCATGAAATAGAACTTTTTCGATGATGCATGCATTTTGGGGAATTTTCTAGTGAATTTTGCTGCGACAACATAAATATTGTGTTGGCAAGCCTATGCCGATCAATTATCAGCTGTTAAACTAAGATTAGGTTCTAGTTTTCAAAATTTTAATTATTTGTTGCCTGATTTTTTTCTTTTCCCTTGGCTAAAAATGACATTTCTTGATGCACAGTGTGAACGCTTTTGGATTTCATGCATCTAGCAAAAGATGCATCTGTAAAGCCCTGTTCTCACTATGCATCAAACACATGCAACTTTTTACATGCATCTTTTTCTTGAAGCATGGAGCTGTGGGGGGTGTTCATACTATGCATCTTTTTTTTAGAGGAAATGCCATTTTTAGCCAACATAACAAAATCACTAATTAAAAAAATCAAAAAAGCCCTAGATTTTTAACTGCTTTGATTACTTTTTTCCTATACCCTTTTCTAGCGCATTCGCTAAAAGTTTAAGTATGCAACCAGCAATATTTTCACGACTGAATATTTGGTGTTCTTGAAGAATTCTAGAAATAAAGAATTATTCCAGAAATAAAGAATTCTTCGAAAAAAGGAAAAGTCGAAAATTCTGGATTGTTCTAGGATAAGAAATATTAAATAAATAGGATTGACAGGCTTGGACTGGGAATTAGAACTTGCAGATTGTGAGCATTGGCAAACAAGAATTTTAGAAAGTTTTAAGGTGATTAAAAAATATTGAAAATAAAACTCATAACCTAAAATTCACAGCTGATCAGCAACTTGACAACATAAAAAAAAACGGTTGGTAATCAAAAGGTAACTAGAAATTCCCCAGCATGCATGCAACTTTCTGATAAAAAATAGAGCATGTTCTATTTTAGCGCATCTTGCAGCATGCGTCTTTTTTCGACGAATTTCATAGTGTGAACACACAAGATGCATGCATCTTTCTGAGAAGCATGAAAAAGTTGCATAGTGA
This sequence comes from Oxystoma pomonae, assembly GCA_963921995.1. Taxonomy (NCBI): domain Eukaryota; kingdom Metazoa; phylum Arthropoda; class Insecta; order Coleoptera; family Brentidae; genus Oxystoma; species Oxystoma pomonae. The sequence continues at coordinate 75,905,444 of OY998166.1, read as the reverse complement.
GAACAGGGCTTAAGATGCACGGGGAAAATGCTCAGTGAGAAACGGGCTTTACGTAAGTGGCAATTTGATATCCCCAATGTCTAGCAATTAGCGCTCAAATATATACAGCGTGTACACCCAATAGTTGGACGTGCTGTATACAGTGTGTTTCAAATTCGATGCTCACCACGAGAATCTCCTAAACGGTAGGAGATACGAAAAGGTTTAAATTAGGGCAGAGTTGCGCAATTTGATGATTTACCCAAAACTAGAAATAATGTTTACAAAATCCGAGTAGTTCCGGAGATAGGCGAAAAAAACCGAAATTTTCAATTTTAGTTTTTATTTTTTTCCGCCTTTAGTTGTTGTTGAGTTGTCAAAAAGTGCTTAAAACTTTCTACAGACACTTTTTTAAGATCTACCAGACGAGCTATTCATTTTTACGATTTGACATTTCAGTTTGACAGGAGCGCTGTCAAGTTCATTTTTTCTTATGGACACATCCTTTTTTTTCTGGTTGTTTTGTTTCGGACGCAAGGTAAATATCATTTTGAAACATTATTTTAACAGGGAGCTTGTTGTTTCGGGCTTAGTGACCATCATCAGTTAAGAAATCCCTTTATACAAGACAACTTAAAAAGCGCTTGTAGTAGTATCTACAAAATTATAGTTATCTACAAAATTTTGGGATGGTGTCTGTCTGTCTGTCTGTCTGGGACACGATTACTCAAAAACCGGAAAACCGATTTTTATGAAATTTGGCACAAAAATTCTTTGTCACCAGACGCAGAGCTGATTAGTTTTTGACACGCGGTTTTCACATTTAGGTAGATAATTACATTTTAAACAAAAAAAAAATAAAAAAAATTGAAAAATTTTGAAAAAAATTGTATTTTTTTAAAAATCTTTTTATACAGGAAACTTTTAGACGACATTTAAACCAAAAAAAAAATTGGAAAATATGGAAAAAAAAAAATTTTAAAAAATTTTGACATTTTTTTTTAAAAAAGGTTTTATGGAACATAATAAAGAACATAATAAAAATATACGTGCCTGCTGGCGTCATTTTTTAAACTACTACAAACGCTTTTTAAGTTATCTTGTATAACGGGATTTTTTTGAACTGATGTCATTAAAGCTGAAAAAACAAGCCCCCTTGTAAAATAATGTTTCAAAATGATATTTTCTTTGCTTCCGAAACAAAGCGACCAGAAAAAAAAAGGATGTGCCCATAAGAAAAAATAAACTTGACAGCGCTCCGGTCAAACTGAAATGTCAAATCTTAAAAATGAATAACTCCTCTGGTAGATCTTAAAAAAGTGCTTGTAGAAAGTTTTAAGCATTTTTTTGACGACTCTAATAAAAAAAATTCGGTTTTTTTCGCCTATCTCCGGAACTACTCGGATTTTGTAAACTTTATTTTTAGTTTTGGGTAAAGCATGAAATTGCGCAACTCTGCCCTAATTTAAATCTTTTCGTATCACCTACCGTTTAGGAGATCCCCATGGTGAGCATCGAATTTGAAACACCCTGAAAACACTTTCTTACCGTGAACATTAGACTTTATGCATTTAATATGCATAGATGTGTGTGTCTTTCTTGGCTATGAGTTTGTCTTTACTGTACCTGTCCTAAATAGAACCAAAAAAGGATTTTTAATGGCCGGCGCCTACACTTTTACAATAGATACGAGCTTAAGGAAAATCATGTTATTTATAATGATTTAAACGTATTGGAACGCTATATTCCGAAACAAATAAGGTATGACCTACATCTACAACATCAATTTATTCTAGTTTCTCACAGAACTTTATTGGGATAGTAATTTCCGAAAATAAAATAAATTTATGTTTATTTTCTGGTGTCAACCAGAAATGGTTGTTTTATTAAGTATGTTTTTCACACCTCTGGGTAAAACATAAACAGCTATGAGACTAAGAAAGGTCGATGACAAAAATATGTTTAACTTTTATAATATTCCTTATTATTAGGATCATCTAATTTAGTTATAGCCGAGTCAAACACTCGGGTTACGGGTAGATAATTGCTACGTTTTCACGTGGAACTGAATAAGTTTTCAATACGATTCACTTTTGAGCTTTTGAAATTTTCCTGATATATTTTGAGGTTAGTTTTTGCTAATTTTACTTCTTTGTTTGCTTTTTTAAGGTCATTAAGTTTACAGCACAATAATATAATTAAAATAGTATATTAAAAAACAGCTTATTATTGGTGTCATCAGTCAGTTCGATACGATACCCGTTTTTATGCAGTTGGATCGTAATACGATCTCAAAAAAGCGGTATTGAACTTGGACAGGACCAACGAAAAAAAAGTTTAATTCGCCGCGTTTTCATGGAGGTTTGAAAGTTAATTGTATTGAAAACGTATTCAGTTCCAGGTGAAAATGTAGCAAATATTTTTTCCCTTTTCCCCTGCGGACTAACTTTTTGTAAAAAAATAAAACATATCGACCTTCTTAAATGGAAATTTGTATTCGGTAGAATTGCCCGATTATTTTTATATGTTGAAGTACTCGTCCTAAGAAGATTTTTATTTCATTGCGCCAACTATCTACCCCTCCCAGAAGTACCCTAAAAGTGACGTCAAAATCGCACTTTTGAGTAATTTTTAAATTATTATAATGACCTTATTTGCAAACCGACCAGAATCTAATTTTCTTTTTTTAAATTTGCCATAATTGCCATTTTAAAAATAAAATATTAAACGTCAAAATTGCACTGCCATATTGAATCCGCCATCTTAAACTTTTTTATTTCTCATCTGATTTAAAAGAAAAACTTTCTCTAAATTTAAAACGTTTCCAAGACACCTAACTGTGACAGAAAACTGACAGATATCAGTCTCCATCTTGCGCCGGCCATATTGAACCTCGTTATTTTTTGTCCGATTTAAACAAAACTTTTGTTTTCAACAATATCCAATATCCATCCAAAATTGTCATATGTCAGTAGCCATCTTACAAGGGCCATAATGAACTTCATTGTTTTTTGTTTGATTTAAACAAAAGTTTTTCTAAATTATGAAGGGGTTGAAATTTTGAAAGGAAGTTCAATATGGCCCTTGTAACATGGCTTAACTGACATTTCAATTTTGCGTCCTATTTCAGTAATGTTAGAAAACCTTAAAATGTATAAAAAGTTATGTTTATATCGGGCAAAATATAACGAAGTTTAATATAAGATAGTTACTGACATATGTCAATTTTGGATCAAAATAGGATTTTGTTGAAAACGCTTTATGTGCAACAAAAGTATGTCAATTTTGGATCAAAACTGGATATTGTTGAAAACGTTTTATGTGCAACAAAAGTTTTGTTTAAATCAGACAAAAAATAACGAAGTTCAATATGGCCGACGCAAGATGGAGACTGATATCTTATCAATTTCGCATGCTATTTAAGTAATGTTAGAAAATCTACAAAAAGTTTTGTTTAAATCGGGCAAAATATAACAAAGTCCAATATGGCCTTTGTAAGATGGCTACTGACATTGGATATTGTTGAAAACGCTTTATGTGCAACAAAAGTTTTCTTTAAATCGGACAAAGAATAACGAAGTTCAATATGGCCGACATCTGTCAGTTTTTTGTCAGAGGTAGGTGTCTTGGAAACGTTTTATAATTTAGAGAAACTTTCGTTTAAATCAGATAAGAAATAAAGAAGTTCAATATGGCTTTTAAAAAAAGTACACTTCGTTATATACAGGGGTGAATATAAAAGTGTAAGAATATGTTTTTTGTTTATGTAAAACTAGATATATAAAGTTAACGTGCAAAGATATACTTTCTGTTTATTTTTGTTTTAATAAATGTTTGTGATTTTTGATTCCTGAAATTATTTTTATCTAGGTTCGGGAGTAGGGGAGGGGCTCGCATTTAAAATGGTGCTAAGGGCTCGGTAGACCCTGGAACCGGCGCTGGTGGAGGGAGTAAAATAGCACTACTCATAACAGAGCATATAACTATGAGATACTATAATGACCCAAGTGTCGCAAAATGTGTAAAAATAATAACTTTGAAAAACAAAGAAAATAATGTCAAAAATCAGGGTTCCATGGCCAACCCTGATTTTTGAGGTCAAAGGCGAAAAATCTACTGCGCATGCCTGACGCAGTCTGCTCGCACCCAGAGGATTTTCTGCCTCTGCGTTTTTTCCAGACTAACTTGATTGGGATACGTAGCGGTTCAAAATTCGTCCAGATCCGCGCATGACGTCACCTGGTGAGATTTTTGTGGCGCGAACAGGGAACAGGGAACTACCTACGCACAGCTGATACCAGTTTACAAACATTAAAATTTGAGGATAGTTTGGGTTGATAATGGAGGAGCTCACCAAGAAAAGATTTTTTATTATTTTACTCATGAAGGTTTAAAAATAGGGGTTGAAATTTTAAAAGGATTTTCTGTATCTCAAAAACGAAAAGCAACATAAGTTAAAATTGGTATGTAAAAGTAAACACGTGCTTCGGTATTTTTTAAAATTTAGACGGGGGGTTGAGAAATAGGGGTGAGTCTGTTTTGAAGGGGGTACAAATAACTCACAATTACTTAGAATTCTAAATCAATGCAGAGCTAAAAATTCGCATTTAGGTTCTTCTTGAAAAGTAATCGTATAGGTGTACCACCCCCCTGTATCGGATAAATATTTTAATCTATCAAAGTATGGGTTGTGGTGTATCAAACTAAAGGAAACAAAGTCAAGAATCTAAAACAATGTTTTTTTTTCAAAAGTAACAATTTAGGGTGGGGGAGGGGTTTGCACGTAGGAATGGCTTTCTGTCAAAAAGTACTACAAGGTTTAAATTAAACGAAATGCAGTCTGGAAAACAACGAATAGGTGGGGAATTGTGAGGGAGTAAAGCTGGATTCAGAGTTTAATAAGGTAAGCGGTATGACGAGGTAAGATACAAGGGAAATAAATTGCAGGATGGCCCTAGCGGGTTAGAAATTTGTTTTTTTATAAAAATCCAAAAACACATCTACAAAAAAAGAGGTCTATTCACATCTCGATTAACAAACAACTTTTTTTTTCAAATTAGAATGCCTCGCTTGTGGCATTTTTTTAGAAAGCTTATCGAAAAAGAAATACGATTATGTAATTTTTTTTGAGATTTGTCAATTCATGTGTCAAATATCCCCAAATTTATTTTTCCCTACCAGATGCAATCTGCTGTCCTTTATCTATATTTTGGGGTTGTAAGTTTTCCGTCCTTTTTTATTGATCGGTACTTTTTTTGGTGTGTAGCCAAGCAAGTCGTGTGTAAGGTTTCACTCATAATCATTATCACTAAAATGTTTTTTGGGTTTTTAATTAGGACGGCAATATACCTCTCATTTTCTTGTCTTTTGGAAATCTGAAAAGCTTAATGTCACGCGAAAAACTCCTTGTTTCTGATTTTCGACACAGCACCTCATTTTGTGAATTTTTTCCACTGAAAAATTATTAAAACTAATTGTAAACAAACGACCACCTCGTAATAAAAATTGCGACTGAATGCTCTCTCACCAGGTGACGTCAGTTAGCCACGCCTAATCCTGCGCGATATCATATCTGTTTTACTTGTATCATGGGGTCGTTATGTTATCTCATAATTATGTAATAGACCTACCGAATTGCGCAGCATCGGCTTTTGAATTGTGTTAATTCGTGGTCTTCATTTATACCTTAATTTACAAAAATACGAATATGCTAAAATAAGGCATGATATAAAAACATGCAGATGAGGCGCCGCACAAACATCATAGTTTTAATTCAATTGCGCCCAATGGCAATTATACGAAATCCAATTGACCGTGAATGTCACATCATGTCGGATATTGCGGAAACACCAGTCTCGAATGCGGTAAACTGTGCGTTCAAATTGATGTTGAATTGAATTTTTTATTACTCGTATTTTTCGGGAAAATTAAAACTATAAAAATTGTCTTTGGGCTTAGGCTTTACACAAGTCATTGAAAAGGGCCATTCCAACGTCACATACAACATGTATAAGATATGAAATTTTTCATTTTGTTTCCTTTGTTTTAACAATTATGGACGGCAATAACGAAACTATGAAAATTTTATTGTAGTTCCTTAATAAATTGAAGCAAAGTGTTTCGTATTTTTGAAAAGCTTATTTTTTAAGGATTCAGAAAATGAGATAATATACAGGGTGTCCAATTTAAAAAAAAGAAAAGGTTGTTCCTTATAAAAGGGTATACATTTTTTTTACTCCACCATACCAATATGTTATGGGGGACTATTAAAATCGTGAAATTTTGACTTTTCTTAATTTTATCAAAAATGAGTTACTAAGGTTCCAAAACAACGTAATCGACGAAAAAAAAAAAGTTGTCTGTCGGTCTGTTGTCTGTCTGTATACACGATAACTCAAGAATGCCTTAATCGATTTTAACGAAATTTGGTACAAAAATTCTTTATCGGCTGACCATGAACTGATTAACTTTTGGGTAAGGTGGTGGTGGGTTGAAGGGGGGAAAAGGGGATAAAATATTTTAAAACATTGTAACTTTGTAACAAAAGCAAGTAGCAATATACGGCTTTCAGATTTAAGTTTCCATGAATATGGACTACAAATTTTGTTATAAAGTTCAAATTCATGGGAGCTTTATTTTCCGAGATATTTGAAAAAAAATGTTAAAATATATTTAAAAAAAATCATATCTTTAGAAGTAAAGCAGCTATTAATCTGCGGTTTTCAGATTTTGCTTGTCGTAAATATTACCCAAAAATGTTGTTATAAGGTTCAAATCTTTTAAAGCTACAGTTTTCGAGATATTTTCATTTCCTTTGAACATAAAATAATTGGCGTACTATCCGTGCTTTCTAGCACCATTTTTTTTTACCTAAAATGATCCTATATAATTTAAAAAATCCATTATTCCCGACTTTTGAGACATACTGTATATTTCTTTAAATATGCCTCTCCACTAAGAATTTGATGACCTTGTTAGCTTATTATATACTGTTGAGTGCAAAAAAAAATCAAAAAAGGGTCCGCGGCGGCGTGCCCGGTAAGAGCAGATGTGCGCTACCGGGACCCTCTTATTTCAGTTATTTCCTTTATGGATGGGTATAATAAGTGTGGGGTAAGCTTTTCAAATGTTTTGAATTTTTTTAGCATGTTAGGCCCTATCAAGTATAAAAATGTTGGCACGTGGCTGTATAGCAATTTTAGACGCGTTTGATTGTTTGGAGAAGTCTTATTCGTTTTAATAATGGGCAAGTCCATGACAGCTCATGGGACAAATATTATATAATTCATTTTTTGATCTCATTTTTCTCTCTCGTAAAATATACCAGATTGGCACAGATTATCTGAACAATTTAAAAATAAAATCATATTTATCTTTTATTCAAAGTCCAGGATATAACCAAACACTGGTGGTAACTCATAGGACATCAAAAACGGGTAGAGAAAAATCATGAATTTAGAAAGTGCCTTTTCTATAGATATAATAAAATGGTATGATATTGTTTTTCTTTACTTGTTTTGATTTTAAGTTAAATTAAATTTTTTGATTAATATTTTATTTATTATGATTTGGAAAAAAAGTTCTTGCGTTCTAATGAGTGTACCTACACTTATAAAGATACCCCACACACTACTTTGGTTGTGATAGTTTCTTAGATATAAAAATCAAAAAAATACCAAAAACCTTCATCACGCGTGGAGTTGCCCAGATATAAGTTTTGCTATATTATAATGCATTTTTTTACGTTTTTTCCCTTTTTGCGCAATCTCCGCACATCTCCTCCTTAATCTCCTCTAAAATACGGGAAAGTTCTTTTATTCAGCAAGTCGTCGACCGATTCCACCAAGAGAGTTCTTAATATATTTAGTGGAATGTTGGTGGCACCAAACGGGTGGATTTCGGCAATATTTGTTTTTTTTTAACCAAAAACTTTTTTGTTGTTTTTTGTTAGAAGTATGGATGCCGCCGCTGCAGTCAAAAGAGTTGTGGTGCAACTATCCCCCAACCTTTTCGAAGATACACACTACAAATTACTTGGGTTTTTTTTTGCTGATAAGTAGACACAAATTGGCTCTTCATCGTCTCCTTGCAGTTGAACCAAAAATGTCTCTTCATCAGGGTTTTAATCCATAATTTTTTTTTTTATATTTGTTCAAAAAACGTTACACTGACTGTCAGTCGATTTCACCGCGTTTGCAAATTATTTTTTGTGACCTACCGATCCAACAACCGGTAGATGTCAGACGGATATAATATGTCATATGTCAAAATCCGGTGGTACACTACTGCTGGAAACCTGCTGAATTAAAGAACTTCCCCTACTTATAATAATCGCTATGTCATTTTTAGAAGATATTCCTGAGATTTCCTGAATATCTAAAAAATTGGTGTTTAAAGCACGGATAGTCCACCATACAATCAATTATTTTATAAAACAGAGAAGATCAAGAGATCTTAGGAGGAAAGAACGAAAATTCAAAATTGGATGAGTGTCCCACAAGGAATACACAAAAGACCAAAGCGAAAGGAGAAACAATTAAACGATGTTTTGCCCGGGGTGGCCAGCGTGGGCTCGTCAGTGGATTCACTAGTCACCCTCAATCCAGACATCATTTAACACCATCGGACACTCTGACTTCCAACTCTGAAACACTCACAAATAGGCATCGTTCCGTATGGTACTTATTATAAGTCACCTGATACGGGTTCGTCCTGGCTTGTTAATCTTTCCAATAGGAATATGCTCCTAAGACAATTAAAACAAGAAGTTAAACTTCCAAATCAGTTACATCAACTGAAAAGGATCTAAAAAAGAGAAGATCAAAAGATCTTGGGAGGAAAGAACGAAAATTCAAAATTGGATGAGTGTCCCACAAGGAACACACAAAAGACCAAAGCGAAAGGAGAAACAATTAAACGATGTTTTGCACGGGGTGACCAGCGTGGGCTCGTCAGTGGATTCACTAGTCACCCTCAAATATTTTATGTTGGAAGGAAATAAAAATATCTGGAAAACTAGATTTGAATTTGGAATTTGGACTTTATAATAAAATTTGTAGTCCCTGTTCATGGAAACTTAAATCTATATCGCTACTTGCTTTTGTTCCAAAGTTACAACTTTTTTAAATATTTTATCCCCCTTTTCTCCTCTTCAACCCCCCACCATCCTACCCAAAAGTTAATCAGTTCGTGGTCAGCCAATAGAGGATATTTGTACCAAATGTCGTTAAAATTGATTACGGCGTTCTTGAGTTATCGTGTATAGAGACAGATAACAGACCGACAGACAACTTTTTTTTTCGTCGATTACGGTGTTTCGGAACCTTAGTAACTCATTTTTGATAAAATTAAGAAAAGTCAAAATTTCACGATTTTAATAGTCACCCATACCATATTGGTATGGTGAACTAAAAATGCGGAAGATGTCTACATGACCATCTGGAAAATTTCAGAAAAAGCTTGTCTTTACATTTAATAAACGAAAAACCATATGCCCAAATTTCAATACGTTTCGCCATTTTTATATTACTGCATCAAATGCACTTCTTCGATCGGTATGTTTATAATAAATTTTGAGTATCTTCAAAACGAAAATAAATAAGTACCTATATATGTTCTCAAGAATTTCCGGGATAAGATTTCTGCCGTCCCAAGTAAAGATTTTGATTTTTGAGTTAATATAACATAATAACCAGGTAATATAAGACAGATCGTTCTGATATTAACTGTAAATTTAGATAAAAACCTTTTTTACCTACGGCCAACGAATAATACTAATGTTACGAACATCTCAACAGGACTTTAATGGCTTATTTACGGTCCTAGGATAATAATAAAGCTTAGACGTAAATTACAAGATGGCGTGACAAGCGATGAAACTTTATTTTATAAGAGCACTAATTGACTTTTTTTGACTCATTTTTTATATTTTTAAGACAATAAATATTTATTAAACGTAAATAAATCTAATATAATTTTAGTACCTAACCAAAAATAAGTCCTGTTTTAAGAAATAAAACCTTGTTTACAAATTTATATGAAAAGTCCCTTAGTAACCTTATTTGTTTTGACGTCATTGAAACTTCAGGTTATGAAGAGTGTAGACTTAAGAGTGTTCGCGTTTGATATTTTTAATAATAATAATGATGGCGGCAACACTGGAAGAGGTTCACAATGGTCTGGAAGAGCTCTCTGGAGTACATATGCTCCGACAGCCAAGCGGCCCTAAAAGCACTTAGTGCTCCAAAAATTGCCAATACTCTGGTGGAAGAGTGCGTCGGAGCACTGTAAGCCTTGAGTCAAGACAAGAGAGTTACAGTGATTTGGGTACCGAGACACACGGGAGTGTCGGGCAACGAAAAGACGGATGAACTCGCTCGGATCGGGGCCAGCACTCAATACGTGGGGCCGGAACCACTCTTAGGTATAACAAGGAGACAGATGCAAAGTCAACTCACTGGGAAAATGAAAGAGGATGCAGACAGTCCAAAGAATTCATCGACGGACCGGACGCGGCCAGACTCAAATGGCTCCTGAGTCTTGGGAAGGACACGAAAATATATTGGACTACTGACAGGAATACTGACCGGCCACAACCGACTCAGTAAGCATCTGACTCGCATCGGGATCGGGAATGATGCCAGGCCTGCGGGAGGGCGGAGGAGACATCCCGGCACATCATTGCGGAATGCGATGCATACCTAAGGATGAGGCATTAGGTACTCGGATAAACGAACCTGAATGCAGAGGACCTACGAAGGCCCGGAGAGCCCACTACCGGCGGTGCCATTTATAAACCTAGGGCTACAAAGTAGTCGTTACGTTCTTACAGTTCACCAAATATCTTTATGACGTCAGCATTGCACGATTCCAGTGTTATTTGGCACCACATCTTTTAGTAACTATTTATTGTTATTTTTATAACTTTAAATCGTTTTTGAAATCCACTAGGATTCCGTTGATAGAAGTTTTTACCTATAAAACAAAAGATCAAACACAAAACACAAAGGACCAAAAGTTGTGAGACGCTCATCCAAGTTTGAATTTTCGTTAATTCCACCCAAGAAGAAGAAGTAACTGATTTGGAGGTTTTTTTTAACTTCTTTCTTTGTTTTAATTATCTTAGGAGCATAATCCTATTGGAAATATTAACACGCCAGGACGAATCCGTATGAGGTAACTTGGATAAGTACCAGTGCGGAACGATGCCTATTTGTGAGTGATTCAAAGTTGGAAATCAATGATGTATGGGGCGGGTGACCAGTGGAACCACTGATGAGCCTAGGCTGGTTACCCAAGGCGAAACATCGTTTAATAATTTCTCTTTTCGCTTTGGTCCTTTGTGTGTTCCTTGTGGGATGGTCATCCAAGTTTGAATTTTCGTTATTTCCACCCAAGATCTCTTGATCTTTTGTTTTTTAGTTTCTTTTCGGTTGAAGTAACTGATTTGGAGGTTTTTTTAACTTCTTTCTTGTTTTACCTATAAGTATGAAACTCTTGTTTTTGTAGTGCATTTCTGTTTAAAATATTTTTAATTATGGGATATAACTATTCAAAATGTGTTAATTTGTTTTACAGAAATGCACTCGGGGCAAAATCGGATGGAGCATAATCGGGTACCAGTTTTTGGTTCACACTACTAAAGACAGCGTATGAAAAGTGTTACATTGCGTATTTTTTATATCGGACGTTCGTGTAAACAAGATAAATGATACATACCCATAGAGTTTCGAGCACCAATTCCGTAAAGTTGCGATGGGTTAAGTTTTTCTGGGCATAAGTTTGTAGGTACTTTTGGGCTGGATGATGATTTAAATGAGGCCTAACGTGACAGTTGCATAAAAACACTTTATTGAAAATTTTAACTTACCACCCGGTTTTGCCCCTGGGGTGGGGGCAATACCATATTTAGCACTATTTTTTGTTGTTTTTTAACCACAATATGATTTTTTTTTCATAACTTTATCGGTGTATTCTGAAGATAAGTGTTTGTGGTATTTAGTTGCCAGATTATCGGTTAAAAATTAAAATTATTGGTTGATACAAATCAATTTGAAAATTATTTATAACCATTAATCACAGTTTAGGGTATATGCAAATCTTATATTTTTGGAATCGTAGTGGAACATTTATTTTAACAGTCAACTAAAACAGGGGGGTCACACAACCTGTTTCAAAGGGGGGGGGGTAGTAGGTGTTGGGTTGGGTTAGGCCGTACGAAAATATTATTTATATTTAATGAAAGAGAAGAATATCTAGTTTTAATTCTACATTTGTTTAAAAAATCTTATATAGGCGAAAATTTCGAAGAAAATCTACTAAAAATTTGTACAGATTTTTTTAAATGTTCTTAAATTTAATAATAAATAAATAAATAACAACCAATGATATTATAGCGCCGCAAGCAAATATTGTTGCAGTGTAAGCATCTAATTCATCAAAAATATTGGGTTAGCTGCCAAGAGGGTTGGGTTGGGGTGGGATCTAGTCCTACTTTATACTTTTACATGTGTTGCCAAAACGCGGAGAAAATTATACTAAAAATTCAAATTTTAAAACGTTTTGAGCGCAATTTTAAAAACTGCATAAAATAAACTAAATATAAACTAAAATTGTAACAATCAATGATATTATAGCGCCGCAGGCAAAAATTGTTGCAGTTTAAGCAGAAAATTGTTCAAAAATGTTGGGTTTGCTTCCAAAAGAGTTGGGTTGGGGTGGAATCTAGCCTTGAATCTAGATTTGTTGCCAAAATCATGTAACGATGCGCCACAGGCGAAAATTTGGAAAAAACTATACTAAAACTGGCATTTTTTACACGTTTTAACTATTGTCAGCTCTCTGCATGTTTTTTTAGTGACTGAGTTTATATCGTACGATTCGTTCTCCTTTTAGGGTTTATATCATCTGAAACAACATCTGAAATGATTGTTTATGATTTAGCCGCCTTCAAAGGATGACCGCTCCGGGCAGCCGCCCGGAATGCCCTTGCACGGCTCTGTTTAAAGTAGCATCTCCAATTTGCTCTGAAGATGCTGCATTTTAGTTAAACAAATGACAGGTACTCCAAAATTTCAAAATCTGGAGTTACTGCGTTCTAGTTGAGAACGACAGAGATCCGATTGATTAAAAAAAAAATAGTTTCATGCCGCGTCGCGCCACTGCCGCGCATCCTTGATTTGTAATGTCTTGCTGCAAGAAATATAGTTTACAGAACAAAAAATTGCCATATGTGGAAGTTTATTGCTATAAAAAATGCTGAGAATAACCCGACTCCCTTCAGGTGTGAAAAATGCCGCCTTAAGCATATAAATCACGATGTTGTTTACTAAACATGTAGCGGTATCATATTTGCCTTATTTTTTTACACCATATTATGAAGAATTACAAAAAACAAAAACACGCAATTTCACCAACTTCTTGGATTTTTATATTTTCTCTAGAAGTTAGATTTTTCCAAATTTGTTATTTTTGTGTCGTTGGGAAGATAGGTTCAATGGGTACGACTTTAAGTTTTATAATATTTTTATTTATCTACCGAACAGAAAATTTTGTTAAAGGGTGAATTTGAATAAAAAATACGCTTCTTCCAATTAGTTAATCTAAAAAACTGTATCAAATTTTGTATGGTGAAAGTTTAAAGCATTCTCCCGGAACCATTTACGTGATTTTGCATAATTTTAAGTTTTTTACATAATTCTACGTATCCTAAAAATGTTTAATTCACGGTAAAAATTATCGATTATATTAAAAAACTAAATAAAAACAAGATATATATATATATATATATTTTTTTTGGAAAAACCACGCGAATGGGGGATACCAGAAGGCTCCGCTGTGCAAAATTTTGTTAACTTTTGATGTGCGGTTGATCTGTTTAACTAAACAAACTGTTTTTAGGATTTAAATTCACTCTTAAGACAACTAAGATTTAAAAAATATATTAGATCTGTATTATATTTTTAAGATCTCAAAATTACTGAAATGTTACCTATACATTTTTTTTTCATTCAGAGCACAATTTTTTTTTTATAAGAATAAAAAAAGGATAAACTTGAAACCCGATTTATTCTACTATAACAGTATCTTTATAAAATCCAGGGGGGTGTATACCCCTACCCCCTTAAATCCGCGCTTGTATGGTCTGCCACTGTTCCAATCGATTTATGTCTTGTCTTCTAATTTTGTCCATTGTTTATCATTTTTTGACACAGATGTACTTTAAGCCTTCGTGTACACATGTTAGCTTGTGTACTGCATACACATATAATAATGCTGTGGGACACAGGAAAATAGTAATGAATTTTTTTATATGTCTCACATTAAACCCTTTTGTATTGTGAATATAGTGTTTCAAATCAAAAGACACACACAGCTGAGCTCTGTCATATACATTATTGTAAAGCTAAAATAAGGATCGTTTTAAAATCAAAGAAAGTTTTGGTTGTTGGTCCCATCGTTCTTTTCAGAAAAAAACATCAATGTATCTTTTCAAAATATTTTTGATAACCACACTTAAATAAATACATTTTTTTGGCATAGTCTAGAAAACGGGCCATAATAATCTATAGTGTTTATTTAATAAAATGAGACAAGGTATTGTTACTATAGCTGCTGAATATTAATTAAAAAGTATAACTTACTTAATGCCGTTAATAATAAATTTTTGGCGCTTAGATATTTTAACTTTAAAACGTGACCAAGACGCAAAAGCCCCAATGAAAAATGCTAGATATATACGTTAAAAGTCATTGGAAGACGTGTGAATTACCCTTGGAATTACCTTAACCAAAAAGGATTTGGATACCTCTAAAGCTGATGACACACAAACTTGCACTGCACCGCATAACGCATAGCATAGGGTTTCAACCAATCAGCGCTCGATTTTGGGGCGCCATTTTGTGTTTGCATAGAAAATATCAGTAAGGATAAACTTTTATGCAGAGTTGTTCCGTCTAGCCAATAAAATCGCTGTTTCGGTCACGTGGACACACGTAAAAAATATTAACCTAAAATAGGAAACCATTTTTGATGTTTTTTGTTTGAGATTTTTATAAAACCTAAGGAAATTGTAACCTGGGTGGGGATGGACAGTGATAGCGAAAACAATGAAATGTCTCCGAAGATGTTGCAACTTCTGATGAACTTTTAATTGATTAAAACCAACAACAAAATTCTTTGGTTATGATGTAAATTTGACAGTTCAAACCAAACAAACATGCATATGCATAAAAACGTGTGTCTTGCAATATCTCTATGCCATACTTTGCCCCATTTTTTTTTTGCCCCCGCAAGTTTGTGTGAAGGCCTTAAGAATTAGGCAGCATGACGAAGGATGAGTGAAAAACTAATATCGATCAAAACCTTTTAAACCTAAACTAAAAGATTAACGTTTTTTTTAAAGGAGACTTATAATAAGTACCATGCGGAACGATGCCTCTTTGTGAGTGATTCAGAGTTGGAGGTCCGAGTGTGCGATGGTGTTAAATGATGTCTGGATTGAGGGTGACTACTGAATCCACTGACGAGCCCACGCTGGTCACCCCGGGCGAAACATCGTTTAATTGTCTCTCCTTTCGCTTTGGTCTTTTGTGTGTTCACTCATCTAATTTTGAATTTTCGTTCTTTCCTCACAAGATCTTTTGATCTTCTCTTTTTTAGATTCTTTTCGGTTGATGTAACTGATTTGGAAGTTTAACAATTAGTTAATTGAGTCAAGCAAAACAAAGAAACAGGTTTTACTCGAAAAAAGAAACGGCAACACTGTAAATCTACACGCCGGACGTCGTCGGGGGATATTTTTGTAACTACCTACAGTATGTTTAAAAGTTTGATCAGTACAATCTCTGATCGTCTTTAGGTGCAAAGTGCCTACCTACAGTATAGAGATGGGTAAATCGATCATTTTGTACTGAACGAATCAATCAGTGATTCGTTTCTAGACTGATCGAATCTTTTGAATCGATCATTGAATCAATCATTTGAAATTAAAGAAAATGGTTACCAAAAAAAAAGGTCTATGCAAGATGCAGCTAAATACGACATACTCTGCTGCCCAAAAAATCTATATTTTCATAGATTACCCCGCGCGCAGGAATTCGAATCAAAGGAATGAATGAACGAAACGATCGACCTATTTCCGACTGATTCAGTGTATCGCCACAGTGGGTCAGTCAGTCGTTGATCCGTTCCGATTTGATTCACTACTTTGATTCATTCTGTCTTCGTCGCTCATTTGACTCATTTCACTGATGGAATCATATCGAGCAAACATGACTCGCAAGTGATTCGATCATAGTGAACGAATCGTTCACGAATCACACAGTATGTTCCAGCCGAAGTTTATACAGATTTAATTGACGTCAACTGTCAGCGAGAATTTTCGATCTCATGTTTGGTAATTTTGTTTCTCCCTAAAAAGACAGTTGGTCACAGTTGGGCCAGTGCCGCATAGTTTTCTTTAATTTTGAAGTCGTTATTAATTAAAAATTTAGTTGGAAATTTTTTTATAAAAAATACAATATACTTCCTGATACACACGGTGGAAGGCCGTTTGAAAAATACGCGAGTCTAATCTAAACACATCCTAAAGTCATTATTGATGTTTTGTTTTTTCTTGTGAGTGAAAAATTCATTAGAAAGCCTTTAAGCACAATATCGTAAATGTCCAGGTCATCATCCAGCACTATATTCTTAACCACCATGGATTTTTGGTCGGTTTTTTCACTTTTTTAAATAATAATCATTTACACATAATCTCACTTGTTAGTTAATAATTAATTATTTGTATTTAACCGACCAAATTTGGGGGGATTAGTTCAAACAGTCGATTTTTGCTTGGTGGCATACTAAATAATTAGAAATTTCTTAATAATCAACCATTAATTATCCAAATGCAGCTTTGTTGCATACAGGCACAAAGCTCTTTGCCAAAGCTCTTAATTATTTCTTTTTAACATGAATAAATGATGTAAACAAGCCATTATTTAGGTGTTGTCAATTTGTTTTTGACTTAAAAGTGTCCTTCAGTGCTGGTGTGAGGAAAGTAAATTTGGTTTTAGCCAACCCTTTACAAAAAGCTATTAAAAGCGTTAAAACGGCTTAAAAGCTTTTTATCTTGGACTAGAAATATCCTCGATTTTTCGTGCTAATGCTTTAAGTTCGACCCTTCATTTATTTAAAGATTATGTCACGTGCGCTTAGAAATTATCAATGCCAAACGCTTGGGGCTTAATGCATATATTTAACCCCATAACCTATAAGATCCCATCAGTCCTACGTTTCCCCCAAGCTTTTTCAGCCTTCTCTACCCCATATTGCGTAGCTGGCATTTTAAGCAAAGATGTTTTGTCTAATTTGGGAAGATAGGTTAAGATTATATGAATGTAATGCAATTTTTACTTCGCTCGCTAAGGGAAATAAGGTAATTATCTAAAAATCGCATTTCCAGATTTTAATGAATCTTTGAAAATTTATATATGGTACATACCATATAAAAAATGCAAGACACTTTTGAAAATATTAATTAATAAACAAAAATCTTAGTTTATCGGCGCTAAAATTTTTTACAACATATATATGTTCGAATATGTGTTTATATATATGAATAGCATCCTGAATAAGTCTGGATATACCGCCTGGAAAAGAGTCTAAAAAAATCTGGGGGCGTTCTGGCAAAATCTCTATTTACACGTCTGAAAAAGCCTGGATACTCTATAAAAAAAAAGCCTGGAGACATCCTGAAAAAGTTTCTATATACAGTGTAAAAGTCTGGATACACCCTGGAAAAGTCTGACCGACGCAGCCCAACTAATGTATTTACAAATAGTGGTTTTTTATGTATTTACTTGAGCGAGGGAAGTTTTGGAGTAAATCTTTAATCGATTTATTTTCAATAACATTATAAGATAGAAGAAAAACCGAAAAATAGGTACCCAAAAAAATTACAAACAGTTAAATAGCTACTTTAATTAAATAGAATAGAATATAATACGATATATAAGAACATATCGAAATCGAATATAATAGGATATAATAGAATAAAATATAGATAGTAAATAGAATATAAAACTTTATGCTTCGTTTGACTATAGAACGCAGTGCCAAAAAGGATACATCACTGGGGAACAGCAAAAATGTTTCCTAGACCAAAATAACAAAATCTTACTTATTTTATTATATTATACTAATTAAAAATCTGTCTTGCAAAAGTCTCAATTAGCTCCGGTTTTATACATCCATGCTAATTATAATAATTACCTATCTGCCATTAATGTATGGAAAAATTCGACCATTAAATGGGATATACTTGGATTTATTATACCAATTGTATTTTATAAGGTGTTTAAATACTTAAAACATAAATCCTAAATTGTTAGTTACATTTGAAATAAAATTTTCTGTGTACCGAATTCAATTCAATTACTTTTATTGTTTCTTAAAACACAGAAGTATACACTGAACCAAAAAAGGCACCGTTTCCTAAAACAAAATACATTGAGCCAATGTATTTTGTATATGATTTTTGCCCCGATGTAAAGTTTTATCAATATCATAATCAAGTTTACATAAATTTTATAGCCAAAACGAGTTATTGATTTTACTGCTGCAAGACACAGTTTCAAAAAAAAGTTGTTACAATATAAAGAGTCTTTAAGACTGTTTTTTGTGAAGGGTGTTATGAAATCAAGGATGACATGTTTTCATAGCTTTTAGTTACACCTAAGAATGAATTTAGTAAAAGACTGTTACGTACATAAATTTCATAACCATGTTTATGTATTTTGTATGCCCGGTTCATAATTTTCATATACTTTTACATATATTCCATAACAACTTTTAAATGACAGTCAGTGATCGCCATTTATTAAATTTATTTAAGACATTGATTAAAATCGTCAACGTGTTTTATTTATTTCATATGCTCTTTTATTATCTCTATAACCTGTACATACTATTAATAAACACTCTATAAAATGTCAAGAAACATTTTTTATTGATTTCGTAACTTCCGTTTATTAATTTCATTACTTTATATGACAATTTTTATAACTTTTCTCCGATTTTTGTAACAGTTACGTGTTATTGATGTACAATTATTTATAAAAAATTAATAAACGCCTGTTATTAATACTATGTACGATATTTTTTTCAGTGTAACAAGTGTTTACCGAAGCCGTCAAAGAAACCTAACACCATTTTTTTTAACGTGGAAAACAATCTGGTAGCCTGTATTGACATTGAGATCTTTATAGGTATTTACGTCACCAGACCGGAAAATTGGTCTTTACAGTTCGACGCAGGCAATTTACAGGGCGAGCCGCAGGCGAGTCCTGTAAACCTGCGGAGACCTGCAAAGACACTTTCCGGTCGTGTATCGTACGTACTTTTTTTTCAAACGATCAGAAAAAACATTTTAGTATCTATCACTTTCGTCGACGCCTAGCCGTGTTGCGTAATTTATGAACAGTCCCCTGATATTTTCTGCTTCTTGTTGGCTAGACAGCCATTGCCGCTAAGGCCGGTAGTTTTTAAGATGAAAACTAAGAAAAACAAGTAAAGTTTTGTGGTTAGAAATGATTTTTGTATTTTTAACTTGTGCAAAATTGTATAAAACATTAAAAAAATTATAGTGTAGTGCCTATTAGCTTCACATAGCTAAATCAGTGATGACCGACGACCAGTTATGGCCACCCATGGCCAACTTATCAAGCAAAATAATGATAAAAGAGCTCATAAAAAGCATATTTCTAGGTTTGTTCTTTATCCTATATTTATAGTATACTCTTACTTTGAGAATTAAAAATGTGTGGTCGATTTTTCGGTGTATGTGACTCTTGAAGCAGCTTTTATTATTTCCTTCGGATTCAACTCATTTTCTAGATCTGAGTCCATTTTTGTAAACAAAACTTTTGAAACAAATTTAAAACAGCTTTTTTAGAAGTGTCAAAACTGCCCAAAAAAACAAGCTAAAAGCTGTCAACAAGAAGTCATAGGCAAGGCCAAAAATGGGACCGGAAAAGGATCAAGGGACCGGAAAATTGAACGAAAAGGTCATTTCTGGAGAGTGGAAATATTTCGAAAGAACATGCCTTGTAATGTAGAACTTTCCGTATGAAAAATCGTACGGAAAGTGGCTATTTTCCGGTCGTTTGAAAAAAAAATCTTAAATAGGTTAGAGGAATGGGGTTAAAGCAAGATCGGATCAGAATAAAAAGAAAATTTGGCCACCAGGCTAAGAGAGTCTTTTGAGCTTATGAAAATTTTTTTGAAGGTTAGTTATTTAAAAGAAAAGTTCCCTAGAATCAGTGACATTAAAATTATTAACTTTGAAAGAGGGAATATTTGTGGTTCCCCAGATTAGGACACTTTTCGGAGATGCGTAATTCGATTTCATACTTCAAATCGAGGAAAAAGACGCTTGTGTGTGGGGTGTTAGCCGACTACTGCTGGACCATTACGAGAGAAGGCTACTTTCAAAAGGCAGGCTAAGAAGTGTCTAAACTAAACTAAAGTAAATAATAAAACCAAAAAAAGAAAGAAGTTAAAAAACCTCCAAATCAGTTAAAAACGAAAATTCAAACTTGGATGAGCATCCCACAAGGATCACACAAAGGACCAAAGCGTAAAGCGAAATGATTAAACGATGTTTTGCCCTGGGCAATCAGCGTGGGCTCATCAGTGGTTTCACTGGGCTGCCCAAAATTAAAACGAAGTAACTGCATTTTTATTGAAACAGAGAAAAACGACTTTTTCATATGTTAACTTAGCCACTTAAAATAATCGGTTAAAAAAAGAAAAAGGTTGATTGTGATCAACGTAGTTTAAATCTAAAATTAATGTAGAGAGAAGTTGGGTGATCAAAAATTTGTTTTAACTTGTGCTTTTTGGAAAGATAATTTTCCCAATTTATCTACATAAAACCTGTGATAAAACGAAGCAACTGTTCTTACTGTTTTTTTACCTAAAAAAACGATGTTTTCTGGAGTCTTAGTTTTCACGCAGCATTAAAAGGCGTTCTCGAGTTAAAGTGTATACAGACAGACTGACAGACAACTTTTTTTTTCCTCGATTTAGATGTTTTGGGATCTAAATAACCAATTTTAATAAAATTAGAGAAAGTCAAAAAAATCATAATATAATAGTAATAAAAGTAACGAAAATTTTTAAAGTGTATATATAGCGCTTTTAGTTACTGCGCAGACAATCTGTTTTGGAGCCAGCCAGGTTTTCGGCTTTTGAGTACTTATGTAAATCGTAACACTGCCATTCAAGAGAAAAAGCAGACGGGCTAAACCATTTTCACAAAATTTCAACACCCTTAGCATTTGAATTTGGTATACCGTGATCTAACTAAACGTTGGATTGTTGAAAAAAATCTTTCTTAATGCTATGACCAGTGTCTATGTTAATTTTTTTTGCTAGTCAGAGAAACTTTACAAACTTTTATTCGAAGATATTGAATTCCAACATTCCACACAAATGTACATAACCTCGTCGGCCTCTTGTATATATACATTTCTTTGCATATTTTTAAACGAATAGTAATCCATATCCATATTATTTAATTTTTTTAAAACAAACTAGGAAAAACTCCAAAAAATAAAATAATAAAATAGATTGTTTTATTTTTTTCGAAGTTGCGCACTTTGCCATCTAGGGAATCAGCTTCTTTGCATATTTGCAGTGCACTCTGCACCAAGCTTCTCGTCCTGGTACTAAAAATAGAGGACGCCGACATGTTTGCCTTTTGAAATCTGAGTGGCTGGCAAGCCTCTCAGACCTCTGTTAAATGAGTTTTAAACGGTGGACGGGGAAGAAAATTTGTCCCTCAACACAAAATAAAACAAAGCAACTGCTACGCTCAAGATTAAAACAAAATAGACAAAAGTTAATTTTCGGTTTTATAAGCATTCGTATCCTTATCTCTATCGAGTTGACCTATCGAGCAGGTGTACTTTTAAACTAATGGCGAATGCGTGACAGCTCCAGCTTACGACTCCCTTATCGCACCTAACGAGATTTGTGTGCATTTGATCAGCTGGCGCTGTCACGCATTCGCCATGATTTTAAAAGTGCACCTGCTTGGTTGCTCGACTTCGTAGAGATAAACATACGAATGCTGATAAAACTGAAAATTAACTTTAGGTGTCTATTAACTGCAATGCAGTTACTTTTACTTATTACTTCATTTAATGCCTGAAAGAAAAAACGAAAGTTACCGATTTCGAAAGCGAAGTAACTGAAATTCACAAATAAAAAGAAAGTAACTGAAGAGCAGTTGCTGCGTTTTTTCTTTGCAAATCACAATTACTTCGTTTTTATTTTTGAAAATGGTGATATAACTGTGCAGTTACTGCTTTTTTTGCATCTCATAACTCCATTAATTTGTGTTAGATTTGGTTTATTCATATACCAAATTGTGCGTAAGAACACTGCGAGTTCAACTGTACCTATCTCAATTTTCAGAAAAATGTTAGTTACTCTGTTTTAATTTTGGGCAGCCGATCTAAGTCACCTGATAGATAATAAAAGTTTGTTATTTAATTGCTTTTGTTAAATTAAAAATATATCGTTAAATGTATTTCGTATATTCATTGTATGCCTATAAATTTTGTAACAAATAATATATTTTTTTGCAACCCAACTTAAATCTTTAACTGGTGTATATTCGTTACTTGGGTGTATATAGTTAAAACCAAAAATATAGTTTTTATTCAGGAAACAAAAGAAAACTTGAAATTTGTTCTCTGGTGAGTTCTATATATTTTGGCAGTGTTGTCCATATTGAAAGAAAAAATAAACAAGAAAATAAGCCAAAAATTTAGTGAGGGTAAATAAAAGAAAAGAAAATAAATACTTGAAAGTAACATAAACTGCATTCACCCTAACCATATACATAGTATATACAGTGTGTTCCAACGAAAACGAAATAGATGCGTACTTGAGTCTAAATTTTGATACGTTGATTTTTTATTTGGGTGGGACACTTTTTGGCTATCTTTTAATTTTTGTAGTATAACCCCCTTCGAGGGGAAAACAATATTTTGAATAGGGAAAGTGGTGACAAAATTTTATATAATTATTATAAAGAGAGTTCCACTAATGTCCTAGGGTATTTAGAGGTTTCCTACAGGAATTGAGTTTGTATATTTGTTTTATTAAAGGCTCTAAATTGATGGTACCCTAAGATAACATAAAACTGGCGTTAACAATATTTCCACGGACATCTTTATAAAAATTAAAGTCATCGGTAACAAATGTTATATAAATTGTGCTAACAATGTTTCCACCAACATATTTATAAAAATATAATCAGTGACAAGTTATATAAATTGGTGTTTGAAATCATTTTGTTAACCCACCTATAAAACCTTAAGTAACTATCAAATAAAGATACCCAATAATTATATAAATTGGTGCCTGTAATGTTCTTATGAACTCATTCATAAACCTTTTTTGCCGATAAGGTTTATTTCTATAATGTTTTTATTAATTTCTGTATATAGTCGTTACCACTGTTTTTACAACAAAAAAACAACAAGATTTTTTCGTATACGAGTAAGGTTAATTTTGCGACATCAAAAGGCGCGTTTTTGCGAGATACCATACCATCATTATCTGGTTTTAATTACGTCTATCTGAGAGAGATAAGAGATATCGGGATCAAATGCATTTTACACCCGATTCCGACTAGCGTTTCCCATGCACGGCCACCCCGACTCAAAAAACTCATCACGTGGATCGACATTTGTCTATATAAGCAAATCTTGCTTAGACTACATAATGCGTGTTTTGATTCGGGAGGGCCACGCATAAGAAGCCCATAGATGGGAACCGGGTTTTAGAAAAAGAGAGCAATATATAGTATATAGTATATAGTAACCGTGTTAAGTTCGCAATAACGCAACGTGAAACTTCGAGTACATAATGAAATACCCACCTGTACACCCTTTGACCCTGCAATCTAACTATCTTCTTGAGATATGACAGTTATGCGAGGTTGAAGGGTGTGCAGGAGGGTATTTTTTCTGGTATGGGTTTTATATTAACTATTTGCTGTAACTTCTATATAGAAAAAAATGCTCATTGGGTTGTTTTGAAGGTCTCTTGAATATATTTACAATCATGTAAAAGTTTCGAAAATCTATCGATTCGTTATTATTTTTATTTTTTAACTTTTGGAGAAATTCCGAGATATGTCGACTTTTTTGTTGTTAAAAAAATTATACTAAATAATGCCTTTTTTGATACGTTTTAAATTCTGCTAATAAAAAATTGTTTAAAATCGTCTATAATTACGGTATTATAGCGCCGCAGGCGAAAATTTTTGCAATTTAGGGATGGAGTTCTGTAAATATTTTGATTAATTTAGATGCGCCGCAGGGAAAAGTTTTGGGAAGATAATATACAAAATTCCATTTTTGACATGTTTTCAATTTTTGTATATTATATTTAAAAATACATTTCTGATAATTTCAAAAGTTTTTTAATAAAGTTATTTACAAAAGCGTTCTTTTTATATATATTTTTAGTTCAAACTTAGTAAACATTATGTAAAATAAATTTACTTTTAGGAAAAAAACTATCTAAAATGTTCTGATGTGGCAACAATGTTTTTTCTTTTCTTGGAAGCTTTCTGTTCACCAAAGTGGTAAAACCACAAACCTTATAACCAAAAAAATAGACTGATGATGTTGCTTTAAGAAATGACTGCTTCATGTATTTGACAGTTTGGTGCCAAAAGCAGTTGGCAATGCACCAAAATCCCTATAACTACCAACTGAGAAGCACAAATAACACTAGACGCGGCTAATTGTAAAAAAGGCTCTGGCATAATAAATTTGCAATTTTTTTAACGATAATCTTAAATAATAGCCCCCCCCCCCTCCCTTAAAATATGAATTTTTTTAAATGGGTAAAGTACATTTTATCTTTAGGAAAAAAAGTTCCCCTTCTTTAAGTATCTACACCAGTTTATGAATGACCCCTTAAAAAAAAATCACCCTGTCTGTTCGGTACTCTTTATTTATGCAGGCAAATAAAAATAATAATTCAAATAAAAGTTGGGCTTATGGGAAATAGTGTAGGCGAAGATGGGCAACTTTTATTATCTGAAAAAAATTTGCGCATAACCTCACTCATTTTTTGGTTTGGTTTAGGCAGATACCTATTATTTAAGAAAACAGTATGATTGAGTTTAGTTTAATTATTTCAATTATTGAAGCTGTGTGCTGATTGGTTCAGTTATTTTTATTTTCTAGAAGGTGTATGTGTATGGGTCAAGGGATTTGGTTAATAAAACGTCCTTTTTTTGGAATGCCAACGTTTCGCAAAATTTATTTTTATATATTGAAATGCCGACGTTTTGCAAAATTTATTTTTATATAAATTTTGTGAAACATTGGCACTTCAAAAAAAGGACATTTCATTAACAAGATCCCTCAACCCATAAACATACAGCTACAAGAAAATTAAAAATAGGATCGTTAAAAAATTTTGCCAAGTTATTTTTATTCAGCTGTATAAACCAAAATTATTTATTTTTATTTTAATTTTTGTTACTTTAATTTTTATTTGCTTGTATAAACCCAGCCTTAAATTTTATTTGTAGAAAATAATTATTTACAAAATACCATCAAAAAAGTTACAATACAAAAAATACTTAAAAGTAACTTATTTACAAACAGAAACTACTTATTTTTAATTAAAGATAATATATAAAACATGTTGTTTAAACAATACAAGTTTTGTTAAAACTTTTCGGACCTTTTCTCCAGATATACTTTCACTAATTTTATTTGGAGAGCTATGACTCCTCAAAGTGCTGTATGTTTTAATGATTGCTTCAACTAAAAGCTGGTCAAAACAGAGTATTTAATAACAGTCTTAGAGTCTCTTCAAATGCTCAGTAACCACTTTCTACTAATAGCAGCATCTGGTGGAAACCTATTGAAAGAAATAGAAAAACAATAATTAGACTTTTTCATTATTACGATACTTAATAATACTGTCATCAGCTGATGAGCGATTCAACATGGTTGCCTTAGGAAAAATAAACCCTTTTTCATAAGGCATACTGCTAATACAGGGTGTCCTAATTAACATGGGACACTATTGCTATCTCAGTAATTATAAGAACTATAAGGTTAAATTTATTAAGATTAAATAAGTTTTTAAGCTCATAGTTTTAAGTATTACAATTTTTTGACAAATCTCTTTTAAAGAATTTATATTTCTTTCTTTCTCCTGTCAACAATGTTGATTCCCCACACTGGTGAGCTGTAACCACCTCATGGGCCTTTCAGAATACAGGCAATGATCGCAGAAGTATTAAAGAAAATTGGCAAAAATAGGAATTATTTACCCTTACCTGTGATAGGAAAACGTATTTCCACTCGCAGAATTACTGTTG
Organism: Oxystoma pomonae; assembly: GCA_963921995.1. NCBI lineage: Eukaryota > Metazoa > Arthropoda > Insecta > Coleoptera > Brentidae > Oxystoma > Oxystoma pomonae. The sequence goes on along the minus strand of OY998166.1, from coordinate 75,879,052 downwards.
TTGCAGCCGACAACAAAGCACTTCATGATGCAAAAGGGCACAGAAAAAGTATATTAAAAACACAACATGTTAAGCAAAAACTTCTTCATCTTCTCGGTTACTATGGATTCGCGTCTTTACAGACGTCTATCCAAAGCAAAATCTTCGAAAACCAAGAAACGAAAATAAAGAAAATGGCGAATCTACTAACGTCAAGACCGTCAAACGCAGTGCTACCAACCAAAAACGTGGATAAAGAGAAAATAAGTTGTCACGTCAGGACACTGTTTACACTGCCCCTTTGAAATCTAGCTAATTCGAACAGTTTTCTAAATAATTTTTTTTAAATACATAAATAGAAACAGTGGTTTTATATTTTTTCTTAAATTTCGTCAAGCAGTGCTTGTTATATATTCATCAAATACTAAAATATTGAGTTTGCAACCACAACAAATTTTACTCAAGTCGGTTTACTCTGGTTCCAATAACACCAAACTGTCACTTCCATGAGGCAGTCATTTATTGGGAGAAAACCCATAAGCATTAGCAGTCTATTTTTTTGGTTATAAGGTTTGTGGGTAAAACAAGTTTTCAGGTGATTAGGGGCGTATTCGTAGTCGTTCCCAAGGCTTCCTTGGACAATGTAAATTCTTATGGCGAAGGAAGGAGGGATCTTTGAGGAACGACTATACGGCCCTAAAAAAAATATATTTTGTCGCCCGGTTGACAGTTTAAGGCGCTCTTTTTGAAAGAAATTGTCGACCAGTTTTAAAACATATCCATCTTTCTCTAAAATTCTTTGTTAAAAGACCGCTTTCCATTTCAAAATATATTTTTATTTTTACAGAGGAAACATATTTTTGGCAGTAATTTTTTTATACGCTAAAAAAAACAATGAAAACTTGAAAAAAGTGAGTTTTTTTATTCTACGAATCGACATTTGGAAAGAAAACTATAAAATGTAGGTAAGTAAAATTATGGCCTTAAAATGCAAAAAACATAAAAAAATTGGTCAAGAAAAGCAAAATACGCTAAAATATTTTAGGCTTTAAATTACCATCATGTTATATTTTACTTGCATCAGTATAAATGCTTATCAAGTTTGTGAAAAATTCAAAAATATTTTTTTACATAACATGTAATACTGACAGTTATTAACTAAACTTAGATCAACACCTGCTCAACTAAAAAGCCAGTTAACTCTTTTTCGATTTAGTATCTTTTAGCCTACTATTGCGGGCATATTAACATCAAACTGACAGAAAACCCATGTTTCTCCTGTCAATTTGGTCATAAAAATGGCGGCAACAGTACTTGCTTTTTAGTTGAGAACGGTGTTGCTTAGATTAGCAATAGGTGTTAGGTCACTACCCAAATACTTTCCTTATAAAGTTGGTTGCCTGAAATATTATTTGAGGGCTGTTTGAGAAGTTCCACAGCGTCCCAAAAATATGATAAACCCCATAAAGATTTTTAGTTGAATGTCTTTGGGAAAATCCTATCCTTCTCTCTAGCGGTGTAATCAAGAAAATGATTGACTCTCTATGACTTGTTACATTATATTTCTTTTTACGAGGATGAAAAATCGGTTCCCCTAGATATCCTTGATCCTGACGAATAATAATATGTCGCATTATAAAATGTGACGCATATGAAACGGGTTTCTGATTGGAAGTGTGCCCTTAGGGCTTTGATAAAAGAATCAGCGTGGTCAGATTAAGCCTAAACTAAATTTGAGGACGCTACAAGCATGCCAAATACACACGTGCGGTAAGCTTTTGTGTGCAAGTAGAGTTTTTTTATATTATAAGTTTCGGACCTTTCCCACTAAAGACGAAGTTGATAAAAAATCTCCTCCTATTAAATACAACCTTATGCACAAAACAGTTGAAACTTTTTTGGACTTAATCATTAGATAATTGAATCATCTGATTCGTGCATTTTTTATTTTTATTAAAAAAAAAATCTAAACCTATTTTGCTCTAGGATACCTCTATCTAACGATTTTGTCGTTCCTACACAATTAACCCAGCCAATACAGTTACGTAAATGTTACGTAAATACGTACGTACATAAGTTCTAGGTAAACTGGAAGTCACAACAAGGTCCATGTTCTGCATAACGCCATGCACAAAGTTCCCTACTTTTTACGTAAATAATATGTAATTAAAATAACGTAAATGATACATGGCATAAAATTGAGAAACGGCAGATATCGATTAACTAGTAACTAGAAAGTAAATCATAAGGTAAAAGAGGGGTAAATTTGTTTACATAACATTAAGTTAAATTTGACCTCGCGTAATAAATGTACTCTTTATGTAACTACTATAGATATTTATAACATAAATGTTATATAAATATTACGTATTGTAATGTATCATTTATATAAAATTAAAGTCATATTGTGTATATAATTTATATACTTCTAATGTCACAACAAGTTAAAAAGTAACCTCCATGTTCTGCATAATGTCATGCACAAAGTTCCCTTCTTATAACGTAAATATAATGTAAGTAAGTATTTATGTAAATTTTTTGACTTTAGAACAATGAATTAACTTATCAAGAGAGAACAACTTTTAAAGCACCTTTTCCATATTTCAGTCAAAATCACATAAAATTTTGATCTATGCAATCAATTCTTTATTACATATGTCAATTAAATCTCAGCAAACATCGATCTACTGGTACTTTCCTAATATCGTACTTTAACTGCTGCTTTTAACTGATTATTTTTATATGGAATAGTTTGCATATTTTAATAAAGTACCAAAAAAGCCACATTTTAGTACTTTGTTTTTAATAAAGCAAGAAATTGCACTTTATTTTTAAATCTTAGTGCAGCCATAGTTAATGGCAATAAAACCTTCTCTAAATATATCCAAACAAGTAATTTAAAAATATTTTGGTACAATCAAAAAATAAAAAAACTTCCGGAAGTAAAAATAGGTCGTGTAAAAATGTTTCCAAAAAAAATACAAAAATCAAGTATATAATTAGTAATGACAAACATGTACAGAGGTGCAAATCAGCGAGTATTGTACAAAACACTTACATCTTGTTACAAAAGAGTTAGTTTGCATCTATTGTAAATAGATGACGCTACTTTTAATATTTTTTCTCTATTGAAGAGTTTATCAAGAGTTTAGGATATGATGGTCAATACATCTAAGAATCATTATCCTTTTCTGGAGTTATGCAGGTTGAGATTTTACCTAAATGGGACTTCTGTGAAGTTCTGTGGGACATTTAGGCAATCCCTGGGATATCGAGCATACAAAATGGATCAATTTCCCTGGAATTAACTGTGCTATTAGGGTGTGAGATTATCTTGTTTTTGTACATGTATACGTTATTATGTTATACCATTATTAAAAAAGTACAAAGAAATATTAAAGAAAAAGTAAAACTTTTTTGCACTAAATATATACCTGCTGGCCTGATGCAGGCCGTTGTTCCAAATCAAACAGGTTTTTTTTTATTCAACTCGTAGTTCTTGTCATTCGACAAAAAAATTAATTGTATTTTCCTTTTGTTTCAGATACTATAACAGTAATTATTATTAATATAATTGTTCATTAGGTTTTTGTTTGTCCACTGGTAAATCGATCTATTTGATCTAGTGACACAGTCGCACCTATAAGTAAAATAAATGAAATTCTATATTTTGACCACAAGCAGGCGTTTTTATTTACTCTTGTCTGGTATAGGCGTAAAGTACATTTCTATTGACAATTTTAATGGATGGTTATTTGAAAATTTCCGTTAGGCATCGAATATCCATAGGATCGTGTCGGGTTAGGTCCTTATTTGGAGAAAAAAATCGTGAGAAAATGTAGTATTTTACCTTTGTTTCGTTACCTATGTTACGTTTTTTTTAAAATTTATTATGCGTCCCAGGTTTTGATTTTGTTTTAATCATAGATTTTTGTGTCTCCAAAATAGAGGAAGTTATAACTTCGATGCGTATTTGTTTTAGATGTTTGTTCCACCATAACTTCCGGGGCCATAGCACCCCAAGGCTTAACCGATTTTTTTAATTCCTTTTATATTCGATTGGCTTTAGTTTGGTCTTTTTTGTTAAAAAATATACTTTCCCCACCACTTTCATGACAATAAAAAAAAATTCATTGTCAAAGCCTAAAAATCGTCACTTTGATCTTGTACGTGTAAATATGAAAAGACATGGCGTAGTCGAAGTTGCATGCTGCTTTTAAGTTGGATTCTTGGGCTGCTTCTCTGGTCCCATTGCACTCTATAAAGGGTTTATTTTTCTGCAGCATATAACGTTCAACGGCCCAACCAATTTTTATAATTATTTCTTTATTTAATTGATTCAGGACAGCTCCGATTTGGTACGGTTTTATTCAATAACGTACTTCCCCCACTACTTTCACGATAGTACTAAATAACCATTGGAAAAGCCTAAAAGTCATCACTTTTAAATTATTTACGAAAAAATCATTTAAAAAACAATGAACATCACCGAGTAAAAAGGCACATCGCTATGGAAACCATTGTTATTTCATTTACCAGCCGCCTTGATTTATAGTGTAAAGATGGTGTGTTGCGAGAAGTGCTCTTCGTTCGAGATTTTTAAAAGTATGTTCCTATTTTTCTTGGATTTATTGATAAAGGTATTAAAAAAAATAGTGTTAACAACTCGCGGCTAAATTGTGCTATTTTTTACTCGCGTTTTTATATACCTCGCTGCGCTCGTTATTTAAACCAAGGCTTGTAAAAAAGCACTATTTTAGCCACTAGTTGTGAAGACTACTATTCTCACCACTTTTAGACAAAAGTAAATTAATCTATAATATAAAAGTGGTACGTACATTGAAGAAGCTCAGGAGTTAGGTGTAGATAAGAAAAGTACTAAAAACTAAAAACTTTTGAACGAAAACTTGAACCGAGTTGAACCGAGAAGTACACTAAAAAATATAAATAGTAGTAGTTTTCAAAACTAGTGGCTAAAATACTGATTTTTTTACAAGCGTTGGTTAAATCACGAGCGTAGCGTGGTATTTAAAAACGCCATTAAAAAAAGCATAGTTTAGACGCGAGTTGTTAACAATATTTTTTTTAATACCTTTATCAAAAAATTCAAGAAAAACAGAAAAATACTTTTAAAAATGTCGAACGAAGAGCACTTCTCGCAACACACCATATTTACAATGTAAATCAAGGCGGCTGGTAAATTAAATAACATTGATTTCCATAGCAATGTACCTTTTTACTCGGTGACGTTCATTGTTGCGACATTTTAATCTTTGACAGTTTGATATTTTGACGATGTTTTTAAATGATTTTTTCGTAAATACTTGGTAAAACTGGCGGAATACGCCATTTTTAGGCAAGAATAATTAGATTTTTTCAATTTTACTATTTCCGCTATTTGTCTTTAATTTTGGGTAAAAATCCGACAGAAATCAATTTTTTGCACCCGTGATCAACAAAAAAGTTTTTTTTGCATCGGTAACCGAAAAAGCCATGCTTTAGTTATCTGCAGACAGTTCCTAAAATCATTTTTTTGAAGAAGGTATAAAAAAAACAGTTTTGATGTGTATATAGGTATATACCTATATTAGTATCCAACGTATTAATTATGGACTACGAAAGATTGAATTTTTCCCAAGAATTAAGAATAAAACGGTTATCAGAGACTCTCCTGTCACTTATCCTCCCTTCCCCCCAAGGAACCGTATTTATCACTCCTGACTTGATACCCAAAATTTGCCTATACTCAGTGTCGTACGTATTAGGAATTGTTTTTGGGGGTTAACCATTTTATTCTTAATTTTTGGAGAAAATTTTGGTAGTCAATATTTAATCCTTCGTACGTTACAGCCTATACCCTTAAATATTAGTACCCACTTAATTGATTAAATAAGACAAAAAGTGTCCAGAGAAATTGAAACACAAAAACGTTTTACTTTCATTTAGGTAATTTTTTGAAATTAACCCTTTCAGACAGTAAAGCCCCTGTAAGATAAAACTCTGGATACGCCCCTGTGTATAGGACCTTTTAAATGAGACCCAAATCATAAAATTAAAAAATATTTTTTCAAGTTACGAGAGTGTCTTCGTAGGTGTTTTCAAGTCTTCGTAGGTGTTTTCCTATCCTCATAGAATTTCACTATATTGACCTATGCACATACAATACCTTCAAAATATTAAAATATGGTTAGGTTAGCCTTCCATTAGCATATTTTTCGAGCGGATTTCAAGTTATTGTGAAGGTGCCAATCGTTCTGTCACTGTTTGACTCACTGATAGACAAGGTCAAATTTCAAAATCCGCGCGGAAAAAAACTTATGGAAGACCAGCCTTACATTTCATCGCGGAGTTCTTTCTTATTTAGGAAAGTGTGGGTGGGTCAAATTCAACCACCAAACATACATTAGATCACATACATCGATATTTATGCGCTTTCCCTCATGTAAAGAAAGCTCTAAAGCGTTACCGTATTTAAAATTTAAAATCAATGACTTTTAGGTAAACAGATTAACTGACTATACAATGGCATAATGGTGCGTATCTAACAAAGGGTGTGCAATATCTATTTAATAATGGGAGGTTTTATGCTATGAATAATACTGATTTTGCCCTAAAATATTTTCTCAGGAAAATTTTCCCATGGGATAAAAACACATTAGTATGTCCAAAATATAAATGGCAGATATAGAGTGTGGCATTGTTGTATTCATAAAAAAATCTCTTTCAACGATTTAAAAAAATCTACGGGATCGGTAAAAAAATCAAATTTATGTCAATTTTTGACATTTTCCAATGAAAGGAGACATACATTTTTATCTGTAACTGCCAACATACGTAACTTTTTTGAAACACCTTGTATGTTAAACTTGTCTGGGATTTGTAATCCTATTTTAACACTTTTGCTTTTCAAACAATAGTAGGGACTTATTGGGCGTTATTCTATAATGTTTTACCATAATAAGTCCTATAACCATAGTAAGTCGCATTACTTTTCCTTATTCCTAACCTAAAATTTGTAACCTAAAAATTGTGCTTTTTTGTTTTTGTTTTTTTTTGAATTTTTTAAGTGTTTGGAAAATGGATATTAAATGCTGCTTAACACTTCTCTGGGTAAACTGCCTTCCGCTTAAGATTTGAAGGTTTTTCCATATATTTTCCCAGGCCGCTGGGTTGTTGTAGGGATTTTCCCTGATAAATTCTCGCAAAAGAATTATATCGTCAGTGTAGCTGAACAACACCTTGTAGGTTTCTCCAATTTATTCATTTTTTCACATAAATTTTAACAATCCACAAGACTGTTTTTGTTTATAAACAAAAAACTAAAGAATATTAAAAAGTCGTGTCGAAAAACAAACCAACCATCAATATTATCCTTGCTAATTGAGGTTATGTTTAAAGATTAGGGACTTACGGTAAATGTACCGAATTAAGGGAACACCGTATTTTATTACGGTTCCCTTAATAAAAACGCAGGTCACGCGCATTCTCAGATGTCAAACGTCAATTTTCCTTAATAAGGGAACACGAAAATGTACGCCCAATAAGTACCCAGTAAACCCACAAAATTCAGAACCAGAGAAGACTGGATCTTCTTTCTCAAAGTTTGCACATAGTATTACATGAAATATCATTTTATTCATGCAATCGATTTTGATACAAATCTAATAGGGTTTTAAAAATACCGTGTCTCAAATTTTGATTAGTATTTCTTGCGCATCCTGTAATCTCGAATGGTCTACCCCAAAATGTGTATATTTTGAAACGCGTAACTTATTTAAATTTTATTTAATATGATACACACAATTTCAAAAAGAAGATCAGTCAGAATTTAGACGAATAAAAAAGTCGGGAATTATTAAGCAAAAGCCAGCGCAGGGGATACCTAGAGGCCCTGTATACGATTTTTGACAGTTATTGTTTTACCAAAGGTGAGCAACTGGATTTGACAGTTGTTAGGGAAATGTTTAAAAACAAATTGTGTGTTGGCAATGATAGTTGGTAACCCCTGACAATAAATAATTTTGTCACTGTCACATTTTTGATTAAGAAACCATAGAGAAAGTAATAGCTACGCGAGAGTGACCGATACTGTGTTATATTTAGGGAACATTGCTTGTAGGCGACACGAGCGCAGCCGGTGGCTACACGAAGGAACTACTTGTACAGCCAGACGCATAATAAAATAGATATATTCTTTTGGTTAATTTTTTACAGACACTTAGTTCTTTAATAATAAAAAGATATGAAAAAACTTCAGGCGCCGTTTTTCTATACTTTTTATGTTAAAAAATCAATGGATTCGCGGAAGGTTTTAGCTCTACATAAACCTTAAGAAACTTTGTACTGTTCCATGCAGCTAAAAAACTTTCTTTAGCTTACAAAAAGTGTTTTGGACCCTTTAAAAATCTAAAATAGGAAGAGAGGGTTATAGCTATGTTGAGGAATATTATCAAATATTAAAGGTAATAACATTTTATTATGTTATTTTCTTTTATTAATTGGGAAAAAATTCCAGTATAAAAGTCTTAGAGATTTTATAAATGGTTTAACCTATATCTCTTTTTCTTTATTTTCAACTATTATCTTCTAGCTTAACTCTGTATAAATCATCACAATATTTTCTTTAGGGATTTGGTTCGCAAAAATCCCAATTTTCGGCACTCTTCAAATAGTCTCATATTCTCTAGCTTTAATGGTAATGGTTAATCCACTATATAGGTAATTTCGTAAACTCGCAAGATTTCCAACCAAAACTGATTAAAATAACTCACTTTTGAAAATCTAAAAAACCGCTTGCCAGGCTTGACAGACTTTGACAAGCGGTGGCAAAAACCGGCAAGTACTAAATTTAAATTTTGTGAAATATATTTATATATATAATATATTGAAAAATGTTCTGTCTTTCTTTCATGATCATATAGAAAGAGATGGACGGGGCAAGGTAGGTGTTTACTTAATACAAGTATTACTTTCACTCTCCGCCGCTATGCGCTATGTAGTTCCTGCGCGAAATTAGACACTTAAAGTTAATTTTCAGTTTTATCAGCGGTCGTATCCTTATCTCTATCGAGTCGATCAATCAAGCAGCTGCACTTTTAAAATCATGGCGAATGCATGACAGCTCCAGCTGATTAAATGCACGAAAACCTCGTTAGGTACGATAAGGGAGTCATAACATTACGTATAATTACGACCGTCCCTGCATACGAAATGATGTTTTGACGCATTAGATCAGCTGGAGCTGTCACGCATTCGCCATTAGTTTAAAAGTAAAACTGCTTTATAGGTCGACTCGATAGAGGTAAGGATACGAATGTCGATAGACCCGAAATGTGTCTAATATCTTTCTGTTAGTCTCCGTTATTACGCGTGTATATTCACTGTTTGTTTTTGTTTTTTTTTTGTCAAAACGTGACATATTTTACTAACCAAAAAAAAACTCTGGGGAAATTATAAAAAAAGACAACAAAACATCAGTCCATTTCATAAAATCCCTTTTACATATATAATCATGAAAGAAAGACACATGAAAAAAACTAGAAAGGGAGGGAAATATGAATTGCCCAACTCTGGTAAAACAATAACTGTCAAATGTATAGCGAGCCTCTAGGGATACCTACCCCTGGCAATTTCCAACACATATATTTTTTTTTGCTCCTATATCTTATTATTTAAAAAAATGTCACTGTTAAAAATACTGGATTTCTAGTTTTCGCGATATAAGCGTTTTTTATTTAAAATAGTCATCTTTGAATCTCCATAACTTCAAAACTATTAATTCGTTTGTAACCCTTATATCTCGGAAACTTACCAATATTTTTACGAGTGACTTTTCTTGAACCTTTTATAAGTATCGGTAGTTAGTTTTTTACTTTGACATTTTTTGTCTGGTGGGGTTCCCCCGGACCCCCCTGGGTATAGGCCGTAATTGACAAGTGTCAAACAAATAAAACATGAAACTGGAGGGGAGGTTTTTTATATTAGTTGCCTATCCTCTTAAAATACTAATGTCCATATTGCCAAAGTATAATTAGTTTTGGCGGCGGTATATTGATGTGACCCCCCCGAGCGTCGCCAGCCGGCCGCATATGATTATTGAACAAATATGAACAGTTCTCTAAAATCTTTGATTAATTTAGGTTCGCCGCACGCGAAAATATTAAGAAAATTTTACTAAATAATGCCATTTTTTGATAGGCTTTAAATTCTGCTATTAATTTTTTTTTTTAAAAACCACAATTAACATTACATGTTAACAGTGTTATAGCGCCGCAGGTGAAAATTTTTGCAATTTAGGCAAAAATTTTTTGACTAATTTGAGTGAGCCGCAGGCGAAAATTTGGAGACAATTAAAATAAAAATGTCACTTTTAATACGTTTTAAACTCTGCTAATAAAAAAATGTTTTGAATTAAATCACAATCGTAAATATCATCGGTGTTATAGCGCCGCAGGCAAACATTTTGACAATTTAAGCAGGAAGTTCTTTAAAATTTCTAAATAATTTAGATGCGCCGCAGGCGAAAATTTTGGGAAGATAATACTTAAAATGCCATCTTTAAAACAATTAGCCGGATTCAAATCTCTAGGGGGGGGGGTAGCTTCCCCTCTCCCTGATGTGATCTACACTTCGTTTAGGCACACCGCGTGCAAAAAGGGAAAACTGTTATTTATTTAAAACAAAAGCGTCAGGGTCTGGTGCTTGTATAAACACACTGGCTTTATTCCGGAAATAGGTATAGCCCATCAGATTTCATTAAGGAAACTGAAAATTCATGCGTGGTGACCACCGCAAAGCACGAACATACCAATCGAGTGTTGGTAACTACTACCATTGTCTAATATCGCCAAGTCGGGCAACCTTATTGACAAAATAGTTGACTTTTTTGGGCCAAATTGTGGTGCAAACCATATCTTGGATAAAATGTGTCGAACACTTTTTATTTTATACAGATTTTATTTTAAAATCTATGCAAAATAAAATATCTATGAAATGAAAAGTGTACGACCAGTGCCCTAATAGCACAAGTACGTTTTTAAAACGTCCCTGGAACGTCCCACCGGGACTTGTGGGCGTCTCGGGGACGTACCGTGCCGTCGCGGGACCTCCCGGGGATGTTTTTTTTTTTGGTAAAAGTATACTTGCCCCAGGATGTCTTCTAGAGACGTTTTTCAGACGTACCAAAGCAGTCAAAAAACGTCCCCTTACGTAACCACTAGTCAGGTCATAATCCAAGATGGATCATTGTTTCGCGCAGCTTTAGAGCCTTCATTATGAAAGAAACGTTGCCGGGACGTCCCCTCGAACTTTGCAAGGAGGTAATGTTATTAATATCTCCGGGATAGCTCCAGAACGTCCCGGGGACGTTTGCTAATATTGCGAGATACGTCTTTAAGGGGGAACTATACGACGATCCTGTTTTTTTTCATATTCTGCTTTATTTTCAAGACTTGAGACCAGGGCCGTAGCCAGACCTGCGTTGGTACCAGGGCATTACTGATTATTGTCAGGGCGAAATTTTATTTGGAACTCAAATTATTATACATCAAGCACCTATCAAAGTATTTGTATTTTTGGGAAAAAAGGCGTATCTATATCCTGTCTACTCATGAAACTAACATGTGGCAATGCTGGTTGCACGTTATATTCTCGATTCTCGTCGCGCAATGGAGGCGTCGCCCACGGTCAGTAGAATAGATACGGTCTAGTAATTTTGCCCCACTCTTCTACCTGATGACGACACAAAGATAGCAGCTGATTTTTGTCGGCCATTTTAAAACTGTAAGAAGGCTTAACAATTTAAATGAAATTTTCGGATTTTTCTTTTTTTTTTGTTTAAATGATTGATGTCAGGGCTATTTTTTGCTTTTATCTTGTATTATAACTTTTTGTGAACAAGTAAATAAAATTTATTTTGGGCCTGCATGGGTTGATCTTGCAGCAAATAGAAATTAAGATTAGTAGTTGGTAATCGATTCTGTCAAGAAACCCATCGAATGAGTTGGGGTCAGTTCGAACTCCTCGTTCAGAAGTTAGGTTATGTAGTTGTTATTTTTCCTGTTTTGGAAGCTATTCTTTTGTATTTGTGTTTTTTCAGGGATTTTTGGGAGAGCAAATATTTTATTATTCCAGAGGGCAGACTTGTTGTGAATACTATAGGCAAAAATCTGATTGCAAATTTAAAACTATAAGGTACCTTGTTTTTTTTAATTTTTCATTGAGGATGGACCCTTTTCACTAAAAAAATGCATAAATGCAGCTAACTACGACAAAAATAATGTAAATGATATCGTTGGGTTGGGTTGGTTTGGGTTGGGATGGGTACCAAATAAAGAAAAGAAATTATGAACAAATACATTTTTATTACAAAAACTTCGGAAAAAATAACATAAAACCAAATGTCAACAACAAAAATCAATAAAGAAAGCAGTCTCATATATTTTTGTTTCGTCATCAGGTGGGCGGAGCAAAAAAATTACTAGACCGTGTTTATTCAAGGGACCGTGGGCGTAGCCGGCCGGGGTCCCGTTGCACTGTTGCCGACTCGTCGGATACTTCTCTAAATTTTCTGTCGGGGAAAATATTTGTCTGTCAGGGCGGCGCCCTGATCCGCCTTATTATAGCTACGGCCCTGCTTGAGACCTACAGGGTCCTAAATAGTACGTCCTGGGGACAGTCATACAGGAATGTTCCTGGGACGTTTTTAGGGACGTTCGTATGTCGTACGAGTGCGACCTCGTAGGTACCATAATTATTTCAAAGAAGTTGTACATTTAAAAACAGCCACTTATCATCACAACTTCATTTATACATTAATTAGAAAAGAAAGACCATTCTCGACATCTAAAGAGTCCTAAAAAGTATGTTCCGGGATAGCTAATTATAAACGTTCCTGGTGACGTCCCCGGAACGTCTTTTATGAGTCCGGAATGTCCGCGACCTACAGGGTCTTAAAAAGTACGTCCCGGGGACAAAGTGGCGGCTCGTCAGGGGATGAGGGTGAAAGAACCGCTTCACCTACAATTTCCATATTTTCAATAGTTAGCATTTTTACTTACCCATATGAATAAAATCCCATGTTGTAATAAAAAATGTTCGTGTGCGCTTCACCTCCTATCAAGACCATGAGACGCCACTGTGTGCGACTTATTTTGTCCAATATATTTAGGGCCGTATTCATAGTTCTACCTGCAAGGGAGCCTTTAGGTTTACTTTCCTAAGGCAGCCTTCGATTTTGTGTTCATAGTCCCTTCCTTCGTCAAGGTCGCTTTTGACGGAGAGACGACTAAGCAATTACGCAAATACCGGTTCGTCCACAAGGCCGTACTTTTTCTTTGGCCGCCAGAAAGAGATGAAAATGCCCAAAATGTAATGCGAAAAAAGTAGACGGAATATTTTGATGTTATTTTGACAGATCACAGCTCGGATCACAGTTGTTTTTTGGCCTTGTGACCGTGTCAGTTATCAAATATTTTTTTTGTTTATTTTTATAATATAAGACACGCCACATTATATATTCTACAAAGATGAACAAATACCGAATAATAATAACCGAATAAGATAGAGCATATAAAATTAGTTGAGGCTGCCGTAAAGTGCAATGTGGTCCTTTACTTTGTTCTGCCAGATTAGAAATGAGAAGACAAGCAGAGAAAAAGTGGTTCTAATAAAATTAAGAACTTACCACATACATAAGAAGTGATTTTGTGTTATTTTTAATTTAAGGGATTCTCCATGAAAAATACTAGTTTATTTTGTAGTAGAATTGATGCCCAGTCTAGAGTGAACCCAGGTGTTTGATATCACTTCTAGTAGTAGTAGTAGTAGAGAAGGGGCGGCGCGAAGCCTGGCAAGTAGGCCTCCCTGGGCCCTTTCTGTCCTACCCCTGATATCACTTCTAGTAATCGAGTAATTTTGGAGCTTTATTAAATCTTTTGAGTAATACAGGCCTTGACAAAATATGAAATGCTGTGATACTGACATAAGTTAACCAATACAATATGTAATTTTCATGTCTATTTGTGACACTTAACCAGTGGTAAAGCCAGGGGGGGGCTTTCGGGGGTTAAAACTCCCCTAGAAGGTCCAACCCAATCTATAATAAATTAATCATGATCAAGTGAATACAATATTCACCTGATGATGATTGCAGATTAATAAGCATTCGAAACCTGATGGACGCTCACGTTTATCGGAATGTGCAAAATCAAACCTGTTAAATAAAAGAAAGTTCAATTATAAAATCATTCACTATTGAAACAGCAATTCGTTAAACCAATTTTTTATCCGATCCTTATATCTTCAAACCCATTCAATAACAAATTCGAAATTTATAAGACCCATTTTTAATCGAACCATTATTTTTTCATCAAAGTCATTCAATATAAAACTCGTAATTTGTAAAATCCATTTTTAATAAAACCCGAAATTTGTCAAAACATTATTTTTCAAAACTGAAATTCGTAAAACCCGTTGTTTATCAGAAAATTGGAGTGAGTGAACTGGAGGCGTACATGCAGGTAGTTCTATGTCACGGATGTAAAAAAGAAAGAGATTGATAATACCCTTGTGGGAAAATCACTGCCGTGTGGCTTCCGCCATTTTCGCCGCCATGTTGTGGATATTTAAGTTGGCGACATTTAATTTTAAATAGTAGTGTGGGAACACTGACTATCAACAGTGTCAAAAAATGACGTTTCTAGAAAGGGTTATTTTTGTTGTTGTTTTTTAATACAAAAACAAAAAAGTGAAGAACCAAGCAATAAAAACCATTTAAAAGAAAGACAAATGCTTGAACGGCCACGCCATGATAATCTCTCCCATTTGGTCTGGGGAATGTGCAAGTTTTGAAAAAATAAATTACAACATGGAAACATTACCCCCAATTTATAAACTCAAAGAGTACTGGCGCTCCCGCTCAAGATAAACCTTTATTAAGTTGATCTCTGAATCTGAAACAGGAACTAAAACGTCTAGGGACAGATATGCCCCAACAGTTTGTAAATCCGAGGTTCTTATAGGCCTAGAAGATAAGAAAAATAAATGAATACAGGGAGTTTGATAATAGCATATATGGATCAACTGAAAACCAGAGCGATGGCAAGCGATCACAAAAAAGTACATCTTTGGCACATCGACTTTTACAAAATTACAACAATACTCATGAGTTTTAAAAAGAACAATAAAAAAAAATAATTTTAATATGTATTTTATCAGTATATTTTTTTTCTTTTTCTTGTTGTCATTTCCATGTGTTTGTAACTGTCTATATGTAATTTTAAGTAAGAAGTTTAAGATTTCATTGTCAATTTTGTAATATTGTAGACAGTATTTTTTTGAGATTTTAAGACCAGTAATTATAAGATGTTTTACTAGTTTACTAGAAATAAAGAAAAATCAATATTTATTTTTGAATCTTTATTAACAAAACCTTAATGTTAACATTGTTTAATATCTAAATGATATTTTAAAGACATTCTTAGGTTAAATTTACCTTAATGTTAATTTTTAACACTAAATTTTGACGCTTATTTATTCAATTGTGACATGGTTTTTTGTTAACAATTTTTGTAATAAAAGTTTTCTGATTCTGAAGAACTCAGCAGAAAGAGTTATTTCTAAGATATCCTTAAGTTTTGGTAAGTTTTCAGCATTTGACATTTTTTTTGTAGATTCATTTTTTAAGGATAATTCAATTTCCTTATGGAAACTGGCTTTCTGTGTGATTTAACAAATGACAAAAATGGCTAAAAATGTTACAAAAGTTTGTGTTTTGAAGCATGTTTGTTAAATGCTAAGTGGCAACATAACAATTGAAATTCGCCTTTTGTTAAAAAAGTAATTTCTTGGTCATATGAATTTAATATTTTTTATGTTTGTGATGCCAGTGCGACGCAACCTATATTTTTCTCCTACTTATTCTCAGACTACAATTTGGTTCATAAATATTATTTATATTTTCACAAAAAGTGCAAAAACTGATTTTAGGGAAAAGCCAAAATGTTTAACTTTGAACGCAGTATCTCAAAAACCACATACCAGATCACTGTGGAGCAATGATAGATTTTTATCAGGACAATGAAACCTACAACATATGCAGTTTTGAGCAAAATCCCACATCCTTTATAAAAGATAGAGCTACACAAAAAATGTTGAATGCTGAAATCTTACCAAAACTCAAGGATATCTTAGTAATAACTTTTTTATCTTAGGGAAGTTATGGTCGACACGGTTGTTAGTCTCCATGCTCGACTCGATGTGCCAAAGATGTACTTTTTTTTGTGATCGCTAAATGTTGCTTGACTTGCCATGGCTCTGGCTTTCAACTGAGCCATATATGCTATTATCAAAGTCAGTATCTCCCTCTATTAATTTTTTATTACTGTATCACGTTGATGCATCTGTTCTTAGCTGTTTCAGTCCCTGTGCAGATTCAGATCAACGTAATCAAGGTGTATCTTCAGCGGGAGCGCCAGCAGCAATGGTTGAACCGAGCGTTTATTACAATTTATAACGTGTGGCTTAACAGTACCCTTTGAGTTTATAAATTGGGGGGCAATGTTTCCATATTGTGATTTATTTGTTCGAAACCTGCACATACTCCAGACCAAATGAGAGAGATAAATGGCGTGACCGTTGGAGCATTTGTTTATGACTTGTTTCTTAACTTTTTTGTTTTTATATTAAAAAACAACAACAAAAATAACCTTTCGAAAAAATGTCAAATTCAATCATGTTTTGACACTGTTGACAGTCAGTGTTCCCACATTACTATTTAAAATTAAAGAAACCAATGTCGCCAACCCAAATCTGCACAACATGGCGGCGAAAATGGGGGAAGACACGCGGCAGTTATTTTCATGAAAATTTCCCATAGGTATTAGCAATCCAAGGTTTCTACATCCGTATTCTATGTGCGCACACTTGGCTAAAAGTATTCACAGGTAGTGTTCAATACTGTGTATAGATGTCACTCTATAGTTCTTAACACTACGTGTATGCCTCCGTTTCATGTAATATTGGCGAATGCGCAATCAATTTAGCAAAAATTTTCTGATAAACAACGGGTTTTACGAATTCCCGTTTTGAAAAATAATGGTTTGACAAATTCCGGTTTTATTAAAAATGGATTTTTACAAATTACGAATTTGATATTGAATGAGTTTGATGAACAATGGTTCGATTAAAAACGGGTCTTATAAATTTCGAATTTGTTATTGAATGGGTTTAAAGAAATAAGGTTCGGATAAAAAATTGGTTTAATAAATTGCAGTTTTTATGGTGAATTGTTCTTACGATAAACATTTTTATTAAATACGGTCTGATAAATTCCTGGTTTGATAAACCATATGCGTTGCACCTGATGACGATTGCAGATACATAAGCATTTGAAACGTTGTGAAAAAGTAAAAATAAAGACAATGGAAGTTCGAAACTCTAGTTTACTCTTGGGCCTGTATAGTATTTCATGGTTATATGATTTAAACCATTAAATGGGTAACAATAAAAACTTAAAAAAAAAGAAAATAGTTTAAAAATCGGGGTTGGCCCTGGGCAAGGCATTTGTCCAGGCTGACTTGATTTCGAGAGTGATTATCGGTACGGATTTTTTGCGAAAATGCAAGGGCAGGGCCGTTATAGTATCTCATAGTTATATGATGTGAACGGATCACTGAACCCAGTTTTTCTTTGCAATATTAGGATAGAAAAAACTAAAAACAATAGAATTGCTAGCACTGCCCCAAAAAACAGGACCTTAAATGTTTCTTGCGCCTTTTTTACTTTTAACTTGTGAAGTGAATAAACTGCCCTTTACGAACCCCAACCTCGACTGATTGTTATTTATTTTTCACAAAACTCAAATGTTACCTATAACAACGACCTGATGACATTTTTAAGTAGTGGCTCATTAAATGACAAGTTAGCGAAGGACATTCTAAATGGAACTTGCATGCATTGTTAATCTTTTGTTTTATCTAAATATTTTAAATTCCAAAAGTTTGTAATTTGCCTACTTTATTTATATTTTTAACTTGTTTACATATTAGAGGTTGGACTCGGATCTTCTTTTAAGTTGT
Organism: Oxystoma pomonae; assembly: GCA_963921995.1. Classification (NCBI taxonomy): domain Eukaryota; kingdom Metazoa; phylum Arthropoda; class Insecta; order Coleoptera; family Brentidae; genus Oxystoma; species Oxystoma pomonae. The sequence goes on along the minus strand of OY998166.1, from coordinate 75,860,996 downwards.
TTCTAGCTCCTTTTTGCGCTTCATTTACTAATAATTTATTTTACTTAAAATTGTTACCATATTGTTATTGATGCAAATAAATATTCTATTACTATTATTATTACTATTACTATAACTATTACTATTACTATTACTATTACTATTACTATTACTATTACTATTACTATTACTATTACTATTACTATTACTATTACTATTACTATTACTATTACTATTACTATTACTATTACTATTACTATTACTATTACTATTACTATTACTATTACTATTACTATTACTATTACTATTACTATTACTATTACTATTACTATTACTATTACTATTACTATTAATATTACTATTACTATTACTATTACTATTACTATTACTATTACTATTACTATTACTATTACTATTACTATTACTATTACTATTACTATTACTATTACTATTACTATTACTATTACTATTACTATTACTATTACTATTACTATTACTATTACTATTACTATTACTATTACTATTACTATTACTATTACTATTACTATTACTATTACTATTACTATTAGTATTACTATTACTATTACTATTACTATTACTATTACTATTACTTGTATTATTACTATTACTATTATTATTACTATTACTATTACTATTACTATTACTATTACTATTACTATTACTATTACTATTACTATTACTATTACTATTACTATTACTATTACTATTACTATTACTATTACTATTACTATTACTATTACTATTACTATTACTATTACTATTACTATTACTATTACTATTACTATTACTATTACTATTACTATTACTATTACTATTACTATTACTATTACTATTACTATTACTATTACTATTACTATTACTATTACTATTACTATTACTATTACTATTACTATTACTATTACTATTACTATTACTATTACTATTACTATCACTGTTACTATTACTATATAATAGATTAGCGAAGTGCCTTAAAATACTGAGATTTAATATCTTTCTTAGTTTTAAAAAGTTTTTTCCTCCACCCCTCTCCCTAAACCTTTTTGCCTTTCCCATCTCTACCAATGGGTACAGGGTTCAAAAATTGACTATTTTGTACCTCAATAAATCGTTTTTTTTGCGGAAACTATGAAATGGAGAAAAGTGTTGTTTAGTAAAGCACAGCTAACATTTTCTGTATCTACAATGGGGTTTTCCCACATTTTTGGGAAGCAACGGAATTTGGTACCTTAGAGTGAGTTATCCAAAACGCATTTATTATTTCTTCTGAAAAACTCTTGGTTTTGTAGAAAAAAATTTTTAAAGTTGGAGTTCTACAAAAACGCTCAAAAAAATTTTTTAGCCAACTAACTTTACGAGAAAAGTAGCGAGTGGTGACCTTTTTCTCAGCCTCTTCCTAACTTCAGTTTAATGCTTAGCTAAATGTCATTTCTGTTTAGTAAACAATCTGTTAAAAGTTGTATTTATTTTTTCTCGAGCTTTTTCTGCATCAAAATGAAAAAGTGCGTTTTCCGCGGATGTGAAAATAAATAAATGTCAGAATTCCCCTGGAAATTTAAGATATTTTTGCCCTTCCCTTTGTGACCAAGAAGAAAATTGTGGCTCTAGAGGCACTAAACCTGAAAAAATTATCCACGGCTGGGCGCAATAGTGTGTGAAGATCACAGCTGAAATTCAACTACAACCCCATTAGAGACATCGCCACCCAAAGGAAAAATTTTTCTTTACAAAAAAATATTTCATGATCATGTAAAAAAATATAGGTTTACCTTTGATGGTTCTCGCGTAAAATAACCCTCATACAATCTGTTAAGACAAGTAAAATTTAGTTCACTTCTTGTTTAACCCATTATTCTTATAGCAATAAAGTTTTTAAATAAAAAAGTAAATAAAAAAGAGTTTTACCAACCACCACTGGTTTCAGACACAGTCCATCCACCAGTCGGCCCTTCAACTATAACGAATCGATAACAAAAACAATGAACTTTACAAAATACACCGGAGTACCACAAGAATACATACCGGGTGTGACTTGGAGAATAAACGCAAACATGTGTTTCACCCTTGTTGGGGATCATCGGTACGCCATAAGGTTTTATAGACAAATAATACGAACAATCAAACCAACAAGTCATGAACAAATGCTCGGCAAAACATTATAGATAACAGGATGAGAAATGATGGCTACTATGGATAGTGGGAATTTGTTTGAAACCAGTCAGTGGTAGAACTAGTGGAGGATGCCAAAAATCCAATAGTTTTGTGTTGGTAAAACTCTTTTTTTTTTATTTATATTTAACTCCACTATAGACATTGGGAATTTATATCTCATTCTGTAATAAGACTTTTGTTGATTTGCTTAAAAACTGGAAAGAAAAGATTTATTTAAAATTGACCGAGCCAAACTTCCCACTTATGACATAGAAAAGTCTGATAAGGTCAGTCCTCCCCACCTTTATGGGAATCTAGGGACGTATAAAACTTCTGTAAAAATTTTTTTTAGCTCCAGTGATAGGAGTGAAAAAATATGGTAAATCACTTCAAGTTATTTTTTTTTCTAATATTTTTTCTTCAAGTTTAATTTTTTTAAACTTATATTTAAATTTATTGCCTCAGGGTTAATTTTTTTGTAGTTTAAGAAGTTCATAGCAAGTAATTTAGAGAGATGCATTGATTAGCAAGAGTCAATGTTTCTTCCCAAATTTTTCTTAAACCAAAAACTTCTGGGTTAGTTTACCTGCCAAGGACTGGGTTGGGGTCAAATCTCGTCTTAATTTTAGATGTTGGGAAAATCAAGTTACTAATGCATTGCAGACGAAAATTTGTGAAAAATGATATTAAAAATGACATTATTTTCCCCCCTGCACAAAAACTTGTAAAATGTAACCGTATTTTAATGTAGTGTACCAAAGGTCAAAATAGTGAAATTCTATGAGGATCTTATATGATAGGACATATGAGCCGTCAAATAACAGATGTCTGGCAAACACCCAAGAAGACTTTTTTCTCATAACTTTCAACCGAAAAAAATCTTGGGTGGAAAAACGAAATTCAAAATTGGATGCGTTTTTTTTAACTTTTTTTTATTTCTCTTTTGTTTCAATTGCCTTAGGAGCATATTCCTATTGGAAATATTAACACGCCATCGCCAGGACGAACCCATATCAGATGACTTATAATAAAGTACAAGTGCGGAATGATGCCTATTTGTGAGTGATTCAAAATGATGTTTGGGGTGGGCGCCTAGTGGTTTTATACTGTCTGAAATTGTTTCAATCTTTTTTTAGAAGCATGTTCTGTAAATAAGATTCATTTTGGGACCTTCAATGGAAAAAATTGTCATTTTTAATATTACAATAGTTTTATATAATTTTTATTTTTAATAAGTGAAGTGAAATAAAATCATTGCCTGTTCTTTTGTTTTGTAAGAAATAAATATATACCTACTGTAAATTTACCATGTTTTATGTATCCTAAAACTCAAGCTTTTAAAGGCGGACAAAAAAATATCAAGACTAAAGTTAAATAGTTTTATTAAATAATATGGTCAAAAATACGTACTATTTAAACAAAAGGAGTGTTAGATACACAAGAAAATAGTAAATTATTAATAAAACAAAATAAATAAATGTACTATTTTAATTATACAATTTTTTATTATTCTAAATATACAAAACTTTAATTTTATATCTGAAGGAATCCAGAGAGGTGGAAAAAAATATCCACATTATTAGCAGAGCTACACATTCTTCGTATAGGTCTATTAAGGTTGTAATTTGTATTATAATATTCTAAGTTAAAAATATTCCTATTTCTTGTACTCCGCTGTGGAACCCTTAAGCCAATTCTATGTATTAATTGACGAGAATCAAACATTGCATTTCAAATCTTGAAAATAAAAGCTAGATCAAGACATTACTCGACGGTTTTCAAGAGTTGTGACCTTTAGAAATTTTAAAACATCACAATAAACTATTTCCCCAGATAGAATTTTAAGTTTAAAAGCTACAAAACATAAGAATTTCTTCAATACCCTTTCCAGATTTTCTACATGACATTTATAGAATGGGGACCATATGGAACTACAATATTCTAATATTGATCTAACAAGAGAACAATAAACATTTTTAAAACAGATTATATTTTTAAATTCAGATAGGCTCCTTTTTAAGAAACCCAGTAGTTTAAAAGCTTTGTTACAGATAAAGTTATAGTGATTTTTAAAGTTTAAGCTTGGGTCAAATAATACCCTTAAGTCTTTAAATTTTGTGAAAAAGTGTTGAGATCATTCTGCACTCTTTCACAATCCCTAAAATCTTTAACAATTCTAAAAATCTTTTAATCGTCTGCATATAGAAGGATTAGACAGCAACAGAAACAGTCTGAAATATCATTAATAAAACAAATGAAAAGAATTGTAGACATAGGTCCCCTTGTGGTACTCCAGACTTCACTAATATCTCTTCAGAGAGACAATTTTTTATCCTAACAGCCTGTCTTCGGTTCTTATTATGCCAAGATTTGTACAGGGAATCAAAACAATGTATTAACATCAATCAGTGAAGATTTTTTTTCTTTCAAAATCTTTGTCAAAAGACCTTTTTAGCAATACCAAAAACCTATAATTTATTTGGCGGTACCTTACATTGAGGTTTTATCTCTTAACAGTTTTTTTAAGTTTTTGATAGTCCTGTCATAAGACTCCTCTGTAAAAAATTGTGCTCCACCAATTTGTATAAAATTTTAGTATATTGTCATAGTCAAAATACACAATACAGAAATCATAACGAAAATTTCATAAAAGTGTTTTATAACACTTATTTTAAGTCTTTAGTAGTTATGCTCATTGATTTTTTAGCAATCTGAGTACTTGGGTCATCAAACTATAAATATATTAATAGCAGGTTTTAAATTTTAATCACGATATCTGATTTACCCTGTACATTATAAATGGTTTACATGAAACAAAAAATGTTATTCAAATTTGGGGTTCATTTGTGATCAATCACTTTGAAGTTTCTACAGAGATAAAAAAATTCAGGCTGACAACATTTTTTGGAGTTTATCATATATTTTTGTGATTTTCAGAAAAAAAAATCCATGTTTTATAAATAATTTCCGCGTTTTATTAAACAACTCAATGTTTTGCATTAGTTTAGGTAGTAACTATATTTTTGGTATTACTGTAAGTATGCGCGTTTTGAGATATCTACATTTTTTATGGCACTTTGAGATTAAATTTTTGTTTTATGACCAGATATTTAAGTAACGAATGAGACTTTAAAAAAATATAAACATTAAAAAACAAAAAAAAAAACGCAGATATTAATTAAACAAACACGGATTTTTTAAAGTGCTTTAGCAGACACATATATCGCCCAAAGAACCTTTTCTTGAATATCTCTAGCTAGCAGCTACAGTAAGTAAGGATGTTTTTAGAAGTTCAACCCTCTTTCCAACCTCCCACGACCATTAAAAACTCATTGCTTGATGCCAAAGATATTTTGTAAATTTTTTATAAAAATCGGTTTAGCAGCTCTCCACTAATGTAACAAAAAGACACCACACCAAAACATGGGTATTGGCTTCTCAGGTACAAGCCTGATTTTGAAATTTTAATTTTTTGAATTTCCTTCAAGACATCATCTTTAACTTTTTCCCCCTCTCCACTGCCTCAGTGCCCAGGTGTTTAGAAGCGCCAAAAATAGCCTCAGTTAACGTTATTCTGCCAAATCGCAAGCTGTGCCATAATGGAGAATTGGCTTGAAGTCGAGTATCCGTTTCAGCTTCGACACACAAGGAATCGCTCATATTTGACCGCATGTAATTAATGAACCTGTCAACATTCCATTTGGTCCATTTTCTCTGCAGTTTTAAACTTGAACCAGAGCTGGTATACATCGATATAGGTGTACTTGTCTTCAGATCGCAAAATGGTATATATTACCCCTTTGTTATCTGCGCAGATTTACATCAATTGAGACACATAATTATGACTTTTTGGTCCGAGGGCTGGCACGTCTTCGTTTAAGTGACTGCAAATCCATTTTAGCATTTCCAACATCATTGTAGAGGTGCAGGCTGGTTCTTCACTTCTTCTGTGAAGCCAAAAAAGGACAGCAATGGCATGCTTGCAGCCCCCTGTAAGTATCAAAAAAGAAAAGTTAAAAACAGTTAACAATTTTCTAATAACAGGTTAAAAGGAGACACATTCTGCTTGCGTCTTTTTTTATCTTGTGAAAACTAAATTTGCATTGTGTGTTCCTAGCTTAACAGAAACTGGTACAAAAAATACATCATAGTTAGAAAATACCAGAAAAATATTTTTTAAAACATGGCACCAGCAGGCATGTATAAATTTTATTTTTCTTCAATATCTCCAAAATTTCTGATCTGCTAATTTTTGTTGAAAATATAATTATTTCTTTTAATGTGAAAACTGTATGTGATTTTCAACCCCGTTTCTTACCCTCTTTACAACCCTCACCCCCATCAAAAACTAATCAGCTCATTCTTTGGTTCCAAAGGATTTTTGTGCCAAATTTCATCAAAATCGGTTAACTTTAGTGGCTTTTCAGTCATCGTTGTCCAGACAGACAGGCAGGCACCAATTAAGAAATTTTGTATTTAGGTCTTTCATGTTTATTTGAGTTATTTTGGTATAAATAAAGTGTTTTTTTTTCGCACATATTTTTTTTTTTTGAAGTTAGGAATGCCCCCCACCAGAGAAATGTGAAATGACTCCGAAATTTGATAATTAAACAAGTCTCGGAGATGGTTTGGGGATACAACCTTTTAATGTCTAAAAAAATTATTCCAATGTTCATAGCTCCTCATTTTGTCCTAACAAACGTAACTTTTTGTGTTGGTATGCTCTAAAAACTCTATGCATAAAGGTCAACTTTTAAAAAATTTAAAGCAGTTTTACTTGGATTTTCCACCCCAGATATGTACAAAAAAAAGAGCAGCGCCTAATATTCTGTAAGTTTGGATACCTTAAAGATATAATTTTCCTACCAGGTGTAATTGCAAAATAGTGCCAGCTGCTATTCTGAAAGTTATAATTTTACCTCTTTTTCTCAAAAAATGTAAATAATAACAATTATTAAGTAATTTTAAGAAGACTTTAAAAAGAGATTAACCAAATATTTTTTTTTAAATGTAATGTAAAATGTGTATAGTTTCAAGTTTTTAAAACTACCTGCAGAAGCAGAACAATCTTTGCACTCAGAATGCAGCACTTTTTCCTCCTTCTCATTAACAGAAATTTCCACAGTATAAGGAGTATTTCTTACTCTGTGCTCCGGAGTTATTTTCGCCTTGACTGTGCAAACATCTCCTTCTCTCTTAACTTGTCACCATAGACCTCCTTCGTAACTCTAAAATAAACAATAACACTTAAGCCTTCAATCATCTCACTTTTAACACCAAATCAACCAGACCATGTACATTTTTAAGGTACAAACAAAGTAAAAATAATTTCATATACACGTAGAATTGCAACTCTCATATGACACGAGAATAACTGATAGATAGACAAAACTTCATATGTCCAGTTTACATACCATGAGTCCTCTAGGTATGGCAAAAGTTTAGAAATCATATTTTTTTTGTAATGCACTGAATGGCATGTGGTGACACTTCATTAGCTGTTAATTTTTCATGCTATGATATTTTTCATAACATGAATTAAATTTGGAAATTCTTTGAGATTAAAAATATAAGATAAAAAAAATACAATTTTTTTTTATATTTTTACAAATCTGTCTTAGTTATATACCTCAAAATAGTTTTCCCAGATTTTACAGCTGTGGTTAATTATTTCTGATAAAGCTTTTCTAACATTTTGTTTTAAATTTTATAGCAAAATTTTAGGTGTACCTACAAATGACTTTTTTATTATCTTCACATTTTGCAGCTTTTCACTGTTACAAAAAAATCCAGGATGTTTAAAATATAGTAACTGTAATAAATTACTTATTTACTGTCATTTATATTTTGCTTTTAATAAGTTGGTCAAAACCTTGGTCAAAACTAGTAAGAAATCCTGTTGAGTCCAATATTTCCTTGAATATCTGAAAAACTACAAATCTGATATAGTTTTTGTTGGAACTGTAATTATCCATCTAAATATTAAAACCGTGTGTTGCTAGCTGCTAAAAGTATATTTTATTTTCCTTGAATATTTCAAGAACTACAGATCTGACTTCAACGTAAATGTAATTGCTAGCTGCTACAATTCCACCCTCTTCACAACAAATTAATTGACTATTATATAATGTTTTGTTTTAAAAGTCATTTTAATTAAATGTTTGGGATTTTCTTTGAAAGATACTTGAATGATTTAATAAGCTAGTCATCAGGTTTTATTAAACCCAAAATCCTAATTTTAAATATTTATTTTTAGTTTAGTTTTTTACTTTATTGACATTCTTTTGTATTTTTTTTAAACTAGCTTTTGCTAAGTATATAAATTAACCTTGAAATTAACATTGCATTTTTCTGAAAAAACTTTACTGTCATAAGCCTAATGTGTTAGTAAAGAAATTTGATGGTAATGTGGCACTAAATTATCATCATGTCAGAATTTAGCTCAATCTTGATAGTTTAGAGAGGCATAAAAAATTACTGACATTTGTTTGATGCATAAATTAATTAACGGTCTAACTGACTGTTAGACATCATCATACTTTTCACATTACTTTTCATACAACTGATTATGGACAAAAAAATAATTTATTGAAAGAACTTTATTGCTTAACTCAGTAACCAGTTATTAATGTTTTTAATGTATCTGTTAACTCCTTAAAAAGACTAACAAAAAGAATCTTACCAGACTAAATATTTTTTTTAGTTAAATTTTATACTGTTGTGTGTCTGTTTTCAAATATTTTGCATTGTTCATACTATAACTCCTACTATACTATATTTCATGTCTTTATTTATTAATTAGTATTCAGTGTTGACTATGTAAAATTTTTTTCTTTTGACAAGGTATTGATTTTAATGGGGTTTCTGTTCCCTATAAATATAAATAAATAAATTAAATTACTTGTGCTGAGGTCCTTTCTCAAAAAGTTACCTTGCTTTTTCTTACTTGGCATAAAAAAGTAACAAGGTTTGGATTTTTGTAATCGGGGAAAAAAAAGTTAAATTTAAAAAAATATGTACAGGGTGTCCAAAAATCATATTTCAAGTCACTTGACAAGGTTTTTATAATAAATGTTTAACAGTCTTACTCATATATTTTGACACAATTTGGATTTTTAATGTGCGCAGTTAAACCATACTCACTTCCAGTTTTAACATTCTTCATCTCAGCGCTAAAGAAATCCATATTATCCAAATAATATAAATTAATCATCTCATGATCCACTTTGGGTAAGTTGTTAGAATCACCCTTCACAAATCCCTTCTCCATATTGTGAGCCATATTCTCTAAAAAAAAATCAAGAAAAAATCTTAACAAAATTCAAAAAGTTAAAAAACTACTTACCTACAGCTCTCTTTAAAAATCTTTTTATCAATACTTTTTTTAATATAAATATTGAAACCTTTAAAATAAGTGCAAAAAAATTAAAAGAACAGAATATTATCGCTTTAGAATAGATAGCTATATTTGAAGTCTGAAAATACCATCATGGCTGTACCCAAGGGGTGAACCAATCCAGCAAGTGCACAAAATATTTGGCAGGAACTATATTTTAGCACTTGCAGGCTTCCTATATTATTAGTTTCATTTTATCCTAAACCCAGGAGGAACTGGAATATGGACACTTTTTACAGGAGACGTACAAAATATGGGATCATTTCACCCGTTGGCTGTACCAATATACAGATTTTAAACAATAGCAGAACGAAGTTTTTATAATGTTACTAGTATGAATCTACACTTTTGCAAGCAAATAAGAAAAGCTATCAAAAGATATAGATTTTAGGAGAAAATTCTGTCTTCTAATAGACATGTAGCAAGCATGAAAATTCTTGGATCTGGGGTTGAGTTTTTATGGTGGTTTTTGACGATGCATCAGAAAGCGGCTTTATATAAAGAGAGTGTCTAAAGAGCCGACAATTTATTATGTGTTTTTCATATTTTCGTTTTTTTTCAAACTAAATTAACCCAACCTAACCTAAACAGACTCAATCCAACTTATTAAAAGCCAAAACACCCCAAAAAAACACACTTTAAACTAAATTAACCCAACCTAAACAGACTCAGACCAACTAAATTCACCCAACCTAACCTAAACAAACCAACTTATTCAAAGCCAAAACAGCCCAAAAAAACACACTACAACCCCTACATCTTTTTTTGGCATAAAAAAAATGTTTGGGTTGTTTTGGCTTTTAATAAGTTGGTTTGAGTCTGTTTAGGTTAGGTTGGGTTAATTTAGTTTAAAAAAATATGAAAATATGAAACACATAATAAATAATTATTGTCGGCTCTTTACCCTCACGTCTATTCAGCCGAATTGTCGGCTCGTTATAGACACTCCCTTATATAAAATTACTTAAAAAAACTTACCAAATATCAAAATTTGTATGCGCACACTCTGTTAAAAATCGCAATCAAAAGTTCTTATTCTTCTTGTCTCCGAATTAAGCTTATAAACCCAGCTTAAATTTTCTTAGCAGCTAGGGCTATGGTGGACAGGAACCGTACTGTTTGTAATAACATTCACTACATATATAGTTGTATATTACTTGTAGGCTTTCTAAACGACAATATAAACTTCCGCACTACTAAATGTTTATAATTTTATAAATTAACTTCAAAAGAATCACAACCAAAAAAGCAAAACACAAAAAAACGAATTGACAGTATGACTTAAAGTTAGCCGCAGGCCGCAGTTCGCAACCCAGTGGTCCAAATAAAAACTGCACTTGACAAATTACAATGGACCAGCCAAAAATGACGTCACCTGTATTGATTATGACGTCACCTATATTCGTTTTGAAAAATCGTAAGGCCACTGAATCGACGATTAAAAACATTATTTTTCACATAGAAAACCAAAATTTTTTGGGGAAAAAAGTTTTTAGATGGATTTCTTGGACCTTTATGTTTCTGTATATTCCAAAAAAAAGGTAACTTTTTTTTTATGGGAAAGCCCCATTTAGCCCATATTTATACAGGCTTAGAAAATTGTTCATAAATAGTGAAAAATCGCTATTATTGCAAAATATTGGGGGGGAAGGTTCTACCGACGACGAAAATATGAACTTTTCTTTTACCTACGTTCGTTTATTCAAAATCGAGGAAACCGTGCGTTTTTTTTTGGGTTCGTTCATAAATCGAGCGAGCAAACTGAGCTACTCTTTTCACTACACGCTTGTTGAGCCAGCACATCGAGCTTTAGTCCGGTGCAATTAGGAAAATATAACATTGTGACTTAAAAATTTCGGGTACATTTTTTTCTTTTATTGCTTATTCAAAAGGGTCTTAAATGGACATCTTAACCTTGATTTTGCGCATTGCTCGCATGGCCTCTTCCGCCGCCATCTTGGATTCTGTTTTCTTTTTATTTCAATTGCTTATATCCCGCGTTCTAATCATCCCACACGAATCAAACCGGGACCGTTAGACTCATCAACATTAACTTTTTAATTAAGATTTTACTAAGTTAAACTCTCCGATTTACTGGAAAAAAGTTATTAGCGTCCAAAGTTGAAACTACTTTGCCAACAGTTCTTTCGCGCCATTTCTTCCCGCGTTGCTTCTGTCCGTTGCATTTGAGATGCTCACTGGCATTTGGTTTAAACTACACTTAATTATCAGTATTTTAGAAGAAAAATTATCCAGATTGGTTTATTCTTTGGGCCCCAATCGACGCTTGAAGTGGCGCTGTTTTTTACCAAGCTATTGCAGTTCGCAGTTTGCGGTATGTTAAATGTCTTTTAAGCAAAGAAAAAACGACCACAAAAATTTCCCGGCAGATTTTTTATTATTTCGTGTAACTTTTTCTCTACTCCTTTCCACACCACCTTTGAGGTAGAGTTAAGGGCGCGTTTTTTTTTCGTGGTTTCCCCAAGAGGCCTAATCCACGGTCTTGGTCTTGCTATAGGATTTTAAATTTTCTATAAAAAACTTTTTTATACCTTCATCAGAAACATGATTTTAGTAACTGTGTGCAGATAACTAAAGCATGGCTTTTTTGGATAATGATGCAAAAAAACTTTTTTTTTTTTGATCACGGATGCAAAAAAAGATTTCTGTCCGTTTTTTACTCAAAATTAAAGAGAAATAGCGGAATATACTAATATTGAAAAAATCTAATTATTTTTTCCTAAAAATTAAGCCATTTCTCCAGTTTATCAAAATATCAAAATGTCAAAGATTAAAATGTCGCAACAATGAACGTTACCGAGTAAAAAGGCACATCGCTATGGAAATGATTGTTATTTCATTTACCAGCCGCCTTGATTTATAGTGTAAAGATGGTGTGTTGCGAGAAGTGCTCTTCGTTAGAGATATTTTCCTGTTTTTCTTGGATTTTTTGATAAAGGTATTAAAAAAATAGTGTTAACAAATCGCGGCTAAACTGGGCTTTTTTAGCCACAAGTTGTTAAAACTAGTATTTTTTGTCACGGGTGCAAAAAAATCACATCTTTTTTATATCCAAATTTGAAGAAAAATAGATTTAAATGGTAATACTAAGAAATTCTTATTATTCTTACCTCCATTTTATTACTCAAAAATAGGATAAAATTACAAACTGTTAGAAATTAAGGCCTACCTACAATGTAAGTTTAGTAAGGATACCATATAAAACCATTGTTTTGTCATTGCACAGCCGACCTTGATCATACTATAAAAATGGCGAGCTCTTATCGGATGTTGTGTTTGAATTTAACTTTGTGGTGTTTCGGTTTTTTAGGAGTTTTTGATAAAGGTATAAAAGAAGTGTACAACTCGCGGCTAAGTTGTGTTTTTTTTAATTTTTTAAATTTAATTTAATAAATCGTTGCGATCGTTATTTAAACCAACGCTTGTAAAAAAAACACTATTTTTGCCACTTGTATCAATTTTTAGCCATTCAGACGGATTCCATTTGGAGCGGGCATTTTTTTCTGAATAATTAAACGAAAAAAGGCATTAAGTAGAGGATTTTACATTTACTTTTATTTTAACCAGAAAACTGCTAAAAATAAGTTAAATAAAATGACGAGTATATTTTTTTTGCTTGAAAGTCCAGGTGTTGAGAAATGTGTAGGGGAGATTTTAAAATAGCTCTGTAAAAAACATTACAACTTCAAGCGCCGATTGGCAAGCGAAGAATAAACCAATCGGGATATTTTTTTCTGAAATACTGATAATTGAGTGTAGTTTAAAAAGTTAGTGCCTATGAGCACGGATCACCCACAGAGTACCGAACAGACGGTGATCCGTGATCTGAGCAATGCGCAAATTCCGAGGGTTAAGGTGTCCATCCAAGACTCTTTCGAATAAGCAGCAAATTAAAAAATGTACCCGAAATTTTTGGGTCAATTCCTAAATGCACTGGCCTACCTGTAAATCGTGCGCCGCGCCGTTTTATTATCTTTTAGCTTCGTTTCTTGGTATACCAACTTTCCGAATTCATCGAAAGTATTAGTGGTTTTTCACTTTCGTCTTTCTTCAAACTTCTATATTTAGTTCTCCATCTCCATAAATAATGGGAAGAGTCATGGTGGGTACCTTTCCGTGGTAGGTAAACGCGTCCATTTTTTGTTTTCAACTCTTTGAGCTCGATGATCAGCTGACCTCTGCTCAACTCCGCACGCTCAGCTCCTCAAACGAATAAACGAACGCGATAAGTCATTTAAGTCAGCGCTATATCCGCTTATATATTTACACGGTTGCGGCAGTATTTCCATAATTTCTTATTTCAGCTGAGCTAAAATAAAATATACCTACAAAATAACAGGCTACCATGATTATAAAGAAAAAGTAGATAAAGTAGTTTATCAAAACGTTATATGATATGATACTATTAAGATAGCGAATTTGCTGACCAAATAAATGTTGTTAAAAATATTGTTTTGACAAAAGGACTCTTATTAAGTTCCGAAAAAATAAGATAATATAATATAATCATAATCAGATACTAGAGACTTATCGGTACATAAAGTCGACAAAGCCTGACTTTAATAAAGTCGGCACAGTTCCGTACGCAACTACTACATATTTTTAGGCACTTTACCCCCACCACTATAAAATTATTGGAACAAATAATCGCATTTTTTCTTTTTTTCATTTTTGCATTTTTCTTCCTTGTAAAACTATACTTACACCTACCCCTCTCCCCCTTACCTTACTGCGTTACGTAAATTATGGATAGCCCCTAATATTGGTTACCTAACCTTCTTGGTACCAACCTATAAAGTTAAAGTTGACATAATTAAGGTTAATAAGGACCTTTTGCACCTCTTATAAAAAATCCCCGTTAGGTGACTTAATCGCTTAATAACGCGTTGTGACGTAGCTAATGTGACTTTATTTTTAAGGGAGCATTTTTAGTTTTTGCCGCCTTTGATTTATTTTATTACTTTATACGGTATTTATTATTATCAAGTTGCACAAAGAGAATTTGTCCAATAATATTTTTTAAATCAAACAAATATGGTCTTTCTCCACTAAATTTTATTTCTTAATATCAAAAACCCGACATGTTTCGGCGGTTTAGACTACCATCATCAGGGGTTTTCTGAAAAAACCCAAAGAAGAAGAAATATACTTGTTGTCTTATGAAAAGTTGTAGCAAAGAGTAAAGTTACTTAGCCCTTTATTTAAGTGTTTTTTTTTATTATTATATATTTTATACAAAGGATTGATTAATTTTGTTAAAATTTGTTTTTTCTTTACCGCTAAGAATTAAATTAACTTAATTTAAGAGAATAAGTTACTCCTCATTAATATCTTTAAAAAAAACCATTACAATTAATAAAATCGCTTACCCTGGTTTGAGCTACAGTAAAGCAGTATGGCCGAACAAGAACCAAAGAAAATTTAGTGAGCCAAATCAACGGACCATCAATACCCTCAGCAATGTTCTGAACTGGGTTCCCCTCCCGTTTTTTTTTCTGTAAGTATAGATATTTAAAACTTAACTTTCAGTGTTTAGGAGTTTTTTTTCGCTGATTTCCATTTTCTTGAGTACAGTTCTCTATTACTGAGGGTACTGATGGTTCGTTGGTTCCGTTTCCTTTGGTTCTTGTTCGGCTATACTGCTTTGCTGTAGCTCAAACCAGGGTTTATTGATTGGAATGATTTTTTAGTAACTTATTCTTTTAAATTAAGTTAACTTAATTCTTAGAGGTAAAGAAAAAACAAATTTTTAACAAAATTAATCAATCCTTTGTATAAAATATATAATAATAATAATAAAAAACACTTAAATAAAAGGATAAGTAAATTTATTCATTGCTACAACTTTTCATAAGGCAAAAAGTCTATTTCTTCTTCTTTGGGTTTTTTCAGAACCCCCTGATGATGGTAGTTTAAACTGTCGAAACATGTCGGGTTTTTAATATTAAGAAATAAAATTTAGTGGAGAATGACCATATTTGTTTGATTTAATTATCAACTCCACCATCATGGACTACTTCAACAATTTCAATTTATTTAAAAATATCTTATTCTTGTGTTTTTTACCGTGAATTTTAATTACTAATAATCTTTAAAAACTCGAAAGCACAACAGAGAAAATGGAGGTGTTTCAGATTTCATTTAATGATTCATTTGCATTCAAAAATCAATTTAAATATTTTATTTTTCTACCTGACGTTTTACTGTCGGCAACCATGCCAATTATAAGGGATACGATTTTCACCAGCAGGTAACGTCAAACTTTATCGGTTAGTAAAGGTTATCACACACAAACGCTGCATTGCGTGCAATGCGGTGGCATAGAGGTTCAACCAATTAGCGCCCGATCTGAGAACGCCATGTTGAAAAATCTGGAGCGCCGATTGGTTGATACCTCTATGCTCTCAGTGCAGCGTTTGTGTGTGATCGGCTTAAGGGAAATCAAATTTCTTATTAAGTGCGCACGCTTCAAATAAGGGATAAAATAAAATTGGGCCAAAATAACAGGTGCAAAAGGTCCCTAATGACAAGGGGCTAATGTCCCCCCCCAAACCAGTGTCCGTACCCGTTACTATCACACATGAAAAATATGAAAACTACCTATTTTTCAACTTTTCTTAAAGTCTATTCTCATTCTATTAATATTTTTGTCCCTTTGCCCACTGACTATTTTCGAGAAATATGTGAAACCGCGGCGCGGGCGAAGATTCTACGAAAATACATATATACACGCATTTTCGATGTTTTACTTTTCTTGTAAAGTAGCATTTACACAGGCGAATATTCCTTTAATCTTCGAAATGCCGACAAACATTCGCGCAAATTATTTATTTAAAGATTCGCGCAAAACGTTCGGGCCAAAAAGTTCGGGGTTCGGATAAAAAGGTTCGTGGCGTTCGGACAAAATTTGCTGAAAGAAATATTTGGAATAAAATAAAAAGAAAAATATTTACCGTAAATCATTGAACTGAATTGTAATATTAAAATTAAATTTTAAAACCTTTGCGACGGAAAAACGATTTGAGTGAATGACGATTAATTTATTTCATTTTCTGGGGTTTTGGTGGCAGGGTTTGGTGGTGGGGTTTGATTATAAAACCTAAACACTTAGATAAGGAAAACCAAAAAAGTGATAAAGCATAGCAACAAATAGGTACAAACTTATTTAATAGATATCTACCAACCTCACAACCTACCACCCAGCAAATAATATTTTTTCGCTTTCCGACGGCTTTTACTATTTAATCGAAAAATAAAATAAAATATTTTTGGTGTTCCAATTTAATTTCAAAAAATCTTGGGAAAATTTTTTGGAATGTTCGCTGCAAATGTTCGAGTGTTCGGGAAAATGTTCGTCGAAAAAGGTTCGCCAGATTTGGCCCGAATTTTTGGACGAACTTATTCGCTCTGTGTAAATGCGCCTTAACAAGTCGTTGCTGGGTAGCTTTCGCGCGTTCTGTTTTCCACTTTTTGTAGCTGACCCAATACACTTTTTTTAAAATAATTTACAAAAAACACGAAATTCTTGCTTGCGGCGCTATAAAGTCGTTGATTGTTAAAATTTTAGTTTATGTCCGGTTTCACAGCAAATTTTGCCTGCGGCGCTAAAACACATTGATTGATTTAATAGTATATTTTAAAAAAATTTTACCTGTGGCGCATTTAATGACAATATTTGACAATCCAGTTTTTTTATATTTCATAAAAAACTTAAGAAATATCAAAAGTTTTTCAGAACTTTTTTCTTAAACTGCAAAAAATGTTGCCTGCGGCGCTATGACACATTGTTTGCTACAGTTTTAGCTTAATAATGCGTTATTACCATATTTTTAAAAAAATTTCGCCCACGGCACATTTATGACATGATTTAAGCAACAAATCTAGGATCAAAACCAGATATCAACCCAGTTTTTTTTTATATGAGTTGAATTTAATTTTTTTATACTGTCCCCCCTCAAGTAAAAATCGTATCTACGCCCTTGATCAATACTTGGCACAAACATTATAAAAGTCGACATTATTTTGACAGCACCGCGCCCAAAAAAGCTCTGGCCTAACTTCTGTCATAATAATCAGTTCTAATTAAAATAACTGTGTTTTGTTCCTAATAGTTGGATAAGAGCACTCAAGCGTGAAAATTTGAGTGGAACTTTTCAGTCTTTTATAACAGATGGATAAAGTACCTAAAAATAGGCACTGTCAAAAATAGTGCCGACTTTATCAAAGTCAGGCTAAGCCAACTTTATGTACCGATAAGTCCCTAATAATATCAGTCGCTGCTATAATGAAAGTTCTCATGGTCTGTAATAACCATTTAAATCATATTATACATAGTTACGTATTATATATCAAGCGCTAAAATAAACTTAAAAGGGATATCATATGACCAAAACAGCGTTTCAAAGTGTGGACGCTGCGCTGTTATTAATTTAAGGAAAAAATGTTTATAATGATGCGGTGAATGTTTTAAAATCGAATCTCATTTTTGAAAGGAAAACATGGCATTATTTTAACCCAATTAACATATATATCTGCCTGTTGCATGACAGTTAATAAGTTTATACGCACCGAAAAATGGTTTTATAAAAGAACGGTTTTAAATAAACCCCTTCCCGAAGTTTTATAAGTCCTTCATTAAATGTCATTATATATGTCAGTTAAAAGAAAAAATAAAACAACTAAGTTAACAAGAGATTTCTCGGTAAAGCCAGGTTTGAAAATTTCTTTAGGTTGAAAACAATGCGCTAAAGCAGTGGCGTAGCCATAAATCGACTCTGGGGGGGGGGTTTGATCATTTAATAAAAATCAACTACCTACCTATGGCATATTTTTAAAAATTAGGTAGGTGTCTATTGCTTGAGCTCTTGAACTAAAGGAGGGGGAGAGAGGCGGTTTAATAGGTGTTGGGACTTATTTTTAAAAGCAAGTCTCATCTAGTCTCATTTGCAGATTTTTTTCCCAAATTAATTCTTAAATGCGCCGCAGGCAAAAATTTTGAACAAATTACACTAAAATGCTATTTTTTACGCGTTTCAAATGTTGTTCAAATTGTAACAATGTTTAATATTAGTATAGCGCCGCAGGCGAAAATATTCTTTAAAACTTTTGATCTCTTATATTTTTTTTAAATAACTTTTAAAGAGTAGATTGGGTTAGATGCCAAGAAGGGGTGAGTTGCGGTGGTATACATATGTAGATTTGTTGCCAAATCATAAATGCGTCGCAGATGAAAATTTTAAGAAAAATTATACTAACCTCCTCCCTGGCTACATTACTGGCTAAATCGTTTTTAAAGTGTTTATGCCTACCCTAAAATCGGTTTTAAAGTGATTAACCACTTTCTGAAATCGCTTTAAAATAAAATCGATTTAGTGCCTAAGATGGTTTTTCTGGTGTTTATACGACAAAATTTTTAAACCGTCCTTGCATAAAAACGCTTAAAGGGGCCCGCATAAACAAAGTAAGTGAGTAACTTCTCAGTCATTCCATAGTAACGAATGCGTCATTTTTACTCAAAATTAAAATACCATAACAAGTGTAAAAAGTGACAAATTTCACACGAGGGTGGATATTTTTGCGCGAGGCGGCAAAACACACGAGTGTTAGAAAGTCAGTTGCTCACGAGTTATGTACGCTATTTTTTCTACAAACACTCAAGATTTACAATAGTTTCTGTAATTATTTGTACAAAACGGGTTGAAACTACCTTTCTGCACATGTTGACAGTTGATAGTAATTCTACCTACCTTTAACAACACACTTTTCCACACATGTGTCGAAATATGGTGAATTCAAATTCTTGCGAACAATCATAATATAATCACAATAACATAAATTTATCGAGCCAACATGGCCAAACTTCCTATAACGGGCCCATTAGTTTTATTATTAGATATCAGAATGCTAAAATTATTTTTCCTACGACCACACACAAAAGTAACCAAATCTGCACTCTATAGCGCCTCAGAAAGTTTTATATTTCACACGCATATCAATTTTATTTTCGTCTCTAGAAACGAAAATGTTTTCTTCTCTAGTGACGAAAATGAATGACAGCAAACTATGATTTGTAGAAACGTCGGAAATAGACCGAAACCATTTTCGTCCCTAGATAAGAAAATACTTTCTTCTCCTGAGATGAAAATGAAAAAAAATTAATAAACTTTCTTACACTCGCGTCTTGTTTCACTCGGCTGGCGCCTCGTTCACAACATTCACGCTCTTGTGAAATATGGCACTTTCTTCTCTCGTTATGTAATATACTACTCTACTTTTTAGTGCACTTTATATTTTATAAAAGCTTGTATTTGCAAAGCTTTTTAGTCCACCATACCAATATGTTAAGGGGGACTATTAAAATCATGAAATTTTGACTTTTCTTAATTTTATCAAAAATGAGTTACTTAGGTTCCAAAACACCTTAATTGACGAAAAAAAAAGTTGTCGTCGGTCTGTTGTCTGTTGTCTATATGTATACAAGATAACTCAAGAACGCCTTAATCGATTTTAACGAAATTTGGTTCAAAAATCCTCTATCGGCTGACCATGAACTGATTAACTATTAGGTAGGGTGGTGGGGGGTTGAAGGGGGAAAAGGGGGATAAAATATTTTAAAAAATTGTAACTTTGGAACAAAAGCAAGTAGCGATATACGATGGATTACAAATTTGTTATAAAGTCCAAATTCGTGTAGAAGTAAAGCAGCTAATTGATATGCGATTTTCAGATTTTGGTTTTCGTAAATATATTGTTATAAGATTCAAATCTTTCAAAGCTACAGTTTTCGAGATATTTTCATTTCCTTTCAACAAGAAATAATTGATTGTATGGTGCTTTCTAGCACCATTTTTTTTTATATAAAATTATTAAAACTCTTATTACCTGAATATTAACAAATCCACTACCAACGAAAAAAGTATGAAATATGTTGCAAATTAAAAGTTGGCAAAAGAAAACCATGCAATATACTCTGATGCGCATCAAATCAAATTACCTATGGATGAGGTAGCATAAGCATAAGGGCCTGATGTTGACATTTAAGATTTAAGGGTTTGTGGGGTCGTTAGAGTAACGATGTGCTAAAAGGCTAAGGGTGAGACTTTTCAGTTTGCTGAACTCTTGTTTACAAGAACTCATATGTAAAATGATGTAAACATAATAAATAAAATTTAAAGAGATGTCAAACATATTAACCCAAAAAAGGGATACAAATATAAACAGAACTCAAAGCTGTCAATTTTAGTGTTCTTATACCCGTGGCGTACCGAAGGAGGTTTTTGGTTTAACCTCCTCCCCCCCCCAGAAGCCCCAAAAAATAATTACTCTCCAGAAAAATATCCTCCTTGGGATTAATTGCTTAAAACAAAGCCAGTTAAGCAACTGCTTAATAATGACTCGGAAAATAAAATTAAATCGAAAAATGGTTTGCTGAGGGTACATCGTAAAATAGCGAGCATTCCCTCAAAAATATGTAAAGAGACGCCTAATTTTCCTTCAAAATGAAGATACTGCTATATGTAATGACAGTTGATTGGCTTTTCAAAATGTTCACTTTTTTAAACACTCTGGCTCGGAAGACGTCTATTGCGGTACTCTGTGACTCTGATGCTGTTATCTTTCTGGAAAAAAATGGAGAATTATCAACAATTTCCTCTGAATTACATTATTTCCTTTTATATTCCCCTCCTTTGCTTTGCCGAGAAAAAATCTAACTTTTCTTTTTTCGATACGCCCCACAATCGATCGAAACATAGGAAAATAGGGACATAAATATTTTTGAAGCTTTTTGCGCACATTTAAATAAATATAACAACACATAATTATGGCTTTCCATTGTACCGTGTTGATCAAAAATTATACGGGGTGTCTTAAAAATCTTAGTCCACAATAATATTTCCTTAGGTATAATAGGCAAACAAATATAGTTCGACATACAGAAAGTAATTATTTTAAGAGGATAAACATACCACCCTTAATGGCACAGGGTCGATGAGTTTTAAAATTTTGAATCGAGATCTTTAGCAAGTGGCAACTTTTGAGAGGTTTTAAAAATCCAGCAGTTTGACACAATTTTCAGTTTTCTTTGTGTATTCTTTTAAATTTACTTCCATCTCTGGTTCACAATCAAAACAAAAGATACGATAAGAAAACCATCAAACGAAAAAACAGCTGATATTTTCTGAGATTAAATAATCCAGCAATGAATTTATCAAAATTATTTATTGTTTCGGGATTAGTATTCAACATAGTAATATTTTTCAAAGGTCAACAACAACTCTGTTTCTTTACCGAGTTCTTTACCCATAATTTTACCTTAGATTTCACAAAAATAACACAAATAAACTAATCGCAAAAATATTTGACAACAAACAGTCAAGTTTGACGTTTTAAAAATATTGACGTTTCTGAATACAGTGACCCTATTAAAATTCAAACTCAAAAACCAGCATTACGCACTAAGGTAACTAACTTTACCCTTTATCTCCTTTTTTAGTAAATATAATACTATCAGAATATTTAGTATTCTACTAATATATTATGCGTTATAAGGCCCAAAATTTCAGTCAAACAATTATCTAATTCAAAATGAGCAGTAAAAAACCTCGCAAAGATAACGGTTTCTCTCTAAAAATACCGATTCTCATAAAGTTCGCTCTGACAGTCGGAACACTGACAACACTGCACACCTCAAATTTGTTGTCAAAAGCCCTTAAACTCATTTCTATGACTTCTTCAAACGATTCCAGAAAGATGTTGGCCAATGCCGACGAAAGTGGAGGTCCCATGGGTACACCAAAATGGTTTTCATTCAAATCAGCAAAAATAATTCAACCATAACCACTTCCGTATATCGCAAACCAACTCATACTGGACAATATCTAACCTTCAAATCAAACTACTCCATATCAACCAAACTAGGAATTGCACAATCTCATAGAAGAAGCTTTAAATAACGGTTTCTCCAACTACACGATCCATAAAACTCTTCAGACCACACCAACACAAAGGATCACAGACGTAAATACTGAAAGGAAGGCGACTCTTATAATTCCATAAATCAAAAGAATCTCAGAAAAGATAAGACTGTCTTCAAAACGACTACAACAATAAGAAATCAATTAACAAAAACTAAACCATATCGCCACAACACCATGCGAGTGTGGGGATATCTAAATCGGAGAAACCCGCGGACCCATGGAGGTTCGCCTTACAGAACAAAAACGTAAAACTCGACAAGGTGACACAACTGGAAAAGAAATAGCTCAAAATTGCTGGGAAAATCAACATCATATGGAATGGATAGATCGTCGCCAGGGAGGAAAATATATTCAAACGGAAAAGAGGAACCAGAATGTGATTTCTCAACAGAGCGTCACCATCAAGGATATTTTGACACCCACACTTTCCGGAGGTAACCAATTTTAACTGTGATAGGGCGGAGCCAACTAAGTGTAAACTTCATGGTTCATAAGATTGGGTAGTCCTAGTTTTTGTTAGTATTCACCTGAGGACGATTGCAGATACATTCACAAACGTTGTGAAAAAGTAAAGACAATGGAAGTTCGAAACTCTAGTTTACTTTCAAGTTCAACATTGTCTACCACTGTTTGAAAGTTTGAGACAATGATGTATTTGAAATTAACTCTGTGTTTCAGATTTCCATTGTCTATATTTTATTTACACACGACGTTTCGATCAGTACAATCTCTGATCCATTTCAGATGCAAACTACAATCTAGTTCTAAGGCTACGTACTTATGTACTATGGGAAATTACTCAACCGTGAAGTTTAAGAAGTTGGCTCCGCCCAAGGAGGGGCTTCCAAATATTTGGAATTTCAACACTTGGTTTACTGAAACACCCTGATTCTGCCCAATAAAAGCAGCTTCAAAGAATTTTCGTTTCTTCCAGTGTGACTCCTTGTGCAAAACCTTTGCTTCTGTCCACTTCATTCGGTGTTGTTTTGACCATGCGTGTTCGGCGATTCCTGATTTCGTTGTTTCACCTCTTTGGGTATTCGTCTGATGTTCCTTAAGCCTAACAGATAGTGATCTTTTTGTTTCACATATGTATGATTGATATGATTTACCACACTCACAAGGAACTTGGTAAATGCATTCCTTATTTTGTTTGTTCTCCGGTTTCGTTTTACTAAGAAGGCTTCGAATTTTATTAGATTTAAATGCTGTTTTTATATTAAAGTTGTTCACTTCTCTTCGAATTTTCTCTGATACTCCTTTAATGTATGGAATTGTAAGGAATGCATTTGCCTGGTTTTGGTCTTGCAATCTCTGTCATGTTTGCTGAAATTTAGAAATAGTATCTTTTATAAGTTTAAGGCTGTAACCATTCTGCCGCAGATCCTTCTTAATGTTTCCTCATGAGAATTGTTACAAATTTGAACGGCTCTATTATAAAAAGTTCTTATTATGCCTTGTTTCGTTGTAGCAGAATGATTTGAACCTTGATTTAAATATTGTCCTGTGTGAGTGGGTTTCCGATAGACTGTTGTTCTGATGTCGCTTTCTACTCGTTTGACAAGTACATCAAGAAAAGGAATTTGACAATTTTGGTCCAACTCCATTGTGAATTTAATGGTGGGTCTTATGTTATTTAGGTAGATAGATAGATAGATAGATAGATAGATAGATTTGTCAGTTTTGATGTCGAAAGTCTATACACCAATGTCTCTTTATGAACGTACTAGCCTGCCGCTGGAGGGAGCGATGGAGTTGTTGGAGTGCTGCCTACATAACTTATTTTCAGGTGAAAGATGGGTTTTATGCTCAGGATGGCGGTCTGCCAATGGGTTCATCGCTTTCGCCAGTGGTGGCCAATATTTACATGGAGTGGTTCGAATCACACGCGGTTGATACCGTAACGTACAAACCTTAGCTCTGTCTAAGATATGTTGATGATACTGTTATTGTCTGGGCCGGGAATGACCAACAACTTTCAGAATTTCTTCACCACCTAAATAACATAAGACCCTTCATTAAATTCACCATGGAGTTGGAGAAAAATTGTCAAATTCCTTTTCTTGATGTATTTATCAAACGAGTAGAAAGCGACATCAGAACGAGAGTTTATCGTAAAGCCACTCACACAGGACAATATTTTAATCAAGGTTCAAGTTATTCTGCTACAAACAAACGAGGCATAATAAGAACTTTTTATAACAGAGTCGTTCAAATTTGTAACAATTCTCATGACAGCAGAATGGTTACGGCCTTAAAGTTATAACAGATATTATTTCTAAATTTCAGCAAACAGGACAGAGAGTAGCCAACAACTTTAATATAAAAACAGCTTTTCAATCTAATAATACAATTCGAAACCTTCTTAGTAAAACAAAACCGAAGAACAACCAAAATAAGGAATGGATTTACCAAGTTCCTTGTAAGTGTGGTGAATCAGACATAGGTGAAACAAAAAGACCACTATCTGTTAGAATACCCAAAGAGGTGAAACAACGAAATTAGGAATCGCCGAACACGCATGGTCAAACCAACACCGAATGAAGTGGACAGAAGCAAAGGTTTTGCATAAGGAGTCGCATTGGAAGAAACGAAAATTCCTTGAAGCTGCCTTTATTGGGCAGAATCAGGGTGTTTTCAGTAAACCAAGTGTTGAAATTCCAAATATTTGGAAGCCCCTCCTTGGTTGAAGCCAATTTCTTAAACTTAACGGTTGCGTGATTTCCCATAGTATATAAGTACGTATCCTTAGAAATAGATTGTAGTTTGCATTTGAAGACGATCAGAGAAGTCCGAAACACAGAGTTAATTTCATTGTCTACCACCTTCAAACCACACTTTTATTTGAAGATAACAAATATTTAATTAAAATATATGAACAGTAGACTAAAATCCGAAAAAAGTAGCTAGAGTATACAAGGTATATTAGTGGTTAAGCCATCATAGTGTAATTTTGGTTATTGAAAGTATAATATGCCACTTATTTTAATAAATATTTGTTATAGATTAAAATTAAGAAGTGTTTTAAATCTACCCTATACTAATTAATGGTGAAGGTATAGTTTATTCTTAGAAGAAGAAATACAAAGTAAACCCAGTAGTTATCAAATAAAGTTTAGTTTACTAATTTTGGTTTTTATTACACAAAGAATCCAAGAATACTGATTCTTTTTTATTCTTGGATCAATACGTTGGGCCTTGATATTAGATGATATTTTTTTCAGTGTATATAAGTATATAATTGTTAAAGGACAATAATAACTTCATAAAATTAATGACGAAAAAGGTCTTTAAAACATTTTTATGTTAAAGATAATGGCCATCTCCTTGGAAGGTACAAATAGAATTTTTGAAAATGTTGGTATAACAGGTAAGTGTAGGTAAATCCCCAAATCCATTCCCAAGCTCTAAATGCACCTTGCAATTGTAACCTGTACAACCTATTGTTACAATCTTTTCAAAAATTTGCCAAACACGCTAAACCCAAAAAAGGTTTTGGCTATTGATCTAGCAGTTGAATAGAAAATATATAAATTTACTTAATAAAAGATTTTCGTGAGGTGGATAGATAGATGAAGAAATATCTGTGGGAATCAGTTGTAGTATCAGCGGTAACGCGACACTTTCCAATAGCGCGTATAACATGTGCCTTTATTGTTGATGAGCAGTTTAAAGTTTTAAAGCTAAAAGTTAAAAAACCGAATGAATTTTGGGTAGTTTTAATTAGTAAAAATTCGTGAACATCGATTTACCGCAGAACCCAATTGCGTGTTCGAGTTATCAAAAGTAAGTTGTAGTTACCTTTTCAAAGAAACGCTTAAAACTGTTAATTTTGGGTAATTTTTGCGTCAGTTAATCAAGACCGAACCAAAGTGAAAAGCCTACATTGGTGTAGTTTCACATTTCGTAATTATTGCAATAGTTAAGGATGTTTTTTTTTAAAGAAATGTTAATTCACTTGAACGTCAAAGTAAGAGGGATGAATGAGAGTGTTTTTATAAATATTTAGCTCGACCTTAAACTAAGTCATAAAGTTTGTGCTTCATTTTTGTCGTCTTTCTGTTATTGTTTAGAAATCTGTTAAACGAAATATACTAATTATCAGTATTTTTACCTGCACTAACTTTGCATTAATGAGCACAAAAGAAAAATGATTCTTGAAATACTTAAGTATTGTTTGTCTTTAAAATTATTTTAAAATGCTCTTTGACTGCCTTTGGGTGCTTTGTTAAAATTGGGGATTATAAATTGGGGATCATCATTATGTTTGTTTTCTTAAAATTAAAGAAATTATTTGGTTCAAATTTCTATTCGATACCAAGTATATTTTTAAACGATTAAGTGAATGTTAAATTATTTTATTATTATTGCACTGTATAATATGATAGACTGTGAATTTCGATGTAACGTATTGTAATTATTAGTCGGTTCCATGTTTAAAAATACATACATCAAAATTTTCAGAAAATTATTTAGATTACGATTTGGGAGGAGAAAGTGAAGAGGAAAGGGGGAAATTTAAAAAAAAATAGTTTTGACATTTTTATAAAAAAAAAACATTTTTTTGCTTGAGGATCTGTGAATAAGCAAATTTAAAAAAAAACATACATTTTCCCCGTAGTAGGGGTGCCAGCCGCTAAAATAATGAGAATATGTCTTTTTAAACTATTTTCATAATCTGTCAAACAACGTTCATGATACGCCTTAGTTCTTAAAGCAGTTTGTTTTTATTTTTTTTTAAATCGTATCTTCAATTTAATTTAACGTATTATTTAGGGTCCTTCCCTCTTTCATTACAGCCCCTTACAGACTTATCAATTTTGAGATTTTTGTGAATTCTGGTCAAAGTAGTACTTAAATTACGATAACTGTTAATACATATCTTAAAGGCTTAATAACATGCTTGCAATAAATCAAAATTCAATCAAACTTCAGAATTTTCTTAAAATTGTGTTGTTTTTTAACTAATGGTGAGATTTTCTAAAAAACTACTAGTGCTACAAAAAACATTCATGGTAGAATTTGAATTGCCTATAAAATTTGACAAAAAACAAGATATAAAACAGCTACACACAAAATGTTCATTGTCAGGGTATTTTTCATTCCTTTCACACCCTCCCAGTTTTTTCTAATTTTAAATTTTCAGATAGCTTTGTAAAGTAGCTTCAATTCGATAAATCGCACAGCTACATAGCTATTTCTATCGGCTTGTAAAAAAGCAAAAAGAGAACAGTTTTAGGATCAGCCACTCTTTAAATAAGATTTCGAAAAATCCTTTTCGTTTTTGATGAAATTTTGTAGATGGTCATTTAAACAATCCAAGATAAGAGTTAAGTATTTTTATATTTTTTTTTGTATTCAAGCTTAACTTAAAAAAAATAATTTCAATTTATTTGTATTGTCGGGGAGATCCATACCTGCCACTATATTTTGAAAACCGGTAATAGGATCGTTTTGGGTCCATAAGAACTTTTGATTAGAGGATCGAGATCTACAACATACCAAAATTTCAGATCAGTCAAGCCCTACCCCCCCGCCTCCGAAAGATTTTATATTTTATTTTTATATTCAAAATGGGGGGTGCAGCCGATTGTCAAGCTACACCCCCCTCATTTAAAGCGTAGAGAAAAATTAATATCTTTCGGGGGAAGGCTTGACTGACCTAAAATTTCATCAAATTCGAGGATTTTTTGAAATCCCATTTAAAGTGTGTCTGATCCTGAAACTGTTTCCTTTTTGCTTTTTTAGTATTTGACAAGCGAATGAAAATAGCTGTAGCTGTGCGATCCATCGATTTGAAACTACTTTAAACAGCTATTCTAAAATTAAAAATCAAAAAGATTGCGAGGGTGCGAAAGGCTTGAAAATACCCTTAAACTTAACATTTTGTTGGTAACAATTTCGACAAATCAAATTTCGATGTGTTATACACAAACAAGATAAAATTTTTCTCTTTTGGTAAAAACAATCTACTTTGAGAACCAAGACCAAGAAAAACATGTTTTATCATTATTTTTGAAGGCTGGCACCCCTACTATGAGAAAAAAGTATGTTTTTTTTTTAAATCTGCCTATCAGACAGATCTTCAAGCGAAAAATAAATTGGGGTTGTTTTTTCAAAAATATTTTTTTTGTAATTTTCGCCTTTCACCATTTTCACTTTTTGGGGTGTAGCGCGCCTAGGAGATACTAACCAACTCAAATCGTAATCTACAGGATTTTCTTAAAATTTTGGTATACGTCTTGTTAAATCACTACAAAATTTCCCACGAAAAAACGATTTATCCCTGGCTATGTAGCATCTTATAACATCAGCTTTAAATTCAGGAAAAAAAGTCCAAAAAGCTCTCTGGTTTCATATCAAAGATCAAATTGCTGAAGGCCTGAATTTGATTTGATGATATCAAATTCCGGTGATCTTGTTTAATGGAATTATTTAAGTTATTCCGTTTAATTATATACTATGGTTTCTGTATATTATGCTGTGGGCATTATTTTAGTTCTCAGAGTTGAGTACTACCTACCCATACAGCCATTCTTTACTTTGGTCATTTGCTTTTTTTCGATGAATAATGCAAAACATTATTAACACTACCTGCACCTGTGAGTTGTATACACTTTTCTTATACTTCTATCAAAAAATCCTAAAAAAACAGGAAAATACTTACTTACCAAAACTCGAAAAAGACATCAAATCCACTGACCGCTGATCATTTGTATACTGTAAATTATGGGTTCATATATGAAACATTGACGGTTTTGGAAAATAGTGCTTCTTTTCAGTAAGTGAACTTATAATGTTGGCCATTAAAATTTCTGATGATTTTTTATTTGTCATATTTTCAGTAGTAATCCTCCACGTACTAACTATATATCGATGGTAGTAATATACCTAGTGCATGTCAGATTTCCAGGAAACTTTCGGGAAAATTTCCGATAAGGAAATCTGACATGTACGCGTTATATTTTGATATAGAAATACGGAGTGAAACTGTATATTTCCCTCAGAGCACAAATTTTATTTCAAAGATTAGAAAATCTAATATAAAGGTATAAGATGTCGTACGATTTTCAAAGGTTTCCACTTAATAATCCAGAACAAAATTTGTAGTTATTAATATGCGCGCAAGGTATATTTTTAAAATAATCTTTAGTTAAGAAAATTGAAATTTTCATAATATTACTATTTTGAGCAGTTTTTTTTTTAAATTGGGTTTAAAATGGTTTAAAAGTTACTTAAATTGGTGTTTGTGAAGGTATAAAAAAGTACAAATATAATGTGGGCCAAAAAAAACCGTACATTTCACTCCACTGTACTCGATTTTAGACATTTGCCATAAAGACACGTCTTTGTCGTGGACAGAGAGGTATCACTTCTAAAAATCGAACAAGAAGTAATAATGCTCAATTTTAACCCTTTGTAAAACATAGGTCTAAAAACCTCTAGTTTCTGTTCTACTAGGGATTTGTTAAATCTCCTCCGATTCTTTAGGCCTATACACTTTATCTGTCAAATTTGACATTTTATGAAAATCCATAATGGCGCATGCTTAGATACTTTTCACTCCTTCCTTCCAAACTTTTTTGTAAATCTGATTTTAATTATCCGAAAGCCACGTTTTTTCAGTGTACAGGGTATTTGTTTATAACTCGAACACTCAGTATCTCTTTTTTATTAATAAAAATAAAGGGTAGGTCTAAATTCAAAAATTTTATAACAACTTTTTTTTTGTTGCCTTTGGTATACAGTATGTGGCAATAAAGACAATTTTTTTAAATAGATCACCCTGTTTATTTTTGCATTTTTGAATTTCTTAAAAAATTAGCTTTACAAAAATATCAAACACTATTTCAATATCTTTTGTAGTTCCTGAGATATTTGCGTTTAAGTTTTAATAATTGTCAAAATGAAAATATATTGGAAATTGCCAACTGATCAAGCTACCAAATGGGCCATGAATGTATTTCTTTATTTTAACAATATAAACTTAAAAATTTAGTGGCCTTGAAAAAAAACGATTGAAGGTGATGTAGCTTCATCAGATGTTCGTTTCTAATGTATTTTATTAAAATTTTAAACGAAAATATCTCAGAAACTACAAAAGATATTTCAATAGTGATTGGTATTTTTCAAATTCGATGCTCACCATGGGGATCTCCTAAACGGTAGGAGATACGAAAAGATTTAAATTAGGGCAAAGTTGCGCAATTTGATGCTTTGCCCAAAACTAAAAAAAAAGTTTACAAATTCCGGATAGTTCCGGAGATAGGCGGAAAAAAACGAAATCTTCATTTTTAGTTTGGATACTCAAGATATTTTTGAAATAACAATTAACTTTACCTAATATTTTAAAAATACGTTTTTTTTCTTTGTTTTTTAATCTTTGAATTTGGGCTGATGATGGTCAAATAACTCAAAACGTCAGGTACTTGTCAAAATGAGTTTGTAAAATATCTGTCATCCTTTATGAACCAAACGGCAGGAGAAAAAAAGCATGTGTCCATAAGAAAAAATGAACTTGACAGTGCTCCTGTCACACTGAAATGTCAAATCTCGAAAACGGACCTCTCACTAGGTAGATCTTAAAAAAGTGCTTGTAGAAAGTTTTAAGCGTTTTTGACAGCTTTAAGAGTAAGGGCGCAGAAAAATAAAAACTAAAAATAAAGATTTCGGTTTTTTTCGCCTATCTCCGGAACTACCCGGCATTTGTAAACTTTTTTTTGATGTTGATCAAAGCGTCAAATTGCGCAACTTTGCCCTAATTTAAAACCTTTTCGTATCTCCTACCGTTTAGGAGATCCCCATGGTAAGCATCGAATTTGGAACACCCTGTATAGTCCAATTTTTTGATGAGCGGACTGACGTCATTTTTTTGTATCTCTATTTGATACATTGTTCTAGACAGCGACAATAAATATGTAAGAAAAGTCATGTCGTTGAATGTTTCAACTGTTACTTGAAATTGTCAACGACAAATTATTTGACATGCGAACTGTTGACAACAAAGAAATTGGACTATATTATAGTTTTGGTTATGTGTGTAAAAATCTACACCAATAAATTGCTTCGACTTTCCGCTAACATAATTTTCGGTGGTTCATCGAATTTTTTCACTCACTTCAGAAGACTTAAGACTATTTTAAAATGGAATTTTGTAATTAGTTTGTCAAGTGCTCCTATTTATAATTGAATGCGCGTGTGATCTTACCGTATATTTTTAAAGCATTACAATTTATGAATATTAAAATTTGTACGCCTGTTTAAATCATAAACCACTACTTATAGTTTTATAGCTCCGACACAGAAAAAAAATCTTCATATACACCAAAGTAATCATTATAACAACCACTTATTACTCAAATCGCAATAAAAAAAGTAAAAGTTGGTTGTCTTTAGTAAATGCAATATTTCAAGAAAATATTTTTTTTCATACCTTCATCAAAAACATGATTTTTGTAACTGTCTGCAGATAACTAAGGCATGGCTTTTTTGGTTACTGATAAAAAAAAACTTTTTTTTTTATACCTTCATCAAAAATATGATTTTAGTAACTGTCTGCACATAACTAAAGCATGGCTTTTTTGGTCACCTATGCAAGAAAAACTTTTTTTTTGATCACTGGTGCAAAAAAAGATATCTGTCTGCTTTTTACCCAAAATTAAAGAGAAATAGCGGAAAATAGTAATATTGAAAAAATCTAATTATTCTTGCCTAAAAATTAAGCCATTTCCGCCAGCTTTTACGAAGTATTTACGAAAAAATCATTTAGAAACATCGCCGGAATATCAAAGTGTCAAAGATTAAAATGTCGCAACAATGAAAGTCACCGAGTAAAAAGGCAAATTGCTATGGAAACCATTTTTATTTCATTTACCAGCCAGCCGCCTTGATTTATAATGTAAAGATGGTGTGTTGCGAGAAGTGCTCTTCGTCCGAGATTTTTAAAAGTATTTTCCGGTTTTTCTTAGATTTTTTGAAAAAGATATTAAAATAAATCGAGTAAAAGTTTACTCCAAAACTTCCCTCGCTCAGAAGAACATATATTATATAAAAAACCGCTACTCATATATACATGGGTTAGATTGGGTTGGTCAGACTTTTCCAGAGTATATCCAGAGTTTTCTTGGGTGTATCTACACTGTTCAGGGGTGTATTCAGACTTTTCCATGGTGTACTCGGACATTTTCACAGTGTATCCAGGTTTTTCCAGAGTGTTTCCAGACTTTTCCAGGGTCTTTACAGACTTTTCCAGAGTCTATCCAGACTTTTCCAGGGTCTTTCCAGACTTTCCAGAGTGTATCCAGACTTTTCCAGAGTCTTCCCAGACTTTTCCAGAGTCTTTCCACACTTTTCCAGACTTCCGAGTGTATCCAGACTTTTCCAGGGTCTTTCCAGACTTTCCAGAGTGTATCCAGACTTTTCCAGGGTCTTGCAATCTTTTTTCCAGAGTGTTTCCAGACTTTTCCAGGGTCTTTCCAGACTTTTCCAGAGTGTATCCAGACTTTTCCAGGGTCTTTTCAGAGTGTATCTAGACTTTTTCAGGGTCTTTCCAGACTTTTCCAGAGTCTTTCCACACTTCTCCACACTTTTCCAGAGTGTTTCCAGACTTCCAAAGTGGTTCCAGACTTTTCCAGGGTATTTCCAGACTTTCCAGAGTGTCTCCAGACTTTTCCAGGGTCTTTCCAGATTTTCCAGAGTGTATCCAGACTTTTCCAGGGTCTTTCCAGACTTTTCCCGAGTGTTTCCAGACTTTTCCAGGGTCTTTTCAGACTTTCCAGAGTCTTTCCACACTTCTCCAGACTTTTCCAGAGTGTATCCAGACTTTTTCAGGGTCTTTCCAGACTTTTCCAGGGTTTTTCCAGACTTTTCAAGGGTCTTTCCAGACTTTCCAAACTTTTCCAGAGTCTTTCCACACTTCTCCAGACTTTTCCAGAGTGTATCCAGACTTTGTCAGGGTCTTTCCAGACTTTTCCAGGGTTTTTCCAGACTTTTGAAGGGTCTTTCCAGACTTTCCAAACTTTTCCAGAGTCTTTCCAGAATTCTCCAGGGTGTATCCAGACTTTTCTAGGGTGCACGGACTTTTCCAATACATTTTATATGTGCTATATATATATATATATATATATATATAGATTCAGACTTTATTGTTTCTGAAAACATTTCGTTTTACATGTGCTATATATATATCCTCGTATACATAAGATTTTTGTCCATTAATCACGCAATAACGGCTAAACCGATTTGTATGAAATTTGATAAGACGATAGGGTGTGACCTGGATCCTAAGCTACTTTTTATTTAACATTTCGTTTCATAACTCGAGATATATGGCACATAAAATATATATGTAGTCAAAAATTTTTGCGCCATTCAACTACAATTTTTATAAGCTTTCCACACGGTAAGAAAAAAAAATATTTTTTTTTAGGGAAGAAGTTTTTTGGGGGTAGCTCCGAAGGGTCTACTAGGAAAATGTTCAAAAACAATAGGGGTCTGCGCGTCAACAAAAGTAATCACTATGTAAAATTTTGTTATGATTAGTGAAGGAGTTTTTGAGTTAGAGTGGCTACAAAGTAGGCGACAGACAGACCGACAGACAGAGCGACGGCGTCTGGATTCGTGCTTATCACTATTCGAAACCTCAAAATTCGTGGAGGATCATGAAAATCTCGAAGTGCGATTTTTCGATGATTACATTACTTCCCTTTAGCAAGGGACGTAAAAATAGTGTTAACAACTCGCGGCTAAACTGTGTTTTTTTTTTACTCGCGTTTTTAATTAAAACAAACGCTTATTAAGAAAAACACTATTTTAGCCACTAGTTGTGAAAACTACTATTTTTGATCACGGGTGAAAAAAATAGCGGAAAACAGTAATATTAAAAAATCTAATTATTCTTGCCTAAAAATTAAGCCATTTCCGCCAGTTTTCACCAAGTATTTACGAAAAAATCATTTAAAAACATCGTCAAAATATCAAACTGTTAAAGATTAAAATGTCGCAACAATGAACGTCACAGAGTAAAAAGGCCCATTGCTATGGAAACCATTGTTATGTCATTTACCAGCCGCCTTGATTTATAGTGTAAAGATGGTGTGTTGCGAGAGGTGCTCTTCGTTCGAGATCTTTAAAAGTATTTTCCTATTTTCTTGGATTTTTTGATAAAGATATTAAAAAAAATAGTGTTAAGAACTCGCGGCTAAACTGTGTTTTTTTTTACACGCGTTTTTCAATACCTCGCTGCGCTCGTTATTTGAACTAACGCTTGACTACTACTATTTTCAATTTAAGGAGGTTATTGCTATTGTTTTCTTGATTAGAGATTTTTTTTTGTGTGTGCTCTACTCGAGAATGGGTAGTTATACCTAAAGAGAAGGGAAGTGAGGCTACAATTGCTGAGAAATAAAAAAGATCTGGGTAGTCACGTGGTATATATAATATTTTTTTCACTTTAGATTTCCGTTTCTATGAAAATTTTTATCAAAAAACACATCGGTGCTAATTGATTTCTAATTTTTTTTTCTAAACTTAATTTTAATCCCTAAAATTTTATTTTATAATCTAAAACTCCATTTGGCTCCCTAAATTTTATTTTAGTCCCTAGAGACTGCCTTTTGTACACATTTACCAGAATATTTATCATTTTGCTAAATCATGTTTTACTTTTGCAATTTTCATTTGCTCTAATTAATTTGAGCGGCTTGGTAAATTTTTGCTTTTTGGTGTTTCCATCAGCGTAATATTCCATTATCTAATAAGTGGCTCAAAATACTCAAGGAAAATTAATTAACTGAATAATAATTACCTACTATAATTATAAACGGGGTTATAATTTCGACGTGTTTCCTTTTTAAAAATGTTTGTTCCAAACGGCTCAACCGAATTTAATAATTTTATTAAAATAATTTTATGTAAAAAAAAGCTTTTCAAATACAAACTTTCATAGAATATAAAGTGCACTAAAAAGTAGAAAATGATTTTTAGCATTCTGATATAATAATAAAAGCGATAATAAATAAAAATATAATATATAATAAAAAAGCGATGGGCGCATTATAGGAAGTTTGGGCATGTTGACTCGATAAATTTATGTTATTGATTATATTATGATTGTTTGTAAGAATTGGAATTCACTATAAAGCAGAGAAATGGAAGGGTAAGTAAATCCAACCTTACTTGACCCAAGCTACCCTCACATCTCTCTGACATCTATATATATAAAAATAAATTATTTTGTACTTTTTAGTACACTTTACATTTTAAAAGTGCTTGTATTTGAAAAGCTTTTTTTATAAAATTATTTTTTAATTTTTAAGAGGTACTCCAAATCGTCCATTTTGAATCCGCCCTATGCCAATTTTGATTGAAATCGAACATAGTAAATCTTTTTCCACCTTCAATTCCCTCGTTAGGGGGAAGTGGGTATCTGATCATACCGTATTATTGTATTGTCACGGGAACTATAATTGCGTGCCAAATTTGAATTCAATTGGATGTGTATAAGTCAGTTAAAACTAGTTAGGGAAACATAACCAAAAATCGTCCATTTTGAATCCGCCATATTGAAAGTTTCAAATCTGATCAAAAATTCATATTCTCCAAAATTCTAATTTTGAGAAAAAAATTATTTGGGGGGTGGTTGAGTTGATATATGTAAAAATTCGTAAGTTTTGATCCAAAACTGTAAATTCATAACAACTATATATCTAAAAACTGTATTAAGGCTGCTACGAATTTGCAGTTTTTAGATTTAAAATAACAAATTACTTCCTAATATTACAGGGAATTGTGACGAAACAGATTTCTATCGATCTTGCTACTCTTGCGGCTATATGCCTATTGTGCTCCTGAAAATGACCAATGGGTGGGTACGTCCACCATGCCTGTGCCCCAAACAATGTCTGAGCTTCATTCATTTGAGATTTCATAACCAGTCCCTTCTATGAGGTGTAGAGTTCGCACTAGTTACGTTTATGTATTGGATCAACACTTGCGGCATTGGCCATATCTAGTACACTGTGATCAATTGTCTTACGATAACAATAACAAAAATTCTTTCTGAGTGAGGCCCCGTCCATACTGTGATCAGTGTGGCCAAAAATTTAGGGAGAAACAAAAAAATAAACGTCAGACTGAAAATTCTTGTTGACAGTTGACGTCAATCAATGTGTATAAATTTCGAGTGGAAAATACTGTACGCTGACAACAAGGAATCAAAAATAGCTTGCCAACTGTGTCTAATATCTTGCATTTTTTTTTCAGCTACCTACCAAAAATATTATTTCTCAACTTAACTTATTTCCTTATTTAATTGTCTTCGAACACCTTTACAGTATTATGTCTGTGCCGCGATTAAAACTCCTCTAATATTCTAATGGCGTAATAGTCTAATGGTATTCTCACACAATATCGCACTCCTGCAGTTGGTTAATCCGGAAATCGGGTACGCCTTGCAGAGCGGCCGGAAGTAAAACTTAAACGTCTTTAATCCGTGTCACGGCATATTATGTGATTTTTTCTACTGATATCTCATAACGGACAACCAAACCGTTTGTTGGCTTTTAATTGTACCTTTTAGGGTAGGTATAACACGTCCAGGGTAATAGTAGTAAGTGACATAACAAGCATATTATGATTAAACGCTAAGATGAAGTTTAAGACGCGAGCCGCAGGCGAGTGTCTTAATTTATCTGAGCGTATAATGTGTACTATACTTTACTAAAATGTCATATTAAATATCAGAAATTATTAAAAATATCAAACACTCTTAAGTCAACAACCTTCATAACCTGAAGGTTGAATGACGTTCTATCTAAAACGTCAAAACAAATAAGGTTCTCGATAAGGTTACTAAGGGACTTTTCATATTTATTTATTTATTATAACAAAGGTTCTCAACAGATTGACAATAGCCAATCCTATTACAGAGAACCACATCGTGAAAAATTACATTGACTTCTTACAGCTACAGTCCACTAGAGGTTAATCAACTAAAACTATAAATATCCTTACTACTAAAAGAAGCTAAACAAAAAAATAATCCTTTATCTTTATAGATCCACAGTAGTTTTTAACTGGTTATAAATCACAAAATTGAATAAGTTGGTAACACATTCGCGCTAGAGTGAAAATACTAAGACTAAACAAATCTTTTTGAAATAATGAACATTGAAGTTTCTTTGAATTGAAATTATAGGTTAATTGGTGTTAAACCTAGGCAAGTAGAACATATTTAAATGCCGAAAGCTGTGGTGCCAGCCTGTATTAAAATTTAACCGAGATAATAATAAGGTACAGTCAATTTTGTTATTGATTACTTTATATAAAAAAATTGTAGAGCGAACAATTCGCCTAGCACTTACACATATTAAGTCGCTTTCAGCTAGTCTCATAATTTTCATAACTTTGAGCCCGAAAGTATCTAAAGTTTATGATTTTTATAAATTTAGACTGAACTCTCTCAATACGGTCAATATATTTTGCATATGATGGACTCCAAACAATGCTAGAATATTCGAGATGAGTACGAACAAAAGAGTTGTATAGCATAATAACACTTTTGTGTGACTTAAATTCTTTGGTAACTCTAGCTATAAAACCAAGTTTCTGTAAGCCTTCTTTACAACTGACTCAATGTGTAGATCAAATTTTAGGGATTTATCCAGGAGAATCCCGATATCCCTCACACTATCTGCACTTTGGAA
The DNA here is from genome assembly GCA_963921995.1 of Oxystoma pomonae. Lineage (NCBI taxonomy): Eukaryota > Metazoa > Arthropoda > Insecta > Coleoptera > Brentidae > Oxystoma > Oxystoma pomonae. Next base: position 75,822,750 of record OY998166.1, on the reverse strand, counting down.
CGTGTTATTGCCAATTTTGTAGAGGAAATGAATTTGATCATTTTTAAGAGTAAAACTTATTTGAACGCATTTTTTAATATTGAGTTCAAGTCAATCAAGAGTTAAGAATACAGAAATCGTGAAGATCCTCCTGGAAGTTTTGACAGTCACTGACACTTTTAATAATCTTATAGGCTTTTAAATCATCAGCAAGTGAGGCACTTGTGGAGGAATGGAAACAGCTGGTTATGTTATTAATAAAAATGGAACCCCAGAGGTCATATCCACAAGTTCAGAAATACTGCCTCCAATTCTGACACACTGCTGACGTCCGGCAACATAACTTCTTGATAAATCCATTGGTTTTCCGTAAACACCGAAATTCTCCATATTATCTAACAGTGTTGGATGATGAACTTTATCAAATGCTTTGGAGAAATCAGTGTACACGGCATCCACCTGGCAACCAGTTGCGATTCCCTCAAAGATATCTTGAACATAAGGCAGTAAATTAGTTATCACAGATCGGTTCGATTCGAAATTATTGATTCAAAAATTTTACCAAAAATACAGTTTATGGGCCGATAGTTTTCAATGCAACGTTTATGACCTGATTTAAACAGCGGAGTAATCAATTGTTTTTTCCAAAGTGAGGGAAAGTACCCTTGATCTAATGACTTATTATAAATTAAGGCAAGTTATCTATTCCAGAAAGAACTCTTTTTTATATTTGTTTTGTCTATAGCAGTTTTAATTTGTTGACGCGAAATCTGGTTTATTGTGAATTGATTTTGGTTACTTGTTTTATTGTCAAAACAATGTGTGCCACTGGAAATAAACACGGAGTGAAAGTAATTGTTGAAAGTATTGCAAATTTCCTGAGGGTGATCAAAAACCTGATTGTTAAAGGATAGTGACTTTGGCAGACAACTAGAATTTTTCTTTTTAGATGTAGATGACCATAGTGACTGTGGATTTTTATATATCAAGTTGGGCTAAGATGGGGTGGAATCTAGATTTAGTTATCTTCTCATAAATGCGCCGCAGGCGAAAATTTGAATTTTTTACATGTTGTTAAAAAATCAAGGATTAAAAAAAAATTGGAGAATTTCATGCTAAAAATGTATTTTTTTTTGAAGAATTTGATGATAAAAATGTAATTTTTTATAGGTTTTAAATTCAACTCTATAAACAAACATTCTTGAAATTAAACTAAAACTGTGACACCCAACAAAAAAACTCGACAAAATGGGGGCTAAGTTGGGGTGGAATCTAAACTAATTTTTAGATTTGTTGCAAAATTCTTGTCATAAATGCGCCGAGGCGAAAATTTTAAGCAAATTAATCTAAAAATACCAAACGTTTTAAAATCTGTTAACAAAAATTGCTCAAAGTTGAACTAGTAAAATAAATGACGGAAAAATTTATTGAAATTTAGGCCAAAGATTCTTTAAAGTTTTTATCTGTTTATACTAAACGCATATAGGTACCTACTTAACATCCAATGTCAGCAGAATGTTTAGTTGAATAAAATAATTATTTCTAAACAATTTAATATATAAAACCTTTTGCGCAAGCTCTCCCCAGCAAGAACGGAACGGCCTTTGGCCGCCTCCAAATTCGGCCTTCCCAGGCGGTCGCCCGGGGCTTGAAGCCGGAGTCTTTTCGGGGATAAAAGTGACTTAAAAATTACCAAAAAAGAGAGATACCAATGTATGTTAATAACTTTATTGATGAAATATTTACTTTGACAAATGAATTCTTGAAGTATCTTTCCTGTACGCACTTTTTTAAAATTATTTAAAATAAAATTTAAATAACTATTTTACGCAAGTAGGAAAAACTTTGTACCTGACACGTGCAAAACGTGTTTTTTCTGCCCTTGACGGCTTGCCTGAACTCCGCTCTGCGTCGTTCGTGCAACTGCCGCCTCGTGCGAAAAGTGGTACTTTTACGCACGACGCGGAGCGGAGTTCGGGCAAGCCGTAAAGGGTGGAAAAGGTATTTTCCGCAAGAGTTAGGTACAGTGTTTTTCCTACGAGTGTTTTTGTCCATCTTATTTATCAAGAAAAATGTTTTTAATAAGCAAAGATTTTATATGACACATAAGATAGAATAGTTACAGAAATCATTTAATTAGTCCTAAATGTCTTCATTTTTAACAATACAAAAATCTTATGGATAAGTAACTTTTCAGCACTAGTGCAGAAAAGTTTCCGCGCGATTCTTTTATTTTAGTAAGTTTAATGGTTGAGGCTATAAATTTTCTGAATTAAAAATAGTACCCATAGATAGTAATTTGATTTAAAGTATATCGTGAATTTAATATTGTTTTTTAAAGTGAAAATCGTGCGGAAAAGTACAGAAATCGTGCGGAAAAGTACAACTTTCAAAACGAAAAATCGTTCGGAAAAGTAACTTTTCCACACGCTCGTAGGAAAATAACTATTTCTGTAGTATTATCATAAGGGATTATCGAAAATCTTCTCCGAAAAACTGCTTGATTGCACTCGAATACATTTTTGTTTTCTTGAGATCCGGAAAACATAAAAAATTCACTAGTGCAATTTTTCAATGCATCAAACCTGAGGGAGAATCTTCTGATTAGTTTTCTATCCCAAGAAGTATTCTATAGATTACACTGGGGACTAAAATAGCAAAATCTTACTTATTTTATTATACTAATTAAAAATCTGTCTTGCAAAAGTCTCAAGTTTCGGTTTTATAGATCCATGCTAATTATGATGATTACCTACCTGCCCTTAATGTATGGAAAAATTCGACCATTAAATTGGAAATACCTGCATTTATTATACCAATTGCACTTTATAAGGTATTTAAATACTTATAACAAAAGGTGTTACTCCATCGAGCCCTTAGAATATATACGGTCTAGTAATTTTGCTCCATTCTTCGACTTGATGACGACACAAAGATAGTAGGAGATTTCTATCCGCCATTTAAAAATTGTACGAAGGCTTGACAATTTAAATTAACTTTTTGAATTTTTCTTTTCTTTTGTTTAAATGATTGATGCAAGACCTATTTTTTGCTTGTATTTTTTAGTATAAATTTTTGTGTATAAGTAAATAAAATTTATTTTTGCCCTGTATGCGTTGATCTTTCACCAAATAGAAATGATCATTAGAGCGTGTTCGTAGTTCAGAAGTTAGGTTATGTAGTTGTTATTTTTCCTGTTTTGGAAGCAATTTTATTTTGTACTTGATTTTTGCCAGGCATTTTTGGGAGAGTGATTATTTTGTTATTTAGAAGGAAAGACTTGTTGTGCATACTATATGCAATAAAGCTGATTACAAATTTAAAACTATAAAGGCGCAACTACACAGACGAACATGCTCAAACAAAAGCTCGTGCAAAAGATCTAAAATTTTTTCCGTGAACATTTTTGTGAGCTTTTCTTTGAACATTTTGTTCGGGTAAATTTTTGAGCAAATTATTGCTATCTGTTTTGGAAACATATTTTTAAAGATGAGAATAAATACAATTTCACATCAGGGATCAGTGATCTCAATTCTTTAAAAAAATGGAACACCAACTTTTATTTTAAATTTTTGTGAAAAAAAGCCGACGGCAAGCGAAACATTATTCTTGGCTATCAGTTTTGTCACATGGATTACGGTTACTTATAATATTTTTTTCTTAGGGTTTTACCCGGTTTTTTTGGGATTTTCTTGCGAGTTTTTTTTATTTCCAAGGGTTTTTTCCTAAATTCAAAAAATAACCCAGGAAAATTTTTCTTTTCCAAAAAAATTTTGAGTTCTTCAAATATCGGCAAAAAACTCAAAAGTTTTTAAGCGGTAATCCGCGCCTCACGACTATGAAGAGTGGTGGGGAGGGGATTTTTTTTTAAACATATTTTTGTAACTTTACTTTACCCTTAGCTTCGATTGTTTTTTTTTTTCATTCCTCACACCAGATTTACCTAGTTAGTTTAAGGCCCCAAAAGGTTCATGAAAATGCTGAAGATAGATATTTACTGTCAATTTAATGTAATAATCAAGGTCGATTACTGACACTGAACAAACAATATGCAAAGGAGCAACATTCCGATTCAGAAATCTAGTCTATTACTGCTAAATTATATTTTTTTAGGCAAGGGTCTGGGATCGTAGGGTTGTAAAAGTGGGTAATGAACGGGTATTACGTGCTTTTGTTCATATATTTGAGATTTAATAAAATGTATATAGGTTTTTTAATTTGACTTAATTATTATTGTATTGTGTTTTAAACTAGGAAGTAAAATAAAGAGATATTCTTTTAAAGGTAAATTTTTATCATTACATTTTACAGGCAACAGCAATAAATAAGTGCCAATTAATATTTTTTATTATCGTTTTTTTACAACCCCAAAAAAGTTACAAGTATACTGGCATATCCCCTATAAAAATCGGGTCAATCAAATTTCAACATCAAATCGTTTTTCCGTCCGAAAGCACTTAATTAAAAATACCTTGTTTTAAAACTTAGTCTTTCTATTTTCAGTTTCTTCCAACAAATTTTGCTTAACATTCTCTCCAAAATTTCCGTGAGTCTTTTTGTACGAGATTTTGCTCGAACTTTTCTTTGAATATTTTGCTCAAGAGGCTCGTGTAAATGTTTGTCGGCATTTCAACATCAAAGGAAAGTTTGTCTGTGTAAATGCGCCTTAAGTTTTTTTTTGGTTTTACTATTATTTAATGACGAGACTTTTTTATGACAAAAATAATGTAAGTAATATCACAGGGTATTTAATTAGAGCCAGAAGAAATGATGAACAAATACAATTTTTACTACAAAAATTTATGCAAAAATACTGTAACCCCAAATGTCACCCATCAAAAAAGTCAATAAAGAAAGTAGGCTGATATCTTTAGGTCGTCATCAGGTGGGCGGAGCAAAAAATTACTAGACCGTGTTTATTCTAGAGAACGTGTTATTCCATAACGGAAACATATGAAAGAAAAGTATAGCAATTTGAAATTGTTACTGGAGACCATACAATATCAAAGATATAAATGTCACAACGGTTCACTACAAAAAGAAAATTTGGCCACCAAGAGAGTCTTTTGAGCTTATGAAAAATTTTGTGAATGTCATGGACAAGCCATGCTTTTAGTTATTTAAAAGAAAAGTTCCCTAAAACAAAAATTCCCAACATAAAAGTTCCCTAGAATCAGTTACGGCACCCGTAGCGCAGTAGGTAGTGTATCGTCCTGCCGCACTGAAGGTCTCGGGTTCAAATCCCGGATGGATATTTGTGTTTGTCTTTAACATAACATTTTTATATAATATTGGTAGAATTAGTGAATTTTGTGGGTGTGTTTGAATTTTAGCAAACCAAGAGAGTCTTTTGAGCCAGGGAAAAATATTCTCACTTCCTATAAAATTAGGACTTCTGAAAAATTTTGTGAAGGCCATGCTTTTAGTTATTTAAAAGAAAAATTCTCTAGAATCAACTATGTTGGGAATTTGGAACCTTTGGTTGCACTAAAACAAAATTGTGATTGTTTTCCACAAACCAAAACTACACTTTTTTGCACTCGACGCGCGTTTCGCTAACAACGTTAGCATTATCAGGAGACGATTTTAATCGTGTAATTTTGGTTTGTGGAAAACAATAATAATTTTGTCTCTAGAATCAGTAACGCCAAAATTAAATAGGGGATATTTATGGGTCCCCAGATCCGGAAACTTTTCGAAGATGCGCAATTGGATTCCATCCTTGAAATGCATCTAAAATGGTTGCAACAAATTTTTTGGGAAAAACTAGAGCAGAAAACTATAAAGACCTGGTTGCCCAACTTCTTTTGGTTTAAAAACCAAAAAATATTAACACGCCAGGACGAATCCGTATCAGGTAACTTGGATAAGTACCAGTACAGAACGATGCCTATTTGTGAGTGATTCAAAGTTGGAAATCAAAGTGTATGATAGTGTTTAATGATGTATGGGGCGGGTGACCAGTGGAACCACTGACGAGCACACGCTGGTTACCCAGAGCGAAACATCGTTTAATCATTTCTCTTTTCACTTTGGTTCTTTGTGTGTTCCTTGTGGGATGCTCATCCAGGTTTGAATTTTCGTTATTTCAGCCCAAGATCTTTTGTTCTTTTGATTTACCAAAACGTTTAGGATGTATCACGTCGTTAAAAAATCATTTCTTGGAGTCCCATATGGATTACTTTCCGAAAAATTGTGGTGATGTGAGTGACGAGCACGGTGAGAGGTTGCACCAAGAAATATAGATAGATATTTTAAACATGGAAAGAAGGTAAAGAGAAATGGAACTTTGAGATGTTAGCTGACTACTGCTGGAATATTACGAGAGAGGTCCTAGAGGCTACTTTCAAAAGGCAGGCTAAGAAGCGCAAAATGAGTGTCTAAACTCTAGATTCAGTGATAAATGTGTGCTATTTAATTGCTTCTGTTAAATTAAAAATATATTATATATATTATATTTTGTAATTAAAATATAGTATTTTTTAAAGTTATTTTGGCGTCAATAAAGTGTTTCTTTTCACCATCGCTAAAACCCTTTGAAATGTTTCTTTTCGTTCATATTTTTTTTTTGAAATTAGGTATGCCCACTCCAAGAGAAATGTGAAATGACGTCGCTATTTGTTCAGGAAACAAAAAAAAGTTGAAATTTATTCTCTGTGTTATTTACCGAATATTTCTAGATAGACAGACATCAAACTTTTAAAAAATAGTAGGATAATAACATACCGATTTTTATCGGAAGGCGAAAAGTTACTTTTCCGCACGATTTTTTTAGTAAAGTGTGCATGTGACTTTTTAAGTTAATGGTTAAGGCTATGAATATTCTGAATGAAAAATAGTATTCATAGATAGTAATTTGATTTTAAGTATATCTTGAATTAAAATATTATCCTTTGAAGTAAAAATCGTGCGTTTCATTAAAAATCGCGCGGAAGATCAAAAATCCTGCGGAAAAGTCAACAAATCGTGCGGAAAAGTAAAATCGTGCAGAAAAGTACAAGTTTCAAAACGAAAAATCGCTCGTAGGAAAATGGTTTTTCTGATGTAAGACGGAACAAAAAAACAAAGCAAACATTTTTAAAAATAACTTCTTTAATGCAGTATCTTAATTATAAATCATTTAATTAAATTTGGCTTTTCTCAAACTTTCTTTCCCATTTCAACCCTCTTAATCGAATTAAGTCAACAAAAAATCGTTTAAAAAAAAACAATCTTCTCTTTAATTCAGTCAAAAAAACTCGACAAAATCAACTTGTAATTCATCACAGAGAAGCGAGATAAAATGTTGTAAGTTTTCTTCTAACGACCACCCTTGAGTGATAAAAATAAATTTGTTTTGAGATACAGAAATTATCTTAGTGCTATTTCTCATAGTGCTCGTTTGCCAGCTGGAAAGGAATACAAAAATCTTAATCCAAAAAGTATTGTAGTACTTTTTATATTACATTAATAAACCTGTCTTCTCTTAAAGTCACTAATATCTTGTAGTGCTTATGTTTTCATATGTCGATCATAATGATGTTCACTCCCATAAGAAATGTATGCAAGTCGGGGGTGTTTATACAATTGCCATCCGAAACAAAAATATTGGCAAAACTAAACTCACTAGAAAATATTTCTGCCAAATTCATCCTACAAAAACTCGAAAGATGAAATAGTCAGAATTTAGTATTGGGCGAGCTTGTAAATTTACCTATGAGCTCACCGATGATAACCATCGAGTTTGTAATCTATGATTCTTGGTGATGTTCATCGAGTTCTTAAATTACCCGATTGATTCCACCAATTCACCAATTGATGGCATCGATGCTCACCGACTCTGGGAACCGGTGAGCCTTCCCGATAAAAGTCATTAACATCATTTAATCAAATTTTTTGCTGTTTTTTTAATAAAGATTGCCGACTTGATAAGAATTCGCGTTAAAACTATTTGAAAGACAGTTTTCGAGGACTAATGCTGGGTTTAAACAGCAAAATAAAATAATGTAATAATAAGAACACTCAATAAAAAACCATATTTGTGATCACATGATCACGTTTGACCAATTGCAGGGCTAATTCTTATTTATTGTTTTATTTTATTTGCTGTATAAACCCAGCATAAGGAGATAAATAAATCTTCAATTTGGGCTGGTATAAGATGGACATAAGTTTTATCCTCGCCAAATCCTTTTGAAGACCTACGAGGATTTTTCGTTCTTCTTTATTGTAATACATGAGATTTTTTCGAAAAAGCACAAAATTTCTCATTTGGAAAAAAATTAAAAAAAAATCTAGGCTATAAAATTCTGACTGATTCCTAGATTCGCGTCATATTTAATTTGTCAAAAAAACCGATGACATCGGTGAAAAAAATCTGATGAATTTACAAACTCGCCCATTGTCGTTGATGAGTTGGGATGCGTAATAATACCCGAGTATAACAAACCAAGGAGTAGCGACGAACGAAGGTTTGCTAATGCGCAATTTTACAACTCATAGTTAAACGTCAAACCTCAGTTTAAACCACAGATGTCGACTTTTTTTACCTTTTATAGGTGCAGTTTACCAACAAACTTCGGTTTAACCATTACCAGTGGTCTGGGTGTTTGTTAAACTTTAGTTTAGTAGTTACCGAAAGATTCTAACCTGAAAAAAGTTATTAAAAATTTGTTTTTGGTAAAAAGACTGCAAGCATTTAGTGAAATCGCTATGATCAATGACCTTAAATTTATTTTTGGTCAACTGGATGAAGAATGACGAAATTATTGACATTGTCGAAGCAGGAAGACCAAATGTTATTTGTCCTAGAACAAATCCTTTGGAGGAATCCGACGATATGTAGATTTTAAAAAGACGTTTGAATTATCTAAAGAGATATGCGAAATTCTGCACAAGGAAATTCGACAAGAGTTGGAACATCCCACACAGACCAGCAAGTTTTATTCTCACATCGAGCTCATACGTATATGTATATATATATACTGTATATCTTTTTGACAAATCTGAACATTTTTGTCGTCTGGCTGTATGTCTGTCTGTAACCAACGCTGATATCTCAAAAAGTACTTGATTGATTTTTATCAAGTTTGGCTCTAGTTGGTGCCATTTTGGTTAAAATAATCAACCCTATATATGTAAAGAAAATATAGTCTTTCTTGTTTACCGATGGATTAATCCAAAGATTAAACTGAAGTTTAAACTATGGGTTAATCTGGAGTTTTACCTTTAGTTGTAAAATTAGCCCTAAAGTCGGTTCGCTGTATGAAGTCCGATATCGGATTAAATCTCCAAAAGATGTTATCGCTTTTTGAACAGTACACTGGTTCACTGTATGTATCAGCGGTCTTAAAACAAAATTATTTAAGAATAATGCGTTACACTTACACCACGATAAATATTTCTATTTTATTTTTTTGTCTCCGCTTATTATTTAAACCAACACTTGTAAAAAAGCACTATTTTAGCCACTAGATGTAAAAACTACTATTATTTAGAAAATGTAATTCGTCATGTTCCAAAAATATAATTTATTGTTTGAGAACCACCGACTTACCTGCTCAAGAGGTTTTATTGCTTAGCAGAATTCTTACAACGAATGCACTTTATACTCGGGTAATACCTTATGTTTTGTCATTGTTTACCAAACAATGGTTTTTTGACACAACCGTTTATAGAATATATTTCGGGGGGAGGGGTGTGGCTTGACTGACCTTAAACCTTGTTGGTACTTTTAATGGGTTCATTATTTAATTCCTTTGCTTTGATTCAAGCTTCAAGTAGTAGATAACCATCAAAGCATTAAGAGCAAAGCTTTTAGCCCTTTCTGGTGCAAATTCGCTAACGCAAATATCCCTGACTGCGCTGCTGTATTTACAGAGCTATTAATGCTTAATGCTATTATAAAATGGAGTTAATTTACTCAAGGTAGTAAATTAACTCGCGTGTTCCAGAATAGATTATCACTACATTAAATTGGCTAATTAAAGCATAATTAAGGAGTAGGCAAGCGAAACGGGTTGAATCCACCTTTTGACATTTTTTTTTGATACCTGATTCATATAAAAATATGATAATTTTTTAATATTTTAGTTTTTCCTATTTTTCAAAAAAAATGTGTATAACTAGAGTTATTGCGTTTTGTCTTGTTTATTTTTAATTTTGTAACTATGCCAGGGTTCCTTATAGAACTATTCAATTTCAATTTCAATTGAAACTTTATTGTTTTTGAAAACTACAGTTTTATAACGATTTGTGTTACAGAATTTACTAAGCCTACAAAGGAAAAAATAAAAACCAGAAAGAATGCTAATAGTAATAAAAAGTAAATAAAAGTCAATAGTAAAAACATACTCTAAACAATTATAAAGAAGCAAAAAAAAGAAAATAAAAAAAGGAAAAACCTGAACATTTGCTGGCTAAACACAAAAAATAAAAAGTGCTAAAAATGTATATAGGTACCTAACCAGATTTCGTACTGCCCAGTCTGAAGCATCTCCTGTCGAGAGGTCATTTCCGTAAAATGGTAATCTATTCATTAATGATAAAGGATCTCAAACCCAAAATGCTCCAGATCTGACAGCAGATCGTTTCTGCTATGTGAATATCAAAGTTATTCAGAAAAAGCAACGTATCATCTAACGATCTTAAAGAGTTTGTAGCTGAGCTCCTAATGCCGCTGTAGATTAGGAAATGAAAAAGGATGTGCTCTAAGGTTTCATTAGTAAGCATGTTACACTGGGCCTCTATACGAAAATTTGGTTACATATTTGGAAGACACACGTAATTGCGCCAGCGGCATAGCAACATGACTTGGGGCCTCGAGGCAATGACAATTTATGGCCCTTCCCACTAATAAATGTAATTTTTTTTACAAAAATTATATACGTGTTAGGTACCTAAACTTGTGTTCTATTCAAGTAAATAAAATAATACCAAACGTTGGTATTTTTTTTATTGTAAAAAAACAAATATTTATTTTAGTTTGGTAACAATGGTAACTTAACATACTATTAGATATATAATATTGTTATTTATTTCATTTACCGCATTTTTGTTGTTAACATTATCTACAGGGTTCCTAAGATTTTCCTTAGGGATAGGATTTCAATAAATCAAACAGAAATGGCATAGAAAGTTCTGCGCGCACAAAAGAAACAGGTATATTGAGCAATGGTGCCAGTTTGTTATTATCTCCGGACTGCTTTCATGAGAAAAAATTGTCGTCACTCTTTCATTGTGAGCATAAATCATAGTTGCAATAATAACCGTTGACAAGATGTCTGCAAATTCCGCTAGATGGCGGCCACACATCTAATCTAATTAAAAATTAGATGTTTTCAGGTCCAAACCACAGCTTTTTCTTGCTTAAAGGAGGCGGCAGGGTCCATTATTTACAATACTGAGCGATAAACTCGTCAGGTTGTTAACATTAGAAAGAAATATCTTCGCTTTTAATTAAATTTCTTTTTTCTTTAAAATAAAGCTGGCCCTACACTACATTTGATATTTTCGAGGTGTTTTATGACATGATCTCGAAACATGTAGCGAACCAATTCTTCAAAACTAGCGGGAGGGTAAAAGTGAAAAATAAGGAGCTGCCAATATTTGTAACACCCAAAAAAGGGTGAAAAGATTTATTTTGCTCTGTTTCTTTACAAAAAACGTTTTTTTTTACGAAAAACTTGAGCTCTGCCACTTTTTTTATTTTTTTCTTCAACTTTCTCGAAATTTTCGTCATACCGTAGAAAAAAATTATTTCCCCCATGGTCATACTCTACTTTTATTCGAAAAAATTTAGAAACAGAGACGGGATCAGTTTTCCTAAAACGGGGGATCTTGGTTTCGAGTGAGAAGATAAAGGGCGCCGCAGTCAAAAATTTTTCAATTAAATTAGCCGAACGCAAAAATGTTAGAAAAACAAAGCACGAAATAAAAATGGCGCCGCTTACAATTTTTTTTCAAAAATTACGTAATTTCGGGAACGCAAAGAAATAGGTCTAAAGAGTATAATTTTTAAGAAAAAAATATCAATTTTCTCGCCCTCCTCTACTGGGACTACAGGGGCCGTGCACAAATTACGTAATGGTCATAGGAGGGAGGGGGGTTACAAAACGTTACGTAGGGGGGAGGGAGGTTTTCGACAGCGTTTGCATTTGTGTGAAACTAAGAAAATTTGGAATGAAAATAAGTTAAAAGTTTTTTTTTTTTTTGGGGGGGTAGTGGTCTTGAAATCGTTACGTAATATTAGAGGAGTGGCGTGCCAAACCATTACAAAACATTACATAGGGAGGGGGTCAAAAATTGGTAAAATCACCGTTACGTAATTTGTGCACGGCCCCACATCTGACTGTTCCTCCTTTTTGATTTCGAATCAAAGTGCAAAACCCGGGTTGGACGTTCGAAGGCGTCAACCCGTCCTATTTACTTGATAAAGTTTCTACGGAAATATCTCAATCGATTTCTCCGGCCGTGTATGAACGCGTATTTTTTTTATTACTAAACCGATTTTTATAAGGAAAATTACGTTATATATGCGTTGGTTGGGGATTTTTTAACATAATAAAAACCTACCTTTTCCAGGGGAAATAATATTTTTTTAAAGTTGCAACCTTTTCTTTGCTTAATTGAAGGAGCTTATCAATTAGCAAAACCAGAGCAAAATGAACAAAGTAAAGTAAAGTAAAAACTTTATTTGATAAAATTTGGTAAAGAAGGAGCTTTTTATAGTATAATTTTTCTTTCTGACTTTGAATTGAGTTGATTCAATTGCCTATGAAGTTTGTTTTATTTAAAATAGGTGTGTGTTGCAAGCCAATTTTTATTAAATCCTACAATATAGTTGAACCACAAAAAGATCCATATTTAACTTTTAAAATTTACTGTATTCAAATCATTTTAGTATTAAAAAAGGTAAAAATAATTTTAGTGCGTAATGTTTCTTGTGACACTTCGTCTATAGAAACTGGAATCTCTGAATGAATAGAAGCCTATCTTCTGACGTTGAGTGTCTAAGGTAGTTTCTTAGAAACATTAATGAGGAGTCCTTTTGGAAGTACAAGTGGTAACCGACAATGTGGCCACAATTGATAAAATTTCTTAAATTGTTGAAGTAGTCCATCTTGGGTGGAGATGATAATGAAATCAAAAGAACTATGGTCATTCTCAAAATCAAATCAAAATTAAAATCAAAATTTTATTAACGCATGTAGCATTTACAATGTGATAATTAAATAATTTACAATTAATAACACAAATAAGTCACTAAATTACCTAGGTTTACAAGATGGCTGGATTATTATATACAATTTCCTTTACTTTGTTATTAAATCTAGTAAGAGAGTCAGAAAATAAGTCAATATTATTATTATTATTATTATTATTATTATTATTATTATTATTATTATTATTATTATTATTATTATTATTATTATTATTATTATTATTATTATTATTATTATTATTATTATTATTATTATTATTATTATTATTATTATTATTATTATTATTATTATTATTATTATTATTATTATTATTATTATTATTATTATTATTATTATTATTATTATTATTATTATTATTATTATTATTATTATTATTATTATTATTATTATTATTATTATTATTATTATTATTATTATTATTATTATTATTATTATTATTATTATTATTATTATTATTATTATTATTATTATTATTTGCAAGAACATTATTTGTCAACTTACACATTCTACTTAATAGAGAGGTGACTCTGTAGTTGGTCCTATGAAAATCAATATTAAAAAGAGATTTATTTCTCGCATTAATAGAGGAGTTGCCAGAAGATCTGGTGAATCTATTAAGTTGTTAATAATTTTATAAAATATTGTAATGTCAAAATATAAGATGTTAATTTCAAGAATTTCATAAACTCTATAGTTTATTTCCTCAAACGACATGCCCAATTTATAGCCAAGCCTTCTAAGGAACTTACGCTGTAGAAGTTCTATTTTGTCTTTGTGTAATGTGTAATAAGGCTGCCAGACAAAGCTAGCATAGTCTAAAATTGAGCGTAAAAGTACTTTTTCTTAAAAGCAAATATGTTTTCAAAACCTTTCAAAGTTCGAAAGATAAACCCAAGCAATCTAATAGCTGTGCTTGTCATGATATCAATGTGATGTGTAAAAGTGAGCTCATAATCTAGCCACACTCCAAGATCTTTTACTAGGTTCTGTCTTTCCAATAATTCAGAGTTCAATTGATAGTTGAAAAGTATTGAATTTTTTAATTTGCTAAGTTATAATTTTACATTTATTTATATTAAGCGTTAAATTGTTGTTTTTATACCACAAAGAAAACCTATTAAGATCCTCCTACAGTAACTGGCTGTCTAGTGGTGATTTTATATCTTTAAAATGCGAGAAACTGGCAAACACAAAAAATATCTTTCAATGTGGAAAGATGTTCCTCCTGAGGAACACCAGACGTCACGCCAATCTCTGATAAAATCAATTTTTTAATTTTTACTGATTGTTTTCGATCCGTTAGATTGATTTGAAACCAATTGAGAAAGTCTCCAAAGATACCAATCCCTGAGAGTTTTTTTAACCAAAATGCCATGATCAACCCTGTCAAAAGCCTTCGAGAAGTCAGTATATATTGCGTTAACTTGATACCTATTCTTAAAGCTTCCAACATAGGTTGCTCATAGCTCAGGAGGTTTGAAACAGTTGATCTTCCCTTAACGAAGCCGTGTTGAGGTGACATAGTCAGAAACTATGGCTTCAAAAATTTTGGAAAACAAGCAAATTTTAGAGATTGGGCGGTAGTTTTTTATATTAGCCCTGTCACCTAGTTTATTGAAATGAAAACCATTCAAAACCAACATGTTTCGGCAGTGTCATCATCAGGGTTTCTGAAAAAACCCGAAGAAGATATGTTAAAGCTAGAAACATCCTATGCAACCTTAACACGCAGCAACTCTTGTTTTAAGAAGAAAAAAGGAAAAAATAGATGTCACTCCAGCTTCAGTAAACCAACCAGAAATTTACTTTATTAAAAATTAAACAAAGCAAAATTTAAAAAATTTAGAAAGGTACCTTTCCCTAAAAATGATTATTACTTTACACAAGTGAACAAAAATTATGTATCGTAGTCAAAATCTTTAAAGAATTCAATGGAAAAAAAAACTTCAAGTTGTACCCATTCGATGAGAACTTACCTAGAACTTGAGCTGTAAAATGGCGGTCGCTTTTCAAAGAAAGCTAAATGAAAGTCAGGTCGACATGATATAACTGAAAAACAAAAGGGAAAAAACCCAACCATTGCCCAATTTATCCACTTCAAAAAAAAATGCTCGAATAAATTAAGTACTTGACCCTCCCAACACAAGCTGTTGGGGGAAGGGGTCTTTATTTTAATTATAATTATTAATAGTAACTTTTACTAAAGTAAGGTTTTTTCTTTTCTTTTTTCTCCGCTTCAAAAATAGACACCCGTAAGTGAACTTATATATTTTTGTTTTTTTTTCTTGAAGTGGATAAGTTGGTTGGTGACCATTTTTTCCTTTTTTATGATTTACAAGCTTTTATTCAACTTCACTCGTATATGTATTTGTATATTTGTATGTAATTAAAATCTTGTAGCTTAATTTTGACCAACTTCCACATATCCGATCGGCTTCAAATTTGGCACTCTTATATAGTTGTGGTGACAACACAATAATATAGTGTGATGAGATTGACAGCTCTTCCCTACTCGAAGAGGGTGGAGGGGGTACAGTTGAAGTACGCCCGATTGATTTTGAAAATTGAATATGACGGATTCAAGGACGATTTTTGGTCATGTTTTGCTAACCAATTTTAACTGACTTATACACATCTAATTGTGTTCAAATTTGGTATACGTTTATAGTTCTGGTGACAAGACAATAATATGGTATTATTAGGCACCCCCTTCCCCCTACGAAGGGAGTGGAGGGGGAAAACACCTAAGTTTGTCCGATTTCAACCAAAATTGGTATACGGGGGTTTTTGTGGATAAGGGCAACCAATTTTTGATCAGATTTTGAAAATTCAATATGGCGGATTCAAGATAAACGATTTTTGTTCATGTTTTGCTAACCAAATTTAACTGACTTATACACATCCGATTGTGTTCAAATTTGGTATGCGTTTATAATTCCGGTGAAAATACAATAATATGGTATTCTCAGGTACCCACCTCTCCCTAACGAGGGAAGTGGAGGGGGAAAAGAGTTAGTTTGTTCGATTTCGATCAAAATTGCCATACAGTGGTTTTTCGGGAAGGGGATATGAATTTTTGATCACATTTGAAAATTTCATTATGGAGGATTCAAAATGGACGATTTAGGGTACAAATCTAAAAATTAAAAAATACATTTTTATAAAAAAAGCACGGCAATCTTACCCATTCTCAGCTGCTTTGGATGATAGCTTCTTTTTTAGCTCTCCTTGTCATCGCAAAGTTAAAATTTTTATTTGTAATTTACGCCCATTGCTTTTTTTTAAAGATAAGAAGAAAGGTACACAATTGTTTTCTAATTTTTAGTGCATTTAGTAAAAGCTTGTTCTTTAAAAGTTTTTTAAATATTTTTTAAGTTAATTTATATCGTCCTGACTTTAATTTAGCTTTCTTTGAAAAGCGACCGCCATTTTGTAGCTCAAGCTACAACTTGAAGCTATTTTTTTCTAAAAATTATTTAAAGATTTTGACTACGTTATATAAAAGTGAAGAATGACCATAGTTGTTTTAAATTGATAACATTTTACTGATACAAGAAAATACGTGCTTACAAGCGCTGACCTGACCTTAAATCTAGGGAGGGGGTAACCAAATTTTGTTATCAAAAATCATATGTTTAAAATTACATTTAAAATGTTATTTTTGACTTAAAATTAAACTAAAATCGTAAATTATAGCGCCGCGCCACCGCCGCCGTAGGCGAAAAGAGAAAATTACAATGATTTATAAAAAAAATTGGTGCTGGAAAGCACGGATAGTCCACCAAACAATCAATTATTTCATGTTGAAAGGAAACGAAAATATCTCGAAAACTGTAGCTATGAAAGATTTGAATCTTAAAACAAAAATTTTGGGTAATATAGCTGCTTTACTTCTAAAGTTATGATTTTTTTTATATTATTTAACGTTTTTCAAATAACTCGGAAACTAAAGCTCTCACTAATTTGGACTTTATAACAAAATTTGTAGTCCATATTCATGGAAACTTAAATCTGAAAACTGTATATCGCTAATTGCTTTTGTTCCAATTTTTTTAAATATTTTAACCCCCTTTTCCCCTTTTAAGCACTCACCACCCTACCCAAAAGTTAATCAGTTCATGGTCAGCCGATAGAGTATTTCTGTACCAAATTTCGTTAAAATCGATTAAGGCGTTCTTGAGTTATTGTGTATACAGACAGACAACAGACCGACGGACACCTTTTTTTTCGTCGATTAAGGTGTTTTGGAACCTTAGTAACTCATTTTTGATAAAATTAATAAAAGTCAAAATTTAACGATTTTAATAGTTCTCCATACCATATTGGCATGGTGGACTAATAATAAGAACAGAACTTAGTTTGTTTTTAGTCCACCAACCAATATGGTATGGGGACTTTTAAGATCGTGAAATTTTGACTTTTGTTAATTTTATCCAAAATGAGTTACTAAGGTTCGAAAACACCTTAATCGACGTCGATCGATTTCGGTCTGTTGTCTGTCTGTATACACGATAACTCAAGAACGCCTTAATCGATTTTAACGAAATTTAGTACAAAAATCCTCTATCGGCTGACCATGATTAACTTTTTGGTAGGGGGGGGGGTTGAAGGGGGGAAAAGGAGGATAAAATATTAAAAAAAATTGTAACCTTGGAACAAAAGCAAGTAGCGATATACTAACGGTTTTCAGATTTAAGGTTCCATGAATATGGACTAAAAATTCTGTTATAAAGTCCAAATTCCTGGGAGCTTTAATTTTCGAGTTATTTCAAAAAACGTGAAAATATATTTAAAAAAATCGTAACTTTAGAAGTAAAGCAGCTATTGATATGCGGTTTTCAGATTTTGGTTTTCGTAAATATTACCCAAAAATTTTGTTACAAGCTTCAAATCTTTCGAAGCTACAGTTTTCGAGATATTTTCATTTCCTTTCATCATAAAATAATCGATTGTATGGTGGACTATCTGCACTTTGTAGCACTAATTTTTTGAAATTGGTGTAGTTTAAAAGCTAATTAAACATTGGTTATTTTCTTTTGAGGTATTTTCTCGCGTTGAAATTATTTTGAAATATTATTTGAAACTATTTAGATGTGACGTCATCATTTAGAACCGAGAAAAAATGAGTAGTTCAAAACGCTGACGTAGTTTAGTGTAACCTTACTTTTTTCTTTTTCTGTTTATTTTTTTGATGACCTCAACTTCACGTTCCACGAACTTTTTAAATATAATGTTTTGTTCATCCATTTTCACGCAAAAACAAAAAAAAAATCTTAGGTTAAAACAAAAATGTAGAATTTTAACGTATCTTCTACGCACGCGTCAGTTTTAAAACTAGTGTGGATTCCGTTTCAAAATATTTTTAACCCGTTTAGATGTGACGTCACCGTTGCAACGCGAGAAAACAAATGTTTCAAACTTTTTAAAAACATTTTAAACAATTTCAACGCGAGAAAACGCCTTTGTATTCCAAGTGAATTCTGGAGCATTTTACAACTTATTATTAAATACTAAAAAAGCAGTTCCTCCACAATACCTGAACTCTGGACATTCTTCGTATCAAGTATTTGATGAATGTATAAAAATACATTATTTCTCCCTTTTCTTTTCTAGTGATATAAAGTTCTGAAGTTGACGTTAACGCTTGGTCTTATTTAGATTACTGTTTTGCTAAGGGGAAAAACGTGTTCGTGTTCCAATAGCGCCTATTAAAATTATTGATGGATGTTGTCTTAAAATAGAAGTTGTTTTACAGATATTTTAGTAGTGATTTTTTACATTCACTGGGAATAGTATTCCAAGAAGTTTAATATGTTAAAAAATTTATTTGCTACCCCCATTTGAGAGCATCGTTAAAAGCGTAAAATTGTAATAAAATTCTGAGTCGAAAGAAATCCTGCAGGTATGCCAATAATTCCACGTATCTCATGTATACGTAACGTATTTGCCTCAGTGCTGCAGTGGCGTGTCCAGGAACTTAATTTGGGGAGAGGGGTTCACTTGGATTTTTTCAAAAACTCTTAAGAATTAGAGAAAATGCTGAAACACATCGATTTTGTTTGTAAAGGGGACACACTTGAAATTTTTATAGCGTACACCCCCTTTGAGGGGTAAACTTTACCCCTATATTTTGAATAGAGAAAGTGGGTCGAATGATACCTTGTTTTGAAGGTTTCCTGAATGTCTTGACAATCGTGTAAAAATTTCTAAAATCTCTCGATTAGTTTTTGAGATATTCACTTTTACACTTTTTTTTTAAATTTTTTTGAGAAATCCCGGGTCACGTCGACTTTGCTTTTGTTAATAGTACATTGTATCATTGCATTTTTCCTTCTAGGATATATTCCTACAAGAGGTGCAATTTCGAATCGATAGATTTTTCGAAATGTTAACATGATTGTCAAGATATTCAGGAGACCTTCTCAACAAGGTATCATTCGACCCACTTTCTCTGGGGTAAAGTTTACCCCTCAAAGGGGATGCGCGCTAT
Source organism: Oxystoma pomonae (assembly GCA_963921995.1). NCBI lineage: Eukaryota > Metazoa > Arthropoda > Insecta > Coleoptera > Brentidae > Oxystoma > Oxystoma pomonae. Next base: position 75,803,079 of record OY998166.1, on the reverse strand, counting down.
AAAAATTTTAAGATAACCAAAAAGTGTCCCTCTTACAATCAAAATCGATGTGTTTCAGCTTTTTCTCCTATTCTTTACAATTTTTGAAAAAAACCAGGTGAACACTTTTAAATGGCCAACCCTGTATATTTTTTTTATATGTATTCTGGAAATACATGTAATAATATAATATTAGCTTTATAAGCTTTTCTGTGCTGAATATACTTACTTTAGGGTCTTGGAACAGCTTTGGCTTTCCGTTCTCACAGAGAACATGCTTAAACCTCAGGTCAGTCAAGCCACACCCACCCCCCACCCAATCGACTTTTGATATGCTTATAATTTCGAACCAATTTTGAACTAATTTTGAACCACACTCCTTCCTGGTTGTTTTTTAATATTCAAAATAGGGGGGGTTCAGCCGGACGTTAAGCTACACCCCCTCTCATTTAAAGCGTAGAGAAACATGAAAAGCTAATCTAAGCACTCTAATTTCTGTGATTTTTTATATTTACTCAAAATGGGGGGTTTAGCCAATTGAAATCCAGTCAGTTTGGAAGGCATAGATATTTCCATCTTTGTTGGACTTTTGGTACCTAATACCTTCTTAACTGATACAGACTATATATGAGCAGAGAGATCTTTATTGCGCATGCAAATAATAGTTGATTTGTCGAAATTTCTTTTGGTGATATCAGGAGTTCGAAATTCCCACATAGCAATTTGTCATCCTTAGCATGTGCATAGAATATCCTCAAAAAGAAATAGGATATGCTAAGGATGTTCCAAATTAACATTGAAGCTTTAAATAAAATAAAAAATAGATTTTTGAGCTCTAAAAGCAATGTCCTATCACAATAGAATACACCCTAAGAAAAAAAAATAAAAACAAATAATAAAAAAAAAGTGCGACGCGACGACGGGGTTCGAACACACAACCTACAGGTTGAGAAACTAAAGCTATATCCACTGCACCATCCGCTTATAAAGAAAAACCGCGGAATATAAGCATTTTCGCAGATTCTTATTGGTCGACGTTGGTAGAAGTAGACAGTTTACTCGGGATAGTTTTCTGAGGGCACTGAATTCAACGCTCATGTTATTGTATAAATATTAATTAATATTGTACCATATTTGGTATATACTTTGCATATGCTAAAGATGTCCTAAAAGTAACCTTTTTTAATGGTATTTCATTATATAGTATATGCTAAGGAAATACTAGAATAATATTATTTTGATGTTCGGCTTTTACGGTACCAGAATAGCTTGTGCACTAAAAGGACCAAATAATGTTTCAATAAGTGATATATACTTTGCATATATTAAAGATGTTCTAAAAGTTAACTTCTTTAATGGTATATCCTTAGCATATGCCAAGGAAATACTTAGAAGCTCATTCTTTTGATGTTCTTTTATGGGACCAGAATAGCATGTGCGCTAAACTCACCAAAAAATGTTTTAAAATTGATATATTCTTTGCATGTATTAAAGATATACTCAAAAGGACCTGCTCAAATGGTACATTCATTGCATTTGCTATGGATATCCTTAATAGCATATACTCCTACTGATAGCATATACTGTACCAAGCATTTGCTAAAGATTTGCTTAATTTTGGGATAGTTGCTCGAATATATTTCGGGGGGAGGGGTGCATATACTAAGGAAATATTAAAAGCGCATTCTTTTGATTTTCTTTTGCAGTACCAGAATAGCATGTGCGCTAAAAGGACCAAATAATAATGTTTCAATAAGTGAAATATACTTTGCATATGATAAAGATGTTCTAATATTACCCTTCATTAGTGGTATATCCTTAGCATATGCCAAGAAAATACTTAGAAGCTCATTCTTTTGATGTTCTTTTATGGGACCAGAATAGCACGTGCGCTAAACTCACCAAAAAATGTTTTAAAATTGATATATTCTTTGCATGTATTAAAGATATACTCAAAAGGACCTGCTCAAATGGTACATTCATTGCATTTGCTATGGATATCCTTAAAAGCATATACTGTACCAAGCATTTGCTAAAGATTTGCTTAATTTTGGGATAGTTGCTCGAATATATTTCGGGGGGAGGGGTGTGGCTTGACTGACCTTAAACCTTGTTGGTACTTTTAATGGGTTCATTATTTAATTCCTTTGCTTTGATTCAAGCTTCAAGTAGTAGATAACCATCAAAGCATTAAGAGCAAAGCTTTTAGCCCTTTCTGGTGCAAATTCGCTAACGCAAATATCCCTGACTGCGCTGCTGTATTTACAGAGCTATTAATGCTTAATGCTATTATAAAATGGAGTTAATTTACTCAAGGTAGTAAATTAACTCGCGTGTTCCAGAATAGATTATCACTACATTAAATTGGCTAATTAAAGCATAATTAAGGAGTAGGCAAGCGAAACGGGTTGAATCCACCTTTTGACATTTTTTTTTGATACCTGATTCATATAAAAATATGATAATTTTTTAATATTTTAGTTTTTCCTATTTTTCAAAAAAAATGTGTATAACTAGAGTTATTGCGTTTTGTCTTGTTTATTTTTAATTTTGTAACTATGCCAGGGTTCCTTATAGAACTATTCAATTTCAATTTCAATTGAAACTTTATTGTTTTTGAAAACTACAGTTTTATAACGATTTGTGTTACAGAATTTACTAAGCCTACAAAGGAAAAAATAAAAACCAGAAAGAATGCTAATAGTAATAAAAAGTAAATAAAAGTCAATAGTAAAAACATACTCTAAACAATTATAAAGAAGCAAAAAAAAGAAAATAAAAAAAGGAAAAACCTGAACATTGGCTGGCTAAACACAAAAAATAAAAAGTGCTAAAAATGTATATAGGTACCTAACCAGATTTCGTACTGCCCAGTCTGAAGCATCTCCTGTCGAGAGGTCATTTCCGTAAAATGGTAATCTATTCATTAATGATAAAGGATCTCAAACCCAAAATGCTCCAGATCTGACAGCAGATCGTTTCTGCTATGTGAATATCAAAGTTATTCAGAAAAAGCAACGTATCATCTAACGATCTTAAAGAGTTTGTAGCTGAGCTCCTAATGCCGCTGTAGATTAGGAAATGAAAAAGGATGTGCTCTAAGGTTTCATTAGTAAGCATGTTACACTGGGCCTCTATACGAAAATTTGGTTACATATTTGGAAGACACACGTAATTGCGCCAGCGGCATAGCAACATGACTTGGGGCCTCGAGGCAATGACAATTTATGGCCCTTCCCACTAATAAATGTAATTTTTTTTACAAAAATTATATACGTGTTAGGTACCTAAACTTGTGTTCTATTCAAGTAAATAAAATAATACCAAACGTTGGTATTTTTTTTATTGTAAAAAAACAAATATTTATTTTAGTTTGGTAACAATGGTAACTTAACATACTATTAGATATATAATATTGTTATTTATTTCATTTACCGCATTTTTGTTGTTAACATTATCTACAGGGTTCCTAAGATTTTCCTTAGGGATAGGATTTCAATAAATCAAACAGAAATGGCATAGAAAGTTCTGCGCGCACAAAAGAAACAGGTATATTGAGCAATGGTGCCAGTTTGTTATTATCTCCGGACTGCTTTCATGAGAAAAAATTGTCGTCACTCTTTCATTGTGAGCATAAATCATAGTTGCAATAATAACCGTTGACAAGATGTCTGCAAATTCCGCTAGATGGCGGCCACACATCTAATCTAATTAAAAATTAGATGTTTTTAGGTCCAAACCACAGCTTTTTCTTGCTTAAAGGAGGCGGCAGGGTCCATTATTTACAATACTGAGCGATAAACTCGTCAGGTTGTTAACATTAGAAAGAAATATCTTCGCTTTTAATTAAATTTCTTTTTTCTTTAAAATAAAGCTGGCCCTACACTACATTTGATATTTTCGAGGTGTTTTATGACATGATCTCGAAACATGTAGCGAACCAATTCTTCAAAACTAGCGGGAGGGTAAAAGTGAAAAATAAGGAGCTGCCAATATTTGTAACACCCAAAAAAGGGTGAAAAGATTTATTTTGCTCTGTTTCTTTACAAAAAACGTTTTTTTTTACGAAAAACTTGAGCTCTGCCACTTTTTTTATTTTTTTCTTCAACTTTCTCGAAATTTTCGTCATACCGTAGAAAAAAATTATTTCCCCCATGGTCATACTCTACTTTTATTCGAAAAAATTTAGAAACAGAGACGGGATCAGTTTTCCTAAAACGGGGGATCTTGGTTTCGAGTGAGAAGATAAAGGGCGCCGCAGTCAAAAATTTTTCAATTAAATTAGCCGAACGCAAAAATGTTAGAAAAACAAAGCACGAAATAAAAATGGCGCCGCTTACAATTTTTTTTCAAAAATTACGTAATTTCGGGAACGCAAAGAAATAGGTCTAAAGAGTATAATTTTTAAGAAAAAAATATCAATTTTCTCGCCCTCCTCTACTGGGACTACAGGGGCCGTGCACAAATTACGTAATGGTCATAGGAGGGAGGGGGGTTACAAAACGTTACGTAGGGGGGAGGGAGGTTTTCGACAGCGTTTGCATTTGTGTGAAACTAAGAAAATTTGGAATGAAAATAAGTTAAAAGTTTTTTTTTTTTTTGGGGGGGTAGTGGTCTTGAAATCGTTACGTAATATTAGAGGAGTGGCGTGCCAAACCATTACAAAACATTACATAGGGAGGGGGTCAAAAATTGGTAAAATCACCGTTACGTAATTTGTGCACGGCCCCACATCTGACTGTTCCTCCTTTTTGATTTCGAATCAAAGTGCAAAACCCGGGTTGGACGTTCGAAGGCGTCAACCCGTCCTATTTACTTGATAAAGTTTCTACGGAAATATCTCAATCGATTTCTCCGGCCGTGTATGAACGCTTTAGGTTAGGCATTTGCATGTATCTCACTCCCCAGCCTGTAAACAGTGCGTAAGGACAATGGTTATAAAATGAAAAGCCGAAAAATATTTTTTTTTACGATATCTTTCATCAGTTTGGTATTAAAGTAGAGCAAAAACAATTATTATTCCAGTCCTAAAGGTATGAAAATGGAAAACATTAGAAAACAACAACCTGGAATGGATTTACTACGTGTAAGTAGTGACAACATCGCCCCATGCCCATCCTTTTCTGCCTAATGTGCTTTTCCGTTTGTCTGCGTCTTATACACGGCTGCTTAGCACCCTAAGGATTTGCTTAGGAACCCTGTATATCTGTAACAGTGGCAATTATTGAGAGGTCAATAAATAATTTATAAGTCCCTTTTCCTCGCTTTTTCATTGGCAAATTATTTTATTAGGAGGAGGAGGAGTCCATTTCGTAAGCAACTTTTGTTTCAATTGAAAGTAAAGCTAAGCTGTTTAATCTACTTTGACCCATTTGTGATCTTAAGTAATTTTTAAATAGTTTTAATTTACCAAACGTCCACTCAAGAGTTGCCACCGTTACCGGTAAAATGTTAATAATTAGGTAGCTGAAAAAAATTGCTAGTCGCCATATTATTATTTAGATCGTTTTTCACAAGTGGTATAAGATGATTATATTCAATTACTATAGAAGTCTATATTTTCAGAATATTTGTTATAAAAGCGTTTACACTTTTTTACAGAATTTCTTCAGTAGAACTTGTAATTTTTCCGGGATTCAAAAAATCAAAATAATCGCATACCGTCATCATTCCTCTGAATCGATTCTCAATTTGACCTGTAACCTGATCAATAACATAAAAATTGGGCATAAGAGTTGTGATGTTAGGTTGAGTGGAGAGAGGAAAAGCGCAGGCCTAATACAATTAACATCGGGTTTTAGATGGTTTAGTAAACATGTTTTAACCATGTGTAAAAATGTACCTTATTTATCTTTATAGCATAATGGGGTGCTACGTTGCTACGTTTTCTCTTCGTCCAGGGGAATTGTGCACTATCTGGCAACACCGCATGGGGGGTGTCTGGGCTTCAAATAAAGGAGATATCCATTGAATCCCAATTTAAAATTTCAAAGTACTCACAACATAACTAAAATGTGTAATTTTATTTTTAGAAAAATGATCAGGGCCGTAATCATCATATCACTGATATCAACCTTTACATCGGCCAATTGTCCGTCGAGATGCAGTTGCAGCCTGGACAACAGAGGCCGGAAACAAGTTAGTTGCACCTCAGGAGGATTGACTGGACCACTACACATGTTTATTAACAATATGAGTCAAGATACAGAGGTAGAATAGAATAGAATAGAAAAAAACTTTATTCAAACAATAAATATAACATAAATATTGTTGAATGGTGTCAAGAGATTCATTATTTTAAAATAGTCACCAAATTGTAGTGTAAATTATGATAAGTCATTAAAAGAAAAATACAATAGACAAAAATAAACTAAAATCTAATGATATCACAGAATCTCTATAATAATTATATCAAAAATTCCTCCAAAGTATAAAAAAACTTTTTTCCTTAAAAATATTTTAAAAGTTTTTTAAATATGTTTAAGTTTGGTGCATTTTTGATCTTTACATCTAATTTATTGTAAAGCTTAAAGCAGTAAATAAAATGCCTCTTTGAAAAAAAGCAGTTTTATGTTTCTGTGGTATTGTGTTCATGAAAGTGCCTTTCGTTAGAAAAAATATCTTTGTTTTTCCAAACATAAGTACAAACCTCAAGAATATACAAATCCACTACCGTGAAAATTCCAAGCTGTCGAAACGCATCTCTGCAGCTTTCGCCATTTTTTAAGCCAGCCACAATTCTTACCGCGAACTTCTGCAAAATTAGAACTCTGTCAATATCAACACAGTTTCCCCAGTTGAAGATTTCATATTTCAATTGCGAATGAATGTTGCCATAGTACAGAGTAAGTTGAACACTTTTGCTGCAATGTTTTGATAAAAAATTAGGACCAAAGCATCGCTGTCGTAATTTTTTTGTATAGATTCAAAACATGTTCATTAAAACGCAAAGTGTCATCAAAAAATATAGCTAGAAGTTTACAGTGGGATTTACTAAGATCTAAAATAGTACCCTCACAGGTCTAAATATTTACATCTGTGGGTGGTATTAAATTTGAAAACCAATTTTCAAAAAACACTTACCCAGACAGAAAAGACACAAAGTTATTCATTATTTTGTATTGTTATTGCAAAATACCACTGAAAAACCAATTTTTTCTCAAAATATACCATGATTTAGGACTAATGTTTTTTTGACAGGTTTCAAAATGGCAAATGGTGAATACGCCAAAAATTTGACACATAAATAGCTTCATTATCTGTCTTTGAGGTTACAAAGTTTGTGATTTTTTAGACCACCTCGGGGGGTGGTTTAAATTTATAGTCCCCAGAAAGGATTGTTTTGTGGCAATTGGTAATAAGTTCGTTTATAATTTCCCTAAGTAACCGTTTTTACAAGGATTAATTTACCTTATTTAATATCCCAAGTTGTTCATTAACCAATAAAACAACTCCAATTTTGAACAGAAAAACGCCATATTTTGAACCGGTTTTCAGCACGAAAAATATATTTATGAGGGCACCATGAGGCAAAACAAATATAAGTGAAGGACACTGATTATGCACGAAAAATATACCAAAGAAAAAAACCCAACACAACTATATTAATTTACTTACAAACCACACCTTTTAAATAAATACAAAATTAATCTACTCCTTATTTTATTATTACCCATCCAAATCGTTGTGTGACATCAAGTATTATTTGGAAAAATTAATTAACAAGGGTAAGTTTTAATTAGAGTGACATATAACCCCAATTTTAATTTGTTTTACAGAGTGTTTACTATTTAAACCCCGCACGGTTTTAAATTTTTTAATTTTCTTTTCTTCTAAATTGAAACTTTTTTCTTAAATCCAACAAAAGATTATGTTAAGATGATTATTCAATAAATAAAAATAATTAAAATTCTTCATATAAATCAAACTATGTCCAAAACTCAAGTAGGATTGGTTTAAAATGTTTAAAACCAAAAAATTCACTTAAACTTAGGACCGTTCTAAAATAGACTAAACACTTTTAGTAAATCCCACCGTTAGTGTTTTCTTTTGGAATTAATTCTTTGGCTATATCTGCGAAAACCTTTATGTCAGGTTTGTCAAAATGTCTTATACCAAAGGCAGTTAATGTAGTTTTAACAAAATTTAAAGATAGATTGTTATTTTGTGCCCATGCAATGATTTTATCATAAACCTCTTCTATTTTGTATTATGACCACATTGATTTTATCTGCATAGGCTGCTAAATGTACGTCTTCTATTTTATCTAAGCAAATAATCAAGTCTGTAATAAAAATATTAAAGAATAATGGTCTTAATACAGATCCTTGAGGAACCCCTGCCTCAACTTGTCTTAAGTTACTTCGAGTATTATTGATTTCTGCACTTTGTTTTCTATTTTCTAAATATGTATCACTCCAGCCTTGTGGAATTCCCCTGACACCATACCGCTCAAGTTTCGCCAAAAACAATCTGTAAGCTTATGTTATACTTATTAGTTTGAAAACCAATGTTTATTTTTTTTGCGTTAGGCATTGGCGGTCACAGGGGGCTGTAGGTTATACCCAACCTATCTTTTTTAAAATAATGCTCAATAAACGTAAAAGAGGTCAAAAATTTATTTTTCAAATTTTTGTTTAATTTTAGCATTTAAGACATGTTTTCGCTAAAAATCTATAATTGAAAGTATGTACTACCCCTTCTTGGCAGTTAACCCACTTTTTTAAAAATATTTCACAAAAAACGTAAAAAAGATTAAAGTTTTTTAAGAATTTTCTGGTAAAACTTCAAAAAAAGTTCGCCTGCAGCGCTATAATATTATTAGTGTTACAATTTTGGTTTTATTTTAAGCAATTTTTTTGTTAAAAACGCGTAAGAAATGGATTTGGATTGAAACATAACAAAATTTTTCAAATTTTTGCCTACTATTTTAAATAAAATTTACTGCAATTTCTCTTTAAATTGTAAAAATGTTCGACTGCGGCGCTATAACATTGGTCTTATAATTTTGGTATATTTTTAAGCTATTTTTTTGTCGAAAACTTTATTGAACATTTTCGCCTGCAACGCATTTAGGCTAAAAATCTATAAATGAAGTTATTTTTCCCTCTTCTTAGCAGTAAACAGAAACTAATTTTTCATAAATATTTCACAAAAAACGTCAAAAAGATTTCAAAACATTTCTCCTGCGGCGCTAGAATATTATTATTGCTACAGTTTTGGTTTTATTTTAAGAAATTTTTTTTCAAAAATGCGTAAAGAATGAATTTGGATTGGAAAATTGTAAGAAAATTTTTTAATCTGGGTTTCGGACTTACATTGTCTATATTTTATTTATACACGACGTTTTGATCAGTACAATCTATACTTAGTTTTCACCTGAAGACGATCAGAGATTGTACTGATCGAAGCGTCGGACTTAATCAAGCTACACTAAAAATTATGTACTAATTTATTCCCCTTTAAAAAAATTGGACTTAATGAATAACGGAGTTATTTGCACTAAGGGGGATGGGTGTGGCTTGGCCATGCTTAGGAGACATATTTAATGAAAGGAGGATACTTTTAGTTTACAAAAACATCGACTTCTATGATTTTTGTTTGTTTGTTATGGAATACATAGCGTAGAAAAGAGATTCGACCAAAAGTGACTATGCCAGAATTTGGTACTAATTATGTACTAATTTCGTCCCCTTCTAGAAAATTGCCTACTCTCAAGATAACTTCGTAATTTTTGTTTTTATGGGGTGTGTAGCTTGGTATCAAGGCACACCCCACAAAATAAAAAAAAAAAACAAGTTATCTATAGAGTAGGCAATTTTTTAGAAGTGGACGAAATTAGTACATAATTAGTAGCAAATTATGGCATAATTGCTTTTGGTCGAACTTCTTTTCAAAGTAGAGGGAGGTGTACCTTGATATCAAGCTACATACCCCGTAACAAACAAACAAAAATTTTAGGAACCGATGGTTTTTGTAAACTAAAAGTACCCTTCTTTAAGAATATATAATTAGTACAAAATTATGACATATAAACTTTCATTAAATCTGTCTTCTAAGCATGAAGGGGTGCAGCTTAGCGCCAAGCCACACCTCTCCCCCTTTTAAGTGTAAATAACTCAGTTAATCATTAAGTACAAAATTTTTTAAAAGGGGACTAAATTAGTATATAATTAGCACGTAATTTTTACAATATCGAAATTGAGTTTCGCTGAGGGGGAGGGGGTGTAGCTTGATTGCGCGGAATTTTTACCTTCGATGCTAGAAAGAGAGATAGATAAATCTTGCTTACAACTTCGCGCATGCTGAAAGCATTAGAAGGGCGTATATTTAACCTAATAAGTATATGATTTTCCCTTCATCTTTACGAAATATTTCACCATTTTGCAGGTTTTGAAAATATCTGCTCCGGAAGACAATTCAAACAACCTAGCGATGTCGCCCGTGTTCCAGAACTACCCCAATTTGGAAGAAATCTGGATAACCCAGTCGAACATACCTCAGTTAGGCCAGTACTTTTTTTGGAAACAAAAAAAATTGGACATTTTAAACCTGTCCCAGAATAATATCAGTCAGCCATTGCACCACAACTTTAAGGGTCTTGACCACCTGAAAGAGTTAAATATGGACGATAACAAAATTCAATCTTTACCGAGTGAAACTTTCAGGTAGGTTAATGTCAGTACAAGGCGTCACATTTTTAAAAGGATCGATCTGAAAACTCGGTTAGAATTGGCTCAATCAACCCCTCAACGAAAAAAATTTTTTGGACTTAATGAATAACGGAGTTATTCGTAATTAAAAGGGGTCGGAGTGTGGCACGGCGCTAAGCTGAACCCCCCCATGCTTAGGAGACAGTTTTAATGAAACTTGATATGTCATAATTTTGTACTAATTATGTACTCTTAACGGGCCAATTACATCGTTAAACCGGCAACGCTGTTGGGTCCATTTATTAGGCAATTCTTTTTCCGCATGTTTCTCGGAAACGGGACTTCCAAATGGCCTGAAATTTTGCCTAAATTGTTTATTGCACTATGTTTTTCCATCAAATCTTGGTACTTTTTTAAAATTTTGTTTATTTTTTGAAAAAAACTGTTTTAACTTTTGTGGTGTTTCAAAATTGGCGCGCCCATATTACGTCAGAAACACCCTTTATAGAGACCTGTAAAACTAAATTGGAAATATTTGTAATTTTCCAAATAATGGACGCCTAATTTCAAAAACCCTCTAGATTGTATTAATAAGCTTTGTAATCCTCTTCCTCTAATAAAAAACAAATTGAGTATTATTTTCCTCTAAAGTTAAAACATGCGGAAATGTAAAAACATGGACTATACTGGTTACCTATCAATATTAGCTATATGCCTAGCATCAAAAAGTACCTAAATGGTTATATTATAGATACCGCCACCATCAAAATTCTTTTTTTTGTGAGCTTACCCTAGGCATAGTTTCTGGTGTTCTCCTTTCCTAAATGTATTCGGCTAAGAGAGATCCAGCATATATACCTAGGTAACACCCCTTACCAGGAAAAAAGTTTAGGCCATGCAAACATCGAAATTGGTCGACTCACTGTATTTGCAACTAACCAATGTCAGTGTGTCTGCCTGACATTCTTCATAACCTTAGTTTTGTCGTTTTGTTTTGGAGTTCGTCGACCTGGGTTTTGTGTTTTATTTAATAATTTTTCCTTTGGTGTAAAGCTACTTTTTAGAACCCTTAAGTGGTCTGTGTGTATTTGTAGAATATGACTTGTGCACTGAATTGTAAATCGATAAGGAGGCTGACGGAGGACGTCAACATTTCTTTTCACAAGTAAGTGTAAGGGTCAGTTTATGCTCGCTACTTAGATCAAGCTAAGACATTCTTTGCGGATTTTTTACAGGGTAATTAAACAACCTGCAAACTTTGTACTGCTTGTTGATCTAAGATACAAGCATAAATTGATCTTAAAGCTGGATTCATTGTTCCGTAAATTAAGCAGAAGAAGTAAGATGCAAAGAAAAATAAACTACATACTATACATGCATTTGTTAATAGTTCACAGCTTAGCTTACAGTAAGAAATTAATAATTTTTATATCTTACTTCTTAGGTACTTTATGGAACCATGACTGGACCTTTAAGGCCCCATTACCTTAAGTTTTAATGTGTTAATCCCATCGAGTACCAAGTAGAGTACCTAATTCATAAATATGTGATGTGCGTAAATACAAGGTCTTTTGTATCACCGTTACAAACTCGATGTTGCTGTTCATGGTGACAGGAACAATAACATTATTTTTAGAAATGGTGGTAAGTTGTCATGTATGAAATAGGTAGGCAATGCCAATACCCCCAAAATTATTTTATTTTTGTAAAAAATGTAAAAATTGGTGAAGAAAATGAGTGTAAAGTTGCCTGCGTACAAGGGTAATTTCACTGGCAGGTATATATGTACATTTTGGTGCACATTAACTTGATTTTTTTACATTATTTTAAATATTTTTCTGTTTTTCTCTTAGTTTTCATTCTAGTTTCAAAAAAAATCCTTATTTTTTTCCTTTGTTTCACATTTTCTAAAAACATGCGAACTCTACAAAAAAAAGTGAAATCCCCCTCGGTTGCCTGATACAATAAGTATTTTGTTTTTTATTTGTGCTCTAAATGTTGTGGGTTCACTTAACCATACTTTGTGCGCAGCAAACTTATTTTTTGGCAACAAAGTGCAACTAGAAGCAAGGACATTTCATTTACTTTTACATTAATAGTTTAGGTGCACAAAAAAATGCTGGACAATTTGAATTTTCTGGTTTAGGAAAACATACTTGTAAAAAAATATAATAAATACAAGAAAAACATTTTTTTTTAAAGCATGCATACCCAGTTAGTTTTGGTAGTTTTTTTTTGTATATCTAGTGTCAGACTGATATTTGACAAGTAAATGTTTCCATACAGGCACTGCAAATTAAGTAATTAGAGGAAATAAATATAATTATACAAACCAAACAGTTTAAAATTGCTAAATTTTAAATAAAATATATGTGTAGGTACCTACCTAGCTAATACACAGCGATAAACTGATACATTAATTTGTTTTTTTTTATCAATTTTTAGTATGTTTGCATTTATCATGAAAAATAATGTCCTTTCCACCAAAAAATGTAACATTGGTTTTGTAATTAAACAATTACAAAATATCTTGTGAATAATTCAATAACAAAAGGTTTCACATTTTTTTAGGATTCCAAACTAAGGTCCGATATCCAAAATATGGCGTCAGGCACTTCAAGTGAATCCTGAAGAGTAGCAAAGGAACAGGAACAAATTAGTGTGCTCCACGCATTTTAAAGTTGAAGACTTCTTATCAGATAAATAGAAGAGAAAGATGCCTAAATTTAATGCTGTGCCATCCTTACTTTTGGACATAGAAATTCAATATTTAAGTCTGCATAGTACCAGCATCAGTGATATATCACAAAACTCAACTTTGATGAGTTCAGATGCAAGCATAAGTCAAGTTTCACAAAATGCACCTATAGCTGTTTCATCTGCGTCTTCATCAGGGACCATTTCTAAGGAAAAGACATTGAAAAGAATTGTAAGAAAAAGAAAGTAATTTTTGCTCTCTGATATTTGTTATGATATAGAAAACCACATTTTTTAAACTAATTTTACTGTTAGTATTTTTACTATTTTTACCTAATTTTTATGTTACTGCTACCTTACTTAAAATTCAGTTTTTATTTATTTACTTTAGTTTTTTCCTGTCAAGAGTTTCCTGTTCAAAATATTTGATTTTTTAACTGCAATATTCCGCTTTATTTTGCTTTAAACTTTTTTCAGATTAAATCAAGAAATTCAAAGCAGCTATACATCAACCAGCAGCAGTGATACCAAGAGGAAGAAGCTGGCATTTATTAAAACCATTCACAGTTACAGGTTAGTATGCTGCACTGTCATATTTATTCTGAAACTTACATTTTTGATAAAGCCAAAGATGATAATGGGACAGTATTTATACGTTACTAGAAAACCAACAAAGGTAAACCACAAACCTGATCTATTATTTGTATTTTTTGGAATTAAGAAAAAAACCACCTTAATTTAAAAAAAAATAGGAGTATTTCATTTAAAATATAAAAGTTAATGTCATAATTTGATATTTGAGATGATATTTGCAAGTTTTCAAGTATATAAATTGACAGAGTAAAGAATATTTTGCAACCTATTTAAATTTTTAATCTAGTTTACATAAAAATGAATGGAAATTAGTTAAGAACAAAAATGTAATAAAAAAGAACAAATTTCATCTGAATCTTGATTCTCAAAACCAAACTGCAAACGCTAACCGGAACTACATTATTAACCAAAGGTGTACCAGGATGCTTTTGGTTGATTTTTTGTCATTTTGTTACCTTTATTTTTATTCTGTGTAGGCACCCTTAAGCAATACTTAAGTCATACCATTAGTTTAAAGTGGTTTTGGTTTGTTTTTGTCTTGTGGCTGTAATTAGTGTGTGTGGTTATCTTTTAAGTTAACAACACAACAAAAAATGGCTCTGCACAGAATAAACATAACTATAACAGAGATGCAACAAAACAAAAGTGCCCTTGCATCATTATTAAAGTTAACAACATGACAGGGCCTTACTACAGCAGGCAGAATAAGGCTGAACATGAACAGAGTAGCCAAACAATCAACAAAAATCACCCTACTGGTATCAATACAGATGCCCCATAATTTTATTTATTCAAAATATTATATTTTTTGTTAATTTTGTTTTTTTTTGTTAATTTTTTAGATACACAAAAAGCGAGGAAGAAATAATGAAAAAATCAACATACAAAGAGCGGTGAAGCTTATCGATCATCTCGTAATATTTTGATATAAAAAGGTTGGTTTTCATAATTTTATAATTTATACCAAAGTTTTTAGTTTGGTAAAGTCCCCATTTTTCGTTAATAATATCATGGACATAGGTAGGTATTCTTTGCTCTTATAAATGTGTCCACTTTTATCTAACATTGCTGTAACATTCCACAAATTTTAATAACTGTCAAGAGAAACATAGGAACTATGTTTACACCTTGGTTTAGACTTGTGCTCAAAAAAAGTAATATACATGTCATGTTAAGAATTGTTATTCGAAGGTGAATGTAACTTCCATTGACAATTTTTTTTAACTCTGTTTTTCAATGTCCCGACTGCTTATGTCTCTGCAATTGTCAGTACGTGATGATAATGGCAGATACATACATAACCTATCAAAACATAGTGAAAAAGTAAAAAACAATGGAAGTTTAAAACTCTAGTTTACTCTTATGTCAAGAATTATTATGATTTTACTTTTTTGTCATTGTGAACCTTTTTTTTAGCACAGTTGTATATGAATGATTCCACCAAAAATGTGCATTAGTCCCTAAGGGTCAAAAGCCAAAAAATAAATAAAAATACGGTTTTTAATTTAAAATTTTATTGAGAACAATGTTATTTCTTAAAGCTTTTACAAAAAGTATAGGAATTTGTTATTTTTATCCTGCAAACGTCATTCCCATGTCATGTCCCCAACGCAAAATTGTAATAGAAAATGCACCTTAGCAAAATTTAATAGTGGTTTAAAAAGTTATTTTTCAGTAAACCAATAATAATAAAATACTTTAGCTTTTTATCCTGACTAAAAAAAAAATAATTATATAAAATAATTTTGACTCTGTCCCTCTTTAAATTCTGTCCCTGGGTATTTACGCGCTCAAGCTTACGCGGCGTTTATCCTTGAAAAAAAGTGGTGGGAAGGTTCATTGATAACGTTGACCACTGCAGAAGAACTTGCCTTGAGCACGTTTATTCGTGTCTAAGCATACCACAGACACCACCAAGCTTGCTTTATGTTAACTCTAGAAACAAGAGCCGAGAGATGCTTATGTTTTGGTCAAATATGAACACAAAATTCACAAAAAAACAGCAACTTATCTATATGTAGCAATATGCCAAAATTACATTGACTTGATTGATTGAGATGTAAAAGTCACATTTCTAAGGGTTTGTGAAAATTCTGATAATGAAGATAGTGATATTCGACTTTTTAAACTTAATGAAACAAATATAATTTCAAAAGGAAACAGGATTTACTATAAGTTTGACAAAAAAGCCTAAATAGCCAGTATTTTTTATAATTTGAGTTATTAAAATAAATAAGTTAACAATAAGTAGTTGTTCAGTTTAGTCCATGTTCAGTCAACTTATTTTTGTGTAAATAAAACTTAAAAACCGAATTGTGCATCATTATCATGTTAAAAAAATAATTCCCGTGTCATTGCCATGTTAAGCTTCATTCCCGTGTGGAGTCGTTTTAAAAAAATCTAAAAATCTCCCTAAATATGTGATTATTAATAGGTTTTTCTAGTGCACCTTCAAATATAATGACTTTAGATTACTTTTCGGTTTTTTAACAATAACAATGCACACTTTTGGTGGAATAACACATATACTTGTTTAATAAATGGTAATGATTTAATTATTAATTTAATTTAATTAAATCTTTTGTGTACATGTCAATGAAACATTAAGTTCTCTAGTGTGGAATGAGCGACGGTGACGGTTTGCCATTTTTTTAGGGTTATCATGAACGAAATTTTAAGAAACGAAATCTTGACGCAGTTGGTTAGTAAACATGTTCAGATTATGGTTAGACAAGAGGCCCACCACGCTTTGCTGCTATGAGGTATTTTATATTTGCTATTGCATGTATTTTTTTTTATTTTCTTCTCAAGGAGGGGGGGGTAAAGTTATAGCAAAAAAGTTGCATGGCCCTTTTTAAATATATTACCAATAGTCGAAATTCTCCCTGGGGGGCCGGCACAAATAAGTTTCGAGATAAAATATATACCTGAACTCTGACTGATATTTTTTACTGGACTTTACTTATTCAAAATTACAAACATTGGCCATGAAGGCCGGTGGTTGTACATAATATAAAAAATAATCACAGAAATACAAATTCAATAATCAAATATAAATCTAAAATTTAAAACAAAAAATATAGCCTTAGCACCTAAGTGCTTTTTCTTGAATGAGGGAGACTGGGGAGCCCGTCCTCAAAAATAAACATCTGCGAACCCCCTGGTATGTTTTATAGCCCCAATACATATCCTTGGATAATACCAAGTGGAGAAAGGTCCCTAAGTTTTTCCTGTGAACTATATTTTTTCTTTTTTAGGTGTATTCCTGCAACAATTTAAAAAGCTCACGAGTAGTTGCCGTCCAAAAAAATTAATGACAACTGAAATACTGCTGGATAATCAGTCATCATAAGAGCCAACACTTATAGAACAGCAGTGTCCTTTTTTCACAAAAGGCTGCCTCACTGGACAAAAAAGGTTCAAACAAATTCAGGAGGAAAAATTGATTTATGTAATAATTATTATTAACTTGCATGTAACTATAGTATGTTAGTAAATAATTACCATCCAACGAAGTACCTTATCCAGGCTTTATTAATTTTCTTTTTGCTATTGAATTGTTTTTCTATAAACATAGTCAAACAAAAAACTGTCTTTTAGACAAAACACATTTTACATAAGGCTTAAACATTTTTTATTTCATAAAATAATGGAAATATAGGATAGGTAATCAAATACTATATTTATTCCTGACATTTTCTTATATTCTATGTGTTCCCGGAAGAGTCCTTACAGGAACTTGCTTTTTAAACTTTTTCATAAAACAAAAATGCAAAACTAGTAGGGTGAGGTAAGGTAAATTTGTGGCATAGGTAAATTAGTGATACAGTTTTGGCAACTTACCCAGTGATTTTGGTGGCTGATTTCTCAAGTAGTAGATAATTGCTGGGACATACGTCACGTCCCTAGTACGCACAAGGACGTACTATGTACGTATCGGGGACATACATTTTCCAACGCTTTGTACGTACTATATACGTCCTATGTACGTACATTTCAGGTATATATAATTTAGGTCCTACGTGGGATCAAAACCGAACGTGTACGTGGGCTTGGGTCAGGCAAGGATATTTCACCGATAATTAAAAAAAAAAAAGTGTTGGAGATTCCGAGAATTGAACCCGAGTCTCCCGGCTGAGACTCGGATACTCTACCACTAGACCAACACCTATACGTAGGAAACTGCTAAGATTGTGACATATACTTTATAAAGGTTTTTACATCTCGCTCTTATACGTGTATTTATGTACATATTTGTATGTACTACTTACACGTTTGTACGAACATATATATTACGTTCGTAATTGGTCCCGGAACGTAGCGACGTAAAATGTACGTCCCTGGGATGAAGTGTGCTGTATGATGTGGTAATGAGGCGACTAACTTAGGCGCTGCCTCCAGGATAAATTTATTAAAGATTTTTTGTGAATCTCCTTTGATGTGACATGATTTTTCTTTATAGGGCCCTTGCCCCTAATTTCCCCTACAATCTGCCAAATACATTTTTAAAAAGTGAAAAAGAGACACCATAACTAGCACTTAGAACTTAAGTGGAAGTTGAGAAACTGGCCATTTGACTAGTTGTCACTGCTCTCAATTCGATCACCTAGGTGATAAATAAACAATCCCCCATAGGGTCACTGGATCGTGAGACCTGCGGTCCCAGCCGCAGGTTTTAGGATCCAGTGACCCTAATCCCCAATGATTCGCGGCGCAATCTATGAACAGGAGAATACAGTAAAGAAACCAGAGATAGATAATGAGTGGTAGATGACGTATTGAAATCGATTGACAAGTTTATATTATCTCTGGATTGTTCTTGCGCCCTTAAAGAACGGTACTTTTAGTTTACAAAAACCATTGGTTCCTAAGATTTTTGTTTGTTTGTTATGGGGTGTGTAGCTTAATCTCAAGGCACACCCCCCTCTGCTTTCTCCCCATTCTAAAAAATTTCCTACTCTCAAGATAACTTATTTTTTTTTTGTTTATATGGGGCGTGTCTTGATATCAAGCTACACACCCCATAAAAAAAAAAAAAAAGTTATCTTGAGAGTAGGCAATTTTTAGAAGGGAACGAAATAAGTACATAATTAGTAGCAAATTAGGGCATAATTATTTTTTTTTCAAATCTCTTTCGTAGGCAGAGGGGGGTGTGCCTTGATATCAAACTACACACCCTATAAAAACAAAAAGAAATAGTTATCTAGAGAGTAGGCTATTTTCTAGGAGGGGACAAAATTAGTACATAATTAGTACCAAATTCTGGCATAGTCACTTTTGATCGAATCTATTTTCTAAGCAAAACTTGCTTGATATCAAGGTACACCCCCCATAACAAAAAAACAAAAATCTTAAGAACCGATCGATGGTTTTTGTAAACTAAAATTACCCTTCTTTAAAAGTACATAATTAGTACAAAATTATGACATATCAACTTTCATTAAGTCTGTCTCCTGAATACAAAAATTTTTAAAAGTGGACTAAATTAGCACATAATTTTTACAAAATCCAAATTGAGTTTCGTTGAGGGGGGGGGGGGTGTAGCTTGATTGAGCCGTTAGAATTGAAGATCGAGACAAATATGGCTTAGTATTTCTTTACTCATGGTAATTTTTAAAATAAATATTAACTTGTTGCCTAAAACTTTAGAAGAATGTGTTTTACAAAATTTAAAAGTTTATGATTAAAATATAAGATTAAAAGAAGGCTTTTGTTTAAACAATTTCTCATAAATAATCGTACATAGTCGATATACTACATCGGGAATTTTTGCCATATTGGGCGTTTCATGAAAGAAGCAACACACCTTGCATAATTATGTATTGGGACCTCCCGATTATTTTAGGAAGGGGACCTACCACCCCACCCCGTGCGATGGGGGTAAAATCACCCCCTAAAGATACAATTTTTTAGTGTTTTGCTAAAACCTCAAATGAAGCTGTTTTTATATACCGGGTTGAGCATTTACTTCCGCTACTTAATTTTTTCCCTGATTTTCTGGTAATTATTTAAATCATTTGAGGCTCATGGGAAACGCAATTGCAAAATGGTCTGCGACATTCTTTTTCCTTAAGTGGTGTATTGGTTAGTTTTTAGTTAAGTTTTTCCCATAAAAATACAAGAACTTCTTCTATTTCTATGTATCTCTATTTCTATGTATCTTCCTGACAATTTCTTGACAATAAAAACTTGACAAAATCTGATTATTTATGTTTTAAAAAATTTCTTCTTATTTTACTTCCTAGACTATATCTTCAACAATTTCATGTATCTTTAGTTAAGTATCTTTAAGCAACTCTTGTCACCTTAAACACACCCACTGCTACATTAGGGTCATTCCATATCAAATCAACCAAAACACACAAAAATTTTACGCGACCAATTCCAATTTTGATGATTTTTGGTATATATTTTCTTCTTACTATAAAAGTTGAAAATGCAAATTTTTAAATTTTTTTGATTCGTAGTTTTTTTTTTTTTAATTTTTCAAAATAAAAACGTCAGCATTTTGACCTTAACAAGAATGTACAAAACTAGCAATATCTCGAGAACCACTTACACTAGGAAAGTAATAAATGGCTCATTTTAAAGTCATTTTGAAGCTCTTTTTTATGAAATATCACAACATAATTTTAACAAAAAAAAAATTGAAAATAAAAAATTGAAAAAAAAAATTGAAAAATTCAAAAAAGGCCATTTTTAATTTTTTTGAAAAAATTTTATAATTTTGGTCAAAGTGTTACTTAATTATCCACAAAATTTTATGATGAAGAAATGATGGGTTCAATGTCAAAAAAAATATCAAAAATATTAAGTTTTTTTTTTAGGAGCACCAATAGTGCACTGGATATTAAAATAAATAAATTTGTTGGATGGATACAGGTTTTAAAAAATACCCAGAGGCTTTATCTACAAATTATTTTATTTTAAACTCGCAAAAGAAATAAACAAACTTTTCTACTTCGTTGATAAAAATTAGACAGAAAACACTAAGACTAACTATATACCTTAAATTTATTTTTTTAACTTTCTTTTAAGAATTTCTGATGAATCTGACATTTCTTTTTTGCTGACATTGTAAGTTCTGCCAGTAGCAGTGTTGGGTTCAACTTTTTTTATAAGACTTTCTGGTTTAATAATTAAAATATCTTGAGGTGTTGGGTAAAAAAATGATGAGGCAGGTCCTCGTGGATGAAGAAAGCTTACTTTCAGTTCTCCGCTCTCATTATTTTTCCCCAAGACACAAGCCAGCCACCAAGCACTGTCATATTCTACAGTGACAAACCCTGACTCGATATTTTGCAAAATAATGCTTCCACCTTTAAAAAGATTATGTGTTTCGACCTCTAAGCATGTAGAAAACTGTTTTGCCAAAAACGTGCTTTCTGTAAGAGGAATTACAGCATGAATTTTTTGTGTCCCCGGTATTGTTAAGACTTCCGCAAATCTTTTATTCAAAATTATTTCATGATTTGTATAATCTGCTTCTGTGCAATATTTAAAATCAATGCCAGATATGTTTTCTTCACACCAAGTAAACAATTGTAGAGGTGTCAATATTTGATTGTCATAGGGCCTCTGCAAACTGGCTTTGGCAGCAAGTCTTTTAACAGTTCGTCCCAAGCCATCGCAGGCACTTTTGCCATGCGAGGTGGCAAAATAATGCCACTCTGCTTCAACACCAAAATCTTTTTTATGCAGGCATATATTCAGAAAATTCTTTTTGTTTTTGTACTGCGCAGCACATCCATCCGAAAAATAAAAAATTTTGTTTAAGTCCTGGTATTTTGATTTTTAAATCAGGCATTAATTTTTTTAAAAATAAATGAAATGCAATTGTATTATGTGTCAAGCTTTCCGAAATAAACACATAATTCAGGTTGTGCAGTTTACCATCACTTAGAAAATAAATGGCAAAAGGGTGGAGGGTTGCCTGGCTGTTATTCCAATGATAAGACTGGACTTCATCTTGCATAACAAAGGAATAATTTTCCGCAAAGTCGCAAGTGATCAAAGACTCTCCAGGTTTAAGGTTAATTTTTATTTCATTGTATCTATCTTTTTGCATTTTTGCAATAAAAGAATGTGATTTAAGTTTTACAAGATCATCAGTAAATTCCTGGACAAAATCATCACTTTTCTTAACAACGGTTTCCATAGGACACCTATCTACTGAGACCCACTTTTTAAATGAGACCTCATCAATTAATTCTTCCTCAAATTTTTCTATTAACGTATTTTTAAACTGTTCTACTCCAGAACATTGCTTGCATCTATTGCTTAAAAAACAGTCCACTGAAGGTGGATTACACATTAGTTTATAAAGGCAATCATGATAAGATATTGCAAGAGGCCTGTTATTTTCATCATATAGCTTATTTAATTTGGAGCCATTGAGCATTAGTTTTATATTTTGATGTATAGTACATACACATACAGTATGAGTCCCACTTTTTCCTGCCAGTATACAGTTTTTGGGTCGCAGTTCACAAAATTTTGAAAACCCAATTTTTTCATTGGGGTACTCAGTTTTAAACAATGCATAAATTTCTTTTAAATTAGCTAAGACTAATTTTTTTTGTACAAATTATTTTTCAGCTCCATATTTTCTGATAACAACATAATCTTTTTTACCTGGCATGGTGCTGCTAATGTCATCCCTTTGGTAAAAATCTACCACTATTTGGGCCACTCTATCACTAAGGGTCTTTCCCGGTTTGGGGTTAGGAGAACATAATATCCCATTGTCCTTAACTAACTGTTTTACAGCTCTGGCCAAATATTGAGAAACTCCAAATTCTTCTTCAATCTTCTTTCTACTCCAACTTTGAGGTAAACATGATAAAACTAGTATTTTCTCACTCCTCTTTTCGGTTTTTAAAAATTTGTCCTTTAACTGCTTAATCATTTCACTTTCGTCACTCTGGCATTCCTTTACTAGCGTTGAATCTGATTCCTTTGTAAATGCTTTCGCAATTGTATGCTGTACAATATCAATTTTTTCTTTGTATACATTTTTTCTTTTAATCGGCGACACACCAAGAAGCTCCAATGACTTGTTTAAAAGAGTAAATGATTCAGCAGGATCTTGAAAATCTGGATCATTTTCTGGAACTTGACTGGGTCTAAAAAAATTTAAAAAGTTAGTTTTTTATAAGAACTTAAAAAGGGGGTAACAGCTGACCCAAAATGTGTACATAATGCCAAGAAATTTGTACATAATGTCTGTATTCTCAAAATGCCATGCAAAATAATGCCATGCAAAATAATGCCATGAGATTTTTCCACTCCGTACTTGACGCAATTGGTTTAGTTTATTAATTTTATATTAAAAAATACTATTTGTTACTTACCCTGCCTTATCTTCTTCAGATGCCTTAAACTCCTTTGAAAGCTTTAGTCTACAACCATCACAGATTTTCATTCCCATTTTGACATTTTTGTAACTGCACATCCACTTGGTCACATTTCTTAATTTCCCAAAATGCTTGATTTTTAACTCTAGTGGATCACAGCACTTTACTTTATATTTAGTCCATCCACTTGCCTCACCCATAGTTGAAACTTTTAAAATTACACAGAGATGACTTCTGATAAACCTTCAGTCGAACTATTATGTATCGATTATTTGGAGCTGTATCAGGAAGATACTTGCCAAAAATTTAAAATCAATTTATGCAGGAATTTTCATGTCAGCAAATCCCCACAATGTACCTAAACAGACCAATAAAATAAAGGAGGTGTGTCCTTAATGTTAAACAGAAATAAACAGGCAGTATTTCACAAAAGTATTGGCAGGTTTATACAGGCATATTTTCCTAAGAATTGGAAAATCCAATAGTACGTCTCCGGTGGAAAAGAGGTTTTGTAAGTAAATATTACAATGGGGGGCAATGTTAATCTGATTACTGATACAGAATGAAACGTAGGATATAATTTTTTATTAAATAAAATATTGTTAAATATTTTTATAATATCGCTTTAAACCCCATTATATTCTTCTAATTACCAAAATGCATTGTCTATTTATAGGCGATTTTTCATGCATGTGACATTTTTAATAACTTTTTTAACATTGAACCCATGATTTGTCCATCTCAAAATTTTGTGAATAGTTTAATAACACTTTAAAGAAAATAATATAATTTTTTGAAAAAAATTAAAAATGGCCTTTTTGAAATTTTTCAAAAAAAAAAAATAAAAAATGTTTTTTTTTATTTTTTTTTTCAATATATGTTATGCAATATTCTCATATGAAAGGTCTTTATAAGAGCTTTAAAATGAACCTTCACCTACTTTTCTATTATAAGTGGTTCTTTGGATATTCCTAATTTTGTGCGCACATGTTAAGGACAAATAAGTGACTTTTTCGATTTTCAAAAATTAATTCAAAATAAACAACTGGTCAAAAAAGTCTGAAATTTTGGATTTTCCAGTTTTTTGGTAGGAAAAACATGTATACTAAAAATCATCAACATCGGAGATGGTGTGGTAAAATACCCTGGTTGACTTGATATGGACTGACCCATTAGGCATCTACCAAATAAAGCAGGAATAACTAGAGGGAAGTCCGGTGTTGGGAATTTAAAAAAAATAGTCAAAGCTAAGGGTAAAGTAAAACTCCAAAATAATTTTTGAAAAATTAATGTTTCCTCCCTACCACTTCTATAGTCTTAGCGTGGATTACTGCTACTTACAAGTAAATTCAAATATAGGTCCCAACGTTTACCATAACTTAATTTGCTAATGAATAATAAAACTACATCAAATAGTTATTAACAAAATAAAAATATTACATTTATTCTGTCAGTGTTATATTATAGTTAGGATCATTGTGAGTGTGAACAATGGGGGTTACACAAAACGGAAGCGTTTGAAGAAAAATTATATTAATGAAGCAAATAGTATTTATTGTGATGGGATTTGAAATAGCAAGGAATAAAAAGTCTTGATTTGGACGGAGGTTGCAAAATTTCTTTAAAATATTATACAGGTCTCTCTATTGAAACACTTAATTTTTTTACAATTAAAAAAATTCACAGGAGTCTACAAGCTTCGTCGAGAGAAATAAAAATTAATGGCGCCTGTAAAACAAATGCATCTGTCAAATTGCGGCCTCTTAAAATTAATTGCTTTTTATGTTTTTTCCACTGACAATTTTTAGTTTTTGCTGATAATTCAAAAACGAAACTTTTTTTAGAAAATCGGTTATTACTTTTTTGTATTCCATAAAATTATCTTTAATTTAATATATAAGTGTACGCACCCGTAACTTCCCTCCCCATCAAGGGCGGATCCAGGGGGGTCATGGGGGTTATGACACCCTCTGGGCGGTTCACTTCTTTTCTTTTAATATATAAATAAAAAAAATACTTTAACTTGGACATCATATCTAGTCACTTTCCGAAATTTTATGTGAAATTCTTGGAACATACGTTAAAACTATTGAGGAGTGGAGGGAGTAATTAATCATTTCGCGAGAAGACAGAAGAGAAAAATTGATTTTGTAGAATTTTTGACTTTGGCAAATATGTCCGCTTACCTTTACGCCACTGATGTGGCCCCCCCTTACTAAAAAGCTGGATCCGCCCTTGCTCCCCATATTTATTTTTAATATTTTTATGTACGGCACTGGATTAATCTGCTAAAAAGTTAATCAAGAAACAGCTCCACTTTAGCTTAAAAAAGCCAAAACACAGCGATATATGGGTCGTGTACGCCTCTGTACCAAAACGGAGGAGGTACAGAAATATTTACACATATATTTTTGTGAAGCACTTATCCGTTCCTATAACATATTAAAATTTACCGGAAATCGTATGGTTTCGAATTTCCCCCTTAGTTCATTCAGGTTCCATTACCGTAGTTATTATCTTACATGAATTGAAATTTATAAATCATTTCTGTAATACGAATACGAAAAGCACTAGAGGTACATGTGTTTTAGCGTTTTTAAAGGGTTGTTTAAACCCCTATGCTTTTTTCAAAATTGCAAAAGCACTGGTCTACTTATTTAGAACCTAAATTTGAAAGTTTAGCTTTATCGTAATTCGAAATTAGAACTCCTTAATTATTATTTTTCAGTTGGGGGGGAGAGGGGTGGCACAAAACTGCCAAAAAAGAATCATCCCTAATTCTCTTTTCATCCCCTGTTTACTAAAAACACTGAAACACATGTTGGTTCACTTTTTATAGTAGAGCTTACATACAAATTGTTACGTTTCTACTGCTTTTCGTATTATAGAATACAGAAAATTATTTACAAATTTTAACTCCTATTTTCATCCCCATGGGACAAAATTTTTTAAACGCTTTTTTTAGTGGGCTTTTATATTATAATTCCAAACTTTCAAGTTAGTAGTTTACCTATGGTACAAAATAGTAAACAATTCTACCATTAAAACAAAATGGTTTCAAATATTTATTTATAAAATTATCGTAAGGCTAATCTTACATGAATTTTGTTATATCCCCTATTTGACAAAATTTTTTCATTTATTCAAATTAACCTTAAGAGTGTTGAAACCAAAAAACTGACACATTTCTCAAATATTTTCGTAATAAATAGGTTTAAGTACAAAAAACACACGGAAAATACACATTTTGCTATTTCACTTAATAATGTCTTATATTCGGAGTAACTTTAAGAGGCAGAAAGTTAGGGGTATACATGTTACATATCAGATTAAAGATAATTTTATAGGGTACAAAAAGGTATTGACAAAAAAATTATCGGCAAAAAAACTAAAAAATTGCACTTTTAAGCGGTAATCCGCGACACACGACTATGGGAGGGCGAGAGCGAGAATTTTTTTGTTTTAGTTTAGGTTTTGTTCACCCTTAGCTTTGATTGTTTTTTTTTTAATTCCTCACCTCGAACTTATCTTGTTATTCGTACTTTATCTGGTAGGTGCCTAATTCAGCGATGAGGGTGTTTAAGCCCACAAGGGTTACTTAAAATAACGAAAGGTACATGAAATTGTTGAAGTTATATTTAGGAATTAAAATAAGGAAATATTTTTTAAAACGTAAATTTTTATCATATATACGATATATCTATAGTTGTGATTGCCTACAAGAAATGTAACCATATTTTTTTAATAAATTTTATAGATTTTGAGATTTTGGCAAAAAATTGAAAAATTCATCCCCTCACCGCAGGGGGGTGTCCTTTTCCTAAAATAATAGGGGGGCTCCAGTATATAATCATAGAACGTGTATTGCTTTTTCATAAAACGCCCAAAAAAAGTTGTAGCTCATTGACTAATAAATCTAATTTAATTAAGGAGTAAGCAATTTAAATAATACTAGCTGAAGACCCGCAGCTTTGCCTGCTATTGTTCCCGTTTTTCTAGTGTTTCTTGCAATAAATGATCATAGCTTTTGTTCCCGTGAACCGATTTTGATTAAATAATTAGTAAGAAATTAAATTAAATAATCAATAAAACCTTCGTCCTGCCCAGTAAAACTCCGGTTATTAGTTTTTGCGTGATGTTGGAACAAACCGGCAGACAAGAAAACAGACAAAAATTTTAAAAATTTTTTATTAGAGATTTATTATATGTATAGATTATGAAAGTTGCTAAAGGATTACCAGAACCAGAACTATGTATACAAGGTTGCCCATTTAAAAGGGTTCACCTGGATTTTTTCAAAATTATTCGGAATTTTTGAAATTTTTATAGCGCGCATCCCCGTAAATTTTACCCCTATATTTTGAATAGGGAACATGGATCGAGTGATACCTTGTTTTAAAGATCTCCTGAATGTCTTGACAACCGTGTAAAAATTTCAAAAATCTATCAATTAGTTTTTGAGATATTCACTTTCACAGTTGCATGGACAAATGCAAAAATTTCAAAAAGTCTCCTCCTTACAAACAAAATCGGCGTGTTCCAGCATTTTCTTTAAATGGCCAACCCTGTATATTATGAAAGGACATAAGTTTGGGAAGTTGTTAAAAGATCACCAGTTCCAAGTTATATCTTTTTTAAACCACATTATACCAAATTGATGTATGCCTTGTAGCAAATGCTAAATAAAAGCTTTAATTGTTGAGATAATGGTCTTAAAACAAACGAAAAATATTTTCATATGCTTAATATACACCAAAAGTAGGACAGTTTCCGCTCTCATTTAAAAAAAAATCATATGTGGACATATATTTTGAAGCGATTTTGGGTTAATCCTAACAACCCAATGTCGTCTTTTATCATAAAAGTAATTAAAACAAAGATATTATTTGAAATTTTTATCTACTAAATTTAAGTTTTATTTTTATAATTCCTATAGGTACTTATTATTTTTTTATCGTTTTTTTTAGATATCTTCACGAGTTAAAAGTTTTGTCGATCCAGAGGAACAGAATAAAAGAGTTGTCAAACAGGATTTTTATTGAGATTGGAAAGTTGAGAGTTTTGAAATTGAATGGAAATAATTTAAAGGAGTTGCATTCAGAAGTTTTTAAAGACGCCCAGGTAAATAAAACCAAAACCAAAGTTCGACCATTTAGTTCAGAAAAATGCTTTAGTACCTAAATAGGATAAATAAATACCAAATTTAAAAGTACTTGCCTCAGATAGTTAGTTAAGTTATTTACTAATGAAGTAACTTATGTTCGCTTGGCTCTTTGATAATTTTATTTTAAGACTAGTCGTCGCTGGAGGTTTTCCTTGTTTTACTGTTGCAAAATTTCTCTTGAAAAAGTATTTTTGACCCCACATTTTTCTATGTAAATACAGAAATTTTATACTTGGGGGCACAGGGTATTCCGTGGGTCTTTATATGAAGATTTGCCCAAACTTGTTTTAATCGATTACTAGTGGACCCACCAACACTGTCTAACCTGTTAACAGCCCTAAAATTACATATGTGGCCAAAGTACCCTTGTGTGTACTAAAAAATTACATATATGGCCCCTAGGGGGCAACAAAGGCTAAAATCTGTTTTAAAACTATCTCTCATACCTTCCATACTAATGCACCTGCACATCTGAATCTTAGTATTACCTACGTCTACTATACAAACAAAAATTTCGTGGCAATTAACAGGGCTCCTAGGTTAGGGGCTAAACATTTTGTCGATTTCAATTAAAAAATAATATTTTACTTATCTTTCAGCCAATGTCAACAAAAATGCACCACCAGTGGCAGTGGAGATCTAATTTTCACCATTTTCAAATTTCAGAAAACACTCCATATGTATATTTAAAACTCATGAATTTGGTGTAACCAATATTAGGAAATATAAAAATCTCAAACCCCAGGGGCGACCCCTAAATAGAGGCTAAAATCTTTAAATCTCGAACAATTTGTTCAAAATTTACTACACCAAAAGTGCAAAATTTTTTGGCAATTACAAGTTCGAGTCAGAACACTTACATTTTAAGAGCTTATATTATTTAGGGGCTTTAGATTTTTACATTTCTATATTCCAGAAAATCACTCAATGTTCACATCTAAACCTCATCAAAAAATGTGCATAAGTATGTGCATGTGGAGGGTTTTCTGGAATATGAAAATAGTACAGTCAGAACACTTACATTTTAAGAGCTTATATTATTTACACCCCACTTTTCCCCAGTCCCTAGAGTCTGTACGGAGGCTAGATCTTTATCATTTCTATATTCCAGAAAATCATTCAATATGCAAAAGTGTGCATATGTGCATATGGAGTGTTTTCTGGAAGATGAAAATGGTAAAAATTTAGATCCCGCCCCCTTACAGCCCCTAGCGACTGGGACAAAGTTGGGGATATTCAAAATTAGGAAATGGTCCACTGCGCCCCTAGTGGTGCATTTTTGGTGACATAGGGTGAAAGATAAGTGAATTATAATTTTTTTATTTAAATCGACAAAATTTTTAGCATCTAACCTAGGGGCCTTGTTAACAGCTATTAAAAGTTTTTGGGTAGAGAAGATTTGCAGGTAACTACCAACTGATTGAGAGTCAGATGTGCAGGTGCATTAGTATAGAAGGTATGTAGATAGTTTAAAGTCATTTTGACCCCTACTGTCTCCTAGGGCCCACATATGTCATTTTTCATGAATCACAAGGATACGTTGTGACTGACATTAGACACCTAAAGTAAATATTTCAACGCATCGGTATCGGTATACGTAACGCGTTCGAAACAAACTCAAAATACACTACATTTTTGACTTTTTTATACGATGTTTCGATCGATGCCGGCTTTCTTGAAGGTTGCGATGACAGAACTGCTGATTGAAATCGTTGTGTATGTTCGTGGGTCCGTAACGTTACGTACATCCTTCCGTACGCAATGAGATTCTGTCATGACACCCGTCAAAGAAGCAGGCATCGTTCGAAACATGGCATGAACAAGTAAAAATGTAGTGTATTTTGACTTTAGTTTCGAACGCGTTACGTATACCGATACCGATGCGTTGAAATATTTATACTTTAAATGTGTAATGAGACTAAAATGTTTGAAAAATTTCTGTGTTTGGATAGAAAAATGTGAGGCCGAAAATTCCCTTGCAACCTACATATTACGATTTCTTAAGCTCACGCCGCACACGAATATATTATTCTACACGGCAAGTTCTAACCAAATTTAATGATTTTAACTGTTGGAACCACAATTTTTTTTTAATTTTTTAAATAAACTAAAGACAAAAGAAACTAAGTTCAAAAGTCAATTTAAAAAAATGAAGTCCATACCCAAATACCCAATAACCAAAATTAAAACCCAAAAAGTTTGATTGTTATTAAAATTGGTGTATTTTCTAACATCGTGTATCAAAGTAATTATTGTGAATTCTAAAAAGTAACCAAATAAAGAATTTCTAAAAATAAATACGTTTTACTGTTTCTAGACACTAAATTTATAAATACCTATTTTTACACCCTTTACAACTTTTACTTGGGGGTAAGTCCTTAGGAATGTTAATCACTTGAACATGGAATTTCCAAAATCTTGTAGCTCAAGTAAATTAGGTGTTGGGAAACACAAATATGACTTAATTACTTTCTAAGAAAAAGATTTGTAAAATGGGACTTATTTGTTTATTTTTACCTGCCAGATTGGAAAACATGAATAATTCGAGCACATAACGTGTAAAAAAGAGGAAATTTTACCAAAAGAGAAATCTTTTAGCTTACTCCACTATCCAAGTAGCATTTTTGTTTATGTAATATCACCGCCGGCGCCGTCTGCAGGGAAGGGGCTTAGGGGCTCAAAAATCACCAATAAAATGGTAATCTAAGACTATTCTGTTACTCAAGCCCCCCCTAGAAACAATTTTTGCGTGTGCCACTGGTAATATATTCCTAACATAGGATAGACCTCTTTCCCTATACAAATTAAGTGGGGAAAGAATTGACTTAAATTTTTCCTCCAAAATAGGTCACACTAGTTGGTTGTCAATACATACAACAAAAAATAGAGAAACGCTGTTTTAATAAAGTAATCTTGTAAAGGATAATGGCTATCCAATCATAAGTATAATAAATGGTTTTAGACGGAACTTATCCATAAAATTCAGCCGAAATCCACCAGCCAAACAAATTTTTCTGATAAACTTTAATATTTTGTTTCTTAAAAACACAGGGCCCTTTAAAACACATACGTTTTGAATTTTTTTAAAAAAAAATCAATATTTAAAGAACATATTGTGTTTAAGTTGTTTTCTTTTTGTTTTCGAATTTACAAAATTATGGATCGATGTTTACCATTACAAGAAGGATTTGACATATTTCTCGATCATAGAATAGAATAGAATAAAATATCTTATATTTCCTGATTTAAATCGATTGTACAAAATTACAATATGGAAATCGTCAGTCAATTTTATATAAAAAAAGAGTTTTTCGAACACAAAAAAAAATAAACCTACATAAATATTTTACAATTGAATATCTTATATTTCCTGATTTAAATCGATTGTACAAAATTACAATATGGAAACCGTCAGTCAATTTTATATAAAAAATAATTTTTCGAACACAAAAAAAAATAAACCTACATAAATATTTTACAATTAGATATCCTAAGATATATGATCTAATATTTGTTAAAAATT
Source organism: Oxystoma pomonae (assembly GCA_963921995.1). NCBI lineage: Eukaryota > Metazoa > Arthropoda > Insecta > Coleoptera > Brentidae > Oxystoma > Oxystoma pomonae. The sequence continues at coordinate 75,771,114 of OY998166.1, read as the reverse complement.
ATGTACTTGTAACCTACCAGTGGTTGATATAAACACAAAATCACCAACAAAGCCAAAAATTAATTTAAAAATACTTAATAATATAATATCACATTTCTAAGTTTAGTCAATTTTTAGACACAAAAAATAAAGTAAATAATAATAAAAACAAAACAATGTTAAATTTTGAGATTTAGTTTTACAAATTTAAAATAAAAATATATATATATATATAAAACAGCATCACAATTTTAGGACTTGATCAAAATCTTCAAACAAATAGAAACAATTAGTTAAAGAAAACACCATAAAACAATAGGACACCAAAGACTTGTTTATATTAATTATACGGACTGACGTTTATTAGCCATACAAAATTTAGGTGAAAAATAGGTCATTTGTGACTACCGCGGATAACAAAAAATGTCTAACTATAACTTAAGGCAAATAAGAGCTACATTAAAAATTCGACCCTTAATCTAATTAAAAAAAGGACCAAATTTTGTTGCAAAATTACCCAATATTAGGTCCAGCATAGTAATACTGCTTATGAAGTATTCTTAAACGAAACAAAATTATGATTGTTTTCCACAAAACCAAAACTACACTTTTTGCACTCGAGTGCAAAAAAGTGTAGTTTTGGTTTTGTGGAAAACAATCATAATTTTGTTTTAGTGCAACCAAAGGTTCCAAATTCCCAACATAGTATTCTTAAACGGTAAAAAATATTAACACCTTACCTAATTAGGTTAGGATTTCTTTAGTATTGGTTAATTAAACCTGGTCCATCAGGCCCGACAACCAAAAGTTTACTCTCTTGGTAAAATTATATCCTTTTTATACTGAACTGAACCATATATATATATATATATATATATATATATATATACAGGGTTTCCCAAAATTCAGTATCAACATTTTAATGGCGTATTTTTCAGATCAAACTATATACATGTGTCCGAAAAGGCTTATTATTTATCGATCTTAGATTTTAGATATAGTTTTGTTTAGAAACTTTTTTGTCTTTTGTAATTTTTTCGTATCTGCGCCCGTTATCGAGAAAAAAAAAATAAAATAATTTTTTGTAATTCACTAGATGAAAAGTTCAACAATTGTATGTCCTAAATTATAAAATTTAATTGACAAAGCACAAGTTCTTACATGCTAAGCCTATACCGAGTAAAATAGAAATAAAAGTTTACACAATGTAATTTTTGCATTGTTATTTTCTGAAGAAGGTAAAATTACATTAGATATCCTATGATGATAAAGAGTAGTAGTAGATTAAAAAAAAATATATTAAAGTACAGTTAAAAAAAGGCTAATGTAAAGTACATAAAAACAAAATGGTTGAAACAAATAAATAAGAGTACTGTAGAAACACAGAAAATGTAAAGGTACAAAATAAGAAAAAGTTAAATTACAATTACAAAACGCAAACAAAAAATAAATACATTTTTAAAATAGAAAAAGAGTAAAAACACAGAAAATATCAAGGTACATTTAAAAAGCTTAAAATTATAAAGTAAGTAGTAAAAAATAAGGTTAAAAAAGAACAAAAGTATAAACAAAAGTACAAAAATATAGTAAAAAAAGGAAACGTAAAAGTAAAGAAATCTATGACAAAAAAAATATAGCAAAATTTAGTTAAAACAATAAAGCGAGTCCCTAAAATATGCGTTCTAGAAATTCGTCAATGGTGTAGAAGGCATGTATGACTAAAAGATACCTACACTTAACCCCAAACTTTTTTAAACTAGGCTCATTCTTAAGTTCCTTTGGTAAATGGTTGTAAAATTTTACCCCATTATAAAGGAACGCTGAACCAATGCAGAATGTGGAATGGGGAGCCTTAGATTACTATTTTGATGAGTGATTAGAATATTCTGACTAGGACTAGAGACAGATGCTTTCTTACAAGACACACTGTCTCAAGAACGATAAAACTTTAACACTCTGTAGATCGGTAACAAAGTGTTTGCGGATGCATGTTTATATAGAAAAAAGTTTTATTTTGAGCTGAAAAATACGCCCTGAAAATATTAAACTAAATTTTTTAAAAAATGCTCATTTTAAATACATTTTTTTTCAGGAACTTCGTGTGCTGGACTGCAGAGGCTGCTCTCTAAAAAAAATCCACGGTGACATTTATCAGCTTTTACCTCACCTCACCCATTTGGATCTCGGAGACAACGAAATTAAGTCAATTACATCAGAAGAATTAAAAGACTTAACTAACATTAGGCATCTTAGATTAGACGGAAATCAGTTGACTGCTATTTTCGATAACACTTTTGTCAATCAGTTGGCTCTGAAGAAGTTAAATCTAGCTAGGAATCAGATAACGAAAATCTCACCAAACGCTTTTGTTGATCTAACCAATCTTACAGAATTAGATTTTGGTTACAACAAGTTGGAAAAGTTTCATGGCATTTTCGAACCTATCGCTTCGAATCTTCAAACTCTTATTCTGAGCGGAAATCAAATAAAATTAAGTTGGCTAAAGGAAACATCTTACATCGAATCCCTAAGAGAGTTGAGACTTTCAAACTGTGGTTTGTACGAAATAGATGAACTCATTTTTCCTCCTGGCCTGGAAACACTGGACCTAAGTCAAAATCGCCTTTCCAGAATCCACAGCGCTTTTCTTCCATTCAATCTTAGAGAACTAGACTTATCGAAGAATAGCCTTCGGGGTATCGAAGAAATCGACCTTCAAAAACTAGATCGTTACAAGATTTTAAATCTTCAAAACAACCCCTGGTCATGTGACCAATGCTTTATAGTGCCTTTATTAGAAAGAATTAATAAAAGCGCGGCTTACAGTGACATTATCTGTATGTCTCCTTACACGAATCGCGGTAAAAAATTGGGGATGATTCAAAAGGAAGAATTAACTTGGTGTACTCCTGAGAGTACAGTGGAAGAAGCAGATTTTTTCTTGGTCGGAGGAGACAAAAGAATTGGTATGGTGGCTGCGAGTATGTTTGTGTCCGTGCTGTTTTTGACGGTGGTAGCTATCGTTGGGGCTATATGTTATTCTAGAAGACACGCAGCGAATTATTATACACACGAAGATAAACTCGCCGCCTTGGAAGGTGAACATATTTTCGAAAACAATCAGTCGCCATTGTTTTGCGACGGTGAGCTTAGTTTTAAGTTCCCTCTCGAACACGAAAAGAAAATTTCTATATCAACCATTGAGGATATTAAAAGAGAGCATACGATTTTGGCAAATGGTACTTGAGTCATTTTTACAACTGAAGTTCTATCAAAATGAAAGCATTGAAACCAAAATTTCCATTTATTAATGAACTTACGTAAAATGTTGCCTTGAAAGTTGTGAGTATTTTAATGGTAGTGCGCCAGATAGTTCAAAAATTTGAAAAGAAAAAATAGATTTAGGTAATAGTTAAAGGTTAAGTGGTGTAATTGTGTATCTTTTAAAATATGCGTTATTACTTTTCGAAGGTTAAAAACAAGGCAGCAGCTCCTGTATGAAAACATTATTCAGGATAAAGCCCTCATCTTATAGAAGAGAAGGCATTCAGCTTAAAATAATTTTAGATCTGTTTTAAATACTAGTTTCTGCCAACAACCACAGTAACACCATGGAGTACAAAAATGCCTTAATTTTGGATACTAATGTTACTTTTTTGATACAACTTCTTACCCGATTTTGATTTCAGGGTGTAATTCTGTTTTGCTTAAACTGACACTATTTATTTTTTTATTTATTTTTCATTTTGTAATTTTATTTGTAGGTTAATTTTATCTCTGTAAATATAAACAATAAATAGATTAGTTTCGATGTCATACATGTGATATTCATATAAAATATGAAAACATAGGTTAACTATTTTAAAAATATATGAAAAAGGTTGAATAAATCAAATGGTTATTTATAAATTACTAAATTCATAAAAATATTATGTAACAAGTAGTTTGCATAAAGATAAAACTAAATTTCTAATGTAGAGTCGCCAAAATTTTTAATTCATTTAAGGGTTTGCGAAATTTAACTAGAAAAGGTGAGATATTGTTATTCGCCAATATATTATTTTGGCAACTGTGCTATCAGTAGAGTACGCAGAAATTAATCCTGGGGGGCTTGAGTAATTAACAGCGATGAATTTCGGACATGGGAGGAGGTTTGGACACCTAAGCCTCCCTTTCTGCCAATAAACCATTATTCTGAGTAAAATTATAAAATCATTATCCTTCGTATGTAATCTGGTATTGTAAATCAAAAATAAGGTACATGACCTGGAAATCTGTTACCTCTATTACTTTTTGAACTTTTTGAAAAAATAAGTTTATTCTTGACTTTTTAATGCACTTTTGAACCGAAGTGTTTTATATCGTGAAAAAATACAAAAAATGTTTTAATTTTAAATGCCACCAGTCATTTTTATTTTTGAATCATTTATGTTCGACTATAAACAAATGCGTTTAAATCAAAAATAAGGTAAATGGCCTGGAAAACATGTCACCTTTGTTACAAGTAAGACTTTTTCAAAAAAAAGTTTATTCTTGACTTTTTAACCCACTTTTATAACCCACCTTACCTATATGCTTAATAATTAAACTATTTTGTTGGTTCTACAACATTGCAAGGGAAAAAAGGTACCCATTTACTGTTTTTAAAAAAGGTTAACATATCTGTATTACATGCCTATATAAAAAGTTTTTTTCTAAAGTCAAATGTCAAAATTTATATCTCTCGGTTTTAATTGCAGTGTATTTTTGACCATGAGTAATTAGTATTTTTATCTATAAAGAAACCAAGAAAAAAACCTTTGCATAGAAAAATAGATATTTATATGTGTGTTTAGTATTTCATTTCTTTGATATAAGCATTGATTTATTAAATATTAATAATTTGTATCATATTGTTTTTAGTTTTTTTTTTATATTAGGTATATTATAAGTATATTATAAATTTGGTTAGCTTTAATTATTGTAAATAATTAATTTTAAGTATTTTTTATGACAGCTTAGTATTTATACTTTTTGTATTTTTAAAAGCGTAATATAAATTGACCAATTTTTAACAACAAAAACAGTCTTTGCTACTTTATTTTCGTATAATTTACGTACCGTAAGAAGGTTAAAATTTGTCGCATTACAATATACTTAGGTAGGTACTGTCTATGTCTCACTTTCTAGAAAATTTTCCTTCCTTCGCGAAAAAAATTATGTATTTATCATAAACTTTTTTGTGAAATTTTTCTCAAGCGTATTAAACCAACAATTTATTGACAAAAAAAATTACGGAATATGAGTACAGGGGGATTCACCATATTTTCCACCCCTCCCTAATTCCCTTATTACTAGATCTGGAAAAAATTTTATGTATAGAAATTGCATAGTTTTTTTGTAAACTTTCAAAATACATACTTAAAAATTAGTACCATCAATTATCGCAACTGTGAAATTTTAACATTAACTTCTTTATATTAAATAGAACACCCTGTACATTTTTTAAAATTTATAATGGCACCTTTTTCTGGATATGTTGGATTTTATCTTAGATGGTTCTCGAGTAAAAGAAAAATACTTTCCCAAAAGACTGTAATGCGTGGAATTAACGAAGAACAACGTAAATCATGTTTACTTGTCGAACACACTTAGTTTTCTTTTTACTCGAGAACCATTCACGATACTTTCAGAATCAGGAAAAAAAAGACCAATTTAAATTTAAAAAAATATACAGGGTGTATTTAAAGTAAAGAAGTTAATGTCAATTTTTTTTATTTTTAAAGACGTCATGTGCTTACAGAAAATTTATAGGCAATCACTCGATACCGAGTATGATTTTCCTCTATTCTGTATCGTCGCTATCTGTTGTGCGTTTTTTGATGGCTATGTAAGCAAATTCTCGAGCAGCACACCCTTCCACAGTCCTGGCGCACCCAGTCTCCGGCAGCAGCCGGGTGTTTTTGGTCATCCATTCTTCCATTTTGTCGCTCCTTTCTACGTTCTCTCTTTTCCGTCTCTAGTCTACGTCGTTGCTATTCAAAAGTTTGTGCTCGCTCATGGACTGTTCGGCGCCATGAAGACCTATCGTTTGCCGTGGTCTCGAAGTTGTTTATATCGATGTGACCCTTCATCATATTGCTTTTGAGAACGTCCTTGTACCTTTTTTCTTGACTTCCTTGATTTCTCTTTCCCTCCTTCAGTTGTCCATAAAATATCTGCTTTGGGAGACATGTTTCGGGCATGCGGATAACGTGACCAGTCCAACAAAGCTGGTGCTTGAAGATAAGGACTTCTATACTAGTTGTTCTGTCTTCTTCTAAAACACTTATGTTTGTTCGTAGGTCTTGCCATTTGATTCTCAGGATTCGTCTTAAACAACTTTTGCAACTTCTGTAGACAAAACTTTTTTCCAGCTTCAATATATAAGAGAGGTAAGGAGGGGGTGCAAAATATGATAAAGCACCCCGTATACAGTGTTCATCGTGACGTGAAGAAATTCATCCCAATTTGTGGTATTACACCAAATAAATTCGTTAATTTCTTACTATACTATTATGTTCACCCTATGCATGCATAACATTGAAAAGGCTAAAAGTGTGCAGTGGTGTCGCTGGATTTGCGAAAAGCATGTTGATATGGTTGAAAAGAAAAGCAGGAAATTATCCGATTTTAATAACATTTAGCTTTTTAGAAAGCCAGTACTTCAAACTTTACCACCAATATCAAATTTGACATTTCCTTAAAATCCAAGATGGCGGATTTGAAAAATAGGCATTTTTTAACCTTTCGAAGCACATAGATGTAACATTTTAAAAATCCGGACAAGAAATAAGGAAAATTGCAAAAAGTCCACTTGTTTGAATAGCAATAACTTTTTCAAAAATTAATCGATTTTAATAAGTTTAAACTTTATAAAAGGCACAGGCCTTAAAATTTATAGAACTTGTGTCAAAAATGACATTTGTTAAAAATTCAAGATGGCGGACTTATTTGAAAAACAGGCATTTTTGACCCCCCTAGAAAAAACTTTTTCTGCAACACTGTATTCAATCCCAAACATCGGTTACATAAGCCACCTCCTTGCCAAGCACACCAATGAAATATTTTAAAAATTCGGCCAAGAAATAAAGGAAGTTTTAAATCTTCAAATAGACCAGAGTCTGCCTGCAAAAATCAATCAATTCTTAATAAGCTTGATTTTGCATGCAAACTCTGTTCTATATAAAGATTTAAAACTTATTATTTCTTGGACGAATTTTTTAAATGTTACATTGACGTGCTTAGAAAGGATGTGGCTGTGGCTTTGAAAGAATGTGGCTTCGTAAAACCGATGTTTCAGATTTATTACAGTGTCGCACACAAACAATATCTAGGGGGGCTAAAAATGCATATTTTTTAAATATGTCCGCCATCTTGGATTTGCTCTATAAATTTTGAAGCTTTGGCTTTCTAAAAAGCTAAATATTATTAAAATCGGAAAATTTCCCGCTAAGTTATAATCATTTAAAAAAGTGCGTTTTTTTAGCACACCCTAGAGATTACAGTTATTAAAATTGCAAAAACTTGCCATCCCAGGTTGATACTCTCTATGTCTTTAGCCTGTTCGGTGTCTCTATTAACTTCTTACCAACTACCTGTCTGGTGGAAAACAATTAATTTGTATCAGTGAATGATGTCCGAGTGTGGTGTACCACGACAGGGGTGAATTCTCGAGCCTACATGGTTTTTGATTTGTGTCAACTCGTCAAAATAGTAAACTTAAATTACATACTGAGCTGACTTGTTGACTTACTTATGTGATAATTATGAAAACATAACCAGTAATTTTATAAAAAAAATCTCCAGTTATTTGTTTGTGGGCTAGTATCTCATAAACTTACAGCAAATTACAAAGAAATTGCAATTGAAATAGCTTGGTTTGCTATTTTTACTAGCCCACAAACAAATAACTGGAGATTTTTTTATAAAATTACTGGTTATGTTTTCTTTTCTTTCGAAAATTGCATACTTCCTTTAAATAGTCAAAGTTTTCTGCAAATATTTATTAATTATTCGCCTCTAAACTTTTAAGTTGGTTTAAAAAGTTTAGATGAAGGTAATAATACCTGCCACCCTAATTAAATATGAATCAGCAACAATCTTTTAATTATTATTCTAGGAATTTAACGACTGCATCCATTCCCTAATTATTATTTGTCTTAGCAAAGTTAAAATCAATTTTACTTTGGTTGTGTCTTCAGAGTAGTCTGTATATGGTCACTGAAAGTAACAAAGTGTGGTGTTGTAAATTGTGCAATAAAAATTTTTCTTAAAAGTGGTAATATAGGAAGTTATTTAATTGGTTCTGGGTTCCAATCCGGATCAAGGTAAAATATTTTTTCTTCAATTTATTTTTTGCTTCCACCCTGTCGTCGATAAAAAAAAAAACGGACAAAATAATTTTTTTAATAAGTTTTAAAACTAAACCGATTTTTTTTGATCGTCCTCTTGAAATCCAAGATGGGTGACAAAAAACTACCTCTCGTTTTTGCTCTAGCCCAAAAATTACACAAACAAATAATTACCGGCAGAAAGTCTTGTTATTTCTTTGTGCTTGGTAAAAAAAGTTCTTCGTCGCTAAAATCAACTCAAAACAAAAATATTAAAAATATAAAAAAGTGAAGTGTAAATTTAATAAAATTTATTTTGCAGCTTTTCATTTTAAGATAGCGGCGAAAAATATGTCACCCAACATCAAAATAGGGAAGTTATTGTAGAAATATTTAAGTGTGGTTTTAAATACTTTTCTTAGTAACCATTTGCACAAGCAAAGAACTATTTGGCCGATTTCGTTAGTTCAAATCAACATGTATTTTACGTCTATAAAAATATTATTAACAGTTTTTCAAATGTTTTGCTTGTTAGTCTATATAACGATATAAAAACGAAAAACTCCTTCAATTTTATCCCCTATTTTCAATTTTAAGATTAGTCAATAGGATGCATAACTGCATAAAATAATATTCTCTCATTTTGAAGCTAACAAAGTTTTTTTTTAATCAAAAATGACCTCCCAGATACTTAGCACGAAGTAGTCTTATAGACGTTTTAAAGACCATTGAAATCTAATTTTAGCTTTAGACGACGTCTCTAAGATGTCTGTCGACAGATGATAAGACGTTTTACAGACGTCTGTAAGAGGGCTGATTTTCCTAATCTCGTGGTCTTAAAGACGTCTAGAGATGCCTAATGAGACCTCGTTAAAACCTATACAAAGAAATCTTTAAGATGTCTTTTTTAAGACATTACACTTACTCTAAACAATTTTTTAAAATAAGCTAATTACCATTATTGACGAAAGGTATTTTATTTTTTGGTAGGATTGATTGTTGGGTAAATTTTTAAAGTTTCTAGCCACTTAATTTAGGCTAACAAAATAAATAAAATGTGAGAAAATACAGTTGTCACTGATAATTTATGTCCTTTTGAAAAACAGATGATATAAAGTCAAAATATCAAAATTTGCTTACCAAATGATACTTTGACTTACCTGACCGATACCTCTGACATGGAGGCCAGCCAACACCTTCCGTTTTAGTACACTTTTCCACGTATGCCGCCACCATTTTTGACACCGTTGACAGATATTACATTAGTTAATTGTCAAAATGGCCGCCACATACGTTCAAAGCTCACTAAAACGCGAGTAGATGGAAGGCTATTAAATATCGGAGGCATCGACCTGACATTTTCAAGGGGCAAAAATAATTAGTGACAGCGATACCTACAATATTCGGATCTTGATACATACAGTCCATTCCATTTTTGTTTAGATAAAACATAACCTCACTTTCCATAGAACAAAAACTAGATTTAAATCAAACGCCTTAGGTTTTGGTAATCGGCATTATAACTACACTGCTAACTTTAAATCACTCCGAATAACCCATTATACAGGGTCCCTAAGCAAATCCTTAGGGGGCCAAGCAGCCGTGTATAAGACGCAGACAAACGGTAAAGCACATTAGGCAGAAAAGGATGGGCATGGGGCGATGTTGTCACTACATCTTACACGTAGTAAATCCATTCCAGGTTGTTGTTTTCTAATATTTTCCATTTTCATACCTTTAGGACTGGAATAAAAATTGTTTTTGCTCGACTTTAATACCAAACTGATGAAAGATATCGTAAAAAAAAATATTTTTCGGCTTTTCATTTTGTAACCATTGTCCTTACGCACTGTTTACAAGCTGGGGACTGAGATACATGCAAATGCCTAACCTAAAGCGTTCATACACGGCCGGAGAAATCGACTGAGATATTTCCGTAGAAACTTTATCAAGCAAATAGGACGGGTTGACGCCTTCGAACGTCCAATCCGGGTTTTGCACTTTGATTCTAAATCAAAAAGGAGGAACAGTCAGATGTGGGGCCGTGCACAAATTACGTAACGGTGATTTTACCAATTTTTGACCCCCTCCCTATGTAATGTTTTGTAACGGTTTGGCACGCCACTCTCCTAATATTACGTAACGATTTCACGACCACTACCCCCCCCCCCAAAAAAAAACTTTTCACTTATTTTCATTCCAAATTTTCTTAGTTTCACACAAATGCAAACGCTGTCGAAAACCCCCTTCCCCCCTACGTAACGTTTTGTAACCCCCCTCCCCCCTATGACCATTACGTAATTTGTGCACGGCCCCTGTAGTCCCAGTGGAGGAGGGCGAGAAAATTGATATTTTTTTCTTAAAAATTATACTCTTTAGACCTATTTCTTCGCGTTCCCGAAATTACGTAATTTTTGAAAAAAAATTGTTATCGGAGCCATTTTTATTTCGTGCTTTGTTTTTCTAACATTTTTGCGTTCGGCTAATATAATTGAAAAAATTTTGCTTGCGGCGCCCTTTATCTTCTCACTCGAAACCAAGATCCCCCGTTTTAGGAAAACTGATCCCGTCTCTATTTCTACATTTTTTCGAATAAAAGTGGAGTATGACCATGGGGAAAATAATTTTTTTCTACGGTATGACGAAAATTTCGAGAAAGTTGAAGAAAAAAATAAAAAAAGTGGCAGAGCTCAAGTTTTTTGTAAAAAAAAACGTTTTTTCTAAAGAAACAAAGCAAAATAAATCTTTTCACCCCTTTTTGGGTGTTACAAATATTGGCAGCCCCTTATTTTTCGCTTTTACCCTCCCGCTAGTTTTGAAGAATTGGTTCGCTAGATGTTTCGAGATCATGTTATAAAACACCTCGAAAATATCAAATGTAGTGTAGGGCCAGCTTAATTTAAAATCAATAATATCGCAAGCAAGAAGCTCTGCAGGAAAAACAGCGCCGTTTATTGATTTCTTTGGCTGCTAGTGCTAGCTGCATGGTTTGGCCGTTTCCGGATAGATGTCACTAGTAGAACAGAATGGAAAGGAATTTAATTAAAAGCGAAGATATTTCTTTCTAATGTTAACAACCTCACGAGTTTATCGCTCAGTATCGTAAATAATGGACCCTGCCGCCTCCTTTAAGCAAGAAAAAGCTGTGGTTTGGACCTGAAAACATCTAATTTTTAATTAGTTTTTCCTCGACCATCTCATGGTGTGGCCGCCATCTAGCGGAATTTGCAGACATCTTGTCAACGGTTATTATTGCAACTATGATTTATGCACACAATGAAAGAGCGGCGACAATTTCTTCTCATGAAAGCAGTCCGGAGATAATAACAAACTGGCACTATTGCTCAAAATACCTGTTTCTTTTGTGCGCGCAGAACTTTCTATGCCATTTCTGTTTGATTTATTGAAAACCTATCCCTAAGGAAAATCTTAGGAACCCTGTATTCTGACGGAGACTCAGACTGGTGAACGAAGTCACCCAAAAAATAATTAATTCAAATTCAATTTAGATGTTTAAAAATGCAGGACCGGCTTTATATTTTGCATATTTTTTATTACAAGCTTTTATTTAACTTCACCTCGATATATGTATGTTTAGATTTTCGGGTCAAATCTTGAAAGTCAATTTGACTAACCTAGATGCCCGATTGAATTCAAATTTGGTATATGCGATTATATTTCCGATGAAAATTCAATAATATGGTATTATTAGGCACGGCCTGGATGAGGGAAAACGCCTAAGTTTGTCCGATTTCAACCAAATTTGGTATACGTTGGTTTTTAGGGATAAGGAATACGATTTTGAAAATTACATATGGCGGATTCAAAATGGACGATTTTTAGTCATCTTTTGCTAACCAATTTTAACTGACTTATACACATCCGATTGTCTTCAAATTTGGTATGAGTTTATAGTTCCGAGGATAATACAATAATATTGTACTCTATTGTACTCTATTGTAAATCAGGTACTCTCCTCCCCAGAACGCGAGAAGTTCAATCAAAATCGGCATACACGGGTTCTTAGAGAAGGGGATTATGAATTTTTGATCAGATTTAAAAATTTCAATATGGCGTATTCGAAATGGACGATTTAGAAGATTATAGGAAGTTTGGCCATGTTGACTCGATACGTTTATGTTATTGACTATTTTATGATTGTTCGCAAGAATCTGAATTCACTATAAGCATAAAAATGCAAGAGTAAGTAAATTCAACACAACTCCACCCAAGCTACCCAACATTTCTCTGATATATGGATGGACATTCTTAGTTTTAATTTGCGGCCATCGCTTTTATTCTACTTTTTAGTGAACTTTATATTTTATAAAAGCTTGTATTTTTAAAGCTCTGTTTATAAAAAATTATTTTATAATTTTTAGATTTGTACCTTAAATCGTCCATTTTGAATCCGCCATAAAATTTTCAAATTTTTCGACAATTCACAATCCTCTTCCCTAAAAACCCTGTATGCCAACTTAATCTCCCCTCTACTTCCCTCGTTAGGGAGAGGTGGGTACCTGCCCACATAGCAAAAAAATATTGCATGTATATCCAGCGTATATACGAAAACGGAGAAGGATATTGCCCTGGATATCACCCAGATATTCACCTGACGTGCATAGGAGCTCCAAAAAAGATCCAATTTAGATCCAGAGGTACCCATTAGGTAACATCCACTGAATATACGTTATAAGTATATTCTGAACATGCATTAATTACTCCACAAAAATATTCGAGTTATATTCTATTACACCATTTGATGTTCTATGGTATGTCCATTATGGTATATATTTGTATATTATATCCTGTCGATATCCGTCACGATATACAAAATGTATATTTGTCCAAATTTTAGTTTATATATAACAATGGTATATCCATAAAAGTATATTCTTTTTGTATCCATAATCTTTTATTGATACAAAAGATTTATATTACTGCAATATACTAATCCTTATAACACTGTCCAATTACAAATCTATGATCATATATATAAGGTATATACGTTTTGTATATACCCTGCATATATTGTCATTTATATTACAACAATATACCCACTTAGTACAATAACAATAATAGGTCGCATCCTAAATTTAGCAAAAATTAACGTGAGTAAAATTAACATCAGAAACACATGCTCTCACATAAATAAGCATTTTTTAGATGTACTTTAAAATGGTAAAAAATATCGTTTTTTATGTTATTGATATATCCAGAAAATATACGGTATCACGTAAAAAAGTGCTGTTTGTTAGTAAAAAAACCTAAAATGCCTAAATTTAATTTTAAAAACGCCTTGGACAGCTAAAAATTTTTAACAACAATAGTTTAAAATTTTGAAAGGTTTTTTAACAAGAAACAAACACTTTTTCCTCATTTCCTAATTTAAGCAGTTCAATTACATTTTTTTAAATTTTATTTAGAAAATACAGAATTAAGCTTTCCATTAAAAAATTTAGTTTAAGTCAAAGAGAGCAAAGCAGTATATTAACACTCGCAGGTACCATATCGCATTATTACCAGTACATATCCTCATGTTTATCTCCATTGTTTTTGGTGGTTGATATCTGTCTCTATCTACAGCATTCTTAATCAGTTTTTTATGACAATATGAAGCTTTTTTATAATAAAAAAAATAAATAAAAAATAAACAAAATGTGTTAAATAATCTTTTAAATACAATACTGTAAAACAAAAATTTTTGAAAAAATTAAGTTTATAAAAAAATATAAAGCCAAAACTTTTAAAAAAGAAATATTTAAGTTTAGTAACAAATATAAGTAAAGAAAAAAAATTATACAAGTTCTCTACACTCAACAAAAAATGATTATGCCAATTTCTGGCAAATTAATGCGTGAATATCCTGAGCACTTTCATATGGGACCTTTCGGACATCATCATTTTAGTTTTTAACAAAAGTAATATATCTATAAAAAGACACACTGAGAAAAAATCTTTTGTAGAGTCTCAATTTTGCTTTAAACTGAATTAAAAAAAAAAGTTCCCGACAGTTTATACTACTTACCCTGCAAAGTCTAGATGTTAAGATGGCCGGCAGGATTATTATCTTTTTCCATGTAAAGTAACCAAAGATATAATTTGTGTTGTTTCAAAATTGAGAGGCATGGTAAAAACTACCCATATTTCCATCAAAAGTCAACCTGAAATAGAAATTTGGTGATTGACAGTTACCATTCCTAACGATTTTATCATGTCAGAACTTATTTTTGAGTAGACTTAATTTTGCAAAATTCTTAAATTGTTGTTAATTGTAAAATAAAACTTTAATATTTTATATAGGGAATTTTCACAGATAATTCAAAAAAATGAATTATGTACTGCTAAAGTCACTTTATTTGGATAAAAAATACAGAAAAAATAAAAATGACAACTTTGAAATAATAATCAATTAATAATAAATATTGTTCGTCGGTTTCCATTTAGGTAGGTATTTCATTTCCTGAAACGTCGTCCAGATTTAGATCAGAATGAAATGTTTACCTAAATTATTTATGTTTATAAAATGGCCCGATTTTTGATATGAAAAAAATGGCCAAGGTGCATTTTTTTCTGACTCCACCATTTATGAACAAAAAAAACTGTAATCGGCTTTATGTACTTACCCTGCAGTCTCCAAGAGATGTAAAGTTACCAAAGATGGTGGGAACAACCAACCAAATTTTCATCAAGTGTCCATCTGAAACAAAAAATAAAACCATACAACTTACATATTTGCTTTTAGAGATCTAATAGGAAAGAAGAAAAATAAAAGTTTCAAAAGGATTCTTCTTTTACAATACACATAAATAAATAAAAAAAATATAATCAAATTAATCAGCACAAAACTTTTATAAATGTAAAGAAATGTGGGCGTCAGTGATTTACGAGGTGATTTCTGAGCTTTCTAATTTAATATTTGTTAAACACATAAACCAGTTTTTTTACATTTTCACAAGAAAACCAACCAATACAACCCCAGAAAACCCAACTCAACCCTAAAAAAGGTTGTTTTCGCTCTAGATATAACCGTCGTAACTTTAGACACTGTGAAACAAAAATGCAAAATACACTCCCTCCCATATAGGTCAATGTTTCTTTTAATTTACAGTTTAAACCTAGCTTTAGATAACACAACACCTGCTGTTCCTTTTTTACGCAGTGCGTCAACGTCGAAAAGCAACATATATCGTCAAGTTGAAATTCAGAAATTCAGCCATATATATAGATGCATTTATTTCATCTGACGTCACCATTTTGAGCCTACACGAATAAAACAAATGCAATCGCGTTTATCTACTTACCTGCAACAACTGGATGTAAGATAGCAATTCCCAGGGGCACAGTCCATTGTAGTTTAATCCAACCGATAATAAAAAATATTGTTTTTTGCTACAAAACTTTAGAAAACGGCACAAACTCATTGCACACAACTCTAGAACATAGGTTAAGGCGCTACAATAGATACGACAGTTACGTGTTAAACGGTTCGGAACTATTTGGAGTTTGGCGAGTCTGCGCAGATATGCACGCGACCAATAACCATACTTTTATATTGATTTTTCTTTTTTAATTTGTAATGCGACCACTAGATGACTCACGGTTAAATTCGCGATAACCGTACTATCGATTTTTTGTTAGTTTGTAATATGACCACTAGATGGTGCTCGGTTAAATTTTTGCTTTTTTTTTAAGGACCCTGCACAAATTACATTGAAAATGGCTGTCGGCTAAATGTCATAATTTTTTCATATTTTGTAGTACTCGATCAACAAAGCACAAAAATAAAAAAAACGAGATAGGAAGCAGGATTACGTTGTTGTTTTTAGGCTATATTTTTGGACATGGTGCAAGTTTTTTTTTCACAACTTTGTTGATTACCGCCGGTTGGTTGGTGTACCAAAGGACCCATATAAGAACATTTTTACTTGGATGGAAAGGGTGTTTCATTCAGGACAAATACAGAAACGAATTATTTTATTTTGTCGGTAATCAACAAAGTTGTGAAAAAAAAATTAGAACATGTCCAAAGATATAGCCTTAAAACACGTCAACTTTAAAGCTCCATATCTCAGAAAGCTGCTCCGTATCTCGGTTTTTTATTTTTGTGCTTTGTTTATTGAGTACTACAACATATAAAAAAATTATGGCATTTAGCCAATAGCCATTTCGAATGTAATTTGTGTAGGGTTCTTTCTTTGCAAGCAATTTGTGTTTAGTTTTTAAAAATATGCTTTTTTACTAGGCACAAAACAAAATCGTTACTTATGTTAAGTTAAAATAAAAAAGCATATTTTTAAGAAATAAATACAAATTACCCATAATAATGCACTTGTAGTACAAAACCTCTGGTTGTTTTATTATAAAAGATTATGGCATATTTCGAAACATGTTATTTTATATTTTTCACAATAAAGAAAATATTACAATATGATCTTGTCTGTGCTTTTTTAAATATTAAATAATTTTCTTTAAAATGTTTATATCTTGTTTTTAGTACATAAAAAACAATAAATGCCACTCTTTTGTATTCCAAACTAAATTTGTGAAACAGAAAAAAATAATTTTAATCCCAAAAAAATTTTACTGTATATGTGGGGCAATTTATGGTAAACCCACACATTAGAAAAAGTCTTGGTGTAAATAATATTAATACCCCTGGTTTGGAATACACAAGTGTCGCATTTTCTAACTTATTATTGATATCCACAAAAATTAGCCATACTAAACTTGATGAAATAAGGAAAGGGTGTTTTAACACATAGGTATAAATAGTTAAATGGAGTCCAAATGCAAGTGTGGGACATCACTCTCTAAGACCTCTGCCTCCAGTCTGCAAAATGTCCTCTGGAGCAAAATATTTATCACACACGTAAAATCTGTTATATATTTCATCAGCACTTAGTTTATTCGCGTTTAACGGCTTCACTATACTTCTGAAAAATTACAGGATTGCCTTTGGGGAAACGATGTCTCCCCGTTTTTTTGTTGGGATCATGGCACGGTCTCCGAAGCTTTGAATACAACACACTCTAACTCTTTGTTTCTCAGCCATTGTAATCGACGGATAAAATCACAATTTTTTGAACAGGAATAATCACCTTGGCAAACCTCAGTTTTCAAAATGGAACTCATAAGTTATGAGTCATAACCGACATTCTGTCACTTTTGTCATAATGTGCCCTCTGACGGACAACCCTAGAAGGGGTAAGAGGAGGAGCTGCAGATTTCTAGAAAGAATGTTGCCAACCTAAATATTATTATGTTGGCAGTTCCTTTGCACGCGGAAACATAACCACACTTTTCGCGAAAAATAATTATTGGCGGGAAGGGTGAAGTGACGGATCTATAGTTCCTTAATCTATGACTCTAGAAACAAGCGAAACAAGCTTAGTTCCGTATTTGCAATGCAGAGGAAGGATTTCTTAATCTCGTATCTGATTGGTTGAATTGAAACCACATGGTACACGCGCTAATGCGTAAAGGAAAATCGAGCTTGCAGGGTCGTATACACCGCTAAGTGGTTAATATTTAAGGCTCCCTCACTAAAGGAATCCTTGAATAAATTTTATCAATTTAGTGGTTTTTGATTCACTGATATAAGAAAATATATATAAGACTAGGGACCATGAGCACCGACAAGTTTGGCCACTCGGAGAGAATGTGATTCGCCAAATTCTGGCAAAATGTTAAGTCACAATCTAACCCGCGTAAAAAATATGTTAACTATAGCAATATACCTACGATTTTTTAAAAATATATAAAACAAGGAGGATCTGGGTTAGGTACATTAAAAAAAAAGCAAAAAATTTAATTATATATTATAACAATAATATATTTAATAAAGTATTCCATTCCACAAAACAAATATTTGGGCATATTTATTGTGCAAATTTTTAATTGATATTGGGCTAGGATATGGCTGCCTTAAATACAAAAAACAGATAAACAGAATATACTCAAACGGATACACACTAAATATTGGGGAAATATTTATATTTTTTTTTATATAATTTCTTGCAATAAATTTTATCTAAAAAATATGTAGTATTTTAAATGCAGAGGAAAATATTAAAAATCTTATTTAGAGAATATTACGTGATAATTATAAAATTTATATATTTAGTTTATATTAAAAACCAAATATTTGCGTAATATTTTATTTTAAAATATTAACTGATATTTGGTTAAAAAATATAAAGTTTATATACAAAAAACATATATTTAGGATGTACGATAGCGCATATACACTGAATATACAGTAAATATCCGTTCATGTTTCCTTTTTCTGAAATGAATCATTTTTTTTTCTAATATATATAAAATATACATGTAACCTACAAAACGTATATTCTAATTTTAAATATCTTTGTAATATACAATATCCAAGGCTTGCTATGTGGGTGATAACAACATATTATTGTATTTTCACCCGAACTATAAACGTATACCAAATTTGAAGACAGTCGGATGTGTATAAGTCAATTAAAATTGGATAGCAAAACATGGTCAAAAATTGTCTACCTTAAATCCGCCATATTGAATTCTCAAAATCTGATCAAAAATTCGTATTCCTTATCCCCAAAAACTCCCGTATACCAATTTCGGTTGAAATCGCAAAAACATAGGTGTCTTTCCCCCTTCACTCCCTTCGTCGGGGGAAGGGTGGTACCTAATAAAACCATATTATAATATTGTTACCGGAACTTTAAACCCATACCAAATTTGAAGAGAGTCGGATGTGTATATGTTAAAATTGATTAGAAAAACTTGACCAAAATCGTCCATCTCTAATCCGCCATATTAAATAATTCGAATTATCTCCAAAGAGCCCCGTATACCAATTTTTGTTGAAATCGGACAAAATTAGGAGTTTTCCCCCCCTCCAGAGGTTGCCTAATAGTACCATATTATTGCATTGTCACCGGAACTACAGTATTTTCCACCCGAAATTTATACATATTGATTGACGTCAACTGTCAACGAGAATTTTCAGTCTCCCTAGATTTTTGGCCACACTGATCACAGTATGGACAGGAGCTCATTCAGAACATTTTCGATTTCGTTTAGTTTAAATTTTATTAAGAGTATTGATTGTAACAGAGGGTTTTTGAACCATTTTGTTGCCATTTTTTTATTATTATCGTAAGACAGTTGATCACAGTCTATTTGATATGGCCAGGGCCGTATTTATAGTTATGGTGACAATACAATAATATATGGTACTATTAGGCAACTCCTGGATGGGGACGAAAATTGGTATATCGGAGTTTTTGGGAGATAAGGAATTCGAATTTTTATCAGATTTTGAAAATTTAATATGGTGGATTCAAGATGGACGATTTTTGTTCATGGTTTGCTAACCAATTTTAACTGACTTATACACATCCGATTGTTTTCAAATTTGCTATGCGTGTATAGTTCCACCCACCTCCCCCTAAGGAGGGAAGTATAAGGAGAAAAGTATTTAATTTGTTCGATTTCAATCAAAATTGGCTCACAGGGGTTTTTAGAGAAAGGGATTATGAATTTTTGATAAGCTTTGAAAATTTTAATATCGCGGATTCAAAATGGAGGATTTAGGGTACACATCTAAAAGAGCTTTTTAAATACAAGCTTTTGTAAAATATAAAGTTCACTAAAAAGTAGATAATAACTTTTAGCATTTTGATATCATAATAATAAAAGCGATGGCCACAAATTAAAACTAACAATGTCCATCCATATATCAGAGAAATGTTAGAGTAGCTTTGGTCGAGTTGGGTTCAATTTACTTACACTTGCATTTGTCAACTTAATAGTGAATTCAGATTCTTGTGAACAATCATGCTATAATCAATAATATAGATTTATCGAGTCAACAGAGCCAAATTTCCTATAAGCTTTTAAATCGTCCATTTTGAATCCGCCATATTGAATCTTCAAAATTCGTATTCCTTATCCCCAAAAACCTTCGTATACCAATTTTGGTTGACATCGGACAAATTATTGTATTGTTACCGGAACTTTAACCGCATACAAAATTTACTAATCTTTTCGATCGTGCTACAAGTTTCTGACCAATCAATGTACTTGGTTCTCGCTAGATGCGGATATGTATACCGCGATGAGTTACAAATAGCTTTATGTCTCTAGTATCTTATTTTCACTCTATTATCTGAAGGTTGGTATGTGTTAATAGTATTATCCGCCAAAGGTTAGTTTGTTATATTCGGATATTTTCGTGTAATATCAATATTTTTTTTAATAAATGCGTTTTTTGGATTGTATTCAATAGACAATGTACTTTTTTTCATTCGTACTTTTTACGTAAAATATGACGTCATCTTAAGTCATACAATGACGTCAAAAAGATGAGACATATTGCCGTCTTAAAGACGTCAATTTTACGTAATAAATTTGGTGGTTTTGGCATAATAGATGACGATTCATCTACATCATTGTTACGTGTCCTTGCTGCCTGGGATAATGCCGATTACCAAAACCTAGGGCATTTGATTTTGGCAACTTAAAAATCTGGTTTTTGTTCTATGGAAAAATTTGAATTCAATCGGACGTCTAGAAGTTACTCAAAATTGAGGTGCAAGATTTGACCCGAACATACAAACATATATACATAGAGGTATCTGCCTGCCGCACGGAAGGTTCCGGGTTCGAATCCCGGCTAGTTGCATGGATATTTTGTGTTTGTCTTTAACTTTGCATAAACTTGGCTAACACTGGGCATTGATCCTATAATAGATAGAAAGTCCCAGAATAAAAAAAAATGAATTGGGAGGTGGTTGAGGGGGTTGATATATGTGAAAATTCATACGTTTTGATCTAAAACTGCGGTTTTATAAATTTCAGTTTAGTGAGGGTGTTGATTTAAATTCTTAACAACTAAGCCTGCTACGAATATGCGGTTTTTAGATTTTAAATAACAAATTACTTCCTAATATTACAGGAAATTGTGCCCAAACAGATTTCTATCGATCGTGCCACTCTAGCGACTATATGCCTAATGTGCTCCTAAAAATGACTAATGCGTGCGTCCACCATACCTGTGCCCCAAACAATGTCTGAGCTTCATTTATTTGAGATTTCCTAACTAACATCTTCTTCTATGATGTAGAGTTCGCACTATTTATATTTTTGTATTGAATCAACACTTACGGCCCTGGCCATATCTAGTACACTGTGATCAACTGTCCTACGATAACAAAAACCAAAAAAAAATGGTTCAAAAACCCTCTATTATACTTAATACTCATGATAAAATTTAAACTAAACGAAATTGAAAATTTTCTGAATCAAGTCCTGTCCATTTGGCTAGGAATCTAGGGAGAAAATAAACGTCAGAATGAAAATTCTCGTTGAGAGTTGACGTCAATCAATGTGTATATATTTCGTATAAAATTAATTTTGTTACCACTAATATAATACGTAAAAAAGGGAGATATAAAAAGATTTGACGTTATGTTTTAAAAATTTAAAGACGTCTTAAAAAAGACTAGAGATATCCAAAAGATCTGTTTAAGACGTTATATTTTAAAAATTTAAAGACGTCTTAAAAAAGACGGTAATAAGACGTAAAACGCCTCTAAGATATCCCCAAGTCGTTAACCGTTAAAGACGTCTTATTAAAATCTTAAGACGTTCCGGCGTAAACCAAACTAAAATAATACGTCTTTCAGGCGATTTATTTGGTAAATAGGTGTTTCCTAAAATCGGTATGTCAAAGAAACTATAACTAACCCGATCTAACTGATAAATAACTATTTTAACTGAGCAAGAAAAATAGGCCTTTCTACCGGCGATTATTTGTTTGGGTAACTTTTGGCATAACCTTAAAACAAGGGGCGAAAACGATAGGTTTTATCAGCCATCTTGGATATTAAGATGTTGGCCAATATTACATGCGTATAAAATCCGAAAATTTACGTAGTTTGTTAAGCCAAAAATCTGTTCATAAAGCTATTCAAAATATTATTTTGTCCGGGATTTTTATGGCCACTCGATATATGTTACGCAGCAGTAGCGCACCCAGAAATTGACTTTGGGGGGGGGGGGGGTTTAAGTGTAAATAATAAAAAAAACTTAATTTGAAGAAATATGTGACCATAACCAGGCATCTCGAGGGTGGGGGTTAACCCCCCCCCTCTCGGTGCGCCAGTATGTTACGTAACTTTCTTCTGTGGAGTTACAAGACTAGGCATTCTCTGCCTTGTGGGTAATTCTTTATTAAACACATGTATTGTATATTGACATACATCAAATATTTATTTACTTTATCCATGGTTATATTATTATGAAAAAATAATATAAATCAATTAATTTTATATAACAGCTTTTGTACTTTAAATTGCAGCAATCCTATTTTTTCATTTTAGATTTTGATCAAAAAGAGCGGCTATGTCTTCAGTAAAGAAAATGTCTTCTTTGGAGGAAACCCTATTCGAGGTACTTACCTGTCCAGTTTGTCTGACCTATGCCGCACCTCCATTTCAAATGTGCCTGAACAGTCACATTACATGCAATGAATGTTTTCAGAAGCTGTCAAATTGCCCTACTTGCAGGTAATAACTTTATTTAATCTATATCCTGCCAAAAAACCGCATAAAACCTCATAAAAAACACACCTGAATTTTATCAGTTTTTATAAGGTGTATGAGCTTTTGTGAGGCAAAAAAAAGGTATGTCTTGGATTTGGTAAGAATTTATGTGGTGTGTTTTTTATCTGATTCTATTATCAGTCAGGCTTATAAATGTTTATAAAATTTGATAAGTGCAGACATTTTTTAAAATATATTTTATGGTTTTTTAAAAGCATGATTTTGTAAAAGATTTTATAATCAAACCGACACATAAACTTTTAAGGGTTTCTATAATGACATTCTTTATCTTTTCATATGTGTGTTTTTTATCTGATCCTATAATCAGTTAGGCTTATAAATGTTTTTAAAATTATATTATTAAATTATAAATATTATTAATTATATTAAATTATTTTATGGTTTTATAAAAGCACGCTTTCTAAGAGATTTTATAATCAAACCGACACATCAACTTTTGTGGGTTTCTATAATCACATTCTTTTTCTTTTATGATGTATTATGGGATTATATAAACCGATGTTTTTATAGTTTTCTGGCAGATTTTATAGTCAAACTAACTCATAACATTTTATGGTTTTCTATGTTTACACCCTTGTTTTTTTTTATAATTTTTTAAGAGTTTGTAAAAAAACGTTTTTTTACGAGATTTTGGGACATTTTATGATCAGACCAACTCATAGAATTTGACAGATTTCTATGAACATTTATAATTTTGTAGGAGTTGGTAAAAACAAGCTTTTTTATAAGTCTTTAAATAGATTTTATAGGCAGACAAACTTAGTCAGACAAACTTACAACATTTTATAGATATTTATGTGTCCACCCTGCCAAAAAAACCTCATTAAATCTTATAAAAAACACACCTGATTTTTATCAGTTCTTTCGACCACCTGAGAACTAATTAAAAAAAGCTATACTTAGTATACTTAGTTACTTCGACAAAAAAATATTTTTTGACTCATGATCCCATCTGCTCAAAAATTCATAATCCCCCTCCTTAAAAACACCTGTACGCCAATTTTAATTGAAATCGAACAAACTAAATCTTCCTCCTCCTCCACTTCCCTCGTTAGAGGGAGGTGGGTACCTGAGAATATCATATTATTGTATTTTCACCGGAACTATAAACGCATACCAAATTTAAACACAATCGGATGAGGATAAGTCATTTAAAATTGGTTAGCAAAACATGACCGAAAATCTGATTAGAAATTCGTTATCCCCAAGTGCCCCAACACACCTAATTTCAACGCAATCGGGCGTACTTCAACTGTACCCCCCTCCACGCCCTTCGAGTTGGGGGAGCTGACAATTTCTTCACACTATATTCTTGTGTTCTTCCACTGTACCCCCCTCCACCCCCTTCGAGTAGGAGGGAGCTGTCAATTTCATCACACTATATTCTTGTGTTGTCACCGCAACTATACAAGCATGCCAAATTTGAATCCGATCGAATATCGGGAAGTTGGTTCATAATTAAGTTACAAGATTCCACCCGCACAATACATATCTTGTTCGTTACAAGTTAAATAAAAGCTTGTAAAAAATAGCTTTTGGCTTATGAAATCTCACAGAAATTTATCAAAGTAACATCTCTCCCACAGCTCCTGACGATAAATAAGTACTTATACGAGAACAAAGAGTGTTATTGTATTATAGTGGTTTAGGTTGTCGTAGTTTATAGTTTAGGTTAGGTTATAGTTTAGTTTGACTGTACAACAATTTCTTACATTACTTCTACTACTATTACTACTACTACGCCAATATGTTATTGACTAAAGGTAAAGGTGGCTTCCCCTCAATGTGGAAACTTAGCTATGTAACCCCGGTTTTCAAAGATGGAGATAGATCAAACATAAAAAATTATAGGGGTATCGCTAAAATATTATAGTCAATTGTTGCTGACAAGTTGATTCCTTATTTTAAACAAATGATTATAAATCAACAGCATGGCTTCACCAAGGGAAGATCAACAATTACAAACCTCCTTACATATGAAGAAACTCTGTTGGAAGCCTTGGAGAATGGGTATCAGGTAGATGTTATATATACTGATTTTTCGATAGGGTGGATCATACTATTTTGTTGAAAAAATGGTTATGTGTTGGACTGGTTTCAAAGTAACCTATGTGGGAGACGCCAACCAATTAAGTTTGAGGTTTTAGCGGGCATTTGTCTACACTGTTGTTCAAAGCCTTTATAAATGACATTGGATTAGTATTGAAATCATCAGAATTTGCTCTTTTAGCTGATGACTTGAAATTCTTTAGGATTATTCGTAGCCTCTTAGATTGTCAAATATTGCAGCAAGAACTTAACAACTTTTCTTAATGGTGTGAATATATTAATCTGGATTTAAATATTGGTAAATGTAAGAGTTAAACTTTTCACAGAAGCTTGAATGTCTTTAATTTTACTTATCAACTAAAAAAAACTTGGAAAAGCCTAATGTAATTAAAGACTTAAGAGTTTTTTTTGACACTAAACTTAGTTTTGTAGATCATATTGATATAATTGCGAATAGGATTTTTATTTAGAACGTTAAAAGATGTGAACAATATTTATACTTTAAAAATGCTTACATAGCAGTTGTTCGATCTGTGTTAGAATATGCCTATAGTGTGTGGTCCCATATTATGAGTTGCATAAAAATCGATTGGAAAGAGTCCAAAAGAAATTTTTACGTTTTAGTTGCTATAAATTGCGCATACGTATTGAATCGATTAACTATACTGAACTCATGAAATTATTAAATTTAACCAGCTTAGAATGCCGTAGAAAATATTACGATCTATGTTATTTAAAATTATCAATAATGAAATTGATTCTACACAGCTTTTATCTTCTATAAATTTTCACATTCCATCTAGAAATATGGATACATCGTATGTACCAATTATGGGTATAATTCTCCTATGGATACATTCACTAGGTTTGCTAATGAGCTCATTAATCAATTGGATATTGATTTTTTTAATATTAGTATAATAAATATAAAGCCACATTAAAAAATAATTTATAATCATTGTGATCGCTGTGATCTCTGTAATGAATTTGATTTTGTGAAAAAAATATTTTTAGCTAGTCTACTATTTAAAAATCCTTATTATAGTTTTTAGCTAAAAGGTATAGAAACATGTTATTATTTTAAATTGATATGATGTTTTATAGTTTACTACTGTTATCTTGTTTTGTAATTGGCAAGTCCGTAAATAAAAGAAACTAAAACTACAACTGCTAAAGTTGAGCTGTAATTTTTTATTTTCGAATGTTACAGGTAGATCTTATAAAATCTTATAAAATCTTATAAAGTTTTATGAGGAATTGTCATATTAAAAACCATAAAATATTATAAACTTTTATAAGCCAACTGGCTGATAAAATATGATGAACTCCTATGCGCGATTTGTGTTTCACTTTCACTAGTCAAAAATTATAAAATATCATAAGTTTATATGAGCATAGATTATAAAAACTTAAGATGTTTTATCTGTTATTTGCTATGATCTTTTATGAGGTTTTTTTGGCAGGGTATGAGATACTATAATGGCCCAAGGGTCGCAAAATGTGTAAGAATAAAGCTGGGTTTATACAAGAAAATATAAAAATAAAATTAAGTTAAACATAAAAATAAGAGTTAAACCTATAGGATCACCTGTAAGCGTTTATACAGCTAAAATTAAAACTTAGAAAATAAAATTAAAGGATGGTCAACTTTTTAACTTAATTTTATCTCAAAATAGACGTGCTTCTGATTTTTTTTGTCTTTTTTTTTAAAAGGAGAAATATAATTTTTGTTGCTTTTTGTAAGGATATTGGGTGGTTTTCCTATAAAAATAAGGATAGGTAAGAAAAGGTTTTGACATTAATTTTGCTGTTGTTTGAAGGTGGTAGATAATTTTGAACTTTGAACGCAGAACCTTCAAGGTCAAAATTGATAATAAACGATCCCGGGAACGACAGATAAGAGCTTCCGCAAGTATACCCGCTAACGCCGCCGCCATATCTCTATGCGTGGTATACTTGCGACATCCTCAAGTACCGTAGAACGAAACTATACGCATATGGAGATGATACACTTACAGCATCGAAATGTAAAAATCTGCAATATGTAACGGCAAGGCTCCAAGCACAGCTCACGGACGTGGGCTAAGAAATGGAAAATCAGGATCAACTCAGACAAGACTCAGGCGGTTATTTTTGCACTTGTCCTGGGTGGTATTCCATGGGAGCAGCGTAATATAAATTACCCGGGGTTAATATTCGATAAGAAATGAACATGGAACGATCAGGTAACACATTCACTTCAAAAAGCAAGGGGGGCCTTCGCACGGCTGAATCCCTTGCTAAACAGACGAAGTTCACTAAATGTGAATACAAACTAAGGTTGTGGAAGCAGGTCGTTCGCCCCATACTAACTTATGCTGCTCCATGCTGGAGCCAAATGTGTAAAACTCAGACGAAACGGCTGCAAACGTTTCAGAACAAAGCAGTCCGTCAAATGACAAGAGCCCCTTGGTTCCTGCGAAACACACAGATCAAGGAGGAGTTCGCCATAGAAGATATCTCGGAGATTGTTTAGAGGTCGAAGAACTATCTCACGAGACGGGTACAGGGGCTTTTCAGCTTTCCTGTACCAACCCGGAGGCAGACCAGGGATCTACCGTAGACCCCTGGATGCCTAAGAAATCGGAACCATGAAGGGCTCAAAATCGAGATAAAAAATATCCGATTACATCCAAGAGGAAAGTACAGACTAGAAGTTTAAGTGGTAGTATACCTAACACGAAACTACCTATAAATCTTAGTAGTAGTAGTTCACAAACGAGAAATTTCTCAGTTGTTATGTATCCCTATCCGTCTCCTCACTTCGCAGTTCCCACTTCCTATTTCTGACGTCACAATCGCACTTTTGACGTCACAAATGAAAAATTTCTCAGTTCACTGGTTCTTATATATATGCCTCCAACCGCCTGCTCACTTCCCATTTATTTTCATTACTTTATCCTGTTTTGAGGTGTTAGATTGAAAAAAAAGTGTCTGGAATTAATTAATTTTGAGGTTAACTCTCAGCTGGCTGCAAAACCGCCGCACTTCAGGGTTTATTCCATTTATAATTCACAAAATTGGGTGTTTTAATAACTCACTATAGAAATAAAACGGTTTTAAGAATGGGCTTTAACCTGCGCAACAGGATCAATAAGGGGGGCAGCCATTTGCAACTATAAGAGGAAAACAGTTGATTGGGGATTGGGATAAAATTAAGAATATACAAATGATTTAATTAATAAAGTTTTGATGGTGTCGTTCTATTATATAACAAATGTAAAATTTTGTAATTTGTTCTTTCAAGCTTTAATTAAAAGTTAGATTTTACAATTTTTACTTTAATTTATGCAGTTAATTCAAAAGTTCAATTCTATTTGAACTTCGTTTGTAAACAAGGGTAGAGGCCTACTTGACAAGAAGAAAATTTAAATATGCAATGGCTTTTTACAGGTACAACACCAAATTATATTTGTATTTTTTTTCCAAGAGAGAAGGTTTTAGAGGTTTTAATAAACTGAATAAAAATAAAAAAATTTTTCTAAAAATATAACTAAATAATAAGTCTTTGAAAGCCATTGTTACCAGGAATAATTTTTTTTACATTTGAGTAATATATGTTGTTCATTTTGTGCTTATTTTCTACAGATCATGTTATTGAGGTTAAATCTTATATTGAAATTATGATTATTTTAGTTGGATGCATTATATTCTAGTAAACTTTTAAAATAAACTTAAATATTTCAAATAAAACAACATTGAAACCTTCCTAATGAACAAATCAATTTAATTACTGTGAAAAAATATTACCAGGTTCAAACATATAAAACCCTTATTCTATAAAATTAAGCCTAATTTTGTGTTTTTCCTCATCTCCAAATTTTTTAGAGGTTGTTAAACACTATCACAGCGGCTGTGAAAGTTGTCAAAATTTTAAGCGTTCCAAAATTTCCCTAATAATACATAGTCACTTTTATAAACCTTGGAAAAAAAGGGAAACTTAGTTCTTTTTTCGTTTCTTACTAGAAACTATTGTCAGTCCAGTTGTTAAAGTTTTTAAGTTTCTCTCATTGTCATAGAAATAGGTTAATCATCGTTAATTGTTATGTAGTAGTTGTTTTGGGTGCTCCTTATATTCCCTAAAAATAGCAGGAGCAAGTAAATCACAAACCATAGGATATCAATTATACAAAATGGCTCTATCTTTGTCGTCAT
Source organism: Oxystoma pomonae (assembly GCA_963921995.1). NCBI lineage: Eukaryota > Metazoa > Arthropoda > Insecta > Coleoptera > Brentidae > Oxystoma > Oxystoma pomonae. The sequence continues at coordinate 75,741,926 of OY998166.1, read as the reverse complement.
TTAAAAAAAAAACACCCACCGGTGAGTTCGGTTTGAAGGTCAACAGTCCTCGACTTCCTCAAGGAGCCTTGTCCACTCACTTAGAGCTGGGCCAGATCAAGTTTGGAGCGTCTCGCCTGTATTTATATATTTGTTTTTACTTTAAGTTTGATATTTCTGACATTTTACTGACTAATTTTTTTATCTGGGTGAGGCAACCATCTGCCTTCTTACTACTCGAAACTGACCTAAAAACACAAGAAATACCAAATGAAGGAGGTTTAAATTCGTTTCAAAACGGTATTTGTCAAGAATCCGTACGTTAGCTACATTAGTCAGTGTAATCTACGACTTACCTAGATTATTTTTGAAGGTTTTTATGGCCGGAAGGTGGCCTTTTCTTGGCGAAAATATTGGATTTTCTTTTAGCATTTGATTGTTTTTCTTCAACAAACTGTAACTAGAGTATAAAAATTGGTTTGTTATACCCGACGTCAACCGTAGAAAAACTGACGTGGCTAACTGAAAAAATAGGCAGTTTGCCCATTCTCAACTTCTATTTCTATGGACCCCATCTACCACGTTATTGCAATAGGAAAACGCAATAACAAAGAAATTTAGAACTGTGAAGTAAGCATCAGGCGGGTAGAGGCACGTAAGAACCAGTGAACTAAGAAATTTCACGTTTGTGACGTCAGGAGTGCGATTGTGAGATTTGCCAACCGAGAAGTGAGAAGTGGGCAGGCGGATAGGGGACACCGTACTCCGCCCTTTCACAGTTCAAATCTGTTAACTCCGAAAATTGTGGGTTTCCAAATATCCTTGATGCCTGTTTGATAAAATACTCCTCAGGGTGAATGCTGTTTCTTTCCATTCCATATGATGTTGATTTTCCCAGAAATTTTGAGCTATTTTCGATCCAGTTGTGTCCCCTTATCGAGTTTTGCGTTTGTGTTCGGTAAGTCGAAGTTCCATAGGTCGGCAACTAATTTTGCTGATTAAGGAATAGTTATGTGAGTTGGACAACCATTAGCTTCTGGTGGGACACAGCCCTGGTAAGATACGGCTGTAAAATATATGCATGTGAGTTTAGGCCCAAGCAGCAATTTAACGGCGTAGCGACGTTGTCAAATGCGACCCGACGTTATGATGCGACGTCGTTTTAGCCAACATGCCGACCCGGATTACACACACAAAATGGTGGATGATTTTTGAGTCCTTACGTCGTTGTGCAGTGACTGTGACACTAGCGCCCTCTGTGTTATTGATTTTTTGGTGGTGTTTCACTACCCAAAATGTTGCCCATCTCAAACTTTGGGATTTTCTGTTACTAAAATGAATTTATTTTTATACACTTTAGAAAATGGCAAACAAAAAATTATAATTTGATAATTACCGTTTATTAAATAGTATTTATATGGCCACTATGGGAGCAAAATTTAAAAACGAAATTTGGTTTACTGACAAATATGTTTAGAAAAGGAATGAAAAAAGACGCGCGCCCTTGATTTGTTTGTGTTTAAACGAAAAATATTGCTTTTTTTTAATGTAAAAAAAATGGATGCTACTAAAGCCCTCTTTTTTGGACTCCCTGGTCAAATACCTATCTCGCCCGGAACATAAAACGTCTCCAAAATGCCATTCAATGGTGTTTGTAGTATTTTTTGCCGTATTTAGTAAATATAAACAATGGCAGCCGCTTCGAACATAAACGACGGCATCACAAATGGTGAATATTATGAGAATCCAAAAAAATTTATGTAAATGGGCTACAGTCGTCAAACATTCCCAAATGAACCACTTGCCACCGTTGGTTACTATCAACCCAACATGCGACTGGAAAACGCTTCAACAATTCCGCCGATGACAGTACCCATAACCTTACTTTTTATTCGATTTTTCTAAAATAAATGGTTGGTGAACTGTGAAATAAAATTTAGTTTTTTCAAATATAGCAGCAAGCAAAAGCAAAAAGTATTTTTTGTGAGCGGCAAGAAGTGAAGTTGTGGATCAGATATTACTGTTTAAAGAGCACCAGTCTTCTTTTTTCGCCCATATACTTGTAGGATAATGTCTCTCTCTCTGTCAGGATCCTAATTCTTGAGCAGGGAAGGGAGCGGTGATCGCTCATTCCATTCTATCAAAATTTGGGTGTTCCCGCTCTCCGACTCCAAAGCCAGAGATCGGTCCCATTTCTCAGGCAAGCATATGCCCCGGGATTGATCCCTTCTTTTGAGAGTTCGATCCTTCTCTCGAGATTCAAGAATTAGGTCCCTGACCAGTTGAGCCAATTATTTAAAATCTAGAGAGAGATAGGGCGATCTGCCGTACATAAGTGCAGCAGAGAAGGAGAATCCCAGACAGCATCATTCGTCCCAGGGACGTACATTTTTACGTCTATTTTACGTCTTTACGTCCAGGGACCTACTAGGTACATACGACGTACGTACAAAAGTGTGCGTAAAATGTGCGTACAAGAAAAACGTATTTTTACATTATTCTTAGGTCTTTTTTTGTACGTACTCACTACGTTTTTAAGTTGTTCACTTCTAACGTAAACTTTTGTATAAGTATTTTTCATTCTCTTAAATAAGTAATTGGTATTTTATAAATACCCATCCCCCGTCAGGAATTCTTCCCAGGAGAGTCAACCAGCAGGGAGGAGTTTTCGAGGTTTAAAATCGCCACCCCCCCCCTCTAGGCATAAAAAAAAATATTTTGTATTTTATTTATTTACGTCCCCCCAGGTACATACCAAAAACGTCTCCTGTACGTCCCCCGTACGTACATCGTACATTTTACGTCCAATTCACGTCTTTTATTGATCCCCGCTGGACATACAAAGTACGTACTTGGTACGTATACAAATGTATGTACATGGTACATATTTTCCATATCCCAAGGACGTACCTAAGACGTACATAGCGTTGGAAAGTGCACGTAAAATGTACGTCCCTAGTACGTACATTGGAGTTAGCGTACGTTCTATGTACGTACTTTTCGTCCGAGGCTTAGGTACGAGGTACGTACCTGGTACGTAACTTTGCTGTCTGGGATATAATGCCTTTCCTTTGAAAACTTTTCTTCTCACAAGAAAAGGGCACTTAAGTTTGTCAAAACTCCGGCCGGAAAACGTCGCAAGACAGGCCAGAAACGTCGCAAGTTCACGTAATGTGAAAGTGGTTTAGATGTTGATACGTCGGCAGAACGTAACTAGAGTCTCATAAAAACGGCCACACGACGTCACTGGTTTACTAGAAAATGCACCAACGCGTGACAGGTCGGCTAAACGTTGGGTAGACGGTAACAATGTCGCTGCAGTATTATCTAACGTTAAAGCAACGGAATTTTGTCCTAATATTCAAGACCTTCTGAAGATCACTAATTTCTATACCCAAATTAACGTCCATTTAGGTGAAGTGTGTGGTCATTGGTCAGAAAATTGTTGCTTGGGGGTGCTAAATAATTCAGGCGTATTTGAAAATTTTTAGAAAAAAAATACAAATTTCAAGTGAAATAAAAAAAAACGGTAAAAACGTAAAATACACAGCGCTAAAGTTGTCCGCTGATTGGTTCAATACTATTTTAATTTTATTTATTATTATATCCAAAGTACTTATTAAACTCAGTTTTTATTGGTAAACAATAAACGACTTATCCATCCAAAGACGAAAATGATTATATATAGTTCTTTAAGTTTTGGCCGATGTCTGCGGTGCAAGATGAAAATCATAATTGGAGAAGTAATCTTAAAATAGAAAAAAAAGTTCAAAAAAATTATGGGACCAGAAGAGTTGCTTTAAGTTTCGCTTTGAAAGAGATTATAAATGGATAAAACAAACTCAACAAAAAAAGAAAAACAAGGAAAGTTGTAAAGAATGAATGTTACATAAGTACTTAATAATAAACAATGCATCAAGCAATACTAAGAATCACAAAAATATTATAGCAATCGTTTTTGTACTCATGGAAATAATCCTACTAGATCCATTTTTCTTTTTTTTAGAGCAGCGATGAGTACTGGAAGAGTATTAATTCTTGAAAAAATCTACGAAAATTTGGAAATTTCCTGTAAATACGAGGGCTGTAGTTTCAAATGCCAAGGAAAAAATATTAAGGATCATGAAGAATCTTGCAAGTAAGTGTATAGTTATATATACAGCAGATAGTCGTCCAAATTAAGTCCCAAATAGCAATCAATTGTTCATTTTGACAGAAAGCATGAAATTTGACACACTTAGACATTCTTTAGACAATTCTTTAAATTCTTTAAAATTTTGCTCGAAGAGATCTATGATCGTATTTATAGGAGCTAAGATGGCGTCAATTTTTTCAAAATCGACGTCTATTTTTTTTTTAAATTGTAGGTTCGCCATCAAAACAAGATTATACTCGAATCCATATAATTCGATAGAGACGAATTGAAAAAAAAATTATTACATTGACGTATGACCTTTATCGTCCTTGAAAAGTTACATTTTGTTTTTTTTTAAATGCATTTTGAGAATTTTTTTTTGATAATTTTTCATAGTTTAGTTACCCGCGACAGGTCGTTTTTTGTAATTTCATAATTTAGAATGAACATCAAAATACCTTATTCAATTGACCTTTTGCTTACAGGGTGATTGGTTTAGTTATACCAGGCCAGTAAAAGTAAGAGTTTTTAAAAAAAGTACATTATCAAATTTGTCAAATTTGGTAAGATTTTTACAACTGTCAAAGTATTAAAAGTATTTTTGTGCGGCTTAGCCTTCTCGAAAGGGCTTTAAAACTTTTCCCAGATATATCTGGTGGCCAGTGGAATAAATATTGTCACTAAAGAAATTGCTCTGGTAATGGAAAATCTTAGAAAGAAAATAGTATGTTACAGATCATGCCCACATAGCAATAATATTGTTATACATTCTTAAAAATTCGGAATGTTCCAAACACATCTTCTGAATGTCCAACTGTCCAGTTTTTTATTTTTCATTGCATATTCAGAATGGATGTACTCTCAACATTACTTTTTTGCATATGTAGACGCTACATGTAGTGTTCACAGGATTTGTTTTGGACAAATGTAAAGCCTTAATAAATTTAAATGCCCCTCAATGTATATTTGTAAAATTTGTTTATATTGGAATATTTTGAATCAAGATTGTTTATTTAAATATGAAACAAGTAGTTATATTTTATTCCATTTTTTAATAAGTTACTATTTTTAAGAGGTTTTGTATGGATTTTAAAGTTCCTGATGGCTCACGCTATAAATTTTCGTTAAAATAAGAAATCTAGTTCTTGTGTTGTTTAAAGAGAACACAAAAATCTTTACATTTGCTTTTTGAAAGTTTACTGATTTTCCCCTAGATGGCTGTAAATTAAAGTTATTAGATTTTATGTTTTTTTTTTAACAAATTTTAGTGGTAATAAATAAGTTACGTAAAACAAGAGTTTTACCGTAAAAACATTTCGAATGTTCCAGGAATATTCACGCAATATACAAATATTCTTGCTATGTGGGTGTACTAAAGTGGTATTTTTAAATGGAATAGAAATGGTTCGTAAGCTAGAATTTTTCGCTATTTAAGTATCATTTTATCGAACAAAAAAAAATCGAAAATAAGTATGTACATACAGGGTGGTTCAATAAAAAAAATGTGTTTAAAGATTTTCTTTGCCTCCGACTGTGCATCGAAGCTTATTAACCATCTACCTAACAAAAATGAGCATCAAGGAAGCAAGTGCGTAGCCCGCCCCGCTCTTATCTCCGTATCATACCACAGAAAGTAAACAAACTATGCAATATTAGCTGATTGAGTATGTCACGTCGATTGTGGTACGGACTATTGGTTTTTTATTGATTCTGTTTTGTGTTTTGTTGTAAAAAATTACACACAACTATTAGTTTCTTGGGAAATTAAACAGCGAATTAGTGGCTATTGTTTTAATTTATAACGAAGCACAACAACCCGCTGCAGATGCTTACCGAATTTATTCCTGTGAACCCTTACATTAATAGAGGTATGTCATTATTTAACCTTTTCATTTAGTTATGAGTATATTCAGCGATTAGGGGTTGTTGTCACTTTATATGTATCATCCCATCAAAGACGGTTCCCTTGGGCGTTCGTCGGCCCGATGTCGATTGCCGAATTTGCCGTCATCGGCACGACGTCGATTTACGACATCGGACCAGCAGTATTTTTTGTCCGCTTTGCGATGTAGGCCCAATGTATGTTTGCCGACGCAGCGTTAGACTGTAGCCCACCGTGTCGGACCAATGCTAAATTTTACTTTTTGCTGGCATCGGCATACCGTCGCCGTACGATTTAGGTCCGATATGGTTTAACCACATGGCACCGACCATCCGTCCATATAGCTCCTTAATTTGGTCGGTCTAACGTCGGCGATTGACGAAGGTTTGTCGGTGGTAGCTTAAAGCGGGCTGACAATGGCAAACCACAAAGGTCCGATAATGGGTGTATAATAAGGCCCAACATCAGACTCTCAAAGCGGCCCGATGACGGTGATTGACGAAGGTTCGTCGGTGGTTGCTTGACACGATCCGACATTGGCAAACTACAAAGTTTCTATAATGCGGGTGCTTAACCAGTCGGGCTGGTTTAAGTGGCGGAAGAGGTGATTCTTGTAGAGAAGTACCACCATCGTGTCAAGTCCGCATCACAAAGCATATACCTTTGGACCCGTAGGTACATATTTTGGGGTCCGCATTCTAGTTTTGAAATATCTTTGCTCATTATATATATAATATTATCTTCCACTGTACAGGGACCGTAGTGACATTAGCGCGATCTCTACATACTAGGAAGAAACTATTAAGCAGTTTAAAAATTTTAAGGTGACGTAATCGGACCATCGTCAGTTGCCGATTCTCGACCAATCAAACAAAGTTCCAGTCAGACCATCATCGGCCCTAAAGCCGATAAAGTGGTCGTCGGCATAAAGTCGACTATAGTAAATCGGGCCATCGTCAGTCAGAAACAAAGTTCCAATCGGATCATCATCGGCCCTAAAGTAGATAAGGTTTGCGTTGGCATAATGTCGACTATAGTAAGTCGGGCCATCGTCAGTTGCCGATTTTAGTCCGATTAAACAAAGTTCCAATCGGACCGTCGTCGGCCCTAAAGCAGATAAAGTAAGCGTCGGCATAAAGTTGACTATAGTAACTCGGGCCATCATCAGTTGCCGATTCTCGACCGATTAAAGAAAGTTCCTATCGGACTCTCGTCGGCCCTAAAGCAGATAAAGTGGGCGTCGGCATAAAGTCGACTATAGTAAATCGGACCATCGTCGGTCCTAAAGTGGTGTCGGCATAAAGTCGACTGCAGTAATGTAGACCTCTGTTAGTTGCCGATTATTAACCGAAAACTGAAAATCGCAATCTGACCAACATCGGGCCAGAGTGTAGTCGCCGATGCCGACACACTGCCGACGTTGTCGACATTGGCCCGATTCAATGCCGACGATTTGTGTTTGCTGGGATACTTCAACGAATGCATACTTTTAGTGGTACAGTTATGTCTTTTCCCTAAATGAACGCCTATGGTTTATCAAACCAGAAATTTATCAGACCGTATTGAATAAAAAAATTTATCGTAAGAACGATTCATTCAATTTTTTATCCGAACCTTATTTCATCAAGCCCATTCAATAACAAATTCGAAATTTAACAGACCCGTTTTTAATCGAACCATTGTTCATCAAACTCATTCAATATCAAACCCGGAATTTGTAAAACCCGTAATTTATCTGAAAATTTTTGCTAAATTGATTGGGCAAAGACGGCTGAATACAAGTGACATCTATACACAAACTATTGAACGCAACCTGTAAGTATGCACGCGTAACAGCGACAAATGCATCAGAAGGCCGCGACGCTGCGCCACCTGCGTCTAGGCCTCCGGTTTATGTGGTATTGGGGAATGCGCAATTAATTTAGCAAAAATTTTCTGATAAATTTCGGATTTTACGAATTCCGGGTTTGATATTAAATGAGTTTAATGAACAATGGTTTGATTAAAAACGGGTCTTATAAATTTCGAATTTGTTATTGAATGGGTTTGAAGAAATAAGGTTCGGATAAAAAATTGAACTTTCTTTTATTTAACGGGTTTGATATTGCAAATTCTAATAAACCGTGGGCGTCCCCCTAATTGAAACATTTTTAAAAAAGCTTTTGAAAATGGCGGCGTACTCGTTTTTTTTTTTTAAACATATTTTTGTATTACTTCCAGTCCATAATACGCTCTAAAAGTTTCTGACAATTTGTGAAAGACCCTGTATACTTACACAAGTTGCAAAATACTTATTAAAGGATTAAATTAAAAGTTAGATGAAAATCAGTTACTAATTGGATTAAATCAACTCCGTTTTAATTAGCCGAAACCTTTCTAAAACTTCTACCTGAAGTTTGGTTCAGAATATGTTAGATCCGTATTAATCGTTTATTCAAAAGTACCAGGTTATTATTTTTTTTGCAGTTTTCTGCCAGTAGTTTGCCCGCTTGGGTACGAATTCAAATGTACTTGGAACGGTACCCTTTACCTGCTGCCAGACCATTTGATGGCCGCACATCCTAAAAGTGTATTCTTCTCCACACCGCAAAAGTTGAGTGTGAAAAATTTTGCCAACATCAGGGGCGACCTTCATTTTCATTTGATGTTTTGTGTTTATGGTAAGTAGAACTTTAATTTTTTGCTTTTTTGTGTTTTTGGGGACATTTATTTTTAGCCATCCATACCTAGGTATGGATGGGTATGAAGGCGATTGGGATCGGCAAAAAAATGGTCTTTTTCCTACGAACGTGCGAAAAAACACTTTCCGCACGCTACCGTGCGTGAAAAAAAAATTTCCGCACGCCGTGCTGTTGAACAAAAAAAATTTTTCGCGCGCGCTGTTAAGCACGCTTGTTGTTGAGCACGCTGTTGCTCAGTGATGAATCAGGAAGACTTGAAGTCGACGATGGCATTAAGAAACATGAGCAGTGGTACTTTCAATGTCACCGTGATTAATAATTACCATAAAAATTAATTTTTTAAGCTTAGTTCTGAATAAAACATAAAATTCGTAGTTTTGACTATTTTTTCAGTTTTAGTCTGCTAGGTTTAACTGAAATAATGACCAAAATATTTTGATATTCCGCACGCTCGTAGGAAAAATGTGGTACCTAATGCGTGCGGAAAGTATTTTCGGCAGTTACGGCTTGCCCGAACTCCGCTGGTACGTCGTTCGTGGAAAGGCCGGTGCGTGCGAAAATGTATAACTTACCGCACTTGTTAGGAAAATAACTATTATTTTCACTAAAAATAAGTTATTTGGGTCGAAAAAGACCTAAATACAAAATTTTGTCATGGTGTTTGTCTGTCTGTCTGTAACACGATTCCTCAAAAACGGCTTAACCGATGTGTATAAAATTTCGCAGAAAAATTCTTTGACATCAGACGGATAGCTGATTAGTTTTTGATGAGGGTAGATGATTGTCAAGAGGCTAGGAGAGGGAAACAATCCTGTAATGTAATAGTCATATACTTAGAGAACGAAGAATGTGATAGGAATGTTACATTTTACCATTGGGAATATTACTACCACATGCCGGCAATAAGTTACATTCTAGCTCATACAGGTGATATAAATGTGATAGAAGACCAGAAAGTATTTTTAAAAAGAATTATAGTAATATACATGAAGACTGACTATAATATCCCACAATATTGCATGGATATGATTTTGTGATTCAAAACATGTTCAGATGGCCACGAGATGGATATCCTAAAATATGCAGTGGATACATCCACATGAATATCCACCAAATATGCATTAGTCTTCCACTAAAGTGCAATTACGGAGTAGCCCAACGTTGCCAGGTCGAAAAAAAAAATCCGCAAAATCTGGTTTAAAAGGTGCCAGATTTTGAATAGAATTTTTTATTAAGATAAAAAAAATCATACAGGTATATATGTAAACAGGGTGTTCACTTGAAAACTTCCCACCCAATATTTACGAATTTAGAGTCTGAGTTTGAAGAAATCCGCGGACATATCGATTTTTTGTTCGAGGGGGGCACATTTTGGGTATTTTGAAATTTTTGTAGTGTGCAAATTTTAATAGAGAAAGTGGGTCGAGTATTATGCTGTTTTGAAGGTCTCTTAAATGTCTTTACAACTGTGTAATAATTTTGAATATCTATTAATTCGTTTTTGATAACTATTCATTTTCAAAATAAACTCAAATTGTACAGGTAAATTTAACTCTTCGCAGGAATGTACCCTCGAATGTACCATAGAAGAAAAAATGCAATGATAAAATATATCTTTAACAAAAACAAACTCAAGGTGTCCCGGGATTTCTAAAAAAATAAAAAATTATTTTGTCAAAAAAACTATTTTTGCATTGGTCCATGCCACGGTCTCTAGAATAAACACGGTCTAGTAATTTTTTTGCTCCGCCCACCTTATGACGACACAAAGATATCAGCTGATTTCTTTATTGATTTTTTTGATGGGTGACATTTGGAGTTCTATTATTTTTGCATATTTTTTTTATACCGGCCCTAATTAAATACCCTGTGATATTACTTACATTATTTTCGTCATAGGTAGCTGCATTTATGCGTTTTTTTAGTGGAAAGGTGCATCATTAAATAATAAAAAAAACAAGTCACCTTATAGCTTTAAATTTAACAACTACATAACCTAACTTCTGAACTACGAACTCGAACTAACTCCAACTGATCCGATGAGTTTCTTGACGGAATCGATTACCAACTAATGATCTTAATTTCTATTTGGTGAAAGATCAACGCATAGAGGCCAAAAATAAATTATATTTACTTATACACAAAAATTTATAACAAAAGATACAAGCAAAAAATAGGTCTTGCATCAATCATTTAAACAAAAAAAGAGAAATATTCGATTCGATTCGTTCAGTACAAAATGATCGACTTACCCATCTCTATTCTCAATCCCCAAATAACATTAAATTTCCCCAGTTTTGGGGAAAAATCCCCAGACTTATCAAAAGATCACCTAATCAACTTCTTGCTGTCTTGTATGTATAATAATATTACCTGCGACATAGAGAACATATTGATTGCAGTGTCATCTACCTACAATAGATGACATTAAACTAAATTATAATTTATAAATCATGTAAATCGTGTTCTTTTCACAAGACAGTAATATTTTCAGCAAATATGCCAAAATTCTGACAAAAATATTTATTTCGGGAATATTCATAAAAATATCTTGATTATCACGTTATCATGGGAATATTATTATCTTATTATCAAAGAAATATAACTATCACAAACTCTTAAAGAATATTCAACAAAAATAGGTCTGGAACATTCCCGTCATATTCGCAATAGAATATTCCAAAAATTACTTGGAGGGAATATTTCTATAACATAAATATTTCTCCAATGTTATGTGGGTGGGGATTTAAGCCATAATTTCTATACTAACTAGCTATTGTCCGCGACTTTGTTTGCGTGATTAAATATTAGCGTCCCCCCACCCCCTTTCTGTCCACCACTTAAATCGAGTCGAATACCCATTTTGTTTGTGTCTGTTTTCCCGTTTTTTTGTTTTAAATGATCATAACTTTTGATCGCGTAAACCAATTTGGATAAAATAAAACCTATGTAGTAACACTTACATTATATTGTATTTAGTATTTCTTGTGTGATGCTGAAACAAACAAACAGTCAAAGAGACACAAACAAACAGAGAAACCGATAAACACACAGGCAAAAATTCAACAAGGATATTTGCAATCTATAGCCTACACCAAAAATTTTCTACAAATATTTAATGTGCAGAAATAGTCAAACTAGAGATTTATTATGTGTATGGATAATCAACTCAGTAACATTATAGTTATTAATAACAATGATTACTAAATCATAAATAATAAATACTTTGTAATTAAACAAAAATATTTGACAAAGTTCATCAGCGTTCGCATGCAGTCAGGCCTTCAAAAGATTCCCCTTATAAAAATATATAATTCTAACTTTTGCTTTGTTCTCAAAATCCGAAAATAATAAAACACAGGCTTTTATAATTGTTACCTCAATTAAAAAATTAATTGAACAATTTAATTAAATTTAAAATTTAAATATCTATAATTTGAATAAGAAGATTAAATATATTTTTTTTAATTTTGGTATAGACTTCGATTTTTACAATTTTTGTCTGTTTGTTTGCCTGTTTTTCTGTTTGTTTGTCCGTTTTTCTGTTTGTCCCGCGGATAAACGTAAAACGTAAACGGATTCCACTACTGGATTCTTTGGAGTCCTGGGCAACACCGTTCTCAACTAAAAAGCCAGTTAACTAATTTTCGTTTTAGTATCCTTTGGCCTATGATCGGTGCCATATTGACACCAAACTGACAGAAAATCCATGTTTTACTTGTCAGTTTGGTTATAAAAATGGCAGCCACATTAGGCTAAAGGTCACTGAGGCGGTAGGAGTTAACAGGCTTTTTAGTTAAGAAAGGTGTTGTCCTGGGCAAGATATAGGCTTTAAGTCACGGTTGGTCTAGAGAGGGGATAGATTTTTGTTTTCGATACAACGCCAACTACCATTTACCGTGAAAAGTAAAATCCCCTATGCAGCCCTTTTATGGGGGGCTATTTTTTGAAAATATTCTGAGAACTTTGAATTTTCGCTAAATTTCTCATTCCAACGGTATCACATATCATAAGATTTACGTTACTAATTTTCGAGATATTGGCTTTGAAAATGTCAAAAATTCAATTTTTGAAAGCCCATATCGTAGAAACTAAAAAAGATATCTCTATTGTGGTTGTTATCGATTGTGAGGATATTTTAAGAGCAAATAAAAAACGAAAACAGTTTGACGTTTTAAATAAAATCTATATGTTTGTGGCGGATTCATAATGTCGAAACTACTTTTTTTGGGTTTTTCGCCACTAAGTTAAGGAAATTTTTTCAAAAATATGTTAAAACCCACTGCGTAAATTCCTAAAGAAAAAAATTTGTTGGTTTGTCAGTGGTTTTTAAATAAGATAAAAAGTTTGCCTACACACACGCAAATCCTTACTAGAATCTAGGTACTTATCTGACGTTTCGGCAGAAATTCTACTGCCGTTATCAAAGAAGTTTATTCTTTTCAAAAACTTTTTTCGATTCTTTTTTAAAATATCTGTCTGTTGTCATACAACTGACTGACTTTGACTTTGACTGATATATATTTCAAATATTAACTTGACAGTTTGGTGCGTCCATAGTAGCCAACAAGGTATTGGGTGAATTTAGTAAAATTTAAAATCAAAATTATATTTGTTTGAGTGTTTTCGATTTTAGATTACATTATAAAAATACAAAATTTTTATTTTAAAATATCAAGTATAAAGGTTATCTTTTGACTGACTTTAAGAAAAAATACATTAGAAACCCAAAGAACATCAATGCTATTTTTTAATTTATTTTAAAAAAACCTTTTTGAAAATCTTGTTTTAAAATTGGAAGCCAAACTGTATTTATATCAACTGATATGCTAGCTATGCATTCATCTTCATTAAGGTAGATGCAAGCTGCTTCTTTGATTTTTCGTTCGAATGTGCAAGCTTCTTATTTACAGTTTATTGATTTTCAGTGACTTTGACGATATTATTCCAAAAATATGAAGTAGAAGGTCAAATTGTCAAACTGTCGTCCTTTTTTATTTCCTCGTAAAAAAGTTTCTAAGATGGCCCTTTAAAAAATTAATTTTTGACATTTTAAATGCTAATATCTCGAAAACTAGTAAAGTAACCTTATGATATGGGGTACCATTGGAAAAGAATTTCAGCGAGAATTAAAATATGGAAGTTGAAGTAGAAAGTTGCCTTTTAAGATTTTCAGTATATTTTCCAAAAATAGCCCCTCAGAAAAGGGCTGCATAGGGGATTTCACTTTTTACGTTAAATGGTAGTTGGCGATGTATCGAAAACAAAAATCTATGTTTTAAAGATTATATATTATAGATTATATATACAAAAATCTATGTTTTAAAGATTATATATTTTTATATACCAACTGTGAATTTTTATACTGTGAATTTTTATATACCAACTGTGAAGTAAGTCATAAAAATCGGAGTACGGAAACAAGAATTATGATCATTTAAGGCAAAAAAAAACAGGAAAAAACCACCGGCAAAACAAGTATTCGACTCGATTTAAGGCTGATGCAAGGGGGTGGAGAAAGCTACAATTCTAAAATTTAAGTCTGCCGAGCGCTAATGGATTTTTAAAAGCATAAAATAAAATAGGTATGCTATACTCCATGTTTCTTTATGCTCAAGCTAGCTAACTCTTCAGTTTTCTTTGATGCAAATCTGAAATTGCGTTTAGCATTAATCGCGAAAACTACAAAGGAAGCATTTTGGATGAGCCCCTCAACAGTCTAAACTTGTCTATTGTACAGTTTAGTAGAGAAACACAAGCAAGGCCAAGTATTTTACATGTCTTTGGATAGCTCAATAAAATATTTGGTAAATGGAAAGATGTCTTTCATCAACAAGTAAAATTAAAATTTCTAAAGTATCCGACATCCATGTAAAATTTTCCGAAAATCTGTCTTTTTTTCTCGGCCCCTGAAGTGATTTTTTTACCTCACGAAACTAAAATAAACTCATGCCTTATCCACATCTTCATATTCTTTAGCAACTCCCGATTATATTTGTCATCATATTCCAATTCCTTGACAACTGTGTGTAGAAAGCATCTTTGGAACTACTTAGCCTATAAACAAAAAGATCAAAAGATCTTGGGTGAAAATAACGAAAATTTAAACCTGGATGAGCATCCCACAAGGAACACACAAAGGATTAAAGCGAAAAGAGAAATGATTAAACGATGTTTCGCCTTGGGCAACCAGCGTAGGCTCGTCAGTGGTTCCACTGTTCACCTTCCCTATACATCATTAAAAACCTTCATACACTTTGATTTCCAACTTTGAATCACTCACAAATAGGCATCGTTCCGCACTGGTACTTATCCAAGTTACCTGGTACGGATTCGTCCTGGAGTGTTAATATTTCCAATCGGATTATGCTCCTAAGGCAATTAAAAACTAAAAAGAAGTTAAAAGACCTCCAAATCAGTTACATCATAATTAGTGGCACTTTTAATCCCCCAGGGATTAAGAATAATTTTAATCCCTGGGGGATTTAAAGTAAATTTTTCCAAATTAAACAATAATTTTATTGAAATTTTATTTATTTGTTAAAATGTATGAACGAAAAAAATAATTAGCTTATGCATTACTTAAATCTTGTTCGGTCATTCTGTCTCTTTAGAAATGCCGTGAGTTTACTATATTTGTTGATGTCGACGTTTGCTTCAGATATTATCATGGCTTTGATCATGGAATATTGGCGGTAATTATGCAGTATACGGTTTTCTGCCATTTTTGATTTTTTTTGAAAAATTCTTTATGGGGCACCTTCTAGGGTCTCTAGGACCCCAAATCCGCCTGCGCCCGATTTTTTTTTTAACGAGAAAAAAGGGTGCCCAGGGGGGTTGTAAAGTGTTTTTTTAAATTGTTTTGGGTTGGTTTGGATTAGGTTGGGTTGGACTGTGTTGGTTTGGTTTCTTTTAGTGAAAAAAAATTTAAAAAAAAAACAAAAAAAATAAAAAAAAACCAACCGGCGCAGACGGATTTGGGGTCCTAGGGACCCTAGAAGGTGCCCCCATAAAGAATTTTTCAAAAAAAATCAAAAATGGCAGAAAACCGTATACTGCATAATTACCATATTGGCTCCATACAGAAGATGCCTTGAGATTCTTAGACTTCTGTAGTAAGTATGCCAGGAGCACCTTTTCATCCGTAAAATTCTCTGCATGCTGTTCAGCGCACCATTTTCGGTAATCACGAAACTGTTTCTTGTAAACCTCGCGAGATTTTTGTGGAAGAAGGCTAGCGATGACCTCTTCCACGGCTCTCCAATGTTCATTTTCAAAAAAAATGTACTCACCGTTTGGTGATGCCGTTTGATAACAACAACTGACTGACATTTGTTTTGTGCCATAGCAACACTTCCATGGCATAATTAATTTTTAGTGAATGCACCATGCCAACAACAATCAATGACAACTATCATTAATACGAGCTGTCAATCTTGAAACTAGAGTACCGTTAAGTGGGCTACTGTTAGTTTTGTGGTTTTTTGTTTTTAGTTTCTCGCATTATAAAGTGCATAAAATAGTATATAAATCTTGTGACTAAAGTGTATTTTAATCCCTTGGCGAATTGTATAAACTTTTCGCCGCGGGATTAAAATATGCACTTTAGTCCCTAGGTTTATAATGTGCTATTATTTTAAATATACCTACCTACTACTCTAGAGAGCTTACCTACTAATAAAATATTATCTAATAAAATTAATAAACTAAAATCTAAAGAATCAAAATCAACAAAAAATGTCGACATAAACTAGCCTCTAGAAAATAAGAAAATACCAACTTTTTAAAAATTTTTAGTTATCTAGGAAAATAATTATTGCTCCGCATGTTTGTGCTAACTAGTGAAATTAATCTTTTGTCCATTTTTGTTTTAACTTGTGACTGACAAGTCCCAAAAAATCCGTGATTTGTAGAGTTGGCAACCCTGCTACTGATGCACGTGCCCCCTAGAATGAAAGTTTGGTTTCTCTTTAGGTCCGTTCTTGCGAGCTTAACGTAGTTACTACTGTGTTGTCTTTCTAAATATGTTCGTCGGAGAGAGATCCAGCATACTACACCATACCAGGAAAATATCTGGCTGTGTATGTAAACTCTTCGACCCGATATCTTTCAGGGTCAACTATATCTCAAGAAGATAGTGATACATGCGGAGTGTGCAGGCGGGAATTTTCATTCTAAACGACCTAATTTTTTTAAAATTTAAACAATTACTTACGAATTTTTAAAAGGTTACATATTATGCATTTAAGCTTAATGACTGGGGCAGCCTAAATAGTAATTGGTACTGGCAAAGCGCGAAGACATATTGACGGATTAATAAAAACGAAGTTTTCTGACAAGGAGGTCGTACCAATCAAATAGTATGTTTTCACATCGTACTCAATACGTATTGAAAAGATTGTCTCCTTTTTTCATGGAGCATGTTCTTTGTCGCATGGTAGCACTAATAGTACAAGAGTTGGTGACCGTAGAAATTTGATCAGTCATCAGATCTTCGTTTTTGTATCCAGGCAATACAAGGAAAGTCTTAAATAAATTATGGCCCAATAGAAAATAGATGTGGATAAGCCGCCATATCTTCTTCGATAAAAATATGTAATGTAATCGAATATTTTGATTCTAAAGCTTTGGGGGGGGAGCGCCCCTTTCTAAAGCCGCCACTGTACGTACACTGTTGTGAAGTTGGCACCCCCACATTAAAATTTCGGAACCAAACTACGTTCAATCGTTTGGTGGTATTCGCTTTTTTATAAAAAAATAAATAAAAAATGAGTGTGAACACTTTCGAATTGAACTGCAAAAATTGGTTTGGTAGTCACTAATTTTCGTTTGATGGTATCCGCTTTATTTATAAAAAAATAATTCAAAAATTTGTGTAAAGTTGACACCTGTTGACACCCTCTCTTTCGAATTAAACTACAAAAATTGGTGACATGGTAGACAATAACGTAAAAACCTTTGGTAGTTGAGTTTTTCGTTTGGTGGTGTCATTTTAGCAATATTTTTTTTTTAAAGCTATTTTTTTTCCTGACCTGCAGTTTTCTTTTTTCCGGCCTGGACCAAGTAAAGTGAAATTTTGGAACCAAACTAGGTTCAATCGTTTGGTGGTCGTTTGGTAGTGATTGGAGCCACTTTTTCGTTTGGTGGTACCCGCTTTATTTATAAAAAAAATAAATAAAAATGATGTTATGTTTGCACCCACCTTAACATTTAAATTAGATTACAAAAATTAGTAACATGGTAGACAATAACGTAAAAATGTTTGGTAGTTAAGTTTTGTCGTTTGGTGGTGTCATTTTGGCAATATTTTTTTAAAAAAACTCCAAGCCAGGAAAGAAATAATTTCTTTAAAAAAGTATTGCCAAAATGACTACCCCATGTTACCAATTTTTTTAGTTCAATTCGAATGTTGGGGTGGGTGCCAACTTCACACTATTTTTATTTATTTTTTATAAATAGACGAAATTTACTTTACTTGAATCAGGCCGGAAAAATGTAATCTGCAGGCCAGGAAAAAAATACTTAAAAAAAAAATATTGCCAAAATGACACCACCAAAACCATACGTTTTTACGTTATTGTCTACCATGTTACCAATATTAAATCCACCATACCAGTATGGTATGGGGGACTGTTAAAATCGTGAAATTTTGACTTCTTAATTTTATCAAAAATGAGTTACAAAGGTTCAAATACACTTTAAACGATGAAAAAAAGTTGTCTGTCGGTCTGTTCTCTGACTGTATACACGATAACTCAAGAACGCTTTAATCGATTTTAACGAAATTTGGCACAAAAATCCTCTATTGGCTGAGCATTTTGGGTAGGGGGGTTGAAGGGGGGAAAAGGGCGATAAAACAATTAAAAAAATTGTAACTTTGGAACAAAATCAAGTAGCGATATAACGTTTTCAGATTTAAGTTTCCATGAATATGGACTACAAATTTTGTATTAAAGTCCAAATTCGGGGGAGCTTTAGTTTTCGAGTTATTTAAAAAAACGTTAAACTATATAAAAAAATCATAATTTTAAAAGTAAAGCAGCTATTGTATGCGGTTTTCAGATTTTGGTTTTCATAAATATTACCCAAAAATTTTGTTATAAGGTTCATATCTTTCAAAGCTACAGTTTTCGAGATATTTTCATTTCCTTTCACAATAAAATAATTGATTGTATAGTGAACTATTCGTGCTTTCTAGCACCAATTTTTATAGTTTAATTCGAAAGTTCAACAGCCAACTTCACACTAATTTTTTATTTATTTTTTTTATAAATAAAGCCGGTACCACCAAACGAAAATAAGTGGATACCAAACGCTACCAAACAACCACTAAACGATTGAACCTAGTTTGGTTCCAAAATTTTAATGTGGGGGTGCCAACTTCACGTCAGTGTCACGTGCATCAGTCGGCTCTGCATATGGGTTTACTGAAATATATTTAGAGAAAGAGAACAACAGTAACTATGTTAAGCTCACAAAAACGGACCATAAGAGTATTTAATTTTGACTGTCTCCTTTTCTTACTCCATTCAGTCTAGTAAAAAAGTAGAAAAAAATTACACATCTTTGATTATTGGCATAGAGCTTTAGAATATTTTCAGAAACAACATACTGAAAGTCCCCTAACATCCCCTGGATCCGAGGATCGCCATATTGAAAAAACGACAAATTTTTGACAAATATTTACTAAAATTTGGTATTTAGGTACTCATCAGTATGCTTAATATGAAAATCCAAGATGGCGTCCTGCTAATGTCAAAAAAAGGTCCACCATATTTGAAAATACCTTCTCTTATTATCTATCTATGGCCTAACTTCCTAATCCGTTACTGTTTCTGAAACAATAGACATTTTTTGAGCCATCTAAATAAACATTCTTTATGCTTGTTTGTGCGGCTACGCACTAAGCAAAGAGAGGGTACGTAAATGTTATAAGCATAAGGACCAACTTTATTAGACACGGCCTTTATGCTTATTTCTAACCTCAAATTTTTATATTTTATTTCACCTACTTTCTTAGAATAATGTATTGCATTTATGCACCTTTATTGCAATATTATAAAATTATAGGAAAAAAAATACGGTATATTTATGGAAACTCGGCAACCCTGGTGAATCGCAGATGCTTATTCGCTTAAATTTCCCGAATTTAATTCTATGTGTGTGAATTGCCCCAGGATTTGAATGCGGTTTCTCTGTAGACCCATTCTAAAACTACCGATCATTTTTACATGAAAATTGTTTTTTTATTACCGCAAGAGTTTGATTTCATAATTAGAAATTTGCAAAAAAATATATGTTGAGTACAAATATTGGTTAATTTTGATGGACGAATGTAATTTATTTGAATATTTTCCGAATTAGCAAAACATTAGCCAAAATGTAAAGAAATGAGAATATTGGTTGTACTCTAGTACTATGGTGTCCTCCACGTTTTTAAAAATGCGATTCAAGTTAATTTAAAATTATAACAATGTAATTTTGACATTAACAATAATAGAAATATGCACTTTGCGTTTTCTACAATGCGTAACGCTGTAAGTTTGCGAAAATTGCACACCTCTTATGGGATTTTTAACACATGAGGGAAATATTACCTGTTTTATTAAGGATTGTTATCGTGTTCTAGCCAAGCTGTCTGATGTACAAATTAAATTCCTTGTCGTTTCATGTAAATGAGTTTGCCGGATCGTTTCAAATTCTACGTTCAGGCAGAATATCTGTTTGAGTTTTTGACAGGCTTTATGACAATGGAACTTTTTGACCAATTTTCCACGTGCATGTACAGCATTTATACTTATTGGACTTTAACTCTACTATATACAGTGATCCCTCAAGAGAAAAATTTTCATTAAAAAAAACTTAAAGAACAAGCTTTTATTAAATACACTCAAAAGTAGGAAATAATTTTTTATCTTTCTTATAGGTACCATAATAAAAGCGATGGGCACAAATTAAAAATGTTAACTTTAGGTATCGTATATCGGTCACATCGACGATTCACTTAAGACACAGTTGTATTACTCTATACCATAAGGACATTTTCAAAGGTTTGGCAAGCACGGCCATCTCACCCGTTCTCAGCTTCTTTAGATGAAAGTATTATGTTTATCATTCGAATAGAAGAAGAATTTATTTCCTCTTTTGAAGTTCTCCCTTTATCACCATAAAGATAAAATTTGCGCCCATCGCTTTTATTATAGTATAAGAAAGATAAAAAATTATTTTGAGTGCACATTAAAAGTATTTTTAATCAAAATTTATTTTTTAATTTTTAGATTTGTACCTTAAATTGCAAATTTTCAAATCTGATTAAAAATTCATATTCCCTTCCCGAAAAACCCCTGTATGCCAATTTTTATTTAAATCGAACAAATTAAATATTTTCCCCCTCCACTTCCCTCGTTAGAGGGAGTGTGTACCTAATAATACCATATAATTGTGTGGTCGCCGGAACTATAAACGCAAATTTGAACACACCCTTAATTTTTAGATGTGTACCCTTTTGAATCCGCCGTATTTAAATTTTCAAATCTGATCAAAAATTCATAATTCCCCTCCTTAAAAATCCCTGTATGCCAATTTTGATTAAAATCGAACAAACTAGATTTTTTTCCCCCTCCACTTCCCTCGTTAGAGGGAGGTACGTACCTGAGAATACCATATTATTATATTTTCTCCGGAACTAGAAACGTATACCTAATTTAAACACAATCGGATGTGGATAAGGCAGTTAAAATTGGTTAGCCAAACTTGACTGAAAATCGTTCACCTTGAATCCGCCATATTAAATTTTCAAAATCTGATCAAAAATTCGTATTCTTTATCCCCAATTTTGGTTGAAATCGACAAACTTAGATGTTTTTCCCCCTCCATTCCCCTCATAGGTGAGAGGGATGCCCAATAATGACATATTATTGTATTGTCACCGGAACTATCAATGCATATCAAATTTGAAGGCAATCGGATGTTAGTTAAAATTGGTTAGCAAAAGATGACCAAAGATCGTCTATCTTGAATACGCCATATTGAATTTTCAAAATCTGATTATAAATTCGTTATCTCCATCCCCAAGTGCCCCAACACACCAAATTTCAACGAAATCGGGTATACTTCAACTGTACTCCCCTCCACCCCCTTCGAGTAGGGGGGAGCTGTCAATTTCATCACACTATATTCTTGTGTTGTTACCGCAACTATATAAGCATGCCAAATTTAAAGAAAGTTAGTCAAAATTAAGTTGCAAGATTCCACCCGAACAAACATATCTAGTTCGTTACATACATACATAGATACATTGCAAGTTAAATAAAAGCTTGTAAAAATTAGTAAAATAATAGTAGTTTTAACAACTAGTAGCTAAAATAGTGTTTTTTTACAAGCGTTGGTTTACATAACGATCGCGAGGTATTTAAAAACGCGAGTAAAAAAAAGAACAGTTTCAGAAGATAACTAAAGCATGGCTTTTTTGGTTACCGATGCAAAAAAACTTTCTTTTTTGACCACGGGTGCAAGAAAAGATTATGTTCCGTTTTTTACCCAAAATTAAAGAGAAATAGTAATATTGAAAAAATTTAATTATTCTTGACTAAAAATGAATTCATTTCTGCCAGTTTTCACCAAGTATTTACGAAAATAGTAGTTTTAACAACTAGTGGCTAAAATAGTGCTTTTTTTTACAAGCGTTGGTTTAAATAACTAGCGCAGCGAGGTATTTAAAAACGCGAGTAAAAAAAAGCACAGTTTAGCCGCGAGTTGTTATCTTTCTTTATCAAAAAATCCAAGAAAAACAGAAAAATACTTTAAAAAATCTGTAAGGAAGAGCACTTCTCGCACACTCTTTACACTATAAATAAAGGTGGCTGGTAAATGAAATAACAATGCGGTTTCCATAGCGATGAGCCTCTTATTCGGTGACGTTCATTGTTGCGACATTTTAATCTTTGACAGTTTGAAATTCTGACGATTTTTTAAAATTATTTTTTCGTAAATACTTGGTGAAAACCGGCGGAAATGACTTAATTTTTGGGCCAGAATAATTCAATTTTTTTAATATTACTATATTCCGCTATTTCTCTTTAATTTTGGGTAAAAAACAGACAGAAATCTTTTTTTGCACCCGTGATCAAAAAAAATCCATGCTTAGTTATCGCGTAGTTTCGTAAATCTTGACGAAAACTGGGGGAAATGGCTTAATTTTTAGGCAAGAATAATTAGAATTTTTCGCTATTACTATTTTCCACTATTTCTCTTTAATTTTGGGTAAAAAACGGACCGAAATATTTTCTTGCACCCTTGATAAAAAAAAAAGATTTTTTTTTCATCCGTAACCAATGCTTTAGTTATCTGGAGACAGTTACTAAAATCATGTTTCTGATGAAGGTATAAAAAAGTACATTTTGATACAAGCAAATACTTTCATCCGCAATTTTAAAAGTCAAGATGGCAGTTTCAGATTTCCATTAAATTCAAATTTTCATTACACAAAAAATGATAACTAGAAAATAACTAAACCGATTTTAGCAAACCGTGGCGTGTTTTACATTTCATAATACAGTCAGAAACTCGGATCTTTTTATGCAAAGTACCTAATTTCAGTCAGGACGACAAATTGATAAGAAAACACCGGTGTTAAGGGTCGTTTTTTATTGAAGCCCACCATCTTGGATTTTAAAATGACGGAAAAAGTATGTGCTTTTAGAAGAATGTACTGAGTTTCAAACACAATGGTGGTTGTTTTATCAAAATTAAATAAAAAGTAAAGAAACGCAAAAAAATTTGGCTGAGTTTGGATGATTTAACCGATAATAATGGTTGATGGCTCGTTAAAAGGATCAAAGAGAAGGATTTTTGGCAATAAAGAATTTGTTTAATTTTTTTATCACCAGAAATAACGAGGGTCAAAAAAGTAATTTCACTTAGTAAGTCCGCCATCTTGGATGGTAAAATGGAGGATAAAAGTATTTGCTTGTATCAGAATGTATTTTATTTTAAACACAACCGTGTTTGTTTTATTAAAATCGGGTAAAAATTAAAGAAATGGGAACAAAAAGACTTTTGCTGAGTTTGGACTTGTTGTCAGGACTTGTTGTTTAATGCTCATTTGGAAAAAGAGCATAAGTCAAAATTTGCTCAACCGATTTTAGAAGATGATGGCTTGGTAAAAGCAGCAAAGTAAAGGCTTTTCGAAAATTAAGATTTTATTTTAAAAAAATTCGCATGACCAGAAATAACGAGCGTCATTAGAAGGCTTCAATGGCCAGCAATCTGAAAAATAAATCCAATAAAAAATTTTCCTAAGGTCAAATCTCAACTTTCAGAAAAAGAACTCACACTACAGTCGATGCGCATCAGCAATTTAAGCCATATAGGGCGTTTTATGGAAGAAGCAACCTACTTTGCATGTTTATATACCGGGTGTCCCAAGGTGAGTAACTTATTAAAATATTTTGGAAATTATACAATGGAAACTTTTCAAACTTTCTTTTGTAGCATAAGTCCATGTAAACTATTTTTACGAAATACTTTCATATTTGCAGTGTTGCCATTTGCAGGAAAACTTGCCAACAACTTTCTTATTTTAAATTAACTACCCTGTATATTTTTGCATTTTTGGATTCTACAAATTATTTTAGATACATTTTATGTATAATATCCTATACCTATGTTCAACTGTTTTTAAAATATTGACAGGTAAAAATTGACATTTTTTAACTTTGACAGTCCGTAACATCGAAACGGTTAAGGATAGAGCAAAACGGTTGGTTTTTCACAAGCTATCGTTTTATATCTAAACCCAGGGTTAAAATATCCCAAGGTTAGTTTAACTCTGGGTTAAAAATAGTATAAAACGATAGCTTGTAAAAAACCAAGATGGGAATGTAAAAACCGTTTTGCGCTATCCTGAACCGTTTCGATGATACGGGCTATCAAAGTTAAAAAATGTCAATTTTCACCTGTCAATATTTTAAAAACCTGTATGTATGTACCTAAAATATTTTGTAGAATCCAGAAATTCAAAAATATACAGGGTGTTTAATTTAAAATAAGAAAGTTGTTGTCAAGTTTTCCTGCAAATGGCAACACTGCAAATATGAGAGTATTTCATAAAGATAGTTTACATGGACTTATGTTAGAATAGAAAGTTTTCATTGTATAGTTTCCAAAATATTTTAATAGGTTACTCACCTTGGGACACCCGGTATATATAGATATATTAAAACCCCCTGATTATTTTAGGCAGGAAATCTACCCCCCCCCCATACGGTGGGGTAAAATCATCTTTTAAAGGTACAATTTATCACTCAAAATCTATAAAACTTATAAAAAAATATGCCGAAGGGTTGCTTAAACATAAAATATTTGAAGATAATAATATATCTAGAGAGTAAAATAAGGATATATTTTTTTTAAAACGTAACGTAACAATTTTTTTATATATGTTATAGTTTTTGAAACATTGAGATATAGAATACAAGAACTACTATAAAATAAAACAACTTTACCCCAAAGTACCACAATCACAAACATAGGGTATGATTTGAAGATTGAACGTAGACACGTGTTTCGCGCATAATAGCGACACATGTGCTATAAGTTCCGGACAACCAATATTTCGCTGTACACTTGATTTAAAAAAAAAAACTTTCTAAAAGTGTATAATATATACGGGCTAAAAGCTAAAATGCCTGAAAACTTCAAAAATACGACAATTTGTCATATTGTTTAAAAAAGGGCTCTAAAACTGAAAATATTTTTTTACTTAAATTAAAGGCAACCTTATTTTTATACTAAATTTTGCATAATACTAAAAAATCAGCAAAAATAATGTTTTAGTAAAGTCTTTATTGAACAATATCAAATTATCACTCCAGTAACGGACGAAGGCTGTTCTATAAAGAGGGCAGTAACCCATTTTGGAGTTGATAAAATAACAATAATACGATTGAAACAGCGCTGGATTGAAAACAATTCGACGAATAAGAAACTTGGATTAGAACAAAAACGATTGTAAACTTAATGCTAATTATTTTAACTTAAAAAAGGACTAGAATAAATAATTTAGTATTTAATAGGATTCTCTATTACATGCTGCAAACGTCTGTACATTGAAAAGGTTAAATTTTGAAAATACTGATGGTCTTCTGAGAGCTGATCCAATGCGTGATAAATAGCATCGCTTAACTCTTCAGCATTTCGTGGTCTCCAATTCCTTTGGTGTATTATTTTAACGATTCGACCCCATATATATATTATTATCAAGGAAGAGTTTCTATATTATTATTCTGAAACCATTGGCGAACAACAGTAGCCGTGTGTGCTGGACAGTTGTCCTGCTGATAAACGAAGTCATTATTTTCATGTAAAGCCTGTACAGATGGCAGCATAACGTTTTCAAGGATTTCAATATATCGTTCACTATTAAATCTTCCTTCGATTCTCCAAAAAAAACCCAAACCTCTAGCACTAAACCAGCCTCACATGTTTAGAAAAAAATGTCCAGCTTTTTTAATTTGGTTTGTATATTCGGGTTCAAATCTAGAATTTGGTGGACGATGAACTAAAATTCTCCTGCTGCTTGAAAATGATTAAAAAATTTTTTCGTCAGTGAAAATCACCCTCTCCCAGAAGTCATTATCACGAAGAACGTTGTTCAGTGCAAAAATCACTCTGCCCTGGTTTTGTTCTTCTCTTAGGAAAGGCTTCTTTGCAGTTACTCGACAAGAGACCCGGAAATAATGTTACATTAGCTGCTTCAACCGACGTTGAAAAAGGATTTTGTCTGAGATGGTCAATAAGTCTCTCATAGACAGAACTTACTTTTGGTCGTCCTGATCCATCTTTCCTATCCGTAGAATTATTTTCAATTCAGCGCTTTTTCCATCGCATTATCGTCATTTTATCAACTGCAAAATGGCTCTTCTTATAGACTAGCCGTCTTCTATAACTCGAGTGATAATTTGAACTTTTGTAAATGTTGATCTGTGGCATTTTTAAGGATGTCACACTGAATTTTTAGCTGTCAGGCATACTAAGCTGGTGGTGCCTTATAATAGTATACACTAATAGAAAGCTAAATTTTGTAGCATTCAAAAAATGCATGTATGAGTTTTTTTTGAAATTAAGTGTACATGAAACCATATTATAAGTTGTTGTTTATCTCAATTAAAAGAAGTTGTGGATTGTGCAAGGAGGGGTGGAAATCTTTACAATTTTAAGGGTCTAGGAATTAAAGGTAAATACTTGACTCCACAATAATAAACCAAAGTTTATGAAGAAGTTTTATTGTTATTACGATACTTAATGAGAACAGTTTTTCGTTTAAGCGGAAATTTAAAAAAACTCATAAAATTAATGGACACTCCAATAATCTTTTCTCCGGAATTTTTAATTAATCAGAAGATTAATATTCAAAGCGAACTGCGATTTTTTATCGTTTTTATCAAAGAAATGCCTTGGAACCAAAAGTGACATTATATATTCTGTATATTTAGGTATGTGAAGTAAGTTATAGTTATATATGGTACTAGTGTGTTATGTTGAAAATTATTCACGCGAGAAAGATTTATAGCACGACGCCGTCAGGTCAAGTAGTATAAATTATTAGGAAACATAACACACGAGTGTCATACAATGTTTTATCCACCTAGTGGAAGAAATCGTTTTTTATGAGATAATAATTAATAAGCTTTGTGATCAAATCAAACCTACTTGCGTCTCAGGACCCTATAAATGTCAGAATGACTTGACAGTGACTTTTTTACATTTTGGTAAAAGTATTTTGTCATTTGTTAGTTTTCCCTGCAGAAAAGGGAAGCTTTTTTGAAGAAAAGACGTATAGAACATGGAGGAAACCGATGAAAATTACGTTCCTGAGGATATCCTTTCTTCAGAAAACTCCCGAGATGCTTACGACAAGAAGTTCAAATTGTTGGAGTCTTAGATGAATTCACGGAACATAAAAGGTATCGATGAAAATGTTATATCGGTTTATTTTTTACATTTGCAAAAAAAATTAGCCCCCATCGTCGCTATGGACCAAATACTCGATGTTTCGCTCGACTATTCACCTTTATAAAAAAAATCGACATTTCAAAATATGGCACACTAACAAGCTTTCTGAAAAGCAAATCACAGGGATACAAACCAAAGAAGTCCAAGACATTAGAACGACCTGACATAGAAAAGTTTTTAAACGAAGCTGCCGACGATGAGTACCTGTTCATGGTTGTTAGTCAATTTAAAAATAGAAAATATTCAAGAAAAAGGGAAATATTTTCACGTAGTTTTGCCAGACACCAAAATCAAGAAATCGAGAAGTTTCACCATACTTAAAGAAGGATTTCTAGTCAACCCGATCAATTTGTGTAAATAATACATGTCTTTGAGGCCAAAGAATACTAGCTTTTTTGGTTTTTATAAAAATTGGAGGTGTACCAGCCAATGTGTGGGAATAAATACCGTCGAAGATACCTTCAAGAATTGCAATGTTTTTGAATTTGGAGGAACCAGCGCTCTACACCGGGTACTGCCTGAGAAGGTCTTCGGCGACGCTTGGCGAATGCAGGGGCTAACATGAAAAAATACAAGGTTGTAATGCGTCGGCGTCTTCCAGCATCAGCAGCTGTACCGATATGTGAGCGGCTGGTTCCAATGAACCAAGCGTTTTCCTTTAGTTTCAATATCAATGTAAATTCTGCTTGTAATAGCAATAAATAAATACAATACTACTTTAAATATGAACGTGAGTTAGAATCCATATTTCACTAGTGATTTTTGGATTATAACACACTAGTGTGTTATTTGATAGTTTAATTGTCTAAAATGACATTAATAATGACAGTTATAACTGTCACGTGTTGGATTGGATGAATGGATTTGGAACATGGATATATTAGATAATGGCGACCACGCCTGACTTCGGTTTTTGTGTTAATTTTTTATATTGTATTGTGTATTTATATAAATAAATAAATAAGTTTTGGAGAGTAAACTTACAAAGTTCTGTTATATTGAGTCGATACATCCGATATAAGGTACTTGATCCAAATAAGGCCAGTTCGATTTTATAGCTAACCCATAGCTGTAGACACTTTGTGGTTGCTATGTTTTTGCTGTAAAGTAGCTCTTAACTTAAGCTGTAATTTTAGATATCACATTTTTATGGCAGCTCCTTTTACACCTAAATTGCCTCCAATGCAATATTACGTAGAAACATTTTATATACAATTTCTACTTTCAAATACATTTTTTGCCATAGAAGTCAAATTTTAAACAATGTATGCAAAAATGCTGTATTTTTAGCTACCGTTGATATTGCCAGAAGAAAAAATATTCCACAAATAGTTGTTGCAATGCTTCAATAACGTTTTCAAAACGTTGTGGCAGAAAACAGCAAAATCATTATTGTTATTGATTTGCTGAGCAAACGTGTCCTGTTTTACAGCACACTATGTTACTTGGATTGGGTATGATCGGGTCGGGTACGACGGGTAGTACAGAGCATAGTGGGTAAGGTTGGGTCGGGTAGAACAGCCTAGGCTCCACGTGAAAATACTTTGACCCTTTCAGGAAGGTCGTAAGTTTATCAATTTCTGCAGGTGGCTTTATAAGGAGCCTGGGTCACCCAATAAAGCCCAGTTTCGCACTTCCGATAAAAAAAATTCTACTCCAAAAATCAATGAGAAATTGAAAATTTATATAGGGTGGGCTACAAAATTCCGCACTTTTTGGATTGGCTATAACTTGTGACATAAGTGCTCGATTTGTAAAGATATTCGTTTTTTAGAAAGAAAGAACGTGATACTTTTTTGATTCAGTTGAAAATTTTAAATTTCTCAAAAATCCAAGATGGCGGACAGTTTTAAAAAATGCGTAATTTTCACCCCCCTTGAAAAAAATTTATGTGCGACAATGAACAAACTCTAAAGTTTTCACTACAAACGCTCATTGAATATGTGTATATTAACGTATCATTTAATTAAATCGGTTGAGAAATGAAAAAGTTATAAGTTTTTAGCTATGAGTGTTTACATATTTTTTCAATTTGCTATAACTTCTGGCCTGATTACTTAATTAAAAAAAAATTCTTTAAAGAGACAAAACATGAGAGTTGCGTCCATTTGTTCAAAATTTGACATTAGAAAAAAATTCATGATGGCGGATATTTTTAAAAAGAGTTAGGTTTTATACGCCTATTTTTTTTTTAAGTAAGACACTGGACAAAATAAAAATTAGTATTTCCAAATCTTCATTTTTTTCTTCGTATATCGAGGTATCACCTAATTAAATCGGATAAGAAATAAAAAA
This sequence comes from Oxystoma pomonae, assembly GCA_963921995.1. NCBI lineage: Eukaryota > Metazoa > Arthropoda > Insecta > Coleoptera > Brentidae > Oxystoma > Oxystoma pomonae. The sequence continues at coordinate 75,711,940 of OY998166.1, read as the reverse complement.
GTAATGGGTATTTAGATTCTTTTTCTTAAATAAATAATTGTACTGGCCAACATCTTTATGGAATCCTTTGAAGAAGAAGCTCTGCGAACATCACGCTAGAGACCCAAATTATGGCTAAGATGTATGGAAGACGTATTTATCATCTGTCAAAAAGTCAACAATACACTAGACCAATTCTTCAGCTCCATTTTCTCGACGATCGAAGTCACTAAAAATAATTTAACCATAACCATTTTCGTATATCGCAAGTCAACTCATACTGGACAATATCTAAACTTCAAATTAAACCACACCACATCAACCAATCTGGGAATCTCTTATAGATCCAGTCACCTACATCTGCAATATAGAAAAAGCTTCAAATAAAGAAAAGGCAAAAATTCGATCCGATCTGCGAAGGAACGGTATGTCCAATAAAACTCTTCAGACCCCAACAACACAAAGAACGACAGGCGTAGATACTGTCGTGAATGCCCTGAAAGGAAGGCGACACTTATAATTCCATACATCAAAGGAATCTCCTTAAAATAAGAAGAATAGGCAATCAATGCCATCTTCGGACTGGACATGGAAGTTCGCCTTACAGAACATAAACGCAAAACTCTACAAGGAGATACCTAACTGGATCAAAAATAGCTCAATATTGCTAGCATCATCATATGGAATGAAGAGGAAAAGATTGTCGCCAAGGAGGAAAATCCATTTAAGCGGAAGTTCAAAGAAACAATATCTTTAATACACATGAACCAGAATGTATTTTCTCAACTGTGAAAGGGCGGAGCCAATTAAGTGTAAACTTCATAATTCACTAAACACAGGTTAGTTTTGTGGTTTACTGAACTCTTTGAGATTTTTTTATTGTTGAAAATTAGAAATACATACAATTTTGTAAAATCTCGGTAAAATGTATTTAAATTTCCCAACTGTACCTTCATATTTCCCCCATCCCCCCTTCAAGGGATCTCCGGTCTCAACACATGCTAGTTTATAAGATTAGGTAGGTAGGTAGTCTTAGTTTTTGTTAGTATTCACTTGATTCTAGTTTACACTCAGGACCAAAAACCATTGTGACACCGCGCAATCCTACAATATGGAGTTCACTAACCTTACAGTCTTGACGTATTTGTTGGCCGCTGTAAAAAAATAACTACTAATTCTTGTTTTGTTTACGTTTACAGACTTGCCGCATTCGGCAAATATTGGTCATAACCAAATTGTAGGGTTGGTGACGACCGTAACGTCAAAAAATTTTCTGGTTTTGATCGCGACAAACGTTAAAAAGCCAATGAAATGGAGGTCGATGAAAGGCCTTTAATATCGGAGGCATCGACTGGGTGAATATTTTCTCAATGAAATAACAACAAATGGTTAGATTAACTAAACCTTATTAGGATACACTATTTACAAATTTAGTATTTGCTCTTATTAATTGCATACCAAAGATTTTGACAATAATTTTACTAAAACGCTGTGACTCGCGCCAGGTCTTACCGGAGTGCCAGGTGTTTAACGCAGTAGTTCAGATACACCTAAGGTTAAAGGGTAGAAAAATCTACGCGGCCTTTGTTGACTTTAAACGGACTTTTGATTGCATTAACCATAATTTGTTTTGGAACAAGCTGTTCAGATGTGGTGTGAGTACAAAATTTATTAAAATTTTAAAGAGTGTCTACGATACTGCATGTATGTCAATTAAGTCCAATGAAAATTGCAGTCTTGCAGGGCGAGTCACTAAACTAGAACAATTTTTTTATTCAAAAGGAATAAGTGGGGTTAATATTGACAACCACTATGATTTGTTAATGCTGCTTTACGCAAACGATCTAATTTTGCTTGCAGACAGCACCAAAGATCTAAATAAAAAATTGGCCATACTAAAACAATATGCAGATGAAAATGAATTAGTCGTAAACACTTACAAAATTAAAGTTCTTATATTGGGTAGAGGCGGATTTCAACAAACATGGAACAGAGAAAATAGAAGTTGCTGATCAATTTACTTACCTAGGGGTTGACTTTTCTTTCTCTTCCTTTTTCCATAACATGAGTAGGAAAACAGTTCTAAAATGTAAGCAGGCTTTTGGAGCAATTCAAAGTACAATGTGTAAAGCAATGTTAAACAACTGGCTGCTAAAAATATGTTATCTGCGTTTATTTAGCCTTTGTGAGCAAACAAAGCCTCAATACAACTTGTTACTAAGACAGTACTTAATAATTAAAGGACTGTCCTTAGACAAAACGACTCAGCAATGCTGAGTTATTCATCATTTCTTTGTTTGGCAAATTTTTTAACTTTCAACACAAGTCAGCGTTATCTCAGAGTTTCCTGTCCAATTTATATTACCAGAGTGATAGCCCAGCTAAGAAGCTATAATAAAAAATATATAAAGTTTTCTAATAAAAGCATATCTTATTCAATTGAGCCTGAGGAAGTATGTACGGTTTGCAACTTGTTAGAGACTGAGACTTTGCAACACTTAGTTTTTAACTGCCCAATGTACAAAAACTTTCGAGACCAATTTGTAGGTAACATATGTTTAGATCTGGATAATTTAGTACAAATTCTAAATTCCAACAATTTGCGGACATTTTCAAAAATTGCATTTTACATCCTAAACATGATGTATGTATTCAAAACTGGTGGTTAGCTCTCTACCGAAGACTGAACCATGCACTGCGGCGTCAAATGGGCCTATGGTGCCCAGGTATCTACTAAGGTTTTAAAGATAGCTATTTAAACACATACGACCCAGGAAACTAAAAAAATCCTGCAGACTACAAAACTTAATTTAGGCTTGATACTTTGTAAAGTAAGTTGAAATAAAATAAATAATAATATTTACAAATTTCTGGTTTCCAGTAAGCAAACCCCTGGCGTGTAACACTACAATATAAGTATGCACACTCATGTTGTGTAGTTTGTTGAAAAACGAGTTATTAGTTTGCTCTACAGAGTAGCCAAAAAAACAGGGCCCATTATTGCACTTTGGTATTTTTTTCTAACTGCTTTTAAATTTTAATGTCTGAAGGATTATGAGAAAGCTAAATTATTTCTTTCTTTGACCGCACATACATAAATAACGAAATTTGCACTTTTTCTTTTTCAGTAAGGTGCATATTTCACACGAATATTGGTTTTATTTTTATCATTAGAGGGGAAAAACTCACAGTATCGCCTTGGCTGAGCTCCTTATATTTTCCTCTCTGCTGAAGAAAAAACTCTCTTCTCCTAAGAGGAAAATACTTCCTCCCTGGGGACGAAAAGAAAAGTTGATTTTGATGAAAATTACCGTACATAATTCGTTAGAAAGTGACATTCTTACACTCGAGTAACTTTATGTAATATAATATTTCCTACGACCACATACGAAAATAGCGAAATTTGCACTCTTTTCTTTTTCGTCACTGGAGACGAAAATATTTTCTAGAAAGAAAAATACTTTATTCTTTTAAGAAGAAAATATTTTCGTCTCCAAGGACGAAAATAAAAAAGTTCATTTTAACGGGAATATACCTTCAGCATATTGATAAATGGAAATTTTTTCCGGATTAATAAGTGCAAATCTTTGGAAATCTCATGACATATGTAAAAAATTTCCACGAAAATCGCATATCTTTATATTAGATTTCCTAATGTTTTAAATAAAATTTTTCCTCTGATGGAAATATGCAGTTCTACAGTGCATATCAGATTTCCTTCTCGGAAATTTTTGAAAATTTCGTTTTCAGCCAATTTTTTTTTAATTTCTTGGAAATCTGACATGCACTAGGTATATTACTACTGAAAATAAGAAGTAGGAAGAATAACTTACATAACTCGTTAGAAAATTACATTTTTACACTAGTGTGATCGTCTACACTTTCTTTACTCGTTATGTAATATACTAATTATACTATTTTACACGACTGCCTGGAAAAATAAAGTTTCGTACACGGAAAGTCCGCTCTTCAAGAAGCACTTTGCACAAGCTGTGTCATCTTTGAACTCCTTACAACTCTTTCAGCTACTATAATTTTTGTCATAACAACGTTAAAAATAAATAAATAAAAAAAAATTCTTATTGTAGTCCCAGGGTCAAAAAATGATTTTTGGATCACCATGTTTCCCACACTTTGACTTTTGAAACAAAAAGCGATATTCTCTCCGAGTAGATTAAGGTAGCAGCCGCAAAAGTCTATTAAGAAATAAGAAAGATATTGTTGCTTGATCTATCAATTAATTATTATATTTTAAGTCGTAGTTTCTTTAGTGTTTTAAGAAATTTAGTTACTGTGGTAAAAAATATACATTTCATGGAATTTTATAAAAAATGATATAACTTATTTTGAGATTCTAATATAAACTGTCACTTCTTTTGGTTATTGTGTGCCAAGACAAGAAGCGCAAGAAAAGCAGTACTTATAAGTAATTAACTTTAAATTAAAAATTACCCACTGGATATTTTTGAGCTAATAAACGCTAACTTTTGAAAAGTTTCTTGTCAATTACCTAATTGATGTTTTTTGCGAAAGTTTCGTCATGAAAAGGAAAGCTTAGCTAAATCTAAAAAAAACGCGAAGGGTTTAAAAAGTTAGGAAACCTAGATTTTTATGATAAAAACTTTACTACCAGCTATGTAACTTTCAAAGGGGCTCTTATTTTTGCAAAGATTTTCGTCAGCTATAATTGCTTTTTTTTGCCTTTGCACAATGTGCTTTAACAAGATCTAAAAAATTAATCACAATAAACCCACGCAATGGCTCTAAAAAGTTTCACTTACTTAAGGTGCAGTTAGACTGTGGTAGTGTAGTCGTCGTTGCATTGCAGCTGTAGTGAATTTTTTTCCATAGATAATTCAGAACAGGATATTTTACAGATAAATAGTTAACAATATTTTTTGGTTCACACTTTTTAATATAATTTACCTTGTTTAATGTTTTAAATAAATATTGGTGATAATAGACCCTCTTGCAAAATTTTTGAACATGTCAAAAGATCCACCTTACATATTTCTTTTGTATTAACCAAGAAAGTTCCGTTTTTTCTTAATATAAGTTCAAAAATACTTTAGTTTTAAAATTAGGGTTGATTGGGTACCAAAAATGGACAAAATAAAACCTGGGGAAGAAAAAAATGTGGTTATTTTGTATTTGCATACATACATACAGTCAGTGGTATTAGCGATAAATTAACAAGGTACTATAGTAGTTATATCTGATCCGCTGATTAATCCTTCTGGTTTATTATAATTGCGAAGAAATTAGAGCCTTTTTTCTAAGGGACACAAAGCGCTTACTTTCAGCATTACTTCTGGACAAATTATATCAAATAATTTACCTTCTTAATCTTACATATTGCTTTAGTAATAACCTTTAGAAAAGTTTTAGTACCGTATTATCAGCGGTGCACGGTGGTTATAGTGAAAAAAACTCACACAGAGATAGGAACACACCAACTTTCAGCATGAAAGTTATTTTCAATAAATGAATAAAGTATTATATTTACTTATGTCCCTATCCCCTGACCAGCCGAGGTTAATAATTAATAATGGTACCTACCTACATCAAACAGCCGCGCTATATTATAAAACTGTTTAAAAGTAACTTTTTTAAAGAACATTGTCCCTCAAATATTACTTATATTAACCACTAGACATATTAATTTTATTACACACTAGACACCGCCGCGCCGCTTTGCCTGCGGTTTTAACCCATTTTTCCCGCTTTTATTTCTTTAAATGCCATAAATTTTGTTTTCGTAAACCGATTTTGATGAATTAAATGCCTATGTGTTGCCTAGGAACACAAGGAATACAACAGTGAAAGTCCCATCAAAATCGGCTGGGCGGTTTATGCGTGATGCTGGAACAAACGGACATACTTACAGAGAAAATTGTAATAATTGCATTTTTGGTATCTCGTTTGGTCAAACAATAAAATATAAAAAAATAGTCAATTTACAATTCAATGTACAGAAATGGTCCTTTTTAGAGATTTATTATATGTATAGATAAACAACTAATTATAGTCAGGGGGATAAGTGGCGACCTTTTCCAAATTTCATAAAATTTCGGTTCAGTGGATTTTGCCTAATTGTCTTCCAAACAGAGAGACAGACAATATCAAAAAATTTTATATTTAGGTCTTTCTTTTTGGCGATCCAATTAGACTATACTATAGTATGGATGGCTAAAAATAGAGTACTAGATTACTACATAGCCGGTACTTACTAAGTTTTTGTTTATGGGTAATAAAGATAATACGACCGCCTTATTTATAATATTGCTATTGCTATTTTGATAGAGTGATGAAAGAGACAAATTTAGAGATAAAAAGTTTGGTAACCTCTACTTGATAGCTGTAGGTATTGCAGTATGTATATTGACTATATAAGGCTATATGTATTTATATTCTTTGGTTTAAAAAATATTCAATGTAGAGAAATTAGAGATTTACCAATAAATATGCCAATAAATTTTAGAAAATTAATAGTTTAATGTAAAAAAATGAGGGGGGGGGTTTACTGTATCGCCACTGCGTATTGTAGGTAGGTAACATTAATATAATAATATGGTCAGGGGATGGGGACATAGGTAAATATAATACCTTCTTCATTTTATTTTATTGCAAAGATCGACTGTATGCTTTTTATATATAAGATTACGAAGGTAAATTATTTGATATAATTTTTCCATGCAAGCGAAGTAATGCTAAAAGTAGGCGCTTTTTTTCACTTAGAAAAAAGGCTCTAAAGTTTTATTTTGTCCATCTTTGGTACCCAGTCAACCCTAATTTTAAAACTAAAGCATTTTTGAACTTATATTAAGAAAAAACGGAAATATGTAAGGTGGATCTTTTTTTTATTATCACCAATATTTGTTCAAAACATTAAACAAGGTAAATTATATTAAAAAGTGTGTACACTTTATACTACAGTAAAATTGTCACCTGGGGTCGAAAAAAATCCGGGGAGGCTGAGTTTTTGCAGTGGCGGTTCCAAGGGGGGTGGGCGGGAGGAGGCAAAAAAGCACAAATTTAACAATTTTACAGCATAGATACAGCATAGCAAATTAAATATCTCATTCCATGCATTGCGGAAATAAGTGCACCACTATACTGCATAACTGGAGCAGAACCTATCCATTGGGCAACTGAACTGGTGTATTTTCTTTTCTATTGAGCAACTGACAAACCCAGTGTTGTCCTCAGTGCACATTTTTCGGCACGACCTATAAGCATTCGTGGTCTACTCGGTTTTTATATTTTTATAAAAATGGCGCAGAGTCGGTTTGGCGAGATTTTAAGTGGTACCGGCGAGGACGATAAAGCTGAAGGCAAAATTAAAAATACAAGCTACTAGATATTAGCGACAGACTTTCAGAGCCGTAGTAGCCGCTGTACGTTAAAATAAAAATACTAAATACTAGTAATACTTTACTGAAGAAAATCGCGCAAAAAAGTGAGGTGAGAAATCACTCTAATCAGTGGCGGTCGCAGGGAGGGGGGCGAACGGGGTCGATCGCTCCCCCTCTTTTTTTTTCGAGAATTTATTTAAAAAATCGTCGATAAAATTTTGTATAGTTACTACGTCAAAAGTTACATTAATTTTAAAACTTTTGCATAAAACTTTTTCTTTGCTTTTGCTCACACCCCCCTCCCTTTTGGGAAAGCTGCGAATGCCACTGCATTGTAATCTATACTCAGTAGCTTGTATTTTTAATTGTGTCTCTAGCTTAAGGCCACAAAAACGGCATAGATTCGACAACACTGCTTGGCTATTTTTTTGAAAGATCAACAATAGCTGGCATCACTAATGCCGTTTCGGGTGAGATCGTGCAGTGTTTAGAAACGGTGCGAACACCATGTGATGAAAAGTATTAGGAAAGTAACAAATTTCCGTATTCTTATTTTTATCCCTTGACGCGTGTCAATTTATTCCCCGAATGTTCTATTCGACAAGTGGCGGATGGCTATGCGGAACCTGAATTCCAATACTCCAATCGAACTCACTCAGTTTCCTTCGACCTACCAAATTACGTTACCTTGGCTTTTTCAAAATTCCGGCAGAATCTCGCTTATAAAGAAAAAAAACATAACTTTTTTGTTATCAGATAATTTTTATTTCAAAAAATAAAAAATGCAAAAATTGTTGTTACAGATTGCTGTATTATCTACGATGCTAAAGAAAAAGCCACGTAAGATTTTTAGACTATTGTTAGCCGTGCTTATTTTATTTCGGGAATTAAAGAGTCCAGCAAAAAACTGTCTAGATACGGTTGTGAGGTACTCACACTTTTTTCGCGCCAACTTTTTAAAGATCTTCTTATAGCGATTTACTTTTGTTGCACCAGTGCGCACTGAGTGTAGCTCTCTCCTTTATTTTGATACAAAATAGAAAAGGATAGAGATACACTTAATGGGCACCAGTGCATGAAAAAGAAACCGCTATTAGACTCGCAGTTCAGTTTAACCAGTGAAGTAGCCAGAAATCGGCTCTAGGAGGGTTTCATCATTTAGTAAAAATCAATTACTTATATAACTATGGAAAATTTTTAAAAATTAGGTAGGTGTATCGTGCTTAAGCTTTTTAAACTGAAGGAAGGTTGGATGGGCGGTTTAATAGGTTTTGAGTTAGTGTATACATTAGCAGATTTTTTTAAAAAACATTTTGAAAAAAATTAAACAAAATTGTGACAATATTCAATATTGGTGTAGCGCCGCAGGGAAAAACTTTGAAAAAAAAACAAAAAATTATTTAAAAATTTTGATCTCTCTTTCTTGTCAAATATTTTTGAAAAAGTTGATTGGGTTAGATGATGAAAAGGGGTGGGTTGCGGTGGTATATATGCCAAATAATAAATGCGCCGCAGACAAAAGTTTTAAGAAAAATTATACTAAGAATGCCATTTATTACACGTTTTGAATGCTGGTAAGAAAAAAATTCCTTAGATTTAAACTAAAATTGTAACAATTAATGACGTCATGGCACCACAGACAAAATTTTTAAAATTTAAGACATCACACCAAACACACGTCACAAACCGGAGTAAAAGGTCAAAAAAGTGAGGGAAGGGGGGTTTAACCCCCAAACCACCCCCCTGGGCTACCCCACTGGTTTAACAATTTAAAATATTTTAATTACAAATATTTTTTTTATACCTTCATCAAAAACATGATTTTAGTAACTGTCTGCAGATAACCAAACCATATCTTTTTTGATTACCGATAAAAACACATTTTTTTTTATCACGGGTACAAAACATATCTCCATCCATGTGTATGCTTTTTTTTACTCGCGTTTTTAAATAACTATTTTTTTTTATGACAGGTACAAAACAAATCTCCATCCATGTGTATGCTTTTTTTACTCGCGTTTTTAAATATTGAACTCTTTATTTAAATCAATGCATGTTAAAAAAGCTATTTTAGGTGATAGTTGTAAACACTATACTACTTCGGTAGCTAATTTAGCAAGATTTCTCTCTCTTTCTCTTTGCAAGTTTTCTGAGCAAATAGTTGCAATTTTTTTTTGAAAGATTTTCATCAGCATCCTGAATGCTTTTTATCATTTGGTATACCGGGGAGCCTTCAGAAGTACCAAAAAGTTATTAGTAAAGTATTAATTTGGTTTTATTTATAGATAAAACTTCAAAATTCATTAAAAAATAATATTTGTACATGGTAAACTATAAGATTTTTTTTATTAGAAGGGTATTGTAATAAATCAAAATTTTTATATTTGCACTAAAAAAGGTTTTTGTGGCAATATTGGTGGTCAGATGAGCTTATGTTACTAAAAAAAAATTGACAGTGTCAGTTTGTATACTGGAGGCAGTCAAGAAGTACTAAAACCTATTAATACTTTACAAAATAGGAAAAAAATGCGGGGAAAAATGTCAAAAACTAATAAATAATACCATTAGTTACGCATCATAAAATTTTTATTACGTGGGTATCCTAGGAGGTACACAAATTAATCATTATTTTAATATTTGCAAAAAATCGTTTCTTGTGGCAATATTGCTGGTGAGAAGGCTTTATGTGACTAAATAAAAATTAGTGGAGTCAGTTGGTATAACGTAATACTCCGTAATAAAAAATCTTATGGTGTACCACAAATATTATTTTTCATTGAATTTTGACATATTCTTTTTATTTCGTACCAGTACAAATAATAAAAGCCACTGGGGCACTTATGACCCTCTTAATTTTTATTTAGTTGCATAAACTCTTGTGGAAAGCAATATTGCAGGCGAAACCAATTTTTTGTGCTAATATTCACTTTTCGTTTATTTAGTAGCACTATCAAATAAACCCCTGTATCTTCAGGACTTCCATAATTTGCCTCCTCCATCCATTTAATATGTTATAGGGGAGGATCATACAAATATTTTTTATTATTATCACCCCTACCAATGGGTACAGGGTGAGCCAGAAAATAAGGATAAAGTTTAAAAATTGACTATTTTGTACCTCACTAAATCCTTGTTTTTACGCTATGGGACGCCCATGGTTTATCAGGATGTGCAAAATTAAACCCGTTAAATAAAAGAGAGTTCAATTATCAAATCATTCACTATAAAAACAGCAATTTGTTAAACCTATTTTTTATCCAAACCTTATTTCTTCAAGGGTTAAGACGTACGTGATGTAACATCATTGCGTAATAATTAAATATTACGATCCGACTTAAATATATTTATGCATAACCGGGCGTTAAAGTGCACTTTAAACTCACATTTTAGGGCGTAATAAAGCAATTTAACGCCCGTAGGCGTTAAAACAGTACTTTAACGCACGAGGGCGTTAAAATTTATTTTAAGGCTCGAAAAAATATTTTAAAATATTTTTTTTCCAAAAATCATGCGGTTGTGCATATAACATTGTATGTATTATAGTCATTAAATGCGTTTAACACCCTCAGCGTGTATAAACCCTCGCCTCGCGTCTCGTGTCTTTATTTCCACGACGCGGGCGTTAAACGTTCTTTTCTAACGTTCTTTCAAATGATGAATATGCTTATAATCCCGGTAGGTAAAAGAAAGTTAATATTTTCGTATGAGCCGGTAGAATCCCCCCCCCCAAGAAAAGTCTTTTTAATTTTGAACAATTTTTTTAGTTGCTCTTTACTAAGCAACATATAGTCCAATTTTTTGATGAGCGGACTGACGTCATTTTTGCCTCTGAAAACGTATTTCTTTGTTGTCAGCAGTTCGCATGTCAAATAATTTGTTGTTGTCAGTTTGAAGCAGTTGAAACAAGCAACGACATGACTTCTTTTTACATATTTATTGTCGCTGTCAATGTATCAAATAGAGATCCAAAAAATGACGTCAGTACGCTCATCAAAAAAATTGGACTATACTTGAAACTCACTTTACTCCATTTTAGAGTTTCCGTAAAACCAAGGATTTAGTGAGGTACAAAATGGTCAATTTTCTAACTTTAACGCTACATAAGAAATTGGTGGAGTTCTTTGGCCCTAGCTTCGGCGCTGTACCTTGTAATTTATTTTTAGAAAAGGTGTTTATGCTCCGCTGGAGCCTCGTGAACAGTCTTCTTGGCGTTCGTTTGACAATGTTCGAAATCGGCAATCGGAATCCAGAACGACCCGACAGATTCCAGTTTGCACTTCACTTCTCGTCAGATTTGGATGCTGAAGATAACGATACGAATCGTGTCCATATGTCAGCAGGTATTTGTAATTTTGTTATATTATTTCAACTACTCTGATGGGGCTTCCGATGACACTAGACAACAAAGGAGGAACTAGTTAAATTGACTACCGGGATGTGTGAAATTGGCTGGGCTTGTAATAGATTAGAGCCCCAACCTCCCTGATAATTTTCCAACAGAAATTTGGGAGGGTCATAGGTTCCGTTTTTGAGTTATATTGATTTCAACGGATGCCACTGGGAATGCGAATAATAAGACGCTTTATTACGTTTTAATAAATAACTTTTTATAAAATAGAGCTACAAATTCAAAATTGGTTTATTTTTATTAAAAAGAAATTCTTTTTTATCGATTGTATCAGATTTTGCTGGTACACCTATTTTAAATGTATATAGAGTGGACCCAAACTATTATACATATATATATATAAATAATTTTTTAAAAATTAAGAAAAATAAGATATTGCTGATGCTGCATTTTAAATTTTTATGTGTGCTAATTACACAGTTATCCAAAATAATAAAAAGTGACGCTTAATTAAAAAGTCTTTCTTTGTAATGGATTCACTAGGGTTATAAGTTAAACAATAATTTTTCTTTAATTTATTAACCCTGAAATACCATAACATTTTATCGAGCTTTTTATTCCACCTAAGTATAGAGAGGTACAAAAAAATCAGATGAGGTGAATTAATAAACGCAATGGTTTACTACATTAAATAAAAAAGTAACTATAATTGGATAATTTAAAAGTAGGTAATGCTTATTAGTAGTATATTATTACCCTGTAATGTCGGATATCAGGATTATTCTAAAATAATTATGTTTTAAGTCTTAATGATAATTAACATATATTTACGGTCTATATTTAAATTCGCGTTTTTTATTTACAGAGTGGTCTTGAACATTCCAGTCTAACATTTTGTATTCCTTTGCTTTTATTTGGTGACCGTTTAGATTAGGATTAGGTCAGATGATATTTCAGATACAATGAAATACAATACAATAAAATTGAGACTAAAAATTCTTGAGTAAAAAATTGCGAATCTGAAAAGGACTGATTTTTACTATGGCTCTGGGATATTGCCCAACATGGTGGGATATTTCACATTTTCCCTGAGTCGTGCATATCTTGAAAACCAGACAACACTTGCAACATGTGCACATGTTCCTACTGTTCGGGATCCAGATTTACAGGTGCAATAATATGCCCGAATACTGTCCTCATTGTATTCTATCCACTGTTAATATTTGGTATTATTTCTAAATCTTAATATATCCTGGGCCAATTTGGTTATCCTCATCTATGTGGACTGTAGTTCTCAATCGTGGCTTTAGATGAATTTAAATGAATATATTAAACCGTAAATATATTTTTGTGTAACTATCAACTAGAACAATTATTATTTTTTTTTACCACCCTGTATATACCCAAGCAGCAATTTAACGGCGTAGCGACGTTGTTAAATGCGACCCGACAAAATGGTGGATGATTTTTGAGTCTTTACGTCGTTGTGCAGTGACTGTGACACTAGCGCCCTCTGTGTTATTGATTTTTTGGTGGTGTTTCACTACCCAAAATGTTGCCCATCTCAAACTTTGGGATTTTCCGTTACTAAAATGAACTTATTTTTATACACTTTAGAAAATGGCAAACAAAAAATTATAATTTGATAATTACCGTTTATTAAATAGTATTTATATGGCCACTATGGGAGCAAAATTTAAAAACGAAATTCGGTTTACTGACAAATATGCTTAGAAACGGAATGAAAAAACACGCGCGCCCTAGATTTGTTTGTGTTTAAACGAAAAATATTGCTTTTTTTATGTAAAAAAATGGATGCTACTAAAGCCCTCTTTTCCCTGTTCAAATACCTATCTCGCCCGGAACATAAAACGTCTCCAAAATGCCATTCAATGCTGTTGGTAGCATTTTTCGCCGTATTTAGTAAATATAAACAATGTCAGCCACTTCGAACATAAACGACAGCATCAAAAGTGGCGAATAATATGAGAATCTCAAAAAATATACGTAAATGGACTACAGTCGTCAAACATTCCCAAATGAACCACTTGCCACGACCGTTGGTTACTATCAACCCAACATGCGACTGGAAAACGCTTCAACAATTCCGCCGATGACAGTTCCCATAACCTTACTTTTTATTCGATTTTTCTAAAATAAATGGTCAGTGAACTGTGAAATAAAATTTTAGTTTTTTCAAATATGGCAGGACACAAAAGTATTTTTAGTGAGGGGCAAGAAGTGAAGCTGTGGATCAGACATTACTGTTTAAAGAGCACCAGTCTTCCTTTTTCGCCCATATACTTGTAGGATAATGTCATATCTCTGTCAGGACCCTAATTCTTGAGCAGGGAACGACATAGATTTGTGTCGAATGATCCCACGTCGAACGCATTTTGTATTCTTGAGCGGTGATCGCTCATTCCATTCTATCAAAATTTGGGTGTTCCCGCTCTCCGACTCCAAAGCCAGAGATCGGTCCCATTTTTCAGGCAAGCATATGCCCCGGGATTGATCTCTTATCTTGAGGGATCGATCCTTTTCTCGAGATTCAAGAATTAGGTCCCTAACCAGTTGAGCCAGTTATTTAAAATCTAGAGAGAGATAGGGCGATCTGCCGTACATAAGTGCAGCAGAGAAGGAATATAATGCCTTTCGTTTGGAAACTTTTCTTTTTCACAAGAAAAGGGCACTTAAGTTCGTCAAAACGGCCGGAAAACGTCGCAAGACAGCAGGTCAGAAACGTCGCAAGTTCACATAATGTGAAAGTTGTTTAGACGTTGATACATCGGCAGAACGTAACTAGAGTCTCATAAAAACGTCCACACGACGTCACTGGTTTACTAGAAAATGCACCAACTCGTGACAGGTCGGCTAAACGTTGGGTAGACGGTAACAATGTCGCTGCAGTATTATCTAACGTTAAAGCAACGGAATTTTGTCGTAATATGCAGAAAATTGTTGCATGGGTAGCTAGCATAATAAAATCATATTATAGTTAAGGGTTATTTATTTAAATAAAAATTATTGTTGATCTTATAGCCCTAGTGAATCTATTTTAAAAAAAGACGTAGGTAATTGTTAAAGCGTCACTTTTTATTATTTTGGATAATTGTGTAATTAAGGCACATAAATTTATACAAAGTTATGGATAAAATCAATTTTAAATATTTAAAAAAAGTCGGTTTTTAAAATAAAGCAACAGAGCAAGCATATTTTTATGTATAAGATTTTGAGACCACCATACATTTAAAATAGGTGTACGAGCAAAAAATAATACAATCGGCTAAGAATATTTTGAATTTTGATTTTCTAGCACCATTTTATAAAAAGTTATTTAATGAAATTCGCATTCCCAGTGGCGTCCGTTTAAATCAATATAACTCAAAACTGTTTAAATCAATATAACTCAAAAAACGAAACCTATGACCTCCCCAAGTTTGTTGTAAAATTATCAGAGAGGTTGGGGCTCTCACATATTACAAGCCCAGCCAATTTCTCACATCCCGGTAATCAATGTAATTAGTGCCTCATTTTAATTTTTTTGAATATATAGTCGTGGGTAAAATAGAGTTTTTTGATTGTTTATGTTTATGACTAAAATATATAGAGCCAAAATGTTTTTTAAAATATTTTCTTAGGTCGTAGATCAAAAATAAGACCACATTATTTAGTGCCATTTATTGCCTAGATACGTAATTTGAGAATTTAGCTCTACATATAAACACAAATATAGGGTGGGCCAAAAAATTTGTCGCTTTTTGAATGCGATATAACTTTGGACCCAATCGGCCGATTTTCGAAATGTTTGGCTGTTTTTATAGACAAAAGATGAAACTTTACTGACCCGTCACAAAATTTGACATGTGTCAAAAATCCAAGATGGCAGAGAGTTTTAAAAAATGGGTAAATTTCACCACTCTGCGAAAAATTTGTGTACGACCCTGGACTTGATTTTTGTTTGAAATTGTAATGTCTGTAGGACGGTGCACTGTTTAGGGAAAGCATAACTTGCGACTGAGTCGTTCGATTTTGAAAATTTTAGGCTTGTTGTTATGAAAAGACATGAGTTCTTGCTAATCAGGCTCAAAATTTAACAAATGGGGATATTTTACTCTTCGCGCAAGCAAGAACCCATGTCTTGTTTTATCACCAAGCCTAAAATTTTCAAAATCGGACGTCTAAGTCGCAAGTTATGCTAGCCCTAAACAATGCACCTTTCTACAGATATCACCAGTGGGATTTACTAAGATCTAAAATAGTACCCTCCCACCACAGGTTTAAATATTAACCTGTAGGGGGTAGTAAATTTTAAAACCAATTTTCAAAAAACACTTACTCATACAGAAAAGACACAAATTTATTAATTATTTTGTATTGTTATTGCAAAATACCACTGAAAAACAAAATATCCCATATTTTAGGACAAAATGCTCTAAAACTAACTTTTTTTGACTAAAAATTTGGCACATAATAGCTTCATTATCTGTGTTTGAGGTTAGAAAGTTGGTGATTTTTTAGACCACCTCTTAAATTTAAATTTAATTTGTTTATTTAAATTTATAGCCCTGAGAAAGGATTGTTTTGTGGAAATTGGTAATAAATTCGTTTATAATTTCCCTAAGTAACGGTTTTTACAAGGACTAATTTACTTTATTTAATATTCCAAGTTGTTCATTAACCAATAAAACACCTCCAATTTTGTCCAAAAAAAATGCCAGATTTTGAACCCGTTTTCAGCACAAAATAGTAGTTTTAACAAATAGTGGCTAAAATAGTGCTTTTTTTACAAGCGTTGGCTTAAATAACGAGCGCAGCGAGGTATTTAAAAACGCGAGTAAAAAAAAGTACAGTTTATCCGCGAGTTGTTAACACTATTTTTTGAATACCTTTATCCAAAAATCCAAGAAAAACAGGAAAATACTTTTAAAAATCGCGAACGAATAAAACTTCTGGCAAAAAACCGTCTTTACACTATAAATCAAGGCGGCTGGTGAATGAAATAACATAATAACGATGTGCCTTTTTACTCGTGATGCATTCGTTTATCTGCTTAGAGAGCGGAGCGTGTAGAGCGTAGAGCGATAAACGAGTGCGAGTTTTATATATAATTAACCTAACCTTCAAATTTGTTTTTGAAAAGTTTGTGTACTAATGTTTCTCATCACGAAGAATATCTTTGCTACATCAATGAGCCAAAAATAATTTTGCTTACCTTGTTGCACAATAATCTTGTAATATTGTTCGGCGCTTACGCTTACGTTGTATAAAAAATTTTCTTCGTCGAAAATTTGAACGAACGACATTCTAGAAACTAACCAAACGTTAAAAAAAAAACTAAACTCGGCACTACTCGATAAATAAACAAAATTCCTAGGTTTGAATTTCCGTAGTTTGACACACGTCGATATATTTAAATGATTTTTTCGTAAATACTTGGTGAAAACTGGCGAAAATGGCTTAATTTTTAGGCAATAATAATTAGATTTTTTCAATATTACTATTTTCCGCTAGTTCTCTTTAATTTTGGGTAAAAAATGGACACAAATCTTTTTTTGAAGAATATATATTTATGAGGGCACTACGAGGCAACACAAACATAAGTGAAGGTCACTGATTATGCACGAAAAATATACCAATATTTAAAAACTGAAATTAAAACATTGAGGTTATCTAAAAGCTCAGTTAAGAAAACTTTCCTTACTCAAAGCCCACTTATTTCAAAGCTGTAGCTTTTATCAGTAGAGGTTGATGCAAGTCAAGGTACAAGCAGAGGTAAGAGATCCGAACTCGCTGTTTGTGATTTGAACGTAGCTAATATATTGAAACTGGCATTTTGATAGTGACAGAAATGTAAACAAAACTTGCATTTAAGTTTTTTAATACATTTTATAAAAACACCTTTTAAATAAATATGAAATTAATCTACTCCTTATTTTATTATTACCCATCTAAATCGTTGTGTGACATCAAGTATAAATTGGAAAAATTAATTAAAAAGCGAAAGTTTTAATTAGAGATTTTAATTTGTTCTACAGAGTGTTTACTATTTAAATCCCGTGTGGGTGTAAATTTTTTAATATTATTTTCTTCTAAATTGAAACTTTCTTCTTAAGTCCAACAAAAGATTGTGTTAAGATGATTATTCAATAAACAAATTTATTAAAATTCTTGTTATAAATCAAACTATATGCAAAACAAAAAAAAGGGTAAAGATCCTGGATCCCCGCGCGGAATGAGGGTATACCCCAAATCTCGTCGGGGATATTGGGAACTTCACCTACCTCCAGCCAAACACTCCCGAGGGGCCAAGGCTAGAGAAGAGAGGCAGGAAGAAGAGAGAAAATGAGGCGGTACATTGACCTTCCAAGTGGTCCGAAGCGGACCCGGGAGGACAATAGCCAGACCCCTCCAGAAAGGGTGCCTCGGAAAAGACCTAGAGGACCAACTGAGCCGGGAAGTGACCAGGAGAAGAATCGATCCCCTCTTTTGAGGAAGGATCGGGTCTCCCCTGGTAGGCAACCCGGTACAGCAACAGCCCCCTCTGGGAGCAGGGGTCCACCCCCAAGGGAGGATCCAGCTCTACAGGTGGTGTTCAGGTCCGACAGGGAAAGGGGAAGAGGGGAAGAGACAGAGGCAATATCCCTGAGGAGAGCGCTAGTGGAAGCTATGCGGACCATGGAGGGTCTTTCTGAGGACCAACCAGGACCGGAACTTCGTTTCCACAATTCAGGGATCGTAGACCCGGAATGGTTCCTGGTCTCGGCCCATGACGCCATAACCAGGAACTGACTCATGCAGCAGACTCTCGAGGTCGACGGTGCCACGTTTACTCCTACCAGAGCGGACGAGGCACCTTGGCCAGAGAGAGTTAGCTTCTGGGTCAGAAGCCAGAAAGAAGTGGACACGGCAAGGTTGCCGCGTGTTCTTCATCTTCAGAACCGCCGCATGGAGGTCAGAGAGTGGAGGCATGTTTCCACGACCGGAGGACCAGGAGGGTGACACCTCACCTTTCGGGTGAGTCGGGAAGTGGTGGATCGACTGCAGGAGGCGGGATGAACTCTGTACTATGAGCTTGCAGCAGGGTTTGCAGCTATAGTGCGGCGGCTCGGCGGTCCCCCGGGGGACCTCACCATGAGAGCCTCGCCAAGGAGCCACTGCCATGCCGCTACAAAACGGCGGAGATGGGACGTTATTCTGATACAAGAACCTCTATTTCTTAGGGACAAAATCAGAGGACTAAGGACGGCGGGCTACACCATCCACACCGGCAAAACGTAAAATTCTAATCTGTAGCGCATACTTACCATACGATAGCGCATACTGACCATACGATACCATCAGAGGAATTAGTAAAGGTAGTAGACTATGCAAAAAGGCAGAATCTAGAACTCGTAATAGGGTGTGACGCTAATTCGCATCACACAGTGTGGGGCAGCTCAGACGTTAACCGGAGGGGGGAAGCTCTGCTAGAATATCTATGGGTCAGATTTAGAGGTAATGAATAGAGGTAGCGAGCCAACTTTTGTGGTCAGTAACCGCCGCGAGGTTCTGGACATAACAGTGGCAACAAAAGGTATATCGAATGAGATAAAGGAATGGAATGTCTCAGCAGAGATCTCGAGCTCTGATCATAGAATGATCGAATTCGACATCTCGAGAGAGACGCCGGAAGAGTAGAAGAGAAGAAATCCGAGGCAAACAAACTGGACCACCTATAAGGAAGGCCTAAAACGAGCCTTGGATACCGAACCATCGGAAATCTCTAGTAAGGAAGAGCTGGAGGAGAAACTAAACAAGCTACAAGGTCACTATTTGCTACGAGAGGGCGTGCCCACTTAAGATGGTTCCCCAGAAGAAGGTACCATGGTGGAACAATGATCTGAAGAAACTCAGAGAGGAGACCAGAGCGACCTTCAGGAAGGTCATGAGAGAGGACACGGACGCCGCGTTGGACGCACACAAGGAAGCCAAAAGGAAATTAGACAAAGCAAAAGGTCAAGCTGGAGAAACTTCTGTGGGGAGCTAGAGGGCCTCTCCGATGTAGACAGACTGATAAAAGTGCTAAGTCAAGATAAGGAGGAAACAATAGGAATGTTCAGGAAACAGGACGGAACGTGGACCACTTCTGCCGGAGAGGAAGTGTTCGAGCCCAAACACCTTCCGACGCTGAAATGGTCGGATATCCTGACCTTTATCTAAAGGACGGGAAGGTTCGACCATGGTGGAGTGGGAGCGTGAAGGGGAAGCTCTGGGGGATGGCGAAAAGGGCTCGCGTAGAGCCTAGTCGCCGGGCCAGGAGCCGCCCCCCCCCCTTATTCTACTACTACTACATATGCAAAACTCAAGGAGGGTTGGTTTAAAATGCTAAAAACCAAAAATTTCACTTATACTTAGGACCGTTGTAAAATAGACTAAATGCTTTTAGTAAATCCCACCGCACAAGTTTTGGTCTAATTTAATTTAAAATTTTTTTGGATTTTAGACATATGTGAAATTTTGATTCGCGGCAGTAAACTTTCAACTTTTGTCTATGAAAATAGCCAAAAATTTAGAAAATCGGCCGATTGCGTCCAAAGGTCAACGCGCTATGTTCAAAAAGTGACAAATTTTTTGGCCCACCCTATACTATACTCAATCATTAGTCTGCTGCTCATATGCAGACTCGATACGGGCCAATCCTTACGTAACGTTGAACGTATCGTTACGATCACTGTCTCGTATACATAAACCTAACGTATCCCGACCATCTTTCGAAAAAATTAGCGTTGTTGTCGCTTAAAAGACGATAAGAGCGAGGAGTAAGTTTTTAGGATAAAAATGATGACAGATTACGTCCGGTCGATACGTTTTGTCTCAAACATCTAAAAAGTACTTTTTTACCTCAACTTTTCCTAGACGTATCTCCGACTGCAATACGGATAAGTTAACAAATTTAAAACAAGCTAAAAGTACTTATTACCTGACCTCTGCTCAAGATCCTCATAAACGAAGTATGACAAAACGGAAATAATGTCTAACTAGCGATTTTGTATTTATACCAGCTAAAGAAGTACAGAGTGCGCACCACTGCATCAAAAGGAAAAACATATTCCATTGAGACTATAGCGCAACACTGAGATAAAGTCGATTCGCTGTATGATGTTATCGCTTTTTGAACAGTAAGTCAGTTAAGTTAGAATGCTCTTGCTGTACTTGATCGTACCAGACATCCCACTGGTTCACTGTATTCGGCAAAATATGAGTGGGCTAAATCAGCGGCCTTAAAACAAAATTATTTAAGAATTACGCGTTATACTTATACCACGATAAATATTTCTATTTTGTTTTATTTTTCACTTCTACTTTTTTAAAAAATTTTGCGTCAATAAGTTAAAAATTTTGACAGGTATTTTTTCCGAGAATTTAATTATTTTGCGGTCATTATAGTTAAATCTGGAGCTGTCGTGAATGTAATAATCACTATTTTCCAAAAAATAATTAAAATTTGCTCCAGTTGGGGATGGTATGTTCTATTTTAAATAAATAGGTATGCTTTTATTTGCTTTTAGTTTGTTTCTTATTGTGTGTGAATTACGGAATTTAAAGCAGTTATAAAGTAAAGTTATGGAAAATGTTCAGCAAGGCGATACAACGCCTAGAAGGTGTTTATCTCTAGATGAACGCCGTTTGGTATTACAAGTGGAACATTATTTTACGTTAGGAAAAAAAACGGGCCCATTAGTGTCTATTTTAGCAGTGCAAAAACGAACGTCTGATAAGAAGACTTCGAAAAAAGAGTGAAGAGGAATTGGACAGACCATATAAAAGGGTTCGACAGCATTCAGAAAACTTTGATCTATCTCAAGGGATTAAACTATCGATTAAAAATATTGTTTATGATATGTATAAGTCAAAGGATTATGTTACCCTCAAAGCTATTCTAGAAAAGATAAAGGAAAAACAATTTGCGATATTGGAATTACCAGTTTGTCCAAATTTTTGAAAGAGATGGGCTTTAAATGTAAAAAAAAACGAACAACAGAAAAGTGCTTTGCGAGAAATCCAATATTGTGTCAAAGAGATGGTAATTTTTAAGAGATTACATAAAAAACAAAAAATCAGAATTGCCAAGACAAGTTGTTTTTCTTGACGAAACATGGGTATTTGCGCACGGAACTCGCAGGATGAATGGAAACATTGCTATTCCAGTACCCGTGCAAGTAATGGAAAAAGATATACAGACCGCTTCAAGCTACTGCGAACATAGGGCGGAAGAAGTCTAATTTGCCAGTGTACGTACATGCAGAGACACCGCACGCCTATCAGTGAAGCAACCAATACTCAGGCTTGTGATCACCACTTGCATGACTTTCCTTTGGTATTTAGTACGCCTCTAACCACGGTGCTG
Organism: Oxystoma pomonae; assembly: GCA_963921995.1. NCBI lineage: Eukaryota > Metazoa > Arthropoda > Insecta > Coleoptera > Brentidae > Oxystoma > Oxystoma pomonae. The sequence continues at coordinate 75,689,868 of OY998166.1, read as the reverse complement.
TGTGGAGTGTAGTCAATGAAACCGGAATTTGGTCAATAAATACGCAAATTTTTATAACGTAATTTTCTTATTTTTTGTCACTGATAAATAAGAGCGTTTTATTGTCAACTGCTCAGATTTATCAGTGACGACGTGTTACAATGAAAATAATAAGGAGAAACAAAATAAAAGCAAGTTCTCAAAATAAAATAATATATTCTAAAAACCAAAAAGATTCTCCCAGTCAAAAAAAAATTAAAGCAAATGTTCGAAAAGTCCTCCTTGCTCGGCTAGACAATATCCAAGCCTACTATAAAAACCCCTTCTAACGTTTCCAAGCATGTTAGGGGTGATAATTTGAAAACCTTATTCAAAAACAGATAGAAGTCATTAGGAGCAAGATCGGGAGATCGAGCTGGCCATAAAATAGTTCCCCGTGTACTTATAACCCGATTAGGAAATACATTATCAAGATATTCCCTAACAAGGCCAACATTGTGAGCGGAACAACCATCTTGTTGAAACCATGTTTCACCAAATCTTACACCTAACAACTGCCTAGCAGTTGGAATAATGTGCTGCTGCAGTAGATCCAAGTATCTAGGACCATTCAAATTGCAATTGCCGTTAATAAAAAATGGCCCAATTACGTGTTCCCCTATAATACCCCCCCCCAAACATTTAGTTTTTGGGGATACTGTGTTCTTACGTCAAAATACAAAAGCAAATTTTCCCTCGACCAATATTGAACGTGTGTTGGGTTATGACGATTTGACCATTTGACCATCTGCACTTTTTCGGCAACTTCGTAGACATCCATTTTTGGTTTTAAAAATGTATTATTTCAATTAAGAACTTACCCATCTGTTTCTCGAGCAAGGCAGAAATAAAACAAAATAATAAAAACAAAATGAATTTCCAAAAGATAACACTGCAGCGTGCTTTGAATCCACCTCGGTCGTACGGCACGGAGAGTAAATTGGACTTGATTCCCCCTATATTCGCAGTAGCTTGAAGCGGTCTGTATTTCAAATGCCAGTTTAATATTTTCATCAACAAAAAAAAACTGAAGATTATCACGGCAATATAGATGCTAAAATTTTGAGCATTGGTTTGAGGAAAAACTTTTAAAAAGTTTAGAAAACCCTTCCTTAATTGTTTTGGACAATGCGTCTTACCATACGAGACTCGAAAAGAAATTTCCTACAAGCAGCTGGAAGAAAAGAGGAAATAAGAGAGTGGTTGAAAGTTTGAGACAATGATGTGTGAAGTTTGCACCTGAAGACGATCAGAGATTGTACTGATCGAAACGTCGTGTATAAATAAAATATAGACAATGGAAGTCCGAAACACAGAGTGAATTTCAAGAGAGTGGTTGTCAAAGAAAAACATAAGCCAAAATTTATTTTTAAGAAGGGATCTTTTAAGCAAGTGTAAAGAGCAGCCAATAAAAAAAAATATGTTGTTGACGAACTAACCCTTAAATATGGACATCAAGTTTTGAGATTACCACCCTACCATTGCCATTAGAACGCAATTGAATTGGTATGGGGTATTGGGAGGAGGCACTTAGCAAAGTGGGCAAAGAAGAATGGCGGAAATGCATTGAACACGCGGAAAAAATATTTTTGAATCTTATGAGACAGAACAGGTTATAGACGAAGTAAGACCGTTAATTATTACGGATGATGATAATGATTCTGAAAGCGTAAATACAGATCGAGGAAGACTATTTTTAGTATGTATTTATAAGTAGGTGCGTTCTAGCGCAAGACTGTAATATCGGTTCTTTTTAGAACCAAAACTTTATAAAAAAGAATACGTAAAACTAATTTGCCTAAATACTATAAAAGCTAAGAAATAATCTTTTTTTATCTTTTAATTATTTTTTATTAACTTAAGTACTGTTTACAAATGTCCAAACCGTGACTTTCCTAATTACCGATGCAAAAAAAATAATTTTGTCGGCACTTGTTATTTAAACCAACGTAAAAAAGTACTATTTTAACTACTAGATGTAAAAACTACTATTATTTAGAAAATGTAATTCGTCACGTTCCAAAAATATAATTTATTGTTTGAGAACCACCACACTTACCTGCTCAAGAGGTTTTATTACTTATCGGACTTCTTACAACGAATTCACTTTATCTTTGTCTCTTGGTTTTACTTAAAACCGCAAAGGACATAAATATGCGAGTGATGCACTGACTGTCTCAATTGAATGCGCTATTACTTATATTTTTTTGAATCCTAGTATAACTAGAGAAGAAATGTTTTACAACGAATGAAAGTTTATAATAATTTCTAACAACTAGCGATTTCTTTTTGATGCATGCACCAGTGCGCAATGAAAAATTAATTGTATTTAAACCAGCTAGAAAAGGGCAGAGTGCGCACCAGTGCTTCAAAAGGAAAAAGCTATAATAGCATATTCCATTGGGACTATAGTGTAACACTGAGTTATCAGTGTCTCTTGTTTTTACTTAAAACCACAAAGGACATAAATATTCGAGTGCTGCACTTACTATCTCAATGGAATGCGTACTATTACATGTTTTTTTTTAAATACAGGTATAACTAGAGAAGAAATGTGTTACAAAGAAAGAAAGTTAACAATACACAAAAAAAAAAATAATTCAGCCAAATAAATACTTGTTTCCCATGGTCCAAACAAATATTTGTTTGAACCAAACAAATATTTATTTAGGTCAAAATAAGTTTCTTTAAGCCAAATAAAACTTGCTTGACAGAAATAGATATTTATTTGATTCAAACAAATACTTGTTTGGACCATGGGAAACAAATATTTATTATACTCAATTAACCCTTTTTTTTATGTGTAATGTCTAACAGCTAGCGATTTCTTTTTGCTGTTCCAGTGCGCAATGATAAATTAATTGTATTACTATCCTTTGTATTTATACCAGCTAGAAAAGGATAGAGTGCGCACCAGTGCATCAAAGGGAAAACGCTATAATAGCATATTTTTACTTAAAACCTCAATGAGTTCTGCACTCACCGTCTCAATGGAATGCGCTACTACTTATCTTTTTTTTTTAAATCCAGGTATAACCAGAGACAATGTGGTTTTCACAGAAAGAAAGTTTCAATATGGCAGCGTCTTCACTTTAGACTATGCCTTGCTGTTAAACGTCTGCCAGTCCAATGGCGATCTGAACTACAAAGTAGTAATTAAGAAGATTGAGAAGCCGAGCGAAAATGACACCTACTGTAAGATCTGGAAAAGTGAAAAGCAGGCAACAACTGTATGAAATTCACGAGCCAAAAACACTTGAGGGGCAATTTTTTCACGCAAAGGATATTGCCCATGGAAATTTGGATTTTATAGGATTGCCTGATTTTTTATTTATTGTAGTACTTTCCCTTAGAGGAATTTTGTTTTATTGCACTAACTCTCAACTCCTCCCAGAAGTATCCGAAAAGACACGTCAAAGTTGTCATAATCGCTCTTTTGGGTTTGTGATTTATAATACTGACTTTATTTGCAAATCGACCTTATAGTCGGGGGTTTTTTCAAACCTATAGGAATTTTTGTTAATTTTGTTTTAATTTGGCGCACACTTAGGCATGACTCCGGGGAACACCAAACCAATATAAATTTTTTCGACGACGGCGGCGGCGTACTTTAGGCGTCGCGACGCCCTAAACTTTTTTTAGGACATAGGGTCATTTTGACAGCTGTATCTCGGTCATATATCAATATTTTAAAATTTTGGTTAAAGCTCTTAAAAAGCTACGAAATGGCCTTTAATATGGTAAGCATGATTTTTAACTTCCGGTTGATTGCATGAAAAAATAATCAATTTGAAATTTTAAAAAAATGTGTTTTTTTTTCTAAAAATATACAAAAAAAAATCCTATTCGATATTTATGAACGGAATTGTGAAAATTCATTTTGAAGTGACTGTAAGAAAGTCCTAGCTATTCACCGATTTCAAAAAAATGCAAATTCATGCCACGGAAAAATCACAAAAAAATTGGAAAATGACGAATGTTTAGAAAATTCTTAATTTTTTGACCCCGGCGGCTCAACTTCAAATTTTTTAATCCACATTCTCTTTACAGATCTGCCAAATATGTTTTTTAAAAGGTTATATAACACGCTAGAATAATAAATGTAATAAGGCACGATGGGCCCCCAAGTTAAACAACATACATAAAAAAAGCTTTTTTTTAATACCTTCATCAAAAACATGATTTTAGTAACTGTCTGCAGATAACTAAAGAATAGCTTTTCTGGTTACCGATGCAAAAAAAAACTTTTTTTTTTGATCACGGGTGCAAAAAAAGATTTCGGTCCGTTTTTTACCCAAAGTTAAAGAGACATAGTGGAAAATAGTAATATTGAAAAAAACTAGTTATTCTTGCCTAAAAATTAACTCATTTCCACCAGTTTTCACCAAGTATTTACGAAAAAATCATTTAAAGACATCGTCAAAATATCAAATTGGCAAAGTTAAAATGGCGCAACAATGAACGTCACCGAGTAAAAAGACACATCGCTATGGGAACGATTGTTATTTCATTTACCAGCCGCCTTGATCTATAGTGTAAAGATGGTGTGTGGCGAGAAGTGCTCTTCGTTTGAGATTTTTAAAGGAATTTTCCTGTTTTTCTTGGATTTTCTGATAAAGTTTTTAAATACCTCGCTGCGCTCGTTATTTAAACCAACGCTTGTAAAAAAAATCACTATTTTAGCCACTAGTTGTGAAAACTACTATTTGCTATTAACATCAAAAATAACAAAAATTATGTCACGCTTTATATTTTGTCGTGTGTTTAGAAATTTTTTCAGGGGATTGTTTACAGAAGCATATGACATTTGGCAGGTCTGTAAAGGGAATGTGGACTAAAAAAAAAGTTAAGCAGCCGGGGTCAAAAAAATTGAGATTTTGTAAATTTTCTGAACATGCATTTCCAATTTTTTTGTGATTTTTCCGTGGCACGAATTTGCAGTTTTTTTATAGCGACGAATAGCTAGGATCTTCTTATAGTCACTTCAGAATGAATTTGCACAATCCCGTTCATAAATAGAGAATAGATTTTTTTTTTTGTAAATTTTTAGAAAAAAAACACATTTTTTTAAAAAATTTCAAATTGATTATTTTTTCATGCAATCAACCGGAAGTTAAAAATCATGCTTACCATATTAAAGGCCATTTCGTAGCTTTTTAAGAGCTTTAACTTTAACTAATTTTTTTTTAAAAATTTCAAATTGATTATTTTTTTATGCAATCAACCGGAAGTAAAATATCATGTTTTGCATACCATAGTAAAGCCCATTTCATAGCCTTTTAAGAGGTTTAATTAATATTTTAAAATATTGACATTTGACCGAGATACAGCTGTCAAAATGACCCTATGTCCTAAAGAAAAGTTTAGGGCGTTGCGACGCCTAACGTATGCCGTCGCCGAAAAAACTAATATTTTCATTTGGTGGTCACCGAAGGCGTAGCTAAGTGTGTACTGAATTAAAACAAAACCACCAAAAATCTTCCTATACATTGGAAAAAAGATATAAAAAACCCCCGACTATTAATGTAATTTCCTTCTTTGAATTTGCCATAACCATTTTTTCAATATAAAATTAAACACGTCAATACTGGCAACGTCATCCTGAATCCGCCAAATTGAACTTTTTTATTTCTCGTCCGATTTAAAGGAAACTTTCCTAAAGGATCGTTCATACAAGGCATAGGATTAGTCACTTGATTAGTATTTACTTTTGTTATAGTGTTATTTAGTCTTACAAATTGCTCACTGTTCATTCTTGTCTTTGTTATAGTCATAAAAATCTTTTTTTTTGTTTTGTTTACTTTTATTTTTGTAGTTTGTTTTCAAAGAAAATAAGGTTTAATAGAAACAGTTTTTTTTGGAACCTACAAAACACTTAGCAACTTCTTTTTTGCTTTTAAGTTGCCTATATAAAATTTTTGAAAATATTGATTTCATTTCTGTCAACATAGATGGGCGCCATATTTACAATTTGGAACTCGCATATGCGCACTTATATTTGTTATAGTAATAGTCGCAATTTTAGTTATAAAAAATATATGACAAAGCATAATCAAAATCATTACAGGAACACTTTCATAAGAAACAGTGGATTTAACTTTTTTCTGATTAAGACTGTAGCAAAAATTAAACCAAAGACTAAGATTATGCCTTTTATGAACGATACCATAAATTATAAAATACTTCCAAAATACCTAAGCCATCTTGCGTCGGCCATATTGAACTTCGCTATTTTTCCTCCGGTTTAAACAAACCTTTTGTTGCACATAAACCGATTTTAACAAAATATTCAATTTTGACCCAAAATTGACATTTGTTTTGCATTGGCCATATTGTACTACATAAATGATTAAAAACGCTCTGCAAAAACATTTTTTGTTTCAATCGAACAAAAAATGACGAAGGTTTTCCTTTAAATCGGATGAAAAATAAGAAAGGTCAATATGGTGAATCCAAGGCAGCGGTGACGTTTTAAATTTTATTTGAAAAAAAGCGGTTATGGCAAATTCAAAAAAGGAAATTACATTAAGGTCGGTGTGCAAAAAGGTCAGTAAAATAAATCAAAAATTCCTAAAAAGTGCGACGTCATTTTTCGTGTTCTTCTCGGAGGGGTAGAGAGTTGGTGCGATGAAACAAAGGTCAACTACTCTACAGTAATATATGAAAAGATCAGAAAATTTGACTGAATACAAATTTCTATTTAAAAAGGGCGATATGCTTTGAGAATATTTTCTGGCTGAAAGCGAATAAAAACTTTCTTGACGTTTAGCATAAAAAACAAATATGGCCGAGTTAATTTTTTATATGACAATATAGGTAATGTTGGGACGTTAGTTAACGATATGTCTGTCTTTATTTTATTATATTATATAATTATATATTATTATAAGAATTATTACTCTCAAAAATATTTTTTACTATTTTAAACAATCCGCAAAAAAATTACATTCTTGTTTTTAAAATGTTAAAAAATATACCTCAAAAAGTTTAAAAGCCCTTTATCAATGTCCTTAAACCTTTTGCAATCTTCAAAGCTTATTTCGTTTTCGAGATATTGATTTGATATTGCTTGTATCTCAAAAACGAGTGCACTTATTTTAATGCGGCAAAGTGTTATCTCAATAGGAACAACATTTCTAATTAGTTCTTAAGTGAGATATACAAAATTGTCAGTTTGCAGAAGTGGAGGGATGTGGTATCTTAAAAAATAGTTTAAATAAAATATATTTGTTAACTTTCTTTCTTCTTTGATGAACAGTGGCGTTTGAACGGAGGGGGGGGGGTTGGGGACAACTCCCCCCCTTCCGAAATTTTCAGCGATATAAAATTTTTTATTTATTCTGAAGAAAAGATCATGACGTCTGAACAACTGCCGGAAAAAATAATCAGTCTATCCCCCCCTCCCGAAATGCTTTCTTACTACGCCCCTGATTGTAAATATGCTTGGTATAGTTTTTTTTCATCAGAGCATTTCTGCTATAACTCGCTGGCTTCGTTTATGATAGTTTGATTATGACTGACTACATTGCAACTCTTATCAACTCTCATATCAACACAAAAAAAGAATTTTTCATTTGTTTAAAAAAGGTAACTTTTTGTGCCTAAAATGTCATACACCGTCGCTGATTTATTGAAACCTTCTATACAGGGTGTTTCAAATTCGATGGTCACCATGGGGATCTCATAAACGGTCGGAGATACAAAATGGTTTAAATTAGGGAAAAGTTGTGCAATTTCATGTTTTGCTCAAAACCAAAAAAAAAATTACGAATTCCGGATAGTTCCGGAGATAGGCGAAAAAACCCGAAATCTTCATTTTTAGTTTTTATTTTTCTGCGTCCCTATTTTTAAAGCTGTCAAAAAACGGTAAAACTTTCTACAGGCACTTTTTTAGGATCTACCTAGTTAGGACTCCATTTGTGAGACTTGACATTTAAGTGTGACAGGAGCACTGTCAAGTTCATTTTTGCTGCTTTTGCTGCTGTTTGCTTTATAAAGGATGACAGATAACATTTTGCAAACTTATTTTGACAAGTCACCTGACGTTTTGGGTTTATTGACCATCATCAGACCAATTTTTTTTTGACATTTTGTTATAACAAAATAACTTTATCTAATATTTTAAAAATAGGTTTTTTCTTGGTTTTTTAATCTTTCAATTTGGGCTGATGATGGTCAATTAACTCAAAACGTCAGGTACTTGTCAAAATGAGGTTGTAAAATATCTGTCATCCTTTATGAACCAAACGGCAGGAGAGAAGCATGTTTCCATAAGATAAAATGAACTTGACAGTGCTCCTGTCTCACTGAAATGTCAAATCTCAAAAGTTTTAAGCGTTTTTTGACAGCTTTAAGAATAAGGGGGCAGAAAAATAAAAACTAAAAAATAAAGGTTTCATTTTTTTCCGCCTATCTCAGGAACTACCTGGAATTTGTAAACTTTTTTTTGGTTTTGAGCAAAGAGTCAAATTGCGCAATTTTGCCCTAATTTAAACCTTTTCGTGTCTCCTACCATTTACGAGAGATCCCCATTGTGAGCATCAAATTTGGGGTACCCTGTATACCGATTTAGAAAATTGGGATTTTCCATGTCTGAACTCTAAACAGCGCTTCATCGTTTAGCCGCGAGTTGTTAACACTATTTTTTTTAATACCTTTATCAAAAAATCGAAGAAAAACAGGAAAATTCTTTTCAAAATCTCGAACGAAGAGCGCTTCTCGCAACACACCATCTTTACACTATAAATCAAGGCAGCTGTTTCCATAGCGATGTGTCTTTTTACTCGGTGACAAACAAAATTGTTGCGACATTTTAATCTTTGACAGTTTGATATTTTCACGAAGTTTTTAAATGATTTTTTCGTAAATACTTGGTGAAAACTGGCGAAAACGGCTTAATTTTTAGGCAAGAATAATTAGATTTTTTCAATATTACTATTTTCCGCTATTTCTCTTTAGTTTTGGGTAGAGAAATCTTTTTTTGTACCCGTGATCAAAAAGTTTTTTGATGAAGGTCACTGGTTTATTGAAACATTTTATATGCCGACTTTCACAAAATCGGGGTTTTTCAAATCTAAACTCTAAACACTGCTTCATCGTTCATGTTTCTATAATTTAAGGCCTAGACGCACCATAGATACCCTATGTTTACGGGGACTTTGGTTATAGAGCAAGAGTTAAATTATGATGGATAGGTAACCCTCGCCATTTTTTGATAATAGGTGAATTTTCTCGTCCTGAATACGAAATGGATAATCCTGTACCTCAAAATTGTGGATAAGGGCTCGGTACACTAATCCAAAGGTGAGCAATTTTAGAGGCGGTAGGGTAACCCTCACCATTTTCACATATATTGTAGTAGTACCACCAGACCAAAAATCACCTGGTTTGCCGGACCTCATTCATGGATAGGGGTTCGGCACACCACTCTAAAAGTGGGCATTTTTTTAAAAATGGTCTGGTGGTACTACTACATCATATATGTGAAAATGGTGGGGGTTACCCTATCCATCACGTAACCTCTAAAATTGCCCACCTTTGGATTGGTGTGCCCAGTCCTTATCCGCAATTTTGAGATACAGGATTGTCCATTTCGTATTCAGGACGAGAAAATGCACATTTTATCAAAAAAAATACTTGCACTATTATATTATTATTTGAGAAATCTTGGGACTTAATTTTCGAAGCCGCGAGAGGAATCGATCACTTAACAGCCAAAGCAAATCGATGCTCGTTCTGCCATTCACTTGTTCATTTAGGCTTATTTTCGCGACTGCGTCACACGCAATATATCCCCGTCGCTCTCCTTCTCTAAGGTTTAGAATGATATGGAATTTATTCCATTGTTTTGGTTTTGTCGGGTGTTGGCCAAAGAAATTAAAATAAACTAAAAAGCGCACCCCATATATTAAAGGCAAATTTTCCAAATCAGTAACCAAATCTAAGGAAATTGTTGAGGAACATTTATGGCAACATTGTAGAGTCTCGTTCTGATTGGTTCTGAAGCCATACTTAAAATCTGGCGATTTCATACAAATGTGTTCTTTACCTGTGAAAAGATAGTTCCGGCGACGTTTGGGTACTTTTTTCACCTAACGCACACTTCTTATGCGTTTTTATAAGTCTTGAAACAAAAATATAATAATAACAATTAAAAAGATAGCAAAACGTGCCTTGACAAATCAATAACATTTTCGCCCTGGTTGTCAGATTGTACCCAAGCAGCAATTTACCGGCGTAGCGACGTTGTTAAATGCGACCCGACGTCGTTTTAGCCAACATTCCAATCCTGATTTACACCAAAATGGTGGATGCTTTTTGAGTCCTTAGGTCGTTGTGCAGTGACTGGAGTTATATAGTAATCGTTCTTGTTACGTCGTAAAATACGACCCAAAATGACTATACACTAGCGCCCTCTTTGTTATTGATTTTTTGGTGGTGTTTCACTACTCAAAATGTTGCCCATCTCAAACTTTGGGATTTTCGGTTACTAAAATGAACTTATTTTTATACACTTTAGAAAATGGCAAACAAAAAATTATAATTTGATAATTACCGTTTATTAAATAGTATCTATATGGCCACTATGGGAGCAAAATTTAAAAGCGCAAGTCGGTTTACTGACAAATATGCTTAGAAAAGGAATGAAAAAACACGCGCGCCCTTGATTTGTTTGTGTTTAAACGCAAAATATTGCTTTTTTTAATGTATAAAAATGGATGCTACTAAAGCCTTCTTTTTAGGATTCGATGGTCAAATACCTATCTCGCCCGGAGCATAAAACGTCTCCAAAATGCCATTCAATGGTGTTTGTAGTATTTTTTGCCGTGTTTAGTAAATATAAACAATGGCGGTCACCTCGAACATAAACGACGGCATCAAAGATGGCGAATATTATGAGAATTCCAAAAAATACACGTAAATGGACTACAGTCTAAAACGCTTCAACAATTCCGCCGATGACAGTTGACAGTCCCCATAACCTTACTTTTTATTTGATTTTTCTAAATAAATGGTCGGTGAACTGTGAAATAAAATTTAGTTTTTTCAAATATGGCAGGACACTTCAAAGATCCTACTTCTTGGAAGCAAAAGAAAAACGTATTTTTAGTGAGCGGCAAGAAGTGAAGCTGTGGATCAGATATTACTCTTTAAATAGCACCAGTCTTTCTCTTTTGTCCATATACTTGTAGGATAATGTCATCTCTCTTTCTGACCAGTTGAGCCAGTTATTTAAAATCTAGAGAGAGATAGGGCGATCTGCCGTACATAAGTGCGGCAGAGAAGGAGAATATAATGCCATTTGTTCCTTTGGAAACTTTTCTTCTTCACAAAAAAAGGACACTTAAGTTCGTCAAAACTCCGGCCGGAGAACGTCGCAAGACCGGCCAGATACGTCGCAAGTTCACGTAATGTGAAGGTTGTTTAGGCGTTGATACGTCGGCAGAACGTAACTAGAGTCTCATAAAAACGTCCACACGCCATCACTGGTTTACTAGAAAATGCACCAATGCGTGACAGTTCGGCTAAACGTTGGGTAGACGGTAACAATGTTACTGCAGTATTACCTAATGTTAAAGCAACGGAATTTTGTCGTAATATGTAAGACCGTCTGAAGATCACTAATTTAAACACCCAAATTAACGTCCATTTATGTAAAGTATGTGGTCACTGGTCGGAAAATTGTTGGTTGGGTAGGGAGTAAATTTCCTAATTCTGATTTCCATAATGATAAAACAAAACATTATATTAAATAAACTTCCTTATTCATTTTAAATACTTTATTTACGCTACCTATTGCAATATTACTATTATAGTAATTATGAGAAATAAAATAAGGGATAATTATGGAGACTCGGCAACCGCGCTCTAAATTTCTGGAATTTCAGCCTAGATGTGTGATTTGTCTAATGTTTTTTATGCGGTTTCTAGTTTATTTTAATTTCTCTGGTGTTGGCAAATTTTGTATATAATATTATTATTTGCCAAGGAATTTTCGTTGGACCAGGTATCTTTTCTTTTTTTAATCTAAGGATGTAACGATAAACTCTAAAATAGACGTGTGTAAAACTTCCAATGTGTCCTATTTCAATGTTATTTCATTTAGTTTTTGCTTGCTGTGTAAAATTATGCTATTGCACATAGTTTTTCTTACTGATTTAATGACGATAAGTTACCTGTTAGCTAAAGGAAAAAGAAGGATGTATTTTAGTTTTAAGTTTAAGTATTGATTAAAAATTAAAGTTTGGGAATTTAAGCGAAGTATTATATTATATAATAAATATGTCAAAAAGGAAAAACTTGTCTTAGTTTCCACTTCATTCCAAATTCATTCGGACCGATATTTTTACAGTGACAATGACACTTATACGAAAGCGCACTTTTGAGACGTTTCTAGAATTGGTGGTCAGTAATTCTGTGCTAGGTTTACTTTTTCCTGAGAAAATTGGGCTATTTATTATTTTATTATGTCGATAATTTCTATCCCGTGGGATTTTGAATGAAGGAGTTTTGTGAATATGTGGGATTGATAGCTCTTTAGTCACACAATCAAGTGTTACCGGGTTCGCATCCGTGTAGAAGAAGTTGTTATGACGTCATCTTTCAAGATGGCGGCCAAAAATCATAAAACATACAACTTTCGCAACCAATTTCATATAACTCGAGAACGAGGATTCCAAAAAATTCGCTTTCAAGGTTATCCGACCTTAAATGATCTTGAAAATTGCAAAAAAGAATATTTTTGCCATGTTTTTCTTCCAAATATCTTAATATTTTGAGGTTTTGTCAGTCCAACTTCAAATGTACCTCAAACTATTAAGCAGATTGAAGCTTCATGACCTTGAAAAATACCCCAGTAAAATTAACACATTGCAAAAAGAAGCTACTAAAGGGCACTATTCATCAACTATTAAAGCGAAGAAGACCAAATTTAGTAAGACAGAAAAGAAGGGCAAGTCCAACAATATTGTTAAAAAAAATTTTGCTCTGCTATGACGCGTTTCAATAAGGCGGCTGATGTATCAAAGGGCGACCTATAACCACATTTTATTTTATCCAATTTCGTAAAAAGGCAAAAATGACAAGGTGGCCATCAATTCTTGTTGAATTGTTGCCGCTTATTATGAAAAAAAAGTTTAGTTTATGCATGACCTTGATTGACTTTGAAAATACCATGGAAAATTAAAAAAAACCAGCTTTTTGTGATATTTTTTCCTATTTACCACTAAATAGATGTTTATGATATACCCCGGTAAAAATGACCTATATGCCTGTTTCAGAACTTCTACAGGAATGCGGTGGCACATGAATGTGTGTCTAAATAGCTATTAAATCGTCATCCTTGAATTTTATTATGAATGTTAATAAACAAGTGTAGTCATGCACTACTGGCATAATTAGCTTTTTTTATGCTTTTTCGACCGTCATTTTGGAAAATGGCATCTAAAACCACTACACTGGTCCAGTATATGGTAATATATATCTAACTTCTGATAACTCTCTTATAGGTTATTTAAATGACTTTGTTGGCTAGACAAGTGTGTAGAACATAAAACTCACAGTTCCGAAACTTAATAAAAAAGAAAGGCATATAGGCCATTTTTACCTGGGTATAGGGAGGTTTAAAATGAAGTGTTTATTTATGGCTAAGGTGTTAATTTCATCTTCGCCACTTAAAGTTTTTGTGTAGTTGTAAATTGGAGGAAACATCACAAAAACCTGATTTTTTACTTGTACATGTTATTTTCAAGGTCAATCAAGGTCATGCACTAAACTTTTTTCATAGTAAGCGGCGATAAGTAAACAAGAATTAATGGCCATCTTGTCGTTTTTACTTTTTTACGAAATTGGATAAAATAAAATGTGGTCATAGGTCGTCATTTTGATATATCAGCCGCCATATTGAAATGCGTTATAGCTGGAGCTAAATTTTGTTGAAAATATTGTTGATATTCTTATGTTTCTTTAATAGTTGATGAATAGCGCCCTTTAGTATGTTATTTTTGCAATATGTTAATTTTAATGGGGTATTTTTCAAGGTCGTGAAGGTTCAAACTGTATCAAGCTCTAAGGATCGAATTTGGCATACATGCCTAATAGTTTAAGAAGAGAAAATGGCAAAAATCTCGTTTTTTGCTATTTTCAAGGTCATTTATGGTCGGATGATCTTAAGAGTAATTTTTTTGGAATCTCGTTGTCGAGTTATATAGAATCGAGTATAATCATGCCCCGGTTGCCATCTTGAAAGATGACGTAATATAAATCCCTTCTACACGGATGCGAAAAAAACACCCGGTAACACTAGATTGTGTGACTAAAGAGCTATCAATCCCACATAGTCACAAAACTCCTTCAATCAAAATCCCACGGACATACACATGCCTAATATACACACAAAACTTTCACTTTTTCACGAAAGTCACTAAATAACCTAAAACCGATAATAATAATAAGACGTGGTTTCGACTAAAAGTCGATGGCACGCTAAATATAGTGGTTTACGAAATATATATTAAGGGATGCATTTTTTATATAAAAACAACCCCTATGGGGTTAAGAGTTATAGCAATTTAAAGATAATTTTAAAAGATTTTTAAAAATAAAAAATATAAAATCATGTTTGTGAAAAGATACTATAATTATGCGAATTTTTTTCGGAAAGGGCCACATTTTTGCGAGAACCTAGTTTAATTAGCATCGTGATAATTTAAAAAATCAAGTTTTGTCATGATAGATGTCTGTCATGCTGGATTAAAGGTATCTTATAAATAAATTTTAATTAAAAAAGAACAAGCTTTTATTAAAGGCACTAAAAAGTAGAAAATAATTTTTTATCTTTCTGATACCATAATAAAAGCGATGGGCGTAAATTACAAAATTTAACTTTACGGTGATAAGGAGAACTACAAAAGAAGAACTACATTCTTGTTCTATTCGAATGACAAACAAAATGCTTTCATCTGAAGAAGCTGAGAGATAAAAAGACACTATAGTCACATGGCATATATATATACTATTTTTTGCATTTTTGGGCACCGTTTTCATTAAACGAACGAACGAACGACGAAGCTGCCGTAGAAGCAATGAAAGCGCTGCTACCCGCCAAATCAGAAAAAATATACGAAAAACAGTACAACCATTTCCTTAATTGGTGTCAATCTCAAGATGTTGCTGATGTAACCCAGGAAAAAGTGCTTCTGGCATATTTCTTTCATCATGCCGAAAACCTCAAGGCTGTAACAGTTTGGTCTCATTATTCAATGATTAAATCGAAGCTGATTGCGGCAAAGTTAATTTATATAACCTGATAATAAGGAGTGAGACTAAAATATTTTAGTTCCGGGGATAAAAAGTACCATTTTAGTCTCTGAAATTAGGGATTAAAAAACTTTTTTGGTCCCAGAAGTGCAAAAAAAAAATATTTTTACTTTTTAGTGCATTTTCAGTTCAAAAGTTTTTTTTAATAAAAATTTATTTTAAAATTTGCAAATAACACTAGGAACCAAAAAAAAAACCATAAGAGAAAAGTGCAAAATTATTCTTGCCAGCTCCTAATTTGTTTGGATCAAACATAACCTTAAATTAAAAACAACGCTTCTCGGAAGAACGTACGATGTTGATCAACACCACAACATAACCTTAATTCTTCTTTTTTTACATTTTCATGATAGACTATTCAAATTTCGAGTAGTTACTTCTTATGATCATTTTGCGCAGATAATCACAAGCTCGAAAGCAGCTCTGTACTGTACCTTGTATTAACCAAAATGCATAAAAAAATATTTTGGTTTAAATAAATTATAAAAAAACTAGAAAAAGTAAATAACCATAAAATAGGGTTATGTTTAATCCAATCAAGATTTTCCACCGACTCCCTAAGCCGGTGGCGATCGGTGCCAACATTTGTTGGATTGGTAAAATCCATCGAAAAATTTAGGAACTCTATTGTTGGAATGGTGAAATCCATCTAAAATTCATGGACTCTTTTGTTGGCACCGGTGGACCACCAATGGATTTACAAACTCGCCCTATCTCTCAGGTCGCAGTGGAGGGAGCTGTAAATTGCACCACTTATATAAAACCTATCACCGCAACTACATAAGCATGCCTAACTTGAAGCCGAT
Organism: Oxystoma pomonae; assembly: GCA_963921995.1. Taxonomy (NCBI): domain Eukaryota; kingdom Metazoa; phylum Arthropoda; class Insecta; order Coleoptera; family Brentidae; genus Oxystoma; species Oxystoma pomonae. The sequence continues at coordinate 75,673,726 of OY998166.1, read as the reverse complement.
CGGATATGTGGAAGTTACTACGCAATCGAGCATACTTTAGCTATTTTCCCCTTCCCCTACTATTAACGCGTACCAAGCTTAAAGACAGTCGAACAAGTAGAAGTGCTTTAAAATCGAGGTCAAATCGGACTTGAAAAATTTGACACACAATCGGTCATTTTTAACCCGCCATATTGAATTTTAAAAATCTGACCAGAAAATGGTTAGCGGCATCCCCAAATCCCCAGCACACTCAATTTCAACGGAATCCCTCTTCACCGCCTTTGAGTAGGGGGGGAGCTCTCAATTTCATCACACTATATTATTGTTTTGTCACCGCAACTATATAAGCATGCCAAATTTGAAGCCGATCGGATATTTGGAACTTGGTCAAAATTAAACTACAATATTTCATTACATTATACAAATACATAAATATAGATACGAGTAAAGTTAAATAAAAGCTTGTAGAAAATATAACTTTCTTATTTATAGAGCGATTTGTCTCAAACAATTTTGAATATATTAATAGTGAAATTGCCTTTTAGTTTCTGTATAGAAAAACTACCTGTAGGTATTGATAAATCAACTTTTTACTTGTGCATAAACAGTTTTTTTCTAAAACAATATTTGGTTGGCTCTGGCTGCACTAAGATTTTTTTTAATAAATAATGCAAATTCTTGCTTTATTTTAAACAAATTACTAAAATGTTGCTTTTATGGCACTTTAAAAATAATATTAAAAATGCACATCATTGCCGGTACAATATTATTAAAGTACCAGTAGATCGATATGTTTGCTGGGTATAGTATAACTGCCTTTTATATTCTTTATCAATACCTTCTATTTTTAATTTTCTGTATCGAAAAAACATATTGCCATGAAATCATTACTTTTACGCCTGATCCACAGTTTCACTTCTTTGAGCTCACTTCTATTTCCCTCTTCGTCGTTTGGAGAAAGAGGGAAATATATTTTCTATTGCCATCTCACTTTTTTCGATAAAGAGAGAAATAGAAGTAGCGGCTAGAAGTGAAACTGTGGATCAGGCGTTACACGTGTTTTGTTGGTCTTTCTGCCAAACTTTATTTTATAAAAAAAATCTTATACTAAAAAATCCACATTTCTAAAGCGGTTTTGTAATGAGTTCCAGTTCTGCGCTAGGTTTAGTGTTTTTGATTAACACTCAAAAAACAGTCAAATTTGACGCATTTAATATGGCGGACGAAGCAAGAATCCATTATGGAAAAACTTGTTTACTGACTGACAAAAATGTGACTTTTTTCCGAAGACATTCGCTTATAGCAGGGACCTATATAACTTTATAGGTCCCTGCTTATAGTAATTTTGTTGAGGGGACAGTCTTTTCGCAAACATGGGTTTCCTTTTTTTTAAGAAAAACTATTGACTAATAAAATTGTTAAGTACTTTTTTTAGAGTAAGAAGATAACGATTTATATGAAAAATGCACCTCCCAAGGTAAGTTTTTATAATTTGGGTATTACCCAAGAACCACTTAACCTAGTATAGAACCAAGTGCCCATTATTAACACGTCCAGAAAGTATATACGCATTTTATTCAAAAAGTTTTTTTTTATAAACAGAGGGTTTCGTGGAAAACCTTAAAAACACGTTAGAAAAGCAATGGCAAAACTGAAATATTTTTTCGATACAAAAATCTCAAAAAACACCGTGTTAATAAATTAAAATTTGTTCGAGAAAAATCGGTTTATAAATAAATAAGTTGAAATATTTTGAATAATACCTTAGTCGGCCATTTTTAATCCAAGATGGCGGAGGAAGTAAGCGTCCCCCATCAGAGGAAAACTGCTTTTTACAAACTTGTATAGGGAAAAACTAACATCTATCGAAAATCCAGGTTCATCGGGAAAACTTTCCCTTTTGCAACATATTCTATTCATTTTGACATCTTAAATGTCAATATTATGACATATCTACAGAAAAACTTTTTGATGAGTACAAATTATGGAATAAAAAAGTTTTGATCAAGTCGGTAGTTTACGATATACAGGGTGTTCTAATTAGTATAAAAATAGTATAGTTTGCAATTTCTTAAAATTAGTCCATTAAAATTAAAATTTGTTCTAGAAAAATCGTTCCATAAATAAATAAGTTTAAATATTTTGAATAGTACCTTAGTCGGCCATTTTTAATCCAAGATGGCGGAGGAAGTAAGCGTCTCCCATCAGAGGTACACTGCTTTTTTCAAACTTCTATAGGGAAAAACCATACGTCGATGGGAAAAACTAACATCTATCGAAAATCCAGGTTCATCGGGAAAACTTTCTCTTTTGCAACATATTCTATTCGTTTTGACATCTTAAATGTCAATATTATGACATATCTACAGAAAAACTTTTTGATGAGTACAAATTATGGAATAAAAAAGTTTTGATCAAGTCGGTAGTTTACGATATACAGGGTATTCTAATTAGTGTAAAAATAATATAGTTTGCAATTTCTTAAAATTAGTCAAAAATCTCAAAAAGAGTTTCCTATATTTAGTATTTTCTTACTTAGTACGTGTGAGCCAAAGGTTTAAACATTTTGACTCCAAAGCGACGCCTATATGAATATATAATTTTTTAGCAACTTTCGATAGTTTATAATTTCTGCATTTGAAGACTTCTATATATATAAAATCCAAACGGCATCGGCACAAATGTGAAATTATTTGTACATATTATGCTAGCTAGTTTGACGGAGAACATTTAAATGCAGATTTTTTTTTTATGCCTTCATCAAAAACATGATTTTTGTAACTGTCTGCAGATAACTAAAGCATGGCTTTCTTAGTTACCGATGCAAAAATTTTTTTTTTTGATCACGGGTGCACAAAAATTTTTGTCCGTTTTCTAGCCAAAGTTAAAGAGAAATAGCCGGAAATAGTGAAAAAATCTAATTATTCTTTCCTAAGAAATAAGCCGCCAGTTTTCACCAAGTATTTACGAAAAAATATCGTCAAAATATCAAATTGTCAAAGATTAAAATCTCGCAATAATGAACGTCATCGAGTAAAAAGACACACCGCTATGGAAACGATTGTTATTTCATTTACCAGGCGCCTTGATTTATAGTTTAAAGATGGTGTGTTGCGAAAAGTTCTCTTCGTTCGAGATTTTTAAAAGTATGTTCCTGTTTTTCTTGGATTTTTTGATAAAGGTATTAAAAAAAATTGTGTTAACAACTCGCTGCGCTCGATATTTAAACTAACGCTTGTAAAAAAAGCACTATTTTAGGCACTAGTTGTTAAAACTACTATTATTTTAAATTTTTTCAAACAAAAGAAAAATATTTGCTTCACAAGTATCACAAATTTATAAATACGAAAAAATCTGGTGACCCAAAGATGAAAATATCTTTTTAGTAAATCACACCAACTATTAAAAAAAAAATAGTCTGAGTTTGATCCCTTTAATACCAACAAATTCAAAATGATCCATTTTTAAATTCAATTTAAGAAAAGTTCCCATGGTAAATAAAGTTTCTGCCCTTTAGCCGAATTCAAAAAGTTGGATTATAAAATTTGTATTAATTTTATGTTTTTCAGTTTTTTAAAGTCTGTTCAATTTTTAATTAAAGGGTGTTTACTGTTTAATTATTTTAAGTCCAACTGTACTGGTATAAATTTTCCACAAAGAATAGCTAAGTATAGCTGCCGTTATTCTAATTCACTGACTAATGTCAATTCAAGAGATGGAAACTGTTTGATCGTTTGATTAAGTCCTTTCAGTCCAGGGAATCGAATAGAATTGTATCTATGCAGACCGACTATCCACTGAACCTCATGTCCTGTGTTAACCAAATTTGTTTATTGCGTCCCATATTGTGGACATCTAAGCTCAGTAGATGTGAATAGGAATTCAATTTAGTGACTCGTACGTATATCGTAAAGTTGGGTAGTTGTGGTCCGTAAGCAAATATATTTTTTTCGTAATTAATTTTTTCCCCGATTAGTTACTTATTATTATTAGTTTTTCAATATTTTTAAATGTCTCGCTTATTTTCCAACCTACAAAAAAAATTAACACGCAGTTTTGTAGGGAATTGATTTTTTTACAACATTGATTATATAAAGTGTCCTTATATCTGCCTTGGTTATTGAGTAGTGAAGGGACATATGTTAATAATTTCTATCCCGTGGGATTTTGAATAAAGGAGTTTTGTGACTATGTGGGATTGATAGCTCTTTAGTGACACAATGATGTGTTGCTAGGTGTTTTGTTGTCATCCGTGTAGAAGAGGTTGATATGACGTCATCTTTCAAGATGGCGATCTAAAATCATAAAAAATTCAACTTTCGCAACCGGGGCATGATTATACCCGATTCAATATAACTCGAGGATGAGGATTCCAAAAAATTCACTTTCAAGGTCATATGAGCTTAATTGACCTTGAAAATCGCAAAAAACAAGATTTTTGCTATTTTTCTCTTCTAAAAATCTTAATAACTCGACGCTTTGTCAGACTACCTTCAAATGTAACTCAAACTATTAGTCATATATGCCAAATTCGATTTCTAAAGCTTGATGCAGTTTGAAGCTTCATGATCTTGAAAAATACCCCAGTAAACATTTTGCAAAAATTACATACTAAAGAACGCTATTCATCAATTTGGTAAGAACTATAAGAATCTCAAGTTCAATAATATTGTTAAAAAAATTTGGTTCAGCTCTGATGCGTTTCAATATGGCGGCTGATATATCAAAATGGTGACCTATAACATTTTATTTTATCCAATTTCGTAAAAAAGCAAAAATGACAAGGTGTCCGTCAATTCTTGTTGTCTTGTCCTTGAAAATACCATGTATAAGTGAAAAACCATCTTTTTGTAGTGTTTTTTCCAATTTTCCACTACGCAAAAACTTTAAGTGCCGGAGCTGAAATTAACATCTTAGCCATAAACAAACAATTCATTGTTAGCATTTTTTTTGATCTGTCGTCTGCTAACTCTCTTATAGGTAATTTAAATGACTGTTGGCTAGACAAATAAGTAGAACATGAAATTTACAGTTTCGAAACTTGATAAAAATGACAGGCATATAAGTCATTTTTACCGACGTGTAGTATAAACATCTTAAACTCCATATTAAAAAATATGACAGGGAGGTTTAAAATAAAAGATTTAGTTATGGCTAAGATGTTAATTTCATCTCCGGCACTTGAAAAAGCTGGATTTTTACTTTTACATGGTATTTTTAAGGTCAATCATGGTCATGCATCAACTAAACTTTTTCTGATACTAAGCAGCGATAAGTTAACAAGAATTGCTGGCCATCTTGTCATTTTTTCTTTTTAACGAAAGTGGATAAAATAAAATGTGATTATGGGTTACCATTTTTATATATCAGTCGTCATATTGAAACGCGTTATAGCTAAACCAAATTTTTTTAACAATATTGTTGGACTTGACTATCTTATCTTTCCTACCTAATTTGGTCCTTTTCGCTTCAATAGTTGATGAATAGATGTTATTTTTGCAATATGTTAATTTTACTGGGGTATTTTTCAAGGTCATGAAGCTTCAAACTGCATCAAACTCTAAGGATCGAATTTGGCATATATGCCTAATGGTTTGAAGCACATTTGAAGTTGGTCTGATAAAATGTCGAATTATAAAGATTTTTTGAAGAGAAAATGACAGAAATCTGTTTTTTTGCTATTTGCAAGATCATTTAAGCTCATATGGCCTTAAAAGTGAATTTTTTGGAATCCTCGTCCTGAAGTTATATGGAATCGAGTATAATCATGCCTCGGTTTGAAAAGTTGTATTTTTTATGATTTTTGGCCGCCTTCTTGAAAGATGACGTCATATCAACCCCTTCTACACGGATGCGATCAAAACATCGGGTAACACTTGATTGTGTGACTAAAGGGGTATCAATCCAATGTAGTCACAAAACTCCTTAATTCAAAATCCCACGGACGAAAATGTCAAATAATTTTTTTTGTTTTGTTGACGGTTTCGGTCTTTTTTTATATCCAATAAAAAAAGTGGTTTCACAAAAATTGTAAAGAATTAAATTCTCTAAATTTTAGTGCAAGTAGGTTTTTTCTGCAACAAACAATTTTCTGACTGAAATAAGCAGTTGCGGAAAATTTTAGAGAGCGCAAATGCATACACCAGAATTTAAATAATTTAAAAAAGTTTAGGTTTGGAATAGCATTTTCAACTAAATTGAGCAAATCTGGGAGGACATAGGCGAATTTTTGATATGCGTTAAAATACCTGGAAAGTACACACATTCTACAGATAACGTATCTAGTCATCCATGACTGTAAGAGTTACCTCATAATTTTTACTCATAGACTTGCTACAGCTTGTGAAATTTGACTGTTTTTTGCAGTTTGACGTGCATTTTTTTGTAACGAAACTTTTTTTGTGTCTTTATTTAAAGTGACATATTTTTGGTCTTATAATGGATGGTGAGTACAAAGATTACTCTTTACAATACAATATAGTTTTTCAAATTTCATTGGCTAGTGACACTACGGCGTGATTTTAAATTGGATAGAAAATTTACTTTTTTAAAGAGATGACAAACTTTGAAGAAGAATATAAAAAATATATCTTGGTGTCGCGTCTCAATTTTCTTACAGAAGGTAGCTTAAACCTTTATCTTTACAGGGCCATATTTGCCTTTTTGCGCTAAGTTGCGCTCGCTTGTTAAAACAACTTTAGAAAGTGCCAGGAAAAATTAAAAATACTTCTAATAAAATCAGAAATTTATTATTTGCTGGACAATTAAAAAAAAATAAATAGTCTAATCTCACTTTTTTTAATTCTTTGCATGTAGGTGTATGTTGATACTTATGTACAGGGTGTCCCAAATTCGATTATTTTAAAGGGTTAAGTCTATTCTCGGTAGGTAGAAAAAAAACGGCCCTCACTTTTGTTTGTCAGGCTCAAATTTCATTAGAAATTGAATGGAAAAAACCATATTTCCATAATTTTACTTGTTTATGAGTTACAGGGTGTTATTGAAAGGTTTGCATTTTGGCCAGGGGTCTACAACTCCTTTATTTTGAAAAATATCGTCATTTATGATGGACATTGTTTTAAGGATTCTAACCATTTATTTACTCTTTTCATATCTCGTTTAGTTTGTGAGATATAACACTAAGTTACCATTTTTTAAATGGAACATCTAATGTTTTCTTAAATTATTTTGACCGCTTTTCTATTTACTTTTAACTTTTAAAACTTTGTTTTTGTTTTGGTACATATTGCCAGAGGAGTAGTTGATCGTTAGAGATCTGTCTCATTTCGCTCTCTTCGATGATTAGAAAATATACAGTAAAATTTATATCTAATTTAAAAAAAATGCATATTCATAGCAGTTTAAGATTAAAAGTTATATATTTTTAAGCATATTTTTGAATTTACCCTCTTTACACCCCTCACCTATTTTTGTCATAAAATTCCATTGTCACCAGATGAAATCATAAATCTAAAAACCAATGTTCGTATGTGTTATGATTTCAAAGTTATGAATTTACCCCTTTCACGGCCCTTACCCACCCCCTACCACAGTTCTTTTTCATAAAATGATAATGTCACCAGATCAAATCATAAATCTGAAAACCGCCTGTTTTTATCGGTTTTTATTACAAAGTTCTGAATTTACCCCTTTACACCCTTTTACTCCCCTCACCCATCCCCCTACTACCAAAATTTTTTCATAATATTGTATTGTCATTGGACTTACATTACTGTGCCAAATTTCATTAAAATCACTTTACGGGAAGTGTGTGAAAAATGATTCGCAAGATTTGATAGACAGACTACAAACAGTCAGACAGTCGGCAGATAGACAGTTGACAGCCAGGTTCTGTGAAGTTAGAAAATAGAATTTATTATAATTCTGTACTCTTTAGGCAACCATTTGATTGAATTTGAGTCAATTATTTATAAAATTATATGCAAAAACATGCGTGTCCTCCCAGATGTCAAATCCGGACCAGTGTGCTACGCTCCATGCCGCCACCGGCAGCTGCAGTTTAGCCCCTTCTCTTAATTTGTAGTTTTCGTTTTTATTTATTATTTAAAAATAATCATTTTAGGTAGTTAATAAATACCTATTAGCTTTAGATACTCTTCCTTATCATATCAATGTCCATTACATTTACAATAAATTTTTTGTTTTTAATTTTATAAATACAGGGTGGAGACTTTAAATGTAATATTGGCCGTAGCGGGTTAAAAAATTGTGTTTTTTTGGCAGCTAAAATTTTAGGCAAAAAATTTTTGTGAAAGGACCTTCAAAAAAGGGTCTATTCACATACAACTATTTTTCAAATGAGAAGACCCAGTTTGTAGCACCTTCTTGGAAAGCTTATCGAAAAAGAAAAACGCTCGTGTATTTTTTCTGACATTTATCAATCCATATGTCAAAATCCTTAAAAAATGAATGTGTCGGACTCTCGGTCGGACTTCAAATGGAACATTATTCAAAAACACGTCAAATAATATTTTTAGCAATCAAAATTTTCGACATAAAATTTTTGTGAACGGACCTTCACATACAAGTTTTTTTTTTTAATGAGAAGACTCCACTGGTGGCACCTTATTGGAAAAAGAAAAACGCTCGTGTAAAATAATTGTGTAAGACTTTAAATGGAACATTGCCCCTAGCGGATTAGAAATTTGGTTTTAGAAAAATACAAAAACACGTTAACTAATATTTTTAGCAATAACAATGAATCTACCATCAGAAAAAAGTCACTCCACATACAACGTTTTTTTCAAATGAAGTGGATTCCATGGATTGACAAAGGTCAAAAAAAAATTACACGATCGTTTTTTCTTTTTCGATAAGCTTTCCAGGATGCTGCAAGTGGTACCTTCTAATTGAAAAAAAAAATAGTTGGTAGGCCCTAGGCCTCCACTTGGAGACCCCATTTTTTGTTTAGTTTAGGCGGAAAGTCCGTAACAAATCATTATAGTTTCGCTTTTAGCTTTTTTAAATCCTCTTCCCTAAAGCCTCTAGGAGCACCGATCCATTTAAAGAATTCACCCTAAAGCCAAATCAGCTAATAGGTTGTTATCATGTTTTTAGAAGAGGAAATTGAATAGTTAACAACAACTTAATCCTACATAAATTACGGAAATTTTGCACACCAAATATATTTGTAAGGATGGATTTGAAATAAATCCGTTTAAATATAAATGGAGCAACAAGCACGTATTATTATAGCCATTCATAAAATCTAAAAAAAAATAAAAATGATCCATCTTAATGTGAAAACCGCGTATATGACATAGTTCATAAGATAATAAATGTTTTTATTTTTCTTGGATATCTCAAGAACTACGGATCTGACGAGCTCCAATATTTTTTCTTAAAAATGTAGTTCTTCATCTAAATGTGAAAACTGTGTATTACTAGCTGCAAGGGTTCGTAAATTGGAATTTTTAAAAAGTTTAAGCCTTCTTCACCCACTTTCCAATGCTCTACCTCCATGGAAAAGTAATTAGCTCATCATGATAAGAGTCGGTTAAGCGGTTTTTGAGTTATCGTGTCCCAGACAGACAGACAGACACCATCCCAAAGTTTTTTTTACCCAAATAAATAATTTTTTAGTAAAAAAAAAATTGTCAATACCAATAGCCTCCATACTATCTCTGGATGGCTAAAAATATCTGTCTTTTATTTTTTTATTTACGTTTTCACAATGTAAAACTAAATTGCACATTTAACATCTCTCTGTTTAACAATATTTTAAACCTAAATGGAACAAATTCAACCAGGAGAACATAACGTATGAAGAGCTCTAATTAACAAGTTACATAAAGATCATTTTAACTTAACCATTAGAAGAAAGTACTGGTCTTAGTTCTTATTGGCCACTAGTTTAAGATTAGATAAAAAGCTATAATGTGTACACAAAATTACTATAGTCCAATTTTTTAATGAGCGGACTGACGTTATTTTTTTGGATTTCTATTTGATACATTGTTTTAAATAGCAACAATAAATATGTAAAAAGTCATGTCGTTGATTGTTTCAACTGTTACTTCAATTTGACAACAACAAATTATTTGACATGCAAACTGTTGACAACAAAGAAATACGTTTTCTGAGGCAAAAATGACGTCAGTCCGCTAATCAAAAAATTGAACTATAGTATGAAGGCTATTGAGTTTCAAAAAAAAATAATGCCACCAAAAAAAAAGAGTTGTTTGAGCAAAAAACCAAAAGCAAAATTTTAGGAGAATAACTCAAACGTTTGTGACCGAGTTTTACCAAATTTGTCCCTACATTTTTTGGATAGGCTCGAAAAAAAGTGATGCTGAAGAAAATTCGACAAAAAAAAATAAGGGGGGGAATGGCTGAAAAACAAGTAGTGCCCTACACAATTGTGGGGTCAGAAATAGGAAATATTTATTAAAAAATATTTTTTTGATATTTCAGAAAAAACGCAAACGCGATCAAAATATTTGGGGAATTTTCGGCTTAATTTGTAAAAATGTTTACCTGCGACTTCACTATTAAACTGGTGATCTAAAGGCAAACTATCCTCCCCCTCTCATCGGGTACAAAGATTTCACTGGTAACATTCAAAAGACTCTACCACTCCCAACCAAAACCATCCGTCTGCCAGCGATCGGTGGTGGCCCTAGTTGTAATACAGTTCTCGAGATTTATTCAAAAATAATTTGAAAAATCAGTCGTTTGATTAAACAAGGTAAGCTTTTGCCGCCTTCGTCTGATAGTATGTTGTCTTTCGGGCTGTTGTGACGTCGTTCTGTAGAATTGCACAACAGCCCGAAAGACAACATACTATCAGTCGTTTGAGTTTGACAATTTTTGTGATATTTTTTCTCGTGTATAGGTCGCGATTCTTCAGAAACGACAGATAATCTCACCACAATTCTGGAAAGTGACGATTTTTACATATTGCCTCACTTTAAATAACACAGCGTCTTTATATTTATCCAAACGTTGTAAGAGAAACTGCGTAATTTTTTAAATAACATTTTGTAAATTTAAATTAGTTACTACTACGTGATTTCTGTGACTTCTGAACACTGACAGCGACATATTCCATTCCATGGTTTTGTATGTTAAAAGTTTTAAAGGTGTGTTTACACACAAAAATAAGCTTAATAAAACACATTTTTAAATTAAAAAAGGGGTGTTTTTTATATACTGGAACAGTTTTAAGAAACTAAATTTTAAGGAATATTGGCAAATAACTCCTGAAAAACAATTAGTTACTGTAAACTTGTGTTTAAAAATAGTCAGATTTTTTGTAAGGCCGAGATTTTCTGACGGTTTTTGAAGAATCGCGACCAATGAGACTGATTATTCTACAAAATTACATCCATGTTACGGTTAAGTAAAAACTAAGTAAATTTTACATAACATGTTCACGTTTTTATGTAAATTTAAGGTCACATAGAGGTCACAATTAATTATTAATAAGGTAAAATTTGGGTCACATTAATGTTCGAAAACACTGCATAATGCAAGGTGCAGAGCCCACCCAATTCTTACATAAATGTGATGTAAATAAAATGACATACCTTTTACATCAATATTACCTCCATGTTACGTGAGGGTTAAGTAAAAGCTGCGTATATTTTACATAACAGGTTTACCTTGGTATGTAAATTTAAGGTCACAATAAGTTATTAATAAGGTCAAATTTAAGTCACATTAATCTGCATGACATGCAGCTTGAGGCGGGCCAACGTCGGTGACTTACGAAGGTCCATCGGTGGTGGCTTGACACGGTCCGACATTGGCAAACTACAATGTTAACCAGACGGACTGGTTTAAGTGGCGGAAGAGGTGATTCTTATAGAGAAGTACCACCACCTTGAGTCCGCATTCTAATTTTGAAATATCTTTGCTCTTTATATATATAATAGTGACATCTCTACCTACTAGGAAGAAACTATTGCCGTAAATCGCGTTATAGAGCGTTTACCTCATTTAGACGATATAAATATTACATAAAATGCTTTATATAATAGTTATGTAATATTTGAAATATAAACTTACGAATTAATTGACTATATAATAGTTATTTAAAGTTTAGGACTTTAATTTGACGTAAATCATTTTACAGGGAATTTACATAACTTGAATGACATAATTAATAGATAAAACATAAAAAGTTAAGGTTCAAACTGTTTCATAATATTTATGTAAATTTTAAAATTTTAATATGACGTAAATCTTGTTATAGAACATTTACGTAATTTAGATGATATAAATCCTACGTAAAATGTTTTATATAATGGTTATGTAACATTTCAATATTAAGCCCACGGTTCAATTGATTATAAAATAATTATGTAAAATTTAGGACTTTAATTTGATGTAAATAATTTTACAGGGAAATTACTTAACTTAGATGAAATAAATAATACATAAATATTTTTATGTAATAATTATGTCAAATTTTAAATGTAAATTTAAGGTTCACACTGTTTCATAATATTTATGTAAATTTCAAAATTTTAATTATGGAGCGTTTACGTAATTTAGATGATATAAATATTACATAAAATGTTTTGTATAACAGTTATGTAACATTTTAAATGTAAATGTAATGTCTGAATTGCTACATAATAGTTATGTAAATTATTTACTTTAAATGAAAGTAATAAAATAACATTTACGTAAATTAGATTACTTAAATATTACATATAATTTTTTATATAATATGTATGTCATATTTTTATGTAAAATTAAGGTCCCACTATTTACATAATATTTACGTAAATTTTAAAAATTTATTTATTGTCATATTATTTACGTAAAATTAACATTGCTTATGATGACTTAAATTTACAGTCAAAGTTTTGACGTAATGTTAAAATATTTTTTTTATAAAAATATTTTTATGTAAGATTTATGTAAATGTAGCATATTTTATATAAATATGTGAAACTTAGATTTATATAACTATTAGATTAAAGTCACAAGTGTGTTTACTGGGTAGTAATGAAGAACAGCAAGTTTCCAAAGTTAACTGCCTTTTTTTTTATACATCCCGAAGAAATCCAAAATGTTAGACTTGCTTATGTCACTTTTTACTTTAGTCCATAATGGACTAAAGTAGCACTTAAGTTCCTGAAATGAGGGACTAGTAGCACTTAAGTCCCTGAAATGAGGGACTAGTAGCACTTAAGTCCCTGAAATGAGGGACTAAAGTGCGGAAGGTCTTTTAAAGGCCGGTATAACGATGACTTCTTGAGTCTTGCAGGCTATCGTAAAATGCTTTGCGTTTTTTATTGTTAAGTTACAAATTTACTAAAATCTCGAATACTGTTAAAGTAAATTTAGATTACAGATTTGGAGTTAGCAGGATCGAATTAGAATAATTTAAAAAGACCTTCACAATGTATATTTTTATAAGAACAGTTTAAAACGGAAGGTCAGCGCTTTTAAAACTAGTTCAGTGATGGAGTGGAGAAATTTTGCAACAATTATTCAAAATTGAATAAAAAATGGCGGAATTTTATCCTAATTTGACAACTGTCAAATTTAACATTTTAAATTTAAAAAATGGAATTATGCAAAAATCAGGCATATTCCGCCATTCTGAGAATTTTAGTGCTAATTTAAAAAATTGGTGGCTCGAGCACTTTTCGCTAGGGCTTTATCACTAAACTCGTTTTTCAATCATTTTGCAAAAGCCGACAACATGAATCCAATAATTGGCATTTTCAATGTCTTAGCAACCTTTATGACCTGTGGATGACATCTGGTTAAGCTTAATTCAGTCAAGGGCGGATCCAGCTTTTTAGTAAGGCGGGGGGGGGGGGAGGGGTCAAATCAGTGGCGTAAAGGTAAGCGAACGTATTTGGCCCGTCTCAAGACGAGAAAGAGAAGACGCAAAAAAGCCAAAAATTTTACTTAACAAATGGAATCAAATTACAAAATCAATTTTACTCTTCTGTCTTTTCGCAAAACGATTGACTACTTCCTCCACTGCCATGGGAAAGTTTTTATGAACATGGAGAAACGCCAATCCTGTTAGTACTTCTGAAGATAACCGCTCTTGAAGGTCGTTTATTATCTAGTCTAGAACAGGGATGTAGACGCTCCTGCGAAAATAATATTACCGACAGCATGTTTATTTCGGTTTTGCACGACGCCGACGCACATTGGAGTATTTGGACCAAAAACCTGGCCAAAAGTCGGAATTCAAAAGAATGGCGGAACGCGCTGAAACTATGTATTTCTAATAGTTAAATAACCCCTCCATGATCTTCCGTCCCTCTCTTGTCCGTCGCTACCCTCTTCGCGCCATACAGTCAGTCAAAATTTAGTCGTTAATGAATTAATTGCAGCAGATTAGAACTTTTGTATAACTTCCGGGCACTTCCGATTATTCCTCTTGCTTTTTGAATAAAGTTTGGTATTTTCTAAGATTAAAATTTAAAAAATTATTTTTAATTATTTTCATATTTTTCCGAAACGTTCAAGAAATGACAAAATTGCAGTTGTATAATATAATGCAAGAATGCCCAGATAAGAAATTGGAATTAAAATTTTTACTACTACGAGGTAAAATAAGTGAAGGACACTAATTATGCACGAAAAATATACTAAACAAAAAACCCAAAACAACTATATTAATTAATATTTACAAACTAAAATTAAAACATTGAGGTTATCTTAAAGCTCAGTCTAGAAAACTTTCCTTACTAAAAGCCCACTCATTTTAAAGCTGCACCTTTCATCAGTAGAGGTTGGTGCAAGCCAAGGTACAAGCAGAGGTAAGAGATCCGAACTTGCCGTTTGTAATATAATAGCTAATATTTTAAAACTGACATTTCGACAGTGACAGAAATGTAAAGAAAACTTTCATTTAAGTTTTTTAATACATTATAAATAAAAACACCTTTAAATAAGTAAAAAATTTATCTACTCCTTATTTCATTATTACACATTTAAATCGTGGTCTAACATTAAGTATTAATTAGAAAAATTAATTAACAAGGGTAAGTTTTAATTAAAGTGACATATAACCCCAATTTTTATTTTTTCTAGTGTTTACTATTTAAACCCCGTGTGGGTTTAAATTTTTTAATTTTCTTTTCTTCAAAATTGAAACTTTCTTCTTAAATCCAACAAAAGTTTGTGTTAAGATGATTATTCAATAAACAAATTTATTAAAATTCTTCTTATAAATTAAACTATATCCATAACTCAAGGAGGGTTGGTTTAAAATGCTTCAAACCAAAATTTTCACTTAAACTTACGACCGTTCTAAAAGAGACTAAACCCTTTTAGTAAATCCCACCGTAAATGTCCAGAAAGTAAGCTTGATCAATTAACGCATACTTTAAGTCATTTCAAGTCTGATTTTAATCAAAAATGGGATGCTTTCCAATTATAAAAGTGAACTTTTTCTAAAAAAGAGTGAGCAATGGCTTAAACCACAGTTAAATTTGTCAAGTGGACTACAGAAAAACCATGTCGACCTATAAAAGAATTTGGTTAACCGAGTAACAGATCTAAGCGAAGAAAAACGAAGGATTTGAGCGCGAAAGTACCTTCCGAAGAGTTAACTTATGCTGCTCAGATGAGTCATCGTGCTGAAGGTAACAAAAATATACCTATCTAGAATAATAAAAGATATCACATTACCACCCTCAAGAGCTACAAAGGTTTGAAATGTGATTTCTTCTGCAGTTAAAAATAAAATAAAAAAACACACCTTATCTGACGCGCTGGCTATATTTGTTGAAGGAGATTTCAGTAGCAGACAATGGGAACAGAACTTCTCTCGAAAATTTCGATGGTAAAGTGCAATAGATTCGAGACACGTTGAACAGGCTCTTATTATCATCCGATCCATTTTTAAGACAGCAAAAAAAAGTAAGCCTTTTAGCCCAAAAACCATAAGTTGTTACTCCCTGAATTCCCAACGGAGAACATGGAGATTAGCGGCGAAGAAGACTCAGTGATTCTGATTTTGACAATTAGTTTATTATATTTTTTCTCTTATCATTCCTATTTCATTAAACTTTTTAGATAAAACCATGTCCATGTGCGCATTTTTACACGAAAAAGTGCGTGTAATATTTTTGGCTAGATTTTTAGTGTAAATACTCCAGTGTACGACGCGACGCCGCGCCGTAAAATAACAGTGTTTTCAAATTGCAGAAAAAATATGCACTGGGTTAATGTTACGTCACTCTTTTTGACTCCACAATAGTTTTTACGTATATTGTAAGAATTTCACATAATATTTCGGGAAAGATGTGAACCGCACATCGAGAGGAGGGTCATGACCCTCCCCCCTTGGATCCGCCCTTGAATTTAGTACAGTATTCATCGAGATTAGGGGCGCATGCAGCGGCGGCTGGATCCAAACCAAAATTGGCATTAGCCGTTCAGAAATGGCTCCAGCTTGCCAAAGGTGGTTAGCATATACCGTTCAAGATCGGTTGAAGCCATACTAGTTTTGGAGGAACTCGAAAGCGTCTCTAGAATTGACATCGCTTGTTGTTATTGGTCCGCGGGCGAGGCCAACGAAAAAAATTCAGTTGCGAGGTTTTCCTAACCTAACAAATTGAAGAAAATTTTTTCTTGCAACAATGAATTGTGTAGACGCCAACCTTGTGGATTGTGAGGAAAATGCGTTTATTTTGCCTACAGGTAGGGAGTAGGTATCTGTTTAGAAAAAGTTATCAAATGGCCGTGGCTTAAAGAGAGTTCCTTTCCTTTTTAAACAGACTGCCCGTACCTAGCAAAAATACTAAAGATACAACAGTCGGATTTGCGCGTTCAAAGCTGGGTCGGCAATGTCAATGACATTTTTGACATTTTGAGTGGAATGGATAAAACCATTTTTGGTTTGGCTACAGCCGTCGCTGAACGCGCCTCAGATAGTTTTGCTTGAATACCAGCAAGATTTTTTGAAGGAAAAGAAGATTTTTTAGTTTTCGTTTCTCAGCAAAGCACTTGCATTTTTTAACTAAAGAGCCACTCGATTTTCCTCAGTGCAAGATAAGTTTATGATATTTGTTGTCATTTCAAAGAAGGACCGCTATTCTTTTTGGGGGTCTAGCCTAGCTAGTTAGGAATAATAAAGTTTTTTTCAATACCCACCAGTAAAACTTTTGTATCCGTTGAGGGGGGTCGGTAAGGTATTTCTTAACCAGCAAAAAAAGCAGCGACCGCCACTGTACCTTGCCAAAAAGGTCAGTCATGAATAGCATAAAAAAGGGATACAATTATTATATTTTTACTTAGACTGCTTTAGCTGATTACACTAATTAGTTATTCTATTTTTGGACTAACGAGTGATAATTGTCGATATATTTAGAAATGCGTTTCTTTTAGGTATAAATTATGGAATAACAAAAATTTTTAAATAAAAAAATACCTACCCGATTGCCAGTACCACATATAGGCTATAGCTTCTTCCCAGATTTTAAGTAAAAAAAAGTACAACTGGCAACGCTTTGTTCTTTAACTTTTTAATCTTTTGCCAGAGTGCACAGGGAAAACTAAACATCAGAATTAGCTGAAATTTTGCAGACGTGATCATTTTTAAATGCTTAACAAAAGTATCTGTCATCTATACCAAAAGCCTCAAAATAATTGCAGTTTAGAATTTTCCTTTTTTCTAAAAGCCTGTGCACTCCGGAAAAAAAAACCGATCAATCAATCACACTTCATTGAATTTGGGAGATAAACGCAGTGCAAGTGTTGGCCGATAGATAGCAGAATTTATACGATTGCATGGTAACTGCAGGTGTTTTGTCAACAAACTTTAAATCGGGCCGCAGTGGGACAGAAGAGTATTTTTACGTTTTCTGACAGAAAACCATTCGAGGTTATGTTTATGTTTCAAAAATGTGTTTTCAAAAAAATTGTTCTAAAACAAATATGAAACCACTCCGCGTGTGCGGTCGCCCGCCAAAAAAGGCCTATCAAAGAAAAACTTTACTGGCTCGTTGGGATTACTAGGAATTCGCATAGAAACATTCGGCACCCATAACCACACATAATTTTGTTTTTATTTTGATTTGACCATTTTTTTTTAAATTTAAATTTAAGTTAATCTGTTGTCGGTATCAGCTAGCGGGAGTGTTTCCAATTCAATTATAAATGCACTTGTACTTTAATACGTAGTTGGGTAGCGTTTTTTTAGAAGGTACCTAATTCTGCAATAAATGTTTTCTTTTATTTTAGTGTTTTACTTGGTTTTTTAGCGGCGCAGAACGCGAAAAGTCAAAATAAGCTGACCACGCACGTCAATTGAAAATTGTATTTTTGGGCTGTATTTCCTGCAAACGCGCGATCATTAAAAGAAATAAAATTTTATTGAAATTGTGGAAATTTAAAGGCATACAATAATTTTAAGGGACTCACCTTGAATGCTGGTTCTATCTTCGAAAAGAGAACTATAGAACGTCTTGTTGTTCTGCCTTTACTACCCCATTCACCACTTGATAAGGAGTTTTTTGAAATGTTTTGTAAGGATTTTAGGTCGAAAAAATACCGTAATTTTGCACTTGAAAATATGCCGAAAAATTGCAACGTGCCGTTAGCTAGAAATCTTGTTGGCGACACACTCTCTGTCTCTTCGCACACATATCCTTGCGCAGCTCGTCGACGGCAGGCAGCCCAATTAGAAAATTCTATGCAATAATTTGAAATATTATATAAAATTTTGCAAAATTAACAAAATAAAAAAAATAAAAATAAACGTGCCTAACCCCAAATTTTTGACCCGGTGCTAAAAAATCTCTGGTGTCCCACTGTGGATCAATATAAATAAAGTCTCAGCATTGCCATGGAAAACAAATTCAATGACGTAAAATTTAGCAAGAAAATCTGGTCGACATAGTTAAATTGATTTTCCGTACAGTGTTGCTAAAAGCATTCCCCAGATTGTAACTACAACATTAAATAAACAAAATAAGGTATGCACCTACTTATTTTTAAACTTTAGTTACATTTATTTACAAAAAAAATATATTTTTCAGAGGTGTGTACTTTTTGACTAAGATTGTATTATTTTCAATTTTTTAGCTAGCACAATACTCTTTCATCATATTTGTCCCGGAAGACTGAAAGAGTATCTCACAATTTTGTGCAAATTTTTAAATAAAGAACGTGCTCCTCAAGGGATGAATACCAGATTTCAAGTTGTTTCTTTAGCTTAAATTTGTCGGCAAAAACATGTATAAATGTGCCACTGGCGAAAATTTTAAGGAAAATGACTCTAAAAATGCCATTTTTTAGTCAAATTTAAGCCTAAACTCGTAAATAAATATTTATGCAGAAAAGTGTAAGTGGTGGTGGTAAAGTTAATGATGCAGGACAAAACTTGCAAATACAGGACAGTTCCTTCTTATACAGACGACGTTGAAGTTATCTTCATATTCATATTCATGTTAATTACAGCGGACCAAACAAATTTTAAACTTTTTAGAAAAAAATGGGTTTTAGCGTAAAATAATAGAAACAAATATCTACACTTGACGAACAATAACTAAACCTTACTCAAGCCGTCACAATTACTAATTAAAGGCAGCTTAGGAAGCTTATTAGCTATAGAGATGCATTAAAAATTAAAAGATATTAAATATATAAAGAATAATAATAAGAAGAGAAGTGGGCGATGTATAGTAACAAACTTAACTGATTTGCAGTAAAAACCCTTCATTCTATCAAACCCACCAGATAGCTGAGTCAGCTTGGCTTTGGGAGCTGAGCTATGGGGGTCTTTTTAAAATCATAAAAATGTAAAGATAAAGATAGATGGGCGATGTATATCAACAAACTTTACTGATTTGGAGTAATAGACATTTACTCTATCAAATCCATCACATAGCTGAGTCAGCTTTGCTTTGAGAGCTGAGCTATGAGGGTGTTTTTAGAATCATAAAAATGTAAATATGTGGGCAATGAGTACTAGACCTTTACTCTATCAAATCCACCAGATAGCTGAGTCAGATTTGCTTTGGGAGATGAGCTATAAGGGTCTTTTTATAATCATAGAAATGTAAATATGAAGAGAAGTGGGTAATGTTTATCAACAAACTTTACTGATTTGGAGTACTAGACGTTTACTCCATCAAATACATCACATAGCTGAGTAATATTTGCTTTGGGAGATGAGCTATGAGGGTCATTTTATAATCATAAAAATGTAAATATGAAGAGAAGTGGGCAATATTTATCAACAAACTTTACTGATTTGGAGTACTAGACCTTTACTCTATCAAATCCACCACATAGCTGAGTCAGCTTTGCTTTGGGAGCTGAGCTATGAGAGTCTTTTTAGAATCATAAAAATGTAAATATATGGGCAATGCTTATCAACAAACTTTAGTGATTTGGAGTACTAGACCTTAACTCTATCAAATCCACCACATAGCTGAGTCAGATTTGCTTTGGGAGATGAGCTATGAGGGTCTTTTTATAATCATAGAAATATAAATATGAAGAGAAGTGGGCAATGTTTATCAACAAACTTTACTGATTTGGAGTACTAGACCTTTACTCTATCAAATACATCACATAGCTGAGTAAGATTTGCTTTGGGAGCTGAGCTATGAGGGTCTTTTTATAATCATAAAAATGTAAATATGAAGAAATATGTGGGCAATGCTTATCAACAAACTTTAGTGATTTGGAGTACTAGACCTTTACTCTATCAAATCCACCACATAGCTGAGTCAGATTTGCTTTGGGAGATGAGCTATGAAGGTCTTTTTATAATCATAGAAATGTAAATATGAAGAGAAGTGGGCAATGTTTATCAACAGACTTTACTGATTTGGAGTACTAGACCTTTACTCTATCAAATACATCACATAGCTGAGTAAGATTTGCTTTGGGAGCTGAGCTATGAGGGTCTTTTTATAATCATAAAAATGTAAATATGAAGAGAAGTGGGCAATGTTTATCAACAAACTTTAGTGATTTGGAGTACTAGACCTTTACTCTATCAAATACATCACATAGCTGAGTAAGATTTGCTTTGGGAGCTGAGCTATGAGGGTCTTTTTATAATCATAAAAATGTAAATATGAAGAGAAGTGCGCAATGTTTATCAACAAACTTTACTGACTTAGAGTACTAGACCTTTACTCTATCAAATGCACTACATATCTGAGTCAGCTTTGCTTCGGGAGCTGAGAGGGGTAATGTTTATCAACAAACTTTACTGATTTGGAGTACTAGACCTTTACTCTATCAAATCCACCACATAGCTGAGTCAGCTTTGCTTTGGGAGCTGAGCTATGAGGGTCTTTTTAGAATCATAAAAATGTAAATATGTGGGCAATGTTTATCAACAAACTTTACTGACTTAGAGTACTAGACCTTTACTCTATCAAATGCACTACATATCTGAGTCAGCTTTGCTTCGGGAGCTGAGCTATAAGGGGCTTTTTAGAATCATAAAAATGTAGATATGTGGGTAATGTTTATCAACAAACTTTACTGATTTGGAGTACTAGACCTTTACTCTATCAAATCCACCACTTAGCTGAGTCAGATTTGCTTTGGGAGATGAGCTATGAGGGTCTTTTTATAATCATAAAAATGTAAATATGAAGAGAAGTGGGCAACGTTTATCAACAAACTTTACTGATTTGGAGTACTAGACCTTTACTCTATCAAATGCACTACATATCTGAGTTAGCTTTGCTTTGTGAGCTGAGCTATGAGGGTCTTTTTAGAATCATAAAAATGTAAATATGAAGAGCAGTGGGCAATATTTATCAACAAACTTTACAGATTTGGAGTACTAGACCTTTACTCTATCAAATACATCACACGGCTTGAGTAAGGTTTAGTTATTGTCCGTCAAGTGTAGATATTTTTTTTTCATTATTTTACGCTTAAACCCATTTTTTTCTAAAAAGTTTAAAATTTGTTTGGTCCGCTGTAATTAACATGAATATGACATCAACGTCGTCTTATACAGAACGAATGGTCACCCTAGTTTAGTATAAAATTGAGAAATGTTTTGTAGTCGCAAATATGAATTGGTTACGTTATATGGTAAGACTGATTTATTTTCAGCTGTTGGAAACCCTGAGAATGAAGAAAAAAAAGGCTTGGAAGAGTAACATTCAGGTTAAATAAAGTTTTGAAGTAGTAAAGAAAAGGAGTATTTTTTTTAGTTTTAAAAATTAATTTCAATAGGAGGGTAGTTAGAATCGTAGATTTCTTCGGAATGAATGTTTTTTTCTTTATTACACGACGCGTTTCGGTTATTCCACCATTGTCAAGTGCATTTTCTATAAGTTATTAAACAATGTTTGTTTGGGATACTAACTATCTACCAATAAATAAAACGATTACTTACAGAATTTCAAGAAACGTTCCACAAAGAAGCAGCGGCGGCTCGTCAGGTGAAGGGGCTCTTCACCAAAAAAAAATAAATTAGGAAGAAATTTTACCAATAGACCTGCCATTTTAGACCTTAAAAAATATATATGTTTGATACAATAATATTAATTTAATCTAAGTGTAGTTATGCATAATAGGGCCACGACTCCGATGGACAATACATAAACGCTGATTGCACTTTGGCGCGCTCCAGCCATAAAATAAATACTATCCAGCCGACCGCCCGCTCGTCCCAATGCGCATCGCTACTAAAACAATAAAGAGTCGAATTATCGAAAGCAAAGCAGCAAGTGAAGAGCCAACATACAGTCAAGTGGCTTTGATATTCACCGTTGCTATGGTTACGTGACGTCAGCCACGCGACAGCATGTAATAATTTATATTGCAATGAAGGGCACTAAAAAATAGCTTCCCGAAATTATAGAACGGTTATAGAAATCGTTTTTACGTTGTTTACTGTGTGGTTCGAAAGTTTCTTTTTATTTTTCCAGTTAATTTAGTAGTGTTTATTGTGTGTTTGTAAAAATGAAGTCAATGTTTGTTTGAGTGCCCAATAGCTCTTCACCATTGTTTAAGGCTGCAAGCAGCCGCTGCAAAGAAGATAAAACAAAGGTCACAAACTAACAAAAATTTTAGTAAAGAAGTAAAAGTATTGTAAAACATTGCATTTTGAGGTTTTAAAAGAATTAGACTAAAAATAAGAAATTTCGAAGAAAACAGTCCGATTTTATGTTACCTAATTTCGAAAAAAAGGAAAAAGCACATATTTTTTGCAAAAGTACAACAGGTGAGAAGTGCGACAAAAACTGTAATATTAAGTCTCATTTAAATTGTGTACAAATAAAAAGACTTTGGTTATATTATTATCAGTAGTAATATACCTGGTGCATGTCACATTTCGAGGAAGCCAATTTTTTAACAAAAGCTTGAGTGCATGCGATGTAAAAATTTCGAACCCGTGAGGTGAGGGATTTTTTCTGGCGTCATGCACGAAAACTTTTGTTATTTTATTTGCTTTATTGTTTCTAAAGAACCCATAAAGGTAATTCTTATAACAAGAAGATCGTACAGGTAACTAAATATTAATTAACAATTTCTTTAAATAGAGTTAAACTAAATATAAAAAAACAAGAAAGAAAAGCTCTGGTTTTTAAAATATTGAAATGTTCAATGTAATGCCCACTAAGAAAGAGAAAAAAAAAGAGTGATCCATTTATAGCAATAAGTAGAGAGAAGAAAAAACAAAATTAAAAACTAAAAAGTTACGCTACAGTAAGAACAATAAGTAACGTCAAGGGGAAAATTTACCATTCATTTATTAAAAAAGCTCTGGCTTTTAAAATATTAAGGCTGGTTAAAGCTATTGATCCTGCACTATGTTGACAAAGGTGATCTAGAGAGTAAATGAGAGACTCGACATTTAGGAATTCTATAGAACGCAAATGCCCATATAAAGGACAGACAAATAGCACATGATTTAGATTTTCAGGCATGAGTAGATTACAAACTGAGCAAATCTCTTGCGGGTTGATTTTGTATGTGTATCCTTTAATAGAGAATTAAAAAAAAAACATTATTTGAGGTGCGAAGTTGCCCTATTGCCCTGATTATGAAAATAGGAAGATTCAGGGTGAGATATTTTGCTGGAAGATCTGAAAGGGCTAAGTTAGTATAAATATTTGTGTACCTAGAAATCTGGGCTATCACTAAGTCACGCTCATAACACCATGTTTTGTCTGTCTATTATGTGTCTGTTTCACTTTTAGGGCCCATTCAATAAGTAATATATGCTTTGCATATGCTAAGTAACCTCCTTTAGTGGTATTTCCTTAGAATATACCAAGAATATACTTAGAAGCTTATTCTTTTGATGTTTTTTTATGGTACCAGAATAGCATGTACGCTAGACGGGCAAAAAAATGTTTTAAAATTGATATATTTTTTACATGTGTTTAAGATGTACTAAAAAGGACCTGCTCAAAGCATATGCTAAAGATGTGCTCAAAAGGACATCCTCAAAAAGAGGTTTAACGCATACGCTATGCATGTAAATGTTCTTTCATTGCTATGTGGGGAAGCGTTAATAGTCTGCAATTGACGGTTAAAACATATCTTTCGGTCATCAGCCATCGAAAAGAGTTTGAAAAGAAAATTATAACATGATTTAAATACAAAGTGCCTGATGGACGAGGTCCCTGTTTCTATCCCTAATATAGCTTCAGAGGTGGATTGTGGAAGAAGCAGCAATTTTTTGTAAAAGGAAAATTGTGCCGTTTCTGATATATCACAATATCGCAGTCCCCAAATAGGGAGACAGTCCGCAAAAATGGAAGCTTTGGCCATTGTCGCCATTGCAGCTTCAGAGGCTTGGTTTGCTTTGCCCACAGTCATTTCTCGGAACACAGATGGTGGGGTAAATATAGTGCCCAAATAGCAGAATTTTTCGACCACCTCAACTCTATGATTTTGGAGATAAAAATTGTAGTTTTGCAGGGAACCCGGTGAGTTTGTTAATAATTTTTTGAAGTTGTACTTGTGTAGGAGTCAATAAAACCAGATCATCTGCATAAAGTAACAAAAGTACGCTATACAGCCCATCAATGGAAATTCCCTGAAAGCCCAGATTTTCAAAGAATGAGAGAATATCAGATAATTTTTTTTTAAGAGTTGTGATTAAGTTAGGACTAATATCTGAATCATACATTTTAGACCACAAAAGAGAGTGAGACAGTTAAAAAAAATTGGCTGAAAACGAAATTTTCAAAAATTTCCTAGAAGAAAATATGACATGCACGCATTATATTATGTTAGAGAATATTATACCGAGTGAAACTGCATATTTCCATCAGCGGACAAATTTTATTTAAAACAAGAAAGTTTCATATAAAGATAATCTATCTATCTATTCTTAATTCAGAAAAAAATTTCCAGTTTTTTATATGCACAAGTATATTCTCAAAGAAATCTTGGGATCTAATTTTTGAAGCCGCATCGATCATTCAACATGCTCACAGTTCAAGTATGACCGCGGCAAAACCTGTTCATTTAGGCACAGTCTACTAATGCTAAATTATATTACACTGTGATTTAGGCTTGTTTTTGCGACTGCGCACACCCTACGTATCTCCGTCGCTTTCTCTCTCTAACGTTTAGAACGATATGGAATTTATTTGTAGGGTGTTCCAAAAAAAACCGGACTTTTTGGATTGCCTACAACTTCCACAATAACTTTTAGAATTTTAAAATTTTAAGTTTGTTTGAAAAAAGGAAACTTCAATACTAAGATACGCTGTAATAGCCTTATCATTTAAAGGTGTATAACCGGTTTGTTTTTTTTTTTTAAATCGGTTAAGAAATAGGAAATTTTTGCAATGTTAAATTTGATGGTATTTGTGTGGTAGAAAACTTTCTTACTATAAGTCATCTTTTTATTCGACGTTATACAATTTGATTAAAATTTATCAGAATTTTAAGATTTTAAGGCTTCTTAAAAGCTAAAAGTCTAAGTTTTACACGCCCAGTATAAAAACTGACATTTCTTTAAAATTCAAGATGGCGGACAGATTTTAAAAAAAATCCCTTCTGAAAAAAATGTGTGCGCCACTGTAACAAAATTGAGTTATGTGCTAAATGTCCTTATTTTTTTAACATCAACACACGTTATGTTTATTTAAATCGGCTAAGAAATAAGAAAGTTATGCAGTTTTTTTTTTATTCGACGGTGTACAGTTTGGTTAAAAATTATCAGATTTTAAAGATTTTTTTAAGCTTAATGAATAGCTAAACGTATAAACTTTATGCGTCTAATGTCAAAATTGACATTTATTTAAAATTCAAGATGGCGGATAGATCTGAAAAATGGGTATTTTTTTATCCCCTCTCGAAAAAGAATGTGTGCGCCAGTGTAATAAAATGAAAATGTGCATTTAATAGCCTTATTTTTTTAAAGGTATATTTACGTAACGATTACTAAAGTCGGTTAAGAAATAAGAAAGTTTCGCAGTTTTACATTCTATGTTCTTTTAGTAATAAAAATTATCTTTTTTACTTGACGAGACAAATTTTATAAGGCAACTGGAAAAGAGAGACAAAATTATCATCTTTTAAAATTTCACGTCCGGCACCACTGTAATTAAAGGAGGAGGCACTAAATACATTGTTTACCGAGATGCGTCGGATGAGCTGAATTTGAGATATGTTAGAGCCATAATCTTCCTGATATTTTTTCCAAAAAAAATTGGGGGGGGGGGTCATCGGTCTCGTTTTCGAGGAATATTTATTCGAAAGGGCGCCACTGAAATCTTGATAATAAAACTTTTTACAGTTTTTCTATAATAACTTCGTACAAAAAAGAGATAGAAAGATAAAACTAGTTTTATTTTGTAGATAAGGAACACATTTCAAGAAGGTGGTGAGAGTTTAAAAAAATATTTTGCATTACCTACCTACAGGGTAGACTCAAAAATACATATCATAAAAACAGAAAAGTTGTCTCAGAAGTTGCGATTATTCTACAGAAAACTGAAAATCCGTATAAAAATTAGTTCAGACATATTTACTATTAGTCCGTCTAAATACGTTATGACGAGTTATGCAGATTGGGTCGCATCAAAAACTTACAGGGTGACTTAAATATTTTTCAAAATAAATCAAATAAGTACGGAAATACCTTACACACTCCGAGTGTAGGGATGCGTCACAAGAGCAGAATTTAAGATATGTTAGAGCCTTAACTTTTGTTGGGGGGGGGTCATCGGTCTCGTTTTCGAGCAATATTTATTCGAAAAGGCGCCACTGGAATCTTGATAAAAGAACTTTTTACAGTTTTTCTGTAATAACTTTGTACAAAAAAGAGATAGAAAGCTAAATCTAGTTTTATTTTGTATATAAGGAATAGGCTTCAAGAAGGTAGTGAGATTTTAAAAAAATTCTTTGTATTACCTACCTACAAGGTAGACTCAAAAATACATATCATATAAACAGAAAAGTTGTCTCAGAACTTACGATTATTCTACAGAAAAATTAAAATCCGTATTAAAAATTAGTTCAAAGATATTTACTATTAGTCCGTCTAAATATGTTATTACGAGTTATGCAGATTGGGTCGCGTCAAAAACTTACAGGGTGACTTAAATATTTTTCAAAATATATCAAATAAGTACCGAATTGCTTATCCTTATATGTTAGAGCGTTAACGTTTTTTATATATTTGACGAAAAAATTGGGGGGGTCATCGGTTTCGTTTTCGAGAAATAATTATTAAAAGGAGAGCCACTGGAATCTTAATAATGGAACGTTTTACAGTTTAATTCTTCTAGAGTCATAGTTAAAATCTAGTATTTATATTACAATAGGCATTTTGGTACCTAATATTTAGATTCATTTTCATATCAATTACTTAGTTTATTTAATACTTGCCTATAATCGCAGTTTCCCAGTTAACTTTTCTGTATAATATATGATGTACTTTTTGGCACTACCCTATAGGTGGGTAATGCGAGTATACTACTAATCTACAAAATAAAAGTAGGTAGTTTCAACATTCTATTTCTATTTTATAAAAAAGGTACTGGAGAAAAACTATAACAATTCATATAATTACAGAGCCAATGGCGTCCCTTTAAATAAATAATGATCAAAAACGAGCCCACTTCCTCAATTTTTTCTGGAAAAATAGCAGGAAGGCCAGAATATTTCAAATTTAGCTTTACTAGCTCATCCCTGTATATTAGTATATAGGCATATACCTATTTTAAAATATATTTGAGTCACCCTGTAAGTTTCTGACGTGCCCAATTCGTACAAATCGTCATAGTATATTAATTACGCGTTGTCAACTTTCATTACGCATTGTAAACTTTGTAGTATATTGCATATCATAATAATATAATATCATATAAACATCACACTTACTTCTGGAAACGTGTTCATTATCTGCAAAATAAAACTAGTTTTAGCTTCCTATCTCTTTGTGGTGCAAAGTTATAATAGAAAAAACGGTAAAACGTTCCATTATTAAGATTCCAGTGGCTCTCCTTTTAATAATTATTTCTCGAAAACGTAACCGTCGACCCCCCAATTTTTTTCGTCAAATATATAAGAAAGGTTAAGGCTCTAACATATCTCAAATTCAGCTTTTGTAGGGCATCCCTATATTCGGAGTATATAAGGATAAGCATTACAGTATTTATTTGATATATTTTGAAAATTATTTGAGTCACTCAGTAAGTGTTTGACGTGAACCAATCTGCATAAGTGGTCATAACATATTTAGACGGACTAATAGTAAATATGTTTGAACTAATTTTTAATACGGATTTTCATTTTTCTGTAGAATAATCGCAAGTTCTGAGACAACTTTTCTGTTTATGTGATATGTATTTTTGAGTCTACCCTGTAGGTAGGTAATGCAAAATATTTTTTTTAACTCTCACTACCTTCTTGAAATGTGTTCATTGTCTACAAAATAAAACTAGTCTTAGCTTTCTATCTCTTTTTTGTACGAAGTTATTATAGAAAAACTGATAATAGTTCTATTATCAAGATTCCAGTGGCGCCCTTTCGAATAAATATTGCTCGAAAACGATACCGATGACCCCCACAATTTTTGTTGGAAAAAATATCAGGAAGGTAGGGGCTCTAACATATCTCAAATTTAGCTCATCCGACGAATCCCGGTAAATAATGTATTTAGTGCCTCCTCCTTTGGTATGCCCAATTACTTTGGTCTTAATTCAGTATTGTTTTTTCTGTAAACAAATAAAAAAATCAAGTTTTTTTTTTAATAGTAGGCTTTTTTTTTGTTTATCCTGGGACTTTCCATCCATACAAGGATCAATCGTCCAATCTTGCCAAGATATGCCGAGTTTTTTTTTAAATTATTTTACATCATCTATAGTAATGAATTATCTTCGTCTTAATATTTGAGACACTCTAAATCATCTTTCAAACAGATTTTTTACAAAGGGCTTATGTTCTCCCTGTAACGCCATTTTGATTTAATAATATAAAGTAGAGACGCGCATTCTGACAGGTAAAGACAGTTATTCAAGTTTTTTGTTTTTTTTTCATGGCCTACTAAGTCCTAATTCTACTTTGCAAACACCTAATGACTTAAGTTAATAGGTATGTAATTGTTACAAGTAAAACTAGAAATTTTTTTTATTTTGAACCGACTTTAATTCGTTACGTTAAAAAAATAAGGCAGTGGCGCACACGTTCTTTTTCCAGGAAAAATAAAAAATACCCACTTTTCAAATCGATCCGCTACCTTAAATTTTAAAGAAATGCCAGTTTTGACATTAGCCGCATAAACTTTGGACCATTAGTTTGCCAGCTTAAAAAGATGACTCATATTAATGAAACTGCATACCTTTCTTATTTCTTAACCGATTTAAATAAACGTAACGTGTATACGTTAAAGTGGTTGTTGTTACAGTGGTGCCCAATTTTTCTGCGGGAAGGTAAAAAAATCACTTTTCAGATTTGTCCGCCATCTTGAATTTTAAAGAAATGGCAGTTTTGACATAATGTACATAAAATCTGGACTTTTAGCTTTTAATAAAGTTTAAAATCTTTAAATTCTGATTATTTTTGACCAAACCATATACCGTCGAAAAGATGATAACTTTTAGTGAAACAGTCTTAAACACCATTAAACGTAACACTGCAAAACTTTCTTATTTCTTAACAGATTTAAAAAATCAAAACGCGTATATGCCTTTAAAGGTTAAGGCTATTTAGAGCACATCATAATTTTGTTACAGTGGCGCACACAATTTTTTTGCAGGGGAGGTCGAAAATACCCATTTTTTAAATCTGTCCGCCATCTTGAATTTTAAAGAAATGTCAGTTTCGACATTAAGCGCATAAATTCCTTTTTTAAATAATTTTGAAATTTTAAATTTTGGATAATTATTATGGAAGTTGTAGGCAATCCAAAAATTCCGGTTTTTTTTGGAACACCCATAAATAGGTATAATTGTAGTTAGAATTTTATTACTAAATTATATCTAACACAAGGACTTCATAATAATATATACTACCTTCTATCGATCGATCGATCAATGACCTTTATTTTTTTGTTTCTCCCTAGATTCCTGGCCATATAGACAGGGCCTTATTAAGAAAATTTTCGAATAATTTTTTTGCCATTTTTATTGTAAGACAGTTGATCAGAGTGTACTAGATATGGCAAGGGCCCCAAGTGTTGATCCAATATATAAACGTAAATAAAGCGAACTCTACATCATAGAAGGGGCTGGTTATGAAATCTCAAATGAATGAATGAAGACATTATTTGGGGCACAGGCATGGTGGACACACATATTAGGCATATAGCCGCAAGAGTAGCAAGATCGATAGAAATCTGTTTCGTCACAATTCCCTGTAATATTACGAAGTAATTTGTAATTTCAAATCTAAAAACTGCATATTCGTAGCAGCCTTAGTTGCTATGAATTTACATCAACACTCTCCAAGCTTAAATGTATAAAACTGCAGCTTTGTATAAAAACTTATGAATTTTCGCATATATCAACCTCCTCAACCACCCCCGAAATTATTTTTTCTCAAAATTAGAAAACATTTATTATTCAAGCTTTTAGTTAATTCACCTCTATGTATGTATTTTCGGTTCAAATCTTGCAACTCCTGGCACCCCCTATGGAAGGTTTTAAAAACCACTTATAGGGACTCCGTGGATAGAAGTATTTACCTATAAATATGACATTCTTGTTTCTGTAGTGCATTTCCGTTAAAAATATTTTCCATTATGAGTTATAATTGAAAATTTAGTATTTATTTTTTTGGGCCAAAACCGCGACGGACATAACTGGGTACCAGTTTTTAGTTCACAGGAAAGACAACTGAGTGCTAATTTAATTTCAAGGTAGGAAAAGTGTCCCAATGCGTATTTTTTATATCGGCGTCCGTGTAAACAAAATAAATGATGAGTACCAATTTTGAAAGGTGTGCAGAGTGCGGACTCGGTCGCTAAAGTCAATACTAGTCGCTAAAAAGTACATATAATTTGACAAAGTTCGCTAAAATATATATTTTGGCACTTTTTGATCATCTTTTTTTATTTTATTTTGTTTTATCTTTAGAACTTACCCCCGTATCTCTTTTTGATTATCCTTTCAAGTGATTTCAGATTCAACAAGAGAAATAAGATGGTTATATATTACAAGATTAGAGTGTATGTGTATAACAGTGTTATATCTTAAACAAATTTACAAAACAGATTCTTACAAAAATATTGTTAGGTATTGATTAAAGAAAAGACAATGAGAGGAAGATTTAGAGAAGGAAACTCAAAAAATTGATTACTTCCAAAAAAAAAACAAAAAGTAGAATAATTTAACTATTTCAGTAATTTATGTTTAATTATGATTTAACCTTCTGTGATTATATTGAACCTGACCTGTAAAAACGACTTAGCTTAACTACCTATATTTTTAGTCAGTAGTCATTTTTCGTGATTTTAATTTCTATAAAGACAAGTTATATATGAAAATTGTTTAACTCTAGATATCTCCGTATATTTTTAATCACATAATATTTTGTGATTTTAGTTTCTTAAGAACTGCGTTTATTTAAATACTTAGTAAAAACTTTTACTTCATTTTAAGTACTTACTTGATTTTTGATTTGATTATTTGGGTATGTGCTTTTTTTTTATTTAAATAATTTAGTACCTGCGCATTTACCAAAAAACAAGCATAGCGAAATTATAATTTTTACAAAAAACGTGCCTTTTAAAACAGCATGATGGCATGCATCCAACGTTTTGACATTTTACGTATTCATCATTTTTGAAAAAACACGTGTCTACAAAAACTGCCCATCCACCATATTACCAAATTTTTACGGTACTTTTACACTCGCGATTTTTTATACATATTTTAATTACAAAGTCGCTAAATTTCAAGGCTAAAATAGTCGCTAACCGCTAAATACAAATAATTTTTAATGCTGATCTGTCCGCACCCTGTGTGTGTACCTGCTTAAATATTTCGTGTAAAAATTGGGCACAAAGTTGTAGGTTGACTGGATGAAGGTTTAAATGAGGTTCCATGCGACAGTTGCATAAAAACCCTTTATGCACTGCAGAGATTAAATATGTACTTTTAATCCCTCTTTTTAGGGACTAAAGTGACACTTTTAATCCCTAAGGGATTTTAAGAAAATTTAATCCCTGAGGGATTAAAAATAAATTTAATCCCTGAGGGATTAAATTTAATCCCTCAGCTTAGGGTTAGATGTAAATTTAATCCATCGGGGATTAAAAAAAAAGTAATCCCTGGAAAATTATAATTAAATTTATGGCAAGTCAAGCCAAACAGCACTCGCTCTTGGCGAAGATTTCATTCTGAGCACCCTTTCTTGTAGTTGGCGAACCATTTGGCGTAGAAATAACGTAATTTTAACAAAGATATTTTCCTAAAGTGCATAAAATAGTATATAAACCTCGGGACTAATCCTCCCTACGATCGGGCTACAAACCTTTCGCCGCGGGATTAAATGTGGAACTTTAGTCCCTAGGTTTATAATGTAGATGTAGATAGACTTTTAACAAAAAAAAAGTTTTTTGCCTACACTTGACAAAAGAAAACAAAAGCGTATTATCACCAATTTTATTAATTAATTAAAAGTCCATAATTATAATATTTTATTAATTTAATTATGTTTATTTTCATTAAATATTACCTAAGTTTTGTTACCTTATAATTCTTTTCCTCAATATGCCAAGGGGCAAAGGCATACAAATAAAAAGTGTTTTGAAAATTTATCTTGTTCATTTGTTACCCCCCCCCCAAAAGAAAAAATTATCGACGCCCTTGTAATGTACTATTAATGAAACTTATAACTCAATACCCGATTTTGCCAATGGGCCTGGGGTGGAAGCAAAAGCGTATTAAGCACTTTTTTGTTACCATCTTTTTTACCAACAATAACAATGTTTTTAATAATTTAGTCTTATACAAGCGTTTGTAGTATTAATAAATAAGAATTTAGTAGTATAAATTGTTTTTACCGTATAGCCACCTGGTTCTGCCCCTTCTTGTCCTATCCACGCATATTCATTCCCATTAAAGATACTTCTTTAAGTTCAAAAACAAAGAAAGTCGAGTATTGGGGATTGGGGAATTACACTTAAGTAATCTTTTACTAAACAATAAACATTGGCTTTTTCTTTTTCAGCCGAACGAAATGTAATTCCCAATGTGTTTGCCTTTATAGTATAAGTTGCGAAGCGCTTTAGACTTCAGTATCGCTGCCATAGTGTTTATAAATAAACACGTAAAGGTGTTCCTTAAAAACTAAACATGATTAAATTTGTAGTGTTCCTTGTCATTTGTGTTGCTTTTGCCTCAGCAATGCCCTTATTAGTGGAAGATGACGAAGGTCAACAGTATTATTTGACGCCTGTTTTAGAGCGTCAAAAAAGTTAATTTTAAAAAATTTCTTTGTAGTTCCACACTCAGAGTATAATACTAATTTTTATCCGTTCCTAAATCGAACCATGCAAGAAGTAAAAATATGTATACTGTTTTTTAGTCCACCATACCAACATGGTATGGGGGACTATTAAAATCGTGAAATTTTGACTTTTCCTAATTTGATCAAAAATGAGTTACTGTCGTTACTGAGGTTTGAAAACACCTTAATCGATGGAAAAAATGTCTCTCGGTCTGTTGTCTGTCTGTATACACGATAACTCAAGAAAGCCTTAATCGATTTTTACGAAATTTGGTACAAAAGTCCTTTATCGGCTGGCAATGAACTGATTAACTTTTGGGTAGGGTGGTGGAGGGTTGAAAGTCGGGCTACAAACCTTTCGTCGCGGGATTAAATGTGGAACTTTAGTCCCTAGGTTTATAATGTAGATGTAGATAGACTTTTGACAAAAAAAAAGTTTTTTGCCTACACTTGACAAAAGAAAACAAAAGCGTATTATCACCAATTTTATTAATTAATTAAAAGTCCATAATTATAATATTTTATTAAATTAATTATGTTTATATTCATTAAATATTACCTAAGTTTTGTTACCTTATAATTCTTTTCCTCAATATGCCAAGGGGCAAAGGCATACAAACAATAAAAGTGTTTTGAAAATTTATCTTGTTAATTTGTTACCCCCCCCCCCCCCAAAAGAAAAAATTATCGACGCCCTTGTAATGTACTATTAATGAAACTTATAACTCAATACCCGGTTTTGCCAATGGGCCTGGGGTGGAAGCAAAAGCGTATTAAGCACTTTTTTGTTACCATCTTTTTTACCAGCAATAAGAATGTTTTTAATAATTTAGTCTTATACAAGCGTTTGTAGTATTAATAAATAAGAATTTAGTAGTATAAATTGTTTTTACCGTATAGCCACCTGGTTCTGCCCCTTCTTCTCCTATCTACGCATATTCATTCCCATTAAAGATACTTCTTTAAGTTCAAAAACAAAGAAAGTCGAGTATTGGGGATTGGGGAATTACACTTAAGTAATCTTTTACTAAACAATAAACATTGGCTTTTTCTTTTTCAGCCGAACGAAATGTAATTCCCAATGTGTTTGCCTTTATAGTATAAGTTGCGAAGCGGTTTAGACTTCAGTATCGCTGCCATAGTGTTTATAAATAAACACGTAAAGGTGTTCCTTAAAAACTAAACATGATTAAATTTGTAGTGTTCCTTGTCATTTGTGTTGCTTTTGCCTCAGCAATGCCCTTATTAGTGGAAGATGACGAAGGTCAACAGTATTATTTGACGCCTGTTTTGGAGCGTCAAAAAAGGTAATTTTAAAAAATGTCTTTGTAGTTCCACACTCAGAGTATAATATTAATTTTTATCCGTTCCTAAATCGAACCATGCAAGAAGTAAAAATATGTATACTGTTTTTTAGTCCCCCATACCGTGTTGGTTGGTTGGTTAAAATCGTGAAATTTTGATTTTTCCTAATTTTATCAAAAATGAGTTATTGTCGTTACTGAGGTTCGAAAACACCTTAATCGATGGAAAAAAAATGTCTCTCGGTCTGTTGTCTGTCTGTATACACGATA
The DNA here is from genome assembly GCA_963921995.1 of Oxystoma pomonae. Classification (NCBI taxonomy): domain Eukaryota; kingdom Metazoa; phylum Arthropoda; class Insecta; order Coleoptera; family Brentidae; genus Oxystoma; species Oxystoma pomonae. The sequence goes on along the minus strand of OY998166.1, from coordinate 75,638,318 downwards.
ACTCAAGAAAGCCTTAATCGATTTTTACGAAATTTGGTACAAAAGTCCTTTATCGGCTGGCCATGAACTGATTAACTTTTGGGTAGGGTGGTGGAGGGCTGAAAGGGGGAAAAGGAGGGTAAAATATTTTAAAAAATTATAACTTTGGAACAAAAGCTAGTAGTGATATACGGTGTTTAGATTTAAGTTTGCAAGAATATGGAGTCAAAATTTTGTTCTAAAGTGGGAGCTTTAGTTTCCGAGTTATTTGCAAAAACGTTAAAATATATAAAAAAAATCATAATTTTAGAAGTAATCAGCTATTGATATGCGATTTTCAGATTTTGGTTTTCGTAAATAATACCCAAAAATTTTGGTTCAAATCTTTCAAAGCTACAGTTTTCGAGATATTCTCATTTCCTTTCAACATAAAAAAACTGATTGTATGGTGAACTATCCGTGCTTTCTAGCACCAATTTTTAGTCCACCATACCAATATGGTATGGGGGACTATTAAAATCGTGAAATTTTGTTTTTTTTTAAATTTTATCAAAAATGACTTACTAAAGTTCCAAAACACCTTAATCGATAAAAAAAAAAGTTGTCTGTCGGTCTGTCATCTTTCTGTATGCACGATAACTCAAGAACGCCTTAATCGATCTTAACGAAATTTGGTACAAAAATCCTCTATCGACTGACCATGAATTGATTAACTTTTGGGTAAAGTGGTGGAGGTTTGAAGGGGTGAAAGGGAGATAAAATAAAATTTAAAAAAGTTGGAACGTTGGAACAAAAGCAACTAGCGATACACGGTTTTCAGATTTAAATTTACATGAATATGAACTACAAATTTTGTCCAAATTCGTGGGAGCTTTACTTTTCGAGTTAACTTTAGAAGTAAAGCAGCTATTGATATGCGGTTTTCAGATTTTGGTTTTCCTAAATATTACCCAAAAATTTTGGTATATTTCAACATAAAATAATTGTTTGAAAGTTTGAGACAATGATGTGTTTGAAAATAATTAATGTGTTTCGGACTTCCATTGTCTATATTTTATTTATACACGACGTTTCGATCAGTACAACCTCTGATCGTCTTCAGGTGCAAACTACAATCAATTCCTAAGGCTACGTACTTATATACTGTGAGAAATCACTCAACCTTGAAGTTTAAGAAGTTGGCTCCGCCCAAGGAGGGGCTTCCAAATATTTGGGATTTCAACACTTGGTTTACTGAAAATATCCTGATTCTGCCCAATAAAGGCAGCTTCAAGACATTTTCGCTTCTTCCAGTGTGATTCCTTGTGCAAAACCTTTGCTTCTGCCCACTTCATTCGGTGTTGTTTTGACCATGCATGTTGAATTCCCAAATATTTGGAAGCCCCTCCTTGGGCGGAGCCAACTTCTTAAACTTCAAGGTTGAGTGATTTCTCACAGTATATAAATACGTAGCCTTAGGAATTGATTGTAGTTTGCACCTGAAGACGATCAGAGATTGTACTGATCGAAACGTCGTGTATAAATAAAATATAGACAATGGAAGTCCGAAACACAGAGTTAATTTCATAAAATAATTGATTGTATGGTGGACTATCTGTGCTTTTTAGCACAAATTTTTTAAACTAAGGGTTTGAAAACACGCCCTTTGTCAACAAAAAATTGATAACCTATTTAGATGTAGAGTCCAATTATTAAGTAAATGGGCCACGACAAGCACGGACGATGCGCGGCGTTCTCTTGTTGTCTCTGTTTGAGGCAGGGCCAAACACTGTGGGAGGGGCGTACGTATCGTCACTGCCATTAAAAATAAATGAATAAGTTGAAGAATTATAAAATGATATAAAAATATTATTTGCAAGCCGTTAATTTTTTATTGAGTTCTCAAATCAAATAACAATATTATGAATAATAACTTGTTTAATTTTTGACCTTTCCCACTTTTTGCAGAAAAATAATTTGTATTTATTTAAGAGGATACCTTATAGATGTAAAACGCGGAAAAAAACTGAGCCGTTTTTGTCAACTTAATAAAAAAATTCTTCAAATAAATTTTGTGGAAAATTACTTAACATTTGTTAGAGATTCATTAATTTTTTGACATTTCAAGTTTTCACATTTTTTGTAAAAATCAGGGACTGTTTAATTGATTTTAGTTTTCAGGTTAATTAGATTTCTAGTTTTCAGCTTTCTGCCTATCTTTTCCAGGCATTTTCCGTTCGCCACCTGTTGACTACGACTTCACTTAACAAAATATTTTTTAAACAATAGAAACATAAATAAAATCAGATTACAGCATGATCAACAGATAATGTGATGATGATTATGATTAAACACAAAAAAAAATACCGACTGTAATATAAATATTTTTTAAGTAGTAATAGATTGCTTAAAAAACGCCTCTTCTCAAATAAGTTGAAAACGGACATTTCCCCTTAACCCGTGTACTCTTCATGTATTAATATTTAAATTTACTTTTTTTTGAATGGATGCTGATTAACTATATGCCCATGCACCTTATTTATGTGTAATGTTACTGTTAAAAATAATAATAAATTGACAAGGGGTGCTTTATGCAGAAGAGATATTCATTTAGAAAATAGTAAAATTAATAAAATGCTTTGGAAAATTAAGTGCAATAAACAGATTGACTAGAGCGTCTACGCCTATGACTTCATACGGCAAACCAATCGCGAGCTAAGTGGGCGGGCTTCAAACGAAAATGGGTTTCTACGCACATACCTTAGCTGGCCCATTTACTTTTTAACCGCACTCTATTTGCTTGGCAAAATCTTAGGTATCCATTATATTATTAAAATTATGTACTTCAAAAAACTTTAATACAAAGGTTCTTGTAATTATTGCTTATCTTTTGGTTAGCTTTTTTAAGTAACTATTAGGTATTAATGTTTTTACATTTTTTAGGAAAGCTCAATAGTCTGGTGCTGGAAGTGCAACGAGTCACAGTCAAGGTGGTTTCATTTCAAAGCAGAATCCCAATGGTGAGTTGAACAAATTGAACCTCAACCATTTTGTCCTTTTTTTTCTTTCTACAAAAATTTGTAAAATAATGAAAATATTGAAGTAGGATAACGGCGTATAAGACACCCACCGAGCACTGTAATGTGGGATCAACATTAATACAATGTTTTCTGTTACCTATCACATTGCACTGCATATTAATGCAATCTTCCAGCTACATCGTCACACCGTTAAATATGTAAGGCCGACAATATAACACTGTTACATTGCTTTTTTGAATTGATTCTAGAAATAATTAGATAACTTATGTTTTATAACCTTGTATGAAATTTTACATTTTTTCAACAATGTGCTGTCATATTTTTTGTTTCCTTTAAGTTTATTTTACAATTTTTTTTTGGCCCTTTTTTAAATGTATAAAATTTTTCCACATTCTTTTGTCAAATTTGTTTGTTTTCTATTAGTTTTAGTGCTAGTTTTTGATGAGCGCACTGATCTAATTTTTGCCTCTGAAAACGTATTTTTTTGTTGTCAACAGTTCGCATATCAAATAATTTGTTGTGGTCAATTTAAAGTAACAGTTGAAACAATCAACGATATGACTTTTGTTTACATATTTATTGTCGCTGTCTAAAACAATGTATCAAATAGAGATCAAAACAAATCTCGTCAGTCCGCTCATCAAAAAATTGGGCTATACTTTTAACATATTTTTACAATGTTTCCTGCTAGATTCTTTTGGCATATTTTTTAAATATATAACATTTTTAATAACATAAACTTTTGCATATTTTTAACATTGTAACAAAATTTGCATCTTCTCAATATTGTCTAAAAGGCGTGTAACGTTTCATGTTTAGTGGGGCAAAAACACACAGAATGCTCTCTTTTACAAAAGTTTTACGAGATTTTATGATGTTTTAGCAAGTTTTATATGTTTTAACAGGTTTTATATATTTTCTATGAGGTATGTGAAACAAACTTGTAAAATCCTAATCAAATTTTATGAAGTACAGATTTTTTGTATCAGTTTTGACGAAAAAGACACCTTGCCTTGTAGAATCTTATAAAACTCTACCAAACAACATAAAAACTCACCAAATTTCATAAAAACCTGCTGGCAATAAGTACGCATGCGAAAAAGGTGAACAATTTTTTGGGTCTTGCAGAATAAGTCCATAGAATCCTAATGTGTTTTCTAAAGAAGACTTTGCTTCGTCTTCATTAAGAAAAAGGTCTAACTGAGAATTAGACGAAGATATTTCGTTATCTCCGAGTTTCAAGAAAATAAAAACATTCCAACAATCTTGGAAAACGATTTTCCTCACCATCCAATACCTGGTTTCAGTAATAAAGTTTATCTGAGAATCAAACTAAAATAGTGCGTCCTCTTTCACGCTTAAGTGCGGACCAGGTCTGGTGCATCATCTTCTTTAATTTTACTTTTATTTATGGTTATTTATAGTTTTTTGTGTTGTTATTATGCGGTTCTATAGACAATAATATGTATAATATTAGGAACAACGAAAAGTTTTCTACAATTTTTTAAAATATTGGGTGTGCCAATAATAACCGCACTTTTTAAAATGATTATAACTTAGCGGGAAATTGTCCGATTTTAGAATGCCAAAGCTTTAAAATTTATAGGACCAATGTCAAACTTGACATTTCCTAAAAATCCAAGATGGCGGACCTATTTACAAAATAGAAATATTTCTCCCACTAGAAAATTTTTTTTATGCGACATTGTATTCAATCTCCAACATCGGTTACAAAGCTACATCCCTTCCAAGCACATCAATGTAAGACATAAAAAATTCGTACAAGAAATAAAGATTTAAAAATTCCTTATTTCTTATACGAATTTTTTAAATATTTCATTGGTATGCTTGGCAAGGATGTGTTTAAGATTGAAGACAGTGTTAACGAAAAAGTTTTTTCTAGAGGGCTCAAAAATGACTGTTTTAAAAAAAAAATAAGTCCGCCATCTTGAATTTTTAACAAATGCAGTTTTGACACAAGTTCTATACATTTTAAGGCCTGTGCCTTTAAAAAAGTGTAAACTTATTAAAATTGATCAATTTTTGAAAATTGCTATCTAAACAAGTAGATTTTTTCTTAACAAGCTTGATTTTGCAGGTAAACTTTGGTCTATATAAAAATTGCAAACTTTTTTATTTCCTGTCCCAATTTTTAAAATGTTACATCGATGTGCTTCGAAAGAATGTGGCTTCGTAAACGATGTTTCAGTGTGTGTGTTGCACACAAAAAAATATCTACGGGGGTTAAGGTAGTAGTAGTAAATATGCTTTATTGTCCAAAGATACAAAAAAATCCCTATTGACAAAGTAAATACCTTAAAAATAAATAAATACGTAGTAAATGAATATACATATGTAGTCGTCGTTGCATTGCAGCTGTAGTGAACTTTTTACCATACATAATGCAGAATAGGATATTTTACAGGTAAATAGTTAACAATATTTTTTGGTACACGCTTTTCAATATAATTTACCTTGTTTAATGTTTTAAACAAATATTGGTGTTAATAGACTCTCTTGCAAAATTTTTGAACATGTTAAAAGATCCACCTTATTTCTTTTGTATTAACCAAGAGAGTTCCGTTTTTTCTTAATATAAGTTCAAAAATGCTTTAGTTTTAAAATTAGGGTTGATTGGGTACCAAAGATGGACAAAATAAAACTTGGGGAAGAAAAAAATGTGGTAATTTTTTATTTGGATACATACATACAGTCAATAGTGTGTTCAGTGGTATTATCCATAAATTAACAAGGTACTATACTAGTTATATCTGATCCGCTGATTAATCATTCTGATTTATTATAATTGCGAAGAAATTAGAGCCTTTTTTCTTAGTGACAAAAAGCGCTTACTTTTAGCATTACTTCGCTTGCATGGACAAATTATATCAAATAATTTACCTTCTTAATCCTATATATTGCTTTAGTAATAACCTTTAGAAAAGTTATAGTATCGTATTATCAGGGGTGCACGGTGGTTGTAGTGAAAAAAACTCACACAGAGATAGGTAGATATTTTCGGGCGCACATGAAAGAGATGGCATGAACACACCAACTTTAAGCATGAGAGTTATTTCGTGGAAATGCAGACAGTCGATATTCCTCGATAGTATAGAAGGCTTGTTTGAGTAGAATATTTTTTAGTTGCAGGAAGATGATTATATAATTTTATGGCATTGTAGATTATAGAATCCTTTACAAGCGTAGTGTGTGGAATGATAAGTGGTATAGTGTATCTTTGACGTGTTTGATAAGTAATGTGGTGCTCTGGAAATAAGGATTTATGTTTATGGATAAGACTTACTGATTCTAGGATAAAGAGACATGGAAGAGTTAGTATGGCATAGTTCAGGAATAGAGGTCTGCAGTGATCTCTCGGAGAAGCACCGACCATAGATCGAAGTGCACGTTTGTGAAGTTTAAACACATAATGAAAGAGATATTGTGAACAGCAGCCCCAAAATGGTAGCCCATAGGAAAGGTCTGACTGGATGACTGCAAAAAACACATATTTCGCAAGAGAGACGTTTAAATTTGATGCTACCGCTCTTAGACAGTAACATCTTGAGTCAAGCTTTTTGTTAAGGGTAATAATTTGAGACTGAAATTTAAAGTCAGTTTCCAGTTGAAGGCATAGAAACTTATTATGTGTGGAATCCCTGATCAAAAATGCATAACAGTCAATGTCATCAATATTACCTGTGTTTTATTAAAGTTTAGCAAAAGCCCGTTTGCGTCATAATTTAATCTCCTTAATGTCATTAGATATCACCCGAACTAAATCCTCAGGCCTTTCTTCACGCCATACTACTGTTGCATCATCCGCAAATGCAGAAAAGATTCCAGAGATGTGAAGGTTCAACAGATCATTAATGTAATGCGGAACTCCAAAATGTATCCGCTACATGGGGGAACATTTTCCGTTTACGACAACACACTGACTTTGATAGGAGAGATAAGAGTCAAACCATTTCAAAACAACTCCGTGAAAAACCATAGACTTCAAGCTGTCGCAGTTTTAAGAGTAGCAAAGCCGTTACAGTTCCGCAAGAGCTGCTCTAAAACGCGAAACATTGCGTCATGTGTGCTTTTCTTGGGAAGAAAACCAAATTGTGCAGGATTGAATGATCTATGATGTGACAAGAAGTCAATCATGCGGTTTTTCACAAGTTTTGGCACCCTTTTTGGGATGGTTGAAAGCAATGATATTGGCCGATAATTAATTGGTCGGGTCTTTTGTGTGTCACCTTTTTTGTGGATAGGAACAATCAAGGCCTGCTTCAGAGAGGGTGGAAAAGTGCCAGAAGAGAAGGAGAAATTGCTTCAGCCAAAGCATGAAGGGCCTGCTCTGGAAGTTCTTTTAAGATTCTCGTAGATATTCCATCCGATCCAGCTGCTGTTTGATTTTTGATGGTTTTAAGATTGGATTTAAATTATTTGATATGCGTAGGTAAAAATAGAAAATATTCATCAATACGTAAATCATCTATGTAAGGGGGTCAAGGTCTCATTTGATAGCTGATGTTAGGTTTTCAGCTACATTGCAGTAGAAATTGTTTAGATCAAGGGAAAATTTAGCGCCCTAATAAATTAACAGAAAAGATTGGTGGCGTAGAGGGCAAAGGGTGATGGAATAAATCGGAAAAAAGTTCTTCCTCGACCAGGATTTGAACCCGGGACCTCTAGAATACCAGTCTAATGCTCTACTAACTGAGCTACCGAGGAACTGGGGTTTTGACTGGCTATTCGGAAATCCTTTCGTCCCATTCATTTGTTAGTAGAGGGGAGTACTTCTGCCAGAGCGTAGCTTCTCCCACTTTCTTGAATATATACTTTTAGCGCAATATAAATATATTATTTATGCTTAATAGCTGCTATACCTACTTATGATAAATCATTTATTAAGATTAAGTTTATATATAAAAAAAAGATCGAAAAGAAAAGAGAAGTTAAATGGATTTATTTTAGTCGAATTGATTGTTTAAGTTTTTTGGTTTTTTGAATAGTTTTCCTTTACGGAAAACAGGAATTAAGACTCTCATAATTAACGGATGTTATAAATGCTTTACACATTTTTTTTTGGTTTTTTGATAGATTAACTTTTTTTGATCGGCAGTTAAAAGATTAAATAGTTTTGGTGCCATGTAGGTTATACGCTACTGAGTTAATCTTTTATGTTTCTTTGGTACCTCAGCGATATTTTGTGTTATTTGTTGGGTTCTATATTGGTTGGGGTTTATGCTGCTTATAGTGTCAGGATACTTTTGTATATATCGTAATACTTTACTTGCATAAACTAAGTCTTAATCTGGGAAGTCAAAATTATTTTTATACATCTTTTTTGGAATACTTCTAAATGGTTGAGAGACGCGTCGTAACTACTTCCCCAGATGAGTATCCCATACTGAAATATTAATTCAAAGATTGCATGATATATTGTTTTAAGGTTTGAGAAATTTACGATGTTAAGATTTTTGAACATAAATTTTTTTTTCTAAGCTTTGAAGCTAGTTGATTAGCGTGCTCTTTAAAATTGAGTCGACTGTCCATAATGAACCCAAATACTTAAGGCTGTCAATTAACTCAATATTTTCAGAGTAATGACAATCTAGTTCGTTATTACACTCGTGTATAATTAGGCTTTTTAAAATTAGGGTTTGTCCTTGCGTTAATAAAAAAAAGGTAGACATTTAGTTTTATCACAATTTAAGCTAAGGACATTTATAATAAGACAGTGTTCTACCCACTTAAGAGCTAGTTCGCCTTTATTTTTGACCTCTTTCCAAGATGACCCTTTTATGAACAATCCTTTAACATTAGCAAATGCTACCGAAAGAAAATCCTGGTCATACATGGTCCAATAGGTCATTTATGTAAAGTAGAAAAAATATCGGGCCAAATACTGTGCCCTGACACCACACTTTACGACATATTCAGATATGTAAGGTAGCTTTTTATTAATTTAAACATGACCCTTCTGAACCCAAACAATAAAGTTTTCAGCAGAGTATGATCTACTGTATAAAATGCCGTTTTAAGGTCTAGAAGAACTGCCGCAAAAGGACTAGAATCATCCAAATTTTTATTTTTATTTAGATAACTCATTATATGTTTCCTTAGTAGTTTTTCGTATATTTTGGAAAAAACAGATAAGAGAGATTGGCTGATAGTTAGTAGCTAACTGTTTGTCCTCGCCCGTAAAAAGTGGTTTTATATTGAGCTTTTTCAAATGGTTTGGACATATTCCTGTTTGAAATGAATTCTTGAAAATATACAGTAACGGTTGAGTTATGGACGAACATATTGTTTTTACTAAGAAAGTCCGAGGGCTTTGTTTGTTTTTAATTCTTTAATTGTGTTTATCAATTCGTTTTCCGTGACTGGATGTAGTAGAAAAAACTTTTGAGTTCTGTATTGTTTATCATATTGAGTACAGTATGCTTCTTAATTTGGTTTTTTAATTTGTTTTACCAGGTTTGTTCCGACGGTGGAAAATAAATTTTTAAAATGTTCTGCTTTTTCACTATCACTTTCCAGTATTTTTCCCGATGCTTCTCGAATACTTCCGAGTAAATTTTCTGATTTTTTAAGGTTAAGTGTCTCTATAATTGTATTCGAGAATTTTTTTGAATTGTTTTTGTTTTTCTCAAGTTGCGTTTTGTAATATTGGTTTTTACTTTTGTTTACTAGAGAATGAATTTTATTTATGTAGGTTGTATAATCTCTTCATAGTTCTTAGTTTCTAGGGTTTACTTTTACCTGCCCAAAGAGCTCATCTCTTGTACAAATTGACTTTGTAATACTTACCTTTAGTTATCCAAGGAGCCCGCTGAATATTTTGGTAAATGTACATTTTTAGTGCGAGAATTATAAAATACATTTTGCCAAAAATCAGTAAAAATTGAAAAGATGAAATATGGCAATTTTGAAAATACAGTAAATGGAGCGTTTGGTATAATGCTCAAGATCAAGTTTATATTTAAATTAAACAATACATTTCCAACAAATAAGATACACTTATACAGGTGTCCTAAATAAAAAGCAATTATTATTACCTAAGTAGTCAAGAATAAAGAACTGAAACCCGAAATCCGAAATTATGACAGACGTTTTACCACTGCAGGAAACATTAAAATGCGCAAACAAAAATCATTTTTGGGGCAGCAAAGCTAGTTATTTCCAGGAGTTAAAACTTATAATTTACTACCAATTAAGCTTAAATCTAAAACCACAAAAAGAAATTTTAAGAAAACCATTTAACAATGGTTAATACAAAATAAAATAGAAAAAGTTACATGACCGCATCTCATTCTTACATCAGTCCCTCTCATTTACTGGTATTGCTTCTAATTTTTTTTTGTGTCTCTCTCATCGGTTCACATTTTATTTTTATTTTGATATAGGTATTTTAAGTGGTTTATTTATTAAATAATAAATTAAGAATACACAATGCAACTGACAATAGGACAGACAAAAACATTGCGTACTCTTGTCAACAAATATTCTTTTTTTAGTATTAGTATTAGGTGGAAGTCAAGTTTATCAGCTAGTTGGTTTATAATATTGTATGATTTTTAATATGACAATTTCTCCGAAAGGTTTGAAATAATCTATAAGATCTACCTACAACATTTTAAAATTAAAAATGACGGTACAACTTTAGCAGTGGTAGTCCTAGTAATAGTGGTAGAAGTAATATAATATTGATATGTATTAATACAGGCAAACTAAAATAAAAATCTGCCATTCAAATAACGCAGGATGTTGGTATGGCTATATATATTAAGAATAATGAAATTTGCGAGCAGGACATAAAAAGTAGAAACCTGCAAAAATGTAACGGTTACTGTATTTTGAACGGTCCTCTTTCAGTAAACGGTATATTTTTGCAGAAATAGTGCATGATAATCTCATTCTGGATAACAACCGATCCATAACTTGCATTCTTTTTTCCTTGCTCAATGTGGTTTTTCAAAACCATGTCTCCTGCGCCAATTCGCGCTCTTAAAGCTATGTTGTGAGATCCGCAAAAAGCAATACAGATTCGGTAAAACTCAACACACTTGCTAACGTGAACGTAGGTAGTCAGTAATAAAGCTAAAAAACGGCACTGAAACAGAGGTGCAACTGATTGAAGTTTTATTTTATATAAACTTAGGGCCCATTTACTCAAGGTTTAATGCCTTATGCTTAATTTTTATTTCTAGTTCTGTATATTTCCATTCAAAAAGTAGAGAGAGAAGACAAAATTATGCACTTGAGTAAATAGGTCTTTATTTACAACTATTTTTTTACTATTTACATGCGATCTACTAACTACGACCATACTACGAGAGACATTCACTAGGTATTTGACTGACATCCTTTTAACTGATGAAAGGGGGGGTCAAAAAAAAGTCAAAAAGTTAATATGACTTATGGGGCAAAAGATTTCGATAGTTTAAATGACTTTAAAATTGAAAAATTTAGATGCTTATATATACCAGAATTTTACAAATATTTATGTCTGTTTTTAAAAAACAAATATTTTCTGTAAGTCCTCTAAATTTAAAAAAAATAATAAAAAAAATAATAATGATTTCCTTTGAGTTAAAGATTTAAAAGACACTTGGCAACAACGCAATGGGGTTTTCCCACATTTTTGGGAAGCAACGGAATTTGGTACCTTAGAGTGAGTTATCCAAAACGCATTTATTATTTCTTCTGAAAAACTCTTGGTTTTGTAGAAAAAATTTTTTAAAGTTGGAGTTCTACAAAAACGCTCAAAAAAATTTTTTAGCCAACTAACTTTACGAGAAAAGTAGCGAGTGGTGACCTTTTTCTCAGCCTCTTCCTAACTTCAGTTTAATGCTTAGCTGTCACTAAATGTCATTTCTGTTTAGTAAACAATCTGTTAAAAGTTGTATTTATTTTTTCTCGAGCTTTTTCTGCATCAAAATGAAAAAGTGCGTTTTCCGCGGATGTGAAAATAAATAAATGTCAGAATTCCCCTGGAAATTTAAGATATTTTTGCCCTTCCCTTTGTGACCAAGAAGAAAATTGTGGCTCTAGAGGCACTAAATCTGAAAAAATTATCCACGGCTGGGCGCAATAGTGTGTGAAGATCACAGCTGAAATTCAAATACAACCCCATTAGAGACATCGCCACCCAAAGGAAAAATTTTTCTTTACAAAAAAATATTTCATGATCATGTAAAAAAATATAGGTTTACCTTTGATGGTTCTCGCGTAAAATAACCCTCATACAATCTGTTAAGACAAGTAAAATTTAGTTCACTTCTTGTTTAACCCATTATTCTTATAGCAATAAAATTTTTAAATAAAAAAGTAAATAAAAAAGAGTTTTACCAACCACCACTGGTTTCAGACACAGTCCATCCACCAGTCGGCCCTTCAACTATAACGAATCGATAACAAAAACAATGAACTTTACAAAATACACCGGAGTACCACAAGAATACATACCGGGTGTGACTTGGAGAATAAACGCAAACATGTGTTTCACCCTTGTTGGGGATCATCGGTACGCCATAAGGTTTTATACACAAATAATACAAACGATCAAACCAACAAGTCATGAACAAATGCTCGGCAAAACATTATAGATAACAGGATGAGAAATGATGGCTACTATGGATAGTGAGAATTTGTTTGAAACCAGTCAGTGGTAGAACTAGTGGAGGATGCCAAAAATCCAATAGTTTTGTGTTGGTAAAACTCTTTTTTTTTATTTATATTTAACTCCACTATAGACATTGGGAATTTATATCTCATTCTGTAATAAGACTTTTGTTGATTTGCTTAAAAACTGGAAAGAAAAGATTTATTTAAAATTGACCGAGCCAAACTTCCCACTTATGACATAGAAAAGTCTGATAAGGTCAGTCCTCCCCACCTTTATGGGAATCTAGGGACGTATAAAACTTCTGTAAAAATTTTTTTTAGCTCCAGTGATGGGAGTGAAAAAATATGGTAAATCACTTCAAGTTATTTTTTTTTCTAATATTTTTTCTTCAAGTTTAGTGGAATTTTTTTAAACTTATATTTAAATTTATTGCCTCAGGGTTAATTTTTTTGTAGTTTAAGAAGTTCATAGCAAGTAATTTAGAGAGATGATTTGATTAGCAAGAGTCAATGTTTCTTCCCAAATTTTTCTTAAACCAAAAACTTCTGGGTTAGTTTACCTGCCAAGGACTGGGTTGGGGTCGAATCTCGTCTTAATTTTAGATGTTGGGAAAATCAAGTTACTAATGCATTGCAGACGAAAATTTGTGAAAAATGATATTAAAAATGACATTATTTTCCCCCCTGCACAAAAACTTGTAAAATGTAACCGTATTTTAATGTATTGTACCAAAGGTCAAAATAGTGAAATTCTATGAGGATCTTATATGATAGGACATATGAGCCGTCAAATAACAGATGTCTGGCAAACACCCAAGAAGACTTTTTTCTCATAACTTTCAACCGAAAAAAATCTTGGGTGGAAAAACGAAATTCAAAATTGGATGCGTTTTTTTTAACTTCTTTTTTTTATTTCTCTTTTGTTTCAATTGCCTTAGGAGCATATTCCTATTGGAAATATTAACACGCCATCGCCAGGACGAACCCATATCAGATGACTTATAATAAAGTACAAGTGCGGAATGATGCCTTTTTGTGAGTGATTCAAAATGATGTTTGGGGTGGGCGCCTAGTGGTTTTATACTGTCTGAAATTGTTTCAATCTTTTTTTAGAAGCATGTTCTGTAAATAAGATTCATTTTGGGACCTTCAATAATATTACAATAGTTTTATATAATTTTTATTTTTAATAAGTGAAGTGAAATAAAATCATTGCCTGTTCTTTTGTTTTGTAAGAAATAAATATATACCTACTGTAAATTTACCATGTTTTATGTATCCTAAAACTCAAGCTTTTAAAGGCGGACAAAAAAATATCAAGACTAAAGTTAAATAGTTTTATTAAATAATATGGTCAAAAATACGTACTATTTAAACAAAAGGAGTGTTAGATACACAAGAAAATAGTAAATTATTAATAAAACAAAATAAATAAATGTACTATTTTAATTATACAATTTTTTATTATTCTAAATATACAAAACTTTAATTTTATATCTGAAGGAATCCAGAGAGGTGGAAAAAAATATCCACATTATTAGCAGAGCTACACATTCTTCGTATAGGTCTATTAAGGTTGTAATTTGTATTATAATATTCTAAGTTAAAAATATTCCTATTTCTTGTACTCCGCTGTGGAACCCTTAAGCCAATTCTATGTATTAATTGAGGAGAATCAAACATTGCATTTCAAATCTTGAAAAGAAAAGCTAGATCAAGACATTACTCTACGGTTTTCAAGAGTTGTGACCTTTAGAAATTTTAAAACATCACAATAAACTATTTCCCCAGATAGAATTTTAAGTTTGAAAGCTACAAAACGTAAGAATTTCTTCAATACCCTTTCCAGATTTTCTACATGACATTTATAGAATGGGGACCATATGGAACTACAATATTCTAATATTGATCTAACAAGAGAACAATAAACATTTTTAAAACAGATTACATTTTTAAATTCAGATAGGCTCCTTTTTAAGAAACCCAGTAGTTTAAAAGCTTTGATACAGATAAAGTTATAGTGATTTTTAAAGCTTAAGCTTGGGTCAAATAATACTCTTAAGTCTTTAAATTTTGTGAAAAAGTGTTGAGATCATTCTGCACTCTTTCACAATCCCTAAAATCTTTAACAATTCTAAAAATATTTTAATCGTCTGCATATAGAAGGATTATACAGCAACAGAAACAGTTTGAAATATCATTAATAAAACAAATGAAAAGAATTGTTGACATAGGTCCCCTTGTGGTACTCCAGACTTCACTAATATCTCTTCAGAGAGACAATTTTTTATCCTAACAGCCTGTCTTCGGTTTTTATTATGCCAAGATTTGTACAGGGAATCAAAACAATGTATTAACATCAATCAGTGAAGATTTTTTTTCTTGCAAAATCTTTGTCAAAAGACCTTTTTAGCAATACCAAAAACCTATAATTTATTTGGCGGTACCTTACATTGAGGTTTTATCTCTTAACAGTTTTTTTAAGTTTTTGATAGTCCTGTCATAAGACTCCTCTGTAAAAAATTGTGCTCCACCAATTTGTATAAAATTTTAGTATATTGTCATAGTCAAAATAAACAATACAGAAATCATAACGAAAATTTCATAAAAGTGTTTTATAACACTTATTTTAAGTCTTTAGTAGTTATGCTCATTGATTTTTTAGCAATCTGAGTACTTGGGTCATCAAACTATAAATATATTAATAGCAGGTTTTAAATTTTAATCACGATATCTGATTTACCCTGTACATTATAAATGGTTTACATGAAACAAAAAATGTTATTCAAATTGGCGAAAAACAATGTTTCACATAGAACACTTCAAGATTTGATAAAAAACGGTACTTCACTTTGGGGTTCATTTGTGATCTATCACTTTGAAGTTTCTACAGAGATAAAAAAATTCAGGCTGACAACATTTTTTGGAGTTTATCATATATTTTTGTGATTTTCACAAAAAAAAATCCATGTTTTATAAATAATTTCCGCGTTTTATTAAACAACTCAATGTTTTGCATTAGTTTAGGTAGTAACTATATTTTTGATATTAGTGTAAGTATGCGCGTTTTGAGATATCTACATTTTTCATGGCACTTTGAGATTAAATTTTTGTTTTATGACCAGATATTTAAGTAACGAATGAGACTTTAAAAAAATATAAACATTAAAAAACAAAAAAAAAAAAACGCAGATATTAATTAAACAAACACGGATTTTTTAAAGTGCTTTAGCAGACACATATATCGCCCAAAGAACCTTTTCTTGAATATCTCTAGCTAGCAGCTACAGTAAGTAAGGATGTTTTTAGAAGTTCAACCCTCTTTCCAACCTCCCACGACCATTAAAAACTCATTGCTTGATGCCAAAGATATTTTGTAAATTTTTTATAAAAATCGGTTTAGCAGCTCTCCACTAATGTAACAAAAAGACACCACACCAAAACATGGGTATTGGCTTCTCAGGTACAAGCCTGATTTTGAAATTTTAATTTTTTGAATTTCCTTCAAGACATCATCTTTAACTTTTTCCCCCTCTCCACTGCCTCAGTGCCCAGGTGTTTAGAAGCGCCAAAAATAGCCTCAGTTAACGTTATTCTGCCAAATCGCAAGCTGTGCCATAATGGAGAATTGGCTTGAAGTCGAGTATCCGTTTCAGCTTCGACACACAAGGAATCGCTCATATTTGACCGCATGTAATTAATGAACCTGTCAACATTCCATTTGGTCCATTTTCTCTGCAGTTTTAAACTTGAACCAGAGCTGGTATACATCGATATAGGTGTACTTGTCTTCAGATCGCAAAATGGTATATATTACCCCTTTGTTATCTGCGCAGATTTACATCAATTGAGACACATAATTATGACTTTTTGGTCCGAGGGCTGGCACGTCTTCGTTTAAGTGACTGCAAATCCATTTTAGCATTTCCAACATCATTGTAGAGGTGCAGGCTGGTTCTTCACTTCTTCTGTGAAGCCAAAAAAGGACAGCAATGGCATGCTTGCAGCCCCCTGTAAGTATCAAAAAAGAAAAGTTAAAAACAGTTAACAATTTTCTAATAACAGGTTAAAAGGAGACACATTCTGCTTGCGTCTTTTTTTATCTTGTGAAAACTAAATTTGCATTGTGTGTTCCTAGCTTAACAGAAACTGGTACAAAAAATACATCATAGTTAGAAAATACCAGAAAAATATTTTTTAAAACATGGCACCAGCAGGCATGTATAAATTTTATTTTTCTTCAATATCTCCAAAATTACTGATCTGCTAATTTTTGTTGAAAATATAATTATTTCTTTTAATGTGAAAACTGTATGTGTGTTGCTAGCTGATACGGTTTGTGGGTTATGATTTTCAACCCCGTTTCTTACCCTCTTTACAACCCTCACCCCCATCAAAAACTAATCAGCTCATTCTTTGGTTCCAAAGGATTTTTGTGCCAAATTTCATCAAAATCGGTTAACTTTAGTGGCTTTTCAGTCATCGTTGTCCAGACAGACAGGCAGGCACCAATTAAGAAATTTTGTATTTAGGTCTTTCATGTTTATTTGAGTTATTTTGGTATAAATAAAGTGTTTTTTTTTCGCACATATTTTTTTTTTTTGAAGTTAGGAATGCCCCCCACCAGAGAAATGTGAAATGACGCCGAAATTTGATAATTAAACAAGTCTCGGAGATGGTTTGGGGATACAACCTTTTAATGTCTAAAAAAATTATTCCAATGTTCATAGCTCCTCATTTTGTCCTAACAAACGTAACTTTTTGTGTTGGTATGCTCTAAAAACTCTATGCATAAAGGTCAACTTTTAAAAAATTTAAAGCAGTTTTACTTGGATTTTCCACCCCAGATATGTACAAAAAAAAGAGCAGCGCCTAATATTCTGTAAGTTTGGATACCTTAAAGATATAATTTTCCTACCAGGTGTAATTGCAAAATAGTGCCAGCTGCTATTCTGAAAGTTATAATTTTACCTCTTTTTCTTAAAAAATGTAAATAATAACAATTATTAAGTAATTTTAAGAAGACTTTAAAAAGAGATTAACCAAATATTTTTTTTTAAATGTAATGTAAAATGTGTATAGTTTCAAGTTTTTAAAACTACCTGCAGAAGCAGAACAATCTTTGCACTCAGAATGCAGCACTTTTTCCTCCTTCTCATTAACAGAAATTTCCACAGTATAAGGAGTATTTCTTACTCTGTGCTCCGGAGTTATTTTCGCCTTGACTGTGCAAACATCTCCTTCTCTCTTAACTTGTCACCATAGACCTCCTTCGTAACTCTAAAATAAACAATAACACTTAAGCCTTCAATCATCTCACTTTTAACACCAAATCAACCAGACCATGTACATTTTTAAGGTACAAACAAAGTAAAAATAATTTCATATACACGTAGAATTGCAACTCTCATATGACACGAGAATAACTGATAGATAGACAAAACTTCATATGTCCAGTTTACATACCATGAGTCCTCTAGGTATGGCAAAAGTTTAGAAATCATATTTTTTTTGTAATGCACTGAATGGCATGTGGTGACACTTCATTAGCTGTTAATTTTTCATGCTATGATATTTTTCATAACATGAATTAAATTTGGAAATTCTTTGAGATTAAAAATATAAGATAAAAAAAATACAATTTTTTTTTATATTTTTACAAATCTGTCTTAGTTATATACCTCAAAATAGTTTTCCCAGATTTTACTTTTTCTAAATAAAGCTTTTCTAACATTTTGTTTTAAATTTTATAGCAAAATTTTAGGTGTACCTACAAATGAATTTTTTATTATCTTCACATTTTGCAGCTTTTCACTGTTACAAAAAAATCCAGGATGTTTAAAATATAGTAACTGTAATAAATTACTTATTTACTGTCATTTATATTTTGCTTTTAATAAGTTGGTCAAAACCTTGGTCAAAACTAGTAAGAAATCCTGTTGAGTCCAATATTTCCTTGAATATCTGAAAAACTACAAATCTGATATAGTTTTTGTTGGAACTGTAATTATCCATCTAAATATTAAAACCGTGTGTTGCTAGCTGCTAAAAGTATATTTTATTTTCCTTGAATATTTCAAGAACTACAGATCTGACTTCAACGTAAATGTAATTGCTAGCTGCTACAATTCCACCCTCTTCACAACAAATTAATTGACTATTATATAATGTTTTGTTTTAAAAGTCATTTTAATTAAATGTTTGGGATTTTCTTTGAAAGATACTTGAATGATTTAATAAGCTAGTCATCAGGTTTTATTAAACCCAAAATCCTAATTTTAAATATTTATTTTTAGTTTAGTTTTTTACTTTATTGACATTCTTTTGTATTTTTTTTAAACTAGCTTTTGCTAAGTATATAAATTAACCTTGAAATTAACATTGCATTTTTCTGAAAAAACTTTACTGTCATAAGCCTAATGTGTTAGTAAAGAAATTTGATGGTAATGTGGCACTAAATTATCATCATGTCAGAATTTAGCTCAATCTTGATAGTTTAGAGAGGCATAAAAAATTACTGACATTTGTTTGATGCATAAATTAATTAACGGTCTAACTGACTGTTAGACATCATCATACTTTTCACATTACTTTTCATACAACTGATTATGGACAAAAAAATAATTTATTGAAAGAACTTTATTGCTTAACTCAGTAACCAGTTATTAATGTTTTTAATGTATCTGTTAACTCCTTAAAAAGACTAACAAAAAGAATCTTACCAGACTAAATATTTTTTTTAGTTAAATTTTATACTGTTGTGTGTCTGTTTTCAAATATTTTGCATTGTTCATACTATAACTCCTACTATACTATATTTCATGTCTTTATTTATTAATTAGTATTCAGTGTTGACTATGTAAAATTTTTTTCTTTTGACAAGGTATTGATTTTAATGGGGTTTCTGTTCCCTATAAATATAAATAAATAAATTAAATTACTTGTGCTGAGGTCCTTTCTCAAAAAGTTACCTTGCTTTTTCTTACTTGGCATAAAAAAGTAACAAGGTTTGGATTTTTGTAATCGGGGAAAAAAAAGTTAAATTTAAAAAAATATGTACAGGGTGTCCAAAAATCATATTTCAAGTCACTTGACAAGGTTTTTATAATAAATGTTTAACAGTCTTACTCATATATCTTGACACAATTTGGATTTTTAATGTGCGCAGTTAAACCATACTCACTTCCAGTCTTAACATTCTTCATCTCAGCGCTAAAGAAATCCATATTATCCAAATAATATAAATTAATCATCTCATGATCCACTTTGGGTAAGTTGTTAGAATCACCCTTCACAAATCCCTTCTCCATATTCTGAGCCATATTCTCTAAAAAAAAATCAAGAAAAAATCTTAACAAAATTCAAAAAGTTAAAAAACTACTTATTTACAGCTCTCTTTAAAAATCTTTTTATCAATACTTTTTTTAATATAAATATTGAAACCTTTAAAATAAGTGCAAAAAAATTAATAGAACAGAATATTATCGCTTTAGAATAGATAGCTATATTTGAAGTCTGAAAATACCATCATGGCTGTACCCAAGGGGTGAACCAATCCAGCAAGTGCACAAAATATTTGGCAGGAACTATATTTTAGCACTTGCAGGCTTCCTATATTATTAGTTTCATTTTATCTTAAACCCAGGAGGAACTGGAATATGGACACTTTTTACAGGAGACGTACAAAATATGGGATCATTTCACCCGTTGGCTGTACCAATATACAGATTTTAAACAATAGCAGAACGAAGTTTTTATAATGTTACTAGTATGAATCTACACTTTTGCAAGCAAATAAGAAAAGCTATCAAAAGATATAGATTTTAGGAGAAAATTCTGTCTTCTAATAGACATGTAGCAAGCATGAAAATTCTTGGATCTGGGGTTGAGTTTTTATGGTGGTTTTTGATGATGCATCAGAAAGCAGCTTTATATAAAGAGAGTGTCTAAAGAGCCAACAATTTATTATGTGTTTTTCATATTTTCGTTTTTTTTCAAACTAAATTAACCCAACCTAACCTAAACAGACTCAATCCAACTTATTAAAAGCCAAAACACCCCAAAAAAACACACTTTAAACTAAATTAACCCAACCTAAACAGACTCAAACCAACTAAATTCACCCAACCTAACCTAAACAAACCAACTTATTCAAAGCCAAAACAGCCCAAAAAAACACACTACAACCCCTACATCTTTTTTTGGCATAAAAAAAATGTTTGGGTTCTTTTGGCTTTTAATAAGTTGGTTTGAGTCTGTTTAGGTTAGGTTGGGTTAATTTAGTTTAAAAAAATATGAAAATATGAAACACATAATAAATAATTATTGTCGGCTCTTTACCCTCACGTCTATTCAGCCGAATTGTCGGCTCTTTATAGACACTCCCTTATATAAAATTACTTAAAAAAACTTACCAAATATCAAAATTTGTATGCGCACACTCTGTTAAAAATCGCAATCAAAAGTTCTTATTCTTCTTGTCTCCGAATTAAGCTTATAAACCCAGCTTAAATTTTCTTAGCAGCTAGGGCTATGGTGGACAGGAACCGTACTGTTTGTAATAACATTCACTACATATATAGTTGTATATTACTTGTAGGCTTTCTAAACGACAATATAAACTTCCGCACTACTAAATGTTTATAATTTTATAAATTAACTTCAAAAGAATCACAATCAAAAAAGCAAAACACAAAAAAACGAATTGACAGTATGACTTAAAGTTAGCCGCAGGCCGCAGTTCGCAACCCAGTGGTCCAAATAAAAACTGCACTTGACAAATTACAATGGACCAGCCAAAAATGACGTCACCTGTATTGATTATGACGTCACCTATATTCGTTTTGAAAAATCGTAAGGCCACTGAATCGACGATTAAAAACATTATTTTTCACATAGAAAACCAAAATTTTTTGGGGAAAAAAGTTTTTAGATGGATTTCTTGGACCTTTATGTTTCTGTATATTCCAAAAAAAAGGTAACTTTTTTTTTATGGGAAAGCCCCATTCGCTGCAAACGTAAGTCTATGACTTCCGACTCTCTCTCCTCTCTACAGCATAGTGCATAGTCCATCTTCCGCTGTTCGTTGTGAAGGTTGTCAGACGCGCGAGTCTACCTGACGCCATTATTTTCGCGAGCTAATATGCTATTAGTATACGGTGTAGCTCGCAAAAACTCAAATCTTGCAGCTCAAATGTATCGCGACAGATTTCCCCAGCGTCTTAAAAGAAGTGTTTTTTGGTCGGTTTTTTGAGTGTTTTTCAGAATAAAAACGAGTTTTTACAAATTAAGAACAGTTTAAACACTGCGTAACAGGTGTTTTTAATTTTTAAAAAAGGGAGTGTGCCCTACAAGTGTACAAACAAATGCTTAAAAGAAGTGTTTTTTTGAGTTTTTGCCGAAAAAAAATTAATAAAAAAAAGTTTTTTCAAATTTAAAAGAGCTTTGAAAATTGTGTGACATGTTGTACTTTTTTTATAATAAAAGTGGACCATGCGCATTTCGATAACTAAAAGGACTTTTAAATAAACTATTATAACAATACGGGATGCTAATACCAATTTTTGGAAAGTACATATTTATGTTTTATTTTTTACTATTTTTATATAATTTGTAAGATGTGAAAAAAAAACCATCTCAAAGGTCATATGTTGATATTTACGTTGTAAACCGCCGCGTCGCGCCAATCGATCGTAAGATCTCCTTTAATTTTTTCGCACCTAAAAGCGCATTGTTGTCAAACTGTGTTTAACTTAAAAGTCGAATATCTCCGAAACCACTAAGTTTTGACGCCCATATTATATGAACTTTTTTCCTTGTTGTGGCCCCCTATAACCCTTTAAATAATGACCATCATATCGTTTACAACCTGTATATAGGGTTCCTAAGCAAATCCTTAGGGGGTCAAGCAGCCGTGTATAAGACGCAGACAAACGGAAAAGCACATTAGGCAGAGAAGGATGGGCATGGGGCGATGTTGTCACTACATCTTACACGTAGTAAATCCATTCCAGGTTGTTGTTTTCTAATGTTTTCCATTTTCATACCTTTAGGACTGGAATAAAAATTGTTTTTGCTCGACTTTAATACCAAACTGATGAAAGATATTGTAAAAAAAATATTTTTCGGCTTTTCATTTTGTAACCATGTCCTTACGCACTGTTTACAAGCTGGGGACTGAGATACATGCAAATGCCTAACCTAAAGCGTTCATACACTGCCGGAGGTTGACGCCTCCGAACGTCCAACCCGGGTTTTGCACTTTGATTCGAAATCAAAAAGGAGGAACAGTCAGATGTGGGGCCGTGCACAAATTACGTAACGGTTTGGCATGCCACTCCCCTAATATTACGTAACGACTTCAACACCATTACCCCCGCAAAAAAAAACTTTTCACTTATTTTCATTCCAAATTTTCTTAGTTTCACACAAATGCAAACGCTGTCGAAAACCCCCCTCCCCCCTACGTAACATTTTGTAACCCCCCTCCCCGCTATGACCATTACGTAATTTGTGCACGGCCCCTGTAGTCCCAGTGGAGGAGGGCGAGAAAATTGATGTTTTTTTCTTAAAAATTATACTCTTTAGACCTATTTCTTTGCGTTCCCGAAATTACGTAATTTTTGAAAAAAAATTGTAAGCGGCGCCATTTTTATTTCGTGCTTTGTTTTTCTAACATTTTTGCGTTCTGCTAATTTAATTGAAAAATTTTTGCCTGCGGCGCCCTTTATCTTCTCACTCGAAACCAAGATCCCCCGTTTTAGGAAAATTGATCCCGTCTATGTTTCTAAATTTTTTAGAATAAAAGTAGAGTATGACCATGGGGGAAATAATTTTTTTCTACGGTATTACGAAAATTTCGAGAAAGTTGAAGAAAAAAATAAAAAAAGTGGCAGAGCTCAAGTTTTTCGTAAAAAAAAACGTTTTTTTGTAAAGAAACAGAGCAAAATAAAGCTTTTCACCCCATTTTGGTTGTTACAAATATTGGCAGCCCCTTATTTTTCGCTTTTACCCTCCCGCTAGTTTTGAAGAATTGGTTCGCTACATGTTTCGAGATCATGTCATAAAACACCTCGAAAATATCAAATGTAGTGTAGGGCCAGCTTTATTTAAAATCAATAATATCGCAAGCAAAAAGCTCTGCAGGAAAAACAGCGCTGTTTATTGATTTCTTTGGCTGCTAGTGCTAGCTGCCTGGTTTGGCCGTTTCCGGATAGATGTCGCTAGTAGAACAAAATGGAAAGAAATTTAATTAAAAGCGAAGATATTTCTTTCTAATGTTAGCAACCTCACGAGTTTATCGCTCAGTATCGTAAGTAATGGAATAATGGACCTCCTTTAAGGAAGAAAAAGCTGTGGTTTGGACCTGAAAACATCTAATTTTTAATTAGATTAGATGATCAAATCTGTCCTCTTCTTGAGCCTCACAATATCCCAATCTATTGTAAAACTCTTGGCGCGTAGCAGCCAACATTTCAGGGGTGATAGAGTTGCCCGCCTCCAAAATTTTCGCCCTCAACTCCTGTATAGTCGTAGGCCGTAAGTAAGGGTGTTGGAAAATTTTGTCGTGCCAACTACCCCATAGGAAAAAGTCATTTGGCGCAAGATATGGTGATCGAGGAGGCCATCGGATATTTCCATACGTGGAAATAATTCGATCACCAAATACCTGACGAAGGTAATTTGTAGCCTGGCGTGAATTGTGGGATGAACAGCCATCTTGCTGAAACCACAATTCGTCCAAATTTATGTTGAGTTCCCTCAACCGTAGTAAAACCTGGTGTTGGAGAAGATCAACATATTTTTGGCTATTCAAATTCCCTTCAATGAAAAAGGGTCCAATAATGTGATCCCCGACGATACCGCTCCAAACATTTAATTTTTGAGGATGTTGCATTCTAACACGTGCGTGCAGATGTTTATTTTCGCGGGACCAATAGCGGCTATTTTGTGGATTGTCAGAGCTATGAAGTTCAAATGTCTTCTCGTCACTAAACAAAACTTTTGATAGGAAATTTTCGTTCGTGTCACATTTATCCCTCATAACCTCACAATATTCTAACCGGCGAAAATAATCACCTGGTTGCAATTCCTGCGACTTCCCAATCTTAAACGACTTGTAGCCGTATTTTTTTAGGATCCGTTGGCAAGTACTGTTGGGAATATCCAGTGCCTCCGCAATCGGTTTCGTTGAACATGTTTCATGTGCCTCAACGTTAGCGCATACCATTTCGTCTCGTTCCACCCTGTGTGGAAGAACGGGATGCTCTGGTATTTCGCCGTCGTGGTAACACTTTCTGCAACCATTTATGCACCCGTACCTTTCAAAACGATGATAAATTTTGTAGACAGTTTGAACCACAGGAACCGGTCGATCTGGAAACGCAAAAACAAAAAGCCTCTTTTCTTCTCGAGTATACGGCATTTTAAAAACACAAAATTTACGAAACTGAAGCGACTCGAAAGGAAATAAAAATGCAATGCCTGTAAATCCCAGTTTTTCCTCGATCATCTCATGGTGTGGCCGCCATCTAGCGGAATTTGCAGACATCTTGTCAACGGTTATCATTGCAACTATGATTTGATATGAACACCTTTTATGGAAACAAGTCAAGTGCTGTGCTGTTTTCTTTTTGTCGCGGTTACGGTTAACCTTAGTCGTAAAATTTCCCAGAAGTCTAATCAAAAGAAGGAGAACTCGATCTCTTTTGCTTATCGTTCTGGGAAATTTTATGACCAAGGTTAACCGTAACCGCGACAAAAAGAAAACGGCACAGTATATTCTATCCCTCACTGAATCCACGCTACCGCTTTTTATCTTACGTTATTCCTATCTCTAGCGCTCTCTATTATTTTCTGGCGTTTTATGCATTGCTGTCCAATGCTCCTTCTTATTTGTTCATTCTTATTCGCGCTTTTTACCGGGTGGCCATTCTTAAGCTTAAGAACATGAGGCACAAATATATTTTTGCTTTATTTTTCTCAACAGGCTCCAAAGTGAGCGTTATTGTTTCAATTAACTGGGAGATCGTAATTTTTACGTCGAGTAAGCCGTATTAGAACCTCTAGGTAGCTGCCCCCTGCCCTTTCGCCGGCGACGCCCTTGGTTGCACGAACCATCTTAAAAAGCGGTGTAGCTATAACAATAAAGAAAACGTTATGCTAATTTCCATTTAATCCCTGTTTTAATAGGTACTAAAATAGTCCCTATTAAAACAGAAATACGGGAAAATAAAATGTTAATAATTTATTCCTTTGATTATATAACCGGTAATCAAACGTTATTTTTATATGTACAGTAAAATTAAATTAGGTAGATCAACGGTATAAGGTATAAATTTACTTTTTCTATTCACATTTAAACATTTCCGTAAAAAAATAACCACTTTGCGATAAAAGTTAATTTTATTTCTGTGCATGCCTCCCCTCCAGCCCTATATCGTACGGTGTTTCTCTCGCATTTCCTGCTGTAATAATAAACATAAAATAAATTATTTTCGTTTTTATGTATTTTGGCTACGGGGATAATCCGCTTACCGTTTTTTTTTGTATATGGTCGCGATTTTTTCAGCAAAGTTGCGATAGATATTTTGACGTTATTCCACCAAAGCAACCCCAAAGTTTTTGCAAGTTGGAAAGAGATTTAAATTTTTATCTAAAAATTAATAAAAAGTAATTATGGTTTTTTTGCTTTTGTTGCGCTCTCGAAACCACAAAAGGCGGTTTTTAAGGAAATTTCGATTTTGGTAGTTGACTGACAAACGATAGTTCGTAGAAATCCGCACACAGGAAAATAATTTTTATTTTATGATATTCAGCAGAAACCAACCTTTCCAAAAAAATTTTAATTGAATCATAGTCATGATCAATTTTAAAGAGCGTTTGTCAAAAATCATGGAACAGTGAAAAAACCTTTGGAAAAAGTTACCCATTTTCCACTCTTTTGCATATTGCAAAATTACTGAGAGGATAATTTTGTTAAAACTATAGCAAAATAATCTAAATGATATTCTCTAAAAGGTTCTGTCACAAATTTGTTCAGTTTTTATCCATAAAGCCGACACGAAGGTTGCCCCTTACGCTGTGTTCGAGTACATGGAATTTGGATTAATTTCGACATAACTAGTAATTCTTGTATTGCAAAAATATTTCGGCCACCTTTTCTTCAAGAGAAATTATCGGTAAATCTTTGTGTTTTGGGAAAATTTGGATTTCTTTTTCAGTTTCTGAGTAATGCCTCTCCAAACACAATATTTAATTTTGTAAATTTTCGGAAAAAAATCTTAAATTTTACTGATTTTTGAAGGATCGTCTTTCCTTAATGTATAACACGATTCTTGATTTGATTTCATTTATAGAAAGGGCATTTCGTGGCGATTCTAAAAATGTACAATGTACGATGTTAGCTTAAACGGATGTCAGGTTTTGGTTTCACTTTTCTCTAAGGCACACTTTGAAACTCCGACACCTCAAGATTGGAGAATAAGCATGTGCATAAGCTGTACGACTGAATTTAATTATTCCTTTAACCGACGCAACGCACAAATATGAGCACATAAAACGTTCTTTTGTACTATTTTAAATATAGCTCCCCAACAAGTAGGCACAGTGCTCAAAAATTCAAATAGTTCAAATGGTCATTTTTTCTACTGTAACTAGCTGCATAATTACAATTTTGGAGCATATTTTGATCTAGTTTTGAATGTATACACTGCTTGTAAACCGTTCATAGGATGCGAGCGCACAGTGAAGTCGTTACCTTTAAAAGAACTGATGTGCGTGTACTTCAGTTCTGTTCAGTCCATTTTAACTTACAATGTGGTTGTGTGGGGATAGTCTCGGGATGTGGAAAAGGTCCTGATGGCGTAGAAAAGAATTATACGACTGTTATTTGATACTCAGTATCAACATGCCTGTAGAGAAACTTTTGTATCAAAAAAAAAATACTTACAGTCACGTTTATCTTTATTTATTGAATTCTAATGGTAACCTTTAAAAAACGAGTGCACCTTACTAAAAATGGAGATTTACATAATTATCAAACTAGAAATAAGAATAATATTTTACCTGAAAAACATAAACATGAATTCTACAAGAAGTCTCCTATTTATACTGGTTGCTCTTTGTTTAATATTTTGCCCAATTTTATTAAAGAAATTAGCAGTTAAAATAAATTTAAAAGTGCGCTCAAGAAACTGTTGTTTTTAGAAGTGTTCTACACTTTACAGGAGTTTAAAGAATATCTTCTACATAGACCATAGGCAATATAGTTTTTGTCTGAATGTATGAGTAAGCTTTGTTTGTTACTGATTTTTTAGTCTTATATATTTATTTTTATTTTTATATACTATTTTACTTTTGACAATTGTCTGTACTAATATTTATTTAGTTCCGTTGAGACAATACGAACGATACGTTCATCACTCCGTACGCATCGATTGCTGTCAGTTTTTGTGTAATCGCACCCGTCAAAAAAGCGGGCATCGTTCGAAACATAGCATGAGCAAGTCAAAAATGTAGGGTATTTTGGCTTTATTTCGAACGCGATACGTATGCCGATACCGATACGTTGAAATATTTACTTGAAGTGTCTATTAAAGAATTTTGAATTTTGAATTTTTTGAATTTTAAAAACTGTTTAAAAATAAGTTTTTTAGTCGCGTGTGAACACATCTTAATTCCACCAAATAAAAAAAAAGCATTCGCGTTTTCTAAGTACAACGCAACGTTGCAGAAAAAACGCCACTTAACCAATAACAAAAGCGTAAAAGTGCACTTGAATTTATTCTGAAAAATTCCATTCATCTGGGGGAGCGGTGTTTCTGGCCTTCTCCATTTTAGGAAACCTAACCCACTTTTTTTTTAATTGTATGAAAAATGTAAAGAGTTTGTCAAGAATTTTTAGATTATTTTTTTTTTATCTACGACCGACGAATAATAGTAATTCTACGACACACACGATTTTAATGGCTCATTTACGATCCTAGGATAATAATAAAGCTTATACGCAAACCACAAGATGGCGTGACAAGCAATAAAACTTCATTTTATAAGAGCACCAGTGGACGCAAAAATGTAAATTATTTTTCTATATTTTTAAGACAATAAATATTTATTAAAAGTAAAAATAAGTCCCGTTAAATTGACATATTAAGCATTTTTAAGAAAAGAGAACCCTGTTTTTAAAAAGATATATGAAAAGTCCCTTAGTAACCTTATTTGTTTTGACGTATTAGATAGAACGTTATTGAAAAGGTTATGAAGGTTTTTGACTTAAGAGTGTATGATGACATTTTCATAGGTCGTAGATAAAGTATAGTTCACTAACTCGCATGTTATGGTCATTACACGCTCAGATAAATTAACACATTCTCCTGCGGCTCGCGTCTCAAACTTCATCTTCGCCTTTAACGACCATCATAACATGCTTGTTATGTAAACTACTATAACAGTATTTAAGACTTTGAAATAATGATATTTTTAGTATAATTTTTTCAGAAATTTTGCCGGCTACAGATTAACGACGGGATGGTTTTGGTAAGAATAAAGAATTGAGACTATATATCTTCCCAAAAATTGGCCTTTGCTTTTAAATATAAATAAGTATTTTTTTTGTACACACCAATCCAACACCTACTAAACTACACCCCCCCTCTTTAAAAAAAACTGCCGTTGCCTGTGACGGGTTCGACGAGGATTTCACTGTTACCCTTGGAACAGACAGCTCTATCCAGATGATCCATATTTTCGCCTTTTTCCTAACGCCCTTTATTGTCTTGAAGTTAATTGTCATAATAGATATGTCGCCATCGCCTTTTTCTGACCCAAGTGGTTAAAATGGTTTCTAGAGCTCGAATGAAGGTTGGTCTTATGACACCGGTTAGTTAGAGAAAAGAAACCAACATTGAGAAACTTTTGGAAAAAAATAAATCTTTTTTATGTGCAGTGAGGCGTCACAAGACTTTCAAACGTTTATATTAAAAAATCAACAAAAAGCTCAAAGCGTACACATCGATGTTAAATTGCTCACCGAAAATTAATTAAAAGTTGTAGTTTATTAAGGGCAAAATTCGTAATTTTGATACCAAACAAATCGTCTGGAGTAGTGCTACCCATTGGTGATAATACGACATCGAAATAGTGTTAAAAAATAGCAAATTAGTTCATAAATATGTAATTTAAATGGTCAAAATAAATAAATATCAACAACAAAAAACCAGTAGTACTGACAAGGACCGGACTGCAGTATCCACGGAACAAGATAAATTACATAGACACTGTAAGTTTAACAATATTATAAGTAGGCATAGATATATTGTTTTAAAGTATTGTGCGTGCCTTCTCTTAGACATGAATACTTATACGGCGTGGCGCAATTTTTGACGTGTCTCTAAGCAAACTGTAAACAATGGATTGCGTATCTTCTAAAAACTGAGTACACCAAGATGTCATTTAAATGCTGTAAAAATTGTGAGATCACTTCTTATTTTTGCATTGTTTGTAAAATTTTAGTTCACAAAAGTTGTTGGTCGAAATCAAACAAAAAGTTTGAGATCGTAAAAGACAGCTTTATTTTATGTTCACTACCATGTATAGAAGCTGCGACTGAAGATGAGCGGGAAGCACTTGATATTGTTAAAGCCAGCATTGTTGTACTACAAATTGAGATAAAGACAAAATCCAAATTTATTCAACGACTTGAACGTAGTTCAGTCTCTTTTGCCGATGAAGCATCTCAAAGAGAAGAAGACTTACTAATTCAAATTCAGGAACAACAAAAAACTATAGACAAGCTGCATGGACAACTGGAACAGCAAAGATATCTTATAAAAAAACACAACATTAGTATGATATCAGTGGAAGTTCAAACACAAACTTTCAACAGAAATAGTTGTACTCAAACTGACACTAACGAATACAACTCACAAGCGGTTCAAACTGAAATTGTTAGCAATGATGCTGATACGCAAATATACTCAATTGTTCTTCAAACTGAAATCGGCAGTGAATCATTGGCTCAAAATCACGAGATATTATTTTTGAAAGAAAGAGACAAAGATCTAATTTTACGAATTGGCGAGATGAATTATGAAATACAATCACTTTCAAATGGATTAAACCAATGGAAGATCGGTGAATCTCGTATAAATAACTTGGATTTGGAAGACTTCCGTGCAGAAAATAGTAACTAGCGCAAATCTATAGAGTCTCTGGAAACGGAAAATCAAGACTATTTTGTAGAAATTGGTAGGTTAACATACAGAAAACAAAAACACAAAAAAAAAACAAAACGAGTCCTAGTCTTAACGGACACGTTTGGAAAATATATGTATAAGAATCTTAGCAACGCACTTAATGACGAGTTTTTTTTTTAACAATTGTTTGTAAGCCTGGTGCGGACCTTGATACTATTGCGAAAGAAGCTGATTGTTATATTTTGGATCTAAATCAGTGTAGAAAAGTTACGAAAAATAACATAAATAGTTTAGCTAATAAATCTTTCTTAACTAATTTGTTAGTATGCACAAGTCCAACTACTAGGCGTAACTGTTGCTGGAACAACAGTGTCATAAATGTTATGCAAAAATTATCTTTGTAAAATAACAATATAGAATTATTATCTTATGATCCTAATAAATATGAAATCTTTAACAACAGCTTTAAAAGAAATACGTTATAACTAAACCAAGCAGTTTTAACACATCAATAACTTTTCTGTAATTGCAGGGACAAATATAATAATAATATAATAATATAATAAGTAGAGAACCATTGTTAGGTAAAAGTCATGAACAAGTCTTAGATGATTTAAAACAAGGACAAGAACTTGATGAATTAATTAGCTTGGACGATAGCGAATTAGAAAATATTGAAGATGGTTTTTTAGAAATAAGTATGTCTCCTCCAATAAATTTATAAAGGTCGGTGAAACTTCGTTCGTTACATTTAACTGTCAAGGCCTTCGTAACAAAGCATTGGCTTTCTGATAAAGAAAATTGTTTCATAGATGGCTATACCGTAATTTCTAAATATTGCCGAAAACAATTTAAAAGCGGTGGTACACTGATAATAATAAGAACGTAATGTTTAAGCGACTTTTGAAAATTATGATAAACTTGATTATTTAATTAAATAGAAACTCTTTGAATTTTCGTTAGTCTTTAATAAATGAAGAAATATTTACGTTATATCTATTTACACATCACCTTCAGATAATACTCAGAGTTTTTTGAATAAACTAGGGTTTTTGCTGTATTTCTTTTCGCCTTCGTCCATTGTTATTTTGGGGGAAGATTTAAATGTAGATTTTAAGAAAGACTCAAAACAGTTATAGGCTATACATGCTCAAACGCCGATTGTGAAGTGCGGTGTGCTACCATTGAGAGAGGTATGGGAAACCATAAAGCAATAGTGTTATCAGTCGCTCTTTTTATCAAAAAGCCTAAACCAACATCAAAGATGGGCAGAATATACAGCAAAGCTAACTTTCAAAATTTTAACTTAAATTGTTCAAATTTAACTGGCAGCAGATTTTTTAGTATACACTTCTATTCGAAAAATGTCATTCAGTTTTGCTCAGTATTTAATATACAAGTTTTCTCATGGGTCACAAAGGGGATATTGACATTTTCAAGAAACCTCAGGTCTTTATGATTTCTGCGCGGGTACTATCAAACTGATTTTTTTTGAAACTACGTAAAACAGTACAGACATACCTATAGAAAATCTCTGTTACTTGCAAATTATAAAAACAGAATAACAGATGCACACAAAAGCGTTAAACAAAATTGGTTCATAATAAATGACTTAAAATAAATTAATGCTTTTTATTGTACTATAGCTGATAATCTGACTTCTAAACTTCCAAGTACTTTTGACCCAATGCTGTATCCAAGAGATGTCTATGTGGAAGAAATGCTAATCTTAACCCCAACTAATTTAAATGAAGTTAAGTTAATCATGCTGAATATTAAAAAGAAAAATTCGTATGGAATTGATATGTTATCTATAAAAATTTTATTGAATCTTCCAGAAACTGCATTAGTTGCTTTAGTAGAGTTAATAAATATTTATTTTTTAACGGGAGTGTTTCCGCAATGTCTAAAAACAGCCCTAATAATACCAATTCATAAAGGAGGCGATTTTAATGATCCATCAAATTTCAGGCCTGTCGCTTTGCTTTCATCTTTATCAAAAATAATTGAAAAAATAGTAAAGATCAAATTGGTCCAACATTTTAAACAAAACAACATCCTCCCTGTCTCGTAGTTTGGTTTCCAACAAGGAAAAAATACCACTGATGCTATGTACAGTTTGGTTGAGGACGTTTACATGGGATTCAATTTTGGGGATGAGTCAGTGGCGGCAATATTCTGTGATTGTTCTAAAGCGTTCGACTGCGTCGATCATAGAATATTGCTGCTAAAACTCGAACGGTACGTATTTCGAGATATATCATTTAAATGGGTAAACTCATATCTTTGTGATCGGCCACAACAAGTGAAAGGTCCTGAAAGTGTATCGAAGCTTCAAATAAACCCCAGGGGCGTTCCACAGGGTTCGGTGCTGGGGCCTATTTTATTTCTGGCATATATAGCTGACTTAGGCCGGCTTGACATAAGAGGTAAATTTACTCAGTTTCCCGACGATAACTCGGCTGTGTGGCGGGGACCGCATAGGATTTCATCATATTTTATTGTTGGTTTGTTAAGGTTTACAATTATGTTGGGAATTTGGAACCTTTGGTTGCACTAAAACAAAATTATGATTGTTTTCCACAAACCAAAACTACACTTTTTTGCACTCGACGCGCGTTTCGCTAACAACTTTAGCATCATCAGGAGACGATAAACAATGAACTAAATTAATCTACGCTCTATCTTATATGCAATCCTTTAGTGGGCGGAGATAAGACTAATAAATTGTGATTGATCACGAGTTTTTAATCCTATCTCCCCTCAACCAAAGAATAAAGTGTACTAAACGGGATGGGTCCTCTATCTTAATTTAAACTACTTCTGGATTTAATGATTTCCATACTTTCATATGCATTGAAAAATCTTTTGTTTGGTACACACACTTTTTAGAAGTTTTAGGTTATCTAATGTCTATGATTGTTTTCAAAAGCATGCTCGGCCACACTTGACTTTTCTGTTTTTCGGTATTTTAAGTGTGCTAAGTGTTCTTTAAAACGTGTTTGAATAGAGCGTCTCGTTTGGCCAACATATTTTTTGTCACAATCCATGCAACTAATTTCGTAAATTCCACTTTTTTCTAGAACTGTAGTTTTATCCTTGGGATTTCCTAGTAAGCTTCTTATTGTGTTACCGGATTGATATACTAATTTAAGACCGGTGTTATTAAATACTTTGTGTAATCCTTTCGTATAATTAGGATTATACGGAATTGATACAAATTTTGAGTCGCAGGTATCTTTTTGTCTGAAAAAGGTAGAATTCCGAAAGGTCTTTTGAAAAGAATGTCTATTTATCAACTTATTTATTAAGCCTTCGCCGTAACCGTTTTCGCCAGCTATATTCCTAATCCTATTCTTTTCTGCTTCAAATCTTTCTTTGTTTAAGGGGAAATTTACTAATCTTTGCACTTTTTAACATATAGATTAGTAAATTTCCCTTAAACAAAGAAAGATTTGAAGCAGAAAAGAATAGGATTAGGAATATAGCTGGCGAAAACGGTTACGATGAAGGCTTAATAAATAAGTTGATAAATATATATTTCTTTCTAAAAATTCCTTATAATCCTAATTATATGAAAGGATTACACAAAGTATTTAATAACACTGGTCTTAAATTAGTATATCAATCCGGTAACACAATAAGAAGTTTACTAGGAAATCCCAAGGATAAAACTACAGTTCTAGAAAAAAGTGGAATTTACGATTAAAAATCGTGATCAATCACAAATTATTAGTCTTATCTCCGCCCACTAAAGGATTGTATATAAGATAGAGCGTAGATTAATTTAGTTCATTGTTTATCGTCTCCTGATGATGCTAACGTTGTTAGCGAAGCGCGCGTCGAGTGCAAAAAAGTGTAGTTTTGGTTTGTGGAAAACAATCATAATTTTGTTTAAGGTTTACAATATCTTGTGATTTTTAATATGACAATTCCTCATAAAATTTTAAGAGTCTTTATAAGATCTACCTGCAACTCTCTAAAATAAATAATAACGGCACAACTTTAGTAGTGGTAGTACTGCTAATAGTCGTAAAATCAATATAATATTTTAATAAACCTAAAATTTTACCTCAAAAAGCATATAAAACTTATAAAAACTGATAAAAATCAGCTACAGCAATATAAAAAAATAAGGGCTTATAGTTCCCAGAGAAATACTCGCTAATATTATCTGCAAACCTCGTTTCATATTCTAAATTAAGAGATTGTATCTTCTACACGTAAGCACTTTTAAATCCTTATTTTTAATATTTACATTTTAACGAGCTTTCGTTTAAAGTATCTGCATATTAGTAGAGCGGCTTAGGGCATTTCGACTGCACTTAAATGATGATGGTTGCCAAGGTATATTTTTTGATACTGGGTTGACTCCTGACTACGAAAATATATCTTGGTCATCCTCCCTGTCGGTCGTGCCTCCTCCACCCCTCTTAAAATGAATTCCTCAATATCTAAGCAACCAGCAGAGATAGAACAAATTTTTTCTTACTGTTGCTTACACTATATTGCATATCTGAAAAACTAAACAAGATATTTAAAAAAAAAAACAATTTTAAATTTTTGTCCGTATTTTCTAACCCAGACCAGATACGAAAAAAATGTCTTAATAAATATTTTTCCACGGTTTTCGCTCTTTTCAAAAAGGTATATATCTATGGGATTTTTTCAACCCTACCCGCAATATCACTGTTTGATTTGAGCCAGTGCCAAAACTTTCGTTTCTGATATGAGCGGATGAGTTATGTTCATAATCGGCGACATGACCTTCATTATACTCATAGATTTTTCACATCTTAGATACTGGGATGACTCGTGACTACGAAAATATATCTTGGCCATCCCCCTTCGCGGTTGTGCCCCCTCGAACCCCCCTTTAAACTTCTTAAAATTAGTTCCTCAATATCTCGGCAACCACAGCAGAGATAGTACAAAAATGTTTTCACTGGTGTTTCTACATTGACCTCTAGATTATACGACGTGCTCGCACTCTATTACATATCTCAAAAACTAAACCAGATATTTAAAAAAAAACACATTTAAAATTTTTGTCCAAATTTTCTAACCCAGACTAGATGCGAAAAAAAAAATTCTTAATAAATATTTTTCCACCATTTTCGCTCTTTGTTAAAAGGTTATCTCTTTATGGAGTTTTTCTAACCCCACCCGCAATAGCACCGTTTGTTTTGAACCATTACGCCAAAACCATAAAGTAAGGAGTTCTTTACTTTATGATACTACTTTTCTGCTCATATACATATACATGCTTTTGTGAATTGTCACCAGTCAAAAGGCGGGTGGTGGAGTTGGGTAGGAAAAAACCCATACCTATATACCTTTTTGGAAAGAACGGAAATGGCGGAAAAACATTTATTTAAAGTTTTTTTTCATATCTACTTTAGTTTACAAAATATGGGCAAAAATAAAAACTTTTTTTTTAAATGCAGTTTTTCTTAAATATCTTCTTTAGTTTTAGAGATATACAAATAATGTCAATATATCGAACAATCAACTTGTCAATATACATACATCAGTGAAAAAACTTTTGTTCTATCTTTTTGCGTTGCGAAGATATGATAGATTCAAAATTAAATATAGAGGGATGGGCGGCCAAGATAGATTTTGGCTGTCAGGAGGCACCCCAGATTCCGAAAATATTCATTGGCAACCATCATCACCTTGGAGCAGTCGAACCCCTTTTTTATGCCCTAAGCCGCTCTACTATATATTTAAGTACCTGAATTAACTTTATGGAGAAGATGGACCCCGCCTCCTTATGAAGGATCCAGCCAAAAATCACTGCCACGTGCAGGTGGTGTTAAAGTGATGAGCTAACACCGAAGTTAGCGACGCCGACGTTCCTAGAGATGTTATTCTGTAGTAACATTGCAGCGATATGACATTTTTTTGTTAGCCTTTGACGTGAACATATAACTATGAGATACTATAACGGCCCAAGTGTCGCAAAATGTGTAACGAAAATAACTTTAAAAAACAAAGAAAAAAATTCAAAATGGCGGTTTGCTTTGGCAATGTTTGGGCCACCAGGCCATAGGCGCCACTGCGCATGCACTAACAAATCCATGCCAGTGTCGTAGTGACCTTACGCAGAAAAAAAAACTTCCCTGGAGAAAAGTACTTTTCTTGAAAATGATTTTTTTTTCATGTAAGAAAAATTGTCTTGAAAAATTGTTTTCATTTAAAAAAAAACTGTCTTTAGACAAGAAAAAGTGATAACAAGATATAAAATTTCTTGCTTATATCGTCTTAGAACCCAAAAAAGCTTTACTCCCGTCAAGAACTTTACTTTTTTAACTCAATTGCGGAATTTCTCTTAACAAAAATGACAATTTAGTTTTAAAACAAGACAAGTACATAAATATTTTCTTAAATGGAAATAAATTTTTTTTTTCTCAAACGAGAAGACAAGTTCAGACCTTTTAGGTTTTGAAGAGAGATAAAATTATTCAAAGCCAAACAAACTTTTTCGATCAAGAAAACTTATTTATTTATATTTTCTTCAGATAAAAAAATATATTTGAAAACAAAGAAAATTATGTTTTTGATGCGAAACAAAATTTAATTTAAGCAAGAAAACGTATTTTTTTATGACTTCATCAAAAACATGATTTTAGTGAGTGACTGCAGATAACTAAAGCATGGCTTTTTTGGTTACCGATGCAAAAAAAAACTTTTTTTTTGATCACGGGTGCAAAAAAAAATTATGTCCGTTTTTTACCCAAAGTTAAAGAGAAATAGCGGAAAATAGTAATATTGAAAAAATCTAATTATTCTTGCCTAAGAATCAAGCCATTTCCGCCAGTTTTTACCAATTTACGAAAAAATCATTTAAAAATATCAAATTGTCAAAGATTAAAATGTCGCAACAATGAACGTCACCGAGTAAAAAGACACATTGCTATGGAAACGATTGTTATTTCATTTACCAGCCGCCTTGATTCATAGTGTAAAGATGATGTGTTGCGAGAAATTCCCTTCGTTCGAGATTTTCAAAAGTATTATCCTGTTTTTCTTAGAGTTTTTGATAAAAGTATTAAAAAAAGTAGTGTTAATAAATCGCGGCTAAACTGTGCTTTTACTCGCGTTTTTAAATACCTCGCTGCGCTCGTTATTAAAACTACTATTTTCTAATTTTCTTCAGATGAAAAAACTATTTAAAAACAAAAAAACAGTGTTTCTTTATACCTTCATCAAAAACATGATTTTACTAACTGTCTGGAGATAACTAAAGCATGGCTTTTTTTTTTATTACCGATGCAAAAAAAAAGAAATTCGATCACGGGTGCAAAAAAAGATTTCTTTCTGTTTTTGACACAAAATTAAAGAGAAATAGCAGAAAATAGTTATATTGAAAAAATCTAATTATTCTTGCCTAAAAATTAAGCCTTTTCCGCTAGTTTTCATCAAGTATTTACTGTCAAATATTAAAATGTCACAACAATGAACGTGACCGAGTGAAAAGGCACATCGCTGTGGAAACCATTGTTATTTCATTTATTAGCCGCTTTGATTTATAGTGTAAAAGATGGTGTTTTGTGAGAAGTGCTCTTCGTTTGAGATTTTTAAAAGTATTTTTCGGTTTTTCTTGGATTTTTAATAAAGGTATTTGAAAAAAATTGTGTTAAAAACTCGCGACTAAACTGTGCTTGGTTTTACTCGCGTTTTTAAATACATCGCTGCGCTCGTTATTAAAACTACTATTTTCTAATTTTCTTCAGATGAAAAAACTATTTCAAAACAAAAAAACAGTGTTTCTTTATACCTTCATCAAAAACATGATTTTAGTAACTGTCTGGAGATAACTAAAGCATGGCTTTTTTTTATTACCGATGCAAAAAAAAGAAATTCGATCACGGGTGCAAAAAAAGATTTCTTTCTGTTTTTGACACAAAATTAAAGAGAAATAGCAGAAAATAGTGATATTGAAAAAATCTAATTATTCTTGCCTAAAAATTAAGCCTTTTCCGCTAGTTTTCATCAAGTACTTACTGTCAAATATTAAAATGTCGCAACAATGAACGTCACCGAGTAAAAAAGCACATCGCTGTGGAAACCATTGTTATTTCATTTACTAGCCGCTTTGATTTATAGTGTAAAAGATGGTGTTTTGTGAGAAGTGCTCTTCGTTTGAGATTTTTAAAAGTATTTTCCGGTTTTTCTTGGATTTTTAATAAAGGTATTTAAAAAAAATAGTGTTTAAAAACTCGCGACTAAACTGTGCTTGGTTTTACTCGCGTTTAAACCAAAAAAAGTACTATTTTAGCCACCAGTTGTGAAAACTACTATTTTAAAACCGATATATTTTTAAAACTATGTCAATGTATAGTCCAATTTTTTGATCAGCGAACTGAC
This sequence comes from Oxystoma pomonae, assembly GCA_963921995.1. Lineage (NCBI taxonomy): Eukaryota > Metazoa > Arthropoda > Insecta > Coleoptera > Brentidae > Oxystoma > Oxystoma pomonae. The sequence continues at coordinate 75,599,128 of OY998166.1, read as the reverse complement.
GTCATTTTTGCCTCTGAAAACGTATTTCTTTGTTGTCAACAGTTCGCATGTCAAATATTGTGTTGTTGTCATTTTAAAGTAACAGTTGAAACAAACAACTTTTTTTGCATACTTATTTTCGCTGTCTCAAACAATGTATCAAATAGAGATCCAAAAAAATGACGTCAGTCCGCTCATCAAAAAATTAGGCTCAGTTAAGTTTGCCCCCCCCCACATTTTGCACAATTTTGTACACCACAAATCAAATTTTGCACATCGTCTTACGAGAAACTACAGCCCATTTTCTGTGGGGGGGGCAAACTTGACGTTGCCCCCCCCCCAGTCAATATTTTTCAAAAATTATGATGTCATTTGAAAGGTCTTATTTTGCACAATTTTGCACACCCATTTTAAAATTTTGCACACCTCCCTGTAACCCACACGAGGGTTCTGAAAACATCAAGTTTGCCCCCCCCAGTCAATATTTTTAAAAAAGTTTGGTGTCGTTAGAAAGGTCTTATTTTGCACAATTTTGCACACCCATTTTAAAATTTTGCACACCTCCCTGTAACCCACACGAGGGTTCTGAAAATATGAAGTTTGCCCCCCCCAGTCAATAGTTTTCAAAAAATTTGGTGTCGTTAGAAAGGTCTTATTTTGCACAATTTTGCACACCCATTTTAAAATTTTGCACACCTCCCTGTAACCCACACGAGGGTTTTGAAAATATCAAGTTTGCTCCCCCCAGTCAATATTTTTCAAAAAGTTTGGTGTCGTTAGAAAGGTCTTATTTTGCACAATTTTGCACACCCATTTTAAAATTTTGCACACCTCCCTGTAACCTACACGAGGGTTCTGAAAATATCAAGTTTGCCCCCCCAGTCAATATTTTTTAAAAATTTTGGAGTCATTAGAAAGGTCTAATTTTGCATCATTTTGCACACCCATTTTAAAATTTTTCACACCTCCCTCTAACCCACACGAAGATTCTGAAAATATGAAGTTTGCCCCCCCCCACCGTCGATATTTTTCAAAAAATTTTGTGTCATTCGAAAAGTCTATTTTGCGCAATTTTGCACACCCTTCAGTACCCCACAAGAGCGTTCTCAAAAAAGTTTGCCCCCCTCAGTTAATATTTTTCAAAAAATTTATGTCATTCGAGAAGCGTAATTTTGCACAACTATTTTTAAATTTTGCACACTTCCCATGCCGTTTTCTTTTTGTGGCGTTTACGGTTAAACTTGGTCCTAAAATTTCCCAGAAGTATAAGCAAACGAAGGAGACCTCGATTGTGTAATATCTTTGAATATTGTTTAAATTTACAGATAATTGTTTATGTTTACATTTGTATATAATCAAAAGTTTTTAATTTTTATGAATTTCCGGATTATACTTAAATTTTCATATCAAAAATGAACAGAAAAAATCGATGTAGACAGCGGATCCTGTCATGTTCGATGCCTTGAGAATCAGAACCAGCCTATTTTGGCGGCTCAGAATGGTTGCGGTTCTCAAGGTATGGATCTTCACAGGATGTGCTATCTACGTCCATTTGTTAGATGATGTCATAGCATGTGAAAAATTAAGTATAATCCGGAAATTCATAAAAATTAAAAACTTTTGATTATAGACACATATATGTAAGCATAAGCAATTATATGTAAATTTAAACAATATTCGAAGATATTACACAATCGACGTCTCCTTATTTTGCTTATACTTATGGGAAATTTTAGGACCAAGGTTAACCGTAACCGCTACAAAAAGAAAACAGCTCCAGAAACTAGTAGGTAGATATATGCACCTATATCTGAATTCGGGACAGGTATCCGCGGGAGGCGGGAGGTTTTACGTGCCGTAAAGAGGAATGCGTGCGTACCTACACCTACCACGCGCGAAGGCCTTTTATGTAATATATTGAAATGTCGCTTAGCAATACCTAGTTTTATTTGTGTTCATGATTCAGAATGACTTCGGGTGAAATTTCCGAAGTTTGCAACGTGTATTTTAAATGGTGGCATTCCATTTCGGCAGGAAAGTCAATGTGAACGCCTCTATTTAAAATACATAACATTACGTAACGCCTGGTTCTCACCTATGCGTGCCCACCCTGACTCTAAAAATGCATCACGTGATCAGCCATGCATTTGCCGATTTTTTTAAGTGTCGCGTGATGCGTTTTTAATGTCAGGGTGAGCACGCATAGGTGGCAACTAGGCGTAACGCTTATAGGGGTTATGTAGGGGTGAGCGGGGTTTCGTGGTTCCGTTACGTAACGCAATTTTTAAATTATTATTGTGAAATAAAACAACTTTTTGGATTTTTCGAGTGGAAAAGAAAAAAAAGAGGGGGTCTCTGGCAGCAAAACGTTTTGTTATTTTAGACTGGAGTAGTCCCAAACGTTACAAAGCGTTATATAGGGGGTCGCGGGTTGAGGTCAAAATTGGGCAAAATAAGGGTTACGTAATAAGTGCACTACCTCTCAGTTTACGCAATTACTTTGTGGTTATCGGTAAATATAACCTAACGTTCTTACTTACTTTTTACTTTTTTTAGTCGATGATACGTACCTTATCAATCAATTTTCCAAAAATATTACGAAAAAAATAAAATAACGATAACCATAAAGTAATTCCTCCGGAAATTCCGAACTCTGTTATGGAACTGCGCAGTCGCAGAAGGAACAATAATAATAAGGAAAGAGACAAAAACACTGACCAATTAAACAAAGACCTTAAGTGTGAATGGAACTTTAACTTTCTACCTATTGGTGTCATCCCATTTGCAGCAGGCGTTGTTTCCGTCTTTGGGTTGACAATTAAGTCAAATTTACATGACATATATTTTGAATTCGATTTGATTTTTTTTTCGATCTATAAAAGGAATAATAATTTTTTTCTTATTTGCCATTTTAAGTGCATGAAATACAAAAACAAAATGTCTATGTTCATGTGTAGAAATAAATAAACGACTTCTTCTAATTATAATTATTGACGGACGGAATTTTTTGATGTAAACCTAGTTAATGACACACCAAGACGCCAAACGCGTGGTGTGAACTGCAAAATCAAGGCGGGCGTCATCACCGTAGCCGCTGTCCGCAAATAGCAAGGTGTGATCCCACCATTATCCAGATGAAAATTTTCGGACGCACCCATGAAATCGGAGGCGCGTTCGACCTCGGGTGAAACTTGCCCCAAAATGGGTAAGTGCAGCCCTCTAGAAATTTGATAAGCCTTTGGTATTCTTGACATGTAAAAGAGAAAGATAGAAATGCGGCGTTATAGGCGTTCTTAGTCATTTTCGGTAAGAGCTTCATAGAAAGTGACAGTTTCCTCGTCCTTCACTCCCCAAATGGACCTACCTAAATTTTTGGGTGTTCTGCACCAAATTTTGACGTTTCTTGGAACTTGGTCATCTTGTCTTTACACTTTGCAGTGTGTATTTGTGGAAGAAATGAATTTAATGGACGAGAAGCACGAAAACGTCTAGGCGTGAAAAAAATTCTGTTTTTTTTTATAAGTTAACTATACAGGTTAGAAAAGTGTAGGTTGTATAAAAACAAGCTTACGGAACCGTGGAGTGAATTAGGGCGTACTCCTATTAACTCCACGGTCCCGTAAGTATAATATATATATATATATATATATATATAATATAATATATATAATATATAACTTTTATTTCGGTTTATTATTGAAGTAAAATATGCGTGCGGAAAAGTAGAAAGATCTGAAAGAAAACAAAGCGTCGTTTTTTTTTTAAAAAAAGTGTTTATTTTATCTATCAACGAAGTTTACTATTAGAAGTGCAACAACACGCAAATACGATTTACTTACTTTCGACTAACTTGCGTGACAAAGACTTTTATGGAACTTAAAATTATCGTTTTTATTTTATTAGACACATAAAGCCAATTATCAAAGTTAACACTATCCTAAGACGTATCTCTGTCGAGTGGACCAATCAACCATGTACAGTTTTAAATATATGGGGAATGCGAGACAGCTCCAGCTGATCAAAGTACCCCTGGATACCCATTCTTCAGTTTCTAGACAAACTTTCGTGTAGGAACGATCATATCCTTTATTTCAACCATTAGGCAAGCCCCAATGCGGTTACGAAACGTTCGATAAGCTGAAAAGCTCCACGGCGCCCGCGCAGGAGAACCCGCTCTCTTCCTCATAACCAGCAGATGTAAGTTGTAGGAGAGTTCTCTTGATATGCGGTAGCCCGGTAATGTCCGGCGGTGCTCGACTGATATCGGATGGCTAGTGCAAGCAGTCAAACTATCCTATTGGTCCAAATTACTAATGTGAGCATTCCTATGGGAGTGTTCTCTCGAAACTGAAGAATAGGTACCCTGTCCTGCAATACGTGTCAGGATAACACGTAAGAAAACGTGACGTTACGTATTTTTCACTTAAGACGTTGCTCCATCAACAAAAACGTGTCATTTCGATCAGCTGGAGATGTCATGCATTCGCCATAAATTTAAAAGTGTACTTGGTTAATTGGCCGACAAGATAGAGATACGTCTTAAGATTTTTTTAGGGATGAGGTATTTTGGGGGTAGTTCCGAAGGGAGAAATGGAGGAAAGTTCAAAAACAATAGGGCTCCGCGCGTCAATACACGTAATAGTTGTGTAAAATTTCGTTATGATCGGTGCAGGAGTTTTTGAGTTACAGTGGCGCATTTTGAGGCGACGGACAGACAGACAGACAACAAATCAGTAAGGAATTGGGTTTCATCCTGTGAAAATCCATACCTTGAGAACCGCAACCATTCTGAACCGGCAAAATAGGCTGGTTCCGATTCTCAAGGCATCGAACATGACAGGATGCGCTGTCTACATCTATTTTTTCTGTTCATTTTTGATACGAAAATTTAAGTATAATCCGGAAATTCATAAAAATTTAAAACTTTTGATTATAGGAAAATGTAAACATAAACAATTATCTGTAAATTTAAACAATATTCAAAGATATTACACAATCGAGGTCTCCTTCGTTTGCTTATACTTCTGGGAAATTTTAGGACCAAGTTTAACCGTAAACGCCACAAAAAGAAAACGGCATGGGAAGTGTGCAAAATATAAAAATAGTTGTGCAAAATTAGGCTTCTCGAATGACATAAATTTTTTGAAAAATATTAACTGGGGGGGGGCAAACTTTTTTGAGAACGCTTTTGTGGGGTACTGAAGGGTGTGCAAAATTGCGCAAAATAGACTTTTCGAATGACACAAAATTTTTTGAAAAATATCGACGGTGGGGGGGGGGGGCAAACTTGATATTTTCAGAATCTTCGTGTGGGTTAGAGGGAGGTGTGCAAAATTTTAAAATGGGTGTACAAAATGATGCCAAATTAGACATTTATAATGACTCCAAAATTTTTAAAAAATATTGACTGGGGGGCAAACTTGATATTTTCAGAACCCTCGTGTAGGTTTCAGGGAGGTGTGCAAAATTTTAAAATGGGTGTGCAAAATTGTGCAAAATAAGACCTTTCTAACGACACCAAACTTTTTGAAAAATATTGACTGGGGGGCAAACTTGATATTTTCAAAACCCTTGTGTGGGTTACAGGGAGGTGTGCAAAATTTTAAAATGGGTGTGCAAAATTGTGCAAAATAAGACCTTTCGAACGACACCAAACTTTTTGAAAAATATTGACTGGGGGGGGAAAACTTGATATTTTCAGAACCCTCGTGTGGGTTACAGGGAGGTGTGCAAAATTTTAAAATGGGTGTGCAAAATTGTGCAAAATAAGACCTTTCTAACGCCACCAAATTTTTTTAAAAATGTTGACTGGGGGTGTCAAACTTGATATTTTCAGAACCCTCTTGTGGGTTACAGGGAGGTGTGCAAAATTTTAAAATGGGTGTGCAAAATTGTGCAAAATAAGACCTTTCTAACGCCACCAAACTTTTTGAAAAATATTGACTGGGGGGGGGCGAACTTGATATTTTCAGAACCCTCCTGTGGGTTACAGGGAGGTGTGCAAAATTTTAAAATGGGTGTGCAAAATTGTGCAAAATAAGACCTTTCTAACGACACCAAACTTTTTGAAAAATATTGACTGGAAGGGGGCAAACTTGATATTTTCAGAACCCTCTTGTGGGTTACAGGGAGGTGTGCAAAATTTTAAAATGGGTGTGCAAAATTGTGCAAAATAAGGCCTTTCTAACGCCACCAAATTTTTTTAAAAATGTTGACTGGGGGTGTCAAACTTGATATTTTCAGAACCTTCTTGTGGGTTACAGGGAGGTGTGCAAAATTTTAAAATGGGTGTGCAAAATTGTGCAAAATAAGACCTTTCTAACGACACCAAACTTTTTAAAAAATATTGACTGGGGGGGGCAAACTTGATATTTTCAGAACCCTCCTGTGGGTTACAGGGAGGTGTGCAAAATTTTAAAATGGGTGTGCAAAATTGTGCAAAATAAGACCTTTCTAACGACACCAAACTTTTTGAAAAATATTGACTGGGGGGGGCAAACTTGATATTTTCAGAACCCTCGTGTGGGTTACAGGGAGGTGTGCAAAATTTTAAAATGGGTGTGCAAAATTGTGCAAAATAAGACCTTTCAAATGACATCATAATTTTTGAAAAATATTGACTGGGGGGGGGGCAACGTCAAATTTGCCCCCCCCCACAGAAAATGGGCTGTAGTTTCTCGTAGGAAGGTGTGCAAAATTTGATTTGTGGTGTGCAAAATTGTGCAAAATGTGTGCAAAACTTTGGCATAAAAATTTTTGAGAAAATCGATCTGGGGGGGGGGGCAAACTTAACTGAGCCAAAAAATTAGACTATATAACAAGAAGGTTGCCGCTTTCATTGAAGACAAATGGATTGTTTTCGGGTAATTTCGACGAAAATCACTAGTGCAAAACAATTCTTTTTTTTTGTTAAGAAAATATGGTCTTCGTGCATAGGAAAGCAGATTTTTTCGTGAGTCAAAGCAATTTGCTTAGACTGAAGTAATTCTTTTTTTCTGTGTACGATAGTTTAATGACAAGGTATTCATTTGAGTGACAGTGAATAGGACATTGATATTATTTAATTGAATTTATTTGTTATATTATGGATACAATATTTCCAACCGCAAGTTTAACCTTACTTGAGGGTTTCAATACACAAGGTAAACCCGTTACACGAGGACATGGCGCTCAAGTGCCGAACCCACTTCCTGAGAAAACTCGGCGTCATCGAAAAGTTTACATTTTTGACAAGGTGTGGTTTTGCCATTTTGTTTATGTTATTGTAGTATTTTCGTGTTTTAGAATTTTTTGGCGATATTTTCTGTGATTGCGTGCGTTATGGTTACCGTTACCGTAAATAAAGGTAACTTCAAGAGGTTAAAAATAGAGCTTTTGAACGTAGTCAATCGTTTGGCGGTAAACATAACGTTACTTTTTTTATTGACTTTTGTTGTTTTTTTCTGAAGTCTTTTTTTTATTTGCTTTTCTAACCATCAACAAAAAAGAAAGTCCAAATACACAAAATTTTTGTAAAACGAAACAAACTTTTATAACCTAAAAATCTCCCACCACAGAATAAAATCAGGTTTGGTTGGTTCTCTTTTTAACGGTAAAGGTAGTCGCTATTCGACGCTAATTACCGCCAGTGGTTACCTTTAATAAAGGTAACAGCCTGACAGAGCGCTACTGCGCCTGCCCAAAGTAAAGGTAAGGGTAAGAGACTGACAAAAAACCTAACCAAAATCTCCCTAATAAATTTTCTAAAAGTAAACAAAAATAATAAACATAAATCTAAATTTACGCTGCCAGATGGTTGTCAGTTGCTTTCACTACTGACGCAATTGACGCGCCTGCCCATTACACTCCTCGCCTCTGGATTTTTTTCCAGGCCAACTTGATTGGGAGAGTTATTCGGGGTTATATGTCACAGCACGTAACTCGACGTAGCGTAAGTTTTGATCGAGTGCGCACGTGCAGTAAACTGGAAACGCACGATACGTTTTACGCGCGGTGTATCGTTACACCGCGTATCGTACGTAAATGCGTAACCCTAGATCAAATGAAAGTTGTGTGGTTTCCTACAAATTTCTATGGGTATATGTAAATAGCAGAGGCTACTCTATTTCCAAGAGCAGTCTCTCCACGGATAATTTCGATGATGATGGCATCATCGATGTCATCGTTTTCTTTATCGTCATCATCAAAAAAAGACATTATAAAAAGGTTTTGCATTTTTGAAATATAAAACAAATAAAAAAACACGACAATTTTTAGGTTATCTTATGAAAAAACAAAGCAAATGAGAGCGCCCTCTGCTCGACTACTTAACCAATTTTTTACTATTATCGGTACGCAAGCAAGGGAAGGCCCATTATTATTATCTCATAGTTATTTGGACGTGACAAATATTGCGGATGATTTTGTGTTTTTTTAAATTATTTTTAACAGATTCGTATTCTTTTTCGGTGCTTTTTGAATCAAAAGTACTTCAGCAGAGGTGCAGAAGTGTCTGTAGCACCTCGCCATTGAAGGTCAATTTATACGGCCCGTTCCCGTTTTCAATCTGTGTTTGTCATTAGGTCGTGCTTACCCAGTGTGTTTATATGTTTGCTATTGAGGTGCATTTAAATTTATGTAAGTACACAAACATAAGTGTGTCTTTGTCAAAATCAAATCTTTGTTTAAAGCTGGTGGTGATTAAATTAGGTAAACTAATGGTCAAGCCATGATGATAATTTAAGGCTTAAAATATTTTAGCATAATTTGACGGGTAACGTTTTTGATGAACCAATTTTTTACTACGTTTTTCACATTTTTATGCCATGATATTGCTCGAATTTTAAAGCTTTATTTCCAAAATTTCGATTTGTAGAATGAAACACTCAATTTTTTTAAGTTTTCACTGTTTTTTTAGCGTTCAAAAAAGTACTGCCAAAAAAAATTTTTTCTCTGTTAAAATGAAAAATATTTAAGGTTGTTGGAGAGAGACAGCAGACTATAAAAAACGTATTTTAGGGAAAGATGGACATAATTTAAGGCAAATGTTTACTAAAAATTTCTGTTATGTCATCTGTCTGCCATATTGAGTAATGTCATGCATATGATTTTTATTTTGCAATTTTTATCCAAAAACCAGCAAAAATTGTAATTTTTCAAAGTGTGAACAGTGTAAAATATAAGGTGCTATTAATTTCTTTCTATCAAAGTTTTTACCAAAAAACGTGTATTTTAGCACATCTAAAAAAAATTTAACAGGTATTTAAGAAAATTATTTTAAGGTTCATCATGGCTTGACCATAACTTGCAGAAAAAATGCATACAAACAATTTTTGTCAATATTAATTGAAGTTTCATTTAAAAAAAAGTCAAAGTCATCTGACACCTGAATTTCTATGTACGCAATTTCTGTGCAACTGAGTGTCCACCCATTTATTGGATTTATGGAAGGCTAATTTAGTCGCATAAATACCACCATCAAAATTTCTTTAAGCACAAAATCGATTTAATTTTAAAGTGATTTAAGAAAGCAGTGTATCACTTTACAACCTATTTTAGCGTCGTTATAAACAGTTTAAAAACGCTTTAAATCAAATCAAATTAAATCAAAATATTTTATCTGCCATAAATAAAAGGTACTAACATTATTTAGACAAAAAAGAACCTTTTCGCGATTATATACAACCGATAACATTATTTTACTATGGACAAATTTATGACGCATAGTAATAAATAGCAGAAAAAAAGTAAAAATTGTGAAAATCTAGACTGTACCATCCAGAGTGGTTGGCACTCAAAAATAAATGTTAAATGTATGAAAATAATTGCAGTGAATTGACTTTAATGGACTTGCAGGGGCACCAGGGGCATTGCTTCCAATCTAAGGAAATACTCAACCAAGGTTTTACCAAAAAATCTGTTTGGTGTTAACGTTTGTTTTATTTGTTTTCTTTTTAAACTGGCATTTAATACAGGACGTATAAACCCTCGGAGAAAACCATTTTATTTAATACCGTCCTTATATAAAAGCATGTGGGTCTAAACTTAGTAAATGTTTTAGAAAAAATTACTCGAAAAATTATCTAATGCTGGAAAGCAAAAGTTATTATGCCAAAATTATTTCATTTAGAGATCAATTATAGGCATCGATTGTAAACATTAGGGATATATATATATATATATATATTGTTTTGTTGTTTGTAAATTGAAAAATAATAATAATGTATAATAGAACTTAATTTTCTTTGGGCTCTTCTGCCTCAAGCTCTTTCGTCCCCAAACCGCTGATTCCGTTTCCTGGTTGAATAGCTATGCTGAGACGCTGATATAGCCAATCACCTTATTTTTTTGTTTTATCAGCCATTCCAACTAAAAGTCCACCACGGGTAATATCACAAAATACGAATTACTAAAGGCATTATTCTACTCTTTGTGACCAATTATATATTTTTTAATTTGCCTCCACAGGCTAAAAATGTTTAAAATGTTTCTTTGTGTGAAAAACATGAAATTTGGGTGTTTTTTATATTAAAAGATCAGTTTAAACTTTTTACTCTCAAATATTTTTGCACACTATCCATGAAATAATTGTATAAAAAATAAATAAAGTAGGCTTGCCAGTATTACCAAAATTTATTCATTTTGCGTAAATCACTTTTCTTGTAATTTAAATATTGTTTCTATTTTGAGTGGAAATAGTGTTCCGTCCGTTAAGTTCCGTCCGTTATGCAATATTTTGTTAGTTTAGTTCTTAACTCTTTAATTTTTTGCTAAACTAGTAACAAATATTATTTAACTGTGATTTTGACTTTACGGTTATATTAAGTTTTGGCATCTTTTGAGGTCCTATTGGCAGCTAAATAAATAATACAAAAATGAATGCTGGTCCGTCGGTTTTGCATATTAAAAGGCTCTTTACCAACTTACTAAAGTAGGTAAAAAATAAGTTTACATTTGACTTGTTTGAGTACAATTAATGTATTTATTTTTTGGCCACAGCGTTAACATATTTGCGGCGCCTAATGGCAATATTAGTTTAAAATTAAAAAAATCGTGCAAAGTGTCAAGTCCGTTATGCTCGAATAGCTGTTTTTTTGCTTCAAACTCGTTAAAAATTTTACCACTTGATTTAAGAATAGTATATATTATTAGAAATTCCTTGTGTTGGATATAATTTGGTAATAAAATCTGATTACAATTATACCTGTTGGATAATCGACAGATGCAACAAACACTGCAGTATTTATTCTTCTCCCCTGAATTTCTGTTCTGTTGTTCCTTTAAGTAAAAACCTGGTTCATGCTAAAATTTATTTTCTTTAACTTTAGCCTTTAACGTTGATAGTAATAACAGGCGCACACACGATTTTGATCTTTTGTTTACAAAATTTGCGGTTTTTCTTATCCCATAGAGTTTTCTGAGTTGTAAGAAATATTGTCCAAGGCATATCCATTATATAATACAATTGTCAAAACGTTGGACGGTTCTTGGACATCCAAAAAAAGTCTAAAAGTTTCAATATTTTGACTATTGTACCACTGTACTAAATCCAATGGTTATCCAGTGGAACAAAATTCTGTCCAAAAGTTTACTTTATGGCTCGCTGTTGAAAAAAAAAATAATTACAATGTATATCCGTTTGTGTAATTTTCTTAGTACACTGGATATATTTGTTCCAATGGATATCCAGTGGACAGTTTTGTCAAAACCACTCCAACATCATAAGTCTGATTGTCGATCCCCGAGGATGGAGTTGCCAGCAAAGGATGGGTATTAAAAGTCTAAAATACCAATCAGTCTAAAATAATGAAAAATACTTAACTATAATATACAAATGATTCGGCTAAATATGAGAGAAATGTTATTGTTGGTAATGAATAAGAGAAAACATGATCCATTGGATATCCAAAACAGTTCGGACAAAAGACATTTTTATTAATGTGCCAACCAGGCCAAGCCAGATTGACATAGATTTTTTAGTTTTAGTTTAGTCAATGGATAAAGCACTTCACTTTTGCAGAACGGAAAATGGACGTCCGCCGGATATAGTTTATTTTTGGTCTGATGAACCAAGAAACATCGTTATCCATTGGATTCCCAAAAACTAACTGAAGAAAAGCAGTACTTTATGGATCAAAATTGGGTAATCTGGGTAAATGTGGAATCCCCTTCACCAAATCTATTAAATGCTCAATATCCATTTCCATAAAAACTACTGCTTGAAATACTTTAAAAAAATAATCAATTTTGAGTTTAAAAAAAGTCAACAAATATTTTGCCGAAATATATATTTATACGAAAAAGGAACAAGCAGGAACACCCAAATCAGGGAGAAAACAATTATCTTCCTAAAACCCACACATCCTATTTGTCGACGGCAACGATTCCCTCGAAAATGACAATAACAACATGACTTTTGATAAAAAAAAAAAATTTTCTAGTGGTCTTTAGTGAGAGAAGTAAAAGATACCAGTTTCTATTAAAATACTATCATTAGTGTCATTTGTGAGAGGAATTTCTTTTCCCTGATGTCAAGATTCAGCAAAATTTACAGAAAGGAAAAAGGAATTTAAGCATGAACCAGCCTTAAAATAATAGTAGCTGATGCTGAAAAAAATTCTCGATAAAGCAAAAATAACTGCTTTTTTTTTCTTTTCTGTTTTCTACAAAATTTGTTATCTTTCGCCTATTTTTCTTATTAGCCACCAAATGGGGTTTTCAACAGCTAAAAATAAATCAGTGCTACCATAACACTTCTCCACTATCTAACATAACCTATTTTGCATTTGCATGTGGCAGCGATTTGTTAATGGTTGTATCACCAATCCATATTTTATATAGACCAGTGGTTAAGGCCACAAAAACGACATAGATTTGACAACACTGCTTTGCTGCTTTTGGGTCAATTTTAACCGGGCAGATTATCGGAAACGAGAAAACGGAATCTGTTGAAATTTGGCAGGAATGTTTATTTTTGAATTCCTCACAACCGTATCCAGATAGTTTTTTGCTGGACTCTCTCGTTTTCGAAATAAAATAAACACGACTAAAAATAGTCAAAAATCTCACCTGGCTTTTTCTTTAGCCTCGTCGATAATACAGAAATCTGTAACAGCAATTTTTGGATCTTTTAATTTTTTGAAAAAATACACCAAATTTTGATTAATCCTTTGGATACGGTTGTAGATTTGTATAAATCCTATTAACTGATAACAGAAAAGTTATGGTTTTTTTCTTTGTAAGCAATATTCTGCCGGAATTCTGAAACGCCAAGGTCACGTAATTTAGTAGGCTCAAGGAAACTGAAGTGAGTTCGATTGGAGTATTGGAATTCAGGTTCCGCATAGCCACCGGTCATGCACTTGTCTAATAAAAGTTATAAAAATAATACGGGAATTTGTGGGTGTGTCTAAAACATTGATCGGTCAATTTACCACTGACCAGACCCTTATGGTGGTCCAATTTTAACCAAATTTGGCAGAGATAATTTAACTGCATAAACAAACACAACCAGTAACATCTTACCCCCCTCACCCCCCAAATAAGGGTGTTAGAGCGAAAAAAGACGATTGACCAGCGAAAAAGTTGTTGACCGGGCCCTTATCTTTATCCAATTTTGATCAAACTTGGCAGAAATGTCAAAGTATCTAAAGTTCGCGTGCTGTAAAGATTTGACCCCCCTCACCCCCCAAATAAGGGTGTTAGAGCGAAAAAAGACGATTGAACAGCGAAAAAGTTGTTGATCGGGCCCTTATCTTTATCCGAATTTCACCAAACTTGGCACAAATGTAAACGTACCTAAAGTACACTTGTTGTAAAAGTTTTACCCCCCCCCCTCCGCCTCACCTCCCAGATAAGGGTGGTAGATCGAAAAAACACGATTGACTAACGAAAAAGTTGTTGACCGGGACCTTATCTTTATCCGAGTCTTTATCCGATTTTCACCAAACTTGGCAGAAATGTAAACGTACCTAAAGTACACTTACTGTAATAGTTTTACCCCCCTCATTTCCCAAATAAGGGTGGTGGAGAAGAAAAATACGATTGACCAGCGAAAAAGTTGTTGACAAGACGTTAGAAGGAAAGTTTTAGAGTAAATCTTTACTCGAATTATTTCTTATAATAAACGGCAATTCATTAAAGAAAAACTAATTTAAAATGTCGTTATTAAAAGACCTACATACATACATTTTTTATTTTCAATATATTTTGCAATTTTACAAAACCCTTTTATTACATACCCTGAAAATATATAAAAGATTTAAAATAAAAATATGTATTCTCTATCCTACAGGAATTACATAAGTATCTAACAAATTTTACTTATTTTAGTCAAAAATTTATAATCTTTATTGGTTTTGTGGAACTAGTGTTGAAATAAATCGATTCCACTTTCCTCTCAACGAAACGGTTACGTCTAGAAGCATTAAATAAAATGTAAACAAAGAACATTCATTAGATCGACACAGACAGGTAATTTTCTGTCTTCTGTTCCAGTGCGGTGATTCCCCAAGAATTGGTTACAAATTATTGCGGGGTGAGCGTTGGGTCATTATATCCGGCCTCACAAATGAAAAATTATTTTTCAAACAGGGTCGTGTCAAACGCCCATGCCGCTCTCGCAAGGGGGGCCTCCTAGCCGCCTTGCCTTAAGAAAAGTATCAATATATTAAAAATTTAATAAAACATTTATTAATATATGTTACAAAAATCCAAGACTTAAGGAAGTATTATACAAATTTATTACAATAAGATATTAACTATTAAAATTCAGCATATTACGTATAAAAATCCATCGTATTTTAAAGTTGAAAATGTATTTTATTAAAAAATAAAAATATTTTTTTAATTAAAAAAAAATATGTATTCCGTTTAATATCTATTATTTTAAGATTAAATATATATTTTATTAACATTTAATAAATTAATATTCTCAAATTTAAAATCTTTTTTTTTACTCGGTCAACAACTTTTTCGCTGGTCAATTGCGATTTTTCGCTCTAACTCCCCTATTTGGGGGGCGAGGGAGGTAAAATGTTTACAGCACGTGTACTTTAGGTACCTTTCCATTTCTGCCAAGTTTGGTGAAAATTAGATAAAGATAAGGGCCCGGTCAACAACTTTTTCGTTGGTCAATCGTGTTTTTTCGATCTAACACCCTTATTTAAGGAGTGAGGGGGGTAACACTTTTACAACAAGTGTAGTTTAGGTACGTTTACATTTCTGCCAAATTGGATCAAAATCGGATAAAGATAAGAGCCCGGTAAACAACTTTTTCGCTGGTCAATCGTGTTTTATCCATCTACCACCCTTATCTGGGGGGTGAGGGAGGTAAAACGTTTACAGCAAGTGTACCTTTCCATTTCTGCCAAGTTTGATGAAAATCAGCACGTGTACTTTTAGGTACGTTTACATTTCTGCCAAGTGTAGTTTAGCTTCGTTTACATTTCTGCCAAATTTGATCAAAATCGGATAAAGATAAAGTCCCGGTCAACAACTTTTTCGCTGGTCAATCGTGTTTTTTCCATTTAACACCCTTATTTAAGGGGTGAGGGGGGTAAAACTTTTACAACAAGTGTAGTTTAGGTACGTTTACATTTCTGCCAAATTGGATCAAAATCGGATAAAGATAAGGGCCCGGTAAACAACTTTTTCGATGGTCAATCGTGTTTTATCGATCTACCACCCTTATCTGGGGGGTGAGGGAGGTAAAACGTTTACAGCAAGTGTACCTTTCCATTTCTGCCAAGTTTGATGAAAATCGGATAAAGATAAGGGCCCGGTCAACAACTTTTTCGCTGGTCAATCGTGTTTTTTCGCTCTACCACCCTTATTTGGGGGCTGAGGAGAGTAAAATTTACAGCACGTGTACTTTAGGCAAGTTTACATTTCTGCCAAGTTTAATCAAAATCGGATAAAGATAAGGGACCGGTCAACAACTTTTTCGCTAGTCAATTATGTTTTTTCGCTCTAACACCCTTATTTGGGGGGTGAGGGGGGTAAAACTTTTACAGCAAGTGTAATTTAGGTATGTTCACATTTCTGCCAAATTGGATCAAAATCGGATAAAGATAAGGGACCGGTCAACAACTTTTTCGCTGGTCAATTGTGTTTTTTCGCTTTAACACCCTTATATAAGGGGTTAAGGGGGTAACATCTTTACAGCGCGTGTGCTTTAGGTACTTTTACAATTCTGCCAAGTTTGATCAAAATTGGATAAAGATAAGGGTCCGGTCAACAACTTTTTCGCTGGTCAATCGTGTTTTTTCGCTCTAACACCCTTATTTGGGGGGTGAGGGGGTAAAATGTTACTGGATGTGTTTGTTCATGCAGTTGAATTGTATCTGCCAAATTTGGTTAAAATCGGACCAGCAGAATGGTCTAGTCAGTGGTCAATTGACCGGTCAATATTTTAGAACTATGTTAAATAATGATTTTTCTTTTGATTCTTTTTAATTTCGAGTCATTGCAATCCATGAAGTATGAAGCCGAGCATCAAAGCCTTTTAAAGAAGTATTAATAAATGGTTACGTTCCTAATAAGTTATATTTCTTCTCACATATGGTGTTCACACCGTGTTCTGACCACTGCACTATCTTACTCGAAATGATATTAGTGATGTCACCTATTGTTAATCTGTCAAAAAAATAGCAAAGCAGCGTTGCAAAATCTATGCCGTTTTTGTGGTCTTAATAGTAAATGTGTAATCATGTTTTACAGTGGCGAGCGTTTGCGACAATGAATTTTAATTTGCTAGTATCTAATAACCGTTTTTAGAACTAGCGGCTAAAATAGTGTTTTTTTTACAAGCGTTTGGTTTAAATAACGGGCGCACACTAATTTGGGGTACAATTAGATTGATAAATATTTATTTTTACAGTTATATTATTAGGGACATTTTGGTTTTTTTTTTGCCAAGCATGGCTCCTTACCGCTATTGGTTTACTGGGTTTGGCTGGATTTGATGAGATTTTCTCAAACAAAAATACTTTAAAAAAATGAGTTTGAAAATTAGGTCACGTGGTTTAAAGTACCAATAGCAAGAAGGAACCGTGCTTGACTTCTATCTCGTTTTAGGAAAGCTTCTCAATTTTTTTTCAACTTTAACAGCTGTTCTGGTAGTGTTTAAGAACGACTACAATTACCACGCGCTCATTCTACTTGGAACATAATTAAAACCGTCACTTGTAAAAATTGTAAAGATGTGAAAATAAATATTTATGATTGTTAATTAATCTGCGGCGCGGCGACGCAAAAATTCTTTAGGATTAAATAACAAAAATAACCACAACGCAAAATAAATTCTCGTAGCTTAAGGCAGTGGAATATTTACCACAACGACACGCAGACGCAGTAATTACCACAATCATATTGAAGTGTCAAATAAGCGTTCCAAAATGTCCCTATTGTCTGCGCTCAATTTCTATTCGTTTGAATTATGACGAAGCAGGAAATAGTCATAAAGGTATAACTTAAATAGAGACATTAGAGATATAAAGCTATTTTTAGCTCATCGCGGTATACGTATCCGCATCTAGCGAGAACCAAGCACATTGATTGGTCAGAAACTTGTAGCACGTTCGAAAAGAGCAGATATATGCCAATTTAAGGTGTTTCTGAACGCAATAGGTGCTGAGATACGATACGTGTGCCATAACGATACGTGATACCTAACGCATCTCAACACCTATCGCGTTCAAGAACACCTTAGATTAGCATATATCTGCTCTTTTCGAACGTGGTACAAGTTTCTGACCAATTAATATGCTTGGTTCTCGCTAGATGCGGATACGTATACCACGATGAGTTACAAATAGATTTATATCTCTATTATCGGCCAAATGCACCGTTTTACACTCCGATCCGGATCGGTAAATCCCGCTCAAGTCAATCTTTGCTGATTGTGATGCACCGTAGGCGGATCGAGCAAACCAGATCAGGAAAGTGGCAACGCCGGAATTATCGAATTTTTTCCGGCCTTCGCGTGCTTGTCGTAGGATACGTACGTTATTTTTTGGGTCATATAACCCTACTTTCTTATTTTTTTGGTGATTGGTAAAGTGGAGTATTTTTTTAAATTTTTCATAAAAAAAAAACAAAAATAATGTCAAATAACGGCACCCCCAATTTTACTTAATCTAAAAAATAGATATTGTTTAGTTTGGGGCATAAATATGGCGATGTGTTGGAGGACAAGAAGACGAATAGAGGAACAATAGAGGGAAAAAAATGAGATCTGGAAACAAATTGAAACAGAATTTACTAATCGGGCCCTATTTGTAGCTGAAGGTCAGAACCTACTTATAAAATACCTTTTTTGTTTACTTTTTTTTTCAAGAACTAAATAGGTATCAGGTTTTAACTCGGTGTTAACCAACACAATGTTAATTTTATAACATATTGAAAATAATACATAGGACCTGACCAAATTATACTGAGAAGAAAACTCAAGGAAAAAGTGGTCTCACTATCAGTTTCTTGATTACAATAAGGTATGGGACTCGATATGGTATATAAAGATCTTTTTTAAACATGACTCCCTACCAGTAGAGACCCTCTATACAGCGACAGTTGTCATGTACGTACCACATCAACTGCCAATGTATAAATGGCCTATACCTACTACTACCCATGAAAAGTTTATAGGTAATAGGTATTTCTTTTACCCAGAGTAATAAAACTCAAATAAAAGAAAGCTAAACACTTGTAGTGTGTTCCAAAACTTTTGGTTTGTTATATAATGTTACTTTTTTTCCATATCGTTCTTTAGTAGCCACTTTATTTTTTCAATCATTTTATTTTTTCTTTTAGATTGTATGGAAACAAAAAAAAGGAACTGAGAAGGAAGCTGGCTGACTATCAAAGACAAATTCATAAAACAGGTGGAGGGCTACTTTTAAATATTCAGATTATGGTTTTCTTTGAATATTCTATTTGCCAAGATGGCAGCTCGGATGGCAGATGATAAAGAACTATTAAAACAGTAGTTTCTGTTCTTACTTTTATTGTACCATTAGTTCAATTATCACAGACTTTATAACTTTATCACAATTATAGTTATACTATTTAATTATTACATATAGTATGCATCAATTTATAAGTTATCAGTGAGTGGAAAACAAAAACTGCAATCAAAAGAAATGGATGGAATTTCTCCACGCACCAAACATTATTAATGGTGAATTTTTACAAAAATGCGCTTCTTCCAATTAGTCTAAAGCATTATCCCGGAACCATTCACGTGATTTTGCATAATTTTAAGTTTTTTACATAATTTTACGTATTCTAAAAATGTTTAATTCAAGGTAAAAATTATCGATTATTTCAAGAAACTAGATATATATTTTTTTTTGAAAACCACACGAATGGTCTGTGGGGGATACCTCCGCTGTGCAAAATTTTGTTAATTTTTGATGTGCGGTTTCTCTGTTTAACTAAACGAACTGTTTTTAGGATTCAAATTCACTCTTAACGGTTTCAGTGGCAGTATATTTTATTTCACAAGATTCTTATAGCCACCATATTAAGTAGATTATTAATTGTTGTAACTTTGTACATGGATTTTATGTTATGTAATTACTTTTAATAAAACCCTTTTAATTAAATTTTACATTAAAGACCAAAGACATATTTTAATACTTTTCTTGTCAGAAGCTAAGAGGCAATGGTAATTTTATAAAAGTCTGTTGCCACTTGAAGACGCTCCCTATCGGTCTCTGGCACTCTCACTCTTCTAGCAATGGCATTTGTTTGTGAGCACCAGTCAAATCTCTAATTGTTAGCTGATGGTGTCCCCCACATGCAGAAATTCTTGGTAGAGCCAAAAATTGATTTATAGAGCTTACGCTGTCATTCCTAAAAAAAATAATAGGTAATTTCAGACATCATAATGTATACAAAAAAGTTACAAATATACGTCATACAGGTGTTATGTAGAAAGTGACTACCACCAACTACCAACTACCACCATCTATCAATTCGATGCAAAGCACGGGGGTCCGGCGATGCAGAGAGGGCGCAGTCAGTCTTTTTTTCACACACATAACATTTTTCACCTGTGGCGCTATTTTTTCTTATCTTTGACTTTAAATTTTTTTATTAATTATCCTTGTTTGCTCAGGCCCCCCTCCTATTTTTGGAAAAAACATATGTTGTCTATGGTTTCAAGTGGATCCGCCCGTTCCCACCTGTGTGTGGCGAGGAAATCTAAAATCGATTATATCAAGACTGTCTCCCAGAAATTTAATTTCATAAATCACGACAAAACTAGTAAAAAAACCGAAATCAAAATATTGCCTGCCACTTACTTTGAGGTTAGAATTACTGGCTTAACTCTGATCTAAAGTCTGAGCCCTCAAAGTCGGGGGATCTTCTGATCCCTGATTTAATCCGGATTCGATCGACGGTTATGTTCTTACGGTGCATACCAGGGTATGTTTACCACAGCTGAGATCAGACATAAGGTAAACAATTTGGCGACGATGACAGATTCCGCTGAAAGTTTTATCCCTACACGTAATGTTTTTACAAACATATTGTTTTTATGCAAATTCTCTGGTTTGTTTTTTAAAACATGGAGAAACACCTTATTTTTATTCACAGATATAAAGAAATATGAGTATATTATATAATTGCATTTAAATTACCTTGAATCTTCACAATTTTAAATCAATAAAGAATTTATAATGTGTAGGTACATGGTATGCTATTTGAAATATACCTCATTTCCAAATTCAAAAATTCAAATATCAGATAAAATACCTAAAATTTTGGCCGAAAGAATAATTCTTTTTATTTCCCAATACATATCGGGAATAAAACCTACAACAATGTGACAACCTCGCATTTGTACGCTGCTCCATTCATAATTTCTCGTCGGCGTTGAAGGTTTAGTATAATCAAGGTATATTTTACAGATTATTGGACAATTTTTAGTATTTTTTCAATAGATTTTTAAGTGTTTGTGACAAAAGAGAAGTGACAAAGTGCGTGGTGTGACGAAAAACCCTAGCTGGGACATTTTTAAATATTTTTGTTATACTATCTGTAGTCAGGTGATTTTTTCTGTCGAGATTCTTTTATAAATATTACAAGCACAACATTATATCAGATACAGAATAAAGAATAATTGTTTGTTACAACTTTTTATTTATAATATTAAGGTAGATACCTCACTTAAGATTTTTTTTAATTTATTAAAAATGTAAAGATACTTTTGTACGTATTAAATAAAAATTATAATAGAGTGTATAAATACCATTTGTTTTTACACAATGAAAAACCATCATATAATACCTATCTTCCTTTTTCAAAATATCACTATTTTTAATCGAATTTACTTATTTTTTCCACATTGGTTTTTACATTTTTTTCACAATAGCAATTTGCCTAAACAGTGCAGAAAGTAATACTTTTCTGCACGCGATAGGGCCAAAAAGGCACTTTTGGCACGTTTTTGGTACAACAATTTCCTACTTGCATAAAAAGCTTCTTCCTGAGGTTATTTTGGAAATTAAAACCAAAACAGAATTC
The DNA here is from genome assembly GCA_963921995.1 of Oxystoma pomonae. Lineage (NCBI taxonomy): Eukaryota > Metazoa > Arthropoda > Insecta > Coleoptera > Brentidae > Oxystoma > Oxystoma pomonae. Next base: position 75,577,639 of record OY998166.1, on the reverse strand, counting down.
ACGCCGTGCTAAAAAAAGACTTTTACCTAAGTTAATGTTTTAATAAAGTTTTGCAGGTAATCTATAAATTTGAGGCACTTTTTTGTGTCAGTTGACATTAAATGGGTAAAAAGCAATTTTTTTTTTGTAGGCGTGCAGGAAATGCAACTTCCAGCATGCAAATGCGTGTGAAAAAGCCTAGTTTTACATACCAATTTTAATGTTTAAAGTTCAACTTCCCACAAGCCGTGCGTAAAAAAAATAATTAAGACGTGCATAAAAAAACTGTCCTAGTGTGCGTGAAAAAACTTTTAACGCACGCATTTTTTTTTTAAATGGTACTTTATGGACCAAATTTTTAAATTTTTAGTTTTAAATGTGTGTTCACTAAAAACTATCTCCAAAGACATTAAACTAAAATAGACCCATCAAGTCATTCATAAATCACTTGGAAACGCGATCAGGAAATACAATCTTAAATTTGTTTAGACTTAATAATTGATACTGAGGTATTGAGAGATATTATATTTGTGATTGTGAAAATATTTATGTAAAGAAATAACATAGAAAATATTAATTTTTTAAATGTTCTCCAGATAGCTAGTTGCCTAACTAGTGCGGAAAGTGATACTTTTCCTTAAGAGTTAGGTACAATTTTTTTTCTACGAGTGTTTATGATGACTCTGTTGATCAAAAACTAGTTTTTAGAACACACATGTCAAACTCAAAATTTATAAATTTGGTCCATAAAGTACCATTAAAAAAAAAAATTGAGTTAAGTTTTTTCACGCACGATAGGACAGTTTTTTATGCACGACGTACTTATTTTTTTTACGCACAGCGTCTGAAAAGTTGAACTTTTTTAAAAAATTAGCTTTGGTAAAAGTATTTTTTTAGCAGGGCGTGAATTTTAAGTTTAATTGGAGTTTTTAGATGCATTTATAAACTAGATTTAATTAAAAATGGAAACAAAATTATGTTTTGGTTTTCATTTCAAAAATACCAAATACATATAACTTTAGGAAGAAGCTTTTTATGCAAGTAGGAAATTGATGTAATAAAAACGTGTCAAAAGTGCCTTTGTCACCCTTAACGGCCACCGCGTGCAGAAAAGTATCACTTTCCGCACTGTTTAGGCAAATTAACAAAAAACCAATATGGAAAAAATAAGCAAATTCGATTAAAAATCGTGGTATTTTGAAAAAGGAAAATATTATAGGTATTAAATGATGGTTTTTCATTGTGTAAAAATAAATGGAATTTATACAGTCTACTATAATTTTTATTTAATACGTACAAAAGTGTTTGAAAGTTTAGGACAATGATGTGTTTGAAATTAACTCTGTGTTTCGGAATTCCATTGTCTATATTGTACTGATCGAAACGTCGTGTATAAACAAAATATAGACAATGGAAGTCCGAAACACAGAGTTAATTTCACGTACAAAAGTATTTTTACATTTTTAATAAATACAAAAAAAATCTTATGTGGAGTATCTATCTATGTAAATATTATAAATAAAAAGTTGTAAGAAACATACATTCTTATTTATCCTCTATCTGATATGATGTCTTAAAAATTTATATTTATACCGGAAACGCTTGTACTATTTATAAACAAATCGCGGCAGAAAAAATGAGCTGACTACAGATAGTATTAAAACTGTGAATGTAGTTATAAATAAATATCATACGCACCTCTTAGATTTTTTTTGCTACTCATATAGGATATTTAAAAATGTCCCAGCTGAGGTTGGTTCATTATACGAAATATAGTGTAATTAATTATAAGTGCTTACCATATTATTTTTATCAGATAATGACAAGATGACAAGATGGCGTCGGAAAAACACCAAGCACTTTGTCATATCACTTTTGCCACAAACACTTGAAAATCTATTGAAAAAAAGCTAAATCTACAACGCCGTGGAGAAATTATGAATGGAGCAGCGTACAAACGGTTATATGGCTGACTCGTCACAAATGCGAGGTTGTCACATTGTTTTAGGTTTTATGCCCGAAATATACTGGGAAATAGTATAAGTATATTTGAAGTACCATAACATGTACCTGCACATTATAAATTCTTTATTGATTTAAAATTGTGAAGACTCAAAGAAATTTAAATGCAATTATATAATATGTATACCTAAATTTCTTTATATATTTGAATAAAAATAAGGTGTTTCTCCATGTTTTAAAAAACAAACCGGAGAATTTGCAGGTAAATGATAAAAAAAGTAAATATTTCAACGCATCCGTATCGGTATACGTAACGCGTTCAAAACAAAGTCAAAATACGCTACATTTTTGACTTGCTCGTGGCATGTTTCGAACGATGCCTACTTCTTTGACGGGTGTGATGACAGAATCTCGTTGCGTACGGAAGGGCGTACGTATCATCAGCAGTCTTGTCATCGCATCCTTCAAAAAAGGTGGCATCGTTTAAAACATCGCATAAACAAGTCCAAAACGTAGCGTATTTTGACTTTGTTTCGAACGCGTTACGTATAACGATACGGATGCGTTGAAATATTTACTTTAAGTGTCTAATATGTTTAGGCGAACCTATTTAAACTTTATAAAATAAAAATTCAGTAAAAAGCGTCATTTGATATTCAATCGTGGAACGCGACGGATGTGTCTTGACCGACAAAGGCCGAAACTTGAAAAAATCTTTCGTTATACCCGGTCTACAGTAGTTTAGAGTAAGTGCGTAGAAAAAATTAACAGTTTGAGAAGTTATGAATAATTATTTGAAAAAAAACTCGGAGATTGGCAAATGCCAGAATTTTTTGCAGAATATCAAGGTATGTTTTGAAACATATAGAAACACACATATTTTTTTTCTTCTTTTTGCCTTTTATGAAAAATTCTTTATACTGTTTAAAATTTAGGACAGTCGTCGTACCAACGAGGATATAGCTTATATCCTCGTTGGTCGTACCGTTCGACTACATCGACAAGGAAAACATGATTTTTGAGGTCATTTTACATAGGTAACACTCATTTTAAAAAACAATTAAAATAATTCTATATAGAGGAATTATATTATTCTGTCAAAGTATTCTTTTAGAACAAAATCTACTTGGTTTGGTCTAATTTTTTTATAATGGATATTTAACATATTTTTAACCTTAGTTTGTGAACTTGTATGTATATAGGAGCGGTTTTTTAACATTTAATTAATTTAATTTTGTTAATTTTTGTGTAAACATTTAAAAGAATTAGATTTTTATGAAGTAATCGCCAGATTTTATATGTATTTCTTGTACTAAATTTGGTGTTCTTTTCCTGGAAAAAAGAAGAAATGTTTGGCTAAAAGAGAAAAAAAGACAGGGAAAAGCGCAAACGCGAAGAAAAAAAAAGCAAGCAAAACTAAATCAAGACATGTTTGAAAGGGCTTGGACAGAATAAAGAAAGAGATAGAATCCGCATTCATAACAATTTAATGTTATGTCTATATTTAATATCTGATTTTAATGTAATTGTATATTACTCCTTAAAATATTGGATTTTTGTAACATATAGTAATGAATAATAAATTAATTTTAAATATATTTATATTAATTCGATGTAAAATGAAAGATTTTAAATTTAGAAATATAAAATTTAAAAAATTAGTTTATTAAATCTTAATAAAGCGTATATCTTAAAATAAGAGATATTTAAAGATAATATATGAACTTTTTTAAATTAAATAAAATGATTTTTTAATTTTTAATAAAATTAATTTTCAACCCTAAAAAACGATGGATTTTTGTATGTAATATGCTGAATTTTAGCAGTTAATATCTTATTTTAATATATTTTTATAATATTTTTTAAAATATTTGATTTTTGTAACATATACCGCATAGATTCTTATGAAAGTTGGTGAGTTTTTATGTGAGTTTTTATGCTGTTTTATACGGTTATATAAGATTCTACGCGCCACACTGTTTTTCTTTTCAAAAATTATAAAAAAATCGGTACTTTACGAGATTTGTCATGATTTTTAAAACTTTGTTTCACATACCACATGCATAATACCTGATAAAACATCACGACCTCTCGTGAAACTTTTCGAAAAGATTTTACGCGGTTTTTGTGACAGGGTTATAATAAAACTCATAATAAAAAGATGCTTCGTACGTTTGTGAAATTTCGTTTCCACTTTAACGTTAAACTTTTTTCCGCAAAGTCAAAGTAAGTATTTGCATTCTCCCTGAAGTACCTTTTTATTTGGCAGATATGCAAACTTTTAAGTGAACTTTAACCGAGCTTTATGTCAAAACTTGGGAGTCTTTAGGAAAACATTACACACATAACATATCAAAGATATACGAAGCAGGGGCTAAATTCTTGATTCTTAAGCGCACGAACGTTCCCTTTTTCTGTGAAGTGAACGCTCACCGGTGACGAAAAATGAAATTATCAAAAATAAATTGAATAACTAGGGAGATTTTGGAACGCTTATTTGCCACTTCGTAGTGGTTTTGCTAATCACTGCGTCTGCGCAATAGCTACCCAAGCACACACTCCCTCAACATCGAAAAAGGGTCATAAAAGTGACTCCAAAATCTGACCTTGGCTGATTGTTAAGAACTGTTTCCTTGTTACAAAATGATAAAAAAGTAAATCCCTGCTGATCGACTTGTCCACAAAAATTGATTTTTTAATTTTTTTTATTTTTTTATTTTTGTTTCAGTATGTAATCAATAACATTTTGTCTCAAGAAACATATTTACTTTTAAAAAATTAACGTTTAAACAATAATTTTAACCAACAACAATAAAAATTGAATCATTATATTGTCACAGTAAAATAGGGCTAAGGGGTGGCTACTTCCTACCCTTAACTCTATCCTGTTTATTTCGTTATAAGTTTTCACTTTTAACGGCCGGGTTGGGTGAACAGAGTTGGCTCAAACCAAACGATTGCCTAGGGGGTCGAGATACGGGATCTCCCCTAAGGTTGAGCCTTTTGGCTAGATAAAATTAGCACGTTTAACTTACACGACCACTAATTGGTTTTATTGCTTAAACCTACAAAAACACTAAGGTTGGCCTGAGTGGCCCTACGTGAGTGAAAATGGTGATTTGACGTTGACAAATGTGTACTTACGTTCTAACAATTATTGTGTACCCAATTGACTTTGGCGTGAATCCCTTTATTTATCGCTTGACTCGGCGTTGACCCGTTCCTGGTTGGAGCTGGCATAACTGCGTCCTTCGGGCCAGTCACGCAATGCTTTCGCGATTAATTAACTACTTTTACAATTCAGTGAGGTTTCTTGCTACGCCATCGCTTAATCGAGAACGAAAATTTACCTTTCTCACACTTTGCTAAAAATCGAATCCCCGATCGATTTTCCGACCAGCAAGCAGGTAGGCTTTCCGCCCAATCTCTTGATCGTGACTTTTTTCGATACAAAAGATTGTTGAGCAAACCTTGGCTCGCTGACTGTGTTTTTGGTTTATCAATCTTCTAAATAAAATCTTGACAGTTTTATTTTAACAATAGTTTTATTTTAAAAATATATTCGAGGATTATTAACGACTTTATTCCCTATTTCGGCCAATCGTTACAATATACAGCTTACAGAAATAAAAAAAAATTACAAAGTTAATAAAAAACAACAAGAGAATAATAATTTCACAAATGCATTGCAAGATGAAAACTGTACCACTTTTTTAAGAGGTTTTTGCCAAACTCTCTATGAACAAACTTAAGGGCTTGCTCCGACCGTAGTCCAAGAGTATCTTCATTTAAACCATCCAAGCTTTCAAGAAGATTATTAATTAAAATATGTATTTTAAGCGTTTCTGACAGTTAAGTGGCTTTGAAAACCTTTTGCAAGTGTTTTATTGAATCTTTAAGTTCTTGTTGTTTAGCAGTAACGGAAGATGTATCACTTTTTGCATGGCCTTTAGGGACTCCACGAAAGGTGTGAATTTTATTGCTGGAAGCAATTTTACAATCTCCTTATCATACAGTTGATTTGACACAATATTTAGTTTTTTGGCCAGATAGAAAAAATATGTTAAACAATATTGATGATCCCCGATATGGCAAAAATCTGTTAAAATGTGTTACAGTTTTCATCAATGCATTTGTAAAATTATTATTCTATTTTTGTGTTTTTAATAACTATTTTTTTTTATTTCTGTAAGCTGTATATATTGATTTAGGTTTTCTTGTTATTGGTTAAAATTATTGTTTAAATGTGAATTTTTTAAAAGTAAATATGTTTCTTGAAATAAAATGTTACTGTTTACATACTGAAACAAAAGAAAATTACACTTGAATGAGAAAGGATTAATATTGAGAAATGATAAACATCGGTAAATATGGTTATTACACAAAAAATAAAAAAAATCAATTTGTCAACAAATCGATCAGCTGGGATTTACTTTTTTATTATTTTGTAACAAGGAAACAGATCTTACCAATCAGCCAAGGTCAGATTTTGGAGTCACTCGTATGACCCTTTTTCGATGTTGAGGAAATGTGTGCAAGTAGCACAGATCGTATCTTTTAGTTTTGACAGTCAACCAAAGATTGGGAAAACGTTTTCCCAACTGAAATTTACACCAAAATGACTTGACTTTTTAGGATTTGTTTTTAAAACATTTTAAAAACTCGATTTCAAAACCAATTGATTCTAACATCCAAATGGCCCCCAGGAAAGCTTAATAAAAACCATATAGCCATTTACTTGTACCTTTGATTTATGAAAGATTCCAGAACCAATAAAATGCAAATAATTAACCAATTGGTTTTGCCTTTTCGGCTAAGTTCGGCTAGGGTCGGGTTAGGTCAGTTTCTTGAGACGCCATTATATGGATATCAGAATCCATAAATTGTTTGGTAACCAGTTGAAATTTTGGATTTTCTTAGATGTAAATTAGATCAAGACCGAGTATTTTTATTCGTCTTTAGGTATAGAGATAATAAAAAAAAGTTATTATTGAATATGGTTGTCATGTGGAAAAAAGAGTACAGTTGTAATTTAATAGAGTATAGAGTACAAAGGTATGAAAAAGAGTACTGTGCTCTCAAAACGACTATAAATAATGAACCCCCTATATTTCATGTAGCTGAAGTTCTGAACGTTCAGTGAATGACAAGGCCTCTCACATTAAGAGGCTTGATCAAAAATTTTTCTAAAATACCTTAAAATGGCTCTCATAGTGGTTTCGTGCTATTGAAATGTAAATATTACTTGCTTAACTGCAAAATCAATTTACATATTTTGCTATTTATTTGTAGTGTATAAGGACACTAAATCTGCAGCATAAGTTTTTACCACTCGAGTTGCTACTAACGGCGCATAACTCACCCAAACAATAAAACGCTAAATTTAATATAAAACTGTGATGCCCCTCCCAAAAACGGTTCGTGTTTCACCGGTTGCTAGGCCTAAGGTCACTAATATAGTGTTAATTTTAACCTCTAAAATGACTACGAAAAGTCAAGACACCCAAACAATAGAACGGTACATTCAACATATGAACGTGATGCCCCTCCCCAAAAATTGTTTTTCTTTCACTTTTTGCTACGCTAAGGTCACTAAATCTACAATATAAGTTTTATCTTTTGGAATTGCCATAAAGGGTACAAACAAACAGTAAAACGCTAAATTCAGCATATGACCATGATGCCCTCTCCAAAAATTGTTTTTCTTTCACCGTTTGCTAGACCTAAAGCCACTAAATCTACAGTATAAGTTTTATCTTTCGGAATTGCTATTAAGGGCGCACAATGCACCTAAACAGTACAACCCTATATTCAACATATAACCGTGAGGCCCCTCCCCAAAAATCGGTTTTATTTCACCGTCCTCTCGGTCTAAGGTCACTAATCCTACAGTATAAGCTTTATCTTCCGGAATTGCTACTAAGTCCGCAAAATGCACACAAACAGTATAACGCTAAATTCATCATATGACCGTGATGTCCCTCCACAAAAATTATTTTCTTTCACCGTTTACTAGTTCTAAGGTCACTAAATCTACGGTATAAGTTTTATCTTCCGGAATTGCTACTAAGGGCGCAAAACGCACCTAAACGGTACTATGCTAAATTCAGCATATGACCGTGATGCCCCTCCCCAAAAATCGTTTTTCTTTCACCATTCGCTCGGTCTAAGGTCACTAACTCTACAGTATAAGTTTTATCTTCCGGAATTGCTACTAAGGCCGCAAAACGCACACAAATAGTAAAACGCTAAATTCATCATATGACCATGATGCCCCTCCCCAAATATCGTTGTCGTTCACCGTTTACTAGATCTAAGGTCACTAAATCTACGGTATAAATTTTATCTTCTGGAATTGATACTAAGGGTGCAAAACGCACCTAAACGGTACAACACTAAATTCAGCATATGACCGTGATGCCCCTCCCCAAAAATCGTCTTGCTTTCACCATTCGCTCGGTCTAAGGTCACTAATTCTACAGTATAAGTTTTATCTTCCGGAATTGCTACTAAGGCCGCAAAACGCACACAAATAGTAAAACACTAAATTCAGCATATGACCGTGATGCCCCTCCTCAAAAATTAGTTTTCTTTTACCGTTCGCTCGGTCTAAGGTCACTTATTCTACAGTATAAGTTTTATCTTCCGGAATTGCTACTAAGGCCGCAAAACGCACACAAATAGTAAAACACTAAATTCAGCATATGACCGTGATGCCCCTCCCCAAATATCGTTGTCGTTCACCGTTTACTAGATCTAAGGTCACTAAATCTACGGTATAAATTTTATCTTCCGGAATTGATACTAAGAGTGCAAAACGCACCCAAACGGTACAACGCTAAATTCAGCATATGACCGTGATGCCCCTCCCCAAAAATTAGTTTTCTTTTACCGTTCGCTCGGTCTAAGGTCACTAATCCTATAGTATAAGTTTTATCTTCCGGAATTGCTACTAAGGCCGCAAAACGCACACAAATAGTAAAACGCTAAATTCATCATATGACCATGATGCCCCTCCTCAAAAATTAGTTTTCTTTTACCGTTCGCTCGGTCTAAGGTCACTAATCCTATAGTATAAGTTTTATCTTCCGGAATTGCTACTAAGGCCGCAAAACGCACACAAATAGTAAAACGCTAAATTCATCATATGACCATGATGCCCCTCCCCAAATATCGTTGTCGATCACCGTTTACTAGATCTAAGGTCACTAAATCTACGTTATAAATTTTATCTTCCGGAATTGACACTAAGGGTGCAAAACGCACCTAAACGTTACAACACTAAATTCAGCATATGACCGTTATGCCCTTCCCCAAAAATCGTTTTGCTTTCACCGTTCGCTCGGTCTAAGGTCACTAATTCTACAGTATAAGTTTTATCTTCCGGAATTGCTACTAAGGCCGCAAAACGCACACAAATAGTAAAACACTAAATTCATCATATGACCGTGATGCCCCTCCCCAAATATCGTTGTCGTTCACCGTTTACTAGATCTAAGGTCACTAAATCTATTTTATTTCGGTAGGTAATTATTTTTTAAATTACAAACAATTTCACAGTGATCCTTTAGTCTATATCTTATTTAATTTAATTTAATGTTTGGGTGTTACTTTTTACAAAACAATGAAATTAAAATTATAATAAAAGTCAACTATAGAAAAATCTAAAAAAAGAAAGAAAGAGAGAAAAAAATAAAACACAAAGTATAATACATCAAAAATTTCTAACCACTTACTGAAGTCGTGCATGGCAACAAGGATGTATTGATTGCCTTTCTCAGTCTCGGGGAATGGCCCAGCAATATCAGTTGCTCTACATTCAAAAGGCAGCCCAACATTATACTGTTTCATTTGGGGTCTTGATCTAGTTTTATGTCCTTGACTTGCCGCGCACCATCTTTTCACGTCTTGTTGATTCCAAGATGATCTCTAGTTCTCGTGTACTTCCTCTAGTACTTGAAAAACTCTACTTCTAGAAACTATTAATTTTGATGAATTATTTTCCATCCGTACTTTCCCAGATATTTTTCAACAGACCATTATCCACTCACAGTGAATTCCATTGTGGCTTCAACTATGTCCTTATCTTCCAGTTGGGCGGATCGAAATTGTTCTGAAGCCCATTCTTTATTGGTGTCACAAGTAGTTCTCCGCACCTAAGTAATTCCTTCTTTTTGGTCTATCTTTCTGCAAGGTCTTCTTGATAGAGCATATGCATTGTTATGCATCTTTCCAGATCGGTATTTTACATTAAAGTTATATTTCTGTAGCTTCTCTATTCACCTTGTTACCTGTGCCTCAGGTTGTTTAATTCCTAGATGCCACTTGAGTGCCGCATGAGCGGTTATTATTAGGAATTTATGTTCATATAGATATTTGTGGAAATGTTGGTAGAAATTTTACTATTGCCGGAGTTCCTTTCGTATTACACAATAATTTCGTTTTAGCTTGGAAAAATTGCGTCCAATATATTCGATGACTCTCTCTTCTTCATCCTGGATTTGCCAAAGTACTGCTTTAATACCAAAATTGCTTGCATCCGTATCCAGAAGAATAAATCGTCCTTATTGTTGAGGATAACTTTAAACCGGAGCGCTTTTAACTTTCTGAAAGCTTAATCACTCGGTATTCTAGTAATAGACTATACCTGGTCTTTAGTGAGTCTATCTAATGGAGCGGCTATGTTGGCAAAACCTTCTACGAATCATCGGTAGTATGCACATAGACCCAGAAAGATAAATCAGTCGATTTCCGTATCGTAATTTAATAATTACCTAAAGTTTGTACATAATCTACAAATAAACTTTTTATTTAGTAGATTTAGTGACCTTCGATCTAGTAAACGGTGACCGACAACGATATTTGAGGAGGGGCATCACGGTCATATGATGAATTTAGCGTTGTACCGTTTAGATGCGTTTTGCACCCTTAGTATCAATTCCGGAAGATAAAACTTATACCGTAGATTTAGTGACCTTAGATCTAGTAAACGGTGAACGATAACGATATTTGGGGAGGGGCATCACGGTCATATGCTGAATTTAGCGTTGTACCGTTTAGATGCGTTTTGCACTCTTGGTATCAATTCCGGAAGATAAAACTTATACGGTCGATTTAGTGACCTTAGATCTAGTAAAGGGTGAACGACAACGATATTTGGGGAGGGGCATCACGGTCACATGATGAATTTAGCGTTTTACTATTTGTGTGCGTTTTGCGGCCTTAGTAGCAATTCCGGAAGATAAAACTTATACTGTAGGATTAGTGACCTTAGATCGAGCGAACGGTGAAAGAAAAACGATTTTTGGGGAGGGGCATCACGGTCATATGCTAAATTTAGCGTTGTACCGTTTAGATGCGTTTTGCACCCTTAGTATCAATTCCGGAAAATAAAACTTATACGGTCGATTTAGTGACCTTAGATCTAGTAAACGGTGAACGACAACGATATTTGGGGAGGGACATCACGGTCATATGATGAATTTAGCGTTTTACTATTTGTGTGCGTTTTGCGGCCTTAGTAGCAATTCCGGAAGATAAAACTTATACTGTGGGATTAGTGACCTTAGATCGAGCGAGCGATGAAAGAAAATCGATTTTTGGGGAGGGGCATCACGGTCATATGCTGAATTTAGCGTTGTACGGTTTAGATGCGTTTTGTACCCTTAGTATCAATTCCGGAAGATAAAACTTATACCGTAGATTTAGCGACCTTAGGTCTAGTAAACGGTGAACGATAACGATATTTGGGGAGGGGCATCACGGTCATATGATGAATTTAGCGTTTTACTATTTGTGTGCGTTTTGCGGCCTTAGTAGCAATTCCGGAAGATAAAACTTATACTGTGGGATTAGTGACCTTAGATCGAGCGAGCGATGAAAGAAAATCGATTTTTGGGGAGGGGCATCACGGTCATATGCTGAATTTAGCGTTGTACCGTTTAGATGCGTTTTGCACCCTTAGTATCAATTCCGGAAGATAAAACTTATACCGTAGATTTAGTGACCTTAGGTCTAGTAAACGGTGAACGATAACGATATTTGGGGAGGGGCATCACGGTCATATGATGAATTTAGCGTTTTACTATTTGTGTGCGTTTTTCGGCCTTAGTAGCAATTCCGGAAGATAAAACTTATACTGTAGGATTAGTGACCTTAAATCGAGCGAACGATGAAAGAAAATCGATTTTTGGGGACGGGCAGCACGGTCATATGCTGAATTTAGTGTTGTACCGTTTAGATGCGTTTTGCACCCTTAGTATCAATTCCGGAAGATAAAACTTATACCGTAGATTTAGTGACATAAGATCTAGTAAACGGTGAACGACAACGATATTTGGGGAGGGGCATCACGGTCATATGATGAATTTAGTGTTTTACTATTTGTGTGCGTTTTGCGGCCTTAGTAGCAATTCCGGAAGATAAAACTTATACTGTAGGATTAGTGACCTTAGATCGAGCGAACGGTAAAAGAAAAACGATTTTCGGGGAGGGGCATCACGGTAATATGCTGAATTTAGCGTTGTACCGTTTAGGTGCGTTTTGCACCCTTAGTATCAATTCCGGAAGATAAAACTTATACCGTAGATTTAGTGACCTTAGATCTAGTAAACGGTGAACGACAACGATTTTTGGGGAGGGGCATCACGGTCATATGATGAATTTAGCGTTTTACTGTTTGTGTGCCTTTGCGGCCTTAGTAGCCATTCCGAAAGATAAAACTTATACTGTAGGATTAGTGACCTTAGACCAAGCAAACGGTGAAAGAAAAACGATTTTTGGGGAGGGGCATCACGGTCATATGATGAATTCAGCGGTTTACTGTTTGTGTGAGTTTTGCGCCCTTAGTAGCAATTCCGGAAGATAAAACTTATACCGTAGATTTAGTGACCTTAGAACTAGTAAACGGTGAAAGAAAATAATTTTTGGGGAGGGGCATCACGGTCATATGATGAATTTAGCGTTATACTGTTTGTGTGCATTTTGCGGCCTTAGTAGCAATTCCGGAAGATAAAGCTTATACTGTAGGATTGGTGACCTTAGACCGAGAGGACGGTGAAATAAAACCGATTTTTGGGGAGGGGCCTCACGGTTATATGTTGAATATAGCGTTGTACTGTTTAGGTGCATTTTGTGCCCTTAATAGCAATTCCGAAAGATAAAACTAAAAAAAAATGTAGATTTAGTGGCCTTAGGTCTAGCGAACGGTGAAAGAAAAACAATTTTTGGGGGCATCATGGTCATATGCTGAATTTAGCGTTTTACTGTTTGTTTGCATCCTTTATGGCAATTCCAAAAGATAAAACTTATATTGTAGATTTAGTGACCTTAGCGTAGTGAAAGAAAAACAATTTTTGGAGAGGGGCATCACGTTCATATGTTGAATGTAGCGTTCTATTTTTTGGGTGTCTTGACTTTTCGTAGTCATTTTAGAGGTTAAAATTAACACTATATTAGTGACCTTAGGCCTAGCAACCGGTGAAACACGAACAGTTTTTGGGAGGGGCATCACAGTTTTATATTAAATTTAGCGTTTTATTGTTTGGGTGAGTTATGCGCCGTTAGTAGCAACTGGAGTGGTTAAATAGCACGAAACCACTTTGAGAGCCATTTTAAGGTATTTTAAAAAAATTTTTGATCAAGCCTCTTAATGTGAGAGGCCTTGTCATTCAATGAACGTTCAGAACTTCAGCTACATTATATTTCCTTATTAAGTAAGTATTGAACAACAAAATATCATAGAGGTTGACCATATTTATTATATTATATCTATTTCCAAATTTGTAAAATCTTATACCATTTTGTATATTTTCACTAAAATTCTTTAAATATGGTGCCATAAACAATTTGCCTGAAAATTACTTCTTTTTTAGGATTTAAAGCCAAACCCTATCAGAAAGCCAATTTTGGCTTTTATAATACAATGGCAAAGCAATGAAGTTGTCTAACAGTGTTTGCCATAACCTTTTAATAAAGCTTTAAACAGGTTGTATAGTATTTTCTACTCGAACTTTATACACATTGTTGACGTCAACTGTCAACGAGAATTTTCAGTCTGACGTTTATTTTTTTGTTTCTCCCTTTTGGCCACACTGATCATGGAATGGACAGGGCCTCATTCAAAAAATTTTCGATTTCGTTTAGTTTAAATTTTATCATGAGTTTATTGTAATAGAGGGTTTTTGAACCATTTCTTGGCCATTTTGTTATTGTTATCGTAAGACAGTTGATCACAGTGTACTAGATATGGCCAGGGTCGCAAGTGTTGATCCAATACATAAACGTAAATAGTGCGAACTCTACATCATAGAAGGGGCTGGTTATGAAATCTCAAGTGAATGAAGCTCAGACATTGTTTAGGGCACAGGCGTGGTAGACGCACCCACCTATTGAGCATTTTCAGCAGCACATTAGTGTTTCGTCACAATTCCCTCTGATATTATGAAGTAATTTGTTATTTTAAATCTAAAAACTGGAAATTCGTAGCAGCCTCAAGTCTTTGCATTTGAATTTCCGGTGACAATACAATAATATAGTATTATGAGGTACCCACCTCCCTTAACGAGGGAACTAGAGTGGAAAAAAGATTTAGTTGGTTCGATTTCAATCAAAATTGGCGCACAGGCGTTTTTAGCGAAGGAGATTATGAATTTTTGATCAGATTTGAAAATTTCAATATGGCGGATTCAAAACGGACGATTTAGAGTAAAAATCTAAAAATTAAAAAATAATTTTGTACAAAAAAAGCGTTTCAAATAAAGGCTTTTATAAAATATAAAGTTCACTAAAAAGTAGAAAATAATTTTTAGCATTCTGATATCACAATATTAAAAACGATGGCCGCAAATTAAAACTAACAATGTCCATCCATATATCCGACGAGTCAAGTTGGGTTGGATTTACTTACCCTTGCATTTCTCTGCTTTATGTAGTGAAGTCAGATTCTTGCAAATAATCAACATTTTGTAGAAGCTTGGATTCGAAAAGCTTTTTTTTACATAAAATTAGTTTTCAATTTTTAGATTTGTACCCTAAATCGTCCATTTTGAATCCGACTTATTGAAATTTTTAAATCTGATCAAAAATTCATTATCCCCATCTCTAAGAACCACTGTATTCCAATTTTGATTGAAATAGAACAATTTAAATATTTTTCCCCCTCCACTCCCCTCGTAGTTGGGAAGGGGGTGCCTAATAATACCAAGTTATTGTATTGTTACCGGAACTATAAACTCATACCAAATTTGAAAAAAGTTGAATGTGTAAAATTCAGTTAAAATTTGTTAGCAAAACATGACTAAACATCGTCCATATTGAATCCGCCATATTGAATTTTCAAAATCTGATCAAAAATTCGTATCCCTTAGTCCCAAAAACCTTCGTATAACAATTTGGTTGACATCTGACAAACTGTGTGTTTTCCGTCCTGCACTCCCCACGTAGGGGGGAGGGGGTGCCTAATAATACCAAGTTATTGTATTGTTACCGGAACTTTAGCGGGATATCAAATTTGAAAACAGTCGGATGTGTATAATTCAGTTAAAATTGGTTAGCAAAGCAAGACTAAAATCGTTCCTCTTGAATCCGCCATATTGAATTTTCAAAATCTGATTAGAAATTCGTATTCCTTATCCCCAAAAACCTCCGTATACCAATTTTGGTTGACATCGGACCAACTTAGGTGTTTTCCCCCCTCCATTCCCTTCGTAGGGGAGGAGGGAGGTGCCTAATAATACTATAGTGTTGTATTGTTACCGGAACTATAAACGTATCCCAATATAACATGATCAAAAATCGTCCATCTTGAATGCACCATATCGAATTTTTAAGATCTGATCAAAAATTCGTAGTTCTTATCCCCAGAAACTCCCGTATCCCAATTTTGGTTGAAATCGGACAAACTTAGGCGACCTAATAATACCATATTATTGTTATTGTCACCGGAAGTATAATCGCATACCAAATTTGAATTCAATCGGACATCTACAAGTTAGTCAAAATTGAGTTGCAAGATTTGACCCGCACATATAAACATACATCCCTATAAACAAGGTTTGGCGGATTTCTGATGGTTCTTCATTGGTTAGATGACTAAATGACTTTTGAGTGACTGTGACGGAAATTATTCAGTGGACCGCTGACGATCATCAGTTAATTTGCCAACAAAGTTGTTTCGCCAATATTAATTCGATGTTGAATCGACGGAGAAGAACCTTGATCTAAATTACAACGGACTTTGTTGTTGAAGAAAAAACTACATCTCTCCGATACTGGAGCATAAATTATTGGCTCACTGAATAACTTCAGTTGGTGTGCCAACACAGTTATTTTGCCAATAATAATTCGATGTTGAATAAACAGAGAAGAATCTTCATCTAAATTACAACGCACTTTGTTGTTGAGCCATTGAAGAAAAAACTTCATCTCTCCGATACTGGAGCATACATTATTGGCTCACTGAAAAACTTCAGTTGGTATGCTAACACAGTTATTTTGCCCATACTCCCATACTACTTTTTTATTTTTTGTGGATATATTTTTTTTTCTTAGGATGTACACTTGACTGGACCTAATAACTTAAAGTCGGATTTTTCTGTAATTATTTTTTTTGAAAAAAACTGAAAAATTATCAAAAGCCCATTTATACCTATATTATAGATGTACCTATACCAATCTTATATTGTTTTTGGGTTGTCCTAAAAAAATATTTTGAATTTTTTAGATTTTGTTATTTTTCAATTATAAATTAATTTTTTTTTTAAATTATTACTGACTAAAAAAAATATGATTTGCTACTAAAAAATTATGCCATCACTTATGTATTAACTTTATAAAGGGAATATTTTGTTAATAGTTGATTTTAAATAAAGCTAAAATTGTAATAGGTAATGAAAAGCCTTTAAAAAGTAAAAACACGTTTTCACCGCCTTTTTCCTTTAAAATTTGGCAACCCTGCTTGTGAGAACGAGCGCTGGCTTCTTTTGCCCGAGAACAGAGAACAAGCTTTTGTGAAGTGTTTTTTTGTATCATTTTATTTCATAGAAGAAAAATTGGGTTCGGTCATCACGTGCACATACCATATCTATAATTTATATTTTGTGTGTTGTTTTGTGTTGCGTTAGCGAAGTAGGGCTGCGAACTTGTGTACATTTTCAAGTA
This sequence comes from Oxystoma pomonae, assembly GCA_963921995.1. Lineage (NCBI taxonomy): Eukaryota > Metazoa > Arthropoda > Insecta > Coleoptera > Brentidae > Oxystoma > Oxystoma pomonae. The sequence goes on along the minus strand of OY998166.1, from coordinate 75,560,539 downwards.
AGTGTTGGTTTGACATGTGGCTGAAGACAGGGCTGCGTTCAGAAAGCCCACACCATGGTGTGGGTGCGCGCACACGGTGTGTCCGCAAGTGTAAAAAAACACCACTTATAATGTCAGCTAATTTTCAAAAACAAAACAAAGGGATGTTGGGATAAATGATAAAATAGGCTTTTTGTTTACTCTTAGTTTTGAAAGTCCCGTTGGTTTCTGGGGTTGCTTTTCTTGTATGACAATGACCCAAAAACATATTTTTTTTGGGCTACAAGTGGGTACAAAAATGTAAAAATAGGCTTTTTGTCCTCTCTTATTTTTGAAGGCTGGGTTTTAGGTTGGTTTCCAGGGTTGCTTTTCTTTTGTGACATTATCCAATATGAAATTACCCAAAAAAGGCATGTTTTTAGGCTACAAGTGAGCAGAAAAATGTTGAATAGTTTTTAAAACCGTCCCCACCACTTTTTTATTTCTTAACGGATCATTTAAATATGAGGTCATTGAAAAGCCACATAAATATCCCAAAATTTTGAAAATGAGTAAGTATCAGATAGAACTTTTTGAGACCTCCTATAAATAAAGTATACAGGGTGGATTCTTTAAACAGAACGGTGCTTCTAGCGGGTTAGAATTTGGTTTTACAAAAAAATCCAAAAACACATCAACTGAGATTTTTAATTTTCTTTACTCGTGCTATCTTGGATTTTTTTTATGTCATTTTGTTTACGAGGTAGGTCAAAAATATATATTTTTAAATAGGACACCCTGTATAGTTTGACATTTTTGAATTTTAAAAAAAATTATCTTTTTGACAATATCACACACTAATACTCTATCTCTTATGGTTTCCAAGATAGAGGCATTTAAACTTGCCCTGTTTTACGGGGGATATTTGAATGAATATCGAAGTTTTCCATACAGAGTTCGATAAAAATATCTTGATTATCGTAAAAGATAGATCCTATTGTGTAGTATTGCTGAAGAGAGAATTGTTTGCAGAAAATAAAGACGTCGCATATTTTTTACTTCCTATACTTATTAGGTGTATTGGCTTAAAAACGACTCTAGAAATAAAATCAAGAAAAACTATATATTATACGAGTTAGTTAAAAAAAAATTGAATAAAATTAAATTTTTAAACAGTCTTGTCGTTGAAAATTATCCAAATTTCATCATATCATAACCTCATTCAAGCACATCAACCATCGCCCAAGTCGAGACTGGGGTGACGGTGTGGTGTGATAAGCTCACTAAAATAGACATAAATATGTGCAACTTTGACCCTTATTGCCGCATATTAGTGGCCTTGCTAATGACGCTATAAACGCACCAGTAGACATACCACATTTCCTGAATGACGAAAATGAGACGCCTCGGTCATTTTCATATTCCTGAACGGCGACACACCACCCACCGGTGCGTTTTTTACACTGGTGTGGGCATTCTGAACGCAGCCCAGAATCGGATTCAGATTCGAAAACAGCTCTGGTCGCGCGAAATCACAGTCGACCAGATAAATAGTTGCGCCCAACACTATTTTTAGAGTTTTTGACAAAACTATCGTCATTTTATTATATAATATTGCCAATATTTTATACTTGTCATCCATAGAAAGGCTTAAGACAACCCTATCGTATTTTTAATTATTCTAAGAGGGTAAAACACCACGAAACTTTAAAAATAATAAAAATAGATAAAACTTACATTAAATGCGATTTTGCATAAAACTGTGTAAGACAAAAAATATTTCTGTTGTTATGATGACCTTTAAAATTATTGAAAAAAAAATTATTTATCAAAGATTATGGGGTCGAAACAGCCACCCTTAAGAAAAAAGTACCAAATCTGGACATAAGCCGCTTTTGTGTATCAATCAGACTATACGCAAATGTTCCTTTTAAATATCTTTATAAAAAACAAAAATAAATATTTTATATATCCGAGTTACTAGGGTTGAAAAAAAGACCCTTAAGAAAAAAGTACCGAAACTGGACATAAACCGTTTTTGTGCATCAATCAGACTATACGCAAAATATGCCTTTAAAATAGCTGTTTAAAAAACAAAAAATCTTTATCTATCATAGTTTATGGGGTTTAAAAAAAGACCCTTATGAAAAAAGTACCGAATCTGAAGAAAAAAGTACCGAATCTGGACATAAGCCGTTTTTGTGCATCAATCAGACTATGCGCAAAATGTATAATTGATGGTAAAATGTTATGTTCATTTAAATATGCTCGTAATTGTTCATCAACTAATTTTTCCAAAATTTTAGATAAGGTCGAACGATCGCATGTTTCCACGCACTAGGAAACGTTCCAGATTTTAAGCATTAATTTACTATGTAGGTTAGAAAGGGTAGAAATGGACAGCACCAGAGAATCATTCTTAAGTTTATTCCAACACTTCCCACTGCATTCACATTCTGTAAAAAAGTTAAAATGAAAACCAGAATTGTGCCTATCGTAACTTAAAATGGTGTCTGAATTTGCTGATGTGTTTGGAATATTGTCCGTAAAAAAATCATTAAGTTTATTAACATGGATTAGGTTTTGCGGTATTTCAATTCTTTCCTACCTATGTTTAATGACTTAAGCGCTTTCCAAGTTTGACTAACACCCCCAGTTCGCATTTGGTGTGGAAAAAATGACTTTTTTTCCTGTTTACATGCTAATGTTGTGTAATTTCGTAACATTTTAAAGTATTTTTGATCACTTACACTCTTAGTACGTTTCCACTTGGATTTTGCTTTGTGTCTCAAGGAAAAAAGATATCGAAGGTTGTCAGTTAGTCAAGGATTATATTTTTTTGTTAAGACAGGGTCAAGTAAAGTAAATAATATTATTCTTTTCGCGCCTGCCCAGTACCAATTATTATAAAGCTGCCCCAGTCATTAAGCTTAAATTCATGAATATGTAACCTTTCAAAAATTGATAATTGCTTAAATAAAAAAAATTTTTTGGGTGTTTAAAATAATGATTTTTTTATACTTACGATATATATAGATTTGCCTTTCAGGGGAGGGGGAAGTTAATTGAAAGCGATGCCCCCCCCCCAACACCGAATCCCAAAGCCGCCACTGCTTTAAGTTCGGGAAAACGACTAAGCGCACGTGTTAGCAGGGCCGGCCGGTGCTGGAGTCGGGCCCCTGCCCGGAGCGGCAATAGGGGGAGGCAATTTCGCTGTAAATTTGTTTATTAAGTTTATAAAGAAAATTAATAAAGTCATAATATATTCATTTAAATACTCATGAAAAATTTCTCAGAAATACGTAATTTTAAACCACCACTTTGAAGTCAAAACCAAAAATATATTGAAACAGCCCTAAGCCGTCATTTTGAATTTATAAAAGTAATTCGAAAAGACAAGACAAAGTTGCATGATGCCTTTAATCTGGATACTTGAGCCGCTTCTTCGGGCCCATTCAACACCGTAAAATATATTTTTTAAGAAGTTTTATTAAAAAACACATTTTTTACCACTTTTACGAAAAAACTGAAAATATATTTCATATAAAATAGTTATATTAAAAAAGCTTAGAAGGTATATAAGAAAAGCCTTTTACCACTGAAAATTAAAAAATAAAAACAAAACAAAACATTGGACCGACCGATTAAAAAATACACTAAAAAGTATAAAATAAAATAATTTTTAATTGCATCTGCATGGTGTTCCAAATTCGAAGCTCACCATGGGGATCTCCTAAACATTAGGAGATACGAAAAACCCGCTTACAGTACCTTTTTTGACATTTTAAAAATGATAGTTTTTTTTTTCTTATCTCCTACCGTTTAGAAGATCCCCATGGTGAACTTCGAATTTGGAACATCATGCAGATGCAATTAAAAATTATTTTATTTTATACTTTTTAGTGTATTTTTTAATGATAGTGGACTAAGTATACTTATAGGTGCCGACTTTAAAAAGTTGGATTTTATATAGAATTAAAAATTGTTTTATTTTATACTTTTTGAGTGTATTTTTGAAGTCGGTTAAATTTTTTAAGAAGTTTTTTCCTACGACTAAACACGAAAGTTACCAAATCTGCACTCTATAACGCCTCAGACAGTTTTATATTTCACACGCATATCAATTCTATTTTCGTCTCTAAAGGCGAAAATGTTTTCTTGTCTAGTGACGAAAATGAATAACAGCAAACCATCCAAATAATGTAGGTATCTAGTAGGCTATGATTTGTAAAAGCGTCAGAAATAAACCGAAACCATTTTCGTCTCTAGAGAAGAAAATAATTTCTTCTCTTGAGATGAAAATGAAAAAATTTAATAATAATAAAAATAAAATAAATCCTAAAGTGGCCATAGGAAAAATAGCGTACAAAATTCAATAGAAAGTAACTTTCTTACACTTGCGTGTTGTTTCACTCGACTAGCACCTCTCATTATGTAATATACTATTATTTTTGGCACAATTTTCTATATTTTCAACTTTATTTTAAAAGTTTCTTTACATTCTACATTCAAGAAACGATGGAGATACTAATACGTATTTTCCACGGCTACCTACATTTTTAAATCCACATATTTTTAAAAGTTTTATAAAGTAGTTTAGTAGCAGGTAAATTGTAAAACAATCTGTGCTCTTCTTTTTGTTCAGGATACTGAAACCCATAAAAAGAGGAAAACACTATAAACTAGTGATGTTAAGTTAATTTCGAAAACACAAGCATTACTTATTTCCATACCAATGCACTTGACTCCAGACTAACTACTACAAATAATACCTACCATACAAATTTTTTACAGGACCGAGTTAATTTGCAGCAAGGATACATACGCATACAGGGAGGTGAAGTAAAAAAAAAATTGTAAATATGCGGATTGAAAATGTCATTTTCTGATAAGGTAGTAGATAATAGTAGCTTACATAACAATCATGTTATGATGGTCATTACACGCGAAGATGAAGTTCGAGCGTGTAATGACTATAACATGAAATATATCGGTATAATATAAAAATTATAAAAATTACTTTACCTACGATCAATGAAAATTTTATTATAAATATCAAAAATGATTAAAAATAGCACATCTAAACACTTTTTCTACCAGACTTAAATTAAGATTGTAAGTTTCAAGTTCTTGAAAATATCATAAAATTTTGAAATTTAAAAATACTTGAATTTTGAATTTTTTTTAGAATTTTGAAAAGTTTTTTTTTTATTTTAAAAATTTTTGAAAATTTACTGTTTTCTTTTGGAATTTTGAAAATGTTTAAATATTTGAAAATTAATTTTTTTTTTGAATTTTCATAAATTTTGTTTTCTGAACTTGAAATTCAAAAAATTTTTGAAAACAATCGTGTCCGTACGAAAGAAAGTTCCATCGCTTGACTTGACCTCTTACGTTTTACCTCTAAGCTTCATTACAGTCGGGTTAGGAAGCTCGTTAAACTAGTGTTATGGGCTGATGTAAGTAAAAATATTGAATCATTGTCGGGACAAAATAAAAAGAACTTAATCTTAGCGACAATTCTCGAGCACGAAACAACGCCTAGATTTCTATTAATGTTTCCACGGCGAACCCAGTTTGTGATGATCGAGCTCATTGCATTCCATAAAAAAAGAGTATTGTCCACGCATGCGCATAGATTATATTTTCGAACCTATGATTCCAAAGATATTTTAAGAATAAGATAGTGTCTTTCGATGGGTTGGTATTGTTTTCCGAGGTTAATTCTTTGCTTCTCTTGAGGGTTCGATACTACAAAAACCTTAAGAATCAGCCGTGTTTTTCTAAGGATTAACGTGTGACTAGGTGCAGTCTAAAAGGAGACAATCATGATTGCAAGTTTAAAAGAAATACCCGCTCTATAGATTTTGGACCTTAAGCAGAGAACTACAATTTACTAAAGCTGAATTTTATTGAGCCACTGAAAATGCTTTCGGGGAAGCGCTTCCTCCAAAAAAATTTCCTTTATCCGCTCCCCCCCAATGAAATGCCTTCGGATCATCGGTGCAGGGGCAAAGGCTGGCTCGTGCCAAACTAACAAGCATCCAACGTCAAGGAAGTATGGTAATATGTAGTGGTATGAGCACCGCACCATCAGCAGTCCTTGAATGCCTCCTAAACCTTCCTCCTCTACACCTTGTCTTGGATAAAGGAGCTATGAAGGCAACATACAGAATCAACCAATGAGGTGGCAGGGCAAGTCAAGTAGTACCAAACTCTTTAATGCGAGTAATTGAGAGTAACTGCACTCTAGGGCTGCTACCGGATCTAATCCCCGCAACAGTAAACAGCAAAAAGCTGTACAACAATATTCTCCCAGATAGGGAGGACTGGTTGTCCAACAGAATAAGTTTCTCAAGTGAAGATAGCTGCTGGTACACTGACGGATCCCAAAAGCCTTAAGGCGTTGGATCCGAAGCTTATTATACCCCGGAAAATGTCAGGATTATACATTGTTTTGGACAGATGGCTAAAATCTTCCAGGCGGACCTTTTCGCAATTGACATGAGCGCACGTTGGATGATAGACCATAACTGCCGAAAAAGATCAATAAAGATACTCTCCAACAGTCAAGCGGCCTTTAGGACTCTTGAATCCTATACGTGCTCATCGAGAACCGTTAGGAGCTGCTAGGACACACTGAATACTGTTGGACGAATAAACATTGTGTTGCTGGTATGGATTCTGGGACATTCTGGGGGAATGATACTGCTGACCAGCTGGCGCGCGAAGCGGCCTCTGCCGTCTTTGGTGGCCCCGAACTAGCCCTTGGAATAGCATACAACACAATCAACACTGCTCTCTCAAGCTGGATGGAGAATAAGTTCAACCAATACTGGAGAGAATTTTCGGGACTGGCACATTCCAAAGAGTTCACTACAGAACCCTGCATGAAGAGGGCCGGAAAACTCATTGAGCTCACCAGGCAGGAGATCCGGATAATGGTTGATCTATAAACCGGACATTGCAGGCTGAAAGTACCATTAAACAGAATGGGTCTAAGTAAGGACACCGAATGTCGGCTCTGTATGGAGGAGGACCAGACGGCCAGACATGTACTGTGTGAATGTCTGGCCATTGCACGTTAACGTCAACGTATTTTCGGTAAACCACAGATCGACGGGCTGGATCTGAAAGATGATTCGACAAAGCAAGTTGCGAGCCTCTTTAAGCGGCTAATTATTCTGTAGCAACAAATAATGTCAAAAATGAGCCACAATAGATCCGCTAGTGGCCGCAGTGGACAGTGCCAGACTGGCACACTCACAAATGAATCATCATCATCATCATCATCAAAGGGTCTGGCTAAGTGGCCTACGTACAGGGTGTCCAAAATTTGATGGTTTTTGGAGATTTCGGAGATGGAAGAAACTGACCCCCACCTGCGAGGCTTAATTTTTAGGAGAAATTTAAAGGTTAAATCTGCATCTTGAAACGAGACTTTCTTGAAAAGTCTACATTTTGGAATGGGGTCTACAGAGCGTTTCAGGCTAGAAGTCTAATTTGCCAGTGTACGTACACGCAGGAACACCGCACACCTATCAGTGAAGCAACCAACACTCAGGCTTGCGATCACCGTTCGCGGCTGGCGTTTAGTACGCCTCTAACCACGGTGCAAAGTGTAGTCGATGAAACCGGAATGTGGTCAATAAATACGCAAATTTTGAAAACGTAATTTTCTTGTTTTTTGTCACTGATAAATTAGAGCGTTTTATTTTCAACTGCTCAGATTTATCAGTAATAACGTGTTACAATGAAAATAATAAGCAGAAACAAAATAAAAGCAAGTTCTTAAAATAAAATAATACATTCTAAAAACCAAAAAGATTCTCCCAGTCAAAAAAAAAATTAGAGCAAATGTTCGAAAAGTCCTCCTTGCTCGGCTAGACAATATCCGAGCCTATTATAAAAACTCCTTCTAACGTTTCCAAGCATGTTAGGAGTGATAGTTTGAAAAGCTTCTTCAATTTTAATCCGAAGTTCTTCCAAATTATTAGCCCTTTCATGCCCGTAAACTTTATTTTTGATATAACTCTACAGATAGAAGTCATTAGGAGCAAGATCGGGTGATCGAGCTGGCCGTGTCTGGACATCTATTTTTAGTTTTAAAAATGTATTATTTCACTTAAGAACTTACCAATCTGTTTCTCGAGCAAGGCAGAAATAAAACAAAATAATAAAAACAAAATAAATTTCAAAAAAATAACGCTGCAGCATGCTTCGACCCCACCCCGGTTGTACGGCACGGAGAGTAAATTGGACTTGATTCTCCCTATGTTCGCAGTAGCCTAAAGCTCATTGTATGATTTTATTATTTGTGAAAATTTCTGTTTGGTGTAAATGGGTTTTAGGTAACTTATAACTTATAACTCAAGAGCGCCTTAATCGATTCTAAAGAAAATTTGATACAATAATCCTCTATTGGCTGACCATGAACTGATTAACTGGGGGATTAAACGGAGGAAAAGGGGGATAAAATATTTAAAAAAATTGTTACTTTGGAAGAAAAGCAAGTAGCGATATACAATTTTCAGATTTAAATTTCCATGAATATGGACTACAAATTTTGTTATAAAGTCCAAATTCGTGGGAGCTTTAGTTTCCAAGTTATTCAAAAAAACGTTAAAATATATTAAAAAAATGATTACTTTAGAAATAAAGCAGCTATTAATATGCGGTTTTCAGATTTTGGTTTTCGTAAAGATTACCCAAAAATTATAAGGTTCAAATTCTTTTAAAGCTACAGTTTACGAGATATTTTCATTTCCTTTCAACATCCGTGCTTTCTAGCACCAATATTTTATATTTGATTTGGAAAAAAGCTTAAAATTCTATTTAAAATAATGTATCACACCATTTATTTTTTTTCCTTTATTAATTCTTTCGCTGACTTTTTACAGTAATAAAAAATAAAAAAAATAACAAAATATTAAAAAAATAAAACACAAAGTGTGATACATTATTGTAAAGGGAATTTAACCAATAAAATAAAAAAATTGGTGATAGTCCAACAATCAATTATTTTATGTTGAAAGGAAATTAAAATATATCGAAAACTGTGGCTTTGAAAGATTTAAATGTTATAACAAAATTTTTAGGTAATATTTACGAAAACCAAAATCTGAAAACCGCATATTAATAGCTGCTTTACTTCTAAAGATATGATTTCTTTTTATATATTTTAACGTTTTTTCAAATAACTCGGAAAATAAAGCGCCCACGAATTTGGACTTTATTACAAAATTTGTAGTCCCTATTCATGGAAACTTAAATCTGGAAACCGTATATCGCTACTTGCTTTTGTTCCAACGTTACAATTTTTTTAAATATATATCCCTTTTTCCCCCCCTTTAACCCCCACCACCCTACCCAAAAGTTAACCAGTTCATGGTCAGCCGATAGAAGATTTTCGTAACTTATTTCGTTAAAATCGATTAAAGCGTTCTTCTTGAGTTATCATGTATAAAGACAGACAACAGATAACAGACCTACAGACAACTATTTTTGATAAAATTAAGAAAAGTCAAAATTTCACGATTTTAATAGCCCCCCAACCATATTGGTATGGTGGACTAAAAAGGGTCATTCCATAAGAAAAATAACAACTTTGTATTATACCTCAAAAACTAAAAGTGACGGATAAAATCTAGTTTGACAGTCGAATTCTCCTTTAAAAAATCTACACAAAAGCCATTTACATCAAACAAAAATTTCACAAATAGAACAGTAATACACTCTATCCCAAAATGTAGACTTTTCAAAAGCTTTCGAACATATCAAGATACGGTTTTGATCTTTAAACTTTTCTTAAAATTTAGGCCCCGGTTAGTGTTTTTCCATCTCCTCTGAAACTACCCGAAACCACCTACGGGTATATAAGACGATCTAACGACTTAGGGACCTGTTATAAGTTTTTTGCTACCGTTGCGCCTCTAGTGACTCGGTCTCGAAGCTTGAATTAGGGTAGCGGCGCCAGCGGCGGGAAATTTGAATTTGGGCATTTTTTAAAGTATTTCAGTTCATTAGAAAAAAGAAAAATATTGTTGATTCTAATGACTATAAATTTAAGAAATAAACCAAATGCGTCGTATTTAATATATCTTATTATTCTTTTAAAAAGATATATATATATATATATATATATATATCAAAACTATTGTATTTGTTAATAAACTATTTATTATGCTTCCCATGCCAGCCTCAACAGCAGCAGTTTCTTTTAAGACTTGCGAGTTTTCTTCATTTTCAAAAAATACGGTGTAACTGGTTACCCATCAGCATTTTTGAATGGAATAGGCTAATAAAATGTACTAACAAATAGGCTAAATAAATGCCCTATTAGAGAGTTAATAGACCATCAAAATTGGCAATACCGTAGGCAAAATCGGTTATTCTTCTCCCGTATCCAAACATAACCGAACCGAAATACGTTACTTACGGAGGCTTAACGGGGCCCGCTTGGTTTTTTCTTGCAACTAACCAGTTTTTTTCTAAGCAAAAGCTGTAGCTGTTAGGTGATAATTCGTTTTTTTGCTTAGTTAGGCTTTTAAGTTTTTATTTTTTTTGTGAAAGTGAATTTGTAAAAACAGGAATTGTTGTTTTCTATTCTATTTACATTGGCAGTTCGTATGTGGGCAAAAGAATACGGTTACAGTAATTTATGTTTGTGGTATAAAAACTCTTTTTAAAATCTCAATTACGGTAATACGATAAGCAAATAAGTGACGATAAACTAGTGCTCTATTAACTCTACCCACATAACAAAATTTAGATGGATATTGCATGGATAGCATTTTGTGATTCAAAACATGTCCAGGTAGCCAGTGGATATCCACATGAAGAAATGCACTGCATATCCGACGAATATACACTGCATATCCATGGATCCATGGATGACTAATGTATATTCGGTGTATATCCAGTGCATATCTTATGTGGATATCCACTGCATATCCTAAAATATACCAAATATATCCATCCAAATTTTGCTATGTGGGTATTGAATAGGCTGTTTTTCCAGCGGTATGTAGAAACCTTGCCCGGAACTTACCATTAAAGTCTGTTTCAGACTCTGGCGGTAAAGGCAAGGATGGAATTCCATGCCGCATTAGAAGGCTTCGTCCAAAGTTTTTTGAATAGTTTTCTGATTTAAAATGTCGGGATCATACTCTAAGCCTATAAAGCGTTTCAGATGGCTAACCATTGTCTTTGGCGAGCTTGATCTCTAGAGTGTAGAAAGTGATGAAGCAGAGGTTCACTGGGACACTCTGGCACACAACAAAAATCTATTACTGTAACAGTTCAAAAAAGACCAAACCCACACAAAACTAAAAAACTTCAAAAAAGACTTTATGAAAAGAACGAAAAGACGATGACATTGATGGAAATTGATTAAGATAGATGTCATCGGCGCAATTTGTCGCGTGAGCTTCGAGTCCCCAGAGCAACACTGTTCTCAACTAAGTTAAGCAGGTGTCGCACAGAGGCGTTGTAACTTGTTTTTTGCAATGCCCTTAGTAAGAGTTTTCTCTAAGTCCGTAGGTATATGCTTTATGCCGGAAACCCCTAAAACTATTGAATTTACACCGCCCGCAAAACCCATCCCATTACATTATTGGAGTTGACAAAAATATCAGACAGATATTTCTCTTTTTAAAAAAGTAACTTTGTTTACATCCAAATACCGTTCCTCCTTTCTATCAGTTTAGATTCTCAGCACGAACTTAAATTGCACTTAAACGTTATGACTCTGATTTACATATTTATGGTTACGTCCTTCTGTAAAATGGTTTATATATTTGATGCATTTATTCTATGTAGTATCCGTGAAGAACACATAACCATAAAATACTATAATGGCCCAAGGATCGCAAAATGTAATAACTTTGAAAAACAAAGAAAATAATCTTAATGTCAGTGTTGGCCTGGGCCAGGTCAAAGGGAAGAATCTACTGCGCATGCGTGACGCATGTACTCGCATTTTTTTTAAGCTATCTATTGGGAGAGTTTTTGTCGGCACGGCTTTTTTAGAAGCCGTTTTACTATCTCATAGTTGTATGGTGAATTCTTATTCAATTGATCAACTTTGCATTTAAAATTTTTGAAAAAAAAGTTTTTGGGATGTTTTTCGGGACGGGATGCCGAGAGATGAACGGTCGAATATCAGTCTGGCTTAAAAGTTGTTATTTACGGATAAAGGTTTTCCATGTTACTAATAAAATCTAGAAATAAATTCCAAAATAGTAGTTTACATAACAAGAATGTTATGGTGGTCATTAAACGCGAAGATGAAGTTTGAGACGCGAGCCGCAGGCGAGTGTCTTAGTTTATCTGAGCGTGTAATGACTATAACATGCGAGTTATTGTACTATACTTTACTTAAGACCAATGAAAATGTTATCATAAATATCAGATATTATTAAAAATATCATACGCGAACACTCTTAAGTCAACAACCTTCATAAACTCAAGTTTCAATGACGTTCTATCTAAAACGTTAAAAAAAATAAGGTTACTAAGGGACTTTTCATATATCTTTTTAGAAATAAGGTTTTGTCAATTTGTAAACATTGTTTATCGTCTCCTGATGATGCTAACGTTGTTAGCGAAACGCGCGTCGAGTGCAAAAAAGTGTAGTTTTGGTTTGTGGAAAACAATCATAACTTTGAAATAAATATTGTCTTAAAAATAAAGAAAAATAAATCACATATTTGCATTAACTAATGCTCTTATAAAATAAAGTTTAATCGCTTCATTATTACCTTAGGACCGTAAATGAGCCATTAAAATCGTGTTGAAATGGTCTTAGGTAATTAACTCAATGTCTCCGTTAGCGACACTCTTAATTCAAACACTGTATTTTAGCTTATTTATGTATTACTAATTTTACTTTTAAAAAAATGACTACAAAAAATGTCCATGGTAGTGACATTCTGTAAGGTCCATGTTAGTGACAAAATAAGTTTGATAAAAAGAATGTATCTTAAAATAATTAGAAATCAAAACAAGATTATCTGTAGTAATTTATTAAGGAATGGGGAAATTATCGAAAATTATGTCGAAGAATTTTTGCCACTGTTTCCTCATGTTAAAAATTCTAAGAATGATTTTATGATTATTTAACCATCCCGAAATGAATTTTGAATACTATTTACCAAATTAAGTACATTATTTTTTTTGCAAAATAAATAGCTATTTTTATATCATCAAACGACACATCGACAATAAAAACCTGTTGTTACAGACGTGTGATTTTCAGTTTTGAAAAGGGCAATTATCAGTTTTGACAAGGGATATTTTCAGTTTTGACAAGGGATATTTTCAGTTTTGACAACCTGAGCGGGAAATTTTCGCTAAATAATCAGGTGAAAATCGACTTGCTTTTGAGGTAAATAATTAATATAATTGCACTACTATAAACAGAGACATTCATGTATCGCTTTGAAACACGATCAGTCGCTAGATTTAGGGAAAACCATTTTCCCTTCCATTGATAACGCTGCACCAGTCAATACTAGAAGGCCTCTATACATTTGACAGTTACTGTTTTACCAGAGGTGGGCAACTCATATTGCCCTCTCTTTCTATTTTTTTCATATTTGCATGTAAAACAGATTTTGTAAAATGGACGGATGTTTTGTTGTCTCGTTTTATTATTTCCCCAGACAGTTTTTGAAAGATTGATTTTTTTTGGTTAGTAAAATATGTCAAGCTTTGACACACAAAGCATATACCTACGGACTTAGAGAAAACTCTTACTAAGGGCATCGCAAAAAACAAGTTACAGCGCCTCTGGGGACTCGGTCTCGAAGCTCACGCGAAAAATTTCGCCGTTGACATCTATCTTAATCAATGTCCATCAATTTCATCGTCTTTTCATGAGATCCTTTTATTGAAGTTTTTTAGTTTTATGTGTTTTTGGCCTTCTTTGAACTGTAATTTCTTGGATTTTTGTAATAAGTACAATTGGAAAACTATACCCAAGTGTTGTGTCCCAGCGATCTTCTGCTTCATCGCTTTCCACACCCTAGAGATCAAGCTCGCCAAAGACAATGGTTTGCCATCTGAAACGCTTTATAGGTTTAGAGTGTGCACCCGACATTTTAAGCCAGAAAACTATTGAGAAAACTGTGAACGAAGCCTTCTAATTCGGCATGTAATTCCATCCTTGCATTTACCGCCAGATTCTGAAACAGACTTTAAGGGTAAGTATGTAATTTTGTAGGTCGCACGCGAACGGTCACCTCCTTGATATCGACCAATAACGACCAATAACGGGCTTTAAAGCTATCACGAGTTATCCGAAACCTATCCGACCACGGCCGAACTTCATCCGATTGCCGTGTATTGAAGGAACTTTCCTACACTCTCATACACTTGCCTCTCAGCAGGAGAAAGGGTGCTCTTGAAAAGCGATAATCGCTTGGCAGCTTCTAAGCCTTCTTATTGGCCGAAACGAAGGATGTGAACGTTCCCAGGCGACCACTCTCTCGAAATTCAAGAATCAGCACCTAGAGGAAAAAGAGCCTATTCAATAGAGAGTTAATAGACCACTAACTTTTCGTCACCTTACTTCCTTAATTACCGTAATTGAGATGATAAAAAGAGTTTTTAAACCACAAACACAAATTACCGTAACCGTATTTTTTTTCCCACATACAAACTGCCAATGTAAATAGAATAGAAAAGAAAACAACAATTCCTGTTTTTGCAAATTAACTTCCACAAAAAAATAAAAGCCTAACTAAACAAAAAAACAAATTATCACCTACCAGCTGCAGCTTTTGCTCAGAAATAAATCTGGTTGATTGCAAAAAATAACCGAGCGGGCCCCGTTAAGCCTCCGTAAGTATAATGTATTTCGGTTTGGTTATTTTGGATAATGAGAAAAATAACCGATTTTGCCTACGGTATCACCAATTTTGATGGTCTATTAACGCTATAATATTTAGCCTATTTGTTAGTTACATTTTTTTTAGCCCATTCCGTACAAAAATGCTGATGGGTAACCAGTTACACTGAATTTTTTGAAAATGAAGAAAACTCGCTAGTCTTAAAAGAAACTGCTGCTATTGAGGCCGTCATGGGAAGCATAATAAATGGTTTAATAATAATTACAATAGCCTCGATATTATCTTCTTAAATGAACAATATAATATGAATATAAAATACGACGCATTTGGTTTATTTCTTAAATTTAGTCATTAGAATCAACAATAGTTTCCCAAAATAATGTTGTTTCTAAACTGAAATACTTTCAAAAATACCCGAATTCAAATTTCCCGGCGCCAGCGCCGCTACCCTAATTCAAGCTTCAAGACCGAGTCACTAGAGGCGCAACGGTAGCAAAAAACTTATACCTTCTATACCCGTAGGTACATATTTTGTGCTTTGGCAAAAAAAACATGCTGCTTGTAGCTCACTTACTTTGCAAATTCGGCTATTTTTATTAATTTTCCAGCTTGGTAAATGCATGTTTTATTTTCCCTTTTTCCTAGTTTCTTTCTCCGTTGGACAAAGGAACAATACAAATTCGTCGAAGCACGTATTTTTACAGTTTTTGATACAGCAAAATTCCATTTTTGAACCTCAAGTTTATTCATAAAGCATATACCGAAGGAGTTAGAGAAAAATCTTACTAAGCGCATCGCAAAAAACAAGTTACAGCGCCTCTGGAGACTTGGTTTCGAAGCTCACGCGACAAATTGCGCCGATGACATAGATCTTAATCAATGTCCATCAATGTCATTGTCTTTTCGTTCTTTTCATGAGGTCTTTTTATTGAAGTTTTTTAAGCTGGGTTCATACAGAAAT
The DNA here is from genome assembly GCA_963921995.1 of Oxystoma pomonae. NCBI lineage: Eukaryota > Metazoa > Arthropoda > Insecta > Coleoptera > Brentidae > Oxystoma > Oxystoma pomonae. The sequence continues at coordinate 75,544,768 of OY998166.1, read as the reverse complement.
AAAAATAACATGAGATAATATAAGATTAGAGAAAATAAAAAATAAAATAGTTCCCCTTATGGGACTGCTTGATGGCGTTCATACAGACAGAAAAATAAGATAAGATAACATAACATAATAGAAAGATGGCAAACTTTTATCTTCTTATTTTATTTTATCTGAAATCGCGTTCCGCGCATGACCGTGACGTCATCGCGACGAACGAATTTTCAAAAAATTGTTTTGTGAACCTAACCTCAAATCTATGGATTCTTTGTTAATTTTTTTTTTGAAATTTTGTTATGTGGGTAGACAGTTAATAGACCACTAATTTATCGTCACCTTATTTGCTTACCGTATTACCGTAATTGAGATTCTAAATAGAGTTTCTATACCACAAACATAAATTACCGTAACCGTATTATTTTGCCCACATACAAACTGCCAATGTAAATAGAATAGAAAACGATAATTCCTGTTTTTGCAAGTTCACTTTCACAAAAAAACTAAAAACCTAACTAAACAAAAAAATGAATTATCACTTACCAGCTGCAACTTTTGCTCAGAAATAAATCTGGTTTTTTGAAAGAAAAAACCGAGCGGGCCCCGTTAAGCCTCTGTAAGTAACGTATTTCGGTTAGGTTATTTTTGGATTTTGATGGTCTTTTAACTCTCTAATAGGGCATTTCTTTAGCCTATTTGAAAATTACATTTTTTTAGCCTATTCGGTTCAAAAATGCTGTTGGGTAACCAGTTACACCGAACTTTTTGAAAATGAAGAAAACTCGCAAGTCTTAAAAGAAACTGCTGCTATTGAGGCCGATATGGGAAGCATAATAAATAGTTTATCAATAAATACTTCTAAAAAGAATAATATAATATATTAAATACGACGTATTTGGTTTGTTTTTTTAATTTATAATCATTAGAATCAACAATATTTTTCCAAAATAATGTTGTTTCTTATGAACTGAAACAATTTAAAAAAATGCCCAAATTCAAATTTCCCGGCGCTGGCGCCCCTATCCTAATTCAAGCTTCGAGACCGAGTCACTAGAGGCGCAACGGTAGCAAAAAACTTATAACAGGGCCCTAAGTCGTCAGATCGCCTTCTATACCCGTAGGTACATATTTTGTGCGTTTATTAATCAAAAATCTGACAGTGACTTATTGTCAGGGGTTACCAACCATCACTGCCAACACACAATTTCAAACATTTCCCTAACAAACTGTCAACTCCAGTTGTTCACCCAGCCCCACCTAGACGAGAAATTTTTTTCTCTTGTACCAGCCTGGGCACTCTCGTTTGACAGTGAATCCACTTTTCACAGCTGATCAATGTCAAAATCTAAATCTAAAGAATGCCAATGTCAGTTTAATGTTTTCGTTTGGATTTTTTATTTAAAATTTCGTTTTTTCGGCAATTTTAAGAACTTTTTCGAGTTGGTTTTTGCTTCGTACCGTTCCAAAAATGTTTGTGCCCTATTTTATGGTTTATAGTGTCTAAAGCATGGATCTATTAGTTACCATTCACCAGCTAAATAGCCCCAAAAAGAAAAAAAGAAAGCCTGGAATAAAAAAAAATATTTATTTTGCCTGATAGGAGGTCGGCAGTGATAAGGAAGGAATTTACAGGTAAGTATACTTAAATTAACCCCAATATTATTATAATACTGCTTACCTTATGAGACTCTGAATCCGCCTTAAATGCTTAAAATCAAACACATTTCATTGTGTATGCATGGCTTTTTAAGACATGAACTAAGTCTAAAGTAAAGTGATAAACAATAATTTGCAAAAGTAAAATGGTTTTCCATATGCAACAGCACTTTTTCAACACCGAAGCGTCGGCGATGATACATGCACATAAAACAGGGCACAAATATTTTTGGAAAGGGACGGGGCAAAAACCAACTCGAAAAAGTTCTGCAAATCGCCGAAAAAATGAAATTTTAAATAAAAAATCCAAAGGAAAACATTGAACTGACACTGTCATTGTTTAGATTTCGATCGACATCGATCAGTTGTGAAGAGTGGATTCACTAACAAACGGGAGTGCCCAGGCTAGTACAAGAGAAAAAAAATTCTCCTCTAGGTGGCGCTGGCTCACCTCTGGTAAAACAATAACTGTCAAAAATTGTATACAGGACCTCTAGGCAATACTACGAATGCCTTATCTCACACACGCTCTATCATTCTTAGGTTTACCTGCGGCCAGAAGCGGCTCGTTATTTATAGAGTCCCAAAAGTCTGGAATAATGGATTTTTTGGGAGAACTAAAAAGCGGTTTCAAAAAAATGCATACCCTTTTATACAGGCTGTCCCAAAAATAAAATATGGCACAAACTTATCTTTTTTAAATTGGACTCTTTGTATGTTATCTCATTTTCTGAATCCTTAAAAAAAAGCTTTTCAAAAATACCATCCACTTTGGGTCTTACTTTTATATTCTCCAAGATTGTGTGAAAGAGATAGGAAAATAAGTATCATTGGTATTAATATTGGGTAGTTAATTTTGATGTTCCTATCTCTTCCATACAAATTTAAACTTGAATATCTTGTAGAAAATAAAAGATAGACCAAAAGTGTTTGATATTTTTGAAATGCTTATTTTTTAAGGATTTAGAAAATTAGATAATATACAGGGTGTCCAATTAAAAAAAAGATAAGTTTGTGCCATATTTTATTTTTCGAACACCTTGTATAAAAGGGTATGTATTTTTTTAAACTGCTTTTTTCACCTAAAACGATCCTATATAAGTTTTCTTTGAAAACATTCATAGTTTTTCCAAAAAATCCAATATTCCAGACTTTTGGGACACACTGTATATATGTGCTCTTTGTTTTCAGACTAACAAAGTATATTTGGAAATACATCTTTAATTTTATTTTTCCTACTTGCGTGCGTAAAAGTAGAATTTTCCGCACGCATTTACATGCGGGAAGTTTTATTCCCCACAAAAACATAAAACTAATAGTTTAGCGTGCCTGAAAATTTTTTTTTACTATTTTTTGAGTAAGGCGCGAATTTCAAAAACAACTTAAAAATGGAAACAAAATTCGTTTTTTCTTTTAATTTTAATAATTACAAGTGTATAACCTTAGGAAGAAGCTTTTTATGCAAATAGGAAATTGTTGTACTAAACACGTGCGAAAAGTGACTTTTCCGGCCTTAACGGCTGTCGCGTGCGGAAACAGTTATTTACCTAATAAGTGCGGAAAGTGATACTTTTCCGCACGTAACGGCAGTTGCACGAACGCGGTCAAGGACGGAAAAGCTACTTTTTGGACGTGTCAGATACCAAAGTTTGCCTATTTGCGTAAAAACCGGCTGGTAAACATTAATTTTTAGGTATTAAAATATCAAAAAAATTTTTTTTTTTTTGCATTTTCTTTACATTTGAGATGAAAAATATATCTAAAAAGTCCGTGCGCGAAAAATTCTTTTCCCTACGACCACACACGAAAGTAACCAAATTTGGACTCTATAAGGCCTCAGAAAGTTTTATATTTCACAAGCATATCAATTTTATTTTCGTCTCTAGAGACGAAAATCTTTTCTTTTCTAGTGATGAAAATGAATGACAGGAAATCATCCAAAAAATATAGATATCTAGTAGGCTATGAATTATAGAAGGGTCGGAAATAGACCGAAACCATTTTGGTCCCTAGAAAAGAAAATACTTTCTTCTCTTGAGACAAAAATGAACAAAAATTAATAATAATAAAAATACGAATTAAATCCTAAAGTAGTCATATGAAAAATAGCATACACAACTCGATAGAAAGTTACTTTCTTACACTCGCGTGTTGTTTCACTCGGCTAGCGCCTCGATCACAACATTCACGTTCGTGTGAAATATGTCACTTTCTTCTCTCGTTATGTAATATACTATTCTATACGCCGTGCATGAAAGACACAGGGTAAATCCATTCCTGCACGGCGTGCGGCAAATGCACCTTCCCGCTCGTTAGTAGGAAAAGTTCATTATATGATGAGGCTTTGTCATTGTGTAAAAATAATTAGAATTTTAACAGTAGACTTACTATAATTTTTATTTAATACGTAGATTTTTAATAAATACAAAAAATTTTTTTATATTAGTTACATATGTAAATATTATAAATCAAAAGTTGCAACAAACATATATTAAATATCAAATTTTGTGGGGAACGCTTGTACTATATATAAACAAATCTCGGAAGAAAAAATGAGATGACCACAGATAGTATTAAAATTATGAACGTACATATATAAAAATGTCGCGGCTAGGGTTGTTTTATTACAAAAATGCGAAAATTTCCTAAAATAAACTTTTCTTTTCTATATTTATTACATCAGTAAAGTTCCACGCGGCACGCCTACGATAAGATGACGTCAGAAAAATCTTTATAAGCTATAGAAAAAATATAAAAAAAACTAATCTTTAAAATTCACTAAAAACATTAAGCGGCAACACCGACGACAAATATGAATGAGACAGCGTACTATACGGTTGTATGGGCCGATATATGTTTGAAAATTAATACTTACCTGATACTTTAACCGAAAAAATGAAGTATTCGAAACAGTTTAATATGTTTTAGTGTATTAATTGCAATTAAATCTTAAGTACCATAACATGCACAGATTATGAATACTTTATGAAGATTCAACGAAAATGCAATTATATACCTCAAAAAACCCGAAAACTTCCCCACTTTAGGCAGTGTTGCCAACTAAGTTGGAATCACTAACTTTAAGTCCCACCTCCGGGAACTAGTTCCTGACGCAGGATCCAATTATTCCAAGAAAATTAAAAATACTTATACAAAGAATTGGGTTAGGTGTGAGATATATGTTACGTTATTGGTAACCTTTTACATTCTGTCCAACGAATTTGTGGTACCAAAGTACTTCGTTAGTCCGACGCCCGAGCAATTAAATTTTAAAATTAATTTTTTGTTCGTGTTTTAACAAAAAATAGCCTTCTGCATTTTGTTTAACCAATTTTTGGTAGGAGGCTTAAAGAGTTCATGGTAGTGACGCCTTATAAAATCGTTGTGCAAAAATGCGTGGTCTAATCTCTTCCCATCTATCCCATTCTTTCTAATATTATTATTAAAGGAGAAGCAATGAAAGTCGTTTATCTATCTAAAAAATATTTTTGAATATTAAATTTTGGGATAGGCATAATCCATGGAAGTGACATTTTGGGAATAAAAAGAAATTATAAAAAAGTGTGAATGGACGGAAATGAAGAGAAAAGAGTGCACGTACCAGATACTATTTGTGCTAAAAATACCATAGATAAAAAACTTCTAAAAAATCAACAGCTTTAGAGAAAAGTCGGGGAGACATCATGTTGATCGTTTAAATGAGAGCAAAGTTTGAAAACGACCCTTTGCACACCACCGAGAGTGTAGACTAAACCGAAGGCGAGTTCCATAAGTCATTGTGGAAAAAAAATTGTTTGGTTTTTGGTCATTTTTTACTCTGCACTGATTTTATTGTGTCAGTAACAATCATCACCAAGTTCTATGAACAGGGTTAAAACCAATAATAAACTTATTTTTTTTAAACGACTAGACTTTAAGAAAGGAGGCGAGGAGATTAACCATTGGCGCGCATATTTTTTAGACGTTTGTTTAAGCAAAATTCTAAAACGACTTGCCCAACTTTTTTTTTCAATTCAGGAGTCCCCCATCATTTTATTAAAAAAACCTACTTTGCCCACCACCTTTACAAAATTCAAAAAAATCCAAATTTAAGCCAAACTAACCCGACTCCAGATTTTTCTATTCAGTAGAGGAGAACTCCAATATGGTCCTGTTTTAATCATGGTTTATGGTGGACTTTCACGACATACTTCCCCCACCACAGAACTGAAAAAACCCAAGTATTACCTAACTCTTACGCATAAACGGCTTAACCGATTTTGAAATTCCTTTTTTATTATATTAAGAGGTGCAAAAATATACTTCCCCAACACTTTCACGACGAAACTAAATATACATTAAAGTATAAAATTAATTAATTTGTATTTCTATATAAAACCAAAATTTACTTGTAGGTGGTGACTTCTAGAAATTGATTCCTAAATAAAAATAAAAATTATTTTATTTTATACTTTTTGTGTATTTTTTTTTGACTGTTCAATTTTTCTTAAAGTTTTATATTAATAATTTTTTAGTTTAGTGTTTTTTTTATTCAAATCTAAAAAGTTCAATGATTTTTAAAAACGTTTTAATCAATTTATCAAACAAAGTACCGCTCTTCACGCTCTACATAAGTTTTTGTTAAACAGTTTCAACTGGAATTTTCCATTTGAGTAACTACGTTAACAGGTATGAAACCTGTTATTTAAAACTTAAAGTAGACCAAAGAGAGCCTTGTATTTATTAGAAAGTTAAAAGCCTTTCAAAATTGTCCGTATTTTCCAGAAAATGTCAAGAATAGAAAGCAATCATGAGACTTTTTAAGGTTGAACGGTTTTAGAGACCAACAAATCTTAAATTTAATCTACTTTCTGACAGAAATATAGGACAAGGAACTATAAGGCTAGGGTGCATATGGCTACTAAATCCACTTTGTACAAGGGTTAATCAACATGAACTTGAAAGCCCTTATGTAACCCATCACATATTAATTTCCAATATACACGGTGGGGTGCAGGCGGAAAAGGGTCTGGAAGAGGAGGTTGAAACTAATCAAAAAACTAAGTTGAGGGAAAGTTCTAGTTAAGGAGCTACAAGATTATTTCCTGCCGACATATTACTAATAGTGTGATTTTAGATAATTATAGCGAAAATTTCCCTCATACGTAAAACTGTCCATAAGAGGTGTGGAATTATCGCTGAACTAATAAGTGATAATTCCTCAGTAGGTGATATGATAATTCCACGGCCCTGACGCTGCAGGTCACCCTTTCGCAAAACATAAACAGTGGGATTTACTAAGATCTAAAATAATACCCTCCACAGGTCTATACACCTGGGAGTACCAAATTTTAAAACCCATTTTCAAAAAACACTTAACCATACAGAAAAGATACAAAGTTATTGATTATTTTGTATTGTTATTGCAAAATACCACAGAAAAACTGCTTTTTTTCTCAAAATATTCCATATTTTAGAAGAAAATGCCTTAAAACTAATTTTTTTTGACAGGTTTTAAGATGAGTAATGGTGAATACGCCAAGAATTTGGCACATAATTGCTTCATTATCTGTGTTTGAGGTTATAAAGTTGATGATTTTTTTAGACCACCTCTGGTGGTGGTTTAAATTTATAGCTCCTAGAAAAGATTTTTTTTGTGGCAATTGGTAATAAGTTCCTTTATAATTTCCCTAAGCAACCGTTTTTACAAGAATTAATTTACCTTATTTAATATCCCAAGTTGTTCATTAATCAATAAAACACCTCCAATTTTGTCCAGAAAAACGCCATATTTTAAAACCGTTTTCAGCACAAAGAATGTATTTATGAGGGTATTACGAGGCACAATAAATATAAGTGAAGGTCACTGATTATTCACGAAAACTGTCTCCAATGAAAAAAATCATCAAACAAAGCTTTCCACTGAAAGATCACACTCAAAAGTCTCAACTCTGCAGTTTTTAACGGTACTTCGCTAATGGCCATTTTATCATGTTCTACAGAAGCGGGCATCGAACAGTTCGTTGAGCCGACATGACTCTTTTGTGAAGGCATCAATTCGATTCAGATCTGTTTTTAGCCGCATTTTTTTTCATGACCTCTTTTAATGAAATATTTTTATTTGTGGTTTGCGATTGCGACGGGTTTGTGTTTGTAAAGTTTTTTCATACTTTCGATAGATAAAAACTAAAACCATTTAGATCCCCCCTAGGGTTAAAAAAAACTTTTTTTAAATACAAATTAAAATTCAACAAAAGATTGTGTTAAGATGATTCTTCACTAAAAAAATAATTAAAATTATTCTTTTAAATCAAACTATGTCCAAAATTCAAGGAAGTTGGTATAAAATGCTTAAAACCAACAATTTCACTTAAACTTAGGACCTGTCTAAAATAGGCTAAACCGTTTTAGTAAATCCCACTGTATATGTATTGCTATGGAATAAACAGAACGACTTACGCCCTTAGCAACGCGTACCTGGAGTAAACAAATTCGCCGACGCGCTGAGTTTCCGAGTTTTCCGAGTTTTGATACAAAATGAACCGTTTCGGGTCTTTATCCGAGGCCGAAATCGACTCGCAAATACAAAAGAAAACATACCAGAGAACACCAGAAAAAATAAGAAGTTTGTCTGGAACCAATTTATGGAGTTTTGCAATGCCAAAAAACATGAATTGAAGCAGGAAACGCCGGTGAGCGAGATTGCAAAAATTTTGAAGGATTGGGCACAAAATATAAAGAAAGGAAACGGTGAGGTGTATAAAGAAACTACCGGAAAAACAATTTGGAACGTCACAGCAACATTAATCATGGATAAATATTATGAAAAATATTTCATAAACCCATTTAAGGATATAATTTTCCAATCTTCAAGAGAAGCTAAAAATGCAAAACGATGGGATCTGCAGTCCCAAGAGGACAAGAGAAAACGAAGCTCAACTGCCTTGAAATTTAATGAAATGCAGAAACTAGTGAGTAGCTGTGATGAAGGGACAGCAGACGGGTTACAAAAGAAGCTGTTGTTTGAGTTATCCTATGAACTAGTCTGGAGAGGAGGAGAAGGCTGCAGGGCCAAGTTGCAGTTTTTCAAAGAAGAAGTGGACAATGCAGGTCAAAAGACTTGAGATTTGAGTACAATCCAATTTTTAGAAAAATTACTCAAGGTAGATCTAAGCCATGGGCTTCATCCAAATGGCTGATATTGAATAAAACTCACCCCAATTTATGTCCGGTTCGACTTTTTCATACACTAAAATCAAGAACATACCTGTGGGCAAGAACGAGATGGCGAAGTGGACTAAGACGCAGGCTGCACAGGTGGCACTAGACATGAAGAAAAAAAAGATTACAAATCACTCACTGAGGGCAACCGCTGTGTCTCACCTCGCAAAAAGCGGAGTTACAGAACAGGAACTTATAAAGGTGACAGGTCATGCTAGCTCCAAGTTCATCGCGAGCTATCTGCAGATGGATGAAGAGCATCATCAGGCGATCGTCGATAAAATGCGAGGAAGTCAGAGCCGCACTAATTCAGAGGAAATTTTGGAAAATGAAGGTCAGAACGAATGCATGACAGGGCTAAGCAGTGTAACTTAAGTTATGGAGAAAAAAAAGTGTCTATATTAGTTATAATATATGTATAATTAATTACAATAAATAGTCTAATTTCTATATTCTTCAAATTTTCCACCGAATACCATTCATGCTTTGAGAATTAATTCTGAATAAAACTGGTTTATGTTGAAAACCGCACTCGGTTATTTTTTCCGTTGTATCAAAAAATTGCCCTCCACCATTTTTATAATTTTTAAATTATTATTTTTAAAAAGGTGGCAGTAAATTCAGAATTAAATTTTGAGGACACTAGTAACAGTCAATATTTCAATTTCTTTACATTTTGGTTGCTGTTTCTCCGACTCGGATAATATTAAAATAAATTACATTCGTGCATCAATAATTGATATAACTATGAGATACTATAATGACCCAAGCCAAGGATCGCAAAATGTGTAACAATAATAACTTTGAAAAATAAATAAAATAATGTGAAAATCAGGATTGGCTCTGGGTAAGGCCAAAGGCGAAAAATCTACTGCGCATGCCTGATGCACTCTGCTCGCGCCCAGAAGAGTTTTTGGCTCTACATTTTTGCAGGCTAACTTTATTAGGAGAGTTATTATAGCTACGGTTTTCTTCGGAAAATGCAAAGGCACGGCCGTTATAGTAGATATCTTTTATCCAACGAGATGCGACAGTCAGCTTCAAAACCTCCTGACCTCAGATTAATAAAAAAAATGAGATATAACAGTAAACAATATTACCCCGATCAACCAGCCACAATGTTTATTTCCCAAAAAATACATGGTTGCCAATTTACTGCGGGGTTTCCCTAGAAACAAAACAATTCATAAACTTCTTGAAGCTCTTTTGATAATATTATTGATTATTTGACATATTTTTATATACGATAATTTTTCTTATGCTAATAACTTAATTCTTAGTCCTAATTTTTAGTCTCAATAATTAACTTTTTTTAATTTTTAAAAAGTAGAATTTCGAGATTTATAAAAAAGAACACAAGCCGGCAACGTTTTTTCGACGAGCCGCGAATAAATGCCGACATGTTTGGTTGCAGCTGACGGCGTTGTTGTTAACGGGGGTTTGTGTTGTTCGGTGATTTTTGAATTTTATTGTGACTATTTGTGAAAAAAGAACTGTATCAAGCTATTTTGAGGACCAACAAAATGGTTTAATATTGCCTGGTATGCAATAAAAGCGGATATTCCAGCCCAGAACTAATATTTCGGAGGTAAGAAAGATCCTGTCATTTTAAGTTAGTCATGGGCGTAGTATGAGGTAAAAAACTCCGTAAAAAGCTTATGATTATGCTATTAATACATCAAAAATCTAAGACTAATACTAATCTTTTTTAAGAAACAAAATACCAGATAATTTTGTTCCTTTTGCAGCATGTAAAATATTTATTTACTATAATTTATACATAACAAGAGAAGACAATAAGACCAAGTGCTGATAGTCAGGTACTGGGGCAGGTATTTTTTGTATTTTAATGGGTACCTGGGTACTTTCTATAATGTGAATAAAACCGTTTTGGAGATATTTACTCTGAGCCAATCTTATTTTTATTTTCATTAATATTTATTATTTATTTTTTTGCCTTTTGACTCCTGTTTCCTGAAAAACTACTAGTAATTAATTTTTTACCTCTTCCTTAAATTTTTCTTGTGTTCTGTATTCAGAAATGAACATGAAGCCAATGTGTAAAGAATAAAATTTGTTGACCTTAAAATTTTCATAATTAACACCACAAAAAGTTCTCTTAATTTGATAAATAAAGTTTATATTCCACTAAAGAAAACTAAAAGAGACATTATTATCAAAGTGAAAAAAACGCTTAATAAGCCGTTTATTAGCGTGTTTTTTTTTTGGACAAAAACGTTATAAAACGGGTTATTAAGCGATTTTTTTTGCTATGAAAATATTTTTTTTTACTTTTGTTTTGTGGGATACTGCACAATTAAAGAAAATATATAACAGCCATCTTGAATAATTGACCTAAAAATCATTTCAAGTGCTCTTTGGTAAACTTTTGATCTGTTCGTAAATACCTACATTCCTCAAACTAAACTTTATCCTTGAATAAATCTATTTTTTGTGGTTATGCAAGTTCTGGCAGTTAATTCTTTTGAATAAGAAAATCCGACCAACCCTACCTTATATCTCGTTTTCACATTTATATATTTAAATTAAAATTAACGCCGCCACTGGTAATGGGAAAAGCAATTTTTGACAGTGTTGCCGTTTTATTGCTCTATCTCTTTTCTGTTCATATAATCGTCCAGAAGGGTGTTGGATTGTAAACATTAGAGGATTTCAATAGGGAATGTTTGGTCTCTCTTTAGTTATTAGTCTGAGCTCCTGACCCGCTCGTTGATTTATTGGTCCGAGTAGGCCGAGAGATTTTCGCATTTTGTTGGTGTGCGCTTATTCGTTGGAATTTTTCTATTTTTGACATCGTTCTTGCCACATTTTGGTTTTGATTTATTTATCAGTATTTTAAATCATGCCGGGCACTTGGTGTGCTTATCGCGGCTGTGTGTCGAAAACTGTTATGGGCATCAGTTTTTTCTCTTTTCCTAGAGATACAAAACGGTAAGTATAGGTACACATATTTTTTAAGCTCTTTTACATATTTAAATGCCTGCTTACTTATAATTATATATCGTTGTTGACACTCTAAAACCTGCTATGTGCATTTTTATTAATTTTACAGGAACGAAAAAATTTGATGGTTGGAAAAACTAATAACAAATACATAAAATAAGTTTTAGGCAACCTAATGAGTACATTAAAGTAAGCAGTTTTAGGTTTTGACTTTAATAAATGCAAATTAATTCAGACATGATTACTTATTTTATGTTTTCAAGTTATAGACGTCTTTTCGCGACCGATGATTTCGAAATCGCTTCGAGAACATGCGTAAAATGTTATTTTAGCGACGAAACGGTGACGTCATGGTTCAAAACATCTCGAAAACGCCTTGGCCGCCGTTTCGAGCACGGTTCAATATGGCGGCACTTGTCAATTTTTAGCAGTAATGAAAATAGACCAAGGTTATCTAGCAGCGACAAAAAAAGACTCACTTGTGGATTTAGAACATCCATTTCAAAAAATCATAGAAAAAAACTTACAAATCCAAAAAACGAGAAGTCACACAAACACATCTGATTAATGTCATTCAATAATTGTCATTTTGGCGATGGTTCGAAACGGTGACGTTGCGGTTGAAACGGTGACGTATGTTTTAAAATTTGCTTAAGAAAACATCGGTCGTCAAAAGACGTCTTATGTATCTATAGCTCTCAGACGCCATTATGATATACTAACAAAAATTCAAGTCCATCAATATTCTGGTAATCAGTTGAAATTTTTGACTTTATTAAATGTAAATAATGTCAGCCCTGATTACTTTTGTGTTTTCAAATTATATTTTTGTGCCACATTAAATACCATAGCTGTCGAGAGGCCATATCTCTGCTGTACCCTTAAAATTAAACGTAAAATAATTCAGCTTTGATTGTTTTTGTATTTCTAAGTTATATTTTTCTGCTATATTAAAGAATAACCAAAAACCATGAAAATTGACTCAAAAAGTCAAAAAGTTAGATTTTAATTAAGAAAGGCGATTTTAAATTCTTCCTAATAATTTAGAGTGTTGCTTTTAATTGGTTATTTTATTTTGGATGATTCTCCATTTTATATGGATAAAATTAATGTTAATTAAAAAGCAAATGCATGGTAACTTGCTTTTTTATTACCATTACCATAAAAATATAAAAGTGACTTTTGAATTGTCAACGACGACATACAGTATTTATTAATTATATTTTTAAACTTAAAAACGTTTTTAATAAAAATTTTGAAAGTTTATGCCTTACGGATGGTGTATCGCAGCAATTATTATCTTTAATGAAAGTGAACGAATTCGAACTCCTGTAGCAATTTTCCAAAAAATTATCTTAATAAGTTATTTGTTAGATTAAAAAAAATTATACCGTTAAATATAACAACAGAGATATTAAGTCAAATAAAAAAATAGAAAAATCAGAATTTTATCTCACCTGTAAAAAATTTATGTTTATATTTATATTTCATATAATATTTTTTATTAATATTTAAAAATACTTAATTTTCTTGAATTTGTTATTTTCTTTTTAATAATGATAATAATATACCGAATTTAAAAAATTACTTGAATTTTATTTGACATATCTTTCTGTTCCCCTTCTCCAAGAAATCCGTTTGCTTTTTTATCTACGTATAGCTCATTTATTAAGGTACATCAAAAAATTAAACTGGTTTTTCGGCTCTGGCCCATGGACGAAATCTGACGAGGCAGTCGGAGCGGGTCTAACACTCATTTACAGGTCACGAAAAACGGGATAAAAGATCTCTGGTTATAGTATCTCATAGTTATATAGATGACCAAAAGGAACCAAATAATTTTTGTATTCATCGTGTTTTTATTACAAATTGCATTGATCCCTTTCCAGTACGCATTTTAGTTTAGAAAATTTCAATTTTCCGCACGGCGTGCGGCAAACCTACTTTTCCGCATAGCGTGCGGAAAAGTAAAAATTCATTAAAAACGTATTAATGCTCTAAATAAATTTTAGTTCGATTTAACTTATCACTGACCTTACATTTTTATCTTTTTAAAATGTCACTGAACAATTGAAACCACGTGATGACTTCTTAACAACCAAGTACAACTAATAATTTTTTCAAATGGGCATCTGGAATTTCTGCCCGAACAATCGAAACGAGGGTATAATAAGGAATTCACACACAGTTGGTGTAATGGGAAAGGGGTTAAAAGTTTAAAAGAGGAAGTGTTGCTCACGGTCCCTAGTCCCTACGGTCTAGTAATTTTGCCCTACTCTTCGACCCGATGACGACACAAAGATAGCAGCTGATTTTTGTCCGCCATTTAAAAATTTTATGAACCCAGTAAACACCGTTATGTAGAAATTACGTAAAATTTAGAGAACAGATTTACCTTGTTACGTAAATTTAAGGACACTCAGAGGTCACAATAAGGTAAAATTTAAGCCACATTAAGGTTCAAAAACTGCATAATGCCATGCATTTTACATAAATATTACATCCATGTTACGTAAGAGTTGAGTAAAAACTACGTAAATTTTACATAACAGGTTAACCTTGTTCTGTAAATTTAAGGTCCCATAGAGGTCACAATTATTTATTAATAAGAGAAAATTTGGGTCACATTAATGTGCGAAAACACTGCATAATACCATGCGCAGAGCTCACCTAATTCCTACATAAATGTGACGAAAATAAAATGATATACCTTTTACATAAATATTATATTCATGTTACTTAAAAATTAAGTAAAAATTACGTATATTTTACATAACAGGTTTACCTTGGAATGTAAATTTAATGTCACAATAAGTTATTAATAAAAGGTAAAATTTAAGTCACATTAATCTGCATGACATGCGCAAAGCGTCAACTATCTAAGTCCGACATGAGCATGCAGTTTAAGGCGGGCCAATGTCGTTGATTTACGAAGGTCCGTCGGTGGTTGCTTGACACGGTCCGATATTGCCAAATTACAAAGTTAACCAGATGGACTGTTTTAAGTGGCGGAAGAGGTTATTCTGATAGAGAAGTACCGCAATCTTGTCAATACCTCAAAGTTCGCATTCTAATTTTGAAATATCTTTACTCTTTAATTATATAATATTATCACCCACTGTACAGGGAACATAGTGACATTGGCGTCATCTCTACCTACTAGGAAAAATCTATTAAGCACTGGTAATTTATTTTATTTTCATAATATTATTTGACGTAAATCGCGTTATAGAACGTTTACCTCATTTAGACGGTATAAATATTACATAAAATGTTTTATATAATAGTTATGTAACATTTGAAATGTAAACTTACGGTTTAATGGACTATATAATAATTATGTAAAATGTAGGACTTTAATTTGACGTAAATCATTTTACGAATTTACATAACTTGAATAACATAATACATAAAAAATTTTCGGTCGGTCGGTCAGAAAATCTCGCCCTTTCAAAAAATCTGACGATTTTTAAACACAAGTTTACACTTAATGCTTTTTTCTCAGGACTATTTGCTAATATTTCTTAAAATTTAGTTTCTTAAAACTGTTTTAGTAAATAAACAATAAGTCAGTTCTAATTTTTGTAGGCCGATTTTCTGGAAGCCCTGTTTTTTATTTAAAATTTTTTTATGTGTAAACAAACCTTTAAAACTTTTAACATATAAAACCATAGATAGCCATGGAATATTTCGCTGTCACCTTTCACATGGTGAGAATTTTTTACTCTTTTTGACGTACGCGTAGTAACAATTTAGCTCCACCATAAACTAGTCCTGCAGAATATCTTAAAATTTTTTGTTTGTTCTCATTTTGAAATAAATTTTTTTTCTCATGCGCTAGTAGAAAAAATATTGTTCCTAACTCTCGTGTAAAGTGTTTTTTCCACATTTTACTGCTGGCCGAACTCCGCTTCGCATAGTTTCGCCAACTGCAGTCGCGTGCGGAAAAGTGCCATTTTTCCACACTTGTTAGGAAAATAAGTATATCATTATATTGTTTACCTACTCGCGTGTGGTAACGTGCACTTTACCGCACTCATTTGCGTGTGAAAAGTAGTAGTTTACCACACTCAGTGCGGTACAGTTAACCTTATAATACTTTACCGCACTCGGTCCGGTAAAGTGATTAGTAGTAGTAGTAGTAGAGAAGGGGCGGCGCGAAGTCTGGCAAGTAGGCCTCCCTGGGCCCTTTCTGACTTACCCCGGGCCTGCTTCTAATCCGCCGCTTACACCACTGGTCTGGCAGTCTGCTCTTCTGGTTTTACTGTTTTTTTTGCAAAGTCCACTATTTTATCTCCCTTTGAGCGTGTGCAGGTCCTCCTCATCCAGGGTCGGGGAACCGAACAACTGGTATCTCGTCCTCTGGTATGCCTCGCAGTTCGCTATAACATATCGAGATGTCTCTTTTGCCCGCCCGCAGGCCCGGCAGGTCGAGTCATTTTCCACCACGATCCGGATCATGGGCTTCCTTAGTCGGTTGTGACCTGTTATGATTCCTGTTAGCAGATCAGCGTCCCTTCGTAATCTCCCCAGAAGCCATTTTTGTCTGGCTACATCCGGGCCCTTCACGAAGTCCCTAGTCTGTCTGCATCCTGTTCCTCCTCTCTAAGCGGTCGCCATGCCATCGTTGGTCCATTTATTAAGTCGACTTTGCAATTATCTTTTGGTTGTTTCTAGGGGTGGTTCCGGCCCTACATACTGGGTGCTTGCCCCGATCCTGGCGATCTCGTCGGCCTTCTCGTTCCCCGGCACCCCCATATGTCCCGGTACCCACATAAGTGTCACTTGTTTGCCCTCTCCCAAGGATTCTAGTGCATCCGCACATTCCTCCACCAGGTTGTTGTTGATCTTGGGTGCTTTTAGTGCCTTAAGGGCCGATTGGCTGTTGGAGCATATATAAATATGTTCCTCCGTACCGTTCTTTATTTCCTCTATGGTTGCAGCCATTATTATTGCATATACCTCTGCCTGAAAGACCGTGGCTTGCTCTCCGAGTGGGTAGCTCTTTCGAACCTCCTGGTCTTCTACGTAAACCCCCGATCCTGTGGTTTGCTTCTCCGACAGTTTGGACCCGTCGGTGTAGCAAATCACAGCGTTCTCCTCGAACTGTTCGCGGAGGTTGTCACTTTGCCATAGTTCTCTGTCTGGGATGACTACTTTATATCTCTTGTTGAATCTCCAGGGGTTTTCTGGTCTTTGTGTTTTGATCGCAGCCATTGGAATTTCTTTCTTGGTGATTTGGGCAATCCTAAGATACCCCGCAGCTTCCCTTTTTCCTCTCCATTGACCTATATCTCTCAGCCGGAGGAGGATCGCCATCGTTTCTTTTCTGATCCAGATCCAGGTGAGCCCCTTGTCTAGGGTGACTCCTAGGTACTTCAGTTCTGAAACCAAAGTCAGGGGTCTCCCGTACATCTTGGGTGCTCTGAATCCCTTCATTTTCCTCTGTCTCTCCTGGATTGTCAAAGAGAGACCGTTTTGTTGACACCAGTCTTCTATGATGCTTACCGCCTTTTGCATTCTCTTACAGACGGTGTTTAGGTGGTGGCCCACCACCTCCACGACACCGTCATCGGCGTATGCGTGCTCGTCGAATCCTTCCCCTGTTAAGCGTTGTAGGAGAGTATCCATGATCAGACACCACAGGTGTGGGGATAAGCAGGTACCCTGTGCAGATTTTCGACATCAAAGAATACTACCAGGGCGTACAGTTTGAATTGAAGGGCTTTCTCTGCCTTATGCACTAGTGCGTCTAGGGCGTGTCGGTAGATCTTCCCTCTACGTATGCATGTTGGTTTCTGAGGAAAGGTTGATTGGTTAGGACTCCTCCTGGCAGGTGTCTCTCCACCATTATTTCCAATGCTTCCATCGTAAAAGATGTTAGACTTATGGGTCTAAAGGATTTGGCCGCCGTGTAGTCTTTCTTTCCGGCTTTCGGAATAAAGACGACGGTGGCTTTTTTCCACTCTGTCGATACATATCCTATCGCTATGCTGGCCCTAAAGATTCTCTTTACAAAAGGAAGGAGTATCTCTTGGCCTTTTTGCAGGAGCGCCGAGAATATTCCGTCAGACCCCGGGGACTTGTAGGGGCTGAACTCGTTGATTGCCCATCCGAGACCACTCGGTCCGCAAGTCCTCAATCAGAGGCTTGCCCCTCCCGGGGTCCAGTGGTCCTCTGCACCTTCCGTTCACCGCCCTCTCCCGGGAAGTGAACCTCGAGCAGGTGTCGTATTGACTCCTCGCATGAGGCGGTCCAGCTCCCGTTTGGCCTTTTTAACGATGTTAGGGTTTGTTTATTCTCACTGCTTAGGATTTTGAGAAGTCTGAAGGTCTCTGGAAGGGAATTAATCTTTCCGCAGTATTTCCTCCAACTATCTCCTTTGCAGTTTCTTACCTCTTTCTTGAACTCGTTTCTGGCTTCTCTGTATATTTCCCAAGAGTCATTCTCCCCATCTCTCATCGTTTTATTTAGCGCCTTTTTGGTTTTGCTGCGAAGCCTGTTTAGCTTGCTTGCACGCCTCTTTGAAACTTGTTGTTATGACATTTTTAAACCTGTCGACTGCCTCGTCTAAGTCCTCACAGTTGTCGATGTTCATTTCTAGGATACCCTTGTTTAGGTCTAGGGTCGCTAAGAAGTGTCTCCAGTCCATATTACGCGGGTTCCTGGTAAATTGATTACGTTTATTTCAGAAAATTAAAATACAGATATTTAAATTTCTTTTTTGGGAATTTTTGAGGCTTGTAACACATATGCGTAAAGTATCTTTACCGCTCTTGCCGGCTTGACCTAACTCGCTTCGCTTCGTTCGATCAACTGCCGTCGCGTGCGGTAAAATATCACTTTACGTACTTGTTAGGTAAATAACTATTGTGTCTATCATTATATTGTTTCTGTCAACATTCTGACAATTTAAGATTTTTATTAAAATTTCGTAAAATGAGTCGGTTGCGAGCGGTTACGAGAGGAAGAAATTAACAAAATGTTATTAAAAGTGAAACCCGTTAATAATTTTTTTTTGTGATTTGGTTCGTGAAATAATCCCTAAAATTCCATTCGAGTTTTCAAATAAACCATATAATTTGCAAATGGTTCTTTTGCAATCGTGAAAAATTATCAGTAATTTTAAATCTCCGGTGATTTTACCTCCATAAAATTATTATCAGACTGGTTTTAAAAAATGATTTATTTGATTAATTATCCAACACAGTCTGTCATTATTAATGTCATCTTAGACAAGTAAACTATCAAATAACACACGAGTGTGTTATAATCCATAGCTCACTAGTGAGTTATGGATTATAATTCATTCATTCATTCATTCATTCATTATTTATTACTATAACAAGCATAATTCACATTGATATTTAAATTAAAGGAAAACGCTAACGCTAATTTTCTGCAGGGAAAACCGATAAGTGTCAAAATTTATTTAAACATTTGTTAACCATGTATCATGCCCGTGGCAACCAAATAAACAACCTACTTTGACCAAAATGTAAAAAAGTCACTGTCAAGTCATTCTGACATTTATAGTGTACTGAGACGCAAGTAGCTTTGATTTGAACACAAAGCTTAAAAAAACGATTTCTTCCACTTGTTGGATAAAACATTGTATGCCACCCATTTGTTATGTTTCCTAAGTCACTTGAGAATTTATATATATAAATCTTTCTCTCGTGACTTATGTTCAACATAACACACTAGTACCATAAATAACTATTTTTTTATAAACAAATAATTAAAAAAATCTAAATCTCTTTTATTTTTTTATTTTATTTCAGAAAAGGCTACCCATACAGACAAAAAAATATCCTATTTAATGATGGCACAACTTAACAAAGTAAAATTTCTTAATTGTACACAGATAGTTGAATGCAAAAACTAAAAACTATTAAGAAAAATATAAAGATATAAAGTTAAAAAAAATAAAAAAAAAGATAAATATATTATTACTATACTACTTATGATATTATTATACTGCTTATGAAACGTTCCTACAAGAAAAAAAAACTAAGAATTTATTCTTAGTTTTATTATTAAAAGATGTGCCAAAAAGATGTAGTAAACTTTCTATGTCGATATTTTATAAATAGTGATAGGGTACTTATACATCTTATGACGGAAAGTTCGAGAAGTAGTTTAGGGTAATTTTTTGGTGAATAAACGTATTTCTGAATCTCATTCTCATTCATTATATAAACAGGCATTAAAGGATGTAAGGGTAGTACAATTATTTGAATCTATTAAGTTATATACAATTGTGAAAATAAATAAGCATCAAAATATTTTATAGAATAATACCTTCATCAAAAACATGATTTTAGTAACTGTCTGCAGATAACCAAAGCATGGCTTTTTTGGTTACCGATACAAAAAAAATATCTTTTTTGATCATGTGTGCAAAAAAAAATTTCTGTCCGTTTTTTACCCAAAATTAAAGAGAAATAGCAGAATATAGTAATATTGAAAAAATCTTATTATTCTTGCCTAAAAACTAAGCAATTTTCGCCAGTTTTCACCAAGTATTTACGAAAAAAATCATTTAAAAACATCTTCAAAATATTAAACTCTCAAAGATTAAAATGTCGCAACAATGAACGTCACCGAGTAAAAAGGAAAATCGCTCTGGAAACCATAGTTATTTCAGTTACCATCTGCCTTCATTTATAGTGTAAAGATGGTGTGTTGCGAGAAGTGCTCTTTGTTCGACATTTTTAAAAGTATTTTCCTGTTTTACTTGGATTTTTTGATAAAGGTATTAAAAAAAAACTCGCTGCTAAACTGTGCCCTTTTTACCCGCGTTTTTAAATATTTCGCTGCGCTCGTTATTTAAACCTACGCTTGTAAAAAAAGCACTATTTTAGCCACTAGTTGTTAAAACTACTCTTTTGCATCCGTGATAAAAAAAAGACATGCTTTAGTTATCTGCAGACAGTTACTAAAAATCATGTTTTTGATGAAGGTATAAGAAAAGTATCTTCCTGTTTGTCTTAGATTTTAACAACTCGAGTCTAAACTGTGGTTTTTTTACTCCCTTTTTGAAATACCTCGCTGCGCTCCTTATTTAAACCAATGCTTTAAAAAAAGAACTATTTTAGCCACTAGTTGTGAAGACTACTATTATTACATAACGCTAAATGGAGCGGTAAAAAGCGTCTTAAAATCTTTAAACGATCGCCCTGAAAAATAACGACTTGTCAGTTATTTCCTTTTTCCTCGGAGGTATCGATATGTAGTTGAATATGTAAAAAAAAATATTTTATTAATAAAATAAAACAATAATACCTACATGGAAAAATTCGTTGATATAAAAATCAAAAGTTAGGATCATTATGGCAAGAAAGCTTCTTGTGGGCATGCACTATATAAATATTTGCCACCTAACGTTGATTATAATAACTAGTGCACAAAATAGTGATTTTGGATCCAGTAGACGTTGAGTTGCCGGTTGGCCAAATGAAAACTTTTTAAACTAGTCGACACTTTAAATGCATTTTTCTGCTTTAACATTAGATACTTATAAAGTTACATATAAAAGATTGTTTATTCCTTGTCGTGTCTCAGTGCGCATACTCAAAACGCCATACGGCTTTACGTCTTACGCATAAACATTTAAAGTTGCACATAATAAAGTTTCTTAGTCGTTGTCGTATCTTAGTGCGCATGCTCAGAAGGGATACGGCGTACAACAGCGACTACGCCTCGCAAGCAGTTAGTGCATTGTATCGATCCTGAGGAAAATCGAGGTCTCGTTCTTGTGCTTATACTTCTGGAATAATACCTTCATCAAAAACGTGATTTGAGTAACTGTTTGCAGATAACCAAAGCATGGCTTTTTTGGTTACCGATACAAAAAAATTATCTTTTTTGATCATGGGTGCAAAAAAAAATTCTGTCCGTTTTTTACCCAAAATTAAAGACAAATAGTAGAATATAGTAATATTGAAAAAATCTTATTATTCTTGCCTAAAAATTAAGCAATTTTCGCCAGTTTTCACCAAGTATTTACGAAAAAAATTAAAAGATTAAAATGTCGCAACAATGAACGTCACCGAGTAAAAAGGAAAATAGCTCTGGAAACCATATTTATTTCAGTTACTATCTGCCTTCATTTATAGTGTAAAGATGGTGTGTTGCGAGAAGTGCTCTTTGTTCGACATTTTTAAAAGTATTTTCCTGTTTTTCTTGGATTTTTTGATAAAGGTATTAAAAAAAAACTCGCTGCTAAACTGTGCTTTTTTTAACCGCGTTTTTAAATACCTCGCTGCGCTCGTTATTTAAACCTACGCTTGTAAAAAAAGCACTATTTTAGCCACTAGTTGTTAAAACTACTCTTTTGCATCCGTGATAAAAAAAAGACATGCTTTAGTTATCTGCAGACAGTTACTAAAAATCATGTTTTTGATGAAGGTATAAAAAAAGTATCTTCCTGTTTGTCTTAGATTTTAACAACTCGAGTCTAAACTGTGGTTTTTTTACTCCCTTTTTGAAATACCTCGCTGCGCTCCTTATTTAAACCAACGCTTTAAAAAAAGCACTATTTTAGCCACTAGTTGTGAAGACTACTATTATTACATAACGCTAAATGAAGCGGTAAAAAGCGTCTTAAAATCTTTAAACGATCGCCCTGAAAAATAACGATTTGTCAGTTATTTCCTTTTTCCTCGGAGGTATCGATATGTAGTTGAATATGTGAAAAAAAAAATTTTATTAATAAAATAAAACAATAATACAAATTCGTTGATATAAAAATCAAAAGTTAGGATCATTATGGCAAGAAAGCTTCTTGTGGGCATTCACTATACAAATATTTACCACCTAACGTTGATTATAGTAACTAATGCACAAAATAGTGATTTTGGATTTTTTAAAATAGTCGACACTTTAAATGCATTTTTCTGCTTTAACATTAGATACTTATAAAGTTACATATAAAAGAGTGTTTATTCCTTGTCGTGTCTCAGTGCGCATACTCAAAACGCCATACGGCGTTACGTCTTACCCATAAACATTTAAAGTTGCACATAATAAAGTTGCTTAGTCGTTGTCGTATCTCAGTGCGCATGCTCAGAATGGATACGGCGTACAACAGCGACTACGCCTCGCAAGCAGTTAGTGCATTGTATTGATCCTGAGGAAAATCGAGGTCTCCTTCTTGTGCTTATACTTCTGGAAAATTTTAGAACCAGAGTCAATCATCAGGACCGAAATCGACCCTCTAGAGTTGTAGCCATGTAAGAAATTGCGAACAAATATTTTAAAGCAAACGCGCAAGAAAAAAAAGGTTCAATAGCTAAACAGCAAAAGCTTATAAATCAAGAGTTAGATAATCTCGAGAAATTACTCACATAAATGAGATCCTGTAAAATTAATTCAATGGCATCTATCCGGCCGTTTGTCACAGAAAAAAGAAGCATGGCTTAGATAATTCAGGTAAACTGCCTTCCTAATTACTTTCTTTTTATCGAGTCTGCTTTTGGAAAATTTATTTTAATCGGAGAAGTACAGGGTTTCCCATTTTCGACGGCATTCAATGAGAAAGTCAGTTGTTATTGAAGATAGAGAAATGTGGTTTTCGCATGATCATACTTTTTTGAGGTTTAAAAAATGATACTAACAGATTTATTCGGTCCCTTGTAGTTTTGGAGCTACAGGGAAAAGTTAAAAAACGGTCGGAATTACCTATTGATGATATTTCCCTTAATTTAAAAGACAACTGAGTTCTGTAAAACATGTCTATGGCAACCTTTTTAGAAAAACACCATGGTCTTTCCGAAATTTTAATCCGACATTTCATTTGGTAGATACCATCATCACGGTCAAAAAGTTAAATATGGACCAAAATGTTTTACTTTATATTTTTGTTTCTTTTTAAGTTTTTTTTCATATAATATATCTTGGTTGTCCAGGTCTATTATAGAGACCGCTTCATGCTACTGCGCACATAGGCCGGAAGAAGTCCAATTTCCCAGTGTACGTACATGCAGGGACACCGCACACCTATCAGTGGAGTAACCAACAATCAGGCTTGCGATCGCCGTTCGCCGCCGTTCGCGGTTTGTGTTTAGTACGCCTCTAACCACGGTGTTATGTGGAGCGTAGTCAACGAACCCGGAATTTGGTCAATAAATACGCAAATTTTTATATTTTCTTGTTTTTTGTCACTGATAAATTAAAGCGTTTTATTTTCAACTGCTCAGATTTATCACTAATAACGTGATACAATGAAAATAATAAGGAGAAACAAAATAAAAGCTCTCAAAATAAAATAATACATTCTAAAAACCAAAAAAATTTTCCCAGTCAAAAAAAATTTAGAGCAAAGGTTCGAAAAGTCCTCCTTGCTCGGCTAGACAATATCCGAGCCTATTATAAAAACCCTTCTAACGTTTCCAAGTATGTTAGGGGTGATAGTTTGAAAAGCTTCTTCAATTTTAATCCGAAGTTCTTCCAAATTATTAGCCCTACCATACAACTACAATACCCCTCCAAACATTCAAAAAAAATACAAACGCAAATTTTCCCTCAACCAATATCGAACGTGTGTTGGGTTATGACGACTCAATAATGGAAAAGTGCTTTCATCTGTGAAAAGAATAGAATTCAGAAAGTTTTCAGCACAACTAGCCCTTTCCATCATTGTTTCGCAAAATTCCATACGACGATAGTTGTCCTCGGGAAAAATTTGATGCGTTTTTGACGCTTTGTAAGAATGATAACCATTCTTTTTGAGAACACGCAAGACAGTGGCTGAAGTCGTATCAACTGCTTCGGCAATTTGGTGGCTAGTTAACTTTCGATTTTCCTCCACTGCAGCGCAAATCATCACACCTCGTACTTCCTGCTCGTCATTCAAAATGGTCGATTTTTTATGGTTTCTTGGCGCTACACAACCAAACTTCCAAAATCTGCACAAACCTACGAATCTTTGATAAACTAGGTTCTGGGCGATTTACAAAATTCTCCAAAAAAGTTCTTGAATAAGTCTCAATAGTCTGCCTTGATAGTACCATTTGACTATCTGTACTTATTCGGCAACTTCGGAGACATCCATTTTTAGTTTTAAAAATCTGTTTCTCGAGCAAGACAGAAATAAAACAAAATAATAAAAACAAAATAAATTTCCAAAAGATAGCACTGCAGCGTGCTTCGAATCCACCTCGGTCGTACGGTACGGAGAGTAAATTGGACTTGATTCCCCCTATGTTCGCAGTAGCCTGAAGCTCATTGTATATTAGTTGAATATAAATGATCTAAAAAAATAAATAAAATCGGTCGGGCCATACCAGAAAAAAAATGCACTGAAGATGATTTTTTTCGGAAACTAAAATGTGAAGTAAAAGAGTTTGGTCCCTATTTCACTTTTTGATCCTGATGATGGTATCTAAAAAACGAAACTTTATATTGATATTTAGAAAAGACCATTGGATTTTTCTAAAAAGGTTGCCACAGAGATGTTTTTACAGAACTCAATTATCTCTTAAATTAAGGGAGATATCATCAATTGGTAATTCCGACCATTTTTCAACTTTCCCCTGTAGCTCAAAAACTACAAGGGACAGAACAAATCTCTAAATACCATTTTTTAAAGCTGAGAAAAGTAAGACAGTAATGCGAACCGCATGTCTCTATCTTCAATAACAACGGAGTTTCCTATTGAATCTCATCGGAAATGGGACAGCCCTGGGTGTCGATTCTTGAATCAGGGAGTAGGGAGCACTCCTGAGGAGCTTTAAGGGACTGTTCCCTTTTCCCTGATCCCTGGGCATTCATATTGGTATTCTTGAAACCCGAGGATCGGAGGATGGGGAGTGCAACCCAGCAGCAAGGTTGCCGGTTTTATGGCCAACGAAAAAGCGGAGAATTTTGACAGCGGCAACTAACCAAACGTGTGTCTCTGCGGTAAAACCTCACTTTTTGTCGCAATTTTCGCTCCAAAAGTTAAAGCAATTAGCCCCCTGTCTTTATTTGTTGGAGCTGCCACATAGGGTGTTACCATATTTATGACAGATTCTGTTAAATTTTTTGTCAGGCGAAATAACTTAACAAATTTTGGTTCAGAGAGATTAAAAGGTGACCTCTTTGGAAGAACTTCCCTTTGTATTTCAAAAACATCCATAGCTTCTTCTATATCTCTTTGAATCTTATCAAACCAATAATAATCCATTTTTCATTTTTTTTTGCCAACATTTATTTCAAGAATACATTGTTTTCATTTTTAAGTGAAACCACGCCTACTTCTCTCGCTCCCTAGCTTCCTGGTATTCAAGAATCGACACCCTGTAGACAGAATTTGCCATTTATAGAATTTAATTGTCTTTTGTTGTGCATTCTAGATTATGGTTCAAAAAAACCTCTAGAGAGCAAAAAGAGCATTAATTATTTTTTGCATTTTTGCGTAAAATAATGGGTATAAGCGATAGAGAAAATTAAAATAATACATGGACCTCTACAAAAATGTTTGGTATAATACGTTGAACATAAGGCATCATATAACTTTTGTGAGGCAAATTTAGCTTCTTTCGAATAATTTATAAACGTTTTGGTACACAAGCATAAAAGCTACTTCAGGGTATTTACCTTTCAGAAACAGTCTCTTAATTAAAACTTTTCCCCACAAAAAGATTAAGTGCTTGTTTGCAGTTATTAAACGAAATCTTAATTTTACCTTCGTAAAACGTATTAGGGCTTTTTTCCCTGTTTCAACGGTTGTAAATGTTTTAGTTTCTCATGCACAGTTACAGCAGGGTATAATATACCGGGTTTTTCAGTTTTTAGCCTTTAAATGCTGTTTTGTTTCAAAACCTATATGCAAAAAATCGTTAAAAAGTTAATAAAAAACCAAAATTATATTAATTTAAAAAGGATTTAGCGAGGGTAAACCTCAAAAGATATTGTTAACCGCAGACCCGGGTTTCGCAATTGTGGTGCTCATAAGTACGTTGCTGGGACTTAATCCTTACAGAAAATTATATCTGTCTCCGTAGAGACGTTTAATTTTCTTCGCCGATTCTGCAATTTATCGGATGGTTGTTTTTAACATGAATCCTGATTCACATTAATAGACACAAAGTAAATATTTCCACGCATCGGTATCATACCTAACGCGTTCGATATAAAGCCAAAATACACTACATTTTTGATTAGTTTCTGCGATGTTTCGAACGACGCCCATAACGTTACGTACATCCCTCCATACGCAACGAGTAGAATCAGCAATTCTGTCATCGCACCCGTCAAAACAGCGGGCATCGTTCGAAACATGGCAAAAGTATAGTGTATTTTGGCTTTGTTTCGAACGCGTTAGGTATACCGATACCGATGCGTTGAAATATTTATTTTAAGTGTCTAACGTATCTTGGGACGGTACGGTACTGATGAGGCGACTCTTAAAATTTCATACATCAAAGCATTACCCTCTCCACATAGGCCAATCAGCTCTTATCGTTTTAGTGTCCTTTTATCCACCTTCGCCGCCATTTTGACAGAAAACTAATGGATTATCTGTCACTTTTGAGTGAAAATGGCGGCGAAGGTGGATAAAAGGACACTAAATCGGTTTGAGTTGATCGGCCTATCTGGAGAGGGTACTGATCAAAGGAATCTCAGAAATAATAATAAGACGTCAATTAACAAAAACTAAACCACATCGCCACAATACCAAGAACTGCATCTATCATGCGAGTGTGTCGATATCTACATCGGAAAAACCAGCCGAGCCATGGAAGTTCGCCTTACAGAAGACAAACGCAGAACTCGACAAGGAGACACAACTGGATCAAAAATAGCTCGACATTTCTGGGAAAATCAACATCATATAGAATGAAAAGAGGCCAAGATCGTCACCAAGGAGAAAAAACTATTCAAGAGGAAGTTTAAAAAAACACTGTTTGAGACTTAGATTAAAAAGAGACAAGATATCTGGTTCAACGAAAACTCCTTGGCAAATAATAACCACTGTTTATTTACAAATAAAATCAAAACAAAACAAAGGTGAGAAATATCGATTATTTTTCTATGATTTTAAACGACATTCGAACGATAGGGATAGAGAATTATGTGTCAACCAATTACTTTAGGCCTTGATTGGTGAACGGATGATATTTTTATTGACATAAGCTTTTTCGTGGTGTGTTTTTTACCAGTAGGAGAATATTTCAGTGCATTTAATGTTTTGAAAACAAAGGGAGAGCAAGTGAAATCAGTCAGTGATGGTACATGCCGGTAGGTACACAGAAAATAAGAAAAAGTTTATGAAATATACTTAAATTAGTAGATCCTTAGAATAAAATATCAAGCAACATGTTTTTTTTTTCATTTTCAAAGCATCAAATGAGATATTTTCGAAGTTTTTTTCGAGGTTTTTCTAAAAAGACGATAAAATAAAGCATACTTTTGATGAAGTAAATAGTTAATTGACAAATGAGATATTTTCGAAGGTTTTTTTTTATAAAGACTATAAAATAAAGGTAGGAAAATTTTGTAAAAATATTGCTACCTACCTCTTATCAGAATTCCTACCTCTTATCAGAATATTAAGGTTGATTTATACTGCCGCCGTTGCCATCTGCGCTCGCCCTTCGATTTGATATTTGAATCATTTTGTCTGTTAGATGTCTTCATATACCCTAAGTCAGTGCCCTAAGCATTATTGAGTTTATTGTGTACTGTCAGTTTAAGTAAGTTTCTGCTAATGACCAGAAAAAATAACAAAATTTAAGTCATCTCCAACCGCGACCGCGACAGCATAAGTTTTTGTGATACAAAGATAAGTGTTTGCCTCTGGTATATTGTTCAATGTATATCAAATCATATTACGGGAGATAATTAGTATATGTATTTAGGTTAAGGTGTTCTTTATTTTGTTCGTATTTAAACTTTTACTTTAAAATTATTATACTATTATAAGGTACTATAAAACAAAAATGCATTTTATAAATAAATTTTTCTATATTTTCAGTAATTCTACGACTTTTTGAAATAATTTTAATGATAGTGAAAATTTGGAATTAAAATTACAGTTGGTTCTTCGCTTTGCTCAAGTTACAAATTTTGTGTAAATTTATATTTAAGTAGGTAGGTACGCCACTGGTGTGTTTACTGTAAACAACAGAAAACTAAACATTGTTCCATATAATAATATAACCAAAGTCTTCGTAAGTGTCAGTTATCTTGTATCTTTTTAATCTAAGGCTTGAGCTCTTGAACTGAAGGGAGATGAGAGGGGCGGTTTAATAGGTGTTGAGTTAGTGTATACAAAACTAAAATATTTATTTTTTAAAAGCAAGTCTCATCTAGTTTCATTTGCAGAAAAATTTGACAAAAAAACATAAAATTCTTTAAAATTTTTATCTCTTAGGATTTTTTTAAAATTTTTTTGAAAAAGTAGATTGGGTTAGATGGCAATAAGAGGCGGGTTGCGGTGGTTTTAAGGAAAACTATACCATGCCATTTATTACACGTTTTGAATGCTGGTGAGAAAAATTCCTTAGAATTAAACGTCATAGCACCGCAGCCAAAATTTTTAAAATTTAAGACATCACACCAAACACACGTCACAAACCAGAATAAAGGGCC
Source organism: Oxystoma pomonae (assembly GCA_963921995.1). Lineage (NCBI taxonomy): Eukaryota > Metazoa > Arthropoda > Insecta > Coleoptera > Brentidae > Oxystoma > Oxystoma pomonae. The sequence goes on along the minus strand of OY998166.1, from coordinate 75,515,386 downwards.
AAAACAGTGGTGGAGTTATAGCTCTCCCTGGGGTCCTTCATGATTAATTTATTGTAGATTGAGTTGGGAGGGGGCTTTAACCCCCACAACCCTCCCTGGCTACCCCACAGGGTTCACTGAAAACATGCTAGAGTATAAGACTAGGTAATCTTAATTTTTGTTAGTATTCACCTGATGACAATTGCAGATACATAAGCATTCGAAACATGGTGAAAAAATAAAAATAATTGTTTTTTAAACTGTCTTCAAACGTGTTAAATTACATAAAAATACCCATGCATTACACTACATGCAAAATCCCCATGTAATTAAATTAGTGCAGGCCACTACACACCTTCATATTTTTTTTTAGTTTTGCCTTGTTGCCAATTTGGTAGCATAGATACGTTGAAATGAATGTTTTAATTAACGAATAATAGTGAAAACACTTTAAATAGTTTTAATTAGTTTTACTGGATTATTTCGCCCGCAGAAACGTTCGAGTTTTCGACGCAGAGTGGAGTTCTAAAGTTCTAATCTGGGGTCGAGATTTCGTTCTTTCTTGCCCAGTAGATTCTCTTCTTGCGTGAGCTGAAATTGCAATATTCACCTTGGTGGCGAATGTGCGAAGATCAAATTATTAATACACGAAAATAAAGGGTTAAACATAAAATAAAAAGAAAAATACGGGAAACGCAAAAAAGCGTGTAAATAGTCAATTTAAAACTATATAAATAAAAAGAAAGGTTTGTGGCATTGGACACACATTTTGCTTCTCAATTCATTACTACCAGGCCTCCAAGATCTAATGGATATTCCAGAAACTTACATGCCTCTTTCATCCTTGTTAGGAATCATCAGGGTAATATAGGACTGTATAGTACGACCACAGATCTAAGAGACTCATTATAAATGCTAATCCCTTACCCTAATAATCACCTATTGAAAGTAAATAAAAAAAGCTGTAAACATGCTACCATTTCTGAGGATTACAAGTGCGGCTTTAAAAATATGTAATTATTTCTTAATAAGTACACGTTTTTACGAAACGTTATAACATTAGGGTTTAATTACGTAACAAAATAATTTTCTTAAAATAATTAGGACAGGCTTAAGATACCAAGCTGATTTGTAGTTTTGAAAATCAGTTAGAAGTTGGTGTTTGGTTACAAAAGAAGTTGTTTCTTGTTAATTTTGTCCGCGGGAGGAACAACCGAGTACGTCACGTGGAGATACGGGGAACAATGGCGTTACAAGAAAAATACCTAAGTGATAAAAAAAAATTTCAACACGATATTTTGTCACTTGATACAAAAAAAATGATATTTGACGTTTATACGTTATCAAAATTTGATGCAGTGAAGGGGCAGCTTTAACACGAAGATCGGTAAAAACAGTGTGGCGTGAAGTAAATAAACCGATAGTTGGGAGAAGAAAAAGGAAGGATTCTAATATTTCTAAGAAATTAATCGTGGGTGATGTGGATATCATTCGTAGAAAAATATATGAAATGTTTAGGGAACAAATGATTCCTGCTTTACAATCATTAATTCAAAGATTAAAAAAAGGCGATGCAGTATGTACATGTATTTTAAAAAACAGTTTTAAAATAAAAAAAAATTAATAAGCGGCAAGTGATTATGGAATCGGCCCGTTTAAAAAAATGGAAGATGGAATATTTAATTGCAATACACGAGTATAGTGAAAGTAATAGGGATATTGTTTATCTCGATGAAACTTGGTTTGATACCCATGAAGTTTCCGATAAAGGTTGGGTAGATTCGTCTGATCACTCCACAAAGCGTATCACAATAATTCATGCAGAAACAAAAAAATGGGTTTATACCAAATACGTTGGCCTTATCAGGCAAAAATACCCGTCAAAAGAGCGGGCATCGTTCGAAACATGGCATGAACAAGTCAAAAATGTAGTGTATTTTGACTTTGTTTCGAACGCGTTAGGTATACTGATACCGATGCGTTGAAGTGTTTACTTTAAGTGTCTATTATCTTCTTCACCTTTAAGGTGATCCATGGTAGAAATTTACTGATCTATTACAACACTAAGTGCGTCCCTGCTTCCATTCGAACACCTGCTGAGTCGCAGTAAATGCTTAACGGCCATGAATAATAATGAGTCTCCTACATAGAATAACATAAGCAACTACACCCAGCAAATTTAAACAAATTTCGTCGTCAAATAATGCGGAATATTGGTATGGCTATATGCAGCGTCCCGCCTCGCCTGTCGGAATAAAGTGAAAAGCAAAATGTTAAAGGATGCAAATATCAATAAGAATGAAAGCAGAACATAAAAGGTGGAACCTGCGAAAATGTACCGGTTACTGAAAGAAGATTGTTCAAAATACAACGTTCGCAGCAATTCCACCCCCAATATGGAGTTTATACTACGTCGCCTTATATTAAGGCTCAGCAACAATCACTAAGGAAGAGGCTTGTTCTGCAAAACAAAGTTAAGTAGATGTTGGAGGCCTGGTCGTAATGAATTGAAAAGAAAAACGTGTTTCCGATGCCACAAACCTTTCTTTCTATTTATTTTTCTCGGACAAGAAATCTACTTTTCTTAAAAATTAAATATTTGTTCTAAAAATACTTATGACTAATTTGAGGGTGTGAACCCCGAACATGTTAGAAAATCTCCAAATCAGTTACTTCAACCGAAAAGAAACCAAAAAACCGAAGATAAAAATATCTTGGGAGGAAATAACAAAAATTCATTTCAATTATTAAATTTTCGTTATTTCCACCCAAGATCTTTTGATCTTTTGTTTTTTTTTTCCGAACCTGTTTGTTCTAGCATAACTTTCAAATGGCAAAATCATATTTTTTAGTCGAGTTTAAAAGCTCCAATTTGGTCCCGTTTTATTATTATCTTTTATGATAAAACTAAAAATAAATTAATAAGGTTATTATGAAAGCCGGAAAGGTGAATAAAATATAATTAAAAAAATCAAAAGAAGACTATTTATCTATAGTCAACTAAAGTCTCATGAGCATTGTTTATTTTTAAATTAATTTTGTAGTTTGATAGCCACTGAAATTTATGTTTACAAAATTTCATCCAAATCAGTCCAGATGTTTTTTACAAAATTTCATCCATATCGGTTCAGCCGTTTTGACGTGATTGACGAACAAACCTACATACACACAACAAACACACAAACTATCACATTTATATATATGAGTAGGATTCTTCGGGTTTTTATAAATTTGTCGTAAATTTGATTTATTCTCCAACATTTTTAAAACTGTTAAGGTATTTGATTTTTTAATTTGTTATGTGCGTTTAAATTGTATTTTTGGCTTCTTTTAATGTATTCATTCATTGCATTGAACAGAATTAAAATTTAGACTTTAGTCGACTATATCTAAAATTTTTATAAATAAAAACTACTTGAAAATAAAGGACTACTAAACAAAAACATTGTATATAGTCGCGTAGCCAAAAATCGGTTCTGGGGAGGGGCTCGTCATTTAATAAAGATCATGTTCTTATTGATTGAGCTCTTTAACTGAAAGGAGGGGAGAGGGGATGGTTTAATAGGTGTTGGGCTAGTGCAAGTTGCCTAAATCATATCATACGATCATCATATTTATTTATTTATTTATTTATTTATTTATTTATTTATTTATTTATTTATTTATTTATTTATTTATTTATTTATTTATTTATTTATTTATTTATTTATTTATTTATTTATTTATTTATTTATTTATTTATTTATTTATTTATTTATTTATTTATTTATTTATTTATTTATTTATTTATTTATTTATTTATTTATTTATTTATTTATTTATTTATTTATTTATTTATTTATTTATTTATTTATTTATTTATTTATTTATTTATTTATTTATTTATTTATTTATTTATTTATTTATTTATTTATTTATTTATTTATTTATTTATTTATTTATTTATTTATTTATTTATTTATTTATTTATTTATTTATTTATTTATTTATTTATTTATTTATTTATTTATTTATTTATTTATTTATTTATTTATTTATTTATTTATTTATTTATTTATTTATTTATTTATTTATTTATTTATTTATTTATTTATTTATTTATTTATTTATTTATTTATTTATTTATTTATTTATTTATTTATTTATTTATTTATTTATTTATTTATTTATTTATTTATTTATTTATTTATTTATTTATTTATTTATTTATTTATTTATTTATTTATTTATTTATTTATTTATTTATTTATTTATTTATTTATTTATTTATTTATTTATTTATTTATTTATTTATTTATTTATTTATTTATTTATTTATTTATTTATTTATTTATTTATTTATTTATTTATACAAAAAAATCCCGTTTTAATAAAAATATATTGCGTTTAAATAAATTTTCCTTGAAGCACACGCACACTATTGTGAAAAATACCATTAATTTTTTTCCTGTGTTCGCAGCCAGCTTTTATTATTGAAATTTTTTATGCATAAGGCTTTTGCCCCAAGAGCCCAAGCCTAATTTGTCTGATGTTCGAAACGGTTTTGCTGTCAGAATTAGGCCATAAAAGTTAAAAATTCCATTATTCGCGGAAGGAAACTGCATAATATAGTACTAAGGCTTGCTAATTTATGAGATGGTAATGGAATAGTTAAACTTTAGCCAATGATTTAACTGAGTGAAAACTTTCATCTGCATTTTTAGTTTGAACAAGCAAATTGTATATTCTGAGCAACTTTTTCTATGCAGTGACTGGTTACTAAAAGTCACAAAAAAAACTAAAAAATTTTAAATTTATTTTTTAACAAGCATTCCAAAAAAGTGCCACAAGTGGTACCTTCTAATTGAAAAAAAAATAGTTGGGCCTTGGGCTTCCAGTTGGGTGCCCCAAATTTTTTTTATCGTAGGCAGAAAGTTCGTCAAAAATTATTATAGATTCGCTTTAAGCTTTTTTTAAACCTCTTCCGTAAAGCCGCTAGAAGCACCGTTCCATTTAAAGAATCCACCCTGTATACACATGTATATACTTCCACAAAAAATATATTTTTTTAGTTTTTGACATCTGTCAATCATTGTGTCAAAAATTTAAAACAACTTACTTTTCTCTTAATTGTTTTAGGCTTTAAAATAAACTACATTTTTCTTTACTTACCAAGCATAATAAAGAAAATACCACACAAGAACATTATTGGCAGCTCATTTGGGGGCTCTCACTGGAGGACCAGGGCCTACCAACATTTTCTTCATGAGGACGTACCACTTGTGGCACCTTTTTGGAAAGCTTCTTAAAAAAGAAATTCGATTAAATAATTTTTTTTAACATCTGGCAACCAATGTGTCAAAAATTTTAAACAACTTATTTTTTTGTTAACAACAACAATAAAGCTAGAAATCTCTGAACAACTTTGAGCAATTTTTTGCCCTTTTTTGCTTTAAATTCTAATAAAAAACTACATGAATTTGTTTAAAACAATTGAAAAGTCTACAAAATGGTGGCGAGAAGTTCTTTTTATATTATTTTTTCAATTTTTTGATGTTTATATTTATGTAAAAAACGTAGTTTTTATGAGATTTGTCTGTTTCAAAGGCCTAAGCCATGTAGTAAGTAAGATTATATAAGTATATAATTTGTTATAGAAACCTATAACAATTGTGATTATATTCAAACACATAGAATATTTTTTGAAAGATGAACACTTGAAAGCGTATAAAATTTTGTAACCCATAGTTATGAGTAATATGAATATTAACCTGTTAATATATATGAGTCTGTTTGGCTATACAATCTCTTGGAAAACGGTTCTTTCATAAACCTATGAAATATTTAAAAATAAAACGTTTGTTCTATAAAATTTTATAAATATTTTTAAGTCGGTCAGATAAAAAACGTGTATATGAAACCACACAAAATCTTACCAAAATCAAAGACATATCTCATAAATTATTAGAAACTTTAATAAACCTAAAATTTTACCTCACAAAAGCTTACAAACCTTATAAAAACTGATAAAAACAATGTGTTTTTTATGGGATTTAATTTTTTTGGAAGGTTATGACTAAAAATCTACAGTATTGAATTTAAAAAAGTTGTAAAGGATTATTATTATGACTTAAAAAATATGCTTTGGCGGGTACTTAAAAACGTTAGTACTATAACAGTGTACTTGCATCTTTTTTGAGGGAAGGGGGGATAGTATATAGATAATCGGTAGGCTTAGCTTATTGCGAAAAAAATATATTTATAAATATTTAACAGCCAGAGGTTCTAGTGCTAATTCTAGGAAGGAGTAAGAGAAATTTAAGTTGTTTGTTTACCTTAGCTTTACTAGTTTGTTTTCACTTACTTAAATAAAAAATTTTGTGATGATATCCTGAGACACAATAATCCAAAATTTGCTAAACCGATTTTTTGAAATGTTATTTTTTTAAATTTAAGTAAAGAGGGAGTAATTGCCCCTGAGTCACTGTCCGTTCATCGAAAACACACTCATCCAAAACATTTTCATCGAAGACATTCTCATCGAAAATATTTTCCTCAAATAACGTTTTCATCGAAAACATTTTCATCGAATGGCATGTTCATCGAACGACATTTTTATCAAATGACATATTACATATTACATTTTCATCCAATGACATTGGTTCGTAGATTTGATTTGTTGGTTTGGTTGGTTGTTTTGATTGGTTTGGTTGGTTGGACGGAACTTGCACAAAAATTTCGTTAGAAGCGAGAGAAATATTACGTAAATGAACTTCGTCCAATTTATGACAACTTAAAAACGTAGTAAGCACGTAAATCTAAAAATAATGTAAAAATACGTGTTTGCTATACGCAAATTTTACGCACACCGTACGTACCTAGTAGGTCCCAGGACGTAAAGACATAAAATGGAAATGTGGCAAAAGTTTTAAAATGTAGGAGTAGCTTGGCACTGATTCTAAAATAAAACCGAAAATAAAACAATTTAGAATATGCAAAACAAAAACAATTAGCCGCTAAATCTTTAAATAATTGAAATTCGCTTCTCTTTTTCGAGAAAAACTTTTGAGAAGCTAAATTGAATTGAGCTGTATCCTCGGCACAACAAATATAGTGGACAGAGAAGGTTGGGCAAGGTAAGGACTTAAATTATATAGGGTGTAAAAGGAGGAAAAATATTTATGGGTAATTGAAACTTAAAAAATAGGAAAAAAGTGTCCATAATGTAGTGGTTTAAACCGAAGTGTGGCTCGGTAATACACTTTGGTGTACACGACGATGGCGTTTCGTGGCATTTTGAAGCACTACTTAGAGGCATTTCGGGGACATTTAGAGGCATTATATTCATTTTAAGGCAATTTATGGCATTCTGAGGCATTTTTAATATAAAAATCTGGTAAAATGTTCGCGATTCTTCAAACACCATCAGAAAATTGGTGGGTACTTAAAAACGTTAGTATTATAACAGTGTACTTGCAACTTTTTTGAGGGAAGGGGGGCTAGTATATAGATAATCGGTGGGCTTAGTTTATTGCCAAAAAAATATATTTATAAATATTTAACAATTAGGGAGGTTGTAGTGCTAATTCTATGAAGGAGTAAGGGTAAATTAAGTTGTTTGTTTACCTTAGCTTTACTACTTTGTTTTCACTTACTTAAATACAAAATATTGTGATGGTGTCCTGGAACACAATAATCCAAAATTCGCTAAACCGATTTTTGCGGTCTTGTTATAGTTAAAATTTTATAGTTTCTACACACCTTTTGAAAGTAATAACACACAGATAAAAGTCGAGAAAAATATATATAAAATAAGTTGTACTACAATATTGCTTTATTTGTAATGGCACCGCAAAGTGCAGCATCAAATGTATAAAAGTAGTAAAGTGCCATGTTCCAAATTTGTACTTCTTTTGTACAGTGAATATTTTACATTTTTAGTAATCCGATATTTGATGGGGAGCGCAACGAGGTATTTAAAAACGCGAGTAAAAAAAAGCACAGTTTAGCCGCGAGTTCTTAACACTATTTTTTTAAATACCTTTATCAAAAAATCTCGAACGAAGAGCACTTCTCGCAACGCACCATTTTTACACTATAAATCAAAGGGGCTGGTAAATGAAATAACAATGATTTTTTCCATGGCGATGTCCGTTTTTATTCGGTGACGTTCATTGTTGCGACATTTTAATCGTTGACAGTTATATATGTTTTTAAATGATTTTTTCGTAAATACTTCGTGAAAACTGGCGGAAATGGCTTAATTTTTTATAATTTTGTCTGCGGCAACAGATCTAGAATTGAGACTAGGCCGCACCAGAATAAAATTTATATAAACGAAATGTAAATAGATTGTCCATTCGAATACTGCAAAGTGATTATTATGCAAATATTTTTTTTATAAAAATGCCGTCTATTTTTTTTACCTAAAAAAGCTAAATTTTATGATAAAATATGGATTTTTTTCTACCTAAACAAACGTACCTTAGATCAAGGAAACGTATATTTATCTCAAAAAGTGTATTTTTTATGTAAAGCCATAGTTTTCTTATAAACTATAAGATTTTATTAACAAAAAACTTTTTAGGGGTACGCAATAGATGATACATTCTCGAAGACTGATCCATAAATACCAACTAAGACTATGTTATCTATGAACAATACTTTGAAAACCCCAAACTTCCATGGTAAACAATTTGTTCCAGGGCAAAGTCCAAAGAATACCGGATTGTTTTATAGCTGGCAGGTCGACGTAACGTAAATTAACGATATTTTTAGCTTTCCACTTTCGTTTGTTAAAAAATGTAATCCAGAGGTAATGGATTATGTTTCACTTTTCGAGGTAATGACAAACAGTTTTAAATTGGTTAATTTATAATCTTACATAGTAAAAGAAAACTTAAATAGAAAAATTGCATTTTTTTATTTGATTACGGATCATTGGATCATACGGATCATTCATAATGGGGAATACCGAGGAAAAGCGATTGCTTAACTGAAATAAATATTTAATCGATTACGGCAAATATATGTATTTGTTTATTTGCTTCAAATAAAATTTGGGAATAAATATTTATATAAACAATAAAGGACATCATCGTCAAGTTTATTTGCCGTATAATACAAACTAAATATTTAATTAAATAAAATAGTTTGTTTTAGGGTGTATATTTGGGTTCGATGGTGGTTTCTTTGATTACTCAAAAAATATTTTCGGTTTTATATTACTGAACAGCAAATCGGGTGAGTAAAATATTACAAATTTAAAAATGAATTAATTTTCTAGCGTCTCAAGTTAGACCAATTTTAATAAGTGATATGTCAGTTTACAGCATTACAGGGCATGCAAAGCCTTTAATACCTTATCCAACTCGAAGAGAAATAGCTCTTAAAAGGTGTCTCAAAAGTAGCAGCTCAGAATTTGAAAAAGGCATTATTATTTTAATTTTAATAAGTGCCATGACTTTTGCTCCCTTCCCTTCATCCTGCGGTCAAAAAACGAACTACCGATATATATATATATATATATATATATATATATATATATATATATATATATCTTAAAGACGACTGCTTAATATTTGACAGGTGGAACTTTCTTTTAGTTGCAATTTATTCGTAAATCTAGTTACTTCCCTCTGTACAATTGTGCAAAAGAATTTCTTTTTAAATGCGTTTATTTAGAATTATTTATCTTTTTACTCACAATTTTTCAGAAAATTTAGCAAGGTAACCTTTTTGACATTGGATAGTGATCTTCATTCCTTTGCATGCTTTAATCTGACAATTTTTTTTTGTTTTCGGATGTATCAAAACTGATAAATAATAAAAAAATTGAATGTCAGCTTTGTGATTATAAGAAATACCCATCTGAAAATGTCGAGTATTGAAAAAAATGCAAATACATAATCATAAATGAGGTCAGTCACACCCCCCCCCCCCGGAAAGATATTCAACTTTTGATATGCTTATTATTTCGAACCAATTTCAAACTAATTTTAAACCACTTTTAAAAATTTTGAACCACACTCCTTCCTTTTTTTTTTTTAAATTCAAAATGGGGGGTGCAGCCGAACGTCAAGCTACAACACCCTCATTTAAAGCGTAGCGAAAAATGAAAAGCAACTATCCCAAAATTAAGAACTAATTTGAAACCCCTAATATCACCAAAAATATTTGTTTGAAAGTTTGAGACAATGATGTGTTTGAAATTAACTCTGTGTTTCGGAGTGCTGCCTACATAACTCCTATTTTCAAGTGAAAGATAGGTTTTATGCTCAGGATGATGGTCTGCCACTGGGTTCATCGCTTTCGCCAGTGGTGGTCAATATTTACATGGAGTGGTTTGAATCACGCGATTGATACCGCAACATATAAACCTAAGCCCTGGCTGAGATATGTTGATGATACTTTTATTGTCTGGACCGGGAATGACTAACAACTTTCAGAATTTCTTTACCACCTAAATAACATAAGACCCACCATTAAATTTACAATGGAGTTGGAGCAAAATTGTCAAATTCTTTTTCTTGATGTACTTGTCAAACGAGTAGAAAGCGACATCAGAAAAACAGTCTATCGTAAACTTACTCATACAGGACAATATTTAAATCTAGGTTCAAATCATTCTGCTACAACCAAACGAGGCATAATAAAAAACTTTGTATAACAGAGTCGTTCAAATTTGTAACAATTCTCATGACTTGGAAATCGAAATAAGAAACATTAAGAAGGATCTGCAGCACAATGGTTACAGCATTAAACTTATAACAGATACTATTTCTAAATTTCAACAAACAGGACAGAGAAAATTCGAAGAGTAGCGAAAAACTTTAATATTAAAACAGCTTTTAAATCTAGTAGAACAATTCGAAGCCTTCTTAGTAAAACAAAACCGGAGAACAAACAAAATAAGGAATGCATTTACCAAGTTCCTTGTAAGTGTGGTGAATCATATATAGGCGAAACTAAAAGACCACGATCTGTTAGGCTTAAGGAACATCAGACGAATACCCAAAAAGGTGAAACAACGAAATCAGGAATCGCCGAACATGCATGGTAAAAACAACACCGAATGAAGTGGGCAGAACGAAAGGTTTTGCACAAGGAGTCACACTGGAAGAAACGAAAATTCCTTGAAGCTACCTTTATTGGGCAGAATCAGGGTATTTTCAGTAAACCAAGTGTTGAAATCCCTTCCCTCTTTGGATGGAGCCAACTTCTTAAACTTGAAGGTTGAGTGATTTCTTACAGTATATAAATACGTAGTCTTAGGAATTGATTTTAGTTTGCACCTGAAGACGATCAGGAATTGTACTGATCGAAACGTCGTGTTTAAATAAAATATAGACAGTGGAAGTCCAAAACACAGAGTTAATTTCATCACCAAAAATAATTTCGAAAAATCCACTATTGATTTGGACGCGCAATAAAGATCTCTGCTCATATAGTCCGCATCAGCTAAGAAGCAACATTGGAAAAATCAGGTTATTAGGTACCAAAAGTCCAACAAAGATGGAAATAGTTTTTCTTACGTGATTTCTAGTCGTTTCTAGTATATTTCTATGCCTTCCAAACTGATTGTATTTCAATTGGCTAAACTCCCCCATTTTGAATAAAATAAAAAAACACAGAAATTAGGGTAGTTTAAATTTTTTTAAAGTTGCACAAAATTAGTTCGAAATTAGTTCAAAATTATAAGCATATCAAAGTACGAAAAGTACGTCTGAACTTGTAGTACTTGTGTTAGTAAAGTTTTCTGACGACGGTCCAACGTCTTTGTTGCCAACGTTGCAATCAGTAAAACTACGACAAATGTATCCAATGTTTGTGGTGATGCCATTTGACCTACATTTGACGGTTTAAGTTGACGCAATGAAACTAAAATTGCAGGCAGGATGTGTCTTCTCATCTCGCTTTATTGGTACCACTGAACACCACCAGATCGAGTCAAACTTACATGGCTGGCGACCTCTAGGATCTTGCAGTGGCGTTACTGTAGATGAAACCAACGTTTCGCTAGAACTGGCGACAGATTAAGTAAACAAAAATTCACTAAAGTTAGGGAGCAGTCAGATTTGAAAAATAAAACTAGAGTTTCAGTAGAAATCGGGTAAGTTTACTGGAATTCTCTGACGTAGCCATCTTTTTCTTGCGGTAGTTGTGGATAAGTAATAAAGCCGATCGAAATTTTTGTATTTTTGCGTGAAATATTACGAAATCCCATGAAATTTTTAATAAAATATTGTTGAAATGTCTAAATACATCATTTAGGCATATTTTAAAAAGAATGATAAAGTTTTTTTTTTCTACAAAATCTTATTTTTTCTTGAAAAAGTGAGAATATCCGTGGCGATCGTCTATTTTTGGCACTGCATTGATCATATGTGTCAGTAAAGTGAAGTGCGTTGGTAATTTTTGGTCTTCAGCTTGGTTGTCAAGCTTGCATAAGTTACAAGTCTCAATGTTCTCATGGGGTATAGAATAATTTTGACATGAAATACTGACGGAATCTTATTTATGTCTGCCAACGTTGCAAGTGGAAAAATCTAGGACTATATTTTTGACCTTTGGTTTTTATTTCGAATCAAAGCGTAGGGGTTTCCTAAATTAGGACAAAAATTTTAACTAAGTTTGTTGTCCCAGCGTTGAGCTATTTGCACTAAGTACGACTTAGTTTGTAATACAAATTTCTGTATTCCTTCTATGGAATCCACGTATGGCGACGTCGATCTGACATAGCTTCCTGACGTCAGGTTGTCTACGCTAACGTCGAATCGACCTCCAAATGCTAATTGGGATGAAAAGTCATCGCTGTAAGCCGCAACTGATGCCAGATTAGTGAATTAGTAGGTACTTACGCAAGTTTATTTTTAAATAGGCTGGAATTTATAGTCGATCCTAAAGGCATCTTTAAGACTGATTGGTCTTTGAGGATCCCTTAAGGTCGAAAAATGCATTTTATAGTCGCTGAAGAAAGTCTTAAGTTTAAGTAAAGGCCAAGGTAGATCGGGAGCTACCCGAAGGAGGCCTTGAGTCATGTTTTTCAGGTTAAGTTCAGGTTTTATGTGTTGTTGTTGGTGTGATTTTTGAAGAGTAGTTTTTTATGGGTTCTTTTTTGCTGAATAATGGACAAACTTCAAGATTTCTTGGACTACTACTCAAGATATGGTAGAAGTAGAAGAACCTTTCTCACCATATCAGCGAGTTGAAAAAATATACCTCAGAAATTTTGACAACCCTTTTAAGAGGTTTTCTGAAAAGACGTTCCAAAAACGATATTGTTGTTCTAAAAATATATTTCAAGATTATAAACATCCAATTTGAAGTAATGTGGCGTGCACTTGTTTTTTTTTTGGATTCCAATATGAAAAATTTTGCCACCAATGAACACAAGTACTTCTTTTCCTTATTGGAAAAAAGTTCTTCTGTTCTTCTTTCGTTTTTCCATGAGTTATATAGCTTTAAAAACTACAACATGTAACATTCTTGACAACCACCATAGTTCACCACACAAAATCCTGTTTTGGCTCAAACCTGACATCGGTCAACAAAAAAAAAACAAAAATGCAACGTTGCCATATATTGCGCAACCTCAAGTTCCCTTCAGCAAGCCTTTCTCGAGGAATATTTTTATAAAACTTAAGGAAGGCCTTAAGAAACGACCATAGTGAAACGGAAGGTTTCATAGTGTGTGGGCCTCTTTAGACGTATGCAAGACGCATAACCTAAAAGGACAGGGCTCTTAAATTTAAATTTAGTAATGTGATATTCATTTTTACCAAAGTTTTAAAATAGTTTTACTCACTTTTTGTTTCGTTTTGCGAAGTAGAAGTTGTTTATATTTTATTATGATCTTCGTTTTATAACATTAAAATGCTTTAAAAAGAGGACAACGAGCTCAACCGATACACTTTATTTACCCTACGCTAGCTTAAAACCAGGATAAACAATGCCCTTTGGATTTATGTTGTGTGTTTGAGAAAGCTATAACATCAATTTAGCTGGTTACATTTAGTTACCTCCTTTAAAACGCTGCATTATCCCCGGATATGAACTATAGTTATGATGATGCTTATATAGAGGAGAGGATAAGGACTGCTTTATGATTTCGTGTAACATGCCGGTATAGGAAAATGTCTTTTAATATTGTATAATTTTAAATACTTAGGTCTTTAATGGATCAAAAAGTCAAAAATATTTTTCTTACTCCATAACTGTCTAACTGCACGCGGAAGAGAGTCCAACAAATACTGGTTGCCTACCTATAAAAGCTATAACATTCGGCCTTCCTACCTAATGTTTAACCTCAAACATTAAAAAAAAACTAATCATACTTACAAAAATCTTAGACAACTATAAACTACCTATTAAAACCTTATAGGATCTTATTAAAACCGATATTCTTTTTACTCATCATCAATCTGATATTCAACCTCATCGTCTATCTATATAGTATTTCTTTATATCTTTAACTAAGATATCATATGCATTTGTCATATATGGTCTTCCTTCAACTTTTTTATTTATCATTGTCCTACTCTGTAGATGTCATTTCCTAGTACTTTGACAACTATTAGGCTAGATCAACACCATTCTGCCATTTTTATAACCAAATTGACAAGTAAAACATGGACTCTCTGTCAGTTTGGTTTCAATATGGCGTCGATCATAGGCTAAAGTATACTAAAACGCTGCTTTCTGTCAAAATGAGTTAAGTGGCTTTTAACTTGAGAACGGTGTTGGCTGGATCCACATGCGTCATACGCATCTGTTTTGTACCACGTTATCAACTCCGACCAATGAACTTTGAAGGGAACAGAATGAACGAACGTGTCAATTTGTTGATATTAGACACTTAAAGTAAATATTTCAACGCATCGATATCGCTATACGTATCGCGTTCGAAATGAAGCCAAATTACACCACATTTTTGACTTGTTTATGCGATGTTTCGAACGATGCCCGCTTTTTTGAAAGGTGCAATGATAGAACTGCTAACAGCAATCGATGCGTGCGTTGGGATGGACGTAACGATACGTTCATCACTCCGTACGCATCGAGTGTTGTCAGCTTTTCTGTCATCGCACCGGTCAAAAAAGTGGGCATCGTTCAAAACATGGCATGAGCAAGTCAAAAATGTAGTGTATTTTGACTTTATTTCGAACGCGATACGTATACCGATACCGATGCGTTGAAATATTTACTTTAAGTGTCTATTAATCATGTGGTACCCAACGGATTCGTATCACATATGCATGTAGATCCAGGTCTAGGTGTCCTCGGTATCTTGCTTGTAATTTTGTCGATTCTCCAGTTGCAACGGGCTCTATCTTCATCATTACAATATCTCCAACTCTATGTGATGCTTTATGTCATACTCATCTTTTCTTCAAATTTCTATCAGTTCAGTATCTTGTCTCTGAATCAACAAGATTCCGTATTCAGTAGCATTTGGACGTCATGCTGACGTAACATTACGTCGGAATACAACATTATCCCGACTTCGTGGCATCCGGATTTTGCACCGAAATGGGAAAAAAATTAGTGTTGTGCCGACGTTCGCAGCCGACTTGACCTGACCTAATGCAACGGTGATCTATATCGAGTAGCGAGACCTGAACTTGATTTAATTTAAGGAAACAAAAATAAACGTGTTATATAGGTAAATTGTTTTCGAAGAAGTTTTTACCAGGAGTACAAATAAATAAATCAATAGTGGTGTATATGTTTATTATTTTTATTTAGTTCTAGTATTTATAATAATGTTTATAATTGAAAAATATTACTTTCTAGACTTATAAACTGTAAACGAAGCTTAGTTGACCAACAATGCACAAAAAACCCATGCTACCAAAATTGCTAAAAAATAGCAAAAAGTAAAATTTACTAATTTCGGTGAAAATTAAATTTAAAATACCTAAAAACGGATTTTGGTCTAAAACGACTTATTTTAAGTTCACAAAAACTCATAAATAAAAATAATCGTATTTTTGTGTAATGGCAGACAGACCGCGAGGTTCAAAGTGCCGGATTTTTTTGACAGACCTATTCTATTTATAATAAATTAGTTAAATACAACTTGCGACATTTCTTCACCAAAAGTTCACGTAAATCATCGTTGCCTCATCATCCCTAATACCCTGTTCTCACTATGCAACTTTTTAAAAGAAGATACAAGCAGATTGTGTATCCTTTCTTATTTCTTTCTTATCTTATTAGAAAATTTGTTGCATGGAAAAGAGGGCTTTAGATGGAAAAGAATCTGACCTCCCAGGCATGTTGGTCAGACGGCCATTCGACGAGAATCTGGCATCTGGGGGCAACGGACAACGTAACCCTAAAATACCTAGCATTTTTTTTCTCAAAAATTAGTTTGCGGACTCGAAAAAAAGAGATATCCTGCTTTAGATATATCGCCAGTTTATGTATTCTATGATAAACCGTTGACTGAACTTTGTTGGAAGCGATCAGACATATAAACACAGGTAGGCCACTGATATAAAAATTCAACATTCGTTCCTGTGCCTTATCTAGACAGTCAAAATACTGTCAGAGTAAAATAGGGCTAAGGGATAACTACTTCCTACCCTTAAATCTAACCTGTTTATTTCGTTATGAGTTTTCACTTTTAACGACTACGAATTGGTTATATTGCTTATACCTATAAAAACACTAAGGTTGGCTTGAGTGGCCCTACGTGAGTGGAAATGTGTTCAATTGACTCTAGGCGTGAATCCCTTTGCTTATCCCTTGACTCGCCGTTGATCCGTTCCTGCTTGGAGCCCGCATAACTGCACCCTTTCGGACTAGTCACTCAACGTTTTCGCAATTAGTTATTTACTTCCGTAATTCAGTGAGCTTTTGCGATGTCATCTCTTTATGGAGATATCGGGAACGAAAGCCTTTTCTAACACTTTGCTAAAAACCGAATGATCTACTTTTTCTTAAGTTGCCGTTGATCGAATTTTCCTACGTGACGATACTTTAAACTGACGACCAAACTTGGCCGATTAACGTTAAACAAACCTTCGCGATATTATTTATTTCTAGTTTACTGACTATAGTGTCACATACGCGATATTTGGTAACTCGGAAAAGTTTCCACCAATCAAAAGTTCTGTATATCTACCACTGCCTCAATCTTTTTACAAACATCATTTTTAGCTGTAACTGTGCCCAATTTTAGATATACGGGTGCATTGTTGCCAAAACTATATAAAGTTTTATTTATGGGCGTACATATCAAGTCATTTTTGTTCACTGGATTTTTTTGTTATTATGGTACTATCTTTACGTTTTCCTCTTGTATTTGTATCTTGTTCTTTCTCAGTACTGTTATTTTTTGTAAGTTTTAGCTTATTGTCCACTATGGTTTTGCAAAATTTGGCTACATGGTCATATTATTGGCATTGGAAACAAAGAGGCTCTCCAGTTTAATCTCGTCGTTGTTTCTGTTCTGCTATTTTGTCGGTCTATTTTCTCGGTCTATTCATCTGCATATTATACCCAAATGTCATCCATTCAACCTCAAGAAAATATATTAGAGACTACACAATTATTAGTGGTTTTTAGTGGGACACTTTCTCATAAAAGTATTTATTTAAGTTCTCATTTCGTTTTTGTATTTTGTTTTGCATTATATTCCATTTTGTAGGTAAATCTTGTTACACAAATCTTCTCTTAAAATAAAGTTAAAAATCTACACAACTTTAAATTGCCTGCTGTTTCTTCATGTACATTTCAAAAAAAACTCATACATGCATTTTTTCCTATGCCACAAAATTTAGCTTTCCATTAGTGTATATTATTGAAAGACACCACCAGCTTAGTATGCCTGACAGCTTAAAATTCAGTGTGACATCCTTAAAAATGCCACAGATATCAACATTTACAAAAGTTCAAATTATCACTCGAGTTATAGAAGACGGCTGGTCTATAAGAAGAGCGGCCACCCATTTTGGAGTTGATGAAATGACGATAATGCGACGGAAAAGCGCTGGATTGAAAATAATTCTACGAATAGGAAAGATGGATCAGGACGACCAAGAGTAATTTCTGAAGTGCAAGATTAGAGACTTATTGACCATCTCATACAAAATCCAACGTCGGTTGAAGCAGCTAATGTAACATTATTTCCTGGTTCTTTAGCAACAGTAAATAGAAGAGTAACGAAATCAGAAGTCTCTTGTCGAGTTGCTGCATAGAAGTCTTTTTGAACAGAAGAACAAAAACACGTCAGAGTGATTTTTGCACTGAATAAACGTTTTTTCGTGATAATGACTGGGAGAGGGTGGTTTTCACTGACAAAAAAAAATTTTCAATCATCTTCAAGCAGCAGGAGAATTTTAGTTTATCGTCCACCAAATTCTAGATTGGAACCAAAACATACAAACCAAATTAAAAAAGCTGGACATTTTTCTGTAAACATGTGGGGCTGGTTTAGTGCTAGAGGTTTGGGTTTTTTTTTTGGAGAATCGAAGAAAGATTCAGTAGTGAACGATACAACTATCCAGTACACACGGCTAATGCTGTTCGCCAATGGTTTCAGAATAATAATATAGAAACACTTCCTTGGTCAGCCAACAGCCCTGACCTTAACCCAATGGAAAATATGCGTAATGCTGAAGAGTTAAGCGATGCTATTTATCGCTCTCAGAAGACCATCAGTATTTTTAAAATTTAACCTTTTCGATGCCCAGACGTTTGCAGCTTGTAATAGAGAAAAATGGTGATCCTATTAAATACTAAATTATTTATTTTAGTTGTTTTTTAAGTTAAAATAATTAGTATTAAGTTTACCATCGTTTTTGTCCTATTTGTCGAATTGTTTTCAATCCAGCGCTGTTTCCATCGTATTATTGTTATTTTATCAACTGCAAAATGGGTTACCGCTCTTCTTCCGTTCTTCGTCCGTTACTCCAGTGATAATTTGATATTGTTCAATAAGGACTTTACTAAAAAATTATTTATGCTGATTTTTCAGTATTATGCAAAATTTAATATAAAAATAAGGTTGCCTTTAACTTTTGAAGTTTTTAGGCATTTTAGCTGGTAGTCCGTATATATTATACACTTTTAGAAGGGTCAATTTTGTGACGGCATGTATGCGTTTTTCTTTAAACAAGTGTACCGCTGATACGCTCCTCCTTTACCTTGTTGTCTCTAAAGCTCTAAGGCTCTGGCCAGTTGTGCAAGACTCATACTATTTATTTTTTCTCGGCCATTGAGACATTCCATCTCTTCTTCGTTTTTTTCAGCATAACTTGCAATTACCTATTCGCCGATAGTTCTTTATTATGAGAATGCGAAATACTATCATGAAAGCTATCATTATTACTGTCTCTACCCATTTCGTACAAATATCCCTTAAAAGATTTTCAAAAACTAATCAAAACCAATCTCAAAATAAACGCTTTTAAAGTCCGCTTTCCATAAAGTCTCGTTTGTTAAAAGCCCATCAGCTTTTCCTATATCAGGTTTCCAAATAAGGCTATAATTTTATTAGCTCTCATATTTCACGCGATCTACGAAAGATGGCGACTTTGTTCCTAATAGGGTCAGACGAATTTTCTGGAATTTTTTCCCGAATACTATTCTATTTTTGGATTATAGCACGAGTTTTAGTTTCACAGGATTCACGTTTCCGCGCACGTTAGTAGCTCACTTTTGAAAATGGATAGCTTTTCTTTTAACGGAGCTATTTTGGTTATAAGATGGAGAACACAGCGGCCCAGAAACAACTATTTTTATTTATCGACTCAGGATATTACGTCTTTCAATATTACATAATGACTTTGCATTATAAAAAAAAATTGACACTGTGACTCAAGGTCTTTAATGGCTCAAAACGTCTCAAAATACCCGCGGCCCTAAAATACCACTACTTGCCTACGCCATCTTTTTCCTACTCCATAACTGTCTATAGTCTAATTTTTTGATGAGCGGACTGAGGTCATTTTTTTGGATCTCTATTTGGTACATTGCTTTAGATAGCGACAATAAATATGTAAATATGTCGTTGATTATTTTGACTTGTTACTTCAAATTGACAACAACGCTCAACACCGTTCTCAGTTTAGAATGGTGTTGGTCCGCTAATCAAAAAATTGGACAATAACTGCATGCGGTCCACAAGAGTCCACAAATGCTGGTTGCCTATCTATAAAATCTATAACACACTTTTCTACAGAGCGCGCGAAAAGTTTTGCGTGCATGAATTTATTAATTAATAGGCCCACTGAATTCCCACCAAAGTGATCGTTTAAATTTAAAATAGGACACTCATTAATGCCTAAATTTACTGTTAATGACAACCGGTTTCCATAGGGTTTCTACAGAGGATTGTTTTTCTGGTCATTTAACAATGATTCTCAAGTTCCGTTATACTCCTTAGACACTATAGCAGTTGCCTAGCCTGCATGCTCATTACCTACTTAAACAACGGAGCAAAAAATCATATTTCGATGACAAGAAAATATATTAGAGACTACACAATTATCAGTGGTTTTCAGTGATATATTTTCAAATTTAAGCACAGAAAAAACACTGCAGTAGCATAAATGTGATTTCTTATCCATATTTCTGGCTTAACTCAACCCAAACCATGCCTTTCCCCTGGATGCTATACCCGACTAGCCTAGGAGAGCGAGAGTAGGAGGAAAATAGGCAGTTGTGATTAAAGTGTAGGGATTAAGGCATATTAAAAATATACCTGTTTAATCCGTTTCGGAGTACACATTATATTCGTAGAACCATGTCAAACCCAAATCAAGTTATAACTCTTTTTTGTCCACCATACCAATATGGTATGGGGGACTATTAAAATCGTGAAATGTTGACTTTTCTTAATATTATCAAAAATGAGTTACTAAGGTTCCAGAACACCTTAATCGACGAAAGTTATCCGTCGGTTTGTTGTCTGTCTATATACACGATAACTCAAGAACGACTTAATCGATTTTAACGAAATTTATAATAATAAACTGAATAACTTTTGGGTGGGGTGGTGGGGGTTTGAAAGGAGGAAAAGGGGGATAAAATATTTAAAAGAATTGTAACTTTGGAACAAAAGCAAGTAGGGATATAAGGTTTTCAGATTATTTAAGTTTCCATGAATACGGACTACAAATTTTGTTGTAAAGTCCAAATTCGTGGGAGTTTTGGTTTTCGAGTTATTTGAAAAAATGTTAATATATATAAAGCAGCTGTTGATATGCGATTTTCAGATTTTGGTTTTCGTAAATATTACACAAAAATTTTGTTATAAGATTCAAATCTTTCAAAGCTACAGTTTTCGAGATATTCTCATTTCGTTTCAATATAAAATAATTGATTTTATGGTGAACTATCCGTGCTTTCTAGCACCAATTTTTCCAATATAATTTTAACCTAAGACCTAGCTTTAATTTGTTCCAAAACATTGTCCAGCTAAAATGCACTAACAATTGAGATGCATTTCTCAAATAGTGTCTTCATATTGGTGTGCGGATGCCTGCGGATGCCAATAAAAGATTCGTTTTTGGGAGTTCAAATGTTTGAATATTTCAAATTGGTGGCCTTGGTGGAAATGTAAGCTTATTCGGCAAAAAATGAAAAAAGTGCTATTACACTACCACAATATTATAAAGTTCTATTAATATTAAGCCTCATAAGTCCTAAAATTTCAATCATTCAATTATCTAATTCAAAATAAGCAGAAAAAAATCTTGCAAGAGATAACGCTTACTCTCTAAAAATACCGATTTTTAAAAAGATCGCTCTCAGAGTCGGAACACTGCCAACACTGAAGAGGTAAAATTGGTTGTCAAAGCCATCCAAGTCATTTGTATGGCTGCTTTACGGTAACTGATATTTTTATTGCTGTTAAAAGAAAAGACATAGTTACTTTTTATATATATATTATATGTTTGATGATAACATACTTTTATTTGGAGATTGGAGAACAAATATTTAATTAAAATATATATAAACAGTAGACTAAAATCCGAAAAAAAAACACTTGAGTTTTCTTTTCAATTCCAAGTGTAAACTCGGAAAGTCGCTTTGAAATAAGGGTCGCTATAAAAATAGCCGCCACTTGAATCGCTCTTCTGGTATACTAACTTTTATCAGATAAGCATTTTTTTGTTTTTATTTAACAGAGCAAAACTTGTTCTTCTAGTAAAATATTTGCGGACCTGGCCTGAAAGCCAGGGGAAGTAATAAGGTTTTAGGTTTTTTAGTTATCGCGTTAGTGAATGCGCCGCAGGCAAATATTTTTTTATATTTGAGTAAATTTTACCCTAAAAGAAAATTTTCGGACCTTTAAAACAACATTCTTGACACAAAATTAAACTAAAATCGTAAATATCAATATTTTCATAGCGTCCAGGGATGGGTGTGATTACCCCTCCTTTCCCCCTTCCCCTTTAGAAAACTGAGCTTGATCTAAAACCTAGCGCCAGACTAGGATGCAGTGACCCTAATGTCTCAGGGTATCTGGGGATGGTAATTCAAAACTTGTTTCCTTTCTTTTTGTTTAACGGAGTAAAACTTGTTTTCTATTGTAGGTATCCGATAGGGACCCATATCTCAAGCCGTAAACGGGTTTAAATTTTTAATGAAAATGTTACTTAAACAAGAACACAAAACCTTGGAGAGAAACCCCAGCTTCCCTGTGAGAGAAACCGAAAAACCTGTGTAATGTTTTTCAGTAGAAAATGGGGAAACAACCCAATACTTATTTATAATGTAAGAGACGTAGGAAATGTTACTAAGAGGAGTAAGTACCTATTTTATGCATTCTGGGCAGAATTTCTTTATTTGAAAATTTAACATTTATTTTTTTTAAACATTTGTTTAACTTTGAAAGTAAACTATAGTTACGAACTTGCAATGTCTTTATTTTTAATTATTAACAAAGTAAGGCTACCTAATCTTATATACTAGCATATGTTCAGTGAACCATAAAAACTACTGGTTGGCTCCGCCCTTTCACAGTTGAAATCTGTTAACTCCGAAAAGTGTGGGTTTCCAAATATCCTTGATGGTGACATTTGTTTGAGAAAATACATTCTGCTTCCTCAGGGTAAATGCTGTTTCTTTGAATTTTCACTTGAATGGATTTTCCTCCTTGGCGACGATCTTTGCCTCTTTCTATTCCATATGATGTTGATTTTCCCAGCAATGTTGAGCTGTTTTCGATCCAGTTGTGTCCCCTTGTCGAGTTTTACGTTTGTGTTCGGTAAGTGGAGCTTTCATAGGTCGGATGGTTTCTCCGATCTATATATCCCCACACTCGCATGGTACCTGGTAGATGGAGTTCTTGGTATCGTGGCATTGTGGTTTAGTTGTTGTTAATTGAAGTTTAATGTTGTGGTCGTTTTGAAGACAGTCCGAAGATTTTTTTCTGAGATTACTTTGACGTATGGAATTATAAGAGTAGGCTTTCTTTCAGTGTTTACGTCTCTAAGCTTTGGTGTTGGTGTGGTCTGAAGAGTTTTGTTGATCGTGTAGTTGGAGAAACCATTCCTTCCTTTCTTTATTTAACGCATTTCTGTATTGCAAATATAGGTGGCTCGATCTAGAGATTTTGCAATTCCCAGTTTGGTTGATGTGAAGTGGTTTAATTTGCAATTAAGATATTGTCCAGTATGAGTTGGTTTGCCATATACGGAAGTGATTATGGTTGAATTATTTTTGGTGACTGGAACATCGAGAAAAGAAGGGAGCTGGCAATTTTCTTCTTGTGACAGAGTGAATTTGATGCAGTTTATTATGCTACTGACATGATTGAAGAATAGTTCCCAGGTGATGAATATTATGTTTCTTCTTCAAAGAATTCCATAAAGATAGTGGTCACTACCGGCGAAAGTGGAGATCCCATGGGTAGACTATTTTCCTGTCGAAAATATCTTCCTTCTCCTGAAAATAAGAATTCCGCAGACAGCACTTCAAAAAATCCAAAATGGCATTGTTTGGTAGATTGTTTCTATCAAAGAGGTGGCTGTCATTGAGAGTTCAATGATTTGGAGGGATTGTTCCAGTGGTACGTTAATGTACAAACTTTTGAGGTAAAACTAATAAACTGGTCGTCATATTGTAGGTTGATGTCTAAGGAATAGGCAACCAATACCATCTTCGGACTGTATTCAAAACGACCACAACAATAAGAAGTCAATTGACAAAAACTAAACCGCAACGCCACGACACCAAAAACTGCATCTACCAGGTACACGGAAAAAAATGTTTTTATTTTTTTTCAACCCTAAATCACCAAAAAGCCAACGAAATTTTTTGTCCGATTTTTTTACTTCTTTACGTAAAAAACTTAACCCCACCCCACGGCAAAAATATAACTACTAACATAAAAAACAAATCAAAACTTTTTAGATATAACCTAACTTTTATCCCTGATCTAATCTATTTTAACCTATACTAAACAAAATTTTCGCCGGCGGTCTCGGATTTGGAGTTCTTGAAGGGTCCGTAAAACCTACCTACATCAAGAATTAAAAAAAAAATAAAAATAAAAGAAAAACCTTATACTGCATAATTACCGAAGCTTCTATTGTAATAAAATACCAACAAATTGTTTTAAAAAAATGCACAATTGTCCAAAAATAAATAAAATGGCGCCGTCGGCAGAGCGGAACTCTTTTCTATGCCTTCAGGGAGAAACCTTGTTCTTCAATAAATTTGAAATGTGTTTAGTGAATTGTCGTTTTGATTTCATAAATTAACCACAATTTAAAAGGAATGCCTCTTTTTTCCTATTAAAATGTATTTATTAATTAATTTATTTTAACAGCTAAAAATTGCAGGGAAAATCGTACATAAATGGGTAATAATAATTGGCTTACCTCTAAATTCATCCCTTACCATACCCAACTCTAGTTCTCTAGCTTTTCCTTCATTTTCAGCTGGATTTTCAGTTTTCACTCACTTGTGATTTTACATCGCATCACAAAAATTATCCACCATTGCGGAAACCAAAAACTAACTTGATGAACGCAGTGGCGCGGTCAAGCGCCACAAGTACACGGTATCAAGAAGGCTTTTGCTTTGCACCGATTGGAGGCGGCTTTAGCCGAGTGCGTCCGTGTTAAACCTCTACAAAATGTAGCGTTTTATTACAGACGTCGATTGTAATAAATTTTTTGCATACACATAATTTTAAAACAATACGAGTTCAAAAATGTTACACAACGTAGGTAGATAGTACATGGTAAAGTATATCTAATATAAAAACTGGTAGGTATATCTAACCTAAAATCAAAGGGCGGGGTGACAAAATTTCTTTAAAAATTATATCGGTATTATTATTAGTTTTTATATATTTTTGAGCACAGCCAAACATTGCATGTTTTTATAAAACATCTAGTGGACTTTTTAACAAATATGTTTTACTAATAAAGTAAAAAAAAAGAATCCTAAAAAATAATAAACATTTTTAACAAATTCTTGTAAAAAAATTACACACCTCTTGTGAATTTTTTGGCATAAACGCCTCTCAACAACGTTGTTGACATTAATTGCACAATTGCATGTATAAAATTTACACAGCCTCGTTCGAATTTTTTCAACATTTGTTTAAAATTATTGCACAATTTCACTTGCACGGGATATGTAAAAATTTTACATACATATTTTTTTCGCGTACCATGCAAGGTGTGGTGATATCTATACCGGAGAAACCAGCCGACCCACTGTGAGCCAGAAACCCCTTAAAATAGTGAGTTATTCAAAAATATGAAACTGCAAATATCTTTTGCAAATATCTTTTTTATATCATGGTTAAGTAGGCTATGAAGCATCCAAAATCAATGAAATCATATTAATGCTTTGCCATGGAGACGCGTAAACGCGTACAAAAGTTTGACGGATTTGTTATTGTTAGCATTTATTAATTAATCTTATCAAAAAGTTGTAGCTTATAATCAGGTAAAACTTGTTGTTCGCGAATTACAAAATATTTTGTGATGAATGGCATTCAAGCAGGAAATGTTTTTAAGCCATTAGTTTTCTGTCATTCATTTGGGGATGGGAGAATATTTGGAATTATTACAAATTGGTGCAAATGTTTGCAATGAAGTATTAATTTGACCAAAAATATCTGAATGTTCTACATATAGATACATATTTTTTGGTACCTAGATTTTTCTCTGATCTTATGGTTTTTCAAGAAAAAAAATAATTTGTGCAACATTTTGCAACTTGCCTAGTATTTTAGCTACATATAATTATTATTATAATTCCAGTTTTGATATGATTTGATTTATTTTTGGCAGATGGATAGGTTTGTATGTTCCTGCAAAGTTCATCAAAAATTTTAAAACAGTGGCGTAGTTACGAACCTCTTTCTAAAATGGTACATAGAAAGTCGATAATAATAAAATAATTATCAATGTTTTGTCTTGTTTTTCTTTAGTGAACGTGATTCTGATTAAGTGTGTTAAAGTCGTTTTAAGTTTAATATATTTTTCATTTTTCATGATTTCGATAATTCGATAATTTGAAAATATTGATTTTAGCAGTATTTTCTTAATAGGTATTGTATTTTGTTTGATACTTTTGTATGATGTTTTCATTATTAAGTCACATATGATTCTTCAAACTTCCCTTATATTTTGACGTAAAATTGACAACTTTTTTTAAATACATTTTTCCATATCAATTTTTTTATGACCCTGTATATTACATCTGTAATATTTTTACAGTTTTATTGCCATAATTTTTGCACACGCTGTATAACATCGTTATACAAATTTTAGTCTAGCTTCAAATATATTTTAACAATTACCAATCTAGGTTGTTTTAAGCGTTTTATAACAAAAAAATACAGACATTTTAAGAGGTTTGTGGCCTACAGTGCGACCTATGGAAGTTGAAATATTTACACCTGTGGGGTATACTAAATTTTAAAATCAATTTTCAAAAAACTCTTGTCCCACTGTTAAAGTAAATAGTTAAACGCATCGGTATCGCTATACCTATCGCGTTGGAAATAAAGCCAAAATACACTACTACAGTTTTGACTTGCTTATGCGATGTTTCGAACAAGTTCGGCTTTTTTCGTTCGTGGGTCCGTAACGTTACGTACATGCCTCCGTACGCAATGAGTGGAATCAGCTGTTCTGTCATCGCGCCCGTCAAAAAAGCGGGCATCGTTCGAAACATGGCATGAACAAGTCAAAAATGTAGTGTATTTTGGCTTTGTTTCGAATGAGTTAGGTATACCGATACCGATGCGTTAAAATATTTACTTTAAGTGTCTAATATTTCAACGCATCGGTATCGGTATACCTAACGCGTTCGAAACAAAGCCAAAATACACTACATTTTTGACTTGTTTATGCCATGTTTCGAACGATGCCTGCTTCTTTGACGGGTGCGATGACAGACCACTTGATTCCACTCGTAGCGTACGGAGGGATGTACGTAACGTTACGGACACACAAACGTACGCAACGATTTCAATCAGCAGTTCTGTCATCGCACCCTTCATATAAGCAGGCATCGTTCGAAACATCGCATAAAAAAGTCAAAAATGTAGTGTATTTTGGCTTTATTTCGAACGCGTTAGGTACACCCCCCACAGGTGTAAATATTTACCTAGATTTTAAAACCAATTTTCAAAAAACACTTATCGATACAGAAAAGATATAAAGTTGCTGCTTTTTTTGTCAAAATATACCATATATTAGAAGAAAATGCCCTAAAACTAATTTTTTTTTGACAGGTTTCAAGATGCCAAATGGTGAATACGCCAAAATTTTGGCACAAAATAGCTTCATTATCTGTGTTTGAGGTTATAAAGTTGGAGATTTTTAGACCACCTCTGGGGTATGGTTTAAATTTATAGCTCCCAGAAAGGATTGTTTTGTGGCAATTGATAATAAGTTCGTTCTTAATTTCCCTAAGTGACCGTTTTTACAAGGATTAATTTACCTTATTTAATATCCCAAGTTGATCATTAATCAATAAAACACCTCCAATTTTGTTCAGAAAAACGCTATATTTTGAACCCGTTTTCAGCACAAAAAATATATTTATGAGGGCACTACGAGGGAAAACAAACATAATTGAAGGACACTGATTATGCACGAAAAATATACCAAACGGAAAAACCCGAAAAAACTATATTAATTTATTTACAAACTGAAATTAAAACATTGAGGTTATCTAAAAGCTTAGTCAAGAAAACTTTCCTTGCTCAATGCCCACTCATTTTTAAAGCTGTAGCTTTCATCAGTAGAGGTTGGTGCAAGCCAAGATGCAAGCAGAGGTAACAAAACTTGCATTAACTTTTTAATAAATTTCATAAATAAAAACACCTTTTAAATATATACGAAATTAATCCAATCCTTACTTTATTATTACCTATCCAAATGGTTGTGTGACATCAGGTATTAATTGAAAAAATTAATTAACAAGGTTAAGTTTTAATTAGAGTGACATATAACCCCAATTTTAATTTGTTCTATAGAGTGTTTACTATTTAAACCTGGCGTGGATTTCAATTTTTTAACTTTATAAATTGAAACTTTCTTCTTAAATGCAACAAAAGATTGTGTTAAGATGATTATTCAATAAAAAATTTATTAAAATTCTTTTTATAAATCAAACTATGTCCAAACCTCAAGGAGCGTTGGTTTAAAATGCTTCAAACCAAAAATTTCATCTAAACTTAGAACCTTTCTAAAATAGAATAAACCCTTTTAGTAAATTTCACCATAAGTGTCTAATAAAACGTGGTAAAAT
The DNA here is from genome assembly GCA_963921995.1 of Oxystoma pomonae. Taxonomy (NCBI): domain Eukaryota; kingdom Metazoa; phylum Arthropoda; class Insecta; order Coleoptera; family Brentidae; genus Oxystoma; species Oxystoma pomonae. The sequence goes on along the minus strand of OY998166.1, from coordinate 75,486,685 downwards.
GCTCTTATTGCTGCCAACGGTTGACCAAGTTCTTAGTTTACAAACTCAACTACAAAAATATCCCTAAAAAAATGGTTTAATAAATCAAAGGGACTTGACTAATAAAACGTGGTAAAATGCTCTTATTGCTGGCAACGGTTGACCAAGTTCTTAGTTTACAAACTCAACTACAAAAATATCCCTAAAAAATGGTTTAATAAATCAAAGGGACTTGTACCGCATAACCGCTAAAGAAACCAATAATAAAGATGGAAGAAAGGCGACATTTTGAACATGAATTTTTAAGGTCTCTCTTTAGGCCAATAAACGGCGTACAGAACGCCAGTGACCTACTAAAATGGCCCTATAAGTGAATTCAGTCACGTTTGCGTTTTGTTGATCCCAAAAAAACCCATTTTCTCGCAACAGTTTCTATCGAAACACGCTGATAAATAATAAAAATTCTGTTTTCCTTCTTGGCTGAATAAGGATCGCGGCATCATGGAAACGGATATTACAAGGATGACGTGTTGGCTTTACTTATTGCAAAGAATATGTCTGTTTTGTAGAGATTGTTACAAACTTCCTGTGAATAGGGAAAAGATATATTCGTCGGTTTAAAGTAAAAAAGTTAAATTTTAAGAAAAGTTGATTTTAAATTCTTACTAGTCTAAAATGCTGCATTTAATTGGTTACTTATTTTAAGGATTTTCAATTTTGTATGGATAAAATTACTATAAAATAATTGCTAATATGAAAATCGTATTTCCTCGAATAAAATAAAAAACGAAAAAAAGTGAAATAGTCGCTTTTGACTTTAAACCTACACTAAATTTGGTTTTTGAAAACTAATAGTAAAATTTTTTCGATGATAAAAAGCTAAATATCTACAGCTACAGCAGCGTTGAAGATATTTCTAAAAAAGGTTTAGTGGTTTAGAAATGTGAAAATGTACAGGGTGTTAAATTAAAAATGTCCAAGATTTTCGGTGGCTGGGGCTGCACATGCAGCTACACCCCGCATTTTAAACTTTAAAAAAATCAGATAAGTAGATGAGCATACATTTTTTTTACCGCAGATGATTAGCCCGTAATTACCCCGTAATTCTGACCGTAATTCCCGAAATAAAAAAAATTGATTTTTCGAATGCGGGGTGTAGCTGCATGAAACTGAATATTTTCCTCTTATTAATTGCTTTTTAAATTATCTCCAATAGAAAAAAAAAATTTCCCAGGGAAAAATTTATAACCACCCCACCTCTACACCTGGGTGCATATCCCAAATGAGGATATTTCATAGCATTTCTGAAAAAATAAAAATATTTAATTAAAATAAAATATGTGGGCGGATATCACAAAATTATATTTTTGAAGAAGAGGCAAAAAACCTATGAATGTTTTTATTTCATGGGTTAAATGTATCTTAGATATTCGAAGATCGACCATGCGAGACCAAATTTATTAAAACTCAATTTTGTAAAAAATGTGACAGCCGCCCCTTGTGAACCAAATCACAGAAATAAACCAGTGAAAAGGGAAGTTTTTTGGCTATTTGAACTAACTACTTTTTATGTTTGTGTTTGTGTTTGTCCCTCGGTTTGTCTTTTAATCACGCAAAAACGGCTGATCCGATTTGGATGAAATTTGGTAAGGTGTGACCTGGATTGAAACATAGGTTACTTTTTATTTGACATTTCGGTCAATGACAGCAGTTAAATAACATTTTTTTTTGCGGGCAACGCCGCGGTTCAACCCCTAGTACTTAATAGGTGTCTGAAAATTGATATATTATTATCCTTTAATGCAAAGTCGAGATCAATAACAATATTTTCTACCAATTTTATTTTATCGTGTCTACACCAGTGATGCAAGTGTTTCACACCTGAGATTTATAAGAAAATATACATTATCACGCATAGAAAATGGTTTTGTTTCTAAAAAAAAGGATCGAAGCGTAATAATAACAACTTAAAAAAACTGGTAACTTTGTAACTTAAAATAACAAACCAAAAAAAAATGCATTTGTCCATACAATGACTCTTTGAAAACTTATTTTTTTAAACAAAAGCGTAACCCAAAAGCCGCTCGAAAAAAAGGCAAATCTAAAAATAAAAAAGTGTAAAAAGTTAAATTTTCGAAAGTAATTTTAGCTATGGTAACTGTTTTTATATGTTATAGTAGAGTACCTAAATCTCGATAGTTACATTTTTTTTTTAAAGTACTTTAAAAGTGCAAAAAATTGCAAAAATATTAACAGTTTTACTATTTTTAGCTATGATAACTGTTATGGTTGTAGAATAGTAATAGTATTTCTATCCCTCGACGAATTGTAGCCATCGCCACGCTTGCGCTACAAACTTTTCGTCTCGGGATAAAAAGTGCAACTTTTATCCCTGGGTCTATAATATACATTTTACACAAAAAAGGACATTGTGTCCATACAAGTGACGTCTACAGGAGTGAGGTTTTCTAACGTTTTTTTTTATTTAGAAAAGCTGTTATAGATGCGCCCTTCACATGTTTTCAGCAGAAACTAGTTCCCAAACTTTAAGTAAAATTTCATATGTTTTTATAAAAAACTAAATAACTACTTTGTAAATATAACCACACGCGTGATGACTTAACGGGACACTTTTAAAAAAACAGAACTTATCTCCCTGGCTCTTCCTTACCATAGAAAATAAATTGGGTTCGGTCTGGCTGAAGTAGTTTTTCTATGTTCCTTACAAACTGACTGACTTGCTTTTTTCGCGGTTATATCACGATACATCTAACACGGTATGCCAATGCGCAGGGTCTTGCTATCTCTCTCGTTCAATGTGACGTCCCGTTGGAATCATAATTTGAAATCTTCAATATCAAGTGTAAGCTTTATATGATCTTTTGTTTGGAAATATAGAATATTTTGCAAATGTAATATGTGATGAAATTACATCTTTTAATACTATATACACATATTTTTATTGAATTTATCAGTAAAAATTTCACGTAAGGTAGGGAGTAATTTACAACGAAAATAATGCTTACTGTGTTGAGTAAAATCAGACCTTTTAAGTATGATTAGAATGATTGTATTTAAAAATAATATTTGAAATATCAAAGAACCTAGCTATCACATGTATACTGGGTAAATTTCGAGTTGAGACATTTTTTTCAAAAGCGCCTAATATCTTCAGCTTTATCAATACTCAAAAAGACACTAACAGGAAGACTTCTGTGAATCAGTGGCTCACCGAGGAGGGGGTTTGGAGTTAACCTCTCCTCCCCAAGAAGCCTGGTTATTGTCGCATTTTCACTTTAAGTTAAGTTTTTTTTATTATTTATCCTCACCCCTTCCCCCCAAAGTCAATTCCTGGGTGCACCACTATATGAATTATGACTTTTCCATTATTCATTTTTGCGCAGCTTTGCTTATTAATGAGTTTTGATTTAAAAAAAAGCTGAAATAATTTTTTTCTATTCGATTTTTAGATGCTGTTGAAAAAGTGCCTCAACTTAAAACTCAGCCTGTATTTACTTTTTTTAAAACAGATAAAGACAGTATCTAGGTAAATAAACATGCCATTAAGCTTAGTTTATAAACGCGTTCGCAGTTGAAGTTCGCGTTCGGTGTTCGGAAGTTCGTAGTTGGGAGTTCAGAAAACAATATTTATAAACGCAGTTTGTTGCTGAAATTTGATTGGTCTTTCCAAGGTCAAGTGAATGAAACTGAAGCAGAAAAACTTAAAAATTTCTCTTAAAAAAAATAACAAACACAAATGGCTGAAATGACAGCTGACAGATGTATCATGTGACGAAATCCTGCACTTTGATTGGCTGATGCGAACTTCACCAACTCCCAACATAAAATTTGGTCAGAACTGCGAGCGCGGACCCGAAAGTCAAACGCGAACGCGAACTTTTATTATAAATGGAATTACATGTTTCAATAAGGTGATCTCCAAAAAAAAAGAGAAGATCAAAAGATCTTGGGAGGAAAGAACGAAAATTAAAAATTGGATGAGTATCCCACAAGGAACACACAAAAGACCAAAGCGAAAAGAGAAACAATTAAACGATGTTTCGCCCGGGATGACCAGCGTGGGCTCGTCAGTGGATTCACTAGTCAGCCTCAATTCCCACATCATTTAACACCATCGCACACTCTGACTTCCAACTCTGAATCACTCACAAATAGGCATCGTTCCGCATGGTACTTATTATAAGTCACCTGATACTGGTTCGTCCTGGCGTGTAAATCTTTCTAATAGGAATATGCGCCCAAGACAATTAAAACAAGAAGTTAAACTTCCAAATCAGTTACATCAACTGAAAATAATCTAAAACAGAGAAGATCAAAAGATCTTGGGAGGAAAGAACGATAATTCAAAATTGCCCACAAGGAACACACAAAAGATCAAAGCGAGTGATTTAGAGTTGGAAGTCAGAGGGTGTGATGGTGTTAAATGATGATGTCTGGATTGAGGGTGACTAGTGAATCCACTGACGAGCCCACGCTGGTCACCTCGCGCGAAACGTCGTTTAATTGTTTCTCTTTTCGCTTTGGTCTTTTGTGTGTTCCTTGTGGGACACTCATCTAATTTTAAATTTTCGTTCTTTCCTCCCGAGATCTTTTGATCTTTTTTTTTTTAGATTCTTTTCGGTTGATGTAACTGATTTGGAAGTTTAAAGGTGATCTCCAGCGCGCGAACTACGAACTTCAACTGCGGACGCCTTTATAAATCCCGTGTAATTCTATTATCTTGTTGTGTTGTCACAATATAGGTAGTTTCTATTCGATATATGGAGTTGGAGAGAAATGAAAAACGTTAAACATAATATACACTAATATTAATTATAAGTATCAAACTTATAATTAGGTACGTATATTAAACTGTAAGTATACAAAAATATATGAATAATATTATTAATATTTGATTATTTGATCTGTATCTTTGGTATACAGATTCGTATTTTCGCACGTAGCCACGGCAAAACCAGGCATTTTGGTCTTTTAATTGATATTTCACTGTTATAAACCAAAACTAGAATATTTAGTTGAACCCTGTGATAGTCCTGAACAATCATAATTACAAAAATACGACCGAAAAACCAGTGAAATCACAAAATACTTCCAGCTCTCAGTGGTAAACAAAGAATTCTGATTCCAACGTGACGTCATGCGTGTGTCGAATCTGTGACGAGAATTCAGCATACCGTGTTAGGTGTATCGTGGGTTATATGAAGATCTTGAGGCGACCGCCCATAGCAACAGTCTTTGCGCTTGGCTGATGCCAGCTTATGGTCTGAATCTTGGTGTTTTAGGATGTCCACACGAGTGATTGGGATTTCGATTATAAGCATTTTTTAAAGTTTTTTTACTTATTTTTTATTTAATTTTTAAAATTTTTCGTTTACAAAAATGTTTTTCTTGTGGTTCTAACTGAGTTATCATCAAAATATTTCGGAAACACAAGTTGTAATTTGTAATGAGCCCTAAATACGTGAAATTGAGTAGACATAAAATTGGACCTAGCTCTGAAAGGTTTTAAGATAAAGAGTGATTTCATCAAATGACCCAAGAAGAGACTATGAATAAAATAAACAAACACGTGTTTTGGCATTTTTTTAGATTTCGGTTGGAGGTTGATTAATAGGGGTGATTCTATTTTGAAGAGGTTACAAATAACTCACAATTACTTGGCCGTCCAAATCAATATTTATATGAGAGATCGTGTTTAGCGGGAAAAAAAAACCACCCAGTCCGTCAAAATATGGGTTGTGGGTATCGAACCAAATAAAATAAATGATTTACGGTGGGAAGGTTGGAGGTAAGTCCGTCAAAATATGAGTTGTGGGGTATCAAACCAAAGAATATAGAGTCTGGAATCCGAAACCATGGGTGATTGAAGAAGGTTGAAGGTATGCGCATCAAAATAACGATTGCCGGATATCAAACTAAAGTCTCGAATATAAAAGGGTGTTTTTTTTTTATTTCTCAAAAGTTATAATTTGGGTTGGGGGAAGGGTATTTGATGTATTTTATGATTACGTCAAAATATGTGTTGAGAGGTTTTAAATATGTGGCGAATAGAGTTAATATCAAAAAAAAAAAAATATATTTTTATAGGTAACAGGACATATTTTTTTTGGATCAATAGGGAGCTTTCTTATACATACTTTTCTACATTATTTTCGCTGATAGCAACGTATCGGGTAAACTGCTAGTGATTTTATTAGGAATCGGAATTTTTTTTTTATAGAACTGAGATAATTTGACTTGTTATTTTTTACTTCAGAGATATATTTTGCAGTTAGGGTTACCTGTTTTGCATTAGCTATCCAGCAAATGGTTAAAAATATGTTAATTTTAAAAAACTTACTTCTAATTATTATGTAAAAATCTGTCGCTATAAAATCGTAAATTAATACATTAAATTTAATATTTGCAGATAAACAGCATAAAACTGATTTTGTCTTATGTTAATCATACGTCATCATCATCTACTCTCAACTAAACCTCAAAAATACATTACTTTTGTCAGTTTCGTGCCCTGTCCCCATTGAAAATAAGTCAGAATATTAATCATTTTTGTTTAAAAATTTGTAATTTTGAAAATTTTCAAGGGAGACAGGGCAGAAAACTGACAAAAGTGATGTTTGATGTTTTTTCTTAATTAAATAATTAATAAAAAACAGATTTTTTTAAGTTTCGTCATTAGTACACCAAACGATGCACCTAAAATGGTATACAGAAGGTTTGTATGCACCCTTTTTTTTATAAAGGGACTAAGAAAAACAAATGAATCGGACAAAAGGATTTCCGAAAAGCCAGTAAAAAACCCCGGTTCCTCGGTAGCTCAGTAGGTAGAGCATTAGACTGGTATTCTAGAGGTCCCGGGTTCAAATTCTGGTCAAAGAAAAACTTTTTCCGATTTATTCCCTCACTCTTTGTCTTCTACGCCACAAATCTTTTTTGTAAAGTTATTAGGGCGCTAAATTTTCCTATTATTTAGTAAAACATTAGTCCAAGTATAAAACGACAAAATTAAAAAAACGAAAGAGTACATTTAGGCATTTTTGAGGTAAGTTTACTTACATGACATTTGTACAACGAAAAACGACAATTAATTTATATCAGATTTATGTCCAGGATTGTCCAGGATTGTAGACGTGGGATATCTACGCTGCTAGCTTGAGTTTAAGTCCGTCACTTGTTAGGCCCTGTATAATAAAATATATTAAATAGAAATGCAAAGGAATTCATAAAACCAAAAAAATGATTTGTAATCTCTGAGTGTGGGTAGCAGTAGCCTCTAAGAGGAAAGAATAACTAAATAAAAAGAGAAAAGGTCCTGAAATCCCATTGTTGTTTTTTTTTCTCGTTATATTTTCTGCTCATTGTATTTCGGTTGGTTCTTTGTCCCGGAAAAATGGAAATAAGTACAATAAAATTATTGGAAGAGTGAACCTAAAGAATATAACATAGAAATAACGATCGGATCCCCGTTTGGAGGGATTTTATCTAACGTGTCCTTAAAATAAGATTTATTAACTACGACGTATGCCAGAAAGTTGTGTACGTATACATTGGGATTACGCAATGACTGGCCTCAGGTCTCTATTAAAATAATTTATCTTTGACCTGCACGATAGGTGGCTATTATACGGTGGCCCGTAGGTGGCCCCTATCGGCCAGCTCAATTTTCACTGCTCGGTTCACACTTCTGACGTCACAAGCGGGAAATTTTTCAGTTGTTGCGAGCCTCTACCTGTTAGCGCATTCCTGATGTACTTCCCATTTTTGACGTCACAATCGCGCTTGTGACCTCACGGGTATGGAAATTTCCAGTAACTACGTTGTCCGATTGTAATTTTTATACATGGAAGGTGAGTTGCGTAGAAATGGAAGTTGAGAATGGGCAAATTGCCTATTTTTGCAGTTAGCTACGTTAGGTCTCCACAAGCATACAAAGACAGGCAAGACGCTCCAAACTTGATCGGGTCCAGCTCCAAGTCAGTGTTGACCTCCAAACCGAACTAACAGGTAAGTGTTTTGTCAACTGACGACAAAGGTAGAGATTTTGTATAATCAATATCATATGGTTTCTGATAAACTTGCTTCTGTTAGTTTTAGGAAATATAAGGAGCCCTTGAGCCTTACATGGTTTGAGACCAGTCATTCCCAGAGACTACACAACTTTAATTTCTGTGACAATGAGAGGAACTTAAAAACTTTAACAACTGGGCCGACAATAGTTTCCAGTAAGTATTCCTATACAAGAAATTTAAGTTTCCTTTTTTTAAACGGTTTATAAAAGTGTATAATTATGTACTTTATTTTTGTGTTTGCGGAGTTAGAATTTGGTATAATAAGTCTAAATAAAAAAATACTTTAAGTTTTGGAGTGAACTTTGAGCTAGGATTCCTTAGTGGATCTTAAGTATATTGTTTTTCATTGTTTCAGGCTCCTGCGGAGGCCAAAGCATCCTTTTTGGGCTCTGAACAAGTTGACTGTTGGATACATTTTTACTCGATTTAAACTGGATTATTACTTAATAAATATAAGAAAAAGTATGACTTTGTATAGTTATGTTTAATATACTTCGTAATTAAGTGAATTTGTTCATTAGAAAGGTTTTAATGTTGTTTTGTTTAAAATATTTAAGTTTATATTAAAACTTTGCTAGAATAAAATGCATCCATTTAAAATAATCATAATTTGAGTATAATTCAACCTCAATAAAAGTTAGATATTTTAAACAGCGCATTCTCCATGATCCGTAGAAAGCAACCACAAAATGAACCACATGTTCTAGTCAAATGTGTAAAAAATTTTGGCTTTTAAAGAATTATTATTTTTAAATTCCAACATACATTTTGAGACCCCCAAAAACTTCTTTTCTTTAATGAACTTTAAAATAATAACTTTTTGTTCGGTTTGAAAAGGAAAATAGAAATATAATTTCATGTTGTCCCTGTAAAAAAAACAATAAATATTTGAGTTTTCTGCTTGTCAAGCAGCCCTACTCTTGTTTTCAAAAGAAGTTTAAATAGAATTCAACTTTTAAATTAACCGCATAAATTAAAGCAAAAAATTGTAAAACCTAACTTTTAGTTAGAGCTTCCAAGAACAAAACACAAAAGTTTATTTTTTTTATACTATAACACCATCGTATGCATCGAGCCATGAGTTACCATCGATTAATAGAGCAGTATCATCTGCAAAACAGACAATTTTACCATTTACTTTTAAATTTAGGAAGCTGTTAACGTAAATCGAAAACAGTATTGGACTCATTACAGTACCTTGAGGTACACCTACCTCCACTTTTTGAACTTCACGATACATTTTGGCACCTATCATCTAAGTAGGATCCAAACAGTTTATGCACTATACCACGAATTCCAATACTCTCGTTTGAGTAAATCGGGTGATTAAATGTGTCGAAAACCTTTTTTAAGTCTAAGAAAACAAATACTGGTTTAAGGCCCTAATTCACACTATCCGTAATAAATTAACGCATTATCAGTACTTACACCCGGTTTAACCCTAAACTGATGCGGAAATTTGATTTTATATTCCTCATGGTAACTCCAAAGCTTTACTTTAATGTACTTTTCAACTATTTTGTTAAGGTTACTACACATATCTACTACTGTAATTGTTCTTGTTTGTTTTATCTCAACTTTTGTGAATTGGAACGACAACAGATTCAAAATGTTTAGGATAATAACCTGAAGAAAAAATGCTATTAATAAGATGTAAAAGTGGTTTAATTAAGCTTTTGTGATTTTCCTTTACAAGCTTAGAGGAAATTCCATTTTCTCCCCATGAGTTGGTGTTTTTTTTTCTCAACAGATTCAAGAAACAGAGATTTATTGGATAAACTTTTACATGTTTGTGGTTCTGAATCTATTTTAGACGCAAGATTTTTAACAATTGAGCTAATCCATCCTGACACTATAAGTTTTACATTATTTTTTTCTTGGTACTCTTTTGAATCCTTCTAAATACTTTGCCAGATTTTTCTAAGATTATTTAAGCTTTGTGTTGTTATTTTTTCTTTGTAGTTAGAATATTTCATTTCTTCACTTCACTAAACATTTGACAAACAATCCCTATATTTGAGTTTTGACAGCTATTGGACAATAATTAGATCTTACTACAGCTTTTTGAAAGTTTTTTCTGTAGTGGATACATTTTACAAGACTCGTAGTTAACCAAGGATTCAGGCATCTATGTTTATTAGGAATTGAAATTTGTTTTGAGCTTCCGCTATATAAATTTTATTTTTTTCTGTTAGTTTTTGGGCTTTAGTGTCAGGATGGCTTATCTTTTGACAAAATTCTTGAACCCGCTTGGATTCGCTAGGACCAAACGCAATAATAAATAAATTTCGTACTTGTGAGGTCACAAAGTGCGATTGTGACGTCAGAATTGGGAAGTGAGAACTGTGAACTGCGCTGGCGGGTAGAGGCACGTAACCACTGAGAAATTTCCCATTTGTAACGTCAGAAGTGCGATTCTGACGTCAAAAGTGCCAACCGAGAAGTGAGAAGTGAACTGGCGGATAGGGGCCACTATACTAATATATATCTCTGATTTTGGCCTGAACTCATCAGCTTCCTTTTTTTATATAATTCTTGTAAACTCTGACAAAAAACAAATAAAATGTTGTACTTTTTTTTTTTATTTAAATGTAATAGTGTGGCATTCTCACAATGTAAGGGGGTATAATCCCCAATACGTGTTGAATTTTAGTTTCTAAAATGTGAATTTGTTTTATCTTCATAAAATTGCATTTACAACAAAGTAGCAGTACACTTAGCTTTGTAAATCTACACAAATAAATGTGAATATACACTATCAGGTATGTAAATTGTAAGGTAAATCCACAACCTTTTTGTAAAAATACACGCAGCAAGTAATTTTACAGTATCCAGTATGGCCACACAGTAACACTGAAAAAAATATCGTACATAGTATTAATAACAGGCGTTTATTAATTTTTTATAGATAATTGTACATAAATAACACGTAACTGTTACAAAAATCGGAGAAAAGTTATAAAAATTGTCATATACAGTAATGAAATTAATAAACGGAAGTTATGAAATCAATGAAAAATATTTCTTGACATTTTATAGAGAGTTGTTATTAATAGTATGTACAGGTTATGGAGACAATAAAAGAGCATATGAAATAAATAAAACATGTTAACGATTTTAATCAATGTCTTGAATAAATTTAACAAATGGCGATTATTGACTGTCGTTTAAAATTTGTTATGGAATATAAGTAGAAGTTTATGAAAATTATGAACCGGGCATACAAAAATTTATGTACGTAACATTCTTTTCTTTTCTTAAAGACTCTTTATATTGTAACAACTTTTTTTCGAAACTGTGTCTTGCAGCAGTAAAATCAATAACTCATTTTGTCTATAAAATTTATGTAAACTTGATTATGACATTAATAAAACTTTAGATCGGAGCAAAAATCATATACAAAATACATTGGCTCAATGTATTTTTTTAGGAAACGTTGCCTTTTTTGGTTCAGTGAACCAACGATCGAAATTAACTCTGTGTTTCGGACTTCCATTGTCTATATTTTTAGCCCCAAAAAGCAAAAAAGCAGGAACGATTTCTGTGTACGTCACTGCTTTTACAACTCAGAACTCTTAAACATTCTTAAACTTCTAATATTTTTTTCTCTAGAAATTCACTATCAAAGTATTTAAAACTATTAACATGACTCTTCTGATAAAACGTTGCCCAAACGAACAAAAATTTAAGGTTAATGTTAATCCCATCTAAAAATAAACGAAAAAATTCTAAAATGTGCAGTAAAAGCATAATCCGAAAAACGTGCACTCATTATAAAAAGGCATGCATAAAGATCAGTTTTAAATACCTTTTTACCTAAATTAATCTAGGATTTCGCGCGGAAAGATAAATTTACATTTTCGTAATACCTACATGCATTTTAAAATTCACGGTTTGTAGAAAAAATAAATTAAGTTTTAGGATTTAGGTACCTAGATATAGTTTGATGTTTGATGTTACCAATTGACATTATTATTAGTATTGATATTAGACACTTAAAGTAAATATTTCAACGCATCGGTATCGGTATACGTAACGCGTTCGAAACAAACTCAAATACACTACATTTTTGACTGTTTTATGCGATGTTTCGAACGATGTCCGCATTCTTGAAGGTTGCGATGACAGAACTGCTGATTGAAATTGTTGCGTATGTTCGTGGGTCCGTAACGATACGTACACTATCAGCATCATAAAAGTGGTACACAATACTTTTTGTTGTAATACCTTGGTCTATTTTTACAAACAAAGTCACATTGTTGTATTTTTCTTAAACTGTCAAAGTATGTCATTCTGTATTTCAGTCCGACAAATAAATAAAAAAATTTCTCCACAAATTTCTTTATTTGATTAAGCCCAACTCCTAGCAAAACTACAGTTAGGATGGTCAATTAGGGACGTGGCTAGACATTATGGACGCAGTAAAACCAAGATTATAAAAATTCAAAAACGAAGGGAAGAAGATCAGACAATAGAGAGAAAACAATGGAATGGTTTATTGAAAGTTTCAACTGATGAACAAGATTTTGACCTTATCGCTTTTATGGAAGAAAACCCTTTTGCATCTGTTGCCCAGGCAAAGCAAAATTAAACTTACGAATGAAAAAAAAACCGGCCGGGTTACTTTTTGCCCTTAGTAGTAGTAATTAGTCTCTAAAGGAACCAGAGTTTTGGCGAAAGGTAATATTTTCCGATGAAAACGTTTTCCAGTCCTGTAGTGACAGAAAACAAATTCGGGTGTATCGTCCACCAAGAACGCGCTATAAGGAAAGATATATTGCTGGTAACAACGATCGCGCTGGAAGATTTTCGGTAAATATGTGAGGTTGGATTTCTGCTAGAGGTCATGGTGCTCTATTTCGAATCAATGGAAGGCTTACAGCACAGGTTTACGTGGACATTTTAGAGAACACCATGCTTCCAGCCGTCACAGAATTTTACCAAGACTCTGCCCTGCTCATACGGCCAGAATTTGACAAACTTGGTTTCGAGAGCAAAATATTAAAGTTCTTATGAAGAAGTGATTGGTGAAAATGAAAACCTTTTTGAAATTTTGGCTGATTCTCTACCATGGTATAATTGAGGTGAATGGCGCAATGACTAGATATTAAAATTTATATGTTTCTATTGTTTTATAATTTTCGTTACAGTTGTGTTTTTTTAATTTTTGGTTATAGTTGTTTTATGCATTAGCATATTATTCTAATATAAAAATGATTTTTGAAAGTAATCTTTGATGTCAATATTTTGACATTTTAGTACAAGTTAAAAAAGAACTCTGTTTATCACGTACCACTTTTAAGATGCCGATAGTGTACATCCTTCCGTACGCAGAGATTCATTACACCCGTCAAAGAAGCAGGCATCGTTCGAAACGTGGCATGAACAAGTCAAAAGGTAGTGTATTTTGACTTTGTTTCGAACGCGTTACGTATACCAAAACCGATGCGTTAAAATATTTACTTTAAGTGTCTATTACCGATTGACAACATGTGTAAACTCTGACAATTCTGGACGGAAATTTTGGTTCGTATAAAATTATTCCAATCAAATTTCTTTCATTTTTTACTAGATTGGCAGCACAAAAGTTCCCGAAAAAGTTGATTTTTATTGCCAGCCTTCAATAACAAATTGGTTACTTTTTGGGGATTTTTATATCTTTGTGGGGATTTTTGTACCTCCAATAGCCTGATTGTTTTATGTGTTGTTGTACTCCTCCTTAGAATAATTTTGCTTCTAACCCTCCCAGAAGTACCCAAAAAGTGAAGTCAAAGTTGTCGAAATTGCACTTTTTGGGAATGTTTGATTTATGGTATTGACCTTATTTGAAAACCAACATTAATATTATTTCCTTTTTTGAATTTGCTTTAACCGCCTTTTAAAAATTATATTCAAAATGTCAAAACTGGCACCGCGGGTTATATTGTACTTTTTTATTTCTCGACCGATTTAAAGGAAACTCTCTTTAAATTAAATTATTAAACTCTTCCAAAACACCTAACTTTGGCACAAAACTGACAAGATCTCAGTCGCCGACTGGCGTCGGCCATATGGAACTTCGATATTTTTTTTCCGATTTAAACAAAACTTTTGTTGCACATAAAGCTTTTTACAATATCTAATTTTGATCCAAAATTGACAAATTAAATTCGTTAATTTTGTATGATTTAAACAAAACTTTTTTAAAATATAAACTATTAGAGGTCAGTCAATTTGCCCCCTCCCCCAGAAACGATTTCTGAAAAATTTTTAGACCATAATTTTGCACATATTTTGCACAATTTTGCACATCATAAATTGAATTTTACACACTTTCCAATGAGTAACTGTGGTAATTTTTCTACACTGAACCAAAAAAGGTAAAGTTTTATCAATATCATAATCATTTATAGCCAAAATGAGTTATTGATTTTACTGCTGCAAGGCTATGAAGGCTTTTATGAAATCAAGGATTAAGAGACATGTTTTCATAGCTTTTAGTTACACTTAAGAATGAATTTAGTAAAAGACTGTTACGTACATAAATTTCATAAACTTGTTTATATATTTTGTATGCCCGGTTCATAATTTTCATAAACTTGTCCAAACATTCTATAACAACTTTTAAAAGATTATTAAATTTATTTGAGGTATTGATTAAAATCGTCAACAGTTTTATTTCATATGCTCTTTTATTATCTCCAAAATCTGTACATACTATTAATAACAACTCTCTATAAAATGTCAAGAGACATTTTTCATTGATTTCATAACTTCCGTTTATTAATTTCATTACTGTATATAACAATTTTTATAACTTTCCTCACGATTTTATATGGGGAGGGGGCTAACTTGATCGTAGCCCCCTCTTCAAATAAGGGTTTTTGAAAATTTTGGTATAATTCGAAAGATCTTATTTTGCACCATTTTACACAACCATTTTGAAACTTTGCACACCCCATGGGAACCCGCAATAGGGTTCTCGAGTAACTAGGCTGGCCTCCTCCGCAGGTGATATATTTTTTAAAAATATTGGTACCATTCGAAAGATCTAATTTCGCACAATTCTGCAAACCTATTTTGAAATCTCGCACACACCATGAACCCGCCGCCCGGAGGGTTCTTGAGTAACCATCGCGTCATAGCCCTTCTCCAGAAGATATTTTTAGAAATTTTTTATATTATTCTAACTGTATAGTTTTCCATAATTTTGCTGCAGACTAATTTTTAAATTTTGGCAAACCCCAAGAACTCGGTTATCTAAGAACTCTCCCGAGGGTTCCTGGAGGGGGGGGGAGGTTGGGAATTTTCTTAAATTTATGTGTGAAATTGTGCAATATTGAACCTTTCGAATAACATACAAATTTTCAAAAAACATCATCTGGGGGGGGGGGCAGCCTCGTTACTCGAGAACCCTATTGCGGGTTTCCACGGGGTATGCAAAATTTCAAAATAGGTGTGCAAAATTGTGCCAAATGATGGACTGCAAATTTTTCAGAAGCTGTATCTGGCGAGGGGGGGGGCAAAGTTGACCGACCGGATTATCAGAAAGGCTTTAGGTGCAACAAAACTTTTCTTTAAATCGTGAATCGGATGAAAAATAAAATAAATTTTAAAAGTTGATAGCAACTGAAATCTGTCAGTAATTTAAAGAAAGATTTTTTTAAATTTTACGAGAAATATAAAATTTCAATATGGTGGATCAGTTTTACTATTTTTAAGTTAATTTAACAAAAAAGCGGTTATGGCAAATTCAAAAAAGGAAATTATATACAGGTTGATATTATTCAAGCAAGGTCAATACAATAAATCAAAAAGGATGTCGCCCTTTTTAAACGGAAATTTGTATTTGGTAAAGAAGATTTATGTTTTATTGCGCCAACTCTCTACCCCTCTCAGAAGTACCCGAAAAGTGAAGTCAAACTCGTCGATTCCGCACTATTTAGCATTTTTTGAATTATTGTACTGACCTTATTTGCAAACCGACCAAAATCTAATTTTCTTTTTTATATTTGTCATAACTGGCTTTTTAAAAATAAAATTTTAAACGTCAAAATTGCACTGCCATCTTGGATCCGCCATATTAAATTTTTTATCTGATTTAAACGAAACTTTCTCTAAATTATAAAACGTTTCCAAGACACCGTGACGAAAACCTGACAGATATCAGTCTCCATCTTGTGTCGGCCATGTTGAACTTCATTCTTTTTTGTTCAATTTAAACAAAACTTTTGTTGCATATAAAGCGTTTTCAAAAATATCCAATTTTGTTCCAAAATTGACATACGTCAGTAGCCATCTTACAAGGACCATATTGAACTTCGTTATATTTTGCTTGATTTAAACATAATTTTTTAAAACATTATAACAACACACATTTAAGGTTTTCTAATATTACTTAAATAGAAAGCAAAATTGACATATGTCAGTTAACTTTGTTGGTTTTTGTCCGATTTGAACAAATTGCATATAAAGCGTTTTTAACAATATACAATTTTGACCCAAAATTGACATATGTCAGTAGCCATTTTGCGTCGGCTATATTCAACTTCGATGTTTTTACTCCGATTTAAATCATACTTTCTTGTTCATAAAGCGTTTTTAACAATATTTATAATTTATAAATTGCATGAAAAGTTTTGTTTAAATCGGGCAGAATATGTTTTATATATATATATATATTGTTGAAAATGCTTTATGTTTTGTTTAAATCGGACAATTTGTTTTTTTCCACTAGAAATAAGTGATTTCAGTCAAAAAAGACCTAAGTACAAAATTTCGTCATGGTGTCTGTCTGTCTGTAACACGATTACTCAAAAACCGCTAAACCGATTTTTATCAAATTTGACACAAGCAATTCTCTGTCATCAGGCGGTGAGCTGATTAGGTTTTTGGGGGGAGTGGGTGGTTGGCAGAAGGGTAGGAAGGGGGATTGAACTTTTCAAAAAATTGTAAATCACGAACCGTAGCAGCTGGCGACACGCGGTGTTCACATTAAGAGAGATAAATGCATTTTCAACAAAAAAAAAAAAAAAATCAAAAAGGAATATTTTTTTTTTAAATGTTCCTAGGCGATCGCCCACCCATTCCCTTGCTAAAAATATTGATGTTAATTTAAAAAAGTGTTGGGAGAAGGGGGGTAATTAGCTTTGATTAGACCTTAATATTTCACAAAGAACGTGAAAAAAAGCAAATTGCCTAAATTCGAAACATTTTAACCTACGACGCTATAACCCAGCGTGGCGTTACAATTTTAGTTTAATTTAAATTGATTTTTATTAACACCATTTAAAAAGTATTAATTTGACTTTTTGGAATTATTTTTGCCTGCGGCGCTTTCAAAAGCGAATGTTTGTATTTTATATTATTATACTAATATGTAATCAAACCGAACATTAGGTACTAACCCTCCTCCCCCTTTTAATTTAAAATAACAGGGGGAAGAAAGGGAAAAAGATTCTTCTCGGACATTCTTCTTATACCACCAGAATTCCGTGGAAAAGGCAGTGTTGGATAGTACCAATAAAAAATTAAACATTATTCTGGAGATCTAAAAAAATAGATTGGATATGGGCATGTCTATGCACTTAACGTTATTTTCCACAACTTTGCCAGGGTACCCAGAGAAAACTAAAGTAAAGAATTAGCTGAAATTTTGCAAGGTTGTTTATTTTAAGATTTTTAACAAAAATATCTGAAGGATTTTTCAAAATTTTTAATATTTTTTTTTCGATAAAAACAAGGTCTTGTGATAACATTTTTCTTCCAAGTTTCACAATCGATTTAAAAAAATAGAAAATTATTATCAATAATTTCCTCTGGATTACATTATTACTTTTTTTTATACCTTCATCAAAAACATGATTTTAGTAACTGTCTTCAGATAACTAAAGCATGGCTTTTTTGGTTACCGATACAAAAGTACTTTTTTGTCACGGGTGCAAAAAAATATTTCTGTCCGTTTTTTACCCAAAGTTAAAGAGAAATAGTGGAAAATAGTAACATTGAAAAAGTCTAATTATTCTTGTCTAAAAATTAAGCCATTTTCGCCTATTTTCACCAAGTATTTACTAGAAAAATAGTTTTAAAACTTCCTCAAAATATCAAACTGTCAAAGATTAAAATGTCGCAACAATGAACGTGACCGAGCAAAATAGAACATCGCTATGGAAACGATTGTTATTTCATTTACCAGCCACCTTGATTTATAGTGTAAAGATGGTGTGTTGCCGGAAGTGCTCTTCGTTCGAGATTTTTAAAAAAAAAATTCTGTTTTTCTTGGATTTCTTGGTAAAGGTATTAAAAAAATAGTGTTAACAACTCTCTCTCGACTCGCTGCGCTCGTTATTTAAACCAACGCTTGTAAAAAAAGCACTATTTTAGCCACTAGTTGTCAAAACTACTATTTACATTTCCCTGCCTGAACAAAAAAAAATAGGGGTCTTTTTTCAAAAAGTCTGGGCAATTTGGCCAAGGAAATCATTTATCGATAAATCTTGCTTTCTAAGCATTTGTATTTCATTGAATTTTGAGAGAGCATAGTCCAAGAGTTGTAATATAGATCGCGGTGTTCGATCGGGATCATTTGGCGGATTTACTGGCGTTTTATGGTAATTACGGACATGCATGCAGTGTTGCTAAAAACTATTTCCCTAGATCATAACTATGGCCTTAACCAATTTTCTAGCAGCAAATTTATGGTTGAACAAACAGAATATTTTCGTTTCAGATAGGTCCGCTTTGAAAACTTTGTGAAACTTTATCGCAAACAGCAACGGACTGCAAATAATTTGTCTAAAGTGATTATTGGACAGAAAAAGGCCCGGAGAGTTCGAATGGTGGAATAAAAGAAAAATCTATTCAATTTGTCATAAAACTATGAAAGATCGTGGGAAAAATTAAGAATTATTTTTCACGTACTAACCCAGTTATGTTAAGCCAATTATTTTATTTTTTGATATTGATATTTTGATGTATTAACAAGCAAAAATCCACAACAAAATAAGAAAGTTATATAGTAGTAGCTTATATACACAGGGTGACCACTTGTCATAAAATCATAATTTGTCATAATTTTTGAAGATGTGTCCCAAAACAGTCCTAAAATTGGCTAAATGTCATAAAAATCATGACAATCTACCCTTTGCGGATCACTATTTTTTAAGACAATTTAATTTTGCAAATGCTACTGGATACATTGATTTGGTGTATTTAAAATGATTAGTCAAGAAATACTAGGTCATGTTTAACCTTTTTCTCTCTAGGGATGTGTTAGACTAGTTGCGCTCATTAAATTTATGTAAACGGATTATTACAGTGATTAAATTCTGCTATACCATGATCCTCCTTTATTTTATGCTTTTGAAAAGAGATGCAGAATACTTTGGTTTTTTGGCACCTAACCTAAAAAATTGTGTGCAATAGCGGCAATGTTTCAAAAAAATGTAAAACAAAAACATGAGTGAAAAAAAAACAAAATATAATCCTGACTGGTAGGAAAAATATTCCTGGATAATAGAGGATAAAAATGATTCTTATTCTGCTTATTGCAAGTGAAGTTGCGAAAATTTTAAAATTAATGGAAGTGGCATTGGTCAAGTCTAAAGGCCCTCTATACATTTGACAGTTGTTGTTTTACCAGAGGTGAGCAACTCATATTGCCCTCTCTTTCTAGTTGTTTTCATATTTGCATATAAAACCGATTTTATGAAATGGACTGATATTTTGTTGTCTCTTTTTATAATTTCCCCAGACAGTTTTTGAGAGATTGATTTTTTTGGTTAAGGCTATAGTTTCTCTCCAGATTTTAAGTAAAAAAAAGTACAACTGACAACGTCTTGTTCGTTAATTTTTTTAATCTTTTGCCAGAGTGCGCAGGGAAAACTAAACATCAGAATTAGTTGAAACTTTGCAGGGGTAATCATTTTTAAATGCTTAACAAAAATATATGAAGGATTTTTCAAAATTCTCAATTATTTTTTCTTCAAAGTAAAAGCTCTGGTGCTGTCATCTATCCCAAAAGCCTCAAAATAATTGCGGTTTAGAACAAACCCGATTTACAAAAAAAATAGAGAAATACTCACAATTTCTTTTGGATTACATTTTTCCTTTTTATATTTCCTTGCTTTAGCGAAAATAAAAACTAAGTTTCCTTTTTTCTAAAAGCCTGTGCACTCCGGAAAAGAAAACCGAGCAATCAATCACACTTCATTGAATTTGAGAAACACATGCAGTTCAGGTGTTTTGCCAACAAATTTTAAATCGGGCCGCAGTCTGACAGAAGAGTATTTTTACGTTTTCTGACCATTCAAATGTGTTTTCAAATGTTTTTGAAAACACATTTCTAAAACAAATATGAAACCAATCCGCGTGTACGGTCTCCCGCCGAAATAGGCCTAGCGCTGCGCGGGCATTACCTCCCATCTATCAAAGAACCAAGAGAACTTTACTGGCTCATTGGGATTACTAGGAATACGCATAGAAACATTCGGCGCCCATAACCCTACATAATTTTTTTTTTATTTTGATTCAACCATTTTTTTAAATTTAAAGTATTGCGGCATAGTTATGTGCAATTGTATTAGTGAAATCTTGGAGTGCAAAAGATAGATTTTAGAACCTCACTTTTAAAAACACACGGATACTTGAGTACTAACAAAACAGGTCAGTAAAGCTCCATTTAGAGGTTGGAAAAACTCTAGCTAGTCGTTGACACTCCTGTTTAAAATATTAATTAAGTTAACCTGTTGTCGGTATCAGCTAGCGGGAATGTTTCCAATTCAATTATAAATGCACCTGTAAATACAACCTTAAACATTACACCCGCAGTTACTTTAATACGTAGTCGGGTAGCTTTTTTTTAGCAGGTAATTCTGCAATAAATAGTTTTCTTTTATTTTAGTATTTTACTTGGTTTTGTAGCGGCGCAGAATGCGAAAAGTCAAAATAACTAACCTAACCCCAAATTTTTGACCCGGTGCTAAAAAATCTCTGGTGTCCCACTGTGGATAAATATAAATAAAGTCTCCGCGTTGCCGTGGAAAACAAATTCAATGACGTAAAATTTTGCAAAAAAATCAGGTCGACATAGTTAAATTGATTTCCCGTACAGTGTTCCAAAAAAAATTCCCCAGATTGTAACTCCGACCTTAAGAAGATGTGTCAGGCTTTGACAAAAAAAACAGTTAATAATATAGGTAAAATATATTTTTAAGCTAATCTTACTTACCTTGCAAATTCGATTATTTTTATTAATTTTTCAGTTTGGCAAATGCATGATCAACTTCCATCTTTTTTGCGTTTCTTTTTTCATTGGACAAGGAAACACAACAAAGTCGTAGGCGCAAGTATTTTTACTTCTTATACCGCAATATTCGATTTTTAAACCGCATTTAAATCATCAAATTTAAAATATTATTTGCGTTTATTATTCCCACTTGCAACGACTTTTTTTATGCCTCCATTAACAATGCGGCCAATGCATCGCAAAATTCCGACGGCGATTTAGCTATAGTCGTATTACTGGCTATTTATCTTTATTACAATCTGGCAACGTCGGATTTTACTCGAGATTTTCGTTTTTATTTGGTGGGAACACTGAACATTTTTGTTATTTGACATCCAGAGTCTGATCAAACCTCAAAAAACAGTTTGTTGTATTTTTTATTGAAAAAAGGTAAAAATGTTTGAAGAAAAGGAAAGAAAAAGAAAAAGGACCGTGAATTTCACGCCAAGAGAAATTAGCCACCTTTTTGGGGTGTCTGTGAAATACAAGAAAATAATAGAAAACAAGCAGACGAATACGGTTGCTAATAGTGAAATGAAAATAAACAACAAGAAGTTCATTTCTGACATCTCTTTCATGGTTCGGTCTCTGGAAGAAGAGTCTTCTTGGGTAGTTCCAAGTTATCATCTTTGCAATCATTTACCAAAACGTTATCCATTAAGTCGATATATTCCATTTTTTCAAGAAAAAAATCACTTTTTAGAAAAAAGAACGCGTACTTTTAGGTTAGAACTGCTTAAATGTGGTTTAATATTAATTTAAATGGAGGAATTTGGCCGCTTGGCTAATGCCGATTTAAAGATCCTTGAAAGGTCCATTAAAATCGGTACAACAAGCAAAATTCGCTAATGATACTTAATACACGGTCCTTTAACTTAATGGACGCATAAAAAAAGTCGCTGCAAGTGAGCGTTAATCAAAAATATGACAATGACAAAATTATTTATTCTCAGTGGTTGCCAACTATCACATTGCCAACACATAAAAAAATTGTTGCTCATCTCTGGTTAAACAATAACTGTCAAAAATTGTATACAGGGCCTCTAGTCAAGTCAAGGTTCACGGAAAAGGCGTTTTTACATAACGCTGTTCCTTTTATATTAGTATGTGTTTATAATATAACATGGGTAGTAGTTAAATGTTGAATGAATAGTTCTCTAAAATCAAACCAAACATATGTAACTTTCTTGTTTAGCATATTTTAATTGGTAACTAAGTTTTGACTAATATCCAGCAAATACAAATCGTCGGCATTGAATCGTGCCAATGTCGATAACGCCGGTAGTGTGTCAGCATCGGCGACTACACACCGGCCCGATGTTGGACAGATTGCGATTTTCAGTTTTCGGTCAATAAGCGGCAACTGACAGAGGTCCACATTACTATAGTCGACTTTTGGAACTTTGTTTAATCGGTCGAAAATCGGCAAATGATTTACTATAATCGACTTTATGCCGACGCCCACTTTATCTGCTTTAGGGCCGACGACCGCGACGATCCGACTGGAACCTTGTTTAATCGGACGAGAATCGGCAACTGACGATGGCCCGATTTCCTATGGTCGACATTATGCCAACGCAAACTTTGTCTGCTTTAGGGCCGATGATTATCCGATAGGAACTTTCTTTAATCGGTCGCCAATCGGCAACTGACGATAGTCCGATTACGCCACCTTAAAATTTTTAAACTGGTTAATAGTTTCTGCCTAGTATGTAGAGATGGCGCTAATGTCACTATTTTCCCTGTAGTTACAGTGGAAGATAATATTATATATACAATGAGCAAAGATATTTCAAAAAAAGAATGTGAACTTGACAAGATGGTGGTACTTTTCTACAAGAATCACCTCTTCTGCCACTTAACCCTTTGTTTCCTACTGGTTTCACAGTGAAACCATTTACTCTATAATTTTTCTCCAAGCTCCTGACGGATCCACGGCGATACCAATGGGCGGAGCTCAAACTAATATGAGATATCGTTACGCTTCAATAATTGTTTTTGCGCCATAGGTCACTTAGATATTATTATTTGTTATTTACACACGTGGTTTTTAGTAAACGTTGATTAGGTTTGGAAAAAGGTTCAATTTTGGTGTTTTTAGAATGTCGGGTAAGCTGAATTAATTATTATTTTAATTTTAGGATACCCGGCAAGCTATAAAATAGATTTTTAAGTTCGATAATGTTACTTTTACGGTATTTTTTGTTAAAAATATTAGTGATTTCATGGTGATACCAGTAGGCGATAAAATATTTTTTTTACGTGGACGGGATAAAATACTATTTCAAGATCTGGAAGCGATGGAGTCAACGGACTTGTTCACGCTCATAAACGAGATTATAAGCGATTGTGGATCGGAATTAGAAAATAGTAGTAGTGAGCAAAAGTTCCATCCCTCAAGTTATTTCGAACTGCTACAGTTCTTGGACTTGTTGGAGCCAATAAAAGTGTCACGAAAAATGGAAGACAATTATCCACAGTGCCTTGCTACAAAGTTCATGTATCCCCAGAAGTGAGGTTTGACTCGTGTGACCATCATGCCGATATATGGTACTTCTCGCAGATATGCTCTATAATCTGAGAAATCTGGATCTCATCGAACTAGATTATCCAGATACTTTTTTCATATTTTGATTTTTTTTCAGATGTAAAGACGGTCTGTGCATGTCTGACAAGAAAAATTATTTTTTTGATTTTCATAAGAACTAGATATGTTTAGTTCTGAATTTAGTTAGTTCAATTGTGATTTTTTAGTTCATTCCTGATTATTTATAGTTAGATAGCTCAAGGTAGAAAAAGTGTTGTTATGTCCTACCGGTTTTACGGTGAAACCACCCTCTAGAGCCCTCCAGCACTGCTGGAGGAAAATTATACCGAAATAAAGTTTTTTGAGATTGCCAAGAGTGAAAAACATTAACTTCATTCATCTTGAAATAAAAAAAAAAAGTCCGGACGCAAAGGGTTAAACCAGCCCGACTGGTTAAGCACCCGCATTATCGAAACTTTGTAGTTTGCCAATGTTGGATCGTGTCAAGCAACCACCGATGGACCTTCGTCAATCACCGACTTCGGGCCGCTTTGAGAGTCTGATGTGGGGCCTTATTTCCCACGTTTTTTCGAATCTTTGTGGTTTGCCATTGTCGGGCCATTTTCAGCTACCACCGACGGACCTTCGTCAATCGCCGACGTTGGACCGCTTTAGGAAACCAATGTCGGACTTGAATAGTTTACCGATGTCAAGCCGAGACCAGCTTGCCTACGTTAAACCGACCAAATTAAGCAGCTTTATAGGCGGATGGTCGGTACCATGTGGTTAAACCATATCGGACTTTAATCGTACGGCGACAGTATGCCGATGTCAGCAAAAAGTAAAATTTACCATTGGCCCGACGGCGGGTTACAGTCTAACGCTGCGTCGTACATTGGGCCTACATCGCAAAGCGCACAAAAAATACTGCTGGTCCGATGTCGTAAATCGACGTCGTGCTGATGACGGCAAATTCGGCAATCGACATCGGGCTGACGAAGGCTCGTGTTTGCTGGGTAGTTCCGTAAAAGTGAATGATCTCCTGCTATTATATGTACGGTGTAGTTATTTTTTTTTGAGAGTGTACCTTGTACATATTAATAATGGATTTTTTTTTTGTGGATTAAAAAGTAGAAATTTTTGGAAATCGCATGACATGTGTCAAAAATTTCCACGGAAATCGCATCTTATATCTTTATGTTAGATTTTCTAATGTTTTAAATAAAATTTGTTCTCTGATGGAAATATGCAGTTTCACTCAGTATATTCGCTATCAAAATATAACGCGTGCATGTCAGACTACTTTCTCGGAAATATTTAAAAATTTCGTTTTCAGCCAATTTCTTTCAAAAATTTCCTGGAAATCTGTCATGCACTAGGTATATTAGTTCTGAAAATACACCAACAATACAACGACTATTTATACCTTTAGGTTTTTCTTAATTGGTGTGTATTCAAGTAAAATTTTTTTTAAGTTAAAAAATTCACATACCTATATTTTTTTTTTAATATATCATAAAAATGTCAAAATTTTTCTGAAAAAATGTCATTAATTCATAAAAAAAATAACGGTTTTATCAGTGGTCACTTTGATACAGGCCGATTCAAAAGTTTTTCGAAAGATTTTACCTGCAGGTAAAATTTGTTTCCCTGAAAAAGGATTCATAAAACATTTTTTTTTGAAAACCTTTCGTGTCCGAGATATTTGCATTCAAAAATTGTTAATCTTTTTTTTGTGAAGCATCGTTTATCTACGTATTAGCCTCAAAAAGGGTGCGTTTAAAAATAAAAGCTGATAGTGAGGCGAGTGTAGGGTAAGGTAGTGTTTATGACGTCATCAAAAATCAGGAAGTGACCCTGGGGAGAATATTCCTTTAAATTTTCGAACGCGGATGTTGAATTTGTTTTAAAAACTAATTTAGTTTCAGTTTAAGGAAATAGTCCATTAGCCATTCGAATTGGTCCAAATATCATTATTTTTGTGTAAAATACATTTTCTGTTCACCCAGACCAAAAAAGTAGACAAGAAAAAAATTACTTTTTAGGTTAAAATGCTACTGCGCAGACGTGGGTAACTTTTACTGGCGTTCATCTCTTTGATTTTCAAACGGAGGTGTATCACGATATTAATTTCACCTCAGTCATTTTCGAACGGTTTTGGGCTAGCCGAAGTATAACCTTTACCCTTGGGTAAAAATTTTAAAACGCACCCCTGCAGCCACATAAATAGTTAAAAACAAAACTTTGACAACTTCAAAATTCTTGACAAAAACCAGAAAATATTTCAGGGTTAGTACATCCCTAATAGCACAGAAATATTCCCCGAACATTTGCTGAATGTTCAGTTAGGATATTGGGAACATTCCCTGAATGGGAGAAATTATATATTAGCGGGGTATAACCTTTTATTATAATTATTTTTTATTGGAAATAAATATTAGCCGACAGATAAAAATATCCTGAAAAAAATATTTACCGCAGCTGTTAGAATAACAAACAATATTCTGTGATATTTTTTAGAACTTTGGTAGAACATTGGTAGATTATCCTGACTAGAACATTCGCTGAATGTATTACCTAGGATATTCCCAGAATATCTCCTAAATGTGGGAGGGCATTTTTAGGACCTTACCAGAACATTCATGGAATATTCTGCATAGAATATTCGGTGAATGTACTTCTCAGGATGTGTAAGAATGTTTTGTGAATGTGCTGTCCATATCCAAAAGGAAAAGACATTTTACGGAAATTGGCAGAACATTGACGGAATATCCTGCATAGAATATTCGCTGAATGTTTTAATCAGGGAATGTATTTTCAATGTGCTGTCAATATCCAAAAGGAAGGGCATTTTCCGGACTTTAGTAGAACATTCAGGGAAATATTCTGCACGGAATATTTGCTGAATGTATTGTCCAGGATATCCTAAGAATGTGTTTTAAATGTATTGTCAATGTCCCAAAAAATGAAATTTTTCGGACTTTCACAGAACATACCTGGAATATCCTACGTAGAATGTGCTGTTCATATGCTAACTTGAAAGATATTCAGAGGACATTTAGACATTCACGGCACTTTACTGGGATATCTCTGGAATATCCTGTGCTGATAGGGATGCCACCTTGCTTAGTGGTTGGTAAATTCTTTTTAAATAAAAGGTAAGTTTATAACTAAAGAGTAGAGATTGTTTTTTTTTTCATCTTTTTTGTTACCTTAGCTCAGGAAATGTCGAAGCGACGCTTAAAAAGGGTCATGTAATATCCTTACTTTTTGGTGCCAAATAAACATCAGAATTGGCTGATCTCTGAATGGAAGACACATTTTGTAGAAACTAAGGCAATCCAGCTCATTTTACGACTTTTGTAATCTCTCTCTCTCTCTCTCTCTCTTTTTATTGGCTCTAACTCTTAGTGAGATAATATGCTAATTCAAGTGGTAGAACCCAGGATTGTCTGACTCTAAGTCACCTGTATCCTGAAATATACATATAAACCCCGCTACCCGCTCACCAGACCGGTCCGATGAGCACTCCCTAGGAAGGCAGTTTTCTTTTCCTAGAAGGATTTAATTTAGACCTAAACCCCCTTGTCGAGGCTAGGGATCTTTAACGTGCTCCACTATCAATATATGGATCACACGGGACCGTCCTCTTAACGTCCTCTCCGAGGGACGGTATGGAAACGAATTAGCCTGCCTTCTAGCTAACTCGGCCTACTCCGCTTCATACTGCGTTTTTCCTTAATCTTACAAAATTCTGTAATTTTATAAGAAAAAGTCCAAGTAGACTAACTGCAAGATCCGGGACTTGAACCCGGCATCTCCTGCTTGAAAGTCACGGCGTTAACCAGAACACCAAGCAGGCAGCTCACGACTTTTGTAATCTTCGTTTGCTTATTTTTGGCTTCCCAATGACCAAATAATTACTTATATCAGTTTCCATTGGTAAAACTGGAGCGCCACCAGTGCACAACTGAGTCGGTACTGCTGTTCCATTGGGGTGCACTTTTTCAGTTTTCATGTTCCATTGCCAAACTAATAGCAGCTGTTTCCGCACCAGTTCTAAGGGCTTGTAGCGCATCGAAAACTTTTTTCCCGCCTTTATATTTTAAGTCAAAACCGACTAATCAACCTCAAAAAGAGTTTTTCAATGGTCCTAAGCTACTTTTATATACATTGAGTTTCGGTGCAGTTTTTTTCATGTCTCATTAAATCTGCACTCAGAGTGCACCAAGCCAGTGTTAGTGCACTGCCAATTTTACCAATGGAAACCCCTGTTAGTTTGTCAGTAGGTTTTAAACAACAAGTGAAGCTTACCTATCAATCACTTTAAGGCTATAGTTTCTCCTCAGATTTTAAGTAAAAAAAAGTGCAACTAGCAACGCTTTGTTCCTGAATTTTTTAATCTTTTGCCAGAGTGCACATGGAAAACTAAACATCAGAATTAGCTGAAATTTTGCAGGGGTGATAATTTTTAAATGCTTAACAAAAATGTCTAAAGGATTTTTCAAAATTCTCAATTATTTTTTCTCCAGAATCAAAGCTTTGGTGCTGTCATCTATCACAAAAGCCTCAAAATAATTGCAGTTTGGAACAAACCCGATTTACAAAAAAAATAGAGAAAAGCTCACAATTCCCTCTGGATCACATTTTTCCTTTTTATATTTCCTTACTTTAGCGAAAATTAAAACTAAGTTTCCTTTTTTTCTAAAAGCCTGTGCACTCCGGAAAAGAAAACCGATTAATCAATCACACTTCATTGAATTTGGAAGACACACGCAGTTCAAGTATTGGCCAGTAGATCGCAGAATTTATACGATTCCATGGTAACTGCAGGTGTTTTGTCAACAAACTTTAAATCGGGCCGCAGTGGGACAGAAGAGTAGTTTTACGTTTTCTGACAGAAAACCATTCGAGGTTATGTGTATATTTCAAAAATGTGTTTTCAAAAACATTGTTCTAAAACAAATATGGGACCACTCCACGTGTGCGGTCGCCCACCTAAAAAGGCCTAGTGCTGCGCGGGCATTACCCCGGGTCTATCAAAGAATCAAGAGAACTTTACTGGCTCGCTGGGATTACTAGGAATTCGGATAGAAACATAGCCCATAACCCCACATAATTTTGTTTTTATTTTGATTCAACCATTTTTTTAAATTTAAATTATTGCGGCATAGTTATGTGCAATTGTACTAGTGAAATCTTGGAGTGCAAAGGATAGATTTTAGAACCTCAGTTTCAAAAACACACGAACAAAACAGGTCAGTAAAGCTCCATTTAGAGGTTGGAAAGACTCTTGCTGGTTGTTGACGCTCATGTTTAAAATAGAATACGATTATTTCGTCTAGCTTCAGTAGCCGATTTTAAAATCTGCATGCTTTTAAGTTAACCTGTTGTCGGTATCAGCTAGCGGGACTGTTTCCAATTCAATTATAAATGCACCTGTAAATGCAACCTTGAACATTACAGCCACTTACTTTAATACATAGTTGGGTAGCGTTTTTGTAGCAGGTAATTCTGCAATAAATGGTTTTCTTTTATTCTAGTATTTCACTTGGTTTTTTAGCGGCGCAGAACGCGAAAACTCAAAATAAGTAACTTAACCCCAAATTTTTGACCCGTTGCTAAAAAATCTCTGGTGTCCCACAAATAAAGTCTCCGCGTTGCCATGGAAAACAAATTCAATGACGTAAAATTTTGCGAAAAAATCAGGCCGAAATAGTTAAACTGATTTCCCGTACAGTGTTGCTAAAAACAATTCCCCAGATTGCAGATTGTAGCTACGACCTTAAGCACTTATCCTTGATGTGTTAGCATTTATCAAATAACGAAGTGATTTTAACCATTTTTTGAAAACAAAAATCCTTATTTAGTGGCGCTAAACCTAAAAAATAGTTTAAGGACTTATGAATCCGCCTAAGATTTTAGTTAACCTGATGATTCCTCGGGCCTAAAAATCCACTAGCTTTACAGATGAGAGGTTAAAGCAACATTAAATTTTCCAAGTCAAGAGAAAGAAGGTCCGCTCCCAGGGTAAGGGTAAGGTGGACGATGGGTAGGAGATACAAATAAAAAAAATAAAATAATAATAAAAAACTAAACAGTGTTTAGTTAAGCAATAGAGAAATATTTTGCCTTTAATTAAATTCATTAGTGTGCGACTATATTATGCCCGCTTGACATGGTGCAACAAAACAAGAATTGTATGCAGGTCTTCTATTTCCATCCCACTTTACTGAAACTACTAAAGCGAGATGAGAAGAGAACACTTAAATAAAATCTATATGTTTGTGGCGGATTCATAATTCATAAGAGACAACTTGCACGCAATTATTGTTTTATTGCCCCATGTCAAGCGGGCTTTAGCATGGCATGCGACTGCTAAACATTTATCTATTCTTTACTAATTCCTACTTAAAACTGACAGTCAGGCAGTTTTTTTATTTGATTCATTTTGATGTATGTATCATATGATATAAAGTTTTAACCACACCCCGGTACTCCTTGCATGCTGAAATGGTCATTTAATTAGCCTTAAATATCTTTATTTTTAACAATAAAAAAAATTTACTTTTCCTGACGATTTTTTTAGTAAAGTGCCTGCATGTGACTTTTTAAGTTAATGATTATGAATTTTCTGAATGAAAAATAGTACCCATAGATAGTAATTTGATTAAAGTATATCTTGAATTAAAATATTGTCCTGCGTGTGTGAAAATCGTGCGTTACATTAAAAATCGTACGGAAGAGTAAAAACCGTGAGGAAAAGTAAGTAAATCGTGCGAAAAAGTACTACTTTCAAAACGAAAAATTGTGCGGAAAAGTAACTTTTCCGCACGCTCCTAAGAAAACATACATTAAACTCGAAAAACGTACCTTCGACAGGCGGGTAAAAAGAGCCTCCATGTGACCTAGAGTAAGACCATATTGGAATCAAGAGCTGAGCTGGCTTTTTTTCGAAAAGACAGAGTCATTAAAAACGCTGAAACAAAATTATTGTAATGATCCGGGTGTAAAAAATTAAATTCAATTTTATTTTAGAACTTTCTCTAGCCACTCCGTTGAAATAGCAATCAGATCCGAAAAGAGAACACTCGTATTTTACGTCTGGGAATTACCATAAATAATATATTATCACTTTACCGCGAGAGGTTTTCCAGAAGAGATAGAGATTTTTATGTCAGACATTTTGCAAAATTTGCATTTAGTTTCAAGGAACATTTTAAGACATTTTCTAACAGTGGCTTTAGTTTAATATGTTTTTAGGGCAAAACAACCAAACTCAGCAAAAACCAATTTGACCTCTTTGGAACATTTTTTTTTTTGAGTACTAATAGCCCAAGAGCGTTAGAACTTAAAACAGGCTATAGGGGAATTTCTCAGGATGAAGCTGGATTTTTGATAGTGGGTTTACCTCTATAGTAGTTTGTAAAAAAAGCTTCCCTAAGGGACGCCATCTTGGATTTTTCAAGAAATTTTAAAATATTTTCTTTAAATCATTACCTTTTTCCGTGTTTTTGAGGTTTTTCACGAAACCGTGTACTTACTTTATAAAGAAAACTTGAACAAAAAAATGCGTACTTTTGAGACGCTTTTTAAATAGTAACTAGTTTTGTGATAGGTTAGGTGATTCCTGAATAATACCTAAAAAACCTCAAAATTGGCCTCTAGACTAGAGAAATTTCACTTTTTCACGAAAGTCACCAAAGGCCCTAAAAAATATGAAAAACGAAAGGCGATGTCGGTTTGAATAAAATAAGACTAGTGGTTTCGACTAAAAGCCGACGGTACGCTAAATTTTCATTTTTCATATAAAGAACCTCATGGGTTCACAAGATTTCAGTGTTGCCATTTGCAGGAAAACTTGGCAACAACTTTCTTATTTTAAATTGAACACCCTGTATATTTTTGCATTTTTGGATTCTAGAAAATATTTTAGGTATATTTTATGTATAATGTCCTATACCTATGTTCAACTGTTTTTAAAATATTGACAGGTGAAAATTGACATTTTTTAACTTTGACAGCCCGTAACATCGAAACGGTAAGGATAGAGCAAAACGGTTTTTACCTTCCTATCTTGATTTTTCACAAGCTATCGTTTTATACTATTTTTAACAAGGGTTAAACTAACCTAGAGATATTTTAACCCTGGGGGCACGAAGAAGCTGCTTCGCAAAGTTCCTTGCCGTTTGTTTTGGCTCATGGAGAGTTTTCGAATCTCGGACACGTGGTCGTTCCGCTCGATCCTGATTATCGAATAAAAGATACAATATTTACAAAATTTGGAAACGTTGTTTTATGGAAGCGGAAGGTTTAATTTTTTCAGAAATATTCAAATGAAAATTATTTAGATTTGTCAAAAAGATATACAGTATATATATATATATACGTGTGACCTCGATGTGAGAATAAAACTTGCTGCTCTGTGGGATGTTCCAACTCTTGTCGAATTTCCTTGTGCACAATTTCGCATATCTCTTTAGATAATAGGCTCCTCCAAAGGATTTGTTCTAGAACAAATAATAATTGGTCTTCGTGCTTCGACAATGTCAATAATTTCGTAATTCTCCATCCAGTTGATCAAAAATAAATTTTAAGTCATTGATCATAGCGATTTCACTAAATACTTAGTCTTTTTACCGAAAACAAATTTTTAATAACTTTTTTGAGGTTAGAATCTTTCGGTAACTATTAAACTGAAGTTTAACAAACACAGAGACCGCCGATAACGGTTAAACCGAAGTTTGTTGGTAAACTGCACCTATAAAACGTAAAAAAGTCGACATCTGTGGTTTAAACTGAGGTTTGACGTTTAACAATGAGTTGTGAAATTGCGCATAAACGATGCCTCCGATAATTTAATAGGCCTTCCATCTACTCGCGTTTTAGTGAGCTTTGAACGTATGTGGCAGCCATTTTGACAATTAACTAATGTAATAACTGCCAAAAGTGTCAAAAATGTCGGCGGCATACGTGTAAAAGGGTACTAAAACGGAAGGTGACTAAAATATAAGCGCCACTTTTTAGGCCGGTTCCACACTTTCGACCGAGTGCTCTCGCTTTGTCTCTCCGAGCAACACCTGCTTAACTAAAAAGCCAGTTAACTCTTTTTCGATTTCGTATCGTTTAGCATACTATAGCGGTCATATTGACAGTTTTACACATTTCAGAGACAATATTTTTTGTATTTGTGTTTTTTAAATTTTAAGTCTAGTTTTTGACAATGGAAAGAATCAGTACACATTCTCATAATTTGGTGTTCGACGAGGAAGGCAATTTTGTTCCAGATGGAAGTGAATCCATTTTCTAAGTATCAAGTCGCAAAATAAATAACGCAGTAAAAATACTTAGGTGTTTGATTCTGAAAGATAACATTTTTCGAGCAAAACTACCCGACGCAAGCCAGTCTACTGTCAAATATATGTCTACTTTGACCTAAAAAACACGGGCGCCCTAAATCCAAGGTGTTTTAAAGAAATTAATTAATTTAAAAAAAATATATTAACTGCTAAATTATTACAAATCTATTTTAGATTTAATGTAGGTATTGGCCTGGGTCCCCGCATATTTTAAAATGTATACAGGGTGATTCACGACGAAATGCAAATATTTTAATGGTAAGTATTACAGACCAGGAGCAAGTCATACCTTTTTGTTAAATATACAGTGTGATTTATGAAAATATCACAAAAATAAAAACGAACATATCTCGGAAACCAATGAACCTATTTACTTTAAATTTGGGATACATAAGCAGCCCCAAAAGCCACTTCTAGTAATGTATAAAAAAAGTAAAATTCCAGGTCCGGACTGAAAAAAATTTAGTATTATATATTTTTGTTACTACGACATCAAATCAATTCCGAAAACGGATTTCAAATTAAAATAGGGTTTATTAATAAATTAAAAGTATTTAATAAAATAAATTAAAAAATATTAATCCGGCCCTGTACCAGCGTGTTTTTTGCTTTGCGTAGGGTGGGTGTTGATTTATTTATGCTCAAATTAGTTTTAACCTAAAAATACGTTTTTAGGAATTTAAAACGTGATAGTGTTTGTAACCATAATATCTCAGGATTGGAATTTGGATGTTTTTATTTTTTTTAATAAAAAACTGAGACTTAACGCGTTAAATACAATCTAAGAACCATCTTTTAGCTTTTATGCGGTAATATCAAAATTTGCAAATTGCAGTACACAGTGTGTTGTTTTTAACAAAAATATATAAAACTAAACTTTTTTAGTCCGGACCTGGAATTTTATTTTTTTTATACATTAATAGAAGTAGCTTTTTCGGCTTCTTATGTGTGCCAAATTTAAAGTAAATACCTTTATTGGTTTCCGAAATATGTCCGTTTTTATTTTTGCAATATTTTTATAAATCACACTGTATATTTGTCAAAAAGACTCAAGACTTTTTTGGAGCATTGGATATGAGTTGCCCCTGGCCTGTATAAAAGCGAATTGTAGCAATAATTTTTTAAATTTTCAGT
The DNA here is from genome assembly GCA_963921995.1 of Oxystoma pomonae. Taxonomy (NCBI): domain Eukaryota; kingdom Metazoa; phylum Arthropoda; class Insecta; order Coleoptera; family Brentidae; genus Oxystoma; species Oxystoma pomonae. The sequence continues at coordinate 75,452,332 of OY998166.1, read as the reverse complement.
TGTTTACAACTAACAAGAATCGTCGTATTTTACACGCCGAGTAAACGAAATGGACTGGTCGCGTGGCCCAGCAATTTGTTTCTTATTTTTACATAAGACGCAAAGATCTATTCTGTCCTGGTACTGGTACTGCACTAATAAAACCGTTTCTGAAAATACTTGCCAGGTTCCCCTCTTACTCACTCACTATTTCGCTCTTTGTCATCTTCTTTCCTCTCACTCTTATCAACAAAAAGAGAAATTAAAATGAGCGGCCAAAAGTAAAACTGTGGACCCAGTATTAGTGACACATCAGCATCTGTCAAAGTTGTTTTTTTTTACTTTTTTTCACAAAAACTAAAACCTCTTAATATTTTTTGCCTGAACGTTTAAAAACTTTGTGTCTTTTCTTCTTCTTCAAGTGCCATGCTCTCTTCGAACGTTGGCTATCATCAGCGCGATCAGCACCCTGTCCACTGCTTTTCGGAAAAGTGTCGTAGTACTAACACCATACCATTTTTAAGCCATGATATCCGTCTACGACCTGGACCTATTCTGCCTTCAATTTTGCCTTCTATTATCAATTTTAAAAGTTTATACTTTTATAGTCAAGTTTTCGTTTTTTGATGGTAAATAAAACTTCAAGCTCTTTATTTATTCTAAGGAGAACATCCACATTAGTTACTCGGTCTATCCAAGATATCCTTAGTATTCTACGATAACACCACATCTCGAATGCCTCCAACTTTTTGCACATGGCCTCAGTCAGTGTCCATGCTTTCATGCCATAATATAAGATCCTAAAAACATAACACCGAAGCACACGAATTCGGAGGGTGGTATTAAGATTGCGACTACACAACACTGATTTCATTTTGATAAAAGATGATTTGACCTGTTCAATTCTTGCACGAACTTCTTGCATGTTGTCCCAGTTCTTATCGAAGAGACAACCCAAGTATTTGTATAAATCCACGCGTTCGACTTGCTGCCCATTTACTTCTAACATGCCTCTGATGTTCTTTTCCTTAAATATGACCATCCATTTTGGTAGCAATTTGATTCAACCACTCTTGCAGGCCTTCCAGCGTATCTGCTATTATGACAGTGTCGTCGGCATATCGTATGTTGTTGATTTTTATGCCGTTTATAGTCAGACCCTATTCGCAGTTATGAAGTCCATTCTCTAATACTTTGTTACTGTAGATATTAAACAATTGCGGAGACAATATACAACCTTGGCGTACTCCTCTTCTTATTTGGACCCCTTCGGACAGTTGGTCATCAAACTTTATTTGAGCAGTCTGATTCCAGTATATATTATCGATTATCTTTAGATCTCGGTCATCTACACCAACTTCTTTTAGCGATTTCGTGTTGGAATCGATCAAATGCTTTCTCATAATCTATGAAACAGGCATATACTAAGACTTGAATGCCAAATAAGGCCTCTCTTGTCTCAAACCCACCACGAAATCTAAACTGCGTGTCGCCCATAAAGGATTCGCATTTCCCATAAATTCTTTTGTGAATAACCTTGAGAAATATTTATAACATATGGCTCATCACGATGATTAAGCGGTAATTACTACACTTCTTTGCTGAATGTTTTTTAGGCAGCGTAACAAAGGTTGATTTTAGCCAGTCAGCAGGGATTTTACCGCTACGATAATTCAAGTTAAAAAGTTTTTCTGAACTTATCTTGTTTTTTATTGCTCTATTGATTTCATGATACTGATCGCTGCTTTTTTTACTGCGTCTTTTATCCATCAACTCCAGGATTTCATTGGTCATCCAAACTTCCTTTTTATTTCTTGTTTCATCCTTGTCTAAGAGTGTTGTGCTTTCGACTATAGTCGTTTTAACCTTTGTCCAGACCATTTCTGCAACTTGTTCGGTAGACTCATTAATATCTTTAAGCTTTTTGTTAAGTTCGACTTTAAGTTTTGTTGCTATCATGTTATCTTGAAGTTCGTTCAACCTGGGTCTGGGTTTTTTATTTGGGGGACGATTTTTCTCGAGGATAAATTTAATTTTCACCACAAGGGAATTGTGATCCAAGCCTACGTCTGCGCCAGGATAAGTTTTTGCAGATTTAAGAATGTTTCTATATCGTTTAATAATTAACATAATGTCTATCTGGCTTCTAATGGTACTCTCAGGAGTGTCAGATTTCGAAGTCCAAGTATAAAGGCGTCTAGCTGGAAATTTAAAGAAAGTATACAATACAATAAAATTCCTTTCCTGAAAGAACTGAAAAAGGCGATCTCCACGGTCATTTGATGTACCAAGACTGTACCTTCCAACAATGTCTTCTTTTGGGGCGTTTCCAAGTTTTGTGTTGAAGTCCCCCATAACAATGGTGACTTCTGTCTCTTTTGTAAAATTAAGGGCACTCTGAACTTGGTCGTAGAATGCCTCTACGCCTCACGCGTCTTTGCTTGAGTTAAATAGTTGACGTTTCCTTAACGTCACCGAAAATCCCAATACACTACCAATCCTCAGTTCGTCGTGGAAACCTTTCAACAACAACATCGGTATTTAACGGAGATCGCACACGTAGTTAATGCGTCGTTATTAAAACGTATAAAACTCGTCGTTACCAAAATGACTAACACGAGCATCAAATGAAGCGTTAATCTTGGTGAGAATGTAGTTAGCAGCGAAAAAATGTTACTTGGGCACTGTATAGTATTAGTAACACTTAGATTAATATACGAACAAAATTGTTTTAGAAAACAGGTTAGGCCCTCCCATTATGTAGGTTATTATTGCTCAAATGAAACTTCTGCTTAAACAAAAGCAACCGCAAAAAAAGTTTTTCTTTGTGACTCTATAAATACCCCAACAATTACGACTCAGCTATTTAGTAACACAAATTGTTCAAACAAGAGAAAACCGCATTTTCGTTAGAAACGCAGCGTTGACGAATACAAAGCAGCAGGTCCCGCTTAAGGGGGGGGAACTCGGGCATTTTGTCTCTGAATGTGATAAAATATTGACAATACTCAAAATTTATTGTTGTCGATTTTTTTTTGACGAAAATTAAAACGCATTTAGCATATCCTTTGGTTTAGCCTAACAGTTAAAAGAGTCTTCGGAATCCATAATTTTGATAAAAATAACAATAAAAGGACGGCCCGCTTAGTTTAACAAAAGAGGCTATATTATTGAAGATAGAGTTACCGTCCATCTAGAATATTTTTCATTACAAACCAGACCCAAAACTTCAAACAAAGTCTTGACAAGTGATGGTAAGCAAAAGAGGAACAACAACAGTTCATATAAGGCAATAGACGATTTTATTTATTCATATTTATTTAACTCTTTATAAAAGTAAGTAGTCATTATCTATAGATACTCTTGTATCCAGAAATCGACTCTGGGGAGGGTTTCAACATTTAATTAAAATCAACTATCTATATACCTATGGTAAATTTTTAAAAATTAGGTAGGTGCCGCCTATTGCTTGAGCTTTTGAACTGAAGGTAGGGGAGAGGGGCGGTTTAATAGTTGTTGAGTTTGTCTACATAAAACAAAAATACTTATTTTTAAAAGCAAGTCTCAATTGCAGATTTTTTTCAAAATTAACCCTTCAATGCGCCGCAGGAAAATTACACAAAAATGTTATTTTTTACGCGTTTCAAATGTTGTTGACAAAAAAATTGCTTAAAATTAATCAAAATTCTAACAATATTTATTATTGATATAGCGCCGCAGCCGAAAACTTTAAAAACAAAAAAAAATAAAAATTTTGATCTCTTAGGTTTTTTGTAAAATATTTATGAAAAAGTAGATTGGGTTAGATGCCAACAAGAGGGGGGTTGCGGTGGTGTATATAGATTTGTTGCCAAATCCTAAATACGCCGCAGATGAAAATTTTAAGAAAAATTATACTAAGAATACGTTTTGAATGCCGGTGAGAAAAATTCCTTAGAATTAAATTAAAATTGTAATAAATAATAGCAGCGGAGACAAAATTTTTAAAATTTGAGACAGCACACCAAACACACGTCACAAACCGGAGTAAAGGGTCAAAAAAAAAGTGGGATCTATAGCTCTCTCTAGGGCACTTCATCATGATTAGTTTATTGTAGATTGAGTTGGACCTCCTGGAGGGGTTTTTAACCTTCAACCCCCCCCCCCTTAGGTCACGGCACTGCTTTTCTGATAAGAAAAGTTTTGAACCAAATTTGAGTCAAGAATAGTATGGGTCTCGACGAAAAGTTGGTTAGTTTTTGGTGGAAGTAGATGGACGAAAAAGGGGCGACGAGGGGCATGAATATTTTTATGCACTTTAGGTATTAAAAGTGAACTTTTAATCCCTCATTTTAGAGATAAAAGGGTCACTTTTAATCCCTGGGGGAAAAGTAAATTTTTCCAAATTAAACAATAATTTTATTGAAATTGTAGTTATATGTTAAAATGTGTGAACGAAAAAAATAATTAGCATATGCATTACTTAAATCTAGTTCGGTCATTCTGTCTCTTTAGAAATGCCGTGAGTTTACTATATTTGCTGATGTCGACGTTTGCTTCAGATATTATCGTGGCTTTGATCATGGAATATTGGCTCCATATAGAAGATGCCTTGAGATTCTTAGACTTCTGTAGGAATTATGCCAGGAGCACCTTTTCATCCGTAAAATTCTCTGCATGCTGTTTAACGCACCATTTTCGGTAATCACGAAAGTGTTTCTTGTAAACCTCGCGAGATTTTTGTGGAAGAAAGCTAGCGATGGCCTCTGCCGCGGCCTCTTCAATGTTCATTTAAAAAAAAAATGCTGTACGATTTTTCTGGACTCACCGTTTGGTGACGCCGTTTGATAACAACAACTGACTGACTGAATTTTGAGTGAATTCACCATGCCTACAACAATCAATGACAACTATCAGTAATACGAGCTGTTAATTAGTCTACTGTTAGATTTGTGATTTTTTGTTTTCGTTTCTCGCATTCTAAAGTGCATAAAATAGTATATAAACCTCGTGACTAAAGTGTATTTTAATCCCTTGGCGAATTGTAGCCATCTCTACGGTCGGGCTGCAAACCCATCTTGTCCATAAAAACATAAAATAAAAATAAAATGGTTTAATTTTAATATAAACGAATATTATTAACATAATAAACTCTCAAATAAGACAAAACACTTAAAATTAAAAAGCGCCCGTACCTGATCAAAAAATGTTAACAAAATGCATTTTAAATGCTAATAAAATAAGGTTTTATTACAAAAACTCCCTATGTTTATAATGTATACTATAAAAACTCATAACTTGGCAACTATCACAGCGGCTTTTTTATGGTTAGAGAAAAGTACTTTACACAATAGCTTATGAAGGTTTGAAGATTTTCTGTTATGCAGGGTGTCTCAAATAAAAAAGGAATTTAATATATACAATTTAAAAGCGATGCTTAAAGAAACGGTATGTAAAACATTGCAAGGATTTAGAAAGTAATTTACCTGTTGGTGGTTCTATTGATATATATGGGGTAATTGGTCCTCGGTGCTTTTTCGGAATTTGTGAGGCAACGTTGTAGGGATGGATCCAGGGAACATTTTTTCTCATCGACACCGCCACCGATACTTGACAGGTGATCAGATAATCGCTGTGAAAGATTGAAGTGGAATGCCCAAGAACAGGCGTAATATGCCCGATTTCAATGAACAAGTCATCAATTCCAACTAACTTGACAACGTTGAATTTAAATTTTCAATCATTTTGACAGCCGTCAGATACCATCAAATGGCGTGTACCAACTTTGTACTCCTCAAATTATTCCCTGTTTGAAAGTTTCAAAACAGTTGACAGTTGTTAGGGCATGTCTCCCCATTTTTTGGTAACAAAATGAAAAGATTCCATTGAAAACGCTCTGTCTTCACTTGATACATGTTAATAAAGTCTATATGTCAAAAATTTTGATATGTCTCAAAAATTGTCCAATCCGCATCAGGTGGTTGAGAGGAAGCACCTGATATTTTAAACTGCAAGACCATGTGGGGCATCGAATTCTACCAAGTCGAGGATGCTAATCACAAAAACGACAATATTTTTGATGTCTGTCAAATTATTACATAGGATTTTTTAATTAAAAAAATGAAAACTCCTGGTGTAATGGTGTTTTGATGAAAAATATATTTAATCGTCATTGTCTTACATACGAACGATTTTATACCTAAGCCTAAAATAAAAAAATAGGTAAATTGTTAAGCGTCATTTGGACAGTATTTGATAGACGTCAAAATATTTTTGTAATCAGCGTTCCCGATTTGGTATAATTCGATACTCTACAAGGTCTTATAGTTTAAAATACCAGGTTCTTCATATCAACCACCAGTTGACATTTCATGATATTTTCCCGTGTAGCGTAATTTTTGAAATACGCTTATTGCGCTTCATAACTACAAAAAAATTAAAAAGACCCAGATGCGGTTTGGAAAATTTTTATCACATGTCAAAACTTTTGACATTCTAATCTTTATTGATGTCTATAAAGCCTTTTCAACGAAAGATGAAAATTTTTCGTTTTGTTACAAAAAATGGCGGGATATGCCTTGACAACTCTCAATTGTTTTGACACTTTCAAACAGGGAATTATTTGAAGTGTGCAAAATGGGTACTCTCCGGTGAAAGTACTGTAAATTGAAGATATTTATATGTCCACAGTTTTGACGGGGTCTGACAGATAATAATGTGGTTCACAATTTTAAATTAAGCGTTGTCAAGTTAGTTGGAATTGATGCTTTGGTTAATGATTCTTGGGTAATCCACTCTAATCTTTGACAGCGACTATCTGGTCACCTGTCAAAAATCGATGGTAATGTTCATGGTGATGGGGTTGTATGGGCTGCGCTGTAGAGGTAGTATCTCCTATTTAAGGCGGTTGCATCGAAAGTCATAGACTGGAAGTGGTTTTGAACAATCGGTCCTCACAGGGCGGTCAGCTCTCACATATGGCTTCAGGTGCCACACCCCGGTAACTGCCAAACTATGTGAAGGTAGCCAGATATGGCGAGAAAATAAGTTTTGGGAAGCAGTAACACTAAAAGTAATTGTTCGGCGTACTTCTAGATATAGAAACAAAAAGGGCAACAAATTACATAGTTAAAGGCATGGAGAAGGCAACGGGAAACCACCTCATTACCGTCTCCAGGAAATATTATTGTCATGACTGGAAATCCAAAAGCCCAGGCCCTCAGTCCCCGGTAGGTCTTAAGACATCAAACGGTGCTAAGAATCTCCGGACCAGTCATGAAGAAGATTGTTACATGGAACGTACAAAGTATGTTCCAGGCTGGAAAAGTCCACAATGTCACAAAAGAAATAGAACGATTAGACATAGAGATCTTAGAAGTTAGCGAGGTGAGATAGCCCAACTCAGGTAAGTTCCAGATAGACGACTACCATGTCTACTACACATTTTGAAAAAAAAAAATCCGTTATATCTTTTGTTACTGTGTCGGATTGAGTCATATTTCTTCAGCTAAACTCTAAACCTTTTAATGCCAATATTATTCAAGTATACGCTCCAACCAGTAAATATTCAGATGATGACGTAGATGCATTCTACGACCAAGTTCAAACTGCCCTTAGTTTTACAAAAAAGAAGAAAGTTATGGGGGAATTCAATGCAAACCTTAGAAACGCCCCAAGAGAAGACATTGTCGGAAGGTACAGTCTTGGTAGATCAAATGAACGTGGAGATCACCATTTCCAGTTCTGTCAGGAAAGGGATTTTGTCGTGTCAAATACTTTCTTTAAACTTCCAGCTAGACGCCTTTATTCTAATAAACGATTTAGAACCTGTATTAAATCTGTAAAAACTTACCCTGGCGCAGACGTAGGCTCGGATCACAATCCAGTTGTAGTCAAAATTAAATTTATCCTTAAGAAAAATCATTCCCCAAATAACAAACCCAGACCCAGGTTGGACAAACTTCAAGATAACATGGTAGCAACTGAACTTAAAGTCGAACTTAATAGAAAGCTTAAATACATTAATGAGTCTACCGAGCAAGATCCAGAAAAGGTTTGGACAAAGGTTAAAAGTGCCATAGTCGAGAGCACAACACTCTTAGGCAAGGATGAAACAAGAAATAAAAAGGAAGTTTGGATTGCCGATGAAGTCCTTGAGTTGATGATAAAAGACGCAGTAAAAAAGGCAGCGATCAGTACCATGAAATCAACAGAGAAATAAAAAACAAGACTGGATAACACAGCAATGTCAAGAAATAGAAGATCTAGATGCTAAACATGACACTTTCAATTTGCACAAACGCATAAAGGAAGCAGCAGGATTATTTAATAAAAGAGAAGCTGGAATCCTTGTGAACAATCAGGGCAAAATCATACCAGATACCAAAGAGAAACTAAAAAATTGGTGTAACTGCATAGAACATCTCTTTACCGATAACCGATTCGAACAGCCAGAAGAATTCTCAAACCAAAGCAGAGATATAACACCAGAGGAAGTATAATACGCAATATCTTTAGCTAAAAACAGAAAAGCGGTGGGGTAAGACGAAGTAAGAAGAGGTTTTAAAGCTAATAAAAATGAAGATTCGGTAAATACGCTGGTCAAACTTTTTAACATGATTTGTTGCAGCGGTAGAATCACTAATGACTGGCTAAAATCAACCTTTGTTACACTACCTAAAAAAACATTTAGCAAAGAAGTGTAGTGATTAATGAGCCATATGTTAAAAATATTTCTAAAGATTATCCACAAAGGAATTTATGGGAAATGCGAATCCTTTATGGGCAACACGCAGTTTGTATTTCGTGGTGGTTTCAGGACAAGAGAGGCCCTGTTTGGCATTTAAGTCTTAGTTCAGCGATCTAGGGATATGTCGGTGCCATATATGCCTGTTTCATAGATTATGAGAAAGCGTTTGATCGAGTCCAACAAAAAAAGCTCATAGAATCCGTAAAAGAAGTTGGTCCAGATGACCGAGATCTAAGGATAATCGCTAATCTATACTGCAACTAGACTGTCCAAATAATGGGTGATGGCCAACTGTTCGAAGAGGTCCAAATAATAATAATAGGAGTACGCCAAGGTTGTATATTGTCTCCGCTGTTGTTTAATACACGTTGGAAGGCCTGCAAGAGTTGTTGAATCAAATTGCTGCAAAAGTTCGCAATTCGGGCTTAACCGGAATGGCTGAATGTTGGAAAAATAAAATGGATGGTCATATCCAAGGAAAAGAACATCAGAGGCATGTTAGAAGTAAATGGGCAGTAAGTCGAACGCGCGGATTCATACAAATACTTGGGTTGCCTCCTCAATGAGAACTGGGACAACATGCAAGAAGTTCGTGTAAGAATTGAACAAGCCAGATCGTCTTTTATCAAAATGAAATCAGTGTTGTGTAATCGCGATTTTAATATCACCCTCCGAATTCGTGTGCTTCGGCGTTATGTTTTTAGCATCTTACATTATGGGATGGAAGCATGCACACTGACTGATGGTCATGTGCAGAAAGGTAGAGGCATTCGAAATGTGGTGTTATCGTAGAATACTAAGGATTTCTTGGTTGGACAGAGTAATTAATGTGGAAATTTTGCTTAAAATAAATAATGATTTTGAAGTTTTATTCACCATCAAAAAAAGAAAACTTGAATATTTTGGCCATATTTTGAGAAATGAAAAATATAAACTTTTGAAATTCATAATAGAAGGCAAAAAGAGGTCCGGGTCGTAGGCGGATATCATGGCTTAAAAATCTTAGACAATGGTATGGTATTAGCACTACGACACTTTTCCGAAAAGCAGTGGACAGGGTACAGATCGGGCTGATGATAGCCAACGTTCGAGGAGAGCATGGCACTTGAAGAAGGTGTTCAGGAGAAAAAATGTTCTCTGGGTTTACCCCTACAACTTTGCCTCACAAATTTTGAAACAGCACCGAGAGCAAATTTCCATTTAAAAATGGCGTCCTTTTTTGCAAAAATAAAAGTGAGAAAGAAAAAATTTGTTTAATTTATGTGTTTTTGTTATAAAATATTATTTTATTAGCATTAAAAATACGTTTTGTTAACATTTTTTCATCAGGTTCGAGCGCTATTTAATAGACACTAGACACTTACAGTGGGATTTACTAAGATCTAAAATAGTACCTCCCACAGGTCTAAATGTACACCTGTGGAGGGTACTAAAATTAAAAACCCATTTTCAAAAAACATTTACCAATACAGAAAAGATACAAAGTTATTGATTATTTTTTATTGTTATTGCAAAATACCACAGAAAAAACTGCTTTTTTTCTCAAAATATTTCATATTTTAGGAGAAAATGCTCTAAAACTAATTTTTTTTGACAGGTTTCAAAATGTCAAATGGTGAATACGCCAAAAATTTGGCACAAAATAGCTTCATCATCTGTGTTTGAGGTTATAAAGTTGATGATTTTTTAGACCACCTCTGGAGGCTGGTTTAAATTTATAGCACCCAGAAAGGATTGTTTTGCGGCAATTGGTAATAAGTTCCTTTATAATTTCCCTAAGCAAGCGTTTTTACAAGAATTAATTTACCTTATTTAATATCCCAAAACAAACATAAGTGAAGGTCACTGATTATGCACGAAAACTGTCTCCAATGAAAAAAATCCAAAACAACTGTGCCTATATAAAAGCTTAATCATTTAAAACACCTCCAATATTGTCTAGAAAAACGCCATATTTTGAACCCATTTTTAGTACAAAGAATATATTTATGAGGGCACTACTAGGCAAAACAAACATAAGTGAAGGTCACTGATTATGCACGAAAACTGTCTCCAATGAAAAAAATCCAAAACAACTGTGCCTATATAAAAGCTTAATCATCAAACAAAGCTTTCCACTGAAAGATCAAACACAAAGGTCTCAACTCTGCAGTTTTTATCGGTACTTCGCTTATCATGTTCTACTAGAGAACCGGGCACCGAACAGTTCGTTGAGCCGACATGATTCCTTTGTGAACGCATTAGTTGGATTCAGGTCTGTTTTTAGCCGCATTTTTTGTCATGACCTACTTTGGTGAAATATTTTTATTTGTGGTTTGCGATTGCGATGGGTTTGTGTTTGTAAAGTTTTTTCATACTTTCGATAGATAAAAATAACTTTTAAATAAATATAAAGTTACAGTGAGTATTAATCGCGAAAATCCATCAACAAGGGTAAGTTTGGATAAGAGTAACATATAACGTCAATTTTAATTTGCTTAACAGTGTTTACCATTTAGATCCCCCCTAGGGTTAAAAAAAAACTTCTTTTAAATAGAAATTTTCTTCTTAAATCCAACAAAAAATTGTGTTAAGATGATTCTTCACTAAAAAAAATAATTAAAATTATTCTTATGAATCAAACTATGGCCAAAACTCAAGAAAGTTGGTATAAATACTTAAAACCAACAATTTCACTTAAACCTAGGACCTGTCTAAAATAGGCTAAATCCTTTTAGTAAATCCCACTGTTAAAGTAAATATTTCAACGAATCGGTATCGGTATACGTATCGCGTTCGAAACAAAGTCAAAATACACTACATTTTTGACTTGTTATGCCATGTTTCGAACGATGCCTTCTTCTTTGACAAGTGTGATGACAGAATCTCGTTGCGTGCGGAAGGATGTACGTATCGTTACGGACCCACGAACATACGCAACGATTTCAATCAGCAGTTCTGTCATCGCACACTTCAAAAAAGCCGGGCTTTCGAAACATCGCATAAGCAAGTCAAAAATATAGTAGTGTATTTTGGCCAAATTACACTACATTTTTGACTTGTTTATGCGATGTTTCGAACGATGCCCGCTTTTTTTAAAGGTGCGATGACAGAACTGCTAACAGCAATCGATGCGTGCGTTGGGATGGACGTAACGATACGTTCATCACTCCGTACGCATCGATTGCTGTCAGCTTTTGTGTTATCGCAGCCGTCAAAAAAGCGGGCATCGTTCGAAACATGGCATGAGCAAGTCAAAAATGTAGTGTATTTTGGCTTTATTTCTAACGCGATACGTATACCGATACCGATGCGTTGAAATATTTACTTTAGTTGTCTAATTTTAAGTGTGTTGTCTTATTTAAGTGTTTATTATGTTAATAATATTCGTTTATATTATAATATTTGATTTGTATTTTATGTAAAATATAGGTGTTTTGAAGGGGCGGCAAAATATCATTTTGCCCGGGGTCGCCTTAACGCTAGAGCGGGCGCTGAAAGCAAGGACAAAATAAGTGATGATATGATAATATTATTTTCAGCACAGACTATGCTTCAGGAAACAGGAATAATTAAAACATTCCACTTGCCGTAAAGAACAAATTTCCTGCAATTACTTATGAATTTACAAATGGCGAACGGTCACGAAATTTCCGCTTCGTTGCCGTTTTACTTAAAAGTCCTGTGTGCTTATTTGAATTGTTTGTTAGGGTGCAAACATTCCTTAAGTGAACTGTTGAATGGCCATCGTTTTATGTCTTATTACACCGAAGATTTAGGACGTGACTTTTAGTTACTAGTTAAGTCAAGTGACGTCATTGACTTAACCAGCAGCAGCAGAGATTAAGAAATGCAACCTTTTAAACCACATTATTGACACCTTTTTGAATCTAATCTAGACCAAATGCGTCGAGCATTTCTCTCAAATTCAAAAATTTGTCTTAAATAAAAAATTCCATGAATCATCCAGTATCACAGTGGCGTAGTCAGAAATCGACTCTGATGAGGGGATATTCATTATTTAATAAAAATCAACTATGGAAAACTTTTAAAAATTAGGTAATTAGGTAGTTACCTATTGCTTGAGGTCTTGAACTGAAGGGAGGTGAGAGGGGCAGTTTAATAGGTGTTGGTTTAGTGAATACAAAACAAAAATACTTATTTTTTAAAGCAAGTCTCATCTAGTCTGTAGATTTATTGTTTTAAAATTACCCTTAAATGGGCCGCAAGCAAAAATTTCGAAAAAATTAATTAGACGAAACTGCTATTTTTTACGCGTTTATAATGTTGTTGACAAAAAATTGCTTAAAATTAAACAAAATTGTAACAATATTTAATTATGGTATAGTGCCGCAGGCGAAAACTTTGCCAACTTCTTTAAAAATTTTGATCTCTTAGGTTTTTTGTAAAATATTTTAGGAAAAATAGATTGTGTTGATGCCAAAAAGAGGTTGGTTGCTGTAGTATATATTGATTTGTTGAAGATGAAAATTTCAAGAAAAATTATATAGAAGAAGAAGAAGAAGAAACATTTATTACACGTTTTGAATGATGGTGAGAAAAATTCCGTAGATATAAACTAAAATTGTTGTTAAAATTAATGACGTCATAGCACTGCCGGTAAAATTTTTAAAGTTTAAGATATCACACCAAACATACGTCACAAACCCGAGTAAACGGTCAAAAATGTGAGGGAGCTATAGCTCTCTCTGAATGCTTATTCTTGACGGGTAGGGAGTAGAAGAGGCGAGAGAAGTAGGCGGGGTTTACTAAAAATTTGGCGACACTGTACCCTTGAAAAAAGTTAAGAGAAGGTGTTGCTCCCGAGAGAGCAGCCATGTTCTCTTAGTAACCTAATTTTTATATTGATTTTGTCTGTTTTTATTTTTTCTGAGCAAAAGCGTAATCATACAATGGTAAAATGAATGTTGAAGACTTCAACAGCATAATTTTAAATGATATGGTAGTGTAAGACGTGAAGGAAGTGGCAGATGCAGTGGAACAACTAGGGGTTCCAAGGGATGTTTGGGACAAAATAAATCACTTTGATTTAACAGAACATAAATATGTCCGTTTACTCGGATATTTCTTTCCATAAAATACTGCTTGCTACCACCGGCGTATACAAGGGGGTAACCCCCCAAGACCCCAGGTATTGGATTAAAAATCACACGCTTCGAAAAGCTCAGGATTTTTATTTAATAATGGACAAACCAGATATATTTTTTGCGATTTTTGCAAAAAATTTATTCTGCGGCCTAATTTGGGCTACACTTTAAAATATTTTTTTCAAACCAATTGTCCACATTGCGGTGTCATTTTTTTTGCATTATTTTAAATAATTTGGCTATTTGTTTTATTTTCTCCCCTTCTTGATGCCACCCTACCTAGCTTCGCCCAAGATCAAGCCCCTCCAGAAACAATTTCTGCGTACGCCACTAATTTTAAGTAGTTTAAATTCTGTTAGATGACCCAACTGTATAAAATCAATACACTTTTTTTATAAGATCGACTTTTACGGAAAGCGGCATGCCAACAATCGCAGAAAAAGTGTTTGTTGTTTTTTAGTTGGACCGGCTAAGAAAATGTGAACTTATACCTCGGACACTAAAATACCCCCCCTATACGCCTGGGCTGGATACGCCGCTGCTTGCCGCATACGTGAATATAGCAGACAAAGTTCCCCTGTACATATTCGGTCTAGCGTAGACAAATTCTATAAGCAGATATTTTTTGTCCACGTTTTCTTTTGCAACTCCATTTTGTAAAAAATAACAACAAACGAAAAACAGCTTATGTACATTAAGAAAAATTTTTGGTTGATTTGGTAGGTCAAAATGTGTTTTTATTGGTCGCACAAACCGGCACAAGTGTTCCCAGGGACTCAATTGACCCGCCCACTCCCCATATCTCAAAAATGCGGATATTTTCTCCCGGGTACCGTGATCACTAGGATCAATCCCCGGGAGCTCCCGGAGATTCTCCCATCTCTCACTTTCAAGAATAAGCACCCTGGACTCTTAATCATGATTAATTTATGGTAGATTAGGTAAGATCTCCTGCGGGGAGTATCATAAGGAAATATAGGCAATCCTTTTCTCTTTACCATTCTTGTTGAATAACACAGCATAGAAAAAAAAAATTTGCGTCGGCGGACAGTTACTAAAATCGTGTTTAACTTTTTGCACTCTAACAAAATATGTATGTTATTGGGAAATCAAAATAAGAAAAACGCTCTCTAATCTAATGCCCCCAACTATCCTAAAGCTGGCTTTTCACGGCCCGTGCTATTGCGGGCCGGACCGCGTTGCGCCGGCTTGAGCAAATCCGGGTTGTCCCGACCACCTTAAAGTTTCCGAGGTGTACTTTCTTCAAAACGAAGAGAGAAGAAAAAGGTGTTCTTTTCTTTTTTAATTCCTTAATCCTGACGTCACCACCGCTTTTAATTTATCTTGAATACGCATCCACGTTGCGATTTTTATGGTCGTTACGATTTTTATGGGTGGCGGAAATGTGGTAGAAAAACAATTGGTAGAAATATATTTGTTAGAATACATTTGTTACAAATTACAGTTATTAGAAAAACAATTCATAGAAAGTACATTTGTTAGAAAATACATTTGGTAGAAATACATTTGTTAGAAAATATATTTGTTAGAAAAACAGTTGGGAGGCAGAAGATACACTTGGTGGAAAACAATTTTTACAGAAAAAAATGTGGTTTAGAAAGCCAAAAGAGCATTTTTAAAGTTTCTAGATTAAGCTAGCGTTTTTAAGCCTTGATCAGTTAGGCAAGAATAAATCGTCGCCCTAGATGTGAATGGTCCTAATACACAAAATATTCAATTTTGAGTTAGTGTTAGCAACTACTTTAAAAATGTCCCAATTTTTTGTTGAAAAGAGCTCCAACCTTCGTTTATTTTTTACTTATTACTTTTTTATGATAGAAAAAAAAATAAACATTTATGTGCTACAAAAAATGTTTAATCTTATTTTACTCAAAAGTAGTTTTATGTGGATTAGTTCCATTCACATCTAGGACGACGAAATTAAATTTAAAAGTGCTTCTTTTGGCTTTCCATAAAACTAACAAATGTATCTTCTGCCTAGCGTTTTTCTACCAAATATACTTTCTACCAACTGATTTTCTACCAAATGAACATTTTATCAAATGTATTTTATGACAGATGTACTTTCTAGCAAATGTATTTTTCTAAGAAATATTTTTATAACAAATGTATTCTAACAAATATTTTTATACCAAATTTCTGCCACTTTATTTTTACGGCTAGCCCTTTTTGTGTTTCATAGAGCTTGTTTATTCTCATATAAACTGAGAAACTCAAAAATAACTTCGTTTGTCTACTCCATATTTACTTGACTTGGAGAGTACTTTCCCAACTTAACAAGTTACGACAACCAAAACAACTGACGTACCCGTGGCATTTAGGGCCTCTTCCGGCACGCTCACATGGCGTTGGGTCAAGCCTTTAAAGTTACCCACTCGCGACGGATCCGTCGCGCCATCAAGGAACTTGCTGGGCTACCTCGGGCGGCATCCATCCTACGGCTTGGTGGCGCAAGCTGGCGCGGCCTGACCTGCAACAACACGGGTTGTGGGAAGCCAGCTTAAGATGCAAAAAAGGCGGACGCCCACGGTTTATGAGAAGGTGTAAAATCAAACCCGTTATATAAAAAAGTTCAATTATAAAAGCATTCAATTTAGAAACAGCAATTCGTTAAACCAATTTTTTATCCGACCCTTATTTCTTCAATCCCATTCAATAACAAATTCAAAATTTATAAGAGCCGTTTTTAATCAAACCATTGCTCATCAAACTCATTCAATATCAAACCCGGAATTCGTAAAACCCGTAACTTATCAGAAAATATTTTCCAAATTGATTGCGCATTCGCCAATACCCCATGAACCGGAGGCGTACACGTAGGTGGTGTGGCGGTGCGGCGTTTTGATGCATTTGTGGCTGTTACGCGCGCATATTTGTACAGGTTGCGTTCAATAGTTTGTGTATAGATGTAACTTGTATTCACCCGTCTTGCATTCATGTGTTATTGGCGAATGCGCTATCAAATTATCAAAAATTTTCTGATAAATTACGGGTTTTACGAATTCCGGGTTTGATATTGAATGATTTTAATGAACAATGGTTTGATTAAAAACGGGTCTTAAAATTTCAAATTTGTTATTGAATGTGTTTGATGAAAAAAGGTTCGGTTAAAAAATTGGTTTAACAAATTGCCGTTTTTATGGTGAATCGCTCTTACGATGAAAATTTTTCCTGGTTTGATAAACCTAGGCGTTCTTGAAGTGCGTCACTCTCCCGAAAATTAATACTTTGCATTAAATTATTGTAAGGTCACCACGACACTGGCATGGCTTTGTTAGTACATGCGCAGTACATTTTTCGCCTATGTCCTGGTGGCCCAAACAGTGCCAAAGCCAACCGCGATTATGAATTTTCTTCTCTGTTTTTCAAGGTTATTTTCATTACACATTTTTCGATATTCGGGCGGTTATAGTATCTCTTAGTTATATGGGTTAACTGTACAGGGTGACCGTTTATAAAGTTCGACTTGGGAAAACTTTTTTGTTATTTGTCACAAAAAGATAAATCAAATGGTTTTTTTAATAGAACACCCTGTACGTTTAAAACATTTTGATAGATCTTTTCTTTCTGGATCTAAAAATATATCATACGTAGGGTTTATCTTTGGCAGTTATCGAGTAAAATCAACAATAATTTGCCATAACGGCAATGTGTTCTTTCAACACATTAATATTAGGACAACGTTTTTGTGAATTTGCTTAATGGCCATTTAAAACAATGGCAACAAAAAAAAGATCCAGTGAAATTAAAAAAAATATACAGGGCTATCCTGTAACTGTATTTCATGATTAGTACACTCTTTTTGTGACGACCAATAATAAAAAAGTTTTTTAATGTGGTCACCCTGTAAAACCTGGATCACATACCATCTTTGTATGACATATTTTTTTCAATAATTTTTTAGCTTTAACACCTTTGATATACGTACCTTTGTAACTGTAGATAAGGCTGATGCCTTTGTTGGCTGAACCACAACCCATTTCGATGGTCACTCTAAATAATTGAACAAACACCTCAAGGGACTTCCAGAGCATTCTCAGCCTTTTTAATATCCTCGACAAGGATATCATTTAAAATCAAATTATTGAAATCTTTAACATTAATTTTTTTTAATGAAAAACGCAACAAAACCGAATTAAAAACACAGGGTAAGCCAGAATTTTAAAGTTAATTTATCAGGAAGCCTTAACTAATAACGAGTTTTAAAGGTTTATTCTACTCCCTGGCTCAGTTCTCTTATATTGGACTAGGAGAACGCAGCATTCCCTCGATATACCACTTAATTTTGACTTCTCCTTAATTCGCTCCCCAGAAGAAATTTCCGCCCTTCACCTCCCCGACAGTCAAGAATAAACACCAAGTTCTCATGGTGCATACACGGAGAGCGTTGAGTTCCCTGGGGAGTCATTCCCTCTCTGAGTTTCTTTTACAAGAATATTTCTTTATTTAACTTAGGGCAACCACGCCCACTTCTCTTGCCAGTTCTACTGCCTACTCATCAAGAATAAGAACTCAGTGCCCTTATTCTTGAACTGATAGAAATTCTGCTCCTAGGGAGTCAAATTCTCTCGCTACTGTGCTTCTCATTGGTCCAAATCTTCGGCTTAAATCGGTTTCTCTCACTTTTTCGCGATATTGATAGAAAATAATTGTATTGGTCTTGACTAAGAGAATTACTTTCGATCAATATCGGGCAAAAGTGAGATAAATCGATTTAAACGGAATATTTGGACTAATGAGAAGCCTAGTAGCGAGAAAATTTGGCTCCCTCCCTTGAATAGGGTCCCTGGAGTCTAATTTTCGAAACTATACGAAAATATCCGCAGACGTGTACTAAATAATAGGCAATTTTTATATAAGTCTCTTTCTATTAATGTTGCATGAATGGGTGAAGGGAATTCGTTTTGTTTTGTATGAAAAATCGGTAATTCCTACACATGAATCATCATATAGTTATATCTGTTGCTTTCTATATTCTATACAGTATAGGAAGAGACAGAAGTAGTCGCATGCAAATAATTTCGTATAGTTCCGAAAATTGGACCACTGAGCTGCGTTCGAGCTAGGTGACTGCCCTAGCTTGAACGCTCTTTTTGGGCGAGGACCTCTCAAATAAGGTAGGCCTTTTATATATATAAATTAACGTAATTTAAATATAAAATAAAGAATTTCTTTCATTTTCGTAATATGCATTGTACCAATAACCTTTTTTTAACTATTTTATGTCGGTCATGAAAGCTGTATGACGCAAAGATGCACTAGACGTCCGTCTTTGATTGCGTAGTTACTTGCGCCTCGCCTGTTCCCCGCAATTGCCCCTGCCTAATTTTGGGAGCTTTATAATACCGGTTTCAATCTAGTTATTAAACTTTTTTGAAGAGTGCGATGACAGCACTGCTGATTGAAATCGTTGCGTACGTTCGTGAGTCCGTAATGTTACGTACATTTCTCCTTACGCACCGAGTAGAATCAGCTATAACGGCCCTTCCCTTGCTTTTCCCGAGAAAAATGCGTACCGATAATAACTCTCCCAATCAAGTTGGCCTGGCAAAAACCCTAGAGACGAGGAATGTAATGAGCAGACCAGTCGATTGCGTCAGTAGTGAAAGTAACTGACAACTATCTGACAGCGAAAATTTAGGTTTAGGTATGTTTAATATTTTTGTTTACTTTTGAAAATTTTATTGAAAGAGCGGACACTACCATAAAAAAATTTAAAAAGTGTTGTCCAGCGTATCCCGTAATTTCGTGTCATTAGAAAATTAGATTTCTCTAGATTCAAACATGGACAAAATTAATTTAAACCAAGAAAGAAGTAAAAACCTCTAAATCAGTTACTTCAACCAAAAGATCTTTGGTTTTTAGTTTCTTTTCGGTTGAAGTAACTGATTTAGAGGTTTTTTAATATCTTTTTTGTTTTAATTGCCTTAGGAGCATAATCCTACTGGAAATATTAACACGCCAGAACGAATCTGTATCAGGTAACTTGGATAAGTACCAGTGCGGAACGATGCCTAGTTGTGAGTGATTGAAAATTGGAAATCAGGGCGAAACATCGTTTAATAATTTCTCTTTTCGCTTTAGTCCTTTGTGTGTTCCTTGTGGTATGCTCATCCAAGTTTGAATTTTCGTTATTTCCACCCAAGATCTTTTGATCTTTCGGTTTTTAGTTTCTTTTCGGTTTAAGTAACTGATTTAGAGGTTTTTTAACTTCTTTTTTGTTTTAGTTGCCTTAGGAGCATAATTCTACCGGAAATATTAACACTCCAGGACGAATCCGTATCAGGTAACTTGGATAAGTACCAGTGTGAGTGATTCAAAATTGGAAATCAAAGTGTATGATGGTGTTTGATGATGTATGGTGGAGGGTGACCAGTGAAACCACTGATGAGCCCACGCTGGTTACCCAGGGCGAAACATCGTTTAATCATTTCTCTTTTCGCTTTGGTCCTTTATGTGTTCCTTGTGGGATGCACATCCAAGTTTGAATTTTCGTTATTTCCACCCAAGATTTTTTGATCTTGTGGTTTTTAAAATTAATTTAATTGGTGAGGTCTAAGATGCAATACTGCCGTCCTTAACTAAAAAGCAGTAAAAATATATTATTTCCCTATGGAGTTACTGCTTTTTAGTTAAGAACGGCAGAACAAGAGGCCATGTGCTTCGCATATTTATTTAAAAAACGCACGCAATTACAGAAAATACCGCCACAAAATTTTAAAATACGAAAACACCACAATAACATAAACAAAATAGCAAAACCACACCTTGTAAAAATGTAAAATTTTCGATGATGCCGAGTTTTCTCATGAACTGATTCGGTACTTGGGCGCCATGTCCTTATATATCGGATTTACCTTGTGGATTGAAACCCTCGAGTAAGGTTAAACTTGCATTTGGAGATGTCTTATCCAAAATATAACAAATAAATTCAATTCAATAAAATCCAAGTTTTCGGACAGATGATGTCGTAGTCACTGTCACTTAAATTAATACCTTGTTACTAAATTATCGTAATGTCACTACGTCACTGGCAGGGCTTTGTTAGTGCATGCGCAGTAGATTTTTTGCCTATGGCCTAGTGGCCCAAACAGTGCTACAACCAACCGCGATTTTGAATTTTCTTCTTTGTTTTTCATAGTTATTTTCGTTACACATTTTCCAAAACTTGGACTGTCATAGTATTTCATAGTTCTATTGGTTTACTTTATTTCCTTAATATCCAATCAATGGTATTTTTACAGTGTAATTTTCCTAATTGAATATATAAACTAACGTATAAAAATTAAACTAATGAGCAACTATAATATCGGCAAAGTAAACATTGCAGTATTTGTTGTAAATTTTAAAATATGGCCATTAATTAAAATCTGCATAAATTTGAGCCCGCAATAATTAAATTATTGTTTGTATGTTTAATGTTAATATTTATGAATATTACAGTATGTCGAAAAAAACTACAGTTACCCGTACTTTAATTCAAAATTATTTATTTGAATTGTTTATTTAATCTTACCTAAAATCGATAAAATATGTATTGTAATAAATTGAAAAAAAAAAACAAAGAAAGTATACAGCGTGAACAAGTTCAACTCTTTGGTGCGATTTCACAACCTGACAAAGGTAGCCTACACTAGAGAAGGCGGAGATTATAGTCGGTTTTTTGGTGTGAGAGAAGATTTCGAAACCATTTCGAAATCATGAAAGAAATGTCATTTTGGCGTTGAACTGGTGACGTCACGGATCAACACATTTCAAAAGATTTCAAAGCCGCTCCTCGGACTGTTTCGAAAGCGTTTCAATCACGATTTCAATATGGCAGGAGCTTTCAGTTGTCAAACTACGCGAGTAGTGTCGGTTATGGAGCACCGGCTATTTTTTTGTTGTTTTTTCAATAATAAAATGATGGAGTCTGATTTGGTAATGTGCCAAATTAAATTGGAGGAATTCCTCTTAGAGGTAGATTAGGACTCTGCCAGGCAGCTTTCGACACATAAGTTATTTATTGGTGGGTTATTAGTGCTAATTTGTTACCGAAGAATTAAATTTATCGTTGTTGCCGTTTCCGAGAAATCGCGATTCCTGTGACTTTACGGTAAAGCTGAGGGGCCACCCCATAACTCCTGACTGGCAAGCGATAGGAGAATAAATCAAACGCCATAGTTTGTCGCTCGAAAACTCTATTTTGCTAATAACTTCTCTTTTTGTTTTTTTTTTAATCCTAAATGCTTTATTATGTATGTACCGTATCCTTTTTACGTGTTAAAAATTCATAGATTTTTTATGATTTGTTTTATTCTCGATCTTTTCTGTTGCGTGTTTTTGATTAAAGATTTTTTAACATTTTTAAACTAGATTTTAATAAACTAGGCATAAAAACTAAAATTTTTAAAAAAATTTTAGCTTTGTATAATAAAATAATGTTCTTTGTTTTCTTGTTAGCCCTGATGATGGTCCAGACCTAGGACCGAAACGTTGTCTGTTGGTATAAATAACAAAACATTATCCAAGAAAGCTGTAAGTTTGTTTTTAATTTTTGTTTTGTTTGTAATTTTTGTCATGCAGAGTCCGAATTTGCTCTGCACAATAACAATAGGTCGCTACTGTAGTGTAAAAGAAAATTTTTTGTAACTGATTTTGTGAAATTAACCAAAAAGTCGCAATGATTTGCATACCATTTTTAATGACACAAACGTAGAATTTGTCTCCGGTGCCCTTACCGAGATATTGCGATCTAAGAGGTTTACTTTTGCACATCTTTGCATGCGGATATCTCCAAAACTATCTATGGAGCCACCAAGCTTCGTATGCCGTTTAGCTGGACTTGAAAAGGGCTTTTTAAGTACCCGAACCTAGAATTTGTCGCTGGTGCCGTTATTGAGATATTGTAATCTAAGAGGTTCACTATTCTACATATTTGCTACCGGATATCTCCAAAACTATTTATGGGGCCACCAAGTTTCGTATACCGTTTAGCTGGGCTCGAACAGGGCTTTTTAAGTATCTAAACCCAGATTTTGTCGCTAGTGCCGTTATCGAGACATTTACATGACAAAATTGAAACTAGCCCCATCTGCTCACAATAGATGCAAACTAACTATTTTCTAACGAGATGTAATTGTTGTGTACAATACTTGCGGATTTTCAGCAACTACTAATTAATATGCTCGATTTTTTCTATTTTTTTTTTGTACATATTTTTTATGATCTATTTTTACATCGAAGAGTTTATTTATTTTTTGCTTATACTAAAATAATTTTAATTCATTTGTTTGGAAATACTAGGAAATGGTTTTTTGCCATTAACTCTGGCTGCACTTAGAATTTTTAAAGAATAAAGTACAATTTCTTGCTTTATTTAAATCCAAGTACTAAAATGTTGCTTTTTTTGCACTTTTTTGGAATGTGCAAACTATACCATATAAAAATAATAAAAAATGCACATCATTGCCGGTGCCAGCACTTGCCAACAGTTAAAGTACAATATTAGTAAAGTACCAACAGATCGATGTTTGCTGGGATGCTAGTAGTTGGGCACTTGTTGTTTTTCTAAGCTCAATGATGGGCTTCTATTTATTGCACCGATGCTTCCGATATTTAATAGGCCTTCCATCTACTCACGTTTCAGTGAGCTTTGAACGTATGTGGCGACCATTTTGACAATTAACTAATGTACTATTTGTCAAAGGTGTCAAAAATGGCGGCGGCATACGTGTAAAAGGGTACGACAACGGAAGGTGTTAGCTGGCCTCCATGTCGGAGGTATCGATTGCACCATTTATGATGTATTTTCTTGGGCTATTCGTTTTAAAAAATGCATCCTTAGTTTCCAAGACGCATCTGCCTGGCATTATCAAATAATTTTTTTTTATCAATTTTTAGTTCCCAATGTTCTTTACTGGGCAAAAAGTGTCAAAAAGTATAAGAGCAAGTTTTCCCGGTGAGTGATAAACTTGAATTTAATTACTTAATTAATATCGAACATTTTTTTGATGCTTAGATGTTTGATACTGTTTGTATTAGAAACTACGAGCGTTTTTATTATGGGAAGTTATCACGTCTGATGAAAAGGGCGGTATTGCCAGATTTCAATTATTTCAAATACTGGACTTTTTTTTTGTTAATGCATTAAAAACCAACTTTTTTGTATAGTGTGTCAAAATTATTTTGCTGCACTAAAACGGAATCTTCGGTCTTGGGTACGCAAAATGGTACTTTTAGCCCTTAAGGATTAAAAATAAAATGTTGGGAAGCAAAATAAAGTTTTAGGGGCAAAAACAAAATTTGAGAGTTAAATTACCAAAAAAAAACACCAAATTAGGGAAATTTTGGACCGCTTAAAATTTTGACAACTTTCACAGCCGCTGTGGTAGTGTTTAGCAACCATTACCACTACCACGCATCGAGTTTTTAGAACACATTAGAAACTGTCACTCGTAAAAAAATTTCGAGATGAGAAAAAAACACAAAATTGGGCTTTATTTTACAAAATAAGTGTTTTATATATTAGAACCTGGTAATATTTTATCATTTTTAAAATGAATTGTGCCAAAATTCTCTAAAATAACCAAAAAAATAACGCAACCACAATGAAATGGATTCGTAGCTTACGGCAGTGGTAGTGATTAGTTACCTACTATTATTAGCTATTGCGCAGAGGCAGTAATTACCACAACCACTACGAAGCGTCAAATAAGCGTTCTAAAATATCCCTATTTTCCAAGGAATCGTAAGAGTGCTAGTTTTCCTAATGATTTCTGCACAAACTGAGCAATGTAAAATCCAAGCCAAAGGACTAAAAGACCCAAACCAGTAAGACATAAATAATAATATATGTTTGCAATAATTTCAAAAAGCTTTGCCAGCAATAACTTTTATTTTTATCCTTGCATAGATGGGTATATATAACTTGGTATCATCTTGCGAAATTTTAACAAACTATAAAAATATATTTCATATATTCCGTCTCTCTGTGATAATATTCAGATTTGATATAACGATGTAGATACTTTTCAAAATCTGTTCACAGAGTGAACTAAGAGAAGGGGGAAAGGGTAGAAAGCGCTTTAATTTATGGGACGGAACAGTCATCAAGGTTATATTTATCCATCTATTGGCACTTCAAGTACCATCATACACCCAATTTGTAAAAGAATCCAAAATAAAACCCACAATTAACAACCTTAAGTAAACATATAGATATTATAAAATCTTTACGCTTATAAAAAATAAAATTTTATTTTAATTAAAGGCAAGTAGTAAAAAGTTAAGCTTTTCTAAGTGTTTAAAATGAGCAATTTAATTAAAAAAAGACAATTTTTTTGTAATTTCCAAAAATATTATTTTTTTATATTATAGGACCTAAAAACTTTTCTTCTTCGATTATGGCTGCATTAAAAAATTGTCATCCATTTTTTGCTTAAATTTGAAGACAAATAGCGTAAAATGGTGTTATTTAGAAAATCTAAATACTATAAATTACATTGAAATTAAACAATTTCCCTAAGTTTTTAAATAGCTAGGTATTCACATTTTTTTATATACTAGAAAATAACCAACAGTCAAAAATTAAAATGGCCAACAATAATGTAAGGTCACCATAAGCCCTCAAGTGCATGTTTTGTTCGAATTTTTAGTATTTTCCCCGTTTTTAATACTTAAAGATATTTAAACCAACCCTTGTAAAAAATCACTATTTAAGAGGCTATTTGTAAAAACTGCTATTTTCCTAGAGGTTTTGATATCTTTCGAAAATATCCGGCTTAGTACCTTGGTGAAAAAACTACGGAGACCCCTACCCGCCATCGCACTTTCCGGCATCCAGATGACATTTTTCAGGTTCGGTAACATTTTATTGCCACATTGACTTAACATTATTTTCCAGTTCAGGGATCAGAGAAGTCCCAAAAGTCCCAACAATAGATTTCCGAAATTATGCAGTATCCGGATTTATTTTATTATAGTATATATTTTTGTAGAATTCCATGGTCAAAAAGGTTAGAAATACGCTGGCAACAACGCAATTCTTGTAAAGTTGGGTGAGCATTTAATTTATAAGGGTAGGGATTCGTTTTTTTTTGTTAATGACCTTAGTTCAGGAAATGTCGTAGTGACGTTCAAAACAGGCCATGTGATATCCATACTATTTGGAGTCAAATAAACATCAAAATGACTAACACACGGCTAGGAGCATTTTTTTAATTTTCGGCCAAATAAGCTTAGTTTATTTAACTCCAAAATGTATAGATATCACATGACCTTGACGTCACTTCGGCGTTTCCTGAGCTAAGGTCACTGACAGAAAAAAAAATAATCTATACTCTTAAGTTGAAATAATAATATACAGTACCCAAGTGGTGGCGCACTAATTGCTCCGTTGATTAAGATCACTGGACATAGCTTTATGCATACGACAGATATTTTAGCAAGCACCCAAATATCAAAGGCTTAAAGGCGCTAATCTTTTATATTTAACAACAAAGACATATTTTTTTAATCGAACATAACTTCGTAAGTATAGACTGACCATTTATTGCGACTCAGCGGGTGTTAATAGAATAGAAGCAGGGACGCACTTTTGCCCGTATCCACCAACGCATTTTTTCTCCAATTAACTTTTAATTGCGGTTAGCGAGTAAATTCGATATCCACCAACAAAATTTTTGCGTTAATCGCGCCGTTTAGCAACCTGGCCGATGTTGGCCGATTAAAGCTTAATCGAGCAATTAAGTCGTCATCTGCATTTTGTTGGCTATGTTTTCTGTTTATTTTAATTTTCAGTTTGATTTGTTGAATTGTCTTTTTTTTTAATATGGAAGATATATTGTATCATGGACAATTTGGATGTGTTGGACATAATCAATGATAGACTTCCAAGGCGATGGAACGAGAGAACAAATTATTTTGAGATTGTGCACAATATGAGGTTCTTTAGAAGGTTTCGGCTCACAAAGCTTTCAGACTTCAGACTTATTTCACTTTCACAAGATTTTTTCAAGTTCTTCTTTATGTATTTCACCTTTTATTTAAGTGTGGATTAACGTTTGTAGGTAATAATTTTCATATAATAAAAACAAATACAATTAAAACTTTATTTTTTTTTATCTAAAAACTAAATAAATACATTAATAAAACAAAGAACAAATGCAAACAACTATTGCACATAGACATGCCTAAATAAATCACATTGGTCAGTTAGATATTGCATATCACAAAAAACATTATCTTTAACAGCAGAAAATACACCTAAATTAGTAACCTCATCAATTAAGAACTTAATAAAAAACAATGGTACATCCCAACCAATTTTATTTAAGTTTTTAAAACTGTCTAAGGAAAATAGTAACTTGTTTGGGTTACTTGTCATGACGTCACGGTTACTTTAATGACCATAGTTATCATAGAAAAACGTGAGATTTATAAAAAAATACAAATTAAAAAAACCATAAACAATAAACCGCAACATTCTTCAAGTAACCATATCCCCTAGGCTGGTAACATACTGGTTATGTCATGGTTACTCATGATGTCATGACTTGGGTTACTGTACGAAGAAAAAATGAAAACAAGAAAACAGCTTACCTAGTAACTTGTGGTTACTTCGAGGAAAAACCCTTTTTGACACTGTCGATCATCAGTCATCATAAAGTCTACCCTACCTAAAATTTTAAGGTAATGAGAAGAATGAGAAGAAAAAACTTTTAAACATCCTGAAATATTTTAACCTAAAACTTTTAGGTATTTTTTCTCTTTGTAATATAAAAAACATTTTTTTGAAAGATAAGACATTTTTAAGAAGAGAAATAGAAAATTAAATATACAAATCTGTGTAAAAAACTTCATTGCTGCAACCTTTAAGTTGAGGTCCTATGAAACTTCTTTTTTCTAAATTCATATTTCATTATTTTTTTCTTTAATTATTATAACTTTAAAACTTCTTTTTTCTTGGAGTCGTTCTGTCACCTAGGAGAGAATTTTTTGGTGATAATAGTTTCAAAATAATATTGTCAAAAAATGTAGAATTTAAATAATTTCAATAAAACTTGGAAGAGCAACATGTTTTTCTTGATATGAAAAATATGTCAATCTTAGGGACTACTTTCCTGATTAAAAGATACTCTAATATATCTAAAACACACATCCTAGATAAAGCACTTTTAAGCTCAGCATGATTATTACCCACAGACCTTCTAGGTCAGTGTTAATATCCAATCCACTAAAAAAAGAGTAGAACTGGAAACCTCTTTTGATATATTATTAAGAAAAATGGGTTGTGCTCCTCCTGTACTTCAAGTAAAAAGCCCCATTGCAGCACCTACCATAATGTCGTTGTTGCAGTAAACAGTGATTTGGTGCCTCAGATAGATTTAATTTTGGCAGACTTGCTTTGTTAAACATTTTTTTAAGTAGATTTTGCAATGGGGACTTGTCAAGTAATATATTTACTAATCGCGGTGCATCTAAGCCATGAGTACCTATTCTAAAACTATACAAATACTGAAAGTGGCTTAAAAAAACTTAAAAAATACACATAACACATATTTTCAAACAGTCACAGGATAGCTAATAGTTTTTCCTCCTGATAATTCTCCCATACTTTACACAAAAATTCACATTGGAACCGTCTAAACTAATTATTTTAAAAAAAATTATGTGTAACGATTTGTTGGGCTGATAAGATTTAAGGCACTTTTACTTTAACTTAACCCTTTTATCTGGCCGCATGTAAGTTACAAAAAGTCACTATGTTGAACTCGTTGCAAAGGATTTCTTTTTTGAAAAGGCCATTTATATAAAGATTTTTCAATCCTTGGGCCATTATAGTATCACATAGTTATATGCACCCAGCATACTGTTCAATGCCGACTTCAGTTTACTACACACTGTGTGAAAAAAACAAACTTTCGGCAAATCCACTTTTTTTACACTACACGACTGAAAATGAGCAGTTAATTATTGGAAATGCTGGCGGCCACAAACTGATCAGCTCCAAACAGCACCGATTCGGCCTTTATATTCTCTATGGTCCCCGTTTAACTCGAGTTTTAGCCGCAGCAGCTGGGGAAAGTATTTTCTGATAGATATTAAAAATAAATAAACAAAAACTGAAGGAAAATTAAAAACTAAACAGAAAAGATAACCTTTTACGTCAAATTTTTTTTGAGATATCCAGTGTTACCAATAGATAAACGCCAAATATGCATAGTTGCCAGCTCTTTTTTGTAAACCGAGTTACTTAACCCTGGTTATTATTTCATGAAAAAAGTTGATGGATAGGTAAATTTGTTTAGCCGTGATTAGCAAGTTAATTCCAATTAGCTAGCCCTGATTAGAGTATTTAATGGTGGATATAGGCATTAGTGTTGTAATAGATCAGTGAATTTCTACCATGGATCACCTTAAAGGTGAAGAAGATAATAATTTTATTGACGGTTCGGTCTAACAATTTTTTTTTAAATGAAAAAATTATTTCAATCTAATAGACACATCCTACACCTACAAAATATATTTGCTCATAGAGCAAAAAACACAAACATAAGTTAAGTTTATAAAATTGAGTTTAACAGGTACATACATATATAGTACAAAAAAATACGGGATAGTAAAAAAATTAACAAATTTTAACTCAAGTCAGTTTCACTGTCACTGTCAGATCTATATTTGGATATGATTTTTCTATTTTGTGGACCTGAGCTACGCAATTTTCCCAGCTTTTACTTAAAATATTCTGATCCGCCGACCTAATTAAAGCTACCACAGAAAAATTTAAAGTTGGCGAAACATTATTTCTTTTAACCCCTGCTTTTATCTCATGCCATATGTGTTCAATTTGATTAAACATGCAATGTTAAGGAGGAAGTCTCAACACTGTATGGCCCATTTCTTTCGCCAAAGTATCACAATAGTATTGTTTTTGTACTGAAAATGCTTTAATTATTTCAAGCAATTGTTTTTTGGTGTAGCTATCCTCAAAATACATATATTTTTTAACATGTAGTCCTGAATGGTAATTTTTATGTCATTTGAACACGGAACTGTATTTATCCTTCTACTGTGGTAGCTCGCATTATCCATCACAATTACACTATTTGGAGGTACATTGGGTAACAGTTTATTCTTAATATAATTCCGCTGTGGTTTCGTCATGGTAGTATAAACCCATTTTGTGTGCCAGCATGAATTATTGTGATACGCCTTCCTTTATTTGATGGAGCTTTATTTGCGCAGTGACCAGAAGAATCTACCCAACCTTTATCTGGAACTTCATGTGTGTCAAATCAAGTTTCATCGAGATAAATAATATCCCTATTACCTTCTCTATTCTCGTGTATTGCAATAAAATGTTCCATCCTCCATTTTTTTAAACGGGCCGATTCCATAATCACTTGCCTTTTATTAATTTTTTTTAAATTTGAAAACCGTTTTTTAAAATAGACTGAGAAAAGAGATTTGTGAATTTACATGAAATATCATGGCTTTTTGAAGGAGTTATGTTTAAAATTACAAATTGTTTGTGAAATCATTTTACAAAATAATATTTAAAATTACAATTGGCGTACATATTTACAAACATTATGTGAAATTACTTAGTATTTTCACAAATATTTTTTATTTTTACAGTACTGGTATTGTAAAATTACGATGTCAATGCTTATCCATTTTACAAACTATTTGTGAATTCAATTTGTATTTTCACAACTTATTGGGTTTTTTCTATGCTAAATTACATATTTTTCTTGAAAATTACATTAAAACACATGTGAATTTATAGTATAAAATAATATCAATTACACTGTAAATTTACAGCATTTTTGTAAATTTACTAGTTGGGTTGTACATAAAAAATGTTGCTTAAATATAAGTATTTTTTATTAAAAAATACAAAACGAACACAAAACAAAGTATAGTAAAAAGGGTTACTAATCTAGCTACAAAAAAAATAACTAACAAACGAAAAAGTTTCTTAAATTGTTTACAGAAATCTTCAAAAACAGGGTTTAATTAGATATAGATATAACCAAATAAATGAGGATCATTAGATTAAATTAAAGCTCTAACAAGAAATTATTTAAGTACGATGCCTACAGAAAGTTTGAAAGGACCTTCTGTAGACTGGGTGGCAAATTGGAAACTTTCCAGTTAGATAAATCACATGAACTTAAAAACACATAGAGGTTCGAAGATTGCACTAAACATGACTGGAAACCTATGTTTTCAATGTCCTGAAAAAAAAAGAATAATCACTGACGTGGGCTGAAAACTATGGATATAAAATTTAACTCTTCTCCTTACATTAGCACAAAAAAATGTTTCAGTAATTTCTGAGTCATCGTGTTAAAATATAAACCGACAGACAGACAGGCATCTAGACAAACAAACACGACAAACTTAAGAAAATTATTTTTTAATTTTAAAATTGTGAAGGAATGTCAGATATATTTGTTGCTGGTAACTAAAAAAAACTGCTACTAACTTTACATATTGGCCTAAAAAAGCAAAGAAATTTTATTTTTGTACTTATCCAATTTTGCTTTAGCACCACAGTAATAAGGAAAAGTAAACCTACCTCAAATGTTCCATAAAATCCATTTAGTTAGTTCCATTAAGACCACAAATATCGCAAGAAATCATGATGACAATTACCTAGTATAGCAGCACAGTCTCTGATCAACTTCACTGTTTTCCTAGTCCCATAATTATAAATTATAAGTCAACAACATTAAAAATTGTGCTATAAC
Organism: Oxystoma pomonae; assembly: GCA_963921995.1. Lineage (NCBI taxonomy): Eukaryota > Metazoa > Arthropoda > Insecta > Coleoptera > Brentidae > Oxystoma > Oxystoma pomonae. The sequence continues at coordinate 75,420,779 of OY998166.1, read as the reverse complement.
CTATTTTAACTTGGGTGTTAAAGCGTGGCGGAACTTAAGGCGGATTTACAATTAAGCAACCAAGCACGCAAGCAAGAAAACAGAGGTGTGCTAACCTATTCTTATTATTCAATTTTCTCCCAACACAAGCTTAATTTTCTAGTTTGGTTGGCTCAATTCGATAAAATTTCTAAAAAACTAAACGACAGCTGTCAGCTTCTTCGAAATGAGCCAATAAAACTAGAAAATTGAATTAGTGTTAGCAAGCTTAGGCACGGTGCGCACCAACGAGTGCAAACCCTGCTTCAAAAAACGCACCATGTGACTGGACATTTTTTTCCAATGGTTTTAAATGCAGAGTCACGTGATGCCATGCGTGGGCACGCAAGGACACGCGTTGGTGTGCATCGGGTATAAGACCTCTCCCATTGTTTCAAGCTTCTTTAATTGTCTTAAAATAGCATTCTTTCCGAGAAAATTCCAAAAAAAAGTTTAGGTTGGCACACCTATTTGCTTGATTGCTTGCTTGATTGTAAATCCGGCTTTAGCCTGTCTTGGCGCTAGACATCCGAAAGTTCTGCACCTGCACACAAACTGCGCCGACGCAAACAACTTGTGTCGAAAAGAAGAAGCGGAAGATTATAACCATCCCTATAAATTTATTTACATTTTGGGAATTAAAGCTAATTGTTTTTAAATGTTCTCCCCGCTACATGCCGAAATGAATCCATACCGTATTTTTAATTAGAAATTAGCTTCCTTTTGTTTCAAATTTCTTACATGATAAGTGGCCTTATAATAATTACGAAAAGATGGGAAATTGCAAAATTTTTATTATAATACAAAGTAATTTCACATTTTGTTTTTAAATTTACTCTTTATTTTTACATGCTATTGGTAAAAATATGTTAGTTTATGTATATTTACAATTTTTTCTTAAATGCACAAATTATTAATAATTTTACATAGTAAAATGAAAACCAGTTCGACAAAATACATTCCCGGTCGTGTAATAGTCCTATTTTTTGTAATTTTACACATTTAAAGTAATTTTACACGTAATTTTATGGAATTTTTCCTACAAAAGATTTGTGAATTCACTAGCACTTTTTTCTGAGTACATTTTCTCAGTCTCTCACAGCAAAGCAGGAATCATTTGTTCCCTATACATTTGATATATTTTTCTAGGAATGATATCAACATCACCCATGTCTAATTTCTTAGAAGTATTAGAATCCTTCCTTTTTTTTTCTCCCAACTATCGGTTTATTTACTACACGCCACACTGTTTTTACCAATCTTCGTGTTAAAGCTGCCGCTTCCTTCACTGCACCAAATTTTGATGAACCCACGTTCAGAAGGGTGGTATAAACGTCAAATATCACTTTTTTGTATCACGTGACAAAATATCGCTTTTAAATTGTTTTTTTTTCACTTATTTCTCTAGTAACGCCATTATTCCTCGTATCTCCACGTGACGAACTCGGTTGTTCCTCCCACGGACAAAACATTTTTCATACAATCATAATTAACAACAAATAAATTCTTTTGTAACCAAACACCAACTGCTAACTGATTCTAAAAACTACAAATCAGCTTGGTATCTTAAGCCTGTCCTAATTATTTTAAGAAAATTAATTTGCAATGTAATTAAACCTTAATGTTATAAAGTTTCGTAATTAGTCATAAAGTTGATAAATTTTAATTCGGCCAAAACCGTGTACTTATTAAGAAATAATTACACATTTTTAAATCCGCACCTGTGATCCTCAGAAATGGTTGACGATAAAAGGCCGACACAGAACAGTGCTTAGGCTAGCTCAAATTCAAATGATTAAACAACTGCTCTTAGTAAGGATTTTCGATTTAATAATTGGTCCTGGTTCTGGTTGACATTATTTTGACATAAATGTTGACAGCGGTTCTAAAATAATGACGTCATTTAAAATATTATTAAGATATCTTTGATTTTACTCAAAAAAATACTATCTATAATTTTGCAAAATTTTTGGGGTTATGTTTACAACCAAAGGGCCGAACCAACCTCCCAGGCTGGTTCTAAAATTTCATAACCGGGTTGCAACTGTGACGTCATTGTTTTAAAACGAAAGGTCCGATTGTTGTGGTGTGGAACCAGGACCAATTGTAAAACGAAAATCCTTAGTATGGCACAAGATATATCAAAGGGGAAGTGAAGTATTTTGACTATCAGGTTCATCATTAAAGGACAAAAGTTATTTTTTTTTCAAAGTTTAATGTCAGTTAGTAAACCAGCAGATTTAGACATCATAAACGTTCGAAAATATTTTAATTACAATTATTATTTAATAAAATACGCTTCTATTTTTTTTTTTAAGTACAAAAAATACCACTAATTTCGAATATGATTATTTTTGTATCGAAACTTTAGTTTAATAGTTACATAGTAAACTCGTTGGCCAAAGAGTTCATTTTTTTGATTTAAAAAAAAAATATTTTACTGGATTTCTTTTATAAAATAGAAAAATGATTTTTCTAATACAACTACCCTACAATAAATTAAATAATCTCAAATTACCTTTTGTGCATTTTTTTAAGAAGTAACGTATTTATCGTAATTTTTCCTGCAACAACATTTTTCTTTTCCATTGTAGAAAGCAAATTAAATTGCCTAAACACCTAAGATGCCTAACACTACCATATTTTGTTGACTGGCGACTAATTGACCTGATTGTCGATTAATAGTAGGTTGAGTAGAAGACACGTTATTGTGAAGAAAAGGTATGTTTAAGATATTATTTCTTTCCTTTATTTATAAAAATAATTTTACATAATTTTTCTTCTTCAAGTGCCATGCTCTCTTCGAACGTTGGCTATCATCAGCGCAATCTGCACCCTGTCCACTGCTTTTCGGAAAAATGTCGTAGTACTAACACCATACCATTGTCTAAGATTTTTAAGCCATGATATCCGTCTACGAACCGGACCTCTTCTGCCTTCAATTTTACCTTCTATTATCAATTTTAAGAGTTTATATTTGTCATTTCTCAAAATATGGCCAAAATATTTAAGTTTTCGTTTTTTGATGGTAAATAAAACTTCAAGCTCTTTATTTATTCTAACAATCCACATTAGTTACTCGGTCCATCCAAGATATCCTTAATATTCTACGATAACACCATATCTGGAATGCCTCCAACTTTTTGCACATGGCCTCAGTCAGTGTCCATGCTTCCATGCCATAATATAAGATGCTAAAAACATAACACCGAAGCACACGAGTTAGGAGAGTGGTATTAAGATCGCGACTACACAACACTGGTTTCATTGTGATAAAATATGATCTGGCCTGTTCAATTCTTGCACGACCTTCTTCTCATTCAGGAGACAACCTAAGTATTTGTATGAATCCAGGCGTTCGACTTGCTGCCCATTTACTTCTAACATGCCCCGAATATTCTTTTCCTTGGATATGACCAAACATTTTGTTTTTTCAACATTTAAGTTAAGAATTGCGAACTTTTGGCAGCAATTTGATTCAACAACTCTTGTAGGCCTTCCAGCGTGTCTGCTATTATGACAGTGTCGTCGGCATATCGTATGTTGTTGATTTTTATACCGTTTCTGGACAAACCCTCTTCGTAGTTATGAAGTGCATTCTCTATTATTTTGTTACTATAGATATTAAACAACAGCGGAGACAATATACAACCTTGGCGTACTTTTCTTATTTGGACCTCTTCACTCAGTTGGCCATCAACCTTTATTTGAGCAGTCTGATTTCAGTATAGATTAGCGATTATCTTTAGATCTCGGTAATCTAGACCGACTTCTTTTAGCGATTCTATGATCTTTTCGTGTTGGACTCGATCAAATGCCTTCTCATAATCTACGAAACAGGCATATACTGGCACCGACATATCTCTAGACCGCTGAACTAAGACTTGAATGCCAAACAAGTCCTCTCTTGTCCCGAACACACCACAAAATCCAAACTGCGTGTTGTGGATAATCTTTAGAAATATTTTTAATATATGGCTCGTTAGGCTGATTAGGCGATAATCACTACACTTTTTTGCTGAATATTTTTTTAGGCAGCGTAACAAAGGTTGACTTTAGCCAGTCAGCAGGGATTTTACCGCTACGATAAATGAAGTTCAAAAGTTTGACTAGCGTATTTAGCGAATATTCGTTTTTTATTAGCTTTAAAACCTCAATGTATACTTCGTCTTGCCCTACCGCTTTTCTGTTTTTAGCTGAAGATATTGCGTGTTTTACTTCCTCTGGTGTTATATTTATGCCTTGGTTTGAGAATTCTTCTGGCTGTTCGGATCGGTTATCGGTAAAGAGATGTTCTATGTAGCTACCCCATTCTTTTAATTTTTCTTTGGTATGCGGTATGATTTTGCCTTGATTGTCCACAAGGATTCCAGCTTGTCTTTTATTAAATAATCCGACCGCTTCCTTTATGTGTTTTTGTAAATTGAAAGTGTCATGTTTAGCATCTAGATCTTCTATTTCTTGACATTGCTGTGTTATCCAGTCTGTTTTTGCTGACCTTATCTTTTTTTTATTGCTTTATTGACTTCTTGATACTGATCGCTGCCTTTTTTACTGCATCTTTTATCCATCAACTCCAGGATTTCATCGCTCAATTAAACTTTCTTTTTATTTCTTGTTTCATCCTTGCCTAAGAGTGTTGTGCTTTCAACTATGGCATTTTTAACCTTTGTCCACATCCATGTGCATCTTGTTCGCTAGACTCATTAATATCTTTAAGCTTTTTGTTAAGTTCGACTTTAAGTTTAGTTGCTATCATGTTATCTTGAAGTTTGTCCAACCTGGGTCTGGGTTTGTTATTTGGGGGATGACTTTTCGCCACAACTGGATTGTGATCCGAGCCTACGTCTGCACCAGGATAAGGTTTTGCAGATTTAATAATGTTTCTAAATCGTCTATTAATTAACATAAAGTCTATCTGGTTTCTAATGATATTATCAGGAGTGTCAGATTTGGAAGTCCAAGTGTAAAGGCATCTAGCTGGAAGTTTACAGAAAGTATTTGACACGATAAAATCCCTTTCCTGACAGAACTGGGGCATTTCCAAGTTTTGCGTTGAAGTCTCCCATAACAATGGTGATTTCTGTCTTTTTTGTAAAATTAATTAAGCTTAGAGTTTAGCTGAAGAAATATGACTCGATCCGACACAGGGACTAAAGAGATAACGGCTTTTTGAATTTTTTTATTCAAAATGATTGTGACGCCGTTATATTTGTTTTGTCTGCGTAGTAGACATGGTAGTCGTCTATCTGGCATTTACCTGAGGCCATCTAGCCTCGCTAACTCCCAATATCTCTATGTCCAATCGTTCCATTTTTCTGATGACATTGTGGACTTTTCTAGCCTGAAACATACTTTGTACCTTCCATGTAGCAATCTTCTTCATGACTGGTCCCCAGATTCTTAGCACCCTCTGGTCACTTAAGACCTGCCGGGGACTGAGGGCCTGGGCTTTTGGTTTTCCAGTCATGATGATGATATTGCCTTCCTCATCGCAGCATTAAAACCGTTAAAACAATCCTTGTTACGCCTTTAACTATGTAATTTGTTGCCGTTTTTCTTTCCATATCTAGACGTATGCCGAACAATTACTTTTAGTGTTACTGCTTCCCAACACTAATTTTCTCGCCATATCTGGCTATCCTCACATAGTTTGGCCAGCAGGTTGATGCAGTTACCGGGGTGTGGCACGTGAAGCCTTATGTGAGAGCTGACCGCCCTGTGAGGACCAATTGTTCAAAACAATCTCCAGTCGATGACTCTCGATGCAACCATTTTAAACAAGAGATACTACCTCTACAGCGCAGCCCATACAACCCCTTTAGATAATTAGTATTTAATAAATTTGAGTAGGATTTTTATAAAACTAAAACAAAATATAAATCCTCTTTAAATAAGGTGTTCTAAAAATATTACCTTAAAAGGAAATTAGCAAATAAAAGTAATTTCTTATTTATACTTAAAAAAATTAATGATATAATTAATTTCAAGCACTAATTTTAATAATTAATTAATAATTAACCGTGACCCCGGATGTAGAAACCTTGGATTGTTAATACTATTGTGGAAAAATCACTGCCGCGTGTCTTCCGCCATATTCGCCGTCATGTTGTGAAGATTTGGGTTGGCGACATTGGTTTCCTTAATTTTAAATAGTAGTGTGGGAACACTGACTATCAAAAGTGTCAAAAAATGAAGTTTTTATGAAAGGTTATTTTTTTTGTTGGTTTTTATTACAAAAACAAAAAAGTGAAGAACCAAGCAATAAAAACCATTTAAAGTAGATTAAAAGACATACAAATGCTCGAACGGTCTCGCCATGATAATCTCTCTCATTTGGTCCGGGAAATGTGTCCAAGTTTTGAACAAATAAATTACAATATGGAAACATTACCCCCAACTTATAAACTCAAAGGGTACTGTTAACCATTCCTGCTGGCGCTCCCGGTCAAGATAAACCTTCATTAAGTTGTTCTGAATCTGAAATAGGAACTAAAACGGCTAGGGACAGATATGCGCCAACAGTTTATAAATCCGAGGTTGTTATAGATCTACAAGAAATAAAAAGGTATTACGAAGAAAAATAAACGAATAGAGGGAGATACAGAGTTTGATAATAGCATATATGGATGATAGCATATATGATGAAGTGTGACGCAACCTATATTTTTCTTCTGATTATTCTCAGACTACAAGTTGGTTCTTAAACATTATTTATATTTTCACAAAAAGTGCAAAAAACTGATTTTAGGAAAAAACCAGAATACCAAAATGTTTAACTTTGACCTCAGTATCTCGAAAACCACATACCAGATCACTGTGGAGCAATGATAGATTTTTATCAGGACATATGCAGTATACTAAAAACTTACCAAAACTCAATGATATCTTAGTAATCACTTGTTACCTTAGAGAAGGTATGATCGACACAGATGTTAGTTAATAGGTTTTTTCGCCAAGGTCTTCAAATATTGTAATAATAATAAATAATTTCATGTTCGACTCCATGTGCCAAAGATGTACTTTTTTTGTTATCACTAAATCACTAAATGTTGCTTGACTTGCCATGGCTCTGGCTTTCAGCTGATCCATATATTTTAGTTCCTGTGAAGATTCAGATCAACGTAATCAAGGTGTATCTTCAGCGGGAGCGCCAGCAGCAATAGTTGAACCTTAACCTTAACCTTAACAGTACCCTTTGAGTTTAAAAATTGCTGCACATAATCCAGACCAAATAAGGGAGATAAATGGCGTGACCGTTGGAGCATTTGTTTACGGCTTGTTTCTTTACTTTTTTGTTTTTGTATTAAAAGCAACAACAAAAATAACCTTTCAAGAAACGTCAAATTCAATCATATTTTGACACTGTTGACAGTCAGTGTTCCCACACTACTATTTAAAGTTAAGGAAACCAATGTTTCCAATCTAAATCTCCACAACATGGCGGCGAAAATGGCGGAAGACACGCGGCAGTGATTTTCATGAAAATTTCCCATAGGTATTACCAATCCAAGGTTTCTACATTTTTGACCGTGACCAAATATTAACTGAATATGGTAAAAATTCATTAACCAAAAGGTAAATAACCATTATTTATTAATCTGAATCAAATCGCTGGTTAAGGTCTATTTTATTTTTGCGAAAACACAGGATGTTACCAATCAATAATTAAGCCACTTTTCTCTTAATTATTTCACGCCAATTATCGACAATTGAAACCTCTAAGTATTCGCTAAAAATAAATAAATAAAGAATTCCAAAAATAACCAATGATTTAAGCTATGGTTTTGGGCCATTAAAAATATAAATTAACTATAGGGTTTCAAGGGCGAAATTGTTTTTTTTTCTTAAGGGTAAACTGTTTAAAAGTATGCCCTGCTTTTGCTAAATCCAATTGTAAGATTTTTTTTTGTTATTTTATCAAATATTTTTAAAATAAAATGGTATCTTATAAGGGTCAAATTTTGTAACGTAACAATGGTATATTACGACCATAGATCTAAGAGACTCATTATAAATGCTAATCCCTTACCCTAATTAGTCATAAAGTTGATAAATTTTATTCGGTCAAAAACATGTACTTATTAAGAAATAATTACACATTTTTAAATCCGCACCTGTAGTTCTCAGAAATGGTAGTATGTTTACAGCTTTTCTTATTTGCTTTCACACCCCGAACAATAGGTGATTATTAGGGTATATACTATACTATACTATGGTTTCATTCAAATCTATACATTTCGAAAAATATTACAAGCTCTACTCTCCATCCTGTCATCTCTGTGATCTGGTATGCCGGGAAGTGCGCTGGTGAGTAGTGGCTCCCGTAAAAACAAGTGAATAAATTGGGACAAAACGGGTGCGCATTCTACGCACGATGTCATATCTGCTTCTGCTTCGAATAAAATTTTTCAGGAGATTGCTATCTACATTTTTCTATTTCCGCAATTTTCTCATTGCGTCCTTATAACTTCATAAAAGGGCCGAAAAGGGCCAAAGAGAAATTGGGAAAAAAGAGTAAATCCGCATGTAAACGCGCGTATATAGGTAAAGGAATATACTTTAAAGGGTTTGGCCATAATTATATTTTAAAGTAAAAAGGAAACATATTTGCTACTAGGGTGCACAAAAGCGAATTGGATTTTTATTTGTCCTAATAAGGACCACGGACGTCAATAATTTTTCGACGCAAACAACGATTGCTTTTGATGAAGTAAATCTCGTTAAGTGTAAACTTATCTTATTTATTTTTTCATTTACTTTTTACAATGATAAAAAATTGAAAAAAGCAATAAAAATATTGAAAGCACTCATTAACGAGATAAAAAACTATAAGAAAATAAACAATACAAAAAATAAAACACAAATTTTTTGTATTGTTTATTTTTTTACAATTTTTTATTTCGTTAATGACTACTTTTAATATTTTTATTTCTTTTTTTAATTTTTAATTTTTACTTCCCTCGCTAGGGGGAATAATGTAATCCTCCACGAATTTTGAGGTTCCGAATAGTGATAAGCACAAATCCAGACGCCGTCGCTCTGTCTGTCGGTCGGTCTGTCGGTCTGTCGGTCTGTCGGTCTGTCGGTCTGCCGGTCTGTCGGTCTTTCGATCTGTCGGTCTGTCAGTCTGTCTGTAGCCTGCTTTTTAGTCACTCTAACTCAAAAACTCCTGCACCAATTTTGTTTCCCTATTACACCCTTAGGAGCTACCCCCAAAAACCTTTATCTAAAAAAAAATATTTTTGTTCTTACCGTGTGATACCTCTTTGGAAGGCTTATAAAAATCGTAGTTGAGTGGCGCCAAAATTTTTGACTACATATATACAAAAACCTGTTAAAAAATAAAATTTTCTGTGCCAAAGTATTGAAAATTAGACTGTCTTTTTGTATTTTCGTGCATGCGGTACGTTTTTGTGTTATAACTAATAATGCCAAAGAAAAACCAATTCAAATATTCTACCATTCCTAAAAAATTACCCAGACAGCACAACACTGTCCCAAGGATGTCCAGTGAAGAGTTTTCTGCACAATGCAGCAGTCCATTGGACAACCAAATCTGTAGGAAATTTTTTCCAAGGCATATCCATTGGATAATACAATTGTCAAAACGTTGGACGGCTCTTTGACATCCCAAAAAAGTCGAAAAGTTTCAATATTTTGACTATTGTACCACTATACTAAATCCATTGGTTATCCAGTTGAACGAAATTCTGTCCGAAGTTATCCATTGGCTATCCAAAAAGTATCTTTATGGTTCACTGTTCACTGTGTATCTCTTGGTTTAATTTTCTTAGTCCACTGGATATACTTATTTGTTCCAATTGATATCCAGTGGATAGTTTTGTCAAAACCGGCGATATTTTCAATATATAAGTATATAGATATCTATATATTTGAACCACTCCAACATCATAAGTCTGATTGTCGATCCTTGCGGATGGAGTTTCTAACAAAGGATGGGTATTAAAATACTAAAATACCAAGTAATGAAAAATACTTACTTAACTGATTCGGCTAGATATAAGAGAAATGTTATTATTGGTAATGGATAAGGAAAAACATGATCCATTGGATATCCAAAATAGTTCGGATAAATGACTATATTTATTAATTTTCCAATTAGGCCAAGCCCAATTGACATAGTTTTTTTGATAAATATTCAAGTCAATGTATATAAAGTAAATCACTTTTGCTGGACACAAAATGAACGTCCGCCGGACAGAGTTTATTTTTGGTCCGACGGTCCAAGAAAAATCGTTATCCATTAGATAGCCGAAAATTAACTGAAAAAAGCAGTTCTTTATGGATAAAAATTGGAAGTCCTTTGGACTCAGTTTTTTTGTCATCTACTGTATCAGGAAAAACCTTTATCCAATGGATGTCCATAAATGATCCATGGACAATGCGGGCGGTTTTGGACAAAAAATGGCTGTCCAATGGATAATGGCAGAAACTCGTAAATTAAATAATAACCCCAACTTTTAGTGAGTTTAGTGAGTGACATATCGCAATGAAACTAGAATTGCAGGCAAGATGTGTTTTCTCATCTCGCTCTATTGGTACCACTAACGCGAGAGGGGAAGAGACCAATTGCATGCAATTCTCGTGTTATTGCTCCATGTCAAGCGGGCTTAAGAAATACAAAAATTATTTTCTGGGCAATAAATGGTCATTTTCAGCTGAGTCGTCTAAAAAAGTTATTATGAATAGCTAGCACAGGAGCTGACAGAAGGTATAGATCCAGCTTTATGATTAATTTGGGTAGAATCTCAACTTTAAACTTACCTTAACTAGGTCTTAAAGCAGTTTACAACAAACTGTTGTGTGTGTGTGTTACTTATGTTGATCACTTATATAAATGTGGTTGTAAAAAATAAAACGGAAGAAAAAATGAAAGGCAGTTCCTTTTCTAACACACATGACCTTTCTGGGTCTTGTTTCGATGTCGGACAGATGTAGTGGAGGAATCTTTTTTGGAAGTAAAGTTCTCTAAAAAGATTAAGTTAACCAAACACCACCAGAGGTCAGACCCACCAGATCGAGTCAAACTTACACGGCTGGCGACCTTTAGGATCTCGCAGTGGCGTCACTGTAGATGAAATCAACGATTCGCCAGAACGGGCGACCGATTAAATAAACAAAAATTCACTAGGGGTCAGGACCAGTCTGATTTGAAAAATAAAACTGGAGTTTCAGTAGAAATAGGGTAAGTTTACTGGAATTCTCCGACGTAGACATCTTTTCCTTGCGGCAGTTGTGGATAAATAATAAAGCCGATCGGAAATTTTGTATTTTTGTGTGAAATATCCTGAAATCCCATGAACTTTGCAATAAAATGTTGTTGAAATGTCTAAAGACATCCTTTAGCATATTTTAAAAAGAACGGTGAAGTTTTTTTTTCAATAAAATCTTATTTTTTATTTTCTTTTTCTAGAGGATTCCCGAATGGCCAGTCAAAACCCCATGCCCTCGATAGCTCAATTGGAGAGTATTAGACTGGTATTCTAGAGGCCCTGGGTTCAAATCCTGGTAGAGGAAAAACTTTTCCGCTCTATTTCCTCACCCTTTACCCTCTACGCTACAAATATTTTCTGTATATTTAAGAGAATTTCAAATATCACTCGACCCAATTTCCCAAGGCAAAATGTAAAGGTAAAGTTTACCCCTGAAGGAGGTGCGTGCTATAAAAACTTTAAGATTGCCGAAATGTGTCCCTGTCAAATAAAAGTCGACGTATCCGAGGAGGATTTCTCCAAATTCAGATTCTGAATAAGTAAATCTTGGGTGGGAAGTTTTAAATAAACACCGTTTATATACAGGCTGTCTTAACGAAAACTAAACAGAAGCGTTTTCGAGTGTATCAAGTGATACTTTAGTCTGAAGGTCTTTCAAATGCGTTTAGAAAAAATGTTAAACTTTTAAAAATCCAGTGATTCGTTTCCGGGATATACACTTTCAAAGTAAGACAAAATCCTAGAAGAAATAAATCGAGTAAAGGTTTACTCTAAAACTTTCCTCGCTCAAGAACATATATAAAAAACCACTACTCGTATACACATGGGTTAGATTAGGTCGGTCAGACTTTTCTCGAGTGTCCACACTGTTCAGGGGTGTATTCAGAGTTTTGCATGGTGTATTTGGACATTTTTCAGAGTGTATTCAGGTTTTTCCAGAGTGTAGCCAGGCTGTTCCAGGATCTTTCCAGAATTTTCCAGAGTGTATTTAGACTTTTCCAGAGTATATTCAGAATTTTGCAGTATGTATCCAGACTTTTTTTGGTATATCCAGACATTCCAGTTTGTATTCAAACTTTTCTAGTGTGTAACTAGACTTTTCTATAAAGCATTCGGACTTTTTCTTGAATCCTGACTCTTCCAGGGCGTATCCGGTCTTTTCCTGGGTGTATCCAGGCTTTCCAGGGTGTATCCAAAGCTTTAAGGGCTGTACTCAGACTTTTCTAGGGTGCATCGATCCTTTTTTAGAGTGTATCCAGAATTCTTAAGTGCTCCCAGACTTTTTTAGGATGTATCCAGACTTTTCAGTGTGTATGCAGACTTTTCCAGGGTGTATCTAGAGTTTTGCTGGGTGTAAACAAACTTTTCCAGGATGTTTGTAGGCTTTTCCAGGGTTTATCCAGACTTTTTTTTCGAGTAGACGGACTTTTTTAATCCATTTTATATGTGCTATATATATATATATATATATATATATATATATGTGTGTGTGTGTGTTGTCAAAACTTTTAGTACCGATAAACTAAGATTTTTGTCCATGAATTACGCAAAAACGACTAAACCGATTTGTATGAAATTTGGTCAGAAAATAGGATGGGACTTGGATAATTTGCGCCCATCATTTTTATTATTATGATACCAGATTGCTTGAAATTATTTTCTACTTTTTAGTGCACTTACATTTTATAAAAGCTTGTATTTGAAAAGCTTTTTTTTCTCATAAAATTATTTTTTAAGTTTTAGATGGGTACAAATCTAAAACTTAAAAAATTCCCTTCCCCTTCCCTAAAAACCCCTGTATGCCAATTTTGATTGAAATCGAACGAACTAAATATTTTTCCACCTCCACCACACAGGGGGAGGTGGGTACTTGGTAGTACCATATTATTGTATTGTCATCGGAACTATGAACGCATACCCAATTTAAAGACAATCGGATGTATGTAAGTCCGTTAAAATTGGTTAGCAAAACATGACCAAAAATCGTCCATCTTGAATTCGCCCTACTGTCCCCTCGTAGGGGGGAGGGGGTGCCTAATAATACCATATTATTGTGTTGTCACCTGAACTATAATCGCATACAAAATTCGAATTCAATCCTTAGATTAAAAAGAGACAAGATACCTGACACTTACGACTTTGGTTATATTATTATATGGAACAATGTTTACCTTTCTGTTGTTTACAGTAAACATACCAGTAGTGTACCTACTTAAATATAAATTTACACATGGATTATATTATTAAAATTTTTTAATAATATGAAATCTGCAAAATAATTTAAAAAACATGCAAAAGCTTTGAAGCTTTCTAACAATAAATGTTTGTAGTATAATTTTATACAAAATAAATTTATTATAAATTTTGTATACGATTTATAGCAATTTCAATTTTTAACGCAATAAACTTATGACAAACATTAAAACAAAGAAACACAGTTTATGGAACATTAAGAAAAAAATAATATTACCTACTAGCTAAAAATTATGTTATTGCGTTTGTTAATTGTTAATTTTGTTATTTTTTCTGGTCATTAGCAGAAACTTACTTATACTGACTTCTTCAGTACACAATAAAATCAATAATGCTTAGGGTATATAGAGACATCTAGGACAGACAAAAAGATTTAAATATCAATTCGAAGGGCGAGCGCAGATGGCAACGGCGGCAGTATAAATCAACCTTAATACTCTTAAAAACCTGAACACAAGTGTATTAACTTCTATTGTTGTTTGCAAGTTGATTTAAGGACTTTACCTACCTTTATTTTATAGTCTTTATAAAAAGAAACCTTCAAAAATATCTTATATGCGCATTAACTACTTCATCAAAAGTATTTTAATACTTTTTAATAATTAATAATTATTTTATCGTCTTTATAAAACAAAACCTCGAAAAAAACCTTATAAAAACGTTAGAAAATATCTTATTTGACGCATTGGGAATTAACTACTTCTTCTTCTAAGGATCTACTAATATAAGTATATTTCATAAACTTTTTTTTATTTTCTGTGTACCTACCGGCATGTATCCTCACTGACTGATTTCACTTGCTCCCCTTTGTTTTCAAAACATTGGACGATTTGTTCCAAAATATCACTTTAAGTGCACTGCAATATTCTCCTACTGGTAAAAAAATACACTATAAACGTTTTTTTGACAAAATGTAGTTTTAAAACGACATCCCACCGTCTGCGCTCTGCCGACTTTCCCCACCCACAAGCCAATCACGACCTAAAGTAGTTGAGACAGAATTCTCTGTCCCTATCGTTCTAACGACTAACGACCGAACAGGAGATATGCGAAGTCGTAGCCAAATTTAAACCCAAAACATCTTGTGGCTTTGATGGCATTTCTCCTAAACTGTTAAAATCATGCATAAAAATAATTGCACCAGTTCTCTGCGATATTTTTAATGCTTCTTTTGACGAAGGTGTCTTCCCAGAAGCGCTTAAATTGACTACCATAATTCCACTCTACAAGAAGGGTAGCGCCGAGGAAATGTGCAACTGCCGTCCCGTCAGTCTGCTGTCGGTATTTTCGAAGGTTCTGGAAACTCTAATGTACAATCGCCTAATTCCCTTTTTAAAAAAAGCCAACTTTTTTTCAAACTTCCAGCATGGATTTGTCAAAAATAAATCCACCGAAACTGCGCTTTGTAGTCTGGTTCAGGGCGTGTTGACTGCACTGGAAGACCAGGATGTGACACTTGGCCTTTTCCTGGATCTGTCCAGGGCTTTCGACACTTTGGGCCATGCTACATTAGTGCACAAATTTAATAAATTTGGAGTTAGGGGAAAATGTGAAAACTGGATTCAATCTTATCTTACCGACAGACCTCGAAAAACATATGTTAGGTCCACAAATGGTTGCGGGGAGTCATCAACGGTCATTACAAATACGGGCATAGCTCAGGGCAGCGTCCTTGGACCTCTACTCTTTATTGGTTATATTTTCGACCTGTCTTTAGTATCTAGCTCAGATAAAGTCTCGTTTTATAACTATTGTGATGACTCGAATCTAGAACTAAGAGCATCAAGTTTCCAGAACCTCGAATGCATAGCAGGGGAACTGTGGCAGGATATAGGTGACTGGTTTTACATAAATGACTTAGTACTAAATGAAAATAAAACAAAATGTGCACTATTTAAAACCTGCCAGGCTGCCGACCATCCTGCATCAGTTACTCTTGGTTCCAATACTTTTCAATTTTCGAATAGCGTCCCCGTCTTGGGTGTGTCACTGGATGCAAATTGTAAATAGGATAGCCAAATTCAAAAACTAAGTGACAAACTAAACAGTATGTGCTATGCCCTAAGAATCCTGTCAAAATCCTTTAACAGCACAGTACTCAAAAGCATATTCTATGCTAATTTTTAAAGTCGGGTGAAATATGGTATAGTAATATGGGGAAGCTCAAATCGACTCAATGAAATATTTGTAATTCAAAAAAAAAGCAATAAGGGTCATCTTTGGGATGCATTATCAAGAATCATGCGGGGGTGTATTTAAAAAGAACCATCTACTCACTGTGTTTGGCATTTATATATATTCTTGCTTGGTTTTCATTTTTAAACACAAAAACGATTTTGCAAAATTTGAACAGAAACATCAATACCACACCCGGCGCAAAAACGAATATGCATTACCAAAACATAGATTAACTCTGTTTGAAAACTCTCCGCACTATCAATGCATGAGATTTAAAAACGCATTACCAACCCATATACAAAACATGATGGTTAGCCAAAAGAGGCTTCAGAAGGTACTGTTCGATTATGTTTGTGAAATTGAACCCTACTCAGTAGAGGAATTTATGAATAAAAGATAAAGGTTTATTTTTGCTAGTCTGGGTGTCTTTCGAATCTACTTCTGTGTTGATTTTGTTTCATTTATGTTTGATTATTACATTACTGATGTGAAATTATTTAGTTTTTAGTGTGACAACATTTTACTAAAATTGTCTGCGTTATATACATATTCCAAGATTTTAACCTAGATATATAATTAGTATTTCGATGTTTTAAGGGATTATTTATTTATAAAAAAAAAATTAGTTTAGATCTCTCGTCGTTTAAAAGGATACAAAAATACTCAACATTTCTCACCTTTGTTTTGTTGTGATTTCATTTATTTGTAAATAATAAATTATTTGCCAGGGAGTTTTCGTTAGACCAGATATCTTGTCTCTTTTTAATCTAAGAATTCAATCGGAAGATTTGACCCGAATATACATACATAATAGGGGTGCAGTTAAATAAAAGCTTGTAAAAAACAACTTAGCGCGTGGTCTTTCTAGTGACAACCAATTTGTTTTTGTATTAAAAGAAATGTAAAATATAAGTACATATATAACTTCTATATATCAAATTAAAGCAAATTACTCTACACGTTTTATTTAAAACTTTTTTTTTTCATTTTGCCTTAATATTGTTGCAAATGACTTCTGAAAATAAATAACTGCTATAAAAAAAATAAAAATTAGGTTTTTATTTTTTTTTTTACAAAACAAAAGCAAAATTTGGAACTTCTTTATAGAAAACAATTCTATCATGTGTTTCCACTGAATCATTTTCTGTCATTTTTGGCTCTCTATGTTAATTTTTAAGAAAAATTAAAATTAGGTTTTTAATTTTTTTTTACAAAAAAAAAGCAAAATTTGGAACTTCTTTATAGAAAACAATTCTATCATGTGTTTTCACTGAATCATTTGCTGTCATTTTTGTCTCTCTATGTTAATTTTTAAGAAAGTTACAGCCTTTTTAAAAGTACCATGCAAAAAAGTAGTGGGGGCAAAAACTTGAAAAAAACGCATTTACCCTACCCTTAACAAAATTAGCTTATCGGCATAAAGTTAGCACAATTTGCACACGAACCCCCCCCTTTTTGCCCGATTTGTCCATAGACTCACAGTCGCACATGCGATAAAGTAGGTGGAGCCTAGCAGGATAGCGAATTTTAATAGAGAAAGGCGTACACATTTGGTGTGCTGCAGTTCGCTTGATTTGCCTTGTTGCTGTGGTTCGTGATGCATTTTCGTTTTTAGCGATTTGATAAGGGCTTTTATTTATACTTTTTCTGTTGTATTATTTTCACAAGTGTTATAATGAAAATTTTCACGGTAGAGTACTTGAAAAATAATTTAACTCTTTGAAATGACGGTAGACCTAAACTCGAAACTGACTTGGCGGAAATCACTAAGGGCAAATCTAGGGACTTCAACGAAAAATTTAAATTGGAATTTTAGTCGTGTAACCTACAAAAAAAATGAATTGTCAGTTTTTCAAATTTGTGAACATCCTCTTCATAGATCACGAGCCGCCACTGGTATTAAGCATTAGAATATTTCAACATTTGTTCTTTGATTACGGTCTTACGTACCTACGGAAGGTCATGTAGGCTTACGTCGAACGTATCACGCAACGTACGTTACAGGGGTTCAGCGCAAGTGCTTATCAACCTTAATTTTCATTAATTCGATTTTATTAAAAATGTCCATATATTCTTTTAGATTTGTTTATTACAAAAAATTGATAAGAAAACAATACAATTCTATTTACAGCCCGCTGCATCCTCCATTAACTAAACTAGGTCCCCCGTTTTCTTTTCGCACGTCGTCTATAGTCGCTATTGACATTTTTCGTTCTGTGAGATCAAGGGGAAACTCAAAAGTAATCTGGTCTTTAATGAAAACCGTCGTTGCATATTGGTTATTGTACTGTTGTGTCTCTCTGTGCCGGCGCTTTTCTCGTCGTAATTCGACAGGCGCTTCGGGTACGGGATTCTTTTTAACGCACGAATAAACTACGAAAATCACCAACAGTATAACAAATGCAACTACGGCAAAACATCCGATCAAAAAACCGACAAGACTGTTCCTGGGAGAGTCTTTTTCGTTATCGTTAAAGGAATCGCACCCGGGCACTAAATTTATATTTAGGTCAGTTAGCGTTCGATTTCTGAACGATTTGGGAAAAGCACACACGGAGTCTCTTTTAAAAATCTCAGACTTGTTAACGCGCAATAGTATGGCACTTATGTGGCACAAATTGCACTTCCAAGGATTGCCGCTCACATCCACAAATTTAATAGATTCCAAAGTTCTTAACGTCGCGTCGTCTAAACCTTTGATGTTGTTCCCGCTTAGGTTCAGATGATTTAGATGCTTTGGGAATATTTCGGGCATTATTTGCGTTAAGTTATTTCTCGCTAAATTTAGTTTTCGTATCCTCTCCGGGATAAACCCTTTCGGAAGTTCGCTAATCCGTAATTGCTCCAACTCTAAATCCGTCACTTTATTTAATGTTCTTAAGATCACTTTAATTGTTTCTAAATCGAAATTATTACCACTTATTACAAGCCTTTGTAAAGTAAATGCGATATGTTTAAATGCGATTTCTTCCACCTTACTTATTTGATTAAAACCGATATCTAACTCAACGATACTGCTAAGATTCTTAAAGGCATTGTCAGTGACCTTGACGATGCGATTTCTCGCCAGGTTTAGATATCTAAGTTGGTGCTGGTTTATGAAAATATCCTCCAAAACTACGGATAACAGGTTACCGTCTAGTTTCAGAGTATGTAGCCTATGAAGTTCGTGGAATTCGTCCGTCGAGAGAAATTGAATTCCATTGTTTCCTAAGTCTAAGTGGGTTAGATATGGCAGCAAATGATATATTTGGGTATTTATCCTCCTGAGGCCGCAGTCCCGACACTCGAAGTTTCGAAGTTCCTGAAATATAAAAGCAATTGTTAAACACAAACTTAAAAGCTCTTTCTTTAAGTACAATATCATTGCAAGTTTGGCGGGATTTGTCGACTCGATAAAAACAATATAAAAAATTATTTTCAAAGAAAATTTACGTTTTTATCCGACTGCCTACGAGTATAAGCAAGGGGTAGGTACATAGTCAATTTTTGTACGCCAGATACAATATACAATTATTACAAATTCACATTGTGTAGAGATTATTGGGAATAAGGACACCTTGTTATATTTCAAAAGGGATTTAGTGAGGGTGAATAAATAATAAAATCAATGAATAGCGAGCTTTCCCTCAAAAATAAAATGATGATGAAAAAATGTGACACAGGATTCATGTAAAAGACAACCATCTGTCAAATTGCAGAATCGCAGATGTACCTTCAATTTGAAGGCAAATTAAGCGTCTCTAAGGAGACAGCTATAATTATCGTTACAGATATCCTAAGCTCTGGAGTTGATAAATTTAAAAAGGGATTTAGTGAGTGTGAATAAATAACAAAATCAATGAATAGCGAGCTTTCCCTCAAAAAAGGTAATGGTAACCGTAGATCCGGATTTCGCACTTGTGGTGCTCATCAGTAAGGTACTAGGAATCAGGAGATGAAACGATGATGAAAAAATGTCAAACGATGATGAAAAAATGTCATCTCCTGATTCCTAGCACCGTACTGATGAGCACCACAAGTGCCAAATCCGGATCTACGGTTAACATTACCTTTTTTGAGGGAAAGCTCGCTATTCATTGATTTTGTTATTTATTCACACTCACTAAATCCCTTTTTAAATTTATCAACTCCAGAACATCATCGTTTCATCTCCTGATTACTAGCACCGTACTGATGAGCACCACAAGTGTGAAATCCGGATCTACGGTTACCATTACCTTTTTTGCGGGAAAGCTCGCTATTCATTGATTTTGTTACACCTTGTTATTGTTGTATACGTTTAATTCATAAGCAACGTTTCGACAATAGTTTTTGTCTACGGTTACCATTACCTTTTTTGAGGGAAAGCTCGTTATTCATTGATTTTGTTACACCTTGTTATTGTTGTATACGTTTAATTCATAAGCAGTGTTTCGACAATAGTTTTTGTCTTCCTCAGGCTATAAAATAGAGTTTTTTCATAAATATTCGCATGTAAAGAATAAACAAAAAGAACTTATATAATTAACAAGTAAGAAAAGGTAGTTAACATATTGTTTCATATAATACCGTCATTTTTGTAATGTTCAATTCTAAAATTGTATATGATTATAATGTTATTTATATATGAAAGTTGATTTGAATTTAAAACAAGAATAAAACAAATTAATAAAACAATTAAAATCCAAACTAGGTAGTTTAAAATTCATAATATTTCTTAATTGTACACATATTTAAATTATTTCTTTGGTTTACTAGGATACAGAAAGATGTTTGGGTTGTTTTTTATTGTTATTAATAAAATTCTACATCTACTTTTACTAAATAAATACATTATGGCGCTAAAGAGTGACAAAAAATTAAGAATGTAAATCTTACCTTCGAATTTGGTTGTATACTTAGGTAGGCTGGTGATGTACATCTTTAAACTACTATACGTAATACAAAACATAGATATTAACTATATTTTTTGTAATTTTTATTTTGTTTATAAAAATATGTGTGTGATACATAGAATTAACAAAAAATAAAACCGCGGTTAAAAAATATTATATTTACAATGATGGTTCAATTTTAAGATGATCATGATTTGTTTATCTATCACAGAAGAGCAAATGTAGGTAGTATTTAAAGAATGGCAATACTTAACAGCTATATTAAAATATTAAGTTTTGATAAAAAAGAAGACGCTAAATTGTATTTTTCTAATGAGAGACACAGATAGGTAGAATTATGTCCTATAGTACTACCAAAATTCTATCGTGGTCGAGTGCGACGTTGTCACTAATCTTAATAATAATTATATTATTATAGAGTTTGTTCTTATTTACTTTTCGTAATATTTTTTTGTAATTTATTTATTTAGATTTTATATACCTATACATTTTTTTTGTGTTTCTTATTTTGTTATTTTTTTTATTTTATTTTTAATATATTATTATTTTAAGCGTATCCTGTTTAATAAGGGATGATATATTGCGCTTATCTTGTTGACATCACTACGTAGGTTGACAACTTTAGTTTTACCAAAATTAATATGTATCATTTCATAAATGGAACGCTTATAAAAGTTGTTTTCTTTATCCACTATTGTTGGGTTATCAAAGTCAAAATCATGATTGGTTTCAAAGTGGCGAATGGCAAGGGCAGTTTTTTTCTTTTTATTTTTATTTTGACAATCATATTTATGCTGTTTGATACGATTTTCCAAATATTGTTTAATTTGACCTATGTATACGTTACCACAACTACAGGGAATTTCGTAAATGAGACCGGATTGTTTAGAGGGAGGCGTTTTATCTTTCACTTTAGTAAAAAGAGTGTTCGTTGTTTTTATGTTATGAAATACTATTTCCAAGCCATCATCCTTAAAGCATTTCCTTAATTTATGTGAAACGTCATTAACATAAGGAATTTTAAAATTATTTTTAATTTCTCCACTATTAGTGTGAGATTGTTTCTGTGAATCATTAGATGTTGATGATGTTGCAGGGCATGACACGAATAGTAGTTCAGGAGTCTACCAGAACTAGTGGGCTTCCTATACCAATTGGTGTGAACTCGGCCGTTTTCTCGGATAGCAAACACATACAAAAATGGAAGTTTCCGATCTTGTTCAATTTCAGAAGTAAATTGAATCTTAGGGTTAATTGAGTTAAAAATATTTATAATTTCATCCTGCTTATCCTTAGGGATAGATAAAATTGTGTCGTCTACGTATACAAAAAGAAAGGGGATGTGAAAGTCTATCTTTTTGAAAACTTCATTAAGGACAAAATTCATACAAGGTTGGCTAGTACTGGGGAGCTAGGGGCACACATAGCACTTCCATCAAGTTGTTGGTATATTTTTTTGTCAAAAGAAAAATAACTAGTATCAAAATAGTTTATTTTTTTTTACTATTTCCAAAACCAAAGATTTAGGAATGTTTGTGAAAAGCGAGATAAAATCAAGAGAAATTAATATATAGTCATTCGGAATAACTACATATTGGATTTTTTCAACTAGTTCTGGTAGACTCCTGAATTACTATTCGTGTCATGCCATGCAACATAAAATAAGTACTATTTCTAACCTATTCTATAGAGCATACAACCTTAGCCATGATAAATATTGGAATGATAATGTCAAAATAATAAAAAAGCTAGCTAAAATTAGCAATAACCCATCATCCTTTGTTAACCAAATTTTAAATAAATTAACTCTATCAACATCTAATGATTCACAGAAACAATCTCACACGAATAGCGGAGAAATTAAAAAATATTTTAAGATTCCTTATGTTAATGACCTTTCACATAAATTAAGGAAATGCTTTAAGGATGATGCCTTGTAAATAGTATTTTATAACATAAAAACCACGAAAACTCTTTTTACTAAACTGAAAGATAAAACCCCTCCCTCTAAATAATCCGGTCTCATTTACGAAATTCCCTGTAGTTGTGGTAACGTATACATAGGTCAAACTAAATAATATTTGGAAAATCGTATCAAACTGCATAAATATGATTGTCAAAATAAAAAGAAAAAAAAAACTGCACTTGCCATTCACCACTTTGAAACCAATCATGATTTTGACTTTGATAACCCAAGAATAGTGGATAAAGAAAACAACTTTTATAAGCGTTCAATTTTGGAAATGATACATATTAATCTTATGCTATCCCTTACTAAACCGGATACGCTTAAAATAATAATATATTAAAAATAAAATAAAAAAAAATTAGCAAAATAAAGAAACACAAAAAAAATATATAGGTATATAAAATCTAAATAAATAAATTAAAAAAAAATATTACGAAAAGTAAATAAGAACAAACTCTATAATAATATGATTATTATTAAGATTAGTGACAACGTCGCACTCATATTGCGACCACGATAGAATTTTGGCAGTACTATAGGACATAATTCTACCTATCTTTGTCTCTCATTAGAAAAACACAATTTAGCGTCTTCTTTTTTATCAAAACTTAATATTTTAACATAGTTGTTAAGTGTTGCCATTCTTTAAATACTAACTACTTTTGCTCTTCTGTGATAGATAAACAAAACATGATCTTAAAATTGAAACAACATTGTAAATATAATATTTTTTAACCGCGGTTTTATTGTTTTTTTCTGTCAAATCAATGTGTATGATAATTTTTAAAAACAAAATAAAAATTTCAAAAAAATATAGTTAATATCTTTGTTTTGTATTACGTGTAATAGTTTAAAG
Organism: Oxystoma pomonae; assembly: GCA_963921995.1. Taxonomy (NCBI): domain Eukaryota; kingdom Metazoa; phylum Arthropoda; class Insecta; order Coleoptera; family Brentidae; genus Oxystoma; species Oxystoma pomonae. The sequence continues at coordinate 75,397,391 of OY998166.1, read as the reverse complement.
ATGTACATCACCAGCCTACCTAAGTATACAACCAAATTCGAAGGTAATATTTACATTCTTAATTTTTTGTCACTCGTTAGCGCCATAATGTATTTATTTAATAAAAGTAGAAGTAGAATTTTATTATTAACAATAAAAGACAACCTAAAAATCTTTCCGAATCCTAGTAAACCAAAGAAACAATTTAAGTATGTGTACAATTAAGAAATATTATGAATTTTAAACTACCTAATTTGGATTTTAATTGTTTTGTTAATTTGTTTTATTCTTGTTTTAAGTTCAAATCAACTTTCATTTATAAATAAAGTTATAATCATATACAATTTTAGAATTGAACATTACAAAAAAAATAACGGTTTTATATGAAACAATATGTTAATTACCTTTTATTACTTGGTAATTATAAAAGTTCTCTTTGTTTACTCTTGACGTGCAAATATTTATTAAAAAAATCTATTTTTTAGCCTGAGGAAGACAAAAGCTATTGTCGAAACGTTGCTTATGAATTAAACGTATACAACAATAACAAGGTGTCCTTATTCCCAATAATCTCTACACAATCTGACTAATAAGACGTTAACTACCTTTAAAAACATTATTTCACATGTTAAAAGGAGACAGAAAATAAGAAACGAATAAAAGTGGTTACTACTTAATTTAAGAGATATTCTTGTAAAAACATGTCTGTAGCAACATTTTTATCTGACGTTTCGTTTCGTAGATACCATCATCAGGATCAAATAGTTAAATACGGATCAAAATGTTTGATTTCGTATTTTAGTTTGAGACTATTTATATTTAAACCTGTAATAGTAGTAGTAAAATTCTTTAATTTTTATCCGCTTTGACCACCATTTTTAAATCCAAAATGGCGGACTACAAAAAAAGTACTTACACTTCTTAACTCCGATGTTTTTCTATTCAATGTCTTGACCAAAATTAGCTCGATTAACAAATTGTGCTTTCCTGACTCTAAAATACGGTTTATTAAAATCGCTTTTTTAGTTATTTAATTTTGTTATACAAAAAATGATAACTAGAAAGAAATTAAACCACTTTTAGCAAACCGTGTTTTACATGCATTAATACAGTCAGAAATTCAGATCTTTTTATGTAAGGTACCTAATTTCAGTCAGGACGACAAATTGATAAGAAAACGCGGGTATTAAGAGGTTATTTTATTTAAGGTCGCCATCTTGGATTTTATAATGGCGGAAAAAACATGCACTTTCATAAGAATGTACTGTATTTCAAATACAATGGTGGATGTTTTATTAAAATTGCATAAAAACTAAGAAAACTATTTGAAAAAAAGCATTATTCGAAATTCCCTTAACCGATATTAATATTTGTTTAAATTTTTTCGTTGCACCAGAAATAACAAGCGTCAAAAAGTAATTACTTTAATTACATCCGCCATTTTGGATTTTAAAATGGCGGATAAATGTGTTTGCTTATATCAGAATGTAATTTATTTTAAATATAACCATGTTTATTTTATCAAAATCAGCTATTAATTAAAGAAATAAGAGCAAAAAGACTTTTGCTGATTTTGGACGAATTGTCAGTACTTGATGCTCATATGAAAATATCATAACTCAAAATTTCCTCAACCGATTTTAGAAGCTGATGGCTTGTTGAAAGCAGCAAAGTAAAGGATTTTTAAAAATTAAGATTTTATTTAAAAAAAATCGCATTACTACAAATAACGAGCATCATTGGAAGGCTTCCTTTGATAGAGTCCGCCATCTTGGAATTAAAAACGGTAGACATAAGTTTTTACTTGTTTTAAAGCTATATCTATTACCTAACAAATGAGGAATATTTTGTTTAAATCGGTTAAGTACTGTAGAAGTAATAGGGAAAAATATTTTGTGGCCCACCCGGTAGTACAGAATTGAGAAATGTTTTTGCAGTCGCATGTCTACAGTATTTTCTATCCTAACTTTATATGGATTTAATTGACGTCAACTGTCAATTTTCTATCTGACGTTTGGTAATTTTGCTTCTCCCTAAAAGACGAACGAATTAATTCAAAATATATGTCCACATTTCCAGCCTTGTCTAGTAAAAAATAACGATACATTTTGTTATAAAGTGCACACAATGAAAAACAAAACGAATGCGTTTCAAACTAGGTTTACTGGTGACACAATTGTAAGGTCTTCTATAGCCAAAATGTAAACAAATACTCTTCCCGCCAAAATTTCTGTCAGAAAAAAACCTAACCTAAAAACTTCAAACGTGACAACAACAACAATCTAGGGCGTTTGGATTTCTGTCAACTTTCATATCTGGTTTGGTTCAGTGTGTCATTGAAGTTAGGTTTTGTCTAGTATACCGGGTGTCCCAAGGTGAGTAACCTATTAGCATATTTTGGAAACTATACAATGAAAACTTTTCAAACTTTCTATTGTAACATAAGTTCATGTAAACTATCTTTATGAAATACTCTCATATTTGCAGTGTTGCCATTTACAGGAAAACTTAGAAACAACTTTCGTATTTTAAATTGAACACCCTGTATATTTTTGCATTTTTGGATTCTACAAAATATTTTAGGTACATTTTATGTGTAATGTCCTGTACCTATGTTCAACTGTTTTTAAAATATTGACAGGTGAAAATTGACATTTTTTAACTTTGACAGCCCGAAAAAAAAAATAAATAAAAAAACTATTTACCCAACCGCCATCCAGTACTAGAAAAGGATAGTACAGTCAGAAATATTTTCCAGTTAGTTCGACTATATCTACAGACGACTATATACCGGGTGTCCCAAGGTGAGTAACCTATTAGAATATTTTGGAAACTAGACAATGGAAAATTTTCAAACTTTCTATTCTAACATAAGTCCATCTAAACTGTCTTTATGAAATACTCTCATATTTGCAGTGTTGCCACTTGCAGGAAAACTTGGAAACAACTTTCTTATTTTAAATTGAACACCCTGTATATTTTTGCATTTTTGGATTCTATAAAATATTTTAGGTACATTTTATGTGTAATGTCCTGTACCTATGTTCAACTGTTTTTAAAATATTGACAGGTGAAAATTGACATTTTTTAACTTTGACAGCCCATAACATCGAAACGGTTAAGGATAGTAAACCAACCAAATTAAAATAAAAGACAAAAAAATTTTTAACAGCAGTTTGATGAGTGGAAATGGTAAAGGGGCTTCTGATAAACGTTTTAAAAAAAATGCGTGAGTGGGGCTCTTGCGGGCTGGATTTGGTGGGGGGAAAGGGGGAGAAAAATTGTATTATTGTAATTTCCGGCAAAACTAAACGTTATAGAGTAAAAACTTAAACACAAAAATTGTAGACTTTGCAAAGACCTACAACTTTTGTAAATTTCACTTTTTAAAATAACCTCAAAATTTTCGGGAAAAATGCGAAAAATCGTAATATTTTTATGTTTTGGTTTCTTATTTTTCATTTCCGCAAAAATAACTGTATTTTCACGAAACTTAGCCAAAATATACCTCTCTGTATCCTTAATACTTGCAATTTTTTGTAGGTAAAAAAGTGAAACATTTTTTGAGATATTAATTTTTTTCTGTTCAAATCACTTTTTTTCAATCAAAAATTCCACTCAGGAAAATTCTCGTAGTATTTTTTGACGTTACGTTTAAATCAACAACCGATTACAACATCATTTGTATGGAAAAAATACAACGGAGACAGATGGTTTTTAATTTACTACAATTATACGCGCCTAAAACCGGTTTTATATCAGAACGGTTTTAAATAAAGTCGTTTTCTCCTTCATTAAAATTGTTTTCTACCAGCTGATCGATATACTCTCAATCCTCTTTCCTTACAGTTTCTCATAAATTAAAACATTTATATTTTTATATTAAAAAAACCTTATATTACATTTTTTTAAACGCATATAAAACAACTAAGTTTTTTCCGGTTTAAAATAAAATTGATTTAGTATTTAAAATTGTTCTAATGGTAGGTTTAGGACAAGAATTTCCAAACCGTTCTTTGTTTAAAAGCGCTTTAAGAGTACCGTATAAACAAAGTAATTGTTGACCCTAAAACTTAATTTTTTTCCAGTATTGCTTTGAATATCATATTTCAATCAATAAATTGTCCTACATAAAAAAAATTGTTTGTCGTAGAATCTATTGGTGCACTGTTCTCCTTAGAGTTAAATTTGAATATAAATTTCCTGGTTATATGAATGTAGTTTTTATCTAAAAAAGATAAATCCGATTTTTGTTTTCAAAAATAGTATATTTTTCTAAATTTTTACAATGGATATTTATATAACTAGTTCAAGAAAAATCGTAAGGTAATCTATTAGATTTTATTAAGCCGGAATTGCAATTGTCGTTTTCAATATTTATTTATTTTTTAATTTCCAACGAGAAGTAAAATTTTGAGCTATTTCCGTCAAATAATTATTTCGATAGAAATAGAAAAATATACGCCTCTTATATTATCCAGATTTAAGTTGAGTTGAAGAAAAAGGTAATAAAATGTTTTTTTTTTAAAGAAAAGCAGTTTAGATAAAATAATACATATTCACTGAAATGACCAAAAAAGTGCATTTTAAGCTTATACCAATACTACACAAAAATATCATTTTTGCATTTTTTCCGTACAACTGAATAATGTAATCGATTCTTGATTTTTCTTAATTAAAATAAATTATGAACAAATACTGAAAAATAAAATGTTGGTAATGCCTGTATTTGTTTTTTTTTTGCATATCTGAGCATGTTTTTTATTTGTAACTATAATTTTTTTATTATCTCACCAAAAAGCATATGTCAAAACAAGAAAAATGAGCAATGTCAAAAAATTATACTCAGAAAAATTCCTGTTAAAAAAACGTTAAACAAATAACGGTTTGAAAATGTTTGCTCTAGACATACCATTAGAACAATTTTAAATACTAAATCAATTTTGTTTTAAACCGGAATTTCTTTAACTTAGTTGTTTTATTTGTGTTTTAAAAAAATGCAATATAAAGTTTTTTATTACAACAATATATGTATGTTTTAATTTTTAGTAGGTCAAAGGATTGACGGTATATTGATCAGCTGTTAGAAAACGATTTTAATGACGAAAAAAGCGATTTTATTTAAAACCGTTCTTATATAAAACCGGTTTGATGCGCGCATAAACGTAGTAAAGTAAATACCTTCTCTTTTGATTTTTTTCCGTACAAATAGATGGTGTAATCGGTGTCTTATTTTTTTTCTAATTGAAAAATATTATCAACAATTGCTGGAAAATTCATTGTTGCAAAAGCCATTAATTGTTTTTTTTTGCATTTTCGAGCATGTTTTTTAATTGTAACTATAATTTTTTATTATCCTACCAAAAAGTATATGACAAAGCAAAAAAAAATGAGCAATGGCAAAAAATACTAAAAAGTGATTTGGACCGAAAAAAAATAATATCTCATAAAATTTTTAATCTTTTTATCTAAAAAAAAATTGTAGACATTAAGGACACAGAGAAGTATATTGTGACCAAGTTTTGTGACAAAGCAATTATTTTTGCGGAAATCAAAAATAACAAGCGAAAAAATAAAAATATTTTTCTCGAAAATTTTGTGGTTATGTTAAAAAGTGACATTAACAAAATTTGTAGATCTTTGCGCCGTCTACAACTTTTATGTTGAAGTTTTTACTCTATGACGTCCAGTTTGACCGGAAATTGCAATAATACCATTTTTCTTCCCCTTTTCCCCCACCAAATCCACCCCGCAAGAGCCACAATAACGCATTTTTTTTTAAACGTTTATCAAAATCCCCTTTACCATTTCCACTCATCAAAATGCTGTTAATATTTTTTTTTCTCGCTAAGTAAGTTAATCTGATCGGTCTATAGAGCAAAACGGTTTTAACATTCCGATCTTGGTTTTTCACAAGCTATCGTTTTGTAATATTTTTAACCCAGGGTTAAACCAACCTTGGACTATTATAACTCTGGGCTTAGATATAAAACGATAGCTTGTGAAAAACCAAGATAGTAATATAAAAACCGTTTTGCTCTATGGTTAACCATTTCGATGTTACGGGCTGTCAAAATTAAAAAATGTCAATTTTCACCTGTCAATATTTTAAAAACAGTTGAACATAAGTATAGGACATTATACATAAAATGTACCTGAAATATTTTGTAGAATCAAAAAATGTAAAAATATACAGGGTGTTTAATTTAAAATAAGAAAGTTGTTGCCAAGTTTTCCTACAAATGGTAACACTGCAAATATAAAAGTATTTCATAAAGATAGTTTACATGGACTTATGTTAGAATAGAAAGTTTGAAAAGTTTCTATTGTCTAGTTTCCAAAATATTCTAATAGGTTACTAACCTTGGGACACCCGGTATATAGTCGTCTGTAAATATAGTCGAACTAACTGGAAAACATTTCTGAATTCTGTACTATCCTTTTTTAGTTCTGGATGGCGGTTGGGTAAATAGTTTTTTCATTTATTTTTTTTTGTTTGAATAATAAAATAAGGAACTTGTTACGTTAACTAATTGGTAGATATTTTTTATTTTGTAGGGTCAATAAAAAAATTATATGACAAAAGTATTTGTGTGTTAAAAAGTGCTAAGCTGCAACCACTGTAACTAAACACTAAATCGGAAACATGAAAATCCTCAGAGTTGCCATTTTTTTATTGAAGGCTAGCAACAAAAGTCAACTTTTTTGGAGATTCTTGTACTGACAATCTAGTAAAAACTTTGATAAAACGTTGACAACATTTTTACGGAAACCAGCATGGCCGCCCTGAATATTGTCAATTAGCGTTTTCTACAAATAAATATGTATGGCTAGGCAAAAACGTAAAAAACGAATGGGGAGTGGTTAGTAGATGGCATTGTAATATGTCTCGCACTACGCCATGCTATTCTTGGTTGTCGGAAGTTCACACAGAGGGCGCCGTGATGGTCGATACTCGACAGGAATTGTCTTGTTTCCTAAGTCCAAAAAACTTCTGTTTTTTAGGCAAAAAACATTTGTTTTTCTCTTGTGTATAAGGTATTATAAGTTAAGTAAGTTATGTTTCACAGTGACCAACACTGTGCGTAAAAATACTACAGGCAGTGGACTCAACTTGTTGAATAAGACAATTTTAAAGGCGATTTTCTAAACTAATTCTTACGAATATTTTTATTAAATGGTTTTATATGCTGCGCCAGTCAATACTTAATAACCGATTATGCCGGTCGCCGTAGCGCAGAGGGCAGCGTATCTGCCTGGCGTACGGAAAGTCCCGGGTTCGAATCCCAGCTAGGTTCATGGATATTTTGTGTTCGTCTTTAAACTTTGCAACACTGGGCATTGATCCTGTAATGGATGGAAAAACTCAGTAAAAAAAACTGATCATATTTTTAGCCAAACCAGATGACCATTAATAGAACATGAGTTCAGGACCCCGCTTTCTTATACACTCATTTGGACGTCACGGGGCTAATTTTTAATATCGAGAGAAGGATCATTGATCACTTAAATCAAATGCAAGTCAGACGATCGTTCCTATGATATCCCACGCGCTCACAGTTCAAAAATCCACCCCCACGGCATTGTTCTGATGAGGTTTTCCAGGTGGTCTATATCTTCTTGGAGACAGATTAGGCGATCCTGGGGGCCATGGTTATTGGTTAATGTTGTGTGGATCCATCAAATCCGAAATTCTCAAGCCGCATATCCCGGGCGTTGTATTATTGCAAGGAATGGAGGGACATGTGGTTTCACTACTTCCTGGATGAAATGGATTGCTTTGATGCAACATCTAATAAAGACTAAGGAGATGTCCTGATACAATATGCGATGGTGCACCATACCATTACACTCACTGATTGTTCAAAAATAATTTCCATGTCAAACTGTGGATATGAAGTCTTTGACCAAATCGCTTTCTTCTGACGTAGTGCAAAGAGAAATTTTAGTGGGATCAGGAATGGAAATGGATGAATGTCCTTTATGTTTTGCATTGCATGATGGATAAGGGTAAGAAGGCGAAGCTTGGTGAAAGACGTGATACACAGTTTGATTAGGAAAGGCATGTTCATTATACAATGGGTTTAATCGAATATGGTAGTAAGACATCGCCAGTCTTTATTGAAGGCAACAATGATAGCAATCTGTTAAATTAAGGAAGTAGTGCAACTACATGTGTGTCTTTTCTTGAGATGATTAAAAACACCGTATTTCAACAAAATAATGCAAGAGTGCATCTGACTAGAGTAACCGTAGACTTTATGAATCAACATAACATTACCTGCTTATCTTGGACACCAAGATCTCCTAATCTCTCTCCAATCAAAATGTGTGGGATATCTGGGTCGCAAGCTTTTAAATTTACGGTATCCACTCAGACTCTGGCAGCATTTACATTTTAGTTAAGGGTAGGATGGAATAAGATACCCCCTTAGAATACAGACCATCTAATCAGAACAATGGACAGGCGCCTAGGCGTGCGAATAAGTGTTAAGAAATCGAGGGTTGTCAACACTTTATTAAACTTAATTCTGCTATGGTTGATCGGGAGTGGCTGAAAACTTAATTATTTTTTAGGTATGAGCTGTTAAGCATGTAGGCAAAAAAAATTAATAAAATATATTAAATATAAATGGGTGTTTGGCTTTCTTTGTCACTCTCTATATTAACCATGCTTTGCAATGTATTTAAAAATAAAAAATATATTTTTTAGCAACATTTATTCCAATAATCTGCTAACCAACAACCTTATAGCAACAACCAAACATTGCACCTAAAAAAGGGAAAAAATGCATATGCATGCATGCAGAATAGCATGGTAAATATATTTTTTTTACCTTCATCAAAAACATGATTTTAGTAACTGACTTCAGATAACTAAAGCATGGCTTTTTTGGTTACCGATGCAACGATTGTTATTTCATTTACCAGCAGCCTTGATTTAAAGGGTAAAGATGGTGTGTTGCGAGAAGTTCTCTTTGTTCAAGATTTTTAAAAGTATTTTCCTGTTTTTCTTGGATCTTTTAATAAAGGTATTAAAAAAAATAGTGTTAAAAACTCGCGGCTAAACTTTTTTTTACTCGTGTGTTTTTACTTGTGTTTTTAAATACCTCGCTGCGCTCGATATTTAAACCAACGCTTGTAAAAAAGCACTATTTTAGCCGCTAGTTGTTAAAACTACTATTTTGCTTTTGCCTTTTTGAGAAAATATGTAAGGGCGATTATCCAGATATTTAAAAAAAATAAAGACGTCCTCATTTTACTAAATAAAGTAATAATTTCTAACAAATGTTTCAATGGTTTTAAAAAGCATGAGTCTAGAAACAAAGTTTTCGTCTGTTATTTGAAAAATTTTAGTTGTCCTATAAAAGTTCAGGTGAAAAAGAAACATCGTTGACAAATGTCAGCAACATAGAAAGAACACCGCCGGGACTAGAATAGTATAGATACAAAGTTGAAATTTCTTTTTATTTATTGAGAATTTAGTTAGGTAGTTTTAGTTAAATTTATCTCGAAATCATGTTAAAAGAAGATTATTTTCAATCACTTTTAGATCAAGAGTAAAATCTGAAAGGACGTTGAAAGTTTAGGTATCTTGGATATTCAAATGGCATTCATTATTTTAAACTATTATGAATAATAAAAAATTTTAATGTAATAAATAAAACCTAGATGAACTGCTCCTACTTAAAGATACTCGACAATCCTTGCGGGGACTTTGGTTATATTATTACCTAGGAAAAGATGTACCTTTACTGACGAGAGACACATCAAGATACAGTTTTCAAGATAGAGAAATATAATGTTAAATTTGACGTCTTCTGACAAATCACGTGACTTCCGAAATTCATCGGAAACAGTCTCAACTTTCGATTTTTCCTGGAAACAATCTGCGTCCAACCGTGCTCCATTTGACAGTTTTTAAATATTAATATTTGGCTCTAAATTAATTTGAAAAAAAAATGAAATGACTTTTTAAATACTTTACGCTTAATTTGATCGCACTTTAATATTTCAAAATAAAAATAACCCATTTTTTTCGTAGGATGATAGATAGATGTTCACACTATTATTTAAAAAGTTAAGGTTATAGAGAATAATTTAATAATTTTTCGCGAAAAATAGGACATCAACCATTAAATTAGCTTTTTATTTGTTGAGACTTGAGAGTTAAGAAGCAGTTTAAAAACAAATAAATAATTTCCAAGCCTACTTTATATGCTATACAGGAAATATGAAGTAAGACACTGCCTTCTCAACTATCAACAAGCCTACGAGTTAAGAACAAAATCAAATAATTGATTTTTTTTACATTGATTAGAGAATTTATAGTGAAGCTCTTTTAGGCAACAAAATTTTCTTTAATTTTAAGTGTAGTAAGTTTCTCGCTTTTAAAGTCAAATAAAGCCTCAAAAAAATCGTATATTTTTGGATATAGTTGATTGTCAACTTTTAGGCAGTTTTTATATATGATAAAAATAGATATATATACAATATCATAGACCTTTTGTTATTTTTGAGGAACTCGTGTAGCCTTAAACATCCCCACCGTTGAAATAGTCACCTACCAAATAAAGCACGAATAAATAGATAAGCCCGAATAAGTAAGTAAGTCCGGTGTGCCTGTTTCATACGGAGATTGAGTAAATGGTAGACAATTTTATTTTCTTTCATTGGACAAATAATTTTGTCACTAAATTGTATCACTAAAGTGCCTAGGCAAAACAATTACAATTATTCTAAATCTTACAGAAAAACACTACAAATCACATAAAAAAAGTGTAGGAAGTCTTGCAAAAATTACTTCAATAAAAATAATATATATATAAAAAATTAAAGTTATTATAACAAACGAAAATATAAAAATAAACAAAGGAAAATTGCAAAACCCCAAAAGTTCCCACTTTTCCTAAAAATAAAAAAAATCATTCAGTCTCTGTTGTTCTCTGATGGTGCCCATTATTGAGGCTGCATTGCCTCGCTGCATGGATAAGCTGATCCTCTGAGTGATGAAGCTAAGACACTGTTCATTAGGAATCTTAGACGCGATCTCCTTAATCAATCTCTTAGACTTATGACCCCAAGGACCTAGCGTTTCGATAGCAATAGGAATGAGAACAAAAGAATCCTCCGGCTCTCTATATTTTAGGTGTTTTTTGTCTCGGCAAGTGAAGCAGCAGATTCGAGTGCCTTAGCTGTTTTATCAAGGTCGCCTTCCAGATCATCTGCTGAACCCCCCCCCCTGGCTACGCCACTGTACTGCAAGGGGTAATAAAGCTCAACGCCAACGAATTAATTGGTGATTTAACCCTTTGTAAATCATGGGTCTAAAAACCTCTAGTTTTTGTTCTATTAAGGACTTGTTAAATCTCGTCCGAATCTTTAGATTTTGAACTTGGGGGAGCGGGAATCTAAAGCTGTGGCCTATATACGCTCTCTAACATTTATTGAAAATCCGTAATGGCGCATGCCTTTGACACCTAGATATTTTTAACTTCTTCCTGCCAAATGTGGTTGTAAGCCAATGTACCTGATTTCAGTCGTTCCGAAAGCCACATCTTTTTAGTGTACAAATAGGTACCATTCGGAAAAATCGGTCAAGTATTAAAAAAGCTTTGCTTATCGAAAGAGGTACTGTTTTTAATCCTGTAAACAGTGCACATAAAAACACTATTCTATTAAATCCAATCTGGTACTCCATTGCTGTTTTGTCAAAACTACGTTGCCATATCATTTTAGTTTTCTGGACACTCTGTATAAAATAACAAATTTGGATAAGTTAAAAAAAATCGGCAAAATAAAAATTTTATACATTTTATCTATTTTACACAGGTTTAAAAACAGCACCTATTTCGTTAAATAAAGCTTTTTTAATAGAATCGTAGATTTTATCTTTTTTAGTTCCTGTCCGATTTTTACAAATGATACCTCTTTGTACACTGAAAAGACGTGGCTTTCTGGATAATTAAAATCAGATACATTGGTTTAAAAAAAAGTTTAGCAGGAAGGAGTGAAAAATATATCAGTTTCAAAAGCATGCGTCATTACAGATTTTTGCAAGGTGTCAAATATGACAGATAGCGTATATAGGCCAGAGGAGCCTTAGCTTTCCGCGGAGATTAAAATTTAAAGAATCGGACGACATCTAACAAATCCCTAGTAGAGCAAAAACTAGAGGTTTTAAGTATCTGTTTTTAAGAAAAGGCCTTATTCCACACAAAATCTAGAGCTCTTTAGACCTATGTTTTACAAATGGTTGAAACATTACTTACTTCGTTGGCGTTGAGCTTTATTACTTCTTGTCCGATGTTAAGAAGTGATATCTCTCTGTGCACGACAAAGACGTGTCTTTATGGCAAATGTCTAAAATCGAGTACAGTGGCGCAAATAAAATTTGAGCGGGGGATGTTAAAAATTGAGAAATTTGAAAATCATGCACCATCTTGGATTTTAACGAAATGTCAAATTTGACAAAAGTTTCATATAGTCTGAAGCTTTAGCTTTTTGCAGAATCACCTTATATTATCTCATAGTTATGATCTGATCTGTAATTTGGGAGGATGGGGATTTAACCTCACAGCACCTAAGCCTCATTAGACCCATTGTGCATCCTCCTATAGGGCTTCCCCCTAGTTCGTCAGCCATCCTACGCTTCGAACGTAGTTGATAACGTCGCCAAGGGGAGCCTTACGTATGTTGGCTGGTGTTGGCCAAAACTCGTCGAAAATAGCCTTTTTCATCTTCTTGTTTACAACCTCTACATAGAGGCGTTTCAGATAACATCATTCTATTGACGTATTTATTTAGTTGGCAGTGGCCGGTCAGAATGCCCGTGACAAATCGCAGGTTCTGTCTGGTCATTGATAGGAATTTTTTTGCTGATGGGTAACGTAGTAATTCCCTGGCAAGGTTGCAGTTTCTAGTTTCGTCCCATCTTTTCCTAAAGTCTTTTTGAGAATGTTCTCGTATTTGGTTCGCCACTGTTAATGCTGTTATAATGACAGAAGGGGCAGGTTCAAAGAGTGTTTGTCCCGCTGCCTTCCTGGCCAGCGTATCTGCAATGTGGTTTCCTTTGTATTTGCCATGACCTTTGATCCATTTTAGTGTGACCATGTTGTTGTTTTCTGATACTTTGACCAAGGTTTCATGGCATTCGAGTACTCAGCCCATTGTAATACGTGATCGTTGCAGAGCTAGTAGTGCTTGTCTGCTATCTGTGTAAATGCAGATGTTTGTTCCCGAAATATTTTTCGTGGATATTTCTTTTACTGCTATGTGGATGCCATTCAGTTCCGTTTGAACTACGCTGGCATGTTTGCCTATAGCCCATTTAATTTTGAGGTTTAGTGATGTTGAGTATATTCCAGTCTAGTATATTCCACATGCTCAATCAAGTTACGGTCCCACCTTATATTATCTCATAGTTATATGCTTAACTCTTTCATAAAACGCCCAATATGGCTAAAATTTCCGATGTAGAGCATCGACTATTGAAGGTGATGGCCATGACAGGTCGATTTTTCGCGGCAAATAAATTGTGCGCTTGAGAAAGAAATATCGGCTATTCAGTCGAATTAGACACATGTTGCCTGGCGTTTAAAACGTTTGGTTTGCACAGTAAGAGCCTTTCGAATAAGATTGGTTTTGCACGAGTGCCGTTGACGTCATAAGAGAAAATGTTTGGAAGAGATAGAAAATTTACTGTGTACGTAGAAGATTTTAAAAAAATAGAAAAAGGTGTTTTGGTAAAAGAGAATGATCAAAATGCTTTTTTACAATACTTACTACGTTTATACGCGCCTAAAAGCGGTTTTATATAAGGACGGTTTTAAATAAAATCGTCTATTCCGAGGGTTAATACGTATTACGATTTCAGTGGTGTTTACACGACAAAATTTTTAAATCGTCTTTATATCAAAGCACTTTAAGAGGCCCGTTTAAACAAAGTAACTGCAATTAATTAATTAATTTTTTTATACCTTCATCAAAAACATGATTTTAGTAACTGTCTGCAGATGACTAAAAAATCGTTTTTTGGGTTATCGATGTAAAAAAAAAAAATTTTTATCACGGACGGGTGCAAAAAAAGATTTCTGGCCGTTTTTTTACCCAAAATTAAGGAGAAGTATCGTAAAATGGTAATATTGAAAAATTCTAATTACTATTGCCTAAAAATTAAGTAATTTCCGCTCGTTTTCACCAAGTATTTACGAAAAAAATCATATAAAAACAATATAAAAATATCAGAATGTCAAAGATTAAAATGGCGCAACATTCAACGTCACCGAGTAAAAACACACATAGCTTTGGAAACCATTGTTATTTCATTTACCAGCCGCCTTGATTTATAGTGTAAAGGTGGTGTGTTGCGAGAAGTGCTCTTCGTTCGAGATTTTTAAAAGCATTTTCCTGTTTTTCTTGGATTTTTTTGATAAAGGTATTAACAAAAATAGTGTTAACAACTCGCGGCTAAACTGTGCTTTTTTTTTACTCGCGTTTTAAAATACCTCGCTGTGCTTGTTATTTAAACCAACGCTTTAAAAATAAAGCACTATTTTAGCTACCAGTTGTGAAAAATACTATTTGCGTTGCAGTTAAACTGATAAAGATTAAGCGCCAACAACAACGGATGTAAAACGGTAAAATAAAGTTTTAATTTTAACAAATCTAATTTTACTTCAGAAGGCCCATAACTGCCCTAATTATAACAAAGGACGAAGCAGAATGAGAATGCAACTAAAATTAAAGCAAATGACTTTCTTTTAACGTAGTTATTTGCATCAAATGTAACTAAGTAGCAAAAAAATCACGTTGGAAATAAAATTTGTCATTTTTTAATTTTATTTTTCCGGATACAGCAAAGATGTGCATTTATGTTTAACCTATAACTACACAAATAGCAAAAACTGTATACTTATAGATACCGTAAAACGGGACTACTTTAAAATGTTTTTCAGATATTATTTTCGAAAATATCTCGTGAAGTTTTTGAGAAATGAGCTTGAGAAAATATGCATCCTACCGACCGAACTGATAGGTAGAATACCACGGCTAAAAAAAATTGCAGAAAACTTAGCCATGAAGTTAAAAAAAAATGTTTCTAGTGTGTTGAAGTAGCCACTTACTTGGGACTACGTGTCGATGTCGCCCTAAAATTAGTGGAATGTTATCCCGACATAAGATGTATATTCTTGCAGGATAGGGTCCTATTTTTTTGTTTTTGTCATATAATAAAGTGTGTTTCGACGAAAATGAAACAAGGACTTTTCAGGTATTTAGAGATATTTTATTCGATGGAGACACTTTTTGGCCATCTTTAAATTTTTGTAGCACCTACCTAATTCGAGGAGTAAGCTTCACCCCTTTACTATGAATAAGGAAAGGGAGTCGGGTAATACCTTGTTTAAAAGATCTTTTAATTACCTTCGTAAAAGTGTTTTCTATTTTACGAAATTAAAATTTAATTTTGTTTTCGTTAATAGCATCACTTAATTTTTTCTTCTAGGAATTTACCTGTATAAGATTTAAGCTTAATTGAAAGTGAATATTTTAAAAAACAATCCATGAATTTTCGAAATTTCTACAGGGTTGTAAAGACATTCAAGAGACCTTCAAAACAAGGTATAACTCGACCCACTTTTTCTATTCAAAATATAGTGGAAAAGTGTACCCCCCCGGGCCACTGTTCTTTAAATTAGGGAAAAAATTTTTAAAAAAATTCGCGGTTACTATTGGTTGATGTCGTTAATTTCTCCCAGAAATAACAGTAATGACAGTATTTTAAATAGTAATCAGCATCTTTTATTTCTTTCACTAAAGACCAGTAGAAACAAATCTCATCAAACGTCATTATTAATTTACTTATCTGAAGATTTCTCCGAAATCAGACCTAAATACATGAAAGCGCTTCTGTTTCGTTTTCGTTGGAACACACTGAATATTAAAATTAATATTATAATAAAGGTTTATTGTAACGTGATGAAATATATAAACTAAAATCGAAACTTCTATAAGAGAAAATAAACTTAAAAAATGGCCCTTGGTAATACTAAACTGATATTCTAAAGAAAAATAATGTAAATAAACTTATGCCACCCTATGTACAAGTAGACCCCGGGTGTTCTAGTAGCCGTTTTATGGTACTCAATAATATACAAACTTTAAAAAAACTACAGAGACTTTAAAGAATTGCACTATAACTTTGAGAAAATTGGAGGGAAGAAAAAATATTTTGTTTCATATAATTATCAGTGTAGGTATTTTTTTAAAAGTCAGTTTAATTATTACTTTAATTATAAATTCTTAGTGGTAATAGTAGTTTACAATAACAAGCATGTTATGATGATCATTACACGCGAAGATGAAGATCACCTTGTATACAAGTATACGAAAAAAAATTCGAGAAGGTACATTAGGAAAGCCTATAACGCTAATAAATTAAAAAATAGACAGTTAAAGTTAATTTTTAGTTTTATCAGCATTTGTATCCTTATCTCTATCAAGTCGTCAACCAATCAAGCACTTTTAAAATTATGGCGAATGCGTGACAGCTCCAGTTGTTTCAATGCACGAAAACCTCGTTAGGTACGAAAAGGGAGTCGTAATATTACGACCGTCCCTGCATACGAAATGATGTTTTGACGCATTTGATCAGCTGGAGCTGTCCCGCATTCGCCATTAGTTTAAAAGTACACCTGCTCGATAGGTCGACTCAATAGAGATAATGATATGAATGCCGATAGACCCGAAATTTAACTTTAAGTGTCTAATTACTATTTTTATACTTTGTGTAATTTTTTAGTGTATTTTCTTTTAAAGTCAAGTTGGCTCGATTTTTTTAAGTTTTCATTTTTTTTTATGCACTTAAATCCCAAAAAATATAATTGAGCAGCATAAATTAAAGCATTAATAGTTGCTGAAATATAGCGTTATTGGCTAAAAAAGGGTGCATTAATTCTTCTACATTGCACCAGTGCAGTGTGTTTTTCATGCTGGCATGAAAAAATATTTATAAAATAATACATTCCAAATTAACAGCGGTGCGTCGGGAGATGGGGGCAGAGGAGCCCTGCCCCCCCCCCACTTTTTTTAAACCTCATAATATTCTTTCAAAACCACTGTTATTTGTATTTGTAAAGCAAATAAATATAGACAATATAGAAGTGTCAGCAAAACGACATGACATTTTTTAAAAAATTCTGCAAGTATGTCCCAAACCAAACGTAACGGTTTTAAAAAGTCTTTCACAAACGAGGGGGACCGCACGGCACCCATCGGTCAACACTTTACTTAAACTTTTTCCTGCTGTTATTAAAACTTTGGAAATTGTTTCAAGAGACACAAACAACACAAAAGTAGCAGCTGATGCTTCAGGTGCATTGAAAATGATCTTAAATGAATAGTTTTTGTTCAGTATTTTAGTACTTGACATTATTCTGGGATTGGCTGTTAGTTTATCGAAAGAGTTGCAGTACCCACAACTTATAATTTCGTCGGTACTTTTAAAACCAAAAGCGACAATAAAGTCAAGTGAATTCATAAAAAAATGAAAACCATTTAATTAGAAATTCAAGCTATGGGGTTTGACGTTAAAGAAATTTCAGTTACACGAAAAAAGAAACTTCCTAAAAAACTTGATGATCACTCGGAGAATGCTTTTAATTTTTGTAGCGCTGAAGATTTTTTGCGTCCTAATATCTTATTTGCCGCCATTGATAAAATGGAAGAGAATATAAGAACACGATTTTCAGAAAAGGATTACGAATTCGTAACATATAGTGAGAATTATCTTGTGGTCAATAAAAATCATGAGTTTTACAAATTAATTAAAGACATATCTCAGCTGCATCGGCAACTAGAGATTTATAGACAGTGTTTCCCTCTAAACTTTGGCGAAGGCATAGAAGACTGCACAAAAATTTCAGCGATCTTAAAATAATGTTTAAACCTTTAGTATAGAATCTTTTCCAAATTATATTAACCTGTCCGGTTAGCACAGAGTCACCTGAAAGATATTTCTCAACATAGAGACTACTTAAAGATTATTTTCGAAATACAATGGCAGAAGAAAGGTTAACGGGTCTAGCATTGATGTAATCGAAAAATATAGTACTTTAAAACTGATGTCAAAAGAAGGGCTGGATAGTCTTACTGAAATATTTTGTACTGTGTATTTGTACCTGTTTTTGTACATTGTTGATATTTGCTCCTAGTAGTCAATAATAAATATTTTCGTTTCATTAAAAATTTTCAATTTTTTGGTTTGTATAGTGATGTTTAGGTTTATACATACCTGTTTCTACAGTTTTTGTATCTTGTTGATATATGTTCCTAGTAGTCAATAATAAATATTTTCGTTTCATTAAAAACTTGCTTCAGACAGATCGAAACCAGAGCCTTAGATCTTTGGCCGAATGATGGAGCAAGACTGGAAAAAATGCCGCCCCCCACCATTGTGTACATAGTTAAGATTGTTTTTTGGGGGGATTATATGTATCTTAACATCCCACAAATTATATTGTACCTATTTTTGTAGAGTAAAGTGGTTGAGTATAAATCGTTATTCATCCAGTGAATAATAATAACCACCACTACTCTTTTTTTACCGTATAATTTTTTAGATCTTCAAAATAGATATATTGTTATGATGATGATGTTTTTGTTTATTTTATTTTTACATTTTATATGCAAACCTACTTCCTACATTGTTGGCAAAACCATGTACTAAATGCACCGCAAGCAAAAATTTTTAGAAAATGATGAAAAAATGAAATGAAACAGAATTCTAAAATTTGAACGATGTATTTAACGGCGTACTGAGAAAGGCGGAGTTCCACAATTATCGAAATATCTACTCTAACACTTAGTTCTTTAGGATTTAAAGACACCATTTGAACCATTAAAAGCTACTTCACAGAAAGAGAATATTGTGTTGAGGTAGATGGTTATTTAAGTGAATTTCAGACAGTAACATGTGGTGTGCAGTTTTTGTAAATAGCATTTTTGGTATATCAACAGATGGAGAGGTGGTTGCGTTTGCAGATGACATGGAAGTAGATTATGTGGGCGAGAGCTGAGAAGATGTTAAGGTGAAAACTGAAACCGATTTTAGGAAGTTTGTGGATTTTTTTAAGAAAAAAATTGACTATAAATTGGAAAAACATGATCATCAAGTAAATCAAAAATGCCCGATTTTAATAAATTAAATGTAAATAACTATCAAATAAGCAGTACTTATGAAACCAATTACTTAAGTAATCTTAGACTCACACTTAAAATAGGATAAGCATGTAAACTATATAAATAAAAAACTAAGAAGCCTGATTTATAAATTTTTAAATAGCTATTGAATATATGGGAAAAACGTAAAAATGGATTATTAAGATAATGGTGAGTACATTACAAATTACAACTCGTCATCATTTATAAATCTCTTAGTCATTTTAGTTTCCGTTTACGAAAGAAATGCTAAATAAATGAAATAGAACAAATTATGGTTTAATTTTTATCTTTAAAAATTTAATAAATTTAAAAATTAGAAAAAGCACGCCACTACTTAAACGTATTGTACGCCGACTTCCAGCAACCTTATTCGTCAGATCCGACAGAAGTTATCAATCGCACATCTACCGAGACTAATTTTCATGAGATACGGGCGCTAAGTGTTACTTCGCGTCACCAGACCCGGTAGCTGAAATCGCGTTAGTTTTCACCAATGAGAGCGCTGGATTTCAGAGCTACGTTATGTTTACGCGGAGGTTTGACTTTTACTCCCTATAATGTAAAAGTCAAAGGCACCACATTTTTACTTATTTATGCTTTGTTTCGAACGAGCCTTGATTTTATGGTGAATGCGATAGTAAAACAGCTGATTGCATTCGTTGCGTAGAATGCCTATAATTTAGCAAAACAATACAATGTAAAAACGTACTTTCCTTAAATTTTCAATAACAAATCAGTACTGAGCAAAAAATTTAAACAAAACTGTGTAGCGGCAAAACAGTAATTGGTCAGAACGTACTGGCCTAAAACCTTACAATACTAAAAAGTTACAAGGGAAAATCCGTACAAACCTAAAATAGGTTAACATATTGCCGCTAGACGGCGCTGCGGTTTGATGGACACCGTTTGATTTGTTAAGCCTGATTTACAATTAAGCAAGCAAGTAAGCAAACAAACAGGTGTGCCTAAACCCTTTTTTTGAATTTTCTCGCAAAGTATGCTTTTTAAGACAATAAAAGAAGCTTAAACCAATGAGATAATTCTTATCTTACTAACACCAATGCAATTTTCTAGTTTTATTGGCTCATTTCGATAAAATTCAAAAAAACATAACGACAGCTGATGCATATTGGTTGAACACCTGACCCCTATAGCCAATGGTATTTCTTATTTGTCGGTTATGTACGGCCATCTAACGGCAATATATTACATAGGTTTTGTTGCCCAGCTGTTTTCGGCCGGCTGTGTACTGTGTCGCCATCTAGAGGGAATATGTCACACTATTTTGCTTTTGTACACTTTTGATCTTGTAACGTTTTAGACCAGTCCGTTATGATCTATTTCGATTTTGTGATAATATAGTTTTGCCTCTTTATGCACCTGTACTTTTTTATATGCGAACCCGTCGCGAATGTTGGAACGACGTAACATCGCGACCACAGCAACGCACGCATCCAATGCACTCAACTGTTTGGTCATCCCGTTCACTATAAAATCGGGCCTTGTTCGAAAAATGGCATACATAAGTCAAAAATATAGTGCCTTTTGAATTAGTTTTGAACGCTTTAGGAATAAATACGAATGCGTTTTGAAAAACAAGTAAATGTCCTTAATATGTGTCGTGAAAAACCTGACAAAATTATCGAAGACATACAAAAATCTTACACATGTTCGTTTGCCCTCCCCCCTTTAAAGTTAACCCAAGCCACGTTTTTCATACATTTTACGAAAAACGTAAACAATTAAGCATAATTTTTGCCTAAAATTTCAAAAATTTTGCCTGCGGTGCTATAATGTCATTGATTATAGTACAGTTTAATTTTAAGCAATGTTTCAGCGTTCAAAGCGTGTAAGAAATGACATTTTGTAATAAATATTTCTCAAAATTTTCCAACCCACCCCTCTTGGAAAAAATATACAAATTTTAAAGAATTTTCTGTTTAAATTACAAAAAAGTTCAATTTTAAACAATTTTGGTTAACAACATAGCACGTCAGAAATTATTATGGAAACAAATCGAGAATTGAGATAACACCAGGAGAATCCGCCCTTACTTTTAAATATAAATAAGTAAGTATTTTTTATGTACACGCTAATTTAACCCAACACCTACTAAAGCCCTGCTGCAATTAGCTGTATCCGTAGCTAAAACTACCTGAAAAAAAATCAGAGGGTGGCCATATTTGAAAATTTCGCCCCGGGCCCCACTAATTCTCACAATGTTGAACTTGAGAGTAAGATAGAGTTTCGAACTTCTATTTTCTTTATTTTTTTTTAACATCGTTTTGTATGCTTATGTATCTGCAATCGTCATCAGGTGAATGAAGTATTTTTTTATTTTTCTGAATACATTATTCACCTGATGACGATTGCAGATATATGCATAAGCTTTCGAAACGTTGTGAACAAATAAAAAAATTAAGACAATGGAAGTTCAAAACTCTAACTTACTCTTATGAATCATCTCGTTGCGTGCCAGATTTTATACAAATAAACAGGAAATTTAAACAGACGAAAAATTGTACAAATTCTTTAAAATTTAAGTTTTCTTTTAAATATTGTTTTTAGGCAGAGGAGGGCTACAGACACTTTTGATGTAAATTGAAAAGAGTGCAAAGCAATGTAATAATAATTTAAAATTAAGTACATCGGGACCTACATCCGCCCCCAAACTTGGCCGCCTGAAGCGGCTACTCCCCCGCTCCACCCAGTGGGCCGGTCCTGCTGAAATTTTAATAGGTATGTGTTCTGACTGGCGTTACCACAAAATCTAATATAGTATAAAATCAGACCTTATGATATGTATAGGGTGTTCCAATAGTTCGAGTGCACCCCAATTTCTCAAAAAAACAGAAGAGGCAGAGAAGCCAAATTTCACATAATTAGATGGTTTATGGGAGCTCAGCTAAAAGGGGGCGATCCATTTTTAATTAAGATATCCTGCATATTTTAAATAGAGCTTTTACAAAAATACCTATGTTACTTTTTTCTCTGAAGGTTTTTAAACAAAATGGAAAATTCATCTCCATAAGGCCAATGAGATAAACAAGAAAAAGATATTCGGTAATTCTTTGTCTTATTTAAAAGCTTTTGCCATTTTACTTAAAAATTAGGTATTTTTGGAAATAAAAGGAAAAGCTCCATTCAAATTTTCCAAAATATGTAGGGTATCTGTTTTAAAAAAAGTATTGTGTCTGCCCTAGCTCCGCCCCCATTTTGACTATTTTACCTAAAAATGGTAAAATTAGTCGCACTAAAATATTATTATTATAAAATATATGATATTATTAGGTAAAAGAATAGAAAATTAAAAAAACAAGAAGAATTATTACTGTACCACACCTTACAAACTTTACCTACACAAAAAATAGTAATAATTAAAAGAAAATATACATATGGTTTTAGAATAGCGTTAATAAAATTTAAACCAAAAGTAAAATGCAAAGGAAGGTACAAATGCTTTATACAGAAAGATGTCTTTGAAGCTTTTTTGAAAACGATTAAATTGAGCGGTTTTTGAGAAACGAAGGAAGATTGTTAAATAACTTGGCTAGGTCGTAAATAAATGATCTTTCAGAAATTTTAGAATGATTTCTGGGAATTATTAGCCCATTTATTCGCAGATTAAGTGTATTAATATCAGTAGCAGGTAATGCGCTCATAAAGGTACTCTGGATATTTTAATTATTTTATGAAACATAAAATATCTATCTAGCGCCTTGCATTCATACTATTCATACTGCTATTATATAGTCCTTTTAAATGGACAATGGATTTTTGAGTGGAGGAAGAAATATGTTTCTCAAAACGAAGCCCATCATCCCAAATTAATCCTAAATTTTTTGTCTCGGTTTTGACTGGTAAACTTTCATTTCTCATTAAAATGCAAACATTTGAAGTTAAGTTTTTTATTTCAACAGGTCGACCATAAAACATTACGATTAGAGATTTTTTAGGATTAAGAAGAAGCGCACGATCTTTTGAAATATTTTCTATAGTCTTAAGGTCAGAATTAATATTTGCATACTCCTGCTGTAACGAAATTGGAAAAAAAGTGCGAGATACCTGTTTGTCATCCACCTATTTTTGAACTGTACATTGTAAAAACCCAGCAAACCTTGTGGTATATAAAATAAACAAAATAGGGCCCAGTATGGACCCCTGAGGGACGCCACTTTTAATTTCTAAAAAACTATATTTACCTCCATTCAAAAGTACGCTTTGTCTTCTTCCCGTTAAATATTCTTTAATTAGAAGAACTGAAGTTTCGTCAAAACCTAGATATTTAGCAATAACAAGCGTGACACCATGACTAATAGTATCAAAGAGTAGTCTAATAAAATCAACAATGTATATGTCCCTTCCTTAACCCCGCCTGCGTTTTATCGATAATTTTTTCATGTACATAATTAACAATTTGATTTTTTAACACACGCTTAAATATTTTAGATAAAATTGGTAAAATGAAAAGTGCTGGGCAGTTCAATTTTGGGAAGAGGCAAAATGTTTGCGATTTTCCATTCAGAGGGAAAGACTGAGTTTGACATACAAAAATTTACCAAGTGACAGATATACTTTAAAATATATGGACAACAAAAAATAATAAAATTGATAGGAATACTATCATTTCCTACCGCTCTTGTTTTAATTTGTGTTAAACAACTCCCGATTAATGATTCGTCAACAGTTGAAAATTAAAAATTTTTGCCCTCATGCGGCGAATTATTGCAGTCTGATTAACGTTACCCGACGACGGAAAAGACGGAATTGAGTAAATAAAAAATTGATTAATTGTTTCGGGCTCGCAGATATTTTCTGAAATACAGTTGTGCCTTTTATTGTTCAAAATATTAAATTTTTTTAACGACTTCCAAAAAGCTTTGCTATTTTTATAATTTAATGTGTTCTCAATATCTACTTTTTTCTCCGTTGAATTTTTTAGTACTGAAATTTCTAAGTACTTTATACTGAGTTTGACTTTCAGGGGTCTTGTGTTTTTTATAGTTAAATTTTGCTTTATCCTTAGTTTATTAAGGAGCTTGGTATTTTCTGTAATCCATGGTAGATTTTATTTTCTGATAGTTACTGTTTTAAAGGGATATGGGGTATTTTTTCAACTTTTCTAGAACTCTAACTTGTACTTTAGGGGTTTAAATAATTTATCCATGATTCAGCTAAACTCTGAATAATGGGTTATAATACAACGCATTCAATGCAACTATGCGAATAAACGCATACCTACCAAAAGTTTTCGAATAAGCGGCTCCATATAATCCGAATACAAACCCATATATCTTAGTGCTGTGTAAACGGCAAAAAGGTTAAAATCGCTGTTTTCTCGCTCTCGGATCATCGATTTCGGTATATGGCAAAAATCTCGGAATAATAAGAAGGTTTATGGAAGGTTAGTAAAATATCGAAATACTGTTTTTTTTATTCGTAAAAAAATACGTATTTGTTTTTACAAAGAATCGTGTGATTTTTGTACGATTTATATCAGATCCATAGTGGTATGGCCAGGAGGGGGGGATTTGGGGGTTAAGCCCCCTCTCCCCAAGAGTTCCAACCTAATCTACAATAAATTAATCGTGATCAGGGGCCCCAAGGAGAGCTACAGCACCTTACTTTTTTGACCCTTTACTCCAGTTTGTGACGTGTGTTTGGTGTGATGTCTTACATTTTAAAAATTTTGCCTGCGGTGCTATGACGTCATTAATTGTTACAATTTTTTTTCAGAACGTGTATTTATGGCATTCTTAGTATAATTTTTTCTTAAAATATTCATCTGCGGCGCATTTATGATTTGGCAACAAATTTATATATACCACCGCAACCCACCCATTCTTGGCATCTAACCCTATTTACTTTTTCAAAAATATTTTACAAAAAATCCAAGAGATCAAAATTTTTATTTTTTTCTTGACAAAACTTTCGCCATCATTTTGTCAAAAATATTTCAAAAGCGTAAAAAATAGCATTTTAGTGTATTTTTTTCAAAACTTCTGTGTGCGGCGCATTTAAGGATTAATTTAAAAAAAAAACTGAAAATGAGACTGAAAGAGAATTGGTTTTAAAAATTAGTATTTTCACAGAGTACTGAAAAGTTGACACTACAAATTCTTGAGGTAAGATTTAATTCTCTAATTGTGTCAAGTTGGCCATGACGAACGCCTATGGTTTGTCAAACCAGGAATTTATCAGACCGTATTTAGTTAAAAAATTCATCGTAAGAACGATTCACCATAGAAACTGCAATTCGTCAAACCAATTTTTTATCCGAACCTTATTTCATCAAACCCATTCAATACAAAATTCGAAATTTAACAAACCCTTTTTTAATCGAACCATTGTTCATCAAACTCATTTAATATCAAACCCGGAATTCGTAAAACCTGTAATTTATCAGAAAATTTTTGCTAAATTGATTGCGTATTCGCCAATAACACATCAATGCAAGACGGGTGAATGCAAGTGACATCTATACACAAACCATAGAACGCAACCTGTAAGTATGCGCTAGTAACAGCGACAAATGCATCAAAACGCCGCGCCGCTGCGCCACCTGCGTGTACGCCTCCGGTTCATTGAATGCGCAATTAATTTAGCAAAAATTTCCGGGTTCGATATTGAATGAGTTTGATGAACAATGGTTCGATTAAAAACGGGTCTAATAAATTTCGAATTTGTTATTGAATGGATTTAAAGGAATAACGTTCGGATAAAAAATTGATTTAACGAATTGCTGTTCGTATAGTGAACGATTTTATATTTGAACTTTTTTTTATTTAACGGATTTGATTTGAAGAGCTCAAGCAATAGGCACCTACCTAATTTTTAAAAATTTGCCACAGGTAGGTACTTGATTTTTATTAAATGGTGAAACCCCCTCCAGAGTCGATTTCTGGCTACGCCACTGTAATCCAGTTTCTCAAAAAATTGTTTAAAAAATACAGAAACAGTTTTCTCCGCGCAGGTTTTCGCGATGCGATATTAAAATTGATAAAGTGAATCTCGTGTCCGCAAATAAAAATTAAAGTAACACTCGTGGCATATCGGACAAAGCGTTTTTGTTTCTCACCTCATTACGATTAGGCCTCCAATGTCTAATGGAGAATCCAGATACCTACAGACCTGTTTCATCCTTATTAGGAATCATCAGGGAGTCATCGGATTGTACCTGGCAGTTGAAGCTACTCAGACACCATGCACACCTCTCGAAAAGTTTGTAATCCGCGGAGACGTAGTACCTGTGTGCGCCACCTGTCGAATAAGCTGAGAAACAAAAACATCAAAATTGGAAATTGCAGAATACCGTAAATACAGAATCCTGTACCTTTTAGCAGGTTATAAAGAAGAAAACTGTAAAAATATAAGGTCACTGTAAAATGACTCTTCAAAAGAGGTAACGTTCGCAGCAGCACCGCCCCCAATTGGAGCTTCATACTACGTGGCCCTAATTTTAAGGCATCAGCAAGCAATCGCATAAAAATTGACTCCCGCATACCGGGCAATTAAGTTAAACAAACAAGAAAGTAAAAATTATTGGAGAAGATCGCATTTTATTGTACAGGGTGGTACTAAATCAAGGGGATTTCTAGAAGAGACAGTAGGAAAATAATATACACCTTATAGGCTCGATTTTCGAGAAATTGTTATTGATGAAAATCGCATGTCAGCATGTCTTTTCGTTTTTAAGCTACAGAGGCTTTTTGAAAAATATGCATCTTGGAATTTGACATGCAACATTTTTATTAATACATTTTTTGAATGCAAATTGCTTTTCTGTAGATAATTCAAAATAATTTTCTTTCGTCAAACTGGATTTTATCTGTAACCTGCTGTTTTTGAGATATAACTCTAAGTTTGTATTGTTCATATGGAATGACCTATTTTTACTGGATTTTGGTAAAAAAAAATAATTTTTTTAATGTTTTTATTTATTATTATCAATCAGCAAGCAATCGCATAAAAATTGACTCCCGCATACCGGGCAATTAAGTTAAACAAACAAGAAAGTAAAAATTATTGGAGAAGATCGCATTTTATTGTACAGGGTGGTACTAAATCAAGGGGATTTCTAGAAGAGACAGTAGGAAAATAATATACACCTTATAGGCTCGATTTTCGAGAAATTGTTATTGATGAAAATCGCATGTCAGCATGTCTTTTCGTTTTTAAGCTACAGAGGCTTCTTGAAAAATATGCATCTTGGAATTTGACATGCAACATTTTTATTAATACATTTTTTGAATGCAAATTGCTTTTCTGTAGATAATTCAAAATAATTTTCTTTCGTCAAACTGGATTTTATCTGTAACCTGCTGTTTTTGAGATATAACTCTAAGTTTGTATTGTTCATATGGAATGACCTATTTTTACTGGATTTTGATAAAAAAAAATAATTTTTTTAATGTTTTTATTTATTATTATTTGTTACTAGTGCATACTTTTCACAAAAACGAAAATAAAATGTAATAAAAAAATAAAAAAAAACACAAATATATTTTAACATTATAAAAATAACCAAAATTTAAATATCATGTGCAATGCAACATTTCAAATTAAATTTTATGCTAATTACAAAAATTGAGTAAAAAATAGATTATTCCATAAGAAAAATACAAAGTTTGTGTTAAATCTCAAAAACTAAATGTTACAGATAAAATCCAGCTTGACAACAAAAATAATTTTAAATTTTCTATAGAAAAGTAATATACGCCAAAAATAAATTTTTATTAATAAAAGGGTTATAGGTGAAATTCTAAATTGCACATAAAAAGCCCCTGTAGCTCCAATTGAGCGCATATTAGCGACATAAAGCTATTTTTAATTCATCGCCGTATACGTATCCGCATCTAGTGAGAACCAAGCACATTAATTGGTCAGAAACTTGTACCACGTTCGAAAAGAGCAGATATATGCTAATCTAAGGTGTTCTTGAACGCGATAGGTGTTGAAATACGTTAGGTATCACATATCATTACGGCACACGTATCGTATCTCAGCACCTATTGCGTTCAGAAACACCGTATATATGCTCTTTTCGAACGTGCTACAAGTTTCTGACCAATCAATGTGCTTGGTTCTCGCTAGATGCGGATACGTATACCGCGATGAGTTACAAATAGCTTTATGTCTCTAATATGTATATTAGTTTTACATAACGTACCTACATCTCTAATGATGTAGGATCACTCGCGCATTTAGCCAGAGAGCCGGGCTCTGGCTTTAAAGAACGAGATGAATTGATTTGACATCAAAAATCTGGAATTTACCCAACCTTTTCGAATCTGACTTAATTTACATGTCAACTGATTTAAAACCAATTTCACACTACTACTATAGTAAAGTAGCGAAGCCTTTACCCATGTAGCTGTTACTATAAATGTTTAGTTGGGACGTTCGTAGAAAGTACCTACCTACTACTTATAGCCTTGGTTTATAAATCAAGAAGTGATGTTATTGCATTTTTAAATGAAGTATGCTGTGTATATTTTACCGTTTTCGAACATTTTCAGGTACGGTGAATTTAACTATGTCGACCTGATTTTTTTACCTCATTGAATTTGTCTTCCATGCCAATACGGAGACTTTATTTATGTTTATCCACAGCGGGACATCAGAGATTTTTTAGCACCGGGTCAAAAATTTGGAGCTAGGTTACTTATTTTGACTTTTCGCATTCTGCGCCGCTAAAAAACCAAGTAAAATACTAAAATAAAAGAACACCATTATTGCAGAATTACCTGCTAAAAAACGCTACGCAACTACGTATTAAAGTAACTGGGTGTAATGTTTAAGATTGCATTTATAGGTGCATTGATAATTGAATTGGAAACACTCCCTCTAGCTGATACCGACAACAGGTTAACTTAAAAGCATGCAGATTTAAAAATCAGCTACTGGCGCTAGACGAAATAATCGTATTCTATTTTAAACAGGAGCGTCAACGACTAGCAAGAGTCTTTCAAACCTCTAAATGGACCTGTTTTGTTAATACTCAAGTTAATACACTTTGCACTCCAAGATTTAACTAGTACACTTGCACATAACTATGCCGCAATAATTTAAATTAAAATAAAAATGGTTGAATCAAAATAAAAACAAAATTATGTGGGGTTATGGGAGCCGAATGTTTCTATGCGAATTCCTAATAGTCCCAGCGAGCCAGTAAAGTTCTCTTGGTTCTTTGATGTACTCGGGGTAATGCCCGCGCAGCGCTAGGCCTTTTTCGGCGGGCGACCGCAGACGCGGAGTGGTTTCATATTTGTTTTAGAACAATGTTTTTGAAAACACATTGTTGAAAGATAAACATAACCTCGAATGGTTTTCTGTCAGAAAACGTAAAAATACTCTTCTGTCCCACTGCGGCCCGATTTAAAGTTTGTTGAAAAAACACCTGCAGTTACCATGGAATCGCATAAATTCTGCGATCTATCGGCCAACACTTACACTGCGTGTGCTTTTATTTTGAAGAAAAAATACTTGAGAATTTTGAAAAATCCTTCAGATATTTTTGTTAAGCATTTAAAAATGATCACTCCTGCAAAATTTCAGCTAGTTCTGATGTTTAGTTTTCCCTGTGCACTCTGGCAAAAGATTAAAAAATTAAAGAACAAGGCGTTGCCAGTTGTCCTTTTTTTACTTAAAATCTGGGGAGAAACTATAGCCTTACAGAAAAATAGCTTAGGTATAAAGTATATAATATTATTTAAGAGTAGAGTTTCTTTTTCTTCTGTCAGCTCAGGAAACGTCGAAATAACGTTCAAAACGGGTCATGTAATATCCATACTTTTTGGAGTCAAATAAACATCCGAATTGGCTGAACTTTGAATGGAAAGTACATTTTGTAAAAACTAAGATACAACTCGAAGCCCTTTTTTGATTTTTTGCCGAATACGCTAAAATTTCTTTCTAAGGCCACCAATTTAAATATTTCGATATTTCGAATTGGTATCAGTCAACAAAAATTCGCACAAAGATTTGATCACGCGTGAGTCCTTAAAATGCGTATTTACGATTAGTGGTTTGGTTAAATGTAATTATTAATACTTATTTTATTATCTCCGTCTTTCACACAATTTTGTTTTAATTGCTATTTTCAAATACATCTCTTGCTAGGCAAGTGAAATTTTATACAACAAAATGCTGAATTTTTAGCTGCCGTTCCAACTAAGCACATTGCAAAATAAAGTTATTTAGACAGAGAAAATCATGCTTAATAAATAACGATTAACGTTTTTTTCTCAAGTCACGTGTTTTTCACATGAAAACAGGTGATTTTTAGAAAAAAACGTTATTAAGCACGATTTTCTCTGTCTAAATCACGTTATTTTTCAATGTGCTATATCTAAGAAAGAACCCGGGGTTGATTGCAGAAATTAATGAAATTTTGTTATGTTGTAGATTTCGACCTACCGATCACACTTTAAATAGACCATAGTCAAATCGTATGATTAGTTTCAAAGATACAGGGGGATTTCGAAAGTAGTTACTAACAAGTAAAAAAATCGTCATGTTTTAATAATAAGATCTTTATAAGATTCAGTTGAATGTTGGCATCAGTATGTATGCGCACAACCGTTTTTATTTAGAGTTGATATTTTAGTGTACCGAGGTCATCACAAGAGTATTTTCTTTAAAGAATTTATGTTTATTTGTTATGTGTTTATCCCATATACTTACGGCTTATCCTAAGTATTAGATTAGTACGTTTAGTTAAACAGGCAGATTAAGAAGAACATTATCTTCGTACTTTTAGTTACAGCGGAACAACCAAAAGTGTAAGTACATCTATAGGAATAGATACATGGAAAAATGATTGGGTGTAGATATCAATAACATTTTGGTAGATATGTTGTAGATTTTAATTTGCTGATTCTGATCACCTATTAAGACTCTATAATAATAATTATTCATGATTTGATTTGGCTCATCTAGTTAGCAAATAAACAGCGTGTATACCTACCTATAATGACCCTGAAATACCTAGGGAAAGAACGGATCATTCCTATACATAGAAAAGTAACTAAGTATAATCAGATAGTATTGAAGTTTAGGTGCCTTACTGCTGATTGATGCTATAAATACCGACCCCTTTATTCTTTTTATTTTAAAGACGTCTCACGTAAAGCAAGCAACAATTTCAATTAAAATTCTAGCGCTTACTTACCTTCCCCGTCAAATAATAATCTGTGAAAATGTAGTTTAGTACTTTCGGTACTTCTCCTGTAACTCAAATTGCGAACAGAATGTTCTTGATAACGTGTTTGATGGTTAGTTTTAATCACTAATCTGTCATTAAAAGACATAAAAATATGAACATAACAAATATATATAAATTCTCTAAAGTGAATACTTTTGTGATGACCCCGGTACACTAAAATATCACATCTAATTAAAAACGGTTGTGCCCATACATACTGATGAAAACACTAAACTGAAGCTTGTTAAAAAACGCACAAAAATTAATTATTACTAAAATATGACGATGTTTTCACTTGTTAGCAACTACTTTCGAAATCCCCCTGTATCTTTTAAAGTGTGATTAGTAGATCGAGATCTACAAGATACCAAAATTTTATTAAATTCTGCAATCAACCCAAATGCGAAGTATTCCATGCGGGGTTCTTTAGTGACGTTTTCAAAACGTTGTGGCTGAAAACATCATCATCATCATAGGCAATCACTCGATACCGAGTATGATTTTCCTCTATTCTGTATCGTCGCTATCTGTTGTGCGTTTTTTGATGGCTATGTAAGCCATTTCTCGAGCCGCACACCCTTCCACAGTCCTGGCACAACCAGTCTCCGGCAGCAGCCGGGTGTTGTTGGTCATCCATTCTTCCATTTTGTCGCTCCTTTCTACGTTCTCTTTTCCGTCTCTAGTCTACGTCGTTGCTCTTCAAAAGTTTGTACTCCCTCATCGAATGTTCGGCGCCATGAAGCCTTATCCGTTTGCCGTGGTCTCGAAGTTGTTTATATTGATGTGACCCTTCATTATATTGCCTTTGAGAACGTCCTTGTACCTTTTTTGTTGACCTCCTTGATTTCTCTTTCCCTCCTTCCGTTGTCCATAAAATATCTGCTTTGGGAGACGTGTTTCAGGCATGCGGGTAATGTGACCAGTCCAACGAAGCTGGTGCTTGAAGATAAGGGCTTCTATACTAGTTGTTCTGGCTTCTTCTAAAACACTTATGTTTGTTCGTCGGTCTTGCCATTTGATTCTCAATATTCGTCTTAAACAACTTTGGTGATATTTTTCTAGTCGTTTGATATGCCTTCTGTAGGTGGTCCACGTTTCGCATCCGTATGTTAGAGTTGGTATTATAACTGTGTTGTAGACACGAAGATTGGTCTCCGCATTGATGTCATGATTGTTGAAAACTTTCTCCGAAAGCCGTCCGAACGCTGCGCTAGCACATTTTAGGCGGTGCTGTGTTTCTTCGTCAATAGTTGCATGTGATGATAGGTGGCTCCCAAGGTATGGGTAATGTTCCACGTTCTGCAGAGGATGGCCATTTATGGAAATGTTTGGAGTTCGGGGATTCGTACCTGGTTCTGGTTGGTGAAAAATTTGCGTTTTGGTAAGATTGACCTCTAGGCCAATGCTTTTGTAGGCTTGGTTAAATGCGTTGATTACCAGCTGTAGACCTTCCTCTGTATCGGCCATTACGACGTTGTCATCGGCGTACTGCAATTCGATTACCGAGGTTGTCGAGATCTTAGTTTTTGCTACCAGTCTGCTTAGGTTATGTAGGCCACCGTCGAATCTATATAGAATTTCCACTCCCGGCGGTAGATGTTCCTCAACAAGGTGAAGTATGGCACCTAAAAATATAGAGAATAGGTTGGGCGCAATAAAATACCCTTGTTTAACGCCTGTCGTAATCTTGAATGACTCTTCTGGTCCATCGTTGTTCAGGACTGTTGCTGTTGCTGTTGCATTCATATTGTCGTGTAGTAGTCATCAACATCAAAAGCATTATTGTTAATGTTTTTGTTGTGGAAACGTTGCCCATGCAATTTTTTGATATTCATTCAAACGCAATACTGTTTCCACTGATTTTGATCGTTTGCAGAAGCAAAACGGTGGAAAAACTAACTGGAAATACGTTACGACCGTCGGGGTTTTCTTGGTGCCAGAGCTGCACCGCAATATAGAGTTGAATTATTGGTAAGCAGAATTTATTAATTTCGGATCGCAAGGAACCGGTTTGTGGGTCGGGGGATTTCAGCAAGGAATAAGTGTCTCAATTTTAGATTTTTTATGAATCCCAATGCACTTTTTGTCTATGGTATATTTCTTACCTCTGTACTTAGACTATCTGTAATGATCGAGCCATGATGGTAATTTAAGGCTTAAAATATTTTAGCATAATTTAAGGGGTAACGTTTTTGACGAAGCAATTTTTTACTATGTTTTTCACATTTGTACGCCATGATATTGCTCACATTTTAAAGCTTTCTTTGCAAACTTTCGATTTCTAGAATAAAACACTATCAATGAGATTTACTAAGATTTGAAATAGTACCCCCCACAGGTCTAAATATTTACACCTCTGGGGGGTACTAAATTTTAAAACCAATTTTCAAAAAACACTTACCTATACAGAAAAGACACAATGTTATTGATTATTTTGTATTGTTATTGCAAAATACCACTGAAAAATTGCTTTTTTCTCAAAACACACCATATTTTAGAAGAAAATGCACTAAAAATAATTTTTATTGACAGGTTTGAAAATGGCAAATGGTGAATACGCCAAAACTTTGGCACTTAATAGCTTCATTATTTGTGTTTGAGGTTATAAAGTTGGTGATTTTTTAGACCACCTCAGGGGGGTGGTTTAAATTTATAGCCCCCAGTAAGGATTGTTTTGTGGCATTTGGTAATAAGTTCGTTTATCATTTCCCTAAGTAATCATTTTTACTAGGATTAATTTACCTTATTCAATATCCCAAGTTTTTCATTAACCAATAAAACACCTCTAATTTTATCCAGAAAAACGCCATATTGTGAACCCGTTTTCAGCACAAAAAATATATTTACGAGGGCACTACGAGGTAAAACAAATATAAGTGAAGGTCACTGATTATGCACGAAAAATATACCAAACAAAAAAAAAACAAAACAACTATATTAATTTATTTAAAAACTGAAAGTAAAACATTGAGGTTATCTAAAAGCTCAGTCAAAAAAACTTTCCTTACTCAGTGCCCACACATTTTTGATT
This sequence comes from Oxystoma pomonae, assembly GCA_963921995.1. NCBI lineage: Eukaryota > Metazoa > Arthropoda > Insecta > Coleoptera > Brentidae > Oxystoma > Oxystoma pomonae. Next base: position 75,362,955 of record OY998166.1, on the reverse strand, counting down.
TCTGTAGCTTTCATCAGTAGAGGTTGGTGCAATCCAAGGTGCAAGCAAAGGTAAAAGATGCGAACTCGCTATTTGTGATTGAATGCGGGGCTAGTATTTTTAAACTAACATTTCGACACTGACAGAAATGTAAAAAAACTTGCATTTAAGTTTTTTTAATACATTTCATTAATAAAGCACCTTTTAAATAAATACAAAATTAATCTACTCCTTACTTTATTATTACCCATCTAAATCGTTGTGTGACATCAGGTATTAATTATGAAGGATAAGCTTTAATTAGAGTGACATATAACTCCAATTTTAATTTGTTCTACAGAGTGTTTACTATTTAAACCCCGCGTGGGTTTAAATTTTTTAATTTTCTTTTCTTCTAAATTAAAACTTTCTTCTTAAATCTAACAAAAGATTGTGTTAAGATGATTAGTCAATAAACAAATTTATTAAAATTCTTTTTATAAATCAAACTATGTCCAAAACTCAAGGAGGTTTGGTTTAAAATGCTTAAAACCAAAAATCTCACTTAAACCTATGACCCTTCTAGAAAAGACTAAACCTTCTTAGTAAATCACAGTATAAAATTTTTCAAGTTTTGACTGTTTTTAAGGTGTTCAAAAAAAGTACTGCCAAAAATCCTTTTTCGCAGATGGAGAGATATTTTAGTGACGTGCAAAAATTATTAAGGTTGTTGAAGAGAGACAGCAGGCTATAAAAAATTATGGTAAATGTTTACTAAACATTTCTGTTATGTCATCTGTCTTTCATCTTGAGTTGTGTCGAGCATATGATTTTTATTTTGCAATTTTTATTCAAAAAACAGCAAATTGTAATTTTTCAAAGGGTAGAGTGTTTTAAACATAAGGTGGTATTAGTTTCTTTCAATAAAATTTCTTTACAGTCTTTAAATTTATCAAAAAAACGTGTCCTACTAAAGTATATTTTAAGAGCCAGGACCCCCAGGGCAAATCGTAAATCCTGGCCAAAAAAAAGCGTAGAGTGCTGAAATTTTGCACACATACTAATTATGTGACTCCCAATTGCGCTACAGAGCCCAATGTGCCAAATCTTAATTTTAGAATTTATTCTTTTTAAATATAAAGTTATTTTTCTTAAAAAACTCTTTGTAGCGCATTTAGAAGTGAAATTTTAGGCTTGTATGCAAAATTTCATTTTTCTACTATTCTTTTGGCTATGATTTCCATGAAACAAAAATTGCTATTTTGCACATAATGGCAACCACTGTTTAAGGTATCTGAAACACTAAATTTTCATTTTATTTTGTAGATGTAAAACTTCAATTTTTAAGATAATTTCTTATTTCTAATTCACTTGGTTTGTCATACTTTTATTTAAATCATAAACAAAAATAAATAAAATCCTGATTATCAGTTTACTTAACATGATAGTGGCTGGAAACTTTGTGAATAAAGTATCCTTATTTCTGAAAGTGTCACCAATGTGGCAGGCATTTTCAGTGTGACTTTATCAGTGGTGGATAAAATAACCTAAACGTTAATTTTTAAAGCAAACGTTGCCATATTGTGGTTGTGTTATATCGTGGGGTTCCCTTCTCTTAAGCATCATCATGGCTTTACCATAAAACTAATTAAAATTAGGGTTATCTGTCACTCTAATTAAAACTTACCCTTGTTAATTGACTTTCCCGATTAATACTCAAACCGATTTAGATTTGTAATAATAAATTAAGGATTAGATTAACTTTGTATTTTATTTATGAAAAGTATTGAAAAACTTAAGCGTAAATTTTGATTACATTTCTACCACTGTCAAAATGTCAATTTTGAATAATTTTCTTAAATACCTGTTAAATTATTTTTAGATGTGCTAAAATACACTTTAGTAGGACACGTTTTTTGGTAAATTTAAAGACTGTAAAGAACTTTGATTGTCTTGACCATTAGATCACAAACTTGTCGTTTGCCTCAACCTGTACTGATGAAAGCAGCTTTGAAATGAGTGGGCTTTCAGCAAGGAAAGTTTTCTTGAATGAGCTATTAGATAACGTCAATGTTTTAATTTCACAGTTTAAATAAATTCTTGCAGATGTTTTGGGGTAATTTATGTTTGTTTTGCCCTTTAGTGCCCTCAAAAATATATTTTTTGTTCTGAAAACGGATTTAAAATGCAGCGTTTTTCTGGACAAAATTGGAGGTGTTATATTAGTTAAATTAATTGGGATATTAAATAAAATCAATGTTCCCTTCTAAAAAAGGTTCCTTTCAGAAATTTTAAACGAGATGATCACTAATCGCTACAAAACGGTACTTACTGGGGGCTAATCTTAACATTTAGATCTCTGGGGGGGGAGTCATTAATTTAAAACAAAAAGTTAATGATTATTTTGTATTGTTACTGCAAAAAATCACTGAAAAACTTCTTTTTTCCTCAAAATATTATCACAGAATTATTACTAAGAAACTATTACTTTAATCTAACACGTATCTAATGCACTTATCTAAATAAAATAGATGCATTTCTTTATTCTGTGCTTTATAAAATCTAATTGCGTGCACTTTACCTATTTAACTAATCCATAATGCTGAATTGCCAATAATCTAGTATAAAAGACTTCAAACGCTCTATCTATACAATTGTCCAGTTGCAAAGTTCCAATTCAGCGTTCAAACCCGGATATGGAAATCATCTCTTCGATTTATCTTAGTTTTGGTCTCTGTGCAGGTGCGGCCCTTTTCGACAACCTCTTCTACGCAACTCAACAACTACAACAACTTATTATTGCCATTTGTTGATAATTACATTATTTATTCATTCATGTATAAGTCTTGTTGTTTAAATATACAGGTGAATTTTATAACACGTGCAAATCATTTTTTTTACCTACCAAAAGGCCTTTAGTCACAAACTCCGTGACATATTTTGTCACAAGACCAGTCATTCGTGACAATATGTCATATTGGAGGAGTGAATGCCTAAAACTAATATAGCACAGAAGGGCACATAAATAGCTTCATTAGTGGCGTAGCCAGAAATCGACTCTGGGGGGGGGTATTTAATAACAAAAAAACTATCTACCTATGGACTGAAGGGAGGGGAGAGGGGCGGTTTTGATTTAGTGTATACGAAACACTTATTTTTAGTAAGTCTCTTCTAGTTTCATTTGAAGATTTTTTCAAAATTAACCCTTAAATGCGCGACGCATCGAAAATTTTGAAAAAACTACACTAAAATGCTATGTTTTACGCCTTTCAAATTTTAACAATATTTGATGTTGGTAAAGCGCCGCAAGCAAATTTTTTTACAAAAAAATCTTTAAAAATTTTGATCTTTTTTTGTAAAATATTTTTGAAAAGTAGATTGGGTTAGATGCCAAGAAGGGGTGCGTTGCGATGGTGTATATAGATTTGTTGTCAAACCATAAATGCGCCTCAGATGAAAATTTTAAGAAAAATTATAACAAGAATGCCATTTATTACACGTTTTTAAAAATTGTAACAATTAATGACGTTATAGCATCGCAGGCAAAATTTTTAAAATTTAAGACATCACACCGAACACACGTCACAAACCGGAGTAAAGGGTGAAAAAAGTGGGGAGCTATAGCTCTCCTTGGGACCCTGATCATGATTAGAAATTTATTTTAGATATGGTGGGACCGAGAGGTGGCTCGTTATTGCACTTTGGTGTACACGCCGCGCCGATGGCATTGTGTAGCAAATAGAAGCATTATTTTGAGGCATTTCGGGGGCACTTAGAGGTAAAATGTGATGTCTTTTGATGTACACAAAATGACGACCGAGCAACCCCTCGGCTGGGACCTCTTGAAGGAGGGGTGGTAACCCCTAAAATCCCTCCCTTGGCTACGCCACTGGCTTCACTATCGGTATTTGAGCATATAAACTTCATGGCGATGGCGATTATTAGTCACTTTGATTGTAATTTCTAAAAGCGATCTTTTTAGTAGGATTAATTTACCTTATTTAATATCCCAAGTTTTTCAATTAACCAATTTTGTCCAAATATGGGCCAGCTAAGGAATGTGTGTAGAAACCCATTTTCGTCTGAAGCCCGCCCACTTAGCTCGCTATTGGTTTGCCGTATGGAGTCATAGGCGTAGACGCTCTAATCTGTTTATTGCACTTAATTTTCCAAAGCATTTTATTGATTTTACTATTTTATAAATAAATATCTCTTTTACATACAGCACCCCTTGTCAATTTATTATTATTTTTAACAGTAACATTATGCGTAAATAATGCGCATGCGCATATATTATTTGAGAAAAGGCGTTTTTTAACTTTCAATCTATTGCTACTTAAAAAAATATTTATATTACAGTAGGTAATAGTTTGTTGTGTTTAATGATCATCATCATATTATCTGTTGATCATGCTGTAATCTGATTTTATTTATGTTTCCATTGTTTAAAAAATATTTTGTTAAGATGAAGTCGTAGTCAACAGGTGGCGAACGGAAAATGCATGGAAAGGATAGGCAGAAGGCTGAAAACTAGAAAAAATTTTGAGAAAAAATGAGACATGTTTTCAAAAAATGTTTTGAATACCTTTTAAATTCATTAACATTAATTGGAAAGTCCCTGATTTTTACAAAAAATGTGAAATAGCGAAATTTTTTCTTAACACTTGAAATTGAAAAAAATTAATGACTCTCCAATAAATTTTAAGTAATTGTCCACTAAATTTATTTACAGCATTTTTTGATTAAGTTGATAGGAACGGCTTAGTTTTGTTTCGCGTTTTACACCATATACGGTATCCTCTTAAATAAGTACAATTACTTTTCTGCAAAAAGGAGAAAAGGTCAGAAATTAAACAAGTTATTATTCATAAAATTCTCATTTTATTTGAAAATGTAATGTAAATAAATTATTTGAGAACTCAACAACACATCAACTAACCAAATTTAATTCAAAATAATGCAAATAATATTTTTTTATCATTTTATAATTCTTCAAGTTGTTCATTTATTTTAAATGGCAGTCACGATACGTACGCCCATGCCATGCCCTGCCTCAAACAGAGACAACAGGCGAATGCCGCGCATCGTCCGTGCTTATTGTGGTCCATTTACTTAATAATCGGACTCTACCACTCTTCTGAACCATTCTAGTTCAGTGTACTGCCATCTTTAACGGGTAGCTAGCAGTACAGGTCATATCTCTGAAACTACAAGAGCACAAAATTTAATGACTATGCATTTAATTGGCACCTAAATATCACTAAATTAGTCCAACATTCAAAACACGAGTCCCTTTATGTGACATATATCATTAAAAAAGAGTCGTAATAGTTTAGTTTAGTTAAGTTTAGTTTGTTTATTAATGAAGTATTACACAAAGTGATTTTCAAAAGTATAGTATTTTAAATAGCAATAAAACTTTTTAAAATTACAATAATAGCATATAAAACTTATTTAAGGAAAATAATACATTAAAATAAATCGAGTAAAGGTTTACTCTAAAACTTCCCTCGCTCAAGAACATGCATGCAATTGTCTTTGATGCAATTATTTTGTATGCAATTCTCTTGTATGTAATTATCTTGCATGCTATTCTCTTGCATGCTATTTTCTTGCATGCAATTCTCTTGCATGCATCCACATGTATCCAGAATTTCTTTCGAGTATGTGAACTTTTCCAATACATTTAAACTAAGATTTTTAACCGATTTTTATGAAATTTGATGGGACAATAGGGTGTGACCTAGATCTTAAGTTAAGCTATTTTTTATTTAACATTTCGTTCTATAACTTGAGATATATGGGGCATAAAACTGAAAAAAAAAATTCAAGAATTTTTTGCAATTTTTATATGATATATATATATATATATATATATATATATATATATTTATATATATGTAGTCAAAACTTTTGGCGCCATTCAACTAATATTTTTATTAACTTTTCAAAGAGAGAAATTTTTTTTTTTTTTTTAATGATGAAGTGTTTTGGGGCTAGCTCCAAAGGATGTAATAGGAGATTGCTCAAAAACCATAGCGGTCTGCGTGTCAGCACAGGTAATCACTATTTAAAATTTTGTTATGATTGGTGCAGGAGTTTTGAGTTAGAGTGGCTACAAAGTAGGCGACAGACAGACCGACAGACAGAGCGACGGTGTCTTGATTCAGATTCAGAACCTCAAAATTCGTGGAGGAACATGAAAACCTCGAAATGCGATTTTTAGATGATTACATTACTTCCCTTAGCAAGGGAAGTAAAAACATAAAGGCCACTAAGATGCAAAACAAACATAAATAAATTAATTTAATTTTAATTTATTAATGTCTTTACAAACTAAAATTATACCATAAAGGCTCATACAAAACCTGCAGTTTTCGACAAGAGCCTAATATTTTAAAACAGCATTTCGACAGCGATAAAAATATGTATGTAGAATTTTTAATACGTATACAAAATAAGAATACCTTTTAAATAAACACAAACTTAATCTAATCCTTATTTTATTATTACATATCTGAATCGCTGTGTGACATAGAGTATTAATCGGGAAAATCAATTAAAAAGGGTAAGTTTTCATTAGAGCGTTGAATTAAAATGCTTAAAACCAAAAATTATCTTTCATATTTCTCGTCTTTGAATATAACAATAACTTGCAGTTTTTCTTAATCTAGAAAAAAAAATTTGGCGATAATTATTCGGATAATTATGACCACACTTTCTTTAGGTAAATTGATTGATCAATTAATTTTACTTACACTTAGGACCGTTTTAAAATAATCTAGTAAAACAGTTTAGTCTATTTTAAGTCCCACTGTAAAATTCACTTACTTTGTTTATTCGGTCCTCTTAAAGCACTTTTATAAAAGGACTTTTTGAAAAATTTTTCGTATAAATACCACTAAAACCGTTTTAAGCTCTAAAGAGGTTTATCGCTTTAAAACCTATTTTAGGATCGGTAAAAACACTTTGAAAACGCTTTAGTGCATTTCTTCCAACCTAAAGAAATACTCAACCCTACTTTTACCGAAGAATCTGTTGTTACCTTATGCCAGTTCCACACCAAACCAATAAAATAAAAACATCAACAAAACACCAACCAAACAAAACGGCAAATTTTCGAGAACAGGAACATATTGTCAACTGCTGTCCGCATATAGGAAAATGTGGCGTGCTCAAAATTTTGAATTACAAAGGAGCAATGACTTATTTATTATGGCAGCTGGTTTCCTATTTTCAACCCAAAAAAATAAAAATGTTTTTAGTTAAGAACGAGCTTAAAGAACCGACAAAAAGACTGTGTTAAGAAATTGCAAGATTTACGAAAAGATGATATCGGTATTGGTGGAGAAATTGCCCGAAGCGTAAACAAAACATCAACACTTTGAACTTTACCGACAGGCGACGGGAAAATAAAAAGTAGTTGAAAACACCAACAAAACAAAAAAATTGCCGCATTGTTCTCATTTTGTTTTAAAAATTTTCGGAAACATTGAGGTGCTGTTTTGTTTTTGTTTTATTGGGTTGGTGTGGATCCGTCATTGTTGTTTTATTTGTTTTCTTTCATTTAATGACATTTAATGACGGACGTACAGGGTTCCTAAGCAAATCCTTAGGGGGCCAAGCAGCTGTGTATAAGACGCAGACAAACGGAAAAACACATTAGGCAGAAAAGGATGGGCATGGGGCGATGTTGTCACTACATCTTACACGTAGTAAATCCATTCCAGGTTGTTGTTTTCTAATGTTTTCCATTTTCATACCTTTAGGACTGGAATAAAAATTGTTTTTGCTCGACTTTAATACCAAACTGATGAAAGATATCGTAAAAAAAATATTTTTGGGCTTTTCATTTTGTAACCATTGTCCTTACGCAGGCTGGGGACTGAGTTACATGCAAATGCCCAACCTAAAGCGTTCATACACGGCCGAAGAAATCGACTGAGATATTTCTGTAGAAACTTTATGAAGAAAATAGGACGGGTTGACGCCTTCGAGCGTCCAACCCGGGTTTTGCACTTTGATTCGAAATCAAAAAGGAGGAACAGTCAGATGTGGGGCCGTGCACAAATTACGTAACGGTGATTTTACCAATTTTTGACGCCCTCCCTATTTAATGTTTTGTAACGGTTTGGCACGCCACTCTCCTAATATTACGTAACGATTTCAAGACCACTACCCCCCCAAAAAAAATCTTTTCAGTTATTTTCATTCCAAATTTTCTTAGTTTCACACAAATGCAAACGCTGTCGAAAACCCCCCTCCCCCCTACGTAACGTTTTGTTACCCCCCTCCCCCTATGACCATTACGTAATTTGTGCACTGCCCCTGTAGTCCCAGTGGAGGAGGGCGAGAAAATTGATATTTTTTTCTTAAAAATTATACTCTTTAGACCTATTTCTTTGCGTTCCCGAAATTACGTAATTTTTGAAAAAAAATTGTAAGCGGCGCCATTTTTATTTCGTGCTTTGTTTTTCTAACATTTTTGCGTTCGGCTAATTTAATTGAAAAATGTTTGCCTGCGGCGCCCTTTATCTTCTCACTCGAAACCAAGATCCTCCGTTTTAGGAAAACTGATCCCGTCTCTGTTTCTAAATTTTTTCGAATAAAAGTAGAGTATGACCATGTGGGAAATCATTTTTTTCTACGGTATGACGAAAATTTCGAGAAAGTTGAAGAAAAAAATAAAAAAAGTGGCAGAGCTCAAGTTTTTCGTAAAAAAAAACGTTTTTTGTAAAGGAACAGAGCAAAATAAATCTTTTCACCCATTTTTGGGTGTTACAAATATTGGCAGCCCCTTATTTTTTGCTTTTACACTCCCGCTAGTTTTGAAGAATTGGTTCGCTATATGTTTCGAGATCATGTCATAAAATACCTCGAAAATATCAAATGTAGTGTAGGGCCAGCTTTATTTAAAATCAATAATATCGCAAGCAGAAAGCTCTGCAGGAAAAACAGCGCCATTTATTGATTTCTTTGGATGCTAGTGCTAGCTGCATGATTTAGCCGTTTCCGGATAGATGTCACTAGTAGAACAGAATGGAAAGAAATTTAATTAAAAGCGAAGATATTTCTTTCTAATGTTAATAACCTCACAAGTTTATCGCTCAGTATCGTAAATAATGGACCCTGCCGCCTCCTTTAAGCAAGAAAAAGCTGTGGTTTGGACCTGAAAACATCTAATTTGTAATTAGATTAGATGTTCAAATCTGTCCTTTTCTTGAGCCTCATAATATCCCAATCTATTGTAAAACTCTTGGCGCGCAGCAGCCAACATTTTAGGGATGATAGAGTTGCCCGCCATCAAAATTTTCGACCTCAACTCCTGTATAGTCGTAGGCCGTAAGTGAGGGTGTTTTGTCGTGCAAACAACCCCATAGGAAAAAGTCATTTGGCGCAAGATCTGGTGATCGAGGAGGCCATCGGATATTTCCATACGTGGAAATAGTTCTATCACCAAATACCTGACGAAGGTAATTTGTAGCCTGGCGTGAATTGTGGGATGAACAGCCATCTTGCTGAAACCACAATTCGTCCAAATTTATGTTGAGTTCCTTCAACCGTAGTAAAACCTGGTGTTGGAGAAGATCAACATATTTTTGGCTATTCAAATTCCCTTCAATGAAAAAGGGTCCAATAATGTGATCCCCGACAATACCGCTCCAAACATTTAATTTTTGAGGATGTTGCGTTCTAACACTTGCGTGCACATGTTTATTTTTGCGGGACCAATAGCGGCTATTTTGTGGATTGTGAGAGCTATGAAGTTCAAATGTCTTCTCGTCACTAAACAAAACTTTTGATAGGAAATTTTCGTTCCTGTCACATTTATCCCTCAAAACCTCACAATATTCTAACCGGCGAAAATAATCACCTGGTTGCAATTCCTGCGACTTCCCAATCTTAAACGACTTGTAGCCGTATTTTTTTAGGATCCATTGGCAAGTACTGTTGGGAATATTCAGTGCCTCCGCAATCGGTTTCGTCGAACATTGTTCATGTGCCTCAATGTAAGCGCATACCATTTCGTCTCATTCCCCCCTGTGTGGAAGAACGGGATGCTCTGGTATTTCGCCGTCGTGGTAACACTTTCTACAACCATTTATGCACCCGTACCTTTCAAAACGATGATAAATGTTGTAGACAGTTTTAGCCACAGGAACCGGTCGATTTGGAAACGCAAAAACAAAAAGCCCAATGACCTCGTCCGCACTGTCACTTTTTATGTAGTTTTTAATAATAAAAATATTTTCTTCTCGAGTATACGGCATTTTAAAAACACAAAATTTACGAAACTGAAGCGATTCGAAAGGAAATAAAAATGCAATGCCTGTGAATCCCAATTTTTCCTCAATCATCTCATGGTGTGGCCGCCATCTAGCGGAATTTGCAGACATCTTGTCAACGGTTATTATTGCAACTATGCTCACAATGAAAGAGTGGCGACAATTTTTTCTCATGAAAGCAGTCCAGAGATAATAACAAACTGGCACCATTGCTCAATATACCTGTTTCTTTTGTGCGCGCAGAACTTTCTATGCCATTTCTGTTTGATTTATTGAAATCCTATCCCTAAGGAAAATCTTAGGAACCCTGTAGAAAGCCTCGAAGAAAGCGGTTAAAGTTAAAATCGTCCTTATATAAAAGCGCTTTTAGGTGCGTATAATCGTAGTAAATGTCTCTAGGGGCGATTAAGCCCCCAATCCCTCCAAATTATACTTTATTGACGTAGAATTAAAAGATTCAGGGAGTTAAATTTTTCTGCTCATTTAGTTTAGTAACTTTTACTAAACAAAGTATCCCTTTAATTTAGGAAACAAAGAGCTAAAATAAAAAGGATCAAAAAGGGCTAAGCAATCTTTTAATTTTACCCTTTCCTGTAAGCGGCTCTCTTTAAAAACGTTGTTCGCTAATTTAATTAAGCATTTGAAGGAAAAAGAGATACCTAGAGGCACGCAGGGGCCGATACTTAATGCAGAAAGAGACGGGTAGAGTCAAGGAAGTGATAATAAGATTTCAGTGCAGTAAACGATTACGGAAAATATACAAAAACGTGACTGCCAAGCACAGACAATCACGCGGCACGCTCTTTGTTTTTATCCAGAAAGCTTTGTTCTTGTCCTTTGTTAATTTTTGCCACATTTTCTATGTCATTACAAAAGGCGCGCATATGAGTTACGTGTTAGTTCCCATGCTTTGAGTTGAAAAATTTTAATTGAAAAGATTTATAGAGGAAGTATTTAAAAAAAATCAATTGGGCTGTAGGCATAAAATTTCGTCCCCATTAGTACCTTTAATATTATTTGTTATATGACAGGTACATGGCGAACATATAGATAAGAAAAATAAAGTTATTGAAGAAACAATGTGTATACAAAAAATAGTGAGTTAGAGGGCAAGTATATTGCTTCTGAGAAAGTACACCAACTATAAAACTGTTTTTAAGTGTAGTACATAAATAAACATGACTTCAAACTGTGTAATTTGCCAAGTTAGTTGTATCTATAAACGTCGTCCTACACTGAAAAAAAGAATGTCTTAGTGTTACGAAATACGAGGTTAATTTAAGATAATTATGACTTTCGATATGCGCAAAGTCCCCAGTTTCTTCTCACGAGATCTCCATTCTCTTAAACCAATTTGAGTTAGTCACTAGTCAGATGCCGGCCACGATAAGATCAATCGTGTGGTCTGTGTAGTTGGTTGTAAAAATAGGTAATGTGAGAACCTCAAAAATACCGTGATTGGAAGAACTGCTACATGTGTATGGGCATGGGGCACTAGGAATCGAAATTTAGAGGTAAGCATGTAGTATTTTTTGAGTAATTTAAAAACGATATTGCTAGAAAATATGCAGGGTACGCCTTCCTAATTTCTTCGATTTAAAGTTTAAAATATATATTTCCGGTCTTTTGCAAGGTACAGCAATCATGTCTGAGCTCTTGTGTGCATAGTAAATTTCACAAATTTTTGAGTGTGTAGCCAAATAATTTATTTTTTATATCCTGTTTGACCATTAGCTTTAGTAAAGTCAATCCAAAATGGACGGACCGCTCCGCCGCCGCCACGCGCCGGTTCATGTACAACATGCTGTGTGGACTTGAGATTAGAGCTCCTGTTTTTTTCCTTAAGAGCTTAAGAGCATTATTCGTTAAATTTACAAGAGGGTACCTACCTATAGGTTAGGAACGGACTATGTTATTTTCTGGTTTTCTTTTAGGTTTTTTATGAAAAATTCTTTATGTGTATAAGCACTTTCTCGTGTAAAGAATAGAAATTTATGCCCCGTTTACCGAACTTTAAATGTGTAATGGCTATTGGATAATGCCTAATTTTTATACTTCGGTCTCTTTTTATTCTTTCAAAATAAAAGAGACAGGCATATAAAAATTATGCATTATCCATTTTGAGCTAGCAATTAAAACTTGGGTAAACTAGAAGATAGTAAAACAGAGAGTAAACGCTCACCGAAACTCTAAAAAAATAGGTCTGTGTCGGTAAATTTTTATTTTTCCGAAGGGTCAACATCTGGGAAAAAATTCCTACACCTATTATGAAGAAGTGAATTATTATGAAGTACGTTTCGAAAATATTTTGATCTTACTCAATTAAAAACATTGGTAACATTATAGTATCCGGTTTTCTTTTATTTTTAGTTTTTTTATGATTTTTTTACAGGTTTGTACCCCCTTCCAACCGCCTGCTGTTAGAAGACCTGGCTGACTGGAGGTGCGCTTGATGATGTAAAAGCCACCCCCATAAAATACGAAATCAGCCTTTTTTGCAGTTTTGTTCACGAGCTCTCCGACTTTAATGGAGGGAGATAAAACTTAAGTCCCACTTTTACTCTTAACCATTTTTGATATTTTAGTTTAAGAATTATGCTGTGTACTTTTTGTTGAAAAAAGCCAAAAAGGAAAGACTATTAGAATGAAAATTAATGTCAGATAAATTTTTTCTTAATTTAGATGTGTTTTCGAAAAAAAAACTATTCTTATTTTTAAGTAAGTTCTGTAATAGCAGAGTTTTTATAATTATATACTGTTTATAAACTGTTTGGTCAATCTAGATTTTTTGTTAGAATTAATTCATGTGCAAAATACACTGTTTTTGATAATATTAGATGTAGCGAATTTATATTCACGTTTATGTAAAGTTTTATTATTGTATTAATAAACAGTTTTTGTAAAGTTTTTTACATTTTTTTTTTAATTTCCAGTACCTACAGTTTTTTTTTCTTACAGGTGTGACGTTTCTGCATAGTGCAACACATAAAAGGACAATTGCCTACTTCGCATAAGATTCTCTTTTTTCTTTTGCTATATTACGAGTGGTGGCATCCAAAATTAAAAAAAAGTTGAAATTAACTGTGTTTCGGCTTCCATTGTCTATATTTTATTTATACATGACGTTTCGATTAGTACAATTTCTGATCGTCTTCGGGTGCAAACTACAATCAATTCCTTAGGCTACGTACTTATATACTGTGAGAAATCAATCAACCTTGAAGTTTGAGGAGTTGGCTCCGCCCAAGGAGAGGCTTCCAAATATTTGGGATTTCAACACTTGGTTTACTAAAAATACCCTGATTCTGCCCAATAAAGGCAGCTTCAAGGAATTTTCGTTTCTTCCAGTGTGACTCCTTGTGCAAAACCTTCGCTTCTGCCCACTTTATTCGGTGTTGCTTTGACCATGCATGTTCGCCGATTCCTGATTTCGTTGTTGCACCTTTTTGGGTATTCTTCTGATGTTCCTTAAGCCTAACAGTATGTTAGTTAGTTTCTCCTATGTATGATTCACCACACTCACAAGGAACTTGGTAAAGTTTTACTAGGAAGGCTTCGAATTATATTACTAGATTTAAAAGCTGTTTTTATATTAAAGTTTTTCGCTACTCTTCGAATTTTCTCTGATAGTCCTTTAACGTATGGAATTGTAAGGAATGCATTTGCCTGGTTTTGGTCTTGTAATCTCTGTCCTGTTCGTTGAAATTTAGAAATAGTATCTGTTATAAGTTCACGGCTGTAACCATTCTGCTGTTTCTTATTTCGATTTCCAAGTCATCAGAATTGTTACAAATTTGAACGGCTCTGTTACACAAAGTTTTGATCATGCCTCGTTTGGTTGTAGCAGAATGATTTGAACCTTGATTTAAATATTGTCCTGTGTGAGTGGGTTTACGATAGACTGTTGTTCTGATGTTGGTTTCTATTCGTGTGACAAGTACATCAAGAAAAGGAATTTGACAATTTTGCTCCAACTCCATTGTGAATTCAATAGTGGGTCTTATGTTATTTAGGTGGTGAAGAAATTCTGAAAGTTGTTGGTCGTTCCCGGTTCAGACAATAAAAGTATCATTAACATATCTCAGCCAGAGCTTAGGTTTATATGTTGCGGTATCAACCGCCTGTGATTCGAACCACTCTATGTAAATATTGACCACCACTGGCGAAAGCGATGAAATCATTGACAGACCGTCATCCTGAGCATTAAACCTATCTTTCACTTGAAAATGAGATTTATGTAGGCAGCACTCCAACAACTCCGTCACTCCCTCCGGCGGTAGGCTGGTCGTTCATAAAGGGATTCGTCATCAACCAGTCTCTTTCTAATAATATTTAGCGATTTCTTTATCGGGACATTGGTGTATAGACTTTCGCCATCAAAATTGAGGTTGAATAATTTTCAAAACCTCTTGCAGGCAAGACCGCTTCATTTGTAAAAAATTCCAACCATTTTGTTAATATTCTTAAATCTTTTGTTTTAGGACCCGAGGATAGACTTGTCAGTTTTGATGTCGAAAGTCTATACACCAATGTCCCGATAAAGGAATCGCTAAATATTATTAGAAACAGACTGGTTGATGACGAATCCCTTTATGAACGCACCAGCCTACCGCTGGAGGGAGTGATGGAGTTGTTGGAGTGCTGCCTACATAACTCTTATTTTCAAGTGAAAGATAGGTTTTATGCTCAGGATGACGGTCTGCCAATGGGTTCATCGCTTTCGCCAGTGGTGGCTAATATTTACATGGAGTGGTTCGAATCACACGTGGTTGATACCGCAACATATAAACCTAAGCTCTTGCTGAGATATGTTGATAAATGATAATTTTATTGTCTGGACTGGGAATGACCAACAACTTTCAGAGTTTCTTCACCACCTAAATAACATAAGACCCACCATTAAATTCAGAATGGAGTTGGAGCAAAATTGTCAAATTCCTTTTCTTGATGTACTTGTCACACGAGTAGAAACCGACATCAGAACAACAGTCTATCGTGAACCCACTCACACAGGACAATATTTAAATCAAGGTTCAAATCATTCTGCTACAACCAAACGAAGCATAATCAAAACTTTGTATAACAGAGCCGTTCAAATTTGTAACAATTCTCGTGAATTGGAAATCGAAATAAGAAACATTAAGAAAGATCTGCAGCAGAATGGTTACAGCCGTAAACTTATAACAGATACTATTTCTAAATTTCAACAAACAGGACAGAGATTACAAGACCAAAACCAGGCAAATGCATTCATTATAATTCCATACGTTAAAGGAGTATCAGAGAAAATTCGAAGAGTAGCGAAAAACTTTAATATAAAAACAGCTTTTAAATCTAGTAATATAATTCGAAGCCTTCTTAGTAAAACAAAACCGGAGAACAAACAAAATAAGGAATGCATTTACCAAGTTCCTTGTGAGTGTGGTAAATTATACATAGGCAAAATTAAAAGACCACTATCTGTTAGGCTTAAGCAACATCAGACGAATACCCAAAAAGGTGAAAAAATGAAATCAGGAATCGCCGAACATGCATGGTCAAAGCAACACCGAATGAAGTGGGCAGAAGCCAAGGTTTTGCACAAGGAGTCAAACTGGAAGAAACGAAAATTCCTTGAAGCTGCCTTCGTTGGCTAGAATCAGGGTATTTTCAGTAAACCAAGTGTTGAAATCCCAAATATTTGAAAGCCCCTCCTTGGGCGGAGCCAACTTCTTAAACTTCAAGGTTGAGTGATTTTTCATAGTATATAAGTACGTAGCCTTAGGAATTGATTGTAATTTGCACCTGAAGACGATCAGAGATTGTATTAATCGAAACGTCGTGTATAAATAAAATATAGACAATGGAAGTCCGAAACACAGAGTTAATTTAAAACACATCATTGTCTCAAACTTTCAAACAAAAAAAGGTTCTTATGTGAATTGTGCAATGATCCCTTTACGTGTTGCCAGACTTTGTAATGACGTCATTCTTTTTAAAGTTTTCGTAAGAGAATTGTGTGCTTGTTTTAAGGCCAATTTTCAAGAAAATATGCTCTTAAAAGCAAACTATTTATCATACTATGATACAAATAGTTCAAAAAATATGATCTTGACGTAAGATTTTATGTTCTTTGCCTAGGACTTTGAATCTTAAATTGGTGATGAGAAGAAACTGTGCACTTTGCGCATATCGAAAGTAGTAATTCTCTTAAATTGACCTCGTATTTCGTAACACTAAGACATCCTTTTTTCAGTGTAGGACGACGTTAATAGATACAACTAACTTGGCAAATTACACAGTTTGAAGCTTATTTATGTACTACACTTAAAAACAGTTTCTTAGTTGGTATGAAAATTTTTTATACAGGGATAAGCTGTATTTTATCAAAATCGATCTAGGAGAATAAAAGTTATGTTCATTTAAAGTAGAAAAATTGGGAAAACCGCTGGCAAAGAGAAAGTAAAGCCCTATTCAAATTTTCCAAAATATAGAGGGTGTCCCATTATTTTACACATATTGCCGATCTATGTCCGTCTACTATATGACCAAAGTTAGTGAAAACATGAATTTTTAGATATTAGATAAATGGATTTCTAGTAGATACCCAACGACGGCAAAATGATTTTTCCGTCAAGAAGTTTTAAACAGAAATGCGATCTTGAACCTTGCAAAACTTAATTAAAGAACTGAAACTTTCTTTGTTTTCTTTCTTATTGCCAGCCTGACCTGATATTTGGCAAATGCCAATGCTATGCAAAGCTTTCAAAATAGTTTTGTAATTTAAGAAGGCAGGCGTACGGAATACTAACAGCGTTATTTTGAGCTTTATTCGAATGGCTTTGTTTGTCCTTTTGAATTCAAAAAGCTTTGTAAAACGATCAACTAAAGTTTGACGTTATTATATACAGTGTGTTCCAAAAAAACGAAACATGGGCTTTTTCACGCATTTAAAGTTTGATTTTGGATTGATTTTTTAATCCAGGACATATCTTGATATTTGAAATCGATTTTGTTTTCGTTAATGGTACATTTTATTATTTTTTTTTCTAGGATACATTCCTACAAGGGGAGAAATACCTTTACAATTTGAGCATATTTTGAAAGCAAATATCTCAAAAACGAATCGACAGATTTTCGATTTTTTTTCACTAAATAATGGTTTGGTGGGCAACGGCGATGCCTTATTGCAGCAAATTCGTCAACTAGTTTTCCCACGTCAAACTCTTTAACCATGTTTGATTGATTTTTGTGGACGAATAATCAGGGGGGGGGGATTGTCCCCCAATTGACGCCGCTGATGCCAATACATGCATTTTATTTGAAATTTCTTTCACTTGGAGGTAATCAACAGCAAATTAAAGTGGAAATTTTTTGACGTAATGTAAGGTGACCAACTCCTAAAGGGGCAAAACCGGGACTCTTCGGCCATTCAATGTATTGTATATCATGTATTTTTTCTTATATGCACCCCTAATAATATTAAGATGTATTTTCCAAAATACTTATTAAAGAAAAATAATTTAAGTAAGGTTTCAATTCAAATTTATAGATGGCAGAGAACAGCCGCTTTTTTAATTGCAGTGATTTTAAAGTTACAAAATACAGTGGTATCAAAACCGGGGCAAACCGAACTTTTGCTGAAAAACCGGGACTATCCGAGACGGATTTTTTCCCAGGGACATTAAAAATCGGGACTGTCCCGGCCAAACCGGGTTGGTTGGTCACCTTACGTAATGACAGAATATGAAAGAAAAAGAAGACAATCGTTTCAATACGTATTGAGTACGATGTGAAAACATACTAAAAGCCTTGAAGATTTCACTTATTTACCATGGAAACTGAATAACCCAGTCAATAACAATTTTATGTTTTGCTGGTGTCTTGTCAAAGAAAAAAAATAATAATTGCTAAAAGTAAAAAAAAAATTAAATTAAATCCTTATTTTATTTAAAGGAGTGGAATAATCACAAAACACGTCGTGAAACACCACGGTCTCTACCATGGTCAAACACATCAACACCGCTAAAAAATACGTGGTAGGTTTTTTGGGGTATTTAGCAAGTGTCATAAATGTTAGCTTTTTGGAAAGGTAACTAAACAGATTTTATAATTTTTTGGCAAAAACCGTCATATGTCAAAATTCAAAATTGTGGAAAAAATTGAAAAATCATATTTTTAAAAAAGGAGCTGCAAATTTTTTTTACCACCCTGTAATTTCTTTTTTATAAAGAAAGAACAGGATATTTCACGTATAACGAAGTACCATCCACAAAATTCGGTTTACTTAATTATACAAAAGTTACGTTTGCTTAAATTTCCTCTGAGTACAGAACCTATTCTAAACACCAAAAAATGATTTTGTGTATAACTTTAAAAATTTTTAACCGATTTTTATAGAGTAAGCCATTTTGCCACAACAATTATTCAAAATTTACAACTTTTATATAAAAAATGTTAAATGTCAAAAGTCCAAGACGGCGGAAATAGTATAAAACAAGATTTTCAAAAACAGATCTGCAACTTTATTGTGAGGACCCTGTTAACTTTAAATTTCGAATAAAAATTAGACCAAAGTAAAAGTTTCGCTTTAACGCAATAGTCTTGTGATCAATCGTCCCGCACTCATTCACCTCAACAAACCTCACCAATCGTTTTAAAATTTAGCGCTCCTAGGGCTCCACGGGTGCCGATTCTTGAATTTCGAGAGAATGTTCGCCTGGGAACGTTCACATCCTTCATTTCAGCCAATAAGAATGCTCAGAAGTTGCCAAGCTTGGTGCACGCGCAAAGCTAACTCGATTATCGTTTTTCAAGAGCGCCCGTTCTCCTGCACAAAGGCAGGTGTATGAAAAATGAGGAACGTTCCTTCGATACACGGCAATCGGTTGAAGTTCGGCCGTGGTCGGATAGGTTTCAGATAACTCGTGATAGCTTTAAAGCCAGTTATTGGTCGATATAAAGGAGGTGACCGTTCCCGTGCGACCTTTCCTACAAAATTTAAGAATCGGCACCACGATCGCATTCACTTTAGGCGCGCTTAATTATCCCGAGTCAACTCGTATACCAAAGTCCAAAGTATGATAAATGATGTCAGTCACCAAAAAGAGGTAAAAATAAAAAGTCTGTGTTGTGTTCTATTGATGGTTGGGTCCTACGTTAGCAGTTATTTGACATGTTTTGAGGTTGACAAAAGAGAGGACAATCATGTGAAATTAAAATCTTCCTAATTAACTGATTTGGACGTTTTTTTTAACTTCTTATTTATTTTAATTGCCTTACGAGCATAATCCTACTGGAAATATTAACACGCCAGGACGAATTCGTATCAGGTAACTTGGCTAAGTACCGTGCGGAACGATGCCTCTTTGTGAGTGGTTCAAGGTTGGTAATCAAAGTGTATGATGGTGTTTAATGATGTATAGTGGAGGGTGACCAGTGAAACTACTGATGAGTCCACGCTGGTTACCCAGGGCGAAACATCGTTTAATCATTTCTCTTTTTGCTTTGATCTTTTGTGTGTTCCTTGTGGAATGCTCATCTAAGTTTGAATTTTCGTTATTTCCACCCTAGATCTTTTGATCTTTTGTTTTTTTTTTAGTTTTTTTTCGGTTGAAGTAACTGATTTCGAGGTTTTTTTAACTTCTTATTTGTTTTAATTGCCTTAAGAGCATAATCCTACTGGAAATATTAACATGCCAGGACGAATTCGTATCAGGTAACTTGGATAAGTACCGTTTGGAACGATGCCTGTTTGTGAGTGGTTCAAAGTTGGTAATCAAAGTGTATGATGGTGTTTAATGATGTTTAGTGGAGGGTGACCAGTGAAACTACTGATGAGCCCACGCTGGTTACCCAAGGCGAAACATCGTTTAATCATTTCTCTTTTTGCTTTGATCTTTTGTGTGTTCCTTGTGGGATGCTCATCCAAGTTTGAATTTTCGTTATTTCCACCCTACATCTTTTGATCTTTTGTATTTTTTTTAGTTTCTTTTCGGTTGAAGTAACTGATTTGGAGGTTTGTTTTTTAACTTCTTATTTATCAGTGTATCAATTTTCGCAAATTTGAACATAGATTTTTTAAATTTAACAAAGTGAATTTTAATTTGAAAATTAGGTGAGGTTATTTTTTTTTCTTATTTCCTTACTATTAAAAAATAACTAGGTTGGATGCTAGATAGTTTTTGCATCATCTTTGCTTAAGTATATGTTAAGGGTTATATTCTGTGAGAAAAACCAATTATGAAAAATTATATCGGTTACAAAATTTTTGAAGAAATATATGTTTTTTTGTCATTCCCTCATTCTCATTACTCATTACCTCACTTTATAATTAAGTGATTTTTAAACTGTAACTTGAGCTATAACCACAAAAGTACCTGTTTATCTTTGCTGTTATTTTAGATGGTTCAAAATATCTCTATTATCCCCGACAAAAAACTAAAAATGTGAAGCCGGTCAAAATGTTCATATCTTAATGTCACCACTTCTTATTCAGATCAGCCTTAGATTAAAAAGAGACAAGATACCTGACACTTACGGAGACTTTGGTTATATTATTAAATGGAAGAATGTTTACCTTTCTGTTGTTTACAGGAAACACACCAGTGGCGTACCGTTTTACACAAAATAAATTTATTACAAAGCTTATATATGTATTTTTTTTTCTATGCAATAAAATTATACCAAACATTAAAGCAAACACAGTTCACATCCCCTGGAACATAAAGAAGAAAGAAGAAAGAAAATTAATATAATATTACCTACTAGCTAAAAATCATGTTATAGTTTTTGTGAAATGTTCCTCATTCAAGTAAATATCATTTTAAAATCTTCTATATAGCACAGAGGACCTAGGTAATCTATGGTTATAGGGGGCCTTTTTTTACGATATGATTTTATGATTATTAAATTCGACAAAAGCAATATTTTATTTGAAACAGAAAATTTAAATAAGTTCAGTTCAGTTCAGTTCTAACCTAAAAAAGTTGTTGTTGTTGCCATAAATAAATATTGTAAATTTATATTATAAAATATCTTGATCATCTTCCAGCTAGGTATATTTCGTCGAAACTATCCATGACCGCTCACAAAAAACACCGGACTAGGGTGTTTTTTGTGAGCGGTCATGGATAGTTTCGATGAAATATACCTAGCTGGAAGATGATCAAGATATTTTATAATATAATAGGAAAGACGATTTTAATGGGATGGAGATCTTGAATTGAGATCCTGTCTGTTATAGCCTACATAATGTGCTCAAAATTCTTGTTCTTCATTTGTAAGTAGTTAGTGATAGATAATTAATTAATCATAATAAAATATCTGGTAAAGGTTGGAATCATATAAGTACCTACAAAATAAACAAAAGTGATAAAAATAAAACAATCAAAGTCCATACCAAGACCTGTCTTGATCTTTTAACAATCTTCTTTTTGTTTGTAGAAACAACAGTTTCTCGCCTATTAATCTAACAAGGCTGTATACATATGTAGGGTATTACATGGGAGTTCAGAAATCAACAGCAAGTTCGATTGTCTGCTAGGTTTGCACAGCCTTAGCTTCATACTGAATTTTATAACAAAGCAGAATGTTAGAGGTATTTACTTAAGTATGCTATAAAGTGCATAAAAATTCTTGCAGAAATTGATCTTATAGAGGGGGGAGGGGCTTGAGTAACAGCAGAGTCTCAGTAAACCGTTTTATTCTTGATTTTTAAGGAAAATTCAATTTTTCTAGGGAGAGGGGGCTCGCATAGTTTAGTTTTATGTATTAATAATATTTACGCGTAAGTGCTTTTACAAGTCATCCAAAAAAAAATAAAACTTGCATATGTCTCTTTTTTCAATTATTTTGACATTGTTTTAGGTGGCGACCATCCAGAAATTTTTCGCAATAGAAAGGGGTATTTTTTTGTAAACACTCAAGGTGTGACTGATGCAAACCTCAAGTCTCTAAATGTAGTGGCAAGATGGCCGGGATCAAGCCATGATAATACAGTTTTCCTCATAGAATAAGACGAAAATTTGAAGCAAATCATTTTCCCAATTCCATCTTGTTAGGTAAGTAATTAGAAGGCAGAATGGGACAAGTCGGCGCTAGACCAAGTGGGCGCAAGGACAACAACAACAATATTTTTTTTTAATTGGTTTGTTTTGGGTTTGGTCTTTATTGCGGAGGATTTTTTTGGAGGGTTTAAACTAATAATACTTTTGCGCCCAGTTGTCCATACGCCCACTTAGTCTTGCGCCCAACTGTCCCAGACTGATTGGAAGGTCAGTAGTATTGGTGCTTGTGCCCCATTAGCAGGAATCTGATAACAATAGGTAGCGCTGTGTTCAATAAATTTTGTTCTCCTTTACATTACATATGAAATATATCAATAATAATAATAATAATGAGATAAACAATCATTTTTGACCCAAAGAGGCAGAATGTTTGACTGGTATATATCAGTAATTATGTATTATTTTGAGTTTTTTTTTAGGAGATCGTGGTTACACCCAGTGTTGTTAATCGAGCTCAAGCATTGTATAGTGAATCTTTCATAAGGACAAGAAACTCTGTGAAAAGTGTTTGGAATATGAAAAAGACAGTTCCCTGTCTTAGCTTGAACTATGTTTTCCTCAAAAAGGGAAAGCTTTGTTTTTGATATTTATTCATGCTTACTAAATAATTTTTAAAATTATTATTTTATATAAATCATGCTTAAAAATGGAAAGCTTTGTTTTTGTTATTTATTCATGCTTACTAAATAATTTTTAAAATTATTATTTTATATAAATGATGCAGCAATAGCTGCAAAACTAATTTACTGTGAAAAAATTAAAAACTTGCATCAAATATTGGCTAGACCAGCCATTTTTTAAAAATCCAGTAAATGATATTTTTTTTTTGGAGTTCTTGATAGCTTAGAACAATTTCAGGTGATATATTATTTTTCAAAGTTTAAACACCTGAGTTTCTAATACTATCTATACCGTGAAAAGTCATAATTCTGTGGATTGATTCACAATGAGCGGATGACACAAATCCTAATTGTGCAAGAGAGCCAGAAACAGGATGCCTTTATATTGATCCAAATGATACCCGGACATTCGATTTTTATAAATTGTCTAATTTTTAATACCTACAGTAAGATTCCATGGGTTAAATTTATCTTAAATGTATGCAGATCAATCAAGCGAGTCCAAATCTATAAAAAACTGAATATTGCAAAAATTTTGAAATCCGCCCTTTGTAACCAAGCCACAGAGATGAATGTTACTATTTTCAATTGCAAGTAGTAAACCAATCCCAAAATGTCTATAATTTGTCGACCTGTTTTGAATGGTGCTGTTGATTTTACAATAAACTTGGCTGCTACTGTCCCCCAATTTTTTTTCTGTGTTTGTTGTTTTGTCTCACCCTTTGGCTTCTCTATTGTTTTTAAATTGAGGTTTTGCCATGATATTCATAAAGTGGATTTTTTCATTTGAGGAAAAATTTTATGACCTTGCCCTTTTGGCAACGGTCCAGGAGCTAGATCACTCAAGGATTATCTACGTTTTCATAAGCGACTCTAAATTGATGTTAAATAATTTTGGGATTGAAATGCAATTCAACCGCATCTTGAATTCGTTTTACGTATTATTTTTGCACAAAAATCTTTAAGAATGAAAAAATTTACGACCAACTTCTTCTATTTTTATGAAATATCCCCAGATCCATAGTTAAATTTTAACAGCTGGTTATGCTAATGCGGTGCAAGTAAATGGAAGTTAATCCACCAATTTATTTTAAACTAGTAGTTATTTTAAACAGTAGATTAAGCAAAACGGTGCAATTGAACATGAAAGTCTTAGAATTACTGGAAATAAGAGAAAATTTTTAAAAAATATGCAAAGTATTTTTGTTTCTTAAGCAGTATGATAATATACTATATAAATTTCAGTTGAATCAGATTCTTATTATGCAATTTCCCAAAAAATTCCATAGGTACCACTCAAAGTAAAAATACCTATGAACAAAATAAAGAACAACTTAACCTAAATACATGTACTTATTATCTTGCTTAATATTAATTTTGAACAACATAACAGAGGGACACTTACCATTCTTCACACTCATCTTTCTATCACAAAGACTTATGCTGTCGCCGTCTAAGCTCGCAGAGATGACTTATTTGTTATTCTTTCTGGTCATTAGCAGAAACTTACTTACACTGACTTCTTTGATACACAATAAAAAGTCAATAATTAGGCTGTATAGAAGAGACATCTAGGGCAGACGAAAAGATTTAAATATCAATTCGAACGTCGAGCGCAGATGGCAACGGCGGCAGTATAAATCAACCTCAATATTCTGATAAGAGGTAGGAATTCAATATTCTTACAAACCTGAACACATGTGAATTAACTTTTATTGTTGTTGGAAAGTTTATTTAAGGACTTTACCTACCTATTTTATTATCTATCAAAATGTACCACCACTGACTAATTTATTTGCTCCCCCTTTGTTTTCAAAACACTGGACGATTTCTTCCAAAATATCACTCTAAATGCACTGATATTTTCTCCTACTGGTAAAAAAAAACACCAAAAACGTTTTTTGACAAAATGTGGTTTTAAAAAGACTTCGAAACTGCTTAAAACATCCTGAAATTTTAAAATAAATAACACGAAAAAAAGTTAATAAAAATATCATCTGACGGACTACGCTCTGCCGGACTTTCCCGACCACAAGCCGATCAGGACCAAAAGTGGTTGATTCAGAATTATCTGTCTGTATCTAGGCCAGTCAAATTAGGTCGAAAAAAACCGTTTTGAGGAATTAATTCTCAGCGAGATGGAAATCGTTTCAATGCCTCTATTTGGTCCTAAATGTGAGTAATCTGAGTTTGCACCATCCCAGGTGAGCTTAACTTTTGGTAACCAAAAGACCGCCAAATTTAGTTTTTTTGTTGTCTCTAAAAAACAGTACGTCGGACGATAAATGCCATTCTATTCCATAATGCAGGGGACTAAATTCTGAGTCGAATGACATCGAAAACGTCAAATGCGGTGTTTCAACATTCGATTTTGGCTATACCAAGTAGTCGTCCGGCTTAAGTCCCAAATAGGAATCAATTGTTCATTTTGTGCAGAAAGCATAAAATTTGGCACACTTATTCTCTAGACAGTTCTTTAAAATTTTGGTCTAGGAAATCGATGATCGGATGTATAAAAGCCAAGTTGTCGGCGATTTTTTAAAAATGGACGTCAATTTTTTTTTAAATTGTAGGTTGGCCATCCAAACAAGATTATACTCGAATACATATAATTCGATAGATTGGAATTAAAAAAAAATGGTTACACTGACGTATGACCTTTATCGTCCTTGAAAAGTGACATTTAATTTTAAAAAAATGCATTTTGAGAATTTAGAAAAAATATCAAAATAACTTTTCTAATTGACTTTTTACTTACAGAGAAATTGGTTTTGTTATACCAGTCCAGTCAAAGTAAGATTTAAAAAAAACTACATTATCATCCGTATCTTTTGTAGTTTTTGAGGAAAAAATGTAAAATTTTGTACGATTATTACAATTGTCAAGGAAAACTGATATTCTAAAAACATTTTGGATAGGTGGCGCTGCGGACGACGTGGCACCCAAATTTCTGATTTTAAATTTGATAAAAGTTCATATTTTTTTAATAACTTAGATAAAACATGCATATTAATAAAAAAATCGATTATATATAGCTGAAGTATGTAGATTTATATAAAAATTATTTTAGTTTGATATGGTCGTCGGTCGCCTAAATTTTTTTTTGAGTATATAAAAAAAACGGGTTTTACAACGTTTTCTTCAATTCTTCCTAGCGACCAAAAATTTGGATGGATATACACGTTGATGACTTAAGTTAAATTAAAAGCCCCCAACAAGTTGATTCAGATACGAAATTCAAAATTCTATCTGACCGTTTTTACGCTAGAGGCCAGTTGACCTAACATGTGTTTAGTCACTCCGAATAGTACTCTAATGTACCCTATTGTTCATTTTTTGCGGAAAGCACCAAATTTGGTACGCTAACTTTTTTAACAATTTTTTAGGATCGCGGTAAAGAAAATTTATGATCAGATGTACAGAAACCAAATTGGCGGCGAATTCTTCAAAATGGCGGTCTTAAATCGAAAGTAACTTATTAAGAAAACTAAACTTGACTCTATAGAACTTAACGAAGGGAAATTTGACAATAATAGTTAAATTGACGTGCAACCTTCGATGACCTTGAACAATGTCATTTTACTTTTTCAGAGCCTTTTTTTAAATGTTTTATAATTCTGAAAACGGCCACAGGTCTTGTTTTATAATTCTAACATGACATCAACACATCTCTCTTAAGTGACTTTTGGCTTACAGGGTGATTGGTTTTGTAAGATTTAAAAAAAAGCCACATTATGATTGTTTTTTTTTGCTTTTTAAAGTAAAATTTTTAAATTTGTTACGGTTAGTAGATAGTTTTTGGTCGTGCCAATCTACATCTTAATAACTTCGCCGACAACGATAACTTTACACTATTCGACAGTTCAAAGTAGCATATTTGGTACAGGTTTTACGTCGACGGTCCGGTTTTTGTTAAATTTATTGCTTTTATTAAAATGCGTTTGAAGCAGTTACCTTTCTAATTATACACAAAAGAACGCTCAAGCCGAAAAACACGCTTAGGTGTGTCTTTGGTACTCTTTGGACAGCGCCACCCGGTCCAAAATGGTGCGGAATTTAATAGAAGCTCGCCACGTAAGTCAAAATTCTTTCGTTAACCGTCCATAGGATTGCGGCGTTTCACGGCAGCCCTTAACCATATATGACGTTCAAATAACAACAGTGTTAGTCATCGGGCATTTTGGGCACGACCAAAAACTATCTGTTATAATTGGTTAATGCCACCTTATCGATGTGTTAATCTCATGTTAAAATTATAAAACAAGACCTGTCGCCGTTTTCAGAATTTTAAATCATTTAAAAAAAAGACTCTACAAAAGTATTTTTTTTTAATGTAAAATGACATTTTTCAAGGTCGTCGAAGGTTGCACGTCAATTTAACTGGAATTGTCAAATTTTTCTTCATTAAGTTCTATAGATTTAAGTATAATATTTTTTTTGATAAGTAAATTTCATTTACCACGATCCTAAAAAATTGTTGAAAAAGTAATCTTACCAAATTTGGTGCTTTCCGCAAAAAATAAACAATAGGGTATATTAGGGTACTATTCGGGGCGACTAAATACATGTTAGGTCAACTTTACTGGCCTGTAGCGTAAAAAAGACCCGATAGAATTTGGAAGTTTATATCTGAATCGATTTGTTGGAGCCTTTTAATTCATTCGAATTTTTGGTCGCTAGGAAGAATTTAAGAAATCGTTGAAAAACCCGTTTTTTTAAATACTAAAAAAAAAATTAGGCTACCAATGACCGTATCAATTTAAAATTATTTTTATAAAAATCTACACACTTCAGCTATTCATAATCGATTATTTTATTAAATAAGCATGTGTTATCTAAGTTATTAAAAAAATATGAACTTTTATCAAATTAAAAATCGGAAATTTTGGTGCCACGTCGTCCGCAGTGCCACCTATCTAAAATTTTTTTAGAATATCAGTTGATCTTGCCAGTCGTAATAATCGTATTAAATTTGACATTTTTTCCTCAAAAAATAAAAAAGATACGGATGATAAGATAGCTTTTTTTAAAAATCTTACTTTGACTGGCCTGGTATAACTAAACCAATCAAAAAGCTATTTCTATGTTCTTTCTAAATCATAGAATTACAACAAAAGACTTTTCGCGGCTTACTAAATTATGAAAAATTAAAAAAAAAATCTCAAACTGCATTTAAAAAAAATAAAATGTCACTTTTCAAGGACGATAAAGGTCATACGTCAATGTAACCATTTTTTTTCAATTCCTCTATATCGAGTTATATGGATTCGAGTATAATCTTGTTTTGATGGCGAACCTAGAATTTTTTAAAAAATAGACGTCCATTTTGAAAAAATCACCGCCATCTTAGCTCCTATACATCCGATCATCGATTTCCTCGACCAAAATTTTACAGAGTTGTCCAGAGAATAAGTATGCCAAATTTCATGCATTCTGCACAAAATGAACAATTGGGGACCTAAGCCGGACGACTAAAGCCAAAATCGAATGTTGAAAACATGGATAATTTTTCATTTCCGTGAAAAATTACATTTTGCGACGTCGGGTTTACCTGATGGGCGCCCATTATATATTTTTAACGCTACATTTTGTAGCTATTTTGTTACGGTTAAATTAATATTGCAGCTGCAGCCGTTTTCTGGAAATAATTATTTTAAAAACTTTTTTAGTTACTAAAGTTATAGGGTGGCCTCTTAGCTTAACGGTTAAGCTAGGGGGGGGTCGCGTTTTCTCGAAATCGGCTACAAAATGAATTTAATCGTAACAAAATAGCTATAAAAAGGCTACAAAATAAAGCGGTGAAAATATTTGGGCCCCTTACGATGATCCCTCAGGTTAGCCGACGTCGCAAAAAGTAATTTTCCTGTTTCGTCTATACCGAATTTGACGTTTGACGTTGATGGATGTCATTCGACGCAGAATTTAGTTTTCTGCATCGTTTTTCAGCTACAAGCAAAATACTAAAAAAAGTGCATATGTTTAGCGGGTGTTTGGCTACCAAAAGTTAAGATCACCACCCGGGATGGTGCAAATTTAGATTACCCACATTTAGGACCGAATAAAGGTATTAAAATGATTTGCATCTCACTGGGAATTGATTCATTAAAATATCCTAATTTGACTGGTCTAATCATGCTAATGTCTTTTAAAAGGATAAAAATTAATCGATATTTTTCACATTTGTTATGTTTTGATTTTATTCGTGAATAAACAGTGGTTATTATTTGCCAAGGAGTTTTCGTTGGATCCGATATCTTGTCTCTTTTGAATCTTAGGGAGCAGCATTCCAAGTAGTACTACAATCAGTATTCCAAATGAGCTTTATAGTATCCCCAAATAAAACGAAAATGACCCTCCTAAATCAAATCCTAAAGCTATCATTCAATGTTTTTGTTAACTGTCCTAAACGACCACTACTAAATTCAACAGGGTTAATCGTTTATCTCGAAGTATCTTGTTTTTGCCTTAATTTAACTCCATCAATTCTAAAAATCTTAACAAGGGGTGAAATGGGATCACAGAAAGGTCCGCGGAGAGACAGTAAGGTGAATTATCCACTCTTCACTTAAGAGCTTTTAATTTAAAAATTGAATAATAGTTTTTTGTCCAACACTGTTATAATCGTCAGTTTTTGCGATAATCAAATGGTCCAAAAACATGGTTTTGGTTTAATGGATAATTATTTGAATGAAAATTATTTGTGTGTATACCTTATCTCAAAAGAAATATTTGATAAATTTTTTGTCCTCTAATCTCTCCTTTTTTCACAGATTTTTTTCTATTCATTTTCAAAAACAACCAACACGTAAAAGACCTCTTCTGAAAATGTTAAATCATTTTTCTCGTAGTTTTTGGTCTTTTTGGATTGCTTACAGTTTACTTAAAAAATAGAAATGCCAAGAGTTCGCGGTCGCCAACCATTTCATCATTATAACTATTTCGAGAAAAGACGCATCGTGGGCATAAAAGAGGCTGGTTTTGTTTAGGGAAAATTGCAAGAAGGGTTAATGCCAATCCATCAACAGGGTTAAGAGTTTGGAGAAGGTGGTCCAATGAAGAGACTTATAGACGTCGTGCGGGTCCTGGACGCTTTAGATTATTACAAGGTCGTGATTTACGGCATCTCAGACTTCTTGCTCTAAGAAATCGACGTGCCAGTATATGCCAAGTAAGAGATGTTCTAGTTGCAGCTACAGGACGAGTATTTTCAAGGATGACAGATAAACGAAGATTTTGGTGCTACCTTTGATCCCACAACATAAGGGCTCACCGCTTGGAGTGGTGCAGAGCTCGGAAAAAATGGAGTAACGAATGGAATACCATAAGCTTCAGCGATGAATCCAGGTTTTGTTTAGGCGGCCATTATGGACGCATGAGGGTTAGGCGATTTCGAGGTGAGATACGAAATGTAGACTTTGCTGATGAACGTGATACAGCAAGACAGCAAAGTATCATGGTATGGAGTGCTATATGTTTAGGAAGTTTAGATCACCTCTAGTCCTCATGAACGGCAATCTGACTGCTCGGCGATATATCGATGCAGCCAGTTTTACATGCCTACCTACAAACTATCCTAAATGCGACCTTTCAACAAGATAATGCCAGACCGCATATTGCTCGTGAAACAATGGACTCCTTACATGAACTTGGCATAGAGAGTTTGGAATGGCCAGCAAGATCACCTAACTTGTCGCCTATCAAACACGTCTTAGTAGATTACCACGTCCCCCTGGAAACTTAGATGAACTCTGGCATGCCGTAAGGAGGATTTGGATGAGTGTTCCTCAATATGATATAGACCATCTTATATTGTCAATGCCCAATAGAACAAACGAGTGCATAAATAACCATGGAGGAGCCACTCATTGTTAATTTTTTGATGATTGTCATCAAGGAATCTTCTTGGAATTGTAATTAATTACTAAGAGCATCCTATTGTATTAATATATAAATAAATTACTTTAAAAATATTTGTCTTTTCTGGTGTTGCATTTTATTTGTTCTCCAGTATATGAAAGTTTAACTGTGATTTTTTGATCCGATAGCTTATGTGCTTAAATGTCAAGACGCCATATTGAAATAGCTCAAGAATATAGCACGCTTTTAGCCACGGGCACCTGCACAGGGCGCCGAATTCTAGAGGTATCAAACTGAAGTTCTAGTTGCGCTAAATTTAAGCTCTAGGGGTGCCAAATTTTTAGTGGCTTGTCCAGGGCACCAAAATTTCTAGAGCTAGAGCGGGCTCTCTGCGTCTATTCTTAAATTGAGAGAAAATTTGCTCCCAGCGATTCAAATTCTCTCGCTACCATGCATCTCATTGGCCCAAATCTTCGGTTTAAGTCGGTTTCTCTCACTTTTGCCCGATATTGATCGAAAGTAATTCTCTTAGTCAAGACCAATAGAATTACTTTCGATCAATATTGGAAAAAAGTGAGAGAAACCGATTTGGACCAATGAGATGCATACCAATATTATTACTTTTGATCAATATTGAGCAAAAGTGAGAGAAACCTATTTGAACCGAAGATTTGGACCAATTAGATGCATAGTAGCGAGAGACTGACTCCCTCTCGATTCAAGAACAGACCCACTGGTCGAGAAAACTAAAAATGAGGACAAGATATCGTTGGTTAAGGATCTGTTATTTAATGAAAAAATACCACCAACTTATTGAAACTGCTACAAATAACAATATCTCCAAAAGTGCTAAGCCAAATTAAACTAACAATCCATTTCCTGCAGGAATAAATTTGAATACAAACTGTTTTTTAATAAAAAGCTTTTTTGAAAGGCACTACAAAGTTAAAAAAAGTGTTTTTGGCTATTTGATATAATAAACCCGATGGGCGGTAACTAAAATTTGGGTGCCTTTTGAGTTTTATAAGTACTAAACTCGATAGCAAACTTGTAATAAGCGCCTTTTTAATTATTATTTGACTACCCTCACTATATTACTAAAAAGCTAAAAACATTTTTTTAACTATTGAGTACATTTTAGAAAATATTATTATTAAAATACCTTTTTTAATTTAGATTAATTTGAAATTTTTAATAACCTGTTTTTAACAACTTTTCACAAAATCGTAATGCTCTACAAAATCGAACTTGTTTGATTCCTCCCCTTCCAGAAGATAGACGAGCTGTCAATTTTATAACTTTTAAAATTTGATTGAAAAATCGTTTTCCTCGATTCCAAAAACCCCCAACTGAATTGAATTTTGAACGAAATCGGAGATAATTAGATGGTACCAACCCCTTTACCGAAGAGGAGAAGGGACTGCCAACTTCATAATATCACTCCCTTAACAACCTTCCCCTCCAAATCTTAAAACTAAAAACTGCATAGTTGTTGCAGCTTTGGTTGAAAAGTTATGAATATTCAAATATATATAAACCCCCTCTGACTCCTTTAACCCTTCACCACCAACGTTGTTTCTACCTCCAAAAGTATAAAATATTTAGTAGATCATAAAAGTGAAAAACGTATAATCGTATCAGCTTATTGAAAACCGCATATTCGTCTAAACTTTTGTTTTAAATTTTTTGCTCCTCTTACCCCCTAAACGATCCCCTACTAACCTAGTTTTTTCATAATATTGTATTGTCAACGGAGCTACAAACGCACATCAAATTTCAAATTGATCTGAGGCGTAGAAGTTAGTAAAAATTGACTTGCAAAATTTGTGCCAAACATACTAATTAACATACATGTGAAGTTAAATAGAAGCCTATAAAAAAGCGATAAATTGTTGTACAAGCATGAAATTTGGTAAGGCTGTTGGAAAACCAGATTCAATCCGAGCGGATCAAAAAAAAGTTTATAAAGACTCGCTATATGGCCAAACATTTATTAAAATTTTCATTATGGTTATACAGTGATAGAGCAATTCATCTTTATTAAAAGCAAAATGAAGCCGTGGTTTATTTTGATAGAAGGAAACAAGCAGAAAATTAATCGGAAAAAATTGCGGTCATAAAAAAATTTCCGTTTAAGAAACAATGAATTTGAAGACAACACGAAACTTACGATATCTAAGGATCAAATTCTTAAAAAATTGTGGTCATAAAAAAGTTTCCGTTTAAAAAAAACTGAATTTGAAGCCAACGCGAAACTTACGATATCTAAGCATCAAAGTCTCAAAAATCTTACCATAGCTTATTCTCACTTTGCTGTATTAAATTTGATTTAATTTCCATTTTCTAAAAAAATTCACGTGTAGTTTTTCTCTTAGATTATCAAGCAAATATCGAAATTAGTAGAGAATACGGTCTTATCGGTACATAATAGACACTCGGTATACCTAACGCGTTCAAAACAAAGCCAAAAGATACTACATTTTTTACTTGCCATGCCATGAGATGAGAGAACAGCTTATTCTACTCGGTGCGTACAGGGGGATGTACGTTTGGAACTATTTTTGACAGTTCAGCACGCAACTATAACCACCGGCGTAACTAGCTCTCTGACCTGGGGGGGGGGCTAGGGGAGGGCCTAGCTGATAATGCTTGATAGTGAAGAATAAAAGACAATGATGTTTTTCTTAAGACTGTTTAATATTATGCATTATTACCTTAACTCGTTGTGTGAACAACACCACACCGTATTGAAATTTTTAAATCTGATCAAAAATTCATAATCCCCTTCTCTAAGAACTCCTGTATGCCAATTCTGATTAAAATCGAACACTTTAAATTTTTTTTTTCCTCCACTTCCCTCGTAGGGGAAGGCGGATACCTGATAATACAATATTATTGTATCGTCACCGGAACTATAAACGCGTAACAAATTTGAAGACAATCGACATGTGTAAGTCAGTCAAAATTGGTTAGCAAAACATGACCAAAAGCCGTTTATCTTGAATCCGCCATATTGAATTTTTAAAATCTGTTCAAAAATTCCTATTCCTTATCCCCAAAAAACCTCGTATACCAATTTTGGTTGAAATCGGACAAACTTAGGTGTTTTCCCCCTCCACTCCTCTCGTAGACAGGGAGGGGGTGATTACAACACCAAGTTATTGTATTTTTACCGGAGTTTTAAACGCATACCAAATTTGAAGACAGTCGGATGTGTATAATTCAATTAAAATTGGTTACCGTATACCAATTTGGATGACATCGGACAAACTTAGGTGTTTTTCCCCCTCCACTCCTTTCGTAGGGGGGGAGGGGGTGCCTAATTACCGGAACTTTAGCCGCATACCAAATTTGAAGACAGCCGGATGTGTATAATTTAGTAAATCGTTCCTCTTGATTCCGCCATATTGAATTTTCAAAATCTGATAAAATTCGTATTCATTATCCCCAAAAACCTCCGTATTCCAATTTTGGTATTTTTCCCCCTCCACTCCCCTCGCAGGGGGGAGGTAAGTGTCTAATAATACTATATTATTCTATTGTTACCGGAACTATAAAAGCATACCAAATTTAAAGACAATCGCAAACATAACCAAAAATCGTCCATCTTGAATCCACCATATTGAATTTTAAAAATCGGACAAACTTTGCCGTTTTACCCCCTCCAGGCGGGGGTACCTAATATTACCATATTATTGTATTGTCACAGGAACTATAATCGCTTACCAAATTTCAATTAAATCGAACATCTAGAGGTTAGTCAAAATTGAGTTGAAAAATTTGACATATAAACATACATACATAGTGGTGAAGTTAAATAAAAGCTTGTTATAAAAATACGCAAAAATTTTTTTGGGTGACGTTTTGTTTGTTATGTTCGGTGTACAAATAAAAACAAATATCATGGCCGCTTTAACAGGTATATTATATAATAATATATTTTTCAAAACAACTAAGTGAATCTCGTGGCATATCGGATAAAGCGTTTTTGTTTCTCACTTCATTACGACCAGGCCTCCAATGTCTAATGGAGAATACAGACACCTACAGACCTGTTTCATCCTTATTAGGAATCATCAGGGAGTCATAGGATTGTACCTGGCAGTTGAAGCTACACAGCTACACCTCTCGAATTTAAAACAAAAAGTTTGTAATGCGCGGAGACGTAGTACATATTTGCGCCACCTGTTGAATAAATTGAGAAACAAAAACATCAAAATTGAAAGTGCAGAAGACCATAAATACAGAATCCTGTACCTTTTAGCAGATTATAAAGAAGAAACCTGTAAAAGTATAAGGTCACTGTAACATGACTGTTAAAAAGAGGTAACGTTCCCAGCAGCACCGTCCCCAAATGGAGCTTCATACTACGTGGCCCTAATTTTAAGGCATCAGCAAGCAATCGCTCCGGAGGAGGCTTGTTGCGCAGAACTAAAACGTCAAAATATTTAAAAAATATCAAAGTGAATCTTGTGTCCGCAAATAAAAATAAAAATAACACTCGTGGCATATCGGACAAAGCGTTTTTGTTTATCACTTCATTACGACCAGGCCTCCAATATCTAATGGAGAATTCAGACACCTACAGACCTGTTTCATCCTTATTAGGAATCATCAGGGAGTCATAGGATTGTACCTGGCAGTTAAAGCTACACAGGCACCATGCACACCTCTCGAATATAAAACAAACAGCTTGTAATCCGCGGAGACGTAGTACATGTGTGCGCCATCTGTCGAATAAACTGAGAAACAAAAACATCAAAATTAAAAAGTGCAGAAGACGGTAAATACAGAATCCTGTACCTTTCAGAAGGACATAAAGAGGAAACCTGTAAAAGTATGAGGTCACTGTAACATGACTCTTAAAAAGAGGTAACGTCCGCAGCAGCACCGCCCCCAAATTTTTCATCCATAAGGTATCTCTGGCTGCATGCTGTTTCACTCTGGTGCATTTGATTGATATTAAAGCGTAATATAAGGGGTTATTTGGAGTGATTTAAGGTTAGCAGTTTAGTTATAATGCCGATTATCAAAACCTAGGGCGTTTGATTTTGGCAACTTAAAAATTTGGTTTTTGTTCTATGAAAAGTAAGTTTAGGCTTTGTCTAAATAAAAATGGAATGGACTGTAAATTTATATTAAAATACCACAATTGTGCCACCAATAAACCTAGTTTGAATGGAAATTTTTTTATTTTTCATTGTTTGCATTGTTTGACACTGACATTTTATAACAAAATGTATCGTTAGTTTTGGCTAGACAAGGCTGGAAATGTGGACAAATATTTTGAATTAATGCGTTGTGCGATATACCTAAAATTATAGATAAAAAGTGCTAAAGGTTTTATGAAATCTTTATAACAATATTATCAGAACACATAATAAAAATAAAATTAAAGAAAACTATGCTGCACTGGTCTAACTATGACCAAATGTATTTTTAGAAAGATACAAAATTACCAAACGTCAGGTTGAAAATTGTCGCTAACAGTTGACGTCAATTAAATCTGTGTAAACTTCGGGTGGAAATTATTGTACGATACCAAGTATAAAACACTTAGCAAGGCATTAAATAAATACTTATATTAGTCGATTAATAGGGATAGTTATACATATTCAATAAATGTTAACAATATTTCTAATAAAGCATTATACAAAATATATCTGTTGCAACTAGTTATTCTCTACAAACATATACAAATATTACATGGCGATACTCTGCTAATATCTTACATAAACAACCTTATAAGACAACTGCGGGAGTTTACCATGATTACATTTCATTTGAACTTGATTTTGATCAAAAAATTTACCCTTTGTATAATTTTATTGACGCGTACTAGCAAGAAGTTAAGCATAGATTGCAAATATTACATCAAAGAGCTAAAAATTTTATGACAAAATTTAAGGAAAACGTAAAACACAACATAAATCTTAAATCTACACGACTTAGTTATGATCAGAGGCCCTACATACATTTGACAGTTGTTGTTTTACCAGAGGTGGGCAACTCATATTGCCCTGTCCTCCCAGTTCTTTTCATATTTGCATGTAAAATGGATTTTATGAAATAGACTGATGTTTTGTTGTCTCTTTTAATAATTCCCCAGACAGTTTTTGAAAGATTGATTTTTTTTGGTTAGTAAAATATATCAAGCTTTAACAAAAAAAAAACAAATACAGACAGTTAATATACACGGTGGATATTAAAAATATAAATAATAGGTAAAATATAAGGACTCCTATAATCTATATTTTTGTTACTCTTTTTCTTACAATAAAACATGGAACATAATGTGTTATTTACTAACGAAGTACATGCTAAATGCGTATGTTTGCAACTACTCCTTGTAGCTCACTTAATGCAAATTCGGCTATTTTTCTTTCTCCGTTGAACAATGGAACAATACAAATTCGTCGAGGCACGTATTTTCACAGTTTTTTAACCTGACGTTTCGTAATCAAAAATCTGACAAGTGACAAAGTTATTTAATGCCAGGGGCTACCAACTATCATTGCCAACACACAATTTCAAACATTTTCCTAATAACTGTCAAATCCAGTTGCTCACCTCTGGTAAAACAATAACTGTCAAAAATCGTATACAGAGCCTCTAGTTATGACCAGCAACGAAAACCATACTAAATCTGACCCTTGGTTTAAAAGACCTTTTACCGCAGTTAGTATTAATGGGACAGAACAGGCAAGCTGTTCGATGTTAATGGTGTTATAATTGTACCCTTAAAAGTGAAAACGGAAAAGAAATTACGGTTCATAAAAACCGCGTTAGAAAATATAATTTTACATAATATTTAAGAAACTTTGCATGCATGCAAGACTCTAAGATACAAGTATCATATATTAGTGCATTATCTTATCTACTACCTTTTTTAGTACATTAATTTATTTATAATTCCTAAATTTGACGTGTTTTATTTTTATTGAATGTCATTCACCTTGCAGATGAATTCATTTCTTTCAAAAAGAGAAGATGTGTTAAAGCGAACTTACGTTATTAAGTATAAAGTGCTTCGCAAGGCATTAGTCGTTTAAATGGGTTATTTAAACATATTCAATAATTGTTAACAATATTTCTAATAAAGCACCCTCCGCAAAAAAAATATTGCATCACACCCAAAATACAGTGTGAAAAATTTAAACAAAAAACACAGTTTTGAAAGTTGTTTTTTTAAATTAAAAGAATTGCAGATTAAGTCAAAATTAATTTATTGAAAAAAGACACAAAATAAAACAATAACTCTGAAATAAAGAAAACAAGAGAAATTAATCTTTTTGAATGTTCTAAACCTTGTGTTGAACTGGAGAGTTTTCACGCTATCCCAAACGTCTAATTGGATTCATATCAGAACTTCTGAATGGCCAATTCATAACATTGATACCAGTTCTACATTAAGGTAGTCTTTTACCATCTGAAAAATATAGGGGCGCGCATTATCTTGCATTAAAACAAAATTATCTTTAAGCTGAATACCTCCGAGCAATCATTGTTCCTCCATCTACCTTGCTCTGATTCCAGCTTCTCTGAGCCTGTTTCTAACAGTTCGTGTGGAAATGAACTTGGAGCCTTCTGGCCATCAAATGCCTAATACGAAGAGCCTGCAGTCTCAAAAATTGATCAGTAGCTGCATTTGTATGCCTTGGCCTATCCGAAACTGGCCTTCTGCCAAAATTTTGAAATTCTCTGAATCGTACCATAGCCCGAGAAACCGGTTTATGTTTAGCAGATTTGCTACGTATCGTTTTGAAGGGACAACTTGAACCAACGCAATAGTTTGTGCAACTTGTTCTCGATTCAAGTTTATAATTTTTTCAAAAATATGGATAAACTGAATAAATTCAACGGTTTTTTTTTGAATAAGGACTGATACGACAATAAACTCATAAAAGGATTTTGCATATTTTCACTTTTTTGTGAATGGTAACAAGGAAAAGCTTGTTGTTTGAAAGTGGCAGACAATGTGGAACTTGAGAGCAAACTAGGGTTTCGAACTTGCATTGTTTTTATTTTTACTTTTCCACAACGTCTCGAATGCTTATGTATCTGCAATTGTCATCAAGTGAATACTAACAAAAACCTAAGACTCCCTAAGCTTACATACTAGCATGTGTTCAGTGAATCATAACTACTGGTTGGTTTCACAGTTTAATTATGTTACCTCCGAAAAGTGTGGGTTTTCAAATATCATTGATGGTGATGCTTGTTTAAGAAACTACATTCTGGTTCCTCAGGATGAATGCTGTTTTTTGAATTTTCGCTTGAATATGTTTTCTTCCTTGGCGACGATCTTTGCCTCTTTCCATTTTATATTATGTTGATTTTCCCAGCAATTTTGAGCTATTTTCGATCTAGTTTTGTCTCCTTGTCGAGTTTTGCGTTTCTGTTCGGAAAGTCGAACTTCCATAGGTCTCCACATTCGCATGGTACCTGGTAGATGCAGTTCTTGGTATCATGGCATTGTGGTTTAGTTTTTGTTAATTGACTTCTTATTGTTGTGGTCGTTTTAAGAAAAGTTCGAAGATGGTATTTGTTGCCTATTTTTTTATCTTTTCTGAGATGCCTTTGATGTATGGAATTATAAGAGACAGCTTTCTTTCAGTATTTACGTCTGTAGACTTTGGTGTTGGTGTGGTCTGAAGAGTTTTATTTATCGTGTAGTTGTAGAAACCATTCCTTCGCAGGTCGGATCGAATTTTTGACTTTCCTTTAGTTAAAGTTTCAGATGCAGGTGGCTCGATCTATTAGAAATTTTGCAATTCCCAGTTTGATTGATGTTGAGTGGTTTGATTTGAAACTAATGTATTGTTCAGTGCGAGTTGGTTTGCGATATACGGAAGTGATTATGGTTGAATTATTTTTAGTGACTAGAACATCGAGAAAAGGGAGCTGACAACTTTCTTCTTTTTCCAGAGTGAATTTAATGCAGTTTCTTATGCTCTTGACATGATTGAACAAGTTTTTTAGTGTGTTGTGGTCCTTTTCCCAGATGATGAATATGTCGTCCATGTATCTTAGCCATAGTTTGGGTATCTGACATGATGTTCGCAGAGCTTCTTCTTCAAAGGATTCCATAAAGATATTGGCCACTACCGGCGAAAGTGGACATCCTATGGGTAGACCATCTTCCTGTCGAAAATATATGTTCTTTTCCTGGAAATAAGAATTCTGTAGACAGCACTTCAACAAATCCTTAATGGCATTGATTGGTAGATTGTTTCTGTCAGAGAGATGGCTGCCATTGAGTAGCATCTGTTCAATTTAGAGTGATACATCCAGTGGTACGTTAGTCTACAAACTTTCGACGTAAAAACTATCAAACTGGACGTCAGGTTGTAGGTTGATTTCTCTAAAGAGGTCCACGAAGTACTTTGAGTTTTTGACGAATGATGATGAGTTTCCTTGAGAGGATGCCGACGTACGGCGTGGTGAAGGTGGTTGGCCGCTTCCTCGCCACTGTCTGCGAAAGAATGCAAAAGACGATCAGATTCATAGAAGACTGGTGCAGACAGAAAGGCCTATCAGTTAATCCTGAAATGATCCCAGAAAAAGGAAACTCGAAGATTTCAGAGCTCCCA
Source organism: Oxystoma pomonae (assembly GCA_963921995.1). NCBI lineage: Eukaryota > Metazoa > Arthropoda > Insecta > Coleoptera > Brentidae > Oxystoma > Oxystoma pomonae. The sequence goes on along the minus strand of OY998166.1, from coordinate 75,322,594 downwards.
TAATGTACGGCAGACCCATAACTTTAGTATTACAGCTTAAGTATCTAGGGGTCATACTGGACAAGGGACTCACGTGGCGGTAGCATGTTGCCAAAATGACTGAAAAAGTCCAGGCAACAATGTGTTAGTTCGCCGAGTGGTTGGTCGAAACTGGGGGATCACCCTCAGGAACCTATATTGGTTATACATGGCCATCATAAGACCGAGAATTCAATATGGATCAGTGGTCTGGTGGCCTGTAGTAGAAAAACTGACCTTTTCCAGAAAGCTCACGAGCCTGCAGGAGCTCTTCTACAGAGAAATAACAGGCGCAATGAGGACTACCCCCATTAGAGCCCTAGAAACCATCTTAGGTCTCCCCTCGCTTCCAACTTGGATCGAAAAGGAAGCGATGGCGACGCACCTATGACTGAGAGACAAGGGTCTATGGAAGAACAGAGGGGAAAAAGTGGGTCATCTGGCAATCGAGGAACTGGTAACAAGTTGTAGAAACCATTCCTTCGCAGATCGGATCGAATTTTTGACTTTTCTTTAGTTAAAGTTGCAGATGCAGGTGGCTCGATCTATGACAGATTTTGCAATTTCCAGTTTGGTTGATGTTGAGTGGTTTGATTTGAAACTAAGGTATTGTCCAGTGCGAGTTGGTTTGCGATATACGGAAATGATTATGGTTGAATTATTTTTAGTGATTAGAACATCGAGAAAAGGGAGCTGACAAATTTCTTCTTTTTCCAGAGTGAATTTAATGCAGTTTCTTATGCTCTTGACATGATTGAAGAAGTTTTCCATAGTTTGGGTATCTGGAATAATGTTCGCAGAGCTTTTTCTTCAAAGGATTCCATAAAGATATTGGCCACTACTACTACTGGTAGACCATCTTCCTGTCGAAAATATCTGTTCTTTTCCTGGAAATAAGAATCCTGCAGACAGCACTTTGGTTCTGACAGAGAGATGGCTGCCATTGAGTAGCATCTGTTCAATTTGGAGTGATACATCCAGTGGTACGTCAGTGAACAAACTTTCGACGTCAAAACTATCAAACTGACCGTCAGGTTTTAGGTTGATTTCTCTAAAGAGGTCCACGAAGTACTTTGAGTTTTTGACGAATGAGAGCCCTAGAAACCATCTTAGGTCTCCCCTCGCTTCCAACTTGGATCAGAAAGGAAGCGATGACGACGTACCTTTGACTGAGAGACAAGGACCTATGGAAGAGCAGAGGGAAAAAAGTGGGTCATCTGGCAATCGAGGAACTGGTAAAAAAAGAGTTGCCTCTAAAGATGCCAGTAGGGACTCCTTCGAAACCATGGAGGTTTGACAAAAAGTACTGAAGGATACTGAGAAGAATTCCGAAACTAATTAAGCAGAGATGCGACGGTCTGCTACACTGACTGAATAAAACTGTCAGCCAGGCAGACAACAGGAGCGTGTATGTGGCAGACCTAGAAGTTCAAGAATGCTACCCGCTTGGCGAGCACGCTACGGTCTTTCAGGCGGATGTATACGCCATTATCATGGGAGCAATCCCCTACATTTGCATATTTTCCGACTTTAAGTTGACCAAAAATTGTCAGTAGCCTAGTGGAAGAGTGCGCTAACGCGCTACAGACATTGGCTGAAGACAAGAGGGTGACACTGATGTGGGTCCCAGGCCACGAGGGAATACCAGAGAATGAGAAGGCGGACGAACTTGCCAGAGCTGGTGCCGAAACCAAATATATTGGACCGGAACCGCTCTTGGGATTCACAAGAAAACAGGTGCAGAGCGAACTCAATAAATGGGCCAGCGATCAACTGAAGCCTTCCTGGAGGGAAGAGTGAGAGTGCAGACAGTCCAAACTGTTCGTAGGTGGACCAGATGCAGCCAGAACTAAATGATTTTTGGAAAAAAATCGCAAGTACATTGGACTGTTAGTAGGAATGCTGACAGGTCATAATCGGCTGCGTAAGCACTTGACATACATCAGAGTGTTGGACGACTCCGCCTGCCCAGCATGTGGGTGAGCAGAGGAATCAGCGGTGCACCTGATAGGAGAGTCTGATGGGTACGCCAGATTGATGCAGCAGACGTGGGGTGCCTCCTTAATAGAAGAGGAGGAGCTACACTCTCTAAGATGGGCTGACGTGCTGACCTTCGTAAGGAAGACAGGAAAGCCCGGAGAAAGGGAGGCAGAGAGAGAGTGGAAGGATAAGGGGTATGGCAGAAAGAGCCTATAAAAAGCCTAATTGTCAGGCCTGCAATCCGCTCCTTAATACTACTTACTACTTTCTTGAAGAGGCTGAATGATTAATTAAATATATTTAGCAAGATTATAAGTCGGAGAATTGCGAGAACTGAATTTTCAGTAGTCTACACATATGCGGTGCTTTGCTGTAGTGCGGTGTGAGTTTGCTCCTTTCAATTTCTTTGAAGTATCTTCTGTGTTGGTAGAGAGTGTGGTAGATATTTCTTACTATGGTGGTGGTTGGGTCTTGACTAATTTCTCTGTAATTTCCTTTTCGTAGATCCTCTTCAATTTTCTGTGATCGTAGGTGATGGTGTCCATTACTACAGTTGCATTTCCTTTGTCTGCAGGAAGAGTTTTGATCGATTGGTCTGATTTAAGATCCTTGAGGTCTGATCCTTTTTGCGGTGTTAAGTTGTTCTCCAATTTCGATATGTTGTCCAAAATTGTTCTGACTTTCCATCTGAATTCCTCTGCTTGTACTCTATCTTTTTCATCGATGTTAGTAGACTTAATGGCAGTGATAATATCGATTGATACTATGTTGTTGGGTGCAATGGCGTAGTTAAGTCCTTTGCTAAGTAACGATGATTCATTCTGTGTAAGTGGCTGGGAAGAGATGTTGATGACAGTATTGATGTTGGTGATTAGTTTTTCTTTCCTTTGCACAACACACTAGAAAAAATTTTCAATCATGTTAACAGCATAAGAAACTGCATCAAATTCACTCTGGAAAATGAAGAAAATTGTCAGCTCCCTTTTCTCGATGTCCTAGTCACCAAAAATAATTCAACCATAATTTCTTCCGTATATCGCAAACCATCTCACACTGGACAATATCTGAATTTCAAATCAAACCACTCAACATCAACTAAACTGGGAGTTAAGAAATCTCTCATAGTTCGAGTTACCTACATCTGCAATACAGAAGAAGCTTTAACTAAAAAAAGTCAAAAATTTGATCCGATCTGCGAAGGAATGGTTACTCCAACTACACTCAACTCAACTCTTCAGACCACAACAACACCAAAGCCTACAGACGCAAATACTGAAAGAAAGGCGACACTTATAATTCTATACGTCAAATGCTCCTCAGAAAAGATAAGAAGAATAGGCAACCAATGTCATTCATTGATAAAAATTAAACCACAACGCCACGACACCAGGAACTGCATCTACCAGGTACTATGCGAATGTGGAGATATCTACATCGGAGAAAACAGCCGACCTATGGAAGTTCGACTTACCGAACACAAACGCAAAACTCGACATCAATGGAATAGAAAGAGGCAAAGATTTTCGCCAAAGAGGAAAACCTATTTAACTGAAAATTCAAAGAAACAGCATTTATCCTGAGGAACCAGAATGTATTTTCTCAAACAAGCGTCACCATCAAGGGTATTTGGAAACCCACACTTTTCAGAAGTAACAGATTTCAACTTTTTTGTTAGTATTCACTTGATGACGATTGCAGATACATAAGCATTCGAAAAGTTGTAAAAAGTCAAAATAAAAAAAACAAAATTAGGGCCAGTCTACCTCAATCAAACTTAAGTGATGCGATACTTTTTTTGCGGAGTCTAGAAGAGATATCCATTGCGAGTAGTTATTCTCTACAAACACATACAAATACTAGAGTTGGATAAGACTACTAAAAAGTGGAGGATTTTTTCCAGTCATTGCATAACAGATGACGGGGAAAGTCACTAAAAGTATCTAGCAGTTGTTTAACCTTTACGCAGAACGATCAAAACTAATACCGATTTATTATTCAGGCTTTCTCTACCGATAAATTCCTAATTACTATAAAATATACGTTAATATGAGTGCATATCATTAGACCTTATAACTACATAGGATTAGCTCTCCCCATAAAAATAAATTCCCCATAATTAAATTAATGATTATCACTGATATGATGATACATTAATTGTTTAGACATTAGACAAATTTAAGGATTTGTCCAAGAAAAACTTTTTAAAGAAATACCGAATAAAAACGTTTATTTTTTATTGCGTTATCCCTTATATTTATGTTGTATTATAAAAATGTTACGACATGTGTATTATTATTTTCTTTTTTAATAATAATTTAGTCATACATAGCTTAGTAGTAATTGGGTTGTAAAATAAAGCTTTTTTTTCTCTGGATTAAGATGTAAACCAAGGTTTCTTCTTCGGCCTTTTCCGTAATTTTGGTTATACTTATTTACTTTTTGTTGTAATTATTTATTTACAAAAATCGTTACTGTACTTCTAAAATATTCTATTCTAAATTCTGCTTTAAAAAAAATTAACAAAAACGCTATTTACACGAAACAGAAATTTTCACAAATAAAGAAATTTTCACAAGATTCAATCCTAAAATGCAGACTTTTCAACAAGTCCTCGTATAAAGAAGAAGTTAAAAAACCTCCAAATCAGTTACTTCAACCGAAAAGAAATTAAAAAAAAAACAAAAGATCAAAAGATCTTGGGTGGAAATACAGAAAATTCAAACTTGGATGAGTATTCCACAAGGAACACACAAAAGATCAAAGCGAAAAGAGAAATGAATAAACGATGTTTCGCCCTGGGTAACCAGCGTGGGCTCATCAGTAGTTCCACTGGTCACCCTCCACTATACATCATTAAACACCTTCATACACTTAGATTTCCAACCTTGAACCACTCACAAATAGGCATCGTTCCGCACTGGTACTTACTTATCCAAGTTACCTAATACGAATTCGTCCTGGCGTGTTAATATTTCCAGTAGGATTATGCTCCTAAGGCAATTAAAATAAAGAAGAAGTTAAAAAACCTCCAATCGAACCAAAAACGATCGTTTATTCATTTCTCTTTTCGCTTTGATCTTTTGTGTGTTCCTTGTGGAATACTCATCCAAGTTTGAATTTTCTGTATTTCCACCCAAGATCTTTTGATCTTTTGTTTTTTTAATTTCTTTTCGGTTGAAGTAACTGATTTGGAGGTTTTTTAACTTCTTCTTTATTTTAATTGCCTTAGGAGCATAATCCTACTGGAAATATTAACACGCCAGGACGAATTCGTATTAGGTAACTTGGATAAGTAAGTACCAGTGCGGAACGATGCCTATTTGTGAGTGGTTCAAGGTTGGAAATCTAAGTGTATGAAGGTGTTTAATGATGTATAGTGGAGGGTGACCAGTGGAACTACTGATGAGCCCACCCTGGTTACCCAGGGCGAAACATCGTTTATTCATTTCTCTTTTCGCTTTGATCTTTTGTGTGTTCCTTGTGGAATACTCATCCAAGTTTGAATTTTCTGTATTTCCACCCAAGTCCTCGTATCTTGAAAATAGCTTGACATATCAAGATGCGGTTTTTAATTTTTGTTACGAGAGTGCTTGAAACGCGTTCTTCCGCACCAATTTTCATGTGGAAAGTTCAACTTCCGGCACATCGTCTATAAAAAAAAAAATCTGCTCAGCGTGCGTAAAAACCTGGTTTAGCGTGCGTAAAAAAATTTTTCACGCACGCTTTTTTTGAAAATGGTACATAAATATGCAATTGGTTGCTTTCTGGAGCCCAGCTATATGAAAATGCTTTAACACCAGCATTGTAGAATTAAAATATGGAGAACTACACTATATTAGTAATAATGAATTAAGCGTGCGTAAAAGTAAAGTTAGAGTGCGTGTAAAACTGGCGTGAAAATATTTTTCACGCACGCTGTTTTTTGTTGAAAATGGTACATAAACGTGGTTGCATTCTGCAGGCGCAGCTATACTTAAGTCATATAGCAGCAGAGGGCCTGCTGCTATATGACTTAAGTATAGCAGCAGGCCCTCTGCTGCTATATGACTTAAGGCGATGGCAAAAAGAGACGAGGCAACTTGGGATGATTACAAGGAGGCTAGGAGAGAGTTCAAAAAAGAGGTAAGACGCTGCAAGAGAGAGCGCTGGAAGACATACTTCAGTGAAATAACCTCACTGTCGGAGATCTCTAGACTCTTAAAAATCATAAGCAACGAAACTAGGCAAACCCTAAGTTCATTCAAGAGGCAAGACGGAACTTGGGCGAACTCCGTAGAGGAGTCACTGAGACATCTCTTGGAGGTACATTTTCCGGAGGATGGAGATCCGCACGACGAGCGAATGCCAGCTATACCTGACGAGGAGGCAACGCCGAATTGGGGGCTGGCAGACCGCGTAGTCACGGCTGATACAATATTCTGGGCAATAAACGAGTTCAGTCCGTACAAGTCACCAGGTCCAGATGGGATCTTCCCGGCACTGCTTCAGCGAGACCTGGAGGCACTACTTCCTCACTCGAGGAGAGTGTTTGGGGCCAGCGTAGCTCTGTATCCCCAAACCGGGAAAGAAAGACTACACCACGGCTACATCCTTCAGACCTATAAGTCTCACGTCATTTATGATAAAGGCACTGGAGAAGATGGTGGACAGGTACCTTCTAGAGGGAAAACTGGCCAACAGACCATTCCACAAGGACCAGCATGCATACAGAGAGGGCCGATCAACGGAATCGGCTCTTCATGCAGTAGTGCACAAGGCAGAAAAGGCCCTCCAGTACAAGGAGTACGCACTCATGGTATTCTTTGACGTGGAAGGAGCCTTCGACAAGGCAAGAACGCAGATAATAACATCTGCCCTTCACGAAAGAGGAGCTGAAGCACGTCTGACCGAATGGGTAAAGTCTGCGTTAACAGAGAGGGAAGTACAGGCAAGACTGGGAGAGTCCAAGGTCAAGGTGGATGTGACGGGGAGCTCAAGGCAGCTGCCTTTCTCCTTATCTGTGGTCCTCCTAACTCGCCTGACACAGGAAGGATTCGACGCCCAAGCATATGCAGACGATGGCGTGTTGAAGGTCGTTGGCCGCTTCCTCGCCACTGTCTGCGAAAGAATGCAAAAGGCGATCAGGATCATAGAAGACTGGTGCAGACAGAACGGCCTATCAGTTAATCCTGCAAAAACTGAAATGATCCTCTTCACCAGAAAAAGGAATCTAGAAGATTTCAGAGCTCCCATAATCTACGGCAGACCCATAACTTTAGTATCAGAGCTTGAATATCTGGGAATCATACTGGACAAGGGACTCACGTGGAGACAGCATGTTGCCAAAATGACTGAAAAAGTCCAGGCAACAATGTGGCAGCTGCGCCGAGTAGTCGGTCGAACATGGGGTATCACCCCCAGGAACCTATACTGGTTATACAAGGCCATCATAAGACTAAAAATCCAATATGGGTCAGTGGTCTGGTGGCCTGTAGTAGAAAACCTGACCACTTCCAGAAAGCTCATGAGCCTGCAGGGGCTCTTCTGCAGGGGAATAACAGGCGCAATGAGGACTACCCCCATTAGAGCCCTAGAAACCATCTTAGGTCTCCCCTCGCTTTCAACTTGGATCAAGAAGGAAGCGATGGCGACGCACCTACGACTGAGAGGCAGGGGCCTATCGAAGGGCAGAGGGGAAAAAGTGGGTCATCTGGCAATCGAGGAACTGGTAACAAAAGAGTTGCCTCTTCTAAAGATGCCAGTAGGGACTCCTTCGAAACCATGGAGGTTTAACAAAAAGTACAAAGTCACAATACCTGAACGGGATTGGTGGCAGAGAGAAGAATTTGGAAACGAACTAAGCAGAGACGCGACGGTCTGCTACACTGACGGATCAAAACTGTCAGCCATGCAGACAACAGGCGCAGGAGTGTATGCGGAAGACCTAGAGGTTAAAGAAAGCTATCCGCTTGGCGGTCTTTCAGGCGGAGGTATACGCCATTATCATGGCGGCAACCCTACCAGAGGTCAGAAATGGCAGGAGGGAAATTTGCATATGTTCCGACAGCCAAGCTGCCTTCAAGGCTCTAAGTTCACCAAAAATTGTCAGTAGCCTAGTGGAGAGTGTGTTAACGCGCTACAGATATTAGCTGAAGACAAGAGAATGACACTGATGTGGGTCCCGGGCCACGAGGGAATACCAGGGAATGAGAAGGCGGACGAACTTGCCAGAGCTGGTGCCGAAACCCATATATTGGACCGGAATCGCTCTTGGGATCACAAGAAAACAGGTGCAGAGCGAGCTCAATAAATGCACTGAAGTCGTCCTGGAGGGGAGAGCGAGAGTGCAGACAGTCAAAACTCTTCGTGAGTGGACCAGACGCAGCCAGAACTAAATGGCTTCTGGGAAAAACTCGCAAGGGTATTGGATTATTAGTAGGAATGCTGACAGGGCATAATCGGCTGCGCAAGCACTTGACATGCATCAGAGTGTTGGACGACTCCGCCTGCCCAACATGTGGGTGGACAGAGGAATCAACGGTGCACCTGATAGGAGAGTGTGACGGGTACGCCAGATTGAGGCAGCAGACGTGGGGTGCCCCCAAAATAGAAGAGGAGGAGCTACACTCTCTAAGATGGGCTGACGTGTTGTCCTTCGTAACGAAGGCGGGAAGGTCTGGAGAGAGAGAGGCAAGAAATGTAGAGGGAGTGGAAGGATAAGGATGCGAGACGGGGTATGGCAGAAAGGGCCCATGAAGAGGCCTAGTTGCCAGGCCTGCGGGCCGCCCCCTTACTACTACTAAGTCATATAGCAACAACAAAACAATGAAAATGCTTTAACATGAGCATGGTAGAATAAAAATATGTAGAACTACACTATATCAGACATAATGAATTAAGCTTGCGTAAAAGTAAAACTATCGTGCGAGAAAAAAATTATCAAGCACGCTGTTTTTGTTGAAAAACAAACATAAATTGGTTGCATTCTGCAGGCGCAGAATACTTAAGTCACGTAGCAATAACAAAACAATAAAAATGCTGTAACATGAGCATAGTAGAATAAAAATATGGAGAACTACACTATTGCTATGTTTTCATGGATATTGAATTCGTTTTCAATATGTTTTGAAAACTTTTTTTTCATGAGTTTTAATGACAGGTTTTCAAATTTTGATATTTGGCAGCTGACATATTTCATAGTTGTCAAATATTAATTTTTGAGTTAATTTTAAAAAATGTATTTTATTCCAAAGGTAATTATGCAGTATACGGTTTCCTGCCATTTTTGATTTTTTATAAAAACTTCTTTATGGGATCACCTACCAGGGTCCCTAGGAACCCAAATCCGCCTGCGCCCTTTGTTTTTTTTTGTTTTTTTTTTATTTTCTTTCACTAAAACAACCCAATCCAACACAGTCCAACCCAACCTAATCCAACCCAACCCAAAACAATCAAAAAAACATATTACAACCCCCCCAGGCACCCCCTTTTTTCCCTTAAAAAATATTAAAAAAATGGGGCGCGGATTTGGGGTCCTAGGGACCCTAGTAGGTGCCCCCAAAAAGAATTTTTCATAAAAAATCAAAAATGGCAGAAAACCGTATACTGAATATTTACCTATTCAAAAGATGATGTTGGCCCTTGCCACACATTTTTTTTTTAATTTTAATTACTACTCTGTTTGCAAGTGGAAGTGAAGAAAGAAATGCTGGACTGGCATATGTGCATAGCACATACCCTTTCGAGCCAAATATTTCTTTTATTTTCCATAATTATTTTTTTTAAAGTCTTTAAAAAAACAAATCTTTAGTTATTTAAGTAAGGTTATATTATTGATCTTCTTTTTTATATACACTCCACCAAATTTTAGAATGCCGGTTCCACAGTTTCACTTCTATCTCTCTCTCTCTCTCTCTCTCTGTCTGTCTCTCTCTCTCAAAAAGAGTGAGAGCAATAAAATATAATTTGGCGGCTGTCTGGTAATCCGACGCAATACGCATATGTAAACTCAATCCCCGTTTTCATGGAAAAATCGATATTTCGATCTCAATACGATCTTGATCCAAACCTAAAAATTTTCAGGGTCGGTTCTAGATTGAAATCGATTTGAATACTGGAAAAACAGGCGTTTTCATGAATGGTATCGGATTGAAATCGTTTTCAGAACGAACTCGATTCCCATGAAAACGTAGCAAATATCAGACATAATGAATTAAGCGTGCGTAACAGTAAACTTAGCGTGCGTGAAAATCTAGCTTAGCGTGCACGAAAAAAATTTTCACGCACGCTGTTTTTTGGGGAAAATGGTGCATTTTGGACCAAACTTTTAAATTTTGACTTTGAAATGCATTTATTAAAAACTAATTTTTGTTAAAGAAAGTGCCTTTTACGCCCTTAACGGCTTGCCCGAACTCTGCTACGCGTCGTTCGTGCAGTTGCCGTCGCGTGCGCAAAAGTATCACTTTCCATTCTAGTTAGGTAAATAACTATTACACTTCTCTTAAAACGAAGCCTCGCATGTGGGGGCAGTTTTTTTTAAGCTCCTTGGGAAATTCCCGAAACCCCCCGAAATTATCCAATTTTGGACGGCCCGTACGCTTGAAGTGCAGGTTTCGTAATAGCGAGACTGAAAAAGTCCATTTAAAAAAATAAAGTGATGGAACAATTTATCTTTATTAAAAGGGAAATGGAGCGGTGATTTATTTGAATGGAATGAAACAAGCGGAAAAGCAACCGTCAAAAATTGCGGTCATAAAATAATTAGTGGAAAAGTGCACCTGCACTTTACACGTTGTGACGTAGCCAATAAACAATAAATTCTGTAAGATTATACAATTCCTGTTTTCCTACTACTCAGCTTATTCGACAGGTGGCGCACACAGGTACTAGGTCCTCGTGGATTACAAACTTTCTGTTTTAAATTCGAGAGGTTTGCATGGTGCCTGTGTAGCTTCAACTGCCGAGTACAATCCTATGACTCTCTGATGATTCCTAATAAGGATGAAACAGGTCTTTAGGTGACTGGATTCTCCATTAGACATTGGAGGCCTGGTCGTAATGAAGTGAGAAACAAAAACGCTTTGTCCGATATGCCACGAATGTTACTTTAACAATTTTTTTTGTTTCTCGTATCTACTTATTGCTTATTTTGTATTCTTCTCCTAAGCCATGCTTTCTTTAAACGTTGGGCACCAAATAGAAACAACGCAATGGCGCACCGAGAGGAGAGGTTGGAGTCAACCCCCCCCCCTCCTTTCCGAGAAGCCTGGTTATGGTCACATTTTTACTTCAAATTAAGTTCTTTTATTATTTATCCTTACCCCTCCTCCTTAAAGTCAATTCCTGGGTGCGCCACTGCATAACGACAAACTTTAACCGAAATAATAGACGCTTAAAGTTAATTTTCAGTTTTAACAGCATTCGTAACCTTATCAGTATCGAGTCGACCAATCAAGCAGGTGCACTTTTAAAATCATGGCGAATGCGTGACAGCTCCAGCTGATTAAATACACGAAAACCTCATTAGGTATGATAAGGGAATCGTAACGTTACGACCGTCTCGACATACGAAACGATGTTTTGATGCATTTGATCAGCTGGAGCTGTCACATTCGCCATTAGTTTAAAAGTACAACTGATCGATAGGTCGAGTCGATAGAGATAAGGATACGAAGGCCGATAAACCCGAAAATTAACTTTAACGGTGGGATTTACTAAAAGCGTTTAGTGTATTTTAGAACGGTACTAAGTTTTTGGTTTTAAGTATTTTAAACCAACCCTCCTTGAGTTTTGGAGACAGTTTGAATTATAAGAAGAAATTTAATAAATTTGTTTATTAAATAATCATCTTAACACAATCTTTTGTTTGATTTAAGAAGAAAATTTCAATTTAGAAGAAAAGAAAATTTAAAAATTGAAACCCACGCGGGGTTTAAATAGTAAACACTCTGTAGAACAAATTAAAGTTGAGGTTATATGTCACTCTAATTAAAACTTACCCTTGTTAATGGATTTTTCCAATTAATACTTGATGTCACACAACGATTTAGATGGGTGATAAAAAAATAAGGAGTAGATTAATTTTGTATTTATTTAAAAGGTGTTTTTATTTATGAAATGTATTAAAAAACTTAAATGCAAGTTTTTTTTAAATTTCTGTCACTGTTTAAAAATATTAGCGCTGCGTTCAATCACAAACGCGAGTTCGGATCTTTCTCTCCTTGCACCTTGGCTTGTACCAACCTCTACTGATGAAAGCTACAGCTCTAAAATGAGTGGGCTTTGAGTAAGGAAAGTTATTTTGACTGAGCTCTTAGATAAACTCAATGTTTTACTTCCAGTTTGTAAATAAATTAATATAGCTGTTTCGGGTTTCTTTGTTTGGTATATTTTTCGTGCATAATCAGTGACCTTCACTTATGTTTGTTTTGGCTCGTAGAGCCCTCATAAATATATTTTTTGTGCTGAAAACGGTTTGAAAATATGTCGTTTTTCTGAACAAAATTGGACGTGTTTTAATAATTAATAAACAACTTGAGATATTAAATAAGGTAAATTACTTCTTGTAAAAACGGTTACTTAGGGAAATTTTAAACGAACTTATTACCAATTGCCACAAAACAATCCTTTCTGGAGGCTATAAATTTAAACCACCCCCCAGAGGTGGTCTAAAAAATCATCAACTTTATAATTTCAAACACAGATGATGAAGCTATTATGTGCCAAATTTTTGGCGTATTCACCATATGCCATTTTGAAGCCTGTCAAAAAAAATTAGTTTTAGGGCATTTTCTCCTAAAATATGGTATATTTTAAGAAAATAAGCTGTTTTTCAATTCAAAATAATGAATAACTTTGTGACTTTTCTGTATGGGTAAGTGTTTTTTTAAATTTGGTTTTAAAATTTAGTACCCCCCACAGGTGTAAATATTTAGATCTGTAGGGGGTACTATTTTAGATCTTAGTAAATCCCACTGTAAGTGTCTAATACTTTTTGTGCTATCTCCATCTTATTTGCACCTTATGTACTGCCTTTCCGTAAAATGGCATTAGAGTTTTGGGGGTGGAACGTTGTGTGTGAAGATAGCCAAGGCCTAAAGTTTTTTAATTTTGACTGAGCGTCAATATTAAGATTACAAACCAAGGGCTGTGTAATCTTATTGCGCTTTTCAATTATTAATGAGTATTATGCAACTTGTGCTATTATATATAAGCAATTTAATTCAGGGTCAGTATTAGTATGGAATCATAAATGCACATTTTACAGTTATTAAATGGCCGAGGGTCATTAAATTGGGCTAGTAAAAAAGGCTCACTTTTTATTATTATTCATGCTACATTTGGCAGGTTTATATTAGGCCAAGGATCCAAAGAACGATTTTGTAATTGGCCTAATTTTAGTTAATACTGCCTAAAATATAATAAGTTGATTATCTAATTTATTTCAAAAAATACACAGAGTTTTAAGAGAGTAAAAATAAATATTAAGTCATAAAAATATAAAAAATTAATTATTTAGATTAAAAATGCTAGGATTAGTATTAGGTAAATCAACCTCGTTTTGTTTTCTTATTCGATGGCATTTGTCTCTACATTACTCTTGATTTAATGGGTCGATAGAGTAATAAACAATTATAATATCGCGTTGTCTTGAAAGCTAATTATTCAACTAAGGGCTCCAAAAAACTGCGAAGTATTTTACCACCAGAAATAAAACTTAAAATTTTAAAATGCATTGCTCGAAGTTATGTTTTAAAATCACTCCAATAAAAACTGGGTCATGGTATAACTGCCTTGGGAAGCTTATGGACATAATGTTAAAAAGTAGTGAAGATTGGGCAAAACTAAGCACTTTGGCGGATGCGGCCTTACTTTTTATGAATGTACACAATGCAGTATCAATTTTTCGAAAACAAAAAATAATACCATTTTTAAATATGGGTGCTCAAAAAATTGCGCAAACTTCCACAATAGCTGAGTTGTTATTTGGGAAAAACTTTAGAGATCTTTTAAAAACCAACAAAATGTTAAAAAAGCTAGTACTGAGATCAGAAAGCCATTCTGGTCATCTGCACCTGCAGGAACATCCAGCAATGGGTCAACAAACATACCAACGCTAGAAGTTTTAAATTTGGTATATATAAAATATTGTGCGGGTTCTCGAAAATATTTTTTAACTAATTGGCAAGAAATAACGAGTGATGTTATAGTACTGCAATGGGTTTCTGGTATAAAAATTCCATTTTGTGAAACCCCAACCCAAGATTCTAAAAATTTTTGTTTCACACCGAGAGACAATGACTCGGACATCAAAATGGCAATAGAACAGTAACTAAATATACCAAAACCTAATGGGGAGAAAAGGTTTATTTTAAACCTAAAAAAGTTAAACAAATATATCACCGTTCCACATTTTAATCTGGAAGACCTTAACCGTATTAAAATTCTTGTCTAAACATTATTTTTTAACTAAAGTTGATTTAAAAGATGCCTATTTTTCACTTCCTATTTTTAGTGAATATAAAAAATATCTACGATTTAAATTTAATAATCAAATACACCAATTTAACTGTCTCCCTTTTGGTTTCAATATAGCCCCCTTTATTTTTACAAAATTGTTGAAACAAGTTTTTAAACATTTGAAAAAAGGATCTTACATGTAATTTATTTAGATGGTATACTTAAAATAGCACAGAGTAAACAAGAATCTATTCTACACACTAACATGACGATAGGCATTTAAAAAAAAACCTTAGGTTTATTATAAATACAAAGAAATGGCCTCTCATGAATTAACATTTTTAGGGTTCTCCTATAACACCGTAGAGATGCCTTTTGTATAAGTGCTCTGCTATAGAAAAGCTACTGTTACTACGTAATTTTGCAAATTGGTAGGTACATACACGCCGCTTCCCTGGCTATTCCGTTTAGCAGACATCATGTTAAGATGTTAGAAAGATCTGAATTTTTAGAGCTTAAAGGTAAATCTTACGATAACTATATTCGTATATCGGAGCAAGAAAAGACACAATTTCGGTCGTTTTTAGATAATTTGCATAATCATAATCGAAAAAGCAGCCCGAATTTTCATTGGAACTAAATAGTGATGCTTCTAAAACCGGCTGGGGTGTTTTTGTAAAGGAAAAAGTTGCCATGGATAATGGAACAAAAATTAGAAAAATAAACACATTAATTATTTAGAATTGACTGCGGCTTTTTACGGCATAAAATCTTTTTTTAAGCATTTAACTCGTCAAAGAATACTGTTAAGAATCGATAATAAAACAGCTATAACTTGCAGTAATCGCCGGGGAAGTGTAAAATATGAGAAGTTAAATAACATTACTGAAAAAATATGGGAATAGTGCCAAAACAAAAATATTTTTATATATTACATATATACATTAGTCGCCGCTTCTCTGGCTATTCCGTTTAGCAGACATCATGTTAAGATGTTAGAAAGATCTGAATTTTTAGAGCTTAAGGGTAAATCTTACGACAACTATATGCGTATATCGGAGCAAGAAGACAGAATTTCGGTCGTTTTTAGATAATTTGCATAATCATAATCGAAAAAGCAGCCCGAATTTTCAATGGAACTAAATAGTGATGCTTCTAAAACCGGCTGAGGTGTTTTTGTAAAGGAAAAAGTTGCCACGGATAATGGAACAAAAATTAGAAAAATAAACACATTAATTATTTAGAATTGACTGCGGCTTTTTACGGCATACAATCTTTTTGTAAGCATTTAACTCGTCAAAGAATACTGTTAGGAATCGATAATAAAACAGCTATAACTTGCAGTAATCGCCGAGGAAGTGTAAAATATGAGAAGTTAAATAACATTACTGAAAAAATATGGGAATAGTGCCAAAACAAAAATATTTTTATATATTACATATATACATTAGTCGCCGCTTCTCTGGCTATTCCGTTTAGCAGACATCATGTTAAGATGTTAGAAAGATCTGAATTTTTAGAGCTTAAGGGTAAATCTTACGACAACTATATGCGTATATCGGAGCAAGAAGACAGAATTTCGGTCGTTTTTAGATAATTTGCATAATCATAATCGAAAAAGCAGCCCGAATTTTCAATGGAACTAAATAGTGATGCTTCTAAAACCGGCTGAGGTGTTTTTGTAAAGGAAAAAGTTGCCACGGATAATGGAACAAAAATTAGAAAAATAAACACATTAATTATTTAGAATTGACTGCGGCTTTTTACGGCATACAATCTTTTTGTAAGCATTTAACTCGTCAAAGAATACTCTTAAGAATCGATAATAAAACAGCTATAACTTGCAGTAATCGCCGAGGAAGTGTAAAATATGAGAAGTTAAATAACATTACTGAAAAAATATGGGAATAGTGCCAAAACAAAAATATTTTTATATATTACATATATACATTAGTCGCCGCTTCTCTGGCTATTCCGTTTAGCAGACATCATGTTAAGATGTTAGAAAGATCTGAATTTTTAGAGCTTAAAGGTAAATCTTACGACAACTATATGCGTATATCGGAGCAAGAAAAGACACAATTTCGGTCGTTTTTAGATAATTTGCATAATCATAATCGAAAAAGCAGCCCGAATTTTCAATGGAACTAAATAGTGATGCTTCTAAAACAGGCTGGGGTTTTTTTGTAAAGGAAAAAGTTGCCACGGATAATGGAACAAAAATTAGAAAAATAAACACATTAATTATTTAGAATTGACTGCGGCTTTTTACGGCATACAATCTTTTTGTAAGCATTTAACTCGTCAAAGAATACTGTTAAGAATCGATAACAAAACAGCTATAACTTGCAGTAATCTCTGAGGAAGTGTAAAATATGAGAAGTTAAATAACATTACTCAAAAAATATGGGAATAGTGCCAAAACAAAAATATTTTTATATTTGCGTCTTATATTTCTTCTAAGGACAATAAAGAGGCCGACTTTGAATCCAGGAAATTATCAGTGGAAACGGAGTACGAGTTCTAAAGTGTTTAGGATAATTGTTAAAAAATTACGGCCTCCCGAGTTAGATTTGTTTGCCACAAAATTAAATAAAAAATGCAAAAAATACATATCTTGATTTCCGGACCCTCATTCAATATTGGTAGATGCATTTACAATATCCTGGAAAGAGTAATACTTTTACGCTTTTTCTCCATTTTCTTGATAACAAAAGTTCTAAGAAAAATGTTAAAGAAAAATCTACGGGAATAGTAATCGTTCCGGATTGGCCTACTCAGCCATGGTACCCCTTGTTTTTTAAGTTACTTATAACCAGACCTTTGTGCTTTAGGCCTAGTGGAAAATTGTTAATTTCCCCTTTTTGACAAAGCCATCCCCTACACAAAGAAATTTCCCTGGTGGGCTTTTTTTATCAACAGAAGAACTGGAAAAAGGGCTTTCTGATTCCTCTGTCAATATTTATCATTCCGCACTTAATTTAATTCTCCATATCAGTTCAAACGATGATAAAATTAACAAGAGATTTTAAAAGGATCCTATAATATGAAACCTCCACAACCTAGATATTCATACGCATGGAACCCAGTACCTGTTTTAAAATATTTATCATCATGGCACCCTTTAGATAAATTAAGTTAAGAATAACTAATTTTTAAAATGGTTACCCTAATGGCTTTTGCTACTGCCCACAGAGTACAAATCCTAAGGAAATGTTCATTAAAAAACCTTAATCGAAAGCTACAACCGATACCTATTTTTTCATGTTTTCTAAATAAACCTAATTTATGTGCAGCTTCACCAATACACTTTTATATCCAAAAAAACTTGTTCAATTCCCACATTATTAGCAGATGGATCAAGTGTGTTTTGAAAAATAGTGTTCGATATGCCGCTACTTCAACCGCTTTAAGGTGCGGTCTTAGTAGTAGAGAAGGGGCGGCGCGAAGCCTGGCAAGTAGGCCTCCCTGGGCCCTTTCTGCCCTACCCCTAATCCACCGCCTGTACCACTAGTCTGGCAGTTTGTTCATTTGGTTTCACTGTTCTCTTTGCAAAGTCCAGTATGCTGTCCCATTTGAGCATGTGCAGGTCCTCCTCATCCAGGGTCGGGAAACCGAATACCTGATATCTCGTCCTCTGGTATGCCTCGCAGTTCGCTATAACGTGTCGAGATGTCTCTTCTGCCCGCCCGCAGGCCCGGCAGGTCGAGTCATTCTCCACCGCGATCCGGGTCATGTGCTTCCTTAGTCGGTTGTGACCTGTTATGATACCTGTCAACAGACCAGCGTCCTTTCGCGATCTCCCCGGTCGTACTATAGACACAATTAAAAATACAGCTGGCTGGAGTCTGTCTCTCTTCAGAGGTGTTTTCTAAATTTACAAATACTCTATTAGGTTCAGAATAATAAGGAATTATTTGCTAATACCATATTAGGTTATAATAATAATAAGCTGCCTAGTTAAAGGTTTTTTTAATAATAATTTTATTTTGTAATTATTTTTTTTTTGTTTTCTTCTAACTGTTGGATTCAAAATATAAGAAAAAAATATTTTAAAATTCTTGATTAATTATAAATTTTTTAAATCCATATACAAGTTTATCTATAATTATTTTTATGCCTTTCTTTTGTCTCTGGTGAATAATAATTTTTCGTATCAATTATAAGTACATACATTTTATTAATAATAATTTTTCGTATCAATTATACGTACATACATTTTATTAAATGCTACTAAAATTGCTTGATGCTTAAGGGTTCAAACAACTACAATGTTTTATCACGGCGGAAGATAATTTATTGACTAGTCGAATAACATACTTACCTGTATGAAGATTAATCTTAATTCTTTGTAGTTTGTCTTCCTCCGTGATAACAACCCATCCCTCTCAATATTGCCTAAGATTTCGGCAATTTTGTAAGAAAACAGAATTAAATCCCTCGGTTTAGTTTTGGGTAAGCTAGATTAATGCTGATTTGGCTTTTTTGACTTTAAACACATATCGATGGAGTAGGAGAATCAGACTATTACAATGTTTTATCACGGGGGAAGACAAACTACAGAGAATTGGGATTACTCTTCATACAGGTAAGTATGTTATTCGATTAATAAATAAATTTCATTCTTAATATACGAGCGAATATAACTCCGACTTGAGTTTATTATTGGTTGTGCAATGGCCAGTCAAGTGCAAGTGATCTGTCCCGTATTCCATGGCATGATATTTCAGAATCAGGCAACCGATCGCGATGGAATTAATAAAAATACTTGGATTCTTTTTACAGTTGAAGTTTTTGCATAATTAACAAAATTCCTTTACTGATGACGCCAATTCTTTAATATACAAAATTGTTATTTTCCTACTAATTTGCGTAAAAGTGCACTTTTACGCACGCATTTGCGTGCGGGAAGTTGCATTTTCCGCACGCCGTGCGGCTTGCGGGAATTGGTTTACCCTGTGTCTTTTCGGCACGGCTTGTGGAAAATAATTTTTCGCGCACGGCGTGCGTAAAAAATGCTTTTACGCACGCTTTTTTTTACCGACTTTAGATATATTTTTTAACTCGAGTGTAAAGAAAATTTTAAAAAAAGAGTTTTTTGCCATTTTAATATCTAAAAATGGAAATATAATATTGTCTGGACGGTTTTTACACAAGTAGAAAAAAATGTGTACCTGACACGTGCGAAAAGTGTCTCTTCCGTCCTTGACGACTTGCCCGAGCTCCGCTCCCCATCGTTCGTGCAACTGCCGTCGCGTGCGTAAAAGTATCACTTTCCGCATTTTTTAGGTAAATAACTATTACCTAACAAGTGCGGAAAGTGATACTTTACCGCACGCGACGGCAGTTGACCGAACGAAGCGAAGCGGCAAGGACGGTAAACACACTTTACGCATGTGTTAGGTACGGGATTCTACCTATTTGCGGTACTACTTTAGTATAACTATAAATAAAGACGCCAAATCGTTGTCGTTCATTATGGAGATATTCGCAAAGTTCTATTGCGGTTAGTAAAAATCCCAGTTTAAACACCTTTTGACAGCAACTGTTCGTCAATTTGCTTTGTTGTTCTTAACAAACCGTTGCTAATTACAATGTTTTTCTGGCGTTAGTAAGAATTGTAAATTGCATCCAACTTATTTAATCGATGATACAGTTGACCAAACGTTTAGGGAATGTTTGATTTTACCATTCCCTTGCTTTTCCCGAGAAAAATGCGTACCGATAATAACTCTCCCAATCAAGTTAGCCTGGAAAAAACCCATAGACGAGGAGTGTAATGGGCAGGCGCGTCGATTGCGTCAGTGGTGAAAGCAACTGACAACCATTTGACAGCAAAAATGTAGGCGTATGTATAATATTTTTGTTTACTTTTGGAAAATCTATTAAAAGAGTGGACAGTACCGTAAAAAAAATTGAAAAAGTTTTGTCTAGTGTTTTCTTTAATACTAGCGCATCCAAAATAGCGCCACAAAATTGCAAAACACAAAAACAATAACACAACAGGAAGTGGGTTCGGCACTTAAGGCCAGGTCCTCGTGTAACGGGTTTAGCTTGTGGATTGAAACCCTCGAGTAAGGTTAAACTTGCGGCTGGAGATGTTTAATCCATAATATAATAAATAAATTCAATTAAATAAAATCAAAGTTTTCGGACAGATGATGTCGTTGTCACTGTGACGTAAATTAATACCTTGGTAGTGCATGCGCAGTAGATTTTTGGTTTATGGCCTGGTGACCTAAACAGTGTCAAAGCCAACCGCGATTTTGAATTTTCTTCTTTGTTTTTCAAAGTTATTTTCGTTACCAAGACCAGAGTTAAAAAGTTAAATTCAGTAAACATTTGTGGCAATTGCATTAAAACTCAAAACCACATAGAAAAAAAAGTTTGCTCTTTTTTTAAACAATTGTTTCTGGAATTGGACCCGTTACAAATTTTGCGTTGCGTTTCTCCAAGCGTTATGCCTTTTTAGTTATGAAACTGTCAATCGTATCGTTACCTAATTTTTTAGATTGGTCGGTTGGGATATCCATTTCCTATACGCTTTATTTTCCCTGAAAAAAACACAAACATTTTTTTCCGTGCAAGATACATTATTGCAAATAATTGGGGATTATATTACACTTCATCATAAATTTTTTGAGTTAGGGTAGTCAGGCATGGGAAACTCATAGGGACTGAAATTTTGAACTGTGAGCGTTTAAAATTTCATACGGACGATCGTCTACAGTTCGTTCCATTTTTAATTAGACAAAACCTAACCTCAATAACCCACTGAACAAAACCCGGTTTGAAAGTTCACAGAAATACAAATGCCGTAGATTGTTAAAAAATAAAAAGGAGTTAAAAAACTTCAACCGAAAAGAATCTAAAAACAAAAGATCAAAATAATTTTCGTTTTTTCCACCCAAGATCTTTTGATCTTATGTTTTTAGATTCTTTTCGTTTAAAGAAAATTATTCGGAGGTTTTTTAACTTCTTTTTATTTTAATTACCTTAGGAGCGTAACCCCATTGGAAAGAATAACGCCAGGACGAACCCGTATCAGGTGACTTAGATAAGTGCCAGTGCGGAACGATGCCTATTTGTGAGTGATTCAAACTTGGAAATCAAAGTGTATGATGGTGTTGAATTATGTTTGGGGAGGGTGACCAGTGGAACCACTGATGAGCCCACGCTGGTTGCCCAGGGCGAAACATCATTTGAGCATTTCTCTTTCCACTTTGGTCCTTTTTGTGTTCCTGTGTGTGGGATACTCATCTAAGTTTGAATTTTCGTTTTTTCCACCCAAGATCTTTTGATTTTTTGTCCCTAGATTGTTGTTGTTGTCCAATTTGAAGTTTCGAGGTTAGGTTTTTTTTTCAGAAATTTTGGCGGATTGAGTTCTTTACATTTTCGTCATTGGAGATTGGTTAAAATAAAATTATTTCAAAATACCTTACAATTGTGCCACCGGTAAACCTAGTAGTTTTGTTTTCATTGTTTGTGCTTTTGAACACTGACATGTTGGTCGCAATTCTTCAGAAATGACAAAAAATCTCACCCGTCACAATTAAGGAATGGGGCGATTTTTACTTATTGCGTAATTTTAAATAAAAACACAGCGTCCTTAATATTTATCGTAACGTTGTAAGAGAGACAGCCTCATTTTTTTAATAGACATTAGATACTTAAAGTCATCGGTATCGGTATACGTATCGCGTTCGAAATAAGCCAAAATACACTACATTTTTGACTTTCTCATGCCATGTTTCGAACATGCCCGCTTTTTTGATGGGTGCGATGACACAAAAGCTGACAGCAATCGATGCGTACGGAGTGATGAACGTATCGTTACGTCCATCCCAACGCACGCATCGATTGATGTTAGCAGTTCTGTCATCGCACCTTTCAAAAAAGCGGGAATCGTTCGAAACATCGCATAAATAAGTCAAAAATGTAGTATAATTTGGCTTTATTTCGACCGCGATACGTATACCGATACCGATGCATTGAAATATTTACCTTAAGTGTCTATTTACATTTTGAAAATTTAATATATTAAAGATATTTTGCAGGACTAGATTACGCCCGATCTAAATTGCAACTTTGCGTTCCAATAAACGTCAAATAGGTCACGATTCTCCAAAAACCCTCAGAAAATTTCATCTGGCGATTTTTAAACACTTTTAAACTAACTGCTTTTTTGTCCGGACTTATTTTCTGAGATTTCTTAATATTTATTTTCTCAACTTTTTTTTAGTAAATAAAAAATATGCCAGTTTTAATTTTTATGGGCACTTTTTGTGTGTAAACAAACCTTTCAAAATTTTAACATACAAAACCATAGATAGCCATGAAATTTGTCTCAGAAAAGTCACACAAATTCTGTCTTTCCTTTTTAGCCCAATAGAATAGTACTTTAAAATGGCAAAACTGACTACACAGCTACACTTTTCAGGGCTAATAGGAGATCATGTCAGAAACCTAAAACCACATTTTTCCAACAAAATTTCCCTCTAGGTTCGACGCCATCTTGGATTTTGTGTTGGACTTAATATTTCGGTTAATATTTTTGCGATTTTAAAACGGTTTTTTTTGTTTGCTAAACAAAATTATTTTTTAAAACTTCTATTCAAAATTTTTTTTTGCATGTGTCATAAAAAAAAAGTCATTCCTAAAAGATTCCCGAAAATGGTGACATGTGATTACTTACTAGCCAATATTTCTCTTTGTGTAGACTTGAGAAGAAAAGTGTTTAAATATCAAATCATAAAATATATAACTTTTGCAACCGGAGTATGATTATACTTGATTCTATATAACTCGAGGACGAAGATTCCAAAAAATTTACTTTCAAGTTCATATGACTTTAAAAATCGCAAAAAACAAAATTTTTGTCATTTTGTCTTTAAAAAATCTTAATAATTCGGCGTTTTGTCAGTCCAACTTAACTCAAACTATTAAGCATATAAGCCAAATTCGATCATTAGAGTTTGATGCAGTTTGAAGCTTCATGACTTTGAAAAATACCCCAGTAAAATTAAGACATTGCATAAATAACATACTAAAGGGCGCTATTTATCAATAATTAAAGCGAAGAGGACCAAATTTGCTAAAACAGAAAAGAAGGGCAAGTCCAACAATATAAAAAAATTTTGGTTTAGCTATGACGCGTTTCAATATGGCTGATATATCAAATAGGCGATCTATAACCACATTTTATTTTATCCAATTTCGTAAAAAAGCAAAAATAACAAGGTGACCATCAGTTCTTGTTGAATTGTCGCCGATAACTTCAAAAAAAAAGTTTATTTGATGAATGACCTTGATTGACTTTGAAAATACCATGTACAAGTGAAAAACCAGCTTTTTGTGATGTTTTTTCCAATTTACCACTACACAAAAACTTTAAGCGCCGGATATGAAATTAACATCTTAGCCATAAACAAACACTTAATTTTAAACCTCCCTACCATTTTTTTTTATATGGCGTCCCAGATTTTTATGCTATACCTCGGTAAAAATTATTTATAAACCTGTCGTTTTTATGAAGTTTCGGAACTTCTACAGGGGTGCGGTGGCACATGAATGTGCGGCTAAATAGCAGTTAAATCTCCATCCTTGAATTTTATTATTAATGTTAATAAACAAGTGTAGTCATGCCATACTGGCATAATTAGAATTTTTTATGTTTTTTCGACCGCCATTTTGGACAATGGCATCTAAAAGCACTGGTCCAGTATATGATAATATATATCTTACTTCTGCTAACTCTCTTATAGGATATTTATATGACTTTGTTGGCCACAGAAAATGGCAAAAATCTTGCTTTTTGCGGCTTTCAGGGTCATTTTAGGTCGGATGACCTCGAAGGTAATTTTTTTGGAATCCTCGTTCTCGAATTATATGGAATCGAGTATAATCATGCCCCGGTTGCGAAAGTTGTATTTTTTATGATTTTTGGAAAAGATGACGTCATATGAACCCCTTCTACACGAATGCGAACAAAACACCCGGTAACACTCGATTGTGTGACTAAAGAGTTATCAATCCCACATAGTCCCAAAACTTCTTCATTCAAAATCCTACGGACTTACACATGCCCGTCCACTACTAGGGTAAATTTGTCAACCCTCTAATAATTTTTATTTTTACTTGAATATTGTGGGGTTTTCAAAGACCGCAACGAGCGACGAATCAATGACGCCAAAACGTTCATACTTAACTAGAGTTAATTAATTTACCTTTTTTCAACATGTCTCTTGACGAGACAATTAATCAATGCAGTTGCGGACAATTTCAAAATATAACTGTATCTGACAACTATAGAGGGCTCCTCCTTAGTCGCAAAACCGTTAGGTTTTTAGTAAACCAAGAAATTATTATTGCCGCCATACTGTTTTCTTTGTCTGATTTGCGCCGCTACGCTATTTGTGTAAATCGTAAATCTTAGTTTTTTGCTGGCTTTTGATTATTTTTTAGTTAGTTTTAGTAATTTTTAAGTTTTCTTTTATTAGACTGGCTAAAGTTTCAAATAGGTTTAAAGCATTTTTAGAATTTTCAGTATTTAAATAATAAAATAATTTAGCAAAAAATAAGAAGGAGCCCGCTTATTTTTTAAACCAAAAATATCCATTTTTGATTGAAAACTAAGGTTAGTTGGTAAATTTAGTGGATGGGAAACCTTAAAAAGCTACTTTAATGTTATAAATTAACTGTCACTTACCAAGCTACGTATTTTAGAATTTGTGGTTGCAGACGTGAAAGTCTTGAATTCAAATAAATTATTTAAATAAAAATATTATCCAGAGGGACGCGATTCTAGTCGCAGGCAACGTCAACACAACTCAAAAAATCTCCGCCAAATTGGTACAAAATCGAGTTGCTAGAACGTTAACGCTCCGTTTTCACGTATTCTTAAGTTGCCTTTGGCAACGTTAAAACATCAACCAATTGTTCCTATTATCAACACAAATGATACAAATGAAATTAACGAAAACAATGCGGCAATGGCCCAACGGTGACCAACTGTTGGTGACCAGAGGGTTGGAAAAAAACTATTACTTGCAATTCGAAAAATTATCAAGTATAGGGAAAAATTATCATAGTTTTTATTTTTGCATGACATTCGCTTAAAATGTATTGTTATTTTTGAGTAGCCAAATTTTGCAAAATGTACCTACAGTTTTTGTTTCGCCGTAAAGGAGAAAGTGAGCCAGACTACTTATTATTATTATTGTACAGTTTTTTATCTAAATTTTAAAAAAAGTCTTCACTTTGTGCCTTGGACCAGAGAGCATATAAATCTAAATAGATAGGACACGTAATAGTAATATCCGACTAGGAACTCAACGCGATTCACAGTGAGTTTTTTTATTGTTAGCTGAATGCGCCAGGATAAACCGGGGAAATATAATATAATCCAGTGCGTTGAATGAATATCGATTTATCACTGGGTACATAGTTATATTTGATGCAGTTTTAAAAGAACTTCTTGCTAAGTGAGCTGGCAGAAAGTTTTAATTTTATATTTTTTTCAATTTAGGTTTTCTCCGGTAAAAAATAAGTGTTTTTTTATTTATTTTTTAAATATTTTGCTATATATAAGGTTACTTCAAATTTTAATAACCCCGTCATTTTTGAGTCATTTTGAGAAGGTATGTGGAAACTGATGTTCTCATATGATAAATTTCCTTGGATATTCCTTCATTGGTTCTGTTCTCCTAATCCAAAAGAGGCGGTTGTGACGTAACCGTGTCAATTCCCATCATGGGGAGTCTTCTCCAAAATTGGTTTTATGATTAATTTTTTTTAAATTTGACCGCCGAAGATGAAACCTCGGAAAAGAGTAATGTTTAATTTAAAATAAAAAAAAAAACTGGCGCCGCAGGGCAACATTTTTGGGGAAGTTGGTACGTAATTTCGTCAAAGAGGCGGTCGATCGCCTCCCTTTGCATTCGCCACCTGTGACTGTACCAGCACGGGTCTGTTGTCTGCAGCGTAATGCGGGTTATCGGTATTATGGATAGTTGCCAATGCGGAACTCGTCCAAAAGATATTATTTTCCTGTGCGCCGCCACTGCTTTCGATCGATAAAAATAAGCAAGAGAAAATAAGAAAAACGATACTTGCGACTCTTGCTTTTCAAGTCAGTTGAGCGGGGTCGCAAATTTATCATTAGGTGGCCTCTCTATTTAGATTTATATGCTCTCTGGTTGGACGCATTATAAGAATAACTGGCGTTTTATGTGAGGATTTATTAAGTTATCATAGATTTAGGGTTTGATAATAAGTCATTACTAATTATCATGTTTCACCCAAAATTATCATAGATTCTGATAATTATCATGTTCCTGGCAACACTAAATAAAATTACCAAACGTCAGATTGAAAATTCTCACTAACAATGAATGATTGTAATGTGTATAAATTTCGGGTAGAAAATACTAAACTTGCACTTGAGTTGCAATGGCTGTCACACGATCGGTCCTTCTCTCGATATTCAAAAATTCGAGCCTAGATGGGAAAGGCACGTTTTTATCGCTGACTCACTTGCGAAATTACAAACATCCAGTATAGCATAAATTTTAATTTAAAAGAAGGCAAAAAAATAATCCATAAGTCGCGGCGCGAAATCCCGCATGTTTTTTGTTAAGGGAAAATCGGATTTTGTAATATTAGTACCTGATTTTTACGATTTTCGATCTCCACGGTGTTTGGATTCCATTAAAAAATATTTGTTTTCTTCTGAGAAAAAAATTAATGGAAATTTAAAAGTGGTAAACATTATCGTGTGACGGAAATATTATTACTTTTACCAAAAATAAAATGATATTACAGGTTGTTATAAAATAGAAAATTGTTTTTTTTTAGCAAAATTTAACTGAACTAACTTGATCGATTTATGCTTGTATAGAATTCCTGTTTTTTATACTTCTATAAAATTTTTTTAGGCTCTTTACTTTAAAATTTTTCTTACTGGCTTAAGTTAACTTGAACTTGAAGATTATTGTTTAATTAGAACAATTAAAAATAAATTTACCTTCAATAATATAAACTGACCGACATCTCATATTTAAATATCCGAATACAATATATGTATTTTATTAATCAATCACGTTCACATGTTTTATATAATTTGAGCTTTATTATATTTATTATAAAAATATCATAAGATTATTAAGTTACCAGGTTTGTATTGTTTTACATGATTTGAGTTTTTGTCACGATTAGTTTTTAAGAAATTGATATAAAAAGAAATGTAAGATTCGGAATAAATCAGTATTCAACCTACATCGAAAAGTTGCATTACTCAAACATTTACTGTGCCCAAGCCTTCTTGGCCATAGCAGAGAGTAAAGCTGCTCTCTGACAGTAAACAATACAAACTGTCCCGCTGCTTAACCAAGCCGAGTTAAGCAAGCGTAATTTACAAGCACAGGTTGTACATTGGTCCTTCGAGCCTGGAAGACTCGTCGTCCGTCCAACCAACCAGTCCAAGAAGATTTAATGTCCGTCCAACCAGCCAGTCCAAGAAGACTCGCCGTCCGTCCAATCCAGTCCACAGAGATTCGCTGTCCGTCGAACCAGCCAGCCCAAGAAGACTTGTCGTCCTTCCAACCAGCCAACCCAAGAAGACTCGTCGTCCATCTACCCAACCAGTCCAAGAAGACTTCCTTCTGTCCCCCCAGCCAGTCCAAGAAGACTTATTGTCCGTCCAACCAGCCAGTCCAAGAAGACTCGTCGTCCGTCCAACCAGCCAGTCCAAGAAGACTCGCCGTCCGTCCAATCAACCAGTCCAAGAAGACTTACTGTCCGTTCAACCAGCCAGTCCAAGAAGACTCGTCATGCGTCTAACCAGCCAGTCCAAGAAGATTCGCCGATTGTCCAACCAACCAGTCCAAGAAAACTCGCCATCCGTTCAACCAACCAGTCCAAGAAGACTTTACGTCCGTCCAAGCCAGCCCAAGAAGACTTTTCGTCCGTCCAACCAACCAGTCCAACAAGACTTCTTTCCATCCAACAGCCAGTTCAAGAAGACTAGCCGTCTGTTCAACCAACCAGTCCAAGAAGACTTGTCGTCCGCCCAACCTGCCAGTCCACAGAGACACGCCGTCCATACATAACAAGAAAGACACTTTAACCAGTCCAACAACAGGTCAAACACCAACATGACAGACAAAGAAGATCTTGACCGTCTTGCACGAAAGCAAGAAAAATTGGGAATGCAAATGATTCAACTACTAAGCAACTGCAAGAAAGACTCAGTAGAAAGAAAAACCGAGGCCTACATACTAAAACATTTGACCAATTTGGAATCAATTCTGCAAACAATCCACAAAAACGAGGCCGTGATGATAAAAATAAAAATCCACAGCGACCATCAATACTTCACCAAACAATATGCCCAACAACTACATGCCAGATAGGACGAGTTCAAATCCTACTTACTAACATGCCCAAGTGCGCTATCAACACCATTCCAATCGGAACCTATCCCCATAAGCATACAAGAACAGCGAATAAAAACTCAGAACTTCAAGATACAGCAATTACAAGACACGATTACCCAAATTAACTCAGAACTTATTCTTAACAAATCATAATTTTGATATAAGCATCTGATGGAAATAAGCAAGAAACAATGGGATGCAATCCAAAATCTGCATGAAGAAATCGCCGTAAATGAGTTCGTTCATCAAAACGACTACTTCACCCACAACGTGTACAAACAAATCCAGAGCCAATTCGATGATGCCATTGAAGAATTAGCTACAAGAATCCAGCAGAGCGTCGGTAACCCAACCCAACAAATACTAGTGAGTCATCCACAACAGAACCTGCAGCTTCCGAAAGTACAACTTCCAATTTTCCATGGAGGGTATGAACACTGGTCTACATCCATGAAAATTAAGCATTGACCAGAGCTGACAAGATGCACTACTTGAAAACGCATACCAGGGGAGAAGCAAGCAAGCTAATCCAACATCTAGAAGCAATTGCAGACAACTATGATTCAACATGGGACCTACTTCAGAAGCGATATGAAAATAAAAGGCTTCTTACATTCAAGCTGTTAGACAAACTACTAGACCTATCAGAAGTTTCAAGAGAGAATGCCCAGAAACTAAAGTAGCTGCATGATGTCACCATCGAATGTCTACAGGCGCTAAAGAATCTAGGCGTTAATGTTAACACCTGGGGCCCTATGGTCATCCGAATGACTACCAGAAAGTGTGACGCTGAAACCAACCGCCTATATGAGCAGAGCCTTGAGAGACCTCACGATGTTTCAGAGTTGACCGAATTCATGAACTTTTTGGAAAGAAGATTCCAGTCACTAGAAACTATTCCAGGGTCAGAACGAAAGCTAAGCTCAGAGAAAAAAATCAGCAACTCAAGCTGTTTTTTCTGCCAAGACCAACATATGACATACCTCTGCCAGAAGTTTAGAGGAATTTCCGCGCAAGAAAGACACAGATAGGTTCAAGAGAAGCGCATTTGCTACAACTGTCTCAGCCATGATACCAACAAGAGATGTTTTAGCCAGTCAAAATGCAGCATATGCAGTCGACAGCACCACACGCTGCTTCATATGGACAGGCAGTCAGAAAACCAAAATAGACAACCCAACCACCAAGAAAGAGCCCTACCAAGAAATCCTCAACAAACAATCAGCAGACGCATTGGGTCACTCTAAATCAAGGGCCGCAGCAATATTCACGAACATTGAAAGAAAACTACAACAACATATCACTTTACGAGAGCAGTATATGCATGTGGGTCCAAGGCTGCAACAGAATATCGCCGACATCCTGAAGACCAAAAATTTCAGAGAATACTATGGAGGGAATATCCGCATCAACCTATGTTTGAACACGAACTTACCACGGTAACCTACGGCACAGCATTAGCGCCGTATCTAGCCATCAAACCATTACAGAAACTCGCAGAAAAAGAATTTAAAATCAACTATCCGCGACATGGATTCTACGTTGAACATCTTGGATAAGGCAGAATCGATAGAGGGATTTTCAGAATAGTCAGTCAATTCAAAGATATGTGCAACCAATCCAAGAAACTCACAAACAACATTAAGTGCACATCTCTCATACCGCATTTAGAAGAAATGGAAAATCACTCCAAATGAATATTCTCGACCATAGAAGACTTTCACCACAGAACTAAAAGAAGAGTCTTCGGGAAATTTCTGACTGCCATTTTTGGAGTGAATGACGAAGTATATCAGGACATCGACGCACTCAACAAAAATCAGGAAAAAATCGTCAGAGCATCAAACCATCAAATAAAGTTTATGATTTCGGCTCTTACAAAATTCAACCAAATCGATGTCAGAATCACTAACAAGTAGCAACAGTTCCAGAAGCGCCTTAACCAAGGAATAGAAGCTATCAACAGCATGCAGAGTTGGCACAAGCAAATAGACGCCTATTCAGTGCAGTATCAAATAGCCGCAAATTTCATCAGCGAAACGAACGAGCACTATGACAAACTGCTTAACATCGAATTCAACAGAGGTTCAATATATGAACGAGTTTCACCAGCATACATCAACGCCGTCATTGAAAACTCCAATAGAAAGCTCCTGAAAAACTTAAGAATTGTGCAGTATTATCCACAAAGTTGATCACCAACGACACGCACTTTAAAATGTATGGACATTTTCCCATCATCGATGTGACGGAATTCACACTATTGAAAGCAACGCCCATTCCACTGAGAATGGAGAATGGAACATACTGGGCGTTGGACCTTCCTGATGATTACACCGCCGTTGACTACAACTCTCAAACGTACTTTCAGCTTCATGAAAACGACCTCCAATAATGCATATAGCCCTACACACTCCAATTTATCTGTTCTCCAGTTTCCGTTAGAAATATTGAATCAAATCCGTCCTGCGTCATCGATGAAATTTATGAACGACCACAGCCCAGACATTGTCACACGCAACAACACAGAATAAAAGGTATTCTGTGGAAGCAACTGTGCACTACGAATACGTGGATGTTCATTGCAGATTACTTAACAACAGTATCTGTGATATGCAATGGCGAGCGGGAAGATGTAGCCATAAATACAACGGGAATAATCCAAATTTCCCAAAACTGCATCATCGAGACCAAACAAAATATTCTTAGTCCCAAAAGAAGCGCAACGGTTCCAGTTCTTCAACGGTAACCTCAACAAACACATACCCACCAGCCACCTAGCCACCGAATCTGTCCTTAGAGAAATCGACAGTTTTGGAGAACTAATAAAAAAAGAAGAGAACCTTGAAGATCGACTTCATGATACAGTATGGCGAAGCATTCATCACCACTCTATCGCCACCAGCAGCGTCACAACAATGGTGATCCTCATAATGGTGATAGGGGGGTGGTGCACAACAAAATTGATTAGCAGAAGACGTCAAAATAAGCGAAACCAAAAAGCAGACCAAAACCAAGACCAAAACGAAGACATGTCCCTACGTTCGTCCATTCTGGAGAGGCGGCAGAATGTTTAATTAGAACAATTAAACATAAATTTACCTTCAATAATATAAACCGACCGACATCTCATATTTACAATTTAGATATTATGGAAATATCCGAATACCATACGTTTAAATTTATTATTTAAGTTTATATGTATTTTATTAATTTATAACGTTCACATGTTTTATATAATTTGAGCTTTAGACACGATTTAATATAAAAATATCATAAGTTTATTAAGTTACCACGTTTGTCTTGTTTTACATAGTTTTTGTCACGATTAGCTTTTAAGAAATTGATATTAAAAGAAATGTAAGATTCGAAATAAATCAGTATTCAACCTACATCGAAAAGTTGCATTACTCAAACATTTACTGTGCCCAAGCTTTCTTGGCCATAGCACAGAGTGAGGCTGCTCTCTGACAGTAAACAATACAAACTGTCCCGCTGCTTAACCAAGCCGAGTTAAGCAAGCGTAAATAACAAGCACAGCTTGTACAATTATTTAATTTTTACAATCAATCATTGGTTACCGTGTGGCCATAGTAGATACTGTAAAATTAAATGCTGCATTTAATTTTACAACAAGCTTGTAAGTCCTGGTAATTTTTCAACTTTTAGATAGCTCGGTATGTAATGTACATTTAAATTTTATTTTTTTTAGTTCACAATTAGTACCTACGTTCTCATGATGAAGTTATATCCGCACTGGAATCGTAGTATCTTCTTTTTTTATAGCCCTAAATAATCTCGATACGGATTAAAGCCCATTGTAGTTACAATCTAAGGAATTGTTTTTAGCAACACTGTATGGGAAATCAATTTAACTATGTCGACCTGATTTTTTTGCAAAATTTTACGTCATTGAAATTGTTTTCATGGCAACGCGGAGACTTTATTTATGTTTATCGGATCAAAAATTTGGGCTTAGGCTACTTATTTTGACGTTTCGCGTTCTGCGCCGCTAAAAAACCAAGTAAAATACTAAAATAAAATAAAACCATTTATTGCAGAATTTCCTGCTACAATAACGCTGCCCAACTACGTATTAAAGTAACTGGGTGTAATGTTTAAGGTTACATTTACAGGTGCATTTATAATTGATTTGGAAACACTCCCGCTTGCTGATACCGACAACAGGTTAACTTACATGCATGCAGATTTAAAAATCGGCTACTGGAGCTAGACGAAATAATCGTATTCTATTTCAAACAGGAGCTTTAATGACTAGCAAGAGTCTTTCCAACCTCTAAATGGAGCTTTACTGATCTGTCTTGTTAGTACTTAAGTATCCGTGTCTTTTTGAAACTGCGCTTCTAAAATCTATCCTTTGCACTCCAAGATTTCACTAGTACACTTGCACATAACTATCCCGCAATAATTTAAATTAAAAAAAAATGGTTGAATCAAAATAAAAACAAAATTATGTGGGGTTATGGGCGCCGAATGTTTCTATGCGAATTCCTAGTAATCCCAGCGATTCAGTAAAGTTCTCTTGGTTCTCTGATAGACTCAGGGTAATGCCAGCGCAGCGCTATGCCTTTTTGCGACGGGCGACCGCACACGCGGAATGGGTACATATTTGTTCCAGAACAATCTTCTTGAAATTACATTTTTGAAAGATAAACATAACCTCGAATGGTTTTCTGTCATAAATTATAAAAATACTCTTCTATCCCACTGCGGCTCGATTTAAAGTTTGTTGACAAAACACCTGCAGTTACCATGGAATCGTATAAATTCTGCGATCTATCAGGCAACACTTGAACTGCGTGTGTGTCCCAAATTCAATGAAATGTGATTGATTGATCTGTTTTCTTTTCCGGAGTGCACAGGCTTTGAGAAAAAAGGAAACTTAGTTTTTATTTTCGCTAAAGCATGGAAATATAAAAAGGTAAAATGTAATCCAGAAGAAATTCTGAGTATTTCTCTATGTTTTTTTGTAAATCGCATTTGTTCTAAACCGCAATTATTTTGAGGCTTTTGGGATAGATGACAGCACCAGAGCTTTTATTTTTAAGAAAAAATAATTGAGAATTTTGAAAAATCCTTTAGATATTTTTGTTAAGCATTTAAAAATGATCACCCCTCCAAAATTTCAGATAATTCTGATGTTTAGTTTTCCTTGTGCACTCTGACAAAAGATTAAAAAATTAAAGAACAAGGCGTTGCCAGTTGTATTTTTTTTTACTTAAAATCTGGGGAGAAACTATAGCCTTAAAGAAAATATATTTTTGAACAATTATTAATGAGCCGCGGCCTACTTCATTTAGAAGTTTCTGGTAAAAGAAACACTAGGAGTTGGCAGAACTTTTAATCAAAGAACCCTGCACAAATTACATTGGAAATGGCTTTAGGCTAAATGTCATAATTTTTTTATGTGTTATAGAACTTGATCACCAGAGCACAAAAATAATAATAACAAGATAGGGAGCAGGATTACTTTCTGAGATATGGAGCTTTAAATATGACGTGGTTTAAGGCTATATTTTTGGACATGTTCCAAGTTTTTTTTTCGACAACTATGTTGATTACCGCCAAAATAAAATGATTCTTTTCTCTATTTGTCCTGAATGAAACACACCCTTTCCATTCATGGTAAAATGTTTCTATATGGGTTCTTTGGTACCACCAGAAAAGTCACTGATTTGTAAGTTTTGAAAAAGAAAGAAAATGACCGTTTTTTAGAAAATGACAGTTTTCATTTCCTTTAAAACAAACGGCCAGATTTTAATAGTTTTTACATATGTTAATAAAAATAATATCAGCAAGCTAAAAAAAATATTTTTAGCTTGAGTAGGTACCTTTAATGCTTTTGAAATATTGGTGAAATAGAGAGATTTAAAATAACTTATGGGTAGGTTACACAATTTTTTCTGGACAAATTCAATTCTTACCCTTGATACGAATATGTTGGTACCGATAGGTATCTATTGGTACCTGTATTTTACCAATCAAAATGCTTTTAGGCTAACTTGGGGTTGCCGGTAACCAATATCATAACATTTTTCCGGTTCTTTACACGGTCTTCCCTATAAAATGCATAAAATTATCCGGCACAAATGACGCCATTTCCTAAGCAAAAGTTTGACGTTGTCAAAGTCAAGGTGTCATAGCCTACCTTGATTTTTTTGAATCAACCACAAATAGGCATCGTTCCGCACTGGCACTTATCTAAGTCACCTAATACGGGTTCATCCTGGCGTGTTAATCTTTCCAATAGGGTTACGCTCCTAAGGCGATTAAAGGATAGTTATAAAACTTACAAAGTAAATTAAATAATTTTTGTATTGATTGCATTGATTCTATAATTAATAGTCGGGCAGTAGAGAGTGAAGTTTAGTGATTTTGATACAAATTGACATAGTTGTAAAATAGACTAAAACTAATTTAAAAAGTATATTTTTTAGTTCGGTGTCACATTACAGATGGCGTCGCGGCACCCTAAATTAATTAAATGTCTTTATATTAGTTTTTATATGTATCTCAAAAACTAAAGAGCTCGACACATTTTTTTTTTGCAGATTTTGTTGGAGATTGGATAAAAATAAAATATATGTAAAATTCCGTCTTTTCAGTTTTTCTTGAAATCCCGTATATTTTTTTAAGCCATTTTAGGATTAATTTTGGGTTACCATACAAATTATTTTTTCTCTTAAGTTGCTGAAAATTAATCGTTTTCAGCAAAGACCAAATCTCATCAGATAAAGTGAAAACATTTTACTATAGCTTAAATTTTTCAAAAATTTTTCTTAACGGAATTCCATTCCATTCCAAATTCTCCGCACCAATTTGAAAAGGGGGGCGGTTTCGATACGAAAAAAAATAGAATAAAAGCATAGGTTTTATAAGGAACATATCAATACATGCAAACAAAACTTAGTAACTACAAGCGAGGATTTGGTCCCAAATCTAGGGGGGCACTACTCAGATTTGAAGTCGTTTATTTCATACATTTTTTATGTAAAAAAATGTTTAAGAAAATTTTTTAGAAAATTACATTAAAACTGTAATTTTTTAGTCGAAATAAACTAAAATCGTAAATATCAACGGTATTATAGCGCAGCAGGTGAAAATTTTGAAGAAAATGGCACTACAAATGCCATTTTTAACACAAAATTAAACTATACCGTATATATCAAAGGTGTTATAGCGCCGCAATTTATGCCCTACTTTTGATTTTCTAAATGTTTTCATAAAAAATTTAAATCCCGGGAAGGGGAGGGTTAACTACCTCCCTATCCTCCTGAAATCCGCGCTTGAGTAACTACGTATAATTTTTTCAGTTATAAAAAACAATAAAAAAACAAAAAAACCACAAACAAAAGCTAATAGCTAAATACTTTTTTTTGAGGTCTAAAAAGCTTTTTATTGAAACATTACCTTTTATATCGTAAATCTCAAAACATAAGATGCCCATCTCAAAAAAAAATAATTTCCAGTTTTTTGGGAAAACCGGTCAATGCCTCGTTCAATGTCAATTTCAATATGTCTGTTGATTTGCAGAAACGCTGAACCTCTCAGCCCGTCAGACGAACTTCTGTCATAGTGTTTTTATATTTTCAATCTTCTGAGGCATGGGAAGCTTCTTTCTGACGGGGCATTACTTACTGGCAAATATCCAAGAATGTTCTAATCAGCGAAAAAATATTTCCACACTTGTTCATTGCCTCGAAAACGTTATATACCTGATAACGTTTTGATTTAAGCTTTTGCCTACTTCTGACCAATATTGTTTCCAAATACTGACTTCGCCCAATAAAAGTTCAAGAATTTGTGTTTTGATTAATAAAACAGTTTATAGTATTTAGAAACGACTTTAGTTAATTTTGCCTTGATTTTGGCTTCATGTTAAACTTGGTATGAATATTTTTAGTTCAAAAATACTTTTTTATGTCCGAATTGATTTTCTCTAAAACTTGTTTATAAATAGAAACTCTATAATACTGTTCTGTATTTTCAATGGTTTTCGCGGTAAGTTTATCATGCGTTTGTATATTCTTGGTCTGACGGATTGAAGGTCAAACTGTCCCAAAATATTGTGTAGGGATTATAGAATGTATTTAAAGGCACTTTCTGCAATTTCTCGTTTTTTCTTCTTCAGGGTTATTACCAACAGCATCTTTGTTGTTGTTGTCTAATTCTTTCTGGAGCAAAGGGGGGGGGGGGTTCGCACCCCCCGCCCCCTCCCTCCTGGAACCGACACTAATATGGCGATGATATTTCAACACAGAAACTCAACGGTACTGTCGTTGTCAGTGTCAAAAAATTGATCCCATTGAATTTGGAATGAAATGTACGGCGTGATTCACCATATTTTCCCAACTACATAGCTCATTTATTATTAGAGATAGAAAAAGGGTTTAAATACAAATGTTGCTTAGTTTTTCACAGATTTTAAGAAAATTGAACCAGAAGTTTCAAAAAGTTATTTAAATGTTAAATTTCGACATCAACTTTCTTATTTTAAAAGGAACACCCTGTATGTTATTTTACCTCCATATCAAATTTTTTATTCTGATTCCAGAAATATATAACTTGCATACTCTGTGGCCACTACTTTTTGAGAAATTGACGATTTAGCGTTTTTCACTAAGGCGGCTGAGACTACGGATATACATTCGTAAATCATATTAAAACTGAAATATACTTTAACAAAGTAGGCCTTGAATTGCACAGAAGATTAATTTATTAGATTTTAACAAAACAGGTAAGTGAAATATAACGAATCTTAAAATAATTACTATTAATTGCTTATAGAACACGGATTTAAAACTGGGTACTGAAAAATATAATAATAATATAAGGTGAGGCGCACTTTATTGCATTAAAAGTTCAAAGACAAAAGTTTTTCTAACCGGGAACCTTCCGTCTGGATATCGTAGTGCATACTCATCTCGTGATCTTGCGGAATCTTTGCTGTATTCGATATAAATGGATAAAATATCAAATTTTTCTCTTTCCGAGTAAACCATGATTTCAAATTAATAAATAAAAATTAATGAATTTCAAATTATTGTCAAAACATTGTTTTGTCATTTCAAAGCCTACTTTGTTAAAATATATTGAGTTCTAATAAGATTTCCGAATATATGTCCGTAGTCACAGCCACCTTAGTGAAAAAAAATTAAATTATCAATTTCTTGAAAATTAATGGCCATAAGGTATACAAATTGATAAAATAATATACAGGGTGTTCTACTTGAAATGCGAAACTTGATGTACAAACTTGACATTTTTAATGACATCTTGAAAATTTTGGTTAAATTATTCTAAAGTTTGTAAAAACCTAAGCAACTCTTGTATTGAAACTTGTTTTCTATCTTTAATAATAAACGAGTTATGTAGTTGGGAAAATATATAAGTATGGTGTTAGTATACTACGACAGTTTTTAGAAATGCAGAAGGTATGGCGCATGGCACTTAAAGAAGAATTGTAAGTAAAAGTGCAGAAAATACTAAAGATGGTATATTTAATGCGAAAGTTTTCAAATTTTAATAAAATAATATTATGTATGTCTATGGCACGAAACATTATCATCCTTACCGAAATTTCCTTAATGGCCTCCGGAGTTAAGTCCTCAAATTTGTTCCCGCTCAATTTGAGTACGTGCAACTTGGTCAATTTGAGAAACGTTCTAGGCACTATTTCTTGGAGGTTGTTCCGCTGAATACTTAAGATCCTCAATTCGGTGAGGTGTTTGAAAACCCCCACTGGCAGTGATACTATTTTGTTGTCATCCAGGTTGAGTTCTAAAAGAATATAAAAAAATGTACAGCAATAATTTTTAACGTTTATGTTTGTCTTTCTGTAATGACACAGGGTGACTTATTATATAAACTTCCTGTTAAATCGTTTAATAAAAGAGTTTTATAACTTTTTGAGGGCCTTTAGATTAACCTGCCAAAAATCTAAATAAAATACCCTAGATCTTATTGCAAATAACATATATGGGGTTTCGATAAAAAATACCAACTTGGTCTCTAAATTTGACATTTCCAATGATAATTGAGTACCTTTTTTTAGTAGGAAAATCATAAAACACTAACAAAATTATAAAACTCATATTTTTAACCAATTTTAATGAACATATTTTCCATACTTTTTAGTTAAAACAATTTAGACGCAGGGCCCAAAATAGCATTAGGGAAACTTAATACCTTCTCCATATTTATTGGTATCGGGTCGAACAGCGACGTCACGCCGAGCTGGGAAATGTCATACCGTGTTAAATATATCGTGTTTTTTTTACGATTTAAAGGTGCAGTTAGACTGTGGTAGTGTAGTCGTCGTTGCATTGCAGCTGTAGTAAATTTTTTTCCATAGATAATGCAGAAAAGGATATTTTACAGATAAATAGTTAACAATATTTTTTGGTACACACTTTTTAATATAATTTACCTTGTTTAATGTTTTAAAAAAATGTTGGTGATAATAGACCCTATAAATTTTTGAACGTGTTAAAAGATACACCTTACATATTTCTTTTGTATTAACCAAGAAAGTTCCTTTTCTTCTTAATATAAGTTCAAAAATACTTTAGTTTTAAAATTAGGGTTGATTGTGTACCAAAGATGGACAAAATAAAACTTGGGGAAGAAAAAATGTGGTAATTTTGTATTTGCATACATATATACAGTCAATAGTATGTTCAGTGGTATTAGCGATAAATTAACAAGGTACTATACTAGTTATATCTGATCCGTTGATTAATCATTCTGGTATATTATAATTGCGAAGAAATTAGAGCCTTTTTTCTAAGTGACAAAAAGCGCTTAATTTTAGATTAAATCTGCGAACAAAACTATGTAATCGACAAACAATAGCATTATATTTAATAAATTATTAAGAGATACGCCTTGGCACCCAGAAATAGGGAAAAAAAGTACGACTAAGAGAGTCATCTTGCAAAACTCCCTGTGTGATTTTTATGTTTTCAGATAAATTCTCTTTTACCTGAACCTTAAGAAAAGCGGAGTCATACAATGATTTGGAGGTGCTAATCAGTTTTGCACTTATGCCTGTATGATACAATCTTGTCCACAGAAGTGGTTGGTGAATACTGTCGAACGCTTTCTTAAAATCTACTAAGAGCGCGTATACTTTTCTTTTTGGTAAAGATTTTATCTTCACATCGTCTTGACCTCCGGAACTCGGCTTGGGATTCTGGTAGAATACTGTGGCTCTCAATAAACAAGGAAATTCTATTGTTAATAATTTTGGTATAAAGTTTTGTTACATCCCGTTTTAATAAATGAAACATTTTTATGTGTGGGTACCTTTCTGAGATTATATTGAAAAGTTTCAAGATGTTGTTTATTCAATCCAAGGGCAGGTTTTTATAAAATTCATTTGAGATTAGATCTAAGCCAGTAGCCTTTTTACCTTTACATTTATTTCCTCCTCGATAGAACTGGACATCCGAAAAGAACATGCTCTTTCTTTGTTCTTATTCTTTGTCTTCCAGGCACTAGATTCAACGTCTTTAGAAACTCCAAGCATCTCCAGGAAAAACCTTGTTGATTCCAACCTTACCGGCTTAGCTGATGATTCTTATCTAGCCAATCGATCAGCCCCTTCATGTCCTCTGGGACCCTATCAAATACGATAATGGCCCAAGTGTTGCAAAATGTGTAGCAATAAGAACTTTTGAAAACAAATAAAATAATGTAAAAATCAGGGTTGGCCATGGGTAAGGTCAAAGGCAAAAAATCTACGGCGCATGCCTGACGCAGTCTGCACGCGCTTAGAGGATTTTTTGGCTCTGCGTTTTTTCCAGGCTAACTTGATTGGTAGAGTTCTTATCGTTATGCCAGTTCAACACTCGCGCCGAGGCACAGCCGAGACAGGACAAGACGGATAGTGAAGATGGGACCTCTCGCTTCGCCTCACCCTGACTTGCCTCACCTCGCTGGGTCTCCATCTGGGCCTTTATTCTTGAACTTCCGGGAGGAGAACTTGCTAGGGAAGTGGGCGTGGTTTACAAAAAAGTGAGATGGAGATATGCCAACGGATCAAGATGTGAAGAGGAAAAGGATACTCCTGCGGGAGCATTCCCTTCCCACACTTTCAAGAATACAGCCCCTAAAGTCGGTTTTCTGTGCACGAGTTTCGCGAGATTACCGAGGCTGAGCGAGCGCGACAGTGTACACTCTCGCATATTCCCGCGAACTGTCGTTGTAGTGTACTGTGATTTAAAAAAATGGAGTGGAATAACGAGAAAAAATTGAATTTTATGGAAATATACCAAACGAACCGGTGTTAAGGGACCCCAGCCATAGGTTTCATAAATACAAAAAACAATTGCATAGGTGCGCATAAGCGAACAAGTTGGATTTGCTACTCCGAAATTGAAAAAAAAAGAAATTCAATTGCATGATGACCAAATATTCTAAAATCCTAAAATTTTGACTGCGTCCTAAAATTTTAAGTAAAAATAGTCATATTTTCTCTGATTTTTTTTTGAGTTTATTCTATCCTTTTTGTCGAATGTCTATGGTAGGGCTCACTGAACCTCGGTTCCGATTATAGACCGGATGGCATCGAATAATATTGGTATCTTTTTTTAGCACCCGAAACCAACATAGATGCATGGTGTTATTATTATTATTTCTAATCGAATAATATTGATGCCTTTTTTTAGCACCCAGAACCAACAAAGATGCATGGTGTTATTTTTATTATTTCTCGATTGCATCCATTTTTAAGTGAACATAGCCTATTTGGTTTGACAGTCCACTTCAAACAAAAATTAAAATAAATGATTGGTTCAAATTCCTACTCTTTATATATATGTATATTCAGTTTTGAAATTCTGTAAATGACATAATGAAACCAGTGGTCTATATTGGATCTGTATTTATGGACCATTGCAGTTCCGAACATATTAAAGAAGTAGCTTTTGATTTTATAAAATAATATGGACTGGATCCAAAACTACTAATTAAAATAAGTATGGATCGGCCCTTGGAGGAATAACAGGGCCCTTTATGGGCCCAATGATAACCTGAAGTTTTTTTAAAATATTCATGGTTGCCTTGCAGGAAGAGTTTGGTACGGGAAAGAAAATGTCCTAAAATTTTTCCAAACTGTCCTAAAATTTTTTGGCTTTTGTCCTAAAAATCCTAAAAAAAATGACAATAAGAGTAACAGCAACAGCAACATCTGCGTCGGCCATCTTGTCGGGTTCTCGCACAGATGATGGAGTTCTCGGGAGTTTACAATTGCAATTGACACTCTCGTTAAATTAGCGAGAGTATGTATGGTCGTACTCGCGTACGAGTCTCTTGGCCGAGAGTGTGGAACCGGCATTACGGAAAATCCAAGGCAGGGTCATTATATTATCTCATAGTTATATTCCTGGGGGGCTATTCCAGTGGCTCATACCGATATCGTTACGTAGCGAATTCGTTATCGCGGCAACACCGCGGTTTGTTTTATTGTTTCACAATGGCCGCGGCCGTGTCAATTCAACTTTGACAACTAAACTCGCACAAAAATATAAGTTTTGATTTGATTGAGAAAAATTAACATGATTTCTTCTGCGATGGTTGCAGACATCGGGAAACAAAATACTTTTTATAATTCCTGCTGCCTAGTTTCTCCTGTGATCTTGTGTTCTCCAACCACCCGAATGGAAGACGAAAATAAGTTCACACCATATTTGGAGCCCACAAAGAACGGCACAGTAAGTAAAACTAGCTTTTGTTATGGGGAAATATTTGTTTTACTAATCCCAAACTTGTACATCACTGCTATTTTAAGCTGGGTTTATATTTTATACTCTTCTGTAAAGGGAATTGCAAGCCCTTATGATAGAATATACATAAGCATGGCCCAACTAGTTGAGTTTATCACCCACTTAAATTAAAGTCAGGCTTGGCAAGAATGTGATACATTGAGATTTATTTAAAATGAAAACTACTGACTTAGATTCTTGCAGTTCACCAAAGAAAAAATAACTACTTAAAGCTGTGATCAGATTTTGGATAAGTACTGTTTTGATAAAACTTAAAGTGTATACTTCTTTTTAGGTATAACATGCTAGGGTATGTGAATGGAGCTACATTTAAGAATCATTCTAGTAGGATAGTACCACACAAGACCACAACTCGGGTCACAAATTAACTATGGATAGATTCAAGTAAGACACAGAGCAACCTTCCAAGGCACGAAATGAAACTAGACAAAGATTCGATGTTTAATAGACATAGTGAAACTAACTTTCAGAAGAAACTGATGCAATATACATGTATGCTAAATGTTATTTGTTCTCCCATTAAAAAATAATAAGATAACTTTTAATGAATTAAAAATTTGTGTAAAATATAGTACAGAAATAAAATTTTTATTATTTAATTCTGTTAGGCCACATTTGTTTAAATCAAAAAATTTAAATGTCACTTAAGTGATAGTTATAGAACATTGGACCTATTGTAACTACGATTTTAGAACTTTTTCAAAAAAATTCGCAGATTTTTTGGGGGAGTCATCGAAAAAGTGTGGGCCACTATATATTATTTTAAGTTATTGCAAACTTTTTAAAATAAGGCAGAGTTTTTTTTCAAGAGACTTTAGATTGGTTTGGTGGGGTAAATTAAGTACAGTAGTAAGTTATTTCAAGCTCTGATTGCTATAAAAAAGAATTGATGAAGATGTTTTAAAAAATTGGACTGATGTGATTTAATATGTACCTAAATGATATTTCTTCATTATTTTACATCCATTTTTAAATTACCTAAATGATATTTATTCCCACACACACATAGCATAGCTTGATATTTATATAGCAGTTGGCTAATTAAGCAAATTATTTTAATTTTTAATACCTGAGTAATATAATTTAAGAAACCTACTTAGTACCTAATTCAAATAAAGGGCCTTAAATGTATGCTGCATTTTTAAATTAACTCTAAAGTTTTACTGACTGACATGGCAAGTTTTTTACAATGCAATTAGATAAATTTATTTTTTTGGCTAGATTAATACTTTATACTAGTTTTTAATTTAATATTACCAATTTATTATATTACAAAGAAAAAATTGATTTGAGTTGATTTTGTCACTCTTAACATTGCTATTAAAAAATAATAAAA
The DNA here is from genome assembly GCA_963921995.1 of Oxystoma pomonae. Classification (NCBI taxonomy): domain Eukaryota; kingdom Metazoa; phylum Arthropoda; class Insecta; order Coleoptera; family Brentidae; genus Oxystoma; species Oxystoma pomonae. Next base: position 75,278,579 of record OY998166.1, on the reverse strand, counting down.
TTTGGGATAAAAAAACTGATTTATTTTACTTATTGGTTTAAATGTTACTTAGAATTAAAAATTGTTTTCTAATATTTCAATAATTGGTGGATTGCATCTTTTCTTTCATCAGCTTGGGCACTGCTAACCTGAAACAAAAAATAAGATGTATTTCAAAATGTAAGCCAGTGAAATGGCTACTTAAGATTGAAAGCTTTCAGATTTGGTTTATAAAATCAATCAATTACACCAATAGTAACTTTTAATCACCTCACCCGTTGAACAAGAGTATAATCCGACTTATTAGACTTACATCGACTATATCTCACCATTTTTTTGGCCACCAGTTTTATTGCTGTCTGCCAATTTAGATTCGTTTAGAAAAGTACGGACCAAGTTTTACATTAGATTCTACTTTGAAAATTTTATTATTGACTATCTTTTTTTTACCCCACATCTTAATATTTAAGGTAAAGTAGAAACTTAAGTGATGGTCAATGCTTGTGTGAATTTGGTCCAACGCACTTTGATTTAGAAACTAAGGGAGAGGATAAAACAACTTTCTGGCTAAGGTCGTAAAAAAACTTGCCTGTTAAAAAAAACGATATGAATTTGGCCCTTGTATATATTATTTAGAAAAAGTAATGTAAACTGTCGATCAAAAAAACTATCAACATAGTGAATAATAATTAAAAACCTTGGGAAAACAAAGGGAACAAGTTCAGAAAATCTAACAAGTTGGGATCCAAGTGGAAAAAGACTTGAGTTTTTCTTGTAAATTAACGAAATAAGTGTGGCTTATACCCTAGTTACCCCAAGATCTTTAATTGTTATTTAATGTTTTTTTTTAAATATCCTGTGGACATAAAATGTTACCTTAAAACTTTATTCTTCCTTGAATTTTACTAATGAAATTTGAAATATTTAGGTTTTGGTGGATAATAAAAATAGTAGAAAACAAAAACTTAAATTACAGCAATAAAGAAGTGGAAATTTATGTGTGGTTGAAACGAAAGTAGCCAATTTTTTTTAATTTTACTGATGAATTTTTGGATTTTAAAATGTTTTCTTTTTAATGTGAAGGTAACTTACCATATGTGTTTTGTCCTGCTAAAATGTTTAGTTGCGTAGGTGGGGTGGGGTACTGCCTGCTTAAATGTATTCATCGTACATCTTAATAATTACGAGAAATCATTGATCTGAAATTAAATTTAAAGTAATTTATTATAGGTGTGATGTATGCAAATCTATAGTCTAATCAGCTAACCAGTTAGTTCACTTGAATTAATACTTCAGACAATAGCAATACCATGTGCTATTTTTTTTTGTTTTTTTTCCCAATATTTTTCCAATTTTGTGCCAAATTTAAAGTTAATCTTCTCATCTAGGCCTGAATCAAAATGAATGAATGACCTTTCAATACGAGGAAAAAAATGAGCTAACTTTTTCATGTAAAAAGTTTAGATTTTTATAACATATTTTAGGTACTGTATTATCAATTTTACTTATTCTTTTTATTAGTGACATCCATAAAATCTGCATAAAATATGTAACGTGAATTAAATAATCCAATTTTTTAAACGTTATCTAACAAAAATGCATAAGATTTGTTATATAGGTGTATATGGTTACCCAGTGGCGTCCCAAAGGAAGGGGGAGTTGAGGTAAAAACCCTCTGATACCGGTTAAAAAAACGAAATTATCTAAAATTATCCAAATTTTTTAAACTTTACTAATTTTGTGTGATGATGGGTTAAATAATTTACTGATAGGAACTAGTAAACTTTGTAAAACAGTAGATAAAAACTAAAAGTTTTTAAGACAGGAATTTGATCAACAGTAGAGAGTTTGAAAAGTTAAAAGTTTTATGCATTTTGATTTTGACAAAGGTGAGAAACTTGGTCTTAAAATTATGTAGAAACGCAAAGGTTAAATATTTAAAAATGACTATTTATTACTGACATAATTGCGAAACTTAAAATGATGTTTCGTCAAAAACCACAATACTCTACTTTTACACAAAAATATTATATTTACACAAATTTTTTTGTTTACTAGATTTAAGTAAACATTTTTAAAACTCAGAATCTAAAACCGAGAGGCCAACACCTCCAATAGGTGTACGAAAACTCGATAATACCTGACAATACTTGACTGTAGGTGTACCTACAAATTTAAAATCAGGTGTTGGAATTGAAAACTTACCAAAACTGATTTCTATGGATAATTTATCAATATACATTGAGCAGCTACGGTAAGTGTTTATTCCCAAACTTCATATTTTATTTTCTCTCTTATTAGCACTACAGCATGGGTCCTGCTCTTGGAGATTTTCAACAGTTGACCTAAAAAAAGAACAGTAAATTACATTACATTAAAACATTAAAACTTTGAAAACCAAAAAAAAAGAAAATGTGTACATCAAAATTTGTTTTAGCAAAATCAATTTGAATATATGAAAGTTAGGTACATGACTCTTATCTGTCTGTCAGAGGGAGGGAGTTCAAAAGATCTACTATCCTGTGCAAATAAAATAATTGAAGAAGGAGGGACAGTATGAGAAGGGATGCTAAATTTTTACTTGATCGTGCATAGCAGTTCAGAATCAGCCACCTCTCTTCAACTAGGTACTCAATGCGGTCTGTTGTAAGTACTATTATTTGTACAAGGCATAATATTTAGTAATTTGGCTATAACCTCAAAAAATACAAACATAAACTGTCCAAATAAATAATATTTGATTTTTTCTCGATATATAGGTAGATATTAGTTGATGTTAGATTTTTTTAATAAAAAGTCAGTGTAATAACCTTGGATCAAACAAATCCTGCATTCTTGAATTTCCAACTTTTTTTTTTAAATGTATGAATATTTTGTAAAATTATTTTTCGGTTTTCTGGCCACTGGCTCACGTCTTTTCAAAATGTATAAACTGAACTTAAAACGGACCTATTATATCTTTTTGTTTACATTATGTAAGTAGTGTCCTTTAAGCACCAAAAAGAACAGAATAGAATATAAGATAAAGTAAATATAAGTACTTACCCAAACAAAAAATCTGGAGGCACTTCCACACAAGGCCCATGTGGATTTTTCTTCACAGAGAACGTGGCTTTTCCAAACAAAATTCAATAACGGTTGACCACCATCACATTGTGATCAGATTTTTAGTCCATATTGCGTGCAAATAGCTCATGAAAATTATTATTTTCCCGAAATTTCGCCGCAACAAAAATCTAAACAAACTTGACTGACTGTCGGCATTTGACAGTTGTTTTGGGAAAGTATTGCTGGTTGCGTGCCATTTAAGCCTTCTTTTTAATTAATAATAAACGATGTTGCCGTAACAGTGAAAATAATGGCGATAGCGATCGTTATCTCATAACGATAGCCCACTGGAATTGCCCCCCTGGGACCCAGACGGACAAATGTCATATATTGCGACAAACAAAAACATATACATACCTATGAGATTTACCAGTCCTCTAAAATTGTGATCTTGTAGAGTAGTAATGTTATTTGTGCTGAGGTTCAGGAATTTTAGGCTGGGTACACCCCAGAAGGCGTGCATAGCTATTTGACTGATAGACGAGTTGCAAATCGTTAATTCTTCCAGGTGTTTAAAATGCTGAAACAAACAAACATATCACTTTTAGACACACAAAAAAATAAAACAGGTGAACATAAGTGAGTTAGCTGGTCAATATATCAGGTGTTTCACGGGGGTGGCTCAGAGTGAGAGTGGCGCTAGAGAAATGAAACTTGGTGATATCATATAATGTCACAAGCCACGTGACTTCGGATGACTTCTGGTTCCTCCGAAAACGTACTCAACTTTCGATTTTTAAATGAGACACCCTATATGCGTTTACATTTTTGGAATCCTGGGAACATTCTGTGTCCAACGGTAGTCAAATTTTTGAGAGCTTATAGAAAAAATTATATTTTTTTTGTTTAATCTAGGTGGCCATGATGTGCCAAAAATTAATATTAATTTAACGAAAATTAAAAACACTTTGTCAATGCTTTACGCTTAATTTGATGTGTTCACACTATCATTAAAATGTTAAGGTAATAAAGAATAATTTGTAGTGAATAAATAGGAAATTAAACAAAAATTTTTTTTTTGTTTTTGATTGATAGGGTCGTTAACAGTCGAGAAGGCTTGCTTGTCATTAGCTATAAAATTCTTCATTTGTTTATAAACTGCTACACTACCTCCTCAACTCTCCACAAGCCTGCGAGTTAAAAACAAATAATTTAGTTAATAAAAAGCTAAAGGTTTTTTTGATTTTCTACTTCTTCACGAAACATTATTGTTTATCACTTTAACTTTTTTAATAATATTGTGTGATCGTGAACACATATCGTCCAATTTAAAAATATTAAGAGTAAATCATTTACAGAGTGACTTTAATATTTGTTCAATTTATTAAGTTTCAAATATTAATTTAAAAGCTGTCAAAATTTGACATCTGAGATACTGTTGCATGCAAAGTCTTTCCAGGCATCCAAAAATGTAAAATTATACAAGGCGTCTAATTGAAAAATCGAAATTTGATGCCGTTTCCGGTGAAACCGAGAGTCAACGTGGCTTTCCAGAACAACTCTATATGCATATCTAGTTTTCGAGATATCTTCAAGGGGTCTTAAAATTTCAATTTTTGCAAGCAAATATTTTTTAAGGAGAATTTAAGGATTTTTTTAAGGAGAATTTAAAATTGGTGATTTTTTTTTTGTGCTGCGAGGACCAAATATAAACTATTGTTGTTGTAAAAAATTTGTTAACCTGACTGAAAAGGTACAAAAAATTGGATTTTTTGAAAGGGAACCGATAAATTATTTTTATAAAATAAATTTTTAAATTATTTTTTTAATCGTGTATTTTCATTATTGCTAAAAATTGTCAAGTACCACCATATTGAACCCTGTTTGAAACGGCACACAGTGGACCTGGGTATAGGGAAATAAGAAAATTTTGATTTATTTCTTTTAATATCATGTTTTTGGAACTTTTTCAGATCATCTTTTGTTAAAATCAAAGAAGTGTTGCTTATGTCTTATACGCAATAAATAAATAAATGATAGGTGAAAGAACCCTGCCATTTTCTTATGGGGGTTTTCCGATTAAAAAAAAATATGTTATAAAGGGTGTCTCAATGAGCAATTTTTGTCATGGGCACTTCCCCGAATATGTACAAGGTGAGCTAGAAATTGACTAAAATGTTCGTTCTTTTACTAAACTTAACCTTCGTTTACAAGAAAACCAAAAATAGGATAAAAATGGTTTCTGCTGATCTGATTAGTGTGGACAGAGTATCGAAAAACTACGCCTTAAATTGTTCAAAATCCTTTATTTTAGAAGCCCATTTTGTCGCTTACGGGGGTAGTAGGATTAGCAAAACAAAATGGTTTCTGATATTCTTAAAATGATTTCCACAAATAACATTTTGAATATGTATAGAGAACGTCAAAAAAAGTTTTAAAACTCTCGAAACACGCTTATTTTGAAATATTCCTTACAAAGAAAATACCAATTAGGCGTATTTCGCGAGTTTTAAAACTCTTTTACATTTTTAGAAGCTTATAGCTTATTTGAAGAGCATGCTTTTTAGGGTATAAAAAATCTTTTTTTTTTGCGTAATTTTAGGCGTATTTTTTGTCACTCAGTGCGGGAAAGTGACACTTTCCGAACTATAATTCGTGCGCTCGCTAGTAAAAAAAATAATACCCATTAAAAAAAATCGAATTTGAGTCCGTTATTATCAAAGTAATTTATTCAGAAGAGTTTTCTTCTGGTGAATTTTTTTAGGTTGGTCTAAGTAAAACCGGACGAAGCAAGGATTTATCAACAAGCGTTATATATCTATATATCGTAATAAAATGAGAAACAAAAACGCTTTGTCCAATATACCACGAGTGTTACTTTAATTTTTATTTGCTGACACGAGATTTACTTTGTTGTTTTTTAAATATTTTGGCTTTTTAGTTCTGCGCAACAAGCCCCCTCCGGAGCGATTGCTTGCTGGTGCCTTAAAATTAGGGCCACGTAGTATGAAGCTCCAATTGGGGGTGCTGCTGCGAACGTTACCTCTTTTTGAGAGTCATGTTATAGTGACCTTATACTTTTATAGGTTCCTTCTTTATAACCTGCTAAAAGGTGCAGTATTCTGTATTTACGGTCTTCTGCACTTTTCCATTTTGATGTTCTTGTTTCTCAGTTTATTTGACAGGTGGCGCACACAGGTACTACGTCTCCGCGGATTATAAACTTTTTGTTTTAAATTCGAGAGGTGTGCATGGTTGCCTGTGTAGCCTCAACTGCTAGGTATCTTATGACTCCCTGATGATTCCTAATAAGGATGACACAGGTCTGTAGGTGTCTGGATTCTCCATTAGACATTTGATGCCTGGTCATAATGAAGTGAGAAACAAAAACGCTTTGTCCGATATGCCACGAGTGTTACTTTAATTTTTATTTGCAGATACGAGATTCACTTTGTTGTTTTTTAAATATATCTTGATTATTTCAAACTGGTGGATGATACTCTAAAGTCACTAGCTAGTTTTATATAACGGGCAAAGAGCTTCAAAATTTGTAGAATAAAATTTGTTAGTTAAGTTTCTATATAATCAGTTTTATTCTGACCTACCATAAATACCCTCCTCCTACTTTTAGGTCAATTTCGATTGCGGCGACCAAAAACCGACAAAACTGATATCGCACCTATAATTGGTTGAAATATCTTTTTTCATCAGTATTTTTACTTTAAAATGGCATTATATGGTCTAGATCAGTTTAATTTAAATCGCTATATTCCAAGAAGTCGCAGAAGATCGCAGCTATTTCCACAGTCTTTTATTTAGCTTGGAATGTAAGTATGTTTGTTTGGGTGGAATCTTGCAACTTAATTTTGACCAACTTTTCGACATCCTATCGGTTTCAAATTTGACATGCTTATATAGTTGCGGTGACAAGACAAAAATATAGTTTGATAAAATTGACAGCTCTCCCCTACTCGAAGGGGTTGGAAGGTGGAGGTACAGTTGAAGTACGCCCGATTTTGTTGAAATTTGGTGTGTTGGGGCACTTGGGGATGAAGATAAGGAACTTCTAATCAGATTTTGAATATTCAATATGGCGGATTCAAGATGAACGATTTTTGATCATGTTTTGCTAACCAATTTTAACTAACTTATACACATCCGATTGCCTTTAAATTTGGCATGCACTTATAGTTATATGTTAGATATATATATATATATATATATATATATATATATATATATATATATATATATATGTCATTATTAGGCACCCCTCCTCCCTACGAGGTGAGTAGAGGGGGGAAAACACCTAAGTGTTTCCGATTTCAATCAAAATTGGTATACGGGGGCTTTTGGGGCTAAGGAATACGAATTTTTGATCAGATTTTGAAAATTCAATGTGGCGGATTCAAGATGGACGATTTTCGGTAATGTTTTGATAACCAATTTTAACTCACTTATCCACATCGGATTGTGTTCAAATTTGGAATGCGTTTATAGTCCCGGTGAAAATACAATAATATAGTATTTTCAGGTACCTACCCACCTCCCTCTAATGAGGGAAGTGGAGGAGGAAAAAGATTTAGTTTGTTCGATTTCAATCAAAATTGGCATATAGGGGTTTTTCAGAAGAGGAATTATGGCGGATTCAAAATTGACGATTAAGCATACAAATCTAAAAGTTGTGTATTCAAATTTGGTATGGGTTTATAGTTTCGGCGACAATACAATAATATGGTCTAACGAGGGAAGTGGAGGAAGGAAAAGCTTTAGTTTGTTCGATTTAAATCAAAATTGGCATACAGGGGTTTTGCGGGAAGGGGACATGAATTAAACACTAAATTTTTATTGAAAAAAACTTTTAAAAAGCAAGCTTTTACTAAATGCATTCAAAATTAGAAATTTTTTTTTATAATTCCTATACTATAATAAAAGCGATGAGAGCAAATTAAAAATTTTAACTTTACGGTGACAAAGAGAGAACTATAAAACTAACTAAATTCTTCTTCTATTCGAATGATAAATATAATGTTTCATCTAAAGAGGCTGGGAACGGGTGAAATTCCCGTGCTTGCCAAGCCTTTGAAAATGTCCTTAGGCTATAGAATAATAAAACTGTTTCTTAGGTGAATCGTCGATATGACCGATATACGATACCTTAAGTTAAAATTTTTAATTTGCGCCCATCGCTTTTATTATGGCATAAGAAAGAAAAAAAATTATTTTCTACTTTTCAGTACATTTAATAAAAGCTTGTCCTATCAAAGATTTTTTAAATAAACATTTATTTGCATATTTACTTATAGAGATAGTAGGACTTTGTATAAAAAAACACTTTTAGTTTATGCATTTTTATGCGTCAAAAAACTTTTAAAAATACTTTTTTTTTGTAGTGATGAACTAAAATAAGTACCTTAGGCTTAATTTTTTTTTGTTATTAGAGAAATTTTTATTACTATTAAGGAAAGGTTATTCATTATAAATGTCACCCCCCTCTTGTCAGGTGTAAATATTTAGCCCTGTGGGAGGTACTATTTTAGATCTTAGTAAATGCCACTGCAAATGTCTAAATTTGACATATGCGATGACATTGGACAATTTTGTTGAATACTATTTTTTGTAAACTGTATAATAACAGAGAAAAGAGGGGGTTACACAGACCGACAGACAACTTTTTTTTCCGTTGATTACGGTGTTTTGGATCCTTAGTAACTCATTTTTGATAAAATTAAGAAAAGACAAAATTTCACGATTTTAATAGGCCCCCATACCATATCGGTATGGTGGACTAATATTGGTCTGGTGGACTAGTTACATATTTTTGACAGGTTTTGACAGTAGTACGTATATAGAAGATTTTATTTTTTATTAGAATAACTATTTAGGGACGTCACCTACACAAAAATCAATCTTTCTTAAAATTAATTAAAAAGTGAACTGTGTACGATAGATAGATTTTAAGCAGGTAGGTAAAAACTCTTCACATTTTTTTTCTATTTTAGCTTTATTTTTTAATTTGTAATCACACCATGTATATCCAAACTTCAATATTCATATTGTCAATATCCTTGCAAAGAGCTGGAAAACTTTTAATAAACTTAACAAAGCATGTCCTTTTACAGAAAATGCAGAGTTCGTTTTCGAATATTCAATTTACAACTTAAGTCAAACTTATAACAAAACTCTCTTTAGTATCCACTTTACAAAATAGGTTTGGTATTTGGATTTTTCAGTGGCGGCTTGTATTATAGACCGTGGACAAGTCCAACACTTGGGTGCACTTTTATTGAGGTGCGAGAGAGAATGGCTGAGAGCTCGACTGCCGGAGCCAAATGGTTTATTCGCAATCTCCGCCATCTTTGTCAGGTTTTGCGCGGTTATTTATGGCATTCTTTCTTACACCTCAGTGAATGCGCATCCAAGACTTGGACATGTACACGCTCTAGTGGGTAAGGGTGCTAAAGGGTGTTATGTTAAAAGCTTGGTAAGTTCTTTTAATTTTCAGAAACCCAGAATTTGCTGGCAACACTGACGTGTGTCCTTTGGATAAATCTGACGTCACTAGCGCTTGCCACCGTTTTTATTAGGTCATCATCAATTTTGTTTGTTCGAAAGTTTGAGACAATGATGTGTTTGAAGTTAACTCTGTGTTTCGGACTTCCATTGTCTATATTTTATTTATACACGACGTTTAGATCAGTATAATCCCTGATCGTTTTCAGATGCAAACTACAATCTATTCCTTATATACTATGGGAAATCACTCAACCGTGAAGATTAAGAAATTGGCTCTGCCCAAGAAGGGGCTTCCAAGTATTTGGAATTTCTACATATGGTTTACTGAAAATACCCTGATTCTGCCCAATAAAGGCAGCTTCAAGGAATTTTCGTTTCTTCCAGTGTTACTCCTTGTGCAAAACCTTTGCTTCTGTCCACTTTATTCAGTGTCGTTTTGACCATGCATGTTCGGCGACTCCTGATTTCGTTGTTCCACCTCTTTGAGTATTCTTCTGATGTTCCTTAAGCCTAGCAGATAGTGGTCTTTTTGTTTCACCTTTGTATGATTCACCACACTTACAAGGAACTTGGAAAATGCATTACTTATTTTGTTTGTTCTCCGTTTCTGTTTTAATATTAAAGTTGTTCGCTACTTTTCGAATTTTCTCTGATACTCCCTTAATTTTTGGAAATGTAAGAAATGCATTTGATTGGTTTTGGATTTATAACCTCTGTCCTGTCTGCTAAAATTTAAAAATAGTATCTGTTATAAGTTTAAGGCTGTAGCCATTCTGCTGCAGATACTACTTAATGTTTCTTATTTCGATTTTCAAGTCATGAGAATTGTTACAAATTTGAACGTCTCTGTTATACAAAGATCTTATTATGCCTCGTTTGGTTTGAACCTTGATATAAATATTGTCCGATGTGAGTGGGTTTACGGTACACCATTTTTCTGATGTCGCTTTCTACTCGTTTGACATGTACATCAAGAAAAGAAATTTGACAATTTTGCTCCAACTCCATTGTGAATTTAATGGTGGGTCTTATGTTATTTGGGTGGTGAATAAATGCTAAAAGTTGTTAGTCATTCCCGGTCCAGACAATAACAGTATCATATCTCAGCCAGAGCTTAAGTTTATATGTTGCGGTATCAACTGCTTGTGACTCGAACCACTCTATGTAAATATTGACCACCACTGGCGAAAGCGATGAACCCATTGGCAGACCGTCATCCTGAGTATAAAACCTATCTTTCACCTAAAAATATAGACAGCACTCCAATAACTCCATCACTCCCTCCAGCGGCAGGCTGGTATGTAATAATATAATTCATAATAATATCTAACGATTTCCTTCATTCGTCATTGGTGTATAGATTTTCGACATCAAAACTGACAAATCTATCCTAGGGTCCTAAAACAAAAATATAAGAATATTAACAAAATGGTTGGAATTTTCTACAAATAAAGCGGTCTTGCCTGCAAGAGCTTGAATAATTTTCAAAAGGAATTTAGACAGATTGCTTGTTGGAGAATTACTGGAACTTGTCATTGGGCGTAAAGGTATATCGCATCTTTGTGAATTTTAGAAAGTCAATATAGATGAGGAGGCTTACTATATTGTAGTGTAAGTTGAGACCTTGTGTTGTCCGGAATACATCTGGAATACTTTTTTAAAGTTCTATAAACCCTACTTTCGATTATACGATAAAGCATTAAGAAGGATCTGCAGCAGAATGGTTACAGCCTTAAAGTTAAAACAGATACTATTTCTAAATTTCAGCAGATAGATACAGAGGTTACTAGACCAAGACGAGACAAATGCATTCCTTACAATCCCATACATTAAAGGAGTATCAGAGAAAATTCGAAAAGTAGCGAACAAATTTAATATTAAAACAGCTTTTAAATTTAATAAAACAATTCAAAGCCTTCTTAGTCAAAACCGGAGAACAAACAAAATAAGAAATGCATTTACCAAGTTCCTTGTGAGTATGGTGAATCATACATAGGCGAAACCAAAAGAACACTATCTGTTAGACTTAAGGAACATTAGACGAATACCCAAAGAGGTGAAATAACGAAATCAGGAATCGCCGAACATGAATGATCAAAACAACACCAAATGAAATGGACAGAAGCAAAGGTTTGAAGGTGACTTTATTGGGCAGAATTAGAGTATTTTCAGTAAACCAAGTGTTGAAGTTTCAAATATTTGGAAGCTCCTTCTTGGGCGGAGCCAATTTTCTTAAAATTAGTGGTTGACTGATTTTCCATAGTATATAAGTACGTTGCAGTTGCACCTGATCGAAAAGTCGTGTATAAATAAAATATAGACGATGGAAGTCCGAAACACAGAGTTAATTTCAATCAATTTTTGTGTTTCTGTCTCCTTAACTAGATATGCGGCGATTTGCATATTTAATCGATTTATAGATAACATGCTCATTAAAGTGAATAAAAAACGTTTAAAATATTAATTTTTTATCAGAAAAAAATTCACAAACAGCCAGCAGCGAACGTCCATGTAAGCAAAGGAAGCATTGCTTCCCGTAGCAGATCAAGAAACAAAAAACATATTATTAATGATAAACAAAACAAAAGCTATAATTAGCACGCATAACCCGTATACCAGCAAGAAGCAGCCTTTGAAGTATAAACGTAGAATTTGCCGGATCGAACATTTCTGTCTTTTACATTTTACTACCATGCATGTCTATCTTGCTTTATTTGGTTCGGCCGTTCGTATTACCAATCAATTGACTTTTTGACTCCCTTCGGCAAAACTCGCTACGTACTTTGTCATATCTCTGCGTTAGCAACATAGAGAAGACGTTACAGAACATAAGTCTGCGTCTGGTCTGTACGTGATACATGCTAAAGACGTGACCTTGATGAAAAAGCTCAACGCTAGACCACATAGATTGGACTCTGATATCTGTATTCGAGCAAACCTTTTGTTTTTTTTACAGATAAATAGTATTGCCCTACACACCACGTTTACGCGTACGTCCTATGACTAAGTAAAACTGTCTATTGACTTGTTTATTAGTTTACATAGAACATTTTTAGGGTCAAGTGTATAATTCGAGAGGTAAAGTTGCGGCGGTTTGTCAGTGAATAAGCAATTCCGAGAGCAACTATGTGGACTAAATACATATGCGTTTAGTGGGATTTCCAAGATGGATTTGTTGTGTTCACGTCGGAGGCAGGTGATTTCGCGGTAAAGGATGTAGCTATCGCTCGCCATTGAGAATGTAGACTTTTGTAATAACTTGAATAGGGAAATAAAATATTTTCCGTGGACGATTAATTAAATTAAACACTCAAATTTTCACATAAATTTTATTGGTTTAAGAAATTTTATCGTCTTTCAGGGACCCCAATAACGCTAAAAAGGTTTCAGTTATCAGAATTTTTGTTCTTCAGTGTTATAAAAGATATAAAAAATTTTCTCAAAAAATAAAGTTTGACTTACATTACTGTCAAACAAGGATTTTGTTTCATTGAAAGTTTATTTAAATGTCTGCTTGTTAATTTTTATGGTGGAAATTGTGATTTTTAGGATTTTTGAATTTTCGGTCAAATGAAATTTCTGTTTGGAATCACTGGAAAATTAAAAGGCTGGTTTAATTGTACATAAATAGAGCCTAATGGAAATGATAGCTATGAAAAAAAAAGGGGGCTGAAAGAAAGTAATAGTTCAGGTCACTAAAATGGGAAAATTAAACAACATGTTAAATTTGGATTATTAGAAAAGCTCTTTGAGGATGATGAAATTAAGTGAATATTTATTTTGTAATATTTAAATAAATTTACAATTAAAGCAGCCTCTCTAAAATGATTACAATGGACATACATGAACGTACCTCCATTGGGCATCCATTTAGGTATATGTGCTCCATCATTGGATATACCACCTTTGATGGAGGACCATTGGATATACAAGGGACATCCAATGCATGTTTTTGAATTATCTATGTGCCACTCATGGATATCCATTGTATATCCATTGGATGTACTTTTTCTATGTTGGTTCTACTTTGAAAACTTCTGCCTGTTTGCGCTACATATTTAGCGTTACAGTTTGCAAATTAAATTTTGTAAAATTGATTTTTTTCTAAAGGATTGAAACATGTTAGAAAGTTCTGAAAAATATTTAAAGGATATTCCTGATTTCTCATGAAGATTTTTAAGTAAGTTTCCTATTCTTATTAAGATTAAGCCAATAAAGGTTAGAAGAATACATTTTGTTGCTTGTCTCAGGGTGATTTGTATGTCTTCTTGATTGGCTTTCTCAAGCTTTAAAGGTGAAAAGTCTTTATATTAAAGCATCAAAGACTGAGAGATTTTGAATTGAATGGTGGCAGGAGTCGTTGGGGATAATCTGATCTGTCTGTGTGGGTTTTCTGTAGATTAATTGTTCTTTTCTATGTTGAGATCTAGAAAATTGAAAGAAATTTATAAAAACCCTTTTGACATCTTTTAGTATTTGTCATGAATTTAAGAAAGTCCAAGTTTACACAACGTGTATAAAAGCAGATCATCTTTCTTTCTGAAACGTAAGTTATTAAATCGAAAAGGTCTTTTACAATATCTGTCGTTTGTTTTGTTGAAATACTTGGAAATAAGTTAAACATGTCAAAAGTATCTGGCAGGTAGTGATTTTTTCTTTTTCATCGATAAATTCGATTGTAAATTTTATAGTAAATTTATCTTTAAAATTTTAATCTTGTTTAAAAAAGTTTTTTAATCATTTAGCTAAGTAATAAGCCGGGGCTAGAATAAAGCCTATTATATAAACCATATAGTCTTAGGCATCGTAAATTCATGGGAATATTTAGCGGGTGTTTTTAAGGGTTTTAAAAGTGTCTTTGTGGTGGCTAATAATTTTTTTTATGGTACAATCTTAAAAGAGAAAAACGACGCAACAAAAATGAATGCTTTAAAACTTAAAAAAAAACTACCTCAAAAAAGATAAAGAACAAAAGAAGCAGCACCTTGAAAGAGAAAGACAAAAAAACTTTAAAACTCCCAACAAAAAAATAACCTACTTCAAAACAGATAAAGCACAAAAGATAAGCGACACCAGTATATTCGCAGACCACAATTTTTAACTAGGAGTTCTAAATCTAGCAGACGTAGAATTTACTACTGGAGAAATTAAATTACTGGAGAAGAGCTTTAAATTCAGTTCATAAACCCAACTTACAGAAGAAATAACAACTTTATTTATAAAAGAACTAGAGGCAACGAAAAAGGTATAACAGGGACAATTAGAGGCAGATATATTCATTTTCTAAGAAACTAGAGCAGATGCAGGGAAAATAGACATGGATAAACAAAACAAACTAATCGCAGTGGCGTAGCCAGGGGGGGTTTTGGGGTTAACCCCCCCAGGAGGTCCAATCCAATCTACAATAAATTAATCATGATCAAGGGACCGAGGAAGAGTTATAGCTCCCCCACTTTTTTGATCCTTTACTCCGGTTTGTGACATGTGTTTGGTGTTATATCTCAAATATTAAAAATTTTACCGGCGGTACTATGACGTCATTAATTTTAACAACAATTTTAGTTTAATTTTACGGAATTTTTCTCACCAGCATTCAAAACGTGTAATAATTGGCATTCTTGGTATATTTTTTCTTAAAATATTCATCTGCGGCGCTTTTATGATTTGGCAACACATCTATATACACCACCGCAACCCACCCCTCCTGACATCTAATCCAATCTACTTTCCCAAAAATATTTTACAAAAAACGAGAGAGATCAAAATTTTTAAATTATTTTTTATTTTTTTGTCAGTTTTCGCCTGCGACGCTATACCAATATTATATATTATTACAATTTTGTTTAATTTTAGGCAATTTTCTTATCAACAATATTTTAACCGCGTAAAAAATAGCAGCTTAGTGTATTTTTTTTTAAATTTTTGCCTGCGGCGTATTTAAAGGCTAATTTAAAAACCAATCTGCAAATGAAACTTACTTTTTAAAATAAGTATTTTTGTTTCGTATAAACTCACTCAACACCTCTTAAACTGCCCCTCTCCCCTCCCTACAGTTCAAGAGCTCAAGCAATAGTCACCTACCTAATTTTTAAGAATTTGCCACAGTTGATTTTTATTAAATGATGAAACCCCCACAGAGTCGATTTCTGGCTACGCCACTGCTAATCAAGAACATAAAAGAAATTAAAGACAAAAATTTTAAGTCAAAAAAACTCTCTGGTAGTGAATAAAAACAATTATACATTGAAAAGGTAGTACATTTCCCCACATGTTCCCTCACCTCTCTTCCACCTTCACTCCTCTCCTACAATGCCACCAACATTAAAATATTCTTTAAAAACCTGATATAAAATTTCCTTAACCCCCAAACTCTCTCAATTTCCCCCGTCTACCGTCCACCTTTACCCCCATCCACACTTACTCTTTAACAACCATAAACCCTCGAAAATATCCCTTAAAAAGCTTTCCTAATCTAAAACTCAAAATCCACGATATTTTCAATTTGCCTATTTCATTGACCTAAATATTGCTTTTTTTCAGTCCCCTTAATTTTGCCAGCTATCAGTTCCATTAGACTCTATTAATGGACAATTGAACTACTAAATTTCCTAAATTTCCAGTGATTCTAAACAGAGATTCCATTTGACCGAAAATTCAAAAATCTGAAAAATCACTATTTTTACCATTAACTTTCAACCAAATGAAATTCTTATTTGACAGTAATTTTTACGTTTGAAAACACTATTTGTAGTTCAATTCTATTTATTTTTCTTATGCATTCATATCAATTTGCCCCCCTTTAAATCCTGATTTTTTACGGAAATTGTCAAATACAATCAGCTGTTCTTTTGATTTCATATTTTTTTAATGCGTTGATGAAAAAAAGGGAATTCTAAAATAGAAAATTGGAGAGCCCAACGATCTGTCACAATCATGAGACGTTATATTATTAAAGGCAGTGGCTAAAATTCAGATCTAGAGTTACGACAGCCATTTTTGGGGTTGGATTGCGTTGGTTGGCGCTTTTTGTTTTGTATTGGGAGGTGTGGGTTTACATATGAAAATGTAAAATATGTGTTTTCCGCACTTGTCGTAATTTTAGCCACGGCCTAATTTAAAGTGATTTTTCTATTGGTGAAAATGCATGTTTATTATAGATTGTTCATTTTGGTAAGTGGATAAAGGCAGAGTCAAGAAACCGGTTCAAAAGAAGCGGTCTTTACGCAAAGATCAATGACCTGTATTTTGTTTTTATTGCTTTTTTTCGTTTTTTTTTTGTTTTTTAAGAAAATTTATTAAGTTTTCTAAATGTTTTTATAAGTGAAACACTATAATTTTTAGGATTTTTTATAACAGTGAACAATAAAAATTCTAATAACTCAAACCTTTTTTAGTGTTTATTTAATCAAGAAAATACAATACGCATGCGTAGACTTACATCCGAAATGAAAGATCTTAAAACAAAAATTAAAACTTACAGGCGACATTTTGGAGCCGATAAATATTATGGTCAGTGTTAGTAGCTGAGAGGATGTGAATTAAAAAGTAAACTTTTGCCTTACAAATAGAAAAGTTTTAAAAAACTGCTTCCGTTTTCTCAATTTTCACCGCACGTCGCGTCGCTGTAAACAGCGGATAAAGAGCAGTTAAGTCAAATCCATCCAGCGATCGGTATGGACTCCTAAAGCCTATGAGACTTGCTGGGTCCTTTGAGACTTGCTCGCTGCTTGCTGGCATCAGCTGCTTCCATCGAAATCTTTCCAGACGCGCTTGATAGCATGAAAACGGAAACCCACAAAAAAGCGGAATTTACAAAAACCGAAACACAATTGAACAGAAAGTAAACATCCGAAACGAAATAAGAAGGAAAGTAAAGCAATCAGGAAATAATGGATACGAATATAATTTTATAGAATTTTAATTTTCTCGATCCTTAATAGACACGAAATTATTTAACCGAATTACAAAATTATCAGAAATAATTGTCTAGAAACGAAAAACACCCGACCCACAAATTGATAGAAAATAATATGCCCGATCCTTAAATGAGCAGTAACACAATCCAGTCGAATTGCTATTGGGCATGCGTCAAATTTAAATATCTAGAGCGTCGTAGGCCCTGAATTGCGGCGTTGACAAGTTTCTCTATTTGGAAGATGATACGGAGATTTTTCTTTATTGAACGATTTTATTTAAGTTCTAAGTTTCTGGCTGTCTGCCTGTCTATCAAATCTTTCGATTCATTTTTGTAATGTAGGTCCGATGACAATACAATACCTATTATAAAGAAATTTGGGGATAGGGGGTGGTTGAAGATTGTAAAGGGGGTAAATTAATACAATATCACATTTTACTTCGACTCTTCCCTGCCGTAAGCCTGGCAACCTAGCAATTGAATTCGTGGCTATCGCGATATCGGTTTAAATCCTTTTCGGCCACATTGGGGTACTTGAATTTTGTGGTTCGGCATTATAATGTTTCTATCAAATTATTTTCATTAAAACATTTTGTGTTTCTATAAAAATATGTTTCGTTTAGATTTAATCGTATGCACATATTTTCTAGGGATTTGATTTTCCCGTCATTTCAGTTTCGAGACAATTTTTTTCGGATCAATTATTTTCTTTTCTTTTAAATTCTGACAAATTATGTTACTGCCAAATTTGGTTTCGGTTTTTTTCACTTTCTGGAAGGGATTTATCAGGTGCACTCGTCCCGTATGTTAAAAACTGAAATTCAAATATTTTAGCTTTCAATTTGATAAAGCATAAAGTAACAGGACACGCATTTATCATACTACTATTTGACTCCTGAATCTCTGGATCAGAATTATTTTCGAGAATTAAAAAAACATAAAGAAAAAATCCCATTTGAGTGTTATTAAGAAAAAGCGAGACCTCCAAAATAAAAACAGGTTTTCTAACATAAAATATAAAGAAAGGTTAAGTATGCCTTTGTGTTTATCAGGCTCTTTATTCTTAAATTGTCAGAAAGGGAACTTGCTAGGGAAGTGGGCGTAGTTTACAAAAAAGTTAGATGAATATATGAAAAAGTATAAAAGTGTGCCATTTTTACAACATATTTTATTTTTCACGAAAAATTGGGTGATTATCGCACGAATGCTCAATCAGAATAAAAACAATCCATTCACAACTCGAATACAATTCATTTTTATATAAAGTCACGGAAGTAGTTTATCAAAGTCAAATCAGGCAAATGCGAGTGGGACGGCAATATTAAAATAAATAGCAACTCTGAATGTTAATATAGTAGACAATTTTTTGATTTTGTAATAATAATGTCCAGCCATAAATATAGGTGGCTGTTGAAAAAAAAATTCAAAAATTGGAAAATTTTATAAATTCTAATTTTTTTTATAAAGTTTTAATTAGCCCGCTTTTTTGTCTGTCCATTATTTGTTTGTTTGGTATACAAATCTTGAAATCAATTGTAAACTACCGATTTCAAAAAAGTTTGGAATACTTATCCAGGTCCGGTGACATCGAAAGTAGTTGAAATAAATTAGAAACTGGATAAAAATCCTAAGGCAAATTACACATTTACGCTAAAATTCTGGCAGGTTGCCAATTTTTCATTAGTATTTCGTAATTTATTTCCTATAATGATGTAATATGGCAATGAGTAACATAAATACAATATCTACATTATTCTAATAAAGTATTCACTTTAAAATGCATAAGGAAGTTTATTAAATATAATGTTTTGTTTTACCTTTTAGAAACAATTATTGAAATCTGGACTAGGACCTTCTCTGCCAATAATCTGACGGCTATTTACTTGTTTACGTTTGTTTTTGTGCGTGTTGTTAGTTTAAAGGGGAATGATTTTTGCAATTGTTATTTTGATATTTTTGTTTTAAGACTTATAAAAGAAGTGTGTGCAAATATAACAAAAATAACACAAGTATATTAAACCGCTATATCTTAAATTTTGCTTCAGAAGCAATCGGAACGCGGGGGGTCTACAATATTATAGTGCTTTCAATGTCAGTTGGCACACCTCGTTTTACAGTGTTACTCTAAAATTATAGAATTTCGCAAACATTTCCATTGAAATAAACGATTCAAATTCATGTGACTTTCCCCGTATATTTTTACAGCTTTTTATGGTACTACACGTGGATTAGACATCTCACGTGAAACACATTCAGGTCGAAGAAAAAGTCTTATTGACCACCGTAAGAGTCTACGGCGTTCTGAGTTATGTTAATGCGGTATTACGTTTATTTACGAATATTCTTAGTCAGGGTCGTGTCGAATTGAAATAAATTTAAGAAAAAGCGTTCTTGAATTATTCTGGCATAAAGGCATACATGTATGTACAGATTCAAAGACTTATTTTGAATATTTACAAATGTTTTAAAAAGAAAACTATAACTCTTCAGGTAATCAAATTGTAAATAGAATTTAAAAAGGGATTTAGTGAGGGTGAATAAATAACAAAATTATAGAATAGCGAGCTTTCCCTCAAAAAAGGTAATGTTAACCGTAGATCCGGATTTCGCACTTGTGGTGCGATCTACGGTTACCATTACCTTTTTTGAGGGAAAGCTCGCTATTCATTGATTTTGTTATTTATTCACCCTCACTAAATCCCTTTTTAAATTTATTAACTCCAGAGCTTAGGATATCTGTAAAGATAATTATATCTGTCTCCGTAGAGACGTTTAATTTTTACTTCAAAATGAAGGTACATCTGCCGATTCTGCAATTTGACAGATGGTTGTCTTTTACATGAATCCTGTTTCATATTTTTCCATCATCATTTCATCTCCTAATTCCTAGCACCGTACTGATGAGCACCACAAGTGCGAAATCCGGATCTACGGTTACCATTACCTTTTTTGAGGGAAAGCTCGCTATTCATTGATTTTGTTATTTATTCACCCTCACTAAATCCCTTTTTAAATTTATTAACTCCAGAGGTTAGGATATCTGTAAAGATAATTATATCTTTCTCCGTAGAGACGCTTAATTTTCCTTCAAAATGAAGGTACATCTGCCGATTCTGCAATTTGACAGATGGTTGTCTTTTACATGAATCTTGTGTCATATTTTTCCATCATCATTTCATCATTTCATCTCCTAATTCCTAGCACCGTACTGATGAGCACCACAAGTGCGAAATCCGGATCTACGGTTACCATTACCTTTTTTGAGGGAAAGCTCGGTATTCATTGATTTTGTAAATAGAATTTGTGAACTGACAAAACTTAGTCGGAGCAGTGTTTACAGGATAATTAGAGCATCGATCATTCTGTAAAGAGTCAAAGAGTTGGCCAAATTCTCCAGAAGCTTGATGCCGGTAATCAGGATATTATTAGGCAAATTATTTATGGAGATTATAACGAAAAGAAGGTGCCAACGTTAAAAATGAACAGGCCGATGAAATTTTCGTAGATTTGATTACTGATTTGATAAATTTGCTGTTTTTGCTGAAAACGCAATATTATAAAAAAATAACGTTGATGGTGATAATTTTTTGTTGATCTAAGTACTCCAGTAAATCTGGCGAAAAAGTGGAAAAAAATATGATCCTCGTGATTTTTCGGTCAAAGTTCCAGGCTACTATCTTGATTAACACACTAAAAGTTCCCTAAAATCCCCAGATTATTTTTAAAGTTCGTTGTTTTTGGACGTATGAAGCTAAAATTCAGAAGGTAGGTACATAAATACAGTACAGACAGTATTCTAAAAAAGTTTGTATAGTTAACGAAAAAGTTCAGTTTAAAATGCACGCATATTCAATAAAATGTATTTTACCTTTTAGAAAGAATTATTCAATTTAGGATCAGGACATTTGCTGGCGAAAATCTGACAAACAGGGCACGAAATTTATTCATTTAGTCATTCAATTTGAGTTTCTCACTGCCACGGACCTGGAAATAGCAAACAAGGGATATGAACCGACGTTCGTGATTGAGGACTGAGAGGCAGTCATCGATATAACATTGGTCTCACGAAGTATATATCAAGATATCGTCAACTGGAGAGTAACGTAGGAGATCTTCACGTCTGATCATCGCATGATCAGGTTCGAGATGGATACCGGCGAGAAACAACAGGAACTCGTAAGGAACCCGCGTAACATGGACTGGGGACGCTACCAAGCGATCCTGGACGAGAACAAAGGACTCCTGAGTGAAGACATCGTCACAAGAGAAGAACTAGAAGAGGCAGTCGGCAACCAGCTTCGAGGAGGCATTCTCCCCAAAACTTTTGTCGCCAAGGCAGGTACCTTGATAACCTAAAACAGGGCGACGGAGCGTGGGGAGGAGGGCTCCTGGGAGGAGTACAGGGAACCCAGAAGAGAATTCAAAAGAGAGGTAAGACGCTGTAAAAATGAGAGCGGGATGACCTACTGCATATATATAAATTCTCTCCCAGAGACTTACAGGCTCCTTAAGATCCTAAGCAGCGACTCAAGGCAAACCTTTACGTCGTTAAAGAAGTCAGATGGAAGCTGGACCGCCTCAGGCGAGGAGTCGTTGCGGCAGCTCCTTGAGTTCCACTTTCCCGGAGAAGGAGGCGACCGCCAGACGCAACATCCAGCTAGACCACGGACGGGCCTACAGCCTGACTGGGGGCTAGCAGATCGCGTGATAACGGACGCCACCATCATCTGGGCGATCAATGATTTTAGCCCCTATAAGTCACCTGGGTCAGACGATGTATTTCCGGCGTTGATGCCGAAAGGCCAAGAGATACTCCTTTCGTACATGAGGAGAGACTTTAGATCCAGCATTGCGCTAGGATACGTGCCGACAGCATGGAGCAAGGCTGCCGTGATCTTTACCCCAAAGGCGGAAAGAAAAGACTACACTGCAGCGAAATCCTTCAGACCCATAAGTTTAACATCGTTTATGATGAAGGCAATGAAAAAGATGGTGGACAGACACCTCTTAGGGGGAGTCCTTGCCAACAATCCTTTCCATAAAGAACCAGCACGCCAACATAAATGGCAGGTCGACCGACACAGCCTTACATGCAGTAGTGCACAAGGCAGAGAAAGCACTTCGCGGAATTCTTTGACGTAGAGGGTGCTTTCGACAAAGCAAGGGTACAGCTCATAACATCCGCTAGGTGAATCCAAGGTACAGGTCGAGGTTACAGCAGGATGCCCACACACACTGCCTGTCCTCACAGCTATGGTGCCTAATTATGGATACCTTTCTGGAAAATCTGGCCTTTTAGGAAGGATTTGACGCCCAAGCGTATGCAGATGACGGAGTTGTGGAGGTGATAGGTTGGGTTGCTTCCCAGACACGGACAGAACGGCCTTTCTGTTAATCCAGCAAGGACAGAGATGATCCTGTTCACCAAAAAGAGAAAAATGGAAGGATTCAGAGAACCCATAATGGTCTCAGAGGTAAAGTACTTGGGGGTCAACCTGGACAAGGGGCTCACCTGGACATCGCATGTTGCCAAAATGACCGAAAAAGTCCAGGCAACAATGTGGCAACTGCGTTGGGTGGTAGAACCTCCACTGGATGTATACGGCAATACTAAGACCTAGTATCCAATATGGATCCATCGTCTGGTGGCAGGACCACCATATCCCAAAAGCTCAGAAGCCTGCATGGGCGACACCAATACAAACCCTCGAGACCATTCTGGAACTGCTTCCGCTACCGACTTGGACCAAGAAGGAAGCGATGGTGACCCATTTGCGTCTGAGGGACACCTAAGAGTCGCCCAAATGGCCACCAGGGTGATGCCACTTACGTCCTTTGAGATCAAGGCAACCCGAATTCCCTGGAGATTTAATAAGAGGTATAAAGTCGAAATTTCCAATAAGGAATTCTGGCAAAGTGAGAACCTCCACCAACAGTTCGAAAGGAACGCTGTGATATGCTACACCGATAGCTCCAAGCTTAGGTATAACAAGTAGACAGTTGCAAAGTCGACTCATTAAATGGGCTAACGATGCACTGGCAGACTCCTGGGAGAGCGAAAGAGAATGTAGACAGTCCAAAGAATTCATTGACGGACCGGACGCGGCCAGACTCAAATGGCTTCTGGGAAGGACACGAAAAGATATTGGACTACTGACCGGCCACAACTGACTCAGAAAGCATCTTACTTGCATCGGGATCGGGAATGACTCTATCTGCCAGTCCTGCGGGAGGGCGGAGGAGACATCCTGGCAGCTCATTGCGAAGTGCGATGCATACTTAAGGATGAGGCATCAGGTACTCGGACAACCGAACCTGGATGCAGAGGACCTACAAACTCTCATGTGGGCCAAAGTACTGGACTTCGTGAAGAAAGCCCGAAGAGCCAACTACCGTACAAGCGGTACAGGTGGTGAATTAGGGGGCTGGGCTGGGGTAAGATAACAGGGACCAATTGGGCCTACTTGCCAGGTCTTGGGCCGCCCCTTATTTACTACTACTACTGTTCATTTGTTTGCTTTTGTCGATGTGCTTTTGATAGATTTTTGTTAATTTTGTATGTTTTCTGCAGTTGTTATTTTTATATTTTTGTATTAAGTCCTATAAAAATGCAAGACTTATCTGTCACGGGTAAATAAAATAAGTGTATTAAATCGCCATATTTTAAATTTTGCTTCAGAACCAATCAGAACGCAGTTCTGCAATATTACCATAAACAGTCCGACGGAATTTCTTTAGATTTGGTTACTGATTTGGTAAATATGCCTTTAATCTATAAAGTGGGCCTTTTAGATTATTTTAATTTCTTTGACGACAACGCAATATTACGAAAAAATTGTGTGGGTAGATCTAAGTAAAATTACTGCTACACATTAAATTTATCTATATTAATCAAATATGAAAAATTGTAAAATAATATGGTAACAGTAAAATTAAACGGCACTTACATTCGATTTTGTTCCGCGTCCGGAATAAAACGGAAATTGAAAAGCCATAACTGAATTGAAACGCAGTTTTGTAGGATTTAATTATCTTTTCCTTAATTGCCCAAATAAATTTATTGTCACGTTCCTTCTATTAAATTCTAAACCCCCGCTTTACGTGTAGGATTGTTTTTTGCTTGCTTTGTTTCTTTTTCTAATGGGTTTTATAGGGATTTAGCAGAGACCGTCACAGAGAAGGAAAGCGATAGCCCCCCGCCCCCTACAAAATTAAATATTTCAAAAAATAACGTCTATGATTACTACAAGTTTAGGTTAATTTTAAGCACTTAAAATTTGTAAAAAATGTAATTTGTGCACACATTTTTGGCATAATTTTCGAAAAGATTACATGATTTTGGCAAGTAATTTGGACAAAGTTATGATTGTTTTCAACAAACCAAAACTACACTTTTTTGCACTCTACGCGCGTTTCACTAACAACGTTAGCATCACCAGGAGACGATAACCAATGAAAACAATCATAACTTTGTTATAGTGCAACCAAAGGTTCCAAATTCCCAACATAGTTAAGAAATTTGGAATTAAGTAAGATTAGACTGCACTCCAGCTAACCTTTTTGGCAGCTAACACAACCCACTTTTTAGGCCACCGTACCAATATGTTATGGAAGACTATTAAAGTCGTGAAATTTTGACTTTTCTTAATTTTATCAAAAATGAGTTACTAAGGTTCCAAAAACACCTTAATCGACGAAAAAAATAAGTTGTCTGTTGTCTGCCTATATACACGATAACTCAATAACGCCTTAATCCATTTTAACGAAATTTGGTAAAAAAATCCTCTATCGGCTGACAATCAGCTGATTAACTTTTGGGGGGGCAGGGTTGAAAGGGGAAAAGAGGGATAAAATATTTTAAAAAATTGTAAATTTAGAACAAAAGCAAGTAGCCATATACGGTTTTCAGATTTAAGTTTCCAAATTTGTGGGAGCTTTGGCTTGCGAGTTATTTAAAAAAACGTTAAAATATACAAAAAAAATCAAATGTAGATGTAAAGCAGCTAATGATATGGTGTTTTCAGATTTTTATAAGGTTCATATCTTTCAAAGGTACAGTTTTCGAGATTTTTTTATTTCTTTTAAAATAAAATAATTGATTGTTTGCTGGACTGTCCGTGCTCTCTGGCACCAATTTTTTTAAAATATTTTATTAAAAAAATCGCTTAAATATCCCAAGACGATATGCTGTCATTAATTTTTACAAGCAAACAAAATTTAATTTTTGCACACATTTTTGGCACAATTTTCAAAAAAATTACATGATTTTGACAAGATATTTGGAATTAAGTAAGACTAGACTGCACTCCAGCTCAGCCCTCTTGGCAGCTAACACAAACCACTTTTTTATATAGGGTGGGCCACAAAATTCCGCACTTTTTGGATTGGCTATAACTTTTGACTTGATTACTCGATTTTGAAGTATATTGACTTTTTGGAAAGATAAAACGTGGGAGTTTTTTGATTCGGTTAAAAATTTAAAAATTCTAAAAAATCCAAGATGGCGGACAGTTTTAAAAATGTGTAATTTTCACCCCCCATGAAAAAAAATTATGTGCGACAATGAACCAACTCTAAAGCTTTCACTCCAAACGCTTATTGTTTCTATATATATTTGAAGTATCGTTTAATTAAATCAGTTGGGAAATAAAAAAGTTATAAGTTTTTCGACTACGAGTGTTTTGGCTTCACAATGAAAAAAATCACATCATTACATACATTTTCCATTTGCTATATTTTTTTACCTAATTATTTATTTAAGAAATAGGATATAAATACCCATTACTTTTTTATTTCTTATCCGATTTAATTAGGTGATACCTCGATATACGAAGAAAAAATGGAGATTTGGAAATACTAATTTTTATTTTGTCCAGTGTCTTACTTAAAAAAAATTAGGCGTGTAAAACCTAACTCTTTTTAAAACTATCCGCCATGTTAAATTTTTTTCTAATGTCAAATTTTGAACAAACGCACGCAACTCTCATGTTTTGTCTCTTTAAAGAATATTTTTTTTTTAATTAAGTAATCAGGCCAGAAGTTATAGCAAATTGAAAAAATATGTAATTTTCTGATTTTTTTCCAATGTTAAGCGCAAACACTTATAATCTAAAAGCTTATAACCTTTTCATTTCTCAACCGATTTAATTAAATGATACGTTAATATACACATAAACAACGACCGTTTGTAGTGAAAACTTTAGAGTTTGTTCATTGTCGCACATAAATTTTTTTCAGGGGGGGTGAAAATTACGCATTTTTTAAAACTGTCCGCCATCTTGGATTTTTGAGAAATTTTAAATTTTCAACTGAATCAAAAAAGTATCACGTTTTAGCTTTCTAAAAAACGAATATCTTTACAAATCGAGCACTTATGTACAATTAGTTTTGGGACTTTTGGGAATTTTATTTGGCCTATAGCTTATTCAGGAACACTGTGTCTGAGAGCGGGAACACCCGATTTTTTATATAAATAAAAGGGATACTAACCGATCATGGCTCAAGAATACTTCGCCGTGGGATAATTCTACGCAAATTTGTAAATGCCTGCTCAAGCATCGGTATTAGGATCCACAGCGTTTGACTTTTAGAAGAGGTGCCGGCTAAGTGATAGCAAGACTATCAACAGGGCATGTTTTGAAATTTGACACACACGAATAACAAAAAACCATTCAAATAAATTTTCAGTTTCAAAAACTTCTAAATCTTCTCAGCAGTGTCAACATATCTTCAAAAACAGTGTAAAGTACAATGCCAGATAATAACATAGAAACATCCCAGCAAACCAGGAGGTGGCGGTAAACAGTCGGCTGCTAAATGATACCGGCGGATTTCTGACGGGACGTATGGGCATTTGCAAAGCAGCCGTTAAAATCTTCCTGTATTTCGAAACGTATTTGGCGCTCGCTAATTCGAATTCATTCCAAGGTTGGTTAAACGCCACCAAAATGCGCTTTCTAACGACTAGGTTCTTTGCTTGCAGAAAAACGCCTGCGTGCCGATTCTTGAATTTCGAGGTAATGGTCGCCTGGGAACGTTCACAACCTTCGTTTCGACCAATAAGAAGGCTCAGAATCTGCCAAGCATGTATGGTAGACGCGCAAAGCTGACTCGGTTAGCGCCCGTTCTCTTGCTTAGAGGCAGGTGTGTAAAAGTGGAGGAAGGTTTCTTCGATACACGGCAATCGGGTGAGGTTCGGCTGTGGTCGGACAGGTTTCGGGTAACTCGTGATAGCTTTAAGGCGCATTATTAGTCGATATCAAGAAGGTGACGTTCCCGTGCGATCTTTTCTACAAAATTAGACGCTAGCTCTACGCAACCTTTCTTGCGGCGGGTTCACAACATAGAAATGAATCAATTTCTATGGTGCACAACGGTTAAAGTGAAAGGGGAATTTGATTTAGAAGGCTCGTGGCGATGGCGTAGTGGTAGAGTATCAGAATCTCACTCGGGACGCGCAGGTTCGGATCCCGGTTGCGTCCAACACTTTTTTTTTTAATTAAGGGTAAAATACTGGCGCCCACCCGCGTATCGGCCAACGCATGCCCAAGCGGTCATGGGCGGTATACAGGCCGCGGCGCCCCAAATTGTCGAGCCGCCAGCTGGCTTCCGAAAAATTGTAAGAGATGCGCTAGCAACCAAACCACGTTGGGTTTGTTGGAACTGAAGTGTTTATAGGGCTTTAGGTTTACGTTCGCTTAGATCAATCCGGACTAGAGCAGTAACGTCACGAATCTACCCGAGGTGGATCTGAATCCCAACCGGAGCGCTCGCGCAGCGACTAATTATCGAACATGCTGTTTGCTCCAAAAATGACATTTAAACTCTACTTTTTTATTTATTTCAGTTTTAAAATTTTTGAAATAGGACAGCCGGTTGAAAAAGAGTCCACAAAGAGAAAACAAAACCAATTTTAATTGAAAAAAGTATAACTAGTCTAGTCATTTATACCCACCCTTCAAAATTATTTTTATTTTGCTGAAGGCATTCCTCCCATTACTTGCTCCTGAGAATAATCGGGGACCAACTCAGACACATAATTGCGTATTTTGGCCCGTTTTTGGGGACTACTCCTATCGGGTACAAGTTGGACAAACATTTCTTGCGGCGGGTTCGCAACATATAAATGAATCAATTTCTATGGTGCACAACGGTTAAAGTGAAAGGGGGATTTGATTTATAAGGCTCGTGGCGATGGCGTAGTGGTAGAGTATCAGACTCTCACTCGGGACGCGCAGGTTCAGTTCCCGGTTGTGTCCAACACTTTTTTTTTAATTAAGGGTAAAATACTGGCGCCCACCCGCGTGTCGGCCAACACATGCCCAAGCGGTCATGAGCGGTATACAAGCCGCGGCGCCCCAAGTTGTCGAGCCTCCAGCTGGCTTCCAAAAAATTGTAAGAAATGCGCTAGCGTCCAAACCACGTTGGGTTTGTTGAGACTGAAGTGTTTATAGGGCTTTAGGTTTACGTTCTCTCAGATCAATCCGGACTAGAGCAGTAACGTCACGAATCTATCCGAGGTGGCTCTGAATCCCAACCGGAGCGCTCGCGCAGCGACTAATTATCTAACATGCCGTTTGCTCCAAAAATGACATTTAAACTCTAATTTTTTATTTATTTCAATTTTAAAATTTTTGAAATAGGACAGCCGGTTGAAAAAGAGTCCACAAGGAGAAAACAAAACCAATTTTAATTAAAAAAAGTATAAGTAGTCTAGTCATTTATACCCACCATTCAAAATTATTTTTATTTTGCTGAAGGCATTCCTTCCATTACTTGCTCCTGAGAATAATCGGGGACCAACTCAGACACATAATTGCGTATTTTGGCCCGTTTTTGGGGACTACTCCTATCGAGTACAAGTTGGACAAACATTTCTTCCTTCTTGGAGGAAGTAGACGAATTGTGGAACAACACACTGTCTCTTTCGATGCATTTTTTTCTGCTTGACCCACAAAAAGTTTATAAACAGTACAGAAATAAGATTAAAATGTTGCCAAAAAGTAGGGTTTGTTTTGCTCTAAATCCTCTATATTCCAGTGGCGGCTCGTGAGTTTACAAATAGGTGACGTAGCATCGCCGAACCCCCCCCCCCACCTTTACTTTCGATTTGTATTGTGTATGTGTACGTTTAATAAGGGGGACGGCTTTTCAGAGTTTAAGAAGTCTTGTTTGCCATCTTCCTTTCACCCCGAAAACGATTTTTCCAGTAAAACACAAACTCCATTATACACAGGAAACATTAAAAGAAAATAATAAAAACGAATACCGCAACTGAAGAGAAATAGCAATAGCACGGCACGCGACGCTGAATATTACTGTCACAAAATTATAATAGAACCAGCTTAAAAGTTTGCATCATATGCAATCACGCCCAAACGTCGGCGGAAACGAGACGCGCGTGCCATCGTCATGGCAACCGATTTGAAAAGTGAAAGACACGAGGGAGCTGCTGCGCAGAGTGCCTTGAAGTTTGTTTTGGCCAAAGAAATTAAAATAAACTAGAAATCGCATAAAAGTTTATTTAACATAACGTTTTGTTTTATCTTCTAGAAACAATTATTGAAACCAGGATTAGGACATTTACTCCCTACAATTTGACAACCAGGGCAAAAACGTTATTGATTTGTCGCGGCACGTTTTGCCATCTTAGGTCCCACCGATCCGTCCGCCTTCAATACATGGAGTGCGCCTTCTAGTTTATTTTATTTTCTTTGCTTTTGGCTCGTGGAGAGTTATTTAAATGAAAATTATTTTGTCAGACTGCAAATAAAAGGTAAAGCGAGCCGCCACTGTACCGCTATACTCTCGCGATTTTGCGGGAGCAGAAACATCGATCTGTTTTAAATCTGGAGTAACAGATTTGGAAATCCAAACACGATACTCGGAGCACGAGTACATAATCGAACATTTAAATTTCAGAGCACTCTTGGAGTACGCGAGAGTGATTTTACAGCAATAAATGAAACCGCTATTACTCGCCAGAAAGATTTTTATAATTTTCCAATAGTTTGTTAACTATACAATGATTTACAAAACTCACATACAATCATATATTTAGGATCTGGAAACCTTAAAAATGAGATTAGTCAAGCCACCCGCCCCCCAAAAGATATTCGAATTTTGATATCTTAATATTTCGAACCAATTTCGAACTAATTTTAAACCACTTTTAAAAATTGTGAACCACACTCTCTCCTGATTTTTTTATAATCAAAATGAGGGGGTTCAGCCGGACGTCAAGCTACACCCCCCTCATTAAAAGCGTAGAGAAAAATGAAAAGGAACTATCCGAAAATTAAGAACTAATTTCGAACTCCTAATATCAGAAAGTTATGATTGTTTTCCACAAATCAAAACTACACTTTTTTGCACTCGACGCGCGTTTCGCTAATAACGTTAGCATCATCAGCAGATGATAAACTGTAAACTAAATTAACCTACGCTCTACCTTATATACAATCTTTTAGTGGGCGGAGATAAGACTAATAATTTGTGATTGATCACGATTTCTAATCCTATCTCCCCTCAACTAAAGAATAAAGTGTACTAAACAGGATGGGTCCTCTATCTTTATTTAAACTATTTCTGGATTTAATGATTTCCATGCTTTTATATGCATTTAAAAGTCTTTTGTTTGGTACACTTTTTAGAAGTTTTAGGTTATCTAATGTGAATCCTATTGTTTTCAAAAGCATGCTCGGCCACACTTTACTTTTCTGTTCTTCCGTATTTTAAGTGTGCTAAATGTTCTTTAAAACGTGTTTGAATAGAGCGTCTCGTTTGGCCAACATATTTTTTGTCACAATCCATGCAACTAATTTCGTAAATTCGAATTTTTTCTAGAACTGTAGTTTTATCCTTAGAACTTCTTATTGTGTTACCGGATTGATATACTAATTTAAGACCAGTGTTATTAAATACTTTTTGTAATCCTTTCGTATAATTAGGATTATAAGGAATTGATACAAATTTTGAGTCGCAGGTAAAAAGTGGAACTCCGAAAGGTCTTTTGAAAAGAATGTCTATTTATCAGCTTATTTATTAAGCCTATTCTTTTCTGCTTCAAATCTTTCTTTGTTTAAGGGGAAATTTACTAATCTATATGTTAAAAAGTGCAAACTTGCAATCTTATGTTGTAAGCACTAAAAAAGGTCATTTGGAATATACTTATTGGTGGCCGCTCCTCTTCTGTATAGGTCGAAGTCCAATTTATTTTTATTTCTTATAACTAAAGTATTTAGAAATGGCAGTGTACCGTTGTTCTCTGTTTCATAAGTAAATTTAATTGTGGGAAGAAGAAGTTTAGTAGGAAATCCCAAGGATAAAACTACAGTTCCAGAAAAAAGTGGAATTTACGAAATTAGTTGCATGGATTGTGACAAAAAATATGTTGGCCAAACGAGACGCTCTATTCAAACACGTTTTAGAGAACATTTAGCACACTTAAAATACGAAAGAACAGAAAAGTCAAGTGTGGCCGAGCATGCTTTTGAAAACAATCATAGATTCATATTAGATAACCTAAAACTTCTAAAAGGTGTACCAAACAAAAGACTTTTGAATGCATATGAAAGCATGAAAATTATTAAATCCAAAAACAGTTTAAATAAAGATAGAGGACCCATCCCGTTTAGTACACTTTATAATTTAGTTGAGGGGAGATAGGATTATAAATCGTGACCAATCACAAATTATTAGTCTTATCTCCGCCTACTAAAAGATTGTATAGAAGATAGAGCGTAGGTTAATTTAGTTTATTGTTTATCGTCTCCTGATGATGCTAACGTTGTTAGTGAAACGCGCGTCGAGTGCAAAAAAGTGTAGTTTTGGTTTGTGGAAAACAATCATAACTTTGTTTTAGTGCAACCAAAGGTTCCAAATTTCCAACGTAGTCCTAATATCACCAAAAATAATTTCTAAAAATCCATTAGAAACCCTGTTTTTTTTTTAAATATGGTGGGGGGTGCAGGTTAATGTCAAGCCACACCCCCCTCAAAAAAATTTCAAACTTTGATATGCTTCTAATTTTGAACTAATTTCGAACTAATTTTGTACAACTTTAAAAAAATTAACCACCCTAATTTCTGTGATTTTTTATATTTATTCAAAAAGGGGGGGTTTAGCCAATTGATTGCAGTCAGTTTGGAAGGCATAGAAATATACTAGAAACGACGAGAAATCACGGAAAAAAAATATTTCCATTTTTGTTGGACTTTTGTAACCTAATATGTGCATTATCAATTTTTTTAATTTTTTGGCCAAATGCCCAGTTTTTTTGCAATTCATCTGGAAATCCTGACAAGGAGGGTAGTTACCTGTATCCCCCAACATATTTTTTAAAAAAAAACAGGGTTACTAGTGGATTTTTCGAAATTCCTTTTGGTGACATTAGGAGTTCGAAATTAGTTCTTAATTGGAGGTAGCTTGTAGTCCGGAAGAAGAAGTTTAGTAGGAAATCCCAAGGATAAAACTACAGTTCCAGAAAAAAGTGGAATTTACGAAATTAGTTGCATGGATTGTGACAAAAAATATGTTGGCCAAACGAGACGCTCTATTCAAACACGTTTTAGAGAACATTTAGCACACTTAAAATACGGAAGAACAGAAAAGTCAAGTGTGGCCGAGCATGCTTTTGAAAACAATCATAGATTCATATTAGATAACCTAAAACTTCTAAAAGGTGTACCAAACAAAAGACTTTTGAATGCATATGAAAGCATGAAAATTATTAAATCCAAAAACAGTTTAAATAAAGATAGAGGACCCATCCCGTTTAGTACACTTTATAATTTAGTTGAGGGGAGATAGGATTATAAATCGTGACCAATCACAAATTATTAGTCTTATCTCCGCCTACTAAAAGATTGTATAGAAGATAGAGCGTAGGTTAATTTAGTTTATTGTTTATCGTCTCCTGATGATGCTAACGTTGTTAGTGAAACGCGCGTCGAGTGCAAAAAAGTGTAGTTTTGGTTTGTGGAAAACAATCATAACTTTGTTTTAGTGCAACCAAAGGTTCCAAATTTCCAACGTAGTCCTAATATCACCAAAAATAATTTCTAAAAATCCATTAGAAACCCTGTTTTTTTTTTAAATATGGTGGGGGGTGCAGGTTAATGTCAAGCCACACCCCCCTCAAAAAAATTTCAAACTTTGATATGCTTCTAATTTTGAACTAATTTCGAACTAATTTTGTACAACTTTAAAAAAATTAACCACCCTAATTTCTGTGATTTTTTATATTTATTCAAAAAGGGGGGGTTTAGCCAATTGATTGCAGTCAGTTTGGAAGGCATAGAAATATACTAGAAACGACGAGAAATCACGGAAAAAAAATATTTCCATTTTTGTTGGACTTTTGTAACCTAATATGTGCATTATCAATTTTTTTAATTTTTTGGCCAAATGCCCAGTTTTTTTGCAATTCATCTGGAAATCCTGACAAGGAGGGTAGTTACCTGTATCCCCCAACATATTTTTAAAAAAAAAACAGGGTTACTAGTGGATTTTTCGAAATTCCTTTTGGTGACATTAGGAGTTCGAAATTAGTTCTTAATTGGAGGTAGCTTGTAGTCCGGAAGAAGAAGTTTAGTAGGAAATCCCAAGGATAAAACTACAGTTCCAGAAAAAAGTGGAATTTACGAAATTAGTTGCATGGATTGTGACAAAAAATATGTTGGCCAAACGAGACGCTCTATTCAAACACGTTTTAGAGAACATTTAGCACACTTAAAATACGGAAGAACAGAAAAGTCAAGTGTGGCCGAGCATGCTTTTGAAAACAATCATAGATTCATATTAGATAACCTAAAACTTCTAAAAGGTGTACCAAACAAAAGACTTTTGAATGCATATGAAAGCATGAAAATTATTAAATCCAAAAACAGTTTAAATAAAGATAGAGGACCCATCCCGTTTAGTACACTTTATAATTTAGTTGAGGGGAGATAGGATTATAAATCGTGACCAATCACAAATTATTAGTCTTATCTCCGCCTACTAAAAGATTGTATAGAAGATAGAGCGTAGGTTAATTTAGTTTATTGTTTATCGTCTCCTGATGATGCTAACGTTGTTAGTGAAACGCGCGTCGAGTGCAAAAAAGTGCAGTTTTGGTTTGTGGAAAACAATCATAACTTTGTTTTAGTGCAACCAAAGGTTCCAAATTTCCAACGTAGTCCTAATATCACCAAAAATAATTTCTAAAAATCCATTAGAAACCCTGTTTTTTTTTTAAATATGGTGGGGGGTGCAGGTTAATGTCAAGCCACACCCCCCTCAAAAAAATTTCAAACTTTGATATGCTTCTAATTTTGAACTAATTTCGAACTAATTTTGTACAACTTTAAAAAAATTAACCACCCTAATTTCTGTGATTTTTTATATTTATTCAAAAAGGGGGGGTTTAGCCAATTGATTGCAGTCAGTTTGGAAGGCATAGAAATATACTAGAAACGACGAGAAATCACGGAAAAAAAATATTTCCATTTTTGTTGGACTTTTGTAACCTAATATGTGCATTATCAATTTTTTTAATTTTTTGGCCAAATGCCCAGTTTTTTTGCAATTCATCTGGAAATCCTGACAAGGAGGGTAGTTACCTGTATCCCCCAACATATTTTTTAAAAAAAAACAGGGTTACTAGTGGATTTTTCGAAATTCCTTTTGGTGACATTAGGAGTTCGAAATTAGTTCTTAATTGGAGGTAGCTTGTAGTCCGGAAGAAGAAGTTTAGTAGGAAATCCCAAGGATAAAACTACAGTTCCAGAAAAAAGTGGAATTTACGAAATTAGTTGCATGGATTGTGACAAAAAATATGTTGGCCAAACGAGACGCTCTATTCAAACACGTTTTAGAGAACATTTAGCACACTTAAAATACGGAAGAACAGAAAAGTCAAGTGTGGCCGAGCATGCTTTTGAAAACAATCATAGATTCATATTAGATAACCTAAAACTTCTAAAAGGTGTACCAAACAAAAGACTTTTGAATGCATATGAAAGCATGAAAATTATTAAATCCAAAAACAGTTTAAATAAAGATAGAGGACCCATCCCGTTTAGTACACTTTATAATTTAGTTGAGGGGAGATAGGATTATAAATCGTGACCAATCACAAATTATTAGTCTTATCTCCGCCTACTAAAAGATTGTATAGAAGATAGAGCGTAGGTTAATTTAGTTTATTGTTTATCGTCTCCTGATAATGCTAACGTTGTTAGTGAAACGCGCGTCGAGTGCAAAAAAGTGTAGTTTTGGTTTGTGGAAAACAATCATAACTTTGTTTTAGTGCAACCAAAGGTTCCAAATTTCCAACGTAGTCCTAATATCACCAAAAATAATTTCTAAAAATCCATTAGAAACCCTGTTTTTTTTTTAAATATGGTGGGGGGTGCAGGTTAATGTCAAGCCACACCCCCCTCAAAAAAATTTCAAACTTTGATATGCTTCTAATTTTGAACTAATTTCGAACTAATTTTGTACAACTTTAAAAAAATTAACCACCCTAATTTCTGTGATTTTTTATATTTATTCAAAAAGGGAGGGTTTAGCCAATTGATTGCAGTCAGTTTGGAAGGCATAGAAATATACTAGAAACGACGAGAAATCACGGAAAAAAAATATTTCCATTTTTGTTGGACTTTTGTAACCTAATATGTGCATTATCAATTTTTTTAATTTTTTGGCCAAATGCCCAGTTTTTTTGCAATTCATCTGGAAATCCTGACAAGGAGGGTAGTTACCTGTATCCCCCAACATATTTTTTTAAAAAAAACAGGGTTACTAGTGGATTTTTCGAAATTCCTTTTGGTGACATTAGGAGTTCGAAATTAGTTCTTAATTGGAGGTAGCTTGTAGTCCGGAAGAAGAAGTTTAGTAGGAAATCCCAAGGATAAAACTACAGTTCCAGAAAAAAGTGGAATTTACGAAATTAGTTGCATGGATTGTGACAAAAAATATGTTGGCCAAACGAGACGCTCTATTCAAACACGTTTTAGAGAACATTTAGCACACTTAAAATACGGAAGAACAGAAAAGTCAAGTGTGGCCGAGCATGCTTTTGAAAACAATCATAGATTCATATTAGATAACCTAAAACTTCTAAAAGGTGTACCAAACAAAAGACTTTTGAATGCATATGAAAGCATGAAAATTATTAAATCCAAAAACAGTTTAAATAAAGATAGAGGACCCATCCCGTTTAGTACACTTTATAATTTAGTTGAGGGGAGATAGGATTATAAATCGTGACCAATCACAAATTATTAGTCTTATCTCCGCCTACTAAAAGATTGTATAGAAGATAGAGCGTAGGTTAATTTAGTTTATTGTTTATCGTCTCCTGATGATGCTAACGTTGTTAGTGAAACGCGCGTCGAGTGCAAAAAAGTGTAGTTTTGGTTTGTGGAAAACAATCATAACTTTGTTTTAGTGCAACCAAAGGTTCCAAATTTCCAACGTAGTCCTAATATCACCAAAAATAATTTCTAAAAATCCATTAGAAACCCTGTTTTTTTTTTAAATATGGTGGGGGGTGCAGGTTAATGTCAAGCCACACCCCCCTCAAAAAAATTTCAAACTTTGATATGCTTCTAATTTTGAACTAATTTCGAACTAATTTTGTACAACTTTAAAAAAATTAACCACCCTAATTTCTGTGATTTTTTATATTTATTCAAAAAGGGGGGGTTTAGCCAATTGATTGCAGTCAGTTTGGAAGGCATAGAAATATACTAGAAACGACGAGAAATCACGGAAAAAAAATATTTCCATTTTTGTTGGACTTTTGGAACCTAATATGTGCATTATCAATTTTTTTAATTTTTTGGCCAAATGCCCAGTTTTTTTGCAATTCATCTGGAAATCCTGACAAGGAGGGTAGTTACCTGTATCCCCCAACATATTTTAAAAAAAAAGACAGGGTTACTAGTGGATTTTTCGAAATTCCTTTTGGTGACATTAGGAGTTCGAAATTAGTTCTTAATTTGAGGTAGCTTGTAGTCCGGCTGTACCCCCCATTTTGAACATAGAAAAACCAGGAAGGAGTGTGGTTCAAAATTTTTAAAAGTTATTCAAAATTACTTCGAAATTGGTTCGAAATTATAAGCATATGAAAACTCGAATATCTTTCGTGGGGGAGGGGTGTGGCTTGACTGACCTTAAAAATGAGAAGTCTCATATTTTTGCCACAAAAACAAAAAAGTTATGTCCAAAAATAATTTTTACTTACGATCAACGAATACTACTAATTTTACGACCATCTCAACACGATTGTAATGTCACATTGACGTTCCTTTTTTTTCTAGTTTACACTGTTTATTAATTTTTTTTAAGTTTACATTTTTGTTTTATTGTTAATAAAAAACTATTTGTGATAAATATATAAATAACATAATAAATCAAAATTAAAATTAAAATAATATACGTCCCTTGGATAATAATAAAAACGTAAACGACAAGATGGCGTGACAAGCGATGAAACTTTATTTTCTAAGAGCACTAATTGACGCAAAAATGTGAATAATTTTACTATATTTTGAGAACAATAAATATTTATTAAACATATTATGTACATTTAAGAGAAAAACCTTGTTTTTAAAAAGATATGTAAAAAGTCCCTTAGTAACCTTATTTATTTTGAAGTTTTGGATAGAACGTCATTGAAATAGGTTATCAAGGTTGTTGACTTAAGAGCGTTTGATATTTTTAATAATTTCTGATATTGATGATGAAATTTTTATTGGTCGTACGTAAAGTATAATACACTAACTCGCATGTTACGTTTATTACACGCTCAGATAAATTAAGAACCTCGCCTCAATGTAAACTGCTATTAAATATATGCAGAGATATCTACCTTCCTATATAAAAGTTCATTTCGCTGTAAAGCAATTGTGTAATTATAAAAAGGGAGGTAATTTTCAGTGGTTATTTTCTCATTTTTAGTAACAAAAATTTTTTTCAAATAACAAATTCCTTTTAACCTCAAATTTGCTCTTGTTTAGATAAACAAAAATCAGACCGTGTTTGATGTGCTCTTCTGAAAGTTTACTGACGTTAAACTTCTTGCAGGCTATTGTAGTGGCGGTCCTAGGGGGGGGCTGATCACCCCCCCTTTGCTCCAGAAAAAAGTAGACAACAACAACAAAGATGCTGGTGGTAATAACCCTAAAGAAGAAAAAACGAGAAATTGCAGAAAGTTCCTTTAAATACATTCTAGATTCCTCCACAATATTTTGGGACGGTTTGACCTTTAATCCGTCAGACCAAGAATATACAAACGCATGACGAACTTACCGCGAAAACCATTGAAAATACAGAACAGTATTATAGAGTTTCTATTTTTAAACAAGTTTTCGACAAAATCAATTCGGACATAAAAATGTATTTTTGACCTGAATATATTCATACCAAGTTTAAAATGACGCCAAAATCAAGGCAAAATTAACCTAAGTCGTTTCTAAATACTACAAACTGTTTTATTGATCCAAAACACAAATTCTTGAACTTTTATTGGGAGAAGTCAGTATTTGGAAACACTATTGGCCAGAAGTAGGCAAAAGCTTAAATAATATAAAAACATACCTGATAACGTTTTCGAGGCAATAAAGACGTTTGGCAATATTTTTTCGTTGATTAGAACATTCTTGGATGTTTTCCAGTAAGGAATGCCTCGTCAGAAAGAATCTTCTCATGCCTCAGAAGATTGAAAACATAAGTTCTTAAAAACACTATGACGGAAATTCATCTGACGGGCTTAGCGTTCCTGCATATCAACAGCCATATTGTAATTGACATTGCGCGAGTTATTGACCGGTTTGCCCAAAAAACTGGAAATTATTTTTTTTTAGATGGGCATCTCATGTTTGAGATATGCGATATAAAAGGTAATGTTTCAACAAAAAACCTTTTAGACCTCAAAAAAAAGTATTTAGCTATTAGGTTTGGTTTGTGGTTTGCTTGTTATCTATGTTTTTTATAACTGAAAAGATTATACGTAGTTAATCCCCCCCCTTCCTTGGCTTTAAAACACCTTTGATATTTACGGTATTAATTTAATTTTGTGTTAAAAATGGCATTGGTAGTGTCATTTTCTTAAAAATTTTCTCTTGCGGCGCTATAATACCGTTAATATTTACGAATTTAGTTTATTTCGACTCAAAAATTACAGTTTTAATATAATTTTCTTAAACATTTTTTTAAATAAAAAATGTATGAAATAAACTACTTCAAATCCTCGCTTGTAGTTACTAAGTTTTTGTTGCATATATTAATATGTTCCTCATAAAAGCTATGCTTTTATTCTATTTTTTTTCCTATCGAAACCGCCCCCCCCATTTTTAAATGGCTGGGATCGCCACTGGCTATTGGTTCAACAGGTTGGTCTGGTATTGGTTAGATTGGTTGGGTTGCGTTTGATCGGGTTGCGCCGCGCGCCGCTGCAATATAAATTATTAAAAATACGTTTGCTAATTTCACATCAAAATTAAAAATGGGCCCGCCAATTTGTCACTTGACGATCTCTATGCGTTACATTTGCGCCTTCCTTAATTTCACATTAAATTAAAAAATTTTGCCCTTCCCTCCTAAGAAAAATGGACTGATGAGTCATTTGACGTCGCTTATCCTCTTTTCCGGTGCGGCTTTCTAATATAAGTTGTTAAAAATATTCTCGCTAATTTGACATTAAAATTAAAAAGTTGTTACTCCTGTTGTGCTAATGGGCCGGCCAATGTGTCATTAGACGTCGTTTATGCGTTACATTTGGCTGCATTTCAACTTGGCCAATAGTATCTTCGACGCCGAGCATAAATTGCGAATTTCTTGCACCAAGAGTGCTGTGGGCGAGGGTTCAACGATAAATTTCGTATTTTTTGGACGCCGTTCAACAAAGTCTGTCGATTTGGGTAACCCATAAATTCGTTAACTGGATAGCAACTATTACTTTTACAGGGTGGATAAATGGGATCTGGCATATTTTTAAAAAATACAATTTTTAAAATATGGAGGAAGGTCAGGTAGCCCCGGACAATTAAAGAAAAATTAATTTTTCCAAGAAACTTTTTAATAAAACCAGATAATTTAAACATAGCATAGCATAACCAAACAGCAAAATTAGAGGTGCATTTTAATAGCAAAAAAAATTAGAAGGCTTCCCCAGACGCTTAAAAAATCCTAAAAAAATTATTAACATTCTTGAAAAAATATCCTTAAAGAGCTAAAAGAACATCCTTAGTAAACTAAAAAAATTATTAAATCCTAATTCCGAACTCAACAAAAGTCACACATACAGGGTGAGAATTTTAAAACATTCTACCCCCGATATTTTGAGAACCAAAAGAGATATACAGGGTAAATTCTTTAAATGGAACGTTGCTTCTAGCGGCTTTTGAGGCCCCAAACTGGAGGCCCAGGGCCCACCAACTATTTTTTTTGTAATAAGAAGGTACCACTTGTGGTACCTTTTTGGAGAACTTGTTAAAAAATAAATTTAACGCACTAGTTTTTTTGTCATCTGTCAACCAATTTGTCAAAAATTAAAAAAAAGCTATTTTTTTGTCAATTGTTTTAGCTTCAAAATAAACTACATTACTTACTAATAAGCGGAATAAAGAAAATACCACATAAGGACATTATTAGCGGCCCATTTGGGGACCTTCACTGAAGGCCCAGGGCCTACCAACATTTTTTTCATGAGGAGGTATCACTTGTGGCACCTTTTTCGAAAGATTCTTAAAAAAGAAACTTGATTAAATAACTTTTTTTTTAAATCGATTTTTTGTCGTTAAGTGAAAAAGAAAATCGACGTGTGCTTTGAATCTTTTTCCCTTTTATCTAATATCTAGTAAATTTAAAAAAGGTAATTAGGCTGCGCCCCCAAGTAACGCACCAATAATATCTTTGTGTGGTAGTTTATTTATTCCGCTTAGTAAATAAAGAAATATGTGGTTTATTTTGAAGCTAAAAGAATTGAAAAAAATAGGTTTTTGTCAAAAAAACTAATGCGTTAACATGGGTTTATTTATTCGAAATTCTTTTTTAACAAGCTTTCCAAATAGGTGACACAAGTGGTACCTCCTCATGAAAAAAATGTTGGTAGGCGCTGGGCCTTCAGTGAGGGCCCCCAAATTGCCCGCCAATTATGTTCTTGTGTGGTATTTTCTTTATTCCGCTTAGTCAATAGAGAGATATGTAGTTTATTTTAAAGCTAAAACAATTGACAAAAAAAGATTTTGTTTAAAATTTTCTACATATTGGTTGACGGATGTCAAAAAAACTAATGCGTTAAATTTCATTTTTAACAAGCTTTCCAAAAAAATGCCACAAGTGGTGCTTTCTTATTTTAAAAAAATAGTTGGTTGGCCCTGGGTCTCCAGTTGGGGACCCCAAATTTTTTTTTTCATGGGCGGATTTCCGTAAAAAATCATTAATGAACGCTTTTACCTTTTTCTAAAACATGTTCCCTAAAGCTGCTAGAAGCACCTTTCCATTTAAAGAATCCACCCTGCATATACATATTCTTAAAAACATCCCAGTAAGCAAAACTGAAAAAAACGTTAGTTTCATAGTCAAAAAAATGCTTAATAACCCGATTTACAAAGTTTTTGTGGGATATAGGGGAATTTAGTGCAGGTTATACCCAACAGTTTTTTTCAAATTGTAACCCCCTCCCCTTGTGATATCCCGTTCAAGAGGACTTTGCGTATGCTTTACAACAGTAATTTGTTTTAAATTTGAACAATTAGTTTTAGACATATTAGCAGTTTAAATGCAAAAAAAAAAAAATTTTGGGCTTAAATGATTCGAAAATCAGAAGAGATACTTAAAATACAGCAGAAGATAAATAAATAAGATTGCTAGTAGCACAGAGTACCGAACAAGGAGATCCGTGCTAGTAGTGCATTGAGAAACTCACCTCTCGACGCAGACCATGCCCACAATCAGTACCCTCTCCAGATAGGCCGATCAACTCATACCGATTTAGTGTCCTTTTCTCCACCTTCGCCGCCATTTTCACTCAAAAGTGAGAGATAATCCATTAGTTTTCTGTCAAAATGGCGGCGAAGGTGGAGAAAAGGACACTAAAACGATAAGAGCTGATCGGCCTATGTGGAGAGGGTATTGCCACAATCTTTTATTTCCATTGGGTGGTTCCAATTTTAACAGCGTCCGCGGCTACCCGAAATATATGCGTCCGGGGATAATACCCGAAAAACAAATATTTGCTATAAGCTTTATTGTTGGGTTGAATTAAATGTTACTTACCTCAGTATTTTTCTACAAGCTTCGAAATATGTACACGAAATAATAAAAAAACCTTAAAAATTTAGAAAAACAGCCATAATTTAAAAAACTGCTGTATGTTTTAAAAATTGACTCAGACTGCCTTGTCAGGGGCTATGTCTAATTTATTAACAACTCACTTTTCCAATCACTAAAAAAATTGACCCTTCCACTAGGCAAGTAAGGGTAGTCGGGGTAAAAATACTATTACTTTACTATTAGTAGAAACATTTAGGGAACCAAGGTACACATTTAGTAAAAATTTTAACCCCCCCCCTCAAATAAGTGTGGTAGGGACAAAAGATTACCTGACATATATTTAAAAGACTGGGTCGTTCTACCAAACCAATTAAAATTAAACTTAATATAGAAATATTTAAGGAACCAAACTACACATTTAAGAAAAATTTCAAACCCCCATCCGCTTAAATGAGGTGGGGTAGGAAAAAAAATAATTATCTGGCATACATTTAAATGACTGGGAATTCTACAGAACCAATTAATATTAAATTTAGTAGGAACATTTTATTTATAATGTCTAATTTTGTTCCTTAAATATTACTACTAAGTTTTATTTTAATTGGTTCTCTAGAACGGTCATTC
Source organism: Oxystoma pomonae (assembly GCA_963921995.1). Lineage (NCBI taxonomy): Eukaryota > Metazoa > Arthropoda > Insecta > Coleoptera > Brentidae > Oxystoma > Oxystoma pomonae. Next base: position 75,235,231 of record OY998166.1, on the reverse strand, counting down.
AAATATATGCCAGGTAATGTTTTGTCCCTACCATTTTTATTTAAAGAGGTGGGGGTTGAAATTTTTCTTAAATGTATAGCTTGGTTCCTTAAATGTTCCTACAAAAATTACATTTTAATTGGGTGGGTAGAACGACCCAGTCATTAAAAAATATACTTACCAGATTTTGTCTATACTACTCTTATTTCGGGGAGGATCAATTTCCTACGAGTGTGCGGTAAAGATACTTTTCCGCACGATTTTTTTAAATATTATATAAAAATGTCCTCAAAATTTTTTTAAATTACACAAAAATAAAAGCGTATGTGTATTTGGCTTTGTTTTTGTGCCAACGTCCTTAAGAAAAAGAGCATATATTGCTAAATTGTCGTGTATGTATTTACAGGATATCAAAAAAACTTCAACAAACTAAGAAAAAATAGCACATGTTACGGTTTACTCCAAAAAGTCTCATAATATGGGCGAGTTTGTAAATTCGTCAGATTTTTTTCATGGATTTCATCGGTTTTTTGACAACTGAAATATGACGTTAATATGACAATCTATGTCCTTGATTTCGATAAGCCATCGAAAATTTAAAAAAAAGCTATAAAATTAAGAAATTCAGGAGGATATGGCGAGGATAAAACTTTTTATCCATCTTATGCTGATTCCAGCCCAAATTGAAGATTTATTTATCTCCTTATGCTGGCTTTATACAGTAAATTAAATAAAACAAGAAATAAGAATTACTGATCACAAATTCTTATATTATTTTATTTTGCTAAATAAATCCAGCATTTTCCTTGAAAACTGTCTTTCAAATAGTTTTAACACAATTTCTTATCAAATCGGCTATCATTACTAAAAGAAACATCGGCCCTCAGAGTCGGTGAGCATCAATGCCATTAACTGATGAATTGGTGGAATCAATCGGGAACTTTAAGAACCCAATAAGTTAACAAACTTGATTGTTTTTATCGGTGAGCTCATCGGTGAACTTACAAACTCGCCCTATGTCGGAGGCTGAGTTTAATCAGAAAATACCTCGCTGCAAGAATTTATGTAAACTATCATCTAATTAATTTACCCAGAACCTCTTCGTCTTTGTAAAGTATTAAATACGAATTTAATACTGGATTAGGTAATATATAAAAACGCTAGTATAAAAAATAATCAATTCATCCTAATTTACTGAATTTACAGGTAAATTTTTTTCAAACATCCTTTTGTGTTCGGATATAATTTTAAGCAAATTTTTGCTGATATTATTTCTCTCTCAGCCAAAATACCAATTTCTTTTTTAATACTGTTGGGTTTAGTAAGTTGGCCCGCACCAACAACACAAAACTAAAGCAAATGATAAATAAAACACGTGCGTGACCTTGACCGTGAGAATAAGAGCTTACATTCAGCAGGAAAGTGGACTCAAGCATATGTTCGGTACAAAGAAATTGAAGGTATGGCTACTTGCTGTTTTTTTTAGTATTATGGAAGGGAAAGTGTGATATACAGACCGCTTCAAGCTACTGCGAACATAGGGCGGAAGAAGTCTAATTTGCCAGTGTACGTACATGCAGAGACACCGCACGCCTATCAGTGAAGCAACCAACACTCAGGAATCCGATCGCCATTCGCTGCCGTTCGCCGCCGTTCGCCTTGTATTTAGTACGCCTCTAACCACGGTGCTGTGTGGAGCGTAGTCAATGAAACCGGAATTTGGTCAATAAATACGCAAATTTTATAACGTAATTTTCTTATTTTTTGTCAGTGATAAATAAGAGCGTTTTATTGTCAACTGCTCAGATTTATCAGTGACGACGTGTTACAATGAAAATAATAAGGAGAAACAAAATAAAAGCAAGTTCTCAAAATACAATAATACATTCTATAAACCAAAAAGATTCTCCCAGTCAAAAAAAAATTAAAGCAAATGTTCGAAAAGTCCTCCTTTCCAAGCATGTTAGGGGTGATAATTTGAAAAGCTTCTTCAAAAACAGATAGAAGTCATTAGGAGCAAGATCGGGAGATCGAGCTGGCCATAAAATAGTTCCCCGTGTACTTATAACCAGATTAGGAAATACATTATCAAGATATTCCCTAACAAGGCAAACATTGTGAGCGGAACAACCATCTTGTTGAAACCATGTTTCACCAAATCTTACACCTAACAACTGCCTAGCAGTTGGAATAATGTGCTGCTGCAGTAGATCCAAGTATCTAGGACCATTCAAATTGCAATTGCCGTTAATAAAAAATGGCCCAATTACGTGTTCCCCTACAATACCCCCCCCCCAAACTTTTAGTTTTTGGGGATACTGTGTTCTTACGTCAAAATACAAATGCAAATTTTCCCTCGACAAATATCGAACGTGTGTTGGGTTATGACGATGTGACCATTTGACCATCTGCACTTTTTCGGCAACTTCGTAGACATCCATTTTTAGTTTTAAAAATGTATTATTTCAATTAAGAACTTACCCATCTGTTTCTCGAGCAAGGCAGAAATAAAACAAAATAATAAAAACAAAATGAATTTCGAAAAGATAACACTGCGGCGTGCTTCGAATCCACCTCGGTCGTACGGCACGGAGAGTAAATTGGACTTGATTCCCCCTATGTTCGCAGTAGCTTGAAGTGGTCTGTATGCTATTTTTTGTTACTCATGCTCTTCTTTCTTCAAATGGAAGGTCCCACAAATAAAATAAAGGATATATATAAGCTTTAAGTAAAAAATATAAGGGTTGAAATTTAAATGTTTACCCCAAACCTTTTTTAAAATGTTTATTGGGTTCAAGTAATTTCGAAAAAAGTGGGGTTATGCTCTTCTTTCTTAGCAGGGCAGTAGAGCTGATCATCGAGCTAACCAAGTTTAAAATAAAAAACGAATTCGTTTTAGAGCTGACAGAGCTTACAAAATAACCATTATTTTTAATTTCCCAAATAACACCTTTTTCAGCAAAAGTCCTTGTTTTTTTCTCCTGGGTTGATTCTATGTAGAAATTCTTTCCTTGCATAGAAATCTACACACAATGGATCCCTCCATTATTGATGAAAATGGGAACACCAATTCTATAATTTACTATTATACTTTCTAGTGGATCAAAATAGTAGTGAAGGGGCACGTGTAAGTCCGTGGGATTTTGAATGAAGGATTTTTGTGACTATGTGGGAATGATAGCTCTTTAGTCACACAATCAAGTGTTACCGGGTGTTTTGTTCGCATCCGTGTGGAAGGTGTTGATATGACGTCATCTTTCAAGGCCAAAAATCATAAAAAATACAACTTTTGCAACCAGGCCATGATTATACTCGAGGACAAGGATTCCAAAAACTTTACTTTTAAGGTCATCCGACATAAAATGAACTTGAAAATCGTAAAAAGCAAGATTTTTGCTATTTTCTCTTCAAAAAATCTTAATACTTCGACGTTCTGTCAGACCAACTTCAAATGTACCTCAAACTATTAGACATGTATACCAAATTCGGTCCTTAGAGTTTGATGCAGTTTGAAGCTTCATGACCTTGAAAAATACCCCAGTAAAATTAACAAATTGCAAAAATAACATACAAAACAATTCATCAACTATTCAAGCGAAGAGAACCAAATACGGCAACAAAGATAAAAAGGTGAAGTCCAACAATTTTGTTAAAAAAAATTTGTTCAGCTATGACGAGTTTCAATAAGGCGGCTGATATATCAAAATGGCGACCTATAACCACATTTTATTTTATCCAATTTCGTAAAAAAGTAAAAATGACAAGGTAGCCATCAATTCTTATTGACATATCTCCGTTTACTATGAAAAAAAAAGTTTAGTTGATGCATAACCCCGATTGACCTTGAGAATACCATGTAAAATTGAAAAACCCGCTTTTTGTAGTGTTTTTTCCAATTTACCACTACGCAAAAACTTTAAGTGACGGAGATGAAATTAACATCTTAGCCATAAAAAAACACTTCATTTTAAACCATCATACCATTTTTTTTGATCTGGCGTTCCAGATGTTGGTGTAACAAAACGTTAAATTATGGAGATTTTTCTAAAGAGATAATGGCAAAAATCGTGCTTTTTGCGATTTTCAAGATCATTTGAGATCGGATGACCTCGAGTTATATGAAATCCAATATAACTGGCTGCAAAAATTGTATGTTTTATGATTTTTCGACCGCCATTTTGGAAATTGGCATCTAAAACACCTGGTCCAGAATATGGTAATATATATCTAACTTCTGCTAACTCTTTTATAGGTAATTTAAATGACTTTGTTGGCTAGACAAGTGAGTAGAACATAAAATTCACAGTTCCGAAACTAAAAACAACAGGCGTATAGGTCATTTTTACCGGGGTATAGCATAAACATCTGGGACGCCAAATCAAAAGAAATGGTAGAGAGGTTTAAAATTAAGTGTTTATTTATGGCTAAGACATTAATTCCATCTCCGGCACTTAAAGTTTTTGCGTAGTTGTAAATAATAAAAAAAATACTACAAAAAGCTGGTTTTTCAATTTTATATGGTATTTTCGAGGTTAAACAAGGTCATGCATCAACTAATTTTTTTTTTCATATTAAGTAGAGATAAGTCAACAAGAATTGATGGCCACCTTTTTATTTTTACTTTTTTACGTAATTGGATAAAATTAAATGTGATTATAGGTCTCTCTTTTGAGATATTAGCCGCCATATGGAAACGCGTCATAGCTGAACAATTTTTTTTTAACGAAATTGTTGACCTTCTTATCTTTGTTACCCAATTTGGTTCTCTTGGCATTAATAATTGATGAATAGCGCCTTTTAGTATGTTATTTTTGCAATTTGTTAATTTTGCTGAGGCATTTTTCAAGGTCATGAAGCTTCAAACTATATCAAACTCTAAGGTCTCAATTTGACATATATGCTTAAGAGTTTGAGGTACATTTGAAGTTGGTCTGACAAAACGTCGAATTCTTAAGATTTTTTGAAAAGAAAATGGCAAAAATCTTGTTTTTGCGATTTTCAGGGTCATTTAAGGTCGGATAACCTTAAATGTAAATTTTTTGGAATCCTTGTCCTCGAATTATATGGAAACGGGTATAATCATTCTCCGGTTGCGAAGTTGTATTTTTTATAATTTTTGGCCGCCATCTTGAAAGATGTCGTCGTATCAACCCCTTCTATAAGAATGTGAACAAAACACCCGGTAACACTTGATTGTGTGACTAAAGAGCTATCAATCCCACAAAGTCACAAAACTCCTTCATAAAATATCCCACGGGATAGAAATTATCGACATATGCCCCTACATTATAGCTCAATATTGCTGGGAAAATCCACATCATATGGAATGAGAAGACGCAAAGATCGTCACAAAGGAGGAAAATCTATTCAAGCAGAAGTTTACAGAAACAGCATTCATACAGGGGAACCAGATTGCATTTCTTCAACAAAGCATCACCATCATATTTGTATACCCATATTTTTCAGAGGTAACAGAACTCCGAAAGGATGGAGCCCACCAAGTGTAGACTTCATGGTTTACTGAACACAGCTTAGTTTTTTATTGTGCACTTAGCACATGATAGCATAAAAGATTAGGCAATCTTATTTTTTGTTAGTATTCACCTGATGACGATTGCATATACATAGCCATTCGAAAAAAGACAATGGAAGTTCAAAACTCTAGTTTAAGTTCAACACTTACTTTGTTTATACGGGCCTCTTAAGGCGCAATTACACAGACGAACATGCTCAAACAAAAGCTCGTGTAAAAGATCTAAAAATTTTTGCGTGACCATTTTTGTGAGCTTTTCTTTGAAGATTTTGTTCGGGTAAATTTTTGAGCAAATTATTGCTATTTTGGAAACATATTTTTAAAGATGAGAATAAATAAAATTTCACATCAGTGATCAGTGATCTCAATCCTTTAAAAAAATGGAACACCAACTTTTATTTTAAATTTTTGTGAGAAAAAGCTGACGGCAAGCAAAACATTATTATTGGCTATCAGTTTTGTCACATGGATTAGGGTTAATATTTTTAATATTTTTTTCTTAGGGTTTTTCCCGGATTTTTTTCCCGGGAGTTTTTTTGGGATTTTCTTGCGAGTTTTTTTTTATTTCCAAGGGTTTTTTACTAAATTGAAAAAACAACCCAGGAAAATTTTTTTTTTCCAAAAAAATTTTGAGTTTTTCAAATATCGGCAAAAAACTCAAAAATTGCACTTTTAAGCGGTAATCCGCGCCTCATGACTATGAGGAGTGGTGGGGAGGGGGATTTTTTTTAAACATATTTTTGTAACTTTACCTTACCCTTGGCTTTGTTCCTCGATTCCTCACACCAGATTTACCTAGTTAGTTTAAGGGTTGTTTAAAAAAGCAAAAGGTTCATGAAAATGCTGAAGATATATTTAATGTCAATTTAATGTAATAATCAAGGTCGATTACTGACACTGAACAAATAATATGCAAAGGGGCAACATTCCGATTCAAAAGTCTAGTCTATTACTGCTAAATTATATTTTTTAGACAAGGGTCGGGATCGTAGGGTTGTAAAAGTGGGTAATAAACGGGTATTATTTAACCGAACGTGCTCTTATATATATGTATATAGTTTTTTCATTTGACTTAATTATTATTGTAAAAGACTAAACTAGAAAGCAAAATAAAGAGATATGAGTGGTAAAGCGTTTATAGCTAACGTATCAAAAAGACAATAAATACCATAAGTACAAAAAATACATTAATTTTTTTAACGGAGATATTTTCAACTCTCACCACAACTATGACGTGTAAATATAAATAATTCCTTATCTGGTATTGTAAGTTCAATTTTTTTGTGAAGTAAATCCAACCCAACTCGACCCAAACTACTCTAACGTTTCTCTGATATATGGATGGACATTGTTAGTTTTAGTTTGCGTCCGTCGCTTTTATTATTATGATATGAGAATGCTAAAAGTTATTTTCTACTTTTTAGTGCACTTTATATTTTATAAAAGCTTCTTTTTATTTAAAATTATTTATTTTTATTTAAAATTATTTTTTAATTTTTAGACTGTCATAAATCCATCCTCTTTGTAATCCTCTTCTCTAAAAACCCCTGTGTGCCAATTTTGATTGAAATTGAACAAAATAAATCTTTTTCTTCCTCCACTTCCCTCATTAGGGGGAGGGGGTGCCTAATAATACCATATTATTGTATTGTCGCGCAAACTATAAATGTATACCATCGCATCGTCACAGAAACTGAAATTGCATACCAAATTTGAATTCAGTCAGATATCTACAAGTTAGTTAAAATTGAGTTGCAAGATTTGAGCCGAACATACACATACATAAATAAAATCTTGTAAAAATGGCCAAAAATTTCAATATTTAAAAAATCGGAAATCAAGTTCTAGGCATCAATAAAATAAAACGAAATAAACAAATTAAAGCGTACACAAGGAAATGGTTTTGTTTTGCGTTGGAGAGACCTTTCTTTATGGAAAGATTTGTTCTAAAACTTTCATAAAAAAAACTGCGTTGACCCTTGTTTGTTGTCGTGTAATTTTGTATGTCAATGTAAATTTGACCAAAACCCCCTCTCACTAGTCCACGGTTTTTACCTTCTCCTAACCCTTACATTTTACAGGCAACAGCAATAAATAAGTGACAATTATTATTTTTTTTATTCCCGTTCTTTTTACAACCCCAAAAAAGTTACAAGTATACTGGCATATTCCCTATAAAAATCATATCAATCGAAGTTGCTTAGGAGGTAAAATGTGAATTTCGACATCAAATCGCTTTTCCGTCGGAAATTGAATTTCGACATCAAATCGCTTTTCCGTCGGAAAGCACTTTATTAAAAATACCTTGTTTTAAAACTTAGTCTTTCTAAAAATATAAAATTTAAATTTCCAAGAAATTTCTATACCCACATTTATTCAAACAAATTTTGCTTAACATTCTCTCCAAAATTTCCGTGAGTCTTTTTGTACGAGATTTTGCTCGAACTTTTCTTTAAACATTTTGCTCAAGAGACTCGTGTAAATGTTTCAACATCAAAGGAAGGTTTGTCTGTGTAAATGTGCCTTTAGGGCGCTTTTATATGAAGATGGTTTAAAAATGTTGTCTTATAAGCACCACTAAAATTGATTTAAGCAATAAATCGATTTTATTTTAAAACGATTTAAGAAAGCGGTTTATCGCTTAAAAACCCATTTTGGGGTCGTTATAAACAATTTCAGAACGCTTTAGCGCATTTCTTCCAACCTAAAGATATACTCAACTCCGGTTTGTGAAAAGTCTGTTGTTATCTAAGTTATTTTATTTATTTTTTCTTTAAACTGACATATTTAATGTCATTTAATGAGGGACGAAGAAAGTGATTTTATTTAAAACCGTCCTCATATAAAAGAGCTTTTAGGTGCGTATAAACGTAATAATTGTCTACCGCCTTCAAACAATAGAAATGCACATATTTGTGTACCGAAAAACCCACGTGAACCAGTGGCGGTCCCCTCCTTTTTTCGAGAATTTATTAAAAAAATCTCCGGTTTTTCATAAAAACAGTAAAACTTTTGATAGTTTTTCAAAATTTTTCGCCTGCGGCCCCCTATTGGGTCAAAAGTTACATTAATTTTTATTTATTACAGATTAATTTAGAACTTTTGCATAAAACTTTTTCTTTGCTTCTACAAAATTTTGTCCCCACGATCCCCCCCCCCCCTTTTAGAAAAGCTGCCACCACCACTGCGTGGACCAATGCGCATGTGTTTGCAATCAAAGTATTCCCCGTCTGTTCGGAAATTTTTCAGTATTTTGATTGCTTTTTATTATTATAAGTTATAATAACCGTTTAATAAATTCAGAATTCAATGCAACTATATTTAACTTTGCATAATTGCAAATAACTTCAACGTAACCCGCACAAACTTCAGTAGCCGTTCTTAAAATAAGTTGCTTTTATATATATATAGTGTACAGAGTGGTCCAAATTCGAGGGGATTGTGGGAATTAGGCGAGGGTTTTGGGTTGGGTTGGGTTGGGTATAGATACTAAACACGCAAGTTATGGGCTCGATTTTTGAATCATTAATTATAGTAAAAGGGCAATTTCACGTGCTATAAAGGTTTTTGACGTTTTTTCGATTTTTGTATTTAAATAACCAGCCGCCGCACAGTGATCTGGCTAGGGCGGAAAGCGGTCAAAAGTCGTTTTGTCATGAACCACTTGTCCGATTTTGACGAAATTTGGTGTGTAGTCTTAGGATAGGGTCCAGATGGTCCCATTTTAAGCACATTAAAATTGGACCCCAAAAGCGGAGATAATGAGGGGGGACTTATTTAAAAAATACAGTTTGATGCCAAACATGGCTTATGTGGTATCAGTCGAGATGTTTTTGAATGTGGATTGTGAAAAAAATATTTTTAGTTATCAACTGTCATTTTGACAGTTTGGACATATCTTCGATAATAGGATATATTGCAGAAAAAATTAGCATGATGCGATTGTGAGCTTTGGTGTCTTCAATTTGCAGAGTATTTTAATATTTATACGGCGCAAGTGCAAATACCTATATTCTCAATATCAATGAAATTTCATTTCAGTTTGTTGTTTATAGAAAACTGTAAATTAAAAATTAATTCAGCCTTCAGTTAATGATGGCAGGTAAGTTAGATATTTTTAATGAGTATTGTCATATTTAAAAATTAAACAAATGTATTTGTTGAAAATAATTTAATTATGAAAAATACTTAAATATAACATGTTTTAGAATACAAAATTTATTAACGAGATATATTATACTTAACCACAATTAAGAATACACATCAGTATAACAAAGTACTTAACTTATACTTAACCCCCCCTGCGCACGTTTATGGAGTCTGACGAATCTCACCAGTAAATCCCGTGAGAAATGCTTGGTGGTAATAATAACGCACCCAACGGAGTTTATCTCTGTTGTCCTCATGGGCGGGTCAGGTTGGGTAAATGTATAATTTAGATTTACTCAGTAACCCTTGGGACATAATACTTATATACCAGCAAGCCGCACCAAGGTGGACTTTAAAAGATCTAATCTATGAAACTAGCAGGACCTACTTTTAAAATAACGTTTTATTAAAAAAAATAACGTAAAAACCAAAACGCTTTTACCATTTTTTTATACTGATTAAAAGCTCAATGCTTACCCTACTCGCAAATGTCTTTAGTTTATTTCACGAAAAATTTTTGCCTTACTTATAATTTGTTTTACTTTATGGCTTATGGTGATCATACACCAAAAATTATACAAAATGAATCCTCTATAACTTAAAAAATAATAGATTTAGGAATTAACTTTTAATGCGTCGAATCCCTAGGGACATTTAAGAGTTCTATTAGCACCGGTTAAGGATGTTATCAGGATGTCGGATTTGAGCACTTATGACCTAGCCCCAGATCACTAGCGCAGTGGGCAGCGTATCTGCCTGCCGCACGGAGGGTCCCGGGTTCGAATCTCGGCTAGGTGCATGGATATTTTGTGTCTGTTTTTAACTTTGCAAAAAACTTCACTAACACTGAGCCTGTAATGGATGGAAAGTCCCTATATAAAATAAAAGATTTAAATAACTACAACCACCAAAGAAACGTCTGGGGTAACAATAAACGCATACAATCATTAGAAAGCAATAACTGTTCTCCAAATCATAAAATAAAAGGCACTAGGCAAACTATAGATAAACAAAATATTAGCGCTTTATAAGAAATGTCCTATAAGTTATCACAAAATTACATTTAACTTAAAATAAAAGGCAAGCAAAGAAAAATAATATTATACCATTTTATTATATCTAGGGAACAAAAGTATATTTTAAAATTTTTTCTCTGCCCCTTTTTTATCTTGGATCATAAATAAAAATTTAATTGGCCGTTACTTTTAAATTATTCTGACAAACCCTCTTCATAATGCATTAAGATGTGGTAGTTAATTAAGATTTTTCCCGTCAGTTATCATGGAGTTGCCCAAAAGCCACGTGTCAGTATGTCAACGCGTTCCAGAATTTGGCCTCGCACTTTTTTATTAATGAAAATTTCTTTTTGGTTTGAATTGGTTCATTATAGATAATTTAAGGTATTTGTCTAACTGGATTTTATCTGTAACATTTAGTTTTTGGGAAATTTGACGGTATTTTTCTTATGAAAATACCTCTTTTTTAGTCGATTTTTGAACTTAGCATAAAATTTTCTTAAAAATGTTGTGTCGCACAAAGTTTTTTTTGAATACATATTTTTTATTTGTTTATAATAATAATAATAATAAAATGCCTTTAATTATTTAAATGAAATAACTATTACAGATAGGGGAAGTCTAGCCATTGATTTACTATTTACTTATTTGTTTTTATAATATACTTTTTACTAAAACTGAAGATAAAATAAAATAAAACAAATAGAACACACACAAAAATTATTGAGAAAATAATAAGCATAGATATAAAAATATAATAAATAAAATTATAAAAACGCAGTACATCGTTTTAACGGAAATTGAATGCTGATTTTAAAAATCAGTTCATTCCATAAGAAAAATAAAAAGTTATTGTTTTTCTCAAAAACTAGACGTTACAGATAAAATCCAAAATATCAGATATATTCTTCATTAAATTATCTATAGAAAAGCAATTTACACCAAAAAGAAATTCTCATAAAAAGACCAGTGGCGTTGACATACTGACGTGTTCAGGTTGTATACGAGTTTCCAAAGCTAAGAATCACAATCTGAGTAGTAGCTTTTCTGCGGAAATTTTATTTTACTATAACTCGAAGTGGGTAGACTTCATTCTGTAGAGGTTAAATCTCGTTTTTATTTTTCTTTGAAATTTTCTATTAATTTTTTTTCTAAAATAACCTTTGGGACAGTTTTCCCACAAACTTTTGCTTGTGTTGGGTTGGATTGGCAAGCTACAAGCATTAACCCGGACCAAGCCCAGAACTCCCTTCTCTGAATCCCACTTGGGTTATTCTCAACCCCCCTGAAATGCAGCTCTTTGGGGTCGGTGTGCTAGATATAGGAAGCGCTTAGATAAACCCATCTCTGGCTCGCTCTCGACTTCTCTGAGTGGTGGATCGGGGACGGGTGTGGGGACCTTGGCCTAAACGCCAGAGCCGCGAGAATGAGGCACCACAATAAAAACTTTCCTCAGGGCACCAGGCATACAGGTTGTATCTAGTCCCTCCCCGAAATGCTGGGGAGGTGATTCCAGCCGATTTACTAATCTGTGAGGAAACTCCAGAAGGACCCTTCGACAACCAGGAGGTAACACAGGGAACCAAATAGGTACCCAGTGAAATTCTAAAGATAAGGATAAACAAGGAACTGTTTAAGGACCCAGTAGATCAGTAGATCTTCTTCAACACAAGAAGGCCGACAGGGAACTGCACAAGTACCCATAGGACACTCTACAAACGCATCAGGGGTACCTACGGATGCCGCTGATGTAAAAAAATTGGTCAAGTAGCTCAGGAAACTCCAGGTCAAAAACGTGGTCAGCATGGGCGGTCCAACTGAAACAGAGGTGACTGAAGAGCACCTGCATAGGCCATGTAAGAAGGTTGCAGCCCAAAAAAATATGTTCTTTATGTTCCATAAACCATGGATAGTGGGAGTGCAGCGGTCCAAGCAAGGTGGCCTGCGTTGATGGGAATTGTCCTGCCCGGACTTCTACATTCATTCATTCATTCTTAAACATTTATTTTTACTAAAAAATTGGGCTTTCAGCTCTATTTTAAGTGAACATGTTAACATAAGGTTTTAATCCCAGTAAACATACAAATATTCTAGGAATACTCCTGCTAGAAGATATAAATGTGATATAAATCGATTACAGAGGGAGGGGCTTTTTTTAAATATATCTGTAACATGCAAATCACCTTTTTTTGAGATTTTTTTTTTAAACAAGTTGACAAAAACCTTTTTAATTATTTATTAATAAAACACCTATATTATATTATTACATCCATCCATTACACTAAATCAGACAGTTTTTATCTAAAAGTTTTTAGCATGTTACAGGAATATTCCAAAAATATTCTTATTATATTAATAGTACATGAACCCCTCCCTGTGATCGATTTACGTAATACCCACATAGCACGAAAATTGGTATATTGCGTTAATATTCTTGGAGCATTCGGAATGTTCAAAACACATCCTGTCAATATCAAACGGTTCACTTTTTTATTATTCACTGGGTATTCAGAATGAATGTAATCTGAACAGGATATTTTTGAATACATATAGCGTTTCATATCCAAAGGAGTAATGTTTAGATGGTATATATTTTGAATATTCAGCGAATAATAAAGACATGCTGTCGAATATTCTTTAATGTTCTTTTTGTGCTTACTGGGATGTTGGTTCCAAAATAATATTAAACATTGGATTCTGAAAGGAAACTATTCTTGTCGCCCCACTCTCCCTTTTGGAGAAGCTCTATAGCCCATGCAAATCATAGTGTAAAATGTAATTATTATAAAATAGCCAATATCTTAAGAACGAATAACCAGTAGAACTCGCCTTTAAATAACTTATATAGAAACAACTCAAACAAAATTATTTTTTGATATGGTTAACAAATAGGACAATTATTTACCAATTTCATAAGAAAGTTTTGGTACATTTAATTTAGTAGTTACAAAAGTAAAAGTTGCATTAGCATAAGCATTGGTCAAAATGAACAAAATTGAAGATAACTAGAAAAATGGTGGTGGCAAAAAAAAGAAGAACTTTTTTTACGGTCCATTACTTAAAAAGTTTTTGTTTGACTTCGAAAAATTTTAACTGTTTTCAAAAGCCAACAAATTTTGAAATTTGATGACGAAAATGATATTTTATGAAAATCCAAGATGCTGGAAATTTTTGGAAAAAAAGGTACTCGTAAAAAACATAATTTTTGCGTGTAGAGGTTTATCTTTCCCGTGTTAACTTTATGTATCGCTTGTTAATATCGGGCAAGAAATAGTAACGAATTGTTCAAATTCATGTGTTTGACAAATCAAATTCAGTCAGGACAAAAAAAAATAAAAAATTTTTGCTTTTCTATGCTTTTAAAAGTATTGGTCCGATTTTAATAATGCTGACCATTTTGAGGAGCTATAATTTAAAATTTTTGTAGTTTTATTCTAATATTGACATTTCTTTTTTGTCTGATTAGTTCACCAAAAGCACGCATTTGAGCAATTCATTACTGTCTTATTTCTGACCCGATGTTAAAGGATAAGATGAAGCTCTACACGCACAAATTAAGTTCTCAACTTGTCGCGCACATAAAAAGTTTCAGGTTAAAAATGCATATTTTTTAAAGATATCCGCCATCTTGGGTTTTAAAAAATTGTAAAGTTTGGCATGAAATTCTTATGGATGGACCGTCGAAAAAGGCCCGTTTTCTTGAGACACCCTATATTCTTATTGAAGACAATAGCGCTTTGGATTTTCGATAAAATGTAACATATCAAAATCGGTTTAGAATATTCTCAGCTATATTGATTTTCTAAAATACCCCAGAGACCCCTTTCCTTAGTTTTATGCAGTGTGCCATTATTGCTGCATACATTACTTATCCTTCTAAACGCAGCTTTTTACATTTTGGAATGATTGAAATTGACAAGTATAGCAGCCGTTATGGTTATTTTTCGTAATCGTAACTAACGATAACTACAAAATCATGCCAATCGAAAAAGAGTCTTCACTTGCCGGGGCACTGAAAATATAAATTTATTTTTTCTTTAACAGTAGAGTAAAATTGTCATCTGAGGTCGAAAAAATCCAGTTAGGCCGAGTTTTTGGTATGTTCTTTCGGGGGATCTACAAGTAAACCCCCCAAGTTTGTCTTTTTCCCACTCCTCGGAAAACATCCGCCATTTTTAAAAATCTTTGTAAACGACTATTCTCCATTTCTATTGGTCGGAACAAAAATATTCGACAAAAAATTTTCAACATTTTTGTTCAAGTGCTCAACTTTCTGTAGTTATTTGCGAAAAAGATAGAGAACGCTAAAGTTTCAATAAATAATAATATATAATCCACAACACATGACTTTATGCACGCCCAGAAAGCGGTTTTCAAATAATTTTACCGACTTTCAGTCGTTGTAGTTCACACTCAGAAAACCATCCCAAGTGAAGTGTCTACTTGGCTTTTTTTGTTAGTGGAAAGTGAAGTTTCTATTAGCCCAAGTGATAAATTCAATAGCTAGTCAATCAATAGTAAAATGACCTACTAAGACCCGAATTTGTTAACCCTTAGTGATTTATCTACTTACCAATATGCGACAAGTCACTTAACTTTTCCTTGACTTAGGGTTAATGAATTTTTCTACTAGTTTGGTAACCCTTAGTGGTTTATCTACTTACCAATATGTGATAACTTACTTAACTTTCCCTTCACTTATGGTTAGTGAATTTTTGTACTAAGGGCAAGTGAATAATAATAATAATAATAATAATAATAATAATAATAATAATAATAATAATAATAATAATAATAATAATAATAATAATAATAATAATAATAATAATAATAATAATAATAATAATAATAATAATAATAATAATAATAATAATAATAATAATAATAATAATAATAATAATAATAATAATAATAATAATAATAATAATAATAATAATAATAATAATAATAATAATAATAATAATAATGCATGCCTATAATGATTTGTCAACGTATTGCCATCGTAAGAATTCCCATTTTCAACGATCATTGTTCTATTTTATAGGAGATCATGATGAAAATAAGTTAAAAAATCGATGATCGGAAACGAACCCGGTTTTCATTCGACTATAAGAATCCGCCAAAACGCTTATATTCCGCGGCTTCAACCTATTTCTTTATAAGCGCATGGTACAGTGGATACAGCATTGGTCTATCAACCTGTTTGTTTTTTTTTTCTTACGGTGTATTGTGGTAGGACCTGGTTTTTAGGGCTCAAAAATATATTTTTTATTTTATTTAAAGCCATATTTTAGGAGTTATACTGGCTTTGCTTTACTATAGATTTACTGACGGATAGTAGTTAGTAGTACGGTAAGTAAAGTTTGTACTTATGGTTAATTGTTATTTTATAACCTTAAGTAGGTGAGAAAACTTATGGTAAGTAAACAGTTCACTTGTCTCATATTTAAATGAAGTTTCTACTTGGGGCTAATGAATTCTTTCTTTCCAATGTATAGGAAAATTTTTGGTGATTTTGTTTTAACTCGGGACGCACTTAGGTATGACTTCGAGGACCACCAAATGAATATTAGTTTTTTCGGCGACGCCGTACGTTAGGCGTCGCGACGCCCTAAACTTTTTTTAGGACTTGGGGTCATTTTGACTATATCTCGGTCCAGTGGCAACATTTTAAAATTTTGGTTAAACCTCTTAAAAATAATCAGTTTGAAATTTAAAAAAAAGATGTCTTCTTTTTTTCTAAAAATTTACAAAAAAAAATCTATTCTCTTGAATTGTGCAAATTCATTTTAAAGTGACTGTAAGAAGGTCGTAGCTATTCGCCGATATCAAAAAAATGCAAATTCATGCCACGGAAAAATCACAAAAAAATCGGAAATTGACGCATGTTCAGAAAATTTACAAAATCTCAATTTTTTTGACCCTGGCTGCTTAACTTCAAATTTTTTAATTCACATTCCCTTTACAGACCTGCCAATATATATTTTTTTAAATGCTATATAACACGCTAGAATATTAAATGTAGCAAGTCACGATGGGCCCCCAAATTTTAATAAAATTAAACAACATACATAAAAAAGCTTTTTGCTAAAAACTTCAAAAATAACTAAAATTAGTCAGGCTTTAGATTTTGTCTTGTGTTTAGAAACTTTTCCAGGGGATTCCTGAAATTTTTACAGCTGCTTGAAGAAAATAAAATATACTTTTAAAAACACCAAACTTGAATCTTGAACGCTTTTAGGATTTTTTCTGTGAGCTGTCAAACAGAATATTTTTGCAAGTCGTCCAATTTTACTTAAAACATCATTGCTTCTTCTGTTATTTTATTCAGTTTTGAGCAGCTAAGTATTTTTTGTCGGTGTGGGTTCACCTAGTCGGCAATACGTACAAAAACATAACATTTTTTACCGCTCCCTCTTCACTCGTCTCTCCCATTTGGTGGTTTAATCCATAATAATATATAGGAAGGGCTAGAAAATCTTGGACTGATTTAATTTCCTAATTACTTTTCAAATTATGTATGTTGTTTAATTTTATTAAAACTTGAAGGCCCATCGTACCTTGTTACATTTAGTATTTTAGCGTGTTATATAGCCTTTTAAAAAACATATTTGGCAGATCTGTAAATGAAATGTGGATTAAAAAAATTGAAGTTAAGCAGCCGGGGTCAAAAAATTGAGATTTTGTAAATTTTCTGAACATGCGTCAATTTCCTATTTTTTTGTGATTTTTCCGAGGCATGAATTTGCATTTTCTTGATATCGGCGAATAGCTAGGACCTTTTTACAGTCTCTTCAAAGTGATTTTGCACAATCCCGTCCATAAATAGAGAATATAATTTTTTTTTGGTAAATTTTTAGAAGAAAAACACATTTTTTTAAAAAATTTCAAATTGATTATTTTTTTATGCAATCAACCGGAAGTAAAATATCATGCTTTGAAAGGCCATTTCATAGCCTTTCAAGAGGTTTAACCAAAATTTTAAAATGTTGTCACTTGACCGAGATATAGCTGTCAAAATGACCCTAAGTCCTCAAAAAAGTTTAGGGCATCGCGACGCCTAACGTACGCCGTTTCCGAAAAATTTTATATTGGTTTGGTGGTCCCCGGAGTCATGTATAAGTGTGTGCCAAATTAGAACAAAATCACCAAAAATCTTCCTATAGGTTTGAAAAAACCCCCGACGTGGATATTTTTGTCAGTGAGGGACTGGTTAATTAATGATAAACAATATACATATTTTTATAGGATTTTTCCGAGATCTACAACTTTTTTATTATTTTTTTTAAATCACTTTTTGTTGGTCAAAATACGTTAAAACAGTTTTTTTTTTTAATTCGGCGTCATCTATCTTTTTGGAAACTTACTAAAGAAATTTGAGCGCTTGGACACAAATATTGAAAATTTAATGCCGAATATTTTTGTTTTTAGACTTTTTCGCCTCCGACCAATAGAAATGGAGGAAAGTCGGTAAATTTTTTTTTTCAAAATGGCGGATGGTTCCCGCGGATTGAGGGAAACAAAAACTTGGAGATCTAACTTTTAGACCCCCCCCCCCCCCAACAACATTTAAAAATTTTAGCCTCCCCGGATATTTTTCGGGGTACCCCCATTATTTATGACAATTTTACTGTACTATAATGGAGAATGCAGATGGCTACCGGTAAGTAGAATTATTTATAAATCGTAATAGTCTCTAGTCCGGTAAAGTGGCTTTACCGGCCCGAAACTAAAATTTAGGGTTTTAACTAACACAAGGCTATTTCTAAACAATTTTTATTATTGATGCAAGTTACAATAAAGTTCCTTATAAACGTTAACGAGAATACTGCAGTTTGAACTATTTGAAATATTTATCGGGGTAGAATCAGGTAATACATCTTCGGATTTATCTTTGGTTATCAATCTATTAAAGAAGAGACTTTCTACCACAGCTAGCTATTTGTCTTTTGAAAAAAAAATCTTTTTTTTTCGCGTTTTCGCCCTTCTCGTAGGGGTGGAGGGGGGAAAACAAAAATTATTTTATTTTATTTTATTTATTTATTCATAGAATTAAATATAATATTATCAAATTATATTGGATTTGTAAGTCAAGTAAAAAAGCAAGGTAAGAATAGTGATTTACGTTACAGGGCCGGGAAATGTTCCATTAAAGTACAAGTCTAGATGTTTACGGACAAGGCGACGCAGTAGCCAAGTCCAGAATTTCTAGACGAGTACTTTAATGACATTTCAGTGCCGGGTATCGTACAATGTTTTATTTCATATTGTTTTATATTTAATTTAATTAAAAAACATATTTTTTTTTTTTGATAAGACAGCGACAAAAAAATTTATTCGAAATTTTTTTTCAAAAATTACTTTCAATTTCTTTTTTTGATTGAAAATGCAATTATCTATCTTAATGTTAAAACCGCGTGTGGCTAGCTGCTGGCAAGAGGGTAGGAGGGGAGATTAAGGAAAAACGCCGTATGGAGCGGAGCAGGCCGGGTTAACTAGAAGGTAGGTTAACACGATTCCATACCGTCCCTCGTAGAGGAGGATAAGAGGACGGTACCGTGCTATTCATATATTTAGGTCTAAATCCCTCTAGAAAAACAAAACTGCCTTCCTTGGGGGTGCTCATAAGACCGGCCTGGTGAGCAGGGTGAGGGGGGAGGGAACCCAGGGAAAATAAGTGTAAAAGGTATCTTAAGGCGCAATTACACAGACAAACATGCTCAAACAAAAGCTCGTGCAAAAGATTTAAAATTTTTTGCGCGAACATTTTTGTGAGCTTTTCTTTGAACATTTTGTTCCGGTAAATTTTTGAGCAAATTATTGCTATCTGTTTTGGAAACATATTTTTAAAGATGAGAGGAAATAAAATTTCACATCAGTGATCACTGATCTCAATTCTTTAAAGAAATGGAACGCCAACTTTCATTTAAAATTTTTGTGAAAAAAAGCTGACGGCAAGCGAAATATTATTCTTGGCTATCAGTTTTGTCACATGGATTAGGGTTACTTATAAAAATTTTTTCTTAGGGTTTTTCCCGGATTTTTTTACCCGAAGGTTTTTTTGGGACTTTCTTGCGAGTTTTTTTTCTTTTCCAAAAAATTTTTGAATTTTTCGAATATCCTCACACCAGATTTACCTACTTAGTTTAAGTCCCCAAGGGTTGCTTAAAAACGCAAAAGGTTTATGAAAATGCTGAAGATAGATATTTACTGTCAATTTAATGTAATAATCAAGGTCGATTACTGACACTGAACAAACAATATGCAAAGGGGCAACATTCCGATTCAAAAGTCTAGTCTATTACTGCTAAATTATATTTTTTAGACAAGGGTCGGGATCGTAGGGTTGTAAAAGTGGGTAATAAACGGGTATTATTTAAATCAAACGCGCTTTTGTTCATATATTTGAGATTTAATAAAATGTAAATAGGTTTTTTCATTTGACTTTATTATTATTGTAAAAGACTAAACTAGGAAGTAATATAAAGAGATATGAGTGGTAAGGCGTTTATAACTAACGTATCAAAAAACAATAAATACCATGAGTACAAAAAATACTCTCACCACAACTACGACGTTTAAATATAAAGAATTCTTTATCTGGTATTGTAAGTTCAATTTTTTGTGAAGTAAATCCAACCCAACTCGACCCAAACTACTCTACGTTTCTCTGATATATGGATGGACATTTTTAGTTTTAGTTTGCGCCCGTCGCTTTTATTATTATGATATGAGAATGCTAAAATTTATTTTCTACTTTTTAGTGCACTTTATATTTTATAAAAGCTTCTTTTTATTTAAAATAATTTTTTAATTTTTAGACTATCATAAATCCATCCTTTCGATAATTCGCTTCCCTAAAAACCCCTGTATGCCAATTTTGATTGAAATCGAACAAAATAAATCTTTTTCTTCCTCCACTTCCCTCATTAGCGGGAGGGGGTGCCTAATAATACCATATTATTGTATTGTCGCCGCAACTATAAATACACACCGAAAACTGAAATTGAATACCAAATTTGAGTTGCAAGATTTGAGCCGAACATACAAACATACATAAATAAAAGCTTGTAAAAATCGCGAAAAATTTCAATATTTAAAAAATCGGAAACGCAAATTCTACGCGTCAATAAAATAAAACGAATTTCTTTGTTTTGCGTCGGAGAGCCCTTTCTTTATGGAAAGATTTGTTCTAAAACTTTCATAAAAAAACTACGTTGACCCTTGTTTGTTGTCATGTAATTTTGTGTGTCAATGTTCATTTCACCAAAACCCCCTCTCACTAGTCTACGGTTTTTACCTTCTCCTAACCCAGCATCAGCAACAAATAAGTGCCAGTTATGGTATACTGGCATATCCCCTATAAAAATCAAGTCAATCGAAGTTGCTTATGAGGTAAAACGTGAATTTCGACATCATATCGTTTTTCCGTCGGAGAGCACTTAATTAAAATACCTTGTTTTAAAACTTAGTTTTTCTATTTTCAGTTAAGTTCAATGAATTCCCATAAAACTGTAAAATTTAAATTTGTAAAGAAATTTTTATACCCCCAATTCTTCAAATAAATTTTGCTCAACATTCTCTCCAAAATTTACGTGTGTTTTTTTGTACGAGATTTTTCTCGAACATTTCTTTGAACATTTTGCTCGTGTAAATGTTTGTCGGCATTTCAACATCAAAGGAAAGTTTGTCTGTGTAAATGCGCCTTAAAGGCGCATTTACACAGACAAACAGGTCCTACATCTCCATTCACGCCGGTAACCAGGCCGGATCGGATCGAATATCACGTGGAGGCCGATCTAGTTACAGACTCCCTAAGTCGGTAGACTACTGGAGCCGTAGGACAAACTAAAGGCCTGGTCTGGGATTCGAAAATAGTTGATGATCCGTCCGATTAGGTCAATAGTGCCAACAAGACTCGAAAGAGTGACGGTAAACAAATGTGTAGATAGAGAGAGAGAGAGAGAGGTGGGGGGATTAAACTTTTAAAAAAATTTAACTTACGAACCGTAGCAGCTAGCGGCACGCGGTTTTCACATTAAGATAGATCATTGTATTTTCAATAACAAAAAGAAATTGAAAGATATTTTAGAAAAAAAAATCGACAAAATTTTTTTGTCGCTGTCTTATCAAAAAAAATATATTTTTTAATTAAATTAAATACAAAACAATATGAAGTAAAACGTTCTGCGATACCCGGCCCTGAAATGTCTTTAAAGTACTCGTCTAGAAATTCCGGACTTGGCTCCTGCGTCGCCTTGTCCGTAAACATCTAGACTTGTACTTTAATCGAACATTTCCCGGCCTTGTAACGTAATAGTAGTTTGAGACGCGATCCGCAGGCGAGTGTCTTAATTTATCTGAGTGTGAATGAAAATTTCATCATAAATATCAGAAATTATTGAAAATATCAAACGCGAACACTGTTAAATCAACAACCTTCATAACCTGAAGTTTCAATAACGTTCGATCTAAAACGTCAAAACAAATAAGGTACTTTTCATATATCTTTTTAAAAACAAGGTTTTTTTTCCTAAAAATTCTTAATATGTCAATTTAACGGGACTTATCTTTGGTTAGGTACTAAAATTATAATGGATTTAATTACGTTTAATAAATATTTATTGTCTTAAAAAAATATAGCGTCAATTAGTGCTCTTATAGAATAAAATGTAAGCTTCATTATTATCCTAGAAGCGTAAATGGTTCATTACAGTTGTGTTGGAATGCTCGTTAAATTAGTGTTATGGGTTGGTCGTAAGTAAATTACTATTCTTGCCTTGCTTTTTTACAAGCATTGCAACCCAATTTTGACTAACACATCCAAATACATAATTGTATAATACGGAGTAAAAATTTAATAAATAAATAAAATAAAATACAATAATTTTCGTTTTCCCCCTCCGCCTCTCCGAGGGGAGTGAAAAAGCCTTAGTTTGTCGAATTTATAATCAGGTTTTGAAAATTTAATGTGGCGAATGCAAGAAGACGATTTTTTGTCAAGGTTTCCTAACCAATTTTAACTTTATACATATCCGATTGTCTTCAAATTTGGTATGTGTTTATAGTTCCGATGACAATACAATAATATGGTATTATCAGGTACCTTTCTTCCCCTAATGAGGGAAGTGGAGGGGGAAAAAGATTTAGTTTTTTCGACTTCAATCAAAATTGCCATACAGGGGTTTTTAGAGAAGAACTTTTTAGCAGATTTTAAAATTTCAATATGGCGGATTTAAAATAGACGATTTAGGGTCAGGGTTTGCGTATCAATTTTTCTTACTAACTTCTGCACAGGAAAACACACAATGTGTAGATAGAGAGAGAGAGAGAGAGAGAGAGATGCAATACTGATGCGCTAACTGAAATGTATAGACTTGTATAGGGTGTACTGGAACACTCAGTATCTTTTTTATTATTGAAAATAAAGGGTAGGTCTAAATTCAAAAAGCGCTATAAAACTTTTTTTTGTTGCCCTTCGTATACAGTGTGTGGCAATAAAGACAATTTTTTAAATAGAACACCCTGTATATTTTGCATTTTTGAATTTTTTAAAAACTTAGCTTTACAAGAATATCAAACACTGGTTCAATATCTTTTGTAGTGTCTGAGATATTTGAGAAATGACCAACTGATCAAGCTACCAAGTAGGTCATGAATGCATTTCTCTATTTTAACAATATAAACTTAAAAATCTTGATCAGATGGTCATTTCTAATGTATTTTATTAAAATTTTAGACGCAAATATCTCAGAAACTACAAAAGATATTGCAATAGTGTTTGGTATTTTTGTAAAGCTAATTTTTTGAAAAATTCAAAAAGGCAAACATATTCTGGGTATTATATTTAAAAAAATTAGGTTTATTGCCACACCCTGTATACCAAGGGGAACAAAAAAAGTTGTTATAGCGCTTAAGTTCGTTGCAATTTGCCAATAAATTTTTGAATTTTAACTGACCCTTTATTTTCATTAATAAAAAAGATACTGAGTGTTCCAGTCATAAACAAACACCCTTTACAAATTTAAAAAAATTAAAAAACTAATATTACTTATATAAAAAAAAGGTTTGAACGAATGCTAAAAATTATTTTGTACTCTTTAGTGCACTTTATATTTTATAAAAGCTTGTATTGGAAAGCGTTTTTTATGTAATATTATTTGTAGTAATAAGCTTTATAGGTTTTGGGTTCAGGATTAGGTTTACTAAAAGGTAAAAAATCAATGGGTACTTGTTAGTGTTTAATTAAAATATATAAAAAGCAAAATCTTTGTCAACTTATAGAGCCAACATTGCACTTACTATCGTGTTTACATTTGTATAGATATATACGGAAATGGAAATCGACCGCTCGCGTTGCCATTTAATTAGAATGCTACTGTTTTGTAACTCGGTAAAAATATCACACAAACTCATTTGCGAAATGGTTTTTACACCAACTATATAGATTAAATGATCAGAAAAAAAATTCAAGCAAAGCTTATAGTAAATCAAAAGCATCAATCATTGATTATCAAAAATTTTCAAGGTTGCGTTTGGAGTGCAAGAGGGTTGTTAATGGAATACTTTGTCTCTACGTTACCTCTACACCCATTTTTCTGTGATGAAGAATACCGCGAAGGCGTTGAAAGCAATTTAAACATTTTAGATTGATAAAAAAATAATTTTTTTATGTAAAATTAACAGTAAGCAATGTTTGTCTAACCCCATTCGCATGCTGCGAATTTATGTTAGAGGTTGCGCGGCGTGCGATAAAACAAAACTGTCACGACAGGGGTTGGATATTTCTCCCTTAGGCGTCCCACTGGTATGCTATCCGGTTCAAGCGCACACATAATAGAACTTACATATATATCAGTGCTGGCTCAAGCAGTTTTGCCATTCCAAAAAGAAATTTGAATTCCCGCTATGTATAAAAAAGAAAAATTGTTATATGCAACAAGTTCTTGTGCCCTAAAAAGCAGTTTATATAAAAAATACAAAATATTATGTAGAAAAGCATGCAAAACTAATAAAAAATCTCACTAAAGTGTTTTTCTACTAGCGTGCGGAAAACACCACTTTTCTACACGCATTTTAGTTCTGAAAGTGGCACTTTTCCGCACTAGTGCCGAAAAGTGAAAATGTCTAAAATTAGTACCTTACATCTCTAAATTTTTTCAGTGGGCTTAGTGTTTGGCCTGTCAAGTCGCTGACAAACAACAATCCGTATACCATGTCATATCAAAATTTCAATTTTATCGCCTTGCCAACGAGTCGTCAACAACCCAAAAAACGTCAGAGTGAAGAACGTCTATTTTTAATAATCCAATCGGATTTGAAATTTCCTTCGTAAAGGACAGCAAAATGAATTAATCGGATGAAGAGTTCCTCAGTCTATCGTACAAGCAGCCAACAGTGTGGAGTTGCTTCCCGAAAAATCTAAAGAAAGGTACGAAAAATAATATCTAGTTTTCAATAAGTGGTGCGATGGCCAGAGTGTAAAAAGTTTAAAAGAAGAAGTGTTTTTTGACCTAATACTATGTGGTCCAGATATTCTATGCTCAAAAATGTCATTAAAATTCAGAAAAATCAAGTGTTTACAAAGGAACAAATTTTTAAATTTATGTGTGAAGCAACAGATAACATATATCTTATGATAAAAGTGGCAACTATTTTCGGGTTGGCTGGCGCATGTCGTCGTGTTGAACTCGCAAAAATGACAACGGATGATATTACAGAAAGGGAGGGACTCGTAATTGTGAAGATATCAGATAGAAAGAATCACTCCAGCAGAAGTTTTGTTATTTCAGGTGAGGCAAACAACGGAAAATATCTAGAGTTTTACAAAAAATACGCAAATTTGCGAAAACCTGGCACTCCCCACAAGAGATATTTTGTGAATTATAGACAAAGTGCATGTACCATCCAATGTGTTGTAATAAATACATTTGGCAAATATCCATCCAACTTGCTAATCCTGAACTTTACACGGGCCATAGTTTCCGGCGATCATCCGCCACGATGTTGGCAGATAGTGGAGAGGGAATCACCAACATAAAAGGACTAGGTGGTTGGAAGTCAACTGCGGTGGCTGAAGGATATCTGGAAGAATTCACGGAAATGCGCAGAAAAATGTCGAACCAAATATTAGCGACTCGTAATGAAGAACTTCCATGCACTTCAAGTTCAAGCAAAAATTTTGCTTTGGTTGAACTACCAACTCAAGAGGTTGTTGAAGCAGATTCCGCAGACAATATTTCCACAACAAATAAACTACTGCAATCCGCTATTAATCTGCAGAATGCGACAGGTTGTACGTTTACCATTAATATTAATAATAAGTAGCGAGTAGCAAGTATAGTGTTGTAGTAATGTATTGTTTATTGAAAAATAAAAAAAACTTAAAATTTTGTTTACGTTTTCCTCACACTAGTAGAAAAAATAGCGTTCCTAGCACGTGCTGAAAGTGTCTTTTTAGCTCTTAATTGCATGGCCGAACTCCGCTACGCGCCGTTTGACCAACTGCAATCGGGTGTGGAAAAGTAGCACTTTCAGCACTAGTTAGGAAACATACTATTTATTTTTTTTTAAATTAACGTTTTAAACCACTAGGTACTAAATTCCTACAATCCATGTGTTAAAAATATCTGAATTGAATTGACAGAAAGCTTCTTTTACTTATTAAACAGGTTTTTTCACAAACATTGAAACAGAGACCTTTCAGAGTATTTAGAATTTGATTTTAAAAATCTAGCAATTAGTTTTAGAGATATTCATCCTAAAAATAGGTTTAAGTTCTAAGGGTATATTTCACCTCTCGTAGGAGTGTATCTTAGAAAAATAATTGCAAGAATAGAATTTACTCTTAATAAAAACAAAGTTTCTATGTGTCTATATCTACTCGTTAGCGTTAATTTAGTCAGTTATTGTAAAGTTGAATGTTATTTTAGTTCAAAATAAATAAATTATAAATAACCATTCTTACATATACAATGGGATTTGGATCTGTGTAGCAGTCAAACAAATCCATTGCGTTACCTGTTACAGGACCGACGCTAGGGCCCTACTAGTACACGATATTCCTGGATTATTTTCTCAATGTTTTAAGTTTAGTCCATTAGAGGCTTGTGGTATATTAAGCAGAATATTCTAAAAATGTTCCGTAAAAGTGTTAAAATGTTCTGAGATTTAGCACATTTACAGTACATTTAAAAGACATGATGAGAGTGTTCTATTTGGTATGTTCTGCGAATATCCCAAATGGTAAATTATGCGAATATTCTAAGCATGACATTCAAGGCTAGAATATTGATTTACATTCTGTTTTACAGTTCACCCGACAGGCAGTGCGCAGCTTATCACGTTGCTTTACTGTTGCCACAAAATCTGTTTAAATGCACCCTGGCCTAGCTTTTGGTTTATACACGCTCCATTAAATCATGGAGGTTGGATACCCTGCCTATGTTATGAATATTCTCGGAATATCGTATCAATATCCTATTTATTTAAGAAATATTCCTTGAACACTCCTGGAATATCTGGAAATAGTTCTATGACTTATGAATATTCTGTATAAATGTAGAATTATAAGATTTTAATATGTATAGTATATCCACGAATGTTCTACTCAGGATATTCTCGGAATATCTTAAGTGCAGACACAGGTGAATTTAGGAATATTCCTGGTATACTGACGAGATCTGACAGGATATTCTAAATATCCAAGATATACAGCGAATGTATTGGAAATATTTTTGTGCTATTAGGGGAACAACGTAGCGGCCTCTGGCGGTCGGTTTAGGGGAGCGGCCAAATTGTTACAATGAAACCTTACATTTTCCAGAAAAATTTTTATTATGAGATGAAGAAACATTTTAGATTGTTACTAAACTAATCTAGCTTTAGCAATATTATAATCTTTCCCCTAATACCCTTCCTACCCATTTAGATATAGATATAGAGGCCCTGTATATAGTTTTTGAAAGATATTTTTTTACCAAAATTGAGCAACTCGATTTAACAGTTGCCAAAAATTGGAATCATTTGAGATGCAGTCCATTTCATAAAATCGGTTTCACAGGCAAATATGAGAAAACTAAAAAAAGAGCACAAATCTCCGCTCTGGTAAAACAACAACTGTCAAATGTTTAGAGGGCTTCTAGGTTTAATCTATTTAGATATTTTTTTGACTTAGACAATGACAGTTTCATGTAGTTTCTTTGTAAAAATATCAATCACCATATTGAAATTGCTCCGGAGATTTAGAAATAAACAGTACACTTTATATTTGTATGTGTTCATGTTAAAAATATATTATCTCATTTTGCGGACGCTTCTCCTTAAATCAAATTTGCAATTACTCAGAAAAACATCAGTTTTCGATTAATCCAGCAAAGTCCAGTGTCATGGTGTTTGGAAAAAATAAAATAGATGCCGAAAACTCCCTCCAAATTCAGGTTTTAAACGTGCCATTGCCTTTCACTAGGTCCGCTAAAAATCTTGAACTCGTTTTAGATACCGATCTTAAGTTCTCTGATCATATTACCAAGTGCATCAAATCTGCTTACATGAATTTAAAAATGCTTTACCAACATTGCCACATACTAAACGAAAGGACAACTTTGTGATGCTTTTGTGTTATCACATTTTACTTTCTGCGATGTCGTTTATGATCTATACTCATGAAGATAAACAAAGAATTCCAAAAGTTCAAAAAAGCTTCTACAACTCACTTTTGGAATTAGAAAATACAATTGAATATCTCACAAATTAAAAACTATGTTGTTTATTTCACAAAATAATTTTCAACAACAAAGAGGTAGACTTACTATCCCGTTTCATCGTAAAACTATTTTTCAACGCTCCTTTTCTTACAATATTTGTAAAACCTACAATGATATTCCTAGTTTTATAGAAGAACTTAAGCCTACACAATTTTAAAAAGCCTATCGTCGTTATCTTCTTAATCTTGAATATCAAGGAAAAATTAATTTATTTTATGACTTAATGATCTAAACAATAAATAAAATTTTGTCATCTCTTTTACTTCACTTATATTAATACTTTTGAGCCAAAAAAATACTGAACTCATTAAAATCATAATTTCCTAGTTTTTTGCAATGTAAAAATTTCTTGGATACGTACCTAGCTCTCTGCAGTTAGATTAATATAAATATATCTACTCAATTTTTGTTTTGATCAGGGCTAAAATTTAATATCAGTTTTAATAAAATTAAAAAGTTATAACATTATGAAATACAAATAGATATATACTGCCTTTTTAGTCCTTTTATGGAATTCTTTTATACAGTTTTTTTTTATCTATTGTAATAATTGTTATGCCCAATAAAAGTTTAGTTCTTATTTATTTATTTATTTATTCTCCAGGAAATCTTCAAATGATATTTCTAAAATTACAGGTAACTTTTCAAAAAATTTTCGCCTGCAGTGCCATGTTGCATCTTTTTCTGATTTTTCCTGCGTCATAATTTTTCAAGAGTTTTCCTTGGTCTCCCCCTTTTTGTGATTGAGGTAACCTTTCTAGCTTAGTTCTTTTCAATATTTTACAAAAATGTAAAAAGGATTAAATTTTTAAAGAAGATTCTGCTTAATCTTAAAAAAAATTGGTTGCAACAATTTTAATTTAATTTTAAACAAATTTTGTCAACAGCATTCAAAATTTCGACAACAAATCTAGAATTGAGGATAAATTCGCCGAAGGATTCTTTAAAATATTTTTTTTACCAATACACCAACTTATAACCCAACATTAAACTGCCTGCCCCAAAAAAAAGCCACTGCCGCCCTGTGTTGATGTTAAGAGTTGAGATTCTTTTTTTTTCTGTCAGTGACCTTAGCTCAGGAAATCCCAACAAGCATTTTTTCTCTGTAAGAGGCGAAAGATGATTCTTACTGCAAAAACTTCTGGAATAAATGCCTATATAATTTGCTTATATAAGGGTTCTCTAAGACGCTATTAGGACGGTTATAAGTTCAAAATGGGCATCACCATATATAGACCGATCGGATTAACTCATTTAGCGAGAAAAATTTTTTTTAACTTGATGAGTGGAAATAGTAAAGGGGCTTCTAATAAACGTTTTAAAAAAAATGCGTGAGTGGGGCTCTTGCGGGTGGATTTGGTGGGGGGAAAGGGAGAGAAAAATGGAATTATTGCAATTTCCGGCAAAACTGAACGTTATAGAGTAAAAACTTCAATACAAAAGTTGTAGATAGTGCAAAGGTCTACAAATTTTGTAAGTGTCACTTTTTAACATAACCTCAAAATTTTAGAGAAAAATGCAAAAAATCGTAATATTTTTATTTTTTGGTTTTTTATCTTTCATTTCCCCAAAAATAATTGCATTTTTACGAAACTTGGTGAAAATATACCTGTCTGTGTCGCTAATGCCTAAAATTTTTTTTAAATAAAAAAGTTAAAAAATTTTTGAGATATTAAGTTTTTTCGGTCGAAATCACTTTTTTTCCAATCAAAAATTCTACTCAGGAAAATTCTCATAGTATTTTTTTACATTGCTCTTTTTTTTGCTTTAACACATACTTTTTGGTGGGATAATAAAAAATTATTGTAACAATTAAAAAACATGCTCAGAAATGCAAAAAAATAAATAATGGCTTTTGCAACAAGGAATTTTTCATTTCATCGTTGATAATTTCTTTCAATTTAAAAAAAAAATGAACAACGGATTACACCATCTATTTCTACCGAAAAAATACAAAGTAGATGGTATTTACTATACTACGTTTATAAGCGCCTAAAACCGGTTTTATATAAGAAGGCTTTCTTCTTTATTAAAATCGTTTTCTAACAGCTGATCGATGCACTGTCAATCCTCTTACCTTACAGTTTACCAAAAATTAAAACATATATATTGTTATATTAAAAAAATCTTATAATGCATTTGTTTTAACCCCAAATAAAACAACTAAGTTAAGAATTTTTTTCCGGTTTAAAATAAAATTGATTTAGTATTTAAAATTGTTCTAATGATATGCCTCGGACAAATATTTTCAAACCGTCATTTGTTGAGAACTTTATTTTTGTGCAGTATTGCTACAAACATCTTATTTCGATTAATAAAGTGTCATGCATAAACAAAAAGTTGTTTGTCGTAGAGTCGATTAGTGCATTTATTTTTTTATTTTATTTTAACAATTCATATATATTTTTTTAATATGATATTTAAAATTATTTTTTTACATTCTAAATAAATTTGAATCTAAAATCCGTGTCTATTATGAATGTAATTTTTTTATAAATTTTTAAAATGGATATTTATATTACTGGCTCATGAAAAAGCGTTAGGTAACCTATTAGACTTTATTAAGTCGGAATTGCAAAATCAATTGTCGTTTTCAATATTTATTTATTTTTTAATTTTAACGAGAATTTTTTGAGTAGAATTTTTTGACATTACTCATTTTTTTTTGTTTTGACATATACTTTTTGGTGAGATAATAAAAAATTATAGTTAGTTTTTCAGTAATTGTTAATAATTTATTTCAATTTAAAAAAAAAATTCAGAATCGATTACAGCATTCAGTTGTGAGGAAAAAATGCAAAAAAATTTTTTGATCATTTTAGTAAATATGTATTTTTTTATCTAAACTGCTTTCCTTTAAAAAAAACTTTTTTATTACCTTTTTTTGTAAACTCTGTTTAAGTCAATATGAGAGGCGGATTTTTTATATTTCTATCAAATAATTGGTGGACGGAAATAGCTCAAAATTTTAGCTTCTTGTTGGAAATTAAAAATAATTTAATTCTAATAAATGACCTTACGATTTTTCGTGAGCCAGTAATATAAATAAATTGTAAAAATTTAGAAAAATATACTATTTTTGAAAACATAAAAATTACAATTTAGATTCAAATTTTACTATACACCAATAGATTCTTCGACAAACAATTTTTTTATGTATGACACTTTACTAATCGAAATACGATATTAATAGCAAAACTGCACATAAACAAAGTTTTAGGTCAAACAATTACTTTGTTTATATAGTACTCTTAAAGCGCTTTTAAACAAAGGATGGTTTAAAAATGCTTGTCCTAAACATACCATTATAACAATTTTAAATACTAAATTAATTTTATTTTAAACCGGAAAGAAAACTTAGTTGTTTTATTGGCTTTTAAAGAAAATGTAATATAGTCACTTTTTTAATATAACAATATATATGTTTTAATTTGTGAGAAACTGTAAGGTAAGAGGATTGACAGTACATCGATCACCTGTTAGAAAACGATTTTAATGAAGGAGAAAGGGACTTTATTTAAAACCGTTCTTATATAAAACCGGTTTTAGACGCGTATAAACGTAGTAAATTAAACACCGTCTCCTTTGTATTTTTTCCGTATAAATAGATGTTTTAATCGGTTGTTGATTTTTTTTTAATTGAAAGAAATTATCAACAATTGCTGAAAAATTCATTGTTGCAAAAGCCATTATTTGTTTTTTAATTGTAACTATAATTTTTTATTATCCTACTAAAAAGTATATGTCAAAGCAAAAAGAATGAGCAACGTGAAAAAATACTACGAAAATATTCCTGAGTAGAATTTTTGATTGAAAAAAAAGTGATTTGGACAAAAAAAATGCATATCTTAAAAAAATATAAAACTTTTTTACCTAAAAAAAATTGTAGACATTAAAGACACAGAGCGGTATATTTCGGCAAAGTTTCCTGAAAATACAATTATTTTTGCGGAAATGAAAAATAAGAAACGAAAAAATAAAGATATTACTATTTTTCGCATTTTTGTCGAAGATTTTGAGGTTAAGTGAAAAAGTGACATTTACAAGAGTTGTAGAACTTTGCACCGTCTACAATTTTTGTATTGATATTTTTACTCTATGACATTCAGTTTTGCCGGAAACTACAATAATACCATTTTTATCCCCCTTTCCCCCCACCAAATCCACCCCGCAAAAGCTGCACTCACGCATTTTTTTTAAAACGTTTATCAAAAGCCCCTTTACTCTTTCCAGTCATCAGACTGCTGTTAAAAATTTTGTTGTCTTTTATTTTAATTTGGTTGGACTAATAGAGCAAATTACTGCTATTGATAAACCCATAAAAACTGTATAAAAGATCTGCGTAAATCTTATGTAGTATTTATAGAATAGTTTCAACACCTATATCCATACTGTAAGGGGGTTCTTCCGGAGACAATTATATGGTATTTTACTTCTATTGATAGAACCTAAACTCCTAAAGTAAGAGAAGAAATGTTTTTAATGTGGTTTCAATAAATATATAAATAACAAAATGATGATTTAACATAAAGGTATAACTTAAATGAATCGCGACACCAAAACTATCTTGAAAAACGAACACTACAATTTTGTTAACGAATACCACTTTCTAATATGCCTATTATTTATTTAAGAAAATTGTAACGCGGCATTGAATTATCTTTGTTTTGTGCTTAAAATAGTGTATGAAAAATAAAAAGTGACGAAATATACACAGAAGATTTTTTTTCGACAAATGGTCGCGATTCTTCAGAAACGACAGAAAATGTCACTTGTCAGAATTCTGGAAAGTGGCGATTTTTACTTATCGCCTCATTTAAAATAAAAACACAGCAACCTTCATATTTATCTTAACGTTGTAAAAAAAACTGCGTCACTTTTTTATTAACATTTTGTAAATTTAATATTTTAAAGATATTCTGCAGGACTAGTTTATGGCGGAGCTAAATTGTTACTACGCGTACCAATAAACGTCGAAAATTCTCATCATGTAAAAGGAAAGACAGAATTTGTGTGACTTTTCTGAACAGTGACAGTGAAATATTCCATGGCTATCTATGGTTTTGTATGTTAAAAGTTTGAAAGGTTTGTTTACACATAAAAATATTTAAGGAATATTAACAAATAGTCCTGACAAAAAGCATTAAGTGTAAACTTGTGTTAAAAATCGTCAGATTTTTTGTAAGGGCGAGATTTTCTGACGGTTTTTGAAGAATCGCGACCATTATGCACTATTTTTGCATTGTTTATCGTTTCCATGTATGAAAGAAAAGACATTTTTAAGGTGGACGTCTTGTTGTAAGTATTTATAAGTATGCAGTAACTTTTAGTTGTAGGTATTCCCATCTGCCTTGTTTTGAGTGCTCAATGTTTATATATTCAGGTCCTTTTTTTAATGCTGATTTATAAACTTAAACTCCCTGTTTATTCTCAAAATATCAAATTGTCAAGATTAAATTGTCGCAACAATGAACGTCACCGAGTATTTCATTTATCAGCGGCCTTGATTTATAGTGTAAAGATGGTGTGTGTTGTGAGAGGTGCTCTTCATTCCAGATTTTTAAAAGTATTTTTTTATACCTTCATCAAATACATGATTTTAGTAACTGTCTGCAGATAACTAAAGCATGGCTTTTTTGGTTACCGATGCAAAAAAACTTTTTTTTGATCACGGGTGCAAAAAAAGATTTCGGTCCGTTTTTTACCCAAAATTACGGAGAAATAGCGGAAAATAGTAATATTGAAAAAAAATTATTTTTCTTGCCTAAAAATTAAGCCATTTTCGCCAGTTTTCACCAAGTATTTACGAAAAAATCATTTAAAAACATCATCAGAATATCAAAGTGTCAACGATTAAAATGTCACAACAATGAACGTCACCGAATGAAAAGGCACATCGCCATGGAAACCACCATTGTTATTTCATTTACCAGCCGTCTTGATTTATAGTGTAAAAATGGTGTGTTGCGAGAAGTGCTCTTCGTTCGAGATTTTTAAAAGTATTTTCCTGTTTTCCTTGTATTTCTTTAATAAAGGTATTAAACAAAATAGTGTTAACACCTCGCGTCTAGACTGTGCTTTTTTTTTACTCGTGTTTTTAAATACCTCGCTGCGCTCGTTCTTTAAACCAACCAAAAAAAGCACTATTTTAGCCACTAGTTGTGAAAACTACTATTTATTGTTCTTTTCCACACAAAAAAATGTCAAAAAATTAAATGGACAACAGAAGGGTATGTAGCGAAATTTTAAAACCGCCTGTGGTGAAGCAAATGCTTTTGGTCTAGTTTTTTGTATATTGCTTCTGTTTTTTCAAAAAGTTTACAATAAGCGAATAAACTGTTCTTTTTTACACGCTTGCATAAAAGCCGCAATTTTAGCCACTAGTTGTAAATTTCTTTTAATTTAAATGGGTAATTTAAACACTCCAGCGTCGGCCCTGCCTGTTAAGGCGCAATTACACAGACGAACATGCTCAAACAAAAGCTCGTGCAAAAGATCTAAAATTTTTGCGTGAACATTTTTGTGAGCTTTTCTTTGAACATTTTGTTCGGGTAAATTTTTGAGCAAATTATTGCTATCTGTTTTGGAAACATATTTTTAAAGATGAGAATAAATAAAATTTAACATCAGTGATCAGTGATCTCAAATATTTAAAAAAAAATGGAAGACCAACTTTTATTTTAAATTTTTGTGAAAAAAAGCCGACATCAAGCGAAACATTATTCTTGGCTTTCAGTTTTGTCACATGGATTAGGGTTACTTATAATACTTTTTTCTTAGGATTTTTCTCGGATTTTTTTGCCCGGGGGTTTTTTTATTTCCAAGGGTTTTTTCGTAAATTCAAAAAACAACCCAGGAAAATTTTTCTTTTCCAAAAAATTTGAGTTTTTTAAATATCGGCAAAAAACTCAAAAATTGCACTTTTAAGCGGTAATCCGCGCCTCACGACTATGTTGAAGGCCCCAACGGTTGCTTAAAAAAGCAAAAGGTTCATGAAAATGCTGAAGATAGATATTTACTGTCAATTTAATGTAATAATCAAGGTCGATTACTGACACTGAACAAACAATATGCAAAGAAGAAAACTTCCGATTCCGAAGTCTAGTCTATTACTGCTAAATTATATTTTTTTAGACAAGGGTCGGGATTGTAGGATTGTAAAAGTGGGTAATAAACGGGTATTATTTAGACCGAACGTGCTTTTGTTCATATATTTGAGATTTAATAAAATGTATATAGGTTTTTTAATTTGACTTAATTATTATTGTATTGTGTTTTAAACTAGGAAGTAAAATAAAGAGATATTCTTTTAAACGT
The DNA here is from genome assembly GCA_963921995.1 of Oxystoma pomonae. Taxonomy (NCBI): domain Eukaryota; kingdom Metazoa; phylum Arthropoda; class Insecta; order Coleoptera; family Brentidae; genus Oxystoma; species Oxystoma pomonae. The sequence goes on along the minus strand of OY998166.1, from coordinate 75,199,472 downwards.
AAATTTTTATCATTACATTTTACAGGCAACAGCAATAAATAAGTGCCATTATTATTTTTTTATTCTCCTTTTTTTACAACCCCAAAAAAGTTACAAGTATACTGGCATATCCCCTATAAAAATCAGGTCAATCGAAGTTGCTTATGAGGTAAAATGTGAATTTCGACATCAAATCGTTTTTCCGTGGGAAAGCACTTAATTAAAAATACCTTGTTTTAAAACTTAGTCTTTCTATTTTCAGTTAAGTTCAATGAATTGCCATAAAACTATAAAATTTAAATTTGTAAGAAATTTCTATACCAACATTTATTCAAACAAATTTTGCTTAACATTCTCTCCTAAATATACGTGTGTTTTTTTGTACGAGATTTTGCTCGAACATTTCTTTGAGCATTTTGCTCATGAGGCTCGTGTAAATGTTTGTCGGCATTTCCACATCAAAGGAAAGTTTGTCTGTGTAAATGCGCCTTTACATAGCGTATTTAGAAAGCTTTTGTTCATGCCAATTACAGACCTATAACTTCGCCGACAACGATAACTTTAACACTATTTGCCAGGTTTTACGTCGAGGGTCCCCTTATTTGACATTTAGGATAATTTATTAGTTTTTGTAGTTAATTTTCAAAATAAAATTAGTTTACTGTGGTTTTCCATTCCGAGACTAACAGTGAGATTTACTAAGATCTAAAATAGTACCCTCCACAGGTCTAAATATTCACACCTGTAGGGGGTACTAAATTTAAAACCAATTTTCAAGAAACACTTCTCCATACAGAAAAGACACAAAGTTATTGATCATTTTGGATACTTATTGCGAAATACCTCTGAAAAACTGCTTTTTTTCTCAAAATATACCATATTTTAGAAGAAAATGCCCTAAAACTAATTTTTTTTGACAGGTTTAAAAATGGCAAATGGTGAATACACCAAAAATTAGCTTCATTATCTGTGTTCGAGGTTATAAAGTTGGGTGATATTTTTGGCCACCTCTGAAGGGGGGGGGGGTGGTTTAAATTTATAGCCCCCAGAAAGGATTGTTTTGTGGTAACTAGTAATAAGTTCGTTTACAATTTCCCTAAGTAACCTTTTTTACAAGGATTAATTTACCTTATTTAATATCCCAAGTTGTTCATTAACCAATAAAACACCTCCAATTTTGTCCAGAAAAACACCTATTTTGAACCCGTTTTCAGCACTCCGAGTGATTATGCACCAAAAATATACCCAAAAAAAAACCCAAAACAACTATATTCATTTATTTACAAACTAAAATTAAAATATTGAGGCTATCTAAAAGCTCAGTCAAAAAAACTTTCCTTACACAAAGCACACTTATTTCAAAGCTGTAGCTTTCATCAGTAGAGGTTTGTGATTTGAACGCAGCTAATATTTTGATACTGACATTTCGGTAGTGAAAAAACTTGCATTTAAGTTTTTTTAATATATTTCATAAATAAAAACACCTTTTACATAAATACAAAATTAATCTACTCTATATTTTATTATTACCCATCTAAGACGTTGCGTGAAAAAGAAATTAACAAGGGTAATTTTTAATTAGAGTGACATATAACGCCAATTTTAATTTGTTCTTCAGAATGTTTACTATTTAAACTCCTCGTCGGTTTAAATTTTTTAATTTTCTTTTTTTCTAAATTAAAAATATCTTCTTAAATTCAACAAAAGATTGTGTTAAGATGGTTATTCAATAAAAAAATGTATTAAAATTCTTCTTATGTCCCAAACTCATAGGAGGGTCCGTTTAAAATGCTTAAAACAAAAAATTTCACTTAAACATAGGACCACTCTAAAATAGACTAAACTTTTTTAGTAAATCCCACAGTAAATGTCTACCTTCTTAATTAAATTCCAAGAAAAGGAAGAGGATTCAAGAGTTGATTATTAGCTTCTACCCAATTTTTTTTCTTTTATTAAAATGCGTTTTGGGTACTAAGCGCACCGCCATCCTGTTCCAAACAGCGTAGAATTTGATAGAAGCTCTAAATTTTTATGTTAACCGTCCGTATATTTAAGGCGTTTCACACGCACGACCAAAAACTTTCTAATTGCGTTTAAAAACTGACCTCTATCGAATTCTCATACTTAAGAGAAATAGTTGGCCATAATGAATAAACTTTTTACATTCTCTGGTGTTACACCATCATCCTTTATTGAAAGAACGCACTATATCTTGAACAGTATTAACTTTATATTTGCGGATGCTGCGCTTGTGCACTCGTGTTATCATCAGTGCAAATACCCAGTGGCTGGCTTTTTATAACCTCAAATAAGTAATCCAACACCATTTAGATTACTTTTTTACAAATCGGCAACACTGTCCAACACACTTGTGCTTATCTGTAATTTTAGTCAAAATTAGCTAAGTATACCATTTCGACAGGCGTTCGAATAAACTTCTATTGGATAAAAACTTTAAAAAGTTGTTCAATGATGAGCCAATTCAGTACCTACTCACAGTAAAGTTGAGCCATTTAGAAGTTAACTCAGCCAGCTGGCCCCTCGCGTAGAATTTCTCTGAATTCATAACAGGCTATATCAAAAGTTAGGTGTAGGTATAGCAGCAGTTTGCCGTATAGTGTTTGCTCTGGGCTACTAGAAAATTCCGATTTACTACAAAAGTTTCCTCGTGCGAAAGTTAGTTTTGAGGGCAAAACGTTTGTAGAAAGCGTGTGTACATAATTCAATTATTAATGGAGGTTGGTTAGTTTAGAACTTGCAATGGGTATAAATAAAATCAAAAAAAAGATTTCGTACGTGTGGGTTTATAAAAATAAAGCCAATGTTTGATGAGCCTTCGCATTCCCTTAAAAAGGTAAATGGTGCATTTCAGCACCTAACGGAAATAGGCGATGACATGATGATGAAAACGTCTGAAAAAGGAATCCTGAAATGTGTAGAAGACCTCCAACTGCCATTTTGCAGTTTCGGCAGAGGGCAGATTTACCTTTTTTTTAAGGATTAAATTTTTAATAAAAAAGAAACTTTTAAAGAACAATAAATGCACTAAAAAGTAGAAAATAATTTTTATCTTTCTGATATCATAATAGTAGTAGTAGTAGTAGATGGGCGGCCGTAGGCCTAGAAATTAGGCCGCATAATGGACCCTTTCTGCCATACCCCCCCGACTGACGCACATGCCCCTTAGAATGCAAGTTTTCTTTCTCTAAGAGGACTTAATTTTTGCGTGATACCTCTTTATCGAGGGCAGGGACCTTTAAACTGCGTAGCATGTATACACAGTGGACTGCCGACTTTACACCCCCTCCGAAGGGTGGTCCTGCTAAATATTAGACTTCTATTTAACATAGCTACCGTCCCAGAAGAACTTTGTTGACGGTAGACTTTTCTCCCCAGCAGCCCGCCCTCATATAAGTTGACTCGAAAATCGAGGTTCCGGTTTCGCTGGTCGTCGAAGTCTTCAGACGCATTTCTTTGAGTGGTTCTGCTACCCAAAAGTGCTACCGCCTCTTTCAAGTCACACTTTGTCGACTCCCGCTACCAAATCTTTCGGAGTCCAGCCACGTCCCATGGAGTCCCAATCTCGAAGAGGTCCAGGCCTCCTTTTTTTTGGGTCACTGGCTAGTCTCCTCTACCTCGTTTTGGTGGGGTCCTCGGCCGTCCACCTTTGCGTCCCGCAAAGTTTTCGGTGCAGTGTCAACTGAAGAGCTGTTGAAAAGTGGGGCCGCCCGTCGTCTCGAGTCGCATTCGGTGTTTTGTGAAGCAATGTGTACTTGCCGAGATCTAATCCTGCGATATCTATTCTGCAGGCTAAGACGCTGTTCACTAGTCTACTCTCCCTGAAGATACCATAATAAAAGCGATGGACGTAAATTAAAAATTTTGACTTAACGGTGACAAGGAGAACTAGAAAAGTAGAACTATATTCTTCTTCTATTCGAATGATAAACATAATGCTTTTAAAGATGCTGAGAACGTGTAAGATTGCCGTACTTGCCTAGCCTTTGAAAGCGTCCATAGGTTATAAAATTTTTAACATGCGCCATCGCTTTTATTATGGTATCAGAAATATTTTCTACTTGTTAGTAATCAAATAAAATCTTCTTCTCTAAAAGTGTCTTTTAATAAAAATTTATTTTAATATTTTTAGTTTTTTCTTAGCCTTTGCATTTCTGATAATGCTTCGATAATACAATAATAAACTGTCTAGTTCTTCAATGAGAAGTCCTCCCAAACGCACCAAGTTTGAAGGCAATCGGGCAAGTAGAAATCCGTAAAAATTGACTTGAGAAATTTGACGCACAATCGGCCAGTTTAAACCCGCCATATTTAATTTTCAAAATCTGATTAAAAATTCCTTATCGTCATGCCTAAATGCCAAATTTGAACGAAATCTGGCGTATTTCAACTGTGGGTACCCCTCCAACCTCTTGGAGGGAGCTGTCAATTTCGTGACACTATATTATTGTGTTATCACCAAAGCCGACGTACTTTAGTTAAACTACCCCCTTTCGAGTAGGGGGAGCTGTCAATTTCAGTTTCAGTGTTGTCACCGCAACTATATAAGCATGTCAGATTTGAAGCCGATCGAATATGCGTGTGTGATAAGTTAAATGAAAGCTTGTAATAAATAAAAATAAGCATCTCTAAACAGACAGATAATTACTACGTTTTCATGTAAAACTCAATACGTTTTGAATACAATTCGCTTTCAAACGTTCCATGAAAACGTCGAATCAAACTTTTTTTTCGTTGGCCATGTCATAGCTCAAAACCGCTCTTTTTGAGATCGTATCGGGATCTAACTGCATGAAAATGAGCATCAGAAATAAGCCAGTTAGCGCAAAAAGTAGTTATATCTTTATTTTAATTATATTATTGGCCCTAAAAGACCAATAAGGAAGTTATGTTGGCAAAAACTAACCTCAAAATGCCGCAGGCGAATATTAAAAATTTAATTGAAACCACTAATTATTTATTAGCTTTGACTTTACACACTGAAAAAAATGATATTAGCCTTTATACATCAGTAAAGTTGTATACTATTTAGGACAATACAATTTTTTTATAATGGGTATAAGATTTTCTGTAGTGGCAATACAGTTTTTGTGTACCTACTAGTAAACAAGTTTTATTGTCCCAAATAATATAAAACTGGTGTATAAAGGGTAATATCAGTGCATGTTTCCTAAGCTCTGTACTGAAGAGCAAAATTAGTGCGAAACACGTGTCCGTGGTTCACCTCTATTTTTTTGAGGGAATGCTCGCTTAACATTTAGACAGGAAATGAATTTAAATGTTCAAAATCTATCGGAATCCTTTTTTTATTTTTATAACAATTTAAACACATATAGAGTGTAATTTGGGTCTTATAAAACCGCATCTCATTTTCCTGAGGTTGCATTAGTGGCGGCGCACAGTGGGGTATTCGACCGGAAAAGTTGGCCATTAATCGAAAAAATAAATTCATCCTACAGAGCAACTGATATTACAAAATATTTGTATATACCTACGTGTATTCGTAGCAAGAATAGATTGTCGCTGCGTTAACCGTGGTACACGCAGCGTACGTCGAAACTTGTTCGTTAATTATTCTGAGCTGTTACAATTTTTTTTAGCTTACACGGTTAGACTATAAATATCTAATATATTGTGATCTTTGGTGATTTTGCCCAAAACAGGAAAAAAAGTTGCTCCAATTTTATTTTTTTTATATATATCTTGACACTTGGGACAATTGTGAAAATTTTTAAGTTGTGTTGTCTGTCTGTCCGTCTGTCAGTCGGTTGGTTTGTCTCAGTCTCTATCTCTGTAACAACAACGCTCATACTCCAAAAACTACTTTACCTATTTTAATAAAATTTGGTACTCGTGTTGGGTTTGAGCTCTAGTTCGTCTAACTTACAGACTGTTAAAATCAATTTCATACCGGACACGAAAAGGGTGGAGGTAATTCTTGAAAATTAGATTTTTTTTAAATTATGGCTTGTGCGGTATGTAATGAAAAGTGCAAAGGTCAAACTAAAATTTAAAAGAACACATTTTAGTGATTTTAGTCAATCGAAGTAAAATAAGGGGTGAGGGGAATTGTCAAAATAAATTTTACAGACAAACTATAACTTATGCGGTATCAAATGAATGTTAATAAAAACATATGTAAGTACGTTAAGACATAAAAAAAAATACATTTCTTTTATTGTACTTAGAGCGACGCAGAGAGAATCCTTACATATAAAGTTTTATGCAAAAATATTGTTTTACACAAATTGCAAATATATTTTTTGGACACCCTATATAAAATAAATGCGCCTAATCTACACAACAAGATATATAATAAAAATTATAATATATTTCAGGTATTTATTCATCTTGCAAAATGAAAAAATCTATTAAAATATTATTGATCAGGTTTTCAGCCCCAATACCCCACTGTGCGGCGTTACTTTGACAACATTTTAAGAACATAATGTAAAACAAAATGTAGAAGAGTTAGAATCCAAATTTAAAGAACATCTTTTCAGTTTTTGTTAAAGAATTCCGCACGGATAGTATGGAAAAGTGGACTTCCGTAAAAGTTGAACATATTCAAATATTTTGAAGCTATCGGTCCTTGGATTAAAATAGAGAAATTATTAGGACATCGTATGTCTGTGATATAATGAAAATGCACCTAATTCCATTTTTTTCTAATAACTACAAAAGTTTTTAACCAATTTTCATAATTTTGACCTCGATAAAAAGAATATTGAATGCTCTAAAGGCACCTGTCAGTTTTTTGAAGTTTGACCAGAGGCGTACTTAGGAGGGTGCTTTTAAAATGTAAACACGTATATAAATCATAAGAATACGGATTTTGAAAGCTAGGTGCGTTATTCGACCGACTTCTTTTAGAGGGGGAAGGGAGGAAAGGGCGTAAGAATTAAATTAGTATTAGAAGATAATATGTTTGCGATAGAAGATATGGTGCGTCAAAGAAGTATGTCTGAAAAAGCATTTCATTCCATTTGTCCTTATAACTAGATAATTTTACTTTTTTAATTCCAGGACCGATAGCTTCAAAATATCTGAATATGGTCAGCTTTTACGAAAATCCACTTTCCCATGTTATCCGTGCGGGATTCTATGAATAATTTGATTATTCTGTGAAAAGCAAAAAACTTGTTTAAAAAGCTCTTTAATGTCCCTACGGTATGCATTTCTAACTACGTAATATTGCCCAAAAAAAATTTAAAAAATGAAATTTAGAAAAAATCATTTTTGTACAACAATATAAGATTACTAAAAGACCGCCAAAAATTACAATTCTAGAAAAAGAAAGGTTCTCACATACAGGACCAGAGATGCACGGTTTTAAAGCATTTTCTTGTAGTTTTAATAGAACTTAACACTTTTTGTTTATATTGTATACTTATCCTTCTAAAGCCATTGAGATGTCCCACACTGGGGTTCCCTAGTTTTTGTAAATTTTCTCTAAATTTTTAAAAATATTAAAATTCATCAGTAATTCACGTAAAATGTTGAAACTAAAAAGTGGTTTAAATCGAGCAAGTTACACAGAAAACTCATCTCGTATTAAGGGTGTTGACAGAGATATTTTGGGAAAGAAATGTACATGCAGGCGTCGTTCATAAGGGCTATATTGTCACACGCCTCTGATAACTATAAAAGGCAAAAGCACGGCAAAGCGTGGATCACTTAAAAATCAAATTTCATCCAAGAACGAAGCGCTGCCAGTCATTTAGTTAATCAACAAATAAAGTTTCATATATATATTTGACACAAAGTTTAAGGCTACAAAGAATAAAAAGCCTGTATTTTAAACGTTTTAACAACAATCCAGCATGAAGCCAAATCTACAAAAAAATTTTGCCAGGTGTGTACAAGAAATTGGGGGAGGGAATTACTTTTTAAAAATTCAACATTTTTATCAACTTCTATTTTGTTCTATCTCTTTTTAACCTATGATACGAGATGTTATCTGTCGAACTTGCAAATAAATCATAAGGGCATATTTCTAACACGTGGAACCTATTGTGGTTTAACAACGTTAAATAAGTATTAACGTATCAGCACGACTCTTTAAATAGATTTCAAACTGTTCTTCGAGCCTAATAGACAATATCTTAAACTGGGAACTACTTCATTATTTGCTTTTGTTTTTTCAATTTTTCTGAGATATTTTTTTTTATTAAAAATCCACGTTCTCAGAAATTAAGTAACACGTCGGAGATAAGAATTGGTTTCCTATGGCACAAGTAGTGTGGACAGCATGTGCTCCCTTCAACGTGGGAGACCTCCAGGTTCAGGACTGTCCAGGCATGTCATGACATGACCTGTGGGAGCGAGGAATACAACTTTAGGTGTTACTTACTACTTTATTACGGGGGTTACTTACTTATCTAGGAATATGGTCCAAGAAATTGTTTAAATCTATTTTGCTCGAAGATATCGTGTATTTAAGTTATTTTCGAAAATATTTTCTTACAATATGTAGAAAAACAGACTTGGACACGGTATTGACAATATTAAATGTAGATTAATTAAACAAAGGTGTTGCTACAAAGTTGGTAGTGGGTGTCAGATACTACCAAAGATGATAGCAATGCTAATTAATTAATTCTATTTTTTGGTGTTGCAATAACGCGATCTAGACAATAAGAAAATAACCTCCCAAAATAATACAAGAAAATTAAGAAGGGAATCTTTAACGTTTTTCATAATAAAAATTATTTTCTAATCTAGTTTTCCTACCATGGGTAGAAAAACAGAACTGGGTACGGTATTGACAATAGTAAAGGTACATTAATTAACATAAAGGTATTGTTACAAAATTGGTTGTGGGTGTCAGACACTATCAAGGATGATAGCAATACTAATTAATTAATTCTATTTTTTGGTGTTGCAATAACCTCCCAAAATAATAAAAGAAAATTAAGAAGGGAATCTTTAACGTTTTTCATAATAAAAATTATTTTTCTAATCTAGTTTTCCTACCATGGGTAGATAAACAGAACTGGGTACGGTATTGACAATAGTAAAGATAGATTAATTAACATAAAGGTATTATTACAAAATTGTTTCTGAGTGTCAGACACTACCAAGGATGTTAGCAATACTAATTAATTCTATTTTTTGGTGTTGCAATAACGCTATCTAGATAATAAGAAGATAATTTCCAATTTCTTACAAGAAAAAAATGACCGCGCTGGTACGTTTCTTTTGTATATTGTCAAGTGTCAAAACTAAAGCAAATTAATTATTTATAAATAAAAATAAGTAAACAGCATAAAATCGAAATGTCGTTATTTATTTGTGCAGCTAGGTACAGCTAGATATTTTGATACGGTGTTTATTTGAGCAACCGGGGAATGCTACGGGGGAGTATTTTTTCACAATTGTCTATAAGAACAAAATGGACAATTGTGTTAAATATGTTTCTTGATGGTAGTTCCTTAGATTGCGTATTTAAACAACGAGATCAAGATTGTTCAGCAGACCAAAATTTTATTCCAATAACAAAAAGAAAGAACGACCTTTTAAAAAAAAGAGAATAGATAAGGTTTAAATGGTAGTGGTTCCAGTTTGACAGATAGCAAGAAAATCGTATCAGTTAAGTATGAACAATTTCTTTTATCAGCTCTAAAGAATCTTGGGTTAAAACGACATAACGTACAGGGTCCACCAAAATAATTATTGCTATTATTTTTATTGTGGGTTAATTTCGATAAAAATTATAACAATAATATTATAGACGATCACAGCTTGGCCTCTAATTACGGATTCTAAATAAAGGACCCGGGTTAGAGATGTTTTACCATCAAAAATAGGAAAATAATTTTTATCTAATTTACATTTTGATCTGTGGATTTGGTATTTTTAGGAAAGCTTTTGTTTCGTTATATTTTTAAAATTTTTAGTAGAAAAGTAAAAAATAGTGAATACACAATCTGAGTAACCGCGCTCTATGGAGATAGTTGACTTTTGTTCATGACAACGCATCAAAATATAAATTGACGTTAATAAATATCGTAAAAATAAAAGTATTTATTAGATACCCTTTCATAATGTGTAAAGTATTAAATCACGAAATAAGCATCTGCATCTGTCGCAAGAAACCAAAATCAAAGTCTAATAGCGACCTTGGTCATACTTTAAAAGGTACTAAAACGACACAAGATGCAATAGAAATCAATGTGGTAATAAAGTACAATTATACCCTGAAAAAGTCTGGATATACTTTGAAAAAGCCTGGACATGCCCCCAGAAAAAGTCTGGATACACCCTGGAAAAGTCTGTATTTCTTGAGCGAGGGAAGTTTTGGAGTAAATTATTTATTTGGTTACAGATGCACAAAAAAACTTTCAAAATCAAAAACACGACGAGAAAATAAACTGTCAAAAAAATTAAATTTCCACTAAGCGGCGTTGATACAGTGGAATTTGCGCTCACTAAAATCACTATTAAAACGAAAATAGAGCATATAGGCCTATGCTCTAAAATTAGGTTGGTACTAATTTAATAATTTTTACCGCACTCACTGAGTGACGTAGCCAGGGGGGGGGGGGGGTTGGGAGTTAAAACCCTCCTCAGGAGGTCCAACCCAATCTACAATAAATTAATCATGATCAAGGGCCCCAGAGAGAGCTATAACTGACTCTTTACTCCGGTTTGTGACGTGTGTTTGGTGTGATGTGTTAAATTTTAAAAATTTTGCCTGCGGTGCTATGACGTCATTAATTCTTACAATTTTAGTTTAGTTCCAAGGAATTTTTATCCCCAGCATTCAAAACGTGTAATAAAGATCATTCTTAATAAAATTTTTGTTGAAATTTTCATCTTTTGTGCATTTATGATTTAGCATCAAATCTATATATATACCACCACAACCAACCCCTTCTTGGCATATAACTTGGCATATAACCCTGCATATCTTAAGCAATCAAAAAAACCTAAAAGGATCAAAATTTTTAAAGAATTTTTTGTTTTTTTGTCAGAATTTTCGTCTGCGGCGCCATACCAATATTAAATATTGTTACAATTGTTTTGTCAACAACATTTGAAATGCGTAAAAAATAGCAGTTTGGAGTAATTTTTTTAAAATTTTTGCCTGCGGCGCATTTAAGAGTTAATGTTGAAAAAAATCTGCATATGAGACTAGCTAAGATTTGCTTTGAAAAATAAGAATTTTTGTTTCGTATACACTAACTCAACACCAATTAAACTGCCCCTCTCACTTACCTAATTTTTAAAAATTTGCCATAGGTAGAAAGTTTTTTATTAAATGATGAACCCCCAGAGTCGATTTCTGGCTACGCCACTGACACACTTAAAGATGTACTTTACCGCACTCAAAAAAAATATCGAAAGGAATAAACTCTAGGTTTCACACTTAACAAAGTGTGTAAACGGCCTTTACCGCCCTTGACGGCTTGCTTGAAAGTATCACTTTCCGCACTTGTTAGGTAAATAAATATATCCGCTCTGTTTTTAGTGCGGAAAATCGATTTTCCCGCACAGTGCGGCAAAATTTTTTCCGCACTGATGTGTCGAACTCATGGAAGCGCCTGCTATAAATTTAAGTAGTGCCAACAATTGCACTTTTACTATAAACTATAATATAAATAATAAGTAAATGTAGATGAAACTTGAATAAAATTATTGAGTAAAATTTCTTAATGTATTTTCGTGACTTTGAAAGAAAAACAACAAAACTCCGCTCTGCTTCGCTGTGCGTAAATAAGAGACATATAAAAATGATATATTACATTTCGATACCTACCTCCTACCTCAATTTAAGAAAGTAATAAATCCGAAATCTTAAGTAAGTTGTTTCGATTCAGAATCATGCATAAGTACTAGGATTTTAAATAGGATTTATGCTTTAGTTTATTTAAGTAAATATCTTATTTATTCCTTTTATTTTTAATCGCATTCTTTGTGTAAAACCTTTAGGAAATGGTAAAGACGAACCAGAGAGAGTATTTGTTTTAGTGTTTTTTTTTGTAGTTTGGTATATAAATATAAGAAAACTAGTTAAAATTTCTCTCTTATTATTTCATAGGCCCGTCTTAAAAATGCCCCAGACCTTTCGCTTGTAAAAAACGCAAATGGGATTGTATGATGTTTCCCCACCTCCCGTCTCCTTTTTTGTCAAAAAGCAGGGTAAAAATAAGACTCGGTTTTTATTTTCTTTAACCTTAATTATTTGATTTTAAATTGGAAAAGAAAACGGTAAAAATACAAAGGTTCCATTAAAATTTTTTTTGAAGGTCTAGGTTTATGGGTTGAGGGATCTTGTTAATGAAACGTCCTTTTTTTGAAATGCCAACGTTTCGAAACATTTATTTGCTTCTTCAGTACTATTCAAGACGGCCGCTCCATGTGTCGATTTTATTGCCAATAGACGTCATCCTTTGGTAAAGAGACATTATTTTTGTAGAAGAACCGTAAACATTTTTTGTTAAAACTTAAAAAAAAACATAAACAAACACATTAAAATAATATTATTCGCCGTAGAAATATTATTTTAATGTGTTTGTTTATGTTTTTTTTTTTAAATTTAACAAAAATTTTACGGTACTTGTACAAAAATAATGCCTCTTTACCAAAGGATGACGTCTATTGGCAATAAAATCGACACATGGAACGGCCATCTTGAACAGCCCTGAAGAAGACAACTAAATTTTGCGAAACGTTGGCATTTCAAAAAAAGGACGTTTCATTAACAAGATCCCTCAACCCATAAACCTAGACCTTCAAAAAAAAAAAATAAATAAAATAGGATCGTTAAACCATTCTACAAGTTCCATAAAATGTTTCATTTTTGCACCACTTAACCCTAGACATCTAGGCTTTTTGTTCAATAACAATCAAAACCTGACACAAATGAAAAACGCACTGCCGCAGCAAAAAGTTTTCCCTTGTCGACGTCGCATGCCGATGAACGTTATCATTCAGAAAAGATTTTATTTTAAATACATGTGTATACATACAAAGGCAAAAAAAACTTTTAAAAAGCAAAGGCTTATTTAACACACTCGCATTAATGCAGAATATCAACATCCTTTGGGTAAAGATGGCAAATCGAGCGCGTGGTCCAAATTCGAGGGGCCTCTATAGCTTTGGGCTTTTGCAGTATAGTTAGCCCAAAACTAATATACATGTTACGGGCTCGATTTTCAAGAGAAGTCAAAAACTAAAAACCGCATTGCGATATGTCAAAGCGTTTTTGAGCTACAGGGTGATTCTCAAAAATGTGCGATTTTAAAGGCCTTCTACAACTTTTTTATTTGTAAAGATAGAGATTTTCATTGAAAACATTTTTTGAAGATTTTTTAAAGATAAATCTACCTGTTTCACCGATTTTCTCTTAAAGCCTTTAGTTCCCGAGATATCACACAAAGTTATATTTTTTTAAATGGGATACCCCCAATTTTTCTAAAAAAATTAGTTTTCTAATAAAATTTCTTGTCGAACGATGTGCCATACACCTATTTTTCTTTAAATAGTTTAATAGATATTTGCAATTTTTTTTTATATTTACCATAGTAGGCGCTGTGCGCGCCTTAAATGTGTAAATAAAATTTCATTGTTTTTTTTTCATACAAAACAAAACACGACACGAGGGCACACATCAACCTCGAACTTTAACTTCTAGTTTACTATAATTACCAACCCTAAAATAAAACAAAACAAAATTATGATTGTTTTCCACAAACCAAAACTACACTTTTTTGCACTCGACGCGCGTTTCGCTAACAACGTTAGCATCATCAGGAGACGATAAACAATAAACTAAATTAATCTACGCTCTATCTTATATACAATCCTTTAGTGGGCGGAGATAAGACTAATAAATTGTGATTGATCACGATTTTTAATCCTACCTCCCCTCAACCAAAGAATAAAGTGTACTAAACGGGATAGGTCCTCTATCTTTATTTAAACTATTTCTGGATTTAATGATTTCCATACTTTCATATGCATTCAAAAGTCTTTTGTTTGGTACACTTTTTAGAAGTTTTAGGTTATCTAATGTGAATCTATGATTGTTTTCAAAAGCATGCTCGGCCACACTTGACTTTTCTGTTCTTCCGTATTTTAAGTGTGCTAAGTGTTCTTTAAAACGTGTTTGAATAGAGCGTCTCGTTTGGCCAACATATTTTTTATCACAATCCATGCAACTAATTTCGTAAATTCCACTTTTTTCTAGAACTGTAGTTTTATCCTTGGGATTTCCTAGTAAGCTTTTTATTGTGTTACCGGATTGATATACTAATTTAAGACCGGTGTTATTAAATACTTTCTGTAATCCTTTCGTATAATTAGGATTATACGGAATTGATACAAATTTTGAGTCGCAGGTATCTTTTTGTCTGAAAAAGGTAGAATTCCGAAAGGTCTTTTGAAAAGAATGTCTATTTATCAGCTTATTTATTAAGCCTTCGTCGTAACCGTTTTCGCCAGCTATATTCCTAATCCTATTCTTTTCTGCTTCAAATCTTTCTTTGTTTAAAGGGAAATTTACTAATCTATATGTTAAAAAGTGCAAACTTGCAAGCTTATGTTGTAAGCAATGAAAAGAGTCATTTGGAATATACCTGTTGGTGGCCGTGCCTTTTCTGTATAGGTCAAAGTCCAATTTATTTTTATTTCTTATAACTAAAGTGTCTAGAAATGGCAGTGTACCGTTGTTCTCTGTTTCATAAGTAAATTTAATAGTGGGAAATTTGTTACTTATTTTTTCCATAAAATTTTCAACACTAGTTACTTTAGTGTTGAATACTGCAAACACATCGTCTACATACCTGAACCATACTCTGGGGAAATACTCAAATTCTTTACTTATATCTGATTCAAATTTGCTCATAAATAGGTTTGCGATAAAAGGTGATAAACTATTACCCATTGTGGTTCCTTCTAATTGCTGGTAGTAGTTATTTTTATATTGAAAGTAATTTTGATTCATGCAGAGTTTTGTTAAAGATAGGTATTCTAAAGTCTGTTTATCTTCTAGATTGATTTTTCTTAGTAGTTCCTCCAGGTATTGTAAGGTATTGGGGATCGGCACACTAGGGAACAACGAACTAACATCAAACGAGATTAAAATTTCACCTTCTTGGAGTGAAATATCTTTAACTTTGTTGATAAATTCAAGGGAATTTTGAACAGAAAAACCTTTTTCCTTTATCGGTAAATTTTCAAACTCGTTTGCTAGCCATTTCGAAATGTTGTAAGTAGGTGATCCTACAGCAGAAACTATAGGTCTAACCGATTTTCCAGGCTTGTGGATTTTCGGAAGACAATACAGTTTGAGCATAGTGGGATTGCTTACTTGTAGTTTATATATACCCTAAAATAGTAAACAAAAATAAAATTATTAAAAATTTTTATTTAAAATTTTTATTAATTAAACTATGTAACACCTAAAATCTACATCTAACAATTTTCTTTAATTCTAAAACAAATGCTCAAATTGACGGCCATTTTCTTGTAAACATATCCTACATCTTCTCTTGACGCTATTTTCTGCATTAGGAAGTTCTACCGCATGAAGCTGCCTGAATGCAGTACGAAGTGCCTCTTCCAGTTCCCTTCTAGTAGTTGGGCGATTTCGAAATACAAGGTCTTTGACTCTCCCCCACAAAAAGAAGGCGCAAGGGGTCAGGTCTGGAGACCTGGGGGGCCAATATATAGGACCTTTATTTCCGATCCAGTTTTCGGCAAACACAATATTTAGCAAATTAGTAATGTGTCGTGCATTGTGAGGAGGTGCACCGTCATTTTGAAAGTATAGCTCATTATTTTGCTGAAGTGACAAATTGTCGATAAACGGAATCACCTGCTCTTCTAAAATTTGTTGGTATCTTTTGGCATTTAAATTTTCATCAAAAATATATGGCCCAATAATTTGTCCTCTGTAGATGCCTACCCGTACCTTAAAACTGAACCTTCCCTGATTAGCTTGTTCCACAATAATATGGGGATTTTGCTGTTTCCAGTAATAGCAGTTATACCTGGTGAATATTCCATCACTAGAAATCGTTGCGTCTTTGGCTTCTATACGTCCTAGGTCGCGGTTTTGTAAAGGATCCGTATTCTTGTAGATGACGTTTTAACTTCAAAAATATTTTTGAGCTAGGTTGCCTTCTTTCCGGATATATCTGGAAATTTAACGCCGTCTGTCGATTTTCGTTACTTTCAACATTTTATCATGTCGTACTTTTCAAAGTTTTCAAACATTTTTATATCTTGACGAAGACGCCACTTTTGACACACACTCGTTTATCATGGCAATTATTTTTATTTGATCATAGCTACCTAGATAGATACCCTAAAACTACATAGGTCAGAGTTAAACACAGCCTACTATGGTAATTATTAAAAATTGCAGATATCTGTTTAACACATCGTTTAACAGGAAATTTTATTACAAAACTATTTTTTTTTAAAATTGGGGTATTCCATTTAAAAAAATGTAACTTTGTGTTATAGCTCGTGAAATAAAGGCTTTAAGACAAAATCGGTGAAACAGGTAGATTTGTCCTTAAAGAATCTTCAAAAAATGTTTTTAATGAAAATCTCTATCGGTTTTTAGAAACGCACATTTTTGAGAATCACACTGTAGCTCAGAAACGCTTTGACATATCGCAATGCGGTTTTTAGTTTTCGACTTTTCTTGAAAATCGAGCCCGTAACATGTATATTAGTTTTGGGCTAACTATGCAGCAAAAGCCCAAAGCTATAGAGGCCCCTCGAATTTGGACCACCCTGTACAATTAAAATATACCTTGTGCATATTAATAAGTGGATTTTTTTTTTCTCGATTAATGAGTGGAAACCTTTGGAAATCGCATGTCAAAAATATCCACGGAAAAAGGATCTTATATCTTTATATAAGATTTCCTAATGTTTTAAATAAAATTTATCCTCTGGTGAAAATATGAAGTTTCACTCAGTATATTCTCTATTAGAATATAACGCGTGTATGTCAGATTTCCTTTTTGAAAAGTTTTGAAAATTTCCTGCAAATTTGACATGCACTCGGTATATATTACTACTGAAAGTAGTATGATATTTTGGCTTTGACATCGGTAAATCACTAATTTTGACATACACTTCTCTCCACATAAAACTGGTACAGCATTTTTTATTTTTATATTTTTTTATTTTTTATATTAGATTTTTTATATTTTCCTATGTCCCACACTGACTTTTTGACTTTGTCATTTTAGGTTATATTTTTGGCATATATAAACTTTTAATAAGGAGACCGATTGTTGATTTTTTACAAATTCAAAATATAAGGTCACTAAAAATAAAAACCATTCGACTGACTGATTATAAAAGAAGCAAGTATAGGATAGTAACCATAATAAATCGATTTCAAGAAGAAGGAAGTGTCCCTCGAAAAAAAGGCACCGGTTTGACGAAAGTTACTAACCCAAAACAATTAAAAGGCCAGATCAAGTTCACGAAATAAATAAAATAATAATAACAAAATTAAAAACATATAAAAAAACTTATTTTTAATAGTGCTAATCCTAAATAGAGCGCCATGTCCTCTAGCCGATATCCAGCTCCAAACATTTACCGAAAATCTTTCCGCACGGTCTTCGTTTCCAGCAGTAGGGACCTTTTGCACTTATAGTTTTGATGCCTTTTTACTTTATCGCTTATTTCGAGCATGCGCAGTTACGAGGCAACAACGAAATCCCTTACTAACCGATAGAGTTTTACGTCACCTGCGGAAAAATACCGTATCCCTTATAATTGACATAGTTGCTGATAGTAAAACGTTAAGTAGAAAAAAAAATTAAATTGATTTTTTAATGCAAATATATTCTGTATTCTTTTTAATTGTAAAGATAAGTGCCAATTTTTGTAAAACATTGATTTGCACTGGCAACTTTGACGAGTGATTCCGATCTTTTTATCATAACCTCCCTTTTCTCTGTTGTGTTTTTGAGTTAAAAATAACGTGACGTTAGCTACGTCACAACGCCTTATTAAACGATAAAGTCACCTAATGGGGATTTTTTGTAAGAGGTGCAAAAGGTCTCTAATATATCGTTCTTCGTATTGGGTTCTTGGCAGTCGATAAACCAGAATTAGTTTTTTATCGCTGTGGGACTTTAAGATCTTCTCATTTGTGAAAACCACCTGCTGCCAAAACTCTTCGTCCCTCAGAGAATAACTCAACGCAAAAATTAATCGAGACTGCTTCTTTTCCTCACTTAGTTTAATTTTTTTGCCGCAATGCGACACTTTAGCCTCGAACGTTTAATCAACCTGCCTAATGTTGTTATGGATCCTGGAAAATTTGATTCAATTTTTACTTCTTTCGCTTTGGCACACGGATGACTTTCCAGAAAATTGATTGTTTCTTGGTCTTCCTCAGGGCTACTAACTTTCGTCAAACCGGTGCCTTCCTTTCGGTGGATACTTCTCTCCTCTTGAAATCGGTTTTTTATGTTTACTATCGTAGACTTGCTTCTCCCATAATGAACAGCACTTGCCAAATAGACCAACCACAGTCTAGCTTTGCTAAGATTAGAGCTTTATCAAATTCGGAAAGATGCCGCGGCATTTTTTTAAATTGAGATGACACTGACATGCAAAACATGATGTTGTCGGGAGTCTATGACATGTCACTTATAGGAAGACAATGCCGTACTATAAAAATTGTAACAATTAAACAGGCTGCTAACTTCTGCTGTACCAGTTTTATGTGGAGAGAAGTGTACTTTATTTGAAACCACGCCACAATAATGTTTCTAAACCACCTAGAGCGGAAAAGCCCAAATTGGCACACTCTAAGAAAAAATGGTGAAGATCAAAATGAAAAAATGAGCAAAACATACACACCTACCTTAATTTGCTGTTTTACTCAGGTTACTATCAGATATTAGAATCTTAACACAGGCTGTGCCTGGCGCTAAAATGTGCAAATTATAGAATTATCGAACGCGCTTCTAGCGAAACTGTGACGACAGAACTTTATTTATAACCTACAAATTAGATGCTACCTGTTTTCGAAATTATATGTTGTTTTTTTCACAAGCAGTGGTCTTGGTGGAGGGTGGAGATCAGGACCTGGAGAGAGAGAGTAGAATCTGCAAAATTTGTTGGATTCTAACTGCATTTGGGGTTCTGAATGGACTTTGTTGAACTACTTCTTGTAGCAAACAAATACTGTCTTCATCGGTAAAACGACGTCTTTAAGCCTTGCTTTATTAATTTTCTTCTGACAGGTCACCCGATTTCATAAAAATAAATATTTTGTGTCCAATTTTTGCTTTTTTGGCCGTCACGACCCAAAAAATTCCCGAAAGTAGGGTTAAGGTAAAAAAAATGGCGAATATAGTTGCCAAATATGTCAAATACGGCCAGACACAGCCAAGATATGTTATTGATGCTAATCTTAAATGGAGCAATCATGTAGAATATCTTACAAAAAAACTAAAACTAATGATCTATAAATTTTACATATTAAAGTTCATTTTATCAAAGATTCTGTTAACAACTATCTACCTCAGTTTAGTAGAACCACTGCTGAGATATGGTGTGGTTGCATGGGGAGCTATGTATGAAAATGCTTTAAAAACCCTCCAAGTAATCCAAAATAAAATACTGGAAATAATATATAACAAAGAGTATTTATATCCATCACATTTATTGTATGACAATAAAAAAAACAACATTAGGACTATTTATTTTGATAGCTTGGTGTGTTTAATATATAAAAATGAAAAAAAAAACTTTCACTCGTAAAAGAGCAAACAATACACCAACATGCCACAGTGAAGAGTTTACAATATGTTACCCATAAATATTAGAAACATAAATAAGAAAAAAATATTCTCCAAGCAGGCCAAAATTTTTATCAGGCAAAACAAATTATTTTTTAACAGAATTCTCTCAGTTTAGCTGTGGTATTTTGCCTTGTTATAGAGGTTCTAGCTTTGTATGTTTGTGTTAGGTACTTAGTTTTGTTTTATTAAGTTCAAACAGTTTCTTTTAAATGGTTTACTATAAAAATAGAATAAAAATAACAACAAAGAGTTATAAGAATATAATAACGTAATTGAATCAAAACACATACAGGTGTTTAGTCACCTAGGTGTTTTTTTTTTCCTTTGTATTAATTATAATTTTTTCTACCTATTATTCTTTTTACTACAATGTACTCATGTAAAATTAATTACTGTAATATATAAACTTGACACTTGAACTTGAAACTTGAAACATTATATTATTATTAATAACCTAATAGCAGTACCAATCTGAAGTGCGATTCCAAAGTGACAATTTATGATTACAAAATTATGTGCTACATGAATATGTACAAGAAAAATTCGATTTTTTTTTCATGCAGTTTTTTTATTAGGGTGATCATCTTAATATCAATCTAGCGACCCCACTCTAAAATGCGGTTTTAAAATTTTAAAAAGTATATACCAAAATTATGTTCTCTGCGATTATATAAGAAAAAAATCGAATTCTTCATTTTAAATGATGTTTTTTTTTAAAGGGTAAGCTAGATACGTTAATATTAACCTAGCTAAACCATTTTATTTTTCGATTTTCTCAGAAACCAGAGGGGACGAAATTAGCACATAATTATGTTGTGTCTAAATTTTAATTTACTTGGGGTGGGATTGCTGGGTTAATGGAGGTCATACTGCATACGGTTATATTTTAAAGGCTTTTTTTTAATTTTTTTATTTAAATTATTTTCACAATAAAATTAAAGTGTTTGCATAGAATTAGTATCACTTAAAACTGAAATTAACGAACCTGTACACGGAAAACGTTTAAAAATGTAGGTAATTTGCAAAAGCAAAAACATAAAGTTTTTTGTGCTCGTTTTCAGATAATTAAAAACTAAACTTTTCTGCAAAATAGCTACAAAAACAGGTTTTGCATTTGGAAAAGTATGTTCATTTTTAAAATAGAATTTTCCCTTTGAAGTGAAGAGCCAGTTGGGTTTCATTGGCAAAGCAAACATTTGGTTTAAAACATTTAATTCGTTGTTTTACGCTCAAAAATGAATGTGAATACTTTATTTATGTAGGTACATACACTGTCAAATTACATAAAACAGTAGAACACTTTTTAGGACAATTCGACGCGAAAAACTCGGCGCCGCTGATTCGACGCCAAGAAAATTCGGCACCGGTTAATTCGGCGTCAGAATCACTTTTTTGTAAGGACATTTAGTACTAATGTTTAGTACTAAAATATTATTTTAAGTTAGTTTAGCGTTAGTTGCGATTGGGTTGGGTCTAGCTTGCGTTGGGTTGGGGTTAGTTATAATAATTTTTCCTTGAAGGCTTTTTTCCGGGTTTTTTCCTGGATTCCTAATATTGCAATTTGAACTCAAGTAGTACAATAACAATTTTGACTATTCAGCTATTTACCATAGGGTAAAAGGGGGAGTAATTGGCACTTTAAACGAATTACAATACGAAATCATAAATAAAATTTAATATGTACGTTCATTATATGGTTTTAGTCGTCCGGCTTAGGTCCCAAATAGCAATCAATTGTTCATTTTGTGCAGAAAGCATAAAATTTGGCACGCTTATTCTTTAGACAATTCTCTAAAATTTTGCCCGAGGAAATCGATGATTGTATGTATAGAAGCCAAGATGGCGGCGATTTTTTCAAAATGGACGTCTATTTTTTATACTCGAATCGATATAACTCGATAGAGTGAAAACAAATATTACATTGACGTATGACCTTTATCGTCCTTGAAAAGTGACAAATTATTTTAAAAAAATGCATTTTGAGATTTTTTTTTTGATAATTTTTCATAATTTAGTAAGCCGCGACAGGTCTTTTGTTGTAATTTTGAAATTTAAAAAAGGCATCAAAATACCTTTTCTAATTGACTTTTTGCTTACAGAGTGATTGTTTTAGTTATATCAGGCCAGTCAAAGTAAGATTTTTTTTAAAAAGTACATTGTCATTCGTATTTTTATTATGTTATATAGGAAAATATGTCAAATTTGGTAAGATTATTACAACTGTCAAGTTCAACTGATATTCCAAAAATTTTTTGGATAGGTGGCGCTGCAGACGACGTGGCACCCAAATTTCCGATTTGAAATTTAATAAAAGTTCATATTTTCTTAATAGCTTAGACATGCATATTTAATAAAATAATCGAATATGTATAGCTGAAGTATGTAGATGTTTATAAAAATAATTTTAGTTTGATATGGTCATTGGTCGCCTA
Source organism: Oxystoma pomonae (assembly GCA_963921995.1). Taxonomy (NCBI): domain Eukaryota; kingdom Metazoa; phylum Arthropoda; class Insecta; order Coleoptera; family Brentidae; genus Oxystoma; species Oxystoma pomonae. The sequence continues at coordinate 75,177,247 of OY998166.1, read as the reverse complement.
ATTTTTTTTTAAGTATGTAAAAAAAACGGGTTTTTCAATGTTTTTTTCAATCCTTCCTAGCGACCAAAAATTTGGCTGGATATACAGGTTGGTGACTTCTGATGAATTAGAAGGACCCAACAAATCGATTCAGATATGTGATTCTAAATTGTATCGGGCCGTTTTTACGTTATAGGCCAGTAAAGTTGACCTAACATGTGTTTAGTCGCCCCGAATAGTACTCTGATGTAGCCTATTGTTAATTTTTTGTGAAAAGCACCAAATTTGGTACGCTTACATTTTTAACAATTTTTTAGGATCGTGTACAAGAAATAGAAAATGACGTTCTTAAATCGAAAATAACTCGTAAAAAAAAATTATACTTGAATCTATAGAACTTAGTGAAGAGAAATTTGACAATACTAGTTAAATTGAAATTCGATGACCTTGAAAAATGTCATTTTACCTAAAAAGAATACTTTTCCAGAGTCTTTAACATGACATCAACACATCTGTCCTAAGCGACTTTTTGCATACAGGGTGATTGGTTTAGTAAAATTTTTAAAAAATACCACATTATCATCTGCTTTTTTTAATTTTTAAAGTAGAATTTTCAAATTTGTTACGAATTGTTAATGCTATAGTTCGGTCACACTAATTCTATCGCAAAAGACGATTGCCAAAACAATTGCTAGCCTGCTCAGGGGTGGCAGCCAAACCAAACGGTACTGCCATCTTAACAAACCCGTAGCAAAAAATTGTATTTTTGAGCATACCCATTCAATTGTTGAGCGAACGTCACGCTTCCGTCAACTTGGCAGCCATATTTATTTTGTAGATTGACCTTCGCGTTGTGTTTTGGAGTTTTTACAGTTAATTATTTTAGTTTTAATAGTAGTTTGAGACTTGGGGTTAAACATCTACTTTTTTTCGTTTTACCTGAGAGAGGTAAGGTTTTAAGGGTCTTTTAATAAATAATTATGGTGTTGTTTTTCGATTAAAAAAGATGGACTTTTTTAGTGTCTACACACTTTTTATAATTGTAATGAATATTATTTTAAAACTAAAGACAGGCTTATTCCCAACTTTATAATGCATAAACACATTTTTAAGGCATAATTTGATCATTAACATAATCTCGGTTTTAATATACTTATAATCTAGCTATAAATATATTTGTTTTTTGGGCTTATTATAGCTTATTACAGCTTATGTAATCGCCCCCTGCTCTTACAAGGAAGCCAATTTTCTAACTTTGATCAATGTCAGAAAAATTCAGATGTATAAAGGATTATTGGTAGGTCTCATAAAAAATTACTTCCCTGGTTTCCTGGGTTAGTTTCTATTTAATTTATACACATAAGTTTTTTTTTAATTGCCTGCGGTGCTAGTATTTGACTTATTACAATTTACTGCAAACATTTTGTTTTATGGCCTTCTTAAAAATGTTTGTCAGGAATTTTTATCCAAATGATCAGGAAAAGTCAGAGATTTTTTTTTCCTAAAAACTACGCACTTTTATTTATTTAATTGGCAAAATCTATAGCAAACTCCTCTTAAACAGTTTTTGTTGTATCTGTTATTATCTTACAATAATTTTTTTTTTTAGATTAGTACCTACCAAGTAGAAGATGGACTCAGCCCAATCCAACCCACGGCTAAGGCTAAGATATAACAAGGCTTTAAGTCGGTATTCCCAGAAACAGGTAAAAACTTATTTTATTGCAATGTAAAATTTATTGGCAGTTACCTAATTCCAAAAGTGATCTGAAAACTGATTTGTCAAAAGAGAGGTTTTTGTGAAAAAAGCTTTTTTTATTAGGTAGGTCACCCATGTATTTTATGGATTTCTAAATAAAACATACTAGTGCCGCAAAAAACTCACATTTCTAAAAACGCTGATACCTAGTAAGTAAAAAGCTCATATCACAAGATTTTTTTTCATGATAATCATTTTTTCAAATCTCACAGACGCCCTACGATTTTTATGAAACCAGTATTTGAACTCAATTTTGACTATACTTTTAACCAAATATATTTTTAAATCGCTTTAATATAATAATTTTTTTAGTTAAGAGTCAACTCAGATTAAAACCTTTGGCATTGGACCTAGCATTGGACGAAACCATCTTGTAAGTAAAACAAAATTTATCAATAAGACAATTAAAAAATGTGCATATTTGAGCGAATTATACATGAAATATTTTACGTATGACCCACAAAAGGTTTCAGTTTTGTCAAGAGAATTAATTTTTTTCTTAGGGTATCAGCTGTACCTCCCCCATTGCCAAGCCTATGCAGAAACCCATGTAAAACAACATTGAATAGTATGTTATCTGGTTAATTTTTTATTTATAAATATGCAGGGGGGCAAAACATAAAAAATGGTTTCTCTATCTATATAGTTTTGTTTTTAATGAAAAAATTTTGAATTAGCTAGCCAGCAACTTTTTCAAACTAAAAAAAGAACAAATTGTTTTTAAAATATATGCTGTAGGAGTTGGCTAGACTTTAATTTTACTTTTTTTTGGAAAGCATCTTCGCGAATTGGCAACTTTCTACATGAAATGTTTGTTATTGTTATATTATTTTTAAAAACAATCAAGTGGCAAAACAAATCCCTAGTTTTCGCCAACAAAGACCAATTTCGGGCCCAAATACCTTCAAGAGTAATGACAGGTATACAGGGTTCCTAAGATTTTTCTTAGGGATAGGATTTCAATAAATCAAACAGAAATGGAATAGAAAGTTCTGCGCGCACAAAAGAAACAGGTATATTGAGCAATGGTGCCAGTTTGTTATTATCTCCGGACGGCTTTCATGAGAAAAAATTGTCGCCACTCTTTCATTGTGAGCATAAATCATAGTTGCAATAATAACGGTTGACAAGATGTCTGCAAATTCCGCTAGATGGCGGCCACACCATGAGATGATCGAGGAAAAACTGGGATTCACAGGCATTGCATTTTTATTTCCTTTCGAGTCGCTTCAGTTTCGTAAATTGTGTGTTTTTAAAATGCCGTATACTCGAGAAGAAAATATTTTTATTATTAAAAACTACATAAAAAGTGACAGTGCGGACGAGGTCATTGGGATTTTTGTTTTTGCGCTTCCAGATCGACCGGTTCCTGTGGCTTAAACCGTCTACAACATTTATCATCGTTTTGAAAGGTACGGATGCATAAATGGTTGTAGAAAGTGTTACCACGACAGCGAAATACCAGAGCATCCCGTTCTTCCACACAGGGTGGCACGAGACGAAATGGTATGTGATTACGTTGAGGCACATGAACCATGTTCGACGAAACCGATTGCGGAGGCCCTGGATATTTCCAACAGTACTTGCCAATAGATCCTAAAAAAATACGGCTACAAGTCGTTTAAGATTGGGAAGTCGCAGGAATTGCAACCAGGTGATTATTTTCGCCGGTTAGAATATTGTAAGGTTATGAGGGATAAATGTGACAGGAACGAAAATTTCCTATCAAAAGTTTTGTTTAGTGACGAGAAGACATTTGAACTTCATAGCTCTCACAATCCACAAAATAGCCGCTATTGGTCCCGCGAAAAAAACATCTGCACGCAAGTGTTAGAACGCAACATCCTCAAAAATTAAATTTTTGGAGCCGTATTGTCGGGGATCACATTATTGGACCCTTTTTCATTGAAGGGAATTTGAATAGCCAAAAATATGTTGATCTTCTCCAACACCAGGTTTTACTACAGTTGAGGGAACTCAACATAAATTTGGACGAATTGTGGTTCCAGCAAGATGGCTGTTCATCCCACAATTCACGCCAGGCTACAAGTTACCTTCGTCAGGTATTTGGTGATAGAATTATTTCCACGTATGGAAATATCCGATGGCCTCCTCGATCACCAGATCTTGCGCCAAATGACTTTTTCCTATGGGGTTGTTGGCACGATAAAATTTTCCAACACCCTCACTTACGGCCTACGACTATACAGGAGTTGAGGGCAAAAATTTTGGAGGCGGGAAACTCTATCACCCCTGAAATGTTGGCTCCTACGCGCCAAGAGTTTTACAATAGATTGGGATATTGTGAGGCTCAAGAAGGGGACAGATTTGAACATCTAATCTAATTAAAAATTAGATGTTTTCAGGTCCAAACCACAGCTTTTTCTTGCTTAAAGGAGGCGGCAGGGTCCATTATTTACGATGCCGAGCGATAAACTCGGGAGGTCGTTAACATTAGAAAGAAATATATTCGCTTTTAATTAAATTTCTTTCCATTCTGTTCTACTAGTGACATCTATCCGGAAACAGCCAAACCATGCAGCTAGCACTAGCAGCCAAAGAAATCAATAAACGGCGCTGTTTTTTCTGCAGAGCTTTTTGTTTGCGATATTATTGATTTTAAATAAAGATGGCCCTACACTACAATTGATATTTTCGAGGTGTTTTATGACATGATCTCGAAACATGTAGCGAACCAATTCTTCAAAACTGGCGGGAGGGTAAAAGCGAAAAATAAGGGGCTGCCAATTTTTGTAACACCCAAAAAGGGGTGAAAAGATTTATTTTGCTCTGTTTCTTTACAAAAAACTTTTTTTTTTACGAAAAACTTGAGCTCTGCTACTTTTTTTATTTTTTCTTCAACTTTCTCGAAATTTTCGTCATACCGTAGAAAAAAATGTATCCCCCATGGTTATACTCTACTTTTATTCGAAAAAAAAAATTAGAAACAGAGACGGGATCAGTTTTCCTAAAACGGGGGATCTTGGTTAGCCGAACGCAAAAATGTTAGAAAAACAAAGCACGAAATAAAAATGGCGCCGCTTACAATTTTTTTTCAAAAATTACGTAATTTCGGGAACGCAAAGATATAGGTCCAAAGAGTATAGTTTCAAGAAAAAAATATCAATTTTCTCGCCCTCCTCCACTGGGACTACAGGGGCCGTACACAAATTACGTAATGGTCATAGGGGGGAGGGGGGTTACAAAACGTTACGTAGGGGGGAGGGGGGTTTTCGACAGCGTTTGCATTTGTGTGAAACTAAGAAAATTTTGAATGAAAATAAGTGAAAAGTTTTTTTTTGTGGAGGGGGTAGTGGTCTTGAAATCGTTACGTAATATTAGGGGAGTGGCGTGCCAAATCGTTACAAAACATTACATAGGGAGGGGGTCAAAAATTGGTAAAATCACCATTACGTAATTTGTGCACGGCCCCACATCTGACTGTTCCTCCTTTTTGATTTCGAATCAAAGTGCAAAACCCGGGTTGGACGTTCGAAGGCGTCAACCCGTCCTATTTGCTTGATAAAGTTTCTACGGAAATATCTCAGTCGATTTCTCCGGCCGTGTATGAACGCTTTAGGTTAGGCATTTGCATGTATCTCAGTCCCCAGCCTGTAAACAGTGCGTAAGGACAATGGTTACAAAATATTTTTTTTTACGATATCTTTCATCAGTTTGGTATTAAAGTCGAGCAAAAATAATTTTTATTTCAGTCCTAAAGGTATAAAAATGGAAAACATTAGAAAACAACAACCTGGAATGGATTTACTACGTGTAAGATGTAGTGACAACATCGCCCCATGCCCATCCTCTTCTGCCTAATGTGCTTTTCCGTTTGTCTGCGTCTTATACACGGCTGCTTGGCCCCCTAAGGATTTGCTTAGGAACCCTGTATATAAGGTACAGATTACTCCCGTGTAACTAACGTGTTGATCCTTGAAACATATCTATCTTAAGATTGATTTTTGTTTACTTCTTTAAAACAAATATAAATCTCCTTTATTTAATATTTCTTGCACTTTTACTTTTAGGAACATTCAAAATGTATCCCGATGACGTGGGCACAACTCCTCTATCAATCGCAGGAAATATCAAACTTAAAGTCAAAAACAAGCACACAAAGGCAGGCGAGATGCTCCAAGCTTGATGTGGCCCAGCTCTAAATGGCTCTTTAAGGAAGTCAAGGACAATTGATCTTCAAACTAAACTAACATTTGGGTGTTTTGTCAAGTGCAGACCTGGCTCCAAATTTAGGGGGGTAATCAATTTTTGGCGAAGGCAAAAATTTTTGAGAATATTTCACTAAGATTGGCATTTTCGACACAAAGTCGTAAAAATTCATGATGTTATAGCGCCACAGGCGAAAATTTTTTTCAATTTTGGCAGAGAATTCTTGATTTTTTAAATGTTTTTATGAAAAATGTAAGTCCACGGGGGGGGGGGGGGGGCGCAATTACCCCAACTCCGCAACCCGCGCTTGTATTTGTCAACTGACGACAAAGGTAGTGCAATCAATATTATTTGGTTTGTGATAAACTTACTTTTGTTATTTTTAGTCCTCAAGCCCTACATAAGTAGATTTGAGACCAATCATTCATGGAGGCCATACAACTTCAAGAATTAACGGTGACAGGAACTTAAAAACTTCAACAACTTAAAACTAGTTTCTTGTAAGTAGATAAGAAAGCCTTCTTAGTTCTTTTTCAACACATATTTTAAAAGTCACTATGTAATATTAATATTATCATAGATAATGTTCCGAGTCATAGCAAATTGACGATAAACGCGAATGTGCTCGAGTGCTGAGGTAAAAATTATGATAATTTGCTGCACGAGGCATATTCTGTGGACTATTTCCTGAAATTCCTAATCTTTATAACTTGCGTTTCACTGAGCTGTTTTGTTCGGTCCTCATAAACAATACTCTACCTTATAGTAATAGGCAAAATATGTATTAAAATAGTCTACTTTATTTTTCTGTTTTAAGTAGTTGACAGGAATAAGTCTAATTAAAAAAGACTTTAATATTTTAACTTAATTTGCATATTTGAAATTTGTGCTAGGATGACCGATTGGGTCTTGGTTAAGTTGTTTTTATTTTGTTTCAGGTTACTGCAAAGGCCAGAGCAATCCTTTTGTGGACTCTGTGAAGAAGTTTACAATTGGATAAATTTTCACATGACTTAGACAAGATATAATTAGATAATAAATATAAGAAAAAGTTTGACTTTTTATGATTATATTTGAAATAAGAACATTTGGTTTAATATAGTAAGTAAATCTAGTTGTTTACTAGGGAGGTCAATATGGTTTTACTTGAAATATTTAAGTTTATTTAAAAACCTACCAGAATAAAATACATCCATTTAAAATAATGATAATTTTATTATAGTTCAACCTAAATAAAAGGAAGATATTTTTACCAGAGCGTTTACCATGATCTATAGAAAAGAAGTACACAGTGCACTGGGTCTTCGTAACTGCAATTAAGATATAATAAAAAGGAATGGCTTTTAAAGACTAATTATTTTCAAATTCTAAGGTATATTTTTAGAGAAATATTGTTTTATTCCGTTTTTTAAGCCTTCATAAGCTTGTTTCATTTAACAAGATTCAAAAATAACACACTTTTTGGTTTGGAAAAAAAATAGAAATATAATATGCTATTGTACCAGTAAAAAACACCGGTTATGCTTAAATCAAATAAGTAAATAAGCAGACAGACCCTTGGTCACATGCAAACGAAGTTCGAATATAATTCACCTGTTATATTATTCTTAATTTTATTTACGTTCCAATGTAAACAGTGTAATTCGGAAATAAGCCAATTTTTTTCGGTGTAGTTGCAAATAGCTTGTTGTTGATCCCGTTGCACAGGCTTAACCCCATTTTTTTAACCCTTTTATTTCATTGGGAGACACAGACATCATCAAAAAATTTTGCATCCGTAAGTATCCTTAACTACCTACAAAGTTATATCCTCATAAGTTTTTTTTGCCCTTAAAACTTTTTGTCATATATATCATCCTAAATAGAAAAAAAATCAAAAAATTTTAAGATCTGGCTCTGCTTTTTTGATCGTCAACAACGTTTAGTAAGCAAATAAAAAGTTCTAGGTTTTGACATTTGGAATGTCACAAACTGTCAGCGTTGGCGAGAAATACGGTGACCGGACTATACCTAATCAACTAAAATTTTTTTGGATAGGTGCCGCTGCAGACAACGTTTCTATGGCACGTCGTCCGCAGCGCCACCTATCCAAAACAATTTTAGTTGATAAGGTAGCATGAAAATTCTACTTTAACGCGGCTTTTTTTAAAAATGTTATTAAACCAAGCACCCTGTAAGCAAAAAGTTACTTGGGATAGATGTATTGATGTCATGTTAAAATTATAAAACAAGACCTGTTGCCGTTTTCAGAATTAAAAAAATTAAAAAAAAAGGCTCTGGAAAAGTATTTTTTTAAGTAAAATGACATTTTTCAAGGTCATCGAAGGTTGCACGCTAATTTAACTAGTATTACAAAAAAGTAAGCTTAACAAATTTGGTGCTTTCCGCAAAAAATGAACAATAGGGTACATTAGAGTACTATTCGGGGCGACTAACTACATGTTAGGTCAACTTTACTGGCCTATAGCGTAAAAACGGCCTGATGGAATTTGGAATTTCATATCTGAATCGATTTTCTGAGGCCTTCTTATTCATAGAAAGTCATCAATGTTTATATCCAGCCAAATTTTTGGTCGCTAGTAAGAATTGAAGAAAACGTTGAAAAACCCGTTTTGACCAATGACCAAAGACCAATGACCATATCAAACTAAAATTATTTTTATAAAAATCTACAAAGTTCAGCTATACATAATCGATTATTATATTAAAAAATATGAACTTTAATCAAATTTAAAATCGGAAATTTGGGTGCCACGTCGTCCTCAGCGTCACCTATCCAAAAATATTTGAGATTGTCAGTTGAACTTGACAATTGTAATAATCGTACTAAATTTGACATTTTTTCCTCAAAAACTAAAAAAGATTCGGATGATAATGTAGCTTTTTTTAAAAATCTTATTTTGACTGGCCTGGTATAACTAAAACAATCACCCTGTAAGCAAAAAGTCAATTAGAAAAGTTATCTTCATGTTCTTTCTAAATTATAAAATTACAACAAAAGACCTGTCGCGGCTTACCAAATTATGAAAAATTATCAAAAAAAAATCTCAAGATACCTTTTTTTAAAATAAAATGTCACTTTTGAAGGATAATAAAGGTCATACGTCAATGTAACCATTTTTTTCAATTCCTCTCTATCAATTTATATGGATTCGATTATAATGTTCTTTTGATGGCGCCCCTCCAATTTAAAAAAAAAATAGACGTCCATTTTGAAAAGATCGCCGCCATCTTGCATCCTATATATACGATCATCGATTTCCTCCATCAAAAATTTTAAAGAATTGTCTAAAGAATTCTTCCTTTTTCATATTGCACTACTTTTTTTCCTTTTTTTCTTGCGTCACTGCTTTGATCTTTTCTTCTTTTTTTTTAACTTTACGTTCTCTTTTTCTCTTATTCTCAGTTTTATTATTTTCTTTTTCTGTTCTGATCTTCTCGTCTTTTTCCGTTATTTTTTAATACCAGGATGAAGTTAAAACATATGGCACTTTCTCAGATTGTTTTTTTCCTGTTCGTTCTGGTGTTACTCTTTTTGGCAAAAAACTTTCTAGTTTAACATTTCTAATCGTTTTTTTTTCTGTCCAATGATTTCCGATGAATTATCTCAAGTATTTAGCCCCTTCAAAAATAGCTGGTAACTTTTCTTTAGTCAATGTTAGCGGTATCTCTTTTTTATTTGTTGAAGTTGGAGAAAGCTGTGGTGTAATAACTATATGAACTTTCTTGACTTCTTACATTTATTACGCCATCATCATCACACGTAGCTATTACAACTGGCAGATCATTTAACTCGTTTTCGGAAACATATTCACTTTGCTATTTTTAAATCTTCATTTTGTATTTGTTGAATTGTATCAGTAACATTATTTTGATAAGAACCATGTGGTGGAGAGTTGCTTATTGTAGGAACATCATTAATTGTTAAAACATTAAAAGGGTCATCAAATGAATCACCAGAAAGTACAGGTAGGTAAGTATGGTGGATTTAAACAAAAAAATATAAAAAAATTAAAGCTTAGTGCCAATAATTAAACCGATTTTAATATGTGAAAACTAAGTTATTGGGACTTGTGCCAATAAATAAAAACAGATTATTAATTTTAGTAGTTATCGGCACCTCTAAAATTTATTAAAACAAAACTTTTCTCATTCAATTGTGGTAATAAGATATTGTTTAAACCTTTAAATAATTAACTAAATATTTATTTTAAAAAAAAAGTTAACTGTGGTAGTTAAAACTTCGTTCAAAAAAAAAATTATCTTCTTAGAAAATCTGTATAATTCCTTACTTTTACTGAACACCACGTGCTTCTTTTTACCAAGTCAAGCGCTTACTCGTAAAAGGTTACCTACGAGTAACATTTTTAACAGAATGGGTTGTTGACAAATTTATCTTTTTGAGAAATTTGCTCACTCTCTAAACGTAAATATTAAGAAAAAAAGGAGTGAGTGCCAATAACTTCTCGAATGCCAATAACTGCTATGCTTACCCTAAGTTTTTAAAATATTATTAGTTTTTCTAAATAACAATTTGTTTATACTTTTAATTAAAGACTTTTCTTTTGGTTATATTTTTAATAGTAGATGGAAGCAAATTGTGATATTTTCAGGCAAGATAATGTTTTATTAGTTTTACCATTTTTTGGTAAGAATGCACTTATTTATTTGCTAGAAGCATTCAGTATGTTCTGATTTCTTATTCAATACGTATCGAAAATCAAGCATCTTGTTCTTTTATATATCACGCTCTTTGTCGGATCAGAGAATATCCTCTATGAAAAAAAAGAAGACAAACTGTTTAATACGTATTGAATACGCTGGGAAATTTTCGTGACGCCGAATTTTCTTGACACCAAATTTTTCTGGCGCCGAAGCAGATGAGGCGAAGTTTTTTCGCCGAGAATTGATAAAATGAAAACTGTACTATTTAAATGTTTTCCAATTCTTACAAAGTTTTTATCCGATTTTATTAAGACTTTCTTTTAAAACTTAGGAATTCGATCCCTAACCTTTAAGATGGCCGGCGAACACTTTCTAAAAATAGGTCTTTAGCCCCTTGCATATATTTTTTGGGCGTCCCTAGTGCAAAATTAATATTTGCACCTAAAGCCTTGTCTTTACTTAGTCTACTAGTGTCGGCGCTAGGGCCGGGCAAGCCGGGCCTTTTTCTGGGGCGGAAAACTTAGGGGGCGGCAATTTGGCTGTTAAATTAGATATTTTATAAAAAAAAATAAATTCTGATTCATTTATGAAAAAATTATCAAGTGTAATTTTATTAAAAGTTGCTTTTAAAATGTTTTACTAAGTGACATTCGCAGCTTTTTTTGAAGGGGGTTAGTTAGTAGGTATTGGGTTGGATTAGTGTATACATAAAATAGTTATTTATGTATCTAGGTCGTAAAGTAGGCGTTTACCGCCCGCGGCGTGAAAGTTATAGCCTGAGCCTGGATTTAAGAAGAAAGTTTCAATTTAGGCGAAAAAAAAATTAAAAAATTTAAACCCACGCGAAGTTGGGGTTATATGTCACTTTAATTAAAACTTACCCTTGATAATTAATTTTTCCAATTAATACTTGATGTCACACAACGATATAGATGGGTAATAATAAAATAAGGATTAGATTAATTTTGTATTTATTTAAAAGGTGTTTTTATTTATGAAATGTATTAAAAAACTTAAATGAAAGTTTTTTTTACATTTCTGTCACTGTCGAAATGTCAGTTTAAAAATATTAGCGCTGCGTTCAATCACAAACAGCGAGTTCGGATCTTTTGCCTCTGCTTTTATCTTGGCTTAAGTAAGGAAAGTTTTTTTGTCTGAGCTTTTAGATAACCTCAATGTTTTACTTTCAGTTTGTAAATAAATTAATATAACTTTTTCAGGTTTTTTGTTTGTTATATTTTTCGTGCATAATCAGTGACCTTCACTTATGCTTGATTTGCCTCGTAGTGCCCTCATAAATATATTTTTTGTACTGAAAACGGGTTCAAAATGTGTCGTTTTTCAGGAGGTCTTTTATTGGGTAATGAAAAACTTTGGATATTAAATGAGGTAAATTAATCCTTGTAAAAATGGTTACTTAGGGAAATTATAAACGAACTTATTACCAAATGCCACAAAATAATCCTTTCTGGGGGCTATAAATTTAAACCACCCTCTTGAGGTGGTCTAAAAATCACCAACTTTATAACCTTAAACACAAATAATGAAGCTATTATGTGCCAAATTTTTGGCGTATTCACCATTTACCATTTTGAAACCTGTTAAAAAAATTAGTTTAAGGGCATTTTCTTCTAAAATATGGTGTATTTTGAGAAAAAGGCAGTGGTATTTTGCAATAACAATACAAAATAATCAATAACTTTGTGTCTTTTCTGTATGGGTAAGTGTTTTTTGAAAATTGGTTTTAAAATTTAGTAACCCCCAAAGGTGTAAATATTTAGACCTGTGGGAGGTACTATTTTAGATCTTAGTAAATCTCACTGTTCGTGTTTTATAAAAATATGAAATGTTCAACGTAAGTAGTAGGAAAAAATACTTTTGGCAAGATGCCAAGGCTGATCGCTTCATTTTTAAATCTTCCTGATGCTGACCAATTTACAGGGCCCTGTTTTCGGCGAACATTAGCCACACTACTTGCTGAAGCGGATGAAAGCCTTACCAACATCAAATTACATGTCGGATGGAAGTCTAGCTCAGTGGCGGAGGGGTACATCGAGAAAACCAAAATCAGTAGAGAAAAAATAGCAAAAAAAATTGTTGGGAACACAACAGCATCTTTTACGCAAGATAACGTCCTGCCTTTAACATCAACATGTTCAAACTAGAGTAAAGACTTAAGTTCATTCAAGCAGTCTAATCTAATTGTATATTTCATTTTAAATCAGAATAAAAAATATTGTGGCATTGAAGATTTTTTAATAAAAATAAAATTTTGCTCAATTTTCGTTTATGTTTTCCAATAAAAATTAAAAAAAAAATAATAAAAAATGGTTAAATTGAAAAAAAAACAATAAAAAAGGGTTAAATTCATTCTGTCATTTTACCGCCCGAGGGCGATAAAGTGCCACTTTACGTTTGCAAATGGGGGCGGTAAAGTGCACTTTATCAAAATTTTTTTGTTGTCAAAATCAAATCTTAAAATATTGAGAAAATTTTTACTCAAAATGGTATTTTTTACCCGTTTTGAATGCTGTTGGAAAAAATTGCTTAAATTAAAATTCATCGAAGGCAAAAAAAATTGAGGTTTATTAAAAAAAAGGGGGTAGAGCTAACTGAAAAACTCTGCCATTTTGGGAAAAATGATTATTAGAAATCGTTTACCCATTTTAGACGATTTTTAAAAAAATGCTTTAACTTTTTTCTTGTTTTCTGCGCAACAAAAATTTTATTTTAGCGCCAAAATCATAAATGTGAAAATTAAATGTATTGCAATATCAGTTTTGTTGTTCACGTTTTACTTCACTACAAAGCATAGCAAAAGGTTTGGAAAGGGGTGGCATTTTACTTTTATGTCCGGGGCGGCTAAACTGCTAGCGCCGGCCCTGCTGATGTATCTTCAGGCGTTGTTGATAAATTGTTTAAATTAGTGCGTTTGGTAAACTAAATTGAGTCAGGCCAAAAAATTAGTTATATATAATAATAATGTTGACCATTTTAAAAAGCCAATATTTTAAAATTTAGCAGTGGGATTTACTAAAAGCGTTTAGCCTATTTTAGACAGGTCCTAAGTTTAAGTGAAATTGTTGGTTTTAAGCATTTTATACCAACTTCCTTGAGTTTTGGACATAGTTTGATTTATAAGAATAATTTTAATTGTTTTTTTTATTGAAGAATCATCTTAACACAATCTTTTGTTGGATTTAAGAAGAAAATTTCTATTTAAAAGAAGTTTTTTTTAACCCTAGGGGGGATCTAAATGGTAAACCCTCTGTTGAGCAAATTAAAATTGACGATATATGTTACTCTTATCAAAACTTACCCTTGTTTATTGATTTTCGCGATTAATACTCACTGTCACAAAACCATTTCGATATGTAATCATAAAATAAGAATTGATTAACTTTGTATTTATTTAAAAGGGGTTTTTAACTATCAAAAGTATGAAAAAACTTTACAAACACAAACCCATTGCAATCGCAAACCAAAAATAAAAATATTTCATCAAAGTAGGTCATGAAAAAGAAATGGGGCTAAAAACTGAACTGAATCCAACTGATGCGTTCACAAAGGAGTCATGTCGGCTCGGTGCTGCAGAGTTGAGACCATTGAGTGCGATCTTTTAGTGGAAAGCTTTGTTTGATGATTAAGCTTTTAGATAAACTCAATGTTTTAATTTCAGTTCTGTTTGTAAATAAATGAATAGGTACAGTTGTTTTAGATTTTTTTCGTTGGAGACACTTTTCGTGCATAATCAGTGACCTTCGCTTATGTTTGTTTTGCCTCATAAATATATTCTTTGTGGTGAAAACGGGTTCAAAATATGGTGTTTTTCTTGGGATATTAAATAAGGTAAATTAATTCTTGTAAAAACGGTTGCTTAGGGGAATTATAAAGGAACTATTATTAACAATTGCCACAAAACAATCCTTTCTGGGGGCTATAAATTTAAACCACCTCCCAGAGGTGGTCTAAAAAATCATCAACTTTATAACCTCAAACACAGATGATAAAGCTATTAGGTGCCAAATTTTTGGCGTATTCACCATTTGCAATTTTGAAACCTGTCAAAAAAAATTAGTTTTAGGGCATTTTCTCCTAAAATATGGAATATTTTGAGAAAAAAAGCAGTTTTTCTGTGGTATTTTGCAATAACAATACAAAATAATCAATAACTTTGTATCTTTTCTTTGAGTTTTTTGAAAATGGGTTTTAAAATTTAGTAGCCCCCACGAGTGTAAATATTTAGACCTGTGGGGGGTACTATTTTAGATCTTAGTAAATCCCACTGTAACAGTTTAATGTTTAGCAAAACCATTAGGTAATATCGAACAAATACTTGCACATAAATTTGGTTTACCAAATGCTATTTGAACAAGTCATAACTTTTTTAGTTCTTACCCGATGTCAACAACCGATTAGTGTACTTGGAAAAAACAAGGCGTCACACACAATAGTAGTTTTCACAACTAGTGGCTAAAATAGTGCTTTTTTTACAAGCGTTGGTTGAAATAACGATCGCAGCGAGGTATTTAAAAAAGCGAGTAAAAAAAAGCACAGTTTAGCCGCGAGTTGTTAACACTATTTTTTAAACACCTTTATCAAAAAAAACAAGAAAAACAGAAAATATTTATAAAAATCTCGAACGAAGAGCACTTCTCGCAACACACTATCTTTACACTATAAATCAACGCGACTGTTAAATGAAATAACAATGGTTTCCATAGCGATGTGCCTGTTTACTGAATGACGTTCATTGTCCCGATATTTTAATCTTTGACAGTTTGATATTCTGACGATGTTTTTAAATGATTTTTTCGTAAATACTTGGTAAAAACTGGCGGAAATGACTTAAAATTAGATTTTATCAGTATTTCTATTTTCCGCTATTTCTCCATAATAAAAAAACAAGATTTTTGCGTCCGTATTCTTCATATTTTTGATGAAGGAGTAAAAATTTTTATTAAAAAAACTTTTAAAGAACAAGCTTTCATTAAATGCACTTAAAAGTAGAAAATATTTTTTTATTTTTCTTATACCATAATAAAAGCGATGGGCGCAAATTAAAAATTTTAACTTTAGGTATTGTGTATAAATCACATCGACGATTCACCTAAGACACAGTTATATTACTCTATAACCGAAGGCCATTTTCGAATAGAAGAAGAATTTAGTTCTTCTTTTTTTCTCTTCGTCACCGTAAACTTAAAAGTTTTAATTTGCGCCCATCGCTTTTATTATGGTATCCGAAAGGTAAAAAATTATTTTTACTTTTAAGTGCTTTTAATAAAAGCTGGTTCTTTAGATTTTTTTTTTAATAAAAATATATTTTTTAATTTTTAGATTTGTACCCTAAATCAAAAATTCATATCCCATTTCCGAAAAACTCCTGCGTGCAAATTTTTATTTAAATCGAACAAACTAAATCTTTTCCCCTTCTCCCCTTCCCTCGTAAGACGGTAGTGTGCACCTAATAATACCATATTACTGTATAGTCGCCGGAACTATACGCGCATACCAAATTTGAACACACACCCTTAATTTTTAGATATGTAATCTTAATCGTACATGTTGAATCCGCCATATTGAAATTTTCAAATCTGATCAAAAATTCATAATCCCCCTCCTTAAAAACCGCTGTATGCCAATTTTGATTGAAATCGAACAAACTATATAAACTATAAGTCTGTAAAATTGGTTGGCAAACCATGATCGAAATCGTCCATCTTGAATCCGCCATACTGAATTTTTAAAATCTATTTAAAAATTCGTATTCCTTATCCCCAAAAGCTCCTGTGTACCAATTTAGGTGCTTTCCCCCCTTCACTCCCGTCATAGGAGGGAAGCTGTCTAATATTGACATATTATTGTATTGTCACTGGAACTATAAATGCATGCGAAATTTGAAGGCAATCGGATGTGTATAAGCTAGTTAAAATTGGTTAGCAAAAGATGACCAAAAATCGTGCATCTTGAGAAAAAATCCGACATATTTTTCAAATCTGATTAGAAATTCGTTATATCCACCTCCAAGTGCCCCAACACAACAAATTTGAAGGAAATCGGACATACTTCAACTGTACCCCCCTCCACCCTCTTCGAGTAGGAAGGAGCTGTCAATTTCATCACACTATATTCTTGTATTCTTACCGCAACTATATAAGTATGCCAAATTTGAAGCCGATCGCATGTCGGGAAGTTGGTCAAAATTAAGTTGCAAGATTCCACCCGAACAAACATATCTAGTTCGTTACATAGATACATTAAATAAAAGCTTGTAAAAAAACTCAACAAAAAACATGTAAAACCTTGCGTTGGTCTAGAAAACATATAATTATAGAAAAATCGTTTAGAACCTACACCGTCGTACTCCTCCAAAGGATTTGTACTAGGACGAATAATTTTTGGTCTTCTTGGTGCTTCGACAATGTCAATAATTTCGTCATCATCTTTATCCAGTTGATCAAAAATAAATTCTAAGTCATCGATCATAGCGATTTCAGTAAATACTTTTATCAAAAACAAATTTAAATAATTTTTTAATAAATATTTTGAGGTTAGAATCTTTCGGTAACCACTAAACTGAAGTTTAACCCACACCCAGACCGCCGGTAATGGTTAAACCGAAGTTTGTTGGTAAACTGCACCTATAAAACGTCAAAAAGTCGACATCCGTGGTTTAAACTGAGGTTTGACGTTTAATCATGAGTTGTAAAATGACGCCTAAATATGCGCCTTACCCAAGCCAAACTTTTAAGCAACACCTATAATCTAGCCAGCCATGGAAATACCAAAACAAAAGACACTGGCTTGGCTCCGGTCTTTTGCACATGCACGAAAATTTATCGATCCTAAGGGCATCGGTAAATTTCGGCCGGCTTTGCGGCTACGTCACGTGTCTCATATGCCTTAAATCGAGGCAACGCCATTTTTGTTGTTTATTGGTTTTGATTCCGTGTTTTCATTGCTGCGTTTATTTTTTATGTTAAAAATTTAAAAAAGAGTAAGTTAAATGATGCCGCTACGTAAAAAAGGCGTGCCAAGTTTATGAAGAATATTAGACAACGAAAGAGGAGCGATACGATCGGAGGTAACAAGTGGAGAAAGTCCAGAAATTGGTAGCTTTTTTTTTGGTCTGAAAAGCTGCAGTTAGACATCAATGGCATTGCGTTTCTTCCTCAGAGGCACACGCTTATATTATTTTTTTCGAAAATTCAAAAATTACAGAAGTCTTTCTGTCAAACAACAGCGAACTGCTGCCTTCATGGCTTCAGGTCTTAGTAAGGGAACTTGGGGTATGATGACCAATGGGATAAGACGACTAACGGGGAAATTTTTGCCTTAAAAATTATTCTTTGAAACTGTACATTTGGCAACATTTTAGGTGCGGCGCAGCTTTATTATACGCCCTTGCAATGCTTTCGGCGTGCACAACTTTGTAAGCAGGATTTCCTATATATATGCCTATACCTTTCTCTTTTACTCTTTTATGACTGTTATTGTGTCTTTCTGGCGTCAAAGCTTAGCGTTTCTGCACATGCGTGACCATCGTCATGGGTTAACCAACCAAAATCCAGAACAGTGATCCAGAAAGACATCTGTGCAGTGGTCAAAATTTTTCTATTTGTTTAAGTTTTTAGAAAATCAGTATTTTCTATTTTTAAATAAATAAACCTATGAACAGAAATAATTTTTAGGTATTTTCACTTTTTTCCTTCAAATTTTAAGAAAAAACCTGTGAAACTTCACTTTTGTTGTGTGGCGGCATCCACAAACACAGTACGTCTTTTTATGTGACGATATCTTAAGCTCCAAGATATAAACATTTTCTATTATAACTCCTAAAAACTTTCGCGTAACCAAAAATTAAAAATTTCACAATAAAAAAATTTGCATAAACGAAAACGCGGAAAACGACTATGTGTGATCAAAACAAATCAACAAAAATGACGTCTCGACCGAAGGGCGAAGACGAAGATCGCGAAACCGGCCGCCTCGTAAAATTTTAGCGCATGTGCATAGGCGCGGAGCTGAGACGGCTGCATGGCCTGCTTTTAGATCATGCTTACAAGTTCTGCCTGGGAAAGGCCTATATTTAACCTCATACATATATGGTCGCAGCAGTCTCTGTCCTTTGAGCTAAACGTGGACGGCTTGCTTTCCGCAGGAGTCGTTATAATATTTAGTTAACAGTGTTTAGTGATTTCTGTCCTTAATGAGTAAGTATGATTTTAGTTATTTTTACGAAATAATGTATTAGTATTAAGAGTAACAGAAACTGCGTGGATATATCGATATTGTTTTTATTTTAATTTGGAAGTATTCAAAATAAATTTTTTTATGCATCGGGCGAAAGAAGAAGGGGTTAAGATGACAAAATGAAGAAGCAAAAAAAGATTGGAAAAAAGGTTATGAAAGGAAAAGAAAATAAGTTAAGCAAAAACTAACTGTGACTACGATAAACTTGGTACAAGTAACCTTAATTCTGTTAATCAGAAAAAAGCTAATGAAAGTCACTACTTCTGACCAGGTTGTAACGAAGTATATAATACAGAGCCACCAATTGAAAATTGTATCCAATCTTCCTGTTGTTGGTGGCACGAGGAATATATATATATGGGGTAAGATGACTGAAGTGTCAGTTTTTGGTTTTTATTTTTTTTTAGCCCACTTTCCCCGACAGTAAAATTGTCATAAATAAGAGCGGTACCTCGAAAAAAATCCGGGGAGAGTAAAATTTTTAGATGTTGTTGGGAATGGTCAAGTTTGTCTTTCCCGCACTCCTCGGGAACCATCCGCTATTTTGAAAAAACTTTGTAATTGACTTTTCTCCATTTCTGTTTGTCGGAGGCGAAAAAGTCTGGATACAAAAATATTCGAAATGAAATTTTCAACTTTTTTGTCTAAGCGCTCAACTTTCTGTAGTTAGTTTCCAAAAAGTGATATGACGCCGAAGTTACAAAAGAAAAGTTTTAACGTATTTAATAATAAATGCACGTGGACAGCAAGTCAGCGGAAATGCACGTGTGTTTCCTAAGTCTCTTCAAAGTATGGGAAGGAATTCTCATATAACAGATATAATCTTGCAATATTTTAAAGGTTATGTTTACAACCAAAGTACCAAACCAACCTCCCAGGCTGGTTCTAAAATTTCACAACCGGGTTTCCTCTGTGACGTCATTATTTTAAATCGAAAGGACTGGTTCCGGTTCAACCAGAACCAGGACCAAATGTAAATAAAAAATCCTTTAAGCCAAACGAGATGATAGAGAGCAAAAGAATAATAAATAAGAGAGAAGGCAATAGGTATTTGGTTCTTACCCTTGTTTGTATCGTATTGCATATTTTTTATTTGTCTATGTAGAAAGCTATCCTATAACTCAAAAATAGAGTCTCGAAATGGACATAAAACAAACACATTAAACATTTACTATTGTTTGTTTCAGTTTTAGTGTCTGAACGAATATAATATCTCAAGAGTCAAATAAAGCTCTGAAGCGCTGTTTTAGGGTCATTTTTCCAATCATATAAATTTTATAAAAGAGCAAAAATGCATATTTAACAATAAAAAATGTTTTGTACTTTAAAACTTAATGGATGGCCAAGTAAAGCAATTTTATGCACTACTAGTCATTAATTGTAAAAAATGTAACACGAAGCAAAATTCAGTCGTATCGCCAGAAAACAAACAACGTCACGTCCAATTATTACGTACCTAGAGGACACGTATACAATTTTTGACAGTTTTTGTTTTACTAGAGCTGGACAACTCATATTTTCCTCTCTTTCTAGAAATAGACTGATGTTTTGTTGTCTCTTTTTATAATTTACTCAGACAGTTTTTGAAATATCGATTTTTTTTGGTTAGTAAAATGTGTCAAGCTTTGACAAAAAAAAACAAGAAAAATAGTGAATGTCCACACATAAACTATAAAGGCTCCTATTCATCTGGATTTTTGTTACTCTTTTTCTTATAATAAAACACGGAAATATAATGCTATTTATTAACAAAGTACATGCTAAATGCGTATGTTTGTACCTGCTGCTTGTAGATCACTTACCTCGCAAATTCGGCTATTTTTATTTATTTTCCAGCTTGGTAAATGCTTGTTTTCTTAACACTTTTCCTAAGTCTCTTTCTCCATTGGGCAACGAAATAATACAGATTCGTCGAGGCACGTGTTTTTACAATTTTTGATACAGCAAAATTCAGTAATAAAATTATTTATTGTTAGGGGTTGCCAACAAACAACTGTCAAATCCAGTTGCTCACTTCTGATAAAACAATAACTGCCAAAAATCGTATACAGAGCCTCTAATCTTACTGATCTCGAAATATCGCCTTCTTGACCACTTGTGCTTAGGTGGACGATATAATGACGATATAATGATGTCATTCGAAATCTGTGGTCTGTAGTCGGTATTCGTGATGGATTCCCGATGACCGTAACAATATAGTTGCCTGGTACGGTTTCTTGAATAGAACGATCGACGCATTTTAAGGGGCTGCACATAAATGACGTCATGCTATTTTTGATTCCTCCATCCCCCTTTGTCACGCTTCGTCACGCTTACCCCCTAATTTAAACACGCAACGCAAGCATAATATTCCCAAATAAAAAATTCAGCAGTAGCATAAAAATAATAAGTGTGCAAGCTTTTTAATAATAATAATAGTTAGTATTTCATATATTTTAGTATATTTATATGTTTTTCCAGAAATATGCAATCAAAAAATATATAGTTAAATCATTTTTTCTATTTGCGTGACATCACGTTGCTAATAGTCCCTTCCTCAAAGGTACTACGTGGCGTATTAAAACGCTAAATAAAAAACTACACCAATTGGACTTGGATCGTCATTTACCAGGACCCTTCCAATGGGATTTACTAAAAGGGTTTAGCCTATTTTAGACAGGTCCTAAGTTTAAGTGAAATTGTTGGTTTTAAACATTTTATACCAACTTCCTTGAGTTTTGGACATAGTTTGATTTATGAGAATAATTTGAATTATTTTTTTTTGGATTATAAGTTATAAGGATGAAAAAAAAACCGTAGGGGGGGGGGGAACTAAATGATAAACACTCTGTTGAGCAAATTAAAATTGACGTTATATGTCACTTTTATCAAAACTTACCTTTGTTTATTGATTTTCGCGATTAATACTCACTGTCACAAAACCATTTCGATATGTAATCATAAAATAAGGATTAGATTAATTTTTATTTATTTAAAAGGGGTTTTTGTCTATCCAAAATATGAAAAAACTTTACAAACATATCCCATCGCAATCGCAAACCACAAATAAAAATATTTCATCAAAGGAGGTCATGTAAACAAATGCGGCTAAAAACAGACCTGAATCCAACCATCACTGATGCTTTCACAAAGGAGTCATGAAGGCTCAACGAATTGGGCGGTGCCCGGTTCTCCGCTCTGAATACTGCACCTTTAAGACTTTTGAGTGTGGTCTTTCAAAAAAGAGTTTTGTTTGATGATTAAGCTTTTGGATGAACTCAATGTTTTAATTTCAGTTTGTAAATACATGGTTGTTTTGGATTTTTTTCATTGGAAACAGTTTTCGTGCATAATCAGTGACCTTCACTCATATTTGTTTTGGATCGTAGTGCCTTCATAAATATATTTTTTGTGCTGAAAACGAATTCAAAATATGGCGACAAAATTGGAGATGTTTTATTGATTAATGGGGTATTAAATAAGGTAAACTAATTCTTGTAAAAACGGTTACTTAGGGAAATTATAAACGAACTTCTTACCGCCAAACAATCCTTTCTGGGGGCTATAAATTTACACCACCCCCCAGACGTGATCTAAAAAATCACCATTTTTATAACCTCAAACACAGATAATGAAGCTATTATGCGCCAAATTTTTGTCGTATTTACCACTTGCCATTTTGAAACCAAAAAAAAAATAGTTTTGGGTTATTTCTCCTTAAATATGGTATATTTTGAGACAAAAGCTGTTTTTCAGTGGTATTTTTCAATAACAATACAAAAGAAACAATAACTTTGTGAGAGTGTCTTTTCTATATAGGTAAGAGTTTTTTGAAAATTGGTTTTAAAATTTAGTACCCTCCACAGGTTTAGACCTGTGAGGGGTACTATTTTAGATCTTAGTAAATCCCACTATTCAAGTTTTTATGGTAAAAGTGACAAAAATGTTTAAAAGGCCGTAGTTTGTTTTGGATTTTAAATTGCTAGATTTTGGTTTGTGTACAGGGTGGGCTTAATTCGCTGGGATTTGGGGGTTTTGGATACTTCTAGGCAAGATAGTCAAAAAATAGTATTTATGTCCTGGGTTCGATAGCATCGCTTAACTCTTCAGCATTTCGTGGTCTCCAGTTCCTTTGGTATATTATTTTAAAGATTCGATCCCATATATTTTTCATTGGGTTAAGATCAGGATGGTCAAGGAAGTGTTTCTATATTATTATTCTGAAACCACAGTTATCCTGCTGATAAACGAGGTCATTATTTTCATGTAAAGCCTGTACAGAAGTCATTATCACGAAGAACGTTGTTCAGTGCAAAAATCACTCTGGCCTGTTTTTGTTCTTCTGTTAGAAAAGGCTTCTTTGCAGCAACTCAACAAGAGACTTCTGATTTCGTTACTCTTCTATTTACTGTTGCTAAAGAACCCGGAAATAATGTTACATTAGCTGCTTCAACCGACGTTGAAAAAGGATTTTGTCTGAGATGGTCAATAAGTCTCTCACCTTGCACTTCAGAACTTACTTTTGGTCGTCCTAATCCATTTTTCTTATCCGTAGAATTATTTTCAATCCAGCGCTTTTTCCATCGCATTATCGTCATTTTATCAACTCCAAAATGGGTGGCCGCTCTTCTTATAGACCAGCCGTCTTCTATAACTCGAGTGATAATTTGAACTTTTGTAAATGTTGATATCTGTGGCATTTTTAAGGATGTCACACTGAATTTTAAGCTGTCAGGCATACTAAGCTTGTGGTGCCTTATAATAGTATACACTAATGGAAAGTTAAAATTTGTTGCATAGGAAAAAATGGATGTATGAGTTTTTTTTTAGATCAAGTGTACGTGGTACGTAACTTTGCTATCAGGGTTATCTTTAAATCAAAATAAATCTCAGGTAATCAACTTTGATTCTTCATTTAGCTTAAATTATTATTAAATTATTTAAAACAGTAAGTTAAAATTAAGGATATCATTTTAAATCCCTCCAACTTTGTTAAGAACTTTGGTGTAATGTTTGATCCTTCTTTTAGGTTTAAAAATCATGTATCCAATTTGCTTCAAAAATCATTTTATAAATTAAAAATTTTGTATATGAACAAAACATTTCTGACCAAAGATCTCAAACTTAGATTATGCGATGCTCTTGTTCTCTCGCAAATAGCCTGCTGTGATACTCTGTGTTGGCCCGCTCTTGTGCTGGAGGACAAACAAAGTCTATAAAAGCTGCAAAATGCATGTCTTAAATTTTGTTACGGTGCCCGCAAGTTTGATGACGCTTCACCCCTGCTTAAGGCTTCAGGCTGGTTAACTCTTGAAGAACGCTGTTCAGTACATTCAGCGACCACAACTTTTAAAATTCTAACTGCGAAACAACCAAGTTACCTTTATAGCGGTTTTGTTAAACATAGTCAAGTCCACAGTAGAGCAACCCGACATAAACAAAAATTTGTAATACCTAAGCAC
This sequence comes from Oxystoma pomonae, assembly GCA_963921995.1. Taxonomy (NCBI): domain Eukaryota; kingdom Metazoa; phylum Arthropoda; class Insecta; order Coleoptera; family Brentidae; genus Oxystoma; species Oxystoma pomonae. The sequence goes on along the minus strand of OY998166.1, from coordinate 75,152,977 downwards.
CGTAGTGCTATATTTCAGAGATCTTTTTCTCTCCGTAACCAGTTTTAAAAAAAAGATTAAACAATTTATGTGTGAAAGTTTGAGACAATAATATATTTGAAAGTAAGTCTGTGTTTCGGACTTCCATTGTCTATATTTTATTTATACACTACGTTTCGATCAGTACAATCTCTGATCGTCTTCAGGTGCAAACTACAATCTATTCCTAAGGCTACGTACTTATACACTATGGGAAATCACTCAACCGTGAAGTTTAAGAAGTTGGCTCCGCCCAAGGGCTTCCAAATATTTGGAATTTCAACACTTTGTTTACTGAAAACACCCTGATTCTGCTCAATAACGGCAGCTTCAAAGAATTTTCTTTTCTTCCAGTGTGACTCCTTGTGCAAAAATTTTGCTTCTGTCCACTTCATTCGGTGTTGTTTTGACCCTGTTTTAGGTCTATTGATGTCAAATGCTATTCGAACGTGAATAACAAATTTTTAAGGCAAAAGTAACTATACTTCAATAAAATAATATTTTATACTTAAAGAAAAAATTATACTTACCTTAAATAGTTCTTATACTTGACTGAAACCGACCTTATATTTCACTTAACACCAATTGTAATTAAAACAAGTAGTATATATATATGTATAATATATGCTAATATAATAATGTTATTTTACTATAACGTAACGTAAGCCCGTCACTTGCAAAATAATCCTTCTCCTATTACCATGCCGATTCAGTCCCGTAGCAGAATCAAATCAACACGATTATTGGATACAAATTGAAAAGACTCACATTTCCATAGGCGGATTATGTAGTGTACTTCCAGTGCCGAATTTCTGCGGCTTACGCATATATCAGAAAACTTCCGCAAGCTGCCAGCGAGATGTTATGAACACAATTTCGAATCGACTCTCGCGACAGCACGCTCTGAAGCGCTCTTGCAAAAGAGGCGGTCAAGATCGTGCCAAACAATAGATGCTTTCGCCACTTCATCCACACTTCTTAACAACCGTGGGTATACATAATGACACTCGCTTTCTCCTATTAATAAAAGAGAAGTATTTAACTTTTTAGGCTTTTATAATAATCCGAACCTTTAAACTAAAAATATAGGAGTATAGTTTTACCCATATTAAATGACAGATGTTGAGATAAAAACCTGAAACTGAAGGCCATTTAGTCGTTGTTGCCCTCATACCAAACAACAAAGAGGGAGAATGGATTAGCCAAGCGGTCTTAAGGTACGATTCGATATTGGGATATTCCTTGTTTTTAGTACAGCTCTTCTTATTTTAAAAATAACTAAGGCTTTATAGCAATAATAAAAGGACTTGATCCAAATTAAACCTTTGTAGTTAGACTAACTTTAAAGTATGATTCAATCAATTCGTAACATATTTTAGGTCGAGATTTATCTTTTTGTTGTGACAAGTTTTTTTTAGACTTGATTTTAATATATTTTCGCTTTCAAAGAAGAATTTCTGGTTTTAGTCCAAGTAAACTACCTGTTTTCTGAAAGAATAATAAACTCTTATCGTTTGTTTGAAAGTTTGAGACAATGATTCATTTGAAATTAACTCTTATCGGTTTACCTCTAGAAGTTATTTGATTTAATAATAGCTTTGGTTTTGATTTAAATTACCGCCCCTTCTTATTTAAAGTATATTTGGTTTCTATTTAAATATAAGAGCCTTCGTAGATCAAGAAAAGGTAATTGCTTAATTCTAATAATTGCTATTCTTATACTAAGAATAATATACTTAAAGCAAATGTAATTTTTCAAGAATAGAGCTATTCTTAAATATAGAGTAGACTTTTTTCCGTGTAATATCTGTTATAAGTTTAAGACTGTAACCATTCTGCTTAAAGTTCTATAAGCCTTCTCATTTATACGGACTCCCCAAAATTCACAAAGATGCAATGCCCTTATGCCCAACCACAAGTTCCAGATATTCTCCAACAAGCAACAAACAAATTTCTTTTAAAAATTATTCAACCTCTTGCAGGCAACACCGCTTCATTTGTAGAAAATTCCAACCATTTTGTTAATATTCTTAAATCTTTTGTTTTAGGACCCGAGGATAGATTTGTCAGTTTTGACGTCGAAAGTCTCTACACCAATATCCCGATAAAGGAATCGCTAGATATTACTAGACAGAGACTGGTTGATGACGAATCCCCGTCGTGAACGTACAAGCCTGCCAGTGGAAGGAGTGATGGAGTTGTTGGAGTGATGTCTACATAACTCTTATTTTCAGGTGAAAGATAGGTTTTATGCTCAGAATGACGGTCTGTCAATGGGTTTATCGCTTTCGCCCGTGGTGCCCAATATTTACATGGAGTGGTTCGAATCACACGCGGTTGATACCGTAACATATAAACCTAAGCTGTGGCTAAGATATGTTGATGATACTTTTATTGTCTGGACCGGAAATGACCAACAACTTTCAGTATTTCTTCACCACCTAAATAACATAAGACCTACCATTAAATTCACAATGGATTTGGAGCAAAATTGTAAAATTCCTTTTCTTGATGTATTTGTCAAGGCGACATCAGAACAACAGTCTATCGTAAACCCACTCACACAGGAGAATATTTAAATCAAGGTTCAAATCTTTCTGCTACAACCAAACGAGGCATAATAAGAACTTTGGATAATAGAGCCGTTCAAATTTGTAACAGTTCTCATGACTTGGAAATCGAAATAAGAAACATTAAGAAGGATCTGCAGCAGAATGGTTACAGCCTTAAACTTATAACAGATACTATTTCTAAATTTCAGAAAACAGGACAGATATTACAAGACCAAAACCAGGCAAATGCATTCCTTATAATTCCATACATTAAAGGAATATCGAAGAGTAGCGAACAACTTTAATATTAAAACAGCTTTTAAATCTAATAATACAATTCGAAGCCTTTTTAGTAAAACGAAATCAGAGAACAAACAAAATAAGTAATGCATTTACCAAGTTCCTTGTGAGTGTGGTGAATCATACATAGGTGAAACAAAAAGACCACTATTTGTTAGGCTTAAAGAACATCAGACGAATACCCAAAGAAGTGAAACAATGAAATCAGGAATTGCCGAACATGCATGGTCAAAACAACACCGAATGAACTGGACAGAAGCAAAGGTTTTTCACAAGGAATCACACTGGAAGAAACGAAAATTCCTTGAAGTTGTCTTTATTGGTCAGAATCAGGATGTTTTCAGTAAACCAAGTGTTGAAATTCCAAATATTTGGAAGCCCCTCCTCTTAAACTTCACGGTTGAGTGATTTCCCATAGTATATAAGTACGTAGCCTTAGGAATAGATTGTAGTTTGCACCTGAAGACGAATAGAGATTGTACTGATCGAAACGTCCTCGTGTATAAATAAAATATAGACAATGGAATTCCGAAACACAGAGTTACTTTCTGAAACAATTTATGTGTAATAACAGAGCATAATTGTAATAATGCCACTTTGTATTAAGTTAGTGTCCTTTTCTTTAACAGGTTTGTACCTAATTTTAAATTTTAAAAATTTATTTTTTAAGTTTTTACTTTTTTATGTTTTGTATCATTTATTTACAACTTGAAGGTTGGATTAGAGAAGGTATGCTAGACCTCGCCGTCATGTTAATCTCTTGCCTGTAATGAATTGAACTGAATTGAAAAATAAAAAAAATACAGGAAAGATCATAACCTGCACACTTGGATCGTTTGGTGATTCAAAAACAATCGTCGATAAAACACTGGCGTTTATTAACATTTTATTTAAACAATTCATTTTTGCTTTCAAAACTTCACAACGCGCAACTTGAAAAGATTAAAAATATGGTCAGGAACAGAAATAACAAAATTTATTAACCCATTAAACGGCATTACTAAACGCAAAAATTCGGACCTATATACTTGTTTTTATTAAATTTTTAAATTCACAACATTTTACCAGAAATTGATGAGCGCACGAGTTTTTTTAGCAATTTAAAAAATATTTTTCCCCAATTTAATTCCATAAAAATTCAAATCGTTTAAACTTTTTAGAGAGTCGAGTCGTGAACCCGTAAAGGACTCTCTTGTGTATTGAGTTTGCCTAACTTTTTAAATTCCCGCTTGCATGCGCTTACCTAACTTTTTAACAATGTGTCTGTAAATTTGATCTAAAAGATTACTGCCGAAAATTGGCTGAAATAAACCAAAATGTGGTTTTCTTTTTATTTTCTATTCGGGACATAATCGAGGCAAATTGTATTTTTTTTTCTTCGAACTAAAAGCGAGCAAGCTGAAAGAACCAGGTACGATAAACATTTTTGATATAATATAATATAATAATATAATATAATAATATAATATAATATAATAATATAATATAATATAATAATATAATATAATATAATAATATAATGTAATAATAGTATATATAATAATTTTGATATGTTTTTGATTTGGAACTCATTAAAAAAAATTGGAAAAATGAAACTTTTCTGTCGAGCCGTTTTTAAGATATAGGGTGTTTAAAATGTCATGTTTTCAGTACATTTTCTTCCTTTTAAGCCACTTTATGTAATAAATCTATTTCCTTTTGTAATTGTTTTCTTTAAATTAATTTTCGTGATTCTTCTTTAGAATTTTGAACAATAGAAACTAAGTTTATGATACAGAGGGCGTCAAAAGTTATATGTAGGTAGAGTTTTTTTTTCATTTTGGGCAATTTTTTTAAAACATAAATGAAATACTTTAAACATGTTTCAATCGGAAATATTATCACAAAGTTTATGACATCCTACAGAAATGCCATACACAGGGTGTCCAAAAATTTATTTTTCTTCTTTTTGTCCCATTTCGAGCCAGGTGAATATTTAATATAAAATTGACCCTACGTAAAACATAATTTTTGGTCACCCCGTATATATATGACAGATTAACTATCAAATCTTTTTAAGTTAAGTTTGTAATGCAAACTGCAAATAGAAAAACACGAACATTTAAGTCAGGACACACCCTGTATTTTAAAACCTTGTGTATTATTATTTGTATTGCCGAAGACCTTAACCAAGGAAAAGAACAAATCCATTAGAAGGTGAGTTATATTATTTAATAAACCATGCCCAAAATAGAACAAAAATAAGAAACACTTAATAACAATTTTTGGATACCCTGTATAGTATAATTTATATTATGAATTTAAGGATTTTTTGACCATTTTTAAAGTATAAATACTAAACTTGTTTATAAAAATTGCTTAAATTGAAAAAAAAACTCTACCTACTTATAACTTTTGAAGCCCTCTGTATCTTAAATCCCAGTATAATTTTAATTATACTGGCCAAAATTCTAGGGAAGAATAAAAAAAGGTAATTTAAAGAAAATATTTGAAAAAGTTAATGGATTTATTGCATAAACTGGCTTAAAAGAGGAAAATGTACGGAAAACATGACATTTTAAACACCCTGTATCTTAAAAACGGCTCGACAGAAAAGTTTAATTTTCAAAATTTTTTCTTATGAGACCATGTACAAAAACATATAAACATTTCAGTGAATTTAGCCGAGACCTTTTTTCTTTCTTTCTTCTGTTAATTTTGCATTAGAAAAAAAAAACAAAAAAGCATTTTGTAAGGAAAAACAATACCTACAAAACGACGCCTTTCAAAACTATAGTAACTTTTTGTTCATACTTAAGCTGGGTTTATACAGGAAAAATTAAAACTAAATTAAGAATAAAGTTAAATTTAAAATAAAATTAAAACTAAGAACTTGTGGATGGTTTATAGAGGAATTAAAATTATTTGTCATTTTTACCAGTTTGTCTTGTTTTTTATTTGAAACTTGTATATTTTGCTAAAAATTTACAAAAATGCATCAATTTTTAACACCTAAAATCACGTACATATATTTTATAGCAGTATGTTATCAGGGCTGTGCCACCAGAAGCTAATATTTTTCCAAGTCACATAACTCCCTTATTTAAGCAAAATTAGTGTCGAAACCTTTCCTTACCTTTCTATACGAAAATACACCACACAGTTTCCTTAGAAAAAACGACCAAAATCATAAATCTCCTTTTGAAATAAAAAAACAGAAAAGTGAGGTTATAAGTAAAAAAATCAATGTCTCCTGGCATGCGCACATCCATTTTCAGTTAAAATTAAGTTAAAAAGTTAAAAGTTGACCATCTTTTAATTTTAATTTAATTTTCTTAATTTTAATTTTAGCTGTATAAACTTTTACAGGTGTTCTTATAGGTTTATCTCTTATTTTTATTTTTAATTTAATTTTATTTTTAATTTAGTTTTAATTTTTCCTGTATAAACCCAGCATTAGAATTTAATTATTTAAACAAAAGGAGCGTTATGATATCAATTTTTGCACTATTTCTAATTTCCTGTTAATATGTTTGAATTTTTTTTAACAAATGTTGTAGAGCAGCAAATTTTCTACATTTTATATTTTTCTTAATCTAATTCTTTTTGTTGTACACAGCGCCAAATGTTCAACAAACTTCAATCATACTGCAGTCGCTCTGCGCACAATTTAAGAATCGCTGCAGAACGAGGATTCGTTATGGTATCTCTACCTTTTTATGGCCGTTTTCCGTCATTTGTTTACATAAGCTTCATTTAAAGTGCAGTCACGTGATAATGATGACATATGTATTTTAAAAAATATTTCAAAATTTCTTTATTTAATTTTTTATTCTTATGATTCCAGCCCGCTTTGACAAATATTAAGTGAACTACGCCAGCGTCATCTACAAAACGGGTAAAACATTTGATTGATTCCTATGTAAAAAACTTCAAGAAAGCGAACTGTGCATTTTTTATCACATTAGAGCTCGACGTTTTTGAGATATGGCGATTTTTTTTCCTAAAACCAAGCCTAAAACTTAAAAACGGTATCTAGAGTACCCAAAACTTATTTAAAAATTATTTTGGACCTTTTTAAAGAAAATAGCAATATTTTTGACTGTAAAAATTTTACATACCTTTCGAAAAATCCTCAAAACTCAAAAACTAAAAACTAATCTCAAGAACCAACTGTACAGTCACCTACCACATATTTAGCCTTATGATTCGACAAAATTTGGTTTAAATCGGTTAGCTACTTCTCGAGTAATGGTTTCAGATATTTTAAAAAACGGCAAAAATTCTGGCAAAGAACGAGGCACGATTAACATTCAAAATAGGCCCCCGTGAATTTTAACCAAATTTCAGTATTTTAAAGGTATCATCATAACCGATCTTTTTTTGAAATATAAAGAGGATTGTATGTCTGTGGTATAGGCGATACAGCCTGTCAAAATATGTAGGTCCTGCTATGCATAGGAAATATTCCTACGTAGATTTCCTTGAATGTCTCGAAGACTTCTAATCCGTTTTTCACATTTTTACGATCTTTTGGTAGGTATTTTAGCAGTCAATGTGTCCAAACTCAAATATGTTAAACGGGGTGTTATTGTAATCGTATATGTTAATAAAATCTCGAAACCAAAAAACTGTGTGAAATCCCAAGCAACAATTATAGTCAATTTCACTGGTACCATTGTTATTGCCACCAAAAAAGAATTAAAGCGTAGTAATATTTCCTAAAAAAAACTATTTATATGAAAAATTTTATTATTTTCAGCTAGTGTGGTCACTATTACTGTTAAAAAATTACCACACTGTCGTAAAAATATAAAGTTATACGCGAAAGTAATATATTCCACTATATAACTATATATCATTACTAGAGACACGAAAAAACTTTATAGTGCGGGTCTTACTTCATAGTTGTCACATTTAATTTCTTTAATATTACTTTTACGAGGTAACGACTCTACTGATATTAATTTGGTTACAATTCAGTAGCCCCTACTCAACACAAAACTACAAAGTTATGGAGTCTACACGGTCGCCTATCTACCACGCAGTAAGAAATAAATGTGCATATAGTGACAAAACGTTACCTACGAGTTATCGCTACTTTACTGACATTGTATTTACTTCTACTAAACATGGAATTCAAATCAAAATTTAAAAATACCTCATTAAATCATTGATTAGTAGTTGCATGTATCAATAAAAGTAAAAATATTAATATTTAATTAATAAACGATATTAAAACTGGAAATACATTTAATTTGGAAATCCTAACCTCAAATAATTCCGATTTTTTATCGACATTTTAGTTACAACTAGGTCAAAAGTGTGGGGCGCGCGTTCTTTTTATCAAAAAATCAGCATTTTTAGTCAGTAAAATGCTATGCGTTTATAAATTTAGGATGTTGTGACTTCAGAAAAATGGTTAATAAAATGGTAATTATTAGGTATGGGTTATGATATAGATAATATTTTTGTCTCACATATTTTATGGTGTGTGTCTTCACATATTTTCACATATCATCATGTCTTCACATATTTTATGGTGTGTGTCCTGATGTAGTTTAGAAAAAGATCAACATATTTTCAATCAATAATGTGGGAAAGAGAAAACCTATTAAAACCCTAAAAAGTCAGAAATACTACTTTATGTGGTAAACAGGACGTCGGGATAACGTGCCCGTTTACTACCAGCGACGACATAATTCCTATATCAAGAGTAATCTTTACCGTCGCGATATAGTTGTATAACCGTCCCAATGCATTCCCAAAAACGGTGAATACCTCGAGGTATAGTAGTAATAAAACCGTCGCCGTGATATGACGCCACAAGCCACAACTCTATTAGAGATAGGGCGTGGAGATCGCCACCACGTCGCGACTGATTTTGTTGCTTGGGATGCAACATAAACCTTAATATTCTTAACTTACGGTGGAAGCATGTTTTAAAAGCTATTATACAGGGTGTTTGTCGTAATCTAAACCTATTTTTAATTCAATAATTAAACTATTTGGGGCAGCATGTTTCTATCAGCAGCATCAATTCCTTCATTGATAAAATAATCTTGTAGATAACTAATATTGTTGGTTTCTGGCAGACACCAACAAGATATTAGTTATCAACAAGATTATATTATCAATTGAGTAAGTGATGCTGCTGATTGAAACATGCTGCCCCAAATAGTATAATTACTAAATGAAAAATAGGTTTAGATTTGGAAAAACATACATTACAACATAGTTTTTAAAACATGCTCTCACCGGTTTATTATTGTATTTCAGATTATATTTTGATCTCGAGATTTTGTTAAAATATACGATTACAAAAATACCCTGTATAAAATAATTGAGCTTGCGCAGATTGCTTGCTAAAATACCTACCGAAATATCGTAAAAATATCAAAAACGGATTAGAAGTCTTCGAGATATTCAAGGAAATCTATGTAGGAATATTTCCTATGCATAGCAGAATCTACGTACTTTGACAGGCTGTATCTACTATCAGAGACATACGATCCTCTTTATATTTCAAAACAAAATCGATTATGATGATACATTTAAAATATTGAAATTTGGTTAAAATTCACGGGGGCCTATTTTCAATGTTATTCGTGCCTCGTTCTTTGCATCTATTTTACCACATGTCGTAAAATGGGGACCTGTGGGCTTTTAAAAAAGTCTCAAAATCAAAATGAGTCACATATCTTTTTACGATTTAGCCCATTTTCAACTCGATTCGTAACTGTATTTGGGGCGTAAATCGTGCAAAATTTAAAAACGATTAGTCAACTTCCTGGATAGTTAGAGCGGAACAACGGAGGTACATCTTAAAAATGCATATTTTTTACTCTTTCTCCAATTTTTACAGCACTTGCCGTTTTCCGATTTTTCTTAAAATCAATAGGCTTCATCTGGTGCTTAACAATTGTGCCAAGTTTCATCGCTCTAGCTTTTTTCTAGATGGCATTGACGTAGTTCACTTAATATTTGTCCAAACGGGCTAGAATCGTAAGAAAAAAAATTAAAGAAATTTTGAAATATTTTTTAAAATACATATGTTATCGCGTGACTGCAGGCCACATTCCACATATCATAAGAGCTTATTTTTTTTTAAATATTGCGCAGAGCGACTGCATGATCGTTGAAGTTTGTTTAATATTTGGGGCGGTTTACAACAAAAAGAATTAGTTTAAGAAAAAAATGTCGAACCATATTATATAAAGAAGTTGCTACTCTACAATGCTTGAAATTAACTCTGTGTTTCGGACTTCCATTGTCTATATTTTATTTATACACGACGTTTCGATCAGTACAATCTCTGATCGTCTTCAGGTGCAAACTACGTAGTAAGTAGTTTGCACCTGAAGACGATCAGAGATTGTACTGATCGAAACGTCGTGTATAAATAAAATATAGACAATGGAAGTCCGAAACACAGAGTTAATTTCAAACACATCATTGTCTCAAACTTTCTACAATGCTTGTTGAAATATTTGTTTCAATCACAGTAACAGGAAATTAGAAAAATGGTATCATTATGAGTATTTATATTCCGCTGTTTTGTAGGTATTGTTTTTCCCTATAAACTGCTTTTTTAATTTTGATTCTAGTGCAAAATTGACAGAAGTTATGAGTAAAAAATCGATTTAATCCTTTGATTCAAGATGGCGCTGAAGTTAAGGGGGTGATAATGGTGCAAATCTATATTTAATTTTTTAGTTCCTAGAAAAGCATTGTGAGAAGTACAGTTTGCCTGGATTAACAGCAAATATGCAAAACTTATCTTATAGGCCGTGTTTCCATGGGCCACTTTTTGAAGTTGACATCGACAACAAAAGGTGGTTCGTTTTGGCTCTACTGTCGCCAGCTTGTAGTTCTGTAAATGGAACTGCAAGCTGGCCACAGTAGGCTACAATTGAACCACTTTTTTTTGTCGATGTCAAATTAAAAAAGTGGCCGGTGGAAACACGGCCAAATATTTAATAACAATTAGCAAAAAGGGTAATTAACCAAACTAATTTTTGGCAAATTTTCCATTTTAAATTATCAACAAAAATGCTTCTTAGATAACAGGGTTGCGGTGGTAGAATTTTCTTCAAAAAATATTTAATTTCTGAAAATGGTTTCTTATAATATGTTGGATCAAGTAAAGGATATATTTTTTGTTAGTTGTTGAAAGTTGAAGTTTATTGTACCTAGTTGCTAATTTACCTAATTAATATCTTCAGTTATCTCAGTTTTCTCAATTATTTCAAATTAATATTTATGGTTCCCAGAAGATATTTCTATATGCATAGCATCAATTTTCAGTAAATTTTTGTTTTGGTCTACAATAAAATATTGAACTTAAATATTTTAGAATAATTTCGTCAACTTCCGTTTTTGTTTTAATTTTTATTTTTTTTATTTTGTGCAAAATACAAAAAAAAGGATTTCATGGAATCCAGTTTTGATCTTACTGAATGGTCCCTAACAATTATCACAAGACGAATTTTGATTGCATTTTCATGGGTCCTACAGACCATTCACGCACACCGTGACAACCGACTCACATAATTTCTTTAATCCGACTAAGTTTTCGACAATTACTTTGTTTACACGGGCCTCTTAAAGCGCTTTCGTATAAGGACCGTGTAAAAATTTTGTCGTATAAACACCACAAAAACCTATTTTAGCACTAAACCGATTTTGTTTAAAAACGTCCTTATATAAAACCGGTTTTAGGCCCGTATAATTGTAGTGAGTGACAATACAGCTGCATTTAGTTTCTTTGTGTAGAGGTCAGCCGCCATCATCATATTGAAAATTAGTCTGGAGAATTAGGAATGAAAGTATACTAAGGGCAAAACCCTCGGCACTGCATTCCTGCCCCCCTTTCCGTTAATAAAAATAACAAAAAACTCTTTGCGACATAATTTTCTTTTCCTCGGTTTTCCGATTTGTTGCCAATGTGTAATAGTATATTGATGCTAGAAAGGTCTTTTGACAAAAATGTTAAAAAGTACATAATATACACTCCAAGCTGCTGCAGACCATTTTTTTGACACTCACAATGACAGTTCTATTTAGCTTCTGTGTAATTTTCAGTCGCCATATTGACATTGGTCTGGAGGATTTGGAATAAGTGGTACAGGTTACAAATATAATAACATAATAACTATAAATCATATAAATTTCAACAGAAGAGGTGTCAAAATGCGTCGGATTACTACCCGCAATTTTTCTAGAATTTTGCTAATCAACCTCAGAATTTATTTGTTTGATGTTTTTAATTCTACTTGTAGATAGATATTAATTACATTACTTACTTATTATGATTAACATAGTAGTTTTCACAACTAGTGGCTCAAATAGTGCTTTTTGCCACTAGTTGTTAAAACTACTATTTTTGCACCCGTGATAAAAAAAAGTTTTTTTGCATCGGTAAAAACATTTTAATCGCTCTAAATTTCATATTTTTTATACTAGCACCAATTTTTTAAACGTAGGTGCCTGGAAAAGCTCTATTTTTTATTATTTTTATTGGGATAGGTCTTTCCGCAACATTTGTAAAACATTTTAATTTTCTGACAATTACCAAATAAATGATTAAAAAGTTACGCTCATGACGGTGTCAAGATTTGGAATAAAACCAAAAATATTTAGCTTTCACGACCATATACTTATAAACTCAATATACTCGGCATTGGTATGAAAATTTCCCGAATTTCAGTCGTTTTACGCATGCGCGATGTCGATTGCATATGAACGTCACATTTCACGTTGACAGAAATAGTGTTTACTTTTCAAAAAACATGCAGTCTCCGCTTTTTTACGTAAAAATATGTGCCGTCTAAAATAAAAATTTAATTTTATGGCGTTTTTAATCGCATTTTAAGGCCACTAAAATAGCATAGATTTGACAACACTGCTTTGCTATTTTTTCGAAAGATCAACAATAGGTGGCATCACTAATACCATTTCGAGTGAGATCGTGCAGTGTTCAGAACACGGTACGAAAACCGTATGTGAGAAAAGTATAACTTATTAGGCACGTAACCATTTATTAATGCTTTTTTAAAAGGTTGTGATGCTCGGCTTCATGGATCGCAATGTCTCGAAATTAAAAAGAATCAAAAGAAAAATCATTATTCAACATCAAAAAAATAACAAATTTCCCTATTATTTTTATCACTTGACATGTATCAATCTATGGCCGCATGTTCCATTAGACAAGTGGCCGGTGGCTATGCGGAACCTGAATTCCAATACTCCAATCGAACTCACTTCATTTTCCTTGGGCCTACTAAATTACGTGACCTTGGCGTTTTAGAATTCCGGCAGAATATTGATTACAAAGAAAAAAACCATAACTTTCATGTTATCAGATAATAGGAGTTATAAAAATCTACAACCTTATCCAAAGGATTTTTCAAAATTTAGTATATTTCTTTCAAAAAATAAAAAAATCCAAAAATTGCTGTTACCGATTTCTGTATTATCGAAGAGGCTAAAGAAAAAGCCAGGTAAGATTTTATACTATTGTTAGCCGTATTTATTTTATTTCGAAAATGAGAGAGTCCAGCAAAAAACTGTCTGGATACGGTTGTGAGGAATTAAAAAATAAACATTTCTGCCAAATTTCAACAGATTCCGTTTTCTTGTTTCCGATATTCTGTCCGGTAAAGATTGGCCCAAAAATAGCAAAGCAGTGTTGTCAAATCTATGCCGTTTTTGTGGTCTTAATGCAATGATCGAAAAATTAATAAGTGAAAGTGCCAAAGCAAATGTTTTCTCTGGGTGATACCAAAAATTTTCCAGCTAAGTTTATTTTTCCCTGGTGAAATTTTAACTTCTTAGCCCGCTCGATATGGCGCAAGGAATTGCAGCAATAACTTGCAAAGTCAAAGCAGAAAACTTGCACGTCATTGAAACGAACAAAATGTAACCAAAATTTCTAATCACTTTCGGAATCAAAACAAACAAAAATGGCGTCAGGAAAATCATCAATCCAACGCTTTCGCGCTAAACGGTCGTAAAATCTTTATTTTCACAGGCTACTTGATCATGATATATTGCTAACAAAATTGCCACTTCCAGGGCGTGTATATATTAAGTGTACAAGTATATGGTAGCGACGCAAAGAAGATGCAGTTTTCTTGATGCAGTGACCCTATATTTTAATGGCTTTTGTTTAAACATCCTATTCACTGTGGCGGTCCCAGGGAGGGAGGGGTGCCAGGGGGGTGATCGCACCCCCCTTTGTTTCAGAAAAAAGTAGACAAGAAAGATCCTGATGGTAACCCTGAAGTATTTTGGGACAGTTTGATCTTCAATTTCTCACACCAAGAATAAACAAACGCATGACGTACTTATATTATAGAGTTTCTATTTATCAGCAAGTTTTAGACAAAATCAATTCGGACAAAAAAAAAATATTTTTGACCTGAACGTATAACATATTCATACCAATTTTTATACAACGTGAAGCCAAATGCAAGGCAAAATTAACTAAAGTTGTCTAATACTATAAACTGTTTGGTTAATCCAAAACACAAATTTTTGAACTTTTATTGGGAGAAAGAAGATTGAAAACATAAGTACTTAAAAACACTATGACGGAAATTCGTCGACGAGCTTAGCGTTGCTGCATATCAACATATCAATATTGAAGTTGACATTGACATTGAGCGAGTCATTGACCGGTTTGCCCAAACAGACCGGAAACGAATTTTTTTTAAATAGGTATCTTATATTTTAGATATGCAATATAACTTAAAAAGCTTTTTAGACCTCAAAACAAAAGCATTTAGCTTTTAGGTTTTTTTTTTGGTTTGTTTGTTATGTATGTTTTTATAACTGAAAAAATTATACGTAATTACTCAAGCGCCGTAGTAGTAGCTACCGTATTAGTTTAATTTTGTATTAAAAATGGCATTTGTAGTGTCATTTTCTTAAAAATTTTTGCCGGCTGTGCTTTGAAACCATTGATATATTTAAAATTTTAGTTTAATTTTAATTCAAAAAATGCATTTTTTACTGCAATTTTCTTGGAAATTTTCGGCTGCGACGCTATGATACCGTTGATATTTACGATATTAGGTTAATTTAACTCAAAAATTGCATTTTGCATGTAATTTTATCAAAAATTTTCGGCCCATTTAAACATTTTTTAAAATAAAAATGTATAAAATAAGCGACTTAAAATCCTCCTCTCCTAGATTTGAGACCAACTCCGCGCTTGTAGTTACTAAGTTTTGTTTGCATATATCGCTATGTTCCTTAAAAAAGCTATTATTCTAGTTTTTTTTTCGTATCGAAACCGCCCCCCCCCCTCCCTTTTGAAATGGCTGGGACCGCCACTGCTATTTATAGGGAGAGTTCATAAAAAAAAGACCCTGCATGGTAATCGGAAACATCCGGTCCTGATTTATACTATATACCTAAGACGCGTTATATCTTTTACTTCTCGCGTGCGGTAAAGTGCACTTTAGAACACTCTTTTGGATGTAAAAGGTTGTTCTTTACCGCATACTGTGCGGTAAAGTTAACGTTATGGCATTTACAGCAAACTGTGTCGTAAAATGACTACGTTTATTTCAGAAAATTAAAATACAGGTATTTATAATATTTCTTTTTTAGGGAATTTTTAAGGCTTATAGGTAAAATCTTTTACCTACTTGCGTGCGTAAATGGCACTTTGCATGGCTCATTTGCGTGCAGAAAGTAGTACTTTACAAGGCGGAGTGCCGTAAGGTAACTTTACCGCACGCCGCTTGCTTTTTTAAAAGCCATATAGACAAACTGCCTTGTTAAGAAAAAACGCGTAATTTTTGTCGAATTTGCACTCAAGATGAAACAATATTAAATATAACGAAATACATCCCATAACCAAATAAAGCGTTTTTACTTAGCATGTCCGATCTTTTGCCCCACCGGCATCCCATTCACTCAACATTTTCTCTTATAATTTTTATGCAGCTTTTTTAAAACTATATTATTTCTAAAAAATTATAATAAATTTGCATGATTTTACATTACTGCACGCCGTGCGCTAAAGTAAAAATATATAAACATTGCAATTTAAATATAATTTTTATGCAAAATAACTCCAAATTATATGAAATTCTTATAATTTTACATTAGAGCACGAGGTGCTGTAAAGTTTAACTATATAGAATCTTCGATTTAGAACGATTATTAGAAATCATTATACTAAATTCTTAAGATCACGCCGTGCGGTAAAGTAAAACTATTTTATATAACTATATAGAATCTTTGATTTAGTACGATTTTTTATTATTATAAATAATTCTATTAAATTCTAATGATTTTACTTTATCACATAGCGTACGAAAAAGTTACTTTACTGCACGCCATGCGGTAAAGTAAAACTATACAAAACTTCAATTTAAATATAATTTTTATGTAAAATAACACCAAATAGTGCCAATAATATGAAATTATTATAATTTTTAACTATATAGAATCTTTGATTTAGTACGATTTTTTATTATTATAAATTATTATCCTAAATTCTTATGATCTTACTTTAGCCGTGCGGTAAAGTAAAACTATATAAAAATTCAATTTAAATATAATTTTTATGTAAAATAACGCCAAATAACGCCTATAATAGGAAATTCTTATAAATTTTTAACTATATATAATCTTTGATTTAGTTCGATTTTTATTATTATAAATAATTATACTAAATTTTTATGATCTTACTTTACCGCACGGCGTGTGGTAAAGTAAAACTACACAAAAATCAATTTAAAATAATTTTTATGTAAAATAAAGCCAAATAATATAAAATTCTTATAATTTTACATTACAGCTCGCCGTGCTGTGAAGTTTATCTAGCATGCCGTGCGGTAAAGTAAAACTATACAAAAATTCAATTTAAATATAATTTTTATGTAAAATAACGCCAAATAATATGAAATTCTTATAATTTTTTAACTAAAGAGACTCTTTGATATAGTACGATTTTTTATTATTATAAATATTTAGACTAAATTCTTTTGATCTTACTTTACCGCACGCCGTGCGGTAAAGTAAAACTCTATAAAAATTCCAATTTAAATATAATAAGTTTAACTATAAATCTTCGATTAAGTCAGATTTTTTATTATTATAAATAATTGCGTAAAGTGCCTTTACCGCCCTTGACTGCTTTGACTGCGACAAAATTAAAGATAGGAAAATAATGGTTTCTGCAGATCTGATTCAACACATAACGACCTATATTTTTGATACCAGTACTAATGTTCGTATGTATACAGGGTCAGCCAAAAAATACGACTGAAATTGCTCAAAATATCTTATTTTAGAGGCACATTCGACGCTTGTAGGAGCAGCGAAAAAAATGTTTTTTTACAACCTAAAAAGGATGCACACAAATTTGCGAATAAACTTTTGAATATGTACAGAGTACGCCAAGACATACGAAATACGCTTTTTTAACCTTTTCAAATTGTTCTTACAAAGAAACTATAGCAATTAGGCAAGACTTATTTTATTTATTATTTTTTGTAATGTTAGTCTACAGACCACAAAAAACAGATTTTACCTTAATTCCGAATATCGTATATTTAATTTGAGTTAACTTTTAAATAAGCGGTTAACTAAAGAACAATTAATTTTTATTAGTAAGAAATAGTTAACGTTAAAAAGTCGTACTTCGCGAGTGCTTAACCTCATTTTGGCGTACTAGTATACATTCAAAAGCTTGTAGATATCAAAATTATTTTTTGAAACTCCTGAATGGATCGATGGTCTATTCTTGGTTAAATGTCTGTGTTTAGGACTAAGCGATTTAGGGCAATGGCAAAGGTATTTCCTGGCTCACCCTGCGATACCCGAAATTACGATAAAAATTTTTAATTGTGGTCGGTAGAATAACATTACAAATAAAGAAATGTTGCTTGATTGTTTTTTTTTGTAAGGACAATTTGAAAAGGATAAAAAAAGCGTATTTTGTATATTTTGGAGTACTCTGTACAAATTTACAAGTTTATCGATCATTTTGTGTGCATCCTTTCTAGGATATTAATAACTATTTTTTTTATACGTTCATCAAGAACATGAATTATTCTTGTCTAAAAATTAAGCCATTTCCGCCAGTTTTCACCAAGTATTTACGAAAAAATCATTTAAAAATTTCGTCAAAATATCAAGCTGTCAAAGATTAAAATGACGCAACAATAAACGTCACCGAGTAAAATAGCACATCGCTATGGAAACGATTGTTATTTCATTTACCAGCCGCCTTGATTTATAGTGTAAAGATGGTGTGTTGCGAGAACTGTTCTTCCTTCGAGATTTTTAAAAATATTTTTCTGTTTTTCTTGATAAAGGTATTACAAAAAAATAGTGTTAACAACTCACGGCTAAACTGTGCTTTTTTTTACTTGCGTTTTCAAATACCTCGCTGCGCTCGTTATTTAAACCAACGCTTTAAAAAAAAAGCACTATTTTAGCCACTAGTTCTTAAAAGTACTATTTTTTTATACCTTCATCAAAAACATGATTTTATTAACTGTCTGCAGATACCGATGCAAAAAAAAAATTTTGATCACGGGTGCAAAACAAGTTTACTGTCCGTTTTTTACCCAAAATTAAAAAGAAATAGCGAAAAAGAGTAATATTGAAAAAATATAATTATTCTTACCTAAAAATTAAGCCATTTCCGCCAGTTTTCACCAAGTAATTATGAATGAAAAACATCACCCAAATATCAAACTGTCAAAGATCACAATGTCGCAAAAATGAACATCAGCGAGTAAAAAGGCATATCGCTATGGAAACCGTTATTATTTCATTTATCAACCGCCTTGATTTATAGTGTACAGATGGTGTGTTGCGAGAAGAGTTCTTCGTTCGATATTTTTAAAAGTATATTTCTGTTTTTTTTGATAAAAGTATAAAAAAATAGTATTAACAACTCGCGGCTAAACTGTGCTTTTTTCTACTCGCGTTTGTAAATACCTCGCTGCGCTCGTTATTTAGACAAACGTTTGTAAAAAAAGCACTAGTTTTAGCCACTAGTTGCGAAAAGTACTATTTTTCTCTGTTCCTACTAAGGGATGTTGACAAATTCAGGCGTATTTTTTGGCTTACCCGGTACAGGGTGACTTTTATAAAGTTCCACCTGGGAAAACTTTTTTATTATTCGTCACAAAAAGATAAACAAGAAAGTGAATTACTCATAAAATTATGTAGATTTCTATTACAGTTTCAATCTTTTTTAACATTATTCGTTACACGCAGAATGGCCATGAAATCGCTTTTTTTAATGGAACACCCTGAATATTTTTTAAAATTTCAATAGCTCTTTTTGTTCTGATTCCAAAAATACGCCATATGTTACCATTTTTTGAGCAAATTCACAAAAATGTTGCCATAAGAGTAATGTGTTGAACAAAGAACCACCTAAACTATTTTTGCTTGGTTAGCACATTGCCCTTATGGCAAGTTATTTTTGATTTTAGTGGAGAACCATCAAAGATAAATCCTACATATGATATATTTTTGGAATTAGAAAGAAAAGATCTATTAAAATTTTATAAAATATACAGGTAGTTATAAAAAAACAGAACCTCAAGGCCACTATGCGTGTAGAGTTTGATTAAGAAAAAAACTGAAAATGTTACAGAAATTTATCTAATTTCTTTAGTCATTCACTTTTTGATTTATCTTCTTTTCACAAATAGCAAAAAAGTTTTCCCGAGTGGAACTTTATAAACGGCCGCCCTGTGCACATACAGACACTAGTACTAATATCAAAAATGTAGGTTGTTATGTGTGGAATTAGATCTGCAAAAACCATTATTACCCTATCTTTGGCTTTGTCGTAACTTTAAGTCTAATTTTTAGCTCACCTGGTACATATTGTGGAAAGTGCCCATGACGAAAATTGCTCATTGGGAGTACCTATATAATATATTAAAATATAAAAAAAAATAACCGAAACACATCCCTCTTAAGAAAATGGCAGGGTTCTTTGTTTGGCAGGTGGATTTCGGCTAAATTTTATGGATCATTTTCTTTTAAAACATTTAATTATTATTATATTTTGTCAATTTATTTATTAAAAAAGCGTTCACGTATTTTGTTTGGTTGCCCATGAACTACTGTGACCTTTCCTGGATAAAAAATTTACTTCAGTTCTCTCACTACTTAGGTAGAATAGTGGGATTTTTTACGTAATTTCGTCCCTATTTAATTTTTTTAAGGAAAGTTTTGTATCCTATGTTAGACATAAATTGCAACAATGCATATTAAATTATATTACTTCACATAGTATAATTACTATACCAACCTAATTTTATTTAATATGCCCTATCTCAATTTTATTTCTTGCTCCAAGATGTTATTAGATATTTCCTTGTCACACGAGCCTATATAAAATAAGTCTATATCGCCAGCGACAACTAACACGTAAATGTACTTTGTTTTGAGTGATGATGTTAATTAAATCCACGTAATTCAGAATTTAAGGTTGGAGGTGATATTTAGGGAAAAAATTAAGTTAATAATAAACTTCCCCGAAAATGATATTATATATACAAAAAGTTATAAAGCCATCGATATATTAACCTTAAATAGGGTATAAACAAACAAAGATATCTCACGAAACCTATATCGTCGACAAAAATCCATCCTTGTCAAGCACTTGTCTTTGTCTAATTTGAAATTATAAAAACGCGTTTGTCACGTTTTGCGTAGAACCTTATTTATATTTTCATATATGATTAACTTATTTTGAAATTCCTAGGGAACACGTAGAGCAAAAACTGAATTTTAAATTTTCACGTTTATATAATGGAATAATATGGGTATTGTTTTAAACTAAAAGGTCTTAATTATATTATTAGACATTAGTTTACCACTGTTGGTATAGTTCTTTCTTAATAAATTATTCTTATTGAGTTTTCTTTAGTTAACATCGGCAACGCGCCATATTCGACAACGTCCCTCATCAAATCGGTTTTCCGAACGTCCATTCTTATATTTGCTCGCGTAGTGTTGCGTAATTTTTAGCTACAATGTTGCTGAATATCAAAACTTATATTTTACAGCGTTTTTGGGAATTTTAATAAACAGTGCCGTAGATTAATATTAGTAAATTTTTTGTGAAGTGGTTTTTAAGTATTAAGCAGTAAAGCTTAATTTAGACTTTTGCTGTTATCTTTTAATTTCGACATTTGAGTTGATTTTTTTATATTTTTGTCATCCATAAAAATAAACTATTTACTTATATCTCCAATAGATTTTTCCACCAGTGATGAATAGAAAATATAAAAAACTCAATTCTTGACGAACGCAATGGTCAACGGCTAAATTAATTTTAAAAAAATTGACACAATTTTTAAACTTATTTGCATAGGCTCGGTATTAATTAACTATAAAACAGTAATTATTAGAACAACATTTTATTTAAAACACACAAAAGATTGAAACAAAAATAAGTCCCAAGGTATCTGGTAACAAAAAGGATAAACCTCCAATGGGTCAAGCTTTACACTCAAAGTTATTTATTTAAGCAATATTAAAAAAACTCCAAGCCTTAGGTCACTTTTGAGTATCTTAAATCAAAATTTTTAAAATTAAAAAGAAATTCAAAACCAATTCTCTGCAGTACAATTAATAATAACCACATTTTGATAATATTTACCAATAAAAGTTATCATTTCGGTGAAAATTAATTTTTTTATAATTTTCTACCAAAATAAACACTTGTTTACATTACTTGTGTACACACATTCTTATCTACCTAGTTACTCAGGCTTTTCTTGATTCAAAATCTCACTAGAAAAGAAAATAATTGCACGAAACGCCAAACTAGACGCTTTAATGTCGGAAATGCTGAGGCAGCGGTGCTCCAAAGCACATCGTCATCGCGATACATAAGTAATTAGATTAAATATCGAACGCGCCTCAAAAATCTTGGCATCTTTCAAGGTCAAGTTAAGTTTTTGTTCAAGGTCAAAGTTAAGGTTAAAGGCAAGGTCACAATCAAGGTTCAGCTAAAAGATACGATCAAGGTCAAGGTGAGCTCTAATACACGATAACAACTATGTTGTTTTAAACTTGGGGTCCTTAAGAAAACTTCCGTTAGGCATAGGAGCTAAACAAAAGGGTTGATTTTTTTTAGTATAGTTTCTAATTACGCTATTATTAAAAAAATTGCAAGGATCTCATTCTACTTGTCTGTCTAACAAGACAAAAGTTCAAATAAGTTATAGTCCCAAATAAAGTAAAGTTCGCGGAATTTTATTCAAGGAGAATTCTTTAGAAACAGCTCCAAGTTTATACGGGTAATTAGAAAAGAGATACTACCAAACTATTTGAACTTAATTAAATTAGGTTTAAATGGATGTTTATTTGAAAGACGAGATGCTGCGCTAAGGACAAAATTTCGGAATAAACTTCTTTTCTCTTTTTAAATTTTTATCTTAATATTACAAGCGTTCGAGGTATAAAATGTAAGGAGGAGGACAGTATTTCACCTCAAAATTGTGGTTATAAGGGCTCGGAACACCTCCCTAAAGGTAAACTGTTGTAGAGGTCCTGCGATGAATCGGGTAAACCATTTTC
Source organism: Oxystoma pomonae (assembly GCA_963921995.1). Taxonomy (NCBI): domain Eukaryota; kingdom Metazoa; phylum Arthropoda; class Insecta; order Coleoptera; family Brentidae; genus Oxystoma; species Oxystoma pomonae. The sequence goes on along the minus strand of OY998166.1, from coordinate 75,130,547 downwards.
ACATATATATAATAGAGGATCAACTGATGTGGTTACAAAGTATGTTAAATTCTAGGGTACATATAACGATGAGAATCTGTGCTGGGATCTTCAGACTGATTACATTTGTAAAAAACTTGTAGATACATGCTATGCCATACGGAAACTTAAAGAATTTGTTATAACCAAAGACCTACTCACTGATTGTTATACATTAGGCTACTCATATTTAAGATACAACATACTGGCATTGGGAGATTTCTCAACTGTAAGTAGGGTTTTCATTGTACAAAGAGATTACTGAAAACTATATTTATATAAATAATAGTGAATCCTGCAAAAATATTTTATTAAAAATAATATCTTAAAATTTTACGGTATATGCAGGGTGGATTCTTTAAATGGAACGGTGCTTCTAGCGACTTTAAGGAAGAGGTTTTATAAAAAGCTAAGAGCGAAACTTTAATAATTTTTACGGGCTTTGCGCCCATGATAAAAAAAAATTTGGAGCTCCGAACTGGAGCTACCACTTGTGGCACCTTTTTGGAAAGCTTATTAAAAAATAAATTTAATGCACTAGTTTTTTTTTGACATCTGTCTACCACTGTGTCAAAAATTTCAACTTTTGCGCTTGCGAAAACAACAAAATTCGTTTTTTAAAAAGTCTCCATACTATATAGCCATTAAGTATTACAATAACTTAACAAATAAGTTAAAATCTATAGTTAAGGATGGTATGATTTATAGAGAAATTAAGAAATATTTAGTGGGAAATGGTTTTTGTTCATGTAATTTTCTTAATATTTTCGGTGTTCGCCACTTGTGCTTCTCTTGTATTTTTTATAATTGCTGTGTTAGTGTAGGTGATTTAACAAAAAAAAACCTTGTTGTGTGTATCTAATTATAGGAAAAAATAATTATATTTCTTAGGCATGTAACTATAAGTGCTGAATTTAAATGTGTATTTATCTATTGGGGTGTTCGGGCTGCGCTGTAGAGGTAGTCTCTTGTTTGCGATGGTCGCATCGAGAGTCATAGACTAGAGATGGTTTTAAACAATTGGTCGTCACAGTTCTTACATATGGCTCCACGTGCCGTGTGGTAACTGAATCGACCTGCAGGCCAAACTATGTCAGCGTAGCCAGATATGGCGAGAAAATTAGTGTTGGGAAGCAGCAACACTAACAGTAACTGTTCGGGGTATTTCTAGATATAGAAAACAAAACGGCAACAAATTACATAGTTAAAGGCGTGACAAAGATTGTTTTAACGGTCTTATTATTGCGATGAGGAAGGTAACGGTAAAAGATTTCATTATTTCTCCCCAGGAAAATTATCATCATGACTGGAAAACCAAAAGCCGGGGTCCTCAGCCCGGCAGGTCTTAAGTGATCAGAGGGTGCTAAGAATCTCTGGTCCAGCTATGATGAAGATTGCAACTTGGAACGTACAAAGTATGTTTCTGCAAGGAAAAGTGGACAATGTTCTCAAAGAAATGAAAAGATTAGACATAGGGATCTTGTGAGTTAGCGAAGTAAGGTGGCCTAACTCAGGGGAATGCCAGATAGACGAACACCATATCTATTATGCAGACAATGACGACCCTAATCACTATAACGGCGTAGCAGTCATTTTAATTAAAGAAACTCAAAGATCCCTAATCTCCTTTGTCCCTGTGTCCCTGGTAAACTCAAAGCTTTTTAACGTCAATATTATTCAGGTGTCCGCTCCAACCGGAGAATCTCCAGATCATGCTGTAGATGCATTCTACAATGAAGTTCAGACTGCCCTTGATTTTGCTAAAACTCCAGAAATTACCATTGTTATGGGGGACTTCAACGCAAAAATTGGGAACGCTCCAAGAAAAGATATTGTTGGAAAGCACGGTCTTGGTATACCAAATGATCGTGGAGATCGCCTTTTCGATTTCTGCCATGAAAGGGATTTTGTCATGTCGAATAATTTCTTTAAAGTTCCCAACAGGCGCCTATCGATCTGGACCTCTCCTGCTGACACTCCAGAGAGGATAGTTAGGAATCAACTAGACCACATATTAATTAATAAACGATACAAAAACTGTATTGGATCATCAAAAACCTACCCTGGCGCAGACGTAAATTCAGATCATAATCCAGTTGTAGCCAAAATTAGATTTACCCTAAAGAAAAAGTGCCCAACAAATAACAAACCTAGACTTAGGATTGACAAACTTCAAAGTACCATAGAAACAGCTGAATTAAGAGTCGAACTGAACAAAAAACTTAGAGATATTGATATATCTACCAAAAAAGATGCAGAAATGGCCTGGACAGATGTCAAAAGCGCCATAGTCGAAAGCAGAGCATGCCTATGCAAGGGTGAACCAAGGAAAAAAAAGAAGGTTTGGATGACCGATGAAATCCAGGACCTAATGGATAAAAGGCGCAATAAAAAGGCACCGCTCAGTATAAAGAAATTCATAGAGAAATAAAAAACAAAATCAATTCAGCAAAACAAAAGAATGGCTAACACAACAATGTTAAGAAATAGAAGATCTGGATGCTAAACATGACACTTTTAATTTAAACAAACGTATAAAGGAAGCGGCCGGTTTAGTCAACAGGAATCCTTGTTGACAGTGAAGGAAAAATCTTACCTGATACCAAAGAAAAACTAAAAGAATGGTGTAACTACATAGAAAATCTCTTTAGCGATAATCGGTCCGAACATCCAGAATAATTCTCAAGTCAAGGCTTAGATATAACACCGGAAGAAGTACAGCATGCAATATCTTTAGCTAAAAACAGAAAAGCAGTAGGGCAAGACGAAGGATACACGGAAGTTTTATAACTTATCAAAAACGAAGAGTCGCTGAATATTCTCGTCAAACATTTTAATATGATTTATCGCAGTGGTAAAATCATAGCTGTTTGGCTAACATCAACATTTGTTACATTGCCTAAAAAACATTCAGCAAAGAAGTGTAGTTATTATCGTCTATTAGCCTAATGAGCCGTATGCTAAAATATTTTTAAAGATTATTCATAAGAGAATTTATAAAAAATGCGAATCCTTTATGGGCGATACGCAGTTCAGATTTCGTGGAGGCTTCGGGACAAGAGAGGCGTTATTTGGAATTCAAGTCTTGGTTCAACGGTCTGGAGATGTGTCAGTGCCAGTATATACCTCTTACGAAAAGTTTGTAGAATCTCTTAAAGAAGTTGGTCCAGATGATCGAGATCCAAAAATAATTGCCAACCTATACTGGAGCCAGACAGCTCAAACAAAAGTTGATGGTCAACTGTCCGGAGAAGTCCGAATAGAAAGGGGTGTTCGCCAAGGCTGCATATTGTCTCTACTGCTACTTAATATCTATAGTAATAAAATCGTCGAGAATGCGCTTCACAACTACGAGGAGGGTCTAACTATAAACGGCATAAAAGTTAACAATTTGATATATACCATCAAAAGACGTAAACTTGAATATTTTTGCCATATTTTGAGAAATGACAAATATAAACTATCAAAATTAATAATAGAAGAAAAAATTGAAGGCAGAAGAGGTCCGGGTCGCAGACGTATATCATGCCTTAAAAATCTTAGACAATGCTATGGCGCTAGTACTATGACACTTTTCAGAAAGGCAGTGGATAGGGTGCAGATCGAGCTGATTATAGCCAACGTTCGAAGAGAGCATGTCACTTGAAGAAGAAGAATAATAATGCATGCCTATAATGTTTCTTAACGTATTGCCATCGTAAAAATTCGACAATTCCATTTGCAACGAATCGTTGGAAGAGTGCATGGCACTTGAAGAAGAAGAAGAATTTATCTATTTATTCATTTACAATTATGACGGGGGCACCCTTTGCCTATAATTAAAAAAATAACTTTGACATGTATATTGTATAACATCTATAGACAGTACAGTTGAGTTGAATTGTGCCTAATCTCATTCTTGCCTAAGAGTCTGGCACACTACAATGAAGGTGGGAATTTTTCATAATTTAAGTTAATTAATTATTTAACTCAATGTTAATATTTTTAAATTTAAAAAGATTATATCTAAAACCTGAGGTTAGAAAACCAATAAAATAATTTTAATGATATATGACTCCTCTCAGGCAAAGGAGGTAAATTCTTTATTGCAAGACTGTCCTTTTCATATTGAGAACAGAAAAACTCAAATCTGAGCAAAAAATGGTGAGGGTTACCTATCCATTCCAATTTATACCGTAAACTCTTGCTCTATAAAAATTTAATTGAATAGAAGAAAACTAAAAGTAAATTTTTATTAAAAAAACTTTTAAAGAACAAACTTTTATTAAATGCACTATAAAGTATAAAATAATTGTTTATCTTTCTGATGACGTAACAAAAGCGATGGGTGTAAATTACAAATTAAAAATTTTAACTTTACGGTGACAAGGAGAACTACAAAAAAAGAACTATATTCTTCATCTATTCGAATGATAAACATAATGCTTTCAGCTAAATAAGCTGAGAACGGTGAGATTGCTGTGCTTGCCAAGCCTTTGAAAATGTCCTCGTCGTCCATTTTGAATCCGACATATTGAAATTTTCAAATCTGATCAAAAATTCACATTCCTTTCCCGAAAAACCTCTGTATGCCAATACTGATTGAAATCAAACAAATTAAATCTTTTTCCTCCTCCACTTCCGTCGTTAGGCGGAGGTGGGTACCTGATTATTGTATTGTCACCAGAACACATATCAAATTTGAACACATACTCTTTATTTTTACATTTGTACCCTAAATCGTTTTTTTTTAATAAGTCATTTTGAAATTTTAAAATCTGATCAAAAATTCCTAATCTTCTTTCTTAAATACACCTGTATGCCAACTTTGATTAAAATCGAACACACTAAATCTTTTCCCCATCCACTTCCTTCGTTAGGGGGAGGTGAGTACCTGATGATACCATATTATTGTATTGTCACCGGAACTATAAATGCATACCAATGTTTAACACAATCGGATGTGTATAAGTCAGTTTAAATGAGTTAGCAAAACATGACCAAAAATCGTCCATCTTGAATCAGCTATATTGAATTTTCAAAATCTGATTAAAAATTCGTTGTTCTTATCCACAAGAACCCCCGTCTACCAATTTTGGTTGAAATTGGACGAACTTAGATGTTTTCCCACCACTTCCCTCTAAGGGGGGGAGAGGGTGCCTAATAATACCATAATATTGTATTGTCACTTGAAGGCCATCGGATGTGTATAAGTCAGTTAAAATTGGTTAGACATATTGAATTTTCAAAATCTGATTAGAAATTCGTTATCGCTATCCCCAAATGCCCCCACACACCAAATTTCATGGAAATCGGGCGTATTTCAACTGTACTCCATTCCACCTTCTTCGAGTAGGAAAGACCTGTCAAGTTTATCACACTATATTATTGTGTTGTCACCACAACTATACAAGCGTACCAAATTTGAAGCCAACAGGAAATGTGGAAGTTGGTCAAAATTAAGCTTTTATTCCATACAAATATACATAATATATATATATACGAGTGAATTTAAATGAAAGCTTGTAAAAAACAATTTTGTCCACAAAAAATATGCATCGTCCGTGTTTAGCGCGTTCCCGGCTGTGATCTACACGTGGTATAAAACTACAACTTCTACTACAATTTTTGCTCTATAAAAATTTGAATTAAATAGTAAAAAAATAAAAATAATAATTTTGTCTATATAAACATATGCAAGAGCCTCAATATTCTTCTTTGTTCAACGCGTTCCCAGCTGTGATCTACAAGTTGTATAAAAAACTTTCATATACCATATTTGATATTGATATTTGTTGTCATTATTACAAATACACTGAATAATAACAAACACATAAAATAAAATAAACAGGCTTACAAATGCAGACTCGCACACACTCACAATACTTTCATAACTTTACCTACATTATAAATAAATCTTGCAAACCTAACTCTTCTGAGATTGTTCCAAGCACAGATGCAGCACTCCAACGCTGTATGGAAATTCCGACCTTCTGGGTGATGAAACTCCGAGCTTTTTTATTCGGTAATTTTGCGCTTATTTCAGCGACCAGGCTCTTTATTTCATCACCCCAAGGGCCGAAAGTCTCCACAGCAAATGGAACAAAAAAGTATCTGTCTTTTACGTCTTTGTATTTCTTATGTTTTTTTTTGCTCTCCAATATATGCGACCCCTCTTTTTTTTTAATTAAATTTTCTGCAACTTTGCTTTTTAAATGTGCTACTACTTTTAATGTTGCAATACATATTTTGTTTTCAACAACATTGACTTAATAAAAATTTTAGGAAATTTAGTTGTATACAAATATTTTAAAACAATTTTATCAAAATGCAAATACGCGTGGAAATAGACAAAAATACAAAATACCAGATTTCTGAAAATTTCCATAATCAATTAAAGGACAAGAATGTTATTTTCTCATCTAATTCGCAGAGTACACCTGACTGCGTCAAAAGCTTTTAAATAGTATTTGATTTTACTGATTTTATCAAACTATTTCGAGGAAATCAGCTGGGAGTTAATAAATTTTCATAAACTCGTTATTCTGAGATATGTTGAGGGTGAAGGTCTCGATAAATGGCTTATATTTTTGTAGGGCACTTTTATTTTTGATATTTGTGTAAAATTATCTTACGAATCAAAAGGAAAGCAAAAGGGTGTTAATAAATTTTTAATACATGATGAAATTTGACATATTCCCTGGCTTCCATACTAAGGACGCCCCAGGTTTGAGAGTTGCCACGGATAAAATCTTTCGCCATACAATTAGGCTTCTTTCTAAATACGTCAAAAATTTGGTGTCTTTTGGCTTTGTTTTGAACGCGATAGGTATACTTCTTCAAGTGCCATGCTTTCTTCGAACGTTGCCTGCTTTTCGGAAAAGTGCCGTAATACTACCACCATACCATTGTCAAAGATTTTTAAGCCATAATATCCGTCTACGACCCGGACCTCTTCTGCCTTCAATTTTGCCTTCTATTCTTAATTTTAAAAGTTTATATTTGTCATTTCTCAAAATATGGGCAGAACATTCAAGTGTTCGTTTTTGATGGTAAATAAAACTTCAAGATCTTTATTTATTCCAAACAAAACATCCACATTAGTTAATTGGTCTATCCAAGATATACTTAGTCTACAATAACACCACATCTCGAATGTCAGTTCAGTGCCATAATATAAGATGCTAAAAGCATAATAGAAGATGACAAAAACATAAGACCGAAACACACGAATTCGGAAAGTGATATTAAGATCGCAAATACACAACACTCGTTTAATTTTGATAAAATATGATCTGGCTTGTTCCATTCTTGCACGAACTTCTTGCATACTCTCCCAGTTCTCATTGAGGAGGCAACTCAAGTATTTGTATGAATCCACGCGTTCGACTTGCTGCCAACAACATTTAAGTTAAGCCCGAATTGCGAAGTTTTGGCATCAATTTGATTCAACAACTTTTTTAGGCCTTCCAGCGTGTCTGCTATTATGACAGTATCGTCGGCATATTTTATGTTGTTGATTTTTATGCCATTTATGGTCAGACCCTCTTCGCAGTTGTGAAGTGCATTCTCTATGATTTTGTTACTATAGACATTAAATAACAGCGGAGACAATATAGAACCTTGGCGTACTCCTCTTCTTTTTGGACCTCTTCGGACAGTTGGTCATGTACCTTTATTTGAGCGGTCTGATTCCAGTATAGATTAGCGATTATCTTTAGATCTCAGTCATCTAGACCAACTTCTTTTGGAGATTCTATGAGCTTTTCGTGTTGGACCCGATCAAATGCTTTCTCCGACCCCCAGATGCACCGTAAAAATATTGGAATTAGTTTATCTAATCCATGCTCCCTCTTTGTTTATTTATGTGGGATCAAGAGAGAAAAAGAATGGATTAGATAGCCAATCGCGATTACATGAATACGGTGCATTTAGGGGTAAAAGACACAGCGTCGTTTAATTTTTTTTTAAACAAACTTGTACAGCTGGTACTCACCCAAAACATCAAATGCGGACATAACCAACACTATTACCCTTAAATCATTATTTAGGTGCAATTTTAATTTAGCAGTAAAAAATATTTTACGTAATGTTGTAACGTTTTGAACGTTGCACAATTATCATCCAAAAAGATAATTTTTTTAAGATAGAGAGAGATATTAGGGTGGACTCGGATTTTTAGGACTCCCTGTATATGTTTTAAGTAAAATGGCACACGACTACTAAAATCATAACCGTCACTCGGGTTACGCCTGTCAAGCAAATCTAAATGAAATTTATTACTACCTGTGCCCTCGCCCGTGCTTCTGATTTTCAGAGAGCGAAAATTATGGGGAAAATGACGATAAGTAGGCGTGGCTCGCCTTAAATACATACATGCAAAATACATTTGACAGGAGGATGAAAAATCCTTCTCCGGCCTTGGTTATTAAGTTATGTTTGGATCAAGAATACTTTTAATTGAAATAGTGGTTTTCACAACTAGTGGCTAAAGTAGTGCTTTTTTTAGAAGCGTTTGTTTAAATAAGGAGCACAGCGAGGTATTTAAGAAAGCGAGTAAAAAAAAGCACAGTTTAGCCGCAAGTTGTTAACAGTTGTTAATACCTTTATCAAAAAATTCAAGAAAAACAGAAAAATACTTTTTAGTTAGTTAGTTTTTTAGTTATAAATGCAATATTTTTGTGAAAAAATTGTAAATTTTTTTTTCTTACCTGGTGATACAATCCTTGAAAGCTTTAAAATCTAAGTTTATTGGTGCCAAAATTTTTAAAAACATTTATATACAGAATGTTTCAAATTCGATGCTCACCACGAGAATCTCCTAAACGGTAGGAGATACGACAAGGTTTAAATTAGGGCAAAGTTGCGCAATTTGATACTTTACCCAAAACTAAAAATAAAGTTGACAAAATCGGAGTAGCTCCGGAGATAGGCGAAAAAAAACAAAATTTTCAATTTTAGTTTTTTTTGCGCCTTTATTATTACAGTTGTCAAAAAATGCTTAAAACTTTCTACAGGCACTTTTTTAAGATGTACCAGACGAGCTATTCATTTTTAAGATTTGACATTTCAGTTTGGGCGCTGTCAAGTTCATTTTTTCTTATGGACATATCCTTTTTTTCTGGTCGTTTTGTTTCGGAAGCAAGGCAAATATCATTTTGAAACATTATTTTAACAAGGACGTTGTTGTTTCGGGCTTAATGACCATCATCAGTTAAAAAAATCTCGTTATGTAAGACAACTTAAAAAGCGCTTGTAGTAGTATCTACAAAATTATAGTTATCTACAAAATTTTGGGATAGCGTCTGTTTGTCTGTCTGTCTGGGACACGATTACTCAAAAACCGCTAAACCGATTTTTATCAAATTTGACACAAAAATTCTTTGCCACCAGACGCAGAGCTGATTAGTTTTTGATAAAAAAATTATAACTCACGAACAGTAGCAGCTAGTGACACGCGGTTTTCATATTTAGGTAGATAATTACATTTTAAACAAAAAAAAAATAAAAAAAATAATCAAAAATTAAAAAAAACAATTGTAATTTGTTTTAAATCTTTTTATACGGGAAATTTTTAGACGACATTTAAAACAAAAAAAATGGAAAATATAGACATTTTTTTTTTATTTTAAAAAAAGTTGACATTTTTTTAAAATCTTTTTAAAAGGTTTTACGGATGGCTATACGTGCCTGCTGGCGCCATTTTTGAAACTACTACAAGCGCTTTTTAGGTTGTCTTGTATAACGGGAATTTTTTAACTGATTATGATCATTAAGCCCGAAACAACAAACTCTTTGTCTTAAAAATGAATAGCTTGTCTGGTAGATCTTAAAAAAGTGCCTGTAGAAAGTTCTAAGCATCTTTTGACAACTCTAATAATAAAGGCGGAAAAAAATAAAAACTAAAACTGAAAATTTCGTTTTTTTCGGCTATTTCCGGAACTAGTCGGATTTTGTAAACTTTATTTTTAGTTTTGGTTAAAGCATCAAATTGCGCAACTTTGCCCTAATTTAAATCTTTTCGTATCTCCTACCGTTTAGGAGATCCCCATGGTGAGCATCGACTTTGAAACACAATGTATATAGCACATAAAAAATTCAGAAACTTTTGAAAAATTCAATTCTGTGTGGCATATAATTCAAGTCATTGAGCGAAATGTAAAATAAAGATATCCCATGTTAAGATCCAGCTCACACTCTATTTTATTACCAAATTTCATCCAAATCGGTTCAGCCGTGTTTGCGTGATTGATAGACAAAAGTCTTACTATATTGGCGCTAAAATTTTTAAAAACATGTATTTAGAGACTGATTTTGAAAAAATGTGGAGGAGTAAATTTTATCCCTAAATTTTGAAGTATGTAGAGTAAACTTTGTCAAATCGTACCCACTCCTAAATCGTTCTACATTCAAATATGGCGAGCGTTGTATTCAGCAACGCATCTATCGGTAGCAATCGGAGGCTCATGCATCAGCCACGCTGCATTCTTATTTTCAACACGATACACATTCGCATCGTCCAAAAATTTACACAAAATAGCAATTTTATTGTAATATTTTGGTTTTAATTTTTTACAACGTTTCGATTACTTATGTATCTGCAATCGTCATCAGGTCAGTACTAACAAAAACCAAGACTATCTAATCTTATATACAGGGTGGATTATTTAAACGGAACGGTGCTTCTAGCGGGTTAGATTTTGGTTTTATAAAAAAATCCAAAAACACGTCAACTGAGATTTTTATTTATCTTTATTCGTGCTAACTTATTTTTTTTATGTCGTTTTGTTTACTAAGTATAGCAAAAAATATATATTATTTTAAATAGGACACCCTGTATAGTTTGACATTTTTGAATTTTAAAAAAACCACACACTAATACTCTATATCTTACGGTCTCCAAGATAGAGGCATTTATCGATTTAGATCCTACTATGTGGAATCGCTAAAGAGAAAATTGTTTGCAGATTTTAAAAATTCCGAAATATACAGGGTGCCCTATTTAAAAATATGTTTTTTTGCCATACCTTGTAAACTAAATGACATAGACAAAATCCAAGATCTCAGTCGACGTGTTTTTGGATTTTTTTATTCAACCAAATTCTGACCCGCTAGAAGCACCGTTCCGTTTAAAGAATCCACCCTGTATATTAGCATGTGTGCAGTGAACTATGATCCTTGATGTTGACGCTTTGTTGAGAAAATACATTCTGGTTCATCTGTATGAATGCTGTTTCTTTGAACTTTCGGTTCAATCACGTCAACATCATAAGAAACTGCATCACACTAACTCTGAAAAAAAAAATTGTTAGCTCTCTTTTCGCGACATTCTAGTGACCAAAAAGAATTCCACCAGAACCACTTCTATATATCGCAAACCTACTCATTCTGGACAATATCTAAACTTCAAATCAAACTACTCCACATCAACCAAACTGGGAATTGCAAAATCTCTTATAGATCGAGCCACCTACATCTGCAATACAGAAGAAACTTTAGATAAAGAAAATTCGATCCGATCTGCCAAGAAACGGTTTCTCCAACTACACGATCAATAACACTCTTCAGACCACACCAACACAAAGGACGACAGACGTAAATATTGAAAGGAAGGCGATACTTATAATCCATACGTCAAAGGAATCTCAGAAAACATAAGAATAATAGGCAACCAATACCATCTTCTGACTGTCTTCAAAATGACCACAACAATAAGAAGTCAGTTAACAAAAACTAAACCATATCGCCGCAACATCATGAACTGCATCTACCAAGTACCATGCGAGTGTGGGGATATCTACATCGGAGAAACCAGCCGACCCATGGAAGTTCGCTTTACAGAACACAATCGCAAAACTCGACAAGGGGACACAACTGGATCAAAAATAGCTCAACATTGCTGGGAAAATCAACATCATATGGAATAAGAAGAGGCAAATATCGTCGCCAGGGAAGAAAACCAGATTTTGTTTTCTCAACAGACCGTCACATCAGCATCAAGGACATTTAAAAACCCATACTTTTTGGAGGTAACAGATTTCAACTGTAAAAGGGCGGAGCCAACCCAGGGTATTCACAGTTCACTGAAAACATGCTAATGTATAAGATTGGGTAGTCTTAGTTTTTGTGAGTATTTACCTGATGACGATTGCAGATACATAAGCAACCGAAACGTTGTGAAAAAGTAAAAAATAAAGTTCGAAACTCTAGTTTACTCTCAAGTGCAACCTTCAAAGAACACTTTTAGAAAGCATTAGACAATTAAATTAAATATTTCAAGGCATCGGTATCGGTATACGTAACGCGTTCGAAACAAAGTCAAAATACTCTACATTTTTGACTTTTTTATGCGATATTTCGAACGATGTCTGCTTTCTTGAAGGTTGCGATGACAGAACTGCTGATTGAAATCGTTGCGTATGTTCGTGGGTCCGTAACGATACGTACATCTTTCGGTACGCAACGAGATTCTGTCGTCACACCCGTCAAAGAAGCAGGCATCGTTCGAACCATGGCATGAACAAGTCAAAAATGTAGAGTATTTTGACTGTTTCGAACGCGTTACGTATACCGATGCGTTGAAATATTTACTTTAAGTCTATTATTGTCGGTTAGGTTGTCTGACAGTATACACTTTTGAAAATTAAATGTAGTAAAAGTAAAACTCTGGATAGGTCCTGTTCCAATTCTTCGAAGCATCATTTTAACTAGGCGTCTGAGGCCTGGATGCACATACATCAGGGTGTATGTGGTTTATAGCCTCCAGAACATTACGTTGCCATGACGATTAGTTGCGAGGAGAAGAAGGATAGAAACGTTTTTAGTGAGAAAGATAAAGAAATAAGGGACACTGTAAGATTAGTCAATAGACATGCAGAATCCTCATATAAACTGAATGTAGAAGCTACCACAGAACAAATAAACCAGTTTAAAAATCCACAACAATCTACAAACAGTCTAATTCCTCGATTCTAGAAGAAATTGTACAATTACCAGTAGAGAAATAATTTATAATTTATTTATACCCAACAACAACAATTTCACGCATACCCAGAATAAACATTGTACAAAATAAGCTATCGCAGGGTACCACAGCATTTCAAATTTTAATGAAGAGCATTTATAAAAATAATTTATTGCAGAAAATGAATGAAAATGGCAATTAGACCAAAAATTGAAAGCTACAAGAAAAACAAAGAATTAAAAAGGGTAATGAAAATATATGAAAAAGTATGATTCAGTGTAAAATATGTAATTTTGGGGGTACAACGGTAGCAGTTAGATCCTTAAAGTACGATTTAGGCACAATAAAGTACGAATTAGGAGCAATTTTCCTATTTCGTACCTTTTGTAGAATTTTTTTAAATTCCATAATTAATTTTTTTTTGTTCATGTGTTCTTTTTTTATGTATTCGCTATTGTTATTTTTCTATCGCTGTCCTCTGTACAACGAAATCTTCTTAAGGGTTACGATTTAGGAATGTTTACCCTATATGCATGTAATGTGATGTATATCTCACGAGACTAAATTCTGCTCTTAACTTCAAACAGATCCATCACGATATTATCGCAATATCATGTCACATTTGTATATGAGTATATACCTATATGTGAACGTGGAAGTAGTTGAATAAAAGGAAGTTTAAATTATAGAGATAGACTTTTTTGCGTAGATAAAAAGATGACAGAATATTGCGCTAGGTACTATGACCAACTTAAACTGCTTAATATTCTGCTCTACAATTAAAAAGTAACGTATGCTGGAAACAATGGTTTTGAATAAATGGACTTCAAATTTTCGATTTTTGAAAATCACATAACTCCCAAGTTTTTTTTTCCATTATTAAGTTAAAAGTTGGTATATATATTTTTTTCCTCGTTCCTTATATTATGTCTCCTATTTTTTAATTTTTTTATCCTTTCTTGTTTTTTTTAACTCATACGTTTGTTTTCCTATGCTAATATGCATTGGTAAAAACACGTAAACGCGGATACGTTGATTTTCCATGGGTAAAGACTCTTAGTAACAAATATTTTCACAATGGAAATCTAACGTAAGTTGTATATGCAGTTTTTATCCATGGCATTCAATAAAACATAACGATTCGTTAACTGGAAAAGTAGTGTAAATAACATATACAGCTTTTTTCCATGGCATATGGTCAGAAGATAAATCTTACTAGTATTTAGTAATAAAACGTTGAGGAAAGGTAAGAAACATTTAATAAAAATTTTTAAGAATATTTGGTAAAAGAATTGAAGAACATTTAATAAAAATAAATAAAAAAAATACACTAAATACATATGAATATTCCCTTAAAATTATTTTCAGCGTATTTTAAATACTAACAAAGGTAATTTAAAATGAGTTGGGTGTCATATAAACTATATAATAAATAATAATTAATGAAAGTAGGTAAATTAACTACTACATACCTACAGTCTAAAAAAAAATGCTGCTCAATGTCCAGACGAATTTTTTGGCTTTATTATGTCTTAAATCATTTCTTCTTTGACCAAAATATCTTCAGCCATAACGTTCGTCTGAATGCTGGCATTTTACTTACTAGCAAATCAATTATTTTTTGTTTCTTTTTTTAACGCTATTCCTCTAGAACAACTTCTACGACTGTAAACTTCTTTTATGAATGTTTTTTTCTTTGAAATATTTTCAGTCGTCTTATAATCCTCGTCGTTGTAGTCTATTTTAAATTTTAAATCTAATAATACACACTTAAAGTTAAATTTCGGTACTATCGGCAGTCGTATCCTTATCTCTATCGAGTTGACCTATCGAGCAGGTGTACTTTTAAACTAATGGCGAATGGGTGATACCTCCAGCTATCAAATGCATCAGAATATTATATCTTATGCAGGGACGGTCGTAATGTTACGACTTCCTTATCATACCTAACGATATTTTCGTGCATTTAATCAGCTGGAGCTGTCACGCATTCGCCATGATTTTAAAAGTGCGCCTGCTTGATTGGTCGACTCGATAGAGATAAGGATACGACTGCTGATAAAACTGAAAATTAACTTTAAGTGTCTAATCTTTTTCAAATTTCACTTCAACAATTTCTTGAATATATGGTACAGTAGTATCGTCCTTTGGTTTCCTTTGGGGTAATTCTACGCCATACAGGATGTAACGACCGTTACACTATTTTAGAGCGAATTTGTATAGGCATAATATTACTTACAACTTTAAGTTCCGACATGTTAAAGTAAAGAAATATTCAATTTTCGTTACTAGTTACTACTTCGTGGATAATATTTTTAACCTGTGAGTATCTGACAACTTTTAACCATAGTTCCAGGATATATAACGACTGTTACCATAGAATTACTCTTTGACGAATAACATTTTTAATATTAAAAAATGTTTGAGTTTGTAAATTAACAAAAATATTTAATATTAAAATTATAAATATTAAATAACTGCTACGTATGGCATCATAACGTATATTTAGGCGCGCTTTGTAATGTCATATTTTTTTGGGGTATCTATGCAATGGAAACTTATACAGCATTTAGGTCTATTTTACACGGGAAAAGTTAAACGAAGTGCATGCGGATGAAGCTTATACGTTTCTCTTCCATGGTTTTTTATAAAATTTTGGTTATACATTAATTTGTCACTGCAAATTAAACAAAACTAAAAAGCTACCGAACAGTTAAGAATACCATTTAAAACAGCTTAAAAAGTTACACTGTGTAAGCTGAAAAACCGAAAATGTCAAATTTTATGATATGTTACTTTTCCATCTTAGGGTAGTATTTAGCCTTCTTCAGTTTAGTACTTGTGTATGTTTTTACCTTTGCAAAAACTTAGGGAACACTTCGGACGCAAAAGGGAGCTATAGCTCCCCCCCCTCACTTTTTTTACCCTTTTCTGCGGTTTGTGGCGTATGATTTGGTGCAATATCTGAAATCTGCATTGATTCTTTGATGAATATACCTACATAAGTAAGAAGTCTTAGGTAAGACGAGAGAGCAAAATTTTGATAGGGTCATATTATGACACAGCGTTATTTTTACCGGGAAGATAGCGATAGCGATAAAAGTTATATACTGTTCGGAAATAGCAGTTTGATAAGCGGCAGTGGTAAAGGGGCTAATAATAAAGGAAAAGGGGAGAAAAATGGTATTGATGTAATTTCTGGCAAAGCTTAACGTAAAATAATAAAAACTTCAGCCGAAAAGTTGAAAATCTTGCAAATTTAGAACCTTTGTAAATGTCTCTTTTTAAAATATTCTCAAAATTTTCGAGAACACTCCAAAAAATCGTTAATTTTATTTTTCGTCTTCTAATTTCCATTTTCATACGTAATGTTGTCAAAATGACGTCTTCACGATGTAATCAACGTCATTATGCTACTTGGGTTTAAAAACTTGTTCAAAATGCAAAAGAAACAAAAGATGACTCGTGCGACAATAAAGAACGCACTTCACACACAACTATGTTGTTGTAAAAAACATAGTTAGTCCAACCAAATTAAAATAAAAAACAAAAAAAAATTTTAACAGCAGTTTCATGACTGAAAATGATAAAGGAGCTTTTGATAAACTATTTTTAAAAAAATGCGTGAGTGGGGCTTTTGCGGGGTGGATTTGGTGGGGGAAAGGGTGAGAAAAACAAACAGAAACTGTAGACGGTGTTCTACAACTTTTGTAAGTCACTTTTTCACATAACCTCAAAATCTTTGAGAAAAATCGTAATATTTTTATTTTTTCGTTTCTTATTTTTCATTTGCGCAAAAATCATTGTATTTTCAGGAAAATTTGCAAAAATATACCACTCTGTGTCCTTAATGCCTACAATTTTTTTTGGTTAAAAAAGTAAAGGGTAAAATATTTTTTAAGATATGAATTTTTTTCTGTCCAAATCACTTTTTATTCAATCAAAAATTCTACTCAGGAAAATTCTCGTAGTAGTTTTTCACGTTGCTCATTTTTTTTGTTTTGACATATAATTTTTGCCACCATAATAAAAAATTATAGTTACAATTAAAAAACATGCTCAGAATTGCAAAAAAAACAAATAATGGCTTTTGCAACAATGAATTTTTCATCAATTGTTGATAATTTTCTTCAATTAAAAAAAAATCAACAACCAATTACAACATCTATTTATACGGAAAAAATATAAAGAAGACGGTATTCAATTTACTACGTTTATACGCGCCTAAAACCGGTTTTATATAAGAACGGTTTTAAATAAAGTCGCGTTCTCCTTCATTAAAATCGTTTTCTAACAGCCGGACCGGTATTCTTGTAATACGTAACGTTTTGAAGTCGCTCAGCGAAACGAATAGCGAACAGCGCGCTCAGCGGCACTCTTTGTATTCGCTCTGTCGAACGCGTTGCCCTGCGATCAGACAGAATCAAATTCGCTTAGCACATCTTGGCATCACCGAATTTTGCATTTTTAAGATAAGATAGAGGCCATTACGTGATCGAGTTCGATCCGTAGTTCAGAAAGGATAAATCAAATAGTGACTTGCACAAGTGTTGATCCTTTAAAAAATTACTTGATGGTTTGGTTTAGCCCAGTTAAACCCTCCTTTTGACCCTGCGATATAAACTAGTAGCACGTTCCTTCACAGTGTGCGGGAAAAAGTTTACCCCGAGACTTAATCGCCACTTACAAAGAAATTCCGCACTCAGTCAGGGAAAGTGGTGTTTCCGGCACGGTCGTGTATTGATATTGATACTTTTTTATATAGCATTTATTTTTAAAATGGTTTCACAATAGTTACTTATATATCTAGTAAGTTATACCTTATAATTATAGTGAACATGCGTATTCTACATTTTAAAAAACAGAAAATAAAAGTCTAAGGTATTTGATACCCAAAAAATAACCTAACCAATTCAACAACAAACACAGAACTCATACATCCACAAGAGAAACCTCGCGCGTGGAAACATGTATGTTTTCATGGAAGTGTTGAATTAAAAAAAGAAAATAATAATGATTTTTCAGAAAAGTAAAGGAAATACAGACGAAAACACAGAAATAAAGATAGTGACCTATATTGTTTACTAATTATTCTTTATATCAATTAAGCTATTTATTTCATGACTGCTGATTTCAAATTTCATGAAAATTTTTAGTTTAATTTTAAAAGAAAATGTGGGCATGAGCCTAACAAAACCAGATATTTTTTGGTACACATATATCAATAAAAACGCAAAGTAAAAAAACTACTATATTTTCTGCACCACTCTCAAAGTATTGTACATGGTAGGAAAATCATACGCGCGGAGGGCAAAACAGCTGGCAAATGGTAGGTGTTTCTCAAACGGTCGCCACGCGCTGAGCGCATTTCGTCGACGCCTTGCGTTCAATATACGTGAATACCATTTTTGTTACTTTGGTCACGTGGTAGGCGAATATTATATTATCATACGGTCAGCGAGTACGAAACGCTAAGCGCATTTAGTTACGAGAATACCGGTCCTGATCGATGTACTGTTAATCCTCATACCTTACAGTTTCTCACAAATTAAAACATATATATTGTTATATTAAAAAATCTTTATATTATTTTTTTTAAACGCAAATAAAGCAACTAAGTTAACAATTTTTTTCCGGTTTAAGCATTTTCAAACCGTCCTTTGTTTAAAAGCGCTTTAAGAGTACCGTATAAACAAAGTAATTGCTTGACCTAAAACTTTATTTTTGTGTAGTATTGCTATTAATATCTTATTTCGATTAGTAAAGTGTCACACATAAAAAAATTGTCGTAGAATCTAAATTTTAATTTTTATGTTTTCAAAAATAGCATATTTTTCTAAATTAAAAAAAAAATCGTAAGGTAATCTATTAGAGCTTATTAAGCTGGAATTTTTAATTAATTAATTATTTAAACTAATTAAAAAATTTATTTTTAATTTCCAACAAGAAGCTAAAATTTTGAACTATTTCCGTCTAACAATTATTTCGATAGAAATTAAAAAAATCCGCCTCTCATATTATCCTGATTTAAACAGAGTTTACAAAAAAAGGTAATAAGAAAGTTTTTTTTTTAAGGAAAGCAGTTTAGATAATAAAATCCATATTTACTAAAGTGATCAAAAAAAAATTTTGCATTTTTTCCGTACAGCTGAATGGTGTAATCGATTCTGGATTTTTTTTACATGGAAATAAATTATAAACAATTACTGAAAAATGAAATGTCGGCAATGCATGTTTTTTAATTGTAACTATAATTTTTTATTATCTCACCAAATGTATATGTCAAAACAAAAAAAAAATGAGTAATGTCAAAAATTCTACTCAGGAAAATTCTCGTTAAAATAAAAAAATAAATAAATATTGGAAACGACAATTGATTTTGCAATTCCGGCTTAATAAAGTCACTAATAGATTACCTAACGATTTTTCGTAAGCCAGTAATATAAATATCCCTTTTAAAAATTTAGAAAAAAATTACATTCACAATAGACACGGATCGATTTTACGACAAACAAGTTTTTGTTTATGTATGAGACTTTATTAATCGAAATAAGATGTTTGTAGCAATACTGCAAAAAAATTAAGTTTGAAACAAATGACGGTTTGAAAATGTTTGTCCGAGGCATATCATTAGAACAATTTTAAATACTAAATTAATTTTATTTTAAACCAAAAAAAAAATTTGTTAACTTAGTTGTTTTATTAGCGGTTAAAACAAATGCAATATAAGATTTTTTTTAATATAACATTATATATGTTTTAATTTTTAGTAAACTGTAAGGTAAGAGGATTGACAGTACATCGATCAGCTATTAGAAAAGGATTTTAATGAAGAAGAAAGCGACTTTATTTAAAACCGTTCTTATATAAAACCGGTTTTAGGCGCATATAAACGTAGTAAATTAAATACCGTCTACTTTGTACTTTTTCGGTAGAAATAGATGGTGTAATCCATTGTTGATTTTTTTTTAATTGAAAGAAATTATCAACAATGAAATGAAACATGCCTTGTTGCAAAAGCCATTATTTGTTTTTTTGTAACTATAATTTTTTATTATTCCACAAAAAAGTATGTGTCAAAGCAAAAAAAAATGAGCAACGTCAAAAAATACTATGAGAATTTTCCTGAGTAGAATTTTTAAATGAAAAAAAAGTGATTTCGACCGAAAAAAATTAATATCTCAAAAATTTTTTATCCTTTTTATCTAACAAAAATTGTAGATATTAAGGATACAGACAAGTATATTTTCACCAAGTTTCATGAAAATGCAATTATTTTTGGGGAAATGAAAAATAAAAAACGAAAAAATAAAAATTTTGCGATTTTTTGCATTTGCAAATTTTGAGGTTATGTTAAAAAGTGACATTTACAAAATATGTAAACCTTTGCACCGTCTACAACTTTTGTATTGAAGTTTTTACTCTATGACGTTCAGTTTTGCCGGAAATTGCAATAATACCATTTTTCTCCCCCTTTCCCCCTACTAAATCTACCCCGCAAAAGCACCACTCACGCATTTTTTTTTAAATGTTTATTAGAAGCCCCTTTACCATTTCCACTCATCAAATTGCTGTTAAAATTTTTTTATTTTTTTCTTGCTAAATGAGTTAATCCGATCGGTCTAAGTTGTGTGCCGACATCAACAGATTTTAAGAACGTCAACATAATCAACATCGTTAACTATAGACGCACAGGTAAAACCACTTGAGCCATAGTTATGAAAATTTAAGGACGTATGGGGTTTATGACGTAGGCGCTCGCTTAGTGAAAGTATTAACCCTAAAGGAGTAAAAATAGGGGTTGAAATTTTAAGGAAGTGTTCTATATCTCGGAAACGAAAAGCCGCCGTGATCTGTACGTAGATTCTACTAATAAAATAAGTACACATGTTTTGGCGTTTTTCGAAATTTCAACTAGGGATGGAGAGATAGGGGTAATTTGATTTTGAAGGGGGTAAAGGGATCTTCTGTATCTCAAAAGGAAAAAGTCACACTCTACTAATAAAATAGTGTGTTTCAGCGTTTTTCTACCAACCCTCTGTTAATAGGGGGGATTAAAAATTTTGATCTGTTAATATATGGGTTGTTGGGTATCAAACTGAAGGAAATAAAGCCCGGAAACAAAAAGTGTTTTTCAATTAACTTAAAATTTTTTATTACCCCTCCCTCTTCACCCCTTTCGACCCAATATTTAATGGAAATATTCACCGACTAAAATATGGGTTGTGTGGTATCAAACTAAAGGAAGTAAAGTTCGGAATCAAGAAAAGTGCTTCTGCTGGTATTTTTGCGAGTTTTTGTTACCCTTTTCCTCCCCCCCTCTACCATGTTCGATAAAAACAATGAACTGTTAAAAAATAAGACTGGAATAAACGGAAGTGTTTAAAAAAAAGCTGTTGGAAGAATTTTGCTGCATTATCAAAATCGGTTCACGGGAACAAAACTTATGACCCTTGAAACCAAAAAGACGGGAAAAAAACTTCAAGCAAAGCGAGTACTCGAGTAGATGGAAGGGTTTAATGGGCTAATGGTTTGAGGGCATGAAAGTAGGGTAAGGTGGAGAAGGAGGGGGATTCTATAATTTTAAACACGCGAACGAAGTCGCGGGCGGCCAGCTAGTTTTGATATAATTACACCCATTTAAAAACATCAGAAAAACCTGGGTAAGTGTCGTCCAACGTTTAGCTACAAGGGCGTATTAAAAAAGCACTGAAATAAATGTTATAGTTAAATTAAATTGGCCCAGGTACAAACGTCACTGTAAAAATATTTTAAAACATTAGCTTCCCAGCCCTAAAACCAATAACCGGATCACTATAAATTTTGTATTAGAAATAATTGGTACTGGAATTGCAGAATTTTTACGTTTAAAAATGTGTTACGCCACTGAATAAAAATGTCAAATTGGCTGTTTTTGTATTCTGCTGAATAAGGCCGGTATTACACTATAAAACTTATTTGTCAAAGATCTTTTGTAAAACATTTTCGAAAGTTTTTAAAAGTGACAGTCACAAAAGTTGTAGATTTGTGCACGATTTACAACTTTGTAATGAGCTTTTTTACTCAAGTTTTTATTTTTTGACGTTAAGATTTGCCGGGAATTGCAATAATACCAATTTTCCCACCGTTTCAACCCCCCAAATGAGCCCGACTTCCATCTTTTATTATAATGTAGTAGAACTATAACGGGTAATAAAATAATCTTAAAAAAATCCTTGAACGGTTTTAAACTCTCCACTTTTTAACTTCACGGGTCACTTTTTAACCAGTGTATATACCTCAATAGGTTAACAGAATCACCACACTAGTTAAGGGTTAAATCCAAAATATCTCTACTACTGATATTTGATTAGCGTTGAAAGGTCGGGGTTTCAGTCATAATTAACTCCGACCGAACCTTTAATTTGAAGAAATTTTCACCCAATATCGAGTCAGCGGGATTTTCCGAATGGGGTCTTTGCAAAAAATATTTTCGCTTTCTTTTATTGTTATTCGATTCGTTGACCCTTAAAACTATGTGAATTAACCTTTCCTTAATGTTTTAGGTCATACATACCTAGTTTTTTTTTTTTAATTTAAAGTCGTCCAATTCTCAAACTGATTTTAAAAACTCAAACTCGTCATAAACTATCCAGTAAAAACAAAAAGAATATTCAAGAACATTCGTATTAGATAATAAAAATGAGATATAAATCGATTACAGAGGGGGTTTTTTTGTACTACTTATGTCATAAGGATATTGATATTTTTTAAATATTCCTGTAACATGCTAAAAACTTGCTGTAGATAAAAACTGTAAAGTAATATAATGTAATATAATATAAGGGTTTAAGAAACATTTAAGAGGGTTTTTGTCAAAGGTGTGGTAGATAAAATTCATAAAATTTTATCTAAAGAAGGTAAAAATGAAATATACAATATAGTCGGTCATTTCAAGCGGTCGGACGGGACAAAAAACTAATCCATTACTAGAAAAACCAGCTGTGACTTCTTTATGATTAAAATTATGATTATATTTTATAATAAATATTTTCCTAAAACCATAGGTTATGCAATAAAAGGTTTAAAACAATAAATTGTAACCGGAGCTTATAGAGTGAACATTTAAACTTTGGGTTGGACGGGACTTACTTTTATATATTTCAATTTTTTAGAAAAATGCTTTATCATAGCTTTTCCAAACTAAACAAAAGGCATTGAAAAGGAGAAACCACGTTGTTAACATTTATGTTAAAAATTATTGTAAACCATGAACTAGTAAAGCTTTTTATTTTGGGTTAAAAGGGACAAAAAATACAATAATTGAAAAAATATTATTTCCTTTGGTTCCGAAACTGTTTGTGTATTTCGGCTTTTTTTACTTACCAAGAAAAAGTGTTATAGTGGTTTGGAGTTATTTCAAGATTTTTAACAAAAACCAGTAGATTGTTAAAGCGTTTTTCTTTTTTTTCAAATAAATTTTCATTTGCTTGAAATAGCCCTGATATTGATTGTTTCCCATAGAAATAACAATATAAAACTTTTCTTAAAAAATACCTATCTATGTAAAAAAAAGTTGCTTTCAGAAGAATACTTCGTTTCTAAGCCGATTCGAAATAAACACTTTTACTTTAGAATTATAAAATTTTATATCAAACTTTTTTGGCTTTAACACAGAAAACTGAATTTTTGTTCAAAATAAGAAAAAAAGTAAAAGCTTTTATTAGATGCGCTCAACAGTAGAAAATAATTTTTTATCTTTCTTATACCATAATAAAAGCGATGGGCGCAAATTAAAAATGTTAACTTTAGGTATCGTATATCAGTCACATCGACGATTCATCTAAGAAACAGTTGTATTAGTCTATAACCTAAGGACATTTTCAAAGGCTTGGCAAGCACGGAAATCTCACTCGTTCTCAGCTTTTTTAGATGAGAACATTATGTTTTTCATTCGAATAGAAGAATAATTTAGTTTTTGTCTTTTAGTTCTTTCTTTGTCACCGTAAGCTAAAATTTTTAATTTGCGCACATCGCTTTTATTATGTTATAAGAAAGATAAAAATTATTTTCTACTTTTGAGTTCATTTTATAAAAGCATGTTCTTTAGAAGTCTTTTTTTTAATAATAATTAATTTTTTAATTTTTAGATTTGTACCGTAAATCGTCCATTTTAAATCAGCCATATTGAGATTTTCAAATATCATCAAAAATTCATATCCCCTTCCCGAAAAACCCCTGTATGCCAATTTTGATTTAAATCAAAAAAGCTAAGTGTGTACCTAATAATACCATATGATTGTATTGCCGTCGGAACTATAAGCGCATACCTAGCACCTATAAACGCAAATTTGAACACACGCCCTTAATTTTTAGATTTGTACCCTTAATCGTTCATTTTGAAACCGCCATATTGAAATATTCAAATCTTATTTAAAAATGTATAATCCTCCTCCTGGGTACCTGAGAATACCATATTATTGTATTGTCACCGGAACTATAAATGCGTGCCAAATTTTAAGGCAATCGGATGGGTATAAGTTAGTTAAAATTGGTTAGCAAAAGATGACCAAAAATCGTTCGTCTTGAATCTGCCATATTGAATTTTCAAAATTTGATTGGAAATTCGTTGTCTGCCTCCCCAAGTGCCCCAACACACTAAATTTCAACAAAATCGGGTGTACTCAGCGCTGGTTCCGGTAGTTACAACAGTAACTTATATGACATTACCGTCAAAAACGAAACTTCAAATTATTTTTTACACTCGCCGAGGCCAATACAACTTCCAAGCTGTACCAATTTAAAAAATTTTAAAAAATAAAATTAATTTATTTTTAACTTGCAAAATTTTATAAATAATAATATTTTTAGAGCTGGATTTTCCTGAAATACTGCTTCTTTCACAACACTGGCTTATGAAGGGGGAACCTGGATGGCTACACTTTGATAAGGAGATTCTGTAGAGAAAACTTTATTCGTGGAGGCACACAAATTTTAGTCGAGTTAGAATTGGTGCAGATATTAAATTTAGAAGCATTTAATAACCTTGATGACCTCATAGAAGAAGACGTACTAAAGCTTTCGATCATACAAAACAAAGCAGAACTGATTTATGTCAGCTTCCTCTTAACGCAAACATCATTATTGGTGGAGATCCTAACATTGATTTTCAACAAAAAAACTCAAACGAGACACAAGAACTCATATACTTTAAAAAAAATGTTGGATTATACTACTAAACAAAGCAATTGATACCCAAACCATTAAACCTGGCATGTCAGACCATAAGGATGGATGGATATTAATCTTAATGAAATCATCTCAAAAAGAAATCAAAATAGGAAGAATATAGTAAAGGACTAAAAACTTCATTTAAAAATTTAAGGTCAATATATACTACACGTAAATGCTTTTCGAACAAATACCAAAATGTCTATAGAAAATGTATGAAAATGACAAAGCAAAGATATTATCAGGATAAAATAAATAAACCTAAGGACAGATCTAAGGAAAATTGGCAAATAATTAATTCCTTACGCAGAAAATATAAGAATTCCAGTTGTAAAATTAACATAAAACCGGAATTAGTGAACGATTAATACTGCTCAGTTTCATCTACAAGTCCGATTTCTCCCTTAGATTATAAAAAACATCCCGGAAGCTCTAATTTTAAATCTCTTCTTGAGGTAACGTAAGTTGTTATCCTCCCAGATGATACCCTTTCCATGCTCTTACAAATCAGTCTTTTCACATTAGTTACTTTTTAAATTGTTTAAAACAAGCTCATGTTATACCAATTCTTAAAAACGGAGTCCTGTAGAACCCATCGAATTTTCGACCAATATCTTTGCTATCTTCTCTTTCCAAAGTTATAGAAAGAATTACTAAAACAAGAATTACTACTTTGGAACATTTAATATCCTTTCTCAATCTCAATTTGGATTCCAACAAAAAAAAAGGACATGACGCCATATTTGCTCTTTTGGAGGAGGTATACATCAATATTAACGAGGTAGACTTGGTTGCAGCAGTGTTTTGTGACTTTTTGAAATGAATTACTGAATCACAAAATACTGCTGCATAAGTAGAGTTGATATGGCGTCCGACACTCCTCCTCTAGATGGGCGTCGTCTTATAACATAGGCAGATTACATATAGTCAGATGCAATCAAGCTATATCAAACAGCAAAGAAATAACCCGAGAAGTGTCAAAGGGATTCGTTCTGAGACCTATCTTCTTTCTTGTCTACATTAATGACCTCACCTTCAACAACATCGATGGGTAATTTTGTTTTTTCTGATGATAGCACTATACTCTAGACGGGTAATTTACTGTCCAAAATTTGAGAATCACCGCGAAACAACAAGATACGATCTACAGGTAGAGAATATGATCATACAAACCTCTTCATGGAAACGAACACGTAGATAAATGGAACCAGGGACATGATTTGATAAGACCGATTCTAAAAACCAAGCACGAAGACGAATGCACACCTAAAAGAATAAAATAATAGACGGTGAAATAGTGACGTTATATTCCTGAAAATGGTTCCGTAGGCGCCCTCGAGAAAGGATGAATCGGGCACACAACTAGGGCCCGTATTCTTGACGGCCTCTGAGGTGAGTAGTCATCGGTGAGTATATCTCATTTTTCACATGGTTCAAAGCAGGTGAGAAGTGAAAAATTCGTTCACGCTGACGGGCACAGGTGTCAAGAATACAGCCCCAGAGAGTCTATAAAGATTTACTGTCATATTTCATATCTTTTCACTCTTATGTTTCCGTCACACTATATTAATTTAAACTATAATTCAATGAAGGGACTTTATTTTACATACCTATTAGTGCAACGCAATTTTAATAAACCTTTTTGTTTTTATTGCGTTAAGCAAAGATATCGTCTATTTTTTTCGTATTGTTTTGAGAAGTTGTTAAATGTTTTATTGTTAAATTTCCTATTATATTTTATTAAAGTATTTTTAACAGACGATATTACAAACTTTAAAAGACATGTAAAAATTATAATGTAAAACCAAAACCTAATTTTTATTTTTATTTATTGTGTGACGGAAATGTTAAAATACAAGACAGACATATACAAATCTTAATATTAATTAATAAACATGGCTCAAAAAAAAGTATTTCAAGGATGTAATAATATAAAAATGATGATTTTATAAGCTTTAGGCGAGATTTTCAAAATCACTTATAGTGCGATATAAGTGGGTATAGTCCAATATTTTGATGAGCGGACTGACGTCATTTTTTTGGATCTCTATTTGATGCATTGTTTTAGACAGCAACAATAAATATGTAAAAAAAAGTCATGTCGTTGATTGTGTCAACTGTTACTTCAAATTGACAACAACAAATTATTTGACATGCGAACTGTTGACAACAAAGAAATACATTTTCAGAGGCAAAAATGACGTCAGTCCGCTCATAGCATTTTGTTGTTGCCTAAAGTAGATCAATGTAATTTTGGAAATTATTGTTTACTACCTTGCTTTAAGCTCAATTCATGGTGTTTGTGCAAAATTCCTAGAAATTGACGAAAAAGACGCATTTTTTAAGTTTTCCAAATCAAAACAGGGCGAAGAGTGGCTAGCTTGTTTTTCTCTTGTACAAGAAAAAAATTTCTCCTCTAGGTGGCGTTGGTTCTTTTATCAACCTTCGCCGTCATATTGACAAAAAATGATGGCTTGTCAGCTGTAGCAAACTTCTTGACTTTTTTGAGATTCTGTCAAAGTAAGTATTGACTTTTAAATGCGATTTTCTTTTTTGAAAATTGTGCAAAGACTCCATTGGAAGACCGACCGGACCGGTCAGACTGAGTTTGGAAAAAGATTTATGGGGTCCGTGTGTATCAACGAAATCAATGGAGACCTTCAGTGGGGAATATAACGTATAGTGGTCATTATGTCTAGGTCCAAGATCGAAAAATTAAGAAGCCAATGTAAGATGGCTGTGGGCATTCCAAACCTCGCAAAAAAAAACGGAGTGTTTTAAACCGGTGTGAGCAATCAAAAATTGAAATCTATACATATAATAAGTGTCTAGATAGACCATTTCTGTATATTGAATATATCTTTTTAAATATTTGAAGTATGCTTCTAACGAATTCATATAGGTAGATGCCAAAAATCCAATTTTTAGCATTTTTGTCTGTTTGTTTGTTTGTTCCAGCATGACGCAGAATCTACTGAATGGATTCCGTTTATCTACAATTTTTTTATTTTTATTTGTGTGTGTTAATTTTTTTTCTCTCGTTTAGGTGCTTTAAAATGGATCCCTTAGAAGAAAAGTGCAAGAAAAGTATCTGTTTTCAAGTAACTATAGTTATTTAGAGAAATATTCATGTTGTAGGAATGTAACATCAAAGTGATTTTTGGAATATTCTATTGCGAATATGACAGGAATGTTCCAGACATATTTTTTGTTGAATATTCTTTAAGAGTTTGTGATAGTTATATTTCTTTGCTAATATGATAATAATATTTCCATGATAATTTTTATGAATATTCCCAAAAAGAATATTTTTGTGAGGATTTTGGATGTTTGCTAAAAATATTACTATCTTTTTTTTAATGTCATCTATTGTTGGTAAATGGCACTGGGATCAATATCTTCTCTATGTAGCAGGTAATGTTATTATACATATAACAGCCACTTGCACCGACGTTTTTCCAATGGTTTTTCCAATGGTTCTACGACGGCTAATAAAAATCAAAAAATTCCGAATGCTGTACACTTAATGCGTTCTCAGTACGGTGTTGAACAGAAGAACAAAATCAGGTCAGAGTGATTTTTGCACCGAACAACGTTCTTCGTGATAATAACTTCTGGGAGAGGGTGGTTTTCACTGACGAAAAAATTTTTCAATCATCTTCAAGCAGCAGGAGAATATTAGTTTATCGTCCACCAAATTCTAGATTCCGAATATACAAACCAAATTAAAAAAGCTGGACTTTTTTGTGTAAACATGTGGGGCTGGCTAGTGCTAGAGGTTTGGGTTTTTTTTTGGAGAATCGAAGGAAGATTCAATAGTGATCGATATATTGACATCCTTGAAAACGTTATGCTGCCATCTGTACAGGCTTTACATGAAAATAATGACTTAGTTTATCAGCAGGACAACTGCAGTGACAAAGTATACACGGCTAATGTTGTTCGCCAATGGTTTTAGAATAATAATATAGAAACACTTCCTTGGCCAGCCAACAGCCCTGACCTTAACCCAATGGAAAATATTTGGGGTCGAATCGTTAAAATAATATACCAAAGGAATTGGAGACCACGAAATGCTGAAGAGTTAAGCGATGCTATTTATCGCGCATTGGATCAGCTCCCAGAAGACCATCAGTATTTTAAAATTTAACCTTTTCAATGTCCAGACATTTGCAGCTTGTAATAGAGAAAAATGGTGATCCTATTAAATACAATTTTTTTTTTATTTTAGTTCTTTTTTAAGTTAAAATAATTAGTATTAAGTTAACCATCGTTTTTCTCCAAATCCAAGTTTCCTATTCGTCGAATTGTTTTCAATCCAGCGCTGTTTCCATCGTATTATTGCTATTTTATCAACTCCAAAATGGATTATCGTCCTCTTTATAGAACAGCCGTCGTCCGTTACTTGAGTGATAATTTGATATTGTTCAATAAAGACTTTACTAAAACATTATATTTGCTGATTTTTTAGTATTATGCAAAATTTAATATAAAAATAAGGTTACCTTTAATTTAAGTAAAAAAAAAATCAGTTTTAGAGACGTTTTTTAAATAATATGACAAATTGTCGTACTTTTAAAGTTTTTGGCATCTTAGCTGGTAGTTCGTATATATTATGCACTTTTAGAAAGGTCACTTTTGTGACTGCATGTTTGCGTTTTTTTTTAAATCAAATGTACTTCACTAGCATGCAAAAAAATTAAAATTGCAGCTGGTGGTTTTAGGCATTGCGTCCCAACTAAAGAAAATTTTGGAACGCCGCTGAGAAAAGTCAGTATTGTTTGAGGTTTGGCAATGGGGGTGCAACACTTACTTTTTCAAAAATATACGTAGTCCTTATCCTTGTGCAAAAAATATATACACACTGTATTTTTAGGAAGCTAGGGGGTCATAAGAGGGTATATAAATATATGGTTTTTTACTTCGTGAGTGCGCAGTTTTATCCCTAGTGCTCATTTTAACTTCTTGTTGATTTCTAACTTCTTTGTCGGAGTGTCGAGTGAGACTTCAGACGAAGAAAAAAAGTAAAAGTCGGAGGCAAGAAACTGAAATGTGGACTAAACGCCAGCGTAAATTTTTAGGTAATTTTTGTTCCGTTAAAAAGCGGCGTATTGTCATTGTGAGGTTATGTTGTTTGTTTATTTTGATTTACTTTGTGTAAAATTATAGTGCAAAGATCGCTATCGGCGTAGGAGCTAAATATTTTCTGCTATTTTAAGTACTTTAGGCTGAAACGCTAAAGAGTCATTCCATAAATGAGCCACATACAACCAAGTAACTGGCTTCGATCTTGATGATTTCTTTTATACGAAAAACATAATGGTCAAGCCCTGATGGTAATTTAAGGCTTAACCCTTTGTTGCCTACCGGTTTCACAGTGAAACCATTTACTCTATAATTTTTCTCCAAGCTTTTGACGGGTCCACGGCGATACCAGTGGGCGGAGCTCAAACTACTATGATGTATTCTTTCGCTCTAGTAATTGTTTTCGCGCAATAGGTCAGTTGAATATTAATATGTGTTGTTTATACACGTAGTTTTTAATAAACGTTGATTAGGTCTGGAAAAAGATGCAATTTTGGTGTTTTTAGAATTCCAGGTAAGCTGAATTGATTATTATTTTATTTTTAGGATGCACGGCAAGCTTTACAATAGATTTTTTAAGTTCGATAATGTTCCTTTTACTGTACTTTTTGTAAAAAATATTAGTGGTTTCAGGGTGATACCGGTAGGCGATAAAATAATTTTTTTTAGGTGGCCGGGATAAAATAATCTTTCAAGGTCTGGAAGCGATGGAGTCAACGGACTTGTTCCATCCCCATAGACGACATTCTAAGCAATTGTGGATCTGAATTAGAAAATAGTAGTAGTGAGCAAAAGACTATCTCTCAAGTTATTTCGAACTCCTATGCTTCTTGGACTTGTTGGGGCCAATAAAAATGCCAGTAAAATCGGAAGACCCTTGTCTACAGTGCCTTGCTACAAAGTTTATGTATCCCCAGAAATGAGGTTTGACTGATGTGCCCATATGCGGATCCAGGGTACTTCTGATGTGCTCTATACTCTGAGAAATCTGAATTTCATCTAACTAAATTATCCAGATACTTTTTTCACATTTTCATTTTAATTTTCAGATGTAACGTCTGTCTGTACCTGTCTGACAAATTGTTTTTTTGATTTTCATAGGAACTAGATATGTTTAGTTCTGAATTTAGTTAGATGAATTGTGATTCTTTAGTTCATTCCTGATTATTATAGATTGTTCAAGGTAGAAAGGTTGTGGTTATGCCCTACCGGTTTCATAGTGAAACCACCCTCTGGAGCTCTTCAGGACTGCTGGAGGAAAATTATACCGAAATAAAGTTGTTTTTTGAGAGTACCGAAGGGTTAAAATATTTTAGCATAATTTAAGGGGTAACGTTTTTGATGAAGCAATTTTCTACTACGTTTTTCACATTTTTATGCCATGATGTTGCTCACATTTTAAAGCTTTCTTTCCAAATTTTCGATTTCTAGAATAACACACTCAAATTTTTCAAGTATTCGCTTTTTTTAAGCGTTCAAAAAAAGTACTGCCAAAAAACATTTTTTCTCTGTTAAAATGAAAAATATTTCGAGAGAGAGAGCAGAATTTTAGATGAAGATGGAGAGATAATTTAGTGACGTGCAAATATTTTTAAGGTTGTTGAAGAGAGTCAGCAGGCTATAAAAAAGTATTTTAGAGAAAGATGGACATAATTTAAGGCAAATTTTTACTTAAAATTTGTCATCTTGAGTGGTGTCGTGCATATGATTTTTATTTTGCAATTTTTATCCAAAAAAGAGCAAAAATTGTATTTTTTCAAAGTGTAAAGTGTGTAAAACATAAGGTGGTATTAATTTCTCTTAATCAAAGTTCTTTACTTTAAATTTACCAAAAAACGTGTCCTACTAAATTATTTTAAGGATCATCATGGCTTGACCATTAACCTTGAAGACCACAAAAATTTTGATTTTTTTTGACAGATTTCATTTTCTATTTTTGACAGGGATATGAATGTCGTTTCCTTGTAACTTGCGACCAATTTTCGAAAATTTGTATTTCTTGTCCTAATAAAGCTGACATTTTTTAATAAAGTTTAGTCAATTAATACCATCCCAATGGAGTCTACTTAAAATCTGCAAAAACTAGTTTGAAAGTAATGCATTATTTTTTAATTTTTCCTTTATTTAAGGCCTTGTTGCCATACTAATTTGCAAAATGTCAAAAAAAAAAATAATCTCTAAATCTAGTATTATCTTTATTCATTAATGTAATCGTGTTGTTTAAAAATAATATATAAAATTATTTTTTAATGATTTCTCAGAAATGCCAGTTTTGGCACTTTTGTCAGGTCATTTTTGCAAAAAGGCAATAAAAATTTAGATATGTATCAGAGCCTTAAGGTACATTTTCAGTGCTGCTGGAAAAGAGTATACTTGGATCGTTCTGGCTTAAATTTTGTGGTTTAAAAATATTAAGTATAGAGGGATACATTTTGGTATATAAACTCGACGCTGGCAATGGAGTTAAAAGTTAAACTGATGATTAGTTTTGCTTTAAACGTCGATACCAGTGCCATCGCCAAAGTCGAATTTATAAATATAAATTTAATCTTTAAATATATCAGTATAATAAATAAACAAATCTTTGTATAAAAACATATAGAGAATATCTATTTAAGATAAACAAAACGTCCCTAAAGTTAGCAGTATAAAGTCAGCAGTACAAAGATTTTAGTATTGTAAAAATTAGTGCTAATAAAAACGTAATTAAATGGCAAGTCACAAAATTTTGGGCTCTTGTAGTTTCCGAGATATAACCTGCACTGCTAGCAACCATTCTAGAATGATCCAGAAAAGTAGTAAAGTGGTCTAAATGATCCATTTCAATAAAAAAATTGTATATTTTATTTTTTTCTACAAAACGAGATAATTTTTATATTAATGACGAAAGGTAATACCAATTTTACAGATTAAATATTTTTGACAGTTTGCAAATTAGTATGGCAACAAGGCCTTAAAATATAGAAAAATAAGGCATTACTTTCAAACCACTTCATAGGGGCTATAGACTTTTTGCAGATATGTTAAGTAGACGCCGTGAATGTACCTCGGGGTGTTACTAATTGACTAAACTTTAATCAAAATCGCCAGCTTTATGAGGACAAGAAATATAAATTTTCGAAAATTGGTTTGAAAGTAACAAGGAAACGACTTTCATATCCCTGTCAAACATAGAGAATGACAGCTGTCAAAAAAAAAATTGAGGTGTTTAAAGTATACAATAAAACATCACAACCGAAGCCATTTACTTTTTGTCATTTATTTATTTATGTGGGTCATTTAAAGCGAGTAAACGCTGCTTATTTTTTTATCTCTTGTAATCTAATCTACGCTTGTAGAGGCATAATTCTCAAAATACTCGATATTGGTAGGGGTGAAAATAAACACCTTGAAACAAGTATGAGAACACAATACCCTCAAAAGTTAAAAGTCTGGAGTGTGATTGTTAGCAACTCCATAATTGGGCCTTATTTTATCGTTAAGTTAATTTAAACTTTTTAACATTATTTTGAAAGCAACATGGTTTCATCAGGACTGCTTATTATTCATGGGTGGTTTCAAATTACTTTTTCTACAAATCCTTGGCAAGCGAGATCTACCGATTGAGCTCTCAATTTTCTCAAAGGTAAGTAGGGAGGCATGATTTTTACTTTCCCAGATTTGAGAACTTTTGACGATTTAAGGGCCAAAATCGAGAAAGTAGCTCTCACAATTACCCCTCAAATGCTTGCAGATACCTGCCGAGATTTTGCGTCGATATTTTACAGACGAAGTTCTGTAGTAAGCACGTTATACACGTGCAAATCTAACTCTAAAGTAATTGACTATTTTTTTTAGTCCACCATACCAATATAGTATGGGAGACTAAAAAATGAGTTATTAAGGTTCCAAAACACCTTAATCGACGAAAAAAAAAGTTTTCTGTCGATCTGTTGTCTGTCTGTATACACGATAACTCAAGAACGCCTGAATCGATTTTAACTAAAAAAATTGTAACTTTGAAACAAAACCTAGTAGCGCTATAAGGCTCTCAGATTTAAGTTTCCATGAATATGCACTACAAATTTTGTTATAATGTCCAAATTCGTGGGAGCCTTGGTTTCCGAGTTATTCGAAAAAACGTTAAAATATATATAAAAATCATAACTTTAGAAGTAAAGCATCTGTGCCAGATTTTGGATTTCGTAAATATTACTCAAAAATTTTGTTATAAGGTTCAAATCTTTCAAAGCTACAGTTTTCGAGATATTTTTATTTTCTTTCAACATAGAATAATTGATTGTATGGTGGACTATCCGTGCTTTATAGCACCAATTTTTTCACAGAAAATTCCAAAACAATTAATGAGGAAATCCGACAAGACCATAAGTAGATGAAATCATTCAAAAAGTAGGTAGTTAGGCAGTGGCGTAGCCAGAATTCTGGAGGGTTGGGTTTCATCATTTAATAAAAATCAACTATGGCAAATTTTTAAAAATTAGGTAAGTGGCTATTGCTTGAGCACTTGAATTAAAGGGAGGGGAGAGGAGCTGTTTAATAGGTGTTGAGTTAGTGTATATGAAACAAAAATACTTATTTTTAGAAGTAAGTCTCATCTAGTGTCATTTGCAGATTTAAAAAAAAATTAACACTTAAATGCGCCGCAGACAAAATTTTAAAAAAAAATTACACTAAACTGCTATTTTTTACGCGTTTAAAATGTTGTTGACAAAAAATTGAGCATTTTTTTTTCATTGAAAAAGTAGGTAGTTAGGGGGTAATTATACCCTTTCTAGAACTCCTCCAAACTGAAATTTTTTTCTGCATGACAAACAAATTATGCAAACAAACTTTTCAAATGATTGTGTAAATTCACTAATATTTTGTATTAGTGTATGAACCTAAAACAATTTTGCCAATCAAAAAAATACCTCTTTTTAGATCTTCGGTCCACTGTAGGTTTACCCTGTTAGAACATTCATAGCACGACATTTTTCACAATCAACAAGGTGACTTCTAAGAACTGAAAAGACAATTCGTTTTGGTTTTGTGTCAAACGGATTTCCTGCTCACTTCTAAATTTTATAAAAAATATTTTTAGGTAAATTCAAACTCTCAAGGGCACATTCGATGCTTATAATAATATAGCAATTTGCTTAAAATATATAGGTTCTTAAAAGTAGCGATTCAATAATTTAAAATTAAATTTAGATTTTTTTTATGAGATTTAGAAGCAAAATGATATGGCATGAAATTTTAAAAATATATAATTTTGGAAGTAAAGCAGCCATACCAGATTTTGGTTTTCGTAAATATTACCCAAAAATTTTGTTATAAGGTTCAAATCTTTCAAAGCTACAGTTTTCGAGATATTTTTATTTTCTTTCAACATAGAACAATTGATTGTATGGTCGACTATCCGTGCTTTATAGCACCAATCTTTTCACTGAAACTTCTAAAAAAATAAATGAGGAAATCCGACAAGACCATAAGTAGATGAAATCATTCAAAAAGTAAGTAGTTAGGCAGTGGCGTAGCCAGAAATCGACCCTGGGGGGGGTTTCATCATTTAATAAAAATCAACTATGGCAAATTTTTAAAAATTAGGTAGGTGCCTATTGCTTGAGCTCTTGAATTAAAGAGAGGGGAGAGGAGCAGTTTAATAGGTGTTGAGTTACTGTATATGAAACAAAACTACTTAGCTTTAAAAGCAAGTCTCATCTTGTCCCATTTACAAAGTTTTTTAAAAATTAACCCTTAAATGCGCCGACGGCAAAATTTTTTTAAAAAATTACAATACACTGCTATTATTTACGCGTCTAAAATGTTGTTGAAAAAAAATTAAGCATTTTTTTTTATTCAAAAGGTAGGTAGTTAGGGGATAATTATACCCTTCCTAGAACTCCTCCAAACTGAAGATTTTGTCTGCATGACCAACAAATTCTGCAAACAAACTTTTTAAATGATTGTGTAAATTCACTAATATTTTGTATTAGTGTATGAACCTAAAAGAATTTTGCCAATCAAAAAAAAATACCGCTTTTTTAGATATTCGGTCCACTATAGGTTTACCCTGTTAGAATAGCACGACATTTTTCACAATCAACAATGTGACATTCTAAGGACCGAAAATACATTAGGTAGGTTAGAACATTCATACCACGACATTTTTCAAAATTAACAATGTGAAATTCTTTCTTCTGTTGGTTTTGGATCAAGCGGATTTCCTACTGAGTTTTAAATTTTATAAAAAATATTTTTAAGTAAATTCAACCTCTCAAGGGTACTTTCGATGCTTATAATAATATGGCAATTTGCTTAAAATATATAGGTTCATAAAAATAGCGATTAATTTAAAATTAACTTTAGATTTTTTTTATGAGATTTAGAAGAAAACTTATATGGCATGATTGCTTTTTTTCCTATTAGAAATTTGAAAAATACTAAGTAACGCACTAATACAATATCGTTGTCAAGTTAACTCCAAACTCTTCAGTCCCCTTAAGCTTACTGTTTCCGACATTTTTATAACCAAATTAATAGGTAAAATATGGTTTTTCTGTCAGTTTGTTGTCATTATGACCGCTATAGTAGGCTACAGGATACTAAATCGATAAAGAGATAACTGCGGCTTTTTACAGTTTCTCCTGATGGTAGTCCAGGCCCCATCGTATACCCACGCAAAAAAAAAATCCTGGTTGATGAAAAAAAATTAAACGTCCTCCTCTGTATTTTCATTTAATTTTAACAGTTTCAAAATTTAAAAATAAATATTCCTTATGCTGCAACAACAAAACTAAATTTAGAAAATGTTGTTTGATTATGTTGGTAAATTAATGTTTTACAGTTTTTAGAAATTTTTGTTAGTCAAAATTTATAGTGCTCGCAAAGGCAAAGGAAAACATAACCGGATCTATCGACCATCAAAAGACCTACATAACACAACCAACAATTTTTTTATTTGTTTTTAATTCATTTATTATTTAAAATAAATAATTAATACAAAATAAAAAACATTTTAGATAGGCATGCCTTATGCGCACTATAACTAGCTCGAACTATTAATAAACCTTATTGGACCCAAGTAACATTTATGTTGCTACATAGTTTTATTATTTTTGAACTTTTTTATAAGGGGTTTATAGGGGTCGTGAATATTTATAACAATATAACTTTAACATGTTAATGTTCATAAAGGTAATGGAAAAACCAGACGAGCATTATTCTTCCAAAATTACCAATCAGAATATTCTTATTATTATGTTTATAAAAATTTTGTCTTAGGTTTTATAATATAGCAAACAAAACATTTTAAAAAGCATCCCTATAAAACTTTTGAATTTTGGGTTTTATAATTTAGCAATCAAAACCTTTTGACGACATTTTCTATAAAACTTTTAGTGTAAAGTTGACAAGTTTTATAAGATCGTAATCAAAACCTTTTAAAAACTTTTCTAATAAAACCTTTAGCTTAAAGTGGTTCAAATTTTATAAAATAGTTAACAAAACATTTTAAAAATTCTTTTTATAAAACTTTTGGTTTAAATTCATTTAAGTTTTATAAGATAGAAATAAAAACTTTTTAAAGATAATCACTACAAAACTGTTGGTGTCCATAGCTATATGTATATATTAATTTCGTATGCTGAGATGGCAGGGCCATGATAGAATGCCGTGGTTTTCTCATGCATGTGGCACTATTGTTAGTTTATTTTTATGTTGTTCGCGCGTGTGCACGATTTTAAAGTCATACATTTTAAAGATTTTATTTTTTTTCAACAAATTTTTCTGGCGAAATTATCCGCGCGTACTGACAATGACGGAAGATGCTGTCAAATATCAAAAAAAACATTCTGGTTAGTTAAAATGACTAAGTGGCCACTAGGACTACAGTTTACCAAATAATTAATCACTATCGAGGGAGACCAGTATAATGGTAATTACAACTTCTTGGGATTCTATAAGGGTTTTGATAACCTTTATAAAACTTGACGTAAAATATCTAACTGGCAGCCATTTTCCTAAACTGTTTCATAATTCAAAAATTTTCTATTTTTGACTTTAAATTCCAAAGAGTATAATAATTTATTGATTGATTGTTGATTTATTAATCGTTTGACCTGCATTTTGATATTTGTTCACTATTTTTTAAATTACAGGAACTTTAAGAAAACTAACCTTACTTTTTTCTCCATAAATTTGGTTAAAAATTCTTTAAATTACGGTTTTTTTTCAAGCGCGCATGTTTTTAGAAGGCAGAAATGAATTCTACATGATAAAGACGACGGATTTCTCGTAGAGAATTGATATAAATATCAATAAAATATTATAATAATATAACCTATAAATATTTGTCGAAATTAATATCTATCAAAGTTTCGTCATTTCTGTAAACATTTTACTTGATGCATTTAGACAAAGATGAAATTATAAAAAAACGCATGCATTGTAACTTTAAAGAAGGAAAGCAAATACCGTATATATTATATGGTTAAATCAATAAGGGGCGGGGTCAAATTGGACGCGCTAAAACCCTCTGACAACCATTTGAAAACTACTTGTAGTTGGCTTGAGATTTTATAAAGGGTTAGAGAATGTTTTTAAAGATATTTTTTAAAACTAAAACTCATGTGAAAGTAGTAATGTATCCCTTTATAAAAACTGACAATTAAGACGTATAAGGGGTTTATAAGAGTCCTGAAAAGGTTTTAAAGAGAACCTAATACAACTTTTTGTTTTATTAAGTAGTTGCCAGAAGGTATTAATGGCCATTATAAAAAAATAAATGTTACTTGGGGATAAAGGTGGTCTTTTCTTATGGTTACGATTCTGTCGCTGCTAAATTATTGTTTAATACTTTGAACTTTCCGATAAACTTATCTCCTTAGTTGGTGGAGTGGTGTTTTGAGAGTGTATATGAACAGACGATAAAAAATCCCTGAAGTCACCTGAGAGTTACATTCAGAGTTAACCACAATAGGGATATTTTGGAACGATTCAAATTTTGACAACTTTGACAGCCGCTGTGGTAGTGTCGCATCGATTTTACCAGAGTTTTTGGAACATATTAAAAACTGTCACTTGTAAAAAAATTTAGAAATGAGAAAAAATAAAAAATTGGGCTTAATTTTACCAAATAAGTGTATATGTTGGAACGTGGTAATATTTTATTATTTTTAAAATTAATTGCGCCAAAATTCTATAAAGTTAACTAGAGAAATAACCACAAGCACAACGAAATGGATTCGTAGCTTGCGGCAGTGGTAGTGGTTAATTACCACAACGGAATGACCTTTAGCGATTGCGAAGAGGCAGTAATTACCACAACCACTACGAAGTGTCAAATAAGCGTTCCAAAATATCCCTAATACCTCTAGCTCTGTGGTTTCCTTCGGACAGCCAAGTTGTTTTTTTTTACAATTCTGTTGAGCATAATAACACTTCGGTGAACCTGCACTACTACTGTGGTAACTTTTGAATTGTTATAGAAACACTTTCCTCCCTGCTTGTTTTCTCATTTGTAACATGGCAGAACAAAGTGAAAAGATAAATTGTACTTTGGGTCAGCTTCGACTATTTTTTTTATGATCTATCTTATCAGATATTTGGTCATGTTTGTAAAATATTCAATACGGCGTTTCTTATCAATAATAAACAAAAAAACTACATAAATATTTGCACAGTGATCCATCAAATTTTTTTTTCAAAGGAAAAGAACGGACATGCGAACGGAGTTTTTGGGGGTTGCCTCTACTCAAAAAACCATCCCAAGTGAAGTGTCTACTTAGCTTTTTTTTGCAAAATTGGATGTGTGAACAATTAAACGATGTTTCGTCCGGGGTGACCAGCGTGGGCTCCTCCAATTTTGAATTTTCGTTCTTTCCTCCTAAGATCTTTTGATCTTCTCTTTTTTAGATTCTTTTCGGTTGATGTAACTGATTTGGAAGTTTAACAAATTGGTTCTTTATGGTGACATGACAAAATACAATATTGTAAGTTAATAAACAGCAGTATTGTGAGCTCAAATAATGTCAACTTTAAAACAATTACGTGATTGCTTATTGGAAAATGACTAAATACAATTGTAAGTTTTATGTAAGAGTTCCAAAATTAATAGAACTTTTAGCTCAAATATCGCGAAAATTTTTAAAAAAGTAAGGAATGATATCAAAAAGTTTACTGTTTTTATGAAAATCCTGCGATTTTTTTGATAACTTCCCACAAAAGGGAAAATATACCTATAAGTATAAATTTATATGTATTCGCAGTAATTAACGCACAATCATTCTAGGAGTTGATTTTTTTACGGTTTAAAGAAATTATTATATATTTTCAGTTTTTTTTTATTTCGCCAAATTATAATTCAATTAATTGTGATTCAATATTTGTATTAATTTTTTTTTATTGTAACTGAAACCTTTTTATATGTATTTTATGAATTAAAAACAATTAATTAAATTAATATTAAAAAAACCAACTCTCTATTTTCTGTAAAAATCTTGACCAATGACACCACTGCATTAATATACCGTGAATTAGTGACAGTTCTCAACAAAACCGAGATGGTCTAGTGGTCTAAGGCGCTGAGACCTTCGTGTATCACCTTAAGATTAAGAGTCCGGATCCCATCGCCTCACATTTTTTTTATTTTAATATTTTTTTTTAATTGTTTAAAATGTAACCACGAAAATCAAATATTTTAAAACACAAAAATATATTTTTTATGTTGTTTGAACCAATATTTAACAAGTTAGAGGTAAATTTTAAAAAAATAATTCTACCTAGCCATGTAACATTAAATGTTACATGCAAGTTAGATAGTTGTTAAAAAAATCGAATTTAACACTGTTACGTAAATGTTTAGGACAATTGATGTACTGGTAATGTAATATCGTCATCTAGGTTACAAGTTGCATTATATAACAGGTTACAAAAATACATTGAGGTATTGTAAATGTAACAGGTTTTTGCTTAGTGGGAATTTATCTACTTACCAATATATGACAACTCACTTAACTTTCCCTTCACTTATGGTTAGTGAATTTTTGTACTAAGGACAAGTAAAGGCATCAAATATTGTAACAGGTTTTTGCTTAGTAGGGATTTATCTACTTATCAATATGTGACAACTCACTTAACTTTCCCTTCACTTACGGTTAGTTAATTTTTCTACTAAGGACAAGTAAAGGCATCAAATATTGAAAAATCATGCGGAAAAATATATTCATCCTAATAACAGTGCATGCCTATAATGATTTGTCAACGTATTGCCATCATAAGAATTCGACAATCCCATTTGCAACGATCATTGTTCTATTTATAGGGAGATCATGACGGAAATAAGTTAAGAAAACTCGAAAAAAAATCGATGACCGGAAAAAAATCCGGTAACCCTTGGTTTAGAGCGAAATTTCTCTCATTAAGCTTTAATTATGATTAACACTTTTCAGTCAACCAATAAGAATCCGCCAAAACGCTTTTATTCCGCGGTTTCAACCTATTTCTTTATAAGCGCATGGTACAGTAAATAAAGCATTGGTCTATCTACCTGTAGGTTCTCGGTTCGATCCCCGTCACGTCAGAGGGTCGCATTTTGTTTTTATTATTTTTATTTATTTTTTTTCTTAGGGTGTGTTGTGATAGGACATGGTTTTTAGAGCTCATACTTCATTTACGGTAAGTGAAGTTCTTACTTATGGTTAATATGTTATTTTATAACCTTAAGTCGGTGAGAAAACTTATGGTAAGTAGACAGTTCACTTGTTTCATATTTAAATAAAGTTTCTCCTTGGGGCTTATGAATTCTTACTTAGGATTAGTGGATATTTTTCTGAGTGTACTCATCTCTCTCTCGAAGGCGCCTTGCCGAATAAAGAAAATATGAATACGAAACCAACGGACGGACACTTCGAAGGCCGCCTTCGTCAAGGAAACCTATAGGACTATGAATATGACCCTGAGTATCCTGGAGGTTTTGGTATCATCCTGACTTTACTGATTGAGTGGAAACCTTTACTTATTTTGATCTTATACTAGACCCTGGTAAAAATTTTATTGTGTTGTAATTCCTTTACAATTTTAAAATGAAAACAAATACCAAATGTGATTTTTATTAAAACTCCATGTATTGTTCACGAACACATGGAGTAGTTTTAATTAATAACACACATTTGTTATTTTTTTAGTTTTTTGTACGCACACACTGGTGTTAATTTAAAAATTTGCCCTTCACATAGCTGTACAAAATCTGTTTAAAAAATATGTGCACACATGTTGTTTTTTTAAAGCACTATTTCATTTTTTCAATAAAGTTTAATAAGTAAAATTAAAATAAAGCGTCGTAGGCGATCTAAAGCAACTTTGGTATAGACAAATTTGAACCAGAATACACATGCAAATTTTAAAAATCTTTCAAATACACCCTGTAGACATATAACTCTTGAAAGATAAATTTACTTTTTTCACGTTTCCTAACACTCTGTTTGTAGTGTCTCCTTTGGGTGTATTTTTCGAATCGCCCTAAAGCAAAGTCAAATAAAGGGAGATGATGTAAAAGCTGATGTGCAAATTTACTTGGCGTGTTCGTCATTTTAATATAGAAGAAAATTTTCTAAGCAAGGAATATAAGGCCTTATTTTTTCTTAAAATGACTAAAAGTACTTAAAATAACTAAAAGTAGTTAATTAATAGTTAAACCCGAGGTAAATTTTTTATTTTTTTTTTGGTTCTTTTCTCATTAAAATATTTGCACTTCTACCTTTTAATTCACCCTATATTTTTTACCAACAAAAAATTGATGTAAAGAATTTTGTTTTTCGATTCAGTATGACTAGAAACCTACAAGCCTGTTTTATCTTTATTAGGAACCATCAGGGAATCAAAGGACTGAACCTGGTATATGAAAGCATACATAAACAATCTCAAATCTCAGTAAGATGAAAGCTCGTTGAAACAATAACGGTTGTAGGTACTTTGAAAATATGAAAAAATGCGAATCGACGCATTAATTTTAAGTTTTTATTTAGCTTATTGCTACAACAGTTACCTAAACAGTTTTAATTTTTAAAAAAGGTATATATCTTAAACCTGTTGTAAATTCAAATCGTTTTTTAATAACTTTAAAAATTTTTTATTTAATCATTTATTATAATCCGTAATAAAAGTATTCTATTGATTTTGTATTATAATCATGTACTGTAATTTTATATATTAACAGACATACATACAACGAATTGAGCTGGTGGAAATAATTAAAGCTGGCAAATTTAAAGTTTTGGTCGGGAAATGCTTATTTTCTCTACCAATAACATGACAAAAAAAAGACAGAATAAAAAAATTACGATTTGTCGTAATTTATAAACATCTGACATTGACGCCCATAATAATAAATCTTTTAGGCTGATCTAAATAAAATTTAATGAATTTTGGTAAATTTGACAATATTTGTCCTAGTTAATACACTCAATACCTCAATTTTTGACTCAAACGTTAAAAAGATCAAAATGACTCACTTTTTTATTTATAATCCGATTTTTCTCAAAGTTTCAATTGCAAACTGTAGAGTTGGAAAGTATGAGAAATTTGCGTAGGTAGTGATACGGGGCACGGGCAAACTAAAAACTATTACTAAAAATAGGTAAAAAAAACTTTTCATTATTATGTAGGTAAAAAATTAAGTTGGGTGAACGGGGGATAATAGATTTGAAAACTCAAAATTGTATAACTTTTAAATCAAAGCGGCTACGGATATGCAGTTTCACGGTTGACTTTAACTTATTGTTTTCTAATTTGAGAAAAAAAAAATTGATGAGGAGTGGTTTGAAGGATAAGAGAAAGTTGATGTCTTTGAAAATGCATAACCTTTAAACCAAAGCTGCCTAATTTTGGAAGAAAAAATAATTTGGTGGGATATGGTGGACGGGGTGAGAGGCTGTTGATATATTTGTAAATTCATAACTTCATAACTGAGTATGTCATTTTCACATTTCACTTTAACTAAATATTTTCTAGTTTTAGAGGAAAAAACATACTAACACCTGCTATGAATATAGTTTACGAATTACAAAATAAATTTTATAAATTTAAGTTTGCTGACGGGTGGATGAGGCTGTTAATTTAAATTCATTACTTTTTAACAAGGCAAATGCGGCAAATTTAAAATACTCCTTACTATTAGTAGGAAGTGTGATGAAACTTATTTCTATCGATCAGGTATTATTGCAGCTAATACACCCCTAAAAATGACCAATGCGTGCGTGCACCAAGTCTATGCCCCAAAGAATGTCTGCGCATTCATTTGAGATTTCATAACCAGCCCCTTCTATGATATGAAGTTTAAACTATTTACGTTTATGTATTGGATGAATACTTGCGGCCATGACCATATCTAGTGCACTGTGACCAACCAACAAACCTCTATTATAATAAACACTCATGATAAAATT
The DNA here is from genome assembly GCA_963921995.1 of Oxystoma pomonae. NCBI lineage: Eukaryota > Metazoa > Arthropoda > Insecta > Coleoptera > Brentidae > Oxystoma > Oxystoma pomonae. The sequence goes on along the minus strand of OY998166.1, from coordinate 75,085,868 downwards.
TGGACTAAACAAAATTTTCTAAATGCAGCCCTGGCCATACTATCGGTATAGCTAGATATCTTCTAGGAAGAAATAAAAAACTAAACGTCAGATTGAAAATTCTCGTTAACGGTTGACGGCAATCAATGTGTATAAATCTCGGGGGAAAAATACTGTATGTAGGTATGTTTTTCTTACTTCCACAAAATAATAAATTATGGCAATAGAAGTAATCTGCAAAACCGGAATGAAAATATTTAGATAAAGGCTTGTTAAGTCAACTTTTAATGCTTAATGCGTAGTTGATAAATGTTATGGATAAGTGTGGGCGAATCCTATACTAAAAAAGTTACCAAATTCAAAGCAGCTCCACCAATGTATTTTAAAAACAAAGATTCCCTTTTTCTTAACCGTGTAAATGAAAAAGAGGTTCAATTAATTATTAGTTCACTTAAATCTAAAAAGTCGCCTGGGCTGGACAACTTAAAAACGGTATATAGCTTTACCAGTATGCCACATTATTAACACCATATTTACCACATCCATAGTCCGAAGAGTTTAAAATTGCGATTGTTACCCCCATTCAAAAGAAGGGAGACGTAAAAGGTGTTAATAACTCGCCTCATTTCAGTTAATAGTACATTAACAAAAATTTTCGAAAAATCGCCCGTTTTATGTGTTTTTCTTGACTTGACTGTGAGCCACTCACAGATATTGGAAGTAGAATACGAGGGGTTCATTAGGCATTATTCATAAACTCTCTTTCGGGAACAGAGCAGATTGTCAAATTTGAAAACATATATAGTGAACGCAACTCTATAAAATATGGTTTACTCCAAGGAACTGTTTTAGGACCAGTTTTGTTTACTCTATACATCAACAGTATACTTACAAATTCCTCAGCCTTTCAAATACACAGTTTAATAATTTAAAATATCTAGGTGAGGATAGTCATCTAAAATGGAATACACACATTGCCAATGTAACAAAAACACTAAGACAGTTATTTTACCGATTTAAATATCTAAAAAATATTCTGGACATCTCCTTTCATAGAACTTTATATATGCCTTAGTTGAGTCAAGATTACGATATGTCATTTTATCTTGGGGGGGGGAGCAGCATATTGCCATTTAAAGTCACTTGACATTTTGCAGAAACGCATTTTAAAAATTATATTCAGTAAAAGGATTACATTTCCATCAAATACTTTATTTTTTCAAACTAGAATCCTCGATTTAAGGCAAATATTTGTGAATCAAATTATAATGTTTACATATGAAAATAAACTTATCTTGGAACAAATTATACACCCGTATCCAAAACTATACAAAGAAGTGCAAACTCTAAAATTAATTTCCTAAAAAAAATGTAGCCTGCGCTGTTACACTCACCTTTACCAAAAAATATTTAATTCTTTTCGAGAAATATACAAGGACTATTTACTACGAATAAAGTCCATTCATATGATAAAAAGCATCTTTAGAGAACACATATTTGTTTAGGTAGAGTCGAAACTAAAAAAATTATTGAAACATGATTTTTACCTATATACTGTGCCCCCATCTGCTGTTAAACATATGCCCATCTGCGAATATGTTTTAGAGAAGTGTGTCTGTAACTGTGTCTATAAGTGTGTATGTTTGTTTGTATGTATGAACTGATTATATGCTATTCTATTCGCTAGACATTAAAATTGGGTGTATGATGACATTATTTTTAACAAAGCATGTGTCACTACAATATAATAAAATCTATACCTATGAACAACCCTTTAGGGTTTCATTGGGTAAAAAAGACGTTAAGTTTTTTTCGAATATAAAACTATTCTAAAATCTTTTCATATATCAATTAAACTAATAATTACTATAAATAATTTATACCAACACCCTAGTACCTTAGACATGTATGTAAAACTGTACAATTTTCATCTGTTTATGAATAAAATTGTTTATTTAATATTTATTTATATGTTTAATGCATAATGTGTAATTCTTAATTAATATTATAGGGGCATTTATTTAAAAATATAACTTCCATAATAAATAATTGATCTAAAAACATTTTCAATGCCTTAATTTCTGGTAAATTTTGGATCTGTTCCTGAGTACCTACATTCCTCAAACTAAACTCCATTTTAATTCGTTTGAATATAAGAAAATTCCAAGTATTGCTTAGGACGCTACCAAGGAGTGGCTCAGTAATGCACTTTGGTGAACACGCAAATGGCACTTGTGTGGCAATTTGCAGCATTATTTTAAGGCATTTCGAGGGCATTTAGAGGCAAAATCTGTTAAAAAATACCTTTTGGTGTACAGAAAATGACGATATATTATTTAAATCAAAATTCACGCCGCCACGCGCCATCGCCATCGCCACTGGTAATGGGAAAAGTAATTGCCGTTTTATTACTTTTTCTCTTTTCTGCTCATATGATTGTCCAGAAGGGTGTTGGATTGTAAACATTAGAAGATTTCTATGGGCAATGTTTGGTCTCTTCTTTAGTTATTTGTTTAAGATTAATATTAACAAAAAATATAAACACACCCTCTGTGTAGTCCCTGTTGTCCTTTAAAAGGTCATGTTGATTCATTTGTTAAATAGCGTTTGCTAAAATTTGAATGAACTTTCGGAATAAATACTCTCAGTTTGTGAAAGGATCGGTTAATTGATTGGTTTATGTCAACTCCCCGGTTATTTGGATTGGTTTGGCTTTTTATTAATTTAAGAAAATATATCAATTGATTTATAAGCATAAGCAGAAAGGGGATAAGGAGCATTTTTCAGTCTTGCAACTAGTTTTTTACAGCATCTAACGTCAGATTGATTAAAAAATATAGTCAGTTGGCAACTTTAGTGGTTTACGTCAAGGATTATACTTTATCTTTTGTTGTTACGTCATAGAGAGTTTGGAGCCATTGTGTGTAGTCTAGTGCAGATTCCTGACAACGCTTTGATGTCGTCAAGGAAAACGTTGGCATTTAGTACAGAGTAAGACGTTAGCCCGACGTATGAGCTTGTAGTACTTGTGTTAATAAAGTTTTCTGACGACGGTCTAACGTCTGTGCTGCCAAAATTGCAATCAGTAAAAGCTACGACGTCCGCCTCACGTCCGGGATACGGCAAATGTACCCAATGTATGTGGTGATGATATTTGACCTACACCCGATGGTTTTTCAACGTTAGGGTTTGGTCCAACCCAAAGTACTGAAAATTAGGCTTCATTCATGTATTTTCGTGCACATTTCTGTGTTATAAATAATAATGCCAAAGAAAAACCAATTTAAATATTCTACCATGTTCTATAGGAAAAGAATTAAATTGCTCGCGCAAAAATCCCGTTTATCCAGTCAGCATGAGCAGGTAAGTCCGACCGATATAGACAAAATTAAATATAATTTTGGAACTCAACTTTAAAATTGCCTTAACTAAGCCTTAAAGCAGTTTACCACAAACCGTTATGTGTTGTGTTTCACTTATGTTGATCACTCAGCGTCTTATGTAAACGTGGTTGCAAAACTAAAAATAAAGGGCAGTTGGAAAAGGCGCAAAAATTGTCACAAAATTTTGCAGGTTAGAATTTTTGGCATTCCGTTAAAACTCACTGCTGCCAACTTTCTGGATCTTTTTCCGATGCCGCACAGACGTAGTGGAAGAATCTTTTTTGGAAGCAAAGTTCCCTAAACACATTAAGTTAACCAAACACCACCAGAGGTCAGACCCACCAGATCGAGTCAAATTTAAACGGCTGAGGACCTCTGAGATCTTGCAGTGTCGTCACTGTAGATGAAACCAACGTTTCTCCAGAACGGGCGACCCATTAAGTAAACAAAAATTCACTGGGTGTCAGGATCTGTCAAATTTAAAAAATAAAACTGGAGTTTCAGTGGAAATCTGGCAAGTTTACTGGAATTCTCTGACGTAGCCATCTTTCCCTTGCGGTAGTTGTGGATAAGTAATAAAGCCGATCGAAAATTTTGTATTTTTGTGAGAAATATCATGAAATTCCATGAAATTTGCAATAAAATATTATTGAAAGGTCTAAATACATTAATATCAATACGTATTTTAAAAAGAATGTTGAAGTTTTTTTTTTCAATAAAATTCAATTTTTTATTGAAAAAGTGAAAATATTCATGGCGATCGTATATTTTTGACCCTGCATTGGTCATGTTTATCAGTAAAGTAAAGTGCGTTGGTAATTTTTGGCGCTCAGCCTAGTTTTCAAGCTCACACAAAATACAAGTCTCAATGTTCTCATGGGGTATGTAATATAGTACACTATCGGCATCATAAAAGTGGTACGTGATAAACGTAGGTATTTCTTAAATTGTATGGTTGACTACCGGATTATATTTTGTGACAGACTTGTATTAAAATGGCAAAATATTGACATCAAAGATTGCTTTCAAAAATAATTTTTATATTACAATAATGCGCTAACGCATAAAACAACTGTAACAAAAGTTAAAAAAACAACTATAACGAAAATTATAAAACAATAGAAACAAGGTATTAGGTTATAAATTTTAATATCTAGTCATTGCAGCATTCACCTCAATTATACCATTTAACTTCCTTGGTAGAGAATCTGCCAAAATTTCAAAAATCTTTTCATTTTCACCGACTAAGTGATGTTGATTTTCCGGTACAATATTAAAGCTTCCCAGATTTTTTGAAATTAAACCCCAGATATTTTTTATAGGATTGGCGTCTGGGGTTTTCGCAGGCCAAGTCAAAACTTCAATATTTTGCTCCCGAAAGCAAGTTTGGTAAATTCTGTCTGTATGAGCAGGGCAGTTGTCTTGTTGAAAAATAAACTGGTCCTGGTAAAGTTCTGTGATGGCTGGAAGCATGATGTTTTCTAAAATATCCACGTAAACCTGTGCTGTAAGCCTTCTCTTGATTCGAAGAGCACCAAGACCTCTAGCAGAAATCCAACCCCACATATTTACCGAAAATCTTCCAGCGCGATCGTTGTTACCAGCAATATATCTTTCCTCATAGCGCGTTCTTGATGGACGATACATCCGAATTTGTTTTCTGTCACTACAGAAAAATATTGACTTTCGCCAAAACTCTGATTCCTTTAGAGATTAATTAAGGGCAAAAAGAAACCTGGCTTTTTTTTCATTCGTAAGTTTTATTTTTTTAACAGCTACACGACATCCTAAATTAAAGCCTCTCATTAGGCGATTTCGTGCCACTCTTACACATCCTAAAAATTGGGTTGATCTCTATGCCTGGGCAACAGGTGCAAAAAGGGTTTTCTAAGAATCTTGTTCATCAGTTGAAACTTTCAATAAACCAGGCCCTTGTTTTCTCTCTATTGTCTGATCTTCTTCCCATCGTTTTTTAATTTTTATAATCGTGGTTTTACTGTGTCCATAATATCTAGCCACGTCTTTAATTGACCATCCTAGTTGTAGTTTTGCCAGGAGTTGGGCTTTATCAAATAGAGAAATTTGTGGGGGCATTTTTTTATTTGTCATCCTGAAATACAGAATGACATACTTTGACAGTTTAAGAAAAAAATACAATAATGATGCCAGTAGTGTACAAGCGTTCGCGCAGTAAAAATTATGATGGATAATAACCCCCACCATTTTCACATATATGATGAAGTAGTACTACTACTAAAAGTGGGCATTTTTGGAGTGGTGTGCCGAACCCTTATCCATGAATGAAATCCGGCACACTAGTTGATTTTTGGTCTGGGGGTACTACTACATTATATATGTGAAAATGGTGGGGGTTACTCTACCCCCTCTAAAATTGCCCACCTTTAGATTGGTGTGCCGAGCCCTTATCCACAATTTTGAGGTACAGTATTGTCCATTTCGTATTCAGGACGAGAAAATGCACATATTACTAAAAAATGGAGAGGGTTACCTATCCATCATAATTCATACCTTGAACTCTTGCTCTAATAATTTTGACATGAAACACTGACGGCATCTTATTTATGTCTGCCAACGTTGCAAGTATAAAAATCTAGGAATATTTTTTAGACCTTTAATTGTTATTTCGAATCAAAGCGTAGGAGTTTCCTAAATTTGCACAAAAATATTAACTAAGTTTGTTGTCCAGGCGTTGAGCTATTTGCACTAAGCACGAATTAGTTTGTAATACAAATTTTTGTATTCCCTCTATAAAAGCCACGTATGGCCTCGTTGGTACAACCCGGATTTGTATTCCCCATTTTGGTATAAATTTGAGTCGGTGCGCGGTCGATCTGACGAAGCTTCTTGACGTCATGTTGTCTACGCCAACGTCGAAGTGACGTCCAAATGCTAACTGCCAGTGTTCCTTAATATAGCAATAAATGGTTTTTACTTGTGCGGCTATTCTCGAAATTTAGGAGAGGGAATACTCGCACACTAATTCCGACCAACAGCAAGGCTACTCGAAAGTGAACAAAACACGAACTCACACCCAAATAAGGCACGTTAAGCTCCTTTCTCAGAGCTTCGACGACTCTCGTCCCTTGCCGCTACAGGAGAAAAAGCTGAAATATATTTAACTTTGGGAATTGTTCTGGGCGACAGAAGAGTGAGGAAGAGGTGCTTAATTGCTATTGCATGTTTTTAAAAAAGTCTCGCTGGCGACACGTCAAAGCTCTAAAAACCGGGCTTTATTTTTCAAATTTGCTATAGTAGAGTCACGTTTTAATTGGTTTTGGAACACTTGCGGCAACTTCTAACTTTTCTACTGGTCGGAATTACGCAGAATGTTATTTTCTATCTAGTTTAAAAATTCAAAACTGTTTTTACAGTGGTGGAACATCGGTGCCATCACTCGGATGACAGATAGTTTTGACATTTATCTGACATCCAACAGTGATGAAATGTCGTTGACCCGTCAAAAAATAAAAAACTTAATGCAAAGGAGCAGTTATCTATATAGGTAACCACTTCTTTGAATTAAAACCCTGATATATTTTTAGTAGACTACGTTTTAACGCTATCAGATCATAAAATAATCGCATTTTTATCTTTTTTACACCCCTATATACAGCGCAAGTGCATCTTTGAATGCCTACATCGAACATATAATCTATTTGTGATGACTTAAAAACCTTCGTGTTATTTATCCATGTCAAGCTAGGATTAATTAACAGTGGTTTATGTGTATGAATATCGACTTTATTTTACAGTGTTATATTATTGATTAAAATGTAGTTCTTCTTGATAGGACTCTTATATAAATTTAAAAAGAAACTCAATCTTGTTAAAAGTGTACCTATCGATCCATGTAAGCCCACTTTACCTAATTAACTAGCTTAAACACTTTAAATATACTGAAGAGGCAAAAATCATTAAAAATTATCCAAACAAACGAAAAAAACGTTAAACAGCTGATTGAATTTGGTTATGTGTAACCCATCAAAGTATTCAACCAAGGCAAGAGCAGTTTGATGAACGCAGCAGAAGCAGTATAAGGATAGGTTTCAGTCCGGGAAATGATACATTACATTACTAGTTCTGTAAAGTAACATATTTACGGAGACAGCATCACGTACATCTTTGGATTTATCTTTGGTTAACAATCCATTAAAGAAAAAACTTTCTACCACATTTCTCATATCCAGGGGAATTCCCGCAGCTATTTCGCTGCTTTGAACTCAAAGACCGCTAATAAATTCAGTATTTTTAATTGATTTTGAAGTAAGAACAACAATTAGAAACGACATGAATATTTTGGTATATCTATTGTCGCTGAATTATCAAAATATTTCTTTTTAATTAAATAAAATACAAAACAGTATGAAATAAAACGTTGTACGATACACGCCCGTGAAATATCATTAAAGTACTCGTCTAAAAATTCCATCTAGTTTTGTACTTTAATTGGCCATTTCCCGGCTTTGTAACGTAAATTACTATTATATTTTTTTGAGTGTTGCAGTTGCTTAAATCTATAACTTTTGCAAAAGGTGGGTTAGTGTATTATGCTTTTGTGTAGTTATTAATATGGACTGTTAGGTGGGAAACTCTAACATTAAAAAAAAGAACACCCATAAAACTATTCCAGTAGATTTTCTGCAAAAAGAATGTTCATTTTTAGATAAAATATTTAAAAATCCTTATCAATGGAGGTGAGCATTGAACTTAATGCGAAATATTTAATAAAAAATGAAGAACAATTTTAATAAAACAGCTTATACAGGGTGGATTCTTTAAATGGAACGGTGGTTCTAACTGCTTTAAGGAAGAGGTTTTAAAAAAAATCTAAAAGCGAATCTTTAATGATTTTTAACGAACTTTCCGCCTATGATAAAAAAAAATTTGGAGCCCTAACTGAAGGCCCAGGGTCCACCAACTTTACTAAGAAGATGCCACTTGTGGCACCTTTTTGAAAAGCTTATTAAAAAATAAATTTACCGCACTAGTCATTTTTGACATCTGTCAATGAATGTGTCAAAAAATTTTCTATTTCCCAGCATTTTTTTCATGAGGAGGTACCACTTGTGGTACCTTTCTGAAAAGCTTTTTAAAAAAGAAATTTGATTAGATAACTTTTTCTGTCAATTGTTTTAGCTTCAAAATAAACTAGATATTTCTTTATTTACTAAGCGGAATAAATAAACTACCACACAAAGATAATTACTAATTACTTTTTTTTAAATTTACTAGATATTAGATAAAAGGGAAATAGATTTAAAACACGCAACGATTTTCGTTTTCACTCAACCATCCTTAACAACAAAAAATTGATTTTTAAAAATTTTTAACACATGGGTTAACAGATGTCAAAAAAAGTTATTTCATCGAATTTCTTTTTTAGCAAGCTTTCCAAAAAGGTGCCACAAGTGGTACCTCCTCATGAAAAAAATGTTGGTAGGCCCTGGGCCTTCAGTGAGAGCCCCTAAATGGGCAGTCAATAATGTCTTTGTGTGGTATTTTCTTTATTCCGCTTAGTAAATAGAGAAATATTTAGTTTATTTTGAAGCTAAAACAATTGACCAAAAATAATTTTTTTAACATTTTGGACACATTGGTTGACAGATGTCAAAAAAACTGGTGCGTAAAATTTATTTTTTAACAGGCTTTCCAAAAAGGTGCCACAAGTTGTACCTTCTTATTTTAAAAAAATATTTGGTTCCTAGGGCTCCAGTTGGGGGGCCCGAAAAGTTTTTTTTATCATGGACGGAAAGTCCGTAAAAAATCAATAAAAACTCGCTTTTAGCTTTTTTCAAAACCTCTTTCCTAAAGCCGCTAGAAGCACCGTTCCATTTAAAGAATCCACCCTCTATATATTTATATTTGTTTCTCACTTTAAGTTTTTCGATGATATTAGATTTTTAGATTAAAATTAAAATTAATATAATGGCTAGCAGACCAATACCAGCAATAAAAAAAAGGTTGCTTTACATTTTTACAAATACGAAAATAAGAAAAACAATAGTCTTCGTCCTTTAGTTTTAGATGTTTACTATTGGTATGGAGGCCATTACACGATCAAATCCTTTATAATTCACGACCCGAGAAATAAAAAATCACAATATATAAGCTATGTCTACAGTCAAAAACAAAGCTAAATTAATGTGTAACTTAAATAGACCTGGTGGGGGCTGCCGTAGACCAGTGAACAGCGTCTTAGCCTGCAGAACAGAGATCGCAGGATCGGATCTCGGCAAGTACACATTGCTTCACACAATACCGAAGGCGACTCGAGACGACGACGAGCGGCCCCACTTCTCAGCAGCTCCCTAGTTAGCGTTGTGCATAGAGTAGCAACAAACGAGATAGAAGTAGGCGGCACGGTTGATACTGCACCGAAAACTTTGCGGGACTCAAAAGTGGACGGCCGAGGACCCCGCCAAACTGGGTAGAGAAGACTAGCCGGTAACCCAAAAAAAAAGGACGACCTAGACTTCTCCGAGATCGGGACTCCATGGGACGCGGCTGGACTCCGACAGATTTGGTAGCGGGAGTCGACAGAAGGTGACTTGGAAAAGGCGGTACCACCTTCGGGTAGCAGGACCACTTCAAAGAGATGCATCTGAAGACTCCGAAGGCGACCTCGACCAGCGGAACCCGGACCTCGATTTTCGGGTCAAACCTATATGACGGCGGGCTGCTGGGGAGAAAAGTCTACCGTCAACCAAGTTCTGCTGGGACGGTAGCGATATTAGATAGATGCAAGTCTAACATGTAGCAGGACCACTCTTCGGAGGGGGCGTAAAGCCGGCGGTCCACTGTGTATACTTGCTACGCAGTCTAAAGATCCCTGCCCTCGACAAAGAGGTGTCAGGCAAAATTAAGTCCTGTTAGAGAAAGAAAACTTGCATCCTAAGAGGCACGTGTATCAGTCGGGGGTGCACGGGGGGTATGACAAAAAGGGTCCATTATGCGGCCTAATTGCCAGGCCTACGGCCGCCCATCTACTACTACTAAATAGACCTGGCAAACAATATCTCTTTTGCAGGGAATTGCCTATCTACTGGAGAAGTTTTACAAAGAAAAAAGTAAAAAGCATTTCTTTAAAAATAGAAATGGATTCTTAACTACCAGCAACAATTTTTTTGTAGAGAAACATCGTCATGAGTTTTTAAAAAGTCTCCAACTTATTGCGGAAAAATGTTACAGGTCTAAATATTTACACCTGTGGAGGGTACTAAATCTTAAAGCCAATTGTCAAAAAACACTTACTCATACAGAAAAGATACAAAGTTATTTATTATTTTGTATTGTTATTGCAAAATACCACTGAAAAAACTGCTTTTTTCTGAAAATGTACCATATTTTAGGAGAAAATTCCATAAAATGGCAAACAGTGAATGCTCCAAAAATTTGACACATAATAGCTTCATTATCTGTATTTGAGGTTATAAAGTTGGTAATTTTTTAGACCACCTCTGGGGGGTGGTTTAAATTTATAGCCCCCAGAAAGGATTGTTTTGTGGCAATTAGTTATAAGTTCGTTTATAATTTCTCTAAGTAACGGTTTTTACAAGAATTAATTTACCTTATTTAGTATCTCAAGTTGTTCGTTAACCAACTAAACAACTCCCATTTTGTTCAGGAAAACGCCATATTTTGAACCCATTTTCAGCACAAAAAATATATTTATGAGGGCACTACGAGGCAAAACAAACATAAGTGAAAGTCACTGATTATGCACGAAAGCCGTTCCCAAATAAGAAAATTCAAAACAACTGTACCTATTCATTTATTTACAAACTAAAATGAAAACATTGCGTTAATCTCATCAAACAAAACTTTCCACTGAAATATCACACTCAAGTCTCAAAGCTGCAGTTTTTATCGGTATTTCGCTAATGGCCATTTTCTCATGTTCTACCAGAAAACCGAGCACCGTCCAGTTCATTGGGCCGACATGACTCTTTTTTGAACGCATCAGTGAATGATTGGATTCAGATCTGTTTTTGGCCGAATTTGTTTTCATGACATCCTTTGATGAAATATTTTTATTTGTGTTTTGCGATTGTGATGGGTTTGGGTTTGTAAAGTTTTTTTCATACTTTCGATAGATAAAACTCCATTTTAAATAAATACAAAGTTAATCTAATCCTTATTTTATGGTTACATATCGAAATGGTATTGTGATACTGAGTAATAATCGCGAAAATCAATAAAGAAGGGTAAGTTTTGATAAGAGTGACATATAACGTCAATTTTAATTTGCTCAACAGAGTGTTTACCATTTAGATCTCCCCTAAAAAAAAATTTCTAACTTATTCATATAAATCAAACTATGTCGAAAACTTAAGAAAGTTGGTATAAAATGCTTAAAACCATTAATTTGTTGTTGAATTGTTATACTGAAAAGATCTTTAAATCGAACTAAAGGGCTTGCTGCTTTCTGACTTTCTGACTTTTTGAAATCGTTGTAGGGAAAGGATATCTCTAATCGTTTTGTACCAGTGGTTTGACTTTTGGTAAATTATCACAAATATTGTGTGAATTACTTTTATTTATTAATTTATTGTCCGTTTGTAATTTATTACTATTATATCAGGTTGTGCTAAAAAAAAGGGGTTTGTCTTTTAAATAATAGATAATTATCTAAGAATTAATTTAAGATAATTCAATTAGAATATTTATCACTTATTTATTTTACCCAAAGACGTTTAACTAAAATAGAGCCATCAAGTCATGCATAAATTGCTTTGAAATGCGATGAGTCGTTGGATATAGGGAAAACCATTTTATGTTCCACTGGCAACGCTGTCCCAAACATGCTCCTCCTCACACATGCTCCAACCACCTTACGTTTAGCAGCGGCCAGAAGCGGCTCATTATTTATAAATGTAAATAGGTTTGGTTGTTATTTTCAGACTTGTCAAATTTTTTTGGAAATACAATCTTTAATTTTTTTATACTTAATAGTTGATAACGAGGGTATGGAGAGATATTATATTTTTCACTGTGAAAATATTTATGTAAAGACATAACATAGAAAATATTAATTTTTTAAATGTTCTCCAGATAGTTATCTGCCTAATTAGTGCGGAAAGTGATACTTTTACGCACGGGAGGATTTCGGGCGAGAAAGACACTTCCGCAAGGGTTAGATACAATTTTTTCTACGAGTGTTTATGATGACTTTTTTGATCAAAAAGTAGTTTTTAGAACACAAATTTCAAACTCAAAATTTAAAAATTTGGTCTATAAGTACCATTTAAAAAAAAATTGCGTGCGTTAAACGTGCTTATTGTTTTACGAACGGCGTGTGGCAAGTTGAACTTTCCACATTAAAATTGATATGTTTCTTTACCTATTTAATGTCAAGTGACCTGCAAAACTTTATTAGAAAATTAGCATCGGAAAAAGTATTTTTTTAGCATGGCGTGAATTTTAAGTCTAATTGGAGTTTTGAGATGCATTTATAAACTAGATTAAATTAAAAATGGAAACAAAATTATTTTTTGGTTTTAATTTTAAAAATACCAAATATATAACCTTAGGCAGAATCTTTTATGCACATAGGAAATTGTTAAAACCAAAAAAAGAAGTTAAAAAATCTCCAAATTAGTTACTTCAACCGAAAAGAAACCAAAAAACAAAAGATCAAAAGATCTTGGGTGGAAATAACGAAAATTCAAACTTGGATGAGCATACCACAAGAAACACACTAAGGACCAAAGTGAAAAGAGAAATGATTAAACGATGTTTCGCTCTGGGTAACCAGCGCGAGCTCATCAGTGGTTCCACTGGTCACCCGCCCCATACATCATTAAATACCATGATAAACTTTGATTTTCAACCTTGAATTACTTACAAATAGGCATCGTTCCGAACTGGTACTTATCCAGGTTACCTGATACGGATTCGTCCTGGCGTGTTAATAAAAATAATAAAAAAAACTAAAAAAGAAGTTGAAAAACCTCCAAATCAGTTACTTCAACCAAAAAGAAACCAAAAAACAGAAGATCAAAAGATCTTGGGTGGAAATAACGAAAATTCAGACTTGGATGAGCATCCCACAAGGAACACACAAAGGGCAAAAGTGAAAAGAGAAATGAAATGAATGAGAATGAAACATCGTTTAATCATTTCTATGGACAAAAGTGAAAAGAAAAATGATTAAACGATGTTTCATTCTCATTCATTTCATTTCACTTTGGTCCTTTGTGTGTTCCTTGTGGGATGCTCATCCAAGTTTGAATTTTCGTTATTTCCACTCAAGATCTTTTGATCTTTTGTTTTTTGGTTTCTTTTCGGTTGAAGTAACTGTTTTGAAGGTTTTTTAACTTCTTTTTCTGTTTTTTTATTTGCCTTAGGAGCATAATCCTATTGGAAATATTAACACGCCAGGACGAATCCGTATCAGGTAACTTGGATAAGTACCAGTGCGGAACGATGCCTATTTGTGAGTAATTCAAGGTTGAAAATCAAAGTGTATCATGGTGTTTAATAATGTATGGGGCGGGTGACCGGTGAAACCACTGATGAGCTCGCGCTGGTTACCCAGAGTGAAACATTGTTTAATCATTTCTCTTTTCACTTTGGTCCTTTGTGTGTTCCTTGTGGGATTCTCATCCAAGTTTGAATTTTCGTTATTTCCACCCAAGATCTTGTGATCTTTTGTTTTTAGGAAATTGTTGTACTAAAAGCGTGTCAAAAGTGACTTTTTCGCCCTTAACGGCCATCGTGTGCAGAAAACTATCACTTTCCGCACTGTTTAGGCAAATGACCAAAAAACCAATGTGGAAAAAAATAAGCAAATTCGACTAAAAATAGTGGTATTTCGAAAAAGGATGATACCTATATTATGGGTATTATATGATGGTTTTTCATTGTGTAAAAAAAATGGAATTTATACGCTTTACTATACTTTATATTTAATACGTACAAAAGTCTCTTTACATTTTTAATAAATACAAACAATCTTATGTGAAGTATCTACCTATGTAAATATTATAAATAAAAAGTTGTAACAAACATACATTCTTTACCCAGTGTCTGACATAATGTTTTAAACATTTATATGTATACCGGAAACGCTATATTTATACCGGGAACGCTTGTACTATTTATAAACAAATCTCAGCAGAAAAAATAAGCTGACTACATATAGTATCAAAACTGTGAATGTAGTTATCTATAAATATCATACGCACGTCTTACATTTTTTTGCTACTCATATAGGATATTTAAAAATGTCGCAGCTGGGGTTGGTTCATTATACTAAATATAGTGTAATTAATTATAAGTGCTTACAATATTGTTTTTATCACAAATTCGCAAAAATATTCCAAAAAAACTTATTTCTTTCTTATATTTATTAATTACATTTTGTATTTATTGCAACAATAGTTGCACGCCTATGGCGGCCTCGAAAAAAGATATGATAACAAACCTTTGAAATCTTTTGTTTTTACCTGCAATCTCCAGTTTTCGTCACATTACGCACTTTGTCACAACAATTTGCCATAAACATTTAAAAATCTATTGAAAAAATATTAAAAAAACTCTCGATTAATCTGTAAAATATACCAAAACCTTGATTGTGCTAAAGCTAAAATGCCGTAGAGAAATTATGAATGGAACAGCGTACACACGTTTATATGGCTTACCCGCCACAAATGCGAGGTTGTCAAATTGTTGTAGGTTTTATTCCCGATATATATTGGGAAATAAAAACAATTATTCTTTCAGCCAAAATATCAGGTATTTTATATGATATTTCTATCGAAAAAATGAGGTATACTTTAAGTACCATAACAAGTATCTCCACATTTTAAATTCTTTATTGATTTAAAATTGAGAAGATTCAAGGAAATTTAAATGCAATTATATAATATACCTAAATTTCTTTATATATTTGAATAATAATAAGGTGTTTCTCCATGTTTAAAAAAACAAACCGGAGAATTTGCATAATTGCATATTAATGATAAAGTCAATATAATATGTTTGTAAAAACATTACGTGTAGAGATACAACTTTCAGCGCAATCTGACATTGTCGACAAATTGTTTACCTTATGTCTGATCGCAACTGTGGTAAACGTAATGTCTCTATTTAAGTTATACCTTTATGATTTTACCTTTGTGTTTATTTTACCTTTGTAGAAGAAAATTTGTCCATTAGCAAAGCCAGAAATTATTCATTAATTAGGTAAGAAAATATATCAACCCCCACAACCATTCGCCATTATTGGCTATAATCTTAAGAAATACCAAAAACACGTTCAACCACTTTTTTAAGATCTACCTTATTGCAGGTCCATTTTTGAGATTTGGTTCATGAAGAATAAGAGATAATATTTCGCAATCCTATTTTGACAATTCACCTGACGTTTTGCGTTAATTGCCCACCATCAGCCCCAATTCAATTTGTGTTTTTAACTTACTCAATATATTTTGAAAATCCCTATGCAATACTATTTAAAAAAAAAAATTTTGACGTTTTGTTATAACAAAATGGTTTGGCCTAATATTTTAAAAGTATGTTTTTATTTTGTTTTTAATTCCTAAATTTTTGTTTATAAATACTACTTACTGATATAATCATATCACAGTTAAAATCTAAAATAGTACATTATATATCTAGGGACTAAAGTGGTACTTTTTATCCCGAGTTAAAAAGTAAAAATTATATTTTCTTAGATAGCTTCACTAATAATTGGGGTTGCCAAGGTACCGCTTAACAAACGATATACTTACAAACAACTTAAATGTCAAGATATCTGGACGTTTCAAAAATTTAAAAGTAATAGACATCCACGAGGCTGCATCGAAAGCGATGAAGGGGTTACTGCCTGAAAATCGCGGAAAATTTACGAAAAACAATTTCAAATGGGTGTTTTATCTTACAGTTTGCAGTTCAGATAACGCTGAATTCTACTGTTATATGTAAGTTTTGTAAAACTGTCACTTTTAGTCTCTAGGGACAAAAAGTACCGTTTTAGTTTAAGAGAATATTATGCGTATAAAAGTAAGGTACAAAAATGTTATTTGAATTATTAAAATTCTACTAAGATAAGTTACAAACTTTACGAATTGAAAACCAGGAAAAATAGAATGTTCAAAATATAAGGCAAAATTATATCGTAAAAAAAAACAATAAGTTTTAAAATATAAAAGAGATACTGCAATTATGTTATAAGATTGAATTTTTGGGTAGATCTACTCTGATTTTGAAGATGCTGCTTTAGAATCTTCGGAATTTGATCGATAATATATGCTTTGCCGACTTTTGTGTTTAAAATGTTTAATTAGAATAAATTTTTAAAAAATCAATTTTTTTGAAACTAACCCTATATTTCGGACTTCCATT
This sequence comes from Oxystoma pomonae, assembly GCA_963921995.1. Taxonomy (NCBI): domain Eukaryota; kingdom Metazoa; phylum Arthropoda; class Insecta; order Coleoptera; family Brentidae; genus Oxystoma; species Oxystoma pomonae. The sequence continues at coordinate 75,069,138 of OY998166.1, read as the reverse complement.
GTCTATATTTTATTTATACATGACGTGTCGATCAGTACAATCTCTGATCGTCTTCAGGTGCAAACTACAATCTATTCCTAATGCTACGTACTTATATACTATGATAAATCGCTCAACCGTGAAGTTTAACAAGGAACTTGTGAGTGTGATGAATCATACATGGACGAAACAGAAAGACCACTATCTGTTAGGCTTAGCGAACATCAGACGAATAGCCACAAAGGTGAAACAAGAAAATCAGAAATCTCCGAACTTGTATGGTCAAAACAACACCAAATGTGGACGGAAGCAAAGGTTTTGCACAAGGAATAACACTGGAAGAAACGAAAATTCCTTGAAGCTGCCTTTATTGGGCAGAATGAGGGTATTTTCAGTAAACCAAGTGTTAAACTTCAAGGTTGAAAGATTTTCCATAGTATATAAGTAGCTTTAGGAATAGATTGTAGTTTGTACCTGAAGACGATCAGAGATTGTACTGATCGAAACGTGGTGTATAAATAAAAGATAGACAATGGAAGTCCGACACACAGAGTTAATTTCAAACACATCATTGTCTCAAACTTTCAAACAATCCATTTTTTTAACAATGCAAAATAATAACCTAAAAATTTGCCAATGTAAATGGTAAGTTTTAAAACGTCAAAGTCGACTGTAGTACGAATTTCAATGTAAATGTACCTAGCTTATAGTAGTCCGGCTTAGGTCCCCAATTGTTCATTTTGTGCAGACAGCATGAAATTTGGCAAAGTTATTCTTTAAACAATTCTTTAAAATTTTGGCCGAGGAAATCGATGATCGAATTTATAGGAGCCAAGATGGAGGCAATTTTTTCAAAATGGACGTCTATTTTTTAAAAAAAATTGTAGGTTCGCCATCAAAACAAGATTATATTCGAATCCATATAATCCGATAGAGAGGAATTGAAAAAAATTGGTTGCATTGACGTATGACCTTTATAGTCCTTGAAAAGTGACATTTTATTTTTTTTAAATGCATTTTGAGAATTTTTTTTGGATAAATTTTCATAATTTAGTAAGCTGCGGTAGGTCTTTTGTTTTAATTTTATAATTTAGCAAGAACATCAAAATAACTTTTCTAATTGAATTTTTGCTTACAGGCCAGTCAAAGTCAGATTTTTAAAAATAGCTATATTATCTATCTATATCTTTTTTAATTTTCGAGGAAACAATGTCAAATTTAGTACGATTATGACAATTGTCAAGGTCAACTTATATTTAAAAAAAAATAGGATAGAGGGCGCTGCGGACGACGTAGCCCCCAAACTTCGATAAGACATGCATATTTAATAAAATATTCGATTATGTATAGTTGAAGTATGTAAATTTTTATAAAAATAATTTTAGTTTGATATGTTGCTTGGTCGCCTAATTTTTTTTTTGCGTATGTAAAAAAAACGGGTTTTTCAACTTTTTCTTTAATTCTTCCTAGCCCCCAACAAATCGATTCAGATATGAAATTTCAAATTCTATTGGGCCGTTTTTACGCTATAGGCCAGTAAAGTTGACCTAACATGTGTTTAGTCGCCTCGAATAGTACTCTAATGTTAAAATTATAAAACTTAGCTAAAATCCAATAACAATACCATTATTTAACGTAAAATAACATTTTTCAAGGTCATCGAAGATGCACGTCAATTTAACTAGTATTTTCCAATTTCTCTTCATTAATTTCTATAGATTCAAGCATTTTTTTTTTGATAAGTAACTTTCGATTTAAGACCGCCATTTCGAAGAATTCGCCGCCAACTTGGTTTCTGTACATCCGATCATAAATTTTCTTGACCACGATCTTAAAAACAAATTTGGTGCTTTCCGCAAAAAATGAACAATAGGGTACATAAGAGTACCTATTTGGGGCGACTAAACACATATTAAGTTAACTTTACTGGCCTATAGCGTAAAAACGGTACGATTTGTTGAGGCCTTCTAATTCATCAGAATTCATCAACGTGTATATCCAGGGTCAGTCCATATCAAGTCAACCAGGGTATTTTACCACACCATCTCCGATGTTGATGATTTTTAGTATACATGATTATCCTACCAAAAAACTGGAAAATCCAAAATTTCAGACTTTTTTGACCAGTTGTTTATTTTGAATTAATTTTTGAAAATCGAAAAAGTCACTTATTTGTCCTTAACATGTGCGCACAAAATTAGGAATATCCAAAGAACCACTTATAATAGAAAAGTAGGTGAAGGTTCATTTTAAAGCTCTTATAAAGACCTTTCATATGAGAATATTGCATAACATATTTTGAAAAAAAAAATAAAAAAAAAAATTTTTGATTTTTTTTTGAAAAATTTCAAAAAGGCCATTTTTAATTTTTTTCAAAAAATTATATTATTTTCTTTAAAGTGTTATTAAACTATTCACAAAATTTTGAGATGGACAAATCATGGGTTCAATGTGAAAAAATTTATTAAAAATGTCACATGCATGAAAAATCGCCTATAAATAGACAATGCATTTTGGTAATTAGAAGAATATAATGGGGTTTAAAGCGATATTATAAAAATATTTAACAATATTTTATTTAATAAAAAATTATATCCTACGTTTCATTCTGTATCAGTAATCAGATTAACATTGCCCCCCATTGTAATATTTACTTACAAAACCTCTTTTCCACCGGAGACGTACTATTGGATGTTCCAATTCTTAGGAAAATATGCCTGTATAAACCTGCCAATACTTTTGTGAAATACTGCCTGTTTATTCCTGTTTAACATTAAGGACACACCTCCTTCATTTTATTGGTCTATTTAGGTACATTGTGGGGATTTGCTCACATGAAAATTCCTGCATAAATTGATTTTAAATTTTTGGCAAGTATCTTCCTGATACAGCTCCAAATAATCGATACATAATAGTTCGACTGAAGGTTTATCAGAAGTCATCTCTGTGTAATTTTAAAAGTTTCAACTATGGGTGAGGCAAGTGGATGGACTAAATATAAAGTAAAGTGCTGTGATCCACTAGAGTTAAAAATCAAGCATTTTGGGAAATTAAGAAATGTGACCAAGTGGATGTGCAGTTACAAAAATGTCAAAATGGGAATGAAAATCTGTGATGGTTGTAGACTAAAGCTTTCAAAGGAGTTTAAGGCATCTGAAGAAGATGAGGCAGGGTAAGTAACAAATAGTATTTTTTAATATAAAATTAATAAACTAAACCAATTGCGTCAAGTACGGAGTGGAAAAATCTCATGGCATTATTTTGCATGGCATTATTTTGCATGGCATTTTGAGAATACAGACATTATGTACAAATTTCTTGGCATTATGTACACATTTTGGGTCAGCTGTTACCCCCTTTTTAAGTTCTTATAAAAAACTAACTTTTTAAATTTTTTTAGACCCAGTCAAGTTCCAGAAAATGATCCAGATTTTCAAGATCCTGCTGAATCATTTACTCTTTTAAACAAGTCATTGGAGCTTCTTGGTGTGTCGCCGATTAAAAGAAAAAATGTATACAAAGAAAAAATTGATATTGTACAGCATACAATTGCGAAAGCATTTACAAAGGAATCAGATTCAACGCTAGTAAAGGAATGCCAGAGTGACGAAAGTGAAATGATTAAGCAGTTAAAGGACAAATTTTTAAAAACCGAAAAGAGGAGTGAGAAAATACTAGTTTTATCATGTTTACCTCAAAGTTGGAGTAGAAAGAAGATTGAAGAAGAATTTGGAGTTTCTCAATATTTGGCCAGAGCTGTAAAACAGTTAGTTAAGGACAATGGGATATTATGTTCTCCTAACCCCAAACCGGGAAAGACCCTTAGTGATAGAGTGGGCCAAATAGTGGTAGATTTTTACCAAAGGGATGACATTAGCAGGACCATGCCAGGTAAAAAAGATTAAGTTGTTATCAGAAAATATGGAGCTGAAAAAGAATATGTACAAAAAAAATTAGTCTTAGCTAATTTAAAAGAAATTTATGCATTGTTTAAAACTGAGTACCCCAATGAAAAAATTGGGTTTTCAAAATTTTGTGAACTGCGACCCAAAAACTGTATACTGGCAGGAAAAAGTGGGACTCATACTGTATGTGTATGTACTATACATCAAAATATAAAACTAATGCTCAATGGCTCCAAATTAAATAAGCTATATGATGAAAATAACAGGCCTCTTGCAATATCTTATCATGATTGCCTTTATAAACTAATGTGTAATCCACCTTCAGTGGACTGTTTTTTAAGCAATAGATGCAAGCAATGTCCTGGAGTAGAAGAGTTTAAAAATACGTTAATAGAAAAATTTGAGGAAGAATTAATTGATGAGGTCTCATTTAAAAAGTGGGTCTCAGTAGATAGGTGTACTATGGAAACCGTTGTTAAGAAAAGTGATGATTTTGTCCAGGAATTTACTGATGATCTTGTAAAACTTAAATCACATTCTTTTATTGCAAAAATGCAAAAAGATAGATACAATGAAATAAAAATTAACCTTAAACCTGGAGTCTTTGATCACTTGCGACTTTGCGGAGAATTATTCCTTTGTTATGCAAGATGAAGTCCAGTCTTATCATTGGAATAACAGCCAGGCAACCCTCCACCCTTTTGCCATTTATTTTCTAAGTGATGGTAAACTGCACAACCTGAATTATGTGTTTATTTCGGAAAGCTTGACACATAATACAATTGCATTTCATTTATTTTTAAAAAAATTAATGCCTGATTTAAAAATCAAAATACCAGGACTTAACAAAATTTTTTATTTTTCGGATGGATGTGCTGCGCAGTACAAAAACAAAAAGAATTTTCTGAATATATGCCTGCATAAAAAAGATTTTGGTGTTGAAGCAGAGTGGCATTATTTTGCCACCTCGCATGGCAAAAGTGCCTGCGATGGCTTGGGAGGAACTGTTAAAAGACTTGCTGCCAAAGCCAGTTTGCAGAGGCCCTATGACAATCAAATAATGACACCTCTACAATTGTTTACTTGGTGTGAAGAAAACATATCTGGCATTGATTTTAAATATTGCACAGAAGCAGATTATACAAATCATGAAATAATTTTGAATAAAAGATTTGCGGAAGTCTTAACAATACCGGGGACACAAAAAATTCATGCTGTAATTCCTCTTACAGAAAGCACGTTTTTGGCAAAACAGTTTTCTACATGCTTAGAGGTCGAAACACATAATCTTTTTAAAGGTGGAAGCATTATTTTACAAAATATCGAGTCAGGGTTTGTCACTGTAGAATATGACAGTGCTTGGTGGCTGGCTTGTGTCTTGGGGAAAAATAATGAGAGCGGAGAACTGAAAGTAAGCTTTCTTCATCCACGAGGGCCTGCCTCATCATTTTTTTACCCAACACCTCAAGATATTTTAATTATTAAACCAGAAAGTCTTATAAAAAAAGTTGAACCCAACACTGCTACTGGCAGAACTTACAATGTCAGCAAAAAAGAAATGTCAGATTCATCAGAAATTCTTAAAAGAAAGTTAAAAAAATAAATTTAAGGTATATAGTTAGTCTTAGTGTTTTCTGTCTAATTTTTATCAACGAAGTAGAAAAGTTTGTTTATTTCTTTTGCGAGTTTAAAATAAAATAATTTGTAGATAAAGCCTCTGGGTATTTTTTAAAACCTGTATCCATCCAACAAATTTATTTATTTTAATATCCAGTGCACTATTGGTGCTCCTAAAATATGTTTATTTTTTTAAATGCATGATTTTTAATGTACTTAATATTTTTGATATTTTTTTTGACATTGAACCCATCATTTCTCCATCATAAAATTTTGTGGATAATTAAGTAACACTTTGACCAAAATTATATATTTTTTTCAAAAAAAATTAAAAATGGCCTTTTTGAATTTTTCAATTTTTTTTTTCAATTTTTTATTTTTTTTTTTTTTTTGTTAAAATTATGTTGTGATATGTCATAAAAAAGAGCTTCAAAATGACTTTAAAATGAGCCATTTACTACTTTCCTAGTGTAAGTGGTTCTCGAGATATTGCTAGTTTTGTACATTCTTGTTAAGGTCAAAATGCTGACTTTTTTATTTTGAAAAATTAAAAAAAAAAACTACGAATCAAAAAAATCTAAAAATTTGCATTTTCAACTTTTATGGTAAGAAGAAAATATATACCAAAAATCATCAAAATTGGAATTGGTCGCGTAAAATTTTTGTGATTTTTTGGTTGATTTGATATGGAATGACCCTCCAGCCAAATTTTTGGTCGCTAGGAAGAATTGAAGGAAACGTTGAAAAACCCCTTTGCTTACATACTCAAAAAAAAAAAAAATTTGGCGACCAATGACCATATGAAACTAAAAATATTTTTATCAAAATTTACATACTTCAGCTATACATAATCGATTATATTATTAAATATGCATGTCTTTTCTAAGCTATCAAAAAAATATGAACTTTTATTTAATTTAAAATCGGAAATTTGGGTGCCACGTCATCCGCAGCCCCAGCTATCCAAAATTTTTTTAGAATATCAGTTGATCTTTACAATTGTAATAATCGTACCAAATTTGACATGTTTTCCTCAAAAACTAAAAAAGATACGGATGATAATGTAGCTTTTTTTAAAAAATCTTACTTTGACTGTATAACTGAATAACTAAAACAATCATCCTGTAAGCAAAAAGTCAATTAGAAAAGTGAGTTTGATGTTCTTTCTAGATTAGAAAATTACAATAAAAGACCCGTCGCGGCTTTTTAAATTATGAAGAATTATCAAAAAAAAAACTCATTTTGAATTTTTTAAAAATAAATTGTCACTATTCAAGGACTATAAAGATCATACGTCAATGTAACAATTTTTTTTCAATTCCTCTCTATCGAATTATATGTATCCGATTATAATTTTTTTATAACAAACCTACAATTTAAAAAAAATGGACGTCCATTTCCTATCCTATACATCCGAACATCGATTTCCTCGACCAAAATTTTAAAGAATTGTCTAAAGAATAAGTGTGCCAAATTTCATGCTTTTTGCACAAAATGAACAATTGATTGCTATTTGCGACTTAAGACGACTATTAAGTTGAAAGCAAAAATTGAATTTTGGCTGATGATAACACACTTGTCAAAATAAGGTTGCAAAATATTATCTGTCATTTGTGACTATTGCTTTCGGTTTTTCTCTCCAGAACTACCCGGAATTTGTACACTTTCTTTTAGTTTTGAGCAAAACAAATTGCGCACACGCAACACCATGCATAAGTAAAAATAATCATTTCAAAAAATGCTGTATTTTTTTATTGACAAGCCAATACATTACGTGTTGCATGTTCATTGTAGGATTAATTTCGTTAAAATCGATAGCCTAATCAGATCGTCCGGCCATTAGGTGATTGAGATTTAAATCAGTTTAGGCTTAATGATTTCAAAGGCATCCCAAATTATAAGAGATAGGCACTGATAAAGTTTACCGATGCATGATGTTAGGATTGAAGCTCGGTGGATTTATACACAGCAAAAAATCCCAGATAATTTTAAACTGTATAGTAGTTGCAAAAATTTTAAGTATTTTAAATTTTGAGTTAATTTAGGTACAGTACCTGCCAAAAAAATCTGTGATGACATATAGATACGTTTTTTTATCAGCTTACCTTTAAAATTTTGAAATTTTTTATTAAATATAGCCAGTTCAACAAAATATTAACCTTTTTACCACATCGATAAATGGTCATTAAAAAAATTATAAGTTGACCTTTTAAAAAATATATTTAATTAAGAAACTTAACGTATGCTTATAATTAATATGGATAAAACTTTTCTCACTCGGCAAAACTTTTAGAGGAACGACATAGGTAAGGTTGATTTAAGGCGTTGTTATATAAAACATATCTAGTTTTAAAAATTTGGATTGCGACAACCTAGAGGTCCTGTATGTAATTTTTGACAGATATTGTTTTACTAGAGGTTTGGCAACCACTGAGTATAAATAATTTTGTCACATTTTTGATTAATAAACGTACATCAAAATTTAAATTTGATTAGTTATATACGTTTTAAAAATCGAATACTGAGGTATAAGAAACAAAATACTTGCACCTACTACTTGTTTGTTCCATTGTTTAACGAAAAAATAAACGCAAACAATTAAAAGAGATCACGCATTTGCTAAACTGGAAAATTAAATAAAAAATAGTGGAATTTGCGAGTTTCTTTTTTGTCAGACCTTTAAATATTTTACTAACTAAAAATTATTCTTTGAAAACATGTCTGCAGAAATTATAAAAAGACACAACAAGACATCAGTACATTTAATAAAATCGGTTTAACATGCAAATATGAAAAAAACTAGAAAGAGAGGGCAATATGAGTTGCCCACCTCCGGTAAAACAAGAACTGTCAAATCTATAGAGAGCCTCTGGGGCCACCTAACAGTCATTTGAAAAAAAGAAATTCAAAAGTCCGTTATCTCTTACGTTCCTGTGTCGTATTGAGTCATATTTAGTCAGCTTTTAAACTCTAAGCTTTTTAATGTCAATATTATTCATGTATATGCTCCCACCACCAAATATTCAGATGATGACGCAGAGGCATTCTATGACCAAGTTCAATCTACCCTTGATTTTACAAAAAAGACAGAAAGCAACATGGAGGACTTCAATGTAAAACTTGGAAACGCCCCAAGAGAAGACATTGTTGGTAGGTACAGTCTTGGTACATCAAATAAACGTGGAGATCGCCTCTTCCAGTTCTGTCAGGAGAGAGATTTTGTCATGTCAAATACTTTCTTTAAACTTCTAGCTATACGCCTTTATACTTGAACTTCTAAATCCAACAATCCTGAGATTATCTGCAGAAACTTATCCTGGCGCAGACTTAGGCTCAGATCACAATCCAGTTGTGGCCAAAATTAAATTGACCTTAAAAAAAACGTTCCCCAAATAACAAACCCAGACCCAGGTTGGATGAATTTCAAGATAACATGGTAGCAACTGAACTCAAGGTCAAACTTAATAAAAAGCTTAAAGACATTAATGAGTCTACCGAGCAAGATGCAGAAAAGTTTAAAAGTGCCATAGTCGAAAGCACAACACTTTTCGGCAAGGATGAAACAAGAAATAAAAAGAAAGTTTGGATGATCGATGAAATTCTTAATAAAAGACGCAGAAAAAAAGGCAGCGATCAGTACCATGAAATCAACAGAGAAATAAAAAACAAGATAAGGTCAGCAAAACAAGAATGGATAACACAGAAATGTCAAGAAATAGAAGATCTAGATGCTAAACATGACACTTTCAATTTACACAAACGCATAAAGGACGCAGCAGGATTATTTAATAAAAGACAAGCTGGAATCCTTGTGAACAATCAGGGCAAAATCACACCGGATACCAAAGAAAGAAGAAGAAAAAGAATGGTCTAGCTACATAGAACATCTCTGTACAGATGACCGATCCAAACAGCCAGTAGAATTCTCAAACCAAGACATAGATATAACACCGAAGGAAGTACAATACGCAATATCTTCAGCTAAAAACAGAAAAGCTGTAGGGCAAGACTAACTATACACTGAGGTTTTGTTACACTGCCTAAAAAACATTATCCATAAAATAATTTATGGAAAATGCGAATCCTTTATAAGCGACACGCAGTTTCGATTTCGTGGTGGGTTCGGGAAAAGAGAAGTCCTGTTTCGCATTCAATTCTTCGTTCAGCGGTCTAGGTATGTGTCGGTGTCAGTATATGCCTGTTTCATAGATTATGAAAAAGCGTTTGATCGAGTCCAACACAAAAAGTTCATAGCTTACATAAAGATAATCGGTAATCTATACTGGGACCAGACTACTCAAATAAAAGTTGATGGCCATTTGTCCGAAGAGTTCCAAAAAAGAAGAGGTATGCGCCAAGGTTTTGTATTGTCTTCGCTGTTGTTTAATATTAATAGTACTTTATAACTGCGAAGAGGGTCTGACGATAAACGGCATAAAAATCGACAACCTACGATATGCCGACGACACTGTCAGTATAGCAGACATGTTGGAAGGCCTGCAAGAGTTGTTGAATCGAATTGCTGCCAAAATTTCGCAATTCGGGCTTAACTTAAATGTTAGGAAAACAAAATGGATGGTCATATCCAAGGAAAAGAACATCAGAGGCATGTTAGAAGTAAATGGGCAGCAAGACGAACGCGTGGATTCATACAAATACTTGGATTGTCTCCTGAATGAGAACTGGGACAACGTGCAAGAAGTTCGTGCAAGAGTTGAACAGGCCAGATCATCCTTTATCAAAATGAAATCAGTGTTGTGTAGTCGCGATCTTAATATCACTCTCCGTCTTCGTGTGCCTTAGAGTTATGTTTTTAGCATCTCATATTATGGCATGGAAGCATGGACACTGACTGAGGCCATGTGCAAAATGTTAGAGGCATTCGAGATGTGGTGTTATCGTAGAATAATAAGGATATCTTCGATGGTCAAAGTAACTAATGTGGATGTTTTGCTTAAAATAAGTAAAGATCTTGAAGTTTCATTTACCTTTAAGAAACGAAAACTTCAATATTTTGGCCATATTTTGAGAAATTACAAATAAAATCTTTTAAGATTGATAATAAAAGGCAAAATTGAAGACAAAGGAGGTCCGGGTCGTAGACGGTATGGTGTTAGTACTACGACACTTTTCCGAAAAGCGGTGGACGTCAGGGTACAGCTCGCGCTGATGTTAGCTAACGTTCGAAGAGAGCATGGCACTTGAAGAAGAGAGTTATACGACTCTTATAAAATCATTATAAGCCTTAAATTAAAGATTTTATAATAGTATGTATAACCTCTTTTAATTTGGAAACCATTATAATATCTATTTTATGGTTTTATAAAGGTTACTAAATATTTGTGCCGACCCTAATTTAGATAGTTAATAAAAAATAAAGTCGTGTTCTCTCTCTGTTTAAAACTGAAACTGAAATAATTTTATGCATAAACCATAAATATAGAATACTCTATTTGGTACTTTACTTTAAATATTCCACAAACTAATTAGCTTCTGAAAAATTTTAGTCCTCCATAATTAGGCAAAAGTTGAGTTAGTTTTTTTTCCGTGTAGGTTTTCACTATAAGACCATTTACTAATTGTTTCAGTGCCTATGTTACTAATTAACCTAATGGGTGTTATTATTTTTGATTTAATTATAGCCTTGTACGAACTAATAAATCACAATATCATAAAAGCAAGTCACTATTGCAGAGGTTTCTTTTGAGATCTTGTACCTCCTTAAATTGTTGTTTTTTTAATCTGCATAGAATCTTTTCGGATAACAATGAATTAAAAAATTATTTGGAACTGTCAAAGTTTTTACTTTTTGGAGTGTCTGTCTTCCCCCGCTTCTCAAATATTTAAAACCGAATAGTAGTAGTAGTAGCAGTAGTAACTAGTAGTAGCAGTAGTAACTAGGGGGCGGCCCAATCGGTCCCTTTTATCCCCCAGCCCCCTAATCTACCACCTGTACCGCTTGTACGGTAATGGGCTCTCCGAGCCTTCCTGTTCTGTTCACAAAGTCCAGTACTTTGGCCCACTTGAGAGCTCGTAGGTCCTCTGCATCCAGGTTCGGTTGTCCGAGTACCTGATGCCTCATCCTTAGGTATGCATCGCACTCCGCAACGAGGTGCCGGGATGTCTCCTCCGCCCTCCCGCAGGCACGGCAGATAGAGTCATTCCCGATCTCGATGCGAGTCAGATGCTTACTGAGTCGGTTGTGGCCGGTCAGTATCTCTGTCAGTAGTCCAATATCTTTTCGTGTCCTTCCCAGGAGCCAACCGAATAACTTGGAGAGAAGAAATTTTGACGCTCTTATATTATGAAAACGTTTTTTGTATTATTATTATAAAATTTTAGATTATCCAGCCAAAGGTTTGCAGAGCGATCCTTTAATGCCGATTTCATTATTTAATCCCTACTGAGGGGAATATATAAAAAAATAAAGATGCCATTTCACTTTTTCAAAAGATTCTAAAATAATATTTTTAGCCGTAATTTAAAAATAGGAAAGGAAAATAGACCAAGCACACTCTTAATTACCTCATTTTCATAAAACAACAGTCATGAGTGCTTTTTATGCTGAATAAGGCTTCAAGTTAATTTACTTTCTAGTAAGGCTACAAACTTCTTTTTTTTAATTACTTTATTTCTGATATTAAATTTCGCTAACTTTGGCGGTAATATTTGTTTTTGGTGAGAATAGAAGTTTTAACTTCAGATTTAATTTTTGGCAGTTTTACATTTAAGTTAAAATTTTAGATATTTCTGAGACTGTGATAAAACTATTATATTTATTTATTTTAATGGTTTTCGTCTATTAAATAGTACCTAGAAATATTGTCAAATTTATAAGAGTTCACTAAATTTTATGTAGATTAGCCTTTATTATTCTGGATGCCGATATCAAAAAGAGGTATGTCCGAGATTATAGAAAATTGTCGTTGTTTTCATTCTCTCCTTTTTTTCATGCTACTGGTAAAGGATTCCCGACTGAAACTTTAAATTTGCAGACATTCTCTAGTGTTGATTATTTCCAGCAGCTCTCAAAGTCGTTGGCATTACCGTGGCTGGTAAACTTTTTGGTTAGAATTTTTTTTTTAATTTTACAAGAGCAGTGCCTTATGTGGACAACATCCTTGAAAAATCATAGTCTTGCTTTTTATTTCGAAGGGACATTGAATTTTAATTAAGATGCCAATAAGAAACGCCGACGTTTAAAAAGTGGAAAAAGGAACACATCACAAAGAGAAAAGGAGGCAGTAAAATTTCAGCTCACAAATGGGCTTCGTTTATTGACTGGTGATATTTCAATAAATCACTTTCCTTTTTTGTAGTTTTTAATAAAGTAAGCTCATGGCTACAAAGAAACACCTTTTATTCAATTTTATAACAAAGATGGCTATACATAATAAATAAAGGTTTACTATAAAACTTCCCTGGCTTAAGAAGAAGACTTTTCTTGGGTGTTTCCACACTATTCAGGGCTGTATTCAGACTCTTCTCCATGGTGTACTCCGACTTTTTCAGAGTGTATCCAGGTTTTTCCAGAGTGTATCCAGACTTTTCCAGGGTCTTTCAAGACTTTTTCAGAGTGCAGTCAGACTTTTCCAGGATTTTTACACTTTTCCAGAGTGTATCCAGACTTTTCCATGGTCTTTCCAGAGTTTTCCAAAGTGTGGCTAGGCTTTTCCAGGGTCTTCCCAGAATTTTATAGAGGTTATCCAGACTTGTCAAGGGTCTTTCCAGACTTTTCCAGACTTTTCTAGGGTCTTTCCAGACTTTTCCAGAGTGTATACAAGCTTTTCCAGGGTCTTTACAGACTTTTCCAGAGTGTACCCAGACTTTTCCAGAGTCTTTCCAGACTTTTCAAAATTATAGCCAAACTTTTCCAGGGTTTTTCAGACTTTTCCGGAGTGAATCCAGGGTCTCTCCAGACTTTTTATCGATGTATTGGGACTTTTCCAGGGTCTTTTCAGACTTTTCCAGGGCGTATCCGGACTTTCCTAGGGTGTAACCAGACTTTTCTAGGGTGTATGCAGACATTTCCTGGATGTATTCAGACTTTCCAGGGTCTTTCCAGACTTTTTCAGAGTGTATACTGACTTTTCCTGTGTGTTTCTAGATTTTTCCAGGTTGTATCAGGACTTTTCCAGGGTATATTCAGACCTGTGTGTGTTTCCAGAGCTTCCAGTTTTTTGGGGGTAGCTATGAAGGGTATAATAGGGGAATGCTTAAAAATAAATGGCATCTGCGCGTCAACACAAGTAATCACTATGTAATTTTTTTTTCTTTTCTACTATCTACCTGTCAGACTTTTACAAAGTGTAACTAGGCTTTTCTAGGGTCTTTCCCGAATTTTCCGGAGTATTGCCAGACTTTTTCAGGGTCTTTTCAGACTTTTTCAGAGTGTATCCAGACTTTTCCAGGTTCTTTACAGACTTTTCCAGGGTTTTTTTCCAGAATATTCCGGAGTGCATACAGACCTTTCAAAGGTCTTTCCAGACTTTTTCAGAGTATAGCCAGACTTTTCCAGGTCTTTCCAGACTTTCCCAGAGTGTATCCAGAGTCTTTCCATACTTTTCCAGAGTGTAACCAGACTTTTTCTGGATGTATCCAGACTTTTCCAGGGTCTTTTTAGACTTTTCCAGGGTGTATTCAGACTTTTCCAGGGTCTTTCCGGACTTTTCCAAAGTGTATCCAGACTGTTCCGGGGTCTTTACTAACTTTTTCAGGGTTTTTCCAGACGATTCCAGAGTGCATACAAACCTGTCAAGGGTCTTTCCAGACTTTTTCAGAGTATATCCTGACTTTTCCAGATCTTTCCAGACTTTTCAGAGTGTAACCAGATTTTTTCTGGATGTATCCAGACTTTTCCAGGGTGTATCCAGATTTTTTCTGGATGTATCCAGACTTTCCAGGATGTACCCAGACTTTTCCAGGGTCTTTCCAGACTTTTTCAGAGTGTATGCTGACTTTTCCTGGTTGTTTCTAGATTTTTTCAGTGTGTATCCGGACTTCTCCAGGGTCTATCCAACCCTTTACGGGGTGCCTTCAGACTTTTCCAGGGTGTATTGAGTCTTTTTTAGAGTGTATCCAGAATTCTTGAGTGCAGACTTTACTAGGGTGTATCCAGAGTTTTCCTGGACGTATCCAGACTTTTCCAGGGTCTCTTCAGACTTTTTCAGAGTGTATGCTGACTTTTCCTGGGTGTTTCTAGATTTTTCCAGGTCGTATCCGAATCTTTACGGGGTGTCTTCAGACTTCTTCAGGGTGTATCGAGCCTTTTTTAGAGTGTATCCAGAATTCTTGAGTGCTTCCATAGCTTTCCAAAAAGGTATTAAACGGTAATAAAAAAAACTTTTTTTTTAGGAATGAAGTTTTTTGGGGGTACCGGTAGCTCCGAAGTGTGTAATAGGGGAATGCTTAAAAATAACATGTATCTAAGCGTCAACACAAGTAATCACTATGTGTTTTTTTTGCTTTTCTAGGGTCTTTTCAGACTTTTACAAAGTGTAGCAGCTTTTCTAGGGTCTCCCGAATTTTGTAGAGTGTATCCAGTTGTTTCCCAGGTCTTTCCAGACTTTTCCAGCATGTATTCAGACTTTTCCAGAGTGTAGCCGGACTTTTTCAGGGTCCTCACAGTCTTTTCCAGAGTGTAACTAGACTTTTTCAGAGTCTTTACATACTTTTCCAGAGTGTATCCAGACTTTTCCAGGGTTTTTCCAGACTATTCCAGAGTGCATACAGACCTTTCAGGAGTCTTCCCAGACTTTTTCTGGATGTATCCTGACTTTTCCAGGGACTTTCTAGACTTTTCCAGGGGTTATCCAGACTTGACTAAGGTGTATCCAGATTTTTCCTGGACGTATCCAGATTCTCCAGGGAGTACCCAGAGTTTTCTAGGGTCTCTCCAGACTTTTTCAGAATGTATGCTGACTTTTCCTGGGTGTTTCTAGATTTTTCCGGGTCGTATCCGGATCTTTACGGGGTGTCTTCAGACTTCTCCAGCGTGTATCGAACCTTTTTTAGAGTGTATCCAGAATTCTTGAGGATTTCCAGAGCTTTCCGAAGAGGTATCAAACGGTGAGAAAAAAAACTTTTTTTTTAGGAATGGAGTTTTTTGGGGGTAGCTCCGAAGGGTATAATAAAGGAATGCTCAAAAATAATAGGTATCTGCGCGTCAACACAAGTAATCGATGTGTAAAATTTTGGTATGATTGGTGCAGGAGTTTTTAAGTTAGAGTGGGTTTCAAAGTAGGCGACAGATAGACCGACAGACTGACAGACTGTCCGACCGACAGACAGAGCGACGGCGTCTGGATTCGTGCTTGTCACTATTCGAAACCTCAAAATTCGTAGAGGATCATGAAAATATCAAAGTGCGATTTTTAGAAGATTACATTACTTTCCTTAGCGAGGGAAGTAATAAAAATAAAAGATATATCTATATTTCTAAAACCTACAATAAAGAAACAAGCACTACAAGTTGCATATCCACTAATTGCGATCACAACTTCGTTTACATCTGAATGCACCAACCTTTTGGATCCGTTCGACTAAAAAGTTCCCTGCGGTTTCGAAGGCGCAACAAAAAAAAACCATAATTACAAAAAAAAAATAGATCAATCATTTTTTTTTTTAGATAAAAGTTCTAATTTATTTTGAACTTGCTGAAACTGCATATATAAACGTATTTCTAGACCTTTTCAATATATGCCGGTCCAATTTTAAAAATTTTAGTCATTTTAAAAAACCAAGACAAGAGAATTTTGGAATCTGGCGTTAAAATTGACATTTTGTAAAAATCCAAGATAGCGGACAATTTTAGCTCTCCCTGCAAATTTTTTGTGTGCACCACTGGTACAAAAGTAAAAACATATTTCGAAAGCCATGTTCTTCCCTGGTTTACTGATGTATCGCTTGTTAAAATCGGGTAAGAAATAAGAAAGTGATAAATTTTTTAAATAAGTGAGTTGCATAAGCCTAATTCAGTCAAATAAAAAAAAAAGTTTTAAAATATATTACTTTATTTGAGTGCGTTTCTCATCAAATTCAAATGATGCACCCAGTTGAACACATTGTAATTTCGTTACTTTTTAGCCGATCTTTATTAGCGACACAATGGTAGATTTGGAAATAATGAGGCTTTACACGTAAATTTAACTTTTAACCCAGTGGCGCACACAAAAATTTGCAGGAGAATGCAAAACAACCTACTTTTTAAAACTGTCCGCTATCTTGGATTTTTACAAAATGTCAATTTTGCCAAAAAAGTAACAAATTTTGAAACCTTGGCTTTTCAAAACGGTCAGCGCTATTAAAAACGTAAAAATTCATCGAAAAGCATAGCCAAGCACAAATGATGCTTTTTTTATTTGGCTAAATTAGGCTTACCAAACGAACTTTCTTATTTCTTACCCTATTTTAACAAGCGATACATCAGGAAACTAAGGAAGGACATGGCTTTCGAAATATATTTTTACCTTTGCAATGATGCGCACAAAAAATTTGCAGAGAGGGTCAAAAATACTTATCGTTTAAAATTGTCCACAAGTAATTTTTAGGTGAAGACATACGTGTCCCGCCATTTGTAATTAAGAAGACACATGCTGTTGAGTGTTAGTATGACGGACGCATATTGCAGTGATTTATTCCATGGGCATTCTTACGGGGTTTTTACCTTAGATTAAAAAGAGACAAGATATCTGGTCGAAAGAAAACTCTTTGGCAAATAATAACCACGTTTAGTTACAAAATTTGACATCACACGACAAAACCAAAACAATGGGTCGGAATAAATTACATATCACTCTAAACGTTGGAGAGGGAAAGCGACGGTGATATGTAGGATGTAACGTAGTGGCGAAAATAAGTCTAAATGAAGTCTGTTTTGCCGCGATTATTCTTGAAGTGTGAGAATGCATTTTATGTGCTTTGGCTATTGAGTAATCGAATCCTTTAGCGATTTCGAAAATTCAAGATTTCTCAGATAATAATACAACCAAAGTCATCGTAAACATTGGGTATGTTTAAGTAGTTCATCTAAGGTTTGTACCTACGTAAATATAAGTCGATCCTTTAATATTATTGAGTTTATTTGCTTTATGGTAAAGTAACAGAGCTGCTTTTCTAGCCATTTTATTCTATGCCAGACACTTTTGCTTTAAAGTGTGATTTTGGTGGGCTTTCCAATGAATAAATAAGTGAAAGCTTTTACATGAGTTGGCAAAATGGACGCAACATAAGTCGATAACAGGCCTTTAATGTCGATATGCTCTCTCCGAATGGAAAACAATTGCCAACAATTCCTACATCCAGCGTACCCTACTACAGGAAAGCCAGTCCTGTTTTAGACACGTGAGTTGCTCGGGCGCTAAATCCCAAGCTTTGCATTATAATCTCTGCGTTTTAATTATCTTTAATTTATGAACACTGCGCTTGCCACGATGTTTCAGTAGGATTCAGCATATTTAAAGGGGTATTCAGATATCATATTTCGCTACGGCTTAATTTTCAAGATTCCAATTTAACACCATGCTCTCCGCTTATTTAAACGCGAAACTAAGTTCTTATTAGACACCTCTTCATGCCTAAAATTAAAAGAGCATAAATTATTTCAAAAGGATTTAGCCAGGGTGAATAAATAACAAAAAACAAAGAATGGCGAGCTTTCTCTCGCTTTTTTCAAGAAAGCTCGGTATTCTTTGTTTTTATCATAATTTATGTTTGGCGAAATTTTAAAAACAAGTCGCATAAACAAAGAGTTCCTAAGTACCTAATAAAGGAAAAAATAGAGGAATGAATAATAAAATTTCAAAATTTTTATCGTTGAAAATGTCACAGAGATGAAGGTTCTTGGCATTAGGACCAGTGCTTCAATAAAACACTTAAATTAAACCCACGAGTATACTTTTACTCTTCTGCAGAGCTGCAAAAAACACGAAAAATATTTTTTTGGTAAACTGAACTTGGTTAATATTTTTTGAGAAAATTTTGTTCTTTATATATATTACACAAATCAAAAATAATAAACAGGGTATGTTAACAATTGGAATATCAATACGGTGATATATTTATTCGGTTTAAAAAAGTCGCGACTTCAAATACACCCAATAGCAGAGCGAGTCTTTTTGTAACATAAACCATATTTCTAATATATCAGTCTAATATAGACATTAGGGTGATTTTGGACAGGTTTTTGACCGGTCTGTTATCCTTACCTTTATTTTGCGCGGGCGCAATCGTGCTCTGTCACGCTGTTACCTTTATTAAAGTGAACCACTGACGCTAACTAGCGCCGAATAGCGACTTCCTTTACTGTTAAAGCGCGAACCAACCAAACGTGGTGTGATTCTGTGGTAAAAGATTTTTAGGTTAGAAAGTTTCTTTATTTTACAGATATATCTTAATTTTTTATTTGTACCTTATTTTTATGTGAACAATAGTATGTGTGTTGTTTATATGATTAAACACGAGCGCAAAAATTTTACAATGAGGAAAGAAAAAACATCAAAATAGGTAAAGTTATTAAAACAATTGTGTTTTTCACGTATTAGCCAACGTATTTTGCAAAGACACGAGTGGTCTTTGTGCGGAAGACGTCCTGACACGTGATCCATCGCCAATCCACGACCGGTTTCGATTTTATTGAATCTCATCAGGTGGATCCAGGCAAGAGCTCCGTGTAGAGTTAACACTATACAGGGGACTAACTAAAACAACTACTCCGAGGGCAAATACCCCTACCGGCATTGAATTACAAAGTTAGTTCAAAGCTTTCGTTGGCAAAGAAATTAAAACAATTGTGTTTTTCACGTACGTATGCGAAGATGAAGTTTTAATTGAATTATTAATTTATCTGAGCGTTTCATGACCATAACATGCAAATTAGTGTACTATACTTTTCCTACGACCAACGAAAATGTCATCATAAATATCAGAAATTATTAAAAATATCAAACGCGAACATTCGAAGTCAACAACCTTCATAACCTGAGGTTTCAATGACGTTCTATCTAAAACGTCAAAACAAATAAGGCTACTAAGAGACTTTCCATATATCTTTTTAAAAACAAGTTTTTTTTAAGGCTATAGTTTCTCCCCAGATCTTAAGCAATGCCTTGTTCTTTAATTTTTTAATCTTTTGCCATAGTGGACAGGGGAAACTAAATATCAGAATTAGCTGAAATTTTGCAGGGGTGATCATTTTTAATGCTTAATCTCTCAATAATTTTTTCTTCAAAATAAAATCTCTGGTGCTGTCATCTATCCAAAAAGCCTCAAAATAATTGCGGTTTAGAACAAACCCGATTTACAAAAAAAAATAGAGAAATCCTCACAATTTCCTCTGGATTACATTTTTCCTTTTTATATTTCCTTGCTTTAGCGAAAATAAAAACTAAGTTTCACTTTTTCTAAAAGCCTGTGCACTCCGGAAAAGAAAACCGATCAATCAATCATACTTCATTGAATTTGGGACACACACGCAGTTCAAGTGTTGACCAATAGACCGCAGAATTTACACGATTCCATGGTAACTGCAGGTGTTTTGACAACAAACTTTAAATCGGGCCGCAGTGGGACAGAAGAGTATTTTTACGTTTTCTGACAGAAAACCATTCGAGGTTATGTTTATTTTTCAAAAATGTGTTTTCAAAAACATTGTTATAAAAAAATGGAAAGACTTTTGCTAGTCGTTGACGCTTCTGTTTAAAATAGAATACGATTATTTCGTTTAGCGCCAGTGGCCGATTTTAAAATCTGGAGTGTTTCCAATTCCATTATAAATGCAACTGTAAATGCAAGCTTTGTTACGTTAAAACTCACGTTTCATGTAACTACTGTATTACCACTAAAATTTGTAAAAAAAAACTTAAAATCTAATAACTTTAATTTTATAAAATACGCACAAATACGAATATTATACTATAATTCTATTCCAATAGCTCTACATCCATCTAGGGGAAGATCAGTAAACTTTCAAAAAGCAAATGTAAAGATTTTTGTGTTCTCTTTAAACATCACTAGAACTAGATTCCTTATTTTAACGAAAATGTAGAGCGTGAGCCATCAGGAACTTTAAAACTTTTTAAATTTGACCATTTTTGGTTAATTTTTTACTTTAATTCCATTGGGAATTAAACACCATAATGTGGAAAATATTTTGATGTGTTTTTTTTATTCATTTTTATTTTATCTAGTTATACTAGAGGACATTTTTATGGCAACCAATTTTTTTTTGTTAACATGCATTTTCTGGTCTTTTTGTCACATTAATTTTTATTATAAATAAGTTTAAATAATTTATTTACCTAAAAGGGCTTTAATGCTTTGCGCCCTTTCTTTTGGAATGGTTAGTTGAAAAACTGTTTCTACTGTGTTTTCTTTGAAGTTTTTAGCATGGTATTTGGGAACCGTTACTCATAGAGTTTTGCCTTGTGCAGTCTTTGAGTTCATCATTTACCAAAACGCTACTTAATCTGGAATTCATGGTTAGAAAGTTAGATAAACAACCAGCCATATTACCTACCTATCTTTTGTTTACCGAAGGACTAATTTTTACCTACTTTTTGCCTTCCTAAGAGCTTAATTTTTTTATGTGACTAATTGATCACACAAAGTTGATGTTCTTGGCAAGAAGTTCGACCACTGTTGAAGAGACCCTGATACAGGTACGCCAAACATTTATTTTGTTAGTTATATCAATGTGCGCTATGCATATCTTTGTGTAAATTTTGGCTACCCTGTAAAAAATCCTCGCTTTATCTATCTTGTACCTTTTATATTTTTTTATCTTTGATAAATAAGGCCTAGATTTGGCTCAACAATACCTAACAAAAAATATTTTCCTACATTTTCTTTTTATAAAATATCTTTATTTTTTTATTTTTTTCTTGTTAATTTCAGTGTGATTAATAGAGCATTTATTGATTGTCTTTCTTTCTGGTTTAGTCGTGAATTTTAATATTCTTGTTTAATGACTACTCTAGGAGAAAGCGAACAATATCTAATTTTTTTTTCCAATTTCTTCAGAAAATTGTATATAATAGTTTTTTCTATGATTGCTTATAAATTATAAAATTTTCAAAATATTACTCATTTTTCTAATAAGAAATAAATGAATACTTTATCTATTCAAAGAATAATTTGAATAACTCCCCAATGTGACTTTTTCCCAAATATTGACTTTTGCATATTTTTAATCCTTGGCTTATAAAGATTCCTTTACTTGAAAAATGTAAAAAATCTTATTTTGTTTTGTCATTAGCTAGTTATTCAAATTAGGTTTCTATTGAATACTAGAGAATGTAATAAGAAGAGATTTTTTTTCCGAGTTTTTTTTGTGACAAATTATAGACAGTTTTTTTATTTATTTATAAAAGAAAATCCCTTTTTTAGATTTTCTGGCTAAAAAAAACATTTTTGAAGTTGAACACAATGTTGAAGCATTATTTGTTAAATTTTATCATCTCACGTTTTTTTATTTTGACAAATACATTGTTTATTTGTTATCCAATCAAAATCTTTTATTTTGCATCACCAAATTTATTTTAAACACCCTATAGTTTTTAAGTCATATGTTGTTTCAATTTTGAAACAACAAAATAGTGTGTTTTGATAAAAAGTGAACGACAGTGAGAAAAAAAACATCGAAATAGGTAAGCAAAGAAAATTTTCCTCAGTTGCAAAGAATCTACGACCCATTTAGCCGTGGCAAAGGTTTTTTTTTAATCACCCAACTTTTTGGTCCATAAACAACTTTATTTTAACAAATTGACCAACTAAATAATGTAACAAAATTGGCACCCAACGCTGTTATTGTTTTTTTTTTGTAACAGTTAAACATTACACCCAGTTATTTTAATACGTAGTTGGGTAGCGTTTTTTTCAGCA
The DNA here is from genome assembly GCA_963921995.1 of Oxystoma pomonae. Lineage (NCBI taxonomy): Eukaryota > Metazoa > Arthropoda > Insecta > Coleoptera > Brentidae > Oxystoma > Oxystoma pomonae. The sequence continues at coordinate 75,046,759 of OY998166.1, read as the reverse complement.
GAAAATTCTGGTTTTCTTTTATTTTAATATTTTACTTGGTTTTTTAGCGGCGCAGAACACGAATAGTCAAAATAGGTAACCTAACCCCAGATTTTTGACCCGGTGCTAAAAAATCTCTGCTGTCCCACTGTGGATAAACATAAACAAAGTTTCCGCGTTGCCATGGAAAACAAATTCAATTTCAATTATCACTACGACCTTAAATGTGTTATATGTCAATTTAACGGGACTTATTTTTGGTTAGGTACTAAAATTATATTGGATTTATTTACGTTTAATAAATATTTATTATCTTAAAAATATAGAAAAATAATTCACATTTTTGCGTCTTATAAAATAAAGTTTCCTCGCTTGTCACGCCATCTTGTAGTTTACGTCTAAGCTTTATGATTATCCAAGGACCGTAAATGAACCATTACAATCGTGTAGAGGGGGTCGTAAAATTAGTATTATTCGTAGGTCATAGGTAAATGTCTTTACGACACGGGCAGCGATGTTACGACTTTAAAGTCGTCTCTAGTTTCATAGTTAAAGTTGAGCTTTGACTGTGGCCAAAGCAAACATTTAGTGTTTTTATAGGAAACACTATATCTACCGATTAAACCACCGTCGCGTCGTTGGGATAAAGTCGATGAAATTATCGAAAAAGCTGCTATCTTTTTTAGGAAGATATTTATCTCAATATTGATCTAATACTTTACCAAAGTTATGTAGAGGGTTATCTAAGTTTAAGCTTAAACATTGAACTTGGGCGAAACAAATGAACTACAGAAACAAGAAATGTTTATATTTTACAAAAAATGCATGGATTATAATTCAGTTTTACTAAAAGGCTAAACCACATATTGCCTCAGGTACTCCTTGGTAAAACGAATGTAACTAAAGTAACAAATTATTTTCCAAAGACAGCCATATCGTATGCGGTATACGTGTCAATCTCAGTCGTTTTCACCAGGTCTCCCCTCTAAGTAAAAAAGGGGACAAATGATTACTGATGCAAAAAAAACATGAAGGAAAGCATAGATACATAAAATTGTAAATAAAGTGATTGTAGATTTTTTATTGATAAGAATTACGAATTCCGATTTTGAAAAATAATGGTTTGACAAATTCAGGGTTTTATTAAAAATTAGTTTACAAATTACGAGATTGATACTAAATGAGTTGGATGAACAATGGTTCGATTAAAAACGGGTATAATAAATTTCGAATTTGTTATTGAATAGGTTTGAAGAAATAAGGTTCAGATAAAAAAATTGGTTTAACGAATTGCAGTTTGATAGTGAATGATTTTATGTTTAAACTTTATTTTATTTAAAGGTTTGATTTTGCACATTCTAATAAACCGTGGGAGTCCGCCAAAATGAATAGATTAAAAAAAATACCTTCAAGCATGATTAAATTGCAACATCCTAGCGGAAAAGAAAGAAGCAAAAGAGAGTTTAAATATTTGTTAGTCTTAGAGACAGCAAACGGATTTCCCAAGTTTGTAATTTTGTAATTAAAAAGGAAAAAGTGAAAATAGTCACTAATGTATTTATTTTGATTTATCAAGGAAAAAAAGTGAGTAACCACGGTACGGCTTTTACCAAAACATTTTTTTTATATATTTTGGGAAGACATTATATACGTTTTGAACGCTGTTGCGAAGATTAAATACAGTCCATACCATTTTTATTTATATTATTTAGACAAAACCTAACCTCAATGATCCACTGAACAAATCAGGTTTGAGAGTTGACAGAAATCCAAAAGCCCTAGCTTGTTGTTGTTGTCAATTTACATTATGAAATAGTTATCAAACTTTATTTTATGCTCGTAGACGGTAAGTTGGAATTTAAGCAGAAATAATTAGTTAATTTAATTAGCTTAGAACACATTAAAACAGACACTATAGGTACCATAGTTGCAAATATAATTACAAAATAAAAAACAAAATTTAAAAAAATAATCAAATATTATTCTACTGTCAGATCAGGTAGGCCACGAATTATATGTAATAAAAACACAGCGTACACAGTGTTTTTATGTGTGTTTACTGTTTTTGATTTGTCTAATTTATGTATTAAAAAAAAACTTTTGTTTTTCCAAAATTGTTAAACCATTTTTTTGTCATGTTTTTTGCAGCACTGAAGAAGAGTTAAAATATACTCGAAACGTTGGTATAACACATTTGTTTTATTGAAATACTTGTCCTAATAAAAAGAACCGCTATTTTTAAAAATGATATTTTTGGAAAAATAGGAAAACAACTTTAAGAGTTAGTTATTTTATTTTGATAAGATTAAGTAGTAATTAATATCAGGGAGCCCATATAAATTAGGAATTTATTCAAAGATTTTTTTAAATACAGTTTTGCTTTCTACCTAAAATTTTTGCTTTGAGTATGGGGTTCACTCAGAAAACCATCCAAATTGAAGTGTCTACTTAGCTTTTTTTGATAGTGGTAAGTGAAGTTTCTATTAGCCCCAAGTGATGAATTCAATAGCTGCAAGTAAAACAAACTACTTGGACCCGAGTTTGCTAACCCTTATTAAATCTACTTACCAATATGCGACAAGTCACTTGACTTTCCTTTCACTTAAAGTTAGTGAATTTTTCTACTAGTTAGTTAACCCTGAGTGATTTATCTACTTACCAATATGTGACAACTCACTGAACTTTCCCTTCACTTACGGTTAGTAAATTTTTCTACTAAAAACAAGCCAAGGCATCTAGTATTAAAAAATCATGCGGCAAATAATATTCGTCCTAATAATAATGCATGCCTATAATATAATAATATAATAAATCATAATGGAAATATGTTAAAAATACTCTAAAAAAAATCGATGACGGGAAACGAACCCGGTAACCCTTGGTTTAGAGATGCTTGTCGATATATATCCACCAAACGCGAAAATTCTTTGATTAAGCTTTAATCATTATTAACACTTTTCAGTCGACCATAAGAATCCGTCAAACGCGTATATTTTTTCGCACTTTTTTATTATTTGTTTTTTTTTCTTAGAGTGTATTGTGATAGGACATGCTTTTTAGAGCTGAAAAATATTTTTTTTATTTAATTTAAAGCCATATTTTAGGAGTTATACTGGTTTTGCGCTACTATAGATTTACTAACGGTTAGTAGATACTTCACTTACGGTAAGTGAAATTTTTACTTATGGTTAATATGTTACTTTATAACCTTAAGTAGGTGAGAAAACTTATGGTAGTAGTATTAGTAAATAGGGGGCGCCCCTAGACCTGGCAAGTAGGCCCAATCGGTCCCTTTTTACCTTAACCCAGCCCAGCCCCCTAATTCACCTCCTGTACCACTTGTACGGTAGTGGGCTCTCCGGGCCTTTCTGTTCTCTCCATGAAGTCCAGTAATTTGGCCCACTTGAGAGCTCATAGGTCCTCTGCATCCAGGTTCGGTTGTCCGAGTACCTGATGCCTCATCCTTAGGTATGCATCGCACTCCGCAATGAGGTGCCGGGTTGTCTCCTCCGCCCTCCCGCAGGCCTGGCAAATAGAGTGATTCTCGATCCCGATACGAGTCAGATGCTTACTGAGTCGGTTGTGGCCGGTCAGTATTCCTGTCAGTAGTCCAATATCTTTTCGTGTCATTCCCAGGAGCAATCTGAGTTTGGCCGCATCCGATTCGTCGATAAATTCTTTGGACTTTCTGCATCTTTTTCCATTTTCCCAGGAGTCTGACAGTGCGTCTTTAGCCCATTTAATGAGTCGACTTTGCAACTGTCTCCTTGTTATACCTAAGAGTGGTTCCAGCCCCACGTATTGTGTGCTGGCCCCGATCCTAGCGAGTTCATCTACGTTTTCGTTGCTCGACACTCTCATGTGTCCTGTAACTCTCTTGTCTTGACCCAAGGCTTCCAGTGCTTCGACGCACTTTTCCACCAGAGTAATGGCAATTTTTGGCGCACTAAGTGCCTTTAGGGCCGCTTGGCTGCCGGAGCATATGTACACATGCTCCTCCAGACCATTGAGAACCTCTTCTAGTGTTGCCGCTATTATAATGGCGTACACCTTGCTTTGGAAGACCGTAGCTTGCTCTCCGAGCAAAAAACTTATGGTAAGTAGACAGTTCACTTGTCTCATATTTAAATGAAGTTTCTACTTGAGGCTAATGAATTCTTACTTAGGATTAGTGGATATTTTTCTCAGTGTTTTGCCTAAAAAGTAGTTCTCAGTCGGCCCTTTTTGCGTAACCCCAATTCAACTACCTAATAATTCACCGCCTGTGCAGCAGTTGGCTATCCGGACCACATTGTTTTCTTTATAACCTCCAGTAAATCGAATCCCAGTTTAATCCAGCAATACCTGCTAGACAGGAAAAATATTTTTTAATAACTCCACAATTCTAGCATACCGCTTTCAAATGCTGGAATGGCGGTATTTTGACATTCTATAAATCGGACCAGTACGAATTGTTTTTTTTTTTGGGGCTATATCATAGATTGAATAGCTTTCCTAAAGATAGTTTATATAGCATTGTACAGAGTGTTTCAAACTGGGCGCTTTTGAGGGCTCTAAGGTACTTCCAGGGAGATAGAAAAAAACTGACCCGCACTTCCAAGGCTTAATTTTTAACAGATATTTATAGGTGAAAACTGAATCTTGATATTTTAGATCATTTCTGAGCTACGGATTCTTTTTTAGAAGTCTGAATTTTGGCATTCGGTACCTAACTTTTTTATTTTTAGATTTTTTTTTGTGTAAAGCGCTTTTTGGTAATGTTTTAAGCAGAATTCGACTATCAAACTGCATTTTTTCAGTCACTTTTAATTTTTGAGATATAACAAGAATTTTTTATTTTTATTTAGAATGACCCTTTTTTATTGAAATTTCAAAATCAGCTTGAAATTAACTTTTAAAAAGTGTATCACTTTGTATTTTATTTTTTATATTTTCATATATTTTTATTTTTTTATTGCTTATTTACTTTATCTATTACTATTTTGTTTACCTTTTTAATTACTTTTTACAATACTAGAAAATAAAAAAATATAAAAAAATAAAAATCTTAAAAGTAGCTCATAGACAAATCAATAAAATTTTCACGGGCCAAAAATGTAGTAAGACTTTAAAGTAGGCGTTTTCCAACTTGTTTATTATATATTTGTTTAAAAGTTTGAGAAAATGATGTGTTTGAAAATACGCGACGTTTCGATCAGAGATTGTATTGTTTATTATTATGACGCCCATCCAGCATTTAACATATTTTGAAATAAGTTGAAGATATTTTTGTCTAAGGTGCATTGTACTTAACATTTAATCTTACATAAAATTTCATCTCAGCCTACAGACTTTTGATACAGTTTCTGAAAACAAAAAGGTACACATATTGGAACATGTGTACGGGTTTTTTTTTCATTAGCTTTGGTGCTACATATGCGACATCGTCTGTACGATCCCTTTTCTAGAAAGTGCGATCCTACAGATAGTGAAGGGGCATGTGCAAGTCCGTAGGATTTTTAATGGAGGACATTTGTAACTACGTGGGACTGATAGCTCTTTACTCACACAATCATATGGTGTTTTGTTCACATCCATGTAGAAGGGGTTGATATGACGCCATCCTTCAAGATGGCGGCCAAAAATCATAAAAATACAACAATTTCCTGGATGGATAACGACCGTTGGTATTTATTTTGTAGGAATAACAGGCACAGTTGATCTAGAGAGGGGTTTTAAGAAAAAAAATATATAATCTTTAAAACATAGATTTTTGTTTTTGATACATTGCCAACTACTATTTACCGTAAAAAGTAAAATCCCCTATGTAGCCCTTTCCTGGGGGGCTATTTTTGAAAAATATTCTAAAAACCTTAAATAGTAACTCCCTATTTTGACTTCATAGTTGAATTCTCGCCGAAATTCTCTTTCCAATGGTACACAATATCATAAGGTTTGCTTTACTAATTTTCGAGATATTGAATTTCAAAATGTCAAAAATTCAATTTTCATATCAAATTTCAAATATCTCTATTCTGTTTATTATCGATTTTGAGGGTTTTATAAGAGAAAATAAAAAATGATAATAGTTTGACGTTTGCACATTCCTATTTACAGTTTATTGATTTTCAGTGATTTTGACGATATTATTCCAAAAATATGAAGTAGGAGGTCAAATTGTTGTCATTTTTTATTTCCTCGTAAAAAACCACTAAAATCGATAATAAACACAATAGAGATATTTTGTTTAGTTTCTAAGATATGGGCCTTTGAAAATTGAATTTTTGACATTTTGTAAGCCAATATCTCGAAAACTAGTAAAGTAAACCTTATGATATGGGGTACCATTGGAAAGAGAATTTCAGCGAGAATTCAAATATGAAGTCAAAATAGGGGGTTGCTATTTAAGGTTTCCAGAATATTTTCCAAAAATAGCCCCTCAGAAAAGGGCTACATAGGGGATTTTACTTTTTACGGTAAATAGTAGTTGGCGATGGATAAAAAACAAAAGTGTATGTTTTAAAGATTACATATTTTTCTTCTTAAAACCCCTCTCTAGACCAACTGTGCAGGATTTTCGGTCCAAACGTAAAACTAATTTATTAAAACTCTTTTATAAAGCTAAGCTTTTGAAACGTTTTTTTCCTTCTTCAGGGCTAAAATTAAATAAAACACAGAAATAACATTCAGAACAATATTAATCACCTCCATAATAATTTTGTTTTAAATAGTCATATGGCACATACCTTATATGATTTTAATTTAGTTTATCTATTGTTTTATCTTCATACATTTGTAATTTTGAAGTCCTTTTTATTTTTTGATGAGTATAATGATAATTGTATAAATGTATAAAATTGCAGAACTTTTCAGATTTTTTTTGAACCTGTTTTTTTTTTACTTTTTTAAATTATATGGCAGAAGTATAAATTGTCTTGAATGAAGTTTAAGGGTACTGAATTTGATAATATTGCGAACAAACTAGCAAAATTTTTTAAATTAGGTTTATAAAGTAGGTAAGTATGAACAAATAATACTTAAATCTTTGATGTCAGAATTTTTAGATTTTTGTATTTCTACCATTTCTAAAAATAATCTTTTTTCTAGGTTTCTTTCTTTACGTAAAATTTTTAATTTGTTTTAATTAGGATAATGGTGAGTTTCTATAATGCGTTTTGAAATGGCTGTAGTATCTTTTTGTAATTTTATGTCACTTTTGTGCCCCGACATTGCGAGTAATGAATTGGGATATGAATTTGTTAATATAATTTGTTTAAGTTTTGTTAGGTTTCTTTGTTTTAGAGGAGTGTGAACTAATTTTTCTGTTCTGTTTTTTTAGAGTAACAATTAAATTAATTTTTTGTTTATAGCTGTGATAAAAATTGAAATTTATGTATCGTTCGGAGTTGGTTGGTTTTATGTACAAATCTGTTATGAGAGTGTTATTATTTCTAGTTACTTTTGTGTACAAAAATGGTATGCTTGCTTTATTTTCAATTTCAATGGTAAATTGGATTGAATTATTATAATTATTAAAGACTTCAAGAATTTCTTGTTGTTTGTAAACGGAGATAAGTCAACAAGAATTGATGGCCACCTTGTCATTTTTGTCTTTTACGAAATTGGATAAAATAAAATGTGGTTATAGGTCGCCAGTTTGATATATCAGCCGCCATATTGAAACGCGTCATAGCTAAACCAATTTTTTTTAAACAAAATTGTTGGACTTGATCTTCTCATCTTTGTTACCAAATTTGGTTCTCTGGCTTTAATAATTGATGAATAGCACTCTTTATTATGTTATTTTTGCAATTTGTTAATTCTGCTGGGGTATTTATCAAGTTTATTAAGCTTTAAACTGCATCAAACTCTAAGAAACGAATTTACATTTGAAGGTACATTTGAAGTTGGTCCGACAAAACGCTAATGGCAAAAATCTTGTTTAGGTCACTTAAGATCAGATGATCTTGAAAGTCAATTTTTTTGAATGCTCGTCCTCAAATTATAAGGAATCGAGTATAACCGTGTCCTGGTTACGTTGTTATGATTTTTGTCCGCCATATTGAAAGATGACGTCATATCAACCTTTTCTACACGGATGCGAAAAAACACTCGGTGACACGTAAAAGTCTGTCTAAATAGGTGTTAAATCCCCATCCTTGAATTTTATTATGTATGCTAACAAACAAGTATAGTCATGCTTTACTGGCTTAATTAGAATATTTTTATGGTTTTTTAATTATATCTCATTCTAACTCTCTTATATATAATTTAAATGACTTTGGTGGCTAGACAAGTGAGTAGAACATAAAATTCACAGTTCCGAAACTTCATAAAAACAAAAGGCATATAGGTCATATTTACCGGGGTATAGCATAAACATCTGGCACGCCACATTAAAGAAAAATGGTAAGGAGGTTTAAAATAAAGTGTTTATTTATGGCTAAGATGTTAATTTCATCCCCTGCCCTTAAAGTTTTTGCGTAGTGGTAAATTGGAAAAAAACACTACAAAAAGCTGGTTTTTCAATTTTACATGGTATTTTTAAGGTCAATCAAAACCATTTATCAAATAAACTTTTTTTTTTCGTAGTAAGCGTAAGTAAATAAAATGTGGTTATAGGTGGAATCAGCCGCCATATTGAAACGCCATATTGAAACGCATCATAGCTCAACAATTTTTTTTTAACAAAATTGTTGGACTTGACCTTTTTATCTTTGTTGTCAAATTTGGTCGTCTTCGCTTTAATAGTTGATGAATAACGCCCTTTATTATGTTATTTTAGCAATTTGTTAATTTTACTGGGGTATTTTTCAAGGTCATGAAGCTTCAAACTGCATCAAATTCTAAGGATCCAATTTGGCATACATGCACAGTAATTTGTGCATCTAAATTTGGTCTGACAAAGCGTCGACTTATTAACATTTTTTTAAGGGAAAATGGCAAAAATCTTGTTTTTTGCGATTTTTAAGATCACTTAAGGTCGGACGACCTTAAAGGAGAATTTTTTGAAATTCTCGCCCTCAAATTATATGGAATCGGGTATAATCATGATTTTTGGCCGCCATCTTGAAAGATGTCGTCATATCAACCCCTTATACACGGATGCGAACAAAACACCCGGTAACACTTGATTGTGTGATTAAAGAGCTATGAATCCCATAGTCACAAAACTCCTTTATTAAAATATCATGGGATAGAAATTATCGACATATGCCCTTACACTAAGCAATTTGTACTTCCTCAGGTACCACACGCTTATTTTCCACAAACCATCCATATATAAAAGCGCTTTAAGAGGCCCGCCTAAACAAAGCAACTATGTAGTCTATTTTCTTAGTTTATTGAGACGCGAAACCAAAATGGGAAATCGGAAAAAAATTGCACTTTAATATTTAAAGGCGCCGCACACCACTTATGGAACAACAAAAATTTCAGGATTTTAATAAAATTCGAGTAAGTATGTTGTAGATTTTAGTCAAAATCTCCCATGAGCACAAAAAGATGGATCCCGAGCTACAAATGGGAAGCTTGTAGAAATTTTGTACTTTCTAAAACGAATTTTAATGTTGAATGGTTGATCGGTTAATGTTACAATAAGTTTTTTGAGATTAATAAAAAATATTGTAGGGAATGACGTTTTCCGATGGACTTACTAGAACTGACAATTTTATTTTTGAGGAAACTGTTCTGCGAGTTATTATTAACTTGAATTTTGATTTTAGATTGTTTGTAAATTAATTGGATTTATCATAGAAAAGTATGTTTGTAGACAGTGACCATCAACTTATAATAAATTCGAAAAGATGCATCAAACGAAGTATTTCCCCAAGCAACACCGTTCTCAACTAAAAAGCCAGTTAACTCATTTTCGTTTTAGTATCCTTTAGCCTATGATCGGCGCCATATTGACACCAAACTGACAAAAAATGTTTTACTTGTCAATTTGGTTATAAAAAGAGCACTGAGGAGGTAGTAGTTAACAAGCTTTTTAGTTTAGAACGGTATTGCCCCAAGTAGCAAAATGACGTTTATTACATCGTGAAGACTTCATTTCGACCACATTATGTCAAATTGACGTGTAGACGTTGGTGATGTTACTACTTATTGAATCGTATACATCTGTAAGTTTTTTGAGCATGTCGCATTTTGACTATTTCTGTATAAAATATAAAAACTATATTGACTTTTCGCGGACGATAAAAACTTGGAAATTAATCCTTCTTTTTTAAAAGGACCATCTTCTGAAAATAAATTTTACTTCCAAAAGCATTTTCATGTTTTTTTCCTGCCTTTATCCGATTTCTAAGATTTTAATGATAAAAAAAATTGATGGTATTTTTAATAATTTAAGCTGAAAGAGGTATTATAGAGTTAAGTACAAGTCATCTATTATATTTGGGTTAAATATTAGGTTGCTTCATAATATATGGCTATAACCAAAAGTAAAACGGTTTTTTTCTGTGTTCAGGGAAGTGATTATTCTTAAATTTTAAGTGGGTGCTTTCCAATAAAAAAAATATATTACAAAAATAATAGTTTTTAAAATTCAAATTACAGGAAATTTTTTTATTCCAGGAGATCCAAGCAGTTTTATAAATATGTATTGGGGGCTCATGATTCAAAAAAGAAATATTGTTTTTTTTTTGTAATATCTTTTTAGGACAATAAATTTTTCTGGTTTTACCATATAACTCTGAGACAATATAATGGCCCAAGGATTGCGTTTAGGTACTTTGAAAAACAACAAAAATAATTTAAAAATCAGGGTTCACTCTGAGCAAGGCTAGAGCCCCGCATATATGACATTCATTGAAGAAACAGAGAGGCGACATTGGCGTTAACACCAAAACCCTTATATAAACAGGTTTAAACAAAAATCAACTGACTTGAATAAACAACAAAGCTATAATGTAGTGGAGCTCGCAAAATTTACAACAAAAACTCAAAGACCTCAAGGTGTTACCCAAGGATATGCATCTGGGATATAAAACTCCATCAACATACCGAGCTTCGCAGATGTTCTCGAACACATACCTTAAAACTTAGCCACGGACACGTGTTTCGAACTTATTTGAACTGACTTGATCAAAATCAAATAAAAAAAGCAAGGGCATGGCCGTTATAGTATCTCTTAGTTATTGGTTTTTACCATCAGTTTTTATCCACCACCTAGTTCACTTTTTAGTCCACAATACCAATGTTGTATGGGGGACCATTAAAATCGTAATATTTTAATTTTTCTCAATTTTATCAAAAATGAGTTACTAAGGTTCCAAAACACCTTAATCGACAAAAAAAAATTGTCTCTCGGTCTGTCGGTCTGTTGTCTGTCTGTATACACAATAACTCAAGAACGCCTTAATCGATTTTAACGAAATTTGGTACAAAAATCCTCTGTCGGCTGACCATAAACTGATTAATTATCTTTTGGGCAAGGTGGTGGTGGGTTGAAGGAGAGAAAAGCACTATACGGTTTTCAGATTTAGGTTTCGATAAATATTGACTACAAATTTTGTTATAAAGTCCAAATTTGTGGAAGCTTTAGTTTCCGAGTTATTTGGAAAAACTTTAAAATATATAAAAAAAATCATAACTTTAGAAGTAAAGCAGCTATTGATATACGGTTTTTTTGATTTTGGTTTTCGTGAATATTACCCAAAAATGTTTTGACGCTTCTATAAAAGCTCTTTTAAAGAACATCGCACTGGATACATAGGATCCTGGCGATCTGCCGATTTCTTTTAATTTTGAATATGTTATTTTCCTCCCTCAAAGAAGCATTTTTGGTAATAGGAACTTTTGTGTGACCCTTCTGGGTAAGCCAGAAAATATCTTCAAACTCTTAACATTTTTGATGTTTAGATCTGTAGTTTTTAGGAAGTCACTCTGTTAAGGTCACCCTTTTAGTTGAAATTTTAATATTTAATAACCTTAAGCTGTTAGATTTTGACTTTGGCAATTTAAAAAAAGAAGTTTGACGAATTCATTAATCAAAATTTTATGAAAATCAAAATCTTAACAATTCGTCAGGTTAAAAAAATAAAGGGTTTCTCTTAATTATTGAAAAACCATTAATCTAAATATAAAACTTATCGGTACATAAAGTTGGCATAGCCTGTCCTTAATAAAGACGCCACTATTCTTGACAATTCCGCGCGAAGTTTAAAAGGATTCTGACATTGTTGTTGTCGAAATATGTCATCTTTGCTATCAAAATAATGATGACTTTCATAATGTTTGTGTCTGCCTTTAATAAACGACGGAATTAATTTTAATTTGTCAACTTTAAGAATGGCACAATATGAGCATGTTTAGATGACATGTTTATATGACAAAAATATTTCAACCTTCGTGAGGAACTGTCAGAAATAGTGTCGAGTCAGGCTATGCCGACTTTATGTACCGATAACTCCCTAATGATTTGTGGCTTATCCGGTAGAGCCGACAAATGTTTCAATTACCAAAAATGCTTCTCTGACCGGGAGCAACAACATATGAAAAAATTAATGAAGTCGGTAGATCGCCAGGATCCTATGTATCCAGTGCGATATCCTTTGTTTGTTTGAAAAGTTTTGTTTACAAAAATGGACTCAGATCTACAAAATGAGTTGCATCCGGAGGAAGTAATAAAAGCTGCTTCAAGACTCGCTTTTGATTTGCTGCCTGAAAAATCTAAAGAGCGCTTTCAGCGGAACTTTGATGCGTTTATAAACTGGTGCGAATTGAAAAACGTTAAGAAAATCAATGAATCATATTTTTCGGAAAAATCTACCACACATTCTTGATGCTCAAAGTAAGAATAGGTAAATAAAGAACAAACCTAGAAATCTGCCGTTCATGAGTTGTCTTATTAGTCCAAGTGCCAGACCTTAAAATATAAGACTTTACAAAAAAATGGGCTAACACTTTAAGATTTTCACCATAGGTAGGGGTATGTTTAGGGATACGAAAAATACAAAATTGTCACCTATAAAGTGTAGCACTACAATATGGCAAAACTGTAAATAATGAAATTTTACATGGCTTTATTTAAAAATCCAGAAGTCTTATTTGAAAAATTTTTTCTCGGTATTTAAGCTAAAGCTGTCCCTTTAAACGGAAAATAACAAAATTGTCTTATGTCACCTAAAATCAATTGAAATATGTGATCCAAAAAACTCGAAGGACCATTTTTTCGTGATTTTTAGAACGACGCCTAGGGAACAACGATTGCAATAAGTTCGTTCTGACAAGTAATTGACGGCCATTTTAAACTCGCCTTGTAAAAACATCAAAAACGCCATTATCTCCTATACTATAAATGCTAGGACAATAAATCTTTTTTTGTTCGACTGGTATTTCCTTTGTACATAAAAAAGTTATTATACGTTTAGTTTAAAATAAGTTTAGTTGTTTTCAATAAGTCACGTAGTTTCCAAGATATGACCCAAAAATTACCAAATTTGCAGAAAGGATTCATTACATAAGTGCTAGACAATTGAGCTGTATAATTTGTGCTGCGCCTTTGATATGATTAGTACAAGTATTATAGGTAATTTTAAGAATGTCAAAAATACAGTGGCTTCCGCAGAGATTGTCTAGGGGGGGGGGGCTTGAGTAACATAGTCTCAGATAACCATTTTATTATTATTTTTTTAGAAAAATTAAATCTTTAGGAGTACCTATATATTCAATGGCTCCGGGGGAGGGGGGGGCTTGACCTCCGCCCTAACTGCTCCACTAAAAAAGACAATGCTATAAAATAATGCATTACAAAACGGCAACTTTGAAATTTTTTTTTCAATTCCAAATGTAAATATTTTTTTTTGAATTAGCCAAGTCGTTCTACCGATTAAAAAAGCTCATACTCACGGTTTTGTCTCTGGGAGTTCTACTCAGAAACATTCGTAACTTTGACAAACACCAGAAATACCTAAAATTAGAAGAAAATAAAAATATAAAAATATCTAACGCATAAATTATGGTAGCTGAGTACTTACTTTAAGAGTATAATTAAAGCCGTGGTAAAAACATCATCTTCATTAGTTTGATAAGAGAATATGTTGTTTTAACGGAATGTGGGTATTACTAGGGCCCACCATATCAGGAATGTCGTAAACCAGATCTTGTAATACGTTCCTCATGTTAGCGAAAAATTGATTATTAGAAAATTTTAACAAAAGTAGCCAACCGGCTGGTGTATTCCTAAGCCAATCCCGTGCTGAACGCAATTAAACTAATATTTAAATTTAATGAATGAATATTGACTCAGATTTGAAAATTTACAAAATAAAAATTACAACCGGGTGGCTACTTTCGGAGTCGGAGTTTAATAAATTTGAGAAAGGAAAGTCATTTGAATAAAATTTTGAATTAATTAAATTTGAAAAAGTAAGAAAACTTTTTGAAACCGTCAAATAAAAATTACAAAGTTTTCTCCACCGAAAAATATCTATAACAGAGAATGAACTTCACAACAGCTAAGAGCGTCTAACTATAAACAGCAACAAAATCAACAATCTAAGATATGCTGACGACACCGTCATAATTTCGGACACGCTGGAGGGTCTGCAAGAGTTGGTAGATCAAGTTGCAGTAAAAAGCCCGCAATTTGGGCTTAACTTAAATGTTGGCAAAGAAAAATGATGATTGCCAAACAAGAAAATATTAGTGTCGTATTAGAAGTAAATGGCCTACAGGTCGAACGTGTCGATTCGCATACAAATACCTAGGTTGACAGCTCAATGAAAACTGGGACAACATGCAAGAAGTCCCTGAAAGAATGGAACAGGTCTTATTATATTTTACTATTTTTCTTCAAAATGATATCAGTTTTAGGTAGTTAGGATCTGAATACAACTCTTCAAACTCGGGTGCTTCGTTGATAATTGTATAATCTTGTATGGTCAGAGTATGTAACGTAGGTATTCTTTAATTATACTCTTAAAGTAAGTATTCAGCTACCATAATTTATGCGTTAGATATTTTAATATTTTTATTTTTTTCTTCTTTTAGGTATTTCTGGTTATTGTAGAAGTTGCGAATGTTTCTGGGCAGAACTCCCAGCTTTTTAATCGGTAGAAGGACTTGCCTAATTCAAAAAATATCTACATTTGGTTTAGATGGATTTGAAAAAAATTTTTAATGTTACCGTTTTGTAATGCATTACATACTAATATTTAAGTGTCTTTCTAAGTGGCGTAGCTAGGTCGGAGCTTAAGCCCCCCCCCCCCCGGAGCCATTAAATATATAGGTACTCCTAAAGATTTAACTTTCCTAAAAAAATAATAATAAAATGGTTATCTGAGACTACGTTACTCAAGCCCCTCCCCCTAGACAATCTCTGCGGAAGCCACTGTAGTTTCGAAATTCTTAAAATTACCTATAATACCTGTACTAATCATATCAAAGACACAGCACAAATTATACACTTATGTAATGAATTCTTTCTGCAAATGTGGTAATTTTTGGGTCCTATCTTGGGAACTACGTGACTTATCAAAAACAAATAAACTTATTTTTAACTCTCTTTAAACCTGTTGGATTTTTCATAAGGGTGGGTTTTCTTACACCAATTATATTTTTAAAAAAGCCATTTGTTTTATTTTTTTTGCATTATAAAATGTGTTTTTTATATATTTCAGTGCCCAACCGAAATTTTTTAAACTAAACGTATAAAGGCGCATTTACACAGACAAACTTTCCTTTAATGTTGAAATGCCGACAAACATTTAAACGAGCCTCTTGAGCAAAATGTTCAAAGAAATGTTCGAGCAAAATCGCGTACAAAAAAACACACGTAAATTTTGGAGAGAATGTTGATCAAAATTTGTTTGAAGAAATGTTGGTAATAAAAATTTCTTACAAATTTAAATTTTATAGTTTTATGGGAATTCATTGAACTTAACTGAAAATGGAAAGACTAAGTTTTAAAACAAGGTATTTTTAATTAAGTGCTTTCCGACGGAAAAACGATTTCACGTCGAAATTCACGTTTTACCTCATAAGCAACTTCGATTGATCTGATTTTTATAGGGCTATGCCAGTATACTTGTAACTTTTTTGGGGTTGTAAAAAAAAACGAGAGTAAAAAAAAATAAAAATTGGCACTTATTTATTGCTGTTGCTGGGTTAGGAGAAGGTAAAAACCGTAGACTAGTGAGAGGGGGTTTTGGTCAAATGAACATTGACACACAAAATTACAGCAGTGTTTGACAGCGCTGCTTTCCGACTGTCTAAACCTCCCTATCGCCCCCCCAACAACTAACTACTCTCCAGAACAGTTCTCTAAAAATATCCACTTGCATTTTAAAAAGTAATTACTTCGAAGATATTTCCGTTTTCTTTTTGTAATGAAAGAAAACCAAAAAAGTTAAAGAAAAGAATTAAATGTTATTACCTCCATCATTAACTATTTTAACATTGCATATGTCAAAACTGATAGCCAATAATAATGTTTCGCTTGCCGTCGCCTTTTTTTCACAAAAGTTTAAAATAAAAGTTGGTGTTCCATTTTTTTAAAGAATTGAGATCACTGATCACTGATGTAAAATTATATTTATTCTCATTTTTAAAAATATGTTTCCAAAATAGATAGCAATAACTTGCTCAAAAATTTACCCGAACAAGAAAGCTCACAAAAATGTTCGGGCAAAAAATTTCAGATCTTTTGCACGAGCTTTTATTTGAGCATGTTCGTCTGTGTAATTGCGCCTTAAGAGTTTTTATATGTAGAAAGAAAATACCAATCGAAGAAAAAAAGATTTATTGTCCTAGCCTTTAAAGTATAATAGATAGTGGCGTTTATGATGTTTTTACATGGTAAGTTTAAAATGGCCGTCAATTACTTGTCATAGTGAACCCAGGTGGCACCCCCATTTTTTTTTGTTTATAATAATTGCTTAAATAATTTAAAGAATAAAAACAAAATTTATTGCAATCGTTGTTCCCTAGGGTCCTTCTAAAAATTACGAAAAAATGGTCCTTCGAGTTTTTCTTAAAGAAGCCAGATCTAGCTTAAACACCAAGAAAAAATTTTTCAAGTAGGACCTACAGATTTTGAAATTAAGACATTTAAAATTTTAATGTTTACAGTATATTGTAGTGCTACACTTTATAGGTGGCAATTTGATATCTTTGGTATCACTAAACATACCTCTATCTATGATAAAAATTTCAAATTGTTAGCCCATTTTTTTGTGCTCATCTGCCTGGCACTTGGACTATATCATTATTTAATAGGTACTAAGCTATAATTTTTCTAATGTTTTTGCAATAATGCACATGCTAAAAGTACAAAAATCATTTCTAACCACAAAAGTTTACTTGTTTTTCTTTAGTTTTCATCTTAAAAACTACCGGACTTAGCGGCAATAGCAGCAACAAGAAGCAGAAAACAGCAGGGGACTATTCATAAATTTCGCAACACGGCTAGGCATTGACGAAAATGATAGTTATTAAAATGTTTTTTCTTATCGTTTGAAAGAAAAATTACGTAAAATACATCACCGAAAAATGTCTTTACAGGTGTAAATTTTCTACGTCGACCTGTAAAGACCAATTTTCCGGTCTAGTGACCTAAATACCTATTTCGTTGGGCATTGTATGACGACCCCACGGGTCGACTTTTTTTAAAGCATACTTTAAGTAGTTATGCCGTTATTTAAAAATGTGCTTAAATCCCATTTTACTACCTATACCTGTGAGTACAAAGGCTATAAACTCATCTCCTCAAATTCGAAAAATACGCTCTTAGAAAATATATAGCTATCTCTACAGGCACTTTTATAGCCAATAATTCCTACATAAAACTGGCGCGGTAACCTATTTGGACGATAAATCTCCTACCCATATTAAACTGGAATAAATATATATGTATAATATACTGAAATGGGTGAAATAGTAGGCAAGTACTGCAATATTTGCCAGCGCGAATTAAAAAAATTTCAGAGCTAACTAAGAAACGGACAAAATCACAGTTGATTATTAATTTTTATTTAAGCTGACTGGTTAGAGTACTAAAATATAAATTAGGAGATTGCATGAGCTTTTCGTGTTGGTCTCGATTAATAGCTTTCTTATAATCTAGAACACAGACATACGTCACTTTAGTTCCGAAACCTCCAAAACATCCAAACTGGGTGTCGCTCATAAAGAATTCATATTTTTTGTAAATTCTCTTAGTTCTATTCATTAGATTACACTATTCATTACACTGAATGGGCGGTAATCACTACGCTTCTTTACTGAATGTTTTTAAAGGAGTTTAACAAATTTTAATTTTAGGCAGTCAGCTGGAATTTTACCGCTTTGATAAATCAGTCAGAGTACATAGCGAGTGTTTTTATTTTGAGCTTCAAAACTTTCATGTAGTCTTTGTCTTACCATAACGCTTTTCTGGCTAAATATATAAGGGAAATTTTAAAACGATTAAAATTTTGAGAACATTGACAGCCGCTGTGGTGGTGTTTAACAACCACTACCACTACCAGGCATCGATTTTACCAATTTTTTGGAACAAATTAAAAACTGTCACTTGTAAAAAAATTTAGAGATGAGGAAAAACACAAAGTTGAGCTTAATTTTACAAAATAAATATTTTAAATTATATGTATAATTTTTTAATTTTACCAAAAAAAGTAACCACAACCACAATAAAATGCATTCGTAGCTTACGGCAGTGGTTAATTACCACAACGGCATGACGTTTAGCTATTGCGCAGACGCAGTGATTACCACAACCACTTCGAACTGTCAAATAAACGTTCCAAAATATCCCTATTAAGTGTTGGTCTTTTTCTGATGTTCTAAAGCCTATGCCTTGATTTAAGTATTCCTTTCAATATTTTAGTCGTCCGGGTTAAGTCCCAAATAGCAATCAATTGTTCATTTTGTGCAGAAAGCATGAAATTTGGCACAATTATTCTTTAGACAAATCTTTAAAATTTTGGTCGAAGAAATCGATGATCGGATGTATAGGAGCCAAGATGGCGGCGATTTTTTCAAAATGAACGTCTATTTTTTAAAAAAATTGTAGGTTCGCCATCAAACAAGATTTTACTCGAATCCATACAACTTAATAGAAAGGAATTGAAAAAAAATGGTTACATTGACGTGTGACCTTTATCGTCCTCGAAAAGTGACATTTTATTTTAAAAAAATGCATTTTGAGAATTTTTATTTGATAATTTTTCATAATTTAGTAGGCCGCAACAAGTCTTTTGTTGTAATTTTATAATTTAGAAAGAATATCAAAATAACTTTTCTAATTGACTTTTTGCTACAGGGTGAGTGGTTTAGGCTAGTCAAGGTACGATTTAAAAAAAAGATTTATTATCATCCGTATCTTTTTTAGTTTTTGAGGAAAAAATGTCAAATTTGGTACGATTATTACAATTGTCAAGGTCAACTGATATTCAAAAAAAAATTGGATAGGTGGCGCTGCGGACGACGTGGCACCCAAATTTCCGATTTTAAATTTTATAAAAGTTCATATTTTTTTAATAGCTTAGATAAGATATGAATATTTAATAAAATAAACGATTATGTATAGCTGATTTTTTTAAAATAATTTTAGTTTTATATGGTCATTGGTCGCCTTATTTTTTTTTGAGTACCTATAGAAAACGGGTTTTTCAACGTTTACTTCAATTCTTCCTAGCGAACAAAAATTTGGCTGGATATACACGTTGAAAGCTTTTAATGAATTAGAAGGCCCCAACCAAGCGACTTAGATATGAAATTCCAAATTCTGTCAGGCCATTTTTACGCTATAGCCTAGTAAAGTTGACCTAACATGTGTTTAGTCGCCCCGAATAGTACTCTAATGTACCCATGATTAGGTACACTTACTTTTTTAACAATTTTTTGGGATCGCAAACAAGAAAATTTATGATCTGATGTACAGAAACCAAGTTGGCGGCGTATTCTTCAAAATGGCGGTCTTAAATCGAAAGTTATTTTTAAAAAAATTATACCTGAATCTATAGAACTTAATGAAGAGAAATTTGACAATACTAGTTAAATTGGCGTGCAACCTTGGATGGCCTTAAAAAATGTCATTTTACTCAAGAAAAATACTTTTCCAGATCCTTTTTTTTTAAATGTTTTATAATTCTGAAAACGGCGATACGATTTGCTAATGCTACTTTAGCAACTAAAATTTTTTTTTATAGGTTACGCCGCGGACCACGTGCCATAGAAACATCCGGTATTAAATCTGATTAAATATTTTTTAATTTAATTTAATTAGATTTTGTTAGGGACCCACCGGATGTTTGCTACGTTTCCATAAATAATAAAAAAAGTTATAGTGCGTTTATAAAAATATAACGTCATCGAAGGTTGCACGTGAATTTAACTAATATTGTCAAATTTCTCTTCATTAAGTTCTATAGATTCAGGTATAATTTTGTTTGATAAGTATTGAAGTAATGAAGGCCGCCATTTTTAAGAATTCGCCGCCAAAAAGTAACCGTACCAAATTTGGTGCTTGAACAATGAACAATAGGGTATATTAGAGTACTATTCGGGGTGACACATGTTAGGTCAACTTTACTGGCCTATAGCTTAAAAACGGCCCGATAGAATTTGGAATTTCATATCTGAGACGATTTGTTGGGACCTCCTAATTCATCAAAGGTCATCAACGTGTAACTCCAGCCAAATTTTTGGTCGCTAGGAAGAGTTGAAGAAAACGTTGAAAAACCCGTTTCTTTTACATACTCAAAAAAAAAATTAGGCAACCAATGACCATATCAAACAAAAATTATTTTTACAAAAATTTAAAATCGTAAATTTGGGTGCCACGAATTATATCACCGTTCCTTCCCGTGAGAATATGAAAAACATGCAGTTTCCAGAGAAACTGCTGACCAAGCTGCAATATGAAGATTCCTGTTGTTTGTCTTCAACGAAGCGCTCCGGCAGTCAGCTAGGATCTTTAGTCTTAGTAACATCTATTTAACCTATTGTCATTTTTATGTCGTAAAATACGACTTTTGTAAACTTAGTAAACTTAGTAATAAAAATAAATTTTTAAAAAGACAAGAGTTGTTAATTGGGGCAGTCGGTAGGATACCCGACTATCCGCAGCGCATCTTCGTGAAAAGGATAGTTCGTATCAACGATTGATCGGGTATCGAAACAGTTGAACGTTGTGAAAAGGTGATTGTGGCGGTGTGGCTCTTCGAACTTCAAGACACCCAGTCCATCGAGGACCCGTTACGGCGCATTCAGCAACGTTCATCGAGGGCTAAACAAGAATCGTTTAGTTCTGCAAGGGAAGCTACCCTGATGAGGACCAAAATCGCCAACCCAGAAGTTGACCTTATAGAAGCTTGAAGAAATGCTTAAAGTCGTTCTTATAGTTTTGTAAGTACAATTTAGTTTCATATGTAGATTTAAGATTTAACGGGAATTTTTAATAACTTGAATATCGAATTACCTTCAGCTGGTTCTCAAGTTTTTCAACAAATTTCTCAATTGAATAACTCTAATCTTTTTAATCAAAATATACAAGGACAACCACGAATTTTAGGACCGCAACAAATAATGGCGAGTTTTAAAGCAGAATATTTAAATTGCGTACCTCAATTCGATGGTAATCCCAACGAATTAAATCGATTCATATCGATTTGTGATTCCTTAATAAAACATTTTTACAGAGCTACAGATCCAAATAGTTTCGAAAATGAACATTTGTTGAATTCTCTTGTCTCAAAATTAACCGGAAATGCCAAATTGGTAATCAATATTCAAACTTGCAATTCTTGGGATGATATTAAATCAACCCTTACTTGTAACTTCGCTGATCAAAGAGACGAAAGTTGTCTGAATCGAGATTTAGTTATGATGAAACAATTATCACAAGAAAAACCACAACAATTTTATGATCGAATTTTTAACATTCTAAACCTTTTGTGTAGTTTTATTAATTGCCACGAAACTGATGAGGCATCTAAAGTTCTGAAACGTAATTTATACAATAATTTAGCTTTAAGGACCTTTTTATCTGGGTTACGAGAACCACTAGGGAACACTATCCGTTGTATGAAACCTAAAGATCTCAGTGAAGCAATACAGTTTGTAATCAGGGAAGATAATGTGCATTATTTTCAAAATTTCTTAAACCAAAATAATCAGCAAAATAACCAAAATAAATTTACGCCTAACATACGCAAAATCAATAATTTAGGCCACCAATGCAACCAATAAATAATTTTCCAAATTATTCAAATTTTAATTCGCACACACCCAATAATTTTTTCAGACAAAACACTCCATTTCCTCGTGGGCCAATAAATATTCAACCCAGGCCTAACCTACCTCAACAAATATTCTTTTCCAATGCGCAAGTTTTCGGTCAACAAAATAGAAACGGTTTTAGACCACAGCAAGACAACTATCAAAGGCCACAGTTTAACGCATTTAATAAGAATGGTCAAAACTCAAACGATACGCTTACGCCTATGAGTATTTCCACAAGGAATACAAATTTACCGGGTCCATCAACTTCTCATCGGGCGCCTGCGCAAATGTTTAATACCGAATTAAATCAATCAAACAATTATTACGATCAGAATCAATACAGGTATTACGATCGATTTCGAAAATTATGACGCTCCTAGGAATGACGTCAGCACCCCTACTACTGCTCCAAAAGAAGAGGAAAATTTTCAGGCTACGCCTCAGCCGGAAAACTAAACATAGTACCGCCAATAATTTTTCTAAACAGTATCAATTTAAACAATTTGCCATACATAATTTTACCGGAACTCCAACTTAAATTTTTAATCGATACAGGATCGACAAAATCTTTTATTGACCCTTATATTGCCATGAACTATTTTCCAAATTCAATCCAAAATGATCCTTTTGTAGTTTCGACTGTTTTTCAAAAATCGGCTCATAAATTTAGCGCGCGAATCCCCGCTTCAAAAATATTTAACTTACCAAAAAATGAAAATTTGAAATTTTTCTTATTTAAATTTCATAACGTTTTTAGCGGTTTAATAGGCTCGGATAATTTAACAATTTTAAAAGCCAGCATAAACTAGGAAAACAAAAGCTTGATGACGCCCTACACAAAAATAAGATTATTATATGAAAACACCCAAAAAGAACTAAATTTAATTAAAGTGTCCCCCAGAAGCGAGAAAATAATAAAAATCAGAACATCTATCCCTAATGGTGAAATTATTATTCCCCACCAAAAATTTCATAACTGTGAAATACCGGAGAGTCTAACAATAGCAAGAAATGGAGAAGCTTTAACAAGCATCTTAAACAGTATGACAGAAGCTGTTACTTTGGATTTTTCGGAACCGATACAGGTCGAGCGATTTGATCGAAATGGCATCGACAAAATCGATTTTAACAATTTTGACGACAATAATAGCCCAATCACACGCGAAAAATTTGACCCATCAGTAATCAGAACAGACCATTTAAATCCGGAGGAAAAATCTCAAATTATTAAAGTTTGTAGGGAATACTCTGACATATTTTACCAAGAAAACAGTCCCCTAACCTTCACCAGCAGGGTCAAACACCAAATTAAAACTCATGACGAAATACCCGTGTACACAAAATCGTATAGTGTGTTAGATCAAAAAATTATTCGCCCAAGTAATTCCCAAAAAGGCTGACCCTTCCGGGAAGCAGAAATGGCGCGTGGTGATTGATTTTCGTAAATTAAACGATAAATCAATCGATGACAAATATCCATTGCCAAATATCACTGATTTTCTTGATAAACTTGGCAAATGCCAATATTTTTCCACCCTCGACTTAGCGAGCGGCTTCCATCAAATTGAAATGAATGAATCGGATATTGAAAAAACGGCATTTAACACAGAAAACGGTCACTATGAATATCTCCGTATGCCCTTTGGGCTAAAAAACGCCCCCGCCACTTTCCAACGCGTTATGGACTCTATTTTGCGCGGCATTCAAAACGAAAAATGTCTTGTATATCTTGACGATATAATAATTTTCAGTACCTCTTTACAAGAACACATCAAACGCCTAAAAAATGCTTTTGGAAGATTACGCGACGCCAATTTTAAAATACAATTGGATAAATCCGAATTTCTTAGGAAAGAGGTCACGTACCTCGGACACATAGTAACACCAGATGGTGTAAAACCCAATCCGGATAAAATTAGGGCAATAAAAGAATACCCAATACCAAAGACAACAAAACAAATAAAAGGCTTTTTAGGACTTGTAGGATATTACAGGCGCTTTATTTCTGGCTTTGCTCATTTAACGAAACCGCTCACCAAATGTTTGAAAAAGAGTGCAAAAATCGAACACACCCCTGATTTTATTTCTTGTTTTAATTCGTGTAAAAATCTTCTGATTAATCAACCAATTTTACAATACCCAGACTTCACTAAAACATTTAACTTGACCACTGACGCAAGCAACGTAGCATTGGGCGCGGTTCTATCGCAAGGACCTATAGGTCACGACCTACCGGTAGCATTTGCCTCCCGCACACTCAATGAGAGCGAATGTAATTATTCAGTTATAGAGCGCGAGTTACTTGCAATCGTATGGGCCACAAAATACTTTCGCCCCTACCTTTTTGGAAGGAAATTTAATATAATTACTGACCACAAACCTCTTGAGTGGCTTTTCTCTCTAAAGGATTCTAGTTCAAAACTTTTACGCTGGCGTATAAAATTGGAAGAATACGATTTTAAAATGATGTGTAAAAAAGGAAAGCTAAACACAAACGCGGACGCACTTTCCAGAATCGAAATTCACGCAACAGAGACGGACATGGCAGGCAAAACCAATCAGCCCGAAAATGTCGATGATTTAATAGCAGATATAATAACGCTACATTACCCTGGAAGTACTGACCCAGACAATGTTTCAATGCAGGTAAATCCTGACCGAAACCAGGACAATGTTTCAATACAGGTCAATCCTGACCTAGACAATGCCATCACACAGACAAATCATGACCTATACAACACCACAACACATGCAAACCCTGACCTAGGCCAACAAAACACAACAGATTCCGATCAACAACCAAGGCAACAAGACAACGAATCTGACAACCAAACTATACACTCTAACGCAGAAGAGCACCCTGTAGTAGGAATCCCTATTATCGAATGCCCTTTAAATTTTGGTCAAAATCAAATTATTTTTAGTTTGGTACACCACACTCCATCAAATCCAAAAATAAAATTTTATTTGAAAAGAAAAAACGTATAATTGTTCAAATATGAGATAATAATTTTGATCAGGATGTAATTAGCTTTATAAAAGACTATGTTCAACCTGACAGTCTTTATTTTGTCTATTTCGAAACACCGGGGTTGTACGAGCGCCTTTCAGTAACACTTCAAAGATATTTTAAACACCCACATATTAAATTTAAAAAATGTAATAAAAAATTAATCGATGTAACCAATAGAACCGATATCAAAGAAATAATAAAAAACTATCACGAAAGTAAATCAAATCACCGCGGCATTGATGAGACCACACTTAAAATTAGGGAAAGGTATTACTGGCCTAATATTAAAAATGCCGTACAAACTTACATAAATGAGTGCGAAGTTTGTCAACAAAGCAAATATGAGCGGAATCCCGTCAAGATAAAAATGAACATTGCGCCCACAGCCACAAGGCCATTTGAAATCATACACATCGACACATTTATATTCGAGCAAACAAAGTTTTTGACCTTAATAGATAGTTTTTCAAAATACGGACAGGCCTACCATCTAAACTCATTATCAGGCACAGATTTGGCCGATAGTTTAATCATGTATTTTTCGCATCACGGTATCCCCACTCAAATAATCTCGGATAACGGCACCGAAATAAAAAATTCGGTAATTTTGGAACTTCTAGCCCTGCATAAAATAAATATACATTTTTGCTCACCACAACACCCACAGTCGAACGGACAAATCGAACGTTTTCACTCAACTTTAATCGAGCATCTTAGGCTTTTGAATACACAAGGCTATTTAAAAACACCTTGTAAAATGAAAATGATATACGCGATAACCGCCAATAATAATTCGATACATTCCGTCACTAAATTAAAACCGATTGACATTATTAACGGCCATATTACCTCAAATGGCCCATTCAAAATTGAAGTCGACCAGATTTTATTAAACGACTACGTTAATTCTCACAGAGAAAAAACAAAAATTTTATACTCAAAAATAAACGAAAAAATTATCACTAACAGAGAAAAAGTCATTGAAAAACAAAATCAAAATAGGGACGACCCAGAAATCTTTCGGCCTCAACAAAAGGTTTTTATAAAAAAGCATATTAGACAGAAAAACGCAAATAAATTCACAAAATCAACTAAATTAAAAACAACTAATCCTCAGGCTAAGACGGTAACCACCAACTCAAAAGAAAAATTACATATGGACAACTTAAAACGCCCATTAAAAAAGACGTTTGAACTTAACGACTAAGATCAATATTTCTATTTTCAGATGGTTGGCTACCTTAGGGTGCCAAGAACAAATAATACTAAGAAATCTAGAAGACAACCCGGGACTTATTCCTCTTAAATTGGGAACAGCCAAAGTTATACAATACACCCACACGTTAATGCACTATTATGATCTTAATCCCATTATATCAGAACTTCTTAAATTAAAAAATCAATCAAATAAATTAAGGACTCTTGTTTCCAAAAATGAAGAATATTTATTAGAATCATCGAACTACAATAAAATTCTCGAGTTTACACAATCGCGAGTAGAAGGCAAATTATTTGAAATTTTACCTCACATACAAAGGGCAAAACGTGTGCTTGTGAATGGTTTCGGATCAATTTTTAAATCAATAACGGGAAATCTTGATTCAGCTGATGGCGAAAGGTACGACAAATTAATTCAACAATTACAACATAACCAAATTAAGTTGGCATCAAACATAAAATCGCAAAATTCGTTATCAATAGATTTAATCAATAAATTTAATCAAACGATTCAACAAATATCGCAAAATGAAAAACTTTTGGAATCTAAATTGAATCAAGTAGCCTTAATAGTACAAAAACAATCACACAGAGAAAATTCGAGTTTTATTAAAGATATCATGAATCAGCTGATTAACATGTTTGAGATAATAAACTCGATCTTGCAAGATATCGAGAATTCTATTCTTTTCTCAAAACTGCAGCTTATGCATCCTAGCATTATAAAATCTCAAGAATTATTAATAGAACTGCAAAAATTAAGAATAAAACCAGATAATTTCCCTGTACAAATTAAATCAGAAAATATTTTATCTATTGAGAAATTTATTAAAATTAACTGCTATATTTCAAACAATAAAATAACTTTTATTCTAAACATTCCAGTTACGCAAAATTTTGAATTAAATTACTTTCGTTTATATGCAATCCCAATTTTCAAAAAGAGTCAGTTTAAGGCTATTATTCCAAAAAGCAAAGTTTTAGTAAAAAATGAATTGTACTTTGCATTTCTGAACGCACCTTGCGAAGAGGTAGCACCACAGCGCTTTCTCTCGATCACTTTTGGGTATAAGAAAATAAAGCAGCTCAGAAGAAAGAAAACACAGCCCCATAAAGAAGCTGAGTTGGACTTAGCTACCGTTCAGCTTCCTCATTAAAATTGCGGTAGTTGAATCTTCGGGGGGACGAATTATATCACCGTTCCTTCCCGTGAGAATATGAAAAACATGCAGTTTCCAGAGAAACTGCTGACAAAGCTGCAATATGAAGATTCCTGTTGTTTGTCTTCAACGAAGCGCTCCGGCAGTCAGCTAGCATCTTTAGTCTTAGTAACATCCATTTTACCTATTGTCATTTTTATGTCGTAAAATACGACTTTTGTAAAATTAGTAATAAAAATAAATTTTTAAAAAGACACTTTGAGCTTCCGAGTTGTTAATTCACGTCATCCGCAGCGCCACCTATTTAAAAATTTTTTAGAATAGCATTTGTCCTTCATATTTGTAATAATCGTACCAAATTTGACATTTTTTTCTCAAAAACTAAAAAAGATACGGATGATAATGTAGCTTTTTTTAAAAATCTTACTTTGACTGGCCTGGTATAACTAAACCAATCACCCGCCGCTTACTAAATTATGAAAAATTATCAAAAAAAAATATTCCAAATGCATTTAAAAAATATAAAATGTCACTTTTCAAGGACGATGAAGATCATACGTGAATGTAACCATTTTTTTTCAATTCCTCTATCGAATTATAAGGATTCGAGTATAATCTTGTTTTGATGGCAAACCTACAATTTTTTTTAAAAATAGACGGCCATTTTGAATTAATCGCCGCCATCTTGGCTCCTATACATCCGATCATTGATTTCCACGACCAAAATTTTAAAGAATTATCCAAAGAATAAGCGTGCCAAATTTCATGCTTTCTGCACAAAATGAACAATTGGGGACCTAAGCCAGATGACTATTTGGATCAATTATTGCTACAAAGATTTTCTAGTCAGTTTAGCAATCTTTCAATTTTTTTTTGGTATCAGGTGAGATTTCAACTCATTTGCCCATCAAATCAGACATACAAAATTAGCACTAAAGTTATGAATTATCAACATGAAAAGTTAAGTAAACCCGGACGGGTTGTCCGTCAAATAATTATAAAACTTCTCACAGGAAGACTTTTTTGTGTTTTTCAGTTAAAATATGTGTTTTTAAGTAATCTAAAGTTTCGAACTTTCATTGTTCTAATTTTTTACTTTTTCGCAACCTTCTGATTGCTTATGTATGTGCATGCAATCGTCATTAGGTGAATACTAAGAAAAACTAAGACTACCTAATCTTATATACTAGCATGTGTTCAGTGAACCATGAAGTTTACACTTAGTTGCGAAATTCAACTTATGAACATGAAACCTGCTTCGAATACCTGCCAAAAAGCAATAATTAAACCATCAAAATCAATAATACGGCAATTGGACTAATCAGATTAATGGATCGGAGTCTTCCCGGAACGAGAAACACTACAGTTACGATGCGACCGACAAGAAGAAACGATCAAAGTCAATATTGGAACATATCTAATCAATATGCCACTTGGATGCCAAATAGCCACCGCCCACACATTAATAGGAAGCCACAAAAACCACACAACGGTAAAATCAATCAGACCGATGCTTTTTCCTGATTTGCAAACCGATACTAATGACGTCACTGTACCTAACATCACTCTTCATCTGGAAGAACCAAATTTGGATTACCTCGAAAACATAAAATCCCGAATTTACCAGAACCAGCCAGAACTGTCATTTGAAGTTCCAGCCTACATGCCTAGTATTTGGACAATACTCATTTATGGATTGATTGTTGCATTATCGATCACTTTTGGGTATAAGAAAATAAAGCAGCTCAGAAGAAAGAAAACACAGCCCCATAAAGAAGCTGAGTTGGACTTAGCTACCGTTCAGCTTCCTCATTAAAATTGCGGTAGTTGAATCTTCGGGGGGACGAATTATATCACCGTTCCTTCCCGTGAGAATATGAAAAACATGCAGTTTCCAGAGAAACTGCTGACAAAGCTGCAATATGAAGATTCCTGTTGTTTGTCTTCAACGAAGCGCTCCGGCAGTCAGCTAGCATCTTTAGTCTTAGTAACATCCATTTTACCTATTGTCATTTTTATGTCGTAAAATACGACTTTTGTAAAATTAGTAATAAAAATAAATTTTTAAAAAGACACTTTGAGCTTCCGAGTTGTTAATTCACGTCATCCGCAGCGCCACCTATTTAAAAATTTTTTAGAATAGCATTTGTCCTTCATATTTGTAATAATCGTACCAAATTTGACATTTTTTTCTCAAAAACTAAAAAAGATACGGATGATAATGTAGCTTTTTTTAAAAATCTTACTTTGACTGGCCTGGTATAACTAAACCAATCACCCGCCGCTTACTAAATTATGAAAAATTATCAAAAAAAAATATTCCAAATGCATTTAAAAAATATAAAATGTCACTTTTCAAGGACGATGAAGATCATACGTGAATGTAACCATTTTTTTTCAATTCCTCTATCGAATTATAAGGATTCGAGTATAATCTTGTTTTGATGGCAAACCTACAATTTTTTTTAAAAATAGACGGCCATTTTGAATTAATCGCCGCCATCTTGGCTCCTATACATCCGATCATTGATTTCCACGACCAAAATTTTAAAGAATTATCCAAAGAATAAGCGTGCCAAATTTCATGCTTTCTGCACAAAATGAACAATTGGGGACCTAAGCCAGATGACTATTTGGATCAATTATTGCTACAAAGATTTTCTAGTCAGTTTAGCAATCTTTCAATTTTTTTTTGGTATCAGGTGAGATTTCAACTCATTTGCCCATCAAATCAGACATACAAAATTAGCACTAAAGTTATGAATTATCAACATGAAAAGTTAAGTAAACCCGGACGGGTTGTCCGTCAAATAATTATAAAACTTCTCACAGGAAGACTTTTTTGTGTTTTTCAGTTAAAATATGTGTTTTTAAGTAATCTAAAGTTTCGAACTTTCATTGTTCTAATTTTTTACTTTTTCGCAACCTTCTGATTGCTTATGTATGTGCATGCAATCGTCATTAGGTGAATACTAAGAAAAACTAAGACTACCTAATCTTATATACTAGCATGTGTTCAGTGAACCATGAAGTTTACACTTAGTTGCGAAATTCAACTTATGAACATGAAACCTGCTTCGAATACCTGCCAAAAAGCAATAATTAAACCATCAAAATCAATAATACGGCAATTGGACTAATCAGATTAATGGATCGGAGTCTTCCCGGAACGAGAAACACTACAGTTACGATGCGACCGACAAGAAGAAACGATCAAAGTCAATATTGGAACATATCTAATCAATATGCCACTTGGATGCCAAATAGCCACCGCCCACACATTAATAGGAAGCCACAAAAACCACACAACGGTAAAATCAATCAGACCGATGCTTTTTCCTGATTTGCAAACCGATACTAATGACGTCACTGTACCTAACATCACTCTTCATCTGGAAGAACCAAATTTGGATTACCTCGAAAACATAAAATCCCGAATTTACCAGAACCAGCCAGAACTGTCATTTGAAGTTCCAGCCTACATGCCTAGTATTTGGACAATACTCATTTATGGATTGATTGTTGCATTATCGATCACTTTTGGGTATAAGAAAATAAAGCAGCTCAGAAGAAAGAAAACACAGCCCCATAAAGAAGCTGAGTTGGACTTAGCTACCGTTCAGCTTCCTCATTAAAATTGCGGTAGTTGAATCTTCGGGGGGACGAATTATATCACCGTTCCTTCCCGTGAGAATATGAAAAACATGCAGTTTCCAGAGAAACTGCTGACAAAGCTGCAATATGAAGATTCCTGTTGTTTGTCTTCAACGAAGCGCTCCGGCAGTCAGCTAGCATCTTTAGTCTTAGTAACATCCATTTTACCTATTGTCATTTTTATGTCGTAAAATACGACTTTTGTAAAATTAGTAATAAAAATAAATTTTTAAAAAGACACTTTGAGCTTCCGAGTTGTTAATTCACGTCATCCGCAGCGCCACCTATTTAAAAATTTTTTAGAATAGCATTTGTCCTTCATATTTGTAATAATCGTACCAAATTTGACATTTTTTTCTCAAAAACTAAAAAAGATACGGATGATAATGTAGCTTTTTTTAAAAATCTTACTTTGACTGGCCTGGTATAACTAAACCAATCACCCGCCGCTTACTAAATTATGAAAAATTATCAAAAAAAAATATTCCAAATGCATTTAAAAAATATAAAATGTCACTTTTCAAGGACGATGAAGATCATACGTGAATGTAACCATTTTTTTTCAATTCCTCTATCGAATTATAAGGATTCGAGTATAATCTTGTTTTGATGGCAAACCTACAATTTTTTTTAAAAATAGACGGCCATTTTGAATTAATCGCCGCCATCTTGGCTCCTATACATCCGATCATTGATTTCCACGACCAAAATTTTAAAGAATTATCCAAAGAATAAGCGTGCCAAATTTCATGCTTTCTGCACAAAATGAACAATTGGGGACCTAAGCCAGATGACTATTTGGATCAATTATTGCTACAAAGATTTTCTAGTCAGTTTAGCAATCTTTCAATTTTTTTTTGGTATCAGGTGAGATTTCAACTCATTTGCCCATCAAATCAGACATACAAAATTAGCACTAAAGTTATGAATTATCAACATGAAAAGTTAAGTAAACCCGGACGGGTTGTCCGTCAAATAATTATAAAACTTCTCACAGGAAGACTTTTTTGTGTTTTTCAGTTAAAATATGTGTTTTTAAGTAATCTAAAGTTTCGAACTTTCATTGTTCTAATTTTTTACTTTTTCGCAACCTTCTGATTGCTTATGTATGTGCATGCAATCGTCATTAGGTGAATACTAAGAAAAACTAAGACTACCTAATCTTATATACTAGCATGTGTTCAGTGAACCATGAAGTTTACACTTAGTTGCGAAATTCAACTTATGAACATGAAACCTGCTTCGAATACCTGCCAAAAAGCAATAATTAAACCATCAAAATCAATAATACGGCAATTGGACTAATCAGATTAATGGATCGGAGTCTTCCCGGAACGAGAAACACTACAGTTACGATGCGACCGACAAGAAGAAACGATCAAAGTCAATATTGGAACATATCTAATCAATATGCCACTTGGATGCCAAATAGCCACCGCCCACACATTAATAGGAAGCCACAAAAACCACACAACGGTAAAATCAATCAGACCGATGCTTTTTCCTGATTTGCAAACCGATACTAATGACGTCACTGTACCTAACATCACTCTTCATCTGGAAGAACCAAATTTGGATTACCTCGAAAACATAAAATCCCGAATTTACCAGAACCAGCCAGAACTGTCATTTGAAGTTCCAGCCTACATGCCTAGTATTTGGACAATACTCATTTATGGATTGATTGTTGCATTATCGATCACTTTTGGGTATAAGAAAATAAAGCAGCTCAGAAGAAAGAAAACACAGCCCCATAAAGAAGCTGAGTTGGACTTAGCTACCGTTCAGCTTCCTCATTAAAATTGCGGT
Organism: Oxystoma pomonae; assembly: GCA_963921995.1. Taxonomy (NCBI): domain Eukaryota; kingdom Metazoa; phylum Arthropoda; class Insecta; order Coleoptera; family Brentidae; genus Oxystoma; species Oxystoma pomonae. Next base: position 75,013,717 of record OY998166.1, on the reverse strand, counting down.
AGTTGAATCTTCGGGGGGACGAATTATATCACCGTTCCTTCCCGTGAGAATATGAAAAACATGCAGTTTCCAGAGAAACTGCTGACAAAGCTGCAATATGAAGATTCCTGTTGTTTGTCTTCAACGAAGCGCTCCGGCAGTCAGCTAGCATCTTTAGTCTTAGTAACATCCATTTTACCTATTGTCATTTTTATGTCGTAAAATACGACTTTTGTAAAATTAGTAATAAAAATAAATTTTTAAAAAGACACTTTGAGCTTCCGAGTTGTTAATTCACGTCATCCGCAGCGCCACCTATTTAAAAATTTTTTAGAATAGCATTTGTCCTTCATATTTGTAATAATCGTACCAAATTTGACATTTTTTTCTCAAAAACTAAAAAAGATACGGATGATAATGTAGCTTTTTTTAAAAATCTTACTTTGACTGGCCTGGTATAACTAAACCAATCACCCGCCGCTTACTAAATTATGAAAAATTATCAAAAAAAAATATTCCAAATGCATTTAAAAAATATAAAATGTCACTTTTCAAGGACGATGAAGATCATACGTGAATGTAACCATTTTTTTTCAATTCCTCTATCGAATTATAAGGATTCGAGTATAATCTTGTTTTGATGGCAAACCTACAATTTTTTTTAAAAATAGACGGCCATTTTGAATTAATCGCCGCCATCTTGGCTCCTATACATCCGATCATTGATTTCCACGACCAAAATTTTAAAGAATTATCCAAAGAATAAGCGTGCCAAATTTCATGCTTTCTGCACAAAATGAACAATTGGGGACCTAAGCCAGATGACTATTTGGATCAATTATTGCTACAAAGATTTTCTAGTCAGTTTAGCAATCTTTCAATTTTTTTTTGGTATCAGGTGAGATTTCAACTCATTTGCCCATCAAATCAGACATACAAAATTAGCACTAAAGTTATGAATTATCAACATGAAAAGTTAAGTAAACCCGGACGGGTTGTCCGTCAAATAATTATAAAACTTCTCACAGGAAGACTTTTTTGTGTTTTTCAGTTAAAATATGTGTTTTTAAGTAATCTAAAGTTTCGAACTTTCATTGTTCTAATTTTTTACTTTTTCGCAACCTTCTGATTGCTTATGTATGTGCATGCAATCGTCATTAGGTGAATACTAAGAAAAACTAAGACTACCTAATCTTATATACTAGCATGTGTTCAGTGAACCATGAAGTTTACACTTAGTTGGCTCTGCCCTTTCACAGTTGAAATCTGTTACATCCATATAACTATGAGATAATATAACTGCCCTCCGCTTGCTTTTCCCGAGAAAAATGCTTACCGATCATAACTCTCCCAATCAAGTTGGCCTGGAAAAAACACACAGACGTAAAAGTGTTGTCTTTCCTGTAATAATCACGCACGCAATCACAGAAAATACCGCCACAAAATTTTAAAACACAAAAACTTCACAATATCATAACCAAAATGGCAAGACCATGCCTCGTCAAAAATGTAAACTTTTCGACAATGCTCATTTTTCTCAGGAAGTGGGTTCGGCAGTTTAAGCCATGTCCTCGTTTAACGGGTTTTTTACCTTGTGGTTGAAAACCCTCAAGTAAGGTTAAACTTGCGGTTAGAAATGTTTTATCCATAATATAATACATACATTCAATTAAATAAAATGATGATGTCGTTGTCACTCTCACTCAAATTAATACCTTGTCATTAAATTATTGTAAGGTCACTACGACACCAGACATGGATTTGTTAGTGCATGCGCAGTAGATTTTTGGTTTATCACCTGGTGGCCCAAACAGTTTGAAAGCCAACCGCGATTTTGAATTTTCTTCTTTGTTTTTCGTTAAACATTTCGCGGCACTTGGGCCGTTATAGTATCTCATAGTTATATGATTACATCCAAAAAGTATGGGTTTCCAAATATCCTTGATGGTGACGCTCTGAGAAAATACATTCTGGTTCCTCTGTATGAATGCTGGTTCTTTGAACTTCCGTATGAATAGATTTTCCTTCCTGGCGACGATCGTTGCTTCTTTCCATTCATATGATGTTGATTTTTCCAACAACGTTGACCTATTTTTGATCCAGTTATGTCCCCTTGTCGAGTTTTGCGTTTATGTTCTCTAAGGCGAACCTGCATGGTTCGGCTGGTTTCTCCGATGTAGATATCCCCACATTCGCATGGTACTTCGTAGATGCAGTTTTTGGTGTAGTGGCGTTATGGTTTAGTTTTTATTAATTGACTTCTTATTTAAAACTTCCAAATCAGTTACGTCAACCGAAAAGAATCTAAAACAGAAAAGATCAAAAGATCTTGGGAGGAAAGAACGAAATTTCAAAATTGGACGAGTGTCCCACAAGGAAAACACAAAAGTCCAAAGCGAAAGAAATCGTTTAATTGTTAAACGATGTTTCGCCCGGGGTGACTAGCGTGGGCTCGTCAGTGGATTCACACACACACTTGTTTTAATTATTAATTAAGTTAACGCTAGTCACCCCGGGCGAAACATCATTTAATTGTTTCCCTTTTCGCTTTGGACTTTTGTGTGTTCCTTGTGGGACACTCGTCCAATTTTGAAATTTCGTTCTTTCCTCCCAAGATCTTTTGATCTTTTCTGACTTCTTATTGTTGTGGTCGTTTTGAAGACAGTCCAAAACTGGTATTGGTTGCCTATTCTTGTTATCTTTTATGAGATTACTTTGATGTATGGAGTTATAAGTGTCGCCTTCCTTTCAGTATTTAAGTCTGTCGTCCTTCGTGTTGCTGTGGTCTAAATAGTTTTATTGATCGTGTAGTTGGAGAAACCGTTTCTTCGCAGATGGGATCGAATTTTTGCTTTTTCTTTATTTAAAGTAAACTCTAGTTTACTCTCAACTTCAACGTTGTCTACCACCTTTAAACAAAAAATGTTTTTCTAAGTCCGCTGTTCCTTTCCTACCAACAGAAACATGGCAAGGTACACATTTGGCTTCCTCTTCATTTCGGTCTTTTTTAAACAATTTTGACACCAATTTTTCGGTAAACTGTCTCTCTATTTCGATAAGAAAGAAAAAAGACACTGAATTAGCACTAAGTCATGAATTATCAATATGGAAAGTCGGGTAAACCCAGACTTATACTCCTTTTTTATTATAATCTTTGCTTTTAAAGCTGCTAAGCCCAAGAAAAATAATTACAATACCTAGGTAACCATTTAAGAGTAAATTTGAATCCTAAAAATAGTTCATTTCGTTAAACAGATAAACCGCACATCAAAAATTTTTTAAAAAAATTGCACAGCGGAGGCTTCTAGTACCCCCACAGACCATTCACCTGTTTTTTTTTTAAATATATATCCTTATATATATAAATATATAATATTTAGTTTTTTTCTAATAATCGATAATTTTTACCATGAATTAAACATTTTTAGGATAGGTAAAATTATGTAAAAAACTACAAATTTGATAACAGTTTTTTAGATTAACTAATTGGAAGAAGTGAATTTTTTATTAAAATTCACACTTAAAGCTGATTTTTCACATAACCGGCCGCAAGAAAAGGCGCTCGAGGCCTGATAAACAGAGGAAAGTGACAAAAAGCTGGCCTGACATTAGGATTTAACCGAAAAAGCAGGACATGTCCGCCTTTAACCGGTTGTCTGGTCACCCTAACATTAGTAGAGACAACTTTTCTTGTTCTTATTCGGTAGATTTATCAGTGTCTTAAGGTTTTGGTTTAGTTCCATTCTAAGTTGATTTGCCACTATGGTGTCTTGTTGGCGTTCGTTAATCTTGGATCTGGATTCGTTATTTGTAAAACGATTTTTCCTGGGAAAGTGTTTAGTTTTGGTTACAATTGCGCCAGGGTAAGTTTTTTTCGATTTTATTGAGTTTTTGTATTGTTTAATATTGGATGTGTGAACGATTTTCTGTTGAAAGTCTAGATAATAGCCGTCCTTTCCTGACTCAATTAAAAAAGGTGATCTAAATGTACCAAGACCGAACTTTCCAACATTGTCTTCTCTTGGAGTGTTTTCAAATTTTGCGTTAAATTCTATAGCAAAGGCAGTTCGAACTTATGACATCATCCGAGTGTCCACTGGTTGGACATTGATGTTGGCCTGAATCATACGTTGTATACTCCTCACTTAAGATCTGCCGAGGACTGAGGGCCTGGACTGTTGGTTTTCCTATCATATTGATAATATTCCTAAAAATAAACTGTTGTTTTCCTCATTCCACTATTAAAACCGTTAAGACAATCTTTGTCAATCCTCTAACTATCGTTTTTGTTTCTATGTACTTCACCTAGTTTAGCCATATGTAAGAGCTAACAGCCTAATTCTTGATCAATCCCGGGGAATTATCTCATCCCTCGAAAAAAAAATGCTTTTCTTTGAGACTCTCTAAAATTTTAGACTGAAAAATATACATTTTACGCGAATGCCCGAGAAATGGCACCGATCCCTGGCTTTAGAGTTGGGAGCGTGAACACCCAATTTTTGATAGAATGAAATGAGCGATCACCGCTCAAGAATACGAAACGGTTTCAACGTGGTATCATTCGACACAAATTTATGTCGTTCCCTGCTCAAGAATTAGGGCCCTGTGAGGACTGAAAGTTTAAAATCATTTATTACTCTCGATGGGACTACTTTATCTATATCTTTTGAGGTAATAATTTGAATTATTGGTAATATTTCGTTAACAAATTCTGTAGAATTTTTGAAAACAATGATTGGACTTTTTTTTAATTTTTTTATAAGGTTGTTTTCCAATTTTAAAGACCTCACTGCATAAAATTCTTCTCATTAATACAACTGGCAACATCGCAATTCATGTTTAGTGTATAAGGAGCGGATTTTTTAAAAGATACTTTTGTTACACATTTTGCAATCATCGAGTCATTATTGTACCTCATAGTCATATGGGCTTCATATTCATCCATATTTGGTTGACTGACTACTTAGTCTATGAGAGTACTTACACTTTTCTACGCTCAAAAATTAACAATAAGAAGCATCTCAAACAGAAATATTTTTATATTAGTGGTGCTCGTCAGAGCCGCCTTCGAGCTAGGACAGTGACGATTTTTTTGGGTGAGGTGAATGAAGTAGGCTTTTTATTTTGCATTTACCGTGCCAATTTAGCTAAAAACTAATAAAATTTAGAAATATAACATTTGAAAATGTCGCAACTAGGTAAAGCTTTACCTTTTTTGAGTGAACGCTCATTGGTCTACGTTATTGCTTTTAATTTACCTCAATAACTTTCTTTTACAAACATATTTTTCTAAATATATCCTGCTTATAGAATGTCCTATTCATTCGCTTGAAATAACCGATAGTATTTTTTTCTGCTTTTAGGCGAAATAAATTGCCTTTGCACACAAAATCCTCCGTTTTGATCATTCCATTTTTCCATTATACAATGGCTTAACATGATTTAAATTATTTATTTTTAATTTAAATTATAAGGGGCAAAATCTAGGTCATTAAGACTCGATGAAATAAAAAATTAATTCGATAACGACATAAAAATAATGAGATTTTGATTGGAATTATATTTTGATTTATCATGCATGATGAATATCGTAGCCTGTTTCATTATAAATGCATATTAACATTTAATTCATATGAAATATCGAATATGCATTAGTACTGAAAAAAGATATCTGAATAGCCCAAGTTGATGATCACGTTTGCTAGGATTTTATAAAAGGGACGAGTTTGTAAATTCACCGATGAGCTCACCGATGAAAACAGTCGAGTTTGTAAATTCATCTATGATTCTTGGCTATACTGCCGTCCTAAGTAAGACCCACGTATCTGCAAAAAAAATCAAAAATGAGTTAGGACCGGAAATAGCTTTAGATGGGTCACTTTTATATATTTTTAAACAAAAATACCCAAATTTATGTCTGGAAGTATTTTCTTTTGAAAAATCGTTACCCCGTATCTATATTAAAAATGGACTATTACTTAACAAAAACCTCACAACTGCCTGTTGCTTAGTAAAAATCTCGTATCTACTAGCAACTTTATAGTAGATGCCAGGTTTTTACTAAGTAATATGTACATGCGGGGTTTTTAACTAAGTAATGTGTAAGAATCGAAGGCCTAAAAAGTATTTATAAAGGAAATGCAACCCTGCAATTTCTAAAACGGGGAAGATTTTTCGTCCCAAGTTAAAATAAAAGGAATGGAATCTCGACCTTACTTGACAAAGGTAACACAAATAACCGCACATAGAAATTCTTATATTTTAAAATATAAAATAATATATAGAGTGAATGTTTTGAGATGAATTTGAAGAAAAAAAAAACCTTATTAAAAATTTGCAGAGGGTTATGCTAGGAAATCGATTCGAATTTTGAAAAAATTTACATGGAAACAACAAAATCTAATTTTAAAGAAACTTACAATTAGTATTCGTACTATTTATAGTGTTCTGTTTTTAAAGTTTCCTTTTAAACAAATTTATAATTATTAGTACTTTTTGTTGATATCCTTTAATGTAAATTGATTCTTTGTAGTTTGTATTATTGGAATGAATTTCAATTTTAAAACAGTGGCGTACGCATAAATGACTCCTGAGGAAGGTGGCTTTAAACTTCTGGGGGGAGGGCTTAAGACTCCTGGGAGGCTTAAAACTCCTGGGGGGAGCTTGGGGTTCCTGGGAATTTCTGAGAGGTGAACGTTTCAGTTTACTTGATTTTTTTTAAAATTGAATGTTCAGGAGTCAATGGGGCTCTGGGAGGGAGCTTGAGCTCCCAAATACTTTTTACAGAGTATAACTATCAACTAGGCTTGAATTGACGTACTTGCGGGGTTCTTGCTAAGCGTTACTCGCTAAAAAGTTACCTCCGATTCCCCGGATCTACAGTTTTACGTGGAAAAATATTAAATGATTAATTTTTTTTATTTCATCACTCGGATATTGCTATTTTAAACCCATAAACACTACCCAACAAAAAGAATTATTGCTATATAATTTTCAGCAAGCACTTGAACTTTTAACTCGCTTTTCTCTAAATAAGCAAAAACGTAGATACATGAGTCTTACTTATGACGGCAGTATATTCATCGGGTTCTTAATTTAACAGATTTATTCCGCCAATTAACGTCATTTAATCAGCTATTTTTTGTTGTTATTATTTTATTTTCAAATTTTTTGATGTTTTTTTTAATAAAGATTGCCGACATGATAAGATGTCGCGTTAAAACTATTTGAAAGACAGTTTTCGAGGACTAATGCTGGGTTTACACAGCAAAATAAAATAATATAATAATAAGAACACCCAATAAAAAGCCATATCTTATTTTATTTTATTCGCTGTATAATCCCAGCATAAGGAGATAAATAAATGTTCAATTTGGGCTGGTATAAGGTGGACATAAGTTTTATCCTCCTGAAGCCCTAAACAGAATACATGACATTTTGGATGATCGCAGAATTTAATGAAATTTTTGGTATGTTTTAGATTTCGACCTATTGATCAAACTTTAAACCATACCAAAAGGTATGATTAGAAGTAATATTAACACGCCAGGACGAATCCGTATCAGTTAACTTGGATAAGTACCAGTGCGGAACTTGGATAAGTACCAGTGTGGAACGATGCCTATTTGTGATTGATTCAAAGTTGGAAATCAAAGTGTATGATGAGGTATGGTGGAGGGTGACCAGTGAAACCACTGATGAGCCCACGCTGGTTACCCAGGGCGAATCATCGTTTAATCATTTCTCTTTCCGCTATGGTTCTTTGTGTGTTCCTTATGGGATGCTCATCCAAGTTTGAATTTTTGTTATTTCCACCCAAGATCTTTTGATCTTTTGTTATTCAGTTGAGTGTTGGCAACAGTAATTATGGGCACCACAGCCGTTTTTAATTAGAGGTGATATTTTAGTGTACTGGGCTCACCAAAAAAGTATTCACTTTAGAGAATTTGTTATGTACATATTTTTATGTCTTTTAGTAACAGATTAGTGATTAAAACTAACCATCAGCCAGGTTATCAAGAACATTTTGTTCATAGTTTGAGTTACAGGGGAAACACCGAAAGTACTAAACTACATTTTCACAGACGCTAGAATTTTAATTAAACTTGTTGCTTGCTTTAATTGAGACGTTTTAAGGTAAAAAGAATAAAGGAGCCGGTGGGTGATTGATATTTATAGCCTCAATCAGTAGTAAGGTACCTAAACTTCAACACTATCTGATTAAACTTAGTTACTTCTTTAATATGTATAGAGATGATCTGTTCTTTCCCTGTGTTTCGGGGTCATTATAGGTAGGTATATATGCTGTATTATCATCGTGATTTAAGATGTGATCAGAATCAGCAAATTAAAATCTACAACATATCCACCAAAATTTTATTGATATCTACACCCAATCATTTTTCCATGTATCTATTCCTATAGATGTACCTACAAAAGTAAATATTAGACACTTTTGGTTTTTCCGCTGTAACTAAAAGTATGAAGATAATGTTCCTATTAATCTGCCTGTTTAACTAAACGTACTAATCTAATACTTCGGATAAGGCGTAAGTATATGAGATAAACACATAACAAATAAACATAAATTCTCTAAAGAGAATACTTTTGTGATGACCTCGGTATACTAAAATATCACCTTTGAATAAAAACGGTTGTGCGCATACAAGCTGATGACAACATTCAACTGAATCTTGTTAGAAAACTCACAAAATTCTTATTATTAAAACATGACGAATCTTTTACTTGTTATGCCCTGTTCTCACTATGCAACTTTTCCATGCGTCAAATTTTTTAATAACAGGTTAAAAGAAGACACAAGCAGATTGTGTCTTTTTTTAACCTTATCAGAAAATTTGATGCATGGAAAAGTTGCATATAGTGAGAACAGGGCTTTAGTAACTACTTTCGAAATCCTCCAGTATCTTTGATACTAATTAAACGATTTGATTATGGTCCATTTAAAGTGTGATCGCTAGGTCGAGATCTACAACTTACCAAAATTTCATGAAATTCCGCAATCAACCAAAATGCCATATACTCCATGCCGGGTTCTTAATAAAAATATAGGCTATAGATAAATTCTGACTGATTTTTATCACGTTTTTTAAATTTTCGATGGCTCATCGAACTCAACGAGGTGGAACATCAGATTTATATACGTCATATTTCATTTATAATTGGTTAAACCAAATTTCCAGCAGTGGAGCGTGTCAAAAATATCTAAGAAAAACCCTAATTTGATGTTTTTTGGGAATTGTGGCAATCATAAAAAGTCCAACACCAACCAACTTGTTTCTGCACGTGGCTTAACAAACCCTAATGTGGCTCAATTAACCTATGGCAAACAAAATAAATAGGTGGAAATTGATGTCCAGAGTTGGAGGATCCTTTTTTAAAGTATTATTATATTAAAAAGCTACGAAAATAGGTACTTATAAGCATTAATATTTGTTATATTCCAAAAATTCCTATCAGTAGTGCTAAATGTTTCTTAAATTATCATCATCATGAAATGGCGGGTAAGTACTGACTTTATATGAGCTTAACATACACAGCCTACTAACATTGTTATTCATAAACATAATATTTTTTATATGGATCCTCACCGAATCCCCCTCGCACTCGAATTAATTACCTCACGCTTTTTCTTCGAAAATTATCGCTCGTCTGCAATTCGGAACAAATTTTCAAAAAATGCTTGCCTCTCTCTATTCTACATACCATAATTTTTATGGAGTTATCGGTACATAAAAGAGAATTATTGAAACGCAGTTAGGGTCCGGCACTAATAAACCCAGGCACTATTTTGACACTGTTGACGGATACGCATGCGCAAGAGCGACCCATTTAGTACCGACAATAATAAGGTTGGGGCATGCCCTTAATGATAGAGGAATTATACTGGGCCATATCCTGGCTGTGTCTGGCTGTATTTGACGTTTTTGACAACTATTCGCCATTTTTTTGCCGTAACCCTACATTCGGGAATTTTTTGTGTTGTGACGACCAAAAAAAGAAAAAAGTATGCAAAAAATAGTAATTTTTTGCTTAACTGCAAAAGACTATTAAAAATCGTCAAATTTTGACTTCTTCATTTTATCAAAAATGAGTTACTAAGGTTCCAAAATTCCTAGAGCTACAGTTTTCGAGACATTTTCATTTCCTTTCAACATAAAATAACTGATTGTATGGTGGACTATCCGTGCTTTTTGGCACCATATTTTTTTATGAAATCGGGGACATGGCGAAAGAAAATGAAAAAAGCAATGCTTAAAGACTTCGTTGTACCGATGAATACAATTAGTAAGTTTTCATATTGTTCCCAATACGAATCGAAAATCAAGCATCTTATTCTTTCATGTCACGCTCTTCGTCAGAGCAGAGCACATGCTCTATGAAAGAAAAAGAAGACATCTTTTCAATACGTATTGAGTACGATTTAAAAACATACTACATATTTGTTTGCTACGAGAAGTAGTTCAACAAAATCCCCTAAATGCATGGAATACAATCCAATGAATTCTGCATGTTCTAACGGGAAAATTCTTCCTCATTAAAACACTCAAGAACCCAATTAAGAGGTCTTTGGAGAAATTTTTGATATTTGAAAAAAATTTACACAAAAAGGTAAGTTATGAGCAGTTTTTAAAGGAAAGCATGTGTTCTCCCGACAAATCTCGGTCTGTTTTAGAATCGTAGATTTCTTCGTTATGTTATCCTCATGTGATCTTTAAGTATTTCGAAAACTGGCAGCATGTAGGTTAAAAATAAAGTCGTGTCGTTACCGTTTCGCTATAGTCAATTCTATAATTTGCACCTTTTAAGGGCAGGCAGAGCCTGTCCAAAGGTCCCTAAAGTTGGCATAGGCGCATGAACACTACCTACTAAATATTTTTGGGCACTTTACCCATATGTTATGAAATTACTAGAACAAAATTTGACCTACATTTTCACGTTTAAGTTATCTTAAGATAAGATTAAGATATCCAACTAAAAAGCAGAGAACACAGGTATTCTTAGTATCACTCAGAAAACTATCCCAAGTGAAGTGTCTACTTAGCTTTCTTCGTTAGTGGTAAGTGAAGTTTCTATTAGCTCCAAGTGATGAATTCAATAGCTGCAAGTAAAATGACCTACTTAGACCCGAGTTTGTTAACCCTTAGTGATCTACTTACCAATATGCGACAAGTCACTTAACTTTCCCTTCACTTAGGCTTAGTGAATTTTTTTACTAGTTTGTTAACCCTCAGTGATTTATCTACTTACCAATATGTGACGACTCAGTTAACTTTCCCTTCACTGCTGGCGTAGCTAGGAGGGGTTTTGGGGGTTAACCCCCCGGGGGTCCAAACCAATCGTCGAACGCAATTCGTGAGCGGTGATCGCTCATTCCATTCTATCAAAAATTGGGTGTTTGCGCTCCCCGAGTCCAAAGCTAGGGAAATATATATTTATCAATCTAAAATTTCGAAGAGGTCTTATGAAAAGTATATTTTTTTCGGGGAATGGGATCATTTTCCGGGATTGATCCTTTCGCTTGAGGGATCGTTCCTTTTCTTGAGATTCAAGAATTAGGCCTCTGGAAGAGCTATAGCTCCCTAACTTTTTTGACACTTTACTCCGATTTGTGACGTATTTGGTGTGTGATATCTTAAATTTTAAAAATTTTACCGGCGGTGCTATGACGACATTTTTTTTAAGTTTTAGTTTAATTCTACGAAATTTTTCTCACCAGAATTCAAAACGTGTAATAAATGGCATTCTTAGTATAATTTTTCTTAAAATTTTCATCTGCGGCGCATTTATACTTTAGGAACACATCTATACAGTGCCCACGTAAAAAATCCCCCCCCCCTGCTAACTCTTGAACGGATTGAGGTATCGACCTTAAATAAAAATCATGTTTAATGATAACACTTTTGCTACCTTTTGACATATTTCTTATAAGCGTCATATTGACGTAAATCTATAAGGTCACTAACTACTTTAAAATTTTAAATAGAAAGGCGGGTCGAGTGATACCTTGTTTAAATTTTAATTTTAATTCCTTATTTAAAATTTTAATCTTTTAGAAATCGGTTTAGGACTTCGGGATTTCTTTTTAAGAGAAGCAGACACTCGAGTATATAAACGCCGACATTTGTTAAATATTTGTTTTTTTTTTGAAAATATCGCGACAACTTTCCGATATTGCCATTTTAAACATTATTCTAATTATTCTCTTTTGAACTCTAAAGACGTTTTCCAGATGACTGCTACTACCCCATAGTGTGATCCCATACCTTATGTTTGAATAAAACATTCCGTAATATATTGATCTCAGAGAATTTTTGGTTTTAAAGGTTTTTACTAATACCCTAAATGCGTAGCACTTTCGACTTAGTTTCTTACATAAGGATTCGATATAGCTGTTATATGTTAATTTTGTATCAAATTTTATACCTAGTATTTTTGCAGTTTCCACAAATTTTATTTTATTTTGTCATCTTTAAAGGTTATTGTGTCGTGTTTTTAACATCGATATTTGAAAACAGCATCAACTTTGTTTTTTCCGAGTTAAGTACTAATTGATTTTTTGTTAGTGTAGTTGTTAGTGTTTCCTGCAAGTTACAATACTTACTTATTCGGATAATTGTATTTGCGTCCGCAAAGTTTGCCATGACTTTTGTTTTTTCGTTTATGTCTATCAAGTCATTGAGATATATAATGAAAATAATCCGTGTTATTACCCCTACTTACAATGATCCGCTGATGGCGCTAAGCAAGATATGAATAAAAAAAATCCTGTGGAACACCCCTGGTTCCATACGCCTTTAGTTTTATCATAAGTATTTCATTCAAAGGTCCAGCAGCACGCCACGGGCAGCAGATTTCGCTTCCAAGAAAATTAAAATGGTTTTATTTACTTCTAGTAAAGCTGTTTCTGTGGAACGTTTCGGCAGAAACCCATGCTGAAAATTTTTAAATAAATGAAATTTTTGAAAATAATTTAGCAATCTATTATGAAGTAAAAATTCAAAGAGTTTTGAAAATGAAGATAGCAAGCTAACTGGCCTGTAGTTACTAAAATCTTCGGGATTGTCTTACTAGTATTAAACACAAAGGTCTAAGGTTCAGCCAGACAACTTACTCACTTTTTTAACAATCTAGATGTCACAGAGTCGTACCCTAATGATACTTTACTTACGGAGTTTTTACCTATGGTTAATATGTTATTTTATAACCTTAAGTAGGCGAGAAAACTTATGATAAGTAGAGAGTTCACTTTTCTCATACTTAAATGAAGTTTCTTTTTGGGGTTAATGAATTCTTACTTAGGAATAGTGGACATTTTTCTCTGTGTAAAACTGATTAAAATTGCAGTTAGACGGTGCTCTCGTTGCCGGGGCTATCCGAAACCTACGTTTGGGCTATGCGGCCGGAGCTTTTTTTGAGTGCGATGCTATCAAAATAATGTCAACTTTATAGTTGGTACGATATGAGCATGTTGAGATGACAACAATGTCTGAAATAGTATCAAGAACGTCAAGTAATACTTAAGTCCTATGTCCACCAACGCGTACCCATGCAGGGTGCTTTGAAGCGGGGTGGGCACTCGGCGTTTTCTGTTCACACCGGCGCGTTTCCACGAAACTCACCAGAAGTGCATGAAGTTGCTTGCTTTTTTGCTCAAATTTGCACAGTTTTACCAGGAAAGTGCAGCAAATAAATTATTTTTCAGAATTATAATGAGAAAACGTATTAAATATTAAAAATATATATTTAGATGCACACGGGAATGCCAACATTGAAAATAGAACATTTTCTATTTTTCCACTAGAATCGCATGCATGTCTGGGTAATTCTAGAGGCATTTTTTAAAAAATGTCAAAAATTATTTCCAGAATGAAATTATCTTGTCAAATATCCATTTTTTTATTATGTTTTGCAAAAGTTTTTGTGTTTGTGATTAAGAGAGCTTCAACAAGAAATAAATTACGTGGATCCAATTAATTAATTTATATGCTAATTAAGGCTGTGGCAAAAGTAACTTACCTTTTATGTGGTTGGGTTGCTTTGGTTAGCGCTTTTTAGTAGTGGGTTTCGATTAGGTGAGTCAATTTTGTTGGTTTTCTTGTGAAAATTTAGAGGATCAGATTTTTCCTGACTGTTGTAACCTAAGCATTTGTGATAATAAGCTACAACAGCCTGTGTAAAGAAGATACGAACCAGTGGTATGTGCCAAAATTATTTCTGGGGGGGGGCTTAAACAACAGCATAGGTACAGAACACTTTTTCTTGATTTTGGGAAAAAATTCAATCTTTAGGAGGTGATATTGAATGGCTCTTGGCGGGGACTAAGCCCTTTCTCGCCCCTCCTAAGTACGAAGGTGGAGGTGACTGTCGTACTTAAATCAAAGCTTGTAGTTAACTTGAATTTATAGATTGGAAACACTCTTGATAGCTGCTCTTGTTGCAGTGTGAGATTGAACAACACTGTCTATAGAAACTATATATCATTAATTAGCCTCTGACGCTAACTATAAAATGACACTTTAAGTTACTTAATATTATAGGTAGTTAAAATGTCTAAACTTGGGGCTCTATAGTTAGAACAAACCTTCAGATTTATAGTTTCAAAAAGAATAAACAAGAGATGAGCAAACATATTGTCTATTATCCTGTTAGCCCATTTAAAAAAAAATATTTTACTGAGGTGCTAACAACAGACAAATCTTGTGTACCTACATATCGTCAATTAATATAAATTATTCAAATACTTTCTGGGTACTGACACTAGAGTTTTTCTGCTTGATTTGTAACTTTATTTTTATTTTTAGGCCAAGAGCAGTTGTGTGTTGGTTCAGTTCAATTCAGTAAATAAACCGTTTTACAATGTCGTCATCATACATGTATCAACAAGGAAATATGGAAAGTGAACAACTGTTGTGAAGATGTAGTATTCATCAGCTCCATAATGTGCACGTCAACAACAAAAAGAGAACTTTAATATATGATCAGTTTATCGATATTTAGATATTTTAATTATAATGTAACTAAATATATTGAGATATACCTAAATATATTTCCATAAACAAATATCAAATTTTATATGATTTCTATATAATATGTGGAAAAACATGTAAAAAACTAAGACGTATCTCGTAAATTTTGTTGTTACTATATCAGTTTTTACAGCTATAAAACAATACAAAAACTCAGCAACTTTCATAAGAAATTATGGGGTTTTTGCCTGGGTTTGAATACTAAATAGGCCAACATTTTATATCAAAAATATGTTTTCTGTTATTTGTTTTTTATTTATTTCACATAACTCAATTACCAAGTTGGAAAATTTTTAATATAACTACTTTCATGGATAATATAGTGTGTCATTTAAATTTAATCATTAGCGACTAAAAAATTAAATGTGTGGTAAAATGCCTAAAACTTTGTAGAAGTTATTTAACCTACGTGTGGGACTGTCAAAAATAGTGCCGACTTTATTAAAGTCAGGCTATGCCGTTTTAAACTTTAAACTTAAATTTCTTCCATACCAGAGTTTTTTAACCATGACATTTGTTTGAAATACGGAGATCATTTGGCTTAAATTTTTTCTTCTATTACGGAAGATACTTAATTCTAAAAAGTTTTTTTTTATACCTTCATCAAAAACATGATTTTAGTAACTGCCTGCAGATAACTAAAGCATAGCTTTTTTGGTTACCGATGCAAAAAAAACTGTTTTTTTGATCACGGATGCAAAAAAAGATTTCTGTCCGTTTTTTACCCAAAATTAAAAAGAAATAGCGGAATATGGTAATATTGAAAAAAAATTATTATTCTTGCGGAAAAATTAAGCCATTTCCACCAGCTGTCACCAAGTATTTACGAAAAAATAATTTAAAAATTTCGTCAAAATATCTGTCAAAGATTAAAATGCCGCAACAATGAACCGAATAAATAGGCACATCGCTATGGAAACGATTGTTATTTCATTTACCAGCCGCCTTAATTTATAGTGTAAAGATGGTGTGTTGCGAGAAGAGCTCTTCGTTCGAGATTTTTAAAAGTATTTTCCTGTTTTTCTTGGATTTTTTGATAAAGGTATTAAAAAAAATAGTGTTAACAACTCGCGGCTAAACTATGCTTTTTTTTACTCGCGTTTTTAAATACCTCGCTGCGCTCGTTATTTAAACCAACGCTTATAAAAAAAGCACTATTTTAGCCACTAATTGTTAAAACTACTATTTTTAGAATGTAATCAAAATACAATGCAGAAGTGTCACATAAAAAATATAATTATATTTTAACACTTTGCTCTTTTTAAAACGCCTGAGTGTAGTTTTACCCAAAAATTGATATTTGAAGCTTATTTTGTTTCAATTTGTGAAAAAGAGAAAATAAAAAAGTATTTTTGAAAGTCCAAAAGACCAAACCGTTGCAATATCAAAAACGAATTTTGTAAAAAATGCAAATTTCAAAAAATTTAGATCATTGAGCAAAAACGTAAAAGGTAAAAGGCGTTAAAAAATTTTCGTTGTGGTTTTATCTGTAAATCTAAGTAAAATTTAGTATAATTATCTGTAATTTTAACGTTATCTAGGGAGCAGCTCCTATTTTTAACCTTATTTATATATACCAGAAAGCATCACCGCAACGTCTTGTTAAACTTATTGGTGAAGTTTTCATTCATTAGACAAGAGCTGTCAAGCCTTTTTCACTGCTTTCCTTGACTTTTTCCAATCAATGAACCCTATTCAAGTTTCCCAAGCCAACAATTGCCACGTTTATACGCACCTAAAACTGCTTTTATATTATATATATTATACATCCTTCATTACACGGTCATTTTAAAAACAACACAAATGAAACAACTACGTTAACATGAGATTTTTTTGTTAAAACCGAGGTTCAGTATTTTTTTAGGTTGGAAGAAATGCACTAAAGCATTTTTAAAGTCTGTAAAATAAGTTTCAAGACGATAAACCGCTAAAACGGTTTTAGTGATGTTTATGTGGCAAAATTTTTAAATCGTTCTTATATAAAAATGCTTTAATAGGTCCGTATAAACAAAGTAAATGTCTTGGCAGAAAAAAATTGAAATTATTGTATTACTAAAAACACCCCTCTATTAAAATTTTAAGACACACCGTACAAACTGTTTAGTCCGAGGTTTATTCCCTACTTTGTATAAAAAGAAGTACTACAGAGTGATCTATTATATTTTGAACATGTTTCGGTGCCTATATCTCGAGAAGATTTTAAACTATTTGATCCGTTCTTATTTGTTAAGGTCCATTACCAATTATTTTCAATCTTTTTGCTCTATGACGTTCCTTTTTACAATCTGGAGGTAATCGACGAAATTTCTGTCGGTTTTTGCTCTGAATTTAAATCGAGATTTTACGGAGATCGATATATTTTTACAGAATTTTTTAAGGTTAAGTAGTAGACATTTTGCCGGTTCCAGATTTTTTTGTTGTTTCTCGAAATTAATCATTTTCACAGCGGATATTTTGTTTATTCTTGCTGTTGAGGTAAAATTGAACGCGCGTGTTTTTTTCATTTATAACTGGTGGAGCCAATTGTGCTGTTTTTTTACGTTCGGTCTCGCTGTCCGCTGTGCCCAACCCCGTTCCAGATTATTTTTAAGCTAGGTTAGCATTGATTTCATATTTAAGGAAAACAAAGACTTAAAATTGTGATCCGAATACAACCCAGGAGTTCGATTAAATTCGTTTACTCCATCGTCACGTGACTTAAAATTGCTCGGGTCGCCGAACTCTCAAATTTGGTTAAAGGAATTTAACAATTTATTGACCCAACTTACTTTTTTTTTAATGGACCCGTATGCCTGGAATATACTTTTTCAATGGCTTCAGAAATCCTCTTTTTAAAAATTTTTGCTTTGCTTTTTGCATTTGTTTGCGAGATATTTGCAAAAAGCTTAAAAAATAAATAAAATGAAACTAAAAATCGACACCAAGGACATTCATTTGCGGTAAGCAACTGTGACAGAAGCTTGATACTTTGGTATTTGGTCCCGTTTGTTTTGTCAACTGTCATGTGCTAAGTTACAAAATAATGGGTATCTTAACTAATCTTATAGTAAAAAACAAAGAAGAAAAAGAAGTTTAAAAATCTCCAAATCAATTACTTCAACCGAAGAAAATCTAAAAACGAAAGATCAAAAGATCTTGGGTAGAAAACCCAAAATTCAAACTTGGATAGGCATCCCACATGGAACACACAAAGGACCAAAGCAAAAATAGAAATGATTAAATAAACTTTTTCTTCTTTCTTTTTTGTTTTAATTGCCTTAGGAGCATAACCCGATTGGAAATATTAACACGTACCGTATCAGGTGACTTAGGTAAGTCCCAGTGCGGAAAGGTGCCTATTTGGGAGGGATTCAAACTTGGAAATCAAAGTGTATGATGGTGTTGAATTATGTTTGGGGAGGGTGACCAGTGAAACCACTGATGAGCCCACGCTGGTTGCCCATGGCGAAACATCGTTTAATCGTTTTTGTGTTCATTGTGGGATACTCATCCAAGTTTAAATTTTCGTTTTTCCAACCATGATTTTTAGACCTTTTGTTTTAAGATTCTTTTCGGTTAAAGTAACTGATTTGGACTTCTTTTTCTTCTTTCTTTTTTATTTTAATTGCCTTGGGAGTATAATCCTATAGGAAATATTAACACGCCCGAACGAACACGTATCAGGTGACTTAGATAAGTACCAGTGCGGAATAATGCCTATTTGTGAGTGATTCAAAGTTGGAAATCAAAGTGTATGGTGATGTTGAATAATGTTTGGGGAGAGTAACCAGTGAAACTACTGATGAGCCCACGCTGGTTGCCCAGGGCGAAAATCGTTCTTCTTTCTTTTTGGTTTTAATTGCCTTAGGAGCATTACCCTATTGGAAATATTAACACGACAGGACGAATTCGTATCAGGTGACTTAGATAGGTACCAGTGCGGAAGGTACCCATTTGTGAGTGATTCAAAGTTGGAAATCAAAATGTATGGTGGTGTTGAATGATGTTTGGGGAGGGTGACCAGTGAAACCACTGATGAGCCCACGCTGGTTGCCCAGGGCGAAACATCGTTTAATCGTTTGTGTGTTCCTTGTGGGATGCTCATTCAAGTTTAAATTTTCGTTTTTCCACCCAAGATCTTTAGACCTTTTGTTTTAAGATTCTCTTCGGTTGAAGTAACTGATTTGGAGGTTTTTAACTTCTTTATCTTCTTTCTTTTTTGTTTTAATTGCATTGGGAGAATAACCCTATTGGAAATAGTAACACACCCGAACGAACACGTATCAGGTGACTTAGATAAGTACCAGTGCGGAATAATGCCTATTTGTGAGTGATTCAAAGTTGGAAATCAAAGTGTATGGTGATGTTGAATAATGTTTGGGGAGAGTAACCAATGAAACTACTGATGAGCCCACGCTGGTTGCCCAGGGCGAAAATCGTTTAATCATTTCTATTTTCACTTTGGTCCTTTGTATGTTCCTTATGGTATGCTCAACCAGGTTCTTCTTTCTTTTTGGTTTTAATTGCCTTAGGATCATAACCCTATTGGAAATATATAACACGCCAAACAAAATTTTCATAGTGGTAGATACTTTAAAATTAAAATAAATATTCACTACAGTCTATTTACAAATATCTCGTAAACGGTTAAACAAACTATAGGCATGCAATAAATTAGTATGTTTTCATATCGTACTCAATACGTATTGAAAAGATTGTCTTCTTTTTTTTTCATAGAGCATGTTTTCTGTTCCGCCAAAAAGCGTGATATATGAAAGAACAAGATGCTTGATTTTTTATAGGTATTGAATACTATATGTTTGGAAAGAGGCATTTCTGCCTTATTAAAATAATGCGCTAGGAGCATATGGTTCCATTTAAAAGCATCATTAGCTAGATGTACCACAACAACAGAACAACACCACCTCTACGGAAAGCCAATTATCGAAAACAAGATGGTCGCCCATGATGCCGATACGTTTGACGGGCGTATGGCGGGATGTTTGTTATTTTTAGAGATTGAAATTATTTTTTCACAGAGTCTAGATCTGTTATAAAAGAAAACAGAATTAAAATTTTAAGTTAAATTAAAAACATACTTACCAACATTTTTTAAGAGTCCACAAAAATGATATAAATTAATTGTGACCTGAAAATGAAGTCATGTCTGCCCCATTTATATTTCCCAAAGTGATTGTTGTCTAATTTTCCCGGATTTCTGCTTTGGCAAGAATTTTTTCAATAGTTCAATAAGCAAATGCACCACTCTTAGTCACTAGCGGATATTAGATTTGTAGGAAAATTATTGTGAACTGATAAACTTTTACCAGAATTGATTAAGTATTTTTTAGAGTATTCACTGTTTTAATAGAGAAAATGCGGCATATCATGCGATATAATGGGGGGGGGCGGGTTAGCCAAAACGTTTTGGGAGAGGGTAAAATTTTTTTAAGGGGGTGTCAAAAAATTTTGGCAAAAAATTAGTTGTGGGGTGTCAAATTTTCTTTGTAAGGGTTAAAAAAAATTAATTCGAGGAGGGGGGGGGACAAAAAATAGAGGGGACATTATCGCGGAACAAAATGGGTAATACTAAACATGTTAGCTTCGGTGCCCATGCATTGCCAGAGTATTTTAATGCTATAAGCGAGGCTATTGATAGCTGCTAAAAATTGTGTAAAATTTAACTAAAATTGTAAAAAATAATAATTAAATAGCTCAAAATTTTATAGTTTTTTTCTGTGCCACAAATGTATGAAATTCATATTTCTTATTGATTTGTTTGGGATATAAATACAGAGTGATTCAAAATTCCCTAGAAAGATTTGAACAGCGGTTAGATATCATTAATCTAAGAAAAGTTACGTTATTATTCGGTTTAAATTTCATATTTTATTTTCTCTGAATTTAGAAGTTAAATTTTTGTATTTGTTTGAGAATTTCTTTTAAAATAATTTACCAAGCAAGTCTACGTGTGGCTGACAATGACAAGTATTATGGTTTTTGTCAAGCATTTTGAAGTTTTCAAAGTTTTGTTTTCAAAAATTGATGTTTCTACCACTTAGTAAAGGCTGCTTTTCAGAAAATATTAACAATTTTTAAATGCAAATTTTTCTGAATTGAAAGAGTTTACAAAAATATATTTTACTATATCTTGTTCAGAACAACAAATTCTACCTACAGTTAAAGTCTTTCTAGGGAATTTTGAATCACCCTCTATACCAAGTGTGGCTCATAGTAGGTATCATTTAAGTATTATAATAAGTAGCACGTGTGTGTAATAATTAAACAAAAAACAGCAGGTATTTATACCTACCTTTCTTAGTCGGGAATTTAAGAGTGGAACATCCAAAAGATCCCCAAAATTTGTAAAAAATTTTGTTGAAAGTTCAACATAATTTTCTTTAAAATGCAATTCACCTACTTAACAAGTACAACACATTTTAAATTACCACAAATTTCACTACTTTTGTCTATTCTTTATCTTACTCTTGAACTTTTATTTGAGGTGAATTTTTCATGTTTAATTACATTCATCCATTTTCTGTTAGTTCAGCACTATTTGGAAATTGAAACACAGATATATTTGGTCCATTATTTTTGTAATGGCTCTTGCAATTCGGCACACAACAAGAAGTAAGCATTTCTAAAAAAAGAACATAAGATATTTATACCAAATTCACTTGTTAAAAAACATAGTAATATAATAATAATATGCCTATAAACAGAAAATCTCTAAATTATCCCAAGACTTTTTCGAACAAATTGCCTATTTATACTAGCGAAAAATTGTTCATAACCCTCTTAATACACGACCCGACCGGCCATTTGATAAAATCTGTAAACCTATTTACCACAAAAAAACACAGGCTTTTTCGCAAATTTTGACATAAAAACAATAAGCTACTTGTTATTTAAACCTTTAGGAAACTGTTTGTAAGGTTTTAATAAAATTTTGTTGAAAAATTAACTGCTAAAAGTAAAAAATAAAACCTTCTTCTTCTTCGAATGTAAACAAAGCACTGAGTAGGCGGCACTCGCCGCCATTATGACGTCATGAGGCATACGATATCTCGCCTGTAGTAGAGGTCGTTTTGAGCAGAGAATTTCGGTCACGCTAAGATTACCGCTCAAGGCTTGCTATGCTTATGCAGTGAGTTCTATTCTTGTTTGTCGGAGGTTCACACAGAGGGCGCCATGGTCGGCCTCGACAGAAATTCTCTTCGCTTGAGCCGTAATCTTTGGCACATAAGCGTGACCAAAATTCTCTGTTATGGTGGCACACCTAGCTGATGACTCCCTAATAAGGACGAAACGGCGTCGTCCTAAGTTCCGTTAGATTTACAGTGCCACAGCCATCTTCCGTTAGTTTTTTTACATTATAAAGTTGGTAGAAGCGTTATAATTGTCAGCCATGGATTAAGGTAGAACACGATATAAAAAAAAATAAAATATAAAAATTAACATCAGGGCAGGATCACATTTAAAAATTTGAAGTATTTCTTTCTGTCAGTGACCTTGGCTTAGGATATGTCGAAGTCAAGTTGCCACAAATTCGAAATATTCAAATATTTGAATCAGTGGCCTTAGAAAACAATTTGAGCTATTTCGGCAAAAAATCAAAAAATGCTCCGAGCCGTGTCTTAGTTTTACAAAATGTGCCTTTCATTCGAAGTTCAGCCAATTCTGATGTTTATTTGATTCCAAAAAATATGGTTATCATATGAACCGTTTTGAATGTCACTTTGAAATTTCCTGAGCTAAGGCCACTGACAGAAAAAAAAACTACTCTTAAGGCAAAAAAAAAATTAAACTTTCAGATCGTGCTTTGGCATACCAGTAATTATTATTTGTTAAATTTTATTATTTCAATATACTCTACAACATACCCTATTCTCTTAAAATAAATTTAAAAGTGGTAAAACGTTTTTAAAATTTTAAAACACAAACATGTTTGTTAAGCCCTCTAGTAAATTTTAATATACAGGATGTTCCAAAAGTTCGATTCCGCACTAGTATCTTCAGAACCATAATAGAGAGAAAAGTAAAATTTTACATAATTAGATGGTTTACAAAAAAGTATCTTTCTGGATGCTAATTGTGCCACCGTTCATTAAGGGGGCGGAGCTAGGGCGGAGACAATACTTTTTTTTTTATAGAAGATACGCTGTATATTTTTGAATGAAAGGAGCTTTCCATTCTGTTTCCAAAAATACCTAACATGTTACAATTTTAAGTAACGGTTTTTAAAAAAAATAGAAAACTCATCTCCTTAAGACCAATGAATTAAAGAAGAAAACAAATATTCGGTGGTTCTTTGTCTAAATCATTGCTCTTATTTAAATGAGATATTTTTGGAAACAGAATGAAAAGCTTTTTTCACATTTTAAAAAATATACAGGGTATCTCATTTTAAAAAAGTATTAGGGTGGACTCAGATTTCTAGGACACCCTTTATATTACCAATAGAAGGTTACTTACTGAGAATCCCAATTTCCCGATAAACATTTGTACTAAATTTCATTGTTCTGTCATTTCGTGTTTATTAAATATTTAGTGTTGATTTTTTCTGTATAACTTCGAGAATTGGCGCAATCTGTACAGGATTTTTTGATGAATACATATTTTGAACATTAGTTCGCGAAGCGGCCAACATTTATGCCAAATAGCTACTTATATCACGTTTTGGATAGTTGCTATTGACACTTTGTTTTTTTTTTGTTTTCTTGTTTAATGTCAAGAGTTGGGACCCTGAGCGAGAAATTTTTAGAAAACAGAATTTTTATCAACATGGTCAACTGGGATTTTGTCTGTCCATACAAAAGTTTTAGTTCAATATTAAGTTTATTTTGTTCTGCTTGATACATTTTCGTTATAAGTCAATCTTTTCAGTTATATTTTATCTGCATATCAAAGTGTTCTTGAGCTTTGAAGAAGATTTTTCAAAGAAGTATCGGCAAAAAGATTTTCTTTAAGATACCTACAGGTATAATGCAAAGTAGGTCAAAATTATAAAAACAGATAAAGTATGTCGACATTTGAAAAAATTTTTCACCTTCATTAAAAACGCAATTTAACTCACTCTGCGCAAGTAAAAAAACAAACAATGAGTTTTTGACACACAAGTGTTAAAAAATCAAATGACCAACCGAAGTAAGGATATAGGTCAAAAATTGAAAACGGAGTTGGTGGTAAAAAAATGGTGACCTGTCAATGGCCTTTGCGCAGCAATACAGTTACGTAAATATTACGAAAAAGTCACATCACATGTTTACCAGTTAAATTTGAAATCACAATAAGGTAAAATGTAGTAAATAAAAAGAAAGGTTCGTGACATCGGACACACATTTTGCTTTTTAATTTATTACGACCAGGCCTCCAAGATCTAATAGGTAGTCCAGAAACTTACAAGCCTGTTTCGTCCTTGTTAAGAATCATCAGGGTAATATAGGACTATACCTGGCGTATAAAGCATAACATAAGCAACCACACCCAGCGAATTTATACAACTTTCGTCGTCATAAGGCGGGATGTTGGTATGGCTATATGCAATGCGCCGCCTCGCCTGTCAGAATAAAGTGAAAAGCAAAATTTCAAAGAATGCAAACGCAATAGGAATGAAATTTGCGAGCAGGACATAAAATCGGAACCTGCGAAAATGTACCGGTTACTGAAAGAAGGCCGTTCAAAATACAACTTTCGCAGCAACTCCACTCCCAATTAAAGTTTATACTATATCGCCTTATATTAAGGCTCAGCAACAGTCACCCCTTAGGAGGCTTGCTACGCAAAACAAAGCTAAGTAAAATTTAGGAAAAGCTTGTTTACTGTCCGTGAAAAATAAATAAAAAGAAAGGTTCGTGGCATCGAACATACACATTTTTCTTTTCAATTCATTACGACCAGGCCTTCAAGATCTAATGCATAGTCCAGAAACCTACAGGCTTATTTTATCCTTGTTAGGAATCATCAGGGTAATATAGAACTGTACCTGGCGTATGAAGCAGACATCCTCCAGACTCCAGTTGGGGGTGGAGTCGCTGTGAACATTGTATTTTGAGCGGTCTTCTTTCAGTACCCGATACATTTTCGCAGGTTCCGCTTTTTATGTCCTGCTCACAAATTTCATTCTTATTAATATTTGCATCCTTTAGCATTTTGTTTTTCATTTTATTCCGACAGCTGCATATAGCCATACCAACATCCCGCGTTATTTGATGACGAAAGTTGTCTAAATTCGCTGATTGTGCTTGCTTATGTAGGCCTGTAAGTTTCTGGACTATCCATTAGATCTGTGAGGCAAAATGTGTGTCCGATACCACTGATTATTTTTCACGGACAAGAAATCTACTTTTCGTAGAATCTATTGCAATGCATTATTTCGTGTACAAAGTTTCTTTCTTATTAAGTATAAAATATAACTAAAGTAATATAAATTATACTGGGCATAAAAACTATGTGAAAACAACAGAATATTTATATATGCTTGATATTTTCCTAATGACAAGATATTAAATACGTAATATTATGTAACCTAATAGTAAGTTTCAGATAAAATTCTTAACATAATTCAGTTGCAGTAACCAGTTGACCATAACTTTCGCTTGTCACTTTTATTTCATGGGAAAGTTAAAATAGGAACACAAAGTAAAAAAGAGGGATAAAAAGTAAACAGAAAGGATAAAACGTGACAGTAGGGACAAAAAACTATTAATAAGTTAGCAGCCCATGCGTGCTAATCATATTAGGAACGATCCTGCTTAAGCTGTCATTTTGAGTCATATTTCAGTCAGCTGTCGTTTTAAGTAATACGCCTAGCACAAGCAGACACACCATTAGTGAATCAGGTGCGACACATATATCTGCTTATGAAACAAGAATTGAGCAGTTGAAAATCAAAGTTAAGCCTATGGCAGGTCAGTAAACAGGCAGCAGTAATCGTAGATATGTTATTAATAGTGACAATGAAAATTTGTCTGCGTTGGCACGGCTTGAGAAAATTTACCAATTAAAAACCATAAATCACTGGGATGACGTCACCGCCATATATAATGGAAGCATGATTAACTGGAATTGCAAAAACTGCTTTAAATCATACGTAGCCCGAATCGAAAATTTGAATTGCTAGGACTTTTCCAGGTCACGAATATTGCGCAAAAAATTTGAGAAAGATGCTGGATGGATAAAAGAAGTCTAATGATTTCAAACTATTTTAACAAAATGGAGATGATGAGACTTTAGTGTCTAATCGTTGGTATTATGGATTTGACGGCCCAAAATGCTGCAAGAGGCAGTCATTACGCGACAGCAGAGGCAATGTTTGAGGAATATCTTGCTACGTTGCACGAAGTTTAGAGTTTCATGAGTCCACAGTATAATAAAGTCGTCTTCGGTGCCTGATTTAAGACGCGCTATAGCAAAACAGAGCAAATAATATACAAAACCAAACCTGCAGAGTGTCAAATATTTCAAGTGTAAAATAAAAAGCCATTATCAGTCCACGTCTACGCTGGGTCACCATGCAAACCACTATGTTGTTAGGCGTAATGATGATCAAAATAAGAGTAAGTCTGAAGCAATTTTAGCATTTTTAGACGAAATATTATTTTATAGACTCCAAAATAAAGGATGAAATTTTGCGCGGTTATGTAGATTCAGGCTGCTCAGCGATTACGATTCGTGAATCAAGCGCACAAAATTTTAATTTAGAGCTTGATCCTTTATTAGTTCGGTAATGTGGTTACGCAGGTGGTTCGGTAATTTCAAAATGGAAATCTAAAGTGAATTTACATGTTGATTTAACTTCTTTGGCGGTAGAAGGTTTAGTAGTATCTGACAATGAACAGCATTTTCTTAACAATAAAATGGTTACTGTTGTAGCTAACGGCAGTCAAGTACGCCTCTCTAATCAAAACTACTTTGACATTCCTAATATCATAGACATTTTACCAATGATGTAACAATTTTATTTTTCGCTAGGGAAAGTTTAACATAAACTAAACTTGTAGTGCCCTTAGTGCGGGCGGTTGGCCAGCGCATGACCGGTGCGATTTATTTGCCAATATGTGCAGATAACACCTGCCGCGTCATTAAAATATTAGTTGTGCCATTCCTCAATCCTTCTTTAATCCTTGGCAGCGATTTCTGTCGAGAATTTTAACTGTCGCTAAATTTTCAAAATAACTTGTGGAATGTTGGTAGTGACATAAATGATTGTTCATTTTTGACAAAAAACTCTGAGCCCTTTAGCTCTGGAACACCTTTATTGTATAGTATTGATAACCTAACTAATGAACAGCTTAAAAGCGTTGAACTAGTTCAGAAGGCTCTTTCTGAAATTAGTAATGCTGGGGAAGAACAAATAAAATGATTTTTCATATTGATACCGTAGATGCCAAACCTTTTCGGACAAGACAATATCCTCTTTCACCTTTTATGTTAGATATCTTGAATAAAGAACTAGATGAAATGCTTCAGCTTGGTGTAGTAGAACCATCTCATAGTGCACGGAACTCTCCAGTACTACTAGTAAAGAAAAATTCAGGAGATTATCGTTTTGGTTATGATGGAAGATCGTTAAACAAAATCACAAAACCAGACGCGTATTTGTTACCTAGAGTGGACAGGATCATTTTCATGCTGGGAAAAGCCAGATCTATATCGTCCATAGACCTCCGTAAGGTCTTCTGGAAAATTCCTTTGACAGTTAACTGTCAACCTTGAGAAATGTAAATTCTTTAAAAATTCACTTAAATACTTATGCTCGTATCCACCAACACTAAAACTCTGCGATTAGGCTTTAATCATGATTAGATACTAATCCGTGTTTAGAATGTGGTATTTTATATTGAAACTTTGTTTGCCAAGACTCATTTCAAACTCCAATTAGTGTTAACCATGATTAAAACTTAATCGGTTAATTTTCACGTTATATAGACATTAGGTGTGGTAGACTCTGAGAGATTAAGGACTGACAGCGATAAGGTAGCTGCCATGGTAAATTTCCCCATCCAATCAATACTACGGATATTAAAAGTTTGTTGGTACTGCCAGTTGGTATAGACGTTTTGTAAAGAATTTTTCGACTTTAGTTTCACCTTTAAATGATCTCCTGAAGGATAGAACATCAAATAAACTCCAGAAGCGGATAATTATTTTTTTGAAACTTAAACAGGCTTTTGTTTCTGCTCCTATTCTTCGCAGTCCTGATTTTAATAAGCCATTTATAATTCAGCGTGATGCTTCCAACACTGGTCTTGGTGGAGTTTTGTTGCAAAGGGATCTTAATGATGATGAGGTGGTTATTGCTTTCGCTAGCAGAACACTTTCAAGAACAGAACGCAACTATTCTGTAACAGAGCGCGAATGCCTCGCCGCAATTTTTAGTATTCAAAAATATGTCGAAGGAACTAAGTTGACTATTATCACAGATCATTACTCTCTGCTTTGGCTTAATAATTTAAAGGAACTTACAGGTAGATTAGGGACCTATCGACATAAAGTCGGCATAGCCTGACTCGGCACCATTTCTCACAGTTCCACACGAAGGTTGAAAGGTTTCTGACATTTTTGTCATATAAATATGTCATCTAAACAGGATCATATTGTGCCATTCATAAAGTTGACAAATTAAAGTTAATTCCATCCTTTATTAAAGGCAGACACAAACATTATGAAAGTCACTTCATGCGGGAATGTCAAAAATAGTGCCGTCTTTATTAAAGTCAAGCTATGCCGACTTTATGTACCGATAAGTCGCTACAATTATTACCTTTAATTTGTCAACTTTAAAAATGGCACAATATGAGCATGTTTACATAACAAAAATGTCAGAAACCTTTCAAACTTCTTGCGGAACTGTCAAAAATATGCCGTCTTTATTAAAGATATGCTATACCGACTTTATGTACCGATAAGTCCCTATTAACTCGTTGGGCTGTTCAGTTACAAAAATTTGATTATGAATTAATTTACCGGAAGGGTGCTCTTAATGTCGTTCCAGATTTTTTGTCTAGATTACCACTTCTAGGTGAGGAACCTGAAATTAATAAAGAAATTCATATTGTGTCTACTGTTGATTTGCCGCAAGTTTTAGATGTTGTTTTATCTAATTTGGATCCTTTTTACGTGAAAATGAAAAAGAACATCAAAGAAAAACCTGATAAATTTCGTAGTTGGTCCGTTAAACTTGATTTTATTTATAAAAACATCCCCAATAACTCTCCCTTAAAATCTAATTTGTCGGCTTGGAAATTGCTTGTTTCAAAAAGCCAAGTCAAAAAATGTCACGATCCTGTCACTGCAGGTGGTTTTTATAAAACCTTGTGCAGAGTTCGTGAATTATATTATTGGAGTATATCACTAAGTATATAAACTTTTAACAATGCAAGTTCTCCATCCCCATTAACTCTCCCTTAAAATCTAATTTCTCGGCTTGGAAATTGCTTGTTTCAAAAAGCCAAGTCAAAAAATGTCACGATCCTGTCAGTGCAGGTGGTTTTTATAAAACCTTGTTCGCGAATTATATTATTGGAGTATATCAATAAGTATATAAACTTTTAACAATGCAAGTTCTGGTTTGATGGGTTCAGGATTTTCCTTTTCAGGTAATAGCTTTAGATCTTGTCGGTCCACTGCCGCAGTAAGAAAGGCCATACACATCTCTTAACCATCACAGATTGGTTTTCTAAATACACAATTATTCATCCTCTTACCAAAGCTGATGCTCCTAAGATTTGTTCGTTATTGGAAAAAAATATTTCTGGTTTATGGTGTTCCCCAATTTATAAAATGCGATAATGGAACGCAGTTTGCAGGTCGATTATTCCGAACTTTAGCAGAGAAAGATGGAGTAAAAAAGATTTGGTTTAATGCACAGTATCATCCGCAAGCCAATTTTGATGAACGTACGAATTAAACTGTCGGAACTTGTATTCGGAATTATATGGCTGACTCAGATCATCGAGAATGGGATAAAGGATTAGGTGAAGTTCAACATTCAATTAACTCAGCTGTGGATGAAGTTACTGGTTTTCAACCTGCCTTTTTAGTATTTGGAAAACACGTAGCAATTACAGATAAATATTATGGAGAATTTTCAGATACCAAATCGATAGAACTTTTGCTAAGAGATAGGATAGAGTTTTCAGATATTTTAAAGAGTTCCAGATGTTTTCAAGAATGCTAAGAAGAAGTTGCACCCGAAGTTGCACCCGGCTAATGTCAGAAATTCACGTCAATATAATCACAGGAGACGACATGTTACATATAATGTTGGAAATAAGTTATATAAAAGAAATAAGGTTCTGTGAGATGCTGTGAACCAATTTTCGGCCACGCTGGCTAAGAAGTATAAGATCTGTAAGATTGACAAGAAGGTTAGTCATTTGGTTTATAAGTTTATAAGAGAATTTAGATGAAAGTGGCATGTGAAAGACTTAAAATCATATTTTGGTTCTAACTCGGACGTTTCTGTTGGATCCAATCCGTAATATAGGCTCGCAAGCGTAATATGTTAAGAACTTTTAATAACATGAATGTGTAGTGTTACCGGTAACGAATAGCGTAGTTAGTTAAGTTTTCCGCGTGAAGTAATCACTCCCCACAGAACTATAGATATAAACTATATACTTAGGTTAGAGCGAAGTCCGTGTTTTTTACCTTGAATATTGTATTAGAGAGACCTACCTTACAGATAGTGTCTCCAAACTATAGCTTGGCGCGTGATACGCGAAGTTATCGATACTATACAATATTGGCCCAACTGTGTTATCATCGAATTTATTAGTAGTTATTAAAAAAGCAAACTACGTTTACTTTTTTTGTTTGGAGAGGGGTGGTGTAACAATTTTAATTTTCGATAGGGAAAGTTTAATATAAACTAAACTTGTGGTGCCCTTGGTGAAAGTCACCTAAAAACTTAACCTTTTGGAGATGCGGGCGGTTTGCCAGGATAGTCGTTACATCTTTGCTATTCATTGTAGATCAGGTTGAGTGGCGAAAAACGGACGGAATTCGGGAGAAAACGATATTAAGTTTTATTTTCAACTTGAATATTTGTGAGGTAATTATTATTACAGAACATTTTAAAAATATGTCACTCAAACAGAGAACAAAAATAGGTTGGTTGGTAGTTCTTGCGATTCGCATAAGAATGATTTCGAGATGGCTTCAAGCTAGTCACTAAGTTGCTGGGCGTCTTTGTTTTCTTTACGGTCTACTATAAATATCCAGCAAAAACTGGACGACTTTTAACACCTGTGTCAAGAGTTTCGTCGAATCTTTGACACTTCCTTTTTTAAATTTTTGTGAAGCAAAGTGGCACGTTTTTCGCCCTTGCTAGAAAGACAGGGTATTTTTCCCATGCGGAAATAATCTTTGTTCTAATCGAAGTTTAAAACTTGACAAAAATCCCCGGCATTTAGCTTTTTCTATAAAAG
The DNA here is from genome assembly GCA_963921995.1 of Oxystoma pomonae. NCBI lineage: Eukaryota > Metazoa > Arthropoda > Insecta > Coleoptera > Brentidae > Oxystoma > Oxystoma pomonae. The sequence goes on along the minus strand of OY998166.1, from coordinate 74,982,276 downwards.
CGACCCCAATCTTAGGAATTGGAGACTGTTAGGCCACATGCCAAGCAAGCTACGTAGTTTTTTTTTACCTACCACTTTACCCAATTTTTATTGTATCGCCCATGTTCTCTCCAAATTTTGATACCTGTTTTTTTTTCATTTAGGGCTTAATTTTTTGAGCTACTGCTATACCCGAAGCGCAGACATGAAGTCTCACTTTATTTTTTCCGGATGTCATGACCCTAAGCCCGTATGTTAAGAGCATTCAACTGCTGTCCTTGTTTTTTTTTCCTGATGCACCTGCTTTGCAAGCCTTCGTCTTCCTTTTTGCCAGACTGAATGGTAAGATAACCAGTTCAATACAACTTGAGCAAATGTTGAAAGTAGATGTTCAGATGAGGTAACATTTAACCTTTTTACTATTTTTTTTGAGGTATTATGAGTAAGCAAGCCTAAGGTATTTTTTTTAACTGTTTCTAACTTGGAGTCGGTTTGTATTTATTAACAACATTTGTTTCATGCTGTAAACAGCAAGTGACTGTACACTTATTTTCTGCGTTTCTATTTAACTATGTTATTATGATAGTATCCCACTAAAAATTTCGTTTGTTAGCTGGTAAAGTCCAGTTTTTTAAGAAAAAAACTTAAATCTTATTGATGTTTAGCTTTCAGCCAAATATTTTTCAAACGATAAAGGTTGCCTCAAACCCCTAATTTTTTTTTGTCACTTTCCAATTGTTTAACAACTAATAAAAGAAAGTTAAACAACTATACATTTTCTACTACAAAACGACCCCGTGATAGGTCCTTTAATATTTTATAAAAGAGCAAATTTTAAATTTCTTTAAAGTAAGCTGAACATAAATTTATATTTACATTTTTACATTATTTTCTTGTATTAAAATACACTATTTATGGTTACAAAGCGAATTGCATTTACCAAAATAAATGTACAATTTTAGTAAAATACGTTGGCGCCTTTATTGACAAGTATTTTTAAAGTTCGCAGAACGAACCCACACCTCAGTCTCCGCTGCAGACTGCCAGGCATAAGACCAAATAAAGGTTACAATGAAACAACTATTATTTCTATAGTAACGAAATATCTACTAATCTTTTTGTTGAGTCTCAGTCTCGTAATTGAGCTAATAATTTTCATGTTGTTCTTCCTTGCGAGGTAAATGCCAATAGTGGAAACTTAGTTCCCGGTAAATTGTGTTTCATTGACCACCATAAATTTCAATAAATTTATATTTGAAGATGTCAAAAAATCAATTCAATCCAATTTTAAGCAATGGTCAGAGACTAAAGTTCCTTAACTTACTTCATAAGTACCGGGTTTGTTTTGCTACTAATATGGATGAGATTAGCACTTCGAGTATTACGATTAAACTTAGCGATAAGGAGCCTGTTACATATAGACCGTATCGAAAGCTTTTTACTAGTCGAGAGAAGGTTCACAACATTCAGTTCACAGTTCAGTATCTCTTGAAAAACGATGTTAGCAAAGAATCAGAATCTGTATACGCCAGTCCGATATTGCTAGTCAAAAAGAAAAATGGTTAAGAGAGGATGTGCATTGATTACCGAGCTATCAACAAGAAAACTATCAAGGATAAATATCCAATACCAAGAATAGACGATTTACTTGACAACCTTAAAGATGGAAAATTCTACACTATTTTAGATTTAACTTCGGACTACCATCAGATCCCAGTAGAAGAAAACAGCGTTCGTAACCCTTACGTTTTCGTTACGAATATCTTAAAACTTTATTTGGTCTTGTTAATTCACCGGCAGTTTTTCAACGGGCTAGGAATATAATTTTGGGACTACTATAATTTGGAACTGCGATGGCATATTTGGATGATTTTTTGATTCTCAGTCGAAACTTTGAAGAAGTTCTTGACGAATTAGAGTTTGTTTTAAAACTATTTGAAACTGGTAGTATGACCCTTGGACTAAATAAATGTTTCTTTCTACCAACTGAAATTGACTATATAGGTTACCAAATTACTGGTGACGGTATTAGGCTTAGTTCTGCAAAAATAACAACTTTTTATGAATTTTCAAGACCTGTAGATGTTCATCAAGTACGAAGTTTTCTGGGACTTACAACAAGCTATTGTAGAAAATTTATCAAAGAATTTTCAAGCATTGCAAAACCGTTGACGGAACTTTCCCGTAAAAATTCTGCATTTGTGTGGAGTACTGAACAGCAAAACGCCTTTGAACAGTTGAAACAAGGATTAATTGAAAGACTTGTCCTTGATTTCTATGACAGAAACGTGCCGACTGAAATTCACTGTGATGTAGGCAAAATCGTTTTGACAAGCATATTCTTTCAAAAACAATCTAACAATTAACTTGGGCCTGTCTATATGTCAAAGCTACAATGAGAGAAGAGCAAAATTATCACTTATACGAATTGTAAACTTTGGCGGTAGTATGCGCTTTAAAGAAATTTAATATGTACTTGATCGAAATTCCTTTTAAAGTGGTGATATACTGCAACTCTGTCCATCATACGTTACTCTTAAAAAATTTAATATCACGCATTGCACGTTGACGGTTGCCTAATCAGGAGGAATATGATTTTACCGTTGATTATCGTCCTGGGACGAAAATGAATTACGTTGATGCTTTAAGCAAAGCAGAAGTTCATTCTTGTAAGGTTTTGATAATAAATTAGCCCAGCTTTAAGACAATAGTTGCAGACACCTAATATACACCTTAAATAAAAGACCGGTTGTTGTAATGTAAAAGCAGGTTCATAAAGACTACTGTCTGAAAAATTGGAGACTATACAAAAAGACAGATAACGGCATAAAATGAGTAATTCCAAAAATTCCAAGAAGGAGAATTCTTCTGTATTACCATGACGATGTAGGACACTTTACCTTAGACAAAACCTTGGAGTCTATTAATTAAGTTACGGTACTGCTTTGCAACCATGAGAAATTTTGTGAAAAATTATATCAGATCGTATTTAGGTTGTATGTGCAATAAAATCCCATCTAGAAAACAACCAGATAGACTAAGTCAAATAGAAAACGAAAAGATTCTCATAGATACTTTACATCTGGATCTTTTAGGACCATTTGTTTTAAGTAAAAAGAGAAACGCACATCTTATTTTAGCAGTGGACGCATTTACTAAATTCGTTTTTCTCAAAGCAGTACCGAATATAAAAACCGTTCCGGTTATTAAGTTTCTAGATGGTATTTTAGAAGTATTTGGAGTACCAAGAAGAATAGTTTCTGATCGTGGTACCGCTTTTACTAGCAAAAATTTTACGAACTAGAGCCATGAGTTAGAGATTAAGCGTGAACCTTGTGGCACTTCAACTTCAAGGGCTAACGGCTAATTGAAAAGGACGAATAGATGATGGCTTCTTGCGATGACGAAATATTTTGGGACGAAGCTATAAGTAAGGTTAGGTGGGGAAATAATTCTACGGTTAGTTCCATAACCAAAAAAACGCCGTACGAGTTATTTTTAGGTTACAGACCTCGTGGGGTTAACGATGCTTTGTTGACGATTGAGGCTTGTTCCGATGAAGCACGTCCAGATCTGAGGTTTCTAAAGTAATAAAGAAAAAGCACGAGCACAAAAAGTTACGTTATGACGAAAAGCATGCCGTTATGAAAACTTTTGACGTTGATACGCAGGTAACAAAATGAGGGTCAAATGATGGTCAGAGCAAAAAGCTTGAACCTCGATTTAAAAGACCATTTGTCGTTACGAAGGTTCTTAATAATCATCGTTACGTTGTCGAAGAGTTGCCTGGATCAAAAGTTCGAGAAACGCATATAGAGAGATTTGTCCCTCTGAACGCATGAAATTGCTCACGACGAAACTATCACCTAGTGAGGAGAGTAATTCGGTGCAATATCCATTTCCGCAATTGATGTATTGTGGTTTTATGCTTTCAAGTAAGACTGTACCTTTCTTAAATATTGCGCACCCATATAGTAGTTACTGCTGCGTGTGTGATAAGCCTCGACGAGTCGGTACGAGATATCGAGAGTTGTGAGGACGAAGCGGCACTTAAGGTTAATTTTCAGTTTTATCAGCATTCGTATCCTTATCTCTATCGAGTCGACCAATCAAGCAGGTGCACTTTTAAAATCATGGCGAATGCGTGACAGCTCCAGCTGATTAAATGCACGAAAACCTCGTTAGGTAAGATAAGGGAGTCGTAACGTTACGACCGTCCCTGAATACTAAACGATATTTTAACGCATTTGATCAGCTGGAGCTGTCACGCATTCGCCATTAGTTTAAAAGTACACCTGCTCGATAGGTCGACCCGATAGAGATAAGGATACGAGTGCCGATAAACCCAAAAATTAACTTTAAGTGTCTAATGATGGTCAGTCGACGGGGTACTTTTCCTCTGTTTTTGTCTAACGTTAATTGTTTACGATAATATATCTTTTGCGTAATAAAAACAAGAGTTATTTTGTATATGATGAGAATGTAAAGGTTGATTACACAACTAATGTTATAAACAAACTTGAGAATTTAATAAACGACAGCTTTGAAAACAGGAAATATACGTTCGTCCATTTCTTAAAAGCGTTCGGCTGTGTTTTCACATAAAATTGCATCGCAAAACAAAGCCAAAACGCACTACATTTTTTACTTGATAAAATCAGACCTCGTTCGAAAAATGACATAAATGAGTCAAATATGTTATGCATTTTAGCTTTGTTTTGACCACGTTAGGTATAAGTATAAGGGTACGTTTAAAAATAGTTAAAAGTACCTAATAAAAATATTTTTTACGCTTAGAGCCGTTCTATTCTTTCAGTAAGTTTATATCTGCCGATTTTTCTGCAATACAGATTAGCGTCTATTTTAGTGTACGTGTAATATTGTTTTATTTGTTCTAGATTTACCACGAAATTATATTTAAAATTTTAGAATTCATTTATGATGTGTTTAAAGTTATGTTACTTGACATTTTTTTAGATAGGTATTCCCAACTTTTATTCTATATTTATATCTTATACATACATGGTCATTTTTTATTTTAAAAGTAATAAGTAATATTTATTAATATTATTGTATGAATTGTTTGGTTATATAATAATTTAGCACCAATAAAGAATAGATTGATTGGTTGCTTTATCGCTCCTATGGTTTCACTTTAGTAGTCCTAGAATTCGGCGCCCTGATGGAAGAGGTTTGGTTTTCCAGTGCTTGAAGTGGAAACTGATATTAGCGTGGATCGGGCCACAGGTCCGCATCGAGTAAAAGTCTGCACAGTCAATTCTGACGTTGACAATACCATTTTAGAAATTCTGGCAGTATTAATTAAATCTGCGTCGAGATGTGGAACGGTAAACTAGGTTGTTTTTTCTCTTAGTTTTTATGGTCGCTTTAAAATGAGAAAAGTCAAAAAACCACACTTTTACTAAAACTTAGTAGGCGCCTTACATAAGGAATACATCCTTAAAGTTTCAATTTAGTAAAACAAAAAATACTGGGGTTTATTGTGCATTTGGTGGGCAGAAAATTTAAATATTTTATATTTTACCCCATATGTGCCAATTCTCATTAAGAATTAAAAATGAAAATTTTGTGATGAATAGTGATGATGGTGATGAAAAAATCTCTTTTTATATTTTTAGGGCCTATTTTTTTCAATAAAAAAATAATTTGTTTAGCAAAGGCTTTCAAAAACTGTATGGTTAATTCATAGAGTTCAGAAACTAGTTTTATATTTCTTTTTATGATTTTTTCATGTTTAAAACTAACAACGTTCAGACTTTTACCACACAACAATAGGCCCATAACGACCTTATTTTTGGTTTGATATAAAAACGGCCTTAAACATATTTAACTATATCATAGTTGGTGAAAAAGTCCTCTTAGTAATCAGAGTAAAAAGTAAGGTAAGGCAAAACTATTAAATCGAGAGTTAGTGTCTACTATTGTTGTTAAGTTAATTATTTTAAGAGCATTTAGCGCGGGTCTACGGTGGGGGGGGGGAAGTGAGAAAAGAGGAAATTTCGAAAAAACGCAAAGGAAAATTTCGACACTGATTGTTTTTTTTTCAACGACATTGTCAGTCTATTTTAAGGTTTTAAAGTCTGTGCTAATGCATATACAATCTTTATTACATTCTGTAAACAATGTAATACATTTAGAAAGTTTAAAAGTTTTGTCCACACGATATTGGATCAAGTTAAAGTTGACCATAAATCTTGGATTAACATCGACAAAGCCTGTTTAAGTTAGACTATACACACAATGTTTCAATATATAACGGCTTTTGGCAAACTGAGATTGTGTCGAAGGTGTTGCATTTATGGCGATTTATTATTAAATGTAATTAAACTTTCCTTAGGGTTTACAACTTTAAGTTTTTCCTTTTAAACTAACAGTAAGGCAATAAAAGATTTGGATGAAAACAAGTCAAATGCGAAAAACAGTTTTTCCTTTTAAACTAACAGCAAGGCATTAAAAGATTTGGATGAAAACAATTCAAGCGCGAAAAATAGTGTTACCAACCTTTTTTAACCAAATTTCCCTATATATTTACTAGTTTGGCTACACAATTTTTTTTGGGCTTTTGTGGTACCAATTTTAAGACCAATCTAGTATCTAAATATTTGGGTGAAATTTGGTTAAAAAAGATTGACAACACTCACTACGTTTATACGCGCCTAATTAGTTTTATATACTAATTTTTAATAAAATCGCTTTCTCCATCAATCAATCAATGGTATTTCTTTAGGTTGAAAATTAACATTTATAGTAACAACTACATGGGTAAAGGCTTAGCTAATTTCCTATAGTAGTAGTGTGGTCGTCAGAACAAAAATTTGATACTATAAGTTTTAAATAGTCTCTATTATTGCTTAAAAGTTCCACTTATTTAAGAAATACCCCCACAAAGACTCCTTAGTCGTATTCTTTGCCATCATGAGAAACTAACAAATTACCGTCCTTCTTAGGTTCCTTTTAATTCGTGAGTTTAATATATCCTTGACTTTTATTTCCTTTGCCTCAATAAATTTAAACCTCATTGAGGTAGCTGACGTTGAATGCCATAACTAGGAAATTACTTCAATTTTTACTAAAAACGCTTGCAGCATTATAGTTGCATAATGATATGTGACAATATGGAGCAAATATCTTTTTATGAACACTTCTAAGTCACAACCCTATTAAGGTAACATTTTCTACTCTTGGGGAATCATACTCGATCGTTTTTGAGCCCTAGTAGTAAAGAAATAAATTGTTTTATACCCAAATTAAATTATGATCAGCAAATGTCGATATTTCAATACATTTTGAGAGGCCCACCTGCTGGTGGTAAAAAAAACTCAAAAACTACAACGAAAAAATTTTATCAGCTACAAAAAACGGCAGAATTGTGAGGCCGTGCTTGTTTTTTGCAACAAACGTGACGTATATTTCACATTAAAATTTCTTTTGCACTTGAATTTTGATACTCTAGTTGTAAAGCTTTACACTTTTTGATTGCATATACCTATAATGCATACTAACTATAATGCTAGTTTTATACAGGAAAAATTAAAACCAAATTAAAAATAAAATTAAATGAAAAATAAAAATAAGAGTTAAACCTATAGGAACACCTGTAAGTGTTTATACAGCTAAAATTAAAACTAAGAAAATTAAATTAAAAAGAAAAGATGGTCAACTTTTAACTTTTTAACTTAATTTTAACTGAAAATGGATGTGCGCATGGCAGGAAACATTGATCTTTTTTACTTGTAACCTCACTTTTCTGTTTTCTTTTTGTTTCAAAAGAAGATTTATAATTTTGGTCGTTTTTTCTAAGGAAACTTGGTGGTATATTTTCCTATAAAAAGGTAAGGAAAGGTTTTGACACTAATTTTGCTGAAATAAGGGAGTTATGTGACTTGGACAAGCATTAGCTTCTGGTGGCGCAGCCCTGATTAGACACTGCTATAAAATTTATGTATGTCTTTTAGGTATTAAAAAATTGATACATTTTTGTAAATTTTTAGCAAAATATACTTACAAGTTTCAAATAAAAAACAAAACAAACTGGTAAAAATGAAAAATAATTTTATTTTCCCTGTATAAATCGTCAACAAGTTCCTAGTTTTAATTTTGTTTTTAATTTAACTTTATTCCTAATTTACTTTTTATTTTTTCTGTATAAACCCAGCTTTACTTAACTGAAAAATTTTATGACATTGTTTGTTTTGATAATCACTTGTCATGTGTGAATTTATGTCACCAAACAGAACCGAATAGAAATTTAGGAACTAATAATAGTACATTATAAACCTAGGGACTAAAGTGCCTCTTTTAATCCCTCGGCGAAAGTTTGTACTACTATTCGCCAAGGGATTAAAATACACTTTAGTCACGAGGTTTATATACTATTTTATGCACTTTAGAATGCGAGAAACTAAAAACAAAAAATTAAAAAACTAACAGTAGACCTCTAAACGGTACTCTAGTTTCAAGATTGACAGCTCGTATTACTGATGGTTCTCATTGATTGTTGTTGCCATGGTGGATTCACCCACAATTATTGTGCCATGGAAGTGTTGCTATGGCACAAAACAAATGTCAGTCAGTTGTTGTTATCAAACGGCGTCACCAAACGGTGAGTCCAGAAAAATCGTACAGCATCTTTTTTGAAAATGAACATTGAAGAGGCCACGGAAGAGGTCATCGCTAGCCTTCTTCCACAACAATCTTGTGAGGTTTACAAGAAACAGTTTCGTGACTACCGAAAATGGTGCGCTGAACAGCATGCAGAGAATTTTACGGATAAAAAGGTGCTCCTGGCATACTTCCTATAGAAGTCTAAGAATCTCAAGGCACGATAATATCTAAAGCAAACGTCGACATCAGCAAATATAGTAAACTCACGGCATTTCTAAAAAGACAGAATGACCGAACTAGATTTAAGTAATGCATATGCTAATTATTTTTTTCGTTCATACATTTTAACAAATAAATAAAATTTCAACAAAATTATTGTTTAATTTTGAAAAATTTACTTTAAATCCCCCAGGGATTAAAATTATTTTTAATGCCCGAGGGATTAAAAGTGTTCCTTTTATCCGTAAAATGAGGGATTAAAAGGGCACTTTCAATCCCTAAAGTCCATCAACTCCTTTTTTGACTCCATCATATAAAAAAGCACCTCCACGATGTCATAAGGAACCTGGTTGCGACATAGAAATATGGTTTTTTGTACCTAACTTTAAAGTCAGGGCAACGTAATAGTAACCGGAAAATTGTTCCTCACTACTACGTCGCGGTATGGTATATAGGCACGTAGCGGAGGCAAGTTTCGGTTACTCTCAGGAAATTCTATGTATTGCCGGCTACGTGGTGACTCAATGTTAGTTGGATTTGTAAAGTATTTATGCCGACCCTAAAATCGGTTTTAAAGCGATAAACCGCTTTCTTAAATCTCTTTAAAATAAAATCGTTAGTAATTAAAACTGTTTTAGTACTGTTTATACAACCAAATTTTCAAACCTTCCTTGTGTAAAAGTGCTTTAAGAGGCCTATATAAACAAGGTATCTGTTACGCGCATTAAAAAAGAATTATCATCAGCGGCGTACTGAGAAAAAGTGGGGCCCGGGGCGGTATCTTCAGATGGGGTCTCCCCTCTGATTTTTGTATACACTTATATTAGTTTTATTTGACAAAAACGCAACATTAAATCCTAAAAATTTTATAAATACAATATTTACAGATACCTATTGACAAAAAATAAACTTAAGCCAACTAAAAAAATCTGAAAAAATTAATTCAAATAGATCTTTTTTTTTCTACCTTTTACCGTTGCAAACGCTTGGATAACTTCATTAAAATCGATGTTTTTAGTCACTTCGATCTCAATGGATAAAATCGCCAGACTTGTTATCCATTCGTGGCTCTCTGTGGAGCGCAAATAATTTTTAATTAATTGTAATTTCAAAAAACTGCGCTCACATGTAGCGTTTGAAACACATAATGTAATAAATACTTTCAGAATTAAAAAAAGAATTGAAACTGAATCGCAAAATTCATATTTAACAATAAATTTACGAAAATATAAACAATTCGAAGACGAATATTAATTTTTATTGCCAAATAAATAATCAATTTAATATATTCAGAAATATGATTGATTGATTTAAACAAACTAATAAAATCAAAAATATATTTTTAAGGGTTTCAACTTTGGGAATAATAACTTTCTTCGAGTAATGAAATAAACAAGTGTAAGATTTTTATATCTTTGACAATTTTGTCAGTTTTTTTACTACACATATTGTTTCAAATTATTAAACAAAAATTAAACAATAACTTGTGATCTATTTTTGAAATAGAATGTCAGTGGTTGAAGCACTTCTTTCCTAGACAGATGCTAAATAGACTGAGAGTGAGATTGTGCGTACCAGATGTCTTTTTCTATCATTTTAGGTATCTATATGATTATGATGAGTTCTGACTTTTACCGGTTCTCCAGAAAGCGGCCCCCCTGTGTGCGTATACTTGGTGCTTTTATCTTATAACTTAGAGTAGGTATTTGCATAATTGTGTACATGTGGGATCCCAAGAGGGCCCCCCATAACCCGAGTTCCGAGGCGGACAGCCCCTCACGCCCCCCCCCCTCAGTTCGCCACTGATTATCATCAATTACTGTATGGTTTAGTTTGCTTGTGCCTACGTGCACCAATTTACACGTTTTTTATGATTAACTAATACCAAAAAATTAGTTAATTAAGCGAAGCTAAAGAAAGAAACAGGTTTTACTCGAAAAAGGAAAGGAAACGTTGTGGATCTACACGCCGAACATTGTGTCTGTTTTTGATCGTGCTCTACGTTTAATATGAACACACCCCAGGGGCGGCTCGTCAGGGGACGCGGATGAAGCGCTGCATAGATTAAGCAACTATAGTCACTTCACCCTTCCCGCCAATAAATATTTTTCGCGAAAAGTGCGGTTATGTTTCCGCATGTAAAGGAACTGCCAGCATAATAATATTCAGGTTGGTAATGTTGGGAATTTGGAACCTTTGTTTGCACTAAAACAAAATTATGATTGTTTTCCAGAAACTAAAACTACACTTTTTTTGCACTCGACGCGCGTTTCGCTAACAACGTTAGCATCATCAGGAGACGATAAACAATCGTCGAGTGCAAAAAAAGTGTAGTTTTGGTTTGTGGAAAACAATCATAATTTTGTTTTAAGGTTGGTAATATTCTAGAAATCTGCAGCTCCGCCTCTTACCCCTTCTGCGGTTGTCCGTCAGAGGGCACATTATGACAAAAGTGACAGAATGTCGGTTATGAGTTCCGAGTTTTTTAAAAAGTGATTTTGTGATTTTTCCTGTCCAAAAAATTATGACTTTATCGCTGATTACAATGGCTGAGAAACAAAGAGTTAGAGTGTGCTGTGTTCAAAGCTGCGGAGACCGTGCCATGTTCCCAATAAAAAAAAACAACGTTTCCCCAAAGGCAATCCTGTAATTTTTCAGAAGTGGTTAGACATAGTGAAGCCCTTAAATGCGAATAAACTAAGTACTGATTAAATATATACATATGTAATAAATATTTTGCTCCAGAAGACATTTTGCAGAATGGTCGCAGAGGCTTTAGAGAGTGCCGTACCCACACTTGCATTTAGACTTCATTGAACTATTTATATATAGTGTTAAAACCAACCACCAAGTTTAGTATGGCTAATTTTTGTGGATATCAACAATAAGTTAGAAAATGCGACACGTGTATTCCAAACCACGGGTATTATTATTATTTACACCAACATTTTTTCTAATGTGTGCATTTACCATAAAGTGCCCTACATATATATACATAAATTTTTTAACTTTTTGAGTTTAAAATTATTTTTTTTTGTTCCACAAATTTAGTTTGGAATTATTTAAAAAAGCACAGACAAGATAATATTGTAATATTTTATATATAAAATAATTATATGCCGGAATCTTTGATAAAAAAAAACAACCAATGGTTTTGTACTACGAGTGCATTATTATTGGTAATTGGTATTTATTCTTTAAAAATATGCTTTTTTATTTTAAGTTATATAATTAACAATTTTGTTTTGTGTCTAGCAAAAAAGCATATTTTTAAAAAACACACAATTGCTTGCAAATTTAAAAAAAAGCGGAAATATAAGCGAGCACCATCTGGTGGTCATATTACAAACTAATAAAAAATCAATAGTACGGTTATTGCGAATTTAATCGTGAGTCGTCTAGTGGTTATATTACAAATTTAAAAAAAATCAATATAAAAGTATGGTTATTGATCGTGTGCATATCTTCGCAGATTCGCCAATCCAAATAGTTTCGAACCATTTAACACGTAAATGTTGTATCTATTAAAGCTCCTTAACCTATGAAGCGCTGCTTCACCTACAATTTCTATATTATCAATAGTTAGGATTTTGACTAACATAAGAATAAAATCCAGCTAGTATATAAAAAATTTTCGTGTGCACTTTATCTCCTATCAAGGCCACGAGTCGCCACTGTTACATAATAATGAGCAAGGTCGGATCATGGCGGTCATGAGCACCCCCTGTGCGGTTCACATCTTTTTTTAATATCTAAATAGCAAAAATACTTTTACTTGGTCATCATATCTAGACACTTCCCGAAATTTTATGTGTAATTCTTAGAACATACGTAAAAACTGTTTTGAAATCAAAAAGAGTGACTTAACCTTCATAACTCAGTGCACATTTTTACACCTATTCAAAATATTACTGCAGAGTTTACGCTGCTAAATGATTGCGATCCCCGTAACCCTACTGAGTGAATCATCTTTTTACTCATTCATCTGTGTTATTTCTTTAATGGCGGATCTACAGTTTCACTTTTTTTTTAATAAAGTAAATTTGACGATAGAAAGCGTATTCACAGGAAACGCGAAAACGTTAAGCAAGATCCTACTTCTAGGCAAAAACACAAAGTATTTTTCCTTCACTCCCTATTTGATAGAAAGGGAAATATAAGTTATATAACGCACGCAGTCATACAATATACCGCCACAAAATTTTAAAACACGAAAACACCGCAATAACATAAACAAAATAGCAAAACCACACCTTTTCAAAAATGTAAACTTTTTGACGATGCTAAGTTTTTTCAGAAAGCTTACCTTGTGGATTGAAAGTCTCGAGTATTATCATACAAATAAATTCAATTATAAAAAATCAAAGTTTCGGACATATGATGCGCGACCTTCACAGGTGATGTCATGTAGCCACTTTCACTCAAATAAGGTCACTATGACACTGGCATGGCTTTGTTAGTGCATGCGCAGTAGATTTTTCGCCCAGATTCGCCAAACAGTGCCAAAGCCAACCTCGATTTTGAATTTTTTTCTTTGTTTTTTAAAGTTATTTTCGTTACATAAACTACTCAAAACGAATTTAGAGACATATCTTTAAAATTCGAAAAACTAAACAAATTTAAAAATTTTGTCTACAGTTATTTATTTTAATATAAAATATAAATGTGTTTATTAAAATTTGCCATTATTTAATATATAAATGCTTGCCCCTGTAAAAAAAAGAAAAGCTTGATAATAAACATACAAAAAATAGAAATTTATTTCATAAAAAAATAATCAAAAATACATTTAGTAATAAGCACGTTAACCTCTAGCTCTAATAAGTTCGGCGCAACGTCGAGGCATACTTTCTATCAAATTTCGTATTACTGGCTGTGGTAATTGTTCATAAATTTCCAAAAGCACATCAGCAACTTGATCAAGATTTTGGAAGGATTTATGTTTTTTTAAGCGCCTTGTCAGTTCATCCCAAAGATCCTCTATTGGATTGAGATCTGGACTAGTAGCCGGCCACCTCATAACATCGATATTATTCTCATTTAAGAAATTTCTTTCGGCCTGGCATTATCCTGCTGTAGAATAAATTGAGCTCCCATATTTTGGGCAAAAGGCACAACATGAGGTTCCAGGATCTCCCTTATGTAACTTACACCCGTTAAAGTTCCTTCTTGAAACACCACAAGCTCTGTGCGTCCTGTCAAAGTTATGCCAGCCTGTACCGTTATCGACCCACCTCCAAAAGGGTGAGTTTCTTGTACACGTCCAAATATGCTTCTCCTGGACGTCTCCATATGCGTACGCGTCCGTCATTACAATAACATAAATTTTTTCTCATCACTAAACATAACGTTGTCCCACTGATCTATGGTCCAATTTCAATGTTCCTGACAAAAGTTTAAACGTTCTCTGCGGTGAACTGGCGTTAATCGAGGGGCTCTAATGGGTCGACGGGCACGAAATTGAGCTTGGTGAAGTTTGCTGCGTACCGTTTGATCGAAATCCGGCTCCCAGTAGCTTCTATAAGTCGATTTTGTAACGCTGTAGCAGTGTTGGTGCGACGTCTGACTGCCCAAAGTTGCAAAAGACGAACTTCTCGGGGGATGGTTGCCCTTTGGCGTTGAGGATAAGGGGCTCTTCTGACAATACCGAACATAAGGTACCGGTTTCCAGCTCTGGAAATTGCAGAATGACTAACATTAAGCATTTGAGCAACGCGAGCCGTCTTGAGTAGCCAACATGTATCAACGCGACTGCCCTAGCTACCTGCAATTCATTTAAATACACCCTTCGCGGCCTTCTTTTATCGAAAATAAATATTTCACGGAGGTTGGGGAAAAAATGGCCCAACTCATCCCTCATAACCCTCTGGACATGACTCTGGAGACATGCTACACAGATCTACCCAGCCTTCATCCAACGACCCACAAGGAGGTGAAAAAGTGCATTAAAGCCTTGGATCCAGATAAGGCACCAAGCCTTGACGATTTAAATGCAGGAATAATAAAGCAGTGTAAGGACAGTCTTGCTCCAGTTTTTACAAAGCTTGTAAACCAGTCATTTTCCTCTGGTGATGTCTCTAATGACATTAAGATGGCTAAAGTGAAACCTTTATACAAGGATGGCGACAAAGAGAACAGTGGTAATTATAGGCCAATTTCTATTTTGCCTTGTTTTTCAAAAATTTTCGAGAAGTTGGTAAATAAAAGGCTTTTAGGGCATCTTAACAAGCATAAATAATTTTTTGAGGGTCAATATGGCTTCCGTGAGTCGAGTGACACTACCTCTACGACTATGAATTTGATAACAGAAATTCAAGTAAAATTGGATAAAAAACAACTAGTTGCTTTGGAGTCACTCGACTTACGGTAGATCATCAAATCTTGTTAAAAAAAATTGACAAAATCGGTTATAAAAATATTTATTTTAAATGGTTCAAAAACTATTTATGTCCAAGGAATCAACAGGTTGCCAATGGGTCAAAGCTTAGTTCAAAAAAGGAAATCAAATTTGGGGTACCACAAGGGTCTATCCTGGGCCCCACACTTTTTCTGATTTATGTTAATTCTATATCAAAACTTCCATTAAAAGGAGTAATTAAACTGTATGCTGACGACACAGTCATAGTTTATTTTTGAAAAACAGAAAATGAAATTTAAAGTAATATTCTGAGTGACCTTAAGCTAATTTCCTGTTGGTTGACAAGTCAGAAATTATCTCTAAATATAAATAAATCGTCATATATGTTTATTGCCAGAAATAAAATTAACAACAAATCATCATTAAATATTAACAATGAAAAACTATGTTATAAACCTGTCACAAAATACTTAGTGTTATATGTTGATGAAAAGCTTAGCTGGGAATATCATCTAAATAAATTAAGAGAAAAAATAGCATCTCCAGCAGGAGTCTTAAAGAAAACTTGGCTATATTATACCAAAACAATTAGTACGTTCAATTTACTATAGCCTAATTCATAGTCACCTTCAGTATTTAACAGCTGTTTGGTATCCTACCTATAAGAAACTGACAAAACCAATAAAAACCTTACAAAATATAGCTGTCAAAAATATTTATTGTCTATCGTATAGGTACAACACCAGGCAGCTGTATGAAAATTACAACATAATGAACTTAGATCAAATTTACAAATATCAAATATGTAATTACATTCATAGATCTATTAATAAAACCAGACATACCAATATAGTTCTTACATTTAGAAATTAAATACATAATTATAGAACTAGGATGCATAATAATATTCAACCAATCAGATTTTTTTCAAATTATGGCAAAAATTCTATTCTCCATTCTGGAGTATAATTTTATAATAAACTGCCCAATGAGATAAAAAGTCTACAGGGTAAAACATTTAAAAATAGAATCAAACAATATGTAAAACTGATGTGACATTCCTCTCTCTCGCTCTAGTTTTTAACACTAATGTATTTTCCTTATTGTACTCGTGATATTAGGATGTTTAAGCATGTACCTTAACCTTAACCTTAATAAAATTTTAATTTTAAAATCCTATTTAAAAATATAAAAATTACCTGTATGTATCAGAATATTAGGCGCCAACCATACTTCTTCTTTTTCATATTTAAATTTTAGTAGATTAATTGATTTAATTATTATTACTGTAAGAACCTGTATACATTTTTTGTAAATTTCTTGGTTCAATAAAACTTTTCAAAAAAAAAAGAACGTCAACATTCATTTTTAAATTGAATATTGAATGCCTAAAACAAAGTGAAAGACTGAAAATGTCCAATATTGAAGATTTTACAGCCAGTTGCACCAACATATTTAGGGATAACCTAGCATTAGGTGGCACCTAAATCTAGTTTGGTTTTAGGTTAGGGGAGCGTTAGGGGATCAAAAACAGGCCCCTAGATTTCGGGATCACCTAAGGTAGTTTAGGGGAGTTCTAAATACAAACGAAACTCTTCTCTAACCTAGCCTACCTTATTCTAGGTGACCCCTAAATAAGTAAATATGTTGGTGCAAATGGCTTTTAGTCTTTTTTTGTTTAGGTGAACATGATATGGAATTGGTATAGAGTATACACTATTAGATTGGAAAATTTATTTTTTCAATTCCTGTTTACTCCGTAGAAATTTACGTAGTAAGAAAAGTGTCTCTTATTTCATTTTGTGTAGTTTATTTTTCGGCACTTGGGCCGTTATAGTATCTCATAGTTATATGGTTTTACCGAAATCAATGCCAGATAAGAGTTGTTATACTTCTATTTGTTCTGCACGTACAATAAGGTTTTCAGTGAACTCTCTTGAAAGCTTAAGATACGGTGAGAAAAATAATGATGAGTAAGTACTAACTTTTAAAAACAAAATCAACGCTAACAAAAAGAGATATTTTTAGAAAATTCCTGTGTTCTAATTAGTAGAAAAAAAAAATCATCCTCCTTTGCGCTCCGTCACGGTCTCGCTTATCCTCCAATTTAAATACGCTTGAATAGCACCTACCCGCCCACCCCCCAATAAAAATTTAAGGTCCTATATTCATAATATATGTATACTGAACTGTAGGAACACGACAAAAATAATATTTTTAACCCTGGACACAGTCTATCTAACATTATATTATACCGTGCAGCGGGATAGTAAACTTATTTTTTTACATATGCTGTACCCTGGGGTCTGAAAAAACCCTTACGGTGGGATTTACTAAAAGGGTTTAGTCTATTTTAGAACGGTCCTAAGTTTCACTGAAATTTTTGGTTTTAAGCATTTTAAACCAACCCTCCTTGAATTTTAGACACAATTTGTTTATTGAATAATCATCTTAACACAATCTTTTGTTGGATTTAAGAAGAAACTTTCAATTTAGAAGAAAATAAAATTAAAAAATTTAAACCTACGCGGATTTTAAATAGTAAACACTCTGTAAAAAAAATTAAAATTGGGGTTATATGTCATTCTAATTAAAACTTACCCTTGTTCATTAATTTTTCGAATTAATACTTGATATCACACTACGATTTAGATGAGTAATAATAAAATAAAGATTAGATTAATTTTGTATTTATTTAAGAGGTGTTTTTATTTATGAAATGTATTAAAAAACTTAAATTCAAGTTTTGTCTACATTTCTGTCACTGTCGAAATGTGAGTTTCTAAATATTAGCTGCGTTGAAATCACAAACGGCGAGTTCGGATTTCTTAACTCTGCTTGTACCTTGACTTGCACCAACCTCTACTGATGAAAGCTCTACAGCTTTGAAATGGATGCGCTTTCAATAAGGAAAGTTTTCTTTTAGATAACCTCAATGTTTTACTTTTGATTTGTAGATAAATTAATATAGTTTTTTTGGGTTTTTTTGTTTGGTATATTTTTCGTACATAATCAGTGACCTTCACTTGTGTTTGTTTTGCCTAGTAGTGCCCTCATAGATATATTTTTTGTGCTGAAAACGGGTTCAAAATATGGAGTTTTTCTAGACAAAATTGAAGGGGTTTTATAGGTCAATGAACAACTTGGGATATTAAATAAGGTAAACTGATCCTTTTAAAAACGGTTACTTAGGGAAATTATAAACGAACTTATTACCAATTGCTACAAACTACAAAAAATGCTGGTGTGCTAAACAGTAAGCACCCTTACCACTAAATTACACATGTGCTGAGAAAAAAATGGGCACATTCTCCACATATCCGATTGGAAAAAATTTCAAGGACTATACACTTGTGATAGAAGTTGACTTCAAATTAAGTTTATTTTATCTTTATTGACAATAGAACTTGGTTTACTTTATTCCCCAAATCAACAAAAACTATTGCACACAATTTAATCAAAATCACTCTGGTCGGCGAAAACTAATTTTATTGATGTATAACAAACATTACAGGAGATTTTGAGTAAAATGCTTTCATGTGCAAACCGGAACGACTAATTGATTTGATGCGACTTGCCGGGGCCATTTTGGCTTTGTTGGTCGACGCTTTTGGGGATGTAAAGGTCCCAAATACGATCGCCCTATTTAAATTCCTGACACCGACATTACAGTGTAGATGAAAATTTTTGATTGAGAAAGAGTACGCTCGCTTTATTCAGTAGAAAAATATATTCTTGACTTAAGAATATTTGCAATGATATGCGGTTGTATCGAAAAAAATATTTTTTTTTAAGTTTATTAAAAATATTCTTGACTTTACTTTTTGACTTCAAGTAGGCACAGGGTGTTCTATTATGAATATAAATACTAAATTTGCATATCTTTTTGCGACCTTTAAGAATGTCTATGCCAAAGTTATCATATATACGTAATTTTTATGGGTATGCCACCCTATGATACTGACATATGTCCATACTGTTTCTGTATCTTTTTCCGTAGATTCATTACGATCTTTTTTGTCTAGTCCGACTTTAAATTCAGTTCCTACCATAGTAGGTAATCCTGGGTAAATTAAATTTTGGGTACAACTGGATTGTGATCTGAGTTTACGTTTGAGGCAGGTTAATTAATTAGTATGTGGTCTATTTGGCTCTAACCGTTCTCTCTCTAGCGTATTGGTATTATAGGTCTTGGTGTATAGGCGCCTCACGATGGCTTTTAAAGCGTCAAATTTTAAAAAGTTGAATGCGCCAATTTACTCCAGATACACTATGTGATGAATCGAAAAACATCCCCAGAGCGGTTTTTTGTATAACCACATAAAACTACATTTTTTTAGCATAAATAGAAAATTACATGTGTTTTACTAGGTTGTGAAATAAATATCGTATTATAAATCCCGTACCTAAAAAAACTACCGGTTCTTTAAAAATCACCCCCAAAATTCACTCTCTTAAACTAATTCCTATTGAAGATTGAACGTAGATGTAATAGCAGATATCTTTCGAACTCATTAAATATATTCGTATTTTGTTACATAATTAATTAAAATAATATAATTTCACTGAAAGAGCGATTCAAATGAGCTTTGATGAAAAGAATATATCTTAGTAATCAAATAGTAATGTATACAATAAAATACAATTTGTAAAGAACCAGTAGTTTTGGCTACGGGATGTAGTCTACAATATTTATTTCACAACCTATAGTAAAACACATGCAATTTCTGTTTTCGCTAAAAAATGTAGTTTTATGTGGCTCAACAAAAAACGGCTCTGGGGATGTTTTTCGATTCATTACATATGGTATCTAGTGTACTCAAAGAATTTTCCGTAGAAAAAATTGAGGCATTCCACTTTCTAGAATTTAACCCTTTAAAACCCACGCTGGCCTAGCAAGTTTAAATAGTGTAAAATAAGTATAAATATTTGACACGACAAAATTCCTTTCCTGATAGGATTGGAAAAGGCAACCATATATTAAGGAGACCTCATTTAACTTAAAGGCAATATCGACGCTCATTTGGTAAACCTTCAAACAGTTTTGCCTACTGTTTTTATGGAAAATTTAAACATCATCTAAGTGTTCACTAATAGGGTTCCTGCGTTTAAAAAAAATGCCGATTTTATTATTTTGTTATATTTTTGGGACCCTTAAATTACTGAGAAGTTTTCTCACAACATTTTTTTTTTACTTTCTCACCGTGTAATTTCGTTTCAAACTTGGGACCTTTGAAAAAACCTCCGTGAGTCCTCGTGACATCACCGGTGCTTAATGTTGCAAACTTCAGAGTAAATACGACCGGTTTTTTTTCACTAGCCACCCGAGATTACGGTTAACCGACCAATTGATATATTTTGGCTAGTGCAGATTCATAAACTACAATATTTGTTTTCCACTTTTTTTTGTTTTTGAAATAAGTGCTTTAAATTTTATTAAATATATATAAATAATCTGTGGCTTTAAAATGCAGTGTTGTGCTTCTGGCTGTTCAAATAACTCGTAGAAGTGTCTGGAAAAAATAATTATTCATTTGGACATTAAAAAACGAGCATCAAATTTTTACCTGAGTTTAGTTCATTTTTGTAAATATGAGTGATTGGAAAAATGTCAGTGTTACATTTTGTCATGTATTTTCAAAATGCCGCGATATGACGAACAAGCTCAGATTTTAATTTTAAATGTATTAACCTTTTTTCAACTTGAAAAAGAAGAAGTGAATTTGCGGGGAAATTGTACTGAGTGTATAAATTTTAAGAACCCATTTGAGAGAGCATAAAAAGCTTTAAATATTTCACGGGCAACTTTACATAATATTAAAAAAAAAAGTAATTCAGAGTGGTGCAAGTTATGTTGAAAACCAAGCAAAACAAACCAAATAAAAGAAAACTTAAATAACGGAGTACATGAAATTCAAAATTCGCGATGTAATATATGAAATGTAAGAATATCAGGAGCATGTGACCATGCCTTTTTTTCATAAAAAGCTAAATGAGGAATTGAGTGGCTTTTCTAATTATTCCGTTAAATCTCTAAATAGGTAAGAAAACACATTTTTTGTAGTAATATGTGTTCGGGCTGCGCAGTAGAGATCCTTTTTGAGTCATTGTAATTATTTTATTTTATTATTTTGTAACCTTTTTCAATATTTTAGATGGTTGAAAGATATGGGCTTCAAATGGAAAAAGAGCAGCTGTAGAAAATACATCATGGATCTACCAGATCTTCAATTAAAACGTATTAAGTTTCTATGTGAATAAGTGCAAAACTACAAAAATTAAAGCAAAATGGTTTTACCCCCATTTTTATAAATGAAACGTAGATATATAGCAAGGGCTCACTACGCAACAGTTGGCAAGATAATAGTCAAAAAACTTGTTATAAAAAGACTGGAGAAGGTAGATCATTTGAATCCTAGTTTAGATTTTAAAATATATAAATAATTTTTGACATCTAAAACCTGGTAGCGAAAAACAATTGGTCAATAGGGTTTAATTAATTTGTAACACTTCTTTGTTTGCCTTATAGGTTACCGATATATATTAATCAATGCAGGATGGGAGTCAGGTTTTATTCTAGGGGTCAATCTGATATGTAAAAGTGATACTATAAAGGGTGATTATTATTATATGACAACATGAATAGAAAAAATTTTAAAGCATGGTTTAAAAATCAGTTAGTGCCAAACTCTGGATTAGTGGAAGATATACCAAGAAAGTCTTGGATAAAAACCAAGTTAATTAATTGGCTAAAAAATAAAAATATTGACTTTCCCGAAAAAGCGATAAAGGACGAAATTTGGGCACTTGTTGATAAAAAACGCAACTTAAACACCCACAAAATATTACGGTTGCCACCATATCACTGCCAATATTGAAATAGTATGGTAAAGAAACGCCAGAAAAAGTTCTGCTTAATTGGAAAAGGTATTTTAGGTAAAGCGCAACTTAAACAAAAAATATTACCTAGATGAGTATGTCAAACCTTTGGGCCACAAAATATTATGGTTGCCACCATATCACGGCCAGGATAACGCCATTGAAATGGTATGGTCTCAGTGCAAACGGAAATATGACCAGTACATTCTAAGCCTTAAAG
The DNA here is from genome assembly GCA_963921995.1 of Oxystoma pomonae. Classification (NCBI taxonomy): domain Eukaryota; kingdom Metazoa; phylum Arthropoda; class Insecta; order Coleoptera; family Brentidae; genus Oxystoma; species Oxystoma pomonae. Next base: position 74,959,996 of record OY998166.1, on the reverse strand, counting down.
GTACGCCAGAATAAGTTCTGCTGACTTGGAAAAGGTATTTTAGGTACTTTACCGCACGAGACGGCAGCTGACCGAACGACGCGAACGACTTCGTCCAAGCTGGTAATATATTTTTATATTATTGTTTAAATTTTTTTCATTTTGCGATGAAATAAAATATCACTAAAATACGACAAAAGCAGCCAGTACAAAAGTTTTTGGCTCATAATTGTTGTATTTTTATTTCTGAGAGTTCTTGACGAAGTTTCTGTTGATCAGTGGGAGAACTATGTTGGCCATACAAATAAGGTTATTTTGGAATCTTGGGATACCATTAAACAGTGTGATGCTTCTGAAATTGCACCTTTAATCATTCCGTTGGAAAGTGAAGGTGAAGAATTAAGTTCTGAATCTGACGATTCGGAATTTGAAAAATAAATTTAATTAAGTGCACTTTACAGCACTCATTAAGTTGCGTAAAAGTTTAATTTTTAGTATATTCATGCAAACAGTAAAAATGTGGGCTAATCTCCATGCGCCCGTTATTCTTTTTTTTTTTTGGTAATGATTTACTGCTTTGTGAGCTTATTAAGTTCGCCTGTAATAAACCACAAATAGTATTGTTTTAAAAAACTGAATGCTGTTAACCGACATTATCTAGGACATACTACCTTTTGTTGATAGTTGTCAAAAAATGTGAAAAAAGTACAAAAGCCATTGTCCTCGACTTTATAAACACTTGTATCGTATTCAGATCAGTTGAGGATTATATTAATAAGATGTGCATCCGCTTTCCAACTACAAGCAAAACAAGAAGATCATAATTTTTTTGGACTTCAAACACGCTCTAAGAAGACGGAATCTTTTTGTTCAACCTATCTATTTTAGCAGTTGATCCAATACTTAACTTTTACACCGAATACACATCAAACACTAGTTTTTCAATAAGTATCAAAAAGGTAAGTAATCACAAAAGTTTAAACCATTTTGCAAGCAATCACAACAACAAAACCGCGAGAAAGTCCAAGTGGAAAACGTCAAAAATAATTTAGCGACTAAGCGTAAACAAGATCATCGGCGCGCTAACTTCAGAGCATGGTGGGCAAATTAACACTTATCCAAAAGGTTCATTTTTAATAATAGTTTACATAATAAGTGATGCCGATGACTTTTGAGTGACTGTGACGGATGATAGTTATTTAGTGGACCGCTGACGAACCTCAGTTGATTTGCCAACAAACTTGTTTCGCCATCTTTATCTTAGTAGTAGTAGTAGTAGTAGTTTTTTTTTTTTTTTTTGCGATGGGGAATCTTCTAAAGATGCCGGCCGTATGGTCGAAAAGAACGTGTGCTCCACAGTGTCTCTTTGCGTACAATACATGCACTGGTCATATCTTGTTAGCACGAATCTTTATCTGTATGCCTGGAAGCATCCATGTCCTGATAAGAGTTGCGTAAGGTGGTACGTCACTTCTCCATGCTTACGTTTAATCCATGGTTCTAACTGTGGTATGAGTCTTTGTGTCCAGTGTCCTTTATTGTTGTCTTCCTGCCACTCTTGCTGCCATCTGCGCAGTGTCGCTGCCTTTGCCAATTCTTTTTCCACCCCGTCTTGTATTTCACACCTCTCTTCCACCAGCAGGTATATGGGAGGAGTTCCTGCAATGGTCAGTAGTGCCTTGGTCGACGTTGTTCTATAGGCACAAGCGATCCGTATTGCTGCTTTTCTTTGAACACTCAGGAGCATATTCTTATAAATGTTCTTCTCTATGGCTCTTCTCCATATTCTTGCACCATAAAGTATGATAGATTGAATTACACTAAAGAGTATTTTTCTGTTTCTTTCTTTGGGGCCCCCGATGTTTGGTAGCAGTCGGCTGATGTTACCAATTGCTTTTCCCGCTTTTTCGACGACATGTCTGACGTTCTTTGCCATTTTCATGTTTCTATCGAAGTAAACCCCGAGGTACTTCAGATGCTCTCCACTTCTAACTGTCACCTGACCAACTATTACTTCAATATTTTTTACGGTGCGGCCTCCAGCCAGAATCACAACCTCAGTTTTCTGTGGTGCTATGCTCAACTTCTTATTTTCGAGCCATTGGGTAATATCTTCTAGAACTCTGTTCGCCGTATCTTCTAGTTTTGTCGCATCTTTTTCTATTACGACGACTCCCAGGTCATCGGCGTAACCCACCAGCTTAACTGACCTTGGAACTGGAAGTCTGAGGATGCCGTCGTAGTATATGTTCCACAGTATTGGACCTAAAACCGACCCCTGCGGGACACTACACGACATGCTCATTCTTCCTTCTTCACCGACGTTTAGGTATCTGTCTTCCAGGTAACTAGCAACCATGTTGAACAGATAGGATGCAATCTGTCTCTCACTCAATACCTCAAGAATGCCCTGCCAGGGAGCAGAGTTGAAAGCATTGCGGACGTCAACCGTTATCAGGATGCACCTTTTCCTGCCACCCCTTTCATTGGCTTCATCGCTAGCTGTTGCACTCTCTGCATGGCATGTTCAGTTGTTCGTCCCTCTCGGAATCCATGCTGTTCGTCGGCGAAGCCTCCAGTCCTTTCAATTTCCCTCTTTAACCTTTCCGCCAAGAGCTGTTCCATCAGTTTACTCCATACATTTAGTAGACAGATAGGCCTATATGCTTTACTGCCCTGCCCCGGTTTGTTTTTCTGAATGAGAACAAGCTGCGCGACTTTCCATGTTTTGGGAAACATACCTCTTTTTAGCTCCCTGTTGAAGATCTCCAAAATTTTTTCCAGGTAACGATTCACAACTGCCTTAACTACTTCGGGTGGCAAGCCGTCTGGCCCTGGAGCTTTGCTATCCTTTAGCTTATGAGTCGCGGCGATTAAATTTGCTTTAGTAAAGGTGGGAATTTCTGCCTCTTCTACTGGTATTCTCTGCCATTTGTCCACCTTGTGTATAGGAAATAGTTCTTGCGCAACTTTAATCTGCTGCTCATCACTTAGGTAAGGGGAGGGAGCTCTCAGCTTGTCCATTACGATTTTATACCCTTTGCCCCATAGGTCATGTTCTACTTCTTCAATTACTTGCTTCCATGCCTTCTTCTTTTTCTTATAGTAGTAGTAGTAGTAGTAGTAGTAGTAGTAGTAGTAGTAGTAGTAGTAGTAGTAGTAGTAGTAGTAGTAGTAGTTGTAGTAGTAGTAGTAGTAGTAGTAGTAGTAGTAGTAGTAGTAGTAGTAGTAGTAGTAGTAGTAGTAGTAGTAGTAGTAGTACCTTTTTTGCCATACCCCCCGTGCACCCCCGACTTATGCACGTGCCCCTTAGGATGCAAGTTTTCTTTTTCTAAGAGGATTTAGTTTTGCCTGACACCTCTTTGTCGAGGGCACGGATCTTTAGACTGCGTAGCAAGTATACACAGGAGACCGCCGGCTTTACACCCCCTCCTAAGGGTGGTCCTGCTACATGTTAGACTTGCATCCATCTAACGTCGCTACCGTCCCAGCAGAACTTGGTTGACGGTAGACTTTTCTCCCCAGCAGCCCGCCGTCATATAGGTTGGCCCGAAAATCGAGGTCGTCCCGATTTCGCTGGTCGAGGTCGCCGTCGGAGTCTTCAGATGCATCTCTTTGGAGTGGTTCTGCTACCCGAAGGTGGTACCACCTCTTCCAAGTCATCTCCTCCCGCTGCCAAATCTGTCGCAGTCCAGTCGCGTCCCATGGAGTCCCGATCTCGGAGAGGTCCAGGTCGTCCTTTTTTGGGTCACCGGCTAGTCTCCTCTAGCCAGTTTGGTGGGGTCCTCGGCCATCCACCTTTGAGTCCCGCAAAGTTTTCGGTGCAATGTCAACCGTGCCGCCTACTTCTACTTCGTTTGTTGTTACTCTATGCACAACGTCAACTACGGAGCTGCTGAGAAGTGTCTGCCCGTCGTCGTCTCGAGTCGCATTCGGTGTGAGATCCGATCCTGCGATCTCTGTTCTGCAGGCTAAGACGCTGTTTACTGGTCTACGGCGGCCCCCTGGCTCACTGAATAACTTCAGTTGGTGTGCCAACACAGTTGTTTTGCCAATACTAATTCGATGTTGAATCGACGGAGAAAAATCTCCATCTTAAATACAACGGACTTTGTTGTTGAGCCATTGAAGAAAAACTAAATCTCTCCGATACTGGATCATACATTATTGGCTTACTGAAAAACTTTAGTTCATCTTAAATACAACGGACTTTGTTGTTGAGCCATTGAAGAAAAAATTACTAACTATCTATCAGCCAAAACGTTAGTATACCAAAAAAATGGAAATCTTGCTATATCCGTAATGGTACAGTAGTTATAGCGTTGGCTTAGTAATCTGGACGTTAACGGTTCGAATCCTGTCATCGTTCCACTATTTTTTTTTTTTTTTTATTTTTTTTTCTGTCTAAAACATCCAAACAACAAGAACAATTTTTTTTTTCTTAAAAAGGCTTAACATATAAATTTAACGGGACTTATTTTTGGTTAGGTACTAAAATTATATTGGATTTATTTTCGTTTAATAAATATTTATCTTAAAAATATAGAAGAATAATTCACATTTTTGCGCCAATTAGTGCTCTTATAAAATAAGGTTTCATGGCGTAAATGGTCCATTACAGTCGTGTTGAGACGCTCATAAAATTAGTATTATAGGTTGGTCGTAAGTAAACTCGTTTTTCTCCACTTATGTTTATTTTTTCAAAAAAACGAAAAGACGGGTCAAATATTTTTTACGTACTACACTTACATAATATTGGCAAGTTTAAGGAATTTGATAGGGCAGTTTGGCAGTTATTCACCATTTTGTCAGCATCCGCATTCACCGTATCAAAGTCTGAATACTGTGACGACACGATTGAGGCTCTATAATGAGCATCGTTTACAGGTCACAGGCCGTGTACGTTATGGTCAAAATAACGAATAGATTGAAACAGCAATTGAGTTAAAATTGTAATTCCCGAAGTTTATCATTGTTGCGTTCTGTTGGTTTTATTGGTCGGATGGAAATCTGATTTATTAATACAACGCCATTATTTGCTACTTAATTGCGGTCATTATACGTTATTTGCGAAATATATCTTCCTCAACGTTCGTAAATAATACGTAAATAAAAATAAATAAAAAATTGAACCGAAGTAAAAATTGTCAATCTACCCAAAATATATGTCATCCTTCATGAACCAGACGACAGAAGAAAAAAAGTAGATGCCCGTAAGAAAAAATAAACTTGACAGTGCTCTTATAATTATAGAAAATAGAATAAAGGAGTAGAAAAATAAAATCTAAAAATAAAAATTTCGCTTTTTCCAGAACTACCCACATTTTGTAAACTTTTTTTTTCTTCTTTTTTTTTATTTTTAAATAAACCATAAAGTTGTGCAACTTTGCACTTCTTGTATCTTCTACGATTTAGGAGATCCCCATGGTGAGCAACGAATTTGCAACACCCTGTATAGGCGCCGCAATGACTTCAAAAGGTTGGGTTTTATATGACAATTAAAATTATGTTATACTTTTCAGTGCATTTTTTTAGTTTATTTATTTTTTTACAAGCTTTTATTTAACTTACAATGTAGGTATGTAACTATCTATGTAGCGAGATATGTTTGTTCGGGTAGATTCTTGCAACTTAATTTTTACCAACTTCCCGACATCCCATCGGTTTCAAATTTTGCATGCTTATATAGTGCGGTGGCAATACAAGAATATAGTGTGATAAAATTGATAGCTCCCCCCTACTCGAAGGGGGTGGAGGGGGGTACAGTTGAAGTACGCCCGATTCCGTTGAAATTAGGTTTGTTGGGGCACTTGAGGATGGACATAAGGAATTTCTAATCAGATTTTGAAAATTCGATGTTGTGGATTCAAGATGAACGATTTTTGGTCATCAGTGACAATACAATAATATGTCATTATTAGGCACCCCACCCCCCTGCGAAGGGACTGGAGAGGGGAAAACACCTAAGTTTGTCCAATTGCAACCAAAATTAGTATACAGGGGCTTTTGGGGATAAGGAATACGAATTTTTTATCAGATTTTCAAGACTCAATATGGCGGATTTAAGTTGGACGATGTTCGGTCATGTTTTGCTAACCAATTTTAACTGACTTATTCACATCCGATTTTGTTAAAATTTGGTATGCGTTTATAGTTCCGGTGAAAATACAATAATATGGTATTCTTAGGTACCCACCTTCCTCTAACGAGGGAAGTGGAGGTGGAGAAAGATTTACTTTATTGGATGTCGATCAAAATTGGCATACAGGGATTCTTAAGGAGGGGGATTATGAATTTTTTATCAGATTTAAAAATTTCAATATAACAGATTCAAAATTGATGATGAAGGTTACAAATCTACAAATTAAGGGAGTGTGTTCAAATTTGGTATGCGTTTATAGTTCCGGCGACAATACAATAATATGGTATTATTAGATACACACTTTCCGCTAACTAGGGAAGTGGAGGGGGAAAAAGATTTAGTTTGTTCGGTTTCAATCAAAATTGGCATACAATGGTTTTCCTGAAAGAGGATATGAATTTTTGATCAGATTTTAAAATTTCAATACGGCGGATTCAAAACGGACGATTTAAGTTACATATCTAAAAATTAAAAAATTAAAAAATAAATATATATTAAGAAAAACTTTTAATAACAAGCTTTTATTAAATGCAATCAAAAATAGAAAATAATTTTTTATCTCTCTTGTACCATAATAAAAGCGATGGACGTAAATTAAAAATTTTACTTTACGGTGATAAAGAGAGATCTACAAAAGAAGAACTAAATTCTTCTTCTATTCGAATGATAAACATAATGCTTTCATCTAAAGAAGCTGACAACGGGTGAGATTGCCATGCTTGCGAAGCCTTTGAAAATGTCCTTAGGTTATAGAGTAATAGAACTGTTGCTTATGTGAATCGTCGATGTGACCGATATACGATACCTCAATTTAAAATTTTTAATTTGCGCTTTTATTATGGTATATGAGAGATACAAAAATATTTTTTACTTTTGAGTGCATTTAATAAAAGCTTGTTCTTCAAAAGTTTTTTTTTAATAAATATTTTTAATTTTTAATGATGAAAGGCTTTCATAATGTACCAGGTTATTTTAGTATTCCTCATACCAAAAAATTTGCCGATGGTAATTCTTTTGTTATTACAGGTTATTAAAAAAACAAGTTAGAAAATAACGTTATAATAGTGGCAAACAATTTTAAATCATGGTGTCAAGAAAACAACTTGAAAGTAAATATTAGCAAATCGGTTTGTATTAATTTTAGGTGAAAAATTTAGAGAAAATCAGTATAATTAACACAATAGCGCTTGTTGAAAATACAAAATTATTATGTTTACATGTAGATCAATATCTATCCGGGGATATTCACATTAAACATGTCCTGAACAAACTTAGCAAAAGTTACTATGCTATCCTGAGAATGAGGGAGCTTCTGGTAACTTCTTCTTAACTTCAGTTACTTAATATTTATTATTCATTATTTTACTCACATTTCATCTACTCAGTAATACTCTGAGGAAATAGCAAAAACTGGGAGCAAATATTTGTGAACCAAAAAAAAAAATTATTATTAACTCTGTGTTTCTGGAACTTGTAATTGGGCGTAAATTCTCCCACAAGCAATCTGTCTAAATTCCTTTTGAAAATTATTCAACCTCTTGCAGGCAAGACCGCTTCATTTGTAGAAAATTCAAACCATTTTGTTAATATTCTTAAATCTTTTGTTTTAGGAACCGAGGATAGACTTGTCAGTTTTGATGTCGAAAGTCTATATACCAATATCCCAATAAAGGAATCGCTAGATATTATTAGAAAGAGACTGGTTGATGACGAATCCCTTTATGAACGTACCAGCCTACCGCTGGAGGGAGTGATGGAGTTGTTGGAGTGCTGCCTACATAACTCTTATTTTCAAGTGAAAAATAGGTTTTATGCTCAGGAAGACGGTCTGCCAATGGGTTCATCGCTTTCGCCGGTGGTGGCCAATATTTACATGGAGTGGTTCGAATCACACGCGGTGGAGACCGCAACATATAAACCTAAGCTCTGGCTGAGATATGTTGATGATACTTTTATTGTCTGGACCGGGAATGACCAACAACTTTCATAATTTCTTCACCACCTAAATAACATAAGACCCACCATTAAATTCACAATGGAGTTGGAGCAAAATTGTCAAATTCCTTTTCTTGATGTACTTGTCACACGAGTAGAAAGCGACATCAGAACAACAGTCTATCGTAAACCCACTCACACAGGACAATATTTAAATCAAGGTTCAAATCATTCTGCTACAACCAAACGAGGCATAATCAAAACTTTGTATAACAGAGCCGTTCAAATTTGTAACAATTCTCATGACTTGGAAATCGAAATAAGAAACATTAAGAAGGATCTGCAGCAGAATGGTTACAGCCTGAAACTTATAACAGATACTATTTCTAAATTTCAACAAACAGGACAGAGATTACATGACCAAAACCAGGCAAATGCATTCCTTACAATCCCATACGTTAAAGGAGTATCAGAGAAAATTCGAAGAGTAGCGAAAAACTTTAATATTAAAACAGCTTTTAAATCTAGTAATACAATTCGAAGCCTTCTTAGTAAAACAAAACCGGAGAACAAACAAAATAAGGAATGCATTTACCAAGTTCCTTGTGAGTGTGGTGAATCATACATAGGCGAAACTAAAAGACCACTATCTGTTAGGCTTAAGGAACATCAGACGAATACCCAAAAAGGTGAAACCACGAAATCAGGAATTGCCGAACATGCATGGTCAAAACAACACCGAATGAAGTGGGCAGAAGCAAAGGTTTTGCACAAGGAGTCACACTGGAAGAAACGAAAATTCCTTGAAGCTGCCTTTATTGGGCAGAATCAGGGTATTTTCAGTAAACCAAGTGTTGAAATCCCAAATATTTGGAAGCCCCTCCTTGGGCGGAGCCAACTTCTTAAACTTCAAGGTTGAGTGATTTCTCACAGTATATAAGTACGTAGCCTTAGGAATTGATTGTAGTTTGCACCTGAAGACGATCAGAGATTGTACTGATCGAAACGTCGTGTATAAATAAAATATAGACAATGGAAGTCCGAAACACAGAGTTAATTTCAAACACATCTTTGTCTCAAACTTTCAAACAAAAATTATTATGTTAATTTTCTCATTTTCTCAGAAAATATTGACTCTTCCATGTACAGGGTGGTCCAAATTCGAGGGGCCTCTATAGCTTTAAGCTTTTGCAGCATAGTTAGCCCAAAACTAATATACATGTTACCGGCTCGTTTTTCAAGAAAACTAAAAACCGTATTGCGATATGTCAAAGCGTTTCTGAGCTACAGGGTGATTCTTAAAAATGTACGTTTCTATAAACTCTCTACAACTTTTTTATTTGTAAAGATAGAGATTTTCATTAAAAATATTTTTTGAAGATTTTTTAAGGACAAATCTACCTGTTTCACCGATTTTGTCTCAAAGCCTTTAGCCTAAATTTTTTTAATTGGAATACCCCAATTTTTTAAAAAAAAAATTAGTTTTCTAATAAAATTTCCTGTTAAACGATGTGTCATACACCTATTTTTATTAATTAGTTAAACAGATATGTGCAATTTTTAATAATTACCATAGTAGACTGTGTTTAACTCTGATCTATGCAGTTTTAGGGTATCTATCTAGGTAGCTATGATCAAATAAAAACCATTGCGATGACAAATGAGCCCAAGTATCAAAAGTGGAGTCTTCGCTAAGATATAAAAATGTTTGAAAACTTTGATAAGTACGACATGATAAAATGTTATATTGAAAGTAACGAAAATCAACAGACGGCGCTAAATCTATATTTCCAGAGATATCCGGAAAGAAGGCAACCTAGCTCAAAAATATTTTTGAGTTAAAACGTCATCTACAAGAATACAGATCCTTTGCAAAACCGCGGCCTAGGACGTATAGAAGCCTAGCCAGAGATAGAGAGTTGGAAGAACTAACGGTTCTAGGAGAAATAGAAATTAACCCGAACACTTCCACCAAGGCTATGGAGAGAAACACTGGAATTCCGCGCAACAATGCTGTTCGAGTGCTTAAAAAACACAAGTTTACGCCCTATCGACCCAGACGGGTGCACCAATTACGGCAACGAGATTTTGCTCCAAGACGTGCATTTTGCAGGTGGTACCTAAATAAAAGCCAAGAAGACCCCGATTTTGCCAGAAAAGTTATTTGGACGGATGAGGCATCGATTTCTAGTGATAGAATATTCACCAGATATAACTGCTATTACTGGAAACAGCAAAATCCCCATGTGGTGGAACAAGCAAATCAGGGAAGGGTTAGTTTTAAGGTATGGGTAGGCATCTACAGAGGACAAATTATTGGGCCATATATTTTTGATGGAAATTTAAATGCCGAAAGATACCAATAAAATTTAGAAGAGCAGGTGATTCCGTTTATCGACAATTTGCCACTTTAGCAAAATAATGAGCTAGACTTTTAACATGACAGTGCACCTCCTCACAATACACGAGAAATTACTAAATTGCTAAATATTGTGTTTTCCGAAAAATGGATCAGAAATAAAGGTCCCATATATTGGCCCCCCAGGTCTCCAGTCAAAGACCTTGTATTTCGAAATCGCCCAACTACTAGAAGGGAATTGGAAGAAGCACTTCGTACTGCATTCAGGCAGCTTCGTGCGGTAGAACTTCTTAATGCAGAAAATGGCGTCAAGAGAAGATGTAGGATATATTCACAAGAAAACGGCCGTTAATTTGAGCATTTGTTTTAGAGTTAAAGAAAATTGTTAGATGTAGATTTTAGGTGTTACATAGTTTAATTAATAAAAATTTTAAATAAGAACTTTTAATAATTTTATTTTTGTTTATTATTTTAGTTAAAGTTCGAGGTTGCTGTATCCCCTCGTGTCGTAACCAATTTGATTTTGTCTGAAAAAAAAACAATAAAATTTTATTTACACATTTAGGGCGCGCACAGCACCTACTATGGTAAATATCAAGATATGCAAATATCTTTTAAACTATTTAATAAAAATAGGTGTATGGCACATCGTTCGACAGAAAATTTTATTAGATAACTGGTTTTTTAGAAAAATTGGGGGTATCCCATTTAAAGAAATATAACTTTGTGTGATATTTCGGCAACTAAAGGCTTTAAGAGAAAATCGGTGAAAGAGATAGATTTGTCTTTAAAAAATCTTCAAAAAATGTTTTTACTGAAAATGTCTATCTTTACAAATAAAAAAGTTGTAGAAGGCCTGTAAAATCGCACATTTTTGAGGATCACCCTGTAGCTCAGAAACGCTTTGACAGATCGCAATGCAGTTTTTAGTTTTCGACTTCTTTTGAAAATCGAGCCCGTAACATGTATAGTAGTTTTGGGCTAACTATGCTGCACAAGCCCAAAGCTATAGAGGCCCCTCGAATTTGAACTACCCTGTACATTTATGTACAAGTCTTTATTGTTCGCTAAAACCAACCCACAAGAGTTCATAAAAAACTCAAATTTTCACAAATTTCCAACTTGATCTGGAAGTAAATATGTAACAATGGAACATACCTTAATAAAATATGAACAATGTGCGACGTATGTATTTGCTTAACTTTTCAATAAACTACCGGAAGAGGTAAGGCAGTTACCCGCTAGAGTGTTTAAAAAAGAGTTGGGGCATTTCTGGAGAGTAGGGGATTTTATTAATAAACTGTATAAATACCTACGTTCTTTGTGTAGAGGTGAACTAACGATCTAGCTTTCATTCTTTTTTCTTTGTCTGCACCTAAACTTTATTTATACAGAAGACTAAATACTTTAAATATACTCTGATCATATAATAACCATTGTATTTAATTGTTGTTAATTACCTATACATTATTTTTTAATTTTAAGATCATATTTAGATTTAGAGTGCTGTGCAGATCATTAGGCTTAGCGGAACTCATTGTTATAAAAATTTTTTAGTTTTATAAACAATAAAGAATTGAATTGAATTGAAAGTAATTGTTTTGTTTTACAACTGTATTGTTGCTACAATGTAACTTTTATGTTTTTATACATATTTATGCAATTTTATTGTGTTCGATAGATCTAAGAACCTTTAGTTAGATTTTTATTTTTTAGCGAAGAATCGATCAAAAAATGTTAAGAAAATGCCAGAAAGGGCAATTTATATAACTTGAGAAACACATTTTGTGTCGTAATTTTAAATTTTTACAAAAATTGAACGTGTAAATCCATAAATGTATGACTGCTTATGCAAGTACATAATATATTACTTTACTTACTTTACTTTACTTTATATATTTATTATTGTTGTAAAAGTGGCGGGAAAAGTATGATTTGTAATAAAACTAGATCAGTTGAAAGCTCTCCTGCATCAAATAAAAAAAGAGATATAATATAATCGGTTAAAGCTGTTTGAGATATTTTAGATATTTTCAGTTATGTCGTAAAAATGGAGCTCCTTTGAATGATAAAAATCGGTTAAGCCATTTGGACATTGCAATTTGTTTATTATGGTGGGAGCTCAGTTGCGTAATAGTAATACTTTTTATACACAGTACCACCAAGCAACCAAGTTGCCTTAAAATAGGGAGCGCAAGGCCAGAAGATATTGATTTCGACATAGTAGATTTGGGTAAAAAGTGTACGTAAGTGAAGCAAAAACTGTGGACTAGGGATAACTAAATTCTATGTAGTTAGGCACCATAAATCCAAAGTCTTTGTAACCACTTAAAAGGCGCACACCGCCACGTAAACAGAGACGTATCGAAAAAAGATACGTGACCTATTAAAACGTATAGCCATCGATAAAAAAAAATAAGTTATTTTTTGAATGAAAATGTATTTGAAAACCGCTGGCTGCTACGGTTCGTGAGTTAGGTTTTTGTAAGCATATGTTTATTTTTCTTAGATATCTCAAAAATTACGAATTTGACAGACTTTAACATTAATATAGTTTTTGTTGATAATGTAATTATCCGTCTAAATATTAAAACCGTGTGTCCCTAGCTGCTACAGTTTAAATTAACGTGAAAACCACGTGTTGCTAACTGCTACGATTCACAAGTTACAATATTTTAAAAAGTTTAACCCCCATTTGTACTTCCTTCGTAACCCCCTCCCGCACCAAAAACGAATCAGCTCACCGCCTGGTGCCAAACAATTTTTGTGCTAAATTTGATAAAAATCGGTTAAGCGGTTTTTAAGTAATCGTGTTACAGACAGTATTTAGGTCTTTGTTGACCCAAATAACTTATTTTTGGTGGACATAAAAATAGTAGTTTTAACAATTAGTGGCTAAAATAGTGCTTTTTTTACAAGCGTACCTTTATCAAAAAATCCAAGAAAAACAGCAAAATACTTTTAAAAATCTCGAACGAAGAGAACTTCTTGCAACACACCATCTTTAAACTATAAATCAAGGCGGCTGGTAAATGAAATAACAATCGTTTCCATGGCGCTGTGTCTTAGATTTTTTCAATATTACTATATTCAGCTATTTCCCTTTAATTTTGGGTAAAAAACGGACAGAAAACTTTTTTTGCACCCGTGATCAAAAACAAAAGTTTTTTTGCATCGGTAACCAAAAAAGCAATGCTTTAGTTATCTGCAGATAGTTACTAAAGTCATGTTTTTGATGAAGGTATAAAAAAAACATTTTTTTTGACGATTCCAATAGCCTCCATACTATGTATGGAAAGCTAAAAAGGAATAAAGACACCTAAAAGGAAAAGTGGTCACAGTTGTGCCAGTCCGTATAGTTTTCTTTAATTTTTCTTTCATCATATGTGCTGATAATATTCTTATTATATTTCATAGAACTTTTTTTTTAAACCTTCATCAAAAACATGATTTTAGTAACTGTCCTCAGATAACTAAAGCATGGCTTTTTTGGTTACCGATGCAAAAAAAGTTTTTTTTTTTGATCACGGGTGCAAAAAAAGATTTCTGTCCATTTTTTACCCAAAATTAAAGAGAAATAGCGGAAAATAGTAATATTGAAAAAACCTAATTATTCTTGCCCAAAAATTAAGTCATTTCCGCCAGTTTTCACCAAGTATCTACGAAAAAGCCATTTAAAATCATCGTAAAAATATCAAACTGTCAAAGATAAAAATGTCGCAGCAATGACCGTCACCGAGTAAAAAGGCACCTCGCTGCGCTCGTTATTTAAACCAACGCTTGTAAAAAAAGCACTATCTGTAATATTAGGGATAAAAGCATCATTTTCATGAACGCATCAATTCAAAATATTTGTCCATAGTCAAGGATTATAACATGTCAGAGTGAAAAAGTGCAAAAAATGAAAAATAAAACGAATGCGTGTGAAACTAGGTTTACTGGTGGCACAATTGTAAGCTATTATTCTTAAATAGTTTTACTTTCACGAGTCTTCGATGGCCAAAATGTAAACAAATACCGTTTCCGCCAAAATTTGTGTCAGAAAAAAAAACTTAAAAATTTCAAATGTGACCCAACAATCTAGGCCGTTGTTAATTTTCAAACCTGGTTTTATTCAGTGGGTCACTGAGGTTAGGTTTTGCCTAAATAAAAATGGAAGGGGTTGTAGTCGATTCTCGAATACCTCGGAGGCCTACCATATGATTGCCAGTTCCGAGGTATGAAAAAAATTTGGTTTAATTAGGAAAAGAATCATGGGAAGTATACGGTGAGCCAAAAAATGTTTGACTTTTTAAACGCGCTATAACTTTGGACCCAATCGACCTATTTTTGAAATTTTTAGTTGCTTTTATAAGAAAAAAATAATACTTTACCAATGCAACTCAAAATTTGACATGTGTCAAAAATCCAAGATAGCGGAGAGCTTTAAAAAATTGGTAAATTTTATCCTCCTGGGAAAAATTTGTGTGCGTCCCTGAACTTGATTTTTGTCAATGGGACAGAAGCCCCATGTCTTCTTCGCCTACTCAGGTATTAATTTTTCAAATTGGTTATGAGATAAAAAGTTATAAACATTTTAAATCAGGAAAATTTATGTCAAAAACTGTAATGTCTGTAGGAAGGTGCACTGTTTGAGTAGAAGTGGTCTGATTTTTAGAATTTTAAGCTCATTGTTAAAACGAGACATAAATCTTCACTAATTCTGTTCAAAATTTGACATATGTCAAAAATTTTACGACTGTATCAAAAGTTTTTGAGAAAACAATACAATTCTTAGGCTAAATTCTTCTGGTCCAAAATTTTTATAACTTTTCTATCTCATAACCAATTTAGATAATTAATACCTCAGTGGGCGAAGAAGATATGGGGCTTCTGTCACATTGACAAAAGTCAAGTCCAGGGACGCACATAAATTTTTCGCAAAGGGGTGAAATTTAGCCATTTCTTTTTTGACATATGTGATATTTTGAGCCAGATTAGTAAGTAAAGAATATCTTGTCCTATCAACAAGACTAAAATTTTTAAAATCGGACAGCCAAGTCGCAAGTTATGCTAGCCCTAAACAGTGCACCTTCCTAGAGATATCACAATTTTTGGTCTACTTTTTTATCTTATAACCAATTTAGATAACTTATACCTTAGTAGGCAAAGAAAGAATGGTGCTTTTGCCTTATTCACAAAAATCATGTCCAGGGAGGCGCACAAATTTTTGCGAGGGGGTGAAATTTACCAATTTTTAAAGCTCTCCGCCATCTTGGATTTTTGGCATCTGTCAAATTTTGAGTCGCGTTGGTAAATTAGTTTTTTGGTAAAGAACTTTCAAAGAAATTAATACTACCTTATTTTTTACACACTTTACGTGAAAAATTAAAATTTTTGCTGTTTTTTCGATAAAAATGGCAAAATAAAAATCATATGCACGACATCACTCAAGATGACAGACAAATGACATAACAAAAATTATTAGCAAACAATTGCCTTAAATTCTTTTTTATAGCCTGCTGTCGCTGTTCAATAACCTTTAATATTTTTGCACCTTACTAAATTATCTTTCCATCTACCTATAAAATTCTGCCTTCTCTATCTCTAAATATTTTTCATTTTACCAGAGAAAAAAATGTTTTTTGGCAGTAATTTTTTTAAACGCCTAAAAAACAGTCGAAACTTGAAAAATTTGATGGTTTTATTCTAGGAGTAGAAAGTTTGGAAAGAAAGCTTTAAAATGTGAGTAATATCATGGCATAAAAATGTTAAAAACATAGTAAAAAATTGCCTCATTAAAAACGTTACCCCTTAAATTATGCTAAAATATTTTATGCGTTCAATTACCATCATGGCTTGACCATTTGTCTATAAAAACAGCCAAAAATTTCACAGTAAGGTTCAGGTAGTAGGCAAATAGACAAAAATATTATTGATTTATCGTTTTATTCCTCTTTTTCTTAAAATAATAACAATATATAATATTATTTAAATATAACTAGTCTTACTTACCTGGCAAATTCGACTATTTTTTATTAATCTTCCAGTTTGGCAAATACATGATCTCTTTCCATTTTTATTGCGTTTCTTTTTCCATTGAACAATGAAACAATACAAGGTCGTAGGCACGTGTATTTTTACAGTTATATTAGATTTTTAAACCGCTTATAAATAACCAAATTTAAAATTTAATGTTCCTACGTTTATTAATCCCAAATGTGACACTGACAAAATTATTTATTTGCAGTGGTTGCTAACACACAGAAAAAATTATCAATATTTCCCTAACAACTGCCAAATCTAGTTGCTTACCTTAAACAAAAACGAAACAAACTAAAACAATAACTGTCAAAAATTGTATTTAGGGCCTCTAGGTGCATCGAGCAAAAATTAGTACAAGCTAATACAGATTAATTAGTTTCGTGCAAATTAATATATGATTTATCCCGTGTGACATTCATACACACAGTAGGTACGTGAAATATTGGTAAGAGCAATTTTAATTAGCCTTAGTTTGAATATTTCTGGTAACCCAATGTACAAATAAATAAAAAGCGAGTATTTAACCATGACTTGTTGATGTTATCGTTCGTATTTGTCTATAAAAACCCTAGCAACCAAATTAGTCCAAGTGGCAGGCAGGTCAGCTCAAAAAAATGGGCTAAAACTTTGAAATTTTTATCATATATTTAGGGATACCAAAGATACCTCTATTGTAGTGCTCCACTATTGCCACGCATAAAGTGGAGCACTACAATATGGCAACACTGTAAACATTAAAATTTTAAATGGCTTTATTTCAAAATCTGTAGGTCCTATCTCAAAAACTTTTTGTTGACGTTTAAGCTACATCTGGCCTCTTTAAAAGAAAAATAACAAAATCGTCTTATGTCACCTAAAAACAAATGAAATATGTCATCCAAAAAACTCGAAGGACCATTTTTTCGTGATTTTTAGAACGACTCCTAGGAAACAACGATTGAAATAAATTTTGTTTTCATTCTTTAAATTATTTTGGCAATTATTAGAAATAAAAAAAATAGGGTGCCGCCCGAGTTCACTTTGACAAGTAATTGACGGCCATTTTAAAATCGCCTTGTAAAAGCATCATAAACGCCACTATCTTCTGTACTATAAACGCTAGGACAATAAATCTTTTTTTTGTTCGATTGGTATTTTCTTTCTACATAAAAAAGCTCCTATATTAGTTTAAAAAATTACATTTGGGTACTGAAATATATAAAACACCCAAAAAATAATTGGTGTAAGAAAAACACATTTTTGATAAAGTTTAGTCATCGATAGCTGTCGCGACATTTTTGAGCTGGACAAGGCTGTGACAACAAAACATGACAATGAGTGGACTTGGCGTATGCGTTTATGTGTCGCGAAGTGTTCTTATTTTTACGGGTATAATTAAAGCCGTGGTAAAAACATCATCTTAGTTGGTTTGATTGATGTTATAAGTTTGCCATGTTAGCGCAAAAGGGATTGTTAGAAATATTTAACAAAATTAGCCAACCACCCGTTCAGTGTTTCAATCTCGTGCTGAACGGAATTAAACTATTATTTAAATTTAATGAATGAATATTAACTTCGTTTTGAAACTGCAAGCATAGTGCTTTAAAAAAGTTAAAAATTAAATTTACAAGGGGGTAGCTACTTTCGGAGTAATTTTAAATTTGGAAAACTTAGAAAACTTTTTGAAACCGTCAAATAGAAATTACAAATTTTTCTCCACCGAAATGTTATCTATAATAGAGAACGAACTTTTCATACATCTTTGCTATAAACGGCAAAAAATCAACAACCTAAGATATGCTGACGATACTGTCATAATCTACCAGAGTTGTTGGATCAAGTTCCGGTAAGAAGCTTTCAATTTGGGCTTAACTTAAATGCTGGCAAAACAAAATGATGACTATAGCCAAATTTAATTTTTTCAAAATTCCAAATTTTATTCAATGACTTTCCTTTCTCATGTTTAATATACTCCGACTCCGGTTGTAATTTTTATTTTGTAACTTGTTTAAAGCACTATGTTTGCAGGCTCCAAACGTAGTCAATAGTCATTCCTTAAATTTAAATAATAGTTTAATTGCGTTCAGCACGAGATTGAAACGCTGAACTGGCTACTTTTGTGAAAATTTTCTAACAACCCATTTTGCGCTAACATGGCGAACGTATTACAAGATCTGACTTACGACGTTCCTGATATGGTGGGTCCTAGTAATACCCACGTCCCGTTAACCCGTTAAGGTAACACATTCTCTTATCAAACCAATGAAGATGATGTTTTTACCCCGGCTTTAATTATACTCTTAAAGTAAGTACTCAGCTACCATAATTTATGACTTAGATATTTTTATATTTTTATTTTCTTCTTATTTTAGGTATTTCTGGTGATTGTCGAAGTTACAAATGTTTCTGGGTACTCCCAGAGACAAAAATCGGTAGAACGACTTGGCTAATTCAAAAAAAATATTTACATTGGGCTTAGATGGATTTGAAAAAAAAAATCCAAGACTGCCGTTTTGTAATGCGTTACATACTTTATATTTTATAGCATTGTCTTTTTTAGTGGCGTACGTAGGGCGGACCTCAAACCTCCCTCCCCCAGAGTCATTGAATATATAGGTACTCCTAAAGATTTAACTTTCCTAAAAAAATAATAATAAAATGGTTATCTGTTACTCAAGCCTCCTCACCCTAGACAATCTCTACGGAAGCCACTGTATTTTCGACATTCTTAAAATTACCTATAATACCGTACTCATATCAAAGGTGCAAGCATAAATTATACAGCTCAATTGTCTAGCACTTATGTAATGAATTCTTTCTGCAAATTTGGTAATTTTTGGGTCATATCGTGGAAACCCCGTGACCTATCAAAAACAATGAAACTTATTTTTAAATCACCTTAAACACGTTAATTTTTTTTTATTAAAAATGTGTTTTTTCTATATTTCAGTGCCCAAACGTAATTTTTTAAACAAAACTTAAAAAAGATTTTTAATTTAGAAAGAAAATAATAATGGAACAAAAAATATTTATTGTCTAGCGTTTATAGTTGAGGAGATAGTGGCGTTTATGATGAACTAAGGTGGCAACCTTATAATTTAAAGAATAAAAACAAAATATATTGCAATCGTTGTTCCCTAGGCGACGTTCTAAAAATCACGAAAAAATGGTCCTTCGAGTTTTTTGGATGACATATTTTAATTGTTTTCAGGTAACATATGACAATTTTGTTATTTTCCGTTTAAAGGGGCCAGTCTTAGCTTAAATACTAAGAAAAAAATTTTTAGGTAAGACTGGCCATATTGTGGTGCTCCACTTTGTAGGTGGCAATTTAGCACAATATAGGGCGTTAATAGACCATCAAAATTGGTTATTTTTCTCCCGTATCCAAAAATAACCGGGCAGAAATACATTAATTACGGAGGCTTAACGGGAACCGCTAGGTTATTTTGTGCAACCAACCAGATTAATCTCTGTGCAAAAGCTGCAGCTGGTAGGTGATTTTTGGGTGAAAGTGAATTTGCAAAACCAGGAATTGTTGTTTTCTTTTGTATTCAATTTACATTGGCAGTTTATATGTGGGCAACAGAACATGGTTACGGTAATTTTTATTTGTGGTTTAATAACTCTTTTTAGCATCTTAATTACGGTAATACGAGCAAATAAGAGAACGATAAATTAGTGGTGGCCCTAATCTCGCAGCGTTCTAACGTTTTTTTTCTTAAATAACCTGTTTTTCACTTAAAAGCATGTGATTTTAAGAAAAAAACGTCTTTTAGACATGATTTTCTCTGTCTAAATAACGTTAATATGCAATGTGCTAAGTGGGTTGTTGTGTCATCTATGAGACGTATAGTATAACAATATTAAGCTTTCTGCAGTGGAAGATGTGTTCGAAAACTAGTGTTTACAACTCGCGGCCAAACTGTGTTTTTTCAATCGCGTTGCTAAATAACTTGCTCATTATTTAAACCAAGGCTTGTAGAAAAAAACTATATTAGCCACTAGTTGTAGAAACTACTATATTCGTTTTGTTTTCAAGGGTGAGGCGTTTAGCTACTTTTTTAGCTACTTTTTTTAATAAGACATACTAAATTTTGAAATGTATATCAGAATTTTTAACTTCCTAGTTATAAATCGAAAGCTTAGAAAATTGTCCTTTTATATTTTGTATTGCCCTCTCACGTAGGTTAAACCATTTCCAACGTTCAGGAGAAAATAAAAATCCTGGATTAGGTTGACCACTTTGTAATTCGGTAAATCCCTATCTATCCAATTCTCGTTTCCCAGTAAGCAAAGTTAAAACTTTACTGAATGGGTAATAAAATAGCAGTTTAGGAGAAATTGTAAAACATTTAAACTATAAAGACTGTACAGGAAAACTTGCTTCAATTTTGGTTTAAATGCTTAGATATTTTTTTGTCCAGTTTTTTTCTACCTTTCTTTTTTTACCTACATCAAGCCTTAATCTAAGTCGCGAATTTAACAAAACTACAATTTTAACAGAGGCGGTCTCCGCTCCTTCAGAAGGGGGGAAGGGACGAAGGGTCAGGAATGTTTTTTAAATATAATGTGCTATTTACCTTTTAACCTAAAATTATGTCTTAATTTTTACGTAAATTACCGGCGGAGAAAATATGCAAAATTTAAATGAAGGACAAAAACTGGCGCCGCCGGCTGGAAAAATTTATACTAAAAATACTAATTTTTACCAGTTTTCACCATCTTGCTTTCTTGTCTTCGGCACATTCGTATTACCAATCTATAGATTTTTGGACACCCCTAGCAACAATTATAAAGCGTATTAATATTTCCCATAAAAAACTATTTATAGGAAATATTTAATTATTGTCACTTAGTGTGGTTACTATTATGATTAAACATTTACCACAGTGTCGTAAAAATATAAAGTTATAAGCGAAAGTAATCTACTGGAGAACAAAAAAAATGCAACACCATGTATATGGATATCTCAAAAGAAATATTTGAAAAATTTTTTGTCTTCTAATCTTTCCTTTTTTCACATATTTCTTCTATTCATTTTCAACAACATCCAACACATAAAAGACCTTTTCTGAAAATTTAAATTCATTTTTCTCGTAGTTTTTGGTCTTTTTGGATTGCTTACACTTTACTTAAAAAATAAAAATGCCAAGAGTTCGCGGTCGCCAACAATTTCATCATTTAAACGACTTTGAGAAAGGACGCATCCATCGTGCGGGTTCTGGACGCCCTAGATTATTACAAGGTCGTGATTTATGGCATCTCAGACTTCTTGCTCTCAGAAATCGACGGGTCAATATACGCCAAGTAAGAGATTTTCTAGTTGCAGCTACAGGACGAGTGTTTTCAAGGATGACAGTTAATCGAAGATTGCTTGGTATGGGGTTGAGGACTTACAGTCCGATTTTGGTGCTACCTTTGATCCCACCACATAAGGCCCACCACTTGGAGTGGTGCAGAGCTCGGCAAAACTGGAATGA
This sequence comes from Oxystoma pomonae, assembly GCA_963921995.1. Classification (NCBI taxonomy): domain Eukaryota; kingdom Metazoa; phylum Arthropoda; class Insecta; order Coleoptera; family Brentidae; genus Oxystoma; species Oxystoma pomonae. The sequence goes on along the minus strand of OY998166.1, from coordinate 74,938,095 downwards.
TGAATGGAATATCATAAGCTTCAGCGAAGAATCCAGGTTTTGTTTAGGCGGCCATGATGGATGCATGAGGGTTAGGCGGTTTCGAGGTGAGAGACGAAATGTAGACCTTGCTGCTGAACGTGATACAGTAAGACAGCAAAGTATCATGGTATGGGGTGCTATATATTTAGGAAGCAAATCACCTTTCGTCCTCAACGGCAATCTGACTGCTCGGCGATATATCGATGAAGTGCTGCAGCCAGTTTTACATCCCTACCTAAAAACTATCCCAAATGCGATCTTTCACCAAGATAATGCCAGACCGCATATAGCTCATGACACAATGGACTTCGTACATGAACTTGGCATAGAGATTTTGGAATGGCCAGCAAGATCGCCTGACTTGTCGCCTATCGAGCACGTGTGGGATATGACAGGGCGTAATCTTAGTTGATTAGCACGTCCCCTTGGAAACTTAGATGAACTCCGGCATGCCATAAGGAGGATTTAGATGAGTATTCGTCAATATGATATAGACCATCTTATTTTGTCAATGCCCAATAGAGCAAACGAGTGCATAATTAGCCATGGAGGAGCCACTCATTATTAATTTTTTGATGACTATCATGGAGGAATCTTCTTGGTGGTGTTGCATTTTTTTTGTTCTCCAGTCTATATTCCTCTATATAACTATATATCATTACTAGATGCACGAAAAAAATTTACAGTCCAAGGTTTACTACATAGCTGTCACATTTGATTTCTTTAATATTACTTTAACGAGGTAACGACTCTACTGATATTAATTTGGTTGCAATTCAGTTTCCCTACTCAATACAAAACTACAAAGTTATAAAGTCTACACGGTCGCCTATCTACCACGCAGTAAGGAATGAATGTGCGTTTAATGGAAAAACGTTGCCTATGAGTTTTCGCTACTTTACTAACATTGTAAATCAATGCACCGTTAACAGAATGCGCGACGCCGCCATATTACTTCTATTAAACATGGAATTCAAATTAAAATTTAAAAATACCTCTTTATATCACTGATTAGAAGTTGCGTATACCAATAAAAGTAAAAATATTATTATTTAATTAATAAAACATATTAAAACTGGAAAGACATTTAATTTTGGAAATTCTAACCTCTAATAATTCCGATTTGTTACCAGCTTTTTAGATAAAACTGCTATACATTTATAAATTTAAGATGTCGTGACTTCAGAAAAGTGATTAATAAAATGTCAATTATTAGGTATTCTGTGTCCTAATATCGTTTAGAAAAAGATCAACATATTTTCAATTAATAATGTGGAAAAGAGAAAATCTATAAAAACCCTATTAAGTCAGAAATACTACTTTATGTGGTAAACAGGACGTCTGGATAACGTGCCCGTTTACTAATTGCGATGACACAACACCTATATCAAGAGTAATCATTATCGTCGCGATGTAGTTGTATAACCGTCCCAAGGCATTCTCAAAAACAGTGAATACTTCGAGGTATAGTAGTGGTAAAACCGTCGCCGTGATATGACGCCACAACTCTATTAGGGATAGGGCGTGACAACCGCCCGTCTTGACTGATTTTGTTGTTTGGGACTCTTTTTCGATTTAGTATCCTTTAGCGGTCATATTGACACCCAACTGACAGAAAATCCATTTTTACCTGTCAATTTGGTTATAAAAATGGCGGCAATCATTGGCTAAAGGTCACTGAAGAGATAAGAGTTAACTGGCCTTTTAGTTGAGAACGGTGTTGCTTTGACAGAACTCACCGCCTTTGCGGTCACCGGCGTAACTAGCTTTCTGTCCTGGGGTGGTGCCTAGGGGAGGGCCTAGCTTGATAGAGAGGAATAAAAAATAATGATGTTTTTCTCAAAACTGTTTAATGTTATGCATTATTACCTTAACTCGTTGTATGAACAACTTTGAGCCGTAGCTCTATATGACTCAACTCTGCAGTTTAATATAAATTAACTTAAATTAACTGCAACTTCCTTGTCTTTTCAGAGAATATTTCCAAAACGTGGTCTGCTATAATCTCTTCTTTAATCAAATTATTATCGATGTTAATAATTGATACAGTGGAAAAATTTGTAGGGGTTCGGACAAAAATCTTGTCTAGTATACTCTTTGATAGATTTTAAATTTATATCTAAATTTTTAAAAGTAATCATATTTTTTACTACCAAAGTAATTTTCAATCAAATCTTGACTTTCTATGATGTTTAACTTAAATAAAGCATCTACCGATTTGGTCAATAGCAAGTTTGAATACCTCTCCCTAAAATTAGCTGCCAAATTATTCATTATTTACGATTATTTGGTAGTGGGTGTTTATTTTCCAGTGTTCTAAGCAGCTTAAATCTGATGGCAATTCTATCGCGCTGTCATGTCCAAAAGTGCTTTCCACTATGTAATCCTTAGTTTGTGCAGCAATTTACCGTTTACGTTTTGATACTCTGATAGGTTCTAAAGAAATATCAAATTTATAGGTCTTGGATTTCAGAATAAATATTTTCAAAGCTTTTTCCAGTTTCTCCTATCAATTGTAGCATCTTTACTCTGAAATTACTGGCTCAAAACCTTGATACGTAATAAAACATTATATAGAATGTACACGCAAATATCTATCCTAGTTATCAGTTACTTCACTTTCTTAGCCCCACAGTTTAATAAAACTTCTTTGCAAGTTTCAGATCGACATGCTCAGCGAGTAGTAGAAAGGTTAGATAATTCCAAAAATTGAATACCCAAGCAACCTTCTTAAGTTTTTCATGATTTCCTGGTTGTGAAAAATACACATACAATGCCTCTAATGTGTTAAAGAAAGAAGCTGCTGGTGCAACTTTTGTACATGCCTCAATAACTTTCAGTTTATGTGCCAAACAATAAATGTATTCTGCCGACTCCTATTAAACCTTGTAAGCCCTTATGTTTCCCAACATTACTCTAGCCCCGTCATATGACTGACAACTACTAGGCTATATTTTTCTGAGGGGGGCTGAAAGAATCTGGGAAGGGGGCCGGCTCCCCAGGTCCCCTCGTAGTTACGCCGGTGTTTGCGGTTGGGAGTAGACGTTAAACTACGTTAGATAACGTCTGCTCTGAAAGTAATACATGCAGCAGACGTGACCTTGATATAAAAAAAATCTCATGCAAGGTCATAGAGATAAGATTCTGATATCCGTATTCAAGCGGAAGTCTTTGGTTTTTTACGGATAGAAAGGATACTGCGCAATATTCCACGTCTCCGCGTGTTGGTTCTATGACGAACAAACTGCCTGATATGGATATGTTTATTCATTGGGTAAAACGTCCGTCGTTTAATCTGAACTCATAAAAGAGAGTGCACTTATTATAGCTTATTTTACTCGATGCGCTTCATCGGAAATTTTAGCCATATTGGACGTTTTATGAAAGAAGCAACATACTTTATATAAAGTAACACTCGTGGCATATCGGACAAAGCGTTTTTGTGTCTCACTTCATTACGATCAGACCCTTAATGTCTAATGGAGAATCCAGACACATACAGACCTGTTTCATCCTTATTAGGAATCATTGTACCTGGCAGTTGAAGCTACACAGGCAACCATGCACACCTCTCGAATTTAAAACAAAAAGTTTGTAATCCGCGGAGACGTAGTACCTGTGTGGGCCACCTGTCGAATAAAGTGACAAACAAAAACATCAAAAACAGGTTATAAAGAAGGAACCTGCGAATTACAAACTTTTTGTTTTAAATTCGAGAAGTGTGCATGGTTGCCTGTGTAGCTTCAACTGCCAGGTACAATCCTATGACTCCCTAATGATTCCTAATAAGGATGAAACAGGTCTGTAGGTGTCTGGATTCTCCATTAGACATTGGCCATTACCACGAGGGTTACCTTAGTTTTTGCGTATACGAAATTCACGTTGTTTTTTAAATACTTTATATAATTATTGTTGAAAGGGAACCTTTCCCTTGCAGTGGTGGTAAAGTCACCCCCCTAAAAAGTGCCCAATTTTCCAGTTTTTTGCCAATATGTCTTTTTCTATATAGAAAATTGTACTTGCGTTTTTTGTAGGCAATTGATAAACAATTATAAAACAAGTCATAATTCACTCAACCGCCACAGCTTGTCAATTTAGTTGGTATCAAAAAATGGTCAAAAAAATGTTGAATAATGATAAAGCCATTATGACCCTTAAAATAGTTTTTTAAAATACCTGTTAAATTATTTTTAGATGTGCTAAAATACACTTTAGTAGGACACGTTTTGGTAAATTTAAAGAATGTAAAAACTTTTATTGAAAGAAATTCACACTACTTTATGTTTTACACACTTTACAATTTGAAAAATTACAATTTTTGCTGTTTTTTGGATAAAAATTGCAAAATAAAAATCATATGCACGACACCAGTTAAGATGACAGAGAGATGATATAAAATAAATTTTTAGTAAACTTTTGCCTTAAATTATGTCCATCTTTCTCTAAAATACTTTTTTATAGCCTGCTGTCTCTCTTCAACAACCTTAAATATTTTTGCACGTCACTAAATTATCTCTACATCTGCCTCTAAAATGCTGCCACCTCTCACTAAATATTTTTCATTTTAACATAGAAAAAATGTTTTTTGGCAGTACTTTTTTTGAACGCTAAAAAAACAGTGAAAACTTGAAAAAAATTGAGTGTTTTGTTCTAGAAATCGAATCTGGAAAGAAAGCTTTAAAATGTGAACGAAAGCATGGCATAAAAATGTGAAAAACATAGTAAAAATTGCTTAAAAATAACGTTACCTCTTAAATTATGCTAAAATATTTTAAGCCTTAAATAACCATCATGGCTTTACCATAACATGACGCAAGAAAAATAACTATGATAAAATTTATTTTTCCGAAAATAGTTTAAGGAATATATTAGACCATTTTGTAGCAGCGTTTCCCAACTACCCAATTCCACAAGCTTCAACTGTGATGCGAATAGTTAATAAGTTTGATGAAACCGGGAGTGTGCTGAACAATTTTAAACATGGAAATATGATACGAATTGAAGAATATTCAAATTTGTATGGCTCTTGAAGAAAACGTACAGCAAAGCCGCACGGAACTAGCAAGAATTTATTTATTAGTTACAAATCTTAGTACCGGAAACATCAAGAATTTCGATCAGGAGATATCGATCGTAGAGTTGATTTCTGTTTAGACATGATGGAACGTGCCAAAGCAGACACAAATTGGTTACGTAACATTTGTTTCAAAGGAAAAATATGTTTACCAAACAATGAGAAACACATGTTCTAAATTTTCGATATTAAGCTAGAGAAAATCAGCATCAAATTGTACCCGCAATCACTTAATATTCTGAAAGCGTTAATGTTTGTGCAGAAATAATGAAGGAACACATAATTGGACCGTTTTGGATTGAAAACAATTTTACCTACGACCAACGAATAATACTAATTTTACGACCATCTCAACACGATTTTAATGGCTCATTTATGGTCCTAGGATGTAATAAAGCTTAAACGTAAAGCACAAGGTGGCATGACAAGCGATGAAACTTTATTTTATAAGAGCACTAATTGACGCAAAAATGTAAATTATTTTTCTATAATTTAAGACAATAAATATTTATTAAACGTAAATAAATCCAATATAATTTTAGTACCTAACCAGAAATAAGTCCCGTTAAATTCACAAATTACGCATTTTTAAGAAACAAAAAACCTTGTTTTCAAAAAGACATATGAAAAGCCCTTAGTGACCTTATTTGATTTGACGTTTTAGATAGAACGTCATTGAAACTTCTGGTTATGAAGGTTGTTGACTTTCGCGTTCATATTCTTAATAATTTCTGACATTTTCGTTGGTCGTAGGTAAGCCTGCGGCTCGCGTCTCAAACTTCATCTTCGTTTTTTTTTTACAACTGCTCCAGGAAACGTACGTTCCATTGATACGGTGGCGGGATATTATGACTAGACATGGTTTTAAATCGAAGGCGGCTTCGTATGTAATGCCCGAATTGTGAGGAGATAATAGAGACATAAAGCTATTTGTAACTCATCGCGGTATACGTATCCGCATCTAGCGAGAACCAAGCACATTGATTGGTCAAAAACTTGTAGCACATTCGAAAAGAGCAGATATATGCTAATTTAAGGTGTTTCTGAACGCAATAGGTGCTGAGATACGATACGTGTGCCGTAAGGATACGTGATACCTAACGCATCTCAACATCTATCGCGTTCAAGAACACCTTAGATTAGCATATATCTGCTCTTTTCGAACGTGGTACAAGTTTCTGACCAATTAATGTGCTTGGTTCACGCTAGATGCGGATACGTATACCGCGATGAGTTACAAATAGCTTTATGTCGCTATTTAAGAAACGTGTTTGGCACTATATTAATTGGACGGTTCGAAATGATTCTTTTTGCCATCGAGGTCTCCCAAACTTGCTCCCAATGATTTTTATCTAGGAGGATATCTAAAAGAGAGGAGCTGAAAAATGCGGTGAAATCAACGTAAAAAATCTGCAAAATACTAGAAAATTTAATGATAGGATGGAATATTGCTTAAACATTTAATTTATTACTTATATTTTTTTTTGCGTCGTGTCAAACTTCGTTTACTCACTGAGTAAGAAAGAGAAAGACAGAGATGCGTGAACTGCGAACTGGACGCGAAGGTAAAGTTTCTGTTTACAGCTTATTAGTTAATTTTTAGTTAAAACTTCTCACAATAAAAAATATTGAAATTATAACAAAACTATACTCATTTTCGTTTTAGCTAGTAGTTATTATTTTTTACTAAATATAGTGTGATTTACGTAAAGGTCCTATATTGCGGAGGCAAATGTATAACCCGGTATGTGGTAAAACCTTACGTTTTAAAAATATCTCCTTATTGTTCTGCCTAAAAATGTCTTTAACAATTTCATGTATCTTTTGTTATTTTTAAGTAATCTTTATGGCCGTAAACACCCACAGAGCTAAATCAGGCATCTACCAAATAAAGCACGAATAACTTGGTAAGTTCGGTGTGAGGATTTAAAAAAAAAAATAACGTTAAGGGTAAAGTGAAACTCCAAAAATATTTTTGAAATAAATGTTTATTATCTTTCTTATACCATAATAAAAGTGACGGCCGCAAATTAAAAAAATGGAGCCCCAAAATATTAAAATTTTGTTTTAAGGGTGAATTTGAATAAAAATGTTCTTCTTCCAACTAGTTAATCTATAAAACTGTTAATCAAATTTTTAGCAAATTTTGTAATTTTGCATAATTTTAAATTTTTTACTTAATTTTACGTATCCTAGTAGTAGTTTTAACAACTAGTGGCTAAAAAAGTGCTTTTTTACACGCGTTGGTTTAAATATCGAGCGCAGCGAGGTATTTAGAAACGCGAGTAAAAAAAAGCACAGTTTAGCCGCGAGTTATTAACACTATTTTTAAAAATCTGGAACGGAGAGCACTTCTCGCAACACACCATCTTTACACTATAAATCAAGGCGGCTCAAACTAAAAAAATGGAGCTCTAAAATATTAAAATTTTGTTTTAACGGTGAAGCACAATGTTTAATCCATACCGAACGCACGTGTTTAAAATCAACTGCGGAAAGTTATCGTTTTTTATCAAAAGTCTTGGACGAAAAATAGTGAATTTTATACCATCACATAGATAAAAGTACAAAGATTATTATATTATAGATAACTTTCGTTGCTGTTCGTTAAAGTACTATAAAGTAATTTCGTAATTGAAAGTATAGTCAAAATTCTAATTTATCGGTGTGAACGAATTTTCTAATAAATTTTAATAAATTGAAGGTCACACTCGGGAGTTATAAGCCGGGCAACGGGCGATTTGCTTTTTTGTGGGTGTATGAAAAATTAAAAATAAAATCTAAACTAAACAATGTCAACGACCTGCGATATATACAATACGAAGGTGACAAACTTACGTAAGCAAGTATCATGTTCAAATGAATTATGTGGATTGCGTAAAAAGTCAGGCGGTGGATGCTGAAAGGTGGGAGTGCAAAATATGCACAAAACTTTCCGTAAAAGAGTTGCTATTGGAGATTAAAAAGTTAGCGGGAAAGCTGACAACATGGAAAAACAAATGGAAAATTCCATTGAGGCCCTCAACGGTTTACTGGACGAAAACAACAAGCTCATCAAAAATCAAGATGAGCGATTAAAACAGTGTTTCAGCTCTATAGAGACACTAACAGCTGAGTGTAGTAAGTTTAAAGAGGAAAATAATTTACTTAAAAAATTACTCAATAACCAAGAACAGCACTGAGCTGAATGCTGTCGAATTCGAAGGCATTCCTGAGGTAAGAGAGGAGAACGTGGTAAGTACCGTTGGTAAGCTTGCCCGCTCCCTGAACGTTGAGCTGTCAGAGGATCAGATCGACAGCTGTTACAGGGTGGATAGATTCAAGAACTCACAAAAAGAGAGAAATGGTCCAAAATCAATATTTGTACGATTTGTATCTCGTGCAAAAAAGACCAAGTAATGAAATTAAAAAGTACAAAAAGGACCCTAAATGTCAATTTTTTCTATCCAGAAATTAAAGTGGTTGAAGGTCAAGAACCGGTGTACATAAATAACTCGCTGACTGGTTCCAATAGGGTTCTCTTCGCTAAATGTCGTGAATTTAAAAAATCCAACGCAATAAAATTTTTGTGGATAAAAAATGGAAAAATTTTGATACGAAAGTCTGAAAACTCCAGAGTTTATATTATTGAAAAAGAATCAAACTTAAATGATGTCCACTAATGAAAATTGTTTTAAGTTAAATGTTGTGTATCAAAATTGTCAAGGGCTCAACACTAAAATACAAAATTTTTAATTGACTCTGAGTTGTTCTGACTACGATGTCATCGTTTTGACGGAGACATGGCTCTCCCCAGGCGTTTACGATAACGAATTATTTGATTCAAGATATAACGTGTACAGAAAAGATAAAAACTTACAAAGGTCAAACAAGCAGACCGGTGGGGGGGTCCTTGTTGCCGTCAAACCTCAGTTCGACTCACAACTTTTATCGAACTCATGTAATGAAGCCAACATTGAGGACATTTGGCTAAAAATGACTATTTGTTCACAAGTCATTTATTTTTATGCAGTGTATATTCCACCAAAAATGACTTGCGCAACTTATCAAAGTGTGTTTGAAAGTATCGAGCTTAGTGTGGTGGAATTGGGTCTGAATGGGCGCTTTGTTTTTGTAGGAGACTTTAATATACCAGGGGTGGTCCACATTAACGAAAGCATTAATTTAATACAAATTGAAAACATGTATATGCAATTTATAAATTTTCTAGGAGTAAACCAATTCAATAATATATTAAATAACTTAAATAGAATTCTAGATTTGGTAATTAGTAATTATGACATAGACTTAGAAAAATGCGACTGGAGCTTGGTGGAGGAGCACGCCGATCACCCTTCTTTATTTTTTTAAATAAAAATTTTATCAGCGTTAAAAAAAACAATTAAAACATTCAGTGCCCAGTTTAACTATAAAAAAGCAGATTTTGTAAAACTTTATCATATATTAAATCAGGTAAACTGGGTCGAATTAACGATACCTAATGACGTTAATTTCGCCACACAAACGTTTTATAAAATACTTTATGGGGTCATCGATCGGTGTGTTCCTCTTGCCAGGCAAAAATCCAGAATGTACCCACCCTGGTACACAAAATAGATTATACTTGACATACAAAAAAAAAGATAAAAGCAAAAAAAAACTTTAAAAAAATTAATCGAGAGTATTATCTCCAAACTTTCCTTTACCTACGGTCAAAAATAAAAAGGAACATTAAAGCAGCACATGCGCAATAAATTCAGCGCGTTGAGCATAGTGTTCGGGCTGACTCGGCGGAGTTCTGGCGGTTTGCTAAAAACACACGCTCGGGCTCTAAAGGTTTGCCTGGATCTATGCTGTTTGAAGGGGAACAGATTGACGGGAATGTTCAAATAGCCAATAAATTTGCAGACTATTTAAAAGTATGTATACGAGTACTAAATCGTCATACAACACTGATTTTAGCAATAACTTAATGTTTGTAAAATTTTAAAAATTGATTCGATGTCCGATAAAGATATTTTAGATGCCACAAAAAAGATGAAACCTAAAAAGTCAGTGGGCCCGGATAAAATCCCTCCTTATATATTTAAGGCTTGTATTCATCAGCTTCTGCAACCATAGAAAATAATTTTTAATCTAATCTTAAAAACTAAAGAGTACCCAACTGTGTGGAAAAAGTCCAAAGTTTGCCCTATTTTCAAGAATGGAAAAAAATCAGAGATTAATAATTATAGACCTGTGGCAATCATTTGTGCTCCAAGTAAAATTTTTATATCTATCCTGTATAAATATATTTTTTCCCACATTTCAGAAGTAATAGATCAGAACCAACATGGTTTCATGCCAGGAAGATCGATAGAGACAAACTTAACAAGTTTTTCGCATAAAATAGATAACAATAAGCAAGTAGATGTTATATTTACAGATTTCTCGAAAGCGTTTGATCGAGTTGATCACGACGTTTTCTTAAGAAAATTGGATGCCTTTGGTGTCCCTGTCGATCTTCTAAAGATATGCATCTTACTTAGAAGAAAGATTAATGTTTGTTGTAGTTAATGGTGTAGAGTATTATGAGTTTGTTCCATTTTCAGGCGTTCCACAGGGATCAAATCTGGGTCCACTGTTCTTTCTCTGTTTAATTAATGATTTGCCTGGTGTTCTTGACAGTTCTGAGTGCGAATTATTTGCAGATGACTTTAAATTTTATAGAATTATTGAGAGTATAGAGGACTGTCATCTACTCCAGGAGGATATAAATAGAGCACAAAATTGGAGTATTGAAAATAAATTATCGTTCAATGTGCAAAAATGCTTTAAAATCACATTTACAGAAAAAAAAATCCAATAAATTATGAATATCATCTTAACAATATTATACTAACAACAAAAAATGAAATTAAAGATTTAGGCGTTACTTTAGACGTAAAAATTAGCTTTGAAACGCACATTAGCAACATAACGAAAAGAGCGTATGTAATGTTAGGCTTTATTCTTCGAAACGGATCGAACTTCACACAAATAAAAACTTTTGAAACTTTGTACAACACACTAGTGAGAAGCAGAATTGAATATTCCTCGTTTGTCTGGTCCCCCTTTTACTACAAATATATTGAAGAACTCGAAAAAATTCAAAAAAAAAGTTTACGCTTTTTGTACTACAAAAAGTACGGTACATATATCTTTGATATACCGTATCAAACTTTACTTCAAGAGTTTTCTTACGAAACACTAGAAACAAGACGGAAAAAGTGTGCACTAACGTTCTTTTTTAAACTAATTCACTATAAAATTGACTGCTCTTATCTCCTAGGTAATATTAGTTTTAACTTTAACCCTTATTTCACGAATAGAAGTAACATTTTTTACTTAAATAGGCCTCGTACTAATGTTGGTGTTAACTCTCCATTATACCGAATCTACAACTTAGCAAACAACGTAAAACATGAAACGGATATATTTAAATTCACTTCCATTAACTCATTTAAGAACCATGTTAAAAAAAATTGAGATTTAATACCTTTAATACCTTCAATACAAAAATGTAGTACAAATCTAATTTTTCTTTGACTTTTCTTTTTTAGTATATTTTTTTTTACTTTGACTTTTGTTTCACTCTTAATTAGTTTTTATAAGGTAGTTTCAACTAAAAAGTGATTTTTTTTTGCAATTATGTGCGGTAAACTTAGATAATATTTCTGTTTGTAATCTGTTATTGGGCTGTGAAATCTGTTGATTGCAAGTAAATAAATAAATTTGAATAAAAAATGTTCTTCTTCCAACTAGTTAATCTATAAAACATTTAATCAAATTTTTAGCAAATTTTGTACGGTGAAAGTTTAAAGCATTATCCCGGAACCATTCACGTAATTTTGCATAATTTTAAATTTTTTACTTAATTTTACGTATCCTAGTAGTAGTTTTAACAACTAGTGGCTAAAATAGTGCTTTTTTTACACGCGTTGGTTTAAATACCGAGTGCAGCGAGGTATTTAGAAACGCGAGTAAAAAAAGCACAGTTTAGCCGCGAGTTATTAACACTATTTCTAAAAATCTCGAACGGAGAGCAGTTCTGGCAACACACCATCTTTACACTATAAATCAAGGCGGCACAGTGGATCGAGGCAATGTAAATGGACGGAAATTGACAATTTTTCAAAAGTATGATTCTATGTAACCAATATTATATTTTGGTATTGCTAACATATTATTCTTTTTAGAAAACACTATATATCGCTTTTGGTTGTCTATACTGTAGACGAAAATAATATATTTATGAGTTAAAATTAGTCCAACGACAAAATATTTACCGATATACATTTTATCAAAAAAATTATTTGTACCAAACTTATGATTCCCACTTTGTGGTATATCAAAAACATATGTTCTGGTGTATTCGTTTTTTTTAAAGTTTCTTTTAATGCTAAGGTACTCATTTTGTAAATTTTTGAGTTTTTTTAACTTTTAAAAAAAGACCTCAAAAGACCTGGCTGAAAATATATATTTTAATGAGATCACACCTTGTCTAAATAAAATCCATAAAGATTGACTGCGACCACCTGCGTCCCCTCGAAATAATCGTGTAATAAATTAAGGGTGCAAGTCAGCTGAGATGTGTAAATTGGTTTAAAATATAATTATTTAGAAAAAAATAAACTTTTTAACTAAAATTTAATTAAACATTAAAAAAGTTATATATTCTACTTTGAGGTTTTATACAAGCCCCCTCCCCCCCACCTTCAGTCAACTACCCGCCATAAATCATTATTGTTAACAAAAACCTTTAAAGCAAGGGAAATTCCATAAGGACGTAATTATTTGAACAAAAATTGTATTTTCTCTACTTTTACTGGATCCCCCCTCCCACCTTTTAGTTACTCTGCACTAATTTTGTAAAAAGATAAAGTCTTTTTATGCTACTAAGGTATATTAAAACCCAATTATTTTTAAAAAATCACTTTGTACACAAATACGGAGCGGAGTTTTTTCATTAACGTTAAAATTATGCTAAGTGTGACCAATGTTATTGTGGTCTTTATTTTTAAAGTTAAATATTTATTTCTCTAACTGTATATGTCTAGATATATATTTTAAAACTCTTTTTCATGTAAAGCATTTAAAACTTTATGGCTTAATTATCTACTTTAGATGTCGAGATTTTTACACATCCAAAAAGAAATTTATTAAATATTATTTAGACAAATAGATTAATATTACTTGACTATATTAAGATTATTTGCTGTCAATGAAATTTTTAAATTTACTTTTGGTCCTCCTCCATATTATTCAAAACTAATTAAATAGGGGCATATAATTAGTCAAAATCAGGAAAATCCTGATATTTTAAAATGTATGCATAGGGAAGTTGTTCTCTAAATTTGACATTTAGAATGACACTTGTCCTTTTTAGAAAAATATTTTTAAGGCTTCTTAGAAGTTGTAAAAGCTTTTTATTCATAACTTTTTTCTACCTCACATATAAATAGATACAATAGTTGAGATCATTTAAATGAAGCAGTCTATACCAAAATGCTTTTAAATTGTGATATTTATTAGAGCAAAGCAAACGAACGAATTGTTAGCTGAATAACTATTAAATAATAATTGTTTTTTTTTATTTAAAAAAACAGTCACCCTGTATATCCGTAAAAAAGCCTTTAAACATTTTCTTATGCTTATATAACACGAGCTTTGTCCACATAACTTACTATCAAAGACAGGTGAATATTTTATACTACCACCGAAGAAGCAAAGTTCACTGATACTACTATAAATTATGTTGGGAATTTGGAACCTTTGGTTGCACTAAAACAAAGTTATGATTGTTTTCCACAAACCAAAACTACACTTTATTGCGCGTTTCGCTAACAACGTTAACATCATCAGGAGATGATAAACAATGAAATAAATTAATCTACGCTCTATCTTATATACAATCCTTTAGTGGGCGGAGATAAGACTAATAATTTGTGATCACGATTTTTAATCCTATCTCCCCTCAACCAAAGAATAAAGTGTACTAAACGGGATGGGTCCTCTATCTTTCTTTAAACTATTTCTGGATTTAATGATTTCCATACTTTCATATGCATTCAAAAGTCTTTTGTTTGGTACACTTTTTAGAAGTTTTAGGTTATCTAATGTGAATCCATGATTGTTTTCAAAAGCATGCTCGGCCACACTTGACTTTTCGGTTCTTCCGTATTTTAAGTGTGCTAAGTGTTCTTTAAAACGTGTTTGAATAGAGCGTCTCGTTTGGCCAACATATTTTTTGTCACAATCCATGCAACTAATTTCGTAAATTCCACTTTTTTCTAGAACTATAGTTTTATCCTTGGGATTTCCTAGTAAGCTTCTTATTGTGTTACCGGACTGATATACTAATTTAAGACCGGTGTTATTAAATACTTTTTGTAATCCTTTCGTATAATTAGGATTATAAGGAATTGATACAAATTTTGAGACGCAGGTATCTTTTTGTCTGAAAAAAGTGGAATTCCGAAAGGTCTTTTGAAGAGAATGTCTATTAATCAGCTTATTTATTAAGCCTTCGTCGTAACCGTTTTTGCCAGCTATATTCCTAATCCTATTCTTTTCTGCTTCAAATCTTTCTTTATTTAAGGGAAAATTTACTAATCTATATGTTAAAAAGTGCAAACTTGCAAGCTTATGTTGTAAGCAATGAAAAGAGTCATTTGAAATATACCTGTTGGTGGCCGTTCTTTTTCTGTATAGGTCAAAGTCCAATTTATTTTTATTTCTTATAACTAAAGTGTCTAGAAATGGCAGTGTACCGTTGTTCTCTGTTTCATAAGTAAATTTAATTATGGGAAATTTACTTATGAAACAGAGAACAACATGTTTTTGATGAAGGTATAAAAAAAATGGTAGGTATATAAAAAACAAAATGAAAACAAGATATATATATTTTTTGAAAAACCACGCGAATTGTCTGTGGGGGATACCAGAAGCCTCCGCTGTGCAAAATTTTGTTACTAAACCAACTGTTTTCAGGATTCAAATTCAGTCTTAAATGGTAGAGTTTTTACATATTTTACTATACAAAAGTACTATAGGTTCCTGCAAACTTATAATTGGGGGTCAGTTTGTCTTGATAATGCAGAAGCTCGCTAAGAAAGAAAAAATTACCAATTTGGCTGTGAAAATAGGAGTGGGACTATTTTCACAGCCAAATTTAGTTTCTAAATTATTGGTTATATAAATGGGGGAAGAGGGAGAAGTATTTTTGTTTTAAATATTTTTGGAGTTTTATTTTGATTGGTTTTTTTAATGTCTCACACCGGACTTACCTAGTTATTCCTCCTTTAGTCAGCGATGGGAATGTTTAAGGCCACAAGGGTTGGTTGAAAATTACTAACGGTACAGGAAATTGTTGAAGATATATGTAAAAAGTAGTATAAGGAGATACTTTTCAAAACGTATTTTTTTTTCATATTTAGTAAAACAGCTTCAAATGTAGGACCGTACGGGGTGGGGCAGTGGGATCTCTTTCTAAAATAATCATACAAAGTGTGTTGCTTCTTTCATAAAACACGCAAAAAAAGTATTATATTTAAATCGGTTTAAAAAGAGTTTTTTTTTAAGAAAATAAATTGTAAAAATCGGGAAAGGTTTTTAATCCTTGGTTAATACAAATTAATGTAAACAACAAGTTTTATGTGCTTAATTAATTTTAATTAAAGTCAAATAACTTTCTGTTAACTTTCAAACTTCCGTTGAGTTCTTTGAATTTTAGCGAATGGTTTCTTACTCAAAATACATTCTTACTTTGTCATTGTTAAGTACATAAACCCTTTGCAGCAAGCCAATAAAATCCGATTTATTTGTTTAGTTGTTACGTCTTTTTTGCGAATATATCAGAAAACTACTAACAAGCAGCTTTAAGCAATTCGCGAGTAAACTGCGTGAATTGATTTTTCTTAATTTTTGCCTTTGAACAAAACCACATCTCATGGAAACCTAATGGCATATTTTAGAACCTTTTGTGGTTTTTGGTAGCTAATCTAAGCTTACACATAGAGTAACCCATTTGCATAGTCTAGGTATTTGGTAAAATTATTTTAATATTGTTTTTAATATCAATCATCAATCAGTGGCGCACCGAGAGGGAGGGTTAAGGTTACCCCCCTCTCCGAGGGGTCTGGTTATGGTCACATTCTTACTTCAAATCAAGTTTTTTTATTATTTATCCTTAAACCCTCCCCGAAGTCAATTCCTAGGTGCGCCTCTGCCTCAATCAATTTATTTCTTTAAAGTAGGATATATTCCAATATCCAATACACAAAAGTCAAATACTAAAAATCAAGTCACACTTAAAGTCAGAAGAAAAAATATGATAGGTATTCACTATTGATAAAATTAAAAAAAAAAGTGGACATAGATAGTCAAAGAGTTTAGCCAGTATACTGTTAATTTACTTACATATATTTAAATTAAAAACTTAAAACTATAGAAAATAGAAACAAAAAATGTATTAGAATCTGTCTTATTTTTAAAAGTTTGGGGTGATGTTAACTCTTTTATTTCAACCGTCAGTTTATTATAATCACCCAGCCCCTTATAAAATAGTAGTTTCTGTGTGATAGCATTTAGTACTCGGGGGATCTTGAATTAATTGTTTACAGATACCCTTGTGACATAGCTGTTGTTGTTTGAAAGTTTGAGATACTGATATGTTTGAAATTTGCTCTGTGTTTCGGACTTCCATTGTATATATTTTATTTATATACGACGTTTCGATCAGTACAATCTCTGATCGTCTTCAGGTGCAAACTACAAAGTCCGAAACACAGAGTTAATAGTTGTTGTTGTTATTTCAGATTTGAATACATTAAATTCATTAAAGATTTTATGTATAAACACCATTGCTATTTTGAGAACCAGAAAGCCATCGTAAAGCGCCTATCATGAATGAAATGTTTGTGTATTTGTTAGTCTCAAACGGTGGGATTTACTAAAAGGGTTTAATCTATTTTAGAACGGTCCTAAGTTTAAGTCAAATTTTTGGTTTTAAGCACCTTAAAACAACCATCCTTGAGTTTTGACATAACTTGATTTATAAAAAGAATTTTAATAAATTTGTTTATTGAATAATCATCTTAGCACAATCTTTTGTTGGATTTCAGAAGAAAGTTTCAATTTAGAAAAAAAGAAAATTAAAAAATTTAAACCCACGCGTGGTTCAAATAGTAAACACCCTGTAGAACAAATTAAAATTGGGGTTATATGTCACTCTAATTAAAACTTACCCTTGGTAATTAATTTTTCCAATTAATACCTGATGTCACACAAATATTTAGATGGGTAATAATAAAATAAGGAGTAGGTTATTTTTGTATTTATTTAAAAGGTGTTTTTATTTATGAAATGTATTAAAAAACTTAAATGCAAATTTTGTTCACATTTCTGTCACTGTCGAAATGTCAGTTTAAAAATATTAGCGCTGCGTTCAATCACAAACAGCGAGTTCGGATCTTTTACCTCTGCTTACACCTTGGCTTGCACCAACCTCTACTGATGAAAGCTACAGCTTTAAAATTGAGTAAGGAAAGTTTTCTTGACTGAGCTTTTAGATAACCTCAATGTTTTAATTTCAGTTTGTAAATAAATTAATATAGTTGTTTTGGGTTTTTTGTTTGGTATATTTTTCGTGCATAATCAGTGACCTTCACTTATGTTTGCTTTGCCTCGTAGTGCCCTCATAAATAAATTTTTTGTGCTGAAAAAGGGTTCAAAATATGGCGTTTTTCTGGACAAAATTGGAGGTGTTTTATTAATTAATGAACAACTTGGGATATTAAATAAGGTAAATTAATCATTGTGAAAACGGTTACTTAGGGAAATTATGAATGAACTTATTACCAATTGCCACAAAACAATCCTTTTTGGGGGTTATAAATTTAAACCACCCCCAGAGGTGGTCTAAAAAATCACCAAGTTTATAACTTCAAACACAGATTATGAAGCTATAATGTGCCAAAATTTTGGCATATTCACCATTTGCCATTTTGAAAACTGTCAAAAAAAATTAGTTTTAGGGCATTTTCTTCTAAAATATGGTATTTATTTTGACAAAAAAGCAGTTTTTCAGTGGTATTTAGCAACAAAAATACAAAATAATCAATAACTTTGTGTCTTTTCTGTATGGGTAAGTGTTTTTTGAAAATTGGTTTTAAAGTTTAGTGCCCCCCAAAGGTATAAATATTTAGACCTGTGGGTGTACTATTTTAGATCTTAGTAAATCCCACTGAAAATGTTTCTCATTCTTCTATTTTGCAGCTTTTGCAACATTTGTATCTTATTCTTGGCAAAGGAATATAATACACTAGCGCAGTATTCATCATGAGGTTGAATGATTCTAGATTCTAGAAAACATGGACAGATGTGACGAGACCCTACAAAAAAATACAGTTTTTTCTGCTACCTTTTTAAACACACGACTAAAATGTGCATTCATATACAGAGTATTGTCTAGCGTGAAGCCTAAATAGTTAAACTCCTGAACAAAATAAATCCCCTTTCCAGCCAACATAATTTTAACTGAATTAATGTCAATGCTTCTCAGTTTGTTTATATTGAAATAAAAATTGAAACTGACCCTAGTGCAACGCCCCAAAGAAGACCAAGAAAGTAAAAAATCATGAAACAAACTAAAAACTTAATTTTAAAAGTTTGTTTGCCTAATATTGAAGAGTGAGTACTGATAGGTGTTATAACGGTCGCAATCATCCGGGCTAAAATTAACGAGAAAATTTTATAAAAAAAAACTTGAAAAATATTTCGTAAAATATTAATTAGCCATGCAAAGTAAGATAATATATATATAGATAGATAGATAGATAATATATTATCTATGTTATAACACCTATCAGTACTCACTCCTCAATATTAGGCAAACAAACTTTTAAAATTAAGCTTTTAGAACTGCATAATAATTACTAGCTTAATAATGGGTATACGCCTAAATGCTAAATAATGGAGTATTCATGTAATTTTGCAGAGCCAACAAGCTGGCGTTTTGTACACCACGAAAATCGTTAAATCATTATTGCATAGATGGAAAATACTGGCTTTAGAAAGCTTAAAAGGATAATAACAAGCGAAGAGCAGTAATTGACCATTAATTTTATAGTATTCAATTAAGCTGCTTATTTACTTTTTGCTACATAGACTTTATAACTGCGAACTTAAGACCTTTGAATTAAATTTTGTTATAATTTAATTTCACTGAATGCTTGAATTAAACGGAGTCCTAGCAGGACCGTCTTTAAGCATGGCTACACTGGTAGTTGCCCTGGGCGGCACCTAAGAGGGCGGCAAAATGATGAAAATAAAGTAACATCCTTCCCAATAAACAGTTTCAAAAATCTCATTATCTATTTTATTAAATGCAATTAAAAGTAGAAAATATTTCTTTTTCTTTCTTATACCATAATAAAAGCGATAGGCGCAAATTAAAAATTTTAACTTGAGGTATCGTCAATAGCTGAACTGAAAACAGTTGTATTACTCTATAACCTAAGGATATGTTTAAAGGCTTGGCAAGCACGGCAATCTCAGCCGTTCTCAGCTAATTAGAAAGCATTATGTTTATCATTCGAATAGAAGAAGAATTTAGTTCTTATTTTGTAGTTCTCTTCTCTCCTTGACACCGTAGCGCAGTAGGTAGCCTATGCCGCACGAGAGGTCTCGGGTTCGAATCCCAGATAGGTGCTTGGATATTTTGTGTCTGTCTTTAACTCTGCAGAACACTACACTGGGCATTGATACTACTGTGGATGGAAAAGTCCCAGTAAAAAAAATGGTATAAGAAAGATAAAAAATTATTTTCTACTGTTAAGTGCATTTAATAAAATCTTATTCTTTAAGTTTTTTTGATAAAAATTTATTTTTTAATTTCTAGATTTGTACCCTAAATCGTTCATTTTGAATCTGCCATATCGAAATTTTAAAATCTGATCAAAAATTCATATCCCCTTCCCGAAAAACCCCTGTGTGCAAATTTTGACTTAAATCGAACAAACTAAATCTTTTCTCCTATCCACTTCCCTCGTTAGAGGGAAGTATGTACCTAATAATACCATAATATTGTATTGTTGCCGGAACTATAAACGCATATCAACTTTGAACACACAACCTTAGTTTTTAGATTTATAACCTTAATCGTCCATTTTGAATTCGCCATATTGAAATTTTCCAATCTGATTAAAAATTCATAATCCCCCTCTTTTTGATTGAAATCGAACAAACTAAATTTTTTTTCCCCTCCACTATCCTCGTTAGAGGAAGGTGGGTACCTGTGAATACCATAATATTGTATTTTCGCCGGAACTATAAACGTATACCAAATTGGAGCACAATCGGATGTGGATAAGTCAGTTAAAATTGCATAGGAAAACATGACCGAAAATTTTCAAAATCTGGTCAAAAATTCGTATGCCTTGTCCCCAAAAGACCCCGTATACCAATTTTGGTTGAAATCCGACAAACTTAGGTGTTTTCCACCCTGACAAATTATTGTATTGTCACTGAAACTACAACTGTATGCCAAATTTGAAGGCAACCGCATGTGTATAAGTTAGTTAAAATTGGTAAGAAAAAGATGGACAAAAATAGTCCATTTGAATCCGCTATATTGAATTTTCAAGATCTGATCAGAAATTCGTTATTTCCATCCCCAAGTGCCCCAATACACCAAATTTTAACGAAATCGGGGGTATTTTAACTGTACCACTCTCCACCCCCTTCGAGTAGAGGGGAGCTGTCAATTTCATCACACTATATTCTTGTATTGTCACCGCAGCTATATAAGCAACAGATACTATTTCTAAATTTCAACAAACTGGACAGAGATTACATGACCAAAACCAGGCAAATGTATTCCTTACAATCCCATACGTTAAAGGAGTATCAGAGAAAATTCGAAGAGTAGCGAAAAACTTTAACATTAAAACAGCTTTTAAATCTAGTAATACAATTCGAAGCCTTCTTAGTAAAACAAAACCGGAGAACAAACAAAATAAGGAATGCATTTACCAAGTTCCTTGTGAGTGTGGTGAATCATACATAGGCGAAACTAAAAGACCACTATCTGTTAGGCTTAAGGAACATCAGACGAATACCCAAAAAGGTGAAACCACGAAATCAGGAATTGCCGAACATGCATGGTCAAAACAACACCGAATGAAGTGGTCAGAAGCAAAGGTTTTGCACAAGGAGTCACACTGGAAGAAACGAAAATTCCTTGAAGCTGCCTTTATTGGGCAGAATCAGGGTATTTTCAGTAAACCAAGTGTTGAAATCCCAAATATTTGGAAGCCCCTCCTTGGGCGGAGCCAACTTCTTAAACTTCAAGGTTGAGTGATTTCTCACAGTATATAAGTACGTAGCCTTAGGAATTGATTGTAGTTTGCACCTGAAGACGATCAGAGATTGTACTGATCGAAACGTCGTGTATAAATAAAATATAGACAATGGAAGTCCGAAACACAGAGTTAATTTCAAACACATCATTGTCTCAAACTTTCAAACATAGTTACATACATACATACATACATACAATGCAAATTAAATAAAATCTTGTAAAAAGCGGCAAGCCACGAGGTGCCTGACGCGACGCGCCGCTCAGATAATTTTTTTTATGCACTTCAGGGATTAAATAGGTACTTTTAATCCCTCTTTTTAGGGACTAAAGTGAAACTTTTAATCCCTAATGGATTCAAAGAAAATTTAATCTCTAAGGGATTAAAAATAAATTTAGTCCCTTAGCTTGGGGATTAGAAGTAAATTTAATCCCTCAGGGATTAAAAATAAACAATCCCTGGAAAATTATAATTCAATTTATGGCAAGTCAAGGCAAACAGCACTTGCTCTTGGCCAATATTTCATTCTTAGCACCCTTTCTTGTAGCTGACGAATCATTTGGTGTAGAAATAACGTAATTTTAACAAAGTGTATAAAATAGTATATAAACTTCGGGACTAAAGTGTCGTTTAATCCCTTAGCGAAAAGTATCCGTCCTTACTAACTACTACTAACTATAAAAAATGAGAGGTTTTATATGGTTTTGGACCAAATGCTTGTTGATGCAGGAAAATTACTGTTTTTCATCAAAAGAGAAGAGAAGAGAATTGTGTTCCATAGATAATGCAGAAGAGGATAGTTTAATAAATGAACAAAGTAACTTTTTAAAAGAACATTTTTTCCTCTCAAATGCCATACATTCTGCATGCAGTACATAAAGATAAACTCAATAGAGAGTTTTGGTACACACTTTCAAATATAATTCACCTTGTTTAATGTTTTAAACAAATATTGGTTATAACAGACCCTCCTGGAAAATTTCTGAATATGTTAAAAGCTTCACCTTACATATTTCTTTTGTATGAATCGAGTAAGTTCCGTTTTTCCTTAATATAAGTATAAAAATGCTTTAGTTTTAGAATTAGGGCTGATTGGGTACCAAAGATGGACAAAATAAAACTTGGGGAAGAAAAAAATGTGGTAATTTTGTATTTGCATACTTACTACAATAGAGTGTTCAGTAATAAATTAACAAGGTACTATATCTAATCCGCTGATCAATCATTCTGGTTTTTTATAATTGCGATGAAATTAAGGTCTTTTTTCTAAATGACAAAAAGCGCATCCTTTTAGCATTACTTCGCTTGCATGGCCAAATTATATCAAATAATTTACCTTTTTAATCTTACATTTTCCTTTAATAATAACCTTCAGAAAAGTTACAGTACCGTATTATCAGACGTGGTACACTCACACCGAGATCAGTAGTAACCTTAAGCATGAGAGTTATTTCCTGAAAATGCAGAGAAAAGTCGATATTTTTAATAAATGAACAAAGTGCCATACATTCTGCGTGCAATAGATACAGATATAACTAGAGTTGACCAAACCATTGAATAATGCAATTGTTCAGTGACCAAACTTTTTATCTTTAAATTTGTCTCTTTTCACTGCGTATCAAAATAGCAAAAATTTGTAGGAACCTATAAATAAGGCGGTCGTATTACTTTTATTACCCATAAACAACTAACTAGTAGGTATGTAGTAATATCTATACATATATTAAATCTCTAAAAAGGTCATGTCTGTACTTTTGGGTATTACATTTGGGAGAGAAAAAACTAGTTTGACGTAAAAAAAGAAGGGAACGTTACTCCCACATAGCAATTTGTCATCCTTATCATGTGCATAGAATAACCTTAAGAAGAAAAAGGATATGCTAATGATGTTATAAATTAACATTGGAATGTGTTGAGAATAGATTACGTTCCGTCCTAATCACAGGCTATGCAGGTTCTTAGGATGTGCTAATAGATATTCTTATCAGATGATTGGCATGTTCTAAATCTATAATAGCGCAAAACCAGTATAAGTCCTAAAATATGTTTAAATAAAATAAAAAATATATTTTTTATCTCTAAAAACCATGTCCTCACAATCACAATACACCCTAAGAAAAAAAAAATGAAAACAAAAAATGCGACACGCCGATGGGGTTCCAACCGATAACCTACAGGTTGATAGACCAATGCTTAATCCACTGTACCATGCGCTTATAAAGAAATAGGTGAAAACTGCGGAATATAAGCGTTTTGGCGGATTTTTATAGGTCGACTGAAAATTGTTCAACATGATTAAGGCCTAATCAGAGAATTTTCGCGTTTGGTCGATATATATGGACAAGCATCTCCAAAACAAAGGTTACCGGGCTCGTTTCCGGTCATCGATTTTTTTCCAGTTTTTTTATCTTATTTCATAATTGGTATATACTTTGCATATGCTAAATACGTCCTAAAAGTAACCTTCTAAATTTTAGCATATGCCAAGAAAATACTTAGAAGCTCATTCTTTGCTGTTATTTTATGGCACAAGAATAGAATGTGCGCTAAAAGGACCAAAAAATATTTTAAAATTGATATATTCTTTGCATGTGTTAAACATGTATACAAAAGGACCTGCTCAAATGTTACACTCATAGCATTTGCTATGGATATCATTAATATCATATACTTAAATAGTATCTACCAAGCATATGCTAAAGATGTGCTCAAAAGGACATCCTCCGAAGGTTTAACGCATATGGTATGCATGTAAATCTCTTTCATTGCTATGTGGGCTGTATCGCCGTAAATATAATACCCTGTTTGTTTAATTTTATTGCAATCATTGACTGTCTGCTTTTCCAGGAAATAATTCCCCTGCTTAAAGTTGGTGTGTTCATGACATTTCTTTCGATTTCGAAAATATCAACCTATCTCTGTGTGAGTCTTTTTGACTAGAACAACGGCTGATAGGGTACTATAGCTTTTCTGAAGGTTATTACTAGCAAAATATAGCATTAAAAATCTAAATTATTTTACATAATTTGTCCATGCAAGCGACGAAATAATGCCAAAAGTAACCGATTTTCGTCACTTAGAAGAAGGGCCCTAATTTCTTCGCAATTATAATAAACCAGAATGATTGATTAGCGGATATATAGGAATGTACCTAAATACGACTTATAATACCTTGTTAATTTATTGCTTATGTTACTGAACACACTATCGACTGTCTATATGTATGCAGACACAGATGAGAAAAAATAAAAAATTTGGCTTAATTTTACAAACTAAGTGTTTTTTATGTCGGAACCTGGTAATATTTTATTACTTTTAAAATTAATTGCGCCAAAATTCTCTAAAATGAATAAATAATAAAATATAAAAAATATAAATAAATAAATAAATTTTAAATAACCGCAACCACAACGAAATGGATTCGTAGCTTACGGCAGTGGTAGTGGTTAATTACCACAACGGAATGACGTTTATCTATTGCGCAGACGCAGTAATTACCACAACCACTACGAAGTGTCAAATAAGCGTTCCAAAATATCCCTTATATTGCCACCTTTGTTCTCCTTTTTTTCCCCAAGTTTAATTTGGTATTTCTTTGCTACCCTATCAACCTCAATTTTAAAATTAAAGCATTTTTAAACTTAGGCTATTTAAATATTAATAAAAAACGGAACTTACTGGGTTAATGCTAAAGTAAGATGAAACTTTTAACATATTACAAAATTTAGCAGAAGGGTCTATTACCACCGGTTTAAAGCATTTAGAAAGTAAATTATATTAATATATATATATGTTAAAAAATGTGTAAAAAAATATTCTTAACTATTTATCTGTTAAAATAATCCATTCTGCATTATCTGTGGAAAACAATTCACTACAGTTACAATGCAACTACGACGACACTACCACAGTCTAAATGCGCGCACAGTTGGTCTAGAGAGGGCTTTTAAGAAAAAAAATATATAATCTTTAAAACATAGATTTTTGTTTTTGATACATCGTCAACTACTATTTACCGTAAAAAGTAAAATCCCCTATGTAGCCCTGTTCTGGGGGGCTATTTTTGGAAAATATTCTAAAAATCTTACTAACTTACGTACTATTTTGACTTCATATTTGAATTCTCACTGAAATTCTCTTTCCAATGGTACCCCATATCATAAGGTTTGCTTTACTATTGGCTTTCAAAATGTCAAAAATTTAATTTTCAAAGGCCAATGTCTCAGAAACTAAACAAAATATCTCTATTGTATTTATTATCGATTTTGAGGGTTTTATAAGAGCAAATAAAAAATGACAATAGTTCGCACATTCCTATTTACAGCTTATTGATTTTCTGTGACTTTGACGACATTATTCCAAAAATATGAAGTAGAAGGTCAGATTGTCAAACTGTTGTCATTTTTTATTTCCTCCTAAAAAACCCCTAAAATCGATAATAAACACAATAGAGATATTTGGTTTAGTTTCTAAGATATGAATCCTTTGAAAATTGAATTTTTGACATTTTGAAAGCCAATATCTCGAAAATTAGTAAAGTAAACCTTATGGTATGGGGTACCATTGGAAAGAGAATTTCAGCGAAAATTCCGATATGAAGTCAAAATAGGCGGTTGCTATTTAAGGTTCTCAGAATATTTACCAAAAATAGCCCCCCAGAAAAGGGCAACATAGGGGATTTTACTTTTTACGGTAAATAGTAGTTAACGATGGATCAAAAACAAAAGTGTACGTTTTAAAGATTATATATTTTTTTTCTTAAAACCCCTCTCTAGACCAACTGTATGCACCTTAAGGGATTAAAAAGAAAGATACAAGATTGAAATTTTTATTATTTTATTATTATAGAAACAGCTCGAAACACACTGCGGCCACGATTTTGTGCACGACATTTATGTCTCAAAACTAATACCTCAAAATAAAATACTAAAAGACTGCAATAACCATATGAAGGTTTTTATTCAGTACGAAAATTTCAGATATAGATAGCTTGGAGTTTGCTGACGAGTTGGTCATTGATTGATAAAGAAAAATCTGTATCAAAATTTATTACGCAGAGTTAAATTTTGCTCTCAATTTGGTGTTAAGAATTCTTTTAACACTGTCAGTTACGGTTGGCAGTGGCCAAAGAAGGTTTTCCAAATTGAAACAGATTAATAGTAGTTTACATAATAAGCATGAAGTTTGAGACGCGAGCAGCAGGCGAGTGTTTTAATTTATCTCAACGTGTAAGGACCATAACATGCGAGTTAGTGTACTATACTTTTCCTACGAGCGTGCGGAAAAACGCTTTTTTCGCAAAGCAAAAAATATTTTTCACGCACGCACTTGAGCACGCTGTTGCTCAGTGATGAATCAGGAAGACTTGAAGTCGACGATGCCCAGCAAACACCAATCGACGGAATTGAATCGGGCCAATGTCGACAACGTCGGCAGTGTGTCGGTATCGACGATTACACTCTGGCCCGATGTTGGTCTGATTGCGATTTTCAGTTTTCGGTCAATAATCGGCAACTGACGGAGGTTCACATAACTACAGTCGACTTTATGATGACACCACTTTAGGACCGACGATGGTCCGATTGGAACTTTACTATAGTCGACTTTATGCCGAAGCCCACTTTATTTGCTTTAGGGCCGACGATGGTCCGATCGGAACTTTATTTGATTGGTCGAGAATCGGCAACAGACGATGGTCCGATTACGTCACCTTAAAATTTTTAAACTGCTTAATAGTATGTAGAGATGGCGCTAATGTCACTATGTTCCCTGTACAGTGGAAGATAAAATTATATATATATAATGAGCAAAGATATCTCAAAACTAGAATGCGAAAATGAAAAGATGGTGGTACTTCTATACAAGAATCACCTCTTCTGTCACTTAAACCAGCCCGACTGGTTAAGCACCCGCATTATCAAAACTTTTTAGTTTGCCAATGTCGGGCCGCTTTAAGCTACCACCGACGGACCTCCCTCAATCGCCGACGTTGGAACGCTTTAGGAAACTAATGTCGGACTTGAATAGTTTACCAATGTCGGATCGATACCAGCTTGTTTACGTTGTACAGTGGTACTTACAATGTTACCGTGATTAATAATTACCACAAAAATTATTTTTTTAAGCTTGTTAAAGTTTAGTTCTGAATAAAACATAAAATTCGTAGTTTTGACTAGTTTTTCATATTTACTCTGCTAGGTTTAACTAAAATAATGACAAAATATTTTGATATTCCGCACGCTCGTAGGAAAAATGTTGTACCTAACGCGTGCGGAAAGTATTTTCCGCACATAAGGCTTGCCCGAACTCCGCTGGCGCGTCGTTCGTGCAAACGCCGGTGCGTGCGGAAATGTATAACTATCCGCACTTGTTAGGTAAATAACTATTATCTACGACCAATGAAAATTTCATCATAAATCTCAGAAATGATTAAAAATATCAAACACGAACAGACTTAAGTCAACAACCTTCATAAGCTGAAGTTTCAATGACATTCTATCTAAAACGTCAAAACAAATAAGGTTACTAAGATACTTTTCATATATCTTTATAAAAACAATTTTTTTTTGTTAAAAATGCGTAATAACTTAATTTAACGGCAATTATTTCTGGTTAGATACTAAAATTATATTGGATTATATTTATTGCATAAAAAAAGTAGAAAAATAATTCACATGTTTACGTCACTTAGTGCTCTTATAAAATAAAGTTTTATCGCTCGTCACGCCATCTTGTGGTTTACGTCTAAGCTTCATTATTATCCTAGAACCGTAAATGAGCCATTGCAATTGTGCTGAGAGGGACGTTAAATTAGTATTATTCGTTGGTAGTAGATAAAAATTATTATTTACGGACCACAACGTCGCCAAATTGTTTTTGTGCCTTCCCTGCTAATAAAACTGCGTCAAAACAAACTTGTAAAAACCTAATCAAAGAACCCCGCACGAAATACATTGAAAAATTATTTAGGTGAAATTTGACGAAATGTTAGTAAGTTATAGTGCGTTATGAGATCAGAAAATGGGTAAATAAAAATTGATTTCTATGACTAGTTCCAGAGATATAGACTGTCAAAGTTTAAAAAAACGGGGTATATTTGGTACGCTCAAAAAGGCATTTTCTGACCGAAATAAAAATAAGTGATCGACGAATATGGGTTACCGAGGAACCACACATGAATTTCCTTATTAGTTTGTTGATAAAACGTTAACAGGTTGTATACAGGGGCTAGTTAAAAAAATAATTTTTTGACACATTTTTATTTGCCTACTAAGTAATTAAACATCAGGTAAAAGATCCATGTAACATTGAGTTTAACAAAACAGTAAAAGATTTAAAATACCCATATTTTAGATAAAAGTCGGAAAATCTGAAACAAATTAAAACGCCTTAAAATTGCTGCCCAGATACTCCTCGAAGGAGTAGAATGTATTCATGAGCAAGTAGCCTTTAATTGCTTTGATGAAATTTCTGTCATCTAAAGTTTTGATGGCTGGTTCAGTACCCCTTCTTGTTCTGTTTACCTTGTGGTAGCTGGGAACCAAATTTTCTTTCTCTCTCGTTAAAAACAGTTTTGCTTTATGTATGTTAAAAAATTTAAAATGTAGATACAGGGAAAAGTAAATAGTTATAGAGTTATAAACTTGTTCTTTCAACAATTATTCGGACACAACGACGTTGGAGCTTAAAAATTTGATCAGCCTTGGGTGAAAGTTTAGAGCCAAGGTTACTAATATGGACTTCCGTGTTTAACAACGATTCTAGATGCACAGCAAGAAACTCATCACTTTGTAGATTTGGTTGGTTCGTTCTCATTGTAAAGTTGAAATGCTGTGTTTTACCCATATAACTATGAAATACCATAATGGCCCAAGAGTCGCAAAATTTGTAAGAATAATAACTTTAAAAATCAAAGAAAAAATGTAAAAATCAGTGTTGGCCACATGGCAAGGTCAAAGGCCAAAAATCTACTACGCATGCCTGACGTAGTCTGCTCGCGGCCAGATAATTTTTTGGCTCGTCATCAAAAGAAATCAATAAAAGATCAACTAAATTTGGCAGGTTTTTTACATATATATGATATAGCAAAGGGGGTAAAATAGAGCCCTGTGGGATGCCACGCTTAATGTTTCGACTTTGAGTTATTAAAAACGACATGCTGCTCTCTCTCCTCTATATAGGACCTGACAAAGGTAACACTGTCCTCAATAAAATTGTAGTATTGCAGTGTCCTAGAAAAATTTTTAAAGGATATGCAGTCAAATGCCTTTGTCAAGTCCAAAAAAGGCAAAGCTATCCAATTTATCCTCAAAACCCTTTGGCACAAGGATGGTAGATTTTAATTTTCTAACCTCCAGATGCACCGTAAAAATATTGGAATTAGTTTAGCTAATCCTTTGTTCATTTATGTGGGATCAACAAAGAAAAATATTGGATTAGATAGCCAATCGCGATTAAGTGCCTACGGTGCATTTAGGGGTAAGTCAAATTGACTTTGAGTAAAGATCTTGTCATAAAAAAAAACATATTAATTTGAACTCTCACTATTGACTCAAGAATTTTAGAGACTATAGACAGTAACGAAATAAAACGGTAGTTTGTTTCATCCTTAGAACAAAGCCTAAAATACTTCCCAGACGAATGTCAAATGTTTTAAAGGTTTTTAAAACGCGTTCAATTCGCTTTAAGAAAAGAGAAAAGAAAATCTTATTAAAAACGTGTTCAGTTCCACATGAGAACTTTTTCTGTGAAAATGCAGAAATCGGGCAACGTGATCCAGCCCCTCCATAATTCTTTATTTTCAGCTCTCTTTTAAGTACCTACTTGGGATAAGCGATAGTTGGCATTATTGAAGTCACGATACTGGAATATTCTTCTCGAGCGCCTAATTATCATCGCTTAAAAAATACTCCGCTTTTTAAAGGATATCCTCTTCATTTTAAATTTATGGTAGGTGCTTCTAGGTGTCTTTTGTTTCCTCGCGCCGGTTTTGCATTCTTTTAATCCTCTCATACAGTAATTTCTCTGGTGCACTTACGCTTTTGTATGTAGTGTACTTGTGAATAATTTGGGTCGTCTAGTATGCAGTCATTGTTCGTTGTCACTGATATTTATTTATAAAAAGGATATCTAAAACTATTAGTTTTTAAAAAGGAATTTTTATGATGAAAACAAATATACCAAAATATACATCAGTCCAGTGGCGGTCCCAGGGGGGGGAGTGATCGCCCCCCCTTTGATCCAGAAAAAGGTAGACAACAAAGATGTTGCTGAAGTCTTTAAAGAAAAAACCAGAAATTGCAGAAAGTCCCTTTTAAGTATTTTTAGACAGATTGACCTTTAATTCGTCACACCCAGAATAAACTAACGCATGATGTACTTACCGCGAAAACCATTGGAAATACAGAACAGTATTACAGAGTTTCTATTTATAAACAAATTTTAGACAAAATCATTTTGAACATAAAACAGTATTTTTGACCCGAACATATTTATACCAAGTTTTATACAACGTGAAGCCCCAATCAAGATAAAATTAACTAGTCGTTTCTAAATACTGTAAACTTTTTGATTAATCCAAAACACAAATTCTTGAACTTTTATTGGGGGAAGTCAGTACCTATTTGGAAACAATATTGGTCAGAAGTAGGCAAAAGCTTAAATCAAAACATAGGTACCTGATAACGTTTTCGAGGTAATGAACGAGTGTGGCGTTATTTTTCAGTTGATAAAAACATTCTTGGATGTTTGCCAGTAAGTAATGCTTTGTCAGAAAGAAGCTTCTCATGCCTCAGAAGATTGAAAACATAAGTACTTACTAGACATATTGAAATTGACATTGAGCAAGTCATTGATCGGTTTGCCCAAAAAAATGTTTGAGATATGCAATATGCCAGATAATGTTTTAACTTTAAGAGCTTTTTAGACCTCAATAAAAAAGTATTTAGCTATTAGGTTTTGTTTGTGGTTTGTTGGTTATCTATGTTTTTTACAACTGAAAAAATCATACGTAGTTACTCAAGCGATGATTTCAGGGGGTATCCCCTGGCTTTAATTTTTTTATGAAAACATTTAGAAAATCAAAAGAAGGGCATAAATTGCGGCGCTGTAACACTTTTGATATTTACGGTATTCGTTTAATTTTGTGTTAAAAATGGCATTTGTATTGTCATTTTCTTAAAAATTTTCGCCTGCTGCGCTTTGAAACTATTAATATATTGACAATTTTAGTTTAATTTTATATGAAAAAATGCATTTTTTAGTGCAATTTTCTTAAAAATTTTCGTGCGGGCACTATGATACCGTTGATATTTACGTTTTTAGTTTAATTCGACTCAAAAATTGCATTTTTAATGTAATTTTCTCAAAAATTTTCGGCGCATTTAAACATTTTCCTCTTAGATTTCAGACCAAATTTCCGCCTATAGTTACTAAATTTTGTTTGCATATATTGATATGTTCCTCATAAAAGCTATGCTTTCTAGTTTTTTTTGTATGGAAACTGCCCCCCCCTATTGAGAAAAATGGCTGGGACCGCCTTGCCTAAATAGTTAAACCAATAATTCCCTAAGGAACAAATTCCAACTTTTTTTGTTTCCTGACCAAAATAGTAGTTTTCACAACTAGCGGTTAAAATAGTGCACTCTTTTACAAGCGTTGGTTTAAATAACGAGCGCAGCGAAGTATTTAAAAACGCGAGTAAAAAAAAACACAGTTTAGCCGCGAGTTGCTAACGCTATTTTTTTAAATATTTTTATCAAAAAATCCAAGAAAAACAGGAAAATACTTTTAAAAATCTCGAACCAAGAGCACTTCTCGCAACACACCATCTTTACACTATAAATCAAGTCGGCTGTTAAACGAAATAACAATGGTTTCCATAGCGATGTGCCTTTTTACTCGGTGACGTTCATTGTTGCGACATTTAATCTTTGACAGTTTTATATTCTGACGATGTTTTTATATGAATTTTTCGTAAATAATTGGTGAAAACTGGCGGAAATGGCTTTCATATTTTCACGATGTTTTTCAATGATTTTTTCGTAAATACTTGGTGAAAGCTGGCAAAAATGGCTTAATTTTCAGGCAAGAATATTTAGATTTTTTTCAATATTACTATTTTCCGCTATTTCTCTTTAATTTTGGGTAAAAATTTAACAGAAATCTTTTCTTGCACCCGTGATCAAAAATAGTAGTTTTAACAACTAGTGGCTAAAATGGTGCTTTTTTTGGCGTTGGTGTAAATAACGAGCGCAGCGAGGTATTTTAAAATGTGAGTAAAAAAAAGCACAGTTTAGCCGCGAGTTGTTAACACTATTTTTTTTTATACCTTTATCAAAAAATCCAAGAAAAACAGGAAAATACTTTTAAAAATCTCGAACGAAGAGCACTTCTTGCAACATACCATCTTGACACTATAAATCAAGGCGGCCGGTAAATAAAATAACAATGGTTTCCATAGCGATGTGCCTTTTTATTCGGTGAAGTTCATTGCTGCGACATTTTTATCTTTGACAGTTTGATATTTTGACGATGATTTTAAATGAATTTTTCGTAAATAATTGGTGAAAACTGGCAAAAATGGCTTAATTTTCAGGCAAGAATAATTAGATTTTTTTCAATATTACTATTTTCCGCTATTTCTCTTTAATTTTGGATAAAAAATTAACAGAAATCTTTTCTGGCACCCGTGATTAAAAATAGTAGTTTTAACAACTAGTGGTTAAAATGGTGCTTTTTTTGGCGTTGGTTTAAATAACGAGCGCAGCGAGGTATTTAAAAACGTGAGTAAAAAAAAGCATAGTTTAGCCGCGAGTTGCTAACACTATTTTTTTTTAATACCTTTATCAAAAAATCCAAGAAAAACAGGAAAATATTTTTAAAAATCTCGAACGAAGAGGACTTCTCGCAACATACCATCTTGACACTATAAATCAAGGCGGCCGGTAAATAAAATACTTATTTATTATTCGGTGACGTTCATTGTTGCGAAATTTTTATCTTTTGCAGTTTGATATTTTGACGATGATTTTAAATGAATTTTTCGTAAATAATTGGTGAAAACTGGCGGAAATGACTTAATTTTCAGGCAAGAATAATTAGATTTTTTCAATATTACTATTTTTCGCTATTTCTCTTTAATTTTGGGTAAAAAATTAACAGTAATATTTTCTTGCACCCGTGATTAAAAATAGTAGTTTTAACAACTAGAGGCTAAAAGAGTGCTTTTTTTACAGGCGTTGGTTTAAATAACGAGCGCAGCGAGGTATTTAAAAATGCGAGTAAAAGAAAGCACAGTTTAGCCGCGAGTTGTCAACACCTTTATCAAAAAATCCAAGAAAAACAGGAAAATACTTTTAAAAATCTCGAACGAAGAGCACTTCTTGCAACACACCATCTTTACCGTTTCCATAGCGATGTGCCTTTTTACTTGGTGACGTTCATTTTTGCGATATTTTAATCTTTGACAGTTTGATATTTTGACGATGTTTTGGTGAAAACTGGCGGAAATGGCTTAATTTTCAGACAGAATAATTAGATTTTTTCAATATTACTATTTTCCGCTATTTCTCTTTAATTTTGGGTAAGAAACAAACAGAAATATTTTCTTGCACCCGTAATCAAAAAAAAGTTTCTTGCATAGATAACCAAAGAAGCCATGCTTTAGTTATCTGCATGCAGTTACTAAAATCATGTTTTTGACGAAATTATACATTTTTTTTGAGTTTTACGACACTCAAGTAATGAAAAAATGCCAATTAAAGATTTAAGTTGGCTTTCCAAAGAAATGAATATGCAAAATACATATAACTATATAAAGGGTGTGCCAAAAAATCTTGCACACTTGCACACTTTTGAGTTTGCTATAACTTTTGATCGAATCGGTCGATTTTCAAATGTTTCGACTTTTTGGAAGGACAAGACATGAGACTTTTCCGATCCGGTTTGACATTTCCTAAAAATCCAAGAGGGCGGACCGTTTTAAATAACGAAAATTTTGCATCCCCCCTGCAAAAAAAATATGTGCGGCCCCGGAAAAAATCCAAGTCTCTGCAACAAAAGCCTTATGTCTTCTCTCTATACCAAGGCATCACTTAATTAAATTGGTTAAGAAATAAAAAACTACGGGCTTTTATATTGAGTGGAGTTGTTTGCTGTAACTTTAGATAGAAGTGCAAGACTTCTGGTTCTGGTTCAAAATTTAACAATTCTCAAAAATCCATGACGACGGACATTTTTAAATAATGGGTAATTTTCACTCCCCCACTCTTTCCCGAAAAAAAATTATGTTTGGGACCTATAGTGAACAAAATCTAGATTAATGCGACAAAAGTTCTCTCTCTGCTGCATATATGAAGTTATCACTAAATTAAATCGGTTAAGAAATTAAAAATTGATCCTCAAGTATGGTGACATAAACTAAATGCCTCTTTGCTTAAAATTTGTCTGTTTCTGCATGTAGGAAAATGTCGCAGGTTTTATTAGGCCCATTGAGTGGCCTGCTAACAGCCCCGATTTGAATCTGGTAGACAGCCAATATTGGGGAGATTTAAAAAAAGAAGTGTACAGAAATGGTCGCAGCTATGCCGAAATTAACGAACTGTGTCAAGGCATCACAGAGGCCCATCGAAGTTTGCCCCAAAGAAACGATTTGAGTACTGTCTTAAGAACACATGGGGATCAGCTTAGAAAATCTAAGTAGCCCTATCTAAAACAAAGTTATGATTGTTTTCCACAAACCAAAACTACACTTTTTGCATTCGACGCGCGTTTCGCTAACAACGTTAGCATCATCAAGAGACGATAAACAATTGTGGAAAACAATCATAACTTTGTTATAGTGCAACCAAAGGTTCCAAATTCCCAACATAGCCCTATCTAGATTATTATACGAATGGTTATTTTTATTTCAAAATATAAGTGTGCAAAAAAATTTATAAACAATATAAGTGTTTGATGATTGATAACAAAGCTTAAGCTCGGCCAAATAACCAATACATGCCACTCTATCTAAAACATCAGTAGTTTAAAACGACAGCAATTTTTTTAGTTTTGTTACAAGTCACAATTTTTATTGAAAACGCTGGAAATTAAGACACTAAATTGTTTACTTCTTAACTGGTTTAAGCAAGTAATACCTCCATATACCCAGCGGAGATGGGAGGTAGAATAGCCTTGATTTTGTTTTGTTACTTTTTTAGGGTAGTGAAATTACCCAATAATTAAAGCGTGTTAAAACTGTCCGCCGTCTTGGATGTTCGAAAAATGTCAACGCCGCAAGCTTTGTTTACCCAAAAATGTAAAAATGTTTAAAATCAAGTAATCCGGCAATAATTGGCAAATGGCAATGTCGAGTCAAAAACCACTTATTTTAGAGGTTTATAGTGTTCTTATCTCTTAACCGATTTAATTAAGTAATGCCTTTGTTAAGAAAACATACATTTGTTAAGAAAGGCTTTTGTCGCTATGGCTTAGATTTTCTCCAGTGCCGCACGTATTTTTTTTGCAGGGGGGGGGGGTGAAAAATTACCCGATATTCAAAACGGTCCGCCATCTTGTATTTTTTGCGAAATGTCAAATTTTGAACCGGATCGGGTTTTCAAAAAAGTTAAAATTTAAATCGAGCTCTTCGATTAAAAGTTATAGCAAATTTAAAAGGGTGCAAGATTTTTTGACCCACCCTATATCTTTATTTTAACAAAAGCAATTAAATAGCACACTTTTATTATTGGATCAAGAGTTTAGACACTCACTTTCCGCTTCTTAGTCAGCTTTTTGAAAGTAGCCTCTGGGGCATCTCTCGTAGTAGTTCAGCATTAGTCGGCTAACATCTTACAATTTGATTTTCTCTGATTCCTTCTTTCACTGTTAAAAATATCTCAATCAATTTTCCGGAAAATAATCGAGATGAAAATTCAAGGAATGATTTTTTCTGCTTTAGTGTTTTCCAAAAAATTTCTTGTGACCATTTTAAATACATTCCAAGAGAGAGAGAGGAGTAGTTTTTTTTTTTTGGTAAAAGTGATGTAACATTATAGTACTAGATGGGTTCTAATGATTCATATAACTTTTGGTATTAAACCTCTTTTGGTTTGCCCATCATCATTTGAGCTGCTAGCTACCATAAAAGCTAGCAGCCTCTATATTTTAAAAAAAGCGAGCTATACATTTTTTTACGGCGTTAGGAAATTATTGCCTGAACATATTTATAAAAATTTAAAAATTTGTTAAAATTTAATGCCTATAGGAGAATTTTCCCGAGGAGTAGTTTTTTTTGGGCAAAAATTATATAGTATGTAGCACTACATCGTTCGTAGTGATTTATGTGACTTTTGGAGTTAAATTACATTTCGTTTGCGCACGCGCTCTTTGTTTAAAAAAACAAACTCTATATTTTTGATGGAATATAAATTTAGGGCTTTGCCTGGGTTTAGTAGTTATGTTAGTGTTAAGTAATCTTATTGATTCACTGTAAAATAAAAACGACTTATTTTTTTTAATAAAAAAATGGCATCAGAAATAATATTTGTATTATAATTTTCATATTATATATTTCAAAAAAAATATATGAAACTATAGAGCCCTAAATTAGCTCTCATTATGTACGTATCTGTTTTTTTTTAATTTTTTTAATTAGGCTGTAATCGCATGCGCTGTTGGCTTCTCACGGAAAATAGCAGCGCATGCGCTAACTTTTAAAAAACGCAAGCTCTAGTATTTTTTAGCGGAACAAAATTACAATTAAATTAGCTCTAATTAGTTCATCTTTTTCCTTGCTTTGGAGTACGGAATCTAATAGCACATCTTCGAAAGGTTTCCTAATCTGGGGACCCACAAATATTCCCTCTTTAATTTTAGTGCCACTGATTCTAGAAAACTTTTATTTTGAATAAATAAAAGCAACTTTCTGTCGTCGATTTGATTTTTTTGACGCTTACATTATTTTGACCATGTAATTATTTTATTTCATACTGTATTGTAATGTTCCCTCTTAGGGAATTAATTTGAGCCCGGGAAATGACCTATTACATCACTAGTCCGGTAAAATAACATTACCGGTCTCAAACTAAATTTATGAATTTTTATAAGCAAAATGGTATATTTTTGAACAAATCTTTATTATGAATGAAAAACAAATATTTTATAGAATAAACTACTAAAAATTACTTATAAATATTCACATTAATTGTGCAATTCGAATTATTTGAAATTACATGAGCAGCAGCCGAGCAATCTTTTTCGGGGTTACCTTTTCACGAGGAAGAGTAACTTTGCGTTTGGTGTTGTTGGTGTAGAACTTGAACAAAGTTTTCTCCTCCTTGGATCATTCTAGCTACTTTTGTTTTTGTCTCTAAAGACTCCTCGACATATTTTTCGGTCACAGAGGTGCTCTTCCAGCCGCCGTGACGTTTTAGCATATTAACATCTGCTCCCACGTTTGCTAATAGCGTGGCAGATGTTCTGCGGAAGCAGTGTCCCGTGCACCTTTCGGGATTGGACAAACTCAAATATTCCGCAATTTTTCGAGGCGCTCTCCCAATTGTATGGATGCCCACTCTTTGGCTAATACATCTTCCTTTTCTGTAGCCGACAAAAAATGCTTTTTCGGGAATGTTGGTGGGTTGCAGATGGCGATAACTACGGAATATGCTTAAAAATGATTCTTCAATGACTGTAAACTCTCTTTTGATGTACGTTTTTGTTTGGTTTATGCTTACAATCAACTGTGTCCCTGTGTCTTGAATATCATCGTCATTTAGGTTGTAGAGCTCCTCCCTTCGACACCCTCCGGAAATACCTAGTAGCGCCACAACCTGAAACAATACCAAAAATAATAATTTAAAAAAGGCAGAAAAGTATAAATACTAAATCGCCCTGTGTAAATTGCCTATTGTGTAAATTCATTTAAACAAATATATTTTTATTTAATGGAAACCAAAAAACTTACCTTAATTAACAAATATTTCTCGGTTGGAGCTGTTTTCGGCTCCACTTCCTCTTGGTCAAAATTTTTGATTGGGTCGGTTGGTGGCCTACATATTTTTTCTTTAAAAATGCTATCAGTTTGGGAAATCTGAATATATCCACGTTCTCATTTACTACCAACATAGATTTTACCATCGAATATTTTGCCCATAGCGTTGAACTGCTGGATTTTTGTGACTGAAAAAGTAAGGAAATTAAAAATTACGAAAATACGACGTATTTTTACAAAGTATGTATTTAACACATTTTTTTAAATAAAACTAATTTAAAACTTTCCACATCTAAGAAGTAGGCCAACATAACATTTTCGTTGACGGTATTTTCCACATTAAAAATCTTTCTCCATTCGCAGAATGGTCGCGATTCTTCAGAAACTACAGAAAATCTCATCCGTCACAATTCTGGAAAGTGGCGATTTTTACTTATTTAAAATAAAAACACATCGTCCTTCATATTTCTCCTAACGTTGGAAGAGAAACTATGTCATATTTTTAATAACGTTTTGTAAATTTAATATTTTAAAGATATTCTTCAGGTCTAGTTTACGGCGGAGATAAATTGTTACTACGCGTACCAATAATTGTCAAAAAGTGTCGAAAATTCTCACCATGAAAAAAAAAAGACAGAATTTGTATGACTTTTCTGAAATGTGGCAGCGACATATTTCATGGCTATCTATGGTTTTGTATGTTAAAACTTTTAAAGGTCTGTTTACACAGAAAAATAAGCTTAATAACATACATTTTTAAATAAAAACAGGGTTTTTCAGGAAAACAGCCTACCAAAATGAAAACTGACATTTTGTTTATTTACTAGAACAGTATTAAAAAACTAAATTTTAAGGAATATTAGCAAATAGTCTTGACAAAAAAGCATTAAGTGTAAACTTGTGTTTAAAAATCGTCAAGGGCGAGATTTTCTGACGGTTTTTAAAGAATCGCGACCAATGTTGCATATTCTTTTTTATATCTTACTGAAGATTTGGCTGGAATCAGTTTTTCTGTTGCGGCTGAACTTTTTTTCAAAGTTGCGTCCATTTTCACTGCTCTACGAGCTTCAGAAACGACAGAAAATCTCATCCGTCACAATTCTGGAAAGTGGCGATTTTTACTTATCGCCCCATTTAAAATAAAAACACATCGTCCTTCATATTTCTACTAACGTTGGAAGAGAAACTATGTCATATTTTTAATAACGTTTTGTAAATTTAATATTTTAAAGATATTCTGCAGGACTAGTTTACGGCGGAGATAAATTGTTACTACGCGTACCAATAAACGTCAAAAAGTATCGAAAATTCTCACAATGTAAAAGGAAAGAAAGAATTTGTGTGACTTTTCTGATTTGTGACAACGACATATTTCATGGCTATCTATGGTTTTGTATGTTAAAACTTTTAAAGGTGTGTTTACACAGAAAAATAAGCTTAATAACATACATTTTTAAATAAAAACAGGGTTTTTCAGGAAAACAGCCTACCAAAATTAAAACTGACATATTGTTTATTTAATAGAACAGTATTAAAAAACTAAATTTTAAGGAATATTAGCAAATAGTCTTGACAAAAAAGCATTAAGTGTAAACTTGTGTTTAAAAATCGTCAAGGGCGAGATTTTCTGACGGTTTTTAAAGAATCGCGACCAATGTTGCATATTCTTTTTTATATCTTACTGAAGATTTGGCTGGAATCAGTTTTTCTGTTGCGGCTGAACTTTTTTTCAAAGTTGCGTCCATTTTCACTGCTCTACGAGCTTCAGAAACGACAGAAAATCTCATCCGTCACAATTCTGGAAAGTGGCGATTTTTACTTATCGCCCCATTTAAAATAAAAACACATCGTCCTTCATATTTCTCCTAACGTTGGAAGAGAAACTATGTCATATTTTTAATAACGTTTTGTAAATTTAATATTTTAAAGATATTCTGCAGGACTAGTTTACGGCGGAGATAAATTGTTACTACGCGTACCAATAAACGTCAAAAAGTATCGAAAATTCTCACCATGTAAAAGGAAAGACAGAATTTGTGTGACTTTTCTGATTTGTGACAACGACATATTTCATGGATATCTATGGTTTTGTATGTTAAAACTTTTAAAGGTCTGTTTACACAGAAAAATAAGCTTAATAACATATATTTTTAAATAAAAACAGGGTTTTTGAGGAAAACAGCCTACAAAAATTAAAACTGACATATTGTTTATTTACTAGAACAGTATTAAGAAACTAAATTTTAAGGAATATTAGCAAATAGTCCCGACAAAAAAGCATTAAGTGTAAACTTGTGTTTAAAAATCGTCAGATCTTGTACGGGCGAGATTTTCTGACGATTTTGAAAGAATCGCGACCAACGTTTTATATTCTTTTTTATATCTTACTGAAGATTTGGCTGGAATCAGTTTTTCTGTTGCGGCTGAACTTTTTTTCAAAATTGCGTCCATTTTCACTGCTCTACGTGACAGAAACAAATAAACTTTATTTTGTTTCTGTTAGCCACCATTTCAAAAATGACTGGACTTTAAAATTTTGACAATAATTTGATGGAAAATTGTAAAGTAACTGCTGAAACAAATATAGATGACATGACATTTGTTTGGTATATTGACTGTCGCTGTCTTCTCAAAAGAAATTATTTTTAATTTTTTTTTTTTTTAAACGTTTTACGATACACGACCGTGAAATGTCATTAAAGTACTCGTCCACGATACACTTAACACGGTATGACAATGCGAATTTCGGCGTGACGTCACTTTGTGAACCCGATACCAAAACATGTGCATAGAAAAGGAATTCCTTAATGTAATTTTGGGCCGCCGTGAGTTTAATGTGTTTTTTGGTTTATACGGGTTGACCTGCGTTTGTTCTGGATTTATATTTTATACGTATGGCGTTTCCTAAAACTCTAGCCTAAATATATAGGGCTATGCTAAAACATAAGTGTTAAAATAAATAATAAAAACTTACAATTTTTTGACTTTATTTGGCGTTTATTTGGCAGGCAATTATCGATTTCATTTCTACAACTTTTTCCCTTGGTAATCTAAAGTATTTAATGTTTTTTATAATTCTGTAATAATTTTTACATTCAAAAACAGCGCACTTTCACATAGTAAATAATTATTATAAATAAATTTTGACACTGACATAATCATTACCAAACAACAAAGTAATACCTGCACAAGTTGTGTGTTGTTATCGTAGAACATTGTAGAAAACAGTCTCTCAATCAAATCGTATTGTTTTTGGACGGCGAGCGCGATTATTTTTGTTCATTTACGCTTTCAAATAAAACATGTGACAAGTCAATCAGCGCAGTGAACTCATTCTGCCAATCGAGCACGCTAATAAAACTTCGAATGTTGACGTCAGTGTATGATTGCGCGAAAACCGACCGAATTGGGCATAAATAGTAGCATACCGTGTTAAGTGTATCGTGTACTCGTCTAGATATTCCGTAAACATCTAGACTTGTACTTTAATAGACCATTTCCCGGCCTTATAACGTAAATGACTATTATAATACATTTTTTGGAAAAAATGGAAAAATAACATATGGGCTTATAAAAATTGGGTGAAACTGCCAATTTAGGTAATATTTATACATTAAAATTGCAACCTCAAAATTTAAAAAAAGAACAAAATATTTATTTTTTTCTAAATTATTTTTTAGACGTTTCCAATAGGAATCTAAGGTATATACAATATTTTTCCTCTGTTAAACTTAAAATAAAAAGAATATTTTTAAAGCTAAGAGGCCTTAAATTTTTTTAACTTTGTAAAAGTTGTGAAAATTTATCAGCAAGCGCATGATATAGTCTTGATTCTAGATCGATAAATTGACATAAACTAAACTAAAAGTATAACAATTAATGATGTTACTGCTTCGCAAGCAAATTTTTTTTTGCAGCTCTTTTAATCTATTTCACGTTTTTTTTTCTAAATATTTAAAAAAAAGTGGCTTGAGTTGGGTTAGCTGCCAGCATTAACTTTTTTCTAAATAGGAAGTACAATTAAGTTTTTATTTTTTATGTATGTGTAGAATTTCTAAAACCAAAAAAAAGTACTGTCTGTCCTCTTGGAGCCCGACGCTATGCCTTTGTTCGACCACAAAAATTGTGAATGTGCAGGGTGTTTCATTATAAAGGCCCCCCCCTATTATATCTGTTAATATGTGAGCTTATTTTACTTATAAAGGTCTTCAAAAATAATAAGCTCAAAAAAACCAAGTGTCATTTGAAGTGTCAAATATTGATATTAACTTTCTTATTTTAAATACAACACCATATATT
Organism: Oxystoma pomonae; assembly: GCA_963921995.1. Lineage (NCBI taxonomy): Eukaryota > Metazoa > Arthropoda > Insecta > Coleoptera > Brentidae > Oxystoma > Oxystoma pomonae. Next base: position 74,895,368 of record OY998166.1, on the reverse strand, counting down.
TTTTTACATTTTTTAATTCTAGGTTTCTTCCTGATTTCAGAAATGTATAACTTTGCCCTTGATTCAATAGTTTTTGAGATATTGAATTTTAATTTTTTTTTAACTTAGGTGGCTGTGAATTACAATTTGTGGTGTTTCCATTAGACATGTCATCATAATTATAGTAGGCAGTGATGTTATAGTAGGCGATATTACCTAAAGTGTTTATATACTTATACCACAAATCGTAATTCACAGCCACCCAAGTGCAAAAATATTTAATTCCAATATTTCAAAAACTATTAAACCCAGTGCATATAAGTTATACATTTCTGAAATCAGGAAGAAACTAAGAATTCAAAAATGCAAAAAATAAAGGGTATTGAATTTAAAATAAGAAAGTTCTATCAATATTGGACACTTCGAATGACACTTGGTGTTTTCGATTTTAATATTTTTGAAGATCTTTATAAATCAAATAACTTTTGTATTTAAAACTTTTTTCTAGCTCACATATTAACAGATATAAGAGGGGGTGTCATAATTAGACAAGGTGTTTTCTTCTTTACTTTTTAAAATATCAACATGATAAAATTTAAGATTTACGCAGAGAAAAAAGAAAAATATTAAAAAATATTCTCTCACCTTTGCACGGCGGAAATGTAAAATATTCAGACAATCACATGCATACGTTAGTGGCTCTATAAAACCGTAAAAATAAAACCAATGTGATGTCGCTTTAAACTAAATTATTATCACAACTACGAACGATAATACGTTGTGATCATATTATGTCGACCGACATTAAATTCGCATTGCATAAACATGTTAAATTTGAAGCAAAAAGGCACAACATGTGGATGTGCTTGAATCTAAATTAACATCGAAAGCTATACCTATATTGTGCACTTAATTTATTAAAATCATTTTGAAAAAGTACTTAATTTAAGAGAATCTATAGTTCACTCAAGTAAATAAGCTACTACTACACTACATATTTTGTTGACTTCTATATATCATGTCCATAATAGAAATGATTCGGCTAAGTACCTACTTAGTAATATTTAGTAACAAAATCATTTACTTCGTTAAAGAGTATATTTTGGTATATAAAGTAATTGTGTTGTGAATGGATTTTTAATAAAACCAACCAAAATTAAGAAAGCTGGACATTTTTAGTGCTAAAGGTTTGGGTTTTTTTTGGAGAATCGAAGGAAGATTCGATATATTGAAATCCTTCAAAACGTTATGCTGCCATCTATACAGGCTTTATATGAAAATAATGACTTCGTTTATCAGCAGGACAACTGTCCAGTATACACGGCTAATGTTGTTCGCCAATGGTTTCAGAATAATAATATAGAAACACTTCCTTGGCCAGCCAACAGCCCTGACCTTAACCCAATGGAAAATATATGGGGTCGAATCGCTAAAATAATATACCAAAGGAATTGGAGACCACGAAATGCTGAAGAGTTAAGCGATGCTATTTATCGCGCATTGGATCAGCTCTCAGAAGACCACCAATATTTTCAAATTTTAACCTTTTCAATGCCCAGACGTTTGCAGCTTGTAATAGAGAAAAATGGTGATCCTATTAAATACTAAATTATTTATTTTAGTTCTTTTTTAAGTTAAAATATTTAGCATTAAGTTTACCATCGTTTTTGTCCTAATCCAAGTTTCCTATTCGTCGAATTGTTTTCAATCCAGCGCTGTTTCCATCGTATTATTGTTATTTTGTCAATTCCAAAATGGGTTACCGCCGTCTTTGTAGAACAGCCTTCGTCCGTTACTCGAGTGATAATTTGATATTGTTCAATAAAGACTTTACTGAAACATTATTTTTGGTGATTGTTTAGTATTTTGCAAAATTTAATATAAAAATAAGGTTGCCTTTAATTTAAGTAAAAAAATATTTTCAGTTTTAGAGACCTTTTTTAAACAATATGACAAATTGTCGTACTTTTGAAGTTTTTAGGCATTTTAGCTGGTAGTTCGTATATATTATACACTTTTGAAATAAAGTGTACATACTAGTAATAACCTAGGAGAAACTTTAAATTAAGGGTACAATTTAGATAGAATTTCTTAAATAAATTTCAACATTATACTTTACAAAACATAGTCAACATTATACTTATTATTTGATAGTTCTTTGAACTGCATCCAAACTAACAGTTGTGCACGTTGACGTCACTTTTCTAAACTAGTTAGCCCACAAAGTAGTAAGCGTGTGTGGTAATCGACATGCTGATATGAAAATCTCAATTTATTTAGTAAGTACTTAGCAAAACTTGTTCTAAACTCTTTAGATTCTTTGAATATGACAGTTACAATTTGGTCTCCAGATTATACAATGGTATTCCAGAGTTGTTCTAATTAGGCTGTGAGAAAGGGAGATTATCGCTTTGCTATTATTAATCCTTTATTTAGCAAGAAAGTGCTAGTTACAAAATAGTTACAATTTAAATTATAGATATAAATATAAAAAGGAAAACAAATTAGTCCAGTGTCTCTGGCAACAATATAAAACACAAATAGTAACTACACTAAGATTACAATTGTTTACGAATTCAATTCAACCATTAAAAATGGCATTGTTAGATGACAGACAAAATAAGATATTACATAAATTATTTTTAAAAGAATAGTAAAAACACACAAAACGTAAGATCCAAAAAATATAATACAAAAACAAAATCTGAAAAGCACAAAAGATAAATAATACAACATCAATAATAGGTAGATAAGTTGAAAAAGAATAGTAAAAACATATTGCAAGTAGAATCTTAAAATATTGGTAACATAAAAAATAATCTATAAAGTAATTCTATCTATCTATCTATAAAGTAATTTTAAGGTAATTATTATTCTTCATAAATAGAACAATTTCTCAACAGAATCAATTTTAGCTTTTGTTTGAACGTAGCTAATCAAGAGCAACTTTTAATATTAGTTGGTAATTTATTAAAATGATCTAGACCCCTAAAAACGAGTGACTATGCTGCAGATATCTGGCTTTTTCGGGGTATGTAGAAATTTTTTTTTTATTGGTTAATTTGCTTGCAATAAGAAGGTGCATATGTCCAAAAATCAAAACCAGGACATTAAATCCAAAAAATTCTTTAACTGGCAACCACTGTAATTGTTTCATCATATCTCTTATTGGAGTATATTTATCCCAGGATAATATTACTCTCATCGCTCTATTTAGCAACTTCTGAAGACGGTTTAGTTTATTTTGTGGCAACAAATATAAAATTGTAGCACAATAAGTGAAGTAGGGAAGAACCAAGGGATTAAAGACTAATAATTTTGACCACTTAGACAGACTCCGAGAACACCTACTCTACTCTGAAGTTACCAAGTTAAAATGTTCTTTAAAACATAGTTTCTCATTAATAATTACCTCTAGATATTTAATCTTTCTGACATGTTCCAGTATATAATTTTTTATGTTAATACTATATCTATTTATTTGGAACTTCTTTTTAAGGTTTTCTTTGGTAACTAACATAAATTTCGTTTTGCTATTATTAATTTTTAAGAGATTTTAACAACAATAACTGTCAATATTCTACAATGCATTATTAATTTTATCTACGAGTATCTCATCGTTTTCAGAAGATCCATAAACATGTATTATATCGTTTATGCACAATATAGACAAAATAGAGCTAATATTATATATGTCTCAGGTTTTTCTTTTTATAAAGCCAATGAGTCTAAAACTTTTAAGGACAATACTGTCAATATGTTTGTTAAACGACAGATCTTTTTGAAATATAACGCCAAGATCCTTAATGCTTTCGACTGTTTCCAAGCTCTCGTTTCCGATAAATTAGGTTTGCTGTAGTGAATTTAATGTTTTATTAAAACTCATGTGTTTGCACTTTTTGGCATTTAAATTTTACATGTTTTAAATTAACATATATTTTAATCGACGTCAACTAAATGATTTAATTGCCCACCACAAACACAATTTTTTTTGTATGTAATGGACTTTTTACTCGACTGCCTACGGCACGAGGGTAATGTTTTTCGAGTTAGAGTATGTATGTTCTATCTGGCAAAACGAAATAGAGGCATTTTTAGACAATGATTTTCAAAAATCTCTCGAACACATCGATTTGTTATTCAAGGGGGACACTTTTTGGCTGTATTGGCATTTTCGTAGGACACACCTGTTTGGTGGGGTGAATTTCACCACCAAAATTTAAATAGGGAAAATGGGTAAAGTGATACTTTCCCAGCAAACATCGATCTGCTGGCACCGGCAATGATGTGCATTTTATTAATATTTTTATTTATTTTTTATTTATTTATTTATTTTTATATGGTGTAGTTTGCACATTCCAAAAAAGTGCGAAAAACGAAACATTTTAGTACTTTATTTGAAATAAAGAAAGAAATTCTAAGTGTATCCAAAAAAGTGAATTAAAATTATTTTACCATAAGCAAGAAATAAATAAACTCTTAGATGTAAAAATAAATCATAAAAAATATGTAAAAAAAATACAAAAAATCAAGCATATTAATGGTAGTGGCCAACATGTATAATAGAGGTGAAATAATAATAATAGAGGTGAAAATCAGCAAGAATTACATTTGTTAAAAAATAGTTTGGATCTATTCTGAGTAGATAGCGCTAGTTTCAATATTTTTTTCTCTATAGAGGATACCAATATTATATATATTTACATAGACAGTTAGAAGTTTATAAACTATGAACATCAATATTATTATCAAGATGTTTAGGAGCATGATGGTGGTACTTCTAAGAATCACTATCTTCTTCTGGCGTTATGCGGGTTGGGTTGGTTTGTGATTTTACCTAAATGGGACTTTTGTGGGTCAGTAAGATTATCCAAATAGGTCATTCTGTGGGTATACCTAGAATGTATTGTGCTATTAGGGTATGAGATTCTGTTGTTTTATTTTATATAATTTTTTTCAAAACAACTTTCTACTTAGTACTTACACGTTATGTTTTTACCATTATTAAAAAAGTACAAAGAAAATATTACAGTAAAACTACAGTTTTTTCTGTCCTAAAAATATACCTGCTGGCCTGATCCTGGCCGTTGTTCCAAATCAATACTAACTAAGTACTTCCTGCTTAGTACTTTGTCGTTATTGGCAGCTTGGAAAGCCAGTACTTAAAAAGTATTATTTTTTTTTATTCTTATTTGCTGGGTTATTTTAAAGGTCCTTAAAATGCCTTTCCAAAACTGTTAAAATTTTTACCTATTTGCGTGCGGTAAAGTGCACTTTACAACACTCTTTTGGATGTAGAAGATTGTACTTTACCACATACTGTGCGGTAAAGTTAACTTTAAGGCACTTTACAGCACACTGTGCGGTAAAGTAAAATCTGCTACATCCAAAAGAGTGTTGTAAAGTGCCTTTACCTCCGTTTATTTCAGAAAATTAAATTACAGATGCGTAAAATGTCTTTACCACCCTTGCCGGCTTAACCGAACTCGCTCCGCTTCGTTCGGTCAACTGCCGTCGCGTGCGGTAAAGTGTCACTTTTCGCACTTGTCAAGTAAATAACTATAAAAATCTAGCAATGTGTTTGCACTTTCAAAATAAGCTAAAATGCTACAGGTAAATTTTCCTCCTCGTGGGACGCAAAATCGATTGCAATGGCAATAGACGAGTTTCCAATACAAGAAGATATCGTTCCAGATAAATGCTTTGGTCTTAGATTCGACGGTTGTTCCACGATGTCCGGAAAAGAATGTGGCGTGCACGCAATTTTTTGTAAAAAATATAAAAAAGCACTATTTTTGCATTGCTCGTCTCACAAGCTCAATCCAGTCATCAATGATCTGAATGCCCTGCCCGATATCCGGAATTTTCCGGTTATGTGAAAAAATGTGGAGGGAAAAACACAAGAGTATCAGAGTTTTTAAAGAGAATTCTTGTTCTATTATGGAGGCTTTAGAAACCTAGAATAACGTTATCAGTATTTGTGGAGATGTTATTAAGACGAATTTCATTAAAAATGTGAAAAAATCAAAGGCATATATATATATATATATATATATATATAGCGTCTTAGCAGACGAGACAAGAGACTCTGGTATTGAGCAGCTATTTATTGGCATAAGATATTTTGATGAGATGAACAAGTGTTCATCAGATTTGTTGAGCCTAAAGCCTTAGACGCAAAATTGATTGCAAGGGCAATAGACGAGTTTCCAACACAAGAAGATATCGTTCCAGATAAATGCGTTGGTCTTGGATTCGACGGTTGTTCCACGATATCCGGGAAAGAATGTGGCGTGCAGGCAATTCTTTGTAAAAACTATAAAAAAGCACTATTTTTGTATTGCTCGTCACACAAGCTCAATCCAGTCATCAATGATCTGAATGCCCTGCCCGATATCCGGAATTCTGTTGGGACCATCAGAGATATAATTTATTAGGAAGGAAATTAGTACTAATGTTTTCCGGCTATGCGAAAAAATGTGGAGCAAAAGACACAAAAGTATCAGAGATTTTAAAGAAAAATCTTGTGCTATTATGAAGGCTTAAAAACCTTGTCTTGAGATGGTAATAATACGTTTTTAGCCTTGTATTAATATCCAAATAAAATATTCTGGTATTATAGAATCCACAGTAAACGTGCTCCAATCGGTATCCTTGGACACGGTTCAGGCCTCTCAGCATATTTGTCGCATTTTAGAATTGATCAAAAACCATCGTGACATTCTTGAAAAAGTTACAGAGGATATTATCAAAGGTGCTACTGCTATTGCGGGAAAAATTGGACTGTCAGAAGATATAAAATCCATAACTCGTTCTGTTGGAAGACGAAAACAGCGCATCAACCACCCGGCAAAAAGCCCTTCAGAATTCTGGCAGAGATCTATAAAAATTCCTTATTTGGAGTCGTTTATAAATTCCCTCGAAATAAAGTTTTCTGAAGAAAATAGACCATCATTTGCTCTTTCAAAATCTTTGGAAGACCTTGAACTAGCGTGCGAGGAATATAAAAACCTTTACATTATTTGAGATATTAAGAATGAGATAGAACTTTGGAAAAAAACTATGGGAGGAAAAAACAAATTAAGGGTTATAGCACATAGTGCTATAAAGTTTTTTTTGTGACAATAAGTTCAGTTTTCTTCAATGAGACACAATGTGTATTTTTGCATTTTTGAATCTCTTAAAAAAATCGTACTTGTAAAAAAATGCCGAACACTCTCTAGATATATTCTGTAGTTTCCAAAATATTTACATTTAAAATTGATAATGATTTACATTTTTGTTCGTTTATTTACATTTTTACTTTCCATGTAATGAAACATTAAATTATCTCCAAAACTAAAGAAGTTGCGGTATTATTATTTTCCAATCCAATTTTTAAAGAAATTTAAAAATGCAAAAATATACAAGGTCTCCCATAAAAAATGAACATTATTGTCATACTCTTTAGCAATCAGTTTTCCATTTTAAACTATTTTCGCTATTGCGACCAAATCTACAGCGGAAGGGTTTTAGTACGTAGGCAACGTGGGCGTCCTCAAGGGAGGTTGAATCGGGCACATTCGGTAGATCACCAGAGACCGGTGTCTATGAAGATTTCTCGTCGCTATAAAAAAAATCAGTTTGCCAATTTAAACTAACCATTATTTTAAATAATAAAAAATTACTGGGTAAGTTAAAAAACACTTTGTATGTAAACAAAGTGTATTTTTAATAAATTGTAAAGCTGCAATTAGATCTTCAAAAGTTAAACCAAGGGTACAAATGGCCTTATAATATTTTAAGAAAGTGCAAGTTCAATTCAATTCAATTCAATTCATTTATTGTTTATAAAAATTACATTTTCATAACAAGAAAATCCAGATCAGAACACTACAGAAAGAAATAAGTATATAAATAATAATTACACCTAAAAGATTACTTAATAGTAACAAGAAACCAAAAAAAAAACAACATTATAGTTAAAAGAATAAGTGAAACAATATTTATTTAAAATATTGACCATATGAAGGTAGCCGTGGGTATACTACTCGTTTCTAAGAAACGCACGTAGTTTTAAAATACTTAGAGTTGTTCTACAGAACTCATTCCCCAGATTAGGTGTAAGATCATCCAACAAGACGAGAAAACTATCGGGATTACATCAGCTTGCTGGACGCAAATTTTTGTATAACGGACAATAAAATAGTAGGTGGATAAGGGACTCTGGTACATGCATATTGCAGACAGTACATAACTCCTCTTGGTTTATTCTATAAGTAATTCACCTAAAGCTAAATTTACAGAAAAATTTATTGCACAGGCGAATCTGGGCCAAACATCTCAACACGTACTTAGGTATACTGTATGATAAGTAATTTGTCCTTAACGAAGAGTGATTGAGTAAGGAAAAGAAAAATGTGTAGGTAGAATTTTGCGCAATTGCAAAGTCATGGTTAAAATAATTTCTTTCGACTCTCTCTACAATAGTTTTGAATTTTTTTTTTAGAACATAGGGATCAAGGGACTATAATTCAAAAATACTGTTACTGGTAAAAAGTAGTTGAAGTCGCTTGACCCAGTTAAATTTTGATGGGGTATCGTAGTCTAAAAGGTCAATTTGGCGTTGCAAACATTTTTTAGTAACTTGATAAAGTAGTTTAGTGCACATTTAAAAACAAACACTGCCATATGGTGAGAGCCGGTTTCTATTCGAAGCAAAGTAGATGAGGTGGTCCTAGGTAGAAGTAGCAAATGCCTAAGAAATGATGTCTGGATTGTTTCAAGTATTTCGACATATCCAAGCCCCCAAACAGGTAGACATGAAGTGAATGTGTTGAGTACAGATGATTGAAATAGTTTGAAACAGCAAGAGAGGCCACCCAGTTTGACTTTAGACAATACGTTAATAACCGCCCCAGCTGCCTGCCTCGAACGTAAAACGGTAGTTTCCGCCATTCTGCGAAAGCCAGGCGAAGAGGAGAACGTAACACCCAAATATGTGGTGGCTTACCACTTCCAACGGCTTGTTGTTAATCTTGAACAAGAAGTCTCCACGATAGGGGCTGCCAGATCTGGAAATTACAAGAACCTTGGACTTTGCCTCGTTAACAGTGAGTTGGTTTATTTTTGCATATTTTTCAAGAACGGTGAGTTTTTTTGCAGATCTATTTCAGAGTCAGCAAAAATTATCAGGTCATCTGCGTACAACAGCAACATAATTAAGGTTCTTGCATCGATACTCAGTCCGGAGACCTCGTGCTTCAAAAAGAAATCCTCGATGTCCGCGATAAACAAACTAAAGAGCAAGGGGCTCAAAGTTTCTCCCTGCAAAACGCCACTATTAAGAAAGTGCAAGTTAATGATTATTATTAAAAAATTATTTAAAAAAAAATCCTAGATTAGTCCTATATGTTTGATATATTTTTAAAATCTGAATTAACTTATGTTTTAAGATTTATTTAAAATATTTTTTTTCTATTTTTAATAATTCCGAAGATAAGGGAGTTTAAATAAAAAAAAGTTAAGAAAAATACTTTAAAAACCTACAATTTTTGAACATGTATTTTTTGTTAAATTACATTATTATAAGGACCACTCTAGACAAAATGTATTTCGTTTGATTAAAATCGCATAAAAGATAAAAAAAGTAACGAATTTTTAAAGATAGGCCATTTTGAATCGGCAATATCTAACAGTTATGGAATTTTTTGTTCAGTTATCGAATTTTTTGCTGCGCACGTGCAGGGATGATTTTTGCGGGTTTCGTTACTCGACTAGTATGTCCGCTTAAATTATAAATTTGCTCCTTAAATCCCTTTACACTTTATGCACAGATATATATCCAACATTATAAAACACTTTATGCACCCATTTATTCTAGCATGCATTTGGAGCTCTCCGCAAACAAGAGGGCTTAATTCTCCATTTAGTTAAGCTTCACCAATATAAACAACAAGTTTTATAGTACCCACACCAAAGTCGAAAGCAAGACATATGCCCAAGAAGTTTCATGGCTGTCTTTAAAAATGATCTAATATCTGATTTTGCGTCCAATAATTGTAAATGAAATGATTTTTCGAGTTTTGGACAGTTCTTATTAAGTCACTAAATCAATAGCCAAGCATGCGGTAAAAAAATTATCCAGAAAGCTAAAAATCATTTCATTTAAAAGTGATAACAAAGTTATGATTGTTTCCCACAAATCAAAACTACACTTTTTTGCACTCGACGCGCGTTTCAAAGTTTCTCCCTGCAAAACGCCACTATTAAGAAAGTGCAAGTTAATGATTATTATTAAAAAATTATTAAAAAAAAAAAATCCTAGATTAAGCCTACATGTTTGATATATTTTTAAAATCTGAATTAACTTATGTTTTAAGATTTATTTAAAATATTTTTTTTCTATTTTTAATAATTCCGAAGATAAGGGGGTTTAAATTAAAAAAAGTTAAGAAAAATACACCTGCTAACACCGTTAGCATCATCAGGAGACGATAAACAATAAACTAAATTAACCTACACTCTATCTTATATACAATCTTTTAGTGGGCGGAGATAGGACTAATAATTTGGGATTGGTCACGCTTTATAATCCTATCTCCCCTCAACTAAAGAATAAATTGTACTAAACAGAATGGGACCTCTATCTTTATTTAAACTATTTCTGGATTTAATGATTTCCATACTTTCATATGCATTCAAAAGTCTTTTGTTTGGTACACGTTTTAGAAGTTTTAGGTTATCTAATGTGAATCTATGATTGTTTTCAAAAGCATGCTCGGCCACACTTGACTTTTCCGTTCTTCCGTATTTTAAGTGTGCTAAGTATTCTTTGAATCGTGTTTGAATAGAGCGTCTCGTTTGGCCAACATATTTTTTGTCACAATCCATGCAACTAATTTCGTAAATTCCACTTCTTTCTAGAACTGTAGTTTTATCCTTGGGATTTCCTAGTAAACTTCTTATTGTATTTCCGGATTGATATACTAATTTAAGACCGATGTTATTAAATACTTTTTGTAATTCTTTCGTATAATTAGGATTTGCGAGATATTCAGTTTTAAAGTTGCAGAAATATCGCAAAAGCTAATTGTTGGGTTTTTAAAAATTTAGTACTTATGTAAAGGCATTTAAAAGACCAATAAAATAAGGTATCACTTTACCCACTTTCACTATTTAAGTTCTGGTGGTAAAACTAACACCTTAAAAGGGGTGTGTTTTATGAAAAATACAATATAGCCAAAAAGTATCCACTTCGAATTTCGCAATTTTACTCCAAATACTTAAAAACGCCCCTGTTTCGTTTTCGTTGTTACACCCTGTAGGTGTAATACATCTCTACATAAAATATCAAAAATTGTGTTGGCTTCTAACCAAAGGATAGATAAAAAAAATACTTAACACAAAAAACTTAAAAATCCCCTCCATTTAAAACAAAACGCTGTCAAAACGAAAGCTTTACAACACTTCGTGACGCATGCGCAACAAAAAAGACTGCAATATGGCCATGATTATTGCTTGACTGCAGGATTTCTAAGGACTGCTGGGATTTCCAAGATTGCTCGGATTGCGACAGATATTGCAAAAATTCCTGTTTTTGCAAATTCACTTTCACAAATAAATTTAAAACCTAACTAAACAAACAGCTGCAGCTTTTGCACAGAAATAAGTCTGGTTGGTTGCAAAAAATAGCCGATCGGATCCCGTTAATCCTCCGTAAGTAACGTATTTCCGTTCGGTTATTTTGGGATACGGGCGAAAAATAACCGATTTTGCCTAGGTTAAAACTCTATTTTGTAAAAATTAAGACAATAACAAGATTCTTTAAGGAATAAGCTATAATTTATTTCTAAGGTCACCGATACAAATGTTTGAATGTTTCAAATTGGTGGCCTTAGAAAGACATTTTAGCTTATTCGGCAAAAATCGTCACTTCGACTATAGTAATATACCTACGGAACAGAGGCGCAAAGCCGGTCGAAATGGATCGCAGACTTGTGCGCAGAAACGGTTTTCGCGAGGATTCGCAAAGGAGCCTGCGAAGTTCCACTTCTCCCTATAGGAAGCTACGCGGCTGTTTTTCAGGCTGAGGTATACGTCATTCTGATGTGTGGATATAAAAATCTGGAAGTGTCCGCTTCAGGCAAGGATATTTACATTTGCTCAGATAGTAGGGCTGCACTGTCTGCTATCAGGTCGGACAGGGTTAACTCTGCCCTTGTATTGGAGTGCAAATGTGTCTTGACAACTATGTCAAGACACAACAAGGTCAATCTTCTCTGGCTCCCGAGATATGAAGGTGTACCGGGAAATGAAGAGGTCGACAGATTGACTACACAAGAATCATCAACCGATCCGGTAGGTCCAGAACCCATACTAGGTATTCCGGCATACCAAGTCATAACGGCCCTGAAAAATGACTTAGATAGGCGCTCCGAAGAGCTCTGAAATAGCACGCAGGGCATGAGACAGGCCAAGCTCCTGATTGGTGAGGTGAGCGCCAAAAAAATAAAATCCGTGCTCCACCTAGGTAGGAAGAATGTGAAACTGGTAATGTGGTTTTAACAAGCACCTAGAGACGATGGGAATTGCCGAAGACTCAGAATGTCGACGGCGCATAAAGGACGAAGAATCATCCTTGTACGTCCTGCTGGAGTTTCTGGCTCTGGCCAGGTCAAGAGTGTCGCACCTTGGGAACTATCTGCTGGCCCCAGGCGATGCAAGAAGATTGCAGCCCAGAAAAATCTTTTCTTTTGCGAAAGAGGCAGGCATCAAGGGCTAAACCAAGGATAGTGGGCGTGCAACGGGCCCAGCAAGATGGCTTACGTACATGAGAATTATTCCGCCCGTTCATTCATCCATTCAGCATCTCAAAACAACCACGCAGGAGAGGAAACGGCACTCTATTGATAGCGGTTTTGATATTCTGTGAAAATTCGACTTCAAACTTGGTCTAAATTCGAGCATGTTCTAATTGCGTAAATAAATCCACGAAGAAACTCGCGAGTTAAGTTGACGTCAACTTCTGTATAACAAAGTTTTTGTCTAGGAAAATAGTGAATAAATGTAGTGGTAGATACCATTCTCTTTTAATTGGAGATAGAAAATCAGTAGAAAAAAAATTTCTATTATGTGAAGCTTCAAACTTTTTTATTAGGAAAATTGATAGCGCTAAATTTAGTTCCAAAAGGTTTCATTCAAAGTTCATTCAAAATAACAAGTTAGTAAGCTATCAAAAGAACCTCTGCAAGGAATAGAAAATATTTTTATGTATAAAACATTTTCAAATACAAGCTTTTATAAAATATAAAGTGCACTGAAACGTAGAAAATAATTTTTAGCATTTTTATATCATATTAATAAGAGCCGCAGCGCATTATAGGAAGTTTGACTATGTTGACTCGATAAATTTATGTTATTGATTATATTACGATTGTTCGCAAGAATCTGAATTCACTATAAAGCAGAGAAATGCAAGGGTACAGTAAATCCAACCCAAATTGACCCCAGCTACCCTAATATTTCTCTGATATCTGGATGGTCATTGTTAGTTTTAATATGCGCCCATTGCTTTTATTATTATGATATCACAATCCTACAAATGTTTATCTACTTTTTAGTGCACTTTATTTTTTTATAAAAGCTTGTACTTTAAAAGATTCTTTTTTATATAAAATAATTTTTTAATTTTTAGATTTGTACCCTTAACCGTCTGCTCAAAAATTAATAATTCCCTTCTCTAAAAACCCCTGTGTGCCAATTTTGATTGAAATGAAACAAACTAAATCTTTTCCCCCTCCACTCGAAGACAGTCGGATATGTAAAAGTCAGATAAAATTGGTTAACAAAAACATGACCAAAAATCGTCAATATTGAATGCGCCATATTGAATTTTTAAAATCTGATAAAAACTTCCTATTCTTTATCCCCAAAAACCCCAGTGTACCAATTTTGGTAGAAATCGGTCAAACTTAGGCGTTTTTCCTCCTCGCAGGGAGGGAGGAGGGTACCTAATAATACCATATTATTCTACTGTCGCCAGCACTATAATCGCATACCAAATTTGAATTTAATCGGACATCTAGAAGTTAGTCAAAAGTGAGTTGCAAGATTTGACCGAATATACAATCATACATACCTAGAGGTCAAGTTAAATATAAAAGCTTGTAAAATAGATGTTGTGATTTTAAATTTAATTTCCAGAGAAAAATTAATATTTAGCACAATTTAAAAAAAAAAACGTTTTTATTTTAATATTTTGAGATTTTGTGCACTGGAACGAAGACGAGACATTTTAATTATTTTAAAACTCATTTTAAAATAAAAGCTTCAGTTCAGCAAAAATATATATTGTTTATTTTTGTATCACACCTAAAATTGGTTATGTACACATTAGAAATACAGGGTCACAAAGCCAGAATGGGGCAATTACATGCGTGATGAAGGTTTTTGGGATTTTTTTTTTATTTTTGTATCTAAAATCTATCACAACCAAAGTAGTGTACACTCATTAGAACGCAAGATAATAGCCAATAGCTAAAATGTAGGCAAACAAAATATTAGCGTTTCATAAGAAATGTTATAAAAAAATTACATTTAACTTAAAATCAAAGCAAGTAAAGAAAAGCAATGTAATATTATTTTAGTATATCTAGGGAAAATAAACATATTTTGCAACTCCTAATTTTAAACTACTTTTAGTTTAGAAGAAAAAGCTAAAGTTACGTTTTAGCTCATACAGGTGGTATAAATGGGATAGAAACGTGACGTGAAACATGACTATAACATTATTAATAAATTATAGTAATTTCCCTAAGAACTTCTCCAAAATATGGCTATAATATTCCCAGAATTATTTTTTGGCGTAATGATGGTAATATTTCAGTATGGCTATTATTTTGTGATTCAAAATATTTGAGATGGCCACGAGATGGATATTCTAAGACATGCAGTAGATATCCACATGAATATCTACCAAATATGCTACTAAAGTGCATGACTATAGCTGAAAATTCATGCGGGGTATATCAATGCATTACCATTGTTTTGATGTACTACTTGAGATTAGTTATCAAAAGATTACCTAAATAACATTTTGGTGTCTTATAAGTATGGTAAATATTACCTGCTACATAGGAAACATATTGATTCCAGTGCCATTTACCTTTAATAGATGACATTGAAATAAATTACAATTATAAATCATGTAAATCGCATTAATTTGACAAGATGGTAATATTTTCAGCAAATATCCCAGAATCCTGATAAAAATATTCTTTTTGGGAATATTCATAAAAATAACTTGATTATCACGTTATCATAGAAATATTATTATCTTATTAACAAAGAAATATAACTATCTCAAAATCTTTAGGAATTAAAAAAAAAATGAATTTGTTGTCCGTGAAAAATAAATAAAAAAAAGGTTCGTGGCATGACAAATAATAATTATTTTTAACGGACAACAAATTAATTTTTTATTAAATTTTACTTGGCTTTGTTTTGCGCAACAAGGCTCCTCCGGAGTGATTGTTGCTGAGCCTTAATATAAGGCGACGTAGTAGCTCCAATTGGAGGTGGAGTTGCTGTGACCGTTGTATTTTGAACGGTCTTCTTTCAACCGGTACCGTTTCGCAGGTTTCTTTTTTTGCCCTGCTCGCAAATTTCATTCTTATTGATATTTGCATTCTTTAACGTTTTGCTTTTCGTTTTATTCCGATAGGCGGCGCGCTGCATATAGCCATCCAACATCCTGCGTTGTTTGACGACGAAAGTTGTTTAAATTCGCTGGGTGTGGGTTGTCTATGTTATGCTTAAAGGGCGTGTCGATCCCCGTATAGTATTTTCTGAAAAGGTATTAAAATCTTGCTTAAAAAAGGTTATATGCTTTGCACACAAATTCGACAGGGTAACTATTTCAACAACAAGTTTTAATGGAATGTCCAGTCCTATGAAATAATTAAGCTTTGAAGGATTAATTTGAAAGTTGTTTGCGTGTTAGGGATGTTACGAATTTATTATTAATTTACAAACAATTAAATAAAATATATGGTTTATAACACATAAGTGAATGAATCCAGATTGCAAGTTTAACAAAGTAATGATTCCGTTTTCAGTGGCGTATCCAGGAATTCTTTATGAAGTGAGTGAAGACTGCTGATAGCATAAAGCTTTTCTTCTTTTCCTCATTAACTTATAGTAAATATTTCAATTAAAAGCTATGGATGTTCATATATATCGACCCCTTTCCATTACTTATCTAAAATCTACGAGTAGCTCACTAGCTGTGTGCATATTTTGCATCTCTGCTATTGGCTAAAGTATTCTATTCAAGAATGAATTTGAATCTTAAAAACAGTTCGTTTCGTTAAATAGATAAACCGCACAACAAAAATTAACAAAATTTTACACGGCGAATGCTTCTGGTATCCCCCACAGACCATTCGCGTAGTTTTCAAAAAATATATATACATCTTATTTTCATTTAGTTTTTTAAAATAATCGATAATTTATACCGTGAATTAAGCATTTTTAGGATACGTAAAATTATGCAAAAAACTTAAAATTATGGAAAATCACATGAACGATTCCAGGATAATGTTTTAAACTGTCACCGTACAAAATTTGATACAAATTTGATTAACAGTTTTTAAGATTAACTAATTGGAAGAAGCGCATTTTTTATTGAAATTCATCCTTAAGCAGCATTTTTGGACAGAATGTAGGTCATATATCTCTAACATAGGATAGGACTCTTTGATGAAGTGATCTTGTAAAGAATAAAGGATACCTAATATAATATGACAATGTATATTAATTAAATGGTTTTTAACAATACAATACAATATAATCTTTATTTTCTATAGAGCCCAAAATAATAATAACAGACGTTTTTTCTCTAAATAACAAAATTAAAAATTATCACAGTCAAAAAATTTATTTATATCATAAAAAACATGGCTAAGTAAGCTATTTTTTAATGTTGATTTAAATTTATTTAAACTTTGTACCCGTTTTATTTTGTTTGGTAAGTGGTTGTGTAATTTTACTGGTAACACTGGAGGGCTCTTAGCTACTAATACCGTCTGTGCCGAGGTATCCAAGTGTTATTGTGATTTCTTAAGTTTTATGTTCTTTTGAGTACCAAATCACAATTAGATGGATTATTTTTTAATAACATTTTGTTGTTTAAGATAAAGAGGTTGGGAAAGGTGAAAATATTTAGTTTTGGAAATAGCATACGACAAGAGAAACTCTTTTAAACATCATCTTTCGTATAATGCGTTTTTGCAATAAAAATACCTCCTGGGCACGGGGTGCATTTCCCTAATAAGTATTAGCATAATTTAGACAGAAGTGGACAAAAGCGAAATGCCACGTTTTTAACAAAGTTAAACTAACTTCGATGCGTAATTTCCAAATGACGAAACAATATATCGCCAACTTTTTTAGTATGTGATCTATTTGGAAGGCCCATGAGAGCTTAGAATCTATATATACCCCAAGGTATTTCGCAACATCAACATCACCAAAAGACTTTTATTAAGGTCCCTTGTTGAAAAAACTAGTAACTCCGTTTTGCTATTGTTTAGTATTAATCTATTTTGGCTACAGAATGTTAGCATTTTAGTAACTAATTCTTGCGAGTTTTGCTTAGGTCCTCAAATACGTCAATGCTAGATGCTACTGCATCGTCTGCAAATAATGCAAGAAAGTATTCGGTGGTCTAAAAATATTTTAAATAAACCTTATAAAAAGTAAAGGGACCAACAAGCTTCTCTGTGGAACGCCAGTACTAATGAATCTGGATTCAGATTTGTATATGATTGAACAATTTCTTAAAGCTGTTGACTGTTCTCGATCTTTCAGAAATGACTTATCCATAAAATTTAGCCGAATTCCACCTGCCAAACAATTTTCTCTGATTAACTTTAGTATAGTACGAGATCCGGCTGCAAATTTTTTGACCGATCGAGTAGCCACTCAATTTTTAAAAAGTTTAAGATTAGTACTCACCATTCTTAGAAAGCTGATGGTGCCAGTCGGCATTTGGCCAAAAATGTCAAAAAAAAACAAAATGTTTTTGACCCATTTTTTACTTCCCTCGCTAAAGGGAAGTAATGTAATCATCGAAAAATCACACTTCGAGATTTTCATGATCCTTCACGAATTTTGAGGTTTCGAATAGTGATAAGCACGAATCCAGACGCCGTCGCTCTGTCTGTCGGTCTGTCGGTCTGTCTGTCTGTCTTTCGTCTACTTTGTAGCAACTCTAACGCAAAAAGTTCTTCACTCATCATAACAAAATTTTACATAGAGATTACTTTTTTTGACGCGCAGACCCCTATTGTTTTTGAGCATTCTCCTAGTAGACCCTTCGGAGCTACCCCCAAAAAACTTCATCCCTAAAAAAAATATATATTTTTTTTCTTACCGTGTGATACCTCTTTGGAAAGCTTATAAAAAGTGTAGCTGAATGGCGCCAAAATTTTTAGCTACATATATACATATATATATATATATATATATATATATATATCACATAAAAAATGCAAGAAAACAATTAAAAAATTCAATTTTCTGTGCCATTTATCTCGAGTTATGAAACGAAATGTTAAATAAAAAGTAGCTTAGGTTAAGATTCAGGTCACACCATACTGTCTCATCAAATTTTATATAAATCGGTTTAGCCGTTATTGCGTGATTAATGGACAAAAATCTTTTGTATACGAGGATATATGAACCCAAAAACTAAATATATATATATATACATATATATATAGAGCACATGTAAAATAAATTTTAAACTGAACTTTTTCGGCACCATATCTACTTTATTAGAATAATGTATTGCATTTACGTTACCTAATGCAATATTACTTCATTATAGGAAATAAAATAAGGGATAATTGTAGAACTTAAACTGTCTATTGTATTGTCACTATAAACACATTTAAAATTGAAGTTAATCGGATATGTAGAAGTTAGTCAAAATTAATTTGTGTCAAACATACTAACGAACTAGCATACAAACAAACACGTGAAGTTCTCAGTCAAAAACTTTTAAAAAAACTTATAATTTCGCGATAAAATTAAAATTCTTATTTTGTTTATTTTTTTTTAAACAAACCAATTGGTTCTTACGTTAACTAACAAAGAGGCACTTTTTAATCGCTTTTTATTTTGTTTTTAAATAAAGCTGTTAAATCTACGCAAATATCCCCTGAAATCGCTACAGGATGAAAAGTTTAGCGAACCACTGACCCTTTCTGTAAATTTTTAAAACCAAACACTCGGCTAAAACCTTTGAGTTGCTTGCGAATTTCTATCGTTGATATAAAAGTTTAAATTCCTTTACCCGAACGTAAAACTATTTGCATTAAGCCAATTTTCGTAAACTGAGTTTTTAATTAAAATCAACAATAAAACCTCTCTATAGTGAACTCCAAAGCTTCAGGTGTTTCAAATCACCATGGGGATCTTCTAAACGGTAGGAGATACGAAAAGGTTTTAATTAGGGCAAAGTTGCGCAACTTTATGCTTTGCTCAAAACTAAAAAAAAAGTTTACAAATTCCGGATAGTTCCGGAGATAGGCGGAAAAAACTGAAATCTTCATTTTTAGTTTTTATTTTTCTGCGCTCTTATTCTTAAAGCTGTCAAAAAACGCTTAAAACTTTCTACAGTCACTTTTCTATCTAGTGAGAGGTACGTTTTTGAGAATTGATATTTCAGTGTGACTTGAGTGAGTTCATTTTTTCTTATGGACACATCCTTTTTTTCTCCTGCCATTTGGGTCATAAAGGATGACAGATAACATTTTCCAAGCTTAGTTTGACAAGTTACCTGACGTTTCAGATTTATTGACCATCATCAGCCCAAATTTAATTTTTGCTTTTATCTTACTCAAGATGTTTTGGAAACGCGGTTGCGGTACTTTTTTGACATTTTAAAAATGACAGTTTTTTTGGCATTTCAAAAATTACAGCTTTTTTAACATTTTGTTATAACAAAATAACTTTATTTAGCATTTTAAAAACAAGTTTTTTTCTTTCTTTTTCAATCCTTAAATTTGCGCTGATGATGGTCAAATAACTCAAAACGTCAGGTACTTATCAAAATGAGGTTATAAAATATCTGTTATCTTTTATGAACCAAACGCCAAGAGAAAAAAAGCATGTGTCCATAAGAAAAAAATGAACTTGACATCGCTCTTGTCGCACTGAAATGTCAAATCTCGAAAACGTGTCCCTCATTAGATAGATATTAAAAAAGTGCCGGTAGAAAGGTTTAAGCGTTTTTTGACAGCTTTAAGAATAAGGGCGCAGAAAAACAAAAACTCAAAATAAAGTTTTCCGTTTTTTTTAGCCTATCTCCGGAACTATCCAGAATTTGTAAACTTTGTTTTTGGTTTCGAGCAAAGCGTCAAATTGCGCAACTTTGCCCTAATTTAAACCTTTTCGTATCTCCTACCGTTTAGAAGATCCCCATCGTGAGCATCGAATTTGGAACACCTTGTATAGGGAGGTATCCACTATAGAGAGCCGTGGCGAAAAAATACAGTAAAATTCCTCAGATTAAAAAATAAAAAGAGATATAACACTAAACAATACTACCCCGATTAAACATCCATAAGGTTCATTTTCCTATAAAATGCACGGTTGCCAATTTGCCGCGGGATTTGGTAAGAACAAAACTAAATACAGTTTTTGAATCACTTTTTAATTATATTTACTATGTTACGCAGTTTTATACAAAGTAATTAGTCTCAGACTAATAACAAAATTTTTGAATTTGAGTAATTACAATTAAAAGTATTTCTTTAAAAAAATTCACACCGGCAACGTTGGATCTAAGAAAAACAACGAATAAATTATGACAAATCCTTTTCGTTCACAGCTGACTGGGCAGTGTTTTTAATGGGAGTTGGTGGTTTTTTGTGATTCTTGACTTTTAGTTTGACTTATTAAAAAAAAAACTATATAAAGCTTTTTTGAGGACCAGCACAACGCGTGAAAAACAAAATATTTCTTCGTAAAATTATTATTTCGAAGGTAAGAGATTGTGCCATTTTAGCTTGGTCATTGGCGTGGTTTCATTTTTTTCGTTAATTCCAAGAAACCCAAAATATATCAACATTTTCGACTTATTAGTAATGGGAGCAGTTTTAAGTATTTTTTAATTTAAGACCGAGAACTTCAAGCTTTTTTAAATCAAACTGTTTTAAATCACACCACTATGTATAATAGAATTTTGGCGAATGCGTTGGTAAACTCAAGATTCCAAGTAGAGTACGTAATCAAGCAGATACGAGGAACAACAGTTAACACCTCGGCGAATCCCTTGAGTTTTGTACTATTTAAAACAGCGAATTTTATACTATTGCAGTCGAGCGCTATTAGTACTCGTCGCAGTTTAAGGGCCTTGTAGTGCTGTCCATGCAAGGCTTCCTTCTTCCGTGAGTAACGAAATAGAAGTCCTTGGACATCACTATAAATTTAACTCTATTTAAGTGGCTGGTAATTTTATCTTGGCTTCAATCCTATTTTATTTTATGATTTGAAGCGAAGTGAGTTGACGCACGCAAAAGTCGCCACCACTAGTGATGGAAAAAGCGACTTTAAAGAGGGTTCCCGTTTTATTCGTCTATCTCTCTTCAACTCATTGTAAACATTAGAGAATATCCAAAGGGAATGTTTGACCTCTTCTTTAGTTATTAGCCTGAGGTAAAAACCAAGATTTAAACTGAAACCAAATTGGTAAAACTAAAACGCTTTAAATCTAAATTAGTTTTTGGTATTTTGGAAAAATCTTCAATCATCATATATCGCTATAAAATTAATTTCAATTTTATCTATTTCCTCAAGTTTCTTGAGCTTATCACTGGAAAAACGAAAAGGTCGGAAACTTACATCAATAAAAAAAAGAGATATAACATTAAACACTTCAACCCCGATCATCACCGTCAAGTTTTTTAGGAACAAAACAATTCATAAACTTCTTGACTCAATTTTTATAATATATTTACTATTTTGTCAATTAAAGGCACATTTTGTAAAAACTAAAACACGGCTCGAGGAACTTTTTTGATTTTTTGCCGAACAAGCTAAAATTTATTTCTAAGGCCACCGATATTTTAAATTGGTGGCCTTAGGAAAAAGTTTTATTTTGTTCGGCAAAAAACCAAAAATGTGCTCTGAGCCGTGTCTTAGTTTTTACAAAAGGTGCCTTCCATTCAAAGTTCAGCCCAATTCTGTTGTTTATTTGACTCTAAAACCCGTTTTGAATGACACTTCGACATATCCTGAGCTAATTGATCATGACTCTCAGCATTCCAGCGATACAACGATAATAGTTAGTTTGTTTATAAGTGCCTCTTAAAGCGTTTTTATAGAACGGTTTGAAAATTATAAGCACTAAATTAACTTTATTTTAAAGCCCTTTAAGGAAACGGTTTATAGCTTTAAAACCGATTTTATGGTCGGTATAATCACTGCAAAAATGCTTCCATCGTAAAGAAATACTCCTCCTGTTTTTACCGAAAAATATGTTGTTAACTTGGTTGTCTAATTTGTTTTCTTTTTAAACTAGCATTTCGTAACATTTGAAAAAGCGATTTTATTTAAAACCGTCCTTATAAAAAACCGGTTTTAAGCGCGTATAAACGTAATAAATGTTATCGAGTACCATGCATATATGGGCAAATATTCATTAAGTGTACATTTTGTGGCCCCAGCTAATACCTTTAAAATGTGTAGGGTTTTGACCCCAATCTGAATTTTATGGTATGGTTTGACTGGAAAAAAGGAGTCAAATGTCACCACCATAACGTGTCCCCAAACCAAATTATCGATTTAAATTTATAATAATTTTTTTCTTTCAAGACACTTGTTGCAAAATGGCATACATTTTATATCTGTGAATATTTTTCTTACGCATGGAGTTAAAATTACCTTTGAAAAAATGATCACTCTTTAACAATAATTTTAATTCTAAAAAGAAAAGAAGTATTGTCATTACCACGACGCAATCTTCCCTAGCTGCTGTAGTTAACCCATTAATTTTAGTGAAGGAAGAATCTGTCGTCATGTTAGAGCGCCGTATGATTTAGTTTGGCGATAGACATGAGAACGAGTGGATGTGGCAGGCCGAATAAAAAATAATTTAAAAGGTAAGTTTTTTTTGTGGACACATTTTTTCGTAATTACCATAATATGCTACTCTTACTTTATGTCACAACAAACGTGGCCAGTTTGTTTTTATTTTTATATATCTTCGGAAAAGCAAATAAAAATATGACCACGTTTTGTTATAACATAAACCCCTTTTTTTTGTTGACCAGCCAAACATACCATAATAGCACTTTTTGTCACTACCATAATTTTCTTCCTGGTATTTTTGCATTAAGGTAATGACTTAGCATTATGGAGTTGACTATAAATGTTTTTTTTGTAAGTGATGGCTCGACTACACAGTACAGAAATAAACTAAACTTTTCTTTATGATCCATTTGGGAATGGTGTACTCAATGCAATCCATATTTTGGCACTTTACTGAGGCACGCCATGGAAAAAGTGCTGTTGACGGCATAGGGGGCGCAGTTAAGTCAATTTTTTTTTACTGGGACTTTCCATCCATTTTAGGATCAATGCCCAGTTTAAGTTTTTTGCAACGTTAAAGACAAACACAAAATATCCATACACCTAGCCAGGGTTCGAATACGAGATCTTTCGTGCGGCAGGCCGATATGCTACCTACTGCACTACGGGGACCGGCAGGGGTGCAGCTAAGTCAAACGCAAAAGAAGCTGCTGCACACGGACGGATGCTATAATTAATGCCCAAACTATGTACGATGTACTATCAAATTATAAGCCTGAATGAATTTGAAAAATTTGGTCCTCTTGTCTGAGAGAAAATTAAACCCGTTAAAAACACGATGAAAATTCATCAAATTGTATTGCATTTAACTGATCCCATTCCTAAAGATACGTTATTTAAGTTGCCTCCTTTGTGATCAAGATTGTGATCATTTTGCCTTAGATCCACAGATTATTCAATTTTTAAACATAAAAGATCTTAACTTACAAAATGATTGGATTGCAGTGGTCTACGGGAAGGAGTGGTGTCCGGGCTGCATTGAAGCTGTCATTGGTCCAGACAATTTAGGTCATTTATACACCCTACTCCTTTTGGAAGTAAATTTTGTTGGCCTTCCACTGTTGAAAGACCATCGAGGCTAAAGGAATTTTATGCAAATTAAACCTCCCAAATGCTGTAACAAAACGACACTTCGTATGCGAAGGCAAGGCTATGATTACTTCTTTAAAAGAAGACGTATTTGATTAGTTAAATGTCTGATTGCTATTATTTAAAAACATTTTTAGGATTAAGATTTTTTTTCAGGATTTATTTTTTAGTTTCTTTAGAACTTTTTCTCTTTTTGCTTAAAACATGTTTAATAATGATTTTTTTTATATAAGCAAGTCATTTCCATAACACAACTGTCATTACCATAACTTTTCTTTCTTCTTATTGCATAGCTAAATTAACCAGAACTTGTGCCAAAAAATATTCCCATTTTGTTTTACTTGTCAGTTTTAACAAAAAAAAAGGCTTTACAATTATAAGATTCAAAAGAAATAAATAGTTATAAAAACATAAACTATGATTTTAAAATCAGAAGTGTTTTTTTACATTACTGCTTCATAAAAAAATCCAAATAACTTCCTTAACAGAAATATTTACGTTACACTTCAGACACTTAAACGCCAAAACATTTTTTTGATATAGTTTTACAAAAGTAATAGCAATGAAGCTAAAACCAATTCTTAGAAGAAGAGTTATGGTAATGACCACATTTTCTATATTTTCTATCTTCCTTCTGAATTTTATATAACCGGTCCATAATTTGCCATTAAAAATTTTAATTTGGAAAATTAGAAACACTCAAGAACCTGTTTTTCTAGTGTAAACTGACCTATTTTCAAATTTTGTTTTGGAAGAAAAAAATCTTCAAAATGTACATTTAACGAATATTTGCCCATATACCAGTGGCGGTCCCAAAGGAATGACGGGCTTAGCGTTGCTGCATATTAACAGACATACTGAAATTGACATTGAGCGATTCATTGACTGGTTTGCCCAAAAAAACTCGAAACAAACTTTTTTTTTGAGATAGGCATCTTATATTTAAGATATGCAATATAAAAGGTAATGTTTCAACTTAAAAGGCTTTTTAGATCTCAAAAAAAAAGTATTTAGCTATTAGGTTTTGTTTGTGGTTTGTTCGTTATCTATGTTTATATAACTGAAAAAATTATACGTAGTTACTCAAGCGCGGATTTCAGGGGGTAGGGGGGTAATTACCCCCCCCCAGCCTGGATTTAAATTTTTTACGAAAATTTTTAGAAAATCAAAAGTAGGGCATAAATTTCGCTGCTATAACACCTTTGATATTTACAGTATTAGTTTAATTTTGTGTTAACAATGGCATTTGTAGTTTCACTTTCTTAAAAATTTTCACCTGCTGCGCTTTGGAACCATTGGCTTTTTTACAATTTTAGTTTAATTTTAAATCAAAAAATGCATTTTTCAGTGCAATTTTCTTAAAAATTTTCGACTGCGGCAGTATGATACGTTGATAGTTTTAGGTTAATTTGACTCAAAAATTGCATTTTGAATGTAATTTTCTCAAATTTTCGGCGCTGTTTATTTCATACATTTTTTAAAAAGTAAGTATAAGTAAAAGTATTTTAGAAAAAGATGAAAATAATTTAAGGCAATTGTTTAATAAAAATTTCCGTTTTGTCATCTCTCTGTCATCTTGAGTAGTTTTTATCCTGCCTTTTTATATAATAGTAAAGCCATGATGACCCTTAAAATAGTTTTCTTAAAAACCTGTTAAATTACTTTTAGATGTGCTAAAATACACTTTAGAGGACATGTTTTTGGTAAATTTAAAGACTGGAAAGAACTTTGATTGAAAGAAATTAATACTACCTTATATTTTACAAACTTTACACTTTGAAAAATTACAATTTTTGCTGGTTTTTGGATAAAATAAAAATTATATGCACGACACCACTCAGGATGACATACAAATGATATAACAGAAATTTTTAGTAAAGATTTGCGTAAAATATTGCTATATTTCTCTAAAATACTTTTATATAGCCTGCTGTCTCTTTTCAACAACCTTAAAAATGTTTTTTGGCAGTACTTTTTTTAAACGCCTAAAAAACAGTAAAAACTTTGAAAATTTGAGTGTTTTATTTTAGAAATCGAAACCTTGGAAAGAAAGCTTTAAAATGTGAGCCGTATCATGGCATAGAAATGTAAAAAACGTAGTAAAAACTGCTTCGTCAAAAACGTTATTCCTTAAATTATGCTAAATTATTTTAAGCCTTAAATTACCATCATGGCTTGACCATAAATAACAGAAAAAATTGTTTCAATGACGTTCTGCTTAAAATATCAAAACAAATAAGGTTGCTAAGCGTCTTTTCATATATCTTTTTAAAAACAAGCTTTTTTCTTAAAAATTGCGTAATATGTCCATTTAACGGGACTTATTTTTGATTATATACTAAAATTATATTGGATTTACGTTTAAAAATATTTATTGTGTTAAAAATATAGAAAAATAATAATAATAATAATAATAATAATTTTGCGACAATTAGTGCTCTTATAAAATAAAGTGTCATCGCTTGTCACTCGATCTTGTGGTTTACGTCTAAGCTTTATTATTATCCTAGGAACGTAAATGAGCCATTAAAATCGTCTTGAGATGGTCGTAAAATTAGTATTATTCGTTGGTCGTAGGTAAAGTTCTTTATAGTCTTTAAAACAACCAGAAAAACGTGACGTGTCCTACTATAAGTTTATTTTAGTACATCCATTTAACAGGTATTTACCTAACATAATTTTATACAAAAAAGCTTTTCAAATACAATCTTTTATAAAATATAAAGTGCAGTAAAAAGTAGACAATAATTTTAAGCACTCTTATATGATATTAATAACAATTTCCATCCATATATCAGAGAAACGTTAGGGTAGTTGGTGTCGAGTTGGATTGAATTTATTATGGCCGTATCATTACATACATTTTAAGCCTGTCAAAAATCTTTTCTGATGACCAAGTTACTCCAATTTTTCATCAATTAGGTGTGGTCATCCATGCAGTCTGCCACGAAGTTCATGCAAAATCGGTTTTAATCAACTTCAGCAGCGACCAACGCATAACGGGAAATATTGACAAAAATATTTTTGACTCATAACTTTCAGGAAGAAAAATTTTCTTGTAATGGCACACAAACAGATCAAAAAGTCATTAATCTATGTCAATCGTAGTTTTTACCTCTTCATTCAAAGGAGATTAGTAAATCGATAAATGTTAATCTAACTCAAAGAGAACTCTGCGAAAAGCAATTCAGAAACGTTTATTTCACAGATCATTAGGTATTTAGCAAATCTTTTACCTTGGATTACCTAGGTTTTAAAGACATTTTTGCGTGTCTCAGAAATGCATATTTTATATAAAACAAAGCTTTTTAAATAGAAGCTTTTATAAAATATAAAGTGCACTAAAAATAGAAAATAATTCTGATATCATAATAATAAAAGCAATAGATAGGTAGATACACAGATAGATTTTATTTGCCGTAATACATATATAAACTTAATTATATACATATGGCATGCCAGTCACTAATACTTAAAGAATTGAGGCAGTAGACAATAATATAATATTAAGTGTCCTATATTATTATCACAATACTCATTTCGCACCCTGTCAAATACACCTACACACATTTCATTAAATAATTATATAGATTTAAAAAGTGAAAAAGCAATACGACTAAGTATTTTTATAACCTACAAAGACAACACCCAATACTACAGTTACAATTAAAAACCTTAAAATGTTAAAAAATTAATTTAAATGACTAGGCTAACATCTAATTGGCTTAAATTAGTTTCAAAACAGGTATTACTTTAATTACTAAATGGTAAAACTGAAAAAATATTGGGGACTGTACGACAAGTATAATAAGGTTACAATCAAAAACTCTAATAAAATGTTAAAAACTCAAGTAAAACATCAAATTTAAAACATATAAAATTAATTTAAATGACTAGACTAAGATTTAATTTGTTTAAAAACTGGTATTACGTTAATTACTAAATGATAAAACTGAAAAAATATTAAGGATTGTACGATAAATATTCTTCTAATGTGTATGGTTCTATTTGGCACACAAAAGTAAAGCGTGCTTTTTTTAAGTTGCTTGTAGCTATTGATTTCTCTAATTGTTGAGGATAGTTTATTTAAAAATTTAATAGACGCTAGTCAGGGTCCTTTCTCTAGATGCTAATCTATGATTCGGATAAT
Source organism: Oxystoma pomonae (assembly GCA_963921995.1). Classification (NCBI taxonomy): domain Eukaryota; kingdom Metazoa; phylum Arthropoda; class Insecta; order Coleoptera; family Brentidae; genus Oxystoma; species Oxystoma pomonae. The sequence continues at coordinate 74,867,011 of OY998166.1, read as the reverse complement.
TAAAAAAATATTTCTGAACTTTACTTCTAGTATAATGGGTGTGACTTGGTCTAAGTTTTTTAAATTTCTCAACATTTTTCCTAAGATAGGTAACACACTCACAGATATATATCTTCGAAACAGTAAGATATTTGTTTGACCTAAATATGCCTCTACAGCTTTCGCCAAATTTAAGATTAAACATAGTGTGTATAACTTTTTTTTGCTGTATGAACACACTTTGTGCATGTGTACTATTACCCCAGAGGAGTATACCGTATTTGACATGGGAATAGTACATGCCGTAATATATTGCTCTTAGACTATCACTATTTTTCAAAATTTTTGTCATAATTCGTATTGCATAGCTGGCTCGACTCAGCTTAGCGCACTGATTTTCTATATGCTTACAATAGTTTAGACTATTGTCAACTGTGATACCCAATATTTTAGCATTTCTAACAAAATCAACCTGTTTATTATTGAAACTAAGTTTTTTTCACTGTATGTGGATTTTATATTACTTGCAACATTTATTTTTGTTTTGTCTTCATTAAGAATCAATTGATTAATTTCTATCCAACTTTTTGTTTCGGTAAAAACTTCTAGACATTTTTCTTCCTCATCTTCATCTTTAAGTGCAGGAACCACTAAGTTAGTATCATTTGCATAGTTTGTATTTTCATTTTGATGAAAAATTTCATCCATATCATTGACATATATTACAAACAGAAGTGCGAGTTTGAGATACATTGGTTCCAATACGAGATTTTATTTTTTTTTTGTTTTCTGTCTGTAAGATATGACCTAAATAGTTTTAGAGAATTCATCAAATTTTTTTCAAAAGAATTTGGTAGTTTAGCGTGTCAAACACTCTGGATAAATCTAGCAAAATTCCACAGGCTATAGCTTTCTCTTCCAAGATTTTTAGTATAAACTCTATAATTGATAATTTGGTTGATTTTTTTGGAATGAATCCATGATGGAATTTTTTATGAATATTATTTGTCTGCAAAAGGTCTAGAAATTTTTGGTGAAGAAGAAGTTCAAAAATTTTTCCAAATAACGAAGGAAGGCTAATAGAAAGTTTGGCCATGTTTACTGGATAAATTTATGTTATTGATTAAGTATATTATGATTGGTCTCAAGAATCTGAATTCACTATAAAGCAGAGAAATCAAGGGTAAGTAAATCCAATCCAACTCAATACAAACTACCCTAACATTTCTCTGATATATGGATGGATATTGTTATTAATATGATATCAGAGTGCTAAAAATTATTGTCTACTTTTTACTGCACTTTATATTTGATAAAAGCTTGTATTTGAAAAGCTTTTTTTTGTATAAAATTATGTTTTAATTTTTAGATTTGTTTCATTCATAAGCCCTATCCCTAAAAACCCCTGTAGGCCAATTTTGGTGGAAATTGAACAAACTAAATCTTTTTCCTTCTCGTTACAGCGGGTATTGTCACTGGAACTATAAACGCATACTTAATTTGAAGACAATCGGATGTGTATATAAATGACTTAAGTCTGTTCAAATTGGTTAGCAAAACATGACCAAACATCGTCCATCTTGGATCCGCCATATTGAATTTTAAAAATTTAATCGTATTCCCTATCCCCAAAAACCTCAGTATAGTAATTTTGGTTGAAATCGGATAAACTTAGGCGTTTTCCTCCCTCTACTTCCCTCGTCGGAGGGGTGAGGTGCCTTATAATACCATTTCTTTCGAACTCCCGTTGTCTATATTTTATTTATAGACGACGTTTCGATCAATACAATCTCTGATCGTCTTCAGGTGCAAACTACGCAGAGTTAATTTCAAACACATCATTGTCTTAAACTTTAAAACAAACCATATTACTATATTGTCAACGGAACTATAATCGCATACAAAATTTGAACTCAATCGGACATCTAGAAGTTAGTCAAAATTGAATTGCAAAATTTGACCCGAACATAAAAACATACATATACAGTGGTGAAGTTAAATAAAAGCTTGTAAGAACCGTAGCAAATATAGAAATAACATTTATTTGTAAATGATTAAATCATGCAAAATACCACTAAAAAGCCAAAACCAATCAGAATATATTGAGCCTGGGGAACGTTTATTGATAGCTGCAAAATTCTGTTGTTTTCATAAACTAAGTCGCTTTTTTTGTTTTCCATTATTATTACGAGTAATAAGTGCAGAAGATTACCTACTTATTTATGTACTTATTAGCTGAAATATACGCCTTACTCAGACCAAACTTGTAAGCTACATTTATAATCTAGTCAGCCATGGAAATACCAAAACAAAAGACATGGACTTAGCTCCCACCTTTTGACATGCGCGAACATATATCAAACAAGAACGATCCTAGGGTTTCGGTCTGTTTCAGCCGGCTTCGCGGGCTACGGCATACGTCCTTAGTCGAGGCGACCCCATTTTTTTTGTTTAATTGCTTCGATTCCGTATTTCCCTTTGTGCTGCGCGTATTTCTCACTGTTAAAGATAAGAAAAAGGTAAGTTCTTTTTGTTTTGGTAAGCTGCAGTTAAACATCGTCGGGATTATGTTTCATCCCCACTGGCCCAGAATTATATTTTTTTCTTAAAAAAACGTAATTAAATACATGACAAACACCGAATCCAGTCTGACAAACCGCCGGTCACGCTGGTGCGGCGCATGTGCGGAACAGCGTTAACAAACGAGATAATAGAGAAAGAAATGGAGGTAAATAAGAGAGAAAGTAACTAACTAACAAATTCGTGTGTAATTGGTATATTACTATACTAAAACTCGGGCTAAAAGGTACAATAGTTAGCTTTGCAGATGACACGGTACTGCTATGCAGGGCGAAAACTTGGCAAGACGTTAAAAAACAAATTGAGGAAGATTTTGTAAAATTAAAAAACTGGTTTTAAAATGACAAATTAACTCTTAATATATTTACATTACACATTTACGTTCTATAAGACCAATCTTCCAAAACTCGGGATCCTAAAAATTGAGCACTACGAGATACCAGAAACCTCATCGATAAAAAACCTTATTAAAATTGATAATTTAATGAGATGTGATTTGCAGATAATATATTTAACAGGAAAATAGGAGGGATCTGTCAAAATTTTCATATCTTAAGGACTTCCTTGGTAAAGAGCATCTAAAATTGTTAACAATACAAAAATGGTGTATTAAAATAATTTATGGCAGAAACAAAACATTTCCAACTGATCTTTTTGCAGAGTTGTTGAACATGCGACAGTTATACTTTCTTGAAATCTTAAAAAATATCAAAAAAGAAAAAATAAATATCAATATAAACATCAGGTCAACAAGAAGCGACGCCGTCGCATGTTCAACAGTTACCCAAAAAACCCATGGACAGAGAAGCATAAATTATTTTGCACCAAGGCTGTACATGGTGGTCCAAATTCGAGGGGCCTCTATAGCTTTGGGCGATACTGGGTTGATTTTTAAGAGAAGTCGAAAACTAAAAACCGCAGTGCGATATGTCAGAGCGTTTCTGAGCTACAGGGTGATTCTCAAAAATGTGCAATTTTAAAGGCCTTCTACAACTTTTTTATTTGTAAAGATAGAGATTTTCTTTAAAAACATTTTTTGAAGATTCTACACACAGACAAATCTATCTGTTTCACCGATTTTCTCTTAAAGCCTTTAGTTCCCGAGATGTCACGCAAAGTTATATTTCTTCATTCAAATCAGTTTTCTAATAAAATTTCCTGTCAAACGATGTGACATACACCTATTTTTATTAAATAGTTTAAAAGATATTGGCATATTTTGATATTTACCATAGTAGGCGCTGTGCGCTGTGTGTAATAAAATTTCATTGTTTTTTTTTTCATACAAAATCAAGTTGGCTACGACACGAGGGGACACAGCAACTTCGAACTTTAACTTCTAGTTTACTATAATTACCAACTCTAAAATAATAAAAAAAAAATTATTAGAAGTTTTTATTTAAAATTTTTATTGATTAAACTATGTAACACCTAAAATCTACATCTAACAGTTTTTTTTAATTCTTAAACAAATGCTCAAATTGACGGCCGTTTTCTTGTTTCTTGGGGGCCAATATATAGGACCTTTATTTCCGATCCAGTTTTCGGCAAACGCAATATTTAGCAAATTAGTAATGTCTCGTGCATTGTGAGGAGGTGCACCGTCATGTTGAAAGTGTAGCTCATTATTTTGCTGAAGTAGCAAATTGTCGATAAACGAAATCACCTACTCTTCTAAAATTTGTTGATATCTTTCGGAATTTAAATTTCCATCAAAAATATATGTCCCAATAATTTGTCCTCTGTAGATGCCTACCCATACCTTAAAACTGAACCTTCCCTGATTCGCTTGTTCCACCATAATATGGGGATTTTGCTGTTTCCAGTAATAGCAGTTATATCTGGTGAATATTCCATCATTAGAAATCGTTGCCTCATCCGTCCAAATAACTTTTCTGGCAAAATCGGGGTCTTCTTGGCTTTAATTTAGGTACCACCTGCAAAATGCACGTGTTGGAGCAAAATCTTGTTGCCGTAATTGGTGCACCCGTCGGGGTCGATAGGGCCTAAACTTGTGTTTTTTAAGCACCCGAGCGGTATTGCTGCGTGGAATTCCAGTGTTTCTCTCCATAGCTCTGGTGGAAGTATTCGGGTTAATTTCTATTTCTCCTAGAACCGTTAGTTCTTCCAACTCTCTATCTCTTGTTAGGCTTCTATACGTCCTAGGCCGCGGTTTTGTAAAGGATCCGTATTCTTGTAGATGACCTTTTAATTTCAAAAATATTTTTGAGCTAGGTTCCCTTCTTTCCGGATATCTCTGGAAATATAGAGTTAACGCTGTCTGTCGATTTTCATTACATTCAATATAACATTTTATCACGTCGTACTTTTCAATGTTTTCAAACATTTTTATATCTTCTCACTTTTTTAGGCTCATTTATCATGGCAATTGTTTTTATTTGATCAAAGCTACCTAGATGGATACCCTAAAACTGCATAAGTCAGAGTTAACCACAGTCTACTATGGTAATTATTAAAAATTGCAGATATCTGCTTAACTACTTAATAAAAATAGTTGTACGACACATCGTTTAACAGAATATTTTATTACAAAACTGATTTTTCTAAAAAAATTGGGGTATTCCATTTAAAAAAATGTAATTTTGTGTTATATCTCGTGAACTAAAGGCTTCAAGACAAAATCGGTGAAACAGGTAGATTTGTCCTTAAAAAATCTTCAAAAAATGTTTTTAATGAAAATCTCTATCTTTACAAATAAAAAAGTTGTAGAGGGTTTTTAGAAACGCACATTTTTGATAATCACCCTGTAGCTCAGAAACGCTTTGACATATCGCAATGCGGTTTTTAGTTTTCGACATCTCTTGAAAATCGAGCCCGTAACATGTATATTAGTTTTGGTCTAACTATGCTGCAAAAGCCCAAAGCTATAGAAGCCCCTCGAATTTGGACCACCCTGTACAATATGCTTCCAAACAAAATTAAATCTTCAAGCAGTCATAAAACGTTTTTTTTTATTCAAAATTTGGTAGGTTACACGTGTTTCGCCTACACAGGCATCTTCACGGTAGGGATTAACTTTTAAGGAACATTACACAACTTTAAAAATAAAAATAAAAAAGCATTTAAACAAAGGAGACTCGTTCCACATTTTACAAACAAAAACGATTTTGTTATAGTGTGTTTTTTTATGCACTTTAAGGAGAAAATAGGTACGATTCCTCTTTTTACGGATTAAAGTGGCATTTTTAATCCCTAAGGAATAAAAAAAATTAATGCTTAAGGGATTAAAAAAATAATCCCTCAGCCTAGGGATTAGAAGTAAATTTAATCCCTTAGGGATTAAAAAAAAAATAATCCCTGGAAAATTATAATTCAACGTATCGCAAGTCAAGCCAAACAGTACATGCTCTTGGCCAAGATTTCATTCTTAGCACCCTTTCTTGTAGTCGACGAAACATTTGGCGTAGAAATAACGTGATTTTAACAATAATGTTTTCCTAAAATGCATAAAATAGCTTATAAATCTCGGGACTCAAGCGTCCTGTAATCCCTTAGCATATTGTAGCCCTCCGTACGGTCGGTCTACAAACCTTTCGCCGCGGGATTAAAAGTAGCACTTTAGTCCCTATTTAATAATTTCTGATATATATGATGGCATTTTCATTGGTCATACGTAAATTATAGTACACTAACTCGCATGTTATGGTCATTAAAAGCCCTAGAGATTTAAATTTGACGCATGCCCAATAGCGATTCGGCTGGATTGTGGTTCTGTTCATTTAGGGTTGAAGCATATTATTTTCTATCAATTTGTGGGTCGGGAGTTTTTCGTTTCTAGACAATTATTTTCGATACTTTTGTAATTATTTTAAGGTTCGGGAAAATTATAATCGGTTAAATTATATTCGTGACTTTTAAGGATCGAGTGAATTAAAATTCTATAAAATTATATTCGTATCGATTATTTTCTGTTTTCCTTTCGTTCATATTTTGTTTTGGACGTTTTATTTTCTGTTCAATTGTGTTTCGGTTTTTGTGCATTCGGCTTTTAAGTGGATTTCCGTTTTTACAACTAGTTGCTAAAATAGCACTTTTTTTTTAAAACACCAATAAAAAAAGCACATTTTAGCCCCAAGTTCTAAACACTTTTTTGTATACCTTTATTAACAAATATTAAAAAGAAAACAGGAAAAAACTTACAAAACAAGCTAACACAACATCCACCGACAGCTCGCCATTTTATGCTATAATTCAAGGGCGGCTGATGGGAGCAGAACAATAGTTTCTAGGCTACGCATTAAGATTAAAAATAATTAGATGTTTTTAATATTACTATTTTACAATATTTTTGTTTTCACCTGCGATCAAAATTTGTCTGCATCTGTAACCAAAAAAGCCATGATTTGGTTATTTGCGGAAAGTCACCATAAAATTGTGTTTTTGATAAAGGTATATAAAAATAGTAGTTTTTACATAGAGTGGCGAGTAAACGAGCGCAGTGAGTGATATAAAAACGCTAATAAAAAACCCACAGTTTAGCCGCGAGTTGTAAACACTATCTTTTAATACCTTTATCAAAAAAACGGAAAAAAACTCACAACAGAACTAGTGGCTAAAATAGTGATTCCGGGTTCTTAACACCTTTATCAAAAAGATCAAGAAACGAAAAAAACATACAGAAGAACGAAAACTTAAAAGCATTTACTTCACCAGCAGCTACTCTGTCTTGAAATTTCCCACTATTTTTTTTTGTTAGCCATTTAGTTTTTTGACATTTTTTCTGCGCAAAAAAATAATTAAAAAATTCTTTAACACGATTTTAGTAACTGAACCAATATAAAGAAAAATATCGTAGAGTAGTATTATCAGGAAAATCTACTTTTTTTACCTAAAAAAGCGATTTCCATTCCCCAAGCATTTTCCAAGGATTCACAAAAAGGATAATTTCGAAAATACCACAAAATAACTGATATCTTGCCGTTTTCATATGGAGATTTTTGTAAGTATTTTGCTGTTTCTTATGATTTTTTTGATCAAAGGTATGCGTAAAAATAGTGTTACAACTAGTTGTTAAAATAGTGTTTTTTTACTAGAGTTTTTAAATGACGCACTGCGCTGATCATTTAAACGAACGCTTGTAAAAAAAGCACTATCTTAGCAACAATTTTTGAAACCCTGGCAATAAAAAAAAAGTTTTGCATCGCGGTAACCAAAAAAGCTATGTGTTTTTTTTATCAGCGGAGAGTAAGTTAAGTCGTGTTTACCAATTTATTCTTTTAGCTGTCTTTACCAAACATCAAAATATTTGCAGTCATGTTAACAAATAGTTAAAAGTACGTTTGGACACATAAAAAAACGAGCCATTAAATATCACACAAATATCAAAAATATCCAATCCCGCATTGTATTTCCTTTCCGGGACTTTATCTAAAGAAGTCCTTTTCAATTTTAAAATATTGACAATATATTCATCTAAAGGGCTCGAAAGCGCTTTCCTATTTAGATAAACCCTAGCAACAGCACAGCATAAACAAAACTTTATTGTGCCATATATGTGTATCGTTTTAACCTAGCTTTATATATTATTATAAACTTTAGCCCCACGTCTTGGGGTATAAAGTAGAAGAAGATAGAGATTTCGAACATTGTAGTAAGAAAATGGCTTTAATTTTATCGATGGTTTATGAATTAATTATTTCAGTTCTGTGCCGTGTGGCTTGACCCTGGTGAGATTACGTCTCGCTCTTTCATGTGTACTTTGTATACTATTTCAATCGAATACTGTTCTCCGCGAAGTCAGCGCACCGCAATTTTCCCCACTCTTTATCTGTAGATCAGAGCAGGCATGCAGAAAGCGCGGTTCGTCAATATGCTTCGATTCTCTCGTGTGTGCAGTCGTATGCTTTGAGTTAACGCTGACCCGTGTTATTTTGTTTTATTCCGTGCAATTGTGTTTAGAATGCATGGTAAGTAGATAAACCTTTCATTTCGTTTCTTTCTTCTTTATTTTAGGTATTTCGTCGGCTCGCTAGGACCGTCAAATATAATTTTAGATATTTTTATTGACCTACCCGCCTTCTTAAACGGGGCGGCTAGGACTTTATAGATAAATAAACTAAAAGCATGTTGCTCCGCCACGTGATGCATTGTTAATGGTATTTAATCGAGGCTTGTTGCTCGTTCTTTCGACGCCTGCCGCTCGATTTACCAAGGCTTATTACTCATTATTTCGACGCTTACCGCTCGATTTTATGATACATGCCGCTCGCCTTGATGAGCATGCCTCTCACTCTCAGGATGCATGCCGCTCGATTTTATGAGGTATTCCGGTCGATTTGATGAGGCATGCCGGTCGATTTCATGAGACATGCTGATCGATTTCATGAGGCATGGCGGTCAATTGGATGAAGCATGGCGGTCGATTTGACAATGCTTGCCGCTCGTTTTAATGATGCATGCCGCTCGATTTGATGATGCATACCGATCGATTTGCCGGTGTATGCCGATCGATTTGATGATACATGCCACTCGATTTTATAAGGCATTCTGCTCGTTTTCTCCGGAGCATGCCGTTCGTTGCTTGCTCAACTCGGTCGATTTAATGTAGGCAAGGGCGTTCTGTTTATTTTCTTTTTATCTATTACAGATGTCCAGTTTACAAACTCTTGAACAGCTTAGCGTTCTTTTACCTGAATAGGAAGAGAACAGAATTATTCTGAATGGGATTATTCGCTTGACAGATTCCCACTTGCCCTTAAAGTATCGTCAATGGTAGGCATATGCATTGTCCAGGGATGAGATTGTAGGACAAGAATTAGACCTACAAGTTCTCAATAAACTCAGGTTTGCTCTTCCCGCTGTAGGACTTGCTCAAGCCTTTAATCTAGAGTCCACCATTCTACCCCAAAAGGTTTTTAGAGATTATAAGGTGAGAATCTTACAATGGCCTTTCTGCGTCGGCCTTATAATTGGTCCTCCGGCTCTTGCATCCAGAATAAGGGGATCGGCCGCTTAACATGAGCTAATATGTCTTGTCGATATAAAAACTCTTCTGATTGCTGCTTCCAAGGAATTAGAGGAGGCCTGCTCGGATAAAGACAATGTTGAAAATGTGGCTCCAATGATGAACAAGTCTTGAACTTCTGCTAGGTTGAATAGTCTAGAAGAAGGTCAGAATCAAGTAAAAAATCTGCTACGACAGATGTTGTCCAAAGAAACTGTTTCTTCAGTAGTTTCTGGTAGAGAAGAGATATCCGAGGAGGATATTGAAAATAATTTTGAGGAAACAGGAACAGATAAAGAAGCATCTATTTCCTGGAATCCTCCAGACTTTCAATGTGGGCAAAAAGTTTCTTTTGACTTTTATCCTAAAACTAAAAAGTCACAGGCTGTCATTCTCCCTGCAAAGCCTAATATTGAAAGTTTGACTTATGCTTTTAATTCAATTCAAATCCTGTACAAAATCTCTTGGCTAAAACTGATGGTACTTCTGGTACTATCAGTCATGGCCTTTTTTTGCAAAAGGAAGAGTTGACGTCTTTAATGGACAATTTGGTGGCTGAATTTTCTAATACAAAAGACTTTATTAAGGAAAGGTTTTTCTCGTCGGATTCTCGTTTTAAGGCGCTATCGCACGACGTTCTTCAATTCACTTGTAGACGTAGATCTGAAATTATAGAATCGCTTATAAAGTTTTTAAACCACGTGATAGCTATGCTTCCTCGCAGCTGGAGGCGATTCCACCATCGGCTCAACATTTGTTTTCTGATGAAGAATTTTCTAATTATTTTAGACAATTTTGCAAGTTTTTTCCAACTCAAGTGTCAAGTATCTCTTCTAGGTACTCTTCCGCATTTAAAAGATCATTTAAAAGTTCCTCTAAGGGCGCTAAAGGGGCCACTAGGTACGGTAGAGCCGATCGCAAACGTACCTTCCCTAAATAAGACAAAACATCTTCAAAACAAACTAGACGTCAATGACTGTTTAAAGGTGAAGGGGCGTCTAAAGAACTTTCTTTTAAATTGGTAAAAGCAGGTGCATCTTTAGCAATTTTAAAAATTGTTCAAGGGTACCACATTCCTTTCATGGCAAAATCTCCTCTTGTTCGTGTCAGGCCCCTGACAGCATTCGATGCTTAGATACCCCCTTACCTATTCGCAAAACTAAAAGATCAAGGAATCTTGAAGCCAACAGTAGAGAAATGGGGATTTATATCCAGAATGTTTACGGTTCCTAAGACAGATGGGACTTTAAAACCTTTCTTCAATCTGCGACATCTAAACAAATATCTGGCACCCAAAAAGTTTTTACTGCTAAGCCATTTCAAGGTTACCTTGTTTCTTCAGAAAAACGACTATATTGTAAAGATCGCAAGCCTACTTGCAAATCCCGATAGTAGAAAACACCAGAGATTTCTGTCTTTGGTAAATCAAAACCAGGTGTTTCAAATGTTCTGCTCCGGTAACATTTGCCAAGATATCCATTTGGATAGCAGGTTCTCTCAGAAAAGAGGAAATTCGGGTTATTATTTACCTAGACCACTTTACTCTTGCTCACCAGTATCTTCCTCAGCTTATCCTAGATACAGAAAGGACTCTGTTGTTTCTTCAGGATCTGGAATGGATAGTAAAGAAAGAGAAATCTCCACTTTCCCCAAAAAAGCAGGTACAATATCTTGGCATTTGTGAGGATACCTAAAAATATCAAATAGCTTTACCCCGGAAAACAGTGTCATCTTTAAAACAAGACCTGATTCTAATTCTAAAAAAGGGGTCCATTCGAGAACAATTCAAAAAGCCAGTTTGGCTTTGCCAGAATAGCGTCCAAAGAAGAAATTTCAAGTTTCTCAAAAGGTGGTAGTTCACTGTCGGTGGTGGTTAAGAAACCTGATATGAGTATAAAACCTATTTCAAAAGAATCCAGACATTTTTTTAACCACCGATGCATCCAATCAAGGATGGAGTCGCATTTTGGAAACATCTCTATTTCCCGGAAGTGGTCAGTAAAACAACGGAAGTGGCACATAAATCTGAAAGAATTGTTTGCAATTTAACTTTTTCAGTTCAAAAGTAACGGGAAAAAAAATTCACGTGCAATCCGACAACAAAACAGTGGTACTCTTCATCAAAAATCAGGGAGGGACGAGATCGCCTCTGCTGTTAGGGATAACGACCAAATTACTAACCTTGGCAAAATTGGTTCAAATAAGCTTAATTGCCCACTACACACTGGGAAAAGTAGAGATTTCATGGACGTTGTCTCAAAAAATATGTCAAGATTTTTCTCAAGTGTACCAAGAGGTCCTCAAATCAAGAGCTGTAGAACCTCCATTGCAGATTCCAAGCACGTACCTATGAGACGGGCAGTCCTTCAAACCCATGTAGTGGGTGGTCACATCTCACTAAGGACTGGGAGGAGGTCGATATAAATCTTTTGCTTTCCTTATGGAGGCGATCCACCTTTAAGACGTATACAGCTCCTTGGAGACAATGCGTTTTATGGTCTAAAGGGAATAATGTTTCCTCATTTAATCCGGAGGTAAAGGATGTTGCAAAATATTTGGTTTTTCTGTTTAGAGTGAAAAAGTTGGCTATTAAAGTAAAGTGCATAAATCAGTTGTAGTCATGTTTGCTAATCCATCCATCTCCTTTGACAAAAGAGGTTATCTGGGATGTAGACAAATTAATTGATTGGGTTAAAAGTGAAGTCATGGATGAGTCAAGTTTATTCCAAGTTTCCAGACGTGTTGCAATTATTTTGTTATTAGCCTCAGGTAGAAGAATTCATGACCTTACTTTAATAGACATAGATTATGAAAGCGTTCTTAGTTTGGTTCAAAAACGGACTCCAAATCTTATAGGCAATCAGGATAGAAAATGTTAAAGTCTGATGAGAGTTCTGTTGATGTAGTTTTTCGGATAAAGAATCTAATAAGTGTCTCTTGTTTAAGTAGGAAGGCTAAACCTGATTTAAATAACCTATTTATTACTACTAGAAATCGTGTTGGGCCTGCTTCTCGCGCTGCGATTTCAGGCTGGATTCGTACTGCATTTAAGGCAGCTGGGATTAACTTTCCTCCCGAGACTATACGATCAGCAATTGCCTCTTCCAGATTTCAAAAAGGAAACTGGCAAGGAAAATTTCTTCAAATTCTATTACCAAGAGATTGAAAAAGAATCTTCTAGCATGGCTAAAAATACGGTTGAACAAAACTTTGTGCTCATTTGAAAAAAAAATGTTTATTTATTTTATTATAACATAATTTTAACATTGTTTGGCTTGTGAGGTCAAATATTGGCTTTGTTCCTATATTTTTTATACACATACTATGTAGTTTAGTATTATAAGTTTGCGAAAATACGTATTAGTTATGTTCCTGTAGTTATTTAAATACTTTTTAGTTGATTATGCTCCCGTAGTTATTTAATTACAAGTAGAATTTCTTTTTTCGAGTTTCTTAAAATGATTATTTTCTTTATTAAAATACTTATTTTTGTCTCAATATGCTTTTTAAATTTTCATTTCTCCGCGTTGTCAGATCAGAAGCATTTCTCACCAGGGTCAAGCCATACGGCGTAAAGGCAGAAAAAAGGATTTATTTCAGGTCTTGCCTAGGCTTGACCCCATAAAGTCTGACAACTTTGGCGAAGGTATTGACGAACCGCGCTTCCTGCATTCCTGCTCTGATCTACAGATGAATAGTGGTGAAAATTGCGGCGCGCTGACTTTGCGGAGAACAGTATTCGATTGAAATAGCATAGAAAGTACGCATGAAAGAACAAAACGTAATCTCACCAGGGTCAAGCCTAGGCAAGACCTGAAATAAATCGTTTTTTCTTTCTTTTAGCGGGCAAACGTTAAATATTTTTGCAGTTTATCATATTTTTACAAGCTAAAAGTTGACCATTTAAAAGGGTTCACCTGTAATGATTTGGAGAAAATGCTGAAACACATTGATTTTGTTTGTAAGGGGGAGAGATCTTGAAATTTTTATAGCGGGCATCCCCTTTTAGGGGTAAACCTTACCCCTATATTTTGAATAGGGAAAGTGGGTCGAGTGATACCTTGTTTTGAATGTCTCCTGAATGTCTTGATATGAAATTTTTATTTACTTTCAAAGTAAGTAAATTTCACCTCTAGTAGAAATGTATCCTAGAAGAAAAAATGCAATGACAAAATAAACTATATCAACAAAAGCAAAGTGAACGTGTTTCTCAAAAAATAAAAAAAAATCATAAAAAAAATATTTTTGCATTTGTCCATGCAATTGTGAAAGTAAATATCTCCAAAACTAATCCATATGTTTTCGAAATTTTTACACGGTTGTCAAGAAATTCAAAAACCTTCAAAACAAGGTATCACTCGACCCACTTTCCCTATTCAAAACATAGGGGAAAAGTTTACCCCTCAAACGGAATGCGCGCTACAAAAATTTCAAGATAGCCAAAAAGTATCTTCTTTACAAACAAAACCGATGTGTTTCAGCATTTTCTCCAATTCTTAACAGTTTTTTGAAAAAATCCAGATGAACCCTTTTAAATGGCAAACCCTGTATATTTGTACATATTTTATCTGTCCTGTTTCTAAATTGTTTGGCTGCTTCTGTGGATAACGGTTGTTTTTATTCGGTTGTTGTCTTGGGGTCCAACTAGAGGTGAATTCAATTGTTTTGCCCAAAAATCATTTGATTTGATGAAAATGTGTAAAGTTTCGTCCGCCGATTATGGATGGACAGAAATCATTAAAACTTCGCGTATGCGCAAAAACCCGTTTCCAGCATACCGCTCGGTAACTTCTTTTTATTACATCAAGAAGGCGTCTGCAGGAGCAATTTTTAGAGGAATTTCTTTGTCAGTCATCAGGAAAATCAAACTATTACTACTGCTACTTATACCCGGCTCCTCCAACTTCTCAAATTTCTATACATAATCTCCCTAAATATGCTACAACCCTGAAGTTTTCATGTTTAAATATTTTATTATTTGTGGCCTTTTCTACGAGATTTGCCCCTGTAAATAATAAATTATTACAAGCGACCCTAACGGCCTTGATAAGCGGTCTTTAACCTAAAGTGTTTTCAACCAAAATACACAGAAGTTTCATTATCGTAGACTCCATATCCAACACTTACTAGGATACTCTCACCTTTAACCCTTGAACTTGTATTGTAAGTTTATTCCAATTTTCCGTTCAAAACGTGTGACGAAAGCTTTGGTTGAGTGGTTTCAATATACATTTTTATGGGCTAGCTAAAAATGTCTTAAGGCGCATTTACACAGACAAACTTTCCTTTGATATTGAAATGCCGATAAACATTTACACGAGCCTCTTGAGCAAAATATTCAAAGAAAAGTTCGAGCAAAATCTCGTACAAAAATTTTGGAGAGAATGTTAAGCAAAATTTGTTTGAAGAAATGTTGGTAGTAAAAATTTCTTAAAAATTCAAAATTTACATTTTTATGGGAATTCATTGAACTTAACTGAAAATAGAAAGACCAAGTTTTAAAACAAGGGATTTTGAATAAGGTGCTTTCCGACGGAAAAACGATTTGATGTCGAAATTCACATTTTACCTCATAAGCAACTTCGATTGATCTGATTTTTATAGGGGATATGCCAGTGTAATTGTAACTTTTTTGGGATTGTAAAAAAACGAGAATAAAAAAAATAATAATTGGCACTTATTTATTGCTGTTGCTGGGTTGGGTTGGGTTTGGTCAACGCAATTTTTTTATGAAAGTTTTAGAACAAATTTTCCATAAAGAAAGGACTCTCCGAAGCAAAACAAAAATTCCCAATTCAGTACCCTTTAATTTGTTTATTTCGTTTTATTTTATTGACGCGTAGAACTTGCGTTTCCGATATTTTAAATATTGAAATTTTTAGCGATTTTTACAAGCTTTTATTTATGTATGTTGGTATGTTCGGCTCAAATCTTGCAACTCAATTTTGACTAACTTGTAGATGTCTGACTGAATTCAAATTTGGTATGCAATTTCAGTTTCGGTGACGATGCGATGATATGCATTTATAGTTGCGGCGACAATACAATAATATGGTTTTATTAGGCACCCCCTCCCGCTAGTGAGGGAAGTAGAGGAAGAAAAAGATTTATTTTGTTCGATTTTAATCTAAATTGACATACAGGGGTTTTTAGGGAAGAGTATTATCGAGAGGATGGATTTATGATAGTCTGAAAATTAAAAAATAATTTTAAATGAAAAAAAGCTTTTATAAAATATAAAGTGCACTAAAAAGTAGAAAATAATTTTTAGCATTCTCATATCATAATAATTAAAGTGACGGGCGTAAACTAAAACTAAAAATGTCCATCCATATATCAGAGAAACGTTAGAGTAGTTTGGGTCGAGTAGGCTTGGATTTACTTCACAAAAAAATTGAACTTACAATACCAGATAAAGAATTCTTTATATTTACACGTCGTAGTTGTGGTGAGAGTCGCAAATATCTCCTTTAAAAAAATAATTGTATTTTTGTACTTATGGTATTGATTGTCTTTTTGATACGTTAGTTATAAACGCCTTACCACTCATAACTCTTTATTTTACTTCCTAGTTTAGTCTTTTACAATAATAACTAAGTCAAATGGAAAAATCTATTTACTTTTACAACCCTACGATCCCGACCCTTGTTTAAAAAATATAATTTAGCAGTAATAGACTACACTTTTGAATCGGAATGTTGCCCCTTTGCATATTGCTTGTTCAGTGTCAGTAATCGACCTTGATTATTACATTAAATTGACAGTAAATATCTATCTTCAGCATTTTCATGAACCTTTTGCTTTTTTAAGCAACCCTTGGGGCCTTAAACTAAGTAGGTAAATCTGGTGTGAGGAATTAAAAAAAAAACAATCAAAGCTAAGGTTAAAGTAAAGTTACAAAAATATGTTGATTGAGAATTGAGATCACTGATGTGAAATTTTATTTATTCTCATCTTTAAAAATATGTTTCCAAAACAGATAGCAATAATTTGCTCTAAAATTTACCCGAACAAAATGTTCAAAGAAAAGCTCACAAAAATATTCGCCCAAAAAATTTTAGATCTTTTGCACGAGCTTTTGTTTGAGCATGTTCGTCTGTGTAATTGCGCCTTTAGATATTTTGTGAAAGAATGACGGTTTTCTTGTTGGGGCAAAAGATATGAAAAGGAAAGTCTTTAATTATTTTATAATCAATTTGTTTTAAACTTCGTCAATAATATTTGTTATACTTAACCACTAAATTTATAAATGTTGGTATATAAACCTACAGAAACGCAGAAAAATCCAATAGAAACCTTGTGAGACTGTAAAGCTCATGAATACCAGTAGGATGAAACGACGTCGGAGTCGTACCCAGTAAATGCTAAAATTGTAGTAAACGTCAAATAGGTACATGTTGAAAAAAAAAATATATTCCAATCAACAGATAGGCTAAAATTAAGTCAACTTGTAAGAATGTAGAAAACTCACCATAAACATATAAAAAACCTTAATACAGGGTTCCTAAGCAAATCATTAGGGGGCCAAGCAGCCGTGTATAAGACGCAGACAAACGGAAAAGCACATTAGGCAGAAAAGGATGGGCATGTGGCGATGTTGTCACTACATCTTACACGTAGTAAATCCATTCCAGGTTGTTGTTTTCTAATGTTTTCCATTTTCATACCTTTAGGACTGGAATAAAAATTGTTTTTGCTCGACTTTAATACCAAACTGATGAAAGATATCGTAAAAAAAAAAATATTTTTCGGCTTTTCATTTTGTAACCATTATCCTTACGCACTGTTTACAGGCTGGGGCCTGAGATACATGCAAATGCCTAACCTAAAGCGTTTATACACGGCCGGAGAAATCGACTGAGATATTTCCGTAGAAACTTTATCAAGCAAATAGGACGGGTTGACGCCTTCGAACGTCCAACCCGGGTTTTGCACTTTGATTCGAAATCAAAAAGGAGGAACAGTCAGATGTGTGGCACAAATTACGTAACGGTGATTTTACCAATTTTTGACCCCCTCCCTATGTAATGTTTTGTAACGGTTTGGCACGCCGCTCCCCTAATATTACGTAACGATTTTAAGACCACTACCCCCCCCCCCACTTATTTTCATTCAAAATTTTCTTAGTTTCACACAAATGCAAACGCTGTCGAAAACCCCCCTCCCCCTACGTAACGTTTTGTAACCCCCCTCCCCCCTATGACCATTACGTAATTTGTGCACGACCCCTGTAGTCCCAGTGGAGGAGGGCGAGAAAATTGATATTTTTTTCTTAAAAATTATACTCTTTAGACCTATTTCTTTGCGTTCCCGAAATTACGTAATTTTTGAAAAAAATTGTAAGCGGCGCCATTTTTATTTCGTGCTTTGTTTTTCTAACATTTTTGCGTTTGGCTAATTAAATTGAAAAATTTTTGCCTGCGGCGCCCTTTATCTTCTCACTCGAAACCAACATCCCCCGTTTTAGGAAAACTGATCCCGTCTCTGTTTCTAAATTTTTTCGAATAAAAGTAGAGTATGACCATGGGGGAAATAATTTTTTTCTACGGTATGACGAAAATTTCGAGAAAGTTGAAGAAAAAAATTAAAAAAGTTGCAGAGCTCAAGTTTTTTATAAAAAAAACGTTTTTTGTAAAGAAACAGGGCAAAATAAATCTTTTTACCCCTTTTTGGGTGTTACAAATATTGGCAGCCCCTTATTTTTTGCTTTTACCCTCCCGCTAGTTTTGAAGAATTGGTTCGCTACATGTTTCGAGATCATGTCATAAAACACCTCGAAAATATCAAATGTAGTGTAGGGCCAGCTTTATTTAAAATCAATATTATAGCAAGCAAAAAGCTCTCCAGGAAAAACAGCGCCGTTTATTGATTTCTTTGGCTGCTAGTGCTAGCTGCATGGTTTAGCCGTTTCCGGATAGATGTCACTAGTAGAACAAAATGGAAAGAAATTTAATTAAAAGCGAATTTATTTCTTTCTAATGTTAACAACCTCACGAGTTTATCGCTCAGTATCGTAAATAATGGACCCTGCCGCCTCCTTTAAGCAAGAAAAAGCTGTGGTTTGGACCTGAAAACATCTGACTTTTAATTAGATTAGACGTTCGCCATCTAGCGGAATTTGAAGACATCTTGTCAACGGTTATTATTGCAACTATGATTTATGCTCACAATGAAAGAGTGGCAACAATTTTTTCTCATGAAAGCAGTCTGGAGATAATAACAAACTGGCACCATTGCTTTTGTGCGCGCAGAACTTTCTATGCCATTTCTGTTTAAATTATTGAAATCCTATCCCTAAGGAAAATCTTAGGAACCTGTATAATTAACATTGGAAATAATACATTCAATAATTTTAAATATTTTATTAACCAGACCACAGCATTAACGTGAATTTAGGATGGAATAAAGTATAAATATAATTGTTTTTTTAACATTTCACAACTGCCATGAAAATTTGTTTATTTAACTAATTTTTTTTTCAGTTTACAGCTTTCAATGCAAATTGCTAGTTAATATATAGGGTTAACTAAAATGTATTTATAACATGAAAAAATCAATTAAAATATATTTTTTTTAATTTTCTTTTACTTCCATTGCATTTTCTAGCCAAAACAAAATAAAATGACCGTTATAACATCAAATAATTTATTAGAAAATGGCTTTTTTGATACCTTCATCAAAAACATGATTTTAGTAACTGTGTGTAGATAACTAAAACATGACTTTTTCGTTACCGTGTAAAAAAACTTTTTTTTTGATCACGGGTGCAAAAAAATATTTCTGTTCGTTTTTTACCCAAAATTAAAACGAAATAGCAGAAAAGACTAATATTGAGAAAGTCTAATTATTCTTGCCTAAAAATTAAGCCATTTCCAACAGTTTTCACTGAGTATTTACGAAAACATCATTTAAAAACATCGTCAAAATATCAAACTGTCAAAGACTTAAATGTTATTTCATTTACCAGCCGCCTTGATTTATAGTGTAAAGATGGTGTGTTGCGAGAAGTGCTCTTTGTTCGAGATTTTTAAAAGATATTTTCCGGTGTTTCATGGATTTTTTGAAAAATGTATTAAAAAAAATAGTGCTAATAACTCGCGGCTAAACTGTGCTTTTTTTACTCGCGTTTTTAAATACTTCACTGCGCTCATTATTTAAACTAACGCTTGTAAAAAAAGCACTATTTTACCCACTAGTTGTGAAAACTACTGTTAATTCATATTCGAACTTCAATCGAATCAATTTTTTGACACTGACACCTTTATTGTTTCAGTCCGGACACACCCTAGCTTCTTACCAAATCGCATCCAAATCGATTTAGCAATCTTTGCCTAACTGCGGAAGAAATAACACACACGCAAACTTTATAATATCAGTAGGATTTCTCAGTAGACTTAATACTTTGCGCAACAAGAATCCGCCAAACTGTTCATATGATGTGAATTTATTAATTTTTCTATAGGCGCCGCCTGTTAACCTATAGGTTGACGGTTTGGACCACATCGTCGTCTTCCACTTTTTTGTTTTTTTTTTCTTGGAGCGTATTGTGATAGATTTTCAGAGCACAACAATATATTTTTTAAATCAAACAAATATGGTCTTTCTCCACTAAATTTTATTTCTTAATATCAAAAACCCGACATGTTTCGGCAGTTTAGACTACCATCATCAGGGGGTTCCTGGCTTGAGCTACAGTAAAGCAGTATGGCCGAATAAGAAACAAAGAAAATTAAATGGGCCGAATCAACGGACCATCAGTACCCTCAGCAATGGAGAAAGAAAAAAAAGGAAGGGGAACCCATAGTTGAAAAAAGTAATATATTTTAAACATCACTTTTTTAAAAAACGAATAACGTAACTAGGTATCTCAAATAACAAGTTTTTCATTTAAAAAACCAAAAATGCAACATATATAATGCTTTAAATCAAAATTTAAATTGGAACGGTTTTTCATGAAAAACTCTAGAAGTTTTTTAAATTAAAAACTTGATCCCTTCTGACATGGTCAGAAGGAAATCATGTTATTTGATATACCTAGTTACGTTATTTGTTTTTAAAAAAGTGATGTTTAAAATTTTTTTTTTCAACTATGGGTTCCCCTCCCGTTTTTTTTTTCTTTCTCCATTGCTGAGGGTATTGATGGTCCGTTGATTCGGCCTATTTAATTTTCTTTGGTTCTTGTTCGGCCATACTGCTTTACTGTAGCTCACAACACTGATGATGGTAGTCTAAACTGCCGAAACATGTCGGGTTTTTACATTAAGAAATAAAATTTAGTGGAGAAAGACCATATTTGTTTGATTTAATTATCAACTTCACCATCATGGACTACTTCAACAATTTAATATATTTTTTGTTTGAAGCCATATTTTATAATTTTTCTATGGTTAAAAAATGTTTGTTTTTCTCTGGTTAACAACATTTCTTTTTCATTGTTAGAAAAATAATACATTACATTTTTCAACATCAGAAAACGGGTTATTAAGCGGATTTTTCACTATGAATATTAATTTAAAAGTAACATTCACGCTAACGTTATTAAAATAGTTTTTTGCCTAGTGGGGTACTATAAGGTCACCCTCTTTTTTCAAAACGGTGACGCCAAATTCTCCTCGGTTGCGGAGGCGAGAAGTGGAATCAACGACGAATCAAATGTGGGCTTGTGGTAAAGTTTCTCGAAATTAGAAATTCTGTATTCTGTTTGAATGTAGCTAAATGTTATGAAGATGAGAGTTTGCTGAAATTATTATTGTTATTGTTGTAATTTCTAAAATGAGTGGAGGTTACACCTGAGGTAAGGTACAGAAATAAAGGGTTTTCATAAAAGCTAAACGAAGTAATAAAGGAGATAAAAAAATGTTATCACAAATAATGGTATATATTTGGTTTAAACTATAATATTAACATATAATATAATGAGATCCTTACTCTACGTTTTTGGGTTGATCTAATTCTAATAAATTAAAACTGTCCTGGTTTAAAAATTTTGCTAATATTTGTTGACTGGCAAGTAGCATTTTTCCGTCTTCCGACTAGTTTTGTACGGCATCTAACATCAGAGGGAGTATAAAAGTTGACGACTTTACCGGTCTAAGTCAAGGATTATACTGTATCTTTCGTTGTTACGACGTCTTAGCTTGTATAGACGAATGTAAGTCGTCGAGATAACGTTTGGAGCCGTTGTGTTTAGTCTAGTGCAGATTCACGACAACGCTTCGACGTCGTTAAGGAGAACGTTAGAATGTAGTACAGAGTAAGACGTTAGCCCGACGTCTGAACTTGTAGTACTTGTGTTAGTAAAGTTTTCTGACGATGGTACAACGTCTGTGCTGCCAACGTTGCAATCAATAAAAACTACGATGTCCGTCCTACGTCCGGGATGCGACAAATGTGCCGAATATATGTGGTGATGATATTTGACCTACACCTGACGGTTTTTCTTTGTTAGGGTTTAAAATCCAACCCAAACTAATAAAAATTACACTTCCTTTTTGTATTTTCGTTAGCAGGTACATTTTTGTGTTATGACTAATAATGCCAAAGAAAAACCAATTCAAATATTCTACCACGTTTTACACGAATCTAGAAGCTTAACTTTAAACTTACCTTAACTAAGCCTTAAAGCAGTTTTTAGTGTGTTGTGTATCACTTATGTTGATCACTTAGCGTCTTATATACACGTGGTTGCAAAACATAAAACGCAAGAAAATATGAAAGACAGTTGGCACTTTTCTGGGTCTTATTCCGATGTCGGACAGATGTAGTGGAGAAATCTTTTTTTGGAAGCAAAGTTCCCTAAACAGATTAAGTTAACCAAACAATACCAGAGATCAGACCCACCAGATCGAGTCAAAGTTACACGGCTGGCGACATCTAGGATCTTGCAGTGGAGATGAAACCAACGTTTCGCTAGAACGGGCGACCGATTAAGTAAACAAAAATTCACTAGTGGTTAGGACCAGTCAGATTTGGAAAATAAAACTGGACTCTTAGTAGAAATTGGGCAAGTTTACTGGAATTCTCTGACGTAGCCATCTTTTCCTTGCGGTAGTTGTAGATAAATAATAAAGCCGATCGGAAATTTTGTATTTTTGTGTGAAATATCATGAAATCGCATGAACTTTGCAATAAAATATTATTGACATGTCTAAATACATCATTTAAGTATATTATAATAAAATAGTGAAGTTTTTTTTTCAATTAAATCTTATTTTTTATTGAAAAAGTGAGACTATTCGTGGCGATGGTGTATTTTCGGCCTTGCATTGGTCATGTGTGTCAGTAAAGTGAAAGGCGTTGGTAAGTTTTGGTGTTCAGTCTAGTCTTCAAGCTCGCACAAGCTACAAGTCTCAATGTTCTCATGAGGTATGTAAAAATTTTGACATGAAACACTGACGGCATCTTATATGTCTGCCAACCTTGCAAGTATAAAAATCTAGGAATATTTTTTTGACCTTTGGTTGTTATTTCAAATCAGAGCGAAGGGGTTACCTAAATTTAGACAAAAATATTAAGCAAGTTTTTTATCCAGGCATTGAGCTATTTGCACTAAGCACGACTTAGTTTGTAGTTCAAATTTCTGTATTCCCTCTATGGAACTCACGTATAGCGACGTCGGTACAACACGGATTTTTATTCCCCATATTGGTTGAGTCGATGTGCGGTCGGTCTGACGTAGCTTCCTGACGTTAGGTTGTCTACGCCAACGTCGAAACGACGTCCAAATGCTAATTGGGTTGCAATTTACAAAGAGAATTGTAAAATCGTTTCCCGCAAATAACTCAAACAACATAATATCTTTGACAATAAAAATGATTTAATTTTTTTTTAAATTTAAGGCACTAAAGATGAAAACTCAAGCCGCCTCTAACTGCCCTATTTTTAACTTTTATCTCTGTTTTAATTTTAGGGATTATTCCTAAAATAAAGCGTAAAAAGAGCACCTTTTATCCCTGGAATGCAAAAGATATTTTTCGTCCTCCCACTTTCCTGTCGAATGGATCTAAAAAAAATGAGTCTTAACATTATAACCGCTTTTTAAAAGCTTTTAAAATTAAAATAAGGACGCTAAATAGTTTTTCGCGGTTTTCTTTTTAGTTTTAAGGGAAACGTCAAATTGTGCTACTTTATCTCAATCTTAACTTCGCCGTATTTTTACAGTCTAAGAGAGCATCAAATTTTAATCATACTCTTAAAAAATGTACAGTTTTTCACTCACAGGAAAATTCTAAACCATTAGACCTTTACAAGGGGTATTTCAAAATTTAGTATCAAGATATGGGGCGCATTTTTCAGGTCGAATTAGGGTCCTTTCCCTATAGTTATGAAATTAATGGAAATTTTCGATAGCTTTTTAAATTTAATAGTGTGGCAATTTTACAATGCACCCAGCAAACACGAATTAAAAAATAGTACTTTTTAAGTACTTTCCAATCTGTCAATAACGTTAAAGTACTAAGTAGCAAATACTTACTTAGTATTGATTTGGGACAACAGCAAGTATATTTTGATAACAAAAAAAGCTGCATTTTGTTTTCTTTGTACTCTCTTATTATTGGTAAAAACATAACGTATTAGTACTAAATAGAAAGTTGTATAAGTAGACTTGTTTTATGAAATAATGCGGTAGCATTAAGCACAAATAAAAGCCAAAATTATGCTTCCGGATTGCTAAAATAATTTTTAGTTATTAAAGGGCATTTTGGTATTGACAACAAGTACGACTTAAGAGCGGGAAACAGTTAAAGGACTCATTCCAAAGCTGGAAGGAGGGTAAGACATCGTGTATTACTGTAGCGTAAAAGATTTTTAAATTCAGTTTCTACAAATGTACAGAATTTAATAAAAAATAATATACATATATAATACAATTGTTTAATATGTGGGCCATGCAACCAACTCCAATAATATGTTTATTATTAAGTCCTTGTTTTACTTTGGTGTACCCATTATTTTGCCCTAACCGGCTAACATCACCAAAATTTGAATTAGTATTATCAGCGCATAAAGCAACTATTTTTTTGCTAATATTGTGTTGAGACAAAACATTAATCAAATATTCACTAACTTGGTCTGACGTTTCGCCAGGTAAATCTTTCAGTTTTAAAATTTTTAGTTGGATGCCGTTGGTAGAAAGAAAATATCTAATTAGAATTGGTACAAGTTTTGTATTTTTATGGTTTGACGCATCAACGCAAATAGTAGCAAACGCCTTCAATTATCTATTCCGATTTTGTCCGTGCGCTTGCGTATCTAGGTTCGAACATCAATTGAATTAATTTTGACTCAGAAGCCGCCGATCTGAAGCTATGATTATGCTGTATATGGTGATAAGCCCAGGTGCCCTCCGCAGCTTTTCTTGTTTTTTCATCCAACGTACTAGATTTGAAGTAGTTTACCATACTACTCGTACCAGCAACAGCAGCAGCACCAGTCTTATGGTTAGCGGATTTTATATGCTCTTGACAATCCTCGAATTATCTTGTCCAAAGTTTTTCAGAAACGAGTAAGTATTTGGAAATTTTCATTGAACACACACACATAGCCTTTTCTATTAACATTAGCTAGACTGATTCAAATATAGACTGAGTACACTTCCGTTCACATAAAATGCATACAGCAGAAGTTAGGTGCAGGTCTGTGGAATTTAAAGGCGAATTTTTCATGACCCTAACTACTCTGTGGTTTGTTAGGATAATGACGTCAGGAATGACGTCACGGTTAACTCACTGGTTAACAGCTGATTTCGTTGACAAGCACAGTATACCAATTTACGTTCTGTGATTTTGTCTTCTTCTAACCTCACTTTTATGTAAATAAAAGGTTGGATATAGTAGAACTATTACTAGGTACTACTATATGGTGCTGCTGCTACCAACCTAGAGACAGTTATGCAAATAACTCTAGACCTACCTAGATTCCCTATTAAAATTTAGAAGTACAATTTCAACAGCATTTAGAGGCCTGTGGGCCAGAAAAAAAACAAAGAGACCAAGAACGAGTAAAAAAATTAGGTAATTATGCAGTATATGGTTTTCTGCCTTTTTTGATTTTTTTATGAAAAAGTCTTTATAGAGGCACCTACTAGGGTTCCTAGGACCCCAAATCCGCCGGTGCCGGTTTTTTTTTTAAAAAAAGGGTGCCGGGGGGGAGGGGTGATTTTAATGTGTTTTTTTTATTGTTTTGTGTTGGATTGGATTAGATTGGGTTGGGCTGTGTTGGATTGGGTTGTTTTAGTGAAAAAAAGAATAAAAAAAATAAAAAAACCAACCGGCGCCGGCGGATTTGGAGTCCTAGGGACCGTATAGGTAAGTAGGTGCCCCCATAAAGAATTTTTCATAAAAAATCAAAAATATCAGGAAACCGTATTGCATAATTACCAAAAATTAGTCTCCAAAAAAAATCGATATGGTTCACATATTTTTATTGTGGCAATTTCCCGCGAAAAATAAAGCAACACCATCAGCATTTTGACAATTTATTGTGTATTCTGTATACTCTTTCAGGCACACTGCAATTGCATTTTCTAAATAGGTAAGTATCAAAAACAATCCAAGTGTACCATATATATGCTACCTAGTAAAATTTACGCGTAATGCATAATGCCGGACAAGAGGAAATTTATAAGATACATAGGTAAGGTACCTTTTCTTATACCTAAATACCTATGTTCAAACACCAATGACTGGGTCATCTGTTTTGATAATAAAAGGTTTTTTGTTAAAGAGCACTCACTACATACTCCAGTATTATTACTTACTTATATATATATATAATTATTATATATATTATAATCTATTGATATGAAAAAATCACAGATATGGAGAAAGTTAAACCCCCACTTATAAACTCGTCGTTGGAATCCCAGATAAGCGTTAACGTCGAACGGTAACGTCGGGTTTATAAATGGTGGGTAAAATGCGAAAAAAATAAAAGTGGAATATATTAAGGACTCTTAGATATATATAACTCTTTTTTTGTCGGATTTTTAAAATTTTCGAACGACAAAAATTTATCAGCCAATATAGACCGCACCAAGCGAAGACCCCCTAACCTCACTTTCAAACTACAATCACAAACCAACTGCAAGAGGTAGTTTGCCAGGTTAGTTTGGTCTGACGTCATGGTAAGAAAGCCCACTCGCAAAAATGACATGGTTTATGGTTTAGTTAAGTATGACGTCACACATGATGCGCCATTTCAAATACAATTGATTGTGGTTTGCAAACCACACACGCAAAAATACGAGTGGTTTGGATAACCATAACCATGGTATAAGCAGTTTACTATGAAAAATTCGCCTTCATTTTTGCTAATTGCGTTGCTTATTGTAACTGACTTTGACGTTTTCCAATTACAGGTTACATCTTTTGACATTGTAAACATAAGAAGAATGGGCCACTTTCTCACTTTGGATTAAGTTATAACTTAGACTTAAGTGCTTGCAAGGGCTGTCAAAAATTTCAACTTAGGCTTAAGTGATTTCAGTTTATGTCAAATTGATACTTAAGTACGATTTTGGCCCTTACACTTAAGAGTTCGAATTTGAGGACTTAAGTTGGAAAACAACATATTTAAGTAAATTGTTTTCCTCCTTATTTAAAAGGTTACAACCGGTTGCAAGTTTATGTTTATTGTTTATCAGATTGTTTCAGTTTAATGTCGATATATAGAACTTGCAAAAGATTAGTGTTTTATGCAAAGGGCGAAAATAATACCTACCTAATACGTATTTTGAATTGTATAATACCTTTAAGAGTAATAAGAAGGTAAGTGTACAAATGGCGACAATGACACGTGATAATTAAAAATGTCAAATAGTTTTTGTTTTGTTGGGCAACACCCATAGATAAACCGCCTTCAAAGGAGCAATGCCTACATTTCAACTATTTTCTAGGCTGTGGTTAGCTGAGTCAAGTTACAACTTTTTCTAACCTCTGCAAGCCAATTAGGTCTTAAGTCTAAGTTGTAACTTATCCTTAAAATTAAGTTAAGCCAAAGTGGGAAAGTAGCCCATCATATCAATAAATAAAACATTTTTTTTATTACTCAACATTTTATTATAAAAACTTTTTCTTAAAGCTCATTATGACCGAAACAAGGTGGTCCATTTGTGCGAATAAGAAAAAAGTATTAAGAAGAAGAAATTGTTTGGCGAAAGGAAAGCAATAACTTAATCATTGTCTTTGCAGACAACCAAAGTTGTTCAAAATCATAAAGAAATTATTAAAAAAACACTACGTAAATTAAAAGAAAAATCAAGAAAATGTTTCTTCAGTAGCGTGTCATTGTGCCGTCAACCTCGGTAATGTTTGCCAGTCTTCGTGGCATGAAATCTGCTAAATTTTTAAATAAATTTGGATTTGAAACAATGACTTCTAAAAGGAGCCCCATGTCCTCTCGCTGATATCCAACTCCACACAATACTGGCTTAACTAAAACTCTTACTCGACTTAGAATCCCTTAGCCTACTATAGCGGTCATATTGACACAAAACTGACAGAAAATCCATGTTTTACCTATCAATTTGGTTACAAAAATGGCGAAAATCTTTGGCTAAAGGGCAATGAATTCTAAACAATATATTTTTCGAGATAGCGTGTTCGTGACTGAAAGATTTTTTCATCCGTGAAGACCACCTATTGCCAAAATTCTTCTTCTTGTAGTGACTAGTTTAGTGCAAAAATTAACCTAGCGTGCTTCTCGTCCGCTCTCCAACTTATCCGTCTGCGTGTCGTTCTTATAGACCCAGGAAAATGTGCCTCAATTTTTGCCTCTGGGTGGTCTTCAAGAAAGTCGCTAACCCTGTGAGGCTGAGGCGTACTGTACCAGTGCCTCCCCTTCGTCGAACAGTTCCTTCTTCTTGATACTTTCCGACCAACCACCGTCTAATTTTGCCAAAAATTGCGAGGCTCATAATACAATATATAAAATCGGCGTACGCATTTTATGTGGCCGGAAGTGTACTTTACGCTTTATCCTCCTTTTATATACCCGTGAGATAGAACGAAACCTACCAAGAATATTCATGCATCGCCTACTCGCATAAGTTCTCGAATTTTTTTATTCGGACTCAGGAGCTCGTGCGCTCTCTCTCACACTTAAAGCGGAGTGCAGACATAGTCCTCTTGCGAGGCTACCTGCTGCCAGAACTTAACTAAGAGTATCCAGTCAGAGCGAAGCTCGTCGTTAAGGTGACACAGAATAAAATAAAAGATGAGAAATATAACTTAATCTTTCAAGACTTGTAAAGGTGACACAAAATAAAAAAAAAAGATCAGAAATGTAACTGAATCTTTCAGGATTTGATCAAGGGTAGAAATAATACATTAAACAAACGGTTGCCCAAAATCCTGAACTTGTGTACTGGCCAATCCCGTACGGTTGGTCATCGTGGATAATATCAAATGGAGAAAGTTCCCAGGGTTTTTCTTGTAAATTTTCCGTGCTCCACTGGACTTAAGCTTTGTTGTTTTTACAACCTAGTTGTAGTGGTTTTCTTTTTAATTGTTTAAGGGTTGAAAATTTTTGACTTGTGTAAAAATTGTACTATTTTTTAACATTAATAAACTATCTATCTATCTATCTATCTATGTAAAATCGTGGGCAAACGCAGCATTAAGAACCGCAAGATCCACTAGCTAAACCCAGTTTACGTACCAGATATTTTAAAAACATATTTTGTCATAAGCGCTTATTATTTTCGTCTAGTTCAAGACATAAGCTTCTGTACCTAACTTTCGGTCAGCCGCAATTCCTTTGGGTTGCTTCATTTTCATACGGACTGCTCCTACCGCGAAATCCCTGCTCCAAGATATTGACCTTATTTGCAACAACGTTCTAAAGTTAACATGCTCATCGTCACGTAGTTTCGTAAACATAAAATCCACTCAAAACGCGAGTGCACGCCCTCCAGGCTCGAACGCTTAACTTGTGTGATAGTTTGAGTTTGTTCACATTTAACTAAGTAAATTTTGCAAAATACGAACTTAATTTCTGGATAAACTGGAGCCAACAAATCACTTACTTTGTTTATACGGGCCCCTTAAAGCGCTTTTATGTAAGGACGGTTTGAAAATTTTGTCGTATAAACACCACTAAAACTGTTTTAAACACTAAATCGACTTTATTTTAAAGCGATTTAAGAAAGCGGTATATAGCTTTAAAACTCCGTTATAAACACTTTCGAAACGTTTTAGCGCTTTTCTTTCAATCTAAAGAAATACTCAACCCCGGTCTTCTGAAAAATCTTTTGTTAGCTAGTTGTTTTATTTGTTTTTTCTTGAAACTTGAAAACCCTCAGAGAAAGCGATTTTATTTAAAACCGCCCTTAAATAAAGCGCTTTTAGGTGCGTATAAACGTAGTAAATGTTTATCGCATACATGGAAAACTTATAATATGCAAATTACTCTCCTCTCAACTCTCCTAATCAAGTCAGCCTGCAAAAAATGCAGAGACAAATTCTTCTGGGCTCGAGCAGACTGTGTTATGCATCACAGTCTCTAGAATAAACACGGTCCAGTAATTTTTTTGCTCCGCCCACCTGATGACGACACAAAGATATCAGCCTGCTTTCTTTATTGATTTTTTTGATGAGTGATATTTTGGGTTATATTATTTTTGCATAAATTTTGTAATAAAAGTTGCACCACACTCGCTAACGTTATGGCCAGTTTCGGGCTAGCTAAACGAAGCCGTAACAGGAATAATTTACTTTATTTCGCCACACTATGACAAATAAAAACTGGTCTTACCCACTACACAGGCGCGAGAGCAACTAGAAATAGTGGCAGGCATAACGGAATATTAAATTGTAGCCGTCCACAGGAAGACAACAACTCTCTAATCTAAGTAAGAAAGAGACACTAGTAAAAATGTGATGTGAGAAAAGGATGGTCTTTCCCGACAAGATGGCAATATGCGACCCAAGAGCAGCTGAGCGACAGAGACACCGCCAACTAACGAATGCTAACTGACAGCCCAAAATTGCCAGTCACGGCACATGTAAATAACGAAAACAAGTGAAAATTCTCGGGTTCTCCTACGAAAAATAGTGAAAAAGGTATCGTGCACAGGTAACTAATAGAATGCTCTCAAGTACTATTCCTTTGTGTGTTGTTCTTTAAAACAGTGGCGTCTTATGCCCTTTTATTTATCCAACTACTCAGGCCTGTTTTAACCTAAGATTTCCTTTTTCTAGGGGCAAACCTTGCATAAAATGAAAGAAAACAGGCTGACAATCACTCTTAACTGCTCACAATAAATCTCGGCAAGATTCAGTTGGTTACAGTAACTTAAACGACAGGCAAGGCCCAAAGATTTGGCCCTTCGTAGATCCAGGAGACATGAGTTTATAGGCATCATAGGTGGAGTCTTAAATAGGGAGATACACCGTAGATGACACAGGTTAGGACCCACTTTACCTCTATGATATTATTTAAATATAAGTAAAGGAGCTATCAGGGTCGTTTAGCACAGTTGTCGTTATTACCAAAGCACCTTACAAAAGTGCCATTCTTAAAAATAAATACTCAAGTGAGCTACCGATTAAGCTAATGTTTATGACCTTTTTTTTCAGGAGCGACCAAACTACTCGCCGTGGCCACTGAGAGTTCAATTCTCCCATAGAATGTTATAGGCATTATCAACAGCAATCAGTAAAAAGCACTTTAATTTTATTCTAAATTACAAAAAAAAAATAATTAAAATAGAGTAGAAAAACTGTTACTAGCGTTTTAATAAAAGACCGTTTTATGAGTAAAAATCTTAGAAGCAAAATTGACTGCCTTATTTAATATATAATACAAATCTTGAAAGCGAATTGGAAGTTTTACTTTAGTACTTTAAACAATGTTAATCATAAGAAAAAGATAACAAACTAAACAGCTATAATAGTTGTCTCATAATTATTCAAGCATTCTTTCCTATAAATCCTG
The DNA here is from genome assembly GCA_963921995.1 of Oxystoma pomonae. Classification (NCBI taxonomy): domain Eukaryota; kingdom Metazoa; phylum Arthropoda; class Insecta; order Coleoptera; family Brentidae; genus Oxystoma; species Oxystoma pomonae. The sequence continues at coordinate 74,835,552 of OY998166.1, read as the reverse complement.
GTAGAATCAATACATTTCGTTTGGAGTTACATAGATGGCGCAAGCAGTTAGTCGATCACATTAAAATATTAATAAAATAGTACTCTTAAGGAGATTCAAGATTTAATTTTGGGTAATACTTTTAGTGAACTTTGAGATCGTTACAATTTGGTGAAAGATCAACGCATGCAGGCCAAAAATAAATTATTATTACTCATACATAAAAAGTTGTAATAAAAGATACAAGCAAAAATTAAGTCTTGCATCAGTCATTTACACAAGAAAAAAAAGAAAAATCCGTAAAGCTAATTTAATTTGTCAAGCCTTTGTACAATTTTCACTTGCTATCTTTGTTTCGACATCAGGTCGAAAAGTGGGGCAAAATTACCAGACCGTATCTATTCTAGGGACCGTAGTCATGCATTCACTGTAGATTTTTTGCTTTTGACTTTGCCCAGGGCTAGAGGCCATCTACACAATTTTTGGCAGTTGGGTCGCGATTCTTCAGAAATCGGCAGAAAATCTCACCCGTCAGAATTCTGGTAAGTGGCATATTTTACTTATTGCCTCATTTAAAATAAAAACGCTGCGTCCGTAATATTTATCTTAACGTTATTAAAAAAACTTTGTAATTTTTTCATTAACATTTTGTAAATTTTCTATTGTAAAGAAATTCTGCAGGACTAGTTTTACGGCGGAGGATTGTTTACACCCAATTAAAAAAAAAAGGTTTTTCACAAAAACTGCCTACAAAAATAAAACTTGACGTATTTACTGTAACAGTATTAAGAAACTAAATTTAAGAAATATTAGCAAATAAGTACTGCTAAAAAAGCAGTTAGTTTATTAAACTTGTGTTTACCAATCGTCAGTTTTTTATCAGATCGAGATTTTCTGACACTTGACACTTGACCTTGTTGTCTGTATACAATTTTTGGGCAGTTATTGATTTACCAAAGGTGAGACAGCGCCACCTAGAGGAGAAATTTTTTTCTCTTGTACTAGCCTGGGCACTCTCGTTTGACAGTTAATCCACTTTTCACAGCTGATCGATGTCAAAATCAAAATCTAAACAATTCCAGTTTCAATGCAATGTTTTCGTTTGGATTTTTTATTTAAAATTTCGTTTTTTCGGCAATTTTAAGAACTTTTTCGAGTTGGTTTTTGCCTCGTCCCGTTCCAAAAATATTTGTGCTCTGTTTTATGGTTTATAGTGTCTAAAGCATCGATCTATTAGTTACCATTCACAGAAAAGTTGGCTAAATAGCCCTAAAAAGAAAAAAAGAAAGCCTGGAATAAAAAAAAATATTTATTTTGCTTGATAGAAGGTCGGCAGTGGTAAGGTAAGAATTTACATGTAGGTATACTTATATTAACCACATTATTATTATAAGACTGCTTACCTTATGGAACTCTGAATCCGCCTTAAATGGTTAAAATCAAACACATTTCATTGTGTATGCATGGCTTTTTAAGACATGAACCAAGCCTAAAGTAAAGTGATAAACAATAAATTGCAAAACAAATGGTTTTCCATATGCAACAGAACTTTTTCAACACCGAAGCGTCGACGATGATATATGCACATAAAACAGGGCACAAACATTTTTGAAAAGGGACGGGGCAAAACCAATTCGAAAAAGTTCTTAAATTTGCCGAAAAAATTAAATTTTAAATTAAAAATTCAAAGGAAAACATTGAACTGACACTGGCATTGTTTAGATTTCGATTTTGACATCGATCAGCTATGAAGAGTGGATTCACTCTCAAACGGAAGTGCCCAGGCTAGCACAAGAGAAAAAAATTTCTCCTCTAAGTGGCGCTGGCTGAGAAACTCGATTTGGCAGTTGTCAAAAACTGTCAAAAATTGCAGGCATTTGAGATGTCAGTCTATTTCATAAAATCGATTTTATATGCAAATATGGTAAAACAACAAAACTCTCAAATGTATAGTGTATAGTTACTAGGGACGTTTGCTACCTCTCATTTTGGCCCAATTTCACTTTATCTCTTATTTGAAGCATTCGCACTTGATAAGAAATAACGATTTCCCTTAATAACCGATAAAATTTGACGTTACCTGACGGTGAGTACCGTATCTCTTATAATTAACATGGTTGCCGACAGTATACAGACAAATATATAAATTGATTTTTGTATGCATATATGTCCTGTTCCTTTTTAATTGTAAAGATAAGTGTCAATTTTTGTTTAATCATTTTCTTTGGCTAGAATTTATTGAGAGATGTAATAGGGGTCTCCATTGGTAAAATTGGTGCGCTACCCGTAATGCACTAACACTGGCTTGGTGTTGTAAAAAAATTGCGTCAGTGCAGTCTGAGTGCAGATTGAATGAAACATGAAAAAAGCTGCGCCCAAACCAGAACACTCGTTTCACTTAAACACTTAACTTAATGCATAGTAGCGTAGTACCATTAAAAAACTTTTTTGACGTTAATTAGTGAGTATTGACTTAAAATGTAAAGGCGGAAAGAAGTTTTCGGTGCGCCACGAGCCCCCAGAGCCGGTGCGGAAAAAGTTGCACTTAGTGCAAAACCAAAATGATCTGTTTTCCAATGGAACATGAAAACTGAAAAAGTGCACCCCAATAAAACAGCAGCACCGCCTTAGTTGTGCACTAGAGGCGCACCAGTTTTACCAATGGAAACCGCTATAAAACATTGACTTGCACTGGCAACTGTGACAAGTGATTCAGATCTGTTTATTATAACCTCCCTTTTCTGTGTTGTGTTTTCGAATTTTTAAAGATTATTATTATTAAAATTCGCGGTAAGAAATAGAAGAATAAGATATTTTAAATGAAAAATATTATTGGACAAATTCTTTTTGTAAATCTTGACAATAATAAATACCGTTAATGCACTTTAGGGATTAAATGGTGTTCACAAAAATTGAGTTTTAATATCGAAAAATTGAATGAAATTTTTGGACATTTAAACTAAATTTGTGTGGACACCATTGATACAATGTTTGAAACTGTGTCATAAACTTTTTACATCCTGAGTTACCTACCTTAAGTGACTTTCACTCAATTTTCAGAAATATTTTTTTCACTGAGAGTGCCTTTGAGTAAATGAAAATGTTCATTTTTTTACTGTGTAAAAGTACCGTGCAATGTTAAATTCTAGTAACTCAATTTTTGTAGTTTTGAGAAAAACGCAGTTAAAGTTTTTGATCCAGCCTTTCCAAACTATTTGTGGGAAAACACTGAATGAAGGTTTTTAGTTCGGTTTCATTCCAAATCGAGTCGGTTTCATTCCAAATCGTTTCTGAGTTAAAAGGTTTTAATTTGGTTTTATTCCAAACCGTTTCTGAGTTACTAGGTTCAAATTTAGTTTTATCTTAAATCTAATTCTGAGTTACTAAGTTTTGATGTGCTTTTTATTCAAAATGTTTCTGAGCTGCTAGTTTTTAATTCAGTTTTATCTTAAATCTAACAGTGAGTTACTACGTTTTCATATATGATATAGAAAAAACAATAATAAGAAACGGACATGCTTATGTATTATCAATTTTACTATAAGTAAAATAATAATTTCATATTGCAAAGCAAAATAAAACTTTCATTTGAATGCTTTGACAATACAAAATTGAAAAAGTTAAAGAAACAACAATTAAATTCAATATTTGGTTTACTTATAAACACCTAAAATAAATCTATTAAAAGGTAAAAAATAAGAAAACACTCAAAAACTTTTGGTGGAAATATTGCAGCTAAAAAAACGAATTCTAAAACATGGTATTAGATACAAAAATCACTACTATGTTTACATTTGAACTTTCGTCTCACTTATAAAACCTACGAGTCTGAAATAAACGTGAACTAAGAAATCAATTTTAAACACTTAGACTTAAGATATCGCAGCTGAGATACAAATTTGAAAGCTAATGAATACAAAAATCATACATTATTTGTAGTTTTGTCTTACTTAAAAATCTACTAGTCTAAAACTAACTAATCAAAAAATAGAATAAGAAAACAAATACAAACACTTTGAGTAAAAATATCGCAGCTAAAGAAACAAACTTCAATGTTGAATAATAAATACAAAAATCGTTTACTCTCTAACACTACATAAATCAGATACGTCTTCGTTTACACATAAATTTTCCCAAAATGCACGTTTGACTGCAGGCATATAAGGACAAAAAACTCGTTCAATTTTATCCTTTTTTTCGGTACTTATTCCTCTGTTTGTAGTTAAGTGTATCGTGGTTTTTACCACATCTCTCTGGTAAATCTGCAGAAAATTTTTTCCTAAAAAAATGATTCGCAAAATTCGGTCTCCGTATAGGATTTTTTATAAAATAGACTTCTGCTCTTTTTGTCTTTACCCATTATTCTTCTCCGCTTTTTCATGGATCCATCTTACAGCCGTATAGGATTTTTTATAAAATAGACTTCTGCTCTTTTTGTCTTTACCCATTATTCTTTTCCGCTTTTTCATGGATCCATCTTACAGCCACGTTTTTACTTCCTGATTTGTTGATGAGGTGGTTTTATTATACACACAGGTCATTGAAATCATAAACTCAATTAGTCTTTTTGAGTTGCGAGCCAATTGATCAACGCACTGAATCAAATACTTGAAATTTATTTTGTCAGGGCTGCATTCCTGATTGCCAATCTGAACCATTGCTGAGTAATGATTTTTTATTTTGCACAGAACAGTTTTCTGCCCAAAATATAAATTCTGACGTATTTGGGAAACTATTTTAAATAACAAGAAGATATGTTGGCGTTACATCTGAAGCATTTCTTCCCCTGATAGCTTCATGCCAAAGTAAACATAAATTTAAACCCTTTGTAAGGGGAGAAAATGATTGAAGGCCACCAATCTTGATATAAAAAACGAGTTTTCTTCTGGCAGAATTGGAATAATTAGAAAACAGAAAAATTTTCAGGCTATTCCTTATCTTTATCTTCTGTATAAATTTTTCTCGCTTCTGTATGTTTTTGTTTAAGCAAAGTAAGTTCCTTACATTCTTTAAACGTTTCTGTGTGTTTGACGGTTTCAGGATCATCAATTTCTAGATCTAAATATGCCGTAATGCGTGATTGTGATTTATTAAGCTTGTGATCTTCACAATGCTGCTTATATTTGGAACATGTCCCACAGTCGTTCTGAGTTGGAGAATCGATGATGTATTCTTTCTGTCAAAGGTTTGTCAATATCTTTCATATGAAATTTGCTCGTTTTCGTATTGTCTGTAAATCTTTCCAAAGTAATATTATTGTTAATTTGCATGAAAGGTAGCGACGACTGGAAGCATGAGCCAATTTATAATGAGATACCACTTATGTGAATTTCTCTATATGCGTGACAATTTTCTCTTCTAGTTCATCTTTCTTCTTCATTTTTATTTCTTTAGCTTTTATTCCTTGGATATCTTATAGACTTATCCCTCCATTATTCTTTCTTTTAGCTTGAATCTATGAAGTAATGAAACCGTAAACATAGGCTTACATACCGGGATTCTTTCGCCAAATTAGAATTTCTTTTGGCTTGTCCCAAATTGACTACAGTTCGGTGCTTAACGGCGACTTCTTTAATATTGGCATCAATAAATAACTGTTTCTGTGTAGGAGTTTTTAGGCTTGCATAATGATTGAACATTTTTTCTTGAGTAGTATCACTAACCCTTTCAGAACATTTTTCTCGGCATGTTGCTTTACCAGGTAAGATAAGTTTTCTTACTGTTATGACTTTCTTTATTTTTTCTTATTTTCGACACTATCAAGTAAGTCTTCTATTACTTCTTTAACAATTGCTTCAATGTCTTCTTCGTCATTGTTTCCTTCCTGGTTTTCGTCAATTTCTTGTAGAATTGACGCATTTCCGCCTTTCTTATCACTACTACCATTGGCTTCATTGATTTCGTCCGAGACACTTTCTCGCTCTTCAGCAGTATTTAGATCGTTTTCGCAAAAAACCTGGGTGATCCTGTTGGCATCTTCTTCCATTACTAGTTCGTACGTTGGGTCAATTAAAGAATCATCAGAAAAGCTATTTTGTTTATTTTCACTATCGTCATCAAATTCTGGTTCCATCAATGGTCTGTCATTTTGAGATGTTAAATGACTCAAAAAACATAAGACTTCAATTTGTGAAGTGTGAAGAAAAAGTAGGTATTGTTTACGCATACCGTAAATGGAATATAGTGAATAAAGAATACTTTTCCACGCGCTCTTTTTAAAACTAATTTGTACACTTTAAATGCATTTATAAGCTGTATTGAGCTAGAAATAGAAATATAATGCATTTTGTTGCTGCATTTTAGTTTGAAACTACTTACAACCCATGGGTCAAGTTAAAGGCTTTTACGCTATAATAGTAAGAAAAATTATTGTACCAGTCATGCGAAAAGTGTTTTTTTTTTGTCTTTTACAGCTTTCCCGAACAGAACTTCACTCTACGTTGTTCGCTTTTACGCACTTGTTATGAATAAATAAACGCAGTTACTGTTGACCAAGAATATCATTATACTTAATCATGACAACCACCGCCATTGCAACGCATTAAATAAACTGCTTCAAGAAAGTCGAGAATATTCAAAATCCCTAACTTTTATGCGTCAGACCTGGCCCATAAAAGTCAGAGATATTGAATATCTTCAACTACTTTCTTGGACCAGTTTAATTAAAAGGTATTGGAAAAACAAAAGATAGACATATTTTATTTTAAAAGGTCGCTTTTAACTTTGGTCAAATGTGCATGTCATATGCTCTCAATAATAATTTTAGAATAGCAGCATGAATAAACTAAGTATTACTAACATTTTTTGTGCTCTTGGACCATTCTTTTGCTTCGAATACTAATTTTTATTATGGAATAAGAGCTCCTAGACACTTCACTCATGAAAAATTTTTGAGGTAATGTAATAGATAAACACTGACATTGGCTATGACATAACCTAGTAACTCAGAATTACTAGGTTCTGTTATTGTAAGTTGGTAGGTTTTATGATTTTATCTGCCATCAATTTTTGAGTTACTAGATTTGGTGATATGCTCCGATTGTACGCTACTATGCTATCTACTGATATAATTTTTATACCAAAAAATAGAAGAAGATGTGGGCATAAGCGCTACTACTACTAGTTAAAACATGGTAACTTGAGTTACTAGATTTTGATGTTGCACGCGAGAGTAAAAAGTTTTAATATTTAACGTCTTTTGCATATTAATATTTAAAAATAGATGTTTGGGTTAGTTGAAAAAGAGAGGAAATTCGCCCTCTTGTGTCAATGTACACAAATGTGCTAAGTAGAGATTTATTAAATTTAGGTTGATTATTGTTATATTGTTGAGTTTTGCTAGATCCATTGAAACTGTTACCTACTGCGCCGAAGGCGAAAGTTTTCGGAGAAACGACGGCATAACTTTTGATTAAAATGTAAATCAAAAGTGCAAATTCTTTAAAATTTTGTCTTGTTGCCGCTCCCTCCTCCTCCCTACCTTTTTGAAAATACTGTGTCTACCGCTATCTAAAAACAAAGGAAAAATTTTAACGAAAATCCTTTACAATGACGGATTTAAGATTCATTATAACTATAAAAAACTTTTTTAATATCGTTTTTGTTGAAAAATGTAATACATAATAACAGCTGGTTTAATGTCACCAGATAAACCTCAGCTAAGTCAAAGACATTAATTTAAAAACTTTTCGACGCAGATACATCGTTTCATATTGACATTTTTATAAAACTTTATAGCAGAAAAAGGCCCGGAAAATGTTAATCTATGGCTTTTCGATATTCTACAAAAACAGATGTGCAGTATAAAGAAAGTTTAACTTTTGCTATAACTAGAATAAGTTGGGTGCAGAAAATGTCATCTTGCAGATTTTCTGTCAGATTTTCTTTCAGATAATTGGGAAATTTTCTACTCTTCATTGCAGTTGTGGTTATTTTTTTTGGTTAATGTTATTGGTTAATTACAGTGACAGTTCTTAATATGTTCCAAAAAATCGTAGTGGTTGCTAAACATTACCATAGTGTCTGTCAAAGTTGTCAAAATTTTAAGCGTTCCAATATGTTGCTAATGCTATATAGTCCACTTGCCTATCGATTGTTATTTCGTTCCTCTTTAAAAAAATACATATTTTTTGCCATATTTAGAACATTTTTCAACGAAATAGTGCATGGAGCACAGGTGGTCTAGAGAGCGGTTTTAAGAAAAAAAATATATAATCTTTAAAACATAGATTTTTCTTTTTCATACATCGCCAACTACTATTTTCCGTAAAAAGTAAAAACCCCTATGTAGCCCTTTTCTGGGGGGCTATTTTTGGAAAATATTCTAAATAGTAACTCCCTATTTTGACTTCATATTTGAATTCTGGCTGAAATTATCTTTCCAATGGTATGCAATATCATAAGGTTTGCTTTACTAATTTTCGAGATATTGGCTTTCAAAATGTCAAAAATTCAATATCGTAGGAACTAAACAAAATATCTCTATTGTGTTTATTATCGATTTTGACGGTTTTATAAGAGCAAATAAAAAATGACAATAGTTTGACATTTGCACATTCCTATTTACAGTTTATTGATTTTCAGTGATTTTGGCGATATTATTCCAAAAACACTTATATTTTTCTTGAACCAGGTGGTAGACATTGGCAATCAATGGCAACTTTTTTGGTCAAAATATTTGGGGATTTTTGTACTGCTAACTTAGTAAACAGTCGGTAAGAAAAGGTTAGGTTAGGTTAGGTTTGTTATGAGTGGTGCAATACTGCACCCACCACTGCGACCTAAGAGGTCTATTGTGGCTCATACCCGTCCACAAGTCACTCATTCCAACTTCCCTGCTAAAGGAAATCAGTCTACTTAGTGATACTTTCTCAAAATCTAGGGGTACTTTTAACCCAGGGCCAAATATTTTCGCCCTTGTTCTCATTAATCCTATGGAGTGGCATAGGATATGTCGCGGCGTTTTCCCCTCCCTTCCACAGAATCTACAAATCGGTGTATTGCTCACTCCAATTAAATTCATGTATTGGTTGAGTCAACGCTGGCCTGTATACAGACCTGTGATTATTCTCAAGCTGTTCCTTGCTAGTTTCAGGAGCTGCTCGGCTCTACGTTTGTTTGGCGTATTGAGAAAGGCTCTGGAGTGCTGCTGTTCCGCAGTTGAGCGCCAGTGCTGCACCCCTTTTCTTTCAACCCACTCGGACAATTCCCTACTGACCGTGACTTTAATTAGTCCAAAGCAGTGCTCTGGCCCTAAAAACGCAGATTCCCCTCCTGCCTTAGCAAGAAAGTCGGCTTTTTTGTTTCCTTCAATTCCTGTGTGGCCGAGGACCCATACAAGAGTAATTTTGAGAGTAACCTAGAGTTTCGAACTTCCATTGTCTTTATCTTAACTTTTTCGCAACGTTTCGAATGCTTATGTATGGCGACAGAACTGACGTAATAAAACTACTGGTTGGTTCCGCCCTTTCTCGAAGACGGAGCCAACTAGTAGCTTTATGGTTCACTAAACACAGGCAAGTATATAAGCTTAGTTAGTCGTAGGTTTTTGTTAGTATTCACCTGATGACGATTGAAAATACATAAGAATTCCAAACCTTGTGAAAAAATTAAAATAAAGACAATGACGTTCGAAACTCTAGTTTACTCTCAAGTTCAACATTGTCTATCACCTTCAAACAAGAGTAATTTTGTTGGTTCCACAGATCTTTAGCAGAGTGTGAAGGCAGTTCCAAACTAAAAGTGATTGGATCTTATTTGAGCTTATTACTTTTAGAGCAGCTTGACTATCTGATATGATTTTGATGCTTCTGTTAGAGATGCCTTTGTTGGCAATTTCTCTTGCATAAAGCTCTATAGCGTAAACCTTGGCTGGAAGATAGTAGCAAGGTTACCGAGTTCAACTAAAATTGCAGCTTTTGAACCCGATACACCCGCTCCCACGCCGTCCTTAGTTTTTAGTCCGTCTGTGTACCAAACGTGGTCAGGTTTAGTAAGTTGATTTATATTCCCCTCCCATTCTTCCCTCGTTGGAAACAGAACCTGAAATGGTTTTTCAAAGTTGTATTTTGGTAGCCAGTGGTCTTTTGGCACACTAAGAATTCAGTTATTAAAAAATGCCTTGGTTAGCCGTGCACAGTTTCCCAATGCCTGACCAGGGTGCTCCTGATTTAAGAAAAGAATGACAAGACTTTTATACGTAAACCAAAATGTCCTCCCAGAACCCCTCAAAAGAAGTAGGTCTTTTACATATAAATTCTGATGTTTGTTTGACTCCAAAATATTTGAAAATGTTTTAATTTTTGCTCTTCTGTCAGACTTATGTTTTGTAACTTAATATGTTTTTGCTTTTGATTATATTTGTTGTGTTTACTTTACACAACTACATTATTGTTACTTAACAAAGTTATTTACCTGTTAAATAACATTTTGGAACAGTTTTAGTACTTCGTTACTGTTATGCTTATTAATATACTGCTCAGTAGCAACAAGGAGATAAAAATAAGTAAAATCAACTAAAACTTATTGTTGGGTGTAATAACTTGCCAACAGGATAAGAAACACAGAGACCAAAAAAGTTCTCTTGTAACTGAAAATGGGAAACACAAAAGTTTTCTTATCCCGAAAACTTATATTTCTTGCCAAAAAGGGTTAAAGCATCCAGAAAAATATGGTTTAAAACTTTAACGTTTTGGAAGCCGAGTAAAAATGATGAGAACATTTTAATCTGTGTAAGATAGAAACTCACGAGAAAACTGGCCATTTGTTACTTTTAAACGAGGTGTTTGTTCTTATAAAGTACCTACCTAAATGGTTAGTCTAGATTTTGTACATGGGATATCTTTTTTCATAAATTGTGGCATGTATTTTTTCATAAAATATTTTTCTAGAAGCAGTTTCTATTAAATCGAATAAAAAGAAGGCACGTATCCCAAACATAATTTTTTTCAGAGCGTAGGATAGGACTCGTTACTATACAATTTAAATAAATACTAAATTACGTCAAAACTTCCACTATTCTACCCAAGTGACGACAGAATTGACGTAATTTTCCCTCCAAAACAGGTGACAGGTAGTCAGTTGTACAGACAGGTCAATGGACAGCAAAATAATATCGGGCAACGCTGTTTTAATAAATAAGTGATATGGGGAATAATGACTAGCTAATATATTTTGACATCGCATAATAACTAAGCGACTCTAAAAAGAACTTATCCATAAAATTCAGCCGAAATCTACATGCCAAAAAAAATGTTCTGATAAATTTTAATATTTTGGCTCTTAAAAACAGAGGCGACTTTAAAACACCTAGGTTTTTCGGCACTAAAACATTTTAAAAAGCTTTGGGACACGTTTTAACAGTGGCATAATTATGTTCATTTCTTTAATATGGATTCAATATTGTTTTCTTATTATTTTTAAATTTAGGAAAATAGGAATTTGACATTTCCCTCATATCAAAGGCTAACTCAATCATCCAAAATTTAGGTCAAAAATATGTAATTAGCTCGGTAATTTGTGACATTCGCGAATATTCAAAGAATGTCTAACTATAGGGACAAACTACTTGGTAAAAAAATACATTTAAATTCGTCCCTGAATCTAAGTAAAAAAGGGCGTTAATATATTTGACAAATAGCCAATATTTTTTTTACTTATTTTTGGATTAGCACAGTAATACTATTTCTTTTTAAAAAAGTAAAAAACAGAATATGTAAATATTAAATTAAATCTATTTAAACCAAGCACTTTTTAAAGCTATATTTACCACATTTTACCCCCAAAACCCTCCATTAACCTATACGAGCATATTATTGGAGAAAAAACGGTAACACCTTACCTAATAAAGTAAAGACTCCTTTAAGACAGGTTTACTGAACGTAATTTCCGAAGTGATAGTGCACATATATATTATTATGAGCCGTGAGATTAAACTCCTCCCAGATCTTAAGTTTTTCGGATATTCTTTTCTATCATTTTAAGTATATTTAGTATTAAAGCATAGAAGGGACATATGAATTAGTTTATGATGAATGAATAAATTTATGAAGCTACCATAGTAGCCGACTTTCTTATTTCAAAACTGTAAAGCTCCTCATATTAAAATTATAAAAACCGAAAAGACACTCTCCTTGATTCTTGCTTAAAATTAAAACTTATTCATCAAAAACAAGTAACAATAAATCTTAAGTATTATATGATAAACTTATCAATAAAAATAAAACAACTTAAATGAAGTGAAATGTAAATAAAATATCGTAATTCATAGTTTTAAACACAAATTTTAATTAGTTAACTTAATATTAATATTTGAATGCGCTGATGAAAACTTAAATATTAATGTTTAACATGGTACATACTGAAATCTTCAAGGCTAATAATCTCAGGGTTTAGTGTCATATTTCTTCTTCTCCAAAATATCTATGAATGGATATCCACATCCATGATATATTTAAAATTTTCAGATTTGTGCCGAAATTCTACTTCGTTTTCTTCCATCTTCTTTCCGCCTTGGTTCAGGCAGATTTTCCTGACGGCACGTTTCCCACTCAACGCTAAGACCTGCTTGGGTAAAAGTAAATCGAACGCGTGGACACAGGGGCCTTCGTGAAATTTTGAAATATTTTCTCCTGTTTGCCTACACTGCAGAAGCCGGACATTGTTATTTGTCATTCTAACAGTTCTACGCTATTACAGGTTTTATCCGATTTTCTTATGGCTTTATTTTATTATCGTTTTTTTGCTGCTGCGTTTTGTTGTGACTTATTGTTGCAATTTTGGTACTCTTTTGGGTGGTTTCACCCATCGTTCTATGAGGGGTAAGTTTCGTTAAATATTATTTTTGTTCCAACAAAAATCAAGAAACTCTTTTGTCAATTTTCTACAAAAGTGTCTAATCTTGATATATCTAAAAAACTGCCGTTTTGCCACACCTCGAAAACTGCCATTATGCTACACAACTTTGGTGCTGCTTCCTGTCCTCAAAATGGTGCTGTTAAGGAACTCCAATGTTGGAGGTTTTTCTGTTAGCCTTTTGCTGTGCTTTATGACGATAAACAGGTTTAATTAAATTCTTTATGATGATCGGAGCCCAAGCAACTATATTAAGTCAGAGTACGTCGGGCCTACGTAAAAATAAAATTGACCCTGACGTTGGTAGTCAACTAGCACTCGGATTTATTACGATTTTCGTGTCATATCGATGCGACGTCGTAACATATATTACCAACATCAACCGACGTTGGCTTGTACTTGTCGGGTCGCAGGTAAGCCCGACGTGAAAATACCAGTTTTGTAAAGGAGCATGCATGTATATGCCTTTTTAAATTTTGACATTTCCATTCTGGTTAAAAAATGTAAATCCTTTAGGACTTATTGTTTACTAAAACTAGTAAAAAATATGATGAACATTAAAACAGTGGTCATAGCTAATTATATTTTATTAACAATGCGGATATATTTTATGAAGTCGCATAATCAAATTTAACAAAAGCAGGTTCTCTGATCCAAATAGGGGTAATGTATGAACAAAATTTTAACGCGCCTCTAAAATACGCTGGTTTAACAATTTTTCCTCTGGGTTTTTATTAACATGAAAAAAATCACAACGGGACAAAAAATACAATAATTGAAAAAATATTATTTGCTTTAGGTCCGAAACTGTTTGTATATTTAGGCTTTTTGACATACCAAGAAAAAGTGTTTTTATGATTGGGAGTTATTTCAAGATTTTTAACAAAAACCAGTAGATTGTAAAGTCCAAGATGGCACATGATTTTTATAACTTTCCCCATTTTTAACACGCCCGCCAAAATTTTATGTGCGCCACTGCACTCGATTTTAGACATTTTCTCAACTCCAACGAAGTAAGTGGTGTCTTAACCCTTTTTAAAATCCTCCACTTTTTGTTCTATTATAGGGATTTGTTAAATCTTGACCGCTTCTGTAGATTTTGAGCTCTGCAAGAGGCTAGAGTACTGGCTTATATACGAGATCTATCAAATTTAATATTTTATGAAAATCCGGTATGGCGCAAGCTTTTGAAACTTAGATATTTTTCACTCCTTCGTGCCAAACTTTTTTGTAAGCTAATGTACCTGATTTCAATAATTTGGAAAGCCACTTTTTTCAGTGTATAAAGAGGTATCATTCGTAAAAGAACTAAAAAAGCTTGCTTAACGAAAAGGTGCTGCTCTTAAACCTGTTTATTATTTTTAACTCATCCAATTTTGTTATTTTATACAGAGTGTCCAGAAAATTAAAAAAGCATGGGAAAGTAGTTTTGACAAAAATAGCAATGGCGTACTAGATTGGATTTAATAGAATAGCATTTTTAGGTGAACTGCTGAAAGGATTAAAAAAAAACTTTTTCGTTTAGCAAAGCGTTTAGTTCTTGTTAGATATTTATGAATAATACCTGTTTTTACACTGAAAAGACGTGGCTTTACGAATAATTGAAATCATGTACATTGGCTTTTAAAAAAGGAATTAGTGAAAAAAAAGTCTCAAAAGCATGCGCCATTACGGATCTTCATAAAATGTCAAATTTGACAAATAGCGTATATAGGCCAGACCCTTAGCTTCCCGCAGAGCTTAAAATCTAAAGAGTCGAAAGAGATTTAACAAATCCCCAGTAGAACAAAAACTAGAGGTTTTTAGACCTATGTTTTCCAAAGAGTTAAAACACTACTTACTTCGTTGGCGTTCAGCTTTATTACTTCTTGTCCGATTTTCAGAAGCTATACCTCTCTGCGCACGAAAAAGACGTGTCTTTATGGCTAATGTCTAAAATCAAGTACAGTGGCACATAGAAAATTTTGGCGAGGGGTGTTAAAATTGGGAAAATCTAAAAATCATGCGCCATCTTGGATTTTAACGAAATGTCAATTTTGACAAAAGTTTCGCATAGTTTGAAGCTTTAGCCGAAAAAAACTGTACGGTTTTTTTGGCCCAGATTAAATAAGAACAATTATTTATTTTGATAATAATTCAAATATCTATGAATTAAAAATTTAGAGGCGTTTACGTAAAGGTAAGTCAAAAAAAAAATTATTTATTAACCGAATCCACCCCAACGTCACTGAGGAACAGCTGGTGTGTTATATGCCAAGTAATTGTTTATTCCACCCGAATAAATAAATGGCACAATATATTTTTTATGATATGGTCCAAGATAAATTTTAAACAAATAATAAATATGTTTTTTGAGTAAAATTTTTTATGGCATAGAGAATAAGAAGCAGTGGGTAATGATTTAGAATATAACTGTTTTGCCACAACGAGGTTTGACTTACTAAATTTCAGTGCCCATGTTTTATTTTTAATAGGTTGATTTGAGCAGAGTATGCCACATTTTTTTTGTGGGAATATTTTTATTCTAACCTTTTTAGACCCTCTAAAAAATTTGCTGATATATCAGTTGTTCCTCTACCCTTAAAAACCACCCTGTTTCTAAAAACGTCAAAAATATATTAAAAACGCTTTCCAATTTTATAATTGTAATATTATTAAATATTTCACTCTTACCTGAAAAACCGGGGTAATTGTCAACCACTGCTTCTGCATAATTTTTGGAACCGATACCTCCAACACCTCCACCCTGGCGTCCAATTTCTCTAAAGGAATTTGATCAGTCGAACATCCTGCGAAGCATGTTATCCTTCTTTTACCCCGATCCGAAGATTTAGAGGTGCAGGATACTGGGCATAGAGGGTTGCCGCCTCCAACCACACCATGCCAAGCCAACCAAAGCACCATGATGCTTGGTATTTGGAGCCGTCGATAATACGATACCATTCTGAAAAAGAAATAATAGGTATTTTATGCTAAATTTCTACATTTTAGCATCGTATTTAATACAATTAATTTAACCCCACAATTAAGTTGTAAAATAGTTATTGGGAAGTGGTACTTTCCTAACCGCAACGTAGCCGCAGTTCGGGCAAGCCGTCAAGGGTGGAAAAGCTTTCCAAAATATGATTTGGCGCAGACATTTTAGTAATTTTAGTAAATATTAATATTTTAAGGCTTTCATCATGTCCCTTCTCGCCTTTTTTTATCATTGGTAGGCGTTTATATATTATGGATTTTGTTTATTATTGTCAAAAAAGTGGTAGGACAAGAAAATTAGAGATTTCTTACATCAACTAAACAAAAATAGATATTAAAATCGGTTGAGCCATTAAGAAGTTCATATTTTGAGTATTGTGATGTAGTCGATGCGCTACATTGGGAATTTTAGCCATATTGGGGGTTTTATGAACGAAGCAACACACTTTGCATGATTATGTATAGGGTGTACGAGAAAAACCGCACTTATTTAAATGATTTTAACTTAGCGGAAAATCGTCCGATTTTAATAATATTTTCTTTCTAAAAAGCCAAAGCTTCAAAATTTATAGGACGGTTACGAAGCCACATTCTTTCGAAGCACATCAATATATAATTTTAAAAATTCAGACAAGAAATAAGGAAGAGTTTACCTGCAAATTAACAAAAAATCTACTTAAAAAGAGAGTTTTACCAACAGAAAACTGTTGGATTTTTCGCCTTCTCCACCAGTTCTACCACTGACTGGTTTCAGACACAGTTCATCCACCAGTCGGGCTCCCTACTATGACGAATCGATAGCAAAAAAACGAACTTTATAAAATACACCGGAGTAACAAAAGAATACATACCGGGTGAGACTTGGAGGCTAGACGCAGACAGGTGTTTCACTCTTGTTGGAGATCATCAGTGCAACATAAGTTTTAATAGTCGAATAATATGAACGATCTAATCAAAAAGTCATGGACAAATGTTCGGCACACGGGAATTTATTTCTCATTCTGTTAAAAATCTACTTGTTTATATAGCAATAACTTCTTCAGAAATGGATCGATTTTAATAAGTTTAAATTTTTTAAAAGGAAGCATTAAAATTTATAGTACTAATGATAAAACTAACATATACTAAAGATCCAAGATCATATTAGAAAATAGGCATATTTCCGCCTTCTAAAAAAACCTTTTTCTGCGGCACTATATTCAATCTGAAACATCGGTCACAAAGTCACATCCTTTGGAAGCACATCAATGTAACATTTAAAAAATTCGTACAAGAAATAAAGAAGTTTTAAATCTTTATTTTTCAAGCAAACTAGGGTCTGTATAAAGATTTAAATCTTTCTTATTTCTTCTTCGACTTTTTAAAATATTTCATTGGTGTGCTTGGCAAGGATGTGGCTTTGTAACCGATACAGTGTTGCGGAAAAAGTTTTTTTCTAGGGGGGTCAAAAATGCCTGTTTTTTAAATAAATCCGCTATCTTGAATTTTTAAGAAATTTCATTTTTGGCAAACGTTCTATAAATTTTGAGGCCCGTGCCTTTTAGAAAGTTTAAAATTAAAATGTTTTATAAAAGTTATTGCTATTTATTTAGTAGATATTTTCTTAATAAGCTAGATTTTGCAGGATAATTCTGGTCTATTTAAAAATTGCAAACTTTCATAGTTCTTGTCCGAATTTTTAAAATGTTACATCGATGTGCTTCGAAAGAATGTTACTTCGTAGCCGATGTTTCAGATTTATTACAGTGTCGCACACAAAATAAATATCTAGGGGGATTAAACATGCCTACTTTTCAAATAGGTCCGCCATCTTGGATTTTTAGGAAATATCAAGTTGACATAGGTCCTGAAGCTTTGGCTTTATAAAAAGCTAAATATTATTAAAATCGGACAATTTCCCACAAAGTTATAATAATTGCAAAAAGTGCGATTTTTTTTTGGAATACTTTATATAAGAGACCCCCGACCCCCAGAACAATTTTTATGTTTTTTGGAAATATCTTAAAAACTGTAAATAAAAAAAATGTGGTAACATTTTTTGTAGGCAAGAAAATTATCGTCAACTTGAGCTGTAACAAGTATATGTAGGTCTTCTCCTTTAACCTTAAATCAACCCTCAAAAATACCGAATATTTTTGGATATAGTGGTTTACCAACTTTAAAGCTGTTTTCATATATGATAAAAATTTATATTTAAAAAATATCTCTTTATTTTACTTCCTAGATACAATCCATTCCATTTTTATTTTATTTAAACAAAACCTAACCTCGATGACCCACTGAACAAAACCAAGTTTGAAAGTTGACGGAAATCCAAACGCCCTAGATTGTTGTTGTCAAATTTAAAGTTGTCCAGTTATTTTTTCTGACAAAAGTTTTGAAGGAATAGTAAATTATATACCTAGGGACTAAAGTGGTACTTTTTATCCGGAGGCGAAATGTTTTTAGCCCCACTGGATGGAGGGCTACAATTCGCTAAGGGATACAAATACACTTTAGTCATAGGGTATATGTACTATTTTTTGCACTTTTGTCAAAAAAAAAACAGATCTTCATTATACTGGCCTATAAGAATGTGACAACCAAACTACCATTCACTCTCTGACGTTAAGTCAATTCATGTTTATCTGATAATACTTAGTTGCCAGGGTGTAGCCAAGTTACTAGAAAACAAATGGTAAGATAAAAACAAAGCCTATAGCTGTCAAGATTTTTGCGAGTGTATCCAAAAATAGAAAAAATGGACATCGACGAAGTTGCCGCAGAGGCAATGAAAGCGCTGCTGACCCAACCCAACAAATCAGAAAAAATATACGAAAAACAGTACCACTATTTCCTTTATTGGTGTCAATCTCAAGATGTTGCTGATGTAACCCCGGCTAGACAAAACCGGAAATGGGCAAACAATTTGAAATATTGATTGATATGAAAGTGAAGCTTTTATCTTCAAAATTGTAGATAAGAAACTGTTTAAAAAAGGTTTTATGAAATGATCTAAAGAGTATTATTAAAACACATCATAAAAGTAAGAAAACAATGCAACACTGATCCAATTGTAACCAACTATCTCTTTAGGGAGAAACAAAATTTCCACTCGTCAGATCGAAAATTCAGTTGCGGTTAATTAAATCTGTATAAATTTCGGGTGGAAACTTCTGTACATCTTTACCAATTTTGTGTACCTTCTGGTATTTTTAAGCAAGCCTTGTGACCTTATATTCCCCCATCGCTAAATTAGGCACCTACCAAATAAAGCACAAATAAACAGATAAGTCCGGTGTGAAGAATTAAAAAAAAAACAATCAAAGTTTAGGGTAAAGTACAGCTTCAAAAATATTTAGAAAAAAAAATCCTTTACCAGCACTCCACGGCGCAGATTACCACCACCACGCCATGGTGCGAATTACCGCTTTAAAGTGCAATTTTTAGTTTCTTGCCCATATTAAAAAAAAAAAATAAGGTTTATAAAATTATCTTTAATTTGATATTTAACAAGCATACCCCCAACTACCCACCATACCTCTTAAATTAACTTCGAATGTAAGGCTTTATTCAGTGAAATAGCAAAATGTGGAGTTTTCGGGTGTTTTGTCCTTAAGGCTATAGTTTCTCCCCAGATTTAAAGTTAAAAAAAGTACAATTGGCAACGCCTTGTTCTTTATTTTTTTAATCTTTTGCCAGGGAAAACAAACATCAGGATTAGCTGAAATTTTGACAAAAATACCTGAAGGATTTTTCAAAATTCTCAATTATATTTTCTTCAAAATAAAAGCTCTTGCAAAAATATTGCTCTAAAACAAATATGAAACTACTTCACGTGTGCGGTCGCCCGCCGAAAAAGGCCTAGCGCTACGCGGGCATTACCCCGAGTCTAACCCCACATAATTTTGTTTTTATTTTGATTCAACCATTTTTTTTTTAATTTTAATTATTACGGCATAGTTATGTGCAAATGTACTAACAAAACAGGTCAGTAAAGCTTCATTTAGAGGTTTGAAACACTAGACGCTAGTCGTTGACGCTCCTGTTAAAATAGAATACGATTATTGTGTCTAGCGCCAGTAGCCGATTTTTAAATCTGCATGCTTTTAAGTTAACCTGTTGTCGGTATCAGCTAGCGCGAGTATTTCCAATTCAATTATAAATGCACCTGTAAATACAACCTTAAACATTACAGCCAGTTACTTTAATATGTATTTGGGTAGCGTTTTTTTAGCAGGTAATTCTGCAATAAATGGTTTTCTTTTATTTTACTATTTTACTTGGTTTTTTAGCGGCGCAGAACGTGAAAAGTCAAAATAAGTAACCTAACCCCAAAATTTTGACCCGCTGCTAAAAAATCTCTGGTGTCACACATAAATAAAGTCTCCGCGTTGCCATGAAAAACAAATTCAATGACTGAAAATTTTTCAAAAAAATCAGGTCGACATGGTTAAATTGATTTCCCGTACAATGTTGCTAAAAAAAATTCCCCAGATTCTAACTACGATCTTAAACCTATATTTTTTTGGTGTAAAATGACTTTAATATCTTACAGAAATTTAGTTATATAATCTACTTACCTCTTAAATACGCTCCTAGATTATTAGAATTCTATTCTAACATTTAAAAGAAAATGCTAAAGTTATTATTATTATTATTATTATTATTATTATTATTATTATTATTATTCATGTAAAATACTGACTTTCCGATAGTTTTATATATAAATAGATGAAATTTTAGAAGTAATGGCATACTCACTCACAAATAAAGAGTTCTTACTCGTAAATATCTTGTACCAAAAGGTCTTTATACAATAAATAATCATTTTGAGTATGTTGGGATAATTTTAATCTTAGCTTAATGTTGTTAGTTTTCTATTAAAAAGGTCTATTCTTTATTAAAAATATCTATGACAAAAGTAGTAGGAACTAGAGTTTAAAAAAATTACTATGTATATTTTGTTGTTTTTTTTTCTATTTAATTTATATGTGCTTTTACGAAGTTTTTATAAATTTAATTTTATAAAATATTTATACACTGCGAAAACAGTCATTTGAAAAAATAAAGTTTTATTTTATAGGCTACAAAATATTCTCCTATTTTCAAAATATATATTTTTAAATTATCGTCAAAAAGCTAAAAAAGCGGTAATCCACGCCTCACGAGTATAGGGGTAGTGGGAAGGCAGATTTTTTTTTCATAAATAGTTTTTGAGTTTTACCTTACCGTTGGCTCTGTTTCTTTTTTCTCAATTCCTCACACCGGATTTATCTAGTTATTGGTGATATATTTCATAGGTTCCTAATTTAGCGGTGGAAAAATGTAAGACCACCAGCGATCCTTAAAAATTAAAAGAATTGTTGAAGATATAAGTACGTAAATTTATCCAAAATTTTTTCATAAATGTTACAGTTTTTGAGATATTGGAAAAAACTAATAAATTGTACCTTTAGGTGGTGAATTTATCCCCACCGCACGGGGTGGGGTGTGGGTTTTCTTCCTAAAGTAATCGGTGGGGGGAAGGGTCCCACTTAAAATGTGTGTTGGTTCTTTCAAAAAACGCCCAAAAATAACTTGTAACTAATGAAGGTGGGAGAAAAGGAACCAAAATGGTGTTCCTCTAAATTAATTTTAAAAAAATCATTATCAGAGAAGAATGTGTTTTTTTTAATCGGTACTAAATTCGAAGATTCTCAAACTGAATAAAAAAGAATTAAAAAGAATTATAAAAATCGGTTAAACCGTTGGTTGGTTCTGATTGAATCTGGATTTTTACACTTTTGTCGTAAAAATGGTGAGGTAATTAGTTAATTACGACTTTTCTCGACTCTCTCCAAACAACCAAATATTTTAAATTTTAATTTCAGATTAAGCAAAACGTCAATATGCGCAAGTTGCCCTACTTTAAACTTTGTCGTGTTTCTCTCCGTTTAGCAGATCTCCATATTATAAGATGAGAATTGAATTTTAAACACATGGCAGGAAACATTTTAATTAAGGTCATAGTAACGATCTAGGGAAATAGTTTTTAGTGACACTGCATGCATCTGCCAAATGACCTCAACCGAATACCCGAACAGTACTACGATCAGATTCAATGAAATAGAAACGCTTAGAAAGCAAGATTTATCGATCAATGATTTTTTTGCCTAAAAGCCGGTCGGCTTTTAGAAAAAAGGAAACCTAGTTTTTCTTTGCTCAGGCAGGGAAATATAAAAAGGAATCATGTGATCAGAGGAAATTAAAGATAATTCTCCATTTTTTTTTAAAAATCGGCTTTGAAATCTGCGAGAAAAATTTTTTGACAAGAGCTTTTTTTTATCGAAAATAAATATTAAAAATTTCGAAAAATCCTTGTACATTTGCTAAGAATTTAAAAATTAACAACCGTGAAAAATTTCAGCTTATTCTGATATTTAATTTTCCCTGGCGGCCCCGTCAAAGTCTGGGAAGAAACTAAGGCCTGAAGGAAAGCTTTTTGCTTTATTAGTAAATAAAAAATATATGTTTTCCAGTCCACTAGCAGGGCCGGCCCCAGGGTAGGGCGATTCGGGCGGCTGCCCGGAGCGCAATGATCTAGGGGCGCCAAAATCATGGATAATGAAAATAAAATGATAAAAACAAATAATTTACAGGCTTTTATAAAATGCACTAAAAAGTAAAGAATATTTTTTTAAGTAAGTAAGTAAACCAAATTTCATTGAAATCGGTTAACGGGAATTTTCTCAAAAACGCGTTGCAAGATTTGACTGATAGTTGACAAGATTAAGAGGCGGCAGGCGGAATTTATCAATTTTAATCTAGTTGAATTCAATTCAACATGACAAAACCACTCAACCACCGCCTTTCAAGAATTGACAAGTTTTTTGGCCCGTGGCAACACGACTGTACAGGAAACAACAATTTTGAAACCAAACGAAACAATATCTAACAGTGCTTTTTAACTGCATATAAAAAGGAAGTAGACTTTAAAAAATGCATTATTTGCCACTATACTTCGGCTGGTGCGAAATAAAATAGTTTGTTTAAGTTGTTAGTGCAGAAAAGCTTTAAAAAAGTGCTTGTGCAAATTGTCCAGTGCGTTTGACTTCTGTAAAGGTAAGTGTTTTAATTTTTGTTTTCATTTTTTAAAATGAATAAAATCCATCAGACATAAACCAAAAAAAGGATGGGGGGTAAATTTAAAAAATTAGAGTTTAGATCAGAACATGGCTTCTGTGGTATCAAATAAAAGGTAATTGAGTCTGGAGTTGAATAAAATGCATTTTATTTTTTTAAGCCAGTGGTGAACAAGGGGGGATTTCAAAAATTAGAGATTACATCAAAAAATGGCTTGTGTGGTATCAAATGAAAGTTGATTGAATCTGCTGTTGAATAAAATTTATTTTATTTTTTAAATCAGTGGCGCACAAGGGGGAAGATTTCAAAAATTAGACTTTGGATCAAAACATGGCTTGTGTGGTATCAAATGAAATGTAATTGAGTCTGGAGTTGAATGAAATACATTTTTTTTAGGTCAGTGACGCACAAGGAGGGGAGAGCTTCCAGAAATTATAATTTAAATCAAATCATGGCTTGTGTGGTATCAAATGAAAGGTAATTGAGTCTAGAGTTGAACAAAATAGATTTTACTTTTTTTAAGCCAGTGGCGTACAAGTACAATGAAAAAATGTCTTGTGTGGTATCAATTTTTTTTTGTGCAGTGGAGGTACCTACAATGAACGGAGGATTTGGTGTTAATCGTGTGAGCTTAGATGCCCATAAATTAGCAGAATATTTTTCATTTTGTTTGTTTTAGTTTGTCCTTCGTATTAAAAAAAATTGGATAGTTATATATTACAAATATAAACATAAAATGTAGGGAGTAGGGACCCTTAAAATTATATAGCGTAGGACCACATAAATTGTAAATCCGTCGCTGCATAGTGTGACCATTCTTTTGAGCACTAACAAAATAGTAGTTTATAAAAATGTCAAAAAGCAAGCTGTTTAATACAAGCGGTTTTCAAAGCACAGCGCAGCCAGTGCTTAGAAGTAGCGTGTATAAAAAAGCCTAGTTTTGGCACGAGTTTTATACAATATTTTATCTTGATCAAAAATTTAAAAAATATTAAAAAAGAGACGCAGGCATCATTTTTAACAAAAATATATTTTACACGAAACTACCAAACAGGAGACAAAATAGCAATTATTATTATTTTTTTTTTTTGATACCAGTATTATATTTTATTTTAATTAATTTATTCCAGATACCAAAATGTCCGATGCTAAGAGAAAACCCTCTGGGAGCGAATTTAAAAAGCGGAGATTAAACAAGCAAACAAGATAGTTTCAAGGCTCCCACAACCGACCAACATTTGAACAACGCCCAGACTTTCCGGATATGGATGAAACGACTTTGGCGAGTAGTGATGCAGTTCCGTGCAGTTTCAAAAATCAAAATTGGCAAGTTGTACAGACCTTAGAGAAACATTTAGAAAAGGCCACCGTCCAAAGTATCTCTTCTGTTCCAGGATTATGGCCCGAAATTATGCGTGCAGCAGATAGAGTTTTTTTGGTTAAACGTGGTCCAGCTGCACCTTTGTATAATTTTGATTTTCCTTTTGATGAGCAGCGTAGAAGATTCTTACCAAAACATTACAAGAAAAGGCTTAGAAATGGAAAAGAGGTTTTAAGAGAATGGATGGTATATTCCGTATTTCAAAATGCTTTGTACTGTTTTCCATGTCGACTTTTTGCTGCACCATCTAGCTTGAGCGCTCTTGGCAATCGGGAATTTAAAGACTGGAAGCATTTAGGGGACTCTTTAGCACATCATAAAAATGCTAAAACTCATACAGATTGTTTGAAATCATGGCTTGAATTGAAGCAATGATTGAAAATAGGTGAAACAATAGATGCAGTTTCTCAGAAACTCATTAATCCTGAGATAAATCACTGGTCTGAAGTTCTTTTACGCATTTTATCAGTCGTTAAAATGCTAGGTGAGAGCTCTCTAGCTTTTCGAGGAACAAGCGATAAACACAATAATGGAAACTTTTTGAAGTTTATCAATTATTGGCTGATTTTGATCCAAAAATGGAGGAACACGTTCGCAGAGTCCTCAATAAAGAAGAAATCAAAGCTACATATCTAGGGAAAACTATACAAAATTAAATAATTGAATTATTGCGTGACAACATAAAGCACCACATCATTGAGAAAGTTCAAAAGGCCAAGTATTATTTCGTGATTCTTGACTGTACTCCCGATGCAAGTAAAGTAGAACAGATGACATTTGTGGTAAGATTTGTCTCCATACAGGATCCAGAGTCTGAAGCTCAAGTTAATATCAAACGAACGAAAGATCAACAGCTAAGGAATTTTTGGAGGTATTACTAGAAGAGCTAGAAAAAAATAATCTTAAAGTAGAAAACATGCGCGGTCAAGGGTATGACAATGGTTCCAATATGAGGGGAGAAAAATCAGGAGTACAAAGAAGAGTCAGAAATACAAACACCAGAGCATTTAGTGTTCCATGCAGCAGCCATTCGCTAAAGTTGGTGGTAAACGATATGGAAAAATCCTCGTTGAGGCAGTCAACTTCTTCAGTATTGTTCAAAAGTTATATACATTTTTTTCTTCCTCATCTTTTCGTTGGGCAATATTACTGAAATATATTGATACTTACACCCTAAAACCATTGAGTGATACGTGATGGGAAAGTCGAGTCGACGCATTAAAAGCTCTGCGGTTTCAAATTGGTCTACTTCACGATGCTTTGTACAGCATTTATGAAGATTCAGAAATCGATAATATGATCAGAGATGGGGTTAATATAATAATATTACTCAAAATTTTGTACCAGATCACAACAGAGCATATAATTTTGAACTGCCTCAAATTAATTGAAAATCCGCTAGTTTCAATTAATTTGAGGCAGTTCAAAATTATATGCTCTGTTGTGATCTGGTACAAAATTTTGAGTAATATTATTATATTAACCCCATCAGCAAACTTTTGCAAACTGTTAATTTTGATATATTACAAGCTATTGATATGCTTAGCAACTGCAAACTCTTCTTTGAAAACCTAAGATCAGATGAAGCTTTTGAAAGCATCATTTTAGAAGCAAACGAGCGTGTTTCAGAGATTGACTTGGAAGCTAATTTCGAAACCACCACAATACGTCATCGTGTCAGAAGCAAAACAAGAACGTTTTTGTATGAGGGCCCGAATGAATCCGTTCAAGACCTCAAACAAAAATATAAAATTGATTTTTTTTCACACTATAGATCAAGCAATAAATGCCTTGGAAACCAGATATAATTTTCTAAATACTCACAGTAATTATTTCAGGTTTTTGTATAATATTTTTGGTCTAAAAGACATGCCCAGAAATAAACCACTGGCTCATTGCAAAGGTTTGGAAGTAGTTTTAACTGACGAAAATTTAAGCGATCTTAACGCCCTGGAACTAGCCGATGAAATAAGCACTGTTTCGTCATTGTTAACAAAAAAGGAAACCCCTGTTGAAGTTTATCGCTACACTTAAATTCGCACCAAACCTCAGTATAGCATTAAGAATCCTACTTACATTGCCAGTCACTGTGGCTTTAGGCAAAAGAAGCTTTTCAAAACAAAAAATAATAAAAAAATATTTCAGAACGATGCAGACGCAAAATCGTCTCAATGGATTGGCAATGATAGCTATAGAACACCAAATTAGTGACAAATTAGACTTGAAATCACTGGTTAGTGAGTTTGCCGAAAAAAAAGTTAGAAAAAGGGCATTTTAATTACTTTGATTAGTTAGAATTTATTTCTAATATGAAATATTAGTCTAGTTAGCATTACTACATTTTAGTTTTTGTTATTTTGCATTAAGTGCTAAATTGCTCATCTTATTATCTGATTGAGTTTTTAATAAAACGCTTCTTTTATTTTTCTTTTTTATATTTTCTTGACTTTCTCATATGGTCGCATGAGATTTTCAAGAGCAAGTTCTGTTTGACTTGACTTGCGATAAATTCAATGAGAGATTAAATTTACTTCTAATCCCTTAGGGATATATTTTCTTTTTAACCCCTTAGGTATTAAAAGTGCCAATTTAGTCTCTAAAAAGAGGGAGTAATCGTACCTATTTAATCCCTAAAGTGCATAAAATGTCTTTACTTTCATAGTTGCAAAATAGCAAATAATGCGACAGCTCCGCATGACAATAAATTCATGGTGCAACGAGAATAGGCTTGCAATAATTATATTCTGCTTCATTAAGAGTCAACAACAGATAGCCGATTTCCCTTGACGCAGATCGTTTTGACTTGTTCCCGATAGAAAGATTGGTTAATAAAGGTACTGTATGGTAGTTTGATAAACATAAACCTTTAAAAGTGTTACATTTAAAAGCCTACAATATTGTCAATACGCATCTTAAGTTATAGAACGTACGTATATTTTGTCTTCTTTTTATATAGATACGAAAAAAGGTCTTACGTCAGCTTTTTTATCAAGATCGTGATTACGGCCTATATTACGTTTAGACCAGACGTTAACTAACGTATTTTATTACTCCAACCGCTAACGCAGCCAGTTCTGTCTTTCTTTTGTTGTAGCCCTGGACAGTTACGCTATTTTTGGTATGGACAAAATACATTTAAATTAACGTAATTTAAATAAAAAATAAATTGCACTAATAAACTATTTTATAAACGAAATTATAACAAATAGTCAAAAAAAAAATGCTTTCATCGCGCTCATAAACGCTGTGTGTCGGAGACATGCAGTAGACGTCCGTCTTTGATCAATCTTTGATTGCGCGCGCGGAAACATGTGCCACAGTTACTCCAACCGGTTCCCCTCAACTGCCCTTACCTAATCTTTGGATCGTTATAACACCGGTGTCCAACCAGTTAATAAACTATGGTTAATAGATCGCGAATATTCGGTCCCTTTCGTGCGGCCTTTTCTATATAGCCCAAACCTCCGTCACACTCAAATTCGTGCCGCTTATGTTGCTATGTCTTTTTTATATGGCAAATCACTAAAGGCTTATCAAAATTTCAGAAGGACGCAGTTTACCCTTTTACGGCGAGTTGCACCTAAGCTCGAACGCGGCTCTGGAAACTTTGAATACAATTTTTTGGCGGCGTACACAGAAATTGTTTTGGGAAAGTTCAATAATGGCAATGACGATTCTTCATTTTTTGGGAAAATTTAATTTAATAAGAGTTAATAATTAATAAAAAAACAAACGGAAGATGGCTGTAGCACTTTAAATCTAACGAAAAAACAAGAGTGTGGTGTATTTTAGTGGTAAATGAACTTCCTAAATTACGATTGCTTACCAGAGACAACATAATAACTTACGGAGACTCACAGAAACATAGGGCCGCGTAGGTACAACGTTCCTGTAGCGCATAGCGCATTGCGGCGGAGAGTGAAAGTAATGCTTGTATTAAGTAAACACCTACCTTGCCCCGTTCATCTCTTTCTAAATGATCATAAAAGAAAGACAGAATATTTTTCAATGTCGAACAATACGAACTACATAGAAGGCGTGGGATCAACCCGAAATAAAAACAATATGGCACCGTCTTACGTTTCTGTTTGACATTAGTCTATTTGTTTACATCGCGAAATCGCGTCTTTGAGATCCTTTTTTAAAGAGTTTTTATTGATTATTTTTATATTTAAATATTCCGAATGATTTGAAAATGTTTGTTGTATGAGTATTTACAGGTATTTTAGGGTTTTGACTCGAAATTCGCGGTAGTTAGTGCTTTTGTCATCGTCAGTGTTTTTAGAGTTATAGTGCATTTTTGAGAGAAATTATACGGGATTTTAAGTGGTGTCTGGCTGTTTATAAGCATTTTTCATTGAATGTTTTTGGCAATTAAAGTGTACTTAATCGTATAAAGTGTGCGAAATCCGCCAATTTTTGCAGGACTTACAATGCATTTATAAATCTTGTGAAGGTATAATTAAATGGTTTGTATATCTTTTAGCAGTGTCCACTACGTGCTGTGTGTCAATTTTTCAAAGCAATTACAAAGTGTCAATCAAGTGTTTCTGTTCTTCAAATTACAAGAAATGAAGAACTTGCAAAGAAATGGGGAATGCCATAAAACGAGAAACCTTTGTTCCTAGCAAGCGTGCATGCGTAAGATACAGGTGAAAAAATACACTGAAATAAGGGTACTGAAAGTGTTTTTTGTTAGGTGTGTGAAGTGCACTTTAAAACTGATAAAGTTGAACGTTCAACCAAATTACACTGGCGATCTATTGAAAGTTCCTTTATTAAAGCCTCGTTTAAAGACCGGTAAGGTATTTTTGACTTACATTTTTTTTTAGTCTTAAGTTTTTTTTTGTGTACTAATGTACTAAATTTAATATTTTTGGCATTTTTTTAAAAACTGCTGTGTACTTTTTAGAGCATAGTGTATGTGTAGAGAGATAGTATATCGAGAAAAGATAAAGTCAATTGTAAACCAAAGTAGGCAAATAATATACGTACTAAAAAATTGGTTAGTATATAACTGTTAAAAATATTTTGAAGCTATTTTTAAAAAGAAGTTTTTTTTGGGTAATTAAAAAACTGAAATTTTACACGATGATATTGTACGTTTCATATAAAGTTACCCAAAATTTTAATTTTTTTGCACTAGGTACCCGATTTTATTTATTTGCTTTTACAGGTATTGTCCCAGGTATTTTCTCTCAAACTAGGTCTTTAAAAATCCTTTCATATGATGTGTCATCTAGTGTATCATATTACCTAAATGTCACAAAAAAGAAATAAACCTTTTTTTACATATATTAAAAATTCTTTTTCGCTTTTTTTAATGTGGATGGTTTGCTATACTATGGGTTCCTACATAGTTCGAAATTTGAGGGTAAAAGATTATTATTGATGTGATCATGATTAAAAAGAAAAAGCTACGTTATAGTTTAATTTTTATTAACTTTTTTGTGAACCAATATCAAATGTTCTTTTTGATTCTTTTACAAAAATACATAACTGTACTTTTGGAATTTTTCCAAGGATTAAAAATACATATATATGTTTGTTATATTTTTATTAAAATAAAGGCATTGTGACAAATCATAAGAAGGGTTTTTAAAAGACACTTAAAACAAGGTTTCCCTCACCTTTCTAAGTAGACTTTTTGATCCCTATCAATAGCGCCAAAAATCATCAATATTATCTCTAAAAATTCGTCTAGTTTAAAAGGAGCAGACAAACCCTATAATAAGTTAAGCAAATTTAAAAAAATTAAAGTTTAATGTTAAAACTTGCATTTTTCACTTCACACCATAAAGAAAAAATTTAAAATTTCCGCTATTTGCCCATTAAATGCAGTATTGTGTAGAAACGTAAGTGGCGGCCATTTTGAATCCGATTCTTGGCCTTCTGTGGAAGCGGTATTGTGTCGAAATATATTTCACACAATTTTATTTTGGTACCTGCCGGTTTTTGCCACCGCTTGTCAAAGTCTGTCAAGCCTGACAAGAGGTTTCTTTAGATTTTCAAAAGTGAATTATTTTTAATTTTGGTTGAAAATCGCGCGAGTTTATGGGATTAGCTATATAGTTAATCAACCATTTATTGTAAAGTCTAAAATGCCATTTAAATCAGGCTGGATCACTGCCATTAAAACTAGAGAGCATGGGACCATTTGAGTAGTGCCGAAAATTGGGGTTCAGATTTTTGCGAACCAAATCCCTGAAGATAATATTGTGATAATTTATACAGAGTTAAACAAAAAGGTAATAGACTTTAATACTCGGATTTTTTCCCATTTAATAAAAGAAAATAACATAATAAAATGTTGTTACCTTTAATACTTGATAATATTCCTCAAGATAGTTATAATCCCCTCCTCCTATTTTAGATTTTTAAAGGGTCCAAAAAACCTTTTGTAAGCTAAAGAAAGTTTTTTAGCTGCATGGAACAGTACAAAGTTGGTTAAGGTTTGTCTAGACCTAAAACCTTTCGTGAATGTATTGCTTTTTTAATACAAAAAGTATGGAAAAACGGCGCCTGTTAAGTTTTTTCATATCTTTTTAGTAGTAAAGAAGTACGTGTCTGTAAAAAATTAACCAAAAGAATATATGTACCTTATTATGCGTCTGGCTGTACAAGTAGTTCCTTCCTGTAGCCACCGTCTGCGCTGGTGTCGCCGTCAAACAATGTTCCCCAAGTATAACATATTATCGGTCACTCTCGCGTAGCTATTACTTTCTCTATGTTGCTTACACAGAGGGTGGAACCTAGGACGACGCCGCCGCCGTTTCCTCTTTATTAGGGACTCATCAGCTAAGTGTACCATAACGACAGAATTTCGGTCGCGCTTATATACTAAATATTACGGTTCAAGCGCAGAGAACTTCTGTTGAGTACCGACTATTTGTGTGAACCTCCGCCAACCAAGAATGTACCCACTGCAGTAGGTGCATGGCGTAGCCTCGATCCAATGCCATGTGTATGCAGGTGTCGTCCACAAGCAAGCGATATAAATCGCAACACAATGCAATGGTTACATTCTTCGTTGTCGGAGGTTCACACAGAGGGCGCCATGGTCGGTACTCGACAGAAGTTCTCTCCGCTTGAGGCGTAATCTTTGGCACAAAAGCACAGACCAAAATTCTCTGTCGTTGTGGTACACCTAGCTGATGAGTCCCTAATAAGGACGAAATGGCGTCGTCCTAGGTTCCACCCTCTGTGGGAGCAATCAAAATTCAAGAAGTTCATTTTGCACTGAAGTACAAAAAACTCTTGTTTTTTCATTAATAATTAATGAGTTTGAGGAAGGGGAAGGGGGATTTGGATAGGGAAATATATATTGGATCACGTTATGTGTTTTTTGATTCAGGGTGTTACATCAGTATAGTATAGTAAGTATACTATAGTATAGTATGTAGAAAATATAGTAATAATAAGATTAAGTTTTTTTTGTACCTATCCACCATTGCCTTTTTTTCCACTTTAGTGTTTTCATTTAATTACTTTCCTCTAATGTTTCAGTATCATTTTGAGTGTATAACGAACAAATTTAAAATAGTTGCATTTTTAAATATAACTCATGGGACATGTTCCATTTTTGGTTTTTATTGGCTGTGTGGGCTATATGCATGTGTCTAGGTATAAATATGTTTTTTTTTTATCAAATTTTGAATTTTGTCGCTGGGTAATAAAAAATTAAATTAACGGTTTTAACAAAGATTTTATCGCAGTTTTTAGAATTTTTCTATTGCGGCATGAAACTTTTTCAATGACACGTATGGGAGCTCGTTTCTAACACTAAGACAAATCCCGTACAAATAAAACAACGTATTAAATGGATCTTTGCCAACCGACTCATACATAAAAACGTCAAGCGTCTCAGATAGACGGTGAATGGTGGGGGAAACAGTTTCTCTCACTGCAGGCCCCTATTCACAATCTCCTTTAAACACCAAAATTTTGAGCTATTGTGTGAAGTGCAAATATTCTAATATCATCTTTGACGCAACCTTATATATTTTTTTCTTAATTTTTTAGATTCAGCCCCAAGGAACAGCTTTTGAAAATGATTATCTGAGACTGTACTGTTACTCAAGCGTCCACCCAAAAACAGTTTTTGCGTACGTCGTTGGTTACTGATATATTTTTAGAATCTTGTTAAACAAGCAATAAAAAATAAAAAATTCATATGCTGTTTTTCTCATGAATCTTGTTTGGTGTCGAGTAAATTTTTTTTTTGCGGAAATGTTAGTCTGTTAGTTAATCCAGGTCACTGGTCACACACACACACACACAAATTTCATCCGATTCGGTTTAGCCCTTTTGACGTGATTCAGAGACGAATATACATACATACAGACACACAAAAACCTTCGCATTTATAACATAAGTAGAATAATAGTGCAATAGGAAATTATTACAAAGCAGACCTGTTTCTTCTCAAAGACGTAGTGGATTATAATACTTTAAGGAACATCTCAGAGGTGGCGCTTTAAAATAAATTTAAAAGTCTAAGTCGTTTTTTGCGTAGAACACGGTGCTTGCGTGATTTCGAAATGTGACGTCGCAGGTTCAACCACAACATCATCGGTTCTTGCTTTTTTACAAAACCTAATCTAACACTAGAAGAAGTACAACACGCAATATCTTTAGCAAAAATAGAAAAGTGGCAGGGCAAGATGAAGTATACACTGAGGTTTTAAAACTAGTAAAAAACGAAGATTCGGTAAATACGCTGGTCAAACTTTTTAACTTGATTTATAGCAGCGGTAAAATCGCTGATGACTGGCCAAAATCAATCTTTGTTACACTGCCTAAAAAACATTCAGCAAAGAAATGTAGTGATTACCGCCTAATCAGCCTAATGGGCCATATGTTAAAAATATTTCTAAAGATTATCCATAAAAGAATTTTTGGAAAATTCGAATTTTGTATGGGTGACACGCAGTTTGGATTTCGTGGTGGGTTCGGGACAAGAGAGGCCCTGTTTGGCATTCAAGTGTTAGTTTGTCGGTGCCATTATATGCAAGTTTCATAGATTATGAGAAAGCGGTTGATTGAGTCCAACACGAAAAGCTCATAGAATCGCTAAAAGAAGTTGGTTTAGATGACCGAGATCTAAAGATAATCGCTAATCTATACTGGAATCAGACTGCTCAAATAAAGGTTGGTGGCCAGCTTTCCGAAGAGGTCCAAATAAGAAGAGGTTGGCGCCAAGGTTGTATATTATCTCCGCTGTTGTTTAATATCTATATTCACCAAATAATAGAGAATGCACTTTATAACTGCGAAGATGGTCTGACCATAAACGGCATAAAAATAAACAACCTACGATATTCGGACGACACTGTCATAATAGCAGAGACGCTGGAACACCTGCAAGAGTTGTTGAATCAAATTGCTGCCAAAAGTTCGCAATTCGGGCTTAACTTAAATGTTGGAAAAACAAAATCGATGGTCATATCCAAGGAAAAGAACATCAGAGGCATGTTAGAAATAAATGGACAGCGAACGCGTGGATTCATACACTTCCGGCGACATAAAATACGTACGCCGATTTTATATCGTCTATGGGCCTCGCAACTCAGTAACCTTTTAGATACTTCAAATTGCCAAAAATGTCACCGTCAGATTTTGTTGTTGTCATACGCTTATATTTGAAAATTCCCCAACTAGGCGAATTCATAAAAGCCCAAATTTTGGCAAAATTACACGGTGGTTGGTGGGTTCGAAGAGTAGCGGCCCATTATGGACGAAACAAGGCTACAATTATTGTAAGAATAAGAAGAAATAACACTTTGTTGAAGACCACCCATTTGCGATGGCCTTAGAGCCAAAAATTGAGGCACATTTTCCTGGATTCATAAGAAAGGCGCGCAGACGGATAAGCCGTTCTAGGCTTAGATGTCGCGTTGCTGACAAGAAAATCTTACTTAGTGCGGAAAAGAAGCAAGCCAGGTTAATTTTTGCACTAAACTATTCACTACAAGAAGAAGATTTTGGTCTTTTCGGATGAAACAAATTTTGGTATATCGCCTGCCACGAACACGCTATCACGAAAAATATATTGCTGGGAACGAAGACAGGGCTGGAAAATTTTCCGTGATTGTGTGGAATTGGATATCGGCGAGAGGATATTGGGCTCTTTTTAGAAGAAGAAGATTTTGTATATCAACAGGATAACTGTCTTATCCATATCGCACGTATTTTTAAACAGTGGTTCCAGCAAAACAATATCGAAGTTTTGCCATGGCCGGCAAAAACTCCTGACGCCAATCCCAGGGAAAATGTGTGAGCCTTATAGCTAAAAAGTTAACACGAACGAATGGAGCTCATATTAAGAGGGTACGACGAAGTCATTGTTTCAAATCCAAATTTATTCCATGGCACGAACACTGGCCAACATTATCCAGGCTGAAGAACGGAGCAATGATGCGCTACTGAAGAAACGCTTTCTTGGTTTTTTTTAAATTTACGTAGTGTTTTTTTAATAATTTCTTTTTGATTTTGAAAATTTTTGGTTATCTGCAAAGATTTAGATTATTCAAATTTTCCGATCCTGCAGAGGTTCGCTGACTATGATTAAGTTATTTCTTTCATTTTGCCAAACAGTTCCTTCTTCTTGATACTTTCTTCTCCCAGTAAACACCGTTATGTAAATATTACGTAAAATTTACATAACAGATTTACCTTGTTGTGTAAATTTAAGGTCACTCAGAGGTCAGAATAAGGTAAAATTTAAGTCATATTAAGGTGCGAAAACTCTGCATAATGCCATGCGCAAAGACCACCTAATTTTTATATAAATGTGATGTAAATAAAATGACATACCTTTTACATAAATATTACATTCTTGTTATGTAAGAGTTGAGTAACAACTACGTATATTTTACATAATAGGTTTACCTTGTTATGTAAATTTAAGGTCACCTAGAGGTCAAAATTATTTATTAGTGAGGTAAAATTTAAGTCACATTAAGGTGCGAAAACTCTGCATAACGCCATGCGCAAAGCACACCTAATTTTTACATAAATGTGATGTAAATAAAATGACATACCTTTTACATAAATATTACATCCATGTTACGTAAGAGTTAAGTAAAAACTACGGATATTTTACATAACAGGTTTACGTAAATTTAAGGTCATATAGAGGTCACAATTATTTATTAATAAGGTAAAAGTTAAGTCGCATTAATCTGCATAACATGCGCAAAGCGTCAACTATCTAAATCCAACATGAGCATGCAGCTTGAGGCGGGCCAACGGAAGATTCGTTTAGGTCCGTCGGTGGTTGCTTGACACGGTCCGACATTGGCAAACATGTGGCAAACTACAAAGTTAACCAGACGGTTTAAGTGGCGGAAGAGGTGATTCTTATAGAGATCTTGTCAATTCCTCAAAGTCCACATCCTAATTTTGAAATATCTTTGCTTTTTATATATATAATATGATCATCCACTGTACAGGGAACATAGTGACATTAGCGCCATCTCTACCTACTAGGAAGAAACTATTAAGCACTGGTAATTTAGATGATATAAATATTACATAAAATCTTTTATATAATAGTTATGTAACATTTTAAATGTAAACATGTAAACCTAAGGTTCACATTGTTTCATATTTACGTAAATTTTAAAATTACATAAAATGTTTACATAATAGGTATGTAATATTTTTTACGTAAAATTAAGGTCTTAATTTTTAGGTAATACTTACGTCAATTTTAAGAATTTATTTATAAAGTCATATTATTTACATAAAATTAACGTAAATTTTGACGTAATGTTTACATTTTTTTTTATAAAAATATTTTTATGTGAGATTTACGTAAATATGATGTAACATATTTTACATAAATATGTGAACCTTAGATTTATATAAATATTAGGTTAAAGTCACAACCTGTAATTCGAAAACGTCAAAGTCAGTTACAATAAGCAACGCAATTAGCAAAACTTCAATTCAAGAGACCTGCAGGTAACTTCTGCTGTACGCATTTTATGTGACCGAAAGTGTACAAATACTTGGGTTGCCTCCTCAATGAGAACTGGGACAACATGCAAGAAGTTCGTGCAATAATTGAACAGGCCAGATTATCTTTTATCAAAATGAAATCGGTGTTGTGTGGTCGCGATCTTAATACCACTCTCCGAATTCGAGTGCTTCGGTGTTATGTTATTAGCACCTTATATTATGGCATGGAAGCATGGACACTGACTGAGGTTAGTGTAAAAAGTTAGAGGAATTCGAGATGTTGTAGAATACTAAGAATATCTTGGATGGACAGAGTAACTAATGTGAATGTTTTGTTTAGAATAAATAAAGCCCTTGAAGTCTTATTTACCATCAAAAAACGAAAACTTGAATATTTTGACCATATTTTAAGAAATGATACATATAAACTTTTAAAATTGATAATAGAAGGCAAAATTGAAGGCAGAAGAGGTCCGGGTCGTAGAGAGATATCATGGCTTAAAAATCCTAGACAATGGTATGGTGTTAGTACTACAACACTTTTCCGAAAAGCAGTGGACAGGGTACATATCGCGCTGATGATGGCCAACGTTCAAAGAGAGCATGGCACTTGAAGAGGAAGAAGAATCTAACTTATTGCTGTAAAATATTTGTTAACATTTTGTTTTTTATTTTCAATCTTCGGTTTATAAGTCCGGGGTTATTCTGTTATTTTGATGTATTATATATTATACAGTATAAACCCACCTTTAAATAACTTATCTGTCGAAAGCTACCTGGCAGTGTCCGAATCTACCTGTAAGAGGAATTATCCCAATCGAATTTGGCACATTACCCAATTAGACTCCATGATATTATTATTAAAAACACAAAAAAAATAGCCGGTATTTCATAACCTCGCGTATTTTGACAAATGACAACTTCCGCCTTATTGAAATTCTTGAAATGTGTTGAACCGTGACATCACCAGTTCAATGCCAAATTAACATTTCTTGCATGATTTCTAAATAGTTTCGAAATCTTCTCACGCCAAAAAATGATTCTAGTATTACGCTATTAGCCTATTGACTGCTACCGAAATTATGTAATGCATTTTATAAGCGGTTACAAACTTTAAGTGCAACAATAACGTCTGTAGCCATTTTATGCGGTAAAACTAATGGATCGTATACACATCGTAAACTAAAAATATGCTGACCGAAATTTATGTCACTCTGAAACTCTAAAACGCATTAATGTTTTTTAAAGTTTAGGGTTTACAGATCGCCGAGGGGCATTAAAATTTACTGGTTTCAGCTTTTAAAAAAACAGGCGATAAAAACCTGCGTCCTGCTTCAACCTTTAACCATACAAAACCCTTACTTTTTAAGTACTTGCTTTCCGCGCTGCCAATACCGGCAAAGTACTAAGTAGGAAGTACTTAGTTAGCATTGATTTGGACGGCCTGCATCAGGCCTGCATGTATATATTTAGTACAAAAGAAGTTGTACTTTTATTTTAATTTTTTTTTGTACTTTTTTAATAATGGTAAAAACATAACGGAAAATTTCTAAGTAAAAAGCAGTTCCAAAAAAAAACCCGGATAATCCACTGTATAACCAATTATTTTATGTTGAAAAAATAGGAAAATATCTCAAAAACTGTAGTTTTGAAAGATTTAAGCCTTATACCAAAATTTTTGGGTAATATTGACGAAAAGCAAAATCTGAAAATCGCATATCAATAGCTGCTTTACTTCTAAAGTTATGACTTTTTTAACATATTATAATTTTATATAATTTTCAAATAATTGGGAAACTAAAGCTCCCACGAATTTGGACTTTATAACAAAATTTGTAGTACATGTTCATGGAAACTTAAATCTGAAACCGTATAACGCTACTTGCTTCTGTTCCAAAACTACAATTTTTTAAAAATATTTTATTCCCCTTTTCTACCCTTCCACTCGCTACCACCCTACCAAAAAGTAATCAGTTCATGGCCAGCGGATAGAGGATTTGCGTACCAAATTTCATTAAAATTGGTGAGGGCGTTCTTGAGTTATCATGTATACAGACAGACAAAAGACAGACAGACAACTTTTTTTTCGTCGATTAAGGTGTTTTGGAACCTTAGTAACTCATTTTTGATAAAATTAGGAAAAGTCAAAATTTCACGATTTTAATAGTCCCCCATATCGTATCGGTGGACTAAAAATTAAGTAAAAATAAAAGAAACAACATAATCTCACACCCTAATACCACAGTACATTCCAGGGATATTTCCGAAATGATACATTTGGGATGTTGAAAATACCCCAGGGAATAGGGATTAGAGATGTGTGATTCGTTCATTATGATCGAATCACTTGCAAGTATTGAGTGATCGAATCATGTTTGCTCGATATGATTCAATCAGTCAAATGAGTCAAATGACCGACGAAGACAGAATGAATCAAACGAGTGAATCAAATCGGAATGGATCAACGACTGACTGACCCACTGTGGCGATACACTGAATCAGTTGGAAATAGGTCGACCGTTTCGTTCATTCGTTCCTTTGATTCGAATTCCTGCGCGCGGGGTAAACTGATGAAAATATAAATTTTTTGTGCAGCAGAGTATTTCGTATTTAGCTGCATCTTGCATAG
Organism: Oxystoma pomonae; assembly: GCA_963921995.1. Classification (NCBI taxonomy): domain Eukaryota; kingdom Metazoa; phylum Arthropoda; class Insecta; order Coleoptera; family Brentidae; genus Oxystoma; species Oxystoma pomonae. Next base: position 74,796,667 of record OY998166.1, on the reverse strand, counting down.
ACCTTTTTTTTTGGTCGCCATTTTCTTTAATTTAATTTCAAATGATTGATTCAATGATCGATTCAAAAGTTTCGATCATTCTAGAAACGAATCAATGATCGATTCGTTCAGTACAAAATGACCGATTTATACATCTCTAATAGGTATTGCCTAAATGTCTCACAGAAATTCCATTTAGGATTTAGGTCAAATCCCAACCCGCATAACTCCAGAAGAGGATAATGATTCTGAGATGTATCATCATATTTCCTAATCTTGAAAATAATTTTCAAGTTCCCAGGTCTCGCTGTCTAAACAAATATATCTAATAGTAGAATCTTCTGTAGATCAAAAATATTGAATGTTGCGCCATCTACTTGCAATAGATGTAAGCTAACTATTTTGTAACAGGATGTAAGTGTTTTGTACAATACTCGCTACTTATAATATGCTTGATTTTTTGTATTTGTACAAATTTTTACATGATCTATTTTTACTTCCAGAGGTTTATTTATTTTTTGCTTATACCAAAATATTTTTAAATCACTTGTTTGGATATACCTAAAGAAGGTTTTATTGCCATTAACTCTGGCTGCACTAAGATTTTTGTTTAAATAAAATGCAATTTCTTGCTTTATTAAAAACAAAGTACTAAAATGTTGCTTTTTTGGCACTTTTTTTGAAATATGCCAATTATGCCATACAAAAATAATTAAAAAAATGCACAGCATTGTCTGGTTCTTATCTACGCGTTTCTTATACGTGTCCACCCTGTGATTAAAAAAAAAACACATCACGCGACATAACATAGATTTCCCTATTCCAGGGCCGTTCCTTTCTATAACGAGCAGAATAGGGGGCAAAACATGCGGGTGTGTTGGCGCAAGTGAGCCTAACCGCGCGTAGTACGGATTTACGAACAAAATACCGGGTTGAAATTTTAAAAGGATTTTTTATATCTCAAGAAGGTAAAGCAATATAAGTTTGAAAATTGGTATGTAGACTCTACTAATAAAATAAGTAAACATATGCTTCGCCATTTTTTAAGATTCAGACAGGTGCTTGAGAAATAGGGGTGAGTTTGTTTTGAAGGATGTATAAATAACTGACAATTACTTAGAGTTCTAAATCAATGTAGAGGTAAAAATTCGCATTTAGGTTCTTCTTAAAAAGTTAACAAATAGGTGTTTCTTAATTTCTGGAAAATTTGAACAGGTGGTTGCAACCATCCCTCTGTATCCGATAAATATTTTCGGTCAAAGTATGGGTTGTGGAGTAACAAACTAAACGAAACAAAGTCTGGAATCTAAAACAAAGTTTTTTTTTTCAAAAGTAACAATTTAGGGGTGAGGGATTGTGAAGGAGTAAAGCTAGATTTAGGGTTTCATAAGGTAAGCGGTATGACAAAGTAAGACGCAAGGAAAATAAATTACAAGGTGGGGACTTTAAATAGAATATTGGCCCCAGCGGGTTAGAAATTTATTTTTTATGAAAATCCAAAAACACATCTACAAAGATTTTTAGCAGATAAAATTTTCGGCACGGACTCCTAGAAAGGGGTCTATTCATATACAAGTTTTTTGTCAAATTAGAAAGAAAAAATTAGTTGGAAAGCTTATTAAAAAGAAAAAACTATCATGTAATTTTTTTTTCATTTGTCAATCCATGTGTCAAAAATCCCCAAAAAATCATTGTGTAAGACTTCAAATGCAATATTGGCCCTAGCGGGTTAGAAATTTGTTTTTTAGAAAAATGCAAAAACACATCAACGAAGATTTTTAGCAGGTTTCGCTCATAGTCATTATCACTAAAATTTTTTGAGCAAATTCGAGCATTATTCACATTAAAGTTATCATCCCGTCCACAAAAATGCTTCCACATACCTTCAACTTTCTTGTCTTTGGGAATCTGAAAGTGTTCCCTGGCATAACTTTTTTTCTAACAGCCGTAGAAGAACCAAATAAAAACTGTGTGAAAGGGTATTTTATAGTCACCTCAAAATCATTAATAAAAATTAATCAGTTCAAATAGTATACAGGGTGTGCCAAAAAGTTTTTTTTTATTATGGAACATCCTATATGTTTTGACATTTTAGAATTCTTCAGAAAATTAGCTATTTAAAAATAAATTATAGTATAGGTCCGCATTTAACCGTTTTCGAAATATTTCAATTTGAATTAAATATTAATTATTTCATATTATCGTATTATTATTAAAGCAAAGTAGGCCATACATAATGATAAGCATTATCACAATAATCAAAAAGCTAAAAAACAAAAGATCAAAAGATCTTGGGTGAAAATAACGAAAATTCAAACTTGGATGAGCATCCCACAAGGAACACACAAAAGATCAAAGCGAAAAGAGAAATGATTAAATGATGTTTCGTCCTGGGTAACCAGCGTAAGCTCATCAGTAGTTTCACTGGTCACCCTCCACTATACATCATTAAACACCATCAGACACTTTGATTTTCAACCTTGAACCACTTACAAATAGGCATCGTTCCGCACGGTACTTATCCAAGTTACCTGATACGAATTCATCCTGGTGTGTTAATATTTCCAGTAGGATTATGCTCCTAAGCCAATTAAAACAAAAAAAGAAGTTAAAAAAACTCCAAATCAGTTACTTCAACCGAAAAGAAACTAGAAAACAAAAGATCAAAAGATCTTGGGTGGAAATAACGAAAATTCAAACTTGGATGAGCATCCCACAAGGAACATACAAAAGATCAAAGCGAAAAGAGAAATGATTAAACGATGTTTTGCCCTGGGTAACCAGTGTAGGTTCATCAGTAGTTTCGCTAGTCACCCTCCACTATACATGATTAAACACCATCATACACTTTGATTTCCAACCTTGAACCACTCACAAATAGGCATCGTTCCGCACGGTACTTATCCAAGTTACCTTATACGAATTCGTCCTGGTGTGTTTCTTGTTTCTTTGTTCTAATTGCCTTAGGAGCATAATCCTACTGGAAATATTAACACACCAGGACGAATTCGTATCAGGTAACTTGGATAGGTACCGTGCAGAACGGTGCCTATTTGTGAGAGGTTCAAGGTTGGAAATCAAAGTGTATGATAGTGTTTAATGATGTATAGTTGAGGGTGACCAGTGAAACTACTGATGAGCCCACGCTGGTTACCCAGGGCGAAACATCGTTTAATCATTTCTCTTTTTGGTTTGATCTTTTGTGTGTTCCTTGTGGGATGCTCATCCAAGTTTGAATTTTCGTTATTTCCAGCCAAGATCTTTTGATCTCTTGTTTTTAAGTTTCTTTTCGGTTAAAGTAACTGATTTGGAGGTTTTTTTTAACTTCTTTTTTGTTTCAATCAAAAAGCTGTCAAACCGATACCTTCCGACATGGAGGCCAGTCAACACCTTCCGTTTTAGTATCCTTTTACACGTAGGCCGCCGCCATTTTTGACACTGTTGTCAGTTATTATATTGGTTAGTTGTCAAAATCCACATACGTTCAAAGCTCACTAAAACGCGAGTAGATGGAAGGCCTATTAAATGTCGGAGACACCGGTCAAATTAGAACTTACTTAACTTTCTAAACAAATAGTTGGCTGTGAAAAACAAAAATAGCGGCGTTTTTAACATTAGGGCGTCATAAGTTATTTAGATTTTATTATAATAGAATAATGCTGACCTGTACTGTATTTTATTTTTAAAAGGCTAATTTTTTCGAAAATTCAACAGTGTAAAAATATATATGGTATTCCATAAGAAAAACATAACTTTTTGGCCCTCCCTGTGTACTATTTGAACTGAATGAGTTTTATTAATGAGTTTCAGGTCCCTATAAAATACCCTTTCACCCAGTTTTTGTTTGGTTCTTCTGCGGCTAGGAGAAATAAGTTATCTCAAGAAACACTTATAACCGACCACTCTGTACACAGCACTTCAATTTGTTAATATTCTTCACTGCAAAATTATTAAAACTAATTGAAAACAAACGACCCTCGTAATAAAAATGGGGACCGAATGCTGTCTCTCACCAGGTGACGTAAGTTAGCCACGCCTATTCCTGCGCGATATCATATCTGTTTTACTTGTATCGTGTGGTCGCTATAGAATCTCAAAATGCTTTTGACCTATCTGATGCATCTGGACCAATACTGTTCGTATTTGAACGCGCCTCAAACATACCGACATGTCTTTCGGCTCTCATTCTACACGGTATAGAAAGAGACAGTCGGGAAAACTGCCGTTAGTATATACTCGTGTGCGAACACTTTTCATCTGACTTTGATATAGTTCATGTCGCACAACCTGTTGCGAGTTCTGTCTTTTTACGACCGATGATTTTGGAAGCACATTTTGAAAATATACGTCACCGTTTCAACCGTAACGGTACCGTTTCGAACCATCGCCAAAATGACATCGCCAAATGAACCGTGATGACACCGTTTCGTCGCAAAAATAACATCTTACGCATGTTTTCAAAGCGGTTTCGAAATCATCGGTCGCGAAAAGGCGTCTCTAATTTTGGCAGTCTCCTGTTTTTTTTAGACAGCGGCGTGGCATAACAGACCCGTGTGTCGCACTGGGAATACCCCACACTGGTTTTGCTCAAAGGAAGGAGTGATTTTTTGAAGCAAATCTCGAAATTTTATTGCTTTTGTTTTTATGTACCCTCGTAAAATCCTTTTTTTGGTACTCGTTTTCTTGGAAGATAAGCTGACCCCACTACTGGCTACGCGCATAATTTCGAAAGTAGCAGTATTATAACAGATATTCCCCAAGAAAATATACTTGAGTCTATTATGTTTGCGATACATTACTGACGTTAAAAAACATCCAAATAAACTTTTTTACATATGATTTAACAGACGTAAGCAAAAAAAATATTTGCTAAATTGTATACTTTTATTTTTATATTTTTAGTTTGGTTGGTGGTTCCTAAAATCGAATGATGAAAACTGCGTCTTTTTTCGCAGTTTTCGTAATGTAGTGAACCTAAACAAAATTTTAAAAAGCCGACAATAAAAAACGACTTTTGTTTCTCAACGGAGGTGCCAGCATCGAGCCAAACTTGTTGCCAGATTACTACCATTGAATCGAACCCTCTTTTTATTATTGTTTTCTCTATGATGCCTGAAATTCAAAGTTCAGCCAATTCTAATGTTTATTTGACTCCAAATAGTAGTTTTACCAACTAGTGGCTAAAATAGTGCTTTTTTACAAGCGCTGGTTTAAAATTTATTTAAAAACGCGAGTAAAAAAAACACAGTTTAGCTGCGATTTGTTAACACTATTTTTTTGAATACCTTTATCAAGAAAAACAGGAAAATACTTTTAAAAATCTCGAACGAAGAGCACTTCTCGCAACACACCATTTTTGCACTATAAATCAAGGCGGCTGGTAAATGGTGGTTTCCATGGCGATGTGCCTCTTTATTCGGTGACGTTTATGGTTGCGACATTTTAATCGTTGACAGTTTGATATTCTGACGATGTTTTAGATGATTTTTTCGTAAATACTTGGTGAAAACTGGCGGAAATAGCTTAATTTTTAGGCAAGAATAAATAGATTTATTCAATATTAAAATTTTCCGCTATGTCTTTTTAATTTTGGTTAAAAAACGGACCGAAATCTTTTTTTTGCACCCGTGATCAATTTTTTTTTTCATCGCTAACCAAACAAGCCATGCTTTAGTTATCTGCACACAGTTACTAAAATCATGTTTTTGATGAAGGTATAAAAAAAAGTATTTATATTACATGACCCGTTTGGAACGTCACTTCGACATTTTCTGAGCTAAAGTCACTGACAGAAAAAAAAGAATCCCTAACCTTAAACTAACAAAAATATATTTCTTTAAAATATTTTAAGAAAACTTGTTTGACTAATATTATTTTTTCATATAAAATTTTTTTGATTTTATTTTAATCTTAAGTCCTCTGTATTAATTAAATATTCTTCTGTATGAATTAAATATTAAATACATATATATAAAACAATATATTTAGGTATGTTTTTAAAAAGTTTTTTATTTAAAATTTGTTACAAAAAAAAAATTATGATTGTTTTCCACAAACCAAAACTACACTTTTTTGCACTCGACGCGCGTTTCGCCAACAACGTTAGCATCATCAGGAGATATAACATTGTTTATCGTCTCCTGATGATGCTAACGTTGTTGGCGAAACGCGCGTCGAGTGCAAAAAAGTGTAGTTTTGGTTTGTGGAAAACAATCATAATTTTGTTTTAGTGCAACCAAAGGTTCCAAATTCCCAACATAGTTAAAATTTGTTAATTGTTGCAAAAGATTAAAAAAACTCACTTCCGCTTTTATTTTAAGATAACACATGGCCAAAAGGACAACTTAGCTCGACCCTACTATCCTTTGAGCAAACACCATTTTTATAACGAAGTCCACACTTATCCGATAAAAGACACCAACCCTAATAAAACCATGATAAACCAATAAAGATTTTTTTCTCAGTTATTCAATTTCTTGCATGGAGAATATCCCCCGGACCGTGTCACGTAACCAAAAAGCTTTTTCGGCCAAATAAAGTTACTTTTGTTCTCCGAGGGTGCAAAAGTTTTGTTCATTGGCATCGATTTGCTAACAAAAAATTGTTAAAGACTAGAGATTCTGCACGTATGACATATTTTGCTGAAGAGACGCGACAACCTATCAGAGTCAAGTTGAAAATAGTAGTTTACATAAGAAGCATGTTAGTTTGAGACGTAAGCCGCAGGCTAGTTTCTTAATTTATCTAAGCGTGTAATGACCATAACATGCGAGTTAGTGTACCATACTTTGCTTACGATCAATGAAAATTTCATCATAAATATCCTAAATTATTACAAATATCAAACGCCAATACTCAACAACCTTCATAACCTGAAGTCTCAAAGACTTTCTGTCTACAATGTCCAAACAAATAAAGTTAGTAAGGGACTTTTCATATATCTTTCTAAAAACAAAGTTTTTTTTTTCTAAAAAATATGTAATATTTCAATTTAACGGGAATTATTTTATATTATTATATTATATATTATATTTTTGGTTAGGTACTAAAATTATATTTGATTTATTTACGTTTATTAAATATTTATTGTCTTAAATATATAGAAAAATAATTCACATTTATGCGTCAATTAGTGCTCTTATAAAATAAAGTTTCATTGCTTATCACGCCATCTTGGGGTTTACGTCTAAGCTTTACTATTATCCTATGATCGTAAATGAGCCATTAAAATCGTGGTGAGATGGTCGTAATATTAGTATTATTCGTTGGTTGTAGCTGGACGAAATTGAATACTCTTTTGAAAAATATATTTGTTTAAAAAATTTGCCAAGGAGCTCAGGAAGCTCCAGGTCAAAATCTTGGTCAGCATGGATGGTCCAACCGAAACAGAGCTGACTGAGTCGTGTGTGAGGGAACTCCAGAAGGACCCTTTGATGGCCAGGAGGTAACACAGGGAACCGAACAGGTACCCAGTGGAGCCTGTAAAGATAATGATCAACAAGGAACTGTTCAAAGACCCAGTAGATCTTCTTTAACAAGAGGCCCGACAGGGAACTGCACCAGTACCCATTGGACACTACAAACGCAGACTCAGAGAGTCGATGGTGCATAGAGGACGAAAAATCGTCCTTGCATATCCTGCTGGAGTGACCGGCTTTGGCCAGGTCAAGAGAGTCCCACCTTGGGAACCATCTGTTTGGCCCCAGGCGATGTAAGAAGGTTGCAGCCCAGGAAAACCTGTTCTTTTGTGAAAGAGGCAGGCTTCCTGGGCTAAACCATGGAAAGTGGGCGTGCAACGGTCCCAGCAAGGTGGCCTACGTATATGGGAATTGTCCCGCCCGCACTTTTACATTCATTCATGTTTGTTTTATTTATTGTTGTTTGATGCCACTGTCACCGCTTAAACAGAAAGTAAAGGCTACTCATTTGATAAGCATAAATTTAGTGCTAATTCTGTATGTCGGTCCTTTTTCTTCCTTACCAAAAAAAAGAGACAGTCATACAGAATTAGCACCGCATTTACGCTTATAAAAAGCATTGCGTTGGCGTTATACAACGCGAATGTTTTTTTTTTGTTTGGTGGAATTAAGATGTGTTTACATGCGATTAAAAAACGTATTTTTAATCAGTTTTCAAAAGTTTATTTATAAAATCATTTTTAAAACACTGATAGAACTATTCCTTTTATTTATTTTAATCGTTTTTGTGTGTTAAATATTTCGGTAAAATTTGATAAAATTTTAGTATGTTATAGTGGATTGTGAGATAAGAAAAATTTGTAAGTATGAAATGGTTCGTATGTCTAGTTCCAGAGATATAGGCGGTCAAAGTTAAAAAACCTCGTTTTGGGGTATATTGGGCACGCTCAAAAAGGCATTTCGTGACCGAAATAAAATAATTTATCGACGAATATGGGTTACTGAGGAACCACACATAGACTTTCTTATTATATTATGTTGGTAAAATGTTAAAAGGCTGTATACAGGAGTTAGTCAAAAAAATGATTTTTTGACAATATTTTATTTTCGCCGATATAAAAATAAAAAAATATATTTTTGAGCATACATTAATGTTTTAGTATTTTCTAGATAAACTGAACAAGTTTTTCTTCCTAGTAACAGTTACTTTGGGTTTGCAACTTAAAAATCTAAATATTTTTTTGCAGTCAATTAAAGTGATGAGCATTTCTTATATATATCATTAATTTAAAAAAAATTATTCAATATTTAATTTCTTTAAACTGATCGAGGGATTTTAATAATATGCCATAAATTATGATTATGAGTAATTGCAACTTTCCCTTATACATACATACAGTGTTTTGGTGGTTAAACCGCGCCCCCCGGAGGACCTAACCCATAATAATAAAAGTAACCCTGTATTTTCTGGCTACGCCACTGTAACTAACATACTCTATTGAGTACTAGTCAAAGTCACTGCCCAGTTTACCCGTTTTTTCTTTCACACTTCGCAAAATAATTGAACCCAACCAAAAGTGTTATTATTTAGTTTAGAGAACCTTGAGACACCTTTAAAAAATCATAATCCCCAATGTAAAACTTAAAGAAGTGATAAAAAATTGCACCCTATATTAGATAAAAGAATGAAATAGGCGTATGCAAAATTTAATTAAAAGCACTCGATCAGATTTAAAGAAATTAAAAATTGATTACTTTTTGTAAAAATTAATGTTATAGAACTTTTTGCATGTACCTCGTAGCTATAAAAAAAATAAAAAAATTAAATTCATTTGTTTAAAGTTTATTTACTCATCACTTTAACCGAATGCAAAAGAATATTTAGATTTTTAAGTTGCAAAATAATTATTTCGTATCAGAAAACAATTTTCGTCAAGTTTTTATGGTAAAAAAAATAAAAAAAAAAAACGTTTAACACAAAGTAACTAATACTGAGAAGAAACACTTGTTCAGTTTATCTAGAAAATACTAAAACATTAATTTTCGCTCAAAAATTATTTTTTTATTTTTATATCGCGTAAAATAAAAAATTGTCAAAACATTATTTTCTTTGACTAGCCCCTGTATAGAACCTGTTAACATTTGGCCAACATAATTATAAGAAAGTCTATGTGTGGTTCCTCACTAAACCATATTCGTCGATAACTTATTTAATTTCAGTCATGAAATGCCTTTTTGCCTATAACATACTAAAATTTTATTAAACTTCACCGAAATAATTTTTCAATGCATTTCGTGCGGGGTTCTTTATCAGAATTCTTTAAATTTAGATCAGCCTTTGTTATTATGGGTGCCTATGTCAAAAAAAGGTATCTCCGAGAATTTTATGTCTCTTTTTTGTCATGATGTTGCAAAGAAGCATTTCCCGACCAAAAATTTAAATCTGCAGGCATACTCTAGCATTGATTACTTCTACCAGCTTCCGTTAGAATTTTTTCTTTTTAAATGTGTTGGGAATTTGGAACATTTGGTTGCACGAAAACAAAGTTATGATTGTTTTCCACAAACCAAAACTACACTTTTTTGCACTCGACGCACGTTTCGCTAACAACGTTAGCATCATCAGGAGACGATAAACAATGAACTAAATTAATCTACGCTCTATCTTATATACAATCCTTTAGTGGGCGGAGATAAGACTAATAATTTGTGATTGATCACGATTTTTAATCCTATCTCCCCTCAACCAAAGAATAAAGTGTACTAAACGGGATGGGTCCTCTATCTTTATTTAAACTATTTCTGGATTTAATGATTTCCATACTTTCATATGCATTCAAAAGTCTTTTCTTTGATACACTTTTTAGAAGTTTTAGGTTATCTAATGTGAATCTATAATTGTTTTCAAAAGCATGCTCGGCCACACTTGACTTTTCTGTTCTTCCGTATTTTAAGTGTGCTAAGTGTTCTTTAAAACTTGTTTGAACAGAGCGTCTCGTTTGGCCAACATATTTTTTGTCACAATCCATGCAACTAATTTCGTAAATTCCACTTTTTTCTAGAACTGTAGTTTTATCCTTGGGATTTCCTAGTAAGCTTCTTATTGTGTTACCGGATTGATATACTAATTTAAGACCGGTGTTATTAAATACTTTTTGTAATCCTTTCGTATAATTAGGATTATAAGGAATTGATACAAATTTTGAATTGCAGGTATCTTTTTGTCTGAAAAAAATTTGTTATTTATTTTTTCCATAAAAATAAAAATAAATTCCATAAATAAATAATAAATTTCCCACAATTAAATTTACTTATGAAACAGAGAACAACGGTACACTGCCATTTCTAGACTAGTTATAAGAAATAAAAATAAATTGGACTTTGACCTATACAGAAAAGGAACGGCCACCAACAGGTATATTCCCAATGACTCTTTTCATTGCTTACAACATAAGCTTGCAAGTTTGCACTTTTTAACATATAGATTAGTAAATTTCCCCTTAAACAAAGAAAGATTTGAAGCAGAAAAGAATAGGATTAGGAATATAGCTGGCGAAAACGGTTACGACGAAGGCTTAATAAATAAGCTGATAAATAGACATTCTTTTCAAAAGACCTTTCAGAATTCCACTTTTTTCAGACAAAAAGATACCTGCAACTCAAAATTTGTATCAATTCCTTATAATCCTAATTATACGAAAGGATTACAAAAAGTATTTAATAACACCGGTCTTAAATTAGTATATCAATCCGCTAACACAATAAGAAGCTTACTAGGAAATCCCAAGGATAAAACTACAGTTCTAGAAAAAAGTGGAATTTACGAAATTAGTTGCATGGATTGTGACAAAAAATATGTTGGCCAAACGAGACGCTCTATTCAAACACGTTTTAAAGAACACTTAGCACACTTAAAATACGGAAGAACAGAAAAGTCAAGTGTGGCCGAGCATGCTTTTGAAAACAATCATAGATTCACATTAGATAACCTAAAACTTCTAAAAAGTGTACCACACAAAAGACTTTTGAATGCATATCAAAGTATGGAAATCATTAAATCCAGAATAGTTTAAATAAAGATAGAGGACCAAAACCAAAATACTGTATTCGCACGTCTGGGATGCACTTTTTATATCTTATGTTATGCACTTCCGGGAATAAATGCACCCATTTAATCTCGCTTTTGCGGGAATAAAGTGGGTCATTTATTCCCTAGGGAAATAAAGTAAAATTTATTGACATAGCGACCCATATATTTCTGCGTTTCGGCATACTGGATGTTATCGTTTGACATAAAGACAGAGCGAAGGTACATGTGGCGGTTTGTCTACAGACTGCGATTTTTTGAAAAATAAATAAAAAAAATATAGTTATTTTTTTTACTTTTCTGCTTATTCTAAAGTGCATAAAATAGTATATAAACCTCAGGAATAAAGTAATGCTTAATCCCTCGACAAATTATAGTTTTATAAACTTTTTGCTTCGGGATTAAATGTACCACTTTACTCCCTAGGTTTATAATGTACTATTACAGATAAAAGCGTCATCTCTGAATTTCAAAGCAGGGATTAAAAGTTAATAAATTGAGTAAAGATTTATTACTTCAAATCTTCTCCCTCTTATGAAAATAAAGACCTTTCCAGAGTGAACCCAGACTTGTCCTGGGTGTATCCAGACTTCTCTGGGTTGTATCCAGACCTTTCCAGGGTGTATCCAAACTTTTCCAGGATGTACCCACACTTTTAATGGGTGTATCCAGACTTTTCTAGGGTAGATCTAGGCTTTTTTAGAGTGTGCCCAGACTTTTCCTAGGTGTACTTACACTATTCTGGTATTTATCCAGACTTTTCCAGGGTGTATCTGGAATTTACCAGGGTCGATCCAGGCATTTTTGAAAATGTATCCAAACTTTTGCTAAGGGGTATCCAGACTTTTCCTGATTTGTTGAAACTTTTCCGGGGTATGTCCAGGCCTTTTAAGAGTGTAGCCAGAGTATTTTAGGGTGTATTTAGACTTTTACAAGGTGTATCTAGACTTTTACGTGGTAAATCCAGACTTTTCCTGTGTGTATCTAGGCTTTTTTAGAGTTTATCCATACTTTTTCTGGGTGTATCCTGACTTTTTTGGAATTTATCCAGACTTTTTCAGGGTGTATCTAAGCTTTTTAGGGTGAATTCAGACTTTTCCAGGGTGTAACCAGTTTTTTTTAGAGTGCACCAGACTTTTACAGGTTGTATCCAGACTTTTCCAGAGTGTATCTAGACCTTTACACGGTACATCCAACCTTCTGCGGTGTATCCAGACTTTTCCACAGTGTACACGCACTTCTATTACATTTAATACATACAGTGTGGATTCTTTCAATGGGATGATGCTTCTAGACATTTTGGGGAGGAGGTTTTAGAAAAAGCTAAAAGTGAATCTTTAATGAATTTTTACAGAATTTCTGTCCATGATAAAAAAAAAATTTGTAGCCCCCCACTGGAGGCCTGCAGTAACCTAAAATAAACAAGAAAGCATATTTTATTACATACATTTTGTATATATTAGATGTGTCAACCAAGGAACTTAATGCGCAATTTTTAAATTTAGTGTCTAATTTTATATTTCTATCTTTTTTTAACATAGCATGACAAAAAGACAGAGATGAAAAATTAAGTACCTAATTTAAGTTACCGCATAAACCTGCTCTTATATTATATCAAATAATAACCCGGTTAACTAAAACAACAAAAATACATTTATAAAGTACCTATCAGAAAAAAAAACTAAAGGCCGATTCAGAGTTTTGTAAGGTAAGCAGTATGAGGTATGTGGTAAAACGCAAGGAAAATAAACTATAGCAAACACATGCTGCTGTTTATAGTGTTCTGTAAGCCGCAAGTGATAAGCGGTAAGAGCAGAGTGTTTCCCATTGTGCCACTCATGTCTTTTAGTCGCTTTTAGTTACTAATTTTTAACAATTTCACTAGTGTAACCAGCCTTAGTTTTAGTGGGCACTATCTGACAAAACAAAAAAGTGTTTTTGAGGTAGAGATATATGAACAGTGTTTCTTTTAATAAGTATAAGGTCAAAAATTGATAAATTTAAAATATGTTTAGCCCAGTTAAGTTTGCTTTGTCAACAATTTTTTTGTAAAATTTCGACAATAAAGCTTTTTTTGATTTGATTTGATTTTATATTTTCCTTGCGTCTTACTACATAACTCATACCACTTACCCTACGGAACTCTGAATCCGCCTTTAGCTGTCTGGTGTACAAATCTACTAGAAACTGGTGTTGGTCCATTCGTTGAGTTTTTAATTCGTGTCCTCATTAATCTTGGAAGTTTTACATTCTCTGTGAAAGATTGGGCTCAATTTTACACACGTAGTGCTCAAGGGCCCCCTATTTATGTCCTGAAAATACCAGAATCAACTTTATCACAAACCATATGATATTCATTACATAAAATTGCTCTACCTTTGTTGTCAGTTGACAAAACACCCACCTGTTTGAGGCTCAAGTGTCCTCGACTTTCTCAAAGAGTCTTATCGACTTTCTTAGAACTGGGTCAAACTTTTTTTAGCCTGTAACTTCCATATTTTCAATGGTTTATACAACAGGTTGGTCCACTTCATCGTCAGGTTATACATATTTTAAATGTAAGTACTTTACTCTGTTTGCATAAGCGAGGCAGACATATGAACTAATTAACTTGAGGTTATGTGTTTTCACCACAAAACTTTTCAAACATTTAACAAAACCTACAAAATATTGTTTACAATTTATTTTCATATCAGGATTGCCAACCAAAGAAAAAAAAGCAATGTAACCATGACGTCACACCTAAGTTAAATGTGACGTCTTGGTAAGGTATAGTTACTCGCAAAAATACCGGTCACCCTGTTACTAACCATACCGGTATGCCGTATTAACCCCGCCAAAACAGGCCTTTAGACTACTTCTCCGAAAACTGTGGAATTGTGAGTAGCGAACACGAAAAAAGATACCAAGGGAAGTCGAATGCTTTAATGTCAGCTGATTTTTGTTGGCTGTGTATAAGAGAAACTTAAAAAGGCATAAGAAAGGTGATTAGTTTAACTTGTCGTTATTTTAATTAGCTATAAGTTGATTAAATTTAATATTAGACTAATCAGTAAATAGGTGCAGTAGTTCTTATAATATGTAGAGATATGGTGGTTCATGAAAACCCAAATTAGTAGTTAAAAACAATGGCAAACTAAAATTCTCAAAAGTGTGTCTACGCAATAAATAGCACTAAAAAATTGTGGTATTTTTTTACTTACGACCTAAGAATATTTTTCAAAAAATATTTTAGCTCTATTTCAGTCATAGACAATCGAAAAACTCAATTTTTATACCGGCGACCATTAAACAAAATAAAATTTACTGCCTAGTGGTATTAACAAAATGAGTTCGTATTCGTCTATAAAAACTTATGACGCACTGATGATCTAACATGGGTGAAACACGTGTTTGCGTCTAGTCTCCAAGTCGTACCCAGTATGTAACTAGTGGAGAAGCCCAAAAATCCAATAGTTTTTCTTTTGGTAAATTTTTGTTTTTTATTTACACTAAATATTGTTTGATATTTTTAGTGCAAAAAAACAAGTCAGAAAAACATTTTGACTGAAGTTTCTTTATGTGTGAAAAATATGTAACAACGGTTAAAAAAAGAAAAAGAAAACATAAAGTATTAAAGGGAATCTAATTTACAACAAAAAACACAAAGAGCCTTAAGTTTTGATGTGTGGACAAGGAAAAAACATCGCGAAAAATATTATTGAAAAGAAAAACGAATTTCGCTTTTCCCAACTCAATCTTGTAAGCCTTTCACACTGTCTTTTTCCTATTTGTTGGCGGGACTTTTTAGCCTAGTCAATAAAAGTAAGTACGCATAAAAAAACATTCTAGAAAAAGTAAGGTATAATTCGTATTGTTTTTGTAGTTCGGTAATTTTTGTATTGGTTTTAACACTTGAGATTAAATATACAGGTTGCACCAACGAAACAGAGACGTTTTCGAGAATTTGATGTACGATTTCAAAAAAAAACTGACAATATGTATTGGAATCACAACGTTTCGATTGCAGATAGATCTGATGTCGATTGCAGATACATAAGCATTCGAAACGTTGCGTTGTAGATAATTAAAAAATAAAGACAATGGAATTTAGAAACTCTAGTTTTTTAACAACCACTTTTTTAAATTCTGGTAAGGAAACTCACTCCTCAAAAGGGTACACAGAAAAAAGATTTAATTAAGCCAAATAAATATTTGTTTCTCATGGTCCAAACAAGTATTTATTTTAATCAAATAGATAACAAGCAAGAATTATTTGTTTGGTTAAAATAAATATTTGTTTGGACCATGGGGAACAAATATTTATCTATAAAACGAATGGGTAGTGGTTGCGTGCACTTTAAATCCAACGAAAAAACAGGAGTATTTTTTGCTTACTACAAAAAACTCCCGGTTTCTCGTTAAATATTTATTTGGCTCAATTAAATCTTTTTTTGTATATACGGTAAAAAAAGTGTCCCCTAGAATAATAAATTGAAATTCCCAACGTTGGTTTCGTTTTTGTTGGTACACCCTGTGTAAACCAAATAAGTTTTCTTTGAGGTTAGTTTTATTTGCAAACTGCACTCCTTGTACAGAGTCGTAAAATTATAGAACATACCGATCGTAAAAAAGCACTAAGCTTGAGGACAGGGAGTTTTTAAAAGTAAAGTTTACCTACCTGTTTTTTTTAAGTTTTAGTTTATATACTTTATTATACAGCTCATTTCAAATTTATATTGGCCACTAAAGACCGGGATAGCAAATATTTAGTTACTATTTAGACTACGTTTGTTGTTGAATTTAAATTAATTTTTGGTTTACTTTTTTTACTAAATGAAATCGATTTAAATGTAAAGATTCTTTTATTTCTGTGAGTTTAGGAAATGTCGAAATAACGCTCAAAACCGAATATTCATACTTTTTGGGGCGTCCCAGCCATTGTCGCAATTGTAAGCAGTAAAAATAATCTGCTCAAAGTTTATGAAAACCTGTTTTGTAAGTCAAACTGTGATATGTATTGCACTAAATTATTGTCAAATTTGAAAATTTTGGACAGGCTGTTACGAGTACGGGTTACAACAGTTTTACAAAATCTCATTTACTTTGCTTACACAGGCCTCTTAGAGCGCCTTTACAGAGTGTTTTTATAGATTAGATTAGATTAGAATGGAGTGGTGTACAACATCGTGGTGTAAACACCTGTCCACCTCGACCTTCTCAGATCTATTGTTTCTTCTCTGCTTTGCTAAAACTACAAAACAAGTTGCAGCCCCATCCTTGTCATGAAACCCAGAAGCTTTGCCAGTGTGTCCTGTATATAGCTTTCTGGCCGCGGACATTCTAGGGCCCCCAGGGCCTGGTTCTACCTAGGCGTTCATATTGACATAGGACATGTAATGAGGTTTCTTCCGTTTTCTTGCACAAGCAGCATGTAGCATCTTCTACCAATCCCATTGCGTACAAGTGCTTATTGAGTTTGCAGTGACTTGCTAGAAGCCCCACTATTTGTCTGACAAGCTTCCCTTCCTTACTAAGAAGTTCTGCAATCAGCTTTGGTGAACGTTCTTTAATGAACTGTTTGGCCTGTCTTTGTCCAGGCGTTTGCTCCCACAGACCGTTTGTCGCTTTAGTGAGCCACTGTTTAATAGATTGCTTGGCTCTGGCCTTAGCGATCTCACAAATTGGGTCAGGTCCTGTGAACTTTATTGCCGAGCCTTGTCTGGCCAATTCATCGGCTTTTTCGTTTCCAGAGTATCCCCGATGTCCTGGAACCCAGGCTAGTGTCGCCCGTTTGGTGCTTGCCAGCCTATTTATAGCTGTTCTGCAGTCCCAAACCAATTTGCACTGCACTTGCACTGCTTCTAGAGCTTTAAGTGCAGCTTGACTATCTGAATATATAACTACCGAATGAGAGATTTCCTCTACTCTTTGTATTTCTTCGGTACAGTGATGTATTGCCGTTACTTCAGCTTGGAATACTGTTCAATCTTTTGTCAGGCCTATATAGGCTAAAGTCTCGTATTTTTGCCCGTATATGCCAGCTCCTACACCTTCATCGGTCTTGGAGCCATCTGTGTACCAGATGGATTCTGCTCCGAAAGGAAGACCTCCCTCCCAGTCGGATCTATCTGGAATTTTGACTTCGTATTTCTTTTCGAAATTGTACTTGCAGACCATTACGTCGCTCGGCCATCCCAGTATAGGATATTTTTTAAGAACGGTTAAAAAATGTTGTCATATAAACAAGACTGAAACTGTTTTTAGCACTAAATCGATTTAGTTTTAAAGCGATTGAAGAAAGCGGTTTACCAATCTAAACAAATACTCCACCTCAGTTTTACCAAGAAATTTGTTAATTTAGTTGATCTATTTTTTAAGTGATATTTAATAAAGGTGTAAACCCTTGGAGGAAGTGATTTTACTTAAAACCTTCCTTACATAAAACCTGTTTTAAATAGTCTTAATAGTTTTATTTATTAAATGTGTTTCTTTTTTAGTATTATTTAGATTGAATTTTTATCAATTCTACACAATTTACTTCCAGTAAATCTAAAATTATTTGTTACTACAGATTTTCAAACATATTGACAATTGACTCGCAATAATACAAATTTTTATACTAGCAGTTGCAGAACAACTTTAAAATATAATTCAATTTTCCATAAACTAGTTTTGGAATTTACATTTAAGAATTTATTGTAAAAACTGTGAAAGTTTAATACTAACAAAAAAAACGAAATTCAATCAAAAATATCTCCACGTTCATTAAAAAAAAAATAATATTTTGTCAAGTAGCAGGATGCTAAATAAAAATATACTACTACTACTACTACTAGCTTTAATTTTAAACATTTTACATTTTATTAAGTAAATAATAAATGTGTTTTTTTTAACTTCTAAGCTCAAACTTGTCGAAATCTGAAAATACTTCAAGATTTTTAATCTACTTTATGTATGGTTTTATGATAAAAAATATAATTAAAATCACCACAGTTTCCGCTATAGGACCTTATCGTCAACTTATCCCCTTTCCACAACAATATATTTCTTAAATTCCTGGACCTAATTATTTCAAAAACTACTAGAAAAACATCAAAACTTGAAAGAGCTTCCTACTATACCGTAAGGACACGAATCCTAGAGCAAGCTCTCAAGGTGCGTTATCATTTTTGATTTGTAAATAGTTTTTTTATCAAACGATTTCATTTTATTATATATTCCTGTTGTGTGCCGGTCTGCAAAAAATAGTCCTGCGACGGAGTTCAGCTCTTTCAAGTACCTATTAAAGATAAGTTATAATGAGTGAAGAAGTATTTTTATTAGAAAAATCAAACAGTAATAGAAGGAGAGCTTGGCTGGAAGCCTTCGGACAAGACTTTAAGCAGCACGAAAATTTAAGGATTTGTGAGGCAAGTTTTATAACAGTACCTATTTTTGCCCCGACGATAGTGCTTAATAAAGTGGAAGTATAAATTCGATTCCTTGTGTATTTGCGTGCCTGGTGTGTGAACTTGTGTGTCCCATTTTATATCCAAAATTAGTAAAAAAAATATGACGGCGTTGTGAAAGTTGATCTTTAGTCGAGTTTAGCTATTCTTGGTAAAAAAATCATTTTTTAAAAATATAGGTATATAGTTAATTAGTTTATGGTAAGAATTTAAGTACTTCTTTTGGGGCAAGTATTCGCGTGTATATATGTTAACGTAAAACCCCGATTTCAGTTACAACATGGTTTTCCTAGGAAAAACTAGTTTATATTAGGTCAGTTGGATTAGGTCAGATTAAAATCTAATCTAAAATTTTATAGTTTAGTCTAATCTAATATAGAGTTATCAGTTATAACTAGTTTTTATTGGGAAAAACCGGGTGTTAACGGTAACATATAGGTACTGTGATAAGAATGCGTTGTATTGGGAACAGATTTTAAACATTATCAATCTAATGTAGTTTTAAGATCATTTGAATAATTTAGATAACTTTAATAAGTTTTCTGTAATTATTACGAAATAATAATTTTTTTTACGTAAAAGTATAAATATAATAGTCAAAAGAAAGAAAAAAACTGTTTAAGTTCTTACTTGAAACATAGTGAAACAAAATGTGTTATTAGTACACCATCATCATACTAACGAATGGTATGGTAGTTCATCAAAAATTTAGTTGCTATTTGGATCCTAAAACACCTACATCTACAAAAAAAAGGATTTTCTGTCGGTCTGCACACATGATAGAGAAGGCATTATGTATTATGATTTTAACCAAAATTTGGTACCAAAGCGTTTTTTTGGCCACCCACCAAGTAAATGTTGGATAGAATGATGGGAGTTTAGGAAGAGAAAAGTGTGAAAAATTTGAAAAAATTGTAACTTTGAAATAAACATTTTTCTGCAGTTTGGTTCAAATTACTAAGAGCCTTAGTTTTTGAAATATTTAAAAGAGGTGTTAAAATATTTTTTTTAAAAACATAATTTTTGAAGCAAAGAAGCAGATATCAATATACGTGTCCAGATTTTAGTTCCTGTGAATAGTACATACCTGAAAATTTTGTTGTCCGGTTTTACAGAGGGTTTACCCAACTTTTCGTATTGATAATTTATTCATAACTTTAGTAATTCTGAATGCCTGTCGTTTTACTTCTTTATCAAAATACAGAGAACCCGGACTAAGAATAAAATCTGTTAGATTTATAACAGTGCTTTTTTTACTCGCGTTTTTAAATACCTCGCTGTGCTCGTTATTTAAACCAACGCTTGTAAAAAAATCACTGTTTTAGCCACTAGTCGTGAAAACTAAAAACGAAATTTTGTTTTTCTTTTGGTACTTTCGCAGTGGTCCTTAACATATTTTTCAAAAAGCTTCCTTAACTTAGTGGCAAAAAACCTAAAAATGTAGTTTCAGCATGATGAATCCGCCACAAACATTTGTAGATTTTATTATTCAGTTAGGCTATGCCTACTTTATGTACCGGTAAGTCCCAATTAGATGACTCTTCGCAGCCTAGACTATTTATGCCTTTTCTCACTAACGTTATTGTTATCTGCCTTTTCGTTTTGGCGTGGATTTCGAAATGTTCCAGTGAATGGACGTGGACCAAATCCAGATATCTGGACAATAACCATTTTGTAAGGGGAAAAGACTCTCCAGATACTGCCTGTCAATGGTGTCAATGCGGTAAATCTTATGAAAAAGGCGTGTCTGCTGGTTCGTTGGCTAGGACCCTTTATTTTTTTTAATCTATGGTGTTAAAAGAAACGCGTGACAAAAAAAGACGTTTTTTCCCAAAGGAAGGTTTAACGAAAAGAGAGCCACAAATAAAGCCAAAACTTCGGCTCTTATGGAAGAAATAGCGCAACTCATAAAAGCTCAGTTTAAAATAGCGCTATTGTTTAGTTAACGTTTTAAAACAGCGCGTAACAAAATGGTCCTCTACTAAATAGCGTTGTTGCGTAACAAAATCGAGCTAGTATCGAAACAGCGCATAAGAAAATAGGGCGTCAAAAATCGCTAGTTACAAAATAGCGTCGTACGAAACTGCGCTTATCATTACAGCGATATATTAAAACAGCGCTGTTTTAAAATAGGGCCGCTTAATATTTTTTAACACTTGGGATTTTGTTTCTTTTAAAACAATGTTTTAATATAGCCAGGAGGTGTAATCTAACACTAAAACCAATTCATTGGGGGGATAAAGTACACTACCGCATTCCTGTAAAGAGTGTCAATGCGGTAAATCTTATGGAAAATACGACTGCTGGTTCCTTGGCTGGGACACCATGATAAACGAGTTTTGGAGCAAAATTAAAAAAGTCTATGGTAATCAAAGAAACTCCTGATAAAAAGCGACGTATTACACAAAGGAAAGTTTAACGAAAAAAGAAGATAAATCAAGGCAAATTTTCAGCTCTAGAATGAAACAGCGCCATGTACTTCGAGCATCGAATGCTTGAAGTCCGTGTGCTACAGAGACTAATGAAATGGCGCTGTACTGAATAGCGCTGTATTAAAATAGTAAGAGAGTGATAGTATTAAAACAGCGCATGGAAAAAAAACGTATTACAAAAGCGCCAGTTACAAAATAGCGAATTACACAGAAAAAAAATGTGTCTGTGGCAAACAAGCAAATCATTTACTTCACCTATAGTACATTGATTGACATATATTTTAATTTCAAACAAGTAAAATTTACTTACTCCAAGTAAACTAGTATTTTTAACTGAAATTGCTCTTTTATTTAAGCAGTATTTTATATTTTATCAAACCAAAATCCTGTATTGTTGAGTATACATTTTAAAAATCTTTTTTTATACCTTAATTAGTATAGCTCTCTGCAGATAACTAAAGCATGGCTTTTTTGGTCCCCGATGAAAAAAACTTTTTTTTTATCACGGGTGCAAAAAAAAATTTCTGTCCACTTTTTACTCAAAATTAAAGAGAAATAGCGGAAAATAGTAATATTGAAACAAACTAAATATTATTTCCTAAAAACTAAGCGATTTCCGCGAGTTTTTACCAAGTATTTACCAAAAAAATCATTTAAAAACATCCTCAAAACATCAAAAGGCAAATCGCTATTGAAACCAGTGTTATTTCATTTATCAGCTGCCTTGATTTATAGTCTGAATATGGTGTGTTGCGAGAAGTGCTCTTTGTTCGAGATTTTTAAAAGTACTTTCCTGTTTGTCTTGGATTTTTTGATAAAGGTGTTAAAAGAAATAGTGTTAGCAACTCACGGCTAAACTGCGCTTTTTTTTTACTCGCGTTTTGAAATATCTCGCTGCGCTTGTTATTTTAACCAACGCTTGTAAAAAAAGTACTATTTTACCCACTATTTATGGAACCTACTATTTTAGAATAATTCAGTCAAATACAATACGTTGTATAGAAGGCTGTGGTTATAGGGATCATACAGAACCTTTATTTATAAACTTAAAAATACTAAACTTTAATGAACTTTACTGTGTAAATATATCCAAGTTAATACACCAAAATCATAATCAGTTATCAGATATTCAGTTTACTACCAGAACAAAAATTTTTGTGCCTAGGGTGGAGAGATCAATTACTCAGAGAATGTTCTTTTATTTAAAAGCTAAAATCTATAACAGCATACCTGCTGAAAAAAAAATATACCAAACAAACACTTTACTAAAAGTATAAGAACAATCTTTCTGCATAATAATAATGTCAATGCTTTATTATCAAGAACTTTTGATGTTGCTATAAACTAAAGAGAAACAAACAAAACCCAATATTTATTTCCTCAACCAGACAAAATGTAGTTGTTCCTTCAATGTGATGTACCTACCTAATGGTTTAGTTTAATTTTGTTTTTTTTATATATATGTAAATACAGGCATACCAGTATTTCTTATAGTATTCAATTCCTTATGTATTACTTTAATCAATGTAACTGCAAAAAACTAAACGTATAACTAAATATTTAAGAGAATTTAATAGTAGTTTTTTTTTGAATAGCTATTGATGGTTATAATGTAAGACTACCTACTACATTTTATTTTATTTGTATCTGTCGTAGTTAATATTTAAGATAATTTAAAAGTTAAAAAATTATTAAAGCACACAGGGTTTATTTCCTTGCTTTATCGTTTTATAACATAATATCTATGTCAAATCTATTGTATTTTGTAAAAACTTATCAAATTGACTTAATAAATAAATAAATAAATAAATAAATAAACAAATAAATAAACATGAACTTTTCGCCCATTTACCCTTTATATGCATCCTCATTCTCTTCGTTATACTAGCGTTGCCATAAAAAGTTTATAGATATGTAAAATATCCCTCATATTAGGAATTTTACCTTATCTTTAAATTATTTTCGAGGAGTCGACGAGAAGTAGGAGGTTTTTAGGCATTATAATAAAAGTCTCAGAGCGCCCAATTTAATCATCGGTATTAATCACATATACTTACTCATGTAATAAAAATACCTTTTGTTACATTTCAAATCCAATTACTTTACATACCAAATTGTATTATTAAACCAAGATATTGGGTTTATTACTAAATTTTACTACAGTGTTGTCCATCTGATATTTATACATTGACGTCAACTGTCAACGAGAATTTTTAATCGGACGTTTAGTTTATTATTTCTTCTTAGATCCCAGGCCATAAAGATTTTTGAGTTTAAATTTTATCATATGTGATAAGTATAATAGATGGTTTTGCATAGTTGCTATTTTGATATTGCTATCGTAAGACAGTTAATCACAGTGTACTAGATATGGCCAGGGCCGCAAGTGTTGATCCAATACATAAACGTAAATAGTGCGCACTCTCTCAGTCTCAAACATCTTTTGAGGCATAGGCATGTTGGACGCATGCATTGGTCATTTTTAGGAGGGTGTTAGGCACGTATTTTGTTTTTCAAATCTAAAAACTGTATATTCGTAGCAGTCTTGGTTAAAAAGTTATGAATTATTATCAACACCTTTATCCAACCCCAAGCAAATTTATAAAACCGCAGCTTTGGATAAAAAGTTATGCAACCCCAATCAATCATTCAACCACCCCACCAAGTCATTTCTTTCTCAAAAATATGAACATTTTAAGTACATTTAAATTTGTAAACTGCATATTCGTAGCAGCTTTGGTCATGAATTTTCAAATATATTAGCTCCTTTTTAACTCAACCACCCACCAACGTATGTCTTTTCCTCTAAAACTAGAAAATATTTAGATGAAGTTAAATCTCAAAACGACATAATCATAGCCAGGGGCTTTGGTTAAAAAGTTTTGAATTTTCAAATAAATCAACAACCTCTTACCCCTTTCACGATAACCCATCAAATTATGTTTTCTGTCAAAATTAGGAAAAATTTTAAATAATCGTACCAGCTTTGGTTCCACGATAACCCACCAAATTATGTTTACTTTCAAAATTAGGAAAAATTTTAAATAATCGTACCAGCTTTGGTTTAAAAGTTGTGTATTTTCAAAGACACCAACCCCACTCTCTTATCCTCCATACCACTCCCCACCAAATTTTTTTCTCAAATTAAAAGACATTAAGCTAAAGTCAACCCTGAAAACTGCATCCGTAGCATCTTTGGTTCAAAAGTTATACATTTTTGAGTGTTCAAATCTATTATCCCCCGCTCACTCAACCCGACCCAACCAACTTAATGTTTTCAAAATATGGTATTGTCACCGGACCTTTTATTTTCTATTTAGCTTTATTGTTTATAAAACACGTGGTTTTCTAACAATAAGATTGGCTTAAGGTTAGCGATAAGAAAAAGTTTATATACCAAGTTACAAATTAATAACCACTTAAAATATTATTATTATTTTGACTACCTAAAACTAAAATCAATTGAGTAATGTTAATCTAGTACCAAAAATAAATAGCGAGGAAGATTACTCATTTGTAATCAATGAACGCAGCTTAAGAATGTTTACAATAACCGTGCCGATTTGGTTGGCAATCTTTGGATTGATATGATTTAGGGTGTTAATAAGATCACTTGGGGTTAAAAGAAAAGGGCATGAGAGTCGGATAGGTTCAATCATTGGTCATTCAAACAGAATATGAAAAAGAGTTTCCTAAGCATTTAGGCTACATATGATTTCCTGGGTTTCCAGATTCCAGATTTCCTGGGTATTTATGAAGTATTGTCCCCGGACTTACATACAAAGTTTTTTTTACAAATTTTAGTTCGATTTTTGGCTCGTCGTATCACTATCTTCGCAAACTTCTCATCCTCTCCAACTCTTGCTAATTGGGTTAAATTACCTTTAACACCACAAACATTCATGTTTAAGACAAATCGGTTTATATATAGGAAAGTGCCCTATTTTGGATGTGCCATTTAGATTTTTTTAAGTGTCAATCCAAAATGTGTAGCCTTAAACACTGCAAAGATTCAAGAAGCCAAATCGGTTTATAAATAAAGTATAAAGTATGCCATTTTGATTCCGCCATTTTTATTATTTTTAAGTTTGTGCCAAAAATGGTACTGAGTGATCTTAAACACCACAAAATTTTAAGTTTGAAGCAAATCGGTTTATAAATATGAAAGTGCCCCATTTCGAATCTGCCATTTTGATTTTTTTTAGGTGTGAGTTCAAAATTGCATTGGGTGACCTTAAACAAAAAAAACTTTCAAGTTTAAGACAAATCGGTTTATAAATAAGAAAGTGCCCCATTTTGTATCTGCCAAAAATGCCATTGAGTTATCTTAAACACCGCAAACTTTCAAGTTTGAGACAAATCGGTTTATAAATAAGAAAGTACCCCATTTTTGATCCGCCATTTTGATTTTGTTAACGGCGCAAGAACAATCCAGAGATAATATAAACTTGTCAATCGATTTCAATACGTCATCTACCACTCATTATCTATCTCTGGTTTCTTTACTGTATTCTCCTGTTCACAGATTGCGCCGCGAATCATTGGGGATTAGGGTCACTGGATCCTAAAACCTGCGGCTGGGACCGCAGGTCTCACGATCCAGTGTTTATTTATCATCTAGGTGATCGAATTGAGAGCAGTGACAACTAGTCAAATGGCCAGTTTTTCAACTTCCACTTAAGTTCTAAGTGCTAGTTATGGTGTGTCTCTTTTTCACTTTTTAAAAATGTATTTGGCAGATTGTAGGGGAAATTAGGGGCAAGGGCCCTATAAAGAAAAATCATGTCACATCAAAGGAGATTCACAAAAAATCTTTAATAAATTTATCCTGGAGGCAGCGCCTAAGTTAGTCGCCTCATTACCACATCATACAGCACACTTCATCCCAGGGACGTACATTTTACGTCGCTACGTTCCGGGACCAATTACGAACGTAATATATATGTTCGTACAAACGTGTAAGTAGTACATAAAAATATGTACATAAATACACGTATGTTATAAGAGCGAGATGTAAAAACCTTTATAAAGTATATGTCACAATCTTAGCAGTTTCCTACGTATAGGTGTTGATCTAGTGGTAGAGTATCTGGGTCTCAGCCGGGAGACTCGGGTTCAATTCTCGGAATCTCCAACACTTTTTTTTTTAAATTATCGGTGAAATATCCTTGCCTGACCCAAGCCCACGTACACGTTCGGTTTTGATCCCACGTAGGACCTAAATTATATATACCTGAAATGTACGTACATAGGAAGTATATAGTACGTACTGTACCACATCCAAGGTACATACTGGGGACATACAAAGCGTTGGAAAATGTATGTCCCCGATACGTACATAGTACGTCCTTGTGCGTACTAGGGACGTGACGTATGTCCCAGCAATTATCTACTACTTGAGAAATCAGCCACCAAAATCACTGGGTAAGTTGCCAAAACTGTATCACTAATTTACCTATGCCACAAATTTACCTTACCTCACCCTACTAGTTTTGCATTTTTGTTTTAGGAAAAAGTTTAAAAAGCAAGTTCCTTCCAGGAACACATAGAATATAAGAAAATGTCAAGAATAAATATAGTATTTGATTACCTATCCTATATTTCCATTATTTTATGAAATAAAAAATGTTTAAGCCTTACGTAAAATGTGTTTTGTCTAAAAGACAGTTTTTTGTTTGACTATGTTTATAGAAAAACAATTCAATAGCAAAAAGAAAATTAATAAAGCCTGGATAAGGTACTTCGTTGGTTGGTAATTATTTACTAGCATACTATAGTTACATGCAAGTAAAAACAGAGCAATAAATAATAACACCAACATAAGCTTTAATAATAATTATTACATAAATCAATCAAGATACAAACTTTTTTTTCCTCCTGAATTTGTTTGAACCTTTTTTGTCCAGTGAGGCAGCCTTTTGTGAAAAAAGGACACTGCTGTTCTATAAGTGTTGGCTCTTATGATGACTGATTATCCAGCAGTATTTCAGTTGTCATTAATTTTTTTGGGCGGCAACTACTTGTGAGCTTTTTAAATTGTTGCAGGAATACACCTGAAAAAAAAATATAGTTCACAGGAAAAACTTAGGGACCTTTCTCCACTTGGTATTATCCAAGGATATGTATTGGGGCCATAAAACAAACCAGGGGGTTCGCAGATGTTTATTTTTGAGGACGGGCTCCCCAGTCTCCCTCATTCAAGAAAAAGTTACTTACTTAGGTGCTAAGGCTATATTTTTTGTTTTAAATTTTAGATTTATATTTGATTATTGAATTTGTATTTCTGTGATTATTTTTTATATTATGTACAAACACCGGCCTTCATGGCCAATCTTTGTAATTTTGAATAAGTAAAGTCCAGTAAAAAATATCAGTCAGAGTTCAGGTATATATTTTATCTCGAAATTTATTTGTGCCGGCCCCCCAGGGAGAATTTCGACTATTGGTAATATATTTAAAAAGAGCCATGCAACTTTTTTGCTATAACTTTACCCCCCCTCCTTGAGAAGTAAATAAAAAAAAATACATGCAATAGCAAATATAAAATACCTCATAGCAGCAAAGCTAGAGTGGTGGGCCTCTTGTCTAACCATAATCTGAACATGTTTACTAACCAACTGCGTCAAGATTTCGTTTCTTAAAATTTCGTTCATGATAACCCTAAAAAAATGGCAAAAAAGTTAAATTTGAATTTGCCTGAATGTCAAAAGGTCACCGTCGCTCATTCCACACTAGAGAACTTAATGTTTCATTGACATGTACACAAAAGATTTAATTAAATTAAATTAATAATTAAATCATTACCATTTATTAAACAAGTATATGTGTTATTCCACCAAAAGTGTGCATTGTTATTGTTAAAAAACCGAAAAGTAATCTAAAGTCATTATATTTGAAGGTGCACTAGAAAAACCTATTAATAATTAAATATTTAGGGAGATTTTTAGATTTTTTTAAAACGACTCCACACGGGAATGAAGCTTAACATGGCAATGACACGGGAATTATTTTTTTAACATGATTATGATGCACAATTCGGGTTTTAAGTTTTATTTACAGAAAAATAAGTTGACTGAACATGGACTAAACTGAACAACTACTTATTGTTAACTTATTTATTTTAATAACTCAAATTATAAAAAATACTGGCTATTTAGGCTTTTTTGTCAAACTTATAGTAAATCCTGTTTCCTTTTGAAATTATATTTGTTTCATTAAGTTTAAAAAGTTGAATATCACTATCTGCATTATCGGAATTTTCACAAACCCTTAGAAATGTGACTTTTACATCTCAATCAATCAAGTCAATGTAATTTTGGCTTATTGCTACATATAGATAAGTTGCTGTTTTTTTTGTGAATTTTGTGTTCATATTTGACCAAAACATAAGCATCTCTCGGCTCTTGTTTCTAGAGTTAACATAAAGCAAGCTTGGTGGTGTCTGTGGTATGCTTAGACACGAATAAACGCGCTCAAGCCAAGCTCTTCTGCAGTGGTCAACGTTATCAAGGAACCTTCCCACCACTTTTTTTCAAGGATAAACGCCGCGTGAGCTTGAGCGCGTAAATACCCAAGGACAGAATTTAAAGAGGGACAGAGTCAAAATTATTTTATATAATTATTTTTTTTTTAGTCAGGATAAAAAGTTAAAGTATTTTATTATTATTTATTTACTGAAAAATAACTTTTTAAACCACTATTAAATTTTTGCTAAGGTGCATTTTCTATTACAATTTTGAGTTGGGGACATGACATGTGAATGACGTTTGCGGGATAAAAATAACAAATTCCTATACTTTTTGTAAAAGCTTTAAGAAATAACATTGTTCTCAATAAAATTTTAAATTAAAAACCGTATTTTTATTTATTTTTTGGCTTTTGACCCTTAGGGACTAATGCACATTTTTGGTGGAATCACCCATATACAACTGTGCTAAAAAAAGGTTCACAATGACAAAAAAGTAAAATCATGATAATTCTTGACATAAGAGTAAACTAGAGTTTTAAACTTCCATTGTTTTTTACTTTTCACTATGTTTTGATAGGTTATGTATCTATCTGCAATTATCATCACGTACTGACAATTGCAGAGACATAAGCAGTCGGGACATTGAAAAACAGAGTAAAAAAAAATTCTCAATGGAAGTTACATTCACCTTCGAATAACAATTCTTAACATGACATGTATATTACTTTTTTTGAGAACAAGTGTAAACCAAGGTGTAAACATAGTTCCTATGTTTCTCCTAACAGCTATTAAAATTTGTGGAATGTTACAGCAATGTTAGATAAAAGTGGACACATTTATAAGAGCAAAGAATAACTACCTATGTCCATGATATTATTAACGAAAAATGGGGACTTTACCAAACTAAAAACTTTGGTATAAATTATAAAATTATGAAAACCAACCTTTTTATATCAAAATATTACGAGATGATCGATAAGCTTCACCGCTCTTGGAATGTTGATTTTTTCATTATATCTTCCTCGCTTTTTGTGTATCTAAAAAATTAACAAAAAAAAAACAAAATTAACAAAAAATATAATATTTTGAATAAATAAAATTAAGGGGCATCTGTATTGATACCAGTAGGGTGATTTTTGTTGGTTGTTTGGCTACTCTGTTATGTTCAGCTTTATTCTGCCTGCTGTAGTAAGGCCCTGTCATGTTGTTAACTTTAATAATGATGCAAGGGCACTTTTGTTTTGTTGCATCTCTGTTATAGTTATGTTTATTCTGTGCAGAGCCATTTTTTGTTGTGCTGTTAACTTAAAAGATAACCACACACACTAATTACAGCCACAAGATAAAAACAAACCAAAACCACTTTAAACTAATGGTATGACTTATGTAAGTATTGCTTAAGGGTGCCTACACAGAATAAAAATAAAGGTAACAAAATGACAAAAAATCAACCAAAAGCATCCTGGTACACCTTTGCTTAATAATGTAGTTCCGGTTAGCGTTTGCAGTTTGGTTTTGAGAATCAAGATTCAGATGAAATTTTTTCTTTTTTATTACATTTTTGTTCTTAACTAATTTCCATTCATTTTTATGTAAAACAATTTAAATAGGTTGCAAAATATTCTTTACTCTGTCAATTTATATACTTGCAAACTTGAAAATATCATCTCAAATATCAAATTATGACATTAACTTTTATATTTTAAATGAAATACTCCTATTTTTTTTTAAATTAAGGTGGTTTTTTTTCTTAATTCCAAAAAATAAAAATAATAGATCAGGTTTTTGGTTTACCTTTGTTGGTTTTCTAGTAACTTATAAATACTGTCCCATTATCATCTTTGGCTTTATCAAAAATGTAAGTTTCAGAATAAATATGACAGTGCAGCATACTAACCTGTAACTGTGAATGGTTTTAATAAATGCCAGTTTCTTCCTCTTGGTATCACTGCTGCTGGTTGATGTATAGCTGCTTTGAATTTCTTGATTTAATCTGAAAAAAGTTTAAAGCAAAATAAAGCGGAATATTGCAGTTGAAAAATCAAATATTTTGAATAGGAAACTCTTTTCAATGTCTTTTCCTTAGAAATGCTCCCTGATGAAGACGCAGATGAAACAGCTATAGGTGCATTTTGTGAAACTTGACTTATGCTTGCATCTGAACTCATCAAAGTTGAGTTTTGTGATATATCACTGATGCTGGTACTATGCAGACTTAAATATTGAATTTCTATGTCCAAAAGTAAGGATGGCACAGCATTAAATTTAGGCATCTTTCTCTTCTATTCTTTAAAATGCGTGAAGCACTCTAATTTGTTCCTGTTCCTTTGCTACTCTTCAGGATTCACTTGAAGTGTCTGACGCCATATTTTGGATATCGGACCTTAGTTTGGAATCCTAAAAAAATGTGAAACCTTTTGTTATTGAATTATTCACAAGATATTTTGTAATTGTTTAATTACAAAACCAATGTTACATTTTTTGGTGGAAAGGACATTATTTTTCATGATAAATGCAAACATACTAAAAATTGATAAAAAAAAACAAATTAATGTATCAGTTCTCGCTGTGTATTAGCTAGGTAGGTACCTACACATATATTTTGTTTAAAATTTAGCAATTTTAAACTGTTTGGTTTGTATAATTATATTTATTTTCCTCTATCAAATATCAGTCCGACACTAGTTATACAAAAAAAAAACTACTAAAACTAACTGGGTATGCATGCTTTAAAAAAAAATGTTTTTCTTGTATTTATTATATTTTTTTATAAGTATGTTTTCCTAAACCAGAAAATTCAAATTGTCCAGCATTTTTTTGTGCACCTAAACTATTAATGTAAAAGTAAATGAAATGTCCTTGCTTCTAGTTGCACTTTGTTGCCAAAAAATAAGTTTGCTGAGCACAAAGTATGGTTAAGTGAACCCACAACATTTAGAGCACAAATAAAAAAAAATTACTTATTATATCAGGCAACCGAGGGGGATTTCACTTTTTTTTGTAGAGTTCGCATGTTTTTAGAAAATGTGAAACAAAGGAAAAAAAAATAAGGATTTTTTTTGAAACTAGAATGAAAACTAAGAGAAAAAACAGAAAAATATTTAAAATAATGTAAAAAAAATCAAATTAATGTGCACCAAAATGTACATATATACTTGCCAGTGAAATTACCCTTGTAGGCAGGCAACTTTACACTCATTTTCTTCACCAATTTTTACATTTTTTGCAAAAATAAAATAATTTTGGGGGTATTGGCATTGCCTACCTATTTCATACATGACAACTTACCACCATTTCTAAAAATAATGTTATTGTTCCTGTCACCATGAACAGCAACATCGAGTTTGTAACAGTGATGCAAAAGACCTTGTATTTAGGCACATCACATATTTATGAATTAGGTACTCTTCTTGGTACTCGATGGGATTAACACATTAAAACTTAAGGTAATGGGGCCTTAAAGGTCCAGTCATGGTTCCATAAGGTACCTAAGAAGTAAGATATAAAAATTATTAATTTCTTACTGTAAGCTAAGCTGTGAACTATTAACAAATGCATGTATAGTATGTAGTTTATTTTTCTTTGCATCTTACTTCTTCTGCTTAATTTACGGAACAATGAATCCAGCTTTAAGGTCAATTTATGCTTGTATCTTAGATCAACAAGCAGTACAAAGTTTGCAGGTTGTTTAATTACCCTGTAAAAAATCCGCAAAGAATGTCTTAGCTTGATCTGAGTAGCGAGCATAAACTGACCCTTACACTTACTTGTGAAAAGAAATGTTGACGTCCTCCGTCAGCCTCCTTATCGATTTACAATTTTTCAGTGCACAAGTCATATTCTACAAATACACACAGACCACTTAAGGGTTCTAAAAAGTAGTTTTACACCAAAGGAAAAATTATTAAATAAAACACAAAAACCAGGTCGACGAACTCCAAAACAAAACGACAAAACTAAGGTTATGAAGAATGTCAGGCAGACACACTGACATTGGTTAGTTGCAAATACAGTGAGTCGACCAATTTCGATGCTTGCATGGCATAAACTTTTTTCCTGGTAAGGGGTGTTACCTAGGTATATATGCTGGATCTCTCTTAGCCGAATACATTTAGGAAAGGAGAACACCAGAAACTATGCCTAGGGTAAGCTCACAAAAAAAAAGACGTGGGTGGTTAATTTTGATGGTGGCGGTATCTATAATATAACCATTTAGGTACTTTTTGATGCTAGGCATATAGCTAATATTGATAGGTAACCAGTATAGTCCATGTTTTTACATTTCCGTATGTTTTAGCTTTAGAGGAAAATAATACTCAATTTGTTTTTTATTAGAGGAAGAGGATTACAAGGCTTATTAATACAATCTAGAGGGTTTTTGAAATTAGGTGTCCATTATTTGGAAAATTACAAATATTTCCAATTTAGTTTTACAGGTCTCTATAAAGGGTATTTCTGACTGTTTCTGACGTAATATGGGCGCGCCAATTTTGAAACACCACAAAAGTTAAAACAGTTTTTTTCAAAAAATAAACAAAATTTTAAAAAAGTACCAAGATTTGATGGAAAAACATAGTCCAATAAACAATTTAGGCAAAATTTCAGGCCATTTGGAAGTCCCGTTTCCGAGAAACATGCGGAAAAAGAATTGCCTAATAAATGGACCCAACAGCGTTGCCGGTTTAACGATGTAATTGGGCCGTTAAGTGTGAGTAAACAATTGTATTAAGAGACCTTAACAACAAAAGGTTTCAAGTTTGAGAAAAATCAATTTAAAAATTAGAAAGTGCGCCATTTTGGTTAAGCGATTTTAATTTTTTTAAAGCTTAAGTCAAAAATTATATTGAGTGACCTTTAATACCGTAAAGTTTTAACTCGGTTTTAAGTTTGACACATATCGAATTGTAAATGTAAAAGTCCGTAATTTCGACTTTTTTAAAGTTTAAGTCAAAAACTGTATTAAGTGACCTTAGACATCACAAACTTTCAACTTTGGCCCAAATTGATTGAGATTGAATGATCATAAACACTGCACAATTTCCGGTTTGGTACGAATAGGTTTATAAATACGAAAGTCTGCTATTTTATTTTTTTTAAGTTTAAGTCCAAAATTGTATTCAGGGATCTTAAACACCGCAATTTTGATATTTTTAAAGAAATTTTGACTTTTCTTAATTTTATCAAAAATGAGTTACTAAGGTTCCAAAACACCTTAATCCAAGAATAGAATTTAATAATTTATAATAGAATCCCATAAAATATTATGATCCTTGAATTTTAAAATGCCCTGTTAAACCCATAAAATTTGTGGATATATACATACCTATAGTGTATATTTTTTAAAGAACAACACATAAAAGCATATAACATTTTTTGAGTTTCTCTGACTATAGAATCTACAGAATGACTTATAAAAACTTGAATTTTACCAACCCATAGCAAACTATTAGTAAAACAAAATGTTCATAGAAAACTTTGAACTTTTATTAGTCTGGCTTATCACAAAATCTCCCAAAAGTTTGATGAAAAATATACTTATACCATCCTATGATATATTATGGGTGTAATCATAGAAATCTATTAAGTTTAATGAGTCTGTTTGGTTATAAAATCTCTTAGAAAGAGGTTTTTTCATCAACCTATGAAATGTTTGACAATAAAACGATTGTACTAAAAAATTTTATACATATTTATAAGTCTGTCAGGTTACAGGATCAGGTAAAAACAGATATATATCATCAAAATCTAAAACTTTATCTCACAAAAGCTTATAAATCTTATAAAAACTGATAATTTTTTATTCCATACGCCACTGTTGACAATTTAAACCCACTTATAAGGAACGAATTAAATAAAAATGTCAAAAAAATTAAGAAAAAAATATTGTACCTACTTTTTATTTCAATTTCATCACATTTATTTTGTTACTGGTATTTTTGTTTGATTCAATCTTAAAATTTACCAAACAATTTATTTTGTTGAATCCTTTCAAGCTTATTTTTTTTTTTTTTTTCATCCGAAATATTAAAATCAAGGTTTTATATTGGTTGTCATTTTAATTAAAAATTTAGATTTTAATTAAAAATTAAATCAACGAAATAGGTACAGAGAGCATTAATATTACAAAGAATTCTTTTATTTAGACGTTAAAAACCACCCCGCATTATTTTTTGTATGAATAAAGACTTTTTAATTGGCATCCATTTAAAATTTCCATAAACATTTTTAGGGCGGTGAATTTATTAAAGATTTAATTTCGGTGTTAAATAAAAAAATTGTAAGGGAAATTTTTTTTAAGTAGGGTTTCCGGCAAGCAAGTACTCATCTAAACATCAGGAAAACAAGTTTACACACATTTTCACCAAAACTGGTGCTGATATGTTTGTCAAAATGCTTGAAAATAATATTTTTTAGAACTAGCGGCTAAAATAAAGTTTTTTTACAAGCGTTTCTTTCAAAAACGAGCCAGTAAAAAAGCAGAGTTTAACCGCGAGTTGTAACCACTACCTTTTATACTAAAAAACAAATCCCAAAAATGAAAAAAAAAGATACACACTGACAGCTAACTATTTTTAAGTTATAAATCAAGGGCGGCTGACAGATGACACAACCATGGGCGAAGTTAGGGAGAGGGCTAAGCCAAAATAGCCCCCCCCCCAAAAGTAATTCGAACAACATCACACGCACCACAATTCAAAATGTAAATTGACAAACAAACTTTTTGAGATTGTACAATTAGTCTGGATTTGTGCATTTAATAATTTGCTTTCAATCAATATTTATATTTTAACCCCGTCTAAACCTAAACGGAATCGGCGAGTGAATATGTATTGGTTACTATACCGAGCTTTAATTCGATAATATTCGTGAGCTACACTTTATTCCAAATGGAACTATCATTGTCAGTGCCAAAATACTGGTCCGCAGCAATTTGGAATGGAGTGTATAGTGTACTAGCCCAACCGTCTTCCGTACCGCTACTGCATCTATTCTTAATACGTTAGAAGCGCTTTATATACAAAAAGATCTTTCTATCAGATACTAGATGGAACTGCAGAAGTACGAATTGCCAAGATGTTAAAAAAAATTATGATGATGACCTTTAATTTGAAATTCAAGAAAACACGAAGATAAATGCTTAGTTAGTTTGGTAATCATAGATGACATTCTTACTATAATTAATATTTTAGGCAAACACTTGCAATCTGAAAACGTTTGGACCAAAAACATGATGAAACTGTATTTGCGCGATTGTGATTAGGGACAGAAGATTTGTATGATATATGTTCTTCAAAACACAAAAAACTGAAAATTTACCTCCTAAAGAATAATCCGTAGAAGCATCTACCTCCGCAGTTGATAATTTTAAAGAAATAAATTAAAAGGTTTTGGTTGACTACGGTAGATTATAGATTGTTGGATAATATTATAAACAACATGAAAATAAGATTTTCGGCTGAAAGTCAAAAACTGGCTATAGCTGTACATAATTTTTTACAAATGAATTTTCCTGGAAGTGTGGAATTTATTAATCTGTACTCAAACACTTTTTAAATATTATTGATAAGGAGGTTTTAAAGGCTGAAATGACCGTAATAAAGAACTATGTTGGGAAACATTGGCAATTTCTTCTGCTTCTTGTGAATGATCCTTTTCAACAATGAGAACAATTAAAAATTGGCTAAGGTCGACCATGAATCAAGATTGATTTAGTTTTTTAGCTCTTGCAAACATTGAAAATTATATTACAAAAAAGATTGGATAATGTTTTGAATGAATTTATTCAAACAGGAAATCGGAAGATTTTACTTCAATAAATTTGTTTAGTAACAATGTTTGTACAAATTATTTTTAATAAATATGTATTAGTATTTTTGGAAGATTGCTTTTACTTTAGATTAAAAAGAGACAATATACCTAACACTTACGGAGACTTTGGTTATATTATTATATGGAACAATATTTACCTGTCTGTTGTTTACAGTAAACACACCAGTGGCGTACCCTTTTAAATATGAATTTATACATGGATTATATTATTAAAATTTTACTATAATATGAAATCTGCAAAATAATTTAAAAAGCATGCAAAAAATAATTCTGCTAATTTAAGCTTTGGAAGAAATATGATTTATAGCAATTTTAATTTTCAACACAATAAAATTATGCCAAACATTAAAACAAAGAAACACAGTTCACAACACCTGGAACATCAAGAAAAAAAAAGTATAATATTACCTACTACCTAAAAATTATGTTATTGTGTTTGTCAATTTTGTTATTTATTTTGGTCATTAGCAGAAACTTACTTATTCTGACTTCCTCAGTATACAATAAAGTCAATAATGCTTAGGGTTTATAGAAACATCTAGGATAGACAAAAAGATTTAGTATCAAGTCGAAGAGCGAGCTCAGATGGCAACGGCGGCAGTATAAATCAATATTCTTACAAACCTGAAAACATGTGAACTAACTTTTATTGCTGTTTGCACGTTGGTTTAAGGACTTTACCTACTTTTATTTTATAGTCTTTATAAAAAAAACCCTCGAAAATATCATATTTGCGCATTAACTACTTCATCAAGAGTGTGTTTTATTTTATTGTGTTTATAAAAAAACACAAAAAATCTTACAAAAACGTTCGAAAATATCTCATTTGACCCACTGGGTATTAACTACTTCATTAAAAGTATTTTAAATTTTGAAAATTAACAAAAAAAAGCGTGTTTGTTGGTATTTTAATCTAAGGATTTACTAATTTATTAATTAAATTTAATTAAACTATTTCATAAACTTTTTTTTAATTTTTGTGTATCTACAGGCATGTACCGCCACTGACTGATTTCACTTGATATCCCTTTGTTTTCGAAACATTGGACCATTTGTCCCAAATTATCACTTTATGTGCACTGAAATATTCTCCTACTGGTAAAAGAACACACTATAAATGACTTATAAACTGCTTAAAACCTCCAGAAATTTTTAAATAAATACCACGAAAAAGCTTATGTCAATAAAAATATCATCCGACCGTCTGCACTCTGCCGACTTTTCCCACCCACAAGCCAATCACGACCTAAAATGGTTGAGACAGAATTCTCTGTCTCTATCGTTCTAACGTCGTTTAAAAAAGTAGAAAAATAATCGATATTTCTTAGCTTTGTTTTGTTGTGATTTTATTTGTAAATAAACCGTGGTTATTATTTGCCAAGGAGTTTTCGTTAGACCAGATATCTTGTCTCTTTTTAATCTAAGGCTTTTGCGGTAAAATATGCATATACCTTATCGTAAAATATATATACCAAAAAATAAAAATTCAGATAAAATAGGGATGGGGCTTAATCCCCCAGATCTGATCACCTAACTTCGCCCATGAACACAACAATGCTTTCTTTTGTGACCCTATCCACTAAGCACAAAAACATTTTAATAACTTTAAAATTAGCGGCGTGCGGTCTATGGAAGCAACGGAAGCAGTGCTTTCCCTAGAAAAACATTATCTTCCTAAATGTAATTTTTGAAATAGGAAAACATTACTTTAGATTTTAGAGACCTTTTGCACCTATCCTGCCGTCCTTAACTAAAAAGCAGTAACTACATAGGGAAATAATGTATTTTTACTGCTTTTTTAGTTAAGGACGGCAGTATAATTTTGATGCCTTTTTACTTTATCGCGGGCATGCGCAGTTACGAGGTAATAACGGAATCTCTTACTAACCGATAAAGTTTGAGGTTACATGCAAGAGAATACCGTATCCCTTATAATTGACATGGTTACCGATAGTAAAACGTTAAGTAGAAAAACAAAAAATTTAAATTGATTTTTGAATGCAAATATATTTTGCATTCTTTTCAATTGTAAAGATAAGTGCCAATTTTAGTTTAATCATTTTCTTTGGCTAGAATTTCGTAAGAAATGTAAAGCACTGATTTGCACTGGCAACTATGACAAGTGATTTCGATCTGTTTATCATATCCTCTCTTTTTTCTGTTGTGTTTTTGAGTTCTTAAAGATTAACAATAATTAAAATTCACCGTAAAAAATTAATTAATTAAATAAGATATTCTAAATGAAAAATATTATTGGACAAATTCTTTTTGTAAATCTTTATAATAATAAATACTGGCGGCTTGAAAAAACTAAAAATGCTGTCATAAAAATAACGAACGTTAGCTACGTCACAACGCTTTATTAAGCAATAAAGTCACTTAAAAGGATTTTTTTTTGTAAGAGGTGCAAAAGGTCTATTAAAAATGCAAAAAATTATTTTAAATATCAAGCCCATAAAATATGCGGGCTTAACTCAAACTAGAGGCCCTCTATACATTTGTTATTGTTATACCAGAGGTGGGCAACTCATATTGCCTTCTCTTTCTATTTTTTTTTATATTTGCATGTAAAAGCGATTTTATGAAATGGACTGATGTTTCGTTATCTCTTTTTATAATTTCCCCAGACAGTTTTTGAAAGATTGATATTTTTTTTAGTTAGTAAAATATGTCAAATTTTGATAAAAAAAAAACAAAAACATACAGTGACTATACACGCGGAGATATTGAAAATGTAAATAATGGGCACAATATTAAGACTCTTATTGATCTATATTTTTGGGACTCTTTTTCTTGCAATAAAATACGGAAAAATAATGACTGTGTTATTTATTAACAAAGTACATGCTAAATGCGTATGTTTGTACCTACTGTTTATTGCTCACTTACCTCGCAAACTCGGCTATTTTTATTAATTTTGCAGCTTGGTAAATGCATGTTTTCTTTCTGCTTTTCTTGAGTCTCTTTCTTCGACAAACTTGTCGAGTCACGTGTTTTTACAGTTTTTGATATAGCAAAATTCCATTTTAAACCGGACGCTTCTTAATCAAAAATGTGACAGTGACAACATTATTTATTGTCAAGGGTTACCAACTATTATTGCCAACACACAATTTGTTTTTAAACATTTCTCTAGCAACTGTCACATCCAGTTGCTCACTTCTGGTAAAACAATAACTGCCAAAAATCATATAAAGGGCTTCTAACTAAAACTAAGTCACAGCAGAAAGTCTGCCCGCGTGTCGTGTGCCCTCTGCTTTCCACTACTCTAACAAAATCCAATGACAGCTATCCCCGCTGCTAGGTACTCTGTGTCCTACAGCTATAATACGTCGGCAGCATTAAGAGGTAATTGAGCCTACTGAATTCCATCGAAAATCGAGTCGCGATCTCGTGTTTTAGGCGGGCGTTCATAATATACGTAACGATACCGTCACGTCACCGTACCGTCAACGTCACGTCACCGTACCGTCAACGTCACGTCACCGTACCGTCAACGTCACGTCACCGTACCGTCAACGTCACGTCACCGTACCGTCAACGTCATGTCACCGTATCGTCAACGTCACATCATTATACCGTCAACGTCACGTCACCGTACCGTCAACGTCACGTCACCGTACCGTCGACGATACGTGAAATACTCGTACATTGAAAGCAATGGACGTACTCACATTGTACCTGCACGACACCATCACGACACCGTCCGGACCGTCGAAACTTTTCGGCGAGAATGTTTTACGTGACGGTACCTGCCAATTGCCTGCCGTAGCCGTGTAGTGTGATTACGAAATCGCACGACGCACTGTGGGCAATATGTCCAAACCAAGTTGCAAAAAATAACATTCAAAATTTGCATTTTCGGCAATAACACTAGATTGGAAACATATTAGTCAAAAGAAAATTACACAAAGTTAACAAAGAAACATATTTGGAATCTTTTTAGAGCGGCTGAAAAACGAACATTGCAAAAAGTCTGCATTTTCAGTTAATTTGTTAAAGTTTTTTGAATAGTAGGCCTTGCATTTAAGTCATTCAGCATTCTAACAATTGAAGCGGGCATCTTTAGCTTGCTGTCAATCATTATTGTGAAAGCATTATGACATATTTTAAGTGGAATCCCGGTTGCGGTAAATTTAATGTTAAAGTAAGTAAAAAAGTTTCTTTCATTTTGATTTTCTAGACAAAAACTAGGTAAGGATCAACCGAGAACATAATCCTTTATGATTTTTTTTATAGCGGCAGATAGTCTTTCTTAGAAAAGGTAAGTAAAAAAAATTTTGATTGCTATTTTTTTTTTAAATTAAGTGATCCACCCTGTATTTTATGATATTTTCAAATAGGAAAAAGCAAATGTGTCTTGAATGGTAAGAAATTTCTTTTCTTTTTTTCGAGCTACCGACAAGAACGTTCGTAGAATTGTGATGCAGCGCCACTAAAGAGAACAAGGTGGAAACTATTTAAAAAAATCTAATAAACGTGTTTCAAGTAAATAATACTGTGTCACAAGAGACGAAGTGTCGATCGACAAAAATGTAACCTCATATTTTCGAAGCAGATCCGAGATCGTCTGGGTGCCCAACCAAGGCCTTTGATGATGTCAAATATCTCTCAGAAAACCATAAAGTGCAGCATATACTGGAACAATCAAATTTACAACAAATAACGTTTGCGGCAGAAGTGAGATTCCGTGAAGGAGGTCGAAGAGACTCAGCTAACTTGGTCCACAACATATGCACGTCTTCTCCTGCTAGATCTACTTTTATCAAAAAGACGTTATTCTTACGAAGAAGCTTTGGCAATTTTCGTAGATTGCCGATTAACAAAACAGTCTTACATGAATCTTAAGAAAAGCGGTATTAGAGTTAACCACGATCTCTATCCACCCTATTATAGAATTCAAGAATGCAAGAACGAATGCTATCCTTCTAACGAGTACATATCTGTAAACGAGACTAAAGCCGAAATAAAACTTCAAGCTTTATTGGATCAAACTGCTGAGCGCCTGCTTAAGGCACAAGAACCAGTTTTAAATATATATACGCAATCATTAATCTCTAAAAAGTTAAAACTAATCCTTGTCAGCAAATATGGTTGTGATGGGAGATTTTAAATCGCTATTGGTTAACATAATAATACAATATACACGCACAGTATCTGGATTTATTAGAGACCCAAATTATTGTTATTAATAAAGTTTTAGCCAAAATATATATTTTTTATTTTTATGAGGCCCCTCAAACCCCCCCCCCCCTCATACACTACCAAGCTACCTAAAACCAAGTAGGTTCACGCGCTACTGGCATAGAATGCTTTTACCAAATTTTAATAAAATCGGACAACAATGGAATATTTGCAACATAATTCTGGATTTTTGATCACTGTGCGTCGGTTTAGTAGTATAGCCGAAATCGAATGTTGAAAACAGTGATAATTTCTCATTTCGGTGAAATATTACATTTTGCGACGTTGGTTATCCTGAGCGGCCCAAATATTTTCAACGCTACATTTTGTAGCTTTTTTTTAGCTGTTTAGTTACGGTTAAATTTTTTCGTTTTTCAGAAAACGGCTGCAATATTAATCATTAAAAAAGATCTCGAATTATTTTGAAAACTTCTTATATGTGATTCTGTCAGAGAAGCCCAGCTACAACATGTGGCATTTATTTGATCTTCCTAACTTTGACACAACTAAAGTTATAGGCTGGCCCCTCAGCTTAACGATTAAGCTAGAGGGAACACGTTTTCTCGAAAACGGCTGCGGCTACAAAATGAATTTAACCGTAACAAAATAGCTACAAAAAGGCTACAAAATGAAGCGTTGAAAATATTTGGGCCCCTTATGACGGCGACGTTTTCAACGTCATTCGACGCATAATTTAGTCCTCTGTACCGTTTTCCAGCTACAAGCAAAAAAGTTAAAAAAAGAGCAAAAATATGGCTGTTTTTTAGCTACCAAAAGTTAAGCTCACCATTTGAGAACTTAGATTATACACATTTAGGAACAAATAGAGCTATTAAAACGATTGCCAGTTCGGGAATTAATTCCTCAGAACGGGTTTTTTCGACCTAATTTGACTGGCCTATGTTTGCCAACTTTGAAGCTGTTTTTATATATGAAATGATGATGACTATAACTTTTTTTACAAATGATATAGTTTTTCAAACATTGGTAAAAAACTGATTTTACCCCTTTTGCAGGGGGTGTTGCTTCTTTTATAAAACGCCAAATATGGCTAAAACCGATTATTAATAAAATTAAGGTTATTTATATGTTTGTTTATTTATAAACGTTATTTATAAAATAAATTTTTAACAATAATAATTAATTTCATAGCTGCTGCAGGGCATGCGTATCTGTCCATAGTCCTGACTGAAAATACTGCAAGATCATAATATAGTGTTAAAACAAATCTTCAATAAGTCCCTATTATTGTTCCTGTTAGGATTTGTGCGGTCGGATAAATTACAGATTTTGGTTTAGGACAACTATTTTCGAGTGAAATTGAAAAATTAACGATTGAGGTTTTATATTGGGTGTGCGGCGTGCTATTACACGCCCTGTTCCTTTCTTTTCTCCTAAACACCTGCTCTATTTACATTTTATATAACTATATTTTCTATTTTAAGTACACAACTTTGCAATTAATTTATTATTGCCTCTTCAAAAACATGCACATAATTTAACGTTAGAGAACTCCTAGATTTTGTGTGTGACTACATGCACCTCCAGTGCATTAAACTTTCCCTACCGAGAACGTAATTACAGCACTCCAAAAACTTTATATAATTTACGTTTTGAAGGTAACATTTGTTTACCTACTGGCAAGTTTTGCACCAGTCAAACGAATAAGGAATTTCAAATTTCGATAAGTTTATAAAATTAC
The DNA here is from genome assembly GCA_963921995.1 of Oxystoma pomonae. NCBI lineage: Eukaryota > Metazoa > Arthropoda > Insecta > Coleoptera > Brentidae > Oxystoma > Oxystoma pomonae. Next base: position 74,753,137 of record OY998166.1, on the reverse strand, counting down.
TTATAACTAAGTTTGAATTTTTTTAATATAGTAATTATATTTTCGTTCTTATAGATTCTTCGTTAACCATTTTTATTATATTACAGTGGCGGTCGTAGCTTTCCTAACAGGGGGGGCATCAGGTCAAAATTTTGTGAAAGCAAAGAAAAAGCTTTATGCAAAAGTTCTAAAATGAATGTAACTTCCGACTCAATAGGGCGAAAAACTATCAAACATTTTACTGTTTTTATGAAGAACCTGGAGGAGGCGATCGGCCTCACCGCCCACCCCCCCCCTGCGACCACAACTGTATATTATCAGGGTCAGTTATGTGATTATAGTTCATTTTAGTTTTGGTCATTGGCTCTGACAATCTCCCAGCTCTATTAGCGAATTCCTTGGATAAAAAAGTGCTCCACTGGTGCGATTTTTGTATTCTTTTGGGAAAACTAGTACAAGTTTTTGTGTTCTCTTTAAATCAAAAAAATAAATTTGCCTTTCAATAAATTAATTGCCAAGATTATAAAACCGACGTTTTTTCAATTAAGAAAATATTGTTTTCTTACCTGCGTATTAAAAAAGTAACAAAATATGTTTTCCAGTTTTAAGGCGAAACACCTTTTAATAGACAAAAACTTATTAAATCAACGAGAGACCTATGTATAATCAATATCCCTTTTCAATTCAATTCAATTCAATTCATTTATTGTTTATAAAAAATTACATTTTCATAACAAAAAAATCCAGTTCAGAACACTACAGAAAGAAATAATTATATAAATAATAATTAGACTTAAAAAAATTACTTAATAGTAACAAAAACAAAAAAAAACATTATAGTTAAAAAAATAAGTATATTAAGTAACATATATTGACTATATGAAGGTAGCCGTGGGTATACTACTCGTTTCTAGGAAACGCACGTAGTTTTAAAATACTGAGAGTTGTTCTACAGATCTCATTCGTCAGATTAGGTGTAAGATCATAAACAAGACGAGAAAACTGTCGGAATCACACCAGCTTGCTGGACGCAGATTTTTGTATAACGGACAATAAAATAGTAGGTGGATAAGGGACTCTGGTACATGCATATTGCAGACAGTACATAACTCCTCTTGGTTTAGTCTGTAAGTAATTCCCCTAAAGCTAAATTTACATAAAAATTTATTGGACAGGCGAATTTGGGCCAAACATCTCAACACGTACTTAGGTATACTGTATGATAAACGTCCCTGAAGTTGGCTTGGTATTGGTATTGGGATTGTAAAATATTACAAGGGACCAATCAAATACTGTGCTATTTTTAAAAAATGCAATTCTGGCCTTATTTGTGGTCTGAAATAAACGAAATTTTGTAGAAATATTTGCTATGCAAGTGTCCATTGATGTTGCTGTGAAATTTGGAAAATATTGCAAGGGGTGGGGAAAGAGAGGTAGTTTTGTTGGACGTGGCAAAATTATAGAAAATAAGTTCCGCATTAATGTGAATACCTACATACTCAGGTAAAAATATGTGCTGTAGGTACCTAATTAGATGCTTAATATATTCTAAAATGGTCAACTTTTTTTGTTATTGAAAAAAACAAAAATTAGGGAGGGGGTGCGCTAAAAAAATAATTACTTCATAATATATGGCTTGTGAGGTATTAAATTAATTGGAATGGAGCGTAGGTTCCTCGGTAGAATCTAAAAACGGTTTTTAATTAATCTTTGCAAAAAAAAAAATTGGATGGGGGGAAATGGTAAAGTGATTAAAGTTCATTAAAATATGACTTGTGGGATCAAACTACGTTAAATCTAAAAACACTTTTTTTTTTCATTTATTGAAAAAAAAAATCAATTTTTGGAAGGGAGGAGAAGGGGATTGCTAGATTATTCTTATAAAGTATGGCTTATGGGGTATCATATTGAAGGGCATAAAGCATGGAAAGTAAAAACAGTGCTTTTGTATTTTTTGAAAAAAAAATAACTGGATGTAGGAGAGGAGGTTGATAAATTAACCCCGGACTAGCTTGATTTTGTGTTACATAAATTATGCTACATGTTGCTTTTCGAACCACCTATGGTACCCTCTATCAGCTTGGCACCGATCGGTTTGAAGAGATTAAAGATTCCTAATTATTTTTCATTTAAAAAAGAAACACAAATTTCAATCTAACCTGCCGTTATGCCCCTTAGGTATATTTTGATAAATATTCTACTAGGAATTAACTATGATACCCACTACCAGCTTGATACCGATTACCTTCGAGAGATTTAAATAAAAAATCTTCAATTTTTTCTCAGTTTTTCAAAAAACAAATCAATTTTGGACTAACTTGACGTTGTGCCACCTGAGTACATAGTGATAATGATTCTTCTAGAAACCACGTATAGTACCCACTACCAGCTTGGTACCGATTACCTTCGAGAGTTTTAAATAAAAAATCACATACAAATTTCAATCTAACCTGCCGTTATGCCCCTTAGGTATATTTTGATAAATATTCTACTAGGAATTAACTATGATACCCACTACCAGCTTGATACCGATTACCTTCGAGAGATTTAAATAAAAAATCTTAAATTTTTTCTCAATTTTTAAAAAAAAAATCAATTTTGGACTAACTTGACGTTGTGCCACCTGAGTACATAGTGATAAATATTGTATTGGAAACTGCCTATAATACCCACTACCAGCTTGGTACCGATACATTCGACAGAGTTAAATAAAAAATCTTTAATGTTTTCTCAATTTTTCAAAAATAATTCAATTTTGGACTAACTTGACGTTGTGCCACCTGGGTACACAGTGATAATGATTCTACTAGAAACCACTTATAGTACCCACTACCAGCTTGGTACCGATTACCTTCGAGAGTTTTAAAATAAAGCATCTTAAATACTTTCGTCAATTTTCAAAAAAATTGCAATTTTGGAGTAAATTGACGTTGTGCCACCTGGGTATATCGTGATAAATATTGCACTAGAAACGGCCTATAATACCCGCTACCAGCTTGGTACCGATTACCTTCGAGAGAGTTAAATAAATAATCTTCAACTTTTTCGTCATTTTTCAAAAAAATTACAATTTTGGAAAAACTTGACATTGTGCCACCTGGGTACATTGTGATAAATATTCTTCTAGGAACAGCCTATGGTAACCGCTAGCAAGTTGGGACCCATTACCTTCTAGAGAGTTAAATAAAAAATCTTCAATTCTTTCTCAATTTTTCAAAAATAATTCAATTTTGGACTAACTTGACGTTGTGCCACTTGAGCACATAATGATAATGATTCTGCTAGAAACCACCTGTAGTACCCACTACCAGCTTGGTACCGATTACTTTCGAGAGTTTTAAAATAAAGCATCTTAAATATTTTCGTCATTTTTCAAAAAAATTACAATTTTGGAAGAACTTGACGTTGTGCCACCTGGGTGCATTGTGATAAATGTTCTTCTAAGAACAGCCTATGCTAACCATCAGCAGCTTGGGACCAATTATCTTCGAGAGAGTTAAATAAAAAATCTTCAATTTTTTCTCAATTTTTCAAAAATAATTCAATTTTGGACTAACTTGACGTTGTGCCACCTGGGTACATAGTGATAGTGATTCTACTAGAAACCAACTATAGTACCCACTACCAGCTTGGTACCGATTACCTTCGAGAGTTTTAAAATAAAGCATCTTAAATATTTTCGTCATTTTTCAAAAAAATTACAATTTTGGAAAAACTTGACGTTGTGCCACCTGGGTATATCGTGATAATGATTCTGCTAGAAACTACCTACGGTACCAAGCTGGTAGCGGGTATTATAGGCGGTTTCTATTACAATATTTATCACGATATACCCAGGTGGCTCAAAGTCAAGTTACTTTAAAATTATAATTTTTTTGAAAAATCACGAAAATATCTAATATGCTTTATTTTAAAACTCTTGAAGGTAATCGGTACCAAGCTGGTAGTGGGTATTATAGGTGGTTTCTAGTAGAATCATTATCTTTATATACCCAGCTGGTACAACGTCAAGTTAGTCCAAAATTGATTTTTTTTTTAAGATTGAGAAAAAATTGAAGATTCTTTATTTAATTCTCTCGAAGATAATCGGTACCAAGCTGGTAGTGGGTATTATAGGCGGTTTCTAGTAGAATCATTATCACTATGTACTCAATCCATATTCATATATCCAAGTTAGTACAAAATTGATTTTTTTTGCAAAATTGAGAAAAATTGAAGATTTTTTATTTAAATCTCTCGAAGGTAATCGGTACCAAGCTAGTAGTGGGTATCATAGTTGGTTCCTAGTAGAATATTTATCAAAATATACCTAAGGGGCATAACGTCAGGTTAGTTTCAAATTTGTGTTTCTTTTTTAAATGAAAAATAATTAGGAATTTTTTTAATCTCTTCAAACCGATCGGTGCAAAGCTGATAGAGGGTACCATAGGTGGTTCGAAAAGCAACATGTAGCACAATGTATGTAATACAAAATCAAGTTAGTCCGGGGTTAATTTATCAACCTCCCCTCCTACATCCAGTAATTTTTTTTAAAAAAATACAAAAGCACTGTTTTTACTTTCCATGCTTTACGCCCTTCAATATGATACCCCACAAGCCATACTTTATAAGAATAATCTAGCAATCCCCCCTCCTCCCTTCCAAAATTTGATTTTTTTTCAATAATTAAAAAAAAAACTGTTTTTAGATTTAACGTAGTTTGATATCCGACAAGTCATATTTTAATGAACTTTAACCACTTCACCATTTCCCCCCACTCTAAATTTTTTTTGCAAAAATTAATTAAAAACCGTTTTTAGATTCTACCGAGGAACCTACGCTACATTCCAATCAATTTAATACCTCACAAGCCATATATTATAAAGTAATTATTTTTTAGCGCAGCCCCTCCATAATTTTTGTTTTTTCAATAACAAAAAAAGTTGAACATTTTAGAAAACATTAAGCATCTAATTAGGTATCTACAGCACATATTTTTACCTGAGTAGGTAGGTACGCACATTAATGCGGAACTCTCATATTATTTTCTATAATTTTGCCACGTCCAACAAAACTACCTCTCTTTCCCCACCCCTTGCAATTTTTTCAAAATTTCATAGCAACATCAATGGACACTTGTATAGCAAATATTTCTACAAAATTTCGTTTATTTCAGACCACAAATAAGGCCAGAATTGCATTTTTTATAAATAGCACAGTATTTGTTTGGTCCCTTGTAATATTTCACAATCCCAATACCAATACCAAGCCAACTTCAGGGACGTGTATGATAAGTAATTTGGCCTTAACGAAGAGTGATTGAGCGAGGCAAAGAAAAAAGTGTAGGTAGAATTTTGCGCAATTGCAAGGTCATGGTTAAAATAATTTCTTTCCGCTCTCTCCATAATAGTTTTGTACTTTTTTTAGAGCATATGGATCAAAAGACCATAATTTAGAAATACTGTGACCGGTAAAAAGTAGTCTAAGTCGCTTGACCCAATTAAATTTTGATGGGGTATCGTAATCTAAAAGTGTAATTTGGCGTTGCAAACATTTTTTAGGTAGTCTATATTCAGGCATACTTAGTAACTTGATAAAGTAGTTTAGTGCACATTTAAAAACAAACACTGTCATAAGGTGAGAGCCGGTTTCTATTCGAAGCAAAGCAGATGAGATGGTCCTAAGCAGAAGTAGCAAATGCTTGAGAAATGATGTCTGAATTGTTTCAAGTATTTCGATATATCCAAGCCCCCAAACAGGTAGACATGAAGTGAATGTGTGGAGTACAAATGATTGAAACAGTTTGAAGAGCAAGAGTGGCCACCCAGTTTTACGTTAGACAATACGTTAATAACCGCCCCAGCTGCCTGCCTCGAACGTAAAACGGTAGTTTTCGCCATTTTGCGAAAGCAAGGCGAAGAGGAGAATGTAACACTCAAATATGTGAAGTGGCCTACCACTTCCAACGGCTTGTTGTTAATCTTGAAGAAGAAGTCTCCACTTTAGGGGCTGCCAGATCTGGAAATTACAAGAACCTTGGACTTTGCCTCGTTAACAGTGACTTGGTTTATTTTTGCATATTTTTCAAGAACGGTGAGTTTTTTTTGCAGATCTATTTCAGTCAGCAAAAATTATCAGGTCATCTGCGTACAACAGCAACATAATTAAGGTTCTTGCATCGATACTTAGTCCGGAGACCTCGTGCTTCATAAAGAAACCCTTGATGTCCGCGATAAACAAATTAAAGAGCAAGGGGCTCAAAGTGTCTCCCTGCAAAACGCCACTATTAATATTGAACTTTTTAGACAGACCATCAGAAGCTTTATTCTGGACCATTGCCCTATCGTAGAGGCTCTTTATTATAGTAATGAAACAGGATCTGACACCAAAACCAAGCAATTTAGACCATAAAAGGGAATGTGAAATCGAGTCGAAAGCTCGTTCGAAATCTATAAAAGTTCCAAATATTTTCCGAAGATGGTTTGATATAAGTGAGTGTAAAATGAATACATTTTCTGAACAACCGCGGCCTTTTCTGAAGCCTGATTGTACCTTAGGAATTACCTGATTCTGGTCCAGCTGAATAGTAAGCCGATTTGTTAGAATTTGGGTGAAAATCTTAAGACAGCAGTTTACGAATGCAATTGACCTATAATTATCAGGGTTCTCACGATTGTCTTTCTTGTGGTGCATAGAAAATTGAATTTGGCACCAGGTCTCAAGAATCCTACGAGATTTCAGAATATTTGAAAACAAAGTACATAGGTATAATTGCCAATTCTATGGTAAACATTTCAAAAACTCATAGGAGACTCCATCTGACCCCTGCGCTTTATTATTTTTACAATATGACATGATGGAATTCAACTCCCTCAGCTCAACTGGCGCATCCAGAAATGGATCCAGATCTCCAAAAAACATAGTTTCGTTTGGGATACGTTGTGTATAGATTTTTACAAAAAAGTTCTCCCAGGTTTCCCTGCTAAGCTTGAACGTTGGGTGTATGTTTCGAAACTTTTTGATGCAATTCCAAAATGTTTTTGGGTCGCGTGTTCTTGATAAAGTTTCAGTCATTTGAAGATTGTAAATGTGCTTTTTACTTGATATTAGCATTTTGTATGATTTTTTAATTTCAAGATATCGAGTTTTATCACTACCTGAAAAATTGACCTTTTTGAAGTACTTCAGAGGAAGATTTTTTTTTAGAGCGATGGCATTCAACATCAAACCATGGCCGACTCACTGATGAATAGTTTGACACTTTTTTACCATACGAAACCAGGTCGCTGGCCACAGTAGCGCTGTAAACTACTTCATAGAAGTTTTGAACACAAGCATCGATATTTTCAATAAAAGAGGATCTACTTGAGTAGGCCATTGCCCGCTAAAATTTAATTTTACGACGGTTGTCCCAGCGTAAGATCCGAGCCGATTGACCGCAGCACGTTGTGACAGGTTGGGCTGTACTGTCTACAAAGTTCAAGCTTGCAAACTGGAAAGTGAGAGGATATTCCTACCTCAGTTAAAACCTGAAGATCGGCAACCGAGAATAACCCTTCAATGTTTATCAAAAACAGATCGATCAACCACACTATTTCCTTGTGTAGCGCAAAAACTAAAGGTGGCTGGGTGATGGCCGACAGTTCTGCCATTTAATACGCCGAGCTCATTGATGGATATAAAATCGAATAGTTCACTTCCCTTTTCAAAACCAAGAAACATTAGTTTTTTCAGTTAAAAATTTAATACCAAAATATACAAAATATACACATAGAAACTATTAGAAATAGTTATTTATTGTTTACGCTCCTTAAAAAGTTTTCTTTTTTCAGGAAAACTTCTTTTGGTCGTTTTTCTATCATATTCAGCTAAAAAAAGATCTCTTCTGAATGCCCAACAGTAATCGGCCATAATTTTTGTTTCTTAGCGCCTCTGGTATCTTTTTCCATCTTTTTAATATCTTGATGAAAACTTTCACCTTGCTCCTAGAATCATGAATTTTTCAAGCATATTTTCAACAATTTCATCATAGTTAGGGTCTTCATAATTCCCTAGAAATTTATGTACAACTTTTGCATGCATGTTTTTCGTTATCTTTCATTAGATTTTCAAAATAAGAAGAAGAAGAAGAAGAAGAAGAAGAAGAAGAAGAAGAAGAAGAAGAAGAAGCAGAAAAAGAAGAAGAATTGCCTTCTTTGTTATTGCCTTAATAAAATGTTTCATAAGTTCAAGTTTTATGTGAAAAGGGTCAATAAAACTTTCGCGGATTACATTTTTCGTTCCAGGTGTTAAAGTCTCTCGTTGTGCCCAGTCTCTTTTTATCCAATGTTATTTTCGATTCCTGCTATCTCACTCACACAGCAAACAGAGAAATTTAGTAAATCCAGACTGCTGACCCTAGAGACGGCCTAAAATTTTTAGATGTTCACACATTTCTTAGTTGTGATTTTCATATTGTATTCTTAAATGTAATTCCTCTAAATTTTCATAGTTTTCATTTAAACGAACTCAATGGCCGACCAGAACAGAAGCAAAAACATTGCCGGTATGTAAAAGAACAACTTCAAGGCTACTTTTTAAAAAGTCGATAAAAAGTCTCTAGTCACAAAGTGTGTACTCAGGAGCACCGAGGCAAGTAACTAGATCAGCAATTGCTCTACAGTAAACAAGTGGTCCCTTTTGTGCAAAATATTTTACAAATTCAGCCTCACTATTTCTGGGAAAAGCAAGTTTTTTTTGTTTCAATCTAGACCCCAGTACTTCGGAAATATCTTTTGAAAGACCAAAATCTCTTACTAAATCATTGGCTTGTGAAAAGATTTGAGGTTGATTTTGACTTAAGGTTAATGGTTCAAAATCACTCTCCATAGCCTATAGGGAGACGGAAGTTGAGGAGTTTTTATAATCTTGTTTTACTACTTTGGGGGGTACAGGTAAAGGTACATCACCACTGTGAGGAACTGGTCTGATAGCTGATTTAATATTGTTTAGATACAAAATATGTTTGAAAGTTTTTCTATTATGCCCCTTAATATCACAAAAACAAAAGTCGCAATCATCATAATGATTTTGCGGTTCTCTCCAAAACACACCATCGGTATTCCAAAAGAAAGACTTTTTCTGTTCCCCCTATATTTTTCAAACACCGTGCGGTGTCCAATCTTTATCTCCCAATTTGATTTTAAAATAAGCATAACATGCATTTTTTTTTACTTATTTACTGATCAACTGAGGTAGAATGGACCAAATGACATTTAAATATAAATTTTATTTGGAGTGATAAACGTAAAACCATTGTTCTTCGCAGTACTAATAAAAAATTTGTCCAAACTACAATTAATACGTAAGAAAGATTAACCTCAGGTAATGAGAGTCTACTAGATAAATTTCTTGATAGGCACCACATAAATTCATTTTTTGATTAATACCTAGAATTTGAAGAACTTATTCATTTTAAAATAGTAAAACGCCTATTATAAGATTTTTTTTTACTTTTTCTTTTTTTTTGCAAAAGAAAATCTGGGGGTGATAGAGACCAGACCAATTGTATTTTAATTACTTATTTCTATATAAAACTGAGCTTAACAAACAAAAATCACGTCATCACGTGTTATTAAAGTTTTTCTACGCAAGAAGGAAAAATGTTGTGTAGCGCTTCCAATGTCAGTTGGTACAGTCTGAAAACCAAAACCTCATAAAACGTGGGAATCGACTTTGTGACACAGAGGCGGAGGCAGGCATATAATATCGAAGAATATTTGGTTATGCAGAATAATACAGAATGCTTTAAATACATATTAAATTGTTGATTTAAAAGTCGACCAGCTGAAAATGTATTTAAAAAGCCGCTATATTACATAAAATCTTTGTCAAATTAAAGTAAATATTATAAAGTTGAGAAAAATTCATATCATGCATCATGGTGATTTTTCTTGCATATTATCATTTTCCGATTTTTCAGAACCGGCATCATTATTAAATGAAATAATTATTAGATTAATCGGTGGTGGAACGTAGCCAACCACTTTTCTAATAGTAATTAAAAGCGACTCACTAATTTGTGCTGTATTATTGTACCTTCTTATTTGTTTCTTTATTGTGGCCATTTCGATCGGATTAAAAATGTAATAATATGACGAAAGTCTTAAAATGGTGTGGCCCTATTGCTTCAGGAGATTATCAACGACATAGTCTTTTTTAAATTTTGCTTTTTAATCAACTCTAATAATATTTTTTTGGAAGCCTTCTCTGGTATTTCTAACCCTTTGGTTTTCACGAATTTAATCATGTCAGCCTTTCTTGTGTTGCTTTTTGGTGTTTTTGTCTTTTGGCACAAATGATACAATGCATTGTCAAGTACAATAACCGAATGTTGCGGAATATTTGGTATAAGTTTTTCCTCAACCCAGTTCTCTATCTGCCGTGATGTCTTCGTGATAATCTGCAGAAGATTGTTTCATACTTTTTAGAACAAAACTCAATTCACTTCCAGCATGTAAAATGATTACTCGTTTTCATCGAGAACACGGACCACTTAACCAACACTCATCAACCTAACCGTACTGCAAAACATCGTCCGTGTCATACCTCGTCTCAACCAGGTATATAATATTTATTTTTTCTTGTCGATATATTTTAATAGTCCGCAAGTACTCGGAGTGCTGTGAAACAATTCTTGGCGACTCCATTATTAAAATCCATTTGTCTAGTTTTTTATAATGAAAACCGCAATGGATTAACGCTTCGCGTAATGTGCGTAAAGATTTGTATGTATAATCTGGATATTTCTGTAACTTATTTCGAATCATTTATAACGTTGGCACCTTATTATACTTAACATGGGCCTGAAATGCCTTTTGGTCTCGGTTAGGTATATAAGTATTGGTTTGAAAAAATATTTTTTCTACGAGCGTGCGGAAAATCGCATTTTCCATACTATTTTTAGTGCGGAAAATTCGTTTTTCCGCACGGTGTGGAAAAAATTTTCTGCACCGTTATGTCAAATTTTAAAAAACCTGTACTGATTCGAAGTTTCTGCTCATCATATTGCCTATGAAATGCCTTGGTTGCTATGGCATGACTAACCAGTTTTTTATGCATTTATTTGTCAGTGGCAAAAAATTTAAATGACTTCCAATGAAGAAATTGAAACAAATGAAGAGGATTTGTTGCCAGATAAATCCAGAAAAAGGTATAAGAAAGAGTACAACGCTTTTTGTAAATGGAATTTGGACAAGAAAAACACGAATTTTCAAATATAAAATATATAAAATAGCCGAAAACAAAACGCACACAAGCCGAAGTTTTGTGAGCAATGAAGAGAAAAAATTTTAACTATATGTACTAAATATGTATTACTTAGACCAAATTATATTATATATATATTCTCCAGTCAATGCTTCCACCAGTTGTGTAGCCTTTTCTGATTTGGATGCGTGTGCACTTGTACAACACAAACAAACTGGGCATCAAGAATCCGTAAACGAGCTGCAGTCTACTGAAGTAATTATCCCTGTACAACAGGACCCAAAATCTTTATTGGACAACCGCAACCAACTGGCATTTGCTATAAATTTGAATAGGGCCAGTCATTGTACTATAATATAAGTAAGTGAATAAATATTATTTAAAATAAAAATATTAAAAAACTATTATTAGTGTATTTTCCTCAGGCTCGTAGAAAAACAATAGTTCCTAACACGTGCGAAAACCTTTTTTTCCGCACTTAACTGCTTGACAGAACTCCGCTGCGCGCCGTTCTGTCAAGGGTAGTTGCGTGCGGAAAAATCGATTTTCCGTACTTGTTAGGAAAATAGCTATTTTATGTGTATAAGATGGGATACAAAGTTTTGGTGCCTGCATATGCAATAAATAACGTGAAGCAGATAATCCTACAGAAAGTTGTCTAGCTATTTCTGACCAGAAAAATATTTTCTTAAAAAATATCTAAAATTATACTTTACAGCTATGTTTCCTATCAACACGCTTCAAAAATAATATAATAGCAGGAAATTAAACCTCCCAGCATCATTTAACCGGCCTACGTTTTCCTTATTGAAAACTTTTTCAACTAGAATTATCCGCAGTGCAATGAGAAACGTGGGCAGAAATGTCTTTCATGTGCCTAATAGAGTTCTCGAGAAGATCTCGGCAAAATCACTGCCAGCTTATTTTAAAATCTATTCGAAAAGAGTATTAGCACAGTGTTAACTTTTAAAAGTAAACCTATTCGACAGAATTATAATTAACTACATATAATTGAAATTTGTTTCCAGGGTTAATTAGACCATAAACTTACAGGAGCAAATATACGGAAATACCAAACCTTATTTAGAACTGACAGTAAGGTAAGTTTTATATATTTTTTTAAGTGTCCCATGATAAAAAGCTTTAAGCCCACCCCTTATTCCTTGGGGGTGGGAAAGGTCACTTTGTATAAAGTAAAAGAAATATCAAAATCGTTTTATATTTGAAGACTAAGTTTTGCCTCCAAGAACATGGCAAAGAACCCCGCACGGAATAAATGGCATTTTGGTTGATTGCTAAATTTAATGAAATTTTGGAATGTTCTAGATCTCGACCTACTGATCACACTTTAATCCATAATCAAGTCGTATGATTAGTTTCAAAGATATAGGGGGATTTCGAAAGTAGTTAATAACATGTAAAAAAATCGTCATGTTTTATTAATAAGCGAAGGCTTTTGCAAAAATAAAGACAAACACAAAATATCCATGCACCTAGCCGGGATTCGAACCCGAGACCTTCCGTACGGCAGGCCGATACGCCACCCACTGCGCTACCGAGGCCGGTAAGCTAAAATTATATAGTTCAATTTCTCCCCACATAGGAATGTATCCTAGAAGAAAAAATAAACGAAAACAAAATTGACGTGTGTTACCAAAAAAAAACATTTTTGCATTGGTCCATGCAACTTTAAAGGTGAATTGTTGTTTTAAGGTGGTAAACAATGTTGAACTTGAGAGTGAACTGGAGTTTCGAATTTCCATTGTTCTTTTTTCACAACGTTTCGCATGCTTATAGTACTAACTAAAACTAAGACTATAGTCTTAGAGTAATCTTATAAACTAGCATGTGTTCAGTGAACCATGAAGTTACACTTGGTTGATTCTGCTGTTTTGCAATTGAAATATGTTACTTCCGAAAAGTTTGGGTTTCCAAATATCCTTGATGGTGACGCTTGTTTGAGGAAATACAATATGTTTCCTCTGGATGAATGATGTGTCTTTGAATTTTCACTTGACTACGCTTTCTCTTTTTGAAACGATCTTTGCCTCTTTTCATTCCATATAATGTAGATTTTCTCAGCAATTTTAAGCATTTTTCGATCTTCCTGTCAAAAATATCTGTCTTTTTTCTGGAAATAAGAATTCTTCAGATACCATTTCAACAAATCCAAAATGGCATTGAATTAAATTGAAAAAGTGAATGTCTCAAAATATATTCGCTAGTGAAGGCATTTGAAAGATCTTTAAAAACACGACATCAATGTAAAGCTTACTAGAAAATTTCAAGAAAGCCAGTAAGTGTGCCCCTTAAATAAAAAATCGACGTGTACCGGAATTCTTCCAAAATCAGACTCTAAATATGCGAAAAAGCCCCTGTTTGGTTTTTAGTGGAACACACTCTATACTTCATCCAACTCGAAAAACATTAGATACCCCCGTGGAGTAGGCCGTCTGGTAAAAACACCAATCTTTCCTCTTTTACAAAAACCTTTCTCGAACAACTTTTTTCTTACTTTAACAAAAAGGCAAAGGTTAAACTAGGCAAATAAAAAACGCACATTGCCTTCTTAATAACAGCCACGAACGAATATCTTAGAGAAAGCCAGCATGGAATTAGTTCGCAGTCAAATCACGCTGGAAGCTCTTCAAATTGGAGAAAAACCTAACACCGCAAGAAGAATCAACCAGGAAGGATATTAGACAGATCAGTCGATCAAAATTCTTCTTCCAGAAAAAAGAAATGTAACTGTAGTAATGGACGCCACCAACTACGACCAGAAAATTGAAGAGGCTCTACAAAAAAAATACAGAGAAATAGCTCAGAACCCAACCACCACCATAAAAAGAAAACTCTACCAAACTCTCTACCAACACAGGAGATATTTTAACGAAATTGAAAGAAGCAAACTCACACCGCACTACAGCAAGGCACCGCATATGTATGAACTGCCGAAAACTCATAAGGAAAATATGCCTCTTTGACCGATAATCAGTTCTCGCAATTCTCCGACTTATAATCTTGCTAAATATCTTCTACTAATCATTCAGCTTCTTCAAGGAAAGTTACCATCATTCGTCAAAATTTCAAAGCACTTCGTGGACTTTCTTAGGAACATCAACCTACAACCTGACGACAAGTTTGTTAGTTTTGAATTCTAAAGTTTGTACACGATTGTACCACTAAAAGAATCCCTCCAAATTATTGAATAGAAGATACTCAAGGACAACCACCTCTCTGATAGAACCAATCTACCAATCAAAGCAGTTATGGATTTGTTGAAATACTGTCTGCAGAATTCTTACTATCAGAAAAAGGATAGATATTCTCGCCGTTAGTGGCCAACATCTTTATGGAATCTTTTGAAGAAAAAGCTCTGAGAACATCATAGCAGAGATCCAAACTATGGCAAAGATACATCTACGACATATTTATTATCTGACAAAACGACAACAATACACTTAAACAATTCTTCAACCAAGTCATCACCATAAGAACCACATTAATTCTAGAAAAAGAAGAAAACTGTCAATTTCTTTTCTTGACGTAGATAGCAAACCAACTCGTGCTGGACAATATCTAAACTTCAAATCAAACCACTCCAATTCAACCAAACTGGGAATTGCAAAATCTGATATAGATCTGCAACACACATGAAGCTTTAAATAAGGAAAAGTCAAAAATTCTAAACGATCAATAAAACCTTTCGGATCACACAACAACAACACAAAACAAATGCTGAAAGAAAGGCGACACTTATAATTCCATATATCAACGGAATTTAAGAAAAGATAAGAAGAATAGGCAAAAAATACCATCTTCGGACTGTCTTCGAAACAACCGCAAAATAGGAAATGAATTAACAGAAACTAAACCATATCGCCAAACCACCAAGAACTGCATCTACCAGGTACCATGCGAGTGTGGGAAGATCCCATTAAAAGGTGTTCGTCGCCAAACTCGGGGCACAACTGCATCAAAAATGGCTCAACACTGCTGGGAAAATCAACATAATATGAAATGAAAAGACGCAAAGATCGTCGCCAAGGAAAGGAAAAAAAATGAAAAAGTAACAGCATTCATACAGAGGAAGCAGGATATTTGGAAACCCATACTTCTCGAAAGTTACAGATATCAACTGCGTAACAGCTGAACCAACTAAGTGTAAACTGCGTGGTTTACTGAACATAGGTTAATTTTATGGTTGACTGAACACTTGCTAGTATATAAAATTAGGTAATGTTAGTTTTTCTTAGTATTCACCTTGCACATACATAAGCATTATAAACGTTGTGAAAAAGTAAAATCTAAAGACAATGAAAATTCGAAAGTCTTCTACTCTCAAAAATAATTAATTTTAATTCTCTACAAAATCAGGTATTATAGCAGAGACGTACAGCAACATCATAAACTTTCCAGTCAAAAAAAGGTATGAATCACAGTCTAAATTCATACGAAACGTATCGAATTTATTCAACCGATCAAATATTTTTAGGTCACGGATTGCGATACGATAAGTGTATCGGATCGAGAAGTTTTACATAACGTATCGAAACAGAGGTATCGTGTTTACACATGCGCATTTCAATACGGATGCGTATAAGTGATGATTTTAAATACTGCTAGTATTCAAAATTACACATATATTTATTTTCTCAAAATACGAAACAAATTGCCTACCTCACTATTTTAATGCACGAGGGAACAAGGGTTTATGACCGTGAATGTTAACCATTATTTGATATTTTGAAGATATTGTACTTTAGGTGAAAAAAATTAAATTCTATAAGGATCGTATGCCTGTGATAGGAGATATGATGTGTGAAAGAACGTGTGTCTAGTACAACAACAAATTATTTGACATGCGAACTTTTGACAACAAAAAATATCGTTTTCAGAGGCAAAAATGACGTCAGTTCCCTCATCAAAAAATTAGACTATACTTAAATACTGGAAAAAGGCGTAACCAGGGTTATAATTTATGGGGGATTTAGTATTTGAGAAAGTTAATTTAAAAAAAAATACGAAATGAGAATAAAACCTTTTCAGTGAGATTTACTAAGATTTAAAATAGTACCCTCCACAGGTCTAAATATTTACAGCTGTGGGGGGTACTAAATTTTAAAACCAATTTTCAAAAAATTGAGGCAAGTGATGCGAGACCAAAAATGATTGTAAACTTTCAAATCAGTTACATCAACCGAAAAGAATCTAAAACAGAGAAGATCAAAAGATCTTGGGAGGAAAGAACGAAAATTCAAAATTGGATAAGTGTCCTATAAGGAACACACAAAAGACCAAAGCGAAAGGCGAAATAATTTCTTTTCGGTTGATGTAACTGATTTGGAAGTTTAACTTCTTGTTTTAATTGTGTGGAGCATATTCCTATTGGAAAGATTAATATGCCAGGACGAACCCGTATCAGGTGACTTATAATAAGTACCATGCGGAACGATGCCTATTTGTGAGTGATTCAGAGTTGAAAGTCAGAGTGTGCGATGGTGTTAAATTATATCTGGATTGAGGATGATTAGTAAATCCACTGACGAGCCCACGCTGGTCACCCCGGGCGAAACATCGTTTAATTGTTTCTCCTTTCGCTTTGGTCTTTTGTGTCTTCCTTGTGGGACACTCATCCAATTTTAAATTTTTGTTCTTTCCTCCCAAGATCTTTTGATCTTCTCTTTTTACCAAAAATTATGTTATCTATTCCCACTTTCAAAAATATATTTCCAAAAAATCTTGTGAACATTTGCCGAAAAGTTCGTGGAAAATGTTCGCTGCAAATGTTCGTTGCAAATGTTCGATTGTTCGGGCAAACGTTCGTCGAAAAAGGTTCACCAGATTTGACCCGAATTTTTGGACAAACCTTTTCGCTCTGTGTAAATGCGCCTTTATGGTGCATGGATACTTGGTCTGAACAACTAATTGCAATTGTTGCGTACGTTGGTAAAACCGTAACGTTACGTACATAACGAATCAGCTGTTCTGTTATCGCATTCGCCATAGAAGCGTACCTCGTTCAAAACATGGCCCAAACAAGTTTAAAATATAGTGTCTTATAGCATTCGTTTTGTTATTCGCTTGCTAATGTAGGAGAAAAATTACACTTAGGCCCGTTTCACAAAGGACCGATGATCTGTGCTGATGATCGGTTGATCATCAGCACTGATCGAATAAATTGTTTTCACATAATAGCGTATTGTCAGTTGTGAACATGTATTTGAAAAATGTGTAAAAAGATTAATAGAAAGGCAAACAAAGAAACGAAACTCTAGAATTTGGGTTCATGATCTATGACTTCAATGGTCAGGCTTTATTTTTCGCATTAAGATTTGTATACTCCTCTCCTCTCCCAGATACTTGGTTTTTGTTTTATTGCAGTTATTGAGAGTTAAGTATCAAAACGATATTTTTCTTTACTTGACATTTTGCTTTGTACAAACCGAAAAAAAATCGAAAAACAACACTTGCTCAAAGAGAACACCGCATCGAAGCCGCATCTGATGATATGATAACCGATGATCCGCGCGTTTTTTAACGGTCGACCGATCATACGCGAACATGTGAACGTCAGTACTTATCATCGGTTCTTTGTGAAACAGGCCTTACTAATAAACGGAAATTTGAAAATACCTACACTGAGAAAAATATCCACTAATCCTAAGTAAGAATTCATTAGCCCCAAGTAAAAACTTCATTTAAATATGAGACAAGTAAACTGTCTACTTACCATAAGTTGTCTCACCTACTTAAGGTTATAAAATGACTTATTAACTATAAGTAAATACTTCACTTACCGTAAGTAAAGTATCCACTAAGTAAGTAAGTAAATCAATAGTAGCGCAAAATCAGTATAAGTCCTAAAATATGGCTTTAAATAAAATAAGAAATTATATTTTTGAGCTCTAAAAACTACGTCTTATTACAAAACACCCTAAGAAAAAAAAATAAAGATAAATGATAAAAATAAAGTGCGACGCGCCGACGACCGACAGGTTAATAGACCAATGCCTTATACACTGTACCATGCGCTTATAAAGAAATAGGTTGAAACCGCGGAATATAAGCGTTTTGGCAGATTCCTATTGGTCGACTGAAAAGTGTTAATCATGATAGCTTAATCAGCGAATTTTCGCGTTTGGTGGATATATATTAATAAGCCTCTCTAAACCAAGAGTTACCGGATTCGTTTCCAATCATCGATTTCTTTTCGAGTTTTTTTAACTTATTAACAATAATCGTGGCAAATGGAATTGTCGAATTCTTTTGATGGCAATACGTTGACAAATCATTATAAGAATGCATTATTATTAGGATGAATATATTTTTCAATAAGTATTTGATGCCTTCACTTGTCCTTAGCAGAAAAATTCACTAATCGTAAGTAAAGGGAAAGCTAAATGAGTTGCCACATATTGGTTAGTAGATAAAGATAAAGCACTAAGGGCTAACAAACTAGTAGAAAAATTCACTAACCTTAAGTGAAGGGAACGTTAAGTGACTTATCGCATATTGGTAAGTAGATAAATAACTAAGGGTTAACCAACTCGGATATAAGTAGGTCGTTTGGGGCTAATAGAAACTTCACTTACCTTTAACAAAAAAAGCTAAGTAGACACTTCACTTGGTATGGTTTTCTGAGTGTATGACTGAATTTTGTAAAATGGAAATTAAACTAAATTAAATTAAACAATGCGCCGTAAAATTTATCGTAAGTTTCATGCTGGCTTCAAATGAATAGATATTTGGCTTGTTTTATATTTTCGAAAGTCTATGGTACTTACATATCATTAATTTTTATTAAATATTTTTGAATGCCATTACGAAAATACATGCTTCCACGAGCTTTGTACGTAAATTTATGTATATTTTATAATTAGTAGTGTAACAATAAATTACAATAATACTTTATATGGCCATGCCATAACATTCTTGTCCTTATTGTGAAATGACCAAAATTTTACAGGCAGTGAACGTGTTAAAAAACACACGACTTATAGACCGCAATAATTTTACCTAATATTACCCTATTGTGTACGCTTGTCTCGGCCATAATAGTTTTAGTTTATATATCTAGGTCTGAAAGATAGGGTTTAACGCCCTCGGTGTAAAAATAAAGACCCGAGCCGATAGGCGAGGGTTTATACTCGCTCAGGTCGTTAAACGCATTTTAAGAACGAGATAATACAACAAAAATTGTTGGTCTAAAGCTCTCTAATATTTTGACAACACACGAATCACTGTCAGTAAGCGGCAGCCACTCTATTCATGTCACTTTGAATCAAGTAATCTGACAAAAACATTGAATAATGCTCCTAGCAACACGTAGGAAACAAACTGAGCGTTAAGCGGGATTTACACGGGTCAATTTTGGCCGTGCGGCTAGTCGCATCGCTACTTCATTTACACAAGGCGACTAAAATCGCAAGAAATTGATCACTCGTTAAAAATGTTGAACAGAACAGGTGTTTTTTTACGTACTGGAATTCATATAGTGAGTAAGAATTGCTTGAAAAATTAAGAGAAAATAAGAAACAGAGAGAGAAACAAAGAAAAAAACGAAAATTTTGAGTTCGCCGATTGATTTCTCGACGCAAATTTTTGGGTGCTTCTGATACCTTATTGATAACACTAAAAAAAAGGAAAATAACCTTCAAGCGGTGATGAATCGCCTAACAATGAACCCTTTACACGGTCGATTTTAGTCGTCCCGCCGCATGCGACCTACGGTTGCGCGGCAAAAGTCGAGAGGCACCCAACTTTTGTCAGATTCGATCTAGTCGCATACGGTGCAGACGATTTCCCATTTATACGGTCGATTTTTGCCGTGCGGCCTGGCCGTGCGGCCAGAAATCGACCCGTGTAAATTTCGCTTCACTTGAGAAGTTTCTTCTAAATTTTCATACAAACTGCATTGTTTTCGCGATTATAATGAATATCGAGGAACAGAGTTCACCAAGTCTCCCCAGGAAAATCATGGATGCCGCCGAAAAGGCAAAGAAGGACCTTTTGCCCACGAAATCCAGAAAACTTTACGAAAAGGTATATAAGGACTATTTTTTGTGGTGTTCAGAGAAGAATATTGCTGAAAGTGGATGCATAAACCTAAAAGAAGACACTTTGCTGGCGTACTTTAGCGAAAAGAAGAAACGAAACAAGCCGTCTTCCCTTTGGAGCTATTACAGCATGTAGAAGACCACTATTAGCTTGAACAACAACATCGACATTAGTAAATTCTCAATGCTCATAGCTTTTTTGAAGCGGAAGAACGATTTAATTTTAAGTTGGATTGATTTGTACCTATAATTATGTAATTTGTTACTGGACTGGAATAATCGTGAATAGAATAGAATAGAATATTTAGTTGTGTTTTATGGTAAAGCCATGATGACCCTTAAAATAATTCTCTTAAATACCTGTTATTTTTATGATTGTCTAAAATACACTTTACTAGGTCACGTTTTTTGGTAAATTTAAAGACTGATTAAAGGAAATTAATACCACCTTATGTTTTACACACTTTACGCTTTGAAAAATTACAATTTTAGCTGTTTTTTGGATAAAAATGGAATAAAAATCCTATGCACGACACCACTGAAGATGACAGACAGATGACATAACAGAAATTTTTATATCTCTCTATCTACCTTTAAAATTCTGCCCTCTCTCTCTAAATATTTTTTATTTTAACAGAGAAAAAATGTTTTTTGGCAGTACTTTTTTTGAACTCTAAAAAAATTGTGAAAACTTGAAAAATTTAAGTGTTTTATTCTATAAATCAAAATTTTGGAAAGAAAGCTTTAAAATGTGTTAAAAATAATGGCCTAAAAATGTGAAAAACATATTAAAAAAATGCTTCATCAAAAAAGTTACCCCTTAAATTATGCTAAAATATTTTATCAGTTAAGTTTCACCTCGAGTTTCACGCAAGTATAAAACCAAATTATGTGGCGCCCCTAGTGTGTGATAAACTAGCGTCAACTTTGCCCCCCCTCCCCCCTTAGATACGGTTTCTGAAAAATTTTTAGGCCATAATTTTGCACACATTTTGCACACCATAAATTAAATTTTGCATAGTATGAAGGGGGGGGGGGCTAACTTGATCGTAGCCCCATCCATACAGGTTTTTTTTTTAAATTTTGGTAATATTCGAAAGTTCCAATTTTGAACACCTATTTTGAAATTTTGTACACCCCGTGGGAACCCGCAATAGGGTTCTCGAGTAACGAGGCTGGCCCCTCAGATGATATTTTTTTGTAATTTTGGTACCATTCGAAAGATCCAATTTTGCACACCTATTTTGAAATTCTGCACACATGATGGGAACCCGCATTAGGTTTTTGAATAACGAGGCTGCCCCCACCCCCAAATGATATTTTTTGAAAATTTTGGCATCATTCGAAAAGTCTAATTTTGCACACCTTATTTGAAATTTTACGCACGCAATAGGAACCCGCATTAGGATTCTCGAGTAACGAAGCTGCCCCTCCCCCACATGATATTTTTTAAAAATTTTGGTATCATTCGAAAGGTCTGATTTTGCACCATTTTGCAAACCTATTTTGAAATGTCGCACATCCCAGGAACCCGCCGCGCTGAAGAGTTCTCGAGTAACCGTCGTAGCCCCCCCCCACAAGATACTTTTAGAAATTTTTTATACTCTTCTAAAGGTTTAATTCTGCAGAATACCAATTAAATAGTGGCAACCCCCCAAGAACTCGGTTATTTAAGAACCCTACCAAGGGTTTCTGGAGAAGGGGTGGAAATTTTTTTAAAATGATGAACCTTTTGAATAATACAAAAATATTCAAAAACTATCATCTGGGGGGAGGGGCAGCTTAGTAACTCGAGAACCCTATTGCGGGTTCCCATTGAGTGTGCAACATTTCAAAATAGGTGTTGAAAATTAGATCTTTCGAATGGTACCAAAATTTTCATCAAAATGTCATCTGGGGGTCCAGCTTCGTTACTCGAGAACTCTATTTCGGGTTCCCATGGGGTGTGCAAAACTTCAAAATAAGGCTCCAAATTGTGCTTCTTATTATTATTATTATATTTATATTGTTTTACTGAAGAAGAACGAAAATCGCAGACGAAGCTGTGGGGTCTAGTTTTTAATAGACACCCAGGCCGGTCACCGTAGCCCAATGGGCAGCGTATCTGCCTGTCGCACGGAAGGTTCCGGGTTCGAATCCCGGCTAGATGCATGGATATTTTGTGTTTATCCCAAAAAACCTACTTAGCTCTTACTTTGGCAACATTGGCATTGGGCATTGATCCTATAATGGATGGAAAAGTCCCAGTATAAAAAAAATATACACTTAAATTTGGCAAGCTATTTTCGATTCCTTGTGGTTATTGTATCTTCAATAAGTTTGTAAAAGCGTTCTTTAAAAACTTAATGTTATGCTTACAGCGTACGACATAACCAAACCAATTTTTGTTCAGTGCTTGATGCACAGTTTTACTTGATGCCGCTCACTTCTATTTTCTTCCTTGTCGAAAAAAGTGAGAGGGCAATAGAATGGCAAATAGAAGGAGTGAAACTGTGGATCAGGCATTTATGAAAACCCAAAGTTAACAAAATGGTTAGGATACACTAGCCTGCGTACGAATACTGCAAAGGTGGTCGTAGAGATAGGTGAGATGTAGTAGCTGTTGTAGGACTTATCCGTTCTGAGCATGCCCACTGAGATACGATTACGATTAAGCAATCTCTATTTGTGCAACTTTAATGGTGGGATTTACTAAAACGGTTTATAGCCTATTTTAGAACGGTCCTAAGTTTAAGTGAAATTTTTGGTTTTAATCATTTTAAGCCGACCCTCCTTGAGTGTTGGACATAGTTTGATTTATGAGAAGAATTTTAATAAATTTGTTTATTGAATAATCATCTTAACACAATCTTTTGTTGGATATAAGAAGAAAGTTTCAATTTAAAAGAAAAGAAAAAATAAAAAATTTAAACCCACGCGGGGTTTAAATAGTAAATACTCTGTACAACAAATTAAAATTGGGGTTATATTTCACTCTAATTCAAAGTGACCCTTGCTAATTAATTTTTCTAATTAATACTTCATGTCACATAACAATTTAGATGAATAATAATAAAATAAAGAGTAGATTAATTTTATATTTATTTAAAAGGTGTTTTTATTTATGAAATGTTGTTTACATTTCTGTCACTGTCGAAATGTCAGTTTTAAAATATTAGCTGCATTCAAAACACAAACAACTAGTTCGGATCTACTTGTACCAACCTCTACTAATGAAAGCTACAGCTTTGAAATGAGTGGGATTTGATTAAGGAAAGTTTTCTTGACTGAGCTCTTAGATAACCTCAATGTTTAAATTTCAGTTTGTAAATAAATTAATATAGTTGTTTTAGTTTTTCTTGTTTATTATATCGTAATCGTGCATAATCAGTGACCTTCACTTATGTTTGTTTTGCCTCGAAGTACCCTCATAAATATATTGTTTGTGCTGAAAGCGGGTTTAAAGGCGTTTTTCTGGACAAAATTGATTGATGAACAACTTGGGATATTAAATAAGATACATTAATCCTTGTAGAAACGGTTACCTACTTAGGGAAATTATAAACTAACTTATTACCAATTGTCACAAAACAATCTTTTCTGGGGGCTATAAATTTGAACCAGCCCCCAGAGGCGATCTAAAAAATCACCAACTTTATAACCTCAAACACAGTTAATGAAGATATTCAGCCATTCCAGCTAAAAGTCCGCCACGGGTAATATCACAAAATACGAATTAACGAAGTCATTAAACAACACTTTGTGACCAATTATATATTCTTGAATTTGCCTCCAAAATATGAAACTGTTTCTATTAAAAAAGAATTTAAAATCCTTCTTTGTGACAAAAAAAATGCCAAAAACATGAAATTTGGAAGTTTTTTTTTATATTAAGATTAGCTTAAACTTGTTAGCCTCAAATATTTTTGCACACTATCCATGAAATAATTGTATAAAAAATCAATAAAGTAGGCTTGCTAGTATAACCAACATTTATTTATTTTGCGTAAATCACTTCTCTGGTAATTTAAATATTGTTTCTATTTTGAGTGGAAATAGTGTTCCTGTCGGTTACGTTGCGTCCGTTACGCAACATTTTGTTTGTTAAATTCTTAACCTTATTGTTTTTTGGTAAAATAGTAACAAATATTATTTAACTGTGATTTTAGCTTTACGATTATGTTAAATTTTGGCATTTTTTGAGGTCCTATTGGCAAATAAAAAAATAAAACAAAAATGAATGAAGGTATGCTTCTTTTTCCTGTTGCGTCCGTTACGCATATTAAAAGGCTTTTTACCAACTTAATAAAGTAGATCAAAAATAGGTTTACATTTGAATTGTTTGAGTACAATTAATGTATTTATTTTTTGGTATCAGCGTTAATATATTTGCAGTGCCTAATGGCGTTACGCTGGAATGGCTGTATTACAGTCGGGATTCTTCAAAAACCGTCAGAAAATCTCGCCCTTACAAAAAATCTGACGATTTTTAAACACAAATTTACACTTAATGCTTTTTGTCAGGACTATTTTCTAATATTCCTTAAATATTTTTATGTGTAAACAAACCATTAAAACCCTTAACATATACTTTCCTTTCACATGGTGAGAATTTTCGACGTTTATTGGTACGCGTAGTAACAATTTAGCTCCGCCCTAATTTAAGAACCCTACCAAGGGTTTCTGAAGGAAAAGGGTTAATAAAAAAATGACGCAGTTTTTCTTACAACGTTAGGATAAATATGAAGGTTGCTGTGTTTTTATTTTAAATAAGGCGATAAGTAAAAATCGTCACTTTTCAAAAAATTCTGACAGCTGAGATTTTCTGTCGTTTCTGAAGAATCGCGACCTATGTGCAAAATTTTTGGCGTATTCACCATTTTGCATTTTGAAACCTGTCAAAAAAAAATTAGTTTTAGGGCACTGTCTCCCAAAATATGGTACATTTTGAGGAAAAAAGCAGTTTTTTTAGTTGTATTTTGCAATAACAGTACAAAATAATGAATAACTTTGTGTCTTTTTGTATGGGTAACTGCTTTTTAAAAATGGTTTTTAAAATTTAGTACCCCCCCACAGGCGTAAATATTTAGACCTGTCGGAGGTACTATTTTAGGTCTTAATAATTCCCACTGTAAGTGTCTAATAAGTTTACAAACCAAATTAAAAATGTAACCTTTGCACTTTTTACGAACTCATAGAACATTTTAAAAAAGTCCTGACTAGGTATGCGGTCTGGTGGAAAACGTAATGTCCATGAAAGGAATTCATAATGGGGAAAATTTATATGACTTTTTGCTTACCTTTCAAGTAGCGAACTTTTAATAAAGGTTAAAATAGTGCGGACGTGGAAAAATAACGTTTAGAGTTGAGAGTGTTAATTGTTTAGTACGTTGATTTAGGGATTTTCTTTACAGGAAAATATACGTTTTAAAACACCCAGGGCCATATTTATTTAAACTTGAGTAAAACTTGTTGGAATTTGAGCTTACTATAATCACATAAATAATTTCGCAAGGAAAAAACACAGGTTTTTCAAAAACTTTGTGAAAAAAAATGGAAAAAAAAAGAATTTGACGGTGGGTTTATCTCTGTATATTAACTAAAAATACTGTTAATTGGGTACTCATATTTTTTTTTATCAGTTTTGATCCCTAAATTTGCAGAGGTCCATATGAGAAGAAATATCCTCACAGAACACATCTTCAATATGATGATGATGATATGAAAACACTTAACTGACGTTTCGAGAACCGTACCTTCTGAAATAAAGAAAAAGCCTTTTACATCTATACACGGGTGAAACAGCAATTTTGCAAAATTTTTACACTTTTTTTCTTCCCCGTCCCCCCGTCTTTAAATATGGTAACAAACATTTTTTGTTTTCAAGTACTTAGTAATTTTATTATTTTCTTTACCGTTTTAAATTAAGTTTTTCACAATCAGAAAACTTTTATTACAAAAATTGTTAACAAAAAACATTGTCACAATTGAATAAATAAGCATCAAAATTTAGTGTTAAAAATTAACATTAAGGTAAATTTAACCTAAGAATATCTTTAAAATGTCATTTAGGTATTTAACAATGTTAACATTAAGGTTTTCTTAATAAAGATTAAAAAATAAATATTGATTTTTCTTTATTTCTAGTAAACTGGTAAAACATCTTATAATTACTGATCTTAAAATCTCAAAAAAATACTGGCTACAATTTCACAAAACTTAAAATTATTTATAGAAAGTTACAAACACATAGAAATGACAACAGGAAAAAAAAATATACTGATAAAATACATATTAAACTTGTAAAATATTAAACTTAATTGTTCTAATTTTGTAAACGTCGATGTGCCAAAGATGTACTTTTTTGTGATCGCTTGCCATCACTCTGGTTTTCAGCTGATCCATATATGCTATTATCAAACTCCGTATTTCCCTCTATTCATTAATTTTTCTTGTCTTCTAGGCCTATAACAACCTCGGATTTATAAACTGTTGGCGCATATCTGTCCCTAGACGTTTTAGTTCCTGTTTCAGATTCAGACATCAACTTAATGAAGGTTTATCTTGAGCGGGAGCGCTAGCAGCAATGGTTGACAGTACCCTTTGAGTTTATAAATTGGGGTAATGTTTCCATGTTCTAATTTATTTGTTAAAAACTTGCACATTCCCCAGAAGTGGGAGTGGGCAATTGCTCTTCTGCTTTTCATAAAAATTTAGTAAAATTGCTAAAATCACACGTCACTTTTCCGACTCCTAGCGCACAACAATTTACCGCGAAAGACTTTCCGGCGCCTAATATGACAACACCGCCCAAATCACAATACCGCGTAAGACCACCAAAACAAAAAAAGAAATAAGCAAATTCCCAACAACCCAGAAATGCATTTTTTTGCTTGCACGGTATATTCTGCACGGCTAAAGCCGCGGAAATGTTATCATAAAGTAATATACCTAATATACCTACACGGATGTAGAAACCTTAGATTGCTAATACCTATGGAAAATTTTCATGAAAATCACTGCCGCGTGTCTTCCGCCATTTTCGCCACAATGTTGTGGAGATTTGGGTTGGCGACATTGGTTTTCCTAATTTTAAATAGTAGTGTGGGAACACTGACTGTCATTAGTGTTAAAAGTCAAAATATGATTGAATTTGACATTTTTTTGAAAGGTTATTTTTGTTGTTGTTTTTTAGTACAAAAACAAAAAAGTAAAGAAACAAGTCATAAACAAATGCTCGGACGGTCACGCCATTTATGTCTCTCATTTGGTCTGGAGTATGTGCAGGTTTCGAACAAATAAATTACAATATGGAAACATTGCCCCCCAATTTATAAACTCAAAGGGTACTGTTAAGCCACACGTTATAAATTGTAATAAACGCTCGTTCAACCATTGCTGCTGGCGCTCCTGCTGAAGATACATCTTGATTACGTTGATCTGAATCTACACAGGGACTAAAACAGCTAAGAACAGATGCACCCAACGTGATACAGTTATAAAAAATAAGTTAATAGAGGGAGATACTGACTTTGATAATAGCATATATGGCTCAGCTGAAAGCCAGAGCCATGGCAAGTCAAGCAACATTTAGAGATCACAAAAAAAGTACATCTTTGGTACATGGAGTCGAGCATGGAGTTTTACAATATTTGAAGACCTTGGCAGAAAAACCTATTAACTAACAACTGTGTTGACCATACCTTCCCTAAGGTAACAATTTATTACTAAGATATCCTTGAGTTTTGGTAAGTTTTCAGCATTCAACATTTTTTTTGTAGCCCTATCTTTTATAAAGGATGTGGGATTTTTCTCAAAACTGCATATGTTGTAGGTTTCATTGTCCTGATAAAAATCTATCATTGCTCCACAGTGATCTGGTATGTGGTTTTTGAGATACTGCGTTCAAAGTTAAACATTTTGGTATTCTAGCTTTTCCCTACAATTAGTTTTTTGCACTTTTTGTGAAAATGTAAATAATATTTATGAACCAAATTGAAGTCTGAGAATAAGTAGCAGAAAAATATTGGTTGCGTTGCACTGGCATCATAAACATAAAAAATATTAAATTCATATGACCAAGAAATGACTTTTAACAAAAGACAAATTTCAATTGTTATGTTGCCACTTAGTATTTAACAAACATGCTTCAAAACAATAACGTTTGTAACATTTTTTTTTTGTTATTTGTTGCTATGGGACAATGATAGATTTTCATCAAGATAAGCAAAATCACACAGAAAGCCAGTTTCCATCATCCTTAAAAAACAAATCTACAAAAAAAAATGTCAAATGCTGAAAATTTACCAAAACTTAAGGATATCTTAGTAATAACTTTTTCTGCTGAGTTTTTCAGAATCAGAAAACTTTTATTACAAAAATTGTTAACAAAAAACATTGTCACAATTGAATAAATAAGCGTCAAAATTTAGTGTTAAAAATTAACATTAAGGTAAATTTAACCTAAGAATGCCTTTAAAATGTCATTTAGTTATTAAACAATGTTAACATTAAGGTTTTGTTAATAAAGATTAAAAATTAAATATTGATTTTTCTTTATTTCTAGTAAACTGGTAAAACATCTTATAATTACTGATCTTAAAATCTCCAAAAAATACTGGCTACAATTTCACAAAAATTGACAATGAAATCTTAAACTACTTATAACTTAAAATTATATATAGAAAGATACAAACGCATGGAAATGACAACAGGAAAAAGAAAAAAAAATATACTGATAAAATACATATTAAACTTGTAAAATATTAAACTTAATTGTTCTAATTTTGTAAAAGTCGATGTGCCAAAGATGTACTTTTTTGTGATCGCTTGCCATCACTCTGGTTTTCAGCTGATCCATATCTGCTATTATCAAACTCCGTATTTCCCTCTATTCATTAATTTTTCTTGTCTTCTAGGCCTATAACAACCTCGGATTTATAAACTGTTGGCGCATATCTATCCCTAGACGTTTTAATTCCTGTTTCAGATTCAGAGATCAACTTAATGTTAAGTTAAGGTTTATCTTGAGCGGGAGCGCTAGCAGCAATGGTTGACGGTACCCTTTGAGTTTATAAATTTGGGTAATGTTTCCATGTTCTAATTTATTTGTTCACAACTTGCACATTCCCCAGACCAAATGAGTGAGATTATCATGGCGTGGCCGTTCAAGTATTTGTCTCTCTTTTAAATGGTTTTTATTGCTTGGTTCTTCACATTTTTGATTTTGTATTAAAAAACAACAACAAAAATAACCTTTCTAGAAACGTCATTTTTTGACACTGTTGATAGTCAGTGTTCCCACACTACCATTTAAAATTAAGGAATCAATGTCGCCATCCTAAATCTCCACAACATGGCGGCGAAAATCGCGGAAGACATAAGGCAGTGATTTTTCCACAAGGGTATTATCAATCCCTTTCTTCATCCGTGTATGCCTACGAAACAGAGGCGCAAAGCCGGCCGAAATGAATCGCAGACTTGTGCGCAGAAACGCTCTTCGCTAGGATTCGCGCAGGAACCTGCGATCCACTTCGGTTAGCTTTGCGCCTCTGTTCCGTAGGTATATTACTCTGTATATTACTCTATGCTTTTTTGTTAGTATTTTTGCATACGCTATTTTTTAATTTGGGCTGTACCATGCATTATTTAGGCGAATATGGTCTATATGAAGGGAAAAAGATTTTCCCTTCATTTTGACCATATTCGAAAATTTGGCGCCCTAATAAATTTACAGAAAAGATTTTCCCTTCATTTTGTAAATATGTTTGGCTAAAATTATTATTTGGAAATTCGCCATCCGACACTTCCAATAAAACGCTATATGTCGTGTATCGTTGGTTGATAGATAAATAGAAAGTTCGTACAACTGATTATCGTGAATATGTAACTCCTTGTCTTTATAACATGTCTAGGTTTTTAAAGCCGCAATAGGCTTCAAAGATCTCCCCACTGCTAACAAATGAATCGGACGAAAGGATTTCCTAATAGCCAGTTAAAACCACAGTTCCTCGGTAGCTCAGTCGGTAGAGCATTAGACTGGTATTAATTATTAACTAATTACCTTACAAAACACGATACATGACAGAATAAACGCGCACAAAAACGACGTCTGGCGGAACAGACTCCGAGGACTGGGAGTGGCCGATAATTCACTTTGGCGTATGACAAAGTGGATTAGACGGTCTTTTCTACCAATACCCTCATTGACTGGATCCGTTATGTGTAAGGCCGAAAAAGCCGAAACACTTGCACAACACTTCGAACAAGTACACACCCTGACGCTAAACACAACACCAGAACAAGAACACATAAACAGAACAGCACACGCACTCAAAAACACAATTACACTAAACACACGCACAAAACAAAAAATAATAGCAACCCCTACCGAAATAATAAATATTATCCGCACCCTTTCCAACAACAAAGCTCCTGGTCCCGATGAGATTCACAATATTCTCCTTAAAAATCTTCCGAGAAAAGCCCTAGTCCAATTAACGTACATTATAAATGCCATCTTATTCCTACAGCACTTTCCTCGACAATGGAAGCACGCCATAATAATTCCTATCTCAAAACCTAACAAGGACCCAACATCTCCCAATAGTTACCGCCCTATCTCCCTCCTAAACACCCTCTCCAAAGTAGCCGAGAAGGTGATCCTCACCCGTCTAAATAATATTGACAAAAAAACTTTCCATTACTCCATACTTCCAATTTGGATTCCGCCCCGGTCACAGTACCATCCTCCTAACCGCTAAACTTGTTAACGAGGCGTATTTGAAGTTCAACCAAGGCATGTGCACGGTTCTGACGCTCCTGGATATGGACAAAGCGTTTGACACCGTTTGGCATTCCGGGTTGATCTACAAGTACGCACAAATCCATAAAATCTCTCAAAACTTAATTTTTCTAATATACTCCTACCTAGAACCCCGAACTTTCTCTGTAAGGGAAATTCCAATATCTCCCAACCCCATTCTATCAGAGCCGGCGTCCCTCAAGGAACGGTTTTGACTCCAAAACTATATACCCTGTATAGTGCAGATACCCCCACATATCCAAACACAAAAACCGGACACGTCGCAGATGACCAGGTACTATACGCTCACTCTTACTACGCAGAAGTCGCCAACCGGCATATCCAATACCATCTCAACTTCCTCCTACCCTACTTCGAAAAATGGAAATTAAAAATAAATCCACAAAAGACAGAACAAATAGTGCTAACCAAAAAATTTACCAACACCAGAATCGTTCGACCGCTAAAAATAAACAATACCCAGATCCAATCCCAAGACAAAGTCCGTTATCTAGGTATAACCCTCGACAAACCCCTATCTTTCAAACCCCATGTCACATCCCTCATCCAACGTACCGCAGGTTCCATTCAAAAAATCTACCCATTAATAAATCGTCATTCCTATATCCATTCACAAAACAAAATACTGCTTTACAAAGCTATTCTACGACCCGCACTAATCTACGGTGCCCCAGTATTTGCAGGAGCATCAGACACCCAACGTAGAAGGTTGCAGGTGATGCAAAACAAAGTCCTACGACACGTACTAAACGCGGACCGATACACAACGACTCGCGAACTACACATACAAACCAACATACCGTACATAATTGAATACATAGACGAAATTTCACAAAAATTTTTCGCAAAACATGTTTAAAACTCTCCCCTTACACGTGACCTAACCTACTACCGACAACACAACTCAAACTTTAAACATAAACCGATTTATCACAGATTGCCTATTTATCAAGAAATAAATGAGCAAAATGTGGAAATCGCAAGATAATAAAGAAAACACCCAAAAAAACAGACGAAACAAACAGACATACAGCCATACAAACTCACAGATGTTCAAAATAAACAAATGTGCATAATGCACACTACAAATGTCTTAAAGTGGTTTTTGACTCTTTTTTTTCCACTGTTTAAATGAAAACTTTAAAACCCCAAAAAATTAAAATAATTAAATCGCTGTTTAGCTCTTTTGCAAAGAGACAAAAATTAATAAAAACGTAGCATAGGCATTAGGCAGAGGCTGCAGACAGACTAACAGACAAGGACAAAACAAGGACAACCTAAGGCACAAGACCAGCCATAAGCAATTACATATGGAAACGCCTGGTTTTATAGAGTTGACTTGTAAATATTGTAAATATGATAAGACTGTAAATAAATTAATGATGATGATGAAGATGGTATTATAGAGGTCCCGGGTTCAAATCCTGGTCGAGGAAAACATTTTTTCGATTTATTTCCTCACCCTTTGCCCTCTACGCCACAAATCTTTTCTGAAAATGGTCCAGTTTGCGCGGTTTGTGATTGCGCCGGAATGAGTTTATAATAATAATAATAATAATATAATAAATCGTCTTTATTAAGCAAAAATAAATACATAGGCGAGGTTTAGCAAATTGCTACTAATACCTAACCTTCCATTAAGAAAAACTAGAATAAGTTCTTACGCTATAATTCGGTTTCTAAAGTCTATAAAAGCCTAAATTAAAACCTATTTGGTAAATTAAATCCAAATTGCACACTTAAACTATAAAAATTAGTTTGAAAACACTCTGAATATTAACTAAAAATTAAATTTAAGTTTAAATAATATAATACTAAGACTTTTTTTTATTTGTTAGGAATATTGTAAGTAATATATTTTTTGAAAAAATATTTTTATATGAAAACCAATTTTTGGATATGTTAACATTAATTTTCATGCGACATTGACCCTGAATTGTACCTTTTAATACTCACACAGAAAACTCGAATGTAACAAAAAAAAAGTGCTTAAGTCTGAAAAAATTTATTTTTTTTCTAAAAGAAATTTTGCTGAAAATTTTTAATTCAGTGGGAATACTATTATATATTTTTACTGAAACACACGAAAACGATTTTTGGTAGAGTGCTGTTTTATGTTTTGGATCAGTTAACACTACGTTCTTATATTTTACACCTTAAATAGCTTGGTACGCCTCTAGAAAGCAAATTATGTAAAAAACATGGTAGGTTAGTTTTCCACGTTGATGCCATGGGCATCCATTTTAATCCCTTAAGAGTGAATCTGAATCCTGAAACCAGTTCGTTTACTTAAACAGATTAATCGCACATCAAAAATTAACAAATTTTGCACAGCGGAGGCTTCTGGTATCCCCCACAGATCATTCGCGCGGTTTTTCAAAAATATATATATATATCTTGTTTTTATTTAGCTTTTAAAAATAATCGATAATTTTTACCGTGAATTGAACATTTTTAGGATACTTAAAATTTTGTAAAAAACTTAAAATTACACAAAATCCGTGAAATGGTTCCGGGGTAATGCTTTAAACTTTTACCATACAAAATTTTATACAAAATTGATCAACAGTTTTTTAGATTAAATAATTGGAAAAAGCGCATTTTTTATTCAAATTCACCCTTAAGCTTTTTAGTGACTCTATCATATTTACGCAACCCACAGACAAACCTACAACAGTAGTTTTGAATTGTCTGTGCTGTGCTGTATTTTTAGTAGCATAGTCAAGGCATGGTCCACGACAATACGTATTGAAAGATGGAAAAAACAGTAGATACGCATAACTTTTTTCTG
The DNA here is from genome assembly GCA_963921995.1 of Oxystoma pomonae. Taxonomy (NCBI): domain Eukaryota; kingdom Metazoa; phylum Arthropoda; class Insecta; order Coleoptera; family Brentidae; genus Oxystoma; species Oxystoma pomonae. The sequence goes on along the minus strand of OY998166.1, from coordinate 74,719,278 downwards.
ATATTAAAACTTAAAGAGTGACGGTTTGAATACAATAGTTTTAGTCTCGCATAGGCCTTTTGAATCAAAGAACTAACATGATTAGTAAATTTTAGGTTTTTATCAACAATAAGACCCAAATTTTTTGCTTTATTTGTTTTTGGGATTTCATCAGATCCTACAAAAAGTCTAAATTGATTGGAAATTAAATCAACCTGCTTTTTATTTCCAAATAACAGGTACATTTTTGAGTATTTAATTTGAGACCATACGAGGTAGAAGACTGTGCTATTTTATCTAAATCGTTATTTATAAGATCTGTAGCTTCAGCAGATCTGTAGATATAAGTGAATGAGCATTGCCCGAAAAACCCAATTATTTAAATTTGGCAAGCAACAACCGATGACACACCATGTCGTAAGCCTTGGAAAAATCGAGCAAAATAATTGCAGTATTTTTCTATTGTCTATAGCTTCTATGGTGTCATCAACCACCGCCAAAAGAGTAGACACAGTACTATGACCTGTTCTAAAACCTGACTGGAAAATAGAGGTAGGATACTGATAGGTCTCAAGTCTTTGAAATTAGAAGGACAATTATTTTTGGGAATACGCTGAATCATATCTAATTTCCACAAACCAGGACAGTACCAATATTCGATCCAAGAGTTAATCAAATGAGTAATGTACGGTAAAATATGGGGCAAGCAATAATTAATCATTTGAATATTAATTCCATTATTACCAGTGGCATTAGTTTTTGTAGTTTTAATTGCATTTTCAACATCTTGCATTGTTGCCAAGTTAAAACTAAAAACACCCTTTACGGAGTGCTTGTTAGTTTCATAATGTTGAATGGAATTTTGAATATTAATATTTGTATTAACTGCTGAAGCACTGTTTAAAGTTTCTAAAAAATAGCTAATAATGTCTTCAACGCTTCCCAAAGTTTCCGGTATAAAATCCTGATTACTACTTTTAATTCCCAGTTCCCTCAACCTTTGATATCCTTGTTTTTCACCTTTTATAACCATGGAGTCAATGTATGTTTTTTTTTCATTTCTGATTTCATTTAATGTAAAATGACTTAATTCTTTGTATCGGGACCAGTCAACTTACTCTCTCCAAATTTTAAATTTTGTCAAAGCTTTATTACGTTCCTTTTTCGAGGCCTTTATTGCTGGAGTCAACCAGGGCGCTTTAGTTTTTCTTACCCGTATAGTTTTTACGCTGTAATGGCATGCACTTTTTTTGCTTGTTTAACACAAGCCCACGTATATGTCAGCCTTCAAACCAAAGTTTCCTTAAACTGCAGACATTATTAAATATCGCGCACAAAGTTCAGTAAAACTAATTAAGAATTTTACATGGCAATTTTTAGAATGCAAGCCAGAAATTATTGGCTAAGCTAAAAAATATTCCGATCAAGTTTTAAATTACTTTTGGGTATTGGTAAAAATGTTTGAATTATAAACTTGAGTTTGAGTGTTACACTTTTTTAATTCAACTAAAAATAACTTTGTTATTAAAGTTAACTTGAATCTGAATCAACCTTAGTTAAAAACAAAGTTTTAAATTTTATGTAGATCTTTTTACTAAAATATAATTTATTTTAAAATTAATCGATTTAAAAAAACTTTAAAAACAAATTTATGCACTTATGATAATATTTTCTAACACTTGAATTGACAAAAGGGGTCAAAAAGTGCAAATATAATTCTTAAAATAATCTCTACAGTATAATACAAGCAACCTATACTAAAATAGAGTAGGTCTAAAAGGTACCAGGCAACACATTTAAAAAATAAGCAAGGAGCTAAACGACAAAAACTTACAAAATAATACCTTCATAAATTGTTAATATAAATAAAGTCAACAATTAATGTTTCTATAACAATCTACTAGTCATTTAAAAGCCACGGCGTAATGGGGTTATTGCAAAACAATTACTCCATTATTTTTAGTCCACCACACCAATATGGTACTAATTTTATCAAAAATAAGTTACTAAGGTCCCAAAACACCTTAATCGACGAAAAAAAAGTTGTCTGTCGGTCTGTTGTCTGTTGTGTGCCTTTATACACCATAACTCAAGAACGCTTTAATCGATTTTAATAAAATTTGGTACAAAAATCCTCTATCTACTGACCATGAACTGATTAACTTTTGGGTAGAGTGGTAGGGCGTCTAAAGGAGGGAAAAAGGGGATAAAATAATTAAAAAAATTGTAACTTTGGAACAAAAACAAGCAGCGATATACGGTTTTCTGATTTGAGTTTCCATGAATATGGACTACAAATTTTATTATAAAATACAAATTCGTGGGAGCTTTAGTTTCCGAGTTATTTGAAAAAACGTTAAAATATATTAAGAAAATCATAACTTCAGAAGTAAAGCAGCTATTGATATGCCGTTTTCAGATTTTGGTTTTCGAAAATATTACCCAAAAATTTTGAAGGTTCATATCTTTCAAAGCTACAGTTTTTGAGATATTTTCATTCTCTTTCAACATAAAATAATTGATTGTATGATGGACTATCCGTGCTTTCTAGCACCAATTTTTTCGCTTGCTTAACATAAGCCCATGTATATACCAGCATTCAAATCACTGTACTCCTTATTAAATATCGCGCACAAAGTTCAATAAAATTAATAAAGAATTTTACAGAGCAATTTCTAGAATGCAAGCCCGAAATTATTGGTTCAGCCAAAAAAATAATTCGATCAAGTTTTAAATTAGTTTTGGGTATTGGTAAAGTTGTTTAAATTATAAAATTGAGTTTGTGTGTTACGCTTTTTTAATTCAACTAAAAATAACTTTGTTATTAAAGTTAACTTGAATTTGAATCAACCTAAGTTTAAAACAAAGTTTTAAATTTCTGTCAATCTTTGAATTTTACTAAAATAGAATTTATTTTAAAATTAATCGATTTAAAAAGTCGTTCTTTTTTGTCGACCCATTTTAATATTCAGAACTTTAAAAACACATTTATGCACTTATGATAATATTTTCTGAGACTTGAAGTGACAAAATACAATTTTACAATTTTTAAAATAGCCTCTACAGCATAATGTAAGAAACCTATACTAAAATTTGTCTAAAAGGTAGCAGGCAACACATTTAAAAAATATGCAAGGAGTTAAACTTCAAAAACCAACAAAAAAATACCTTCAAAAATTGTTAATATAAATAGAATCAACAATTAGTATTTCTGTGACAATTTAATAGTCATTTAGAAGCCACGGCATAATGGTGTTATTGCAAAAAAATTACTCCATTATTTTTTTAACCTCCTTTTGTTTATTTGAAATCGTCAATTCGGAAAGTTGGCCGGTAGGCTAAACGCGCTAAAAAAAAGTAGGTAATCTTGTTACTCACCCTTATTTTACCCATTTAACACCCACCGGCGGCTGATGCAAGGGGGCACGGGGTCACGCACCCCCCAAATAAAATGAAATTATAAAATAAATATTTTAATATCTATTAAAAAACAGCACATTGTAGATTATAGCATACGCGAATTGAAACTCTGTTTTTAACGTAAAATAATGTGTCAATTAAAACACTAAAGCAGCGCGTCGTTTGAAATTTATAGTTTTAAGTGTCTTGACCAACGTTCACATTATAATCTAACCGGGATAGAGCACGCGCGTACTTAAGTTTTACTTTCGCAGGGTGGCAAACCGTTAACCTCACATTTTCGAATCGAAATTTTGGTTTTGTTGTCTATTGCAATTATTTAAAAATTCGCGAGTCGCTAACCCCTTTGCTATATTTACACGTCCGTTTGTCAAACGGGGTGCTTTCAACTTCATAACCATTAAAGTGCCTATAAACCATCCCTGCCAAAAAACCGCATCAAAACTCTTAACACCTGTTCAAGTCTTTATCAGATATTAAGAGATTTCATTAGCTTGACGAGATTTCACCAGCCAAATCTTTGCGTCAGGAAAACTTATGAAAACAGATGAGCTTTTACCATATTTTCACGAGAAATAATCAAAATAAATAATGGCCCTCAAGAATTGACAAGATTTTAAGAGATCCTATGAGCGATGTTTCATAAACCGCATCAAAAAGATATTAAATCTGGTAAAATCTTGTCGGATTTCTTCACGAGATTTGATGCGGTACTTTTGGCAGAGATATTTCGATGTTTTTATTTTTGGGGTTTCTGTGCGATGATGTGTGGCACAAAATTGTTCTTCGTCGTCTTCGTGGTACTACTCAGCAGCGAAGAAAATGTACAAAAATCTCTCACACTTGACATTTTCGCTATTCGCAATTGGATTTTTTTATGGCGGGAAACTATTTTCAGTGCCGAAAAAACGGCACTCGGGTCGCGATTCTTCAGAAACGACAGAAAATCTCAGCCGTCAAAATTCTGAAAAGTGACGATTTTTACTTATCGCCTCATTTAAAATAAAAACACAGCGTCCTTCATATTTATCCTAACGTTGTGAAAGAAACTGCGTCATTTTTTAAATAACATTTTGCAAATTTAGTATTTTAAAGATATTCTGGAGGACTAGTTTATGGCGGAGCTAAATTGTTACTACGCATACCAATAAACGTCAAAAAGTGTCTAAAATTCTCACCATGTAAAAGAAAGACAGAATTTGTGTGACTTTTCTGAATAGTGACAACGAAATATTCCATGGCTATCTATGGTTTTGTATGTTAAAAGTTTTAAAGGTTTGTTTTCACGTAAAAATAATCTTAATAATATACATTTTTAAATCAAAAACCCGGGTTTTCAAAGAAACAGTCTACAAAAATTAAAACTGGCATACTGTATATTTACTAGAACAGTATTAAGAAACTAAATTTTAAGGAATATTAGCAAATAGTCCTGACAAAAAAGGTGTCAGTTCCCCATTGGAACAGGAAAACTGAAAAGGTGCCTGTTAATGTTATACAGAAACCGAACCACTTGCGCACCAGTGGCGTACCGATTGCCTCAATGGAATACGCTATAAAATTAATTTTGTATAAAGTGCAAAAAATAAGACATTTATGCAACGGCTGGTAGAATGGACTATTTTATTAACCAAAGATCAAAAGATCTTTGGCGGAAAAACCGAAAATTCAAACTGGGATGAATATTCCACAAGGAACACACAAAGGACCAAAGCGAAAAGAGAAATGATCAAATGATGTTTCACCCTGGGCAACCAGCGTGAGCTCATCAGTGGTTCCACTGATCACCCTCCCCAAACATCATTCAACATCATCATACACTTTCATATCGATTAAAAGTTTTTGTTTTAATCGCCTTAGGAGCGCTACCCTATTGGAAAGATTAACACGCCAGGATGAACCCGTATCTAAGTCACCTGAGTTAAGTGTCAGTGCGGAACGATGCCTACACTGAGAAAAAAAACTTTGCTGGCGACTATTTAGCTTTAGCTGGGAAAGCAAAGTTTTTTACTAGAATATTAGGTTACTAAATTTGTTTGCTGGCGTAACTATTTTTGTTTTTTTTTGGTAGGGCTACTAAACATTATTTTTCTATCCGAGTTTTAGCAAGAAACTTTGCTGTTCTAGCAAGGTTGTTTGGCAACATAAGCGCCAGCTAAAATCACTTTACTAAAAAATTTCTTATTGTATTTGTGAGTGATTCAAAGTTGGAAATCAAAGTGTATGATGGTGTTAAATGATGTTTGGGGAGGGTGATCAGTGGAACCACTGATGAGCCCACGCTGGGCGAAACATTATCGGCTCATTTCGCTTTGGCCCTTTGTGTGTTCCTTGTGCGATACTCATCCAAGTTTGAGTTTTCGTTTTTTCCACCCAAGATCTCTTGATCTATTGTTTTTAGATTCTTTTCGGTTAAAGTAACTGACTCGGAGGTCTTTTAACTTGTTTTTGTTAACTATTTTATTAATAAATTTGGCAACCCTCTTACGACGTTTTTATTTACTAAAATAATGTGAGGTTTGTAACGACCGCAGTTAATTTATCTACGTTCTTCCGACGTTTTTCTTAACTAGTTTTTAACGAGCCCTTGAGCCAGATGTGCCAACGCATGTTACCATTTACATTGGAACCAATTCAAAGTCGAGTTCAAAGTTTGTCAAACGATTGGTTCTTGTAACTTTTCAAATTTTTGCAATAATTCTGAACTTTGATGTCGAATATGCCGTGTAGTTTGGACTTAACTTTCGATCGGTAACATGTCGTACCGAATTATAGTGTATAAAATGCCCAAATCTATACTACTAAAAAAACGGTAGTCAACATCGTTAACTATAGACGCACAAGTCAAACCACTTGACCTGTGCGTGACATATTGGGTTGGTAACGTAGGCATTCGCTAAGAAGGGATTTTTTAAAATATTACCCTTAAGAGGTTTTTCTATATCTCAGAAACGAAAAGCCGCAGATGTCTGAAAATTTGTGTAAAGATTCTGCTAATAAAATAAGTAAATACGCGTTTTGGCGTTTTTCAAAATTTTAACAGGGGGTGGAGAAATAGGGGTGATTCGATTTTGAAGGGGGTAAAGGGATCTTGTGTATTTAAGAAGAAAAAAGTCACAGATGTTTATAAATTGGTATTCTAGACTCTCTACTATTAAAATAGATGGACAGTTGTTTCAGCGTTTTTCTACCAACTCCCTATTAATACTTTTAATTATTGATCTGTTAAAATATGGGTTGTGGAGTATCAAACTGAATGAAATGAAGCCCGGAATCGAAAAAAGTGTTTTTTTTATTAGTTTTTGCATCTATTCTATAAAAATATTGACCTACTAGAATATGGGTTGTGGGGTATCAAATCGAAGAAAAATAAAAAAATATATATTTTTCAATAATTCATGTAACTTAACGCTAAAATATAGGTTGTGCCAATTTTTTTTATTAATTCCGCCGCTAGCAACGCAGCGGGCGAAATGCCAGTAAGATATAATTGTTGAGTGAAATTATTGTTGACTTATAGTTTTGTACAAATAGAAAGAAAACGAACGGTGCAACGAACGTGAACGTTGAACGAATCTGCAAGTTGAGTGCTAAGCTGAAAATAATAGAAAATAATATAATAGACATAAACAGTGGGATTTACTAAGATCTAAAATAGTACCCCCTACAAGTCTTAATATTTACACTTGTGGGGGGCACTAAATTTAAAAACCAATTTTCAAAAAATATTTACCCATACAGAAAAGACACAAAGTTATTGATTATTTTGTATTTTTATTGCTAAATACCACTGAAAAACTGCTTTTTTTGTCAAAATAAATACCATATTTTAGAAGAAAATGCCCTAAAACTTATTTTTTTTGACAGGTTTCAAAAGGGCAAATGGTGTATACGCCAAAATTTTGGCACATAATAGCTTCATAATCTGTGTTTGAGGTTATAAAATTGGAGATTTTTTAGACCACCTCTGGGGGGTGGTTTAAATTTATAACCGCCAGAAAGGATTGTTTTGTGGCAATTGGTAATAAGTTCGTTCATAATTTCCCTAAGTAACCGTTTTCACAAGGATTAATTTACCTTATTTAATATCCCAAGTTGTTCATTAATCACCAAAACACCTCCAATTTTGTCCAGAAAAACGCCATATTTTGAACCCGTTTTCAGCACAAAAAATATATTTATGAGGGCACTACGAGGCAAAAGAAACATAAGTGAAGGTCACTGATTATGCACGAAAAATATACCAAACAAAAAAACCCAAAACAACTATATTAATTTATTTACAAACTGAAAGTAAAACAGTATCTAAAAGCTCAGTCAAGAAAACTTTCCTTACTCAAAGCACACTCATTTTAAAGCTGTAGCTTTCATCAGTAGGGGTTGGTGCAAGCCAAGATGCAAGCAGAGGTAAAAGATCCAAACTCGCTGTTTGTGATTGAACGCAGCGCTAATATTTTTAAACTGACATTTCGACAGTGACAGAAATGTGAACAAAATTTGCATTTAAGTTTTTTAATACATTTCATAAATAAAAACACTTTTTAAATAAATACAAAATTAATCTGCTCCTTTTTTTATTATTACCCATCTAATTCTTTGTCTGACATCAGGTATTAATTGGAAAAATTAATTAACAAGGGTAAGTTTTAATTAGAGTGACATATAACCCCAATTTTAATTTGTTATACAGAGTGTTTTCTATTTAAACCCCGCGTAGGTTTAAATTTTTTAATTTTCATTTTTTATAAATTGAAACTTTCTTCGAAAATCCAACAAAAAATTGTGTTAAGATGATTATTCAATAAAAATTTTTATTAAAATTCTTTTTATAAATTAAATTATGTCCAAAACTCAAGGATGGTTGGTTTAAAGTGCTTAAAACCAGAAATTTCGCTTAAACTTAGGACCGTTCTAAAATAGACTAAACCCTTTTAGTAAATCCCACCGTTAGTGTTTTACAAATTGAGTAATGATCTCTTTTTTTTATAAGATAACTCATATATACAAGGTGTTCCAAATTCGATGCTCACCATGGAAATCTCCTAAACGGTAAGAGATACGAAAAGGTGTAAATTAGAAAAAAGTTGCGCAATGCTCAAAACCAAAGTGCCTGCAGAAAGTTCTAAGCGTTTTTTGACAGCTTTAAGAATAAGGCCGCAGAAAAATAAAAACTAAAAATAAAGATTTCGGTTTTTCGCCTATCTCAGGAACTACCTGGAATTTGTAAACTGTTTTTTTTTGTTTTTTTGTTTTGACTAAAGCATCAAATTGCTCAACTTTGCCCTAATTTAAACCTTTTCGTATCTCCTACCGTTTAGGAGATCCCCATGGTGAGCATCAAATTTGAAACACCCTGTATATATATATCCCACCGTTAGTGTTTTACAAATTATATATATATATATATATATATATACAGGGTGGATTCTTTAACGGGAACGGTGCTTTTAGCGGGTTAGAATTTGGTTTTATAAAAAAATCCAAAAACACGTCAACTGAGATTTTTAATTTTCTTTAATCGTGCTATCTTGGATTTTTTTATGTCGTTTTGTTTACGAGGTATGGCAAATAAATATTTTTTTTTAAAAAGGACACCCTGTATAGTTTGACATTTTTGAATTCTAAAAAATTATCTTTTTGACAATACCACACACTAATCAAGTCGGTTCGCTGTTTGAAGTCCGATATCGGATTAAATCTCCAAAAGATGCTATCGATTTTTGAACAGTAAGTCAGTTAAGTTAGAATGCCCTCGCTGTACTTGATCGTGTCAGACATTCCACTGATTCACTGTATGTATCAGCGGTCTTAAAACAAAATTATTTAAGAATAACGCGTTACCCTTACACCACGATAAATATTTCAATTTTATTTTATTTTTCACTTATACTTTTGAAAAACTATTTGCGTCAATAAGTTAAAGATTTTGACAGGTATATTTTCCGAGAATTTAATTATTTTGGGGTCATTATAGGTAAATCAAGAGCTGTCGTCAATGCTAATAATCACTGCAAATAGATTTTATTGCTTCCAAGAAATAAATAAAATTTGCTCCAGTTGGCGATGGTATGTTCTATTTTAAATAAGTAGGTATGCTTTTATTTGCTTTTGGTTTGTTTCTTATTGTGTGTGAATTACGGAATTTGAAGCAGTTATAAAGCAGTTAGTTAGGAAAATGTTCAGCAAGGTGACACAACGCCTAGAAGGTGTTTATCTCTAGGTGAACGCGTTTGGTATTGCAAGTGGAACGTTATTTTACGTTAAAAAAAAATAACTGAGTGAAGAGGAATTGGACAGACCATATAAAAGGATTCGACAACATTCAAAAACCTCTGATCTATCCCAAGGGATTAAACTATCGATTAGAAATATTGTTTATGATATGTATAAGCCAAAGGAATATGTTACCCTCAAAGCTAAATTTTAAAAGAGATGGGCTTTAAATATAAAAAAACGAACAACAGAAAAATGCTTTGCGAGAAATCCAATATTGTGTCAAGAAGAGGGCAATTTTTGAGGTATTACATAAAAAACAAAAACTCGGAATTGCCAAGGCATTTGAACTTGCATGGAATTTTTGTCTATGCCCTGTTTTACGGGGGATATTTGAATGAATATCGAAGTTTTTCATACAGATTTAGATAAAAATATCTTGATTATCGTAAAAGATAGACCCTACTGTGGGGTATTGCTGAGGAGAGAATCGTTTGCAGATTTCAAAAATTGGAAAAATATTTTTTGTCACACCTCGTAAACTAAATGACAAAATCCAAGATGGCACGAATAAAGGAAATTAAAAATCTCGGTTCACGTGTTTTTGGATTTTTTTATTCAACCAAATTCTGACCCGCTAGAAGCATCGTTCCCTTTAAAGAATGCACCCTGTATATATATATATATATATATATATACAGGGTATATATATATATAATCAGAATTTATATTTAGGTGAAATAGATGTAAGTATTTGTTAAGTATATTCTTATCAGTTACTTTATAGACATTTGTAAACTAGCTTCCGCTAAAGTAAGGATTGAAAAAAAAAATTGGAAAACTTATTTTTTGTAACAAAGCACAAGCATACCCCAAAAATTTTTCGATTTAAATGGTACGTTAAATTCGACTTTGTCTTGTAAATGTAGCTTAACTTATTTCCGTTCTTTTCGATCAATTATAGACGGCTTTGATCGCAAAACGCTTATGCCGGATGTATGCTCCATTTTCACGTATTTTCGTAATTAGCTAATTACGGCTAATTAGGTAATCATGGCTAAATAGTCAGTATTATGCACCCAAGGATTCTACACTCAAATTGGCTAATTGTGATTTGATTGATTGATTTATATTAAATAAATTATTTCCTGTCCATTGGAAACATAAAACCTTAACGGCAACAACTGATTTATGGGGGCAACTGGATTGTTCCTGAAAAACGACAAAAAATGTGAGAACCTAAAATAGAGTTTAGTACTGTATTAGTATGTAGCTTGTAAAATTCATTACCAAAGGGAAAGTGCCGCCATGCCATAGAGCATGTTAGTAGGAGCGCGATACTACTATAAAAAAAACTTATATTTAAATCAGTGGCAGTTACGATCGCCCCCCCCCCCTTTGCTCCAAACAAAAGTTGACAACAAAGATGCTGTTGGTAACCTTGAAGTCTTTGAAGAAAAAACGAGAAATTGTAGAACGTTTCTTTAAAGCAGGGTTGGATTTTTTGTATAAAACCCAACCCACTGGACTTTTTCTGTTTTACAAATGGGTTTTACTGGGGTTTTTATGGCTTTCTTTTTAAATTATATACAGATTGTAGTTCCTCTTTAAAATTAGGACTTATTCTCGTGATCGTTTATCAACTATAAAATACGACATAAAAATATGTGGAATACAGAAATCGACAGATTGTTTGTTTGTTAATAAATCAAAACAGTTTTGGTTTAGTTTGACCAGCGCTTTTTTATATACTTAACATAAACAAACCTTAAGAAAATTATTGTTGGAGTTTGTGTATTTACTACACTGTAAGTACCTGCTTACTTAGTATGACACGATAGTATACAATTGAAGTTTTCGTTTTTTTCAAAGTTATTAACTCTAAACCATTTTTTTAAAAGGAAAATGCCTAAAGGCGCAATTACACAGACGAACATGCTCAAACAAAAGCTCGTGCAAAAGATCTAAAATTTTTTGCGTGAACATTTTTGTGAGCTTTTCTTTGAACATTTTGTTCGGGTAAATTTTTGAGCAAATTATTGCTATCTATTTTGGAAACATATTTTTAAAGATGAGAATAAATAAAATTTCAAATCAGTGATCAGTGATCTCAATTCTTTAAAAAAATGGAACACCAACTTTTATTTTAAATCTTTGTGAAAAAAAGCCGACGGCAAGCGAAACATTATTATTGGCCATCAGTTTTTCACATGGATTTGGGTTACTTATAATATTTTTTCTTAGGGTTTTTCCCGGATTTTTTTGCTCGGGGATATTCTTGCGAGTTTTTTTTATTTCCAAGCTTTTTTTTCCTAAATTAAAAAAAAAACCCAGGAAAATTTTTCTTTTCCAAAAATTTTTTAAGTTTTTCAAATATTGGCAAAAAACTCAAAAATTGCATTTTTAAGAGGTAATCCGCGCCTCACGACTATGAGGAGTGGTGGGGAGCGTGATTTTTTTAAAACATATTTTTGTAACTATACTTCACCCTTAGCTTTGATTGTTTTTTTTTTAATTCCTCACACCACATTTACCTAGTTAGTTTAAGGCCCCAAGGGTTACTTAAAAAAGCAAAAGGTTCATGAAAATGCTAAAGATATAGATATCAACAAAGTGAATCTCTATCAATTTAATGTAATAATCAATCAAGGTCGATTACTGACACTGAACAAACAATATGCAAAGGGGCAACATTCCGATTCAAAAGGGTGGCCGGCCTACTACCTGTGAAATCCAAAATGCGAGTTCTACGCGTCAATAAAATAAAACGAAATAAACAAATTAAAGCCTACTCAAGGAATTTTTTTTGTTTTGCGTCGTAGAGCCCTTTCTTGGAAAGATTTGTCCTAAAACTTTCATAAAAAAACTGCGTTGACCCTGGTTTGTTGTCATGTAATTTTGTGTGTCAATGTAAATTTGACCAAAACCCCCTCTCACTAGTCTACGGTTTTTACCTTCTCCTAACCCAGCAACAGCAATAAATAAGTGCCAATTATTATTATTTTTATTCTCGTTTTTTTACAACCCCAAAAAAGTTACAAGTATACTGGCATATCCCCTATAAAAATCAGATCAATCGAAGTTGCTTATGAGGTAAAACGTGAATTTCGACATCCGTCGGAAGGCACTTAATTAAAAATACCTTGTTTTAAAACTTAGTCTTTCTATTTTCAGTTAAGTTCAATGAATTCCCATAAAACTATAAAATTTAAATTTGTAAAGAAATTTTTATACCCCCAATTCTTCAAATAAATTTTGCTCAACATTCTCTCCAAAATTTACGTGTGTTTTTTTGTACGAGATTTTGCTCGAACATTTCTTTGAACATTTTGCTCAAGAGGCTCGTGTAAATGTTTGTCGGCATTTCAACATCAAAGGAAAGTTTGTCTGTGTAAGTGCGCCTTAAGAGTAGCGCTAGAAAGAGTGCTTCAGAATGGACCGAGGGTTTAGAATCCAGTAATAAAAGTAAAGTCTGCAAATAATGAAAGGAATCGTTTTTTTTGTTAAATTTGCATTAATGCCCAGCTAGTGCGGCATCCATTGAAATATATTTTTCAACTTATGATCTTATCAATAAAATAAGAAATTGTTTGGTATTAGAAAAATATTTGCAACTGGTCAAAGTTTATCGAACCTTACGATCAGATTCAAAGGACTGGTAATAATATAACTTTTTTACGTTTATTTATTTTATTAGTAATGAAAAAATCCACTTTTAAAAAAGCCCAACGTGTTTTTTTAAAGTGGGTTTTACCCCAAAAAAACACCCAGTAGGCTTTTTAGGTTATCCACTGGGCAGCCAACTCTGCTTTAAAGACATTCTATAATCCCTCCTATTTTGGGACAGTTTGACTTTCAATTCGTCACAGAAGAAACAAACGCATGAAGTACTTACCGCGAAAACCACGATATTGGAAATACAGAACAGTATTATAGGGTTTCTATGTAATTTATAAATAAGTTTTAGACAAAATCATTTCGAATATAAAAAAGTATTTTTGACCTGAACATATTCATACCAAGTTTTGTACAACGTGAAGTCAAAATTAACTAGTCGTTTCTAAATACGATAAACTGTTTGATTAATTCAAAACATAAATTCTTGAACTTTTATTGGGAGAAGTCAGTAGGTATTTAAAAACAGTATTGTTCAGAAGTAGGCAAAAGATTAAATCCAAACATACCTGATAACATTTTCGAGGCAATGAACAAGTGTGGCGATATTTTTCCAAAGTAGGGCATAAATTGCGGCAGAATAACACCTTTAATATTTACGGTATTAGAGTTTAATTTTGTGTTAAAAGTGGCATTTGCCTTTGCTGCGCTTTGAAACCATTGATATATTTACAATTTTAGTTTAATTTTAAATCAAAAAATGCATTTTTAGTGCAATTTTCTTAAAAAAATTCGCCTGCGGCGCTATGATACCGTTGATACTCACGTTTTTAGTTTAATTTAACTCAAAAATTGTATTTTTAATAATTTCCTCAAAAATTTTCAGCGCATTTAAATAAAATAAACAACTTAAAATTCCATCCCCCCTAGATTTGAGGGCAAATCCGCGCTTGTAGTTTAGTTTGCATATATTGATATGTTCCTTATAAAAGCTATGCTTTTATCCTAGTTTTTTTTTCGTATTGAAACCGCCCTCCCCCACTTTTCAAATGGCCGGGACCGCCACTGTTTAAATACACATTTGTAATAATCTTATTCTGGTACAAATGAGTATAAGTGCTGGGTTCATGCAGCAAAATAAAATATAAGATAACAAATAAGAACACCCAATAAAAATCTGTATTCGTAATGACAGGATCACATATGACCAATCACAGATTTTTATTTTTATTTTATTTTATTTAGTGTATAAACCCAGCCTTAGATATTATTATTACTTCAGTTAGTTTCAGTACAAATACCCTGCAGTAGGCTTCAATCTTCCTTCATCCGGTTTTTACTATAGTCGTCATGTCGTATTCTGGACATTTTTAAAGTAGACATGAATTCGAAAAAATATATTTTTAAAAATAGAACTGTTTCTTTTGAGAAAACAGTTAAAATTAAAAAGCTAAGTCGTCCAATAATATTATACCCTATTTAAAAAAAAAATACACAGTAGTCCTATTTAAAGCTAGAAGTTTTAATATTGTTAATAACGTTAGAAAAGGGGGACCGGCCTGCGGAAATTTCATAAGATCCCGCTTTCCTCTGCGCCACTGCCTTGCACCTATCATTTTCAAAACCCACGATCCACCAGTGTTAAGATCAATTTAAACTTTCACAATGACCAAAAATTTCCTAAAATTATTATAAGTTTACTAAAATACAGCGGCAATAACACCAACAAACAACTTTGCATTCGATCGCAATGATCAAAGGAAAACAAGAACAAACATTAACTCTGTGTTTCGGACTGCCATCGTCTATATTTTATTTATACACGACGTTTCGATTAATAACGAACGAGGCGCTAGCCGAGTGAAATAACACGCGAGTGTAAGAAAGTTACTTTCTATAGAATTATGTACGCTATTTTTCTACGAACACTGGTCTTTAATTTTACACAAATCAAATGAAACAACTTTTCCGCACGTGTGGAAAAGTTTACTTTGCAGTACATGTGCGAAAAAGTATGTTAATATCATCATACACTTTTCCACACAACAAAATTTCTGCACACGGATAAAATTTAACGTTTTCTAAGGATGCAAATCGTAAGAAATCCATTATTTTCATATATGCTCGTAGGAAATAGTTATTTACCTAACAAGTGCGGAAAGTGATAATTTTCGTAACGCGAGCCGGGTTCGGGCAAGCCGTCAAGTGCGGAAAAGATACTTTTCGCACTTGTCACGTACAAAATTTTTCCTACTTGTGTAAAAACCGTCCTGACAACATTATATTTCCATTTTTAGGTATTAAAATTGCAAGAAACTGTTTCTTTTTCGGATTTTCTTTACTTTTGAGTTGAACAATATATCTAAAAAATCGAATTGGACCTAAAAAATCGGTAGAAAAAAGCGTGCGTAACAGTACGTTTTACACACGCTGTGCGCAAAAAATTATTTTCCGCATGCCGTGGGCAAAACATTATTTTCCGCACGCCGTGCGCAAAAGTCACAGGGTAAATCCATTCCCGTACGGCGTGCGGAAAATGCAACTTCCCAAGCAGCAATTTAACGTCGTAGCGACGTTGCTAAATGCGACTCGACGTTATGATCCGACGTCGTTTTAGCCAACATGCCGACCCGGATTTACATCAAAATGGTGGATGATTTTTGAATCCTTACATCGTTGTGCAGTGACTGGAGTCGGAATAGTAATCGTTCGTGTTACGTCGTAAAATACGACCGAAAATGACTACACTAGTGCCCTCTTTGTTATTGATTTTTTGGTGGTGTTTCACCACTCAAACTTTGGGATTTTCGTTTACTAAAGTCATCTCTCTTTCCTGATCAGTTGAGCCAGTTATTTAAAATATAGAGAGATAGGGCGATCTGCCGTACATAAGTGCGGCAGAGAAGGAGAATATAATTCCATTAGTCGGAAACTTTTCTTCTTCACAAAAAAAGGGCACTAAAGTTCGTCAAAACTCCGGCCGGAAAACGTCGCAAGACCAGCCAGAAATATCGCAAGTTCACGTAGTGTGAAAGTTGTTTACTAGAGTCTCATAAAAACGTTCACTCGATGTCACTGGTTTACTAGAAAATGCACCAACGCGTGACAGGTCGGCTAAACGTTGGGTAGACGGTAACAATGTTACTGCAGTATTATCTAACGTTAAAGCAACGGAATTTTGTCGTAATATGTAAGACCCTCTGAAGATCACTAATTTATACAGCCAAATTAACGTCCATTTAGGTGAAGTATGTGGTCATTGGTCAGAAAATTGTTGCTTGGGTTCGCGCACTGAAATGCTTGCGTAAAAGTGCACTTCTAAGCACGCCAGTAGGAAAATGTATTTTTCTCCATTAATATTAAGTTTAATGCAACATTTTTAAAAAAATTGCGTTTTCTCAATATGTTCAAAAACCCCACTTACATTATAATGTTAATTATATCATCTAGTAGTTGGGCGAGAAAAGACAACAAAAGAGCTGTTTAAAGCTTAATATAGCATTACCTTTAATTTAAAAATGATTCATAAAGAACATAAACCAAAGACAAAGTCTTAATTGAGCCAAAGGTTGACCTAAAATTGTGATGGAGCCGGAAAGTTTTCAATTAAAAAATTCCTGCTTGAAAGTCGCTGAGTATAAACTTCAAAGCGGAAAATACTTTGGACTCGTAATAAAATATTTTTTGCACTTCAGGGACTAAACACTTATTTTACTCCCTCATTTCGGGGACTAAAATGATACTTTTTATCTCCGGGACTAAAATATTTTATTGCCGCTCCGTATTATTAGGCTATATATATTAACTTTTCCGCAATCAGCTTCGATTTAATCATTGAATAATGAGACCAAACTGTTGAAGCCTTGAGATTTTTGGCAGGATGAAAGAAATATGCCAGAAGCAATTTTTCCTGGGTTACATCAGTAACATCTTGGGATTGACACTAATGAAGGAAATGGTTGTACTGTTTTTCGTATATTTTTTCTGATTTGGCGGGCAGCAGCCCTTTCATTGCCTCTGCGGCAGCTTCGTCGATATCCATTTTTTGCACTTTTGGATACACTCGCAAAAATCTCGACAGATTTAGCCTTTGTTTGTATCTTACCATTTGTTTTCTAGTACCTTGGCTGCACCCTGGCAACTGAGTAGCAGCAGATAAATATGAATTGACTTAACGTCAGAGAGTGAATGGTAGTGTGGTTGAAGATCTGTTTTATTTAAAAAGAAAAATAAAAATTTAATAAAAACGGTGCCCAAGAGTACAAAAAATAGTATATATACCATATGACTAAACTGTCTTTTTATCCCTCAGCCCATTGTAGCTCTCCCTCCGGTCGGGCTACAAACATTTCGCCTCGGGATAAAAAGTACAACTTTGGTCCCTAGGTATATAATGTACTATTGTTTTTACTTCTTTTCACCTACAAATCATGCTTGAAAAGCACCGCATAAAGTCACATTCAAACAATGTCCTTACTTGAAATTGAACTGAACTAAAACGGTAGGTACATGATTTCTACTCATGTTAAAGCGTTGTTTTTAACAAGTGAGGTTTTAAAGGATCAGCGGCGCGAACAATATTTTTTTAATACCTAAAAAAAGGAAAAAATATTCATTTCGCCACGAGCTACTCCGTTTTCAAATTTCGTACCATATCCTTTGGTTGACCGTATAATTTTTTGATTTATTTGTGTGCAAAAAATAATAGAAATTTATTTTTTTTTATACGTTTATCAAAAATAACCAAACTATGAATTCTTTGGTAACCGATGCAAAAAAAATTAATAAACTTAGGTTTAAGGGAAGGTTATTACCCCCTTACCTCTCACATCCCTAAATCTGTTCTATTTTCTAGTAAAAGTTGCAACATTGTTACAATAATTTCTGCATAAGAAGTTGGTCATTCGAACTTACAGACAATCGGATGAAAACGCACGTTTTAGTCACAAGTTGCTTAAAATATTGTACTTTGCTAGTTCTAAAATCTTTTTTTTAGAAGTTTAAAATGGTGAGTGGTTTTATGATAATAGAGAAATTTTGGCAGCCGCTGTGGTGGTGTTCAACAACCACTACCACGCCTTGATTTTATCAGTGTTTTTGGCACACATTAAAAACCGTCACTTGTAAAAAATTAAGAGATGAGAAAAAACAAAAAATTAAACTTAATTTTACAAAATAAGTGCTTTATATGTTAGAACCTGCTAATATTTTATTATTCTTAAAATTAACTGCGCCAAAATTCTTTAAAATTAACCAGAAAAATAACCACAACCGCAACGAAATGGATTCGTAACTTACGGCAGTGGTAGTGGTTAATTACTACAACGGAATGACGTTTAGCTATTGCGCAGACGCAGTATTTACCAGTTCAGTTCAAATATGTGGAAACTGTTAAAAAAGTGAAATTTAAAACTTCAAAATTAGTCGAACCCTATTTACATCATATTGCATTCATTTTGATTTACGAATATCCAAAATTAGGCTCTGGACATTCTGCATATTTATTGACAAAAGTTTTCCAGCAGACTTCGATTTTAGTTGTAATGTAAAAAATTTACTGTACAGAGAAAAGCCACTCAATTAAACATGACGTTCTAAAATTTTTGTAAATCAACATAATAAGTATATATTTTTAGGGTCACGAAAAAAGGGTCACTCTAAATTGCAGGGCGTTCTGACAGCTGCTAATTTTTAAGAACGTCATGTGAAAGTTTACAGAAAATTTAGCTACTTTTGTATGTTAACTTTTTTCTAGCTTCAATATAAAGAAAGGAAGGTGAATCTCACCCTATAAAGTACCTATAGTTTATTTTAAATATATTTTAAAACTAGCGGATAACGACTGCTTTTGTGCTCGCGATTTTAAATCAGTCGCTGCTGCGCTCGTTCCTTAAACCAAATCGCCAAAAATTGCACTATTTTAGCCTACTACACTTCCGTGTTAATAAAGAAGAGCGAAAGTTACAAATTTGCGATTTTTACTTTTATGCATTTTCAAATCATTAAATTCCGCGAATGTGCCATGAAATCAACTTTCAGATCATAGTGTTGGGCAAGAAGAGCGAAAGCAACAGTCTGCAGCGAATGGACACTGTTTTCGGTCACAATATTAAGTAAGAAGAGCGAATGATACACGTTTTCTGATGCACATTCGCTGTTTTTTCTTAATATGTTGCCCTATTTTGTAATACAATCGCTTGGAGGCGCGCCGGCTCTTACACATTCGGTGCTCTTTCTTAACAATGTATTTTTCGCGGCTGTTTTCAAGTGCGTAAACGAATGTAGTATCTATTTATGTATCTAGGTCATAAAGGAGGCGTTTAACGCCCGCCGAGTGGAAATAAAAACACGAGCCGCCAGGCGAGGGTTTTTACATGCTGAACCGCATGATTTTTGGAAAAAAAATGTTTTAAAATATTTTTCTTTTGGTTTTAAAATCCCTTTAATATTTTGACAATAGATAAATCACCAGTTGACAAATGGTTAAGTATTCGAAAGTGGCCTGTTTCATGGTTATTTCAGTCATTCTTAATCAAGCAATCTAAGAAACAAATAGTTGCTTGTCATTAGACACCATATCAACAAAGTTATCATTACAAATAATGTTGCGTTTTAGTCGCTATAGGGACTTATCGGTACATAAGGTCGGCCTAGCCTGACTTTAATAATGCCGGCACTATTTTTGACAGTTCCGAAAAAAAGTTAAAAGGTATCTGACATTGCTGTCATCGTAAAATATTATCAAAGTAATGTCGACTTTCATAAAGTATAGCAATAACTTTAATTATGTCAACTTTAGGTAGCACAATTTAAGTATGTCTGGATGACAATAAAGTGGCAGTAGTAGTTGTGTAACCTTTGTGAAAAATAGTGCCGAATAAGTCCCTATTTTTAACGTTTTTCTTGTAAAATATTATGGAATTTGAAGGAAAAGTAATCCCTAGAGATATACTGGAGGCCGCTGAAGAGGCGAAGATGAATCTTTTGTCGGCCAAATCAAGAAAACTGCACGAAAAAACCTATAAAGATTGTGTTTTGTGGTGTACTGGTGAAAAAATTCCGGAAAGCAACATAATCGTAAAAGAAGACGCCTTACTTGCATACTTCAATGAAAAAGTGAAACAACACAAGCCGTCTTCCCTATGGTGTTATTATACTTAGTTATTATTATTATAGTTATTAGACACCTAAAGTAAATATTTTAACGCATCGGTAGCGGTATACGTAACGCGTTCGAAACAAAGTCAAAATACACTACATTTTTGACTTGTACATGCCATGTTTCGAACGATGCCTGCTTCTTTGACGAGTGTGATGACAGAATCTCGTTGCGTATGAAAGGATTTACGTATCGTTACGGACTCACGAACATACGCAACGATTTCAAACAGCATTTCTGTCATAGCACCCTTCAAAAAGCGGGTATCGTTCGAAACATCGCATAAACAAGTCAAAAATATGTGTATTTTGGCTTTATTTCGAACGCGTTACGTATACCGATACCAATGCGTTGAAATATTTAATTTAAGTGTCTATTATTTTTTTACTATAGGTAGTTTTATTGTTGCGTTCCTTTAATAAAAATTTATTAAAACAAAAATTTGCATTCTTTCGTCAACAAATTCAAGAAAAGAGTATTACAAAAAACTATAGAATGGCTGCTTTTAATCAATAATTAAATAAGTTTTAACGACCGCGGGCGTTAAAGTACTGTTTTACGCCCTAAAATGCGGGCGTTAAAGTGTATTGTTGTGCATAAAATATTATTTTTGGAACCAAATTTAGTTTATTATTGTATTCCTACCTTTAAAAGTAGGAAACTTTATTATTTTATTTATTTTTACCTTTTTAATAAATTACAGCAATTTATTCTCAATTTGGCGTTTAGCACAATTTTTGCGTGGAAAGGTTTTTTTCTTTTCTTTTTCCTACGGCGCAATTTTAACGAGTTTATAAATTTTTATAGAAAAACTGCTTCAAAATCTACTTCTTGTTTTTTATTATATAAATCATACTATAGTAAATAGTAATACTAAACTAACCTTATTTAACCAGGAAATCGGATATATATATGTCTAATTCCTTAGTGTTCTTTAAATATAAGATTGAAGCTCATAATTTTTGTTAAACATTCGCTGATTTTGACAAAATGTTGCTTAAATTCTGTATATAGCATTGTTAACAAAGAACGGCGAAAGTGTCACAGCTCTAACATCCGTTCTTCTTTCTTAACAAGTTGCCTTAAAGAATGCCGCACGGATAACATAGGTTTATGGCCTACCGTGAAAGTTAACTATATTTTGAAATTTTAAAGACATTGTACAGGGTGGTCCAAATTCGAGGGGCTTCTATAGCTTTGGGATTTGCAGCATAGTTAGCCCAAAACTAATATACATGTTACAGGCTCGATTTTCAAGAGAAGTCGAAAACTTAAAACCGCATTGCGATATGTCAAAGCGTTTTTGAGCTACAGGGTGATTCTCAAAAATGTGCGTTTCTAAAAACCCTCTGCAACTTTTTTATTTGTAAAGAAAGAGATTTTCATTAAAAACATTTTTTGAAGATTTTTTAAGGACAAATCTACCTATTTCACCGATTTTGTCTTAAAGCCTTTAGTTCACGAGATATAACACAAAGTTACAATTTTTTAAATGGAACACCCCATTTTTTTTTTTTTTTTAATTAGTTTTGTAATAAAATTTTCTGTCAAACGATGTGTCATACACCTATTTTCATTAAGTAGTTAAACAGATATCTGCAATTTTTAATAATTACCATAATAGACTGTGTTTAACTCTGACCTATGCAGTTTTAGGGTATCTATCTAGGTAGCTATGATCAAATAAAAACAATTGCTATGATAAACGAGCCCAAGTGTCAAAAATGGCGTCTTCGTCAAGATATAAAAATGTTTGAAAACTTTGAAAAGTACGACATGATAAAATGTTATATTGAAAGTAACGAAAATCGACAGACGGCGTTAAATCTATATTTCCAGAGATATCCGGAAAGAATGCAACCTAGCTAAAAAATATTTTTGAAATTAAAACGTCATCTACAAGAATACGGATCCTTTACAAAACCGCGGCCTAGGACGTATAGAAGCCTAGCCAGAGATAGAGAGTTGGAAGAACTAACGGTTTTAGGAAAAATAGAAATTAACCCGAATACTTCCACCAGGGCTATGGAGAGAAACACTAGAATTCGACGCAGCAATGCCGTTCGGGTGCTTAAAAAACACAAGTTTAGGCCCTATCGACCCCGACGGGTGCACCAATTACGGCAACAAGATTTTGCTCCAAGACGTGCATTTTGCAGGTGGTACCTAAATAAAAGCCAAGAAGACCCCGATTTTACCAAAAAAGTTATTTGGACGGATGAGGCAACGATTTCTAGTGATGGAATATTCACCAGATATAACTGCTATTACTGGACACAGCAAAATCCCCATATTATGGTGGAACAAGCGAATCAGGGAAGGTTCAGTTTTAAGGTATGGGTAGGCATCTACAGAGGACAAATTATCGGGCAATATATTTTGGATGGAAATTTAAATGCCGAAGATACCAACAAATTTTAAAAGAGCCAGGTGATTCCGTTTATCGACAATTTGCCACTTTAGCAAAATAATGAGCTATACTTTCAACATGACGGTGCACCTCCTTACAATGCACGAGACTTTACTAATTTGCTAAATATTGTGTTTGCCGAGAACTGGATCGGACATAAAGGTCCTATATATTGGCCCCCCAGGTCTCCAGACCTGACCCCTTGCGACTTCTTTTTGTGGGGGAGAGTCAAAGACCTTGTATTTCGAAATCGCCCAACTACTAGAAGGGAATTGGAAGAGGTACTTCGTACTGCATTCAGGCAGCTTCGTGCGGTAGAACTTCTTAATGCAGAAAATAGCGTCAAGAGAAGATGTAAGATATGTTTACAAGAAAACGGCCGTCAATTTGAGCATTTGTTTTAGAATTAAAGAAAATTGTTAGATGTAGATTTTAGGTGTTACATAGTTTAATTAATAAAAATTTTTGATGGTAAATATCAAAATATTCAAATATCTTTTAAACTATTTAATAAAAATAGGTGTATGATACATTGTTCGACAGTAAATTTTATTAGAAAACTGATTTTTTAGAAAAACTGTGTGATATCTCGGGAACTAAAGGCTTTAAGAGAAAATCGGTGAAACAGGTAGATTTGTCTTTAAAAAATCTTCAAAAAATGTTTTTAATGAAAATCTCCATCTATACAAATAAAAAAGTTGTAGAAGGCCTTTAAAATCGCACATTTTTGAGAATCACCCTGTAGCTCAGAAACGCTTTAACATATCGCAATGCGGTTTTTAGTTTTCGACTTCTCTTGAAAATCGACTCCGTAACATGTATATTAGTTTTGGGCTAACTATGCTGCAAAAGCCCAAATCTATAGAGGACCCTCGAATTTGGACCACCCTGTACTTTAGGTGAAAAAAATGCAATTCTATGAGGATCGTATGTCTGTGATAGGATTCTTTGAAAATCATTCGTTTTGATTTTATATTAATTTCTGATAGAAAAAGTTAACCAATATTAATAAGTTTTCCAAGATACTAAGATGTTTTACGGATAAATTAAACAAAAAAAAAATAAAAAAATATGGATTTTTAAAGAAGTTAGAACTAATTTTAAGAAGTCACAAACTTCAAATGCGTTTTTCTCAAAACTAGAAATTTGCACATTCGCTTTTCTATATTAACCCGGCAGTACATCGATACCCGAAATATGCATATAAAAGTTTTGACGCAACAGCTTCCGAATAGAAGTAATTTCTTTCGACTGGGAGCGTGGCGTCTCCTGTAATCCAGCTACTTGGAGGTCGGGTTCAGTGGATGGTTTGAGGTCGGGAGCTCTGTGGCACGGCGTCTCGTGTTGACCGGGTGTCCACACTAAGCATGGCGTCAATATGGACGTCCCGGGGGAGCCCAGGACGGCCAGGTTGGCCAAGGAGGGGCGCACCGGGCCAGGGGGGAAACCCAGCAGCCAAAAGCTCCCGCGTCGTGCAGTAGTGGGATCGCGCCTGGGAGCTGGAACCTTGTCACAGCCTGAGCAATACAGCTAGACCTGGACCTTTTTTGTTAATTTTTCTCGACTCTGCATTTTTTAAAATAGTTTTTGACGTCATTATTTTTAATTTTTGTACATTAAATTTCCCAAAAAAATTGGTTTTCTAAATTTTAAAACAACTCCATCTGTATGAAATTCTCGAAAGCAGCCAGTCAATATAATAATTTACAGCTTTTTACGTTCTATAAAACAACTGTTGAGTAAATAAATGTTAGGTGGCGCCAGCTGTATACTCAGCAAAGTAGGGTCACTAGATCCTGAAACCTGCGGTCCAACACCGTACTTAACTAATTAGTTGAGAACGGTGTTGTGCGGTCCCAGAGGTAGTCACATGACACCTCTCGTTTTTCCATGGAAGTTCGTGAAAAAAAACTCGTTTTTATACAGTCTGAGATAGAAAAACTGTTTTAATAAAACTCAGTTTTATACAGCTTAAGAAAAAAAAATATGTATGTATGTGTTAATATAATTTAGGAGATATTTGGAGAATTTTTTAAAAATTGCTAAAAATAATTATCTTTTAATTATTATTTCGTTGAAACTTTATTAATAATTAAGTATAATCTCATCTAACCTAATACTGTTTTAACAATATTCAATACTGCAGGTTTTTCTTATACCGAATATCCAAACCCCACAAACTATGCCGGCATGGCAAAGTGCCTTAAATATTGGCATCTATTGGAAATGAGAATTTGATGCATGGCAATCTGTGCGTTATAAATACCTTAAACACTCCTGTTTGGGCCACCGGCCGAGCGACGTCAACGAATACGTTTAAAATGATGGCAAATACACACTTAGCATGGTTCAAATGTAGAGGAGCACTGCATACTAAATACCGGCATTGCAGGCAATATTGGCAAAAAAAGTATGGGGTGATTCACCATATTTTTCCCACTACATAGCTCATTTATTATTAGAGATAGAAAAATAGTTTAAATACAAAAGTTGATTAGTTCTTCACACATTTTAAGGAAATTCAATAAAAATTTTCAAAATGTCAAATTTAGACTTAGACATCAACTTTCTTATTTTAAATTGAACACCCTGTATATTTTTTAAAATTTCGGTAGATCTTGTAGGGTTTATCTCTAGCAGTTCTCGAGTGAAATAAAAAATAATTTGCCATAAGGGCGATGTGTTAGCCAAGGAAAAAGAGTCTAGGTGGTTTTTTGTTCAACACATTGCTCTTAAGTCAACGTTTTTCTTGAAAAATATACAGGGTGTTCCATTTGAAATAAGAAAGTTGATGTCGAAATTTGAGATTTTGAAAATTTTGGTTAAATTTTCTTAAAATTTGTGAAAAACTAAGCAACTTTTGTATTATTTTTTTTCTATCTTTAAGAATAAATGAGTTATGTAGTTGGGAAAATATGGTGAATAACCCTGTACCATTAAGTGCCAAACCCACGCAAAAATGAAAAGTTTAAAAGTGCACCTCCTTGATTGGTCGGCTCAATAGGGATACAGATGCAAATTCCGATACCACTAATAATTGGCTTTTTCTCCCTATTTAAAGTATTTATGCATAAAATAAAAATTGTAATGATTGTGGATTCAAAATAAAATAATGCACATAATTTAGGAATGCACATTTATTTTATTTTATTCTTAAAGGAACAAAAATTCCTAGAAAAACCAATATGTAATAAATAAATAAATGTTACTATAAACAAAAACTTATACACTTATATTTAGATCCTAACATAAAGACAGGAATGGAAACCATATGAATAATATTTGTCGTCTTGGTCATGCCAAAGATAGAGGAAAATTCTTTCATAAATTGTTTTAAATATTTATTAAGAGGAGGTTTTCCATACCACAGTAAATTGCAACAGGGAAAATTTTATTTAGAATCTCTTTGATTGTGAATCAAAACAATAAGGTTTGCTTCAGTTACTTTATATAAAAATTCTTTGGCCAAAAATTTAAAAACTTAGTACTTCCTTCTTTTTGTTATAAGATAAGATGAAGATTTATTCAGCATCTTTTTTTCCTGGATGTTCTGCCCCCTTTCCAGTCACAGGCACACCATAACCAAGCCTTAATAGCATCTTCAACGACAGAATGAGGAAAAGTTTATTGATTTCTTAAAGGATTTTTTACAGAATCTAAAAAAGTTTAAATTGTGGAAAGTTGGTTAAAGTATAGCTGTAAATTATTTTTTTTGGATAAACCAGTATTTTGTTTTAGAAAAAAGTAGCCCTTTTTGCTTAAAAAGTGACAATATATCAGTTTCTCAAAAAAAAAAATTTAAACTTTAATCTAGTTGTTTTATTGGCAAATTTATGTTAAAATAAAAAAATAGTACCACAGACGCGTTTTTTCAAATTAATTTTAAAAAAGATTTTAAGATATTAACTAAAGACAGCTCGGTTTCACAAAAAAATTAAGGGTCATCATTCTCTGGGTCAGCAAGAGAAAATTCAGTGTTAGAAAATGACTTGGACGTAGACTGAATTGATGAATCTTTAGATGGCTCGATCCAACACTTCAACTAAAAAGCCAGTTAACTCTTTTTTGATATAGTATCCTTTAACCTACTATAGAGGCCATAGTGATACCAAACTGAGAGAAAATTCATGTTTTAACTGTCAATTTGGTTATAAAAATGGCGACAACAGTAGGCTAAATGGCACTGAAGGCTGAACACAGATAGGAGTTAACTGGCTTTTTAGTTGAGAACGGTTTTGCTCGATTACAAAAGAAATTTGTAAATTATCAGTGTCAGTATCGCTTAAGCATTGTAGATCATGATGTGACCTTTTATTTTCTTGTAAAGTTGCGTCTAGATCACGATTTAATGCTGGGTTTATACAGGCAAATCAAAATAAAAATTTTTAAAAAAATAATAATTAAAATTAAAATAAAAGTTGAATGAGCTTATGGGGAACAGTGTGGGCATTTATACAGCATAAATTAAAAGATGAGTAACTTTTAACATTTATTTTTATCTTAAAACGGATTTGAGCATGCCCCTTTATTATTTCAACTATTGGTGTCATTCACTTTTGTATACATGTGCAAAAGCTGTGTGCTGATGATTTTTTGTCGCTATACTGGTAGTTCTGAACATTTTTAAGTCTACTCTAGGCCGACCTTATTTAAGAACAAAAGAATATGAGTACTTACGCAGTATCGGATTCCACATCCATGGTGACTTGAAACTCAAACTAAATTTAAGCCAATTTTAAAAGAAAACTTGCAAAACACAAAAAACAAACCACCAAAAGGAACCCACATAGGAAGAATCCGCAGAATATTATTAAAATGGCGTTGGCAAGTACGTCAAGTTTTCAACCGCACAGACAGACGACAGATGTCAATCGCGAGGGAAATTTAAAAAATGCGGCGTTCAAAAGACACGATATCCGGCAATGCGTTTGATCGGACCGGAAAAGTGTTATTGGCAGAATAACATAAATTTGCCAATACATCAGCACTAGTAAATAATCATTGGCAAAATAGCGCAATTTTGCCAATAATACTACTAAAGTAAATAACCAATGGCATTCACTTGCCAATATTGCCAATAAAGCAAATACACCTTACCACCTTTCATTGTTTGTGGGGAAACTATATAAGATAGCTACCTGTATCTATTTTATTATACAATCAAACTTTTGTAAGATCAAAACTACATAGAAAAATATGGAAAAACCTGAAATGTAGGTTGGTAGTTCGTAATGGGTTTTGGGATAAGGCTTGGTGTGACGTGTGGTGTGAGACAATACAAAGCTTTTTTGGTTTCGATTGTGATATTTTATTCATGTACTTAAAATAATTTCACAAAGCCCTAACGAACAACCCCACATATATAGCGAAAATATTCTAGGAACATACGGGAATGTCCAAAACACATCCTGTGAATGTGCGTATCCATTAAATCTTCATTAGTAGGTACTTGGTTCTGTTAACTTCCCTGTGCGATTGTATTACCTGTCCAAACTCTACGTAAAAACATCCTAATACCGAAATTATTCCAATAATTCTTATGTAATACTAGCGGCATTATCTTGCATTGGCGCGAAAATATATAAATAGGCACTTAGATGGACACACGCGAATGGCGATACTTGAGTATTTTAGGATTTTTGAACGTATAGGTATGTCAGTTTTGACAAATGTTGTTTGCATCAGTCAAAAGTGGTCAAAATTATTTATTTTTATTTTTTTTTTAAATCGCCGCCTGTGACAGTGTTAAATTTGAGTTTTGCGCAAATTAGGTTATGCTTCGTGTCGCTACCCCTGGGACCGCAGGTTTCAGGATCCAGTGACCCTACAGCAAAGACAGTGAACGCGGTATGTCCGGGCAGTACCCTCTCCAGATAGGCCGAACAACTCATACCGATTTAGTGTCCTTTTATCCACCTTCGCCGCCATTTTCACTCAAAAGTGACAGATAATCCATTAGTTTTCTGTCAAAATGGCGGCGAAGGTGGAGAAAAGGACACTAAAACGATAAGAGCTGATCGGCCTATGTGGAGAGGGTAATGCTCCGGGAAGTCCGAAAAATAAAAAATGTGTGCACACAATTGAGCGGCAGTAGCAGTAGTTATATGCATTTGTATTCAGAAACTAAATTTAAACCACACCTAAGTACCCTAAACTTAACCTAAATTAAACTATGATTTAACCACTCACATAGAATAGCACACCTGAGAATATCACGTGCCATACATTATATCTAATAGAAAGTTATACTGGGGTTATTTCAAATCAAATCAACCACAGTTTTGGCAGACCATATCTCCGATTTCGATAATTTTTGGTACAGCTATTCTACCCATAAAGAAAATGAAAAATCCCAAATTTAATTTTTTTTGCCATTTTGCTTAAACATGTACGTAAAGAAATGAAAATATCTCAATAAATACTTTTTTTTTAATTAATGACAAACAGCATTTTTTTTACTTTTTTTAAAATATATTTTATTTCTGGATATTTCACCTAACCATTTACAAAATTTCAAGATGGAGACTTGATGGATTCATCAAAAAAAAAAAATATTTGAAAAATTTTTAAAACAATTTTTCAAAAAAAAAATAGCATATGTGATAATTTATCAAAATGGACTTTAAGATACCTATAAAACAAGGTATTACTCGCTTTTCTACGGTATACATTTTTCAAGATATTACTCTTTTTATGTACCTGCACATTTGGTTAAGATTGACTGTCGTTACAGACATTTATAAAAATATGAATATCTTGAGAACTATACACACTACAAAAGCAAGTGATAGCTTGTTCTAAAGATATTTTAAAGGCCAGTTTAATGAAGTATCACATGACCCACATTTTTTTTTCAAAATTTTTAAAATAATTTTTTTTGATGAACTCATCAAGTCTCCATCTTGAAATTTTGTAAATGGTTTGACGAAATACCCAGAAACAAAGTATGTTTTTATAAAAAAGGAATAAAAAAATGCTGTTTTTCAAAAATTAAAAAAAAAGAGGATTTTTTAATTTCTTTTTTTTTAAACAAAAAGTATATCATGTGATACATCATTCGAAAGTTACTTCAAATACCTTTAAAACGTGCTATAAGCCACCGTTTAGGTTTAAGCAGTTATCGAGATATTTCAATTTTTTAAGTACATGTTTGAGCAAAATTTGTAGTTTTTGTAATGTTCAAGAATTAATTTAGAAAAAACTAATGGTTAAAAAAATTTCAAAATTGGGATTTTTCATCCCCTTTAGAATAAATGTACTAAAAATTATCAAAATCGGGGAGATGTGCCTTTTATTTGGTTGATTTCATATGAAATGACCCACTGGTATAAGTCGATGTTTTGCATGGGACAGGGCGAGAGAAATATTACTCATTTATTTTATATGAGATATTGTTAAGCTCAATTCTTACGATGCAATAAATCGTTGCGATCTCCCTTTCCATCCTTGTTTTTTAGATTTCAAAAACAAGGATAGAACTAGAAATTGCAGCAATTTATTGCATCGTGAAAATTGAGCTTTATATTGCATGCGTCGCACATAGAGCGCGCTGCGCGATCGCGGTGAATAGTAGGGGGTAATACCATAAGTGCTTTGAGAATTATCGATAATTATAAATAAAACGTGTCACCACTGTGTCAAAGCAGAAATTACGCGACTCCGCAGGAGGAGGGAAATTTTTTGATACAACGGAAAAGTAATCGATTGCGGTTTTCAAAAAAAAAAAAACACGTTTTTCCAGAATTACTTCTCAAAGCACGAATGGTATTCGGTAGAAAATTTCAAGAATATAGAAATTAGACTATTTTCGGGCTTTGCAGAACTACATAAATTGGTTCCAGATAAACTTCTTATTTTTTCTGGTGTTCCCTGGTATGTTTTTTTTTGTATGTGCGAGTCGATTTTGGCTTCGGATAAAGACCTGAAACGGTTCATTTTGTATCAAAACTTGGAAAATTCGGAAATTTCTTTACTCTAGGTACGCATTGCTAAGACCGTAAGTCCTTCTGTTTGTTCCATAACAATCGCGATATACATATAATGCTTTGCGGGAGGGTGACCTGCAGCGCTTGATATACTATTAAGATCGCGTTTGAGCAGTGGAATTATCACCTACTGGGGAAATAGCATTTATTAATTCAGCGATAATTCCACACCTTTTATGGACAGTTTTACATATGAGGGAGATTTTCGATTATTCCTGTATGAGAGGATAAGGCCGACACATGCAGTATATTTGCAATTTACCGACTTAAGGACACTACATCGGTCTAACATAGGCCCACGTTTAACTGCCGATGCCGACATTGACGTCGTCGATCCGATTATTATGATGTGTTTGCTGGAATATGATGTACTTTGCGGTACCATATATACTTTATTACATTATGCTGTATGCCACTGCAGTAAAAATTGTACAAATATTGTAAAACCCATTTTCAAAACTAGTGCTTTTTTATTTCTTGCGATATGGATTTAGACAAAAAAGAGAGAATATATATTGAATTGCTATTATAACAATCATTTATGATAATATTATATACATACAAAAGCTGTTGATTGATCCACGAATATAAATTATGCGGTGCTTAAAATAATAGAATATCCAGGAATTTAATAATGATAATAATATGACTGTTTTGTTTTTGATATTAATAATAAAATAACACTCATGTGAAAATTTGAATATAATTGAATTAAACACATATTTAGCGGTACTTAAGCGTTAAAATGGTATCCGTATTTAAGTGTAATTTTATTGCAAAATGTTCTAGGATTCTTAGTAAATCCACGCTGTATATTTTGTCATTTTTGACATCTCCAGATATTAGACGCTTAAGTAAGTATTTCAACGTATCGGTATCGGTATACGTATCGCGTTCGAAATAAAGCCAAAAAAAACTACATTTTTCACTTGCTCATGCCATGTTTCGAACGATGTAATGATGTACGGAGTGATGAACGTATTGTTACGTCCATCCCAACGCAGTTCTGTCATCGCACCTTTCAAAAAAGCAGGCATCGTTCGAAACATCGCATAAACACGTCAAAAATGTAGTATATTTTGGCTTTATTTCGAACGCGATACGTATACCGCTACCGATGCATTGAAATATTTATTTTAAGTAGACACTTAAAGTAAATATTTCAACGCATCGGTATCTGTATATGTAACGCGTTCGAAATAAAGCCAAAATACACATATTTTTGACTTGTTTATGCGATGTTTCGAACGATGCCCGCTTTTTTGAAGGATGCGATGACAGAAATGCTGATTGAAATCGTTGCGTATGTTCGTGGGTCCGTAACGATACGTACATCCTTCCGTACGCAACGAGATTCTGTCATCACACCCGTCAAAGAAGAATGAAGTGTATTTTGACTTTGTTTCGAACGCGTTACGTATACCGATACCGATGCGTTAAAATATTTTGTTTAAGTGTCTAGTGTCTAATAATTAAATGCGTAGGACACCGAACCAGGGTATAACCAACATTATTTTAGGTTTCAGAAAGGGTCGGACCCATGGAATAATGTTGGTTAAAGCTGGATTTATATATACAAATCAAAGTAAGAAATAATTTTGGTTTATTCAGAAAAAATAAAAATAACACTCCAAATAACACAGCTTCTGCACATGCAAAAAAGCGAGTGACAGTTTTTTTAAATAATATCCTTCAAAAACAAAGACACCCATCTAATGGTAAAGTC
Organism: Oxystoma pomonae; assembly: GCA_963921995.1. Taxonomy (NCBI): domain Eukaryota; kingdom Metazoa; phylum Arthropoda; class Insecta; order Coleoptera; family Brentidae; genus Oxystoma; species Oxystoma pomonae. The sequence goes on along the minus strand of OY998166.1, from coordinate 74,686,771 downwards.
ATGATGGTAATTTAAGGATTAAAATACTTTATCACAGTTCAAGGGGTAATGTTTTTGTTTAAGCATTTTTTACTATGTTCCAAGCTTTTATTTAACTTGCAATGTATCTATTTACCGAACGAACTAGATATGTTTGTTCGGGTGGAATCTTAATTCAACTTAATTTTGACCAACTTCCCGACATCCGATCGGCTTCAAATTGGGCATGCTTATATAGTTACGCTGACAACCCAAGGGTATCGTATTATAAAATTGACAGCTCCCCCCTACTCGAAGGGAATGGAGGGGGGTACAGTTGATTGATTTCTTTGAAATTTGGTGTGTTGGGGCACTTGGGGATAGCGAATTAGTAATCAGATTTTGAAAGTTCAATATGGCGAATTCAAGATGGACGATTTTTGGTAATCTTTTGCTAACCAATGTTAACTAACTTATACACATAGGATTGCCTTTCCGGTGACAATAAAATATTATGTCATTATTAGGAACCCCTCCCCCCTACGAGGGGAGTGGAGGGGGAAAAAATCCTAAGTTTGTCCAATTTCAACAAATATTGGTATACCGCGGCTTTTGGAGATAAGGAATACGAATTTTTGATCAGATTTTAAAAATTCAATATGGCGGATTCAAGATGGACGATTTTTGGTCATATTTTGCTAACCAATTTTAACTGACTTATCATCCACATCCGATTGTGTTCAAATTTGGTATGCGTTTATAGTTTCGGTGAAAATACAATAATAAAATACAATATTCTCAGGTACCCACCGCCTTCTCACGAGGGAAGTGGAGGGGGAAAAAGATTTAGTTTGTTCGATTTCAATTAAAATTGGCATACAGGGGTTTTTAAATAAAGGGATTTAGTCGAGGGCATAGAGTCGAAATTCGGCCTCCGTGGGCCTTTTGATGATGATTTTACAAAAACCTGTTTTACTTGGTTACTAATAGACCACTTAATATCACCTTGCCTGTGAACAGCAGTGAGGTTAGGGCGACAAAATATTTTGTTAAATCTTAACGGTTTGACCTACGATGATGAAATTTTAAACACGTATTGCCCTGGCCAGATTAAATATTATAATTTAAAAAATAACATTTAGTGCATATAAGAGCCGGTAGAGGGCAAAATGTGTTTTTAGATTTTTCCCTGTATCTCCTGAACGACTTATCCTGCATGCTTGAAACTATGTGGTTTCGTAGTACATACTACTACCAATCAGCATGATATCACAAAAAAAAATTTTTGCCTGTGAGCGGAGGGCCCTGAACAGACGCATTTTTTTTGACAGTTTCGAAAAAAATATCTATTTACGCAAACTTAACTTAAGGGCATCGAAAATTTATATAAATCAGTTACTTATAGATCACTCAATATTTCTCCACCTATGAATAGCCTCAAAAATGTTGCAGTCCAAAAGTGAGGTTAGGATGAATGATAAAATTTAATAATCATATTGGCCTTCGGGCCAGGTTGTATTATAAAAATAAAAAGATAACATTTAGTGCCTCTAGGAGCCGGTAGGGAGCGAAATGTACTTTTAATTTTTTGCGTAAATAGATTTTTTTTTTCGAAATTGTCAAAAGAATGGCGTCTGTTCAGGGCCCTCTGCTCACAGGCTAAAACATTTTTTTTTTATTTTCGGGCTGATTGGTAATAGTATGTACTACAAAACCACATATTTTCAAGTGGTCAGGATAAGTCGTTCGGGAGATACAGGGAAAAATCTAAAACCACATTTCGCCGCTTACCGGCTCCTAGAGGCACTAAATGTTAATTTTATAATACAATCTGGCCCGAAGGCCAATACGATTACCAAATTTCATCATCGTAGGTCAAACCGTTAAGATTTAAAAAAATATTTTGCCTCCGCTCACAGGCAAAACATTTTTTTGTGATATCAGGCAGATTGTTAATAGGTTGTGCTACAAAACCACATAGTTTCAAGTATGCAGGATAAGTCGTTTGGGAAATACAGGGAAAAATCTAAAACCACATTTCGCCCTCTATCGGACCCTAGGCCCTGGCTAGAAGGCCAATATGAGTACCATATTTCATTATCGTAGGTCAAACCGTTAAGATTAAAAAAAAATATTTTGTCGTCCTAACCTCACTTTTTGACTGCAGCACTTTTGAGGCTGTTCACAGGCAGAGTGATGTTAAGTGGCCTATTACTAACCGGTTAAAACAGGTTTCGTAAAATCATCATCAAAAACCCTACGGAAGTCCATATGCCCCCCAACTAATTATGAGTTTTTGATCATATTTGAAAATTTCCAAATGGCGGATTCAAAATGGACTATTAAGGGTGTGTGTTCAAATTTGGTATGAGTTTATAGTTTCGGCGACAGTAGAATAATATGGTATTATTAGGTACACACACAAAAATTTAGTTTGTTGATTTAAATCAAAATTGGCGTACAGGGGTATTTCAAGAAGGGGATATAAATTTTTAATCAGATTTGAAAAATTCAATATGGCAGATTCAAAATGGACGATTTGGAGTACGAATCTAAAAATTAAAAAATAAATTATTATTAAAAAAAAACTTTTGAAAACAAACTTTTATTAAATGCACTCAAAAGTAGAAAATAATTTTTTATGTTGCTTATACCATGATAAAAGCGATGAAGATGAAAGAATTTTAATAAAAACTTATTTTTCAAATTTTTATTCTATGATTTTGCTCACATTTTAAAGCTTTATATCCAGACTTTCGATTACTAGAATAAAACACTCACTTTTTTCAAGTGTTCACTGTTTTTTAGCGTACAAAAAAAGTTCATAAATTCATATGTATGAGAAAACGCAATAATTTATTTAGATATTCTGCTTATCAAAATTCCTATAGGGTAATCTCAATAGAATTCTAGAATTCTCAGATAATTGTCCAAACGCTGAAGTAAAAACTAGCTTGTTCCTGGCAAAATAAAAAAAACATACATATATTTCTGTGTAAACACTATTATGGCACCAGAAAGTGATTTTAATAAGTCAAAGTTACTTACGTATCAATAAAATAATCCGGCAGAAGCCGCAACGAAAAAAGTGAATTAGAAAGGAAAATTCAGTGCATTTTTATGGCGACTATATTTTATCTGTTTTGAATTTTTACTATACACTATGAAGTGTTTTGATATGTACAGAGTAGGCAAAAAAAGTTGTACAAGACATATTTAAATTTTAATTTTTCAGGTGTTTTTAAAGTTCATAAATATGGTCGAGTTTGTTATCTATTTTCAAAATGTATTTCCTGCGTGTAGTTTTTTTCAGTCCTATCCCCCCCCTCCATACGCCAATCTTCCTCATTCCGATATTTTTTTGAACAAGTCAAGGAACTTCGGCAAAGAGCTAATCGATCAAATGAATTAAAAGAGCGAGTTGTAGCTAATCAATTAAATCAAAGACATTCTAGGTAGATTCCAATGTATAACGAATACTTTCTGAATTTTCCAGAACTAGGTCTGGAGTATTTACGGGATCTTACGGTAGGCACTTATCAAATAGATCTAGCCCAATCTTATATACAGGATACCAAGCACCAAGAAAGGCAAACTGAAATTCTTATAGATAAAGGCAAAAATATGGCAAAAGTTATTAGAGTATGAGTCTTCTCCAGGTTTCGCAATGCCACAAAATATCAACTTTGGATTGAGTACAATAATGAAAGCATTCTTGGCAACTATTGTATGTTCAAATCGGGTGCCAGAACTGTAGGGACATGTGCTCATGTGGCAACTATAGTATGGTTCTTAGGATATGCTGGGAGTCAAGGTAACATAAAATATCCATCGGTAGCCCTATTGGATAATATTTTGGATGCAATCCATTGATGAATGTCTAATAGTAAGATATAATTTTTTTTAAAGTATACCAATATACCTTCAGTTACGTTGCTTTCGTTTTTAGAATAAGTTGTATATTGTAGTTTAGTTAAAAGTTATATATTTTGGAAAATAATTGTTATATAAAAAGTGTTTCGTTTTATTTTGTTTAAACTCCATAATCAGCTATCCTCTAGGTTTTTAATAAAATGAAAATACTAGAAAATTATTTTTAAAAGAGAATACGTTTAACCAAAGAACACCGAAGTGAGAGAGATCCAAAAAAGAGTGTAAGAGGAGTTGCAAAAAACTACTCTGAAAGAAAAAACATTTTGAAAAATGAAATCACACATAGTGACTAACAACCGACATTATTATATTATAAACAAAAATTTAAACCGCACGTAAAATGTCAAAAATATCTTTTATGTATACAATGTTTCTTTTAGCCACTCTGTACATTACAAAACACTTCATAGTATAAAGTAAAAATTGAAAATAGATAGAATTGAATCACCATAAAATCAAATGATATTAAACTCTATTTTCCTGTTAAAATCACTCTTTGCGTTTCGGCATCTGCCAAATTATTTTATTGGTACACCCTGTAAGTAACTTTGACTTATTAAAATCACCTGCTCGTACTACAGGATACTAATAAAACAGGAATATTTGCTATATTTTTTAATATTTTACCGGAAACAACTTAGTAATACTTCAGCGTTTGGAAGGCTGTTATCTGAGAATTCTATTGAGATCACCCTATAGGAATTTTGACGAGCGGAATATTTTAACAACTTATTGAATTTTGTCATGTATATGATTTTAGTTGAACTTTGACTTTTTATGGTACCTTTCGAGTAAAATGAAACCATGTTCTTATCCGTTGATTTTATCAAAGATTTTACGGATCACCCTGTATGTGCGTTTTAATATTATAGTATATTATATTATATAATACCGTATAAAGTTTGATCTTCTTTGTCTCTTTTTTGAAAAGATATTGCCAATATAGTAAGCCATGGCATATTTTCCTATTTTTCAAGGGCGTACTTTTAAAAGGGCGTAGCTCAAAAGCAAAACCGAAGACCTCCCAAATTTTTTTCTTAAAAATATCAGGAAGGTTAGGAGTCTAACATATTGCAAACCTAAGCTTTTTCACCGACACCGGTAAGCAATGTATTTAGTGCCCCCTACTTTGAAAGTTTGAGACAATGATGTATTTGAAATTCACTCTGTGTTTCGGACTTCCATAATCTATATTTTATTTATACACGACGTTTCGATCAGTACAATCTCTGATCGTCTTTAAGTGCAAACTACAATCTATTCCTAAGGCTACGTACTTATATACTATTGGAAATCACTCAACCGTGAAGTTTAAGAAATTGGATACGCCCAAGGAGGGGCTTCCAAATATTTGAAATTTTAACACTTGGTTTACTGAAAATAGCCTGATTCTTCCCAATAAAGGCAGCTTCAAGGATACTTCGTTTCTTTCAGTGTGACACCTTGTGCAAAACCTTTGCTTCTGTCCACTTTATTCGGTGTTGTTTTGACCATGCGTGTTCGGCGATTCTTGATTTCGTTGTTTCACCTCTTTGGGTATTCGTCTGATGTTCTTTAAGCCTAACAGATAGTGGTCTTTTTGTGTCATCTATTTATGATTCACCACACTCACAAGGAACTTGGTAAATGCATTCGTTATTTTTTTTTTTTGTTTTACTAAGAAGGCTTCGAATTGTATTATTACATTTAAAAGGTGTTTTTATATTAAAGTGGTTCGCTACTCTTCGAATTTTCTCTGATATTCCTTTCTTTCATGTACGGAATTGTAAGGAATGCATTTGTCTGGTTTTGGTCTTGTAATTTCTGTCCTGTTTGCTGAAATTTAGAAATAGTATTCGTTATAAGTTTAAGACTGTAACCGTTCTGCTGCAGATCCTTCTTAATGTTTCTTATTTTGATTTCCAAGTCATGAGAATTGTTACAAATTTGGTTGGCTCTGTTATACAAAGTTCTTATTATGCCTCGTTTGGTTGTAGCAGAATAATTTGAACCTTGATTTAAATATTGCCTGTGTGAGTGGGTTTTGGATAAACTGTTGTTCTGACGTCGCTTTCTACTCGTTTGAGAAGTATATCAAGAAAAGGAATTTGACAATTTTGCTCCAACTCCATTGTCAATTTAATGGTGGGTCTTATGTTATTTAAGTGGTGAAGAAATTCTGAAATTTGTCGATCATTCCCGGTCCAGACAATAAAAGTGTAATCAACATATCTTAGCCAGAGCTTAGTTGCTGTATCAACCGCATGTGATTCGAACCATAAATATTGGCCACCACTGGCGAAAGCGATGAACTCATTGGCAGACAGTCATTCTGAGCATAAAATCTTTCACCTGAAAATAAGAGTTATGGAAACCGCACTCCATCACTCCCTCCAGCGGCAGGCTGGTACGTTCATAAAATGATTCGTCATAAATCAGTCTCTGTCTAATAATATCTAGCGATTCCTTTATCGGGACATTGGGTGACATCAAAACTTACAAGTCTATCCTCGAGTCCTAAAATAAAAGATTTAAGAATATTAACAAAATGGTGGGAATTTTCTACTAATGAAGCAGTCTGGCCTGCAAGAGGTTGAATAATTTTCAAAAGAAATTTAGACAGAAGTCTGTATTTGTATAATATGGTGTAAGTTGAGACCTTGTGTTATCCGGAATATATCTGGAAACTTTTTCAAAGTTCTATAAACCTTAGTTTCTATTGATTGCGTCGGATCTTTTGAGAGAAGTTTATAGTTTTCTTTGGCAAATACCTCTTCAACTTTCTGGTCATAGGTTTCCGTGTTCAAAATCACTGTTGCATTGCCCTGATATGCCGGTAAGATTTTAACTGATTTGTCCTTTTGAAGATTCTTCAACGCAAATTCCTCTGGCTTGCTTATGTTAGAGGTATGCTTAATAGGTTTGTCAATAATGGTCCTTACTTGATGTCTAAACTCATCGGCGTCTTGTCGTGGAAGAGGATGACTTTCTATGGCGGTGATGATATCGACAATGGGTATCTTCTTAGGAGCGATGGAAAAGTTAAGTCCTTTGGCAACTAAGTTCTCTTCTATGGATGTCAATGTCTTCTTTGATGCATTAATGATGATTCTTACAGTGTTGGTGGTCAATTGGCTTTGTGGATGCTGATGGGCAAATTTCCTTTGGTGCTTCGCTTGCCAAGTATGTCGTAAATGATTGCAAGTTCGTGTGACTTTGTCCAGAATCGGTTGATAATCTTCCTCTAGTATATTCTCGAATCTCCTGAAACCGTTGTCCCAGTTCTTCTGTCAGTAAGGACTTGTTTCAGCGATACCAACTTCTTAAACTTCACGTTTGAGTCATTTCCAATAATTTATAAGTACGTAGCCTTAGGAATAGATTGCAGGTTGCACTTGAAGAAGGGCGTTGGGGTTTCTGTCAACTTTCGAAACTGTTTTTTTTTAGTGTATCATTGAGGTTAGGTTTTGTCTAACTAAAAATGGAACTGACTGCATGCTTATACTTATCTCACACATTAGAGAATCAATATATTCTCTAATGTGTGAGATATACTTATGGGAAAGTATTTTTCTTTTTATTCGAGCACCGTCCAAAATAATTTCAGCATATTATTTAATTTTAAAATTAGGAAAAAAGGTCAATATACCGCGGTGTTCTATTTAAAATAAAAAAGTTAATGTCAAAATTTGACAGTTGCGATAACGGCTGCTAATTTTTAAGGACGTCATTTAAAAGTTTAATTGTGCAACTTCTGTCCATAAAACTTTTTTTCAGCTTCAATATAAGGGAGATAAGAAGTTGTGGAAGATATGGTGAATCACAACAACCACAGTATAACATATGTAATCTAATACCCGTAGTACAGTATATTATAATCTAATCGATACACTGCAGCTAGAACCTTCGTTTGGTATTTGCCTCATGGACGAGACGGATTTTTAATCAAGTGAGCACAGATTAATCTAGATTTATTGCAATTAACAAATGCTCTGGATCGATTACCCTACTTTTTACTATTAATTAAGTTTTTTGTTTTAAATGCATAAGGGTCGGTTTTTTTAGACAATTTTATTGGCCATTTATGGCCAACAAATTACTTCTAAAGAAAGGTGAACGAATCTGCAAGTTGAGTGCTAAGTTGAGAATAATAGAAAATAATATAATAGACATAAACACCCCACAAGTCTAAATATTTACACCTGTGGGGGGGGGGGGTACTAAATTTTAAAACCAATTTTCAAAAAACACTTACCCATACAGAAAAGACACAAGGTTATTGATTATTTTGTATTATTATTGCAAAATACCATTGAAAAACTGCTTTTCTTTCTAAAAATATAGCCTATTTTAGGAGAAAATGCCCGAAAACTAATTTTTTTTTGACAGGCTTAAAAATGGCATATGCTAAATACGCCAGAAATTTGGCACATATTTGCTTCATCATCTGTGTTTGAGGTTATAAAGTTGGTGATTTTTTAGACCACTTCTGGGGGGTGGTTTAAATTTATAGCCCCCAGAAAGGATTGTTTTGTGGCAATTGGTAATAGGTTCGTTTAAAGTTTTCCTAAGTAATCGTTTTTACAAGAAGTAATTTACCTTATTTAATATCCCAAGTTGTTTATTAATCAATAAAACACCTCCAATTTTGTCCATAAAAACTCCATATTTTCAACCCGTTTTCAGAACAAAAAATATATTTATGAGGACACTACGAGGCAAAAAAAACATAAGTGAATGTCACTGATTATGCACGAAAAATATACTAAACAAAAAAAACCCAAAACAACTATATTAATTCATTTACAAACTGAAAGTAAAACATTGAGGTTATCTAAAAGCTCAGTCAAAATAACTTTTCTTACTCAAAGCCCACTCATTTTAAAGCTGTAGCTTTCATCAGTAGAGGTTGGAGCAAGCCAAGGTGCAAGCAGAGGTAAAAGATCCAAACTCGCTGTTTTTGATTGAACGCAGCGCTAATATTTTTAAACTGAAATTTCGACAGTGACAGAAATGTAAAAAAAACTTGCATTTAAGTTTTTTAATACATACAAAATTAATCTACTCCTTATTTTATTATTACCTATCTAAATCGTTGTGTGGCATCAAGTATTAATTGAAAAAATCAATTATCAAGGGTAAGTTTTAATTAGAGTAACATATAAACTCAATTTTAATTTAATCTACAGAGTGTTTACTATTTAATTCCCGCGTGGGTTTCAATTTTTAAATTTTCTTTTCTTCTAAATTGAAACTTTCTTCTTAAATCCAACAAAAGATTGCATTAAGGGGATTATTCAATAAACAAATTTATTAAAATTCTTCTTATAATTCAAACTGTGTCCAAAACTTTGTTTAAAATGCTTAAAACCAAAAATTTCACTTAAACTTAGGTTCGTTCTAAAATAGACTAAACCCTTTTAGTAAATCCCACCGTTAAAGTTTAATTTCGAGTCTATCGGCATTAGTATCCTTATCTCTACCGAGTCGACCTATCGAGCAGGTGTACTTTTAAACTAATGGCGAATGCGTGACAGCTCCAGCTGGTCGAATGCGTCAAAACATCATTTCGTATGCAAGGACGGTTGTAATGTTACGACTCCCTTATCGTACCTAACGAGGTTTTCATGCAGTTAATCAGCTGGAGCTGTCACGCATTCTTAACGATTTTAAAAGTGCACCTGCTTGATTGGTCGACTCGTTAGAGATAAGGATACGAATGCTGATAAAACTAAAAATTAACTTTAAGTGTCTAATATCTCTTCCTCTCTATCATCTAGTTCAGTAGCAGGCATTTTTTTGACATCTAAGTTCGATTTTAGCCCCGATTTTAGTTCCCGTAAAAATACAAAAAGAGAAAAATTAAAAAAATTAACACATTTAACCTCACAATCTCAAATTAATCTGTTTCATCAGCCAAAATCCTTCGAGCAAACCGATTTACGTCTAACTGATCGGAGCGGCATTACCGAACGCTTTGGATTTATCTCCCCTACATCAAGGCATAATAAACGAACGATTCAGATTAAAAATCAATTTAACGTAAATATGGAACCCAACTCGTGTTTGCATGGGTTTGACCCCCTTCTCCCTTATGGAACGATTAATATTCACTTCTATCTCTACTTTTATTCAGTTTATATGATAATGAAAACGAATTTACGAGATTCACAAAGATTTCAGAAGGAATTATATAGAAGTAGTATCTAGTGTTCACAAAATAATCTTACTTTAAATCCCGAAAAATGTTAAAAAAAATCATTTTGCATGACGGTGAAACAGATTTTGTATGATTCTGAGTCAGCCTTTATCGATCACATTATCAAAATATGGAAACTCACAAAAAAGCCGAATTTACAAAAACCAAAACACAATTGAACAGAAACTAAAACGAACGAAACGAAATATGAACGAAGGTAAAACACTCAGAAAATAATGGATACGAATATAATTTTATAGAATTTGAATTTACTCGATCTTTAAAAGACTGATTATAATTTTCCCGAACTTTAAAATATCGGAATTACAAAAGTATCGAAAATAATTGACTAGAAACGAAAAGCACCCTTCCTTAAATGAGCAGAACCACAATCTAGACGAATCGCTATTGGGCATGGGTCAAATTTATATCTCTAGAACGCCGTAGGCCCTGAATTGCGGCGTTGACAAGTTTCTCTATTTGGAAGATGACACGGGGATTTTTTTTTATTGAACGGTTTTATTTAACTTCTGGTTGTCTTACTGTCTACCAAATCTTGCGATTCATTTTTGTAACGTAGGTTCGATGACAATACAATATTATGAAGAAATTTGGGGAAGGGGGTGATTGAAGAATATAAAAGGGGTAAATTAATACAATATCACAACTTACTTCGACTCTTCCCTGCCGTAAGGCTGGCAACGTAGCAAATGAATTCGAGTCTATCGGTTCAAATCATTTTCCGTTAGATTGGGGTTCTGAATTTTGTGGTTTGGTATTATTATGTTTCTATTAAATTATTTTCGTTAAAAATATTTTTTAACATTTTGAGTTTCTACAAAAAATATGGTTAGTTTTAATTTAATTCTATGCATATATTTTCTAGCGATTTTATTTTCCCGTCATTTCATTCTCAAGACAATTTTTTTTCGGACCAATTATTTATTTTCTTTTCTTTTAAATTCTGACAAATTATGTTTCTGCCTAATTTGGTTTCAGCTTTTTTATAGGGACCCCAAAATATTTGAACTCTTTAAATTATTTATTGTTCATTTGTGCGTTCTCTTCTGAAGCTGAAGTATGCCAGAATAATATGGTTATCTTGTTGTGAAAATCATAAAAATAAATAAAGAGAATTCAGCATAAATTTTTAAGAATTATTGGATATAAATGAAAAATAACTTCTAATTTGATAGTTTACAATGTTTTACTGTTGCTTAATCTTCCAGCTTTAGGAGAAAGAAGACAAGACAAAGACAAAATTGTTAAAAACCTAATAAATTTAAGCGAACTTCTGCCCTCATAACGATTCAAATACGTAACGCAAGGCTACGTTATAATAATTTTTTTGTAAAAAACAAAATCAGCAAAGTTGTATAAGGGTCATTCCAGATCAGATTCACAAGTCAATTTTTAATTTCTTCATAAATTTTTCTCGTACTCTTTATCGAAAAATAATTTGAACTTTCGAAGTTTATAAAACTGGACATTTTTCAATCACTGATAACTCGTAAACTATTTGATGTTCATAACATAATAAAAGTTGCGTTTTCATATGAGCTCACCAACAAAATTTTACAAATATATTTTTTTTGTTATTTAACTCATGTATTCTGCAATTGTTATAAACAAATTAAATGTTTTTTAACTTGGACCAATTTTTTTTTGTTTTTTTTATTTGTAAATTGTTACGTAACTTTTGTTTTTTTTTGAACAACGTTTGGTTACGGGGCTCTAACTAGTCTCGAGTTATTTATACATAAATATTTAATGACCTTTAAATCAAGGTGATAAAAATATAAGGGCGCCAAGTGGTTTGTAACCACGTAACCATATCTAAATAAAGCTGGTAGCCATATTGTAAGCAGAAATCCTAAACCACTAAATATTTCCACTATCTATCCATAAGTACGTTCCACAGTATAATAATTAATTTTAAAACCTAAATGATTGAAAGATAAAATGCCAAAAGTTAATTTAACACCATTTTATATTGTATATATTATAAATAATACGGATTCTAACTTAAAACTAGTAAAACGTTTTAAATACACCTAAGACTCTCGAGAGCATAGAATCAGGGATAAAGGTACCTAAAGATTCTACGTAAGTAGTTTGTAAGGTAAAATGCGTACAAAGCAGCTTTATTCCTGATATATTATAGATGTATATATATATATATATATATATATATATATATATCTTAAAACTAAGCACATTAAATTCGGTGTTTAGAATATTTGCATTAGCTACAAAGCGAATCATTTAATTTATCGCGAATAAATAAATAAAGAAATAATGCTCCTGGGGGGTACTTATCCTTGACTGCTGAGGATGGAAAAGCAGTTTCGTAACCAGTTGCATTTCCTAACTTCCAGCTACAGAAGGAGACGGTGTAGAATTAATATTTACAGGAAAGGAACCATGTAAACTCTTAGTTTGCGGGGCGAACTGTAAAAGTCCATAAAAGTTCTATAGCCAAAATTAAACCATATTTATTTCATAGAAGGCTTTATATTTTCCAACTAGTATTTTCTAGCAAAACGTCTTCGACCATAAAATCCATAAAAACGTCAAAAATAGACAAAAGAAAAGTATTAGTCCACTTGCTAACATGCGATTTGACAGAGACAGAACACATATGAACCATAAGGTGACAGAAAATGATAGAAATATTCTTACCTCTATAGCCAGTATCTCACAAAACTATTCGAGACGTTTCAGCACTATCAACAGCACACTAAAACTATTATGCTAGCAACTCAGCAAGATCTGGAAAACCAAAGTAGACCAAAAATCATAAGATCTATGCCAAAATAGATAAACTGATGTGAATCCAAACTAATGGTGATTCGTACAAACGACACACACGTCTCTTTTAGTGCTGCAAAACCATACTGACCTCTAAAACTTAGAAGTTAAGTACACCTGTTCATTGACCTTCATTGAAGTTTAGAGCGAGATAGACTTACAAAAACGATGGTTACACCGTGGACCAAATATATTTCCCAATTAACTTAAAGAATATTACAACTAACTATGTACAAAAATTGGACGTTGGGAAGATTGTGTAAAAATGTCAGAGTGGATCTCGAAATACTTTACGAGATATTTCAATTATACGAGGCCTATCACAGGGCGTCTACTATAAAGTTATTTGGCAGCGCGCGGCTAAAATACCCAGGCTAATCCTCCTTGGATTTTTACCATATAATTAACTAGGGGTATGAGATACTATAACGGCCCCGCCCTTGCATTTAAAAAAAAAAAGCCGTAGCGATAATAATTCTCCTGATCAAGTTAGCCTGAAAAAAATGCAGAGCCAAAAACTCCTCTGGGCTCGAGCAGGCTACGGCAGGCATGCGCAGTAGATTTTTTTGATTTTGACCTTGCCCAGGGCTACCCCGGATTTTTTGGAACCAAAGGATAAGTTGTGCAATCCTTGCAGGATAAAGATTGGGAAAATGAGTGCCAGTGATATTCGTGATTACATGTTCAGTGTCCGTCGCTACTGCTTTTCGTTCATTATTTTTCATTCATACGTTCGTTATGTTGCATCTAAACGTCTTTTATCGCTTTTAAATTGACACATTAAATTTTCTCGCGTTACAGCAGTGACGTCATATTTAAACTGGTAAAAATATTTCGAAACGGAATCCATTCCCGTGTCAAAACCGACGCGTGCGCAGATATTACGTCATAAATTTTACCTTATTTTTTATTTTTTATTTATTTATTTTTTACCTTTATTTTTTTTTCTAAAGACTGTTTATACTTTTTTAGATTAAAATGGGAACTCCAAAATTACATGGTGTTTTGCCAGGCGAAAATTGAAAACTCAAAGTGAAAACTTATTGTTCCTTCCCGGATTTTAAGTGACAAGTGAGTTTTTTGAAATCAGAGCCAAAATGCGCACTCAAACGATAATCATGTTCATCAAAATAAATGCGTACGATTTTCAAAAATAACTGTGACAAAAATTTCTTAACGAACAATCGATATACACAGCATGACTTCTGTAAATTTCGGTAATATGTGTACGGGTTATGTAAATAGCAATAAATAACATTAAGAAGATGATTAATGCATCAATTAGTTAAAAAAAAACAGTGTGAAACCCAGATTGCAAAGATAATATGGAATAATCCACTCATTACGTATCTCTGAACTCTTGATTCCAGGTGCGCGCTGCGTGGAGCGAAACGTAAGACTATTATAATTGACATATCTCGTAAAGTATTTCGAGATCCACTTTTTTACAGAAACAAAAAAAAATGGTCCAAGTTAAAAACGTTTCAATTTGTTTATATCAATTGCAGAATACAATAGTTAAATAACAAAAAAAAAATATTTCAAAATTTTTGTCGGCGAGCTATAAAGAAACGCAACATTTATCAATGATTGAAAAATGTTGAATTTCATAAGCTTCAAAAGTATAAAAAATCATAACTTGAAAAAAAAATATTATTTAAAAAAAAAATACGTGATTATTTTTCGCAAATACAAAAAATTTTCGAAAAAATTAAAAATTGGGTTGTAAATCTGACGTGGAATGACCCATAAACAACAAAGCTACAAAAACGGCAGAGATTTGACAACACTGCTTTGCTGTTTTTGGGCCAATCTTTACCGGCCAGAATATCGGAAACGAGAAAACGGAATCTGTTGAAATTTGGCAGGAATTTTTATTTTTGAATTTCTCACAACCGTATCCAGACAGGTTTTTGCTGGACTCTCTCATTCCCGAAATAAAATAAACACGGCTAATAATAGTCAAAAACCTTACCTGGCTTTTTATTTAGCCTCGTCGTAAATGCAGAAATCTATAACGACAATTTTTGGATTTTTTTATTTTTTGAAAAAAATACACCACATTTTGAAAAATCCTTACATACGGTTGTAGGTTTTCATAAATCCTATTATCTGATAACAAAAAATTTATGGTTTTTTTCTTTATAAGCGAGATTCTGCCAGAATTCTGAAACGCCAAGGTCACATTATTTGGTAGGCCCAGGGAAACTGATTGAGTTCGATTGGAGTATTGGAATTCAGGTTCCGCATAGCCACCGCCCACTTGTCTAATGGAACATTCGGCCAATAAATTGACACATGTCAAGTGATAAAAATAATACGGAAATTTGTGATGAATCCATGAAGCACAAACCACAATGGCTAGTGAATCAAGTAGTGATTGTGATAAGAAAAGCGTGAAAATTTATTTGCGTTTTTTGAGGCCGTCGCTGGGTACTTGATTCGAGCATCGAGTGGGGCGTAGCCTTATTATCATTAGCCTACAGTTGGGTTCCAGTCTTAGAACTTGAAATTAAGACCTGCCAAACTAGATGGGAGCTCTGTAAAGAAATTATGGATCAAGATGAGCCACGCATAAGCAATTATACTGCATGGAATACTATAAATACCTACCTACATCGAAATGGCATAAGTGGTGCCACATATTGTTGATCTTTCAAAAAAACAGTAAAGCAGTGTTGTCAAATCTATGCCGTTTTTGTGGCCTTAAGTCCAGTCGAGCTCGTAACATTTACAACAAGAACTGAAAGGCCTTTCTCCACTTCGTATTTATGCATACCTTAAAACTTATAAAACCTTAAGACTAGTCACAGACACATGTTTTGAACTTATTTTGATCTCCACAGTGTGGCGCAAATCAGGTTAGCTATATGGACCAAAATGCCTGGCCAGCTATTTGAAAGACTAAAAACAACCAAGCTTTAGTATAGTTAAGCTCGTAAAATTTACAACGAAACTCATAGTCCATATAGCTAACTTGACCTGTGGCACACTGATGAGATTAAAATAAGTCTGAAACATGTGTCTGTGGCTAGTCTTAAGGTTTTCTAAGTTATAAGGTATGTTTTTGAGAACATTTACGGCGCCAGGTATGTTGATGGAGTTTTATAGCCCGGATACATATCTTTGGGTAATACCAAGTAGAGAAAGGCCCTTGAGTTTTTGATGTAAATATTTGTTTTGCTATTAATTATCATCAAACCAATTATGGGTTTTTCTTCTTCAACTAGATTGTGTCGTAATAGTAACTTTATCTTAAGTAGTAATAGAGATATAGATTTATTTAATATTAGTTTAAAATCTTATGAAGAAATTTAAAAAAATATAAAGTTAAGTCTCTATTACAAATAACTAATATGTTCCTTTTAGTGTGATAGCCATAAATATCATATAAAGTAGTAACTTTGGAATTTGTATGTAATATTCTTGTAAAATGGCAAGGCGTTAAAAAAATATTAACTATACTAATGATGCAAATGCAAACCGAATGATAAAATTCAAAATATGTAGAGTCCCATTAAGAAGTAAATGGGCCAGCTAAGGAATGCGTAGAAATCCATTTTTGTCTGAATCTCGCCCACTTAGCTCGCGATTAGTTTGCTGTATGGAGTCATAGGCGTAGACGCTCTAATCTGTTTATTGCACTTAATTTTCCAAAGCATTTTATTGATTTTACTATTTTTTAAATAATTATCTCTTTTACATAAAGCACTCCTTGTCAATTTATTATTATTTTTAACAGTAACATTATATATAAATAATGCGCATGCACATATAGAAAGTCTATCATCCATTAAAAAAAAGTAAATTTAAATATTAATACATGAAGGGTAAATGGGAATGTCCATTTTCAACTTATTTCGAGAAAAGGCGTTTTTTAACTTTTAATCTATTGCTACTCAATCAAAAAATATTTATATTACAGTAGCTAATAGTTTTTTTGTTGTGTTTAATCATCATCATCATATTATCTGTTGATCATGCTGTAATCTGATTTTATTTATGTTTCCATTGTTTAAAAAATATTTTCTTAAGATGAAGTCGTAGTCAACACAGGTGACGAACGGAAAATGCATGGAAAGGATAAGCAGAAGGCTGAAAACTCCAAACAATTTTGAGAAAAAATTAGACATTTTTCCAAAAATGTTTCGAGTAGAATACCTTTTAAATTCATTAAAATTAATTGGAAAGTCCCCGATTTTTACAAAAAATGTGAAACAGCGAAACTTCAAATTTAAAAAAATTAACGACTCTCCAATAAATGTTAAGTAATTTTCCATAAAATTTATTTGAAGCATTTTTTGAATAAGTTGAGAGGAACGGCTCAGTTTTGTTCCGCGTTTTACACCTGTACGGTATCCTCTTAAATAAGTACAATTGTTTTTCTGCAAAAAGGAGAAAAGGTCAAAAATGATAAAAGTTATTATTCAAAATATTATTATTTTATTTGAGAACTCGATAAAACATGAACCAACCCAATACAGTATTGAAATGTATAGTATATAAATAAATTACGTGAGAACTCAACAACATATCCACTAACTAAATGGCAGTGACGATACGTACGCCCCTGCCACAGTGTTCAGCTCTGACTCAAACAGAAACAACAAGCGAACGCCGCGCATCGTCTGTGCTTGTCGTGGCCCATTTACTAAATAATCGGACTCTAGTAGAATATTTTTACTGTGTAAGGTCTTACCAAACAATTGCATTTTTACCAAAAGGTCAAAAACTCAGTGATTTGGTACATTAATTTTAAAAATTAATATTTTAACTTGTTATAAATTCATTTTGATATTAAATAAAATTTTGTTTGCATGCTTCTGCCGAAAACGAGAAATTTTTCAGTTGAGTTAAATACAATTAATATTTTAGACTGAGTTTTTGAAGTTATTTAGTATCTATAATTTATTAAAACTGTTTAATAAACCGAATATAATATAAAATTAATAAATAATATTCTAATTTAGAACAGAAATAAATTTTGTTGAAAAATATTACAAAAAATATTCATTATTTAACTACGCCATTCAGTAGTGTAGTACACATTTTTTTTAATAGTCTAGTAGAGGAACTGCTCATCAGAAATGGGCCCCCCTGAAAAATATTTTGCGGCAAAAGGTCCTCTCAATGTGGGCTCCTTGGATTTATAACTTTTTTTGACGTTCCAAAAGGAGAACTATGGGGTTGATGCTTAAAATATAATCTGTGGGCTCATGAGCAGTGTTCAGGTGTAGAGAAAAACGCAAAGGTATACTTATCTATTAAAGTAACACTCGTAGCATATCAGACAAAGCGTTTTTGTTTCTCACTTCATTATGACCAGGCCTCCAATGTCTAATGGAGAATCCAGACACCTACAGATCTGTTTCATCCTTACTACGAATCATCAGGGAGTCATAGTATTGTACCTGGCAGTTGAAGCTACACAGGCACCATACACACCTCTCGAATTTAAAACAAAAAGTTGGTAATCTGTGGAGACGTAGTAACTGTGGGTGCCACCTGTCGAATAAATCGAGGAACCAAAACATCAAAATTGAAAAGTACACAAGATGTTAAATACATAATCTTGTACCTTTCAGCAGGTTATAAAGAAGAAACCTGTAAAAGTATAAGGTCACTGTAATATGACTCTTAAAAAGAGGTAATTTTAAGGCATCAGCAAGCAATCGCTTCGGAGGAGGCTTATTACGCATACTTATTTATGACAGTTGCAAATAGTTTTCTTCTCAAGTTATTTATAATAAATACAAAATAGTTGTTAGGTATATTAAACGAGTTAAGATTTACCTTCAGCAAGTAGGTTAAAAAATAAAAGAGAAAATATATATCTTTTTTTTGAAAATATTAATATTTGGCGGTTAAGTCGTATCTTACCTTCTTCACACTTTTAGTAGTAATAGTAGTGGTCTCAGTTCACATCTTTTGGGACCGTAACTCCATGTTCTTAGATTAATTCTTGCAATCGTCTACCCTCTGACACACAAAAATTGTGTCGCCGACCCTTTACTTCTACCTCGTTATTATTCTTACTCTATGAGCAATGTGGACTGCTGCACTTCTAAAAAAGGGAGAGGAGGGGGTACATCTCGTCACGAGAAAATTTTATTCGATGTTGTATAAAGCCACGGTCTCTTGAATAAACACGGTCTAGTAAATTTTTTTGCTCCCCCCACCTGATAACGACAGAAAGATATCAGCTGCTTTCTTTATTGATTTTTGTTGTTGACATTTGGGGTTATGTTATTTTTGCAAAAGTTTTTGTAATAAAAATTGTATTTGTTCATCATTTCTTTTCTTTATTTTGTCCAAATTAAGTACACAACGATATCATTTACATTATTTTTGTCGTAGATAGCTGCATTTATGCATTTTTGAGTGAAAAGACTCCATCATCAATGAAAAAATCAAAAAAACAATATACCTTATAGTTTAAAATTTACAATCAGATTTTTGGCCTACATTATTTACAACAAGTCTGGCCTCTGGAATAATAAAATAATCACCAAAACCGGAAAAATAACAACTACATAACCTAACCGAACTAACCCCAACTCATTCGATGGGTTTCTTGACAGAATCGATTACCAACTAATGATCTTAATATCTATTTACTGCAAAATCAACTCGTGCAGGCCCAAAATTAATTTTGTTTACTTGTTCACTAAAAGTTATAATACAAGAAAAAAGCTAAAAATAGCTCTGGCGTCAATCATTTAAACAAAAAAAAAAGTCCGGAAATTTAATTTAATTTGTCAAGCCTTCTTACAGTTTTTATATGACCGACAAAAATCAGCCGCTATCTTTGTGTCGCCATCAGGTCGAAGAGTGGGGGAAAATTACTAGACCGTATCTATTCTACGGACCGTGGTACAAAGCAATGTGTATTCGGTGAGTTGTGATCGTATCTCATAATACAAGTAAAACAGATATGATATCGCGCAGAAGTAGTCGTGGCTAACTGACGTCACCTGGTGAGAGACGTGACAGACAGCATTTGGTCGAAATTTTTATTACGAGGTGGTCGACTGTTTACAACTAGTTTTATTAATTTTTCACAACAAAATGAGGTGCTGTCTACACGAATGTGGTGTCGAAAATCAGACAAAAGGTTTTTGGCCTGACATTAAGTCTTTCAGACTTCTAAAAAACAAGAAAGTGGAAGGTATATGG
This sequence comes from Oxystoma pomonae, assembly GCA_963921995.1. Classification (NCBI taxonomy): domain Eukaryota; kingdom Metazoa; phylum Arthropoda; class Insecta; order Coleoptera; family Brentidae; genus Oxystoma; species Oxystoma pomonae. The sequence goes on along the minus strand of OY998166.1, from coordinate 74,666,715 downwards.
AAGCATTTTCATGCTTAATGCTTGAATTTGCTAACAACATTTTGTTAATGTTTATTATCACAACCAAAGTTAAACCAGCATTCGTGTCCTTATCTCTATTGAGTCGACCAATTAAGCAGGTTCACGATAAAGGAGCCGTAAAATTACGATCGTCGCTGTATACGAAACGATGTTTTGACACATGTGATCAGCTGGAGCTGTCACGCATTCGCCATTAGTTTAAAATTAGCCCTGCTCGATAGGTCAACTCAATAGAAATAATTAACTTTAAGTGTCTATTGATTATGAGCGAAACCTTAAACACGAGTTGCTTGGCCACACGCCAAAAAAGTATCACTATTTCATCGGAAAACTTACAACCCCAAAATATTCACCCGGAAAAAGTCGCGTTAAAAAAATTACGCAGATGGTCGCGTGTTAGATTTGACCCAAAAGTAAGGTGACCTAAAAGTATTTTATTTTTACTACAAACAATTAAACTAAGGAATAATAGCTAACATATTTTTTACTTATTTGCATAACTTATTCATCTAAATCTTCTCCATTGGCGGCATCAGTGGTACATGTCAATATAGTTGTCATAGTGTGCCCTTTACAAATTGGAGATTCACATATTCCACAGCGTTGCATCGTAAACTGATTTTTCCTAATGGGGCAATATTTGCATCGCATTTTAGGCTGTTCATTATGTAACGGCAGCAATTTTTCTTCGTACTGGTAGAGGTAAAATGTTGTTATTGAAGCGCGATGTGTTAAATGGGAGAGCGTTAATTGTTTTGAAACTTCCATTACACAGGTACTTGATGTTATTTCATCTGTATTAGCTTTATAAATTATTTGCCTGTTTATTGGAGAATGAGCATCACTTTCATGTTCGGAGTTAAAGGGGTCAAATTCCACGTCAGAATCTATTTACTCATATCATTTTAATAATTTATTATCCATTTTATTTTAAACACTTTACTTTTACGTACTTATAAACCATAATCATTAGAGTAGAGGAAAAATAACCATAATTCTAAAAAGTACACCTTTTAGAACAACTATTCATAAAAAAAAGATTAGATCTCAGCTAACACTTTTCTCATACGTTGCTAGTCGCGTGTTAGGTTCAGATTGACAAGTGCCTGTAACTCAGTTAAACGTTAAGCCACCCCCTTCCACCTGCACAAGTCCTTAGAAGAGGAACGACTTAAGGCATACCTAGACAGCTTTTTAAATTCAAACAGCTTACCAATATCTTATACGCAAATAAAAATGATTCTCGGGTTAATAATGGACAGCAGAATACATCTCGCAGGGAAGAACGCACTAAGAATAGATAAGCTTTCCAACAAAATGCCACAAGCGGGGCCTTCTAATTTGAAAAAAAAACTTGTATGTGACCCCTTTCTGAGGGCCCCTGCCGAAAATTTTACCTGCTAAAATTTTTTGTAGCTGTGTTTTTGGATTTTTGTAAAAACAAATTTCCCCATGCTGTAATTTATTTCCCTTGCGTCTTACCTGGTCATACCGCTTCCCTTACCCAGCTTTACTCCCCCACAATCCCGCATCCTTTCATTGTTTTCCAGACTGCATTTCATTTAATTTAAAACCATTACTTTTTGACGGAAAACCATTCCTACCTGCAACCCCCTCCTCAACCCTGAACTGTTACTTTTGAAAAAAAAAACATTGTTTTAGATTCCTGAATTTTTTTCCTTTAATTTAATAACCCAAAACTCATACTTTAACAGATTAAAATATGTATCGAATACAGGGGGGTGGTTGCAACCGCCAGTTCAAATTTTCCAAAAATCCAAAAACAGCTATTCGTTAAGTTTTCAAGAACCTAAATGCGAATTTTTAACTCTACATGGATTTAGAACTCTAAGTAATTGTGAGTTATATGTACCCCCGTCAAAACAGACTCACCTCTACTTCTCAACCCCCTGTCTGAATTTTAAAAAATGCCGAAGCATAAACTCGTGCTTCTTTATTAGTAGAGTCTACTTACCAATTTTCAAGCTTATGTTGCTTTTCGTTTTTGAGATACATCTGTGTGTAGGTAGTTCCCTGTTCGCGCTACATAAACCTCACTGACGAATTTCGAACCGCTACATATCATACCTTTCTTTTATTGTATCATGATCGTATCTCTCATTCTCTAAAGCTACGGTTTCCTAGAAGAGCGGTACCGTTATAGAGCGGCCGTTATAAAACGGCATCCTTAGTTTTGTATGTGCCCGGTTTTCTAGGAAAAAGCGTCACCGTCACACAAAAAAGCGTCACCGTCATTCTGGTAGCGACCGGGTCGGAGACTGTCTGTGCAACTTTCTTAGTCGGTGTGATGAGCTGAATTTTTTGTAATAAATTTTCGAATATTTATAAACGATGTCGGTTGCTAATAATAATGTAGTCTGGACGTTGGAGGAAGATGAAATTCTGATTGATTTTGGGAATTGCTGTTTGTTATCATTTCTGCAGTTAGAAAACATCTTAAGAAAATTTGTTTTTAACAATGAACTAATTGAAAATTGAATAACAACGAACTAATTGAAAATATTGTTTTTAAATTTACCTTTTAAATCTCCTACGTGGAACATTTTTCAATTACAGGAAAAAGCGAGGCGTCCTTGTTCCACAAAAAATTCATAAATAAGTCAAGTTTTTTGTAAAAAATTATGACTTTATTTACATAAAATACCAAGGCGTTTTGGTCTAAGTTTAAAGCCAATTTCAAGGGTTCTACAACAAAAAAAGAACATACCAATAAAAAATTTTGATAAAAACACTGTAAAAGTAAATATTAAAAAATTTAAAAATAATTTTTTGTTAAAACATTTTTTGATGTTAGAAAATTTTTGTTTTAGTTTGATAACTTACAAGACATGCTCATTAAAATTAAGGAAAATCTTAGCGAATTTTTCACGCCATTTTTCACATTGCTAACTTACAGCTGTTCCACCTCATTTTAACAGTGGCTTAAAACTACAAAATTGAAATATTCCTAGGAAAGATACCGGGAGAACGTTCTTAAATCAAGCATTTGAAAGAACAAATAAATGACCAAAAAACAACCGCACCGCACTATTAGACCCATCCCAAACAAATTGGACTTACACACCAAGGTGCCACACTACCAACGCTAAAGAGATTCAAACCAGGTCCAACAGCAAGGCGTTTGTTTTTTGTTTGTTTGGATTGTTTATCAAATATTCTGGATAATTATAACCCCCTTGTGGACCCCCTAGGGGACCCCCTCTTTGACTGAACACATTGCCTTTTTCATCTTCTGTTTTGTTGTCTTTTAAATATAGAATTTTTCCGAAGGGCTATCATAGGGAAATAATAATTTTTTCTTTCAGAGCAAATTTGCGCCGTGCTGTTGGACCTGGTTTGAATCTTTTTGGCGTTGTTAGTGTGACACCCTGGTGTTTAAGTTCAATGTGAAAGAGCATTCTGGGCATTCATTTTGTTTCGGATGGGTCTGATAGTGCGGTGCGGTTGGCTTTTGGTCGTTTGTTTGTTCTTTCAAATGCTTGATTTAAGAATGTTCTCCCGGTGTTTTTCCTAAGGATATTTTAATTTTGTAGTTTTAACCACTGTTAAAATGAATTTAAACAGGTGTAATTTAGGAATGTGAAAAATGTCTTCGGGGTGAAAAATTCTTTCCTTTGCTTTCCTTTCCCTTGTTAGTCATAACTAGTTAATTTGTTTTTACACAAAATTATCATTTTTATCAATCAATCTAAAACAAAATGTTTTTATTATATTTACCTTTACAGTGTTTTAATCAAAATTTTACATTGGTATGTTCTTTTTTTGTTGTAGAACCCTTAAAAATGGCTTTCAACTGAGGCCGAAACGCGTTGGGATTTTATGTAAATATATAAAAAAAAATTGACTTATTTATGAATTTTTTGTGGAACAAGGACACCTCTCTTATTGTTTTTAAGACTGAAACAATCGCAAAGCCTAACTTTACATCAGTCCTCAACTCTCGAGCGGCCGTTAAATTCATTGACCATTTTGACCGCTTAGTTATGGAACCGCTCTTCTAGGAAACCATAGCTTAAGTAAAGACGATGTTCACCAGTCGAACGGAGACCCCTTTTTTTACACCTGGGTTTTTTGTAGAAAACTATTGGATGAATTTAGTTAATTTAATTATGTGGCGTATCAAAAAAATATTTTAGAAACTTATCGTTTGCACATAGGTACTTTAACTAAACAAGACACAGTACTGATAAATATCATCCTAAATTTTAGGATAAAAATGCACCGGAGTTAATTATAACCGAAAATCCAAGATGTATGTAATTTTAGCTGTTAATTCCTGAGTTTTGCTTGAATTTGCCCCATAAAGTTTAATGAAAAATCCTAGTAAATTATTTTTCTCTGCAGGCTTTTAGCTGCAATTTAGCGATGTTTACTTTCACTTACGTAAAGGTTGCTTTTGGCGCGCGGTTAATTGCATTGAATAAAAATCCTTGCATATTTTTATAAAATAAAAAAGTATGACGAAGCGAACAAAAACATGTGCAATATTTGTAATGGAATATAAAACACGCTACGGGAAGTGGCTTATAGAGAATAGGAAGGAAATTTTAGAGGAAAAGGCTGAGAATAACCGAGAAATGATGACACGATTAGAAACTGTAACAGCCTCAGACTAATAACTAAAGGCGAGACCAAACATTCCCTTTGTAAATTCTCTAATGTTTACAATCCAACACTCTTCTAGACGAGTACATGAGGAGAATAAAACAGCAACACTGTTTAAATTCGCTTTTCCCATCACCAGTGGCGCCGAATTTTGCGTGCCTTAACCCACTTTGCTTCAAATCATAAAATAAAATTAGTCTGTACCCAAAATTAAAATACTAGCCACCTAATTAGAGTTAAATTTATAGTGGTGTACAACGCTTCCTCTACTTCGTTACTCACGGAAGAAGGAAGCCTTGCATGGACAGCACTACAAGGCCCTTAAACTGCGACAAATACTAACACTGCAATAGTTTAACATTCGTTTTCTTAAATAGTTCAAAATTCAAGGTATTCGCCAAGGAGCCAACTGTCGGGAGTTGTTCCTAGTATCTGCTTAATTACCTACTCTACTTGTGATCATGAGTTTAACAATGCATTCGCCAGAACTCTAATATACGTACTGGTGTTGTGATTTAAAATAATTTGATTTAAAACGGTTTGAAGTTCTTGGCCTTAGATTAGAAAATACCTAAAACTGCTCCCGTTACTAATGAGTCGAAAATTTTGATATTTTTTTGGGTTTCTTGCGAATAACCTCTCACCAACAACTTTTAAATAACTATGAAATAATTGGGAGCATATTTTTAAAACAAGTGGGAAGAGCTTAAATAGAATAAATAAAAAAAAGCACGAATTTTAATTAATTCTTTAGATATTAACTGAGTTCTCGGCAGCACCATACAAAGTTGTTTTAAAATACACCTTGTATAAAGAGATTATAATTTTAGATTTAAAATACATAAATAACCTACAAGAATACGCCAATGACCAAGCTAAAATGACACAATCTCTTACCTTCAAAATAATAATACTAGGTAGAAATATTCTGTTTTCTTTTCATCTCACGCATTGTGCTGGTCCTCAAAAAGACTTTATATAGTTCTTTTTTTTTAAATAGTCAAAACAAAACTTCAAAATCACAAAAAAACACCAAATCTCGTTAAAAACACTTCCGAGGCAGCTGTGAACGGAAAGGACTTGTCATAATTTATTTGCCGGGCAAAGTTTAATTAAAGTAATTTCTCAAATTAGAAAATTCGGTTATTAGTCTGAGGCTGATTACCTATTTAGGTTCTTACAAAATTCCGCGGCATTTTATGAGAAAATAAACCTTATGGATGGTTGATCGGGTTAGTATTGTTTACTGTTATATCTCTTTTTATTTTTTAATCTGAGGTAACAGCAAAGAAAGTCAAAGGGAACGTGAAAGAAACGAAAAATGGAAGAGCGACAGAGTCAGGTGACACTGTTATAGAAATTATCAAGAATGGGCGCAAAGTATTGATGAAAAGATTAGCCTTCATTTGGTAAATGTTTAAATCAGATAAAGGGTAGAAAGTAAGCTACAGGAGTTCGAAAAGGTCCAAACAACTATGAAAGGTTTCGGGTAAACAGTACTTTAAGTACGTTTTATGGCACAATGGTCGCGATTCTTGAGAAACGACAGAAAATCTCACCCGTCACAATTCTGGAAAATGGCGATTTTTACTTATTGCCTCACTTAAAACAAAAACGCAGCGTCTTTAATATTTATCCGAACATTGTAAGAGAAACTGCATAATATTTTTAATAACATTTTGTAAATTTAATATTTTCAAGATATTCTGCAGGACTAGTTTACGGTTACAGAATCGTCGAAGAGAAGAAGTAAAGGATCGAATATCTGGGGATCAAAGTGTATTTACTCCAGGAAGATAATGCAGCTGTATAGTGAGCGAACATATGAGAGAAATGATTTAGGAAGTATGCAGTGAAAACATAGGTTTGACTAAACAAGGATGATTTATTAAGAATCATGTAAAAATGACCAAAGGGTTAAAACAGGGATGTTGCTTTTTACCTTTACTATTTAATCTGTATCCTGAAAAAAATTTCAAAACAATGACGTCACATACTACGTCATAGTTTTACAAGGCGCTTGTGGCTCGAATAAACTAATGTTTCATCGGCGCCATCTTAAAAAACCAAAAATATAGAAGGAATCTTTTCACAAATCTATTTATATAAAAAATCTTTGTGGAAAAGTTGGAAAATCAAAAATAAAGACGTTGAGTTGACGCGAAGTTAGCCACAGTATTTTACAGTTAACTAATGCCTAGTCTACAGTCCAACGTCTTGCCACTGATTTCTATTTCTCTCTTTGTCGAAAAGAGTGAGAACCAATAGATGGCAGCGACACAAAATTTCAATGTGGAGTTTAGACAGAAGACGCATGCACTAGTTCGAAACGAACAAAAAGCTCGTTTTGAAACCATTCAAATTGGTGTAAAAGTGACGTCATTGATAACGATCGGAAAAAATTGATATTTAAATTGATTCTATAAATAATAAAAAATAACAAAATCTTTTCAATTTTATGCGGATTTTACTACATTGTTGGGAACATACATACATTTAAATACATAATTTTCTATGTTGTAAATGGTTTTAAAGCACTAATAACACGAGACTTCAGAGTTGGGACGTTACTAATCAATGAAGTATTTATTGAAAAAGTTTTTCAAAACGGGTTCAATGTAAGAAAACGCCTCCGATGACAACAGCAAGCAATAAATGCCGGGCGAGTTTGTAAATCCACCGGTGGGTCCACCGGTGCCAGCAAGAGTTCATAAATTTTAGATGGATTAAATTTTTTGATGGATTTCACCAATCTAGGAAATGTTGGCACCGATCGCCACCGGCTTCGGGAGTCGGTGGAAAATCGTCGTTTGATTAAACATAACCCTACTCTATAATTATTTAATTTTTCTAGTTTTTTTTATAACTTTTTTAAATCAAGATATCTTTTTATGCATTTTGGTTAATACAAGGTACAGTACAGAATGCTTATAATGGAGTGGTGAGCCAGATAGCCATGATATTAATGCAAGACGGTTCAAGTGAAGACTCTGATGATGAGCTAGACATCATACTAAATTGAGGCAAAAACGTACTTGCATTGAAGACTATGTTTGCACGGTATTCAATCCTTCACCCATAAAAATTTACATTTCCCAAAGAAGAAGAGAGCTGTGGGAACGACTATGAATACGGCCCTTATTAGTCACATAAATTGATTATTTTAAGGCTATAGTTTCTCTCCAGATTTTAAGTAAAAAAAAGTTCAACTGGCAATACCTTGTTCTTTAATTTTTTAATCTTTTGCCAGAGTGCATTTTTAAATGCTTAACAAAAATATCTGAAGGATTTTTCAAAATTCTCAATTATTTTTTCTTCAAAATAAAAGCTCTGGTGCTGTCATCTATCCCAAAAGAATCAAAATAATTTCGGTTTAGAATAAACCCGATTTACAAAAAAAAAATAGAGAAATACTCACAATTGCCTCTGGATTACATTTTTCCTTTTTATACTTCCTTGCTTTAGCGAAAATAAAAACTAAGTTTCCTTTTTTCTAAAAGCCTGTGCACTCCGGAAAATCACACTTCATTTAATTTGGGAGGCACACGCAGTTCAAGTGTTGGCCGATAGACCGCAGAGTTTATACGATTCCATGGTAACTGCAGCTGTTTTGTCAACAAACTTTAAATCGGGCCAGAAGAGTATTTTTACGTTTTCTGACAGAAAACCATTCGAGGTTATGTTTATCTTTCAAAAATGTGTTTTCAAAAACATTGTTCTAAACCAAATATGAAATTACTCTGCCTGTGCGGTCGCCCGCCGAAAAAGGCCTAGGGCTGCGCGGGCATTACCCCGAGTCTATCAAAAAACCAAGAGAACCTTACTGGCTCGCTGGGATTACTAGGAATTCGCATGGAAACATTCGGCGCCCATAACCCCATATAATTTTGTTTTTATTTTGATTCAAACATTTTTTTTTTAATTTCAATTATTGCGGCACAGTTATGTGCAATTGTACCAGTGAAACTTTGGAGTGCAAAGGATAGATTTTAGAACCTCAGTTTCAGAAAAACACGAATACTTGATTACTAACAAAACAGGTCAGTAAAGCTTCATTTAAAGGTTGGAAAGACTCTTGCTAGTCGTTGACGCTCCTGTTTAAAATAGAATACGATTATTTCGTCTCGCGCCAGTAGCCGATTTTTATGCATTATAAATGCACCTGTAAATGCAACCTTAAACGTTACACCCAGTTAGTTGGGTAGCGCTTTTTAGCAGGTAATTCTGCAATAAATTAGTATTTTACTTGTTTAGCGGCGCAGAACGCGAAAAGTCAAAATAAGTAACCTAACCACAAATTTTTGGCCCGGTGCTAAAAAATCTCTGGTGTCCCACTGTGGATAAACATAAATAAAGTCTCCGCGTTGCCATGAAAAACAAATGCAGTGACGTAAAATTTTGAAAAATAATCAGGTCGACATAGTTAAACTGATTTCTCGTACAGTGTTGCTAAAAACAATTCGTGTGGTTATTGGCACTCAGCCGTCTACACCGCAACGCGTTCTTTTTCCATCCATCTGTCAACCGAATGTTGGCACCGATGTTCCACCGCCATCAAAAAAATGTTGAATTTACAAACTCGCCCAATCACATTTTAATCTTAATATGTTTTGTTGACGATCAGGCTGCAGTGACATAAGATGCTTATGAAATGGAATACATATGAAAGACTACACAGAATATAAAAAATGAAGTTTGGAAGTGAGCTATTTACGATAACGTATCAGTCAATCATTCTAACCAATTTATATGTCTGGCAGCCGTTATAGATAATATTGAAATTGATGAACCCGTGAAACAAAGCAGGACGCAAAAAGTGAAGGAAATAGTAGGAGCACTAAATTCAATATGGCGGAATAAGAATTTAACAAGAGAAAATAAGAAAAGGATTGGCCAATCAATGGTCGAATCGGTACTTACATATGTCAGTGAAGTATGGTATTAAAAAAATAAAAAAAAAATTAACGCAGTAGAGATGGACTACTTACAAAGAAATGAAAGCTACAGAGACAGTAGGTAAGATAATAAAAAAAAAGATCTAAAGTGGTTTGAACATCTGTTAAAGATAGAGGAGTCAAGATGGCCCAAAAGATCTTCATCATCTTTTGACGCTAAAATAGTAATTAAAGTACAAGTCTATCCACTAAACAAGATCTGTTACATTACAGATTTTCAACGTTGAAAAAATGTAAAATTGGTGTAACTTTGAATACGTTAAGAAAAATGTTTAAAAAAAGTAAAATGTAAGTTCAAAACTAACATTCTATGGGAAAGTATCGCTGATACACGAAAGAAGCACTAATTTTGCGGTTATATTAAATCCTGGATTTAACAAGAAATGTAAACAATAAAGTAACTGAAAAATAATATTATTTGAAGTTTAATAAATGTCACTAGACACTTAAACTAAATATTTCAACGCATCCGTATCGGTATACGTAACGCGTTCGAAACAAAGTCAAAATACGCTACATTTTTGACTTTTTTATGCAATATTTCGAACGATTCCCGCTTTTTTGTAGGGTGCTGAGGACTGCTGATTAAAATCGTTGCCTACGTTCGTGGATCCCCAACGATACGTACATTCTTCCGTACGCAACGAGTGGAATCAGCTGTACTGTCATCGCACCCGTCAAATCGTTCGAAACCTGTCATGAACAAGTCAAAAATATAGTGTATTTTGGCTTTGTTTCGAACGCGTTAGGTATACCGATACGGATGCGTTGAAATATTTACTTTAAGTGTCTATTTGCTTTTTTACAGTTACATGATATTACACAATATTGCAAGTTTATTAAATGTCAAATTTAAAACAATTACGTGGTTGCTTATTGGAAAATGACTAAATACAATTGTAAGTTTTATGTAAAAATTTCAAAATTAATGAAACTTTTAACCCAAATATGGCAAAAATTTTTGAAAAAGTAAGGAATGATATCAAAAAGTTTACTGTTTTTATGAAAATCCTGCGATTTTTTTTAACTTGCCACAAAAGGGAAAATATACCTATAAATTTATATGTATTCGCAGTAATTAATGCACGATCATTTTAGGATTTGATTTTTTTACGGTTTGAGGAAATTATTATATATTTTCAGTTTTTTTAGTCTCACCAAATTATGATTCAATTAATTGTGATTCAATATTTGTATATAATTATTGCAACTGAAACCTTTTTATATGTATTTTATTAATTAAAAACAATTAAATAAATTAATATTAAAAAAACCAACTCCCTATTTTCTGTAAAACTCAACCAATGACATCACCGCATTAATATATCGTGAATTGGTGACAGTTCTCAAGAAAATCGAGATGGTCTAGTGGGCTAAGGCGCTGAAACCTTCGTGTATCATCTTTGGATTAAGAGTTCAGATTCCGTCGGCCTTTATTTTTATATTTTTTTTATTTGTTTTAGATGTAACCGCGAATATTAAATATTTTAAAGCACAAAAATATATTTTTTATGTTGTTTAAAACAATATTTAACAAGTTATATGCAAGTCACATACTTGTTAAAAAAATCTAATTTAACACTGTTATGTAAATGTTTAGGGCAATTGATGTACTGGCAATGTAATATCGTCGTTAAAGTTACAAGTTGCGTTACATAACAGGTTACAAAAATACATTGAGGTAATGTAAATGTAACAGGTTTTTGCTTAGTGAGCAGATGTTTACGGAAAGCGCGGCGAAGGAGCTGAGTCCGGAATTTCTAGAAGAGTACTTTAATGACATTTCACGGCCGTGTATCGTACAACGTTTTATTTCATACTGTCAGTGGGAAATCCATTATTTTATTCTTATTTTTTTTTAGTTAATTTACTGGACTAGTGATGTAATGTATCATTTCCGGACTGAAACCGATAACGTAATGGAGTATATTACAGTACAGTATGAAATAAAGTCAGTTAAGTAACATGGACTTTTTGATTTAGTATACCTGTCCTACTATCGCCGGCAATATTAATTGCTAAAACCTTAAATCCCTATTTAACCCGTTGCTTACCCAAGTAACACAAGGTGCTGAAAAACTTTTGCAAAAGCGTTGCGACAGCAAAAGTCCTCTACTATTGGGTTTTTGCTGTTGTCTGCCACAACGTCTTGAAAGTGTTGATAAAACGTCGCCTAGCCCAATTTGGCAATCGTCTTTTGGTCACTGCAATAACCATTGCAGCACTTTTATGTATATATATATATATATATATATATATATATATACAGGGTTCCTAAGCAAATTCTTAAGGGGCCAAGCAGCCGTGTATAAGACGCAGACTAACGGAAAAGCACATTAAGCAGAAAAGGATGGGCATGGGGCGACTTTAATACCAAACTGATGAAAGATATCGTAAAAAAAAATATTTTTCGGCTTTTCATTTTGTAACCATTGTCCTTATGCACTGTTTACAGGCTGGGGACTGAGATACATGCAAATGACTAACCTAAAGCGTTCATACACGGCCGGAGAAATCGACTGAGATATTTCCGTAGAAACTTTATCAAGCAAATAGGACGGGTTGACGCCTTCGAACGTCCAACCCAGGTTTTGCACTTTGATTCGAAATCAAAAAGGAGGAACAGTCAGATGTGGGGCCGTGCACAAATTATGTAACGGTGATTTTACCCATTTTTGACCCCCTCCCTATGTAATGTTTTGTAACGGTTTGGCACGCCACTCCCCTAATATTTCGTAACGATTTCAAGACGACTACCCCCCCCCCAAAAAAAAAAAACTTTTCACTTATTTTCATTCCAAATTTTCTTAGTTTCACACAAATGCAAACGCTGTCGAAAACCTCCCTCCCCCTACGTAACGTTTTGTAACCCCCCTCCCCCCTATGACCATTACGTAATTTTTGCACGGCCCCTGTAGTCCCAGTGGAGGAGGGCTAGAAAATTGATATTTTTTTCTTAAAAATTATACTCTTTAGACCTATTTCTTTGCGTTCCCGAAATTACGTAATTTTTATTTCGTGCTTTGTTTTTCTAACATTTTTCTAACATTTTTGCGTTCGGCTAATTTAATTGAAAAATTTTTGCCTGCGGCGCCCTTTATCTTCTCACTCGAAACCAAGATCCCCCGTTTTAGGAAAACTGATCCCGTCTCTGTTTCAAGATTTTTTCGAATAAAAGTAGAGTATGACCATGGGGGAAATAATTTTTTTCTACAGTATGATGAAAATTTCGAGAAAGTTGAAGAAAAAAATAAAAAAAGTGGCAGAGCTCAAGTTTTTCGTAAAAAAAACATTTTTTGTAAATAAACAGAGCAAAATAAATCTTTTTCACCCCTTTTTGGGTGTTACAAATATTGGCAGCCCCTTATTTTTCGCTTTTACCCTCCCGCTAGTTTTGTCATGTCATAAAACACCTCGAAAATATCAAATGTAGTGTAGGGCCAGCTTTATTTAAAATCAATAATATCGCAAGCAAAAACTGTTCAGGAAAAACAGCGCCGTTTATTGATTTCTTTGGCTGCTAGTGCTAGCTGCATGGTTTGGCCGTTTCCGGATAGATGTCACTAGTAGAACAGAATGAAAAGAAATTTAATTAAAAGCGAAGATATTTCTTCTCGAGTATACTGCATTTTAAAAACACAAAATTTACTAAAGTGAAACGACTCGAAAGGAAATAAAAATGCAATGCCTGTGAATCCCAGTTTTTCCTCGATCATCTCATGATGTGGCCGCCATCTAGCGGAATTTGCAGACATCTTGTCAACGGTTATTATTGCAACTATGATTTATGCTCACAATGAAAGAGTGGCGACAATTTTTTCTCATGAAAGCAGTCCGGAGATAATAACAAACTGGCACCATTGCTCAATATACCTGTTTCTTTTGTGCGCGCAGAACTTTCTATGCCATTTCTGTTTGATTTATTGAAATCCTATCCCTAAGGAAAATCTTAGGAACCCTGTATACAAATAAACGGTTGATGCGGATTTGAAAACACAAGTATGGATGTATCGGATTAAAGGAATATTTATTTATGCACATACTTAATATCGCATTTCTGGTTTCATCCATGGACCAAATTGATATGCGATGGCCAGTTTACTGATAATATTTATCACGAAACCTCACCAAAACACGCGCGCTTCACATATTAAAAATATTTAAAGTTTTTTTTATTATTTAGTATTTAGCTTACATTTGTTTGTTTTTTATTATATTTTATCTCTACCTTAAAACTGGTTTTACTTTCGAAAATCTACTCTTTTTATAGAATGTTTGATTTTATTTCGGAAAAAATATTGTTTCTTTTAAGGTTTTTTTCGTGTAATGGCCGCCATTGAAACTAATTTCCACTATTGTTTCTACTTAATATGAATAAGGGGCGGGGCTTTGTTCGCAAACCAAGCCGAAAGAACCCGACGGCTAAAATTACTGTGTTTTAGCGGAAAATGTTTTTCTCTAACTATTTTTACAACTTCCTGCACAGAAAGCCCATATTGTTGAAACGACCCGAAAAAACCTGACAGCTAAACTTGCTGTATCATAGCCAAAAATATTATTTTCTGTTTGTATAACTTTATTGCTCCAATTTAGTTTTTATTGGTGTCAGAACTGATTTAAAAAAGCTACAAAATTTGGCTTCAATGTATAGCCAATATTCTGGATATTCTTCTGCCTAAAGAACAGTATTTTTGAGCTAAGTTTAATAAATACTTTTGCTTTTAATGCCAGTATGGTAATCAAAATGGCTTGCGCTTACATTATGAAAGCAAAAAGTATTACAAAAACTAAGCAAGCTAACTTACAACCAAAAAGGTGCTGACAAAACGTCTTCACACCTTTACTTTGGTCATAAATTATAATGTGTACAATGTGTGTTACTTGGGAAGTATTAACATGGCGACAATTAGAATTTGGTAAAATTTTTAACAGACATTACTTTTTTAAAAACTTTGAATTTTTAAAAGGTTTGCACCACATAATATATTAATAAGACCTTATACGTTTCTCCAATCAATGTAATATAAACGTGAAACTACACCGGCCCTAGGGCAGGGCAATCAGGGCAACTGCCCAGGGGTGTTAGTGTTGCGACACTATAACATCGTTAATATTAACAACAATTTATTTTTAAATAATTTTTATCAGCAGCATTTAAAACTTCTCAAAAATTTTCACCTGCAAAGTGTTTGGGCCCTTACACCCGGTTTCCACCCACGACTTTTTCGTGCGTGCCTGCTCACGCATCACATGACTCATTTCATATTGACATGAAATGATCCAAAATTTGTAAAACTCATGGTACTAAAATTGCAAAAACTTTTGCCTGCGGCACTATAACCAGTGGAGAACCGAGGGGAAGATTTTGAGGTTAAAACCCCCCGAAAAGTCCGGTTATATACAATTGGCGCAATTAAATAACAGCAAAAATAAAATATATAGGGAATAAAGCACTTTAATTTTTAACAAAAATCTTTAAAAAATCATAAATTGCAAAGTTTTTCACCTGCGACGCTATAACACCTTCCATTATTACGATTTCGTTCGCTCATGACCGCTAATTTTTGATTTTTTTATTTGTTTTCAATTTGGATCACCATCAAAATGGTCTTTTTAATGTAATTTTTTCAAAACACTTTGCATGCGATTTGGTGCCAAAAATATTTATGATTGTAGTTTAATGGCATTTTAAGTAAGCATTATTTTGTGGAGTTTGTTATTTAGATTTGAGGACCGGTCCGCCACCCAGCTATGATTACTTCCCTCAGAGAAATAGCCTCCGCCCGCCCTGAGAAAAATCTTGGCTCTGTCCATTTTTCTTACACTGAAAAAATATCGTACATAGTATTAATAACAGGCGTTTATTAATTTTTTATGGATAATTGTGCATCAATAACACGTAACTGTTACAAAAATCGGAGAAAAGTTATAAAATTTGTCATATTCAGTAATGAAATTAATAAACGGAAGTTACGAAATCAATGAAAAATGTTTCTTGATATTTTATAGAGAGTTGTGATTAGTAGTTGTTATTAATAGGTTATGGAGATAATAAAAGAGCCTATGAAATAACTAAAACATGTAAACGATTTTAATCAATGCCTTAAATAAATTTAATAAATGGCGATCAGTGACTGTCGTTTAAAAGTTGTTATGGAATGTATGTAGTTTATGGAAATTATGAACCGGTCATACAAAATACATAAACATGGTTATGAAATTTATGTACAAAACAGTCCTTTACTAAATTCATTCTTGGGTGTAACTACAAGCTATGAAAACATGTCTCTTAATCCTTGATTTCATAACACCCTTCACAAAAATCATTCTTAAAGACTCTTTCAGTGAGATTTACTAAAAGGGTTTAGCCTATTTTGGACAGGTCCTCAGTTTAAGTGAAATTGTTGGTTTTAAGCATTTTATACCAACTTCCTTGAGTTTTGGACATAGTTTGATTTATAAGAGTAATTTTAATTGTTTTGTTTAGTGAAGAGTCATCGTAATACAATCTTTTGTTGGATTTAAGAAGAAAATTTATATTTAAAAGAAGTTTTTTTTAACCCTAGGGGGGGATCTAAATGGTAAACACTCTGTTGAGTAAATTAAAATTGACGTTATATGTTACTCTTATCAAAACTTACCCTTGTTTCGCGATTAATACTCACTGTCACAAAACCATTTCGATATGTAATCATAAAATAAGAATTAGATTAACTTTGTATTTATTCAAAAGGGGTTTTTATCTATCAAAAGTATCAGTACAAACTCATCGCAATCGCAAACTACAAATAAAAAATATTTCATCAAAGTAGGTCATGAAAAAAAATGCGACTAAATACAGACCTGAATCCAACTGATGCGTTCACAAAGGAGTCATGTCGACTTAACGAACTGTTCGGTGCTGCAGAGTTGAGACCTTTGAGTGCGACCTTTCAGTGGAAAGCGTTGTTTGATGATTAAGCTTTTAGATAAACTCAATGTTTTAATTTTAATTCTGTTTGTAAATAAATGAATAGGTGCAATTTTGGATTTTTTTCATTGGAGACAGTTTTCGTGCATAATCAGTGACCTTCACTTAGGTTTGTTTTGCCTCGTAGTGCATTCATAAATATATTCTTTGTGCTGAAAACGGATTCAAAATATGGCATTTTTCTGGACAAAATTGAAGGCGTTTTATTGATGAATAAACAACTTGGGATATTAAAACCCCTAGAGGTGGTCTAAAAAATCATCAACTTTATAACGCCAAACACAGATGATGAAGCTTTTATGTGCCAAATTGTTGGCGTATTCATCATTTGCCATTTTGAAACCTGTCAAAAAAAATAGTTTTAGGGCATTTTCTCCTAAAATATGAAATATTTTGAGAAAAAAAGCAGTTTTTCTGTGGTATTTTGCAATAACAATACAAAATAATCAATAACTTTGTATCTTTTCTGTACGGGTAAGTGTTTTTCGAAAATGAGTTTTCAAATTTAGTACCCCCCACGAGTGTAAATATTTAGACCTGTGGTGGCTACTATTTTAGATCTTAGTAAATCCCACTGTTTATGTTGTAACAACTTTTTTTTTGCAAATGTCTCTTGCAGCAGTAAAATCAATAAATCGTTTTGGCTATAAAATTTGTGTAAACTTGATTATGATATTAATAAAACTTTACATCGGAGTAAAAATCACATACAAAATACATTGGCTCAATGTACTTTTTTTTAAGAAACGGTGCCTTTTTTGGTTCAGAGTATTATTAAAAAAAAATCTAATAATAGTGAACATGATATACCCCCCTAAATGATGCTATACAACTTTTCGAACCACGCAAAACAGGATCCAACAATAAAAATATTCTTTTTCTTGTTTTTATAATTTCCTTGAATTTCTGTTATGAGAACTTGGAACATTAAAAAAAAATTCGCGAAGGGGGGCGCCAAATTTATGTTTTGCCCAAGGCACCAAAAGCTCTAGAACCGGCCCTGCGTGCTATATCCCCCGCTAGGACTTTGAGGTAAAACCGCCTCTGTGTTGAATAGGCTTAAGTTGCATAAAAAATTTTACTCAAAACTAAGGATTATCACTTACGTACTCAATAAAAACTGCCTTTTTAAGTTTTAACGAAAGTCAAAAATTCAAATATATTCCTATTTAGTTGAAAGACTTTCATTCGTGACAAACTCTTTATTCTCCAAGTCTCAAGTTCAAGTTCAACAAAGGTTTATTGTCATAAAATAGAAATTTTAATTGACAAAGCAGGTGTCTAAAATTAAATTAAAAAGAAGACTACATTACATGCATTAGTAAAAGTAATATTACTGTAAATCATAAAAATAAAAATTTTACAAAATACAAATTACATCTAGAAACATACAATAACAAACGTTTATTCCGCCTTGATCAATAAAATCTGAAATACATAATTTAGGCAGCGAAAAGAATATTAATGTAAAACATAAAATAAAAATTGTACAAAATATATATTGCCCTACAAAATATATAAATATGAGCTTTACTTCTTACATATCTGTAAAAAAAAGTCGTTAACAGTATAATAAGCTTTTTTTGTCAAAATTAGTCTTAACTGAGACCGGAAGCGTTCCATTCTCTGGATATTTCGCAACTCCATGCTGAGATGATTATAAATTTTGACCCCTTTGTAAACAAAAGAGTTTTGAAAAATACCAGAATATGGCATCGGCAAAGGCACATTGTTTTTTTGTCTAGTATCATATGAATATTGGTGAGTAGGAAGTCGAGATCTATAAGATAAATAAGCATGCAGGAGTCAATATGTTGTTCTTGATGAAAAGAGGTTTACAATGTGTCCTTGGTGATGCCTGACAGGTTTCTAATTATTCTTTTTTGAAAAACAAAACCGGAATTGAAGAGGTACAAAGAGCACGCTCCCCAAAATGGTAGAGCATATCTTAGGTGTGACTCAATGTTTGCAAAGTAAACATTTTTGGCAAAGTCTCTCCCCAATTCACGAAAGCTCACTCAGACCGAGTAACATCCTGAAGCTAGTCTTTTATTGAGTCTATTTATATGCTGCTGAAATTTTAATTTTTCATCAATCTCCAAACCCAGAAATTTGGTATTACCTACCGAATTAATTGTCTCGTTTCCTGCGACAAGATTATCTATACTACAATTAAATCATGACATTAGTTTTAGAAACATTCAAGCAAAAGACTCATGTTGCTCCATAAGACCGGAGCATCGTCTGCAAATGCTGTTATTTTCCCGGAAATATCAAGTTGAATTAGGTCATTAATGTATATCAAAAAAAGCGTAGGGCCTAATACCGAGTTTTGCGGTACACCGCATGAGATGGATCATTTCTTTGATGATACTAATACTAAATTATTGCAGCCAACTATAAGAAACTCCACAAAATCCATAACAAGACAGTTTCCCCAGCAGTGTCTTGTGATCTACGCAGTCGAATGCTTTAGACAAATCACAAAACATCGCTGCAGATGCCTCTTTTTTATTAATACTTGATAAGAGTCGAGACAAAAAGTCATGCATAGCATCAGAAGTGCTTTTCCCTTGTTGGAAACCATATTGATTAACGTCTATTATATTCTGTTTTTTTAGAAAAGATCAGATTCTTTTACGAGCTAAAGTCTCAACTAGTTTTGAGAGGGTGGAGACGAGAGATATAGGTCTGTAATTTGATGGTAAAGATCTATCACCACCCTTATAGAGAGGAATAACCTTGGATGTTTTTAAGGATGAAGGGAAAACGCCAGATTCAAACGATAAGCTGATAGCGGTCGATAATATATTTAAGGCAGGTGCAGGTAATTCTGCTAAAATATTAAGTGAAATGCCGTCTTCGCTTGTTGATTTTTTATTTTTCATAGTTTTTATAGTTTCTGTTATTTCAGCAGAAGTTGTTGGAGAAAAAAAGAAAGTTTCCGGAATATTAACATGCGAAAGATATAGTAATGGATCAGTTGATGGACTAATATTATGTGTCAGTGTTTGCGCAATAGAACAGTAATAACTATCAGCATCAATTCTTAAGGGTTGAGAAAACTTTTGCGATTTTCCCATAATTTCATTAATAATTGACCACAATTCACGTTGTTTGTTTACACAACTGTCAAAGCGCCGCGAGTAGTACATTTGTTTAGCTTTTTTAATGACCAGTCTGTATGTTTTCCTTTAATCGGAAAAGTATGTTTGTACTACCGGAGAGTTAGGAAAGTTTTTATGTAACTGGTTAAGAAACCTTAAATTGGCAGCCGAAGTTCGAATTCCAATTGTTATTCATCTTTTTTTATCTTTTCGTCTATTTTTTAAAAAGCGAATTGGAAATGCTTTATCAAGGATTTGGGATAAAGCAGAGTAAAAAGATTGAAAAAAATCATTTGAGTCTGATAACGAGCCCCAATCATAAGAAGCACAAATTGCACTAAAAGTCTAAATTTATATTCTACGGCGATTCTTCACATGTTCGACCTGTATATCACTAGTAAGAGGAATAAGAGCTAGAACAGCGTTATGATCGGAAACGGCGGGGTCAAATACCTCACAAGTAACTTCTTCATCCGGTATATATTCTTGTGGTACTTCAGTGTAAATTATATAAAGCTTGTTTTTGGCTATCGATTTGTTTTAGTAAAAAGCCAGACTCGTTGATCTACTGAGTCTGAAACCAGTAAGTGGTAGAACCAAGGAGTAGGGCAAACACAAAGATTTCTCTTTTGGTAAAATTCTCTTTTCTATTTTTAACCTACTTTAAAACGGAATATGGTAATTTTTAAGAACTGAAATATAAGTATAATTTTGTGAGAAAATGCTGTATTTTTTATATAAGTGGCTACAACCTTATTGTAAAAAATTACTAAATAAAAAACAAAATATAAGGTATTCATTTCTAGTAAGTAAGTTGATGATTGAATGGCACGCCACTGCTATAATGGAAAGAAATTGTTTTGACTTCGTCAAATGGAAAATTTGTAGTGCCAAACATTTTAATCAGAACATTTTTTCTAAAATTTATTGTTTTTGAGTTATTTAAAAAAAATTATTCAAAGGAACCCCCTGAAGAGTGGGAGTGTTTTCACCCAAAATGTGACTTACTGCCCTTTACCAGCAATCTCAATGATATCAAACGCTACGGGAATTTGAGGCCCATTTAATAAACACCATAAAAAATTGAAATTTCCATATTTGGAGTAATGGAATTTATTAAAGTGAATGATCGTCTCTATTTGCTCGGGCGACAAATTCTCGATTTTTATGAAAAATGCGAATTTCATGGCTCCGATAAAAATTTATGGTTAGTCTGTTTAATGCCTTGCCTCAAGAATGTTTTTAAATTAGATTTAGATGGGATTAATTCAAAGAGAAATTTCGATTCCAATGTTCATTTAATTAGTTGTTTTACCTCCTAGTTCTGATATGATCTTAAAAATTGAAATCTTTAGAAAAACGGTCAAATCAGAAACGTGGTTATGAATTTGACGCAGAAAAAAACTTGCATCTCACTTTGGCAAAACAAAAGTTTAAAAACCTTATAGCACTAGTACCTAACCATGACAATTTATTGAGTGTCCAAAAATAAATTCCCGCCACAACATTTACTTAAGTAGATACAACAATAAACTTTTTGAATGTCCATTGCTTTAAAAGCTTTTGTGAGGTTTCAAAACTATTAACCATTTTGAAAAGCCAGGTCTTTAAAAGTTTAGAATTTAATGCCAAAATTGATAATCTGTGAAAACCTAATATAAACGTTTTAAGTGGGATTTAGTAAGATCTAAAATAGTACCCTCACAGGTCTAAATATTTACACCTATAAAGGGTACTAAATTTTAATTTCCACTTGTTTAGTTGCCGCTTGAAATGAGGGTGACCCTTGAGATTTACTTGGTTTGCAAAAGTTCCGAATATGCACTTGCAAAAAGTAAGGAAATTATTGACAACGTGGCAGTTATTTGATTTTTTTTGTGTTTTTTGTGAGGTGAGCATGATTATTACCCGTCAACTGTCAAAAAACAACAAAATTTGAGGTTGTTTAAAAAAAAATTATTCGTGATTTATGGTTATATGGAGAAAAAGGCAAATACAACTACTATAATTGGTTAACTATGAAACCTGACTATTTATTATTATACCACCAGACCATCCAAACCACTTTTTGTGTTTCTTTGCAACAAATTTGCGAAAAAAAAGTGATTTATTCGCATAGCGAAAAAAGTTTTCTTTTAAGAATTGTGCAAAGTTTTAAAAACATTATTTTTTTGGCATTCTAAACCTTTTGTAAAAGGTATCTTTATCCATTAGTTACAAAGTCTCATTCTTCATCTTCTTCGTCATCCCAAAGAAGTTTTATTTAAAGCACAGACCACTAATCACAGACAGATTTTAAGGCAACGGAACAATTTTATTACTTGATAAAATTAATGACTTTTGTGTAAAAACATAACCAAAAATATCGCATATACCCTCAAAATGCGCTTAAGTCTAAGTAATTCTAAGGCTTATGTTAACTGCAGTTTAAGTACCACTTACTGTTTTAACATCATTGCAAACCAAAAGTAAAGCTTAACCCCCGAGGTGGTTTAAATTTTTTAATTTTCTTTTCTTATAAATTGAAACTTTCTTCTTAAATCCAACAAAAGAATATGTTAAGATGATTATTTAATATAAAGTTTTATTAAAGTCCTTCTTATAAATCAAACTATGTCCATACATAACCAAAAATACCTCACATAACCGCAAAATGTGCTTAAGCCGAAGTAATTCTACGGCTTATTTTAACTGCAGCTTAAGTGCCACTTATTGTCTTAACATCATTGCAAACCAAAAGTACAACTTAACCCCGGAGAAGGTTTAAATTTTTTAATTTTCTTTTCTTCTAAATTGGAACTTTTTTCTTAAATCCAACAAAAGATTGTGTTAAAATGATGTTTTAATAAACAAATTTATTAAAATCCTTCTTATAAATCAAACTATGTCCAAAACCCAAGGAGGGTTGGTTTAAAATGATTAAAACCAAAAATTTTTACTTAAACTTAGGACCGTTCTAAAATAGACTAAACGCTTTTAGTAAATCCCACCGTATATTCTAACAGAACAGTTTTAGGATAACATTTGAAATAAGCGTTTTTATTAGAAACTATGGTAGTTCTATTATTTTTGTAGAAAATTTGGCTTCCGTGGGCCTTTTGATGAATATTTTATGAAACTTATTTTAATCGATTACCAAGGGACTCACCAACACTGCCTAACCTGTTAACAGCCTCAAAAATGCTGCAGTCAAAAAGTAGGGTTAGGGTGTCAATTTTGTTTTAAATTTAGACGGTTTGAGTTAGAGCAATGAAATTTGGCACACATGTTGGCCTTCCGGCAGTGTACCTTCGCGTGTCACAAAAAATTACATATGTGGTCCCTAGGGGGCAACCGGGGCCAAAATGTGTTTTTAAACTATCCCTCATACCTTCTTCTATACTAAGAAAAAATAATGAATGAATGAAATATAATTTTTTAATTGAAATCGAGAAAATTTTTATCGTCTAACCTAGGAGCCTTGTTAACAGCCACGAAATTTTTGTAGGTATAATAGACCTGTAAGTAAAGCTTAATTTATAAACGCGCTCGGGTTTGCAGTTGAAGTTCGCGTTCGGCGTTCGTAAGTTCGTAGTTGGAAGTTCAGAAAACAGAATTTATAAACGCAGTTCGTTGCTGAAATTTGATTGGTCTGTCCAAGGTCAAGTGAATATCATGTAAAACACCTGACATAAAATCATAAACTAACCAAAAATCGAAAAAAAGTTTGAAAGTGATTTTTGTTGACAAGCATTTTGGAAAAAAATTGATAGAGAACTCCAAAAACTGTTTGGCTTCTTTTTGGTCACAATTCTTATAAATGTAACCCACAAAGCGAAGTAGAAAAACTTAAAAATTTCTTTTAAAAAAACCACAAACAAAAATGGCTGAAATGACATTTGACAGATGTATCATGTGATGAAATCCTGCATTTGGATTGGTTGATGCGAACTTCACCAACCACTAACATAAAATTTGGTTATCTCTGAACTGCGAACGCGGACGCGAAAGGCGAACGCGAACGCGAACTTTTATTATAAATGGAATTACATGTTTCAATAAGGTGATCTCCAGCGTGTGAACTACGAACTTTAACTGCGGACGCGAACGCGTTTATAAATTCCGTGTAATGGTATCAACTACCAACTGACTAAGATTAGTATGGAAGGTATGAGGTATAATTTAAAAACACACATCTTGGCCCCTGTTGCCCTCTAGGGGCTACATATGTAATTTTTTATGTGCCAATTTTCATTGCTCTAGCTTAAAACAAAAAAGCAAAAGGTTTGTGGGTGGAAAAAAAATATATTTTTTTTTAGGTCAGACACTGTAGGTAAATCCATTAGTAATCGATTAAAACAGGTTCCTTTTAATCTTGATCAAAGGTTCCACAGAATACGCTATGCCTCTAAGTATTTTAGAAGAATTTTAGTAAACTTCCAAAATAAGCAGTTAAAAAACACTGCAGAATAACAATGTCAATTGCCTTAACGCAAAAATTTGTATACTTAATCCAACCTGGCGTCAAATATCTGTAACGAGTTTCCCGAAAGCAGTCCAGCTTTCATATTCCTCTCCATATAGATAATGGAAATGTTATTGGTGAAGAGTTTCCATACATTTTTCGATATCAGAATGAGAACATTTTTCGAATTTTATTGAATATGGTAATTCGTACGGCCCACGAACATGCATGCTCGAGTATCTCTTTACTTTTATGCAATAGAGCGGTAGTAAAAAAGAGCGGCGTTTTTAAAAAATGGAGCGAACTGCAGGTTGAGTTATTGAATTATTCCGTATGCATAGAGGTCGGAATGCAAAATTTTGCGCTGCCTTTGTAATGGGATTTTGTTTTGGTTCGTGCAACAGATTTATTACCAGAATAAATGTATGATGAATTAAATTGGCGAATAAAATAGAAGATTAAATTCGAAAAAAATCGTCCGATAAAATAAATAAAAGCTTTATGAGAGGTAGAATTCTACGGTGGCGTCTATCTGCCAGCTCCCTTCTTATATCGCACTTCTGTGTTCCGTGTCTCTACCCGTCAGAGGATTTAACAATTCCCACTTCCTATTGCTGACGTCACAATCGATTTCACAAGTATGAAATTTCTCAGTTCAACGAGACCAACCGCATCATTATACAACGCCTGATTCTTAAGATATGGACCAAAATAGAAGGAGTTTCGGAGTTTATATGCCACACCGCCCCGCCGCCGCACTCTGATAGTGTTTCCATCGTAGCCACACTTAAAAGTGTTAGCGTAATTTAAAATAAACGCACTAGCAAACTTTAATTAGCATTAATAATATTAGTACGATTGCAATTGAATTAGGACCTTTCAGTTGAGGTAATAAGCAAATTAATCAAACATCAGATTAAATGCTTTACGAGTAAGTAAAGAAAAAGCCTTTTCATTGGTTGCTTAAAAAAATACCTTTCAAAACTCCATAACACTTTTAGGTCGAGCGTGACAAAAACCGAAGTCGAGTTTAATTTCGACCTAATTTCACCTTATCTCAGCGCAGCGGTAGAATGACAGTAAGTAGCTAATTTAAATATTCCCCAAATTGATTGTAAATACAAAAACTATAGCGGTGTGCATGGATCTTTTGTATTTGTCTTTAACTGTGCAAAAGACTTGGCTAAAACTGGGCATTGATCCTATAATGGATGGAAAGTCCCAGTATATATATAAAAAAATAAGTGTCAGGCATTTCACCTTTAGACCCTTAAATGCTGCTTGGGTTGTTTTTTTCAATTCGTTAGTCCCATTATTTACACCTTTTAGTTTTAAGACTTTGGGTTTAGATTGCGTTGGAAATGGCAATGAATAACTAATCCACAGCTAGCGTTGATGAAAAACTTTTACAATGAGATTTACTAAAAGGGTTTAGCCTATTTTAGACAGGTCTTCAGTTTAAGCGAAATTGTTGGTTTTAAGCATTTTATACCAACTTCCTTGAGTTTTGGACATAGTTTGATTTATAAGAATAATTTTAATTGTTTTTTTAGCGAAGAATCATCTTAACACAAATCAATCGTTGGATTTAAGAAGAAAATTACTATTTAAAGAAAGTTTTCTTTAACCCTAGGAGGGGATCCAAATGGTAAAAACTCTGTTAAGCAAATTAAAATTGATGTTTTATGTTACTCTTATCAAAACTTACCCTTGTTTATTGATTTTCGCGATTAATACTCACTGTCACAAAACCATTTCGATATGTAATCATAAAATAAGAATTAGATTAACTTTGTATTTATTTAAAAGGGGTTTTTATCTATCAAAATTATGAAAAAACTTTACAAACACAAACCCATCGCAATCGCAAACCACAAATAAAAATATTTCATCAAAGTAGGACATGAAAAAAAATGCTAAATAAAGGCCTTTCCCAGGCCAAACTTGTAAGCAAGATCTAAAATCTAGCAGGCCATGGAGCCGTCTTAGCTCCGCGCCTATACACATGCGCGAAAATTTTACGAGGCGGCCGGTTTCGCGACCTTCGTCTTCGCCCTTCGATCGAGACGACATTTTTGTTGATTTGTTTTGATCACACATTTTGCAAATTTTTTTATTGTGATATTTTTAATCTTCGGTTACGCGAAAGCTTTTAGGAGTTATAATAAAAACTGTTATATCTTGGAGCTTAAGATGTCGCCGCATAAAAAGATGTGCTGTGTGTGTGGATGCCGCCAAAGTGAAGTTCCACAGGTTGGTAGCTATTTTTTCTTAAAATTTGAAGGAAAAAGAGTGAAAATACCTAAAAATTATTTCTATTCATATATTTATTTATTTAAAAATAGAAAATACTGATTTTCTAAAAACGTAAACAAATAGAAAAATTTCGACAACTGCACAGCTGTCTTTCTGGATTTTGGTTGGTTAACCGATGACGATGGCCGCGCATGTGCAGAACCGCTAAGCTTTTACGCCAGAAAGAGACAATAAGAGTCACAAAAGAGTAAAAGAGAAAGGTATAGGCATATATATAGGACATCCTGCTTACAAAGTTGTGCGCGGCGAAAGCATTGCAAGGGCGTATATTTAAGCTCATACATATATAGGTGCTGTAGAGTTGAGACCTTTAAGTGCGATCTTTCAGTGAAAAGCTTTGTTTGTTGAATAAGCTTTTAGATAAACTCAATGTTTTAATTTCAGTTCTGTTTTTAAATAAATGAATAGATACTCTTGTTTTGGATTTTTTTCATTGGAGACAGTTTTCCTGCATAATCAGTGATCTTCGCTTATGTTTCTTTTGCCTCGTAGTGCCCTCATAAATATATTCTTTGTGCTGAAAACGGGTTCAAAATATGACGCTTTTCTGGACAAAATTGGAGGTGTTTTATTGATTAGTAAACAACTTAGGATATTAAATAAGGTGAACTAATTCTTGTAAAAACGGTTGCTTAGGGAAATTATAAAGGAACTTATTATCAATTGCCACAAAACAATCCTTTCTGGGGGCTGTAAATTTAAACCACCCCCCCATAGGTGGTCTAAAAAATCATCAACTTTATAACCTCAAACACAGATGATGAAGCTATTATGTGCCAAATTTTTGGCGTATTCAACAAAGTTTCCATTTTGAAACCTGTCAAAAAAATTAGTTTTAGGGCATTTTCGCCTAAAATACGGAATATTTTGGGAAAAAAGCAGTTTTTCTGTAGTATTTTGCAATAGCAATACAAAATAATAAATAACTTTGTATCTTTTCTGTATAGGTAAGTGTTTTTTGAAAATGGGTTTTAAAATTTAGTACCCCCCACGGGTGTAAATATTTAGACCTGTGGGAGGTACTATTTTAGATTTTAGTAAATCTCACTGTTAATGTTTCACAAAAAGCCTAAACTTATACAGTTTGTTTCGTCGAAAAGGAAAGAGAGGCGTTTTTATGTATTGTATTAGCCAAAGGTATGTCGAGATAATATATTTTTTGTGGACTTAACGTACACTGAGCAGTAAAATGGGTATCAAAGCTCAAAGATGATTCCTTTTAACTCAGATCCGTGATTTAAATGGAAGACAGCCTTGACCTTGAATAACAGCAAGTAATTTTCTAAGTTACGGTAACCCACTTTATGCTTTAGTTTACTTACAGCTTACTTTTTGTGTATGCGAAAAAGATCATAATCATATTTATGTCAATCCGTTTAAATAGGCTGGGGTAACCTCGTGGGTAACCCATATAAATGGACTAATGGGCTTGAGTTTGCATCTAGTTCTAGGCTTTTTGGTTTTTGGCGCATTCACCAAAAATTTTTGCATGGACGTAATTAAGGATGACTTACATTAAGTGATTTTTAGAAAGGTTCTTACTAAATAAGATAAGATATTATGTAATTCAAGGACAAATGAAGCCTTGGCAACGACTATCAATAAGGCCCTAAAGGAGCTCATTTTAAACACCACTAGCTGCATCACTATACACTCATTTCGTTGCAAAGAATGGTTTTCAACCACACTTTTATGATTTAAGACGCATAGTATGATTCGAGAAAATTGGGAACTCCCAACATTCCTATAGGAAATCAATTTGGAAATAAAATACATTAATTTTGATGAGAAGAAGAGTCAGTATTCGGACACTTTCGGCATACTCTGTTGTTTTATATTCACAATTGGGGCTATTACCACTTTAAACTATGATTAGATAGACCCGAATTGCTTTGAACTTTAGAGCCCAAGCTAACGGTGTGGCGCGGCGGCCTGGGACAGTTCTCTCATATTTTGTTAAAATAAAATTTTATACACAATTGTGAGTTCTTTTAAAGGTAGATGCTTGGCGTTCTTGCAATTAATGAAAATTACGTATTGGGTTAGAATAAATCACACGGTGGTTTGAAACAAATTATAGCAGGGGTTACCACAACTCAGATGCTGGTTATGATAACTTATAAGGTGTTTAAACACAACTAAGATGCTGGTTGGGACAACTTATAGCGTAAGTTACCATAACTCAGATGCTGGTTGTGACAGCACATACTATGTTTTCCAGTAAAACTCGGTAAATGCGTTATGGTAGCCTACTGTATATTTACTCATATACTATACGTTAACACATATCATGCTGCTACAGCCCATGAAATAAACAGACCCAGTACGAGCAAAAGGAAATTACTATACAATGTAAGCCATTCAATCGTGACATATGGTGCGGTGATATGGAGTCTCCGCACAAAGAATTACAGAAACAATTATTACTAAGAGTAGCCTGCGACTACCGAACGATATCAATGGAAGCTATTTAGGTTATAACAGGAATCGCGGCCATAGATCTAATTGTCGAAGAAATTGTATAGGCTTCAGTGAAGAAAACAGGGAAACTACAAAAGAGAAAACGCAGGATTCCTGTCAAGCAAGATGGAACCGAAATACCGGACGAAAGAATTATTCCCGACATTAAAACATGGATAGACTGCAAACACAAAAAAAAAGGATTACTTTATGACACAAGCTTTAACGGGACATGGATCTTTTAGGACATACACAAAGCGAATAGGCACGGAATATGTCGGTACTGTTAAAGAATAGATGACCCAGAACATACGTTAATTGACTGTCCAAGATTTGAGAACTATCGCGAAATAACAAGACACGATCTACAGATAGAGAATATGACCAGAGAGAACCTTTTCCAGGAAATGATACAACACGTAGAGAAAACTAGGGACATGATATGATAAGAACAATTCTAAAAATCAAACACGAAGATGAACGCACCCAAGAGATTAAAATATTGAACGGCGAAACAGTGACGTTATATTCCTGAGAATAGTTCCGTTATTTCGACCAAATCTAGCGGGGGGTTTAGTCCGCCGTCAAGAGAGGACGAATCGGGCACATACAGCAAACCACCAGAAGCTGGCGTCTTTGAAGATTTTGCGTCAAAAAAATATCATGAATGGTTGGTAACAACTGGGAGCCATACGTCTTGCCTTATTGGTTACACGGTTTGAGCTAGGAGGACTTATATCAAATTCTTTCTCACTGTATACTGAAACATGGGGGGTTCAGGCTTTTAAGTCAAAGTTCAAATAATTCTGCACCGGGCCAGGTAAGAAAATGCACTAATACTGTGTCTGTTTATTCAGTAGGGACTTATTGGAATAGGGTTCACCACTATTAGTGCTGGCCGTTTTCACTAAAAGTGACTAACTTAAAAGGCGATTTACCGCAGAATTACTTTTATTTTGCTAAATGCTGCGGTAATTCTTTTGGTTAACAATTTTAAAAGCTTTATTTTTTAAATGAAAAATGTTACCACAAGTTAGCTTGTTAATAAAACACTATTTTTTAGCGATGTTCTAAATTCTGCATTAAGGAGGCACCCTATATGGCTTATTCAACTAAAGGCTCATTTCTACTCACCTAACTACTTATCAGCAAGCTCAATCTTCTTTTATAACCTCACACACTTTGAACCGAAAGATTAATACTGCGGTTACCCTTGGTTTTTACCAAAAGACAAACAG
Organism: Oxystoma pomonae; assembly: GCA_963921995.1. NCBI lineage: Eukaryota > Metazoa > Arthropoda > Insecta > Coleoptera > Brentidae > Oxystoma > Oxystoma pomonae. Next base: position 74,636,578 of record OY998166.1, on the reverse strand, counting down.
CTGACCGGTGACATCACAACTCTTTTGATTCAAACCGGAGCATTTCACATTTCTCTTGGGGAAGGGAAGCATACCTAATTAAAAAAAAATATATATGAACAAATAATAATAACTCAAATAAATATAAAGAACAAAACAAATTTTTTGGTAAAACACACATTAAGAAAGAACAGAAAAGCTTAGACCTAAACACTAAATTAATGAACAAACGGAAGATGGCTGTGGCACTGTAAATCTAACGAAAAGATTTTTCTACTTCAGTGAAAAATTAACTTTCTGAATTTTGATTGCAGATGGCATAATTATATCTCGCGCAGGATCGATGCTACCTCAACCTACTGCTAACTACAGTAGGTATTTTCTTGGTTTTGATTATTCAAAGAGGGGGCGCCATTGACAGGATTTCTTCCGGTTAAGCCGTAATCTTTGGCACATAAGTGCGACCAAAATTATTTGTCATTTTGGTCAACCTAGCTAATGAGTCTCTAATAAGAACGAAACGGCGTCATTCTAGGTTCCACTTTCTGTTTAAGCAATCGGAATCAAAATTCAATCTATTTTGCACTGAAGTACAAAAAACTCTTTCTTTTCACTAAATTAATGGTGGTGAAAAAAAATCGGAATAAAAACATCGATATTTCTGAACATCGATGTTTTTTTTGCTTTTTTAAAAGAGTATTCCGTTATTTAAAGAAACTGTTTTATTTAAGACTTATTGTTAATTTTAAAAAATTCTTATAATAAGCATGTAAATGAGAGATTTATAATAATAATTAATCGGTACATGATATAAAAAAGCTATTAAATATCTACACTAAAGAACCACAAAAAATATGAGTAGTACATTCAAAAGTAACCATATATTACATATATCATTGTTTCAGATTAGGTAGCGACATTTATTGGCGGCAAAGCCGACCGATATCTCAAAAATAGGCAAATCCTGTTTTTTTGAGCCGCAGTGGGTATATAGTACAAGTGCAAAATTCTCTGACACACTATTTCCTATTATTTTTTTTCGATCGATGTTCGATGTTCCGATGTTTAAAAAAAGTATCAATGTTTTAACATCGATGATATTTTATGAACATCAATGTTAAAAACATCGATGTTGAACAAAAAACATCGATGTTTTGTGCCCATCACTAGTTTAGTGGATAACGGCGATGTCTTATTGCAGCAAATTCGTCAACTAGTTTGTCCAGATCAAACTCCTTCTACTTGCATCCCCTTCCCCTATCCAATTGATGCCCCTGAACCGAAGTTACGAAAATGTATTGGTTATAAACAGTTATTATTGTTCCATCGCGGTAAATCGCTTTAAATTGCTCTGCGATCTGTATTATTTGTAACCTAAACATTTTTTCTCTTCTGATTTTTATTATCTTCTTCTTGGCTCTCTTTTCTTATTTATTTCCAGATAAACTGTGCATTTTTTTATAAAAAAAATCCAAAAAAAAGTTTTATTTTTTTTTTAAATCTTAAGAATCCGTAAATATTGTGGTCATAATTTAAAGTCACTTACACTTAAACTTTTTAGATAAAAGCTAATTTCGCCTTAATCATTTTTGTGCTTGTAAGTTATGTTTTTATCAAATCTCAAAATATAGACGGGCGGTATCCGATTTTAAAACTTCCACAAATAAAGTCAAGCCGGACAGCGTGAAATATGATAGCTGCTGCGCACGCGTATCTGTCAACAGTGTCAAAATACCTCTAATAAGTCCCTAATATCTGCGCCCTGTGCGCACTAAATCACAAAACGCCGTTCGTTTATTTAATATTTTGGGTCAGCTTTTTTATATCGAGCAAGCAAATTGAGCTACTTTTTTCACTACGAGCTTGTTGAGGGAGCTTCTAAAAATTTTAATCTTCTTTGTATGATTGCGCGGTATTTGATATTTCTTTGTAAGCCAACTTTCCGAATTCATGGGAAGTAGGTCTTCATTTTTCATTTCATTTACATGAATAATTAATTTCCTAATCACATTCTTAATTATAATGGGTAGAACTATTGTGAGTGGTGGCAATGGAAGCAAAGGCTTTGATTATAAAGAAAAACATTTAAAAATAAATTTTTATACAAAAAGTTTTTAAAGAACAAGCTTTTATTAAATGCACTCCAATGTAGAAAATAACTTTTTATTTTTCTTATACCATAATAAAAGCGATGGGCGCAAATTAAAAATTTTAACTTTAGGTATCGTGTATCAGTTACATCGACGATTCACCTAAGAAACAGTTGTATTACTCTATAAGCTAAGGACGTTTTCAAAGGCCTTGTCAAGCAAGGCAATATCACGGGTTCTCAGCTTTTTTAGATGAAAGCATATTGTTTATCATTCGAATAGAAGAAGAATTTAGTTCTTCTTTGGTAGTTCTCTCTTTGTCACCGTAAAGTTAAAATTTTTAATTTGTGCCCATCGCTTGTTCCTAAATTTTTTTTTTAAAGGTTTTTTTTAAAAAAATATATTTTTTAATTTTTAGATTAGTACCCTAAATCGTCCATTTTAAGTTCCCCATATTAAAATTTTTAAATCTGATCAAAAATTCATACCCCCTTCCTGAAAAACCCCTGTATGCCAATTTTGATTTAAATCGAAAAAACTAAATCTTTTCCCCCTCCACATCCCTCGTTAGAGGGAAGTGTGTACCTAACAATTTCATAATATTGTATTGTCGTCGGAACTATAAACGAATACTAAATTCCCTTATCCTTAATCGTCCATTCTCAATCCGCCATATTGAAATTTTCAAATCTGATAAAAAATTCATAATCCCCCTCTCCTCCCTAAAAACCCCTGTATACCAATTTTGATTGAAATCGAACAAACTAAATCTTTTTCCCCCTCCACTTCCCTCGTCAGAGGGAGGTGAATACCTGAGAATACCATATTGTTATATTTTTACCGGAACTATAAACGCAAACCAAATTTAACACAGTCGGGTGCGGATAAATCAGTTAAAATTGGTTAGTAAAACATAACAAAAATCTTCCATTAAATCAATTATATTGAATGTTCAAAATCTAATCAAAAAATCATATTCCTTATCCCCAAAAGCCTCCGTATACCAATTGTGGTTGAAATCGGACAAACTTGAGTGTTTTCCCCCTTCACTCCCCTCGTAGAAGGAAGTGGTTCCTAATAATGACAAATTATTGTATTGTCACCGGAACTATAAATGCATGCTAAATTTGAAAGCAATCGGATGTGTATAATTTAGTTAAAAGTGGTTAGCAAAAAATAACCAAAAATTGTCCATCTTGAATCCGCCATAATGAATTTTCAAAATCTGATTAGAAATTCGTTATTTCCAAGCTCCAACACACCAAATTTCAACTAAATCGGGCGTACTTCAATTATACCCTCCTCTACCCTCTTGGAGCAGAGAGTAGCTGTCAATTTCATCACACTTGTGCTGTCACCGCAAGTAAATAAGCATGCCAAATTTGAAGCGGATCGGATGTCGGGAAATTGGTAAAACTAATGTTGCAAGATTCCACTCGAACAAACATACATAGATACATTGCAAGTTAAATAAAAGCTTGTAAAAAGATGTTTATAAAAGTTATGGTTAGGTTGTAGGCTCCATAGGCTCTAAACCCGTTCGGTTTTTATATTAAACTCTATGAACTCTATGATCAGATGACCTCTGCTCAAGTTCCACAAGCTCAAATTCTCGGGAGAATAACGTAAAATAAGGGTTTGCTTGTGCGTTGTAAGAAAGAATATAAAAAATGTATAATCGACGATTAATATGATTTATGGTTATTCAACGTTAAAAGCCTATAATCCGACTTTCGCTTTCAACCGGTCCATTTGGCAATTTTTTAACGATAATGTATAAAAAAGGCGAGTTGAGAACTGTTTATGCTTTTTCTTGCTGAGCAGATCTTGTAAGGGCTTGAATTGTATGTAAAAAGAATAATAATAGGATTTGAAATTTTTCCTTTTAGTTAAACAAATGTTATTAATGAAGCATTAGGCGAAAATAATTATTTAATTTGTAGTTATGTTAAGATTAAATATCTAGTAATCTAGAAAGGACTAGAATCTAGTATCACTAGCGGCCAAAAAACTAATGAAAATTTTCGATTGCTTTTTACAGATCAGCCTCATTTTTTTTATAGCATATGTGTAAAATTTGTGTTATATTTTTATTTTTAAATGTAAAACTATAGAAACTTTACAATCAAAAGTATAAAATTACCAATACATGTTAAATTTTTCTTTCTAAAATGTAAGATATTTTTTATTTACGTAAGGCCACAATTTTACAAAGTACAAATACATTTTATAGTGTAAATCTGCCCTAATATTGTAAATATCTCAACTAAAAATTGTTATGTACTACAGGGCAGTTCTGGCATGTAAGTGCCTTATAAATGTCACCAGTTTGCTGTGTTATGGTTTCGAAAAACTCACATAGGTGTTAAAAGTAATTTAGCGATGATTATGTTGTTGTAGGAATGTTCTTATAGCAACAGAAATATCTTATAAAAGCTCTGTTTTTTTCTGTAAGAACATTAATACGGTGTAACCATAGGGCAGAATTTCCACAAAGTACTTTAGGCTTTTAAAATATTGTATAAGAGTGTTTGAGGCCCAATTATAAAATAATTTTAAATCAAAAGGGTTCTATAAGATCTTACCTGTAATTTCACTTTTTGTAAGAATGTTCCTACAGCAACAATTAAAAGAATCTACTATAAAAGCTCTGCTTCTTTATATAAGAATATTTATACGGTTTTACTATAGAGCAGAATGGCTGCAAAGTACTTTATGCTGTTAAAGTATTATATAAGAGTGTTTTGCTTTATGAAGATACATTAAAAGAGCAAAAATGTGATAACCACCATATATGATCTTTCTAGTAAAACAATTAAGTGGTTGGTGGTGGATGAAAATAGCTACTACTATTTTTCCTTGCTTTTGTGTTATCCGTATAATTGGCCAACTGCCCAATTGAAATCAAACGTCATTTCTCACATAACCTTAAACAATAAATTAAAAAAAGGATATAGCGAGGGTGAATAAATAACAAAATCAATGAATAGCGAGCTTTCCCTCAAAAAAGGTAATGGTAACCGTAGATCCGGATATCGCACTTGTGGTGCTCATCAGTACGGTGCTAGGAATTAGGAGATAAAATGATGATGAAAATATGTGACACAGGATTCATGTAAAAGAAAACCATCTGTCAAATTGCAGAATCGGCAGATGTACCTTAAGGAAAATTAAGCGTCTCTACAGAGTCAGATATAATTATCTTTACAGATATCCTAAGCTCTGGAGTCAATAAATTTAAAAAAGGATTTAGCGAGGGTGAATAAATAACAAAATCAATGAATAGCGAGCTTTCCCTTAAAAAAGGTAATGGTAACCGTAGATCCGGATTTCGCACTTGTGGTTCTCATCAGTACGGTGCTAGGAATTAGGAGATAAAATGATGATGAAAATATGTGACACAGGATTCATGTAAAAGAAAACCATCTGTCAAATTGCAGAATCGGCAGATGAACCTTCAATTTGAAGGAAAATTAAGCGTCTCTACAAAGACAGATATAATTATCTTTACAGATATCCTAAGCTCTGGAGGTAATAAATTTAAAAAAGGATTTAGCGAGGGTGAATAAATAACAAAATCAATGAGTAGCGAGCTTTCCCTCAAAAAAGGTAATGGTAACCGTAGATTCGGATTTCGCACTTGTGGTGCTCATCAGTACGGTGCTAGAAATTAGGAGATAAAATGATGATGAAAAAATATGACACGGGATTCATGTAAAAGTACATCTGCCGATTCTGCAGTATTTTTAAATCTCCAAATAGAGGTAATTCAATGGCTTATTTCAATGGCGTGTAAAAATTTTCTTAAATAAATGCTATAGGAAAATTAGCAGTAAAGCGGTGTTCGTTAATAAAATTGTGGTGTACGTGTTTCAAAATAAGTAAAGTTTTCGCGTAATATTTATTCATTGTCAATATAGATTTGGTTTCGCCATTAATACCTACTGTGAAAGAAAAATCAGTCATAGTTTAAACCACATTTTGTTATTTAAATATTTATTCACACCACATTAAAAAAACCTTTCTTCTATTACTTTACGAGTTCAGGGTCTATCAATAGAAGTTAAATATTGTATAATTGTTTTCCGAAGAACCCTCTTATAGTATGGATAGGTGTTGAAACTATTCTATAAATACCACATAAGAGTTATGCATATCTTTTGTACGGTTCTTATGAGTTTATTAATAGAAGTAATTTACTCTAGATGGTGGTGCCAATTATGCACTTATAACCGGCCTTGTAGCGTCTTACATAACCCTTATAGAAGCAAATTATACAGGCATTTATTCCCGCAGTTTTTGCTGTAATAATGTTCTTTTGGCTCTTGCAGAGAAAAAATTTTACTTTACACATATGTTTAAGAAGAATGGAGCTAATCTGTAAAAAGAGATCGTAAATTTTTATTGTTTTCTTTATCAGTGCAACCTGTTCAACAAAAAATTTGTGTGTTTGGACAACCTGTATTATTGTATATCCAGTAGGTACTATGAGGATACAACTAAACACTATTTTAAAGCTTCCACTGCTAACACTCTGAAAGAAAAAGTGATTAAAACCCACCTTAGGATCAGAGATGCGGGACATTAGGAGAGCCGGTGTAATGAAGGGGACTCTGCCACTTTTCGCAAATAACCGAAAGTCAGGCAAAGCCTAGGCAAAGTCCAGGCAAAGCCCACGCAGGGGTATTAAGAGGTCACCTTGCAACAGTTCTCATATTCATTCAAATGTGCAATTTTGCATTTGAAATTTTGGAAAAAAAGCTATTCAGATTTTTTTGAGTTGGGCTATCATTTGTGATGTCAAGGATAAACTTTTATGCTTGTTATTTACTGACATAGATTGCTCATGTGAAGTGATAAAATGTGAGTTAGGAAAGAATTGGAATGACTACAATATTAGTAGATATTATAGGCAAAAAAATTAAACAAAGCTAAATGTATATACACCTTTCTGAAATAATCGGATTATAGTTCCACAACTACTGTAGCTTGGCGGAACGGTTGAGACGCTAGCAAGAATTGTCTCGAAACTCGACTGGAAGTTTATTTGAGACTGTAGTCCGAGGGGTCCAATAACTAATGGACCTACATACATACATACACCTTATTTATCTTTTACTACTTTTTTAAGTAGGTAAGTAAATATACGAAATTATCTTCTCCAAGAGAAGAAAGAAGATGTCCATGATAGTGACATTTTATAAGGTCTATAGTAGTGACAAAATTACTTTTAGCAAACAAAAATATTTAAACGCAATACAGAAACAAATAGCAAGAGACAGTCCATAGTAGTGAACCCAATAAAAATCTCAAAAATGCGTGGTCTAATCTCTTGCCAGGCTTGCTGGATATTGCAAGTTCCAAAATTGCCTAACCACTGCACAGCTTGCCCTGAGCATGCAATTTTAACAGTAGTACCATTTTTTTTTGTTTTCCCTAGTTCGTGGCTAGGTGTAAATGGGCCATGGCTGTGACAATAAAACCTAAACTATGAGATAATATAACGGCTCTATTCTTGCATTTTCTGAGAAAAATGCGTAACGATAATAACTCTCGCAATTAAGTAAGCCTGGAAATACCGATAGGCGTAGTATACCGACCGCCGAACGGAAGGTTTCGGGTTCGATCCCCGAGGCTGTCGGTAGTCTACTTGGAATTTTTCTCAAAAACTTACATAATTTTGTGAGATTAAAGAAAAACGCTGTATGGAGCGGAGTAGGCTATGTTAGCTAGAAGGCAAGCTAACACGATTCCATACCGTCCCTCGTCGAGGACGATAAGAGGATAGTACCGTGTGATCCATATATTCATAGCGGAACACGTTAAAGATCCCTAGCCCCGACAAAGGGGTTTAAGTCTAAATACCTCTAGAAAAAGAAAACTGCCTTCCTCTCATCAGACCGGTCTGGCGAGCGGGTAGGGGGGGAATGAGCCACAATAGATCCCTTAGCCGACACCGTACTGCCTCATCTCGCAGTAGAGGGAGCTGTAAATTGCACAAGTGGTGAGTCTACCGGGCAGGCGCGTCGATTGCGTCAGTAGTGAAAGCAACTGACAACCATCCGACAGCGAAAATTTTGGGTTTGTTTAATATTGTTGTTTTCTTTTGGAAAATTTGTTAATAGAGTGGGCACAAAGAGATATAAAAAGGGTTGTCTAGTGTTCTAGTGTTTCCTGTAATTTCGTATCAATAGAAAATTGGAGTCCTCTCCAGGATCTTCGAGGCTTAATTGGTGAGTATAATTATAGAGTTTAGGTCAATCTACGGCATTCTCCAAAGAAAACCCATTTGCTAGGTATTATTGAACTTTATTTTTTAAATTTTTGCACAAAAGTTGAACATGCAAGTGTTCTTGTAGGCATTCCGTGCCCTGGTCTTTGTAAGTGAAACATTCTGTAGGTGAAGGGCATATTGCGTAATTTATTTTAGGAGGAGAGGTTTAAGATGCAAAAAGTGGCCATGTGCTTCTCACATTTATTTAAATAACGCACAGACTACTAATCATAGAAAATTACGCCAGAACATTTTAGAACACAAAAAAACCACAATAATAATGGAGAGGAAGAGGGGAAGCTGCAGGGCATCTTAAGATTGCGCAAATCGCCGAGAGAGAAATCCCTGTAGCAGCGATTAAAACACAAAGACCAAAAAACCCCTGGAGATTCAACAAAAGGTACAAAGTAGTCATCCCAGACAGGGAACTATGGCGAAAACCTCCGCGAACAGTTCGAGGAGAACGCCGTGATTTGCTACACCGACGGGTCCAAACTGTCGGAGAGGCAAACCACAGGATCGGGGTTTTATGTGGAAAACCAAGAGATTCGAAAGAGCTACCCGATCGGAGAGCAAGCCACGATCTTTCAGGCAGAGGTGTATGCCATAATAATGGCTGCAACCATGGAAGAAATAAAGAACGGTAGGGAGGAGCATGTTTACATATGCTCCGACAGCCAATCAGCTCTAAAGGCACTAAGGGCGCCCAAGATCAACAACACCCTGGTGGAGAAATGTGCGGATGCACTAGAATCCTTGGGAGAGGGCAAACAAGTGACACTTATGTGGGTACCGAGACATATGGGGGTGCCGGGTAACGAGATGGCTGACGAGCTCACCGGGATCGGGGCAAGCACCCAGTATGTAGGGCGGAACCACTCCTAGGAACAACCAAGAGGCAATTGCAAAGTCGACTCAATAAATGGGCCAACGATGCCATGACGACCGCTTGAAGAGGAGGAACAGGATGCAGACAGACCAAGGACTCCTGGGGAGATCGCAAAGGGACGCTGGTCTGCTGACAGGTATCATAACAGGCCACAACCGACTAATCAAGCACATGACCCGGATCGCGGTGGAGAATGACTCGACCTGCCGGGCCTGCGGGCGGGCAGAAGAGACATCTCGACACGTTATAGCGAACTGCGAGCGATATCAGGTATTCGATTTCTCGACCCTAGATGAAGAGGACCTGCACATGCTCAAATGGGACAAAATACTGGACTTTGCAAAAAGAACAGTGAAACCAAATGAGCAGACTGCCAGACTAGTAGTGCAGGCGGTGCATTAGGGACAGGCTCGTAGTAGGGCAGAAAGGGACCAGGGAGACCTACTTGCCAAGTTTCGCGCCACCCCTTCTCTACTACTACTACAATAACATAAACAAAATGGCGAAACTACACCTCGTCAAAAATGTAAACATTTCAAAAATGCCGAGTTGTGCAAAAATTTCCAGAGCAAAAAATTATCTTGTTTTTGTGCATTTTTCTACTAGTTTCTCCATCAAATAAGTAATATAAAATTCTTTCAATTTATTTATTTTTTTGGTGCATCGGACAAAGTTAATATTTTTTGTATTAACTGGCTTGGCTTTGTTAGTGCAGACAGTGCCAAAGCCAACCGCGACTTTGAATTTTCCTATTTGTTTTTAGAAGTTCTTTTCATTACACATTTCGTGACCCTGGGGCCCTTATAGTATCTCATTGTTATGCGACCTTGCTTTCCATTGGTATAAAATGGATAATTATGCATTGTTTTTGTGGTTTTAATAAAAACTTATATTGTTGAGTTAATTTTTAGTGAAACTTTTTAATATAATTCACCCTCTATGCATCCTTATAGATTTGTTGCCTTGCTAGGAAGTTTATTTTTGTAACATATATCTCAGATCTAACCAAGTATTTTTTATTGTCTTAGAATTATTGGTTTTATTGGTATTATTATTGATATTGTTTATTGGTACGGTAATTATTGGTATTATTTTGTAAACATCCATCTTTCATCAGGAAGTGATTCCCGAAGGGTTGAACAGCAGTAAAGAGTTTTTAAGCTTTGTATTAAAAGCCTCTGAGCCATTTGCATCAACAATTTAAGTGGCCGCTCAGTTAAGTCGACTTTCTGAATTTGGGCGAGATGTTGAAAGTCACATTCTAACCGCCTACTTAACTAAGAAGACACTTAATTCGTTGGTGATATTGCCAATCGATGCGCTCAACTCTTGGTATAAAATTCCACTCTCTTATTGTAAATACAATTACTTTACATACCAAAATATATTCTTAAAGGAAGTACATGATTTTTTTACTAAACATTAATATGTACTTGGCTGAATCAAAGTACATGGTATAATGGAGTCGACAATTTTTAAATTAAGTACTTTTTTTCTGTGTATACTTGTTAATTGAGGTGTTTTTAAAATTTTATTTTTCTCTATTTTTCTTTTAAATTTTGTAGCCGACATATGCTTACTATTCCAAAAGACTACATCACTCTTATATTAAGTGGAGCAGAATGCGGAAAGCCTTTCATAAGCTATCCATCTTACATTTGACAGCAATTTAACATAAAATTAGGATTAAATGGGAAAAAGCTGTTACACGATGCCTATTTTATGGTTTCAAAACATAATTAATGAAAAAATAATTTACTTAATAAAATACGACGATGAAATAAAGCGTGTTATTTCCATAATTGGTTGAGAATGAAACACAAATGAATAAAATATTGTACAAAAAAAATATTTGAATAAATCGTATGTAGGGCACATTTAGCAGGATCCCCATTCGGAGGAATTGTAAAGCTGGCGGTCTACTGTGTTTGTTTGCTACGCGCCTAAATATTTCTGTATTTGTCAAAGATGTGTCGGCAAAATTAAGTCCTCTTAGAGGAAGAAAACTTGCATCCTATTGGGGATTGGCTAGAAAAGGCCTTCAAAGGCCTACTTGATAGTCTTAGAAACGCACCACCCTTCTGTTGCTACTACTATATCCCTCCAATTATTGTGGTCCTCGTGTTGTGATGGCAGGTAATGCAAACCACAACATTGAATAGAGAATCCAGGTGACATTGTTGAAATGATATATCCCAAGAGTTATTATACTTACTTATCCCATATAGATGAGGCCTATTACATCAATTGATAGTGAAATTATCGCTGTTTAGTAGTGGCAAAGCGAACGCGGTAAATGAGCTAATACCAACAAGGCATTAAACTATAGCATAGCCCATTAGCACTATAATCGTGCAAGATCTATTATCAAACAGTTTCCTGAATTTAGCTTTATCTAACTTAGATCACTTATTTATGAAATAGAAACCGTTTGATAAAGTATTTTGTTTTAATAAACATTCTATTTGGGGAAGTTATTACCCAGCTCTTATATATATATACATACATATATTTAGTATAAACATAAAAATTTTGGAAACCGTTTGAAAATAACCAAACCTGGGCTTTTTTGGTTTCCAATGCAATAAGATTTGCCAAACCATTTTCTACCTAAATTTACATAAAAATAAGGCAGAATGATAAAATTTAGAAAAAAAAACAGAAAATTTTACTAAAAGAGAAGACTCTGGTTTTTGGGCCTACCCCACCAGTTTTACCACTAAGAGATTTCGCAGCCACTCAAGCATCATTGTAGGTTCAACAAACCAGTACTTAAGGAAAATAAGTCAAATATTGGCTAATTTCGTAACAAAATTCGTCCGTTTTTTGCTTAGATTCACGGACAATTTGAAGCTTTAAGTAGCTCTTTTGTAGCAAGTAGTTCAGCTTTAAAGTTAGACATTTTTTGGGTATCCACGGCAGTCACACTTATTTTTGAGCTAAATTTTGGATTATCGAGTTAGACAGCTTTTTATATAAGAAATATATCAAATCTTTATTGTCAGGCGAAACATCGATCGGCCACCATGTTTTTTATTAAATTGATTTTTTAAAAAATTAATTTAAACAATATTAAATCAACATGTTCTTCTAATTTTCCATTGTTAAAAAAAAGTTTCAAAACTTTTTAAAACATTTTAGTGCAAAAAACTTGTATATTGATTTTTTTTCGAAAATGTCCAAAACCTACGAGTTTTAAAGGCTGTATTTCTTAGATTGAAGTTTATCAGGAAAATTTTTCACCATGGTTAAAACTTCGAGTGTAAACTTTAACACTATAGCAAACACTTATTACCCTAATTAAAGACCCATTATATTAGACAAATTTCTTGATAAATCTTGATAAGGCACTTTTTTATGGCATCCGAATAAAAATAGTGGCGTGAATGTTAAAAATCTTTATTGCGTACTTAATATCCGTACATACAAAGTAAATAAAAAATTTCACTGTAAATATCATTTAGCCAATATGAGGTTTACAGTTTTAAAAGAGATATTTTTCGTTAATGAGTGTTAAAAATGTTTATTGGTATTTATTATACTATCAAATGGTAAAAAAAGGTGTAATTCAACTTGCATTTGGTAAATGTTTCAATTGGGGATCTAAAAATGAACCCTTGGCTTCAGTTTTATAAACTATACACTGGCAACGTGATCTTTACGCGGCAAAAAGTTGTAGGGATAGGTTATAATGAGGAGAATTCTTCCCTCAATGGCATTGTAAAATTGAGTAGTGGTACGGCCATGATGAAGCCTGCAATATTTTTGTTGACACCTTTTTTGGTAATTTTAAACACTGTACATCTTTAAATATTTTTCATTTTTACAGAGAAAAAAAAATTTTTTGCCGTACTTTTTTAAACGTTAAAAAAACAGTGAAAACTTAATTAATAATTCTTAATTCTACGAAGCAACATTTTGGGAAGAAAACTATTAATGTCGCAAAATTATGGCTTAAAAATATGAAAAACTTACAAAAAAATCCGACACACAAAAACGTTACTGCTTAAATTACGCTAAAGTAAGTAAGTAAAAATAGTTTTGAAAAATAAGGTAAAATTTTCAAATTTTTTTCTCTTTTATATTACTGAGTTCTTTTTTTTAGATTCTTCTCAACCTACTACCTTCCACAGTCCAAGATCGTGCTACTCAGTAGAGTTATCTATTGACTGATCGTACTATCTCCCAGGGGCCTAATTCTTGAATCTCGAGAGAAGGGATCAATTCTAGGTAATGAACCCATCCCTCGAAAAAAAGATGCTTTTCCTTGAAACCTCTTCAAAATTTTAGATTGAAAATATACATTTTACGCGTATGGCTGCCTAAAAAATGAGACCGATCCCTTGCTTTGGAGTCGGGGAACGCGCACACCCACTTTTTGATAGAATGGAATGAACGATCACTGCTCAAGAATATGAAATGCGTTCGACGTGGGATCATTCGACACAAATCTATTTCATTCACTGCTCAAGAATTAGGGCCCAGGAATCGATCACAATCCAAAATCATGTCCCTCAGTGAAGTTTCAAAGAATGTTGAATGATCATACTGAAGGATCGTCTACAGATGAAAATCGTGCCCCTCAGTGGAAAATTTACGTCAATGAAGGGTATTTTTACAGCAAATAGAGTATGTACGTACCATCAAATGTGAATAAAAAAGTAATACACTAAGAAATTATTTCTCTCTTAAATCTTTAGGGTGGAAATTTACACTAATATTTTTTTACACTCTTAGAAAGGTCAAAAGATGTGAGTTTACACTCCTACTAAATTATTTTTTCCATCTATAGTGTTAAAGGAATACACTCAAAGTTAAATTTCTTTTAAACCTTTATTATTAAATTAACACTCAAAAATTGCTGAATTTTTGTATAAACTGTGCAAAAATATACACTTTATTTCTTATTGTGTACCGGTGTAGATAGCAAAAAACAAACTTGACATTTACACCGAAGTATCTTATGGATACATATAGGGTGCGACTTAGAAAACTAGGACGCGCAGACACTTGTTTTTCCCTAAAAGGAACTTCTGATCTGTTAACTTGGTAGGGTGGGAATTTAACCTCACAGCACCTAGGCCTCATTAGACCTGTTGTACAACCTCCTATAGGACTTCCCCCTAGTTCGCCAGCCATCCTACGCTTCGAACGTAGTTGATAACGTCGCCAAGGGGAGTCTCCCTTATATTGGCTAGTCTTATTTTATTTATTTTATTTTATTTTATTTATTAAGCAATCAACAGGCTTACAACCAATAACGGATTACCATCATAACTACAGTTATTTAACGATTAGCTATAATTACAAAGTAGGCAAGTTGAATACATTACAGTTCTTCCAAATTTTTTGTACGAAAACTTTGAAGACTCAATTGGAATATATCAAGCTCTTTTAATTCTCTATTCATTAAACACATTCTATACAATAAACTGTTTTGAACTGAATTGTTTTGAGTTCTTGAGGGCTCGACGGTAAGATTATTTCGTGTAAAATAGGTGGGTATACTGAATTTTTATTGACTGAGAAAATAAGGACAATCTATTTCACACCAAACTAATTTATACAAGAACATGGCTTCGGCTAATTTTCGCCATTTCTCAAATTTATTGATGGAAAATTCATTAATAAGAGTTACATATGATACATCGAAATGGTTATATCGAATATGTCACGCGAAGATCTCGTATTTCGTTTTCCTTTTCTAACACTTTTCCATTTATTTTATAACTATATTGAATCGGATTGGGTTTCTGACCATTTTATAAATTTGTTTATATCTATTTGCAACAATTTGCAATCTTCCTGACAATGTATTTCTCTAAAGCACTTAAAATCATCTAAAAAAAGTAAACAAAGTGAATTATACAGCGATCGTGGCATGTCATTGATAAGAATGTCAAAAAATAGAGGTTCGAGGTTCGATCCCTGTGGGACTCAAGAGAGCGCTGTAAAGAGCTCCGAAGCGACCCCTTTGTAAACCACATACTGCTTTCGAAAGCTTAAATATGATACACATTAATTGAGAAGTCTTTCTGAGAGACCAAACCATGACAGCTTATGCAGAAGAATATCATGGCTAACCCGACCAAAAGCTTTGGCAAAATCAGTATATATATCATCTACTTGATTGTTATTGTCTGAAGCCGAACTTATGTAATGGGTAAAACAAACCAAATTTGTGACCGTATATCGTTTGGTTACAAAGCCATACTGTTCCTTCACAATCGCTGATTTAATGTGATTAAATATTTTATTTTGTAATATTATTTCGAAAATTTTACTAGGTGTACAAATTAAAGCCACTGGCCGGTATTCTTTTAAATCTTCATGATATGGTATCTTGATATTGGACAAATTTTTCCAAACATCCGGGAAAGTTTCTGAATGTAATACCAGGTTAAAAATAATTTCCAGAGGTCTCGCTAGAAACTCCCCACAACCCTTAAAAATATAGAGTGGAATATTGTCTGGGCCACATGATTTCTTAGGTTTTAACTTCAGCATTCATAATATCACTTTTATCATAATTTTTCAAATTGAGCACAATATTAGAGTAACCCATATTATTTTGACTTACAACGTATTTAGTTGGTTGCTTATCATACACGCTCTGAAAATAATCAGCAAATATTTGAGCTATTCTAGCGTTACCTCGTATTTCCCTATTTTCATAAACCATGGAATCTGAGGAGCTATCTGAATTATTTCTACTGTTTTTAATATATTTCCAAAAACTATTTACATCATTATTTATGGACCTTTTAATTCCCAAATTATATTGTTTGTGTGCGTTTTTTATACCTTTTTGATTTTAGCTCTCAGATACGATAATATTTTTTTATCAAATTCATTGCCAAATTTTTTTATTTTATCTTGATAATATTATTTACGTTTTAGGTCTTGAATTATACTTTTCGTAAACCATGTTGTTAGTGTGTTTTGCATATGGAACATATTCTGATATGATTTTTAAGAAAATCTGATAAAAGTGACATACCGCCTCATTCACACAGATGGTCACCCAGCTCCTCCCAGTCTGTGATTTTAAGTAGCTCATATAATTTTCTAAAGTCAGCTTTTTGATAATTAAACTCACTAGAAAAATTTTTGCTTTCGTTGTCCAATTGAGTGAATACTTCCCCAGAAACTTGGAGGGCTGGGTGGTCATTGACCTCTTTTAACAAGGGTGAAGGACATCGACAAACGCTTAATCTATGGCTGCTCAAAACAAGGTCCAATAATCGATGTCTAGTGTTCAATATAAAATTTAAGTTTTTCATATCGTAGAAATTGGTAAACTCTAAATATTTTAGCTCGATATTTGTGAAATTTTGCGCACTTTCTATATTGCATACAGAATTAATATTAAAATCTCCCAGTATAAAAAGTTTCGCATTCAACAGTAAATCCTGTTTAACGCTGTCAAAGAACAGTTTATATTGCTCGAATTTGAGTCGAGGCGGAATATAGACAGCACACAAGACAATATCCACCCCTTTTATATTAATTCTGACCCATACATCCTCCACGTTCCTATCGAGACACTGCACCGCGATTAACCTTACATTTATTTCTCACCACCACTAGTTTTTTGTCAAAATATTATGAAAGTCTTTTTGTGATAGTGCAATCTCGAAATCTTTTAGCTTGCTGGACAGTCCTTGAACGTTTTAGTAGTAAATACTAAATAAAAAATACTTACTTTTAGTGGACATTATTCAAGTTGGTTACTGAGTGTATTTTAAATACGTTTGCACAATCAGTTTTCCTCATAAAAATATTTTCATTTCTTACCCATAGAAACTTCACTGCGTTTGATTTCTTAAACTTCCTGCATTTAGAAAAAAGCATTCTGTTTTCAGCCGTTAGAGCATCATTGATGTAGATAGACTTCTTGCGATCTCCAACACTAGATCATTGATGGCTTATATCTTCTAAGCTCAAAGTTATTTTTACTTTCCTGGCCTTGATGAAATCATCTTTCGTCAGTCTTGACACAAATTTCACATGTATTTATGTTTTTGGGTTCTAAGTTTGCTTGTTTACCTAACACTCTATAACAGGAATTAATTTGCGATTGTTCGAACGGAAAATTAAGGGCCTTACTTACTATGTAGATTTTGCTTAATAAGTTTTAATCTTTGGACTCTGGTATGCCATGAATTTTCACACTATAGAGAAGACGATGTTGTTCCTCCCTATTAATCTTGGCACGCAAGTCTCTGCATTCTCCTTCTCAAGAGATATGCATGTGGCCTCAAGAGCAGAAATTTTCTTAAGGCAATTGATGATTTTTTCATCTTGAGCGGAGATCATCGTGTTTGTCTCTTCAATTGTGTTGGCCAAAACTCGTCGAAAATAGCCTTTTGGGTAGACTACAGCACAGGGCAGTCGCAGAGAATGTATTCCATGGTTTCATCTTCTTGTTTACAACTTCGACATAGAGGTGTTTCAAATTACGTCATTCTATTAAGGTGTTTATTTAGTTGGCAGTGGCCGGTCTGAATGCCCGTAACAAAGCGCAGGTTCTGTCTGGTCATTGATAGGATTTTTTTTGCTGATGCTTGGTCAGGGTAACGTAGTAATTTTCTGGCAAGGTTGCAGTTTCTAGTTTTATTCCATCTTTCTTTTTGGGAATATTCTCGTATTTGGTTCGCCACTGTCTATGCCGTTATACTGGCAGAAGAAGCAGGTTCAAAAAGTATTTGTCCCGCTGCCTTCCTGGCCCGCGTATCTGCAATGTGGTTTCCTTTGTATTTGCCATGACCTTTGATCAATTTTAGTGTAACCATGTTGTTGTATTCTGATACCTTGACCAAGGTTTCATGGCATTCTAGTGCTGAGCCCATTGTAATACGTGATCGTTGTTGGGCTAGTAGTACTTGTCTGCTATCTGTTTAAATGCAGATGTTTTTTCCCGAGATATTTTTCGTGGATATTTCTGTTGCTGCTATTTGAATGCCATTCAGTTCTGTTTGAACTACGCTGAGGTTTAGTGATGCTAAGTATATTCCACATTCAGAACCGTGTCCAGTTTTGGAACCGTCCGTGTAGATACATATAGTACCTCCCATGACCGACTCTTCTGGTGAGTTGGAAGTGAGGTGTAATGGGGTCCGTATCCGCTTGTAGCATTGGGAGCAAGTTAAGCCACAAACGTCATCTCGTTTCACCGGCTTCTACTTCTGGTTCTATGCCACCCATGCGGAAATGGTACATTGTGTTCAAAACAATCTCCTTGATGGGAATGTCAATGGGGGTGAGACCAAGAATCACCTTCATAGCTCTGGTTGGCGTGGTTTTCATAGCTCCCGTTGTTATTCTTTGGATTTCTTCTAATTTTCTTATTACTGTTGTTTGTTATGCTTTTAGACCCCAAACGACAGTGCCGTATGCTAGCATAGATCTTATGATTGCCGTGTAAATCCATAAGGCTATCCTAGGGGGATAAACCCCAAGTCTGTCCCATGGTTCGGCGATATTGTTCATATGATATATATGCTTTTTTTACTTTTTTTCCAAGTGAGAGTTCCATGTTAACTTTTTATCAAAGGTGATCTATTTATATTTTACCTCTGTAGAAAAGTTTAGTTTGGTTTTTAGAAGTTCTGGAGCTTTTAGTTCCGGTAACTTTCTTTTTCTTGTGAAAAGACCATTTCTGTCTTTCTGGGATTTACCGACAGCGAGTGGTCCTCACACCATTGTTCAATGGATTTGAAAGCAACCTGCATTCTTTCGCAGAGTACATTCTCGAATTTTCCTGTTTGCAGGACAACTAAGTCATCCGCATAAGCAACAGTGTGGAAGTTGTCAGTATTGAGGCGGTGGAGCAGGGTGTCAAGAACCATGTTCCACGGTAGAGGTGATAGCACCCCTCCCTGTGGACAACACCTTACAACTAGGCCTCGTAGTGTGACATCATCTACCATAGAAGGGACTTATTAGTGCCCCAAAAGTTCTTAAAGACGAAGACCAACGATCATATAAACAAATCACGGAAAAATCTTTGACAAGCAATATGAATAACACAATAACAAATTGATTCTTAAAAGTAAAGTCTTAAGCTTGGTCTTTCTATTGTGAATAAATCTTAATGGTGCGGTTTTCTGCATAATCGAGTTGTTGTTCTATCTGCAAGTTAAATGCACAATGCTAATTTGAAATGCCCATGTAATCGAGTCTTGCTCGATATTATTTAATAATCAAGCACTTTGAATATTACCGACAAAGTGCAGGCACACGATAAGTGCAACTGGCTATACTGCATTAATTTGTAAAAATATAAACGTTTTATCATCGCAGCTAATTCATTAATTAATAGGTTGTACAATAAGTTTAATTGAGCAATCATGAGTTTTTAATTATTTTTAAATTAGTCATTTTATGCATTAAATTACAATATGGGTGTGGAACAATTTTATTAATAGCAGGTTCAAAGTTTTTTAAAAATGTGATATAGAAAACGACGAAACTGCGATCTGGCTTATTACATAATTTAAAGATTTTTTCCTTAAACTATTTAAATTAAATTAAATTCTTGGAATTAATTATTTTTTTGCTAAAAATTCATTTGGTCAAAATTTAGGTTATAATAATAAGAATAGAGTTTTTGATTCTTAAATTACCTATGGATTTTTTCCAGTTTTAAAAATGGGCGTGACTAGTGTGACAAAGTAACTAAGTTTTAGGAATTAGGTAATAGTTTTTGAGTTAAATTTATGTAGGAAATTGATGCGTGTTGCTAAGTTTCATAGGCTATAAGAGTAGTACTTACGACTATAGTTAGAGATTCTTTTGGAGGTTTCTCTAAATATACGCTGATGTTTTTGTCCTGGAATTATTGAGAAAGAGCCACGCACAATTTAAATGGAAACTGGATCCTAGTGAAATTTAAACGCCGTTGAAGTTTGTTATTGGAACAGTCCCTGACAGCATTTCGCTTCATGAACACAGGTGCCGATATCTAAGATCAGTCAAGCTACATCCCTCCTCCGAAAAATATTCGGAGTTTGATACGCTTATAATTTGGAACCAATTTCAAACTAATTTTGAACCACACTCCTTCCTGGTTTTTTTAATAAAATGGGGGGTGCAGCCGGACATCAAGCTACACCCCCTCATTTAAAGCGTAGAGAAAAATGATAAGAAACTAACCCAAAATTAACCACACGTTGCGAAATTGACCAATAAGGTGCAGGCAACGATGTGGCAACTGCGTCGAGTGGTTGGCCGCACCTGGGGTTTGAGCCCCAGAAACCTCCACTGGATGTACACGGAAGTACTAAGACCAAGGATCCAATACGGATCCATAGTCTGGTGGCCAGCAGTGGAGAAGGTCACTACTACCCTCAAGCTTAGGAGCCTAAAGGGAACCATATGCAGAGGGATAACCGGCGCTATGAGGACGGCACCCATACAGGCACTCGAGACCATTCTGGGACTGCCGCCGTTTCCGATCTGGATCAGAAAAGAAGTGATGGCGACCCACTTCCGGCTGAGAGATACAGGTCAATGGAGAGGAAGAGGGGAAGCTGCGGGGCATCTTAAGATTGCCCAAATCGTCGAGAGAGAAATCCCTATGGCAGCGATTAAAACACAAAGACCAAAAAATCAACAAGAGGTACAAAGTAGTCATCCCAGACAGGGAACTATGGCAGAGTGAAAACCTCCGCGAACAGTTCGAGGAAAACGCCGTGATTTGCTACACTGACGGGTCGAAACTGTCGGAGAGGCAAACCACAGGATCGGGGGTTTATGTGGAAGACCAAGAGGTTCGAAAGAGCTACCCGCTCGGAGAGCAAGCCACGGTCCTTCAGGCAGAGGTGTATGCCATAATAATGGCTGCAGGCATGGAAGAAATATAGATTGGTAGGGAGGAGCATGTATATATATATGCTACGACAGCCAATCAGCCCTAAAGGCACTAAGGGCGCCCAAGATCACCAACACCCTGGTGGAGGAATGTGCGGATGCACTGGAATCCTTGGAAGAGGACAAACAAGTGACACTTATGTGGGTACTGGGACATATGGGGGTGCCGGGTAACGAGATGGCCGACGAGCTCGCCAGGATCGGGGCAAGCACCCAATATGTAGGGCCGGAACCACTCCTAGGAACAACCTAGAGGCAATTGCAAAATCGACTCAACAAATGGGCCAACGATGCCATGACGACTGCTTGGAGAGCAGGAACAGGATGCAGACAGACCAAAGACTTCGTGAAGGGCCCGGATGTAGCCAAACAAAAATGACTCCTGGGGAGATCGCGAAGGGATGCTGGTCTGCTGACAGGTATCATAACAGGTCACAACCGACTAAGGAAGCACATGACCCGGATCGCGGTGGAGAATGACTCGACCTGCCGGGCCTGCGAGCGGGCAGAGGAGACATCTCGACACGTAATAGCGAACTGCGAGGCATACCAGAGGACGAGATACCAGGTATTCGGTTTCCCGACCCTGGATGAGGAGGACCTGCACACGCTCAAATGGGACAAAATACTGGACTTTGCAAAAAGAACAGTTAGACCAAATGAGCAAACTGCCAGACCAGTGGTGCAGGAGGTGGATTAGGGGCAGGCTCGGGGTAGGGCAGAAAGGACCCAGGGAGGCCTACTTGCCGGGCTTCGCGCTGCCCCTTCTCTACTACTACATCCCAAAATTAATAATTAATCAATCAAAATTCGAATATCTTTGCCCAAGTTTAGGATGAGATTATTATTATCATGCTTAAGAAGACCGGCAAAAAAAGCATCAGTTCCGACTAAAATGATAACGCTGAATTTAAAAATTACATTAATTTTGAAACCTGTCAACCTTTATCAAAATGGCGGAAAAGTTTTTGGAAAAGTGGATACCCTCTTTTTACTCTGTTGGGGATATAAAATCGAAAACCATAAAAAAAAAGTTACAGTTGTCTTAACTGCCATTTAGAGTCAAAACCCACTGGTGCGATGATACATATTTACGAGTGGGGACTCGACCAAGACTAAATTGAGGTCGATGAACTCTAAAATGTCATTAGTTTTGACACCTGTCAAACTCTGTCAAAATAGTGAATAAACTTATAAACATAGAGGTTTTGGAAAAGCAAATTATTTTTTTTTACTCTGTTGACAATATCGAATCGAAAACCGTAAAAAAGTTACAGTTGTTTTACCTGTCATTTTACTGTCATGGGGAAAACCCACTGGCGAGATGACACATATTTACGAGTGAGGACTTGAACTACACTAAATTGAGGGCAATGAACTCAAAAATTTCATTAGTTTTGACACCTGCGTGTCTTTTTTCACTCTGTTGACAATATAGCCCGCAAAAAATAGTGACAGTTGTTTTAAATCTCAAGGAGAATGCTCGCACTTTTTTTATGGTTTTTGATTCCATATCTTTAACAGAGTAAAAATTAAAAGCTAAATAGCTTGCTTTTCCAAAAACTTCAAGTTTATAAATTATTTATTTTTAGTTTGACAGCGTTTGACAGGTGTCAAAACTAATGACATTTTTTAGTTTGTCGACCTCAATTTGGTGTAGTTCGAGGCCCCACTCGTAAATATGTGTCATCGCACCAGTGGGCTTTCCCCATGACAGTAAATGACAACTGTAACTTTTTTTTACGGTTTTCAATTCAATATCTCTAACAGAGTAAAAAGAAAGTATTCGTTTTTTCAAAAAATTTACGTTTATTAACTACTTCTCCGCTATTTTGACAGGATGTGACAGGTGTCAAAATAATTTTAGTGGGAATTGATGCTTTTTTCTTGCTCATATTAGTCATCATAAGCATAAGCATGACAATAAAACTTTGAGAGCTATTATTAACTCATTCTGTAGAAATACTTCTGCGAGATTCTTTCTACGGTCTATTAGATTTTATTATTGCATTATTATAACGTTTACTACATTTATACGCACCTAAAAGCGCTTTTATATAAGGCCGGTTTTAAATAAAATCCCTTTCTCCGAGGGTTTATACGTGCTTCATTAAATGTCATTAAATATGTCAGTTTAAAGAAAAAACTTTAAAGAAAAAACCAATAAAACAACAAGTTACTAACAGCTGTTTCGGAAAACCAGGGTTGAGTATTTGTTTAGGTTGGAAGAAATGCGCTCAAGTGTTTATAACGACCCTAAAATGGGTCTTTAAGCGATAAATCCAATTCGGAAAACGACAATTTAGTAGTTAAATCGGTTTTAGTGGTGTTCATAAGACAACGTTTTCAAACCGTCCTTATATAAAAGTGCTTTAAGATGCCCGTATAAACAAAGTAATTGTTAAGTTTGGTAGATTCATAAAAACTGTCTTTTAGAATTTTCAGTAGTAATATAACTAGTGCATGTTTCGAGGAAATTTTGGGAAATTTTGTTTGAAGCCAATTTTTTAATAAAAGCTTGAGTGCATGCGATCTGAAAAAATTCCAAACCCGTAGGGTAAGGGATTTTTTCTGAGGTCTTGAACGAAAGTTTTTGTCAAAAAAAATAGGCTGAAAACGAAATTTTCAAAAATTTCCGAGAGGGAAATCTGACATGTAAGCGTTATCTTTTGATAGAGAATATACCGAGTGAAAGTGCGTATTTCCATCAGAGAACAAATTGTATTTAAAACATTAGAAAATCTAATATAAAGATATTAGATGCGAATTCCGTGGAAATTTTTGACACATGTCATGCGATTTCCAAAGATTTCCACTTATTAATTCAGAAAAAAATTCCAGTTATTAATATGCACAAGGTATATTCTCAGTAATAAATAATATATATAATGTCAGATTTCCAGGAAATTTTTGGAAATTTTGTTTGAAGCCAATTTTTTAACAAAGGCTGAGTGCATGCGATGTGAAAAAATCTCGAACCCGTAGAGTGAGGGATTTTTCCTGGATTCATGCAATAAAGTTTCTGTTAAAAAAAATCAGCTGAAATCGAAATTTTCAAAAATTTCCGAGAAGCATGCAAGCGTTATAATTTGACAGAGAATATACCGAGTGAAGTGCATATTTCCGTCAGAGGGTTTTTATTTAAAACATTAGAAGATCTAATATAAAGATAGATGCAATTTCCGTGGAAATGTTTGACACATGACATGCGATTTCCACTTATTAATCCAGAAAAAAATTGCCAGTTATTAATATGCACAAGGTATATTCTTTCGATTATTCGGCAGCTTTCGATGAAGACACAGAGGAGCAACATTAGTCAAACTGAAAGTGAAGACTAGAAGATAGATTATTAAGAAGTTACTAATCACAAATAAAAGGGTCACTGAAGAATCGAGTTTCAACTGCGAGTTGATTAAGAACCCTACTTCAACCAAGTCTGTAAGTCTTTCTTAACAAACCCACTGACGGAGTGTGTATATAACAATAGTCTCGAAAGAACTTTGGAGTACCGATAGGAAAGCTGACTGGGCACAATGGACTGAGTGAGAAAGTTTATAACTATTTTATTTTATTACAACATAATAATATTTTTATCCCTTTGCCTACTGACTTTTTTCGAGAGATATGTAAAACCGTGGCGCAAGCGAAGATTCTATGAAAATATGTATACCTATACGGGGTGTCCCAAGGTGAGTAACCTATTAGAATATTTTGGAAACTATACAATGGAAACTTTTTAAACTTTCTATTATATCAGAAGTCCATGTAAACTATCTTTATAAAATATTTTAAACTAAACACCCTGTATATTTTTGCATTTTTGGATTCTACAAAATATTTTAGGTACATTTTATGTATAATGTCCTATACCTATGTTCAAATGTTAAAATATTGACAGGTGAAAATTGACATTTCTTAACTTTGAGAGGCCATAACATCGAAACGGTTAAGGATAGAGCAAAACGGTACGTTTCCACTGAATAATGTTTCGTAACTATAGTGACGTTGAAAAGCGCTCGCCTCTCTAAAAAGTTTTTAAGTCAATCCATAATTTGGTTTCGGATCGTCAAATAATTGGTTTTAAATGCACGAGCCGGAGTGAATTCATAGAGGCGGTTTAACTCAAAGTTTGAGTGACTTTATGAGTTAAGGAAATTACCTAGAAGTGATTTTCAAATCATATTAATCAACTGTTGATTGAAGTTCACTTTATCATTTAGTACCAATAACTCAACATTGAGTTACTTTAACTCAATTTCCAAATAAAAATTAGTCTGCTTTTGAGTATTTTTACTCTATTTTGAGTCAAATTCACTAAGATTCAAGGATAATATTTAATCGAAATAGAATGAAATTTACTCGATTCTTGTTGAATGGTGCTGGATTCCTGAGTATACTTTTGCTCAAAATAGAGTTTATTCACTAATTTTATGAGTTAATTTCACTTGATTTTTAGTGAAAAAGAGCTCTATTACTGAGTATAAATTTGCTCAAAATAGTTTTTTCGCTCATTTTATGAGTTAATTTCACTCAGTTTTAAGGATAGAATAGAGTGGAGTTCCCTAGATTCACTCAAATTTTGAGTAAATTTAACTGCAATTTAGATTACGTTGCTATATGTTTATATAGTAATTTACACTCAAATTTTCATTACTATTTCAATGTTTTGTTTTTTTACTAGGTAGTTTAACTAACTTTTCTTATAATAAACGACAGCAAGTTTTGTTGAGCACATTTAGCAGCAAGAAACTTTATACACTATTTTTTCATCACTTCATTATGTACGACTACATAAGAAAAGGCTGTAGCTAGTTTCCCGATATTCCCTACCTATAGGTATATCCTTAGGTATTACACGAGCTGTCGTGAATTTAGCTAAATTGCTACAGTCACGATAGTGGCAAAAAACGCCATTTTCCCGGTTTCCCTCAAAAACACTAATGTATCGTTCATGCTCGTCTTAGTCACAGGTTTAGTTCTAATTTTTGTCAAAACTTGTATCCCTGTCACTTGTCTTGTTAAGAAAAAGATAGGGACAGGGATATATGAGTTGACAAAACTAGAACTAAACCTTTAACTCTGCCTTGTATGAACCTAACTTAACAAAATTTCATCATATTTATTATAATTTAACCTAACCTAACTTAACCCAACAAAAAAAATAAATTGATAACCTGCGGACATACCACCATCTAAGCTGCTGTTGTGTATCGTTTCCGACTGTTGGGACTTTAGCCACAGCCATAAGAAAAATACGTAAGAATACCTTCCAAACTACCAGTAGGTAACTACTTAACGTGAGCAAAGCATACCTGAGAGACTGAAAAAACACGCATATGTGCACTATCATTTGGTAGTTTGGGCGTGGGCGATACAAAGTAGCTATTTACTTACCAATTTCCTTAAAATGGGCCATACTCACGTCATCCGTCAATTAAATTTTGCACCACTTGATGACCGATAAAAATTTTATTTTGAACATCATTATCCGATTCACAAAAATTCTGAACAAATGAGACCCACGAGCACTTCGCATCGCACAAACTGCGTTCCGGTGCATTCTGAGTAGATCGTCTTCGTTTACGATACGACGCGACGAAAGCCGGAACTTGCCGAGGGCCCGATGTACTCAAATTAGAGTCACGGGATCCACAGAATCCTAAATGACAGAGTTAAATCACTCTCGTTTGAGTAACAGATATCAAA
This sequence comes from Oxystoma pomonae, assembly GCA_963921995.1. Lineage (NCBI taxonomy): Eukaryota > Metazoa > Arthropoda > Insecta > Coleoptera > Brentidae > Oxystoma > Oxystoma pomonae. Next base: position 74,609,763 of record OY998166.1, on the reverse strand, counting down.
GGTCACTTGAAATGGAGTGAACTGACCCAATTTTTACTCATGTTGAAAAAACACTCAAAAATCTTACTCAATTTTTTCACTCATATAAACAAAGTAAATGACATATTTTAGTGTTTTGTGTGAAGTTGTCAAAGTTTTGTTTTCAAAAATTGATGTTTCTACTACGTAGCAGAAGGTGCTTCTCAGAAAATATTAACAATTTTAAAATTCAAATATCTCTGAAACGAAAGAGTTTATAAAAATATATTTTACTAATTCTTGTTCAGAACAGTTTAAGTCTTTCTAGGGAACTTTGAATCACCCTAGCTAACCCCAAACCGATGAAAAGACAATTTCCCATCCATTTTCTAACTTTTTTAACAAATAAAATCTCATTTTTATTACCTAAAATCAAGTATTCACGACAAAATAACAAACTGTTATAAATTTACATAGCTGTTGATTTGTCATCCATCAGTTATTTATAATATAAAATTATCCATATATAAAATACACCTCTAGATAGAGCATTTATGTACATTCGATATTTTTTTTTTTTTTGGTGTCGGCTTTTAAGCAAACGATATAGATACCAAAAATGCAACTTTTAGAATTTTTGCCTGTTTGTGTGTATGTTTGACTATGTGTTTGCCGGTCTGTCTGTTTGTTTGTTCCAGAATCACGCAAAAACTACTGAACGTAGTCTTAGAAAAATCGATGAGTTTCACTATTGAATTAAATGTACTCGTGGGGGGAGGGCATAGGCTTTATTTTATCAGAATCGGTTCACGGGAACAAAAGTTATGATCATTTAAACCAATAAAAGAGGAAAAAAATGGGCAAAACGGCAAGCAAAGCTGCGATGCTTGCTTGCCGTTTGCTTGTTTTTAAATAAAAATTATAATATTTTCTGCATTTTCTTTTATAAAGGTATAAAAAATAGTGCTTATAACTCGCAGCTTTTATATTCGGTTTTTAAATCACTTGCTGCTCGTTATTTATAGAAACACCATTTTAGCTCGTAGCTGTTAAAATTTACTATGTTTAAAAGACGTTTGTTAAAAAATCAATTAAAAATTGTCTGTCAAAAGATTTAAAATTATCTCCAGTATAAATTTAAAATTATCCCCAATATAAATTTAAAATCAGTAGTGCATATAAATTCATCATTTTTCAATATGCCCACAAGCGTCGATTAGCCCAAAGCCATCGGATTTGCTTTTGAAAAATTGAAAAAATGTATTGTTTGCTTAGTAAACATTTATGTTGACGCAGTGAATTTAATTATAAAACGCGTCAATTTTCTAAATTTGCCGCTGAAAAAATAGTTGTTGCACTGATTGCATTGCCATTTATAGGCCAGAGGCTGTGAATATAAGTATAAAATAACGCGAATAGCTTTCATCATAGAGAAAGTAATAGCTAGGCGAGATTGGCCGATCCTGTGTTACACTTGGGGAACATTGTTTGACGGCGACACGAGTGCAGCCGGTGGCTACAGGAAGGAACTACTTGTACAGCCAGACGCATAATTAAATATATATATTCTTTTTATTAAGACTTACTTATATAATAATAAAAAGATATTAAAAAACTTAACAGGCGCCGTTTTCTCATACTTTTTAGTGTTAAAAAAGCAATGCATTCGCGAAAGGTTTTTAGCTCTATACAAACCTTAACCAACTTCGTACTGTTCCATGCTTTTCTTTCTTTAGCTTACAAAAAGTTTTTTGGACCCTTTAAAAATCTAAAATAGGAGGAGGGGGCTATAACTATGTTGAGGAATATTATCCAATATTAAAGGTAACAACATTTTATTATGTTATTTTCTTGGTTGGTTGGTTTCTAGCGTTGGTTTAAATAACTAGCGCAGCGAGGTATTTAAACCTTAATCGATCGATCGATAGTTTGTCCTAGTCTGTCGAATAACAGTGGCGTAATCAGATATCGACTATAAGGGGGGGAAGGGGGTTAACCATGGCAAATTTTTCAAAATTAGGTAGGTGCCTATTGCTTGACCTCTTGAACTGAAAAGATGGAAGAGGGGCAGTTAAATAGTCATTGAGTTAGTGTATACGAAACAAAAAAAATACTTATTTTTAAAAGCATTTCTTATCAAGACTCATTTGCAGATTTGTTTTAAAATTAGCCCTTAAATGCGCCGCAGGTAAAAATGTTTAAATAAATTACAATAAACTGCTATTCATATTGTTGACAAAGAAATTTCTTAAAATTAAACAAAATTGTAACAATATTTAATATTGGTATAGCGCCGCAGGCGAAAACTTTCACAAAAACAACAAAAAATTCTTTAAAAATTTTGATCTCTTAGGTTTTTTGTCAAATATTTTTGGAAAAGTTGATTGGGTTAGATGCCAAGAAGGGGTGGGTTGCGGTGGTATATATAGATTTGTTGCCAAATCATAAATGCGCCGCAGATGAAAAATTATACTAAGAATGCCATTTATTACACGCTTTGAATGCTGGTGAGAAAAAACTAAAATTGTTGTCAAAATTAATGACGTCATAGCACCGCCGGTAAATTTTTAGAATTTAAGATATCACACCTAACACATATCACAAATCGGAGAATAGGGTCAAAAAAGTGGGGAAGCTATAGCTCTCCCTGGGGCCCTTGATCATGATTAATTTATTGTAGATTGGGTTGGGCCTCCTAGGGGGGGTTTTAACCCCCAAACCCCCCTACTCCTGGCTACGCCACTGAGAAAAAGTAACTAAATTATTTTTCGGGGGGGGGGGGGTGACTAATGAACGATATTTTCAGAAAATTATTTAAAAAATGCACCTTAGGCAAAACTGATTACGTAATAACAACAAATATTAGGGGGCCGGTCGACTATACGGAAACAGAATTTGGACAAAATTGGTTTTGAACCTTGTTTGTGTGTTTAATGGGTTATTCAAAAAATTATGTGGATGGAAGGGTGATCCAAATACCTTAAAAACCAAATGCCGCATGATTTATGTTCCGTATTCAAAATTTAGAGGTAACTCTCACTCTTCAAAGGGGGTAAGGTTTACAAAAAATATCACAATAAGTACTAGATGTTGTCCTCTGTTGACTTACTTTGAAACTTTTCCCAAAAAAAAACAAAAAAAGGGTAATACAGCAAAAATTTAGGTTAGGGATCTTATGTCAGCTGTCACTTTTCACACCGGACTTCAGCGAAAGTTTTCACCGGGTGAATTTTAACCGGACTATGAACGCACCCCTGAGTTAACGGAGGCACAGAAATGTCATAAACTCGACCAATTTTAGGTTAAATTTTAAAGAAATCTTATATTTGTTTTTTTTTGTTGTTTTTACTTAAGCTACTTTAATAGAAGAAATAATTTAATATTTTATTTAAAGAGGTATTGGTTTTCGGTTAGTGGTAAATGTCTCCGTCAATGTAATCCTATGTAATTAACCACGTCCGTTATGGTTATTAAAGTTAATAAGGTTTACATTGCTATTCCGGGTAAAGATAACCACTATTTTAATGATAAATTTGCAAATGCCGTAACAGGTAGCTACTGCGTCGATTTCATTTACGATTACCACGTGATTTTGGTTCATTTTTTCTTCTTTTTTTTCGTATTTAAGCGCCACGCAGTTTTTACTACTTTTCTGAACCACGGTCCTGGACTAACCCTGAAACTGAAAGATTTTGGATTTTTTTCCACTAAGTTAAGGAAATTTCTGAAAAAATATGTTAAAACTAAAAACGTCAAACAAGTAAAAAACAAAAGATAATAAGAAAATAACGAAAATTCAAACTTGGATGAGCATCCCACAAGGAACACACAAAAGATCAAAGCGAAAAGAGAAATGATTAAACGATGTTTCGCCGTAGGTAACCAGCGTGGGCTCATCAGTAGTTTCACTGGTCACCCTCCACTATAATCATTAAACACCATATTACACTTTGATTTCCAACCTTGAACCACTCACAAATAGGCATTGTTCCGCACATCGTTTAATCATTTCTCTTTTCGCTTTAATCTTTTGTGTGTTCCTTGTGGGATGCTCATCCAAGTTTGAATTTTCGTTATTTCCGCCTACGATATTTTGATCTTTTGTTTTTTAGTTTCTTTTCGGTTGAAGTAACTGATTTGGAGGTGTTTTAACTTCTTTCTTGTCAGATAAGTACTTAGATTCTAGTTAGGATTTGCAAGTTCGTACTCATTATTTTATTTAATTTAAAAACCACTGACAAAATGTTATATGTAAAAAACTTACGCAGTAGTTTTTTACATATTTTTAAAGAAATTTCCCTAACTTAGTGGTGAAAAACCCAAACAAGTGGTTTCAGCATTAGGAATCCGCCACAAACATATAAATTTTACTCTTTAACCGCAACACGCCGAGGCGTTTTTAGTCTCCATGGTATAGTCTATCAACTGGTGAGTGTGTAGCCTTATACTCTTTCACGGGATATCCGATCCCATGCGGCCTGGGCCTGTGTTCCTCAATTTCGGGCAAGGGAGCGCTCCAGGGGAGCATTTCTCTTTAAGAAAACGCACCTGATTGGTCGAAATCCCAGTTTTCTGTCTCTCTGTTTTGGCACTAATGATATTATTCGTGAGGGGTTTTGCTATCCTAGTATAAGTTAGGAGAGCTAATGCCATCACTGCCAAAACTGACAATGACGTCACAAAAAATGAGCGCGCGAGCGTTCCCTTCTCCCACCACAAGAATAAGCACCCTGCTTACCGGCCTGAATGGAGAGGTAGGATAAGATCACATTTTTTTGCAACCTTTAAAAAAAATCGCCAAAGTGAATTTTCATTATTGGAATTACTAGCTTCTCCTCTGTCATCTAATTGCATAGAAAAATTTTTTAGAAATGAGTTTTTATGTCAAAATCTCGAGATTCTAAATTCACATTTAGACTGTCATATATTTTAAGATCTTCAACATGCTGGAAACCTGAAACTTCTCTTCTAATAATTAATTATCTCTTTAGGCAAACCATGCAAAACATTTCAAATATAGATCTTAATGAAGAAGTTTGCTCTTTAGCAACTCTACTAGTTAGATTTGGAGGACTTGGTATTCGTAATGTTGAAAATACAACTTTTTCTGCATTTTTTCTTCTTCTTACATTCTTAAAGAAAATTATTACGACCATGAATTTGGCTTGAAAAGCTGGTTTGATCTCTGTAATTTACATCCTTCTTCTCCACTAACACCTTTCGTATTTCTGTCGCTCTTCGTTTGGGTCAACCGGTGTGTGAACAGCATGCATGCCCTTGCGGACAATTGGTTGACATTTTGGGCCTTCACGGTCTGCGCTGTTCCAATAGTGCTGGTAGGTTGTCTGCTATCGCTTCCTAAACGACATCATTCATCGACCTTTGGTTGTAGCAGATACACCAAATATGTTGGAACCACCTGGTGTATGTAGGAGTGATGGAAAACGAGCAGATGGTTTAACATATTTTTCATGGAGGGAGGGAAAACAACTCGTTTGGGACACTTTGACAGTTACATATCCAAAACGAGCGCCAAGGCAGGTAAAGCTGTCTATCTTGGTGTACAACAAAAGAGATGCAAGTATAAAGAGTTAGTGGAGATCTTGGGACCTTCGGATGATGATGCAAATTGCTTGGTCAGTGAGATCTCTGCAAGAATAAAAAATTCTGGCGAAGAGTCACTGACCAGAAGTTTCATTGTCCAGCTGATTAGCTTGCCTATTCAGCGGGAGAATGCGGCCTCGATCCTCGGGACCCCTCCAAACCAGAATAGCTTAGAAGAGGTTTTTTTATTTAACGAATTAGTTATTGTTATTTATTTTTTAACTTTTTAAATATAAATGAATATCTTTGTAAAGCAATTCTTTGCACCCGTAAAGTAGTACTTTCCACCCGCCGCTTAATCATTAATTAAAAGATAATAAATCTTCTGCGTTAGGTATGCGCAGTAGATTTTGTGCTTTTGGTCTTGTCCCTGTTTTTTTACATTATTTTCTTTGTTTTTTGAAGTTATTTTTGTTACACATTTTGTCACACTTGGGCCACTTTCAAAACCATCATGAAAACGCGAATCGAAAAAGCGAATCCAAGTTTTTTTTTCGTTGGCCCTGTCTCAATTCAATACGCCTCTCTCTGGGATTGTATTGGAATCTAGCTGTTGTGAAAACGAGAATGGTAACGAAAACGAATAAAAGTTTTAACCAGACTAGATCTGACAGTTTATTTCTTGGGTGAGATGACCAAATTTTTATGTTTGTTTTCGAATTTTCAAAATTAAAAAAAAATGGCTATGACACGAAAAAAAAACATGTCAAAAACTCAAATCGTGTTCGGAGCGCGTTCAAACCGTTTTATGAAAACCGAAAACTGAATGGTATTGAAAACGTATTTAGTTCCAGGTGAAAACGTAGTAATAGTTAAAAGGCTAAAACTAATGTTAACGTTAAAACCAATATTTCGCAGATTTTAAACCAACTTTTTTATTTTGTGGCTAATCATTTTGTTGCAATAACCGCTTCAATTGTATCATTACTCGACCGGCCAAAATAAACCTGCCCTAATTTAAGCTGGACCATAATTGCATTTAGCGGAATTATATTTCTTTTTTATTTTTTATCAGCGCTCTGGTTTGTGATTTTAAATTAGCAAACGTTCAATGCATAAATTGACAGGGTACCAAATTGAGGATTGCTTTTTAATAGTTAAATCTTTTCAGATTTATTTAACAAACAGTTTAATTAAACCAGAAAAAACCGTGCAGCGAACATATACTGGAGAACAAAAAAAATGCAACACCAGAAAGAACAAATATTTTTAAAATAATTTATTTATATATTAATACATTAAGATGCTTCTAGTAATTGATTACATTTCCAAGAAGAGTCCTCGATGATAATCATCAAAAAATTAATAATGAGTTGCTCCTCTATGGTTATTTACGCACTCGTTTGTTCTATTGGACATTGACAAACTAAGATGGTCCATATCATATTGAGGAACATCCAAATCCTCCTTACGGCACGCCAGAGTTCATATAAGTTTCCAGGTGGACGTGGTCGGGCGATCTTGCTGGCCACTCCAAAGTCTCTATGCTAAGTTCATGTATGCGGTCTGGAATTATTATGTTGAAAGATCGCATTTGGAATAGTTTGTAGTTAGGGATGACTTCATCGATATATCGCCGAGCAGTCAGATTGCCGTTGATGAGGACCAGAGGTGATCTGCTTCCTAAACATATAGCACACCATACCATAATACTTTGCTGTCGTGCTGTATCACGTTCAACAGCAAAGTCTACATTTCGTCTCTCACCTCGAAATCGCCTAACCCTCATTCATCCATCATGGCCGACTAAAGAAAGCCTGGTCGCTGAAGCTTATAGTATTCCATTCGTCATTCCAGTTTTGCCGAGTTCTGCATCACTCCAAGTGGCGAGCCTTATGTTATGGGGTCAAAGGTAAAGCCAAAAGTGGACGGTAAGCCCTCAGCCCCATACCAAGCAATCTTCAATTAACTATCATCCTTGAAAACACTCGTTCTGTAGCTGCAACTAGAACATCTCTTACTTGGCGTATACTGTCCCGTCGATTTCTGGCAGCAAGAAGTCTGAGATACCGTAAATCACGACCTTGTAATAATCTAGGGCGTCCAGAACCCGCACGACGTATATAAGTCTCATCATTGGACCACTTTCTCCAAACTCTTAACACTGTGGATGGATTGGCATTAACCCTTCTTGCGTAACCAAAACCAGCCTTTTTCATGCCCACGATGCGTCCTTTCTCGAAGTCGTTTAAATGATGAAATTGTTGGCGACCGCGAACTCTTGGCATTTTGAGTTTTTAGGTAAACAGTTTTTTTTAGGAAAGATCTTTTATGCGTTGGTGGTTTTGGAAAATGAATAGAAAAAATCTGTGAAAAAAGGAAAGATTAGAAGACAAAAAATTTATCAAATATTTCTTTTGAGATAAGGTATGCACACAAATAATTTTTGTTCAAATAATTATCTATCTTTAGTATATAACGGAAAAAGAGTAAAGTCTTCGTTGGCAGTTTTCCCTGTCTTACTTTTGCAAAATTTCACTTGCAAGAGCATTTTTGACCCCGCATTTTTCTATCCAAATAGAGAATTTTTTTATAAATTTAGGTCTTATTTTAAAAATAAGACTTAAATCTATGGTACTCTCGTAATAGTTTTTGCATTTTGACTTTTGTGAAATATGGACCCAAATATGGCGTATTTTGCCTGCTCATATCTGCAAGATCAGACAAAAATTGCAAAGTGTACCATTGTAGAACCCTAGATTATCTTTAAAACAAGACCAAAATATTTGAAAAAAATTGCTTAAATTAGAACAGAATATAATAGAAAAAACTTTATTCAAACAATAAATATAACATAAAAATATTTTTTAATGATGTCAAGACATTCACTATTTTAATAAAATTAATAAATCACATAAACATAGTTAAATACCGATTAAATAAAAAAAATAATTCAACTAATATAAAATGCATACCTTAAGAATAAGAAACCAATCGGAAACATTTTGCAAAATCGTTCTGCAGAGATCTACAGTCTTAACACGGGATAATAAAGATTATGCATAGGAATTACTTTACTGAGTTTCCATTTTTCTGGGTATGTGGAAGTTTTAAGCATTAGTTTAAATAAAAGTTTAAGAGGATACAGTAAAGATTCTTTATTACCCTTTAAGACATAAGCCCTGTCTGAATAGAAAAAACTTTATTCAAACAATAAATATAACATAAATATTGTCAAATGGTGACAAGGCATTCATTACTTTAAAATAATCACTAAATTGTAGTGTACATTATGATAAATCACTTAAACATATTTAATTACCGATTAAAGTCAGCCTGTCCAAAAAAAAATAATCCAACTAATGTAAAATGCATACCTTAAGAATCAGATACCAATCAGAAACATTTGCAAAATCGTTCCGCAGAGATCTACAGTCTTCACACGGGATAATTTCCAAAAACAATTTAAAATCATCTGCAAAAAATAATCCTGAAGCGCTTTTGACTTGTTTCAATAGGTTGTTTATTGCTAAAGAAGACGTCCCAAATTTGAGCCTTCAGGCACCCCCGATGTACTTACATACTTTGATGACTTACAACCCTTCAACTCAACATATTGATATCTCTTATCTAAATATGACTTAACTAGTTTTGACAATTAAACTGGAACATCCATTTCCATTAAAGCTTCTAAAATAACTGTGTGCTTTACTTTGTCAAATGCCTTTTCCATATCGATGTAGATCACATCAACTTGAGTTTTTTTATTTAGCGATTCGTGGACATATTGAGAAAAAGACATAAGATTAGTTAATATAGAATTCATGGGCAAAAACCATGCTGGTTGCTTGATATTCGACCAGGAACCTCACAGAAAACCATAGCAAATAAAACTGATTTAAATACTTCTGAAACAGCGCAAACAATAGTAAATGGACGGTAGTTTTTAATGTCCTGTCTAGGTCCAAATTCATGCATAGGAATTACTTTACTGAGTTTCCATTTTTCTGGGTATGTGGAAGTTTTAAGCATTAATTTAAATAAAAGTTTCAAAGGATACAGCAGGGATTCTTTATTTCCCTGTAAGGCATAAGCTGGTAACCCATCAAGACCAATAGCTTTATTTGGTTTTAGTTTTATGTATTAAAGCTTTTTCCACGTCAACCTGGGACATGACTTTGTTACAAAAAATTACTTTGGTTCTGTTGGAGAGTAGCAAATGTCACCGTCTACAAAGACATTCTTAAAATAAGTGGTAAAACCATATGCAACCTTCTGGGCGCCATTGAACTTTTGTGAGTGAAAAATTCATTCTGACACCTTGGAAAGCCTATAAAAACAATATCGTGAATGTCTAGGATATCATTCGGTCAACACCGTTCTCAACTATAAGTTACTGTTGATCCGGTAATATATCCTCAACCTTCATGGATTTTTCGAAGGTTTTTTCACTTTTTAAATAAAAATCATTTACACATAAACTCGCTTATTAGTCAATCATCCATTATCTTTATTTAATCAGCCAAATTAGGCGGATTAGATAAAACATCGACTATTAAAGTAATTAGAAATTTTTTAGTAATCAATCATCAAAAGATGCATCCGCGCATCAAATAGTTAGGTATCTTATACAGTTACCTCTTTATTATACTGTTTTAATTATAGATGATAGACTATCACAAACTCTTTTGATGAATAATGATTTAAACCAAAAATATGAGAGAAAAAATAAAATTGTAATGGTTTATACCCAAAAATATTTTTTTACATATAATCTCCGTAGAGCTTGAATTATTTCCGAAAATTTTTTCCAAATTCGAATTTTTTCAAAATTTACCGGAGGATCCAGCTAAGGGAAACTTTCTTAAAAAATTCGCAATCGAGAAAAAAATTATGGAATTTAATTCAAGATCGCAAGAGAATCGATATGAAATATTGTTGCTAAAATCTATTTCAAATTGATGACATATAATATGACAGTAGAAGGCTGTTATTGTTGTTGTATAAAAGAATGACTGGTATTTTGACGTTTTGCCTGAGAAAATTCAAAAATATAGTAACGTTTTAATTGTAAAGTTAAATAGACAAAGAAAATGTCGCGTTTTCGAAAGGACAGTCTTCAGGTAATAAAATAGTAGTTTTCACAACTAATGGCTAAAATAGTGCTTTTTTACAAGCGTTGGTTTAAATAAAGAGCGCAGCGAGGTATTTAAAAACTTGAGTAAAAAAAAACACAGTTTAGCCGCGAGTTGTGAACACTATTCTTTAATACCTTTATAAAAAATCCAACAAAAACAGGAAAATGCTTTTAGAAATCTCGAACGAAGAACACTTCTCGCAAGCCACCATTTTTACACTATAAATCAAGGCGGCTGGTAAATGAAATAATAATATTTTTTTCGTAAATACTTGGTGAAAAACGGCGAAAATGACTTAATTTTTAGTCAAGAATAATTAAACTTTTTCTATATTATTATTTTCCACTATTTCTCTTTAATTTTGTGTAAAAAACGAGCAGAAATCTTTTTTTGCACCCGTGATCAAAAAAAAAGTTTTTTTTGCATCGGTAACCAAAAAAGCCATGCTTTAGTTATCTGCAGACAGTTACTAAAATCATGTTTTTGATGAAGGTAAGTGTAAGTGTAAAAAGTATTTTTTTTTGTTTTAATTCCGTCTAGTATAAAGAAATTAAAGTTAACGATATGGAAACCATTTTTGGAATTTTGAGGAGAAAGAAAATACAAAATTGCACCAGAAATATATGTTGTACAGTTGGCTAGAATTTGAAGAGTTTGGGAATTTAATATGAGGAGAAAAAACTTGGAAGTCTATAAAGAATCTGTTGTGAAAGTAGCCTATTTTGATTTGTTTATGGCCAGAGAATCTATATGCTTTTTATAGGTAGTGCGTAAACTAAGAAAGAGTTTATTTTTGTTTCAGGTTATATGGAATTCAACAGCAAAGCAGCTTTAAGAATTGTATTTTATTAAATTCCAGCTTAAGTTGAATTAATTTTCAGATGTGGAATTTGTAGCAGCAAGAGCTACGCGGGATACAAAGCGCCGAAGCCTACAAAAGAATCCAACAGAAAGGAAAACAACTGGTCTTACAAATGAAGAATGCAAAAATATTATACAAATATGGGATGATAATGAGCCTGTAGGTTTGCAGCGCAAAGTTATTTCACATTACTTCACGGGAACTAGCTTGGAGAGTTGGTGAAGGAATTACGGCTAGGGTAGAGTATTTCGTTAAAGAAATAGAGCACCAAGGACCCTTCAGTGGAAGAATTGAGTATAATCCTGTTTTTACAAAAAGAGCGCAAAGTGTATCAAAAAAACTGACATATAGTAAGTAGCTAATAAGAAATGACAACAATCTAAATACCCATAAAATTATTCGAAAAATATATGGAAAAACGTGGAAAACTACAAGTAGATAGATTTTTTTATTACTCCCAATCCGAACTGGAATGATCATTTTTCAAAGGGATTGTACAAAAATTGTCCTGTGAGAAAAAATACAATAACTTTCTAGATAAAGAAAGCTGACTCTAAATCGGAATCGATATTACACAAACTAGAGTCAAAAAGCATTCAGCAAGAACTAAGGCAGTATAAAGTTTGGCAAAAAATGGTGTACAGGAAGAGCAACTTATTAAGATTTGAGCATCATCACAATATAATTGAAGCTATGGGAACTACATTCCGTGGGAAACAACCAAAATACGTCAATAAATAATAAATTCAGAAATTCAGCACTGCCAACAACCAGCAATTGTTTATAGTAACTGTGTATTTAATATTACTAATAACGTAAGTTTGATTTCTTATAAATTTTGTGTTGAAAAATAAAGTATTTAATAACAATTTGTTTCCCTTGTACTTTAGTAATTAGGGGCTATATGGCTCGCCGCTTATATGTTAATTGTTTTCATTTCCCTGTGCTCTAGTAGAATAGGGTATAAATCATTATATTAAATAGATTATATTCTACTAATACCACACAGTAACGTAGAAATAGATAATGTAAACTGATTTTTTATTATAATAGCGGTTTTGATGTCAATTATTATAATTTCCTTATGCTCTAGTAAAATAAGATTGTATAGATAGAAAACGGAGAATGCCTATAATTTAGCAGAACAATACAATGTAGAAACGCGCTTTGATGACAATGACAAAACTGTGTAGCGGCAGAACAGTAATTGGTCAGAACGTACCGGCCTAAAACCTTACAAAACTAAAAGCTTACAAGGGAAAATCAGTACAAACCTAAAATAGTGTAACGTATTGCCGCTAGATGGCGCTGCGGTGTGATGGATACCGTTTGATTTGTTAAGCCGGATTTACAATTAAGCAAGCAAGCAAGCAAACAGGTGTGCCAACCTAAACCCTTTTTTGAATTTTCTCGGAAAGTATGCTATTTTAAGACAACTAAAGAAGCCTAAAACAATGAGGGAGTTCTTAACTTTCTAACACCAATGCAATTTTCTAGTTTTTTTGGCGCATTTCGATGAAAAACGACATCTGATGCATATTAGTCGAACACCTGACCCCTATTATAGCCAATGGCATTTCTTATTTGTCGGTTATGCACGGCCATCTAATGGTAATATATTACACAGAATTTGCTGTCCAGCTGTTTTGGACCGGCTGTGTACTGTGTAGCCATCTAGCGGGAATATATTACACTATTTTGCTTTTGTACACTTTTGCCCTTGTAACGTTCTAGGCCAGTCCGTTATGATCTATTTTGATTTTGTGATAGTATAGTTTTGCGTATTTATTGTTTTTACGTAGTACTGCTGTACATCTGTACTTTTTTATAATTTACCTTTTTTGTAAAGTACTTTTTGATAAATTATGCGCACCCAAAACGGAGATAATATATTTTTATTATCACACAAATTACTAGTAAATACATTAAAGTTGTTTTAATACCAAATATTTAAGTTTCGCTAAGATCTAATAAAATAAAGTTTAAGTAATTTAATAAAGTGAACATCACTCTACTTATAACATATAACTTCATAATACTTGCGAAAACAAAAACCAATACAATAATCTTAAATAAATACTTTCTTTATGCAAAACATAAATATATTCTACTGGGGAGAAGGAAAAATTTTAGTAGAAGAGGTAAATAATGACCCCATAAAAAATCAATGTGACTATTACGCGGTATCATAAAATCATCAAAGTTGGCTGTGCCTATGAAATGACGTTTATTCTAGACGTTTAATCGCCATGTTGAATCGTGGTTGTCATAAAGCAATCAGCATAAAATATCAAAATAAAATGAATTACAAATCGTACAATCTTTGTTCCTGTTGTACAGAATCGAAGCATATTCAAATTTATCATAAATAAATTTATATAAAAAATTATTTTCAAATATAAGCTTTTATAAAATATAAAGTGCACAAAAAAGTAGAAAATAATTTTTAAAATTCTGATATCATAATAAAAGCGATGCCGATGGGCCCATTATAGGAAGCTTGGCCATGTTGATTTGATAAATTTATGTTATTTATTATAATTATGATGATTGTCCGCATATCCCAATCTGAATTCACTGTAAAGAAGAGAAATGCAAGGGTAAGTAAATCCAATCCAACCCGATCCAAGCTACCCTAACATTTCTATGATATATGGAGGGACACTGTTGGTTTTAAATTGCGCCATCGCTTTTATTATTATGATGTCAGAAAAAAATGATTTTAGTAACTGTCTGCAGATCACTAAAGCATGGCTTTTTTGGTTACCGATGCAAAAATTTTTTTTTTTGATCAACCCAAAGTTAAAGAGAAATAGCGGAGAATAGTAATATTGAAAAAATCTAATTATTCTTGCCCAAGAATTAAGCCATTTCCGCCAATTTTCACCGAGTTTTTTCAAAAAAATAATTTGTTGTCAAAATATCAAATTGTCAAAGACTAAAATGTCACAACAATGAACGTCACCGAGTAAAAAGACACATCGCCATGGAAACGATTGTTATTTCATTTACCAGCCGCCTTGATTAATAGTGTAAAGATGTTGTGTTGCGAGAAGTTCTCTTCGTTCAAGATTTTTAAAAGTATTTTCTTGTTTTTCTTGGATTCTATACTAAAGGTATTAAAAAAAATAGTGTTAACAACTCGCGGCTAAACTGTGTTTTTTTTTACTCGCGTTTTTAAATACCTCGCTGCGCTCGTTATTTAAACCAATGCTTGTAAAAAAAGCAGTATTTTAGCCACTAGTTGTTAAAACTACTATTCTACTTTTTAGTGCACTTGATATTTTATGAAACCATTTATTTGAAAATTTTTCAATTTAATTTTTTTTTTGTTTTTAGATTTTTATCCTAAATCATCCATTTTGAATCCGCCATATTGAAATTTTCAAATCTTGGATCAAAATTCATCCTTCCCTTTCCTAAAAACCTCTGTATGCCAATATTGATTGAAATCGAACAAACTAAATATTTTTCCCCCTTTACTTCCCTCATTAGTGGGAGGTAACTGTTAATACCATATTATTGTATTTTCATCGAAACTATAAACGCATACCAAATTTGAAGAAAAGAATTTTCAAAATCTGATCAAAAATTCGTATTCCTTATCCCCAAAAACCCCCGTATGCCAATTTTGGTGGAAATCAGAAAAATTTAGGCGTTTAGTAAAGAAAATCCACAGGGCCTTACTTTATTCGCGGTTGACGAAAAAAGAAATCGAAAACGATTTTTATAGTAGCTTACATAGAAAGCGTGTTGTGATGGTCATCACGTGCGAAGATAAAGTTTAAGACGCGAGTCGCAGGCGAGTGTCTTAAAATCATCTGAGTCATTACACGGACTATAACAAGATTAACAAGAATGATTAAAAATACCACATATAAACACTGCTACTTTGTATTATTTATGCAACATTGCTGTTTCTAAGAGAATTAAGACAAAATTTTGACATTCAAGTTTTTGAAAATTTCATAAAATTTTGAAATTTGAAGAGAAAGAGAAATTTTATTGTTTTTTTGGAGTTTTGTGAATTTTTGAAAATTTTGTGTTTTTTTTGGAATTTTGAAACGGTTTAGATTTTTCAAAACTTTAATATTTTTAAATCTTGAATACTAAATTCAAAAATTTTTTGTTTTTCTTTTGTTTATACGAAATTTCGAAAAACAATCTAAGAATGATTTTCTGATAATTTCATTATCCTGGAATAAATTTTGAAGATTATTTACCAAATTAAATACATTAAACTCTGCAAAATAAATCGCTATTTATATATCATCAAACGACACATCGACAATAAAAACCTGTTGGTACAGACGTGTAATTTTGAGTTTTGAAAAGGGCAATTATCAGATCTGACAAGGGAGATTTTTAATTTTGACAAGGGAGATTTTTAGCTGAGCGGGAAATTTTCGCTGATTAATCAGTTGAAAATCGATCTGCTCTTTAATGTATGAGTTATAGTTTGATAGAGAATATACCGAGTGAAACAAATTAAAAGTAAAACATTTTATTTAAAATAATGGAAACTTTAATATAAAGAAATAAGGTGCGATTTTCGTGGCATGACATATGTCATGCGATTTCCAAAGATTTCCACTTATTAATCCAGACAAAAAAATTTCCAGTTAATAATATACAATAGGTATATTCTCAGTAGTAATATACCTAGTGCATCTCAGATTTTCAGTAAATTTTTGGAAATTTTGTTTGAAGCCAATTTTTTAACAAAAGCTTGGGTGCATGCGATCTGTAAAAATCCCGAACCCGTAGGGTGAGGGATTTTTTCTGGCGTCATGCAGGAAAGCTTTTGTGAAAAAAAATGGCTGAAAATTAAATTTCAAAAATTTCTGAGAAGGAAGTCTGAAATGCACGCGTTATATTTTAATAGAGAATATACCGAGTGAAACTTCATATTTCCATCAGATGACAAATTTTATTTAAAACATTAGAAAATCTAATATAAGCATATAAGATGCGATTTCCGTGGGAATTTTTGACACATGTGATGCGATTTCGAAAGATTTCCACTTATTAATCCAGAAAAAAATGACCAGTTATTAATATGCGCAAGGTATCGATGAGAAGTAAGTTATGCCAGTGGTCTTCGATTTGTAAAAACATTACAAAACTTTCTGTTCCTTTAAAAATTAAAAACTAAAAATCATTTTAGTATTTTATTAATATTTGATTTTTTGAAAAAAAAATGATTCCTAGGTCATGCTTCTTGGTTCTTATTTTTTATTATATTATGTATGTTTTTAATATTTTTTTATGTTTGTGACGCTATTCCGAGACAAAAATTAGTAAGCTGTCTATATTTTTGAACTAAGAATTGTTGTACTAAAATAAAAAAAAATGGTGCTAGAAAGCACGGCTAGTCCACCATACAATCAATTATTTATTGTTGAAAGGAAATGAAAATATCTCGAAAACTGTACCTTTGAATGGTTTGAACCTTATAACAAAATTTTTGGATAAAATTTACGAAAACCAAATAGCTGGTTTACTTCTAAAGTTATAATTTTTTTAATATCTTTTAACGTTTTTTCAAGTAACTCCGAAAGTAAAGCTACCACGAGTTTGGACTTTATAACAAAATTTGTAATCCGTATTCATGGAAACTTAAATCGGAAAGCTGTATATCGCTAATTGTTTTTGTTCCAAAGTTACAATTTTCTAAATTATTTTATTCCCCTTTTCCCCCGTTCAACAGCACCTTACAAGTTTCGTTAAAATCGATTAAGACGTTCTTGAGTTATCGTGTATTCAGACAGACAACAGACAACAGACCGACAGACAACTTTTTTTTTCGTCGATTAATGTGTTTTGGAACCTTAGTACTGATATTTGATAAAATTAAGAAAAGTCAAAATTTCATGATTCTAATAATCCGCCATACCATAGTGGACTAAAACGAGAATTTTACCAAAAGAAAAACTATTGGATTTTCGGCCTTCTCCACTAGTTTTACCACTAACTGGTTTCAGACACAGTCCATAAACCAGCCCACATAACATTGGTGGGAAATATTCCCTCAAACTGATTTTTGGAATATTCTATTGCGAATATGACAGGAATGTTTCAGACCTATTTTTTATTGAATATTCTTTAAGAGTTTGTGATAGTTATATTTCTTTGGTAATAAGATAATAATAAGCCCATGATAACCTGAAAATCAAGTTATTTTTATGAATATTCCTATAACAAATATTTTTTGTCAGGATTTTGGCATGTTTGCTTTGCTGAAAATATTAATATCTTGTGAAAAAAAAGCGATTTACATGATTTATAATTATAATTTAATTTAATGTCATCTATTGTAGTTAGATGGCACTGGAATAAATATGTTCTCTATGTAGCAGGTAATATTAATATAAATATAAGACAGCAAAAAGTTATTTAGGTAATCTTTTGATAACTAATCTCAAGTAGTACATCAACATAACGGTGATATACCTATATCCATAGACTATTCCATAATTGCATTTTAGTGGAAGACTAATGCATATTTGGTGGATATTCATGTGGATATATATCTAATCCATATCTTAGGATATTCATCTCGTGGCAATCTGGACATGTTTTGAATCACAAAATCATATCCATGCAATTATAGTCGGTGTCCAGGTATATTACCATAATCCTCATAAAAAAATGTTCTGGTCGTATTATAGTCATGTTTCACGTCACGTTTCTATCACATTTATATCACCTGTATGAGCTAGAACCTAACTTGTTGCCGGTATGTGTTAGTAATATTCCCAATGGTAAAATGTAACATTTCCATGACATTCTTTGTTCTCTAACTATATGACTATTACATTGCAGGAATGTTTATTTGTTGTGTGGGAGTCGGGATTTTTACTATGACGAACCGATAGCAAAAAACAAACTATACCAGTACCACAAGAATACATACCGGGTGCGACTTGAAGACTAGACGCAACGTGTTTGCGTCTAGTCTCCAAGTCGCAAGTAAGTAAAGTCGGTTTGTAAAGATGTGATTTTTTGTCATCTAAATTCTCGCAGCGATAATTCCTCCGCGAGATTTTTGACGAGCGTTTAGATGGTGCAAGAAGTTTTGTTCGATTTTTAAGAATTACTGCTAAAAACAAATTCAGTTTACCATCGGGATGATTTGTCATATACAAGCTGGGGCTTGCCTCGCAAGATATTATTAATATCCCACATAACAATCAAACATTCCTCTAATGTAATTGTCAAATACTTAGAGAACAAAGAATGTGATAGAGATGTTACATTTTACCATTGGGAATATTACTAACACACGCCGGCAATAAGTTACGTTCCAGCTCATACAGGTGATATAAATGTGATAGGAACGTAACGTGAAACATGACTATAATACGACCAGAACGTTTTTTCTTATAGAATTATAATAATATACCTAGGCACTGACTATAAAATCCAACATAGCAAATAGATATCCCTATTAAATATTGCATGGATATGATTTTGTGATTCAAAACTTGTCCAGATGACCACGAGATCGATATCCTAAGATATGCAGTAGATATATATCCACATGAATAACCACCAAATATGCATTAGTCTTCCACTAAAGTGCAATTACGGAGTAGCCTATGGATATAGGTATATCAATCTATCACCATTATGTTGATGTACTACCATAGAGAAAGTAATAGCTACGCGAGAGTGACCGATACTGTGTTATACTTGGGGAACATTGTTTGACGGCGACACGAGCGCAGCCGGTGGCTACAGAAAGGAACTACTTGTACAGCCAGACGCATAATAAATACATTTATTGTTTTGGTGAATTTTTTACAGACAATTACTTATTTAATAATAAAAAGATATGAAAAAACTTAACAGGCGCCGTTTTTTCATACTTTTTGTGTTAAGAAAGCGAAATGTTTTAACTCTATACAAACTTTAACCAACTTTGTACTCATCCATGCAGCTAAAACTTTCTTTAGATTACAAAAAGTTTTTTGCACCGTTTAAAAATCTATAATAGCCCTCATAGCAAGACTTGGATATTGTATATTACAAAGATATTTAAAATTAGGAGATACGCTTTGTATGACACATGTATATTTTATATATATTAAAAAAAAAACATGATTCGTTTCAAAAAAAGGGAACATGAACGGATATTTACTGTATATTCAGTGTATATGCGCTATCGTACATCCTAAATATATGTTTTTTGTATATAAGCCTTATGTTTTGTAACCGAATATCAGTTAATATTTTAAAATAAAATATTACCCAAATATTTGTTTTTTGATATAAACTAAATATATAAATTTTATAGGTATCAGGTAATATTCTGTAAAAAAGCTTTTTAATATTTCCCTGTGCATTTAAAATACTACATATTTTTTAGGTAAAATTTATTGCAAGAAATTATATAAAAAAATATGAATATTTTCCCAATATTCAATGTGTATCCGTTTGAGTATATCAGTTTTTTGTATTTAAGGCAGACATATCCTAGCCCAATATCATTTGAATATTTGCACAATAAATATGCCCAAATATTTATTTTGTGGAATAGAATACTTTATTAAATATATTATTGTTACAATATATATAATTATATAATTACATTTTTTTAGCATTAGAACAACATTTTTCTGCTTTTTTTTAATGCTTTTTTTTAAAGGTACTTAACCCATATACTTCTTGTTTTATATATCTTTAAAAAATCGTAGGTATATGGCTAACATGTGACTTAACATCTTGGCAAAATTTGGCGAATCACATTATCTCAGTGAATCAAAAACCACTAAATTGATGAAATGTATTAAAGGATTCCTTTAGTGAGGGAGCCTTAAATATAAACCACTTAGCGCTCTATACGACCCTACGAGCTCGGTGTTACGCATTTTGATTCGTTAGAGCGTCTACCATGTGGTTTCAATTCAACCAATCAGATACGAGATTATTAAATCATTCCTCTTGCAAATACAGAACTAAGCTTGTTTCGCCTGTTTATGTGTGTAGTGAGTTTGTGCCGTTTACTAAAGTTTTGTAGCAAAAGACAATATTTTTTATTATCGGTTGGATTAAACTACAATGGACTAACCCCCTGGGAATTGCTATCTTACATCCAGTTGTTGCAGGTAAGTAGATCAACGCAATTGAAGTTGTTTTATTCGTGTGGGCTCAAAATGGTGGCGTCAGATGAAATAAATGCATCTATATTATATATGGCTGAATTTCAACTTGACGATATATGTTGCTTTTCGACGTTGACGCACTGCGTAAAAAAGGGACAGAGAAGGGTCAATGTCAATCAGGAACATCAGTTATCTAAAGCTAGGTTTATACTGTAAAGTTAAAAGAAACATTGACATTGATATTTTGAATTTTTGTTTCACAGTGTCTAAAGTTACGACGGTTATATCTAGAGCGAAAACAACCTTTTTTAGGGTTAAGTTGGGTTTGCTGGGGTTGTATTGTTTTTTTTTTCTTGTGAAAATTTAAAAAAAACTGGTTTTTGTGTTTACCAAATATTAAATTAAAAAGCCGATAAATCACTCGTAAATAACTGACACCCACATTTCTCTACATTTATAAAAGTTTTGTGCTGATTATTTTAAAGTTATTTACCTATATTTTTATTTTATTTATTTATGTTGTATTGTAAAAGAAGAATCCTTTTAAAACTTTTATTTTTCTGCTTTCCTATTATACCTCTAAAAGTAAATATATAAGTTGTATGGTTTTATTTTTTGTTTCAGATGGACACTTGATGAAAATTTGGTTGGTTGTTCCCTCGGTTGTTCCCACCATCTTTGGTAACTTTACATCTCTTGGGGACTGCAGGGTAAGTAGATAAAACCGATTAAAGTTTTTTTTATTCATAAATGGTGGAGTCACATGCACCTTGGCCATTTTTTTTTATACCAAAAATCAGGCCATTTTATAAACATAAATAATTTAAGTAAATATTTCAGTCTGATCCAAATCTGGACGAGGTTTCAGGAAATGAAATACCTACCTAAATGGAGACCCATAGACAATTTTTATTATTAATTGATTATTATTTCAAAGTTGTAATTTTATTTTTTTTTTCTGTATTTTTTATCCAAATAAAGTGACTTTAGCAGTACATAATTAATTTTCTTAAATTATCTGTGAAAATTCCCTGTATAAAATATTAAAGTTTTATTTAATTATTTTTTTAAAGGATTTTGTGAAATTAAGACTACTCAAAAATAAGTTCTGCCCTGACAAAATCGGTAGGAATCGTAACTGTTAATCACCAAATTTCCATTTCAGGTGGATTTTTGATGGAAATATGGGTAGTTTTTACCATGCATCTCAATTTTGAAACAACAAAAATTATATCTTTGGTTCCTTTATATGGAAAAAGATAATAATCTCGGTGGCCATCTTAACATCTAGACTTTGCAGGGTAAGTAGTATAAACTGTCGGGAACTTTTTTTTTAATTTATGTTAAAGCAAAATTAAGACGCTAGAAAAGATTTTTTTTGTGTGTGTCTTTTTATAGATTGTTCTTTTTAGTTTTTTATATATTACTTTTGTTAAAAACTAAAACGATGATGTCCAAAAGGTTCCATATAAGAGTGCTCAGGATATTCACGCATTAATTTGCCAGAAATTGGCATAATCATTTTTTGTTGAGTCTAGAGAACTTGTATAATTTTTTTTTTTACTTATATTTGTTACTAAAGTTAGACATTACTTTTTTAAATGTTTTGGCTTTATATTTTTTTCATAAACTTAAATTTCTCTAAAATTTTTGTTTTACAGCTTTTTAAAAGATTAAAATTTGAAAAAAAAATTGCCCATGGCATTTTTATAGTTTTTTTTTATTATAAAATCTTGCTTTGTACCACCAGAAAACTGATTAAAAAATAAATATGCCATGTATTATCTGTTTATAAAAATATTTTATTTTCAGATGTAGCTGCAGCAAGAAGAAATTCCCTTTCTTTATTAATGCTTAATTCTGTATTTTCTAAATAAAAAAAAATGTAATTCAACTGCTTAAATTAAAAAAATTAGGAAAAAGTGTTTATTTATTATTAAAAAAACCTTTAAAAATTTTAAACTATTGTTGTTAAAAAATTTTAGCTCTCCAAGGCGTTTTTATTTAAAAAAAAAAATTTCGGTATTTTAGGTTTTTTTTACGTGATACCGTATATTTTTTGGATATTTAAATAACATTAAAAACGATATTTTCTACCTCTTTAAAGTACATCTAAAAAATGCTTATTTATGTGAAAGCATATGTTTCTGATGTTAATTTTACTCACGTTTAGGATGCGACCTATTATTGTTATTGTGCTAAGTGTGTATATTGTTGTAATATAAATGACAATATATTCAGGGTATATACAAAACGTATATATCTTATATATATATGATCATAGATTTGTAATGGACATTCTTCATTGAATACATCAGTGTCATAAGGATTAGTATATTGCAGTAATATAAATCTTATATATACCCGCAATAAAATATTATGGATACGAAAAGGATATACGTTTATGGATATACCATTGTTATATATAAACTAAAATTTGGACAAATATACATTTTGTATGTCGTGACGGATATCGACAGGATATACTATATATAAATATATATCATAATGGATATACCATAGAACATCAAATTTGGTGTAATAGAATATAACTCGAATATTTTTGTGGTGTAATTAATACATATTCAGAATATACTTATAACGTATATTCAGTGGATGTTACCTAATGGGTACCTCTGGATCTAAATTGGATCTTTTTTGGAGCTCCTATGCACGTCGGGTGAATATCTGGGTGATATCCAGGGCAATATCCTTCTCCGTTTTCAGAGGTTTTTCAAAGCGATTTTTAAATCATGATTTTTTTTTTAATTTCATAAAATCATCTTAATCGAGGGCGCGCTTGTTTTTTAGAGCTACGAATTGTACATTTGACAGTAAACTACCGTCTGTTTATATATTTTGGCATTGGTTCGCATGTTATGATGATGCAAAATATGATATATGACATAGAATATAATTTTATTTTAATAATATTATAGTGTATTTATCATTTTACGTAATGAATAATATTTTGAACAAATAATTGTACTCCAAAATCCATTGAACTATTACTTCAACTGTAGTCGCGATCGCGACGTTGACTCAACCAAAAAATCGTCCACCAAATTGGTGCAAAAGTGGGTGGTGTTTGAGTAAAAGTAAACGTTGCGACGCAACATTGACATGCGGTGCACAACGTTGAGTCGTCGACAAATTGCTAGTTGGGATGTTCCATGCTCTCTGCTTTAACGGTAGTGATCCAGCCTGATTTGAATGGCATTTTAGACTTTACAATAAGTTAATCCACTATATAGCCTAATCCCATAAACTCGGTGATTTCCAACCAAAACTGATTAAAATAACTCACTTTTGAAAATCTAAAAAACCGCTTGTCAGGCTTGACAGACTTTGACAAGCGGTGCGCTATGCGCTACAGGAACGTAGTTCCTGCGCGACCCTATCTTTCTGTTAGTCTCCGTAAGTTATTATGTTGTCTCTGTGTACTACTTGAGATTAGTTATCAAAAGATTACCTAAATAACTTTTTGCTGTATTATATTTATAATAATATTACCTTCTACGTAGAGAACATATTGATTCCAGTGCCATCTACCTACAATAGATGACATTAAACTAAATTATAATTATAAATCATGTAAATCGCATTCTTTTCACAATATAGTAATATTTTCAGCAAAGATGCTAAAATCCTGACAAAAATATTCTTTTTGGGAACATTCATAGAAATAACTTAATTATCACGTTATCATGGGAATATAAATATAACTATCACAAACTCTTAAAGAATATTCAACAAAAAATAGGCCTGGAACGTTCCTGTCATATTCGCAATAGAATATTCCAAAAATCACTTTGTCCAATGTTATGACGGATATGAATTGTTTCTTTATCCCAATTATAACTGTCCTTGTTACTGACTCATGTTTATTAAAAACAAAATAAGCAAAAAAAAGATTGTTCAAATTTGTACCTTGAAACTTACAACAGCTGATAAGTATCTCTCTCTCTCTCTCTCTCTCTCTCTCTCTTGCTTTTACAATGGTCTTGCGCAACTATGACGGCTGACCAGTACTACTTTTTTTCTCTGTATTATCTATATACCGCTTCCCCTTCCCACTGACCAGACCGGTTGATGGGCACCCCCTAACTAGGCAGTTTTCTTTTCCTAGAAGGATTTAAACCCTTTGTCGGGGCTAGGGATCTTTAGTAGTGCTCCACTATCAATATATGTATCACACGGGACCGTCCTCTTAACGTCCTCTCCTAGGGACGGTTTGGAATCGAATTAGCCTGCCTTCTAGCTAACACGGTCTACAGGGTTCCTAAGATTTTCTTTAGGGATAGGATTTCAATAAATCAAACAGAAATGGCATAGAAAGTTCTGCGCGCACAAAAGAAACAGGTATATTGAGCAATCGTGCCAGTTTGTTATTATCTCCGGACTGCTTTCATGAGAAAAAATTGTCGCCAGTCTTTCATTGTGAGCATAAATCATAGTTGCAATAATAACCGTTGACAAGATGTCTGCAAATTTCGCTAGATGGCGGCCACACCATGAGATTTGAACTTCTAATCTAATTAAAAATTAGATGTTTTCAGGTCCAAACCACAGATTTTTCTTGCTTAAAGGAGGCGGCAGGGTCCATTATTTACGATACTGAGCGATAAACTCGTGAGGTTGTTAAGATTAGAAAGAAATATATATATATAATAATATATTTAATTAAATTTCTTTCCATTCTGTTCTACTAGTGACATCTATCCGGAAACGGCAAAACCATGCAGCTAGCACTAGCAGCCAAAGAAATCAATAAACGGCGCTGTTTATCCTGCAGAGCTTTTTGCTTGCGATATTATTGATTTTAAATAAAGCTGGCCCTACACTACCTTTGATATTTTCGAGGTATTTTATGACATGATCTCGAAATATGTAGCGAACCAATTCTTCAAAACTAGCGGGAGGGTAAAAGCAAAAAATAAGGGGCACCCAAAAAGGGGTGAAAAGATTTATTTTGCTCTGTTTCTTTACAAAAAACGTTTTTTTTTACGAAAAACTTGAGCTCTGCCACTTTTTTAATTTTTTTCTTCAAGTTTCTCGAAATTTTCGTCATACCGTAGAAAAAAATTATTTCCCCCATGGTCATACTCTACTTTTATTCGAAAAAATTTAGAAACAGAGACAGGATCAGTTTTACTAAAACGGGGGATCTTGATTTCGAGTGAGAAGATAAAGGGCGCCGCAGGCAAAAATTTTTCAATTAAATTAGCCGAACGGAAAAATGTTAGGAAAACAAAGCACGAAATAAAAATGGCGCCGCTTTTTCTTTCAAAAATTACGTAATTTCGGGAACGCAAAGAAATAGGTCTAAAGAGTATAATTTTTAAGAAAAAAATATCAATTTTCTCGCCCTCCTCCACTGGGACTACAGGGGCCGTGCACAAATTACGTAATGGTCATAGGAGGGAGGGGGGTTACAAAACGTTACGTAGGGGGGAGGGGGGTTTTCGACAGCGTTTGCATTTGTGTGAAACTAAGAAAATTTGGAATAAAAATAAGTGAAGTTTTTTTTTTTTTGGGGGGGGGTAGTGGTCTTGAAATCGTTACGTAATATTAGGGGAGTGGCGTGCCAAACCGTTACAAAACATTACATAGGGAGGGGGTCAAAAATTGGTAAAATCACCGTTACGTAATTTGTGCACGGCCCCACATCTGATTGTTCCTCCTTTTTCATTTCGAATCAAAGTACAAAACCCGGGTTGGACGTTCGAAGGCGTCAACCCGTCCTATTTGCTTGATAAAGTTTCTACGGAAATATCTCAGTCGATTTCTCCGGCCGTGTATGAAGGCTTTAGGTTAGGGATTTGCATGTATCTCAGTCCCCAGCCTGTAAACAGTGCGTAAGCCGAAAAATATTTTTTTTTTACGATATCTTTCATCAGTTTGGTATCAAAGTCGAGCAAAAACAATTTTTATTCCAGTCCTAAAGGTATGAAAATGGAAAATATTAGAAAACAACAACCTGGAATGGATTTACTACGTGTAAGATGTAGTGACAACATCGCCCCATGCCCATCCTTTTCTGCCTAATGTGCTTTTCCGTTTGTCTGCGTCTTACACACGGCTGCTTGGCCCCCTAAGGATTTGCTTAGGAACCCTGTATAAGAAAAAGTCCAAATAGACTACCTGCAAGACCCGGGGCTTGAATCTGGCACCTCCTGCTTGAAACTCGCGGAATGAACCCCGACACCAATCAGGCAGGTCTGATAAGTGTCAATGTGAAATTAAATGAAGTGCTACCAACACAAAAGGTTGCCAAATCAAAATATCACTGGAAAAAAATTAAAATACTGCAAGTTGAAGATAAAAGAAAAAAGAAATTAAAAATGTAATCTGTCAAATCGCGTACCATAGGGGTGCGAAGGGTCGCAGGAGGATAGAATTATGAGCAAAATTTCACTAAAAGCCAACTGGCAACTTCTCTAATGTCTTTATACTTGCTTAAATCATGTTAAAATTATTTTAAAAAAAAGCATCCCCTATAACACGCTATTTTCATAAAATAATAAATATTCAGAAATCAATTTTCAAATTCCTACTTGAGCCAGATGTGATCCACTTTTAGGCACTAACTTGTCCCATGTCAAAAGGGAGCCTTTAGGATTTTTGATAAAATTGTTATGGCATGACAAGGGTTCGGACAACTAGATAAAGAAACCGGTATCTGAGTAATTTTTATGAAAATAATCTGAAAACTTTTTAGCTTTTTCAAAGGGAGCCACTTTTTTATGCTAATATTAAAAGAGTATGCATAAACTTTAAGATGGACATTAAAATCTACAGCTCACTTGATTAATTTTTATAGTTTTAAATATAACCAGCAAATAGAATGACGTAATTATTACGTAAAAGTGATTACTTGGTTACATATATTCCAGGTAACGTGAAATTACAATAAGGTAAAACGTAAATCATGCACAAAATTGTTGTTATTAAGGAAACATAAATTATAGTGGGTAAAAAAATATTTCAAAACGAAAGATTATTTATGTATGCTTTATATTTAGTTGATGTCAAAATAAGATTTATTCTTCTTCAATACCTGATTTTATTAACTTAAAAGTTAATTGGGGTAATATTTATTTACCTAACAAGTGCGGAAAGTGATACTTTACCGCGCGCGACGGCAGTTGACCGAACGAAGCGAAGCGAGTTTGGTCAAGCCGGCAAGGGCGGTAAAGACCCTTTACGCATGTGTGAGGTACAAGATTTTACCTACAAACCTCAAAAATTCCCAAAAAAGAAATATAAATTTCTGTATTTTAATTTTCTGAAATAAAAGTAGTCACTGAGTGCGGTAAAGTGCCATAACGTTAACTTTAAAGTAATATTTTCCGCACGAAAATGAGTGCGCTAAAGTGCACCTTACCGCACGCGAGTAGATAAAATGATTTACATAATATTTATAACTCTATGAAGTCACAACAAAATAGACTTGTTACGTATAAAACGTACTCTTTATGTAAATTCTATATAAATTATTAGCGCAAATGCTATATAAATATGACGTATGACGTGTAACGTTTACATAATTTCCAATATACAAGATAAATTTGACGTTGAGGTTATACAACAAAGAACGTTATATTTATTTAAGTTTTATACAGGGTTGGCCATTTAAAAGGGTTCACCTGGATTTTTTCAAAAACTATACAAAATTGGAGAAAACGCTGAAACACGTTGATTTTGTTTGTGAGGGGAAGACTTTTCAGCTATCTTGAAATTTTTATAGCGCGCATCCCCTTTGAGGGGTAAACTTTACCCTATATTTTGAATAGGGAAAGTGTAAAAGTAAATTTTATAATATGTTAATGTAAATTTTATGTAAACATATTGGTTTTTAGATTTATGTAAATAGTATATTAATGTAATAAATATGCTTGCCGCACTTATTAAAATGGTCATTACTAGGTCAGATATTGTCCGATTTTTATTATATTAAGCTTTTTAGGAAGCTGATGCATCAAAATGCCTAGATCAAATGTAAAATTTCCTAAAAACCCAGATGGTGGACCTATTTAAAAAACTGGCACATCTATGTAACATTTTAAAAATTTGCCCAAGGAATAAGGAAGTATGAAATGTTTTGCCTGCATAGTCAAACTTATTAAAAAAAATCTTATTCAAATAGCCATAACCCTTCCAAAAATTTACCAATTTTGTTAACCCTTTCAAAAAGCAGAGGCCTTCGAATTTATAGAACCGGTATCAAAACGGATATTTACTAAAAATCCAAAAATTTGAAAAATAGGCATTTTACCCCCTTACGAAAAACTTTATGTGCAACAATGCAAACGTTAATTACACAGCCATATTCTTTGCAAGAATCTTGGTGAAACACTTAAAAATTCGGTTATAAATGTTTAGACAGGGGTCCGATTTATGCACATTTACAACTTTTTTTTATAACTTTTTAAATCTAGTAGGCTTTGCGTTTTAAAGGTTTTTTGACGTCTAGTACGTACCGGCTTTAAAGAAATTACAAGAAAAGTGGCAACACCGCATGAATCTGTTCTCACCACGCCTGCCCTTGCTAGAGGCGGTTTTCAACGATTCAAATTTAACGCCGGATTTAATAAAGGCGAAGTTAAGCAAGCAAGCAAATTTCATAGCGAAGTGGCATATGATATTTGCGAGTATAAACGATTGTATGATGAACTTTTTCACAGGTGCCAAAAAGATTTCTGTCCGTTTTTTTACCCAAAGTTAAAGAGAAATAGCGTAAAATAGTACTATTGAAAAAATCTAATTATTCTTGCCTAAGAATTAAGCCATTTGCGCCAGTTTTCACCAAGTATTTATCAAAAAAGCATTCAAAAATATCGTCAAAATATCAAAGATTAAAATGTCGCAACAATGAACGTCATCGAGTAAAATTTTTTTTGTATGTTGCGAGAAGTTCTCTTCGTTTGAGATTTTTTAAAATATTTTCCTGTTTTTCTTGGATTTTTTGATAAAGGTATTAAAAAAAATAGTGTCAACAACTCGCGGCTAAACTGTTTTTTTTTACTCGCGTTTTTAAATACCTCGCTGCGCTCGATTTTTAAACCAACGCTTGTAAGAAAAAGCACTATTTTACCACTAGTTGTTAAAACTACTATTTTGGGATCGAGGATTATGAATTTTCGCTCTGATAACCAAAATTATGAAGGTAATGTCTCTTCGGGCGGGATGGGGGTTAACGTCTCATTATCTTATATTTCTTTCAAAATTGGTACAAAGCGGTTTTTGGGGAAATAATTCGCACACAAAATGGCAAATAGTGTCTATATCTAATTCCTAGAGAGTCTAAGCTATTTCGAAAAAACGAAGAGATCACACGCCCCCTCTGCAGAAACGACGCCATCTTGATTTGGAGTATTTTTTCAATATTTTTAAATTTCTTGCTTATTTTCTATATCCTACAATAAAAATTTAACAGGTCGTTTTACAGGGAATTTATTTCTTTCTGCCTTAAGTGGTTATTGTTTAAAAAAATTTCAATTCATTTTTTTTTTTTTCGTTAACGGTTTCGGTATTTATTTGATGTATAATAAAAAAGTGGTTAAACAATTAAATTCTATACATCTTAGTGCAAGTAGGTTTTTTGTGCAACAAACCATTATGACTGAAATAACCAATTGCGGAAACTTTAGAGAGTGCAAACGCATACAGCAGAATTTAAATGATTTAAAGAAGTATTGGTTTTAAATAGGATTTATAACTACATTGAGCAAAATATTTAAACACTTGTCGCGACGCTCCATGCCGCCACCGGCAGCTGCGGTGCAGCCCCTTTCTTAATTTGCAGTTTTCGTTCTATTTATTTTATAGCGAGTCAATTAGATGGTATTCCCCCTCGAAAATTTACAAAGTTTGTAATTCATGGTATTCCACCTCCAACCATCCGGGCGTTGTCAACTTCATAATTTTTGAAATCTTATCGAAAATTAGTTTGTAATCCTTTACCCCAAAAACCGCTTATTTGTATCAATTTTCAACGAAATATCATAAAATGCGATGTTACTCCCCCCTGCGGTGGGCTGTCAACTTTATGGAAATCTGATCTAAAACTCGTAATCCTCGACCTCAGAAACCTCTGTATACCAATTTTGATCAAAATCGTATACATTTATCTGCGGTGAGCTGTCAATTTTTAAAAAAATCTGATCGAAAATTCGTAATCCCCTGTACACCAATTTTGACAAATATCGGATAAATTTAGATGGTACCCCCCCCCCCCTTCGACGAGCTGTCAACTTAATGAAAATCTGATCACAAAATTCGTAATCCTCGTCCCCAAAAATCCCTGCACACCAATTTTGACAGATATCGGATAAATTTAGATGGTACCCCCCCCCTGCGGCGAGCTGTCAACTTGATGAAAATCTATTCGAAAATTCGTAATCGTCGATAGTAAAAACCCCTGTATACCAATTTTGACAGATATCGGATAAATTTAGATGGTACCCCCCCCCTGCGGCGAGCTGGCAACTTAATGAAAATCTGATCGAAAATTCGTAATCTTCGACCCCAAAAACCCCTGGATACCAATTCTCACAGATATCGCATACATTTAAATGGTATCCCCCCCTGCGGCGAGCTGTCAAGTTATTGATCTGATCGAAAATTCGTAATCCTCGACCGCAAAAACCCCGTACCAATTTTCACTGAAATCGGATACATTTAGATGGTCCCCCCCCCTGCGGCGACTGTCAACTTTATGAATATCTGATCGAAAATTCGTAATCCTTGGCCCCAAAACCCTAGCGCCTGAATCAGTTTTAGGGTACAAATATAAAGGTATAACGTCTTTGGGTACAAATAATCTCTAAATGATCCATCGTTATTGGGAAATCAAAATAAGCAAAGCGCCCCCTAACCTAAAGCCCCCAACTATCCTAAAGCCCCCGATACCATGGCAACTGCAGGTGTTTTGTCAACAAGGCCCACAGTAGGCAGAAGGGTATTTTTACGTTTTCTGACAGAAAACCATTCGAGGTTATGTTTATCTTTCAAAAATATTTTTTCAAAAACGAATATGAAACCACTCCGTGTGTGCGGTCGCCCGCCGAAAATAGCCTAGCGCTGCGCGAGCATTACCCCGAGTTTATCAAAGAACCAAGAGAACTTTACTGGCTCGCTGGAATTCCTAGGAATTCGCCTAGAAACATTCCCATAACTTCACATAATTTTGTTTTTATTTTGATTCAATTTTATTTTTAAATTTAAATTATTGCGGCATAAGTTATGTGCAAGTTTACTAGTGAAATCTTAGAGGCCTAAGGATATATTTTAGATCCCAACAGCAGTTTCAAAAACACACGGATACTTGAGTATTAACAAAACAGGTCAGTAAAGCTCCATTTAGAGGTTGAAGAGACTCTTGCTAGTCGTTGATGCTCCTGTTTAAAATAGAATATGATTATTTCGTTTAGCGTTAGCAGCCGATAACCTGTTGTCCTTAAATCAGTGGTAACAGCTAGCAGGAGTGTTTCAAATTCAATTATAAATGCACTTGTAAATGCAACCTTAAACACTACACCCAGTTACTTTAATATGTAGTTGGATAGCGTTTTTTTAGCAAGTACTGCAGTAAATGGTTTTTTTTTTAATTTTAGTATTTTACTTGGTTTTTTTTATGAAAAAAATCTTGTATGTAGGCACTGACTAGGGTCCTTAAAGAGTTAAAATTTATGAGCGCTGGAATTGCTAAAAAGTGCTGGGTTGGTTTGAGTTCAGGATTTGGGTGGTTTAGTTCCCGCTTTAGTTAAAAAAAATGAAAAAAGTTTCATTACTGGTAAATTTGAACTTCCTAGGGGCTCAGGTACGTGCTAAACAGGTATCTAAAGAAAACTGTTTACTACACTAATACCGTTTAGCCTTAATATATTAAGTGAGCAGCATGAAATAATACTGTGGAAAATTTTACTGATAAAAAGTTATTCTTAGGGCCAGTTTCTCAATAGCGGATTATCAAAAACTTAAAGTAACTCGCGAGCTATAAATCCCAGTTTCCTTGCTGTTTTTAAGCCAATATTTTTTTTAGGTTAACCCTGAGGTAAGGTAACTTACCCTCACCTTGAAGCTCTGGTTATCCTGGAGTTAATTTTAACCTGATTTTTAAAGATTTTTACTAGGTTATGTTGCTTGAGTTAACACAAGCTCGCTTTTGAGAAACCGGCCCTTAGTCTCTCTTGTTTTTTGAATAAAATAGGTTAGTGAATTGAAAATTTATCACAAAAAACATTAATCAGGAAAAATTCTTTAAAACATAAATAGTTGCTCATTCATCTTTCAAATAAATTAAATACACAGGATGAAATTCTATGTGTGTATGTCATAACTGGTGGTTAGTGAACACTTCTATGAAAGTTGAATCATGCACTGTGAACCTGCTTAGATTTTAAAACTCATATAACACAGGAAAATAAAACAGCAGATTACAAAACTTGATTTACTGTGGCTTGATACTTTTGTCTCTAACTTATAACTTAGATAACAAAACCAAACATCTGCTTCTGTAACTAAAAAATTATTATGCAAAAAATCTTTTAAACAGTTCATAAACATGTGCCACTCAAAAGAAAATTTTTAAGAAATATTGGTTGTCCCCGCCTAAAGTGCAAAATATAGAAACAAAATTTAGAGATGGAATATTTCTTGTTATTTTTATTATTCTTTTAGGAGCTGTATATAATAACAAAACATATGGAGCAGTGGATATTTAGGAAACTACCTAAAATGAAAAAGAAGAAGATTCTAAAGTGCCACCACCCAGAGAAGAATAATAATCTATAAATTAAAAAGTCTACAATTTGTACCCAAACATACAGAGCAGTGGATATTTTGCCATCTAAAATGTATAGCAAAACAAGATGGTTCTATAGAGTCAGCACCAAACAAAGAATAATAATCTATAAACTCAAAGTAAGTTTTTGCTTCTGATTTCAATTATATTTGGTAAAACTTCCTTAAATATACAAAATTTATTATAGTCTAGATCCGATATCAAAAATTAATTTAACTCTTATTGTTTATTGCAAATTTTATCGACCTATTTCTCGACATGTTTTGAGCCTCTCCTCATCTATTTCAATTCCATTAGGAAAAACAGAAAAACTATACACAAAGAACAAAACAGAGAACAATTTTGAAGGGGGACACTTACAGATACTTTTTGGCTCTGTTGGAAATTTCATAGGGTAATTTTTATTTCTGGAACTTAAAAAGGGAAAGGTCTTTTAAATGTCTTTACTATTAATTATGTCAAAATTTTAAAAAGCTAGGATGACTGGTGTTTAAGATATTTGCTTTTAAATTTTGTATGGAATGAAGAAAAGGTTTAAACCTTTTCAGCGGATCAGTTTGACCACCAAAATTTAAAGAATAAAAGTAGGGTTATTTGGATGGTATTTTTGAGAAAACAATCAGAAAAAAATCATGAAATGTTTATTCCCTTTTTTATTATGAAAAATGTAACTTTAAAACCAACGATTTTTTCCTGACTTTTGTGCAAGAAATTGTTTATTTGTCGCTCCTTGACAAATTTAAACTTAATATCTTGCATGTTTGTAAAGCAATTTAAACGATCTTCTAAATAAGATGTCATTCGAGACACTTTTTTTATATAATTTCTCCTGGAAAAACTCATATCCCTCAAGTCACCCCCAAAAAGCCTGTTTATGGAAAAAAATATATTAAAAAGTAATAGTATAATGTTTTTCAAGTGTTCACCAAATACTCA
The DNA here is from genome assembly GCA_963921995.1 of Oxystoma pomonae. NCBI lineage: Eukaryota > Metazoa > Arthropoda > Insecta > Coleoptera > Brentidae > Oxystoma > Oxystoma pomonae. The sequence continues at coordinate 74,575,410 of OY998166.1, read as the reverse complement.
AAAACACCTCTGTTATGTTTTCGTTGAACATGAATTTGAATTATTTCAAGAATAAGTCAAGATGCCAATGTTTGAAGGAAGCGCTTGATAATAAAGGTTTTTTGACGGATTTTGGTAGCTAAGCTAACAAATCCAAGTGATGAAACTCTGGCTCCTTTGGGAGAACTCCAAAAAATAAAAAATAATATAGGCACCATAAGGGTTCTAAGAACAGATTTAACAGTAAACATTTTTTTAAATAAACACATTTTTGTCGGAATATATACTTTTTTTGACACCCCAAATATTCCAGATGGGGATGATGGCGACTTAAAAGCACAAAATTTTGATGAGAAACTAGATCAAGTACACACGGATAATACATTCACCTCAGGGTTTTTGGAAACACTGATTCCATTTTTTAGAATAAACATTTTTTGGGAATAATATAATTAAGGTTCCTAGGGGCAAAAAGAATCGTAAATGACAAAAAAACTTGTGACCTCAATTAAGAAATTTTTGGATCAACTGAATTAATTTTTGGTGTAAAAAAAATAGGGGTAATTTAAGGGGCCTAATGGTGGGTTTTAGGGGTAAAAACAACATACTATTGATAGAAAGACATCACTTTGGAAATTCTGGGGTTAACCAAATTCATTTTGGGGGTTAAACAGTTTTTAGGGGTAATGTAAGGAGCCTGAATGGGCAACATAAAAAAATTATTGGTGTAAAAGATGTGATATATTGATTTAGGGGTTTTTTGGGTCTTCCAAAATTAATTTTGGTGTTCCAATTATTACAATAGGGATTCAGACAAGGATTTAGAGGTAGTTTTAGGGAAATATATCGATTTGGATATTTTTAAGTCTTCTAAAGTTGTATATATGTTAAGAGGTAATATAAGTTAGGGCTGGGTCCCAAAATTTTGTCCTAAGATCCTTCTATTATCTCCAGATTTTTTTTTTTCCAAAGAATGATATCATATGTCTGTATTTGATCTGGTTTCTTCTAAAATGTTTGTGTCCCATCTTAAATATTTTGAGTTTTACAAGGGTATCAGAGTGGCATTAATCGGATTCATAAAATGTACACCTGTACCAATTAAAATCAACTAAAAAAACTGAAATTAATCAACCATGCATGCAAAATGTTTACTGCTACTAGAACCCTTAGATACTTCTAAGAATTTTTAAATCACATAAATGGATTACAGGAACCCAAAAAACCCTAAATTGATGTATCAGATGCCTATATTTTGTTTTATTTTTTTATTAGTTATTTTTAAAAAATGGTCACCACCTTAAATATCTGGGTTCAAGTTCCCCAAAATCAGTAAAAAAATATCTGTTATCAAGCTCTTTCTTCAATTTTGTTGTTTTCTCTAAAGAAAATATTTTTTCAGTTCATACACTTATACTTTTGTTTTTTTTTTAATTTCAGAACCTAACCACGTGAAGCCTGATATTTGAAACTACAGCTACTAATTGGCGGTTCCAAAGAAGGAAAAAATAACATGTTATTCTTTTCTTTTTTAAGTTAGATTTAATTTAAATGATTATTAATAAGTATTTTTGAGATAAGTTTTTAAATTAATTTATTTAATTGCATATCTATAGGTGTTTATAATGTTGTGGCCATAATCACCTTAACAAGTTGAGCCATGTGTGCATTTAGTTTTACTTCCAAGGACCAGATGCCCACCGGTGGACACAAAACCTCCACTGTTTTGTGACCATCGGTAGGCACGCGGTCCTGAAACGTAAAACAGAAATGCCCACCAAATACATTTAATTATGTTTTACATTGAAATATTTATTACACTCCATTCCAAATTGCTGCAGACCAGTTTTTTTGACACTGACAATGACAGTTTCATTTAGCTTCTGTGTTTAATATCAGCCGCCATATTGAAATGGGTCCGGAGAATTTGGAATGAGGTGTATATGTAAAAATGTCATTTTTCAGCATATTTTTTAAAATTTTATTATATATAGTTAACTAAAATTGCTAAAAATATTTCTACAACACAAAAATGCTATAGTATTCTACCCATATAGTTGTTATTGTTCTGTGAATAACTAAAATGTATAAAAATTGTATTGTTCATTCTGGTAGTTTTCTTGCCTAAATTCCAAAATCTGAAAATAAAAAAAATTAGAGGTAAACATTTGTCTAATTTAGCTACAACGCTTTTTTAGTACTAGTAAGGAGTGCTTTAATAAATGTTCACTTACAACAAAAACAGAACTCCAAAAAAGAGAAAGTATTTCTGCAACCCTATCTTTGCTGCAACCTTATCTTATGCATTTTTTACTACATTGGGCATTGGTAATCAGAGTTTTAGTTCAAGGATCTTTGATTAGGAAATTATAGAGATACCTGTAGATATCTCTTTCAGAAGCTACACATTTCAAATTTTTACACAATAAATGATTCACTAACAGAAAACACAAGTTTACATAAAAGATAGCAAGAGATGTAACATTACATTTGGTACCTACCTATATGCCAACAAAAATAAATAGATAGTATTTCTGTGTGTGCAAGCATATTAAATATTAAGTTTTTGGATTTTATTTGAATTATTTATTTTTGAGTTTGCACAAGAAGTAATAATTTTGGGTAAGGGATTTAAATTAGAAAGGCATCAGTACATAAGGTCAATAACAGAGTTTGTACAGAAAACCTTTAATTGGATTCTCTGATGTCTCCCAGTTTTTCCTAACCATTTGTAAAAAACATATCATAATTTTTTCAAGAATTTTGTTTTAAAAGAAAACAGCTGCAAAATTTTATTTTGACAAATTTCATGATTCTAATTTGTTTTTAAATCAATTTTTTCCAGATGGGCTTCCAGATTTTCCTTGTTTTTGTATATTTTTTTGTCAAATTTCCTGACCTTTTCAAAGAATAAATTTCTCAACTTTTCTCGGTTTTTCAATTCCATACATACTCTGACTGATTAAAATTGTTACAATAAGAATTTTAATTCTGAATTTTATATATATACCTTGAAGACAAGAAAAGCAGTGTCATTCCATCTTGATAGATTTCTTTCCTACAATAAGGCATGATTTAGGAAATCCCTGACACTGCAGCTAGTTTGCTTATTGCAAGGCTTATTGTATTCCTCATTGCATATTCTTTTCTACTGTTCACATAGGTCTTTTTTTGCCAGGTGGAGCAGCCTTCTTATTAGTATTTTCAGGAACCCTCCCTCCTAGACAGTTTCCTCAGGCCAGTATGCTTATTCTTGAACAAACGTGAGGGGAATCTTGGACACCTTAAATTTACAAAAATATTCAACTCTTAAAAAGTGCATAGAGGTAGGTATTAAAAACTGGGCTTTCTCTAGCTTTACTGTAGAGAAAACTTAGAAATAAGTAAATGAGCCAAAGTGAGCAAAATGTGCCTCACTATTTTTTGTATAATGTTTTTATTCTTTACCTAATATTTTCATTATAGTCCGTGAGCCCAGGCCTATGAAAATTTATGACTACCTCACCGTTGAGACTTTGTATGTGTTCTTCAAGATGTTCTAAGGGGTATTTTTAGAGACTCCTCCAAACTTAACCCTTAACTTAAATTAAGGTCCTAAAGCAATCCTTGAAAAATCAGCTGTGAGGAGCCTAATTTAACTTTTCGATGCTATCAAGAGGGGCTTAATGACAAAAATATATTTTTTTGACAAAATGTTTGTCCATTTCTTGTTAAAAAAGTTACAAATTTAAGAATATATATGTTTAAAATGTCATCTGAGTGGACATAAAGAATAAATATTATGCAAAGTCCGGCAAGGTCTTAACAATTTAAGTTATGGGCTGTGGGATTATTAATTTGTATGCTACCTAATTCCACATATGTTAGTGGTAGTCAACTGAGTAGTCCACCCTTCAAAAAGGAAAAACATACTTATTATATATAGGTACCTACATAAAATAACTTGTTTTCCAGAGGAATAAATGCGTATTTAGAGTTCTGTAAGGCAAGTGGTATGAGGTAAGATGCAAGGAAAATAAACAATAACAAATGCATGCTGCTCTTACTGCATACCGCTTGTGGCTTACAGAACACTTACTTTGTTTATATAGGCCTCTTAAAGCGCTTTTATATAAGGATGGTTTGAAAATGTTGTCATATAAACACCACTACAACCAATTTTTAAGCACTAAATCGATTTCATTTGGAAGCGGTTTATCACTCAAAAGCCCATTCAACACCTTTCTCAACTAAAAGGTCAGTTAAATCCTACTGCCTCAGTGCCCTTTAGCCTACTGTGGCTGCCATTTTTATAACCAAATTGACAAGTAAAACATAGATTTTCTGTCAGTTTGGTGTCAATATGGCATTGATCATAGGCCAAAGGATACTAAAATGAAAATGAGTTAACTGGTTGTTTTAGTTAAGAACAGTGTTGGCCTATTTTAGGGTCATTATAAACACTTTAGTGCATTTCTTCTAACCTAAAGAAAATACTAAACCCTAGTCTTTCAAAAAATCTGTTGTTAATTAATTAATTAATTATGTTGTTTTATTTGTTTTTTCTTTAAACTGACATTTAATGAAGGACATAACCCTCGAAGAAAGCGATTTTATTTAAAACCATCCTTATATAAAAGCGTTTTTAGGTGCGTATAAACGTAGTAACTGAGGACAGCAGCATATGCATGCTATAGTTATGGAACTCTGAATACACCTTAAAAGAATCTAAAAGGAAGAAATTTCCTTAAACTAACAACATTGCCTAGTCACTTGTAGTTATTTCAAGGGGTAATTATGCAGTATACAATTTTCTGCCATTTTTGATTTTTTATGAAAAATTCTTTATGGGGGCACCTACTATGGTCCCTAGGACCCCAAATTCGCATGCGCCCGTTGGTTTTTTTTTATCATTTTTTTTCACCAAAACAACCCAATCCAACACAGTCCAACCCAAACTAATCCAACCCAACCCAAAACAATGAAAAAAACACATTACATCCCCCCTCCGGGCACCCTTTTTTCTCTTTAAAAAAAAAATCGGGCGCAGCCGGATTTGGGGCCCTAAGGACCCTAGTAGGTGCCCCCATAAAGAATTTTTCATAAAAAATCAACATGCCAGAAAACCGTATAGTGCATAATTACCTTTCAAGGAAAAACCAAGGGAAAAACCCTTATAAAGCCAACAATACTTATTCAAAAAATGTATAGTCAACCCGAGGTCTTACCTTAAGAATTTGCTTTCTTTTGTTTTTTCTTGATCCATTGCATATTTTCGGAGTCTTTAAGCACACCAAGAGGCAAATAATTTACTACATTAGCAAAAACCAATCCACAAATACAAAAACTTATTGTTTTTGTCTGAAAAATAAACACGCAGTCACATGGACCTAAAGGTTTATTTGCGCGGTGGTACCGTACAGCTGCGGTAATGATAGCAAGTTCGGGCTACAGCAACGCATCATGAGTTACACGGAAGCGAAAGTAAAAAAAACTTATGTGCTTTAGCGGCGCGGAATGCGAAATCAAAATAAGTAAACTATCCCCAAATTTTTGACCCGTTGCAAAAAAAGCGCTGGTGTCCCACTGTGGAAAAAAATAAATAAACTCTCCGCGTTGCCATGGAAAACAAATGCAATGACGTAAAGTTTTGCAAAAAAATCAGGTCGCCACGGTTAAATTGATTTCCCAATAGTATGGTTTAAATCTTCAAAATCTGTAATGAACTCCAAAAATCACTAATTGCCGATTTCACAGCAATGTTAAACCTAATTGAAACTTAACCGATGTTTAGAATGCGCTTCCACATAGAACTTAAAATATCAAGGTCTTGCTTTCTAAACATGAGTTAAATTTAAACCAAGTTTAACATTATACGGAGCAATTGGCGATATCACTTTTAACTTTTAAAATTGTTCACAAGTGCGAATGGCACGAAAACAAATCATACCTACGAGATTAAAATTTTTCCTCGGTATTTATATTTGTCTCGAAATGGTCTCAAAGAAAATCCGGCAACTCCGCTTTTTAATGCAAGGTGGAATGAGTTACCCCGAACATCAGCGAATCGGCGGCTGCCGGCGGCCATCTTTATGTAGTATTTTGCTAAATTTGTTCTAGTGGCTTTTTATTCAAAATTGTAATTAAAACAAATTTAATTAAACCAAAAAAAAGTGTATTTGTAATTTAGTGATTCTTTTCCATGACAATGATGACTGTGGGGCAAGCCAAACATTCATTTTTAATGGGATAAAGACAATGCTCTGTGATCGTACGAGGTAACAAATTTTTTGAATTTCTATTTATTTATTATTCTTAAAATATTTAAAATATCAAAGAAATCGCTTTACACTATTAGTTAAAGACAAACGATTTTATTTCGCTTTGAATATGACCCAAACGTCGGTTTTAAAAGACATATAAAACCAACAAAACAAACAGCTTTTCGAAGTGCTATCGAAGTGAATCAAATTATCCTTTTTTTGAGTTTATTAACGATTTTTTTGCTAAAGTTTAAGGTAAACTCATCAACAAAAAGTACGTTATTAAATATCTGGTTTACATAAAGTAAAATAAAATGCATTTTTAAAGAAAAATGCTTTAAATCCTCCTTATTTATGTTTTTATCGGCAAGTAGCCGATTTTACCCTATTGGTTTAAAGAAATTTCATTTGTTTCAAAAAAGTTTGAAAAAAAGTTAGAAAAAAAGTTGTAATCGGACCCCAGGCCAGAGATTGCCTCGGTTTGCCTTCAAACAATTACAGTTTATTTAGACAAAACATAACCTTACTTTCCATAGAACAAAAACCAGATTTTTAAGTTGCCAAAATCGAACGCCCTAGGTTGCAGGACCGACCTTAAATTTTGCGTATTTTTTATTACAAGTTTTTATTTAACTTCACCTCTATATGTATGAATGTTTATATGTTCAGGTCAAATCTTGCAACTCAATTCTGACTAACTTCTAGATGTCTAATTGAATTCAAATTTAGTATACGATTATAGTTCCGGTGACAATACAATAATATGGTATTATTAGGCACCCCCTATAGAGGGGAAAATGCCTAAGTTTGTCCGGTTTCAAACAAAATTGGTATAGAGGGTTTTTGGGGACAAGGAATACGAATATTTTATTGGTTTTTGAAAATTTAATATCGTGGATTCAAAATGGACGATTTTTAGGCATGTTTTGCTAACCAATTTTAACTGACTTATATACATCCCATTGTCTTCAAATTTGTTATGCATTTATAGTTCCGGTGACAATACAATAATATGGTATTATCAAGTACCTGCCTCTCCCTAACGAGGGAAGTGTAAGGGAAAAAAATTGGTTTGTTCGATTTGTTCTTAGAGAATGGCGGATTCAAAATGGACTATTTAGGGTACAAATTTAAAAATTAGAAAATAATTTTATATAAAAAAAGCTTTTCAAATCCAAGCTTTTATAAAATATAAAGTTCACTAAAGTAGATAATAATTTTTAGCATTCTGATATCATAGGTAATAATAAAAGCGATGGGCGCATATAAATTTGGGATGAAAAATACTGTAGATTTTCGAAGGGAAACCGAGGAAAATTCTGGTCGATTTGAATATTTAATACTACCTTGTGGCTTTGTAACTTATTTTTGAGATTGGATGCAGGGTTGCATCTGAAATTTTTACTAATGGGGTCAAAATTACAATTTTTCTGTCAGGCCCGAAATCTTGAATTATAAGTAAATGGCAGTTTTAACACTGGTTCTATACATTTTAAAACCTGCTTGCCAAACCTGCAGGCCAAAAGCTAAGCAAAAATGAAAAAAAAATAAAAAACGTTATTTTCGTAGTGAAAAAAATGTTTTTATTTTTGCTTAGCGAGAAGTAGATTTTTCTTAATAAGTTTGACTTTGCAGGTACAGTTTGGTGTTTTTAAATATTTCAAAGTAGCTTATTTCTCGACCGAATGTTTAAAATCGTACATCGATGTGCTTGGAAAGAAAGTGGATTTATAACCGATGTTTCAGATTTAATTCAGTGCGCACTGAAAAAAATATCTAAGGGGGTCACAAATACCTATTTTTTAAGTAAGTCTGCCATCTTGGATTTTTGGCAAGGATGCCTTGGCTTTTTAAAAAGTTTAATATTATAAATATGCGGCTTTTTTGGCACGCCCTATATTTTGCTTCGTTTCTGCTTTCTTTTAAGAGTATAGGCTATCGAGTGTTCGATTCGTCTCTCGGCTTTAAAAATTAGGTCCCAAGTAAATATTTTCCTGGTAATAATACAACCAATGTCTCCATAAAAATCGGCTATCTATCTTTAAAGGATCATATCTATGGCTGTACCCTGAATATTTTTTTACTTTGTGACAATTACAGTTTCTTGAATTCTTAAAAAAATGCATATCAAATAAAAGCACGTGAAGTAACATTTTTACATGTATTTCCAAGGGGAGGTCCAATTCTCTTGACTTAATAACATTCAAATTGGAAAATAGTTTAAAGGGCATGAATAGCCAGATGGTAAAAGTAATTTAAGTTTTCTTTTAAAATTATTGCGTTTAAAATTATAGCAAACATTTAAAACTTTTCAGAGGGTCCAAAACTCTGACGTTTACTTGCTTTAAGCCTAAAGCGTTTTATGTTCAATTAAAAACGAATGCTTTTAAATTAAGTTGTAAAATCATATTAAAAATAAACAGGTCGTAAGAAGTACGAATATTTTACTTTCCTGGGGCATTACACAGTGGCGCAGCCAGAAATCGACTCTGGGGGGGGGTTTCATTCTTTATAGACTCGACTACCTACCTATGGCAAATTTTTAAAAGTTAGGTGCCTATTGCTTGAGGGGAGAGGGCCGGTTTAATAGGTGTTGAGTTAGTATACGAAACAAAAATACTTATTTTTAAAAACAAGTCCCATCTAGTCTCATTTGCAGATTTTTTTCAAAATTAACCCTTAAATTCGCCGCAGGCAAAAATTTTGTCAAAATTTCACCAAAATTTTATTTTTTATGCGTTTCAAATGTTGTTGACTAGAAAATTGCTTAAAATTAAACAAAATTGTAACAATATTTAAAGGACACACTGAATACTGTGTCGCTGGTATGGATTCCGGGACATTCTGGGCATCGGGGAAATGAGATTGTCGACCAGCGGGCGCCCGAAGCGGCCTCTGCCATCTTTGTTAGCCCCGAACCAGCCTTTGGAATAGCATACAACACAATCAACACTTCTCTCTCAGGCTGGATGGAGAATAAGTTCCACCAATACTGGAGAGAATTGCCGGGACTGGCACATTCCAAAGAGCTCATTACAGAAACTTGCAGGAAGAGGGCCGGAAAACTCATTGAGCTCACCAGGCAGGACATCCGGACAATGGTTGATCTATACACCGGACACTGCAAGCTGAAAGTACCATAACACAGAATGGGTCTAAGTGAGGACACCGAATGTAGGCTCTGTATGGAGTATGTTGAGACGGCCAGATATGTAGTGTGTGATCGACGGACTCGATCTGAATGATGCTTCACCAAAGTAAGTTGCGAGCCTCTTTAAAGGGCTGAATATTCTCTAGCAACAAAAAGATCTTAAAAGTGAGCCACAATAATAGACCCACACACACACACAAATGAATCAATCAATTAGCAATATTTAATATTGGTATAGCGCCGCAGGCGAAAACTTAAAAAAAAAAACAAAAAATTCTTTAGAAATTTTAGATCTCTTAGGTTTTTTGTAAAATTTTTGAAAAAGTAGATTGGGTTAGATGCCAAGAGGGGTGGGTTTCGGTGGTATATACAGGGTTCCTAAGATTATCCTTAGGGATAGGATTTCAATAAATCAAACAGAAATGGCACAGAAAGTTCTGCCCGCACAAAAGAAACAGGTATATTGAGCAATGGTGCCAGTTTGTTATTATCTCCGGACTGCTTTCATGAGAAAAAATTGTCGCCACTCTTTCATTGTGAGCATAAATCATAGTTGCAATAATAACCGTTGACATGATGTCTGCAAATTCCGCTAGATGGCGGCCACACCATGAGATGATCGAGGAAAAAATAATTAAAAATTAGATGTTTTCAGGTCCAAACCACAGCTTTTTCTTGCTTAAAGGAGGCGGCAGGGTGCATTATTTACGATACTGAGCGATAAACTCGTGAGGTTGTTAACATTAGAAAGAAATATCTTCGCTTTTAATTAAATTTTTTCCATTCTGTTCTATTAGTGACATCTATCCGGAAACGGCCAAACCATGCAGCTAGCACTAGCAGCCAAAGAAATCAATAAACGGCGCTGTTTTTCCTGCAGAGCTTTTTGCTTGCGATATTATTGATTTTAAATAAAGCTGGCTCTACACTACATTTGATATTGTCGAGGTGTTTTATGACATGATCTCGAAACATGTAGCGAACCAATTCTTCAAAACTAGCGGGAGGGTAAAAGCGAAAAATAAGGGGCTGCCAATATTTGTAACACCCAAAAAGGGGTGAAAATATTTATTTTGCTGTTTCTTTACAAAAAACGTTTTTTTTTACGAAAAACTTGAGCTCTGCCACTTTTTTTATTTTTTTTCTTCAACTTTCTCGAAATTTTCGTCATACCGTAGAAAAAAATTATTTCCCCCATGGTCATACTCTATTTTTATTCGAAAAAAATGAGAAACAGAGACGGGATCAGTTTTCCTAAAACGGGGGATCTTGGTTTCGAGTGAGAAGATAAAGGGCGCCGCAGGCAAAATTTTTTCAATTAAATTAGCCGAACGCAAAAATGTTAGAAAAACAAAGCACGAAATAAAAATGGCGCCGCTTACAATTTTTTTTCAAAAATTACGTAATTTCGGGAACGCAAAGAAATAGGTCTAAAGAGTATAATTTTTAAGAAAGAAATATCAATTTTCTCGCCCTCCTCCACTGGGACTACAAGGGCCGTGCACAAATTACGTAATGGTCATAGGAGAGAGGGGGGTTACAAAACGTTACGTAGGGGGGAGGGGGGTTTTCGACAGCGTTTGCATTTGTGTGAAACTAAGAAAATTTGGAATGAAAATAAGTGAAGTTTTTTTTTTTGGGGGGGGGGTAGTGGTCTTGAAATCGTTACGTAATATTAGGGGAGTGGCGTGCCAAACCGTTACAAAACATTACATAGGGAGGGGGTCAAAAATTGGTAAAATCACCGTTACGTAATTTGTGCACGGCCCCACATCTGACTGTTCCTCCTTTTTCATTTCGAATCAAAGTGCAAAACCCGGGTTGGACGTTCGAAGGCGTCAACCCGTCCTATTTGCTTGATAAAGTTTCTACGGAAAAATCTCAGTCGATTTCTCCGGCCGTGTATGAACGCTTTAGGTTAGGCATTTGCATGTATCTCAGTCCCCAGCCTGTAAACAGTGCGTAAGAACAATGGTTACAAAATGAAAAGCCGAAAAAAAATTTTTTTACGATATCTTTCATCAGTTTGGTATTAAAGTCGAGCAAAAACAATTTTTATTCCAGTCCTAAAGGTATGAAAATGGAAAACATTAGAAAACAACAACCTGGAATGGATTTACTACGTGTAAGATGTAGTGACAACATCGCCTCATGCCCATCCTTTTCTGCCTAATGTGCTTTTCCGTTTTTCTGCGTCTTATACACGGCTGCTTGGCCCCCTAAGGATTTGCTTAGGAACCCTGTTACCAAATTATGAATGCGCCGCAGATGAAAATTTTAGGAAAAATTATACTAAGAATGCCATTTATTACACGTTTTGAATGCTGGTGAGAAAAATTCCTTGGAATTAAACCAAAATTGTAACAATTTATGACGTCAGCACCGCAGGCAAAATTTTTAAAAGTGAGACATCACACCAAACACACGTAACAAACCGGAGTAAAGGGACAAAAAAGTGGGGGAGCTATAACTGCCCCTGGGGCCTTTGGTCATGATTAATTTATTGTACATTGGTTTGGACATTCTGGGGGGGGGGTTTGAACCCCCAAACCCCTTCCCTCCCTGGCTACGCCACTGCATTATAAACTTCGAGTTGAGGAAATATTGGCAACAAAAGTTACAAGTTTGGTAGGTTAGTTATATACCTACAGCATAACTATTTGAAATTTCTGGAAATTTGAAACTCTATCTATAAAAGTATACACAAAATGAAATAGAAGCTTTGTAGAAAAATAATGCAAAATTTAAAAGAAATTACGAAAATTGGCGCCACAGGAAAACTTTTTTGGTAAATCCGTTCCAAAATTTTTTGACACCAACAGCTTCAATTAGTTTCTAAGATTTTAAGTTAAAAGTAACAGTGAATAACGTGTTATTTCAAAGAAGTTTATATAAAGGTGTGGTGTGTTCGTTTCATGTTCAAGCTAAATTGCTTCTAAATGAAGTTGTAAAATAATATTAAAATTGAACGGATCGTAAAAAAGTACGAATATCTTAATTTCCCAGGGTGACAGTTATAAACTTCGAAGTGTGGAATACATTGATGACAAAAATAACAAGTTTAGTAGGTTTTCTTTTCGGTTTTCTCTCTCTCCAAAATAAAATAGCACCGCAGGCGAAAATTTGTAAAAAAGTATTGTATTACCAAAAAGTTTAATTAATTACTTAGTTTTATAGAAAGTAATGGTAAAGACATGATGGTAATTTAAGGCTTAAAATCTTTTAGCATAATTTAGGAGGGTAACGTTTTTGATTAAGCATTGTTTAGTATGTTTTTCACAATTTAATGCCATAATTTTGTTCACATTTAAAAGCTTTCTTTCCAAAGTTAAGATTTCTAGAATAAAAAACCCACGTCTTTCAAGTTTTTACTGTTTTTTAAGCATTCAAAAAAAGTACTGCCAAAAATATTTTTTCTATATTAAAATAAAAAATATTTAAGCTTATTGAAGCGAGACAGGAGGCTATAAAAAAGTATTTCAGAGAAAGATGAAATAATTTAAGGCAACTGTTTAGTCAATACGGTTTAGTAAAAATTTCTGTTTTGTCATCTGTCTGCCATCTTTAGTGGCGTCGTGCACATGAGTTTTATTTTGTCATTTTTATCCAAATGACAGCAAAATTGTAATTATTCAAAGCTTAAAGTGTGTAGCGCATTTCACTATACTGCAGTCGGCTCGAATTTTCGTAGCCCTACTTCAAAATTGAAGTATATCTTGCACGGTGCTAGCTTGGTCTCGGTCTCGAACTGAGAAAATTCGAACTTACACAATGCGACGAACTGGAACCGTCAAAAACCACAGTTCTGAAAAGCTCGAATTTTCGGGCCTACTGAAATATAAAATCGAACTATACGCGGGCAGCTCAAGTCTATTGAAATACGCCCAGCTGATCGCACCGCGGCTTGGGTCGTGTACTGAAACATGCAAAAGCTCGAGACGTGACGTCATAGCTCGAATAATTGTGCACAGGGGCAAGTAGTGAAATTCGCTATGAGACATAAGGTGGTATTAATTTCTCTCATTCAAAAAACGTGTCCTACTATAAGTGGAATATAGCACATTTAAATAGTAGTTATCACAACTAGTGGCTTAAATAGTGCCTTTTTACAAGCGTTGGTTTAAATAACGAGCGCAGCGCAGTTTAGCCGCGAGTTTTTAACACTATTTTTTAATACCTTTATCAACAAATCTAAGAAAAACAGGAAAATAGTTCTAAAAATCTCGGGCGGCTGGGAAATGAAATAACAATGGTTTTTATAGCGACGTGCCTTTTTACGCGATGTCGTTCATTGTTGCGACATTTTAATCTTTGACAGATTAATAATTTGACGATGTTTTTAAATGATTTTTTCGTAAATACATGATGAGCCTTAAAATAATTTAGTTAAATATAGTTTTAACAAATAGTGGCTAAAATATTGCTTTTCTTTACAAGCGTTGGTTGTAATAACGAGCGCAGCGTGGAATTTAAAAACGCGACTAAAAAAAAGCCCAGTTTAGTTATTAACACTCTTTTTTAAATATCTTTATCAAATAATCCAAGAAAAACAGGAAAATACTTTTAAAAATCTCGAGAGAAGAGCACTTCTCGCAACACACCATTTTTAGACTATAAATCAAGGCGGCTGGTAAATGAAATAACAATGGTGGTTTCCATGGCCATGTGCCTTTTTATTCGGTGACGTTCATTATTGCTACATTTTAGTCCTTGACAGTTTGATATTTTGAAGAGGTTTTTAAATAATTTTTTAGTAAATACTTGATGAAAACTGGCGGAAATGGCTCAAGAATAATTAGATTTTTTTCAATATTACTATTTTCCGCTATTTCTCTTTTGAGTAAAAAACGGACGGGTGCAGAAAAAGATTTCGGTACGTTTTCTACCCAAGATTGAAGCGAAATAGCGGAAAATGGTAATATTGAAAAAATCTAATTACTCTGGCCTAAAAATTAAGCCATTTCCGCCAGTTTTTATCAAGTATTTACTAAAAAATTATTTAAAAACCTCGTCAAAATATCAAACTGTCAAGGACTAAAATGTCGCAGTCATGAACGTCACCGAATAAAAAGGCACATGGCCATGGAAACCACCATTGTTATTTCATTTACCAGCCGCCTTGATTTATAGTCTAAAAATGGTGTGTTGCGAGAAGTGCTCTTCTCTCGAGATTCTTAAAAGTATTTTCCTGTTTTTCTTGGATTATTTGATAAAGATATTTAAAAAATAGTGTTAACAACTCGCTGCTAAACTGGGCTTTTTTTTACTCGCGTTTTTAAATTCCACGCTGCGCTCGTTATTACAACCAACGCTTGTAAAGAAAAGCAATATTTTAGCCACTAGTTGTTAAAACTATATTTAACTAAATTATTTTAAGGCTCATCATGGCTCTACCATAAGAAACGCGTGATTTCAAAACATGGTGATTATTTGAAGGAGCGATGGCCTCCTAAACAGTGTCGAAGCCAACCGCGATTTTGAGTTTTCTTCTTTGTTTTTTAAAGTTATTTTCGCTACACATTTTGCGACACTTGGGCCGTTATAGTATCTTATAGTTATATGGTTTCGATCGTATCGAAAACTTTTGAATAGTCAAGCAGAACAAGTAAGTACTATATCCCTGATTAGTGGCAGCTGTGACCTCTCCTAAAACCTGTTGTCAGTTAAGCTCTCACTTTTCACATAAGTGACAATATGGTTTTTAGAGCACGTTCTACGTGCCTGCTTGGTGTCGGGGTTCAGTCCGCGACTTTCGAGCAGAGGATGCCGGGTCTTGCAGGTAGTCTACTTGAACTTTTTCTTATAAAATTACAGAATTTTGTAAGATTAAGGTAAAACGCAATATGAAGCGTGTTAACTAGAATGCAGGCTAGGCGGAGAGGACGTTAAGAGGACGGTCCCGTGTGATCCATATATTGATAGTGGAGCATGTTAAAGATCCCTAGCCACAACAAAGGGGTTTAGGTCTAAAGCCTTCTAGGAAAAGAAAACTGCCTTCCTAGGCGGTGCTCATCAGACCGGTCTGGTGAGCAAGGGTGGCGGGAAACCCCCCCCCCCCGGTAACCAGGCCGGATGGGATCGGATATCACGTAGAGGCGGACCTAGTTACACACTTCCTAAGTCGGAAGACTACTGGATGACAAAAAGACCTAGGTCTAGGCTTCTAAAGACGTTGATGACCCGTCCGATTAGGTTAATAGTACCTACGCGACTCGAAAAAGTGACGGTAATCAAATGAGGGAAAAAAGAGCACGTTCTATTATTTTTTATAAAATTGGTAAAATAAAGATAATACTCTCTGTTTGGCGGCCTTTAATTTAAATAAATAAATAAACAAAAAAGTCGCAACTCGCTAAGTTCGTTTGGACTGTCAATTTTAGGCAAATGAACTACATGCGCTATCTTCCACTAAGACGGAAACTCTGAATTTTAAATAGATTAGTTTATAATATGACAAATTAACTTTAAAATAAATGAGCAAGAAAATATTAATAATTTTATCCAACCGCTCCAGTTTTTATTTTGTGCCAAATAGCTACCCACCTCAAATTCGGAAACCACAGAATACTCAAATGTTATTTTGTTTACATCAGTCTCATTTTAATAATACTAATTTCCGTTAGTTGTGTTTCTTGTTAAGGGGGATCGAATTGACGAAAATAACTGTTTATGGCGTTCGGATCAGAAGGATGTTGAGGTTAATTCTTGTTTTTTTTTTCCAATCATATTTAGAGTTTTTAAAAATTAGAAGAAAGAAGAAAAATAGAAGTATAATACGAGACTAAAAGCAGAAATTAAATTATTTATAAAATAAAAAATTAAATATGTCACGTTTTTAAAGCGGACTAAACAGTATAAAATAATTTGTCCTGGTTCCCTACAGACTAACAATACACACTGCAAAACAGGATGTCTTACACGGAAAGAAATGCATAGTATTTTTTACTATTTTTTCTTTTAAAGAAATTATTTTAAGACGTAATACATTTTTATTAAATTTTTAATAGAGTATGTTTTCATTTAAAATATTTTTTTATGATTAATTAGCTTATTTTAAAAATGTATACCTGAGATGGTTATTTTTGTGGAAATAATATTTAGATTTTTAAAACAAAAAGACAATTTTTTAACTGCTGTCCTTAACATATTGTAACGTTTAAATTTTGTTACTAAAAAGAACTAGTATTACAGTTTTAAAATTCTTATAGTTCCTTAACAAAATAGCGCGTCTGTGTATTATTTCCTTTTTAATTTAACTTGACTCCCAATGTACTAGTCTAACGCATTCGCCAAATTAAAAAAAAAGTTTGAGCGTAAGAGATTATGTGGGAAAATTTAATACGATTAATATATATATTTTTTTTTCTGTAGTATTTAAGAAACGAATAAAAGGGCACAAACTTTGTAAATAATTTTATTAAAAATAAAACGTATGTATATATGTAATAGCAACGATACCAAATCATATATAGCTTTATGACGAAGTGGGGTTATGTCTCTTAATTTATTATTTTGTCTATTCTCCTATAATTAAGATCTATTTTTTTTTTCCATTGATGCAGCTTCTATGTAACATGGCAATCAACCTGAAACAGAAATAGTATTCTGAAACTTTGTATTCCTTTTTTTTTTCTTATTATATTCATCTTAACTATTTTCTCACCTATTTTCTTTTCTATCCGTTCTCCATTTTTCTTCTATGCATCTCTATTTTGTGCCTGAAAGAAAATAAAATATTAATTAGTTAATATTAACTAACAGAAATTTATTTGCCTAGCCGTCTATTTTCTATTCTGGCTATGTTAGTAATATTTTGTCGCCTATTACCTACCAACCTTAATCTAGGAACATTTCTGTTTGCATCACTTCTTTACTGTTCTGCAACCCATTCTCCATTTCCATTTTTCTATTTTCTATTTCACGTCTATCTTATATCTACCGAGATCTCTATTTATCTATGCCAATCCTAGAACATTTTCTATTTTGCCTAGCTTATCACGGAGTGGTCTGATGACTCATAGATCATTTCATAGCTTTCTACCTAGAAATAGATAAATAATTTAATTAATTTGTCATGCCTAACTATTTCTATCACTATTTTATTAATTTTACTTTGGCCTACCTTCGTGTACGTTATTGATAATCCCTAGTAATTTTCTGGGATGGTTTTACGTCTATTTTAAACAATTTTGCTGCACCACTCGCGCCTTTGTTTTCATTTTCCTTATGCCTACGTTTTCCTAAAATTGAACTGATTTTTAAGCTAAAAATAGATTCAGTCACCTGTGTGTTAATTTGGAACTGAAAACTTGCTATGTTGCCACCTTAGTCAATATTTCCGAAATATGTCTTTGGTAATTTGTTTTAACTTTTAAAATTAATTTAATATCTTTGTAACTTGTGATATTTTAATTGTCCGAAACCATAACTTTATAGCTTGGTCAGTTTTAATTCTTTTCTTTGGTGTATTCTAATTATTTCATGACTGTTCTCAAAACTTAGGGAAGATTCTTTACTGTGCACAATCTGAAAGACTTGCATTTTAAATGTTTAATTCTTGCACTCATAAGGGTTGCCATATCCATTGGCAAAATATTTTTAGGACTATCAACTTATTAAAAGAGAAGGCGCTTTATACGTTGACTATAAACTTAAACGTAATAATTTTCATATTAAATGCACAATTTGTCAAATATGGGGAAAATTAATATTGTCCTCTTTATTTGATAAACTTAATTCAAATCGGTTGTTGCACTTCAAAATAGGGGTCATGGTATTTAAAGATCTGTAGCTTATATCGGTCGTTTCATGTAGCTAAACCGCCCATGGATTAGTTGTCTTTTTATGCTTCTTTCTCATTTTTATAAAATGTTGCCTTGTCTTTGTACTTTCTGAATACTCTTTCATTTTATTTTACTGGAGTACTTTTTCCCCTTTTCTGTCCTATTTTTGTACATATTTTGCTTGTTGTTAGAAAAGGACAAACTGTAAGATTTTTTAGTAAAAGTTAATTTACTTTCATTTGTTAATTATGATCAAATGGTTTTGGAGTGCGCAGCACAGTGTTTTTGGAGGCATTCAGAACCAACCTTTAAAAAAGAACACACGATAACACGTCATTGGTAACCGCTAGTTCGAGATCTTAATTTTTATTCTGGCTTTATTTTCGCAATCCTTAGTGGGATTTCAAATTAAGTTATCTCAAAGTAATTCTTGTGTTTGGGGCTACGTTTCTGAGAAGATATTTTGTGCGTTTTGCTGTTTTGGGACCAAGATTACACTCGCATTGTTTGCGGATTTCTGTCGGACTTACCACATGCACGTGACTGTGTTTCTTGCCCTCCAGACATCCTATCGAGGGCTCAAGTGCCAGTCTAAAACCTAGCCTTACTCTGAATCAACACCTGAATCAACCACCAAGCCTACCCTGAGTTTTGGATCACCCTTTTGTATGGGGCTTACCTGCTCTTCACAAGGACAGTGACCCTTATTCAGCTATTTTGGATCAACAGATAAGTTTAGGCTTAATAATTTATCACGCTGATGCGCTTCTGCAAGACTGCGATACTGCAAAGACTGCCTTGCGCTACTGCCGCATTCATTTTAGTTAAAGTTTTATTATTTTCTGGTTTAATTATGTGATACGATTTATTGATTCTCCGTGTGAACCGAAAGTGATCATTTGAGGGGCTTAGAAGGTACATAACAGTATGATGTGCTAAATTAGAATAACTTTTTTTTTTGGTTCAACTTATTTAACTTTTTTTTCTGCTTTTTAAGGTACCCCCCCCCCCAATTTTGTAGATAATTTGGATTATATTAAACTCATTAAACGGGTGAATTAAATTTGCTTCTTTTAAATTTCCCACAAATTATAAATCGTGTTTTGGTTAAACACCTAAAACAAATAGGCAGCTTTTCCAATTTAGCTGGTTTTGGAAAAATTGGTGGCGTCCACTAAAGTACATTTTGTTTTCTCCCACTCCCAATCTCCAAGACCGAGCAACGGGTAATAATTTTAAAAAAATGTATTTGCATCCCCGCACTTTAAAACTTTTAACTGTTTAATTCAAAACCCGATTTCCTTAATCAAAGATAAAACCACAATTTTTTTTTATTACATAAGCAAAAAGAGCGTCGCAATATAATAGTTCAAATAAAATATATTAGCTTTTAAAATACTACATCCTTAGAAGTAAAATCTATTTAAGTATATTTTTATATTAGTTTTAAAGATATTGGATAGGTGTCCTATAAAGTAATAAAAAATGTATTCGTTTTTCAAATAATTATTTTTAAATTTAAAGTATTTTTTTCCGTGTACTGTTACAAAATACAAGTTTAATTTAAGAGAATTATGACTTTCGGTATGCGCAAAGTCCACAGTTTCTTCTCACGAGATCTTCATTCCGTTAAACCAATTTGAGATTCAAAGTCCTATGTACAATAAATAGTTTGCTTTGGTTGGCCTTAAAGAAGCACACAATTATCTTACGAAAACTTTAAAAAGAATGACGTCCTTACACAGTATGGCAACACGTAAAGGGATCATTGCACAATTCACATAAGAACATTTTGGCTTTCCTTACTTCTAATATAGCAAAGGAAAAAAAAAGAACTTTACATAAACGTGAATATAAGTTCGCTACGTCTAATATTGTGAAAAACAGTAAACAGTGTGTATTTTGCACATGAACGTGAACATTTTTCGCATATAATTTTTATTATTATATCAAAGCGTTTGCATCACACCCTCAAAAGAGCAGGAACTTAATTTTAGCTAATTCTAACAAAAAAATGTAGATTGACTATGACAGTTTATAAACAGTATACAAGTATAAAAATGCGGCTATTACAGAATTTGCTTAAAAATTAAAAGTACGAATAATTTTTTTTTTCGAAAACACATCTAAATTAAGAAAAATGAGGTAACTTTTTTATCTGACAATAATTATCGTTCTAATAGTCTTTATTTTTTGGCATTGTTCAACAAACAGCACAATTCTTAAACTAAAATATCAAAAATAGTTAACAATAAAAGTGCAACTGCAGAAAAGGCTGATTTTTTAGTTTATGGGGGTGGGATATACATCATCAAGCGCACCTCCAGTCAGCCAGTTCCCCTAACAGTAAGCGGTTGGAAGGAGGAGGGGCTCACAATAATTTACTTTCACATACCTATTTTTTTAAGGTCAGGTGAGCGTTTAAAAGAAATGCATGTTCTCTGCTTTACTGTCCTCTAGTTGACGCAAGTTTTAATTTCTAGTTCATAATGGATAATGCAGAATTTTTATATGCCTGTCTCTTTTATTTTAAAAGAATAAAAAGAGACCGACGTATAAAAATTTGGCATTATCTATTAGCCATTACGCATTAAAAGTTCGGTAAACGGGGCATAAATTTCAATTCTTTACACTACAAAGTGCTTATACATATAAAGACTATTTCATAAAAAAACTTAAAAGAAAACCAAAAAATAATATAGTCATTCCTAACCTATAGGCAGGTACCCTGTTGTTAATCTAACGAATAATGCTCTTAAGTTCTTTAAGAAGACAACACGAGCTCTAATCTCAAGTCGACACAGCATGTTCTACAAGACGGGGCGGATCGTCCATTTTGGATTGCCTTTACTAAAGCTAATGGTCAAACAGGATATAAAAAATAAATTATTTAGCTACAAAATCAAAAATTTCTGAAATTTACTACACACAAGAGTACTGGTGTTGCAAGCTTTTTATTCAATCGATGAGTTTTTCCAATACTCATTTTAATTAATTTTTTGTCTTTTTCCAAGCGGCTACAACAACTATTGTTTGTCTCATCTTTCAAATTATCAAATTTAATTATAAATCGATAAAACAGCCAAAGATTTCAATTATACCTTATATATTATTTGTTTTGTTTTTATACTTATATGTTGTAACCTTTTCAAATTGCTTTTTATTACAACTACCTTATAATGTTTATATGTATTAGCTGTGTTGAATATGACCCTATGTATTAAATTTTAGTAAACAAAGAATATTTGTCCTTAGAGATAAAAAAACTAACATAACATTATATTTGGCGTGTATCTTTGACTTTATATTAATTTCAAAATTTAATTTTTCATGTTGTGTTACTTTTTATCTTATTTTATATTGATTACCCTCCTTATTTTTTATCTCATTTTATATTGTTTTTGACAAAACGCGGGCTAAAATCTTCTACATCTTTTACCTTTTGGATAGCTATATAAAACCAAGACACGTTTTGTATTAGATAGGTAACCTAGCTATTATTCTGTGTGACTTTTACCTGATATATAAATCAATTTCTAGGCTTAAGTAGTTTTAAGATTTGCTTTGTCAATAAGTTTAATGCTTGGACAATAAAGCACGTTTTCTTTCTTCTTTCTTTCAAGAGTTCAGGCATGATTGCTGTACCTTGCAAAAAACCGGAAATACATATTTTAAACTCTAAATGAAAGAATTCAGGAATGCGTACCCTGCATGTTTTCTAGCAATATCATTTTTAAATTACTAAAAAAATACTACATGCTTACCTCTAAATTTCGATTCCAAGTGCACCATGCCCGTACACATGTAGCAGTTTTACCAACCACGGTATTTTTACAACCAACTGCACAGACCACAAGTTTGACCTTATCGATTGATGGCTGGCAGGGTAGCCGCCGATCGGGTGTGCTCGGTAACTAGCCGAACGGATTGAAATACTTGTCTCTTGGGAAAAGAACTTCTATCATATACTGAAATAATTTCTTTTAAATTTGTAACAAGTGTTGAGCATACTCTTCTTGACAGATAAAATAAAACCAAGATATTAGGAATCTTGTTCGGAAAAATCCCAAGTTCTATATTGGAGGAAAAAGATATAATGCTAAAATAAATTCAAATATGACGAAAAAATAAAAAACAAGATAATTTGGGATCTTGACTCAAGCAAAGTTTTTATTCAGTGCACGAAAAACGTGGGATGGGAAAAAAACTCACTTCTTCATTATTAGAAAGGTTGGGTCCTATGTTTTGGTTAAATTAAGGTTGGCGAGACCGGAGACAGCGAAAACGATTTCAATTTAGCGACATAAACTGTGGGCGAAATGCGCACCTGCCCACATAAACTAACTAAAATATGGTAAAATATGATAATTTGATATTAAATTTGCTCCAGAATTCACCCAATCAATTAAGAGACGGTACAAACATTATGAAAGTTGACAATATTTTGATAGCACCGTGTACAAGAAAGCTCTTCCCGAACGTAGGTTTCGGATAGCCCCGGCAACTAAGAAGAGCGCCGTCTCATAATGGTAAAGCCATGATGATCCCTAAAATAATTTAGTTAAATACCTGTTAAATGATCTTTACATGTGCTTAAATACAGTTATAGTAGGACACTTTTTTTGGTAAATTTAAAGACTGTAAAGAACTTTGATTGAAAGAAATTAATACCACCTTATGTCTCACACACTTTATGCTTTGAAAAATTACAATTTCTGCTGTTTTTTCTATAAAAATGGCAAAATAAAAATCATATGCACGACACCACTCAAGATGACAGACCGATGACATACCAGAAATTTTTATTAAACAATTGCCTTAAATTATTTTCATCTTTCTCTAGAATACTTTCTAGCTAATATTTTTACACTTCACTAAATTATCTCTCCATCTACCTTTAAAATTCTGCCCTCTCTCTCTCTAAATATTTTTCATTTTAACAGAGAAAAAATGTTTTATTGACGTCAGCCTATAATGTACCGATAAGTCCCTAATATTTAGAATTTTAAAATCCCAACTTTATTGAAATTATCTTTTAACTACCGGTATGTTTATTACATTTTGTTGATTCTAAAGACTATTTTCTAATGGTTGGCATATTGAATCCACTTTTTAGGTGCAATTTAAAATAGTTCCAATTTTCATATAAAAGAAAATAATTCAAAAACACCTAAACTGGATACTGGATCTACAGTCCGTTCCATTTTATTTAGACAAAACCTAACCTCAATGAGCCACTGAAGAAAACCAGGCTTGAAAGTTGACAGAAATTTAAACGCCCTAGATTGTTGTTGTTGTCAAATTTAAAGTTATTCTTCTTCTTCTTCAAGTGCCATTCCATGCGAACGTTGACTATCATCAGCGCGATCTGTACCCTGTCCACTGGCCACCCACAGTTGGTCTAGAGAGGGGTTTTAAGAAAAAAAATATATAATCTTTAAAACATACACTTTTGTTTTTGATACATCGCCAACTACTATTTACCGTAAAAGGTAAAATCCCCTATTGGCTTTCAAAATGTCAAAAATTCAATTTTCAAAGGCCCATATCTTAGAAACTAAACAAAATATCTCTATTGTGTTTATTATCGATTTTAGTGTTTTTTTACGAGGAAATTAAAAATGACAACAGTTTGACAATCTGACCTTCTATTTCATATTTTTGGAATAATATCGTCAAAATCATTGAAAACCAATAAACTGTAAATAGGAATGTGCAAACGTCAAACTATTGTCATTTTTTATTTGCTCATATCAAACCCTCAAAATCGATAATAAACACAATAGAGATATTTTGTTTAGTTTATAAGAGATGGGCCTTTAAAAATTGAATTTTTGACATTTTGAAAGCCAATATCTCGAAAATAAGTAAAGCAATCCTTATGATATGAGGTATCATTTGAAAGAGAATTTCAGCGGGAGTTCAAATATGAAGTCAAAATAGGGGGTTACTATTTAAGGTTTTTAGAATATTTTTCAAAAATAGCCGCCCAGAAAAGGGCTACATAGGGGATTTTACTTTTTACGGTAAATAGTAGTTGGCGATGGATCAAAAACAAAAATCAATGTTTTAAAGATTATATATTTTTTTTCTTAAAACCCCTCTCTAGACCAACTGTGCACCATACCATTGTCTAAGATTTTTAAGCCCCAGTAAACACCGTTACGTAAAAGTTACATCATATGTTTACTTTGTTACATATGTTCTATGTAAACTGGAAATCACCACAAGGTAAATAATATGCTTGACGTAAATAATATGTAATTAAAATAACGTAAATTATACATGGCAACAGAAAAATGGGAAACAGCAGATATCGATTAACTACTAACTAGAAAGTAAATCAAAAGGTAAAATTGAGGTAAATATTTTTACATAATATTTATATCTCTTACAAGTAACATCAAGGTAAACTTGGCGTCACGTAAATAACGTTTTCTTTATGTAACTACTATATAAATTTATAACATAAATGTTATATAAATATTACGTATTGGAATGTAACATTTAAGTAAAATTAAAGTCATATTGTGTATATAAAATTTATATACTTCTGATGTCACAACAAGATAAAAAGTAACTTCCATGTTCTGCATAATGCCGTGCACAAAGTTCCCTTCTTATTACGTAAATATGATGTAATTAAAGAAACATAAGTCATGTTATGTAAATATTACGTAAATTTAATGAAAACTTTTTTTATGTATTGTTTTGACTTTAGGTTTACGTAAATACTATGTTAATGTAAGAGATGTGTTTGCTGGGGCCATGATATCCTTTTTTCCTTCTATTATCAATATAAAGTTATTAGGTTAGTTTTTTTTTCTGACATAAATTTTGTCTGAAATACTAGTTATTTTATTAGGAGGCAAAGTACAACTTTCTCTGAGAGGCAGCATATAGGCTAGATGGCGAGCAGGACAAAGATTTTTGCATTAAAAGACGCGTGAAACTAATAGCTATTTATGTATCTAGGTCAAAAAGGAGGCGCCTAGCGGCTCGTGTTTTTACACGCTGAGGGTGTTAAACGCATTTTATGACTGAGATACATACAATGTTTTATGCACAACCGCATAATTTTTGGAAAAAAAAATATTTTAATATTTTAAAATATTTTTTTTTGGTGTCAAAATCTCTCTAATATTTTGACAATAGATAAATAAGTGTTATTTCTGTCATTCTCAATCAAGCAATCTGAGATACAAACAGTTGCTTGTTATTAGCAACTATATCAATAAAGTCATCATGTGTTCACACAGAGAAATAACATAAAATAAGAGATCAGCTCCAGCCAGTCAAAACGCGAATTTTTGCGCATGCAGGCTAGCCTTTTTCCTTTTCTTATTCTTCTTCTCTTTGTTAGTGGACTCGCGTACGGCGTTTTCAAATGGCTGTCCACAAGATTTTCCTTTTTTTCAAAAGTTTACAAAAAAATTAAACAAAGAATCCATAGATTTGAGGTTAGGTTCACAAAACAATTTTTGTGAAAATGCATTCGTCGCGATGACGTCACGGTCATGCGCGGAGCGCGATTTCAGATAAATAAAATAAGAAGATAAAAGTTTTCCATCTTTCTGTTACGTTATGTTATCTTACCTTATTTTTCTGTCTGTATGAACGCCATCAAGCAGTCCCATAAGGTGAATTATTTTATTTTTTATTTTCTCTTATCTTATATTATCTTATAATATTTTTATTTCTGTATGAACCCAGCTTTAGTCGCTATTTTTACCCTTTTTCCTGTAAAATATTATGGAATTTGATGAAAAAGTAATCCCTAGAGATATACTGGAGGCCGCTGAAGAGGCGAAGACGAATCTTTTGCCGGCCAAATCAAGAAAACTATACGAAAAAACCTATAAAGATTATGTTTTGTGGTGTACTGGTAAAAACATTCCGGAAAGCAACCTAATCGTAAAAGAAGACGCAAGTAAGCATACTTCAACGAAAAATTGAAACAACACAAGCCGTCTTCCCTATGGAGTTATTATAGTTAGTTATTAATATTATAGTTATTATTTTTTTATTACAGGTAATTTTATTGTTGCGTTTGTTTAATAAAAATATTTGAAATAAAAATGTGCATTTTTTCGTCTACAAATTCAAGAAAAGAGTATTACAAAAACTATAGAATAATAAAAAAGCCCCTAAATTTAACACATGCGGTCCTTAAAAAAGTTTTAACGCCCGTGGGCGTTGAAGTACTGTTTTAACGCCAACGGGCGCTAAAGTTCTTTATTACGCCAAAAAATACGGGCGTTAAAGTGCATAAAGTTATTTAAAAATACCTTACAATTGTGCCACCAGTAAACCTAGTTTAACACGCGTTCGTTTAATTTTTTATTGTTTGCGCTTTTTGACATCGACATGTCATAACAAAATTTTTTTGGAAATCCCGCTGAGATCCAGTTTCCATTTAAATTGTACGTGGTTCTTTATCAGAATTCATTAAATTTTATGTATATCAGCTTACTATGGATGCCGATACCGAGGTATGTCCGAGAATTACGAAAATCGTCTTATTTTCTTGACTATTTTCACCAGCTCTCAAAGTCGTTGGCGTTGCGATGGCTGGTAAATTTTTTGATTTGAAAATTTTTTGTTTTGAGTTTATGCGGCCAAAATGTTTCAAGAATCGTCTTTGTCTTGCTCTTTAAAAGATTTTTATTCTGACGGGACATTGCATTTTTATTAAAAGAGTCCAATTCGTTAAAAAAGTGGAAAATGGAACACATTACAAAGGAAATAGGAGGCAATAAAATTGCAGCTCACAAATGGGCTTTGGGTGTTGATTTTGGTTCTATTTAAATAAATTTACCTTACTCTTTTGTGCTTTTTACCAAAGTATATAAACTCATATCTATAGACAACTTTTTTCATTTTCTAAAAATATTTACAGTACTAAAAATTGCATATCCACTCGTCTGGATCACAACTACGTTTACATTTGAACGCATAAACCTTTTGGATTCGTTATAGTAAAAGGTTCGATCGCGCAAGTACTGTCACGACTTAACCATCTTCTGCGCAACAGCAAAAGCAAAAACCCATAATTATAAAAAAAAGTACATCAGTCATATATAAACGTAATTTTAACCTTTTCACCATAATTGCGGAAAAAAACGCAACTAAACTCTTCATAGGAGGTGAACCTTCTATCGAGAGAAAACTGTTTTCGCTTGGTGAAAGAAGGTCGTAGTCTTGAACCCACCCGCTTCTCTTGAAATGTTGCCAAGTTTCCGTGATACATTTGAACTAAGTTTTCAGTGTGTCAGAACTAAATTGAAAGATTCTGTAGTTGTTTTTCTATGGATTTTTGACAGTTGACAAATGTTCATGGGTGAGGTAAAGAATTTTCTTTGCTGGTTGTCGAATAAAAGGGCTTAAAATGTCCATATCCTCCAATAAACACCCTAACCATCTGTTAAGAAACGGATGATTAACGCTAACTGCTAGTTTAAATGTAGCCTGCTAAAGACTGCACTGAAATATGGAACAGATCAAAAATGCACACAGGGACAGGCAAGACAATCCACACTTGATATGGCCCAGCTGTAAAAGATTGGGCAAGGCTCTTTGAGGAATTCAAGCATAATCAACATCAAAACAAAACCAACAGGTGAGTGTTTTGTCAAATGACGACAAAGTTAGAGTAATTGTGTAATATTTATATCAAATGGTTGGTGACAAACTCGGTTCTGTTATTTTTAAGACATATTAGGGCCCTTCAAGCCTAATATGTGCAAATCTGAGACCAATCATTCACAGAAACTGCCAAACTTGAACACATTACTGATGACAAGATTCTACAACTCAAAAAATGGACCGAAACTAGTTTCTAGTAAGTACAAGACAACTAAGTCTCTCTTTTTTTGACAAAGGTTATAAAACTATTATATTATAATATCGATTATACTCTTATTATTTACTTTATTTTTTGGGTTTTAAATAGTTGACGGGGTGAGAATTTGATATAATCAGTCTAAAAAAACAAAGGCTTTACTATACAAACCTAGTAAGTTGAGGGTTTAAAATATGTGCTAGAAAGACTGTTTGGGTGTAAAGTTATGTTGTTTTTTTCTTGTTTCAGGTCACTGCAGACGGGCTACATTATACAAGAAAAATACCACGTTTCACTAAACTGTAGAGTGTACATATAACTAATTAATATAATGTAAAGTTTGATGTTTTGTTATTTTTGGAATACACATGATTTGATATAGTAAGTAAATTCAGTTGCTTGTTATGAAGGGTTCAATGTTGTTTTATTTGACATATTGAAGTTTGTTTTTGTTAAAAAAAAACGGTAACCAGGATAAAATTCTTTCATTTCAAATAATCATAATTTTAGTATAATTCAAACCCAACTATTACAAAGGTGTGTTATTTTTAATTCTAAGGGATATTGTTAGTAAATTGTTGAACCCTTACACTAGATAGAAATTAATCAGACTTGTATTATTCAATATTTTTAAACTATATTATTGTTAAACATATATTAAAAAGGTTAAAAAAATATTAAATTTTAAATAATGAATATATTCAAAAAGCAAGTTAATTTTTTTTTAAATCAACTGTTGCCTTTGAATTTTTGGTTGCCTCAGAGTAGAGTAGAGTAGAGAAGAGTATATTTATTAATTCCTCTGAATAACAAAATAAATTTTATTATTATGGGATCGTCATGAGTACAAGTAGTAATACAATACATAGTAACTATAAACTAATATAAAATAAATAAATAAAATTCATGATCACAAGACACTATAAATATAAAAGGAAAACAAAAACACGACATTTACTTATGATTTAAAAACAAAGAGCACTAGAATGCTCAAACATTGCAGTTATAAATTATTTAAAAATACGCAAGTAGGAATCAGATACAAATGAAAAATATTAAAACAAACAGTAAAGGTTATAATTTAAAAAATTCATATTAAAATGTTACCGAAAAATAAACAAAACAATAAAAAATAGAAAAAGAGGATAAAACTGCAGTGAAATATGTATAAAAAATTACACAATGCTATGATTTATCTAGTAAAAATCCTCGACAGAGTAGTAACATTTGTTTACCAGTAGTTTCCTTAATTGCCTTTTAAAGCTATTAATATGTAGTCCTGCAAATTATTTTCTAGTTGTCTAAAGTTTATTAAGGCATTTTGTTCCCATATAATTTGGATCTTGCTGTCCTATTTGAAGCCTTGTAAAGGGCATCTGAAACAGATTGCTATGTTGGGTATTGTAATTGTGCCTTTCAGATCTTTTTATTAAATTTTTATTATGTTTAACTGTAAATAAAATTAAAGAATATATGTATAGGCAGGAAAATGTTAATATTTGGTAATTTTTAAATTAGTCATGACATGATTTTTGACTTGAGATACCAGCCATTGATCTTATTGCCTTTTCTTGGAGGGTAAACATTTTATATGAGTAACCACAGTTTCCCCAATAAATGATTCGGTATGATATAATTAATTGAATCAAACCAAACTATATTAGTTTTAAAATATCGTTTAAGACCGTGACTTTTATGTTTCGTAATAGAAAGCAATGTGAGCTCAATTTTCCGGATAAATAATCAATATGAGTACTCCAGGTTAATTTTTGGTCAATGAAAATTCCTAAAAACTTTGTTTGTATTCTTTAGAGATTTTTTTGTGTTTTTAACAGCAAGTTTAAATCTATTGATCGGTTTTTATTGGAAAATTGAACAGCTAACAATTTTTCATAATTTAGGTTAATTCCGCTGGCTTTACACCAGTTTTTTATGATTTTAATGGCAGA
This sequence comes from Oxystoma pomonae, assembly GCA_963921995.1. Classification (NCBI taxonomy): domain Eukaryota; kingdom Metazoa; phylum Arthropoda; class Insecta; order Coleoptera; family Brentidae; genus Oxystoma; species Oxystoma pomonae. Next base: position 74,545,465 of record OY998166.1, on the reverse strand, counting down.
ATCTCCTTTTTGTTTTACCTCCTTGTTGGATTTACCCGTAATAACGCAGTTAGAGTCATCCGCAAATGACACCGGCAGTCCTAGAGCAGCCAGAAGTCGTGGCAAACTATCCACATAGGCATTAAAAAGGGTGGGTGACAGGCATGAACCCTGGGGGTACCCCGTTTAATTTGTAGTTTTGTAGAACGACAACTTTCTACCTCGGTTGTTTGGTATCTGTCTATGACATATGACTGCACCCATCTTAACGGAGTTCCTCTAATGTCCTTATTACACAATATTTTCCACAATTAATTTTGCTCTACTGCATCAAAAGCGCGAGACATGTCAAAAAATAGGCCTAACATGCAATCTTTTTTATTAAGAAAGTCGTAAATGTGATGGCTTGATTTAAAGCAGTTTCGGTAGAATGTCCTCCAAGGAAACCGTTTTGTTAAGTTGACAACATTTTAAACTTTTCAAAATATTTGTTTAACCTTTTATTAAAACACTATAATGCTATTGAACGATAGTTGTTTATGTCATGTCTGTCCCCTTTACCTTTATAGAGTGGTAGGATTTTTGATTCTTTTAATGCTGTAGGATACGTGCCCTGTTCAAAACTGAGATTTACTAATAATGATATAGGATGAGCCAAAATATCAGCCACTTCTTTAATAACTGTCCCTGGAATGTCATCAATCCCCGATGAGTGTTCGTTACATATTTTATTTATTATTTGATAGATTTCGTAAGGGTCTGTAGGGTGTAAAAAGAAAGAGTGTTCTGTTCTAAATGAAACTATATCTGCTGTGTCTGTGTTACCATAACTAAGAAATATCCAAAAATTAACGTTGCATAAAGTACAAAAGCTAGTCATTTGTGCAACGGCCGGTATGAAGGACGAGAAAATGACGCCACAACGTTGTTATTAACTAGGGTAAATTTGGCAACCCTCTAACAACATCTATTTTTACTGGAATATTATGGGGTTTTCGACGACCGCAATGAACGAGGGATCAACGACGACTAAACGTTGATAATTAACTAAAGTTAATTCATTTACGTTCTTTCGACGTTTCCCTTTACGAAATAATTGTGGCCAAGTAATCAATGCAGTTGCTGCCAATTTCAATATATAACTCTGTCTGACAATTATATTATAGAGGGCACCTATTTAGTCGCAAAGCAGTTAGGTTTTCAGTAAACAAAGAAATGATTATTTCCGCCATACTGTTTTCTCTTCTTGATTTCCGCCACTACGCTACTTGTGTAAATCATTAAAAACATATTGTTTTTTTATTGGACTTTGATAATTTTTTAGTTAATTTTCATAATTTTTAAGTGTTCTTTTAGATTGACTACAGTTTAAAATAAGTTTAGTATTTAAATAAAAAATAATTTAGCAAAAAAATAAGAAAGATTAAAGGTCCGCTTATTTTTTAAACCTAAGTCTTAATCAATTATATTAATAAAAGTATTATGCACTATCCAGAGGGCACTTTAGTCGTAGTCGCTTCGGCGACGTTGTGGAAACGTTGCACGCGACTTAAGTCGCAGGCAACGTTAACACAATTCAAAAAAATCTCTGCCAAATTGGTGCAAAAGCGAGTTGTTAGAACGTTGTCACGCAACGTTAAGTCGCCTTTGGCAAAACTTATTACTGTTACACATTCCTTGGGAAATTGTAGTATATCATAGTTATATGGACAAAACTTCCCCTGTCTTATACAGGGTGGGTTTGTAAACTCAGAACTTGAGCAATCGCTGTTAAAAAGTGCGTTCTTGTTAATGCTCCATATGCCATCAAGCGCGTTCTTAAGAAATTCCGCTGGGAGCAGCTGATGCCTGCAGGCATCCAACAAGTCCTTTTTATCAGCGGTTAATGTTATTTTTTTGATTCTAAAGTTAGTACAGTAAAATTGTCATCTGAGAACGAAAAAAATCCAGGAAGCCTGAGTTTTTGGTATATTCCCTCGGGGGGGTCTGAAAGTAAACCTCCCAAGTTTGTGTTTCCCCCACTCCTCTAGAATCATCCGCCATTTTGAAAACTCTTTGTAACCGAGTTTTCTACATTTTTATTGGTCGAAAACGAAAAAGTATGAGCACAAAAATATTCGGAAAAAAATTTGCAAAATTTTTGTCCAAGTGCTCAACTTTCTGTAGTTAGATTCCAAAAAATTACAAAAAATCAGTTTTAACGTATTTTGACTAACAAAAAGTGATTTTTTTTTAAACTTTATTATTTTTATGACATGCTTTTCCAATGTCAAGGAGCGCCAATGAGTTAAATGGTCCTAAAAATTAAAGATTTTGTTTTATTTTAGGTCCGTATGAAATTGATGGTTGACCATTACCCAAAAGGACTCGATTGTCGTTACCCGACTAAATGTTGGTCTGTCAGATACAGTAAAACTGATTTTTCGTAACTTCAACGCCCTCTCTCTACAGAGAGTTGAACCTGTAACAAAAAATGTTGAAATTTTATGCCAAAGATTTTGTTTTTTGATTTTTTGGCTCCGATCAACAAAAATGGATAAAATCGAAATTTTTACAAAATAACCGATAGTTCCCAAAGAAAGGGAGAAACACAAAGTTGGGAATCTTACTTTGAGACACCCCAAAGAACCTACAGAAAACTCAGCCTGTCCGGTTTTTTTTCGACTTCAAATGACAATTTTACTGTTCTACCATCAATTATGTAAAATCATTTTTTCAAATTTTGACCCCTCCCCCTCCCTGCAACAGTTTATCCTTCCTCCCCCTTTCCACACTTAATAATACTTCTACCTACCCCTCCAACCCCACTTGACGCGTTTATGTAAGCGAAGGACTCGACTAAATGTCAGTCTGTCAGATACTTTCGGCAATTTTCATGCCGACAGACCAGGTCATTTGTGTAGCGCACATCACAAGCTTTAATTTGATAACTCATTTGTACTGCTCGTACTATATATAATAATTTATAATCCACAATACGCGACTTTATGCATGCCCAGAAAGCGGTTGTCAAAGAAATTTACCGACTTTTATTCGCTGTAGCTCAGAGACTGTTTAATAAATTATAAACAATATACATATTTTCATAGGATTTTTCCGAGATCCACAACTTTTTTATAAAGTTTAAAAAAAATTTTTTTTGTTGGTCAAAATACGTTAAAACTGATTTTTTGTAACTTTGGCGCCATCTAACTTTTTAGAAAGTAACTACAGAAAGTTGAGCACTGAAAAAAAATATTTTACGCCAAATAATTTTTTTCTTAGACTTTTTCGTCTCCGATCAACAAAAATGGAAAATAGTAGGTTACAAAGTTTTTCCAAAATGGCGGATAGTTCTTGAGGAGTGGGGGAAACGCAAATTTGGGAATCTTACTTTTAGGCCCCACCCCCAACAACATATAAAAATTTGAGACAGGCCAGATTTTTTTCGAGGTACCCTCCTTATTTATGACAATTTTACTGTATTAAGTCAAGTTTTTTGGATGCTAGCGCTGAATCTGTCAAAAACAGCTGTTCAATCGGCTTCTGAAAACACACTTAACAATCGCTGAGTTTAAGCAGATTAAAAGAACTTATGAAACTTATAAAGGTACAGACAACCATGCCTCCTTAAGGTCGTAGTTACAATCTGGGGAATTGTTTTTAGCAACACTGTACGGGAAATCAACTTAACTACGTGGACCTGATTCTGTTGCAAAATTTTACATCATTGAATTTGTTTTCCATGGCAACGCGGATACTTTATTTATGTTTATCCACAGTGGGACACCAGAGATTTTTTAGCACCGGGTCAAAAATTTGGGGTTAGGTTATTTATTTTGGTTTTTCGCGTTCTACGCCGCTAAAAAACCTAGTAAAATACTAAAATAAAAGAAAACCATTTATTGCAGAGTTACCTGCTAAAACACGCTACACAACTAGGTATTAAGTAACTGAGTGTAATGTTTAAGGTTGCATTTACAGGTGCATTTATAATTGAAATGGAAACGCTTCCGCTAGCTGATACCGACAACAGGTTGACTTAAAAACATGCAGATTTAAAAATCGGCTACTGGCGCTAGACGAAATAATCGTATTTTATTTAAAACAGGAGCGTCAACGACTAGCAAGAGTCTTTCCAACCTCTAAATGGAGCTTTACTGACCTGTTTTATTAGTACTCAAGTATCCGTGTGTTTTTGAAACTGAGGTTCTAAAATCCATCCTTTACACTCCAAGATTTCACAAGTACACTTGCACATGACTATGCCGCAAAAATTTAAATTTAAAAAAAAATGGTTGAATCAAAATAAAAACAAAATTATGTGGGGTTATGGGCGCCGAATGTTTCTATGCGAATTCCTAGGAATCCCAGCGAGCCAATAAAGTTCTCTGGTTCCTTGATAGACTCGGGGTAATACCCACGCAGTACTAGGCCTTTTTCGGAGGGCGACCGCACACGCGGAGTGGTTTCATATTTGTTTTAGAACAATGTTTTTGAAAACACATTTTTGACAGATAAACATAACCTCGAATGGTTTTCTGTCAGAAAACGTAAAATAAATACTCTTCTGTTCCACTGTGGCCCGATTTAAAGTTTGTTGACAAAACACCTGCAGTTACCAAGGAATCGTATAAATTCTGCGATCTATCGGCCAACACTTGAAATGCGTGTGTCTCCCAAATTCAATGAAGTGTGATTGATTGATCGGTTTTCTTTTCCGGAGTGCACAGGCTTTTAGAAAAAAGGAAACTTAGTTTTCATTTTCGCTAAAGCAAGGAAATATAAAAAGGAAAAATTTAATCCATAGGAAATTGTGAGTATTTCTCTACTTTTTTGCAAATCGGGTTTGTTCTAAACCGGAATTATTTTAAGGCTTTTGGGATAGATGACAGCACCAGTGCTTTTATTTTGAAGAAAAAATAATTGAGAATTTTAAAAAATTCTTTAGATATTTTTTAAGCATTTAAAAATGATCACCTCTACAAAATTTGAGCTAATTATGATGTTTACTTTTCCCTGCGCATTATGGCAAAAGATTAAAAAATTAAAGAACAAGGCGTTGCCAGTTATACTTTTTTTTAATTAAAATCTGGGAGAAACTATAGGCTTAATAAAGATTTATAATAGAAGTTTGGAAAAAACGTGGAAAAAACCGGGAAAAAATTTCCGTCGCGCTTCCTACACCACAAAAACTAACTAAAACTGACCTCTGGATAATTAAGCTTGTAAAAGCAAAATTTGCCGCGAAACGTGATATAAAAACCTATAATTACTTGCGAAAAGGATGATTTATGGCAAAATGAATCTGATTAACAAGGCGGAACGTAAGCCAGGGAAAATGATGTTTTAAAAACATGTTGGAGGCCTGTGATAAACGGCTATTTTTTGCCGTTTGCATCCGTTCGTTTTCATTGATTTAACTTTTATTTTCCCCCTATAAACATGGACTACTTTTGGTTAAGCTGCTCCGTGCTGTAGTAAGAAAAACAAGTAAACTTTTGTGGTTAGAAATGATTTTTGTACTTTTAACTTGTGCAAAATTGTAGAAAACAAAATTATAGTGTAGTGACTATTAGCTTCACACAGCTAATCCAGTGATGACTGACGACCAGTTATGGCTGACCATGGCTAACTTATTAAGCAAAATAATGATAAGGCAACTCATGAAAGGCAGATTTATAGGTTTGTCCTTCATTTACCTATATTTGTAGTGTACCTACTTTCAGAATTAAAAATGTGTGGTCTATTTTGTTCGAAAAATATACCACCAATACATCTCCATTCATTTTCATAACGTTTTTTCATTCGTACCAGTTTATAAACGCATCAAAGTTTCGGTAGTAGCGCTCTTTAGATTTTTCAGGCAGCAAATTGAAAGTGACTCTTGAAGTATCTTTTATTTTTTAGTCGGATTCAGCTCATTTTATAGGTCTGAGACCATTTTTGTAAACAAAACTATTGAAACAAATTTAAAAGAGCTTTTCTAGAAGTGTCAAAACTGACAAAAAGAAAAAAATGCCAACTTGGCCAAAAATGGGACCGGAAAAGGATCAAGGACGCGGAAAAATAAACAAAAAGGTCCTTAAAACAAGAAGTCAAAACTTCCAAATCAGTTACATCAACCGAAAAGAATCTAAAAAAGAAAAGATCAAAAGATCTTGGGAAGAAAGAACGAAATTTCAAAATTGGACGAGTGTCCCACAAGGAACACACAAAAGTCCAAAGCGAAAAGGGACACAATTAAACGGTGTTTCGCCCGGGGTGACTAGCGTGGGCTCGTCAGTGGATTCACCAGTCACCCTCAATCCAGACATCATTTAACTTCCAAATCAGAAATGATTTGGAAGTTTTGACTTCTTGTTTTAATTGTCTTAGGAGCATATTCCTATTGGAAAGATTAATACGCCAGGACGAACCCGTATCAGGCGACTTATAATAAGTACCATGCGGAACGATACCTATTTTTAAGTGTTTTAGAGTTGGAAGTGACTGGTGAATCCACTGACGAGCCCACGCTAGTCACCGTGGGCGAAACATCGTTTAATTGTGTCCCTTTTCGCTTTGTTCGCTTTGGACTTTTGTTTTTTTAAAAAAAAATTTTTATTATTATTATTCAAATGAGTAGGAGCCAAGAATATATACAATTCTGTATGGCCCAATGCATACTTAAAGTCTAATACACAATAATATCTAAACCGTATATGTCTAAACTAAATTTTAAATCTGTTTGTCTAATCGATTGTTGAATATATTAATTGTTGGAGCTGATACCACTTCGTCTGGTAGAGAGTTCCAAATGTTAAATACTCTATTGGATAGAAAATGGCAACGAGTGTTTATTTTATACTTTTGTTTTCTTAATTTTAGCGCATGACCGCGGAGTCGATTATCTTGGTTTAGTTCGAATATATTACTTAAATTGCATCCAAGAAAGTTGTTTAGGATTCTATAGGTAAAAATCAGATCGCCTCGAAGTTTACGATTTTTATGTGTTAATAATTTTTCACTTAAAAGTCTGCCATTGTAGTTTTGTCGCGGCCTTCCATATATACCTTTATTTGATGCTTGCTTTCCTTTGATACCTTGAAGTAAAAATCTCTCGTCTCAAAGACCAGCAGTACTACGTCAACATACTTGCATTCCACTTCCTTGAAAATCTCTTCTCCAGCTTAGCGAAGTCTCAATGGAACGGTTCCCTGTGTTCTTCCGAGAGTGCTCCTAAATTTTCAGGGAAGAAGTCCAGGACGCTTATTCTTGAACGACCGTGAGGTGAGGTGAGCTTTTTTCACCACCTTTTTACACGGGGAATTCCACTCAACTCACCTCACGGTCGATCAAGAATAAGCGTCCTGGGGCTCGATTCTGGGCGTAATAGAACGATCATAACCTGAGAAGTGATCCATCGCACAAAAGTCATGCGAACAACGCACGGTGGTCGATTTTCAGGAAAACGCGGACATAACTTGAAAAATTAAAAAATTCAAAATGTGTCTAAATTTGCCCTTATATGATTGTCAAGATACTAGGCGAATAGTTGGCCAAAGAATAAACTATGCTTTTTACGAGTTTGATATTACGCATCAGTATTCAACATCAAATTTCAAATATAGAAGTTGTTCAACTGTTGATATCTCGAAAACAGGTGAAGATCGACATAGGGTATGTTATATAAAAATGCTTAGAATTTCAAAAAACTATATACATAAAAAATATACTAGTATACTGTAACACTTATATATTGAGTCAATTACTTTAAAGTAAATTTGATTGTTCTGAACTAACATTTTTAGTTTAATTTAGCCAATTAATAAATATGTATCTTTTACTTTCTTAAAAATGTCTTAAGGTAAATGAGAAAATTCACACGATCATCCTCTGTATTAGCTAAAAAAGAATAAATGCTTACTTATTTAAATATTGTAAACTATTTATTTTTTTTATGAAAACTAAATATTTTGTACGATTAAATTACAATGTAGAAGTTTTTTTTTAATATCCGCGTTTTTACAAAAATCGACCACTGTGCGACGTCGTACTTTACGAGACGGTCAAGTTGGCCGTAGCATGCGCATTAGCGAGATCTGTCACATGATGGATTCATCCAATAGCGTGCTCTAAAATCATACGAGTGTCGTTTTTTAGACGAGCTTTCCTACAAGTCCATACTACTAGGGTCTAGTCAAGAGAACGGCTTCGCTCGCAAATTGTTGTACTCTTAGCTAAGCTTCACCTTATTTTAAGTTAGTACTTAAGTTAACTTCGTTTGCACGGGTGTAACCTAAGCTTAATGCAAGCATAGAAAAGAAAATGGTTTAGGCGTTATAAATTGACATTTGCAACGTTGCAATGAGTTGGAAATTTTTTATTTTTCGTGATTGGCGTCCAATAGTTGACAGAATTTTGACTAATTTGACACTGAAATTGTTATTTTTGAAAAAGTTTTGTTTGTGATTTTTTCTGTTTCCAGTGCGCGGATACTTTTTTTTATTTGAAAAATGGATGGAGAGAAAGGAGAAAAAAAAAATTCCGAATTTCACTTTTACCGAAAAGGATTTGTTGTTAACAATGGTTGGGGACTTTAACGACATTGTGGAATGTAAAAGAAATGTAAATATAATGTATGCCTCAAATTTGCGCTTTTAATTTAGAATTACCACGCGAAACAAACGAAAAACTAGAGAAAAAACCCTTTTTTTAATCCAGTATTTTGACTCTTACAAAACGTTTCATTTACTTACCCGTGAATTCTTTCTATCAACCTTCGTATAATTTCACAACCCAATGTCTCCAAAACAAACACAAATTTCACAGTTCCGCCATGACAGGACCACAATCGCATCTTGGCGAAATAAGTACGAATTCTACTTTCTAAGTGTAAAAAAACCTTTTCCTGTTGAAATCCTTTCAAAACAACCGTGGAAAGTGACTAAAACCATAAAAAATTATTCAAAGTATCAGCTAAGTTGTAAAAATTCTTAACTTAAGTGAAACAAATGTCAACTTCAGTGCAACTTTGACAGAACCTGCAAGACCTTAAGTCAAACTAAGTGTAGCTTGAACTTAAGTGAAAGGTGAGAAAGTGGCCCAAGATCATGGCTTTTGTGGTTACCCAAATAGCTATTTATGTATCTAGGTCATAAAGGAGGCGTTTAACGCCCGAGGCGTGAAAATAAAAACACGAGCCGCTAGGCGAGGGTTTTTAAATGCTGAGGGTGTTAAACGCATTTTAAGTACTAAGATACATGCAATGTTTTATGCATTTTATTGGAAAAAAAATATTTTAAAATATATTTTAAAATATTTTTTTTTGGTGTCAAAATCTCTCCAATATTTTGACAATAGATAAATCACCAGTTGACAAATAGTTAAGTATTCGAAAGTGACCTGTTGTATGGTTATTTCTGTCATTCTCAATCAAGCAATCTAAAACACAAACAGTTTCTTGTCATTACCAAACATATCAACAAAGTCATTATTACAAATAATGTTGCATTTTAGTCGCTATTTTTACCATTTTTGTTGTAAAATATTATGGAATTTTAAGGAAAAGTAATCCCTAGAGATATACTGGAGGCCGCTGAAGAGAAATCACCAAATCAAGAAAACTATGCGAAAAAACCTATAAAGATTATGTTTTGTGGTGTACTGGTAAAAAGATTCCGGAAAGCAACCTAATCGTAAAAGAAGACGCCTTACTTGCATACTTCAACGAAAAAGTGAAACAACACAAGCCGTCTTCCCTATGGAGTTATTATAGTTAGTTATTATTATTATTATAGTTATTATTTTTTTACCCTGGATTTATAAACTGTACTATATCGACGAACGACGACGTTGTCGGCAGCGATGTCGGTGTGGGTAAGCTTTCCATTCATAAACTGGTCGACGACAGAGAGAGAGAATCAGACAGAGATAGGGAAAAAAAAGAGGACAATTGTACCTAACCTAAAATTGGTTTTCATTCAGTGTTTGTTTTCTTTTTAATTTTTTTGGAAAAAAGAGAAAATATGGATACTGAAATCAAGCAATCTAAAACACAAACAGTTTCTTGTCATTACCAAACATATCAACAAAGTCATTATTACAAATAATGTTGCATTTTAGTCGCTATTTTTACCATTTTTGTTGTAAATTATTATGGAATTTTAAGGAAAAGTAATCCCTAGAGATATACTGGAGGCCGCTGAAGAGAAATCACCAAATCAAGAAAACTATGCGAAAAAACCTATAAAGATTATGTTTTGTGGTGTACTGGTAAAAAGATTCCGGAAAGCAACCTAATCGTAAAAGAAGACGCCTTACTTGCATACTTCAACGAAAAAGTGAAACAACACAAGCCGTCTTCCCTATGGAGTTATTATAGTTAGTTATTATTATTATTATAGTTATTATTTTTTTACCCTGGATTTATAAACTGTACTATATCGACGAACGACGACGTTGTCGGCAGCGATGTCGGTGTGGTTAAGCTTTCCATTCATAAACTGGTCGACGACAGAGAGAGAGAATCAGACAGAGATAGGGAAAAAAAAGAGGACAATTGTACCTAACCTAAAATTGGTTTTCATTCAGTGTTTGTTTTCTTTTTAATTTTTTTGGAAAAAAGAGAAAATATGGATACTGAAACCCAGATGTTGGGTTTAATGAGTGTTATTTTGTGTTTATCCATGGCTTACATGCTAAAAACAGAGAAAGAATTAAAAAAAAAAAATGGCAGAAAACCGTTTAAATAATTTCCAAAGAAAGTAACCAAAGTACTTACCTTCATCATCCTCCATTTTACTCACAAAGGGCTAATTTTACAACCAAAGGTAAAACTCCAGATTAAACCTTAGTTTAAACTTCAGTTTAATCTTTGGATTAAAGCACTGGTAAACAACTTGCTCAATTTTATAAGTCGCAGTCAAACCACAGCCAGAAAGAAAAGAAGAGCTGTTGGATTAGGAGCATAATAAGTTCGTTTCTAGTTTACAAAGACTACTTTTTCTGATTATTTTAACCATATCTTTAAAATGGCACCAACTAGAGCCAAACACATCATGGTCACCAAATTTGATAAAAATCAGTCAAGTAGTTTTTGAGATATCAGCGTTGGTTACAGACAGGTATACAGCCAGACGCCACAACAAAAAATGTTCAGGATTGTCAGGAAGATATATCGTATATATATATATATACGTGTGAGCTCGTTGTGAGAATGAAACTTGGTCTGTGGAATGTTCCAACTCTTGTCGTGTACAATTTTGCATGTCTCTTTAGATAATCTAAACCTCTTTTTCAAAAGCTACATCGTTATACTCCTCTAAAGAATATATTCTGGGACGAATAATTTTTGGTCTTCTTGGTGCTTCGAAAATGTCAATAATTTCGTCATCATCTTTATCCAGTTGATCAAAAATAAATTCTAAGTCATCGATCACAGCGATTTCACTAAATATTCACAGTTTTTTTTTTACCAAAAACAAATTTTAAATAAATTTTTAATAACTATTTTGAGGTTAGAATCTTTCGGTAACTATTAAACTGAAGTTTAATCCACACCCAGACCGCCGGTAACGGTTAAACCGAAGTTTGTTGGTAAACTGCACCTATAAAACGTAAAAAAGTCGACATCTGTCGTTTAAACTGAGGTTTGGCGTTTAATTATGAGTTGTAAAATTGCGCAAGAATCCAAAACAAATCGAAAAAAAAACAGAAAAAATTTATTGAAAAACAAACCAAAAACAAACAAAGCCCTTTTCAAAATGAAACGTCAAAACAGGCGGCGCCACAGTATGATATCACGTGGTAAAAGCCGCGACCTTTCATTGGTCGAATATCTGAACGCGCTCTCGACGTTGTCGGCGAAGATAAAGTTGGTTCATCTCGGCCTACCGATACCGTCGTACCGATAACGGCAAAAACTTTATGAATGGTATGATGGCATTTCCATAATCCATCCATAACGTCACCGTTCTCCATAGTCCAGTTTATAAATCCAGGATTACTATAGGTAATTTTATTGTTGCATTCGTTTAATAAAAATTATTGAAACAAAAATTTGCATTTTTTCGTCTGCAAATTAGAAAAAACTATAGAATGATTGCTTTTCATAAATAATTAAAGAAGCCACTAAATTTAACACATGCGGGCCTCAAAATAAGTTTTAACACCCGCGAGCGTTAAAGTAGTGTTTAAACGCCCACGGCCGTTAAATTATTTTATGACGCCCTAAAAGTTCTTATACACGTTTTGGAATACAAACCAAGCTCGTCTTTATTTTCGATTCAGGTTTTCAATAAACATCGAATCTTGGAAAAATTGTCTAATCTGCGGACCCACAAAAACTCCTTCCTTGATTTTAGCCTCATTAAGGTGAAGAAATTTAGATTTTAATCATTGAAATGCCTGTCTTTTTCATTGCTTTCACAATCTGTTTGATCAATCCAAATAGTTTCCTTCGAAACTAAAGATCATGGGCGACATTTCTCTGACGAGGAGTAAAACTTTTTCGCAAAGGCTAGTTCCGTACGATATAATAGACACTTAAAGTAAAAATTTCAACGTATCGGTATCGCTATACCTAACGCGTTCAAAACAAAGCCAAAAGACACCATATTTCTCACTTGTCTATGCCTATTTCGAACGAGACCCGCTGTTATGGTGGACGCGAGGCCTAAACAACTGATTGCAATCGTTGCGTACGTTGGTGTAGACGGCTTTTCTCCTATCGCATCCACAATACAGGGTGGCCAAAACAAGTAAAAGTGTTCATATAATATGGGCGTTAAAACTTAATGGTTTCGGAGATATACGACTTTTAAGTTAAACATAGTTTGGCAACAATGCACTTTTAGGTGTGAGAAAATTAAAGGAGATCTCATGATAGAGTGGTGCGGCGCGGCAGGCGGGATGCAACGTAAATATCAACAAGGAGTATACCATCCTTTAAGATGTTTTTTTTTCACATCTTACAAATTATGAATAATTTAAAAATAGCAAAAAGAAATGTGTACTTAACGAAAATTGGTTTTAGCGCCTCGTCTGCTTGTAAAAAAAAGTTTATTTAAAAGTCCTGTTTTATTATAAAAAAACTACGACACCTGTCACACAATTTTCAAAGCTCTTTTTAATTTGTAAAAACTTCTTTTTTTTATTATTTTTTTTTGGCAAACACTCAAAAAAAACAGTTCTTATAAGCATTCGTTTGTACACTTGTAGGGCACACTTCCTTTTTTTATTTTGAAAAACACTTCTTTTAAGCCGCTGGGGAAATCTGTCGCGATACATTTGAGCTGCAAGATTTCAATTTCTGCGAGCTTCACCATACGCTAATAGCATGTCAGCGTATTCTTGATTGAAGAACACTTAATTCAGTTTAATTTTACACCAAACTGCCAAAAAACTCGCGGAAATAATGGCGTCAGGTAGAGTCGCGTGACTGACAACCTTCACAACCAACAGCGGAAGCTGCCCTATGCACTGTGCACTGTGCTGTAGAGAGGAGAGAGAATAGGAGGTCAGAGACTCACGTATGCAGCGAATTGCGTTGTTGTCAAGTTAGTTTTTAATTTATAACTGAAAGAAAATCATTATTATTTTTTTATACATTTTTTTAAATTAAGAATATTAAAAGGAAATATTTATTTTTATTTATTTGGAAATGGCCCTATTATAAAACGGTTAAAGTTAGACATGAACATTTCTAAAATTCTGGTAGATATAAGCACCTAAATTTTTCAACTTTAAAGTCAAGTATCTGTTCAGTTTTGCCCTATAAGTCATATGAACTTTTTGACTTGTTTTGACTCCCCCTTTCATCAGTTAAAAGGATGACTATGGTACAGTTTACACCCTGTATAAGCAGGCCTCGTCCGAAACAGCATGCCGCGTAAACATTAAAATTCTCTACCATCCAAAGATGGAACAAGGCTGCTTAAAGACAGATCCTCTATCAATTCACGATGGAAAGAACACTTCCAAGAACTACTTAACAGAGAGTCTCAGGTCGATAATGACATCTTCGACAAAATTTCGTAGAAAACTACACAACAACACCTAAGTGAGATTCCGAGATCAGAAGAGGTCGAAAAGGCAATCACACAGCTAAAGAATAACAAGTCAGCAGGCACAGATGATATCGCTGCTGAACTCTACAAACAAGGGGGTCCCGCACTTAATTTCCAAATGCACACTCTAATAAGTAAAATATGGACCACTGAGACCATTCCTGCCGAACTAAGAGACGCCTCTATAGTTACCATTTTCAAAAAAGGCGACAAGGCCCAATGTGGAAACTACAGAGGTATATCTCTGCTTTCTGTTGCTGGAAAGATACTTGCACGGATACTATCAAACAGATTAATTCCGATTGCTGAACAAAATCTTTCAGAGACACAGTGTGGATTTGGGTCCAATCGAGGCACAGCTGATATGATCTTCAGTGCAAGACAAATGCAAGAGAAATCTAGAGAACAAAATGGCCCACTCTTCATGGCCTTCATAGACCTAGTCAAAGCATTTGACTCGGTCAACAGAGAAGCTCTTTGGCAAATACTGGCAAAAGCTGGGTGGCCTCAAAAATATATTCAAATTCTTAGACTACTACACGACAATATGAATGCAACAGTCCTGAGCAACGATGGACCAGGAGAGCCATTCCAGATTACGACAGGCGTTAAACAAGAGTGTGTTATTGCGCCCACCTTATTCTCTATATTTTTAGATGCCGTGCTTGTTGAGGAACATCTACCGCTGGGAGTGAAAATTCTATATAAATTCGACGGTGGCCTACTTAACCTAGGCAGACTACGAGCAAAAACTAAAGTCTCGACGACCTCGGTCGGCGGATGGCCGATACAGAGGAAGGTCTACAGCTGGTAATCGACGCATTTAACCAAGCCTACAAAAGCATTGGCCTAGAGGTCAATCTTGCCAAAACGCAAATTCTTCACCAACCAGAACCAGGTACGAATCCCCAAGCTCCAAACATTTCCATAAATGTCCATCCTCTGCAGAACGTGGAACATTACGCGTACCTTGGGAGCCACCTATCATCAAATGCAACTATTGACGCAGAAATATAGCATCGGCTTAAATGTGCTAGCGCAGCGTTCGGACAGCTTTCGGAGAGAGTCTTCAACAATCACGACGTCAATGCGGAGACCAAGCTTCGTGTCTACAAAACAGTTATAATACCCACTCTAACATACGGATGCGAAACGTGGACCACCTACAGAAGGCATATCAAACGACTAGAAAAATATCACCAAAGTTGTTTAAGAGGAATCCTGAGAATCAAATGGCAAGACCGACGAACAAACATAAGTGTTTTAGAAGAAGGCAGAAGGTACAAGGACGTTCTCAAAGGCAATATGATGAAGGGTCACATCGATATAAACAACTTCGAGACCACGGCAAACGATAGGGCTTCATGTCGCCGAACAGTCCATGAGGGATCACTAACTTTTGAAGAACAACGACGTAGACTAGAGACGGAAAAGAGAGAACGTAGAAAATAGCGACAAAATGGAAGAATGGACGACCAGCAACACCCTGCTGCTGCCGGAGACTGGGTGTGCCAGGACTGTGGTGTGCGGCTCGAGAATTGGCTTACATAGCCATCAAAAAATGCTCAACAGATATCGACGATACAGAATAGAGGAAAATCACACTCGGTATCGAGTGATTGCCTATGATGAAACAACATCCGTCCGAAACAACATGCCGCATAAGCATTAAAACGTTAAAAATGTAGTATCTTTTGACTTTG
This sequence comes from Oxystoma pomonae, assembly GCA_963921995.1. Taxonomy (NCBI): domain Eukaryota; kingdom Metazoa; phylum Arthropoda; class Insecta; order Coleoptera; family Brentidae; genus Oxystoma; species Oxystoma pomonae. Next base: position 74,529,753 of record OY998166.1, on the reverse strand, counting down.
TTTTGAACGCGTTAGGTATACCAATACCGATGTGATGAAGTATTTACTTCATAAAGAAAGCAGGATTATTTGGTGGAACATGATTGCTGACCCGTGAGTAGAGCAACAACTTTAAAGACTGCGCATATGTGAAAACAATTAAAAAATAGTTTGTTTATTAATTTTTTTACAATTTGAACGGGAACCCTCCCCCTAAAAAAAAAGTCTACCACTTTGCTCCAAATATTCATGTTTCAGAACACTAAATGCCTCTAGTCGTCATAAGTAATAATGTAAAGCCAAAATAATCTTTTTACTCCCATCAAACTATGGAAAAGTAGTAAAAAATAAACAGGGGTGTCACCTTCGAAAACGGAGGGTGATGGGGGAAAACGAAGATCATAATTGGATTCAAGAGGTCATTTTACATAAGAATCGGCAAGAATGGTATTAGAGACAATTTTCATGCAAACCGCTGTTATGAACTATAAACATTTACTTAAAACAATAAGTAAGTAAGTGGAAATAGGGTGTTTCGTGCCACCGGCTGTTTAACCGAAAATTTCGATGTAAAGTTAAACTTTTAATCAAGATAACTTCTCTTTAATAGGGGTTTTGGATAGGTTTATTACAAACATAGTCTTATACATAGGAAAATCGGCCTTACGGACAAAACAGTTGAGGCATATTTTTGGTCCAAATCCTTAAATATCTTGTATAAAATAATCCGCACACTTCATTTAATACAGATTTTATTTTGGATGGGTTTTGAAATAAAATCTTTATGAATCGAAAAGTTGATTCAAAACAAACCTACGGCTTTCTTGGACAATGTTTTATTTATTTAATTACACCAACAGCCAACGTTTCGGTCCTAGGTTGGGACCATCATCAGGGCTAGATAAATAGAGTTATAATACAAATTATTTTATTGTATTCAAGACTCTCATATAGTTGCATGAAATATACGCATTGTGTGGTACTGCCAGACAGAATGGCGCTATTTCAAATCTACGAAATAAACTGCTAAATCCAGTCTGATTAAAACATTGATTCGTTTTCGATAGAATTCTCGTTTTGACGACAGCTAGATTCCGATACGATCCCGGAAAAAGGCGTATTGAACCGAGGCAATCGAAAAAAAACTTACATTCGCTTTTCGATTCGCGTTTTCACGATAGTTTTGAAAGTGAGTCGTATTGAAAACGCATTAAGTTCTTCATGAAAACGTAGTAAATTTTTTAGGTCGTGGATGTAAAGTAACATGACAAATAAATTAGGGTTACCTGATTGGTAGTTCCTTTGTAAGGACAATTTGAAAAGGTTAAAATAGCGTTTGTCGTATGTTTTGGCGTACTGTGTACATATTTAAAAGTTCACTGCTTATTTTGCGTGCATTCTTTTTAGGGTAACAAAAACCATTTTTTTTTCGCTACTCCTACAAGCGTCAAAAGTGCTTCTAAAATAAGGGATTTTTACCAATTTCAGGCGTATTTTTTGGCTTACCCTGTACACATACGGACATTAGTACTAATATCAAAAATGCAGATCGTTATATGTTGAGTTAGATCTGCAGAAGCCATTATTATCCTATCTTTAGTTTTGTCGTACACGAAGGTACACGGCCATTTTTGTAATTTAAGTACAATTTTTAGCTCAGCCTGTACACATTGGGGAAAGTGCCCATGACTTAAATTGCTCACTGGAACCTCCTTTATAACATACTAAAATATTTAAAAAAAATTACACATCCCCTATAAGAAACTGGCAGGGTTCTTTATGTGTGTTTTACAGGACATTAAACAGATTTATTATTTTAAACTGGGTGCATGCGCAGATATATCGTAGTGTATAGATCGGGGCAAAGGTCCGCATCGGGTAAGAGTCCTCACAGTCGATTCTGAAGTTAGCACTACACTTTGAACAATTATTGGGGTGTTAATTTGTTCTGCAATGATATGTAGATCTTTAACGGTGGGATTTACTAAAAGGGTTTAGTCTATTTTAGAACAGTCCTAAGTTTAAGTGAAATTTTTGGGTTTAGGCATTTTAAACCAACTCTCCTTGAGTTTTGGATATAGCTTATTTATAAGAAGAATTGTAATAAATTTCTTAGAAAAAAAGGAAATTAAAAAATTTAAACCCAAATAAATAGTAAACACTCTGTAAAACAAATTAAAATTGGGGTTATATGTCACTTTAATTAAAACTAACCCTTGTTAGTTAATGTTTCCAATTAATACTTACGATTTAGATGGGTAATAATAAAATAAGGAGTAAATTAATTTTGTTATTAATTTATTTGTGAAATGTATTAAAAAATCTGATCGCAAGTTTCGTTTACATTTCTGTCACTGTCGAAATGTCAGTTCCGAAATATTAGCTGCGTTCAAATCACAAACTGATGAAAGCTATACAGCTTTGAAATGAGTGGGCTTCGAGTAAGGAAAGTTTTCTTCAGTTTGTAAATAAATTAATATAGTTGTTTTGGATTTTTTTGTTTGGTATATTTTTCGTGCATAATCAGTGACCTTCAATTATGTTTGTTTTACCACGTAGTGCCCTCATAAATATATTTTTTGTGCTGAAAACGGGTTCAAAATATGGCGTTTTTCTGGACAAAATTGGAGGTGTTTTATTGGTTAATGAACATCTGGGGATATTAAATAAGGTAAATTAATCCTTGTGAAAACGGTTACTTCGGGATATTATAAACGAACTTATTACCAATTGCCCCAAAACAATCCTTTCTGGGGGCTATAAATTTAAACCATCCCCCCAGAAGTGGTCTAAAAATTCACCAACTTCATAACCTCAAACACAGATAATGAAGCTATTATGTGCCAAATTTTTGGCGTATTCACCATTTGTCATTTTAAAACCTGTCAACAAAAAAATTACTTTTACGAAATTTTCTCCTAAAATATGGTACGTTTTTAAAATAAAACAGTTTTTCAATGGTATTTTGGAATAACAATAAAAAATAATCAATAACTTTTTGTCTTTTCTGTATGGGTAAGTGTTTTTTGAAAATTTGTTTTAAAATTTAGTACCCCCCGCAGGTGTAAAAATTTAGACCTGTGGGGGGTACTATTTTAGATCTTAGTAAATCCCACTGTTAGGGACATTTTTATTTTTCCCAGTAAAAAAAAAGTAAAAAACATACTCGTATTATGACTTTTTTAGCGACTTACATTAGAAATACACACATAAAGTTTAAATTCACTAAAATTAAAAATATTGGAGTTTATTATGCATTTGGTGGGCCCTACCTCTAGGCCTTGGCCAAAACTCTATTTTCCATTTTAATAAAGCAGGAAATTTAAAATATTTTGGGGGCATGTGTTCAAATTCTTATTAAGAAATAAAGTTGGAAGTTTTCTGCGTGACTTATGAAACTTATTTAAATTTTCCAGCAAGTAGTTTTTGGAATATTAACGTGTTTCAGTTGCTTTCGTATTTTTAAGCTTATTTTTTTTAAATGGTGTTTTTATAACTAGTTTTATGTTTTTTTTTTATGTTTACGACTATTTTTACAAAGTTTTTCTATATACTCAAGGCCTGCCTGCTCGGTGTCGGAGTTAACGCAGCGACTTTCAAGCAGGAGATGCCGGGTTCCAGCCCCTGGTCTTGCAGGTAGTCTACTTGGACTTTTTCTTATAAAATTACAGAATTTTGTAAGATTAAGGTAAAACGCAATATGAAGCGGAGTAGGCCGAGTTAGCTAGAAGGCAGGCTAATTCGATTCCATACCGTCCCTCGGAGAGGACGTTAAGTGGACGGTCCCGTGTGATCTATAGATATATTGATAGTGGAGCACGTTAAAGATCCCTAGCCCCGACAAAGGGGTTTTAGGTCTAACTCTCTCGAGGAAAAGGAAACTGCCTTCCTAGGGGGTGCTCGTCAGAACGTGGTGAGTGGGGTAGGGGGGGAATGAGCCATAATAGATCTCTCAGGCTGCAGTGGAAGGAGCTGTAAATTGCACCACTCATAACCTAACCTATGTACTCAAACCCAAACGTTCGGACTTTTGCCCCATACTAATAGAACTTTTACTCCACACCATGGCGAAAAAGTGATAATGTGCATATGTTAACTTTTTGTCAACAATGATCTTATTTTTTGTTTAATTTGAAAACGGCTTGAAAGTATTTATGTAAATTTTTATGTCAGCAATAGTATATTTGGTTAAAAAGTCCTAATAGTATAGAACTGGTAAGCGGTGCACCTTTGTGCGGGCTTTTGGTTATTGTTAAAGCAATGTTCGTAATTTTTTATCATAAAAGTCTAGATCTCCTTATATTTTCATCCGGACTGTAAGTTATACATTGCTTGAAGATAAAAATTCTCATTTAAATCCGTTCAGTAGTTTTAGCGTGATGCTGGAACAAACAAACAGACAACCCGACGAACAGACAAACAAACAGACAAAAATTGTAAAAATTAGATGTTTGGTATCTATATGGTTTGATTAGAAGCCATCGCTAAAAGTCATTTAAAAATATTCAATGTATAGGGTGATCAGTTATAAGTGTTGGGATAACTTTTTTTCTAACAGCCACAGAAGAACCAAGCAAAAACTGGGTGAAATAGTATTTTACACGGATCTCAAAACCATTATAAAAAATTAATTAGTTCAAATAATTTGCAGGGTGTGCCAAAAAGTTTTTTTTTCTTATGAAATACCCTATATATTTTGACATTTTTGAATTCCCCAGAAAATTAGCTTTTTAAAACTACCATATAGTATAGGTCTGCTTAATTAATTTGTATTATTGTATTATAATTAAACCAAAGTAGGCCATACATAATAATATGCATAATCACAACATTCAACCACTGTCAAAGTAGAAATTACCTAACTTTCCAAATAAATAGTTGGTTTTGAAAAACAAAAATAGCGGCATTTTGACAGCAGGGCGTCATATATTACTTAAGTTTTATTATAATACAATAATACGAGTTAATAAATATCTAATTCAAATTGAAACATCTCGAAAACGATTGCATACAGACCTATACTAAATTGTATTTTTAAAAAGCTAATTTTCTGGAGAATTCAACGGGGTCAAACTGTAATAGGGTATTCCATAAAAAAATAACTTTTTGGCACGCCCTGTATACTATTTGAACTGAATAATTTTTATTTGATTTTGAGGTCACCATAAAATACTCTTTCACTTAGTTTTTTTTTTGGTTCTTCTGCGGCTATTAAAAAAAAAAAGTTTCTCAGGGAACACTTATAACCGATCACGCTGTACAGAAATAGTATATCTAGAAATTTATTATATGTATAGACTAGCTGACGACCCGCGTCGTTGCCCGCACTGTCCAAAAATAATGTCATTTGAGAGCTGTCATAGATCAGTGGCGATCGCCCCCCCCTTTGTTTAAGAAAAAAGTAGACAACAAAGATGCTGGTGGTAACCTTGAAGTCTTTGGAGAAAAAAACAAGAAATTGTAGAATGTTCCGTTAAAGCAGGATTGGAAATAACCCGTGCTTTTTATATAACACCCAACCCACTGGACTTTTTGGGGTTTTACAAATGGGTTTTATTGGGATTTTTATGGTTTTCTTTTTAAATTATATACAGATTGTAGTTCCTCTTTAAAATTAGGACTTATTCTCGCGATCGTTTATCAACTATAAAATACGACATAAAAATAGGTGGAATACAGAAATCGACAGTTTGTTTGTTTGTTTGTTAATAAATCAAAGCAGTTTTGGTTTAGTTTGACTAGTGCTTTTTTTGTATACCTAATATAAACCAACCTTAAGAAAATTATTGTTGGAGTTTGAGTATTTACTACACTGCAAATACCTGCTTACTTAGTATGACATGATAGTATATGATTCAAGTTTTCGTTTTTTTCGAGGTTATTAACTCTAAGCCATTTTTTTAAAAGGAAAATGCTTAAGAGTAGCGCTAGAAAGAGTGCTTCAGAAAGGACTGAGGTTTTAAAATCCAGTAATAAAAGTAGAGTCTGCAAATACTGAACCAGAATCGTTTTTTTTAAATAATTTGCATTGTTGCCCAGCTAGTGCAGCATCCATTGAAAGACATGGTCTTATTTGGAATAGAATAAAATAAGAAATTGTTTGGGATTAGAAAAAAATTTGCAACTGGTCAAAGTTTATCGAATCTTACGATCAGATTCAAACGACTGGTAATAATATACCTTTTTTACGTTTATTTATTTTATTAATATTGAAAAAATCCACTTTTAAAAAAACCCTACGTGTTTCTTTTTAAGTGGGTTTTACCCAAGAAAAAACACCTTTGATATTTACGGTATTAGAGTTTAATTTTGTGTTAAAAGTGTCACTTGTAGTGTCATTTTCTAAAAAAATTTTCGCCTGCTGGGCTTTGAAACCATTGATATATTTACAATTTTAGTTTAATTTTAAATTAAAAAATTCATTTTTAGGGCAATTTTCTTACTTGGTACTCACGATTATAGTCTAATTTAACTTATGTAATTTTCTAAAAAATTTTCAGCGTTTCAACATTTTGTAAAATAAAAAATGTAAGAAATAAACAACTTAAAATCTACCCCCTAGATTTCAGGTCAAATCCGCGCTTGTAGTTATTAAGTTTAGTTTGCATATATTGATATGTTCCTCATAAAAGCCATGCTTTTATCCTAGTTTTTTTTTCGTCTCGAAACCGCCCCCCCCCCATTTTAAATGGCTGGGACCGCCACTGCATAGACCGAAATATCAAATCAAAAGTAGCCTATGTTTTAATCCAAATCGGTTTAGCTGTTTTTGCGTGATTGAGGAACACACACACAAACACCCACACATACAAACTTTCGCATTTCTAATATTATTAGGAGGATAAGAACTGTAAAATAAAAAAATTAAACCCTATAGCTATGCCTTTGTAATTTATGAACGATATTTAAATCAATGCATAGGCAGAACTAAAAGCATAGAAAGAAAAAAACACAGTTTCACGTCAGCTCATGTAACCCGCACATAGTGTAGAGCCAAGCCAATTAAAACTTTTTTGACACAAAAAGCTTTGTTTTCCATCACAATCAAAATTGAAATTGAGAATTGTTCATTCTTTGTCATACTAATTGCCGGTTTGCAGATATTTTGTAGATATTAGACGCTTTATTTTTGACTTAGTGAGTAACGACATTAAAAATAAATAAGATAAGATAAGATAAGAAGGTCTTTATTTCCTAGCCAATAAAAATAATTATTAACTATTTAGAAAAAAAAAGCTAGAAAAATGTCGGAGATCAGTTGACTAGCCTGTAACATAGAAAAAAGCCTGCGACACATGCTGGACTCTGAATTAAATCCCAATCAGAAGAAAAAAAAAATTCTAGTACTTAACACCTATGGTTTACCCAAATTCTAAGCAGCCTAATAAATAAAAATACGGAGAAAAATTAATCTAATAATGGAAACGAGAGCGACTATGTACTTTAAAATTATATTTTTATATATATTTGGAGATACTAATTCATAAATAAATGTTTCTTGAGTTCTTTTTTACAAAACAAAAAAGTTTTATTCTTAAATGGATCAGGAACAGAATTGTAAATCTTGGAGATTTGATAAGTAAAAGAACGTTTATAATATTCAATTTTGTGCCTAGATACCACTATTTTGTTACTATTTCTTAAATTCCGAGTGTGTATATTGCTACTGAACAATATTTTGTTAAAGAAGTATAAAGGGGATTTATTTTTTATTATTTTGTGAAAAAGGCGTAGACAAGGTTCTACGTTTATTCATGTTAATCCAATTTATGCGTGGATCAAGTAGTTTATGAGATATTGGACGTCTACGCCTAATACCACAAATCAAACGCAAACAAGAGTTTTGGACAATTTGGATTCTTTTAGCGTCTCTAGCATCAATACATGGAAAATAAACTGCACTTCTATGGCCAAACCTAGAAAGAACTAAAGACTCGCATAAAATTTTCTTTACTGAAAAGTTAAGAAACTGGCGAATTGAAAAGATAGATTTTAGATTGATGTAAGCAGTCCTGATGCAGTGAATAATATGGGTTTTAAATCGAAGGTCAAATTTAATCCCTAAGTTTGAGCTTGATCTCATCACCATTAACGTTAATAGAAAAATGTTGTTGATTAATTTTGGCACGATTTTTTCTGGTTCCAAATAACAAAAGATTTGTTTTTTTTGCGTTAATGTTAAGTCCGTGATCATTTGAATATTTCACAAGTTTGGATATGTCACCATTGATACGAGTAAATGCCTGTCCAAAATCTCTTGGTGTAAAAGCAAAACGAAGTTGTGTATCGTCACAATATAAATAGGACTTGCAGTGCTCAAAGATATCTGGCATTTTGTGAGTGTAAATAATGTAGAAGAGCGGTCCCAAAATTGATCCCTGAGGGACACCAGCCCTAACACGTTGGCTATCATATGTCTCACCGGTGATACATGAGATAGGGTTGCTCCTATACCGACATATATTTCGTATTGATTCCTTTATGTACCGAGCGTGGTGTCGAGCTATAAATACAGATTTCATTGAATAGGTGTCGTTGTGCACTTCAACATACGCCAGAATATTTTTTTGAGACTGTTTTGTTGTTTGATCACCGGTGATACACTTGCTACACAAGTGAACCTTCGTATTTTTTGCAGGTGTTTACAGAGCGTTTCTTCCGTAATTACAGAATTATTTAGTGCAAGTGTATTATAAGGTATTGACTTGTCAGATCAAATGGCTTCCTATTTTACTATGCTTCGCCGATCCCTAAGTAGCGTTTGAGTATTTATTTGTACCATAAAGTAGCGTTTGAATATTTATTTGGTACGTCCATTGTTAATGCTCTTATCTTATACCAAATATTGAACAAAAAAAAATTCAAATAGCAGATTTTAGAGAAGCAATTGTGACGAGTTTGCTAGGGGATATTTTAGATAATGAAAATACAAATAAGACACAAAACAAACACGTACTGAAGCAGGTGGTTGAAAAAAAGAGAAACCGATGTGTAGGGTGTTGTGATCTGCAATATGGACTTCATAAGAAATCTAAAATAGCAGCAAAAAAAGCTAAACTAGTTTCCACTTTTTGTAACGAATTTTTTGTGGTATTTCTTTTTCGTTGTCGTTTTGTACCTAAAAGGTTTTCAGAGAAAAAACTAAATTGTAACTTACGTAATAAAATACATTAAAAATAAATATAACAAAACAAATTTTTTTTATTTTTCAGATTAGCATGCATAACTTGAATTTGGTGAATCATCGGTGATGCCCATTTAACCAACAAATTATTTGGTGCATTGGTAAACCACTGTCATATTCTATTTGCCTGCTTTTGTATACCAACAATTTTGAAAGCTCGTAAAACACCTTCGTGCATAATATCACATGTGATACATTTTGTACAGGAGTGTACCATCCGTTTTTATCACCGGTGATTCATATGGTGCAGAAGGTCCGAAATTTCGCTATAGCCTTGGTAGCCAACGTGTTAAGGGCCTTGGCAGATGATAAAACGTCATCTAACTTAACTTGTTGTGACCTATACGAAAGATAATCTTTACATAATTTTAAAGCTATCTCCGAGAAGCCGATAGATTTTAAGATAGTACACATAAGAGAATGACTTATTGTGTCAAACGCCTTTGAATAGTCAACTAAAACAAGAGGGGTCACATTGGTATTATTAGCCTCTCGAATATCATCTGTCAAGTCCAAAAGTGCCGTCTCACAGCTAAAATTTTTCCGAAAAACACTCTGACACATTGGTAAAATGTTGTTGGTGTCTATGAAGTGACGTATTTGTTCATAAAAAAAACCCGTTCCAAAACCTTTGAAAGAGTATATAAGATACTAACTGGTCGAAGATCTTTAATCTCTTGCGGATTGTTTAATTTTGGTATAGGCCACACTAATGATTGTTTCGCAGCTTTAGGAAAAACTCCTTGGCTAAGACAAAAGTTAACAATGTGCGTTATGTGAGGAAGAATTCTGGGGCAGCAATGGAGAAGCATTTTGATGTTGATACTATCGGAACCTTGTGCGTTTGATTTAATTTTATACACGATTCTTTGCACATATTCCAAGTTTACTTCCTTAAACTCAAATTTTCTTGTCGGCTGAACGGACAGATATGAATTCAACACACTTTGATCAATTAAAGGCGTCGATATTGAATTGGTGTAATAATCATTAATTTTATTTGCATCTTTTAAATTACTCTTAAGTTCAATTTCTTTTTTACCAATATTAAATTTTTTTAGATTTTTCCACGTTTGTTTAGTTCGTATTTGTGAGTTTCATAATGAAAATCTTTCAAGTTTCTTTACTGAATCAACTGCAAGCTTCTTCTTCATTATCGTAAAATGCTGCGGTTTTATAGGGTCTGTGGAAATTTGATTTTCCTTTAATTTAAAATATATTATACATGTTGTTTTAATTAAATCTTTAAACATCCGCCTTAATGCATTTTCAAAGATTTTCTTACAACCATTTAAATAAACTTGTGGTAAGATGGCAAAACCTGGTATTTATGTACATTTTTAGTCATTTTTAGATTTTATACCTACTTACCATTTTGTATTTAAAAGTTCTAAGTGCCAATTTAGGTTTACAGTTTTAGGCGTTTCCCTCCCAGATTGTCCAACACAAACCCACTCTACAATAAATTAATCATGCAAGGGTGTCACGTCAAGGGCACCAGGGGGAGTTATAGCCCCCCTCACTTTTTTACCCTTTCTGACATTTGATATGGCGTTGATGTCTGAACTTCCAAAAATTTAGCTTGCGTTGCATAACGTCATTAATTGTTACAATTTTAGCGATTTTTTTCAACAGCATTTTAAATTAAATTTTTCGTCGGCGGTATATTTATCATATAATTTTGGCTACAAAACCAAAAACCAGCCCTTCTTGGCATCTAATGCAATCTACTTTTTCTAAGTTATTTCTCAAGAAACGTAAGAGATAAAAAATTTTTAAGAATTTTTTGCTTTTGCCAAAATTGTCGCCTCCGGAGCTACAAAACTATTAATTGTTACAATTTCATTTAATTTTAAGCAATTTTTTTAACAATTTTTCAAACGCGTAAAAAATGGTATTATACTGTAATTTTATCAAATGTTTCGCCCAACCCAACACCTATTAAACCGCCCCCTCCTACTCTTTCTTCAGTACTAGAGCTAAGAGCCCCACTTTTAGAGGCCACGTGACTGCGGCTAACCCCATCAGTAAAAATCAGTAGGTACATACCTAATTTTTAAAAATTTAAAATAGGTAAATACTTGATTTTTATTATTTGACAATAACCCCTCCAGAGCCTATTTCTGGTCACGCCACTGGGTTAATAGCCCAGTATATATTTTATTTTAGTTAATAACCTAAAAATAAATGACCAGCTTATATGCTATTGCTATGAAATTACAAAGTACAAAATTAAATTTTTGATTCACTCAATGGTCATTCAAAATAAAGGGAAATTTTAGCGCCCTAATAAATTTACAGAAAATATTTGTGACGTAGAGGGCAAAGGGTGAGGGAATAAATCGGAATTTTCTTTTTCTCGACCAGGATTTGAACCCGAGACTTTTAGAATACCAGTCTAATGCTCTACCAACTGAGCTACCGAAGAACTGGAGTTTTAACTCGCTATTCGGAAATCCATTCGTCCGATTCATTTGTTAGCAGTGGGATCTTTGAAGCCTACTGCGGCTTTAAAAACCTAGACATGTTACAAAGCCAAGAAGGTACAAGTTCACGATTATTAGTTATACAAAACCCCTATTTATCTATCAACCAACGATAAACGACATATAGCATTTTATTGGAGGTGTTAGATGGCGAATTTTCAACTAATAATATCAGCCAAACATATTTACAAAATGAAGGGAAAATTTAGCGCCCTAATAAATTTACAGAAAAGATTTGTGGCGTAGAGGGTAAAGGGTGAGGGAATAAATCGGAAAAAAGTTTTTCCTCGACCAGGATTTAAACCCGGGACCTCTAGAATAGCAGTCTAATGCTTTACCAACTGAGCTACCGCAGTAGGCTTCAAAGATCGAAGATAAAGTCGCAGTAGGCTTCAAAGATCTCCCCACTACTAACAAATGAATCGGACGAAAGGATTTCCGAATAGCCAGTTAAAACCCCAGTTCCTCAGTAGCTCAGTTGATAGAGCATTAGACTGGTATTCTAGGGGTCCCGGGTTCAAATCGTGGTTGAGGAAAAACTCTTTTCCCATTTATTCCCTCACCCTTTGCACTCTACGCCACAAATCTTTTCTGTAAATTTATTAGTGCGCTATATTTTCCCTTCATTTTGTAGATATGTTTGGCTGAAATTCTTAGTGGGAAATTCGCCATCTGACACCTACAATAAACCGCTATATGTCGTGTATCGCTGGTTCATAGATAAATAGAAGTTTCCTACAACTAATGATCGTGAATGTGTACCTCCTTGTCTTTGTAACATGTCTAGGCTTTTAAAGCCGCAGTAGGCTTTAACGATCTCCCCACTTCTAACAAATGAATCGGAAGAAAGGATTTCCGAATAGCCAGTTAAAACCCCAGTTCCTTGATAGCTCAGTTTGTAGAACATTACACTGTTATTCTAGAGGTCCCGGGTTCAAATCCTGGTCGAGGAAAAGCTTTTTTCCGATTTATTTCCTCACCCTTTTCCCCCTACGCCACAAATCTTTTCTGTAGATATATAAAGTTTGTTAGTGTGAATAGTTATACTTTCTGTTTATTTTTGTTTTAATAAAATTTAGGATGATTTTTGATTCCTTGAAATTATTTTTATCTAGATTCGGGAGTAGGGGAGGGGCTCGCTTTTACAATGGTGCTAAGGGCTCGGTAGACCCTGGAACCGGCGCGACGCCGCTGACCTGAGTTTTGTCATAATAATTTATGGTTGGATAAGAGCACTATTAAGTCTCTATTACCTCTACAAATACCCAAAGTCTTTCAAAAAGCTCTTCTTAAAAATGACAAAAATATACATACCTGGTTTTGCCATCTTACTATAATATAGTATAGTATATACGTTTTCAGGGTTTGATCTTAAACTAAGTTATTTTGTAAAAATCAACTGTTATACTCGGGTTCCTAATATAGAAATATCAGAATAGGCGTTAAAACTTGCATCACATACAGATTATATAGCAAAACGTGGCTCTGCCTGATCAGTAGGAGAAGTCGCTGTGGAAAGTTCCGATTTAAAAAGAAACAAAAAATAGAGTGTACAAAGCCAAGCGTTTTCTTTTGAACTACACTTTATAGTGATTTGAAGCATTACAATCGAGATTAAAATGCATTACATTCTTGACTTGACTTGACTTGACGTCTATTGGGCCAAACGATTGTTTTATTTTCTTTTCTCATACAAAAGACTATTGTCGTTACTATTGACTTAAGCAGGGATATCCTCTAGGTGTATAATTAACAGGAAAACGCTTTCTTGCTTACTTTGAAAATTCTGTTTGAAAAATTTGAGCCCACCTAAAAGTCTCATTGCTAAAAGTAAGCCCTAGAAATCTCCGACTTACGCACGGTTCACTCTTAAGTTAAAGCAGTACAATATTTATAACTAGGAGATACTATAACAGCCCTACCCTTGCAACTTTTAATCAAGTTAGCCTGGAAAAGTCTTTTGGGCGCGAGCAGACTTCGTCAGGCATGCGCAGTAGATTGTTCGCCTTTGGTCTTGCTCAGGGGTCCTATTTTCGAAACCATACGAATTTATTCGTATGCGACTACTTTCGTCTCTTCCTATACCGTATAGAATAGGAGGCAAAAGATATGACGCTATTCTGATTCACGGGTAGTACGTGAAAGAATAACCGGTTTTTCACGCGAAACAATATGAATTCCCTCCACCCACTCGTGCAATATTGATTTAAACCAGTCGAATTCGAACGCGGTCTACACATACCGGCTTATCTTTCACCCCTCATTTCACACAGTATAGAAAAAGACTGACATAAAAACTGGCTATTATTTAGTAATCATATGCCGATATATTCGTACGGATTCGGAAATCAGACCCCTGGGCCAATCCTGATATTTTTTCTTTCAAAGTTATTATTGTTACAAATTTTGCGATCCTTGGTGGGGATATTCTAGTATCTCATAGTTACATGGGTGCAACTATCAGTTTTATTCTTGCAAATATTATATTGCACGCTTATAAGATAGTGGGTTTTTCAACAAGTGCCTAAAATAGGGCTATGGTCAGAAGAATCTTAATTAAAAAAAATTAAAAGCGGAAAAAACCTTGGAGGCAAATACAAAAAAATGCACCTTGAAAAAACTCATTGGTAACCCATAAAGCCATGCTTTCGTTATTTGCAGACAGTGAGTAAAATCGTGTTCTTGATGAAGGAATAAAAAAATGTTTTTTGTTGATACCTAGCCAGTGGTTCCTCCATAGGAGCACAGAATAAGGAAGTAATAATGAAATGTCTGATTTATATTATTCTTTGTAATGTTTCCAAATATTTATTATCAGCGCTGATTATTATGGCACCGCGTTATAATTAGATGTGTATTTATAATTTCACACAGCCAGGTCTCTTTCCGTCTCGGGCGATCTCATTGCCGCGTACGTCTATTCAACGCAGACCCTGCTACCAACTAACTGCTCTCGCCGCCGAATGAAATAAACCTCTGCCCTCTGCTTGATGACGCGGAACAGTCGCATATGCGATGAAGTAGGTGGAGCCTAGCAGGATATCAGGGGAGCGTTCAACGGCGGCTAAACCAAAATTGGCATTAACCGTTCAGAAATGGCTCCATCTTGCCAAAAGTGGTTAGCATATACCGTTCAAGATCGGCTGAAGCCTTACCAGTTTTGTAGGAACTCGAAAGCGTCGCTAGAATTTGCATCACTTGTTGTTATTGTTATTGGTCTACGGGCGAGGCCAACGAAAAAAAATCAGTTTTGAGGTCCTAACCTAACAAATTAAAGAAAATTCAGAAAATCATTTGAAAACCAAAAGTGCAACACGTTTCTTCATTTTTTCTTGCATACAATGAATTGTGTAGACGCCACACCACTTGTGAATTGTGAGGAGAATGCGTTTATTTTGTGGATAGAAAATAGGGAGTAGGAGAGTAGCAGAGAGAGTCACTTAAATCTTTGCCAGAATCCTCATGAACAGATAACCCATTACTTTTGGTCGAAGATCAATCAGAATAGTTTTTCATCTTCAACTTATTTTTATTTCCTTTTTTCGGCGCGTTAATTAAAGATATAAGTGAAGTCAACAATGAAGACAAAATCAGCAAATTAAAAACTCTTACAAAAACAGGAACAACAAGAACGGCTTCATATTTCAAGTGTAGTTACAATTTTGGCACCTTGCTTGCAAATTGATTTTTTGAAGTAGTTGGACTTTTGGATTGAAGTTTTGTTTTGCTATACCTACTTATGTTTCACTTACTTAATTATTTTTCTTGTCAAGATGTACCAAAGTATTATATTATACTTATGTAATATATTAAACTTATGTTATGTATTATACTTAAGTTTAACTGATTATAATTATTTTTCTTGTAAAGGCGTATCAAGATATTATTTAATACGCGGTCGAATGCTTCCTTTCGCCTGGTCTAATGCTCCCTTATTTTATGAGAAAATTTTTTTCTTTGATAAATATGCATTTAGTAACTTTTCATAAACAAAAAACCATTTTGTGGTCGAATGCTCCTCTCCTTCCCCTATCTCCATAGCAAACAAAAATAATAAAATATCGATAAAATATAAAATTTACATTGCTTATTTCATGAGAGAAATAAATCGACTGAAGATTTACTCCAAAAATTCCCCAGCTCAAAAAAAAATCAGATTTTTTCAAGGTGTATCCAGACTTTTCCTGGGTGTATCCAGACTTTTTCAGGATGTATCCTGACCTTTCCAGGGTGTACCCAGTCTTTTACACGATGAATAAATACGTTTCCAGGATGTATCCATGCTTTTTTTAAGTGTATCCAGACATTCCCAAGAGGTATCCAGACATTTCCTGCCTGTATCTAGACTTTTCCGGAGTGTATCTAGATTTTTCCAGGGTATATTTGGACTTATCTATTACATTTTATATGTGCTGCAAAAATTTGAGCGCCAATAAACTAAGATTTTTGTCCATCATACACGCAAACATGACTAAACCGATTTGGATAAAATTTTGTCAAAAAATAGGGTGTAACCTGCATCTTAACATATAACTTTTTATTTGACATTTCACTTAATTAATTGAATTTATGGCACACAAAATTGAATTCTTCAAAAAAATATATATATGTCGTTAAAAATTTTGGCGCCGCTAAACTAAAATTTTTATAAGCTTTCCAACGAGGTATGATAAGGTAAGAAGTACCTTCGAAGAGTATAATGGGAAAAAGCTCAAAAAAATGGGGGTCTGCGAGGCAACACAAGTAATCGTTATGTAAAATTTCGTTATGTTAACTGCAGGGATTTTTGACAAACAGATAAAGTTCGTGGAAATTCTAGATGTTTACATAAATTCCCTTAGCGAGGGAAGAAGAAAGTAATAACAAAAGCACGCCAAAAAAAGAAAAGCTGACTGTCGGCATGTGGCACTTTCTGCACTGATGCAGTTGTTAAGCTATCGACCGCTAGGGGGATGCGCTATCAAAATTTTTAATTGATGAGTGGGAGAGCCATAGCATAGATGCTCGATATATTAGCCCGCGTCGGTATTCCCCCACTTTTCCCTACACAGAAAAATAAATCTCTGTGGTAGGCAAGTAAATAATTTAGTCGACCTATATTTTGTTATTTAAAATATATATTAGTTCGAAACGAGTAAAATCTACTTAATCTAAGGAAACTAGTGTTTTTAACTAAAAGTCGAGTAGTAATTTGTTAAACCAAAAACTATTGTTGAGTCGGGTTTAAAAATCTTAATCGGAATAATTCAGTCAAATACATAAACTTTCCGTTTTCAAGTATAAATATAATTCACCCTCTATGCATCCTTATATATTCGTTGCTTTGCTAAAAAGTTTATTTTTGAAAGTTTGAGATAATGATGTGTTTGAAATTAACTCTCTGGTCCGGACTTCCATTGTCTATATTGAGAGTTAATTTCAAGTTTATTTTTGTAATAGGTCTCTCACATCTAACCTGTATAAATATTTTTGATTGTCTTAGAATAATTGGTATTTTATAAATACCTAGCCTTCATCAGGAACTCGTACCCGAGGGGTCGACCAGCAGTGAAGAGTTTTAGGGCTTTATTATAAAAGTCTGAGTGAGAATGTGACTTGCCGAGTCGTTGATCCTATTGCTAATCAATTCGCTCAACCGAATATACTCTGGTAATAACATACCATTCTCTTAAATTACAAACACAATTACTTTACATACCAAAATATATTCTTCAAGGAAGTAAATGAGTTACTAAATGTTACTAAGTACATGGCTTAATCATTTTTATTAAGTACATGGTATAATGGAGTCAAAAAAATGTGTACTTGCTCTCTATCAACGACTTATTTACTTGAGTGAACCATATATTTTTTATTTCAAGTGAGTTTTTCCTGTGTTAGCATCCATTTGATTATTGCGAACGTAACTTGACAACTCGAAAGTGTAAAATGGATAATACGGGTAATAAACTTTTAATTTCACTCACTGCTTTCTAAAGACTAAATTATTTTATAAGCATCCCAACGTGACTAATTTCACAAAAGACAGCGGTGCTATTAGGTTAAAAGGTCTCTCGAGGCTCATTAAGCGGGAATATTTTATATATATTTTCACCTTCCCATCACACACCACGAATAGTCAAAAAAGAAGTTGTAATTATCGAAAACAAAGATATAAGATTGACTTAATATAGTACTTTTTGCAACTAGTGCGTTGATTTTAATAACGAGCAAAGCGAGTAAAAAAAGCATGGTTAGCCGCGAGTTGTATTATTCGCCTGTTTTTAAACCTAGGGGTTACTTATAAACTTTTTATTTTAAAAATAAGAAAAAATAATTTAAAAAAAGCCATAAAAAAATAAACAAAAAATTCCAAAAAGAATAAAAAAAACAAAAAAAATAAAAAAAAAATAAAAAAGCTTTAAAACTGTCAACACAATTCATAGCCAACTTGACTAATAATGAGACCGGAAAATAAAACAAACCGGAAAATTATCATTTTTCGGTCTATGTTTTATTTTCCGGTCCCATCTTTGAACTCATTTTTGTAAATTTACAAAGAATTGTACAGAAAGTTCGTACTTTGCGGTCTGTTACCTAACAAATCCTATAAGCTGCCAAAAATCAGAAGACAATGGTTTCTATGGTAACCCACATTATTCACATTAATGCGGCCATCTTAATTTCTGATACTCTGCAAAATGCATGCAATTTTTTTTCACCCGTGATAAAAAAATTATTTTTATACCTTCATCAAAAACATGATTTGGTAACTGTGTGCAGATAAATAAAACATGGCACGGGTGAAAAAAAAAGATTTCTGTCTGGTTCTTACCCCCAATTAAAGAGAAATAGCGTAAAATAGTAATATGGAAAAAAATTAATTATTCTTGTAGAGTTAAAAGGCACATTGCTATGGAAACCATTGTTATTTAATTTACTAGTCGCCTTGACTTATATTGTAAAGATGGTGTGTGCTCTTTGTTCGAGATTTTTAAAAATATTTCCTGTTTTTCTTGGATTTTTTGATAAAAGTATTAAAAAAATAGTGTTAACAACTCGCTGCTAAACTGTGCTCTTTTTTACTCGCGTTTTTAAAAACCTCGATGCGCTCGTTATTTAAACCAACGTTTGTAAAAGAATGCACTATTTTAGCCACTAGTTGTGAAAACTATTTTGCTTCGGTAACCAAAAAAGCCATGGTTTGGCTACTTGTGAGTTACTAAAATCGTATTTTAGATAAAGTTATAAAAAAATAATTTTGATAAAACATTTGACTCTATAAAAAAACCGACAGAAATATCACTATAAAATTCTTTGTAGAAACATGTTCTAAAAGAAGTTCAAATAAAATCACTCTCCGCAAAAAGTCAAAAGCGGAGTCAAAAACATTTGACTCTATAAAAAACACCGACAGAAATATCACTATAAGATTCTTTGTGGAAACCTGTTCTAAAAGAAGTTCAAATAAAATCGCTCTCCGCGAAAAGTCAAAAGCGGACTCAAAAACTCCATGGTGCTTATTCTTGTGAGTGAGAGAAGGGAGCGATCCCGAGGACCATATTAGGGAGTGACAAAAAAAGTCCCAAAAATTAAAATTAATAACGAGTTTCAAGGGTCTACTTCACTTCCTGGCTGAGTTCTCTTACATTGGACTAGGAGAACGCGGCATTTACTCGTTATATCCCTTGATTTTCACTGCTCCCTAATTCGCTCCCCGGGAGAATTTTACTGCCAACACCTCCTCGGCTGGCAAAAACGCGGGCCCAGGTTCATTTCCTTTGAACCAAGTACAAATTTAAAACAAAAATGTATGCATGTAACGGTACTTGCTATGCATAAGATATGCAATAAAAAGTACCAGAGTTGAATAACTTACTTTTACTTCCCTAGCTCCTTTAGAAAAGTAATGTACAGTCAAAAAAATTACATTTTAAAAGCCCCAAACCAGTCTCAATGAAATTTTGCATACCTTTTCGACTATTACTATTTGCCAGTTGACTCTCTTTCACCCCTTGTATGGAGTTTATTTTTTTTTAAATTGAAATGCCTTGATCACTGCTTAACCTTGTCTAAATTCTGTTGGCAAAACTCACCCTTTGAAAGAGAGAAAATTATTCCAATATTTCGCAAACCAAATCGACAATAATTTATGTCTAATTTTGTCCGGACCGTCCCGTTTCATTATCTATATGGCAAAAATGCGACGGACCGGACTGAGACGGCCTCGGAAAAAATGCAAATTCGATTATGATATTTTAGGTGAAAATTTGAACAAAAATAAAAAGAGATTTGTTTTTAGATCCCCGCAAGGCCATGACAGTATTTAAGGTAGGTACCATTCATTTTTCTCATGTACCTTTTAAAATCAATTCAAAATAGAAAATAAATCAAGGGCTGAAAAAACCTCAACCGACTTAATACGAATATGAACTTGACGTCAATTTGCTGCAATTGGAGGGAAAATTAAATTTCTTTAGTAGATTTTTGTAGAGGGATGCTGAGAACCTTGGACATAGCGTAATCATTTTTGGTACATAGTTTAGTCAGATTAAAATGCTGAAAGAAAAAATGACTAATTATTTCAAAAGCGGGATGTTTCGAGGTGAGAATTGATAATTCTCAACTCCAAATCAAATTTACCCTTACTTATTTGTTGAACTCAGACACGCTATCTAAAAGCAATGCAGTTAGTGGTGAAACATTATTTTGCTTAAAAAAACAAAAGATCAAAAGCTCTTGGGTGAAAAAAACTGGTTGCCCAGGGCGAAATAACATTTGACCATTTCTCTTTTCTCTTTGATCCTTTGTGTGTTCCCTGTGGGATACTCATACAAGTTTGAATTTTCGTTTTTTCCACCCAAGATCTTTGGATCTTTTGTTTTTAGATCTATTTTCAGTTGAAGTAACTGATTCGGAGGTTTTTTTTAACTTCTTTTTGTTTTAATAGCCTTCCTTAAGATCGTAACCCTATTGGAACGATTAACACGCCAGGACGACAAAATCTTTTGATCTTTTGTTTTAAATTTATTTTCGGTTAAAGTAACTGATTCGGAGGTTTTTTAACTTCTTTCTAATATTTTGTTTATTTCGAGAAAAAAACGGGTCAGTACATCACAACAATTTTTTGATTAAGGTGTGAGTCATAGTAGTGAGGAATTTTAGATTTA
Organism: Oxystoma pomonae; assembly: GCA_963921995.1. Classification (NCBI taxonomy): domain Eukaryota; kingdom Metazoa; phylum Arthropoda; class Insecta; order Coleoptera; family Brentidae; genus Oxystoma; species Oxystoma pomonae. The sequence goes on along the minus strand of OY998166.1, from coordinate 74,508,955 downwards.
GAATATTAGAACTTACCTCGGTTATTTTAAAGTTTATTTTTTAAAGTTCTCAAACTTAACACACTTTTTGATGCCTGCAAATCCGTAAAAATACCGTTGCAAAAATGAGAAATATAATCGTACCCTACTCAGTCTCGTCACCTGTTCACGTTTAAATACCCTGGGGAACAGCAAAAATATTTTCTAACTTATTTCATTTTCCTAATAGATCTCCAGCTTTATAGATCCTTGCGAATTATGATAATTACCCATCTGCCCCCAATGTATGGAAACATTCGACAATTAAGTGGGAAATACCAGGATTTATAATGGACATTAGAGACATAAAGCTATTTGTAACTCATCGCGGTATACGTATTTGCATCTAGCGAGAACCAAGCATATTGATTGGTCAGAAACTTGTAGCACGTTCAAAACGAGCAGATATATGCTAATTTAAGGTGTTTCTGAGCGCAATAGGTGCTGAGATACGATACGTGTGCCGTAACGCTACGTGATACCTAACGCATCTCAACACCTATCGCGTTCAAGAATACCATAGATTAGCATATATCTGCTCTTTTCGAACGTGGTACAAGTTTCTGACCAATTAATGTGCTTGGTTCTCGCTAGATGCGGATACGTACCGCGATGAGTTACAAATAGGTTTATGTCTCTACTTAAAGTTATATTTCGGGTCTATCGGCATTCGTATCCTTATCTCTATCGAGTCGACCTATCGAGCAGATGTACCTTTAAACTAATGGCGAATGCGTGACAACTTCAGTTGATCAAATGCATCAAAACATAACTTCGTATGCAGGAACGGTCGTAATGTTACGACTCCCTTATCATACCTAACGAGGTTTTCGTGCATTAAATCAGCTAGAGCTGTCACGCATACGCCATGATTTTAAAAGTGCACCTGCTTGATTAGTCGACTTGATAGAGATAAGGATACGAATGCTGATAAAACTGAAAATTAACTTTAAGTGTCTAATACCAATTTTGTATGTGTGTTTGAATTTAAGTAATGATAAGTATTGATTAGTATTGAGCCAGGGAAATAAATTTAACCGGCACCAGCACGCCATTAGTTCCCCCAGAAAAGATTTGACTTTCGCCACTACATATAAAATTAGGACTTAAGGTCGTAGTTACAATCTAGGGAATTTGTTTTAGCAACACTGTACGGGAAATTAATTTAACTATGTCGAACTGATTGTTTTTCAAAATTTTACATCATTGAATTTGTTTTCCATGGCAACGCGGAGACTTTATTTATGTTTATCCATAGTGGAACATCAGGTATTCTTTAGCACCGGGTCAAAAATGTGGGGTTAGGTTACTTATTTAGACTTTTCGCGTTCTGCGCCGCTAAAAAACCAAGTAAAATACTAAAATAAAAGAAAACCATTAATTGCAGAATTACCTTCTAAAAAAAAGCTACCCAACTACGTACTAAAGTAACTGGGTGTAATGTTTAAGGTTGCATTTACAGGTGCATTTATAATGGAATTGGAAATACTGCCGCTAGCTGATACTGACAACAGGTTAACTTAAAAGCATGCAGATTTAAAAATCGGCCACTGGCGCTAGACGAAATAATCGTATTCTATTTTAAACAGGAGCGTCAACGACTACCAAGAGTCTTTCCAACCTCTAAATGGAGCTTTACTGACCTGTTTTGTTAGTACTCAAGTATCCGTGTGTTTTTGAAATTGAGGTTCTAAAATCTATCCTTTGCAAACCAAGATTTCACTAGTACACTTGCACATAACTATGCCGCAATAATGCAACGCGGAGACTTTATTTATGTTTATCCACAGTGGGACATCAGGGGCTCGATTCTGGGCGTAATAGGACGATCATACCCTGAGAAGTGATTCATCGCACAAAAGTCATACGAACAAGTCACGGTGGTCGATTTTCAGAAAAACGCGGACAAAACTTGAAAAATTAAAAAATTCAAAATATGTCTAAATTAGCCCTTATATGGTTGTCAAGATACTAGGCGAATAGTTGGCCCAAGAATAAACTATGCCTTTTACGAGTTTGATATTACGCATCAGTATTCAACATCAAATTTCAAATGGAAGACCCAGAGCATGACAGTATTCAACTGTTGATATCTTGAAAACAGGTGAAGATCGACATAGGGTATGTTATATAAAATTTACTAGTATACTGTAACACTTATATATTGTATCAATTACTTTAAAGTAAATTTGATTGTTCTAAACTAACATTTTTAGTTTAATTTAGCCAATTAATAAATATGTATCTTTTACCTTCTTAAAAATATCAGTATTCAACTGTTGATATCTTGAAAACAGGTGAAGATCGACATAGGGTATGTTATATAAAATTTACTAGTATACTGTAACACTTATATATTGTATCAATTACTTTAAAGTAAATTTGATTGTTCTAAACTAACATTTTTAGTTTAATTTAGCCAATTAATAAATATGTATCTTTTACCTTCTTAAAAATGTCTTAAAGTAAATGTGAAAATTCACACGATCATCCTGTGTATCAGCTAAAAAAGAATAAATACTTACTTATTTAAATAAAAATGCTTAGAATTTAAAACCACTATATACATAAAAAATATACTAGGATAGTGTAACACTTATATATTGTGTCAATTACTTTAAAGTAAATTTGATTGTTCTAAACTAACATTTTTAGTTTAATTTAGCCAATTAATAAATATGTATCTTTTACCTTCTTAAAAATGTCTTATCAGGTAAAAAAGAATAAATGCCTACTTATTTAAATATTGTAAACTATTTATTTTTTTTATTAAAACTAAATATTTTGTACGATTAAATTACAATTTGGAAGTTTTTTTTTAATATCAGCGTTTTTACAAAAATCGACCACTGTGCGACATCGTACTTTACGAGACGGTCAAGTTGGCCGTAGCATGCGCATTAGCGAGATCTGTCACGTGATCGTTTCATCCAATAGCGTGCTCTGAAATCATACGAGTGATGTTTTTCAGACGAGCTTTCCTACAAGTCCATACTACTGGGTCTAGTCAAGAGAACGCCTTCGCTCAAAAATTGTTGTTCGCGACAGCTCTACGCGTGCCCATAATAGATTGGTGATTCTTCCATCGTCTCGTCACTGCTTTTAAGCGCGTTTATTGGTTGACACTGGTTCCCTTCTCTCAGGCGAACGATCACTTCCTATGACTTCCAGAATCGGTACCCAGAGATTTCTTGGCAACGGGTCAAAAATTTGGGGTAAGGTTACTTATTTTGACTTTTCGCGTTCTGCGCCGCTAAAAAACCAAGTAAAATACTAATATATATATATATAATAATAATAATTGAATTTTGAATAATCCTTCAGATATTTTTGTTAAGCATTTAAAGATGATCACCCCTGCCAAATTTAAGCTAATTCTTCTGTTTATTTTTCTCTGTGCAATCTGGCAAAAGATTAAAAAATTAAAGAACAAGACGTTGCCAGTTGTACTTTTTTACCTAAAATCTGGGGAAAAAGTATAGCCTTAAGAAAGATTTTGTGAAGGTCATGGACACAAAAGGTAATGCTTTTAGTTATTTAAAGGAAAAGATCCCTAGAACGAGTGATGTTGAATTTAAAGAGGGAGTATTTGTGGGGCTCCAAATTAGGAAACTTTTCGGAGATGCGCAATTCGATTCTTCAGGCAAGGAAAAAGACGTTTGGAACACTAGAGCAGAAAACTATTAAGACCTGGTTGCCCAACTTCTTTTGTGTGACCAAAACGTAGGACGTAACATGTCGTTAAAAATTGTGTTGCTGTAAGAGACAAGCACAGTGAAAGGTTGAGGAAATGGAACTGTGAGATGTTAGCCGACTACTGCTGCACTATTACGAGAAATGTCCCAGAGGCTACTCTCAAAAGGCAGGCTAGGCAGTGCAAAATGTCGAAACTCTAGTTTCAATAATAAGTGTAGTATATAATTGCTTTTGTTAAATTAAAAATATATGGTTATATGTATTGTGTTTATTCATTGTATGCCTATGGACCCCGCACCCGGTTATATAGGATTATATGGGAAGTTTTTTTTCGGTAGAATTCGCTATGATTATGATTGTAAAGGGATATATAATTAAAAAAATGTAAAATTATAAAAGTTTTTCCATGTCTAATTCCTGAGATATAAACTATCAAAGTTGGAAAAAAGGCTGTTTTGGCTATGTTTTATCAATAAAAACGCGTAAAACTTATCTAAAGAAAAGTACGTTACCATAAAATTAAAATTGTAGAAGTTGTAGACAATCCCCATGATGATGTCATTTATGATAGTTCATTAGGTAATATACAGGGGCTAGTCCAAAATTGATATTGTTTAATCTTCTACTACTACCGAATTTTGAAAACAAACATGTTGTGTTTGATCAGAAAATAATAGTTTTAACCCATTTTTAAAGAAAAAAATAAGTTTTGTTTTTTAGCAGCTTCTTCTTTCTTAGATAATGAACTTTCTTTTATAGAGTTCCATTTTTCTGCCAAATAAAATCGACAGCATTTGATTGTACCTATAATAAACCATTTTGTGAATAACAGTAGTGACTTTTTTAGTTACATTGAGTTAAAATACTTCGCAGTCTATTCAAAATTTTTTTAATGTTTTACTTTTTAACCGTACATGACTTCTAATTTATTTTTTAAAAACGACTCAATCAATTTTAATAAAACTTTACCTGATTACTTCCATATCTATCCTCCTTCACATAAAAAAAAACAAATACATTTTATATGTCTGTATCTAGAGATATTAATTTCTATATTTTAGATCATTTTAAGACTTACGTCGGGACGAATAAAGAGAAGTACCCACTCTGCATTTTTACTGCTCATTTTAAAATAGTATATACTCTGTAATATAAACAAAAATATGTTGAAAAATGCAAAATAATCTACAAGGTCTATCAAGACAAAATCTTTTTATTCTATTTAACTGATTAAATATTAACAATTGCATTTCATTTAGACGGATATTATTTTTTTAATGTTACGTAACTAAAAAAAAATAAATATAGGTAAACAAGTTAATTAGTTTAACATTACGAATCAACAAACAAAGTAGATTCGTGGAGGTTGTTTTTTAATACTGCATTAAGTGCAGCATTTCAGTTTAAATAAATGGATTAAATAAAAAAGCTTTTCTATTGACGGACCCTGTAGATACAGAATTAAATTAAGTTGTTTACCTGTATTTTTATACGTTTTCTCAAACTAACTTTAATAAAAGGACAATGATATCTAAATTTGGTACAAGCTATCATCTTGGCGGACCCTGTAGATTATTTTCCATTTTTTAACATATTTTTTTAGATTTTTATATTAGAGAATATATACTATTTTTAAACGTGCAGCACAAGTGCAGAATAGGTATTTCTCTTTATTCGTTTCGACCTAAGTCTTAAAATGGTCTAAAATATAAAAATTAATATCTCCAGATACAGACATATAAAATCTATTTATTTTTTTTATATAGTGAATGATAGATATAGAGATAATCAGATAAAGTGTTATTAAAATTGACCAAGTCGTTTTTAAAAAATAACTTAAAAGCCTTGTACGGGTAAAAAGTTAATATTTCAATTTTTTTTTAATAGACCCTGTATCTGAACCAAAGGCTATACAACAATTTTTTGGTAGTTAAACGATTTGCTGTGAATTATTTTAACCCAATATAACTAAAAATGTCTTTGTTATTCACAAAGTGCTTTTTTACATGTACCGTCAACTGTTGTCGATTTATTTGGCAGAAAAATTGACCTATAAAAGAAAAGTCATTATCTAAGAAAGAAGAAGCTACTCAAAAACCAAACTTATTTTTTTCTTTAAAAATGGGTTAAAATTATTATTTTAAGCTCAAATACTCAAATGTATATTACCTAATGAACTGTCATAAATGACATCATCATGGGGTTTGTCAACAAGCTTCTACTATTTTAATTTTATGGTAACTTACTTTTTTTCGGGTAAGTGTTACGAGTTTTTATTGATACAACATAGCCAAAAACGGCCTTTTTCCAACTTTGACCGTTTATATCTCAGGAACTAGAAATAGAAAAACTTTTAAAACTTCACATTTTTTTTAGTTATACATATACCCCTCTACACATATCATAATTATAACGAATTCCACCGAAAAAAACTTCCCATATAATCCTGTATAACTGGGTGCGGTGCGGGGTTCTTTTGTAACAAATAATATCGTTTTTTTTTGCGAGCCAACCTAAATATTTAATTGGTATTTTTCGTTACTTGGGTGTAGTTAAAGATTAGTTTTTGTTCTGGGGACAAAAAAAAAGTTGAAATTGGTTCCTTAATTTTATTTACCACTACACTTTATACCTGCTTAGCTCGATCAACTTGAACAGAGTGATCTTGCGGAACGTTCTAGCATCTTTCCTCAATTTTTTCTGACTTTTATTTGAATTAACGGATTGCATGATGGGAGCGAGGGGAAAACCCGGAAACATTTTATATTGTTAGCCAATATACCGAAATAAAAGCAAAAGAAAAAATTATAAATTGACATTTTGAAAAAGATTTTGTTTCAATCTACTGTTTAGAATCATATTTTTTTAAATGAACTGTATTTAAGTATAATAAAATTTAGTTGGAATGTTGCTACCTCATGCTGGGCGAGGAAAAAAAATATGTTAGGAATAGGAAATGTAAATTTTTTAGGTATGCATCAGTCAGATCTAGTTAGTCCCTATTGAAAGGAGCTATTTCTTTTCAATTTAAAAAAAGTAAAGTTCCAAAAACCCCCGGAGACACAAATGTCCTGCGCTCCCAAATATGTCTTTCTATATTCCTTATATCACTTTTCTAAAATAAACGACAGTTTACTGCGCGAGTAAAGGTGGCGAAGTTGTAGTGGGGAAAGACGGCCCCGGAAATTGGGTTTATTATTTTTGCAAGAATGACATGAAAAAACTATTTTTTTTCGGCAATATTTGACAAGTAATTAATTTTTTGCGCCTCGTTATTTCAAGAAAAGTCATTTTTAATCCCTGGGGATTAACTGGAGAATTCCCCTAAAAAGAAAGACCGTGTATAGGGTATGTCCGGGGATATTTCCCATTATTTTTTCTTTTGCCTCTTACGCGTTCATGTCCGCCCAAAATAAAAATTACGACGTCGTTTGGGGTTCATATCGAGATTCATTTATCTGGCTAAATGATTGCCGAAATAAAATTAAGACACTTACCACCAATTGCACAGCAGCTTTAAGCCTGGTTTAACTTTAATTGATGTTTAGAATGTTAAACCGCTTCAATTTAAATGTTATTTAACCATGGGGTGCAATTAGCAATTAGATAAGTAAGTTAAAAAGTATTTTCTAAATAAAGGCTCATTTAGGCCTTGTAAATAGAACTTTACTTTCGGTCGGTAATGGATTGTACACTTAAAATACCCAAACAAAAAAGTGTTGTGATATTCTAAATGACCCTTAAACGTGACCGAAAAATACGATCTTAGTTCTTACTTCTTGGGACATCGTAATTTGGAAAATATTACTACATGAAAGTTTAGACACATAGGGCGTTCAAAACTGAATTCGCAAAGCGTTAGAGATCCGACAAAGAGGTATAACAGTCCCATTTTTTAGCAGTTTCCCTGGCTCTATTCTGGGTACCGATTCTGGTCATAGGAATTGATCGTTCGCCTGAGAGAAGAAAAGTAGTTTCAACCAATAAACGCGCTTAAAAGCAGTGACGAGACGATCGAATAATCACCAAACTATTATGGGCACGCGCAGAGCTGCCTCGAACAACAATTTTTGAGCGAAATCGTTCTCTCAACTAGACCCAGTAGTTGGGAGTTGTAGGAAAGCTCGTGTGAAAAACGTCACTCGTATTATTTCAGAGCATGCTACGGCAAACTTGACAGTCTTCTAGAGTAGGACTCGCACAGTGGTCTATTTTTGTAAAAACGCGGATATTAAAAAAAACTTCCGCATTGTAATTTAATCGTACAAAATATTTAGTTTTAATAAAAAGATAATTTATTCTTATTTAGCTGATACACAGGATGATCGTGTGAATTTTCATATTTATCTTAAGACATTTTTAAAAGGGAAAAGATATATATTTATTAATTAGCTAAATTTGTGATGGTGGTGTGAGGGGGGATCTATGAAGGACATGTAGATTGAAAGACGATTGGAGCTTGAATGGGTTTTATTTAGCCAAAAATGTTGGGATGTCAAATACAGTTTGAATATAGCACTGATGGTCACGTGACTATTTAAAAGTGTCCAGTCACGTAGTAAGTTTGGTTACAGTTAAAGTCACATGATATTTTAATTTTAAGCTCACTTCACAAAATTAAACTAAAAATGTTAGTTTAGAACAATCAAATTTATTTTAAAGTAATTGACACAATATATAAATGTTACAGTATACTAGAATATTTTTATGTATATGGGGTATATTAAAAAGAATACCAACCGAAACTTTCAAAAGAGACACCCAGTATATTATTGCATTTTAGCATTCTGTTTTCAAATTCTAAGCATTTTTATATAACGTACCCTATGTCGATCTTCAACTGTTTTCGAGATATTAACAGTTGAATACTGTCATACTCTGGGTCTTCGTTGGCATTCTTTTTAATATACCCCATATACATAAAAATATTCTAGTATACTGTAACATTTATATATTGTGTCAATTACTTTAAAATAAATTTGATTGTTCTAAACTAACATTTTTAGTTTAATTTTGTGAAGTGAGCTTAAAATTAAAATATCATGTGACTTTAACTGTAATCAAAATTATTACGTGACTGGACACTTTTAAATAGTCACGTGACCATCAGTGCTATATTCAAACTGTATTTGACATCCTAACATTTTTGGCTAAATAAAACCTATTCAAGCTCCAATCGTCTTTCAATCTACATGTCCTTCATAGATCCCCCCACACCACCATCACAAATTTAGCTAATTAATAAATATATATCTTTTACCTCTTAAAAGTTTCTTAAGACAAATGCAATAAATTCATACGATCGTCGTGTGTATCAGCTAAATAAGAACAAATTTACCTTTTTATTAAAACTAAATATTTTGTACGATTAAATTACAACCTGGAAGTTTTTTGTAATATCCGCGTTTTTACAAAAATCGACTACTGTGCGAGTCCTACTCTAAAAGACGGTCAACTTTGCCGTAGCATGCGCATTAGCGAGTACAGCCACGTGATGGCTTCGTCCAATAGCGTGCTCTGAAATAATACGAGTGACGTTTTTCACACGAGATTTCCTACAACTGCCAACTACTGGGTCTAGTCGAGAGAACGGCTTCGCTCAAAAATTGTTGTTCGGGGCAGGCTCTGCGCGTGCCCATAATAGTTCAGTGATTATTCGATCGTCCTGTCACTGCTTTTAAGCGCGTTTATTGGTTGAAACTACGTTTCTTCTCTCATGCGAACGATCACTCCCTATGACTTCCAGAATCGGTACCCTGATGTCATAGTAGCGCCTAGGAACGTATTTTCCATATAACTATGAGATACTCTAAAGGCTCTGCCCGTGTAGTTCCCTATGATAAAAAGCGTAGCAGAAGCCTCTGCGAAATATCAAGTTGGCCGAAGCGAATGGATTAATGACGGTCTTCAAGTCTTGGAAGTTCCCTAAACGATAAATAAAGTGTTACAAACTTGCGCAGGCTCAGATCGGGCCGTCTTTTCCCATTGGCCATGTCATGGCAATCTAGATTTTGACGGTTTCCGCTACGATTTTCTCGCGTCCCCTCCTGGGCCTTCATATACCTAATAGTTATATGGTATTTTTTGTAATACCAATAACTTTTATTAACACAATAATAACCAGTTGTTTTTAGAGGATATTTATAATGTAAAAGGGTTACTTTGTCACATTTTACCATACATAAATTTTAAAGGGGCAAAGATATTATTCTAAGGGTTCTAACTAATTTAACTTTTTTAGCAGCATCATGTTTCCGGACTTTCTTACAAGAATATTATCTAATTTTATTTAGGGATCTGTTTTTAAAGTATTCGAAATTTAAAATATAAAAACATATGTACTTTATGGAAAATGTTTACTTTATAAAAACATAAAATAAAACTAAAAACTCTTTACCCTAAGTACCTAAATTAAGACTAAAACTTTCGCTTTGGTCTTTTGTGTGTTCCTTGTGGGACACTCATCCAATTTTTAATTTTCGTTCTTTCCTCCCAAGATCTTTTGATCTTCTCTTTTTTAGATTCTTTTCGGTTGATATAACTGATTTGGAAGTTTAACTTCTTGTTTTAATTGTCTTAGGAGAATATTCCTATTGGAAAGATTAACACGCCAGGACGAACCCGTATCAGGTGACTTATAATAAGTACCATGCGGAACGATGCCTATTTGTGAATGATTCAGAGTTGGAGGTCAGAGTGTGCGATGGTGTTAAATGATGTCTGGATTGAGGGTGACTAGTGAATCCACTGACGAGCCCACGCTGGTCACCCCGGGCGAAACATCGTTTAATTGTTTCTCCTTTCACTTTGGTCTTTTGTGTGTTCCTTGTGGGATACTCATCCAATTTTGAATTTTCGTTCTTTCCTCTCTTCTCTTTTTTAGATTCTTTTCGGTTGATGTAACTGATTTGGAAGTTTAACTTCTTATATATACTCCTGTTTGGCATACCATGTTATCTTGAATTTTATTCTTTATTTAGAGCCTGTAATTTTAGTTTTTGCTTTTGCCTTTGCCGTGTAGTTTTCGTCGTTTGTTTTAAGTCCATTTTTTTTAGATTTTGCACTAACTTTTGTTGCATTTTCTGTTCCTTACATTACATTATGCTAAAATAGGGTGGGCTACAAAATTCCGCTACAAAATTCCGCATTTTTGACATGAGTGCTCGATTTTTATTGGTATTGGTTTTTTAGGAAGATAAAATGTGTTGTTTTTTCGATTCAGTTAAAAATTTTAAATTTCTCAAAAAACCAAGATGGCGGACAGTTTTAAAAAATGTGTAATTTTCACCCCCCCCCCCGTTCTAAAAAAAATTTATGTGCGACAATGAACAAACTCTAAAGCTTTCACTACAAACGCTCATTGATTATGTGTATACTGACACATAATTTAATTAAATCGGATGATTATAAGTGTTTGGGCTTAACATTGGAAGAAAACACACGATTACATATTTTTTCAATTTGCTATAACTTTTGGCTTGATTAATTAGTTAAAAAAAATATTGTTCTAAAGAGACACAATATGATAGTTGCGTCCGTTTGTTCAAAAACATTAAAAAAAAATTGACACGCCTTATTTTTTTAAGTAAGACTCTGGACAAAATAAATTAGTATTTCCAAATCTCCATTTTTTCTTCGGATATCGAGGTATCACCTAATTAAATCGGATAAGAAATAAAAAATTAATGGGTAAATTTACAGAAACAATGAGCACTGAGTTAAAGCTTTAGAGTTTGTCCAGTGTCGCACATAAATTTTTTTCAGGGAGGGTGAAAATTACACATTCTTTAAAACTGTCCGACATCTTGAATTTTTTAGAAGTTTTAAATTTTTAACCGAATCAAAAAACTCTCACGTTTTATTTTTTCAAAAAATCAAGTCAAAAGTTAGAGTCAATCCAAAAAGTGCGGAATTTTGTGGCCCACCCTATATATTTAATATAATTAACTGGGCTTGCTCAATTTCTGCGTTTATTTTGGGGAATTTTTGCTGGTTTTGGCAGAAAACTGACTTTAAGTATAGTAAATTATATAACAAGAGAAGAAAGTGACAAATTTCACAAAAGCGTGAATGTTGTGAACGAGGCCTGAGATGAGTGAAACAACACGCGAGTGTAAGAAAGTTACTTTCTATCGAGTTCAAATGAAACTGCTTTTCCGCACATGTGTGGAAAAGTACTTTGCAACACATGGGCGGAAAAGTATGGTGACAGTTAACGCCATCGTACACTTTTCCACACATGTGTCGAAAAGTACTTTTCCATACATTTGTGGAAAAATTTCTGCACACTGGTGAAATTTAACGTTTTTTATTTTTTTTTCGTTGGCGTTGAGCTTATTACTTCTTGTCCGATTTTTAGAAGTAATACCTCTCTGTGTGAAAGATATGTCTTTGTCGCAAATGACCGAAATCGAGTACAGTGGCGCACATCAAATTTTTAGCGGGGGAGGGGTGTTAAAATGTAAAAATCATGCACCATGTTGGATTTTACCGATATGTCAGTTTTGACAAAAGTTTCATATAGTTTGAAGCTTTAGCTATTCGCAGAAGCTAAAATCACTAAAATTAAACTTACTTTAGCAAAACTACAGTCGAAAGAAAAATTACGGTTTTTTTTGGCCCACCTTATTTAAATCTTTACTTACTATGTAATTTTGTATTCCGTCGTATTATTGATATTACTCGCTCAATAAATTCCATACATTAAAAAAAAAGTATAGAAAATTTTACAATCAATTACTTTTGTAGGGTATTCATTGTTAAATTTTTTATTGATTGATATATTCATATGTTTTGCCTGTATAAAATTATATCATGCAATATTTATTTAATATTAATAAAATTTACTATTTTAAGTTTATATTAAAACAAGGCCGGTTAAATGGTGCTTGGAGCACTTTAGTTTATTATTTTTGACAAACACAAAATTTAATAAAGCAATAAAATATGTAGGGTGGGCCACAAAAAATGAGCCTTTTTGAATTGTCTATAACTTTAAAACCAATAGCCGATTTAAATATTTTTACATTGCAGCTACTTTACAGAACAAGTATCAAAAACGACGTTTCTTAAAAATTTAAGATGGTGGGCAATTTCAAATAACAGCCATATCTTACCCCATGAACCTTTTTTCTGCGCGTCACTGAAACAAAAACGATTTTTCTTTCTGAAAGATGCATTTTTCCTTGAACACAAAAATTTATCACTTGCGAAAATCGGCAAAGAATTAAAAATTTAAAGAATCTTTGTTCTTGGTGTATTTTTGCCATATTTGGCTAGGAATTGTTTAAATTAAGTAAAATTATGTGTTTACTTTGACTGTAATTTCACAGAGACTAAACCGAATTTAATTAACTTAACCATTTAAAACAAACAATAAACTAGACATTTACAGAGTGATTTACTAAGATCTAAAATAGTACCCCCCCCCAGGTCTAAATATTTGGGGGGGTACTAAATTTTAAAACCCATTTTCAAAAAACACTTACCCATACAGAAAAGATACAAAGTTATTGATTATTTTGTATTGTTATTGCTAAATACCACAGAAAAACTGCTTTTTTCTCAAAATATTCCATATTTTAGGAGTAAATGCCCTAAAACTATTTTTCAAAATGGCAAATGGTGAATACGCCAAAAATTTGGCACATAATAGCTTCATCATCTTCGTTTGAGGTTATAAAGTTGATGATTTTTCAAACCACCTCTGGGGGGTGGTTTAAATTTATAGCCCGAATAAAGGATTGTTTTGGGCAATTGGTAATAAGTTCCTTTATAATTTCCCTAAGCAACCGTTTTTACAAGAATTAGTTTACCTTATTTAATAGCCCAAGTTGTTTATTAATATAAATATTATATATAAAACGCCATATTTTGAACCCGAACATAAACGAAAGTCACTGATTATGCACGAAAACTGTCTCCAATGAAAAAAATCCAAAACAACCTATGTACCTATTCATTTATTTACAAACAGAACTGAAACTAAAACATTGACTTTATCTAAAAGCTTAATCATCAAACAAAGCTTTCCACTGAAAGATTGCACTCAAAGGTCTCTGCAGCACCGAACAGTTTGTTGAGCCGACATGACTCCTTTGTGAACGCATCAGTTGGATTCAGGTCTGTTTTTAGTCGCATTTTTTTTCATGACCTACTTTGATGAAACAGTTTTATTTGTGGTTTGCTATTGCGATGGGTTTGTGTTTGTAAAGTTTTTTCATACTTTTTATAGATAAAAACCCCTTTTAAATAAATACAAAGTTAATCTAATTCTTATTTTATGATTACATATCGAAATGGTTTTGTGAGAGTGAGTATTAATCGCGAAAATCAATAAAGAAGGCTAAGTTTTGATAAGACTAACATATAACGTCAATTTTAATTTGCTCAACAGTGTGTTTACCATTTATATCCCCCCCCCTAGGGTTAAAAAAAACTTCTTTTAAAAAGAAATTTTCTTCTTAAATCCAACAAAAGATTGTTAGGATAATTCTTCACCAAAAAAAAACAATTAAAATTATTCTTATAAATCAAACTATGTCCAAAACTCAAGGAAGTTGGTATAAAATGCTTAAAACCAACAATTTTACTTAAACTTAGGACTTGTCTAGAATAGGCTAAACCCTTTTAGTAAATCCCACTGTTAAAATTCAACGTCAAGTCTGACATTTTTAAAAACCGACTTTATAACTGATACATTTTCATGAATGAAACTTTCAAAAAATAATATTTTTTGAGTCAGAGGAGAAGGAGCTATATTATATGTTATAATAATTTGTTTATTTTTACCCAAAAGTACATTCTTCTTACCCCACCCCCCCCTCAAATTATTAGAATAAAATTAAAATTAATGTCCGTTCTTAAGTTAATCTAAGAAAGTAAAATCTTTTCAGTAGTCCCAAGGCAAAATTAACCTCAAGTCTAGGGCTGGGATCAATCAATGAATAATTTAACTTATAAAATTAAACATCCATGGGTTGACCGAGAAAATATTTTTATCCCACACATGACAGTTATGCCCGTCATTATTAATGTCATTATGGACAAGTAAACTATCAAATAATACACTAGTGTGTTATGGTCAAGCCATGATGCTAATTTAATGCTTAAAATATTTTGGCATAATTTAAGGGGTAACGTTTTGGATGAAGCAATTTTTTACTATGTTTCTCACATTTGTATGTCATGATATTGCTCACATTTTAAAACTTTCTTTCCAAGCTTTCGATTTCTAGAATAAAACACTAAAATTTTTCAAGTTTTGACTATTTTTTTAGGCGTTCAAAAGAATTACTGGGAAAAAATATTTTTTCTCTGTTAAAATGAAAAATATTTAGAGAGAAAGATATATGGAGAGATATTTTAGTGACGTGCAAAAATTTTTAAGATTATTGAAGGGAGACAGTAGGCTATAAAAAAGTATTTTAGAGAAAGATGAAAATAATTTAAGCAAATCTTTACTGAAAATTTATGTAAAATCATCTGTCTGTCATCTTGAGTGGTGTCGTGCATATGCTTTTTGAAATTTTTATCCAAAAAATAGCAAAAATTGTAATTTTTCAAAGTGTAAAGTGTGTAAAACATAAGATGGTATTAATTTCTTTCAATCAAAGTTCTTTACAGTCTTTAAATTAAAAAGCATCGAGTATTTATATTTATATATTTTATTATATTAACAGAACATTTTCATCGCTATCTTTTATCTTCCGTGAATTCATCAAACACTCAAACACTTTGAACTTCTTGTCGTAAGCATATCGGGTCTTTTCTGGCAAAATCTGCATCGCTGTTTCTTCCGCTTCCGTAAGAATATCCTCAGGAACGTAATTTTCATCGGTTTCCTCCATTTTCTATACGTTTGTTTATTCAAAAAAGCTTCCCTTTTCTGCACGGAAAACTGACAAGTGTCAAAATTTATTTAAACATTTGCTAACAACGTATCATGCCCGTGGCAACCAAACAAACAACCTACTTTGGCCAAAATGTAAAAAAGTCACTGTCAAGTCATTCTGACATTTATAAGGTACTGAGACGCAAGTAGCTTTGATTTGATCACAAAGCTTATTATAAAACATTGTATGCCACTCGTATGTTATGTTTCCTAAGTCACTTGAAAATTTATACCACTCGGACTGACGGCCTCGTGGTATAAATCTTTCTCGCGTGACTTATTTTCAACATAACACTCTAGTACCATAAATAACTATTAATAAGTAAACTAACTAACAATTTTAACTAAGCGCTTAATTAACTTAATATTATTAAGAACTTTTAATCATATAGAGTAAATCCGCTTTTAAATGGAACATATTGAAAAATATATTATACTTATTCAAAAACACTCCCAAAGCCAAAGGTTTTTACGAGACCCTCAAAATCACAGTCTTGCAATTTTCTCAAGTCTCTCAAAAAGGGTACAAGAAGATATTAGTATCCCCGGGTACATGATATGTCTTGCGACACAAAAATTGAAAGGCAAAGAGGGACAAAATAAATGTGTCACCTGGGGGTGTTTTATCCGGCGAAAGACAAGCACTCCAACTTTCTCGCAAATTAGGACCATTTTGGATCTCTTGTATACAATGGCCTTGACAAATAATATTTAGAGGTAGGAATGTTTAAGAATTTCCGAGATTATGCAAGATAATAATGACATTTGAAGGGCTTAGGCACAACAAGGTGTCAAAAGGGATTCACAATTCTTATCCCTCCTATCCCTTTCTTGAGGGCTTCTAAGAAAATTCAATTTCTCATATTTTGTTTGTTGTGTAATTAACTTTATGAGGCTTTTCTCATGTAATTTTTTATAATCCAGAAAATTTTGTGTATAGGACGACAACTTTAAGAAAAGAATATAATTAAGTATAAGATATAAAGATATAAAACCTGCCGTTTATAGAAAAAAAGGCAAAATTGATTTTTTAAATACTTCACCATAATTGGATTTAGATCATTGGCCTATTCTTTGTTAAATTTTTTTTATAGCTGTTACTAGCTACGACCTATATACACTCCTGGCGAAAAAAAAGTAGAACACGGAATTGAAATATGGATGAATATAACACCCTATATTAATAAAAATTTACATTGTTAGTCATTTGTTAGTTAACCTCTCGTTATTTACCTTGATAATAGTAAATAAATCAAATGACGAATGGTGGCCAAACCAATAAATATCTGAACGTATAGGGTGACATACTAAAAAAAGCAAATATATTTTACATGTCCTACATTTTTTTGCCAGATCTGTACATCAATTTAAATGTTTTATTTTTACGCATTTTTAATCTATTATTGATAAGTAGTTTTCGAGGTATTTGCACTTAAGAATGTTATGAGTTAATAATAAAAATTCAAAGCTGGTATTGGAATTATTAAACTCTAGGCACAGTGTAATATAATCTAATATAATAGACTGTGCTCTAGGATCAATGAATGGTTGGCCTTAACACGAACTGCGCCAATTCTACTTATGCGTGTCGAACAATCAGTGGTACTATAAAATTTTGAAAGAAAATAAAAAGTAATGAGCTCAGTCAAGCTACACTCCACCCCTCAACGAAACTCAATTTTGATATTGTAAAAATTATGTACTAATTTAGTCCCCTTTTAAAAATTTTTTTACTGAACAACGGAGTTATTCGCACTTAAAAGGGAAGGGGGTGTAACTTGACGCTAAGCTGACCCCCCCCATGCTCAGGAGATATATTTAATGAAAGCTGATATATCAGTACTAATTATGTACGGGATGGGCTAAATTCGCTGGGATTTGGGGATTTTGGGTACTTCTAGGCAAGATAGCCCAAAAAATAGTATAAATGTCCTGGATTCGATTTTCGAAACAAGCTTAAATACGAAAACTGCATCTCGATATGTTAAGAGGTTTTTGATATACGGGGGCTATTTGAAAAGTCTGCATTTTGGGATGAGGTCTATAACTTTGTCATTTATGGGAATATTGTTTTCATTTAAAAAAACTTTTTTGAAGACTTTTTGACACAGAATTCAACCGTCAAACGAAAATTTCCCTAACGCATTTAGTTTCTGAGATATAACCTAAAGTTGGTATTTTTCTTATGGAATGACCTTTTTTTTTATTTTTTTATTTATTTATTTAATTATTATCTTTTAAACTTTTTTTTAAAGTAATTTTTACCATAAAGTAAAATTAAAAAATTAAAATAAATATAAATATTCGTAAAAAGTAATAAAAATATAGAAAAGTAAATAAAAAAAAACACAAAGCGTGATAGATCATTTTAAAGGAAATTTTATGGCGATTTTAAAAATTACATAAATAAAGGATCATTTGGTTTATATCTCAAAAACTAGATGTGTTAGGAAAAATCCAGGAGGAAGGTTAAATCCTTTGTTAAAATGTCTTCAAAAAAGCTATTTACATGAAATCAATATTCCTATAAATAACGAAGGTATAGACCCCATCCCAAAATGCAGACTTTTCAAAAAGCCCACCTTCCTCTGCTGCTTAGGAAAGAAATTGGAACAAAAGTGACTATGCCAGAATTTGGTAGTAATTATGTACTAATTTCGCCTCCTCCTAAAAATTTTCTACTCTTAAGATAACTTTACTTTTTTTTTGTTTTTATGGGGTGTGTAGCTTGATATCAGGGCACACCCGCCGCTGTCTAGAAAAGAGATTTAAAAAAACATAATTATGCCATAATTTGCTAATAATTATATAATAATTTCGTTCCCTTCTAAAAAATTGCCTACTCTCAAGATAACATCAATTTTTTTTATGGGGTGTGTAGCTTGATGTCAAGGCACACCCCACAAAATAAAAGAAAATTTCTTGAAAGTAGGCAATTTTTTAGCTGTCCTAGGCAGAGGGGGTGTACTTGATATCAAGCTATACAAAGTATAAAAGTACCCTTCTTTAAGAGTACATGTTATGACATATCAATCTTCTAAGCATGGAGGTTGCAGTTTAGCACCAAGCCACACCCCCCCCCCCCCTCCTTTTAAGTGCGAGTAACTCCGTTATTCAGTAAGTACAACATTTTTTAAAAGGAGAAAATTGGTACATAAGTAGTACATAATTTTTACAATATATAAATTAAGTTTCGTTGAGAGGGGGGGGGTGGTGTAGCTTGTCTGAGCAAAAATAATGGTTCAAAAATAAAGCATGTATTTCTCAACGGTTATTTAATAAACCGCGTGTACGTGTCATTTCTTTGCCAACTATATTTTAAGAAAAATGCGGGATTGTAACTCTGAATGGGACGTCGTTTTTCTGTTCGTTTTTCGGTTTATATGCTCTTCCTTCCCGCAGATATTTCTTACACCCCGTTCCAAAAAGAAAATTATAGCGGGTTCCACCACCCCTCGTTTGCAGTCCATATAGAGTTAAACTTTACCATTACCAGGGACGAGAGAAAGACAATATACTACTACTGCTAATACTAAAGCCCGCTTTACATGGAGCAATAAAATATTTCAAGCAAGTTGTCTATTCTCATCTCGCTCTAGTAGTACAATAAAGCGAGATGGAAATAGAACATTTGCATGAAATTCTCATTTTATTCCCTAATGTCAAGCAAAACTTGCAAGCGGGCGGTGCGTATTTAATTACCAGCCAGATCAAAAAAACTTTAATAATAGTTGCTTGGGAGTATGTCAAAACTTAACTTTGCATGCAAGACTGGGCGATTGATTCTTGGTTTCCGCAAGAAATCGAGGAAATATTTATTTTAGGTCCGTTTCTGCGAGCTTAACATATAGCGTTTGCGATTTTATTTTATTAAAAAAACTTTTAAAAAACAAGCTTTTATTAAATGCACTCAAAAGTAGAAAATAATTTTTTATCTTTCTTATACCATAATAAAATCGGTCCCATCGACGATTAACCTAAGAAACGGTTGTATTACTCTATAACCTAAGGACATTTTTAAAGACTTGGCAAGCACGGCAATCTCACCCGTTCTCAGTCTCTTCAGATAAAAGCAATATACAGTCGATCTTTGCAATAAAATAAAATGACGTGCCCATAATAGTTTGGTGATTTTTTGATCGTCTCGTCAATGCTTTTAAGCGCGTTTATTGGTTGAAGCTAGTTCTGTTCTCTCAGGCGAACGATCCCATGCTACGAAACCCAGAATAGGCATCCTGGTATGCTGGATCCCTCTCAGATGAATGCATGCAGAAAAAGGAATACTAGGAACTATGTCAAGCGAGCAAAAACAGACCTTATGTCTTTAAAACCTTAAATTGTGCAACCAGTCTTTTCTATTTTATACTAGCTCTATTTCGCTGACCTCCTACAAAGCGCACAATATAACTGACTCCAAAATGAAAAAGTAATACTTTTTCTCTTTTGATATTTTTAATGACTATTTTTAATGAAATAGCCAAGTTGTTTTATACTTACTTTCTAAATTCACGTAGGTACCGATGTTGTAAAATTATATTACATTTATATTATATTTTACAATGTGCTCCAATAAGACTGGCCACCGAATTGGTGGTTAAAATAAGGGGAGATAGGATTTATCTCTGAAAGTATGAGCCTTACAAATTTTGGGAAAAACAAAAATTGCCTGCCTTTTCATTAAAAATATTTTACTGAGGCTCATCCTTCCCAAAGCCAATAGGTATATGTTAATCATGTAAATCAGGTGATCAGTTTTATTAAACGTCCCTTTTTTAGTGTGTGTCTAGTGACCACAGTTTCAGGATTCTTAAAATCACCGACCAGGTACCTATAACTTTTATTTATTTTTTTTTAAATAAGTATATGAATAAAAAAAAAACGATATATCTATCGGAAAAATATATCCTTAAAATAAAAAAGCGAGGGAAGTAAAAATGGTATGTATCTTGGTGCAAGCAATGGAATACCCCATTATGACCCAAAAGAAAATTATAGCGGTCGTCAGTTTTCCTCTCAGAAGCTTTCAGATTAAGTCGTTTGAAATAAGTGCCTCTAATCTATCCGAAATTCTTGTTATTCGCTTTTTTATGTTTACACCATTAGTCAACATCACGCGTGTCTTTTCTGAAAATGTTTCGTAACCGCGCGCCGCCCGGCACGCCGTTTTTTTTCAGTGTCGCATCGCACGAAATAACAAAAGTTTTCCTCTTTGCACCGTTGCCAACTTCTGTACTATCGTGTGGCGACACGCTTTGTGTGCGGTTTTTATTACATTTTATCTTACTCACAACCATTTGACGTAAAAAAAACCAGAGGAAATTGTAGACGGTTTTCGATATTGCACTTTGAGAAAGACAGTGGCGCAGGTGAAATAATTAATTTTAAAAAAATGTTAGTAATATCGCAGTTATAATATTTACCAATAGTTTTTTAAAATTGGGTTCTTCCAATAATTTCACCGTACCCAAGTAACAATTTGTCGACGCAACAACGTTTCCAAACGTAACCACAACGTTGCGATGTGACTTTGTAGGAAACATTTTGCTAACCCTATTTTATACAGATTTGGTAAATACTTTTCGAGTTGTCCCAACGTTGCACGCAACCTTTGGTATGCATCCGAGTCAAGAAATGACCGAGATCACAACCTTGTGTGCAGCACCACCTACAATAAGTTATTTCTTAGAAGTGCGCCAGAGGTGTTTATTATTGCCCAAAATATAAACTTTAGTCGACATTATTTTTTCTTCACCTAAAATCATCTATTATAAGATTCAGAGTAATAATAATCAATATTTTTTAAATTATTAATCATGAACAAGATGTACGTATGTAAAATCGGAAATGCAACTTAGTTTACTATCAAATATGATATTTTTAGGTCCAAAGAAAACGCGGGACTGAAATATATGGCAGATTTTGGAAAAAAGTTATTTTTTTTAAATTTTATATAAGATAGAAAATTGTTGCAGAACTACTTTTACTGTCTACATCTAATTTAGTGATTTAACAGTAATAACAACTACGAATTATTAGGAAAAACTAATAAAAGACTCGCGTTTGTTTACATTCTGTTTGACAATATGGCTTCAAATTAAAAAGGCAACATGGCGCTTATCCGTCGTTTCGTACTTACCGTTTGTCAACCAAAAAACGTCCTTTGGTAACAGGTTCGACAGCTGCTTCACCAAAATGTGCTTAATGTCAACGTACCAAAATCTTTTCCTTGGGTGACAGACTGCCAAGTCAATGTCATCTGCCCGCGATTTAAAAAAAATTGTTTTTTGCTCCATGGTTTTTTCCAAATAAAAAAATGGACCGAAGCGAGTTTAAAGTTGTCCATATTTTGGATATTGAGAAACTGGAACCCGTTCCACATTGATGGGACACGAGGGTCACCTCTATTCGCCGGTACTTTTGAGATTATTGAGAAGAGTTGTAGTTTACATGTATGCATCATTGACAGGTGATAAAACCCTTGATAAAACCTCAACAAAAAAGGCAGTTACAGAGGCTCGGTGTGAATAAAGTTATAAAATCCTAATCTGGACCATCAAAGCAATAACTGCAAGAAAATCATATTCATCCCCAGAAAAAGTTGGTATAAACTGTTGTAGGCTCAACACAGAGATAGAGCCACACGTATGGAATCATTATGCAAAGTTAATGATCAACAAGGAGAAAGTTCAGAAACACTACATAATGAAGTTCCACACGTACACCTGATGATTGTAACAAAAGTGCAGATGTTCTTGGCAAGCTTAGCGAACTTTGCAACCTCATACCTGCATGTAAGTACTAAAAATTTACTGGTTTTCTTTTATTTTTAGTAAGTACCCAGTATCCATCCGTTTGATTTTTATTGACAACTGTCAAGACTTAAACTAACACTAACACTAACCGGAGTTTGAAATGGGTCTTGACAAATAAAGTTTCAATATAAAATATCACATTTTAAACACCGATTAGTATCTAATCATGATTAATTCATAATCTCAGAATTTTTGCTTTATGAGCATAGCTAAGCAGAGCTGGGTAGTGCTTTTTTGTTTAATTTTCTTTAACTTTTCTTTCCTTTTTTTAGGTGCGAAGAAATTGACAATATGGATATAAAACTTTAACCGCCTTAAAGACATAAATAAAAAAAAGATATGGAGAAAAAGACAAGACCTGAAGTTACATCGAAGGCTGATGAAATATTGGATCTAAAGAAGAAAACAATACTTTGGATGAAGAACTTGAAAAAGGGGATAATCCTATGATCATTTAAGTAGATACTAGTGTTTTTACATAGTTGAGATTTCTAAATAATACGTAGATACACTACCCATGCGCTATATTCCACACTACCCAAATAAATACTTGCAGAGCTACAATATTCATCCCAGGGCCGACTCGCAATGGTGGCTATCACCCTCTTAGTGCTGAATATTGGAGTTATGTTAGTATTTAGGTATTTGTGTGAGTACCTATACTGTACGTACTAAAAAGCTTTGTAATATTTTTTCAAATTAAAAAAAAATACTCTTTATTTTTGTTTAGGTTACTTTTATAATTAGATAGATTCGCAAAAAAAAGGTTTTCTTTCTGCTAGTTTATTCGTTAAAATGTTGTCCCTATTAGTTTTTTCTGTACTTTTAAAGAAGCTACAATTAAAGAAGCTACAATCTAAGGACCTACTTTGTGTTTTGTATTACGTTTAGTACTTTTTGTGCAATGTGTATTTTGTATTAAAATTAGTCAAAAGAAATATTAAATTTTTTTTTAATGTTCCAAAAAATTAATTTTTTTTTAAAAAGTTTGCCACAAATACACACTAAAATAAACCACAAACAAGTTATCAAGTTTGCAATAATTTCTAGTTTCATTTAAAAATAAATAAATCATAGTTTTTTTTACCTATTCAAGAATTCGTAAGTAGGGGCCTATTTACTCAAGTTTTAATGCTTAATGCT
Organism: Oxystoma pomonae; assembly: GCA_963921995.1. Lineage (NCBI taxonomy): Eukaryota > Metazoa > Arthropoda > Insecta > Coleoptera > Brentidae > Oxystoma > Oxystoma pomonae. The sequence goes on along the minus strand of OY998166.1, from coordinate 74,485,393 downwards.
TAATTTTTTATTTCTATTTCTGTCTATTTCCCTTCAAAAAGTAGAGAGAGAAGACAAAATTACGCATTGAGGATTGGCCATTAAAACTTGAGTAAATAGGCCTTATAAAACAAATAAAATTTACAATAAAAAATTAAATGAAAATTAAAAAAAAGTAAGGTTGTGAATTGTGTTGATTATGCACAGAACGATCGGAAATTGTTGTTGCATATAATAGACCTATTTCCGTGCTCTTACCACATAACGACCAAAAAACGTAAATTTGACAAAGAATTACGGAGGATGCGCGACGTGTGCTCTTTAACGTTTTGTGGTCGTAATTTTGACACCAAAATAATCACGAAAACTCATTAGTCATGCGAAAACGTTAATAAAACGTTGCAGTTTAACTCCAGTGTAAAATTAACCTTTAGGCGTCGGTAATTATTTCGTTAAGGAAGGTCATCCCGATAATAACTAACTTATCGTATTTCCCTATTTTACTCGACCTTTTTTTTTCGACGACAAGAAAGTTAATGCACTAATGCAGAGGCCATCTTTAATGTGAAACCCTGATATTTGATAGTGAAAAAATCGAACAACAACAATTGTTTTTAGCTTATATTTTTTATTACAAATATTTATAATGTATAATAAGAGTAACCATAAAGAAAAACAAAAAAAAAGAATGGTGCGCCCACTAAATATTAATTTTTGTTGTTGAGAAATATTTAATATTTAGTTGTTTCTAATCCGTTTGTGTTTTTTTGAATGCATCGCTTTTTCCATTTTATTTTCGTCATTTTATCAACCCTAAAATGAGTGGCCGCTTTATAGACCAGCCGTCTTCTGTAACTCGAGCGATAATTATTCTTTTGCAATAAAGATTGTTTTAAAATTAATTTATTTGCTGTTGAAATGGCAATTTGTTTTAAATTAAGGCATTTTTTTGATTTAGCGGCTTTTTATTTTTGATTTTATCAATATGACATAACGTTATCTTAATACCAAAGGGGTACTAAGTGTACGTTATCCGAAACGAGAATTTGGGAATTATATAATACATAAATATTTTTAGAAAGTTTAAAACTGAATCTTTGTTTTATTTACCTTTTTTTTATAAGACACATAAATGGTAATAAAAAAAGAAAATATTCAAGAAAGTCTGATATATCCATTTCTTTTTGCGAAAGCATAAAAGAAACTTATACTTATATCTCCAAAACCAATTGACCGATTTATATGTTAGAGATTAACCGAAAGCGATTAATCCAGACACTAGCCGTGAGGTTAATGTTGTTTGTTTTAGGGTTTATTGGGTTAGTTAGTTTTAAATGCCGTTTTTTTGGATTTATAATTTTTTATCGTTTGCGAACGACTCGCGGCAGAACGTCTTCCCAGCAAAGCGGTCCGCGGCGAAATATCTCCATATAAAAGGGAAGTATGCTGTACCGAATGTTTTAATTAAATTGGTGAAGTAGCTTTTATGATAAACTAAACTCCTTCTACTCTCTACGGGTGCCGATTCTTGAACTTCGAGAGAATGGTCGCCTGGGAACGTTCACATCCTTCGTTTCGGCCAATAAGAAGGCTCAGAAGGTTGTACGGTGCACGCGCAAAGCTAACTCAATTATCGTTTTTTAAGAGCGCCCGTTCTCGTGCACAAAGGCAGGTGTATGAAAGTTGAGGAAGGTTCTCTCGATACACGGCAATCGGGTGAAGTTGGGCCGTGGTCGGATAGGTTTTCGGCAACTCGTGATAGCTTTAAAGCCCGTTATTGGTCGATGTCCAGGAGGTGACCGTTACCGTGCCACCTTTCCTACAAAATTCAAGAATCGGCAGAACGGTCGCGCTCACTTTGAGCGCGCTTAATTATTCCGAGTCAACTCGTATACCAAAGTCCAAAGAATGATAAATCATGCCAGTCACAAAAAAGAGGTATGTACTCAACGCTGAACTTCTATTTATCCCAGTTATTTAGTTTCCAAAAAGAATATTTTGGTAGTTGGGACCTACGTTAGCAGTTATTTGTCATTTTTGAGGTTGACAAAAGGGCGGAGAATCATGTCAAATTAAAATCTTTCATCTGCCCAATATCTGAAAAATGCATGGTAATGGTATTCTTATAAGCTATGTATGGTTTATTTTTTAGTAAAAATATGCCTCGAAAACCGCAACTTTAAAAAATCATATCTCGAAAACTTAAAGACCTACAAGATTTAGGGTAATTTAAGCATTGTTGGGAATTTCAATATCTAAAATATATCAAAATTTCAAGCACCTTCACTGATGCGAAATTTCCCATGTATCGTGTGCGTCCTCTTTTAATGCTATCAGACATTACAAGCTGATTGTGTTTTTGAGTATACACTAATAAAAAGAGAAAATTTGAGTTTGGGTCTCACGTACCCTCTGTATATTAGTATTCAAAATATATTCAATTTTAAAGTAGCCGAAAGTAGTAGTACAAGCGTTCGCAGTCAAAATTATGATGGATAGGATAGGATAGAATAGGACTCGGCACACCAACTCAAAGGTGGGTAATTTTAGAGGTCACGTGATGGATACCACCATTTTCACATATATGTAGTAGTACCACCAGACCAAAAATCACTTGGTGTGCCGGACCTCATTCATGTATAAGGGTTCGGCACACTACTCTAAAAGTGGGCATTTTTAGAGTTATGTGCCGAATCCTTATCCATGAATGAGGTCCGGCACACCATTTGATTTTTGGTGTGGGGCATATTTAGAGTGGTGTGCCGAACCCTTACCCATGAATGAAATCCGGCACACCAGTTGATTTTTGGTCTGGGGGTACTACTACATCATATATGTGAAAATGGTGGGGGTTACCCTACCCCCTCTAAAATTGCTCACCTTTGGATTGGTGTGCCGAGCCCTTATCCACAATTTTGAGGTACAGTACAATTCATACCTTGAACTCTTGCTCTATAGTTCAGTAAGTGGGTATAAAAAAAGGCCTTTGGCTTGCAAAAGGTGGAAAATAAACGATTTTGAAATATGTTACAGACGGATAGACTCTAATAAAAAATCCAAGTTTTCGACCTTAGGGGGGCGCCGATCGCGCCGCCATCTTGAAATATATGTGCAGAAAACAATTTTTTTAGCTTTATTATAACAATTGATTATGCAAAAAAATGTTTAATAGTAAAGTTAAAGAAAATAAAATTATCTACATTTTATATATTTACACTTTTTTTTGTATGTCTTATAGGTTAAAAGTTACACAGAAAGAAATATGAAGTTTTTTTAAAAAAAACGTCAAACTCCGAATAAAAACACACAGTATTTCGTCAAAATTTTAGTAAATACCCTGGGTAGCATACTTACACACCCTCCCATACGACGGGACCAGCGGCGTACTGAAAAAGCTCACTGATTTGGGCACTTATGAACATTATGCACGCGAAGGCTCTTCAAGTGTGCTTTTGCCTTAACAGTCTTTAACCTAGTTTTTCTCTACTTCCAGATTGAAGCACGTGTTTGTTATGCAAAAAGAAGAACATGAAAAATATATCAACTTTCTTTTAAAGCGTGTGAATCCAGCGTGTAAGATTGTGTGGCTCTGGCGGGCAAACGAAAGAAAAAACAGAAAAAGAAACAAAAAAAAACAGTCGGAAAAAATAACCCCGGAAAAAGAACCCTGAAAAAATTCACTTTTATTTATTAAAAAATAAGTTAGGTTTAGGTTGGTGATGGGTAAGTTGTAATAATTTTATCTTAGCGTTTTTTTCCCTTTATTTTCAGGAGGTTCTTTCCCGGTTTTTTTCCTCTTTTTTTTGCGGTAATTTTTTTTCCTAAGATCCTCTGGCTGTTTAAGTAAAAATAAGTTAAACAAATCGCATAGGTGCCTAATTATATATTGGCCACAAAGACTTACAGATTTCAGCACGCTGCGCGCTGGTGCCGTCGTATGGGAAAATACATTATTCATGTGGTATCCCCAGTAGGCCTCTTCCAATTGTCTTTATTTTTATTTATGCAAGACTTTTTGTTCAGTATAAATCTCTGATCATCTTCGGATAATAATATCAAATATCTGCGATCATCATTAAGTACTTAAATTTTGATTCTTTAGAGGGTCCGGGACAATGTTTTTATTTTTCTTCGAATTCGTGTGGCAAGTCAACACCAAATAAATGCTCGCCTTCCTCGAGGTCAATATAAACCACAGTCCCATTATCACAATCCCGACCATTACAAAAACCACACATAATCGAACAATTTAATCCAGCTTTCCTACAGCTACATGCCCCTCCACACCCTTTCTTACAGTTGCAGGAAATTATTTTTAATTATACTAGTCTCCCTCGATAGTGATTAATTATTTGGTAAACTGTAGTACTTCTAACTTCACGATATCACGAATAGTTCAAAGCCCCCAAAAAAATCTGGCCTGTCTGTCCTCACGTACAAGAGGATGTGATTATAACCTCACTTCTTCTAAATCGTGTTTTCGGAGTAGTTCGTTAAAATTTTAAAAAGGGTAAAAATTACTTAGAATTTTCTCCAGAAAACGTAACATACATTTTAAAAATGCATCAACGTCTAAAGAAGACGAGGCAGACTTCTGGAGAAGAAAATTTAAAAAATTGGAAAACAAAATGTATGTAGGGTTCGGCAGGCCTGCAGATTAAAACCTATTATATTTTTCTTTTAGCTTAAATTAAAAGGATTGACTTTGAAAATAGGTCTGTGTGAAAATTAATAATAACCTTCTTGCAATAAAAGCAAAAAGATTTTGTGTGTTTAGTACACTTTTTCTTTATTTTGAAAATTTTGGGGAGAAAAGCTAAGGGAAAGTGCAAGTGATTTTATATCAGCCATTTTACGCACTTTTTCTGATGATTATTTTACACACAATAAAAGAAATAAAACAGAAAATGTAAACAGCTGATGATGACAGGGACACGTCACTAAAGCTTCAATATGTTTGCTTGTAATATTTTCAATTAAAAAGTTGAAAACCTTGGAAATGTAAGTGTAATGATTTGCTGTTTAAGGGTTTGGACTCAGAAACAAGATCCACACTTATCAAGAAGTTTCCAATATTTTTAAATCATGTTACCATGTTTCGTAGATAGATAGCCTAGGCTAGAAAACCTCTATTAGGTTTGCTAGCGGGAGAGCTTTTGTTTGGTCTCAATTAGGCAGAGAAAGTTGAGACCTTGGTTAAGGCTGTACATTTATTGTTGGGTTGAATGGAGACAATTAGCTAGGGATATTGGACAATGGAGCTACATCCAAATGTTAAAAATTTGAAAAACAATTTTTTTATATCTACTATTTATTTAGTTCTAAAGGCTACTGAATAGAGACAAGTAGCTAGAGATGCTGATATTTTAGATATCAATTGAAACTATAACCCATTGAAAAGTGAAGCAGCTAGGATGGATTAAATGTGGCTTCTAATATGCTTTCTTATGAAAGACCAAAGAAAATAAGTAATGCTAAGGTAAATAAAACATTAGAAAAATTAAATCAGAAAATTTCACAAATGTGGTCTTTGTATCTACTTTTGATATTAGGTTTTTGTGTCTAAGTTTACACATATGGTATTTGTGTTTTGCCTGATAACATTAATTCACCCACCTGTACTCTTTAAGGTGCCAAAGGGTTTCTATCAGTCTTCTATTTAGATGACTGGTTTTTGTTTGATATTCAAGTTATTGCAATTATACTACAAAATTTGCAAGTCCGAAATGTGTTTATCTTGGTTTTGTATCCCTCTCTGCCAAATAACTATTTACTTGCCCCAGAAAAACAGTGCAATATTACTCTGATTATGATTCCAAAGTTTTTATACAAAATATATACAATTTAAATTGTCGAATTAGTATAGGGTTTTGTAAGTAAATATGGTTGGAGACATACTACGAGTCTGGAAACAAAGAGCCAATTGCATTATCTTCATTAACTCAGAAAATTATAATGCGTTCAGATTCGTAAGATTTTAGTTAGTGGTTGTTGTCAAAACAAAGAAATACGAAAGATATTATCGAAAGGTAATTTTTTTCTAAAAATCTTCTCTGATGCTAGCAAATCAGGCTGGAGAATAGTTTGTGGAAAAATAAATCCAGTTTAAATATTCAGATAAGGCATCTATTTATAAATGGTTTTTAAAGATAACTAAAAACCTTAAAAATTCAGTAATTGATCTAGTTGCCAGCGACTTAGTGCTGAGTGCAAGTGCATTTAGGCTTGGAAAAGGGATTCAAATGCAGACGAATCCCTCACCCCCTGTAACAATGGCTTACACTGGTGGTATAAATCTTAACAAACAAGCTTTCAGATTGAAAGGTGTACAGGATTCGACTGCAAACATGATGGTATTCTAAATATCTCAGTTCACACTCAAACCAATATGAATTTGCATAAACAGTAGTGGAATTTTTGTTTGAAGCATAACAAAAATGTTTTTAAAGCAGATGACCAGCTTGTCGATTTTAGATATATTTAAGGGGCATCTTATGGCTCCATAAATAGTTTCGTCAAGTTGTCTTTAAGTTCTTAGACCAGAGTTATAGCAGTCAACCAAAGAGTTTAAAAGGGGGATATAACCTAACACCTTAAAAAGCAAAAGTGAGACTGTAGGGGAGGCAGGCGAGGTTATATCCTTTTTAGTAGGTAACCCATTAAGAATGTGAATCTTTGTTAATAGAAATGTTGCTTGCATATTGGTTATGGCACATAGAATAGATACTTTTTCTGCGATTGTGCTATATAAAAGTTTGAAAATTAAAGATGGGGAATATTAAAATTTCATCTTCCATAAAAATGTAGTCAATTTTATAAAGAAAAGACTACCATCTGCCCATCAGTACTACTTTACTCTCTTATATTCAAAAAGTAAGACAGCAGATCGCAAAATGCTGATAAAAACTATTATTCGGCACATAACACTCGACACTCAGACTTTATACTATTGCAAAGAGACAAGGAGCAGTTAATCTGAATTCCATCCAAAAAGCAGCAACTTGGTCCAAAGAATCTATCACTTTTGCTAGATCCCATAATAGACCAATTTTTGATAAAATTTTATTTGCTATGGATGTTTTCTCATTTTTAGAGTCTACATGTTTTCATTTTAAGTTTTGTGAGTAGATTAGAATAAAAGTCTTTGTCCTTATGATTTTGCTTATTACAATTTTATTTGGTGTTTCTTGAATAAAGTTTTGCCTGAATGTGATAACTTTATTTTGGAGTGTCGCAAAAGGCTTTAAACGGCTACAGTTTACCAAATAATTAATCACTATAGAGGGAGACCAGTGTAATTAAAACATCAAACGAACTTCTTAAAGCGCAGTTCGATCTTAATTATACTGGTCTCCCTCGATAGTGAGGACCCTTTTAGAAAGTAAATAATTGAATAATTAATTTTCCCGCCCTTTTCGTATTGCTTTTGCGACAGGGCTTTAAAATAAGTGAGGTTATAACCACATCCTCTTGTACGTGAGGGTAGACAGTATAGATTTTTTGGGGGCTTTGAACTACTCGTGATAACGTGAAGTTAGAAGTACTACAGTTTACCAAATAATTAATCACTATCGAGGGAGACCAGTATAATTAAGATCGAGCTTCACTTTAAGAAGTTTGTTTGATCTTTCAATAATGAGTCGGGGGCTGGTTTATCTCTCATGGTCATGGAAAACAGACCATTTGCCCTAAAATCCGTCCCCACTAACCTGCCACTGCTGAACTTGGTGATACATTCGGAATGAATGGTATCGTGCGACGTTCTTAGTTGGAGGCAAAGAAATTGTATCTTTTTGTTCATGTAACTTTTTATCTTCTAGGTATACAAAAAAGTGTAAATACATAAAATGTAGCTAATCTTATTCTCTTCACCTTTGCTATTAAATGTTTTCCGGTAGGGTAAACCGTTACGAAGATATAGTTAAAAAAAAGAGTTTACTCTACTGTCTGGACTAAAGGTATTTGTGTGCGTATTTGTTTTTATATATTATATTCTTTTTTTTTTGCTTCTTTTTAAGGGAAGGCGGCTAAGAGACCCCCAATATGCCGTGGGCCCCCCGCCTTACCGGGGCGGCGGACGCGTTTGACACGCCTTGGGGATTCAACCGTTTGCTCTGTCTCTTTCTCTCTCTCTCTCTCTCTCTCTCTCGCTCTATCTTTTTCTCTTTATAATCTTCTTAATTCTTGAATTCTTAGCGGAAAATCTTCCGAAATTTGAAAAATACTTTAGAGCATCTTCTTTTGTATTTTAAATATTATCCTATATTGACTCTCTGCTCAACTAAGCATGAAGTGAACATAAAGGAAACTAACCAAAGCAGTTCACGGATTCTACATGCAATTAACTAATGACCCTTAAGCAATAAGTGGCATATATATATGTGCAGATTTAAAAGCCATAGGACTGATACTGGGGCTCCAGGGCGCTTTTACAAAGTTTTCTTGTTTCTTTTCCTTTCGGGATAGTAGAGAAATAGAAAGTCATTACCAAATAAAAGATTTGCCCCAAAGAAATCAATTTGTTCCGGGTTAAACTAAGGTAAAATTTCGACTCATGAAAAATTCCTTGAAGCAATCGATAAAGAAGCAGCTCCGTTTGATAGTTATTCACTGCACTACAGTGCGGTAAAGTGACTACGTTTATTTAAGCAAATTAAAATACAGATATTTATATTTATGGGATTTTTTAAGACTTTTGGTTAAAATCTTGTACCTAACACATGCGTGAAGTTCTTTACCTACTCCTGTGCGGTAAAGTACACTTTACCGCACTCATTTGGGTGCGGAAAGAAGTGCTTTACTACACTTGGGCGGTAAAGTTTCTTTACCGCACTTGGGCGGTGCAGTTTTTTTACCGCACTGATCGGTACCTTCGACATGACATCCTGCATGCTTATAGTAGCGAACTATCAGTGACCTTTTTGCCTCGTGGCTAGTTGACGCAGCGCTTGTCTTAGTTGGCTATGGTAGGTACCTCATGGCAACCACAAAAAACAATACAACTGAATACAAACAAACCATACTTACTTAACTACTAGCATAGTTTTCGTCGTTTTAGTCGCGTTAAGCTCTTAAATAAGTTAAAAATGTTCAGTTCTGATGAAGAAATGGTGCCTGATGAGATCCTGGAGGCTGCACGCCAAGCCAATGATGAACTGATCCCGGAAAAATCCAAACACAGATACGATAAAGAACACAAAGCATTTGAGACTGGTGCCGTTCAAAAAAAGTTTCTTCCATGAAAGAAGAGGTATTTTTAGCATGTTTTAAGGAACTTTCGCAAACATATGCTCCATCTTCTCTATAGTCAAAACACTCGATGCTTAAAATGAACCTTAAAATTAAAAAAAATATTGATTTAAGTCAATATTACAATTATAGGCCGTCACTATATGAAAAAAATTAAATAAGGGGTTCAGACCGAAAAGATCCAAAATTTTGAACAAAACCGAAACAGATAAATTCTTGACCAGTGCACCAGACGAAACTTACCTAATGAAAAAAAATTGCTACCATTTTTGGAATCGCAGGGGCATGCCACAGGGATAAACTAATGAAGATGACTGTTGATGATATTGAGGAAAAAGAAAACATTTTGCTAATAACCATCCCAAACACAAAAACTAACGTGTCAAGAAAATTTGTCGTTTGTGACCCTGATAAATCGAACTGCATGGATATTTATCGAAAATATAAAAATCTTCGACCTAAGGATACCAAGCACCGCCGGTTTTTTGTTGTGTACGCCCGTGGTAAGTGTTCCAGGCAGGTTGTCGGAGTTAACAGTTTCGCCAAAATGCCATCCAATATAGCCGGATACTTGGTATTACAAAACCCCGAACTATACACTGGTCATTGCTTCCGTCGATCATCAGCAACTATGTTAGCAAATGCAGGGAGCAATTTAACAAACATAAAACGCCACGGTGAGTGGAAGTCGAACAGTGTCGCAGAATCGTACATAGAAGACTGCATAGAAAATTAAAAAAGATAGCTCTAAACATCTTAGAGAAGCCATCAGTATCATCTAGTGACGGATTTAGTAGAAAAAATTCACTATCGGCAGCAGCAGCGTCAGCATCGTCGTCTCCGTTAAAATGCCTATCAACAGCTCCGATTCCCGCTATGGCCAGTATTCAACAAGCTCCGATTTCAGCCATGACCAGCATTAAACAAGCCACCACCACTGTTCAAAGCAATGACTCGCAATCTGTCGCAACAATAAATGAAGTTTATTCCATTTCAGAAGCGCATGAGCGTCGAGTTTCGTCGGCTATGAACTTGCAATGTGCAACAAATTGCACTTTTAATTTTACTTAACAAATGCGGAAAGTGATACTTTACCGCACGCGATGGCAGTTGACCAAACGAAGCAAAGCGAGTTCGGTCAAGCCGGCAAGGGCGGTAAAGACACTTTACGCATGTGTTAGGTACAAGATTTTACCTACAAGCCTCAAAAATTCCCAAAAAAATAATATAAATATCTGTAATTTAATTTTCTGAAATAAACATAGTCACTTTACCGCACTGAGTGCGATAAAGTGCCATAACATTAACTTTACCGCACTGAGTGCGGTAAAGTACTACTTTCCGCAGGCAAATGAGTGCATTTTACAGCACGCCAGTAGGTAATAATTATTTACCTAACAACTGCGGAAAGTAATCCTTTAACACAGGCGACGGCAGTTAACCGAACGACGCGAAGTGAGTTCGATCAAATCGGCAAGGGCGATGAAGACCCTTTAGGTGTCTTTGTGTTACACGAAAAAAAAAGTCCTGTGTAATTATTTTAATTGAGTTGTGTATCTAAAAATTGCGTAAACGTGTTACCAAATTGTGTATAAAATTTACAGAACCATGTATAAAGTATATAATAATATGTAATTCTGTTACACAGTTTTATGACCAGTGCATATCCAGTCCCAAAAACCCTCAAAAAATAAATATAAATATCTGGCTGTATTTTCTTTTTTTAAATAAACGTAGTCATTTTACTGCACCGAGTGCGGTAAAGTGCCATCACATTACCTTTACCGCACTGAGTGCGGTATAGTACAACTTTCCGCATTTAAACGACAGCGGTAATGTACATTATCTACTCGAGAGCGGTAAAGTGCACTTTATCGCACCAATTTGAGTGCACTGAGTGCGTACCTAACACATGCGTAAAGTGCCTTTGATGGCCATCGCGTGTAGTAAAGTACTTTCCGTACATGTTAGGTGAATAACTATAACACACTTATATTTTTGCAAAACAGAAGAATTTTTAGAGGATATTAGGATCGGCAAAAAAAAGTTTTTTTATTCCTAATAAAAATTATTTTTTTGAGTCAAAAACGAACTAAGTTCAAAATTATTTTATGGTGTCTATACAGAGTGGATTCTTTAAACGGAACGGTGCTTCGAGCGGGTTAGAATTTGGTTGAATAAAAAAATCCCAAAACACGTCAACTCAGATTTTTAATTTCCTTTAATCGTGCTATCTTGGATTTTTTCTGTGTTATTTAGTTTACGAGGTATGGCAATTTTTTATTTTTTTAAAAATAGGACATCCTGTATATTTTGCAATTTTTGAAATCTGCAAACAATTTTCTCTTGAGCAATACCACACAGTAGGATCTATGCATATGTTTTCATGGATATTGAATTCGTTTTCAATATGTTTTGAAAACTTTTTTTTCATGAGTTTTCATGACAGGTTTTCAAATCGATTTTGAATCGATTTGAAAACGGTTTTCAAATTTTGATATTTAGCAGCAGAGTTTTGGTACTTTTTTTTAAAAAAATGTATTTTATTCGAAAGATGATGTTGGCCCTTGCCACACATTTTTTTAAAATTTTATTTACTACTCTGTTTGCAAGTGGAAGTGAAGAAAGAAATGCTGGACTGGCATATGTGCATAGCACATACACTTTCGAGCCAAATATTTATTTTATTTTCCATGATTATTTTTTTTAAACTCTTTAAAAAAACAAATCTTTAGTTATTTAAGTAAGGTTATGTTATTAATCTTCTTTTTTCTATGCACTCCATCAAATTCTAGAATGCCGGTTCCACAGTTCCACTTCTATTTCTCTCTCTCTCTCTCAAAAAAAAAGAGTGAGAGCAATAAAATATAATTTGGCGGCTGTCTGGTAATCCGACGCAATACGCATGTGTAAACTCAATCCCCGTTTTCATGGAAAATCGGTATTTCGATCTCAATACGATCTTGATCCAACCCTAAAAATTTTCAGGGTAGGATCTAGATTGAAATCGATTTGAATACTGGAAAAACAGGCGTTTTCATGGACGGTATCGGATTGAAATCGTTTTCAGAACGAACTCCATTCCCATGAAAACGTAGCATATCTTTTACGATAATCAAGATATTTTTATCTAAATCTGTATGGAAAACTTCGATATTCATTAGAATATCCCCCATAAAACAGGGCATAGACAAAAATTCCATGCAAGTTTAAATGCCTCTATCTTGGAAACCATAAGAGATAGTGTATTAGTGTGTGGTATGGTCAAAAAGATAATTTTTTTTAGAATTAAAAAATGTCAAACTATACAGGGTGTCCTATTTAAAAAAAAATATTTTTTGCCATACCTCGTAAATATAACGACATCAAAAAAATCCAGGATAGCACGATTAAAGAAAATTAAAAATCTCAGTTGACGTTTTTTTGTATTTTTTTATAAAACCAAATTCTAACCCGCTAGAAGCACCGTTCCGTTTAAACAATCCACCCTGTATACGCTAGCTCAAACGCTCAAAATTTGTCTTTCATCCATAGTAAAAATAAACAATTACGCTATGGAACAAATTCCAACATTTTTTTTAGTTTCTGACCTAAATCTGTTTGAAAAAAATACCAATTAAAGATTTAAGATGGCTCGCAAAAAAAATCTATATTTAAAAAAAGGAATTTGTTGTCCGTGAAAAATAAATAAAAAGAAAGGTTCGTGGCATATCGGACACACATTTTGCTTTTCAATTCATTACGACCAGGCCTCCACGATCTAATGGATAGTCCAGAAACCCACAGGCCTGTTTCATCCTTGTTAGATCTTGGAGGCCTGGTCGTAATGAATTAAAAAAACCTTCCATTTTATTTATTTTTTGGCTTTGTTTTGCGCAACAAGCTTCCTATGGAGTGATTGTTGCTGAACCTTAATACAGGGTTCCTAAGCAAATCCATAGGGGGCCAAGCAGCCGTGTATAAGACGCAGACAAACGGAAAACCACATTAGGCAGAAAAGGATGGGCATGGGGCGATGTTGGCACTACATCTTACACGTAGTAAATCCATTCCAGGTTGTTGTTTTCTAATGTTTTCCATTTCCATACCTTTAGGACTAGAATAAAAATTGTTTTTGCTCGACTTTAATACCAAACTGATGAAAGATATCGTAAAAAAAAATATTTTTCGGCTTTTCATTTTGTAACCATTGTCCTTACGCACTGTTTACAGGCTGGGGACTGAGATACATGCAAATGACTAACCTAAAGCGTTCATACACGGCCGGAGAAATCGACTAAGATATTTCCGTAGAAACTTTATCAAGCAAATAGGACGGGTTGACGCCTTCGAACGTCCAACCCGGGTTTTGCACTTTGATTCGAAATCAAAAAGGAGGAACAGTCAGATGTGGGGCCATGCACAAATTACGTAACGGTGATTTTACCAATTTTTGACACCCTTCCTATGTAATGTTTTGTAACGGTTTGGCACGCCACTCCTCTAATATTACGTAACGATTTCAAGACCACTACCCCCCCCCCAAGAAAAAAAAACTTTTCACTTATTTTCATTCCAAATTTTCTTAGTTTCACACAAATGCAAACGCTGTCGAAAACCCCCCTCCCCCCTACGTAACGTTTTGTAACCCCCCTCTCCCCTATGACCATTACTTAATTTGTGCACGGCCCCTGTAGTCCCAGTGGAGGAGGGCGAGAAAATTGATATTTTTTTCTTAAAAATTATACTCTTTAGACCTATTTCTTTGCGTTCCCGAAATTACGTAATTTTTGAAAAAAAATTGTAAGCGGCACCATTTTTATTTCGTGCTTTGTTTTTCTAACATTTTTGCGTTCGGCTAATTTAATTGAAAAATTTTTGCCTGCGGCGCCCTTTATCTTCTCAGTCGAAACCAAGATCCCCCGTTTTAGGAAAACTGATCGAATAAAAGTAGAGTATGACCATTGGAGGAAATAATTTTTTTCTACGGTATGACGAAAATTTAGAGAAAGTTGAAGAAAAAAATAAAAAAAGTGGCAGAGCTCAAGTTTTTCGTAAAAAAAAAGTTTTTTGTAAGGAAACAGAGCAAAATAAATATTTTTACCCCTTTTTGGGTGTTACAAATATTGGCAGCCCCTTATTTTTCGCTTTTACCCTCCCGCTAGTTTTGAAGAATTGGTTCGCTACATGTTTCAAGATCATGTCATAAAACACCTCGAAAATATAAAATGTAGTGTAGGGCCAGCTTTATTTAAAATCAATAATATCGCAAGCAAAAAGCTCTGCAGGAAAAATAGCGCCGTTTATTGATTTCTTTGGCTGCTAGTGCTAGCTGCATGGTTTGGCCGTTTCCGGATAGATGTCACTAGTAGAACAGAATGGAAAGAAATTTAATTACAAGCGAAGATATTTCTTTCTAATGTTAACAACCTCACGAGTTTATCGCTCAGTATCGTAAATAATGGAACCTGCCGCCTCCTTTAAGCAAGAAAAAGCTGTGGTTTGGACCTGAAAACATCTAATTTTCCTCGATCATCTCATGGTGTGGCCGCCATCTAGCAGAATTTGCAGAAATCTTGTCAACGGTTATTACTGCAACTATGATTTATGCTCACAATGAAAGAGTGGCGACAATTTTTTCTCATGAAAGCAGTCCGGAGATAATAACAAACTGGCACCATTGCTCAATATACCTGTTTCTTTTGTGCGCGCAGAACTTTCTATGCCATTTCCGTTTGATTTATTGAAATCCTATCCCTAAGGAAAATCTTAGGAACCCTGTATAAGGCGACGTAGTATAAACTTCAATTGGGGGTGGAGTTGCTGCGAACGTTGTATTTTGAACGGTTTTCTTTCAGTAACCGGTAAGTTTCGCAGGTTTCTTTTTTTTGACCTGCTCGCAAATTTCATTGTTATTGCTACTTGCATCCTTTAACGTTTTGCTTTTCGCTTTATTCCGACAGGCGGCGCGCTGCATGTAGGCATCCGACATCCCGCGTTTGTTTGACGACGAAAGTTGTTTAAATTCGCTAGGTTTGGTAGGTTATGTTAAGCTTCATACGCCAGTTACAGTCCATAGAGAAAGTAATAGCTACACGAGAATGACCGATACTGTCTTATACTTGGGGAACATTGTTTGACGGCGACAAGAGCGCAGCCGGTGGCTACAGGAAAGAACTACGCATAATAAAATACATATATTATTTTGGTTATTTTTTTACAGACACTTACTTACTTAATAATAAAAAGATATGAAAAAGCTTAACAGGCGCCGTTTTTCAATACTTTTTAGTGTTAAAAAAACAATGCATTCGCGAAAGGTTTTAGCTCTATACAAACCTTAAACCAACTTTGTACTGTTCCATGCAGCTAAAAAACTTTCTTTAGATTACAAAAAGTTTTTTTGATCCTTTAAAAATATAAATAGGAGGAGGGGGTTATAACTATGTTGATAAATATTATCAAATATTAAAGGTAACAACATTTTATTATGTTATTTTCTTTTATTAGTTGGGAAAAAAATCCCAGTATAAAAGTCTTACAGATTGTATAAATGTTTTAACCTATATCTTTTTTTTGGTTATATTTTAACCTATTATCTTCTTGCTTAACTCTGTATAGATCATCACAATATTTTCTTTAGGGATTTGGTATCTGAAATCTCAACCCCAATTTTCGACACCATGCTCTCTAGATTTAATGGTAGTGATTCAGCCTGATTTGAATGGCATTTTAGACTTTACAATAACTCGCGCGATTTCCAACAAAAACTGATTAAAATAACTCACTTTTGAAAATCTAAAAAAACGGTGCTTGACAGACTTTGACAAGCGGTGCTACAGGAATGTAGTTCCTGCGCAGATCTATCTTTCTGTTAGTCTCCGTAAGTTATTATGTTGTCTCTGTAGGTTTCTCGACTATCCATTAGATTTTGGAGGCCTGGTAGTAATGAATTGAAAATGAAAATGTGTGTCCGATATGCCACGAACCTTTCTTTAAAATCTATATTATTTATTACACAATTTATAGGCATGCAATGATGCAATGAATACAAACATAACCTCATATTTATAATTTAACAAAAGCAATGTAGAGTTTCGACACTCATTTTGCGCTTCTTAGGCTGCTTTTTGAAAGTAGCCTCTGGGCAAAGAGCATATAAATCTAAATAGAGAGGACACGTAATGGTAGTATTCGACCAGCAAGTCAACGCGATTCACAGCGAGTTTTTTATTGTTAGCTGAATGCGCCAGGATGAACCGAGGTAATATTTATTTAAAATTAAAACGGCAATAATCCCGCACGTTAAATGGATTTAATGGAAAATGGATTTTTCACTTCCTTATATTTAATGTAATTTTAAATGAACTTGTTGCTAAGTGAGCTGG
Source organism: Oxystoma pomonae (assembly GCA_963921995.1). Classification (NCBI taxonomy): domain Eukaryota; kingdom Metazoa; phylum Arthropoda; class Insecta; order Coleoptera; family Brentidae; genus Oxystoma; species Oxystoma pomonae. The sequence goes on along the minus strand of OY998166.1, from coordinate 74,468,798 downwards.
CAGAAAGTTTTTATTGTATATATTTTTCAAGCCTTTATTACTTGTATTAATTAAAGAAAAAGCAGAGAGGTAAAAAATAAATGTTTTTTATTTATTTTTTAAATATTTTGCTATCTAAATGTATATATATATGATTATTAGATCAGAATGGGTGAGAAGGTATGTGAAAACTGATGGTTTCATATGATAAATTTCCTTGGATATTCCTTCAATGGATCTGTTCTCCTAATCCAAAAGGGGCGGCTTTGACGTAACCGTGTCAATTCCCATCATAGGGAGTATTCTCCAAATTTGTTTTTATGATTAATTTTTAACATTTGACCGCCGAAGACGAACCCTTGTAAAAAAAGTAATGTTTATAAAAACTGGCGCAGCCTGGCAATATTTTTGGGGAAGTTGGTACGTAATTTACTCAAAGAGGGGATCGATCGCCCCACTCTGTATTCGCCACCTGTGACTCTATCGGCACGGGTCTGTTGTCTGCAGCGCAACGCGAGCGATCGATATCGAACTCGTCCAAAAAATACGATTTTCATGTGCGAAAGTGGCGGACCAAGTTTCGAAGTCAAGAACCAAAAAAAAACGAAAGCTGCGCCACTTGGTGTTCAAGACAGTTGAGCGGGGTCGCAAATTTACCACTAGGTGTCCTCTCTATTTAGATTTATATCCTCTCTGCTCTGGGGCATCTCTCGTAATAGTCCGGCAATAGTCGGCTAATATCTCGCTCATATTGGTAGAACCTACCACCGATTGTCACTTACAGCACCAAAATGTTTATCAAAATGTTCCAGGTAACTTTTCTTTTAAATAACTGAAAGCATGGACTTCACCAAATTTTATATGAACTGGAGGTAGTAAAATCTTTTCTGAGGGAACTAATGGCGCACTGGTTACATTTTTTTTCTCTGGCTCAAAACTCTCTTGGTGACCAAATTTTCTTTTTATAGTGATCCTGTCGTGCTCCACCATCTTATTCGTAGATAAAATAACAGTATTTGGTATAACCTAACTGAATTCCAAGCAATCGGTATATTAAATCCAGTTATTTCCCATTTAATGGACGAATTAGCATGGATCTAACAAACGGGAGCTTACTGAGAATTTTGCAAGTTGCAAGACATATTGTTATTCAGTAATAGGTATAGCAAGTGCAGTAAAAGTTACCAACACTGAGATTTACTTATAGCAGGAGTTGTATTTTATTGATAAATTTCAACAATCATTATAAATTTTGGCAACTGAAAATGATGCTTACTTTCAAATAAAAAAAATGTATAAAAATCCTATCTTCTTAATTATCCGACATAGGGCCTTAATGTTGCTTTGATTGTTGAAATCTTTATTTTGACGGATCAAATCAAATCAAATCAAATCAAAAGTAGCTTTATTATCTGCAACACTATAAAAATACATGAACAAAGCCTTGTCTAGAATTTTATCACTTTGGTGTAAAACTACATTATATTATTCTAATTAAGGTAAAGCCGAAATTAAATTTAAAAAAAGAGTTTAATTTTCTAATTGAATATTGTTTATTTCGCACTTAAAGTTTCAAATGTTAGTTTTTAAGATACTGAAGCAAAGTTTGTTCGAATCGCACCATTCCTTTATAAGTAATATATCATTCTGTATTATTTCAGCCAGATTGTTAGGTTTAGTGTCACGCCACAGTACTATCTAATCATCGGAAAATGTAGTAATCTTTCCTTTTATGAAGAAAGAATTGATCCTTGAGGAACACCGGCGTTAATCGTTTCTGCAGAAGATTTCTCGTCATTAAAAACAACATATTGAGTCCTCTCTGATAAGTAGGATCGGAACCAATCTAAGGCTATTCCCCTGACACCAAAAATTTCCAGCTTTTTTAGAAGTATTCGATGATCTACACAGTCAAATGCCTTTGATAGATCACAGAACACTACCAAGGCCTTTTCTCCTAAATTTAACTTGATATGCAAATGCTCTAAAAGGTTACAAATGCCATCATTTCTATTTTTTTCAGCTTGAAAACCAAATTACGCAGAACTAAGACGGTTATGTTTATTTAAAAATAAAACTAATCTAGCTTGTACAGTTTTTCAATAATTTTGGACAAAGTGAGAGGGAGTGCAACTTGTTGCGGTAGCTTGACCAAATAGTTCTAAGATAAATCAATGCCATTTTCTGTGGCCGTGATTTGGCGTGAACCTCGTTGTCATCTCACAGATTGTTATTTTTGTATAACTTCCACCGTCCCCGTTCGGATTCTCGTGTAAAAGTAAGTATACAATTTAGTAACCTAATATTCTTTTAGCTCTCAGACCTGTTCCTCACAACGAGTCTTTGCCAATCCCAGTGCCCCGACTAAAAAACCTATACTCTAGAGCCAGAAATGGATTTGAAAGACTTTAAGCCACTACCTGGAACATCAAATGATACATCCACCGATGATGAAGAGCACTCGACTGATTTAGATTTTCGGCAACCTCACCTCCTTCCTCGGTCGGAATTAAATGATCTCATCAGGGATTTGGAGTTACCTAAGAGTAAATCTCAACTTCTTTGATCGCGACTTCAGGAGTTGAATATTTTAGAAAAGGGCAACATCTTCTTTTAGGACCAGACAGTCAACCCTAAAATTACATTTTTTAAAAGATGAAGGTCTGGTGTTCTGCTTTAATACAAATCCATTGATTAAAAAGCTTAAGGTGCCATGCGACCCAGAAAAATAGAGGCTGTTTATAGATTCATCAAAAACAAGCTTAAAAGTTATCCTGTTGGCAAATGGGAATGACTTACCATTAGTCACAGTTACATACCTGTTGATATAAAGGAGACCTACGAAAACATTAGCCGAATTCTTGATAAAATCAGTTATCATGATTACAGTTGGAAACTTTGCGCTGACTTAAAAGTTGTTGCTCTACTCACGGGCTTGCAATCAAGTTTCACTGAATATTGCTGCTTTCTTTGGGACTGGGACAGCCGAGCCCGAGACGAAAATTACATCGAATCGAACTGACCTTTGAGAGAAAGTTTTACTACCGGTCAGAAAAATCTCGCTCACGATCCTTTGGTTTCGGCGGAAAATATTTACTTGCCGCCTTCGCACATCAAACTCGGATTGATCAAACAGTTTGTGAAAGCAGTGGAAAAGACAGGTGACGCATTTCAATTTTTAGAAACTAAATTTTCTCGTCTTAGTGGGGAGAAAAGGAGTTTTTATGGGTCCCCAGATTAGACAACTGTTCCAAGATTCCGCGTTTAGTGAAAACCTGAATCAAAAAAAACGAGCTCTTTTTCTTTTCAAAACCTGTGTAAAAACTTTTTGGGTTTCCAAAAAAGTGATTATTATGTCGCTCAGATCGAGGAATTTCTGTTAGCGAGGGTGGAGAGAATAGGCTTTAAAGATAACGTGGCGATGTCTACTTGACAACTTGAAGATTGTGATAGCCTGGTGTTGTTTATTTCTTGAGTTTATTTTCTTGTTTTTTTATTGAAGGCCTAGATATAAATTTGAACCGCTTCTGGTTGCCACTCGGGATTGTTTATCAGCGGGTAGCGTGGACGGCCGAATTATAATCAGTGCCTTTTAATAGCGTTTCAAACCACAACCGGAACCGAAGAAGCAAGCAGGAGGGTTTCTAGTTTATTTTCCTTATTTTGCTGTACTGGACATCACACACACACAAATGGTCTTTTTGCATTTTTTTAAACCTTTCGATTTTAGTGGTATTAAGTTGATTTTGCTTGTGTTAAGCCATGAGTTGGGCAGTAAGGGATTGCTAGAGTATTCGAAGGCTTGTGGAAGATCGGCGATCAATCAAATCAATTTGATATTTTGCTACTCTTTATCTATATAATTCAGCAGCTGTAGCACTTGAATATTATAAAAAGAAAGTCCAGGATTACTATCATCTCAGTTTTTTGTAGATGTTCTGGGCTGGAAATATAATCACTATTTTTATGTTTCCATCTTTCGAACGGGCATTAGTAGGTTTTTCCTCATCTATCTTGTTTATCGTAACATGTTTCAAATACGTAGCCACGGGGTCCCTTCCCCCCCGAAATCCAGAAAATATGTGGTTTTTGGTTATATTAATACCCAAATACTAAAAATAAGATACCCAATTTGGAATACCAGACATATTTTTCAGTGACAATGTTACCATGAGACTCCAGTAAATTTGCCAAATGACCTTGACCGAAACACGATCTATATTACAACTTTTGAACAACGCATTTCTTTTTAAATATTCAATGAAATAGACATCAATGGTTTACTTGCCAGATTGTCCAGGCTTTTAGAAAAAAGGAAATCTGTTTTTTTCGCATGTAGGCAGGAAAATATAAAAAGGAATAACCCAGCAAATATATCGCATTTTACAATATTTGTACAATTTGTGCTGCAATGCGTAGCAAAAATACAAAAAAAGCGTAAATAACATTAGAGTAAAAAACAAAAGATCAAAAGATCTTGGGTGGAAATAACGAAAATTCAAACTTGGATGAGTATTCCACAAGGAACACACAAAAGATCAAAGCGAAAAGAGAAATGAATAAACGATGTTTCGCCCTGGGTAACCAGCGTGGGTTCATCAGTAGTTTCACTGGTCACCCTCCACTATACATCATTAAACACCATCATACACTTAGATTTCCAACCTTGAACCACTCACAAATAGGCATCGTTCCGCACTGGTACTTACTTATCCAAGTTACCTAATACGAATTCGTCCTGGCGTGTTAATATTTCCAGTAGGATTATGCTCCTAAGGCAATTAAAACAAAGAAGAAGTTAAAAAACCTCCAAATCAGTTACTTCAACCGAAAAGAAACTAAAAAACAAAAGATCAAAAGATCTTGGGTGGAAATAACGAAAATTCAAACTTGGATGAGTATTCCACAAGGAACACACAAAAGATCAAAGCGAAAAGAGAAATGAATAAACGATGTTTCGCCCTGGGTAACCAGCGTGGGTTCATCAGTAGTTTCACTGGTCACCCTCCACTATACATCATTAAACACCATCATACACTTAGATTTCCAACCTTGAACCACTCACAAATAGGCATCGTTCCGCACTGGTACTTACTTATCCAAGTTACCTAATACGAATTCGTCCTGGCGTGTTAATATTTCCAGTAGGATTATGCTCCTAAGGCAATTAAAACAAAGAAGAAGTTAAAAAAAACCTCCAAATCAGTTACTTCAACCGAAAAGAAACTAAAAAACAAAAGATCAAAAGATCTTGGGTGGAAATAACGAAAATTCAAACTTGGATGAGTATTCCACAAGGAACACACAAAAGATCAAAGCGAAAAGAGAAATGAATAAACGATGTTTCGCCCTGGGTAACCAGCGTGGGTTCATCAGTAGTTTCACTGGTCACCCTCCACTATACATCATTAAACACCATCATACACTTAGATTTCCAACCTTGAACCACTCACAAATAGGCATCGTTCCGCACTGGTACTTACTTATCCAAGTTACCTAATACGAATTCGTCCTGGCGTGTTAATATTTCCAGTAGGATTATGCTCCTAAGGCAATTAAAACAAAGAAGAAGTTAAAAAACCTCCAAATCAGTTACTTCAACCGAAAAGAAACTAAAAAAAAACAAAAGATCAAAAGATCTTGGGTGGAAATAACGAAAATTCAAACTTGGATGAGTATTCCACAAGGAACACACAAAAGATCAAAGCGAAAAGAGAAATGAATAAACGATGTTTCGCCCTGGGTAACCAGCGTGGGTTCATCAGTAGTTTCACTGGTCACCCTCCACTATACATCATTAAACACCATCATACACTTAGATTTCCAACCTTGAACCACTCACAAATAGGCATCGTTCCGCACTGGTACTTACTTATCCAAGTTACCTAATACGAATTCGTCCTGGCGTGTTAATATTTCCAGTAGGATTATGCTCCTAAGGCAATTAAAACAAAGAAGAAGTTAAAAAACCTCCAAATCAGTTACTTCAACCGAAAAGAAACTAAAAAACAAAAGATCAAAAGATCTTGGGTGGAAATAACGAAAATTCAAACTTGGATGAGTATTCCACAAGGAACACACAAAAGATCAAAGCGAAAAGAGAAATGAATAAACGATGTTTCGCCCTGGGTAACCAGCGTGGGTTCATCAGTAGTTTCACTGGTCACCCTCCACTATACATCATTAAACACCATCATACACTTAGATTTCCAACCTTGAACCACTCACAAATAGGCATCGTTCCGCACTGGTACTTACTTATCCAAGTTACCTAATACGAATTCGTCCTGGCGTGTTAATATTTCCAGTAGGATTATGCTCCTAAGGCAATTAAAACAAAGAAGAAGTTAAAAAACCTCCAAATCAGTTACTTCAACCGAAAAGAAACTAAAAAACAAAAGATCAAAAGATCTTGGGTGGAAATAACGAAAATTCAAACTTGGATGAGTATTCCACAAGGAACACACAAAAGATCAAAGCGAAAAGAGAAATGAATAAACGATGTTTCGCCCTGGGTAACCAGCGTGGGTTCATCAGTAGTTTCACTGGTCACCCTCCACTATACATCATTAAACACCATCATACACTTAGATTTCCAACCTTGAACCACTCACAAATAGGCATCGTTCCGCACTGGTACTTACTTATCCAAGTTACCTAATACGAATTCGTCCTGGCGTGTTAATATTTCCAGTAGGATTATGCTCCTAAGGCAATTAAAACAAAGAAGAAGTTAAAAAACCTCCAAATCAGTTACTTCAGCCGAAAAGAAACTAAAAAACAAAAGATCAAAAGATCTTGGGTGGAAATAACGAAAATTCAAACTTGGATGAGTATTCCACAAGGAACACACAAAAGATCAAAGCGAAAAGAGAAATGAATAAACGATGTTTCGCCCTGGGTAACCAGCGTGGGTTCATCAGTAGTTTCACTGGTCACCCTCCACTATACATCATTAAACACCATCATACACTTAGATTTCCAACCTTGAACCACTCACAAATAGGCATCGTTCCGCACTGGTACTTACTTATCCAAGTTACCTAATACGAATTCGTCCTGGCGTGTTAATATTTCCAGTAGGATTATGCTCCTAAGGCAATTAAAACAAAGAAGAAGTTAAAAAACCTCCAAATCAGTTACTTCAACCGAAAAGAAACTAAAAAACAAAAGATCAAAAGATCTTGGGTGCGGAACGATGCCTATTTGTGAGTGGTTCAAGGTTGGAAATCTAAGTGTATGATGGTGTTTAATGATGTATAGTGGAGGGTGACCAGTGAAACTACTGATGAACCCACGCTGGTTACCCAGGGCGAAACATCGTTTATTCATTTCTCTTTTCGCTTTGATCTTTTGTGTGTTCCTTGTGGAATACTCATCCAAGTTTGAATTTTCGTTATTTCCACCCAAGATCTTTTGATCTTTTGTTTTTTAGTTTCTTTTCGGTTGAAGTAACTGATTTGGAGGTTTTTTAACTTCTTCTTTGTTTTAATTGCCTTAGGAGCATAATCCTACTGGAAATATTAACACGCCAGGACGAATTCGTATTAGGTAACTTGGATAAGTAAGTACCAGTGCGGAACGATGCCTATTTGTGAGTGGTTCAAGGTTGGAAATCTAAGTGTATGATGGTGTTTAATGATGTATAGTGGAGGGTGACCAGTGAAACTACTGATGAACCCACGCTGGTTACCCAGGGCGAAACATCGTTTATTCATTTCTCTTTTCGCTTTGATCTTTTGTGTGTTCCTTGTGGAATACTCATCCAAGTTTGAATTTTCGTTATTTCCACCCAAGATCTTTTGATCTTTTGTTTTTTAGTTTCTTTTCGGTTGAAGTAACTGATTTGGAGGTTTTTTAACTTCTTCTTTGTTTTAATTGCCTTAGGAGCATAATCCTACTGGAAATATTAACACGCCAGGACGAATTCGTATTAGGTAACTTGGATAAGTAAGTACCAGTGCGGAACGATGCCTATTTGTGAGTGGTTCAAGGTTGGAAATCTAAGTGTATGATGGTGTTTAATGATGTATAGTGGAGGGTGACCAGTGAAACTACTGATGAACCCACGCTGGTTACCCAGGGCGAAACATCGTTTATTCATTTCTCTTTTCGCTTTGATCTTTTGTGTGTTCCTTGTGGAATACTCATCCAAGTTTGAATTTTCGTTATTTCCACCCAAGATCTTTTGATCTTTTGTTTTTTAGTTTCTTTTCGGTTGAAGTAACTGATTTGGAGGTTTTTTAACTTCTTCTTTGTTTTAATTGCCTTAGGAGCATAATCCTACTGGAAATATTAACACGCCAGGACGAATTCGTATTAGGTAACTTGGATAAGTAAGTACCAGTGCGGAACGATGCCTATTTGTGAGTGGTTCAAGGTTGGAAATCTAAGTGTATGATGGTGTTTAATGATGTATAGTGGAGGGTGACCAGTGAAACTACTGATGAACCCACGCTGGTTACCCAGGGCGAAACATCGTTTATTCATTTCTCTTTTCGCTTTGATCTTTTGTGTGTTCCTTGTGGAATACTCATCCAAGTTTGAATTTTCGTTATTTCCACCCAAGATCTTTTGATCTTTTGTTTTTTAGTTTCTTTTCGGTTGAAGTAACTGATTTGGAGGTTTTTTAACTTCTTCTTTGTTTTAATTGCCTTAGGAGCATAATCCTACTGGAAATATTAACACGCCAGGACGAATTCGTATTAGGTAACTTGGATAAGTAAGTACCAGTGCGGAACGATGCCTATTTGTGAGTGGTTCAAGGTTGGAAATCTAAGTGTATGATGGTGTTTAATGATGTATAGTGGAGGGTGACCAGTGAAACTACTGATGAACCCACGCTGGTTACCCAGGGCGAAACATCGTTTATTCATTTCTCTTTTCGCTTTGATCTTTTGTGTGTTCCTTGTGGAATACTCATCCAAGTTTGAATTTTCGTTATTTCCACCCAAGATCTTTTGATCTTTTGTTTTTTAGTTTCTTTTCGGTTGAAGTAACTGATTTGGAGGTTTTTTAACTTCTTCTTTGTTTTAATTGCCTTAGGAGCATAATCCTACTGGAAATATTAACACGCCAGGACGAATTCGTATTAGGTAACTTGGATAAGTAAGTACCAGTGCGGAACGATGCCTATTTGTGAGTGGTTCAAGGTTGGAAATCTAAGTGTATGATGGTGTTTAATGATGTATAGTGGAGGGTGACCAGTGAAACTACTGATGAACCCACGCTGGTTACCCAGGGCGAAACATCGTTTATTCATTTCTCTTTTCGCTTTGATCTTTTGTGTGTTCCTTGTGGAATACTCATCCAAGTTTGAATTTTCGTTATTTCCACCCAAGATCTTTTGATCTTTTGTTTTTTAGTTTCTTTTCGGTTGAAGTAACTGATTTGGAGGTTTTTTAACTTCTTCTTTGTTTTAATTGCCTTAGGAGCATAATCCTACTGGAAATATTAACACGCCAGGACGAATTCGTATTAGGTAACTTGGATAAGTAAGTACCAGTGCGGAACGATGCCTATTTGTGAGTGGTTCAAGGTTGGAAATCTAAGTGTATGATGGTGTTTAATGATGTATAGTGGAGGGTGACCAGTGAAACTACTGATGAACCCACGCTGGTTACCCAGGGCGAAACATCGTTTATTCATTTCTCTTTTCGCTTTGATCTTTTGTGTGTTCCTTGTGGAATACTCATCCAAGTTTGAATTTTCGTTATTTCCACCCAAGATCTTTTGATCTTTTGTTTTTTAGTTTCTTTTCGGTTGAAGTAACTGATTTGGAGGTTTTTTAACTTCTTCTTTGTTTTAATTGCCTTAGGAGCATAATCCTACTGGAAATATTAACACGCCAGGACGAATTCGTATTAGGTAACTTGGATAAGTAAGTACCAGTGCGGAACGATGCCTATTTGTGAGTGGTTCAAGGTTGGAAATCTAAGTGTATGATGGTGTTTAATGATGTATAGTGGAGGGTGACCAGTGAAACTACTGATGAACCCACGCTGGTTACCCAGGGCGAAACATCGTTTATTCATTTCTCTTTTCGCTTTGATCTTTTGTGTGTTCCTTGTGGAATACTCATCCAAGTTTGAATTTTCGTTATTTCCACCCAAGATCTTTTGATCTTTTGTTTTTTAGTTTCTTTTCGGTTGAAGTAACTGATTTGGAGGTTTTTTAACTTCTTCTTTAACATTAGAGTACTTAAATATTGCTTTATTTTTAATGGCACCACAAAGTGCAGCATCAAATGTACAAAAATAGTAAAATACCACGTTCCAAATTTGTACTTCTTTTCTAAAGTGAATATTTCCAGTAATCCAGAGGAAATTATTGTTAATTCTCCAACTTTTTGAAAAATCGCATTTGAAACCTGTGAGAAAGATGTTTTCAAAAGAGAAAATTTTGAAATATCCTTCAGATATTTTTGTTAAGAATTTGAAAATGAACAACTGTGCAAAATTTCTACTAATTCTGATGTTTGGTTTTACCTGGCCACCTTGGCAAAGTTATGAAAAAGACGCTGCTAGTTGTATTTTTTTCTCTTAAATATCTGGGGAAAAACTATGGCCTTGAGTTATATATTACTTAAATAGGCTAAATCTTAAATTTTTGTAAAATTCAAAAGATTTTGTTTACAAAACATATGTGAAACTCCCAGCTAAGGGGAGTTTCGATTGATCTCCTGGTCCTGCCCGGTCTTGGTTGACAGCGGTCCTAATTTTTGACAGACGTTAAATTTACTCTCTTTTTTTATTAAATTACAAAAGATATGGATAGTACTCTATTTAAATGATGACTTTTTTTTCGTCTTTTTTTTATAATTAAAGAAGTTTATAACAGAACTGTTTCCCTGTTGCCTTTATGAAATCAAATAAATTTAAAGCGAACGTATTTGACCTCTTTTTCCAGGATTCACCGGACCACGGTTTTATAAGGTTAGAACATCCGACATAATAAACCATATAGTATCAAATAATAAAAATAGGTAGCTGGTGGGCTAATACCCTAATGAACAGGCGAAAAAAGAGAGTGAATTTGACATGTGTCAAAAAGTAGGTCCGCTGTAAACCAAGACCGAGCAGGACCAGGAGATCAATCGAAACTCTCCTATGTTCTAAACTTAGGATAGGAATAGGTGTAAGGCTACCATGTAACTAATTTCCTTGTAAAGTTGGTTGCTTGATATATATTGACCAACTTTAAAAAAGTTTTTCTATAAAACTAAGAGGTTTTCGGAAAAAACAAAAAATACATATTGGATGAGTCCATTATGACAGTGTACATATCTTACTTACGTAATTACTTAACCTTTATTGTTTCTAAGAAAAAATGTAATTTTTCTTTAACAAAAAGTTCCTAAGGAAAACGAAATAATTAAATAAAAAATCTATTTTTCAAGTGTGCATATCTTAGGTTGTTATATACTAAAAAGTTGCTGTTGCAATCAAATAAAAATTTTTAACTTTGGAGAAAACCTTTACAGTACTCTGCCTCTCTAGTCACTTTTCGACGTTTTTAGAGACCTCTGAGTATAACGAAGTTGCCAAGAAAGTTTGGCTATGCTGGCTTGGGATTGAAATGTTCACATGCTTCGTTACGCCGCTCGAGTAAGCGAAATTTATTAAACTTGCTTTGCGAAATACAGGGGGTATTTAATTTGTCTCAGACATTGAAACCACTTAATCTTTAATTTATCCGGATATCCAGAAAGTTGGTTATAAGGAGGAATTTTTACTTAGTGCGTATTTATAATTCACCGGAAAGCTAAAAATTTAAAAATCTTTAGATAAAAAATGTTAACCCGGATATAATTATTAGGCGATGTTTATGCTTAAATATAAAGGGTGTGTCAAAGAATAACGCACTTCTTTAAATGATTATAACTAAGCCAGAAACTGTCCGATTTTAATAGTATTAAGCTTTTCAGAAAGTCAAGGCATCAAAATTTAAGGGACCGAAAAAATAGGTATTTTGAGCCCCCCCTAGATATTTTTTTATCTCTAATTAAATCTCAAACATCGCTTACAAAGCCAAGTACTATCCAAACAAATCGATGTAGTATTTTAAAAATTCTACCAAGAAATAACAAGGAAATAACAGGACAGGAGAAAAAGGAACTCTTATTCTTATTTAACGGTCAACGTTTCGAACCTTTATTGGGATATTTATCAAGGCTGCAATAATGGAGGAAATTACAATAGTTTTTTATTAATATAAACACACTTTTGCTCAAATATAGGTAACTAACTTAGTGATCAACAGATCCAAAATAATTATTCTTTTTTTCATGTTTAACAATAGTAGTTTTATAAATCTAGAAGTCTAAGAGGTAATAAAACAGCACTTTTTTGTATAAATAAAAAACAAAATGACACTAAAACATAAGCAGCGAAACTTTAAAATGGAAATATAAAATATTTAAATCATTTCGTTTATGCGTGCAAACATTCAAACTAATTCTTATTTTTTACTTCATTCACCAGTACAGTGAAATTCAACAATAGTTCTAGACAATTTTTATTTTTTTTTAATTATTTACACAGAATATAAAAATAAATAGGGAAAGCATACGTATTCAGGCCAGGTAACCACAAAAACACGACATATGTTGTTTTTTGCGACAATGAAAAAAAGAAAGTGGGCAATAGGTACTTACCAATTAAGTGGTTATAAAAGTTTTGTCATCTTAAAACTTTTTCCTACCCTCTTTAGAAAACTCTACACCCCCACCAAAAACTAACTAAATAATTTTTGTGCTGAATTTCAGACACATCGGTTCATAAATTAATTATATATATATATATATATAAATTTTACGGGTATTCGTGACTGACTAGTTGAGAAAAAAACCTCTGTTGGTTAGTGGGGATGCAGTCTTATATGGGCCGGAATAAAGTAAACTCCTTTTTTGACAGTCAAGCTTTCGAGAATATATTTTTCTCTTCTTCAGGACTTCTACAATAAGTTAGAATAATTAACTTAATTAAATTACAACCATTATAGATAAATTATACATGTACCCATACAAATATATCTAAATAATTATGTACTCACCAAAGTGGATTGAAAAACAATAAAGCTAGACATCTCTGAACAATTCTTATATATAAGAAAAGATCAAAGTAAAATTAATTAAAATAATAAATAAATAAAAAGAACCACAAAAAAAATCCGAAAGGAAGGGAGATCAAGAAGAAAACAATAAAACGAAAATTCGAACCGTGCACCTGCATTGATAAGCAACCTAATTTTAGTCTCCGTTTTATTTATTTATTTATATTCATTTATTTTTGTTCAAAGGAACTAGTAAAAATATTGTAACATTATAAAAAAGTTAAGGAGAAAAAAATGCAAAAGATCATTACGGACTGTTATTGGAGAGAGTGGGAAAAAAAAAGAAAGTTATATGCTATAGAAACATATGGTTTCACGTGTTACTGCTGCATCCAACAAAATGTGTAGACTGTGGACAAAATCATAGTTTTAAGATGACAAAACTCTTATAACCACTTAATTGGTAAGTACCTATTGCCCACTTTCTATTTTTTATTGTCGGAAAAACAACATATGTCGTGTTTTTATGGGTACCTGGCCTGAATACGTATGGTTTCCCTATTTATTTTTATATTCTATGTAAATAATTAAAAAAAAAAACAAAAATTATCTAGAACTATTGTTGAATTTAACTGTACTGGTGTATAGAAGTATAAAAAGGGAATTAGTCTGAATGTTTGCACCTATAAACGAAATGATTTCAATATTTTATATTTCCATTTTCCATTTTAAAGTTTCCTTGCTTATGTTTTAGTGTCATTTTGTTTTTTATTTATACAAAAATGTGCTATTTTATTACCTCTTAGACTTCTAGATTTATAAAAATACTATTGTTAAACATGAAAAAAAGAATAATTATTTTGGATATGTTGATCACTAAGTTAGGAAATATTACCTACCTATACTTGAGCGAAACTTTATTTATATTAATAAAAAACTATTGTAATTTTCTCCATCGTTGGAGCCTTGGTAAGGATCCCAATAAAGGGTAGAAACGTTGGCCGTTAAAAAAGAATTAGAGTTTCTTTTTCTCCTGTCCTATTACCCGCTAATTTCAAGATCATCAGTACATTCCAAGGACGCTAAACACACCCAAAATGAAGTTTAAAATGTTTAAATAGACCAGGGTTTGCCTGCAAAATATCTTTTCCACAAATTAAACAACTTTGAAAAGCACAGGCCTTTAAGTTGATATAACTGTCATTTACTAAAAATCCAATATAGCAGGATTATTTAAAAAACAGGCATTTTTATCCCAGCTCTAAAAAATTTTTTGGGCCACACTTTATTGGATCTGAACATTGATGTAACACTTTAAAAAATTGGTTAAGAAATAAAGTAGTTTTAAATGTTTAAACAAACCAGAGTTTACCTTGGTTTCCTTGCGCAATTCTACTCTTTTGAACGAAAACCAAGGCAAACTCTGGTATTGTGTATTTAAACATTTTAAAACACTTTACTTCTTGTCCGAATTCTTTGAGTGCTACATTGCTTCTGACCTTGGAACATTGTATAGACGAAAGAAAGCCTTATTAAATATTATTTGAGTGCAACATGTGCAGGAGGGTTTAGTATTATTTTCCATAGTAAATCAACACAAGATTTTCGTTGTTGCAAGCTCCCGGTAAAATACGAGACATTACCGGAAAACCACCTTTTTCCGTGGTCTATAATTTTATTTTAATTTTATGTTAAAAGTAAAATCACAAAATCACGTAAAAAATAAATTAAAATTTAATTTAGTCAAAAAATTTCAATTTAACCCTCTTCAGAAGGCATTATTCCAAGGACAGACGCCGCATTTCCGAATTAAATGGCAATAGTGATTCGTTGTCTTACCCACATAGCAAAATAATGTCCACTGTCCAGATGGCCATGAGATGGATTTCCATGGTATATTTTCGGATATCCACTGCATATTTACATGAATATATGCACCGCATATCCACCAGATATACATTAATCATCCACTACACTGAGAAAAAAGAACTTTGCCTTTATACAGCAGTCCATTACTATTTGCCCTAGCACAACAAATTGTATACAGAATATACAATTTTCTTTATGAACTATACAAAAATTGCATATTCTATATACAATTTGTGGTGCTGGGGCAAATAGTAATGGACTGCTGTATAAAGGCAAAGATCTTTTTTCTCAGTGTAGTGGATGATTACTGTATATCTGGTGGATATGCTTTATTTATAAGTTATTAAATTTGTAATTTTTGTAAATAACATAAAATTAAAATAAAATTATAGATCACGGAAAAAGGTGGTTTTCTGGTAATGTCTCGTATTTTACCGGGAGCTTGCAACAATGAAAATCTTGTGTTGATTTACTATGGAAAATAATACTAAACCCTCCTGCACATGTTGCACTCAAACAATATTTAATAAGGCTTTCTTTCGTCTATACAATGTTCCAAGGTCAGAAACGATGTAGCACTCAAAAAATTCGGACAAGAATTAAAGTATTGTAAAATGTTTAAATACACAATACCAGAGTTTGCCTTGGTTTTCGTTCAAAAGTGTAGAATTTCGCAAGGAAACCAAGGTTTATTTAAACATTTAAAACTACTTTATTTCTTAACCAATTTTTTAAAGTGTTACATCAATGTTCAGATCCAATAAAGTGTGGCCCAAAAAATGTTTTAGAGCTGGGTTAAAAATGTCTGTTTTTTAAGTAATCCTGCTATATTGGATTTTTAGTAAATGACATTTATATCAATTTTAAGACCTGTGCTTTTCAAAGTTGTTTAATTTGTAGAAAAGATATTTTGCAGGCAAACCCTGGTCTATTTAAACATTTTAAACTTCATTTTGCGTGTGTTTAGCGTCCTTGGAATATACTAATGATCTTGAAATTAGCGGGTAATAGGACAGGAGAAAAATAAACTCTTATTCTTTTTTAACGGCCAACGTTCCGACCCTTTATTGGGATCCTTACCAAGGCTGCAACAATGGAGAAAATTACAATAGTTTTTTATTAATATAAACACACTTTCGCTCAATTATAGGTAGGTAATATTTCCTAACTTAGTGATCAACATATCCAAAATATTTTTTTTTTCATGTTTAACAATAGTAGTTTTATAAATCTAGAAGTCTAAGAGGTAATAAAACAGCACTTTTTTGTCTAAATAAAAAGCAAAATGACACTAGAACATAAGCAGGGAAACTTTAAAATGGAGAATGGAAATATAAAATATTGAAATCATTTCGTTTATAGGTGCAAACATTCAAACTAATTCTTATTTTATACTTCTATTCACCCGTACAGTGAAATTCAACAATAGTTCTAGATAACTTTTATTTTTTTTTATTATTTACACAGAATATAAAAATAAATAGGGAAACCATACGTATTCAGGCCAGGTACCCACAAAAACACGACATATGTTGTTTTTCCGACAATGAAAAATAGAAAGTCGGCAATAGGTACTTACCAATTAAGTGGTTATAAGAGTTTTGTGATCTTAAAATCTTTGCCTTTATACAGCAGTCCATTACTATTTGCCCCAGCACAACAAATTGTATAGAGAATATACAATTTTCTTTATTAACTATACAAAAATTGTATATGCTATATACAATTTGTTGTGCTGGAGCAAATAGTATACATACAACTATATTCCACTTTTTTCTTTGTGTAAAATAGGATTATGGAATAATCTATGGATATTTAGCGAATATCCTTTATGGATATGATTATGTAATTCCAAATAGATCAATATGGATATACAGTGGATTTTCAAGAATATTCAGCGTATATCCACGTTTTGATATACACAGAACATCCATAAGTATACCATTAAGCATAAGCATGGTATAGGAAACAGATCCAAATGACCATAGCTGAAAATTCATAGTAGTTATATCCATTAGAGATGTGTGATTCGTGAAAGATTCGTTCACTATGATCGAATCACTTGAAAGTATTGAGTGATCGAATCATATTTGCTCGATATGATTCAGTCAAATGAGTCAAATGACCGACGAAGACAGAATGAACCAAACGAGTGAATTAAATCGGAACGGATCAACGACTGACTGACCCACTGTGGCGATACACTGAATCAGAAATGATCGATTTACCCATCTCTAATATCAATGTATCGCCATTACGTTGATACTATACTTGATAATAGTTATTAAAATATTACAGTTTAAATAACTTCTTACTGTCTTATATATACAGGGTTCCTAAGATTTTCCTTACGGATAGGATTTCAATAAATCAAACAGTTTGTTATTATCTCCGGACTGCTTTCATGAGAAAAAATTGTCGCCACTCTTTCATTGTGAGCATAAATCATAGTTGCAATAATAACCGCTGACAAGATGGCAAATTCCGCTAGATGGCGGCCACACCATGAACCATCTAATCTAATTAAAAATTAGATGTTTTCAGGTCCAAACCACAGCTTTTTCTTGCTTAAAGGAGGCGGCAGGGTCCATTATTTACGATACTGAGCGATAAACTCGAAAGGTTGTTAACATTACAAAGAAATATCTTCGCTTTTAATTAAATTTCTTTCCATTCTGTTCTACTAGTGACATCTATCCGGAAACGGTCAAACCATGCAGCTAGCACTAGCAGCCAAAGAAATCAATAAACGGCGCTGTTTTTCTGCAGAGCTTTTTGCTTGCGATATTATTGATTTTTAATAAAGCTGGCCCTACACTACATTTGATATTTTCGAGGTGTTTTATGACATGATATCGAAACATGTAGCGAACCAATTCTTCAAAATTATCGGGAGGGTAAAAGCGAAAAATAAGGGGCTGCCAATATTTGTAACACCCAAAAAGGGGTGAAAAGATTTATTTTGCTCTGTTTCTTTACAAAAAACGTTTTTTTTACGAAAAACTTGAGCTCTGCCACTTTTTTTATTTTTTTTCTTCAACTTTCTCGAAATTTTCGTCATACCGTAGAAAAAAATTATTTCCCCCATGGTCATACTCTACTTTTATTCGAAAAAATTTAGAAACAGAGACGGGATCAGTTTTCCTAAAACGGGGGATTTTGGTTTCGAGTGAGAAGATAAAGGGCGCCACAGGCAAAAATTTTTCAATTAAATTAGCCGAACGCAAAAATGTTAGAAAAACAAAGCACGAAAAAAATTACGTAATTTCGGGAACGCAAAGAAATAGGTCTAAAGAGTATAATTTTTAAGAAAAAAATATCAATTTTCTCGCCCTCCTTCACTGGGACTACAGGGGCCGTGCACAAATTAAGTAATGGTCATAAAGGGAAGGGGGGTTACAAAACGTTACGTAGGGGGGAAGGGGTGTTTTCGACAGCGTTTGCAGTTGTATGAATCTAAGAAAATTTGAAATGAAAATAAGTGAAAAGTTTTTTTTTGGGGGGGTAGTGGTCTTGAAATCGTTACGTAATATTAAGGGAGTGGCGTGCCAAACCGTTATAAAACATTACATAGGGAGGGGGTCAAAAACTGGTAAAATCACCGTTACGTAATTTGTGCACGGCCCCACATCTGATTGTTCCTCCTTTTTGATTTCGAATCAAAGTGCAAAACCCGGGTTGGACGTTCGAAGGCGTCAACCCGTCCTATGTGCTTGATAAAGTTTCTACGGAAATATCTCAGTCGATTTCTCCGCCCGTGTATGTTACTTTAGGTTAGGTATTTGCATGTATCTCAGTCCCCAGCCTGTAAACAGTGCGTAAGGACAATGGTTACAAAATGAAAAGCCGAAAAATATTTTTTTTACCATATCTTTCATCAGTTTGTTATTAAAGTCGAGCAAAAACAATTTTTATGCCAGTCCTAAAGGTATGAAAATTGAAAACATTAGAAAACAACAACCTGGAATGGATTTACTACGTGTAAGATGTAGTGACAACATCGCCCCATGCCGATCCTTTTCTACCTAATGTGCTTTTCCGTTTGTCTGCGTCTTATACACGGCTACTTGGCCCCCTAAGGATTTGCTTAGGAACTCTGTATAATAATAGTACATGTTACATAGGGAACATATTGATTCCAGTGCCATCTACCAATAATTGATAACACTGAACTAAATTAAAATTCATTCTGAAGGTCTTATTAAACCGTAGGGCCCAAATAGACATCCATAAAAGGATATTTCCAGAATGTCCAAATAAAAAATTAATTTCAGAACGTTTTAGCGAAATATTTGAGATTTGAATAATTTTTACATACAGTGGATATTTAACAGTATAACCTGATTGGCATATACCTTGTTGAGTATCCAGTGGACATAAGTCTATGTATATTAAGTGCGTGGATATTTTTGCTTATTTTATATTGTATATCCTTACTGGAAATACAGTGGATATTCAAAATTTTGACCTGTTTTGCACATACCCCGCTAAATATATAATGGACATACGCCTATGTATATTAAGTGGGTGGGTACATTTATATATCCCGTGAATATAAAAAGTTGTGACCTACTTTGTTGGATATCCAATGGATATTCAAAAGTTTTGCTTAATCTTATGCTGGATATGCAATGTACCATACGCCTATTTATATTAGTTGGTTAGATTTACATATCCATTGGATATTTAAAATTGTGACCTATTTTGTACATTACTTACCGGAAATATAGTGGATATTCAAAATATTAACCTGTTTTGCACATACCTCGCTGAAAGTGCAGTGACATTCGACTGTATATTTAAAATTAAAGCCCATTTTTCATATATTTTGCTGGATATGCAGTAGAAGTATATTAATTGGTTGAATATTATTTACATATCCAGTGGATATTTAAAATTAGGACCTGGGTTATATATTCCTGGTTGGATATAATATATACATACTTCTATATATATCCATTCCATGGATAATCAAAATCTTGGGCCATTTTAGTTGAACATATATGAATATGTAGTGAATATAAAAAAATATACATATAAGTAATATCCATAGAGTGATATATGCTGCATGTAGTTTGGATATTACAAAAAATATATAGATAACCAATGAATATACATATCCAAGCTAGTGGATCTTTTCTCACCCGTTACGGCTTGGATTCTTTTTCCCAAACATGATATTATTTTTTCGCTTCTTCCCCCTAAGGTCCAAAAGTTTCCAAACAAAAAGGAAAAAAAATGTATTTACTTAAGAAATCTATATACTTACGAATTTTATTGCTTTCCGAAATTCGTGCAGCTTCCTCTGATTTCACACTTGCATAATTTAAGTAAGAATTTGCCAAAGAGGCACTACAAGTAGCGTCCCAAATGAGCTGCCTTTCACCTTTCCAGGAGACCAAAGTCAACCCGTCAGCCCTCCTTCCATCAGATCTGTGAATACCGGCAGGCTCTTTAGTTTGTTTCTTGGGTCTGTTTAAAAAACTAATAAAGAATATTTAAATTTTTAATTTTTTTTTTTCAAACATTTCTCAAATATTTTTCAAAATGTTAGTTATGCCACAGGGTGCACTCCAAAGAAGAAGCCTCTTTTCACAAGTATATATTCAGTAAACAAACGTTTCATAAAATTCTTTTTTAAGTCCTAAACATTAATAAGTATCAAATAATAGTTAAGTCTTCAAAGAAAACGATATTTAAAGTAAGTAAGTAATTTTATTCTTAAATTTGTATTCGTTTGAAATAAAGTAGACAGTTTTTTGAAGTGACCTAGTACAAAATAATGAAAGAGTATGATTTATATACCTACTGGAAAATATTTTAAGCCTGATTTATGCAGAAAATTGACTATAAGAGGTTGCCCTGCTATCGGTTGGATCGCAAAATTATTCAACTTGTTCGTTTTTTATTTCCTGTTCAAACTTCGAAATAAGTTATTTTTTATTATTTATCCTGAACCCCCCCCCCCCCCCCCCCCCCCGAAGCTAATTCCTGGGTGCGCGACTACCACCCATAAAGCAATTTGTCATCCTTCTAGCGGGTGCATAGAATATCTCTGAGAAGGAAGAAAATATGCTAAGGAGTTTCTAAATTAGCCCTAAAACATCCGAAGCACATACTAGGAATAGATTACATTCCGCCTTAATCACATGCTATTGCAGGTCAAAGAATGTTCTGATGCTGAAATTCTCATAGGATTCTTAACATATACCCTACCACATATTTAAATTTAAATGCAAGTTAGATATTTAGCATATGCCATCGATATCTTCAGGTATTTGATATGCTAGAGATAATTTTATTGCTTATTATTTACTTCGCACATTCATAAACGTTAAGTTATATCAAGTAAATTCTTTGCATGTACTAGTCCAAGGATGTCCTGTGTTTGCAAAATAGAATATTCGGAAAGGACATGCCTGGAATGCCTAATGTGGACATTCTTAGAATACCCAAGTAAAGACATATGGGAATATCTCTAAAAATAAATTTCAATATGATATGGATGTCAGAAGAAGATAATCTTGCATCTTCATATACATCTTAATATTAATAATTTAATTGTTAAGTGTACAGTTTAAATAATTTTGCTGTTAATATATAAATTAGCGGCATCTACCCGGTCTAATGGCGGAGAGATTCATTAAACTGCAGGACTCCGGGATGTTCCGTAGGTATATAGAAGACATGCCTGGGATGTCTTAATAGGACGTTCCCTGAATATCCAAATGAAGACATTTAGAGAATATCTTAAATAGTACATTCCTGGAACATCCTATGCAAGATGTTGTGAGAATGATCTGATCACAAAGTTCCTAAAAATATCATGTATATTAGGTATATTGATTTTCTTTTGTACTAGCAATAATAAGCATCAAATATAGCGAATAATGATTTAATAATTTTATAAGCTTTTAATAATTTTATTTTAATAAGTTTACGACTGAGCGGGAAACACCTCTTTCTGTGATTGAGTGCGGGATTTTTTTAAGGGCGCGGTTAAGTCTCGGGATAATTTTTTTTCCCGCACACTGTGCGAGAATGTGCTATTTAGTTTATCTCACGAGGTTAACGGCGATTTAACTGGGCTAAACTAAAAAATGTTATTTTTTAAAGGATCAACACTTGTCCAAGTAAAAGAAAACGTATAATTCATTAAAAATCTAGTAGCATTTTAATAAATAATAGTTTAAGTAATCACATTTGTCTTACCCTTTTTGAATTTCAGATCGAAATCGATCACGTATAAGGACCCCTGTCTTGCACATAGAAAACGAAAATAAACAACAAGGCTGACAAAAAATAAACATACAAAATACGGTAATGCCAATACGAAAAAAAAATGCATAGTATTTTTTACTATTTTGTCTTTTAAAGAAATTATTTTAAGATGTTTTACATTTTTATTAAATTTTTAATAGAGCATGTTCTTATTTCAAATATGTTTTTATGTTTAATTAGTTTATTTTAAAAATGTATACCTACGATGGTTATTTTTGTGGAAATAATAATAACAAAAAGACAATTTTTTAACTGCAGTTCTCAACATACAATAGGGATATTTGGGAACGCTTATTTGACACTTCATAGTGGTTGTGGTAATTACTGCGTCTGCGCAATAGCTAAACGTCACTCCGTAGTACTAATTAACCATTACCACTGCCATAAGCTACGAATCCATTTCGTTGTGGTTGTGGTTATTTTTTTGGTTAGTTTTAGAGAATTTTGACGTAGTTAATTTTAAAAGTAATAAAATATTATCAGATTCCAACATGCAAAACACTTATTTTGTAAAATTAAGCCAATTTTTTTATTTTTTCTCATCTCTAAATTTTTTTACAAGTGACATTTTTTAATGTGTTCCAAAAACTGTGGTAAAATCGATGAGTGGTAGTGGTAGTGGTTGTTCAACACTACCACAGCGGCTGTCAAAGTTGTCAAAATTTTAATCGTTCCAAAATATCCCTAATAGTTAAAATAAAATATATTAACTTTTAAAATACTACTTCCTTAGAAGCATATTTTTGTATTAGTTTTTAAATTATTGGATAGGTGTCTTATATAGTAATATAAAATGTATTAGATTGTCAAATAATTAGTTTTGTATTTAAAATATTTTTTTTTCGTGAAGATGTAGTAAGCGAATTTAATTCCGTTGGCTCGCAGGACAGCGTGTTCGGCAAAACGAATATAAAAATTTGTCTGCGTGCCTCTGAGCAAAGTGCTCGCTATTCGTTTCGCTTAGAGACTTCAACAGATTACGAGTTACGAGAATAGCTTTTTTTTATTTACAGGACTTATGGCTCGTATGACTTTCTTGGCAATAGTTCTTTTCCTGGCTCATCTATTATCCTTCTGCGCGATAGGACGATTTCCAGTCCCCATGACGCTTTATATTAGGGTAGCAAGATCGCCCCCCGCATCGACTAGTATGTTAGCGGACGATCGTCGGAATATGTGTTCAGTACATTGCTGGGGGTTTTTTAATTTCAAAAATTTCCCTACCACTTGTGGAACTTTGCCCAGTTTTATTAATTTCGCCCACTTATTGAGTATATTTCTCTTGTTAATTGAGTAACAAACGTTTTTGCGTATTATTGATCATAATTTTATATATTTTTTTCAGATTCCATATACTAATTTTATTTTTCGTATTTCTTAAGTAAAAAACTGTAACGGAAGCTAATTAGCAAGTAGGCCCAATCGGTCCTTTTTTACCTTACCCCAGCCCAGCCCCCTAATCCACCACCTGTACCGCTTGTACGGTAGTGGGCTCTCCGGGCCTTCCTGTTCTTTTCAAGAAGTCCAGTATTTTGGCCCACTTAAGAGCTCATAGGTCTTTTGTATCCAGGTTCCGTTGTCCGAGTACCTGATGCCTCATTCTTAAGTGTGCATCGCACTCCGCAATGAGGTGCCGGGATGTCGGAGGGCGGAGGCCTCCCACAGGCCTGGCAGATAGAGTCATTCTCGATCCCGATGCGAGTCAGATGCTTACTGAGTCGGTTGTGGCCGGTATTCCTGTCAGTAGTTCAATATCTTTTCGTGACCTTCCCAGGAGCCATTTGAGTCTGGCCGCGTCCGGTCCGTCGATGAATTCTTTGGACTGTCCAGGAGTCAGCCAGTGCATCGTTAGCCCATTTAAAGAGTTGCGTTTGCAACTGTCTCCTTTTTAAAAACAAAAGATAAAAAGATCTTGGGTGGAAATAACGAAAATTCATTGTATGAGCATCCCACAGGGAACACACAAAAGACCAAAGCGAAAAGAGAAATGATTAAACGATGTTTCGCTCTGGGTAACCAGTGTGAGCTCATCAGTGGTTTCACTGGTCACCCTCCCCATACATCATTAATACATATATATACATCATCATCATCATTAAACACCATCATACACTTTGATTTCGAACCTTGAATTACTCACAGTAGGATTCAAGGTTGGAAATCAAAGTGTATGATGGTGTTTAATGATGTATGGGGAGGTCGACCAGTAAAACCACCAATTAGCTCACGCTGGTTACCCAGAGTAAAAGGTCGTTTGGTCCTTTGTGTGTTCCTTGGGGAACATACAAAAGACCACAGCGAAAAGAGAAATGATTAAACGATGTTTCGCTCTGGGTAACCAGTGTGAGCTCATCAGTGGTTTCACTGGTCACCCTCCCCATACATCATTAATACATATATACATCATTAAACACTATCATACACTTGGATTTCGAACCTTGAATTACTCACAGTAGGATTCAAGGTTGGAAATCAAAGTGTATGATGGTGTTTAATAATGTATGGGGAGGTCGACCAGTAAAACCACTAATGAGCTCACGCTGGTTACCCAGAGTAAAAGGTCGTTTTGTTCTTTGTGTGTTCCTTGTGGGATGCTCACCTAAGTTTCAATTTTCGTTATTTCCACCCAAGATCTTTTGTTTTTTGGTTTCTTTTCGGTTGAAATAACTGATTTGGAGGTTTTTTTTTACTTTTTTTGCCTCCTTGTTATTTCGAGATAAAGCGAAAAACGTCTTCTGAGTCTCCAATGCAACTTAGAAGCTATAGGCTTCGTCAGCGAACGCCTATGGTGTTTCAAACCAGGAATTTATCAGCCAGTATTTAATAAAAATTTTCATAGTAAGAACGATTCACCATAAAAACTGCAATTTATTAAACCAATTTTTTTATCCGAACCTTATTTCTTCAAACCCATTCAATAACAAATTGTTCATCAAACTAATTCAATATTAAACTCGTAATTTGTAAAACACATTTTTAATCAAATCCGGAATTTGTCAAACCATTATTTTTTTAAACCGGAATTCGTAAGACCCGTTGTTTATCAGAAATTTGTTCTCAACTAGAATGCAAGTGACGTAAACTATTGAACGCTACATGTACAGGATGTTTGTTTATAACTGGAACACTCAGTATCTTTTTTATTATTGAAAGTAAAGGGTAGGTCTAAATTCAAAAATTTCTTGGCAAATTACAACAAACTTAAGCGCTATAACAACTTTTTTTTGTTTCCCTTGTTATACTGTGTGTGGCAATAAAGACAATTTTTATAACACCCTGTATATTTTTAGATTTTTAAATTTTTTTAAAAATTAGCACTATTTCAATATCTTTTATAGTCCCTGAGATATTTGCGTTTAAGTTTTAATAATTGTCAAAATGAAAATATATTGGAAATGACCAACTGATCAAGCTACCAAGTGGGCCATGAATGTATTTCTTTATTTTAACAATACAAACTTAGAAATCTAATGGCCTTGAAAAAAAAATGATTGAAGGCAATGTAGCTTGATCAGATTGTCGCTTCTAATGTATTTTATTAAAATTTTAAACGCAAATATCTCAGAAACTACAAAAGACATTTCAATAGTGTTTGGTATTTTTTGAAAGCTAGTTTTTTTAAAAATTCAAAAATGCGAAAATATACTGGGTATTCTATTTAAAAAAATTAGCTTTATTGCCACACCCTGTATACCAAGGGGAACAAAAAAAAGTTGTTATAGCGCTTAAGTTCGTTGCAATTTGCAAAGAAATTTTTGAATTTAAACCTACCCTATTAATAAAAAAGATACTGAGTGTTCCAGTTATAAACAAACACCCTGTACGAGTATTCGAGCATAGCAGCGACAAATGCATCGAAACGCCGCGCCGCCGCACCACTTGTGTGTACGCCACCCGTTCATGTATTATTGGCGAATGCGCAATCAATTCAGCAGATATTTCTGATAAACAACGGGTAAGACCCGTTGTTTATCAGAAATATCTGCTGAATTCCGGTTTTGAAAAATAATGGTTTGACAAATTCCGGGTTTAGTTAAAAGTGGGCTTTACAAATTACGAGTTTGATTTTAAATGAGTTTGATGAACAACGGGTCTTATAAATTTCGAATTTGTTATTGAATGGGTTTAAAGAAATAAGTATTGGCTAAAAAATTGGTTTAACGAATTGCAGTTTCTATAGTGAATGATTTTATGATTGAACATTCTTTCATTTAACGGGTTTGTCAGCGATGTCAGGTGTATGAAAAATTTTAATAAAATCAGTTGATTCCCTGACCAGTTGCATTTATAACCTTTAATTATTATTGAAAAATGCATGTTTTTTTGCAATAAAACTAGGTTTATTCTCCTATCAATTTTAAATGTCCGTGACAAATAACATTCTATAGGGTGGAACACAAAAACCGTTTTTTTTTAAATTGTCAATTTTTTATTTATTGTCTGATTTTAACGCGAAAAAGAGTTTTGGAAAGCTAATAAAATAGACTTTTTGTAAATCTGTCAAAAAATTACGTTTATCAAAAATTCAAAATGGCGGATTTATAAAAGTTTTATGCATCTTAAAAAACCGCTGGGTTTTTTTTAAGACAATTTGTATATTTTTTGTGCAACTACCAGAAACTTCTATCTATTGGCTATAAACCGATATATCATTTGATAAATTCTATTGAGAAATAAAAAACACTATGAGTTTTTGTCGTATACCAACCTCTTGCATAAAATAAAAACTGCTAATAATTTAAGCTAACCGGATTTCGTTATGTTTTCGTCAACACTCACTCACACTCAGACGCTAGCTGGCTTTCACTAAAGCTTTAACTGGCATAAGTTGAAGACAAGTATCAAGCCTAAATCAAGTTTTGTAGTCTGCAGGATTTTTTAGCTTCCTGGGTCGTATGTGTTTAAATTGCGATCTTTAAAATATCAGTAGATACCTGGGCACAATAGGCCCATTTCAGGCTGCAGTGCATGGTTTAGCATTCGGTAGAGAGCTAACCACCAGTTTTGAATACATACATACATAAACACTCAGACGCTAACAATAAGGCTGTGACAATTACAATTTTAGTTTAAAAAAACCCGTTGGCTTTTTTTTAAACACTTTGTCTGGTTTTTTGTACTCATGTATCATTTATTAAAATCTATTAAGAAATAATGCATAAAATAAAAAATTAACGTCAACTTTGTAACTACAAACTAGAACGTACATCAAAAAAACTAAATTAGCACTAAAAATTTGGACCAATATGGTCACCATTTGTTACACTAGAATCCCAATATTTTTCTTATATCTTAATAGATTTTAGCAAATGATACATGGGCTAACAGATAATAATTGGTACTTTTCTGTTATAGCAAAGTGGTTTAAGAAAAAAGCCAGCGGGTTTTTTAAAATACCTAAAATTGTAAAGCATTCGCCATCTTGGATTGTCAACAAAATTGTCGAAAGATAACGAAATCCGGTTCACTTAACTTCAGCATCAATTTTTATTTTATGCAAAAAGTTAGTATGTGAAAAATCCCATAGTTTCTTTTATCTCTTAATGACATTTTTTAAGTTACACATCGATTTCCAGACATTAGATAGAAGTTTTTTGTAGCTGCAACAAAACATATAAAAAGTTGAATTTTTAATATATGTAAGTTTTTGACATATTTACAAAAAGTCTATTATCATCATTATCATAGGCAATCACTCGATACCGAATATGATTTTCCTCTATTCTGTATCGTCGCTATCTGTTGTGCGTTTTTTGATAGCTATGTAAGCCAATTCTCGAGCAGCACACCCTTCCACAGTCCTGGCACACCCAGTCTCCGGCAGCAGCCGGGTGTTGTTGGTCATTCTTCCATTTTGTCGCTTCTTTCTACGTTCGCTCTTTTCCATCTCTAGTCTACGTCATTGCTCTTCAAAAGTTTGTGCTCGTGCTCCCTCATG
Source organism: Oxystoma pomonae (assembly GCA_963921995.1). Taxonomy (NCBI): domain Eukaryota; kingdom Metazoa; phylum Arthropoda; class Insecta; order Coleoptera; family Brentidae; genus Oxystoma; species Oxystoma pomonae. Next base: position 74,440,678 of record OY998166.1, on the reverse strand, counting down.
GACTGTTCGGCGCCATGAAGCCCTATCGTTTGCCGTGGTCTCGAAGTTGTTTATATCGATGTGACCCTTCATCATATTGCCTTTGAGAACGTCCTTGTACCTTTTTTGTTGACCTCCTTGATTTCTCTTTCCCTCCTTCATTTGTCCATAAAATATCTGCTTTGGGAGACGTGTTTCGGGCATGCGGATAATGTGACCAGTCCAACGAAGTTGATGCTTGAAGATAAGGGCTTTTATACTAGTTGTTGTGGCTTCTTCTAAAACACTTATGTTTGATCATCGGTGTTGCCATTTGATTCTCAGTATTCGTCTTAGACAACTTTGGTGATATTTTTTTCATCAAAAAGTCTATTATATTACCTTTTCAAAACTGTTTTTTGCGTTAAAATCCGAAAATAAATAAAAAATTAGCAGATAAAACAAAACAAAATAAAGCGCGTTTAGGCGATATAAAAGAAGGAGCTCAGCCTCAAACTCAGCCAAGGCTATATTATCAGTCGGGCAGTGAATTTTATTTTTTTTTAATTTTTTGGTGATTTTGACATTAATTGGCACGGTGTTTAGGACACGATATTATGTTATATATTGTTTTGACCGGCGCGGCGTCGTTTTATAAATGGCGTTACGGCGCGGGGCGCTTCAAAGTTAAAAACTGACAATAATCTAATGTCAAATATCTCAAAAACAAAAATAACTAGAAAAATCTTGTTTTTTTTGCGAATTGTAGAAAATAGAATTTTGCGCAAATATAAAAGAGAGAAAATTATTAAAATTTGGGTTTTTGGAAATTATTTTTTTTTTTTTTTTTGAGTTGGGCTGCCATACTATATTAAAATTACTATTATATTTTTACATGAAAACATGCAAAAAAAATGTAAAGTTGGTCATATCGCATTTTTAACAAAATACAACAAAGATGTAAGTTACATTAAAATAATTTTTTTTAACCCAACTACTTTTTTGCCAAGTTATTATCAAGAACTAAACAGGAATGTCAAATATATATTGCAGTCAATCAGTCAGGGGTAACTAATTAATTAATTTAAACGCATGAAATGTTATTGAATTTAAGATGCAATTTGTCATCTCTTCTTTTGCGAATTTGAGACTTCTGTATTTTTTTAGGGATTTTGATCTTCCATTAAAATTAAGTATAATAATAAACAAGCTTTCAAAAAATGTACCGCTCTAAAAAATCTATGTTGCTCTTAAACATAGCACTTTTTGAAAAACTTTAAAATTTACAAAATTATCACAAAAATCGTTTTAAAATTTGCTAAGACCTAAATTCATGGATATCTTAATTTTATTGTAAATTTATAGTAAATTTTTATTTTTACACGCGGTGAAGGACTGTTGTCCATAGGCGTACTGGAAGGGTTTGAATTGATGAAGAAAACTATAAAATATAAACAGACTAAAACTGTGTCCCAAACTGATATATCTGCTAACTGCATCTTTTGGAGGGCTCGCAAGTACAACGGTTTTCTGTTTTGCCACTATTTTGAATATACCTAGATAGTTTAAAAAAATATATTTGCAGTTTTATGTAATATTAGGGCGTTGTAGCAACTACCTTATATTTTATACATACAAGAAATTTTTAAAATACCTAAATCTATTTTTACTCTGTAATTTTGGATAGGTACTTTTTAAAGTAAAACCAGATGTATCTAAAGTAGTAAAGTACACAGATGGATAGAAAATAAAATCTTTTTAAAAAATGGAGTGAAGCACCTGCTGCTAGGTAACCTAACCGTAGACAGACATTACATAAGGAAAACTGTTTATACATAAGATAGTATATATATCACGGCTGGGCCCCGACAACCTAACATATGTAAATATTAATATCCGACGTTTTGGTTACATTTTTTGCACAATTTGTTCTTTTAAAACAGTAAAAAATCATAAAAACTACCCAAACACTATAAAAAAGGTAGGGTTATAGTGAAAGATCGTCAAAATGGCGTCGTCGTGGTCACAGAACATGACATAAAAAAATAAAATTTGGGCATCTTTTATATCTCATGATAAGATATATGTCATGTTATTTTTCTGTATAGACCAGGGTTTGTCATATAAGCTCAACTCTTATTTAATTTTATGATATGTCTTATTTTATGCTTTTTTTCTCTATAAACCCAGCTTAACACTCCAGCGTATGTGATGGGGGGTTCGAACCCCCCTCTCTTAACTTAAGTGGCCAATAACAACGAAATTCATGGAATAATTAACAACGAGCGCGACTTTAGCGCAAACAAGTGCGGAAATTCTGCAAGAAATTAACTATCGATTTTAAAAAATTATCTCAAAAGATATTTTTTTGTTATATATTGGTACATATCCTAACTTTTACGAAAATTTTATAGTTTGGTGTTGATGAAAGATTCGAGAGTATTATAATAATGTATTCTTTTACGGTGTACCAAAAATGGAGATTGGCAGAGTTGAATTATTTGGAAAGAAATATACCGTTGTAGAGTGTGGTGGAAGAGGAAACTGCCTGTTCAAATCCGTTAAGCGTTGCCCTTTCTAGCAATAGTAACTCGAATTAATTCGATAGAGAACAAATTAAATAAAATTAAACGTTTATTACGAGTGGTTAGCACCCATACTAATTATTTTTAGGAAATCATAAATATATTACTTATAATAATTATTTAATACATAACAAGTTGTATCTAGGAGTTTATTTTAGATAATGATATATTTAATTCAAAATAGCTATATTTGAGGACACCCGGCGTGAAAACCGCAAACTGATTTTTGTAAATTCGTACAATTTTCAAAAGCTTGTTCCTTAAAAAATATAATTCTAGTGGAGGATTAAATTCACCCAGAAAATATGGTAATCCTACATAAACGAAAAGATGCGAAAACTGACCTAATATTCAAATTTTTTTAAGCATCATTTTTAGCGTTTTGAGCTTAGTTGTAAACTCCCTGAATATTTTTCATAATTTCAATAAATATTTTTTTTTTTTTTATTTAATTCTAAAGAAATATTATAAAAAATATAAAACATATCATTTAAAAGTAACCGATGGGAGAGCAATGTTCATATTTTAAACGAAAATACCATATTTTATCAAAAGGGCCGACTCTACCAAATTCAATACCTTTGTACAACATAACCTGCAAAGTAATTGTTGATATATTAACAAATTGTGGTAGATACACTAAAAAGGAACTTTATTTTCTAGAAGAAACCAAAATCACCCTTAAGGCAATTTAACTGCATAAAATTAACCAAAATTTTAATTACTTTTTTCTACAAAGACTTGAAATATTTTTTACAGTGTAATACCTTGTTATAAAGAGACACTTATCGCCTACCTAAAAGTGAAATAAAATATTTTCTAGATATTATTTTAATATTTTCCAAAAACTAAATGAAAGTCACGACACATTCTAAAGCGTTGCGATGCAGACCACAATGCGACGCCGAAAAAAAATAGCTTTTTGTTAATAGCTTCTTAGGTTATTTTCGTCTCTAGTGACGAAAATAAAAATCAATATGAGTGAGAAATATGCACCTTTCTGAAAGAGGAAAAAGTGCAAATTTTGGTATTTTCATACGTTGTCGTAGGAAAAGAATGTCTGTGGTATAAAAAATTAACATTTTTAAAGAATAAAGCAAGTGAATGGAGGACGCACACGATACATGGGAAATTTTGCATCAGTGAAAGTGCTTGAAATTTTTATATCTTGTAGATATTGAAATTCCCAACAATGTTTAAATTACCCTAAATCTTGTAGGTCTTAAGGTTTTCGAGATATGATTTTTTAAAGATGCGGTTTTTGAGTGAATTTTTACTACGAAATAAACCATATTTAGAATTTTGACAAATAAATTGACATCGTCATTTGGATTACGACGACACAATTAAGTACTAAGTGTACGTTATCCGAAACAAGAATTTGGAATTATATAATACATAAACATTTTTAGAAATTTTAAAAATGAATATTTGTTTTATTTACCTTTTTTGTATAAGACACATAAATTCACCTCTTTTTTGCGAAAGCATACAAGAAACTTATACTTATATCTCCAAAATCCAGACACTAGTTTTGGTGTTTATTGGATTAGTTAGTTTTAAATGCCGTTTTTTTTGGATTTATAATTTTTTATCGTTTGCGAACGACTCGCGGCAGAACGCCTTCCCAGGAAAGCGGACCTCGGCGAAATGTCTCCATAAAAGGTAACTATGTTGTACCGAATGATTTAATTAATTTGGTGAAGTATCTTTTATGAGAAACTAAACTCCTTTACCAAAAATCGGTTCACTATTTTATATTTAGCGCGACCTGATGAGGCTATATGAGATAGGGCGTTCAAATAAGTGAATAGCTCATCCATGATATTGACTTGTTTATTATAACGGTTACTTTACCGAAAATTCTGGAGGTATTCGTTTATCCTCTATACCGTGTCCTAACAGAAAGGTAAAGGAGTTTTTAATTTACTTAATTTGCTTTTTTTATATGGCTCACTCTCTATTTTCTCTACATACCATAATCATTATGACGGTAATGTATTTTGCCTACGACCAACGATTAATACTAATTTTACGACCATCTCAACACGATTTTAATGGCTCATTTACGGTCCTGGAATAATAATAAAGCTTAGAAGTAAACCACAAGATGGCGTGACAAGTGATGAAACTTTATTTTATAAGAGCACTAATTGACGCAAAAATGTGAATTATTTTTCTATATTTTTGAGACAATAAATATTTATATCCATAATCCAATATAATTTTAGTACCTAACCAAAAACAAGTCCCGTTAAATTGACATATTACGCAATTTTAAGAAAAAAAAACCTTATTTTTAAAAAGATATATGAAAAGTCCCTTACCTTATTTGTTTTAATGTTTTAGACAGATCGTCATTGAAACAAGCTTTTACGGTTCACGCGCAGAGCTAATTGGATTATCGTTTTTCAAAGGCAGGTGTATGAAAGTTGAGGAAGGTTCCTTCGATACACCGGCAATCGGGTGAAGTTCGGCCGTGGTCGGATAGGTTTCGGATAACTCGTGATAGCCTTAAAGCCCGTTATTGGTCTATGTCAAGGAGATGACCGTTGCCGTGCGACCTTTCCTACAAAATTCAAGAATCGGCAACATGGTCGCACTCACTTTAGGCGCGCTTAATTATCCCGAGTAAACTCGTATACCAAAGTTCAAAGTATGATAAATCATGCCAGTCACCAAAATAGGTAGAAATGAAATGTCTGTATTGTGTTCTATTTATGCCATTGTGTATAGCCTCACCACTTATGTACTCAACGCTGAACTTCTATTTATCCCATTTTTTTAGTTTCCAAAAAGAATATTTTGGTGGTTGGGTCCTACGTTAGCAGATATTTGTCATGTTTTGAGGTTAAAAAAAGGGCGGACAATCATGTCAGATTAAAATCTTTCATCTGCCCAATATCTTAAAAATGCATGGTATTGGTATTCTTATAAGCTATGTATGGTTTATTTTTGAGTAAAAATATGCCACGAAAACCGCATATTTAAAAAATCATATCTCGAAAACCTTAAGACCTACAAGATTTAGGGTAATTTAAACATTGTTGGGAATTTCAATATCTACGACATATAAAAATTTCAAGCACTTTCACTGATGCTAAATTTCCCATGTATCGTGTGTGTCCTCCTATTTATTCCGGCAAGAATATTTGCATTTAGTTTCTAATTTATTTATCTTATTGGCAACTGACAATTTTATTTTTTTTTAGGTTTATTTTTCCCGCAGCGTTTGTGGTTTGGCATAATCTAGTCGCCAATCTAAACCGAACATTATTTTAAGTGTTAAACCCATTGACCTGTCACACTATCCCAAAGTTTTTAACTTTAGCAATTGAAAACCGCAGTTGAATTTTCGCTGTCTGGCCGTGGCAAAGTGATAATTATCATTATTTAAAGGAGAAATTATTGTCGAACTTTCTAAAATTTTCATTTTAATGAATCACCGGGCGGTTGTTAGATTATTCCCCTCCGTTTCTTAAATTGTTTCTCGCATTCTGCTCTTTTAACACTCAAAAAAGAGAACAAAAGGAAATGACTTTGGCTGATATAAATAATGGAACAAATTATATTAAGGATAAAATACGGTTTTGAATGTATTATAACTGCGCCAAAAATTAAGAGAATTTAACTTTGGTTATAGATCAAAAAAATTGAAATAAAATTGAAAAAATAGAGCAAGTGTTGGTTTAAATATCGAGCGCAGCGAGGTATTTAAAAATGCGAGTAAAAAAGCACAGTTTAGCCGCGAGTTGTTAACACTATTTTTTTTAATAACTTTATCAAAAAATTCAAGGAACACAGGAAAATACTTTTAAAAATCCCGAACGAAGAGAACTTCTCGCAACCCACCATCTTTACACTATAAATCAAGGTAGCTCGTAAATGAAATAATAATCGTTTCCATAGCGATGTGTCTTTTTACTCGGTGACATTTGTTGTTGCGACATTTTGTTGACAATTTGATATTTTTACGATATTTTTAAATGATTTTTTTCGTAAATACTTGGTGAAAACTGGCGGAAATGGCTTAGTTCTTAGACAAAAATAATTAGATTTTTTCAATATTACTACTTTCCGCTATTTCTCTTTAACTTTGGGTAAAAAACGGACATAAATCTTTTTTTGCACCCGCGATCAAAAAAAAAGTTTTTTTGCATTGGTAACCAAAAAGCCATGCTTTAGTTATCTGCAGACAGTTACTACTAAAATTTTCGCTGTCCCAGCTAAATTACTCTCTACCTCTAGCACCAGCAAAGCACTTTGCTATGTTACTAAAGTTTATTTTTCTGAATGTTATACTTTAAAAACCTACTGATGTATTGATTACTGCTGTCCCACGAAAGTGTCACAAAAGAGAATATTTCCTAGAAATAAAAAAAATAAAATGTTTTCTGTTCCAGCACACGTAACTTCTGTCACAGAAGCTTTTTTTATACAACACAAAATTTACAGGAGAATTTTATTTGTAGAACTGGAGAGTATTTTTGTATACTAGGATTATCTTTTTTCTAAAATCAGAAAACATATATAGGGTGTTTTACAAGAACCGCAGTTTTTCTATTGCCTATTAACTTCTCCACGTTAAATCCCCTGAATAATGTTTATATGCACCACTGCATCCTTTACCTTATGGTATACTATCAGTAAGTATCACTTATTAAAATGAGTTAAAAAATAAGAACGCTATAATCAGCTTTTGAATTATTACAAAAACAATAAAACGATTCCAATTAGGAACGATACTGTACCAACCACAAATTTAAATTTTGGGTTTAGACACTTAATAATGTGCATTTTTTTAGAAAATTATGCTTTTTCACTAAAGGCAGTCACCCAACTCATAAGCATACAGTTATTGTGCTAATTCTGTATATCAGTCTTTTTTGACTTATGACCAAATTTATGGTAATGAGTTGGGTAACTGCAGGGCCCAAAAGGCTTTTTCATTCAAAAAAAAGAACTATCAAAAAAATCGTTTTTAAAGTGGCTTTTCCATTATCTCAAATCGCACAATTATTCTGAAATTGATAACACTGCCGGGAAGAAGAGTACAATTTTTTAAGGGAAGAACCCTAGCGTCGAGTCGAGCGAGGGTACCAAGCAACAACCACCATCAAAGATTTTCACCAACCCAACCCGAAGTCGTAAATTTCTTATTGCCGTTTCTCCTGTGTTCGGAATCTCAGGGAATCACGCGGCACCTGTGGATCTGTAGTTCGAATGTTCTCTCCTTTGATGATAAAGCAACTGTCGGGAAGACGACTTTCCAATTCCAGCATGATTTTAAGCTAGGCTTGCAAAATTCTTAATATTGAAAAGTCGAAATAAGATAATATAAAAACACTCCTATGGAGTATAAAAGCAACGCAGAGTGTGATTCACTATATTTTGAAATCCTGGTTATCGCCTTTGTTATTGATGATAAAAAAAAATTTAAATAGAAAAGTTTTATAGTTTTTTAAAAGCCTTTTAACCCACATGACAGATGTTGTCAAATGTCATTCCATATGTCCAAATTTGATATCAATTTTCTTATATTAAATGGAACACCCTATACATTTCTTAAAACTTCGATCGATCTTTTCTTCCCAATTCCAAAAATATACCATATGTTACTTTTGTCTTGAACGGTTATTAAACAAATTTAGAAAAATGTTGGCATAAAGGCAAAGTGTTAGCCAAGGAAAAATAGTTTAGGTAACTCTTTGTTCAACACATTGCTCTTATGACCACGGAAAAAAAGATCTATCGAAGTTTTAAAAAATATACAGTTCCATTTAATACAGGGTTCCTAAGCAAATCCTTAGGGGGCCAAGCAGCCGTGTATAAGACGCAGAAAAACGGAAAAGCACATTAGGCAGAAAAGAATGGGCATGGGGCGATGTTGTCACTACATCTTACACGTAGTAAATCCATTCCAGGTTGTTGTTTTCTAATGTTTTCCATTTTCATACCTTTAGGACTGGAATAAAAATTGTTTTTGCTCGACTTTAATACCATAGTGATGAAATATATCGTAAAAAAAAATATTTTTCGGCTTTTCATTTTGTAGCCATTGTCCTTACGCACTGTTTACAGGCTGGGGACTGAGATACATGCAAATGCGTAACCTAAAGCGTTCATACACGGCCGGAGAAATCGACTGAGATATTTCCGTAGAAACTTTATTAAGCAAATAGGACGGGTTGACGCCTTCGAACGTCCAACCCGGGTTTTGCACTTTGATTCGAAATCAAAAAGGAGGAACAGTCAGATGTGGGGCCGTGCACAAATTACGTAACGATGATTTTACCAATTTTTGACCCCCTCCCTATGTAATGTTTTGTAACGGTTTGGCACGCCACTTTCCTAATATTACGTAACGATTTCAAGACCACTACCCCCCCCCCAAAAAAAAAAAAACTTCACTTATTTTCATTCCAAATTTTCTTAGTTTCACACAAATGCAAACGCTGTCGAAAACCCCCCTCCCCCCTACGTAACGTTTTGTAACCCCCCTCCCCCCTATGACCATTACGTAATTTGTGCACGGCCCCTGTAATCCCAGTGGAGGAGGGCGAGAAAATTGATATTTTTTTCTTAAAAATTATATTCTAGACCTATTTCTCTGCGTTCCCGAAATTACGTAATTTTTGAAAAAAAATTGTAAGCTGCGCCATTTTTATTTCGTGCTTTGTTTTTCTAACATTTTTGCGTTCGGCTAATTTAATTGAAAAATTTAATTTTCTCACTCGAAACCAAGATTTAGGAAAACTGATCCCGTCTCTGTTTCTAAATTTTTTCGAATAAAAGTAGAGTATGACCATGGGGAAATAATTTTTTTCTACGGTATAACGAAAATTTCGAGAAGGTTGAAGAAAAAAATAAAAAAAGTTTCAGAGCTCAAGTTTTTAGTAAAAAAAAAACGTTTTTTGTAATGAAACAGAGCAAAATAAATCTTTTCACCCCTTTTTGGGTGTTACAAATATTGGCAGCCCCTTATTTTTCGCTTTTACCCTCCCGCTAGTTTTGAAGAATTGGTTCGCTACATGTTTCGAGACACCTCGAAAATATCAAATGTAGTGTAGGGCCAGCTTTATTTAAAATCAATAATATCGCAAGCAAAAAGCTCTGCAGGAAAAACTGCAACGTTTATTGATTTCTTTGGCTGCTAGTGCTAGCTGCATGGTTTGGCCGTTTCCGGATAGATGTCACTAGTAGAACAGAATGGAAAGAAATTTAATTAAAAGCGAAGATATTTCTTTCTAATGTTAACAACCTCACGAGTTTATCGCTTAGTATCGTAAATAATGGACCCTGCCGCCTCCTTTAAGCAAGAAAAAGCTGTGGTTTGGACCTGAAAACATCTAATTTTTAATCTCTTTATTATTGCAACTATGATTTTATGCTCACAATGAAAGAGTGGCGACAATTTTTTCTCATGAAAGCAGTCCGGAGATAATAACAAACTGGCACCATTGCTCAATATACCTGTTTCTTTTGTGCGCGCAGAACTTTCTATGCCATTTCTGTTTAATTTATTGAAATCCTATCTCTAAGGAAAATCTTAGGAACCCTGTATAAGAAAGTTGATGTCAATTTTGAATAATATTTGACAACATCTGTCATGTGGGTTAGAAGGCTTTTAAAAAACTATAAAACTTTTTTAGTTAAAATTTTTTTCTATCATCAATATTAAAGGCGCTAACCACGGGTTCAGAATATAGTTAATTACCCTGTACCTACCAATATTGTTAAAGGCAGTTAAAATTATTAACTGAAAAGTAAACTTTTCAACAACAGAAAAATTGCTTTGAGATTTCAGCTAAAATATTTGCTATCTCCACGTAAAAAAACTCAGCACAAATTACTTTATAGACCTCGATTTTTCAGTGAGTGACGTAAATCCGACATATAGACTCAAGTTTCGAAAATTTGGACCGCGATTGCCGAGTTTCCGAGTTCTATAATTATTAGAGACTTATCGCCAAATAAAGTTGCCATAGCCTGAATTGAATAAAGTTGGCACCATTTTTGACAGTTCCGCACGAAGGTTAAACATCTGCTACGTATTCCTAGGCACTTTACGCATTTGTTATGAACTAACCATAGAGAAAGTAATAGCTACGCTACAGGAAGGAACTACTTGTACAGCCAGACGCATATTAAAATACATATATTCTTTTGATTAATTTTTTACAGACACTTACTTGCATAATAATAAGAAGATATGAAAAAACTTAACAGGAGCATTTTTCCATACTTTTTAGTTTAAAAAAAAGCTATATATTCGCGAAAGGTTTTGGCTCTATACAAACCTTAACCAACTTTGTACTGTTCCACGCAACTAAAAAACTTTCTTTAACTTTCAAAAAGTTTTTTGGACCCTTTAAAAATTTTAAATAGGGGGTGGGGGTTATAACTATGTTGAGGAATATTATCAAATATTAAAGGTAACAACATTTTACTATGTTATTAGTCTTACAGATTTTATAAATGTTTTAACCCATATCTCTTTTTTTTTGTTGTATTTTAACCTATTATCTTTTTGCTTAACTCTGTATAAATCATCACAATATTTTCTTCAAGGATTTGGGGATTTCTCTAGCTTGCGTACGGAAGGATGTACGTATCGTTAGGGACCCACGAACGTACGCGACGATTTCAATCAGCAGTCCTGTCATCACACCCTTCAAAAAAGCCGGGCATGGTTCGAAACATCGCATGAACAAGTCAAAAATGTAGCGTATTTTGACTTTGTTTCGAACGCGTTACGTATACCTAGTGTCAAAAATAGTATCAAGTACGTAAGGTAACCTTAGGAACCATCCATAAATTACGTAACGTAGCAAGAGGAGAGGGGTAGGTGTAAGTGTTATAAAGTGTTACAAGGGGGAGAAGGGGGATTCACAATAATGACAGAATTTGTTACAGTAATTTCCAGTGGTGGGTAAAATGCCTAAAAATATGTAGTAGTTGTTTAACCTTCCTGAGAAACTATCAAAAATTTTGCCGACTTTAGTATAGTGAGGCTATACCAAATTTATTTAGCGATAAGTCCCTAATAATTATACTCGTAGAACTCTGCAATCGCGATCTAAATTTTTGAAATTTGAGCCTAGATGTTGGATTTACGTCAGGGGTTTCTGCTGATTCAATTTTATTTAATTTTTTTGATCTATATCCAAATTTATTTTTTTTTATTTGGAAACGGTTTTCATACATTCGAAACCGTATTTTATCCTTCAATTTAGTGTAAAATGCACGAGGAGGGTTATTTCATATATTTTTTTTACCTCTTTAATTGTAGTTTACATAACAAGCATGTTATGATCGTCATTAAACGCGAAGATGAAGTTCGTGTAATGACCATGCGAATTATCAGAAATTATTAAAAATATCAAACGCGAACACTCTTAAGTCAACAACCTTCATAACCTGAAGTTTCAACGACGTTCTATCTAAAACGTCAAAACAAATAAGGTTACTAGGCTACTTTTTATGTATCTTTTTAAAAACTTTTTTTTTTCTTAAAAATGACTAATATTTCAATTTAACGGGACTTATTTTTGGTGACACTAACTGTTTTTTTGTCAGAACTTATTTGCTAATATTCCTTAAACTTTAATTTCTTAACATTGTTTTTGTATGCAGTTTTTGTGAAAAAAACCTTTTTTTATTTTTGTGTGTAAATCAACCTTTACAACTTTTAACTTACAAAACCATAGATAGCCATGGAATATGTCGCTGTGACAGTTCAGAAAAGCAACACAAATTCTGAGTTTCCTTTTACATGGTGAGAATTTTCGATATTGTGTGAAACTTATTGGTACGCGTAGTAGAAATTTAGCTCCGCTGTAAAACTAGTCCTGCAGAATATCCTTAAATATTAAATTTACAACATGTTATTACAAAAAATGAGGCAGGTTTCCTTACAAGGTTAAAATAAATATTAAGAATGCTGTGTTTTTATTTGAAATGAGGCATCAATATATAAAAACCACCACTTTCCAGAATTGTGACAGATGAGATTTTCTGCCGTTTCTAAAGAATCGCGACCTTATTGCCAAAAGCTGATAAGTTTTGACATTATGAAAACAATAGAAACTTGCGGTGGAATTTTTGTTTTCTATAATGCAATCACTATAGTCAACTAAAGTCTAATGTGTCGCATTGTTTACTTTTAAATTTATTGTGTAGTTTGGTACCGAGTGAAAGAACCACGCACAATTTACATGAAAACTGGATCTTAGTGGGATTATAACGCCGTTTAAGTATATTATTGGAAGAAACCCCGAGAGCATTTCGTCTCATAGACACAGGTCCGATATCTACAGAGTGAGCCAATATTAGCTGCCAAAGTTTGAGATGAGCTTATTACTATCACGCTTATGATGACCGATATCGGCAAAAAAAGCATCAATTCTCACTAAAATGACGGCGCTGAATTTAAGAATGACATTTATTTTGACATCTGTCAAACCCTGTCAAAATGGCGGAAAAATAATTAATGAAATTAATTAAACATTAACTCGAAAACCGTAAAAATGTGAGAGTTGTCTTAACTGTCATTTATTATTATGAGAAAAACTACTGGTGCGATGACACATATTTAGAAGTGGGGATTTGAATTACACTAAATTAAGGTCTCAGGAACCCAAAAATGATATTAGTTTTGACATTTGCCTAACCCTATTAAAATGGCAGAAAAATAATTAATGAAATTGAGGTTTGTGAGAAAGCATTTTCTCTCCAAAAAAGAACAAAATGAAAACTGTCTTAATTGACATTGACAAAACTGCCAGTGAAGTAAAACATGTTTCTACGAACGTTGACAAAAATTTCAGTGTTGAAAAAAATATATAGTAAATATGTGTCATTGCACCAGTGGTTTTCCCCATGACAATTAACAGAACTGTCGCTTTTTTTACGGTTTCCGATTTAATTTCTTGAGCAGAGTACAAAAAAGGTATTTACTTTACCAAAAACTTCAAGATCATTAATTATTTTTCCGCCATTTTGATAAGGTTTGACAGGTCTCAAAACTAATAAAATTTTTAAGTTCATCGACCTCAATTTAGTGTAGTTCGGATTCCCACTTTTAAGTATGTGTCATCGCACTAGTGGTTTTCTCCATAACAGTATATGATAGTTAAAAGACCTGTCACTTATTTTACGGTTTCCGATTTAATGTATTCAGCGGAGTACAAAAAAGGTTTTTACTTTCCACCATTTTAACAGCGTTTGACAAGTGTCAAAATAGTTGTTACTTTTAAATTCAGCGTTGTCATTTTAGTGGGAATTGATACTTTTTTTTGCCGATATTGGTCATCATAAGCATGATAATATTAAGCTCATCCCAAACTTTGGCAGCTATTATTAGCTCACCCTGTGTCTATGAGACAAAATGCTCTCAGGGACTGTTCCAGTAACATACTTAAACGGCGTTGAAATCCCACTGAGATCCAGTTTCCATTTAAATTGTGCGTGGTTCTTAATATGTTTTTCTTTCTTCTGCGCGTTTAATTTCTATTTTCTACTACTTTAATCGTACCTAACTACATTGAACCCGTTTAAAATGAAGAGAAAAGTCAAAAAAATACTTTTCAATTTACGTCAAAAATGCGACTTGTGAGACTTTCGTCGACTATAGTAGAAATTTTACCAGTTCATAAAATATTTCCGGAACTTTTTTTGAAATTTCGTCTGAAGCCAACTTTTTAAGAAAAGCATGAGTGCGCAGCACCTGAAAAAATTCCGATCCGGATGGAGAAAGGATTTATTATTTGGTGCTACGACCGAATGCTTATCTTTAAACAAATTTGGTAAAGACTAAATTTAAAAAAAATCCATAAGGAAATATTTTATGCACGTATTTATTAAACCCAAAGTAACAAGTTCCTTTTCTTATATAAATTAAATTATTTTCAAAATCGATGCAATTTCCACTTATTAATTTTCGGAAATTTACCTGTAAAATTTCCAGTTAAATGGAAAAATGGAAAACGTGAGGGATAGATTCGCTGTAATTCTCCAAATTCACACTTGTCTTATGGGACTTTTGACCGAGCTTAAAAGACATGAATCCCAAATAAAAAAATCAGCTCTCTAAGTTTTGTTTGGTGTAATCTTTTAGTGCGGTTCTCCTATTCTTTCTTTTATCCAGAAGACTAATAATAAAATATTAAAATAAATGCAGAGTAAAATTTAATGGCGTCTCAAAAATCATCAAACCTTCGAGTCAAATTCTTGGATAAACGCCAGTGGTAAAAATGCATTTGGTTTATACAAAAAAATATTTATTAAAAATAACAACAATACAAGAAAAAAAATCAAAAAAGAAGTTAAAACACTTCCAAATCAGTTACATCAACGGAAAAGAATCGAAAAACAAAAGACTAAAAGATCTTGGGTGGAAATAACGAAAATTCAAACCTGGATGAGCATCCCACAAGGAACACACAAAGAATCAAAACGAGAAGAGAAATGAAGTGGTTCCACTGTTCATCTTCCCCATACATCATTAATCACTATCATACACTTTGATTTCCAACTTTCAATCACTCACAAATAGGCATCGTTCCGCACTGGTACTTGTCCAAGTTACCTGACGGATTCGTTCTGGCGAGTTAATATTTGCAAAGGTAAGGTTGCTAAGGTAATTAAAAATCAAAAAAGAAGTTAAAATTTTTTTTTAAATTTTTCCGCACATATGTGGAAAAGTGTAAGATGACATTAATTGTCACCATAATTTTCCGCACATGTATTGCAAAGTACTTTTCCACACATATGCGGAAAAGCGGTTTTATTTGATTTGTTCTTAATTGAAGATCAATTTTTACCAAAATTATTATATTTCTGCAAGATGTGAAAAAGTTCAAATTATTATTGTGGTATGGAACACAAAATACTGAGTTTCAACTTATAAACTACAAATACCTACATCGTATTTTATCTTTTTCAAACAACGGCAACGCTTAGATACGCGCCCTGGTTTTCTTAAGAGAATAAAAACTTGGTGGAAAAATCTTTTAAATTTTAAAGTGGTTCTCGTTATTTTTAAGAATCAAACTTTTCAAACTTTTCACTCGTGCAGTTAAGTTTTGGGTTGAATTCGCAAAGTAATGGTAATTATCATTATTTTAAGTTTAAAGTTTGTTTTTTAATGGGCTCATATTGTAATTTTTTAAATAAAAGTAAGGTTTCATGAAAATCAACGGTTTTTCGATTGTGCAATAGTCACACTTCACTTTTGGTCGATTCCAAGAAAAAAAATAATATTGTTTTAATGTGTTTTTGTGTTTATGCCATTCAGCACTATTATTTAAGGTAAAAATTCAAATTTTCTATATAAGCTACATGGCAAAAATAGAGGAAAAAATTAGAACCTAATTTTTTTTTAAATTAGCAATCTTAGAAAGGTTCACATGCTAAAAGTCCCCATTTCTACCCCCTCGAGAACTGTCATTTCTAACCTCCAAAAAACTCCAAAAAAGCGCTTTTCTTAGATAACTCCTTACTGGACAAATAGGAAAAATATTGCAAATTTAATTATCTATCAATAGGTAAATAGTGATAGTGTGACTTACACCACTCCTTCTACCAGAAATATTGAAAAAACCCAAACAAAAATTATGCCAATTTGAACAATTTCTTACATATTCTTTTTAGCATTTTCATTAAGATTTCTTAACCTACAAGTACCAAACCAAATGACATAAATTTCAAAGTGTACCACAACTCTTTGATGCGCCACTATTACTGACATATACAAAAAAGGCCCCGTTTTTCACTGGATCTTATACTAGATAAAATTGGATTTCCAACGACACCTTCCGCCTGTATTTGCTGCTTCTAGTAATAAAATAAGAATTTTTTTAAATCATAATCGGTATTAGAAGAGTAGGGGACTTTGGCTCTTTAAGAAATTTACTAAAAAAATATATAAAATTATGATATTAAAAAAATCTTCGCCATTCATTCAAAAATCAAATTTTATAAAAACGAATTTTTGCCACTTGTATAGAATCTTATGTTGAGCCAAAAATATTCCATAAAGTTTTTTGTAGCATCTACACTTTTCTCACAAAAAAATCTAGTTTGAAATTCTGCAAAAATGGTCAATTTTATTGGTTTTTTTTGCACTAAGCTTTTACCAGGAATTTGGAAATAAAAAAATAAAAGCCTAAATTCAAAAGATAGTTGTGGTCTCTGACTAGCATTAAAAAAATATATATAATAATGTTCACTTTGTCAAAGTGACAGGATTTGACCATAAGGTTTATTAGCTAAGCCATAAAAGAAAGAAAAAATTAATTTTAAAATACGGTACTGATTTTTTACCAATTTGAGTTAAACAAACTAAATTTTATATATAATCAAAAATAATTTTTGCTTTTGTGGTGGCCATATTGAAATTAAAATAAACTTTTCTTTTATGCTCGATAGTTGTTTTCTATGTTGATTTTAATTTCGTCCACTTCCGTCCATCTTGTATTTCAATAGGGCCACCAAAAAAGCAAAAATTATTTTTGTATTTGTATGCAATGTAGTTTGTTTAACTCAAATCGTTAAAAAATCTCAATTGTTTTTAAAAATTAATTTTTTCTTAGCTTTTATGATGGCTTATCCAATCATATGGACCAATCCTGTCACTTTGACAAGGTGAACATTATTATATACATAATTTTTAATGCTACCTCACAGACAAAGAACACAGCTATCTTCTGCATTTAGCTTTTAATTTTTTTATTGCCAAATTCCCGGTAAAACCAATAAAATTGACCATTTTTGCAGAATCGCAAACTAGATTTTTTTTGTGAGAAAAGTGTAGATGTTACAAAAAACTTTATGAAACATTTTTTGCTCAGTATAACATTATATACAACCCTAAAAATTTTTTTTTTAAAAAATTGATTTTTTAATGAATGGTGTATAAAATTCTAAAACTTCAATTTTTATAAATTTTGAAATATTAAAAAAAAACTAAACGTGCTACGAAAAAGTTCATTTCACATTTTTTACTTAAAATTGAATATTTTATTGTATGCTAGTTGTTGCGTATCCGCTCACTAATTTATATTTGTTTAGAATTAATTTTGCTTTATTTTTCTACTCTCTAGATTTTGGGTAATGCGCTGGTTACAAGGGCAGAAATTGAGAATTTTATTTTTTTATCTTGTCTCTCGAATTTACTTTCTTATCGCGATATAAAATTGGGAAGACTTTTTTTGTGGTATAATGTGTCGTCACAAAAGGATGCACGGAACAATATTCTTTCCTGTTAGAATCGCCGTATAAATCGTTGATATTATTCACTGTGTGTGATCGCTACTTTTACCTCTAAATGTATAGTACTTTATAAAACTTTAAGTGCCATTTTGAGTGGATATAATGATGCTGTAATTGGTGATGGTTGCCAGAGGATCCTCATGAAGAAACCAAGAAAATTGGACTCTAATAGCTCTCGGTAAGCCTTCCCAATTACGAATTCTTAACTTATAATTTTGCGGAAAAACCACCTATTTATAAAACAAAAAAAAACAAGGACTAGGAATAAACATCTGGTCCTAGTCGAGCCGGATTAAAATTGGAACCCGATTATTCTTCAAAATTCGCTAAAAATAAAATTCTTAATTGTAAAGTTTGCTTTATTTTATCCATTCAACGCTTAAAACTTAAATGCATTTTACCTTTTACCTGGCTGGCTATAGTCAAGGTCGCCAAAAATAACTTATTGTTTTTTATCAATCTAATGATTTTCTTGTTTTAATATTTTTAAAGAATTCAATAAAATTTAAAAATACATAGCTATTCCTTTTCTTAAATTATTATTTTTTCGATAATAAGAACAAAACAAAATAACCTTTTAAATTATATTTTACTGTTTTCCTGAGTGGGTGGACAGTAGCAACTGAAATTACAGTTGACTTAACATTTTAAAAATAATTTGGCATTTTTAAAAGACGAAAAAAAATGGCTTCTAGCGCAAATAAACTAAAACAGTATAGAGCTCTACGGCAAATGAACTTTAACCAAATGCAGGAGTTAAAAACGTTTTCTGATAACGCAAATCAAAGTGATGTTTCCCGTTTACAATTTCAACTCCTGTACAAAAATAAAGATCAAATTTCCGCGGATTTTAATAAAAACCATGCGAATGTTATCTCGTTAGTAGCATTGTCGGAGGAAGAAAGCATGGATGCCGAAGAAGGCATCAGAAAACAATTTGAATTTAATTTGGCTTATGTTTACGCAATTTATTCAACGCTATTTGACAATAAGCCAACCCCAGCGATGCTCGCAGCTGCTGCTAGCACGCAGAATCAGGCGCAAACTTTATCAAATTTCAGGTCAAACTTACCAAAATTAGATTTTCCTAAATTTTCCAGAAATTTACGGGAATTTTGCCCTTTTATTGATATGTTTAACTCAATGGTACATAACGTACCTAACATACCAAATGTTGAAAAATTTAATCATTTACGCTCGTGCCTAGAAGGTTCCCCACTCGCATTAGTTCAGTGCTTACAACCAACGGACGCTAACTACCAAATCGCTTACGATAACCTTATGCAGCGATACGATAACAAAAGGTTAATCGCATTTAATCACTTACAAGTAATTGAGAGTGCACCGGTTGTAACTTCTTCAAAAAATGGCAAAATGTTGCGCACAGTTGTTGATACTTTTACCGAAAACCTTGCTGCGCTAGACAATATGAATTTTAATACAAAAAATTGGGATTTTCTGCTATTTTTCCTATTTTCGAAACACTTAGACCAGGAAACAATTACTCGCTATGAACTTGAGGAACACACTGACCCCTCAAAAATGCCTACTTTTGACTCAATTAAAAACTTTGTCTTAAAACAGTGCAATGCTTTGGAAGCCATAGAATTTTCTATGAGTACTAAATGTTCTAGTGCTTCAAGTTTTAGGCAAAACAAAAATTTTTCCAAAATGAAAATTCTAAATATAAATCTCAAAACTCTTCACTTTTTAAAAAACCAACTACTCAAACCTTTTTTGCTAATACGGCAAAACCAAATAGTTTTTGTCATATTTGTAAGATGGATAATCACTTAATATACCAGTGTCCTGATTTTATGCAAAAAACGCCGCAAGAACGCCTTAGTTTTATTAAAAATAAAAATTGGTGCATGAATTGTCTAGGCTTTCATAGTTTAAGGCAATGCAGATCACAGTCAGTGTGTCGCCTTTGTTCTTTTAAAAATCATTCACTTTTACACATTCCACGCAACGCAAATCAAAATATGGAAAATAATCGGGGGTTTCAGCCCTCCTCCAACGCTAACGCTATTTCAGTACCCGCCAATTTTAATCAAAGTTTTTGTAACCCTACTCAGGCACCCTCCTCTGAGCCTCAATACGCTAACCCAAATCCTCAATACGCTAACGCTAATTCACAAAATATAAACGCTAACACACAAAACGGTAATGGTAATCAAATGCCCGCCAACAATCACCAACTAAACGCTAAAAATAATCAACAAACAACTCCGTATTCGCAAAATTCCCAAACGCAGTCTTCGTTTCCTACTACACACTGTGGAATGATCTCGAATTCTTTAAACGCTATTTTAAGTACTGCTTTAATTGAAATTCGGGACTCCCAGGGTAGCTTTCAACAGATTCGTGTTTTATTAGACAGCGGAAGTATGAGCAGTTATATCTCTCAAAAATGCTTTAAAAAATTAGGCCTGCGCAGATATCCTTTATCTCTTTCTATACAAGGAATTGGAAAAATGAATGAAGTTGTTTCTAATGGGGGAGTCACTTGCCTAATAAAACCAGTAGGTAGTGCAGAGCCTCAATTTAATATTAACGCTATTATTTTAAACCAAGTTTGCTCAGAAATGCCCAGCGGTGTAATTAGCGGATTTGACTTCTCATACCTCTCCAATATCAAACTATCAGATCCTGAATTTTGTAAGCCAGCTGGTATCGATATGCTTTTAGGCTGCGAAGTTTTTCCATATATTTTAAGAAACGGTTGTATTTATAACCAACCAACCAATATTGTTATGAGAAAATTGGAGAATAATTGCAAGACCATTTCTGCAACTACGCTATTTTGTAAGACGTCCGAAACGGAAACGCTCGCTTTAGATAAATGCATCAAACGCTTCTGGGAAATAGAAGATATTCCAAAACAAAAGTTTTTATCTCCCGAGGAGGAAAAATGTGAAAAACATTTTCTAAAAACGCATACCCGAGATAAAACGGGTCGCTATATTGTTGAGTTGTCTTTTAAAAATAATTTGCCAAAATTTGATGCTCAAAACTCACGCGCTTGCGCATTAAAACGCTTTATATCTTTGGAAAAACGCTTTTCTTTTAATACAAAACTGCACGCTCAGTATTGTGAAATGATACAAAGTTACTTAAACGATTATTATTTAGAACTAGTTCCCGATTCTGCGCAGAACAAAGATTGTTACTATTTATTGCATAACCCTGTAACTAAGGGAGATAAAATACGTATTGTTTTCGATGGAAGCTCGAAAGTTAACGGCTTTTCACTTAATGATAAACTTTTGGTAGGACCTAAGTTACAAAAAGATATTTTTTCTATACTTTTAAACTTTCGAATTCACGCTATTGCATATACATGCGATATTGTTAGTATGTTTACACAAATAAAAATAGTTCCTGAGCACACCGATTACCAGAGGATAGTATGGAGATTTTTACCAAACGAAAAAGTTCAGGATTATCGTCTAAAACGAGTAACTTTCGGGCTCTCTAGTTCACCCTACTTAGCCAACCGCGTTATAGCTCAGCTTGTTTCGGATGAAGGTTTTCGCTTCCCACTCGCTTCTACGACCCTAACGCGCTAATTTTTGTTGATAATTGCGTGACGTCATGCAAAACGCTGGAAGCAGCATTAGCATTACCTAAACAACTAATCGAACTTCTTAAACTTGGAGGTTTTCATCTCAAGAAATTTTCTAGTAACAGTTTAGAATTTTTACAAGGCTTACCAGAAACGCACTTACTTTCAAAATCAGAGTCAGAATCTGTGAAAATATTAGGACTGCATTGGTTACCTAGCACTGACGTGTTCGCCTATCGAATTCAACCTCAAGATAAGGGTTGTTCCAAACGTGTAATCTTATCGGAGGTGGCAAGATGCTACGATCCTATGGGTTATTTAGCCCCGCTTACTTTTTTTGCTAAACACTTAATTCAATTACTTTTTTGGCTCGGAGTTGGATGGGATGTTACCCCACCACAGTTTATAGTTGATCGTTGGTTACAATATAAGAATGAACTACCTACGCTTTCCAATTTTGCATTACCCCGCCAAATTTATTTTGACGAAAATTATACCTGTGAGTTACATGGGTTCTGCGATGCTTCGCAAAAGGCGACTGCTTGTGTTATATATTTTCGTATTCCTTATGAAAACACTTATAAAATATTTTTAGTTGCGGCAAAATCTAGAGTCGCGCCGCTTTCTGGAGTTTCAATCCCGCGTCTAGAACTAATTAGCGCTAAAATGCTTGCAGACTTAATTTATATTGTCATGGACACATTTTCTGATCAGGTCACATTTTCTAGAATTTTCGCTTGGTGTGATTCCACAGTCGCGCTTACTTGGATAAAAAATCCGCCATATCGCTGGAAAACATTCATTGCTGATCGCGTGGCATCCATTCAAGAAAAATTATCTCGGTCAATTTGGAGGCATATTGGCACAGAAAATAACCCCGCAGATGTTGCCAGTCGCGGTTTGTTACCCAAAGAGTTAGCTTATAATTCGGTATGGTGGACAGGACCGGAATTTTTGCTTCAATCTGAAGACGCGTGGCCTACAACAAAATTCGTTGAACCTGAACATGTCGAAGAACTAATTTCTTGCGAAGAAAGAAAAATTACGCTTGCTGTTTTTGTAAATGAAAATCGCTTAGATTATTTAATAAATGCGTTTTCTTCTCTTTTGAAAATACAAAGGATTTTGGCTTTTAGCCTTCGCTTTTGTTCCAAATCCAGAAAAGCAAAATCCAACCACAATTTTCTTACGATATATGAGTTAGATACCGCTCTTCTAATTTTGATTAAACATGTTCAAGCACTTGAATTCTCGGATGACATAACAGATTTAATCAACAATCGTCTTCCTTTAAAGCCGCTACGAAAATTAAATGTTTTCCTTGATCCTCAAGGAATTTTAAGAGTGGGAGGACGTCTTCATAAATCAAAATTGCCTTTTAACGAAAAGCACCCCGCATTATTATCGCGTAAAAATCGTCTTACGTCTCTAATAATTGAACACTATCACAAAATTTATTTGCATCCAAGTGCTCAAACATTGCAGTATTTATTACACCATCAATTTTAGATTTTATCTGCAAGACGCACTATTAGAACGGTAATATCCAATTGCAAGGCCTGTTGGCGGTTGAACCCAAAACCTTACGTGCCTCCCATGGGTAATTTGCCCAAGGAACGTATTTCTCAAGTGAAAGCTTTCAGTTGCGTTGCTGTAGATTTTGCTGGGCCATTTTTAACTACACTTAGTAAACATCGCGGTATAAAATCAACAAAATCTTATGTTTGTATATTCGTGTGTTTTGCTAAAAAGGAAGCAAGTCACATTGAGTTGGTGTCAGATCTGTCTTGCGAAGCTTTTCTTTGCGCTCTACGCCGCTTTATCGCTCGAAGAGGTCGAATTACTATGATTTGGTCAGATAACGCAACCAATTTTACCGCGAGTAATAAACAAATTCAAGAAATGTTTAAATACGCTACTGATTCTGAGAAAATCGAGTGGAAATTTAGTCCATCTCTCGCCCCACATTTTAATGCTTTAGCAGAAGCTGGAGTGAAATCCATTAAGACTCATTTGTACCGTGTTATAGGTGAACAAGTACTAACGTACGAAGAGTTCTATACTGTTTTAGTACAGATCGAGGCTTTGCTAAACTCAAGACCATTGAGTCCGCTTTCCAATGATCCAAACGATTTATCAGTTTTAACACCAGGTCATTTTCTAACGCTAGAACCCCTTTCTATATTGCCAGATAGAGACTTATCTCACTTAAACCTAAATCAGTTAAGTCGATGGCAATTGTTACAGAGGCTTCACCAGGACTTTTGGTCTAGGTGGCACAAGGAGTATCTCCATACCCTTCAGCAGCGCGGGAAGTGGTTGGAACCCACTTCTCTACCTGTTGAAGTTGGTACTCTTGTATTGTTAAAAACAGATAATGAACCACCCTCCAAGTGGCACCTAGGCAGAATAAATGCTCTTCACCCCGGTTCAGATGGTGTAACACGCGTTGCTACAGTCCACACTAATCAAGGAGATTTTAGGAGACCTATGGTAAAGCTCTGTCCTTTACCACTTCCTGAAAAGGACTCTAAAAATACTAATTAAGGTCCCTCAGACCTTAATGGTGGGCAGGATGTTGCGTATCCGCTCACTAATTTATATTTGTTTAGAATTAATTTTGCTTTATTTTTCTACTCCCTAAGTTTTGGGTAATGCGCTGGTTACAAGCGCAGAAATTGAGAATTTTATTTTTTTTATTTTGTCTCTCGAATTTATTTTCTTATCGCGATATAAAATTGGGAAGACTTTTTTTGTGGTATAATGTGTCATCAGAAAAGAATGCACGGAACAATATTCTTTCCTGTTAGAATCGCCGTATAAATTGTTGATATTATTCACTATGTGTGATCGCTACTTTTACCTCTAAATTTATAGTACTTTATAAAACTTTAAGTGCCATTTTGAGTGGATATAATGATGCTGTAATTGGTGATGGTTGCCAGAGGATCCTCATGAAGAAACCAAGAAAATTGGACTCTAATAGCTCTCGGTAAGTCTTCCCAATTACGAATTCTTAACTTATAATTTTGCGGAAAAACCACCTATTTATAAAACAAAAAAAACAAGGACTAGAAATAAACACTAGTTTTTATTTTTTTAAAGGTAATTTTTTTAATTTGGAGAAATTTTGGCCTTTTCTGCAGGTTTCTAGTGTTACTCAGCGTAAATAAAAATTCAGAAACACATAAATCAAGAAATATATTTTTTTTTTCTTGGAATCGACCAAAAAGTGAAGTATGGTTAAAATAAGTATATTTTGGTGAGCGTATTTTATTAGGTATTATTCATTTTAATATTAATTTTTTATTAACTTCTCCAAAACTAAACAATTTTTGAAAAAAAACTCACAACAAAAATATCACAATGCTGAAAAGTTCGTGAGATTGAAAATCCTGCATTCTTGTCTAGTAATTGATGACGAAACGCGACCACATACTAGTTAAAAGTGTAGCAACTTCCGACACTACGTTTTTCACTAGAAAACCATGGCAGCGTGCTTTCGTCTAAAAAGAAGTCCAGTATTTGACGGCGCGACCACAAAAATGCTGCATTGTTGACTAGTATAAGAAGATGCTGCATTTTTCTCTAGAAAAGCCTGACGTTTTGCAGATACTACGTATTTTTTAGCAACATAGCTTTTATGGGGAACATATCAATATATGCAAATAAAACTTAGTAACTACAAGCCAGGATTTGGTCTCAAATCTAGGGGGGAGGTTCTCAGATTTGAAGTCGTTTATTTCACACATTTTTTATTTTAAAAAATGTTTAAGAAAATATTTGAGAAAATTACATTAAAACTGAGTCGAAATAAAATAAAATCGTTAATATCAACGGTATTATAGCGCCGCAAGCGAAAATTTTTAAGAAAATTGGTCTAAAAAATGTGTTTTTTTTTTATTTGAAATTAAACTAAAATTGTAAATATATCAATGGTTTCAAAGTGCAGCATGCGAAAATGTTTAAGAAAATTAAACTAATACCGTAAATATCAAAGGCGTTATAGCGCCGCAATTTACCCCGTACTTTTGATTTTCTAAATGTTTTCATAAAAAATTTAAAGTCAGGGTAGGAGGGTTAACTACCCCCCTATCCTCCTGAAATCCGCGCTTGAGTAACTACGTATAAATTTTTCAGTTATAAAAAACATAGATAACAAAAAAACGACAAATAAAACCTAATAGCTAAATACTTTTTTTTTGAGGTCTAAAAAGCTTTTTGTTGAAACATTACCTTTTATATCGCATATCTAAAACAAAAGATGCCCATCTCAAAAAAAAAATCATTTCCAGTTTTTTGGGCAAACCGGTTAATGACCCGCTCAATATCAATTTCAATATGTCTGTTGATATGCAGCAACGCTAAGCCTGTCAGACGAATTTCCGTCATAGTGTTTTTAAGTACTTTAAGTTTAGAAGCAACTTTCTGACGAGGCATTGCTTCCTGGCAAACATCCAAGAATGTTCTAATCAACGGAAAAATATTTCCACACTTGTTCATTGCCTCGAAAATATTATCAGGTATGTTTTGATTTAAGCTTTTGCCTACTTCTGACCAATATTGTTTCCAAATACTGACTTCTCCCAATAAAAATTCAAGAATTTGTGTTTTGGAATAATAAAACAGTTTATCGTATCTAGAAACGACTTTAGTTAGTTTTGCCTTGATTTTGGCTTTATGTTAAACTTGGTATGAATATGTTCGGGTCAAAATACTTTTTATGTATGAATTGATTTTGTCTAGAACTTGTTTATAAATTCAAAAATCAAATTTTCTAAAAACAAATTTTTGCCACTTGTATAGAATCTTATGTTGAGCCAAAAATATTCCACAAAGTTTTTTGTAGCAACTACACTTTTCTCACAAAAAAATCTAGTTTGAAATTCTGCAAAAATGGTCAATTTTATTGATTTTTTTTGCACTAAGCTTTTACCAGGAATTTGGAAATAAAAAAATAAAAGCCTAAATTTAAAAGATAGTTGTGGTCTCTGACTAGCATTAAAAAAATATATATAATAATGTTCACTTTGTCAAAGTGACAGGATTTGTCCATAAGGTTTATTAGCTAAGCCATAAAAGAAAGAAAAAATTAATTTTAAAATACGGTACTGATTTTTTACCAATTTGAGTTAAACAAACTAAATTTTATATATAATCAAAAATAATTTTTGCTTTTGTGGTGGCCATATTGAAATTAAAATCAACTTTTCTTTTATGCTCGATAGTTGTTTTCTATGTTGATTTTAATTTCGTCCACTTCCGTCCATCTTGTATTTCAATAGGGCCACCAAAAAAGCAAAAATTATTTTTGTATTTGTATGCAATGTAGTTTGTTTAACTCAAATCGTTAAAAAATCTCAATTGTTTTTAAAAATTAATTTTTTCTTAGCTTTTATGATGGCTTAGCCAATCATATGGACCAATCCTGTCACTTTGACAAGGTGAACATTATTATATACATATTTTTTAATGCTAGCTCACAGACAAAGAACACAGCTATCTTCTGCATTTAGCTTTTTATTTTTTTATTGCCAAATTCCCGGTAAAAACCAATAAAATTGACCATTTTTGCAGAATCCCAAACTAGATTTAATTTGTGAGAAAAGTGTAGATGTTACAAAAAACTTTATAAAACATTTTTTTCTCAGTATAACATTATATACAACCCTAAAAATTTTGGTTTTAAAAAATTGATTTTTTAATGAATGGTGTATAAAATTCTAAAACTTCAATTTTTACAAATTTTGAAATATTTAAAAAAAAAACTAAACGTGCTACAAAAAAGTTCATTTTACATTTTTTACTTAAAATTGAATGTTTTATTGTATGCTAGTTTTTATTTTTTTAAAGGTAATTTTTTTAATTTGGAGAAATTTTGGCCTTTTCTACAGGTTTCTAGTGTTACTCAGCGTAAATAAAAATTCAAAAACACATAAATCAAGAAATATATATTTTTTTTCTTGGAATCGACCAAAAAGTGAAGTATGGTTAAAATAAGTATATAAATAAGATAGGAGAAAAGTCATGTCCCAAAAAAGCACCTATTGTTTTTTGTATGTATATGTTTATGGTCATCGCTTTTGTGAATGGGCCCTTTGGTCAATATGCACTTTTATCCGTGCGCGCGTTTGGGTGAGCGTATTTTATTAGGTATTATTCATTTTAATATTGATTTTTTATTAACTTCTCCAATACTAAACAATTTTTGAAAAAAAAACTCATAACAAAAAAATCACAATGCTGAAAAGTTCGTGAGATTGAAAATCCTGCATTCTTGTCTAGTAATTGATGACGAAACGCGACCACATACTAGTTAAAAGTGTAGCAACTTCCGAAAAGTTCAAGAATTTGTGTTTTGGAATAAGAAAACAGTTTATCGTATCTAGAAACGACTTTAGTTAGTTTTGCCTTGATTTTGGCTTTATGTTAAACTTGGTATGAATATGTTCGGGTCAAAATACTTTTCATGTATGAATTGATTTTGTCTAGAACTTGTTTATAAATAGAAACTATAATACTGTTCTTTATTTTCAATGGTTTGCGCGGTAAGTTCATCATGCTTCTGTAATTTCTCATTTTTTCTTCTTCAGGGTTATTAACACCAGCATCTTTGTAGTTGTTTACTTTTTTCTGGAGCAAAGGGGAGGCCGATCGCCTCTCCCGCCCCCACCTGGGACCGCCACTGTTTTTAGTCTTTTTTTTAATTTTTCTAAAAGATGAAGAACATCATTTTACACAATAATATGTAAAAGTCTCAAAATCGAAAATTTGGAAGTTACTGCGTTCTTCACACGGAGGGCAGTATACTACTCTCGGCAACAAAGAACAGATAATGCTGCTTTTTAGCACATTATAAAATATCATCTCTAAAAATTAGAAGTCACCATTAGCACAGCTAAACAACCTCACTAACTCTTGAGAAAACCGTTTAGAAGCACCTGACGCCTGAAACTTCCTTACACCAGATAACGGAACAGTGGTAAGAGAATTTGATTAGGAAAAACCAGAATATAATAGTTAATTTTTAAATTATATCTGGTTTTAAATGTTACTGATGCGGGGCCTTGGTTTTGCCTTTTTTACATATACCACTCAAATCGAATTAGAAGCTTTGATGTAAGATGAATAACGAAGCAATAAAATAATATAAATATAAAAAAAAAATCTAAACTTAAAAATTAAATAAGACAGTTTGGTCATAAATTATACTCACTTATAGTATAGAATGGAAAAGGCATAATAATACATATACTGAGAAAAATCGCTGTGGATTTTTTTAAATTTTTGTTGTGGAAAAAAATTATGTGAAAAAATACGAAAATTGGTGAAAAAATACTGATACAAATGTTTAAATATTTTTACGAAAATTGTTGTATGTTTACTGTATAGATTTCGTACAGTGGTTTTTAATTTTTGACAATAATTTTGTAAAATTTTTGATACTCAACAATTGAAATAAGATAATAGAAAATAAATTTACGGAGTAAAAAAATGATTATTGCTCTCAACTCAACGTATTTAGGAAAATGCCAACATTTTGTGGCAAAATTTTTACTAAAGAGTTCATTGTAAAAATTCTTATTAAAATAAATACACAGGTTATGTAACAATAATTAACAATTGCTTATCTGGCAAGTTTGCTCTAACAGCGCTCTTTTGATTGAAAATTGGTAGAAAAGAGTGTATAAAAAAGTAATAAAATACACAATATTGTGTAAAAACCGTATCGAAATCAATGTAACGATTTTGTTAGAAATTTAACAACAAATATACTCAAAGAACGATGTTTAAAATGTTTACACAAATTGTTCTTAGTGCAAGTGCAAGCTGTATAAAATTTTTTAGTCATCCGTTAATCGGTTAAGGAAGATTCCCCCATTATTATGATAGGTAGGTCAATGCGAAAATTTGACGAAAATAGTCTACAAAATTTAAATTAGGAAGTAGTTCGACACTTAAAAAAAAGTACTATAATAGTAATAGCAGATAGTTTTGTTCATTGACCAAATATATAAGCTTTATGCTGACGGTTTTATCTTTTTAAAATTCTTTCCTTGCTGGAATCGTGAAAGTTTTAGCAAGTTGTACCCTAATCTAATTACCAATATTTCGCCCTTTATCATGAGTTTTCTCTTGCCACCATGAAAGTTAATCGGTTACTGAACGAAGTTTGTTTTTTTTTCAGGACATGATAGCAATATCAGAAATACAATCTACTACGTAGTTTAAGAACATTAATTAATGCTTTTTAACCGTTTGTATTTCATTGAATTTGAGAAATGCGATCAACGTCATTTGGCGGATTTATGGGCGTTTTATAATAATTACTGACATGTCTGAAGTGTTACTAAAAGCTTTTTCCCTAGGTCGTAACTACGACCTTGAAAAGACATCATATGCTCTGTTTATACGGGCCCCTTAAAGCGCTTTTATATAAGGATGATTTCAAAATTTTTCGTATAAACACTACTAAAACCGTTTAAGCACCAAATTGGCAGTTTATCACTTTAAAACGGATTTTAAGGTCGCTATCAACACTTTAAAAACGTTTTAGCACATTGCTTGCAACCACCGGTGTAACTAGCTCTCTGACCTGGGGGTGGCCTAGGGAGGGCCTAGCTGACACTCCTAGATAGTGATGTTTTTCTCAAAACTGTTTAATATTATCTCGAATATTATTCATTATTACCTTAACTAAAATTAACCGTATCTTTATTTAACTCAACCCAGCTGTTTGATATAAATTAACTTAAATTAACTGCAATTTCCTTGTCTTATGTAAAAATATTTCCAGAACGTGGTCTCCTGTAATCTCTTCTTTAATTAAATCATTCTGGATGTTAATAATTGGCAACACGGGAAAATCGGATTTGTCACATTGTAGTTCTGGTTCAATTTTTCATTCTACGCATCGCAGAGAAGCTTCGCTAACAACTTAATAGAAAAAAAAGAGCAATCTGAAATAATTTCTAGAGGTTGGTACAGAAGTCTTGTCTAGTAGAATCTTTGGTAGATTTTAAATTTATTTCTAAATTTTTACAAGTAATCATATTTCTTTGTACCAAGATATCAACTTCCTTCCACACCTGCAATCGTGCAGTAATTTTCAATAAAATTTTGACTGTCTTCGATGTTTTACTTAAATAAAGCATTTACCGATGTAGCCAATAGCAACTTTGAAAACCTCTCTCTAGAATTAGCTGCTAAATTATTCCTTATTAGGTAGTGCATGTTTATTTTCCAGTATTCTAAGGAACTTACATCTAATGGCAACTCTATCGCGATGTTCAAGAGCGACTTCCACTATTTGTGCAGCAATTTGCCGTTTCCGTTTTGATACTCTGATAGGTTCTGAAGAAATAATATGTTTATCAAATGAAGAATAAATATTTTTAAAACTGTTTTTTCGCTTCTTCTAGAGACTGTAGCGTACCATCTATTAATAAATAAAATAAAAGTACTGACTAAAAACGTTGATAAGTAATAACACAAAGTATGGAATGTGCAGTCAAATGCAAAACTCGGCTTTTTGAATAGATGTTAATAGTCCAACAACTTTAAGGGTTATCCAAATATCCTGGTTATCAGTTACTTCACTTTTTAGTGCCATTTTACTCGCTCCACTTAAAGTTTAATAAATCTGTAGTAGTAGAAAATTTAGATACTCCCAAAAATTTAATACCGTAGATCTCTGCAACCGTTTTAAGTTTTTTATGATTTCCTGGTTGCGAGAAATGCACTTACAATACCTCTAATGTATTAAAGAAAGAAGCTGCGGGTCAACAACAACTAAATTAAGTCTATGTGCCAAACAATGAATGTATATTGCCAAAGGATGTTCTTCTCTTATTAAACCTTTTAAGCCTTTACGTTTCCCAGACATTATACTAGCCCCGTCATATGACTGACAACTACTAGCTATAGTTTTCTGGAGGAGTCTGGAAGGATCTGGGGAGAAGCAGCCACCCAGGCCTCCCCCCTAGTTACGCCGGTGCTTGCAACTCAAATAAATACTCAACCCTGCACTAAGAAAAATATCCACTAATCCTAAGTAAGAATTCATTAATTCCAAGTAGAAACTTTATTTAATGAGACAAGTGAACTGTCTACTTATCATAAGTTAAGTAAAATAACATATTAACCATAAGTAAAAACGTCACTTACCGTTAGTGGAGTATCTACTAACCGTTAGTAAATATATAGTAGCGCAAAACCATATAACTCCTAAAATATGGCTTTAAATAAAATAAACCATACACCCTAAGAAAAAAAATAAAAACAACCCGGTTCAAATCGACAACGTACAAGTTGATAGACCAATAATTTGCAAAATTCTCCTGGGATAACCGTCCCTATGGACCACCATCATTAAATTTCTAAAAATGACGTCATGGGTAGACAAGTTCCTCATTTAAAATTGGAGAAAATGGCAGTTCTATTCAATAAAACCTTTAAAATGTTATAGAAATTCATAATAAAATAAATAAAAAAACGAAACATGGTACTATAAAAACCTTCAGAAAAAAAATCTTTTTGAAAATTTCGATAAAGTTGAGGTACAAAATAATAAATAATAAAAGGCGAAATCAGAAAATCAGGTCTAATCAAAATCACCACTTCCTGACCTAAGGGTCCAAAGTTTGGGTAGCCATTTTACAACAAATAAAATTCATATTTTACAATTTTATTACCCACTAAATCTTTGTTCCTGGGGGACTAATGCCAAATGACCTGCTTGTTTATAAAGCCCACTTCATCCTCTTTTAAAGGTGCTTTCAGGTGTTAAAATCAACAAGATAGAAAAAGTTTTATTTAACATAAAGGGGTAGAAGTGGTAAAAAAACAAAAAAAAAAGCCCGACTCGGCCAATGAATTACTCCATATTAAAAAAATCACTTGGGGTTTAATACAAAAAAGTAAACAAGGACAAAGGTAAGAGCTTGTGGGAAATTCTGGTTTTATTAAAATCACCACATAAACTTGAAAGCTATATAGTTTTAAAAAAAAGTTAAAAATAAAATATTTGATTTTTTTTTAATTTTTTAATTCTATAACTACTTTTTCATACGACTGACTTGAAAAAGGGTGTTTTGCGCATGGAGAACACGATCTGAAAACGACATTTTGCAAAATCCCGAAACTTTGTTGCAATAATATTCTTTTTGTCCGATTTAATTTAAATTGGACTCAAATATTTTATATCAGCAACCTGTTAACCCATATAATTGCAAAATGGTTTAAGTATAGCTTAGAGGCCGAAACGGCAAAATTATTATACAGTGTGTCCAAATATACATAGAATAACAAAGTTAAAGAAATACAAAATCCGTTAAATAAAGAAAATGCGTCTATGTCTGCTTAAAAATATTTCAGATATAGGTTATTCAAAATTAATACCGTTGCGTAGGTGCAGAATATAAAAGATCGTAATATTTTCAATTTATTTAAGCCTACTGATTACAAAGCATATTTTTCTAATTTGTCACTTTTTGATACTTTTAAGCTACACTGCAAGTTATTATTTAATTATAGCTTTAAAACTAGAATAGTTTCACAAAGTTTTTATAAATTTTTTACATTAAAATAAAGAAATTTCTATAAACTTTATTTTATTATATTTATAATAAATGATTTATACTGGTTTACAATTATATTTCTCATCACTAAAGCATTTTATTCAATTAACGAATTTCTTGATCAAAAAATTATTATCGTACAGTCAAAAGTACTTATTTTGTTTGAGTAATATTAAAAAAATGATTATAAATTATTATTAACTTCCTGAACTAAATAATTTCTACTCTGTTTTCTTTTACAGCACTACACCGTAATTCCAGGAATGCCTTCCTCAAACATGCTGAAAATATAAAAATTATGTAAAAAATCATACTTTGCAAAAATATTAGGAAAAATTTGCAGCGCCCCCTATCGACAAAACATATTTTCGTCTCTATCATCAATATTATACATGTTTATTCAATCAAAAGTAAAAAAAAAAAAAACAAAAAAATACTAAATCATCTTTATGTTATTCACATAAATGGTCGTGCAAATACATTTATTTAGCAGGCACACTACCCTTAACTTAGATCTCTAACAAATTTTGCGATGTTTTGCGATTTTTTTTGATATACGTTTCCTAATAAAGCATACTTGCCGCTATTAAAAAAACTATAAGTAACGTTGGCATCCGTTGGTGTTCACCTAGTTTTTATCTAACA
Source organism: Oxystoma pomonae (assembly GCA_963921995.1). Lineage (NCBI taxonomy): Eukaryota > Metazoa > Arthropoda > Insecta > Coleoptera > Brentidae > Oxystoma > Oxystoma pomonae. The sequence goes on along the minus strand of OY998166.1, from coordinate 74,407,070 downwards.
AAATTGGAACAAAACCTGTTTTTTTACTTACTTTGTCAATATATTTTTGGTACAAAATATTTCACTCAAAACATATTTGCAAACTGTCACAAATCTGTTTCAAGTTTGTTTATAATATGTCACTCGGAGTCAACGCCTACTATTCGAAAACATATTCAAAAATTGGCATATTCTTGAAAAGATTATACTGACATCTTATGAGTTATACAAATGTTCATTTCAGGACCACAGGAAAACCTATCTAGTTGTTTTTTTTTGTTAACTTTATGTGACTTTTTCTTAACTCACCTTTTCTTAAGCCAATGTTGTTTTCAGAAATGCCTAACGTAAACCTTACTTTTTGCTACTTAGTTTTGGAATTTTGCCTACAGTGCGACGTGTGCAAAACGTTTTGCACACGCTTATACACGGGTGTCCCGTCATTGTGATTTTTGTTGTTGTCACCCAACAATATAAGTTGGCTGAATTCCATAGCAACCGTCACGGCTGCTTGTGATTAAATACTAAATAAAACGAGTTGAATTGAAATTTCATTTTTCTGGTCTCTGTTTATTTGCAGTCATATAAAAAGTATCGCAAAAACTCGTTTGAAAACCTCTTTGCACACTCCCTCGACTTGACTAAACTGTCTCGATCGTGTGCAAAAATCGTTTTCAAACCTTGTTGTTTAAATAACTATTACGCTAAAGTACGCCTAATTGTATTATGTGTCATGCATCAACGGAAGCGCCATACAATGCTCCTAAAAACGAGTTACTGTTCATTCTAATCATGCAAGTGGCTTTTGAAATATTGTATTAAATTTGTTGCAATGTCTAGGTTTTTCCACGTTTTCAAAGATGGCCGTCTGGCACCCCCCTCCCATTGCTTTCAAAGTTATTAGTATGCTTACGCATATCTTGGTAGGGCTATCTACCCACCATATCAAGTTTTTGTTCTCCCTTCACGCACCAAAAAGGGCAAATTTTACTGTACTAAAAGAATAAAACTATAAAAGATTCTCTAAAAAAAAGTTTCAATGCTTTGTTCTAGGTTTTTCATAGTTTTTACATAAAAAGGGCGTTTATCAGCGTAAAACCTAGCTTTTAAAGAATTTCTTAAATTTAAGCCATCCTGGACAGCTATAGGTTAAATCTAGAAAGCTAAGTTTTAGTTTATTTATAAGGTATTACAAAACCTGCCTTAGGTTTTTTTAAATTCGGCAACGGTTTTCTCCAACAACCTCTGTTTTTGGGGATAAAAGGGAAATTATATAAACAGTTGAAGATATTGCGTGGCATATCAAATTAAAGCTATTTTTATCATCTATACGAAACGGCATTACATTTTTCAAGAAAAAATAGCTGCGAAAAAAAGGTCCCTGGAGGATACAGTAAAATAATTTTTGTGCAAAATATAGATGAGAAATCCGCAAATTAAAAAAAATATAAAAATGTTACCCAATTATTTTCTTTGTAAGAACATTACTTACTATTACTTATTATACACTCTTTAAAAAGAACTAGAAAAATATAGTTTTTTGAACATTTTTACCTATCGCACATTATTATTAATAAAAAGAAAGGTTCGTGGCATATCGGACACACATTTTGCTTTTCAATTCATTACGACCAGGACTACAAGATCTAATGGATAGTGGCCTGTTTCATCATTGTTAGGAATCATCAGGGTAACATAGGACTCTACCTGGCGTATGAAATATAATATAAACAACCACACCCAGCGAATTTAAACAACTTTCGTCGTGCAGTGCGCCGCCTATCGGAATAAAGCGAAAAGCAAAACGTTAAAGGATGCAAATATTAATAAGAATGAAATTTGTGAGCAGGACAAGAAAAAAGAAACCTGCGAAACTGCACCGGTTACTGAAAGAAGACCGTTCAAAATACAACGTTCGCAGCAACTCCACCCCCAATTGAAGTTTATACTACGTCGCCTTATATTAAGGCTCAGCAACAATCACTCCGGAGGAGGCTTGGTGCGCAAAACAAAGCCAAGTAAAATTTAAAAAAAGGAAATTGTTGTCCGTGAAAAATAAATAAAAAGAAAGGTTCGTGGCATATCGGACACACATTTTGTTTTTCAATTCATTACGACCAGGCCTCCAAGATCTAATGGATAGTCCAGAAACCTTTTTGAACGGTCTTCTTTCAGTAACCGGTGCAGTTTCGCAGATTTCTTTTTTCTTGTCTTGCTCGCAAATTTCATTCTTATTGATATTTGCATCCTTTAATGTTTTGCTTTTCGCTTTATTCCGATAGGCGGCGCACTGCATATAGCCATCCAACATTCCGAGTTGTTTGACGACGGAAGTTGTTTAAATTTGCTGGGTGTGGTTGTTTATGTTATGCTTCATACGCAAGGTACAGTCCTATTTTACCCTGATGATTCCTAACAAGGATGAAACAGGCCTGTAGGTTTCTGGACTATCCATTAGATCTTGGAGGCCTGGTCGTAATGAATTTAAAAGCAGAATGTGTGTCCGATATGCCACGAACCTTTCTTTTTATTTTTCACGGACAACAATTTAAAACTGACCATTATGTATAGTTAGTTATTTATCCAACTGAGAAAAATAACATGATACCTAATTATAAAAATACGAAATTATTTAAAGTTCAAATCTATATGAACTTTCTTAATTTTAGCCAGCTAATTGTGTCCCTAGCTATGGCAATTTAAATATTTAACTGAACATTTTGCCTAAATTACAAGAAACTGGACCGGTCGGTGGGTCGGTTATATTTGAATTGTTAACTGTGCTGACAAAAATTGCATAAAATTAAAGTAAACCGCACTTAAGTAGTTCTCAACAATGTTAATTTATAAGTTCGCAGTTGAAAATTTTAGGGTGGTTTAATCAGGAAATGCCTAAAAAATTTAAATCTTTTTTTTTCTTGCTTTTGAGACCTGAGAGCCGGAAAAGATAGAGATGTCATTTAATGAGAGTTAATCACCGTGCACAGCTTTAGAAAATAGCTATTACTTACATGGTTAGTAACAAACGTTATAGCCAGACGAACTGTTTAAATAATTCTAGAAAATCCTTAATTAAATTAAACATAAATTTAGTTACTTACTCTATTCTATATAAGGACCGCAAGATACATAAAAACTGTATTTTATATCTCTTTTCCCAATTGTACACTGAGAAATTTTCAACTCTGCTGGCGCCTATTTAGCCAAAAAATCTTGCTAGAACAGCAACGTTTTTAGTTGGGATAGCAAAGTTTTTTGCTAGAATGTTAGGTTACTAAATTTGATTACTGGCCTAACTATATTTTGGCTAGGGCTACTAAACATTATTTTCCTACCCGAGTTTTAGCAAGAAACTTTGCCGTTGTAGCAGAAACTTTGCTGTTCTAGCAAGGTTGTTTGGCAACATAAGCGCCAGCCAAAAACACTTTATGAAAAATGGCTTTTGCGTACTTTATTAAAAGATTTCTAGTTTCTATTTCTACATAGTATATTTATAAGCTAAATATTTTTAAATTTCTTTAATTTTTAATCAGTCAAGACCAATTTTTCTTGCTTTTTTATAAATATCGTCCCGTCTTAGTTTCCTAAACGACTTTAGGTAAAAGGCAACAAAAAACTTCAAGGAAGTACCAATATAAATGGTGTTTTAAGAAGTTAATTTTAAATTGGATAGATACTTCTAGGAAAATAATTGCTTTCCTATTTTTCTTTTACTATAGTTGTTGGAAACGGGCTATTTAATTTTGTTCAGCTCTAATGTTTTTTAAACAGACTGGAGGATACCACAGTTTAATAGCTTTTTTGGTGTAAGGAAACGGGCTGGAGTATTTTATTGGCACTTGTAATTTACGACAGAATCTTGATTATAAAATAAAATACATTACTGCACACTTGCACTTGAATTAGATCTACTACACAGTAAAAAAGTGTTCAGTCCATACCAGGAAATGATTTAAAAAACTGCCTAATTCTGGGTTGATATAGCAGGATTAGTTTCTGAGATATAGGGCTTTAAATTTGACTTTAAATTTGGACATGGTCCATGTTTTCCTTCCACAACTTTTTTTACTGCCGCCATTCCAGGAACGTCTGTAGACGTGGTGAACAATGTCGTCAGTTGTAATATCTCAGAAACGTTCCTTTGGACGTTCCTGAAATGTCTACTTGGACGATCCTTGACCGTACTTATCTGAATCTCCACGGTATATTCTGGGAATACGGTCCAGGAACGTCAACGGACGTTCTTTTGAATGTTCCCGGTACCTTTCGGCGTATATGTTCCGGGAACGTTCAAATACGTCGACAAACGTTCCGGGAACGTTCTCGGAACGATTAATGTCGTCAACTGTAACGCCTCGGGATCGTTCCTTTGAACATTTCTGGAACCTTTACTTGGACGACCCTTGGCCGTTCTTTATATAAACTCATTTTGGAGTCCTTATACAATAAAATTCAAGTATCTTTCATTATATGAAACGAACGTCGAAAAGATATACATACATATTTTACCAAAGTACGTCATCTAGCTGCTAAATGAGTAACTAATTAAAACTGCAGTACATGCGTCTCTGTTTAAGACGTGCCCTGAACGTTCCATTGGAACTTTTTCTTGCAACGTTCCAAGGCGTACTTTTTAAGGCTGTGACTTTTGGGACATACGGGGATCTAAAAAGGTCGTACCCTGAACGTTCAATTAGAACTGTTTTTAGATCTTTTTCTTGGAACGTTCCAAGGACGTAATTTTTAGGTCTGTGACTTTTGTGACCTATGGGGATCTAAAAAGGACTTCCTCTGAACGTTTAATTGTAACTTTTTTTAGACCTTTTTCTTGGAACGTCCCAGGGACGTACTTTTTAAGGGTGTGACTTTCGCGACCTATGGGGATCTAAAACGGACGTCCCCTGAACGTTCATTTGGAACTATTTTTAGACCTTCTTCTTGGGACGTCCCAGGGGCGTACTTTTTCGATCTGGAACGTTCGCGATCTATGAGGAACTAAAAAGGACGTCCCCGGGACGACATGTGTTATTAAGGGTTTCTCTATTTGTCCTGAATAAAACACCCTTTTCATCCAAGTAAAAATTTTTCTGTATATGTTCTTTGGTACCACCAGAAAAGTAACTGGTTTGTAAGTTTTAAAAAAGAAATAAAACAACCGTTTTTAAAGAAATTCCAATTTTCATTTTCTTTAGAATAATGCCAGTAAGATAAAAAAAACCTTTTTAGCTTGAGTGGTACCATTAATTGCAAAAGTGGTAGTTACCTTTAATGCTTTTTAATATTTTTAACATACTGGTGAAATCGAAAAGTGATTCAAAATAACTTATGGGTAGGTTATACAAACTTTTTCTAGATAAATTCAATTGAAAAGCTTGATACGAATATGTTGGTACCTGTATTTGACCAATCAAATTGCTCGTGTGGTATATGCTTTTAGGCCAACTTGGGGTTGGCAACAATTTCAATCAGCAGTTCTGTCATCGCACCCTTCAAAAAAATCGGGCATCGTTCGAAACATCGCATAAACAAGTCAAAAATTAAGTGTATTTTGGCTTTATTTCGAACGCGTTAGGTATAGCGATACCGATGCGTTAAAATATTTACTTTAAGTCTCTAATAGTTCTTTTAACTTACGTGATAAGAATTACACTGTTAATGTTTTCCATGTTTACCGTACCAATTTTGCGTAATAAACAAATGGTTTTTTTTTGTCATATATAGTACTTTATTATAACAAAAACTGAGTTGCCATTGACAACCGGATTTTTCACTGCATTGTTTATGTCAACATTCTGACAGTTTCTGATTTAATTCCCTAAATACTACTCGAGCTTCAAAATTATCCAAATAATTTTTGACTCATACATGTTTTCCTTGCAAATTTCACTCATCCTGTGCCTATGCGATTCGTGAAATTATAGAAACGTCGCAATCGTGAAAAATTATCGTTTTTTTTAAACTCTAGTGGTATCCTGACACTAAGATTAACTCAGAAGTGTATAACCTATATGGCACCAAAAATATTTAACCTTTTAACTGCCGATCAAAAAACGTCAATCTATTAAAATTACAAAAAAAAAATAAAAATAATTAATTATGAAAGCGTTAAATCCTATTTTCCGTAAAGGAAACTATTCAAAAATACCAAAAAACTTAAACAAGCAGAGTCACTTATTCTAATTCTAATTCGACTAAAATAAATCCATTTAAGTTCTTTTTTCTTTTGGACTTTTGTTTTACATATAAACTAAATCTTAAGAAATGATCTAGCATTAGTAGAGATAGTAGTTATTAAGCATAAATAATATATTTATATTGCGCCAAGAGTATATATTGAAGAGAGTAGGAAAAGCTACGCGCTGGCAAAAGTACTGCCTTAGTAGCACTCCCTTCCTATTTTATTCATATTCCTTAAATTTTTATTTTATTTTTATTTATTTATCTCTTTCATCAGATTTTATTTATTTAATCAGGTTTTATATTAATTGTAATTATTATTTAGTTTGGATTTTAAATAAAGTATTCACCCATTCACTGATTCATTCATTCATTCATACATTACACCGCAATAATTTTCGCACTTACAGCGAAAATTTCCCTAGTGTCAATTTAACTGGAAATTTTACACGAAAATTTTCAAAAATTAATAAGTGAAAATTGCATCCGTTTTGAAAATTGCATCTGGAAATATCCTGGGGATAATTGTCATTTTTGACATTTTGGCGTTTATTAGGCAGGCAATTATCGATTTCATTTCTACAACTTTTTCTCTTAGTAATCTAAGGTATTTAATATTTTTTATAATACTGTAACAATTTTTACGTTCAAAAACAGAGCACTTTCACATTGTAAATAATTATTTTAAATAAATTTTGACACTGACATAATCATTATCAAACAACAAAGTAATACTTGCACAAGTTTTATATAATTAATTTATAGATTTATTTAAAAAATAAATTTCATATTATTTGACTTTAATTTATCCTGCAAATCTATAGATTTAATATACAAATTATTGTTAGTTAGACAAGACTACTTTAATAACAAATAAAACTGTACCGTTCAGTTGAGAAGAAAATAAAAACAAAATAGTAAAAAATTAATAATAATAAAAAATGAAAAAAAAAATAAATATAAAAATACTATAAATAAAAAATTTGGTTTGGAAGAAACCAGTCTCTGGCTTAATGGTTCGTAAGACAGAAGCCGCATTGCCCCTTTGGATCGCGAGGCTTATCCGTTGAGAGATGAAGCTTTTCACTTTTTTAGGTTTTATTTTATGACTTATTTCATAAATTAAGTTCTTAGCTTCATCTCCCCACGGACCCAAAGTCTCAACACAGAAAGGCACAAAAATAAAACGTTCTTCCAATTCTCTGTACTTCGCCCTTTTCTGAACTTTCCACTCTCAAGAAAGGACCTTTTTGTTCAATTTTCTGCCACCTTGATCCTTTTTCGGTCCCATTTTTGGCCAAGTTGGCTATGACTTCTTGTTGACAGTTTTTAGCTTTTGTTTTTTTAGCTGTTTTGACACTTCTAAAACAGCTCTTTTAAATTTGTTTCAAAAGTTTTGTTTAAAAAAATGGACTGAGATCTATGAAATAAGTTGAATCCGGAAAAAATAAAATAGAAGCTGCTTCAAGAGTCACTTTCGATTTGCTGCCTGAAAAATCTTAAGAACGCTACCAGAACGTGTATTCTTGAATAGGGAGCGGCATATATCTACATATACTTATAGAACAAAGAATGTGATATAAATATTACATTTTACCGTTGGGAATATTACTAACACATACAGGTGATATAAATGTCATAGAAACGTGATGTGAAACATGACTGTAATACGACCAGAACGTTTTTTTTTAAAGAATTATAGTAATATACCTGGACACTGACTATAATATCCCACATAGCAAATAGTTGGTACCTATATTTGACCAATCAAATTGCTCGTGTGGTATTGAATGGATATGATTTTGTGATTCAAAACATGTCCAGATGGTCACGAGATGGATATCCAAAGTTATGCAGTGGATATATATCTACATGAATGTATCACCATTATGTTGATGTACTAATTGAGATTAGATATCTAAATAACTTTTTCCTGTCTTATATGTATAATAATATTACCTGCTACATAGAGAACATATTGATTCCAGTGCCATCTACCTACAATAGATGACATTAAACTAAATTATAATTATAAGTCATGCAAATCGCGTTCTTTTCACAGGATAGTAATATTTTCAGCAAACATGTCAAAATCCTGACAATAACATTATTTTTGGAAATATTCATAAAAATATCTTGATTATCAGGTTATCATGGGTATATTATCATCTAAAAAAATATAACTATCACAAACTCTTAAAAAATATTCAACAAAAAATAAGTCTGCAACATTCCTGTCATATACGCAACAGAATATTCCAAAAATTACTTTGAGGGAATATTCCTATAACATGAATATTCCTCCAATAAAGAAGTTAAAAAAAAAAGAAAAACCTCCAAATCAGTTAATCCAACCGAAAAGAAACTAAAAAACAAAAGATCAAAAGATCTTGGGTGGAAATAACGAAAATTCAAACTTAGAGAGCATCCCACAAGGAACACACAAAAGATCAAAGCGAAAAGAGAAATGATTAAACGATGTTTCGCCCTGGATAACCAGCGTGAGCTCATCACACTGGTCACCCTCCAATATACATCATTAAACGCCATCATACACTTTGATTTCCAACCTTGAACTACTCATAAATAGGCATCGTTCCGCACGGTACTTATCCAAGTTACCTGATACGAATTCGTCCTAGCGTGTTAACATTTCCAGTAGGATTATGCTCCTAAGGCAATTAAAACAAAAACGAAGTTAAAAGAAAACCTCCAAATCAGTTACTTCAACCGAAAAGAAACTAAAAACTAAAAGAACAAAATATCTTGGGTGGAAATAACGAAAATCCAAACTTGGATGAGCATCCCAGAGAAATGATTGGAAATCAAAGTGTATGATGGTGTTTAATGATGTATAGTGGAGGGTGACCAGTGAAACTACTGATGAGCCTACACTGGTTACCCAGGGTGAAACATCGTTTAATCATTTCTTTTTTCGCTTTGATCTTTTATGTGTTCCTTGTGGGATGCTCATCCAAGTTTGGATTTTCGTTATTTTCACCCAAGATCTTTTGATCTTTTGTTTTTTAGTTTCTTTTCGGTCGAAGTAACTGATTTGGAAGTTTTTTTTAACTTATTTTTTGTTTTAATTGCCTTAGGAGCATAATCCTACTGGAAATATTAACACGCCAGGACGAATTCATATCAGGTAACTTGAATAAGTACCGTGCGGAACGATGCCTATTTGTGAGTGGTTCAAGGTTGGAAATCAAAGTGTATGATGGTGTTTAATGATGAATATACATCATATATTGAAGGGTGACCAGTGAAACTACTGACGAGCCCACGCTGGTTACCCAGGGCGAAACATCGTTTAATCATTTCTCTTTTCGCTTTGATCTTTTTTGTGTTCCTTGTGGGATGCTCATCCAAGTTTGGATTTTCGTTATTTCCACACAAGATCTTTTGATCTTTTGTTTTTTAGTTTCTTTTCGGTTGAAGTAACTGACTTGGAGGTTTTTTTTAACTTCTTTATTGTTTTAATTGCCTTACGAGCATAATCCTACTGGAAATATTGACACGCCAGGACGAATTCGTATCAGGTAACTTGGATAAGTACCGTGCGGAACGATGCCTATTTGTGAGTGGTCAAAGGTTGGAAATCAAAGTGTATGATGGTGTTTAATGATGGATAGTGGAGGGTGACCAGTGAAACTACTAATGAGCCCACGCTGGTTATCCAGGGCGAAACATCGTTTAATAATTTCTCTTTTCGCTTTGATCTTTTGTGTGTTCCTTGTGGGATGCTCATCCAAGTTTGGATTTTCATTATTTCCACCCAAGATCTTTTGATCTTTTGTTTTTTATTTCTCCAATGTTATGTAAGTATGACGAATGATCACATGGGATGAAAACGTTATACTTTTGTGCGATGATCCGATCTAACGGATCTCATGAAAATCATATATTCCCGATCACATGGTCCGAAACCGAGGAACAGCGTTGAATCTGGTGACGCTTGCGCAATAAAGAGGTTTTTTTTGGAATGTATTGCTTCCTAAACTGCTTTTCATTTATGGGAGGTGATAGATCGCATGCGATAGATCCCATCGCACGATAGAAAGATCGGATCGTATGACTTTTAAGAATACACGTCCAACTGAACTTTGATGCGTTTATAAACTGGGGCGAATTAAAAAACCGTTAAGAAAATTAATGAAGATATATTGATGTCATATTTTTGGGAAAAATCGACCACCACATTTTTAATGCTCAAAGTATACTCTATACTATAAATATAGGTAAATAAAGGATAAACATAGAAATCTGCCTTTCATGAGTTGTTTTATCATTATTTTGCTTGATTACTTGGCCATGGTCGACCATAACTGGTCATTAGTCATCACTGAATTAGCTGTATGAAGCTAATAGGCACCAGACTATAATTTTTCTAATGTTTTTTTACAATTTTTCAAAAGTTAAAGGTACAAAAATCATTTCTAAATAATAAAGTTTACTTGTTTTTCTTTAGGTTTGATACTAAAAACTACTGGCCTTAGCGGCAATGGCTATCTAGTCAACAAGAAGCAGAAGGTTAACATTTTTTTTATTAGGGAACTGTTCATAAATTACGTAACGCGGCTAGGCGTTGACGAAAGTGGTAGTTACTAAAATGGTTTTTCTGATCGTTTGAAAAAAAAGTACGTACGATACACGACCGGAAAGTGTCTTTACAGGTCTCCGCAGGTTTACAGAACTGGGTCACTACTCGCCCTGTAAATTTCCTGCGTCGACCCGTCCCGTCTAGTGACGTAAATACCTATTAACAAATTAAATTGTGATATTTTGCTCAAATAGGTGGCCTTCAAAATCTTGGACTGTTTTGATCGACTAATAACTTTTTTGTTCCTGTCAGTTTACTTTAGAAAATAGAGAACCTGATGAAATAATCCATGCAATTCTTTTAGAAAGTATAGATATTTTCGTTTTATATAAAGTCTATTAAATTGACCCTGCCGCAATCAATCGGCGGACTTTTCAATTCAATTTCGACTTGTGTAAAACCCATTTCCAAAAGTTATTGGTCACGATTTGTTTTGAAAGACATTCGGTCTGTACTTAATCCACCTAATTGGCTAAAGTAGAACCAGTTTCCGGGCAATCTTTTTAATAAATTTCCATTGGGGCTAAAAGTTGCTTGATGTTTGTCTACGGCGGCAAATTAATTTTAATAAAAGATGGAGAATATCAATATGCAAAGGAAAGGAACTGTTTTCGACTGTTTAAATAGAGGGTGGTACCAGGGCCGTATTATGGGCTGGAACTCCCCCCCCCCCCATAGATTACAAAGCCAAAAGGCACAAAATACCTACTTATTTTTTCCATCGCTTAAGCAGAAAAAAATATAGAGCGGTTTGATTGTACCGATTTTTAGGCAATCTGGGAAACTTCCTGCATTTAAAGCTTTGTTAATTAATAAAGTTAGTATAGGCGAGATTTCTTGAACTATTTCTTTTGAACATTCATTTTTGATATCATCCCAACAAGGTGATTTTTTTTTGTTTGAGATTCATTAAATTTTTTTTGTACTTTAAAAATTAAGAATGTTGATTTTATAATTTTGTATTTTTTAATTTTTTTGCTAAAATAGGTATTGAATTTGCTTAAGATGACGTTTTGCTTAGTTAAAATTAGATTAGCGTTATCTTTAATTTGTTTGATTTTAGTTTTTGATTTAGTTTTCTTACATATTTTATTGACAGTCACCGAAAAGGTAAAATTTTTAATTTGCGCGCATCACTTTTATTATGGTATAAGATAAAAAATTATTTTCTACTTTTGAGTGCATTTAATAAAGGCTTGTATTTTTAAAGTTTTTTTTTAATAAAAAATTATTTTTTAATTTTTAGATTTGTATTCTAAATTGAATCCGGCATATTGAAGTTTTCAAATCTGATCAAAAATTCATATCCCCTTTCCGAAAAACTCTTGTATGTCAATTTTGATTTAAATCAAACAAACTAAATCTTTTTCCCCTCTACTTCCCTCGTTAGAGGGCAGTGTGTACCTAATATTGCCATATTATTATATTGTCGCCGGAACTATAAACGTATACCAAATTTAAGTACACACACTTAATTTTTAGATTTGTACCCTTAATCGTCCATTTTAAATCCACCATATTGAAATATTCAAATTTGATCAAAAATTTATAATCCCTCTCCTTAAAATCCCCTGTATGCAAATTTTGATTGAAATCGAACAAACTAAATCGTTCTCCCCCTCCACGTTCGTCGTTAGGAGGTAGGTACCTGAGAATACCATATTATTGTATTTTCACCGGAATTCTAAACTCATACCAAATTTGAACACCATCGGATGTGGATAAGTCAGTTCAAATTGGTTAGCAAAACATGACCGAAAATCGTCCATGTTGAATCCGCCATATTGAATTTTCAAAATCTGATCAAAAATTCGTATTCCTTATCCCCAAAAGCCCCCGTATACCAATTTTGATTGAAATCGGACTGTAGGTGTTTTCCCCCCTCCACTCTCCTTGTAGGGGAGAGGGGTGCCTAATAATGGCATATTGTTGAAAACAATCGGATGTGTATAAATTAGTTAAAATTGGTTAGCAAAAGATGACCAAAAATCGTCCATCTTGAATCCACCATATTGAATATTCCAAATCTGATTATAAATTCGTTATCTCCATCCCCAAGTGCCCCAACACACCAAATTTCAACGAAATAGGGCAAACTTCAACTGTACCCCCTCCACCCCCTTCGAGTAGGGGTGACCTGTGAATTTCATCATACCATATTCTTGTGTTGTCATCGCAACTATATAAGCATGCCAAATTTGAAGCTGATCGGATATCAGGAAGTTGGTCAAAATTAGCTGGCAAGATTCCACCCGAACAAACATATCTAGTTAGATACATTTCAAGTTTTTAATTACTCATTTACGGTCCTAGGATAATAATAAAGCTTAAACGTAAACCACAAGATGGCGATGAAACTTGACGCAAAAATGTGAATCATTTTTCTATATTTTTAGGACAATAAATATTTATTAAACGTAAATAAATCCAATATAATATTAGTACCTAACCAAAAATAAGTCCCGTTAAATTGACATATTATGCATTTTTAAGAAAAAAACCATGGGTTTAAAGATATATATGAAAAGTCCCTTATTGCCAATTGCACCGGAATGGTAAACCTACTTTAAATTTAATCGATGTAAAGAATGCGCTTCCACGTAGAACTTAAAATATCAAGGTCTTGCTTTCTAAATATGAGTTAAATATAAACAATTGACAATTAGAAACCTTATTTGTTTTGACGTTTTAGATAGAACGTCATTGAAACTTTAGGTTATGAAACTTGTTGACTTAAGAGTGTTCGCGTTTGATATTTTTAATAATATCTGATATATATAATGCCATTTTCATTAGTCGTAGGTAAATTATTTGTACACTAACTCGCATGTTATGGTCATTACACGCTCAGATAAATTAAAACAGTCGCCTGCGTCTCTTCATCTTCTCGTTTACTGACCATCATAACATGCTTGTTATGTAAACTACTATTACTGCCTGGGGCACGATTCTGGGCGTAATAGGACGATCATACCCTGAGAAGTGATCCATCCATATAACTATGAGATACTATAAAGGCCCTGCGCGTCTATTTCCCTATGATAAAAAGCGTCGCGGAAACCCCTGCGAAATACCAAGTTGGCCATTGTCAATGGATTAAAGACGGGCTCCAATGCGCATGCGTCAGCTGGAAGTGCGCTGTGTGTCGATTCTTGAATCTTAGACGGACGTTCGTGTGGTGGATGATCACTTAAAGGATGTGAACACTCCCAGGAAACGATCCCATCCCCGTCGCTGGCTGTTCGTATTCTTGAATGCAGCCGAAACAAATGCGGCCAGTTTGCTTTTTGAGCGATTGAACTAATTTCAAAGTAAAAAAAATATTGTCGATGATTTTTTTCTAATTTTTTTGATAGTTATCCAAAAACAGTTGTTAAATTGAAGGTGCAAAATAAATGTATGAAAAACTACTAAAAAAATTACTTTTTATTGTAAATGGGAATTACATGAAATTATGTAGATTATAAATTTCTATTACAGTTTATTTTTTTTTAAATTCCACCTTACACGCAGGCTTTAAGGTTCTTTTTTTATATTTTGTAAAACTAATATTTTCTTCCTGTTTCCAAAAAGGGAGTGTCTAAAGAGCCGACAATTCCGCTGAATAATCGTGAGGCTAAAGAGCCGACAGTAATTATTTAGTAATTTTTAACTAAATGAACCCAACCCAACTGAAACAGATTTAAACCAACCAAAAAAAAAACACTTTAACCCCCCCTGAACCTTTTTTTTTGCATTAAAAAAAACGCCAGACAAGGATTCAGGATCCTTTAAGGGCCCTAGAAGGTGCCTCCACTTTTTTTATGCCAAAAAAAAAGTAGGGGTTGTAGTGTTTTTTTGGGTTGTTTTGACTTTGAATCAGTTGGTTTGAGTCTGTTTAGGTTAGGTTGGGTTAATTTAGTTTAAAGTGTGTTTTTGGGTTGTTTCGGCTTTTAATAAGTTGGTTTGAGTCTGTTTAGGTTAGGTTAATTTAGTTAAAAAAAAAACGAAAATATGAAAAACACATGACTATTCAGCCGAATTTTCGGCTCTTTAGACACTCGACCTTCCAAAAATATACTATAAGTTACCTTTTTCTTGAACGGTCACACAAAAACGTTGCCATAAGAAGATGTGTTGAACAAAGAACCATATTACTATTTTTCATTGACTGACTTATGGAAAATTATTTTTAATTTTACTCGACAACCGCCACAGATAAACCCTACATGATATATTTTTTGAATCAAAACTTAAAAAAAAATAGAATTCCATTAAAAAAAGAGACCCTTATGACTACTCTGTGTCTAAGTGGGAAAAAACTGAAATTGTGACAGAAATCTACCTAATTTTATTAAGAAAGAGTAATTCCCTTTTTGATTGAGCTTTTTGTGACAAATAACAAAAAATGTTTTCCAAGTGGAACTTTATAAGTGATCATCTTCTACATAACTGAGTGTAAATGAAAGGTCTCATTTTTAAGTTATTAAATTTTTTAATTTACAATATTTTACATAAAACTTGGCTGTAGATAAAGCAAACTGTGGAGATTCTTTTTTTTTCTATCAGTGACCTTAGCTCAGGAAATATCGAAGCGACATTTAAAATGGGTCATGTGAGATCTCCATTTTTTGTTGTCAAATAAACATCAGAATTGGCTGAACTTTGAATGGAAGGCACTTTTTGTAAACTATTACACAGCTCGTAGCACTCTATGTGTGGCATACGTGTTTTCCAATACTTTCTTGGTAGAAACCATGTGATAGAAGGTTTGAAGTTACAATAACCTATAAATAAATAAACTAATGAGGAGCTTATAAGTATGCGGTATTAACTTGCAGCAGGTTTGTGCAGCTGCATCATGCACAATTAAGAAACGTAATGAACTTTCTAAGTAGCTGCATAAACCATGCTTTAGAGGATTGAACTAGGTTAAACTATAACTAAGGATGTTAACTGTGAAAATTGGATATTTAATTAGTTTTTGAGTTATGATGAAACGCCAATTCTTCTATTCCCACATAAAGTATATCTATGAATGTCCCGTATATATCCAGTGGACAGCTCCATCAATGTATATCTATTTTATATGGGTAACATATATAATGCATATACATTTATGAAGCACATATACATCACTGGATGTCCATTGAATGTATGTATAAAAGTTAAATATCCATGGCTTGCTATATGGTTTACTTAGTATATGTTTTCACATTATACTCAATCAATATGTAAAAAATCAAGCATTTTTTTCTTTCTTATATCACACGAGTCAGAACAGAGAACATGTTCTATGAAAGAAAAAGAAGACAATATTTTCAATACGTATTGAGTACGATGTGAAAACATACTATATATTGCACTAGGTATATTAATTTATTGTTTACTTTTGTGTCGATGGACAAATCCGATGCCCTTCAGCCATCAACTATAAATAGCCATTATTTCTCTTGCCAGGTTTTTCGAAACTGTAATTTTTCAAGGATCAAATCGTCTTGTATTGGAATCTCGGGGCGACTTGTTGCGCTGGATCCGCCTCGGCCTCCTCTAAGTAATATATAACTTTATTCACGAGCCATATTTCTTTAATGAAATAAAAACCGAATCACTATAATGAGATAACGGTTAGGTTACAAATTAACCATCCAAATATTGCATTCTGCGCAAGTTTCTTGCGATTACAGTGCCATTCTCCTGCCTCATACCAGTAGAACGTTCACCTGCGAATTTTGGACGGACGGGAACACTCCTCGCGCGTTCAAGAATACAGACAAGAAATTTTTTCGTGAGAACAATCCCACATGTGAACATCCCTCGATTCAAGAATCGACACCCTGAACGAGAAATGAGGTGACTCGCGCAGGATCTGATCGAGCCTTCTTTAGCCCATTAGCCATGTCATGGCAATCTAGATTTTGACCGTTGCCGCTACGATTTTCTTGCATCCGGGTCCTTTATATATCTAATAGTTATATGGATCCATCGCACAAAAGTCATGCGAACATCGCACGGTGGTCGATTTTCAGAAAAACGTGGACATAACTTGAAAAATTAAAAAATTCAAAATTTGTCTAAATTTGCCCTTATATGGTTGTCAAGATAGTAGGCGAATAGTTGGCCAAAAAATAAACTATGCTTTTTACGAGTTTGATATTACGCATCAGTATTCAACATCAAATTTCAAATAGAAGACCCAGAGTATGACAGTAGTCAATTGTTGATATCTCGAAAACAGGTGAAGATCGTATGAAGGGTATGTTATATAAAAATGCTTAGAATTTCAAAACACTCATAAAAAATATGCTAGTATACTGTAACACTTATATATTGTGTCAATTACTTTAAAGTAAATTTAATTGTTCTAAACTAACAGTTTTAGTTTAATTTAGCCAATTAATAAATATGTACCTTTTACCTTCTTAAAAATGTCTTAAGGTAAATGTGAAAATTCACACGATCATCCTGTGTATCAGCTAAAAAAGAATAAATGCTTACTTATTTAAATATTGTAAACTATTTATTTTTGTATTAAAACTAAATATTTCGTACGATTAAATTACAATGTGGAAGTTTATTTTAATATCCGCGTTTTTACAAAAATCGACCACTGTGCGACGTTGTACTTTACGAGACGGTCAAGTTGGCCGTAGCATGCGCATTAGCGAGATCTGTCACATGATGGTTTCATCCGCGGTCTAAAATTATACGAGTGTCGTTTTTCAGACGAGCTTTCCTACAAGTCCATACTACGGGGTCTAGTCAAGAGAACGGCTTCGCTCAAAAATTGTTGTTCGAGGCAGCTCTGCGCGTGCCCATAATAGATTAGTGATTCTTCGATCGTCTCGTTACTGCTTTTAAGCGCGTTTATTGGTTGACACTGCTTCCCTTCTCTCAGGCGAACGATTACTTCCTATGACTTCCAGAATCGGTACCCTGATGCGTTTTTCTACGCAACAGTTTAGAGCTTTTATCTAGTGTTTTACAATATAACGAATTTAATAACACCAAAAAAATAATTGACATTCAAAACAAGAAAGAAGAGATTTTCAAACTGTCCTGTCAGTTCAATAAAAAATTTAAAAAAATAAATCGAATAAAAGAAATGACCAAATTCTGTTATATGGAAAATAATAATAATTTAATATTAATTATAATAACACATCATTCAATTTTGAAGAGTTTCTGCAAAGACTCATAACCTAGGCTTTAACAGTAATGCGCATTGTAGGAGTTTCAAAAATCTGGATTCGTTTCCCCATATAATTAGCTTCTTTCTCAATTTTTTATAATGCAGTGGTCCAACAATAATTTTTGAGAATTCACCATGTAGATATTTAAAACAATACACATATAGAGTAAAAATAAAACGTTTATCCCTATATTGAATAAGGAAACGCATCACCCAATTTACAGAGCGCTTCAGGCTACTGCAAACATAGTCCGGAAGAAGTCCAATTTGCCAGTGTAAGTACATGCAGAGACACTGCACACCTATGAGTGGAGCAACCAACACTCAGGCTTTCGATCACCATTCACGACTTGCGTTTAGTATTTAGTACGCCTCTAACGACGGTGCTATGTGATATATGAAACCGGAATTTGGTCAATAAGTCCGCAAATTTTTATAACGTAATTTTCTTGTTTTTTGTCACTGATAAATTAGAGCGTTTTATTGTTAACTGCTCAGATTTATCACTGACAACGTGTTACAATGAGAATAATAAGGAGAAACAAAATAAAAGCAAGTTCTCAAATTAAAATAATACATTCTAAAAACCAAAAAGATTCTCCCAGCCAAAAAAAAATTAGAGCAAATGTTCGAAAAGTCCTCCTTGCTCGACTAGACAAAATTTTATAAATCGTTGATAAACTAGGTTCTGGGCGACTTACAATATTCTCCAAAAAAAGTTCTTTAATAAGTTTCAATGGTCTTCCTTGATAGTACCATTTGACCATCTGCACTTTTTCGGCAACTTCGTAGACATCCATTTTTAGTTTTAAAAATGTATTATTTCACTCAAGAACTTACCAATCTGTTTCTCGAGCAAGGCAGAAATAAAACAAAATAATAAATACAAAATAAATTTCCAAAAGATAACACTGCAGCGTGCTTCGAATCAACCACGGTCGTATGGCACAGAGAGTAAATTGGACTTGATTCCCCCTATGTTCTCAGTAGCCTGAAGCTCATTGTATAGGGAAGTTACCTAATCTTATGGATCAAATTGTTAAGTTATTTTTGACCAAATCGTTACGATTATTAAATGACTCGCACACTTTTCATTTAATACATATTTTATTTTAAAGAAAATTATGTAAATCTAACAACTAACTCCTAACCTTCACTCGCTCAAAAAATTAAAGACCTTTTTAGGGTATACCCAGACTTTTCCGAAGTGTATCCAGACTTTTACAAGGGTATCCGAACTTCTCCAGTGTGTACCCAGACTTTTTAGGGTGTATCCAGATTTATCCAGAATCTTCCTGGATGTATCCAAACTTTTTCGGAGGGTGTCCAAGCTTTTCAGAGTGTATCCAGACTTTTTCATGGTTTATGCGGACTTTTACATGGTATATCCAGACTTATCCAGGGTGTCTCCAGGCTATTTTAGAGTATATCCAGACTTTTCCAAGAGGTATCTTTAAGGACTTTTCTTGGGTGTATGCAGACTTTTACGCGGTGCATCCAAACTTTTCCAGAGTGTATCTGGATTTTGTTTTTACATTTTATATATGCTATATATAGGGTGGACCACAAAAAATCGGACTGTTTTGTTTTAACTGCAAATTTTTTATTTATTGCCGTATTTTAAACTAAAAAAAAGTTTTGGAAAGGTAATGAAATAGAATTTTTGCAAATAAGTAAAATAATTACATTTTTCAAACATTCTAAATGGCGTTGGGTTTTTTTTGAGACACTTTGTATATTTTTTTGCAAGTACAAAAAACTTCTATCTGTCTATAAACCGATGTATCATTTGATAAATTCTATTCAGAAATAAAAAATATATGGATTTTTTCGTATACCAACTTACTGCGTAAAATAAAAACTGCTAATAAGTTAAGTTAACCGGATTTCGATATCTTTTTGCCAATTTTGTTTACAAGGGCACTCTACAGATGTTAACAATAAGGGTACTTTTTCTGAATGTCAAAAAATGACATTTTGTGAATATTTTAATTTGCGGTATCACCGAAAATATCCTAATTCTGCTCAATAAAGGCAGCTTCAAGGAATTTTCGTTTCTTCCAGTGTGACTCCTTGTGCAAAACCTTTGCTTCTGTTCACTTCATTCGGTTGTATTGACAAACCTATTAAACATACCTCTAACATAAGGAAGACAGAGGAAATCGCGTTGAAGAATCTTCAAAAGGACAAATCCGTTAAAATGTTACCGACAGACAAGGACAATGCAACAGTAATTTTGAACACGGAAACCTATGACCCGAAAGTTGAAGAGGAACTTGCCAAAGGAAAATATAAACTTCTCCCAAAACACCCGACGCAATCAATCGAAAGTAAGGTTCATAGAATTTTAAAAAAGTATTCCAGATATATTCCGGAGAACACAAGGTTTCAACTTACACCACATTATAGCAAGCCTCCTTATCTATAAAGACTTCCCAAAATTCACAAAGATACAATGCCCTTACGCCCAATCAGCACCAGAAATTCTCCAACAAGCAATCTCTCTAAAATCCTGTTGAAAATTATTCAACCTGTTGCAGGCAAGACCACTTCATTTGTAGAAAATTCCAACCATTTTCTTAATATTCTTATATCTTTTGTTTTAGGACCCAAGGATAGATTTGTCAGTTTTGATGTCGCAAGTCTGTACACCAATGTCCCGATAAAGGAATCGCTAGATATTACTAGAAAGAGACTGGTTGATGACGAATCCCTTTATGAACGTACCATCCTGCCGCTGGTAGAAGTGATGGTATTGTTGGAGTTCTAACTATTATTTTCAGGTGAAAGATTAATGCTCAGGATGACGGTCTGCCAATGGGTTCATCGCTTTCGCCAGTAGTGGCCAATATTTACATGGAGTGATTCGAATCACACGCGCTTGATACCGTAACATAAAAATCTAAGCTCTGGCTGAGATATGTTGATAATACTTTTATTGTCTGGACCGGGAATGACCAATAACGTTCAGAATTTCTTCACCATCTAAATAACATAAGACCTACCATTAAATTCACAATGTAGTTGGAGCATAATTGTGAAAATCCCTTTTCTTGATGTACTTGTTAAACGAGTAGAAAGCGACATCAGAACAACAGTCTATCGTAAACCCACTCACATAGGACAATATTTAAATCAATGTTCAAACCATTATGCTACAACCAAACGAGGCATAATAAGAACTTTGTATAACAGAGCCGTTCAAATTTGTAACAACTCTCATGACTTAGAAATTGAAATAAGAAACATTAGGAAGGATCTGCAGCAGAATGGTTACAGCCCTAAACTTATAACAGACACTATTTCTAAATTTTAGCAAACAGAACAGAGATTACATGACCAAAACCAGGCAAATGCATTCTTTACAATTTCATACATTAAAGGAGTATCAGAGAAAATTCGAAGCGAACAACTTTAATATTAAAACAGCTTTTAAATCTAATAACACAATTCCAAGCCTTCTTAGTAAAATAAAACCGGAGAAGAATCAAAATAAGGAATGCATTTACCAAGTTCCTCGTTAGTGTGGTGAATCATGCATAGGCGAAACAAAAAGACCACTGTTAGGATTAAGGAACTTCAGACGAATACCCAAATAGATGAAACAACTAAATCAGGAATCGCCGAACATGCTTGGTCAAAACAACACCGAATGAAGTGGAGAGAAGCAAAGATTTTGCACAAGGAGTCACACTGGAAGAAACGAAAATTCCTTGAAGCTGCCTCTATTGGGCAGAATCAGAGTATTTTCAGTAAACCAAGTGTTGAAATTCCAAATATTTTGAAGCTGCTCCTTGGGCGGAGTCAACTTCTTAAACTTTGAGTGATTTCCCATAGTATATAAGTACGTAGCCTTAGGAATAGATTATAGTTTGCACCTGAAGACTATCAGAGATTGTACTGATCGAAACGTCGAACTGTAGGCCAGAAACCCTTAAAATAGTGAATTATTCAAAAATATGAAACTGCAAATATCTTCCCAATTTTTCATCATGGTTAAGTAGGTTATGAAGCATCCCAAAACGATGGAATCATATTGATGCGTTGCTATGGAGA
Organism: Oxystoma pomonae; assembly: GCA_963921995.1. Taxonomy (NCBI): domain Eukaryota; kingdom Metazoa; phylum Arthropoda; class Insecta; order Coleoptera; family Brentidae; genus Oxystoma; species Oxystoma pomonae. The sequence continues at coordinate 74,385,084 of OY998166.1, read as the reverse complement.
CGGGTAAACGCGTAAAAAAGTTATAATTACTCTTATCAAAAAGTTGCAGTTTATAACCAGTCAAAACTTGTTGTTCGCGAATTACAAAATATTTTGTGATAAACAGCGTTCATCAGGTGATTTTTTAAGCTATTGGTTTTCTGTCATTCATTCGGGTATGCGAGAATATTGGAGTTATTACATATTGGTGCAAATGTTTGCAACGAAATATATATTAAGTTAATTTGATTGTTAAGTTGATTTGAATTTGGTTTTCTTCTCTGATTTTATAGCTTTTGAATAAAAAAATAGTTTGTGCAACTTACTGATTTATTGCCATTTCTATTTGCCTAGTATTTTGCCTACAATTGACAAATTAAAGTTCCACACTTTTTATTGCTATTAATTTTGATGTGATTTAATTTTTTTAGCAGGTGAGTAGGTTTGTATGTTCCTGAAAAGTTCATCCAAAAATTTTAAACAGTGGCGTAGTTACGAACCTCTCTCTAAAATGGTGCATTGAAAGTCGATAATAATGAATAATTATCAATGGTGTGTCTTCTCTTTCTTGAGTGAAAGTGATTCTGATTAAGTGTGCTTAAAGTCGTTTTAAGTTTCATATTTTTTTCATTTTTTAAAATTTCGGTAATCCGATAATTTCAAAATATCGATTTTTGCAATTTTTTTTTGTATTTTCTTAATAGGTATTTTATTTTGTTCCCTACTTTTGTATGTTGTTTTCATTATTTAGTCACATTCTTCCCTTAGATTTTGACCTAAAATTGTCAATTTTTGAAATACATTTTTGCATATCTATTTTTTTATGACCCTGTACATTACGTCTATAATATTTCAACTATTTTAGACTTTTCAGGGTATGCAAAACTGTTTATGAAGAATAGCTTTTATTGCTAAAGTTGATAATGAAAAAGTTTTTCATATGCTGCCATTATTTTCGCACACACTGCATAATATCGTTTTGAAAATTTTAGACTAGCTTGAAATTTATTTTAAAAAGTACTAGTCGCGGTTGTTTGAAGCGTTTTATAACAAAAAACTAACTTTTTCCACATTTTAAGAGGTTTGTGACCCACAGTGCGTCGTTTATAAATAAAATATAGACAATGAAACATACATAAAAAAAACTAAAATAGCACTAAAAATTTGGACGAATGTGGTCACCATTTGCAGCAACAATCAACTGCATGCAAAAAAGGTGTTATACTAGAATCCCAATATTTTTCTTATTTCTTACCAAGTAACAATTTGTCGACGTTTTAACGTTGCCAAAGGCGACTTAACGTTGTGTGAAAACGCCGTATAAACGTTCTAGCAACTCGCTTTTGCACCAATTTGGCGGAGATTTTTTGAGTTGCGTTGACGTTGCCTGCGACTAGAGTCGCCGAAGCGACTACGACTCAAGTGCCCTCTGGATAATATTTGTATTAATATAATTGATTTGAAATCAAGACTTCCACGTCTCTGCAACCACAAATGGACTAATTTCCAAACATCATCTATCAATAATTCTAAAATACGTAACTAGATAACATTCAGTTAATTTATTACATTAAAGTGACTTTTTAAACGTTCCCACTAACTAAATTTAACAACGGACCCTAGTTTTCCGTCAAAAATGGACATTTTAGCTTTAAAAAATGACGAGGCCCTCAATCCTTCGTACTTTTTTGCTAAATTATTCTTTTATTTAAACACTGAAAATTTTATAAATGCTTTAAACCTATTTTAAATTATAGCCAATCTAAAATACTTAAAAATTTCCAAAATTAACTAAAAATCATCAAAATCCAGCAAAAAACAAGATTCTTTTAACGATTTACACAAATGAAATGGTGTGGAAAAGAAAACAGTATGGCGGGAATAATCATTTCTTGATTTACTGAAAATCTAACCATTTTGCGACTAAAGAGGTACCCTCTATAGTTGTCTCATATTTCAAAATTGGCCGAAAGTGCTAATAGCTTTTTTCTTTTGCTGCAACAACTTGCACTAATTATATCTATCCTTTATATTTGTACAACCTAGAAAAGGACATAAATACATTTATTGCACACCAGTACATCAAAAGAAGAATCCCACAAATTAATTTCAAGGTAGTCTGACTCTTTGTTACTTGATATCTACAGCCGGTCAGGCAGTCCCTAAAGTTTGTAGAAAAAATACAATAAAGAAAACGTATTTCATAGAAATGAACAATGACAAAATCTTACTTTGTAGAATTCGAACTTCGGAGAAATTATACATCGCAGAAATCGTAAAATAGAGAAACCGTAAAACGTAGAATCTGGTAAGGCGAAAATCTGTTCTGTGCCTGACAGCTGTTTGTATGTGCCCTTAGAATACGAAGGGGTGTAGATCAAGTTTTTTTTTTTCTAAACCAACCCGACTTTTCTCAACTTAAAAGAAAAATAAACCAACCCAATCCAACCCAGATCAATCCAAAACACTTAAAAAAGCAACCCAAACCAACACACCACTTCTTGAAATTTAGCATAAAAAAATAAAAAAATGTCTTTTCTACGTCCTTTCTTATTCTAAGCTCGCATGCAAACACCTGTCAGGCAGAGAACAGATTTCGCCTTACCAATTTTTACATCTTACGGTTTCTCTGTTTTACGATTTCTTTGATGTACTTTTCTCCAAATTTTGATTTCTACAAAATACGATTTTTCCAAAGTTTGTTTCTATAAATAACGATTTCTGCATTTTACTTTTCTTTATTTTATGGGACCCCCGGTCAGGGAGTCTGACCATAGTCTGACTCTGGGTCACTTGGGGGGCGTTACATAGTTTGTAGGCAGAAAAGCAAATCAAACAATTAGAGCTGCTAACAAAATTACGTCACGATTTTTGATTTTGTGACTTCACAAACATTTAGGGTCGTGGCCCCTGCATGATCGGTCAATTATCTAACATCATTTTATCCTAATTTTAACCCATCTTTCCTTCCTCGTAACACTTTTGCAAATTGTGCAACACTTAACGAATATGGAAAAACCTCCTAAAAATATAAAAAATTAATTTTTTATTATTTTTTACATTATTTTTGGAGTAAAACTGTTACGGAGCGCAGTTATTTTATAAAACTTTCACCCCCTTCTACCCCTTGCCGTGTTTTATTTATGGACGCAACCCTTTTTTAGAGCCGGTTTAACGGCCCTTAGTTTATATTTCAAGATAGTCTGACTACTGGTCACTTGGAAACTGATTTTTTTAATTTATGTCTCCCTCACCATTTTTTTGTGTCTCTAATATGCCTCTAGTAGACCAACTATGTTGACGTTGAGTAAACAGCCAAGAAACGTTTTGCGACGTCACGAAGTCGTTTATGTATGTTATACAAATTAATCCTAGTTAATTAACAACCTTATAGCGTCGTTGTTCCGTCATTCATTGCAGTCGTTGAAAACCCCACAATATTCCAGTGAAAATAAAAGTTGTTAGAGGGGTGCCAAATTTACCCTAGTTAATAACAACGGTGTGGCGTCGTTTTCTTGTCCATCATAGCGGCCGTTGCACAAATGACTAGTTTTTGTACTTTATGCAACGTTAATTTTAGTGTATTTCTTAGTTAGGGCAACTAAGGCAACTAAAAATTGTTACTTGGGTAACAGATTTTAACAAATGAAATATGGGTTAACAGATAATAGTTTGTACTTTTGTGTTATAGCAAAAAAATACATAGTGGTTTAAGAAAAAAGATAACGGGTTTTTTAAAATGCAAAAATTGTAAAGCATCTGCCATCTTGGACTGTCAAACGAAGCCTTATTGTGAGCATCTGTAGAGATCTTGTCAACAAAATTGGCGAAAAGATAACGAAATTCTATTTTGCGTTAAAATCCGACAAAAAATAAAAAATTGGCAGTCAAAATAAACTGACATTTTTGTCCAGCAATCACGAAAACCGACTAAACCGATTTAAATGAAATTTGGTAAAAAAGCGAGGTGTAACCTGGATCTTAAAATATACTTTTTTTTATTTGGTATTTCACTCAATCTATTGATTTAAATGTTACACAAAATTAATTTTTTCAAAATTTAAAATTTTTTATTTGCTACGTATATTATTATAGCGGGTGTTTCAAATTTGATACTCACCATGGGGATCTCCTAAACGGTAGGAGATACGAAAAAGTTTAAATTAGGGCAAAGTTGCGCAATTTTATGCTTTGCTCAAAACTAAAAAAAAAGTTAACAGATTCTGGATAGTTCCAGATATAGGCGGAAAAAACTGAAATCTTAATTTTTAGTTTTTATTTTTCTACGCCCTTATTCTTAAAGCTGTTAAAAAAAAACGCTTAAAACTTTCTATAGACACTTTTTCAGGATCTACCTAGTGAGAGGTACATTTTTGAGACTTGACATTTCAGTGTGACAGGAGCACTGTCAAGTTCATTTTTTTTCTTATTGACGCATCCTTTTTTTCTCCTGCCATTTGGTTCATAAAGGATAACAGATAACATTTTGCAAGCTTATTTTGACAAATCACCTGACGTTTTGTGTTTATGGACCGTTATCCGCCCAAATTTAATTTTTGCTTTTAACTTACTCAAGATATTTTGGAAACCCGATTGCAGTACTTTTTTTAACATTCTAAAAATGACACTTTTTTACATTTTAAAAATGACAAAATAACTTTAAAATTAACTCTGCGTTTCGGATTTTCATTGTCTAAATTTTATTATACATGACGTTTCGATCAGTACAATCCCTGATCGTCTTCAGGTGCAAACTCGACGAGTAGTTTGTACCTGAAGAAGTTACAGAGTTAATTTCAAATATATCATTGTCTGAAATAACTTTACCTACCTTTTCTTTGTTTGTTTTGTTTGTTTTTTTGATGGTCAATTAACACAAAACGTCAGGTACTTGTTAAAATGAGGTAGTAAAATATGTGTCATCCTTTATGAACCAAATGGCAGGAAAAAAAGCATGTGTCCATAAGAAAAAATGAACTTGACAGTGCTCCTTAGGTAGATCTTAAAAAAGTGCCTGTAGTGTTTTTTGACAGCTTTAAGAATAAGGGCGCAGCAAAATAAAGACTAAAAATAAAGATTTCAGTTTTTTTCGCCTATCTCCAGAACTACCCGGAATTTTATTTTTGGTTTTGAGCAAAGCATCAAATTGCGCAACTTTGCCCTAATTTAAACCTTTTCGTATCTTCTACCGTTAAGAAGATCCCCATGGTGAGCATCGAATTTGGAACATCCTGTATACGTTGTCAGAAATGTGGACGCCATTAAACTAAGATAAACAAGATAAGAAAAAAACTGAGTTAAAATGGCTACGAACAGACCCACAGGCAGACCTACAGACCGACCGACAGACAGAAACACAGACCGACCGACAGACGGAGAGATGGCGTCTGGAAACGTGGTGAACTGGAGTCGAAACCAAAAAATTCGTGGAGATTAGCGAAGGCCGTAAAAAGGGTTAACCCTCTGATATATAAAGTTGTATAAAACTTCCCAAAATTAAAAAGCGCTTTACTCGGATACCTTTTGCAAACAAAAAAGTGCATCACGAAGTTTCAAACAAACAAAATAGAAAAACAGATCCATTTCTCCTACCGCACGACATCCCGGAAATTACATATAGCGCCGAAAATCGGGAACAAAATAACAAAACCTTGTTTTGAACGATAACATCAGGCAAAAATTTCGAAAAGTGGCTAAATTGGGAAAAATTTAATCCTATATTTCATAAAACAACAAAGTGAATTTCGTGTCCGCAAATAAAGATTAAAGTAACACTTGTGGCATATCGGACAAAGCGTTTTTGTTTCTCACTTCATTACGACCAGGCCTCCAATATCTAATGGATAATCCAGACTCCTCCTCCTCACTTTGTTGTTTTTTAAATATTTTGCCTTTGTAGTTCTGCGCAACAAGCCTCCTCCGGAACTATTGCTTGCTGATGCCTTAAAATTAGTGCCTCGTAGTATGAAGCTCCAATTGGGGGCTTTTTACTATGACTCCCTGATGATTCCTAATAAGGATGAAACAGGTCTGTAGGTGTCTGGATTCTCCATTAGACATTGGAGGCCTGGTCGTAATGAAGGGAGAAACAAAAACGCTTTGTTCGATATGCCACGAGTGTTACTTTAACCTAAATTTTATATTCAATCTTGTTCATGCAAATCATATTTAAATGTCCCCTAAACAACTCCTTTAGAGTTAATCCATGGGAGCATCCTGACCATTTCGTGGACTTGTCCATTCATTAGCAAATATTTTAACTGCACGCGCCATACTTCGCAATAAATGGTGAGTTCAAGGGCTGGTCGTGAGTTGCCATTTGCACTCTACTGGTTTCTACTAAACTTTACGATCTTTCCGTTTTCAGTTCTTAGTGCCATTTTTTGTTTTCTCGGTTTATTTTTCATATTGCTCTTTTTTTTAATTTATAATTATAATTTTGTTGCCCATATATACTTATATATTATAAATAGTAGCTTTTTCTGTTTTTTAGGTGTAGGTTTAAATAGGTTAAGTAAATAAAAGGTAAAGGTAAAATAAAGTACTTTAGAAATAACCCCTTGTTTTTAAGAAATGTATTTATTTCTTTGGAAACAATAAAAAACATTGAACATTGAACATTTTATATTCAATATTAGCACCTTTATAAACGTGACGTTGTTCTCCCAAAATGAGCGTTGTCCCAAGGTCAAATCACCTTCGTCAGTTTTACAGGGTGACCGTTTATAAAGTTCCATCTAGGAAAACTTTTTTGTAATTTGTCGCAAAAAGATAAATCATTATAGATTTTTATTACAGTTTAACTTTTTTTTTTTAATGACACCTTACACACACGATGAATATGAGTTCCTCTTTTTTAATGGAACAACCTGTATATTTTTTAAAATTTCGATACATCTTTTCTTGCTGATTCCAAAAATATACCTTGTGTGACTTTTGTCTTGAACGGTAATTGAACAAACTCACAAAACCGTTGCCAAACAAAGAACCATCTAAACTATTTTTCCTTGGCTAACACATTGCCCTTATGGCACATGATTTTTGATTTTACTCGAGAACCACCAAAGATAATCTCTACATATTATATATTTTTGGAATAGAAAGGGTATTCCATTAAAAAAAGGGTACCTACTGGCCACCCTGCATAGAGAGTATGTTAAAGGAAAAAAGTGAAAATTTAACAAAAAACTACATAAATTCAGGAGTAATTTCACTTTTTGTTTTATTTTCTTGTGACAAATAACAACCAATTGGAACTTTAAAAACGTTCCCCTGTAGAAACATGTAATATGGTAACTATTTAAGAAACCTAATGCTATAGATTGAAAAAAAAACTATAGCTGGTAACAACTTTCTTCATCGTTCTTTTAGGACGCCCATGGTTTATCATTCAATCATAAAATCATTTAGTATAAAAACTGTAATTCGTTAAACAAATTTTTTACACAAACCTTATTTTTTTCAAAGCCATTCAATAAAAAATTGGAAATTTATAGACCCGTTTTTAATCGAACCATTGTTCATCAAACTCACCCGAAATTTGTCAAACCATTATTTTTCAAAACCGGAATTAGTAAGAACCGTTGTTTGTCAGAAATTTCTGCTGCTAAATTCGCATTCGCCGATAATACATGAACAGGAGGCGTACATGCATTTGTCGCTGCTACGCGCGCATACTTGTACAAGTAGCGTTCAATAGTTTGTGTATAGATGTCACTTGCATTCCAATTAAGAACTTTCTGATAAATAACGACTCTTACGAATCCCGGTTTTGGAAGGAAAACTAAACACTAGAATTAGCTGAAGTTTTGCAGGGTTGTTCGTTTTCAAATTCTTGTCAAAAATATCGGAAAGACCTCAAAATGTTTTGTTTTTTCGATAAAAAAGCCCTTTCTCAAAGTTGTAAAACTATTGACTAAATGAGTTGAACCGATGCCTCCAATATTTAATAGGCCTTTCATCAACTCGCATTTTAGTGATCTTTGAACGTATGTGGCGGCCATTTTGACAATTAACTAACGTAATAACCAACACCGTTCTCAACTAAAAAGCCAGTTAACTCATTTTCGTTTTAGTATCCATTGGCCTATGATCGGTGCCATATTGACATCAACTGACAGAAAATCCATGTTTTCCTTGTCAATTTAGTTATAAAAATAGCAGCCACAGTAGGCTAAAGGGTACTGAGGCGGTAGGAGTTAACTGGCTTTTTAGTTTAGAGCGGTGTTGGTAATAACTATCAACAGTCTCAAAAATGGCGGCGGCATACGTGTAAAAGGGTACTAAAATGAAAGGTGTTTACTGGCCTCCATGTCGGAGGTATCGGTTGAACACTTTTTGTTGGAAAATATGTTTATATGTTATGCCCTGTACAAAAAGGGTACTGTTTATAAAATTATTATGTTAGCCAAACTTGTCAGTAATTTTTTTTAAATAAAAGTCAGTACTTTGTCAGCATAAAAAGATCTTTATTCAGACGATTCTGCCAAGGAATAATTCATTTAAATAGAGTCGAAATTGGGTAAATTTGGGATCTGTTATCAATATTTGGTGACCGTGACAGCACAGCATACTATTCAAGAAAGAATCGTAACAGATTTGTTTGCTGGGATATTGAAAAACTAATCAAGACCCAAAGTGCAAACAAGACTGCTTTTGAAAGAGTTTATGAAGAAACATTGAAACTTTTGGAAGATGGAAAGAACATTTTTGATCTGCAAGGTAAATTTAACAACAAGAAGATAGAAGTTTTGTCTAATATTCAATGTAGCTGAAGTTCTGAACGTTCAGTGAATGACAAGGCCTCTCACATTAAGAGGCTTGATCAAAAATTTTTCTAAAATACCTTAAAATGGCTCTCATAGTGGTTTCGTGAAATTGAAATGTAAATATTACTTGCTTAACTGCAAAATCAATTTACATATTTTGCTATTTATTTGTAGTGTATAAGGACACTAAATCTGCAGCATAAGTTTTAACCACTCGAGTTGCTACTACCGGCGCATAACTCACCCAAACAATAAAACGCTAAATTTAATATAAAACTGTGATGCCCCTCCCAAAAACTGTTCGTGTTTCACCGGTTGCTAGGCCTAAGGTCACTAATATAGTGTTAATTTTAACCTCTAAAATGACTACGAAAAGTCAAGACACCCAAAAAATAGAACGCTACATTCAACATATGAACGTGATGCCCCTCCCCAAAAATTGTTTTTCTTTCACTACGCTAAGGTCACTAAATCTACAATATAAGTTTTATCTTTTGGAATTGCCATAAAGGGTGCAAACAAACAGTAAAACGCTAAATTCAGCATATGACCATGATACCCCCAAAAATTGTTTTTTTTCACCGTTTGCTAGACCTAAGGCCACTAAATCTACAGTATAAGTTTTATCTTTCGGAATTGCTATTAAGGGCGCAAAATGCACCTAAACAGTACAACGCTATATTCAACATATAACCGTGAGGCCCCTCCCCAAAAATCGGTTTTATTTCACCGTCCTCTCGGTCTAAGGTCACTAATCTTACAGTATAAGCTTTATCTTCCGGCAATGCTACTAAGGCCGCAAAATGCACACAAACAGTATAACGCTAAATTCATCATATGACCGTGATGCCCCTCTCCAAAAATTATTTTCTTTCACCGTTTACTAGTTCTAAGGTCACTAAATCTACGGTATAAGTTTTATCTTCCGGAATTGCTACTAAGGGCGCAAAACTCACACAAACAGTAAACCGCTAAATTCATCATATGACCGTGATGCCCCTCCCCAAAAATCGTTTTTCTTGCACCGTTTGCTTGGTCTAAGGTCACTAATCCTACAGTATAAGTTTTATCTTTCGGAATGGCTACTAAGGCCGCAAAGGCACACAAACAGTAAAACGCTAAATTCATCATATGACCGTGATGCCCCTCCCCAAAAATCGTTGTCGTTCACCGTTTACTAGATCTAAGGTCACTAAATCTACGGTATAAGTTTTATCTTCCGAAATTGATACTAAGGGTGCAAAACGCACCTAAACGGTACAACGCTAAATTCAGCATATGACCGTGATGCCCCACCCCGAAAATCGTTTTTCTTTTACCGTTCGCTCGATCTAAGGTCACTAAATCTACGGTATAAGTTTTATCTTCCGGAATTGATACTAAGGGTGCAAAACGCATCTAAACGGTACAACGCTAAATTCAGCATATGACCATGATGCCCCTCCCCAAAAATCGATTTTCTTTCATCGTTCGCTCGATCTAAGGTCACTAAATCTACGGTATAAATTTTATCTTCCGGAATTGCTACTAAGGCCGCAAAACGCACACAAATAGTAAAACGCTAAATTCATCATATGACCGTGATCCACCTCCCCAAATATCGTTGTCGTTCACCCTTTACTAGATTTAAGGTCACTAAATCGACCGTATGAGTTTTATCTTCCGGAATTGATACTAAGGGTGCAAAACGCATCTAAACGGTACAACGCTAAATTCAGCATATGACCGTGATGCCTCTCCCCAAAAATTAGTTTTCTTTTACCGTTCGCTCGGTCTAAGGTCACTAATCCTACAGTATAAGTTTTATCTTCCGGAATTGCTACTAAGGCCGCAAAACGCACACAAATATTAAAACGCTAAATTCATCATATGACCATGATGCCCCTCCCCAAATATCGTTGTCGTTCACCCTTTACTAGATCTAAGGTCACTAAATCGACCGTATAAGTTTTATCTTCCGGAATTGATACTAAGGGTGCGAAACGCATCTAAACGGCACGACGCTAAATTCAGCATATGACCGTGATGCCCCTCCCCAAAAATCGTTTTTCTTTCACCGTTCGCTCGATCTAAGGTCACTAATCCTACAGTATAAGTTTTATCTTCCGGAATTGATACTAAGGGTGCAAAACGCATCTAAACGGTACAACGCTAAATTCAGCATATGACCGTGATGCCCCTCCCCAAAAATTAGTTTTCTTTTACCGTTCGCTCGGTCTAAGGTCACTAATCCTACAGTATAAGTTTTATCTTCCGGAATTGCTACTAAGGCCGCAAAACGCACACAAATATTAAAACGCTAAATTCATCATATGACCATGATGCCCCTCCCCAAATATCGTTGTCGTTCACCGTTTACTAGATCTAAGGTCACTAAATCTACGGTATAAATTTTATCTTCCGGAATTGCTACTAAGGCCGCAAAACGCACACAAATAGTAAAACGCTAAATTCATCATATGACCGTGATCCACCCCCCCAAATATCGTTGTCGTTCACCCTTTACTAGATTTAAGATCACTAATCCTACAGTATAAGTTTTATCTTCCGGAATTGATACTAAGGGTGCAAAACGCATCTAAACGGTACAACGCTAAATTCAGCATATGACCGTGATGCCCCTCCCTAAAAATCGTTTTTCTTTCACCGTTCGCTCGATCTAAGGTCACTAATCCTACAGTATAAGTTTTATCTTCCGGAATTGCTACTAAGGCCGCAAAACGCACACAAATAATAAAACGCTAAATTCATCATATGACCGTGATGCCCCTCCCCAAATATCGTTGTCGTTCACCGTTTACTAGATCTAAGGTCACTAAAATAAAAAGTTTATTTGTAGATTATGTACAAACTTTAGGTAATTATTAAATTACGATACGGGAATCGACTGATTTATCTTTCTGGGTCTATGTGCATACTACCGATGATTCGTAGAAGGTTTTACCAACATAGCCGCTCCATTAGATAGACTCACTAAAGACCAGGTATAGTCTATTACTAGAATACCGAGTGATTAAGCTTTCAGAAAGTTAAAAGCGCTCCGGTTTTAAGTTATCCTCAACAATAAGGACGATTTATTCTTCTGGACACGGATGCAAGCAATTTTGGTATTAAAGCAGTACTTTGGCAAATCCAGGATGAAGAAGAGAGAGTCATCGAATATATTGGACGCAATTTTTCCAAGCTAAAACGAAATTATTGTGTAACACGAAAGGAACTCCGGCAATAGTAAAACTTCTACCAACATTTCCACAAATATCTATATGGACATAAATTCCTAATAATAACCGCTCATGCGGCACTCAAGTGGCATCTAGGAATTAAACAACCTGAGGCACAGGTAACAAGGTGAATAGAGAAGCTACAGAAATATAACTTTAATGTAAAATACCGATCTGGAAAGATGCATAACAATGCATATGCTCTATCAAGAAGACCTTGCAGAAAGATAGACCAAAAAGAAGGAATTACTTAGGTGCGGAGAACTACTTGTGACACCAATAAAGAATGGGCTTCAGAACAATTTCGATCCGCCCAACTGGAAGATAAGAATATAGTTGAAGCCACAATGGAATTCACTGTGAGTGGATAATGTCAATGGTCTGTTGAAAAATATCTGAGAAAGTACGGATGGAAAATAATTCATCAAAATTAATAGTTTCTAGAAGTAGAGTTTCTCAAGTACTAGAGGAAGTACACGAGAACTAGAGCTCATCTTGGAATCAACAAGACGTGAAAAGATGGTGCGCGGCAAGTCAAGGACATAAAACTAGATCCAGACCCCAAATGAAACAGTATAATGTTGGGCTGCCTTTTGAATGTAGAGCAACTGATGTTGCTGGGCCATTCCCCGAGACTGAGAAAGGCAATCAATACATCCTTGTTGCCATGCACGACTTCAGTAAGTGGTTAGAAATTTTTGATGTATTATACTTTGTGTTTAATTTTTTTCTCTCTTTCTTTCTTTTTTTAGTTTTTTCTATAGTTGACTTTTATTATAATTTTAATTTCATTGTTTTGTAAAAAGTAACACCCAAACATTAAATTAAATTAAATAAGATATAGACTAAAGGATCACTGTGAAATTGTTTGTAATTTAAAAAATAATTACCTACCGAAATAAAATATCATAAATATAGGGATTTTCGCAGTTTTCATTTCAATAATATAAACAAATTCTTTCTACTATATATTGGAATCTGATCTTTGAATTTAATGTTTTGAACAAAATGGTAGATTTTTTTAATAATAATTAAATTTTGTTTTTGTTAAGTGTGCACCATTAAAATGCTTACATATAACCAAACCACTAGCCCCATGATTATGATGGCTATAAGAGACGTCCCTTAAGTGATTTCAGAACCAAAAAACCCGCCCGTTGGGAATATTATAAAAATTGTAAAAAAGTAAACAGTAAATAAAATCTGAAAAAAGGGCCTTTTTGGACGAAAAAAATGTTCTACAACCACATGGAATTCACTTACAGTTAGAAATTACAAAAGTCCTTCTTAATAAGTATAAAAATAATAAATTAAACCGAAATTTGATATTTTCTTTTAGTGAAGTAACAGAGCTCGAAGTCAGGAAAGCTTTGATGTCCACAAAAAGTAATGCTACAGGTTCAGATATGTTATGTTCCAAAATTTCCTGATTCTTGGAAGAATGCAATTGTAATTCTACTACCTAAAATATTATCTGAAATACATTTTTGGGAAGGGCACCATGGTCATATGTTAAATTTAGCGTTTTACGGGTTGGGTGCGTTCTGCACTCCTAGTAGAAATTCCGGAAGTTAAAACTTAGAGCGAACGGTTAAAGAAAACTAATTTTTTGGAAGGGCCTTCAGGTGCTTTTTACGCCCTTACTAGCAATTCCGGCAAATAAAAACTTATACTGTAGATTTATTGGCTTTAGGCCCAGCAAACAGTGACAGGAAAACGATTTTTGAAGAGGGTTTTATGTTGAATTCAGTGTTTGGGTGCGTTTCGGGCCCTTAGTAGCGATTCGTGCGAATGAAACTTATACAGTAGATTTAGTGACCTTAAGCCCAGCAAAGAGTGAAAGGAAAACGATTTTTGGGGACAGGCAAAACGGTTATATGTTGAATTTAGCGTTTTACTGTTTTTTTGCGTTTTGCGCCCTTGGCAGTAATTCCGGAAGATAAAACTTATACTGTAGGATTAGTGACCTTAGATCGAGCGAACGATGAAAGAAAAACGATTTTTGGGGAGGGGCATCACGGTCATATGATGAATTTAGTGTTTTACTATTTGTGTGCGTTTTGCGGCCTTAGTAGCAATTCCGGAAGATAAAGCTTATACTGTAAAATTAGTGACCTTAGACCGAGCGAACGGTGAAAGCAAAACGATTTTTGGGGAGGGGCATCACGGTCATATGCTGAATTTAGTGTTGTACCGTTTAGGTGCGTTTTGCACCCTTAGTATCAATTCCGGAAGATAAAATTTATACCGTAGATTTAGTGACCTTAGATCTAGTAAACGGTGAACGACAACGATATTTGGGGAGGGGCATCATGGTCATATGATGAATTTAGCGTTTTACTATTTGTGTGCGTTTTGCGGCCTTAGTAGCAATTCCGGAAGATAAAACTTATACTGTAGGATTAGTGACCTTAGACCGAGCGAACGGTAAAAGAAAACTAATTTTTGGGGAGGGGCATCACGGTCATATGCTGAATTTAGTGTTTTACTATTTGTGTGCGTTTTGCGGCCTTAGTAGCAATTCCGGAAGACAAAACTTATACTGTAGAATTAGTGACCTTAGATATAGTAAACGGTGAACGACAACGATATTTGGGGAGGGGCATCACGGTCATATGATGAATTTAGCGTTATACTGTAAGATTAGTGACCTTAGACCGAGAGGACGGTGAAATAAAACCGATTTTTGGGGAGGGGCCTCACGGTTATATGTTGAATATAGCGTTGTACTGTTTAGGTGCATTTTGCGCCCTTAGTGGCAATTCCGAAAGATAAAACTTATACTGTAAATTTAGTGGCCTTAGGTCTAGCAAACGGTGAAAAAAAAAACAATTTTTGGGGGCATCATGGTCATATGCTGAATTTAGCGTTTTACTGTTTGTTTACACCCTTTATGGCAATTCCAAAAGATAAAACTTATATTGTAGATTTAGTGACCTTAGCGTAGTGAAAGATAAACAATTTTTGGGGAGGGCATCACTTTCATATGTTGAATGTAACGTTCTATTTTTTGGGTGTCTTGACTTTTCGTAGTCATTTTATAGGTTAAAATTAACACTATATTAGTGACCTTAGGCCTAGCAACCGGTGAAACACGAACAGTTTTTGGGAGGGGCATCACAGTTTTATATTAAATTTAGCGTTTTATTGTTTGGGTGAGTTATGCGCCGTTAGTAGCAACTCGAGTGGTTAAAACTTATGCTGCAGATTTAGTGTCCTTATACACTACAAATAAATAGCAAAATATGTAAATTGATTTTGCAGTTAAGCAAGTAATATTTACATTTCAATAGCACGAAACCACTATGAGAGCCATTTTAAGGTATTTTAGAAAAATTTTTGATCAAGCCTCTTAATGTGAGAGGCCTTGTCATTCAATGAACGTTCAGAACTTCAGCTACATAATATTCATAGGGAACTAGTAGATTAAATGTTAGATAATGATAAATATGACGATAACATAGATAAAGAAATACAGTCTTATGATAATTTAGCAGTTAATTTTGAGATATTTAAACCTAAAATTGAAAACCTACTTAATAAGAGTAACAATAAAGAAATAGGCCAAGCCAGTTCACCAAAACGTAAATAAAATTACCCAACTATTGAATTTAAAAACTTTGGAAGGGATATTTCTCATTGGTTGCCGTTTTGGAGTCAGTTCAAACGCATCCATGAGAACGAGCAAATGAAAAATAAATACAAGTTTCAGTTATTGTTGCAATATACTATTCCTAAGTCCAGAGCTCGTATTTTAGCAGAAAGCTAAAAGGTAATTGAAAATTTTGGACGAGAAGATTTATTGATAGAATTTTACGTCAGAGAACTTTTAAAACTAGTATTGCAAAATTTTAAAAATAAGTCACGTTTAACCTTAATATTTGATCGTCTTAAAGCACAATTAAGAGCATTAGAAACTCTTACAGTAACCTCAGATAAATGTGCCGCTATTTTATACCCTATGGTTGAGTTTTGTTTACCAGAAGAAACTATAAGAGCGTGGCATAGAAGTACAGAGTTTAATTCTGATACATTTTTAAAAAATCCATTAGAGAAGTTGATGTTATTCCTTAAAAAAGAAGTGGAAGGTAAAGAAAGAATAAATTTAGCAACATCTGGTTTTGATTTACATTGGAAAAAGAATGACTTTACTTTTGACTCGACAAGTTCAAAAGGTACAACTCCTACTGCAGCTGATTTAGTCAATCACAGCAACAGAAACGTGTATTTTGCAAAGGTGCAGTTTGAATTGCAGAGAAGCTATAAACATGTCTCTTGAAGATAAAAAAAGATCTTATCTCAGAAAGGATGCTGTCATTTATGTCTGGAATTTGGCCATTATTATAAAAAATGCAGAAATGGTAACAAGTTGATAGGTGAAAAATGTAAAGATAAACATACTACTGTCATGTGCTATAAGGACACAGAAAATAGAGAAACTACATTCAAAAAGTTCAAAAATTTATCAAACCAAACCTGCAGCAATCAAGTATTTTTACAAACCATGATAGTTCACCTAGAAAATAATGAAAATTCAAGGCCAGTTAGGGTGATTATAGATACAGGATCTCAAAAGTCTTATATTGGTAAACACACAGTATTGGAAATGGGTTATGAACACATGAGAGGAGAATAATTGGTTCATGGATTATTTGGTGGCCTATCTTCAAAAACAATAAATAAAGTATACAGAATTCATGTAGAAAGCATAAAAAATGAGTATGAATCTACTTGTGAAACGTTATATCAGTCTTTGATATGTAGTAATATTCAAAGTATTCCATCCGATAGACCATGGAAAGCAGAAATTAAACAGTTGAATGTATCACTCTATGATAATAATGAAGCCTCAGTAGAAGATCTGATAGGTGTAGACATTGCTGGAAAGCTATTTATAGGAAAGAATTATGAGCTTAAAAGTGGCTTAGTTCTAATGAAAACAAAATTGGGTAAATTTGGGATCTATTATCAATACTTTTCATTTTATACCGATTTTATTTTACAACCTATTCAAACTAAAATCTTTATAGAATGAAAAGTGTCATTTTGTCCAAGATATTTCATGATTAAGACCAAAAAAGTAAAGAGTCAACTGTTTTATTCATACAGTTGGCCGACTTTCCTATATATTAGACAATTACTACGTTTATACACACCCACAACCGGTTTTATATAAGGACGGTTTTAAATAAAATCGCTTCAGTTCAAATAAAAAACAAATAAAACGACTAATGTAATAAATGATTTTTCGGGAAAACCAAGGTTGAGTATTTCTTTAGGTTGAAAGCAATATACTAAAGCGTTTTTAAAGTGTTTATACCGACCAAAGGACTTAGACAGGGATGCAGTCTGTCCCCATTTCTTTTCAATACACGGTACATATATCGAACTAGATCTCAGAAGTTGGAAAAGACGTTGCCATGGTATGGGCTTGCATATCAATGACGATTATCTGTTCATACTGAATTTTGCGGATGATCAGGTGGTTATAGCACAAGAGGCTTATGACCTTGAATTCATGATAAGAAAGCCATATGGAGAATACTCAAATTGGGGGCTACAAGAGGGTCTTAAAAAAACGAGTACCTAACAGTAAACACGGATTCTTACTTTGAAGTATTGATCACCGATGACATCCACATAAATCAAGTAAATACATTTATTTAAATACTTGGGAGCGGTGATTGCAAGAAATGGTCTGGGATCCGATGAGATTGGAAACAGAATTCAGAGTGGCAAAAAGGTTATTGGATGTTTAAATGGTTTGTGGTGGGATAGACACCTGTCAAAAAAGACAAAAGTATGCTTTCGTAAGACTCTCGTTGAGTCAGTGCCCCTCTATGGTTCAGAACTGTGGGGTATGAATGCTGACATGAAAAGAAGGGTGAATGCAGTCGAAATGGATTATACTTACTATATCTAGGCTAGAACATAGAAGTAATAAAGATGTTAGGCGTATAATGGACGCAGAGGAAACGGTACTTGCCCGAATAATAGAGAAAAGGAGCCTTAAGTGGTTTGCTTGGATGAGAATGAGGCTTGGAGACGGACAACAGGGAAGCCGCATTAGTCCGTCTGAAAGACTTTAACTGTATGTAGAATTTGTTGTTCTGAACAAGAATTAGTAAAATAAAATGTTGTAAACTCTCGAAAATTGTTAATATTTTTTGAGAAGCACCTTTTACTACGTGGTAGAAACAAACTTTGGCAACTTCAAAATGCTTGACTCAAAAAAATACGAAAATTTTAGTCCTAAATTCAGAGAAAAAAATATGAGATTTTAAAAAAATATTCATGTAGCTTTTCTAAGTAAATATTTTAAACTAAATGCGGTTTAAAACAAGCTCGATTTGTTTTAAAAAATGGTCAGTTATCAACAATTTTCTTTGAATTAAACTATTATTATACAAAAACATATGTACAGATTTCCTTTTTTCTTAAAGCCTTACAAAGAAAATCAAAGAACGTCTTACGTCGTTCAAAAAATCCAATTTTGCACACCCATTTTCAATTTTCGCACACTTCCTAGGAATTCGCAGGAGAGTTCTCGAGTACCCGACGTAGCCCCTCCAGACAATATTTTTAAAACATTTTTATATTATTTTAAGGTTTAATATTGGTTACTCGAAAAACATCTTGCGGGTTCCTCGAGGGTGTGCGATGTTTGAAAATAGGCGTGACAAATTAGATCCTTTATACCATAGAGCATACAAATCTGCTAAACTGTGAAAAACCTCTCAAGTGACATAAAAATTTTGACAGTTAGAGGATGTGCAAAATTTAATGTTTGGTGTTCAGAAACGTGCGCAAAATATTGGCACTTATTTTTTTAAGCGCTGATTAATTTTGTTCGTTCCGGAACATAAGTCTATGCATATAATAAATCTAGAAAATCCATTTCTGTACATTAAATATTTTTTTTCAAATTCTTGGGGTTGGCTTCTAACCAAACAAAATTGAATGAAAACACTACATTCCTTAGACTTCTATGGAGAACATATGCTTTATTTCATCCAAATAGGTTTACGGGAACAAAATTTATTACCGTAAAACGTGGAAAGACGAGTAAAACCAAACACGAAGCTGCGGGGTCTTCAGCTAGTTCTAATAATAATAATAATAGTAATAATAAATAGTCTTTATTCAATTCAATTCAATTCAAAAGTAGCTTTATTTATCCAAAATACATTTTGTATTCAATGACAAAAGCCTTGCTTAGATTTATATTAAAATGTAAATGTTTAAGTACTAAAGCTAAAGTTAAAACTATATTATATTAAATTAACACACATTGTATAAAACCAGTAACACCTACAATACTAAAAAAGTCTCAATGAGTCACAATAAAACCATACAAAATAAAAACAGTTTACAAGATTACATTAAAATTTGCAAATTATATCACTTATTACATAAGATAAAAAAAAGTCAGTAAAACTCACAAATTAAATTACATAGGGTGGTTCCCAGACAAAATGCAAACATGCGTTACTAACAGGGCTTGCAACTTGTGTCAGTTTGGCATGAAAAATATGTTTAATGTTATGTGACACATCTAACCCCCTTGTACGCATTTTATCTGCATTCCACTGTACATAAGCAAAAGAAAACAAACAAAAAATAAACAGTCAAAGTAAAATGTTTAAATTCTGTCATTAAAATATAGTATAATAGTATATTTTGTCCAAAAGGAACTTTTTTGTATGTTTTCTGAACTTTTTGTCAGATTCTAGTCTTCTTATAGAAACTGGCAATTTTTTGAAGATTTTTTTTCCCCTATATATAATTGATCTTTTAACAAGTTCGGATTTAGGTATGGAAGTTTTATTAGACGTAGCTCTCTTGAACTGTGGCGCGAAACATCACTTAATTCGTGTTTATATTTTTTAAAAATTATACATGCAGTCTCCAGTATACATATAAATAGAACACAGTGTGAAAATTTTATGTTCTTGAAAAAGAGGTTGACAAGAGTATCTTCTTCTAATATTATAAATATTGCGAAGTGCTCTTTTCTGAAATTTAAAAACTTTTTTGAAAAAATTTTCAGTGCACAAACCCCAAAAACATACACCATAGCGTAGATGTGATTCAATTAATGAAAAATAACAGTTCCTAGCAATTGAAACGCCCAAGTTGTCTGAAATAACCCGCAATGCATAGCAACTCGATGACATTTTGCTACATAAACCTTCAATATGTTTTTTAAAATTTAAAGATTTATCTATAGTTACTCCCAAAAACTTACTCTCATCTGAATTTGACAGAAGTTGCTTCTCTAGGAAGACTTCATTTAGGCAGCCTTTAAAATGAAGTATTTTAGGTTTATTTACATTAAAGCTAAGGCAAATCGCATCACACCATTCTTTTATTTTGTCCATATCCGCTTGCACCATTTCAACCATCCGCTCCACACTCGAATCACTCCAGACAATAGTGACATCATCGCAGAACACTACAAAGTGGCCTTGAATGTTAAGACGGAGGAGGTCTTCAATGTAAATTCGAAATAATAGAGAGCCAATGACTGAACCCTGAGCAACTCCTGTATTAATTTTTTATTCCTGAGAAGTTGCCATTGGATTACTAATTAAAAATAATACAAATATCAAAAAGTAGAGGCAATTTTCAAAGGGCGAAATCTAGATGAATCAATTCAGCAACTCAACAATATTTGTGATTTTGGCAAAAGTCTGCGGTCCATTCCGGTCCGTCTGGGATGCCGTCCAGAAATTACGTAATACTCGAGGGGTGAGGGAGGTTTTCAGAGTGTAACAAAGTGTTACGAGGCGGGAAGGGGTGGTTCATATAAGTGTTATGTAACACTTCGTTTTTGTCCAAAAGTGATGGTTTTTTCACACTTGTTAAATTTTGAAACTTTTGACCTTTTCTTTTGGTTTTGACCAATTGGTTGCTAACGTTTTTTTTTGTCTTCCTACTATTTTTTGTCATCCTCCAGGGGTGGGGGAACTTGGTAAGATGTTACAAAGTGTTACGTGGAGAGAGGGAGCGGCCAAAAATTGCAAAGAAAGGTATTACGTAATTTATGGACAGACCCTAGGTTCCTTAAGAGTATAGATTTAAAAAATACGGTTCGGAAATTACTTTTCGGCCAAGAATTTTCCATCTTAACAAACAAATTTTAGTCTAGTTTTAATAATAATGATTGGATTTTTAATTTTCTAATGGTAGTTTTCCATTTTTTTTATTATTTTCCGGAAAACGGAATCCAAAAATGAAAAATGAAAAAAGTACCATCAGAAAACTCTAGTTCTTAACTTTGTCTATCAAATAATAGTAAGAAGGAGGCACTAATTACATTGATTACCGAGATTGTGAAATTGACTGGGCTTGTAATATGTTAGAGCCCAACCTCCTTGATAATTTTCCAACAAAAATTTGGGGGGTCATAGGTTTTTAATGTATATTGATTTAAACGGACGGCATTGGGAATGCGAATATATACGACGCTTACTCCATTTTATTAAATAACTTTTTATAAAATGGAGCTCAAAATTCAAAATAAGATCTGTTTTATTTAAAAGACATGTTTTTTTGCCGATTGTATTATTTTTTGCAGCATATTTTATATATTTTTTTTAAATCAAGGAAAATAAGATACTGTTGCTGTATTTTAAAAAGCGACTATTTTGAATATTTAAAATAAATTTTATCCATACTTATCTATATACTTATGTGCCTTAATTACACAATTATCCAAAATAATAAAGGTGACACTTTAACAATTACCTACGTCTTTTTTAAATGGAATTACTAGGGTTATAAGATCAACAATAATTTTTATTTAATTAAATAACCCTTAACTATATCATGATTTTATCGAGCATGTGTTTACTACGTTAAATAAAAAAGTATAAGGTATAAAAAATATATTTACTGTTTAGTATATTTATTTAAATTCATCCAAAGCCACTAGCCATTTAGAAATAATACCAAATATCATCTGTGGATGGAATACAATGAGGACAGTATTCGGGGATATTATTTCACCTGTAAATCTTGAGCCCGAACAGTAGGAACATGTGCACATGTTGCAAGTGTTGTCTGGTTTTTAGGATATGCACGACACAGGGAAAATAAGAAATATCCCACAACAGCGCTGTTGGGTAATATTTTGGTAATAAATAGGTTTTCAGAACCACAATTTTTTACTCAATAATTCGTAATTTCAATTTTATTTCTGAATAATTTTGGCACAACCTGTATGTGAAATATCATCTGACCTAATCCTAATCTAAACGGTTCTTAAATAACGCCAAAGGAGTACAAAATGTTAGATTGGAATGATGAAGACCACTCTCTACATCAAAAATGCATTTGGATAAATTTAAATAAAGAACCATAAATATATGTTTATTGTAATTAACATTTAAAACATAATTATTTTAGAATAACCCTGATATCCGACATTACAGGGCGATTTAACTATAAAAATAATAAGAACTTCCTACTTTTAAATTATCCAATTATAGTTACTTTTTTATTTAACGTAGTAAACTCTTGTGTTTATTAATTTTTCTTCTATCATAGTCATCATTTTTCTTGTATCACCCTATACATAGGTGGGATAAAAACTGGATAACTGTGTAATTGTGTGTAAAATAACATAAAAAAGGCGTTTTTTTAAAATACTGCATCAACAATATCTTATTTTTATTGATTTTTAAAAGATTATACGACAAAATGCAACCATATTTTTATATATGCATAAGATTTTGCGTCCACTCTGTATACATTTAAAATAGGTATACGAGCAAAAACTGATACAATCGGTAAAAAATAATGTCTTTTTAATAAAACAAAACCAATTTTGAACTTCTAGCTCTATTTTATAAAATGTTATTTATTAAAATTTAATAAAGCGTCGTAATATTCGCATTCCCAGTGACGTCAAAAACGGAACCTATGACCACCCCAATTTTTTGTTGGAAAATTATTATCAGGAAGGTTGGGGCTCTAAAATATTACAAACCCAGACAATTTCACATATTCCGGTAATCAATGTAATTAGTGCCTCCTCCTTTACGTTAATGGGAAATGGTCTACTAAAGTACAGATGTTTACGGACAAGGCGACGAAGGAACCGAGTCCGAAATTTCTAGACGAGTACTTCAATGACATTTTATGGCTGTGTATGGTTCAACGTTTTACATCATAGTATTTTATAGTTTGTTTAATTAAAAAATATAATATATATTTTTTTTTTCATGAGCCAACGACGAGAAATATACCCAAAAATCATGTCGTTTATTATTATTTCAACTATTACTTCCAAATTTCAATCACATTATTCGCAAAATTTTGAAGTTGTCATTTTTACAGTAAACCGTGGAAATTGCAGCGAAGCCATTTAGTGGGCAAAATCAATTAAAAATATTAAATTTATTAGCGGTGTATAAGTTCAAAAAAGATAAATAGCTGGGGGAATTCCCCTGGACATTGGAAATGTGGTCGAAAGTTTCTCCTTTAATGGATTGGTAACCAAGGATTAAGCCGAAGATGTACCTGATGCTGCCCCTGTATATATTTCAAACTAGCATTTCACCCGCGCCGTTGCTAGCGGCGGAATTAATAAAAAAAATTGAAACAACCTATATTTTTAATGCGTCAATATTTTCATGAAATATAGAGTGGGCGAATGGGTAATAAAAATTGCATGAATTATTGGAATGGATCATATGGGTATAATCTTCCCTATTAATAGGGGGTTGGTGGAAAAACGCTGACACACGTGTCCATCTATTTTATTAGTAGAGTCTACAATACCAATTTCTACACCTCTGTGACTTTTTTCATCTGAGATACAGAAGATCCCTTTACCCCCTTCGAAATCGAATTACCCCTATTTCTCCACCCCCAGTTGAAATTTGGAAAAACGCCGAAATAAGTATTTACTTATTTTACTAGTAGAATCTTCGTACCAATTTTCAGACCTCTGCGGCTTTTCGTTTCCGAGATATAGAAAACCTCTTTAAAATTTCAACCCCTATTTTTACCCTCTTAGAGCTAATATTTTCAAAAATCCTTTCTCAGGGAGCCCCCACGTCACAAACTCAATATGTCCTTAAATTTTCATAACTGTAGGTCAAGTGGTTTGACCTATGCGTCTATAGTTAACGATTATGTTGACTACCGTTCTTTTATTAGTATAACGGGTGTTTCCCTTTTTTTCCACAATAATATTATGTCAAATTTTGCGTTTTCTGACAGTTCACGTGACTTTTGGTCACTTTCGGTTTTACTGGAAATCGCCCTTACTTTTGATATTTAAAGATAACACACTGTATATTTTTAAATTTTTGGATTCCTGGGAACATTCTTCGTTGAACAGTACACCATATGTAAAATTTTGACAGCTTTAAAAAATTAAAAAATAAATATTTTTTTCGATCTAGGTGGCCACGATGGACCAAAAATTAATATTTCGAATTCAATTAATTTAACAAAAATAAAAAACAGCCTGTAAATGCTTATGCTTAACTTGATCGCTTTTTTAAATTTTAAAATAAAAATAATCCATTTTTTCAAATAGGATGATATGAGTTCACTCTATCAGAAAAAATGCTTAGTTTATAAGGTATAAATTTTCAACAAAAAAATCAGTAATTAAACAAATATTTCATTTTGTATAATTTATTCTTTTTTAATTTTATAGTTTGTAAGCTTTTGATAGTTGAGAAGATGGTGGATTTCCTTTGAACTTTTAAAAACAAATTTCACTTAAAACCCGCTTACTTATTTTGACCAAGGTGGCCATGACAATGTCAGCAAATGCTTTGAGAATCTATTAGATTAATTTTTTGTTTTACATTCTTGTTGTTTTTAATAAAATATAAATTTTTCAATCTTAAATTGCCCTAAATATTATAATTTGGTGTTTGAAAGATCATTATTTTTTTTTTAAATAGTTGAAAGGAAATCCACCATTTATTATTATTTCAACTATTACTTCAAAATTTTGAAGTTGTCATTTTTACTGTAAACCGTGGAAATTGGAGCGAAGCCATTTAGTGGGTAAAATCAATTAAAAATATTAAATTTATTAGCGGTATTTAAGTTCAAAAAAGACAAATAGCTGTAGGTATTCCCCTGGATGTTGGAAATGTGGTCGAAAGTTTCTCCTTTAATGGAATGGTAACCAAAGATTAAGCCGAAGATGTACCTGATGCTGCCCCTGTAAATATTTCAAACTAGCATTTCACCCACGGCGTTGCTAGCGGCGGCATTAATAAAAAAATTGAAACAACCTATATTTTTAGTGCGTCAATATTTTCATGAAATATAAGGGAAGGGGTAATAAAATTGCATGAATTATTGGAATGGATCATATGGGGATAATCTCCCCTATTAATACCTTTTCAACTATCAAAAGCTTACAAATTATAAAATAAAAAAAAATAAATTATAAAAAATTAAATATTTGTTTAATTACTGATTTTTTGTTGAAAATTATACCTTATAAACTAAGCATTTTTTCTGATAGAGTGAACTCATATCATCCTATTTTAAAAAATGTAGTATTTTCATTTTAAAATTTAAAAACGCGATCAAATTAAGCGTAAAGCATTTCTTGCCTAAAAAGAGAAAACCGTATATTAGCACAAATACGGTTTTAGCTTTGTAGCTTTCGAAAGACTGCTTTTTTCTTCCTCAACCTGCTGCTATTTTTGGTTTGTCTCTATCTTTGTTAGTTATGGAGATCCATTGGCGTCCAAATCGTATATATGCACGATTTTTTAGACTTTACAGAGGTAAAACGTGATATAACTTTCTTATGACGTTTAGGTTTTGCACACAATCTCGATTATAGAAAGAAAAAGAAGAAAAAAAAAAGAAATAACTATAAACTGTTGAACTTTTGACCACCAATTTTTTTTTTATCGTGTCACCTAAGAAACAACCACATATGCATTCTTATTTGATTTTACCATTGTAACAAAGCATAATTTATAAAAATATATTACCATGGCAAAACCTTACATACGTATTTATAAGTTTTTATATTTGCAAGAATTTATAGATAGACCCCTTAGTTGCAAAAAAATGCCTATCAAAAGCGCATATGTGGTTTTGCCTTGAAGTTTTAAATTTTACGCCCCGCGACCATCATT
This sequence comes from Oxystoma pomonae, assembly GCA_963921995.1. Taxonomy (NCBI): domain Eukaryota; kingdom Metazoa; phylum Arthropoda; class Insecta; order Coleoptera; family Brentidae; genus Oxystoma; species Oxystoma pomonae. The sequence goes on along the minus strand of OY998166.1, from coordinate 74,358,984 downwards.
TTTAGAAAAGAGTTCAGCTTGCTGTCCATGCTCTTAGTATAAACAACGTGCGCAATCGTTTTTTCTTAGTTTAGCAATAAAAACAGTGCAATATGTTTTCCAACGTGCAATCAAGAACAAGCAATATGGTGAAAAATGCTCAGGGGATCTTCAAGGAAAATCAGTAAAGGTAAAATTTGTCATAATTCCAATTTTTTAAGGTGGAATGCATAAAGGCTATTTAAATAATTTGAAAATTTGTTACGAAACGTATACGACTGTATTCAAAGCTTAAAAAAAGCATTTGACAAGATAAAGCTTGCAAAAATTCGTCAAAAAAGGGCAGATGTAACTGATTTTTATAATTTTGAGAATATTATTAGTTCCAGAAGAAAGCAAGAAAACGAAAACTTGCCCTTTTTTAAACATATATTCTCAGCAAAATTTTTAAAAGGAGGCTTCGATTTTTTTACAAAACTACGCCTGATGGTGAGTACTTATATACAAGTAGAGAATACCATCAAAAGAAAGGCAACCGTAGACACTCTGCATAAAGGTGTTGCTACTACAAAATTAAAAACCGCAGGTCCTTTTGGAAAAGGTTTTTTAATTTTTAAATTATAGATTTGTGTTCGATTGTGCTTATTTTTTAGTTTGTAGTTTTCATATCTATTTTAGGAGGTAGGAACCTCGTATATTTTAAGGAAGTGTAATAAAAAATGTTACAAACCAAGTTTGAAAATTTAATAGCTTTTCAGAAGGGGTTAGAAGACTATCATTTGAATATATGTTTTTTTACTTACTTACTTACTTACTACTTCACTTAATTTTTATATTTTTATTTATATAATATAATTTTAATATTACTATATTATTATTGTTATTGTTTTTTATGTAAGTTTCAATATTTTGGTAGCAAAACCTGATATTTTTGTGTTTGTTTTCTCAAAAGCAACAACTGTAACTAGTTTATTTTAAAGTCATTTGATAAAAATTATAAGAAACCATGTTTGTGTGGTAAAAATATTTTTATCATTGGTAAAACAGCATATGATGAGCTTCAAGCTACTGCGAACATAGGGGGAATCAAGTCCAATTTACTCTCCGTGCCGTACGACCGAGGTGGGGTCGAAGCACGCTGCAAATTTTGTTTTATTTCTGCCTTGCTCGAGAAATAGATTGGTAAGTTCTTGAGTGAAATAATACTTTTTTAAAACTAAAAATGGATGTCTACGAAGTTGCTGAAAAAGTGCAGATAGTCAAATGGTACTGTCAAGCCAGACCATTGAGGCTTATTCAAGAACTTTTTTTGGAGAATTTTGTAAACCGCCCAGAACCTAGTTTATCAACGATTTATAGGTTTGTGCAGAATTTTAAAAAGTTTGGTTGTGTAGCGTCAAGAAACCATAAAGAACCTACTGTTTTAAATGACGAGCAGAAAGTACGAGATGTGATGATTTGCGCTGCAGTGGACGAAAATCGAAAGTTAACTAGCCACCAAATTGTCGAAGCAGTTGATACGTCTTCAGCCACTGTCTTACGTGTTCTCAAAAAGAATGATTATCATTCTTACAAAGCGTAAAAAAACGCATCAAAGGATAACTATCGTCGTATGGAATTTTGCAAAACAATGATGGGAAGGGCTAATTGTGATAAAAACTTTCTGAGATCTATTCTTTTCACAGATGAAAGCCCTTTTCCATTATTGAATCGTCATAACCCAACACACGTTCGATATTGGTCGAGGGAAAATTTTCATTTGTATTTTGACGTAAGAACACAGTATCCCCAAAAACTAAATGTTTGGGGGGGTATTGTAGGGGAACACGTAATTGGGCCATTTTTTTACGGCAATTTGAATGGTCCCAGATGCTTGGATCTACAGCAGCAGCATATTATGCCAACTGCTAGGCAATTGTTAGGTGTGAGATTTGGTGAAACATGGTTTCAACAAGATGGTTGTCCCGCTCACAATGTTGGCCTTGTTAGGGAATATCTTGATAATATATTTCCTAATCGGGTTATAAGTACACGGAAAACTATTTAATGGCCAGCTCGATCACCCGATCTTGCTCCTAATGACTTCTATCTGTGGAGTTATATCAAAAATAAAGTTTACGAGTATGAAAGGGCGAATAATTTGGAAGAACTTCGGATTAAAATTAAAGAAGACCGACCTATCATGCTTGGAAACGTTAGAAGGGGTTTTTATAATAGGCTCGGATATTGTCTAGCCGAGCAAGAAGGACTTTTCGAACATTTGCGCTAATTTTTTTTGACTGGGAGAATCTGTGGTTTTTAGAATGTATTATTTTATTTTGAGAACTTGCTTTTATTTTATTTCTCCTTACTATTTTCATCGTAACACGTTGTTAGTGATAAATCTAAGCAGTTGAAAATAAAACGCTCCAATTTTTGCGTATTTATTGACCAAATTCCGGTTTCATGGACTACACTTCTCATTGCACCGTGGTTAGAGGCATACTAAACGCAAGCTGCAAACGGTGATCGCAAGCCTGAATGTTGGTTGCTCCCTGCGTGTACGTACACTGGCAAATTCGACTTCTTCCGGCCTATGCTTGCAGTAGCCTGAAGCACTTCTATACTGTTTTTCCATAGCAACATCTAATATTACTAACATATCATACCATGGTAAAACCGTTTACGTGACCTGGTATACTAAATTTACCTAATTCGTCAGTTTCACTGTGATCCTCGATGTAAAATTCACCTTGTTTCCAAAAATCATGGCGCTAGCATCAAAAATAACAGAAAGGCAAAAAAAATATCTTTAAACAAGGTTGCAGGCAAAATTTACGTGGTGTTTTTATTTTTGTTAAATTAATTTAAATTGAAATATTAATTTTGGGTCCATCATGGCCATCTAGATCAAAAAAGAATATTTATTTTTTATTTTCTTAAAGCTGTCAAAATTTGACATATAGTGTATTGTTGAACGCAGAATATTCCCAGGAATCCAAAAATGTAAAAATATACAGGTAAAATCGAAAGCGACCGAAAGTCACGTGACCTGCCAGAAAATGTCAAAGTTTACATAATATGTTATTCAAAGGTTTCAATTTTCTATCTTTATATTTATGGAAAAAAAGGGGGTGAACCACCCCCCTGAAAAGTAGCTTCGTTGTACCCTGCAGCAATAAAAATTGTTCAGTAATAAACATGTGTTAGTAAAAACATTAAATTTCAGTTTTGGTTCGGTTTAATTGCTTTACCGGACTAGTGATGTAATGTATCATTTTCCTAACTAAAACCGATAACGTAATTGGGTATATTACAATAGAGTATGAAATGAAACAAACAAAATCGGACAGATTTCTCGCATGACCGATGTGAAGAATTTTCAAAGCCCTTTTTCAGCTTTCACCTCTTTTTTGTGGGTAACTATTTAATTACTTTGTGACAAAAAGTCGATTTGATATAAAAGTTTTCGGAAGTTTTTGTCAAAAAGTGAGAAAAAATACCTAAAATATAAATTAGATATTTTGCAAGGGTGTTGCATTTGCATTTTTACAGAATAAACAAATTAAATAAATATGACTCAAAGATTATAGTTTTTTTATTGATAAGATAAAACTAACACAAATAGCTGCAATATATTCAAAATCAAAAAGTAATTCGCAGAATTTTCTCAGCAACCAAGGTGTATAGTTACTAGAAGAATAAATTAAAAACAAAATGTTTCCCAGTAATAGTTACCTAAATAGAAAAAAAACTTTCAATGACAGTGCTGAAAATATTGCAAGAGGGGTGAGTGTTAATAAATTTATTTTAAACACAGTGCAAATGTTAGTTTGTGACTTAAAAAATTATTTTTTTAGCAGCAGAGATTAATGAAATGCCAAAATAGTTGTTTTAACAACTAGTGGCTAAAATAGTGCTTTTTTACAAGAGTTGGTATAAATCACGAGCGCAGCGAGGTATTTAAAAACGCGAGTAAAAAAAGCACAGTTTAGCCGCGAGTTGTTAACAATATCTTTTTTAATACCTTTATCAAAAAATTCAAGAAAAATAGGAATATACTTTTAAAAATCTCGAACGAAGAGGACTTCTCGCAACACACCATCTTTACACTATAAATCAAGGCGGCTGGTAAATGAAATAACTATTGTTTCCATAGCGATTTGCCTTTTTACCAGGTGACGTTCACTCTTGCGACATTTTAATCTTTGATAGTTTGATATTTTGGCGATGTTTTTAAATGATTTTTTCATAAATACTTGGTGAAAACTGGCAGAAATGGCTTAATTTTTAGGCAAGAATAATAAGATTTGTTCAGTATTATTATATTCCACTATTTCTCTTTAATTTTGGGTAAAAAACGGAACGAAATCTTTTTTTGCACCCGTGATAAAAAAAAAAGTTTTTTTTGTATCGGTTAGTGTATCTACAGATAGTTACTAAAATCATGTTTTTGATGAAGGTATAAAAAAAAATCTTGTTTTATATATAAAACCTAAATCTGCTAGGTCAATATCATATTACTTTAGCACACAAGGTAGAGATCATCACAAAAAAGTAAAATCCCATTTAATGTACTTATAGGTTTTGTTTTTCCCTGTGCTCGTCCTACCTATGTTACAAAGCGAAGGGAAGGCAAAAAAATAAATTTAAACCGACTATTATCCTCATACATGGTCTCCCAACGAAAACGAAACAGAGGCGTTTTCTTGTATTTATCTTACGGTTTTAGAAAAATGCACAGACTCGTCAATTTTATTTACAAGGGAAAAACTTTTTGGCCGTTTTGGTATTTTTATAATATGCACCACCTGCGAGGGGTGACTTTCACCCTTATTTTTTAGATAAGGAATATGTGTCGAGTGGCATCCTATTTTGAAGGGTTTTTGATGGTCTTTATAACGACGTATTTTTTTTGAAAATCGGTCAAACAGTTTTCGAGAAACTTGCTTTGAAACTTACCATGGGCAAATAAAAAATTATTTTTTTGAGCATAGGCGTTTTCTCGCGTTGAAATTATTTTGAAATATTATTTGAAACTATTTAGATATGACGTCATCATTTAGAACCGAGAAAAAATGAGTAGTTCAAAACGCTGACGTAGTTTAGTATAACCTCACTATTTTGTTTTTCTGTTTACTTTTTTGATGACTTCACCTTCACGTTCCACGAACTTTTTAAATATAACATTTTGTTCATCCATTTTCACGCAAAAACAAAAAAAAAACTTAGGTTAAAACAAAAATGTAGAATTTTGACGTATCTTCTACGCACGCGTCAGTTTTAAAACTAGAGTGGATTCCGTTTCAAAATATTTTTTTTATACCTTCGTTAAAACCATGATTTTAGTAACTGTCTGCATATAACTAAAGCATGGCTTTTTTGGTTACCGATGCAAAAAAACTTTTTTTTTTGTTCACGGGTGCAAAAAAAAGATTTCTGTCCGTTTTTTACCCAAAATTAAAGAGAAATAGCGGAATATAGTAATATTGAAAAAATCTAATTATTCTTGCCTAAAAATTAAGCCATTTCCGCCAGTTTTCCCCAAGTATTTACGAAAAAATCATTTAAAAACTTCGTCAAATATCAAAGATTAAAATGATTTCATTTACCAGCCGTCTTGATTTATAGAGTAAAGATGTGGCGTGTTGCGAGAAGTGCTCTCCGTTCGAGATTTTTAAAAATATTTTTCTGTTTTTCTTGGATTTCTTGATAAAGGTATTTAAAAAAATAGTGTTAACAACTCGCGGCTAAACCCGCGTTTTTAAATACCTCGCTTCGCTCGTTATTTAAACCAGCGCTTGTAAAAAAAGCACTATTTTAGCCACTAGTTGTTTAAACTACTATTAACCGGTTTAGATGTGACGTCAACGTTGCAACGCGAGAAAACAAATGTTTCAAACTTTTTAGAAACATTTTAAACAATTTCAACGCGAGAAAACGCCTCATATCTTCAGATATTAACTTTTTTATCGGACACGTCGATTTTGTTTGCGAGGAAGACACTTTTGGGTTGCTTCGGTGTATCCATAGAGTGCAACCCCTACGACGATTGACTTTCACCTCTATTTTTTAGATAGGAAACATGGGTCGAGTAGCATTTTGTTTTAAAGCGTTTTTGATTGTCTTTACAATTAGTTTTTGAAGATGTCTGTTGTCAAACTTGCATTAGCCAGATTAAAAATTAGTTTTTGAAAAATGCACATTTTTTATTTCATTTTTCGAATCTGTTCGAATTCATATGGGGTTTATTCTCTTCCCACATACTCATACTGGTAATTATTTATTATTAAGGAGTTTGATTAAAAGTCAAACTTGTCATGAAAATATTTAATTTTTAATTAACAGGTATTGCTTCTAACGTAATTTCAATAAATCTTTATATCTTTATTTCTCTAAAGCAAACGAATTAAACAGAAGTTAGCATAGTTTGTCACTTTGCATTCATTTAAGAACATTTCATAGCATGTGCTGGAAATGCCTACCGCCTTTTTCCATGCAATAATGGATATTTTGCTCGAATCGGGCCTTCAGGTTTGCCAGCATCTCTGAAGTTATGGCTCTACATTCTTTAATCATGCGCCTTCTAAATTCGTCTAAATTTCTGGGTGGGGTTGTGTAAACTTTTGACTTACTGTGGCCCCATAAAAAATAATCTAATAATGTTAGATCTGGGGAACGCTACGGCCATTCAATAAAATCTACGTACCTAAGCAGAAAAAATTTATTTGAAAGATGCTCAAGAAACCAATTTTAAATCTGCCCTCAAAAACTAATCCACCTAATTTCGAAAAAAATATGGCGTCGTAAAGACAAAAAACCCCTTCAAAACAAGGTGCCACTCGATCCATATCTACAAAATAAGGGTGAAACTCACCCCTCGTAGGGGTTGCACTCTATAGATACATCGAAGCAACCAAAAAGTGTCCGCCTTGCAAACAAAATCGACGTATCCGAGAAAAAAGTTAATATTTAAAGTTATCATGCTCAGAAAAAATATTTTTTATTTGCCCATGATAAGTTTGACAGAAAATATCTTGAAAACAATTTAAACGATTTTCGAAAAAAATACGTCGTTATAAAGACAATCAAAAACCCTTTAAAACAAGATTCCACTCGACCCATATTCCCCATATATAAAATAGGGGTGATAGTCACCCCTCGTAGGGGATGCATTTTAAAAAATACCAAAACTGCCGAAAAGTTTCCCCCTTGGAAAAAAATTCGACGTATCCGAGCATTTTTCTAAAAACGTACGATAAATACACGAACACGCCTGAACGGGTTTACCAAACCAAGAATTTATCAGACCGTATTTAATAAAAAAAATCATCGTAAGAACGATTCACCATAGAAACTGCAGTTCGTCAAACCAATTTTTGATCCGAACTGTTTTTAATCAAACCATTGTTCATCAAACTCATTCAATATCAATTTTTGCTAAATTGATTGCGCATTCGCCAATATCACATGAATGCAAGAGGGGTGAATGCAAGTGACATCTATACACAAACTATTGAACGCAACCTGTAAATATGCGCGCGTAACAGCAACAAATGCCTCAAAACGCCGCGCCGCTGCGCCACCTGCATGTACGTCTCCGGTTCATGTGGTATTGGCGAATGGGCAATCAATTTAGCAAAAATTTTCTGATAAATTACGGGTTTTACGAATTCCAGGTTTGATGTTGAATGAGTTTCATGAACAATGGTTTGATTGGATTGAGTCTTTGGTTGGATTTGAAGATATAAGGTTAGGATAAAAAATTGATTTAACGAATTGCTGTTCCTATAGTGAATAATTTTATAATTGAACTTTCTTTTATTTAACGGGTTTGATTTTGAACATTCTGATAAACCGTGGGCGTCCAAACGCTCTGTTTCGTTTTCGTTGGGACACCCTGTATAGTGCAAATAGTTTTTAACAACGAATTTAAATTTAAAAAAATAAAAATTTGCTTAAGTTGGAGACTATCCCCCTTCAATTAAATGAGACTTAGTTTTATTAACTATACCATTTGCTTAAATATACTTAACAGAAAAGTGATTTGTAGCTTAAAGAGCAAAAGCGAAAGAAATTTTTTCTCAACCAAGATTTAAACACGGATTACCACGGTACTCTGTGATTTAAACCCAAAACCTTTAAAGACACCTTCGATAATCAGGTACCCTTTTCGTTCTCCTGTAACAAGCTTTCAAAAAACAGAAAGCTCCAATTTAATTGTTTTTTTTTTTTTGGTAAATTGGTTATGGTCAGAAATTTCGTGATTTTTTTAATGTTTAGTGTCCCATCGTTGTATACTAAGAATAATTAAAAGTCACTTACACAATAAGTTGCAGAAGAAAATTGCGGGGACTAATTTGCAGAAATCTTAGAAAATACTGAAGCTTTACGTGGATGCGTTAACCTTCCTCCCCATAATTCTGTTTTTTAACACTATCCCTGGTATTCACTTTACGTGGATATGTTTTAACATTACAACGAGGTTATAATGCCACATTACAACTAGGAACGGCTTACTAACAATAGCTTTATGTTCCTCTAGTAATGTGATGTTTTTATATATTCATTAATATTATTTTAACCTAAATTTGAAGTATGGCGTGCCATAAATATTTTACAATTTTTTTGTAACATTTTATTCATAAAATCATGACAATTTCCATATTGTACAGAGTGGCCGTTTATAAAGTACCACCTGGAAAAACTTTTTTATTATTTGTCACAAGAAGATAAATCAAAAAGTGAACCACTTTTGAAATTAGGTAGATTTCTGTAAAATTTTCAGTTTTTCCTTAATCACATTCTACACGCAGAGTGGCCATGAGGTCAAGTTTTTTTAATTGAATACCCTGTATATTTTATAAAATTTTGATAGATCTTTCCTTTCTGATTCCAAATATATATCATATGTAGGGTTTATCTTTGGCGGTTCTCGAATAAAATCAAAAATAATTTGCCATAAGGGCAATGTGTGTGTGCCAAGGAAAAATAGTACAGATGGTTCTTTATTATTTATTATACAGCAACGTTTTTGTGAATTTGTTCAATGACCATTCAAGACGATGGTAACATATGGTATATTTTTGGAATCAGAAAAAAAAGATCTATCGAAATTTTAAAAACTATACAGGCTGTTCCAATAAAAAAAAGGACCTCATGGCCATCCGGCGTGTAACGGGTGATTTAAAAAAAAAGTGAAACTGCTGGTAATTCACTTTTTTGTTTATCTTTTTCTGATGAATAATAAAAAAGTTTTCCCAGGTGGAACATTAAAAACAGTCACCTCGTAAAATAAGAACAAGTCATTGAATAAAAAATGAATAAAAATTGATTAATAACACGGTTCTACAAAAAAAAAATATGACTATTTGATATTTGATTATTAATAATCTTTGCCTCCGAAACACAGATCTACTTTCAAAATTTTCTCTGTCAGGCACCGGTTTTGAATAATTTGATTTTTTTTCCTGATCCATTATTTATCAAAATACGGCACTGGAATGAATAATATTTGAAGGAACGATCAACTATACGTGGGTTAATTGATGCCAGGTATTATATATTATGTAAATTTATTTAAAAAAAAATTTTTTTTTAATATTTGGGTTCCCTACTAGTCGTCCGGCTTAAGTCCCAAATAGCAATCAATTGTTCATTTTGTGTAAAAAGCATGAAATTTGGCACACTTATTCTTTAGACAATTCTTTAAAATTTTGATCGAGGAAATCGATGATCGTATGTATAGGAGCCAAGATTTTTTCAAAATGGACGTCTATTTTTTTTTAAATTGTAGGTTCGCCATCAAAACAAGATTATACTCGAATCCCTATAATTGGTTAAAGAGGAATTAAAAAAAATGGTTGCATTGACGTATGACCTTTATCGTCCTTGAAAAGTGATATTTTATTTTTTTTAAATGCATTTTGAGATTTTTTTTGATAATTTTTCATAATTTAGTAAGTCGCGACAGGTCTTTTGTTGTAATTTTATAATTTAGAAAGGACATCAAGATACCTCTTCTAATTGACATTTTGCTTACAGGGTGATTGTTTTAGTTATGCCAGAGCAGTCAAAGTAATATTTTAAAAAAAAGTACATTAACATTCGTATCTTCTTTAGTTTTTAATAAAAAAATGTCAAATTTCGTACGATTATTAAAATTATCAAGTTCAACTGATATTCTAAAAAAATTTCGGATAGGTGGCGCTGCGGACGACGTGGCATCCAAATTTCCGATTTTAAGTTTGATAAAAGTTCATATTTTTTTAATAGCTTAGATAAGCATGCATATTTAATAAAATAATCGATTATGTATAACTAAAGTATGTAGATTTTTATAAAAATAATTTTAGTTTGATACGGTCATTGGTCGCCTAATTTTGTTTTTTGAGTATGTAAAAAAAGCGGATTTTTTAACGTTTTCTCCAATTCTTCCTAGCGACCAAAAATTTGGCTGGATATACACATTGATGACTTCTGATGAATTAGAAGGCCCCAGCAAATCGATTCCGATATGAAATTCCAAATTCTGTGGGGCCATTTTAACGCTATAGGCCAGTAAAGTTGACCTAACATGTGTTTAGTCGCCCCGAATAGTACTCTAGTGTACCCTATTGTTCATTTTTTTATGAAAAGCACCAAATTAGGTATCTTGGTCAAGAAAATTTATGATCGGATTTTTACTTATCAAAAAAAAATATATATATTTCAGTCTATAAAGCTTAATGAAGAGAAATTTGACAATACTAGTTAAATAAAACCTTCGATGACCATAAAAAATGTAATTTAAAAAAAAATACTTTTCCAGAGTCTTTTTTTAAAATGCTTTATAATTCTGAAAACGGCGAGAGGTCTTGTTTTATAATTTTAACATGACATCAACACATCTGTCCTAAGTGACTTTTTGCTTACTGGGTGATTGGTTTAGTATGATTTTAAAAAAAGCCACGTTATCATCCGTTTTTTTTTTACTTTTTAAAGTAGAATTTTTAAATTCAGTAAGAATTTTTAATGCTACCTTATTAACTATTTTTTTTTTGGATAGGTGGCGCTGCGGACGACGTGCCATAGAAACATCCGATATTAAATCTAATAAAATATTTTTTACATATATTTAATAAGATTTTGTTAGGCACCCACGGATGTTTTGCTAAGAAATTCTTATTAAATTTAATTAAAAAATATTTTCTTAGATTTAATATCGGATGTTTCTACAACACGTCGACCGCAGCGCCACCTATCCAAAAAAAAATTTAGTTGATAAGGTAGCATTAACAAGTCGTAAAAAATTTGAAAATTCTACTTTAAAAAGTAAAAACAACACAGATATAATGTGGCTTTTTTTAAATCTAGCTAAACCAATCACCTTGTAAGCAAAAATTCACTTAGGAGGGATGTGTTGATGTTATGGTAAAATTATAAAACAAGACTTGTCGCCGTTTTCAGAATTATAAAACATTTAAAGAAAGGCTCTGGAAAAGTAGTTTTTTTAGGTAAAATGACATTTTTGAAGGTCATCGAAGGTTGCACGTCAATTTAACTAGTATTGTCAAATTTCTCTTCATTAAGTTCTATAGACTCAAATATATATATATATTTTTTTTATGAGTTACTTTCAATTTAAGAACGTCATTTTGAAGAATTCGCCGCCAACTTGGTTTCTGCTCATCCAATCATAAATTTTCTTGACCACGATCCCAAAAAATTGTTAAAAATGTAAGGTTACCAAATTTGGTGCTTTCCGCAAAAAATGAACAATAGGGTACATTAGAGTACTATTCGGGGCGACTAACCACATGTAAGGTCAACTTTACTGGCCTATAGCGTATAAACTGCCCGATAGAATTTGGAATTTTATATCCGAATCGATTTGTTGGGACCATCTTATTCATCAAAAGTCACCAACGTGTATATCCAGCCAAATTTTTGGTAGCTAGGAAGTATTGGAGAAAACGTTGAAAAACCCGTTTTTTTTACATACTGAAAAAAAAAATTAGGCGACAAATGACCGTATCAAACTAAAATTATTTTTAAAAAAAATCTACATACTTTAGCTATACATACTCGATTACTTCATTAAATATGCATTTCTTATTTAAGCTATTAAAAAAATATGAACTTTTATGAATTTTAAAATCGGAAATTTGGGTGCCACGTCCTCCGTAGCGCCACCTACTCAAAAAATTTTCAGATAATCAGTTGACTTTGACAATTGTAGTAATCGTACTAAATTTGACATTTTTTCTTCAAAAACTAAAAAAGATACAGATGATAATGTACTTTTTTAAAAAAATCTTACTTTGACTGGCCTGGTATAACTAAACCAACCACCCTGTAAGCAAAAAGTCAATTAAAAAAGGTATTTCAATGTTCTTTCTAAATTATAAAATTACAACAAAAGACCTGCCGCAGCTTACTAAATTATAAAAAATTATCAGAAAAATATTCTCAAAATGCATATTTTTTTAATAAAATGTCACTTTTCAAGGACGATAAAGATCATACGTCGTTTTTTTCAATTCCTCTCTATCGAATTATATGGATTCGAGTATAATTTTGTTTGGATGGCGAACCTACAATTTTTTGAAAAAAAAACGTCCATTTTCAAAAAATCACCGCCATCTTGTCTCCTATAAATACGATCATCGATTTCCTCGACAAAAATTTTAAAGAATTGTCTAAAGAATAAGTGTGACTATACACCTTCCCTACTTAGATCCGCCGCCGCCGTGAAAATAATACACATTTTACGTATGTTTTTCACTGCTGTATATTTTACATAAAAAGTAAAAAGTTTTTACAAAATATATTTTTTTTAATACTAGAATATATACAAATATCGAAAAATTATAATTTAGGATTCCAGCAGTAGTCTGCAAGAATTGACGGTTGCCATTTTCCCTCATACCTCTTTTCCATCTCTTGATGGAAGCGCTCTCCATGCTCATGTGATAAGTAGTCTAAATGGGAATGCATAATATGAACTTATAAAGACATATTACAACCCATATCTTTATATGCATTTAACATTTCCTTAACTACATCTTTATAGTCTTCAGAATGATGTCTTCCCAAAAACTGATTACATACTTTCTTGAACGCAATCCATGAACGCTTTCCTTTTGTAGACAAAAGTGTGTCGAAATGAGGGTCTTTTATCAGTTACCTTATTTGTGGTCCCACAAATATACCCTCTTTAATTTTTGCATCATACAGACGGGGGAACTTGGTAGTGAGGTAAGCAAATCCTTGGACATTTCTATCCATTGCTTTCACAAATTGCTTCATTAAACCCAATTTAATGTGAAGCGGTGGTAAAATTACATCTTGAGGGGCAACAACAGATTCACATTTTTCTCTCCAACGGTTAATTTTCTGGTTGGCCATACTGTTCTTACAAAATGTTCTTTTCGAGCACGACTATCCCACTCACATAAAAAAACAACAGTACTTCTCCGCAAATTTTCCATTTGTGATCTTGGTATTTAATTTTTGTTAAAACATGTTGAAGCACATTCGTCAAACTTGCATAACCAACGGGAACCGAAGACATTAAGTTAGGGTTATGAAATAATACATGAAATTTTAAGCTTGTTTTATATGGTCTATCCAGGGCTGTCATTAGGCCTTTAATGTCGTTAAAAAGAAATGACAAAATCAAGCTCTTTTTCTCTATAAATTGTTACATGTGTACTTGGCTGTAAAAGAGTCCATTCTTGCAAACGTGAACCCAGAAGCTCTGCCTTACTCTTACTTAGACCTAAATCTCTGACTAAGTCATTCAATTCACCCTGAGACAAAGGATGATGTACTACGTGTTCAGGAAGCTCATATGTTGGGTCTAATGCAGACAAGGACTCTTTATCATTTGAGTGACTTTACGCCACAGAAGATGTTTCTGCTTCTGTTTCTGGCATATTTTCAATTACACCACTGATTTTATCTTCATTACGAGGAACTGGTGGTACAGAAATTTCTGCGCTATGAGGTACCTTTATGGGGTATCCTATGTGTTGTTTAGACTTCCTGTTAGTAAAGCCCTGTACATTCGTTAGACAAAAGTAGCAATCTCTAACATGATCTATTGTACCAATGTATCAACTTCACATAACAATTCGCACAACAAAAATGTGGCGCCCATTTTTAATCTTAATCACCAATCGGACAACCAAATACAGTTTGTAGGCTTTATGTACAACTGGGGACATTTGTTTTCTGTATCTTTCAAAAGTATATCCATCGCAAATATAGCAGAAACTGTTTGGATTATTACGGCACTTATAACATTACGATATTTTCTCGAACACTTAACACACTTCACATCTTTGTATGAAAACGAATTAGATGAAAAAACCCATCGATATTGTTATATTAAGTTTTATAAACTGCCATGCCGCACTGGGTTAGAAGTACCGCCTCCTCCTTGTCAAAAGTCATGCTATTATTGGTAGATCCCTCCCCTTTGTCTCTCCTATTGTGTTTTGAGGATTATAATAATCCCGAAAATATAGTTTTAGGTATATTTTTGCCCTCGGTTACTAATTTGGTGGAAATTACCAAGTAGGTATTATCCTACATAATTGCATTTAAATTAGGGTAATTTTTACCTGAATTTTACCATAAAATACTGAATATCTCAAAATCTGTGCCTGGTAGAGCAATTTAAATTACAGATTCTGTTTTAGAACGAAAATGCCATTTAAGATCAAACATCAGTACCCCAGAAAAAAATATTGTGTAGAACAGTGTAATGAATGGTGCATGTTATCGGGCCATCAGTGCCGATGCTGCGAGATTGCGCAGCATACAAAAATCTCAAAAAATCATTTGCATGTTTTTCCATAATTTTATAATTTAAGTTGTTTTTACGTCTTTTAGGTTTGTTTCACTTTACTTTATAACATTTATGAGTAATAAGTATCACAGTTGATTTTTTTTCTACTAAATTGCTAAATATAAGGGTTATTACATTTTTGATCAAAAACTATATGCCTCTATTATTTCATTTCCCTAACAAATTTTCCTGCACAAAATTAGTTTCTATTCCATCAAATATATTTTAGATGGTCGTATAAATGATATAATAAAGTTACAAGAGTGAAGTATTTTTTTTCAATAAATTTTATTATTTCAATTAAAGGGGCATTTTGACCACGTCTGCTATAATGTTACTGTTTCCATACGCCTGTGGTTAAGGGTTAAGATTAATGCTACTTGTCATTCAGAAATATGGATAAGAGCTCCTATTAAAGCTATATACCACTAATCCAGGAAAATTGTACTTTTCACAATGCTTTTCTGAGAACTAAAAGCGAGCAGGCTGAAATTTTGCATGGGTATGGGGTACCACTGGGAAAGCTTAACTATATAGATTTGCACCATTCTCTCACCCCCTTAACTTCGGCGCCATTTTAAATCAAAGAGTTAAATGGGTTTTTCGCTCATAACTTCTATTCATTTTGCACCAGAAAAAATACCTATAAAACGACGCCTTTCAAAATTATATTAACGTTTTTGTTCATACTCAAAATTCCATTATATAAAACAAATAAGCATAATGATATCAGTTTTTTCACTATTTCTAATTTCCTGTTACTCTGATTGAAAAAATTTTTCAACAAACATCGTAAAGCAGCAAATTCTCTACATTTTATGATCGAACATTTTTTTTCTTAAACTGATTCTTTTTTTGTACACCGCGCCAAAGTAAATGTTCAAAAAAACCTCAACGATCCTGCAGTCGCTCTGCACCCGATTTTTTATCTTCATTTGTTTACATAATGATGCCATATGTATTTTAAAAAATATTTCAAAATTTCTTTATTTAATTTTCTTATGATTCTAGCCCGTTTTGTCAAATATTAAGTAAACTACGTCAGCGCCATCCACAAAACGGGTAAAACTTTTAATTGATTCTTATGTAAAGAACTTCAAGAAACTGAACTGTGCAGCTTTCATCACATTAGAGCTCCTCATTTTTGAGATATGGCGACTTTTGTTTTGCCCTTAAACTCAAAAACGGTATACTCAAAACTTATTTAGAAATTATTTTGGACCTTTTTTTTTAACAAAATAGCAGTTTAGGAACCGTCAAAAAAAGAAGGGGCAAAAAATCTCTCGATCGAGTATTTTTGAGTGTAAAAAGTTTACATAATTTTCGGAAAATCCTCAAACTTCAAAAACTAAAACCTAGTCTCAGAAACCAACTATACAGTCACTGAGAACACGTTCGGCCTTATCATTGTACAAAATTTGGTTCAAATCGATTGGCTACTTCTCGAGTATTTGTTTGAGATATTTTTAAAACGGCAAATTTGCATCTATTTTACCACATGTCATAAAAGGGTTAGAAGTCTCAAAATGAGCCACTTGTCTTTTCGATTTAGCCCATTTTCAATAAGCTTCGTACTGTACCTGAGGCCTAATTTGTGCAAAATTTGAAAACGATTAGTTAACTTCCTGGACAGTTAGAGCGGAACCATTCTACTGGTACTGTGCACTGTGGACACTGTGCAGTAGTGCTTAACAATTGTGCTAAGTTTCATCGCTCTAGCTTTTTTTGTAGATGGCGCTGACGTAGTTCACTTAATATTTATCAAAACTAGAATCATTACAAGGAAAAAATAAATAAGGACATTTTTAAATATATTTTAAAATACATATGGCATCATTTTCACATGACTGCAGCTTTAAACAAGGCTTATGCAAACAAATGACGAAAAACGGTCATAAAAAGGTAGAGAGATACCATAACAAATCCTCGTCCTCCAGCGATTATTAAATCGTGCGCAGAGCGACTGCAGGATTGTTGAAGTTTGTTGAATATTTGGCGCGATATACAACAAAAACAATTAGTTTAAGAAAAAAAATGTTCGAACACAAAATTTAGAGAATTTGCTGCTCTACAATGTTTGTTGACATTTTTTTTTAATTAGAGTAAAAGAAAATTAGAAATAGCGAAAAAACTGATATAATTATGCTCATTTTTTTTACATAATGAAATTATGCCCTGACGATTATAAATATTTTAAAACTTAGGGCCTTTCTCATGAATGAGTAAAAAAGAAGAAACATATCTCATTACAGGCAACTCTAGAAGATACTTTTATGTAGATAATAAACTAAAATTCACTCAAACATAGTTTTTACTTGGCAGTCATACATAGAAACATTTCTGGTCCTTTTGACTTCTTCGTAGAGGTTTTTATTTTTTTTATAAACTTATATTAGGTACTAATTTTGTATACCCCATTTTGCTACAATTAAGAAATGTATACTTTTTTTTTTGTTTTTCTTAGCAATTAATATTACTTTCTCGACCTCTAAGTTTCTAAGAGTAGAAATATATGTTTACTTTATAGGATAAACGTCATTGTTAAATAAATAAATTTAAAAAAAAATTGAGCATAAACAAAAAAATTAGTATAATTTTTAAAGGCGTCGTTTTGTAGGTATTGTTTTCACCTACATTTTTTTTATTGTTTCTCTATTGGAAAATTAACAGAAGTTATGAGCGAAAAAATGATTTAACCTTTTAATTCAAGATGGCGCCGAAGTTAAGGGGGTGAATTTCAGCTTGCTCGCCTTTAGTTTCCAGAAAAGTTACGCCTGGATTACGTAGTGTTTTTCCGCGTTGACATTAATAAATGTTGTAACTTTAAAAATTTTTAGGCTACATCCAACATAGCACATGGAAATGCCAATATAGAAGGTATTAATGCCAAAACCGCAACACCCAACCCCATAGACCATTCTCAATATTCTAACCTTAAATGTTCCACATGCAACAAGTATCTGTCTGTAGCCCCCATATTTATATCGAGTGATGGATCGATAAACATATGTGGAAGATGTCCCGCACCAACAGGTCGTCCATTTTATACAAGAAATGAGGCATTTGAAAACGTCCTAAAACTCATGAATTTTCCTTGTAGCTTATCCAAAAATTGCACAGAAACGCTTTCTTGGGCTAATGTGCAATATCATGAAGAAATTTGTGAATTCAAGTCGGTTCCATGCCCGGTTTACTTCTGTTATGAGCTGGTCGAAATGCCAAGAATTTTTGACCATTTCAAAGATCAACATTCTAGTCAAATTTTTACAACTAACCATCAATGGTTGCCTTTAAACACTACGGATTTCTTTACAAAAACTGTCATTCTGCTACAACACAAAACTGA
Source organism: Oxystoma pomonae (assembly GCA_963921995.1). Classification (NCBI taxonomy): domain Eukaryota; kingdom Metazoa; phylum Arthropoda; class Insecta; order Coleoptera; family Brentidae; genus Oxystoma; species Oxystoma pomonae. The sequence continues at coordinate 74,340,844 of OY998166.1, read as the reverse complement.
CAATTTTTTTATTTGCCTTGTAAGAGAAGACAACAATATCTGGCTAGATGTTTACAAGCCAGTAAGAACCAAGACTGATTTTTCATATTCAGTTTCAATTTCATCGAAAAATGCAGTACTAGAATTAACCAAAGCTAACAAAATATCTTTGTTTCTGGGAAAACAAATATTAACAACTCAGCGTAGCGCTATGAAAATTAATTTTAAATATTCTTGTCTCAAAAATGTTTTGCGAGAAGAAAATGATGATCCTACACAACTTTGTTGGAAAATCTTTGAGTCAAACGTAAACCACCTACGAAATCAATATAAAGAGTTTATCAAATCTGCACTGGAGTGTCCGGTGTGCTTTGACATTATGTCGGGAGACATATTTCTTTGCCTTACTGGACACTCGATGTGTCGTATGTGCAGAGGAAAGTTGGATAGATGCCCAATTTGTAAATGCACCTTTACCAACGGTAGGAACTTTTCGTTGGAGGGTCTTTACACTAAGATCAGTAAAAACAAAGAAGATAAATTTAAGTTAACAATTTAAGTGGCCCCTAGATTAGTATTACTGTTGTTTATTACGTAATTTTATCATAATGTTAAATATAATATATTTCATACGCTTTTTGGGAATAAAATACTTTTAATATCTCATTTGAGGAACTACAGTGGCACTTTTAATCCCCCTGAAATTAAAAGTATATATAGTCCCTGCGGGATTAAAAGGACAACAAAATGTATATTTTTTTCCAAGAATCCCTCACGGATAAAATGGGTTTATGGCCTACCATAACTGTTAACCATTTTTTGATATTTTGAAGATATTGTACCTTAGGTGAAAAAAATTAAATTTTCTGAGGATCGTATGTCTGTGATAGGAGATATGAGCTATGAAAGAACGTATGTCTACTAAACACCTACGTTGTTCTCGTAACTTGAAAAGGACTTTGCGTAACCTGGATTATAATTTAGGGGAGCTTTAATATTTGGGAAAGTTAATTTAAAAGGTAATTTAAGAGCGTAGGCAAAATATAATTTGAGGGGGCGCATGGGCTTAAAAAATTCAATAAATAAAAAAAAAGGTTAAAAATAAAAACCAACTCTATTTTTTTGCATTAATAATTTTTATCTCATTTAATCAATGAAGTCAGTATTCTTTAAAGGTATAGGCAGTGGCGTATTCAGGGGTGGGTTTAGGGTTTTTTTGCCTACTAGATCTAATGAATATTGAATTCTAAAGATTAAACTCTCCCGAAATTCAAAAATAAATTTTCATCTGAAACTATGTTGTTACTTAAGTCCCCCCAGAAACCTCAAGCCTCCCCAACAAAATTTCTGCATAAGCCACTGAGCATGGGCCAAGTTTTGGTATTAGGTGGGGTTTGGTGGGAATAAATAAGAAAAATGGAAAAAATCGGATTTAAAACATTGTTTTAAAAGGTTTTCTTTAAATATTTTCGTGTTGATTATTTTAATTTTATCATTTTAGATTCTTTATCAGAGAAAAACAGTAGCGTAGTAATAACTTATATTAGAAAGAGTAAAAACTAAGTGAGTAATTTAATTTTCAAACAAAACTTAAAAACTGATATATATATATATATCCTTTTTAAATATCATATTATGCATATTTATTCTAAATAAAACACATTTTTTTACTTCCTTGATCTGCAGTGGCTTTCTAAAAAAAAAACAATTTTCAATGATAATTATATAGATATGTCAAAAATGCATCACGACCTACTTCTAATTGTTTTTCAAAGCAAAGTGAAAGCCCACTTTTAAACTTGCCTAAACCTCTTGGATAAATCTCAATCCACCCGAATAAGATGAATATTATTACATTTTGTATTAATTTATACGGAACTCTCTAGGTATTTATGACTTCGCTAAAGATAGAATTTTAGATACACCCCTGTAGCGTATTTGATGATTACTTTTAAAATGAGGTCACACTTGCGGAAAACTACCAGCGAAAACAGGACAAAGTAAAGTCTAAATCTGATTTTAAATTTCTTAAAAAAGCAAATTGGCGCGGTTTTGACCTTCATAAGCACGGCAACACAAAAACCTAAGTATGCCTCTGTAGACTAATTCATTACCTTTTAAACGAGACTAGATTTGAAAAAAATCGTTTCCCCAAACGGGATTAAAATAAGTTTTGACTTTTAATTTTTATTTTTTTTATTTTTAATTTTTATTAACAGACAGACAATCAAGCTTCCCTAAAATATAATCCTGAATACACCCTTGTGCAGTATTCAAGTACAGTATATGCCACCCGAAATTTATTCACATTGATTGACGTCAACTGTCAACGAGAACTTTTAGTCTGATGTTTATTTTTTGTTTCTCCCTAGATTTTTGGCAACACTGATTACAGTATGGACGGGGCCTCATTCAGAAAATTTTCGATATTGTTTAGTTTAAATTTTATCATGAGTTGATTGTAATAGAAAGTTTTTGAACCTTTTTTTGCCATTTTGTTATTGTTATCGTAAGACAATTGATCACAGTATACTAGATATGGCCAAGACAGCGAGTGTTGATCCAATACATAAACGTAAATAGTGCGAACTCTACACAACATAGAAGGGACTGGTTATGAAATCTCAAATGAATGAAGCTCAGACATTGTTTGGGGACAGGCATGGTAGACGCACCCACCCAATGCTCATTTTCAGGGGCACAATATATAGACATATAGCCGCAAGAGTAGCCTTTATTCTTTCGGTGATAATACAATAATATGGTATTCTCAGGTACCCACCTCCCCCTAACGAGGAAACTGGAGGGGGAAAAATATTTAGCTTGTCCGACTTCAACCAAAATTGGCATACGAGGGTTTTTGGGCATCAAGTGTACGAATTTTTGAGCAGATTTTGAAAATTTAATATGGCGAATTCAAGATGGACGATTTTTGCTCATGTTTGGCAAACCAATTTTAACTGACTTATACACATCCGATTATCTTCAAATTTGGTATGCGTTTATAGTTCCGGTGACAATACAATAATATGGTATTACCAGGTCCCACCTCCCCTAATGAGACTCCTAATGGACGATTTAGGGTACAAATCTAAATATTAAAAAATAATTCTATATAAAAAACGATTTTCAAATACAAGCTTTTATATAATATAAAGTTCACTAAAAAGTAGAAAATAATTTTGAGCATTCTGATATCATAATAATAAAAGCGATGGCCATAAATTAGGTCGAGTTGGGTTGAATTTACTTACCCTTGCATTTCTCTGCATTATAGTGAATTCAGATTCTTGCGAACAATCATATAATCAATAACATAAATTTTTCGAGTCAACATGGCCAAACTTTCTATAATGCGCCCACCGCTTTTATTATTATGATATCGAACTTTATATTTTTGTATAAAAGCTTGGATTTCAAAAGCTTTTTTTTATATAAAATAATTTTTTAATTTTTAGGTTTATACTATAAATCGCCCATTTTGAACCCATATTGATATTTTCAAATCTGATCGAAAATTCATAATCTCCTTCTCTAAGAATTTTAATTAAAATCGAACAAACTAAATCTTTTTCCTCTTCCACTTTCTTCGTTAGAGGGAGGCGTATACCTGATAATATCATATTAATGTATTGTCAACGGAACTATAAACGCATACCAAATTTGAAGACAATCGGATGTGTATAAGTCAGTTAAAATTGATAAGCAGAAGATGACCAAAAATCGTTTATCTTGAATCCGCCATATTGAATTTTCAAAATCTGATCAAAAATGCATATTCCTTATCCCTCAAAAAATCCCGTGTACCAATTTTGGTTGAAATCGGACAAACTTAGGTGTTTTCCTCCCTCCACTCCTCCCGTAGGGGGGAAGGGGGTGCCTAAAATACCAAGTTATTGTATTGTTACTGGAGTTTTAAAAGCATACCAAATTTGAAGGCAGTCGGATATGTATAATTCAGTTAAAATTGGTTAGCAAAACATGATTAAAAATCGTTCATGTTGAATCCGTCATTTTTTAATTTTAAAAATCTGATCAAAAAATTCGTATTCCTCTTCCCCAAAAACCTTCGTATACCAATTTTGGTTGACATCGGACAAACTTAGATGTTTTCCCCCCTCCAATCCCCTCGTAGGGAGAGAGGGGGTACCTAATAATACTAAGTTATTGTATTGTTGCCGGAACTTTAACCGCATACCAAATTTCAAGACAGGTGGATGTGAATAATTTATTTAAAATTGGTTAGCAAAACACGACTAAAAATCGTTCCTCTTAAATCCAATCCGCCATATTGAATTTTCTAAATCTTATCAAACATTCCTATTCCTTATCCCCAAAAACCTCCGTATATCGATTTTGGTTGACATCGGACAAACTTAGGTGCCTTTCCCCCTCCACTCCCCTCGTATGGGGGGGAGGTGCCTAATAATACTATATAATGGTATTGTTAACGAAACTATTAAAGCATACAAAATTTAAAAGACAATCGCATGTGTAAAAATCAGTTAAAATTGGTTAGAAAAACATGACCAAAAATCGTCCATCTTGAATCCAACATATTGAATTTTCAAAATTTGATCAAAAATTCGAATTCCTTATCCCCAAAAACCGCCGAATACCAATTTTGGTTGAAATCGGCAAAACTTCCCCTCCAGGGGGTGCCTAATAATACCATATTATTGTATTGTCACCGGAACTATAATTGCATACCAAATTTGAATTCAATCGAACATGTAGAGGTTAGTCAAAATTGAGTTGCAAGATTTGACCCGAACATTACATAAAAGCTTGTAATAAAAAATACGCAAAGTATAAAGCCGGTCCAGCATTTTTAAACGTCTAATTTGAATTTGAATTTATTAATTTTTGGGTGACTTTGCTCACCAGTCTGGGTTTCTCTCAGGCATATTGGGTCAGCATCGCGTTTTCTTCGTTATGTTCGGTGTACAAATAAAAACGAATATCATGGCCGCTTTAACAGGCATATTATATAAAAATATATTTTTCATCCCTAAAGGATCTCTGGCATCTTGCTGTTTCACTCTGGTGCATTTGATTGATATGAAAGCGTAATATAAGGGGTTATTCGGAGTGATTTAAAGTTAGCAGTGTAGTTATAATGCCGTGCGGGTGTTTGATTTTGGCAACTTAAAAATCTGGTGTTTGTTCTATGGAAAGTGAGGTTATGTTTTGTATAAATAAAAATGGAATGGACTGTACCTTCCAAATGACAACCCAATTACAAAAATCTGTAAAGTAATTTTCAAATGACGAGAAATATTCTCCGTATGTATTTAACAGACATACGTTCTTTCACGGCTCATATCTCCTATCACAGACATACAATCCTCATAGAATTTAATTTTTTTCACCTAAAGTACAATATCTTCAAAATATGGTTAACTTTCACGGTGGGCCATAAACCCATGTTATCCGGGCGGTATTCTTTAAGAAAAAAATTTTAAACTGCTTCATATTTTCCAAGTATGGGAGGAGCTAGCCTATAGACTCTTCTACGGCTTTTTCAATCTCCATCTTTTAAACTGAATTCTATATTTTCGAGTCGATAAAAACGAAAGAATCGGCTTTTTTGTCAACAACAATATAATAAATACCCATCAGTCAGCACGGCTAGAAGGTGTTGCACCCCTACGAGTGTCTTTCGTTATTTTCTTCATTATTTTATTTTTAGGTCTTCGAGTCTTATAGTGCATAAAATAGTACATAACCTACAGGACTAAAGTTCTTTTTAATCCGTTAGCTAATTGTAGCCCTCCCTCCGGTCGAGCTAAAAACTTTTCGCCTCGGGATTAAAATTGCCACTTTAGTCCCTAGGTTTCTATTTCTTTAACTCGCTCCCCAGTATGCCACTTATTCTTACTAGTCAGTCTCCGTAGCTCAGTAGGTAGCGTATCGGCCTGCCGCACGGAAGATCTTGGGTTCGAAAACCTCAATAAAAAACATACCTGGATTTTATCAGTTTTTTTAAGGTGGCAAAATTTTAGGATTATAAAAGTGTGTAAGAATTTATGAGGTATGTCTTTGATTTTGATAAGAATTTATGTGGTTTTACATGTGTGTTTTTTATCTGATCTTATATTCAGTCAGGCTTATAAATGTTTATAAAATTTGATGAGTGCAGACATTTTTTTAACATATTTTATGGTTTTTAGAAAAGTACGATTTTCTAAGAGATTTTATAATCAAACCGACACATCAACTTTTATGGATTTCTATAATTACATTCTTTTTCTTTTATGATGTATTATGGGATTATATACACCGATGTTTCGTTACATAAATAAAACCTTGTAAAAAAATAGTTTCTAGCTCATAAAATATTGTAAACTTTTATAAACCAACTGGCCGATAAAATATGATGAACTCCTATGCGGGATTTGCGTTTTACTTTCACTAGTCAAAAATTATAAAATATCATAAGTTTATATGAGCACAAATTATAAAAACTTATGCAGTGAGATTTACTAAGATCTAAAATAGTAACCCCCACAGGTTTAAATATTTACACCTGTGAGGGTTACTAAATTTTAAAACCAATTTTCAAAAAACACTTACCCATACAGAAAAGACACAAAGTTATTGATTATTTTGTATTGTTATTGCAAAATACCACTGAAAAACTGCTTTTTTTCTCAAAATACACCATATTTTAGAAGAAAATGTCCTAAAACTATTTTTTTTTGACAGTTTTCAAAATGGCAAATGGTGAATACGCCAAAAATTTGGCACATAATAGCTTCATTATTTATGTTTGAGATTATAAAGTTGGTGATTTTTAGACCACCTCAGGGGGGTGGTTTAAATTTATTGCCCCCAGAAAAGATTGTTTTGTGGAATTTGGTAATAAGTTCGTTTATAAGTAACCCTTTTTACAAGGATTAATTTACCTTATTTAATATCTCAAGTTGTTCATTACCCAATAAAACACCTCCAATTTTGTCCGGAAAAATGCCATATTTTGAACCCGTTTTGAGCATAAAAAATATATTTATGAGGGCACTACGAGACAAAACAAACACAAGTGAAGGTCACTGATCATGCACGAAAAATATACCAAACAAAAAACCCAAAACCAGTATATTAATTTATTTACAAACTGAAAGTAAAACATTGAGGTTATCTAAAAGCTCAATCAAAAAAACTTTCCTTACTCAAAGCCCACTCATTTTAAAGCTGTAGCTTTCATCAGTATTGGTTGGTACAAGTCAAGGTGCAAGCAGAGGTAAAAGATCCGAACTCGCTGTTTGTGATTGAACGCAGCGCTAATATTTTTGAACTGACATTTCGACAGTGACGGAAATGTAAAAAAACTTGCATTTAAGTTTTTTAATGCATTTCATAAATAAAAACACCTTTTAAATAAATACAAAATTAATCTACTCCTTATTTTATTATTACCGATCTAAATCGTTGTGTGACATCAAGTATTAATTGGAAAAAATTAATTATGAAGGGTAAGTTTTAATTAGAGTGACATATAACCCCAATTTTAATTTGTTCTACAGTGTTTACTATTTAAACCCCGCGTGAGTTTAAATTTTTTGATTTTCTTTTCTTCTAAATTGAAACTTTCTTCTTATATCCAACAAAAGTTTGTGTTAAGATGATTATTCAATAAACCAATTTATTAAAATTATTTTTATAAATCAAATTATGTCCAAAACTCAAGGATGGTTGGTTTAAAGTGCTTAAAACCAGAAATTTCACTTAAATTTAGGACCGTTCTAAAATAGACTAAACCCTTTTAGTAAATCCCACCGATGTTTTATCTGTTATTTGCTATGATCCTTTATGAGATTTTTTTGGCAGGGTTTAACTTTGCGAAAAACTTGGGCATTGATCCTATATTGGATGGAAAGTCCCAATATAAAAAAATATACAAACACTTTTCTCATTGAATGAAATGTCGCACATGCAAGATGTTCTTGCCGTTTAGAAGTGGAATAAATATAATAACAGTATCAAAACAATGCAAACGATAGAAACCAAAAGTACAAATAATAAAAAAAAGTTATTTTATCTACTAACTGTCTAAGGAGAATCCATAAGAACGAAGAGACTCGTACAAAAGCTCGGGCAAAAAATCTGAAATTTTTGGCGCGAACATTTTCGCGAGTTTTCCTTTAAAGAATTTTTATCAAAAAAAAGCCGACGGGAAGCAAAACATTATTTTTAGAGGTACTAAATAAGTTAAGTTTGTAATTTTGGTCACAAATATTAATAGGTTACTCTATTCTATTCTATACTTTTTTTAGGTTTTGTTTTTTCAATTAAAAATAAAACAAAATTTATCTTTCGAAGTAAATACTTATTAAAATGCGAAACAGGTAGATACTAGGGGTTATAAGCCACAGCATGTAACTCGACGAAGCGTAAGTTTTGATGAAGTGCGCATGTGCAGTAAACTTCAAACGTACGATACGTTTTATGCTCGGTGTATCGTTACACCGCGTATCGTTCGTAAATGCGTAATCCCAGATCAAATGAAAGTTGTGTAGTTTTCTACAAATTTCTAATCTATGAGTATATGTAAATAGCAAGCTACTCTATTCCCGAGAGCAGCCTCTCCACGGAGAATTTCGATGATCATGATATCATCGATGTCATCATTTTCTTCATCGTTATCATCAAAAAAAGACATTATAAGGTTTTGCATTTTTGAAATATAAAAAAATTAAAAAACACGAAAATTTTTAGGTTATCTTATGAAAAACAAAGCAAATGAGAGCGCCCTCTGCTCAACTACTTAACCAATTTACAAGATACGCAAGAAGCGTTGCTTAAAGCCTTTTTTAGCTCGTCATAATTAGGCAACGTATCCTCTCTGCGTAACGTACGATGCGTTTACGCCATACCGTCGCTTATAACCCCTATTTTTAGGGGACCGTTCTGGAGAGTAGGTAGTTATTTTTTTAGGGCTCTGAGGAGATGTTTTAAAAAAATTAAAACTTTAAATTTAAAAAGACTTACCCTTTGTCTCTTTTTCCCACCCTAACTACCGTAGTCAAAAACTGGCCGTTCTTATGTTACCTATGGGGTAAAAATTAAATTTCTGTATTAAATCGTTTTTCCGTTGGAAGAGACTTTATTAAAAATAGCTATTGTTTTAAAACTTAAAAATTTAATTTTTAGTATTTCTGTTTTTGGTTAAGTTCAATGATTTTCGATAAAAATATATATTTTGAATTTGTAATAAATTTCTATACAAACTTTTCTTTAAACAAATTTTGCCCAAACATTCTCGCAAACATTTCCGCGAGCTTTTCCACGAGCTGTTTTACGATCTTTTTCGCGAGCTTTTCCTCGAAAATTTTTCCACATAGGCATCAAAGGAGAGCTCGTCTGTGTAAATGTCTCTTAGTCATGTGTACATTTAGTCAACTGAAAACAATGTGAAAATTTTTTATTAAAAAAAACTTTTAAGGAACAAGCTTTTATTAAAGGCACTTAAAAGTAGAATATAATTTTTTATCTTTCTTATGCCATAATAAAAGCGATGAGCGACAATTAAAAATTTTAACTTTAAGTATCGTGAGTGGCTGGGTATCGTATATCGGTCACATTGACGATTCACTTAAGAAATAGTTGTATTACTCTATAACCTAAGGACATTTTCAAAGGCTTGGCAAGCACTGCAATCTCACCCGTTCTCAACTTCTTTAGATGAAAGTATTATGTTTATAATTCGAGTAGAAGAAAAAGTTAGTTCTTCTTTTGTAGTTCTCTCTTTGTCACCGTAAAGTTAAAATTTTTAATTTGCGCCCATCGATTTTATTATGGTATAAGAAAGAAAAAAAAAATATTTTCTACTTTTAAGTGCATTTATTAAAAGCCTGTTTTTTAAAAGTTTTTTCAATAAAAACTAATTTTTTTATTTTTAGTTTTTTACCCATATCCCCTTCCCGAAAAACCCCTGTGTGCCAATTTTGATTTAAGTCAAACAAACTAAATCTTTTCCCCCTCCACTTCCCTCGTGAGAGGGGAGTGTGTACCTAATAATAACATATTATTGTATTGTCGCCGGATAGCAAATTTGAACACATAGCCTGAATTTTTAGATTTGTAACCTTAATCGTCTATTTTGAATCCGCCATATTGAAATTTTCAAATCTGATCAAAAATTCATAATCCCCCTCCTTAAAAACCCCTGTATGCCAAAATTGAAACCGAACAAACTAAATCTTTTTCCCCTTCTACTTCCCCTTCCCGTTAGAGGAAGGTGGTTACCTGACCTGAAACCATATTATTGTATTTTAACCGTAACTATTTGAAAACAATCGGATGTGGATAAGTCAGTTAAAATTGATTAGCAAAACATGACCGAAAATCGTCCATCTTGAATCCGCCATATTGAATTTTTAAAATCTGATCAAAAATTCGTATTCCTTATCCCCAGAAGCTCATGTATACCAATTTTGGTTGAAATTCCCCCTCCACTCCCCTCGTAGAGGGAAGGGGTGCCTAATAATGATATATTATTGTATTGTCACTGGAACTATAAATACTTGCCAAATTATAAGGCAATCGGATGTGTATAAGTCAGTTAAAATTGGTTAGCAAAATATGACCAAAAATCGTCCATCTTGAATCCGCCATATTGAATTTTAAAAATCTGATTAGAAATTCCTTATCTCCATCCCTAAGTGCTCCAACACACCAAATTTCAACGAAATCGGGCGTACTTCAACTGTACCCCTCTCCACCCCCTTTGAGTAGGGGGAGCTGTCAATTTCATCATACTTTATTCTTGTATTTTCACCGCAACTATATAAGCATGCCAAATTTGAAACCAATCGGATGTCGGAAAGTTGGTCAAAATTAAGTTGCAAGATTCCACCCGAACAAACATATATATTTAGTTATATACATACATACATTGCAACTTAAATAAAAGCTTGTAAAAAACACTTGACTTTGACTTTTGACTATCAGCACTAATCATTGGTCCTTTCTGAAACATGCCTTATGCCAGATTCACAGATTTGCTTTTTGCTGCTCGATGCTATATCCCTATTTCTCTAATAGAGAGAGATGTAGACAACATTTTGAATTTGACAGCTTTTGCCGCCAAGAAGTAGGATCTCGCTCAACTTTTTTGCGTTTTTTGTTGAAAATGCTGGAAATCTAACCTCACTTTTTTTATTATTTTTCGTTTGTCAGTTTTATTTATAAAATGGAGAAAGAGATGGCTTTGTTAATGTGGGGGAGGCGAAATAAAATCAAAAGAGCCATTTTGCTATATTTGATTATTCAAAGGAGGAGACTGGCAAACTGTGGACAACAAAAAAACGCCGCTAGCTTCTTTGCTTTTTTACAGGCTTTTAATTAATTTTTGGTCATCTTTTGCTAACCAATTTTAACTAACTTATACACATTCGATTATAGTTCCAGTGACAATACAATACATACAGAGGAATGGAGGGGGTAAAACACCTAAGTTTGTCCGATTTCAACTAAAATTGGTATACGATTTAGGGTACAAATGTAAAAACTAAAAAATAAATTTTTATTAAAAAAAACTTTTAAAGAACAAGCTTTTGTTAAATACCCTTAAAAGTAGAAAATATTTTTTTATCTTTCTTATGCCATAATAAAAGCGATGACGACAAATTAAAAGTTTTAAGTTTACGGTGGCAAAGAGAGAACTACAAAAGAAGAACTAAATTCTTCTTCTATTCGAATGATAAACATAATGCTTTCATCTAAAGAAGCTGAGAACGGGTAAGATTGCCGTGCTGCTACTGACGATACTTAAAGTTAAAATTTTTAATTTGCGCCCATCGATTTTATTACGGTATAAGAAAAATAAAAAATTATTTTCTACTTTTAAGTGCATTTAATAAAAGCTTGTTCTTTAAAAGTTTAAAAAAAAATATTGTTATAAAGCTAGCTGCAGAAATCTGTGGATCAGGCATTAGTGTGAAGCAAAGGGAAGGTATTTTGTTACTTTTTAATGACATCAATCATGGAGAAAAAGTTTTGTTATGGCACTTAAATTAGCTATAAAGTATATAACCTGTTTTGTTTTCATTGACATTTCATATATTTAATAAATGGCTGGCAATTTCCACATAATTTATTCATTAAAATAAATTGAAAATAAACGGTAATCCCTCTCACACTTCGTGTTCTGAATTAAATAGGAAAACACGGATTTGCGATCGTAATAGGGTTAAATTATTTCGGGCGGTTGAAGTAGGACGTGTTCGTAAAAAATGCATCAACAAGAATCGAATTTCTGATGCTTCAATATTTTTGATTGGTTTGGATAAGTTGCGTTGCACGTTGAGGTGAAGATAAAGTAAAACAACGTTTTTTGTATTTCGTTAAAAGTTTTGGTTTTATTTCAGACCGGTTTAAAACATGGAATAGAACATCAATTTTTCACAAAAATGATTATTGCTTGGCGGCGTCCGCCTTTATGCAATTTCTGCGAGGCTGACTCGATTTTTATTCTTAAAAAAAAAATAAATAAGAATAAAAATCGAGTCAGCCTCGCAGAAATTGCATAAAGGCGGACACCGCCAAGCAATAATCATGTTTGTGAAAAATTGATGTTCTATTCCATGTTTTATACACAAATTTATTATTCACTGATGATGGCATGTATGCCGAAACCGGTCTGAAATAAAACCAAAACTTTGCACGAAATACAAAAAACGTTGTTTTACTTTATCTTAAATATTTTTGTTTATGAAAAAAAATAATAAATTGCAGATATTTGAACACCTTCGAAATATCAAACCTTTACTGTAAACCGAAGTTTTCTTCGAGGATTGAACCGTTGTTGGGGGGGAATACTTATGTAGGACGTTTCAAAATTCAGCGTCGGGATATTAAGGTCGTGTTTTTCAGGACATAATAAGACTTTTTGACTGATCTACAGAGCGTAAAAGTTTCATAATAGGTTCCCCCTTTCGTTAGAAAATGAAACTAATTCAAGCTAATTTACGCTGAACAAGCCGGGACGAGATTCCAGTTTTTCAAACACCGTCCTGAAAAAATCTATATACTAATCAAAGAACGGTAGTCAACAACAACTATAAACGCACATCAGGTCAAAGCACTTGACCTACAGTTATGAAAATTTATTGACATATTGGGTTTGTGTTCTTCTTACTTGTAGTTTTGAATATCTCAACCTCTCAACCTCACTCTCACTTAAACTTCGGGAAGTACTCGCTGGAATATCCGCAATGGTTACTCTTTTCCAAGTTTGGAAACGATAATGGAAAATCACCTTATTATTGTGTAACTCTACGCGAGCATCTAATTCGCCGAACGGGCCACCAATTAAAATTATAGCCTATGTGGTAATAATTTTATATAAATATAAATAAAATGCACTAAAAAGTAGAAAATAATTTTTAGCATTCTGATATCATAATAACAAAAGCGATGGGCGCATTGTAGGAAGTTTGGCTATGTTGAGTCGATAAATTTATGTTATTGATTATATTAGGATTGTTCGCAAAAAACTGAATTTACTATAACGCAGAGAAATGCAACGTTCAGTACATCCAACCCAACTAGACCCAAGCTACCCTAACATTTCTGTTATATATGGATGGACATTGTTTGTTTTAATTTGCGCTCATCGCTTTTATTATTATCCCAACAAACACAAATCGTCGGCATTGAATCGGGCCAATTTCGACAACATCGGCAGTGTGTCGACTTTATGCCGACACCACTTTAGGACCGACGATGGTTCGATTGGAATTTTGTTTAATCTGTCGAAAATCGGCAACTGGCCCGATTTACTATAGTCGACTTTGTTTAATCGGACGGAACTTTGTTTAATCGGACGAGAATCGGCAACTGACGATGGCCCGATTTACTATAGTCGACATTATGTCATCGGCAATCGACATCGGACCGACGAAGGCCCGAGTGAACCGTGTTTGCTGGGATGATATCAGAATACTATATTTTTCTACTTTTTAGTGCACTTTATATTTTATTATTATTAAACTTGTATTTGAAAAGCTTTTTTTATATACAATGATTTTTTAATTTTAAGATTTGTACCCCAAATCGTCTATTTTAAATCCACCATGTTGAAATTTTCAAATCTGATCCAAAATACATAATCCCCTTCCCTAAAAACGCCTTGTATGCCAATTTTGATTGAAATCGAACAAACTAAATCTTTTTCCCCCACCATTTCTCTCCTTAGTGTGAGAAGGGTATCTGATAATATCATATTATTGTATTTTCACCGGAACTATAAACACATCCAAAATTTGAAGATAATCGGATGTGTATAAGTCAGTTAAAATTGGTTAGCAAAACATGACCAAAAATCATCCACCTTGAATTCGCCATATTGAATTTTTAAAATCTCATCAAAAATTCGTATTCCCTATCCCCACAAACCTCCGTATACCAATTTTGGTTGAAATCGGACAAACTTGGGCGTTTTTCCCCTCTCGACTCCCCACCCCTAAGAATACCATATTACTGTGTTATCACCGGAACTATAACCACATACCAAATTTGAATTCAATCGGAAGAATTGGCCCGATCATACATAGATACATAGTGGTGAATTTAAATAAAAGCTTGTAAAAAACAACTTTGCCTAGTGACAACCAATTGGTTTTTTCTTTGAAATAAATGTAATATACAAACGCATATATATAACATATATACATGAAATTAAAGCAAAATGTTTACTCTACAAGTTCTATTCAAAACTTTTTTTTAATTTTGCCTTAATATTATTGCAAATGGCTTCTTAAAATAAATAACTGCTTTAAAAAAAAACTAAAAATTAAGTTTTTTATTTTTTGTGACAAAACAAAGCAAAATTTTAAACTTATTCATAAAAACAATTTTATCACGTGTTTCCACTATTTGTTTGCTGTCATTTTAGACTCCTTATGTTAATTTTTAAGAAACTTACAGCGTTTTTAAAAGTACCATGCAAAAAAAGTGCTGGGGGCAATAACTTGAAACAAAACGCATTTACCAGAATGGCAACAAGTCAAAGCGTCATCTATGAGCTACCCTTAACAAAGTTAGCTTATCGGCATAAAGTTAGCACGATTTGCACACGAGCCCCCTTTTTGCCCGATTTGTCCATAGACTATTAGGTTTTTTGTAAAATAATTTCAAAAAAGTAGATTGGGTTAGATGCCAAGAAGGGGTGTGGGTTGCGGTGGTACATATAGATTTGTTCCTAAGTCATAAATGCGCCACAGGTGAAAAAAAAAAGAAAATTTATACTAAGAATGTCATTCATTACACGTTTTGAATGCTGGTGATAAAAATTACTTAGAATTAAACTAAACTTATACAAATTAATGACGTCATATACCACCGCAGGCAAAATTTTTAAACACAACTTACAAACCGGAGTAAAGGGTCAGTTTTAGCTCTCCCTGGGGCCCTTGATCATGATTAATTTATTGTAGATTGGGTTGGACCTCCTGGAGGGGTTTTAACCCCTAAAACCTCCCCTTGCTACGCCACTGTATATAAGAAACTGTCCCGGATTCTCACTTTTAAAACTTGGTCACTTTGGCTACTTACAAAAAAATATTTTCATTTTCTTCTTGATAATGATCGCAGATGTCAGAAAATTATAGAGAAAAAGTCTCTAAACAACAACAACAACATTCCGTATTTCAGAATCCACCAGCGGCGCACCACGAAACGGTTCAAGGGACGAAAATGGGCTTGGCCTCTGAAAAAATTCTTGAAATCACTCGACATGCCGGATGATGTATTCTATAATTAAAATTTGATTTAAATATCCCAAAAACTGCAAAAATTCTTATTTTGAGTTGAAAAATATGGCTGGAATATCTTGATACTGCTTAATGGATAAGTTACGGATATGATATTCGATCATCTTAAAAATATCAAACCAACAAATAAGGACGGTTCAAAAGCAAAATCTTAGAAAAGAGGGGCAATGCAGAATACTTATTTTTAATATTTGTTTATAGGCCAATCAAATTAAGATATTTTGAGGAATTAATTCCCAGCAAACTGAAAATCATTTTAATACCTTTATTTGGTCCTAAATGCGTGTCATGTGAGTTTGCACCATCGCAGGTGGTGAGCTTAACTTTGGTAGCCAAAAAACCGCCAAATTTTGCACTTTTTTTAGTTTTCTGCTTGTAGTTGAAAAATGGTGCGTCAGACAAAAAATGCCATTCCACTGCAGAGGACTAAATTCTGCGTCCAATAACATCAAAAACATCAAATTCAGTTTTGTGGCATAAGTATAAAAATAGAGAATATGTAAAAAATTACATTTTGCGACGTCGGTTAACCTGGTGGACAAAATATTTTCAACGCTTCATTTTGTAGCTTTTTTGTAGCTATTTTGTTACGATTAAATTAAATTTGTAGCTGCAGCCGGTTTCGAGAAAAGGCGACCCCCCCCCCCTAGCTAAACCGTTAAGCGGAGGGACCATAGAAAGATCAAATAACACTACATGTAGATAGGCTTTTTCAAAATAATTCTACATTTTTTTATTATTTAATATTACAGCCGTTTCCCAGAAAACGGCTGCAGATGCAATATCAATTAAACCTAAAAAAAGGAATTTGTTGACCGTGAAAAATAATAATAAATAAATAAACATAACCAGGCCTCCAAGATATAATGGATAGTACAGCAACCTACAAGCCTGTTTCATCCTTGTTAGGAATCATCAGGGTAACATAGGACTGTACCTGGCGTATGAAGCATCACATACATAAAGAACCACACCCAGTGAATTTAAAAAACTTTCGTCGTCAAACAACGCGGGATGTTAAATGGCCATATGCAGCGCGCCGCCTATCGGAATAAAGCGAAAAGCAAAACATTAAAGGATGCAAATAAGAATGAAATTTGCGAGCAGGACAAAAAAAAAGAAACCTGCGAAACTGTACCGGTGACTGAAAGGTAAAAAAGAAAGGGATTGATAATACCCTTGTGGAAAAATCACTGCCGTGTCTCTTCCGCCATTTTCGCCGCCATGTTGTGAAGATTTAGGTTGGCGACATTGGTTCCTTAATTTTAAATAGTAGTGCGGGAAGACTGACTATCAAGGTTATTTTTGTTGTTGTTTTTTAATAAAAAAAAACAAAAAAGTGAAGAACCAAGCAATAAAAACCATTTAAAGGAGAGACAAATGCTTGAACGGCCACGCCAGAGTTTTTTTTTATTGTTTTGGGTTGGTTTGAATTAGGTTGGGTTGGACTGTGTTGGTTTGGGTTGTTTTAGTGAAAAAATTTAAAAAAAAAAACAAAAAAAATTAAAAAAAAAACCAACCGGCGCAGACAGATTTGGGGTCCTAGGGATCCCGGAAGGTGCTCCCATAAAGAATTTTTCAAAAAAAATCAAAAATGGCAGAAAACCGTATACTGCATAATTACCATAAAGGTAAAGGGTACTGTCAACCATTGCTGCTGGCGCTCCCGCTCAAGATAAACCTTCATTAAGTTGATATCTGAAAACAGGAACTAAAACGTCTAGGGACAGATATGCGCCAACAGTTTATAAATCCGAGGTTGTTATAGGCCTAGAAGACAAGAAAAATAAATGAATAGAGGGAGATACGGAGTTTGATAATAGCATATATGGATCAGCTAAAAACCAGAGTGATGGCAAGCGATCACAAAAAAGTACATCTTTGGCACATCGACTTTTACAAAATTAGAACAATACTTCATGAGTTTTAAAAAGAACAGTAAAAAATTAATTTTAATATGTATTTTATCAGTATATTTTTTTTCTTTTTCTTGTTGTCATTCCATGTGTTTGTAACTTTCTTTATGTAATTTTAAGTAAGTAGTTTAAGATTTCATTGTCAATTTTTGTGATATTGTAGCCAGTATTTATACCAGTAATTATAAGATGTTTTACCAGTTTACTAGAAATAAAGAAAAATCAATATTTATTTTTTAATCTTTATTAACAAAACCTTAATGTTAACATTGTTTAATATCTAAATGACATTTTAAAGACATTCTTAGGTTAAATTTACCTTAATTTTAATTTTTAACACTAAATTTTGACGCTTACTTATTGAATTGTGACAATGTTTTTTGTTAACAATTTTTGTAATAAAAGTTTTCTGATTCTGAAGAACTCAGCAGAAAAAGTTATTACTAGGATATCCTTAAGTTTTGGTAAGTTTTCAGCATTTGACATTTTTTTTTGTAGATTCGTTTTTTAAGGATGATGCACTTTTCTTGTGGAAACTGGTTTTCTGTGTGATTTTGCTTATCTTGATGAAAATCTATCATTGCCCCGTAGCAACAAATAACAAAAATGGCTAAAAATGTTGAAGCATGTTTGTTAAATACTAAGTGGCAACATGACAATTGAAATTTGCCTTTTGTTAAAGGTTATTTCTTGGTCATATGAATTTAATATTTTTTATGTTTGTGATGCCAGTGCGACGCAACCTATATTTTTCTGCTACTTATTTTCAGACTACAATTTGGTTCATAAATATTATTTACATTTTCACAAAAAGTGAAAAAAACTGATTTTAGGGAAAAGCCAGAATACCAAAATGTTTAACTTTGAACGCAGTATCTCAAAAATCACATACCAGATCACTGTGGAGCAATGATAGATTTTTATCAGGACAATGAAACCTACAAAATATGCAGTTTTGAGCAAAATCCCACATCCTTTATAAAAGATAGAACTACAAAAATTTTTCTGAAAACTTACCAAAAAAGGTCTTCAAATATTGTAAAACTCCATGCTCGACTCCATGTGCGAAAGATGTACTTTTTTTGTGATTGCTAAATGTTGCTTGACTTGCCATGACTCTGGCTTTCAGCTGAGCCATATATGCTATTTTTAAAGTCAGTATCTCCCTCTATTAACTTCTTTTTTATTACTGTATCACGTTGGTGCATCTGTTCTTAGCTGTTTTAGTCCCTGTGCAGATTCAGATCAACGTAATCAAGGTGTATCTTCAGCGGGAGCGCCAGCAGCAATGGTTGAACCGAGCATTTATTACAATTTATAACGTGTGGCTTAACAGTACCCTTTGAGTTTATAAATTGGGGGGCAATGTTTCCATATCGTGATTTATTTGTTCGAGACCTGCACATACTCCAGACCAAATAAAAGAGATAAATGGCGTGACCGTTGGAGCATTTGTGTATGACTTGTTTCTTTACTTTTTGTTTTTGTATTAAAAAACAACAACAAAAATAACCTTTCAAAAAAATGTCAACTTCAATCATATTTTGACACTGTTGACAGTCAGTGTTCCCACAGTACTATTTAAAATTAAGGAAACCAATGTCGCCAACCCAAATCTCCACAACAACGAAAATGGCGGAAGACACCCGGCAGTGATTTTCATGAAAATTTCCCATAGGTATTAGCAATCCAAGGTTTCTACATCCGTGCTGAAAGGAGACCGTTCAAAATATAACGTTCGTAGCAACTCCAACCCCAATTGGAGTTAATACTACGTCACCTTATATTAGGGCTCAGCAACAATCACTCCGGAGGAGGCTTGTTGCGCACACCACCCCCACTTGAAGTTTGTTTGCTGCGACTCTTCGGATATTCGATCAACTTCGAAATATCAAACCTTTATTATAAACAGAAGCTAATTATTCCAGAATTCGTGTTTTACAAATAAGGGGGATTTAAAAAAAAGTAATGCAGAATATAATATTTAGTGCACCCAGAATGGTCAGCAGTCTAGTGGAGTAAGTGCGAAGATATTATCTCAAAGCAAAAGAGTGTCTCTGGTGGGGGTCCCTGGCCTGGCCATGAGCGAATATCAGGGAATAAAAAGGCAGACGAGCTTGCTAGAAGTGCCGAAACACAAATATATAGGACCAGAACCCGCCGGAACTTCTTCTGGGAATGACCTGCTTCAAAAATTACAACGCCCTTGATGCATTTTATAAACTCCTGTTTCCCATACTACTTTAAAAGTGCTTTATAAGGAATATTTATTTTTCCGCGTATGTTAAAATTATACCACAAGATTTTTTTTAAAACTGAAACAAAAAAACAGTTTATTAATAGCAGACTTATAAAAAAATTAGGTTTTTTACAAACCTAAGCTTGTATGTTTTTTAACTCCTACGGTACCTACTTATATCATGTTTTAGCAAAAGAGCAAAAACTTTTTTAACCGCAACTCGCGAAGGAGGGTTAAGAAGCGTACGGTTTGACAACTCATACATAGTCAAATTAAGTTTTTTTTTTTTTTCACTAAAAATTAGTTAATTTGGTCAAAAAAACCTTAATATACAAAATTTTGTAATAACTTCTGTCTGTCTGTGACACGATAACTCAAAGACCGCTAAACTGATTTTTATCAAATTTGGGAGAAAAATTCCTGATTGGTTTTTGATGGAACTGGGGGGTTGAAAAGACGGTAGGAAGAGGGAGTTACACTTTTTTTTATTTTTATAATAAGCAAGGTCTCCACATTTACATAATGACATGTTCAAAAAAAAATTATATATATTTTTGTAATTTTATGGATGATAATATACTGTTGGAGCCAGTAATGTCTATTAAGTGTATTAGGTATCTGCCATCTTTGTTTCAAATTTTCAATTGTAAGATTTAGATGAAACCATTAACTACGAAGTTTAAAGTTAAAGATAAATGCAGGTGATACGAAAATTAAATAAAAAGCGCAACTAAAAGCACGACAAAAATATCAAATCACAATGAAAAAAAATAAAAGTGACTTTGTTCTCCTGTCCTTCCTTTCTTTTCTTGATTTGTGACCTTCCAAAACTCAAATAAAAAAATTCTTCACAGCCTACCCTGTGTTAGGTGCTTAATTATTTTTGATTTTAATTGTCCTACTTTCTGACTTACCTTGTGATTTTTCTATCCCTTTTGCACCAATAAAAGCATACACCAACAAGGTAGGTAAGTCAATAATTCTTACACATATTTTTTTTACACAAAACTACTTTAGAATCCACATATTTCACTGAAATGGCTTTTATAATATTGTTTAAAGATTGTAAAAATATTATTTAAACATTTTTTATGTGAAGAGTTTATTTTCTAAAAAGTGTCTAGCTTTTTTTACATTTAAATTAACTTTACCAGACAGCTTTTAAATAATGTTTTAATTAAACTTTCTCAATTTATTTTTGTTTAAATAAAACTGTGATTCGTATTAAATACCCGACGAATTACGCGATCGTAATTTCGAGGGTAAGTATCGCGATATAAACGCACTTACTGCGGCTTGGACAGTCACCAGCGCGTTACTGAATTTCAGGATCAGAATTTCGGGATGGAGAGTTTTCTGGAGAGCGCACCAGAAGTTCTCTTATCGTGCGCCACATTTTAGCTAGATCAGGAATGTTATCAAGACACCACACAGTTTATTAAAGAAGAAGAAGTTCAAAATTATAAGAAAACAATATGTGTGTGCACTTGGATATGGTTTTCGAAAAAGGACACCTTAGGTAATTTTTCTGTATCATGCCCCCTTAAATGGGGGAAAATTTAACCCCAACAATTTGCACAGTCCTCGAGTATCCTCTCGTCTTTGGTTTTTAGGACCTTTATATGTATAACAGGAGGTGTATATTTGGAGAAAAAAGCGAAAACATTATAACCTTTAATCGTTTCAAACGTTTCGTAATTCATTTTATTTAGAGGGAAGTAAAGACTATTTTTTTTTCAAATAGAGCAACATTCAGTGGCGCACCGCGGGGTGGGCGGTTTGAGTTAAACTCCCCCCCCCCTCCGAGAAGCCTGGTTATAATTGGCACATTCAAATAACAGCAGAAAATACGAAAAATTTCAAAATTTTTCGTATTTTTACGATTTTGTGTCAAAATGGTCTTTTTATTGTAATTTTATGAAAACATTTTGCCTGCGATTTGGTGTCATAAATAGCATTTTAAGAGTCAAATTCGAAAAAATTTTCGCCTGCAGCGCATTTTGACATTTTTAAAAACAAATTCAGATTAAATAAACAACTACATTTCCCAAATCCCCATCAACATTTACGATTTTAGTTTAATTTTTAGTCAAAAATTGCATTTTCTCAAAAAATTTTGCCTGCGGCGCATTGAAGCATTTGGTGAACACCTTCCTCTACATTTGAGCCCAGGTCCGCGCTTGTAAGTACCTGTTTCTTTGTATCAATTATGGTCACATTTTTACTTTAAATTAAATTTTTTTTATTATTTAACCTTACACCTCCCCCCCGAAGTCAATTCCTACAAAAAAAATCTACAGACAACTTTCGTCCACACACTAGCTAATGGTCTATACTTATTCATAATCATTCGTGTGAGAAAAAATACTTTTACTTTTTGAATAGGGCATTAAAAAAAATGCTCACTAAAATCCCAGCTATAAAGTTGATTATTTTGAAATTTTGAACACAATTTTAAATAAAATATTCAGTTTCAAATTCGATGAAATTTTAATATGTTACCAACGTGGCAAAAATTCACAATTCTTTATTTTGAAATCGTTTGGAAAACGGTTATTTGAAAGCCTAATTTTAACGTTCCAAGTTAGATTCAGGGCCAGCCTCAGGGGGAGGGCAATTGGGCAGCCGCCCAGAGCGGCCGTTTTTGGAAAGTGTAGGTTTTTTTTTGTTTTATTTTTATTGTTTTTTCCTTTAGGAGAAGGCGTAATAAGAACAAAAATGCAAATAATTTGTACGATTAAAAACTCGCGATTTCCATTTTTGCTGGCAGAAAACTTCTAGAGTAAAGAATTTTCGTACATACAGACCTATGTCGAAATTCGTCCAAATTCCATGTACTCGAACACACCGTGCAGAGAAACCTTCGTGTCGGCTTCGTGGATAAGAACTGAACAAAATTGTGACAGAACCTTTTAGAGAATATCATGTAGATTATTTTGGAGCAGTTTTAACAAAATTATCCTCTCAGTAATTTTGCAATATGCAAAAGAGTGAAAAATGTATGACTTTTTCAAAAGGTGCAATTTTTAGTATTTTTACTGTTCCATGATTTTTGATAAACGCTCTTCAAAATTGATCATGACTATGATTCAATTTATACTTTTTGGAAAGGTTGATTTCTGCTGAATATCATAAAATAAAAACTATTTTACTGTGTGCGGATTTCTACGAACTATCATGGAAGTTGTCAGTTAACTACCAAAATCGAAATTTCCTGGCGGGCCTGAACTAAAACTGTGGTTTTGTAGGATTCACAAAACGTTCTAGATATTTTTTAAATATTCAAAATCGTACCAATACGCAAGGGATAAAAAAAAATTATTCAAAATATGTAAAAATAATTGACAATAATTTTTTTTTCAATTTTTTATTTTGACCTGCAGAAGAAATACTCAGCTAAGTCCCACAAAAACTTTTTTTACACCGACGAGTAGATAGGTGTCTTGGCTCTCGATTGAGCGATAAAAGAACTTTTTTTAGTAGGATTTTAAATGTTGACACAAGGATGATGTACATTGGAGCGTGTTATGCTAATTTTCTAAAAGTGATCTTTTGCCTGCGCCTCTGGATCCAGAGGGGGTTATTGATTTTAACTATCATTAAAAATGCGCCAGGGTCTACTTTACCTGTGTACGAAAATTCTTTGCCCTAGAAGTTTTCTGCCAGCAAAAATGGAAATCGCGAGTTTTTAACCGCACTAAATTCTATTACTTCAGTTACTATGGTGTGTTGTGCGGGAATGCACAGCCCCAGTGACATGCCGTAGAAAAGGGGCGGACGCAATCGCTTATCGAGTCATTTGCCCTCAAAAAACGGAGATTCACCAGAGAATTGGGAAATTGGCCCGATTTTTAACCGACTTTAAAAAAGACGAGGTTATAACTTCAACGTGTATTTTAGCCATCCATATATATTATAGTGAAGGGGCATGTGTAAGTCCGTGGGATTTTTTATGAAGGAGTTTTGTGACTATGTGGGATTGATAGCTCCTTAGTCACACAATCAAGTGTTACCGGGTGTTTTGTTCGCCTTCGTGTAGAAGGGGTGATGACGGCATCTTTTAAGATGGCGACCAAAAATCATAAAAAATACAACTTTCCAAAAAAAATAGTTTTAAGGTCATCCGACCTTAAATAACCTTAAGAATCGCAAAAATCAAGATTTTTGCCATTTTCTCTTAAAAAAATCTTAATAATTCGACGTTTTTTCAGAACAACTTCAAATGTACCTCAAACTATTAAGCGTGTATGCCAAATTCGATCCTTAGAGTCTGATGCAGTTGGAAGCTTCATGACCTTGAAAAATACCCTAGTAAAATTAAGATATTGCAAAAGTAATATACTAAAGAGAGCTATTCATCAACTATTAATGCGAAGAGGACAAAATTGAGTAAGAAAGATAAGAAAATCAAGGCCAATAATTCTTTTTAAAAAATTTTGGTTTAGCTATGACGCGTTTCAATATGACGGCTGATATATCAAAATGGTGACCTATAACCACATTTTATTTTATCCTATTTCGTAGAAAAGCAAAAATGACAAGATGGCCATCAATTCTTGTTGACTTGTCGTCGCTGACTCTGAAAAAAAAGTGTAGTTCATGCATGATCTTGATTGACCTTGAAAATACTTTTTTTTACTGTAAATTTTATGTTCTACTCACTTGTCTAGCCAACAAAGTCTTTTAAATTACCTATAAGAGAGTTAGCAGAATTTAGATATACATTGCCATATTCTGAATCAGGTGTTTTAGACGCCATTTTCCAAAAGAAAAAATACAATTTTTGCAACCTTTGCATGATTATACTCGATTTTATACAACTCGAGGACGAGAATTCCAAAAAAATCACTTTCGAGGTCATCAGACCTCAAATGACCTTGAAAATCGCAAAAAACACAATTTTTGCCATTTTCTCTTTAAAAAATCTCCATAATTTAACGTTTTGTTACACCAACATCTAGGCCGTAAGATCAAAAAAAATGGTAGGGAGGTTTAAAATGAAGTGTTTATTTATGGCTAAGCTGTTAATTTGATCTTCGGCACTTAAAGTTTTTGCGTAATGGTAAATTGGAAAAAAAAAACACTACAAAAAGCTGGTTTTCCACTTGTACATGGTCTTTTCAAGGTCAATCAAGGTCATAAATCAACTAATTTTTTTTTATACTAAGTGCCGATAAGTCAACAAAAATGGATGGCCACCTTGTCATTTTTGCTTTTTTACGAAATTGGATAAAATAAGATGTGGTTATAGGTCACCATTTTGATATATCAGCCGCCATATTGAAACGCGTCATAGCTAAACCAAATTTTTTTTAACAATATTATTGGACTTGACATTCTTATCTCTCCTATCAAATTTGGTCCTCTTCGCTTTAATAGTTCATGAATAGCGCCCTTTAGTATGTTATTTTTGCAATATCTTAATTTTACTGGGGTATTTTTCAAGGTCATGAAGCTTCAAACTGCATCAAACTCTAAGTATCGAATTTGGCATACATGCCTAATAGCTTGAGGTACATTTGAAGGTGGTCTGACAAAACATTGAATTATTAAGATTTTTTGAAGAGAAAATGGCAAAAATCTTGTTTCTTGCAATTTTAAAGGTCAATTAAGGTCGGATAACCTTGAAAATGTTTTTTTTTGGAATCTTCGTCCTCGAGTTATATGGAATCGAGTATAATCCTGCCCCGTTTGCGAAAGTTGTATTTTTTATGATTTTTGGCCGCCATCTTGAAAGATCAAGATCATATCAATCAACCTCTTCTACACGAATGCGAACAAAACACCCGTTTACGCTTGATTGTGTGACTAAAAATCTATCAATCCCACATATTCATAAAACTCCTTCATAAAAAATCCCACGGGATAGAAATTATCGACATATGCCCCTACACTATTATGGAGGCTATTGGGATCGCGAAAAATTTTCTCTTTCTATCCACTAAAAATAAGTTATTTGGGTCAAAAAAGACCTAACTACAAAATTTTGTCATGGTGTCTGTCTGTCTGTAACACGATTACTCAAAGACCGCTAAACCGATTCTTATCAAATTTGCCATAAAAATTCTTTGTCACCAGACGCAGAGCTGATTAGTTTTTAACGGTTGGGGGGGGGTTAGCAAGAGGGTAGGAGGGGGGATTAAACTTTTTAAAAAATTGTAACTCGCGAACCGTAGCAGCTAGCGACACGCGATTTTCATATTACGAGATAATTGCATTTTCAAAAAAAAAATGGAAAACATTTTTGTTTTAATTTTTTTCTTAAGATTTTATGGATCGCTATACGTGACTGCTGGCGCCATTTATTTTTGTTTGCCTTAACATAATTTAAAAACGGCTCCACCGATTTTCATAATCCTTTTTTATTCGATTTAGGAAAGCGGTGGTCCCGCTTCCAAAAAAAATCTACTCCACCACTTTTACAATATCAAAAAATCAGCCTAAAAGGTATACCTATTGAAAGTCGCTAGTTTTTTATTTTTTAATCTGAGGTTTGGAATAAGACACGCGATACGCGACTAAGAGACTAAGTCGACGTTGCATGCTGTCTTTAATTTGGTTATTTGGGTAGCTTTGCCGGGCCCGTTACACTCCGCCAAAGTTTTATTTTTAGCATCACTTCGAAACGACTCATTCGATTTTCATAGTTATTTTTATGTTTGATTCAGGAGAGCTTTGGTTTAATCATTTTTTTAATTAACAAACATACTTCCCCACCACTTTCACGACAAACCTAAAATATCTTTGGAAAAGTATAAAAATCGTGTCTTTGAGCTTTATTCCCGTGTAATATAAAAATATAAGAAAAATAAGTTGGACCGCTTCTACGTAACGGATTTTATTTCCAGCATTACTTTCAAAGGACTCAATCAATTGTCATAATTATTTGTTTATTAGATTTAAGAGAGGTCCCATTTGGTTTCCTTCTACTAAAAAATATACTTTTCTCGCCATTTTTACGACAAAAAAAATCTACATTATCAGAATTATATCTATATTAAAAAAATCGGGGTATAATAGAAAAGCTTCTATTTCAAAAAAGTACACTAAAAAGTATAACATAATATAATGTGAGACAGAAAATTGCTTCGAATGTGTTTTTTACGCGTTCGTTTTTTTTTCAGTCATGAAAATAAACCTTTACTGAACAACAAAATCAAATCAAAATTGCTTGTGACCATAGGAAAATGAGAGCATTTGAACCTCGGTTTGAACTAATTTTACAACCAACCAAAACCTTGACCAGGTTATCCAACCAAAACTCGATGACAAATAAAAAAAAAATGCAAAATTTGAGAGATTTCTACTAACTAATATAATGTTGACTGCAAGGAATGCAACGTCGCCCATACCTTTGCTTTAAGACTGATCTTCTAATGTATTTTATACAAAAAAAGTTTTTCGTAATAACCCAGTCCTTCCTTTTTTAAAAAAAAATGTGTCATTGCCTGACCTAGTAATAGTGATTATGCATTTTGTTAACAGAGTTAAAAAAGTTCAAATATAAAACGAAACGTCCCGTCCCAAAAAAGTCTTCCTTAAGTCCACAAAAACGGCATAGATTTGACAACACTGCTATGCTGTTTTTGGGCCAACCTTTACCGGGCAGAATATCGGAAACGAGAAAACGAAATCTGTTGAAATTTGGCAGGAATATTTATTTTTGAATTCCTCACAACCGTATCCAGACAGTTTTTTGCTGGACTCTCTCATTCTCGAAATAAAATAAACACGGCTAACAATAGTCAAAAATCTTACCTGGCTTTTTCTTTAGCCTCGTCGATAATACAGAAATATGTAACAACAATTTTTGGATTTTTTTATTTTTTGAAAAAAAATACACCAAATTTTGAAAAATTCTTTGGATACGGTTGTAGATTTTTATAAATCCTTTTATCTAATATCAAAAAAGTTATGTTTTCTCCTTTATTAGCAAGATTCTGCCGTTATTCTGAAAACTCAAAGGTCACGTAATTTGGTAGGCCGAAGGAAACTGAGTGAATTCGATTGGAGTATTGGAATCCAGGTTCCGCATAGCCACCGGCCACTTGTCTAATAGAACATTCGTGGAACACATTGACACATGTCAAGTGATAAGAATAAGAATACGAAAATTTGTTACTCACTTAAAACGGCATTAGTGATGCCAGCTATTGTTGATTTAAAAAAAAAATAGCAAAGCAGTGTTGTAAAATCTATGCCGTTTTTGTGGCCTTAAGCATTTCCCATAACCCACAAAATCACTGTAAATAAAATAATTTTATAGTACCTGGTAAAGTATATCTAATATAAAAACTGGTAGGTTTATCTAACCTAAAATCAAAGGGCGGGGTGACAAAATTTCTTTAAAAATTATATAGGTATTATTATTAGTTTTTTATATTTTTGAGCACAGCGAAACATTGCATGTTTTTATAAAACATCTAGCGAGCTTTTTAACAAATATGTTTTACTAATAAAGTAAAGAAAAAAGAATCGTAAAAAATAACATTTTAAACAAATTCTTGTAAAAAAATTACACACCTCTTGTGAATTTTTTTGCACACACGTCTTCTCAACAACGTTGTTGACATTAATTTAAAATCTGTGTAATATTATTGCACAAAATCAATTGCACAATTGCATGTATAAAAGTTACACAGCCTCATTCGATTTTTTTCAACATTTGTTTAAAATTATTGCACAATTTCAATTGCACAGGATATGTAAAAATTTTACATACATATTTTTTTCCGTGTAATCTTTATATTAAATCCGACTTTTTTGAAGTCGGCTAAAATACCTATTATGTTAGGAAAAATTACTTTCTTTAATACTTTTTTGTGTACTTGTTTAAAGTCGATTCTGGTTCAATTTTTGTTAAACAATTTTTATGTTTCTATACCTATATCCATAGTTGTTAAGCACGTAAGTAGTTTATTTGTCGAATCATTTTATTGCACTAAGGATTCTTTTAGTTCTTCCAGTCTCTATAGCTACTGATGAAAGAACCTTCTCTAAATAAAAAATTATTCAAAATTATTTAAGAACATCTATGTCACAAGACCGACTAAATTATTTAGCCTTAATTTTAATAGAGCATGTGATTTCCAAGGAATTAGGCTTTAATGAAATTATTTCACGGGTCGCTAAATAAAAGCAAGAAGGTGCTCCCAAATAAATAAATTTTTGAATATTTGTTTTTCTATATAAAAGAGTGTTTTTCCATTCTATTTTTTTAATAAATGTTTGTTTATGCACTTTAAGGATTAAATAGATAAGTTTAATCCCTCTTTTTAGGAACTAAAGTGGCACTTTTAATCCCTAAGGGCTTTTTTTTAATCCCTCCGCCTAGGGATTAGAAGTAAATTTAATCCCTCAGAGAATAAAAAACAATAATCCCTGGAAAATTATAATTAAATTTATAGCAAGTCAAGCCAAACAGATTTCATTCTTAGTACCCTTTCTTGTAGTCGACGAACCATTTGGCGTAGAAATAACGTCATTTTAACAATAATCTTTTCCTAAAGTGCACAAAATAGTATAGAAACCTCGGGATCAAAGCGCCTTGTAATCCCTTAGCGAATTGTAGCCCTCTCTACAGTCGGGCTACAAACCATTCGCCACGAGATTAAAAGTGGAACTTTAATCCCTAGGTTCATAATGTACTAACATTTTTGTTATTTCAGTTGTACTCGACATGAGGCGGCCACTGGCAATTTTGCCCAGGGGGGTCAAAAGTCTGGGGCCGGTCCTGTTCGATTGTATTTATTTGATTATTAAGGCTACCCAATAAGTGGAGAATTTAATTTTTATTAATTTTAATTTATTTATATTGTCTTTTTGACTCATGCTGTGTTTTATAAATATAATGTCTGTACTTACAAAAGAGTCTTTTACCCAAGCAGAATTTTAAAGTTTCGACAACATATTTTAAGTCGCCGATTTGACTGTAGTTGCCCGTTCAACGTTTTGTGGACGTTGTAAAAACCCTGTTTTGCACTAACTTGGGGGATATATTTTTGATTATAACGACGCTACAACCCTAACTACAGTCGGCGGGAGTCGTCAGTGTAAATTTTCAAAAAAAGGGTTATGGCGTCGGGTCCTCTTTCTGACGTTATTTTTTGGACAAAATGCTTAATTGTGGCTGACGATGAAATAGGGCGATTTGTTTGAACTAATTCTGGCTGGTTCATCCACCAACGTCGCGTTCAGTTATTTCGTAGTTAATACAATCATGCTAGACAACTAGGCTACATGACCCGACCGCGATTTGTAGTATGGTATAACAGAAAAAACTAACGTCTCTGTCGCCGACGTCCTTACAAAGTCATTTTATTTTACCGTCGGAAAATGACGCTTTTCTAATAAAGACTACGTCATGAACTAAACTACTAGTTATAAGTTAACCGACTACTAAAATTTTCACTCGATCTGACGTCGGACCAAGTCAGAAACAGTCGAAGGTCGAAAAAATGCTGCTTGGGAAAACTAAAACCTCTAAAAAACTCTAAACGTTCTTTAAACGACTCAAAAACGTTGTGTCTCTACCGAGTTAATTAGATTACGTTTCCTTAACGTCACC
The DNA here is from genome assembly GCA_963921995.1 of Oxystoma pomonae. Classification (NCBI taxonomy): domain Eukaryota; kingdom Metazoa; phylum Arthropoda; class Insecta; order Coleoptera; family Brentidae; genus Oxystoma; species Oxystoma pomonae. The sequence continues at coordinate 74,310,367 of OY998166.1, read as the reverse complement.
GACAATCCCAGTACACTACCAATTCTCAGTTCGTTGTGGAAACTTTTCAACAATGTCTGTATTTAACGGAGGTTGCACACGTAGTTAATGCGCCGTTGTTAAAACATCTAAAACTCGTCGTTGCCAAAATGACTAAGACGTGGAACAAATGGAACGTTAATCTTGGTAAGAATGTAGTTAGAGGCGGAAAGATGTAACTTGGGTAATCACATCTTTTTTGAACTTTAATCACGCTATCAGTCTGCGCAGATTTAAGAAGTCTACTTTAAACAAAGGTATATTTTTATGTTAATAAAATTTGTTAAATATAATTTTAGATACCTATAAAAAGGTTTGCAAAAATTGAAAAAAAGGATCAGCTCGGCCCTAAGGACGGAAAAGAATCCATATTTAAAGAGTATATAATACCAAATAAATTCAAACAATGCTAAAACCACACGGATAGGAAAACATATATGTGTAATTTTTTAACACCCGCTTCCCACCTACGAATTTTTCGTGAGTGTCCACTAACGCGTCGTTCGAAACATGCATGAACAAGTCAAGTATATAGTGTATTTTGACTTTAGAGACATAAAGCTATTTGTAACTCATCGCGGTATACGTATCCGCATCTAGCGAGAACCAAGCACATTAATTGGTCAGAAACTTGTACCACGTTCGAAAAGAGCAGATATATGCTAATCTAAGGTGTTCTTGAACGCGATAGGTATTGAGATGCGTTAGGTATCACGTATCGTTACAGCACACGTATCGTATCTCAGCACCTATTGCGTTCAGAAATACATTAAATTAGCATATATCTGCTCTTTTCGAACGAGCTACAAGTTTCTGACCAATCAATGTGCTTGGTTCTCGCTAGATGCGGATACGTATACCGCGATGAGTTACAAATAGCTTTATGTCTCTTTTGTTTTGAATGCGTTACGTATACCGATACCGATGCGTTGAAATATTTACTTTAAGTGTCTATTATCTCATAGTTATATGCTTAAACCGCATCCAAATATCACGGGGAACAATTTTCCATTTAAATACTGCGTGGTCCTTTGATTAACAGTTTTTTAGATTAACTAATTGGAAGAAGCGTATTTTTTATTCAAATTCACCCTTAATACTAGATTTATAAGCATAATTGTTTTAGCCACAACCCGTTTTTATTTAAACTTATATACTTTTAAAGTGATTATTAAAAGTAAAAGAGAAGCAAACATCAAATCTATATCAAATGATGTCAAATCACGCTGTTGCTCCTTTAACAGGCTTGGAGGAAATTAAAACAAATACGCAGTTTTATTTTGTGGCTTTTGAGTTCTAAATGCTTTCAAAATACTAAAATCAGATCTGGGTTGGTTTTTTTAAAACCACTGATCTCCTACAGCTTTTTGATATCATAGAACCATTAAATCTATTTTAAATCCCATTTTCCTTCACAAAACTTTATTCATTTACCTACTCCTGAAATTATCCAAAACCTAACTCACTTTAGTTGTTTGCATCTTGTTGTTTGTTGCTTGTTTAAACCCACAGGAGTAATTTTCGAAAAGTTGGAATAATCAGAGAAAAAATCAAGATATACTTCAACGAAGTCTTTTAGATAATACAGACTTGCAAAAATAAATAAGCAAGAAAAGCTGCGGCGCTCCCAAAGTGCTTTTGTCAAAACTCTCAGAATTTCCCCTAAAATTATGTAAGAAGTAACTTTTTTCATGTATAGGGTGACCATAATAAAACGATTAATTTTAAAGATTATTTTTTTTTAATTTATTTAAAGCCCGAAATTTAAGTAATTAAGTTGGGTGTCTTTATGTTAAGAACAAGTACCTAAAAAAAGGTACCAACAGATAGATAGAGAGGTAAAGTGCTTTATTGTCAAAAAATGTTATACATTTTGTAGACAAAGCTTAGTAATAAACAATTTAGTAATAAACAATAAGTACTTCACAATAATAAATACCTATAATACATGCATATAAGTTTTCCTTTAAAAGAGCAGCGTCGAGAATAAAAAATATTATAATTTAAAAGAATAAATAAAATTTTTTGTATGACAGTGTACTTTTAAATATTGAAATTATATAAAAACACACATTTATTTTAAAAACAACTTCTCAAACGGCTGTTCTCAAACTATTTCGATAATATACAAATTAAAAATTCAAAAAAAAAACATTCATCACAAAAAATTTAAAAAAAAGAAAAATAAACGACATACATTAACTTAAAATTCACGTATTGAGGTTATCGTTAAAGTATTCTTCTAAACTATAATATGTACCATGAATCAGTATATTATCTTTTACTTTTTTTTAAACATATTTAGATTTGTAGAGAGTTTTACACTATTTGGAAGATGATTGAATCTTGATCCCATTAAAGTAAACGGATCTATGAAGAAGAGAAGATTTAGCGATAGGAATGAGTATGAGAGAGACAGATTACAGAATATATAAACATAAACAGTTAAAATGGTCTTAGATTAAAAATACATGATTCTCTAAAAGGAACACGACAAAGATAACAAATTGCACGTTACTGTAATACAAAAATCATATGAAAAAAGTTATTAAAGGTTGATCCCCAAAAGGCAATACCATAATGCAATTAGTGCAAAGTAGACAGTCCTGGCAAAGTTATAGCTTAATCATTAACTGCAGTCTTAACCGCAAAACAACCTACTGCAATCTTATTGCTTAAAATAGAAATATGGTTCTAAAATACTAGCTGAGAATCAATTATAAGATCCAGAAACTTGCTACTACTTCGATTTTCTAAGATGAACCATCGAATGTCAAATTATCGATTTGACATCTAAAACACATAAGATTTGTCTTGTTGAAATTTAAGGTAAGTTGATTTGCGTAGCAACAGTTTTTAACAAGTTCCATATCATCTTGAATTATTTTTTCAAGTGTTTTAACATCCACAGCATTCCACAGAATAGTCATATCGTCCTCAAAATAGTAAACTTGCCTCTTTATATTACTTTGTAATTACATATTTGTCTACATTACCTTTATAAATTAATAAAATATTTACAAAAGATAGGTATTCCCCTTAAGTTTGTGTTAGCCCTGGTGTGTTTTGGCATTTGAAATGTGTTAGGATATGAATACCGATACCAAACAAAGTTATATTAAAAAACTTTTAAATTTTCATGACGTTTTCCGAACCAACCTTTAGTATCTAAATGGCTCTGTAACGAAACAGCTCTGTGACGCTTTAAGTATAATATGTATAAACATTTGCACTTTTATCACATTTTAACATAGATCTTTACATAGAATAGTATAAAATAGAATCCTTTATTTGTCTGTAGACCGTTTTTTTACAGTATAGACATTGTCTCCTTAACCTAAAGTGATAACATTTTGTTTAAACATCTTTTAAAAAGAAAATATATAATAAAACTAATACAGAGAATAAAAAAACTATGTTGCTCAAAGTTACCAAAAATGTATAAAAAAGTCAATACGAACATGACAAAACAATAATATTAGATGTAATAGTCATAACAACATAATTATATATACATAATAACACAAATTAATTGGACAAATCAAAACAAAACAAAAAAAAATAAAAATATATATATATATATACACAAAAATACAACTGAACAATCAAACATTACAAAATATAATAAAATACAAAAATAATAAAAATTCAGAAAATAAAAGTTTTTATTTCCATGTAAACTGGGCTATTTTCATGCAAAGATAAGCAATGCCTAGGTATTTCTAATGTAAGCAAGTTTCTTGTGATTTAATGGTGAGAACGTTGATAATTCTGTTCTTGCATATATTAGAAGATGTTTTATATATATATACTAGTAGTAGTAGTAGTAGTAGTATAGGGGCGGCTCGTGGGACTGGCAATTAGGCCTCTTCATGAGCCCTTTCTGCCATACTCCGTTCCTTACCCCTATGCCCCTATTTCCGCTGCAACGCTCTCTCCGGGCCTCCCTATATATATACTATAAAGAGTGAATATTTTTATTTCCCTAAATAATCCTCTACAGCTTGTTCGATTTGATACTATTTTATTTTCAGTTGAGCCCCCCCAGGCAGTCTTGAGGGAATATACCCATAATAGTACATTATTAAGGCTTCACCCGTGACAACATCTTTCAACTGTTTCAAGTTTCCTGTGAATTTTTTCTATTTCATCTTTCCAAGTACAATTTGGATTTATATGAATGCCTAAAAATGTTACTGTTTTGTTTTGAGGTATTGAGCCATTCTTGGTTCTTATCAGAAGACTACTGTCATAATTTTCAACACTATTTGGACTAAATCGGAGACAATTTGATTTTTTTGAGTTCAATATTAAATTGTTTTTGATGAAAAAACGGTGTTGTCGTCTGCAATTGCAAATTGATCATCAGCAAACAAATCATTTACACAAATAAGAAGTAACAACGGTCCTAAGACGGAGCCTTGAGGTACTCCTACATTACACCATTACACCATTAACTGTAGTGTTCTGTTTTCTTTCACTAATAAAGCTTTTGATCCATTTTTCAGAAGATCCTCGAAAACCGAATTGAAGAACCTTGTGATGTAACAAATCGTGAGAAACCATGCCAAATGCTTTGCTTAAGTCTTAAAATATTCCTATCGGTTTTTTTCCACTATCTAAATGTTTATATAACACGTTTAAAAAGTTATTTATTGCTGTACAACTCGACATTGATTTTCTGAAACCAAATTGATTCGGATTACAACTAACCCAACTTTTTTTTAGCATGGTAACCGAACAGTGTATTTTTTTCGTGACAGCACTTTTTTGATACAGCGCTCTTTGTCACAGCGTTCTTTTGTCACAGCGCTCTTTTGTTGTAAGAATCATTTTGTTACAGCGTTGTATTATTTAATGCTGTTGTGTTACGCGCTGTTTTCTTATAACTCTCTTTTCTAACGCGCTGTTTCATAAAGCGTTATTTTGTTCGTTAGAGAACAAGTGTGTTATTCCAAAATATCTTGAAGAAAAAGGCCTTTGAATGCTTAAAAGTTTGATGCAAATTATTTTCACTCCTATGTACCTTTTGCACCCTGTATAAAAACAAACTAACTTAAACAAGGGAGAATCCAACGATCGACAATTTTGCATTACATTTTATTGTCATAAAGTCCGAACTTTGTTATTTTGCTTCTGTTCGGAAAATGAACTAAAATTTAAGAACTATAATAATGGGAGGGTTTAAAATAAAAACCGCACTAGGATATTTTTTCTGTACTTGCTTATTTCTCATAGGATTTTATAGTTTTTTAAAAGGTAGTTGGCAAAGGGTCCGTCTCTGCGAGGTTAACATAGTTATGATCATTTATAGCAAGAAAAATAGAATAAAACAATCTTAAATGAAATTAAAACAGGTACGCGATTCAGCTCAAAGATTACCTCGGCACATTCCGCAGCTGTTCGGCTAACCATTTGTGAGTTCCTTCAGCCCCAAACTGAGTTACCAGAACTCAAAAAATTTAATACATTTCAAAAGGCTGTACTAACACAGGCTGTGGGTAAAAATAAGGTATCCCTTACACATGTTATGGTTTTTCCAAGCAAAAAATAGGTTGACACAATCCATACACATGGGTTAAAAGTCTGGAGTTGTGAGAGTACAAAATCCAGGTAAATTTTAAGATAAAATATTTGGTTGTTTCCTCCCAGACCAAAAACGAGAAGTTACTGTAACCAGTGGTGGTCCCAGCCATTTCAAAAGGGGGGGGGGTGGTTTCGATACGAAAAAAAACTAAAATAAAAGCATAGCTTTTATGAGGAACATATCAATATATGCAAACAAAACTTCGTAACTGCAAGCGGGGATTTCGTCTAAAATCTAAGGGGGGGGGGTACTCAGATCTTAAGTCGTTTATTTCATACATTTTTTTATTTGTTTAAAAATGTTTAAATGCGCAAAAAATTTTAGAGAAAATTACATTAAAAATGCAATTTTTGAGCCGAATTAACGTAAAATCGTAAATATCAACGGTATGGGCGCAGGCGAAAATTTTTAAGAAAATTGCACCAAAAAATGCATTTTTTGATTTAAAATTAAACTACAATTGTAAATATATCAATGGTTTCAAAATGCAGCAGGCAAAAATTTTTAAGAAAATGAAACTACAAATGCCATTTTTAACACAAAAACGGTAAATATCAAAGGTGTTATAGAGCCGCAGTTTATGTTCTACTTTTGACTTCCTAAATGTTTTCATAAAAAATGTAAATCCAGGGTAGAGGGGGGTTACCTACCCCCCTGAAATCCACGCTTGAGTAACTACGTATAATTTTTTCAGTTATAAAAAACATAGATAACAATCAAACCACAAACAAAACCTACTAGCTAAATACTTTTTTTTTGAGGTGTAAAAAGTTTTTTAAGTTGAAACATTGCCTTTTATATTGCATATCTCAAACATAAGATGCCTATCTCAAACAAAAATCTTTTCCAGTTTTTTTGGTCAAACCGGTCAATTACTCAGTTTATACGGCCCGTAAACCGGTTTTGTTTTAATGCGGTTTACCGCCAATGCGCATTTCGCCTACTGTTTATACCATAAAGGTATAACTTAAATAGAGACATTATGTTTACCACAGTTGCGATCAGACATAAGGTAAACAATTTGGTGACAATGTCAGATTGCGCTGAAAGTTGTATCTCTACATGTAATGTTTTTAAAAACATATTATTTTTATAACTTTATCATTTACATGCAATTATGCAAATTCTCCGGTTTGTTATTTTTAAAACGTGGAGTAACACCTTATTATTATTATTCAAATATATAAAGAAATTTAGGTATGTTATATAATTGCATTTAAATTCCCTTGAATCTTCACAATTTTAAATCAATAAAGAATTTATAATGTGGAGGTACATGTTATGGTACTTGAAATATACCTCATTTTTTCGATCGAAATATCATATAAAATACCTGATATTTTGGCCAAACGAATAATTCTTTTTATTTCCCAATATATAGCGGGAATAAAACCTACAACAATGTGACAACCTCGCATTTGTGGCGGGTCAGCCATATAAACGTGTGTACGCTGCTCCATTCATAATTTCCCTACGGCGTTGTAGCTCTAGCATAATCGAGGTTTTGGTATATTTTACAGATTATTCGAGAGTTTTTTAAAATATTTTTTCAATAGATTTTTAAGTGTTTGTAGCAAAAGTATTGTGACAAAGTGCGTAGTGTGACGAAAACTGGAGATTGCAGGTGAAAACCAAACATTTCACAGGTTTGTTATCATATGTTTTTTCGAAGCCATCTTGTGATAGGCCGCCATAGGCGTGCAACTAGTGTTGCATTAAATACAAAATGTAATTAATAAATATAGGAAAGAAATAAGTTTTTTTGGGATATTTTTGCGAATTTGTGATAAAAACAATATGGTAAGCACTTATAATTAATTACACTATATTTGGTATAATGAACCAATCCCAGCTGCGACATTTTTAAATATCCTATATGAGTAGCAAAAAAATGTAAGAGGTGCGTATGATATTTATTTATAACTACATTCGCAGTTTTGATACTATCTGTAGTAAGCTTCTTTTTTCTGCTGAAATTTGTTTATAAGTAGTATAAGCGTTCCTGGTATAAATATAAATTTTTAAAACATTATTATGTCAGACACAGGATAAAGAATGTATGTTTGTTACTTTTTATTTATAATATTTACATAGGTAGATACTCCACATAAGATTTTTTTTTATTTATTAAAAATGTAAAGATACTTCTGTCTGTATTAAAAAAAATTATAGTAGAGTGTTTAAATTTCAGTACAATCTCTAATCGTCTTCAGGTGCAAACAGTTTGCACCTGAAGACGATTAGAGATTGTACTGATCGAAACGTCGTGTATAAATAAAATAGAGACAATGGAAGTCCGAAACACAGAGTTAATTTCAAGATATATACATATTGAAACTATTGTATTTATTATTAAACTATATTTATTATGCTTCCCATGTCGACCTCAATAGCAGCAGTTTCTTTTAAGACTTGCGAGTTTTTTTCATTTTCATAAAATTCGGTGTAACTGGTTACCCATCAGCATTTTTCAACGGAATGGGCTAAAAATGATGTAATTAACACATAGGCTAAATAAATGCCCTATTCGAGCGTTAATAGACCATCAAAATTGGTGATACCGTAGGCAAATCAGTTATTTCCTCCCGTATCCAAAAATAACCGAACCGAAATACGTTACTTACGGAGGCTTAACGGGGCCCGCTCGGTTATTTTTTGCAACCAACCAGATTTATTTGTGAGCAAAAGCTGCAGCTGGTAGGTAATAATTCGTTTTTTTGTTTAGTTAGGTTTTTAATTTTTTTTGTGAGAGTTAATTTGCAAAAACATGAATTGTTGTTTTCTTTTCTATTCTATTTACATTAGCAATTTGCATGTGGGCAAAAGAATACGGTTACGGTAATTTGTGTTTGTGGTTTAAAAACTCTTTTTAGCATCTCAATTACGGTAATACGTTAAGCAAATAAGGTGACGATAAGTTAGTGGTCTATTAACTCTCTACTGAATAGGCTGTTTTTCCTCTGGGTGCCGATTCTTGAATTTCGACAGAATGGTCGACTGGGAACGTTCACATCCTTTGTTTCGACCAATAAGAAAGCTCAGAAGCTGCCAAGCTTCTACGGTGCACGCGTAAAGGTAACTCGATTATCGTTTTTCAAGAGCACCCGTTCTAGTCCCTATAGTTTGTAGAAAAAATACATTAGAGAAACGTATTTCATAGAAATTAACAATGGAGAAACTGTACTTTATAGAAATCAAACTTTGGAGAAATGTACATCGAAGAAATCATAAAACAGAAAAACCGTAAAACGTAGAAATTGGTAAGGCGAAAATCTGTTCTGTGCCTGAGAGATGTTTGTATGTGCCCCAAGAATAAGAAAGGGCAAGTTATTTTTTTTCTAAACCAACCCGACTTGTCCCAACTAAACCTAAACCATCCCAGATCAATCCAAGACACTTAAAAAACCAACCCACCACTATTTTAAATTTAGCATAAAAAAATAAAAATTGTCTTTTCTACGCCCTTTCTTATTCTAAGCTCACAAACACCTGTCAGGCAGAGAACAGATTTTCGTCTTATCAATTTCTACGTTTTACGGTTTCTCTGTTTTAAGATTTCTTTTATTTGTATATTTCTCCAAAGTTCGATTTCTACAAAATACGATTTTTCCAAAGTTTATTTCTATAAATAACGATTCCTGCATTTTACTTTTCTTTATTTTATGGGACCCCACCCGTTTTGCTGCTCAGAGGCAGGTGTAGGAAAGTTCCTTCGATACACGACAATCGGGCGCGGGTGAGATCGGCCGTGGTCGAATAGGTTTCGGATAACTCATGATAGCTTTAAAGCCCGCTATTGGTCGATATTAAGGAGGTGACCATTCCCGGGCGACCTTGCCCGGTACTTACCCTTAAAGTCTGTTTCAGACCCTGGCGGTAAATGTAACAATGGAATTACATGCCGCATTAGAAGGCTTCGTCCACAGTTTTTTCAATAGTATTCTGGTTTAAAATGTCGGGTGCATACTCTAAACCTATAAAGCGTTTCAGATAGCAAAGCATTGTCTTTGGCGAGCTTGATCTCTAGGGTGTAGAAAGCGATGAAGCAGAGGATCACTGGGATACAACACTTGGGCATAGTTTTCCAATTGTACTTATTAAAAAAAGTCCAAAAAAAGCCAAAAACACACAAGATTAAAAAACGTCAATGAAAAGACCTCATGAAAAGAATGAAAAAACGATGACATTGATGAACATTGATTAACATAGATGTCATCGGCGCAATTTGTCGCGTGAGCTTCGAGACCGAGTCCCCAGAGGCGCTGTAACTTGTTTTTTGCGGTGCCCTTAGTAAGAGTTTTCTCTAAGTCCGTAGGTATTCTTTGTGGTTTTCAATCGATAAAAATATATAAGTTACACATTTTAATTTCATTTTATCATCATATTGAAGATTGTGTAAGACTGTCCTCTCATATGGACCTCTGCAAATTTAGGGATAAAAAGCGATAAAAAAATATAAGTAAGTGACCCAATTACCAGAGTATTTTTAGTTAAAAAGTCTACTATACGGGGATAAACCCACCGTAAATTTCCTATTTTTTAATTTTTTTCACGAAATTTTTATTTATAAGATTATAGTAAATCCAAAAGTTTTACTCAAATTTAAAGAAAAACTTGAAACATTAGTTCTAAACCGTAACCCATCTTATTAGATACGCCACTCAACAGGCTCGTGCCATCTTAGTAAATATTGCCCATAAATTTTTTTACGGTAAAATAAAACTTTTCAATTATATTTACTTTTAATATTTGACTTTTAACCTTTTAAAATTATATGGGAATTTAGGAGAACATCCCATAAAAATGAATATTACATAATATTTGATACGACAAAATCTCGTAAAAATTTATGGGAACATTATTGCCATTTCGTTGTAAAATCTCCTAAAAAAGAGACAATTAAAATTTTGTGATTATAAAATACAGCAAATATTTGTACGAAAAATCCTTCTAAAAATTTGTCTCATTACTCTCATACATACACTTTTCTCCAAATAAAACTGGTACTTACAGCAGAATTTAGCAGCCTGTTTAATTTTTAAAATTTTTATAGTACGGCATTTTCCTCCTATAAGTGAGAATGTCATAGACTCCTGACAACATCATGTTTTGCATGTGAGTGTCATCCCAATTTAAAAAAAAAAATGCTGCCGCATCTTTTCGAATTTGATAAAGCTCTAATCTTAGCAAAACTAGACGGTGGTTGGTCTATTCGGCTATGCTGTTCATTATGGGAGCAGCAAGTCTACGATAGTAAACATAAAAAACCGATTTCAAGGGGAGGGAAGATCCACCGAAAGGAAGGCATTGGTTTGACGAAAGTTAGTAGCCTTGAAGAAGATCAAGAGGCAATCAATTTTCTGGAAAAGCATCCGTTTGCCAAAGCGAAAGAAGTAAAAATTCTAAAAAACGTTGGAGACTAAGGTGTCGCATTGTGGCAAAAAAAATTACACTAAGTGAGAAAAAGAAGCAGTCTTGATTAATCTTTGCATTGAAATTTTCTCTGAGGGACGAAGAGTTTTGGCAGCAGGTGGTTTTCACCTATGAGAAGATCTCTAAGTCCAACAGCGATAAAAAACAAATTCTGGTTTATCGACTGCAAAGAACCCGATACGAAGAACGATATATTGCTGGAAACAAAGACCGTGCGGGAAGATTTTCGCTAAATGTTTGGAGCTGTTTGGTTACTATCGTAGACTTGCTTCTTTCATAATCACCTAGTCGAATACACCAATTACTGTGTAGCTTTTGTTTAGCTAATAAAACATTTTTGCTTTTTTGAAATGTGGTTTTTATTTTGACTGGCCTTATATTTTGAATTGGTAAAAACTAAACAATCTGTCTCCTTATTAAAAGTTTATTTATGCTAAAAATATAACATAAAATGACAAAGTCAAAAAGTCAGTGTTGCACATAGGAAAATATAAAAATTCGTATTTGCAGCTACCTTCTGCTGTACCAGTTTTATGTGGAGAGAAGTGTACTTCCCAGAGATCTCTTATCCAACGAGATGCGACAGTCAGACGTTTTTTTATGCGCATGATCGGGACTGCGGGTCTAAGCTTCAAAACCTCCTGACCACTTCGTTGATTTAGTAGTCCGAGTAGGCCGAGAAATTTTCGCATTTGGTTTGTGTGCGCTTATTCGTTAGAGTTTTTCTATTTTTGACATCGTTGTTGACACATTTTGGTTTTGATTTATTTATCAGTATTTTGAATCATGCCGGGCACTTGGTGTGCTTTCTCTTTTCCTAGAGATACAAAACGGTAAGTATAGGTACACATATTTTTTTAAGCTCTTTTACATATTTAAATGCCTACTTACTTATAATAATATATCGTCGTTGACACTCTAAAACATGCTATGTGCATTTTTATTAATTTTACAGGAACGAGAAAATTTTTTGCTCTGATGGCCTGAAAAACTAATAACTAATACATAAAATCAGTTTTAGGCAACCTAATGAGTACATTAAACTAAGCAGTTGTAGGTTTTGACTTAAAATTTTCTTAATAAGTCAAATATAACAATAGAGATATTAAGTCAAATAAAAAACAAATAGAAAAATCATAATTTTATCTCAACTGTAAAAAATGTATGTTTGGTATTTTTACAATTTATTTAAATTATTTTATATCAAAAACTATTTTTGATTAATATTTAAAAATACTTAATTATCGTTAATTTGTTATTTTCTTTTTAATAATGATAATAATATACCGAATTTAAAAAATTACTTGAAATTTATTTGACATATCTTTCTGTTCCTCTTCTTCAAGAAATCCGTTTGCTTTTTTATCTACGTATAGCTAATTAATTATTAATACATCAAAAAATTAAACCGGTTTTTCAGATCCGGCTCATGGACTAAATCTGACGAGCCAGTCGGAGCGGGTCTAACAGTCATTTACAGCGATGGATACGAAATCAATGTCACGAAAAACGGGACCCCCAACTTCAAAGGTGCCGACGCCCACTGTCGCATCTCATTGGATAAGAGATCTCTGGTACTTCCCATACTAGGACAAATGCTCCCTGCACAGTGCACACCCTTCAATCCCGCATAACTGTCAAAATTAAGTAACTATCTCAAGAAGATAGTTAGATTGCGGGGTCGAAGGCTGTACAGGCGGGTATTTCCCTCTGGTATGCTGATTCTCTCTCAGACGAAAATTTGTTCAGTGATTTAAATTTTTAAATTTAAACATAAAGGTAACTACAAAGATAACTTCGACGTGAAATGTAAGTACTGACTAATGTGCCATTTCATCGACCGCTATTAAAACTTTGCGTCGGATATGCTAACCGATTTATAAGGGTAAATAAAATCACTTATTGTTTTAGAGCCCCTTTAATAGCTACGTTCGGTATATACGTCCGAACAATCGGACTGCTCCAAATCGTTCGGCAATTCGAAGCGGAGGTAGGGGAGGTAGATCTGGCGCATTTGTCTAATAAATCCAGATGAATCGGAGCTAGATCGCTCTGCTCAAAATTTAAGACAGATTTTCCAGATTAATCTAAACTTTTAGGGTTATATTTTTGTGTATTTTTTGTTTTGTGTTCGAACTTTTTTGGATTTTAAGAAAAAGTAGTGGAAAATCAAAACCATTTAAGTACGTTTCTATGTAAGCCTCAGTCATAACGACTGGCGCGAGCTTTTTGAATCGAAAGCTGAGGGGTGATTTATAAATGTTCTTTAAATTGCCTGTCTCTTATGCCCGTGCACCACTTCCCCTTACTTCTTCCACTTGTTCAAGTGCCGCTTGAACTGAGGGTGACCCTTGAGATTTACTTGGTTTGGAAAAGTTCCGAATATGTTCTTGGAAAAAGTAAGAAAATTATTGGCAAAATGGCAGTTATCTGCATTTTTTTGTGTGGGGATCATGATTATTACCTGTCAGCTGTCAAAAAACAACGTAAAATTTGAGGTTGTTTAAAAAAAACAAATTTTATTGATGAATTATGATTGTATGGAGGAAAAGGCAAATAAAACTACTATATAGTCAACTATAAAACCTAACAATTTATTTAGTATGTTTTCACATCGTACTCAATACGTATTGAAAAGATTGTCTTCTTTTTCTTTCATAGAGCATGTTCTTTGTTCCGACAAAGAGCGTGACATATGTACTGAATACGATGTGAAAACATACTAATTATTACACAACCAGACCAACACAACCCATTTTTCAGTTTGTTTGCAACAAATTTGCAAAAAAAAGGCTAATTATTCGCTTAGCGATAAAAACATGATTTTTTTTTGGACATTCTAAATCTTTTGTAAAAAGTATCTTCATCTCATTCTTTGAAAAATCCTTCTTGGTAGGTATTCCATTAATTACAAAGTCTAATTCTTCATCTTCATCGTCATCCTAAAGAAGTTCCATTTTAAGCACAGAGCACTATTATAATCACAGAAAGATTTTAAGGCAGCGGAACAGTTTTATAATCTGATTAAATTAATGACTTTTGTTTAAAAACGTAATCAAAAAAATGCCTCACATAACCTCAAAATGCGCTTAAGCCGAAGTCGTAGGACTTTTTCGTCAATAAGCCAAAGAACTTATTGCAGTCTTCTGAACAGTTAACCTCGTCATCATTGCTATACAAACACAAAAACTGAGTCAACAGGAGGATAATGAAAATATGTAAGTATTGTTTATAATTTTTTGGTTACCATTTTTGTGTTGTTTTTTTACTTTAAAAACTTTTCTGGTATTAAAGGTGCATGCAGTCTAGAGTTGTTGCACCATAAAAAGTAATGGCCGAGTTTTAATGCATCCTTTTTTTATTTCTATTTCTGTCTATTTCCCTTCAAAAAGTAAAGGGAGAGAGAAATTATGCATTAGACATTAAAACTTGAGTAAATAGGCCTTAAGCCGTAAATCATAAGCAGTAAGAAATAAAAAGCATTCATTTTTTGCTTACTTCTGTGAACTATAAACATCAACATTAAGTGATAACCCATAGTTCATTTTCCTTAAAAGTCAATCAAGGATAAAGTTTAAAAGACAAGAAGAAAGTTGTAATTTTCTCTTGCTAAAATACAGTTCTTTGGGGTTAATTGTTGTTTTACTAATTCTACACCCAACCAAACAATTTTGTTAATATTGTATTATTGTTTTTTTACAGCTTCAAATAAAAAACTTCCAAAAAAGGCATAAGAAAAATGATAGGCAAGGTATTTAAGTAACAACCTGCATATTGCCACCAAAGTGTAACTACACGGGACCAAAGAATAGCTTGAGAACAAATCCGGATTGGAAAGTTGGTTTATTAATTGGAGGTAAATAATATATTTTTTATTACTTAAAGTAAAAATACAAGTTGTGTTTATTTTGTAGTAGAAATGATCCTAAAACTAGTGGCGTAACTAAGAATTTTAATTCTAAAAATTAAAGGAGGTCAGTATTTTGTCATTATAACCATCTGTTCATCCTTTTTAAATCTATCATAGGCTGGTTTTTGACGGTTAAGTGCCCTATAGGCATGACAATAATTACATACCTATTGTATTCGTTAACTTAAATTTTGTAAAGGCTTGTATTACCCAAAAGATTAGATTGTACTCTTTATTTGATCATTGTATAAGTTACATTTTTATCCATAGCTTCATTGTTAAATTATATTTTTTCTACACCAAATCAAAGTGCCTGTACTAATTTTAAAGAATAAAAAAATTATATAAATTAGTGTTCCTTATTATTGCAAATTGGACTGCAGTGTTAAACCTGGTTTGACTTGTAAAAGCACTTGTGTAATACTTACCAATAAAGAAACTAAAATTTAATTGTGGTTTAGAATGTGCTTTCATAATAGACTAAGGTATCACATTCTCAACATCAATTAAATTTAAACTAGGTTTAAAATTACTCCTTTTACGCACGCATTACGCACATTGTTAATTATTGTATTGAGCACTCTTTTTTCCCAACTTCATGGAAACATGCGCTTGTACTCCCCATACCTAAAAAATCCAACCCAGAAAATTTTTCTCATCTTCGGTGTATTTCAGTGTTGCCAACTCTATCTAATTTCCTTGAAAAAATCATAGAAAAACAAATTAATTTATATTTACATCAAAATAACCTGCTTCCTGAGAAACAATCCGGGTTTCGAGCCGGTCATAGTTCTGTAACGGCTTTATCTGAAGTTTCAAATAATATCCATCAATACTTAGATGATAGTAAAGCAGTGGTGCTTATTCTCCTAGACTACACCAAGGCATTTGATATGCTAAATCATAAAACTCTTTTATCTATCTTAAAATTTATTGATTTTAGTTTAAAATCTATTAATTTAATCTGCTCTTTTTTGACAGGCCGGACACAGTCTGTGGTTTTGTGCAAAAATACGTCAGAAAAACGCAACGTAGAACAATGTGTACCCCAAGGGAGCATATTAGGTCCTTTGTTGTACTCAATTTACAGCAAAAACTTTTATAAATGTTTACGTTTTTGTGACTATCACATGTACTGTGACGATACACAATTAATATTTTCATTTAAACCTTCTGATGTTGTCAATGCTGTTAAGTGTATAAATCAGGACTTGGCTGGGTTAGAGAGTCTCGGGCACATCGTTTAAAATTAAATCCCACCAAGTCAACTGCAATTCTCTTTTGCAGTGATACTATTCGTACTCATCTTCTTCATAACCTAAAAATTTCAGTTAATACCACACCTATCATTTTTCAAAATTCGGCAAAAAATTTGGGGATTATCTTTGACTATAAACTTAGATTTAGCGAACATATTTCCGCCAAACTTAAGAACGCTTATTCTGCATTAAAATCATTATACTCACACCGGCATTATCTTAATCAAAGTACCAAAAAAATGTTATGTGAAAGTCTTTGTCTCTCACAATTGAACTTCTGTGATAGTCTTTATGGTCCAGCGTTAGACTCTATAAATACCAGAAGAATACAAAAAGTTCAGAATTCATGTTTAAGATTTATATATGGAATTCGTCGCCGTCAAGGAATATCCCACAACCTTTTGACGCTAATTGGCTTAACATGTTTAACAGACGCCTACACCATTCCTTGTGCTTTTTCTACAAAGTTATTAAAACTAAAACCCCATCTTATCTTTTCACAAAAATACATTTTCGTTCTCAATCTCATGATCGCAACTTAAGATTCTCTGTTCCGTTCTCAATTCCAAGGCATCATAAAGAGCTTTTTAAACGCTCCTTTTCTTATAATGCAGCAACTCTTCTTAACAAATACAAAATTACTAATTCTTCCTACACAATAAACAGTTTTAAATTAAAATTGAAATCAATAATTTTTGATAAACAGCGAACGAACTTATAATTTATAATACAGCTAAATTTATAATATAATATAGCTAAAATGACTCTATTTCTATCACTTTGTCCTCGGGATAGTTTTATTTTATTTTTAAATGTCTAAAATCATCTTTTCTTTTTTTGTCAAATTTGTGATTTACTTTTTTTATCTTTAAAATTTGTTGAAAATAGTACGAAATTTTTATTTTCTAAGGCTTACACTTATGTAGTTGCAGTAGTAGTAGAGAAACTCATATTGTAAAATGCTAGCTTTAAGTGCTTGTCATTAGATTAAACAGCACCTAGGTTGTAAAGCCCGGGATGCTGCCATAATAGCCAATTAATCTATTGTATTTCTTTTGGATTAATAAACGTCTTTAAATTAAATTAAATTAAACATTGCGGTTCAATATGCAACGAATATTTGTATAAATCACTACATTAATTCCACACGGCAGCTTATGGCTAGCCTATGATATAAAAGTTGTAAAATCTGGATGGCCGAAAGCGGTAATTTCTTGTGGCTGATGAAGGCGGCACGACCTCAGGGTACCGATTCTGGAAGTCATAGGAAGTGATCGTTCGCCTGAGAGAAGAAAAGTAAATTCAACCAATAAACACGCTTAAAAGCAGTGACGAGACGATCGAATAATCACCAAGCTATTATGGGCACGCGCAGAGCTGCCTCGAACAACAATTTTTGAGCGAAGCCGTTCTCTCGACTAGACGCAGTAGTTGGGAGTTGTAGGAAAGCTCGTGTAAAAAACGTCACTTGTATTATTTCAGAGCAGGCTATTGGACGAACGATCGATATTTTACTCGCTAATGCGCATGCTACGGCAAACTTGACCGTTTTTTAGAGTAGGACTCGCACAGTGGTCGATTTTTGTAAAAACGCGGACATTAAAAAAAACTTCCACATTGCAATTTAATCGTACAAAATATTTAGTTTTAGTAAACAGATAGGATGATCGTGGGAATTTTCACATCTATCTTAAGACATTTTTAAGAGGAAAAAGATATATATTTATTAATTAGCTGAACTAAAGTAAAAATGTTAGTTTAGAAAAAGAAAAAGAAAATAGATTAAAAAGAATGCCAACCGAAACTTTCAAATGAAACAGCTAGTATATTATTGCATTTTTGCATTTTCTTTTTAAATTTTAAGCATTTTTATATAGCGTACCCTATGTCGATCTTCAACTGTTTTCGAGATATGAACAGTTGAATACTGTCATACTCTGGGTCTTCTATTTGAAATTATGAAAGCATAGTTTATTTTTTGGCCAACTATTCGCCTAGTATCTTGACAACCATATAGGGGAAAATTTAGGTACATTTTAAATTTTTTAATTTTTCCATTTATGTCGGCGTTTTCTGGAAAATCGACCACCGTGCGTCGTTCGAATGAATTTTGTGCGATCGGCCGGTCCCAGAATACGGAATTTTGGATTTTAATAGAAGTGGTCACTTCTCAAGGTATGATCGTTCCATTACGCCCAGAATCGAGCCCAGTGCCGTTTTCTTTTTGTTGCGGTTACAGTTAACCTTGGTCCTAAAATTTCCCAAAAGTATAAGCAAAAGAAGGAGACCTCGATTCTGTAATATCTTTGAATATTGTTTAAATTTACAGATAATTGTTTATGTTTACATGTGTATATAATCAAAAATTTTTAATTTTTATGAATTTCCGGATCATACCTAAATTTTCATATCAAAAATGCTATGACGTCATGTATTAGCTGACATGAACAGAAAAAATCGATGTAGACAGCGCATCCTGTCATGCCTTGAGAATCGGAATCAGCCTAATTTGCCGGTTCAGAATAATTGTGGTTCTCAACGTATGGATCTTCACAGGATGTGCTATTACGTCCATTTGTTCTGTTCATGTCAGCTAATAGATGACGTTATAGCATATTTTATGTGAAAATTTAAGTATAATTCGGAAACTAATAAAACTAAAAACTTTTGATTATATACACATGTAAACATAAACAATTATCTGTAAATTTAAACAATATTTAAAAATGTTACACAATCGAGGTCTCCTTCTTTTTTTAGGACCAAGGTTAACCGTAACCGCACCAAAACGAAAACGGCACTGGAAGCTCCATACTTCAAGTGGGTACAGCACTGAGTGGGTATTCGACTCACGGTCGCCTGGGTGTCGATTCTTGAATTTTAGACGGACGTTCGTGTGGTGGATGATCACTTAAAGGATATGAACACTCCCAGGAAACGATCACATCCCCTTCGCTGGCTGTTCGTATTCTTGAATGCAGCCGAAACATGTCCAATGCTGCCAGTTTGCTTTTTAAGCGATTGAACTAATTTCAAACTAACCAAAATATTTTCGATGATTTTTTCCTTATTTTTTTGACAGTTATCCAAAAAAAGTTGTTGAATTGAAGGGGAAAATAAATGTATAACAAAATACTAAAATTACTTTTTGTTGTAAATGGGAATTACATGAAATTATGTAGATTATACATTTCTTTTAGAGTTTAATTTTTTTTTAATTCCACCTTACACGCAGGCTATAAGGTCCTTTTTATATTTTGTAAAACTAATCTTTTCTTCTTGTTTCCAAAAAGGAAGTGTCTAAAGAGCCGACAATTCCGTTGAATAATCGTGAGGCTAAAGAGCCGACAGTAATTATTTAGTAATTTTTAACTAAATGAACCCAACCCAACTGAAACAGATTTAAACCAAGCCCAAAAAAAAACACTTTAACCCCCCCTGAACCTTTTTTCTGCATTAAAAAAAACGCCAGAGAAGGATTCAGGGTCCTTTAGGGGCCCTAGAAGGTGCCTCCATTTTTTTTATGCCAAAAAAAGATGTTAGTGTTTTTTTGGGTTGTTTTGACTTTGAATCAGTTGGTTTGAGTCTGTTTAGGTTAGGTTGGGTTAATTTATTTTAAAGTGTGTTTTTTGGGTTGTTTTAGCTTTTAATAAGTTGGTTTGAGTCTGTTTAGGTTAGGTTGGGTTAATTTAGTTAAAAAAACGAAAATATGAAAAACACATGACAATTCAGCCGAATTTTCGGCTCTTTAGACATTTGACCTTCCAAAAATATACTATAAGTTACCTTTTTCTTGAACGGTCATGAACACAAAAACGTTGCCATAAGAAGATGTGTTGAACAAAGAACCATATTACTATTTTTCATTGACTAAGACATTGCCCTTATGGCAAATTATTTTTAATTTTACTCGACAACCGCCACAGATAAACCCTACATGATATATTTTTTGAATCAAAACTTTTAAAAAAATAGGATTCCATTAAAAAAAGAGACCCTCATGGCTACCCTGCGTCTATATGGGAAAAAACTGAAATTGTGACAGATATCTACCTAATTTTATGAGTAATTCCCTTTTTGATTGAGCTTTTTGTGACAAATAACAAAAAATGTTTTCCAAGTGGGACTTTATAAGTGGTCATCTTGTACATAACTGAGTGTTGGTCCCATTTTTAAGTTATTAAATTTTTTAATTTAAAATATTTTACATAAAACTTGGCTATAGATAAAGCAAACTGTAGATTTTTTTTTTTTAAATGGTACTTATGTGGAGATTCTTTTTTTTTCTATCAGTGACCTTAGCTCAAGAAATATCGAAGCGACATTCAAAATGGGTCATGTGAAATCTCCACTTTTTGTTGTCGAATAAACATCAGAATTGGCTGAACTTTGAATGGAAGGCACTTTTTGTAAACTAATACACAGCTCGTAGCACTCAATGTGTGGCATACGTGTTTTCCAACACTTTCTTGGTAGGAACCATGTGATAGAAGGTTTGAAGTTACCATAACCTATAAATAAAAAAAATAAATGAGCAGCAGGTTTGTGCAGCTGCATCATGCACAATTAAGAAACATAATGAACTTTCTAAGTAGCTGCATAAACCATGCTTTAGAGGATTGAACTAGGTTAAACTATAACTAAGGATGTTAACTGTGAAAATCGGATATTTAATTAGTTTTTGAGTTATGATGAAACGCCAATTCTTCTATTCCCACATAAAGTATATCCATGAATGTCCCGTATATATCCAGTGGACAGCTCCGTCAATTTATATCCATTTTATAAGGGTAACATATAGAATGGATATAGAATTATGGAGCACATATACATCACTGGATGTCCATCGAATGTATGTTTCATGTATGATCATAGATGGGATAAAAATTAAATATCCATTAGAGGCGTTCATGTATGTCCATTAAAAGAATATAATTTGCACATCCAATGGATGTTGGACGAATGATAATGATATATACATATCCATGGTTTGCTATGTGGTTTACTTAGTATATGTTTTCACATTATACTCAATTAATATGTATAAAAAATCAAGTATTTTTTTCTTTCATATCTCACACGAGTCAGAACAGAGAACATGCTCTATGAAAGAAAAAGAACACAATCTTTTCAATACGTATTAAGTATGATGTGAAAACATACTATATATTGCACTAAGTATATTAATTTATTGCTTACTTTTATGTCGATGGACAAGTCTGATGCCCTTCAGCCCTCAACCATAAATAGCCATTATTTCTCTTGCCAGGTTTTTCGAGTATCAAATCCTCTTGTATTGGAATCTCGGGGCTACTTGTTGCGCTGGATCCGCCTCGGCCTCCTCTAAGTAATATATAACTCTATTCACAAGCCATATTTCTTCTGGTTCCATCATTTTTACCGACAATATTTATATAAAAAAAAAGGCAAACGAAATAAAAACCGAGTCACTATAATGAAACAAAGGATAGGTTACGAATTAACCATCCAAATATTGCATTCTGCGCAAGTTTCGTGCGATTACAGCGCCATTCACCTGTCTCATACCAGTAGAACGATCACCTGCGAATTTTGGACGGACGGGAACACTCCTCGCGCGTTCAAGAATACAGACAAGAAATTTTTTCGTGAGAACAATCCCACATGTGACCATCCCTCGATTCAAGAATGGACACCCTGGAGGCAAAACGTTAAGCGCGCCGCTTCGGCGGGTACTTTCGGCCCGAATCCGTCACTTCGGAAAGCCTTCAGTTTGCCGATTTCGGCCCATGGGGATTTGGTTTATTTGTTGTCCGTGCACTACAGCACAAATAGCCTTTAAAAACATGTTATTCATGGTACCTTTGAGACTCGAAAGCCCAGCAGCCGACAAAAAAAATTAAAATCTTTAAACAAAAAAACTTAGGTTAGAAAGTTTTAATCTAAAACCGTTCGGTAATGCGACTTGCTCGGATTAATCAACGATCAGCTGATCAAAAATCCGTCTGATCTGCGATCTATATACCGAACTTAGCTAATATTCCAAAGGCAAGAGGTTTCTCTATAGGTATAAAGTCGGGCGCGCAAGGTGGAAGTGAGAACATTATAATGAAATTCCGTACCTATTATACACTTCAGAAACCACCTGCCAAATCGATAGCTTTCAACATTTATTCCTATATGCTCCATATACCTATGCACTGAAAGATGACTTATAACAAGTCTATATAATATATTCTATTGAAACGACAAAAAACAACTTACCCAAGTAGCACAGGACCTCCCATTTAGATCCGAATTTCCTGGGTCCGAAGCGGACGTCCTATAGACGTCCAGTTAATGACCAGTTGAGGATCAAAATTTTAAGACATGTTTAGGATGTCTTTAAGGCTTATTTTTTGGTAATTATGCACTATATAGGGAGTTTTCCGCCAATTTTTAGTATTAAGGTTAGAAAATTTTCAGTTAGGTTAGGACGACTTTTGTGCTTAGTGGGGAGCTAGTTTTAATATTTTGTATGATTTGACTTTTGAAAAGTTCCCTTTATCAATATGTTTATATGTATATATTTGCTATTATAATCATTAGTTTTAATATCCCAAATATGTCCTGGTAACGTGTACGATTACAATTATTACAAATTTGCTAAATACGTCTTAAATCGTTTAAATGTCTCCAAAACAATACCAAAAATGTCCTGAAAATGTCCCAAAAATGTCTCAGATTTGTGTCTAGGGACGTCTTAAATCGACATCCTTAAGATGTACTGGAACTTACGTCTTATGGACATCTGGTTTTGTAACAAAAGATGTCCTAAAGACATCCTTGAGACATCTAAAGTCCTAAAGCGGACATACAATGTACGTTTTTGGTACGTCTCTGTGCTACTTGGGTACTAAAATGAGAATAATAAGAATAATGTGTTGAACGAAGAACCACTTAAACTATGTTTACTTGTCCAACACAATAGTCTTATGGGAAAGGATTTTTCTATTTATTCATATCAGGAAAAAAGGCCATTCCAATTTAAAAAAATATATACAGGGTGTTCTACACTCAGAAAACCATCCCAAGTGAAGTTTCTACTTAGCTTTTTTTGTTAGTGGTAAGTGAAGTTTCTATTAGCCCCAAGTGATGAATTCAGTAGCTGCAAGTAAAACGGACTTAGACCCGAGTTTATTAACCCCTAGTGATTTATCTACTTACCAATATGCGACAAGTCACTTAACTTTCCCTTCACTTAGGCTTAGTGAATTTTTTCTACTAAGAAGACATTGAAGGCATCAAATATTGAAAAATCATGCGGAAAAAATATATTCATCCCAATAATAATGCATGCCTTTAATGATTTGTCAACGTATTGCCATTATAAGAATTCGACAATCCCATTTGCAAAGATCA
This sequence comes from Oxystoma pomonae, assembly GCA_963921995.1. Lineage (NCBI taxonomy): Eukaryota > Metazoa > Arthropoda > Insecta > Coleoptera > Brentidae > Oxystoma > Oxystoma pomonae. The sequence continues at coordinate 74,286,780 of OY998166.1, read as the reverse complement.
TTGTTCTATTTATAGGGAGATCATGATGGAAATATCTTAAAAAAACTCGAAAAAAAATCGACAACCGGTAACGAACCCGGTAGTTTAACCCTTGATTTAGAGATGCTTGTCCATGTATAACCACCAAACGTGAACATTCTCTGATTAAGCTTTCATTAATCATGATTAACACTTTTCAGTCGAACGATAAGGATCCGCCAAAACGCTGATATTCGGCAGTTTCAACCTATTTCTTTATAAGCGCATAGTGGATAAAGCATTGGTCTATCAACCTGTAACAGTAGATTGTCGGTTCGAACCCCGTCGGCGCGTCGCACTTTTTTTATTATTTGTTTTTATTTTTTTCTTAGGGTGTATTGTGTCTCATATTTAAATGAAGTTTCTAATTGGGGCTAATGAATTCTTACTTAGGATTAGTGGATATTTTTTTACTGTAATTAAAATAAAAAAGTTAATGTCAAAATTTGACAGTTACGATGACAGCTGCTAATTTTTAAGGAAGTAATTTGAAATTAAGCTTACAAAGAATTATGCAACTTCTATACATAAAACTTTTTTCCAGCTCTAATAATAAGAAAGGTAAGGGGAGGGGGGGTGGTAAATATGGTAAATCATCCTGTACGAAGATATTCAACACTTGACCAAGCACTTTTCTACTGGTCTCTCCGAGGGTCTCTCCTAATACTATGAGATACTGGTTGGAGGTCTATTTAGTTTTTGCCTGTTAACGTCATTACGTTTAAAAAATATAGCTGCCGAATGTCAAGTATCTTAGCTTCATTATATAAAAGGTCACTGGAGTACATTTTATTTTCCCCAAAAATATTTTTTTTTTAACCATCTTTGCAATACTTCCAATTTTCCCAGACAACAGTCCCTTACACTGCCCCATCCTGCAATTCCATAGCTTAATTGTGATTGTACAAGTGCGTAGTAATAGTGTTTTTAAATAAGAGAAGCGAGTTACTAAGTATCTTAATTTTGATGTTATGTGTTTTACATGTTTATCCCACCTAAGATGTTGGTCGATTATTATTCCCAGATACTTAATGGTATCTGTTTTAAGGATGGTGATATTCTGTCCAACATTTAAGAAATTAAATTGTGGTAGATTTTTTGAATAGGAAGTAAAAGTAACAAATTTAGTCTTATTTTGGTTCAACGTAAGTTTATTGCTTCGAAACCACTGAAATATATCATTCAAATCCGCCTCTGCTTTTGTCTTCACATCATTCCATGAGTTTCCTGAATAGAAAATAGCTGCCCTTGCCAATAGTTTTTTTGGAAAGCATTGACATAAATTGTAAACAGAAGTGCTCCCAGTACCGTCCCTTGAGGCACGCCACAAGTGGCTGCCCTAGCACCACTTCTACTATCCCCGATCTTAACATATTGTTGCCTATTTTCCAAGTAACTTTTAAATAGGTTTAGAACAGTTCCCCGAACGCCCATTCATTCCAACTTTTTTATTAGTTTTGTGTGGCAGACCGTGTCAAAGGCTTTTTTTTATATCTACAAATACACAGAGAGAAGGTTTCTTTTTATCAACTGTTTCATAAATTTCTGACGTTAGGTTTAATATTGCATCTTCTGTGGATTTTCCTTTTCTAAATCCAAATTGCTTTTTTGAAAGCATAGAAATGTTTGATAATAACAAGATTGGTCTGTAATTGTTTATGTCTTTTCTGGAACCATGTTTAAACAAGGGTTTCATTTCTCCAATCTTAAGCACGTCTGGGAAATTTCTAACAAAAAAACTTAAATTAATTAAGTATGCTAAGCTGCTTAGACTCACTAGACACTATTTTCAGTGTCTCTGACCAAATGCCATGAGAACCAGGTGATTTTTTTGGTTTTGACTCATTAATAGTTTTTCCCACTTCGTATTCACAGGTTTCTTTAAGAAAATAAAGACTTTTTGTTGCCCACTCGGTATTTCCCGTATTTTGAGTTGGTGTTGTAAATGATCTATTTTGCTAACTTTTCTCCGATTTCACAAAAAAATTTATTAAATTCGTTTGCTATTTCTGTTTTATTTGTTATTGTTTCGCCATTTGAGAGTTTAATTTTGTCAATTTTGGTTTTCTGGAAAGGTTTATTACAGATTGAATTAATACAGCTCCATAGTGGTTGAGATTTATTTTTATTTTGTATAATTTGTTTCTCTGCAAAAACTTTTTTTTATTGATTTCTGTTGATTGTTTTTAAAAATTTTATAACGATTTTTTAGCTGGGAATTTTCTGGATTTTTTAAACATTGTTTATAAATATCGTTTTTAATGTTTATAGAGTTTAATATTTGTTTTGTTATCACCTACCAATATGCGACAAGTCACTTAACTTTCTTCATTTAGGGTTCCACCAAACGCGAAAATTCTCTGATTGAGCTTTAATCCTGACTAACAATTTTTAGTCGACCAATAAGAATCCGCCGAAACGCTTATATTCCGCGGCTTCAACCTATTTCTTTATAGAGCTTGTCGGCTCGAACCCCGTCGGCGCGTCGCACTTTTTTTATTATTTGTTTTTATTTTTTTCTTAGGTTGTATTGTGATAGGACTTAGTTTTTGGAGCACAAAAATATATTTTTTATTTTATCTAAAGCCATATTTTAAGAGTTATACTGGTTTTGCGCCGCTATCGATTTACTAACGGTGCTAAGGATGACCAGTTGCTAAATGTGCTAAGCACATGCCAATTATCTGATAAGAATATCTATTAGCACATCCTAAGAACCTGCATAGCAAGTGATTAGGGCGGAACGTCACCTATTCTTAGCACATGCTTAGGATGTTCCAAAGTTAATTTGGAATCCTTAGCATATCCTTTTTCTTTTTGAGGATATTCTATGCACACCCAGGACCGGTATTCTCTCAAGTAAATATGCTCGGCGTTTCGTACTCGCTGACTGTGTGATAACGTATATTGAACGCAAGGTGTAGACGAAACGCGCTCAGCGCGCGGCAACCGTTTGAGGAACACAACAAACAAAATAGTACCCCCTACAAGTCTAAATATTTACAGCTGTGGGGGGTCCTAAATTTTAAAACCAATTTTCAAAAAAACACTTACCCATGCAGAAAAGACACAAAGTTATAGATTATTTTGTATTGCTATTGCAAAATACCACTGAAAAACTGCGTTTTTCTCAAAATACACCATATTTTAGGAGAAAATGCCCTAAAACTAATTTTTTTTGACAGATTTTAAAATGGAAAATGGTGAATACGCCACAAATTTGGCACATAATAGCTTCATTATTTGTGTTTGAGGTTATAAAGTTGGTGATATTTTAGACCACCTCAGGGGGGTGGTTTAAATTTATAGCCCCCAGAAAAGATTGTTTTGTGACATTTGGTAATAAGTTACTTTATAATTTCCCTAAGTAACTGTTTTTACAAGGAATAATATATAATAAGTTGTTCATTACCCAATAAAACTCCTCCTATTTTGTCCAGAAAAACGATATAGTTTGAACCAGGTTTCAGCACAAAAAATATATTTATGAGGGCACTACGAGGCAAAACAAACATAAGTGAAGGTCACTGATTATGCACAAAAAATATACCAAACAAAAAACCCAAAACAACTATATCAATTTATTTACAAACTGAGACGAAAACATTGAGGTTATATACAATCTCAATCAAAAAAACTTTCCTTACTTATCATTACTCAAAGCTGTAGCTTTTATCAGTAGAGGTTGGTGCAAGCAGAGATAAAAGATCCGAACTCGCTGTTTGTGATTGAACGCAGCGCTAATATTTTTAAACTGACATTTCGACAGTGGCAGAAATGTAAAAAAAAACTTTCATTTAATTTTTTTAATACATTTCATAACTAAAAACGCCTTTTAAATAAATACAAAATTAATCTACTCCTTATTTTATTATTACCCATCTAAATCGTTGTGTGACATCAAGTATTAATTGGAAAAATAATTAACAAGGGTAAGTTTTAATTAAAGTGACATATAACTTTAATGTTAATTTATTCTACACAGTGTTTACTATTTAAACCCCGCGTAGGTTTTCTTTTCTTTTAAATTGAAAATTTCCTCTTAAATCCAACAAAAGATTGTGTTAAGATGATTATCCAATAAACAAATTTATTAAAATTCTTCTTATAAATCAAGCTATGTCCAAAACTCAAGGAGGTTAGGTTTAAAATGCCTAAAACCATAAATTTCACTTAAACTTAGGACCGTTCTAAAATAGACTAAACCTTTTTAGTAAATCCCATCGCCAACGTTTGGTGGTTGTTCTGCCCTCTGCACGTACGATTTTTTTACCCTGCAATACTTTGTATAGTCTTACGGAAAATATAGTAGTTTTTTTTGTATTCAGTGCGTTTTAATAATAAAAAAAAATAAAAACTTTCCCGCACTGAGTGCGGGATTTTTTTGTAAGTGTGCAGTTAAGTCCCTCACACTGTGCGGGAATGTGCTACTTAGTTTATATCACGGTGTTTAAGGGGGGTAAGTAACAAATTTAGTCTTATTTTGGTTCAACGTAAGTTTATTGCTTCGAAACCACTAAAATATATCATTCAAATCCATCACGGTATTTAAGGGGGGTTTAACTGGGCTAAACTAAACCATCAAGTAAAAATACAATTTTTTAAAGAACCAACAGTTGCACAAGTCAAAAAAACTTAATCCATCAAAGAATTAGTATTCCTGCAAACTAGTTTAATCACAATTTGGTTTACCCTTTCTGAATCCCGGATCAAAATCGATCACGTAAGGGCCTCTTTATTAAACGAATTTGATTCTGTCTGCTCGCAGGGCAGCGCATTCGGCAAAACGAATACGAAAAGTCGTCGGTCAGCGTGCCGCTGAGCGAGCTGCTCGCTATTCGTTTCACTTAGCGACTTCAAAACGTTACGTATTACGAGAATAGACAGTTTTTAGTCGTGCCCAAAATGCCCGACGACTAACGCTATTTGACACTGTTGACATTTGAACGTCATATATGATACCGTGAAACGCCGCAATCCTAAGGACGGTTAACGAAAGAATTTTGACGTACATGGAGAGCTTTTATTAAATTCCATTTCGGACCGGGTGGAACTGCCCTAAGTACCAAAGACACGCCCAAGCGTGTTTTTCTGTTTTAGCGTTCTTTTATGTATAGTTAAATAGATAACTGCTTCAAACGCATTTAAATAAAAGCAATAAATTTAATAACAACCGGACCGTCGACGTAAAACCTGTACCAAATAGGTTATTTTGAATTGTCGAATAGCGTTAAAGTTATCGTTGTCGGTGAAGTTATCGGGATGTAAATTCGCAAAACTATCTAGTAGCGGTCCAGGTGCTCCATAAAGGCTGCTCTTGAGCACGATTATTTGGTTGGCACAACTCCACTTATCTCAATAGGGCAGTCTAACAAAAATAATATGGCCGATCCAATATGACCAGTAAACAAACGGTTTTTCCATAAGACGTAATGCTAACTTAAACCAAAAATTTGGCAAAGTGAAAAAAGACGCAGATTAAGCAAAGTGATTTTTTTTAAAGAGTGATCCTTTCTGAATCGGTAAAAAGTAGGCATTTGCTATCTTTGTGGCACCCGATCTTCAGGCTGAAGCCGATCTCGCCCGAACTTCAGGCTGAACTGAGAGAGACAATGCCTATCCACACTGTGCAAGTGCGAGAGAGATAAAATTGTATGACATTGCCTCTTTAAGCTGCAAATTTTGAGTTAATTTCGAACATTTCGGCAAAATGCTCGTTTCTTTCCGATTCAGAAGGGATTACTCTAACATTCCCAAAATTTTAATTTTTATTAGCATAAACGTCTTATAGAAAATGGCTTTGTTTACCCTACAACCATCATTTTTATAGGGCCATCAAGTAATTAATGGCTGACTTTGACAATTTGTTAGACAGCCCTATGAATTGATCACGTCCTACGAAACTAAGAATCGACACTCTCTGAGGCTCGATTGTGGGCGTATAAGAACAATAATACCCTGAGAAGTGTGGTCGTGTCGTTTGAACGTGCTCTGAAATATTCGAAGATATCTGACACTCGGACAAGCACGGCCAAAACTCACCCAAGCGACACTTTTCACACGAGCCGATTTCGATTTATCACGGTTCGAGTTGACCTTGCTTCTAAAATTTCCCAGGAGTATAAGCAAAAGACGAAGACCTCAATTGTGTAATATCTTTGAATATTGTTTAAATTTATAGACAATTGTATATGTTTACATGTGTATATAATCAAAATTTTTTAATTTTTATGAATTTCCGGATTATACTTAAATCTTGACATCAAAAATGCTATGACGTCATCTATTAGCTAACATGAACAGAAAAAATGGACGTAGATGACACATCCCGTGAAGATCCATCCATACCTTGAGAACCGCAATCATTCTGAACCAGCAAAATAGGCTGGTTGTGATTTTCAAGGCATGGAACATGATAGAATATTCATCTGAAAATTTGAGTACAATCCCGAAATTTATCAAAATAAAAGACTTTTGAATATATATATATTTAAATATCAATAATTACATATAAATTTAAACAATATTCGAAGATATTACGCAATCGAGGTCACCTATTTTTGTTTATTCTGCAATTTAAGAAAACTGCTTGGAGCTTTTCTACAAGTCGCATCTACTGAGCGGCGTTCGAGCTAGAGCAGTCATGCTATTTTTGCGCAAGGACACAACTCCCTTAAATAAAGTAGGCCTTTTACATCTAAATTAAAGTAATATAAATAAAAAATAAAAAATGTCCTAAATTTTCGTAATCTGCATTGCACCCATAAACTTTTATAACTATTTTATACACAAAATTAATTAATTAATTTATTAGTGATCAACAGGCTAATATTCAATAAAAGATTAAAAGTAACTACAGGTACATTATGACACGTGTAAAGCTTTTACGATAAATAATAAGAAATATAAAATATAAAAGAAATATATATATTCTTGACTGACCGTAAAAGGTTAAAATAATATTAGTATAATTTTGTTCCAGTATATTGTGTGACGTAGAATATCCTGTGATACTTGTCAGTAACTGTATAGGTATACTTTCATTGTAATATGTTATTTGTCAGTGTTAATGACTTTTTATTATTATTATTTTTCTTAATACATTTAGCTAGTTTTATGTTTTATTTGTATAGATAATACCATATAATTGTGTCCACATTTTTTTTTTAGTTTAATTAATTAAGCTTTGTCAATAAGAAGGTAATACTTTTTTCGACAATAAAGGCGGATTTACGCTGGCCAAGCAAGCAATTAAGCATGCAGGAAATTGACATTTGTACATAGGGAATTGCACTTCTGCTTGACATATGACATTTGCAAGGGTAAACGATTGTGTGTATTCCCATATGATGAACTTTTCCGAATTGCTTGCTTGTCTGCTTGCTTACCAGCGTAAATCCGCCTTAAAGCACGATTTCATTTATTCTCTCATTACTTCCGCCTGTTCCCCGCAACTGCCCCTACCTAATTTTTGGAGCTTTTTAACACCGCTTTCCCACCAGTTATTAGGGGTTATAAGCCACAACATGTAACTCGTAAGACATCGTCAGTGAGATTCACTAAGATCTAAAATAGTACCCCCCACAGGTCTAAATATTTACACTAATTTTCAAAAAACACTTACCCATATAGAAGATACCCAAAGTTATTGATTATTTTGTATTGTTATTGCAAATTACTATAAAAAAACTGCTTTTTTCTCAAAAAAGGTTTCAAAATGGCAAATGGTAAATACGCCAAAACTTTGGCACATAATAGCGTCAGTATTTGTGTTTGAGGTTATAAAGTTCGGATTGTTTTGTAGCATTTGGTAATAAGTTCGTTTAGAATTTCCCTAAGCAATCATTTTTACAAGGATTAATTTACCTTATTTAATATCCCAAGTTGTTCATTAACCAATAAAACACCTCTAATTTTTTCCAGAAAAACGCCATATTTTGAACCCGTTTTTTTATTAAAATTCTTTTTATAATTCAAACTATAACCAAATTATGATTGTTTTCCACAAACCAAAACTACACTTTTTTGCACTAGACGCGCGTTTCGCTAACAACGTTAGCATCATCAGGAGACGATAAACAATGAACTAAATTAATCTACGCTCTATCTTATATACAATCCTTTAGTGGGCGGAGATAAGACTAATAATCTGTGATTGATCACGATTCTTAATCCTATCTCCCCTCAACCAAAGAATAAAGTGTACTAAACGGGATGGGTCCTCTATCTTTATTTAAACTATTTCTGGATTTAATGATTTCCATACTTTCATATGCATTCAAAAGTCTTTTGTTTGGTACACTTTTTAAAAGTTTTAGGTTATCTAATGTGAATCTATGATTGTTTTCAAAAGCATGCTCGGCCACATTTGACTTTTCTGTTCTTCCGTATTTTAAGTGTGCTAACTGTTCTTTAAAACGTGTTTTAATAGAACGTCTCGTTTGGCCAACATATTTTTTGTCACAATCCATGCAACTAATTTCGTAAATTCCACTTTTTTCTAGAACTGTAGTTTTATCCTTGGGATTTCCTAGTAAGCTTCTTATTGTGTTACCGAATTGATATATTAATTTAAGACCGGTGTTATTAAATACTTTTTGTAATCCTCTCGTATAATTAGGATTATAAGGAATTGATACAAATTTTGTGTCGGTATCTTTTTGTCTGAAAAAGGTGGAATTCCGAAAGGTCTTTTGAAAAGAATGTCTATTTATCAGCTTATTTATTAAGCCTTCGTCGTAACCGTTTTCGCCAGCTATATTCCTAATCCTATTCTTTTCTGCTTCAAATCTTTCTTTTTTTAAAGGGAAATTTACTAATCTATATGTTAAAAAGTGCAAACTTGTAAGCTTATGTTGTAAGCAATGAAAAGAATCATTTGGAATATACCTGTTGGTGGCCGTTCGTTTTCTGTATAGGTCAAAGTCCAATTTATTTTTATTTCTTATAACTAAAGTGTCTAGAAATGGCAGTGTACCGTTGTTTGTTATTTATTTTTTCCATAAAATTTTCAACACTAGTTACTTTAATATTGAATACTGCAAACACATCGTCGACATACCTGAACCATACTCTGGGGAAATACTCAAATTCTTTACTTATATCTGATTCAAATTTACTCATAAATATGTTTGCGATAAAAGGTGATAAACTATTACCCATTGTGGTTTCTTCTAATTGCTGGTAGTAGTTATTTTTATATTGAAAGTAATTTTGATTCATGCAGAGTTTTGTTAAAGATAGGTATTCTAAAGTCTGATTGTCTTCTAGATGGTTTTTTCTTAGTAGTTCCTCCAGGTATTGTAAGGTATTGGGGATCGGCACACTAGGGAACAACGAACTAACATCAAACGAGATTAAAATTTCACCTTCTTGGAGTGAAATATCTTTAACTTTATTGATAAATTCAAGGGAATTTTGAACAGAAAAACCTTTTTCCTTTATCGGTAAATTTTCAAACTCGTTTGCTAGCCATTTCGAAATGTTGTAAGTAGGTGATCCTACAGCAGAAACTATAGGTCTAACCGATTTTTCAGGCTTGTGGATTTTCGGAAGACAATACAGTTTCGGCATAGTGGGATTGCTTACTTGTAGTTTATATTTAATATTGTCAGTAATAATATTGTTACATTTTTTAATTGTGTTTTTTACTTCGTTAATCATTTTTGGTAAGGGGTTCTTTGGGACTTGTTTGTAGGGTCCATTTTTTATTAGGTTACCTACCCTTTCGAAATAATCTGTTTTATCTAATATAACAACTTTATTACCCTTGTCAGCCTTTAGATAGAAAACATCTTTTTCTCTCAAACTTTTAATTGTTTTATTGTGATTTAATGTACTATTTTTATTGTTTTGAATGATGTTTTGAGAGATCTGATATCGGCAACAGAGAACAACGGTACACTGCCATTTCTATACACTTTAGTTATAAGAAATAAAAATAAATTGGACTTTGACCTATACAGAAAAGGAACGGCCACCAACAGGTATATTCCAAATAACTGTTTTCATTGCTTATAACATAAGCTTGCAAGTTTGCACTTTTTAACATATAGATTAGTAAATTTCCCCTTAAACAAAAAAAGATTTGAAGCAGAAAAGAATAGGATTAGGAATATAGCTGGCAAAAACGGTTACGACTAAGGCTTAATAAATAAGCTGATAAATAGACATTCTTTTCAAAAGACCTTTCGGAATTCCACCTTTTTCAGACAAAAAGATACCTGCGCCTCAAAATTTGTATCAATTCCTTATAATCCTAATTATACGAAAGAATTACAAAAAGTATTTAATAACACCGGTCTTAAATTAGTATATCAATCCGGTAACACAATAAGAAGCTTACTAGGAAATCCCAAGAATAAAACTACAGTTCTAGAAAAAAGTGGAATTTACGAAATTAGTTGCATGGATTGTGACAAAAAATATGTTGGCCAAACGAGACGCTCTATTCAAACACGTTTTAAAGAACACTTAGCACACTTAAAATACGGAAGAACAGAAAAGTCAAGTGTGGCCGAGCATGCTTTTCAAAACAATCATAGATTCACATTAGATAACCTAAAACTTCTAAAAAGTGTACCAAACAAAAGACTTTTGAATGCATATGAAAGTATGGAAATCATTAAATCCAGAAATAGTTTCAATAAAGATAGAGGACCCATCCCGTTTAGTAAACTTTATTCTTTGGTTGAGGGGAGAGAGGATTAAGAATCGTGATCAATCACAGATTATTAGTCTTATCTCCGCCCACTAAAGGATTGTATATAAGATATAGCGTAGATTAATTTAGTTCATTGTTTATCGTCTCCTGATGATGCTAACGTTGTTAGCGAAACGCGCGTCGAGTGCAAAAAAGTGTAGTTTTGGTTTGTGGAAAACAATCATAATTTTGTTTTAGTGCAACCAAAGGTTCCAAATTCCCAACATAAATCAAACTCTGCCTAAAACTCAAGGAGGTTTGGTTTAAAATGCTTAAAATCAAAAATTTCACTTAAACCTATGTCCGTTCTAAAATAGACTAAACCTTTTTAGTAAATCCCACCGCGTAAGTTTTGATCAAGTTCGCATGTGCAGTAAACTCTAAACGTACGATACGCTTTACGCGCGGTGTATCATTCGAGAAATACGTTTTCACAGGCTAGCGAGTAGCGTTAGGTGGTGTTTTTCAAACCTAAATAGTGTTAAATCCTCTGGTTACACCACCTCGTCAAAGTTGAACCTTCCATAACGGGCTGCTCTATTTCCAAAAGCAGCCTCTCCACGGAGAATTTCGTTAATGATGGCATCATCGATGTCATCACTTTCTTCATCGTCATCATCAAAAATAAATACATTAAGAATTTCTTCCATTTTTGAATAAAAAAAAAAAAAAAAAAAAACACAGTTTTTAGGTTATGTTATAAAAGACAAAGCAAATAAGAGCACCCTCTTCTCGACAAGAAGCGTTACTTTAAGCCTTTTTTAGTTTGTCGTATACCTAGGCGACGTATTCTCTTTGCGTAACGTACGTTGCGTTTACGGCATACCGTGGCTTATAACCACTGACAATGGCGGTCCCAGACATTTAAAAAGGGGGGGCGGTTTCGATATGAAAAAAAACTAGAATAAAAGCATAGCTTATATGAGGAACATATCAATATATGCAAACAAAACTTAGTAACTACAACCGCGGATTTTGTCTCAAATCTAGAGGGGGGGTTCTCAGATTTTAAGTCGTTTATTTCATTCATTTTATTCATCTCAGATTTTCGTCGAATTAAACTAAAATCGTAAATATCAACGGTATCATAGCACCGTAGTCGAAAATTTTAAAGAAAATTGCACCGAAAAATGCATTTTTTGATTAAAAATTAAACTAAAATTAAAGTAAATACATCAATGGTTTCAGAGCGCAGCAGTCGAAAATTTTTAAGAAAATGACACTACAAGTGCCATTTTTAACACAAAATTAAACTAATACCGTAAATATCAAAAGTATTATAGCGCCGCAATGTATGCCCTAGTTTTGATTTTCTAAATGTTTTTATACAAAATTTAATGCCAGGGTAGGGGGGGTTAACTACCCCCCTATCCCACTGAAATCCGCGCTTGAATAACTAAGTATAATTTTTTCAGTTATAAAAAACATAGATAACAAACCAACCACAAACAAATCCTAATAGCTAAATACTTTTTTTTTAGGTTTAAAAAGCTTTTTAAGTTGAACCATTACCTTTTATATTGCATATCTCAAACATAAGATGCCTATCTCAAAAAAATTATTTTCCAGTTTTTTTGGGAAAACCGGTCAATAACTAGCTCAGTGCCAATTTCAATATGTGTGTCGATATGCAGCAACGCTAAGCCCGTCAGACGAATTTCCGTCATAGTAGACACTTAAAGTAAATATTTCAACGCATCAGTATCGGTATACGTAACGCGTTCGAAACAAAGTCAAAATACGCTACATTTTTGACTTGCTCATGACATGTTTCGAACGATGCCTGCTTCTTTGACGGGTGTGATGACAGAATCTCGTTGCGTACGGAAGGATGTACGTATCGTTAGAGACTCACGAACGTACGCAACGATTTCAATCAGCAGTCCTGTCATCGCACCCTTCAAAAAAGCGGGCATCGTTCGAAACATCGCATAAACAAGTCAAAAATGTAGCGTATTTTGACTTTGTTTCGATCGCGTTACGTATACCGATACGGATGCGTTGAAATATTTACTTTAAGTGTCTAATGTTTTTAAATACTTGACGTTGGCGTTGACGTTGTATACAACTTGGTATGAATATGTTCAGGTCAAAAATACTTTTTATGTCCTATATGATTTTGTTTAAAACTTGTTTATAAATAGTATTTCCAATGGTTATCGCGGTAAGTACGTTATGCATTTGTTTATTCTTGGTGTGACGAATTGAAGGTCAAACTGTCCCAAAATTCTGTTGGAGTGATTCCAAAATGTCTTTAAAGGAACCTTCTGCAATTTCTCGTTTTTTTTCCAAAGACTTTAATCTATCAATGGCAACATTATGATATATATATATATATATATATATATAGATTATAAAAATCATATTAACTTGTTCGCCCCCCTTGGGACCACCACGGATCACCTCGGTACTCTTTGTTATAACCGCTTTTTCTATCAAGCTTAGACAGCCGCTTCTGTTGCTATCTCTTTTTTTATATGGCAAGTCACTAAAGCTTTATCAAAATTTTAGAAAGATGCAGTTTACCCTTTTAAGGCTAGTTTCACCTAGAGGTCCTCTATACATTTGACAGTTATTGTTTTACCAGAGGTGTAGAGTATTGCCCTCTCTTTCTGGTTTTTTTCATATTTGCTTGTAAAAGCATTTTTAAGAAATGGACTGAAATTTTGTTTTGTCTTTTTATAATTTCCCCAGACAGTTTTTAAAAGATTGATTTTTTTTTTGTTAGTGAAATATGTCAAGTTTTGACAAAAAATAAAAACAAACAGTAAATATATACGCGGTAGATATTAAAAATGTAAATAATAGGTAAAATCTATATTTTTGTTATTCTTTTTCTTGCAATAAAGCATAATGTGTTATTGGGCACTTTTATATGGGTACGGGTACTTCTAGTCTGCATTTTGGGATAGAGCCTGTAACTTTTTTTATTTATGAAAATTTATTATTGGTATTAATTGCTTTTTTGTATACCTTTTAAAACAGAATCCAGATCTCAAACTAGATTTTATCCGCCACTTTTAGTTTTCAAGATATAACGCAAAGTTACCTTTTTTCTTATGGAACACCCATTTTTTTATTTCCTTTTTGTGTTCAGAGTTACATTTTAATCAAAATGATGTATCATATGTGATATTTTAGTTAAGTAGTTTATGAGATATTCAACATTTTATTTTCACAACAAGGTGGCCACGGCCGGATATGGATATGACAATAAAAATTGAGTCGGCTATGCACCAAAGACATGAACTTATAAGGTCATGTCAAATATGTCTTGGCCTACTACATTTTTCATTTTGAACAAGGCTTCTACCAATTTCAATTTAAAGTTTATATTTATATTTTCTTATATTTTAAAATATTTATATTATTCGACTATAAAACCTTATATTCTAATTAATAACACAACTAAATAGATAAAGAAATTATCTCTAATTAATCTCAAAATAATAACTAATAACAAACAGTACTCCTACCCTACTCCATTTGAAACAACTTAATCTCAAAAAAATGAATTAAAAAAGAACTAAAAACAAGACGAAAAAAATTTTCAAAATGTTCTACATTTCTTAAGGCATTAACGTCCTCCATAAAATTATTTTTCAGGCCTTGTTTGTTCTCAGGTCACCCGTCTCTGAACGTTTTCTCCGTTAATGTGCCACATAAGTAATAGTCGCAAAGGGTGATGTCCGGATACCAACCTAACTATCTACCTAACTAACTATGAATCTTGAAGAATTAATTTCAAACCATTAAGAATTAGGCTATGACATCATATTACGCCCAGTCGTCAGCTCTTTAGTGCATGACCTAATTTGTTTTGATTAGAATTTAATTCTGAATGCAAAAATAAAATAAAAAACTGGGTGTTCCATAAGAAAAAAGGTAGCTTTTCATTATAACTTGAAAACTGAAATTCGCGAATAAAATCCAGTTTGGATTCTGCTTTAAAAGATCTATAAAAAGGCAATTTACACCAAAAAAATAATAAGAGGCCCTATCCCAAAATGCAGACTTTTTAAAAAGCCCCCGATGATGGGTGGACATATCAAAATGCGGTTTTCACCAAAAATCTTGTCTTGAAATTTGAACCTCGCAAAGGGCGGTTGCTAATTCTTTAGCTCCGCTAGAAGTACCCGTACCCATATAAAAGTTTCCAATTTGAATCACCCTGTACATGCTAAATGCGTATGTTTGTACCTACTGCTTATAGCTCACTTACCTCACAAATTCGGCTATTTTTATTAATTTTTCTTGACTTTCTTTCTCCGTTGGACAACGGAACAATACAAATTCGTCGAGGCACGTGTTTTTACAGTTTTGGATACAGCAAAATTCCATTTTTAAACCGGACGTTTTTTAGTCAAAAATGTGACAGTGACAAAATTATCTATTGTCAGTTGTCAGGGGTTACCAACTATCATGGGCAACACACAGTTTGTTTTTAAACATTTCCCTAACAACTGTCAAATCCAGTTGCTCACCTTTGGTAAAACAATAATTGTCAAAAATCGTATACAGGGCCTCTAGTTGCACCTAGAGGCCCTCTATACATTTGACAGTTATTGTTTTACCAGAGGTGGGCCACTCATATTGCCCTCTCTTTCTATTTTTTTCATATTTGCATGTAAAACGGATTTTATGAAATGGACTGATGTTTTGTTGTCTCTTTTTATAATTTCGCCAGACAGTTTTTAAAAGATTTTTTTTGGTTAGTAAAATATGTCAAGCTTTGACAAAAAAAACAAAAACAAACAATGAATACACACGGTAGATAATAACAGGTAAAATATAAAGATTCCTATGATCTATATTTTTGTTAATTTTTTTCTTACAATAAAATATAGAAACATAATGTGTTATTTATTAACGAAGTACATGCTAAATGCGTATGTTTGTAACTACTCCTTGTAGCTCACTTACCTCGCAAATTCGGCCATTTTTATTAATCCAACTTGGTAAAAGCATGTTTTCTTTTCACTTTTCCTGAGTTTCTTTCTCAGAACAATACAAATTCGTCGAGGCACCTATTTTCACAGTTTGTGATACATGAAAATTCCATTTTTAAACCTCACGTTTATTAATCAAAAATCTGACAGCGACAAAGTTATTTATTGTCAGGAGTTACCAACCATCGGTCAAATCCAGTTGCTCACCCAACACCTACTTAACTGAAAGGCCAGTTAACTCTTTTTTGATTTAGTATCCTTTAGCCTACTATAGCTGTCATATTGACACCAAACTAACAGAAAATCCATGTTTTACCTGTCAATTGGGTTATAAAAATGGCGGCAATCGGAGGCTAAAGGCCACTAAAGATATAAGAGTTAACTGGCTTTTTAGTTGAGAACGGTGTTGGCTTACCTCTGGTAAAACAATAACTGTCAAAAATCGTATACAGGGCCTCTAGTTGCACCTAAGCTCGAACGCGGCTCTGGATCTAACCGAGTGAACGACTTCGCTAAAAAATTCTTGTTCGCAGCAGCTCTACACGTGCCCATAATAGTAAAGCGCGTTTATTGGTTGAAACTATTATCTTTTCTCAATCGAGCGATACCATCTTACGAAACCCAGAATCATCACCCCACAGTAGTATGTTCGAGATCGTTTTACTTGCATATTATCATTATGTTATTTTCCTACATTGCATGTTTGACTGACATGTGACTTCCCCTCTTCCAACCAAATAGTTAAGAGATGAATGTGGAATTACCCTACTATAGTTTTGGAGTAATGATTCCTAAACAATATGGTTTTCAAACATCCAAAGGTACCTATAATGCTATATTTGATTTTCTGAACAGTGTTTATTCCAAACCTAATAAGGGTGACGGTATTGCAGCAGTATTCTGTGACCTATACAAAACATTTGACTGCGTAGATTCCAGAATTCTGCTAAAGAAAGCTTGAACGGTATCGTTTTCGGGGATCGGTGTTGTCGTGGTTCAGATCATATCTTAGTGATCAAAGTCAATCAGTTAGCTATTCAGAGCTTCGCTCTCCATCCTTAAATGGCAATTGTGGTGTACCTCAGGGGTTGGTTTTAGGACCACTCATACTTTTAATTTACATTAATAATCTTGTTAAATTGAACATATCGTGATTGTTTACCTTATTGGCCATTGATACTTCAGTCATATGGCCCCATAAAAACACAAATATTCTTGAAATTAATATCTCCCAACATCTTAAAATAAAAACTGGGGCAACGCTAACTGTATCTGTTTCATTGTTAATTAAACTTTCTACAGAACTTAAATTTTGGTGATGATCGTTTGCAGAATCCGACAGTAAGCAGATTTTTAGAAGTCCACGTCGACAACAAATTGAAATTCGAGGAACATATTTGCAAGCTAAACAAAAAGCTTTCTTATGCAGGGTACGTATTTTGATGGAATGGAATTCCAATCTAGGGTACAGTTAACCAATCTCTTTTTAAGGTGCTCTTTATTCTTCCAAAGAAATCAGTATGATTCATAGCGAAACCAAATTAAATCCTGAAGGCCTTATTTTATAAAACACAAAGTTATGACTCTTACATCTTTTTTATATTTGTTATTTTTTTTATACTTGAAGCCTTGTGTTTAAAAACTGCAGTAAGATTCTGAAAAGAAGACCAGATCAAAAAAAGCAATAAAGTCTGATTCATTAATGAAAACTTTATCAGGTGTACTTTAGTTAGTTACTTTTAAAATGTTTTACTATAAGAGGCATTCGCAGCTTTTTTTGAAGAAGGAGGGGACGGTTATTTAGTAGGCATTGGGCTGGATTAGTGTATATATAAAAAAACATATTTAAAAGCAAAGACAGGAATTCTTGGACCTATCTAATTTCAAAATTTTTGTTACCAAAATCAAGTCTTAAAATGTTGAGAAAACCACTACTAGAAATGCTATTTTTACCCGTTTTGAATGCCGTTGAAAAAAATTGCTTAAACTAAAATTAAATAATAAATAATGTACTAAAAAGTGGCTAGAGCTGGGGGTCAGCTGAAAAAGATTGGGGGAGGATATTGTCAAAATTCTAGATTTGTAGCTAAAACTATACCATTTTGGGAAAAATGATTATTAAATAGTAGTTTCCACAACTAGTGGCTACAATAGTGAATTTTTTTGCAAGTGTTGGTTTAAATAACAAGCGCATGCAGCTAGGTATTTAAAAACGCGAGTGAAAAAAGCACAGTTTAGCGGCGAGTTGCACTTTTTTTTAATACCTTTATCAAAAAATCCAAGAAAAGCAGGAAAATACTTTTAAAAATCTCGAACGAAGAGCACTTCTCGCAATACACCATCTTTACACTATAAATCAAGGCGGCTGGTAAATGAAATAACAACGGTTTCGATAGCGATTTGTCTTTTTACTCGGTGACGTTCATTGTTGCAACATTTTAATCTTTAACAGTTTAATATTTTGACGATGTTTTTATATGATTTTTTGCTCCATTTCTTTTTAATTTTGGGTAAGAAACGGACATAATTTTTTTTTGCACCCGTGATCAAAAAAAGAGTTTTTTTTCATCGATAACCAAAAAATCCATGCTTAAGTTATCTGCAGACAGTTACTAAAATTATGTTTTTGATGAAAGTACAAAAAATATTATTTTTTTACCTGTTTTAAATGATTTTGAAAAAAAATTGCCCTAACTTTTTTTTTGTTTGCTGCGCAATAAAAAATTTATTGTAGCGCCAAAATCATAAATGTGAAAATTCAATGTATTGCACTGTGAATTTTATTGTTAACGTTTTATTTCACCATGAAGCATAGGAATAGGGTTGCAAAGGGGCGCCATTTTAACTTTTTATTCGGAGCGGCGAAACTGCTAGCGCCGGCTCTGAATTCATCGGGTAACAAGACAAAATGAACGTCGAAAAATTTATAATAAGTTACCTCCTGATATCAGACAAAATGCTGTCTCTATTAAACAGTTAAAAAAAACTGTTGGTTAGACCCTACTATTCTTAACTGAATTTTATAACAATGATGAAAGTGTCACTTTTCCACAGGCGTTTTAGTTTTAAAAGTGCCACTTTTCCGCACTACACTGGGAAAAATATGTGGATTTATTTTACAATTATTGTATCCACTTTTCACACAAATTGTTCTTGGATTTGCGCTAAGAACAATTTGTGTAAAAATTTTACACATCGTTCTTTTAATTTATTTGTTGTTAAATTTCAAACAAAATTTTTAGATTGATTCTGAAACGGTTTTTACACAATATTGTGTATTTATTTTTTTAAAAATTTTTAATTGGTTTGTGTATATTTTTATATATTTACGTAAATCTCACATACAAATATTTTTATAAAAAAAAATTATGTAAACATTACGTCAAAACTTTGACTGTACAGGGTGACCGTTTATAAAGTTCCACTTGGGAAAACTTTTTTGTTATTTGTCATAAAAAGATAAATCAAAAAGTGAATGACTTATGCAATTAGGTTGATTTCTGTAACATTTTCAGTTTTTTCCTTAATCACACGGTACGCGCAGAGTGGTCATGAGGTTCAGTTTTTTTAATTGAATACCCTGTATATTTTATAAAATTTTGATAGATCTTTTCTTTCTGATTCCAAAAATATATCATGTATAGGGTTTATCTTCGGTGGTTCTCGAGTAAAATCAACAATAATTTGCAATAAGGGCAATGTGTTAGGTAAGGAAAAATATAAAAATTTTAAAAAATATACAGGGTGTTCCATTAAAAAAATGACCCCATAGCCATCCAGTGTGTAACGGGTGATTTAAAAAAAAAGTGAAACTGTAATAGAAATCTTCATAATTTCATGAGTAATTCACTTTTTTGTGACGAATAATAAAAAAGTTTTCCCAGGTGGAACTTTATAAACAGTCACCCTGTACATTTAAGTCATCATAAGCAATGTTAATTTTAGGTAAATAATATGACTTTATAAATAAATTTTTAAAATTTACGTAAATATTAAGTAAATAGTGGGACCTTAATTTTACATAAAAAATATCACACACCTATTATATAAAAAATTATATGTAATATTCAGGTAATATAATTTACGTAAACATTACATAAAATTATTTAATTTAAATAAAAGTAATAAAATATACATAAATATTATGTAACAATTTACACACTGCGTTTACATTTAAAATTTTACATAACTATTATGTAAAACATTTTATGTAATATTTATATCATCTAAATTACGTAAACGCTCTATAACATAATTTACGCTACATTAAAATTTTTAAACTTACATAAATATTATAAAACAGTGTGCACCTTAACCTTACTTTACAATTTTACATATTTGTGACATAACATGTTTTATGTAATAATTATGTCATTCAAGTTAGTAAATTCCCTGTAAAATGATTTACGTCAAATTAAAGTCCTAAATTTTACATATATATTATATAGTCAATTGAACCGTAAGTTTACATTTCAAATGTTACATAACTATTATCTAAAACATTTTATGTTATATTTATATCGTCTAAATGAGGTAGAGGCTCTATAGCGCGATTTACGTCACATTAAAATTTACAAAAATATTATGAAAATGAAAGAAATTACCAGTGCTTAATAGTTTCTTTCTAGTAGGTAGAGATGGCGCTAATGTCACTATGTTCCCTGTACAGTGGATGATAATATTATATATATAAAGAAAAAAGATATTTAAAAATTAGGATGCGGAGGTACTGACAAGATCTCTATAAGAATCACCTCTTCCGCCACTTAAACCAGCCCGTCTGGTTAACTTTGTAGATTTCCACATGTTTGCCAATGTCGAACCGTATCAAGCAACCACAGACGGACCTGTATGAACCTTCCGTTGTCCCGCCTCAAGCTGCATGCTCATGTCGGACTTAGATAGTCGATGCTTTGCGCATGTCATGCAGATTAATGTGACTTAAATTTTACCTTATTACTAAATAATTGTGACTTCTTACGTAACATGGATGTAATATTTATGTAAAAGGTATATCATTTTATTTACACCACATTTATGTAAAAATTAGGTGGGCTTTGCGCATGGTATTATGCAGAGTTTTCGCACCTTAATGTGACTTAAATTTTCTCTCTATGTGACCTTAAATTTACATAACAAGGTAAGCTTGTTATGTGAAATATACGTAGTTTTTACTTAACTCTTACGTACCGTGGATGTAATATTTATGTAAAATGTTCAATTTTACCTTATTGTGACCTCTGAGTGACCTTAAATTTACATAACAAGGTAAATCTGTTATATAAATTTTACG
Source organism: Oxystoma pomonae (assembly GCA_963921995.1). NCBI lineage: Eukaryota > Metazoa > Arthropoda > Insecta > Coleoptera > Brentidae > Oxystoma > Oxystoma pomonae. Next base: position 74,265,818 of record OY998166.1, on the reverse strand, counting down.
TAATATCTACATAACGGTGTTTACTGGGTTGTTAATAAAAATTACCAAATATTGTTTGATATTAATGTACAAGTTGTAAAAATATTTTGCAATTTTTGTTGTAATTTTTACTTAATTTTGTGAGTAAAAAATACACAATATTTAGTAACTTTCAACATTTTTTTTTATTTTATCTAAAAATTTGTGTATTAATTTCACACAGGGTGTTATAATATTTTACACAGGTTTTTGTAATATTTATCACAATTTTTATTTATACTGTATACTATAAACTTAAGGTTTTCTTCCAGTTTGTAAAATTTTGAAAGTAGCCTTACTTTGCGTTACTCTGGCCAAAAAGAGTAAATTTTCTTTCGTCGCTTTAGAGCTTGTTCAATATCCTTTGGTACCTAAAAAAATAGCTTTAAATTTCCAAAAAAATTTTATATTACTTTGGGATTGTTAGAAAACATACTTACTTTAACTCGAAAAATAAATCTATTGTCATTCGATGTTGCTTGGGATCCATCTGTCGTGTCCTTTGCTTACTTTGGTGCCTTAATGACCAGAGGCAGATAGGTATTTTGAAGAACATGTCTGGGGGTATCATATCAAAGAACCACGCACAATTTAAATGGAAACTGGATCTCAGTGGGATTTCAACGCCGTTTAAGTATGTTATTGGAACAGTCTCTGAGAGCATTTTGTCTCATAGACACATGTGCCGATATCTACAGGATGAGCCAATAATAGCTGCCAAAATCTGGAATGAGCTTATGATTATCATAAATAAAATGATAACGCTGAATTTCAAAATTACATTTATTTTGACACCTGTCAAACCCTGTCCAAATAGCGGAATACCTTCTTTTTACTATGCTGAAGACACGTAATCAGAAACCGTTAAAAAAAGTGATAGTTGTCTTAACTGTTATTTACTGTTATCGGGAAAACCACTGGTGCGATGACACATATTTATGAGTGGGGACTTTAACTACACTAAATTGAGGTCGACGAATTTAAAAATATTATTTAAAAAGGAGTTATTCGCTTTTCCAAAAATTTCAATTTCATTAATTATTTTTCAGCCATTTCGACAGGGTTTGACAGGTGTCAAAATAAATGCCATATTTAATTTCAGTGTTGTCATTTTATTGGGAATTGATGCTTTTTTTGGCGATATCGGTCATCATAAGCATGATAATAATAAGCTAATCACAAACTTTGGCAGCTATTATTGGCTCACCCTGTAGATATCGGCACCTGTGTCTATGAGACAAAATGATCTCAGAGACTGTCCTAATAAAATACTTAAACAGCGTTGAAATCCCACTGAGATCCAGTTTCCGTTTAAATTGTGCGTGGTTCTTTTACAAAATGAATAGTAAAATAATATTTAATCATCATTAAAAATCCAAATTAGTTAATTTTAAAATTACTTTAAGAAAATAATTTTTAGTGGAAAAAATAAATAAATATTTCAATTGTTAAAGCAAACTTAACATTACTCTGAGATAATAAATAAAGGCATCCATTTATTCTAGGCTGCTCGGATTTGATCTCTCTTGTTACTTTGTTTGGTATCTTATGGGTCAGAGGCAAGTATTTTTGAAGTAGAAATGGCCATAGATGTTATCCGGTATTATATAACATTTAACAAAAGCAATATGAAATCTATTGTAACAAACTAGAGTCAGTTCAAATTGGTTACCACTGATGAAAAGTATTTAAGTAAAAAACTTACAATCGCTTTAAAAAAAAACAAGAATATTTGGAGGGAAAAGTAAAAACACAAAAATAGGTAAAAAAATGGATGGAAAATGGACAACATGGATTTTTTTGATGCAATTAAATATATACAAAAAAGCTGATTTTGATCAAGCCAATATTTTCCAAAAAGATATCTTAATTGCAGTGGGTAATTTACCTGAATTTTTTTTTTGTTTTTTGAGCAACAGATTCTTATCCTCATTCTGTTTATCTTTTTTTGATAGATTTCATAATTTACTTTTAATTAACACCACCACACTAATATAAAGGAGGCCAAAATAAAGCCATACTCTCGTTTCACCTGCGTTTGAGGCTCGGTACGCACTTTCACTGAAGCAACTGGATTCATTTAGATAGATAGCGCCAAAATACTGGCAATTTCCTAAACACGTTGAGTTAAGAGCAATAATTATATCTTTACACCGTGAATTTAATTTTGATTATCTTATTTTAATTGTTGAGCAATATAAATTTTAGAAAATTATTGTTAAAAATTAAAAATCACTTCATAAAATCTAAATCGTTACCATGCAACAATTTTTGGAAAAATATTTAAACCTTTGTATCAATATTTTTTCTTCAATTTTGGTATTTTTTCGCCCAATATTTTTTTCAACAATAAAAAGTTTAAAAAATCCACAGCGTTTTTTCTCAGTGCTCATGATGCCCCCCCCCCCTCATGAAATAGGGGTAGCTCTAAGGAATTCAATCGCCGCTACAACTAACAGCGCTCAATCTCCAAAATAATTCAAATTTTACTTTTACTACTAATCTTAACAATAAGGAGGCAGAGTATATCCAAATAACACAGTCTTTACACTTTAGTTTTTACAGCTTACCCATAACTCTGGTGTGGCAGCTTGTTTTCAGCTACGTGTTTGCTGTAAACTAGCTGTATTTTTAGCTTTTGCAACTTATTTTTACGCCCAAATTTCCACCAAGGCAATATTATATAGAAACGTTAAAATAAAAGCTAAATCTCAGCCGACAAGAACAAATGTTATCATTTTTACAAGCTTTTCTTTCTTTCTTTTCAACTTCCCGACATCGGATCGGCTTCAAATTTGGCATGCTTATATAGTTGAGGTGACAATACAAGAATATAGTGTGACAAATTGACAGCTCCCCGTACTCGAAGGAGGTGGAGGGGGGTACAGTTGAAGAACGCCCGATTTCATTAAAATTTGGTGTGTCAGGGCACTTGGAAATGGAGATAACGAATTTCTAATCAGATTTTGAAAATTCAATATGGGGGATTCAAGATGGACGATTTTTGGTCATCTTTTGCTAACCAATTTGAACTAACTTATACACATCCGATTGCCATCAAATTGGGCATGCATTTATAGTTCCAGTGATAATACAATAAAATGTTATTATTAGGCACCCGTCACCCTTACTATAACAAGCTTTAAAATTTTCTTCGTCCGTGATTTAACCGGAATTCATTTCAATCCGCTTATTTTTGGGACATTTTGAAAAATTATTCGACTTCCCAAGACTATAGCGCAAAAACTTCTCACAGACACCTATATTGTGAATCACCCCTTATAATTATGTGAATCATCAGAAATCGATCTAAGTATATGGGATCAAAATGAGCCTAGCATTTTCAAGTCTAACGTTTAAAAAATGAAAACCGTACATTTTTGCTGATTTTTGAAATTTTACATTTTTTGCACTTTACTGCCTATAGTTTTTATACAAATGAATTGACAGATTTCGAATAAAACATATTCAAGCACGTCTATCTTTCCTTAAAACAAGGTATTAAGATGCCCTAAATGGTGTAAAGGGAAGATATTTTAACCTAAAAATTGTCAAAAGTAACAAGGGTCAGGAAATAGACAAAAATGATGTACCTGGTATAAATAAAAAATCATAGCAAAACAATGAAAAGTGATAAAAAAAAACAAAAAAGAAACAAACTTTTTACAGTTTTGACTCGCGTAGATAATGTTCTTTCAAAATGTGTTTAGTTTTTGTCTGTGGTGAGGTTAGTTGCTGAGATATTACATTTCAAGTAGATCAAGCACGAGCTTATTTTTGGCCAAACTGTATTTATATCAACTGATATGCTAACTATGCATTCATCTTCATTTAGATAGATATAAGCTGCTTCTTTGATTTTTCGTTTAATTTTGTCTGGTTCTTTTTATAATATACTGGTTTCTTCCCACATTACTCTGTGATCATTTTCAAAAGAATGATGGCTTAGACCTCTCCCAATCTCCCCTTCTGAGGTACCCATTATGGTCATTTATTCTAACTTCAAGAGGCCTTGAATTTTCTCCAATATAAAATTTACGACACTCGCAAGGAATTTTATAAACGATATTTTTTGGGTTTTGCTCAGCATTTAATGGTTTTGTTTTAGTTAGAATTGATCTAAGAGTATTTGATTTCTTTAAAATTGTTCTTATATTATAATTATTAGCGACTCGTTTAACTTTTTTCGAAATACCTGGTATAAAAGGAATTATTAAATTTGTTGGTTGTACATTATTATTTCTACGGTCTCGCTATCTTCAAAATTCGTTGCTGAGATATTACATTTCAAGTAGATCAAGCACGAGCGGATTTTTGGCCAAACTGCATTTATATCAACTGATATGCTAACTATGCATTCATCTTCATTTAGATAGATATAACCTGCTTCTTTGATTTTTCGTTTAATTTTGTCTGGTTCTTTTTGTAATATACTGGTTTCTCCCCACATTACTCTGTGATCATTTTCAAAAGAATGTTGGCTTAGACCTCTCCCAATCTCCCCTTCTGAGGTACCTATTATGGTCATTTATTCTAACTTCAAGAGGCCTTGAAGTTTCTCCAATATCAAATTTACCACACTCGCAAGGAATTTTATAAACGATATTTTTTGGGTTTTGCTCAGCATTTAATGGTTTTGTTTTAGTTAGAATTGATCTAAGAGTATTTGATTTTTTTTAAATTGTTCTTATATTATAATTATTAGCGACTCGTTTAATTTGTATATAATAGTATAAAAGGAATTATTAAATTTGTTGGTTGTAAATTATTATTTCTACGGTCGCGCTATCTTCAAAATTCTATTTATCTAAAAGAATTTTAGATGAAGTTATTTAGATACGAATTTTTAGTTAGGACCTCTTTTATTGTTTGTTTTTCTTTGAAAAAATGTGTTATTGTCCGAACAAATTATTTTAGCTCTATCGTATAGACTTTTTATTACTGCTTTTTTAACCGATGAGGAATGATTTGAGTTAAAATTTAGATATCTATTTGTATGTGTTGGTTTTCTATAAACTGAGGTTTGTAACGTATTTTGTGTATTTATTAAAACGTCTAAAAATTAAATTTTGTTATCATTTTCTACTTCTAAAGTAAATTTTAATGTTGGTTCTTTACCGCTTATAAAATTAGGAAAATCATTAAGTTGATTTAAATTGTGTGGCCAAATACTAAAAATATCATCTATATAGCGAAACTAAATCATCGGTTAAAAATTAGATTCGTCTAAAAATTTATTTTCAAAATCTTCCATAAAAATATTACTCAGTAGAGGAGAAAGTGGAGAGCCCATTGTCATTCCAAAATCCTGTTGGAAAAATCACTTTCCCACTGAAAATATGTGGTCTTTATGCATAATGTGAAAAGCTCCAGAATAATAGCATTGACGGCCTAAATTTTTAATCGATGCCTTACTATAGAAAGGCTTTTATCTACAGATGCATTTGTGAAAGGGCTTACCACATCAAAACTCACCATCAAGTGATTGTTATTAAAATTGACCTCGGATAATTTTTCTGAAAATTGGTGAGAATTTTTTATAAATGAATTTGTATTTCCTAGGAATTAAAAACTTTAAGCAAATATTTTGCGAGTTTATGACACGGAGAATTAATTCTACTAGCTATTGGTCTAAAAGGAATATTTCTGAGCATGTTTTTTAATTGTTACTATAATTTTTTATTATCCCACCAAAAAGTATGTGTCAAAGCAAAAAAAAAATGAGCAACGTCAAAAAATACTATGAGTATTTTCCTGAGTAGAATTTTTAATTGAAAAAAAAGTGATTTCCACCGAAAAAAATTAATATCTCAAAATTTTTAACCTTTTTATCTAGAAAAAATTGTAGTCATTAAGAACATAGACAGGTATATTTTCACCAAGTTTCGTGAAAATGCAGTTATTGTTGGGGAAATGCATTTTTCTCTAAAATTTTGAGGTTACGTTAAAAAGTGACATTTACAAAATATGTAGACCTTTGCACCATCTATATCTTTTTTATTGAAGTTTTTACTCTATGACGTTCAGTTTTGCCGGAAATTGCATAATACCATTTTTCTTCTACTTTCCCCCCACCAAATCCACCTCGCAAGAGCCCCACTCACGCATTTTTTTTTAAAACGTTTATTAGAAGCCCCTTTACCATTTCCACTCATCAAATTGCTGTTAAAATTTTTTTATTTTTTTTTTCTCGCTAAATGAGTTAATCCGATCGGTCTATGGAGTATTGATAATAGGTGTATTTACCTTACATACAGGTCTAGCACTCTAATCCACCATTTTTAATATTAGATAACTAACTGTCGAGAAGCTTGACTTTCACCTACATTTTGCACCTATTCCTATACCTACTCCAAACTAATTTCATCTACATATTTGAATTATGGTTTCGTAAAGTGAGGTTTGGTATGCGGCTTGCAACCCCGGCCCTAAAATTGAGATACTAAAGCCTTTCCTTCCGGCATAATTACTCTCTCAGTCATTAAACTGTCAAACACACTGAGATTTGTGACATAAAATTCAAACTGCGGTGCGGACTTTATAGTTTGATTTATGACAAACGAATGCCTATGAATATTCGATAAAGATACACGAAAACACATATCGCACCATCAAAAACGAAAGTGGCGTAACTCAAAAGGATATCGCCCTTTTTAAATAGAAATTTTTATTCGGTAGAATTGCCTGATTTTTTTATATGTTGTAGTTCTCGCCGTAAGAATATTTTTGTTTTATTGCGCCAACTCTCTACCCCTCCCAGAAGTATCCGAAAAGTGACGTCAAAGTTGTCGAAATCGCAGTTTTGAGAAATTTTTGAACTATTGTACTGACTTTTTTTGCAACCGCCCAGAATTTTTTTCGAATTTGCCATGACTGTCTTTTTAAAAATATAATTTTAAACGTCCAAATGGCACGGCTATCTTGGATCCTCCATGTTAAACTTTTTTATTCTTATCTGATTTAAATGAAGCTTTCTCTAAATTATAATTTTTTAAATAAAACTTTTGTTGCACATAAAGCGATTTCAACAATATCCAATTTTGATCCAAAATTGACATATGTCAGTAGCCATCTTACAAGGGTCATATTGAACTTTGTAATATTTTGCCCGATTTAAACAAAACTTTTTATACATTTTAAGATTCTCTAATATTACTTAAATAGGATGAGAAATTGATAGGTGTCAGTCTCCATCTTGCGACAGCCATGTTGACTTCATTATTTTTTATCCGATTTAAACAAAACTTTTGTTGCACATAAAGCTTTTTCAACAATATCCATTTTTGATCCAAAATTGAACACTCTCTGGAACAAATTAAAATTGGGGTAACTCCAATTAAAACTTACCCTTGTTACACATTGTCATTGTCACAATGATTTAGATGAGTAATAATAAAATAGGGAGTAGATTAATTTTGTTAAGAAATGTATTAAAAAACTTAAATGCAAGTTTTTTTTTCATTTCTGTCACTGTCGAAATGTCAGTTTAAAAATCTTAGCGCTGCGTTCAATCATAAACAGCGAGTTCGGATCTTTTACCTCTGCTTGCACCAACCTCTACTGATGAAAGCTACACAGCTTTAAAATGAGTGGGCTTTGAGTAAGGAAAGTTTTTTTGACTGAGCTTTTAGATAACCTCAATGTTTTACTTTTAGTTTGCAAATAAATTAATATAGTTCTTATGGGTTTTTTTGTTTGGTATATTTTTCGTGCATAATCAGTGACCTTCATTTATGTTTGTTTTGCCTCGTAGTGCCCTCATAAATATATTTTTCGTGCTGAAAACGGGTTGAAAATATGGCGTTTTTCTGGAGAAAATAGAAGGTGTTTTATTGGGTAATGAACAACGTGGGATTTTAAATAAAGTAAATTAATCCTTGTAAAAACGGTTACTTAGGGAAATTATAAACGAACTTATTACCAAATGCCACAAAACAATCCTTTCTGCGGGCTATAAATTTACCACCACCCTGAGGTGGTCTAAAAAATCACCAACTTTATAACCTCAAACACAAATAATGAAGCCATTATTATTCACCATTTGCCACTTTGAAACCTGTAAAAAAAAATAGTTTTAGGGCATTTTCTCCCAAAATATGGTATATTTTGAGAAAAAAAGCAGTTTTTCAGTGGTATTTTGCAATAGCAACCGAAAAAAATCAATAACTTTTTGTCTTTTCTGTATGGGTAAGTGTTTTTTAAAAATTGGTTTTAAAATTTAGTACCCCCCACAGGTGTAAATATTTAGACCTGTGGGGGTACTATTTTAGATCTTAGTAACTCCCACTGAAAATGTTTAAAAAGTTATGTTTATATCGGGCCAAATATAACGAAGTTCAATGTGACCCTTTTAAGATGGCTACTGACATGTCAATTTTGGATCAAAATTGGATATTTTTGAAAACGCTTTATGTGCAACAAAAGTTTTGTTTAAATCCGAAAAAAAATAACGAAGTTAAATATGGCCAACGCAAGATGGAGACTGACATCTGTCAGGTTTCTGTCAAAGTTAGGTGTCTTGGAAACGTTTTATAATTTAGATAATGTTTCGATTAAATCAGATAAGAAATAAAAAACGTTTAACATGGCAGATACAAGATGGCAGCGCAATTTTGACGTTTAAAATTTTAGTTTTAAAAAGGCAGTTATGGCAAATTTGAAAAAGAAAATTAAATTTTGGTCGGTTTGCAAATATGGTCAGTACAATAAATCACAAATTGCTAAAAAGTGTGAAATCAACGACTTTGAAGTCACTTTTCGGGTACTCTTGGAGGGATAGAGAGTTGGCGCAATAAAACAAAAATCTTCTTAGGACGAGTACTTCAACATATAAAAAAATCAGGCAATTCTACCCAACAAAAATTTCCATTTAAAAAGGGCGATCCTTTCCTGATTTTTATTTTCAGAATTTGACGTAACTATATCGTTTTATTAAAAAAACGTGGAAATTATGAAATTTTGAGTTGTTCCACTTTCGTTCTGAAGGTGTTAGCCTTCTACTCGATTAAGTGCTTTTTGAGGTATCCGTCAAAAAAAAAAGATAAAATTATGAAACCGAAATCAGAAAAATTTTAATACTATTTTTATTTAGTTTAGGATCGCGTCAAATGCCTGCCGCCAGCTTTTTAAGTTTAACAGTTGGTAGGTCGTAGGTTAATAAATTTATGAGCGCCACGTATTTAAAGACATTGCACGAGGTATGATGTTAACATAGTATCAAATAGCCCAACCAATAAGTCAGCTAAATAGCAAAATGACATCAAATACGAACTGTCACAACTATCAAAGACCCTTCCCTGATTTAGGAAATAAAACACTTATATACTTACTATACTCCTTAGTCTGTTTCTTTTCTTTTGTTTTCAATCTCACAAGGATTGTTTGATGAAATTTTGATATTTATTTGTCTTGATCAGGGTGTTCTAGTTATTACCAGAATGAAGAATAAATAAGTAACTAAATAAGAACTTTGAGCTGGGATTGTACCAAACCTGGACGACCTTCTTCAACGGAGAGTGGGAGAGAAATAGGAACACAAGATTTTGTCATTTGCAGATTTAATGACGAACAGAAAAAAAAATAGATTTTGGACTAGTCTCCTACAACTCAAACCCTCATAATGTGGGGTTTGTTATACTTAAGGAAAATTGTAAATATTAAAATATTAAATATACCAATGCTGGCAATACCGTTCAATAACTTAACATGCATATCATGCAAATATTAAGTTGTATTAAAGTTACCGATTTATGAGCTCATATACCGTGTACAAATTGTAATACCTATATTCGTTACCTTAAAGTTCCTAAATTAATTTCAAAATAAATAATCTTGGCTTGTATATGTTCTACTATCGCTATCACCGAATAAATAACACAAGCAAAGAAAAATATGAAAAAAAATATACCTTATTTAAAAAAAAAAATAAATAGTCAAAATCTTGGCGATGCGAAACAAGTCAGTGGCACTCTGCCCAGCTATCCCCAGGCTAACCCACCGAAATATGCTACGTCTGTACGAGCAAACTCTCAGCAACATATGTCAGCAGGACAGCCTAGAGCATCAGACCGAGTCACCCTGAAGTGCTAGACACTGTCATGTGCTAACAAAGAAATTTTTAAAAGGGAATGTCCGACACCATATAAAAGTAAACTCATTATAACAACCTGACCCCCCAGATTGCCACTCTGCAATGTGAGGCCGGAACAACGAGCCAGCCTTAACCCCACATTTTAGCCCGACAATCCGAAGCGACAGGGTTGTCACATGTGAATCTCTACACTAAGTCAAAACGAAATTAGGACAAAACCGATGGTTATCTGTCAGCCATCTCATAAAGTTAGGAAAGAAAAAAAAATTACTAAATTACAGCCTTAATTGAAGAAGTCATTTCGCAGCTTGACAGTTGTTACTCCATACTAACTGTAATGACAATTTATACTCAACTGGAACCCAAAAAAAAAATTACAACTGACATCCGTCAACATGATTCCTCCAAAATAAGACCAAGAAAAAAAATACTTTTTTTTTAAAGAAATAAAAAGTTTAAAATGTAAGTCTCAAACCGGTAACCTCCTGCGATGACTGGGACTGGTGTTGCACTGGTAGGTACTTATATGTTGGAGCTTGTAGGAAAAATGGTAGCAAACTGGTAGAAAGATGTTGGACAAAATCTCTGCATACGGCCCCACAACTCTACAACTACCTCTCGCCCAAAAACCCTGGAATAAAGGGAATAACACTCCTTACTATTCCAGAAAATAAAATAACCTACCTCAATTGCAACACTTTATCGGACTCAAAAAAAAAATGACTAGGACGAGGGTTTTTAGGCACACTTGCCTCTAGAGGACATCTCGGACATCTTCGGTGGCCGGTGTGGACACCTCGTGGGAACTAGCAATCCATCACCACGAGTTCATACAGCAGCCCCTATGGCAAGGAGAAAGCAAAGCATCAAATTGAGTCCCAAAAAAATGCGTGAAAAACCCAAAAAAAACAAATTGGAAGGCCGAATTTTATTAACAAAAGTCCACTTACCAAGATTGAAATTCTGCTGAAGCTGCTGGAGTTAATCAAGTGTCCGCCTTCAGATGGACGGTGGCGACACCTGTGCGAGTGGCAATTTTTTGGGAACGAACCCAATTGGTGCGGAGCTTCGTTCCCAAAAAAACTAGTTAAACAATAAGAAGCTACCGCAAATTGGCCCTGGTTTGAACCCTATTACTTAGGGTAAAATCCTCAACGGATTTTAGAAAAAGTGGAACAAGGCCCAATTTGCCACTTTCGTACATGGAACACTCGATTGCATTAAAGCATGGTTTTTGCGTATTTCTTTTTAAAACATTACCGGAAATAAGTCACTAGAAAAACCCCTTCTCTAAAAATCCAAAACACCATCCAAAACTATAATAAAAAAAACTAACCCGGAAAGCATAACAGCCCACTCCTGCCAATCCTATGAATTAAAAATCTTTACACTTGGAAATCCAGTAATCTTCTCAAAGACCAATGTTAAAACGACAGCCAGCAAAATAAAAGTCAATATTGGGAGAAATAAAAAAAATCACAAATAGGAGAACTGACGTTGTCTAACAACGGGATTGTGTAAGCGAGTCGCATTACACCCTCACTTACGTGTCTTTATTTTATAAAATTGCTAACAATCTTATATATTATACAAAAGAGTCCACCTGGCATCATTGGATCGTGATAGAAAACGGAAACTGCCTGAATTTGATAGCGACTACCGCGTAGTTTGAAAATAAAAATTTGCGACTATACTCGAAAAGATTTTAAGAAAATAAAATGAGAGCCCTACGTCTCAACCGAAAATGGTACTTTACGCTCAAAAATAAATAATTACTTTAATTTATTATTTAACAAAACAATTTATTTTTTTCTTTTCGATCAATTGATAAAAGCGCGTGCAGGTTTGCACATCCTTCTATACTCTGTTTTGCCTAAATCGTAACCTAGAAATAGTCATGCAACAAAAATATACAAAGTGATGTTGTTTAAAAAACCACAAATCTAAGTGCGGAAAAATGAGTTTAAACAGGACAAGCTTGTTCAACCCCCGGTAATTGATGTCAGACGTCACCCCTGTTAACCGACAGCAACGTGCCAGTAAAAAGTCGAAATAACAAGTAGGCAAACATAACACTAGAAAGGTTCTGGTTACGACAGCCCTACGTCTTTTATGATTTTATCGCATTTCTATTAGAAACACGGCTATTTTTAATTAAGCTGTGCTTCGAAGTAACGAAACACTCGTGAAGTAAAAAATTGATTAGTTGTTTTCGTAAAACCAATTTTTAACGTAACAAAATCCCTCCCTTGCTACAAAATGGTTAACCCCTAAGGGTTAAACATGACTAATCTTCATGGGTCGGCTTCAGGTTCTTAGCATGCCAAGTACCTGAAAGTATCTTCCCTTCCAATTCACGCAGAACAAAAGCCCACGGAGAGACCTTGTCGTGGACGATATACGGCAATACATAAGGACCATGAACGTAGTTCTTTTTCCAGATCTTCTGCCCAATCCGGTACTCTTCCGAACGCTTCCTTAGGTTGTACTTAGCCACACTCTTTTGACCGGCTACTCCGGCTACGGCGGTTTTTTAGCCTCTACAAACATGTTACGAAAAATTAAGTTCCTGGTAATACCAGCAGTTTGGGTACCATCTTCGACGACCAGAAGTTCTTCGTTACGATAATTGTCACCAGATAAACACAAATAAACATTGTTTCTAAACTTCGTCGTTTCTTCTTTCTAATTCTAATCATAGTTTTAACCTGTCGATTTTGTCTCTCCGTGGGATTGGCCCTGGGATGGTAGTAGGCGTCATAACGCAGCTTACACTGGTAGTTTTCAGCTAACTTTCGGAAGTCACCACCTGTAAATTGTTTCCCATTATCCAGAACAATCTTTCGAGGAACCCCAAATACCATAAACACTTGTTCCTCTATCCTGTTAACAACCAGCTTCATGGATATGGATCTAAGTGGAAAAACTAAAGTAAACTTACTAAGATTATCATAAACGACTAACAGTGCCGTATAACCCTTGTGGCTTTGGGGTAGAGGACCCACTAGATCGACGTTAATAATCTCCCAAGGTCGGCTGGCCTTCTCGTTGGGAATCATGTGGTCTCTTACCCCATGAGGATCAACTTTATGAGCAGCAAAAGTGCTACAACGCCTAACATAAGCTGCAACGTCTTGAGGCATTTTCGGCCAGTAATACTTTTCTGCAAGACGACCATAGGTTTTATATACACCCAAGTGACCCGCCGTTGGAGGATCATAGGCTGCTACGATAGCTTCACGTCGCTGTTCCTTTGGTAAAAGTAACTTCCAATTGTCTCCTTGAGGCATTAAGTCAGAATATTCCTGCTTGACATACTTGTAAAGATTACCATCCTCTCCTACCCGCCAATTTAAAAACTTTAAAGGTTTATCCACCACCCGCTGTACCATTTTATTGTACCATCGATCTTTCTTAGGAGTATTAGGGGTAATATCTTCACAAATCATGTCTAACACAGGAACTGCTCTGGATAACATATCTGGTACTACTAAGTCCTTGCCCTTGCGGTGTATGATCTTGTAATCGTACTGTTGGAGTTTTACGGACCAACGCGCCAATCTTCCAGATGGATCCTTTAGGTTGTGCAACCACTTAAGAGCAAAGTGATCTGTTACGACAGTAAAGGGAATTCCCTCGATATAGGGTCTTAATTTCCCTATTGCCCAGACTAATTCCAGACACTCCCTTTCACTAGTACTAAAATTCTGTTCTTGACGTGTCAGAGAACGACTCAGATAACAAATCACTCTTTCTCCTTCTTTATAAGATTGAGCAAGCACTGCACCTATACCGTTCCCGCTAGCATCCGTTTGTATTAAGAACTCCTTAGAGTAGTCAGAACAACTCAGAATTAGAGCGGCTACTAAAAGTTCCTTAATTTTTCTGAACGAATTTTCACAGTCCTCAGACCAAACAAATTTATGATTTTTCTTGGTTAATTTAGTAATAGGTGAAACAATCGATGAGAATTGAGGAACAAAGCGCCGGTACCAACTAAATGATCCAACAATTCTACGGACTTCTCGAACAGTTCTTGGTCGTGGTAGCTCTAAGATGCTCTTAACTTTGTCTGGATCAACTCTTAAACCTCCCGGTCGACGACATACCCTAAGTATTTCATCTCAGGCCTACAAAATTGACATTTTTCCCAACTGATGGTAATATTTGCGTCCTTTAATCTTTTAAAGACTTCCTCAAGGACCTTAAGATGTTCGACAAAGTCTTGAGAAATGCACACTACGTCATCAAGATATACAAATACATTAGGCTGTAAATCAGCGCCCAGAACGTTATCTATGAACTGCTGCCATGTAGCAGGAGCAATGTGCAGCCCAAAAAAACTAAAACAACCCTTTTCGACAGATAAACGCTGTAAGGGGACGTGATTTCTCATCAATTGGGACTTGCCATTACGCGCTCTTAATGTCGAGACATGACAAATACTTTGCATTTTTTAGTTTTTCCAGAGTTTCAGAAACCAAGGGAAACGGGTAGCTATCTCGTTGTGTTGCAGCGTTCAAACGCCTGTAGTCTAGACAAAAACGGTATTTTCCAGTATTTTTCTTTTGTACGACCACAACTGGAGACGCCCGCGGACTACTGCTAGGCTCAATGACACCCTGAGACAACATATCGTCAATTTAATCCTCGATAACCTTATCAATTACTGGGGAAACACGATAGGGACGTTGGCGAATAGCCGGAGATTCCGTTAGAATATGATGCTCAACCTTATTAGTGCAGCCCAGTTGGATACCCATGGACACCTTATACTTGTCGATCAGGTCTTGCAACCGGCACGCTTCAAATGAAGTCAAAACTGTAAGTGGTTCGTCTTCGATACTACAAATAGTGATGGGGTTCTGACAAAAATGCCACTCGCTATGCAGCAGGTCAGGAACTATCCCCATCGTAATCCAAAAATCAATTCCGAAAATCAACGAATGGTGAACTTCCGGAACTATAACAATCTCAACTACACGGAGCCTATCCCGGAGGACAATTGGAAAATCTAAAACACCAACGCTTTTAACCCGCTGACCATGTGCAACCGTACAAGATGACTTCCTTGAACGATCCAAGCGAATACCAAAGCTCTTGATAACTTTCCAACCTGCACTACCCACAAATGTTCGCGATGCTCCTGAATCTAAAAGTCCTAAAAATTTATGACCCAAAATTTCTACCTCCAAGTATGGCCTTTCATCATTACGAGCATGATTTAAAATAAAGTCTAAAATAGGGGAAACTGAATTAACCGGATTTACGCGGGTTGTTGGGCACGAAGGCCGACTGCCTACGTCTTCTGTTTGCCGGTGCACTACAGTTAGGACAACTGGCCTTGGTAACACCCATCCTGTTACAACCAAAACACCTAAGTTTTCTGGGAGCCAAACATCCAATGGCCTTGTGACCGACCTGTCCACAATTAAAGCACGAAAGAGGCTTCCTTGCGCCTGAACTCACCTCTGGACCAGCACTGACTAGGTGAGCATGACTTACGCTAGGAGTCGGGCCAGTTGAAGGCTGTTCACCAAATTAGGACACGTGCAATGCCTCAATCGACTTGGTTATTTTTTCTTCTTCCAAGCCAACATAAGCCAAATCGGGTTCGAGCAGTTGACCTTTCTTAAGCGGTGCAGCAAAACGGGGATACATCCTTTCTTCAATTTTCTTGCGAAGTCTCTTAAGTTCTGCAATGCTAGTAATTTCCAAAGCTCCAAGCTGATTTTTGTAAATTGGTGCAACATTTCGGAGAAGAATATTAAGTTTGACCTCCTCTGACATAGGGCACTGCAGCCTTTTGAAATAGGTACTCATAACCGAGAGGTAAATACCAATACTCTCCTCAGGCCCTTGGGTCCTACGCTTGAGTTCTTCTAATAGGTCTTCAGCATGGAACGGTGATAAATACTCCTCTGTGAACTGCTGCAGCAATTCGTCCCAAGTGTGGGTTTGGTTTCGACATTCAAAATAAAATGCTAAAGCACGGCCATCAAAAAGATTAATGCCAGAGTGGAACAAAACGTCTTTGATAACATTTCCAGCCTTGCGTAATTCCTCTATACGCTCAAAGAAAGCGGTCACTGACACTCGTTTGTCGCCGGTGTATTTAGTAATGTTCCACTTATGTGGTAATACAGGCGTCACATTATAGATAGATTTTGCTGATGGGGTTACGAAACTCATAGCCGTCGGAATGGGTGACAATGCATGAGGAGTTGTGTGATATCCCTGGTAATGAGATGTGGGATTACCAGCTGCAGGTCCAACAGCCCCTGCCAGAACTGTGAGGTTAGGTGGTACTGCGTGTTGAACAGTAGTCCTTCGAGAAGTAACCTGGCTATCCAGCTGACCCAAAAGCTCAAGTGTCTGTCCCAATAAGACGGCCTTAAGTTTTTTCCTCTCAACGCCCTTTGCCTCCATGTTGTCAATCCTATTTAAGACGTGGTTCAATCTACTTTGAAGGGTGATATAGGCAATGCATCTTTTACCTAGCCAACGTTAGTCTCGCTTGCAACTCCTCGTCAGTACCCTGGACATCAATTCCCCTAACCTCCAGTTCATAACAGAGCTCGTCCCTGTCCAGGCGCTTAATATCAATTTTTCGTGCCATGATGCTCAAAAAAACTTAAAAAAAAAACTAGTAAAATTTCAGCCTTAAAGGCTACTTACACAGATAGCACTGCGTAGGCTCTCCAATACCCAAAAAAAATATATTTATAAATCTTTCGTCAATACCCCAAAAAAAAAGTATATATTTAATTAAATCACAGTCACTTCTACGAAGTAACACCGTCACACCTAGAGTATTTTACTCTCACTTCACTACCTCCACCGTCCACTAAAACTCAATCTTTGGTACCAATTGGTACTTTAAATCAATCAGATTATAATGATTCTATAATTATAAAGCGAAAGTGTCCACGAACCGAACCGAAAATATCACGAAAAAACCCTCTGCAGTTATGCAGAACCGTAATTACATTGAATGAAAAAAACGTTTAAGTGTCTCTCTCTGCCCACTCAGCCGAAAAAAAAACATCCAGGTTGGGGACCAAAAAAAAAACAAAAGACCCTACATTATACCACTGAATTCTTAATAGACAAGGACACTTCTTAACCAATCACCATGTACTTCGTCCATTCGTTCTTTGAATGTTTTTTAAAAAAAAAGGTTTTTTTTAAATGCCTGTTTAGTGTTACGCTATAGGGTGGCATATAATCCCAATTGGAGTGCAGAGTTTCAACGCAAAAAAAACGTCACGGGTCCTTAAGACCAACTCGAACATATTTCCAAGTTCAACCTCTGCTACAACTAGCCCTGTTTAATCCCCCTGATCAGGATTGAAAAAAAAAATCCCATTTAAATTCTATTGTCTGAAAAGTCATAGCTAGAACGTCACCCGCGCGGCACGCATATTAAACGAAGTACAGCTCGCTAGATATCTACTCAGAAAATCTGAAACCCTTTACCCTACCAGAAATTTTTCTTGGTGTCGACCCCAAAAAAAAAACTAGCCAAACACAAGAGTATGGACCACCTCCAGTTGATAACCCCCAAAAAAAAAATTAAGTGTCCGTCTTATTCAATTCCCAAGACCCAAATTAATCCACAACCATCCTTTTGTACTTTGGAATGTAACATCCACACCAATTTACCACAAGTTAGCTAAGTGTCCAAGGGAAAACTGTGAAAGTAGAAACAGCAACTGGAATACCAAAATCCGATGTCAATTTCAGCAAAGTACAGTGTCATCCGGTAATGAAGGGAAAAAAATGGAATTTGGAACTAACAAAAAAAATTCTTTTTTTAAATGTAAGTCTGAAAATTTTGGCAAAGACCCAGGGGAAAAACCAAGCAAAGTTCCAACGCCAAGTATAAAAAAAATTCGAAAGTTATACAAACTCCAAATTGGTAGGAGGAAAATAAAGTCATGAAATCTAAAATCCTGGAAAAGCCATAACCAAAAAAACTTTTAGGAATTGACATCGGACAAAAAAATAAAAAAAAAATAAATCTAAACACTTTCAAATCTGTGCTTGCAAACTCTACCATTACTCTTACTTTAAAAATATTACTTTTTACTTACAAAAAGCGTAAACGACGACGAGGGTTTTGTTAAATGTTAATATTTAAAAAAATATAGTAATTTTTAATTTGATATTCCCCTATCTGTACTCATAATACCCAATCCTTGTTAACCCTAAAAGAAATTGCAGAGATAACCATAACGCACTCGGAGCCAACCCTGCCGTTCATCTACTGCTGCGAAAATTTTAAGAATACATTTTTTTTTTTAAATTTCTATTAAACTACTCAGATGAATCAAAAATGTTATTTGTACAAAAAAATGCAACTTATTATAACCAAAAGCAGGTCAGCTCGAAAAATGACCCCCCAAAACACCTGTGAAACAAAATTCAAAATATCATTCCTTTTTCAAAAAAAAAAACTTCTCCGTTAATAGAAAGGCAATTTTTCCAAAATTGGTTATGATTAAAATGTTGATTAAGATCCATTGTATGTAACACAAGTTGTCTAACCAAAAACAAATGAAAATTTAAAAAAAATTATTTTTTCGAAAATATTCCAAAACCGCTGCTACTCTAAGGCGAAGTACGAAGAGCAAAGCCTCTATGACAATTAAGTCTCACATCCACCTCACACTTTCAAATCAGAGCGACGCGACGTTAAAAGTCAAACAAACCAAGAATCTTAAAGAACAAGATGATATTCGAAAGTTTGAACAGGAAATGATACTTTCAATTAGGAAAAGAAATTGGAACACAACGCCCCCCACTCCACTGCGAAGTAACAAAATGCGGATAACTGTAACACTTAAGTCATCAGTACTTCTAAGTAGAGTAATCCGACTTTGCTTCCTATGCGAATTTTTAAAGAACGATATTTGACAGTTTTCAAAAAAAAATGTGACGTGTTTGGAAATTTAAAAAAAAAACCGCCATTGAATTTTTTTTTAAAAAGTATATAAAATGGAAATTTAACAAAACTAGGAAAAAAATCGTTGTGACCCGGCCGCACAATACAAAGTGCCAAGCACTACGACTGACGTCCCCAATACTTCCCCAAAGCAGGACGTTACAACGTTGTTCCGACGTTGCAAAATTGAAGGAATGACAATAAGTTTAAAAAAAAATATGACGTTTGAAATTTCTTTAAAAAGAAATCCATTGAAATTAACAAAACTACATTAAAATTTAAAAAAAAACAAATGCTGTGCCACTACTGAAAAGTTCGTATCCACTGATGAGACTACAAAAAAAAATTCAGAGTTGAAGGTTTTAGAACCCTGAGAAATTACATTCTTTTAACCTGAACAACATACTATAATTAATAACTAAATGAACTAAACACTGACTTAAAAATATTTTAGGAAGTCATCCCCGAACAAACCAACGAATAAGTAGAGGAAAAAAAAATAATCTGGCCTGTAAATGAACCGCAGACTGTGTGACAAAACCAAGTGTTACAGACTTAATTTTATTTTTAAGTTCTATCAACCGCAAACAAAAATCGAAAATGATCCCCCCCTAATATTTTTGTTTGTTGTGTGTTTTAACATAATATATTTTAATGACATATAATATCTGGTGCACTTTTATAAACAAAACTATAAAATATATGACACCCTGCAAAAAAAATGGCTAATGAGACCAACAACACTTTTCTGCAAGTGTGACTATGGTTTACTAATAAAGAGATCATGTTAAGACAACTAACGGACTAATGAGATCTCATTGATTAACAACTCTTGAAAAAGTGAATGTATGCCGACTTATGTAAAAGGACCATATGACAGGTGGCTTCTTTTTAAAAAAAAAAAATTATCAACAAAGTCCAAAAAAAAAAAGTTGGGTTTCAGTAACAAAGTGATTTAAAATTGTTTTGGTTTAACCAACGAGTTCGATTGAAAATCAAAACAGCTAAAACTTTTTCTAAACCTCTGTTCAAAGATTAAAAGTGTTATTCTTCACAAGATAAGACTCCATAGGAACAAAATAATCGATAACAAAACAAAATAACCCAAGGTTATCTTAAAACAAGTTCACCGGTACCATATCAAAAAAAAAAGTTGGCACCATACCCAAATTTGACTATATTTTCAATGATCTGAAATTTCACCTTAAAATCTTTAGATTTGCACACAAAAACTCAAAAAAAAATGTCTCTGGGCATGTGCATGTTTCAATTGCAGTTGATGATTCCCTAAAAAGACACTCCAAAACAATTTTTCCAATTTTTTGAAAATAACCAACATGTTAATGTTCAAAGGGATGTATTTAACAAAATTGATGTTTGTGGAAAAAAAATATGGTGTTTTTTTTTAACGTGGTATATGTAGGTATGTATGTATTATGGCACTGGTGGTTGGTGCCCGCGGAGGAAAAAAAACCTGCACATAGGGCTCCTTGTTCAGGACCCTTGTGCCCGCATATATCTAATCAGCTTTACTCAGATGGTAATTGAAAAACCAACTAGTAAGTTAAACTCTTGCAGATTACTGATAATTTAGGCTCTCAACTCCCCTCATTTAAGCCAGAATAAAAATTAAAAACAAAAATAGATAAAAAGGAATAGGTGTAGTGTATGTTTCAGCAGTGTCATCTCAAGGTCATCCTATATTTTCTCTACAAGACCAACTGACCTTTCACCTCGGACAGCCATAGCCCACCACAAAAAAACATTAATTAACAAAAATTAATTATTTTCTAAAACAGCAAGTAAATGTCCTTATCAGTCTGTATCCCCCCCTCCAAGTCTACAAAATTTAAGTAAGTGCTTTTTGAGATATCCGTCAAAAAAAAGAAAAAATTATGAAACCGAAATCAGCAAAATTTTATTACTATTTTTTTTTAGTTTAGAATCGCGTCAAATGCCTGCCGTCAGCTTTTTAAGTTTAACAGTCGGTAGGTCGTAGGTTAATAAATTTATGAGCGTCACGTATTTAAAGACATTGCACGAGGTATGATGTTAATATAGCATCAAATAGCCCAACCAATAAGTCAGCTAAATAGCAAAATGGCATCAAATACGAACTGTCACAACTATCAAAGACCCTTCCCTGATTTAGGAAATAAAACACTTATATACTTACTATACTCCTTAGTCTGTTCCTTTTCTTTTGTTTTCAATCTTACCAGGATTGTTTGATGAAATTTTGATATTTATTTGTCTTGATCAGGGTGTTCCAGTTATTACCAGAATGAAGAATAAATAAGTAACTAAATAAGAACTTTGAGCTGGAATTGTACCAAACCTGGACGACCTTCTTCATCGGAGAGTGGGAGAGAAATAGGAACACAAGATTTTGTCATTTGCAGATTTAATGACGAATAGAAAAAAAAAACAGATTTTGGACTAGTCTCCTACAACTCAAACCCTCATAATATGGGGTTTGTTATACTTAAGGGAAATTGTAAATATTAAAATATTAAATATACCAATGCTGGCAATACCGTTCAATAACTTAACATGAATATCATGCAAATATTAAGTTGTATTAAAGTTACCGATTTATGAGCTCATATAACGTGTACAAATTGTAATACCTATATTCGTTACCTTAAAGTTCCTAAATTAATTTCAAAATAAATAATCTTGGCTTGTATATGTTCTACCACCGCTATTACCGAATAGATAACACAAGCAAAGAAAAATATGAAAAAAAATATACCTTTTTTTAAAAAAAAAATAAATAGTCAAAATCTTGGCGATGTGAAACAAGTCAGTGGCACTCTGCCCAGCTATCCCCAGGCTAACCAACCGAAATATGCTACGTCTGTACGAGCAAACTCTCAGCAACATGTCAGCTGGACAGCCTAGAGCATCACACCGAGTCACCCTGAAGTGCTAGACACTGTCATGTGCTAAAAAAGAAATTTTTAAAAGGGAATGTCCGACACCATATAAAAGTAAACTCATTATAACAACCTGACCCCCCAGTCTGTCAGTCAGTCTGAAATGTGAGGCCGGAACAATGAGCCAGCCTTAACCCCACATTTTAGCCCGACAATCCGAAGCGACAGGGTTGTCACATGTGAATCTCTACACTAAGTCAGAACGAAATTAGGGCAAAACCGATGGTTATCTGTCAGCCATGTCATAAAGTTAAGAAAGAAAAAAAAATTACTAAATTACAGCCTTAATTGAAGAAGTCATTTCGCAGCTTGGCAGTTGTTGCTCCATACTAACTGTAATGACGATTTATACTCAACTGGAACCCAAAAAAAAAATTACAACTGTCATCAGTCAACATGATCCCTCCAAAATAAGACCAAGAAAAAATCTACTTTTTTTAAAGAAATAAAATGTTTAAAATGTAAATCTCAAACCGGTAACCTCCTGCGATGACTGGGACTGGTGTTGCACTGGTAGGTACTTATATGTTGGAGCTTGTAGGAAAAATGGTAGCAAACTGGTAGAAAGATGTTGGACAAAATCTCTGCATACGGCCCCACAACTCTACAACTACCTCTCGCCCAAAAACCCTGGAATAAAGGGAATAACACTCCTTACTATTCCAGAAAATAAAATAACCTACCTCAATTGCAACACTTTATCGGACTCAAAAAGAAAATGACTAGGACGAGGGTTTTTAGGCACACTTGCCTCTAGAGGACATCTTCGGTGGCCGGTGTGGACACCTCGTGGAAACTAGCAATCCATCACCATGAGTTCATACAGCAGCCCCTATGGCAAGGAGAAAGCAAAGCATCAAATTGAGTCCCAAAAAAACGTGTGAAAAACCCAAAAAAAAAACAAATTGGAAGGCCGAATTCTATTAACAAAAGTCCACTTACCAAGATAGAAATTCTGCTGAAGCTGCTGGAGTTAATCGAGTGTCCGCCTTCAGATGGACGGTGGCGACACGTGTGCGAGTGGCAATTTTTTGGGAACGAAGCTCCGCACCAATTGGTGCGGAGCTTCGGTCCCAAAAAAACTACTTAAACAATAAGAAGCTACCGCAAATTGGCCCTGGTTTGATCTCTATTACTTAGGGTAAAAATCTTCAAGGGATTTTAGAAAAAGTGGATCAAGGCCCAATTTGCCACTTTCGTACACGGAACACTCGATTGCATTAAAGCATGGTTTTTGCGTATTCCTTTTTAAAACCTTACCGGAAATAAGTCACTAGAAAAACCCCTTCTCTAAAAATCCAAAACACCATCCAAACTATAATAAAAAAAACTAACCCGGAAAGCATAACAGCCCACTGCTGCCAATCCTATGAATTAAAAATCTTTACACTTGGAAATCCAGTAATCTTCTCAAAGACCAATGTTAAAACGACAGCCAGCAGAATAAAAGTCAATATTAAGAGAAATAAAAAAAAATCACAAATAGGAGAACTGACGTTGTCTAACAACGGGATTGTGTAAGCGAGTCGCATTACACCCTCACTTACGTGTCTTTATTTTATAAAATTGCTAACAATCTTATATATTATACAAAAGAGTCCACCTGGCATCATTGGATTGTGATAGAAAACGGAAACTGCCTGAATTTGATAGCGACTACCGCGTAGTTTGAAAATACAACAAAGTATAAAAATTTGCGACTATACTCGAAGAGATTTTAAGAAAATAAAGAGCCCTACGTCTCAGCCGAAAATGGTACTTTACGCTCAAAAATAAATAATTACTTTAATTTATTATTCAACATAACAACTTGTTTTTTCTTTCTCGATCAATTGATAAAAGCGCGTGCAGGTTTGGACATCCTTCTATACTCTGTTTTGCCTAAATCGTAACCTAAAAATAGTCATGCAACAAAAATAAACAAAGTGATGTTGTTTAAAAAAACAGAAATCTAAGTGCGGAAAAATGAGTTTAAACAGGACAAGCTTGTTCAACCCCCGGTAATTGATATCAGACGTCACCCCTGTTAACCGACAGCAACGTGCCAGTAAAAAGTCGAAATAACAAGTAGGCAAACATAACAGTAGAGAGGTTCTGGTTACGACAGCCCTACGGCTTTTATGATTTTATCGCATTTCTATTAGAAACACGGCTATTTTTAATTAAGCTATGCTTCGAAGTAACGAAACACTTACCTGTTTTCGTAAAACCAATTTTTAACGTAACAAAATCCCTCCCTTGCTACAAAATGGTTAACCCATGTTAAACATGACTAATCTTCGTGGGTCGGCTTCAGGTTCTTAGCATGCCAAGTACCGGAAAGTATCTTCCCTTCCAATTCACGCAGAACAAAAGCCCACGGAGAGACCTTGTCGTGGACGATATACGGCAATACATAAGGAACATGAACGTAGTTCTTTTTCCAGATCTTCTGTCCAATCCGGTACCCTTCCGAACGCTTCCTTAGGTTGTACTTAGCCACACTCTTTTGACCTGCTACTCCGACTACGGCGGTTTTTTAGCCTCTACAAACATGTTACGAAAAATTAAGTTCCTGGTAATACCAGCAGTTTGGGTACCATCTTCGACGACCAGAAGTTCTTCGTTACGATAATTGTCACCAGATAAACACAGATAAACACATGTTTCTAAACTTCGTCGTTTCTTCTTTCTAATTCTAATCATAGTCTTAACCTGTCGATTTTGTCTCTCCGTGGGATTGGCCCTGGGATGGTAGTAGGCGTCATAACGCAGCTTACACTGGTAGTTTCTTTCGGAAGTCACCACCTGTAAATTGTTTCTCATTATCCAGAACAATCTTTCGAGGAACCCCAAATACCATAAACACTTGTTCCTCTATCCTGTTAACAACCAGCTTCATGGACATGGATCTAAGTGGAAAAACTAAAGTAAACTTACTAAGATTATCATAAACGACTAACAGTGCCGTATAACCCTTGTGGCTTCGGGATAGAGGACCCACTAGATCGACGTTAATAATCTCCCAAGGTCGGCTGGCCTTCTCGTTGGGAATCATGTGGTCTCTTACCCCATGAGGATCAACTTTATTAGCAGCACAAGTGCTACAACGCCTTACATAAGCTGCAACGTCTTGAGTAATACTTTTCTGCAAGACGACCATAGGTTTTATATACACCCAAGTGACCCGCCGTTGGAGGATCATGGGCTGCTACGATAGCTTCACGTCGCTGTTTCTTTGGTAAAAGTAACTTCCAATTGTCTCCTTGAGGCATTAAGTCAGAATATTCCTGCTTGACATCCTTGTAAAGATTACCATCCTCTCCTACCCGCCAATTTAAAAACTTTAAAGGTTTATCCACCACCCGCTGTACCATTTTATTGTACCATTGATCTTTCTTAGGAGTATTAGGGGTAATATCTTCACAAATCATGTCTAACACAGGAACTGCTCTGGATAACATATCTGGTACTACTAAGTCCTTGCCCTTGCGGTGTATGATCTTGTAATCGTATTGTTGGAGTTTTACGGACCAACGCGCCAATCTTCCAGATGGATCCTTTAGGTTGTGCAACCACTTAAGAGCAAAGTGATCTGTTACGAACAGTAAAGGGAATTCCCTCGATATAGGGTCTTAATTTCCCTATTGCCCAGACTAATGCCAGACACTCCCTTTCACTAGTACTAAAATTCTGTTTTTGACGTGTCAGAGAACGACTCGGAAAACAAATCACTCTTTTTCCTTCTTTATAAGGTTGAGTAAGCACTGCACCTATACCGTTCCCGCTGGCATCCGTTTGTATTATGAACTCCTTAGAGTAGTCAGGATAACTCAGAATTAGAGCGGCTACTAAAAGTTCCTTAATTTTTCTGAACGAATTTTCACAGTCCTCAGACCAAACAAATTTATGATTTTTCTTGACTAATTTAGTAATAGGTGAAACAATCGACGAGAATTGAGGAACAAAACGGCGGTACCAACTAAATGATCCAACAATTCTACGGACTTCTCGAACAGTTCTTGGTCGTGGTAGCTCTAAGGTGCTCTTAACTTTGTCTGGATCAACTCTTAAACCTCTCCGGTCGACGACATACCCTAAGTATTTCATCTCAGGCCTACAAAATTGACATTTTTACCAACTGATGGTAATATTTGCGTCCTTTAATCTTTTAAAAACTTCCTCAAGGACCTTAAGATGTTCGACAAAGTCTTGAGAAATGCACACTACGTCATCAAGATATACAAATAAATAAATCAGCGCCCAGAACGTTATCTATGAGCCGCTGCCATGTAGCAGGAGCAATGTACAGCCCAAAGGGCATTCTTTTAAACTAAAACAACCCTTTTCGACAGATAAACGCTGTAAGGGGACGTGATTTCTCATCAATTGGGACTTGCCAATACGCGCTCTTAATGTCGAGACATGACAAATACTTTGCATCCTTTAGTTTATCCAGAGTTTCAGAAACCAAGGGAAGCGGGTAGCTATCTCGTTGTGGTACAGCGTTCAAACGCCTATAGTCTAGACAAAAACGGTATTCAAAATAAAATGCTAAAGCACGGCCATCAAAAAGATTAATGCCAGAGTGGAACAAAACGTCTTTGCTAACATTTCCAGCCTTGCATAATTCCTCTATACGCTCAAAGAAAGCGGTCACTGACACTCGTTTGTCACCGGTGTATTTAGTAATGTTCCACTTATGTGGTAATACAGGCGTCACATTATAGGTAGATGTTGCTGATGGGGTTACGAAACTCATAGCCGTCGGAATGGGTGACAATGTATGAGGAGGTGTGTGATATCCCTGGTAATGAGATGTGGAATTACCAGCTGCAGGTCCAACAGCCCCTGCCAGAACTGTGAGGTTAGGTGGTACTGCGTGTTGAACAGTACTCCTTCGAGAAGTAACCTGGCTATCCAGCTGACCCAAAAGCTCAAGTGTGTGTCCCAATAAGACGGCCTTAAGTTTTTTCCTCTCAACGCCCTTTGCCTCCATGTTGTCAATCCTATTTAAGACGTGGTTCAATCTACTTTGAAGGGTGATATAGGCAATGCATCTTTTGGAGCCTGAAAACGATTCTATTAGAAGTACAAGGCTTTCTACCCTGGACATCAATTCCCCTAACCTCCAGTTCATAACAGAGCTCGTCCCTGTCTTAAAAAACTAGTAAAATTTCAGCCTTAAAGGCTACTTACACAAATATAGCCCTGCCTGGGCTCTCCAACACCCAAAAAAAATATATGTATAAATCTTTCGTCAATACCCCAAAAAAAAAGTATATATGTAATTAAATCACAGTCACTTCTACGAAGTAACACCGTTACACCTAGAGTATTTTACTCTCACTTCACTACCTCCACCGTTCACTAAAACTCAATCTTTGGTACCAATTGGTACTTTAAATCAATCAGATTATAATGATTCT
Source organism: Oxystoma pomonae (assembly GCA_963921995.1). Lineage (NCBI taxonomy): Eukaryota > Metazoa > Arthropoda > Insecta > Coleoptera > Brentidae > Oxystoma > Oxystoma pomonae. The sequence goes on along the minus strand of OY998166.1, from coordinate 74,238,416 downwards.
ATAATCATAAAGCGAAAGTGTCCACGAACCGAACCGAAAATATCACGAAAAAACCCTCTGCAGTTATGCAGAACCGTAATTACATTGAATGAAAAAAACGTTTAAGTGTCTCTCTCTGCCCACTCAGCCGAAAAAAAAACATCCAGGTTGGGGACCAAAAAAAAAACAAAAGACCCTACATTATACCACTGAATTCTTAATAGACAAGGACACTTCTTAACCAATCACCATGTACTTCGTCCATTCGTTCTTTGAATGTTTTTTTAAAGAAAAAGGTTTTTTTAAATGCCTGTTTAGCGTTACGTTATAGGGTGGCATATAATCCCAATTGGAGTGCAGAGTTTCAACGCAAAAAAAACGTCACGGGTCCTTAAGACCAACTCGAACATATTTCCAAGTTCAACCTCTGCTACAACTAGCCCTGTTTAATCCCCCTGATCAGGATTGAAAAAAAAATTCCCACTTAAATTCTATTTTCTGAAAAGTCATAGCTAGAACGTCACCCGCGCGGCACGCATATTAAAGGAAGTACAGCTCGCTAGATATCTACTCAGAAAATCTGAAACCCTTTACCCTACCAGAAATTTTTCTTGGTGTCGACCCCAAAAAAAAAACTAGCCAAACACAAGAGTATGGACCACCTCCAGTCGATAACCCCCAAAAAAAAATTAAGTGTCCGTCTTATTCAATTCCCAAGACACAAATTAATCCACAACCATCTTTTTGTACTTTGGAATGTAACATCCACACCAATTTACCACAAGTTAGCTAAGTGTCCAAGGAAAAACTGTGAAAGTAGAAACAGCAACTGGAATACCAAAATCCGATGTCAATTTCAGCAAAGTACAATGTCATCCGGTAATGAAGGGAAAAAAATGGAATTTGGAACTAACACAAAAAATTCTTTTTTTAAATGTAAGTCTGAAAATTTTGGCAAAGACCCAGGGGAAAAACCAAGCAAAGTTCCAACGCCAAGTATAAAAAAAATTCGAAAGTTATACAAACTCCAAATTGGTAGGAGGAAAATAAAGTCATGAAACCTAAAATCCTGGAAAAGCCATAACCAAAAAAACTTTTAGGAATTGACATCGGACAAAAAAATAAAAAAAAAATAAATCTAAACACTTTCAAATCTGTGCTTGCAAACTCTACCATTACTCTTACTTTAAAAATATTACTTTTTACTTACAAAAAGCGTAAACGACGACGAGGGTTTTGTTAAATGTTAATATTTAAAAAAATATAGTAATTTTTAATTTGATATTCCCCTATCTGTACTCATAATACCCAATCCTTGTTAACCCTAAAAGAAATTGCAGAGATAACCATAACGCACTCGGAGCCAAGCCTGCCGTTCATCTACTGCTGCGAAAATTTTAAGAATACATTTTTTGTTTTTTAATTTCTATTAAACTACTCAGATGAATCAAAAATGTTATTTGTACAAAGAAATGCAACTTATTATAACCAAAAGCAGGTCAGCTCGAAAAATGACCCCCCAAAACACCTGTGAAACAAAATTCAAAATATCATTCCTTTTTCAAAAAAAAAAACTTCTCCGTTAATAGAAAGGCAATTTTTCCAAAATTGGTTATGATTAAAACGTTGATTAAGATCCATTGTATGTAACACAAGTTGTCTAACCAAAAACAAATGAAAATTTAAAAAAATTTATTTTTTCGAAAATATTCCAAAACCGCTGCTACTCTAAGGCGAAGTACGAAGAGCAAAGCCTCTATGACAATTAAGTCTCACATCCACCTCACACTTCCAAATCAGAGCGACGTGACGTTAAAAGTCAAACAAACCAAGAATCTTAAAGAACAAGATGATATTCGAAAGTTTGAACAGGAAATGATACTTTCAATTAGGAAAAGAAATTGGAACACAACGCCCCCCACTCCACTGCGAAGTAACAAAATGCGGATAACTGTAACACTTAAGTCATCAGTACTTCTAAGTAGAGTAATCCGACTTTGCTTCCTATGCGAATTTTTAAAGAACGATATTTGACAGTTTTCAAAAAAAAATGTGACGTGTTTGGAAATTAAAAAAAAAAACCGGCATTGAAATTTTTTTTAAAAAGTATATAAAATGGAAATTTAACAAAACTAGGAAAAAAATCGTTGTGACCCGGCCGCACAATACAAAGTGCCAAGCACTACGACTGACGTCCCCAATACTTCCCCAAAGCAGGACGTTACAACGTTGTTCCGACGTTGCAAAATTGAAGGAATGACAATAAGTTTTAAAAAAAATATGACGTTTGAAATTTCTTTAAAAAGAAATCCATTGAAATTAACAAAACTACATTAAAATTAAAGAAAAAAACAAATGCTGTGCCACTACTGAAAAGTTCGTATCCACTGATGAGACTACAAAAAAAAATTCAGAGTTGAAGGTTTTAGAACCCTGAGAAATTACATTCTTTTAACCTGAACAACATACTATAATTAATAACTAAATGAACTAAACACTGACTTAAAAATATTTTAGGAAGTCATCCCCGAACAAACCAACGAATAAGTAGAGGAAAAAAAAATAATCTGGCCTGTAAATGAACCGCAGACTGTGTGACAAAACCAAGTGGTACAGACTTAATTTTATTTTTAAGTTCTATCAACCGCAAACAAAAATCGAAAATGATCCCCCCGTAATATTTTTGTTTGTTGTGTGTTTTAACATAATATATTTTAATGACATATAATATCTGGTGCACTTTTATAAACAAAACTATAAAATATATGACACCCTGCAAAACAAATGGCTAATGAGACCAACAACACTTTTCTGCAAGTGTGACTATGGTTTACTAATAAAGAGATCATGTTAAGACAACTAACGGACTAATGAGATCTCATTGATTAACAACTCTTGAAAAAGTGAATGTATGCCGACTTATGTAAAAGGACCATATGACAGGTGGCTTCTTTTTTAAAAAAAAAAATTATCAACAAAGTCCAAAAAAAAAAAGTTGGGTTTCAGTAACAAAGTGATTTAAAATTGTTTTGGTTTAACCAACGAGTTCGATTGAAAATCAAAACAGCTAAAACTTTTTCTAAACCTCTGTTCAAAGATTAAAAGTGTTATTCTTCACAAGATAAGACTCCATAGGAACAAAATAATCGATAACAAAACAAAATAACCCAAGGTTATCTTAAAACAAGTTCACCGGTACCATATCAAAAAAAAAAGTTGGCACCATACCCAAATTTGACTATATTTTCAATGATCTGAAATTTCACCTTAAAATCTTTAGATTTGCACACAAAAACTCAAAAAAAAATGTCTCTGGGCATGTGCATGTTTCAATTGCAGTTGATGATTCCCTAAAAAGACACTCCAAAAAAAATTTTTCCAATTTTTTGAAAATAACCAACATGTTAATGTTCAAAGGGATGTATTTAACAAAATTGATGTTTGTGGAAAAAAAATATGGTGTTTTTTTTTAACGTGGTATATGTAGGTATGTATGTATTATGGCACTGGTGGTTGGTGCCCGCGGAGGAAAAAAAAACTGCACATAGGGCTCCTTGTTCAGGACCCTTGTGCCCGCATATATCTAATCAGCTTTACTCAGATGGTAATTGAAAAACCAACTAGTAAGTTAAACTCTTGCAGATTACTGATAATTTAGGCTCTCAACTCCCCTCATTTAAGCCAGAATAAAAATTAAAAAAAAAATAGTTAAAAAGGAATAGGTGTAGTGTATGTTTCAGCAGTGTCATCTCAAGGTCATCCTATATTTTCTCTACAAGAAACAACCCTTAAAGTTACCCCAGTCAGACCAACTGACCTTTCACCTCGGACAGCCATAGCCCACCACAAAAAAACATTAATTAACAAAAATTAATTATTTTCTAAAACAGCAAGTAAATGTCCTTATCAGTCTGTATCCCCCCCTCCAAGTCTACAAAATTTAAGTAAGTGCTTTTTGAGATATCCGTCAAAAAAAAGAAAAAATTATGAAACCGAAATCAGCAAAATTTTATTACTATTTTTTTTTAGTTTAGAATCGCGTCAAATGCCTGCCGTCAGCTTTTTAAGTTTAACAGTCGGTAGGTCGTAGGTTAATAAATTTATGAGCGTCACGTATTTAAAGACATTGCACGAGGTATGATGTTAATATAGCATCAAATAGCCCAACCAATAAGTCAGCTAAATAGCAAAATGGCATCAAATACGAACTGTCACAACTATCAAAGACCCTTCCCTGATTTAGGAAATAAAACACTTATATACTTACTATACTCCTTAGTCTGTTCCTTTTCTTTTGTTTTCAATCTTACCAGGATTGTTTGATGAAATTTTGATATTTATTTGTCTTGATCAGGGTGTTCCAGTTATTACCAGAATGAAGAATAAATAAGTAACTAAATAAGAACTTTGAGCTGGAATTGTACCAAACCTGGACGACCTTCTTCATCGGAGAGTGGGAGAGAAATAGGAACACAAGATTTTGTCATTTGCAGATTTAATGACGAATAGAAAAAAAAACAGATTTTGGACTAGTCTCCTACAACTCAAACCCTCATAATATGGGGTTTGTTATACTTAAGGGAAATTGTAAATATTAAAATATTAAATATACCAATGCTGGCAATACCGTTCAATAACTTAACATGAATATCATGCAAATATTAAGTTGTATTAAAGTTACCGATTTATGAGCTCATATAACGTGTACAAATTGTAATACCTATATTCGTTACCTTAAAGTTCCTAAATTAATTTCAAAATAAATAATCTTGGCTTGTATATGTTCTACCACCGCTATTACCGAATAGATAACACAAGCAAAGAAAAATATGAAAAAAAATATACCTTTTTTTAAAAAAAAATAAATAGTCAAAATCTTGGCGATGTGAAACAAGTCAGTGGCACTCTGCCCAGCTATCCCCAGGCTAACCAACCGAAATATGCTACGTCTGTACGAGCAAACTCTCAGCAACATGTCAGCTGGACAGCCTAGAGCATCACACCGAGTCACCCTGAAGTGCTAGACACTGTCATGTGCTAACAAAGAAATTTTTAAAAGGGAATGTCCGACACCATATAAAAGTAAACTCATTATAACAACCTGACCCCCCAGTCTGTCAGTCAGTCTGAAATGTGAGGCCGGAACAATGAGCCAGCCTTAACCCCACATTTTAGCCCGACAATCCGAAGCGACAGGGTTGTCACATGTGAATCTCTACACTAAGTCAGAACGAAATTAGGGCAAAACCGATGGTTATCTGTCAGCCATGTCATAAAGTTAAGAAAGAAAAAAAAATTACTAAATTACAGCCTTAATTGAAGAAGTCATTTCGCAGCTTGGCAGTTGTTGCTCCATACTAACTGTAATGACGATTTATACTCAACTGGAACCCAAAAAAAAAATTACAACTGTCATCAGTCAACATGATCCCTCCAAAATAAGACCAAGAAAAAAACTACTTTTTTTAAAGAAATAAAATGTTTAAAATGTAAATCTCAAACCGGTAACCTCCTGCGATGACTGGGACTGGTGTTGCACTGGTAGGTACTTATATGTTGGAGCTTGTAGGAAAAATGGTAGCAAACTGGTAGAAAGATGTTGGACAAAATCTCTGCATACGGCCCCACAACTCTACGACTACCTCTCGCCCAAAAACCCTGGAATAAAGGGAGTAACACTCCTTACTATTCCAGAAAATAAAATAAACTACCTCAATTGCAACACTTTATCGGACTCAAAAAAAAATGACTAGGAAGGTACGAGGGTTTTTAGGCACACTTGCCTCCAGAGGATCTTCGGTGGCCGGTGTGGACACCTCGTGGGAACTAGCAATCCATCACCACGAGTTCATACAGCAGCCCCTATGGCAAGGAGAAAGCAAAGCATCAAATTGAGTCCCAAAAAAACGTGTGAAAAACCCAAAAAAAAAAAACGGAAAATATTTTCAAAATTTACCAAATTGGCCGAATTCTATTAACAAAAGTCCACATACCAAGATAGAAATTCTGCTGAAGCTGCTGGAGTTAATCGAGTGTCTGCCCCCAGATGGACGGTGACGACACGTGTGCGAGTGGCAATTTTTTTATCCCAATAGGTGCGGAGCTTCGTTCCCAAAAAAACTACTTAAACAATAAGAAGCTATCGCAAATTGGCCCTGGTTTGATCCCTATTACTTAGGGTAAAAATCCTCAAGGGATTTTAGAAAGATTGGAACAAGGCCCAATTTGCCAATTTCGCACACGGAACACTCGATTGCACTAAAGCATGGTTTTTGCGTATTTCTTTTTAAAACCTTACCGGAAATACGTCACTAGAAAAACCCCTTCTCTAAAAATCCAAAACACCATCCAAAACTATAATAAAAAAAACTAACCTGGAAAGCAAGCAAAAAAATCACAAATAGGAGAACTGACGTTGTCTAACAACGGGATTGTGTAAGCGGGTCGCATTACACCCTCACTTACGTGCTGTCTTTATTTTATAAAATTGCTAACAATCTTATATATTATATAAAAGAGTCCACCTGGCATCATTGGATTGTGATAGAAAACGGAAACTGCCTGAATTTGATAGCGACTACCGCGTAGTTTGAAAATACAACAAAGTATAAAATTTGCGACTATACTCGAAGAGATTTTAAGAAAATAAAATGAGAGCCCTACGTTTCAGCCGAAAATGGTACTTTACGCTCAAAAATAAATAATTACTTTAATTTATTAATCAACAAAACGACTTATTTTTTCCTTCTCGATCAATTGATGAAAGCGCTTGCAGGTTTGCACATCCTTCTATACTCTGTTTTGCCTAAATCGTAACCTAGAAATAGTCATGCAACAAAAATAAAGTCATGTTACAGTGACCTTATACTTTTACAGGTTTCTTTCTGGTCGTAATGAAGTGAGAAACAAAAACGCTTTGTCCGATATGCCACGAGTTTTACTTTCATTTTTATTTGCGGACACGAGATTTATTTTGTTGTTTTTTAACAGATTTATTCTGTCTCTCGTAGTCTTTGAGCTACATAGGAAAGTTGGAAAAGGGTCCGAATTACCAATTTATATCTCCCTTAATTTAAGAGATAATTGAGTTCTATAAAAACATGTCTGAGGCAACCTTTCTAGAAAAATATTATGGTCTTTTCGAAATTTTAATCCGACGTTTCGTTTCGTAGATACAATCATCACCATCAAAAAGTTAAATAAGGCCCAACATGTTTTACTTTATATTTTAGTTTCTTTATAAGTTTGTTTGATAGATAATAAAATATATTTTTTTATTTTGAAGTTTCAATCCCGAAAAAAATCATCTTCAGTGCATTTTTTTCTGGTACGGACCTGTCTCATTATAATTTATTTGTTTTTGAGACCTTTTATATTTAACTACTATATAGTAGACATGTACAACCAACCAAAAACAACTAAACAATTTTTTTTTCCTATAAATTTACCAATTTCAATAAAAAAAATTGTATTGATAAGACAAATAAGCCTTTTGAAAAAAACATTCAATTTTCAGTCATAGTTAAGTCCAAGATGGCGCATAAAACAAATGCGCAGCTTTTTTGAAACTTTTTCTTTTATTTAAGTGTAAATGTTACTTTTCGACATACAAAACAAAATATTTAGAAAAAAAATGCAAAAAAAAGGGTTTAACTGTGTTTTAAATAAGGTAGGCATTTGATTTTCTCCTCCATCTTGGATTTAAATATGGCGGCAAAGCGAATTACTTATTTGTCTTATCAATACAGTTTTTTTTATTGAAATTGGTAAAGTTATAACAAAAAACCAATTTGTCCGGTTTTTTTCGGTTCACCCAGTATATTCATATAATTTGTCTTGGTTGTCCGGATCTAGTATATAGTAGTTATAAATAAATGGTCTCGAAAAAAAATTAAAATGGTTTTATTATCAAACAAACTTAAAAGGAAACTAAAATATGAAATCATTAATTTTGGTTCGTATTTTAGTTTTTGATCCTGATGATGGTATCTACGAAACGAAATGTCGGATTAAAATTTCGAAAGGACCGTTGTGTTTCTCTAAAATGGTTCTCTTAGACATGTTTTTACAGAACTCAATTATCTCTTAAATTAAGGGAGTTATCATCAATTGGTAATTCCAACAATTTTTCAACTTTCCCCTGTAGCTCAAAAACTACAAGAGGCAGAATAAATCTATTAATACCAGTTTTTAAATCTCAAAAAAGTAAGTAATGCAAAAACAGCATGTATCTATCTTCCATAACAACGGAATTTATCATTAAATCACATCGAAAATGACGCCGAGCCACCCCTTGCTTTTAACTCGCTTAACTTCATTAAACCAATTTAAGAAATGATAAAAAAAAATACTTTCCAATTAATATAAAAAATGCGACTTATTAGACTTTAGTCGAATATATCAAGGCACTCAAAATAATAGCTGGCATAATATACAGAGTGTTCAATTTGAAAAAAAAAATAAGTTTGTGTCATATCTTTTCTTGTTGGGACAGAATATACATTTTTTAAAACCTTTTTCATTTAAAATGATCCTATATAAGTTTAAAATAAATCGAGTAAAGGTTTACTCTAAAACTTCCCTCGCTCAGAAGAACATATATAAAAAAACACTACTCGTATACACATGGGTTAGATTCAGTCGGTTAGACTTTTCCAGGGTATATCCCGACTTTTCTTGGGTGTATCTACACTGTTCAGGGGTGTATTCATTCATTTTCCATTACTCGGAAATTTTCAAAGTGTATCCAGACTTTTCCAGGGTCTTTTCAGACTTTTCCAGAGTGTATCCAGACTTTTTTTCAGAGTGTATCCAGACTTTTTCAGAGTGTATCCAGACTTTTCTAGGGTCTTTACAGACTTTTCCAGAGTGTATCCAGAATTTTCCAGGGTCTTTAATACTTTTCCAGAGTGTATCCAGACTGTTACAGGGTCTTTCCAGAATTTTCCAGAATGTATCCAGACTTTTCCAGGGTCTTTCCAGACTTTTCCAAGTTATGTGTACCCAGACTTTTCCAGGGTCTTTCCAGACTTTTACAAGGTCTTTCCAGACTTTTCCAGCGTGTATCCAGACTTTTCCAGGTTCTTACCAGACTTTTCCAGCGTGTTTCCAGACTTTTCCAGGGTCTTTCTAGACTTTTCCGGAGCTTTTCCAGAGTGTATCCAGACTTTTTCAGGGTCTTTCCCGACTTTTCCAGAGTCTTTCCAAACTTTTCCAGGGTGTATCCAGACTTTTCTAGAGTGTATCCAGACTTTTTCAGGGTCTTTCCCGACTTTTCCAGAGTATTTTCAAACTTTTCCAGGGTGTATCCAGACTTTTCTAGAGTGTATCCAGACTTTTCCTGAATGTATCCAGACTTTCCCGGGTGTATCCAGACTTTTCCAGGATCTTTCCAGACTTTTTCAGAGTGTATCCTGACTTTTCCTGGGTGTTTCCAGACTTTTCCAAGACGTATCCGGACTTTTCCTGGGTGTATTTAGACATTCCAGGGTTTATCCAGAATTTTACGGGGTTTATCCAGACTTTTCCAGGGTGTATCCTGAATTTATTTCGAGTAGACGTACTTTTCCAATACATTTTACATGTGCTATACAGTGAGCTTCAGGCTACTGCAAACATAGGGGGAATCAAGTCCAATTTACTCTCCGTGCCGTACGACCGAGGTGGATTCGAAGCACGCTGCAGTGTTATCTTTTGGAAATTTATTTTGTTTTTATTATTTTGTTTCATTTCTGCCTTACTCGAGAAACAGATTGGTAAGTTCTTAATTGAAATAATACATTTTTAAAACTAAAAATGGATGTCTACGAAGTTGCCGAAAAAGTGCATTGAGACTTATTCAAGAACTTTTTTTGAAGAATTTTGTAAATCGCCCAGAACCTAGTTTATCTACGATTTATAGGTTTGTGCAGAATTTTGAAAAGTTTGGTTGTGGAGCACCAAGAAACCATGAAAAACCCATTGTTTTGAATGACGAGCAGGAAGTACGAGATGTGATGATTTGCGCTGCAGTAGAGGAAAATCGAAAGTTAACTAGTCACCAAATTGCCGAAGCAGTTGATACGTCTTCAGCCACTGTCTTACGTGTTCTTAAAAAGAATGGTTATCATTTTTACAAAGCGTCAAAAACGCATCAAATTTTTCCGGAGGACAACTTTCGTCGTATGGAATTTTGCGAAACAATGATGGAAAGGGCTAATCGTAATGAAAACTTCTCTATTCTTTTCACAGATGAAAGCACTTTTCCATTATTGAATCGTCATAACCCAACACACGTTCGATATTGGTCGAGGGAAAATTTGCATTTGTATTTTGACGTAAGAACACAGTATCCCCAAAAACTAAATGTGTAGGGGGTATTGTAGGGGAACACGTAATTGGGCCATTTTTTATTAACGGCAATTTGAATGGTCCTAGATACTTGGATCTACTGCAGCAGCATATTATTCCAACTGCTAGGCAGTTGTTAGGTGTGAGATTTGGTGAAACATGGTTTCAACAAGATGGTTGTCCCGCTCACAATGTTGGCCTTGTTAGGGAATATCTTGATAATATCCCGATCTTGCTCCTAATGACTTCTATCTGTGGAGTTATATCAAAAATAAAGTTTACGGGCATGAAAGAGCTAATAATTTGGAAGAACTTCGGACTAAAATTGAAGGGGCTTTTATAATAGGCTCGGATATTGTCTAGCCGAGCGAGGAGGACTTTTCGAACATTTGCTCTAATTTTTTTGTGACTGGGAGAATCTTTTTGGTTTTTAGAATGTATTATTTTATTTTGAAAACTTGCTTTTATTTTGTTTCTCCTTATTATTTTCATTGTAACACGTTGTCAGTGATAAATCTGAGCAGTTGACAATAAAACGCTCTTATTTATCAGAGACAAAAAATACGAAAATTACGTTATAAAAATTTGCGTATTTATTGACCCAATTCCGGTTTCATTGACTACGTTCCACACAGCACCGTGGTTAGAGGCGTACTAAATACCAAACGCAAGTCACGCAAGTGGTGATCGCAAGCCTGAGTATTGGTTGCTTCACTGATAGGTGTGCGGTGTCCCTGCATGTACGTACACTGGCAAATTTGACATTTTCCGGCCTAAGTTCGCAGTAGCTTGAAGCGGTCTGTATATATAGGTTCAGACTTTATTGTTTCTAAAAATATTTCGTTTTATATTTGCTATATATATATCCCACATAACATTGGAGGAATATTCATGTTATAGGAATATTCCCTCAAAGTGATTTTTGCAATATTCTATAGCCAATATACAGGAATGTTCCAGGCCTATTTTTTGTTGAATATTTCTTAAGAGTTTGTGATAGTTATATTTCTTTGGTAATCAGATAATAACATTTCCATGGTAACATGATAATCAAGTTATTTCTATGAATATTCCCAAAAAAAATATTTTTGTCAGGATTTTGGCATGTTTGCTGAAAATATTACTATCTTGTGAAAAGAACGCGATTTACATGATTTATAATTATAATATAGTCATCTATTATAGATAGATGGCAGTGGAATCAACATGTTCTCTATGAAGCAGGTAATATTATTATAAATATAAGACAGCAAAAAATTATTTAGGTAATCTTTTGATAACTAATCTCAAGCAGTATCACAAGTAGTATATCAAAATAACATTGATATACCTATATTCATACTCCGTAATTGCACTTTAGTGGAAGACTAATGCATATTTGGTGTATATTATATCCACTGCATATCTTAGGATATCCATCTCGTAGCCATCTGGACATGTTTTGAATCACAAAATAGGCATATATATTTGCTATGTGGATTACCTATTATAGTCAGTGCCTAGGTATATTACTATAATTCTTCAAAAAAAACGTCATGTTTCACGTCACGTTTCTATCACATTTCTATCACGTGTATGAGCTAGAACGTAACTTGTTGCCGGCATGTGTTAGTAATATTCCCAATGGTAAAATGTAACATTCCTATCACATTCTTTGTTCTCTAAGTATATGACTATTACATTACAGGAATATTTAATTGTTATATGGGTATATATACAGCTACACCGATTTGTATGAAATTTGATAAGACAATAAGGTATGACCTGGATCTTAACTTGAGCTACTTTTTATTTAATATTTTGTTCCGTAACTCGAGATATATGGCACAGAAAATTGAATTTTTCTAAAGTTTTTTTGCATTTTTTATGTGATATATATAGATGTATGTAGTCAAATATTTTGGCGCCATTCAACTACGATTTTCATAAGCTTTCCAAATAGGTATCAGATGGTAAGAAAAAGATATATTTTTTTTAGGGATGAAGTTTTTTCGGGATAGCTCCGAAGGGTGTAATAGCGGAATGCTCAAAAACAATAGGGTTCTGCGCGTCAACACAAGTAATCAATGTGTAAAATTTTGTTACGATTGGTGCAGGGGTTTTTGAGTTAGAGTGGCTACAAACTAGGCGACGGACAGACCGACCGACAGATCTACAGACAGAGCGAAGGCGTCTGGATTCGTGCTTATCACTATTCGGAACCTCAAAATTCGTGGAGGATCGTGAAAATCCCGAAGTGAGATTTTTAGATGATTAGATTACTTCCCTTACCGAGTGTATTAGAAAAAACTTTTGGGAACACTGTGTAAGGTATTTTAAAATGACGTGCAGGTTATATTTTAGTTTGACTATTAAAATTTATTTAAGTAGGGCGCACATACGCGTTTAGGGTTTTAAAAAAATTAAACTATGATATGTGATATGTCTAAAACTATATGTTTCAATATTTAAATAATATGAATATAAATAAAACTATGTATATAATCAAAAGAATTTATTAAATTAAAGGAAAATCTATGCCTGGAAGGTTTAAAGATTTTATTTTGGATTCGTTTTAGTTTTTGTTTTTTCCAAAACCCCACGCTGGCCCGATGTTGGACAGATTGAGATTTTCAGTTTTCGGACAATAATCGGAAACTGACAGAGGTCCACATTACTACAGTCGACTTTATTCCGACACCACTTTAGGACCGACGATGGTCTGATTGGCACTTTCTTTAATCGATCGAAAAGCAACTGACGAATGCCCGATTTACTATAGTCGACTTTATGCCGACGCCCACTTTATCTGCTTTAGGGCCGACGACGGTCCGATTGGAACTTTGTTTAAACGGACGAGAATCGGCAACGGACGATGGCCCGATTTTCTATAGTCGACATTATGCCAACGCAAACCTTATCTGCTTTATGGCCGATGATGGTCCGACTGGAACTTTGTTTAATCGGTAGAAAATCGGCAACTGACGATGGTCCGATTTACTATGGTCGACTATGCCGAAATGCACTCTGTCTGCTTTAAGACCGACGATGGCCTGATAGGATTTTTGTTCGATTGGTCGATAACCGGCAACAGACGATGGTACGTCACATTAAAATTTTTAAACTGCTTAATAGTTTCTTCCTAGGATGTAGAGATGAATGTCACTATGTTCCCTGTACAGTGGAAGATAATATTATATATATAATAAGCAAAGATATTTCAAAACTAGAATGCGGATTTGGCAAGATGGTGGTACTTCTCTACAAGAATCATTTCTTCCGCCACTTAAACCACCCCGACTGGTTAAGCACCCGCATTATCGAAACTTTGTAGTTTGCCAATGTCGGATCGTGTCAAGCAACGACCTTCGTCAATATCCGACGTCGGCCCGCTTTGAGAGGCCGATGTGGGGATTATCCATCCTTTATCGGACCTTTGTGGTTTGCCATTGTCGGGCCGCTTTAAACTACCACCGACGGACCTTCGTCAATCGCTGACATTGGACCGCTTCACGGTGGTAAGGTCATATGAGATCATGCGGCCAAAATTGCTTCAAATAAAAATAAAAAATATATAAAATATTTCATGCCATTATTTTGTAACCACATCTAACATAAGAAATATCATATAACTAATACCATAAAAAAATTACTACTGCAAAAAATTAATTTCAACATCAGAAGTTTTTTCAAGGCAAGTAAATATTTTAATAAAATGAAAAAACCTCCATGAAGTTGAAGTAATTTGATAAAGTAAATTAACTACTATAATACACATTATTTTTTTTAAATAAAATGTTTCACTTTCTGCAAGGAAATAAATAATTTGCGAAGTTTGCCGAAGATTATTTATTAGATTTTGCGCTAAAAATAAACTATAACTCACCGTCTTTCATAAAAATTTTTAAAGCAGGCCGTGCATCTTGATGATGCGTCAGATTATGTTTACTTGTTTTTTGTAAACGTCAACTTATTTGATGCGTTTAAAAATAGTTTAGTTGAAAGTGTCTTTTTGATAGTATTATCGGATTAAAAGTTAATGTTAATTTGAAGCAGCAGTATAAATTATCCGGCGACGACTTTAAAATAGTTAAACAAACAATTCAAAAGATATATTTGCCTCAGTTTAAAAGTAAGTGGAACCAAGCAAATAGAACCAAATATCGGTTTTATAAAAAATTTGATACATGGCTAAACGGATTTGTGATATTTAAGAAAATTAAAAATGTAGTTCTGCGGTACGTAGATCGTCTAAAAAGATGGAAGAAAGTTCAGAAAGAAACAAACGTAGAAAAGTGGCAGATCTAGAAAAAAGTAATAAATTAATAGCTGAGCTGTAAAGCTTATTGGAAAGAAGATTATGTAAAGAGGGAAAACGAGATGAAGCTGCGATGATCGAGGAAGTGCTTTCTGACTTTAGACAACGGCTTCATTGTCAAATACTGTTACAAAATTTGAGCTCTAATAACAAATATTAGGTTATCTAGATATCAATATAATTCCTTAAGAGAACAGTGCTTAATAAAAAACGCGGACATTTTTCCCAGTTATAACCAAATTTCCCAAGCCAAATCTGAATGCTATCGTTATTTAGAAATTAGACAGAAAGTAGATATACTACCCTCTTATTTTAAATAGTACACCCTATATATTATTTCATTTACTATCTTTAACTGTTCTCCAACTATACTAATTGAAAATAATGTGTAACATGCAGATTTTCAATTATTGTTTTTATCTGAAAATCCGCTAAAGTTAGGTATAAACATAAAATATGTCTAGAAATCTTAGAATCTTAAAAGTATATAATATATTGTGTCACTATTGTCCCATTTAAAACAAGAGAGTAGATATCCACTTCCGATATAACCGGAAGTTCCGCCATCTTGAAAATATTTTAGTCGAGTTGCCTCCATCGACATTGGTACATAGCCTACTTTTTGAAAAATCGATCGTGTCGATTTTCGTCGTGGGAGAGTGAGTTTGTATTAATTGTTTATATTTTTATTTTTTTTAAAATTTATTATTGTCATTTTTCTTATCAAAAATAAAGTAAAAGTTTTGTGAAATAAAATAATAAAGATTAATAACATTAATATAATAATAATATTAATTTTTAATGTTAAACACTCTTTAAATATATCTTCAATTACAAAGGAGAAAATTCAGGATTTCATTACTTATATAAAAAAATGCAATCTTTTCTTAGTTTCTGGTAAATTAGCTAATTTTTACTTGTTCTTTCTTTAAAAGCTCTCTAGCTAAATTATTTTACATTAGATCTCTGGATTTATAAACAAAATTAATAGTTTCTATATTTTCGCCGCATAATCTCATGCGCTTTAGGAAACCAATGTCGCATTTGAATAGTTTACCGATGTCGGCTCGAGACCAGCTTGCCTACGTTAGACCGACCAAATTAAGCAGCTATATGGGCGGATGGTCGGTACCATGTGGTTAAACCATATCGGACCTTAATCGTACGGCGACGGTATGCCGATGTCAGCAAAAAGTAAAATTTACCATTGGTGCGACGGCGGGCCACAGTCTAACGTTTCGTCGGCAAACATACATTGGGCTTACATCGCAAAGGGGACAAAAAATACTGCTGGTCCGATGTCGTAAATCGACGTCATGCCGATGACGGCAATCGACATCGGGCCGACGACGGCCCGAGGAAACCCTGTTTGCTAGGAGGGAAATAAATTTAACCTACAATTTATTAAGTTTGCTACGTAATAGTACATTATAAAACTAGGGACTAAAGTGCCTCTTTTAATCCCGCGGCGAAAGGTTCTTAGCCCGACCGTAGGGGGGCTACAATTCGCCAAGGGATTAAAATACACTTTAGTCACGAGGTTTATATACTATTTTATGCATTTTAGAATGCGAGAAACTAAAAACAAAAAATCACAAAACTAACAGTAGACCACTTAACGGTACTCTAGTTTCAAGATTGACAGCTCGTATTACTGATAGTTGTCATTGATTGTTGTTGGCATGGTGGATTCACTCAAAATTTACTGTGCCATGGAAGTGTTGCTATGGCACAAAACAAATGTCAGTCTGTTGTTGTTATCAAACGGCGTCACCAAACGGTGAGTCTAGAAAAATCATACAGCATTTTTTTTGAAAATGAACATTGAAGAGGCCGCGGAAGAGGTCATCGCTAGCCTTCTTCCACAAAAATCTCGCGAGGCTTACAAGAAACAGTTTCGTGATTACCGAAAATGGTGCGCTGAACAGCATGCAGAGAATTTTACGGAGGAAAAGGTTAATTAAGTAAAGCATAAATAAATAAAATTTCAATAAAATTATTGTTTAATTTGGAAAAATTTACTTTAAATCCTCCAGAGATTAAAATTATTTTTAATCCCTGAGGGATTAAAAATATCCCTTTTATCCCTAAAATGAGGGATTAAAAGTACACTTTAAATCCCTAAAGTGCATAAAAAAATTTTTGGTAATATCAGTTGAAAGCAGCTGCTTCTAGTTTTTTTTTCCGCGTAGGTTAACACATCGCAAATAATAAATTGTATATAATTCAAAACATTTTTGCAAACCCTTCTCTCAGTTGTAGCAAAATTTTTAAGTATTTTAACATGTACAGGTCATAAGTGGAGCGCACATGCGCGGTTAGGATTTGAAAACCATAAAACCGCCAGAAAGCGGGAAAACTGCCTATTGGCTTCGCTGGCTTTCCACACAAACAATGTTCGCGTGATAATAAAAACTGATAATAAATTTTAAGTGTTTTGTCTAAAACTATGTGTTTCGGATCAATATTTAAATAATAAGCATATAAATAAAGCTACAATAAATCTAAATAAAAGAATTTATTAAATTAAAGAAAATAAATAATAAGAATCTGATGAAGGTAAAGACTTCACAACCTGAATATGCATCTCCATGTTAATCCACACGAAATTCATATACATGCACCCTACATACCTACTACGTGAGTGTCTTGTAGCCCTGCTAATTGCAAATTTAATAAGGGTCACATTTAATAGAGACTTATGTCACCCTTGTGGCATAGGAACACTGACACCAATATGATAAAATTACACTTTGACGTACCTATCTGCTGATCGAGAACAATGGAAATATGCTAAAAAACAATAAAGGGCCAATTTCTTACAACAAACTAAAAAATTTGACTTAACTAAGTTAATACTTAGGACGAAGTGACTTGCACAGTTTCATTATTCGCTTAGTCGCCTACGGGCAGAATTTTCTCCTAATAATAATAACCGGCCTCGGTGGTCCAATTGAGGGAAAGGTACTATTCGCCGCGGCCGATTCGGCGCGATAACAGATATTTTTCCTACCTAAAAGAAAATATTTTTAACACACAACTCTATATTTAATCAGAGTTCACTTTCATGAATTCTTTGTATAGATAGCATTCCGCATTACTTTAATTTTAAGTTTGTGTTTATGGTTTTTATGTTGAGTTTGTGTTTAGGGTTTTTATGTTGGGTTGGGTTGAACAACGGATAATTTGGAATAAACACTATGTAATATGTACTGCATGCTAACTTTATCCTAAAAGCACTTTGTCTAATGGTATACAGTTGAAGTATAACATTAGAAAAAGTGGTAATAATATTTAGTGGCGCCAAGCCTGCGGCGCCGAGTCGGCCACGCAGAATTGTCCTAGACCCCCAATTGGTTGGTGACACGATCAAGTCAGGTTTCTTGGTTGCTGATGTGTCGTGGGTTCAAACCCCGCGTAGTCCTAAAACACTTTTTCTAAAGTGTTCGGCCTTGGATAAAACTTAATAGGCTAATAAACCCAGGGAAGATTGTAAAAGGTAACTTGGTCCTACCCTTTTATTCCCCAAGTCGGTAAACTAACTAACTAAAAGACATAAAGACCAGATAAAAAAAATACCTGGTCTGAGGTTCGCAGGTAGTTGATGACCGAGAGTCCGATTAAGTTAACAGTGCCCACGGGACTCAAAAAAGTGACGGTAAACAAAAGAGAACAAGAACAAAAACATTTCCGAAACAATTAAAACCCTTCTTAATTTATCCATTCAAAATTCTCCAGATGAATATTATTCGGTAGCTTGTAAAAATTGGTCCATCTTTTGTGACAATACAATTTCTCCTGAAATTTCTTTAATACAAAAAAATTTAGATGAAAAACTTTGTAATTTTCTTTTAGAAAAAATTTTACCAAATACATCTGACCCCATAGATAAGGCTCGCATTTTGGCTCTTCAGGAAAAAGAGAGTAACATGTGGATTGATGTTCTTCCTTCGTCCTCTTTAGGTATTCATCTAGATGACACTTCTTTCCGAATTTCTATTGCTCTTCGCATTGGACAACAACAACTGTTCTCCTAAATGGGCTTCATGGCCTTTCTTGCAGAAAGAGCGCAGGTAGGTGGTCTCGGCACAGTTGTCTTAATGATATAATAAAACGTGCTTTAGTTTCTGCTCATTTTTTAGAAATGTTAGAACCAAATGGAATTTTTAGATCTGACGGTAAAAGAGCTGATGGCCTTTCTCTTGTGCCATGGTCCAAAGGAAGACCAGTAGTTTGGAACGCGACTTCTTCAGATACTTTGGCAGCATCCTATCTAAATTTAACGTCTAAAAGAGCCGGAGAAGCTGCAAAAATTTCGGAAGAAAATAAAATCAAAAAATATTCAGAAATTTTACCAAATTATTTTTTTGTTCCTTTTTGTGTAGAAACTTTTGGTCCATGGGGAGAAAAAGCTAAATCATTTGTGAAAGAACTGGGTGCTAAGATCTATGCTTCATCTTTGGAATCTAGATCCATCTATTTTTTGAAGCAGAGCATAAGCCTTGCAACCCAGAGGGGTAACGCTGCCTCTGTTTTGGGTACACTTCCCGACCTTCAGCCGTTGGACGAGGTCTTTTATCTTTAGTGCTCAGAGGGTTCTCCAAAGTTTATTTCATTATTTATTTATTTTAAAATTTTGTAAAAGTGGTTTTTTTATTTTGATTTTCTATTTTTAATATTTAATATAATTTAGTATTCTATAAATTTAAATAATTTTTAAGAGCAACAACTTATAACAACAGATATTTATTTGTAAAAAGAAGCATTCAAGTTGTAAAAACAACAAAGCTTAAGTAGACCTCGTAAAATTTACAAGAAAAAGTCAAGGGCCTTTCTCCACTTGGCATTACCCAAGGACATGCATCGGGGCTATACAATGAGTTTCAGGCTACTGCAAACATAGGGGGAATCAAGTCCAATTTACTTTCCGTGCCGTACGACCAAGGTGGATTCGAAGCACGCTGCAGTGTTATCTTTTGGAAATTTATTTTGTTTTATTTCTGCCTTGCTCAAGAAACAGATTGGTAAGTTCTTAAGTGAGTTAAGTTTTTAAAACTAAAAATGGATATCTACGAAGTTGCCGAAAAAGTGCAGATGGTCAAATGGTACTATCAAGGCAGACCATTGAGACTTATTCAAGAACTTTTTTTGAAGAATTTTGTAAATCGCCCAGTTTATCAACGATTTATAGGTATGTGCAGAATTCTGAAAAGTTTGGTTGTGTAGCGTCAAGAATCATAAAAAAACCCACTGTTTTGAATGACGAGCAGGAAGTACGAGATGTGATGATTTGCGCTGCAGTGAAGGAAAATCGAAAATTAACTAGCCACCAAATTGCCGAAGCAGTTGATACGTCTTCAGCCACTGTCTTACGTGGTCTCAAAAATAATGGTTGTCATTCTTACAAAGCGTAAAAAACGCATCAAATTTTTCCGGAGGACAACTATCATCGTATGGAATTTTGCGCAACAATGATGGAAAGGGCTAATCGTGATGAAAACTTTCTGAGATCTATTCTTTTCACAGATGAAGGCAGTTTTCCATTATTGAATCGTCATAACCCAACACACATTTGATATTGGTCGAAGGAAAATTTGAATTTATATTTTGACGTAAGAACACAGTATCCCCAAAAACTAAATGTTTGGGGGGTATTGTAGGGGACCACGTAATTGGGACATTTTTTATTAATGGCCATTTGAATGGTCCTAGATACTTAGATCTTCTGCAGCAGCATATTATTCCAACTGCTAGGCAGTTGTTAGGTATGAGATTTCGGGTTATAAGTACACGGGGAACTATTTTATGGCCAGCTCGATCACCCGATCTTGCTCCTAATGACTTGTGTCTGTGGAGTTATATCAAAAACAAAGTTTACGCGCATCAAAGGGCTAATAATTTGGAAGAACTTCGGATTAAAATTGAAGAAGCTTTTCAAACTATCACCCCTAACATGCTTGGAAACGTTAGAAGGGGTTTTTATAATAGGCTCGGATATTGTCTAGCCGAGCAAGGAGGACATTTCGAACATTTGCTCTAATTTTTTTTTGACTGGGAGAATCTTTTTGGTTTTTAGAATGTATTATTTTATTTTGAGAACTTGCTTTTATTTTATTTCTCCTTATTATTTTCATTGTAACATGTTGTCAGTGATAAATCTGAGCAGTTGACAATAAAACGCTCTTATTTATCAGTAACAAAAAATAATAAAATTACGTTATAAAAATTTGCGTATTAACCAAATTCCGGTTTCATTGACTACGCTCCACACAGCACCGTGGTTAGAGGCGTACTAAATACTAAACGCAAGTCACGCAAGTGGTGATCGCAAGCCTGACTATTGGTTGCTTCACTGATAGGTGTGCGGTGTCCCTGCATGTACGTACACTGGCAAAATTGGACTTCTTCCGGCCTATGTTAGTAGGGTAGGTTAGCCACTTTCAAATAAAATGAGGAGATGAGGGTGGGCGTGGCCTAACCCCCCCTTTCCCCCTTTACCCTCTTCACCTCTTTACCCCCGTCACCCTCTCTTCACCCCCACCCTCTCTTCACACCCCCTTTCCCCTTCATTCCCTCTCCTCTTCTCCCCCTCCTATTTACCTACTCTCTTCGCCCCCTGCTCTTTACTTATCCCCTCTACTTATCCCCTCTACTTTTCTCCCACCACTACTTTAGTTTCTAGCGAGGAGGGGATGACATTTTCCTCCTCCACTATTTTTTGAGCTAGGTGGGGATGCGGCACATATAAGTCGCAGTAAAAAATAATGTCTCTTTATAGTTTTATATTTGTTAGAGTTAATTTAAATTAAAATGAGTGGTTTTGATTTAAATAAAAGAGCACCAAAAATGAGTGCTTTTATTCAGTTGCTTTCGGGTGTGTTTATGTTTTTCTTCAAGAAATATGAAGATATGGTTACATGTAGAGATGAGTTGGTGATTGACAGGGATGTCAATAGTTTCATTAATCCCTTGGAGGAAGAAGACTCCGATAATGATGAGATGTTCGAAAAGAGCACATGTGCTACATCCGGTCTCGTAAGAATGCGGGATATTAAAGCGGATAAAACCGTGAAACCGGGGTACCGTGAGAAGACCATGTGTGTTACGCAGTCTTACGTGGCAATCAAAATCGGTGAGGAACAATTTGTTGCGTTATGTTGTGAGTGTTATTTTAATCAAGGGATTAACACTCCTATGGGCCACAATAAGCACGTCAATCTACATTACACAGACAAAATGAATTGTAGTCATTTGACGTGTGCCATATGTGAAGAAAAACTGTACCAATTAATTTACCCAGAGACGTGCCTAATATGCCTTGGTGGGACCGAAACAAGCATAACAAATCATAGGTTACGTCACGAATAAAAAACGCTTTTTTTTTACTCATTATGTTCAAATTTAAAATAGTGGGGGAAGCAAAAAAAAGAACATATAAATGAATAACAGGTCCAACGCAGCATCATAACTAGTTTAAACGTTGGAAACACAGTAAAAATGAAAATTGATAAAAGTTTTTTGTGTGATTTTAATGCCATGTTAAATGAAGAGAAAAACATGTCACTGGAAGTGAAAACATTTTGCAAGTTAAATGTGGATCAAGCTTACGTAATAGAAAATATGCAGCAAATTAGCACTAGATACGGAAAATCAATTTTGGTGACTTTATGTGACAGCTCGACAGAACACAAGTTTAAAACGTTTTTACCAAAAAGAGTGGTGGAAAAATTTAGCGACGACTTTATTTCAGCTGTAAACAATTATCAAAAGTGTACTTTAACATACCTTGGATAGAGTGAACCTAAATTTATTGAGGCCCGTACACAGTCAAAACTAAAGATTGATTTTGTCGAATAAAATTAATTGGTTAAAAAATGACTTTAAATATTAGTTTAGTGACAACTTATATCTCCAAACTGTATTGGTTATACATAACAAAAGCAGAAGAACTTAATTCGAATCCACAAGTTACCAGTGAGGAACTAGAAAAAGTAAGAAGATATTTGAGTGGAGCGTTGTTTTGCCAGCAGTTTATTTATGGATTATTTACCGAATCTACATTCTTTCAATTGATGTTACAAGAAAACCTACAAAAAACTCTTTTTGTGATTCCGCACTTTAGCAGATATCTTTCAGAAGCTGACGAAATGCTAAATAGTAAAACGTTGTGACTCTTTTTTATATTAAAATATTGACTTTGCAAGGAAAATGTCTTGGTTTGATTCCAAAGAATACAAAGAATTTCACGACCTGCAAGGGGCCATAGAGTATATTTTCGAGTTATTTCGAGATAGGTGTTTTGAAGCTGAAAATGCCGAAATGCGGGGCGGAGGCCCAGGTTTTTGGAACGTAGAAGAATGTTTTTTAATGAAGAAAAAATACAAAAAAAGCAATATTTCTCTGTGTTGAATACTTTAAAGACTTGAATTTGAACACATTAGTTAACGGATTGATTGGGTTAGAATTATGGAGTGAACTGTTTTGATATTAAGGCGTTCCTGCCCAAATATATTTTGGACAAAGTTATAAAACTTGCATCAGATTTAGAAGAAAATTAATAAAAGTGTATGTACCTATTATTGATGTATTATTTCACAAGATGATTTACTTTAAATAGTGATAATTCTAAATCTATTCAACATTATAAACATGCTTTACTAACCACTACACGATAGATTTTTTTTGCGCTTTAATAATTCATTTTATATTTGTTTTGGCTACCTTATAAAATTATGTTTTTTTTTTGGAATGTATAGGAGTAAGGCTGTATATATTTATATGTATCAAAATAAATTTGTCTTAAAAATATAAACAAATTGTGCTGAGAAAATATGTGTTTTACTTTTTTACAAGAAACAGCCAACTCTGGGCCCATATTTGCGTGATTAAAAAAAAAAACGCAAAGCGCTGCCAAGATAAATGGTAAAACACCAAGCAAAAAGCATAGCAAAAGCTTAGTGTTCTACCATGCGTTTTTAATGGGAATACAAATATTCCTACAAAGTTAAAAAAATATAAATATTACTTAGGTTAAAAATTCAACGCTTTTAAAATAGAAAAGATGTATTTATTTGCGTTTGTGTGAGGTCCAAACTGTAGAGTAGCTTTAAATCACCATGCGGGTGGTCAAAAAAAAAAAAGTCGCATATTGACTTAATGTGTAGGTAGGTATATGATTTAGGTGGCGATATTATATCCGTCCCAAGCATATATGCCTAGCTTTTTTTTCACCCTAAATGGGTAGATTTTGTCTTTTAATGAGCATCCCTTTGTTGTGAGACATAAAAATGTACTTAACTTTTTCGGTGAATGGTAGATTTCTTCGCTAAGATTAATGTTTGTTATGTTAGTAAGCGGCTTTTCTTAGAAAAAAGACCACACGTATCAAAATGTGCACTATAGGCGGTAACTTGTTGGGGTGAGATTATGCTAGAATAAGGATTTTAATACGTTGTGAAACGAGTGTATACAGGATGAGGTAAATGAACAGTGGCATGTATTGCTCTTTTTTTTAAAATTATACAGAGTCGCAAAAGCATAGTTGGGGATATATATTAGTTTTAATTTCAAAGAACCAAAACGCAACAATAAAAGTAGCTTGCAATAATTATTAGTATCTAGAACAACTTGATTATAATATTATATTAAAAAACAAGGTTAGAAATCAACTCTTAGGACACAATCGAGACGAAGTTGGTAATCTGAGCCGAAGGCGAAATCCATAATTTGAGCAAAGACGTTATTTACTGTATTATTTCTGCGACTGCAAAAAAAAGCACACAATTGTAGACAATTGACGTTGTTAGTCATCATCAAATAACATTAATAATGATGCGTGATGTGCAATGTTGACATATCTGTGTACAAAGCGCTACTTTCAGGACTTGCTTTTCAATAGCGAGTTATGCGTTAACCATCTAGTTAAAGAGAAGACAGCTGAAGCTAACTTAAAGGTTAAATTACTAACTCGCTATTGAGAAACCGTCCCTAGAGTGAGTTTTCCTTGTGAAAAACCTCATTTTATATAGCAGTCGTATAAAAACATTATTATTATTTAGTTTTAACTGCTAGCATTAGGTACCTTTTAATGGTTTTTTGTATTTTTTTAAAACTATTCATTTGGTTTTTTTATATTTTAATGATCTACTTATTACACCGTCCTGTTAAACCTAGACAAGAAACTTAAAATACCAAAGTGCCAAATTCTAAACACCGGTTTAATTTAAACAAGGTTTAACATTGCGATGCAAAGTTCGGTTTTATGCAAAAACAAATAATACACATAGATATGAAAAATTGAATATTTTTATTAAAAATTAAAATTAAGAAAAAACTACATTAAGGTTAAAACTACATACATAAAACTAAAAAATTAAAACTAAATTTACAATATATATACACTTTCCCTCTATAGAATTAAAATTAAGAAAAAACTACATTAATTAAAACAAAATTTACAATATGTACTTTCCCTCGATAGGGAAAACGAAAAGAAAAAAAATCTTAGAATCCTGTTCTTTCCAAAAATTTTCTCTCTTTTTCCTTTTCCCTATTAAGGCGTATTTCGGATTCCTCCAGTTCCCGACGAAGACGATTAGTTGTGGCCTCCGCGTCGCTAACAGCCTGACGAATCTGCAACCTTTGATTCCTGACGCGCTCCATGGCGTCGATTTGCGACGCCGTAAAAAAATCGTCTTCGTCTGGAACTGGACGAAGTGCCGGAACTGCAATTAGCGGGTCCCCCACAACCCGAATTTCCACAGGGGTTCCCCCTTGTGTGTGGAAGATTGGTCGGATTGGAGGGGGGGCAATTGTGCGGGTTGGAGGGGGGGCAGCTGTTTCTCCTAAGTGCTGTCTTCCGGCAAATCTGTAAAATTAAAAAAACTTTAAAAATTACCCTAACATAACAAAATATAGGTAGTAAACTAGCTGAATAAAAAAACTTTGATTGGGTTTTTTTTAACCGATTTTGATTAAATGAAGCCTATGTATAGCCTAGAAATTCAGTAGTAAAACTCCAATTAAACTTAGTTCAGCAGTTTTTTGCGTGATCGACGGTGGAACAGTCACACAAACATACGACCAAAAAAAAAAAATTGAATTTTTGGCATCTATGACGTTTGGTTAACTAACAATTTCTACCTATAGATTTAATATATGTATATATAGATAAAAGCAGATGCTAACCATGGGGATCTTCCAAACGGTAAAAGATATACCAAAGTTTAAATTTGGGCAAAGTTGTGCAATTTTATGCTTTGCTTAAAACTAAAAACAAATTTTTAAAAAATCCGAGTGGTTCCGAAGAAAACCGAAAGAAAACTAAAATGTAAAACTCAAAAATGAATCCTTCGTCAGGTAGATCTTAAAAAAAGTGCCTGTAGAGAGTTTCAAGCATTTTTTTTTACCCAACTTTGGAAATAAAGGCGTAAGAAAATAAAAATAAAAAAACTAAAATTTTGTTTTCTTTCGGTTTTCTTTTTTTTTTGGTTTTAAATAAACCATAAAATTGCACGAAACACCCTGTATATATAGATAAAAGTAGAAGCTACTTTATTATTAAAAAATCAGCTGATTTCAATTATAAGTATTTTTACCTTCCAGGCCGCACAACTCGCTCATCCAACATCTGTATTTTTCGGGGCGGTTCGTCCATAGCTGGACCACGGATCCCCGAACAGCTTGCCGCAGCTGCCGCCATCGGAGCAGCTCCGGATGAGCCAGCCTCATGAGTTGCATATAATCTGTAACACAAAAAAAAAGATAAACACTGGGTTCCCTAAATTTTTAATGTGTAAAGCTATGGTATGGCGCCTTAAATTTCGTCCTGTTCGAAGTCCTTATTTAAATTAATTTCTTAATTTTATCAATAAGCATGTGTGCGGTATTAAAAATGTAACACTCACAAAAACAAAATCGTGCACATACGTGTCGAGAACTTTCTGTCAAAACCTATTACTACTCTTATAAAAAATAATATCTTTCCTGTGAGCGTGCGAAAATCGTATGTTCCATACTTTTTTTTAGCGAAAAAAAATGTTCAAAACTATGTTTAGTTTATTTTCCTCACGTCGTTGAAAAACAATTGTTTCTATCACTTGCGGAAACTTATTTTTTTCCGTACTTTAAATGCTTTACAATGGCATTTGCCTGTGCAAAGAAAATTACTTTATGCACTTGTCAGGAAAAATAGCTATTTTTTATTCTAGAAAATATGAAAGGAAATGTTATTTACACAAATAAAAAAATGTTTACCTCCTGAAGGATGCCGGCGTAAAAAATACCTCCATAGGCTCGTATGGAGGGATCTCGTGGGGAGGAACGTCTTCTTGCGTGATGAGGTCCACCACTTCATCGCCGCTGTCCTCTACCACTTCGTCTTCGTTTGGGTGCCTGTCCTCTATCACCTCGTCGTTTGGAAGCCTGTCCTCTATCACCTCGTTGTCGTTATTTAAAAGCTCCGTATCGAACGAAAATGGTGGCATGTCAGGCCACATATCTTTTTCTTCACAACCAACCATATTAAAACTATCTGCTGACATTTTTTTTTCCACTAACACGAACACCAAAAAAAAAAAGTTCAAACAAAATCTTCCAACTTTGGAAACTAAAGACAGACTAACTTGCTATTTCCGTGGCTGCTGTAAATGAAATCTTTGGTTTACCACCCTCTCATTTTTTTAGCTCCTCCCTTTGACTTCGCTGCACCAATTCCTAGGGAAGTACCTTTTTTCTCTTTTTAGAGCATGGTCTAACGCTCTCCTTTTAGAGTATTACCACACACAGAAAAAATATTCTAATGGTGACATAATAATACCAATTTAAAATATTAATTATAAATAATATATATTTTTTTTTTTTGCGACCGTGCGAGAAACAACAGTTTTCCGCACTTATTTTAGTTTGTAAAGTGACACACTAGTTAGGGAAATTGTTTTTTCCGACTATGACTTTTTTTTATTATCGACTTTTTGCGTAAAGTATCTTTTCCATCATTGCCTGCTTGCTCGAACTCCGCTCCGCGTCGTTAAAAGATTATCTTTTCGCACTAATCAGCATAATAAATATTTTCTACAAGCGTGCGGAAAATAACACGCACGCATTTTAATTCAAAAAAAAAATAATATTTCCCGTACAGGGAGTAAATTTGCTTTAAGACTTTTCACACTTAAATTATTTTTATGTACTTTCGGGAATAAATGCACCCATTTAATCCCGCTTTTGCGGGAATAAAGTGGGTCATTTATTACCTAGGGAAATAAAGCAAAATTTATGGACATAGCGACGCATACGTTTCTGCGTTTTGGCATACTGGATGTCATCGTTTGACATAAAGACAGAGCGAAGGTACATGTGGCGGTTTGTCTACAGAGTGCGATTTTTTTTTGAAAAATAAATAAAAAAATAGAGTTATTTTTTTTTACTTTTCTGCTTATTCTAAAGTGCATAAAATAGTATATAAACCTCAGGAGTAAAGTGATTCTTAATCCCTCGACAAATTATATTATATAAACTTTTTTTTTTGCCTCGGGATTAAATGTACCACTTTACTCCCTAGGTTTATAATGTACTATTATTATCGGCTGTTTTTTGTTATTCTAAGTGATTCTAACTCTGAATCTAACGGTTATCGCGTCTCGAAAAAGAATCACTTTCTGCGCTAGTTAGGTAAATAACTATTTCCGGTGCTGTAAATATATTTGCTATAAGACTTTTCGACCTTACATTTTTTATTATCGGATTTCTTGTTGCATTAATTTTTTTTTGCTAACTATGGTCTTGTGCGTCGAAGAAAGACTTTCTACATTGTTTAGGTAAATAAGTATTTTCTACGGACGTGTGGGAAACACCACTTTCCCACACGCATTTTAAGCCAGAAAGATTACACCGAGTTTTTCTTCGCACTCGGACTTTTTATTATAAAGTCAACTGCAGTCGCATGCGGGAAAGCTTAACTTTCCGCACTAATCAGAATAATAAATATTTTCTAAATGTGTACGAAAAACAACCCGCACGCATTTTGATTTTTAAAAAAAATGGGTATTTCCCGTACTAATTTGGCTTTAAGACTTTTCACCCTTAAATTAATTTTTTTATTATCGGCTTTTTGTTGCAATATTTTTTTTTTGCTTTTCTACGTGATCCAAATAAAAAAAAATATTGATCCTAACCCGTTATGAGGATAAGGTTGATTATAGCATCAATCATTCAAAAACACTCTATTACAATGTAACTTTCGAACTTTAACTTGCCATAATATTTACAATAAAAGCTGTCCCTAGATTAATGTTGATTGAAGCTTTAGTTCCTGAGAAAAAAATATTCGAAAAAAATCAAACAGAATGGGTACTATTTTTAACATGCTCTAAATGCTATCAAATGAAATAGCCGCGATCTTTTAACGTTATAAAATTTAAAAAAATTGTAAGGGGGAAACGCTGTGCCCCCCCTTCTCCCCCCTCCCCCCAAGCAAAATCAAAAATGTCAAAACCAACGTCGGTATGCAGTCCCTTTATAATAAATGACCGTATGCAGTGCGGATTTTGCAAGACGTATCAGCAAATAAAATGGTTCAATGCATCTGGAGTTTGTGAGGAATGCCAGGATTTGTTTGAAAGGACGACGGTTTCAAACGAGCCTCCTCCTAATTTATTGGAACTTGATGGTTTCCTGTCATCCACAGACTCGGAGATGGAAGAAAATTCAAATCAAAGAAATAGTTAATGGTACCCTATAAATATATAAATCTCTTTTTTTTGGATTAATAATAAAAAACTACACTTCATATCTTATGTAAAACTATTTTTCAAAAAAAAAAAATGTATATATATATATATATATATATATACAATTATTATATACTTATAATATTTAAAAAATACATTTTATTTCTGATGTAAAACCTACAATTATAAACTTACACCATGATAAAAAAACATTAAAAGAATCGGAAAAAATAACAAATTTACTTTTGTGAATGGGTTCCTGGAGGTTTTTGTTCATTAATTTTCTGGTTTATTTTTTTCCAACCTCGAGCCCCTGCTCATGAATTTTACCCTGCTGAAAGGTAAAACATATTCTGCAATTAAATTGAATCGAGAAAAATTGTAGAGCTATTTTTCCTTAAGATGGATTACTTCAACATTGTGAATATAGTTTTTGTTTTATCTAATGTCTGCCGAACTTTTTTTTAAACATGCAAACATTTCAGAATCGGTCAGAAATTTAAATAAAGAATGCACGTGTTATATAATGTATTATACGTTAATAGACTTATATTTAACAGCTTATATTGAAAAAAAAAATGAAAAGTAAGTACACGTATGATCATAAAACACAGGGACTCGTTTTTATAATTTAGGTAGATGTGACAACCTTGCCATGCCACGCCATGTCCCTGTTTTTTTTTTAATAGTAGTGTACTAACATAAACTTTAAAAAAATATAACGTGATTGTGTAGATTTATGCTTGTTATTGTGTGTTTTTTTACCACAATTTATTTTAATTTATTTATTAATCAACAGGCTGAAGCCCAATAAGTAATGAAATAAGCTGAAGCCCAATTACAGATCACAATTAATAAAACTAACTGACCATTTGCTTTAGTTAGGATTGTATTACGTGAGAGTTTTTACCAAACATGTTTTGTGATAATTCCAATATAAAAAAAGACAAATACTACACAAAAAAAAGCAAATACTACACAAAGAAAAGCCATAAAATGGATTTATGATAATCAATAACAAATTCTATAAAGCTACCCATTTTTTTTTTGCTGAGATGTGTGCTTGCTTTAGGAAGTTTAAATGTTATTGCATTATTTTCTGTATTATAACTAAGAATGGTAATAGAAAACAAAGACTTAGATTTCAATTGCTTTAAATTGGAAAAACTCAAAGTTTTTACGTTAAAATTTGGTAGGTCACACGTATTTCGCCTACATAGGTATCTTCAGACCTGTTACATAAAACGGCACTGTGGGGATTAATATTTAAGAAAACGGAACAAAAGAAAACAAAACTTTAAAATATTTTTTTTAAGAAACAACAGACAAATGAGTTAGGCATTAATTAAATAAAGAAACATTCTATCTTATTTTTGCCATTTGTTTTGAATTCAAATATATAAAAATATAGCCAAATAAAAGATTTTATATTTTATGTAGTTTATGTATCCTACAAATCTTTTTCGAGTTTTTTTTTATATAGGTTTTATGTTCGTTGTGATTTAAAGAGGAGATCAGCCAATACAACAGTACCCTTACTTACTTACTTACTGTACTTTATTGTTTCTGAAAATACCTATTTCCATACAGTATTGTGTTAAGCCTAGTATCCAGCAAAAATCTCAAAACTGTTGATTAAGATTTCTACAATGTAACCTGGGTTTACCCATGCTGCGGGTCGAAGTCCTCCATATAGGGGACAGACAAAGAGAAGACGGTATGTAGTTTTAACTTCATATATGTTGCAGAGGCTGCATATTTCATTTTGGGCAATCTTGTAACATACATTTTTAAACGAAAATTGACGAATATATGTGACGAACCTGGACAATTATTCTAATTAAGTTCAGTGGGCAGTTATAAATTTAGGTACATTGCACCTTCGGGTGGCAATTTGAAATTTGTGTAGAATAGTATATATGCAGAATTTTGCATATAATATAATAATAATAATAATAAATAGTCTTTATTGAAAGGTTGCATTACAAATTAAAAATAGTACAAATATTAAAAAACTGGAAACAACGTTAACCCTTTTATTTACTTAAATAAAGCAAGCAAAAATTGTACAGCTGTAAACTCTAATACACTCCCTTCTAGTAAAGTACGTTCCAATTTGTAGAAATCAATTATTTTTTGTTTTTTATTCAGCAAATATTTTAGATCTTGTTTAAATGATGGTACTGATGCACAATTAAAAATATTTCTGAAATTCGTTATAATATTTAACGCCATTGTAAGTAAAACTAAGTTCAAATAACTTGGAAAAATGCTTATGCATAGATAGTTTTTTTAGTTCTTGTTGGGATGGTATGTTATGAAGCTCACTACGATAAATTAGTTTTTCCCTCAGATAGGATGTTTTTGATCTTTTTAAAAGTTTAAAAATAAGCATTGGGAACGAGTATATGTATAAACTTTCAATTCGCAGCCAAGATAAATCATTGATTATGTTAGAAACATGATCGTACTTTCGGATACTATGAACAAATTGGCAACAATTGTTTTGAGTTTTTTGCAGACGTTGACACTCTACTGCTGCTAGACAGGGATAAAAAGTACAAGACAGTAGGAAGTAGTTGAGATAATGTATGATTCACATAGCCTTTTACGTACTTTAAAGTTCAAGATATTTTATTTAGTATACAATGTTTTAAAGTAAATGTACGTTTCTTGGCTGAGATTTGAGATTGAAATGTGTTGCTCAAATCTAAGGGAAGTATCCAGAAACACTCCCAGATTTTAGACTGTTTCAGTAAACTTAAAAGTCTGACCATCTATCTCCTCTATCTATATATCTATATTCTAGGGTACATTGTAAGTCCTCGCTGACTTGTCCTGAGACCTCCCTATAATACTTTGGATCAACTTTGTGCTGCCTATATCATACGTGTATATTATGTATAATAGAGGTCCCAAAATTGATCTAAATACTGCTTCAGTTGTTTAAAGATGGCTGAACGGCGGATCTTAAACCGTACGGATTTATAGGCCAGAAATCGTGTAGGCCAAGTTCCTCTTTACCATTTTTTTAAAGTTGTCGGCCTAGTTGAACCTAGAGCTTGGTTGTGAATTAAAAAGTGCTATAATTGTCTATTAAGCTCGGTATTAAGGCATATTTTTAGGAACCGCGAGTTGCCCATAAACAGCAGTTTCATAAAAAAATTAATATCAGTTTAAATATAAAGAATGTTTAATGGGTTGACCAAGTTTCAAGCCTAACAATGGACAACGATGTGGTGCGAGAAAAACAAAAATAGTACTCAAAACACTACTAATATATTTGTTTTAAAAGTGGGTCAATGCTTTCTGCACTAACAAATTCGACATGCTTGTAAAATTCTACTTCTGGATCAAAAACTATAACTAGGTCTTTCATCTCATTTAATGATTAAATTAGGGTAAAAAATGTGCAAAAACAAGACAATTTTTAAATCTTTTAATTTTTTTTTTAACAAGAAACCCGAAGAAGAAGGCTTTATTACGTTGCCCTGTCTACAGAAAGCCATGTAGTACACCTGGGGGGCTATTCCAGTGGCTCATACCGATATCGTTACGTAGCGAATTCGTTATCGCGGCAACACCGCGGTTTGTTTTTTTATTTCACAATGGCCGCGGCCGTGTCAATTCAACTTTGACAACTAAACTCGCACAAAAATATAAGTTTTGATTTGATTGAGAAAAATTAACATGATTTCTTCTGCGATAGTTGCAGACATCGGGAAACAAAATACTTTTTATAATTCCTGCTGCCTAGTTTCTCCTGTGTTCTCCAACCACCCCAATGGAAGACGAAAATAAGTTCACACCATATTTGGAGCCCACAAAGAACGGCACAGTAAGTAAAACTAGCTTTTGTTATGGGGAAATATTTGTTTTACTTATCCCAAACTTGTACATCACTGCTATTTTAAGCTGGGTTTATATTTTATACTCTTCTGTAAAGGGAATCGCAAGCCCTTATGATAGAATATAGATAAGCATGGCCCAACTAGTTGAGTTTATCACCCACTTAAATTAAAGTCAGGCTTGGCAAGAATGTGATACATTGAGATAGTTGATTTAAAATGAAAACTACTGACTTAGATTCTTGCAGTTCACCAAAGAAAAAATAACTACTTAAAGCTGTGATCAGATTTTGCATAAGTACTATTTTGATAAAACTTAAAGTGTATACTTCTTTTTAGGTATAACATGCTAGGGTATGTGAATGGAGCTACATGTAAGAATCATTCTAGTAGGACAGTACCACACAAGACCACAACTCGGGCCACAAATTAACTATGGATAGATTCAAGTAAGACACAGACCAACCTTCCAAGGCACTAAATGAACCTAGACAAAGATTCGATGTTCAATAGACATAGTGAAACTAACTTTCAGAAGAAACTGATGCAATATACATGTATGCTAAATGTTATTTGTTCTCCCATTAAAAAATAATAAGATAACTTTTAATGAATTAAAAAGTTGTGTAAAATATAGTACAGAAATAAAATTTTATTATTTAATTCTGTTAGGCCACATTTGTTTAAATAAAAAAATTTAAATGTCACTTAAGTGATAGTTATAGAACATTGGACCTATTGTAACTACGATTTTAGAACTTTTTCAAAAAAATTCGCAGTTTTTTTGGGGGAGTCATTGAAAAAGTGTGGGCCACTATATATTATTTTAAGTTATTGCAAACTTTTTAAAATAAGGCAGAGTTTTTTTTCAAGAGCCTTTAGATTGGTTTTGTGGGGTAAGATAAGTACAGTATTAAGTTATTTCAAGCTCTGATTGCTATAAAAAAGAATTGATGAAGATGTTTTAAAAAATTGGACTGATGTGATTTAATATTTACCTAAATGATATTTCTTTATTATTTTACATCCATTTTTAAATTATCTAAATGATATTTATTCCCACACACACATAGCATAGCTTGATATTTATATAGCAGTTGGCTAATTAAGCAAATTATTTTAATTTTTAATACCTGAGTAATATAATTTAAGAAACCTACTTAGTACCTACTTTAAATAAAGGGCCTTAAATGTATGCTGCATTTTTAAATTAACTCTAAAGTTTTACTGACTGACATGGCAAGTTTTTTACAATGCATTTAGATAAATTTATTTTTTTGGCTAGATTAATACTTTATACTAGTTTTTAATTTAATATTACCAATTTATTATATTACAAAGAAAAAATTGATTTGAGTTGATTTTGTCACTCTTAACATTGCTATTAAAAAATAATAAAGTTTGGGATAAAAAACTGATTTATTTTACTTATTGGTTTAAATGTTACTTAGAATTACAAATTGTTTTCTAATATTTCAATAATTGGTGGATTGTATCTTTTCTTTCATCAGCTTGGGCACTGCTAACCTGAAACAAAAAATAAGATGTATTTCAAAATGTAAGCCAGTGAAATGGCTACTTAAGATTGAAAGCTTTTAGGTTTGGTTTATAAAATCAATCAATTACACCAATAGTAACTTTTAATCACCTCACCCTTTGAACAAGAGTATAATCCGACTTATTAGACTTACATCGACTATATCTCACCAATTTTTTGGTCACCAGTTTTATTGCTGTCTGCCAATTTAGATTCTTTTAGAAAAGTACGGACCAAGTTTTACATTACATTCTACTTTGAAAATTTTATTATTGACTATCTTTTGTTTACCCCACATCTTAATATTTAAGGTAAAGTAGGAACTTAAGTGATAGTCAATGCTTGTGTGAATTTGGTCCAACGCACTTTGATTTAGAAACTAGGGGAGAGGATAAAACAACTTTCTGGCTAAGGTCGTAAAAAACTTGCCTGTAAAAAAAAACGATATGAATTTGGCCCTTATATTATTTAGAAAAAGTAATGTAAACTGTCGATCAAAAAAACTATCAAGATAGTGAATAATAATTAAAAACCTTGGGAAAACAAAGTTCAGAAAATCTAACAAGTTGGGATCCAAGTGGAAAAAGACTTGAGTTTTTCTTGTAAATTAACGAAATAAGTGTGGCTTATCCCCTAGTTACCCCAAGAGAAGATTAATGTTTTTTTTTAAATATCCTGTGGACATAAAAAGTTACCTTAAAACTTTATTCCTCCTTGAATTTTACTAATGAAATTTGAAATATTTAGGTTTTGGTGGCTAATAAAAATAGTAGAAAACAAAAACTTAAATTACAGCAATAAAGAAGTGGAAATTTATGTGTGGTTGAAACGAAAGTAGCCAATTTTACTGATAAATTTTTGGATTTTAAAATGTTTTCTTTTTAATCTGAAGGTAGCTTACCATATGTGTTTTGTCCTGCTAAAATGTTTAGTTGCATAGGTGGGGTGGGGTGCTGCCTGCTTAAATGTATTCATCATACATCTTAATAATTACGAGAAATCATTGATCTGAAATTAAATTTAAAGTAATTTATTATAGGTGTGATGTATGCAAATCTATAGTCTAATCAGCTAACCAGTTAGTTCACTTGAATTAATACTTCAGACAATAGCAATACCATGTGCTATTTTTTTTTTGTTTTTTCCCAATATTTTTCCAATTTTGTGCCAAATTTAAAGTTAATCATCTCATCTAGGCCTGAATCAAAATGAATGAATGACCTTTCAATACGAGGAAAAAAATGACCTAACTTTTTCATGTAAAAAGTTTAGATTTTTATAACATATTTTAGGTACTGTATTATCAATTTTACTTATTCTTTTTATTAGTGACATCCATAAAATCTGCATAAAATATGTAACGTGAATTAAATAATCCAATTTTTTAAACGTTATCTAACAAAAATGCATAAGATTTGTTATATAGGTGTATATGGTTACCCAGTGGCGACCCAAAGGAAGGGGGAGTCGAGGTAAAAACCCTCTGATACCGGTTAAAAAAACGAAATTATCTGAAATTATCCCAATAAAATGATTTCTGAGTAAAATTACAATTTATTATTATTAAATTTTTTAAACTTTACTAATTTTGTGTGATGATGGGTTAAATAATTTACTGATAAGAACTAGTAAACTTTGTAAAACAGTAGATAAAAACTAAAAGAGTTTTTAAGACAGGAATTTGATCAACAGTAGAGAGTTTGAAAAGTTAAAAGTTTTATGCATTTTGATTTTGACAAAGGTGAGAAACTTGGTCTTAAGATTATGGAGAAACGCAAAGGTTAAATATTTAAAAATGACTATTTATTACTGACATAATTGCGAAACTTAAAATGATGTTTCGTCAAAAACCACAATACTCTACTTTTACACAAAAATATTGTATTTACACACATTTTTTTGTTTACTAGATTTAAGTAAACATTTTTAAAACTCAGAATCTAAAACCGAGAGGCCAACACCTCCAATAGGTGTACGAAAACTCGATAATACCTGACAATACTTGACTGTATGGGACAAAATCTTAGGATAGTTTGCATTACTTGACAATAGGTGTACCTACAAATTTAAAATCAGGTGTTGGAATTGAAAACTTACCAAAACTGATTTCTATGGATAATTTATCAATATACATTGAGCAGCTACGGTAAGTGTTTATTCCCAAACTTCATAATTTATTTTCTCTCTTATTAGCACTACAGCATGGGTCCTGCTCTTGGAGATTTTCAACAGTTGACCTAAAAAAAGAACAGTAAATTACATTACATTAAAACATTAAAACTTTGAAAACCTTAAAAAAAGAAAATGTGTACATCAAAATTTGTTTTACCAAAATCAATTTGAATATATGAAAGTTAGGTACATGACTCTTATCTGTCTGTCAGAGGGAGGGAGTTCAAAAGATCTACTATCCTGTGCAAATAAAATAATTGAAGAAGGGGGGACAGTATGAGAAGGGATGCAAAATTTTTACTTGATCGTGCATAGCAGTTCAGAATCAGCCGCCTCTCTTCAACTAGGTACTCAATGCGGTCTGTTGTAAGTACTATTATTTATACAAGGCATAATATTTAGTAATTTGGCTATAACCTCAAAAAATACAAACATAAACTGTCCAAATAAATAATATTTGATTTTTTCTCGATATATAGGTAGATATTAGTTGATGTCAGATTTTTTTAAATAAAAAGTCAGTGTAATAACCTTGGATCAAACAAATCCTGCATTCTTGAATTTCCAACTTTTTTCTCTTATAGTGTATGAATATTTTGTAAAATTATTTTTCGGTTTTCTGGCCACTGGCTCACGTCTTTTCAAAATGTATAAACTGAACTTAAAATGGACCTACTATATCTTTGGTAATTATGCAGTTGGTATACGGTTTTCTGCCATTTTTGATTTTTTTTGAAAAATTCTTTAGGGGGGCACCTTCTAGGGTACCTAGGACCCCAAATCCGTCTGCGCCGGTTGATTTGTTTTTTTGATTTTTTTTTGTTTTTTTTTTATTTTTTTTCACTAAAACAAACCAAACCAACACAGTCCAACCCAACCTAATCCAAACCAACCCAAAACAATTAAAAAAACACTTTACAACCCTCCCTTTTTTCTCGTTAAAAAAAAAAAATCGGCCGCAGGCGGATTTGGGGTCCTAGGGACCCTAGAAGGTGCCCCCATAAAGAATTTTTCAAAAAAAAATCATAAATGGCAGAAAACCGTATACTGCATAATTACCATATCTTTTTGTTTACATTATGTAAGTAGTGTTCTTTAAGCACCAAAAAGAACAGAATAGAATATAAGATAAAGTAAATATAAGTACTTACCCAAACAAAAAATCTGGAGGCACTTTCACACAAGGCCCATGTGGATTTTTCTTCACAGAGAACGTGGCTTTTCCAAACAAAATTCAATAACGGTTGACCACCATCACATTGTGATCAGATTTTTAGTTCATATTGCGTGCAAAAAGCTCATGAAAATTATTATTTTCCCGAAATTTCGCCGCAACAAAAATCTAAACAAACTTGACTGACTGTCGGCATTTGACAGTTGTTTTGGGAAAGTATTGCTGGTTGCGTGCCATTTAAACCTTCTTTTTAATTAATAATAAGCGATGTTGCCGTAACAGTAAAAATAATGGCGATAGCGATCGTTATCTCATAACGATAGCCCACTGGAATTGCCCCCCTGACAGTGGAGACATTTTATTATGTTTGCATGTATAGACGTCTTTTTTTTTTCTTTAATCAAAATAGGTATCTCGTTTTTTAACACTAGTTAGTTAAACCAAACACAGTGACAGGCTAAAAAACGAGGTAGTAATAGGTTAAAAAACCAGACAGTGTCTTTTCTAGTCTCTTAATTAAATTAAATTCGAACAGCGTTTGCGAAAAAAAAAATATAACATAACCAAATACAAAAATATGTTTGTATTCAACCAAAAAATATAAATAAATGAAATAAACCGCAATTCTAGGCCATATCTTTTTAACAAAGCAGATTTGACAATTTTAAACTTTGTAACTGCATTTCTTAGAGATAGCCGTCCTTAGCTTTAGGGCTGTTTCCATGTCTAGGTTTGCTGGTTTCTCCTTTTTGGACTTTGTGGTTTCTTCTTTTTGTACTTGTTATATGTGACGTGCTTGCTTGACAACGAGTGAAGAGAGACTTAGTTTTTTTTGGAATATTATATAGCTCCGTCTGTTATTTTAAAAACGCGATATTTTTCAAGTCTCTACATATATGTACTCGTACTCGGAGAAGTTATCAAAGAAAATTTAAAAAATTTTGAAGCAAAATGAACTTGTGATGGGTTTTTTTTATGCTTGCTTTAAAAATTTATTGTTTTAACTGTATATACATATGTATAAGTGGCAATTTGTAACAATTTTTGAAAACTTAAATACATTTTGACGGAAACGGTTTTTGCACCACTTGACTTTTAAGATTATATCTAGTGACCGAAAACTCTTTAAAACCTTTAAAAAATAAAATTTAGTTATTGACGTAGTTGTTTATTACCATTTACTTTACCTTTTCCTCAGAGATCATAGAGCTTCAAAAATTGAAGTATTTTTATATAGAACTAGAGAAATTGGGCAAGCCCTTGTTTACCCGGTTAGAAAAAATTATTTTACTAAACCTTACCTACTACACAAGAAAAATGGAGCAAACCTTTATATGCTAACCCGGATTTTTAAAGCATTCGTTATCGATCGATCGATCATTTTTGCTATCGATCTTTTTGTGCATCGATCCTTTATCGATCGATCTTTTGTTGATCAATCTTTTATCGATCGATCATTTTTGCTATCGATCTTTTTGTGCATCGATCCTTTATCGATCGATCTTTAGTTGATCAATCTTTTATCGATCGATCATTTTTGCTGTCGATCCATAATTTTTTTTACATCTTTTATCGAACGATCATCACTCGTGGGACACCTATTGGATTTTTACTAAATTATATTAAAAGCCAAGCATATTGTAAAAATCGATTTTTGCTCTCGATCCCTTATCGATCGATCTTTTGTTGATCAATCTATTATTGATCAACCATTTATGGTCTCGATTCGTTATCGATCGATTGATCATTTTTGCTATCGATCTTTTTGTGGATCGATCCTTTATCCATCGATCTTTTGTTGATCAATCTTTTATCGATCGATCATTTTTGCTGTCGATCCATCATCACTCGTGGGACACCTATTGGATTTTTACTAAATTATATTAAAAATCAAGCATATTGTAAAAATCGATTTTTGCTCTCGATTCGTTATCGATCGATTGATCATTTTTGCTATCGATCTTGTTGTGGATCGATCTTTTGTTGATCAATCTTTTATCAGTCGATCATTTTTGCTGTCGGTCCATAATTTTTTCATCATCGATCATTACTCGTGAGAAACCTAAACACTGGTAATGTTAGTGAAGAACCGCGGCCGAGCACATTTTCCAATATATTAAAGGAATGTGGATAGGTATTAAAGGTGTTGGGTAAAAAAATTAGGATGGGCTATTTATGAATGAATATTTCCATTTAATCAAAAAATAAGTAATGAAAAATAACATACTTATAAAGGTGTATTTTTTAGCTTTTTTTAAACATTTTTTTACAACTAGTGGCTAAAATAATGCTTTTTCTTTAAAAGCGTAGTTTTAAAGAAAGAACGCAGTGAATGATTTAAAAAATGCGAGTAAAAAAAACAAATTTTAGCCGCGAGTTGTAAGTGTAAAATCTAGAACGCAAAAGCAGTTATTTCGATAATGGGTACTCCGTTTTTCTTGGTTAGTAAATTTTTTCGACATTATATGTGTGCAAAAAAAAAAAAATTTTTCTGTTCCACTGAACAATAAAGAAAAGTATTTTGCATCGATAACATAAAAACAAGTTTTTGCTATATGCGGACAGTGAGTAAAATCGTGTTTTTGATGAATATATAACAAAAAAAAAATATAAAGCAGATTTGCAATCGGCGACATTAACTCTCCTGTAAAAAGGGCGAACCTAGGAACTGATTTTTTACTACTTTTTTAGAAGAAACAATATTATTTAGTATATTTACTTTGTTTAAATTGAAAATATTTCTTATTTCCTTGTAGATTTAGCGTTCAATAATAGAAAAAAATGCGGCTAAAAGAAATCGAATTTGATTTGCAAGTTAGAATTTGTTTTTTTAAATAAAACTCTACCTTACTTTGGAAAAAGCTAGTATTTTCACCTCCTGTATAAGTAATTAATGCTTTTATTACCAACTGCACCGCAATGTTAAACCTTGTTTAAATTAAACCGGTGTTTAGAATTTGGCACTTTAGTATTTTAAGTTAAAAAGTAAAGTAAAAAAACCAAATGAATAGTTTTAAAAAAATACAAAAAACCATTAAAAGGTACCTAATGCTAGCAGTTAAAACTAAATAATAATAATGTTTTTATACGACTGCTATATAAAATGAGGTTTTTCACAAGGAAAACTCACTCTAGGGACGGTTTCTCAATAGCGAGTTAGGAATTGAATTTAACCTTTAAGTTAGCTTCAGCTGTCTTCTCTTTAACTAGATGGTTAACGCATAACTCGCTATTGAAAAGCAAGTCCTGAAAGTAGCGCTTTGTACACAGATATGTCAACATTGCACATCACGCATCATTATTAATGTTATTTGATGATGACTAACAACGTCAAAAAAAAAATAAGTAAATTTAAAAAAAATACAATTGTGTGCTTTTTTTTGCAGTCGCAGAAATAATACAGTAAATAACGTCTTTGCTCAAATTATGGATTTCGCCTTCGGCTCAGATTACCAACTTCGTCTCGATTGTGTCCTAAGAGTTGATTTCTAACCTTGTTTTTTAATATAATATTATAATCAAGTTGTTCTAGATACTAATAATTATTGCAAGCTACTTTTTTTGTTGCGTTTTGGTTCTTTGAAATTAAAACTAATATATATCCCCAACTATGCTTTTGCGACTCTGTATAATTTAAAAAAAAAAGAGCAATACATGCCACTGTTCATTTACCTCATCCTGTATACACTCGTTTCACAACGTATTAAAATCCTTATTCTAGCATAATCTCACCCCAACAAGTTACCGCCTATAGTGCACATTTTGATACGTGTGGTCTTTTTTCTAAGAAAAGCCGCTTACTAACATAACAAACATTAATCTTAGCGAAGAAATCTACCATTCACCGAAAAAGTTAAGTACATTTTTATGTCTCACAACAAAGGGATGCTCATTAAAAGACAAAATCTACCCATTTAGGGTGAAAAAAAAGCTAGGCATATATGCTTGGGACGGATATAATATCGCCACCTAAATCATATACCTACCTACACATTAAGTCAATATGCGACTTTTTTTTTTTTGACCACCCGCATGGTGATTTAAAGCTACTCTACAGTTTGGACCTCACACAAACGCAAATAAATACATCTTTTCTATTTTAAAAGCGTTGAATTTTTAACCTAAGTAATATTTATATTTTTTTAACTTTGTAGGACTATTTGTATTCCCATTAAAAACGCATGGTAGAACACTAAGCTTTTGCTATGCTTTTTGCTTGGTGTTTTACCATTTATCTTGGCAGCGCTTTGCGTTTTTTTTTTTAATCACGCAAATATGGGCCCAGAGTTGGCTGTTTCTTGTAAAAAAGTAAAACACATATTTTCTCAGCACAATTTGTTTATATTTTTAAGACAAATTTATTTTGATACATATAAATATATACAGCCTTACTCCTATACATTCCAAAAAAAAAACATAATTTTATAAGGTAGCCAAAACAAATATAAAATGAATATTAAAGCGCAAAAAAAACCTATCGTGTAGTGGTTAGTACAGCATGTTTTTAATGTTGAATAGATTTAGAATTAATCACTATTTAAAGTAAATCATCTTGTGAAATAATACATCAATAATAGGTACATACACTTTTATTAATTTTCTTCTAAATCTAATGCAAGTTTTATAACTTTGTCCAAAATATATTTGGGAGGAACGCCTTAATATCAAAAAAGTTCACTCTATAATTCTAACCCAATCAATCCGTTAACTAATGTGTTCAAATTCAAGTCTTTAAAGTATTCAACACAGAGAAATATTGCTTTTTTTGTATTTTTTCTTCATTAAAAAACATTCTTCTACGTTCCAAAAACCTGGGCCTCCGCCCCGCATTTCGGCATTTTCAGCTTCAAAACACCTATCTCGAAATAACTCGAAAATATACTCTATGGCCCCTTGCAAGTCGTGAAATTCTTTGTATTCTTTGGAATCAAACCAAGACATTTTCCTTGCAAAGTCAATATTTTAATATAAAAAAGAGTCACAACGTTTTACTATTTAGCATTTCGTCAGCTTCTGAAAGATATCTGCTAAAGTGCGGAATCACAAAAAGAGTTTTTTGTAGGTTTTCTTGTAACATCAATTGAAAGAATGTAGATTCGGTAAATAATCCATAAATAAACTGCTGGCAAAACAACGCTCCACTCAAATATCTTCTTACTTTTTCTAGTTCCTCACTGGTAACTTGTGGATTCGAATTAAGTTCTTCTGCTTTTGTTATGTATAACCAATACAGTTCGGAGATATAAGTTGTCACTAAACTAATATTTAAAGTCATTTTTTAACCAATTAATTTTATTCGACAAAATCAATCTTTAGTTTTGACTGTGTACGGGCCCCAATAAATTTAGGTTCACTCTGTCCAAGGTATGTTAAAGTACACTTTTGATAATTGTTTACAGCTGAAATAAAGTCGTCGCTAAATTTTTCCACCACTCTTTTTGGTAAAAACGTTTTAAACTTGTGTTCTGTCGAGCTGTCACATAAAGTCACCAAAATTGATTTTCCGTATCTAGTGCTAATTTGCTGCATATTTTCTATTACGTAAGCTTGATCCACATTTAACTTGCAAAATGTTTTCACTTCCAGTGACATGTTTTTCTCTTCATTTAATTGTGCATTAAAATTTGTCAAAAAACTTTGATCAATTTTCATTTTGATGGTTTTTTTAAAACGTTTAAACTAGTTTTGATGCTGCGTTGGAACTGTTATTCCTTTATATGTGATGAGTGAGTCTGTGGTTGTTAATTTTTGTAGGTGTTCCTCCAAGGCAAACCAGGCATGTTTCGGGGTAAATTAATTGGGATAATTTATCCTCACATACGGAACATGTTAATTTGTTTTTTTCACAGTTCATTCTATCCATATAAAGAATATTAACATGTTCATTCTTACCTACTGGGAGATTAATTC
This sequence comes from Oxystoma pomonae, assembly GCA_963921995.1. Lineage (NCBI taxonomy): Eukaryota > Metazoa > Arthropoda > Insecta > Coleoptera > Brentidae > Oxystoma > Oxystoma pomonae. The sequence continues at coordinate 74,194,444 of OY998166.1, read as the reverse complement.
CGTGGTTGAAATAACACTTAATACACAATGCAAAAAACTGTCTTTGTGCGACTTTGATAGCTACATATGACTCCGTAACACACATCGCCTTCTCAAGGTATCCCGGTTTTACTGTTTTATCTGCTCTAACATGTTCGCTCCTTACGACACCAGATGTGGCACAGGCGTTCTCCTCAAAAACCCCTTCATCTTCTGAGTCGGAGTCTTCTTCTTCCTCAGGATCGATGCCATTATTTTGGTCCATGTCTAACACCAACTCTTCCCTGCAAGAGGTTAGATCCTCATATCTTCTGGCAAAAAACACTTTTTCACCAGAAACGAACTCAATGAAATCACTCATTTTGTTAAATTTTTTTAAAGTAAGCTCAAAAATCAAATCTAAACTAAAAATCGAAAGAATATACGGCTATTTATATACCGATACTCTCCCACTAAAAATGTCTGTAATAAGAGAGGGGAGAAGTCACTTCTCCGTTATACAAATACCGACTTAAAGAGAGATATCCCCTCCTGGCTAAAAACTAAAGTAGTGGTGGGAGAAAAGTAGAGGGGTAAAGTGAATGGTGGAAATAAAGGGTGGGAATGAAGAGAAGGGGAAGTCGAAGAATAGGGATAAAGAGATGGGGCAGTCGAAGAGTGGGGATGAAGAGAAAGGGAAGTCGAAGAGTGGGGATGAATGAAGCGGTAAGGGGGGAGGGCAGAGGGGTGTAAATGGGTGCAGAGGGGGTAGTGGGGGTATAAAAAGGTAGAGAGGGTAGAGGGGGTATAAAAAGGTATAGGGGGTATAAAAGGGTAGAGGGGGTAGAGGGGGTATAAAAAGGTAGAGGGGGTAGAGGGGGGAGAAGAAGAGAGGGGGTAAAAATGAAAGGGTCCAAGTTCAAGGGGTCAAAGGTCAAGGGGTCAAAGGTCAAGGGGTCAAAGGTCAAGGGTCAAGGTCACAGGTCAAGTGGGGTGAAGGGGGGGGTGGCCACGCCCACCCTCATCTCCTCATTTTATTTGAAAGTGGCTAACCTACCCTACTTATGTTCGCAGTAGGCTGAAGCGGTCTGTATAAAACCCCATCAACATACCGGACTTCGCAGATGTTCTCGAAAACATACCTTCAAACTTCGAAAACCTTAAGACTAGCCGCAGACACGTGTTTCAAACTTATTTTGATCTCATCGGTGTGACAAAAGTCAGGACCAAAATGCCTGGCAGCTATTTGTAAAAAGAAAAATCAACTAAGTTTTGAAAACAACAACAAAAGTCCATTGTCGCTTGTAAAATTTATACAACAAAAACTCTCCACTTAGTATTACCTAGAGGCCCTGTATAAAATTTTTGACAGTTATTTTTTTACCACAGGTAAGCAAGTCGATTTGGCAGTTGTTAGGGAAATGTTGATAATTTTCTTGTATGTTGGCAACAACTGGAAATAAATAATTTTATCAGTTACTACGTTTATACGCACCTAAAAGCGCTTTTATATAAGGATGGTTTTAAATAAAATCGCTTTCTCCGAGGGTTTATACGTCGGGCATTAAATGTCATTAAATATGTCAGTTTAAAGAAAAAACAAATAAAACATCTTAGTTAACAACAGGTTTTTCGGAAAACTAGGGTTGAGTATTTCTTTAGGTTGGAAGTTTTAAAACGCTTATAACGACCCTAAAATGGGTTTTAATCGATAAACCGCTTTCTGAAATCGCTTTAAAATAAAATCGATTTAGTGCTTAAATCGGTTTTAGTGGTGTTTATACGACAACATTTTCAAATTGTCCTCATACAAAAGCGCTTTAAGAGGCCTTTACAAACAAAGTAAGTGTAACATTTTTGATTATTAAACGTAGATACATCAAATTTTAAATTTGATCATTTACATGCGGTTTAAAAATCGAATATTACGGTATAAGAAACTGTAAAAATACTCGCGCCTACGACTTTGTATTGTTCTCTTATCCAATGGAAAAAGGTATGAAAAAAAAGAAATAGAGAAAGAGATCATGCATTTACCAAACTGGAAAATTAATAAAAATAGTCGAATTTGCCAGGTAATATTATTTACATTTAAAATAATATTACATATTATTATTATTTTAAGAAAATAAGCAACAAATAAATATTTGTTTCTTTTAAATACCTGTTTTATTGCTCAGTATTTAATGGTTTTGTTTTTGTTATTTTTTTATTATTTAAATTGAATATAAGTAACAAAAAATAGGTCAATAAATTTTTTATATTTTACCTACTAGTAACATTTTTAATATCTGTGTATCTACCTCATGTTTTTTTGTGAAAGTTTGACATATTTTACTAACCAAAAAAGTCATCTTCATTCAAAAACAGTCTGGAAAATTATTAAAAAAAAGAGACAACAAAACATTAGTTCATTTCATAAAATCGCTTCTACATGCAAATATGAAAAAACTAGAAAGACAGGGCAATATGATTTGCCCACCTCTGGTAAAACAACAACTGTCAAATGCATAGAGGGCCTCTAGTATATACAGGTGTTTTCATCCTTTATGAACCAAACGGCAGGAGAAAAAAAGCATGTGTCGATAAGAAAAAATGAACTTAACAGGCTCCTGTCACACTGAAATGTCAAATCTCGAAAACGGACAAGTGCCTGTAGAAAGTTTTAAGCGTTTTTTGACAGCTTTAACAATAAGGGCGCAGAAAAATAAAAACTAAAAATAAAGATGTCGGTTTTTTTCGCCTATCTCCGGAACTACCTGGAATTTGTAACTTTTTTTTGGCTTTTCGCAAAGCGTCAAATTGCTTTGCCCTAATTTAGACCTTTTCGTATCTCCTACCGTAACATCTCCATGATGAGCATTGAATTTGGAACACCCTGTATATAGCCACAGACACGTGTTTCATAACTTATTTTGATCTCATCAGTGTGACAGAAGTCAGGTTAGTCAACTTAATTGATTATTGTTTTTTAAAATAGACGACTTTCTGTTAACCATTAGTGATTTATCTACTTATCAATATGCGAAAAGTCACTTAACTTTCCCTTCACTTAGGGTTAGTAAATTTTTCTACTAGTTTGTTAACCCTTAGTGATTTATCCACTTACCAATATGTGACAACTCACTTAACTTTTCCTTCACTTACGGTTAGTGAAATTTTCTACTAAGGACAAGTGAAGGCATCAAATATTGAAAAATTTGTCAACGTATTGCCATCATAAGAATTCGACAATCCCATTTGCTACGATCATTATTTTATTTATAGGGAGATGGAAATAAGTTAAAAAAAACTTGAAAAAAATCGATGACCGGTAACGAACCCGGTAACCCTTGGCTTAGAGATGCTTGTTCATATATATCCATGAAACGCCAAAATTATCTGATTAAGCTTTAATCATGATTAACACTTTTTAGTCGACCAATAGGAATCCGCTAAAACGCTTATATTCCGCGGATTCAACCTATTTCTTTATAAGCGCATCAAGCGCATCGTACAGTGGATAAAGCATTGGTCTATCAACCTGCAGGTTGTCGGTTCGAACCTTGTCGGCGCGTCGCATTTTTTTTATTATTTATTTTTTTTTTCTTAGGGTGTATTTTGATAGGACATAGTTTTCATATTTTATTTGCCATTATTTTTTATTTTATTTAAAACCATTTTAAGAGTTATACTGGTTTTGCGCTACTATATAGATATCGATTTACTAACGGTTAGTAGATACTTCACTTACGGTAAGTGAAGTTTTTACTTATAGTTAATATGTTATTTTATAACCTTAAGTAGGTGAGAAAACTTACGGTAAGTAGCCAGTTCACTTATCTCATATTTAGATGAAGTTTCTACTTGGGGCTAATAAATTCTTACTTAGGATTAGTGGATATTTTTCTAGGTATAGCTGGCCAGGCATTTTGGTGCATCCCAGTAAACAAAGAAATATTCTAGGAATATTCCTTGTAGATGATATAAATGTGATATAAATCGATTACAGAATGGGTTTTTCATGTAGTATTAATTTGAATAGAATATTATTTTTTTAAATATTCCTGTAACATGCTAACAATCTTCTTTAGATAAAATTTTGTACAATTTATTTACGACACCTTTAACAAAAACACGCATAAATGTTTCTATTTTTAAGTAACACTCGCCTATACAGGGTGCTCCAAATTCGATACTCACCATGGGGATCCCCTAAACGATAGGAGATACGAGGAAGTTTAAATTATATAGGGCAAAGTTGCGGAGTTTGACGCTTTACTTGGTGTTGTTGGTGTTGGCAAATTCCCATTCTTTTATTCATAATCGAGCAAACCGGGCGCACTTTTTTGCGTTCGTTTTTAGACCGAACGAGCGAAAAGAGCTCCTCGATTAGCTTGATGCTTTTTGAGCGAGTATATCGAGGTCTGTCAAACTGCGGAAATTCTAACCTAGAAATTTTGTTTATTTACCGTGTAGTGCCGAGTTTAGATATTTTTTAACGTTTGATTAGTTTCTTCAATGCCGTTCGTTCAAATTTTCGACGAAGAAAATGTTTTATACAACATAAGCGTAAGCGCCGAACAATATTATAAGATTATTTTGCAACAAGGTAAGTAAAATTTTGTTGCCTCATTGATGTGGCAAAAACAGTCTTCGTAATGGAAAACGTTAGCGCCTGCTAGCAAAAATGAAAACACAAACTTTGCAAAAACAAATTTGAAGGTTAGGTTAAATAAAAAAAAACTCTGTGCGGGAAAAGGGCGTTCGTTTTTTGTTTATCGCTGCACGCTACGCTCTTTGAGCAGATAAACGAACGCACCAAGTGAAAACTAAAAAAAATTGACAAAATCCGAGTAGTACCGTAGTCCTTTCTGAACCAAACAGCAGCAGAGAAAAAGCATGCGTCTATTAGAAAAAATGAACTTAATAATGCTTTAGGTAGACCTTAAAAAAGTGCCTTTAGAAAGTTTTCAGCGTTTTTTGACAGCTTTAAGAATAAAGGCGCACAAAAATAGAAGCTAAAAATGAACATTTTAGTTTTTGGTACTACTTGGATTTTGTCATTTTTTTTTAGATTTAAGTAAATCATCAAATTCCGCAACTTTCCCCTAATTTAAACCTTTTCGCATCTCCTACCATTTAGGAGATTCCCATGGTGGGCATCGAATTTAGAACACCCTGTATATATTATATTTCTTATATTACATTAGTTTTATCATGTAACTAGTACATGAAAAATCCCCTCTGTAATCGATTTGTATCTCATTTTTATCATCTAATACGAACTTTCTTGGAAAATTAATGATCTTGAATGTTCTTTTTGTGTTTACTGGAATATAGCTAACCTGACTTTTGTCACACTGATGAGATCAAAATAAGTTTGAACAACGTGTCTGTGGCTAGTCTGCATGTTTTCGAGAACATCTGCGAAGCTCGATATGTTGATGGAGTTTTATAGCCCCGGTACATATCCTTTCTCAATGAGCATTTTTGTCTATATAAAAGTTACAGCAAATAATATTAAACCTTCATATAATAATAAGTTATATTATTTAGTGTTGGTGATAATTTTATAACTCTAGTATATCTCTTACGTGAGTAAAAAAGACTTGAAAAACAACTGACCAACACCAGTTTATAATAATATAATGGATAGAAAAACAACATATAGATTTTATAAAACTTCCTTATGAGCCCTTAAGTCTAGAGATTATTATAAAAAGGATTGACAACTGTTCTAACAACACTACATAAAAAATTAAAGGTTTTTATGGATTTAGAAATATAAATTTTCCATCTTTCTTCCCTTTATTATTATTCTTTTTCCTTTTACAATAAAAAAATTTGTAAAATGATGTTTACCAATCTTCTAAAATAAATAAAAATGAAAGTGAGATAAGTTGAAGCAGGAGTATGAATATATACTATAGTCAAATAAAAGCTGTTTTTCAAGTCATCCTACTTTGAAAATCAGGTGCGGTCCCGTGTGTACTGTAAAGTTTTCGAATACACTCACATAAATTTCATGCGCTCCAAAAACACTTGAGAAAACGAAAAAAAAATATTCATTTAAATATCACTTTTTTTTCATACACGTTTTTTGCTTTCTGGGACAAATATTGAATTTTGTATGTTGTTCTTAACCCTAACAAGCAATATTTTGACTGAAACACATGTTGAAAGTCCATAAATAATGTTTTTATTTAGGCCAAAAACCTATTTTTGGAATCCAAAATGGCGAAAATTTCTGACAATTCTATAAAAAAAACAATACAACTATACCACTGTTTACCTCGTCAACACTATTTTATGACCCTTTTAAAAAATGATGCTAGTTGCAACAAAAGGCTGCAGATGGCGCAGTGTTGAACACTGATGGTCCGTTTTTGCGAGCTTAACATAGTTACCATTGTTCTCTTTCCAGCATACTACAAATGCCAGGAAAAATACCCGCCTCCACACCCTTCAAGCCCGCATAACTGTCGAAGGGTGTACAGGCGGGTATTTTCCGGGGTGTTTACATTTTCCGCCGACCAGCAGTATCAGCGTATACCCTCGAAGTTTCACGTTACATTTTTGCGAACTTAACACGGTTACTATATTGTTCTCTTTTTCTAAAACACGGTTACCATCTATGCATTTCTCATTCATGGGTCCCCCGAATCCAAACACGTATCACGTGGTCTAAGCGAGATCTGCCTATACAAGTTCATGTCGGACCACGTGATGAGTTTTTCGAGTCAGAGTGACTGCGCATGGGAAACGCTGGTGGGAATCGGGTGTAAAATGCATTCGATCCCGATATCTGTCATCGTCAACTATCTCAAGAAGATTTGGATCTCCTATCTCTCTCATATTGATGTAATTAAAACAAGATAATAATGGTATGGTATCTCGCAAAAACGCGACTTTTGATGTAGCAAAAACGCGCCTTTTGATATCGCAAAAACGCGCTTTTTGATGTCACAAAATTATCCTTAAAAAATCTTGTTTGCCTTGTTATTATAATTGCCAAAATAAATTAAAATTGTTTTTTTGTTCTAAAAACAGTTGTATTATAACCACTATATAAAGAAATTAATAACAACATTATAGAAAAAACCTTATGGGCAAAAAAGTTTTATGAATGAGTTCATAAGAATATTACAGACATCAATTTATATAACTATTGTGTGTGAGTTCCCAAGTTTTTATAAGTGTTTCTCGAAATATTTTCAATCTTATCTTATATAAATTTGTTGTTGGTTATTTAAGTTTTTATAAGTGGGTTGATAGCAACATTTTAAAAACCAATCTATATATCTTTTTTTTTATAGATGGGTTGACAGAAAGACTTTAAACACCAATTTATATAACTTTTGTCACTGATAACTTATATTTTTATAAATATGTTGGTGGAAACATTGTTATCACCAATTTATATAACATTTGTTACCGATAACTTGAATTTTTATAAAGATGAAGTAATATTTTTAACGCCAGTTTTATGTTACTTTAGGGTACCATCAATTTAGAGCCTTTAATAAAACAAATATACAAACTCAATTCTTGTAGGAAACTTCTATATACCCTAGGGTATGAATGGAACCTTCTTTATAATAATTATATAAATTTCTGTCACCAGAAGTTTCTGAATATACTCATTGGGTTGGTAATACCAAGTGGAGAAAGGCCCTGAAGTTTTTCTTGTAGATATTTATATACTTAAGCTAAGTAATTCTTAGAAGTTTATGGTTTTATGTTACTCAACTACTATGCAATGATAAACATGTTACACATAAACCATTACCCTCTCGTACTGCACCTTCCAACTTAACATGCTACCTAGGCGTCGTATTAATCAAAGGTTTTCCGACAAAAAACCTTCATGTCATTCCTTCATTAGAAAGAAACAAGCAGAAAATTCTACATAATAGACATGATTGAATGTCAATATATAAAGAGGTTTTTACTGTATTCTCGACCTAAATGGTTTAAAATTAAGTATGTCGGTATAAGGAGATACAGCTGGGTACCCAGCAAACATGGTTCCCTCGGGCCTTCGTCGGTCCGATGTCGATTGCCGAATTTGTCGTCATCGGCACGACGTCGATTTACGACATCGGACCAGCAGAATTTTTGGTCCGCTTTAAGATGTAGGCCCAACGTATGTTTGCCGATGCAGCGTTAGACTGTGGCCCGTCGTCGGTCTAATGGTAAATTTTACTTTTTGCTGACATCGGCATACCGTCGCCGTACGATTAAGGTCCGATATGGTTTAACCACATGGTACCGACGATCCGCTCATAACTGCTTAATTTGGTCGGTCTAACGTAGGCAAGCTGGTCTCGGCCTGACATCGGTAAACTATTCAAGTCCGACATTTGTTTCCTAAATTGGTCCAACGTCGGCGATTGACGAAGGTCCGTCGGTGGTAGCTTAAAGCGGCCCGACATTGGCAAACTACAAAGTTTCGATAATGCGGGTGCTTAACCAGTCGGGCTGGTTTAAGTGGCAGAAGAAGTGATTCTTGTAGAGAAGTACCACCATCTTGTCAAGTCTGCATTCTAGTTTTCAAATATCTTTGCTCATTATATATATAACATTATCTTCGTACAGGGAACATAGTGACTAATGTCACTATGTTCCCTGTTCGCCATCTCTACATACTAGGAAGAAACTATAAGGCAGTTTAAAAATTTTGAGGTGACGTAGTCGGTTGCCGATTCTCGTCCGATTAAACAAAGTTCCAATCGGACCATCGTCGGCCCTAAAGCAGATAAAGTGGTCGTCGGCATAAAGTCGACTATAGTAAATCGGGCCATCGGCCAAGTTCCTATCGGACCATCATCGGCCCTAACGCAGATAAGGTTTGCGTTGGCATAATGTCGACTATAGTAAATCGGGCCATCGTCAGTTGCCGATTCTCGTCCGATTAAACAAAGTTCCAATCGCACCGTCGTCGGCCCTAAAGTAAATAAAGTGGGCTTCGGCATAAAGTCGACTATAGTAAATCGGACCATCGTCAGTTGCCGATTTTTGACCGATCAAACAAAGTTACAATCGGACCATCGTCGGTCCTAAAGTGGTGTCGGCATAAAGTCGACTGTAGTAATGTGGTCTCCGTCAGTTGCCGATTATTGACCCAGAACTGAAAATCGCAATCTGACCAACAGCGGGCCAGAGTGTAGTCGCCGAGGCCGACACACTGCCGACGTTAACGACATTGGGTCGGGTGTTTGCTGGGTATAGATGGGTGTCCAGTAAATATTTTTTTATTTCATACTGTATTTTAATATACTCCATTACATTTTTGGTTTCAGTCCAGTAAATGATACATTACATCACTAGTCCGGGAAAGTAATTTTCCCGGACTAAAATCAATATTCACTCTGGGAATTGATAAATTACATTACTAGTCCGGTAAAGTAACTAAAAAAAATAAAAATAAAACTTACAGTATGAAATAAAACGTTGTACGATACACAGCCGTGAAATTTCATTAAAATACCCGTCTAGAAATTTCGGACTCGGCTCCTTCGTCGCCTTGTCCGTAAACATCTAGACTTGTACTCTAATAGAGCATTTCCTGGCCCGTAAATTACTATTTTACAAAATAAAGCAGCATTAAGAAAATTATATTTGATCTGATAAAAACAGTTTTAATATCCCGTAAATATAATTCGGTGCGCCATTATGGTCTATATTTATGTAGTTTCAAAGTTATTACAAAAAAATAACACCCTGTAGGTATATTAAAAATTAGCGAAAACAGAAGTGTGCTTGATGTTTTGATGTCGAAAGTCTATACACCAATGTCCCGATAAAGGAATCGCTAGATATTATTAAACAGGGACTGGTTGATGATGAATCTCTTTATGAACGTACCAGCCTGCCGCTGGAGGGAGTGAAGGAGTTGTTGGAGTGCTGTCTAAATAATTCTTACTTTCATGTGAAAGATAGATTTTATGCTCAGGATGACGATCTGCCAATGAGTTCATCGCTTTGGTCAATATTTACATGGAGTGGTTCAAATCACATGCGGTTGATACCGCAACATATAAACCTAGTCTCTGGGTAAGATATGTTGATGATACTTTTATTGTCTGGACCGGGAATGACCAACAACTTTCAGAATGTCTTCACCATCTAAATAATATAAGATCCACAAATTCACAATGGAGTTTTGGAGCACAATTGTAAAATTCCTTTTCTTGATGTACTTAAGTCAAACGAGTAGAAAGCGACATCAGGACAACAGTTTATCGTAAACCCACTCACACAGGACAATATTTAAATCAAGGTTCAAATCATTCCGCTACAACCAAACGAGGCATAATAAGAACTTTATATAACAGAGCCGTTCAAATTTGTTACGATTCTCATGACTCGGAAATCGAAATAAAAAACATTAAGAAGGATCTGCAGCAGAATGGTTACAGTCCTAAACTTATAACAGATACTATTTCTAAATTTCAGCCAACAGGACAGATATTACAAGACGAAAACCAGGAGAATGCATTTATTAGAATTCCATACAATAAAGGAGTATCAGAGAAAATTCGAAGAGTAGTAGCAAACAACTTTAATATTAAAACAGCTTTTAAATCTAATAATACAATTCGAAGCCTTCTTAGTAAAATAAAACTGGAGAACAAACAAAATAAGGAATGCATTTATCAAGTTCCTTGTGAGTGTGGTGAATCATACATAGGCGAAACAAAAAAACCACTATCTGTTAGGCTTAAGGAACATCAGACGAATACCCAAAGAGGTGAAACAACAAAATCGGGAATCGCCGAGCATGGATGATCAAAATAACACCGAATGAAGTGGACAGAAGCTTTTCACAAGGAGTCACACTGGAAGAAACGAAAATTCCTTGGAGCTGCTTTTATTAGGCAGAATCAGGGTATTTTCAGTAAACCAAGTGTTGAAATTCCAAATATTTGGAAGCCCTTTCTTCGGCGGAGCCAACTTCTTAAACTTCACGGTTAAGTGGTTTCCCATAGTAGGTATATAAGTACGTAGCCTTAGAAATAGATTGTAGTTTGCACCTGAAGACGATTAGAGATTGTGCTTATCGAAACGCCGTGTATAAATAAAATATAGGCAATATAAGTACGAAACACAGAGTTAATTTCAGACAGAAGTGCGCCTAAATATTGGCATTCATTCAATTACGAAACACCCTGTATATAATTGACAATATTCTGAGCCGCATTCGAGCTTAGATGCAACTAGCCCCATAAGGGTAAACTGCATCCTTCTAAAATTTTGATAAGGCATTAGTGGCTTGCTATATAAAAAAACAGATAGAAACATGAGCGGCACGACATTGAGTGTGACGGGGGTTTATAGAAAAAGCCACACGGAAGGGACACTATTGGTTGGAAACCAGTGTCAAAAAATAGCAATTTTTTGTGAGCTTACTATAGATTCTATTGATATGTTCTTTTAATTGCATCGGTCTGAGAGAGATCAATCTTACAAGCAAATGCTCCCCCTGCACCCCCCTTTCAATTAAAATATAACTCTCCTCATTAAAATAGCAGTGGCGTAACCAGAAATCGATTCTGATGGGGTTCAATCAAGTACCTGCCTATGGCAAATTTTTAAAAATTAGGTAGGTACCTATTGCTTCAGATCTTGAACTGAAGGGAGGGAAGAGGGGCGGTTTAATAGGTGTTAAGTTAGTGTATACGAAACAAAAATAATTATTTTTAAAAGCAAGTCTCATCTAGTCTCATTTGCAGATTTTTCTCAAAATTAATTCTTAAATTCGCCGCAAGCAAAAATTTTGAAAAAAATTGTTGATAAAAAAATTGGTTAAAATTAAACAAAATTGTAACAATATTTAATATTCGTATAGCGCCGCACACGAAAAGGAAAAAATTATTTAAAACTTTTGATCTCTTAATTAGGTTTTTTGTAAAATATTTTTGAAAAAGTAGATTGGGTTAGAGGCCAAGAAGGGGTAGGTTGCGATGGTATATATAGATTTGTTGCCAAATCATAAATGCGCCGCATATAAAAAATTTAAAAAAAAATTATACTAAGAATGCCATTTATTACACGTTTTAAATGCTTGTGATAAAAATTCCTTAGAATTAAACTAAAATTGTAACAATTAATGAAGTCATAGCATCGCAGGCAAAATTTTTCACATCAAACACACGTCACAAACCAAAGTAAAGGGTCAAAAAAGTTGAGTAGCTATAGCTCTCCCTGGGGCTCTTGATCATGATTAATTTATTGTAGATTGGGTTGGACCTCCTGGGGGGGGGGTTAACCCCCAAAACCCCGCTCTGGCTACGCCACTAGAATTAGTTACCTTTGAAAGATGTACCGCACCCCTCTTTCAATTAAAATATAACTCTTTCCTTGAAATAGTTATCGTTGAAAGATATACGGGACAGAAGGGTGTATACAGGCAAGTCTGATAGGCCATTTTCCTGGTAGAGTCCGATTATTAAGTAAATGGGCCACAGCAAGCACGGACGATGTGCGGCGTTGGCTTGTTGTCTCTGTTTGAGGCCAAGGCCGAACACTGTGGCAGGGGCGTACGTATCATCACAGAGACAACAAGACACATAGTGAAATAAACAGATTAGAGCCTCTACGCCTATGACTCCATACGGCAAACCAATCGCGAGGTAAGTGGGCGGGCTTCAGACGAAAATGGGTTTCTACGCATATTCCTTAGCTGGACCATTTACTTCTTAACCGGACCCTAAGCCTAGGTGTGGTATGCTGGATCTCTCTCAGCAGAATGCATTTAGAAAAAGAGAACACTAGTAACTATAGCAACTAGTAAAATTAGGTAGGGGCAGCCGGTGGCGGATCCAGCAATCAGGCCCCGCTCTAGGGCCGGACGAACCGGGCATTTGTCCGGGACGGCAAATCTAAGGGGCGGCATTTTGGCTGTGAATGTGACAAAATATTGATAAGTTGAATAGTTTCTAATTAATCATCCATTTTTTTTACGAAAATTAAAACGCGCTTTACATTTCGTATTTAGGAACTTCAATTATGTATAACAGTAAAGTATACAAAAGTTGTGGTAATACTGGTAATCCATAATTAAAAAAACATAATGACACTTTTAATTAAATAAGAAAAAGATAGGTAGGTACAATATTTTGTGCAGCGCTGCAACTTGTTTGAGTATGAAATAATAACATGCATTAACTTGTTTATTAGGTGGTGAAAAAATGTGTTAAAACAATTTGTTATACAGAAGAAGTGTTTAAAAGAAAAATTGAGTTAATTTATAGTATGGTTTGCTAAGTTTTGAAAGTAACTACATCTATTAATTTGTATAAAACAGGTCCAAGCACCTACTAAGTTGATATAGAAAAAATATTTTTAGTTTCTGTACCCTTAAGTAATTTTTGTGCCCAATTTCACTAAAATCGGTTACGCCGTTTTTGCGAAATCGTTTATACAGAAGCGCACACACATACAGACGGACATACAACTTTTTTTATTGTTGATTGAGACTTATGTTGAACCAATTACACATATTTCATAAAATTTGAAAAAGTTAATTTTGTGGTGAAACACTTACCTCTAGTCTGGAGAGGTAAAAACTGGTTTTGGGTAAGTTAAGATTATTTTTTTCGTAAGTAATTTAATTTCCAAGGGCTTGGTACTTATTTTTTTAAATTGTGCAGGATGTCGAATATTTTATGGTTTTGGGGGATTAAGGGTATTTCTAGAAGAGATAGAAAAAACCGACCCCCATTTGTGGGGCCTAAATTTTAAGTGAAGTTTACACATTTCATCGGTATTTCAATGTAAGGACCCTGTAAGGGTGTTTCTGAAAGGTCTGTATTTTGGGACATGCTCTATAACTTCTTTATTGTAAAAATTTTGACATTGTGGTGAACCTTTTTAATGGACTTTTTAATGGGTCTAGCCATTTAATTAGTTTTTTTCTGTTTCGAAGGTATAACACAAATTATTTTTTTTCCTTATAGGACACCCCATATTTAACTCGAAAATGGTTGGGGAAGTGTGGATATGATGGCCCCCTTTTTTTCTTTAGCATTTTTTTATGGGTAAAATAAGTAATATCAATACAAAACTTAGCGTATAGTTAGTTTTCAGTATACTTTAATGAAAAACGATTCATATTAAACAAAATATATTATTTTTTTGTCAATTTTTATTTATTTTACTTCAGAGCTGCCATCATATCAAACTACTTGATATGATGGCATACCATATAAAAATAGCAATCTAACGAAAGAATCATATGTCATTCTGGAATAACACCTAAAAACTATTAATCCTAAATACAACTAATACTTAAAACAAGCTAATCTATATATTATATTACTTTTTTTATTCCATCTCTATTGAGAGCTTGGGGTGCCATCATACCAAAATAACACAATCGTATATGAAGCTTAATTTAATGATTCTAACAACAAATTTAAAAAAATCATAACGTGTAGGCCTATTCCAATGCTATTAGCTAAGCCTAAAATATTTTGGAAGTAACTAAGATAATTAATAAAAAACAAAAGGCTGTAAAATATTTTAGACATACCAAAAACAATAAAAACGTTTCCCGACCACTGTAAACTAAAGATTTAGCTGAGTGCTTCATAGTAGATCATAGGTGGCGCGAACTATGCTAGAAAATTTTTAAATAGGCTGTAAATTGTTGATCGAGTACATTTAAAAGATAGAATAAAAAAAATTGCAGAAATAAAAGTTCGAAAGAAAAGTTTCTTGTAACTTTAGGGTACCTAGGTGGTTGATGATATTGTGCTTAGTTTTTATGGAATATTCCTAGTTGTAGTTTGTGCATTTACACATTAATTATGTTACGTTTTTTTTAATATACGTGTTTTTTTAAAATAATATCCAATGCTTTAACATGGCGTATCTTGCCAAACACTGAGTAGTTGATCCTGATTGGATGGAAAATACCAGTATAAAAAAATATATGAAAAAATATGCATGTATGATCTAAGGGGCGACATTTCGTCATTTTGTCCGGGGCGGCGTATGGGCTAGAGCGGGCCCTGCAGCAATTTCACCAAGGGGGAGGGGCGCAAGTAATAAAACTTATATACGCCGGCTCAAGCGACTACGAACATAGGGCAAAAAAGTACTTTTTATGGTCATCATTGTTTTTGGGGGTTTGGTTGGATTGGTATGTTAGTTAGTGGTGACCTAAACCTCCCCACTAACCAAACAGTTTTCACCTACATATGTTCGTAGTTGCAAGCGTGAGCCGTTGGTGGTGACTAACAGATACTACCTGATACAACCAATTTATTTTGGCAAACTTATTTGTTATACAAATCCTTAAGTCTAAAAAACAAAAAAATTCATTCAGTATTAACATTCCAACATTATTATCATATAAAAAAACTATCTAAGATAGATTCTAAATCCAGGTTCATTGAATGATCTCCTACCGTGGACCGAAGATAAGTTTTCAAAAGTCTTAAAGTGGAGAAACTTCTTTCGGCGGTAGCAACCGAAACAGGAAGAGGAGAACCAATTTTTAATGCGTTGTAGGTATTGGGTTAATCATGTTTACTACACAGTGTCAACGTTGTTAAGTCATCGTCGCATTTACCATTTAAAGTTTCGTTTTTAAACAGTTTTAACTCTCCTATTACCAATGTGTGAGAAAGGTTGTTGAAAACTGCGCCAAATTTTTTTATAATTTTTGTTACCATACCTGATATTTTTTCTGCATCGCATCTTTGAAGGGTGGTTGGAATGCATACATTTAATAGAGAGATATCTTGGATCGCCCTCTGTATGAAACTCAAATATGATATTTGTCAGACAGTTGCATGAAGGCTGCAAATTACGATATTTAAGTGATTTCCCAACAAACACAACGTGGTTCGGACGCTAGCGCATCTCTTACAATTTTTCGGAAGCCAGCTGGCGATGGCGGCTCGACAACTTGGAGCACCGCGGCACGTATACCACCCATGAACGCTTGGGCATCTGTCGTCCGACAGCCGGGTGGGTGCGAGTATTTTACCTGTAACTTAAAAAAAAAGTGTTGAACGCAACCGAGATCCGACCCTGCGCGGGTAAGAGTCTAATACTCTACCACTACGCCACGAGCGTAGTTTATTTCTATGTTGCGAACCCGCCGCGAAGAAGGTTGCGTAGAGCTGGCGCCTACCAAGCAATAAAACTCTTAATACGGTCAGGCGTTTTTCAAGCAAGCAAAGAACCTACTCGTTAGAAAGCGCATTTTGGTGGCGTTTAACCAACTTCGGAATGTAATTTTTTTAGGCAAGAGGAATACTCTAATCTTAAAACATATTTTCTTAAGAAGTCGTTTAAGTTACGCAAGGCAAACCTATTTTTCTTACCTACAGATTACTACAATCAAAATTATAATATTATGGCTCAAAAAAACCTTCAGATTGAAAATTAACAAATATGCCTTATTTTTTTTTGACTCTTGGATACAGCTTGTGTTCTGTTTAGCAATTTTAGCCACTTTCTTTTCATTTATTCTAGAGACCCGTATTTTCTTAATTGAAACAGAACAGTGACTATTTTTCTGAATTTGATAGCGGATATCTCAGAAACTGGTCATAGAAACAAAATAAAAATTACCCATTTTCTTAACTAGCACTAGTTATACAACATATTCAAAATTAGTTGAAATCAACTGAGATATGTTTTGTAGGAGTGTCCAGTGCGTGGTTCTTCAATGTTTTTAAAACTCTGATAACGTTTAGGGGGGGGCGCACGCTCCTGCGCCTCTAGATCCGTCACTGGGGGCAGTTGCGGGGAGCAGGCGGAAATAACTGTAGCACATGTTTTCGCACGCGCTATCAAAGATTGATCAAAGACGGACGTCTACTGCATGTCTCAGATATACGGCATTTATTACGGTGATCAAAATAATGTTTCTTCTTATTATTTGTCATAAATTTTGTTTAACAAATAGTTAAAATAGGTTATTGGTGCAAAGAACATAACTTCCGTATTTATGTTCTATTTGCAGATTACCAAAATGTAATAAATTCTTATGCAGGGTGGATTCTTTAAATGGAACGGTGGTTCTAGCGGCTTTTGGGAGCTAAAAGCGAATCTAAAAATAAATTTTGGGGCCCCCACCTTTTTGAAAAGCTTATTAAAAAGATAATTCAACGCTGTATTTTTTTTTGACATCTGTCAGTCAATGTATCAAAAATTTAAAAAGATATATTTCTTTATAAATTGTTTTAGTTTCAAAATAAACTACGTATTTCTCTATTTACTAAGCGGAATAAAGAAAATACCACACAAAGAGATAATTGGCGGCCTATTTGGGGCCCTCACTGAAGGCCCAGGGCCTACCAACATTTTTTTCATGAGGAGGTATAGTTTATCTAAAGTCACTTGGAACAGCATAAAGAGTATTATAAAAACAGTGGTCGGCGTTTGTTTTATGAACTGCCCTGCTTGTATTACCCCTTTGACCGCCGACATAAACGCTTACCAATCAAAATCTTCCCGCGCCTTTCTCATAGGCTGTTGCTTTGACTGGGCGTGGTTTAGTCCACGTGGGATTATACGAGTGATATCTGCTGCTAAATCTCGTATTTTTCCCAGTAAGAGCATCCCACATAACAATTAAACATTCCTGTAATATAATATTCATATACTTAGAGAACAAAGAATATGATAGGAATGTTACATTTTACCATTGGGAATATTACTAACACATGCCTGCAATAAGTTACGTTCTAGATCATACAGCTGATATAAATGTGATATAGAAACGTGACGTGAAACATGACTATAATACGACCAAAATGTTTTTTCTAAGGATTATAGTAATATACGTGGGCACTGACTATAATCGTAGATAGAGGAAGTATTTTCTATCTACGCTATAATATCCCACATAGCAAATATATATCCCTATTGAATATTGCGTGGATATGATTTTGTGATTTAAAACATGTCCAGATGGCCACGAGATGGATATCTTAAGATATGCGCAGTGGATATATCCACAGTCTACATTACTATCCACAAAAATTGAATTAGTCTTCCACTAAAGTGGCATTACGAAGTAGCCTATGGATACAAGTATATCAATGTATCACCATTATGTACTACTTGAGATTAGTTATCAAAAGATTACCTATATAGCTTTTTCCTGTCTTATATGTATAATAATATTACTTGCTACATAGAGAACATATTTATTCCAGTGCCATCTACCTACAACAGATGACATTAAACTAAATTATAATTATAAATCATGTAAATCACGTACTTTTCACCAAATATTTTCAGCAAACATGCCAAAATCCTGACAAAATTATTCTTTTTGGGAATAATGATAAAAATAACTTGATTATCATGTTATCATGGGAATATTATTATCTTTTTCCCAAAGAAATATAACTATCACAAACTCTTAAAGAATATTCAACAAAATATAGATCTGGAACATTCAGGTCATATTCGCAATAGAATATTTCAAAAATCACTGTTCCTACAACATGAATATTCCTCCATTGTTATGTGGGTGGTTATGTATTTTGTATATATACATTGTATCGAGCATTGTAGTCCAATTTTTTGATGAGCGGACTGACGTCATGTTTTTGGATCTCTATTTGATACATTGTTTTAGGCAGCCACAATAAATATGTAAAAGAAAAGTCATGTCGTTAATTGTTTTAACTGTTACTTCACAAATTATTTTAACATGCGACTGTTGACAACAAAGAAATACGTTTTCAAAGGCAAAAATAATCTCAGTCCGTTCATCAAAAAATTAGCCTATATGCTATAAATTTTGTAAAAAATAATGCAGGACTAAATTGGCACTTTTAATCCTCAAGGGATAAAAGAAAATTAGTCTCTAAGGGATTAAAAGTAAATTTAATCCCTCAGTCTAGGTATTACAAGTAAATTTAATCCCTCAGTCTAGGTATTAGAAGTAAATTTAATCCCTCAGGATTAAAAAAAAATTAATCCCTGGAAAATTATAACTAAATTTATCGCCAAGCAAAACATCACTTGCTCTTGGCCAAGAATTCATTCTTAGCACCCTTTCTTGTAGTCGACGAGCCATTGGCGTATAAAAAAACGTGATTTTAACAGTAATCTTTTCCTAAATTGCATAAAATAGTATAGAAACCTCGGAACTAAAGCGTCTTTTAATCCTTTAGCGAATTGTAGCACCCCCACGGTCGGGCTACAAACCTTTCGCCGCGGGATTAAAAGTAGCACTTTAGTCCCTAGGTTTATAATGTGCTATTTTTACATCTACGAATCCATCCAGTATTTTATTATTTTTAATTTTATTTTATGTTGTGATAACAATTCCATAAACAACATAATAGGGATTTTTAGTTTTCTAAAAGAGAAAATACTTCAAGAAAAATGGAAAAAAGTTTGCTACATCCATCAGCAAAATTTGGAAATAATAAAAAAATCTGCGAGGTAGGTTGATATTATAACTCTTTATATAAAGCTACCAGACTTTAAGAATTCTTTTATAAAGTTTATGAGAGAGATTCATTTTTTAAATATAAAACAACTTTAATTTAAACTTAATTGGGTCAAACAGCCTAAATTTTAGAAAACGAAAACCACTTCATTTTAATTAAAATTCTGATGATTTAGTTACCTTAATATACAGAAACATTTTTTTAAATACCTCTTTTATCACGCCAATGGAATTGAAATTGATTTTTCATAAACTAAAAACTTAATCGAAAGTGAAAACCTTGTCGCATTGAAAAAAATTGTCTTTTTCTTTATAGAGCATGTTCTCTTCTCTGACAACCCAAGCAGCAATTTAACGGCGTAGCGACGTTGTTAAATGCGACCCGACGTTCTGATGCGACGTCGTTTTAGCCAACATGCCGACCCGGATTTACACCAAAATGGTGGATAATTTTTGAGTCCTTACGTCGTTGTGCAGTGACTGTGACACTAGCGCCCTCTGTGTTATTGAATTTTGGTGGTGTTTCACTACCCAAAATGTTGCCCATTTCAAACTTTGGGATTTTCAGTTACTAAAATGAACTTATTTTTATACACTTTAGAAAATGGCAAACAAAAAATTATAATTTGATAATTACCGTTTATTAAATAGTATTTATATGGCCACTATGGGAGCAAAATTTAAAAACGCAATTCGGTTTACTGACAAATATGCTTAGAAAAGGAATTAAAAAACACGCGCGCCCTTGATTTGTTTGTGTTTAAACGAAAAATAATGCTACTAAAGCCCTCTTTTTTTTAGGACTCCCTGATCAAATACCTATCTCGCCCGGAACATAAAACGTCTCCAAAATAACATTCAATGGTGTTTGTAGTATTTTTTGCCGTGTTTAGTAAATATAAACAATGGCGGCCATTTCGAACATAAATGACGGCATCAAAAATGGCGAATATTATGAGAATCCCAAAAAATGTACGTAAATGGACTACAGTCGTCAAACATTCCCAAATGAACCACTTGCCACGACCGTTGGTTACTATCAACCCAACATGCGACTGGAAAACTCTCCAAAAATTCCGCCGATGACAGTTGACAGTCCCCATAACCTTACTTTTTATTCGATTTTTCTAAATAAATGGTCGGTGAACTGTGAAATAAAATTTAGTTTTTTCAAATATGGCAGGACACTTCAAAGATCCTACTTCTTGGAAGCAAAAGCAAAAAGTATTTTTAGTGAGCGGCAAGAAGTGAAGCTGTGGATCAGACATTACTGTTTAAAGAGCACCAGTCTTCCTTTTCCGCCCATATACTTGTAGGATAATGTCATCTCTCTGTCAGGACCCTAATTCTTGAGCAGAGAACAACATAGATTTGTGTCGAATGATCCCACGTCGAACGCATTTTGTATTCTTGAGCGGTGATCGCTCATTCCATTCTATCAAAATTTGGGTGTTCCCGCTCCCCGACTCCAAAGCCAGGAATCAGTCCCATTTCTCAGGCAAGCATATGCCCCGGGATTGATCCCTTCTCTTGAGGGATCGATTCTTCTCTCGAGATTCAAGAATTAGGCCCCTGACCAGTTGAGCCAGTTATTTAAAATCTAGAGAGAGATAGGGCGATGTGCCGTACATAAGTGCAGCAGAGAAGGAGAATATAATGCCTTTGCTTTGGAAACTTTTCTTCTTCACAAGAAAAGGGCACTTAAGTTCGTCAAAACTCCGGCCGGAAAAGGTCGCAAGACAGGCCAGAAAGTTGTTTAGACGTTGATACGTCGGCAGAACGTAACTAGAGTCTCATAAAAACGTCCACACGACGTCACTGGTTTACTAGAAAATGCACCAACGCGTGACAGGTCGGCTAAACGTTGGGTAGACGGTAACAATGTCACTGCAGTATTATCTAACGTTAAAACAACGGAATTTTGTCGTAATATGCAAGACCGTCTGAAGATCACTAATTTATACACCCAAATTAACGCCCATTTAGGTGAAGTATGTGGTCATTGGTCAGAAAATTGTTGCTTGGGAAAGAGCATGATATATAAAAGAACAAGATGCTTGATTTTCGATACGTGTACGATATGAAAACATACTAATTTTTTTGATTGATATCTGTCACATACATGCAGGACTGATAAGCTGTTGTTCCTTTTAATGGATGGATAAGTAAGTAAATGCTAAATATGACTAAAGTGGTCACCTGCACCCTGATGAAAAGTACTAGTTTGTTATTATTATATTAACTTTGAATAGTGACAAGGGGGTTTCTTACACAAATCTGTTTAATTAATCTCTGCTACGCTAAGAAGCCCAAATGACAATGATATCTACAAATTATTGTTCTTTTTACAGGTCAAAAATTTAATTTGCTTTTCTATTTTCTCCCTACGATGTTTTATTGTCACTACACATTTGTTTCAGTTATTTTTGATTTAAATCAAAATCCACATTCTTAACAATACAGAGTTCTTAAACAAATCCTTAGGGTACCAAAACAAAATTATGATTGTTTTCCACAAACCAAAACTACACTTTTTTGCACTCGACGCGCGTTTCGCTAACAACATTAGCATCATCAGGAGACGATAAACAATGAACTAAATTAATCTACGCTCTATCTTATATACAATACTTTAGTGGGCGGAGATAAGACTAATAAATTGTGATTGATCACGATTTTTAATCCTATCTCCCCTCAACCAAAGAATAAAGTGTACTAAACGGGATGGGTCCTCTATCTTTGTTTAAACTATTTCTGGATTTAATGATTTCCATACTTTCATAAGCATTCAAAAGTCTTTTGTTTGGTACACTTTTTAGAAGTTTTAGGTTATCTAATGTGAATCTATGATTGTTTTCAAAAGCATGCTCGGCCACACTTGACTTTTCTGTTCTTCCGTAATTTAAGTGTGCTAAGTGTTCTTTAAAACGTGTTTGAATAGAGCGTCTCTTATCCTTGGGATTTCCTAGTAAGCTTCTTATTGTGTTACCGGATTGATATACTAATTTAAGACCGGTGTTATTAAATACTTTGTGTAATCCTTTCGTATAATTAGGATTATAAGGAATTGATACAAATTTTGAGTCGCAGGTATCTTTTTGTCTGAAAAAGGTAGAATTCCGAAAGGTCTTTTGAAAAGAATGTCTATTTATCAGCTTATTTATTAAGCCTTCGTCGTAAGTTTGCACTTTTAACATATAGATTAGTAAATTTCCCCTTAAACAAAGAAAGATTTGAAGCAGAAAAGAATAGGATTATGAATATAGCTGGCGAAAACGGTTACGACGAAGGCTTAATAAATTAGCTGATAAATACACATTCTTTTCAAAAGACCTTTCGGAATTCTACCTTTTTCAGACAAAAAGATACCTGCGACTCAAAATTTGTATCAATTCCTTATAATCCTAATTATACGAAAGGATTACACAAAGTATTTAATAACACCGGTCTTAAATTAGTATATCAATCCGGTAACACAATAAGAAGCTTACTAGGAAATCCCAAGGATAAAACTACAGTTCTAGAAAAAAGTGGCATTTACGAAATTAGTTGCATGGATTGTGACAAAAAATATTTTGGCCAAACGAGACGCTCTATTCAAACACGTTTTAAAGAACACTTAGCACACTTAAAATACGGAAGAACAGAAAAGTCAAGTGTGGCCGAGCATGCTTTTGAAAACAATCATAGATTCACATTAGATAACCTAAAACTTCTAAAAAGTGTACCAAACAAAAGACTTTTGAATGCATATGAAAGTATGGAAATCATTAAATCCAGAAATAGTTTAAATAAAGATAGAGGACCCATCCCGTTTAGTACACTTTATTCTTTGGTTGAGGGGAGATAGGATTAAAAATCGTGATCAATCACAATTTATTAGTCTTATCTCCGCCCACTAAAGTATTGTATATAAGATAGAGCGTAGATTTATTTAGTTCATTGTTTATCGTCTCCTGATGATGCTAACGTTGTTAGCGAAACGCGCGTCGAGTGCAAAAAAGTGTAGTTTTGGTTTGTGGAAAACAATCATAATTTTGT
Source organism: Oxystoma pomonae (assembly GCA_963921995.1). Taxonomy (NCBI): domain Eukaryota; kingdom Metazoa; phylum Arthropoda; class Insecta; order Coleoptera; family Brentidae; genus Oxystoma; species Oxystoma pomonae. The sequence continues at coordinate 74,171,031 of OY998166.1, read as the reverse complement.
TTTAGTGCAACCAAAGGTTCCAAATTTCCAACATACTTAGGGTCCAAGCAGCTGTTTATAAAACGCAGACTCTACATCTTACGTAAATCCATTCCAGTGCCCGTATTCTTAACGGCTTGTGAGGTGAATAGTCACCGGTGAGTATTTGCCGCTTTCACTTTTCACATGGTTCAAAGCAGGTCAAGAGTGCGAAATTTGTTCACACTCACGGGCACGGGTGTCAAGAATACAGACTCAGGTTATTGTTGTCTAATGACTTTTTTGGCTATTCTTGTATCCATCCAAAAAATTTAAAAAAAAAGCATAGTTTCTCATAAAAATAAAAAAATAATAAATAAAAATTATACTAGTAGGTACAGTCATTTGGGACAACTTTGAACCACTATGGGTAACTTTGAGCAACTTTCTTTCAAGTGGCTCAAAGTTAACCATAATGGCTTAAAGTTATCCCGACTGACTCTACTACAACCCAGATACTGAGTTCTAGTAGCTCATAGGTAGGGTTCTCCCAGCACAGACCATGAGTTACCACAATCCAGGCGCTGGGTTTTGGTAGCCCGACAGCAGGGTTTTCCTAGCCCTAATAGCACAGAAATATTCCCCGAACATTCGCTGAATGTTCAGCTAGGATATTGGGAACATTCCTTGAATATTCCCTCAAATCCTCTAAGCATCCTGGTAGAATATTCACTCACAAAACACCCTAAAAAAATTTAAAAAAAAAGTTTTTAAACAGCCATGGGATTCGAACCCTCAACCCTCTGGCATCCATATAACACTCTTCCAATGACTTAACCTTTTGCGCTACGGGGGCTTAAGGGAGAAATTAGACACTTAAGGTAAATATTACACCGCATCAGTATACCTAACGCGTTCGAAACAGCCAAAATACACTACATTTTTGACTTGTTCATGCCATGTTTCGAGCGATGATAGCTTCTTTGATGGGTGCGATGACAAAACATCTGATTCCACTCGTTGCGTACGAAGGTATGTGCAGCGTAACATTACGAACCCACGAACGTATGCAACGATTTCTATGAGCAGTTCTGTCATCGCACCCTTCAAAAAATCGGGCATTGTTCGAAACATCGCATAAACAAGTAAAAAATGTGGTTTATTTTGGCTTTATTTCGAACGCCTTAGGTATACCGATACCGATGTGTTGAAATACTTAATTTAAGTGTCTATTATATATTAGCGGGGTATAAGCTTTTGGACATTGTTTTCTTTTAGAAGAGCACCGTGAATTATTTTTTTTACATAAAATCAGGATCACTCCTGAACGGCTCAGGGGATTTTCATAATTATTTTCCTCTCCGAATCCTCCCAAACGGTAGTGGAAGGGGATTACGTTATTTGTTTAATGCAGGATAACTCGCGAACGGCACAACGGATTTTCATAATTCCTTTATTGGATAAGAATATTACCCCCCTCCCCGAATCCTTCCAAACGGTAGATAACTCCCGAACGGCTCAACCGATTTTCATAATAATTTTTTTATTGGAAGCCTACCCCAAAAAGCTTTTTCAACAAAAAAATAAAATCAATTCTGCTGCGTAAGCATGATCGTAGATAAAAAAATATTATTTCCTTTCATGGCATGATTTCATGATATTTTTTAAGCCAACAAAATGGTTTTTTCTTGTAACTAAAAAGAGAGTATTTTTTTAATAAAAAGAAAACTTGCAGCGACAGATAAAGATATCCCGAAAAAAAAAAAATTTACCGCAGCTGTTAAAATAAAAAACGTTACAACAATGTGTGATATTTTTAGGACTTTGGTAGAACATTGGTGGTTTATCCTGACTAAAACATGTGCAAACGTATGATGATTAATAACAAAGTAAACTCAGCTTAAGCTCGGCCAAATAACCAATACATGCCACTCTAGCTAAAAAATCAGCCGTTTAAAATCACAGCAATTTTTTAAATTTTTTACAAGTCATAATTTTCATTGAAAATGCTGGAACTGATGACACTAACTTGTTTACTTCTTAACTGATTTAAGCAAGTGATACCTCCACATATCTAGCAGAGATTGGAGGTAGAATGGCCTTGATTTTGTTTTGTTACGTTTTTAGGAAAATGAAATTACCCAATGGTTAAACCGTGTGAAAGCTGTCCGCCATCTTGAATATTCGAAAAATGTCAAAGCCGCAAGCTTTGATCACCCAAAAATGTTTAAAATCAAAGAATCCGATCAATAGTTAAAGCAAAACCACTTATTTCAGAGGCCTATAGTTCTCTTATCTCTTAACCGATTTAATTAAGTAATGCCTTGGTATAGAAAGTATACATAAGGCTTTTATCGCAATGACTTAGATTTTCTCCAGTGCCGCACGTATTTTTTTTGCAGGGGGGGGGGTGAAAATTACCCGATATTCAAAACGGTCCGCCATGTTGGATTTTTGCGAAATGTCAAATTTTGAACCGGATCGGAAAAGTATCATGTCTTGTCTTTCAGAAAAGTTAAAAAAAATTAAAATTGAGCTATTCAATCGAAACTTGTAGCAAATTTAAAAGTGTGCAAGAGTTTTTGACCAACCCTATAGTCTGTGGGGGATACCAGAAGCCTCCGCTGTGCAAAATTTTGTTAATTTTTGATAAAATTCACTCTTAAGAGTAGAGATTCTTTTTTTTCTGTTAGTTATTTCAGCTCAGGAAATGTCGAAGTGACGTTCAAAACGCGGGTCATGTGATATCCATACTTTTTGGACACAAATCAGAGACTGGCTCAACTTTGAATGGAAGGCACATTTTGTAAAAACTATATCACGACTCGGAGCACTTTTTTGTTTTTTTGCCGAATAAGCTAAAATTTATTTCTAAGGCCACCAATTTAAATGTTAGAATATTTCGAAAACAAATTTGTGATAGGAAATTTTCGTTCCTCTCACATCATTTATCCCTCATAACATGCACAAGATTCTAACTGCCGGAATTTTGAAGATGCAATACCCTTACGCCCAATCAGAAGTTCCAGAAATTCTCCAACAAGCAATCTGTCTAAATTCCTTTTGAAAATTATCCAACATCTTGCAGGCAAGACCGCTTCATTTGTCGAAAATTCCAACCATTTTGTTAATATTCTTAAATCTTCTATTTTAGGATCCGAGAATAGATTTGTCAGTTTTAATGTCGAAAGTCTATACACCAAGTCCCGATAAAGGAATCGCTAAATATTATTAGACAGAGACTGGTTAATGACGAATTCCTTCGTGAACGTACAAGCCTGCCGCTGCTGGAGGGAGTGATGGAGTTGTTGAAGTACTGTCTAAATAACTCTTATTTTCAGGTGAAAGATAGGTTTTATGCTCAGAATGACGGTCTGCCAATGGGTTCATCGCTTTCGCCAGTGGTGGCCAATATTTACATGGAGTGGTTCGAATCACACGCGGTTGATACCGCAACATATAAACCTAAGCTCTGGCTAAGATATGTTGATGATACTTTTATTGTCTGGACCGGAAATGACCAACAACTTTCAGAATTTCTTCACCACCTAAATAATATAAGACCCACCATTATATTCACAATGGAGTTGGAGCAAAATTGTCAAATTCCTTTTCTTGATGTACTTGTCAAACAAGTAGAAAGCGACATCAAAACAACAGTCTATCGTAAACCCACTCACACGGGACAGTATGTAAATCAAGGTTCAAATCATTCTGCTACAACCAAACGAGGCATAATAAGAACTTTGTAACTTTGTAACAATTCTCATGACTTAGAAATCGAAATAAGAAACATTAAGAAGGATCTGCAGCAGAATGGTTACAGCCTTAAACTTATAACAGATACTATTTCTAAATTTCAGCAAACAGGACAGATATTACAAGACCAAAACCAGGCAAATGCATTCCTTACAATTCCACACATTAACGGAGTATCAGAGAAAATTCGAAGAGTAACGAACAACTTTAATATTAAAACAGCTTGTAAATTTAATAATACAATTCGAAGCCTTCTTAGTAAAACAAAACCGGAGAACAAACAAAATAAGAAATGCATTCACCAAGTTCCTTGTGACATAGGTGAAACAAAAAGATCACTATCTGTTAGGCTTAAAGAACATTAGACGAATACCCAAAGAGATGAAACAATGAAATAAGGAATCCCCGAACACGCATGGTCAAAACAACACCGAATGAAGTGTACAGAAGCAAAGGTTTTGCACAAGGAGTCATACCGGAAGAAACAGAAATTCCTTGAAGCTACCTTTATTGAGCAGAATCAGGGAGTTTTGAGTAAACCAAGTATTGAAATTTCAAATATTTGGAAGCCCCTCCTTGGGCGGAGCCAACTTCTTAAACTTCACGGCTGAGTTATTTCCCATAGTATATAAGTACGTAGCCTTAGTATTAGTATTGTATTAGTTTGCAGCTGAAGACGATCAGAGATTGTACTGATCGAAACGTCGTGTATAAATAAAATATAGACAATGGAAGTCCGAAACACAGAGTTAATTTCAAATACATCATTGTCTCAAACAAAGATCTCCATAATTGTTACACCTAATGCACCCAACTTTGCACTTTAAGTCAGTACGTTCACTACGTATTCACTAACCTTTGTCTAAGTCAGCTGTGTAAACGGGTGTAAGTCGTGTTCCGACTATCGCGCGCCAGGATCGGAATCCGACGTCTATGCCTGCCCAGAACACGACTGAAGTTTACCTGTCCTTTGTCATTGTCATAATCCCGACAAAAAATCTAAAAAATGTTTTAAAGAAATCGGAGTTCTAGCCAGGTGATCACATGTGACCAATAGCTTATTCTTATTTCTTATCTTATGTTACTTCCTATATAAACCCAACTTTAATCTTGTCCAAGTTTATTTTTACCTGATTTATTAGATCTGCTGGTTGCTCCTGGCGGGTCATCTCTCCTATATTTTAAATACTCTATTTGTTTAGCTTGCCTCCTGTAAAACATGTTAGTATGCCTGAAAGCCCTTTTCTTTTTTTTGTTCTTCTTTTAGGCATACTTTCAGTGCAAATATTCAAAAACCAAAGAGTTATGCCGTCGGGTCTTCTTTCTGACGTTATTTTTTGGAGAAAATGCCTAATTGTGGCTGACAATGAAATAGGGCGATTTGTTTGAACTAATTCGGTTCATCCACGAACGTCGCGTTCAGTTATTTCGTAGTTAATACAATCATGCTAGACAACTAGGATACATGACCCGACCGCGATTTGCAGTATGGTATAACAGAGAAAACTAACGTCTCTGTCGCCGACGTCCTTACAAAGTCATTTTATTTTACCGACGACCACGCTTTTCTAATAAAGACTACGTCGTCAACTAAACTACTAGTTATAAGTTAACAGACTATTAAAATTTTAACTTGATCTGATGTCTGACCGAGTCAGAAACAGTCGGAGATCGAAAAAATGCTGCTTAGGAGTACACAACGTCCAGAAAAGGTCCAGTAGCGGACGTCCATTTAACAGGCAAAAGTGTACCATACATATACTCCATTGGACATCCGCTGCCCATCTTTAGACGTTTTATGGACGTCCAGAATGTTTTTGTGCTGTCTGGGTGTTTACAATTCTTGCGACTTCTGAATCTAAAATGACTTGTAGCCGTATTTTAAGATCTATTGATGCCTCCACAACCGATTTCGTTGAACATTATTCATGTTCCTCAGTGTAAGCGCATACTATTTCGTCTCGTTTCACCCTGTGTGGAGGAATGGAATGATCTGGTAGTTCGCCGTGGTGATAACATTTTCTACAACTATTTATGAATCCGAATCTTTCAAAACGATGATAAATGTTGTAGTAGACAGTTTGAGCCACAGGAACCAGTCGATCTGGAAACTAACAAAACGCTCAATGACTTCGTTCGCACTCCACTGTCACTTTTTATGTAGTTTTTAATAATAAAAATATTTTCTTCCCGTTTATACTACATTTTAAAAAGAAGAAATTTACTTAACGTGACGCGATGCCGAAAGGAAATAAAAATGCAATATCGGTGTACCTACAGCAGGTGTTGCCAACCTTTTCGCCGCCAAGGATAGTATTTTGAGCTTTCGAGGATAGTACAATCAGCTGTTAAGATAGTAAACATAAAAAAACGGCGTTCTTGCAAAAAATGCACTAAAAACTTTTTTTTAATCATCATCATCCACACGAATAGTTTTTACTATACAGGGAACTAACTAAAACAACTACTCCGAGGTCAAATACCCCTACCGGCATTGAATTACAAAGTTAGTTCAAAGCTTTCGTTGGCAAAGAAATTAAAACAATTGTTTTTCAGGTATTAGCAAACGTAATTTGCAAAGATACGAGTGGTCTTTGTGTGGAACACGTCCTGACACGGTGCAGGCTCCGTGATCCATCGCCAATCCACGACCGGTTTCGATTTTATTGAATCTCATCAGGTGGATCAGCTCTTGCTCAGGACATGTTCCGCACAAAGACCACTTTTGTCTTTGCAAAATACGTTGGCTAATGCGTGAAAAACACAATTGTTTTAATTTCTTTGCCAATGAAAGCTTTGAACTAACTTTGTAATTCAATGCCGGTAGGGGTATTATTTGCCCTGGGAGTAGTTGTTTTAGTTAGTTCCCTGAATAGTGTTAACTCTACACGGAGCTCTTGCCTGGATCCACCTGATAAGATTAAATAAAATGGAAACCGGTCGTGGATTGGCGATGGATCACGGAGCCTGCACCGTGTCAAGACGTGTTCCGCACAAAGACCACTCGTGTCTTTGCAAAATACGTTGGCTAACATACGTGAAAAACTCAATTGTTTGAATAGTTTTCCTTTTATACCAAAATAAAAAATATCCTTCCGATAGTTTCCCTCTCTCTTTTTAAACTTTGCTGAAAGAAACGAAAAATGTATGTTACAATTACAATCAAAAAGCTATCTGTTCTTTCCATAAACCAAATCATCAATTACGTCATTTAGGTCCGAATATTTAAACACTTCGCGGATTGCAAGTTGCAACCACGGTTTTCCTCTCAGACTATTAATCTGAGGTTTTCCTCGATTTAAAATTATAGTACATTTTTCGTACTATCCAACTATACAACGCCCAAGCAGCACAGTCTGTACACTTTAGATTTTACAGTCATCCTATAGCTGTCACAACGTTGCGGCAACTACGTCTTTGCCGTAAAGTAGCTAGCATTATTTAAGCTGCCTTTTTAGCTGTCAAATTGTTATGGCAACTTACTTTAATAACCAAGTTGTTACTAATGCAAAGTTGTCTATTAAACTAGCTATTAAAGCTATGTTTTATATCACGATAAAAGTTGATCCTCAGCTGCACCAAATGGTCATAATTTTTACTTTTTTTGAACATTTATAGCCAAAACCAAATGCTGCAAACAGCTGCGAATGCCGCGCCTTCTACCGGTGTATAGAAAACTTACGATAATAAATTGCGTCTAGTCTACATTCCACCTGCTTGCAATTGATATCTAAGGCGTTTTCTCGCGTTGAAATTATTTTGAAATATTATTTGAAACTATCCCACAAACAATGAAAGGTGGTAAGGTGTATTTGCTTTATTGGCAATATTGGCAAGTGAATGCCATTGGTTATTTACTACAGTAGTATTATTGGCAAAATTGCGCTATTTTGCCAATGATTATTTACTAGTGCTGATGTATTGGCAAATTTATGTTATTTTGCCAATAACTGAAAAACGTGTTTTACATACCAAGTGCAAAGCAATCGTTCCTTTAAAAATTGCATGCATTTCTAAACCACCTTTCCGGTCCGATCAAACGCATTTTTTAAATTTCCCGCGCGATTGACATCTGTCGTGCGGTTGACAACTTGACGTACTTGCCGAGGCCATTTTAATAATATTCTGCAAATTCTTCCTATGTGGGTTCCTTTTTGTGTTTTGCAAGTTTTCTTTTAAAATTGGCTTAAATTTAGTTCGAGTTTCAAGTCACCATGGATGTGAAAGCCGATACTGCGTAAGTACTCATATTCTTTTGTTCTTAAATAAGGTCGGCCTAGAGTGGACTTAAAAATGTTCAGAACTACCAGTAAAGCGACCAAAAATCGTCATTTTTGCTGGGTTTATACAGGCATATAAAAAATAATAACTTTGAACCGAACAGCACACAGCTTCTGCACATGTATGCAAAAGTGAATGACACCAATAGTTGAAATAATTAAACTAAACTCCATCATGCTGTTTTCCGGTACTAATATCTGTTAAAAACAAAGCAAAAACTGCAAAAAACCCCCATTTAAATTACAAAAATAAAAGAAAGTGAGGTTATGTGTGTCAAAGGGGCATGCTCAAATCCGTTTTAAGATAAAAATAAATGTTAAGTTACTCACCTTTTTATTTATGCTGTATAAATGCCTACACTGTTCCCCATAAGCAACTTTTATTTTAATTTTAATTATTTTTTTTTTAATTTTTATTTTGATTTGCCTGTGAACCCAGCATTAAATCGTGATATAGACGCCACTTTACAAGAAAATCAAAGGTCACGTCATGATCTACAATGCTTAAGCGATACTGAGACTAATAATTTACAAATTTCTTTTGTAATCGAGCAAAACCTTTCTCAACTTAAAAGCCAGTTAGCTCCTACCTGTGTTCAGCCTTCAGTGCCATTTAGCCTACTGTTGCCGCCATTTTTATAACCAAATTGTCAGGTAAAACATGAATTTTCTCTCAGTTTGGTGTCACTATGGCCTCTATAGTAGGCTAAAGGATACTATATCAAAAAAGAGTTAACTGGCTTTTTAGTTGAAGTGTTGGATCGAGCCATCTAAAGATTCATCAATTCAGTCTATGTCCAAGTCATTTTCTAACACTGAAATTTCTCTTGCTGACCCAGAGAATGATGACCCTTAAATTTCTTGTGAAACCGAGCTGTCTAGTTAATATCTTAAAATCTTTTTTAAAATTAATTTGAAAAAACTCGTTTGTGGTACTATTTTTTTATTTTAACGTAAATTTGCCAATAAAACAACTAGATTAAAGTTTTTATTATTTTTTTTTTTTTTTTGAGAAACCGATATTTTGTCACTTTTTAAGCAAAAAGGGCTACTTTTTCCTAAAACAAAATACTGGTTTATCCAGTTACTTACCAAAATTTTAACTTTTTTAGATTCTGTAAAAAATCCTTTAAGAAGTCAACCAACTTTTCCTCATTCTGTCGTTGAAGATGCTACTAAGGCTTGGTTACGGGGTGCCTGTGACTGAATCTTATCTTGTAACAAGAAGAAGGAAGTACTAAGTTTTTAAATTTTTGGCCAAGGAATTTTTATATAAAGCAACTGAAGCAAACCTTATTTTTTTGATTCACAATCAAAGAGATTCTAAATAAAATTTTCCCTGTTGCAATTTACTGTTGTATGGAAAACCTCCTCTTAATAAATATTTAAATCAATTTATGAAAGAATTTTCCTCTATCTTTGGCATGACCAAGACGACAAATATTATTCATATGGTTTCCATTCCTGTCTTCATGTTAGGATATAAATATAAGTGTTGGTTTATAGTAACATTTATTTATTTATTACATATTGGTTTTTCTAGGAATTTTTGTTCGTTTAAGGATAACATAAAATAAATGTGCATTCGTAAATTATGTGCATTATTTTATTTTTAGTCCACAATCATTACAATTTTTATTTTATGCATAAATACTTTAAATAGGAAGAAAAAGCCAATTATCAGTGGTATCGGAATTTGCATCTGTATCCCTATTGAGCCGACCAATCAAGGAGGTGCACTTTTAAACTTTTAATTTTTGCGTGGGTTTGGCACTTAGTGGTAAGGCTGATTCACCATATTTTCCCAACTACATAACTCATTTATTCTTAAAGATAGAAAAAAAAATAATACAAAAGTTGCTTAGTTTTTCACAAATTTTAAGAAAATTTAACCAAAATTTTCAAAATATCAAATTTCGACATCAACTTTCTTATTTCAAATGGAAAACCCTGTATATTTTTCAAGAAAAACGTTGACTTAAGAGCAACTGCTTAAGATAAACCCTACAAGATCTACCGAAATTTAAAAAAAATATACAGGGTGTTCAATTTAAAATAAGAAAGTTGATGTCTAAGTCTAAATTTGACATTTTGAAATTTTTTATTGAATTTTCTTAAAATTTGTGAAGAACTAATCAACTTTTGTATTTAAACTATTTTTCTATCTCTAATAATAAATGAGCTATGTAGTGGGAAAAATATGGTGAATCACCACATACATTTTTTGCCAATATTGCCTGCAATGCCGGTATTTAGTATGCAGTGCTCCTCTACATTTAAACCATGCTAAGTGTGTATTTGCCATCATTTTAAACGTATTCGTTGCCGTCGCTCGGCCGGTGGCTTACACAGGAGTGTTTAAGGTATTTATAACGCACAAATTGCCGTGCGTCAAATTCTCATTGCCAATAGATGCCAATATTTGTAAGGCACTTTGCCATGCCGGCATTGTTTGTGGGGTATTTAGATGTGACGTCATCATTTAGAATCGAGAAAAAATGAGTATTTAAAAACGCTGACGTAGTTTAGTGTAGCCTCACTTTTTTGTTTTTCTGTATACTTTTTTGATGACTTCACCTTCACGTTCCACGAACTTTTTTAATATAACGTTTTGTTCATCCATTTTCACACAAAAACAAAAAAAATCTTAGGTTAAAACAAAAATGTAGAATTTTGACGTATCTTTTACGCACGCGTCAGTTTTAAAACTAGAGTGGATTCCGTTGCAAACTATTTTTAACCCGTTTAGATGTGACGTCACCGTTTCAACGCGAGAAAACAAATGTTTCAAACTTTTTAAAAACATTTTAAACAATTTCAACGCGAAAAAACGCCTCTATACTGCTATATTTGCAGAAAAAAGTGAGAGGGATTAGAAAATGTATTGCCCTCTTGCTCAATATGACAAAGAAGGAAATAATGGGTAGCGGAAAAACGGTAGAATGTGAACTACGCGTTACTTGCAGTTCTGCTCTCCTTTTTTTATTCCACTGGGCCCAAAAAGTATTTTGCTAGTAACTGGCTTTAAATCTATCTATCTATCCACAAAAAAAAGCAAAATCTTATCGACGTCTTTTTTCTTTGCAGCAGAAAAAATTGTGAATGTAAAATTAGAATTATTTATTGAAAAATACATTATTTTACCAAATAGTACAATACAAATTATGCATAATTTTTAACACTTTTGAACGAAATACCTTGAAAAAAGTTAAACATAAACTATACAAAATTATTAAAGAAGGGCGCGTGTGTTTTAGTGAGTTATTATGATGGGCTTTATCAATAAACTGCCCGGGGCACCAAAATTTACCCGTGTAATGGTCTTTGTTACGGATTATCATGATGTCAAATAAGCAAGTTATATATATATATATATTATTATGACTTAAAACTTTGTAAATAAAATCTATAATATTTGTGGCGGATTCATAATGTTTAAACTAGTGGCGAAAAACCCAAAAAAAAGTAGTTTCAACATTAAAATTTTGTGATTGTGATTAATCCATATTAATCGAAGTGCTAGACCTTAAAATATAGGACCTCACAAAAAAATGGGCTAACACTTTAAGATTTTCACTATAGGTAGGGATATGTTTAGAGATACCAAAAATACAAAATTGCCACCTATAAAGTGTAGCACTACAATATGGCAATACTGTAAACATTAAAAGTTTAAATGGCTTTATTTAAAAATCCGTAAGTCCTACTTAAAAAAAAATTTCTTGGTATTTAAGCTAAAACTGGCCCCTTTAAACGGAAAATAACAAATGTCACCTAAAAACAATTGAATGAAATATGTCATCCAAAAAACTCGAAGGACCATTTTTTCGTGATTTTTAGAACGACGCCTAGGGAACAACGATTGCAATAAATTTTGTTTTTATTCCTTAAATTATTTAAGCAATTATTATAAACAGAAAAAAATGGAGGTGCCACCTGAGTTCCCTTTGAAAAGTAATTGACGGCCATTTTAAACTTTCCTTGTAAAAACATCATAAACGCCACTATCTCCTATACTATAAACGCTAGGACAATAAATCTTTTTTTTCGATTGGTATTTTCTTTCTACATAAAAAAGCTCTTATACGTTTAGTTTAAAAAATTACGTTTGGGAACTGAAATATATAAAAAGCACATTTAAAAAAAAAATGAAAAAAAATACTTTAAAAAAAAGTAATTGCTGTAAAAAATGTGTTCTCTAATACAATGGCAGCCTGGAACGCCTATGGTTTATCAAACTACGAATTTATCAGACCGAAATTTAACAGACCCGTTTTTAATCGAACCATTGTTTATCAAACTCATTCAATATCAAACCCGGAATTCGTAAAACCCGGAGTTTATCAGAAAATTTTTGCCAAATTGAATGTGCATTCACCAATAACACATGATTGCAAGACGGGTGAATGCAAGTGACATCTATATACAAACTATTGAACGCAATCTGTAAGTATGCGAGCGTAACAGCAACAAATGCATCAAAACGCCGCGCCGCTGTGCCACCTGCGTGTACGCCTCCGGTTCATGTGGTATTGGCGAATGCACAATTTATTTAACAAAAATTTTCTGATAAATTACGGGTTTTACGAATTCCGGGTTTGATATTGAATGAGTTTGATGAACAATGGTTTCATTAAAAACGAGTCTTATAAATTTCGAATTTGTTATTGAATGGGTTTGAAGAAATAAGGTTCGGATAAAAATGGGTTTAACGAATTGCTGTTGTCATAGTGAATGATATTATAATTGGACTTTCTTTTATTTAACGGGTTTGATTTTGCACATTCTGATAAAACGTGGACGTCCGCAGCCTGTATAAAAATGCTGAATTTCAGTTGCATTTTAAGCTTAAAATACACAGCTAAATTGCTGCCCACAGCATTGTGACACCAAAAAAATGAGGGGTAAAAACAGTTGTTACAACCTTTCTGTAATACTGTAGAAGTGTTGCCACAGACAACAACTGATTTTCAGCACTCTGTGCTTCTTGGGTGACCTTAAATTATAATACAATACTATATAATTATAGTACGTTGGCAACACTGCCTACAGCACACAGTCGAAGGTCAGGTGTTTCTCCTACCGTTGGGGTCCTTTAGAAGAATTGGCAGACATATCTTGTACACGGTTATTATTCCAACTTTGACTTATCCTCAGAATGCAAGAGTGATGACAATCTTTTTCTCATGGAAGCAGTCTGGACACGGATCACCAAACATCGGTACTCTGTGGTCTTGAGATAATGCAGACCGGAGCATTGCTCAATATAAACTGTTTCTTTTGTGCGCACAGAACTTTATATGCTATTTCTGTTTGATTTAATGAAATCCTACCCCTAAAGAAATCCTTATTAGGAACCCTGTATTAACTTAATAGTGTAGAAAGTATATTTATTCGAATTAGTCTGCTAGGTATTATTTAAATGACAAACTTACACAAAGATTTGTGTAAAGATCTGTCATTGCGATAAATATTCATTACTCTCTGCATGTTCCATAATGAAACCCAAATTTCCTCACTCCCGTATAATGTCAGATCCATAGGGAAGGACTAAGTTAGATAAGGCCTTGTTCTAGAAACAATCTCACCTACATTCTGGCGAATTTAATATGTGGAAGTGTGTGTCCCTCGAATGCACTTGCATGACGTTGACACATATATGTAGAGAAAGATTTTTTATTATTATAACATCAACGTTTGTCGCTAGGTACCTGGGCCAGAGTATTCGTAAAATCTTACCTAGAGAGTACTCCCCGAAATTTAATTCAAAGTAAATGTGCACATGCTTTCTCAACCGTTTAAGAGATCTCTTAACCACAAAAAACAACACAAAGCCTACAAACCTTCTGTGAAAGTCGTGACAAATCAAAAAGAGATATGCCCATTACTTTTAACGATATTGTCCATCCATGGATAGCTTGTACACGGCTGTGCGTCCCAGGAATCTCACCTTTCTGGACATACCATCAACTAATCGTTACTAAAATCGAAATTATTTGTAATGACGTCATATCTGCCAAAAACGTATGTTCCCTACCCAAGTAACACAGCTTCGACAATATAGACTTTAAAGCCAAGTCAACGCTGCAAAAACGTTAGTACAGCTCTCCTTTTGCTTTAAAATAGCTAGCTTCATTTAATCTGTAATTTTGGCTGTTAAAATTATTTGACTACTAAATTTACATTCAAAATAACTTCTATAGTTATATCATCTAGCTAATCAGCTTTTAAAGGTAAATCTTATACCTAAAAATATGCTAAAACTCAACTAACATAATAGTTTCAATCTTTATGATGGCAACGGCAGTTATTTGTTGTGTCCTAGTGCGATTTTTATTAAAATGCAGCTGCTCTCAATGCTATTTCCCAGACAGCACAAATTATTCATCAGACAGCCATTTTTTGTCCAAAACCGCCCGCATTGTCCATGGACTATTTATGGACATCCATTGGACTTCCAATTTTGATCCATAAATAACTGCTTTTTTTCAGTTAGTTTTTGGATATCCAATGGATAACGAAGTTTCTTGGTCCATCGGACCAAAAATAAACTATATCCAGCGGACGCCAATTCTGTGTCCTGCAAAAGTGATGTACTACATTGACTAAACATTGAATATTTATCAAAAAATTTATATCAATCGGGCTTGGCCTAGTTGGCACATTAATAAATATTTATTTTGTCTGAACTGTTTTGGATATCCAATGGATCATGTTTTCTCTTATTCATTACCAACAATAACATTTCTCTCATATCTAGCCGAATCATTTGCATACATATTATAAGTAAGTATTTTTCATTATTTTAGACTAATTGGTATTTTAGCATTTTAATACCCATCCTTTGCTAGGGACTTCATCCTCGTTGATTGACAATCTCATCCTCGGGGATCGACAATCAGACTTATCCACTTGGAGTGGTTTTGACAAAACTGTCCACTGGATATCCATTGAAACAAATATATCCAGTGCACTTACAAAAAAGTGAACCATAAAGGTACTTTTTGGATAGCCAATGGATAACTTTTGGACAGAATTTCGTTCCACTGGATAACTATTGGATTTAGTAAAAGGGTACAATAGTCAAAATATTGAAACTTTTGGACTTTTCTGGAATGTCCAAGAGCCGTCCAACGTTTTGACAATTGTATTATCCAATGGATAGGCCTGGAAAAAATTTCTTACAGATTTGGTTGTCCAATGGACTGCTGCATTGTCCAGAAAACTTTCTTCACTGGACATCCTTGGGACAGAGTTGTGCTGTCTGGGTTAGCACTTGAGAATAAGCGCCCTCTACCGCTAGGCTGAGTACGTGATCCCACAGCAATAACGCCAAGATTTGCTTTTGTTTTTGATTAATTGTTTTGAAAAAATGCAAAGATACTTGGTTGCACGGGCGAAATGATATTTTTTACATAAATATGCTCAAATGTAAGTCTGAAAATCCTTCAAAATTAACTAAATATGCAAGACATGATGGTTTTCCTTTAATTCTGGCTTAAAATAAAAAAATAAAAATGTTGTTATTAAAAAAAACCTTAATATCTCAAATTTTTGAAGCGCGTTCAGTTTAGCGAGGTATTATGACCGCTTTCGTCATCAAACGGTCCTTCGCACAAAGATTTGACTCTTGGAAAGTCCACAAAATACGTATTTTTGATTGAGAGTTTGTTAAACATCACTAATGTTTATTTTAGTTGTCTTCCATCTTTAGTCTTTTATGTTAGCGGTCAATTTTGATTTAATTTTTTGTCAGGGTTTAAACAGCATTGCTTTCCTCAAAATAGCTGTGACAACATTTTCAGGACGTTTTCAAAACGTTGTGGCAGAACACAGCAAAAGCATTATTGTTATATTTTTTGCTGCGGAGACGTTATCTCTGCCTATTTACAGCACGCTGTGTTACTTGGGTAATATTTATTTTACAACAAATCGACTGACGGTTAATTGACAGTGTACACTTTTATTATACGGTGATGGACGTTATGTCAATCTAACTTTCTGTCCCTGCATAATCTATTTATTCGTGACCTTATAAATTAACGCTACTAAAATTACTCGAAGAAACACAATCGTTCAATTAATGTGTAGAAAAAGCTGTATGGATCCATAGCAACTGAAAAAGAGCAGCAAAGGCGCGAAATTTTATATGCTTTTAGCATCATTAAAAATAATTTTACAAAAAAAAAAATATTTTTTTTTTACTTCTATAAACAATGTCTCAAAAAATTCCAGCAAAACTTATCAAGTAACATCTCTCCCACAGCTTCTGGCGACAAATCAGTACTTAAACGAGACAATGTTCAATTACATATGTAAAGGCGACATTTTTGTAAGCGCGGGTATTATTTGGCGCTGTAAAAACTTCCGCAGAATTCGTAGGCGAGCTTCTTGCTTGCAGGGAGCGGAAGAGTTTGCGCTGTAAAAACGTGCGCGATTTTAAGTCGCGCGGTTTTGGGTTTCGCGGTAAATTTTTCGCGGTCGTCACCGCGAATCATCCGAGGTCAATCCAAAAAATATTTGCGTGTTCGACTTAAGAACAGATCA
Organism: Oxystoma pomonae; assembly: GCA_963921995.1. Taxonomy (NCBI): domain Eukaryota; kingdom Metazoa; phylum Arthropoda; class Insecta; order Coleoptera; family Brentidae; genus Oxystoma; species Oxystoma pomonae. The sequence continues at coordinate 74,154,487 of OY998166.1, read as the reverse complement.
CGCTTCCGCCAAGATCTGCGTGTTCGATTTGTTCCCCAAATCTCGCAGAACGCTTTTTCTTGCCCCGTCAATCTTGACGAATGAAGGAGTTGGGTCAAACCAATAGACATAACCTTAGATTACACAGAATGGGGTGGTGTAGACACCTATCCACCTCGACCTTCTCAGATCTATTATGGTTCCCTTAGAACATTGAACTACTAGAAGGAGCTTTTTTTCAGACCTAGGGCAGGGTGTGTGAGTTCAACATCTTAATCTCATTGTTGTCATGTTAACCTAATACATTTTCCCGTTTTTAATATTATTTAAAATACCTTCAATAATTTTTCTATGTTTCTATAAAAAAAAACTAAAAATGTATTCAAGTAGGATGTATAACTATAAAAATAAGAAAAAGGTGCTATGGAAATCCCTATTCACACTGAAATTAATGACAAGCCGGCAACACAGATTTCCTGCCTTTGTTTACCAAGAATGGCCAAATATGACGAATTCTAACCTAATATTTAGTTAACATTTTGATTTAACGTACCTGTGAAACGAAATACTGCGGTTCTCCGGCTTCTGTTTCAACTTGCATATAATTGACAAATGCTTTCAAAACAATAATGACATTCCAGGAAAAATCGATAAACCGCAACAAACAATCAATGTTGCCACGTTGACTACAAAAGAAGATGTTTAAGGAAAACACATGTTAAATATTCGAAAAAAGTCGAAAGTTTTAAATAGGTTGTGAGTATTATATATTGTGTATATTAGTTTTTTCAACATATACTTAAACCTCATTAATTAATTAATAAATAAGCGTCAAAACTTAATCCAAATTTAATAAGTTTTTTGTTGCATAATTTTGTTATTAAAATTGGCAACACAGACTTTTCTCCCCTTTCCTCACTGTAGATGTTGCACTCAAACAACCAGTGTAACCAGACAGACCGGACTCCTTCTAGTAGTTCAATTTTCTAAGGTGGTTCCCCTTTCTTCTTCCCTGCTCTGCTAGAATTACAAAACAAGTTGCAGTCCCGTCCTTGTCAAGAAACCCAGAAGCTTTGCCAGTGAGCTTTCTGGCCCAGTAAGGCCCTGGTTCTAACTAGGCTTTCACATTGACATAGGACATGTAATGCTTCCTCTTTCTTGCAGAAGCGGCATGTTGTATCTTCTACCAATTCCATTGCATGCAAGTGCTTATTGAGTTTGCAGTGACCTGTTAGGAGTACCACTTGTCTGACAAGCTTCCTTTCCTTACTAAGAAGTTCTGCAATCAGCTTTGGTGAACGTTCTTAACCTTACTTCGTGATTTTGTGTTCCTTTTATTTTTAAACGTTTATGGCATCTTTAAAAAAAATGGGCAGAAAGTCAAGTTTACGAACATTACTCTTAGTGCCTCAAAAAAGAAAAAAATTATGAGTTTTGTGCAAAAAGTGGTGCCCGAATACACAAAGTGGCAAAGTAAAGCTTCGTGTTGAATTACACTACTAAACACCCTTTGCATAAACCCCCTAGGGGACCCCACGAAAATATATCCTGAAAAGTTAAAACAAAAACAAACTGATGATTATATACGATCGCAAGTCGAGTACTCGTATTCTGATTTAGAATCGCCCTCAGATCACTTACACAAGAGAAAATAAGGCACCAGCCAAAGTGGACGGGCGGTAATGCCTTCAAAAGAGGGCAACAAAGAACCAGCGGAAGCGGACCGGCGGATATGCCTCCAAAAGCGGTCGTCATTCGCTATCCGCAGGACGCGTTAAAACCGATACAATGGTAAATCACAATGTTAGCAGTGTGTTAGTGGTAGAGTACTTGGCTCTCTCACCCGGGAGTCTCGGGTTCGATCCTGAGTGCGTCCACTACTTTTTTTTTTAATTACCGGTGGAATAACCGCGCCTGAACCAGGTGGACTTCGGACATCGGCGCATAGTAAACCGCGGCGCCCATAGCGCCCTAGCCACTGGGCTAGTTTCTTAATGTTTTATTAATGCCACTGGCGGCTGGAGGGCCCTGTGTTTGTTGGGTAAGTCGACCATTGTAGTACAGTAAAATTGTCATTTGAGGTCGAAAAAAATCCGGGCAGGCTAAAATTTTTATATGTTGTTGGGGGAGAAAAATAACATCCCCAAGGCGAAAAAGTCTGAGAATAAAAAATATTCGGCATAAAATTTTCAACATTTTTGTCCGAGTGCTCAACTTTCTGTAGTTAGTTTCCAAAAAGATAGAGGGCGCAAGTTTTAAAAAAAATCAGTTTTAAGTTATTTTGACCAACAAAAAGTGATTTTTTTTAACATTAAATGAAAAAGTTGTAGATCTCGAAAAAACCCTATCAAAATATTTATATTGTTTATAATTAATTAAACGGTCTCTGAGCTATAGCGATTGAAAGTCGGTAAAATTTTTTGAAAACCGATTTTTGGGCATGCATGAAGTAACGTGTTGTGGATTATACAGACCGCTTCAAGCTACTGCGAACATAGGGCGGAAGAAGTCTAATTTGCCAGTGTACGTACATGCAGAGACACCGCACGCCTATCAGTGAAGCAACCAACACTCAGGCTTCCGATCGCCATTCGCTGCCGTTCGCCGCCTTTCGCCTTGTATTTAGTACGCCTCTAACCACGGTGCTGTGTGGAGCGTAGTCAATTAAACCGGAATTTGGTCAATAAATACGCAAATTTTTATAACGTAATTTTCTTATCTTTTGTCACTGATAAATAAGAGCGTTTTATTGTCAACTGCTCAGATTTATCAGTGACGACGTGTTACAATGAAAATAATAAGGAGAAACAAAATAAAAGCAAGTTCTCAAAATAAAATAATACATTCTAAAAACCAAAAAGATTCTCCCAGTCAAAAAAAAATTAAAGCAAATGTTCGAAAAGTCCTCGTTGCTCGGCTAGACAATATCCGAGCCTACTATAAAAACCCCTTCTAACGTTTCCAAGCATGTTAGGGGTGATAATTTGAAAAGCTTCTTCAAAAACAGATAGAAGTCATTAGGAGCAAGATCGGGAGATCGAGCTGGCCATAAAATAGTTCCCCGTGTACTTATAACCCGATTAGGAAATACATTATCAAGATATTCCCTAACAAGGCCAACATTGTGAGCGGAACAACCATCTTGTTGAAACCATGTTTCACCAAATCTTACACCTAACAACTGCCTAGCAGTTGGAATAATGTGCTGCTGCAGTAGATCCAAGTATCTAGGACCATTCAAATTGCAATTGCCGTTAATAAAAAATGGCCCAATTACGTGTTCCCCTACAATACCCCCCCCCCCAAACATTTAGTTTTTGGGGATACTGTGTTCTTACGTCAAAATACAAATGCAAATTTTCCCTCGACCAATATCGAACGTGTGTTGGGTTATGACGATTTGACCATTTGACCATCTGCACTTTTTCGGCAACTTCGTAGACATCCATTTTTAGTTTTAAAAATTTATTATTTCAATTAAGAACTTACCCATCTGTTTCTCGAGCAAGGCAGAAATAAAACAAAATAATAAAAACAAAATGAATTTCCAAAAGATAACACTGCAGCGTGCTTCGAATCCACCTCGGTCGTACGGCACGGAGAGTAAATTGGACTTGATTCCCCCTATGTTCGTAGTAGCTTGAAGCGGTCTGTATATTATTATTTATAGTATGAGCAGTACAAATGAGGTATCAAATTAAAGCTTGTGAAGTGAGCTACACAAATGACCCGATCTGTCTGCATGAAAATTGCCGCAAGTACCTGACAGACTGACATTTAGTCGTTAAACTGATTTTTCGTAACTTCAACGCCCTCTATCTTTTTAAAAACTAACTACAAAGAGTTGAACCTGCAATGAAAAATATTGCATTAAATTTTATGCCAAAGATTTTTGTTTCTACACTTTTTTGCTTCCGACCAACAAAAATGGAGAAAATCAGTTTCCCAAAAGTACTCGACTATCGGTACGCGACTAAATGTCAGTCTGTCAGATACTTGCGGCAATTTTCATGCCGTCAGACCGGGTCATTTGTGTAGCGCACTTCAAAAGCTTTAATTTGATACCTCATTTGCAGGTCTCATACTATAAATAATATATAACCCACAACACGTGACTTCATACATGCCCAAAAGCGGGGTTCAACGAATTTTACCGACTTTCAGTCGTTATAGCTCAGAGACCGTTTGATTAATTAAAAACAATATACATATTTTGATAGAGTTTTTCCGAGATCTACCACTTTTTTTTAATTTTTTTAAAAAATCACCTTTTGTTGGTCAAAATACGTTAAAACTGATTTTTTGTAACTTTGGTGCCATCTAACTTTTTCGAAACTAACTACAGAAAGTTGAGCATTCGGAAAAAAATAATTTTATGCCGAATATTTTTTGTTCTCAGGCTTTTTCAACTCCGAACAATAGAAATGGGGAAAAGTCGGCTACAAAGTTTTTTTTCAAAATGGCGGATGGTTCCCGAGGAAAGGGGGAAACAAAAACTTGAGGATCTTATTTTTAGATCTCCCCCAACAACATATAAAAATTTTAGCCTGGCCGGATTTTTTTCGAGGTACCCCCCTTATTTATGACAATTTTACTGTACTATTGTAATCGTTCTAAAAAAATACATACAATATTTACGTTTAAAACAATATATTTTGTTCATGCTTTTTATTAATTTTGTGAGAGGTAAAGTTAATATTATCAAGAATAATTCGTTTTCTTTCTATGTTTTGGTCTGCTTTCTCCTGGGTTTTTAAAATTATCGTTGATGTGAGCATTTGGATTAAGTTCACTATTAACAACTGCATAAGAGTCTTCTTGAACAAAATTACGAAAAATCGTGTACAATTCTAAAATATATTGTTAATCAGGTGTCTTTTCGGTAAAAAATAAACAACTAGGCAGACTTTCTATATAAAGTACTTCTTTTTCTCTCCAATATTCTCCAATAGATATGATGAGAGAGACTTACCTATAACTGACATCCCACAAATAATTAAAAACAGTACACAAATGTAAGCTGTCAGGAAAACAAGCCAATTTTCTAGATTCAAAAGTTCCTCGAACATTTTGGTATTTTAAAAATTTTGACACAAATTATTACCAGTGACAATTTTTAATCTCAATGACAAATCATATGAGCACACTAAGTTAAGGGGGATCAACACCGTCTCAGCTCAACAACTTAAGGGCTAAAGGACACTGAAGAGTTAACTGGCGTTTTAGTTAAGAACGATGTTGCTCAGAGATGGTATTGGGTGAATTTACGCTGGTAAGTTCATCTTATGGAAACACACCATTTCGCGGGTTCAGTATTACAATATTCTCCCACATAGCAAAATTTTGATGGATATTATATGGATATGATTTTGTGATTCAAAACATGTCCAGATGGCCACGAGATGGATATACATGGTATATTTTAGGATATGCAGTGTATATCCACATAAAGATATGCACTGCATATCCACCGAATATAAATTAGTCATGATATGCACCCAATGAGCATTTTCAGAAACTTCTGGTGACAGATATTTATATAATTATTATAAAGAGGGTTCCATTGATACCCTAGGGTATTTAGAAGTTTCCTACAAGAATTGAATTTGTATATTTGTTTTATTAAAGGCTCTAAATTGATGGTACCCTAAAGTAACATAAAACTGGCGTTAACAATATTTCCACGGACATCTTTATAAAAATAAAAGTCATCGGTTCAAATGTTATATAAATTGGAGTTAACAATGTTTCTACCAACATATTTATAAAAATATAAGTCATCAGTGACAAAAGTTATATAAATTGGTGTTTGAAATCTTTCTGTCAACCCACCTATAAAACCGTAAGTAACTATCAATTAAAGATATATAATAGATTGGTTTTTAAAATGTTGCTATCAACCCACTTATAAAACTTAATTAACCAACAACAAATTTATATAAGATAAGATTGAAAATATTTCGAGAGACACTTATAAAAACTTGGGAACTCACACACAATAGTTATATAAATTGGTGTCTGTAATATTCTTATGAACTCATTCATAAACCTTTTTTCCCCATAAGGTTTTTTCTATAATGTTGTTATTAATTTCTTTATATAGTGATTATAATACAACTGTTTTTAGAACAAAAAAAACAATTTTAATTTATTTTGGCAATTATAATAACAAAACAAACAAGACTTTTTAAGGTTAATTTTGTGACATCAAAAGGCGCGTTTTTGCGATATCAAAAGGAGCGTTTTTGCGACATCAAAAGGCGCGTTTTTGCGAGATACCATACCATTATTATCTTGTTTTAATTACATCAATCTGAGAGAGATAAGAGATCCAAATCTTCTTGAGATAGTTGACGATGACAGATATCGGGATCGAATGCATTTTACCCCGATTCCCACCAGCGTTTCCCATGCGCAGTCACCATGACTCAAAAAACTCATCACGTGGTCCGACATGAACTTGTATAGGCAAATCTCGCTTAGACCACGTGATACGTGATTTGATTCGGGGGGCCCACGAATGAGAAACGCATAGATGGGAACCGTCTTTTAGAAAAAGAGAACAATATAGTAACCGTGTTAAGGTCGCAAAAACGCACCGTGAAACGTCGACCGCATACACTGATACGGCGGCAAATGTGAACAGCCCGGAAAATACTCGCCTGTATACCCTTCGACCCCGCAATCTAACTATATTCTTGAGATAGTTACCTCTGACAGTTATGCGGGCTTGAAGTGTGTGGGGGCGGGTATTTTTCCTGGTATGTGTAGTATGCTGGATCTCTCGAGGAATGCATTTAGGAAAAGAGAACAATGGTAACTATGTTAAGCTCGCAGAAACGGACCATCAGTGTTCAACATTGCGCCATCTGCAGCCCTTGGTTCCAAGTAGCATCATTTTTTAAAAGGGTCATAAAATAGTGTTTGTCGAGGTAAACAGTGGTATAGTTGAATTGTTTTTTTTTATAGAATTGTCGGAAATTTTCGCCATTTTGGATTACATAAATAGGTTTTTGGCCTAAATAAAAACGTTATTTATGGGGTTTCAACATGTGTTTCAATCGAAATATTGCTTGTTGGGGTTAAGAACAACATACAAAATTCAATATTTGTCCCAGAAAGAAAAAAACGCTTATGAAAAAAAAACTGATATTTAAATGAATATTTTTTTCCCGTTTTCTCAAGTATTTTTGGAGCCCATGATATTTACGTGAGTGTATTCGAAAACTATACAGTACACACGGGACCGCAGCTGATTTTCAGAGTAGGATGACTTGAAAAACAGCTTTTATTTGACTAGTATATAAATATTCATATTCCTGCTTCAGTTTATCTCACTTTCATTTTTATTTATTTTAGAAGATTGCTAAACACCATTTTATAAATTTTTTTATTGTAAAAAGAAAAAGAATAATACATAACAAGCAAAGGGAAGAAAGATGGAAAATCTATATTTCTAAATCCATAAAAACCTTTAATTTGTTATGTAGTGTTGTTAGAACAGTTGTAAAACCTTTTTATAATAATCTCTATACTTGAGGGCTCATAAGGAAGTTTTATAAAATCTATATGTTGTTTTTCTATCCATTACTATGTACCATAAATTTTTATAAGCTGGTGTTGAACAGTTGTTTTTCAAGTCTTTTTTACTCATTTAAGAGATATATTAGAGTTATAAAATTATCACCAACACTAAATAATATAACTTTTGGTTATTTTATGAAGGTTTTATATTATTTGCTGTAACTTTTATATAGACAAAAATGCTCATTGGGCAGTGCATATCTTCATGTGGATATCCACTGCATATCCGAAATATACCATGTATATCCATCACAAAATTATATCCATCCAAATTTTGTTATGTGGGCTGATTTGATTTTTTGCACTATAAAAGCGCTTTTATACAGTATCGGTCCCAGTCATTTAAAAAGGAGGGGGCGGTTTCGATATGAAAAAAAAACTAGAATAAAAGCATAGCTTTTATGAGGAAGATATCAATATATGCAAACAAAATCTAGTAACTACGCGGATTTAGCCTCAAATCTAGGGGAGGGGAGGGTACTCAGATTTTAAGTTGTTTATTTCATACATTTTTATTTTAAAAAATGTTTAAATGCGCCGAAAATGTTTGACAAAATTACATTAAAAAGGAAATTTTTGAGTCAAATTAAACTAAAATCATAAATAAATATCAACGAAAATTTTTAAGAAAATTGCACGGAAAATTTTTAAGAAAATGACACCACAATTGCCATTTTTAACACAATTTAACACAATTAAACGAATACCGTAAATATCAAAGGTGTTATTGCGCCGCAATTTAGGTCCTACTTTTGATTTTGTTAATGTTTTCGTAAAAAATTTAAATCCAGGGTGGGGGGGTAATTACCCCTCTACCCCCTGAAATACGCACTTTAGTAACTAACCACAAACAAAACCTAAAATACTTTTTTTTGAGGTCTAAAAAGCTTATTAGTTTGAAACATTACTTTTTATATTGCAATACCTCAAATATAAGATGCCTATCTCAAAAAAAGTTCGTTTTCGGTTTTTTTTTGGGCAAACCGGTCAATAACTCGCTCAATGTCAATTTAAATATATCTGTTGATGCAGCAACGCTAAGCCCCACAGACGAATTTCCGTCATAGTGTTTGAAGTACTTATGTTTTCAACCTTCTGCGGCAGGAGAAGCGTCTTTCTGACGAAGCATTACTTACTGGGAAACGTTCAAGAATCTTTTTATCAACGGAAAAATATCGTCACACTTGTTTATTGCGTCGAAAACGATATCATATATGTTTTGCTTTAAGCTTTTTCCTACTTCTGACCAATATTGCTTCCAAATATAGTTTGTAGTATTTGGACACGACATTAGTTAATTTTGCCTTGATTTTGGCTTCACGTTGTATAAAAGATATTAATATGTGAGATCATCAGATCAAAAATACTTAGAGTCTCGTTATTAAACCTTTTTATGTCCGAAATGATTTTCTCTAAAACTTGTTTATAAATAGAAACTCTATAATACTGTTTTTCACTTCTGTGTTTCCAATATGGTAGTTTTTGCGGTAAGTACGTCATGCGTTTGTTCTGTCTGTCCCAAAATATTGTGGAGGGATTCTGGAATGTCTTTAAAAGGAACGTTCTGCAATTTCTCGTTTTTTCTTCAAAGACTTCAGGGTTACCACCAGCATCTTTGTTGTCTACTTTTTTCTAGAGCAAAGGGGAGGCGATCGCCCCCCCCCCCCCGGGAGCGCTACTGTTTTATATAAGGACAGTTTTAAATAAAATCGCTTTCAACGAGGGTTTATACGTCTTTCATTAAATATGTCAGATTAAAGAAAAATAGTTATTTACCGTGCGGAAAGTGATACTTTACCACACGCGACGACAGTTTGACGAACGAAGCGAAGCGAGTTCGGTCAAGCCGGCAAGGGCGGTAAAGACACTTTACGCATGTGTTAGGTACACGATTTTACCTACAAGCCTCAAAAATTCCCAAAAAAGAAATATTAATTTTCTGAAATAGACGTAGTCACTTTACCGCACGGAGTGCCATAACGTTAATATTACCGCACTGTAAAGTGCACTTTACAGCACGCGAGTACGTAAACAAATAAATTAATAAAACATTTTAGTTAACAATAGATTTTTCGGAAAACCTGGGTTGAGTATTTCTTTATGTTAGAAGAAATGCGCTAAAACGTATTTAAAGTGTTTATAACGACTCAAAATGGGTTTTAAAGCGATAAACCGCTTTCTTAAATCACTTTAAAATAAAATCGTTTAGTAAAAACACTCACACTTTTCAAGTTTTCACTGTTTCTTTAGCGTTCAAAAAAGTACTGCTAAAAAAAAAAATTTTCTCTGTTAAAATGAAAAATATTTAGAGAGAGAGCAGAATTTTAGAGGTAGATGAAGAGATAATTTAGTGAATTGCAAAATATTTAAGGTTGTTAAAGAGAGACAGCAGGCTATAAAAAGGTATTTTAGAGAAAGATGAAAATAATTCAAGGCAATTGTTTAATAAAAATTTCTGTTCTGTCATTTGTCTGTCATCTTGAGTAATGTCGCGCATATGATTTTTATTTTGCCATTTTTATACAGAAAACAGCAAAAATTGTAATTTTTTAAAGCATAAAGTGTGTGAGACATAAAGTAGTATTAATTTCTTTCAATCAAAGTTCTTTTTACAGTCTTTAAATTTACCAAAAAACGTGTCCTACTATAAGTGTATTTAAGCACACGAAAAAATCATTTAACAGGTATTTAACTAAATTATTTTAAGGGTCATCATGGCTTTACTATTACATAAAAACGCTTTAAGAGGCTCGTATAAACAAAGTAACTGTTAGTTAGTTGTATTCTAAATCTATGTGCCCTACAAGTTTTATGCCATTATCACACATATTAAGGCCTTAATGAGCATAACTACATTATTCTATGTTAAAAAAATCAAGTTTGTTTAGAAAAACAATGTTGTATGTTTACTAAAAATATTAACGTGCTTGCCAAAAGTGCACATTTTTTCTTAAATTTCCCTAATTTAGCTTAACAACTGAATACAATATAAAAATGTATAAAAAATAAGGTCATGCCGTCGTGTAAGTATGTAAAAGGGAGGAACGAAGATAATGTAGAACTACTACTTGATGATTTTCGAAGGTCAGGATTTATTTAATTTTATTCAATAAATTAAGAGACAACCTAACTAATAAGGTCATGCCATTGTGTAAGTATGTAAAAGGGAGGAACGAAGATAATGTTGAGATTGTGGTGGATGCAATAAGCCTGTCATATTTGCTGCTTCACCGCTCGCAGGCAATACTTGAGGTCCGTATTTAATGCTCAAAAAGTTTATTATACTCGAATATACCTTTTGCAAGTTACATACCTAGAAATTTCACAAAACGCATTTGTCTACACTTGTAAGGGGTCCAACTGCGAAAATAAGAACAACAGGATATCCGTTAATATAAAATCTGCAACTACTAGAAAATCTTGTGTATACAAGAACGATTTCTGACGCAGCCACGTTAAAAAAATAGAAAAGAATTACCAAAAAAAAATCAATGGTAAAATGAATGCCAGAGGTCGAAAAAAACTATTTTTTGAATATTTTTTCGTCGCAGTATTAAAAGTCTGTTTTTATTTCATTTTGTTAAGTACCTACTTTATTTACTGCGTTTGGCTTTAATGCTTCATCTTTAATAAAATAATTGAATATTCTGTTATATCTTATTTCTGTTTTATTGATTAAATCCTCAGTTTCAAGGTAACGATATTCTATCTTCCATCGTCCAAAATAAAATGAATGTTTTTGTTGTAACAATGTTCTATGTTATTTTCTAAACTTACATTGTGTATGTATGATAATATTTCACTTTGATTTAAATAACTTTATTCTCACCATTTGGCATCTACAATACACCCACACAAAGCTGACATAGAACGTTGTAATACTGAATCGAGGTTTGCTTAAATATGCTTTCAGCATACACGAAGTTGTAAAAACACCGTCCAACAACGCCTCAAGTAAAAAGCCAGTTGACTGATTATCGTTTTAGTGTCCTTATCCAAACTGAAATAAAATCCATGTTTACATTACGTCTACGTTTAAAAAGTTAAATAGGAAAATAACCACAAAAAACAAACAAAAAAGTTTGGTTAAGGCTCGTTTTTCTTGGCCTAAGGGACGAATTCGGAAGAAAGTGGTATGTTACGTCTTTACTATGACGTTACAGGTACCAATTAGTTAACCAAATGATATACCAAGGAAAGCTTGCCGAAATCGCCTAATGTCTTTTGTTTTGGCATTTCCATGGCTAGCTAGATTATAGATTTATTGATGTGTATGGAACACACAGAATTGCAATTTCCCATGTACCAGGTGTGTCATTATATTTTGAACCCCCGGTTAACTCGTTTAATTCGAGATATCCAAAAAAAAAACTTTAAAGGCAAAAGTTTAATAATTTTTTGAGTGCTTACCTACCAAAAAAAGCAAATTATCATTACAAATGTCACATTGAGACATCAAGTTTGTATTATTAAATCAAACACACTGTATATAAACCTAACCATAACCATTATGTGCTAAAGAGATAATTATAAGATTTAATCTGTCTCTAACAGACTATGCTTATAAAAAGGGTTTTCTCACAAACCACTATGGGTTTTTTAATTTGAGAAGGAAAGGCCGATGCAATAATATATTTCCATATAAAAATCCAAACTTGATGTCTACATTTGACATTTCCAATACAATTAGCTTTTCAGGGCAGGAAAATCTAAAAGCACTCAAAAAATTATAAAACTTTTGCATTTGTATTAAACGAGTTAACAGTGGGTTAAAAATATAATGCTTTCTGCTTGCTTAATCGCTTGTTCCCCCAGCGTAAATCCGCCTTATTAACATATGAACTGAAAAAATAATAAACATGAAGCATTCCCTCAAAAAAGGTAGTGTTGGGAACCGTAGACTCAAGTTTCGCACAAGTGGTGCTCATCAGTATGGTGCTATTTTTTATTCTTTTTACACTCAATTATTCCCGCTATTGTGATGTGTGACTCAACAAAAATTTCATTGTTGTAAGTTTAAATAAGGACACACAGTTATTTTTACTTAGAATACTTAAAAAATTATGAGTGACTACGGTCATGGATAAAATTAAAACGCTCGCCTTTATTCTCGCGTGTGCTTGTTATGTAATATACTATTACAAACAAAGAAATCACCAGAAAAATTGTTAAAAATCATACTCGCAGATAACTTTTCTGTGTAAGTTTTATGTACTGAGTCCGCCACATTATATTCTTAAATAAGTATCATAATAATGTGTAATCAAAAATCGGATTTACTTTATTCTCATTATTGCCTTAAAGGACTTTTCACGGTAAATTATGTTTCAAAACTTATGGCAGCATACCTAAGTTAGTATTTCTCCGATTACATATCAAAACTATTTGCAAACAAACTCACTCAACATATTAGATCACAAAATGGGATGGGTCGCACTCTCATTCAGCGGATTTTTATGATCACTTAAGTTTGGCCTCAATTCATAGTTAGCTATGACTACTTCTTGTCTTTGGGCTTGGGTAAACTCGCCCTTTAAACCTATATAGTGAATTTTTGTCGCTTCTTCTCCAAAATTTGAAGGAAAATGTATTGTTAAGTGATTTACGTTTTGGAATTTCACCACCCTAAAAAAGAGAAATTCGATAATAGACTTAGGTTGTAGGTAGAAATTACCTTATTATTTTTAAATATAATTTTCATTTTTAAATTTTCCTCATTTCTTCCATATATCCTAATATTTTCCACCAAGTTTTTAAGATCGCAGTCTTTTTGCAACTCTTATAAATAATAAATTGTTACTTGGGCAATTGATACAGGGGTAACTGCTACTATAAAGGAGCTTGCAAAATGAAGTCAACATAGTAGGCAGTTGGGCGACCCTAGCCTGTTAGGCGCAGGCGGGACAATTTTTATGTTTAGCTTTATGTAACGCAACCCAAGGCTCTCCTCATAACGCTGAGGATGGGAAACTTCTCTCCTCAAATGCTTAATTTAATTAAAAGCAGTAGTAAAATTTAAAATTCCTACTTTGTAGCATATTCCACATGTCCATGGCTGTCTTTTTGCATGTCAAATTCTTGATCTGCTTGACTTCTTGCATCGTCAAAAGTCATCGACGGCCTATTTTTAAATCTAAAAAAGATAACAATACTGGATGATTTCACAATACTTATTAATTAAGTATATCCAAAAATAAAACTATCTTTAAATGCATTTTATGGCATGCATAATTTCAAATACATTACACATTTTTTTAAATGTAAAAGGTTTACAAAAATATGTTTCTAAGGCTTGAATTTTTTCCGGAAAATTTTCCCAAAGAAGCCACGCATTTTTGAAGTTCTTACTAGAAAGATGCACCACAGAGGAAAAATATTAAATTTTAACGCAAGGAAATTACCGAATAAGAAAATTTTGCACACCGAAATATTTCAAAAATAAAGTTTTAAACATAATGACATTGGCACATTTCCGTCATATAAATAACAGCTAAAGCTGGGTTTATACAGGAAAATAAAAATTAAAATTAAAATTAAAATAATAATTAAAATAGAAATAAAAGTTATTACGGGAAACAGTGTAGGCGTAAATAAAATAATAATAACTTTAAATTAAATTTTTAAAACGGGTTCACTGTCATTTGTGGTTATCATTTATATGCTTGTTTCTCAGGCATTTTTGCATTTTTTGTTTTATTTTTGCCAGATATTATTTAAGAAAACAATATGATGAATTTTAGTTTAATTACATTAATTATTGGTGTCAATCACTTTTTGCTGATTAGAGAGAAGTTTTCACGTGGAACGCTTTTCTGGGATCGTATCGGGATCCAACTGCATGAGAACGGGTATCTTATCGAACTAACTGATGATACTAATAATAAGCTGTTAGCACTTCCAATATTCCTGCAAAAAGTAGTTATATACCTTTATTTTACTTATATTATTGTGCTGTAAACTTATTGGCTTTCAAAAAGCAAACAAAGAAGTAAAATTGGCAAAAACTAACCTCAAAATACATCAGACAAATGTCAAAAGCTCAAATCGTGTTCAAAACACGTTCAAATCACTTCATGAAAATCGAAAAATGAATCGAAAATAAAACGAATGCGTGTCAAACCAGGTTTATTGGAGGCACAATTGTAAGACATTTTTAAATAATTTTATTTTCACGCGTCTTCCACGGCCAAAATGTAAACAAATACTCTTTCCGCCAAAATTTCTGTCAGAAAAAAACGTAACCTGAAAATTTCAAATTTGACAACAACAATCTAGGACGTTTGGATTTCTGTCAATTTACAAACCTGGTTTTATTCAGTGGATCATTAAGGTTAGGTTATGTTTAAATAAAAATGGAACGGAGTTTTCTTCTGGACTTAAATGTTTAAGTAAAAAAGCCCATTAATATCTCAAATTATGCATTTCAGTAATAACTTTAAAGTGGTAAATACTTTACAAGTACTTTAAAAATTGTAATTCACTTACAGTCTCATTTTAGCAGGGTGTTTATCTGAGTTTTCTCCTATAACAATAATTCCTTTGAGTTTAACATTTCCAGTAAACGGAATATTAAATAAAAGCTCTTCATCGGAATCAGATTCTACAAACTGAAAAAGAAAAAAATGCCTTTAAAAATCAAACGTACTTATGATTTATTTAATTCAGTCTACCAGTCTTCAATGGGAAACTCCGTTGTTATTGAAGATAGAGTTGCGGTTTTCACATTACTGTCTTTTTTTGTAGTTTTTGAGCTACAGGGAAAAGTTGAAAAATAGTCGGAATTATCAATTGATGATATCTCCCTTAATCTAAGAGATAAATGAGTTCTGTAAAAACATGTATATGACAACCTTTTTAGAAAAACACAATGGTATTTTCGGAATTTTATTCCGACGTTCGTAGATACCATCATCAGGATCAAAAAGGTAAATACGGACCAAAATGTTTTATTTCATATTTTGGTTTGTTTGCTAATAAAATATCATTTTTTTATTTTGAAGTTTCGATCTCGAAAAAAATCATCTTCAGTGCATTTTGTTTTTCTCAAAATTCAAAAAATTATATTTTGAAACAATTTAAAACAGCATACAACAAAGCATTCAATTTTACGTAAAACATGTCAAATGAACTTTTTTGTGAATTTTTAAATATTTCAAAATTTCTAACAATTGAAGTTTTAGAATTTTATACGTTATTATTTAAGAAATCAAATTTTTTAAAAACAATTTTTTTTAGGGTTGTATAGAAGGTTATGTTAAGCAAAAAATGTTTCATAAAGTTTTTTGTTGCATCTACACTTTTCTCACAAAAATTTGAAATTCTGCAAAAATGGTCAATTTTATAGGCCTTTTTTGCACCAAGGTTTTACCAGGAATTTGGCAACAAAAGAAATAAAAAAAAAACAAATGCAAAAGATAGCTGTGTTCTTTGTATGCCAACTAGCATTAAAAAATATTTATAATAATGTACACTTTGTCAATTTAAAATTAATTTTTTCTTAGTTTTTATGGCTTACCCAATAAACCTTATGGACAAATCCTGTCACTTTGACAAAGTGAACATTATTATATATACTTTTTTTATGCTAGCTGGTAGACGAAAAACACAGCTATCTTTTGCAGTTGGTCTTTTATTTTTTTATCGCCAAATTACTTGTATAACCTTGTGAGAAAAGTGTAGATGCTACAAAAAGCAACATAAGATTCTACACACAAAAAAAAAATCATTTTTTAATGAATGGCGGATAAAATTCCAAACACGCGAACTTTTGCAAATTTTTAAATATTTAAAAAAATGACCTTAAAAAGTAAACGCGCTACAAAAAAGTAATTTTTTTAATTTTGAGAAATTTTGGCATTTTTTTACAGTTTTATAGATGGAAGATTTGATTTTTAGCTTAAATAATAGTGCTGGATGGCGCGAACACAAAAAGACATAATTCAAGAAATATATTATTTTTTTCTTGGAATCGACGAAAAAGTGAGACTGATAGCTGAACATGTTTATACCAGAGCGTTATGTATATTCAGGGAAAATAGAACATAAAGGGAATGGATATCATATCATATCATTCGGTGTTATTTGAATAAAGTGGACAGAAGCAAAGGTTTTGCACAAGAAGTCACACTGGAAGAAACGAAAATTCCTTGAAGCTGCCTTTATTGGGCAGAATCAGGGTATTTTAAGTAAACCAAGTGTTGAAATTCCAAATATTCGGAAGCCCCTCCTTGGCCGGAGCCAACTTGTTAAACTTCATGGTTGAATGATTTCCCAAAGTATACCTTAGGAATAGATTGTAGTTTGCACCAGAGTTTGTACTGATCGAAACGTCGCGTATAAATAAAATATAGACAATGGAAGTCCGAAATACAGAGTTAATTTCAAATACATCATTGTCTCAAACTTTCAAACAAAGTCTTTCTCGTTTTGTGCTCCAATATTTAATTAAAACAAGCATTTCAGTGCTTCTTTGATACGCTCCTGTGTCTAAAATGTGGGCAGAAGCACATTCTAAAGCAGCTTAGCTTTTTGTGATGCATGTACAGGGTGTTTGTTTATAACTGAAACATTCAGTATCTTTTTTATTATCGCATCATCATCAGGAAACGATAAACAATCATTATTTATCGTCTCCTGATGATGTTAACCTTGTTAGCGAAACGCGCATCGAGTGCAAAAACTTGTAGTTTTGATTTGTGGAAAACAATCATAACTTTGTTAAGTTCTTTTTTAATTAATTTTTGAAAATCAAAAAAATCACGAGTTTTTCCTTAATATAGACGCACAAAATTAGCAATATCTTAAGATCCACTTGTACTAGAAAAGTAAGTTAAGGCTCTTTTTAAATCTTTTTTAGGGACCTTTCGTATAAGATACCGCATGACATAAATTTAAAAAAAAATCTCTGTAACAAATTTTAGGATGGACAAATTATGGATTCAATCAATGTCCAAACAAAATATTAAATATGTCATTATATGAAAAGTAGAACGATTTTAGAAAAACAAACTACTATACCTCGTATAGGTAATCGATGGGGCTTTTATCTGCATGTATTTTCTTGTTCGCCATGTTGAAATACAAAATGCTCGTTGATTTTAAGGTTATTTCTAAGGTTACAAAATCAAATAAATACTGGTAGAAAGCTTTGATTTTGTTTAGTAAATAATATTATTTATCACTGAAATCGGTGTAGTAGATTTACTTTTCTTTGTTAGGTTAGCAGTGCACACAGCCATCTTCCATTTGTTTTAAAAAAATAATAGTAGGTAAAAGTGGAAGTTGATATTAGTCTAAACAAGAATTTAAACAAAAACAAGATTCCATTTTAGACATGGCGATTGAAAACATGTTAATAATAATCTTCGAAACCTACTGATTACCAACACAGTTTGTTTTGAAATTAACTCTGTGTTTTGAACTTCCATTGTCTATATTTTATTTATACACGACGTTTCGATCAGTACAATCTCTGATCGTCTTCAGGTGCAAACTACAATCTATTCCTAAGGCTACGTACTTATATACTATGGGAAATCACTCCACCGTGTAGTTTAAGAAGTTGGCTCTGCCCAAGGAGGGGCTTCCAAATATTGGAAGAAGGAAGAAACGAAAATCCCTTGAAGCTGCCTTTATTGGGCAGAATCAGGGTGTTTTCAGTAAGCCAAGTGTTGAAATTCCCTAAAAACTAATGCTTAGGCACAAACATGATTTGGGTAAACCGAGGGGTAAACCTCCCATAACTATTGATTTAATGGGAGGTGTTCCCAACTCATGATTATGCTTAAGCCTGAACTTAGTGTTAGTTTTGTATATCTGTCTCTTTATTTTGATAAGGAAGAAAGCTGACAGACATACAGAATTAACACTAAATTTATAATTACGCATAATAATAGGAACTTATCTGTACATAATAAGCTGACTTTGGTAAAGTTGGCACTATTTTTGACAGTTCCGCATGACCCTACATTTTTAGGCACTTTACAATCAAATGAAGTCCAGTCAAGTCAAAACTTATTTATTCATAAGAACAAGTTGAACAATACAAGGAATGCACCACTGTTAAAATGAATTTAAGTCAAAAGGTCATAATTTATACAATGCTTATTAATCTAGTTTAAAAATCAATAAAAGTTGCAAATTAATTTAATACATTAGTCCACAAAAAAACAATTAAAAAATAAGTTGATACATAAAAACCAAAACAGAAATTACAACAAAATTTACAAGAATGACAACATGGCACTGAGCTAAAAAATCTAAATATATTTATCACTTAAAATTTTCAAAATGTGTAATTAATCTGTTATGAGACAGCACTCTTCTTGGTTGCCAGGCCTGGGTTATTCAAATCCTATGTTCGGGCAGAGATTTCTTGTGCATGATGATATCGAAATATTGTTGACTTTCATAATGTTTGTGCTGGCCTTTAATAGGTACTTATCAGTACATAAAGTTCGCATATATAGCCTGACTCGGCACTATTTTTGACAGTTCCGCATGAAGATTAACAGGTTTCTGACATTTTTGTCACATGCTCATATTGTGCCATTCATAAAGTTGACAGATTAAAGTTAATGCTGACCTTTATTAAAGGCAGGCACAAACATTATGTTAAGTCAACATTATTTTGACAGCGCTGCCATCAAAAAAGCTGTAGCTGTATAGCAAAAATGCAAGCCCAAATGTAGGTGTTGGATAGCCTCAGCAACCAAGAAGAGCGCCGCTCCGTTGCCATCTCATAACAGTGAGTCTCAAAATATGTAGTAATTGTTTACCTTTGTGAGGAAGTGTCAAAAATAGTGCCGACTTTCTTAGTCAGCCTATCTATAATGTTTGACAAGTCCCTATTAAGGGAAGGCATTAACTTTAACTATGTTAACTTTATGGGTGGTACCATGGTGGCGCAATATGAGATGACAGGTTTAGATGACAACAATGTCAGAAGCCTTTTAAACTTTGTGCTTCTGTCAAAAATAGTGCTGGCTTTTTGTAGGGTCCCTAATGAGTTGGGTTAACCTGCCACAACTTACATGTTCCAAGTTAAGTCTCTCATTCCAAGGCGTAAAAATGGTCTTTCCGGAGCCTTCCGTAACTTCGTTCAGGCACTCTAAGACGTCCAAACGAATTTTTGTGTAAAGACTATATTGGATACCTTGTTCGGGATCTTCGTGTTGATGGTTTGGGTCTCCGCAACAACTGCCATGTGGAGACATTCCCAAAACTAATGTTATTGTTCTAAAGGAAATTTATAAACAAATTTGAAATCATGCGACAGCTGATTTGGGAAGGAACACAAATTGGTTCGATACCTCCGATAAAAATATAAGGTAGTTTCGACCTGGTGCACTGCCGCGCAATGCTGCTCTGATGCGGCTGTTATTTTTAGTCGTCATCGCTACCTTCCTAACTATAAAAAGCTTTTTTTTATACCTTCATCAAAATATCAAATATTTAAGATTAAAATGTCGCAACAATGAACGTTACCGCGTAAAAAGACACATCGCTATGGAAACGATTGTTATTTCATTTACCAGCCGCCTTGATTTATATAGTGTAAAAATGGTGTGTTGCAAGAAGTTCTCTTCGTTCGAGATTTTTAAAAGTATTTTCCAGTTTTTCTTGGATTTTTTGATAAAGGTATTAAAAAAAATAATGTTAATAACTCGCCGAGAAACTGTGCTTTTTTTACTCGCGTTTTTAAATACCTCGCTGCGCTCGATATTTAAACCAACGCTTGTAAAAAAAGCACTATTTTAGCCACTAGTTGTTAAAACTACTATTTTTAATACCTTTATCAAAAACTGTCAGCAACTGTCTGTAGATAACTAAAGCACAGCTTTTTTGGTTACTGATAAAAAAAAACTTTTTTTTTTATCAAGTGCAAAAAAAGATTTCTGTCCGTTTTTTACCCAAAATTAAAGAGAAATATAGCAAAAAATAGTAATATTGAAAAAATCTAATTATTCTTGCCGAAAAATTAAGCCAGTTCCGCCACTTTTCACCAAATTTTTAAGAAAAAATCATTTATAAACATCTTCAAAATATCAAACTGTCAAAGATTAAAATGTCGCAACAATGAACGTTATCAGTTAAAAATTCACATCGCTATGGAAACCATTGTTATTTCATTTACCAACCGCCTTAATTTATAGTGTAAAGATGGTGTTTTGCGAGAAGTGCTCTTCGTTTTAAAAGTATTTGCCTGTTTTTCTTGGATTTTTTAATGAAGGTATTAAAAAAAATAGTACTGTTAACAACTCGCGGCTAAACTGTACTTCTTTTACGCGCGTTTTTAAATATATATCTTGCTGCGCTCGTTATTTAAACCAACCCATTAAGCAGAAACCTGTTACATTTACATTACCTTAACGTATTTTTATGACCTGTTACTTACACAGCTTGTAACCTTACCTAACGAGGATATTACATTGCCAGTACATCAATTGTCCTAAACATTTACGCAACAGTGTTACATTCGATTTTTTTAACAAGTATGTGACTTGCATGTAACATTTAATGTTACATGGCTAGATAAAATTATTTGTTTTTATTTACCTCTAACTTGTCAAATAATGGTTCAAACAACATAACAAATATATTTTTGTGCTTTAAAATCTCTGATCTTCGTGATTACATCTTAAAAAAAAAATCAAAATAAAAAAAAATATGCTCTAACGGAACCCTCTGTCTAAAGACGATACACCAGGGTTTTAGCGCCTTAGACCACTAGGTCATCTCGGTTTTGTTAAGAAAAGTCACCAATTCAGGGTATATTAATGCAGTGGTTTCATTGGTCGCCAAAAATAAATTGTTTTTTTATTTCAGGTTTCAGTTGTAATAAAAAAAATTATATACAAATATTAAATCGCAATAATTTGATCGAATCATAATTTGGCAAAATTAAAAAAAAAAACTAAAAATACCTACCTATATAAATTCGTCGAACAGTAAGTAACATATACTTAAATTTATACTTATTTTCCCTTTTGTAGAAAGTTATCAAAAAAATTGCAGGATTTATTTTCGCCATATTTGGGTTAAAGGTTTCATTAATTTTGGAATTTTTGCATAAAACTTCTGATTGTATTTGGTAATTTTCCAATAAACAACCAAGTTGGTTTTAAAGTTAACATTAATTGAGCTCACAATACTGCTGTTTTCATGCAATAATTAATAAACTAAACTTGTTTAAACTTTGATGTTTATTACACTTACAATATAGTGTATATTGTCATGTTACAATAACGAAACAAATTTGTTTTAAATTTGACATTTAATAAACTTACAATATTATGTAATATCATGTAACTGTAAAGAAGCAAATTTGTTTCGATACTGACATTTATTAAACTTCAAATAATGATATTTTCAGTTACTTTATCGTTTAAACTTTGTGTTAAATCCAAGATTAAATATTAACGTAAAATTAGCGCTTCTTTTGTGTATCAGCGATAATTTCAAATAGAATGTTAATTTTGAACTTACATTTTACTTTTTTATACATTTTTCTTAACGTTTACAATTACATGAATTCTACATTTTTTCAATGTTGAAAATCTGTAATGTAACAGACCGTGCTTAGTGGGAACGCTTGTAAAAAAAGCACTATTTTAGCCACTAGTTGTGAAACCTACTGTTTACATCTAAGTAAAGTGATTTTCTGGTTTTCTTGATTTCCTTTGAGATAAAGAATTTTTTAATATATGAAGACTCGTACCAAACTTTGACCCAATTTAAAATAGTCTTTAATAATTAAATAATTTATTTCCCCAAAATAGTGTTTTTACAAACGCCCGTTGTAAGTAAAAAAAAATTAGCGCCGAGTTTGCTGTCTTATTTTATAATTTATAAGGGCCTAAAAAGTTATAGAAAATATTCTATAACTAAGATCTAAGGTGTGTTTTTTGACTTAACTTATTCAAAATCAGCCATAAACAGAGAAAAAAAACAAACTATACCTCACCATTTCACATCTTGACGCAGGAAAAATTAACAAAAAAAGAAAAAAACGCATGCATATTATAGAAAATCGACGTTGTGGACTTTTAATCCGATGAAGTTAACTGTCACCATACTTTTCCGTACATGTGTGGCAAAGAACTTTTTCACACATGTACGGAATAGATTTACCTATATAACAAGTGCGGAAAGTGGTACTTTTTCGCACGCGGCGGCAGTTGCACGAACGACGCGGAGCGGAGTTCGGGCAAGCCGTCAAGGGTGGAAAAGGCATTTTCCGCAAGAGTTAGTTACAATGTTTTTCCTACAAGTGTTTTTGTCAATCTTTTTATCAAAAAGAAAGTTTTTAATACACAAGTATTTTATAATAATGCTACAAAATGACACATAAAATAGAATAGTTATATAAATTATTTAATTAGTCCTAAATATCTTTATTTTTAACAATACAACAATCGTGCGTAAACATTACTTTTCCGCACGATTTTACTTTTCTGCACTATTTTTTTAGTAAAGTGACTTCATGTGACTTTTTGAAGTTAATGGTTAAGGCTATGACTTTTATGAATAAAAAATAGTACCCATAGATAGTAATTTCATTCAAAGTATGTCGTGAATTAAAATATTATCCTTTGAAGTGAAAATCCTGCGTTACGTTAAAAATCGTGCGGAAGAGTAAAAATCGTGCGGAAAAGTAAAGAAATCGTGCAGAAAAAAGGAATCGTGCGGAAAGGTACAACTTTCAAAACGAAAAATCGCGCGGAAAAGTAACTTTTCCGCACGTTCGTAAGAAAAAGTAGTTTTATTTGATTTGTGCAAAATTAAAGACCACTTTTTACAAAAATTACGGCAATTCATCAGTATTCGTAGAAAATATATCGTACATAACTCGATAGAAAGTAACTTTCTTACATTCGTGTGTTTACTAGTTCAAAAGACCCTGGAAAAGTCTGGATACACTCTGAAAAACTCTGGAAAGACCCTGAAAAAGTTTGGATACACTCTGTAAAAGCCTGGAAACACCCTGGAAAAGTCTGGATACACTCTGGAAAAGTCTGGATATTCTCTGGAAAATTCTGAAAAGACCCTGGAAAAGTCTGGCTACACTGTGGAAAAGTCTGAAAAGACCCTGAAAAAGTCTGGATACACTCTGGAAAATCTGCAAAAACCTTGGAAAAGTCTGGATACACTCTAGAAAAACCTGGATACACTGTGAAAATGCCAGAGTACACCCCTGAACAGCGTGGATACACCAAAGAAAAGTCTGGATATACAGTGGAAAAGTCTAACCGACCCAATATAACCCATATGTATATGGGCGAGTTTTCGTTAAATGTACATTTTGGGATATGTTTTTGTCCAGACAGGTCAATTTCTTCGATTTTTTATTCTTTGTGATAGAACAGTCTAATAGACCGAAAAAGAATTCTAGAAGTTCATACATTACAAAAATTAACTTTCTGGAAGTAATACTCGTAAGGTTAATCTGAATTCAAGAAGGAAGACAAGGAAGAAAGAAAACATTGTCTTTCTCATAACGCATCTTCCTGAGACTTTTATTACCCACTGATTTTGACTTTTGCAAACAGTGTTTTCCAGAAATACTGTTAAATGATTGCTTGTAATGTAAAAAATTAAACAGTTGATTAGGAACAAACTGTAACACTGCTATAAACAATGCAAGTATTTTTTATTATTTTGAATAAATTTTATACTAAATATTTATCTAAAATTTCTTTTCCCACTTTCTTAAAGGATTTTTTAATATTTTTTAAAAGTAATTTGTGATTATGATTATAAAACCAATATATTTTTATCCGGAGATTCAGCAACTTTACTAAAAAATTAACCTGGAAGAAACGTTATGATAATGACCATGCGTTAGCGTAATGACAAGTCTGTATCGAATCCAAAAACATTTTAATGAAAGACAAAAGAAACAATTAAAAAAACTTAACTAAATTTACACTCCTGCAAATAAAAAACTAAAAAATATTTTATAAATATAAAAAAACAAACTTATATGTAGGTAAAACTTCTGATGGTTCATCATAAAGTGATCAGATTTCTTCTTTATTTTCACATATGTAGTGGCGTTTAGTGACCGGTTTTGGAGGTTTTATTTTACATAGAATACCCTCTGCTGGAATTGTCTGGCGATCAGCAGATATCGGCGAACAGAATTTACCACCAAAAGGTTGGATGGTTGGATGCATGAAATATACCTTCAGTTGATCGTCCACAACATCTTCGATAAATCCTGCATACCACTGATCGCCATAAACGGCGGCTATCCACTCATTTTTTTTGGTGGTTTGTTTTTGTCAAATATATCCGTTAAAACATTCTCCTCATTAAACAGTATTTTCTTTAATATTTTTCTTCCTGCTCTTTTTTATTTCATTTCAAACTTCCTTCCTTCATCTTCTTCAATCTCTCTTGAAGCTCGGCGGCTTTGCTGATATTGAACATGATCCTAAGACAAAGAAGCAACATTCTCCTAATGCTAAAGATATGTGGAAGAAAATTAGGGTTAAAGACCAAGTATACCATTAGGTAAAGGACATCTTCCTTTTCTGGTTAAATTTCAAAAAAATTAGGTTAGATAACTAAAACATCTGTTACTATTTGTTTGGCCCTACTGCTATGCTATAATATAAAATAAAAATAAAAATGATAACTTATAAAACAAGAGTTCTATATAGCGTTTTGTAAAGACACAAAAATTGAACGCGAAAAAATCTTACCTTTAAAATATTTAGGAATCAAAATCCACACACTGCACACGTGCTCACTCTTGCTGCCGAACAGACAAACTAGATGGTCTTTAGGAACACCATGAAGTTACCCCCACCTTATGTCTCTGCTTTGGTAAAATTTTTGAATGTGACCTTTAACATTTTTTACTTTGTAGAAAAAATATTATTTTTTCATATATGAACAGAAGAAATTTTAGTTTTTCAAAAACACTATATTATTTTAGAAGAAAGTTGCAAAAAAATTAAATATAATAATGCAAATTTAAAAATCGACTCTGGGGACAGTTAGGTAACAGGACATTTCACCTAGTTTTACTGCCATATTTTGAAACCCGACGTAAACATTTAAAAAATTATGCTGGATTCTCAAAGGAAGGAAGTATTTATATATAATAAATATCAAAGTGATCAATAAAAGTTAAAAATAAAAATAAAATTAGATGGGGACAGCAAATGTACATTTAACGAAAATTCGCCCATATGAGTAGTGGTTTTTTATATATGCTCTTCTGAGGGAGGGAAGTTTTAGATTAAACCTTTACTCGATTTATTTTTATACCTTCATCAAAAACAGGATTTTAGTAACTTTCTGCAGATAACTAAAGCATGGCTTTTTTGGTTCCCGATGCAAAAAAAAAAACTTT
Organism: Oxystoma pomonae; assembly: GCA_963921995.1. Lineage (NCBI taxonomy): Eukaryota > Metazoa > Arthropoda > Insecta > Coleoptera > Brentidae > Oxystoma > Oxystoma pomonae. The sequence goes on along the minus strand of OY998166.1, from coordinate 74,128,560 downwards.
TTTTTTTATCACGGGTGCAAAAAAAGATTTATGTCCGTTTTTTGCTCAAAATTAGAGAGAAATAGCGCAATATAGTAATAATGAAAAAATATAATTATTTTTGCCTAAAAATTAAGTCATTTCCGCCAGTTTTCACCAAGAATTTACGAAAAAATCATTTAAAAACATCGTCAAAATATCAAACTGTCAAAGATTAAAATGTCGCAACAATGAACGTCATCGAGTAAAAAGGCACATCGGTAGGGAAACCGCATTGTTATTTCATTTGCCAGCCCCCTTTATAGTGTAAAGATGGTGTGTTGGGAGAAAAGCTCTTTGTTCGAGATTTTTAAAAGTATTTTCGGGTGAGTTTTTAAATCTACCGGTGGATTCACCGGTGCCAACAATAGAGTTCGCAAAAATGTACCTATGCTGTCCACCGATAGAGTTTGGAAATCTCTGAGGGTGCAGTTAGACTGTGGTAGTGTAGTCGTCGTTGCACTGCAGCTGTAGTGATTTTTTTTCCATAGATAATGCAGAACAGAATATTTTACGGATAAATAGTTAACAATATTTTTTGTTACACACTTTTTAATATAATTTACCTTGTTTAATGTTTTAAACAAATATTGGTGATAATAGACCCTCTTGCAAAATTTTCGAACATGTTAAAAGATCCACCTTACATATTTTTTTGTATTAACCGAGAAAGTTCCGTTTTTCCTTAATATAAGTTCAAAAATGCTTTAGTTTTAAAATTAGGATTGATTGGATACCAAAGATGGACAAAATAAAACTTGGGAAAGAAAAAAATGTGGTAATTTTGTATTTGCATAAATACATACAGTCAATAGTGTGTTCAGTGGTATTAGCGATAAATTAACAAGGTACTATACTAGTAGAAATTAGAGCCTTTTTTCTAAGTGACAAAAAGCGCTTACTTTTAGCATTACTTCGCTTGCATGGACAAATTATATCAATTAATTTACCTTCTTAATCTTATATATTGCTTTAGTAATAACCTTTAGAAAAGTTATAGTACCGTATTATCAGTGGTGCATGGTGGTTGTAGTGAAAAAAACTCAAACAGAGATAGGTAGATATTTTCGGGCGCGTATGAAAGAGATGGCATGAATACACCAACGTTAAGCATGGGAGTGATTTCGTGGAAAAGCATACAGTCGATCTTTGCAATAAAATAAAATGAAGAAGGTATTATATTTGCCTATGTCCCCATCCCCTGACCAACTGATGTTAATAATATTAATGTTACCTACCTACAATACGCAGTGGCGATACAGTAAACCCCCCATTTTTTTACATTAAACTATTAATTTTCTAAAATTTATTGGTTCATTTATTGATAAATCTCTAATTTCTGTACTTTGAATATTTTTTAAACCAAAGAATATAAATACCTATAGCCTTATATAGTCAATATACATACTGCAATACCTACAGCTATCAAGTAGAGGTAACCAAACTTTTCATCTTTAAATTTTTCTCTTTCATCACTCTATCAAAATAGCAATACCAATATTATAAATAAGGCGTTCGTGTTATTTTTATTACCATAAACAAAAACAATCTAGAACTCTATTTTTAGCCAACCATACTATAGTGTAGGCTAATGGGATCGGCAAAAAGAAAGACCTAAATATAAAATTTTTTGATGATATCTGTCTGTCTGTTTGGGAGACAATTAGGCAAAATCCACTGAGCCGAAATTTTATGAAATTTGGAAAAATCGCGACTTATCCCCCTGACTATAATTAGTTGTTTATCTATACATATAATAAATCTCTAAAAGGACCAATTATGTACATTGAATTGTACATTGACTATTTTTTTATATTTTATTGTTTGACCAAACGAGATACCAAAAATGCAATTTTTGTCTGTATGTATGTCTGTTTGTTCCAGCATCACGCATAGACCATCCAGCCGATTTTGATGGGACTTTCACCATTGCATTCCTTGTGTTCCTAGGCAACACAAATTGGTTTACGGAAACAATAAATGGCATTCAAAGGAATAAAAGCGGGAAAAATGCAAAGGTAAAGCGGAGCGGCGGTGTCTAGTGGGTAATATAAGTAATATTTGAGGGAAAATGTTCTTTAAAAAAGTTACTTTTAAACAGTTTTATAAACAATTTTAGAAAATTACTAGTTTGACGTAGAAAAGGGAAGAGGGGTAATATAGCGCCGCTGTTTATTGTAGGTAGGTATCATTATAAATTATTAACTTCGGCTGGTTAGGGGATAGGGACATAAGTAAATATAATACTTTGTTCATTTATTGAAAATATCGACTGTCTGCATTTCCACGAAATAACTCCCATGCTTAAAGTTGTTGTGTTCATGCCATCTCTTTCATGTGCGCCCGAAAATATCTATCTATCTCTGTGTGAGTTTTTTTCACTATAACGACCGTGCACCCCTGATAATACGGTACTATAACTTTTCTAAAGGTTATTACTAAAGCAATATATAATATTAAGAAGGTAAATTATTTGATATAATTTGTCCATGCAAGCGAAATAATGCTAAAAGTAAGCGCTTTTTATCACTTAGAAAGAAGGCTCTAATTTCTTTGCAATTATAATAAACCAGAATGGTTAATCAGTGGATCAGATATAACTACTATAGTACCTTGTTCATTTATCGCTAATACCACTGAACACACTATTGACTGCATGTATGTATGCAAATACAAAATTACCACATTTTTTTCTTCCCCAAGTTTTATTTTGTCCATCTTTGGTACCCAATCAACCCTAATTTTAAAACTAAAGCATTTCCACAAAATAACTGCCTGTTCAAAAAAAATGTTATTATCTGTCAATTGCGTTCTTAGTTTTTTTCGGTGGAACATTTGACATCCACTGGTGCTGACGTCACTCCACCAATTTCACCAAACTGATGCAATCGAAGTCACCAAATTGGTGAATTTCAGTGGACTTTAAAAACTCGCCCTTCCTGTTTTCTTGGATTTTTTGACAGTTCCGCATGAAGATTAACAGGTTTCTGACATTTTTGTCACATGCTCATATTGTGCCATTCATAAAGTTGACAGATTAAAGTTAATGCTGACCTTTATTAAAGGCAGGCACAAACATTATGTTAAGTCAACATTATTTTGACAGCGCTGCCATCAAAAAAGCTGTAGCTGTATAGCAAAAATGCAAGCCCAAATGTAGGTTTTGGATAGCCTCAGCAACCAAGAAGAGCGCCGCTCCGTTGCCATCTCATAACAGTGAGTCTCAAAATATGTAGTAATTGTTTACCTTTGTGAGGAAGTGTCAAAAATAGTGCCGACTTTCTTAGTCAGCCTATCTATAATGTTTGACAAGTCCCTATTAAGGGAAGGCATTAACTTTAACTATGTTAACTTTATGGGTGGTACCATGGTGGCGCAATATGAGATGACAGGTTTAGATGACAACAATGTCAGAAGCCTTTTAAACTTTGTGCTTCTGTCAAAAATAGTGCTGGCTTTTTGTAGGGTCCCTAATGAGTTGGGTTAACCTGCCACAACTTACATGTTCCAAGTTAAGTCTCTCATTCCAAGGCGTAAAAATGGTCTTTCCGGAGCCTTCCGTAACTTCGTTCAGGCACTCTAAGACGTCCAAACGAATTTTTGTGTAAAGACTATATTGGATACCTTGTTCGGGATCTTCGTGTTGATGGTTTGGGTCTCCGCAACAACTGCCATGTGGAGACATTCCCAAAACTAATGTTATTGTTCTAAAGGAAATTTATAAACAAATTTGAAATCATGCGACAGCTGATTTGGGAAGGAACACAAATTGGTTCGATACCTCCGATAAAAATATAAGGTAGTTTCGACCTGGTGCACTGCCGCGCAATGCTGCTCTGATGCGGCTGTTATTTTTAGTCGTCATCGCTACCTTCCTAACTATAAAAAGCTTTTTTTTATACCTTCATCAAAATATCAAATATTTAAGATTAAAATGTCGCAACAATGAACGTTACCGCGTAAAAAGACACATCGCTATGGAAACGATTGTTATTTTATTTACCAGCCGCCTTGATTTATATAGTGTAAAGATGGTGTGTTGCAAGAAGTTCTCTTCGTTCGAGATTTTTAAAAGTATTTTCCAGTTTTTCTTGGATTTTTTGATAAAGGTATTAAAAAAAATAATGTTAATAACTCGCCGAGAAACTGTGCTTTTTTTACTCGCGTTTTTAAATACCTCGCTGCGCTCGATATTTAAACCAACGCTTGTAAAAAAAGCACTATTTTAGCCACTAGTTGTTAAAACTACTATTTTTAATACCTTTATCAAAAACTGTCAGCAACTGTCTGTAGATAACTAAAGCACAGCTTTTTTGGTTACTGATAAAAAAAAAACTTTTTTTTTTATCAAGTGCAAAAAAAGATTTCTGTCCGTTTTTTACCCAAAATTAAAGAGAAATATAGCAAAAAATAGTAATATTGAAAAAATCTAATTATTCTTGCCGAAAAATTAAGCCAGTTCCGCCACTTTTCACCAAATTTTTAAGAAAAAATCATTTATAAACATCTTCAAAATATCAAACTGTCAAAGATTAAAATGTCGCAACAATGAACGTTATCAGTTAAAAATTCACATCGCTATGGAAACCATTGTTATTTCATTTACCAACCGCCTTAATTTATAGTGTAAAGATGGTGTTTTGCGAGAAGTGCTCTTCGTTTTAAAAGTATTTGCCTGTTTTTCTTGGATTTTTTAATGAAGGTATTAAAAAAAATAGTACTGTTAACAACTCGCGGCTAAACTGTACTTCTTTTACGCGCGTTTTTAAATATATATCTTGCTGCGCTCGTTATTTAAACCAACCCATTAAGCAGAAACCTGTTACATTTACATTACCTTAACGTATTTTTATGACCTGTTACTTACACAGCTTGTAACCTTACCTAACGAGGATATTACATTGCCAGTACATCAATTGTCCTAAACATTTACGCAACAGTGTTACATTCGATTTTTTTAACAAGTATGTGACTTGCATGTAACATTTAATGTTACATGGCTAGATAAAATTATTTGTTTTTATTTACCTCTAACTTGTCAAATAATGGTTCAAACAACATAACAAATATATTTTTGTGCTTTAAAATCTCTGATCTTCGTGATTACATCTTAAAAAAAAAATCAAAATAAAAAAAAATATGCTCTAACGGAACCCTCTGTCTAAAGACGATACACCAGGGTTTTAGCGCCTTAGACCACTAGGTCATCTCGGTTTTGTTAAGAAAAGTCACCAATTCAGGGTATATTAATGCAGTGGTTTCATTGGTCGCCAAAAATAAATTGTTTTTTTATTTCAGGTTTCAGTTGTAATAAAAAAAATTATATACAAATATTAAATCGCAATAATTTGATCGAATCATAATTTGGCAAAATTAAAAAAAAAAACTAAAAATACCTACCTATATAAATTCGTCGAACAGTAAGTAACATATACTTAAATTTATACTTATTTTCCCTTTTGTAGAAAGTTATCAAAAAAATTGCAGGATTTATTTTCGCCATATTTGGGTTAAAGGTTTCATTAATTTTGGAATTTTTGCATAAAACTTCTGATTGTATTTGGTAATTTTCCAATAAACAACCAAGTTGGTTTTAAAGTTAACATTAATTGAGCTCACAATACTGCTGTTTTCATGCAATAATTAATAAACTAAACTTGTTTAAACTTTGATGTTTATTACACTTACAATATAGTGTATATTGTCATGTTACAATAACGAAACAAATTTGTTTTAAATTTGACATTTAATAAACTTACAATATTATGTAATATCATGTAACTGTAAAGAAGCAAATTTGTTTCGATACTGACATTTATTAAACTTCAAATAATGATATTTTCAGTTACTTTATCGTTTAAACTTTGTGTTAAATCCAAGATTAAATATTAACGTAAAATTAGCGCTTCTTTTGTGTATCAGCGATAATTTCAAATAGAATGTTAATTTTGAACTTACATTTTACTTTTTTATACATTTTTCTTAACGTTTACAATTACATGAATTCTACATTTTTTCAATGTTGAAAATCTGTAATGTAACAGACCGTGCTTAGTGGGAACGCTTGTAAAAAAAGCACTATTTTAGCCACTAGTTGTGAAACCTACTGTTTACATCTAAGTAAAGTGATTTTCTGGTTTTCTTGATTTCCTTTGAGATAAAGAATTTTTTAATATATGAAGACTCGTACCAAACTTTGACCCAATTTAAAATAGTCTTTAATAATTAAATAATTTATTTCCCCAAAATAGTGTTTTTACAAACGCCCGTTGTAAGTAAAAAAAAATTAGCGCCGAGTTTGCTGTCTTATTTTATAATTTATAAGGGCCTAAAAAGTTATAGAAAATATTCTATAACTAAGATCTAAGGTGTGTTTTTTGACTTAACTTATTCAAAATCAGCCATAAACAGAGAAAAAAAAAAAACTATACCTCACCATTTCACATCTTGACGCAGGAAAAATTAACAAAAAAAGAAAAAAACGCATGCATATTATAGAAAATCGACGTTGTGGACTTTTAATCCGATGAAGTTAACTGTCACCATACTTTTCCGTACATGTGTGGCAAAGAACTTTTTCACACATGTACGGAATAGATTTACCTATATAACAAGTGCGGAAAGTGGTACTTTTTCGCACGCGGCGGCAGTTGCACGAACGACGCGGAGCGGAGTTCGGGCAAGCCGTCAAGGGTGGAAAAGGCATTTTCCGCAAGAGTTAGTTACAATGTTTTTCCTACAAGTGTTTTTGTCAATCTTTTTATCAAAAAGAAAGTTTTTAATACACAAGTATTTTATAATAATGCTACAAAATGACACATAAAATAGAATAGTTATATAAATTATTTAATTAGTCCTAAATATCTTTATTTTTAACAATACAACAATCGTGCGTAAACATTACTTTTCCGCACGATTTTACTTTTCTGCACTATTTTTTTAGTAAAGTGACTTCATGTGACTTTTTGAAGTTAATGGTTAAGGCTATGACTTTTATGAATAAAAAATAGTACCCATAGATAGTAATTTCATTCAAAGTATGTCGTGAATTAAAATATTATCCTTTGAAGTGAAAATCCTGCGTTACGTTAAAAATCGTGCGGAAGAGTAAAAATCGTGCGGAAAAGTAAAGAAATCGTGCAGAAAAAAGGAATCGTGCGGAAAGGTACAACTTTCAAAACGAAAAATCGCGCGGAAAAGTAACTTTTCCGCACGTTCGTAAGAAAAAGTAGTTTTATTTGATTTGTGCAAAATTAAAGACCACTTTTTACAAAAATTACGGCAATTCATCAGTATTCGTAGAAAATATATCGTACATAACTCGATAGAAAGTAACTTTCTTACATTCGTGTGTTTACTAGTTCAAAAGACCCTGGAAAAGTCTGGATACACTCTGAAAAACTCTGGAAAGACCCTGAAAAAGTTTGGATACACTCTGTAAAAGCCTGGAAACACCCTGGAAAAGTCTGGATACACTCTGGAAAAGTCTGGATATTCTCTGGAAAATTCTGAAAAGACCCTGGAAAAGTCTGGCTACACTGTGGAAAAGTCTGAAAAGACCCTGAAAAAGTCTGGATACACTCTGGAAAATCTGCAAAAACCTTGGAAAAGTCTGGATACACTCTAGAAAAACCTGGATACACTGTGAAAATGCCAGAGTACACCCCTGAACAGCGTGGATACACCAAAGAAAAGTCTGGATATACAGTGGAAAAGTCTAACCGACCCAATATAACCCATATGTATATGGGCGAGTTTTCGTTAAATGTACATTTTGGGATATGTTTTTGTCCAGACAGGTCAATTTCTTCGATTTTTTATTCTTTGTGATAGAACAGTCTAATAGACCGAAAAAGAATTCTAGAAGTTCATACATTACAAAAATTAACTTTCTGGAAGTAATACTCGTAAGGTTAATCTGAATTCAAGAAGGAAGACAAGGAAGAAAGAAAACATTGTCTTTCTCATAACGCATCTTCCTGAGACTTTTATTACCCACTGATTTTGTCTTTTGCAAACAGTGTTTTCCAGAAATACTGTTAAATGATTGCTTGTAATGTAAAAAATTAAACAGTTGATTAGGAACAAACTGTAACACTGCTATAAACAATGCAAGTATTTTTTATTATTTTGAATAAATTTTATACTAAATATTTATCTAAAATTTCTTTTCCCACTTTCTTAAAGGATTTTTTAATATTTTTTAAAAGTAATTTGTGATTATGATTATAAAACCAATATATTTTTATCCGGAGATTCAGCAACTTTACTAAAAAATTAACCTGGAAGAAACGTTATGATAATGACCATGCGTTAGCGTAATGACAAGTCTGTATCGAATCCAAAAACATTTTAATGAAAGACAAAAGAAACAATTAAAAAAACTTAACTAAATTTACACTCCTGCAAATAAAAAACTAAAAAATATTTTATAAATATAAAAAAACAAACTTATATGTAGGTAAAACTTCTGATGGTTCATCATAAAGTGATCAGATTTCTTCTTTATTTTCACATATGTAGTGGCGTTTAGTGACCGGTTTTGGAGGTTTTATTTTACATAGAATACCCTCTGCTGGAATTGTCTGGCGATCAGCAGATATCGGCGAACAGAATTTACCACCAAAAGGTTGGATGGTTGGATGCATGAAATATACCTTCAGTTGATCGTCCACAACATCTTCGATAAATCCTGCATACCACTGATCGCCATAAACGGCGGCTATCCACTCATTTTTTTTGGTGGTTTGTTTTTGTCAAATATATCCGTTAAAACATTCTCCTCATTAAACAGTATTTTCTTTAATATTTTTCTTCCTGCTCTTTTTTATTTCATTTCAAACTTCCTTCCTTCATCTTCTTCAATCTCTCTTGAAGCTCGGCGGCTTTGCTGATATTGAACATGATCCTAAGACAAAGAAGCAACATTCTCCTAATGCTAAAGATATGTGGAAGAAAATTAGGGTTAAAGACCAAGTATACCATTAGGTAAAGGACATCTTCCTTTTCTGGTTAAATTTCAAAAAAATTAGGTTAGATAACTAAAACATCTGTTACTATTTGTTTGGCCCTACTGCTATGCTATAATATAAAATAAAAATAAAAATGATAACTTATAAAACAAGAGTTCTATATAGCGTTTTGTAAAGACACAAAAATTGAACGCGAAAAAATCTTACCTTTAAAATATTTAGGAATCAAAATCCACACACTGCACACGTGCTCACTCTTGCTGCCGAACAGACAAACTAGATGGTCTTTAGGAACACCATGAAGTTACCCCCACCTTATGTCTCTGCTTTGGTAAAATTTTTGAATGTGACCTTTAACATTTTTTACTTTGTAGAAAAAATATTATTTTTTCATATATGAACAGAAGAAATTTTAGTTTTTCAAAAACACTATATTATTTTAGAAGAAAGTTGCAAAAAAATTAAATATAATAATGCAAATTTAAAAATCGACTCTGGGGACAGTTAGGTAACAGGACATTTCACCTAGTTTTTCTGCCATATTTTGAAACCCGACGTAAACATTTAAAAAATTATGCTGGATTCTCAAAGGAAGGAAGTATTTATATATAATAAATATCAAAGTGATCAATAAAAGTTAAAAATAAAAATAAAATTAGATGGGGACAGCAAATGTACATTTAACGAAAATTCGCCCATATGAGTAGTGGTTTTTTATATATGCTCTTCTGAGGGAGGGAAGTTTTAGATTAAACCTTTACTCGATTTATTTTTATACCTTCATCAAAAACAGGATTTTAGTAACTTTCTGCAGATAACTAAAGCATGGCTTTTTTGGTTCCCGATGCAAAAAAAAAAACTTTTTTTTTTATCACGGGTGCAAAAAAAGATTTATGTCCGTTTTTTGCTCAAAATTAGAGAGAAATAGCGCAATATAGTAATAATGAAAAAATATAATTATTTTTGCCTAAAAATTAAGTCATTTCCGCCAGTTTTCACCAAGAATTTACGAAAAAATCATTTAAAAACATCGTCAAAATATCAAACTGTCAAAGATTAAAATGTCGCAACAATGAACGTCATCGAGTAAAAAGGCACATCGGTAGGGAAACCGCATTGTTATTTCATTTGCCAGCCCCCTTTATAGTGTAAAGATGGTGTGTTGGGAGAAAAGCTCTTTGTTCGAGATTTTTAAAAGTATTTTCGGGTGAGTTTTTAAATCTACCGGTGGATTCACCGGTGCCAACAATAGAGTTCGCAAAAATGTACCTATGCTGTCCACCGATAGAGTTTGGAAATCTCTGAGGGTGCAGTTAGACTGTGGTAGTGTAGTCGTCGTTGCACTGCAGCTGTAGTGATTTTTTTTCCATAGATAATGCAGAACAGAATATTTTACGGATAAATAGTTAACAATATTTTTTGTTACACACTTTTTAATATAATTTACCTTGTTTAATGTTTTAAACAAATATTGGTGATAATAGACCCTCTTGCAAAATTTTCGAACATGTTAAAAGATCCACCTTACATATTTTTTTGTATTAACCGAGAAAGTTCCGTTTTTCCTTAATATAAGTTCAAAAATGCTTTAGTTTTAAAATTAGGATTGATTGGATACCAAAGATGGACAAAATAAAACTTGGGAAAGAAAAAAATGTGGTAATTTTGTATTTGCATAAATACATACAGTCAATAGTGTGTTCAGTGGTATTAGCGATAAATTAACAAGGTACTATACTAGTAGAAATTAGAGCCTTTTTTCTAAGTGACAAAAAGCGCTTACTTTTAGCATTACTTCGCTTGCATGGACAAATTATATCAATTAATTTACCTTCTTAATCTTATATATTGCTTTAGTAATAACCTTTAGAAAAGTTATAGTACCGTATTATCAGTGGTGCACGGTGGTTGTAGTGAAAAAAACTCAAACAGAGATAGGTAGATATTTTCGGGCGCGTATGAAAGAGATGGCATGAATACACCAACGTTAAGCATGGGAGTGATTTCGTGGAAAAGCATACAGTCGATCTTTGCAATAAAATAAAATGAAGAAGGTATTATATTTGCCTATGTCCCCATCCCCTGACCAACTGATGTTAATAATATTAATGTTACCTACCTACAATACGCAGTGGCGATACAGTAAACCCCCCATTTTTTTACATTAAACTATTAATTTTCTAAAATTTATTGGTTCATTTATTGATAAATCTCTAATTTCTGTACTTTGAATATTTTTTAAACCAAAGAATATAAATACCTATAGCCTTATATAGTCAATATACATACTGCAATACCTACAGCTATCAAGTAGAGGTAACCAAACTTTTCATCTTTAAATTTTTCTCTTTCATCACTCTATCAAAATAGCAATACCAATATTATAAATAAGGCGTTCGTGTTATTTTTATTACCATAAACAAAAACAATCTAGAACTCTATTTTTAGCCAACCATACTATAGTGTAGGCTAATGGGATCGGCAAAAAGAAAGACCTAAATATAAAATTTTTTGATGATATCTGTCTGTCTGTTTGGGAGACAATTAGGCAAAATCCACTGAGCCGAAATTTTATGAAATTTGGAAAAATCGCGACTTATCCCCCTGACTATAATTAGTTGTTTATCTATACATATAATAAATCTCTAAAAGGACCAATTATGTACATTGAATTGTACATTGACTATTTTTTTATATTTTATTGTTTGACCAAACGAGATACCAAAAATGCAATTTTTGTCTGTATGTATGTCTGTTTGTTCCAGCATCACGCATAGACCATCCAGCCGATTTTGATGGGACTTTCACCATTGCATTCCTTGTGTTCCTAGGCAACACATAGGGATTTATTTCATCTAAATCGGTTTACGGAAACAATAAATGGCATTCAAAGGAATAAAAGCGGGAAAAATGCAAAGGTAAAGCGGAGCGGCGGTGTCTAGTGGGTAATATAAGTAATATTTGAGGGAAAATGTTCTTTAAAAAAGTTACTTTTAAACAGTTTTATAAACAATTTTAGAAAATTACTAGTTTGACGTAGAAAAGGGAAGAGGGGTAATATAGCGCCGCTGTTTATTGTAGGTAGGTATCATTATAAATTATTAACTTCGGCTGGTTAGGGGATAGGGACATAAGTAAATATAATACTTTGTTCATTTATTGAAAATATCGACTGTCTGCATTTCCACGAAATAACTCCCATGCTTAAAGTTGTTGTGTTCATGCCATCTCTTTCATGTGCGCCCGAAAATATCTATCTATCTCTGTGTGAGTTTTTTTCACTATAACGACCGTGCACCCCTGATAATACGGTACTATAACTTTTCTAAAGGTTATTACTAAGGCAATATATAATATTAAGAAGGTAAATTATTTGATATAATTTGTCCATGCAAGCGAAATAATGCTAAAAGTAAGCGCTTTTTATCACTTAGAAAGAAGGCTCTAATTTCTTTGCAATTATAATAAACCAGAATGGTTAATCAGTGGATCAGATATAACTACTATAGTACCTTGTTAATTTATCGCTAATACCACTGAACACACTATTGACTGCATGTATGTATGCAAATACAAAATTACCACATTTTTTTCTTCCCCAAGTTTTATTTTGTCCATCTTTGGTACCCAATCAACCCTAATTTTAAAACTAAAGCATTTCCACGAAATAACTGCCTGTTCAAAAAAAAATGTTATTATCTGTCAATTGCGTTCTTAGTTTTTTTCGGTGGAACATTTGACATCCACTGGTGCTGACGTCACTCCACCAATTTCACCAAACTGATGCAATCGAAGTCACCAAATTGGTGAATTTCAGTGGACTTTAAAAACTCGCCCTTCCTGTTTTCTTGGATTTTTTGATAAAGGTAATAAAAAAAATAGCGTTAACAACTCGCGGCTAAACTGTGCTTTTTTTTCTCGCTTTTTTAAATACCCCACTGCGCTCGTTATTTAAACCAACGCTTGTAAAAAAAGCACTATTTTAGCCATTAGTTGTTAAAACTACTATTTTAATACGGCTTCTCCAAAGTCAGACGCAATTTGCAAATGTTTCCTAACTAATATAGTTATTTAATTATGTATCTAGGTCTTAAAGACAGCGTTTAACGCCTGCGGCGTGAAAATAAAGACCCGAGCCGATAGACGACGGTTTTTACAAGCTGAGGTCCTTAAACGCAATTTAAGAACGAGATACAATGTTTTATGCACAACCGTGTTTTTTAGGAGAAAAAAGACTTCATGAATTATTCCACAAAAAAAATTGTTTGTCAAAAGCTCTCTAATATTTTGACAACACACAAATCGCTGTCAGTAAGCGGGCATCAAGCAATCTGACAAAAACATTGAATAATGCTAGGAGCATTGGTAACCAGTGGCGGTCCCAGTCATTTGAAAGGGGGGGGGGGGCGGTTTCGATACGAAAAAAAATTAGAATAAAAACATAGCTTTTATGAGGAACATATCAATATGTGCAAACAAAACTTAGAAACTACAAGCGCGGATTTGGCCTCAAATCTAGGGGGGTACTCAGATTTTAAGTTATTTATTTCATAGCATTTTTTATTTTAAAAAATGTTTAAATGCGCCAAAAATTTGAGAAAATTACATTAAAATTGCAATTTTTGATTCAAATTAAACTAAAATCGTAAATATCAACGTGTCATAGCGCCGCAGGCGAAAATTTTTAAGAAAATTGCACTGAAAAATATATCAATGGTTTCAAAGCGCAGCAGGCGAAAATTTTTAAGAAAGTGACACTATAAATGTTAAAACAAAATTAAACTAATACCATAAATATCAAAGGTGTTATAGCGCCGTAATTTATGCTCTACCTTTGATTTTCTAAAAATTTTCGTAAAAAATTTACTACCCCCCTGAAATCCGCGCTTGAGTAAAAACCACAAACAAAACCTAGTAGCTAAATACTTTTTTTTTGGGATCTAAAGGCGCATTTACACAGAGAGAATGCTTCGTCCAAAAATTCGGGCCAAATCTGGCGAACCTTTTTCGACGAAGGTTTGCCCGAACACTCGAACATTTGAAACGAACATTTGCAGCGAACATTTTCCACGAATATTCGGGCAAATTTTCGCAAGATTTTTTGTAAATATATTTTTGAAAGTGGGAATAGATAATATTTTTGGTCTCACATCACTGACCTCAATTCTTGAAATTAAATTGGAACATTATTTTATTTTTCGATTAAATAGTAAAAGCCGACGGAAAGCGAAAAATTATTATTTGCTGGGTGGTAGGTTGTGAGGTTAGTAGATATCTACTAAATAAGTTTGTACCTAATTGTTGCTATGCTTTACACTTTTTTGATTTTCCTTAATTAAGTGTTTAGGTTTTATAATCAAACCACACCACCAAACCCCATCACCAAACCCCACCACCAAACCCCACCACCAAAACCCCACAAAATGAAATAAAGTAATCCTCATTATTTTTTATCAAGTGCGTCAAATCGTTTTTTCGTCGGAAACGTTTAAAAATTTAATTTTTATATTACAAATCACCTCAATGATTTACGGTAAGTAATTTTTGTAATTCTTATTTTCCAAATATTTCTTTGAGCAAATTTTGTCGGAACACCACGAACCTTTTTACCCGAACCTTTTGGCCCGAACCTTTTGCGCGAATCTTTAAATAAATAATTTGCGCGAATGTTTGTCGGCATTTAGAAGATCAAAGGAATATTTGCCTGTGTAAATTATACTTAAAATTGCATATCTCAAATATAAGAGGCCTATCTCAAAAAAAAGTTATTTTCCAGGTTTTTTGGGCAAACCGGTCAATGACTCGCTCAATTTCAATTTCAATATGTCTATTGATATGCAGCAACACTAAGTTTATCAGACGAATTTCCGTCGTAGTGTTTTAAGTACTTATATTTTCAATCTTCTGAGGCAGGAGAAGCTTCTTTCTGAGAAAGCATTACTTACTGACATACATCCAAGAAAATATCGCCACACTTGTTCATTGCCTCGAAAACGTTATCATATATGTTTTGATTTAAGCTTTTAACTACTTCTGACCAATATTGTTTCCAAATACTGACTTCTCCCAATAAAAGTTTAACAATTTGTGTTTTCTATTAATCAAACTGTTCATAGTATTTGGAAACGACATTAGTTAATTTTGCCCTGATTTTGGCTTCACGTTGCATAAAACTTGGTATGAATATGTTCAGGTCAAAAATACTTAGAGTCTCGTAAAGTAATATTGATTTTTAAATAAAAAATCAATATTACTTTACAAATGTAATGTAATATTGATTTTTCTTGGCATAGCAAAAAGGACCACAATTGCTATGTTTTCATGGGTATTGAGTTCGTTTTCAAAACTCATTGTATCTTTTTCTTTTATATAGCGTGTTCTTTATCAAGACCAAGAACACGCTATATAAAAGAAAAAGATACAATGACTTTTGAAAACGAACTCAATACCCATGAAAACATAGCAAATATGCCCATAAAAACAAAAAAAGTTTAAAAGATAAATCAAAAGTTGATGTTTTTGTGAATTTTTTAAACTTTTTTCGTCTTTGGTTGCACTGAACTTAAAAGACAAATGTGTACTTTTGACCCAAATGAAATGTTATGAAAAAAACATTTTGCCTTTTAATTTCATAGGTGAGGTCCTTTTACAAAACCCTTTATTGGATAGTTTCATTGAGAATTTAACTTATAAAAGGTTGGGTAAAAAGATAAAGACAGATGATAAATAAGTATGTGTAATTTAAAAAAAAATGAAGTACATTTCCCAAATACAGGTTTAAAAACAAAACAAGGGTTCATTATATTTTTCACTGCCTTAACTCATTATTGGAGTGTTGAATACAAGAATTCCTTAATTTTTTTTACAAAGTTTAACATTTGTTATCCCTCCAATGCTAAGGGAGTAAAAAGGAGGTGAAAAATATAATGAATCATCTGGTAAAATAAGTAAAAACATAAAATATTACCTTATAGTAAAAATCGAGGTAAAAATTGTTAAAATTATTCCACAGATAATTGTGAGTATAATTGCCTTTAGTCATAATTTAGTACACAAAATTCAATATAAAGCCTCAAGAAAGAAAACATAATTTTTTCCAAATCATTTTTGTTTGGCTTCATGAAATGCTGATTTTTTTTTTATTTATCGCATTATCTCCTCTTTTAGACTATTAGAAAATCTTACAAATCTTATTAACTTGCTTACACCACCAGAACAAACCCCTAATAATTAACTTTATTATTGTGGTTAGTTTAGGGATTAAGAAATATAATAAAGTTTGTGTCTTGCCAAATAAAAAATTAAAGTATGTTCCTGGTTTTGTCAACTTACTGTTTTTATACTGCAAGGCATCAATAAGTTTATTGACAACATCATTATCATGACTTAGAATTAAGTTTACTCCTGCAAACTTCACAAACAGTTTTTTACTTTTCTACTTGGCAAAGCGAAAATCTTAGACAATAGCCTGTACGTCTTACAAATTGATTTAAAAATACTGAGGGAGAGAATCTTTTCTTCTAAAGTAAGTCTTCTGGCTTTAGGTTTCTGCTGCTGTACTCTAATCTGGCATATAATAAGCATTTTCTGCGAGTGCTAATTTTCTCTAGAATGATTGCACATAACTGGTCATTTTATGCAATCGCTTACTACTATCAATAACTTTCCTATAGAAATGTCATGCTTTTGGTGTGAGATTAGCTTGTCTGGGCACATTGACTTCATTAGGAATTAAAGAGCGCCTTCTTTTAACTGTAAAAAGAAATAAAACAAACATTAGCTAATTAGTTAAAATTATAACATTTATAAATACATTAAATTTGTAAAAATGTAACTAAATCAAACAAATTGATCGTTCTCAGGGTAACCACCAGTTGGGGTGTAATTTTTTTTAATAAATTTGTGACCAAATTTTCAAAATTTTATGATTTTATAACTGGTGGTCACCGTGCTTTCTCCAATGAATTTATTTTAAACCCGACATGTTTTGGAATCTCAGGCTGCCATCATCAGGAGTCCCTACCAAAGTTTTATTAAGGGAGACTAGGCCAAATTAATGGACCAGTGTTCCATATTGGAAAAAGAAAGAGAGGCTAAAACCCATTGTGAGAAAAACTTTAAAATTTAAAAAACAAAATAAACATATAAATATGCAATACATTATAGTTATTTAATTATGACATGGATAGACTTTGTGGAGTACTAAGAAAACTAAGCCTGACTTCTGTTTAAGCCTCAGTTTAAGGTAGGTACTGTAAACATTTCTAAGTACTGGGATAGTCACGTTTTTTTTAGGGAATGTCTAAAGAGCCTGCAATTCAGCTGAATAGCCATGAGGCTAAAGAGCCAGCAATAATTATTTATTATGTGTTTTTCATATTTTCTTTTTTTAAATTTTTTTAAATTAAATTAACCCAACCTAACCTAAACAGACTCAAACTAACTTATTAAAAGACAAAATAACACAACAAAACACACTTTAAACTAAATTAACCCAACCTTAACCTAATTAAACAAGCCAAAAAAAAGATATAGGGGTTGTAGTGTGTTTTTGTTTTGGCTTTGAATAAGTTGGTTTGAGTCTGTTTAGGTTAGGTTGGGTTAATTTAGTTGGTTTCAGTATGTTTAGGTTAGGTTGGGTTAATTTACTTTAAAGTGTGTTTTTTTGGGTTGTTTTGGCTTTTAATAAGTTGGTTTGAGTCTGTTTAGGTTAGGTTGGGTTAATTTAGTTTAAAAAATTAAAAAAAAACGAAAATATGAAAAAAACATAATAAATAATTATTGCCGGATCTTTAGCCTCACGTCTATTCAGCCGAATTGCCGGCTCTTTAGACACTTCCTTTTTTTTAATTTTATAAGATAAAATATGCTCACTTTATGATCAGCTTGTCATACATACAACGCTTTAATGTATAGGCAGGAGCACTAAAGACACAGAAGATTAGTCCCTCTTTACAGAGTACAACAAAACTTCTCAATACTTTTTGACCTGGGCTATAATATTTTTGTGAACAGTTTTGGTATTTTAAAAATTAAAAAATTAAAAAAAAAACTTACCTGCCTTTCTTTCTGGGTTGCCCCATCATGGTGTGTCGTCTCTAATATTTTATAAAACATAGCTTAAATTTGATATACGATTGTACTACACCTCATACTACACTTTATTTTACTCATCGTACACTATAAAAGCCTGTAGCTTGTAATAATTCCTTTCTTTTCAAAAAACCAAAAATAACCTCAACAAACGCCATTGTCGTTGTTGGCTAAAAATTAATAAATCCGCCTCTAGCTAAGGGAGAGATATGACAAATTTAGAATTTTTGTACTACTATCGCCATCTATTAAAAAAAAAATTACCAGACCCCGAAATAATTATACCTAGGATTTTCCATAAGAGAAAAAGGTCTACAAACTACAAGTAGTTTGTCTATGGTCACGTCGGACTCGCCAGACGAGAATGAGCGGAGGAAAGCGAAGAAAAACAAGAGGCGTAGAGAGTCCCGCAAACTCAAAAAACTCGAGTGGATGGCTCAGCAAGAGGAGGGCAGCCAGGCGGCCGATGAGGGGACCAACAAAGAAACCCTTGTCCCGCCTTGTCATCCGGCGGCAAGGCTGCCCCCCA
The DNA here is from genome assembly GCA_963921995.1 of Oxystoma pomonae. Lineage (NCBI taxonomy): Eukaryota > Metazoa > Arthropoda > Insecta > Coleoptera > Brentidae > Oxystoma > Oxystoma pomonae. The sequence continues at coordinate 74,109,948 of OY998166.1, read as the reverse complement.
GAGGCTCCCAAGCCGCCGACTGTTGGAAGAGTGAGTCAAGGCCTAAAAGACCAAGACATAACGGCCAACACCGGCGGCACTGGACATGCGAAAAACAGGGGTCAGGCGTCTCAAGGACCTGAGAAGAGGGACAACCTCAAAACAGCCAAATGGCTGGGAAAGAGGGTGGCGATCGTCAATCTACCCAAGGCGCCAAAGAGCAGAAGCTCGGAAAGCCAGGGAACCCAACAGGGTACATCTGGCATAGTACACTCAGGACGCCTGAGAAGAACCGAAAGAAGCTGAGAAGTGGTTCGGCCAAGATAACCCAGGGCGAAGAAGCCATGCACACGTCCCCACTACTCAAGGGGGACCTGAGCACGGAAGAGTCGCCTGCGGCCGAACCCCTCAAGGTGAGAATCAGGAATCTAGGGCTCTGAAGGTAGTGTTTCGCCCTGATAGGGTGAACGGCAAGATTGAAGAGGCCGAGATGGTCGAGATACGCCGTGAACTGCTTGGGGCGATGCTCGGGGAGATGAGCGCGCCGGGCGGCCCCGAGCTTCGCTTCAAAAACTGCGGCTTGGTTGAACCAGGCTGGATGCTGTTCACGGCGAAACCAGAGGCCACCAGAGATTGGTTATTGGACCAGGTCGTTACGGTTGGGGGCAGCGTCTTTAGCCCAATAAAGGCTGATCAGGCTCCCTGGCCGGAGAGGATCAGAATATGGATCCGATCAAAAGAAGAGGTAGACATTCCTGGCGCTCCAGAGTCGGCCGCTGGGCGACATTGGACAGTGGAGGCATCTGAAGAGGACGGGAGGACCGGGAGGATGTACTGTACCAGTACCTGGACAGAGTCGACTGGCGTATGTGCTTTGAGTTTGTGACCCTCGCGGTGCGAGGTCACGCTCGTATAGCACGGCCGCCTGTCGGCCTGGAAAGGGTACGAAGAAAGGTCCATCCGCCCCCAAGGGCTCAGAGTAGGGGGTTCCCTGCGCTCCATGACATCCCCGACATGGCGGCGATACGGGTAAGTCAAATCAATCTGCATAAGAGCCTCAGTCCGACTGCTGAGTTAGTCGGAACGATGGCTGGCAATAACGCCCCGCAGATTGTTTTGATTCAAGAACCCTATGTTATAGGAACAAAAGTAGGGGGACTAGGCAGCACTGGCTACAACATCATATAGCCGAAGAAGACGCAGACGATGAGGAAGAACCAACAAGAAGCTGTATCCTAATATCGAGGGACCTCACTGCGGTAGCATTACCACAACTGAGGACACGAGACGTGGCGGCAGCGCTCTTGGAATTCAAGGTAAGAGACAATAGTATTTAGGTTAGAGAGGATCAAAAGATCTTGGGAGGAAAGTGGATTCACTAGTCACCCTCAATCCAGACATCATTTAACACCACCGCACACTCTGACTTCCAACTTTAAAAAACTCACAAATAGGCATCGTTCCGTATGGTACTTATTATAAGTCACCTGATACGGGTTCGTCCTGGCGTGTTAATCTTTCCAATAGGAATATGCTCCTAAGACAATTAAAACAAGAAGTTAAAACTTCCAAATCAGTTACATCAACCGAGAAGAATCTAAAAACGGGAAGATTAAAAGATCTTGGGAGGAAAGAACGAAATTTCAAAATTGGATGAATGTCCCGCAAGGAACACACAAAAGACCAAAGCGACAAGAGAAAACAATTAAACGATGTTTCGCCCGGTGTGACCAGCATGGGCTCGTCAGTGGATTCACTAGTCACCCTCAATCCAGACATCATTTAACACCATCGCACACTCTGACTTCCAACTCTGAATCACTCACAATTAGGCATCGTTCCGCATGGTACTTATTATAAGTCACCTGATACGGGTTCGTCCTGGCGTGTTAATCTTTCCAATAGGAATATGCTCCTAAGACAATTAATACAAGAAGTTAAAACTTCCAAATCAGTTACATCAACCGAAAAGAATCTAAAAAAGAGAAGATGAAAAGAATCTAAAAAAGAGAAGATGGGAGGAAAGAATGAAATTTCAAAATTGGATGAATGTCCCACAAGGAACAGACAAAAGACCAAAGCGAAAAGAGAAAACAATTAAACGATGTTTCGCCCGGGGTGACCAGCGTGGGCTCGTCAGTGGATTCACTAGTCACCCTCAATCCAGACATCATTTAACACCATCGCACACTCTGACTTGCAACTCTAAAACACTCACAAATAGGCATCGTTCCGCATGGTACTTATTATAAGTCACCTGATACGGGTTCGTCATGGCGTGTTAATCTTTCCAATAGGAATATGCTCCTAAGATAATTAAAACAAGAAGTTAAAACTTCCAAATCAGTTATATCAACCGAAAAGAATCTAAAAAAGAGAAGATCAAAGGATCTTGGGAGGAAAGAAGGAAATTTCAAAATTGGATGAATGTCCCACAAGGAACACACAAAAAACCAAAGCGAAAAAAGAAAACAATTAAACGATGTTTCGCCCGGGGTGATCAGCGTGGGCTCGTCAGTGGATTCACTAGTCACCCTCACTCCAGACATCATTTAACACCATCGCACATTCTGACTTCCAACTCTGAAAAACTCACAAATAAGTATCGTTCCGCATGGTCCAAAAGTCCAGGCAACAATGTGGCAGTTGCGCCGAGTGGTCGGTGGAACCTGAGGGATCACCCCCAGGAACCTATACTGGTTATACATGGCCATCATAAGAATCCAATACGGGTGGGTCAGTGGTCTGCTGGCCTGTAGTAGAAAAACTGACCACTTCCAAAAAGCTCATGAGCCTGCAGGGGCTCTTATGCAGGGGAATAACAGTCGCAATAAGGACTACCCCCATTAGAGACCTAGAAGTTTAAGAAAGCCACCCGTTTGGCGAGCATGCTACGGTCTTTCAGGCGGAGGTATACGCCATTATCATGGCGGCAATCCTACCAGAGGTCAGAAATGGCAGGAGGGACATTTGCGTATGTTCCGACAGGACTCAAGGCTTTTAGTTCACCAAAAATTGTCAGTAGCCTAGTGGAGGAGTGCGTTAACGCGCTACAGACATTGACTGAAGACAAGAGAGTGACACTGATGTGGGTCCCAGGCCACGAGGGAATACCGAGGAACGAGAAGGCGGACGAACTTGCCCGAGCTGGGGCCGAAACCCAATTATGTGTAGTTTGTGTCCTAAATTTTACCCTTAATGATGGATTTTTGACGTTCTGTAAGTACTCTTTTTTATCTTTTATTTAAATTTAATTTTGAAGCACTCGTTTTTATTGTATTACAGAATGCACACTTGAAAATGATTCTTTAAAGAAAAAATCGAAACGCGTCGTGTTTATTGAAATAAAATATTTGTGAAGCACACAGGACTTTCTTTCCTTCTACCTACTATGATTCAACTGCTTCACCCTGGAGAAATCTACGATTCTATCCAATATATTGGGCCGGAACGAACTCAATAAATGGGCGAGCGATCAAATAAAGTCGTCCTGGAGGGAAGAGCGAGAGTGCAGACTGTCCAAACTGTTCGTGAGTGGACCAGACGCAGCCAGAAGGACATTGGACTGTTAGTAGAAATGCAGACAGGGCATAATCGGCTGCGTAAGCACTTGACATGCATCAGAGTGTTGAACGACTCCGCTTGCCCAGCATGTGGGTGGGCGGAGGAATCAGCGGTGCACCTGATAGGAGATTGTGACGGATACGCCAGATTGAGCCAGCAGACGTGGGGTGCCCCCACAATAGAAGAGGCGGAGCTACACTCTTTAAGATAGGCTGACGTGCTGACCTTCGTAAGGAAGGCAGGAAGGCCCGGACGGAGAGAGAGGCAGGATATGTAGAGGGAGTGGGAATATAAGGGTGCGAGACGGGGTATGGCAGAAAAGGCCCATGAAGAGGTCCAATTGCCAGGCCTGCGGGCCGCCCCTTACTACTACTACTACCACAATAACCAACCTGTTAAAATTGTATTTATTTTCCTAGAAAGTGCAATCTGTCCTCTTTATAATGACATACTTTTCCTACGTCATCAAAAGTCAATAGGACATGAGATATTTGCAAAATCCCAAACGTTAACGTATTAAAAATATAGAAAATGGGTCCGTGGGGCCCTCAAGGGGGGCGTAGTCCGGTAATATCTTGAACAAGTATTCCTCAACATAGTTGCAAACAAACCTGGGACTTTCATAAAAGTTACACATTTTTTAAGTTAAAAAAAACTAATAGTTTAGTTTCAATCAATTTTTATCAACGGTATTTAAAACGCGTAATTTTTTGTATAATTTTCTCAAAATGTTTCTCTGCAGCGCATTTAAGACACGATGTTGATATCCTAGTTGATTTTGGAAACAAATCTGAAATGGAAACTGGATCCGCTGTGGAGAGCAGCTGCCCGCCCTTGCTTTTAATGAAATAAATATTAATAGAGAAGAGCAGGGCAAGATGAAGAACGGGGAAAGTTAACGAATTTGATTTAAAACAAAAATGGTAAATGGCAACCAGTTTATTTCTGCACCGTTAGAATTCTTGAAAGTCAAAGTTTTTTGGTTTGAAGGTAGATGACGCTAGAAAGAAAACTCATGGTACTGCGGCTCATAACCTATAATCAAGAGTAGTCGTTTGTAAAATGTGATGCCGAAACAGTGCAATGGCTCCCAAAAGTCTTAGTCCCCCCCCCCCTATATCTCCAAAAGCTTTTGAGACATTGTAACAATACTTTGGGAACTTCAATAAAAGGCGAAATGAAAAAAATCTAGATAAGTGGTACGTCCCTTTTTCTGGGGCGGCCTGGGGGCGGCATACTAAAAAAAGTTAAATGGAAACACATATCGAGTTGTACCATATTTTAATGGTCTCCTAAAATGCTTTATCTCAATGTTAATATTATTGACATCTGTCACTCCTGTCAAAAGTTATTGGGATCAATTTCATATTATCAAAAAGTCTTAGTCCCCCCCTATATCTCCCAAAGCTCTTGGGATATTGTAACACTACTTTATGAAATTTAATGAGAGGCAAAATGGAAAAAATTTACAGGGGCGGCATTGCCACCCCTATTTCTGAAGCCGCACCGGGGCCGCCATACTGAAAAACCAAGAAGATACTGTTTGATATGTTAAATTGTTTCAAATAACTTTTGAAAGGAGTGACAGACGTCAATATTATTGATATTATTATTATTGATGTTGATGTAAAATAAGGTGCGACTCGATATGTGTTTCCATTTAACTTTTTTTAGCATACGGCCCCCAGGCCGCTCCAGAAAAAGGGGCGGCAATCTTGCTCCTCTAGATTATTTACATTTTGCTTCTTATTGAAGTTCCCAATGTATTGTTACAATATCTTAAAAGCTTTTGGAGATATAAGGGAGGAGTAAGACTTTTGGGACACTCTGTAAAATCAGACTAGACGCTTGTAAAATTTGAGACCGAAAAAAAAGTTTTTTTCAAAAAAAACCTAAGAATATAATATTCGTGATTAACTAGGCAATTGTTTATTATTTTGTTAATGTAATAAAATGTTAATTATATACTTATTTGCTTGTTTTGTATTTATATTTTTAATTTTTTCCCAAAAAATTGTACTTTGGAGCAAGTTGGCGGGGGCAAGATGACGAATTAGCACGTCGACTCGAATAAAAAAAGAGCTTCAAAAATAATAAAAATATTTTCCGTCCAGGTTGCCAGGAAAACTAAACTAAACCTCCAATTGAGGACTGCATTTAATGTGGACGATGCGAGTGTTGGTGGCATGAAGCGTGCACGTCATATAAGAAGAAGCGGACGTTCATTTTTGACCTCTGCGCTTATTAGTCGTCATCTTGCCCAGGGTCTGATTTTCGAATCCATACGAAAATATCCGCATACGTGTACTGAATAATCGACAATTTTTATGTCAGTCTCTTTCTACAGGGTTCCTAAGATTTTCCTTAGGGATAGGATTTCAATAAATCAAACAGAAATGGCATAGAAAGTTCTGCGCGCACAAAAGAAACAGGTATATTGAGCAATGGTGCCAGTTTGTTATTATCTCCGGACTGCTTTCATGAGAAAAAATTGTCGCCACTCTTTCATTGTGAGCATAAATCATAGTTGCAATAATAACCGTTGACAAGATGTCTGCAAACTCCGCTAGATGGCGGCCACACCATGAGATGATCGAGGAAATTAGATGTTTTCAGGTCCAAACCACAGCTTTTTCTTGCTTAAAGGAGGCGGCAGGGTCCATTATTTACGATACTGAGCGATAAACTCGTGAGGTTGTTAACATTAGAAAGAAATATCTTCGCTTTTAATTAAATTTATTTCCATTCTGTTCTACTAGTGACATCTATCCGGAAACGGCCAAACCATGCAGCTAGCACTAGCAGCCAAAAAAATCAATAAACGGCGCTGTTTTTCCTGCAGAGCTTTTTGCTTGCGATATTATTGATTTTAAATAAAGCTGGCCCTGCACTACATTTGATATTTTCGAGGTGTTTTATGACATGATCTCGAAACATGTAGCGAACCAATTCTTCAAAACTAGCGGGAGGGTAAAAGCGAAAAATAAGAGGCTGCCAATATTTTTAACAACCAAAAAGGGGTGAAAAGATTTATTTTGCTTTGTTTCTTTACAAAAAACGTTTTTTTTACGAAAAACTTGAGCTCTGCCACTTTTTTAATTTTTTTCTTCCACTTTCTCGAAATTTTCGTCATACCGTAGAAAACAATTATTTCCCGCATGGTCATACTCTACTTTTATTCGAAAAAATTTAGAAACAGAGACGGGATCAGTTTTCCTAAAACGGGGGATCTTGGTTTCGAGTGAGAAGATAAAGGGCGCCGCAGGCAAAAATTTTTCAATTAAATTAGCCGAACGCAAAAATGTTAGAAAAACAAAGCACGAAATAAAAATGGCGCCGCTTACAATTACTAACTAAAAAACTAAGAAAATTTGGAATGAAAATAAGTGAAAAGTTTTTTTTTTGGGGGGGGGTAGTGGTCTTGAAATCGTTACGTAATATTAGGGGAGTGGCGTGCCAAACCGTTACAAAACATTACATAGGGAGAGGGTCAAAAATTCGTAAAATCACCGTTACGTAATTTGTGCACGGCCCCACATCTGACTGTTCCTCCTTTTTGATTTCGAATGAAAGTGCAAAACCCGGGTTGGACGTTCGAAGGCGTCAACCCGTCCTATTTGCTTGATAAAGTTTCTACGGAAATATCTCAGTCGATTTCTAGGCCGTGTATGAACGCTTTAGGTTAGGCATTTGCATGTATCTCAGTCCCCAGCCTGTAAACAGTGCGTAAGGACAATGGTTACAGAATGAAAAGGCGAAAAATATTTTTTTTTACGATATCTTTCATCAGTTTGGTATTAAAGTCGAGCAAAATCAATTTTTATTCCAGTCCTAAAGGTATGAAAATGGAAAACATTAGAAAACAACAACCTGGAATGGATTTACTACGTGTAAGATGTAGTGACAACATCGCCCCATGCCCATCCTTTTCTGGCTAATGTGCTTTTCCGTTTGTCTGCGTCTTATACACGGCTGCTTGGCCCCCTAAGGATTTGCTTAGGAACCCTGTATACCGTGTGAAATGAGAGGCGAAAGATAAGCCGGTTTGTCTGGACCGCGTTCGAATTCGACTGGTTTAACGCAATATTGCACGAGTGGGTGGAGGCATTCGTGTTGTTTCGCATGAAAAACCGGTTATTCTTTCACGTACTACCCATGAATCAGCATATCGGCATGTCTTTTGCCTCCTTTTCTATACGGTATAGGAAGAGACGGACGTAATCGCATGCGAATAGCCATTTAGCAGGAGAATCATGCGAGTGTCGGAAAATTCTTCCCACAAGTATTAGAAACTATATTTTTTACGAGCGAGCTTGATACGAAACATGTTTTTTTTTAAATAAAATGCAAGTACACAAAATGCAACATTAACAATATATTATAGTATATATTTCCTAAATAGTGCGGAAAGTGCCATTTTTCCGCCCGCGATTGCAGTTGCCGAACGACGCGTTAGTGGAGTTCGGCCAGCAATCAACGGCGGAAAAATCACTTTACGTGCTATTCAAGAAGGCTATTTTTTCTCCGAGCGTGCGGAAAACATAAAAGATTATTACGTTTTTTTAATTTTTAATACGATAACAAGGAACTATATGCCTATATAATTATTATTAATATTAAAAGTAAAATTCGAATCATTTTGGAGATTGATCGCTAATAATAGCAGGATGTTTGTAGCGGCGATTGCATTAGTGGATGAATTCTGAGCTGGGTCCATCATGGGCACTATAAGGGTACTGAAAAAAATTATTGACGCCAGGTACTCCGGCTAGTTTTATAAACTAGTTTCATAAGCTTTAGTTAAAAACATTTTCAATATAAATAAACCAAAATCACATGCCAGGGTCACCTAAAAATTAAAGAAAGTTAATGTGTACATATATGAATATTTTTACTTTTCCGCACTGCGGAAAAGTGACTCTTTCCGGAAGCTCGTATTAAAATTAATTTTTATATTGAATAATATTATAAAAACTACGATGCTTAACTATTTTAATGAAAATACCTATATATTGGTAAATAGATAAATCAACATTGCCATTATTCGATGCGACAGGGGTTGTTAACTATTTTCGCACTAGTGCAGGAAATACGTATTTCAGCACAAGATTTTGAAAAGTTTAAAAACTTTTAAAAACGTTTGGCTGTAAGAACTTAAATGGCAATTAAGTACTTAGGTGCTCCTTTTTCGTCAAACATTTTTTAATTTCAAAAACCCATTTTCTATAATTTTTTAAACGTCATACCATACATTTGTTAATATTTTTGTTTGGATGTAAAGGAGTTATTGTACATTATTCATTTTCGGTCATGCCATGGTCTTTGCGCAGTGTTATATGATAATTTATCATTAATATCATGTGTAGCGTCGTTTTTCATTCCTACATGCAGCTCAAAGGATCGATGTTGCGCCGGAGGGCGTCTTTTTTGCGTCGGCGCTGAAGTATTCACCCTTTTTTATCTGGCCAATATTCCTTTGACAAGACATTGGCAGGATATTCCGGAAATTACGCCTGATGTTTGCTGGGAAATGTATGTAATTAGTGAGTGAAAATGTAGTGCAATGTCAGCTTAAAAATCAAAGGGATAATTTCAAATTTACACAGGTAAGTAATTTTTATTATTTTAGTTACAATTTATGCAAAACATTTTGTTAAAGGAAAGTGCGGGAAAATCAATACATCGCAATTGACAGGGGATACTTTTATTTTTAAGTTTTGAATTTAAAACACTTAGAAATATATGCAAGCCGTGACGTTTTTCTTTATCAAAAATTTAAGCCGGAAGAAGTGAGTTGTGGGAATTGTATATAGTGGGGTTAAAACTCACTGCCCCCCCAGAAAGTCCAACCCAATCTACAATAAATTAATCAAGATCAAAGGCCCCAGGGACAGCTATATATAGCTCCCCCCCCCCCGCACTTTTTTGACCCTTTACTCCAGTTTGTGACGTGTGTTTGGTGTGATGTCTTTAATTTTAAAAATTTTGCCTGTGGTGCTATGACGTCAATAATTGTTGTAATTTGATTTTAAATGTAAGGAATTTTTATCAGCATTCAAAACGTGTAATAAATGGTATTCTTAGTATAATTTATTTTAAAATGTTTAATGATTTGGCAACAAATCTATATATACCACCGCAACCCATCTCTTCCAGGCATCTAACCCAATCTACTTTTTCAAAAATATTTTTACAAAAAACCTAAGAGATCAAAATTTTTAAAGAATTTTTTGTTTTTCTTGTCAATTTTCGCCTGCGGCGCTATAGCAATATTAAATATTGTTACAATTTCATTTAATTTTAGGCAATTTTTTGTAAACAACATTTGAGACGCGTTAAAAATAGCATTTTAGTTTATTTTTTTACATTTTTTGCCTGCGGCGAATTTAAAAATTAATTCTGAAAAAGAATTTTTGCTTCGTATACACTAACTCAACACCTATAAACCGCCCCTCTACCCTCCTTTCAGTGAAAGAGCTCAAGCAAAAGGCACCTACCTAATTTTTAAAAATTTTCCATAAGGTAGTTGATTTTTATTAAATGATGAAAACCCCCAGAGTCGATTTTTGACTACGCCACTGGAATTGTAATTCATTATTTTATGCAGGAACCACACTCCTCCTACCTTTCTCAAATTTAGCCATTTAGAGCCGGTTTATCAATAGCGGGTGACCTACGAGTTAAGATAACTCCTAAGTTAAGTCCCAAAATAGCCCTATAAACACAAATCGTCGGTATAAAATCGGAAGTGCGTGTGATTTTATGCCGACGATTGTGTTTGTAGGAAGGGTTTTTGAGGGTACTAAAACATAGAAAATGTTTGTCTAATGTCTGAAAAATCAACAATTTTTTAAAAAAGCTAATTTTTAGTGAACGTAACCTCATATTTATAAACCGGCCCTTAATTAAATGCAGTTCTTAAAATATGCTTTGCCAAGTTAATCAAAAAAACCGTCCATATAAAGAACCACGCACTAGACACTACTATAAAACATATCTCGGTCGATTTCAACTAATTTTGGGTGTTTGTAGAACTAGTGCTAGTTAAGAAAATAGGTAATTTTTATTTAGTTTCTGAGATATTCGCTATCAAAGTGAGAAAAATTACACTGTTATGTTTCAATTAATGAAAAAAGAGCGTCTAAAATTGCTAAACAGAAGACAAGCTGTACGCAAGAGTATTGTTGGCGGATGCGTAGTTTTTATTTGTTACAAACTATTTTGACAATCTGAAGGTTTTTTTGAGCCATAATATTACAATTTAAATTATTATAGGTAAGGAAAATAGGTTTGGTTTGGGTAACTTTTTGGTACTTCGTAAGAAAATATTTTTTAAAAATTTACATTATGGGTATCTTAATCGACTTCACAATATTTTGTGAGCAGCAGAGTCCACATAAATCACTTAAATACACTAATTTGCACCCTTGTAACAACTATCTGTCAAATGTCATATTTGAATTACATACAAGGTATCACTAATATCAATAATTTTGATCCATTGCTTTTTTGATCATTTCTCAAAATCAATTTGTTGAATTTCAATTTCGTTTTCACAAAAGTAGTGTCAAGCTATTTTCTATCACACGTCAAAATGTAATAAACTTTCCATTACTAATTATGAAAATACGTACCAAACAAAAAGCCTGTTCAAGTATCGGCGACGCTGATGGCGTTTCCGCGACGCTATCGTTGGTCTCAAAAAATGTGTAGGTATAGTAGTGCTAGTGGTAACAATGATGTTACAGCCTGTCAGGAAAAAATATTAAGGTCCATGCCCCAACGACTGATGCACGTGCACCTCACTTTTTGTTTCTTCTTGGCTCCACTGCTTTTCGAAACAGTGTCGTAGTACTAACCTGGAAGAGCATCCTACAAGGAACACACAAAGAACCAAAGCGAAAAGAAAAATGATTAAACGATGTTTCGCTCTGGATGACCTGCGTGAGCTCGTCAGTGGTTCCACTGGTCACCCTCCCCATTAGACACCATCATACACTTTGATTTCCAACTTTAAATCACTCACAAATAGGCATCGTTCCGCACTGGTACTTGCCTATTTGTGAGTGATTCAAACTTGGAAATCAAAGTGTGTGATGGTATTTAATGATGTATGGGGAGGGTGACCAGTGGAACCACTGACGAGCTCACGCTGGTCACCCAGAGAGAAACATCGTTTAATCATTTCTCTTTTCGCTTTGGTTCTTTGTATGTTCCTCGTGGGATGCTCATCCAGGTTTGAATTTTTGTTTTTTCCACCCAAGATCTTTTGATCTTTTGTTTTTAGAGTATTTTCGGTTGATGTAATTGATTTGGAGGTTTTTTAACTTTTTTTTTTATTTTTAATTACCATACCATTGTCTAAGATTTTTAAGCCATGATATCCGTTTACGACCCGGACTCCTTCTGCCTTCAATTTTGCCTTCTATTATCAATTTTAAAAGTTTATATTTGTCATTTTTCAAAATATGGCCAAAATATTCAAGTTACATTAGTTACTCTCTTCATCCAAGATATTCTTAGTATTCTACGATAACACCACATCTAGAATGCCTCTAACTTTTTGCACATGGCCTCACACTGAAGCACTCGAATTCGAAGAGTGATATTAACATCGCGACTACACAACACTGGTTTCATGTTGATAAAAGACGATCTGGCCTGTTCAATTCTTGCACGTACTTCTTGCATGTTGTCCCGGTTCTCATTGAGGAGGCAACCCAAGTATTAGTATGAATCCACGCATTAGACTTGCTGCTCATTTACATCTAGCATGCCTCTGATATTCTTTTTTTTTTGATATAACCATCCATTTTGTTTCCCCAACATTTAAGTTAAGTTAGAATTGCGAACTTTTGGCAGCAATTTGATTCAACAACTCTTGCAGGCCTTTCAACGTGTCTGCTATTATGACAGTGTCATCGGCATATCGTTGGTTGTTGATTTTTATGCCGTTTATGGTCAGACCCACTTCGCAGTTATGAAGTGCATTATCTATTATTTTTTTACTATAGATATTAAACAACAGCGGAGACAATATACAACCTTGGCGCACACCTTTTCTTATTTGGACCTCTTCGGACAGTTGGCCATCAACCTTTATTTGAGCAGTCTGGTTCCAGTATAGATTAGCGATTATCTTTAGATCTCGGTCATCTAGACCAACTTCTTTTAGCGATTCTATGAGCTTTTCGTATTGGACTCGATCAAACGCTTTCTCGTAATCTGGCACAGACACATCCCTAGATCGCTGAACTAAGACTTGAATGCTAAACAGGGTCTCTCTTTACCCGAACCCACCACGAAATAGAAACTGCGTGTCGCCCATAAAGGATTCGCATTTTCCATAAATTCTTTTATGGATAATCTTTAGAAATATTTCTAACATATGGCTCATCAGGCTGATTAGACGGTAATCACTACACTTGTTTGCTGAATGTTTTTTAGGCAGTACACAAAGGTTGATTTTAGCCAGTCATTAGGGATTTTAGCGCTGCGATAAATCATGTTAAAAAGTTTGACCAGCGCATTTACCGAATCTTCGTTTTTTATTAGCAAAATCACTTTCCTGACAGAACTGGAAAAGGCTGTACCTTTCAACAATGTCTTCTCTTGGGGCGTTTCCAAGTTTTGCATTGAAGTCATTCATAACAATGGTGATTTCTGTCTTTTTTGGAAAACTAAGGGCAGTTTGAACTTAGTCGTAAAATACCTCTACGACATCATCTGAATATTTACTGGTTGGAGTCTATTCTTGAATAATATTGACATTAAAAGGCTTAGAGTTTAGCTGAAGAAATATGACTCAATCCGACACAGGAACAAAAGAGATAACAGATTTTTGAATTTCTTGTTTCTGCGTTGTGTAATTCCTGGTCGATTTTGATCGGGAATATTTGTCATATATTTTTTTAAGGCTTAGTTATCAGTTGAAACGTATAAACATAAGCGTAATTCATATCTCTAGTTTGGTCAACCTAACTTTAAAAAGTAGAGAGAAATAATAAATTAATTCATAACCTTTGGAGAGACTCATTTCACAAGGATCGAGCATTTGACAAAGACAACGATATTTTCATTTTGGAAAAATAGATTAATTACATTCTTAAACAAAATCCGCGCGTCACATAACACGAAATCACAAATTCAGATTGTGCACGAACATCAGTCCTTGAGGCATGAACCTTAATGTGTTACAGGCTGTAACAACATTGTACCACTAGCACTAATACATAGTGTAAAACCACCCATAGTGTCGGGGCAGCGTCGCCGACTTTTTGATCAGATCATATTGGTAAATATTTCCATAATTAGTCATAGAAAGTTAATTACATTTTGACGTGTGATAGAACTACTACTTTCTAAAACAATCGATTGGAGAAATAATCAAAAAAGCAATGTGATCAAAATTATCGATTTTAGAGATCTCTTGGATCCCCCGTATGCAATTCAAATATGACATTTGACAGACAGTTTCATGAAGGCTGCAAATTACGATAAGGGTGAATTTGAATCCTAAAAACAGTTCGTTTACTTAAACAGATAAACCGCATATCAAAAATTAACAAAATTTTGCACAGCGGAGGCTTCTGGTATCCCCCACAGACCATTCGCCTTATTTTTCAAAAAAATATAATATATATATATATATATATATATATATATGTTGTTTTTATTTAGTTTTTTAAAATATCGATAATTTTTACCGTGAATTAAACATTTTTAGGGTACGTAAAACTATTTAAAATACTTCAAATTACGCCAAATCCGTGAAATGGTTACGGTATAATGCTTTAAACTTTCACAAAATTTGATACTGATTAACATTTTTTAGATTAAGTAATTGGAGGAAGCGCATTTTTTATTCAAATTCACCCTTAAGTGATTTGTGTCGGCTCACAAAATATTGTAAACCCGATTAAGCTACCTAATGTAATTTTTTTAGGCGAGATCAATACTCTAATCTTAAAAACTATTTTCTTATGAAGTCCTTTAAGTTACCCAAACCAAACCTATTTTCCTTACCTACAAATAATTGAAATGATAATATTATGGCTCATAAAAACCTTCAGATTGTCAAAATAGCTTGAAACAAAAATTCGAAAATTAGCAAAAATGCCTTATATTTGACTGTCCTCCGTATTAAAACTACGCATTCGCCAACAATAACCATAGACTCTTGCGTACAGCTTGTCTTCTATTTATCAATTTTTGGCCACTTTTTTGTTCGTTTATTCTAAAAAAAATCCGTATTTTCTTAATTTAAACATAATAGAGTGTATGATAGCGAATATCTTAGAAACTAGTCATAGAAACGAAATAAAAATTACCCATTTTCTTAACTAGCACTACTTCTACAACATATCCAAAATTAGGAGTGTCCAGTGCCTGGTTCTTTGTACTAAATATATTGAAAATAAAATTTTAAGTTCTTCACATAAGATTTTTCAGCAAACATTCAAATTGTTGTCAAATAAAGGTATCACTACAGCCAACTGAGGCGGTTCCGCTTCGCTGATGTGTTGCAGTTTGAAAGATTGCCGACAGTGCATATGGTACCTGATGTATCTTCGCTTTAATAAAAACGGTGCCCAAAAATGCAAAAAATAGTATATATACCATGTGACTAAAGTGTCTTTTTATCCCTCAGCGAATTGTAGCCCTCCCTCCGGTCGGGCTACAAACATTTCACCTCGGGATATTACCACTTTAGTCCCTGGGTATATATGTACTATTTATCTTTCTCTAAAATAATTTTTATAGCCTGCTGTCTCCTTCAACAACCTTAACTAAATTATTATTAACTTCACTAAATTATCTCTGCATCTACCTCTAAGATTTTTCCCTCTATCTCTAAATATTTTTCCTTTTAACAGAGAAAAAAATGTTTTTTGGTAGTACTTTTTTTGAACGCTAAAAAAACAGTAAAAACTTGAAAAGTTTTTTCTTGGGATTTTTCGCAATGGATGTCCTCTAGATCCATAAGTCAGTCTTTGAGTATTTTCATTATTACGAAAAATTGACAAGTACCGCCATATTGAACTGTGTTTGATACGGCGGCTGGGCCGCTTTTGAAATCCTTCGAAATGTTTTAAAAGCGGTTTCGAAATCATTGGTCGCAAAAAGACGTATATAGTAAACATTGCTTAAACAAAAATGTAATGGTCAAGCCATTTAAGCATAATTAAAGAGGTGACGTTTTCGATGAAGCAATTTTTACTATGTTTTTTACATTTTTAGGCCATAATATTGCTCACATTTTAAAGCTTTCTTTCCAAACTTTCGATTTCTAGAATAAAACACTCACACTTTTCAAGTTTCGCCATAAAATAGTTTTTCTCTATTAAAATTAAAAATATTTAGATAGAGGGGGCAGAATTTTAGAGGTAGATGGAAAGATAATTTAGTGAGGTGAAAAATATTTAAGATTGTTGAAGAGAGACGGGAGGCTATAAAAAAGTATTTTAGAGAAAGATGGACATAGTTTTAATTTAAGGCAATTCTTTACTAAAATTTTCTGTTATGTCATCTGTCTGTCATCTTGAGTGGTGTTGTGCAAATGATTTTTATTTTGCCATTTTTATTCAAAAAACAGCAAAAATTGTAATTTTTTAAAGCGTAAAGTGTGTAAAATATAAGGTGGTATTAATTTCTTTCAATCAAAGTTCTTTACGGACTTTAAATTTACCAAAAAACGTGTCCTTAAAGTGTATTTTAGCAGCTAAAAATAATTTAACAGGTAATTAATAAAAAATTTTTAAGGGTCATCGTGGCCGCTGCCTGCCGCAATCCCTGGTTCGAATCCCGGCTAGGTGCATAGATATTTTGTGTTTTTCTTTAACTTTGCAAAAACTTCGCTAAAACTGGGCATTGATCCTGGATGGAAAGTGCCAGTATAAAAAAAATTAAGGGTCATCAGGGCTTTACCATTGGCCCTTAAATTATGCTAACTATTAGACACGTTTTTGGCACTTTGAATAAAAAAAGAATACCACTACTTCTTACACACTTTTACACGTTAAAAAAATTACAACTTTTGCCTTTGTTTGGATAAAAATGGTAAAATAAAAATCATATACGCAACATTACTCAAGATGACTGACATATGACAAAACGGAAAATTTGAAATTTTTACCAAAAAATGGCGTTAAATTATTTTTATCTTTCTCTAAAATACTTTTTTTAATATTGCTTTTTCTCTTCAACATCCTTGAAAAAGGGGGTTTTGCGCACGGAGAACACGATCTGAAAACGGTATTTTGCGCACGCCGTGTGCAAAACGTTTTGTACACGTTTATGTCATTTTTGCACACGGGTCTCCTGTAATTTTGATTTTTGTTGTTGTCACCCAACAATATAAGTTGGCTGAGTTCCATAGCAACCGTCACGGCTCCTTTGTTTTGTTCCTTAGATACTTTAAATAGAATATTATACATGTTATTATCGTGATTTTATTAATAAAAACGAGTTAAATTGAAATTTGATTTTGCTGGTCTCTGTTTATTTGCAGCCGTATAAAAAGTATCATAAAAAACTCGGTCGAAAACCTCTTTGCACACTCTCTTGACTTGTGGACCTCACGTTCGGCTAGGTCCACCAAACTGTCTCGATCTTGTGCAGAGTCGTTTTCAAACCTTGTTGTTTAAATAACTATTTCATTTTTACAGAGTAAAAATTATTTTTTTAAAGTACTTTTTCCAAACGCTAAAAAAATAGTGAAAACTTGAAAAAAGTGAGTTTTTTGTTCTACAAATCGACTTTCTGGAAAGAAAACTATAAAATGTATCTAAAATTATGGCTTAAAAATTTGACCTACAAAAAAAATCCGATAAACAAATACGTCAGCACCTAAATTACGCTAAAATATTTTTTGACTTAAATTACCATCATGGGCCTTACGAATATGTCCAAATTCATACATTAAAAACCAAAAAGCTTGACTCAATGAGTGTATTTAAGTGCTTAAATAAGGAGGGGTGCATATCGTGCCTATGTATCTAAATCTCATTACACCCTAAGTAATAAATAGCAGAAAATATATACGAGTAAATGATCGAGGGTGCATTGACCTAGGAGTTTAATTTTTTCTTTTAGTCCCTCTATTTCGTAATAAGTAAACTTCATTTTTAATTTCTCAAAGGCATAGCCTATATAATTGGGTAAAAAATAAATACTTACCGGCAGGTATCCATCAATGTAAAAATTCTCCAATTAAGTATTAATAATTAATATTTAATGCATTGCTTTGTTCTTTATACCTGGTACGATTGTAACTAGAAACAGACAACCACCTGTAAGAATGGCAAGTCAACTGACTAACTTCACAAGCTAGCGGCGTTGGACCGCTCAGGGGGTCTAGTCTTGAATCAAGAGAAAATTTGATCTCAGGGAGTAAATTCTCTCGCTACTATGCATCTCATTGTCCAATTCTTCGGTTTAAATCGGTCTCTCACTTTTGCCCGATATTGATCGAAAGTAATTCTATTGGTCTTGACTAAGAGAATTGCTTTCGATCAATATCGAGCAAAAGTGAGAGAATCCAATTTAAAGTGAAGATTTGGACCATTGAGATTCATAGTAGCGAGAAAGTTTAGCTCCCTGGGAGCAAATGTTCTCTCAATTCAAGAATAGACACAAAGTGGGAGAGCAAAGAGATCAGAAACTCCTACCTCGTCCAGGATCCAATAACCAAACTAAATGGATTCAATCTACCCCACAGACAATGGTTCGACCTTAATAGAATTAGAACGGGACACGGATTGTGCAACTAAACAATAAACCAATGGGGTATCACGGACAACCCCCAACCTTATTCTTGACCGACCGTGAGGTGAGGTGAGCGAAATTTCCCGCGGAAAAAGGTGGTGAAAAGAGCTCACCTCACCTCACAGTCGTTCAAGAATATGCGTCCTGGTCACAGAATGCCGTCACACCCATTTCGACGGTTCACTAGAAGATATTAGGGATATTTTGGAACTCTTATTTGACACTTCATAGTGGTTGTGGTAATTACCGCGTCTGTGACCGTTGTGGTAATTAACCACTACCACCGCCGTAAGCTACGAATCCATTTCGTTGTGGTTGTGGTCATTTTTCGGGTTAATTTTAGAGAATTTTGGCACAACTAATTTTAAAAATAATAAAATATTACCAGGTTCCAACATATAAAACACTTATTTCCTAAAATAAAGCCAAATTTTGTGTTTTTTCTCATCTCTAAATTTTTTTACGAGTAACATTTTCTAATGTGTTCCAAAAACTCAGGTAAAATCGATGCGTGGTAGTGGTTGTTAAACACTACCACAGCGGCTGTCAAAGTTGTAAAAATTTTAAGTGTTCCAAAATTTCTCCATTCATGTTTTAACTCCACAAGCAGAAAACTGACTTCGAGAGACTGCGCTTCGATTGTAACAAGAAAACACTATTTATTTGTTATATTTCTGTAAATTTATTTTTAAGCATTATGTAAAGTTCATACGAATATATTATTATTATATATTGAACAAATATCTGAACCGTGGGGAATTTTGAGAAAATCCTGTAATACTATCCAGAGGCTAACTCAAAACTTAACTAAACAGACCGAACCCTGGTCCATATTTTGTGGCCCGAACGCCGCAAGCGTTGTTCGTGCAACTGCCACTTTATTGCACGCGACGTGAGTTGACCGAACGAAGCAGTGAAGACGGCAAGGGCGGTGAAGACACTTTACGCATGCGTTAGGTACAACATTTTACCCATAATAAAGATTTCCAAGAACGAAAAATAAATATCTATATTTTAATTTTTTGATATGAACGTAGTCAATTTACCGCACTAGTGCGGTAAAGTGCCATAAGGTTAACTTTACCGCACGCGAGCATAAAAATAACTATTACTCACTGATGTGCCCATGCACTCAAATGGGTCCGGATTTCACCCTGCACTTTTCAAGTGACAAACAATCCTTGGAATTTTGGGTGGCACCCTTCCGTTTGGCATATGCTGTCAACACAAAGGGGTCAAAAACTACACAAAATTACACTGCCAATGTTCTGAGCCTAGTTTTATTTATATATTTCTTACAACATTTTTTCCATTTTAGATAAAACTGATTAAATGAACTTACCACTCTCACATGTCGGCCTTTTGCTCGAAGCCGAAGACATTTATAAAATAATGGACGAAAAGGTTAAAGAAAAAGAAGATATAATCTGCTACAATGATATCGAAAAATTCAGTTCCAGTTTGCTGTGCGATGACATATGGAGTTGGGATAAAAACTCTCATAGTCATGAGGTAAGTTAGGGCCTTGCCCTCTCCACATAGGTTGATCAACTTTTAATATTCTGTTCCTACGAGCGTGCGGAACAGTTACTTTTTCGCACGATTTTTCGTTTTGAAAGTTGTACTTTTCCGCACGATTTTACTTTTCCGCACGATTTCTTTACTTTTCCGCACGATTTTTACTCTTCCGCACGATTTTTAAGGTAACGCACGATTTTCACTTCAAAGGAGAATATTTTAATTCAAAATGTACTTTCAGTCAAATTATTATCTATCTATTACAGGGTGATTTTTTTATAACCGTATCTCGCTATAACTTGGGTACTGTTTGTCGTAGAAAGATGAAATAAAAAGTAAATTATTTGGTAAATGGTTATGCATCTTTACGATTTGATACATTTTTGGCAGCTGTCAAGAGCAAAATAAATGTTTTTTTTTAAATTGAATACCCTGTATTTTTTACATTTTTGAATTCTACAAAAATTTATCTTCCTAAAAATACCACATACTATGGGTCTGTCATTGACAGTTTTTGAGATATTTGCGATCAAATTTGTAAAATTAACACAAATCGTAAAATAATAAATTTTAAAGTTGGCGTTGGAACTTCCAATTCTAGGTATTCTATTTGAATTCATATGCAGGAAACAATTAAGTTGGCTTAGGCTGATGTAAAAAAAAGCAAAGGTTTAAGTCACTGAGAATTGTCAAAAACGTTGTTGAACTTAAAATGCTTTACTATTTTTTTAAATTAAAATGCAGTATTCTAATGAAGAAAAACAAGTTGTTT
The DNA here is from genome assembly GCA_963921995.1 of Oxystoma pomonae. Taxonomy (NCBI): domain Eukaryota; kingdom Metazoa; phylum Arthropoda; class Insecta; order Coleoptera; family Brentidae; genus Oxystoma; species Oxystoma pomonae. The sequence continues at coordinate 74,089,349 of OY998166.1, read as the reverse complement.
TATAAAAAAAAACAATAATAATCTACAAAATAAAATTCGTCAATATCGACAAGAGTATCCGAATAGACCATGTCCAGCCAAACCGACCATATTGAGAGATTTTCGTAATTTTCGAAATACGAACGTCGTCTATAAAACAAAAAAAAAAGAGTCATTCAACGAAATGAGGAAGCTAATTTGAATTCTGCTCCATTTTGAAGAAAATCCCCGTGTGGCAATTCGAAATGTGTGCAAGTCTCTACGTCAAGAAGGCCAGGAAAATGTATGTTCCTATTCCAAAGTACGAACAAATTCTTATAATCCCTACAAACCCAAATTTACACAAACGCTCACACCAGCGCAGAAAGTTCAGCACGTGGAGTTTTGCCAGTTGATATTACGCCGAATAGACCAAGATCCACGTTTTTTATTAAAAATCTTATGGTCTGATAAATCTACATTCAGTAGTTGTGGAGAACCGAACAGACAAAACACCAGGCAGTGGACAACCGAAAATACAAATTTTGCAAAACCACTTAGAAGACAGGGACGTCAGCCAGTCAATGTGTGGTGTGAAATGCTCCGGAATAAAATTGTAGGACCATAGTTTCTTTTGGAATATTTAGAAGATATCCCACTAGACGAATGACAAGAACTAATTTTCCAACAAGACGGGGCATCTCCCCACAATTTTGCTGAAACCCGGAATTTTCTGAATAGTCATTTTCAAGAATGGATCGGCAAATTTGGTCACATTCGAAGGCCTGCTAATAGTTACGACCTAACCTCTTTAGATACTTATTTATGGGGATATCTAAAGAACCTTGTATCTGCTGTAGATACTCCTACCAGGGAGTAAGTTCGTGAGCTAATAACATTACATATACGAAGAACTAACGAAATTTTTTCTCTGTTTATAACAAATGCTATAAATGATCTACGAATCAGATTTCAAAAAGGCATAGAAATGGAAAGGGACAGATTTGAGCACCTGTTGTAGTTTTTTTTTTAGTTAAATAGGTAACTAATAATTAACTTATTATTTAATGGCTTGTATAAATCTAAATATTAATTTTTCTTTATAATTAAATAATATTAAAATAAGTTTTTAACTTCATTGCTTTGATTATTATTTATTTGCATTGTATGAGTAAATATCTGTGGTGTTTGTTAAGTACAAAAAGTCTATTTTTCTGCGTTAAGGCTAGCGGTCTTATTAAATACGTTATGGTTTTTTTTTTGTTAATTATATCGCTTTTTCCTTGGGATTTACAGCTCCACTCTAAATCTTTAAATCGCTCTACTGAAAAATGCTAATTTTGGACTCAACAGGTGTCTCCCAAACACCACAAATATTAATCATTATTCAAAAATATACATATAGATAATTAATAAAAATAATACAAAAATAATGCTCAGCGTAGAAACCATTTGCTGTTGTTTACAATCAACCTAGGCCAACATGATTTATTTATGTTTTACGCAAATCAACCTATCGATACAAGACACTTAAAGTAAATATTTCAACGTATCGGTATACCTAAGGTGTTCGAAACAATGTCAAAATAAACTACATTTTTGACTCGTTCATGCCATGTTTCGAACGATGCCTGCTTCTTTGACGGGTGCGATGACAGTACAGCTGATTCCACTCGTTGCGTACGGAGAGATGTACGTACCGTTACGGACCCACGAACGTACGCAACGATTTCAGTCAGCAGTGCTGTCATCGCACCTTTCAAAAAAGCGGGCATCGTTCGAAACATAACATAAACAAGTCAAAAATGTAGTGTATTTTGGCTTTATTTCCAACGCGTTGGGTATACCGATACCGATGCGTTGAAATGTTTACTTTAAGTGTCTACTAACAGTTGCAGTTGAAGTTCCAACGCCAACTTTAAAATTTATTATTTTACGATTTGTGACAATTGTGACAAAAATTGTACCTAACTCTTGCGAAAAATGCCTTTTCCACCCTTGATGGCTTGCCCGAACTGCGCTCCACGTCGTTTGTGCAACTACCGTCGCATGCGGAAAAGTACCACTTTCGGAACTTGTTAGATAAATAACTATTTCTCAACTGATTGGCAGAAAACTAATGGATTTTCTGTCACTTTTGACTGAAAATGGCGGCTAAATCGGTAGAAGTTGATGTGGAAAGCAGGGTACTGCGGGGCCCAATTCTTCAATCACTCGACTTTAAGTCGTATACGAATCACATTTTAGCAAAAAATTGTCGAAAAAAGAGTCAATTTTTATTAATTCAGATAACAAATATATATATAACAATATTTAATTAAAATAGGCCCAAAATTTAAATATCATATTTTTGGCGGAAAAATAGGATGGTTTTGGGCGCTTAGATGTCGTTTTCGCTTGAATTTACATCGAGTGGGTAGAAGCAATCGATGCAAATCCGAGCGAATATGACATACGAACACGCATCACAAACTTAAAATTGTAATTTGACGGCGAATTTAATTTAATATTACAGATTTTCAGTACGAGTTCAATGTTATGTGTGCGTTAATAAGTGGAAAAGAGAAAATTTACCCCGTTTTATCGTCAATTTTTTACTAAAATGTGGTCCGTATACCACTGAAACTCAAGTTATTCAAGAATTGGGCCCCTGGTTAGGCAGGGGTTCTGAGAAAGAGCGATCTCAGAGGGGTGGGGAATTGTGGGCACCTAAGCAAAAATTGGGACTAAACTTCTCTTCTCTTCACTTAAACAAGAAATTAAACAGCTTTTGAGTCCTGTATGAAAAACAGAAACGACTTGTCCTAAAAATGGTCCTATGCTTTTGGGAGGCATTATAATAACAAATCAAAACTTTTGCTTAGTGGCCGCAAACAATATGCAATGGGCATACAGTGCCGGTCCTATCCATTTGAAAAGGGGGGGGGGCGGTTTCGATACGAAAGAAAAACTAGAATAAAGCATAGCTTTTATGAGAAAGATATCAATATATGCAAACAAAGCTTAGTAACTACAAGCGCGGATTTGGCTCGAATTTAAGGGTACTCAGATTTTAAGTTGTTTATTTCATACATTTTTTATTTAAAAAAATGTTTATATGCACCGCCAATTTTTGAGAAAATTACATTCAAAATGCAATTTATGAGTCAAATTAAACTAAAATCGTAAATATCAAAAATATTAATGGTTTTAAAGCGCAGCAGACGAAAATTTTTAAGCACAAAATTCAACTAATACCGTAAATATCAAAGGTGTTATTCCGCCGCAATTTAGGCCCTACTTTTGATTTTGTAAATGTTTACGTAAAAAAATTTAATCCAGGGTGAAGGGGGGGGTAATGACCCCCCTACCCCCCTGTAATTCGCTTGAGTAACTGAGTATAATTTTTTCAGTTATAAGAAACATACATAACAAACAAACCGCAAACGAAACCTAATAGCTAAATACTTTTTTTTTGAGGTCTAAGTTGAAACATTCTTTTTATATTGCAATATCTCAAATATAAGATTTTTTTATAAATAGAAACTCTATAATACTGTTCTTCACTCCTATATTTCCAATATCGTGGTTTTTGCGGTTAAGTACGTCATGCGTTTGTTGTGGAACGTTCTGCAATTTCTCGTTTCTTCTCCAAAGACTTCAGGGTTACCACCAGCATCTTTGTTGTCTACTTCTTTCTGGAGCAAAGGAAGAGGTGATCACTCCCCCGCCCCCTCCCCCTGGGACCGTTACTGGGGCATATAAACCAATTTTTTAAAAATGTTTATTTTACTAATAATACTTACTTATAGTACACACCCTTTATTTACTTTACACTTTACTTACTTTTTAGGTGTTGCTAAGTGGTACTCATCTAAGAAAGGCCCATTTTCATCCTAACTGGAGCAGTGGAACAGCTGCAGTTAGGGGGACCAGAGTGCTAAACAATGGAAGATATTATTGGGAGATTCACTTGTCCAAGAGGATTTTTGGTACTAGCATGATGTTTGGAATAGGTAAAAAGAAATATGTTTTCCGGATTATTATAAAATTTTCAATCAGAAAAGTAGCTTAATTTACCCCCACACCTTGCATTCAGAATCAAAGCTTTCAGGAATGTATTTATTTGTTTTAAATAGTGTATAATGAGGTAATATTTTGGGTACCGTTTTATCGGTTGACAGGTTCACCCTTCCGAGATTTATAATGCATAAAATTTCGCAAAAAACTCCAATAAAACTGCTGTGGCAACAACGTCGGGGGATGTGATCAATCGACTGAGAGAAGTAAAATGGTTCCGTCCAATAATCATAAAAAATCTGGGAAAGTTAAGTTTTTGGTATTAGGGAGGGGGGGGGGGTCTGAAAGTAAACCTCCCATGTTTTTGTTTCCCCCACTCCTTGGGAACCATCCGCCATTTAGAAAAATCTTTGTAACCGACTTTGCTCCATTTCTATTAGTCGGAGGCGAAAAACTTGCAAAATTTTTGTCCAAGTGCTCAACTTTCTGTAGTTAGTTTCCAAAAAGATCGAGTTCGCCAAAATTACAAAAAAAAAACAGTTTTAACGTATTTTGACCAAGAAAAAGTGATTTTTTTAAAACACTTTAACTTAGAAAGTTGTAGATATCGGAAAAGTCCTATAAAAATATGTATATTATTTATAATTAATTAAACAGTCTCTGAACCACAACGACTGAAAGTCGGTAAAATTCTTTGAGAACCGCTTTCTGGGCATGCATGAAGTCGTGTGTTTTGGATTATATATTATTATTTATTCTAAGTACAAATGAGGTATCAAATGAAACCTTGTGGCGTATGCTACACAAATCTGTCAGCATAAAAATTGCCGAAAGTATCTGACAGACTGACGTATCTGACGAGTCCTATTGGGTAACGGGCCTTTCATCGCTTAAATAAAGAAAGAGAGGGGTTGGAGGGGTAACTAGAAGTATTATTAAGTGCTAAAAGGAAGGTGAAAGGGGTTGCAAAAATGGTATAAAATGGTGCTGAGGAGGGGAAGGGGGGAAATGATTGAAAATTTTCATTTGTAGTCGAAAAAAACCGGACAGGAGTTTTTTGTGTGTTCTTTGGGAAGTCTGAAAGTAAAATTCCCAAGTTTGTATTTCTCCCACTCTTCGAGAAGTATCTACCATTTTGAAATAACTTTGGAACCTATTTTCTTTGGTTGTTGGTTGTTGGTCGGTGGTAAAAAAAAAATCTGTGGCGTGAAATTTTCAATATTCTTTGTTACAGGTTTAACTCTCTGTAGTTAGTTTTTAAAAAGATGGAGGGCGTTAAAGTTACACAAAACCAGTTTGAATAATAAATGTCTGTCAGATACTTTTGGCAATTTTCATGCCGATAGACCGGGTCTTATTATAAATAATAATATATAATCCAAAACACGCGACTGCATGCATGCCCAGAAAGCGGTTCTCAAAGAATTTTACTGACTTTCAGTCGCTGTAGCTCAGACACTGTTTAATTAATTATAAACAATATACATATTTTTATAGGACTTTTCCGAGATCTACAACTTTTTCATTTAAAGTTTTTAGAAAAATTTCCTTTTGTTGGTCAAAATACGTTAAAATTGATTTTTTGTCATATTCTAAATAAAAAGAAAATATCCACAAAATTCACACCACTCACTGACCTCATAAAAGTTAGTTTATGTTTCATTTAACGAAATTTTACGTACCAAAAACTCTTTTAAATTTGACAGTTATTATTTATCGTTAATTACTATAACCACAAAAGTAGTTATTTTGGCTGTTATTTCAGATAGTCCAAAATGTCCCTAATATGTCATAATTATATGGTTTTCCTGAATCACGACTTCTCCTTATTTAATGGCGTTTTCAACTTATAGCAACTGGTTTCGCACTGATGAGTTTTTCATGCAAACACTAAAACTTTTCCGGTGCTTACATTAAATTGCGTTCAGATTGTATTTTTTGTCTACCTTTATTTTGCATAAAGTTATTTCAAATTCATTATTTGGCATATTAATTCGTTTATGCTCAAAATATAAAATGTTCTATACATTGTATAGATAGAAAATCTTAAATTGCAATTAGTAACTAGAAAATGATGAAAAATGTCTGTTCTTATGAAAAAATTAATGAATTAACTAACCATTTTTTAGTATGTGATAAAAATAACCACAAAAATCATTATTCCTATTTGGCGTAAATATAGTACGTCGTTATCCTTATTCGATTATCCTCCCAAATAACGATAACTACAAAAAAATATTATTTTAAGTGGTTCAAAATGTCCCTAATATAATGTCCCAAGTGTCGCAAACAACTTTTGAGTGACTGTGACGGAAGTTATTTAGTGGACCGCTGACGAACATCAGTTAATTTGCCAACAAAGTTGATTCGCCAATACGAATTCGATGTTAAATCGACAAAGAGGGATCTTCATCTTAAATACAACGTACTGGAGCAGACATTATTGGCTCACAGATCGCCCACCCCCTTTGCCCTCTTCAAAAAAAAGTAGACAACAGAGATGCTGGTGGTCCTGAAGTCCTTGGAGAAAAAACGAGAAATTGCACCTCCACAGTATTTTGTATTGATCTTCAGTTCATCACACCAAGAATAAACAAACGCGTGACGTCCTTACCGCGAAAACCATTGGAGATACAGAACAATATTATAGAGTTTCTATTTATTAAACATTTTTGGGCAAAATCATTTCGGACATAAAAAAGTATTTTTACCTGAATATATGCATACCACGTTTTGTACAACTTGAAGCCAAAATCAAGACAAAATTAACTAAAGTAATTTCTAAATACTATAAACTGTTTGAGTAATCCAAAACACAGATTCTTGAACTTTTATTGGGAGAAGTAAGTATTTGGAAACAATATTGGTCACAAGTAAGCAAAAGCTTAAATCAAAACATACCTGCAGATAACTTTAAATAAATTTTTGTCATACGTGATAACGTTTTCGTGGTGATTAACAAGTGTGGCGATATTTTTCCGTTGATAAAAACATTCTTGGATGTTTGCCAGTAAGTGTTTCGTCAGAAAGAAGCTTGTTATGCCTCAAAAGATTGAAAACATAAGTACTTAAAAACACTATGACGGAAATTCGTCTGACGGGCTTAGCGTCGCTGCATATCAACAAACATATTGAAATTGACATTGAGCGAGTCATTGACCAGTTTGCCCAAAAAAAATAGAAACATTTTTTTTTAAGATAGGCATCATCTTATGTTTGAGATATGCAATATAAAAGGTAGTGTTTCAACTTAAATAGCTTTTTAGACCTCAAAAAAAAAGTACTTAGCTATTAGGTTTTGTTTGTGGTTTGTTTGTTGTACGTAGTTACTCAAGCGCGGATTTCAGGGAGATAGGGGGTTAGTTAACTTCCCCCATACGCTAGCTTTAAATTTTTTTTGAAAACATTCGATAAATCAAAAGTAGAGCATAAATTGCGGCGCTATAACACCTTTGATAATTACGGTATTATGCTGCGCTTTGAAACCATTCATATATTTACAATTTTAAATCAAAAATGCATTTTTTAGTGCAATTTTCTTAAAAAATTTTGCCTACGGCGCTATGAAACCGTTGATATTTACGATTTTAGTTTAATCCGACTCAAAAATTGCATTTTAAATGTAATTTTCTCAAAAATTTTCGGCGCATTTAAATATTTTTTAAAATAAAAAATGTATGAAATCCACGCTTAAAATGTGCGTAAAAAGTGCCAAATCCTCGCTTGCAGTTACTAAATTTTGTTTGCATATATTGATATGTTCCTCATAAAAGCTATTTCTAGTTTTTTTTTCGTATCGAAACCGCCCCCCTCTTTTGAAATGGCTGGGACCGTTGTGACTGATGGGCCAGTATTCCCAAGTTTGACAAAAAGTTACCGCTTAGACATCTGCTACCTTCAGTGGTTCATAAAACGAATAACTGAAACTTTACATTGGGCCAATATGTATCCGTCACAAACTGTTTATAGGGATGTTACATTAAATGTACTTCAACTACAATATAATTTCCATTTTAGAGCTTTTGGAACGCACTGGGGTCATTTAAAAGACAAATTTATCCGAGATGATGAAGAAACTAGTAGAAAAATTCACAGAAACAACCTCAACATTTTTTGCTCTGAAAATTTTTGCATTGTTGAAGGGTTTACATTTTTCACGAGGTGTTTCGCCATCTTGTTTATGTTATTGTAGTTTTTTCGTGTTTTAAAATTTAGTGGCGTTATTTTCTGTGATTAGTAGTCTGTGCGTTATTTAAATAAATATAATTATACTCACCAACTGCGCCTCAGAGATCCTGGTTTTTGCTTTCTAATTTTGTTTTGTAAAAAATACATTGAGCCCATGTATTTTGTATATGATTTTTGCTCCGATGTAAAGTTTTATTAATATGATAATCAAGTTTACATAAATTTTATAGCCAAAACGAGTTACTGATTTTATTGCTGCAAAACACAGTTTCAAAAAAAAGTTGTTACAATATCAAGAGTCTTTAAGAATGATTTTTATGAAGGCTGTTATGAAATCAAGGATTAAGAGACATGTTTTTATAGCTTTTAGTTACACCTAAGAATAAATTTAGTAAAAGACTGTTACTTACATATAATTCATAACCTCGTTTATTTATATACATTCCATAACAACTTTTAAACGACATTCCATGATCGCCATTTATTAAATTTATTTAGGGCATTGATTAAAATCGTTTACATGTTTTATTTATTTCATATGCTCTTTTATTATCTCCATAACCTGTACATATTATTAATAACAACTCTCTATAAAATGTCAAGAAACATTTTTCATTGATTTCGTAACTTTCGTTTATTAATTTCATTACTGTATATGACAATTTTTATTACTTTTCTCTGATTTTTGTAACAGTTACAATACTAGACAACACTTTTTAAATTTTTTGACGGTACTATCTACTCCATTAACAAATATATTAAACATAACCTAAAGTTTCGCTGTCAGATGGTAGTTAGTTGCTTTCACTACTGACTCAGTCGACGCGCCTGCCCGGTAGTCTCTTCGCCTCTGGATTATTTCCAGGCTAACTTTATTGAGAGTGTTATTATCGGTACGCATCTTTCTCGGGAAATGAAAGGGCAGGTCCATTATATTATCTCATATTTATATGAGGACAACTATGGGAAAACATAGATTAAATTGTATTTTTTATTGCATTGCTGCCGCGATATTGCACAAAGCACTTTAAAAATAATAAAGCGATTTGGAAAGCCACGGCCACGTAGGTTAGAACTTTTAATTTGAATTTTCAGCTCCCCATAAATTATATTGGGATAGATATTGTAAATTTCAGTTCTGGTAATTTTTTTTATAAATTACTTTATTGCCCCCCCCCCCCCCCGAGAAGCACTACTGGATCGCTAACGCGCTAACGAACTGTCTAACCCAAGCCACTTCTAACCAAGAGAACGGTTTTTCTTGAAAAGCGTTGTTCACTGCAGCTCTGAGGGAGTCACATTATCTCGCTACTATGCATCTCATTGGTCCAAATCTTCGGTTTAAATAGGTTTCTCTCACTTTTGCCCAATATTGATCCAAACTAATTATCTTAGTCAAGACCAATAGAATTACTTTCTATCAATATCGGGAAAAAGTGAGAGAAACCGATTTAAACCATAGATTTGGACCAATGAGTTACATAGTAGCGAGAAAATTTGACTCCCTGGGAGCAAATTTTCTCTCGATTCAATAATAGACCACTGCACGGCGGGTCCCTAATAGTTTGGCGACTCTTCTGTGGTGTCGCTACCACTTTTGAACAAGATTATTGATAGAAACTACTTCTCTTCTCTAAATCAAGCGATCCCATCCTATAATGAAACCCAGGTCTATGTTTGGTTTATCTTTTTGACATTCGGTTTTAGGAACCAAAAAAGCCCGACTTCACGAAGACGCATTTATCAACCTATTGGGAATTAACGATCAAAGTTGGGGTCTATCCCATAAAGGCCTCATCTGGCATGCGGGAAGACGGGAATCTTATACTTCGGCTTTTCGTGAAAATGTTGCTACCACAGTCGGAATTCTGTTTGATGGAATAGCAGGTTGGTGTTGATATAAAATGTCATAGCAGGAAATGGTAGTTTTCACAACGAGTGGCTAAACTAGTGGTTTTTTACCAGTGCGTTGGTTTAAATAACGAGTGCAGCGAGATATTTAAAAATGCGAGTAAAAAAAGCACAGTTTAGCCGCGAGTTGTTAACACTATTTTTTTAATAGCTTTATCAAAAATCCAAGAAAAACAGGAAAATACTTTTAAAATTCTCGAACGAAGAGCACTTCTCGCAACACACCATAGCGATGTACACTCCTGGCGAAAAAAAAAGTAGGACACGGAATTGAAATATAGGTAAATATAACACCCTATATTAATGAAAATTTATATTGTTAGTCATTTGTTAGCTAACCTCTCGTTATTTACCTTAATACATTTGATACTTGTATTTGTCATAATAGTAAATAAATCAAAGAAGATTTTTTTTAAGTAATTTATTAAAAATTCCTTAAAATCCTAGGTTAGGATCGAATAGAGTTGCAAAATTCAACTTATAACTTGAGTTACGAAAAATACCTGGTCTATAAGAAAAGCGGCGAACCATTTTGGAGTTAGTAAAAATACATTTCAAAATGTGGACGAATGGTGGCCAAACCAATAAATATTTGAACGTATAGGCTGACATACTAAAAAAAGCAAATATATATTTTACATGTCCTACTTTTTTTTCGCCAGATCTGTACCTTTTTACTTGGTGACGTCCATTATTCCAACATTTTAATCTTTGACGGTTTGATATTTTGACGATGTTTTTAAATGATTTTTTCGTAAACACTTACTTGGTGAAAACTGGCGGAAATGGCTTAATTTTTAGGCAAGAAAATTAGATTTTTTTTCTATTACTATTTTCCACTATTTCTCTATAATTTTGGGTAAAAACCCCCATGCCTTAGTTTTCTGCAGACAGTTACTCTAAAATCATGTTTTTGATAAAGGTATAAATAAAAAGTTTTTTGGCTTTTTGTTGTCTCTGTCTAGCGTAAACTTTTTTTAAAAGTCCTTTAATATTTTTGCTATAAACGATGCGAGCTACGCGTTTCCGTCGACGTTGTTCCGATGGATAGACGGATAAATTTTGGAAATCCGTTGCTTTTGGGTGACAGTAGGAGAGGGTATATATTCAAAAAATAAAAAGTATATATTAAAAAAATGATAGTTGGATAGGGGTACCCAGATTATGATGAGAACAAACTGAAAGGAAGCAAAAAATTCTTATTACAAAGAAGAAAAAGAATTTTATAGTCTTTTCGTCTATTTAAAAACGTATTTATCATATTCATAGCAACAAAGCTGTGGACTGAAACTTTCATATTTAAGACATTTTGGAAAAATGTCGAACTAACCCCAATAATTGGGGAATTATTGATGATGATGTTAACTAAAAAATAAAGACATTTTTAAAATATTCGTGCCATCATCTACGTCGACCTTATTTTTCCCATTATTTATTCGCTTGCAATGACGTCATTATAAAAACGTGGATGCTCAACAAGCTTTGGAGAAGTTATGGACAAAAGCGATATTTGCGAAAATCTCTCCTGGTCTGTTGAATTTCACACGAAATTTTGTATATGTTTAAGCGTTGAAAAACCTTTTATTATTAAGACACATACCACACATTCACACACCATCTTCTTACTTAACTGTCCAACATTTTTAGCATTATTTCCGTCAGCTGAAGTTGACGGTATTTGCATGTCCAAGCCCGTATTGTCTTTCATATCGCACGACGCACGTACACTATACACACCGATGGCCGTTTAAACCTGCAAATAACCTACTCCAATGATAGCTTCCACCCCGCCTAGAGCACGCGACCGTGACTCGATGCTCTATGCATTCAGCAAGTTTAATGACCTTTCGACGCATACGAAAGCAGGCATACTGCTGCTTTCGGCATATTGTGGTTGCATGCGACAGAGAACCTATCAGCGGGGATAGCTTCTATTGGATTTTTCTAGAGTAGTTAAAAGCCGCGCACACACGAGACGCGGGCAGACTTTCTGCTGTGACTCGGTTTGGGCCAAGGTCGCATTTGTTATAGGCTTATTATTTAAAATAATTTTTAGCATTTCTAATACAATCTAAAGTAATTGTTTCATTATTTCAAAAATTATATGTAAAAAGATGGTGTTTTTCTATAGGAAGCACTGCTTCCCTTGGTTCAATAGACCGCAAGCCGTCAGTAGGCTTGGCATATTTTATGTAAAAAATTGTATTATATTAAATTCTGTTCATAAAGAAGAGAGAGCAATAAAAATTCAAATTTGGATAAATTTTGTACTGAGTGGTCAATCACTTTTTCTTTTCTTTTAAAAATTTTTCAATGTATCTCAGGTAAAAATCCTTTATTTTTACCTCACCCTATTCGACCGGAAAATTCAATAAAACCCAAAACCGAGAACAATAGAAGGCAAGCGATAAACTATTCTCATAGGCCCCGCAATTGGGGGAAACTTACATTTTAAGTACCGTAGTATATAGGTGTTGGTGAAGAAAATAGTAAATATGTGAAGAGTTCTATGAAATTTAATAAAACAAATTACGTTATTAGAAAAAATTTATAAATTAAATAATAAAAATACATTTTAGGAATAAAAATAATATTATAATATATATACAAAAACGCATTGGCGTTTTAACTATAATTAATAAGCACACTTAAAAAAAAATTAAAGCTAAACAAATGGTTTGTACATAAAAAAAATAATTACAATGAAATGGAGGTAGATACGTATCTTTAAAACCAGTCAAAAATAAAGTAGGAATAAATTACTCAGATTCAGAAGAACAATAAATGCTCTCATCATCACTCTCATTTTCTTCCAAAGAAATAATTAGCGGTTCCACAGTTTCTTCGACTAAACAATCAAGTTTCCACATTTTTTCTTCTACTTTTAAAACATGTTGTACACATTTATGCCAATTATCTGGAGTAATTTTTTAAAGTGATTCTTGAAAAAGCACCTCCACATCCTTTAATTTATAGGTAGTATTATTCTTTGCTACATACCCTTTCATTTGAGCCCATATTAATTCTATTGGATTATATTCACAATGGTGAGGCGGCAGTCTTAATACTGTTATGTTTCGTTTTTCAGCCATATCATCGACAACTTTCTTATTGAATTTTTCTTTGTGGCTATTTACGGATGATAGTAGTTCTTTTTTTGTCATATCTGCCTCAAAATTTATGTTTTTTTCTGTAAGCCACTTACAAATATCAGAATGCTGTGATTGGTACAGGTTTCTGGAATGGTAACTGGCGTTGTCCATTACTATTACTGAACCAGGAGGTATTAGGTCTAACATTTGCTGAAAGTATTCTTCAAATGTATCGCCATTCATGTCCTCGTGATAATCGCCAGTATGGTTTGACAGAAAGACCAAAAGACGTCCTTTTACAAACCCTTTTTCATTGCCAATATGGACAATTATCAAACGTTTTCTCTTTTGATGGCGGCTTTGACCCTGTCGACCAACCTTTCATGAATGCCTGTCGGGCACTTTTCACATTTTTGTCTTGCCAGTGTTTAAGTCTTCATTTACCCAAGTTTCATTAAGAAAATATATATTTTTGCCCTCTCTTTGAAATTGCCTAATTTGCCTTAAATATTTTCTTCTCTAGCAAACTGTCTCGCTACTTTCTATTAAAACCGCCTTTCTGTTGTGTTTTTCCAAAGAAAAATTAATTTCTCTTAGAGTTTTCCACAATTTCATTCTTCCAATATTTGGAAACCCGCCATCTTGTTTTATCTTTAACTTTATTAACAGTGGGAATTTCCTTTCTAAAATAAAAGGAATAAACTAACCGCCTTAATTATTTTCAACCTCATCAAATTCTATTGGTTTTCTCCCAGACTTAGATAGCGGCGACTTTAATGATTCTAATTTTCTTTCATGTAGTATTCTATAAATAGTTGATTTTCCAAATTGGGTAAAATTAGAACACTTCGTTACCAACTTATCCACTGTCAATGTTTTACAGTCTTTTTGTAGATTATCAAACATACTAAGAACTGTTTGTTTTTCTCAAAGCGTTAAATGCGCACGACTTTTATTAGTACTCAGGGTAGAAGCCATATTTTTTTACTTTCTATATACACAAACTGCACACACTTTAAAAGTTAAAAACTATAATAAAAAGCAAAGCAGATTTTCAGAGAGAATTACTCTTAATTACCTAACAAAATTAATATTTAAAACCAACTCATAAGTACCTATAATACCAGGAAGAAAAAAAAATTGCTAATAATCTTAAAATCATAAAATTATATTATTGCTTAAACTTAATCCTCTAATTATGCACCTGAAACAATTATGGCATTACTTGCATACCTACGTATTATAGTGCAAAAACAGAACACGCATAATAAACAATTTCTCTCTCAGGTTAAAATATAAAATGTATTTTTAACTGCTGTCTTTTTTTATTTTTTTTACGCCAGTGGTACGCTCGAGAAAATGGGGTTTAAAGTATATAGGCCGCCAGTTTACTAAAGCTCACTTAGAATATATTTCTTTTTCCATAATCGCATTCTTCTATATCTAGACAATCTACACGAAGCAAAATTTTGTGCCTCGATCCATTTTTTTCTTCTTCTTCCCCTTCCCTTTTCATTCCTCCTTCGTATATAGCATTCTTTGCACGTACACTCATTTAATCAGCGGACATCGAAGCAAAGTGCTTAAATCAGGCTAAAACTTCTGCCTGTATTGATGGTATATGACCTGGGCTCTTTCTGCCTTTTTTCTTGTCCTCCACCCTCCCTTCCTCACTAGGAGTCTCTGTACGTACACTCGTTTAATCATCAGGCATCGAACTAGAACAAATAGAATGAGACCTCGGTTCTATTTTATTGGTTTTCAGAACCCCGAGGTAATCATTAATAGGAACGGATGGGGGCATTCGTATTACCATGCAAGAGGTGATATTCTTAGATCATTGCAAGAGGGACAGAAGCAAAGATATTTGCCAAAAACGCTTTTATTTAACAAGAACGAAAGTTAAAGTAAGGAAATGCGGTTTAGTGTGCGAATATTCCATGTTAAAGTTCGAATAAGGCGATCAGAATCGTATTTTTCATCAGTTTAGAGATTTTGCTTTAAAAAAATGTATACTACCCTTTTTGAACTCAAAAAGAAAAGTGTCTTATTTGCCCTTATTTTTTAATATTTATGTTTCTTTTTAATACTGGGACTTTCCATCCACTCTAGGATCAATGCCCAGTGTTGCCAAAGTGAGAGACAAGTGTTGGGACAAACACAAAATATCCATGAACCTAGCCGGGATTCGAACCCGGAACCTTTCGTGCGGCAGGCAGATACGCTGCCTACTGCGCTACGGCGGCAACTTTTTTTTAATATTTATGTTTTTCTATCTCATTGTTGAAGATATCTGCTGGATGCGGTTTTTAATAGCTCTTGGCTTCGAAATAAAAGTGTAGGCTTATATCTTCACATTTGTTTTTAAACGGCATTTAAAAACTAGTGGGCATGTGTTCAGAAATTAAAGTTACAGTTTCTTATATTTTTCCAATTTTTCCATTTTACAATATAAAGCAACTTTGTTTGTTTTAATACAGGTACCCTAACTTACTTCAAAGACGGAAAATGCTTGGGTGTAGCTTTTCGAGGGCTAAATGAAATAAAAGAACCACTGTACGCAATTGTGTCCTCAACAGCGGCAAAGACTGAGATGGTTTTGGACTGCATGAAGCGAGATTTCGTAAGTCTGCAGGATAGATGCCGGGCTGTCATAGTTAAATTAGTCAAAGATAAAGAAGATTTAGAAAAATTGGAGTTACCTGTTAGGGTTAAACATTTTTTGGCGGAGGCTATTCCAGAAACGGTAATACCTTTTAGGCAGATAAATGGCAATATTAGGTATTTAAATAATTGTAAATAAAATTATAGGGTATTGAATATATTTAGGGCCGGATTTTAGTAGTCCGTCGGTGTACAAATTTGGGGAGGATTTGTAACTGTAAATATATATAGATTTTTTGGGCTAGGACAATTTGTGTAATATTATAGGTTTGGGAGTAAAGCCAGTTTGGTATTAAATTAAAGTAAATTTGGTGTCAAGCTTCAAGATGTTTGTATTATACAAGAATTTTACGTCTTTGCGATTGGAGTAAAGAAACACGCAGAAAGCAGAACAATTCTGTCTAAGATAATGTTTTGATCTGTTTTTGACATAAAAATATTAGTTTTTAACCTTATTTTAGAGATAGTAGCGTCATATTTTATTTCTGAAATTAAAACGGTGAATGTAGCTTATTGCATAGTTCACATTACGTCAAATTAAAATCGACGTACGCACAGTGTCCACTAATAAATTCTAACGAATTTGTTAGTTTACACCGTACATGCGATTATTTTCTTATATTTTCAGATATAATTGAAAAGGGGGGGGGGGATAAAAAGCATTACCTTTATTTTAGTAAAACACCTTAATTTTTTTGTGAAACTACACTTTGGGGAGCAATATTTGCATGCCATGTAAATATGCTAAATTTAGCAAACTTCGAATTTTTCTAATATTTAGTCACTTTTTCCGTCGATTGTTGAAGATTGGGTATAATCTTAGCGCAAAAGACTTGATCCGATTATTTTTCTACTATATTTATAGCGAATTTTTGTGAGCTTAGTATATTTATTATTGTTCTTTTTTCTATATGCATTCGTCTAAGAGAGATCCAGCAAGCATACTACACCATACCAGGAAAATGACCTATTAGAATTTTCTGTACACCCTTCAACCCCGTATATATCTGTCAGTGATAACTATTTCAAGGAGATAGTTATAAGTTCATGGGAGGAGGGGCGCAGGGAGAGCATTTTTTGGTAAACTTGATCCTTCTGAGACCGATGCAATTAAAAAAAGAGAATAATATATCAACTATATTTAGCTCCCAAAAAATCGCTATTGATGACGTAAAGGAGGATTTATAATCAAGAATGCAAGCAAGCAAATATCTATACTGGCATTTATTTTTTTGCGAATTTTTTACAAATTAAGAATGAAATGAAAATTCCCTTTAAAGGATTCTAGGTGAATGTGGGCTTACCAAAATAATGTTAGAGTTTTTTATTATCCCTATATTAAATAAAATTTAGATTTAATTTTTTTTCAAAAATTACAAATTTTGAAGACTGTTCTGCATAAATCGCATATATTTTGACCTGCGGTTTAATAACACCGTTGATATATACAATTTTAGTTTAACATTATGAAGGAAATGGTAGTTTTGCTGTGATTTTTTCAAAAATTTTCGTTTGCGGCGCATTTAAAGATATTTCAGCTAAAAAGGTTAACAAAAAACTTAAAATCTGTTTACCTGCCCTAGATTTTAAGCCACGTCGGCGCTAGTTTACGTCAGATATTTCAGGCAATTAAATGGCTTGCAAAAAATGGGTTTTGCTTTTTTTTAAATTTTATTTAAAAGGGCGAACAATTTAAAAATGATATTAAATTGTTTTTGGCATTTTAGTTATATGATATTTTATAATTTTTGAGCAATTTGTAAATCCGCACCTTAATATCAAGAAGCGCTAATGTACGGCGGCCCCTATTTATTAGCTAACTTCTCACTTATTCCCATTTCACACTTCTGACGTCAGAACCGGGAAATTTTTTAGTTGTTCACAAGCGAAAAATTTCTTAGTTGTTACATGCCCCTACCCGCTAGCGCATTTCACAGTTCCCAATCGCGCTTTTGACTGAAAATAATGTATTTGAAATTAACTCTGCGTTTCGGACTTCCATTCTCTATATTTTATTTTTACACGACGTTTCGATCAGTACAATCTCTGATCGTCTTCAGGTGCAAACTACAATCTATTCCTAAGGCTACGTACTTATATACTATGGGAAATCAATCAACCGTGAAGTTTAAAACGTTGGCTCTGCCCAAGGAGGGGCTTCCAAATATTTGGAATTTCAACACTTGGTTTAGTCAAAATACCCGGATTCTGCCCAATAAAGGCAGCTTCAAGGAATTTTCGTTTCTTTCAATGTGACTCCTTGTGCAAAACCTTTGCTTCTACTGTCCACTTTATTCGGTGTTGTTTTGACCATGCGTGTTCGGCAATTCCTGATTCGTTGTTTCACCTCCTTGGGTATTCGTCTGATGTTCCTTAAGCCTAACAGATAGTGGTCTTTCTCTTTTTTACCACACTCACAAGGAACTTGGTAAATGCATTCCCTGTTTTTTTTTTGTTCTCCGGTTTTGTTTTACTAAGAAAGCTTCGAATTGTATTGTCAGATTTAAAATCTGCTTTTATATTCAAGTTGTTCGCTACTCTTCGAATTTTCTCTGGTACTCCTTTAATGTATGAAATTGTAAGGAATGCATTTGCATGGTTTTTGGTCTTGTAATCTTTGTCCTGTTTGCTGAAATTTAGAAATAGTATCTGTTATAAGTTTAAGGCATTCTGCTGTAGATCCTTCTTAATGTTTCTTATTTCGATTAAGATTGTTACAAATTTGAACTGCTCTGTTATAAATTTTTTTTATTATGCCTCTTATGTTATTATATATTATTAAATATTGTCCTATTAGTACGAGATCCGGCTGCAAATTTTTTGACCGATCGCTTAACCACTCAAAATATTTAAAAAGTTGAAGATTAGTACTCATCATTCCCAGAAAGCTTATGGTGCCAGTCGGCATTTGGCAGGAAATGTCAAAAAAAACCCAACCCAACCCAACCCAACCCATTTTTTTGACATTTTTTCTTTTTGGGCGTAACCAAAAAATACTTGTACTGGGACTTGCATTAGACTTAGGCGATGTCAAAAATGCAATGGTGCCATCCCGCATCCGGCCGCGTTGTCGCGGCACCATCGCCCGAAGGGGTGCTTTTTTAAAGCAAAATCGACCCATAACGTAACCACTTGATTGGGTGTCAAATTAAAGGTATTGATTTCCTCGATACGAATATCAAATGGTGCCACTCCAAATCTGGCTGGAAAAACATCAGTAGGAATACAAATCCTAATATTCCCTATTAAGCCCTCAAAAATGGGTTGGGTTTGTCTAGAGTTTTTACTAATTATCTCGAAAACTGTTCGACCCACGAAAAAACTTATGGTATCAAACTAAAAGCGTATAAAATTATCTCTTAAACAGTGTAAAAACTTTTAGGCTTAGACCACCAGTGGCGGAGATAGAATATTTTTCTTTAAATATGTTTTTCTCCTTCTTTCCAAAATATCTCCTAGTACAATAAAAAATATAGGAGTTTAAAAAATAACTAGTTTTTGCCCTCTCTAAAACATGATATATTATATGTTTATATATAAAAAACAGTGGCGCACTTAAAGTTTCTTAAAATAATTTTCTAAACAACAATTTTCGTTTTTCAAAACAAACATAATGTTCTTAATATGAGTTTTTTAATTTTAATGTCTCTGATTGTCCGAAGTTATCAACAATTAGTTTTAAAATATATTTAACTAGCCCATCTCCCTTTCTTAGCTTCTAGGAGGTGGAGGTGGATCCTAATAATTTATAAATGACAAATGACCACATACGACAGCTTAAACATAAACAAACTACTTACCAAATTTTATCGAACGAGTAGTTCTCGATAGGCCTGTGAATTTGGCTATTTTCTTTTCGTTGCTACTATTTTAGTGTTTAGTAATCGATAATATTAATAAAAAAATTACCCGATTATCAAATCTACTAGTAGCGGTTTAGTACAAAAATAGAAAACGTACGTAAAAACTCTCGACAAACCCAAAAAATTACATATTTCCGCCATTTTTTCAATATGGCGGTGTTGGTACCAGTCGCATTTTTGAGGGCTTAATAGGAAATATTAAGGTTTGTATTCCTAACAACCCTATAAAAAAAAATGATGGCTACTAATGTTTGTATGTGGGAATATAGGCTACAAAGGTATATTTTTTGAGTCACAAATTTTTATAAATAAAAATAATCAATAAGGTTTGTTTACTATCGTAATTTATTGTGCCATATATATATTAGTATTAATCTACTTCATACTTGTAAAGATATTTTTGTTAATATTTTATATTTTTAAACCATTTTTGGCACAAGCGTGCATGTGTGACTTCGAAACATTCCATTGAGCACTTTGTAAACTATTAGGAATAAGTAAGTATGTGTAAATATTGTACAGTATTTGTTACTTTCTGTATAATTAATAAATGTATTCCAGATACCTACCTACCTGATTTATTTATCTACATCCCCCTTCTCAGAGCTTCGACGCGTCACCAGCGAAAATCCATTTCACTGTCGTCCCTCGACTACAGGAATAGAAACACATAACAACCCTTGGTGTGGGTGTTATGTCAAAAGAGATAAATTCAACTCTAGGACCTATGGCCACCGACAAAAGGGTGGAGAGACACATAACACCCCTTGGTGTGGGTGTTATGTCAAAAGAAATAAATTCAACTCTGGGACCTATGGCCACCGACAAAAGGGTGGGGAGAAGCTCTTCCTAATTGCTATTGGTTAACGAAGTGTTGTTGTCCACACTTCGCAGCTCTGAGAATGGAGCTTAAGTTTTTTTTACGAATGTGCCATCATGATGCTGTTAGGGTAGGAAACTTTTATATGGCTATAATAGGGATTGGAATACGGCCTGCCTTTATCCCGACGTACTTTATTCTAATAATGACTGACTTTCAAGCCATTACTTATTACTTAGTGGATAACCAAAATATCTTGGTTCAACCTATTGGTGATCCGTTAAAAATATGAATAGCCAAAA
The DNA here is from genome assembly GCA_963921995.1 of Oxystoma pomonae. NCBI lineage: Eukaryota > Metazoa > Arthropoda > Insecta > Coleoptera > Brentidae > Oxystoma > Oxystoma pomonae. The sequence continues at coordinate 74,068,552 of OY998166.1, read as the reverse complement.
ACTGGCCAAAGAAATTACCTTCTGTGATATTTCTAAAACAATTAAGCCATTAAACCTACTTGAAAAAAAAATTGAAAATAATAACTCGCGACACTATCGGAAATGCAATATTATTAAAAAATTAATAATTACATTACATACCATTTCTTCTTTCACACAGATACGTCGGTTAAAAAAATATATTCTTAAATAACATTGCGCTGTCAAGCTAACCAAAGCGCTGTATGAACAGAGAGGTGATTTAGCGCGTTGTTTGCGATTTTTCTTCTGGATGTCAACTTTGACAGCTAGGTGTGACGTCATAGGCCCCCACTCCACAAGAAATATAACCGAACAAACTGATCGCGGAAACGAATTGTTTAATTAAATGTTGGGTTATGTATGTTTTTTTTCTGGTGTTTAGTTGTTAATTGTATTTTTTTTTCTAAAAATTACAAAAAAAAACCATTCTCCATACAAAACAAAAACAAAACAAAATCTCAATTTTTTTACCCCGGCTGCTTAACTTCAAATTTTTTAATCCACATTCCCTTTACAGACCTGCCAAATATGTTTTTAAAAGGCTGTATAATACGCTAGAATGTGTGTAACAAGTCACGATGGGCCCCCAAGTTTTAATAAAATTAAACAACATACATAAAAAAGCTTTTTGCTAAAAAAAAAATTATGTCACGCTTTATAATTATCCTTTTAAAAACACCAAACTTGAATCTTGGACGCCTTCAGGATTATGTTTGTAATGTGAGCTGTCAAACATAGAAGATTTTTATAAGTCGTCCAATTTTACAAAAAACTATTGCTTCTTTTGTTATTTTTTTCAGTTTCGACTAGATAAGTATTTTTTATCGGTGTGGGTGCACCTAATCGGAAATACGTACATAAAAATAACATTTTTTAACGCCCCCTCTTCACTCGTCTCTCCCATTTGATGGTTTAATGCATAATAATACATAGGAAGAGCCAGAAAATCCTGCACTGATTTAATTTTCTAGTTACTTTTTTGTTCTTTAGATGAATTTTATAAAGATTTGCATTTTTGGAAAGTTAAAAGGCCAAAGTTTACTATTTTTGTACAAAAGATGTAAAATGTCAAAAATCTAAAATGGCGAACGTAGTCAAAAATTTAGTCTGAAAAAAAGATCTGAAACTTTTTTTCGACCTCCCTGTAATTTTATATTGCTAAAATAGAAAACATGCTTTTTCACGTCTAACGAGGTACCACACATAAAATTCGATTAAGTAGTACAAAAGTTGCATTGGCCTAACATATCGCATAACGTTACCACCAACAAATTATGTTTTTTTTATTTACCAAGGACTTTCTTACTTCTCATCGGATTTTTGTAGGTGTATCCTTTCTGAAAAGGTAAATAAAAATAAATTCAAAATGTCAATTGTCAAAAACCCAAGATGGCGGACATACCTAGGTAAAAATTACTTTTCCAAAGAAAGCTAATTTTAACGAAAAAGGCGGTTCTTATACTTTTGTACTACTTAACCGAATTTTATGAGTGACATCCCGTTAAACGTGAAATGCTTTTCTATATTTGCAATAAAAGATAACAGGTAGGTCAAAAAAGTAATTTTTTGCTATGTCCGTTATCTTGGGTTTTTGACATTTGACGTTTTGACGGTTTAAAATAAAAATAAGAAAGTTCTTGGGAACCAAGAAGAGACATTATTTTGGGGTGGTTAGAATATGCGAAATTTTGCGCCAATGCAACTTTTGTATTACCTGACCGAATTTTATTGTGCTACCTCGTTAGACGTGAAAAGGCATAAGGTTTCGTATTTTGACAATAAAAAATTACAGGGAGGTCGAAAAAAAGTTTCAGATCTTTTTTTCCAGACTAAATTTTTGACTACGTCCGCCATCTTGAATTTTTGTCATTTTACATCTTTTATACAAAACTAGTGAACTTTTTTCCTTTAACTTGTTAAAATGCCAAACTTTATAAAAATCGGCATAGGAACAAAAAAGTAATTAGAAAATTAAATCAGTTCAAGATTTTCTGGCCCTTCCCATATATTATTATGGATTAAACTATCAAATGGGAGAGACGAGAGATGAGAGGGCGGTAAAACATTATGTACGTTTTGCCGATTAGGTGCACCCACACCGATATAAAATACTTACCTGTTCAAAACTGAATAAAATAACAAAGGAGGCAATGGTGTTTTAATTCAAATTGGACGACTTGTGAAAATCTTCTATGTTTGACAGCTCACCTGTCCCCGGACCAGGTGTATGAATGTGTAGGAAAGTTCCTACGATACACGGTGATCGGGTGAGCTTCGGTTGTAGTCGGATAGGTTTCAGATAACTTGTGATCGCTTCAAAGCTTATTATTGGTCGATATCACGGAGAGGACCGTTCCCGTGCGATCTTTCCTACGAAATTCAAGAATCGGCCCCCTGGAGTTTTGTTAGCCGCTATTCTGCATTTTAAAGAAGAATCTTGAATTCTTTCCCACGTAGTTGATTTTCGCCCAGCAAATTTAGATAATATTCGTCCTTCTTTTGCATTTTTAAAAGGATTCTGTTGTAGTTCCCACAGAAGAGCTCGATCTTCATCCTTCTCAAAGTCTGGTCTTGCATCCAGCTTCTGTTAATTCGGTATGCGGTTGCTCTGCTAATGTTAAAATGATTAGCAACTGCTGCTAGCGACCAACCTTTCTCAAGTTTCGTGACAATTAATCCTTGCTTTTAGCAAAAATAAAATATTCCGTAGGTATGTTCTTTGTGCTTTTAGCTTTATGGAAGCCTGAGGAGCCATTTTTTAAGAACTTGTAAGGATTTTACTTTTGATAAGTTGCTAATTAATGTTGAGAAAAAAATAACTGCTCAACATTCTCAAAAATCAGTATATGCTGTATTAATTCTTTTTCGAATCAGTTAGATAAAATTATTTTTTTGCTAGCCCACGCTGACTTTAAACGCGAATTTCTCAAAAACGAATCGATTAATTTTCCAAAAAATATTAGCATTATAAAGGTTATTGAGAAACCCCTCCAAAAAGTTGCCACATTTTAGTTTTTCTATTTTTACAAAAAGCCCTTGTTACCCTTTCGTTGAAACACTTACTATGAAAGGGAAAATTATTTTAAGGGTTTGATGGGGAGTTGGCAAAAAAATGTTTCTTGTGGAAAACTTTTTTATTGCATGAATTTAATAACATCTAACACTCATGTTCATATATAATATATGACAATAGTTTAAAATAGGTATCCGACTTTCTTTTGGCAAAATTTAATTATACCGGCTAATTTATATCGCTAGGGTGTATCACACGTTTTGCTACATCAATAATAAAGAGTAATGATTTTAAAAATAGTTATTACATCTAGATATATTTTGAACACTTACATAGGCAACGGACAACATTTTTGTTATTAATAAATTTGCCATTTTAAAGCATTTAAGGAAATTTTAATTTTAATTTTTAAAAATTTTATCGATAGGTTAGGTACTTCTAAAACTTTTTAAATTATATTTTTCTACAACTAATATATATCTTGCGTTATCCTAAATTAAGTATTTACACAGTCTTATAAATATCAGCATTTTTGTTTTGCACCATTCATTTACGTACCTACTTGATAGCTACTATATGGACACATTTAAGTAAATAATCTTACACGTAACCATATACATAAATAACCTACACGTTTAAAATAAAACCAGGCAACAGATTCCATTTTCAGAACTTGATCAAATCGGGACCTGTTTATTTTATACACGTTGATAAATAAAAAGATTGAAATCGATTTGATCGATCAAAAAATTGAATTGGGACCCATAACACTTTACGTCTATTACCTATTTTATATTCATTTTTTGAATTTATTTTTGATATTTTTTTTTCTTCAGTTCACTAAAAAAAAACCGGAAGGGGACAGCTAAATTTTTGTTATGACGATGCGTGGGATGTACAATTTAATTTTCTTACCCTAATAATTAATCAATGTAAAATAAAATAAAAAAGCAAAAACTGTTCTTGTTAACTTGTTTTGGAAGCCTTTTATTTTTGAGGTGGTTCACAAAGCATTTTCTTTATTTTTTATCTAGTCTTTTTCATTAGAAGTTTTTCTTACTTGGACGTTTTCAGTTTCTGCCTTTTTTAACAATGTTTCGTTTTCTTTATGTCCATTTGCTCTGCGATTTCTCAAAGGATTCCTTTGCGCTAAGGATCTCTTAACTTTTCTTTGTAGTCTAAGGAATACCTAAATTTAAGAGGCCAGATATCGAGCCTTAAATCATCCTTAGGAGAGAATTCTAACCTCATTTTTTGTCAACTCGAAAACGGTAAAAAAAATAAAAATGGAATTTTTAAATGACGATTTGGATGTGCTGAATATAATTTAAAATGGTTTCGCCAGAAGGGTCTAGATTTAGATTTAGATTTTTTCAACGTTTCCGGCTAACCAAACCAACAGTACGAAATATTTTGCCACTCATACAAGAACAGTTGGAGTTAGATGGAGGACGTTTCAGGTAAGACTATATGACTTACAAATTAGGACCAGTCAATGCAGAGACCTAGCCCACATTCAATTTAATTTCCATGATGCCCCAATGGATGATGGCTTCAAGTTTTTATGGTCACATATTTTTACGCAAGTTTTTTTTGTTGTTTTATTAGTTTAATTAAAATAAATGTTACTGTTTATTTTTTAGAAACAATACAACTGTCTCTTCAATTATATTGAGAAAACTACGATTATGTGCACTGGAGGGCATCTTTCTAGCATTGGGGATTTTAAGACCAATATACAGGATGGATTCTTTTAAAGGAACGGTGCTTCTAGCGGGTTAGAATTTGGTTGAATAAAAAAATTCAAAAATACGTCAACTGAGATTTTTTATTTCCTTTAATCGTACTATGGCAATTTTTTTTTTAAATGGGACACCCTGCATATTTTGCAATTTTTTAAATCTGCAAACAATTCTCTCTTGAGCAATACCACACAGTAGGATCTATCTTTTACGATAATCCCGATATTTTTATCTAAATCTGTATGGAAAACTTCGATATTCATTCAAATATCCCCTGTAAAACAGGGCATAGACCACCATTCCACGCAAGTTTAAATGCCTCTATCTTGGAATATGATCTTGGAGTATTAGTGTGTGGTATTGTCAAAAAGAGCAAAAAGAGAGAATTTTTTTTAGAATTCTAAAATGTCAAACTATACAGGGTGTCTTATTTAAAAATATATTTTTTTCCATACCTCGTAAACAAAACGAAATAAAAAAAACAAGATAGCACGATTAAAGAAAATTAAAAATCTCAGTTGACGTGTTTTTGGATTTTTTTTATAAAACCAAATTCTAACCCGCTAGAAGCACCGTTCCGTTTAAAGAATCCACCCTGGATATGTTTAAATGACCCTTACTGAAGCAGAAAAATTTAATGTAAAAACTGACGCAAAGAATAATAAATAATAATTATAATAATAATAATAAATAATAACAACAAATAATGGTTTTATGACAAGCAGCGCCATCCAGTGGTTGAACTTATAACAAGATTTAATTCCTAGCTATGGAAAACTTTTTTTTGGCCAGAGCAAACGAATAAAATTTAGGGAATACTTAAAAATTATGGATTTCTTTACTACTCATTACTTAAGCAAATCGCAAAGCAAATGGGCATTAAGAACTTTTAGTAACATTGAGCATTACAACAGTAGTGGTTGCCTCGTCAATTTCCCCTTCAAATTCTTCGTGTATAGTACTATCATTTTCGGGGGTTAGATCCTCAGCTAGAGGATTCCTCGTGCTGGTCGTAAAATTTTCTTTGTTTGATGAAGGTAATGTGTTTTGGTTTGCAAATAGAACTTTATCAAGATAATACATCGTTCCAAGGTTGTAGACAAATACTTCAGTTTCAATAATTTTTGCTTGGTTTATAAATAGATCATCTGAAAAAGAAAAACTTTATTATTTTCTATGAATTTTCTCCAACAATCAAGTATAAAAGTGTTAGACTATGATATTACTCTATCTACAGTTACAACTTATTTTACTGTGATAGTGCAACACTTGGGAATCGCTGGCATCTTGAAGTTTTACATAAAGATGAAAGGCAGAGCTGCGTTCGCGCTAGGGCAGTCACGCTCTTTTTGAGCAAGGACACAACTCCCTTAAATAAAGTAGGCCTACATATAAATTAACGTTATTGAAATAAAAAATAAAGAATATCTTACATTTGCGTAATCCAATTTACGACAAATAATAAGAAAAGACATTATCTTGATCGCGGTCATAAACGCCGTATGTTAGCAGTAGACGACCGTTTTTAGTCAATCTTTGATTGGGATGCGAAAACATGTGCCGCAGTTACTTTCGCCTGTTCCCCGCAACTGCCCCTACCTAATTTTTGTAGCTTTATAACACTCGAAGGTTTTTGGCCAATAAAACAGATTAATTTGCGATTTTGAGGTTAAATTATTCAGCTCTCCTCTGCAGTGTACTACATGCAGATTACTTCATCTTCTTAAAAAGTAATGTGTTATTCTTAAATGACCCTCAAAAATCGGCGTTGATCGCGCGTTATTAAAAAAAATTATACGATCTGTGGTGGCTACTAATAAAGCCTTTTAAAAATGTTAAAAAGATGCAGTTTACCCTTTTGGGCCAAGTTGCACCTAAGCTTGAACGCGGCTCAGGTAACTGTGAGTTCGCGATGACGCTCGGTAGAGCGGGCGGGGACTAATGACGTTACGAGCAGGGCGCACAGAGATTTGCTGATCATCTGGAACGCTATAGATTCGAGAATCATAACCTACAATATATTTCACAAGTGACAAGCCGAGCCTATCGATTTTATTCACAGTTTTACCAGATCCGACCACGGTTAAGGTATTTTTACCTTCATTCTCCATCCACGCGCTCGGGTCACATAGGGCACGCTCTGAGAGCGAGCTCTTTGTTATATATACCCCTTCCCCTCCCCACTCACCAGACCGGTTTGATGAGCACCCCCTAGAAAGGCAGTTTTCTTTTCCTTGAAGGATTTAATTTAGCCTAAATCCCTTTGTCGGGGCTAGGGATCTTTAACGTGCTCCATTATCAATATCACACGGGACCGTCCTCTTAACGTCTTCTCCTGCCTTCTAGCTAACTCGGCCTACTCTGCTTCATACTGCGTTTTACCTTAATCTTACAAAATTCTGTAATTTTATAAGAAAAAGTCCAAGTAGACTACCTGCAAGACCCGGGGCTTGGACCCGGCGTCTTTTGCTTGAAGGTCGCGGCGTTAACCCCGAGACCAAGCAGACAGGCTAAACAAGCGTCAAAATGAAGGGAAAACTTATCCTCGGGGCGCACGGGGTGTCATCGCAAACGCACCCTGTGTTGCACTTTTTCGATTGATCTCTTGGTCCTTACGACAAATAATAAGAAAAAACAATAATTTGATCGCGGTCAAAAACGCCGTATGTCTGAGACACACAGTTACTTCCGCCTGTTTTTCACAACTGCCCCTACCTAATTTTTGAAGCTTTATAACACCGGTTTCCCACCCAATTATTAAACACTGTTTTAAAGATCGGGAATATTTGGTCCTTAGACCTTCGTCACACTCAATGCGTGCCGCTTCTGTTGCTACCTCTCTTTTTTAAGTCACTAAAGCCTTATCAAAATTTTAGAAGAATGCAGTTTACCTATTTGGGGCTATTTGCACCTATAATAAGCTCGAACGCAACACTGGTTAAGAGCGGTCCGAATTTTGGCAGACGTCAAATTTATCTTCTGTTTTTATTAATTACAAACATAAGAAACAGCTAGTACCTTACCAAAAATACGGCTTCCTTTTATATTAAGAACGTTTCTGACCAGCTCATTGCGCTAGTTTAAACGGGTCATAAACTATTTACCCACCAGTTTATTTGGTACTGTTTTGTTTATTATGTTAGATATTCTAACCCTATAAAACCGTGTTCAGCTAAAATGGTTAAATTTATTTGGCTAAATCTTGAAAGAAGAGGTTGAATGCGTTCGCTTTAAAGTTAACAACAATTTGTATGATTTCACAAATGCAGCGGGAAAACAGGTCTCTGTTATAAACTCCTTTATAATTATCGGAAAGAGACGAAAAAAAGTTGTTATACAGTACTATCCACCTCTCTTTCTTGCAATATAATAGAAAAAGATAGTAAACTTGACCTCTGTGTCTGTCAAAAATTAGCTGTCAACCAGGACCGGAGATCAATCAAAACTCTGGTGTCGATTTAGATTTATCACGGTTCTAGTTGACCTTGGTTCTAAAATTTCCTAGGAGTATAAGCAAAAGAGGAAGACCTGGATTGCGTAATATCTTCGAATATTGTTTAAATTTACACATAATTGTTTATGGTTACATGTGTATACAATAAAAATTTTTTAATTTTTATGAATTTCCGAATTATATTTAAATTTTCGTCATCTATTAGCTGACATGAACAGAACCAATGGACGTAGATAGCACAACCTGTGAAGATCCATACCTTGAGAACCGCAACTATTGTGAACCAGCAAAATAGGCTGGTTCTCAAGGCATGGAACATGACAGGATGCGGTATCTACATCGATTTTTTCTGTTCATGTCAGCTCAAAGGTGAAATTCATAAAAATAAAAAACTTTGGACTACCCAAGTAGCACACATCTGTCCCAAAAACGTCCGTGGGACGTCCGCCTCCGGACATTCGAACATCCCCGTGACGTCCGCTTCGGGACGTACACCGTCTTTAGGACGTCCCTGGGCGGTCCAATGTTACAAAATAATTAGTCCACAGAACGTCCGATAGGGACGTACGCCGTCTTTAATCCACAGGACGTACGACAAAGACGTCCCTGGGGCGTACACAGAAAACGTCTGCAGGACATATTCACAGGACGTCTTAGGTACGTCCGCTTTGGGACCTACGCCGTCTTTACGACGTCCCTGGGAGATCCAATGTTACAAAATAATTGGTAAACAGGACGTACGACAAAGGCGTCCCTGGGACGTATACAGAAAACGTCTGCAGGACATATTCTCAGGACGTCTTAGGTACGTCCGCTTTGGGACCTAAGACGTCTTTAGGACGTCCCTGGGAGGTCCCATATTACAAAATAATTAGTCCACAGGACGTACAACAAAAGACGTCCCTGGGACGTACACAGAAAACGTCTGCAGTACATATCCAGACGACGTCTTAGGTACGTCCGCTTTGGGACCTACGCCGTCTTTAGAACGTCCTTGGGAGGTCCAATGTTACAAAATAATTAGTCCACATGACGTACGACAAAGGCTTCCCTGGGACGTACAGAGAAAATGTCTACAGGACGTACATTTCGGAACTTAATAGCGGCTAGTGATGGGCACAAAACATCGATGTTTCAAGAACATCGATGTTTTTTGTTCAACATCGATGTTTTTAACATCGATGTCTATAAAATATCATCGATGTTAAAACATCGATACTTTTTTTAAGCATCGGAACATCGAACATCCATCCAAAAAAAATTACTTATTTTTAAGATGTCGGTCGGCATTGCCGCCAATAGGTGTGGCCACCTAATCTGAACCAATGATATATATATAATATATAGTTTCTTTTGAATGTACTACTCATATTTTTGTGAGTTTTTAGCGTAGATATTTAATAGCTTTTGTCAGGTACCGATTATTATTATAAATCTCTTATTTGCATGCTAATTATTAGGGGTGCTCCGAGTACCGAGTAGTTCGGTGCTCCCGTCAGAATTTTAACCGAGTAATATGTACTCGGCGCTTGGTCTTAGTCGGCCGAGTAAAGTAAAAAATATAAAAAAATCCATTTATGCACGTCAAATTATATATTTATATTCAGTGGCGGTCGCAGCTTTTCCAAAAGGGGGAGAGGGCGTGAGTGCAAAATTTTTTAAAAGCGAGAATAAAGTTTTATGCAAAAGTCCTAAAATTAATTTTCGACACAATAGGGCACCGCAGGCGAAAATTTTATGAAAAACCGGAGACATTTAAAATAAATTCTCGAAAAAAGGGGGAGGGCGATCGTCCCCCCTCCCCTGGAACCGCCACTGTTATGTTATGTATAAAATTTAATATTATTATGATGATATGATAACTGTTAAGACTATTAAAAAACAACAATTCCACTACTCGGCAGCCGAGTACTAGGTAATCGGCCGTCACCTTTAGCCGAGTACTCGGTACTCGGTCAAGGTAAAAAACAGGGCTCGTTACAGCATTATAAGTATTGTGTAAAACAATAATTCCTAAATAAAACAGTTTCTTTGAACAACGGAATACTCTCTTAAAAAAGCAAAAATAACATCGATGTTTTTATTCCGACGTTTTTTCACCATCGATGTTCAACATCGATGTTTTTTTTCGATGTGCTCATCACTAATAGCGGCAGTAGTAGTAGTAGTTATATATGTATTCACAAACTAAATTTAAACCACACCTAAGTAACCTAACATAAATTAAACTATAACCTAGCCAATAATACATATATAATAGCACACACCTTAAGGCGCAATTACACAGACGAACATGCTCAAATAAATGCTCGTGCAAAAGATCTAAAATTTTTTGCGTGAACATTTTTGTGAGCTTTTCTTTGAACATTTTGTTCGGGTAAATTTTTGAGCAAATTATTGCTATCTATTTTGGAAACATATTTTTAAAGATGACAATAAATAATATTTCACATCAGTGAACAGTGATCTCAATTCTTTAAAAAAATGGAACACCAACTTTTATTAAAAAATTTTGTGAAAAAAAGGCGACGGCAAGCGAAACATTATTATTGGCTCTACTATCAGTTTTGTCACATGGATTAGGGTTACTTATAATATTTTTTTCTTAGGGTTTTTTCCAGATTTGTTTGCCCGGGCTTTATTTTGGGATTTTCTTTTGAGTTTTTTTTATTTCCTAGGGTTTTTTTCCTAAAGTAAAAAAAAACCAAGGAAAATTTTTCTTTTCCAAAAAAATTTTGAGTTTTTCAAATATCGGCAAAAAACTCAAAAATTGCACTTTTAAGCGGTAATCCGCGTCTCACGACTATGAGGAGTGGTGGGGAGGGGATTTTTTTTTAACATATTTTTGTGACTTTACTTTACCCTTAGCTTTGATTGTTTTTTTTTTAATTCCTCACACCAGATTTAACTAGTTAGTTTAAGGCCCCAACGGTTGCTTAAAAAAGCAAAAGGTTCATGAAAATGCTGAAGATAGATATTTACTGTCAATTTAATGTAATAATCAAGGTCGATTACTGACACTGAACAAACAATATGCAAAGGAGCAACATTCCGATTCAGAAGTCCAGTCTATTACTGTTAAATTATATTTTTTTAGACAATGGTCGGGATGGTAGGATTGTAAAAGTGGGTAATAAACGGGTATTATTTAGACCGAACGTGCTTTTGTTCATATATTTGAGATTTAATAAAATGTATATAGGTTTTTTAATTTGACTTAATTGTTATTGTATTGTGTTTTAAACTAGGAAGTAAAATAAAGAGATATTATTTTAAACGTAAATTTTTATCATTACATTCTACAGGCAACAGCAATAAATAAGTGCCATTATTATTTTTTTATTCTCGTTTTTCTACAACCCCAAAAAAGTTACAAGTATACTGGCATATCCCCTATAAAAATCAGGTCAATCGAAGTTGCTTATGAGGTAAAATGTGAATTTCGACATAATATCGTTTTTCCGTCGGAAAGCACTTAATTAAAAATACCTTGTTTTAAAACTTAGTCTTTCTATTTTCAGTTAAGTTCAATGAATTCCCATAAAACTATAAAATTTAAATGTAAGAAATTTCTATACCAACATTTTTTCAAACAAATTTTGCTTAACATTCTCTTCAAAATTTACGTGTGTTTTTTTGTACTAGATTTTGCTCGAACATTTCTTTGAGCATTTTGCTCAAGAGGCTCGTGTAAATGTTTGTCGGCATTTCCACATCAAAGGAAAGTTTGTCTGTGTAAATGCGCCTTTAGACTCCCGTGAGCCATACACATATCTAATACAAAATTATACTGGTATAAGTAGATATTTGGCATGAAAGAGTGAGAGAAATGTTACTCACATATTTTATTTGATATATGGTTAGCTTGCATGTGTCGCACATAGAGCGAGCTGCGCGTTCCCTTTGAATCGACGGTATTATTCCTGTATGTTACAAAATAATTAGTCCACAGGACGTACGATAAAGGTGTCCCTGGGACGTATATAAAAAACGTCTGCAGGACTTATTCACAGGACGTCTTAGGTACGTCCGATTTGGGACCTACGACGTTTTTAGGATGTCCCTGGGAGGTCCAATGTTATAAAATAATTAGTCCATAGGACGTACGACAAAGACGTCCCTGGGACGTATAAAGAAAACGTCTGCAGGACATGTTCACCAGACGTCTTAGGTACGTCCGCTTTGGGAACTACGTCGTCTTCAGAACGTCCCTGGGAGGTCCAATGTTACAAAATGATTAATCCACAGGACGTAAGACAAAGGCGTCCCTGGGACGTATACAGAAAACGTCTACAGGACATATATTCACAGGACGTCTTAGGTACGTCCGCTTTGGGACCTACGCCGTCTTTAGGACGTCCCGGGGATGTCCGGTGGGGGACGTCCCAAGGACGTTTTTGGGACAGATATGTGCTATTTGAGATGGCGCACCGGCTATTCATTTTTGTTTTTTCAATAATAAAATGATGGATTCTGATTTGGTAATGTGCCAAATTCAATTGGAAGAATTCCTCTTGGAGGAAGATTCGGACACTGCCAAGCAACTTTCGTCAGGTATTTTATTTAAAAGGAATAAGAAATAAAAACAAAGTTAGGTTAGGTTTGTAAAACTGTCACTGGAAATGCATTTTGGCGATGGAAAAAACCGATGATGTTGCGGTTGAACCAGTGACGTCACATTTCTAAATAACGCAAGCGCCGTGTTCTACGCCAAAAAAGACACTTATTAAACCAATTTTATAGTAGGAATGTCCTGGGGCCGTCCTAAAAATGTTTGAGTGGTTTAATCCGAATTTTGGTCCCATGTCAAACGTCCCTAGAATGTATATTTTGGACCTAGGTCGTTTGAGCATCAATGGATTTTATCACTATAAATAACTTACAAAACCAATCAAAACCAGTTATGAAATAAGTATAAATCAATTTTATAGTATGGATGTCCTCGGGACGTCCTAAAACTGTTTGAGTGGTTCTATCCGATGTTTGGTCCCACGTCAAACAACCCCAGAATGCAGGTTTTGGACCTAGGTCGTTTGAGCATTAATGAATTTTATCAATATAAATAACTTAAAAACGCAATAAAAACCAAATAAAATGGCAACCTATCAAAACCAACCTCGAAATAAGCATAAACCAATTTTATAGTTATGCTGTCCTGGGGATGTCCTGCGGACGTATAAGTGTTCCCAACCAATCTTTGGTCCCACTTCAAACGTCCCCAGCAAACATATCGCAAGTACAAAAATAACACTAATTTGGAACACGGCATTTTACAATATTTGTACAATTTGTGCTGCAATGCGTACTAACAATACAAAAATAGTGTAAATACAGTACTAGCATAAAGTGGTTTAAATAGAGTACTAAAGTAATGCTTTATTTATAATGGCACCGCAAAGTGCAGCATCAAATGTACAAGAATAGTAAAATACCGTGTTCCAAATTAGTATTTTTTTTGTACAGTGAATATTTTACATTTTTAGTAATCCGATGTTTGCTGGGTCCCCAGGACGTACGTTTTGGAACCGGGACGTTCGGCCCTTAATGGGACGTTCTAAGGACGACGTGTGCTACTTGGGTAGATATATATTTAAATATCAACAATTATCTGTAAATTTAAACAATATTCGAAGATATCACGCAATCGAGGTCTCCTTTTTTTACTTACTCTTCTGGGAAATTTTAAGACTAAGGTTAACCAGGACTGTAATAAATCGAAACGACTTCGACTGTCTCAATAGAACGTGATAAGACTATTTAATTTAAGTCCGTTTCTGTGAGCTTAACATAGTTACTAATGTTCTCTTTTTCTAAATGCATTCGTCTTAGGGAGATTCAGCATACTATCCATACCAGGAAAAATACCCGCCTGCACATTCTTCGACCTCGCATATCTGTCAGGGGCAACTATCTCAAGAAGATAGTTAGGTATGCGCATATAACTATGAGATACTATAAAGGCCCTGCCTGTGTATTTCCCTATGATAAAACGTGCAGCGAAAACCCCGGAGCCAATGGATTAAAGACAGCCTTCAATGCGCATGCGTCAGCTGGAAGTGCGCTAAACGAAAAATGAGGGATTCGACGTTACAAACTCGCGCAGGCTCAGATCAAACCGTCTTTATCCCATTGCCCATATCATGGAAATCTAGATTTTGACCGTTGCCGCTACGATTTTCTCGCATCCTGGACCTTTATATACCTGTTCTCACTAAAAACAGGTTAAAACAAGACACAATGTGCTTGTGTCTTGTTTGCATAGTGAGAACAGGGCATAATAGTTATATGGGTATGCGGGATCGAAGGGTGTACAGACTGGTATGCTGGATTTCTCTCAGACAAAGGCATTTAGCAAAAGAGAACAATAGTAATCATGTTAAGCTCGCAAAAACGAACCTGTTAACTTTCGAAAGCCTGGTTCACATCGCTTTCATGCAGTTAACTTTTATCCATCTTTTTCGAATTAAGCGTCAAGAAAAAAATATATTTTCTATTCCCCCTCGGTCTTTTTGATACAATAAATATATTTTTGCATAGAATGGAGTGAAAATTTGCATAAAATGGAGTGAAAATTTGCATAGAATTTCCTTTAATATATAAGTTGCGTTTTTTTCCGCAACTTTGCGTTGGCGTTGGACAACGCGAATGTTTTTTTGTTATTTTTGTTAAAAAAAAAACTATTTTTAAACAGTTTTCAAGATTATTTTTAAAATAATATATCAGTAGGACAATGATACAATGACTATTACTTATTATTTTAATGAGTTTCGTGTGTTAAATCACCCTTTATTATTATAGGTGCCGATGTCAAAAAGAGGTTTAAAAGACTTTTAGCAAGTTTTTGTGAGCTTACTATAGTTACTATGATTCTCTTTTTCTAAACGCATTCGGCTGAAAGAGATCCAGCATACTACAACATATCAGGAAAATGGCCTGTCAGACCCGCCTGTACACCCTTCGATTCCGTATATCTGTCAACGATAACTATGTCAAGGAGATAGTTATGTTTTATGGGCAGAGGGGTGCAGGGGAGCATTTTCTGGTAAGCTTGATCTCTCTCAGACCGATGCAATTAAAAGAAGGGAACAATAGTCACTATGGTAAGCTCACAAAAAACTGTTATTTAAATTTGCGGAGATAATCTAGCGTTGGTCATTTCCACCACCTCGTTGGCATTGCGGTGGCTGATTTTGGTTAGAATTTTTTGTTTTTAATAAAATCGTCATCGTCATAACAAAGGGTAAAGGAGTACCTACAAAAAAACATATTTTATTCAATTTTTTTAAATATTATCGTAACTAATTCCATTTGACAATGATAGCTATACATAGTAAACAACAAGTCAAACAAGTATCTTTATTTCTAAAAAATTGATGGCTTACTGTTGGCCCGATACTTGTCCCCGGACTTCACGGTATAGGGCCACAGTTAGATTGCCGGTCGGGTTGCCGGATCGGCTAGGTTCACTCCGGGCTGTTAAGAATCCCGGACCGGGCGACAGATGCTTTACCGGCCCGGCCCGTTGATAGCCCCGTAATTACGCCCCGGAGCCATTTGGCCAGATGTAGGCCAATGCTATCTACAAAAATGTCCACCTGCTGGCCCTTTACTGTTTTTAAAACGGTCCTAAAATTAGCCGATATACAAGTTTGTTAATACTTTAGTTGGTTGACCTAAATAACATGTAACATATTTTCAGCTCTATACTCCACAAAAACTAACCGAATTAACTTTTCAATATTTTATACGACCCTAACAGTGCTATTACTTTGATTAAATCTAAAGTGCACTTTATAAACACTGATTTTTGTTTAGGCGAGGAGGCTCTTAGAATAATTTGGGTTTTTAATAAAAAAACCTATATAAAAATAAGTTTTTCACTCTTTTTTCTAGAAATAATGTGCTTATTACAATATAATGAGGGTTAATTATATTAGTTTGGGTTCGATTTACTAAAAAAGTTAATTCTTAATTCATTTGTGTTTTAATAGACTTCATCCATCACACCAACTCAGCAAGTCAATTTTAAATCCAGTGTTTAAAACTTTTTTAGGGTTCAATTAATTCAATTAAGATTATAATCAAACCTATAAAACTCGATCTTATTGGTTGCCACAACCAAAACAGATCGAGTTATAGACATTCGAGTTCTGAATAGAAAATGTGCTTTTGCCAATTAGTTAATCACAAAAACCGTCCAGCAAACTTGTATCAAATTTCATTTTACATAAATTTTAAATAAATTTTGACATATTTTGAATAATTTTAAAAATTTCTTGTTGACATTAAAAAAATATCGACTATTTTAAAAAAACCAAATAAAATCCTTGCCCAATAAGCATATTGCGAAAGCGGAAAAAGCGTGATTTGCGGAGGGCTTCTTTTTCTATTACCTATAGGCCTGTATTTTTGAAATATCTGTTTTATTTTAAAAAAGGTCGTGTTTATTTTTCTTACATTTTTTTTATTACGCCGGCGTTGAATATATTTATCCGGACCGGTAGCTCGTATGTAAAAAAGCAGGGGGCCGGTAGAGTTTTGCAGATACAGATGGTTACCCAACGCTGACGGCACTTGGCTAGATATAACCCGGACCACCACTGTTTGCTGGGAAGTTTCATATCCAGTCGTCTCAATCATAACTACGCCTACATTTGAACGCATAAACATTTTGGATCCGTTTGAGTAAAAAAGTCAATCGCGCAAGTACTGTCACGATCTAACCGCCTTTTGCGGTTTTCAGGGCGCAACAACAAAAGCAAAAAAACCATAATTATGAAAAAAGTACATCGATCATTAAGTTTTTAGATAAAAATTCGAATCTATTTTCAACTTGCTGAAACCGCGGATCACCTACCAACCTGAAACTGCATATATAAATGTATTTTTAAATATTTTCACCGCATATAGTGGAATGACGTCAAAATTTCCACCACGACGTCGCTAAAAAACCGCAGCTATGTATACCTATACTCAGAAAACCATCCCAAGCAAGGGTCTACTTACAGAGAGCAAATAAATCTAAATAGAGAGGACACGTAGTGGCAATATCCAACCAGCAAGCCAATGCGATTCACAGAGAGTTTTTGATTATTAGCTGAATGCGCCAGGATGAACCGGAGTAATATTTATTTAAAATTAAAACGGAAATAATCCCGCGCGTTAAATGAATATCGATTTATCACTTGTTGCTAAGGGACCTGGCAGAAGGTTTTTATTGTATATATTTTGCAAGACTTCATTACTTGTAATAATTAAGGAAAAAGCAGAGAGCATATAATTTTGGTTTTCTCCGATAAAAAATAAGTGTTTTTTATTTATTTTTTAAATATTTTGCTAAGGTCACTTCAATTTTGCTATAAAAAAAAACAAACATTTGCAGCAAACCACCACATGCTTCTTTACCAAATTTTAAGAACCCCGTCAATTCCGAATGTTTGAAAAATACATTATTAGGAGATCAAAATGAGTGAGAAGGTATGTGAAAACTGATGGTCTCTCCTTGCATATTCCTTTAATGGTTCTGTTCTCCTAATCCAAAAGAGGCGGTTGTGACGTAACCGTGTCAATTCCCATCATGGGTAGTCTTCTCCAAAAGGGAGAGACAAAGACATTTTTTTGAGAAACAGAACACCTGATTATGAATTTTTTTAAAATGTGACCGCCGAAGACGAAACCTTGCAAAAGAGTAATGTAAAAAAAAAATAGAAAAAAACTGGCGCCGCGCCTCAGGGCAACATTTTTGGGGAAGTTGGTACGTAACTTCGTTGGAGAGGGGGTCGATCGCCTCTCTCTGTATTCGCCACCTGTGACTGTACCGGCACGAGTCTGTTAATTGTCTGCAGCGCAACGCGGGCGATCGATATTATGGATAGTTCCCAACGCGGAACTCGTCCAAAAGAATACGATTTTCCTGTGCGCCGCCACTGCTTTGGATCGATAAAAATAAGCAAGATCGAAAGCGAAAGTGGCGCACCAAGTTTCCAAGCCAAGAACTAAAAAAGCGATAGCTGCGCCACTTGATTTTCAAGTCAGTTGAGCAGGGTGGCAAATTTACCATTAGGTGTTAGTGGTAAGTGAAATTCCTATTAGCCCCAAGTGATGAATTCAATAGCTGGAAGTAAAACGACCTACTTAGATCCGAGTTTGTTAACCTCTAGTGATTTATCTACTTATCAATATGTGACAACTCACTTAACTTTTCCTTTACTTAAGATCAGTGAATTTTTCTACTAAGGACAAGTAAAGGCATCAACTATTAAGAAATCATGCGGAAAAATATATTCATCCTAATAATAATACATGCCTATAATGTTTGTCAACGTATAATAATGCCATCATAAGAATTCGACAATCCCATTTGCAACGATCATTGTTCTATTTATAGGGAGATCATGATGGAAATATGTTAAAAAAACTCGAAAAAAAATTGATGACCCGGAAATAAAATTGATGACCGGCGGGGTTTAGAGATGCTTGTCCATATATATCCACCAAACTAAAAAAATTTCTGACTAGGCTTTATTCATGATTAATACTTTTCAGACGACCAATAAGAATCCGCCAAAACGCTTATATTCCGCGGTTTCAACCTGTTTCTTTATAAGCGCACGGTACAGTGGATAAAGCATTGGTCTATCAACCTACAGATTGTCGGTTCGAACCCCGTCGGCGCGTCGCACTTTGCACATTTTTTTTTTCTTAGGGTGTACGCTACTATAAATTAACGGTAAGTAGATGCTTCACTTACGGTCAGTGAAGTTTTTATTTATGGTTAATATGTTATTTTATAACCTTAAGTAGGTGAGAAAACTTACGGTAAGTAGACAGTTCACTTGTCTCATATTTAAATAAAGTTTTTACTTGCGGCTAATGAATTCTTACTTAAGATTAGTGGATATTCTTCTCAGTGTTCTCTTACCTCCTCTTTTTAAAATCGTGACAGTCTCATTTCCCAGCGTTTTAAACTGGGTGCTATTCTTTAAATCGCTATTATAGAGCCTTCCCTTTACGAAATGGTTTAACAAAATCTGCAGTCCTTCTCCATTGGACAAGTAGTTGTCGGGCATTTTATCCAATCCAAGCTCTTCAAAAGCACTGTCTACTGGCACGAAAAAGGTGTAGCCTATTCCAGAGACCCTAGGGGCTAAATCCGCGAGATTAAGGAATCTCGTGATATGTTTAAAACTAAAAAAAATATTACAGGATTACAGTGGAAGGAACACATAGAAACCTTATTTCTCTACTTGCTAGTTTTTAGGGAGTGTTTGGTTTTTTTTTAAACAATTTCTTGTCAGGACACAGAATTATTTTCTTAGCATAAGTGGTCATATTTCTTCAGCAACATTATAGTAATAATGGAGAAAATTCTAAGAGAGACAGAATTTTATTTGAATCGGCGCACTGCCAAAAAAAACGCACAAAATCTCATAAAAACACATATAATTTTTATCAGTCTTTATAAGGTTTATAAGCTACTGTGAAGTAACATTTTAGGTTTATGAAAGTTTGTAATAATTTTTGATTTTGCGTGTTTTCTCCTGATTCTATAATCAGACAGACTTATAAATATTTATAAAATTTTATAAGTAAAAAAGTTTAATTATCCATTTTTTATGACTTTATGAAAGCACCGTTTTTCATGATATTTCATAACCAAACTGATTTCTTAAACTTTATAGGTTTCTATGATTACAAAAACCTATTATGAGTTTCTATATGCAAATTTTTTATGACACTTTCGGGAGATTTTATGATAAGCCAGACCAGATAAAATTTTAAAGGTTTCTATGAGCATTTCGTTTTATTTAATTGGGTTTGTGAAAAAACAAGACTTCTAATAGATTTTATATTCAGACAAAATTTTCTAAGTTTTTATGTACTTTAGATATCCACAATCCACAAATTTTATGGGTTTTCCCAAGGATTTTATAATCTAATAGACTTTTATAAGTTTCTATTAATAAACATAGTTAACAATTAAGTAGAATTTAGGGGTATTTTATAATCATCCAAACAGAAAAAATGTTATGGATGTTTGTAAGAAAAGATGGTATATGCCAAAAAACTAAGTCTTATGCAACCGAATAAGTTTTTTTTTAAGATAAAGATTTTATAAATTATAGTAAATACTTCTACAAAAACAATAATTTCTTGACTTATGGCACCTCATAAAATTTTATAAACAATGCCTCAAAAAAATCTCATAGAAACATTTCTCTGACAACCTCCAGTGGAAGATAGGTACTTATCGGAGTGCAGTTTTTCATTAGAAGAAACAGTTTTTAAGATCTTACCTATTCTAAACTATTTGGGCTTTCAAACAGATATCTCTCGGATATGCCTAACTTCGTAGAAAAAAAATCGCACACCTGAATTTTATAAAATATGGTAAAAATGCCTCAAACTATCTCATAAGAACCTATACTTATACAAGAACAATTTATTAGATATGCAAATCTGAAACGAGTCCAACGACGTGTGTTATTAGGGTGGATTCTTTAAATGGAACGCTGCTTCTAGCCGCTTTCAGGACGAGGTTTTAAAAAAAGCAATCTTTCATGATGTTTTACGTGCTTTCCGCCCATAACAAAAAAAAATGGGGCTTCCAACTGGAGGCCCAGGGCCTAACAACAATTTTTTTTTTAATTAGAAGGTACCACTAGTGGCACCTTTTTAAAAAGCCTGTTAAAACATAAATTTAACGCACTAGTTAGACATTATTGGCGGCCCATTTGAGGCCCTAACTGAAGGCCCAGGGCCTACCAACATTTTTTTTATGAGGAGGTACCACTTGTTGCACTTTTGTGAAAAGCTTATTAAAAAAAAATCCACTGAATAAATGTTTTAGACATCTGTTAACCCATGTGTTACCAATTTTACGTCAATAATAGCCTTGTGTGGTAGTGTTTTTTATGCCACCTAGTAAGTAAAGAAATATGTAGTTTATTTTGAAGCTAAAACAATTAACACAAAAAAAAGGTTTTTTAAAATTCTTAACACATGGGTTGACAGATGTATTTATTCGAATTTATTTTTTAACAAGCTTTCTGAAAAGGTGCCACAAGTGATACCTCCTCATGAAAAAATGTTGGTAGGCTCTGGGCCTTCAGTGAGGGTCCCCAAATGGGCCGCCAGTAATTTCCTTGTGCGGTTTTCCTTATTGCGCTTAGTAAATAGAGAAATATGAATTTTTTTTTAAGCTAAAACAATTTACAAAAAAATCAGTTTTATTTAAACTGGTTGAGAGATGTCAAAAAAAGCTAAGGCGTTCATTTGCTTTTTCAACCAGCTTTCCAAAAAGGTGCTGCAAGTGGTACCTTCTCATTTAAAAAAAAATAGTTGTTAGGCCCTGGCCCTCCAGTTGGGGGCCCCCAATTTTTTTTTTATCATAGACGGAAAGTTTTTAAAACCTCTTCCCTAAGGCCGCTAGAAGCACCGTTCCATTTAAATAATTCACCTTGTATATTATTGGTTAGGTCCTCATAGTGTAATTTAGATTATATGTCATGCTTTCGCTTAGGATAATTTAGCCTGCCTGTATTGATCCATATTATATTACTACTACTACTACCACTTCTAGAGTTGTTCAGACATTTTTTATTTTAGAATCTTACAGGTAGATCTTATAATCCTTTTTATAAGTAAAAAACAAAAAAATATTGTAAACTTTTATAAACCAATTAGCTGGTGAAATATGATGAAATCCTATACGACATTTGTGTTTCACTTTCACTAGTCAAAAATTATAAAATCTCACAAAATTAAGTGAATACAGTTCATGAAACCATGTTTGGTGTGGTTTTTTTATAATCTACAAGGTTTTTTTTGGCAGGGCGGCCAAGTATAGCAAATAAACTAAAATCTTAAACAACCTTACAGATCTAAAATTGCGAAATAATGTTGTCAATATAAAAATTCACAGTTAGGGTTGTCAAGATAAATGCGCTCAAGCAGTTTCTAATGAACAATAAACCTCTCAGGATGTGTGACATTATGCACACGTTTTCTTTTGCTGCACGGATGTAGAAACCTTGGATTGCTAATACCTATATGAAATTTTCATGAAAATCACTGCCGCGTGTCATCCGCCATTTTCGCCGCCATGTTGTGGAGATTTGGGTTGGCACAAAACTGACTGTCAACACTGTCGAAATTGACATTATTTTGAAAGGTTATTTTTGTTGTTGTTTTTTAATACAAAAAAAGTAAAGAATCAAGTCATAAACAAATGCTCCAACGGTCACGCCATTTATCTCTCTCATTTGGTCTGGAGTATGTGCAGGTTTCGAACAAATAAATCACATTATGGAAACATTGCCCCCCAATTTATAAACTCAAAGGGTACTGTTAAGCCACACGTTATAAATTGTAATAAACGCTCGGTTCAACCATTGCTGCTGGCGCTCCTGCTGGGAGATACTGACTTTGATAATAGCATATATGGCTCAGCTGAAAGCCAGAGCCATGGCAAGTCAAGCAACATTTAGCAATCACAAGAAAAGTACATCTTTTGCACATGGAGTCGAGCATGGAGTCTTACAATATTTGAAGACCTTGGCGGAAAAACCTATTAACTAACAACTGTGTCGACCATACCGTGCCTAAGTTAAAAAGTTATTACTAAGATATCCTTGAGTTTTGGTAAGTTTTCAGCATTCAACATTTTTTTTGTAGCTCTATCTTTTATAAAGGATGTGGGATTTTGCTTAAAACTGCATATGTTGTAGGTTTCATTGCCCTGATAAAAATCTATCATTGCACCACAGTGATCTGGTATGTGGTTTTTGAGATACTGCGTTCAAAGTTAAACATTTTGGTATTCTGGCTTTTCCCTAAAATCAGTTTTTTGCACTTTTTGTGAAAATGTAAATAATATTTATGAACCAAATTGTAGTCTGAGAATAAGTAGCACTGGCATCATAAACATAAAAAATATTAAAATCATATGACCAAGAAATGACTTTTAACAAAAGGCAAATTTCAATTGTTATGTTGCCACTTAGTATTTAACAAACATGCTTCAAAAGAAAAACTTTTGTAACATTTTTAGCCATTTTTGTTATTTGTTGTTATGGGGCAATGATATATTTTCATCAAGATAAGCAAAATCACACAGAAAGCCAGTTTCCATAAAAAACAAATCTACAAAAAAAAATGTCAAATGCTGAAAACTTACCAAAACATAAGGATATCTTAGTAATAACTTTTTCTGCTGAGTTCTTCAGGATCAGAAAACTTTTATTACAAAAATTGTTAACAATTGAATAAATAAGCGTCAAAATTTAGTATTAAAAATTAACATTAAGGTAAATTTAACCTAAGAATGTCTTTAAAATGTCATTTAGATATTAGACAATGTTAACATTAAGGTTTTGTTAATAACGATTAAAAAATAAATATTGATTTTTCTTTATTTCTAGTAAACTGGTAAAACATCTTATAATTACTGGTCTTAAAATCTCAAAAAAATACTGGCTACAATATCATAAAAATTGACAATGAAATCTTAAACTACCTACTTAAAATTACATATACATATTAAAATTAATTTTTTTTAATGTTCTTTTTAAAACTCATGAAGTATTGTTCTAATTTTGTAAAAGTTGATGTGCCAAAGATGTACTTTTTTGGATTGCTTGCCATCGCTCTGGTTTTCAGCTGATCCATATATGCTATTATCAAACTCCGTATCTCCCTCTATTAATTTATTTTTCTTGTCTTCTAGGCCTATAACAACCTCGGATTTATAAATTGTTGGCGCATATCTGTCCCTAGACGTTTTAGTTCCTGTTTCAGATTCAGAGATCAACTTAATGAAGGTTTATTTTGAGCGGGAGCGCCAGCAGCAATAGTTGACAGTACCCTTTGTGTTTATAAATTGGGGGTAATGTTTCCATGTTATAATTTATTTAATGAGAGAGATTATCATGGCTTGGCCGTTTAAGCATTTGTGTGTCTTTTAAATGGTTTTTATTGCTTGGTTCGTCACTTTTTTGTTTTTGTATTAAAAAACAACAACAAAAATAACGTTTCTGGAAACGTCATTTTGTGACACTGTTGATATACAGTGTTCCCACACTACTATTTAAAATTAAGAAACCAATGTCTCCAACCTAAATCTCCACAACATGGCGGCGAAAATGGCGGAAGACACACGGCAGTGATTTTCCCACAAGGGTATTATCAATCCCTTTCTTTTTTACATCCGTGTTTTGCTGGCGCCTCTTTCGCCAAACCATCTTCGTAGAAGAGCATTTTTTCCTAAAGCGTCAAATTCTAAGAAAATTCTTTGGCTATAGAGAGGCGGCAAACGAAATCGCTTTACTCTCAAAGTGCGGCAGGTCCGAAAATTTTGTGGCATAAATACAATTAAAACCGTTTTAAGCACTAAATCTATTTTGGGGTCGGAATAAAAACTTTGGGATGGGTTGGGCTACTTTTACGGAAAAATCTGTTGCTAACATCCCCAATAACACATGACTTCCTGGGGACGTCCTTTTTAGGTCCACATAGGTCGCGAACGTCCCAGACCTAAAAAGTACACCCCTGGAACGTCCCAAGAAAAAGGTACAAAAACAGTTCCAAATGAATGTTCAGGAGACGTCCTTTTTAAATCCCATAGGTCGCGAAAGTCAAAGCCCTAAAAAGTACGTCCCTGGAACGTTCCAAGAAAAATGTCTAAAAACAGTTCCAATTAAACGTTCAGAGGACGTCCTTTTTAGATATCCATAGGTCGCGAAAGTCACAGACCTAAAAAATACGTCCCTGAAACGTTCCAAGAAAAAGGTCTAAAAACAGTTCTAATTGAACGTTCAGGGTACGTCCTTTTTAGATCCCCGTAGGTCCCGAAAGTCACAGCCCTAAAAAGTACGCCACTGGAACGTTCCAAGAAAAAGGTCTAAAATCAGTTCGAATGGAGCGTCCTAAACAGAGACGCATGTACTGCAGTTTTAGTTAGCTACTCATTTAGCAACTAGATGGCGTACTTTGGTAAAATATTCTCTATCTTTTCGACATTCGTTTTATATAATAAGAGATACTTGTATTTTATTGTATAATGACTCCAAAATGAGTTTATATAAAGAACGGCCATGGGTGGTCCAAATAAAAGTTCCAGGAACGTCTAAAGGATCGACCTCGAGACGTTAATCGTTGCGAGAACGTTCCCGGAGCGTTTGTCGACGTCTTTGGATGTTCCCGGAACATATGCGCCGCAATGTACCAGGAACATTCATAAGAACGGCCAAATGTAGAAAGTTGTCCAAGTAAACGTTCCAGGAACGTCCCCAAAACCGGGTTCCGGTACGCTACCGGAACGTTTTTTGACGTTTGTGGATGTTCACAGAACGTATGCCCAGAATAGACCGTGGACATTCAAATAAGAACGGCCAAGAACCTTCCAAGCAAACGTTCCAGGAACGTCCAAAGGAACGTTCCTGAGACGTTACAATTGACGACATTGTTCGTTCCAGGAACGTTCCCTGAACATTTCACGACGTCTAAAGATATTTCTAGAACGTACCATGGGTCACGCCGGAACGTTCCAGGGACGTTTTTGAAACGTATTTGTATTATTAGGGTTGTTCTATGTTTTTCTTTTTAATACTGACATTTAATGAAGGACGTATAAGCCCTCGAGGAAAACGATTTTATATAAAACTGGTTTTAGGCGCATATAAACGTGGTAACTGTACAACTTATGTGACAAATTTTATTTTTCTGCTTCGAACCTACCGTTTATCTCTTTCTAGTGCCAAAAACGCATGAGACAAAAACTGAGCGCCAAACCATGGAAAAGCCAACAGAGGTGGCGTCTCCTTGTCCTTATTTTGTTGATGCAGCTTAGCAACTACTGATTCATTTATAAAGAGAACTTCACCAATGAACATTATGTTGCCATTTTCTACTGGAGTGTCTCCTTTAATAATTGGAGCTCCGTTTACAGAAAGGGTAGCTGAAATTAAAACAAAAATCATCACGGGCTTATCCTAATTCTGCTTCCAACAAATTGAAAACTCATCAATAAAATAAAGGTAAGAATATGTATAAAAATTATTGGATTGAGTTAGGATATTTCAGAAAAGCACATAAAGAGATATTCCAGAAAAAGATCATGTGGTATGTTTCCGAAATGGTCTCTAAGCGTTCTGTGAATACAATAGGAGATTTTATTCAGCCTCGAAATCAAATGTCTCCTGGACAAAACTCCCGCAAAGACATTCGATGCAAAGGGTTTATTATTCTGTGACTTAAGTATTTGTTCAGATAAAGATGCTGATTATTTTTATTAAGTATAACATAACAACAAAAAATAATTTGGAATATCTCTTTTTGCGTTTTATTGCCTAGCACTATGCTAGATTATCTGGGAAAGATAAAGAACGGAACATATATTTTAGATTTTACTTCCGGTTTACACTTACGATTCTTCTTGAAAACAAGATCTCGTCCTCCAAGTGTTTTTAAGGTTTCCCCATCCTCCAAAGAAGCCTGTTTAATTCTTCTTTTTACGAAATGATTAGTGATGATACTCTCAGTGAATTCGGGAACACTAAATGGGTAGAAGCCCCAGTCGATGGGATGCCACCGTTGAAATGCATGGTCCGTTGGGATGAAAACTGTATATTCTTCACCTATAGACAATAGAAAATAACATTGTATATCATTAAAATTAGGTTTTATTATAGATCTTATCTTATTAGGGTTGTCATAAAACGAAAGGTTTTCTCTTTAGACAAAATTTTCTCATTTTTAAATTTAGCTCCAGCACCAAAGACATTGGAATTTAATAGACAGTTTAAGTTGGTCATAAGACGTATGAGGTCTACCCGTAGACGCGGGATTTGCCGGATCGGACGTATCTATCTTAAGGCGGATTTACGCTGGTAAGCAAGCAATTCGGAAAAGTTCATCATATGGAAATACACACAATCGTTTACGCTCGCAAATGACATATGTCAAGCAGAAGTGCAATTCCCCATGTACCCAAACTATAACAATTTTCTGCTTGCTTAATTGCTTGCTTGGCCAGCGTAAATCCGCCTTTATACATTTTATTGCTAATTTCCTTCGTGCTTTCTTTGGTTCGTATCACCAATCTATTGATTTTTTGACTTCTTTCAGCAAAACTCGCTACGTTTTGTTACAAATCTCCGTTAGCAACATAGAGCAGACGTTATATAGAACGTAAGCTTACGCCTGGTCTAAAAATGCGACCTTGAGGAAAAAGCTTAACGCTAGACCGCAGAGATTGGACTCTGATATCTGTATTCGAGAGAAAGTCGTTGTTTTTTGACAGATAAAAATAAGAGAGTATTGCGCTATATTCCACGTCTACGCGTACGTCCTATGACGAACTTGGACTGTCTTCCTTATTTTGATATTCTGCTTCTAGCCTTAAGACTGGCACACCAGATTTGGTTGTCCAATCACTGATCACCAGATTTATCTGGGAAACTATAAATGAGCCCTACAGAGTTAGTCAAAATTTTCCTTATATAAATTGGGGCCTGCCTTTTTATTAAAAATATTTTTGCGGTTTGCCTAGCCCAGTTACAAGCAGAGACAACATAATAACTTACGGAGACTAACAGAAAAATAAGACCGAGCAGAAACTACGTTCCGGTAGCGCAAAGAGGCGGAGAGTGAAAGTAATGCTTGTATTAAGTAAACACCTGCCTTGCCCCGCCCATCTCTTTCTATATGAACATAAAAGAAAGACAAAACATTTTTCAATGTCGAAATATATTTCACACAATTTTAATTTTGTACCTCCGGTTTTTGCCACCGCTTGTCAAAGTCTATCAAGCCTGGCATGCGGTTTTTTTAGGTTTTCAAAAGTGAGTTATTTTAATCAGTTTTGGTTGGAAATCGCGCCAGTTCATGTGATTAGCTGTATAGTGGATTAACAACTTTTTATAAAGTCTAAAATGTCATTCAAATCAGGCTCTGGATTAGTACCATTAAAGCTAGAGAGCATGGGACTACCTGAAGAGTGCCGAAAATTGGGGTCCACATTTTTGCAAACCAATTCCCTGAAGAAAATTTTGTGATAATTTAACAGAGTTAAGCAAGAAGATAATAGATTAAAATACAACCAACCAATCAGTAAGACTTTTGTACTGGGATTTTTTCCCAATTAATAAAAGAAAATAACATACTAAAATGTTGTCACATTTAATATTCCTCAACGTAGTTATAACCGCCTCCTCCTATTTTACATTTTTGTCCAAAAAACTTTTTGTAAGCTAAAGAAAGTTTTTTAGCTGCATGGAACAGTACAAAGTTGGTTAATGTTTTTTTTATAAAGCTAAAACCTTTCGCGAATGCATTGCTTTTAAAAAGTATGGAAAAATGACGCCTGTTAGGTTTTTTCATATATTTTGATTATCAAATTGGTAAATGTCTGTAAAAAATTAACCAAAAGAATTATTATACGTCTGGCTGTACAAGTAGTTCCTTCCACCGGCTGCGCTCGTGTCGCCGTCAAACAATGTTCCCCAAGTATACATATCAGTCATTCTCGCGTAGTTATAAGGGCTATAAAACTTGCCAGATATATCCTGTGACCGGTCTTATTGTGGTCCACCCTGAATAATATGTTGTTATTTTGATGTATAAACGCACCATTAAATAACTTATATGACGAAAGCTGCCTGGAAGTGTCCGAATCTACCTCTAGGAATTACTCAATTGAATTTGGCCCATTACCAAATTAGACTCCATCATTTTATTATTGAAAACAAAAAAAATAGCCGGTGCTCCATAACCCGACACAACCCGCGTATTTTGAGAAAAGACAACTCCTACCATATTGGAATCGTGATTGAAACGCTCTCGAAACAGTTCGAGGAGCGGTTTTGAAATCTTTTGAAATGTGTTGAAACGTAACGTAACCAGTTCAACGCCAAAATATCATTTCTTGCATGATTTCGAAATGGTTTCAAAATCTTCTCACGCAAAAAAACGACTTTATAGGTGTTTTTTAAACAATTATTTTTAATGTTTTTTGAAAATTTTGTCAGAAATGCCTTGTGAATGTAAAAATATGAATAAGAAGCTTTTCTAAACAAATGAATGTAGCTTCTAAAGGTTATATATTTTCTTAAAGAAGACCGAACCTATTTTGGAAAATTTTTGAATGTGGTAAAAATACTTAAACCCGTAATTTTTTGGTAACTTTAAATTTCTCCCCGCTCCTTCCCTTATTTAGATATAAATATAGAATATAAAGTCAAATGGCACTTTGTTTTAAAAGGCATTCTTAATTATCCTTAAAAGATTTACATTTTCATTCACAAAGTGAGTCAATTAGCATTCCGTTTTTAAACGTTTCTAGTAATTTGTTCTTAAAAAGATATATTTTTTTGAAAATAATACCGTATGAAGTAAGTGTCTTAATTTACCCGAGGGTGTTATGCTTATTATGCGAATTACGGGACTTTTGGGGGGTTTAAGATACTTCTAGAGAAGATAGAAAAAAACCAACCCCCGTTTGCGTCCCTCAACTTACAAGAAAAAAAAAACAGGCAACGTATTAAAATTTGGGAATTTTATTACCTACCCTCTTTCAACAGTTTCGACACATTCGACCTAGCCAAGAAATGCTGGAAAACTCGAACTCGATTCTTAAGAAAAGAGAGCACTTCAAGCACGTGGCCGACAAACTTGGCGTGCTGCTGCGGGTCGTTTTTCATAGGGCCAATAACAGCTGCAGCTTCGGGAAATTGGAAGCTATCGTCAGCTCGTTTGGCAGCTTCGCTTGTCGAAAATGCAGCTGATGCTTTCGGCGGCTTGTTACTTTTTTCTTGATGATGGATTTCGCCGACGGGAAAGAGGTAGTCGTCGATAATGATGAGAAGTCTAAAAAGAAAAATAAGTTTCAGGAGTGACTTTCCAAACGTGACATGCCACAGAGTGCAATGCGCTAATGAAAAAAATGTATTTCTTTTCAAACATCCGTAATTGGACACTTTGTGTTTTTCAACACAAAACGGTAAAGTGCTCCGTTGCCAATATATGGACTTTTTAGACGTGGGCGATGTTTTTGAAACATCGATGTTAGAACGGTCGATGTTCAATGCCATCGATGTTTACCTATCGATGTTAATAGACACTTAAAGTAAATATTTCAGCGCATCCGTATCAGTATACGTAACGCGTTCCAAACCAAGTCAAAATACGCTACATTTTTGACTTGCTCATGCCATGTTTCGAACGATGCCTGCTCCTTTGACAAGTATGATCCCAGAATCTCTTTGCTCACGGAAGGATGTACGTATCGTTAGGGACCTACGAAGGTACGCAACGATTTCAATCAGCAGTCCTGTCATCGCACCCTTCAAAAAAGCGGGCATCGTTCGAAACATCGCATAAACAAGTCAAAAATGTAGCGTATTTTGACTTTGTTTCGAACGCCTTACGTATAGCGATACGGATGCGCTGAAATATTTACTTTAAGTGTCTAATATCGTTATGCAGCCAATCCTATACGGTATGCTTGCGTAATAAAGGTAAAAATTTAACTTTTTCCTATTTTAAAATGTTCCATGCAGGCCATGCTTGATTATGTTATTATTTGGTATGTTTTTATATTTTATTAGTAGTCTAAGTTAAATATTAAAAGTGTTTTAGTCGTATTGTCGTATCGTAAAAAAGTTGTATTTATCTAAAACAATAAATATTTGAAGGATTTTTTTGTAACGTTTATTACATAAGTACTAAAAAAGACGATTACACATTTTTCAAATAATAAACATGTTTTTACACCGATGTTTTAATGACATCGATGATAGGTGTCGATGTTAACATCGATGTTCAATATCGATACTGAACATTCGATGTTCCACCTCTAGGATTTTTCGGCGGCAGCCAAAGTACATTGCTATCTCAGCTCAGCCATTTAGCGACTAAGAAAAAGTTAATTTGTTTTTTTTTGTCGGTTTTATTTTAAAAATTACGGTAGGTATTGAAGATGTTTGAAACTAGATATACCTATCCAGAGACAATATAATACCTTACGAAGACTAACAGAAAGAAAGGGCCGCGCAGAAACTACGTTCCTGCATTGCGGCGGAAAGTGAAAATAATCCTTGTATTAAGTAAACACCTACCTTGCCACGTCCATCTCATAAAAGAAAAACAGAAGATTTTTCAATGTCGAAATATATTTCAGACAATTATAATTTTGTACCTGCCGGTTTTTGCCACCGCTTGTTAAAATCTGTCAAGCCTGGCAAGCGGTTTTTTTAGATTTTCAAAAGTGAGTTATTTTAATCAGTTTTGGTTGCAAATCGCGTGAGATATAGGTTAAAACATTAATAAAATCTGTAAGACTTTTATACGGGAATTTTTTCCCAATTAATAAAAGAAAATAAGTAAGAGTTATTTTAATCAGTTTTGGTTGGAAATCGCGTGAGATATAGGTTAAAACATTAATAAAATCTGTAAGACTTTTATACGGGAATTTTTTTCCAATTAATAAAAGAAAATAACATAACAATTTGATAATATTCCTCAACATAGTTATTAGCTCCTCCTCGTATTTTAGATTTTTAAAGGGTCCAAAAAATTTTTTGTAAGCTAAAGAGTTTTTTAGCTGCATGGAACAGTACAAAGTTTGTTAAGGTTTGTATAGAGCTAAAACCTTTCGCGAATGCATTACTTTTTTAACACTAAAAAGCATGAAATAACGGAGCCTATCAAGTTTTTTCCTATCTTCTTATTATTAAATAAGTAAGTGTCTGTAAAAAATTAACCAAAAGAATATATGTATTTTATTACGCGTCTCGCTGTACAAGCAGTTCCTTCCTGTAGCCACCGGCTGCGCTCGTGTCGCCTTCAAACAATGTTTCCCAAGTATAACACAGTAGTATCGGTCACTCTCGCGTAGCTATTACTTTCTCTATGTACCTATCCAGAGATCTAAAATAAATTTCATGGCATTCTTGATTGAATTTTTTTAGGATTAGTGAATGCCTGCTAACTTGACTGTTTATTTGAGTAGCAGCAAAATACACGGCTATATACCCTTGGTTTTTAGATTTTCATATAAAGGCACGAAAAAAATCGTCAAAGTAAGAAAATTCTAAAAAATTTTGAAACTTCCCAATTTTACAAAATTTATCGTTTTCGAAGGAAATTCATAATAATATGTAGAATACGTGCGTGCATTTAAAAATTCCATAAATTTGGCTAAATGTGCTTTCTTTAAAAAACTCATGGCCTACTGTTCTGTTTGTTCAAGTAATTTAGATTTAGAAAAGAAAATGTAAAGCAAGCTTTCGAAATCCGCAAAGCCTGCTGTGTAAGTTCTCGAAACACATTAAAAATGAGAGTTAAATCATCAAACATTTTACTCATAGCTTCTATAAAATCTTATATAAATATTAAAGGAATCTCAGAACACTTTTTCGTTTGAAAAAAAATAGCGTATTCTACATAAAGTAATAGCTATGTGAGAGTGACCAATACTGTGTTATATTTGAGGAACATTATTTGACGGCGACACGAGCGCAGCCGGTGGCTACAGGAAGGAACTACTTGTATAGCCAGACGCATAATAAAACACATATATTCTTTTGGTAAATTTTTTACACACACTTACTTATTTAATAATAAAAAGATATGAAAAAAATACATAAAATTTTTTGGACCTTTGAAAAATCTTAAATAGGAGGAGGGCGTTATAACTATGTTCAGGAATATGATGAAATATTAAAGGTAACAACATTTTATTATGTTATTTTCTTTTATTAATTGAGAAAAAATACCAGTATAAAAGTCTTACAGATTATATAAGTGTTTTAACCTAGATCTCTTTTTTTTGTTGTATTTGAACCTATTATCTTCTTGGTTAACTCGGTATAAATCATCAAAATATTTTCTTTAGGGATTTGGTTCGCAAAAATGTGAAACCTAATTTCCGGCACTGTTCAAATAGTCCTATACTCTCTAGCTTTTAGGGCATTTTAGACTTTACAATAAGTTTTTAGTCCTCTACTTATATAGCTAATCCCATAAATTCGTGCGATTTTCAACCAAAACTGAATAAATAAACTTTTGAAAATCTAAAAAAACCGTTTGCCAGTCTTGACAGACTTTGACAAGCGGTGGCAAAAACCGGTAGGTACAAAATTAAAATTGTGTGAAATACATTTCGACATTGAAAAATGTTCTGTCTTTCTTTAATAATCATATAGAAAGAGACGGACGAGGCAAGGTAGGTGTTTACTTAATACAAGCATTACTCCAATAGAATAGTCAGAAAATCGCGATTTATTTACAAAGCTGATTTAACAGACAAATTTTTTACAGCAAGTAGAAGGTCATATGACACTCTTAAAAACACATTTTCCCAACAAATTTCCCTCTAGGTTCGCCGCCATCTTGAATTTATGCGTAATTCGGGTTAAGTCGGTTTTAGTCCGATATCTCATTGACCATTGGTCTGACTTAAAAACGAATTTTTTTGTTTTATAAAAAAGTGGTTTTTCTAAGATTTTTTATGTAATTTTTTTAATGAGTCTTTCTATACCTTTATTATTTTGGTAGATTATTGGTAAATAAGTACTTAATTCCAGATATCAGTATTTGCTTACCTTTCTTTTTCACGACGTGATTTTAATTATCGCATAATGTTTTGTTGCAAAGCAAACAATTAATTTCCTCGTTTTTCTCGAAATACATAGAGACGAATATCGAATTATACTCAAAAATTAAAATTTTAAAATTAGCTACGCAGAATATTATCTAATATTCCAATATTCCAGAATGGAAAAACACTCACTGATGATAGCTGTCAATAATAGGTGAGTAGGTACTTTTGTTTTGTCTTGGCGGACGCCCACGGTTTATCAGAATGTGCAAAATCAAACCCGTTAAATAAAAGAAAGTTCAATTATAAAATCGTTCACGATAGAAACTGCAATTCGTTAAACCAATTTTTTATCCGAACCTTATTTCTTCAAACCCATTCAATAACAAATTCGAAATTTATAAGACCCGTTTTTAATCGGACCATTGTTCATCAAACTCATTTAATGTAAAATTTGTAATTTGTAATACTCATTCGGAATTCGTAAAGCGCAATTCACACGATGCAATAAACCGCTGCGATCTCTGTTTCCATCCTTGTTTCTTAGATTTCAAAAACAAGGATAGAACTAGAAATTGCAGTAATTTATTGCTCTTAAGAATCGTTTTTTATCAGAAATTTCTGCTAAATTGATTTCGCATTCGCCAATAATACATAAACGGGTGGCGTACACGCAGGTGACGCGGCGGCTCGGCGTTTCGATGAATATATTTGTCGTTGTACAAGTAGCGTTTAATGTTCAATAGTTTTTGCATAGATATCACTTACATTCCAGTTTAGAACAAATTTCTGATAAACAACGGGCCTTACGAATTCCGGTTTTGAAAAATACCGCGTTTGGATAAAAATGAGTTTTACAAATTTCGAGTTTGATATTTAATGAGTTTGATGAACAATGGTTCGATTAAAAACGGGTCTTATAAATTTCGAGTTTGTTTTTGAGTGGGTTTGAAGGTTCGAATAAAAAATTGATTTAACAAATTGCAGTTTTTATAGTGAATAATTCTTACGATGAAAATTTGTACTTAATACGGTCTGATTAATTCCTGGTTTGACAAACCATAGGCGTTCGTCATGACCAACTTGACACAATAAGGGAGTTAAATCTTACCTCAAGAATTTGTAGTATCAACTTTGCAGCACTCTATCTCAGCTATTTTTTACTATACAGAAAAGTGTTTTAAAAAAAATTATAGGGAATTTTGATATCTATAATTTATATTAAAACACTTTTCTTCTCAAGTCTACACAAAGAGAAATATTGGCTAGTAAGTAAGTAATCACATCAACAACAAAAAATACTGTTTTAAAATCGGACAAATATTAACCGAAATATTAAGTCCAACACAAAATCGAAGATGGCGGCTAACGTAGAGGGAAATTTTGTTTCAAAAATGTGGTTTTAGGTTTCTGGCATGATCCCCTATTAGCCCTAAAAAGTGTGGCTGTGTGGTCAGTTTTGCCATTTTAAAGTACTATTCTATTGGGCTACATTACTTTCACTCTCCGCCGCAATGCGCTATGCGCTACAAGAACGTAGTTCCTGAGCGGCCCTATCTTTCTGTTATGGCCACTTGCACCAACGTTTTTAGGATACACCTAGCCCTAGGTATCCCCTAAATTTAGGTAGATGTTAGTTTTCACTTGCTAAAACGTTTAGGTGAGTCCTAAACGTGTTAGGTTAGCCCTAAATCTAGGTAGTCGATTTTGGGTCCCTGGCCCACTTTCTCACTTCGGCTTAAGTTCTAAGTTCAACTTAACTAAGATAAGTAGCTTGCTGGTGCTGTCAAAGTGTCCCTTAAGGGAAACATTGTTGGCGTAAAGCTAAGTGGAAGAATTTTAAGACTTAAGTTAAACTTGGCTAAATTTTTTCAAGTTTTTGAGACCTTTTTGCTTTTACTATTATCTTAAAACATATTTTTCGGCTTTTGACAGTGTTTTTAAGCGATTTTTTAGTTTTTTTTTAGGAGTAACAATAATTTAAAAAAATTTCTAACCTCACAAATTGTTTTACAAGATTTATCAAAATAAGATTCAGCAAATACCTCTATTTATATTAATCGGTGCTGATAGTTTTTTAACATGATATTTAAAACAATAACTTGATTTTGTTGTATTATCATTATAACAAAATATAGGTGAAAACCCAAAGGGTGAACAATCCTCAAAATTTGTACACCTCCTGCACACAGGGTCCATATTCTAGGTCCTGCCAAGTCTTGTCAGGACTCAACAGGACCCAAATTATAGGCCGGGACCTCAGATTAATAACTAAAGAGCCGGGACACTGAAAAAGTGTCATATTTTTTTTTCTACAATCTTGAATTTTAAAGAAATGCCATTATTGACACTTGTTCTGAAAACTATAAAGTATTATATATGTTCAGTTGTGTATTTTTTTTATCAGAAAATTGGTTTTAAAGTTATGACAATTCAAAAAGTCTAATTTTTGGTTATAATATTAAGGAGCTTTTGATCAGCACACCAAAATAAGAACCTTTGTGGTTGTCGTTGTTTGGCAAGCTCTCAGGAAGAGAGTGATTTCGGTTTATTTTCCTAAATCTTTCTAAGCTTTTTGAGCTTTCTTTTAGCAAAATTATCCAAAAACACAAACATTTTGACGTGGATTGACAGAAGTATACATAAACAAAATAAATATTTACTGCTGTCAATCCACATCAAAATGTTTGTCTTCTGGTGAATTTTGCAAAAAAGTTTAAAATTGATTTTTGATTAAGGAAGATGCATGATATATTTTTTATGGGTAAGCGTAGTATTAGTTACAAATATAAACCGAAATGACTTTATTCTTGACAGGTTTTCAAATCACAATAACAACAAAGGATGTTATTTTTTTATGCTAGTCAAAAACTCCCTATTTTCACTGTTATTTAGTGGTTACCTAGTTATTTAGGTTTTGTATATAAAATACTTTATTTTAAAACTAAAAAACAAATAAGATATATTCAAAGATTTTCTTAAAACAAACTAATTCTTATTTTGTTTTTTTTTTATCATGTTTTATTTATTTTTTATTGCCTACTAGAACATCTTAAAAACTAATAAGTTCTGCCCCCATAAAATATCAAGATTTTTCTTCTGTCTGTCAAAGGGGCCAGAATTTATTACTGACAACTGTACCTATTTATAGTGGTAATTTCAAAAAAAAAAACAAAAACTTAAAAGGTAGGTAATTCTTTCTTCTAAATTATAAAATATTTAAAACATAATAAAAGGAACTAACGTAATCAAGAAAAATAAAATTCATTTAACATTAAATGTCAAACTTGGGGATAAAGCAAAGCAATACCCTCTCAACATAGGTCGATGAACTCCTACCATTTTAGTGGCCTTCTCCTGACTTTTCTCTGCCATATTGACATAAAATTAATGGATTTTCTATCACTTTTAGTAATTTTTTTTTCTTTTGTGGGATGTCTCCTGCCAGTCCTGGTCTTTGCATTTTTTTTAGTAGATAGGGAAGTCGTTTGAAAGAACTTTCTAAAAAATAAAAAGGCAAATAAATAATGCAGAGTTCTCGGAATTTTTTTAAAAAATTGCTCTTTAAAGGATGAATCAGGGTTGATTGATCTATGAAAAATCTTACGTAAAGGATGTGAATTCATAATGCAAAAATATGTGTTAGTACCTTTTTTGTAGTTCCAGATGACTCAGCTTTACCATAAGTTATTCTTATTTAGTATGTACCTTTTATATGAAGATGATCATCTTGCCTCCTTATCCGCAATCTAAAACAAAGGAAAACAATATTTTTATACATTTCTCTGTTTTCCAAAAAATTATGACATAACAGTTTTAAAAAGAATTGAAAATTAGTTTTAATTATAACGAAATTAGGTACCTACAACACCATGGTGTCCACAGCATTTCTCAAAAATCTTTGACTTTCCACGACCAAGTTACTACCTCCTGCTAGATTGGTTCACCTCTTGGGGCCAACCCATTAATAAAACAGAAACTTATTATCTAACTACAGGCTTTATAGAAACTTACCAAAGGACAGAATCCAAATCACCTATCTCCTGTCTTTCTGCAGGTCTTGGGGATGGTGAATCGGAAACCCCTGGTGAATCTCCTCTGCTTGCAACAGTAATTGAGAGTAAATAAAAGTTTGAGCTCTCGCTTTTTTCCAAATCGTCCGTTTTTTACATTTCAATTTTTGGAAACCACAAAAAAATAAACAAAAAATTTGACAATTGACACTGAAATTCAAGAGTGCATGCAAAAAAACACAATAAATGCGACGCTGCCAATTGTAATTTATAGCATCAATCCAATTTTATATTCTCTGGTTCCACTTAGCCAAGGTTGCACCTCTGCAAGAGAAATAAGGATAAGTTGAACTTATACTTAAGTTTTAACTTAGCTTAGTTTTAAATTTAAGCCGAAGTGAGAAAGTGGCCCCCTAGCTCCCACCTTACCCTTACCTATTGATAATATAACCTCAACCTGTGTCATACAAATGGATTTTATGGATATGGAGGCGTGGGACGATGATCTGGAGCTGTTAGAAATAATTGAGAATGGCTTCCCACGTCAAGTTTATACAGGTCCAATAATTTTGAGGATATGGACAACCTAACTTTTCTCAAAAGGTTTAGGTTAACGAAGCTAACTGTGATATTAATTTTGGAGCAGAAAATTAGCTGGAGTATCCTCATGACCGGTAAGCCCTGCGGATTTATAAACTCAACGTTCAAGGATATATACTTATACTATAAATATGTCTCTTTTTGCCTTAGCAAAAGAAAAAGGGTCAGGGTTGCATCACCGTCGAACAGTAAAGGCCCATTAACTCAATTCAATTAAGCACTGTGTATTAAAAGTTAAGTAAATGAGCCTTAACAATACCATCAAGTTTATAAATCCAGAGTTAATAGGATATTGGTTTTGTTACCATACCGCACCACCTCGCTGAAAGAATATCATTATCATACAAAACATATTGTAAATACATATAAAAAATGTACACACACTTAGGTAGACATAAAAATATTATCTGTATGCATAACCTCTCTGTAAAATTTTACATTGCGATAAATTAGAAAAATCTGAAAAATCTATGTCAGCCATATATCTTTAGGAAAACAATTTTTCACCTGTTTAAGTACTTGCTAAAAAATTTGGGCGACGGAGGCAGAGAGACATGGCAGAGAACCCATTGACGTTTTTTTGACAGAATTTGCGACGTTGCCGAATGTTTTGTACGTTTAAAATTTGCCAAGCAAGTTATTTCAAGTTAGGTGACGGGTTAGGGTTTTCCTAGAACTAGGGGGCACCTATTCAGGTGTGCTCTAGGTTTGGGTTGGTGCAAGTGCCCATTAGTCTCCGTAAGTTATTATACGCAAATTTTTCATAGCAAACTACTTCTACCATGGGTGGTTTGCAAACCACAATCAATTGTATTGTGTGACGTCATACTTAACTAAACCATAAACCATGTCATTTTTGCGAGTGGGTTTTCTTACCATGACGTCAGACCAAACTAACCTGGCAAACTACCTCTTGCAGTTGGTTTGTGATTGTAGTTTGTAAATGAGGTTAGGTGGTCTTCGCTTAGTGAGGTCTGTGTTGGCTGATAAATTTTTGCAGTTTGAAAATACATTTTTTGTGCATTTTCATTGTATTTATAAATTATTCTTTAAAATGAGCCACGGACCATCGAAAATTTTAAAAATCCGACAAAAAAAAGTTATATATATCTAAGAGTCCTCCCAGTTTTATTTTTTTCTCATTTTACCCACTATTTATAAACCCGACGTTACCGTTCGACGTTGACCCTTATCTGATATTCCAACGTCGAGTTTATAAGTGGGGGTTTGCCCTTCTCCATATCTCTGATTTTTTTACATCAAAAGATATACAGATTTATGTGGATGTAAGTAATAATGCTCGAGTATGCAGTGGTCGTTAACAAAGAACTTTTTAATTATCAAAACAGATGACCCATTGGTGATTGAAAATATAAGAAAAGGCATCTTACATAGCATATATCATGGTACACTTAGATTGCTTTCGATACTTACCTATTTAAAAAATGCAATTGCAGTGTGCCTGAAGCTGTATACGAGTGTTTGAATAACTATGAATTGTCGAAAGGCTGATGGGGTTATTTTTCTCTAGAGACTAATTTTTGGTAATCATGCAGTATACGGTTTTCTGTAATTTTTGATTTTTTATGAAAAATTCTTTATGGGGGCACCTACTAGGGTCCATAGGACTCCAAATCCGCCGG
This sequence comes from Oxystoma pomonae, assembly GCA_963921995.1. Lineage (NCBI taxonomy): Eukaryota > Metazoa > Arthropoda > Insecta > Coleoptera > Brentidae > Oxystoma > Oxystoma pomonae. The sequence goes on along the minus strand of OY998166.1, from coordinate 74,028,469 downwards.
CGCCGGTTGTTTTTCTTAGCTCGGCTGTCTACCTATGTGCTGCCTTGCAGACAAAGTTCTACTTTGCCTCCTAATAAAATAAACTACTATTTTCAAAGTCAAGAAGGTGGATCATAGGTACTGCGAATATTTTTTTAAATTAATGTCTAACAAATTGTCAAAGTCGGCCATTAATCACGCGATGGACCTTTAAAAATGGTGGCTGTAGGATAAACAAAGCGATTTTCCATAAGACGTAATGCTAATAAAAATGAAAATTTTGGGAAAGTGTAATATGCAGATTAAAAAATGTGACTTTATCATAGAGTAATACTTTCTCAATCGGGGAGAAATGAGCATTTTGTCAAAATGTTAGAAATAAACTCTAAATTCGCAGTTTAAAATCTCATTCGCACTTGCTCAGTGTGGATAGGCATTGTCTCTCTCAGTTCAGCCTGAAGATCAGGCATGAAGAGAGACAGTTGTTATCTGTAATTACACGAGTGCAACAGAGATAGGAGAGGGACATTTCCACGTTTAATTGCGAATTTTGAGTTTATTGTTAAAATTTCGGCAAAATGCTTATTTTTTACCGATTCAAAAAAGATTACTCTATAAAAAAATCACTCTGCTTAATCTGCGCCTTTTTCCAATTTGCCAAACTTTTGATTTAAGTTAGTACTACGTCTTATGAAAAACCGGTTTGTTTACCCTACACCGGCCATATTGTATCGGTCATATTATTTTTGTTAAACTGCCCTATACACAGTTTACAGTAGTTTACCTAACTAGTGCGGAAAGTTCCACTTTTCCGCACGCGATTGCAGATGGCCGAACGACTCGTTAGCGGAGTTCGGCCAGCAATAAAGTGCGGAAAAGTCACTTTACGCGCGAGTTAGGTACAATATTTTTTCTACTCGCTTGACTTATGTATTTATTTAATCCAATACAAGGAATTTTAAAAATGTTAACTAACGTGTTTACCTAACACAAAAAAGAAAATTTTTAAAATGTAGCAACAGATTTATTTTTTATTTTTGGTTGAGTGCGGAAAAGTACCATAGTGTTAGCTTTTCCGCACTAGTGAGAAAAAGTGCACTTTTCCGCACGCAAAATAGTGCGAAAAATGAATTTTCCGCACGCTAGTACAAATTTTTTTTTTATACCTTCATCAAAAATATGATTTTAGTAATTGTCTGCATCAGATAAAACTTTTTTTTTATTACTGGTGCAAAAAAAAATTTCTGTCTGTTTTTTACACAAAATTAAAGGAAATGCGGAAAATGGCAATATTGAAAAAATCTACTTATTCTTGCCTAAAAATTAAGCCATTTCCGCCAGTTTTCACCAAGAAAAAATCATTTAAAAACATCGTCAAAATATCAAACTGTCAAAGATTAAAATGTCGCAATAATGAACGTCACCGAGCACATCGCTATGGAATCGCCTTGATTTATAATTAAAGATGGTGTGTTGCGAGAAGTGCTCTCTCCTTTGAGATTTTTAAAAGTATTTTCCTGTTTTTCGTAGATTTTAAAATAAAAGTATTTGAAAAAATAGTGTTTTCAACTCGCGGCTAAACTGTGCTTTTTTTTATTCGCGTTTTAAATATCTCGCTGCGCTCGTTATTTAAACCAACGCTTGTAAAAAAAGCACCATTTTAGCCATCAGTTGTGAAAACTACTATTTTCAGTATACACACGCGTCAAAAAAGCATCAAGATATTGATTATGATATCAAAAGATCGTTATACTCTTTTCAACATTTTTTTGGGAAAAATCGGTTAATAAATAACAATATATGACTTTTTGAATACTAAGGCTCATGGACTATTGGGCTATGGGATTGAACGAAGAGGAATCAACCAATCGGGATGATTTTTTTGTTGAAATACTAAAAATTGAGTCTAGTTTAAATAGTTCAGTGTTGATGGGGGTCCCATTAGATGCACTGAAAAACAGTTACGCACGGAGAAACCGAGTAAAAGAACTTTTGGAAAAGTACTTTCAACTTTGGACGCTAATAACTTTTTTCCTACATCGGAGAGTTTAACTTGATAAAGGACTTCAATGAGTCTGGTTTAATTGCTGTGGAATGATTATTAATTAGAATGTGAGACGTGGGCGGTTGAAAAATAAAAATAGAATCCAAGATGGGGGCAGAAGGGGCAACATGAAAAATGCGCAAATTCAGGGTTAAGGTCTCCATCGAAGACTCTTTCGAACTCGAAATTTTTAGGTCAATTGCTTGTTCAACAAACAATTTTAAATCTTATAGCATAATCTGCCTACTTACCCATTGGGAACCTCAATTCTCCTTTCAATAATCGTAGCGTTATTGACCTTAAGAATCCCATTATCACTCCATATCTTTACAATTTTTTCCCCTAAGGTCGAAAGTGTCAGACCATCCGTAAAATTAGTCAGGTCTACTTTGCTACCCAAGACCACATGCTCCAAGAGAAGCTTCTTGACAAGGTCGGGCTTCCTGAGAATGCTTTCTTCTTTTATGGATGGGTTCGTTGGGGCAAAAATCGTGAAAGGCTTATCTACGAAAAAAAATTTATTTTTAATCTTCTTTTTAAACCATGGTTTTTCGTTGGTTGTCCTTCAAAATTTTAATGACTATTTTTACATTGCTTCCGTATTTAGCAGGGAAAATATGACATATATGTACAGGTTGTTTTAATTCGATGCTCACCATGGGGATCTCCTAAACGGAAGGAGATACGAAAAGGTTTAAATTAGGGCAAAGTTGCGCAATTTGATGCTTTGCCCAAAACTAAAAAAAAAGCTTACAAATTCCGGATAGTTCCGGAGATCGGCGGAAAAAACCGAAATCCTCATTTTTAGTATTTATTTTTCTGAGCCCTTATTCTTAAAGCTGTGAAAAAACGCTTAAAACTTTCTACAGGCACTTTTTTAGGATCTATCTAGTGAGAGTTCCGTTTGTGAGCCTTAACATTTCAGTATGATAGAAGCACTGTCAAGTTCATTTTTTCTTATGGACACATCCTTTTTTTCTCCTTCCGTTTGGTTCATAAAAGATGACTCATAAAATTTTTCAAACTTATTTTGACAAGTCACCTGACGTTTTGGTTTTATTCACCATCATCACCCAAATCTAATCTTTGCTTTTAACTTATTTAAAATATTTTGGAAACCCGATTCCAGTACTTTTTTTAACATTTTAAAAATTACAGTTTTTTTGACATTTTGTTATAACAAAATAACTTTAATATTATACAAATACGTTTTTTTCTTTGTTTTTTAATCTTTGAATTTGGAATGATCATGGTCAATTAACTCAAAACGTCAGGTATTTGTCAAAATGAGGTTGTAAAATATCTGTCATCTTTCATAAACAGTACTCAAGTCACACCAAAATATCAAATCTGGAAAACGGAACTCTCATTAGGCAGATCTTAAAAAAGTGCCTGTAGTTTAAGCGTTTTGTGACCGCTTTAGGGCGCAGAAAAATAAAAAAAAAATAGAGATTTCGGTTTTTTTCTCCAGAACTACCCGGAATTTGTAAACTTTTTTTTTTGGTTTTGAGCAAAGGGTAACTTTGCCCTAATTTAAACCTTTTTCTATCTCCTACCGTTTAGGAGATCCCCATGGTGAGCATCGAATGTGGAACACCGTATATAGGGAATGGATATCCCAGCGACAAAAGCTTGCTGGTTTTGGGCCAATCTTTACCGGGCAGAATATCGGAAACGAGAAAACGAAATCTGTTGAAATTTGGCAGGAATGTTTATTTTTGAATTCCTCATAACCATATCCAGACAGTTTTTTGCTGTACTCTTTCATTTTCGAAATAAAATAAATACGGGTAACAATAGTAAAAAATCTTAGCTGGCTTTTTCTTTAGCCTCGTCGGTAATACAGAAATCTGGAACATCAATTTTTGAATTTTTTTATTTTTTGAAAAAAATACACCAAATTTTGAAAAATCCTTTGGATACGGTTGAAGATTTTTATAAATCCTATTATCTGATAACAAAAAAGTTATGGTTTTTTTATTTGTAAGCGATATTCGGCCGGAATTCTGAAACGCCAAGGTCACGTAATTTAGTAGGCCCAAGGAAACTGAAGTAAGTTCGATTGGAGTATTGGAATTCAGGTACCGCATAGCCACCGGCCACTTTTCTAATAGAACATGCGGCCAATAAATTGATACATGTCAAGTGATTAAAATAATACGGAAATTTGTTATTGTTTTGATGTTGAATAATGACTTTCCTTTGATTGATGAAGCATGAAGCCGAGCATCTAAACCTTTTAAAAAAGCATTAATTAATGGTTACGTTCCTAATAAGTTATACTTTTTTCACATATGGTGTTCGTACCGTGTTCTGAACACTGCACGATCTCACTCAAAATGGTATTAGTGATGCCACCTATTGTTGATCTTTCAAAAAAATAGCAAAGCAGTGTTGTCAAATCTATGCCGTTTTTGTGGTCTTAAAGAGTCATTTAGAATAGCACAAAATTCGCAAGCTGACATTTGTCAAATTTTTTATTTGGATAAATTAAGTGTACAGCTCATCACCGACCGAAAGTTAAGTGCTATTTACAAGGCATCTTTAAAATCAGAGCCCGTCCTCCCAAAAATTTGCACAGTTCACCATAAATTAACAAATGCTTGCTTTTCTAAATGAGCCTTAACGATGCGTTGACAGTTTCATAAGTAAAAAGGCATAACGGAGACATAAGAGGTTGACAACGGCTTTTAGAAATGGCGTATTTTATTGTTGTTTTCATGGCATTTAATTTTGAGTGATTTATGCTAGCAAGTGAGTTTGGAATTAAAAATAAAGACAATAAATTACAATTCGATTATTCTGACACAAAGGCAGGAATTTAAGCTACAAATTAAGCTTTAGGATACCTCATCTGTTATTTGCAGAAAATACTTAGTTTTTGTGGAATTTTAATATAATCCGCGAAGCAAGACAACTATAGAAGTTACTCAAAAAAAAGCCAAGAAATTCCAACTCTAAAAAGTAAACAACACAAAAGAAAAAGTAAACAAAAAACTATGGTTATACGTCAAGTCGGACCAGAGATCAAATTTACCCAGGGAATATAAATTTACCTAACCGTTAGGCCCCTCAGATTGCTCCGTTCGTTCGTTCAAATTTGCCACTTTTTCTTTGGTGATATCCAATCCCTATATGTTCTATTTCCCCTGGTATTTAGGTACCTTAATAACAAACCAGCTTCCGCATAATTTCATCTGAGCCAGATTCCTATAACCCGCGCGTATATTACATATTAACTTTGCGTGGTCCTTCATGAATTTAAACTGGGATTAACTGTAAAACCCATCTCGATGATTTATGCAGAATAGCGGTTTAGGAGCAGTTAATTAAATAAAGCTTATTTTCGGCAATGCAGCTCAGTCCGCATATTCCAATCATTAAAAATTAAAAAGAGTAAAGACAAAGAATTAGTAAATCTTGGGATCAATATAGCGTCAATTATATTTGTATTTAATAAATGGTGATTCAGAATTCCCTAGAATGATTTGAACAGTGGTTAGATATCATTAATCGAAGAAAAGTTACGTGATTATTTTGTTTAAATTTCATTTTTTTTTCTCTGAATTAAGTAGTAAAATTTTCATATTTTTTTGGGGATTGCCTCTAATAGTAGTTTTAACAACTAGTGGCTAAAATAGTGCTTTTTTTCCAAGCGTTAGAGGAATACTCTAATCTTAAAACATATTTTCTTATGAAGTTTAAGTTACGCAAGCCAAACCTATTTTTCTTACCTAAAAATAGTTGAAATTATAATATTATCGCTCAAAAAAACCTTCAGATTGCCAAAATGGCTTGAAACAGAAATTCGAAAATTAGCAAAAAAGCCTTATTTTTTTGACTCTCCCCCGTATAAAAACCATCCGCCAACAGTAACAATAGACTCTTGGGTACAGCTTGTAATCTGTTTTAGCCACTTTCTTTTGATTTATTCTAGAGAGACCCGTATTTTCTTAATTGAAACAGAACAGTGGCTATTTTTCTCACTTTGATCACGGATATCTCAGAAACTGGTCATAGCAACAAAATAAAAATTATCCATTTTCTTTGGTTCGTGGTTGGTTGGTGGTTTCATGGTTCTTTAATGTTTTTAAAACTTTGATAATGTTCACCTCCATTAATACCAACCCTACCCAACCCGACACAAAAAAGGCTAACCAACAAAACTCAACCTCAAAAACGGCTGTCGTAACTTTAATACGACCGTCGTAACTTTAGACTCAGAGTTAAAAATAATATGACGTAAGTTTAGGCAGTCACTTAGAGAAGAATTTTCTAAACTAAGTAAATAAAAACTACAAAAGTAAAAGAAAAACAAGTAGCATTTATTGGGCAAATTTCTCACTGAAACATTCTCAAAATTTAATCAGCTTTTCATTAATCCTTATAGGAAAATGTAATTAAGTATGTATAGGCTGAGACCGCGAACATTATTTATATCCTCAGCGAATCTAGACTCTTGTTTTTTTTTGCTTTTATCCTTTTTTTACTTAGATTAAAAAGAGACAAGATACCTGACACTTACGGAGACTTTGGTTATATTATTATATGAAACAGTGTTTACCTTTCTATTCTTTACAGTAAACACACCAGTGGCGTACCTACTTAAATATAAATTTACACATGGATTATATTATTAAAATTCTGCCAAATGTTTGTAGTATAATTTTATACAAAATAAATTTATTACCAAGTTTGTATATGATTTATTGTAATTTAAATTTTCAACATAATAAAATTATGCCAAACATTAAAACAAAAAAACAAAGTTCACAGCACCTGGAACATCAAGAAAAAAAAATAATATTACCTACTAACTAAAAATTATCTTATTGTGTTTGTTAATTTTGTTATTTTTTCTGGTCATTAACAAAAACTTACTTAAACTGACTTACACAATAAAGTTAATAATTCTTAGGGTATATAGAGACATCTAGGACAGGTAAAAACAATCAAATATCAATTCGAAGGGCGAGCGCAGATGGCAGCGGCGGCAGTATAAATCAACCTTAATATTCTCATAAGAGGTAGGAATTCAATATTAACTTTTATTGTTGTTTTCAAGTTTTTTTAAGGACTTTACCTACCTTCATCAAAAATATGCTTTATTTTATCGTCTTTTTAAAAAAAAAACCTTATAAAATCCTTCGAAAATATCTGATTTGACGCATTGGGCATTAACTACTTCAACAAAAGTATTATAAACTTTAAAAATTAAAAAAAAAACGTGTTGATTGATATTTGAATCTAAGGATCTACTAATTTAAGTATATTTCATAAACTTTTTTTTATTTTCTACCTACCGGTATGTACCGCCACTGACTGATTTTACTTGCTCTCCCTTTGTTTTCAAAAAATTGGACAATTTGTTCCAAAATATCACTTAAAATGCACTGAAATCTTCTCCTACTAGAAAAAAACACACTATAAACGTTTTTTGACAAAATGTGTTTATAAAACGACTTCCAAACTGCTTAAAACATCCTGATATTTTAAAATAAATAACACGGTTCTAACGTCGTTTAAAAGGATAGAAAAGTAATGGATATTTCTCACCTTTGTTTTGTTTGTGATTTTATTTGTAAATAAACAGTGGTTATTATTTGCCAAGTAGTTTTCGTTGGAGCAGATATCTTGCCTCTTTTTAATCTAAGTTTTTTTAGGAATTAAGATTCTCGTTCTTGTATATGTAGATTTTCATTTAGACCCGCCTGTACACTCTTCATCCACACATGTCTGTTAGAGATAATTAGTTCAAGTAGATAGTTGGAAGCTCCTCCACTGGTCGATTCAATTAATTTTGATTATGTTGTATAACTAGTGCTAGTTAAGAAAATGGGTCGTTTTTATTTCGTTTCTTCAACTTGTTTCTGAGATATCCGCTATCAAAGTGAGAAAAATAGCCACTGTTATGTTTCAACTCTCTCTAGAATAAATGAAAAAAAAAATGACTAAAATCGCTAAACAAAACAGAAGCTGTGTCTATTATATTATATATTGTATGTATGTTATACAAGCATTATATTATATTTTATATATATATTATACAAGCAAGAGTCTATTGTTATTGTTCAACGGATGCCTAGTTTTTATACGGGGGATAGTCAAATATAAGGCATTTTTGCTAATTTTCGAATTTCTGTTTCAAGCTATTTTGACAATCTAAAGGTTTTTTTGAGTCATAATATTATAATTTCAATTATTTGTTTTAAGATTGCCTAAAAAAAAGGTATCGCGTTCACAATATTTTGTGAGCAGCAAAAATATCGTAATTTGCAGCCTTCATGCAACTATCTCCCAAATGTCATATTTGAGTTGCGTAAAGGGGGCGATCCAAGATATCTCTCTATTAAATGTATGCATTCCAACGACCCTTCAAAGATGCGACGCAGAAAAAATATCAGATATGGTTACCAAAATTATGGAAAAATTTTGCGCAGTTTTAAACAACCCTTCTCACACAGTGTTAATGGGAAAGTTATCATTGTTTAAAAATGAAACTTTAACAATTGGTTCTTTTCTTCCTGTTTCCTGAAAGAAGTTTCCTCCTCCACTTTAAGACTTGTGAAAACTTATCTTTAGTCCACGGTAGGACAAGAGAGACTTAATGATCGAATTTTTTATTTAATTTTTTTTTTAAGAAAAAGGGCGGGGTAGCTAGGTTAATATTAACTTAGCGACTCCACATGTTTAGTTATCACGGAATTTAAAAATTTCAAAAACCAGTATTTTTAGCATATTATGTGCTAATTTTGTCTACGATCAGAAAATTTTGTACTCGTCTGATTTCCGAGAAAATCGATAAAAAGTATATCACATTATATTATTATTAATAACCTAGCATCCCATTCTGAAGTGTGATTCCAAAGTGACAATTTATGATTCCAAAATTATGTGCTTCATAAATATGTACAAGAAAATTCTGAATTTTTTGTTTGTAGTACAGTTTTTTAGTGGGGTACTTAGGTTAATATTAACCCAGCGACTCCACCCTAAAATTTTAAAAAGTATATACCAAAATGATGTGCTCTACGATTATATAAGAAAAAAATCGAATTATTCATTTTAAATGATGTTAATATTAACCTAGCTATCCCACACTTTTTTTCTAAAAAAAACATAATTTAAAATGAAAAAATCGATTTTTTTCTTATATATATTCGTATACATAAATAGCACATAATTTCAAAACCAAAAAATTTTAGTTTGGCCCCATATTTCCTGATGGGGTAAAAGGTAAAAAGAATTTCATACATCTTTGGTGGGGTTGCTAAGTTAATATTAACCTAGCTAACCCATTTTCTTTTTCGATTTTCTCAGAAACCAGTAGGGCACAAAATTTTTTGATTGAGGACGAAATTCGCACATAATTAGCACATTATGGTGTGACTAAATTTTGATTTTCTTGAGGTTGGGTCGCTAGTTTAATGGAGGTGTTGGGTGGTCTACGTCAGTTTTGTCTGTCTTAAAAATGAGTTGAAAAGAAAATCCAAAATTAATATTTTTTTACCAGAAATTGGTAATTTTTTTATGCCTCGACAACAAATCCAGATAACAAAAGACAGAAAAAAAAAATATGTTGTTTAATTTGCAAATATTAGGTATATTTTAATCGCCAGACCCAGCCGTGTTGCCAATAGATGCCAGACCTCTGGGCTGTGAGAACCAAGTCCAAGGGGTTGCAGGGAAACACGGTTCGTGTGTTGTGGTAGTCCAAAATGTGCATAAACACTGAATGTATTTTTTTGGCCATTTGGGCTGCCAGAACTCAACATCTAGGTTGTGGTGACTCATGATCAGGGCTGAGAGAACCCTGCCTTTGGGCTACCAGAACTCAGCATCTGGTTTGTGGTAACTCATTGTCTGGGCTGGGAGAACCCTACCTTTGGGCTACCAGAACTCAGCATCTGGGTTGTGGTAACTCATGGTCTGGGCTGGGAGAACCCTACCTTTAGGCTACCAGAACTCAGCATCTGAGTTGTAGTATAGTCAGTCGGGGTAACTTTGAACCATTATGGGTAACTTTGAGCCATTTGGAAAATTCAATTAAACACATGAAAAGTTCCAACAAATAATTTTCCAAGTTGCTCAAAGTTACCCACAGTGGATCAAAGTGACACCAAATGACTGTACTAGTATTATGAAAAAATATAAAACTTATTTTTATTTTTATAAGAAACTACAAGGTTAAAAATGTTTTAGTCGAAGAAAAATTTTCATTTCACCTCCAGCACGAACGCTACTAGACGAACGAAGCCTTGACTCTCAAGTCGCCCCGGCTGACTGTATATAAAATATAATAAATAAATAGCTAACTACACAGCGCTATCCATTATAAACCAGTATAGAATTTTTGAGTCTTGATCTAAGATTAAAAGGGCACTCAAAGGAAATCATCACTTTTTCTGACATATTTTATATTAGCGATGCCTATTTGTGAGTGATTCAAAGTTGGAAATCAAAGTGTTTAATCCAGGTTTGAATTTTCGTTATTTCCACCCAAGATCTTTTAATCTTTTGTTTTTAGATTCTTTTCGGTTGATGTAACTGATTTGGAGGTTTTTTAATTTCTTTTTTTTTTAATTGGCTTGGCTATTGGAAATATTAACACGCCAGGACGAATCCGTATCAGGTAACTTGGATAAGTACCATTGCGGAACGATGCCTATTTGTGAGTGATTCAAAGTTGGAAATCAAAGTGTATGATGGTGCTTGATGATGTATGGGGAGGGTGACCAGTGGAAACACTGACCAGCCTACGCTGGTTGCCCAAGGCGAAACACCGTTTAATCATTTCTGTTTTTGCTTTGGTCCTTTGTGTGTTCCTTGTGGGATGCTCATCCAGGTTTGAATTTTCGTTATTTCCACCCAAGATCTTTTGATCTTTTGTTTTCAACATGGTGGTGTTAGGTGTTAAGGCGGCGATTAATCAACAGAATCAAAACGAGGCCGTACCAGAAAAATAAAAAATGCACTGATGGTGAATCTTTTCATGATCGAAATTTCAAATGAAAAAAAAATATTTTTATTATCAAATAAACCTAAAAAAACGCTAAAATATTAAGTTAATCATTTTGGTCCGTATTTAACTTCTTGATCCTGATGATGATATATCGTGGTATCTACGAAACGAAACGTAGGATTAAAATTCCAAGAAGACAATTGTGTTTTTGTAAGAAGGTTATCAATATCTCTTAAATTCAGGGAGATATCATCAATTGGTAATTCCAACCATTTTTCTTTCCCTTGTAGCTCAAAAACTACAAGAGACAGACTAAATCTGTTAGTACCTATTTTTAAAGCTCAAAAAAGTAATACAGTAATGCGGAAACCGCATGTTGCTTTCAATTATAACGGAGTTTTTCGGTTAGAATACGATAACACTGTCCAACAATTTTTTTTTTTTTTTGTTTTCTTCAACTTATGAGTTAATTCCTACCAATTTTGGGTTGCGAAAAACGAATATGACAAAGAAAATTTTTTATTAGCTCTAGTTTCGGTGGTAAAAAATAATGAGTTTTTAATTTAATAAGGATTTTGAGGTAACGAAAAATATTAATTATGCATGCTAACAATATTAAAAGGTGTATTTTTAATGACAGTTACACACTATAAATGACAAAAGAACACTCACCCGTGGTTGAATATATGAATTTGGCTTTCCTCTTGTAAGTAATTTCTGGAGTATCCCTATACATAAACCAGCAGTAATCCGCGAGCATTGCTTCATTCCAGCGGCCCTGATATCTCCGTTCCATGAGATAAATATCCTGGTGGAATCTTTCCTCATGCTCGTCACTGACAGCTCCACAACTGGGTAGGAAAAAATGAAGATTTGAGTGGACAAAATGTATTTTTAGTGACATATTACATCCGAGTTGATGGTACTCTTCTAGAAGTACTTTTACCAATTGAGTGTAATTTTCCTGCCTTCTGTTCCCTAAAAATCCATGCATAACTCCCTTAAGAGCTTCCCAAGATTCCTTTTCTTTTCCTTTCAGAATCAGGTCGAAAGCAGGATCCTTTACGAGTTCACGCATTTGTGGCCCAACGAAGATGCCTTCCTTGACTTTTGCATCACTTAGTTTGGGAAATTTTTGTCTCAAATATTTAAAAGCCTGACCATCTTGGTTTAAGCCTTTGACAAAATTCTTCATTAAACCGAGCTTGATATGTAGGGGTGGAAAAAGAACATCTTTTGGATTCACGAGAGGCTCGGCAACGACAATTTTCTCGCTAGGTTTAAGATTCCTTGCAGGCCAATCTACTTGGATATAGTGTGATTTCCTATCTCTACTATCCCACATAAATAAAAAGCAACAGTATTTAGTGTACCCTAATTGCATTCCTAATAGTATAACAATATCTTTTAGGTCGCCACAGATTTTCCACTTATCTTCAGCATATTTAATTTAGTTGAGGAGGGTTGCCATATTTGCATAAGTCTCCTTCATATGAACTGCGTGACCAACAGGAACAGAAGGAAGACGAATGCCATTATGAAACAATACAGCTTTTAAACTAAGCTTGGAAGAGTCTATGAATAGCCCCCCTTCAGTTGGATTATGCTCCATTTTCAAACTTTTCATCAGACCATTAACATCACAGCAAAAAACAAGATTATTATCCTTCTTAAAAAAAGGTAACAGATTCCGTTGCCGCTATCTGTACTTAGAGCATATACATATAGGTACATATTTTGTGACTTAGAGACCCTGACATCTGGTTGAAGAAGATTCCATTGCTGTAACCTTGATCCTAGAAGTTCTGACTTCTCCTGTGACAAGTCAAGATCTCGAATGAGATCATTTAACTCAGACTGGCTCAATCTGTGTGGCTGATCATCTTTTTCTTTAAAATCAGGGTCGTGTTATATTGAAGGCATGTTTAATTCCTTATCTTCACTCTCTAATTCCAATTCATAGTTTTGAGGTAGAGTAGGAATTGGTAAACTGTCTGAATGTGGTATAGGTCGAATAGTAGATGGGAGATTCGGATATTGAACTGTTCCTCTTTTTTTCATTGACAATTCTGCATTTATAGGTGGAGTCAAGCAAAAATAGCAGTCATCTATGTGGTTTGTAGGCTCCTGCCAAACCATGGGCATCCCAAAAGCCATCGATCGTTTTTTATTTTTAAGCCATTCTCGTAATAGAACTGAACACGAGTTGCAACATATATGTGGAGCCCATGACTTATCCTGGTCTCCTACCTTCATTCCAAAATAATGTTGGTAAGGCGTAACAAGAGGCGTCAAATTGCGTTTCTGTGAAGAAAACGTTATTTCTCCACAAATATAACCAAAATTGTTAACTGAATTTACACATACAATAAGTTTTACTTTAAAAACACTTCAAAACAACAAATTTTGCACTGAACAAAACAGAAATATTGTATGTAAAATGTAAACCTTAGATTTACAGCATAAACAATATAGTCAGTTTGCGATGATATATTGTGTCTCCGTGTATTTAGTTTTATAACAATACCATACACACTACAATAACTGTGCGTTCGATTAGAAATATGAAACTGAACTGTAAGATATCGGTCGCCCTGAATAAAAAGACGCGCAATTACGCAATTATTTCGGAAAGTAGGGAGTCCCCGCTTATATATATCGAGAATAGTAGGGTTGTATTGCAAATATCGATAGCTAAATTAAAACTATCGATAGTTCTGTACTTTTATCTCTATCGATATTATCGATAGTCAATTTCGATGGTGGCGTACCACTATTTCTAACTCCCCACTCTATCCAGTTCTCTGCCCTTTCTATTATTTTCTCGTTCGATGCTTTTAGAGGATATAAAATGTAAAATATCACCTTATCTCCAAATCTAGAGCTAATCTCTAATTTTTATGGTGATTTTTGAATTCAGTGGATGAAAATACTTAAGAATTAGCTATTTTTGAGCCCGAAACATTTTCATTGTTGGACAGTGTAATTGATCACACGTTAATTTTATTCTATGCAAATTTGTTCAGAGTGCATGTTGGGTATACCCCCACATGGCAAGAATATTGGTATATTGCGTGAATATTATATTCTTGAAACATTCGGAATGTTCAAAACACATTTTGTCATTGTCCAACGGTCTACTTTTTATGCATATTATATAGACGCAATATGTATTCAAAAATATAATGTTCAGGTTACATTCATTCTGAATATTCACTGAATAATAAAAAAGTGGACCATTGGACATTCAGACGTTGTGCTTTGAACATTTTGAATGTTCCAAGAATATTCACGCAGTATACTAATATTCTTGCTATGGTGGGTATAAACATCAGGCAGGGGGACGGGGGGGGGTTAAAATCGAAGGCAAACCACTTCTGTAAATTGCCCCTATTCAAAACTTTAAAACGCGCAGGCATGTCATAGGATAATCGCAGACCAAAATAAGAGAGTTCAGTTTTATCGTTAGTGATTTTAGATTTGTGTAAAAGTTTCGTTTTGGTCTATTCATGTTTTAAATTTTCACCCCGTTGGTGTTCCGGTGATGCGTGCAAAAAATACTTAAATAGGTAGGTCCTTAATATTCGTGGAAAATTTAATTATTAAACAACTACAAGAAAGCAGTATAGTCACCAACAAAATGCATATAGTTAAATGATCACCACCAGAAAATCACTTTTTTAAAAAACTTTATTTATTACTACGGTTTACAACTATGTAACTCTTGCTACTTCTAAACCTAAGAACAGACTGACTGGTATATCTATACGACTATATCCTGAAAGAAAAAGTGCGTTTGTTTTTATATTAAGATGTTTACATTAGAAAGGTTAATGCTTAATGTTAAAATAATGATTAGAACGTTTACTTTCAAAAACATATCAGTGAATGTGTAATTATCTACTTATGGGTAAAGAATGTGGAGACGTAACATCTCCCTCCTTAGAAAAGTTCATGTCCTCATGAACATATTTCTTAACTTTTTCAAAAGTTACAAAATTTTCTACATGTTGTGAAAGTTTTGTATAAATTCTTTTCCTAATTAGAAAAATAGCACATATTATACAAAGGCTTATTATGCTTAAAATAATAACTGTAACCAAATAGGAGGAATGATGTGCAAACCTATTTTCAAGAAAAATGGGTTCACTTAGATCCCGTGAAATAAGTTCTGGGCTTTTTATGTGTTCAAGTTTTAAATTAATTGTAGAGTTGATTGGCAAAATGCTAGTATTAAGTGTTGTGCTAAAATCAATTAAATTATCTTTTGTAAGAAATTTTTGATTTTTATAGATAATTTCGCAATTGCTATTTAGTAAAGCGCATTTGGGAATTTTGAATTTCTTAAATTGTTGACAATTCTCAAAAACTTCATGAGTTTGTTTAGAGCATAATAAAAGATTATTTGTGAAAGTTAAAAGAGAAATTTCAAAATTGTTTTGAACTTGTACTGATGTGCAATTTTTAAGTGTGCAGTTTGACTGTATATTTGAATAGCAAATCCATTTTCTTGAAATTTCAATACAATTTGAATACCAAGAGGAACAATAGTATTTGCTAGGTATAATTAACAATTGATTTTGCTCGTTTGGCAGAGGATAAATAAATTCTAGATTACATTTTTGGTTAGTGAATATAGGTATCTTAAGAACTAATACAATCATATCGTCGTAAAATACAATTCCTGACTTACATACTAAGGTTAGTTCCGAAAGATGCTGCAAGGACCATAAGGTTTTATCATCATAATGGTGTTGCAAAAATGACCAAAGTTCAGTAATTTGTTGAGTTGAAAATAATTCGAGATTAACAGTTTCTAAATGGGCAAAAGAAATAGTTCGCAATATTTTTTCCAAATAATTATGCAAATTTTCCAATTGTGTTTGTTGATTAAGAAGGCTAAATAATAGTTGAATCTCTGTGTTCACTATCTCAAATTCGTTGTGTATTTGTAAGGTGTTAACATTAATTGATTGAATAGCACGGCTAAGTGTGTGAGTAATATTTCCTGCATATGAAGAGAAATCATTAATTTTTTGAATTATTTTGTATTCGTTGCTTTTTAAAATGTTCATGTTTTTGTTTATTAGTTCTAGATCTTCGTTATCTAAGTTGCCTGTGATAAATTTTACGCCTGAACCAAGAAAGTTAAAAAGTCCTCTTTTGTATCTTTCGTTTTTGTTAACTGACGTAATACGCGAGTATATGTCATAGCTGTCATATAAAAGGTTGTTAAGATGATTTAGTTTGTTATGAAAAATAGTATTGTTTAATTTTTGAGATATGATTGATTTTAATATTACTTCGTTTGTAACTGTTAGTTGGGCTATAGTAAACTTAATTTGTGTAAGATTAAAATAAATAAATGTCTTATGATTATGATCAAAAACTAAGGCTTGATCGATTTTTTCATTGTAATACCCTGTAGTAGGAACTTCATGTACTTGAAGGGCCTGGTTGAGGGTTGTCAGAAGGGTCAGGAGGCTCCTGTAATGAAACATCTTTTTTAGGTTTCTTTCTTATTCTTTTAATATTTCTGACATGAATTTTCGCTTTTTGCCTGTTTGGTGTTTTTCCAGTTAAAGTGTTATTTTTTATTTTAGTAATTTTTAAGGGAATGTATTTGGGGTTAATTTTACTTGGTTTCGTTTGTTTTTTATAAACAATTTGTTCTTGAGCCAATTCTAATGTCTCATTAGGTTTATTATTTCTTTTCTCTGTATTTTCTTGTTGTTTTCGAAGGGTATTTTGGTACACTTCGTTTATAAAGGGTAAAACTTCGTTTTTCCGTTTTTCATTATATTGCTCGTAAAGAGTTAAGTCATGGTTAATTATGGGTTCATTCATGTAGGGTCCATAAATTAGATTAAAAGGTGTAAAACCAGTGGTTGAATGTTTGCTTTGATTGTATATCAAGATGGCTGATGTCATTAAGTTTGGTATTGGTTCGTGAGGGTTTTGCAATTTTAATATTCTTAATTTTTCAACAAGAGTAGAATGTAGTCTTTCAACTAAGCTGTTTGAGGTAGGGTTGTAGGGGGTAGTAAAATGTATCTCAATGTTAAAAAGTTTACAATATTCTTGTACTGTCTTATTTTTGAATTCTAAACCAGAATCAGCTACTATTTTTTCTGGAGTATTATGGTGCGAAAAATAATGTCTAAGTTTATTTAAGACAGAAATTCCATTTTTGTCTTGAATGTGATAAGCCTGAGCATATTTTGAAAATGAGTCAATTATTGTTAAAAAGTTGCAGCTTTGAGTGGAAAAGGTATCTAGGAAAATAGTTTTAAATGGTTTTTCGCTTAGTAGGGGTCCTTGGTAAGATATGTGGTAGGGATTTCTTTCGTATTTTGATTGTAAACAAATATCACATTGATTTATGTATTCCTGAATAGTATCTCGCATTTTTGGCCAGTAATATTTTTCTTTAAGTGTTTGATAAGTTTCATTTATGCCATTATGATTTTTAGTGTGATAATTTTCAATTTTTTGTTTTTGTTGTTCTGTGTTAATGATGTCTTCAAGGTATTTAGTGGCAAAAATTAATTTAGCTGTAGGGTTTAACTGACAATTTACGATATCTTGAAACTTTTGTTTTAGATCTTCTTTGGGGATAAATACTACGAAGGTAGTGTCGGGTCGTATAATTTCTAATAAAATTTTGTTTAAGTGCTCTAGTTCCCTTTCTTTTTGGACACGACAAGAATAATGATTTTTATTAAAGGGTTTAGAGTGGTAACAATAATAATTTTTTCCATAATCGATAACTAAGCGATTTTGTGCAAAATTTAAAGGACTTTCAGAAATCGGTAAATATTTTCCGGTGTTGTCTTGATTTGAATGGACAGTTATGTCTGATTGGTTATCTTCGTTTAATTCAGGAAGTATAAAATCATCGGGATTGGCAACATCGTCACCTATGTTGGGAGCAATTGATTCGGTTTCGTCATTGTTTATTTCGATTCTAGAAAGCGCGTCAGCAACAAGATTTTCTTTTCCCTTTTTATATTTTATTTCAAAATTAAATTCTTCTAATTTTAATTTCCATCTAATTAAACGCGAATTTGGTTCTTTTATTTTCGAGAGCCAAACAAGGGGGCTATGATCAGTTTCAACAATAAATTTTTGTCCGTAGAGATAGGGTCTAAAATGTTTGGTTGAATCGATAATGGCTAAGAGCTCTTTTTCAATTGTGGAATAATTGCGTTCGGCGGTGTTAAGTGTTCGAGAATAGTAAGCAATCGGTTTTTCATTTTGAGATAAGACGCTACCTATGGCAACGTTGGAAGCATCGGTCGTTAATTTAAAAGGTTTTGAATAGTCAGGGTACTGGAGTACGGGAGAGTTCGTAATTAGTTCTTTGCATTTTTCGAAAGCTTCTAGGTATTGGGGATCATTAAGGTTTATTTTCGTATCTTTTCGTAGACATTTTGTAAATGGTATTGTTATTTTTGCAAAATTTCTAATAAATTTTCGGTAATAACCAATTAATCCGAGAAAAGATTTAATTTCGGTTCTTGTTTTGGGCAATGGATATTTGGTTATAGCTTCGATTTTATTGGGGTTTGGTTTAATTCCTTCGGGTGTGATTATGTGTCCTAAAAATTGAACTTCTTGTTGCAAAAATTCAGATTTATCAAGTTGTACCTTAAGATTTACGTCACGGAATTTTTGAAATATTTTTCTTAAGTGAACTAAATGTTCTTCAAGGGATTTTGAAAATATAACGACGTCATCCATGTAAACAAAACAAAATTTGTAAAGGTAATCGCGTAAAATCTCATCCATCATGCGTTGAAATGTAGCCGGGGCATTTTTTAAACCAAAAGGCATTCTTAAGTATTCAAAATGACCATGATTAACAGTAAAAGCAGTTTTTTCTATTGATTGGGGATCAACTTCAATTTGATGGAATCCTTGGGCTAAATCAAGGGTTGTAAAATATCTGCATTTGCCTAAATTATCTAAGATTTCGTCAATTCGGGGTAAAGGATATTTGTCTTCAACTGTTTGTGTATTTAATTGTCGATAGTCTATGACCATTCGATATTTTTTTATGCCAGATGCGTCAGTTTTTTTTGGTACAATCCATACAGGGGCTGAATAAGGGGAAATAGAGGGTCGTATTATTTTATTATCGAGTAATTTTTGTATTTGTTTCTGTATTTCTATATTCATTGTAGGTGGGTGTCTAAAAGATTTTACGTAAATAGGGCGATCGTTGGTGGTCCTAATAAAATGTTTAATCTGATTTGTAAATGTTAGATCAGAATTTTCTGAATACATGACATCATAAAATTCTTTGCACAATTTGGTGATATGGATTTTTTCTAGTTCTGACAAATGATTTAATCTTAACTGTTGGATTACTTCATTTTTTTGGAAAGATTTTGGCGGATTTTTAAGTTCAAAATGTTCTTGGGGAATTACATGCATTCGTTCAAGAAAATTTACTTCAATTTCTGAATGGGGTTTTGGTAAATGGCAAAGGCCATTTTGCACTTTGATTAGAGTGTCGGGAATTATATAATCTCCGATTTGAAAAGATGGGAGAATTGCATCGCCATTATAATAGTCAACAGGAATAGTTAATAAATTATTGTAGTTTCTTATAGATTTTTCAAGGGGTTGATTATACATATTAGCAAAGGGGATTTTTATATTATTTATTATTAAGTTTTTTTCTTGGTAATTTACTATGGCTTTTAAGTCTTCTAAATCGCTAGTTCCTATAAGGGCGTCAAAATGTTTATGCCAATCCAAGATTCTCATTTTAAAATTTTTCTTTATTCCAAAGTCAGATAAGAGTTGCAAATTTAGATTTTTGTTTGCTTCGAATTTTTGTTGGCATGCTATTACTTGAAAGGGTTCTTCAAAAATTTGATTTTGATAAAGGCTTGCAATTTTTGGAGTTATTATTGAGTCGGATGCTCCAGAGTCTATTAAAACTGTAATTTGTTTTTGCGGTAAATAAAGATAAGGAAGTTCTGTTTTTAAACAAATGTTATTTAAGTCAATGGTGGATCGTGAGGCAGGTTGGAAAAATTTTGTATTTCGTCTGATTGAGGTTCGTTTTGGATTTCGTAAAAATTTGGGTATAATTCATTTTGTGTTGAGAAACTGTCTTCTAAATTTTCTTGTGAAAAGTTTTGGTTTTCGTACTGGTAATTTTCAAAATTTTCACATGTAGGGAAGGAAAGATTATTATCTTGTACTTCAATATTATGCATTTGACGTTGTCGATTTGTTAGAATAGTGGATGTGGACATAGGTTGTGGGGTGTCTCTCGCTGGAATTGCATTTCTGGGGTGAAAAACATTTTGGGGTTTGCCGAAAACTTGTGCATTAGTAGGGAATTGTCTGGGAGGTAATTGTCGGGGTTGAATTGGTATTGGTTGAGATTTCCATACATTATTGTTATTATTTTGTTGCGGAAACTGTTGGGGTCTAACATTTGGGTTTAGTTGTTGTGCAAATGTAGGTCTGGGTAAGAATTGTGAAAATGATGGTTGCTGGAAAAATGATGGTTGGTTTTGCTGAAATCTGTGTGGTACATTAAGTTTTGCAGGTTGTATAACGTTTTGATTGTGGTTTTTAATTAATGGGGTGTGTTGAGTTGTAAATCTAAGTTGTGATTCGAGTAAATTAAATTCGGTTAAGAGTGTGTACACCGAATCGAGAGTAGTTGGTTTTTGTTGAATAAGAATATTTTGTAAATTTGGTGGTACATTTGCCATAAAAGTTATTACTGCTTGATAACTTGTTTGAGAAATAAAAGCTGTTTTAATGTTTTCGTCGCTAACTTCAGCATGGATTTTTAAATGAACTCGGTTTAAAAATGATTTTAGTCTACCGAAAAAGTCCATGTTATTTTCGTTTTTAAGTTTAGAAAAATAATTTATTTCCTGCATGAGAACTTGATAAGAGATGGGATCTCCGTATTTTTCTCTGAGAGCAGTTTTAATTGTTGGCCAGGTGGTCAGGTCTGGTCGTGAAAGTAAAAAGTCTTGCGCATCTTTTACAATTCGCGAGCCTATGCAATATTCTGTTAATTCTGAGTGTTGTACTTTAAACTTATTATAAAACCTATCTATTTTTAAAATAAAAGACTCTAAATGTTCCGGTTTTCCGTCAAATGTTGGGAGGTATGAGGCTAATAATTTAAATTCTTCCATTTTTGTACTCTTACAAACTACTTGATTATTATTTGAAGGGGTTTCTAGTTTTAATTGAGTTAGAAAACTTGCTAAATTTTCAATATTTTCATCAGTCATGAAAAATTGTTTTCTTAATAACTACCTAATCTAAGAAGTTTTTTAACGAATAATCAGCAAAAAACTTACAGGAAGAGCAACGGGCTTCCGATAAAGATCTTCATGTGGTTTTCTCCGCAAAAGGTAAGCGTAGGCTGTATTCTTCGTGTCTTCTGGTGCGTCGGGTTCGTTGAGGAAAATTGGCCTATTTTTCCTCTGGAAAATGGGAAACAGCGTGGGATCCGTCACAATGGTTGCCCAATAAAGGAGGATCGTTTTCACTACTGCGGTCTCTTGATGAACCAGTTCCCGTAGGATAGCTACTAAAGGCTTGAGAACCACACTCTTGCAATGGTATCCCAATAAAGAAGAGCTGTAGCTATCCTGTTCGCAGCGCCAGTTAAATGATCACCACCAGAAAATCACTTTTTTAAAAAACTTTATTTATTACTACGGTTTACAACTATGTAACTCTTGCTACTTCTAAACCTAAGAACAGACTGACTGGTATATCTATACGACTATATCCTGAAAGAAAAAGTGCGTTTGTTTTTATATTAAGATGTTTACATTAGAAAGGTTAATGCTTAATGTTAAAATAATGATTAGAACGTTTACTTTCAAAAACATATCAGTGAATGTGTAATTATCTACTTATGGGTAAAGAATGTGGAGACGTAACAATATACGATATATTTATGTATATCTAACAATGCACTTTTTTTCAATTTCCTATCTGTCGGGAAAATACAATAATAATTAATCACTCGTTAATTTTTAACACGACGGCACGATGTGCATGACTCCAATCGTAATTAGATATTAAGATAGTGCGAGGAAGGGAAATTGTACAAACCCAGGATACAACCAGTAATTAAAAGCAATAATCAATTAATTTTATTCTATGCAAATTTGTTAAAGAGTACGAGTTAGGTAAGTATACCCACCTATACTTATACCTACCCAAATAGCAAGAATATTGGTATATTGCGTGCTTAGATTAAAAGAATTTGGTTATATTATAGTAAAAACACCAGTGGCGTACCTACTTATATATAAATTTACACATAAATTATAATATTAAAATTTTACTATAATATGGAATCTACAAAATCATTTAAATACCATGAAAAAAATAATTCTGCCAATTTGAGATTTGGAAGCTCCCTAATAATAAATGTTTGTAGTTGTTTTACACAAAATAAATTTATTACAAAGTTTGTATATGATTTATTGCAATTTCAATTTTAAACACAATCAAATTATGCCAAACATTAAAACAAACACAGTTGACAACACCTGGAACTCCAAGAAAAAAAAATTTAATATTATCTACTAGCTAAAAATTATGTTATTGATAGAGGAAGTAATAGCTACGCGAGAGTGACCGATACTGTGTTATACTTGGGGAACATTGTTTAACGGCGACACGAGCGCAGCCGGTGGCTACAGGAAGAAACTACTTGTACAGCCAGATGCATAATAAACTACATATATTGTTTTGGTTAATTTAATAATAAAAAGATATGGAAAAACTGAACAGGCGCCGTTTTTCCATACTTTTTACTGTTAAAAAAGCAATGCATTACCGAAAGGTTTTAGCTCTATACAAACCTTAACCAACTTTGTACTATTCCATGCAGCTAAAAAAACTTTCTTTAGCTTAGAAAAAGTTTTTTGGACCCTTTAAAAATCTAAAATAGGAGGAGGGGGTTATAACTATGTTGAGAAATATTATCAAATATTAAAGATAACAGCATTTTACCATGTTATTTTCTTTTATTGATTGGGAAAAAATCCCAGTATAAAATTCTTCTCTCTAAAAACAGATTTTATAAATGTTTTAACCTATATCTCTTTTTATTGGTTGTACTTTAATCTTCTTGCTTAAAGCCCATTTCAAGTTAATGTAATTTTATTAAAAAAAAAAGAAAAACGCTTCAACAATCTACTGCTGTTTGTTAAAAATCTTGAAATAACTCCAAATCATAAACCCACTATAACACTTTTTCTTGGTATGTAAGAAAGCCGAAATATACGAACTGAAAAGTAAAGTAAAGCTTTACTGGTTCATGGTTCACAATAATTTTTAGTATAAATGTAACCAACATGCTTTCTCTTTTAATTCCAATGCCTTTTATCTGGAAAAGCCGTGATCAAGCATTTTTCTAAAAAATTGGAATATATAAAATTAAGTTTTGATTTTTCTTGTCCCGCCCAACCTAAAGTTTAAGGCCAAGGAAATTATTTATTAGAAAATGTAGTCGTCATTTTAATCATATAGAAGTCACAGCTGGTTGTTCTAGTAATGGATTACTTTTTTGTCCCATCTGACCGCCTGAAATGGCCGTTAACTCTTTATAAATCATCACAATATTTTCTTCAGAGATTTGGTTCGCAAAAATTAACTCTTTATAAATCATCACAATATTCTCTTCAGAGATTTGGTTCGCAAAAATCTTAACCCCAACTTTCGGCACTCTTCAAACAGTCCCAGGCTCTCTAGCTTTAATGGTAGTGATCCACCCTGATTTGAATGGCATTTTAGACTTTATAATAAGTTGATAAAAAGTGATTAAAAAAAACTGATTAAAATAACTCACTTTTGAAAATCTAAAAAAACAGCTTGCCAGGCTTGACAGACTTTGACAAGCGGTGGCAAAAACCGGCAGATACAATATTAAAATTGTTTGAAATATATTTTGAAATTGAAAAATGTTCTATCTTTCTTTTATGATCATAAAGTAAGAGATGGACGGGGCAAGGTAGGTGTTTACTTAATACAAGCATTACTCCAATAGAATAGTCAGAAAATCGCAATTTATCTACAAAGCTGACTTAACAGACAAATTTTTTACAGCAAGTAGAAGGTCATATGACACTCTTAAAAACACATTTTTCCAACATCTTTCTGTTAGTCTCCGTAAGTTATTATGTTGTCTCTGGTCACTCTAGTTATTGTGTTTGTGAAATGTTCCTCATTCAAGCAAATGACTTTTTAAAATCTCCTATATAGCACAGAGGACCTAGGTACTCTGTGGTTTTAGGGGCTTCTTTTACATTAGGTAAACTATATGATTTTGTTTCTTTATTTCGACAATAGCAATACTTTATTTGAAATAGAAAATTTAAGTAGACAATTGTAAACAAGATAAAGCATTTAATTTTTGCTCTCATCATACACGACTTAATAACCTACCATAATATAAGTAAGTAATACATCTAAAAACCACTAACACTTTGTTCTAAAGAGCGAAGTTTTAACTAAAGTTTACTGACAAAACAAACCCAACACGTATCAAGAGGGAGTAAACTGGTACATCTTATGCTAATCTGCAAGTTTAAGAATTAAATTAATGTATATAATGTAGGTATGTATCTATATTATACACTGTCATGAGTCAAAAAATTTGTAGCCTGAGCAAAGCACCAACTCTGATTTTAGTTCAAAATTTTTACATGATTAAAATTATTTCAAAAAGTCTTTGAATTACTGTAAATAAAGAAAAATTTTAAAAAATATGCAAAGCATTTTTGTTTTATAGTATAATGTATAATATAATATATTATCAACGGCTATAAAACTGTGTGCTAAATTTTAGTTGAATCAGATTCTCATTATGCCAGACATAGTGTAAAGGGCAGACGAAAAGATTCAAATATCAATTCGAACGGCAAGCGCAGATGGCAACGGCGCGGGTGCAGTATAAATCAACTTTAATATTCTGATAACAGATAAGAATTCAATATTTTAACAAACCTGAACACATGTGAATTAACTTTTATTGTTTTTTGCGAGTTTGTTTAAAGACTTTAACGACCTTTATTTTATCGTCTTTATAAAAAAAAACCTTCGAAAACATCTCATTTGACTCATTAACTGCTTCATCAAAAGGATTTTAAATCTTTAAAATTAAAAAAAAACGTGAAAATTTTAAGGATCTACTATTTTAAGTATATTTCATATAAACTTTTTTTATTTTCTGTGTACATACCGACATGTACCGCCACTGACTGATTTCACTTGCTCCCCCTTTGTTTTCAAAATATTGGACAATTACTTCCAAAATATCACTTTAAATGCACTGATATTTTCTCCTACTGGTAAAAAAACACACTAAAAAACGTTTTTTGACAAAATGTGGTTTTAAAAAGACTTCCAAACTGCTTAAAACGTCCTGATATTTTAAAATAAATAACACGAAAAAGCTTGTCAATAACAATATCACCGTCTGCGCTCTGCCCCACCCACAAGCCAATCACGACCAAAAGTGGTTCACACAGAATTCTCTGTCCCTATCGTTCTAACGTCATTTTGAAAGATAGGAAATAAATCGATATTTCTCACCTTTGTTTTGGTTTGATTTTATTTGTAAATAAACAGTGGTTATTATTTGCCAAGGAGTTTTCGTTGGATCAGATATCTTGTCTCTTTTTAATCTAAGATTGCGTGAATATTATATTGTTGAAACCTTCAGAATATTCAAAATGAATGTAATCTAAGAATTACTTTTTTGCATATGCAGACGCCATATGTATTCAATTAAAAAAAACGCAATATACCAATATTCTTGCTACGTAGGTATAGACAGGGTGGCGGATTTGAGGGGGGTGGTTTATGGGTGAAAATCGAGGGAAAAATACTTTGTAAATTACCCCTATTGAAGACTTTAAAACGCACAAGCATGTCACAGAATAGGTTGAATAATCTATCAATTTTGAGTATCAAATATAAAATTGCAAAATCCTTGAGAGAGAGTTCAGTTTTATCGTTAGTGCTTTTAGATTTATGTAAATATTTGTTTTGCTTTGTTCTTAAATAAAAAATTTAATTTTTTTTTTTGTATCCACTTTTTGTATAAAACGGGGGCATCACACTTTAATCTTGCCCCAGTCGCAGTACGCATTGCAATCATCAATTTGTTTTTGTATTCAAGAGGGAGAAAAGGTTAATATTGCATTTATATATAAATACTGTTTGGATATTTTTAACCATAAGGTTTCTTCATTTTTTATAAATAATTCAGTCCTGGTGTACGCAGGGGTTGCTTAGGAGATCAAGTCTCCGTCCCGCAGATTAAATTTTCCCCAAAAATCAAGAACAAAATGTGATCTGAGACTATTTATATGTTATTCAATCCTCCCCCCCGGAACGTTCAGCCTCCCCCCGGAACATCCAGCAAACCTCCCAAGGATCTATTTATGCGTACACTACTAAATAATTTATTTTAAGCAGATAAGTCAAAGGTAAATTATTTATTGGTTGCTCAAAATATTTTCCTGCATATAACTTTATCAAATCCTCGATCAAATCAAATCAAATCAACAAAGTTTATTTACATAATTATACAGGGTGGATTCTTTAAATGGAACGGTGCTTCTAACGGCTTTAGGGAAGAGGTTTTAGAAAAAGCTAGAAGCGAATCTTTAATGATTATTTACTGACTTTCCGCCTATTATAAAAAAATTGGGGCCCCCAACTGGTGGCCCAGGGCCTACCAACTATTTTTTTTTCAATTAGAAAGTACCACTTGTGGAACCATTTTCGAAAGCTTGTTAAAAAATAAATTTAACGTACTAGTTTCTTTTGATATCTGTCAACCAATGTGTCAAAAATTTAAGAAAGCCTATTTTTTGTCAATTGTTTTAGCTTCAAAATAAACTACATATTTCTTTATTTACTAAGTGGGATAAAGAAAATACCACACAAGGACTACATAGGCGACCCATTTGGGGGCTCTCACTGAAGGTTCAGTGCTCGATCCAGGGCCAACCAACATTTTTTTTTATGAGGAGGTACCACTTGTGGCACTTTTTTGGAAAGCCAGTTAAAAAAGAAATTTAACGTACGACTTTTTTTGGATATCTGTCAGTCTGTCAACCCATGTGTAAAAAATTTTAAAAAACCAATTTTTTTGGCAATTGCTTTAGCTTCAAAATAAACGACATATTTTTTTATTTACTTAGTGGAATAAATAAACCATCACACAAGAATATTAATTATTGGCGCCCCATTTGGGGGCGCAGCCTAATTACCTTTTTTTAAACTTACAAGATATTAGATAAAATGGAGATAGATCCAAAGCACACCTCGATTTTCTTTTTAACTAATAGGATTTTTAAAATTTTTAACACATGCGTTCCCAGGCAACCAGATGTGTCACCACACGTATATGTGACGTCTAATTTAATACCAAGATTTGAAGTGATCAATATGACGTGGAAGTAGCGTAAAATTTTGGGCACCAAATTGACTAAAAACATAAATCACGTCAATTTGACGTAATATTGAAAAATAAAATATGTCTTGTAATGTAAATAAAACTTGATTTTGAAAATCTCCGATATTATTAAGTTTTTAAGTTAAGTTATTTTCTTCACTTTTTGTACCTATAGTAACGCTTTAGAAAAAATGTACCTAATATATATATGATAGGTATACCGGGTGCGAATCATTATATTTGGACCCCTCCAGTTCGGGACGTGAATATTATTTTTAAAAAAAATGTTTAAACAAAAAAGTTGTTTAATTTTGCCTAATAATACTTATCAACAACTGTCAACTGTCATTTTCATTTGTCAAATTTTGCCAGCAACTTTTTTGTTTTAAATAGAACACAGTATTTTTTTATAAAAATTGTATGTAGTTTTTTGTTCTGTTATATTTGTTTTTAACGGTTTTCGAATAAAATACAAAAAACTTTGTCATAAAAACATGCTTTAGACAAGGAGTGAGTCTTTGTCTTACACATTATATGTAAAATCAAATAAGACTAGCTCAGTTTCGCTTATTCGTGGTGCCCTAAATAAGTCCTTAGAAAAAAGGGTAAAGCTCTCTTTGTTACACTTAGAAATCGTATAGATTTCCGTCTCTTTCTAGCCATTCCCTAATGGAGTGTTTAGATTACCATTTTTTCCCAAGTTCGCCTCCGTTTAATCTAATAAATTGTTCAGAACTATTAGTAAAATCTTATTTTTGTTCTAAATCTAAAAACATATTTTTTTAATATTTTTTCCACTTGCGCATCTAAACACGCCTTAACCAACAACCGTGCAGCTTCGTGCAAACTGTCAAGTCAAGTTGTATACATAACCAAAAATTCAGTTCGGCGTGGTCCGCATTGTTTTTGCAGTGTTTTTTTACGGAATTTAAAGTTTTGCTATACTTTTTAACAACAAGGTCGGTGTGTTTTTTCTTATTATATTATATATAAATATGATCGCTGTCCTCTATGTACCCTAAACAAGCGGATTAACGTAGAGCAGGAAACCTTTTTATTTCTATATGGAGCACATGCAAAATTCAAGAAATCTTGCAGGTTGCATTGTTTTATGTTAAGCCGCAAACTTTGGCTTCAGATAACAGTGGCTCCGATGAGGAGCATCTGAAAAATAAAAGACTTCACACCCTTTTGTCATGCTTGAAATTCCTGAGGAAAATTGCCTTAATAATTTAATTGTGTATTATTGGCTTGGCTTTTCTAAGATCTGCCTATAGAGAGAGCTAAGTATGCTCTCTAAAAAGCTATGACTTTGGTTAGGAAAATTGAAGGGTGTTTTTGGCATTGGATTTTGATCCAAAAGTGGGTTTACATAGTGTTACCGACAGTATAACATACATGGATTTATACTTTCTTAACAAAAATGTTTGTAAATGCTTTTTTCCAAGTTAAGATATGCTAAATGTGATATCTTGTTTTTTTTCTTAATGCTAAACAGTCATTAAAATAATAGCACTCTATCCTCCTAATCATAATTCTAAACGTAATTATAAAAAGTAAGATACATACAGCCTTAAAAAAATTTGCATGCATTAGTCGATCAGAGAGTCATAAGCAGACATGTGACTGATAGTCACGTTTTGTTGTATTTGTCACATGACAAAAAGTTTTTAGCATACTAATATTCATGCAAAATTTTTTGGCTCAGAATGTCCGAGATATTATGATTAAATGTGTTTGAGAAAGTTTTCTGCAAATTACCTTTTGCATGAAAAGAATTCTAACTTAAATTAATTTTTTAGGTGCTTAGAAATAAATGAGAAAAAAGATCTAGGAATTATACATCAAGTCTAAACGGATGTCAGAAGTACCAAGTTGCAGATCTGGCATGGAGAAAACCTGGTGTATTTGGTTGTTTTTTTTTAAAGTAAGTTCACCATAATTTTTTTTAAAACTAAACATATATTTTTATTTATTGTGTAATTTTTTTGTAACCGACAACATTTTAAAAATTTATTCAAAATGTATTACCTAGTATGACACAATTTAAATGACTTCCTTTTTTCTAAATTTATAATAATTCATATTGTTTTAGCTGATCCTTTAAGAAAAAACAGTATAACAGAATAACTCTGAAGTTACACATATTATAAAACTGTTGCTCCTATAAAATGTTACTTGAACATGATGGAAAACACTGCTGACAAAAATTAAAGAGGAAAGATGTTCAGAGCTCGTATATATATTATAGCTTTTTTCCGAGTTTTTTCTTATTAAAAGTTTTGGCTTAAGTCAAAAACTATTTTAGCAGCCAGTATATGGATTTTTTTTGTATTTAAAGTTTTTTTGAATTTTGAGTAAAATTTCAAGAAACACAATTTTTTAATTAATCCTAAAAATGTTTACAGTTTAAAGCTACTAGCCCTGAATTTTATTGGTGAGTTATTGGTAAATACTTTAATAAAATCTATCCGTTTGTGGCGGCGTGATGTATATACTAAAACTACTACACTAAATTAAGAATAGTTTTTGAATACATTTTCGAATTACCACTTAAAATAATAACACAGACTTAAAGTTAATTTTCGGTTTTATCAGCATTCGTATCCTTATATCTATCGAGTCGATCTATCGAGCAGGTATACTTTTGAACTAATGGCGAATACGTGACAGCTCCAGCTGATCAAATGCGGGGAAACATCGTTTCGTACGCAGGGATGGTCGTAAAGTTACGACTCCCTTATCGTACCTAACGAGGTTTTCATGCATTTGATCAGCTGGAGTTGTCACGCATTCGCCATGATTTTAAAAGTGCACCTGCTTGATTGGTCGACTCGATAGAGATGAGGATGATAATCTCAGTGATTTCTAAACAAAAAATAAATTACCTATTGATAACACGATATTTTTAAAATATTATAAACATTTATTTAGTGGCGATCCCAGGGGGGCGGCCCCCCCCCTTTGCTCCAGAAAAAAATAGACAACAAAGATGCTGGTGGTAACCCTGAGGTCTTTAGAGAAATTGCAGAACGTTCCTTCCCTGCCAAAAATACCGCATCAAATTTCTTGGAGAAATTTGACAAGATTTTACCAGATTTAATATGTTTTAGATGCGGTTTGTGAAACATCCCTCATCTTAAAGAAGAAGTTAAAAAACCTCCAAATCAGTTACTTCAACCGAAAAGAAACTAAAAAACAAAAGATCAAAAGATCTTGGGTGGAAATAACGAAAATTCAAACTTGGATGAGTATTCCACAAGGAACACACAAAAGATCAAAGCGAAAAGAGAAATGAATAAACGATGTTTCGCCCTGGGTAACCAGCGTGGGCTCATCAGTAGTTTCACTGGTCACCCTCCACTATACATCATTAAACACCATCATACACTTAGATTTCCAACCTTGAACCACTCACAAATAGGCATCGTTCCGCACTGGTACTTACTTATCCAAGTTACCTAATACGAATTCGTCCTGGCGTGTTAATATTTCCAGTAGGATTATGCTCCTAAGGCAATTAAAATAAAGAAGAAGTTAAAAAATCTCCAAATCAGTTAATTCAACCGAAAAGAAACTAAAAAACAAAAGATCACAAGATCTTGGGTGGAAATAACGAAAATTCAAACTTGGATAAGTATTCCACAAGGAACACACAAAAGATCAAAGCGAAAAGAGAAATGAATAAACGATGTTTCGCCCTGGGTAACCAGCGTGGGCTCATCAGTAGTTTATTCATTTCTCTTTTCGCTTTGATCTTTTGTGTGTTCCTTGTGGAATACTCATCCAAGTTTAAATTTTCGTTATTTCCACCCAAAATCTTTTGATCTTTTGTTTTTTATCCCTCATCTTGTCAATTCTTAAGAGCTAAAAATTATATCTCGTGAAAATATGGTAAAAGCTGATCAGTTTTTACAAGTTTTCACGACGCCAAAATCTGACTGGTGAAATCTCGTCAAGCTAAACAAATCTCTTAATAGCTGTTGAAGACTTGAACAGGTTATAAAAGTTTTGATGCGGTTTTTTTAGCAGAGTTTAAAGACATTCTAGAATCCCTCCACAGTATTTTGGGACAGTTTGAAACAGACGAAAACCACGATATTAGAAATAAAGAACAGTATTATAGAGTTTCAATTTATAAACAAGTTTTAGATAAAATCATTTCGGACATAAAATCAAGGTTCTATAATGAGACGCTAAGTATTTTTGACCAGAACATATTCATACCAAGTTGAACAACGTGAAGCCAAAATCTAGGCAAAATTAACTAATGTCTTTTCCAAATATTATAAACTGTTTGAATAATACAAAACACAAATTCTTGAACTTTTATTGGGAGAAGTCAGTCTTTGGAAACAATATTGGTCAGAAGTAGGCAAAAGCTTAAATCAAAACATATCCCAACAAGCATTTGGACGTTATATTACGTTATGGTCACGTAGGGCAAGAAATACCTGACGTCGCCTCCGACATCCATCAGTCTTCCTGAGGACTCGATTTAGCACCTAAGTGGGGAATCAAAATTCGAGTCGTTTCGACGTCGGGTGCTGCACAGAGTTTTGGTCAAATATTACGTCAAATTACGTAGACCCACGAACCAAAGTTTTACTGTGCACATCAAGTTTAAAGTTATTAGGTAAAAACTTTTATATGTCTAAACAAACACATCCCAATGAACTGTGGATGACAATAATTATTATCTTAGTTATTGTAAGTAACTGAAAAAAAGTTAGTTTTACACGTTATATGGATCCAAATCTTCCAACGAAGGTCAGTTTACTGATAAATATAATTAAAATAGACATTAAAAAAAATAGAAACTAACAAAAATAATTCAAAAATATTCAGAAATTAATTTTGAAAAAAATTAACCTAAAAATAAAATCTTTATAAGGAAGCCCGTTTCTTATAGTAAAACATTATAGGTATTTAAAAAATGCATTTTAGTTGTCAACAAATGAGTTAATTTACATATCAAGCCTTTAAAATGAAAAAATAAAATGCACTGTTATATTGGCGCATCGATGCTAAACGTTTAAAATGGCGTTTCGGGCGCCGACCAAATTTGTAATCATTATTTACCTATTCGGACAAAAACACCTCCTGCGACGTCGCCTTGTAGAACGACCCGACCTAGAATATTGTAGTATAATTGTAGGTCACGCACCCACGTCGGTGGACCTCGGAATAGTTACATTTAATAAATAAAAGTTTGGCAACGTCAATTTTATTACAATTCTACTTTAAAACTCATACTAAATATAACGTCTCATGAATTGGACGCTATACCGAGTGTCCCGAGGTGAGTGGCCTATAAGATTATTTTGTAAACTATACAATAGAAACTTTTAAACTTTCTATTCTAATATAAGTCCATGTAAAGTATATTTATAAAATACTTTCGTATTTGCAGTGTTGCCATTTACAGGAAATCTTGGCAACAACTAAATTTATTGACGTCCGTTTTCACTTTGGCCCGTCCTTGAATTTTATTCTAAAAATTACGTCGCCGTGATTAACGTTAATTTACGTCGCTGATAAGTAGCGAGTATCACCATCATTTGGCTACGTCAGTTTTAGTAAGTATCGACGTCACAACTGATGCACTAGTTGTTGGCGACGTCAGGTCTTAGTAAAAAATACGTTGTTTGATGGACAAACCAACTGTAGACCTAAATTTGGGCCAAAACCGACGTCATGTTAGGTTGTAATTAGTCGGAAGTCAGAAAAATGCTGCTTGGGATATGATAACGTTTTTGAGGCAATGAACAAGTGTGGCGATATTTTTCCGTTGATAAAAACATTCTTGGATGTTTGTCAGTAAGTAATGCTACATTTACATTGAATTCGATCTCCAATTTAATTGTTGAATTTGACAGCTTACCATATGGGAACCCACAAAATCATTTACATTCGAAGTTGACTTTGAATTGAATCCAATGTAAATGGTAACATGCTTTTGCCATATGGTAAGCTGTCAAAATTCAACATTAAATTGGAGATCGAATTCAATGTAAATGTAGCTTAAAGCTTCTCCTGCCTCAGAAGATTGAAAATATAAGTACTTAAAAATACTATGACGGAAATTCGTCTGACGGACTGGAGACGAAAGATAAAAGGTAATGTTTCAACTTAAAGAGCTTTTTAGATCTCAAAAAAAAAAAGTATTTACCTGTTAGATTTTGGTTTTGCTTTGTTTGTTATCAATGTTTTTTATAACTAAAAAAAATATACGTAGTTACTCAAGCACGGATTTCAGGGGTAGGTACAAAAATATTTAGAAAATCAAAAGTAGGGCATAAATTGCGGGGCTACAACACCTTTGATATTTACGGTATTAGTTGCTGCGCTTTGAAACCATTGATATATTTACAATTTTATTTTAATTTTAAATAAAAAAAATGCATTTTTTAGTGCAATTTTCTTTAAAAATTTTCGCCTGCTGTGCTATGTTACGTTAATATTTAAGATTTTAGTTTAATTTCATTCAAAAATTGCATTATTAATGTAATTTTCTGAAATTTTCGGCGCATTTAAACATTTTTTTGAATAAAAAAATGTATAAAATAAACAACTTGAAATCTGAGTAGCCCCTTCCCTCTAGATTTGAGGCCAAATCCACGCTGGTAGTTACTAATGCTATGTTTTCATGGGTATTGAGTTCGTTTTCAAAACTCATTGTATCTTTTTCTTTTTTATAGCGTGTTCTTGCTCTTGATAAAGAACACGCTCTATAAAAGAAGAAGATACAATGAGTTTTGAAAACGAACTCAATACCCATGAAAACATAGCATAAGTTTTGTTTGCATATGATATGTTCTTTTCAAATGGCTGGGACCGCCACTGATTTATTTGACTTTTTGTTTAAAAACTTTCTAGTTTTTCGTCATTTTTCTAAAATGACCGATACTTTGAGAGAAAATGTTTCCTTTAATAATGGAGGATATAAGGATTTTTTTGAAGATTTTTTGCTGTGGTTTTTAACAGAGGTTTCAGTTAAAATTTAATTTTTTTCAATAGGAACTTTTTCAAAGCAAAAAATGTGCACAGTTTTTTACAATTTTTATTTGTGGCTATAAAGTAAAGTGAAGAGCTCACCAGACACTATTTATATTCTATAGATGTGCCAAGGTATATACAATGTACATGTTTATTAGGTGTTACACACATACCCAGAAGAATATAGTGAGTACGTTCTGTGGATATGTGCTCAGTACCTACTAGGCATGTGATAAGAATTGACCTAGGAATATTCTAAGCACCTATTTTACACCTACTTATTATGGTGTTTTTTGGAACATGCTTAGCATATGGTGTAGTCCTTTTGGAATATGGTATGTATGTATTACCTATGTACAATTGCTATTTGAAATTATTAAAATAATATAATTGTCCTGTTTTTGGCAAAAAGTGCCCTTATTTTTAATATTTTATGTCTAAAAGATTTTTTTAATGTAGTTTTTTTTCAAGACAAACAAAACGATTGGACCTTATTAAAATAATATAAAAATGACTTAGTTTTAGTTATTTTCTCGCAATAACTTATTCGTTTCAAGTTCCAAATATTCAAAAAGTATGGTTAAGTAATTCAACGAGTTATTTAGATTATTGGAGTAATATGGAGATCTTTCAATCAAAAGTAAGAACGACAAGCCCTTGAAACATAGTGGTAAGTAAGCTTACTTAATAATAATCTTGTACCTGACTCTACGTACTTTAAAAAAAAATACCATAAATTCCTATAACCCATGAAATTCTCTATTGAAGATTATAAAATAATTATCATTTCCTTTGTTATGAATGTGCATTAAAATTAATGGTATAAAAAAATACCATTAATTTTATCATTGAAATCCTCTTCCATTCCCATGAGTTTACATACCAAATGACAGTTTTTGTCATGAAAAGTTTTGAAAAATTTAGGAAAAACTAAACAACTTTTATATTATTTAAACTTTTTTTTCCAAAATTAGTATTAACGATGCTAACTGATAGACCCAAATATAATGAATCACTTTTGGCATAATATTTTTTATTCATAGTAGTTGATAAATAAACAATATTTTTTAATTACACAAAAACATTTTTAATCTTTATCCCAAACAGACTTTTTTATACTTACGTGACTAGAAAAAAAATTGGTGATTTTTAAGACGTTTTTAATTCGTCATATTAGACGTTTTAAAAACGTCTGTTTTAATACGTCTTATTGACGTCATAATATTTAACGTCAAATTCACGTCGTTAAAATGACTTCAATTTTCGAGAAAATCCCATGTGATTTTCAGTCATAATGAAAAATACTACTATTCGACGTATAATTTACGTCTTTTGGTTGCCTGGGTTGACAGATGTCAAAGAAAAAATTACGAATTTATTTTGAATAAGCTTTCCAAAAAGGTGCCACAAGTGGTACCTCCTCAAGAAAAAAATGTTGGT
Source organism: Oxystoma pomonae (assembly GCA_963921995.1). Classification (NCBI taxonomy): domain Eukaryota; kingdom Metazoa; phylum Arthropoda; class Insecta; order Coleoptera; family Brentidae; genus Oxystoma; species Oxystoma pomonae. The sequence goes on along the minus strand of OY998166.1, from coordinate 73,992,568 downwards.
AGGCCCTGGGCCTTCAGTGGGGGCCCCCAAATGCGCCACCATTAATGTCCTTGTGTGGTATTTTGTGTATGCCGCTTAGTTAATAGATAAATATGTAGTTTATTTTATAGCTCAAGCAATTGACGAAAAAAATAGTTTTCTTTTAAATTTTGGACGCATTTGTTGACAGATGTCAAAAAGAGCTAGTGCGCTAAATTTATTTTTAACAAGCTTTCCACAAAGGTGCATCAAGTGGTACCTTCTAATTAAAAAAATAATAATTGGTAGGCCCTGGGCCTCCAGTTGGGGGCCCCAACAATTTTTTTATAATATAATAATTGAAGATTCGCTTTTAGCTTTTTTTAAAACCTATTCCCTAAAGCCGCTAGAAGCACCGTTCCATTTAAAGAATCCACTCTGCTATACTCTAACATTTTTTGGTGTTTAATCTTATAAACTTAAAGCTAATTAATTATATTAATAGGATATGTGGGGGTAGTGGTATATGATATAGGAAAATACATGTGAAAAACGTATTTACAATAATAATTATGATTGTTATGTTCCCTAAAGAGGGATAAAACTAATTTAAATAATATTAAAATATAGGTAACAATTAAAGTTAATAGTTAATAATTTTGTAATAATGGATACCTGATATTTTTACATCGTCATTATGAAAAACCAGCCACAATGAGAAAAACTTGTCAATGTTGTGATTAGCCGTCAGCTGCCCATCGATCCCATGAGTGTCCGGCAACTTGACCCCTAACGGACCGTCACTTATTGCGACCCCCAAAATTACCGTTACGACGAGCGAAAAAATACCGATCATAATATTTACCGTAGCGGCGGTCATCGCGTACGACCAACGACAGTTACCTACGCACGTTGACTGTGGTCGTCTGTAAAAAACAGCAGTGGCTTGTCGGACCACCGACCATAATATAACGACGGCAGGATTTTTGCTAATCCCGCTTGGCATTCGTGCGCCGACCGACGACGACGAAAACAGGAAAGCTTCGTGATGGCAGCGAAAAGCGCCAGACTATATTGCGCCTTGTTGGTTATCGCTTTGTCCTGGAGGTGGAGGAATATTCCTGGGTTCTTGAAGATGGATTTTATGGTTTCTAGTTATTTTAGCCTACTATAGCGGTCATATTGACACCGAACTGACAGAAAATCCATGTTTTACCTGTCAATTTGGTTATAAAAATGGCGGCAATCTTTGGCTAAAGGGCACTGAAGAGATAAGAGTTAACTGGCTTTTTAGTTGAGAACGGTGTTGATCATTACCCTCTCCACATAGGCCGATCAGCTCTTATCGTTTTAGTGTCCTTTTATCCACCTTCGCCGCCATTTTGACAGAAAACTAATGGATTATCTGTCACTTTTGAGTGAAAATGGCGGCGAAGGTGGATAAAAGGACACTAAATCGGTATGAGTTGATCGGCCTATCTGGAGAGGGTACTGTGTTGATGTGAGCAACTGGATTTGACACTTGTTAGGGATATGTTTGAAATTGTGTGTTGGAAAACTCTGACAATAAATAATTTTGTCACTGTCAGATTTTTGATTAAGAAACCTCAGGTTTCAAAACGGAATTTTGCTGTATCAACTGTAAAAATACGTGCGTCGACGAATTTGTATTGCTCCTTTGTCCAACGGAGAAAGAAACTCGGGAAAAGTGAAAAGAAAACATGCATTTACCAAGATGGAAAATTAATAAAAATAGCCGAATTTGCGGGTAAGTGAGCTACAAGCAGTAGGTACAAACATACGCATTTAGCATGTACTTCGTTAATAAATAAGATCGAATGACACACGTTTTCTGCATATTCGCTGTTTTTTCTTAATACGTTGCCCTATTTTGTAATACAATCGCTTGGAGGCGCGCCGCACAGTGGTTCCTTTTGACGAAAACATGGAATAAATTATTTTAAGACTTAGCACCTTAGAAATTTTATATATATTTTTTTTAATTGTTACCATATGTAAACTGATTTTTTAGATATGTTAGCGTGAATGTAAAATACGCCTTTTTTGAACAATCGTGCGTCAAAAAATTTTTATTTAAAGCTAATGTAAAAAAATAGCAATTGTCAGTGTTTCTATTTGTGGCATTCTCGTTTTATGACTTACTAAAATTGATAGATGCTGAGTAAGAAAATAGAGTTTTAAGTGTTTTTTGCCAATATCTCGACAATTTTTAGAATAAAATATTGTAAACAACTTCTATCTAGGAAGGTGCTTACTTACACTCGCTATCAATAAAGCACACGAGATTATCTTGTCAAAAAACCTCCTTTTATCCACTTGGAGAGCGCAGAGGGGCTTGGGCGCTAACTAGAGCCCTTGAATATTGACCCCTAAAGACAAATTTCCTCTCAAAAATCGATATTTTTCTCAAATATCAACAATAAATTTAATCGTTCTGAGACCCAAAGCTCCCTGCTTATCTCATACAGTAAGTGCTGTTTCTATTTGACGTATTTGTTTAGTTGAACGGCAACTTGGCAAGTTTGTTATATTTTTGGATTTTTTTCTATTGTACCTTTGAACTACTGGAATAGTTCTATTTACACACAGCAACCTGCACCCCAATATTGGTCGAAATTGGCAGATAAACTATGAAAAACATCAAGAAATTGGATGAAATAAAATATGCATTTAGAAATAAATATGCGAACATTTATTCAATATTCAAATTTACTTTTTATTATTCGAACACAACATAGACCTAAATATATACATATACTTATTAATCGCTTTTAAAAACAATAACAAAATTAACTAATGACTAACTATTAAAATATTATTTCTCCAAAAATCTATTCCAAATCTGAACTGTCTGATATAGTTTTGTTTTTATGAATGTTAGGTGATGTTATCAAATCAAAAGCCTCGGGAGAAAGTCCTTTGTTATTTTTACGGGGCAACTTTCGTAAACTAGATATATAGGTATCTGAAGAAACAAGAAGGCGATTAAAGATGTCTTTTAAACTCTCTTTTCTCGAAGTTTTTTTTAAGAACTACCCGCGACACTTCTTTATTTCTCTCCTCCTGTGCTTCTTCAGATAATTGACTTATGGGCACCAAGAAATGCTGAATGATTTCGGAACCATAATTATGTAAGCTTTGTAGTAAGATGCGTTACACGACTAATAGCGTTAGTAGGTAATAAATACTCGAAATCGAAGAAAATCTCTTACTATCAGAGGAATTTAAGAAATAATTCCAGAGTTGCCCAAAATTTTACTGAAATTTTGAGACATTCATATTAGATTGACATGAGTCAATAGATAAAATATTTTTAAATGGATCTAGGTAGCATAAATTAATATTTTATTTAAATTTTTATTCATTTCAATATAGTAATTACATACAAACATGAAAGAAACAATATTCAGTGTAGTTTTTCATTACACAAGCATCCAGTTAGAAAAAAATTGATAGTAGAATAAATTGCAAGAAGTTGCAAAATTCAATTACACATTCGGTTAGGCATTACCCTGTGTTTTATAATTAATGATAATTGGATGGTGGGAAAAAGACGGAACATAAACAAAAATATGAACATTGGTGAAAATAATAATTTAACAAAAAAAAACACGCTCCTCTTTGAGGCGTAATAAAAAAAGACGAAAATAACACAGTGCTTTCTTATTACGACAGAAGAAACTACATACCTTCGTTATTAGCCTCCATAATCCAAGAAAACAAGGTCTTGCACAGCTTCACCAAAATAGTATTAATAATCGTTTTAAATGACAGGTAATAGACGTGTCTTAATCAAGACAACCAAACAAAACTTTATGTTTAACGTTTTGTTACGCCAAAACAACACGTACAAAATCGTTGTTTCCATGACCAACTTATGAAGTATGATGTTTACTTTGAATTGTTCCATGTTATTCTTTTCAATTCGTGTATTAGATTTTTCGACTTTTTTCCAGATTTTCGTCAAAAGAAACCACTGTACGCCGGCCCTTACACATTCGCTGTTTTTTCTTAACAATGTATTTTTCACGCCTGTTTTTAAGTGCGCAAACGAATATGATGTATTCTTATTCCCTCCAGTTTTAGTTTTTAGTCTACCTTTAAAACTAGGGAATTTTATTATTTTATTTATTTTTAGCTTTTTAATAAAGTGGAGCAATTTATTCTCTATTTGGCGTTTAGCACAATTTTCCCGTAGAAAGATTTTTTTATTTTTCTCCTACGGCGCAATTTTTACGAGTGTATAAAATTTTTGGTTTGCGCGCTGCGGTACAATTTTATTTTTATGTAAAAACTGCTTTAAAATCTACTTCTTGTTTTTTATTATATAAATCATACTAGTGAATAGTAATACTAAACTAACCTTATTTAATCAGGATATCAAAATCCCCCAAAACCAGTGCCGGGCTTTTTGTTCTTTAAATATAAGATTCAAACTTATAATTTTTGTTCAACATTTGCTGATTTTGACAAAACTTTGGTAAATTCTGTATATAGTAATGTTAACAAAGAACGGCGAAAGCGACACAGCTGTAACATTCGCTCTTCTTTCTTATCAAGTTGCCTTAAGTTCCAACAGAGCCGGCTTGCAATTTCCCGTAGGCAGAATTCACCGTTTACTTCGTAAAGGAAATTACGCAGAGAGAGTGGGCGCTGGTGCTCCCGTTTATTTGGCCGCAGTGATGGAATATTTGGCCGCTGAAGTTTTGGAGTTAGCTGGAAACGCAGCCAGAGATAATAAGAAGACCCGTATTATCCCCACACATCTTCAATTGGCCATAAGAAACGATGAGGAGTTAAACAAACTGCTTTCCGGCGTTACTATCGCTCAAGGTGGTGTTTTACCCAACATTCAGGCAGTTCTGTTACCGAAAAAAACCGACAGCAAATCTTCCAAGTAATCCCTTTTGACAAGTTATCAAAAACACACAAAATTAATAATTTTTAAAAGATACTAAGATTTTCTTACGGGAAAATTAAACAAAAAAAAAATGAATTTTTAAACAAGTTACAACTACTTTTAAGAAGTCAAAAACTTCAAATGCGTTTTTCTCAAAACTAGAAATTTGCATATTCGCTCATTTTTATTAACACGGCAGTATGTGAGTATGTACAGGGTGATCTATTATATTTTGACCATGGTTGAAAGCCTATATCTCGATAACTAGTTGGAATAGTTTATATGGTTAGGATTATGATGTTAGTTAAGGTGACCAACCGTCCCGGTTTGGCCGGGACAGTTCCGATTTTTAACCATTTGCCTCGGGAAAAAATCCGTCCCGGATAGTCCCGATTTTTCAGCAAAAGTTCCGGTTCGCCCCAGTTTTGATACCACTGTATTTTGTAACTTGAAAATCACTGCAATATAAAAAGCGGATGTTCTGCCATCTATAAATTTGAATTGAAACCTTACTTAAATTATTTTTCTTTAATAAGTATTTTGGAAAATACATCTTAATATTATTAGGGGTGCATATGAGAAAAAATACATGATATACAATACATTGAATGGCCGGAGTGTCCCGGTTTTGCCCCTTTAGGAGTTGGTCACCTTATGCTAGTGTCAAAAGATAGCTACTGCTAATATATATATATATATATATTTTAATCTTTGGTGTCCGTTAATATCTGCGCGTAAGGTAAATTTAATTTATTGACCCAACTTACCTTGTTTCAAATAGAACGATATGCCTCCAATACATTTTTTAATGGTCTACGAAATCCTCTTTCTGAAAATATATTGCATGCCTGGGTTTTTAATATCAGTTTGCGAGATATTGGCAAATAACTCAAGAAATAAATAAAATAAAAAAAAAATATGGAGATATCTCGCAAACGGTTAAAGGACCATATACATAAACATGCAACCCAGTAAACACAAAAAGCATATTACATAGGGTTTTTTCGTGTACTATTTATATGGTAAGGATATTAATATATTTTTTCCCATAACATATAAAACCCTTCTGTAGATAAAAACTCTAATGTAATATAATATAGAATTATTACTTAATAATAATAGAAACATTTAAGAGTGCTTCTGTCAAATATGACGTGGTAAACAATATATATATATATATATATAAAATTTGATCTAAAGATGGTTCTTAGCATGTTACAGGAATATTTAAAAAAAAAATATTCAATTGTAATCGATTTATATCACATTTATATCATCCAGAAGGAATATTTCTAGAATATATCTGTGTTTACTGCGAATATATTTTTGGAAAGAAGAATTTCTGATTCATTAAAATAATCTGCTAGGAGCATAATAATATGTTTCAATTTAAAAAAAGTAAGTCATAAAAACAAGTGAGATTTAGAGGACTTTTAGTGAAAAATCGATTAGATAGACTAAAATATGTTGGCAGCAGCTATTTTTCGACAGCCGAATCATAATTCTCTCCCATCTAGTTACCGTCCAAACATCGTTAAAATATAATGGATCACCATGTACTATCAGTGCCCTGTCCCCAACTGCAAAAAAGGATATCTTGACTTAAGAGATATTCTGTTAAATAGGGCCAACCCCTCTGTGATTAAAGACTATTTTTCTCTTGGAAAAAAAAATACTCTTGTTGTAATCAATTTTCTTCTGATTCAAGATAATTATGATCTTGAATCGAGGACACAGGAAGGCTGGCACTATTCAAGAGAATTTCTCTTGAACCAAGTCCTTTCTTTTACTGCATAATTTATTCCAGTAAGTTTCAGTAGTAAGGAAAAAACTAGGTATATCAATGCGACAAACCTGAGGGAAGATTTTATGATTATTTTCTCATTTCGAGAGGTATTAAGCAGCTTGTTTACCGAATAAATTGACAAAAAATAATCAAACTACAAAAAAATTGTTATCGGGCGATTATTAGTTTTGACAAAATATATTATCAGATTCTTTGGGGGGGAGGGAGGGGGCGAAAAATAACCTTTGCTGAGCGGATGATTTTGGCTTATTAATCAGGTAAAAAGCAACCCTCTTTTGTGATTCGCGGCCTAAACCGCGAAAAATTTACCGCGCATGCTCTTACCGCGCCGGCCCCTATAGCGTAAGAACTTACCGCGCCTAAAGTTTTCCGCGCAATAATAATAGCGCCCATAGCGTTCACCGCGCAAGATCAATACTGCGCATAAAGTTTACTGGGGATTGGCGAGTTTTTTTGTATTGGGTTGGATTGGGTCGTACTGGCGACGCTACCCAATAAGATACCCAACCTAGCCCACCAAACCTCACCAATCCCCAGTAAACTTTATGCGCGGTATTGATCTTGCGCGGTAATGACCTTGCGCGGTATTGAATCTGAACGGTGAGTCCTTGCGCGCTAAGAGCCGACGTGGTATTTTTCGCGGTTTAAGCTGCGAACACTCTTTTGTAATTGATGAGGTAAATAATCTCCCTAAATTATACACAAGAGTTAAAGTTGTGCTTACAACATACGACGTAACCAAACCAATTCTTGTTCAGTGCTTGATGCAAGGTTTTACTTTATGCCGCTCACTTCTATTTCCTTCCTTGTCGAACAAAGTGAGAGGGCAAGAGAATGGAAAATAGAATAAGTGCAACTGTAGATCAGGGATTTATGAAAACCCACAGATAACAAAATGGTTAGGATACACTAGCTGCATACGAATACTGCTAGGGTGATCGTAAAGATAGGTAAGACGTAGTCGCTGTTGTACGACGTATCCGTTCTGAGCATGCGCACTGAGGTACGATTACAACTTTAATAGTGGGATTTACTAAAAGAGTTTAGTCTATTTTAGAACGGTCCTAAGTTTAAGTGAAATTTTTGGTTTTAAGCATTTTAAACCAACCCTCCTTGAGTTTTAGACATAGTTTGATATATAAGAAGAATTTGAATAAATTTGTTTATTAAATAATCATCTTAACACAATCTTTTGTTGGATTTAGGAAGAAAGTTTTAAGTAAGAAGAAAAGAAAATTAAAAAATTGAAATCCACGCGGGGTTTAAATAGTAAACACTCTATAGAACAAATTAAAATTGGGGTTATATTTCACTCTGATTAAAAATTACCCTTGTTAATTAATTTTTCCAATTAATACTTGATTTACATGGGAAATAATAGATGGGAGTAGATTAATTTTGTATTTATTTAGGTGTTTTCATTTATGAAATGTATTAAAAAACTTAAATGTTTGTTTGTCGAAATGTCAGTTGCAAAATATTAGCTGCGTTCAAATCACAAACAGCAAGTTCGGATTTCTTAACTCTGCTTGTACCTTGGCTTGCACCAACCTGTACTGATGAAAGCTAGAGCTTTGAAATTAGTGGGCTTTGAGTAAGAAAAGTTTTCTTGACTGAGCTTTTAGATAACCTCAATGTTTTAATTTCAGTTTGTAAACAAATTAATATAGTTGTTTTGGGTTTTTTTGTTTGGTATATTTTTCGTGCATAATCAGTGACCTTAACTTATGTTTGTTTTACCTCGTGGTGCCCTCATAAATATATTTTTGTGCCGAAGACGGGTTCAAAATATGGCGTTTTTCTGAACAAAATTGGAGGTGTTTTATTGGTTAATGAACAACTTGGGATATTAAATAAGGTAAATTAATCCTTGTAAAAACGGTTACTTAGGGGAATTATAAACGAACTTATTACCAATTGCCACAAAACACGCTATAAATTTAAACCAACCCCCAGAGGTGGACTAAAAAATCACCAACTTTATAACCTCAAACACAGAAAATGAAGCTATTATGTGCCAAATTTTTGTCGTATTCACCATTTCCAATTTTGAAACGTGTCAAAAAAAAAATAGTTTTAGGGCATTTTCTCCTAAAATATGGTATATTTTGAGAAAAAAAAAGCAGTTTTTCAGTGGTACTTTGCAATAACACAAAATAATCAATAACTTTGTGTCTTTTCTGTATGGGTAAGTGTTTTTTTTTAATTGGTTGTATAAATAAAATTTGTATAAAATTTTGTACGGTGAAAGTTTAAAGCATTATCCCGGAACCATTTCACAAATTTTGCATAATTTTAAGTTTTTGACATAATTTTACGTATCCTAAAAATTTTTAATTCACGCTAAAAATTATGGATTATTTTAAAAAACTAAATAAAAACACCATATATATATATTTTTGAAAAACCAGACGAACGGTCTGTAAGGGATACCAGAAGCCTCCGCTGTGCAAAATTTTGTTAATTTTTAAAGTGGGGTTTAATCTGTTTAAATAAACGAACTGTTTTTAGGATTCAAATTCACTCTTAATGGGCAAAATCAATTAAAAATATTAAATTTATTAGCGGTCTGCACCCAAGGGTTAGGATTAAAATAATGAAGCTGAAAAAGTAAAACGCGTTGGCAATTGCCTTATGTTCAACTCATTCCTCTTTTAAAAAAGAGAAGATCAAAAGATCTTGGGAGGAAAGAATGAAAATTCAAAATTGGATGAGTGTCCCACAAGGAACACACAAAAGACCAAAGCAAAAGGAGAAACAATTAAACGATGTTTCGCCCGGGGTGACCAGCATGGGCTCGTCAGTGGATTCACTAGTCACCCTCAATCCAGGCATTATTTAACGCCATCGCACTCTGTGACTTCCAACTCTCAATCACTCACAAATAGGCATCGTTCCGCATGGTACTTATTATAAGTCATCTGATACGGCTTCGTCCTGGCATGTTAATGTTTCCAATAAGAATATGCTCCTAAGACAATTAAAACAAGAAGTTAAACTTCCAAATCAGTTACATCAACCGAAAAGAATCTAAAAAAGAGAAGATCAAAAGATCTTGGGAGGAAAGAACAAAAATTCAAAATTGGATGAGTGTCCCACAAGGAATACACAAAAGACCAAAGCGCATGGGTCTTTTATATAGAATAAGGGCAGGCCAAGGGAGGGGGGGGGGTAATCGAAGTTCGAGTTTTGTTTTTGTTTGGGAAAATATGCTTAGTGGCGTAGGCAGAAATGGTTACTGAAGTGCCTCAAAGGGGGATTCATTAACAGATAGCATAGACTCCAGAATGCCATTTTATTCTTGATTTTTGGGAAAAATATAATTTTTAGAAGTCGACAATAACAAGCTTTGGAGGGGCGGGCTTGACCCCCATGCCCTCCGTACGTCGGTGGTAAAAAATTCCATTTTTGTCTCCCCAATTTTTTTTACGGTTCAGCCTACCGATAGTCGCCTAACGGCTATATCTGCTTTTTGGTCCAAGACATACCCATTGGATATTTCTTGTTGCTTTTCAAAAGGCCCCTTGCATGCATTCATTCCTTCTTGATGTGAACGATAGGGTTCTTTTTCCAACAAACTCGATGAAAAGTATAAATCGATCGTCGCACGCGGAAGAGCCTGCTTTGATAATCCCGCTGAAAATTCTATAGGTAGATACGTCAAAGAACAAAAAAGAAAGTTTAATGGGGATAAGCAGGATCAAGTTAGGAACGTGCGAAATGTGCTGAAAGGTGAAATCTACGGGATAAAGAGAATGCGATGCCACAAAAAAGTTAATTAATGTTTCTATGCCAAATGGTTTCTAGAGTTACTGATAAAAATTTTAATTTCAATAATTTAGCGGTCCTCAAGAAAAACACAGGTTAAAAGATGTGGTTTTAATAGGGATATTTTGGAACGCTTATTTGACACTTCGTAGTGGTTGTGGTAATTACTGCGTCTGCGCAATAGCTAAACGTCATTCCGTTGTGGTAGTTAACCACTACCACTGCCGTGAGCTACGAATCCATTTCGTTGTGGTTGTGGTTATTTTTCTGGTTAATTTTAGAGAATTTTGGCTTAAAAATAATAAAATATTACAAGGTTCCAACATATAACACTTATTTTGTAAAATTAAGCCAAATTTTTTATTTTTTCTCATCTCTAAATTTTTTTACAGGTGACAGTTTTTAATGTGTTCCAAAAACTCGATGAGTGGTAGTGGTTGGTAAACACTACCAGAGCGGATGTCAAAGTTCTCAAAATTTTAAGCGTTCCAAAAAAGGGACTTTTTACAGTGTCTAAATTAATATTAGTTGATGCAGCAATGGAAAAAAAGTTTTTTTATAGCTGTAGTGAATTGTTTTTCATAGATAATGCAGAATGGATTATTTTTTAATATAATTTACTTTCTAAATGCTTTAAACAAATATTGGTGGTAATAGACCCTCCTGCTAAATTTTGGAATATGTTAAAAGTTTCACCTTAGATATTTCTTTGGTATTGACCGAGTAAGTTCCGTTTTTTCTTAATATTTAAATAGTTCAGAAATGCTTTAATATTAAAATTGAGGTTGATAGGGTAGCAAAGAAATACAAAATTAAACTTAGGGAGAAACAGGAGAAAAAATGTGGAAATATTGTGTCTGCATACGTATAGACAGTCGATACTGTGTTCAGTGACATAAGCAATAATTTAACAAGATATTGTAAGTGGTATTTGTGTATATTCCTATATATCCGCTAATCAATCATACCGGTTTATTATAATTGCGAAGAAATTAGGGCCCTCTTTCTAAGTGACGAAAAGCGCTTACTTTTATTTTAGCATTATTTCGTCGCTTGCATGGACAAATTATATTAAATAATTTACATTTTTAATCCCATATTTTGCTAGTAATAATAGTAGACGCACACAGAGATAGGTAGATATTTTCGGGCGCGTATGAAAGAGATGGCATGAATACACCAACGTTAATCATGGGAGATATTTCGTGGAAAAGCATACAGTCGATCTTTGCAATAAAATAAAATGAACAAGGTATTGTATTTACGCGTATGTCCCCATCTCCTTACCAACCGATGTTAATAATAATAATGCTAGGTCAACCATTAATATTATTAACATCGGTTGTTCATTTTATTTTATTGCAAAGATCGCCTGTATGCTTTTCCAAAATATAACTCACATGCTTAACGTTGATGTTTTCATGCCATCTCTTTAATACGCGCCCGAAAATATTTACCTATTTCTGTGTGTGTCTGGTTGATACTAAAGGTTATTACTAGCAAAATATGGGATTAAAAATGTAAATTATTTCATATAATAATTTGTTCATGCATGCGACGAAATAATGCTAAAAGTAAGCGCTTTTTGTCACTTACAAAAAGGGCCGTAATTTCTTCGCAATTATAATTAATGAACCAGAATGATTGATCAGCGGATAGGAATACAAATATTACTTATAATACCTGGTTTATGCTTTACATGCCGTCAATGTCATTTAATGCAATTTTCGTTAACAGATACAAGTTTCTCACATCAAAGAACTTATCAAACGATATTAAAAGTCATTCATTTTCTTTTTAATAATATATATCCATTTTTATGTACCCAATGGTTATGGTAGTTTTTGATAAAACTTTCAAACTCCTCGTATTCGAAAACCTATACATTGATATCAAACACCATCAATTTGTCTCTACACAAAAAATAAAAAAATCAAATTTAGTCATTGGCCGCTACTTTAGATTTTGCGCTGAATATCTCAATACGCTCAAAATTTTCGAGATGTTATCCGGCGGATTCATAATCTGGGGAGTTTCAACTTTCATATGATACCATAAAATCTACTATGGGAAAAAAAAAATCCGGTCTCAATTAAACATCGCCGCTTATCCCCCTGACTATATTTTTAATTGTTTGACCAAACGAGATACCAAAAATGCAATTTTTACAATTTTTGTCTGTCTATATGCCTGTTTGTTCCAGTATCACGCAAAGACCGCCCAGCCGATTTTGATGGGACTTTCACTATTGCATTTCTTGTATTCCTGGGCAACCCATAGGTATTTATTTGATCAAAATCAAAAATAGATAAAACCGCAGGCAAAGTGGCGCGGCGGTGTCTAGTGTGTAATAAAAATAATATGTCTAGTGGGTAACAGTAGTAGTTTTAACAACTAGTGGCTAAAATAGTGCTTTTTTTACAAGCGTTGGTTTAAATAACGAGCGCAGCGAGGTATTTAAAAACGCGAGTAAAAAAAAACGCAGTTTAGCCGCGAGTTGCTAACACAACAGAAAAAATTTCGAACGAAGAGCACTTCTCGCAACACACCATCTTTACACTATAAATCAAGGCGGCTGGTAAATGAAATAACAATCGTTTCCATAGCGATGTGCTATTTTATTGAGTGACATTCATTGTTGCGACATTTTAATCTTTGCCAGTTTGATATTTTGACGATGTTTTTAAATGATTTTTTCGTAAATACTTGGTGAAAACTGGCTTAAATGGCTTAATTTTTAGGCAAGAATAATTAGATTTTTTCAATATTACTATTGTTCCCTATTTCTATTTAATTTTGGATAACAAACGGACAGAAATCTTTTTTTGCACCCGTGATCAAAAAAAAAGTTACTTTTAAAGAGTTTTGTAAACAATTTTAAAAAATTACTAGTTTGACGTAAAAAAGGGGAGAGGGGTACTATAGCGCCACTGTGTATTGTAGGTAGGTACCATTATTAATTATTAACTTCGGTTGGTCAGGGGATAGGGACATACGTAAATATAATACTTTGTTCATTTATTGAAAATATCGACTGTCTGCATTTCCACGAAATAACTCTCATGCTTAAAGTTGGTGTGTTCATGCAATCTCTTTCATGCGCGCTGCGCGCCCCAAAAATATCTACCTATCTCTGTGTGAGTCTTTTTCACTACAACCACCCTCCACCGCTGATAATACGGTACTATAACTTTTCTAAAGGTTATTACTAAAGCAATATATAAGAATAAAAAAGTAAATTATTTGATATAATTTGTCCATGCAAGCCAAATAATGCTAAAAGTAAGCGCTTTTTGTCACTTAGAAAAAAGGTCCTAATTTCTTCGCAATTATAATAAACCAGAATGATTAATCAGCGGATCAGATATTTATGATTATTTATAGCTAATATCACTTGTGTCACATTTTTTTCTTTCCCAAGTTTTATTTTGTCCATCTTTAGTACCCCATGAACCCTAATTTTAAAACTAAAGCATTTTTGAACTTATATTAAGAAAAAACGGAACTCTCTCGGTTAGTACAAAAGAAATATGTGAGGTGGATCGTTTAACATGTTCAAAAATTTTGCAGGAGGGTCTGTTATCACTATTATTTGTTTAAAACATTGAACAAGGTAAATTATATTCAAAAGTGTGTACCAAAAAATATTGCTAACTATTTATCTGTAAAATATCCTGTTCTGCATTATATATGGAAAACAATTCACTACAGCTACAATGCAACGACGACTAACACTACTACAGTCTAACTGCACCTTAATTTGGAACCTTTGATGTCCGTCACTGGATAAAAATTTCACAAACTCGTCTATTTTGTAAAAGCTTTTATTCAAATTTAAAAAACTGTCAGTTACTTTTACTGTCTTTCTCCTTATACAATCTATATCTCAACTAAAATTTAATAAGTCGCATTGTCGATTTTCGAGATTATTTTGTAGTTTGGTAGCCACTTAAATTTATATGTTTTTCTTTCTTCTACGCATTTAATTTATATTCTTTGCTACTTTTAACATACTTAACCAAATTGAACCCATTTTAAACAAAGATGAAAATTAAAAAAATGCCTTGCAATTAACGTCAAAAATCCGACATATTAGACTTTAATCAATATATTGGGAAATCAAAATAAGCAAAGCGCCCCCTAACCTAAAGCCCCCAACTATCCTAAAGCCCCCGATACCATGGCAACTGCAGGTCTTTTGTCAACAAGGCCCACAGTAGGCAGAAGGGTATTTTTACGTTTTCTGACAGAAAACCATTCGAGGTTATGTTTATCTTTCAAAAATATTTTTTCAAAAACGAATATGAAACCACTCCGCCTGTGCGGTCGCCCGCCGAAAATGGCCCTATGAAATGGCCTAGCGCTGCACGAACATTACCGCGAGTTTATCAAAGAACCAAGAGAACTTTACTGGCTCGCTGGAATTACTAGGAATTCGCCTAGAAACATTCCCATAACTTCACATAATTTTGTTTTTATTTTGATTCATTTTTTTTTTAATTTAAATTATTGCGGCATAAGTTATGTGCAAGTTTACTAGTGAAATCTTAGAGGCCTAAGGATATATTTTAGATCCCAACAGCAGTTTCAAAAACACACGGATACTTGAGTATTAACAAAACAGGTCAGTAAAGCTCCATTTAGAGGTTGAAGAGAGTCTTGCTAGTCCTTGATGCTCCTGTTTAAAATAGAATATGTTTGACGTTTAGCGTCAGCAGCCGATTTTTAAATCTGCATGCTTTTTAAGTTAACCTGTTGTCCTTAAATCAGTGGTAACAGCTAGCAGGAGTGTTTCAAATTCGCCTTGTAAATGCAACCTTAAACACTAAACCCACTTACTTTAATATGTAGTTGGGTAGCGTTTTTTTAGCAAGTAGTTCTGCAGTAAATGGGTTTTTTTTATTTTAGTATTTTACTCAGTTTTTTTTATGAAAAAAATCTTGTATGTAGGCACTGACTAGGGTCCCTAAAGTTAAAATTTATGAGCGCTGGAATTGCTAAAAAGTGCTGGGTTGGTTTGAGTTCAGGATTTGGGTGGTTTAGTTCCCTCTTTAGTTTAAAAAAATGAAAAAAGTTTCATCACTGGTAAATTTGAACTTCCTAGGGGCTAAGGTAAGTGCTAAATAGGTATCTAAAGAAAACTGTTTACTACACTAATACTGTTCAGCCTTAATATATTAAGTGAGCAGCATGAAATAATACTGTGGAAAATTTTACTAATAAAAAGTTATTGTTAGGGCCAGTTTCTCAATAGCGGATTATCAGTAACTCGCGAGCTATAAATCCCAGTTTTCTTGCTGTTTTTAAGCCAATATTTTTTTTAGGTTAACCCTGAAGTAAGGTAACTTACCCTCACCTTGAAGCCCTGGTTATCCTAGAGTTAATTTTAACCTGATTTTTAAAGATTTTTACTAGGTTATGTTGCTTGAGTTAACACAAACTCGCTTTTGAGAAACCGGCCCTTAGTCTCTCTTGTTTTCTGAATAAAATAGGTTAGTGACTTGAAAATTGGAGAATATTAATCAGGAAAAATTCTTTAAAATTAAAATAGTTGCTCATTCATCTTTCAAATAAATTAAATACACAGGATCAAATACTATGTGTGTATGTCATAACTGGTGTTTAGTGAACACTTCTATGAAAGTTGAATGCAATGCAATGCATGCATGCAAAAAATCTTTTAAACAGTTTATAAACGTGCCACTCAAGAGAAAATTTTTAAGAAATATTGGTTGTCCTCGCCTAAAGTGCAAAATATAGAAACAAAATTTAGAGATAGAATATTTCTTGTTATTTTTATTATTCTTTTAGGAGCTGTATATAATAACAAAACATATGGAGCAGTAGATATTTAGGCAACTACCTAAAATGAAAAAGAAGAAGATTCTAAAGTGCCACCACCCAGAGAAGAATAATAATCTATAAATTAAAAAGTCTACAATTTGTACCCAAACATACAGAGCGGTGGATATTTTGCCAACTAAAATGTATAGCAAAACAAGATGGTTCTATAGAGTCAGCACCAAACAAAGAATAATAATCTATAAACTCAAAGTAAGTTTTTGCTTCTGATTTCAATTATATTTGGTAAAACTTCCTTAAATAAACAAAATTTATTATAGTCTAGATCCGATATCAAAAATTAATTTAACTCTTATTGTTTATTGCAAATTTCCTGTACCTATTTCTGGACATATTTTGAGCCTCCCGTCATCTATTTCAATTCCATTAGGAAAAACAGAAAAACTATACACAAAGAACAAAACAGAGAACAATTTTGAAGGGGGACACTCACAGATACTTTTTGGCTGTGTTGGAAATTTCATAGGGTAATTTTTATCTCTGGAATTTAAAAAGGGAAAGGTCTTGTAAACGTCTTTACTATTAATTATGTCAAAATTTTAAAAAGCTAGGATGACCGGTGTTTAAGATATTTGCTTTTAAATTTGGTATGGAATGAAGAAAAGGTTTGAACCTTTTCAGCGGATCAGTTTGACCACCAAAATTTAAAGAATAAAAGTAGGCTTATTTGGATGGTATGTTTGAGAAAACAATCAGAAAAAAATCATGAAATGTTATTCCTTTTTTATTATAAAAAATGTAACTTTAAAACCAACGTTTTTTCCTGACTTTTGTGCAAGAAATTGTTTATTTGTTGCTTCTTGACAAATTTAAACTTAATATCTTGCATGTTTGTAAAGCAATTTAAACAATCTTCTAAATAAGATGTCATTCGAGCCACTTTTTTTATATAATTTCTCCTGGAAAAACTCATATCCCTCAAGTCACCCCCAAAAAGCCTGTTTATGGAAAAAAATATATTAAAAAGTAATTTCTAGACTACTAAATACTCAAAAATCCCTTTATGTTTTCGTTGAACATGAATTTGAATTATTTCAAGCATAAGTCAAGGTGTTAATGGGCTTTTTTCCATGTTTGAAGGGAGCGCTTGATAATAAAGGTTTTTTTGACGGATTTTGGTAGCTAAGGGGGTCTATTTTACAAATCTAAGTGATGAAACTCTGGCTCCTTTGGGAGAACTTCAAAAAATAAAACATAATATAGGCACCATAAGGATTCTAAGCACAGATTTAACAGTAAACATTTTTTTAAATAAATAAATGGATTACAGGAAGGCAAAAACCCCCGAATTGATGTATCAGATGCCTATATTTGGTTTTATTCTTTTTATTAGTGATTTTTAAAAAATGGTCACCACCTTGAATATCTGGATTCAAGTTCCCCAAAATCAGTAAAAAAATATCTGTTATCAAGCTCTTTCTTCAATTTTGTTGTTTTCTCTAAAGAAAATATTTTTTTCAGTTCATACACTTATACTTTTTTTTTTTAATTTCAGAACCTAACCACATGAAGCCTGATATTTGAAACTACAGCTACTAGTTTGCGGTTCCAAAGAAGGAAAAAATAACATGTTATTCTTTTCTTTTTTAAGTTAGATTTAATTTAAATGATTATTAATAAGTATTTTTGAGGCACGCGGTCCTGAGACGTAAAACAGAAATGCCCACATGTGGGCATGGGCAATGTGTTAATAGGAGGGTGTCACATTCTAAACATCAAATACATTTAATTATGTTTTACATTGAAATATTTATTACACTCCATTCCAAATTGCTGCAGACCAGTTTTTTGACACTGACAATGACAGTTCCTTTTAGCTTCTGTGTTTAATTATCAGCCGCCATATTGAAATGGGTCCGGAGAATTTGGAATGAGGTGTATATATAAAAATGTAATTTTTCAGCATATTTTTTAAAATTTTATTATATATAGTTAATTAAAATTCCTAAAAATATTTCTACGACACAAAAATGCTATAGTATTCTACCCATATAGTTGTTATTGTTCTGTGAATAACTAAAATGTATAAAAATTGTATTGTTCATTCTGGTAGTTTTCTTGCCTAAATTCCAAAATCTGAAAATAAAAAAAATTGGAGGTAAACATTTGTCTAATTTAGCTACAACGCTTTTTTTAGTACTAGTAAGGAGTGCTTTAATAAATGTTCACTTACAACCAAAACAGAACTCCAAAAAAGAGAAAGTATTTCTGCAACCTTATCTTTGCCGCAACCTTATCTTATGCATTTTTAACTACATTGGGCATTGGTAATTAGAGTTTTAGTTAACGGATCTTTTATTAGGAAATTAGAGATTTTTGGACCTGTAGGTATCTCTTTCAGAAGCTACACATTTCAAATTTTTACACAATAAATGATTCACTAACAGAAAACACAAGCTTACATAAAAGATAGCAAGAGATGTAACATTACATTTCGTACCTACCTATATGCCAACAAAAATAAATAGGTAGTATTTCTGTGTGTGCAAGCATATTAAATATTAAGTTTTTAGATTTTATTTGAATTATTTATTTTTGGGTTTGCACAAGAAGTAATAATTTTGGGTAAGGGATTTAAATGAGAAAGGCATCATTACATACAGAGTTTGTACAGAAAACCTTTAATTGGATTCTCTGATGTCTCCCAGTTTTTCCTAACAATTTGTAAAAAACTTATCATAATTTTTTCAAGAATTTTGTATAAAAGAAAACAGCTGCAAAATTTTATTTTGACAAATTTCATGATTCTAATTTGTTTTTAAATCAATTTTTTCCCGATGGACTTCCATATTTTCTTTGTTTTTGTATATTTTTTTGTCAAATTTCCTGACCTTTTCAAAGAATAAATTTCTCAACTTTTCTCGGTTTTTCAGTTCCATACATACTCTGACTGATTAAAATTGTTACAATAAGAATTTTAATTTTGAATTTTATATATATACCTTGAAGACAAGAAAAGCAGTGTCATTCCATCTTGATAGATTTCTTTCCTACAATAAGGCATGATTTAGGAAATCCCTGGCACTCCAGCTAGTTTGCTTATTGCAAGGCTTATTGTATTCCTCATTGCATATTCTTTTCTACTGTTCACATAGTTGTTTTTTTGCCAGGTGGAGCAGCCTTCTTATTAGTATTTTCAGGAACCCTCCCTCCTAGACAGTTTCCTCAGGCCAGTATGCTTATTCTTGAACAAACGTGAGGGGAATTTCGCTCACCTCACCTCTCGGTCCCTTATCTTGGACACCTTAAATTTACAAAAATATTCAGGTCCTAATTTAATTTTCAACTCTTAAAAAGTGCATAGAGGTAGGTATTAAAAACTGGACTTTCTCTAGCTTTACTGTAGAGAAAACTTAGAAATAAGTAAATGAGCCAAAGTGAGCAAAATGTGCCTCACTATTTTTTTGTTTAATGTTTTTATTCTTTACCTAATATATTCATCATAGTCCGTGAGCCCAGGCCTATGAAAATTTATGACTACCTCACCGTTGAGACTTTGTATGTGTTCTTTAAGATGTTCTAAGGGGTATTTTTAGAGACCCCTCCAAACTTAACCCTTAACTGAGCCCTTAAGTTAAGGTCCTTTCAACAGAATTTCTCAGAAATGTTTAAATTAGATAATGTGACCATGTGTTTTAAATACTTATAAAGCAATCCTTGAAAAATCAGCTGTGAGGAGCTTAATTTAACTTTTCGATATTATCAAGAGGGGCTTAATGACAAAATATATTTTTTTGACAAAATGTTTGTCCATTTCTTGTTAAAAAAGTTACAAATTTAAGAATATATATGTTTAAAATGTCATCTGAGTGGACATAAAGAATAAATATTATGCAAAGTCTGGCAAGGTCTTAACAGTTTAAGTTATGGGCTGTGGGACTATTAATTTGCATGGTACCTAATTCCACATATGTTAGTGGTAGTCAACTGAGTAGTCCACCCTTCAAAAAGGAAAAACATACTTATTATATATAGGTACCTACATAAAATAACTTGTTTTGCAGAGGAATAAAGGCAAGTGGTATGAGGTAAGATGCAAGGAAAATAAACAATAACAAATGCATGCTGCTCTTACTGCATACCGCTTGTGGCTTACGGAACACTTACTTTGTTTATATAGGCAAAGCGCTTTTATATAAGGATGGTTTGAAAATGTTGTCATATAAACATCACTAAAAGCGATTTAAGCACTAAATCGATTTTATTTGGAAGCGGTTTATCACTCAAAAGCCCATTTAACACCATTCTCAACTAAAAGGTCAGTTAAATCCTACTGCCTCAGTGCCCTTTAGCCTACTGTGGCTGCCATTTTTATAACCAAATTGACAAGTAAAACATAGATTTTCTGTCAGTTTGGTGTCAATATGGCATTGATCATAGGCCAAAGGATACTAAAATGAAAATGAGTTAACTGGTTGTTTTAGTTAAGAACAGTGTTGGCCCATTTAGGGTCGTTATAAACACTTTAGTGCATTTCTTCTAACCTAAAGAAAATACTAAACCCTAGTCTTTAAAAAAATCTGTTGTTAAAAAAATTCTTCATGGAGGCACCTTCTAGGGTCCCTAGGACCCCAAATCCGCCTGCGCCCGTTTTTTTTTTTTTTTTAACGAGAAAAAAGGGTGCCCAGGGGGGGTTGTAAAGTGTTTTTTTAATTGTTTTGGGTTGGTTTGGATTAGGTTGGTTTGGACTGTGTTGGTTTGGTTTGTTTTAGTGAAAAAAAATTAAAAAAAAACAAAAAAAAAAAACCAAACGGCGCAGACGGATTTGGGGTCCTAGGGACCCTAGAAGGTGCCCCCATAAAGAATTTTTCAAAAAAAATCAAAAATGGCAGAAAACCGTATACTGCATAATTACCAAAATTCTTTATGTGGGCACCTACTAGGGTCCCTAGGACCCCAAATCCGCCTGCGCCCATTGTTTTTTTTTGTTTTTTTTTAAATTTTTTTTCTTCAAAACAACCCAATCCAACACAGTCCAACCCAAACTACTCCAACCCAACCCAAAACTATGAAAAAAACACATTACAACCCCCCTCCAGGCACCCTTTTTTCTCTTTAAAAAAAAATCGGGTGCAACCGGATTTGGGGCCCTAGGGACCCTAGTAGGTGCCCCCATAAAGAATTTTTCATAAAAAATGGCAGAAAACCGTATAGTGCATAACTACCTTCCAAGGAAAAACCCTTATAAAGACAACAATACTTATTCAAAAAATGTATAGTCAACCCGAGGTCTTACCTTAAGAATTTGCTTCCTTTTATTTTTTCTTGATCCATTGCATATTTTCGGTGTCTCTAAGCACACCAAGAGGCAAATAATGTACTACATTAGCAAAAACCGAGGCACAAATAGCAAAACTTATTGTTTTTGTCTGAAAAATAAACAAGCAGTCACATGGACCTAAAGGTTTATTTGCGCGGTGGTACCGTACAGTGGCGGTATGCGGCGGTAATGATGATGCAAGGCCAGTTCGGGCTACAGCAACGCATGATGAGTTACATGGAGGCGAAAGTAAAAAAATCTTATGTGCTTTAGCGGCGCGGAATGCGAAATCAAAATAAGTCAACTATCCCCAAATTTTTGACCCGGTGCAAAAAAAGCTCTGGTGTCCCACTGTGGACAAAAATAAATAAACTCTCCGCGTTGCCATGGAAAACAAATGCAATGACGTAAAGTTTTGCAAAAAAATCAGGTCGCCACGGTTAAATTGATTTCCCAATATCTGCTGGACCTTAGTTGGATAGGAGTAGAGGCCCTCTATACATTTGACAGTTGTTGTGTTATCAGACGTGGGCAACTCATATTGCCACCTATAACGTGGAGCATTACAATATGGCGACACTGTAAACATTTAAGTCAAATTTAGCCTCTTTAAAAGAAAAATAACGAAATTGTCATATGTCACCTAAAAACAATCGAAATATATCATCCAAAAAACTCGAAGGACCATTTTTTTTTAATTTTTTGAACGACCCCTAGGGACCAACGATTGCTATAAATTTTCTTTTTATTCTTTAAATTATTTAAACAATTATTTTAAAAAAAAATAGAGGTGCTATCTGAGTTCACTTTGACAAGTAAATGACGGCCATTTTAAACTCGTCTTGTAAAAACATCATAAACGCCTCTATCTCCTATACTATAAACGCTAGGACAATAAATCTCTTTTTGTTCGATTAGTATTTTCTTTCTACATAAAACATCTCTTTTACGTTTAGTTTAAAAAATTACGTTTGGGAACTGAAATATATAAAAAACACATTTTTTAAAGGAAAAAAATAAAATAAATGATATTTTTTAAACCAATGTATGTAAAAAAAAAGATATGATTATGAGAAAAACAGGTTTTAAGGTAAATTTAAAAAAGGCAAAGTTCTATTTTATAGCTTAAGTAGTTTTCGAGTTATGGCACAAGACCCGCCAGATTGGCAGAAAGCATTCATCATGGGTGCTAAAGACAACTTAACGCTATAATTTGTAACAAACACAAATTTAAGCCCTATTCCTTAGGTAGATACAAACGACTGTTACACAACTACACGTCTGGCTAATGCCTCGACAGGTATGGAATTAAAAACAGTAAATCGGTCCCGTTATAGTCACAGTTCAATCTCTGTGCGCACAGAATCATTTTTTCCTTCTATTTATCAGACAGTGTTCATGCTTCTACGCCATAATATAGGCCGCTAAACACATAACAAAGAAGCACCTGAGTGGGGAGAGTTGTATTCAAATTGTGACTACCTAAAACTGATTTCATTTTGAAAAAAAAAATATTAGGGCCTTTTCGATTCTTTTACGGACTTCTTGCATGTAGTCTCAGTTTTCCTTGAGCTGTCAACTTAGGTATTTGGATACGAATCGACACGTTCAACCTGTAGGCCATTTACTTCTAATGCGCCCCTAATATTTTTTCCTTGACTATAATCATCATTATGCCAATATTCAAGTTAATAATATTCAACTCTTGCAGATCCTCCAGCATGTCCCCAATTATGAGAGTGTCGTCAGCATATCTTAAATTAGGTTGTTGATTTTATTGCTGTTTATCATCAGAAGCTCTTCGCTGTTGTGAAGTTTATTCTCTCTACCTATAGATAATATTCCGGTGGAGAATAATTGTTAATTTTTATATGACGGTTTCAAAAAATTTGCTAACTATTCCAAACTTTATTTAAAAAAAATAAAATTCCAAATTTTATTCAAATGACTTTCCTTTCTCAAACTCCGAAAGTAGCTACCAGGTTGTAATTTTTATTTTGTAACTTTTTTAAAGCACAATGTTTGCAGTCAATATTCATTCATTAAATTTAAATAATAATGTAATTGTGTTCAGCACGGAATTGAAACACTGAACGGGTGGTTGGCTTGGCAATACACCAAACGTATTACAAGATCTGGTTTACGACATTCCTGATCTGGTAGGGCCTATATCCCCGTCCCGTTAAGACAGCACATGCTTTTATCAAACCAACGAAGATGATGTTTTTATCACGGCTTTAATTATATTCCTAAAGTAGTTAACTACCATAACTTAGGCGTTAGATATTTTTATATTTTTGTTTTCTTAATACGACTTATTTTAGGTATTTCTGGTGATTATCGAAGTTACGAATGTTTCTGTGGAGAACTCATGTCAGAGACAAAATCGTGAGTAATGGCTGGAGAGAAAAGATATAAATTTGGTTTAGATGGTTTTGAAAAAAAAATCCAGGGTTGCCGTTTTGCAATGCATTACATAATTTATATTTTTTAGCATTGTCTTTTTCAGTGGCGTAGGTAGAGCGGAGCTCAAGCCCCCCCCCCTCCAGAGCCATTGAATATGTCGGTACTCCTGAAGATTTAACTTTCCTAACAAAAATAATAATAAAATGGTTATCTGAGACTACGTATTTACTCAAGCCCCCACCCCCAGACAATTTTTGCACAAGCCACTGTATTTTTGAAATTCTGAAGATTACCTAGAATACTTGTGCTAACAATATCGAAGGTGCAGCACAAATTATACAGCTCAATTTTCTAGCGCTTATATGATGAATCCTTTCTACCAATTTGGTAATTTTTGAGTCATATCTTGGAAACCCCGTGACTTATCAAAAACAATTCAACTTATTTTTAAATTACTTTAAACCCTTTAATTTTTTCATAAAGGTGGGATTTTTTTGCACCAATTAGTTTTTTTTAAAGTCATTTGTTTTATATTTTTTACATTAAAAAATGTGTTTTTTATATATTTCAGTGCCCAAACGTCATTTTTTAAATTAAACGTAAAAGATATTTTTTATGTAGAAAGAAAATATCAATCGAACAAAAAAAGATTTTTTGACCTAGCGTTTATAGTATAAGAGATAGTGGCGTTTATGATGTTTTTACAAGGCGAGTTTAAAATGGCCGTCAATTACTTGGCAAAGTGAACTCAGTTGGCACCCCCATTTTTTGTTTATAATAATTGCTTAAATAATTTGAAGATCAAAAATAAAATTTATTGCAATCGTCTTGGGGTCGGTGTAAAAATCACGAAAAAAATGGTCCTTTGAGTTTTTAGACCACATATATCGATGGTTTTTAGGTGATATATTACAATTTTGTTATTTTTCATTTAAAAGGGCCAGATTTAGCTTACATAACAGGAATTTTCTTTTAAGGCGACTTACGGATTTTGATATAAAGTCATTTAAAGTTATAATGTTTACAGTGTTGCCATATTGTAATGCTCTACGTTATAGGTGGTAATTATTTATTTTTTATATCCCTAAACCTATCTCTATCTATGATAATTGCAAAGTGTTAGCCCATTTTTTTGTGCTCACCTGCCTGGCACTTGGACTATTATTAAACTATTCTTACTTACCTCGCAAATTCGACTATTTTTATTAATTATTCACAACAATTAAAAAATGCATGGTTTCTTTCCATTTTTCTTGCATTTCATTTTCCATTGAAAAATGGAACAATACAAAGTCATCGGCGTGCCAACATACAAAAAAATTGTCAACATTTCCCTAACAACTGCCAAATCGAGTTGCTCACCTATGGTAAAATAATTACTGTCAAAAATTGTACACAGGGCCTCTAGATAGGAGCACGTGTTACATTTTTTGCAAAATTGATTTTTAATTTTAAGCGGAATTATCGAATATGTAATGTTCTAAGAATGCACTTTAATCATTTTCCAAAAAAAAAGTTATCTTTTTGAGTTTTTAAACTCTTCTGTAAAATTTTTAAAAATCGACACCCGCCGTTACAAAACTGAAGTCTACATATTATAGGAAAAGCAAATGGCCGCCAAGGAAAGCGGATGGTGAAAAAAATAATCCAATTCCTAGTGACCAATCGTGCGCGAAAAACTCCAAATAAAATAACAAATCGATATAAAAATAATAGATTTAATTAAAAACTAAAATATTTTAGCAAAAAGTTGTTAAAATTCCGGAAAAGTGGAATAAAGGTGGTAAGTAAGCATGCAAATCCATAGCGGGGGAATACCCCCTGATAAGATAATCCTAAAATATTCAGCTTTTGATTATGCTCCTTTCGTTGTGGTTATAGAAAGCGTTAAAAAAGAACGAAACATTGCAAACCTGCATCCAATTTCGTTGGGAAAAAAATTAAAAAATAAAAAAGTGCTTGATATTAAAAGAATGGCAAAAAAGGCAAAAATCGGGTGTCTATTGAATTCTTAAATTACGATAGTGCTAATAATTTCTTGTCCCACCCCATTTAAGAGAAAGAAAAGCTAAAGGCATTTGTTCCAGCAGCCCTTGCATCATGAAAGAGCATCGCTTTTGACGTGTCGAAAGAGCTGACAATAGAAGAGATCATGAAAGAGGCCAGAGCATCAAGACCAATTATAGAAGCTAAAAGGATTCAGAGAAGAGATGAGAAAGGGGAATTCGAGAACACTGATACAGTGGTATTCACGTTCCAAGGAACAAGTATACCCAAATATGTTACGAATTATTACGAATGCCGAGTCAATCTATATGTTCCAAACCCATTATTGCAATGTGGAAAGTGTTGGAGATACGGTCATCACAAGAACCAATGTAGAGGTACCGATAGATGCCAGAGATGTGAAGAAGAACACGAAGCATTAACATGCCAAAAGTTAGAACCAAAATGTATTTTCTGTGAAGGAAGCCATGAATTTAACAGCAGGATATGTCCGGAGTTTAAAAAACAAAAAAGCATTAAGAAAATAATGGCAGAAAGGAATGTCTGATATTTTGAGGCGAGACGAAACTACAACATAATGCAAGGGGAGTCTGTGGATAACAAACAGTCGTCGCTAAGAACAAGATATTAGAGAGGTAGAGATAGTGATAAGGAAAAAGATAATACAAGAATTTTCTGCCTTTAAGAATCAGAGAGGACGAGTTTATAGGAAAGCAAACGCTACAGTATACTAGCCAGAATAGTTCATATGCAATCATAACAAAGAAGAGGAAATCTACGTTTCCTTCACCCCCAGGGTACAATAGGTTAGAGCATCAACAAATGCTCTTCCCGTCTACAGGCAGAACACCAATATCGCCGATTAAAGTGGGTCATGAACCCAAAAAAATTAAAAATAAACAAAAATAAACAAAAACAAACAAAAAAAACATAAACAAAGAAAAAAAAGAACAAAAAAAATTAGAAATACAATGTAAGGAAAAAGAGATTAAAAAAAATAGCTAATACGGACATGAAATTTATACAGTGGAATATAGCAGGAAGTAAAGTAAGAAGAGATGAACTTGTAAATATTATGGTAAGCGAGAACCTGGACATTGTTTGTTTAAACGAAACTAACTTAAAACCACAAGACACATTCCAGATTAAAAATTATACAACTATTAGAAGAGATTCGAATAGAAAGAAAGGAAGTATAGCGACATTAGTAAAAAAAATATACCATTCAAAATAATTCAACACAACTTTCAATTACCTAACCAATTTCAAATAATAATAATTGAAATTAAGGGAGTAAAACTCATCAATGCATATTGCTCACCTAACATTAATATCAATCAAAATTTATTAATAAACATATTTAACCTACAGAATAACAACTTCATTCTCGTGGGAGACCTAAATGGTCAGCACGAACACTGGGGCTCAGGTAATAGGAACATAATGGGGAACAAAAATTACAGATCACTGGAATTGACAAATAAGTGTAAAATTAATGATGGAACCCTCACCAGAGATACTCCACCTCACCAGTCAAAGAGCTGTTTCGACAATTGTGAGTACAGAACTTAAAATAGTTTCTCATTGGAAAGTAGATGAAGACTCTCACGGGAGTGATCACCACCCAACTGTGTGTATCTTAAGGAAAAATATAACAAACGAAATAAGTCAAATTCCATTAACAAAATGGAAAACAAAAAATGTAGATTGGGAAAAGTATCAAAACAGTATGACCAAGGATATAGAATTAAAAGAAGATATATATCAAGCGGCTGATGTAAATTTCAAGAAAACGAAAAGCAAAGCTAATAACAAATGTCAAAAAAAAACAATATGGTGGAATGAACAGTGTGAATGTGTATGTAAGGACAGAAAACAGGCTCTAAAAAATTACGCTAATAATATGACTGATGAAAACTTTATAGAATGTAAAAGGAAAGCAGCCATAGCCAAAAGAACTATTAAATCTAATAAGAAACAAAGCTTTTGCACTTTTACTGAATCACTAAATAGAAACTATCCGATGAGCAATGTGTGGAAAGTGGTAAGAAAATTTGCTAACACAGGAAAAGAGGACAATCACCAAGTGGAGGATGAAAAATGGACTAAAAAATTATTGAATATCTTAGCTCCTCCATCAGTAAGTGAAGATTTGAGACTAAACAACACTTTCAATATACAACAATCTCCCTCACAAAAATCAAAATTGCAATATCTAACAAGAAAGACACAATGCCAGGACAAGATAGCATTACATTCAAGGTCAATCTTGCTAAAACGCAAATTCTTCACCAACCAGAACCAGGTACGAATCCCCAAGCTCCAAACATTTTCATAAATGGCCATCCTTTGCAGAACGTGGAACATTACCCATACCTTGGGAGCCACCTATCATCAAATGCAACTATTGACGCAGAAACACAGCATAGCCTAAAATGTGCTAGTGCAGCGTTCGGACGGCTTTCGAAGAGAGTCTTCAACAATCACGACATTAATGCGGAGACCAAGCTTCGTGTCTACAACACAGTTATAATACCAACTCTAACATACGGATGCGAAACGTGGACCACCTACAGAAGGCATATCAAACGACTAGAAAAATATCACCAAAGATGTTTAAGACGATACCGAAAATCAAATAGCAAGACCGACAAACAAACATAAGTGTTTTAGAAGAAGGCAGAACAACTAGTATAGAAGCCCTTATCTTCAAGCACCAGTTTCGTTGGACTGGTCACATTATCCGCATACCCGAAACACGTCTCCCAAAGCAGATATTTTATGGACAACTGAAGGAGGGAAAGAGAAATCAAGGAGGTCAACAAAAAAGGTACAAGGATGTTCTCAAAGGCAATATGATGAAGGGTCACATCGATATAAACAACTTCGAGACCACGGCAAACGATAGGGCTTCATGGCGCCGAACAGTCCATGAGGGAGCACAAACTTTTGAAGAGCAACGAGGTAGATTATAGACGGAAAAGAGAGAACGTAGAAAGGAGCGACAAAATGTTCAAGATGGCGGATAGTGAAGGTCAACAAAATTTTTCGTCCGAGAATTCGAGTAAAATATTGTGTAATTCTTGTAAAAGAGAAGTAAAAACTGAACTTAAATGTAAACAATGTACTAAGCAATTTCATCCAGCATGTTTAGTGCGGCTGAAGGGTGCGAAAACCCTGGGGTTGGGTATTGTTTTGTGCCCCGGCTGCGCGCCAAAATCAGCTGATGATGGCGCTTGTAAAGATAAACTGAGTCGAGAAAATGAGCTGTTAAACAAACTGGTGCTTACCCTGATGGACAATAATGGGCTTCTGTATGCAAAAGTGCTTGATATGGAGGCGAAAATGGATGTTTTATTCAAAAAAATTGATATTTTGGAGATATTAAACAGACCCCCTCGGTGCCCGACTTCATCTTTTATGTCCCCTCCTGCGCCGGTCTTCTCACCTATGGCCGAATGGCCAGCTGGGCGTATTGCGGAAACTTCGCAGCTGTCAAAAAGGAAAACATCTGTTTCTAACCCCAATTTGAACCAAAACAAAAACATTGGTGAAAAATCACGATTTGAAAAGCAACACAAAAATATTGGATATGCTCCCTCGCCAACTAATTTGGAATCTACCTCTGAAGTTACCCTTAGTCAAACTTCCAAGGCAATCGATGCGGCATTTGCCCAAACTTTGCAACCATACATGCAAAAAATGCAGGATATTGAAAACTCGACACCACAAGGTTTGTTGGGTAATGCACCCACAAATCAAATTTTTCAAGGTGTACCTGATAAAAAGTGGATTTTTCTGGGTAGAGTAAGAGAAAATGCCACAACAAAGATTGTTGATGATTATATAAAGCAAAAAGCTAACATTAAGGAATTGAATACCCTGCTAATTCACGAACTCCCTTCGAAAGCAAATTCAAAATCCTTTAAAATTGGAGTGACAGAGACTTATTATGATTAATTATTGGTTCAAAGTTTTTGGCCAGAAAATGTAATCTCTAGACCATTTACATTTAGAAAGAAGCAACCAAAACAAAATTTTCAGTCGCCTCAACCTCCCAACAGTCAAAGGGAGCTCTAACATTTTATTACCAAAATGTTAGAGGAATAAGAACAAAAATCAATAATCTTATGTGTAATGTACTAGTTGAGGATTATGATGTGATATTGCTGACAGAAACTTTTCTGGATTGTACCTTTTTGACCAGTGAGTTAGGCTTGGAGGGCTATCAGGTCTATAGATGTGACAGATCAATAAAAACCAGTTCATGTAAATCTCAGGGAGGTGTGTTAATTGCTGTTAAGAGTTGTCTTTCATCTAGATTATTAATAACACCAATTGAAAATGTTGAACATCTATTCATTTTAATTACTATTGAAACACAGCGAATATTAGTTGGTAATGTATACATACCCGGAACATCACCTCTCAATATCTATGAGAGTTTTTGTTTTTCTTTAATTAATCTTATGGAGAAAAATGATTTTACAAACATTTTCATTTGGGGAGACTTTAACCTTCCGAATATTAAATGGGAGAATTCTATAGATGGATCTGTACCTGTGGGACAGCTTTCTAAAGAAGTAACATGTATGGCTGATTGTGCAGCATATTTATCATTATTTCAAATAATAGATATACCAAATATATACGGAAATTTTCTTGATCTCTTGTTTTGTAATGTTTGTGACTTAAAAGTTGATATATGTAAAAATCCTATTTTAAAGTTAGATGTTCCTCATCCAGCATTTGAATGTTCATTTGTCATGACAGGAAAGCAGTCTAATCTTTCTTGTGACTATTTTTATCTTAATTTTAAACATGCTGACTTCAATGAAATAATTTTTTATCTTTCCTGTGTTAATTGGGGCTCAATTTTCGAGTATACAGATGTGAATATAGTAGTTTCTAAGTTTTATGATATCACCTATAGTATTCTTGAGGCCTTCACCCCTTTATCAACATTCAAACCGCCAAAATTTCCAAAATGGATGCCAAAAGATTTAAAAAATTTAATTGTTGAGAAAAAGATTGCACATAAAAAATACAAATGTACACAATCTCAAGATGACTATAATTATTTTACTAGTCTAAGAGCTGACTGTCGTAACATCTCTCAGTCATCACATAAAAGTTACATTAAAAATTTAGAAAGCCAGTTACATGACAAACAAGATTTTTGGAACTATGTCAATTCTAAAAAAGATTGTGCAGAGTTTCCAAAGTGCATGGTTTTTAATGGGTGTGAATCTGATAATCGGAAATGTTCAAGTCTCACTTTTCATCTGTGTACTCGAACTTTGATGGGCCATTGACGGGGCAAAATTTTAATTATAATTTTAATTATGATAAATGTCTAAGTGTAGGTGTCTTAAAATTGTCCAAAATTGATGTTATTAACAAAATTGATATGTTAAAGAAAAAATTAGGAATGGGTCCTGATGGCATCCCTCTATCTTTGTTACAAAATTGTAAGTATATTTTATCTGACGTTTTATGTAAAATTTTTAATTTATCTTTAAGTTCAGGTGTTTTTCCAGACTTATGGAAAAGATCGTATGTTTCTCCTATTTTTAAGGATGGCAACAGAGCTGACGTAAAAAATTACAGAGCTATAAGTAGGATTTCATTGATTGCAAAGATTTTTGAATCATTAGTAGCTGACAGATTAACTCCTCTTTTTAAAAATATTATAATTAATGAGCAGCACGGTTTTATGAAAGGAAGATCCACTGTATCTAATCTCTTGACTTATGAGCAAACTCTGTTGGGTGCCTTTGAGAATAAGTATCAGGTTGACGTTGTCTACACGGATTTCTCGAAGGCATTTGACAGAGTGGATCAAAAAATTTTACTATCAAAACTAAAGGCAGTGGGTCTTCATGGCTATCTCTTTAAATGGTTTGAAAGTAATCTAACTGATCGCAAGCAAGCTGTCAAAATCAAAAACTACATCTCTTCAGAAATCACTGTAACATCAGGTGTACCCCAAGGAGGACATCTGTCAACTCTATTGTTCAACATCTTTGTGAATGATGTAAAAAGTATTTTTTATGACTGCCAGTTCAGGGCTTATGCAGATGACTTTAAAATTTACAAAATTATTGTAAATCCTACTGATTGCCAAACTCTGCAAAATCAACTAAATCTGTTTTCTTCTTGGTGCGCACAAAATAATCTTACTTTAAATATTAAAAAATGTAATATTATTACTTTTAGCAAAATAAAACAGCCAATCCTGTTTAAGTATTTTATTGATTCTGAGGAGTTGGAAAGAGAAACGGTAGTCAAAGATCTAGGAGTATGGCTAGATAGTGATCTATCATTTAGCACACACATTGAAAAAATTACCAACAAAGCAATGAGATTACTGGGGTTTCTCTTTCGCACTCTGAAGGAGATAGAAAATATTTTTGTACTAAAGGATGTTTTTTGTGCACTGGTTCGGTCGGTGCTCGAATATGCCAGTTCAGTTTGGCAGCCTTTTTATGCTGTGCATAAAGAGAGCCTGGAGAGAGTGCAGAAAAAGTTTTTAAGGAGAGTGGGACTCAAAATGGGTATTCCCTACGAAAAAATCGATTGTGATGAGATAATGAAACTTTTAAATCTTACTTCATTGGAAAACCGAAGAAATTTTTTTGATATTTGTACGCTTTTTAAAATTTTGAACCGCATGTTGGACACTCCAGAACTTCTGGCAGAGGTTGGTTTTCACATTCCTCCTAGGAATTCTCGAAATATAGTTCTTTTTAGCCTACAATTTCATAGATCTAATTATGGCACTAATAACCCTATAAATCGCATGTGCAAAATTGCAAATTTTATAATCCAAGAAAATAATAATATAGATTTTTTTAACTCTAGTTATAATGTATTTTGCAAACAAGCTAAAAACATTTTATTTGCTTAACTTTATATCTTCTTAATCTTGTAAAACTACTTTTTAATTGTGATAGTTCAAGTCATGTTTTTATTATTGTTAATTATTAATTTTGTCTGTGTGTTGAACCGCCATCTTGATAGATAGATAAATAAATAGGTGATAATTTATGTGATAAAAAGTGATACTTATATTGTATAAAATTGTAAAAGCATTATTCTTGTATAATTGCTGTTTGTGAAAATTTATTTATTTAAGTTATACTGGCCTATTATATATTTTTTAACTGTAATTGCTATATGCGTTAATAAAGATTTGAATTTGATTTGGATTTGAGACTGATGACCCTCAAATTTCTTGTGAAAGCGAGCCGAGAAAATTAATTTTAAAAAACTCTGTGGTACTATTTTTTTATTTTAACATAAACTTGCCAATAAAACAACTAGACTAAAGTTTTTATTTTTCATTTTTGAGAAACTGATATTTTGTCACAAAAAGGGCTACTTTTTCCTAAAACAAAATACTGGTTTATCAAAAAGAAAATAATTTACAGCTATACTTACCACAATTTAAACTTTTTTAGATTCCGTAAAGAAAAATCCTTTAGGAAGTCAACCAACTTCTCCTCATTCTGTCGTTGAAAATGCTATTTATTCTTAAAAATAGAAAAAAAAAATTAATACAAAAGTTACTTAGTTTTTCACAAATTTTAAGAAAATTTAACCAAAATTTTCAAAATGTCAAATTTCGACATCAACTTTCTTATTTCAAATGGAACACCCTGTATATTTTTTAAGAAAAACTTTGCCTTGCCACCTAGACTATTTTTCCTTGGCTAACACATCGGCCTTATGGCAAATTATCTTTTATTTTACTCGAGAACCGCTAAAGATAATCCCTACATATGGCATATTTTAAGAATCAAGAAAAAAATATCTACCGAAATTTTAAAAAATATACATGGTGTTCAATTTAAAATAAGAAAGTTGATGTCTAAGTCTAAATTTGACATTTTGAAAATTTTTATTGAATTTTCTTAAAATTTGTGAAGAACTAATCAACTTTTGTATTTAAACTATTTTTCTATCTCTAATAATAAATGAGCTATGTAGTGGGAAAAATATGGTGAATCACCCCATACATTTTTTGCCAATATTGCCTGCAATGCCGGTATTTAGTATGCAGTGCTCCTCTACATTTAAACCATGCTAAGTGTGTATTTGCCATCATTTTAAACGTATTCGTTGCCGTCGCTCGGCCGGTGGCTCACACAGGAGTGTTTAAGGTATTTATAACGCACAGATTACCGTGCGTCAAATTCTCATTGCCAATATTTGTAAGGCACTTTGCCATGCCGGCATTGTTTGTGGGGCAGCTTATGTTCTGTTTAGGAATTTTAACAACTTTTTTTCATTTATTCTAGAGAAACCACTATTTTCTTAATTGAAACATAACAGTGTATGGCTATTTTTCTCACTTTGATAGCGGATATCTCAGAAACTGGTTATAAAAACGAAATAAAAATTACCCATTTTCTTAACTACCACTAGTTATACAAAGTATTCAAAATTATTAGTATCCTGTGCTTGGTTCTTTAATGTTTTTAATACTTTGATAATGTTCAGGGGGGGGCGTGCCCCCCGCGCTCCCCCTGGATCCGCCACTGCCAGGGACCATAATGAGAAGTGACGAAAAAGGTACCAAAATCAAAATTAATAATGAACCTTAAAGCTTCATTCTATTCCTTAGCTCAGTCAATATATCCCTCCATGACTGTCAGAGGCTAAATTCTTGACCAGGGAACGAAATAGACTTGTGTCAATTGATCCCCCGAACGAAGTGCGTATTCTTGAGCGGTGATCGTCTATCCCATTCTATCAAAAATTAAGTGTTCGCGCTTCCCGGCTCCAATGCCGGGGATCGCCACCATTTCTCAGACACGCATGCGCGTAAATTTATCTTTTTCGATCTATTTCCAAGATGTCTCAAGAAAAAGCATATTTTTTTCTGAGGATGGGAGATTTAAGAATTAGGCCAACAATTCTGCACACAGCCTATGTTTTGCCTACACGCAGGCGCACCCTTTTTGTCACTTCAATGAAGGCGTGGTCTTCCCCCTATCAAAATGGAGCTGAACAGCGGACCACATCTGAAAATCCTTACATACATGAATTTCTACGAGATTCCTGGCTGAAAATCACCATATTATTATGTTCCTCATATGTGTCCGCGCATGTTAAACCATTGTGAAACGCATAGATGGGTGCCGGGTGTAAACGGTGATATAAAAGGCTGTTTTCATTTAAGAAGGCGGTGTTCCCGCCCAAGAGCAGCACCGCGGCAACCCAACCCAACCCACCGTGCAACGCACCAGCACGAAAGCACCGAGAAAGATGAGACTGTCAAACTTTTTCTCTGTATCTGTCTTTTAACTTTTCTTTACGGGAATTTTTCTAGCCAAAATGGTAGGTTTAAAAGTAAATCATCTAAAATCCCATAAATATCAAATCATCCAAGATTTTTGCGACTAAACTAAGTAAAAATATCTTTTTTACGATAATGCAGTCTCCATATTTTTACATTTTTCCTTTGTTTAAGAAAAAATTGGGAAGGTTATGTTATGTTTACATTTTAGGGAAAAGTAAAGTGCTCAGATTTGCGAGTCAAAGACAAGAAGGAGCTTTCTAAACAGCTCGATGACCTCAAAAAAGAACTCACCAGCTTAAGGGTAGCCAAAGTTACTGGAGGAGCTCCATCCAAACTTTCTAAAATGTAAGTTAAATATTTTATTAAGGAGGGATTACCCAGCAACCTAATGCTGAATTCTTTTAGTGCTTAATTTTATTTCGTTGTCTTTTTCCAACATGCTATTGTAGAAGACAGATGATAAATTAAGCACTAAATTTAAGAATTGTGCATTAGTGGCAGGTGTACTCAACTTTTCATATTGATAATCCATAACTTTAATTCATAGTGCATAAGTACAATTTTAGTGTTACATAAAGTATAGTTCATATAAGGCATACATACAGTCTTAATCATAAAAAAGTTAAAACCACTGTTATTATGAAAGTGATCATGCATTGCTTTTGATTATGCATTGTCATAGGTTTAGTCACAGTCTTAAGGAAAAGTTGGCAACTTTCAACTTTTATAACTAAAATTACAACTTACTATATAACAAATACAATCATAGAAGAAGTTAAGGTAATTATGCAGTATACGGTTTTCTGCCATTTTTGATTTTTTTTGAAAAATTCTTTATGGGGACACCTTCTAGGGTCCCTAGGACCCCAAATCCGTCTGCGCCGTTTGGTTTTTTTTTTTTGATTTTTTTTGGTTTTTTTTTAATTTTTTTTTACTAAAACAAACCAAACCAACACAGTCCAACCCAACCTAATCCAAACCAACCCAAAACAATTAAAAAAACACTTTACAACCCCCCCTGGGCACCCTTTTTTCTCGTTAAAAAAAAAAAAAAAATCGGGCGCAGGCGGATTTGGGGTCCTAGGGACCCTAGAAGGTGCCCCCATAAAGAATTTTTCAAAAAAAAATCAAAAATGGCAGAAAACCGTATACTGCATAATTACCGAAGTTAAAAAACCTCCAAATCAGTTACTTCAACTGAAAAGAAACTAAAAAACACAAAATATCTTGGGTGGAAATAACAAAAATTCAAACTTGGATGAGTATCCCACAAGGAACACACAAAAGATCAAAGCGAAAAGAGAAATGAATAAACGATGTTTCGCCCTGGGTAACCAGCGTGGGCTCATCATACATCATTAAACACCATCATACACTTGGATTTCCAACCTTGAATCACTCACAAATAGGCATCATTCCGCACTGGTACTTATCCAAGTTACCTAATACGAATTCGTCCTGGCGTGTTAATATTTCCAGTAGGATTATGCTCCTAAGGCAACTAAAACAAAGTTTCCATATTTCAAAACAAAGTTTTAGTTGCCTTAGGTTCAAGGTTGGAAATCTAAGTGTATGATGGTGTTTAATGATGTATAGTGGAGGGTGACCAGTGAAACTACTGATGAGCCCACGCTGGTTACCCAGGGCGAAACATTGTTTATTCAGTTCTCTTTTCGCTTTGATCTTTTGTGTGTTCCTTGTGGCATACTCATCCAAGTTTGAATTTTCATTATTTCCACCCAAGAAATACAATCATGCGCGAGTTCCAAATTTTAAGTATGGCACCCAGGTATGTTAACAGGAATGAAATCAACATTTTCAAAAATTTTATACAGGCAAATTAAAAGCAAATAACAAGCTGCTAAGTGTTTTGTATGTTCCAAAAAAAATTGTTTTTATTAAACATTCTTTTGTTTAAAAACAAATTACAAAAAGTAAATGAAGCAAAACGTCAAAAAAGTAAGGTTAAATGCACTTGCTTAGTGATTGTTATGACTATAACAAGGACAAGTACGAACAGTGAGCAATTTTTAATACTAACACTATAAGAAAACTAAATACTAATAAACTTACAATGACTGCCTTGTATGAATGATACCTTAATTTAACAGCACCTGTTTATCAAATAGTTCCTAAGTATAGTGCATTAGGATAAATTTTGACAAATTTACATACCAAATTAACAAACAAGAAGAACAAAAGAAATGGTTTTCTTTACCTAACCTTACATTAGATATTCTTCCTTCTTCCTAAATTTCTGTTTTCTGATATAATTTGAAATGAATCATTCCTATTTTGAGATCAACCAACCAAAATTTTTTCATAGATAGTGCATAAAGTTCAAGTTAACTTAAATATTATGCACTGTGCTTATGACTTGTGAATTATAATTATGAAAACACTTCTATTAACAAAAATGTATTTAGCATTATGATTATGAATAAAATTGTGCTTGGGTTATGAATTATTAATATGAAAAGTTGGGTAAACCCTCCATAAGTTGCTGCATAAAGCCCCCTAATTTCTTTACCAAAAATCGAAGAAAAGTTTAGCTAATTAATAAATATACAAAATATAAATTCTGGTATAAAGTAAGATTTAAAAGAAATAAGCACTTAATATTTATATATGTAATAATATAAAAAATTGTAAAAAACACTAATAAATATAAAAAGCAGTATGTACAAATAAGGGTGGTAGAGACAAATCATTACCTGGCATATATATTTGAATGACTAGGCTGACCTACTGAACCAATTAAATTTGGTAGAAGCATTTAAGGAACAAAGTTCCACATTTAAAAAAAAATTAACCCCATGGTGGTCGATTTTCAGAAAAACACGGACATCTAAATTTCCTTCTATATTCTTATTAAAAGTCAATATTGTGTACTTATTATAAAATATTGGTTTGCCAAGTTTCTTACCTCTCCATAAAGTCAGTTTGTTTATTATTGGTGTGATTGTCTGATATAAATACTTTTAGGTGTAATTTAACATTTGACAAGTAAGGTTGTTTTAAATATAACTTTGAGTGAATGATTGTTTTATTCAAAAGTTTATACTTGGGTTTTGTAAGTATATTTTTGATGATTTTTTTTTTTTTTTTGGTTAGCTTTTTCTTGATGAATAAACCTTGATTTACCTTATGTAAAAACATTTTTGTAATCTGCAAGTATTATATTTAATAATATAAAAATAAAAAGTTGCGCATATATTTTCGGCTATGGTCTAAAATAGCGCGGTTTAAAATAGCGCTATTGTTTGAGCGTCGTATTAAAACAGCGCATAATGAAATGGCGCTCTACTAAATGGTGCTGTTAGAAAACAGTGTCAGTATTAAAATAGCGCCAGTAATAAAAGAGTACGTAACTAAATAGCGCCAGTAATAAAAGCGCGCGTAACAAAATGGCGGCAGTAATGAAATAGTGCCAGTAATGAAATAGCGCCAGTAATGAAATATCGTCGTACCCAACCTTAACCTTACACAAACCCAACTAAACCAACATAATCCAATAGACCAACCCGACCAACATAATCCAATAAACCAACCCAACTATACCAACCCAACCCATTGGTTTATAACCAACCCAACCCAACATAATCAAACCAACTATACCAACCCAACCAATTGGGTTATAACCAACCCAACCCCTCATAATCAATGGGTTGGGTTGGTCTATGTTGGTTGGGTACGACAATATTTCATTACTGGCGCCCTTTAATAACAGCGCTGTTTTATTACTGGCGCTGTTTTAAAACGGCGCTTTAATGATGAGCGCTGTTTTAATACTGGCGCTCTTTCATAACAGTGCTGTTTTGAAACAGCCCTTTAATGATGAGTGCTGTTTCATTACACGCTATTTCAATACAACGCTTTTTTCTTACGCGCTATTTCGTACGGCGCTATTTTAGACCAGAGCCATATTTTCTAGTATATCTTTGTACCCCGCCTAGAGAGTTAATTTGAATAGTTATGGAAGTATTGTAAATACAAAAGTTTTGTGTTTTTACTTGAACCTCAAGAATTTTTGGTCTAATATGTCAAGAACATTTCAGTAAATGTCAAATGTTGACAGGGTAATGTTGAAAACCTGTATACTATTTTGTTCTTTAATCTACTTCAAATTTTACTAATTTTAGTGTAATATAATTTATGTTAAATTTAAATGTTGAAAATCATATTTTTTTAAAATTTAATGTGCTGTTCATCAAAAACGGTCAAGACAGAGCAAAATGAATGTTATTTCCCTATCTTAGTTTTTTAAGAGCCATCTAATGGTATGTACTGCTCCAGCAATATTGCTGGTGGGGTGCAAAAATATATGAGAAACCCCTGTATAAGTAGTATATCTTTATACCAAAATTATTTTATGTTTTATCCCCATTGAAAACAATTAATGCAATATAAAATAATAGAAAATTCATTATCTTATCTAGACTTCTAGACTGTCTCATTCTTATGTTTATAGGATATATAAAAAAAATGGCAACTTGAACTTGCAAATTTTAAATACAACACCCAGAATATGACAGTATTCAACTGTTAAATATCTTTATACCAAAATTATTTTATGTTTTATCCCCATTGAAAACAATTAATGCAATATGAAATAATAGAAAATTCATTATTGATTCCTCATAATATATTGACACCCCTCTTTTTTATTTGAAAAGTAATCAAAAAATATATATAGCTTTATTTAGACTTTTAGACTTCTCATTTTTATGTGTACAGTATATATAAAAAAATGGCAACTCAAACTTGCAAATTTCAAATACAACTCCCAGAATATGACAGTATTCAACTGTTAATTTGTCGAAAACAGTTGAAATGCTTAGAATGTCAAAACAGAATGCAATGTGTTTCGTTTGAAATTTTGCAAGTTTCGGTTGGCATTCTTTTTAATATACCCTATATATATACATAAAAATATACTAGTATACTGTAACATTTATATAGTGTCAATTACTTTAAAGTAAACTTGATTGTTCTAAATTTAACATTTTTAGTTTAATTTAGCCAATTCATAGATATGTATGTTATCAGCTAAATAAGAATAAATGCCTATTTAAATAATGTAAGCTATTTATTTTTTTATTAAAACTCAATATTTTGTATGATTAAATTATAATGTTTTTTAATTTCCGCGTTTTTACAAAAATCGACCACTGTGCACCCCTTCAAATAAGGGTGGTAGGGACAATGGGGAGGGAATGACTGGGTTGTTCTACTGAACCAATTAAAATTAAACTTAGTTAATGTGTAACTTTGTTCCCAAAATATTTCTACTAAATTTAATTTTAATTGGTTCAGTAGAATGACCCAGTCATTCAAATATATGCTGGATAATGTTTTGTTTCTACCACCCTTTATTTGAGGGGATGGGGTGTTAAAAAAAATTCACCTTGTACAGGGTTCCCACCATCGACGTACTAACTATAGACCCGGCAATTCATTCATAAATCACTATTTGTTTTGACCCCAACACTTCCCACGTAGCCAGACAAAGAAAGAGATTTTCAAGATATCTGTGGCAACACTGCAAGGGACCGTGGGCGCGCTTAAAAACGTATGTGTAGTGTTGTTGCAGCGTATAGCAGTGGCGGCGAATATGACCTAATATGAATTTATTTTTTACGCTGGTTAAGTCCAAACATTATTTGTTTTTAAAAAAAATTTTTCTATTATTATTTTAAT
The DNA here is from genome assembly GCA_963921995.1 of Oxystoma pomonae. Taxonomy (NCBI): domain Eukaryota; kingdom Metazoa; phylum Arthropoda; class Insecta; order Coleoptera; family Brentidae; genus Oxystoma; species Oxystoma pomonae. Next base: position 73,951,572 of record OY998166.1, on the reverse strand, counting down.
TATTGGTTTTTATTCGATTTAATAATAATACTCAATATCTTAGCGCAAATTTTTTTACCATAAATGCATGAGGTTTTGATGTTAAGAAAAAAGTGTCATACAACAATCGTTCAAGTGTCGCAAAATGTGTAGTAATAATAATTTTGAAAAACAAAGAACATAATGTAAAAATCAGACTAACTTGATTGGGAGAGTCGTTATTATCACTACTAAATCGTAAATTATGCCTCCTTAATTTTGTTAAATTTTTGTTTAAATCTAAAAATATAAACCTAGGTATCTGGAGACCATATAAAGCATGTATTATATACCTATGGGCCAAGTGGCATTTTTGATTTTTTTTACAATTCTGTGAGGTATGAAAAAAGACACTTAGGCACAGGGTATAATATATGTACTATTTTTATCCAAAATAAAACACTAGAGTTGGATTTTACTATTTATTTTACAACTTTTTACATGTGCTTTCTAGCTGCACCTCACAATTTCTAATCTTTCTAGACCCTGTACCTCCTATATATTAAAACAAATCCTTCCAGAAAAATACAGAATCCAGAACAAACCAGAAATACGAAAAATAACAACATTCTAGAAAAAGACAGAGTAACTAAATCTAAATGTCAACCGTAAGTGTATCATTGGCTGCAAACCTAAGCACTAAAATGATAATTAATTTTTTAGCGAATGCGCTAGTAACAAGCAGCATAACACAGTTTTCAATCTATTTTTGAATTTTTGCAAATCAAAAGTCTTTTTATTTCTTTAATTTTTTTTTACTTTACAATTAAGGAACTAAAATTTAGTATAAATAAACATTCACTTTATTTTTTAAGTATTTTTTTTATTGAAAACATTAATAAATTGTAACCAAGGTCGTAGATAGGGGTAGAAAATACGCTAAGGTATCTTTCCAAAACTTTGATCTTCTTTCTTTTATCGGCAAGATTATCTTTCATCATTTCCAATTTTTTTTGCCTCTTCTGGTGGTGACAAATCGCTGCATCCCAAGTCTCCAGGATATTTTCTCTTTCTGAAATAAAACATATTACCAGCTAATTTATATTAATAAAATTATTTTAGTACAGCACATCAGCGAAAATTTTAAAAAGACTGATTTATTTAGATTAAACTGCTTTAAAAATATAAAAAATCTGATTAACATCTTTTTAAAAAATTTAACAAAAAATAGCGGGTATTTTTTTTTAATAAGAACTCCAAGATTTTTCTGACGAGCAATCACAAAAGAGAGGGGGTGTTGAATATAATGTATGTCCTAAAAGTTTTAGCACAAAATTCGTGGGCTTTAATTTGAACTAAAATAAAATATTATCAAGTTGCCTTTGAAAACAATAGTTTGTTTACTTTGGTTACGGCCCCCAACTGGAGGCCCAGGGCCTACCAACTATTTTTTTTTTCTGGCACCTTTTTGGAAAGCTTGTTAAAAAAGAAATTTGACTCACTAGTTTTTTTTTACATCTGTCAACCAATATGTGAAAAATTTAGAAAAACTTATTTTTTTGTCAATTATGTTAGTTTAAAAAAAAACTACTATATTTCTCTATTTACTAAGCGAAATAAAGAAAATACCACACAAGGACATTATTGACTGCCCATTTGGGGAGCCCTAACTGAAGGCCCAGAGCCTACCAATATTTTTTTCATGAGGAGTTACGACTTGTGGCACCTTTTTGGAAAGCTTGTTAAAAAAGAAATTTGAATAAATAATTTTTTTGACATTTGTCAACTCAGTGTTGAAAATTAAAAAAAAAACCTATTTATGTCAATTGTTTTAGCTTCAAAATAAACTACATATTTCTTTATTTACTAAGTGGAATAAAGAAACTACCACAAAAGGATATTTTTGGCGTAAAATTTTGAACACATGGGTTGACAGATGTCAAAAAAATTTATTTAATCGAATTTCCTTTTTAACAATCCTTCTAAAAAGGTTCCACAAGTGCTACCTCCTCATGAAAAAAATGTTGGTAGGCCCTGGGCCTTCAGTGAGGGCCCCCAATAATGTTCTTGTGTGCTATTTTCTTTATTTCGCTTAGTCAATAGAGATATATAATAGTTTATTTTGAAGCTAAAACAATTGACAAAAAAATTAGTTTTTTAAATTTTTGACATATTGGTCGATAGATATAGAAAAGCTAGTACATTAAATTTATTTTTTAACCAGCTTTCCAAAAAGGAGTCACAAGTGATACCTTCTTATTTAAAAAATAAAAAAATAGTTGGTAGGCCCTGAGCCTCCAGTTGGGAGCCCCAATTTTTTTTATCATGTGCGGAAAGTCCGTAAAAAATCGCGATTCGTTTGTAGCCTTTTTTTAAAACCTCGTCCCTAAAGCCGCTAGAAGCACCGTTTTATAAAATGATTTTATCAAATCTAAAATTGACGCAAGATCCCATCAGTCAATACCTACATGTAATTTTTTAACTCTTGGGAGTGTAAAGGTCGAATGAGAGGGGGGCCGGTTGTTTTAAAACTAAAGCAGGTAAATATTATTTCTCAAAACTTAACAAACAAAAAATTACATAAAATCACAAAAAAAGTTTTTTTCCGAGTGGCCACCCTTTTATTGTGTATTTACTTACATTGCCTTTAATTCTAGTTGTTTTGAAATTTCTGTAAGACCTGCAGTTGCTTCCCAACTTAAATCCTTAGTTCATTGCTTGAAATTTTTCATCCTCCCTGAAAATATAATAATGGAACTAAAATAAACCTAGATATATTATATATACTTTAATTTTTTTAAAGTATTAAATAATTATCACAAAAAAGCAAACAAGTTGTACAAACAGCTCATACCTTTTTGTGGGGGGCTGCTGTCGGACCAATCAAGTAAACTCCGAAAATTGATTTTCAAATCTTTTTGAAAGTAAAAAGTACTTCCTGAGGTTTTGGAATCAGAGGGTACATCTGAACTGTAAAATAAAATGATCAAGATAAGAATTTGGTATACAAATACAGGGTGTCCCAATATGCGACCCACTTTATTTGATTTACATACATTGTTTGACAAATTTTTGGAATTGGAGCTGGTATACCCATCTATTAGAGAACATTTAACAAAAACGCGACTTTACAGATCCTAAATATATAACTTAAAGGGAAACCTTTGTATTAATTATAAAGTAGTAAAGCCTACTACTATTCATAAAGAAAAACAAAAACTTATCTTTTCTATTTTTATAAATTACAAAACACCTATTTTATTAAAAAATTATTATTTTTGTGAATTCTTATAAGAAAAAATCAAAAATATGTTCTTTCATGAGGAAGCCACTTTGCTTTTTTCACAAACTCCCCAAATATACAAAATACTTGACTACTAAAAAATATTGGTTTTTGATGCTCCCTTACTTACCTCTTTTTTTCGAATATGTCATGACTTAATTTTGGAAAGCTTCCCAGCTTGAGGTAATTTATTCCATCCTTTCTAGTTAAAATATCTTCAAAATTATAATGATCAGAACACAATACTAATTGTTTTGATAGCGGCAGATCTCCAGCCCCAAGTTTTTCGGAAATCTAAAAAAAATTAATACAAAGCTCTATTACATAGATGTATATACCTATAGCTAAGGAATCTAGGGAAAAAAAATACAAAAAAAAAACATAAATAACGCCCCGGAAAAAAAAACCCAAGAAAATATAACTAACCCAAACCCAATCCAACTCAAGGTAGACCCACCCAACCCGAAATAATATTTTTGGATTTTCACGTATTTTTGAACATGTAACAATCAATTTTTTCAGAGGTGTTTTGCGGGGACTTTTTTCTGTTAAGAATGTCGCTTTTCTTTTGGTATCGCACAGGCAAAAAGCAGTATCTTTATCATTTGTTTTACACTAGATTTTATGGTCTGACACTCCTAAAAATCATATTCTAACCACAGTGTAATATAATTTATGACGGAACAAAGAGCAAAAAGGTGCCAATTGTTCCCCTTTTAGTTCTAGGGCAATAAAAATTATACTACTCTGGCATGTATTCTCACACATCTTCTCTTTTCTACCTACTATCAGGGTCAGATGTTTTATTTAAATTTATTTACCTAGAATAAATGATTCAATCTGATGGAATTTACTGGGGGTTTTTCCATTTTTTTTGGTTTCAGAACAGGTAGAGGAATTAAGGCCTATACTTTTTAAATTTTCACCTGCAGTACTATTTTTATTCTAAACATTATTTTTGTGATGCCATATGTTATCTTCCCAGAAAATTGTAGGTAACTGTTGAATTTAAAAAAAAAAAGATATTTTTAGTTTTTTCATTACTTTACCATTGGTGTCATGTCGAAAAAATTAAATTTCTTATTTATACCTCTTGTCGATATACCTTCGGCATTCAAGATCACTTTTTTTTGGCCATAACTCCAGTTATCGATAAGCATAAATTTAGTGCTAATTCTGTATGTCTGTGTCTTATAACGATATAAGGAAGAAAAGAGACAGACATACAGAGTTAGCACCAAATTCATGCTTATGAATTGGGTAAACCTAAACCTATTTTGGGTTGGTTTTAGTTTGAGTTGGGTTTTGGTTAGTTTTAATAATATTTTCTTGGAAGTTCTTTTTTGGAACTTTTCCGGGGGTTTTTCTGGAGGGTTTAAATTCTTAGATTCTGTTTTTTACGGTTTGGAAATGTAAGTACCTAAATAGTTTTTGTTTATGGATGGCGTCTGACAAAAATTATAAAAAATCAACTCAATTGGCGAAAGAATAAGATAACGGTAGTTGTAGCTTTACATGATATCCTAAATTTTCATGACTGCAGATTTGAAATAGGTACCTACACCTGCCAACTGCACCGGTTATAATAAGCTGGCAGGAGCGTTTCAACCTATAAATTGGACCTATACTTGCTTAAAAATATGCTTAAAAAGAAGTTCAAAAAACAATTCCAATTAAATTATTTGATTCTACGGCACTGTTTATCAAAATAATGCTTTCTACAAACTTACCTGTGAAACGAAACATCACTGTTCACATCGTCTAGTTTTTTGCATAAAATGAATTCCACTATTTAAATGTCTATCTTCTGTTACAACTTTCAAGTGTGGGCGAGTTTGTAATCTCATCGATTGAGCAATCGATGCATCAAACAAGTTCTTGAAACGTTGCGAAGCAATCAATTATGGATGCAGAAATATTGTTGTGCAAGGAGTCTTTAAGATTAATCCTGCTGTTGCCAATTATGTCCATATCACCTGCGAAGACCAGTAGTAGGTTAGGTGCTTCCTGGTGGAATATAGGCGTTGGTGTTTCAATCTTGACTTTCCTAATTACTTATTGGGGTGAAAAAGAGTCACGACCCTGCTTCAGTCCATTGTTGATACCAAAGAAATCAGAGTAGCTCTGTTCCACCCTTATCTTGCACCTTGTATCCTCCGTACATATTTTTACCAGGGATATCAGCTTTTACAAGCCCAGTTCCTGCATTGCTTCCCACAATAAACATCTGGTGAAGTTATCTGTCAAATTCCTAGCATTTTTCCATTATCGGGTGAAAATTGGTCTATATGCTTATGGGTGTAGTATCGGTATTTACCTCTTCGTTGAGTACTTCGCAGTATTTCTTCCATTTGGTTAGAATCTCTCTTTCGTTGGTTATCAATTGTCCGTTGTTTGTTGAGAGGAAGTTTTCGGTTCGGGTTTTAATCATGTTTTGTGCTTTGTTATTCTCTGACAGTATTCTTTTATTCTGTTGTTTCGTCTGTTTTCCTCCATTTCTCTTATTATATTTAGATGGTGGTCTCTCTTTTTCAGATCTTTGTTGTTTATACTCTTTTATATTAGATGCTGTTGGGTGTTAAGAATTTTTTTCCTTTTCATATTTCGTTTTTCCGTCACTATATTACAGTCGTTATCAAACTACTTCCATCTTGGTTTTCTGTTTTTGTCGAGCACTTGTCTAGCCACCCTAGTTACTGTATCTTGGATGTTCTTCCAGAGCTCGTTTACATTGTAGCCCCATTGCGGTTCTTTTATTTCTTCGGTAATTGGTTTCTGGTATATTTCCTGTGTTTGTTCTGTCTTGAGTTTTTCCGTATTCCAGCTTATGCTGGTCTTCTTTTTCGTGTGCATGTGCACATGTGCATATATATTAACACTTCGTGTAATTTTGTTTTATAACCTGCTAGTTGAACCAAAAAATCATTGGTAGAACTAGGCAAAGCAAATACTGCTAAGTACCTGATTTGTTTTTAGGATTTAACGTGATTTTTGTCTCGAAATTTCGAACAAAGTTTCTCGTCTTATTTATCTGCTTGTCACCTTTTTATCTCGATAATATAAATACCTGCTAAATTTGAGCTTTAAAAAATTGTCATGGTAAAATCTACATATACTGGGTATCCACGTATACAAGCAATTTATACCCAAAAAATACCTGGAATTTTTTAAAAAATGGTCAGGGAAAACCTGGAAAAGTCAGGGAATTTGAAAATCACAATTTGGTGGGAACCCTGTTCTATAATCCATTAAGTACATATGGTATTATGAACAAGCAAGGTACAGACAGGTACATGATGTTATAAAGTAATTTAACTTTTTTATAAAACCTAGCTGGTTTATGAGCTTATGTTATGTACACTCCATTTCAAATTAGCATATGTATTCAAATGTCAGCCGCCATGTTTGAATTGCTCCGGCGAATTTGGGACGAACGGATCTTACTTTAAAATTGAAGTTTTCATTCAAGTATTTATTTTTTTTAGCCGTGTTGTAAGAAAAGCCATTGCACGTGTATACATTGTTATGCACCAGAAACAAAAAGAAAACTTGAGAAAATTGTACAAAAACAAAAAATACAAGCCTTTGGACTTGAGGCCCAAGAAGACTCGTTCCATCCGTAGGGCCCTTTCTGCGCATGAACAGAAAATCAAGACACCTAAGGAAATTAGGAAACGATCTGCTTTCCCACCAAGGAAGTTTGCATTGAAGGCTTAAGTGTTTAGTTAATAAAATTTATTTAAAATAATAGATCATTGGAGTTTGATTTTTAAAAAATTTTCTCAGACTGAAATCATTTAAAATTGTCGAGAGATCTAAAATATATCGCCCATGTACTGCAGAAAGGTGCCAAGAACCAATAAAAAATTGTGCATTTTTGGGCTTTCAAACTTTTTTCCTCCTAAGGCCATGCTAATGCTTGCCACATTTTTACACAAAAGTTCTAGGACCTTGCTATGGGGAATATCTTAGAAATGTCAATTTAGGCGCTTGGCACCTTGCTGCTCTACAGGGGCGATATGTAATAGTGCATCAAGATAACACAAAGAAAAATGGACCCGGTTTTATTTTATTTAATGTCTAAAGCATTATAAAAAATTCCAAACAAAAATTAAACCTAAGGAAGGAAAAAAATTGATCGGAAATAATAAACCTTAACTTTACTATTTAAAAATAAACTAATCCTTATTAAAAAAACGTTATTAACCAATAATATACAGATGTTAGTATTATTTAAACTGGCCAGGATTTGGTCCAAACAAGCCATTGTTGGTTTGTTTTAAAGCAGCTCTTGAAGGGGCAAAGCCCAAGATTTTTTGCAAGCTCTGCCTTATTGACATTGTACTTAAAATGTACAGAAAAATAAAGGAGCAGTCATAGTAGTCTTCTCCCGGTAAGTTTCGATGACTTAGGCCTTGAATCCAGGCCAAAGGTAAGAATGGGAGTCTTGCAACTACTCTTCCATCAAATCTAAAAAATAATTAATCCATCTAACAAACAAATTTTAGAATGTTGTTTGAAGTGGTAGACCATGTTGAACTTGAGGGTAAGTAAAGTAGTTTCAAAGTTCCATTGTCTTCATGTGTTTCGAATGCTTATGGATCTGCAATTGTCATCGGGTGAATTAATTCGAAACGTGAAAAAGTAAAACAAGACAATGGATCGAAGTTCAAAACTCTAGGTTACTCTCAAATTTTTAAGTCTGTTCTACCGTTGATATAAATAATTTAGAGTTGCAAATAACTTTATATTAGTGTTTCACATTATACCTACACTGCTCCTTTCTAGTTTAAAGAAAATCACTTACATGTTATTAAACATACTAAGCAGTGCAGTAAAAGCAAAACCAATAGCAAACATGGATTTCATTTTAACAAATGACAAATCTCTGTTGTTATTCTTTAATCTATCTTCCTCTCTTTCAATCTTCTTTTTTTGTTGTTTGTCTAAGGAGTCTCCATGAGTTTCTTTCCGTTTTTCCACTAAAATAATAGAAAAAATACCAGGTGAATAAGCACGTGACTTTAAAAATGAGTTTATACAGCAAACTAACGATTGAAAATAAGTACTGCCAACAGGAAAACAAATGGTCCTGCCAAAAAAACTGCGTCAAATCGCTTAGAAAAGTTTCAAGAGGTTTTATAATCTTTTATCAGGTTTGATATGTTTTCTGTACGGTATGTAAAACAATTAAACTTGTAAAAAGCAAGACAAATCTGATAAGTACAGTTTTTAAGAGCAAAACAGCCTGGCTCGCAGAATCTTAGAAAACCTTATAAAACAGCACAAAAATAACTCTCCAACTTTCAGGAGATCCTATGCGATCTTTTTACTGGGGGGTGGTCACATTTAAAAAACAGCAGAGCTTATTGCCTATATTAGAGCAACACCGTTCTCAACTAAAAAGCCAATTAACTCGTAGCCGAGAGATGCGAAATTTGGTATAGGTACAATTTGTAAAAATTGAAATTCCGTGAAATTTTTGGAATATTTTTGACTCCAAATTTTTATGTTTTCCTAATTTAACGGAATGGCTACTAACTGTCCAGCCACTGAATATTTTTGACAACATTTTATTTTCTAGGTTTTTCTGAAATTTTAATCAAAACTATAGTAAATCTCCAATAAAAGTCCCTTTGGTAACTATAATTTCGAATCGTTAAATTTAAAACCTCGTAATTAACACATTCCTACTTTGGTGGATTATTAACACCATGCCTGCGGTGCAACACCATTACCCCACTCAAAATGATTAATTTTAAAGAAAAAACTTACATTTCAGACTCTATATTTTCTTTAGTTTCATACCCACAAAACCAAGTAATATTTTGACGAATTAAAATACTTATCGGATATATTTAGATGCGGTTTCAATCCCGATGTTCAAATACACCTCTATATTTATAACTCTAAATTGATTTGGAACTCTCAAATAATTGAGTTATTGTTACCCCCTTTAAAACAATCACCCCTATTCCTCAAAACCCAGTAGAAATTAAAAAAAAATGCGGAAACCTGTAAGACCCTTATTCCATAGCTTTTTTGAAGGAGGCCGGCGCGGCGCGGCGGCGGTTTAGTAGGCGTTGGGTTGGACCTTGTATGTGCAAAAAAAATGTCTAGTTTATATTTAAAAGCAAGGGCGCCAATCCTTGGGCGAATCTAGTGTCAGTTCTAGATTTGTTGCTAATGTTGCATTTTTATGTTGTAGGAAAAGATTTTTTGCAGTTTAAGCTAAAAATTTTAACCTTAACGATTTTTATGAAATAAAAGTGGGTTGGGTTGCCTACTAAGAGGGAGCCCGGACAGGGGGATTAAATGTTGCTAAAAAAAATTCTTAAAATTTAGCTGAAATTGTCATTAATTTTTTTGCAGTTTGAGCGGAAAATTAATAAAAAACCTTTATTAATATATGAAACATTTAAAAAAAAAAAAGTGAGTTGGGTTAGCTGCAAAAAGTACCGCGTTAGGGTAGAATCTAGTCTCAATTTTAGATATGTTTGGCAAAATTAAGTCACTAATGTGTTGCGCGTCGCGTCTCAGCGAAAATTTGTAGAAAATGATACTAAAAATGACATTTTACACGCCGACGAGTTTTTTTTTAAATTTAAACTAAAATAGTAACAATCAATACCACTATAGCGCCGCATTTAATATTATATAAGCTATTAGTAGCAAAGGCAAAAAAGTAAAATTCTATGAGGATCGTATGTGATAGGAGATATCAGCGGTCAAAGGACGTATATATATAGAGATGAATATGAGAAATAAAAAATTAACCCAGGATGTTAAAGATAAAGAAGACGAAATTACAAAACTAAGAGAAAATGCGAAGATAGTTGCTGAAAAATCAATAGAAGAAAGTTAATATAAAGATATAATAAAGCAGAAAGAACTAGAGATTAAAGAGCTAAAGGTAAAAATAATCATAGCAGAAAAGATAGTAGATCAATATGCTAAGAACGTAAAAGCTAAAGATGACAATGTAACTAAATTTAAATGTCAACTGGATCAGTTACGCGAACAAAACAAAAACATGATTTCGACTGTGCAAAAATATGAGGAAGACAATAAATAAAACAAAACCTAAAAAACTTGACAGATAATCCCAAAAGTTTAGAAGCCAGGGGTGATAACAACAGTAAACAAAAATCAAATATGTAGTAACACTAGTGTAAACAACAACAATAAAAAGATTAATGAAAGTTTAAACAGTGTTGTAAAAAATAAAGTGCTTTTAGTTACGGATGGCTATGGTAAATATATGTCCAACTACCTCTTAAAACACTTCAATGAGCACACATTTTCAGTTTAAGTTCTGAGTAAACCGGGCACACATTTTGAGGCAATAGTAAACGATATTGATTGCCACATACGGGAATATAGCGAAAATGATTTTGGTGTACTATGAGCCCACGCTGGTTACCCAGGGCGAAACATCGTTTAATCATTTCTCTTTTCGCTTTGGTCTTTTGTGTATTCCTTGTGGGATGCTCATCCAAGTTTGAATTTTCGTTATTTCCACCCAAGATCTCTTGATCTTTTGATTTTTAGATTCTTTTCGGTTAAAGTAACTGATTTGGAGGTTTTTTAACTTCTTTTTTGTTTTATTTGCCTTAGGAGCATAATCCTACTGGAAATATTAACACGCCAGGACGAATGTGTATCAGGTAACTTTGATAAGTACCAGTGCGGAACGATGCCTATTTGTGAGTGATTCAAAGTTGGAGGTCAAAGTGTATGATGGTGTTTAATGATGTATGGTAGAGGGTGACCAGTGAAACCACTGATGAGCCCACGCTGGTTACCCAGGGCAAAACATCGTTTAATCATTTGTCTTTTCGCTTTGGTCTTTTGTGTATTCCTTGTGGGATGCTCATCCAAGTTTGAATGTTCGTTATTTCCACCCCCCAAGATCTCTTGATCTTTTGTTTTTTAAGTATCTTGTTGCCTGAAGTTGTTCCTAATGAAAAACTCGGTGGTACAAATACAAATTTTCAGAGTCGCCCACAAATGAACACAAAAAATTAAAAGTGAACGAGGTTATTCCTCAAAATATTGACATAGTGTATGTCAATAGTAGAAGCTTTCCATTGCATCGAGATGAAATTTATCACACTCTTACAAAACTCAATCCAAAAATTATTATGTTAAGTGAAACTAGAGTAACGAATGATATTGAAGATATGGAACTAGAATGTTTGGTGTCTTTATAATAGGAGTAAAAATAAATGGTTTCAAATGGACAATTGGATATCTCTACTGCTGTTCTTTAGGATCCAAGGCCGCATTTATGGAGAAGATTGAAGAATTGTCTGATTATCTGTTTGCTAGCAGTGACAGAGTGGTGCTAGTTGGAGATGTAAACATTGATTTTGTATGTGAAAAATATTTTTATGTTTCTAAACTTAGATCTCTAATTTTAAGATATGGTGTAAGTCAACTGGTGACTGATTTTACTCGAGTAACACCAGACTCAAAAACTGTAATAGATTGAAAAGTTAAAGTAAGAGAAACCCCAAAAATTAGTGATCACTATATTTTACCTATAGACATTGGTTTTCATATAGAAATTAAACAAGAAATTACAAAAAAATTTAGGAATTTGAGTCAGAACAATATACAAAATATTCAAGTCAAATTATTGGAACATAATTGGTCATTAGATAGTACAAATGTTGATATTCTATATGGAGAAATAGTAAATAATGTGACTTCTACTTTGGATCAAGTTTCACCAATTCAAACCAGGAAAGTAAAAACACATCTACCATGGTTTGATTTGGAGGTCAAAAATATGATAAAGAATAGGGACATATCATATAAAAAATACAAAAATGCTAGTGAAAAAAAAAGAAATTTAGTTGTCTCTATTTTAAAGCAGAAAAAACAATCCTATTATTACTCAAAGATTGATAGATATAGAAATAACTCGCAGCAAATGTCGAAGACGCTTAAAACATTGGTAAATACAACATACAAAAAATTACCTGAGACAGTTGTGTTTAGTGACTCAACATTTGGCAGAGTAATATGTAGAGAACAAAAAGAAAAAGCAAATAGTATTTTATTGAAAGTGTTAATTCAATAATTAGTGAAATTGATTATTCTGGTGTAGAATGTTTAAACTTTAATTTAGGTTGTTGGACATGCAAGAACTTAAGAAAATAATTCTATCACTTGACACTAAGTTTAGTTTTGATGAAAATGTTAACTCTAAACGTAACGTTCTTTTAAACTTTATTAGCACATGCATAGAAAAGTGCTATATTCCAAACAAACTTAAAATAAGTACTGTAGTTCCAATACCAAAAGTTTCAGGCACAATCAAAGCATCAGAATTTCGACCTATAAATATGTTACCACCACTGGAAAAGGTTCTAGAATTGGCTATAAATCAACAACTTCTAGAACATATGTAAAAAAAACTGTATTTTTATAAATAATCAATCAGGATTCCGCAAAAAACACTCATGCAAGTCAGCATTACAACTTGCTATAAATAAATTTAAAACAAGCATTAATCAAAATAAATATGTGGTGGTTGTATTTCTTGATTTCAAGCAAGCTTTTGAAACAATAGATAGAAAAATATTATTAAAAAAATTAAATCAAATAGGTATTTGCAGAACGGCTATTAAATTATTAGGAGATTTATTACAGAACAGGAAAGAAAAAACAAAAATAGCAGAAATGTATTCTAATAAGGAAGATATTGACGTCGGTGTACCACAGGGTAGTGTTTTGGGTCCACTATTGTTTATATTATACTTAAACGATATTGAATTATTCTTGGATTGTGAATTTTGCAGATGACGCATTTGTGGTAGTCACTGATGAAAGAATAGAAGTTGCAGTTAACAAAATGAACAATATTTTAAAAAAATTAGACAGTTATCTTTCCTTTAATAAATTACAAGAAAAAGCAAATAGTATTTGTAACTAAATGTTAATAAGACAAAAGCAATGATTATCACTACAAAATATAAATATAATAACCTTGACTTAAACAGTATAAAAATAACTATAAATAACCAAAATATAGAATTAGTAACAAATAAGAAATACTTAGGTGTACAATTAGACAATGTTCTTTTGTTTAAAAATCATTTTGAATATGTACACAAAAAGATTTTGAAAAAATTTTAATTTTTTTGTAGAATATCAAAATATTTAACTGCCGACACAAAATTATTAATCTACAACTCAATAATTAAACCACATTATAATTTTTGTGCAACAATACTGTATCTTTTTAATCAGAACCAAATCAGCAAATTGCAATTGCTGCAAAATCGTGCAATGAGAGTTGTTTTAAAGTGTAATCAATACACACCAATTGTACTCATGCTTGATTCCTTAAAGTGTAAACTGTTCTACAATTCCATGATTTTTATCTATGAAATGTTACATAATTTGGCTCCAAAATATTTTGAAGAGCTAATAATTTATAACAACAATCATTAATATGCTACTAGAAACAGGAGTAATTTATTTATACCTAGAGTATCTAATTCGAGAGGCATAAACTCTCTTTTTATCAAAGGATTTAAACAATACAATAGTCTGCCTCAAGAAATAAAAAATAGTTGAATTTTTTAATTATTATTATTGATCCTTTTAATATGTACCCAAGTAAATGTAAAATGAGTAAGAAGTTTGTGTGTTTTAAAGTGTTGGTTATCAACTTATGAAGTGTGAATTAATTTTTATTTAGTTTACTAGCTAGTTACCTATACTCAGTTTAGTTGGTTTTTTAAATTTATTTTTTGTTTTTCATTGTCTTACATGTATTAGGATTTCCTATTTGACAACAATAAAGAATTACATTACATTTAAATAAAAATATTTAAAAACAAGCAGTGAATGTGAATGCATGGGTACTCACCAGAGACAACATAATAACTTATAGAGACTAAACGAAAGATAGGTCTGCGCAGGAACTACTTTCCTGTAGCGCATTGCGCCAGAGACTGAAAGTAATGCTTGTATTAAGTAAACACCTACCTTGCCCCATCCACCTCTTTCTATATGATCATAAAAGCAAGACAGAACATTCGAAATGTATTTCACAAATTTAATTTTGTACCTGCTTGTTTTTGCCACCGCTTGTCAGAGTCTGTCAAGCCTGGCAAGAGGTTTTTTATATTTTTAAAAGCGAGTTAGGTAATTATGCAGTTACGGTTTTCTGCCATTTTTGATTTTTTTTGAAAAATTCTTTATGGGGGCACCTTCTAGGGTCCCTAGGACCCCAAATCCGCCCGATTTTTTTTTTTTTTTTACGAGGAAAAAGGGTGCCCAGGGGGGGTTGTAAAGTGTTTTTTTAATTGTTTTGGGTTGGTTTGGAATAGGTTGGGTTGGGTTGGGTTGGTTTGTTTTAGTGAAAAAAAAACCAAAAAAAAATCAAAAAAAAAAACCAAACGGCGCAGACGGATTTGGGGTCCTAGGGACCCTAGAAGGTGCCCCCATAAAGAATTTTTCAAAAAAAATCAAAAATGGCAGAAAACCGTATACTGCATAATTACCGCGAGTTATTTTAATCAGTTTTGGGTGAAAATCTCTTTTTATTATTAAATAAGTAAACCTTCCATTATACTTACATCTTTTGCTTTGTTTTTCCACTTCAGTTTTTAATTTTTGGTACCGTTCTGTCCTATAGACCATTAGCCAAGTTAAGCCTTCTCCGAACGAAGCAGTGCAAATCGATATGAATACGATTAAAAGAGTGTCTCCCCACATTCTTGTTGACTTTTTTTTTGGGAAAAAAGGTTTAAAGTTTATTTTTAAAAATTCTGTAACCAAAAATTCTTGAATTATAAGGCGATTTTCAGCGTGGAATGATTCTAAATTGGTATTTACCAATGCATTTCCGCGATTTTGGTTTTAACCAAAGTAGGGGAATTTGTGACGTAACGGATCAGCTGATTTACTTTTGGTATTTACCATTTATAACCACACTCTGGACTTGGGTTCATCTTTTGGTTATTGTTAAGGGTATGTTTTTTGTGAGAAGTTTTTTTGGGTTTAGGAAATGGAAGAAAAGTGGTAAACTATAAAGGATAAGGAATGTTGATCAAGATTAACGACCTCGAAACAGCAAGTCTTCTGCTTAATGGTATGTATTTGTAATACGAGCCTATAAATTGACCTTGATAGCAGTCTTATGGGCAAAAACCTTTAGAATAAGTACTATTCCATGTTTTAATATTTATTGCTAAAGTCTCTCAAAAAACAAAAATATAACTCTACATTCCTTTACTTTTTAACCAATGCATTTCAGCGAGCCATTTAACTCATTTATGATTATTGAGTGGTGGGAGAATATGTCGTCGAATATACCAAAGATAAATCATTCCAGGCTGAAAATCGCCTATAACCTCTATCCCTATATTCCCTATGCATATGACAGATGACACCCAGTGGTGAGTTCTCTGATCGATGCGCACCGTGCACTCCAAAATGGCAAATATTCAAAAAGGATTTTCGATTTACAATTTCTCCTGGTTCTGGTTGAACCAGAACCGGAACCGGTCCTTTCGATTAAAACAATGACATCACAGTTGCAAAACGGTTATGAAATTGTAAAACCAGCCTGGGAGGTTGGGTCGGCACTTTGGTTGTAAACATAACCCCACGGATGTAGAAACCTTTTTTACATCCGTGCATAACCCTGACAATTTTGCAAAATTATAGGAATTAATTTTTTCAGTAAAATCAAAGATAAATGACGTCATTATTTTAGAACCGCCGTCAAAATAATGTCAACCAGAACCATGCAGGACCAATTCTAAATCAAAAATCCTTAAAATCGAGTGAAACCGTGCGCACCTTTTTGCGTTCTTTTTTAAACCGAGCGAGCGAAAAGAGCTTCTTGATTAGCTCGATGATTTTTGAGCGAGTATATCGATTTCTGTCAAACTGCGGAAATTCTAACCTAGAAATTTTGCTTATATATTTACCGAATAGTGCCAAGTTTACTTTTTTTAACATTTGATTAGTTTCTGCAATGCCGTTTGTTCAAATTTTCGACGACGATAATGTTTTATACAACACAAGCGTAAGCGGCGAACAATATTACAAGATTAAATTATTGTGCAGCAAGGTAAGTAAAATTATTTTTGGCTCATTGATGTAGCAAAGACAGTCTTGGGGATGGAAAACGTTAGCGCCTGCGAGCGATAAATGAAAACAGAAACTTTGCAAAAACAAATTTGAAGGTTAGGTTAAATAAAAAAAAACTCCATGTACGCTCTGCACGCTCCGCTCTCTGAGCATTTAAACGAACGCACCAACAGTTAACGCCGGACGCGCCGGGTGTGCGTCGGATGTTCGTTCACGATTTAGGATGAAAAACGCACGGCAATATTTTTTCCGTTCACAATCTGGTTTGTGGTGAGGGACACGACACACGGCGAAACTGTCAAATCGTTTGCGACCGCACAAATTTTACACCGGGGTGCGTTCATAGTCCTGTTAAAATTTACCCGGTAAAAATTTTATCTGACGCCCGGCGTTCGCGCGGTGTAAAAAGTGACAGATGACATATAAGATCCCTGACCTACTTTTTGCAGTTTTACCTTTTGTTTGTTTTTTGTGTGAAAAGTTTCGAAGACAACAGGATGTGTATTCTTGAAAGTCATACGATCCGGTCTTTCTCTCGTGCGATGGGATCTATCACATGGGATATCTATCACCTCCCACGATCGAAACGCAGTTTAGGAAGCAAAACATTAAAAAAAAAACTCTTTCTTGCGCAAGCGTCACTAGATTCGACGCTGTTCCCCGGTTTCGGACTATGCGATCGGGAACATGATTTTCATGAGATCCGGCCGTAAGGCTGATCACACACAAAATTGCATAGTGCATAGCATGCTGCATAAGAAGTTCAACCTTATGGATATATATCTATGTATATGAAATATGGCGGCTCCAAATCTCTGATAGGTCGAACTGTTATGCTATGTGTTATGCAAGTTTGTGTGATCAGCCTAAGATCGGATCATCGCTCAAGAATATTACGTTTTCGTCCCACGTGATCATTCGTCATAGATCTTTGCCGCTCCCTGTTTACCCAAATATATCCAAATCTGGATATATTTAATTCATCTATAACTAACATAAAAAAATATATGTAATGTAGAAATTTAACTACTTAGTGTATGTCAATTTTTCCTTTTATGTTTTTTGTTAATTGTAGGTATGTTGAGATATAAGTATGAATGTTTTTTTTATATAGCTGCATTTCAAAATTGTTGGTCTGTGTAATGTATTTTTCCTATATTATGTAAAAGCACAGGACGTCCTCAGGACAAGTTGTGGATCAAAATTTTAAGACATCTTCAGTACTTATTTTTGGTAATTATGCACTATATAGGTAGTTTTCCGCCGATTTTTAGTTTTAAGGTAAGAAAATGTTCAGTTAGATTAGGCCGACTTCCGCAGTTCCTTAAAAAAAAATTCGAAAAACTCAAAACAACAACAACAACAACTTTTAATACGAAAATAGAACTACGTTCATATTACACGCTGGATGACGTCTGGTAATATTTATGTCTCTCTTTCTCTCTCTCTCTCTCGATACTTTCATTTAATTTATTTTTTTTCATTTGTGCTTACTGGGGAGATAGTTATTGTCAATGAGAATTTGACGCACGGCAATCTGTGCGTTATAAATACCTTAAACACTTCTGTTTGAGCCAGCGGCCGAGCGACGGCAACGAATACGTTTAAAATGATGGCAAATACACACTTAGCATGGTTTAAATGTAGAGGAGCACTGCATACTAAATACCGGCATTGCAGGCAATATTGGCAAAAAATGTATGGGGTGATTCACCATATTTTTCCCACTACATAGCTCATTTATTATTGGAGATAGTACAATACAAAAGCTGATTAGTTATCAAATTTAGACTTAGACATCAACTTTCTTATTTTAAATTGAACACCCTGTATATTTTTTAAAATTTCGGTAGATCTTGTAGAGTTTATCTTTAGCAGTTCTCGAGTGAAATAAAAAATAATTTGCCATAAGGGCGATGTGTTAGCCAAGGAAAAAGAGTCTAGGTGGTTCTTTGTTCAACACATTGCTCTTAAGTCAACGGTTTTCTTGAAAAATATACAGGGTGTTCCATTTGAAATAAGAAAGTTGATATCGAAATTTGACATTTTGAAAATTTTGAAATTTTCTTAAAATTTGTGAAAAACTAAACAACTTTTGTATTATTTTTTTCTATCTTTAAGAATAAATGAGTTATTTAGTTGGGAAAATATGATGAATCACCCTGTACCACTAAGTCCCAAACTCACGCAAAAATTAAAAGTTTAAAAGTGCACCTCCTTGATTGGTCGGCTCAATAGGAATACAGATGCAAATTCCGATACCACTGATAATCGGCTTTTTCTCCCTATTTAAAGAATTTATGCATAAAATAAAAATTGTAATGATTATGGATTAAAAATAAAATAATGCATATAATTTACGAATGCACATTTATTTTATTTTATTCTTAAACGGACAAAAATTCCTAGAAAAACCAATATGTAATAAATAAATAAATGTTACTATAAACAAAAACTTATACACTTATATTTATATCCTAACATGAAGACAGGAATGGAAACCATATGAATAATATTTGTCGTCTTGGTCATGCTAAAAATAGAAAAAAATTCTTTCATAAATTGTTTTAAATATTTATTAAGAGGTTTTCCATACCACAGTAAATTGCAACAGGGAAAATTTTATTTAGAATCTCTTTGAATGTGAATCAAAACAATAAGGTTTGCTTCAGTTGTTTTATATAAAAATTCCTTGGCCAAAAATTTAAAAACTAAGTATTTCCTTCTTCTTGTTATAAGATAAGATGATCTGCCCCCTTTCCAGTCACAGGCACCCCGTAACCAAGCCTTAATAGCATCTTCAACGACAGAATGAGGAAAAGTTGGTTGACTTCTTAAAGGATTTTTTACAGAATCTAAAAAAGTTTAAATTGTGGTAAGTATAGCTGTAAGTTATTTTTTTTGTATAAACCAGTATTTTGTTTTAGGAAAAAAAGTAGCCCTTTTTGCTTAAAAAGTGACAAAATATCAGTTTCTCAAAAAAAAAAATTAAAAACTTTAATCTAGTTGTTTTATTGGCAAATTTACGTTAAAATAAAAAAATAGTACCACAGACGAGTTTTTTCAAATTAATTTTAAAAAATATTTTAAGATATTAACTAAAGACAGCTCGGTTTCACAAGAAATTTAAGGGTCATCATTCTCTGGGTCAGCAAGAGAAATGTCAGTGTTAGAAAATGACTTGGACGTAGACTGAATTGATGAATCTTTAGATGGCTCGATCCAACACTTCAACTAAAAAGCCAGTTAACTCTTTTTTGATATAGTATCCTTTAGCCTACTATAGAGGCCATAGTGACACCAAACTGAGAGAAAATTCATGTTTTACCTGTCAATTTGGTTATAAAAATGGCGGCAGCAGTAGGCTAAATGTCACTGAAGGCTGGTAGGAGTTAACTGGCTTTTTAGTTAAAGAACGGTTTTGCTCGATTACAAAAGAAATTTGTAAATCATCAGTGTCAGTATCGCTTAAGCATTGTAGATCATGATGTGACCTTTTATTTTCTTGTAAAGTTGCGTCTAGATCACGATTTAATGCTGGGTTCATACAGGCAAATCAAAATAAAAATTAAAAAAAAAATAATTAAAATTAAAATAAAAGTTGAATGAGCTTATGGGGAACAGTGTAGGCATTTATACAGCATAAATAAAAAGATGAATTGATTTGAGCATGCCCCTTTGACGCACATAACCTCACTTTCATTTGTTTTTGTAATTTAAATGGGGGTTTTTTGCATTTTTTGGTTTGTTTTTAACAAACTTCACTTTTGTATACATGTGCAGAAGCTGTGTGCTGATCGGTTCAAAGTTATTTTTATTTGGCTGTATAAACCAGAATTATTTTTTATTTTAATTTTTATATGCCTGTATAAACCCAGCAAAAATGACGATTTTTGGTCGCTTTACTGGTAGTTCTGAACATTTTTAAGTCTACTCTAGGCCGACCTTATTTAAGAACAAAAAAATATGAGTACTCACGCAGTATCGGCTTCCACATCCATGGTGACTTGAAACTCAAACTAAATTTAAGCCAATTTTAAAATAAAACTTGCAAAACACAAAATACGCCGAATACTATTAAAATGCCGTCGGCAAGTACGTCAAGTTGTCAACCGCACGACAGATGTCAATCGCGCGGGAAATTTAAAAAATGCGGCGTTAAAAAGAGACGATATCCGGTAATGAGTTTGATCGGACCGAAAAGGTGGTTTAGAAATGCATGCAATTTTTAAAGGAACGATTGCGTTTCACTTGGTATGTAAAACACGTTTTTCAGTTATTGGCAAAATAACATAAAGTTGCCAATACATCAGCACTAGTAAATAATCATTGGCAAAATAGCGCAATTTTGCCAATAATACTTACTGTAGTAAACAACCAATGGCATTCACTTGCCAATATTGCCAATAAAGCAAATACATCTTACCACCTTTCATTGTTTGTGGGGATATTTTGTATGATTTGACTTTTGAAAAGTTTCCTTTATAAATATGTTTATAAGAATGCGTACTCATAAAGTTTTACAACTATAATAAGTAGTTTTAATATCCTAAATATGTCCTGGTAACGTCCGATTACAAATTTACTAAATACGTCTTGAATTGTTTAAAATATCTCCAAAACAATACCAAAAATGTCCTGAAGATGTCCCGGAAATGTCTCAGATTTGTGCCTAGGGACATCTAGCTTAAATCGACATCCTTAAGACGTAGTGGAACGTACGTCTTATGGACATCTTAAGACGTCGAAAGTCCTAAAATAGACGTCCTAGCGACGAATGTCCTGAGCGTATATACTATGGACATCTTTGTTACGTGTTTGTGCTACTTGGGCAAGAATACACGTCCAGAGGACAACCTCTATTACTTATTTTGATATTTTTTGTAAACCTTACCCCCTTTGAGGAGTCACCCCTAAATTTTGAAAAAGGAGTAACGTGGCATTAAATTTGTTTTGAAAGTATTTGGATCATCCTTTCATTCACATAACATAAATAACATAATTTTTTGAATAACCCATCAAACAGTTTAACACTTTAAGGTCCACAACAAATTTTTGTGCAAGTCGTGTTTCAGTATGTACATATTCGACCGGCCCGGTCCCTCAATATTTGTTGTTATTACCTAATCAGTTTTGCCTGAGGTGCATATTTTCTCAGTAATTTCCTGAAACTATCCTACGTACACGAGCCACTAGCAACTAGGACAAACTTTCCATCATCATCCAAAAATGCAGATCCATTTGGATTATATACAATATGATGCGTTTCTCTAGTAAACATTGTAGAAAACCACAAAAAAAAAGTCAACCGCTGACTAACAAAAAACGAGGTGTTTTCTCGGTGGAAAAACAATAAAATCACCTTTAAATTCGACCACAAAAAAACAATAAAGTTTAGTTATGTTCACTTCAAACGACTGTGACGACGGGTCATGTGACGGTTTAAAGTTTTACCCAATCTAGAGTTGGTTAAAAAGTTGTTGCTCGGTGTAAAATTTGCGCAGCCGCAAACGATTTGACAGTTTCGCCGTGTGTCGTGTTCCTCGCAACAACTAGATTGTGAACGGGAAAAATATTGCCGTGCGTTTTTCGTCCTAAATTGTCAACGAACATCCGACGTCCGCCCGGCGCGTCCAGCGTACGCCCGGCGTTAACTGTGAACCCACCGCAGAGCGTAAAAGGAGAAGCGCCGGACGATAGTATTTTCATGAAACCTGAACGTGGATAAATTCGTCTAGTGTTTGAACACTTTAGAGCGCGCCCGACGTCGCCCGTTTTAAGTAAACATACCCCATAGTATATATATGTGTGAAGTGAGCAAACCAGCAAACCAATGCTTAAAGAGGGACCAATTGATAACTGCCCACACATCCCAAAAAAGCGCGTATGATACCATTTCAGGCCAGAAAAGCCATGCATACAGATACTGAGCTGAACGCACAATTGAAAATACAAGCGACGATCTAAATACAGATTACCGTGACTTCTAACCTCACTTTTTTGCGCCAGAGATACAAATTACAAGATAGAAAATACCAAAACTTTGGTTTTTTGGCGCAATTAATTTTGGCGCAATTAATTTTAAAAATATATATATATAAAACACTTATTTTGTAAAATTAAGCCAAATTTTTTATTTTTCTTCATCTCTAAATTTTTTTACAAGTGACAGTTTTTAATGTATTCAAAAACTCTGGTAAAATCGATGAGGGGTAGTGGTAGTGGTTAAGCACTACCGCAGCATCTTTCATAGCTGTCAAAATGTCAAACAGTGTCGGAGCTAATTTTTTTTTATAAAATTATATTGTAATTTAAAAACTAATAAGTTTTAGGTTGCCAGCTCTCCAGGAAAATACCCAGCAAACACAAGTCGTCGGCATTGAATCAGCCCAATGTCGACAACGTCGGCAGTGTCTCGGCATCGGTGACTATACTCTGGCCCGATGTTCGATAGATTGCGATTTTCAGTTTTCGGTCAATAATCGGCAACTAACGGAGGTGCCGACACCACTTTAGGACCGACGATGGTTCGATTGGAACTTTGTTTAATCGGTCGAAAATCAGCACCTGACGATGGCCCGATTTACTATAGTCGACTTTATGCCGAAGCCCAATTTATTTGCTTTAGGGCGGACGATAATCGGCAACTGACGATGGCTCGATTTACTCTACTCGACATTATGCAACGCAAACCTTATCTGCTCTAGGGCCGATGATGGTCCGATAGGAATTTTCTTTAATCGGTCGATAATCGGCAACTGACGATGGTCCGATTTACTATAGTCGACTTTATGCCGACGCCTACTTTATCTGCTTTAGGGCCGACGATGGTCCGATTGGAACTTTGTGTAATCGGACGAGACTCGGCAACTGACGATGGCCCGATATACTATAGTCGACATTATGCCAACGCAAACCTTATCTGCGTGAGGGCCGATGATGGTCCGATAGGAACTTTTTTTAATCGGTCGAGAATCGACAACTGACGATGGTCCGATTTACTATAGTCGACTTTATGCCGACGGCGGTCCGATTGGAACTTTGTTTAATCGGGCGAGAATCGGCAACTGACGATGGCCCGATTTACTATAGTCGACATTATGGCAACGTAAATTTTATCTGCTTTAGGGCCGATGATGGTCCGATTAGAACTTTAAGCTTAAAAGTTTCTTCCTAGTATGTAGAGATGGCGCTAATGTCACTATGTTCCCTGTACAGTGGAAGATAATATTATATATATAATGAGCAAAGATATTTCAAAACTAGAATGTGGACTTGACAAGATGGTGGTACTTCTCTATAAGAATCACCTCTTCGGCCACTTAAACCAGCCTGACTGGTTACGCAGCCGTATTATCAAAACTTTGTACTTTGTCAATGTCGGGCCGCTTTAAGCTACCACCGACGGACCTCCGTCAATCGCCGACGTTGGACCGCTTAAGGAAACCAATGTCGGACTAAAATAGTTTACCGATGTCGGGCCGAGACCAACTTGCCTACGTTAGACCGACCAAATTAAGCAGTTATGGGAGCGAATGGTCGGTACCATGTGGTTAAACCATATCGGACCTTAATCATACGGCGAAGGTATGCCGATTTCAGCAAAAAGTAAAATTTACCATTGGTCCGACGACGGGCCACAGTCTAACGCTGCACCGGCAAACATACATTGGGCCTACATCGCAAAGCTGACAAAAATACTGCTGGTCCGATATCGTAAATCGACGTCGTGCGAAGCAGTGCACAAATTACGTAACGGTCAAAGGGGTAGGGGCGAAGCCGAAGCGTTGCGCTATTCGCGGACAGCAGATTTTTAGAAAAAAATATTTTTACCTTAAAATAGACCCTCTAAATAGTGTATTTTCGGAAAAAATGCGGATTATCCAGTATTTTTTGAGAAAATGGGTAAAAAAGACCTTAACAATCAGCAACCTCACTTTTCTTCTTTTTACCTGTCAAAAAATTACAACGCTAACAGGTTTCCGAAAAATTAATGGAGAAAACCAAAAAAAATCAACAAACCCAATTCAATCTCCAAACCTCTCTATGCATCCGAACTTTAAAATTAAATTTATTGAGCCTTGCCCATTGAAATGAAGAAAAATAAGGCGTATCTTTACCAACCCTGTAAAATAAAAATAAAGAGACTTACCTGCGAGTTGCCAACCTTGCAATTGTTTAGATCGTCAAGGGACCGACTTTTACAAATGTTAAATAAATGTATGTTTGAGATTGCCAGCCATCCTGGAATATAACCGTTCATATAATCTCGATAAGATTTTTGGGAAAGGTGTTGTAACTCTGTAGCTATTATATTTATTTATCAAACTGGAGTGACAGTAAACAGTGGCGGAGCTGGTTTTTTTTATTAGAAAAATGTATACGTTTCCGGTTGCCAGTTCTTCTGGAAAATAACCATGCATACAATCTCGATAAGATTTTTGGATAAGGTGTTTTAACCCTGCAGTTAAATTGGAGTGGCAGCAAACAGTGACGGAGCTAGAATTTTCTTTTACAACATTAGGTAAATTTATAGGGTTCAGGTTGCTAGGTATCCTGGAAAATAACCGAGCACACAATCTCGATAAGATTTTTGTGAAAGGCGTTTTAACTCTTTAGCTATTAAATTTATTTGTCAAATTGCAGTGGCAGTAAACATCATGTGAAAGAGCTAAAATTGTTTTTACAAAATTAGGTAAATTTATAGGTTGCGGGTTGCCAGCTAACCTAAAAACAAAACATTTTTGTGCTATTATAGTCAGTTATCATATTCGAGTGGCAGCAAACAGTGGCGGAGCCAGAATTAAGAAAAAATAGGTTAAATTTATTGGTTGCAGGTTTTTCTAGAAAATAACCATGAATACAATGTGGTTAAGATTTTTGGAAAAGGTGTTTTAACTGTGTGGCTATTATATTTATTTGTCAAAATGAAGTGGCAGCAAACAGTGGCGGAGCTAGATTTTTTTGACAAAATTAGGCAAATTTATAGTTTTCAGATTACTAGACTAGGTATGTATCTTAGAAAATAACCGAGCACAACAATAAGATTTTTGGAAATTAATATGTCAAATTTCAGTGGCAGCAAGCAGTGGCGGAGCTAAATTTTTTTTTTGAATTATTTTTTTTAACTCTTTAGCTATTATATTTATTCGTCAAATTGGAGTGGCAGTAAACAGTGGCGGAGCAAGATTTTTTTTGACAAAATTATGGATATACCCCTTAAACCCACATAGCAAAAAAATATTGCATGTATATCCAGCGTATATACGAAAACGGAGAAGGATATTGCCCTGGATATCACGCAGATATTCACCTGTCGTACTGTGAAGATCGGCCCTTGAGGGTTATTTCTAAAGTTCGAGCGGATAACTTTTAACTTCTCAAGAGACGTCACAATTTTTTTACAATGTTGGGCATGAGCGTTTTAGTGTGCATAGTAATCTTGAAATTTGGGATTTATAAATAGACAACTCGATTTATTTTTTGATAAAAAAATAATAAATATTTTATTTAAAATGTAAGTTCCATCCATACATAATTCTACAAAATCTTCCGTTAATTTTAATTCCTTCACTCATACATGTGTCTGTATCGGTTAAAAAATAGCCATAATACAAACGTTTACATTCATCTCCAGAAATAAGCCGATATTTTAACTTCCTAATCAATAAACTACATGCATTGTTCTAATATTATTAATATTTAATTCTTACGTTCTGGGTCTGTCGTCTTTTATCTGGCTCAAAATATTTTCGTGGCAAAGTCATTTTGAGAACTTTTTAAATTAAACTGGACACTTTTACTGCTGCTGCATTTTCCACTATGTAAGTCACTGCTTTTTAGAACTGATTTATAATTAAAACTGATGCTTAGAAATTCATTAAAGACTGATCTTTCGAACTGATCTTTGAAACTATTTTTCAGTATCTCTCTAGGATAATACGTTTAAAAACAAAATACCTTGTCATTGTTCAACTGTATATCAAAGTTCCTAAGAGTTTCAGTTTTTTAAACACTTACATGCTAGACAGTTTGGGATTTCACTAGTTCGAGAGCCACCAACATTTTTCGCTACTAACTAACTTATTCAATAAAAGTACAATTTTTATCCTTAAAAGGAGACACTTAAATTTTGAGTCATTTTGGCACTATTAACACGACTTAGTTCTTGTAACAATTACTTTTGAAACACTAGGCTGAACCTTTTAACTAATTTGCTGGTTGTTTTTAGACTGCCTTTCTCTGGTTCCAATTTGCTGTTTTATATCAAATTTTTACTGACGTCAGGCTTGATTTTTCGTAAGCATTTTGGAATTTCTTTAAAATCACGGGGTTTTGTTTTTCTGGGTCAAACGGTCCCCAATTTGGAACACGGGCCCCTTTCTAAAGAAGGAATGTTGGTGTATCAGACATTTTAATAAGAAAAGGCAAGAATCTCGTGACCTACTTTGAGCTGGTGACCTGCTTTGGTTTTAATTCAGGGAAATATAATTTTTGCCCTAATTTGAAGACATTGGAATGCGAGATGACGTAGATTGTTTCTAACGTGGGGACTCATTTGTACAGAATAATTTTTGTGAGCGTTTATTTAGTTCCGAATCGCGAGATGAACAGTTCGTCAGTTCGGTGCATCAATAGTAGTGGCTTAAAGTATGCCCGTAGTATACTTATCTTGGTTTATTAGTGCTGGTTATTAAGTGAAGTTGAGTAGCCAGAGTTGTAAGTACTTAGTTACTTTTATCATTTTATTTTATTGTAGTTTTAAAATCTCGCGCTCCGGTTTTTGTTTTTTAAAATTTATTTAAATAAATTTAGCCCATGAACTATTTTTCGTAATAAAGTATAGATTTAAATTTTATCGTGATTTTTTTTTATTGGAGGCTTTCGCGATTTTCACAATTTGCAATGAACTGGAATTATTTTATGAAAATAAAATGGTACATATCTTTTAATTTTTAATGGAAAACGCGTATTCTTTACATTCCTCCCTATTTCGGTTCAAATAAAGTTCTCGGAAGATCTTTATTTGGTCGTAAATTATGAAATCTAATACCCTCTTGGGTTAGGCACACTTATAGGCAGATTTCGTAGGTTACAAGGTGCAGTTAGTTGTGAAATTTCGTTTATAAACGTGAATATAATAACAGAGGTTTCCCTATAAATCTACTACTTTTAAAATTCAATTCAAAGGTAAGCCTAGTTTAAGTTTCTGTACTTGTAATAACTATTATATGTGTTACAAACAATAAAAATATGTAAAACTATTTTCATCTTTTTAGTCTTAATTAGAAGATTTTTTTTTTCTTTATTGCACCCATAGATAATATAAAAATTTTAGTTTATTAACTTTAAAGTACTCTTGAGTATTAAAAATTATAATTAAACATTTCTATATTTCCCTATTATTTTTCCAGTCACATAAGGTATTATACCTACTACATGCTTCTTTCATTTAGAATTGAACTTGAAATGTGATATTAAAGGCCCGCGTCGTGCTCTTGGGTAAACATAAACCCTAACCTACCGTAACTAATTTAAGAGGGTCCCAGTGACCTATATTTATTTCGTTCGATGCCTTTTTAAATGAGCCAGATATCTTTCATGTTTTTGTGTATTCTCATTTTCAAAACCACGTCCCGATACTTGATCGCTGTTTTTTTTTTATTAGACTCAGAAGGTAAGACCAAAAAATATTTAAAAAATCTAAACCTTAAAAAAAAATCTAAAATATTGAAGAATATACCTAAATAAAAATTATTTTACTATAATTAAATTAAAAAGAACAATACAATATCATTATATAGTGCCCTGCAAATTTTACCTCATGCTGCGGTTCTTCAACTTGATTCGACTGTTTTATTTTCGATCTCTGTCTATCTTCTGTTGGGTTACAGGACTTATGGTGCTGGTCATCGATATACTAGTTGGTACGTCGATAGTGCTCGTGGAACTTCCACAAGTATCCATTTACTTGTATTATCAATCTGGAAAGTTTCTTCTCACATCATCATCATAATTTATAAGAACATTTTTATTGTGATTTTTTTTTTTCACTCACGCTATTTATAATTACTTTGATAGTTTTTCACTTTCCTTTAAAATTTTCACTTTGGACAAAAACAAATTTTTGTCTTATTTCATACTCTGAATTATATTTTGTATTCACTTCCATACCGCCTTCTCGTACTTTGTTCTAGCCATTTCCATAGGTTTTGCTGACAGCCCTCACTTTATTGATTTTTTTAAACTTTATTTTGTGTCAACATCTTGTTGGTTTATTTAAAACAATTTTATCTCCCAAATTCTTTCTTTCGTTGCTCGTGACCGCTGTTTTATCTCATATCGTTCTCCTGTTCCTCAAAACCAATCTGTTTTGATTATTTCTTCCAAAATATTCCTCAAAACTTTGATCAATCCTAATTGCTGTATAGAAGTAATTTACTATCTCCTAAGAGCATTACCATAAGGTTCTAAAACCACTGAACTGGTAATTGTTTGCTGAAATTACTTCTACCATACATATCGTTAAGAAACTACTCTCAGACCATCAAACTTTCTGTTTAATGTCGGAAGTTGTAGGACCTACAACCCTTCCGAACAAATAGTTTCTGACGAGCAATGTCTTAACTCAATAAATTTCAAAACAATTTCTTTCAACTTAAGACATCTTTTAATTTTTATGTAGTTGCCTTTCAAACATTCTTAGAGTTTTCTTTAACACCATCAAAATTTCTATGTCACACATATTTTTAACACTCCGGACCAACGCATAGATTAACTACCTACATGGCAATTTATATCACTTTTTCTCTTATTGAAAATTCATGCGTTCCACTTCCTTCTCGTCTTTCTCTCTTTTCAGTGTAGATTCTGAACGTCCTGTAGCATTGTACATTTCTAACATTTTTCTACACTTACGCTATTATTTTTCTTTCGGAGTACATTTTTTTTTTTTATTTTGTTAGGGCAATCAATCATACTCATGGTTCAGTACGTGCTTAAGACAGACGACAACTGTCCCAACACTAGTCCTCAGTTATTGGCGCGTAACAAAGAACTCGGATTGTTTAAAGCTTCCCAAAAAAAAACTTCTTTAACTCCTTTTCTCAAACTGCTTGCCTGTTTCAAACTGTGCAGCAATCTTCTAGTACAAAGTGGAACAAACACAATTTTTATTTCCTGTTTCATCAAAAAATATTTTCTTCTAACACAACACAAATTTCCTCGAATAAAGGCTTACACAACGCCAATTTTCTCTTCTAAAATGCGTACACAAGCATTCTCAATCAATAATTAAGTCATGGCCAAACAAAACCATTTTTAAAGGCGTACACAACACCTTCTCAATCAATATAAATTCCATCTTGCCTTTTGTTAAAATGCCAGAGTACTCTAAAATTTGCCTAATTCCATTGTCTATGTTTGAACTAATTTTGGTCACTGTATACTTTTCTTTAAATGATGACTTCTTGGGTATATTCATGACACTAAAATGGCTACAACAAGTATTCTATTTTCTTCAACAATTTCTGAACACTTATTATCCTATCATTGGGAAGTTTAGGCTATATATATTCAAATAATATCGTAATTATCTGTTAAACTGTCTTCGCTGACATTTTTTTTTTTTACTATGCACTGTCTGTAGAGACCTAAAACTTTT
Organism: Oxystoma pomonae; assembly: GCA_963921995.1. Classification (NCBI taxonomy): domain Eukaryota; kingdom Metazoa; phylum Arthropoda; class Insecta; order Coleoptera; family Brentidae; genus Oxystoma; species Oxystoma pomonae. Next base: position 73,921,549 of record OY998166.1, on the reverse strand, counting down.
CTGATTTTTTTTTAATATTTTCTTTTTTCAATCATCCCCTTCCAGAAAATCATCCCTTTCCAGAAAATTATCCCATTCCAGAAAATTATCCCTTTCCAGAAAATCATCCCACTTCTGACACCAATGTGAAGATCGGCCCTTGAGGGTTATTTCTAAAGTTCGAGCGGATAACTTTTAACTTCTCAAGAGACGTCACAATTTTTTTACAATGTTGGGCATGAGCGTTTTAGTGTGCATAGTAATCTTGAAATTTGGGATTTATAAATAGACAACTCGATTTATTTTTTGATAAAAAAATAATAAATATTTTATTTAAAATGTAAGTTCCATCCATACATAATTCTACAAAATCTTCCGTTAATTTTAATTCCTTCACTCATACATGTGTCTGTATCGGTTAAAAAATAGCCATAATACAAACGTTTACATTCATCTCCAGAAATAAGCCGATATTTTAACTTCCTAATCAATAAACTACATGCATTGTTCTAATATTATTAATATTTAATTCTTACGTTCTGGGTCTGTCGTCTTTTATCTGGCTCAAAATATTTTCGTGGCAAAGTCATTTTGAGAACTTTTTAAATTAAACTGGACACTTTTACTGCTGCTGCATTTTCCACTATGTAAGTCACTGCTTTTTAGAACTGATTTATAATTAAAACTGATGCTTAGAAATTCATTAAAGACTGATCTTTCGAACTGATCTTTGAAACTATTTTTCAGTATCTCTCTAGGATAATACGTTTAAAAACAAAATACCTTGTCATTGTTCAACTGTATATCAAAGTTCCTAAGAGTTTCAGTTTTTTAAACACTTACATGCTAGACAGTTTGGGATTTCACTAGTTCGAGAGCCACCAACATTTTTCGCTACTAACTAACTTATTCAATAAAAGTACAATTTTTATCCTTAAAAGGAGACACTTAAATTTTGAGTCATTTTGGCACTATTAACACGACTTAGTTCTTGTAACAATTACTTTTGAAACACTAGGCTGAACCTTTTAACTAATTTGCTGGTTGTTTTTAGACTGCCTTTCTCTGGTTCCAATTTGCTGTTTTATATCAAATTTTTACTGACGTCAGGCTTGATTTTTCGTAAGCATTTTGGAATTTCTTTAAAATCACGGGGTTTTGTTTTTCTGGGTCAAACGGTCCCCAATTTGGAACACGGGCCCCTTTCTAAAGAAGGAATGTTGGTGTATCAGACATTTTAATAAGAAAAGGCAAGAATCTCGTGACCTACTTTGAGCTGGTGACCTGCTTTGGTTTTAATTCAGGGAAATATAATTTTTGCCCTAATTTGAAGACATTGGAATGCGAGATGACGTAGATTGTTTCTAACGTGGGGACTCATTTGTACAGAATAATTTTTGTGAGCGTTTATTTAGTTCCGAATCGCGAGATGAACAGTTCGTCAGTTCGGTGCATCAATAGTAGTGGCTTAAAGTATGCCCGTAGTATACTTATCTTGGTTTATTAGTGCTGGTTATTAAGTGAAGTTGAGTAGCCAGAGTTGTAAGTACTTAGTTACTTTTATCATTTTATTTTATTGTAGTTTTAAAATCTCGCGCTCCGGTTTTTGTTTTTTAAAATTTATTTAAATAAATTTAGCCCATGAACTATTTTTCGTAATAAAGTATAGATTTAAATTTTATCGTGATTTTTTTTTATTGGAGGCTTTCGCGATTTTCACAATTTGCAATGAACTGGAATTATTTTATGAAAATAAAATGGTACATATCTTTTAATTTTTAATGGAAAACGCGTATTCTTTACAGTACATAGGAGCTCCAAAAAAGATCCAATTTAGATCCAGAGGTACCCATTAGGTAACATCCACTGAATATACGTTATAAGTATATTCTGAACATGTTTTAATTACTCCACAAAAATATTCGAGTTATATTCTATTACACCAAATTTGATGTTCTTTGGTATATCCATTATGGTATATATTTATATATTATATCCTGTCGATATCCGTCACGATATACAAAATGTATATTGGTCCAAATTTTAGTATATATATAACAATGGTATATCCATAAAAGTATAGTCTTTTTGTATCCATAATATTTTATTGCAATGCAATATACTAATCCTTTATAACACTGATGTATTCAATGAAGAATGTCAATGTGAATGAATATATAAGGTATATACATTTTGTAGATATCCTAAATTTATTGTCATTTATATTACAACAATATACCCACTTAGCACAATAACGAGAGTAAAATTAACATCAGAAACACGTGCTCTCACATAAATAAGCATTTTTTAGATGTACTTTAAAATGGTAGAAAATATCATTTTTTATGTTATTTGTATATCCAAAAATATACGGTATCATGTAAAAAAGTGCTGTTTGTTGGTAAAAAACCTAAAGTTCCTACATTTTTTTTTAAAATAAAAACGCCTTGGACAGCTAAAAATTTTTAACAACAATAGTTTCAATTTCTTAAAGGTTTTTTAATAATAAACAAACACTTCTTCCTCATTTTTTAATTTAAGCAGTTAATTGAATTGCATTTTTTTTTATTTTATTTAGAAAATACAGAATGAAGCTTTTCATTAAAAAAATTAACTTAAGTCAAAGAGAGCAAAGCAGTATATTAAGACTCGCAGGCACCATATCGCATTATTACCAGTACATATCCCCATGTTTAGCTGTATTCTTTTTGGTAGTTGATATCTGTCTCTATCTGCAGCATCCTTAATCAGTTTTCTATGACAATATGAAGCTTTGTATTCGTGGTGGTGCGTAAAGAAAAGGAATTTCTTCTTGCTGCAGCTACATCTGGAAATAAAATATTCTTAACAGATAATACGTGGCATATTCATTTTTTAATAAGTTTTTATGGGTTTTTCTTCAGTTTGCTGGTGGTACAAAGCAACATTTTATACTAAAAAAAACTATAAAAATGCCATGGGCAAAAATTTTCTAAAAAATGTGTTATTTTAATATTTTAAATACAATGCTGTAAACAAAAATTTTAGAAAACATTAAGTTTATAAAAAAAATATAAAACCAAAACTTTTAAAAAAGTAATGTTTAACTTAAGTAACAAATATAAGTAAAGAAAAAAATTATACAAGTTCTCTAGACTCAACAAAAAATGATTATGCCAATTTCTGGCAAATTTATGCGTGAATATCCTGAGCACTTTTATATTGGACCTTTCGGACATCATCGTTTCAGTTTTTAACAAAAGTAATACATAAAAACTAAAAAGAACAGTCTATAAAAAGACACACACACAAAAAAATCTTTTGTAGCGTCTTAATTTTTTTTTAAACTGAATTTAAAAAAAAGTTCTCGACAGTTTAGTTTTAATAAAAACTACCCATATTTCCATCAAAAGTCCACCTGAAATAGAAATTTGCCGATTAACAGTTACCATTCCTACCGGACAACTTATTTATGAGTAGTCTTAATTTCACAAAATCCTTAAATTGTTGCTAATAGTAAAATCAAACTAATATTTTATACAGGGAATTTTCACAGATAATTCAAGAAAATGAATTATGTACTGCTAAAGTTGGATAAAAAATAGAGAAAAAAGAAAAATTGTAATAATTATATAAATAAAAATAATAATCAATTAATAATAAATATTGTTCGTGGGTCTCCATTTAGGTAGGTATTTCATTTTCTGAAACCTCGTCCAGATTTGGATCAGACTGAAATGTTTACCTAAATTATTTATGTTTATAAAATGGTCTGATTTTTGGTATGAAAAAAATGGCCAAGGTGCATTTTTTCTAACTCCACCATTTATGAATTAAAAAACTTTAATCGGCTTTATCTACTTACCCTGCAATCCCCAAGAGATGTAAAGTTACCAAAGATGGTGAGAACAACCAACCAAATTTTCATCAAGTGTCTGAAACAAAAAATAAAAACATACAACTTATTTGCTTTCAGAGGTCTAATAGGAACGCAGAAAAATAAAAGTTTCAAAAGGATTCTTCTTTTACAAAACAACATAAATATAAAATAAAAATATAGGTAAATAACTTTAAAATAATCAGTACAAAACTTTTATAAACGCACAGAAATGTCGGCTTTCTAATTTAATATTTGGTAAACACAAAACCAGTTTTTTTACATTTTCACAAGAAAACCAACCAATACAACCTCAGCAAACCCAACTCAACCCTAAAAAAGGTTGTTTTCGCTCTAGATATAACCGTCGTAACTTTAGACACTGTGAAACAAAAATGCAAAATACACTGCCTCCCATATAGGTCAATGTTTCTTTTAATTTTACGGTATAAACCTAGCTTTAGATAAAACACATCTGCTGTTCCTGATTGACATTGACCCTTCTCTGTCCCTTTTTTACGCAGTGCGTCAACGTCGAAAAGCAACATATATCGTCAAGTTGAAATTCAGCCATATATATTGGGAAATCAAAATAAGCAAAGCGCCCTCTAACCTAAAGCCCCCAACTATCCTAAAGCCCCCGATACCATGGAAACTGCAGGTGTTTCGTCAACAAGGCCCACAGTAGGCAGAAGGGTATTTTTACGTTTTCTGACACAAAACCATTCGAGGTTATGTTTATCTTTCAAAAATATTTTTTCAAAAACGAATATGAAACCACTCCGCGTGTGCGGTCGCCCGCCGAAAATGGCCTAGCGCTGCGCGAGCATTACCCCGAGTTTATCAAAGAACCAAGAGAACTTTACTGGCTCGCTGGAATTCCTAGGAATTCGCCAGAAACATTCCCATAACTTCACATAATTTTGTTTTTATTTTGATTCAATTTTATTTTTAAATTTAAATTATTGCGGCATAAGTTATGTGCAAGTTTACTAGTGAATTCTTAGAGGCCTAAGGATATATTTTAGATCCCAACAGCAGTTTCAAAAACACACGGATACTTGAGTATTAACAAAACAGGTCAGTAAATCTCCATTTAGAGGTTGAAGAGACTCTTGCGAGTCGTTGATGCTCCTGTTTAAAATAGAATATAATTATTTCGTTTAGCGTCAGCAGCCGATTTTTAAGTTAACCTGTTGTCATTAAATTAGTGGTAACAGCTAGCAGGAGTGTTTCAAATTCAATTATAAATGCACTTGTAAATGCAACCTTAAACACTACACCCAGTTACTTTAATATGTAGTTGGATAGCGTTTTTTTAGCAAGTACTGCAGTAAATGTTTTTTTTTAATTTTAGTATTTTACTTGGTTTTTTTTATGAAAAAAATCTTGTATGTAGGCACTGACTAGGGTCCTTAAAGAGTTAAAATTTATGAGCGCTGGAATTGCTAAAAAGTGCTGGGTTGGTTTGAGTTCAGGATTTGGGTGGTTTAGTTCCCGCTTTAGTTTAAAAAAATGAAAAAAGTTTCATCACTGATAAATTTGAACTTCCTAGGGGCTCAGGTACGTGCTAAATAGGTATCTAAAGAAAACTGTTTACTACATTAATACCGTTTAGCCTTAATATATTAAGTGAGCAGCATGAAATAATACTGTGGAAAATTTTACTGATAAAAAGTTATTCTTAGGGCCAGTTTCTCAATAGTGGATTATCAGAAACTTAAAGTAACTCGCGAGCTATAAATCCCAGTTTCCTTGCTGTTTTTAAGCCAATATTTTTTTTAGGTTAACCCTGAGGTAAGGTAACTTACCCTCACCTTGAAGCTCTGGTTATCCTGGAGTTAATTTTAACCTGATTTTTACTAGGTTATGTTGCTTGAGTTAACACAAACTCGCTTTTGAGAAACCGGCCCTTAGTCTCTCTTGTTTTTTGAATAAAATAGGTTAGTGACTTGGAAATTGGAGAACATTCAGGAAAAATTCTTTAAAATATAGATAGTTGCTCATTCATCTTTCAAATAAATTAAATACATAACTGGTGGTTAGTGAACACTTCTATGAAAGTTGAATCATGCACTGTGAACCTGCTTAGATTTTGAAACTCATATAACACAGGAAAATAAAACAGCAGATTACAAAACTTGATTTAATTTGGCTTGATACTTTTGTCTCTAACTTATAACTTAGATAACAAAACCAAACCTCTGCTTCTGTAACTAAAAAATTATTATGCAAAAAATCTTTTAAACAGTTTATAAACATGTGCCACTCAAAAGAAAATTTTTAAAAAATATTGGTTGTCCTCGCCTAAAGTGCAAAATATAGAAACAAAATTTAGAGATGGAATATTTCTTGTTATTTTTATTATTCTTTTAGGAGCTGTATATAATAACAAAACATATGGAGCAGTGGATATTTAGGCAACTACCTAAAATGAAAAAGAAGAAGATTCTAAAGTGCCACCACCCAGATTTCAATTATATTTGGTAAAACTTCCTTAAATATACAAAATTTATTATAGTCTAGATCCGATATCAAAAATTAATTTAACTCTTATTGTTTATTGCAAATTTTTTGGACCTATTTCTGGACATGTTTTGAGTCATCCCTCATCTATTTCAATTCCATTAGGAAAAACAGAAAAACTATACACAAAGAACAAAACAGAGAACAATTTTGAAGGGGGACACTTACAGATACTTTTTGGCTCTGTTTTCATAGGGTAATTTTTATCTCTGGAATTTAAAAAGGGAAAGGTCTTTTAAACGTCTTTACTATTAATTATGTCAAAATTTTAAAAAGCTAGGATGACTGGTGTTTAAGATATTTTCTTTTAAATTTGGTATGGAATGAAGAAAAGGTTTGAACCTTTTCAGCAGATCAGTTTGACCACCAAAATTTAAAGAATAAAAGTAGGGTTATTTGGATGGTATGTTTAAGAAAACAATCAGAAAAAAATCATGAAATGTTTATTGCCTTTTTTATTATGAAAAATGTAACTTTAAAACCAACGTTTTTTTCCTGACTTTTGTGCAAGAAATTGTTTATTTGTCGCTCCTTGACAAATTTAAACTTAATATCTTGCATGTTTGTAAAGCAATTTAAACGATCTTCTAAATAAGATGTCATTCGAGCCACTTTTTTTTATATAATTTCTCCTGGAAAAACTCATATCCCTCAAGTCACCCCCAAAAAGCCTGTTTATGGAAAAAAATATATTAAAAAGTAATTTCTAGACTACTAAAATTGTATAATGTTAAGTGTTCACCAAATACTCAAAAACACCTCTGTTATGTTTTCGTTGAACATGAATTTGAATTATTTCAAGCATAAGTCAAGATGCCAATGGGCTTTTTTCCATGTTTGAAGGAAGCGCTTGATAATAAAGGTTTTTTGACAGATTTTGGTAGCTAAGCTAACAAATCCAAGTGATGAAACTCTGGCTCCTTTGGGAGAACTCCAAAAAATAAAAAATAATATAGGCACCATAAGGGTTCTAAGAACAGATTTAACAGTAAACATTTTTTTAAATAAACACATCAAAAATGGACTATATATATATATATTTTTGTCGGAATATATACTTTTTTTGACAACCCAAATATTCCAGAATTTTGATGAGAAACTAGATCAAGTGCACACGTATAATACATTAACCTCAGGGTTTTTGGAAACACTGATTCCATTTTTTAGAATAAACATTTTTTGGGAATAATATAATTAAGGTTCCTAGGGGCAAAAAGAATCGTAAATGACAAAAAACCTTGTGACCTCAATTAAGAAATTTTTGGATCAACTGAATTCATTTTTGGTGTAAAAAAAAATTTTAGGGGTAATTTAAGGGGCCTAAGGGTGGGTTTTAGGGGTAAAGTGGAAAAAACAACATACTATTGATAGAAAGACATCACTTTGGAAATTCTGGGGTTAACCAAATTCATTTTGGGGGTTAAACAGTTTTTAAGGGTAATGTAAGGAGCCTGAATGGGCAACATAAAAAAATTATTGGTGTAAAAGATATGTGATATATTGATTTAGGGGTTTTTTGGGTCTTCCAAAATTAATTTTGGTGGTCCAATTATTACAATAGGGATTCAGACGAGGATTTAGAGGTAGTTTTAGGGATATTTTTAAGTCTTCTAAAGTTGTATATATGTTAAGAGGTAATATAAGTTTGGGCTGGGTCCCAAAATTTTGTCCCAAGATCCTTCTATTATCTCCAGATTTTTTATCCAAAGAATGATATCAGTGGATCCCAAAACCCTCAATTTGATATATCATATGTAAGAAAATATTTTTTCAGTTCATACACTTATACTTTTGTTTTTTTTTTAATTTCAGAACCTAACCACGTGAAGCCTGATATTTGAAACTACAGCTACTAATTGGCGGTTCCAAAGAAGGAAAAAATAACGTGTTATTCTTTTCTTTTTTAAGTTAGATTTAATTTAAATGATTATTAATAAGTATTTTTGAGATAAGTTTTTAAATTTATTTATTTAATTGCATATCTATAGGTTTTTATAATGTTGTGGCCATAATCACCTCAACAAGTTGAGCCATGTGTGCATTTAGTTTTACTTCCAAGGACCAGATGCCCACCGGTGGACACAAATCCTCCACTGTTTTGTGACCATCGGTAGGCACGCGGTCCTGAGACGTAAAACAGAAATGCCCACCAAATACATTTAATTATGTTTTAAATAGAAATATTTATTACACTCCATTCCAAATTGCTGTAGACCAATTTTTTGACACTGACAATGACAGTTTCATTTAGCTTCTGTGTTTAATTATCAGCCGCGATATTGAAATGGGTCCGGATAATTTGGAATGAGGTGTATATGTAAAAATGTAATTTTTCAGCATATTTTTTAAAATTTTATTATATATAGTTAATTAAAATTGCTAAAAATATTTCTACAACACAAAAATGCTATAGTATTCTACTCATATAGTTGTTATTGTTCTGTGAATAACTAAAATGGATAAAAATTGTATTGTTCATTCTGGTAGTTTTCTTGTCTAAATTCCAAAATCTGAAAATAAAAAAAAAATAGAGGTAAACATTTGTCTAATTTAGCTACAACGCTTTTTTTAGTACTAGTAAGGAGTGCTTTAATAAATGTTCACTAACAACCAAAACAAAACTCCAAAAAAGAGAAAGTATTTCTGCAACCGGGTCATTCCATATCAAATCAACCAAAAAATCACAAAAATTTTACGCGACCAATTCCAATTTTGATGATTTTTGGTATATATTTTCTTCTTACCATAAAAGTTGAAAATGCAAATTTTTAGATTTTTTTGATTCGTAGTTTTTTTTTTTTTAATTTTTCAAAATAAAAAAGTCAGCATTTTGACCTTAACAAGAATGTACTAAACTAGCAATATCTCGAGAACCACTTACACTAGGAAAGTAATAAATGGCTCATTTTAAAGTCATTTTGAAGCTCTTTTTTATGAAATATCACAACATAATTTTAACAAAAAAAAAAAATTGGAAATAAAAAATTGAAAAAAAAAATTGAAAAATTCAAAAAGGCCATTTTTAATTTTTTTGAAAAAAATATATAATTTTGGTCAAAGTGTTACTTAATTATCCACAAAATTTTATGATGGAGAAATGATGGGTTCAATGTCAAAAAAAATATCAAAAATATTAAGTACATTTTATAGGCGATTTTTCATGCATGTGACATTGTTAATAAATTTTTTCACATTGAACCCATGATTTGTCCATCTCAAAATTTTGTGAATAGTTTAATAACACTTTAAAGAAAATAATATAATTTTTTGAAAAAAATTAAAAATGGCCTTTTTGAAATTTTTCAAAAAAAAAATCAAAAATTTTTTTTTTATTTTTTTTTTCAATATATGTTATGCAATATTCTCATATGAAAGGTCTTTATAAGAGCTTTAAAATGAACCTTCACCTACTTTTCTATTATAAGTGGTTCTTTGGATATTCCTAATTTTGTGCGCACATGTTAAGGACAAATAAGTGACTTTTTCGATTTTCAAAAATTAATTCAAAATAAACAACTGGTCAAAAAAGTCTGAAATTTTGGATTTTCCAGTTTTTTGGTAGGAAAAACATGTATACTAAAAATCATCAACATCGGAGATGGTGTGGTAAAATACCCTGGTTGACTTGATATGGACTGACCCTAGGGTCATTCCATATCAAATCAACCAAAAAAATCACAAAAATTTTACGCGACCAATTCCAATTTTGATGATTTTTGGTATATATTTTCTTCTTACCATAAAAGTTGAAAATGCAAATTTTTAGATTTTTTTGATTCGTAGTTTTTTTTTTAATTTTTCAAAATAAAAAAGTCAGCATTTTGACCTTAACAAGAATGTACAAAACTAGCAATATCTCGAGAACCACTTACACTAGGAAAGTAATAAATGGCTCATTTTAAAGTCATTTTGAAGCTCTTTTTTTATGAAATATCACAACATAATTTTAACAAAAAAAAAATTGGAAATAAAAAATTGAAAAATAAAAATTGAAAAATTCAAAAAGGCCACTTTTAATTTTTTTGAAAAAAATATATAATTTTGGTCAAAGTGTTACTTAATTATCCACAAAATTTTATGATGGAGAAATGATGGGTTCAATGTCAAAAAAAATATCAAAAATATTAAGTACATTTTATAGGCGATTTTTCATGCATGTGACATTTTTAATAAATTTTTTCACATTGAACCCATGATTTGTCCATCTCAAAATTTTGTGAATAGTTTAATAACACTTTAAAGAAAATAATATAATTTTTTGAAAAAAATTAAAAATGGCCTTTTTGAAATTTTTCAAAAAAAAAAAATCAAAAATTTTTTTTTTATTTTTTTTTTCAATATATGTTATGCAATATTCTCATATGAAAGGTCTTTATAAGAGCTTTAAAATGAACCTTCACCTACTTTTCTGTTATAAGTGGTTCTTTGGATATTCCTAATTTTGTGCGCACATGTTAAGGACAAATAAGTGACTTTTTCGATTTTCAAAAATTAATTCAAAATAAACAACTGGTCAAAAAAGTCTGAAATTTTGGATTTTCCAGTTTTTTGGTAGGAAAAACATGTATACTAAAAATCATCAACATCGGAGATGGTGTGGTAAAATACCCTGGTTGACTTGATATGGACTGACCCAACCCTATCTTTGCCGCAACCTTATCTTATGCATTTTTTACTACATTGGGCATTGGTAATTAGAGTTTTAGTTCAAGGATCTTTTATTTGGAAATTATAGAGATTTTTGGACCTGTAGGTATCTCTTTCAGAAGCTACACATTTCAAATTTTTACACAATAAATGATTCACTAACAGAAAACACAAGTTTACATAAAAGATAGCAAGAGATGTAACATTACATTTGGTGCCTACCTATATGCCAACAAAAATAAATAGGTAGTATTTATGTGTGTGCAAGCATATTAAATATTAAGTTTTTGGATTTTATTTGAATTATTTATTTTTGAGTTTGCACAAGAAGTAATAATTTTGGGTAAGGGATTTAAATGAGAAAGGCATCAGTACATAAGGTCAATAACAGAGTTTGTACAGAAAACCTTTAATTGGATTCTCTGATGTCTCCTAGTTTTTTCTAACCATTTGTAAAAAACTTATCATAATTTTTTCAAGAATTTTGTATAAAAGAAAACAGCTGCAAAATTTTATTTTGGCAAATTTCATGATTCTAATTTGTTTTTAAATCAATTTTTTCCAGATGGGCTTCCAGATTTTCCTTGTTTTTGTATATTTTTTTGTCAAATTTCCTGACCTTTTCAAAGAATAAATTTCTCAACTTTTCTTGGTTTTTCAGTTCCATACATACTCTGACTGATTAAAATTGTTACAATAAGAATTTTAATTCTGAATTTTATATATATATACCTTGAAGACAAGAAAAGCAGTGTCATTCCATCTTGATAGATTTCTTTCCTAAAATAAGGCATGATTTAGGAAATCCCTGACACTGCAGCTAGTTTGCTTATTGCAAGGCTTATTGTATTCCTCATTGCATATCCTTTTCTGCTGTTCACATAGGTTTTTTTTTGCCAGGTGGAGCAGCCTTCTTATTAGTATTTTCAGGAACCCTCCCTCCTAGACAGTTTCCTCAAGCCAGTATGCTTATTCTTGAACAAACATGAGGGGAATCTTGGACACCTTAAATTTACAAAAATATTCAGGTCCTAATTTTATTTTCAACTCTTAAAAAGTGCATAGAGGTAGGTATTAAAAACTGGACTTTCTCTAGCTTTACTGTAGAGAAAACTTAGAAATAAGTAAACAAGCCAAAGTGAGCAAAATGTGCATCGCAATTTTTTTGTATAATGTTTTTATTCTTTACCTAATATTTTCATTATAGTCCGTGAGCCCAGGCCTATGAAAATTTATGACTACCTCACCGTTGAGACTTTGTATGTGTTCTTCAAGATGTTCTAGAGACCCCTCCAAACTTAACCCTTAACTGAGCCCTTTAAGTTAAGGTCCTTTCAACAGAATTTCTCAGAAATGTTTAAATTAGATAATGTGACCATGTGTTTTAAATACTTATAAAGCAATCCTTGAAAAATCAGCTGTGAGGAGCTTAATTTAACTTTTCGATGCTATCAAGAGGGGCTTAATGACAAAATATATTTTTTTGACAAAATGTTTGTCCATTTCTTGTTAAAAAAGTTAAAAATTTAAGAATATATATGTTTAAAATGTCATCTGACTGGACATAAAGAATAAATATTATGCAAAGTCCGGCAAGGTCTTAACAATTTAAGTTATGGGCTGTGGGACTATTAATTTGTATGCTACCTAATTCCACATATGTTAGTGGTAGTCAACTGAGTAGTCCATACTTATTAAATATAGGTACCTACATAAAATAACTTGTTTTCCAGAGGAATAAAGGCGTATTTAGAGTTCTGTAAGGCAAGTGGTATGAGGTAAGATGCAAGGAAAATAAACAATAACAAATGCATGCTGCTCTTACTGCATACCGCTTGTGGCTTACGGAACACTTACTTTGTTTATATAGGCCTCTTAAAGCGCTTTTATATAAGGATGGTTTGAAAATGTTGTCATATAAACACCACTAAAACCGATTTTTAAGCACTAAATCAATTTTATTTGGAAGCGGTTTATCACTCAAAAGCCCATTCAACACCTTTCTCAACTAAAAGGTCAGTTAAATCCTACTGCCTCAGTGCCCTTTAGCCTACTGTGACTGCCATTTTTATAACCAAATTGGCAAGTAAAACATAGATTTTGTGTCAGATTGGTGTCAATATGGCATTGATCATAGGCCAAAGGATACTAAAATGAAAATGAGTTAACTGGTTGTTTTAGTTAAGAACAGTGTTGGCCTATTTTAGGGTTGTTATAAACACTTTAGTGCATTTCTTCTAAACTAAAGAAAATACTAAACCCTAGTCTTTCAAAAAATCTGTTGTTAATTAATTAATTAATTATGTTGTTTTATTTGTTTTTTCTTTAAACTGACATTTAATGAAGGACATAACCCTTGAAGAAAGCGATTTTATTTAAAACCATCCTTATATAAAAGCGCTTTTAGTTGCGTATAAACGTAGTAACTGAGGACAGCAGCATATGCATGCTATAGTTATGGAACTCTGAATACACCTTAAAAGAATCTAAAAGAAAGAAATTTCCTTAAACTAACAACATTGCTTAGTCAATTGTAGTTATTTCAAGGGGTAATTATGCAGTATACAATTTTCTGCCATTTTTGATTTTTTATGAAAAATTCTTTATGGGGGCACCTACTAGGGTCCCTAGGACCCCAAATCCGCCTGCGCCTGTTGGTTTTTTTTTTGTTTTTTTTTTTATTTTTTTTCACCAAAACAACACAATCCAACACAGTCCAACCCAAACTAATCCAACCGAACCCAAAACAATGAAAAAAACACATTACAACCCTCCTCCAGGCACCCTTTTTCTCTTTAAAAAAAAAATCGGGCGCAGCCGGATTTGGGGCCCTAGTGACCCTAGTAGGTGCCCCATAAAGAAGTTTTCATAAAAAATAAAAAATGCCAGAAAACCGTATAGTGCATAATTACCTTTCAAGGAAAAACCAAGGGAAAAACCCTTATAAAGACAACAATACTTATTCAAAAAATTTATAGTCAACCCGAGGTCTTACCTTAAGAATTTGCTTTCTTTTATTTTTTCTTGATCATTTCATATTTTTGGAGTCTTTAAGCACACCAAGAGGCAAATAATGTACTACATTAGCAAAAACCAAGCCACAAATAGAAAAACTTATTGTTTTTGTCTGAAAAATAAACACGCAGTCACATGGACCTAAAGGTTTATTTGCGCGGTGGTACCGTACAGCGGCGGTAATGATAAGGCAAGTTCGGGCTACAGCAACGCATCATGAGTTACACAGAAGCGAAAGTAAAAAAAACTTATGTGCTTTAGCGGCGCGGAATGCGAAATCAAAATAAGTAAACTATCCCCAAATTTTTGACCCGGTGCAAAAAAAGCTCTGGTGTCCCACTGTGGACAAAAATAAACAAACTCTCCGCGTTGCCATGGAAAACAAATGCAATGACGTAAAGTTTTGCAAAAAAATCAGGTCGCCACGGTTAAATTGATTTCCCAATAGATGCATTTATTTCATCTGACGCCACCATTTTGAGCCCACGAATAAAACAACTTCAATCGCGTTTATCTACTTACCTGCAACAACTGGATGTAAGATAGCTAGCAATTCCCAGGGGAATAGTCCATTGTAGTTTAATCCAACCGATAATAAAAAATATTGTCTTTTGCTACAAAATTTTAGAAAACGGCACAAACTCACTGCACACATAAACAAGCGAAACAAGCTTTTCTGTGATGTTCTGTATTTGCAAGAGGAAGGATTTATTAATAGGGAATTATTGAAACGCAGTTAGGGCCCGGCACTAATAAGGCCAGGCACTATTTTCACGCTGTTGACAGATACGCATGCGCAAGAACGACCACAAAAAAGCAAAAATTGGGACAACATAGTTATATTTTTATGAAATCGGATGACATAGCACAAGAAAATTAAAAAAAGCAAGGCTCAAATAGTTCGTTTTACCGATGAAGACAATATTTGTTTGCTACGAGAAGTATTTCAACAAAATCCCTTCAGAACTCTAAATGGTCCATTTCTCCACCCTCCACAAAGCCCTCTGCTTCCAACACATCACCCATGCTTTTGATCGCTCAAAATATAAAAAAAAAAACAACACAGAATTTCGAAAACAGGCAGCATATATTTGTAGGTTAGAAATAAAGTCGTATCGTCACCGTTTTGCTAGAGGCGCGTTGAATAATTCTATAATTTGCACCTTTTAAAGCCAGGCGCAGCCTGTGTTAACTTCGGCGCTAAGTAGGCATTAGGGAATTATTGAAACGCAGTTAGGGCCCGGCACTAATAAAGCCAGGCACTATTTTGACGCTGTTGACAGATACGCATGCGCAAGAACGACCACATTTAGTGCCGACACTAATAAGATTAGGACCTGCCCTTATTTGTGGAGGAATTATACTGGGCCGTATCTTGGCTGTGTTTAGCCGTATTTGACGTTTTTGACAACTATTCGCCATTTTTTTAACTTAACCCTGCTTTCGGGAATTTTTTGTGTTGTGACGGCCAAAAAAGCAAAAATTGGGACAAATTAGTTATATTTTTATGAAATCGGATGACATAGCACAAGAAAATTAAAAAAAGCAAGGCTCAAATACTTCGATTTACCGATGAAGACAATATTTGTTTGCTACCAGAAGTAGTTCAACCAAATCTCTTCAGAACTCTAAATGGTCCTTCTCTCCACCCTCCAGAAGGACCTCTGCTTCCAACACATCACCCATGCTTTTGATCACTCAAAATATAAAAAAAAACAACACAGAATTTCGAAAACAGGCAGCATATATTTGTAGGTTAGAAATAAAGTCGTATCGTCACCGTTTTGCTAGAGGCGCGTTCAATAATTCTATAATTTGCACCTTTTACACCCAGGCACAGCCTGTGTTAAGGTCGGCGCTAAGTAGGCACTATCCAGTGCGGCCGTATTTCAATAATTCCCTAGTCTCGTATCTGATTGGTTGAATTGAAAACACGTGGTACACGCGCTAACGAATCAAAATGCGTAACGCCGAGCTCGTAGGGTCGTATACACCGCTAAGTGATTAATATTTAAGGCTCCCTCACTAAAGGAATCTTTAATACATTTCATCAATTTAGTGGTTTTTGATTCACTGAGATAATGTGATTCGCCAAATTTTGCCAAGATGTTAAGTCACAATCTAACCCGCGTAAAAAATATGTTAACCAGGTATAGCAATATACCTACGACTTTTTAAAGATATATAAAACAAGGAGGATCTGGGTTAAGTACATTTAAAGAAAAGCATTAAAAAAAGCAGATAAATTTTGTGATCTCTAATGCTAAAAAAATGTAATTATATAATTATAAGAATAATATATTTAATAAAATATTCCATTCCACAAAACAAATATTTGGGCATATTTATTGTACAAATATTCAAATGATATTGGGCTAGGATATGTCTGCCTTAAATACAAAAAACAGATAAACAGAATATACTCAAACGGATACACACTGAATATTTTGTATATAATTTCTTGCAATAAATTTTATCTAAAAAATATGTAGTACTTAAAATGAAGAGGGAAATATTAAAAACCTTTTTTATAGAATATTACGTGATACCTATAAAATGTATATATTTAGTTTATATTAAAAAACAAATATTTGGGTAAAATATTAATTGATATTCGGTTAAAAAATATAGGTCTTATATACAAAAAACATATATTTATATGATGCATTGCATGATGATATATGGATGTACGATAGCGCATATACATTGAATATACAGTAAATATCCGTTCATGTTTCCTTTTTTTGAAACGAATCATGTTTTTTTTTTCTAATATATATAAAATATACATGTAACATACAAAACGTATATCCTAATTTTAAATATCTTTGTAATATACAATATCCAAGTCTTGCTATGTGGGATCGTCTAGATACATACCAAAAAAGTCTAGATACACCCTGGAAAACTCTGGATACACTCTGAAAGACCCTGGGACACCCTGGGAAAGTCCGGATACACCTGAAAAAGTCTGGGTACACCAGAAAAAAGCCTGTAAACACCCTGGAAAAGGCTGGATAGACTCTGGAAAAGTCCGTATACACCCTGAAAAAGTCTGAAGAGCTGGCAACCTGCAACCTATAAATTTACACAATTTTTTTTTAATCTAGCTTCGCCACTGTTCGCTACCACTCGAATATGACAATTGACTATAAAAGCTAAAGGGTTAAAATACCTTTAACAAAAATTTTATTGACATTGTATGCACGGTTATTTTCCAGGAGAACTGGCAACCTGCAACCTATATAGATTTACATAATTTTGTAAAAAAAATCTAGTTCCGCCACTGTGTTTGCTGCCGCTCGAATATGACAACCGACTTTAAAAGCTAAAGGATTAAAATACCTTTTACCAAAATTTTATCGACATTGTATGCACCGTTATTTTTCAGGAGAGCTCCCGGCTGGCAACCTACAACCTATAAATTTATATAATTTTGTAAAAAAAATTGTAGTTCCGCTGCGGCCACTCGAATATGACAACTCCGCCACTGTTCGCTGCAACTTTGCGCAACTTCTTTTATAAGTACTTGTCGGGTCACTAAAATATGTCAATTAATAAATTTATAAATTAACTTTTAACTTTACTTGCGTTTTTTGGTGATAGAAGTTACGAACATAAATTTTTGGTATTTTCCGGCCTTTAAAAACCTCGTGGGAGCGTTTTTAGAAATTGTCAATTGGTCACCAATTAAATTCTAGGAGGTTGCTGGACCGTGGGTTGCTAAGTTCACACCAGTCCCCAAAGTTAGTTCGTTCGCACGCCCAGCAGTAATTAGTTGATTCTTCTGTTTACAATACTTATCCTGTGGCGTCTTTTTTGTTTGTGTTTTGGAAGCGATTTTTCTTGGTTGTCTTTTGAGTTTTCCGCAGGGAAGTGTCCCTTTCCCTCTAATTTTCTGTTAACTTTGACTATGTCTGTAGGAGGAAAGACCTGTTGTGTAGCCATATGCAAAAACAATTTTTATGATTGCAAATTTAAACAATACAAAGTTTCGTTTTATGGTTTTCCCAAAGACGTTAATTTAAAAAAGCTGTGGGTGGAACGATGCTTTGGATATTCGGTTTCCTGGAACCCAGCATCCTTAAGCAATAAGTACTTGTGCAGTGACCATTTTGAGAATTCTGATTTTGAACGGGATCTTCAATCAGAACTATTGGGTTTACCCTTAAAGAAACTGTTAAAAAAAGATGGTAAGTAGGAGTTTTCGATAGTTTTTAAGGCCTATTCAGAGTTCCATAAGGCTGGGGTAAGGATGCAGGAGAGATGCAAGAAAAATTATTTGCCTAATGAATGAAAAAGCTTAAAGCTGTACAATATTTCAACTACTGACTAAAAACTTAAACTACATACCTAAAAATAACCTAAATTTAATCAGAAACACTAATCCATTCAGTTACTCAGGGACTTTAATATTTGAAAAAACATTGTGATTTTCTATTATTTCACCTAGTGTGTCGTAAGCAGATTCAATTAAGTAATTTTTTAATATTAAATTGAACTTCTTGGGAGAAAGACTTTTAATATTATCGGGCAATTTATTATAAATCTTTTTTCCATAGTAAAATAGAGAGTTTTGTGTTAATGTGCTTTGGTTTGTAGAGAAAGTATGTATATTATTTTTAGACCGTGTATTATAGTGGTGGATGCCACATATTTTTGAAAAATAATTTTATTGGTCATATTGATGTAATATAGTGAGTGTTTCAAAAAGTATTAAATCATAGAATGTTAAGATTTTTAACTCAGTAAAAAATTTCTTACACGATGTTAATTTGAAATTGAGAAATAATGCGAATTGCTTTTTTTTGTAAGGTAAAAATTTGTTGTGTTTTGTATGTGGCAGTATATCCCCAAAAGCAAACACAATACCTAGCATAAGATTCAAAGAGAGCATGGTATATTTCTATTGCAGCTTCCCTATTAAGAGTTTCTCTTGTTACCTTAATTGCATAGAGACCGGATGCCAACTTTTTCATTATGTTTTTATACTGAGTTAACCAAGAAATTTCAGTATCAATAATCACACCCAAAACTTTGTATTCATTGACAGGTTCGATTTTATGCCCTTCAATATTTAGATTTAATGTGGTTTTATTTTTGAAGACAAGATATTTTGTTTTTTCTATATTTAAACATAATTTGTTAGCATCAAACCACTTTTTGATCAGCTCCAGGTCCTCCCTCACAACTCTCTCCAGCTCCTCTTTATTTTCCGCAGACCAAGTGATGTTGGTATCATCAGCAAAAAATGTAAATTCCCCTTTAACAGGGCAATAGGAGAGATCATAGAAAGAGTATGAAGAGAAGAGGGCCCAGAACAGACCCTTGAGGAACGCCACAAGTTATGGGAGCACCAGACGACCGACAGATGCCATTATTGTCCCTTATTTGAGTTACTTTTACCTGTTATTAAGATAAGACTCAAACCATAGTAGAGCTTTACCTCGGAAACCATAATGTTCCATCTTTTGTAACAGTATTCCATGATCAACGCAATCGAAAGCTTTTGCCAGATCACAAAATACTGCCGCAACAAGATGTTTATCCACAGAGGACTAAACATTATTTAAAAATTCAAAAACCGCATGTTTTGTACCTTTTTTCTTTTGAAACCTGTATTGTTTTATAGAGGGCAACTTGATTTTTTTTAAATAGGACAGCAATCGACTTTTCACAATTTTCTCAAATACTTTAGATAAAGCTGGAAGAAGTGAGATGGGTCGATAATTTTTTGGCACCTTTTGATCACCACCTTTTGCTAAAGGAACAAGTACTGCTAGTTTTAGGTCATTTGGAAAATATCCCTCTACAAAAGAATCATTAATAATATAGCTTAAAGCTTCATGGCAATTTTCAGGGAGTTCTTTAATTATTTTTACTGTCAGCCCATCTATTCCACATGAACTTTTATTTTTGAGTTCATTTATTACTTTTGCAACTTCTCCAGTAGTTGGAATAAAGACGAAACTATGCAGTTCCCTAGATTTAGTTTGTTTCAGAATATTTATAGGATTTCAATAAGTTATAATTTTTCTTGTAACAGAACTAGCCACTGAACAAAAATAGGTGTTTAGTTGATTTGCAACCTCCTGGGGTTCATTTATGCACTTAGAGTTAATATTAAGTTCAATCTTTTTTTGTTTTTGGTTTTTATTTCTACCAGATAATTTATTTATTATTTTCCATGTATCTCTTTTACTATTTTTAGACTGGTTTATTTGTTTTTTGTAAAATATGGACTTGGCTGTTGATATAACTAATTTTAAGATTAATTTATATTTTTTAAAGTAATTTAGGAAGTGTGCATTTTTTGTTTATTTTGCTATGTAGGCTAGTGATCTTTTATTTCGACAGGAAATTCTTATAGATTTAGTAATATAATGCTTTGATTCATTTTGTTTTTTTAATTTCCAGGGAAAGCATCATTTTACTGCATTATTAATAGTTTTTTGAAAAACTGAACATTTTTCATGCAAGGGAATATACATTAATGGTGTCCAGTCAGTGTGAGAAAGAACATTTGTAAATTTTATTTTATTTTTACGTGAAAAGTTTTGAATATTTGAAGGCAGTTAAAACCTTGTGTATTTGCAGTGTATTTGTTGGAATTTTAGAAAATATTATGTTATGATCGCTAAGGTCTGTATGTATAGTTTCTGGTTGTATTTCCGATAAAAAATTTGTACAAAATTAATCTATTATAGTTGCACTATTTTTAGTAATTCGTGTCAATGAATTCACATGCATTTTCATATTTTGAGCTAGAAAAATACATTTTAGTTTTTGTGTTTGACTAGATTCGACATATTGATTAATATTAAAGTCACCTGTTAATATTATATTTGTTTTATATGGTAACGATGCTAACACAATTTCTAAATTTTCAAAAAATAGATCAATATTTCCTAAAGGAGATCTGTAAATATTAATTATGAACAAATTATTAGTGTTTAAGTGAATACAAGTTATTTCAAAGTTTCTTTCTGAATTTAAGACATTAAACTTATCTATAGTTTCAAAACTAGTTCCTAATTTAACTAAAATAGCAGAAACTCCATTTTTGAGTAAAGATCTATGAAAAATCGATGCAGTTTCATAATTTTCAAGAACCAGAGCTTCATATTAAGTGAGCCAGTGCTCGGTTAGACATACAATGGTTGGAAAGTCAGTATCTTCTAATAGTGTGACACTTTGAATGTTTAAAGAAAAAACTGATAAGTTGCATTCCTCCTCTTGCTCAGACACATTTTTACTAGTGGTTTGGTCTTCTTGTCTGGGCTGATCTAAAGCGATGTTGTGTGTAAGTTGTGGTGTCTCTTCGAAAAAACTGAAATGTTTTAACCACAACGCCTTCTGGCCAGTTGGATGAATCAAATATTTGACTTTAAAGCTACTATAGTCTCCAGATTTTACCCGTTGTTGTATAATAGCAAAGTCTTGGTTCTCGCCAAAAGTTGATTTTAAATATGTATGAAGATCATCCTTAGTAGTAGAGCCTTCAAGCCTGCTAACAAAAATTGACATTTTTGGTTTTATAACAGCAGCAGATATTCCATGATTTTTTGACACATTTTTGCTACTTGTCTTCACAGCATTTTTAGGTTGACTTGATATTTGTGTATGTGAGCTACTTTCCATAGTTGTCTTAGAAATTTTATTTGTTATTTCTCTCTTTAAGGAAATTATTTCTGCTTCTATAGCCTCACATTTTAATTTAAGTTGGTTATAGTTTTGTGTTAATGCCTGAAGTTCGTTCTTATTAGGATCATTTGAATAAAGTGTCAGGACTTCTTTATTTGTATCTATTATGTTTTTTATTTGTGAGTTTGTTGAATTTGTAAATTTATTTAATTGTCCTGAAAGATTGCTGATTGCCTTATGATTCAATTCAACACATTTTGAAGTTTTTCCTAGTTTATCTTCCTTACTGTTTATCAGAGTCTTTATATCAGTTACATTTTTCTCTAGAACTTGGTTAAAGAAATCTTTAAAATCCTGAGAAAAATCAGTAATCAGAGATTTATTTTCATTGCATTTAATTTGGCTTATACAACTGTCTAATTTGTTTTCAAGTGCAGCTACTGAGTTGCACAAAGGATTTAATTTTTGATCTGTAGTGTGTGCGTTTTTAGTTATTTCCTCATTTATAGTTTTTTTTAAGTTTTGATATTATTGAATCGTGTAGTATCTGCAGATCGGTGTTAGACAAGCTTTTTGTTTTGAGACAGGTTTTGCAAGAATAAGTTACTAACAGCGATCTTTTCTTAATCCCCAGCCCCTTTTGTTCGGAGGAAGATAGTCCCGAACAATTTAGGCATAAGAGTTCAGAGCATTTGTCACACTTAACATAATTATAACTATCAGTTTCATTTGCATTACATTTAAAGCATACACTCATTTTAAAAGTGTTTTTTTTATTTGTGATTCTCACTGTAAGTTTATTTTTCGTTCACAGTCAATAAAAAACATAAAGTAAAAAACTTTTCGATTGTTCTTTTTACTTAAATATTAAAATACTTATCAGTTGCTGCGGTGATTTATCGGTAAGTGATCCCAGGTAACCTCAGGTGATGTCGCTCTTTGTTGCACAGAAACTTTTACTGATTTACACTATGACTTGTTTTAAAGTCTATTTTTCAAAGCTCCCTTTTGGCGGTTTTTGGTAATTTTTACTACACTTTATCACGAGTTTTTGAGTCTTTAGTTTTGCTAAAAGTTTTTCTTTTTGTTTGAACTTTATCACATAGATATTTGAGATTTATTGGAGCAACAAAAATTTAAACAAAACAGACTAACCGCAGCTTCTTTCTTTCCTACAATGAACTATGCCCAATATCATTGAGTAATTTAAGGTTTAAAATATTTTAGCATAATTTAAGGTGTAACGTTTTTGTTTAACCAATTTTTTCTACATTTTTCAAATTTGTATGCCATGATTTTGCTCACATTTTAAAGCTTTCTTTCCAAACTTTGATTTTCTAGAATAAAACCCCCACGTTTTTCACTGGTTTTTTAGTGTTCAAGAAAAGTACTGCCAAAAACCATTTTTGCCAATTTTTTCTCTGTTCAAATGAAAAAAAATCTTAAAGAGAGAGGGCAAAATTTTAGAGCTAGATGGGGATAATTTAGTGAAGTGCAAAGTATTTTAGAGAAGGATAGCCAAATCAAATTATTTTAGGAAGATTTTGTTTTTAAATAAATTTGAATGATATCCTTTTTATACTAAAAATGTATGAAGACCACGGGGATAAAGGATGAGGGTCACAAATCCAAAGTTTTGTGTAAAGCTAATTTTTAAATTCAACCGTAATCCTTTTTCCCCTGTATGGCATTATTAAAACCCATTGTCACTCAGTACTCTCATCTGTTTTGCTCTTTATAGTATAATAGGCAGAAAGTAACAGTCTTTGACCTCTGAAAAGTCTAGAAACATGCTGAAAAAGTCTGGAAACACCCTGGAAGTCTGGATACACTCTGGAAAAGTCTGGATACACTCTGGAAAAGTCTGTAAAGAACCTGGAAAACTCTGGATACACTCTGGAAAGATCATGGAAAAGTCTGGATATACCCTGGAAAAGTCTGGAAAGGCCCTGGAAAAGTCTGGAAAGACCCGGGAAAAGTCTGAATACACTCTGCAAAAGTCTGGAAAGATCCTGAAAAAGTCTGGAAAGATCCTGAAAAAGTCTGGAAAGACCCTGGAAAAGTCTGGATACACTCTGGAAAAGTCTGGAAAGACCCTGGAAAAGTCTGTCTACACTCTGGAAAAGTCTGAAAAGACCCTGGAAAATCCACAAAAATGTCTGAGTACATCATGGAAAAGTCTGAATACACGCCTGACCAAACCAATCTAACCCATGTGTATATGAGTAGTGGATTTTTATATATGTTCTTCTGAGCGAAGGAAGTTTTAGAGTAAACCTTTACTCGATTTACTTAAGTATCAAGTTCTTAAACTCTTTAAAATTAACAAAAAACATGCCCATACCTTAAATATTTTTACACCCCTAAAAACATTTTAACAGGTATTTAACTAATTTTTCAGGTTCATCATGGCCATACCAATAGTTTTATTTGATAATTATTTCCGCCGTTTTTCATTTTTTCTAAAAAATTCCTTATGGGGGGTCCTTAGAACTCCAAATCCCCATCCGGAGAAACAAAACCAAAACAACCAAAATTAACCTAACCCCTTTAAACAAACGCCGGACGCGGATTCATGGCCCTGGGAACCCTAGAAGATGCCCCCATAAAGAGTTAAAAAAAAAATCCAAAATGACATATATGTGCAATAATTACCGTACATATTTTTACTGTTTACAGAACTCTGAATAAGTCTTGCCTTTTCACTTAAGACAATCAGAACCTAATGGATAATTCACATTTCTCATTCACATGTTAAAGAATAGAATAGACTTAGAACTTTGCTTTACTATAATAAAAACAGTATGGAAAAATCGAGGAACCAATATTGAATGCTATCAACTTTTGCAAGTTATCAATTAAGGTTAGCCACTTGTATCCGTAATCACTATTATGTATTAGGATCAGACGATTTGAACACCTGTATAAACTATTGTCACAGTAGGGCTCTACCCTACTTCTAGCCACACTTTCTTAAATGATAGATGATACACCAAAATTACATACTTACATTAAATGATTGCTGAAATCAACCCGGGTGCTGTCTAATGTTCTTTAGGCTGGTCGCCACTCGTCGGATCTCTTTGACCGGAGAAATTGGAACAAGTTCAACGTTGGGTTCAGAGAAGACCGATTTTTCCAATCTGATTGTTCTGTCAAGACTATTTTTGACCGTCCTGACTCTTGCCAAATTTCCTACCTCGAGACCCTCCGAGCCTTTTCCAAAATCGTGACCAATATTTGTTTATTATTGGGACCCAATTAACCAATTGATTATCTTAGAGGGGCCGCCCATATTCGGACTTTTGCCATTTTTATTATCTATTTTCACCTATTTTACCTATTGCTGTAGCCATATGTAAAATAGGAGGCGGTCAATCTTATTGTTATGATTTTTTAAATCACACCTACTTCTCAGCGAGCTTCGCAGCCATAATTGTTGATTTCTTGATACTCACCTAATTAGCTGAGGTGGCAAAGTGTGCCTTGTCCGCCATGATTTTGTACAACTTCCGCCAACGGTGAAGTACCTGGAAATCAACACATAAACATGGTAAAAATCTGAATAACAGGGTTCGTTAACCACATGTGTCACTATAATAGGCGGTCCCACATCAATAAAATAAAAAAACGAGAGTGGCAGAATTAGGTGCTCTTAAGGTTTTAATTTGGTGTCTAAACTAAAAGTTAAGTGCTCCTCTAGTTTTAGTAGAAAACTAAAAAAACGGTAGGATTTGAAAATAAAGAGCAATTTAACTGCTAATTTGGTCCATCTGGAAAATGAAGTGCTCTTTTCATTGTGGCAAAAATGGAATTTCCATTCCTATGATCTTGAATGTTATTTATTTTATTTATTTAGCTTATTTATTTAGCACCCCATATCTGCAAAGCAAGGCTTGTTTGCAATTAGAGGTTTTTTGGTTGAAAGAATAGAAATTGTATACCTATATATAATTATGTTTCTACACCCTGTATTTCTTGCTACAATAAATAAGATTAGATAAGTAAGAACTATATACATAAGGATTTTTTGTAACCAGTGCTCTTTGTATTTAATTATTAAATTTCTTTGCTCTCTTTTACGTTTTTAATTTTTGTTTTTTTTTCCAAATGTAATATTAAGTTCTTAAATTAATATTTATGTTCAGTACATTTTATTACCATTACAAAATTTAGATAAAAGTTTAATTAATTTTGTTATGCACCTATTTAATGAGAAGAAGACAAAAACAAGATCATTTGCAAATATTTTTTAAGGTTTGATTGCTTTCTGAATATATAATTTGCTTTAGCTTTCTTTTTACTTTAAATACATTAGATCTCCCTAATTCAATATTTAATTTTGTTTCCTGAGATAATTCTTTAAAAAATTTTGGACCCTGTGAATTTTGAATGCGACTAATTCTAGTAAATGGTACTTCAAGGAGTTTGAGGGTTGTTCTTGTGTGATGGGAGTTTTTTATGCTTGGTATGGTTAAAGTTCTATAGTACTTGGAAATCAATGTTCCAAGGGAAACACAATAAGCGTTTGATACTTTCAGAATATTATTTAACCTAAATAGTTAGTGGCTATGATAGAGCCTAGGCTTGTGATTTATTATTCTTATAACTGCTTTCTGTATTGTTATTAAAGAGCTGAGATTTGTTTTACAAGCATCCCTCCAAATTGCAATACCATAATGTTAAAACTGAATGAAAAAGAGGAAAATAAAGCATCCTAAGTGTAAAAAAAATGGTTACATTGACGTATGACCTTTATCGTCCTTGAAAAGTGACATTTTATTTTTTTTTAATTTTGAGTATTTTTTTTCATAATTTAGTAAGCTGCGACAGGTCTTTGTTGTAATTTTATAATTTAGAAAGAACATCAAAATAACTTTTGTAATTGACTTTTTGCTTACAGGCTGATTGGTTTAGTTATACCAGGCCAGTTAAAGCAAGATTTTTAAAAAAAGCTAGATTATCATCCGTATCTTTTTTAGTTTTTGAGGGAAAAATGTCAAATTTGGTACGATTATTACAATTGTCAAGGTCAGCTGATATTTTTAAAAAATTTTGGATAGGTGGCGCTGCAGACGACTTGGCACCCAAATTTCCGATTTTATATTTGATAAAAGTACATATTTTTTTAATAGCTTAGATAAGACATGCATATTTAATAAAATAATCGATTATATATAGCTGAAGTATGCAGATTTTTATAAAAATAATTTTAGTTTGAATATATAAAAAAAGCGGGTTATTCAACTTTTTCTTTGATTCTTTCTAGCGACTAAAAATTTGGATTTTTTTTCGGAAAGCACCAAATTTGGCATGCTTACTTTTTTAACAATTTTTTAGGATCATGGTCAAGAAAATTTATGATCGGATTTACCAAGTTGGCGCACAAAAATAAAAAATTATTTTTGAGCAAACATTAATGTTTTAGTATTTTCTAGATAAACAGAACAAGTTTTTCTTCCCAGTAACAGTTACTTTGTCTTACATGTTTTTTCAATTTTTTGGCTATAAAAACTTGACAAAAATTGTTCCCTACTAAGAAATAATTATTTTGCAACTTAAAAATCTAAATATTATTTTGCATTCAGTTAAAGTGATAACTAAATAAACTTTGAATAAAATAGATTTTATTTTATTATTTTTTGCCTAGCTACGAGGTACATGCAAAAAGTTCTATATCATTAATTTTTATAAAAAAGTAGTAAATATTTAATTTCTTTAAAACTGATCCAGGGATTTTTATTTAATTTTACGTACGCCTTTATCATACTTTTATCTAATACAGGGTGCAATTTTTTTATCACTTTATGTTTTGCATCTAGGATGATGATTTTTTAAAGGGTTCTCAGGGTACTCTAAACTTACTTTACTTACTGTTTAACACATTTGGTGGGGCTGAATTAGCAAACAAACAATAAATTACCATAAATTATGATTATGTGTAATTGCTCTCCCTTGTACCTACACTGTCGTAGCCAGAGTTAAAACCTCTCAGATGGCCCAGATTCTGTTTTAATGTACCCACTAATAGGCCAATTAATAATAATTTAAATAATAATTAGGTTTCTTTTATTCGTAAAACGCTGTTATTTTTCGGGAAACCTTTGGCGCTAGTGTTTTTACGGTAGTTTAACCAAGCGCAAAAATATTTAACTTTAGATTTAATAGTTCACTCTTTATAGCTTTTTTCTTGTTTTTTTCATCGTTAATTGTTTTGGTAAAACGACGATTATTACAATTTACCTAATAGTTTACTCCTTATAGTTTTTTTATTGTTATTTTCATCGTTACTTAATTATCGTTATGGTAAAACACCGATTACTAAAATTTACCTATAGCTTTTTTTATTGTTCTTTTCATCGTTACTTAATTATTGTTATAGTGAAACACCGATTATTACAATTTTGCAACATTAAAACAGAATCTGGGCCGTCTGGGAGGTTTTAACCCCAAAGCCCCCCTCTGGCTACGTCACTGTGTAGGTATAGGGAGAGCAATTACCCATAGTCATAATTTATGGGAATTTATTGTTTGTCTGATAATTTAGCCCCATCGAAAGTGTTAAACAGCAAGTAAAGTTTTTTTAGAGTACTCTGAGAAACCTTTAAAAAATCATCATCCTAGATGCAAAACATAAAGTGATAAAAGAAATTGCACCCTGTATTAGATAAAAGTATGGTAAAGGCGTACGCAAAATTAAATAAAAATCCCTCGATCAGTTTTAAAGAAATTAAATATTTACTACTTTTTTATAAAAATTAATGATATAGAACTTTTTGCATGTACCTCGTAGCTAGGAAAAAAAAATAAAATAAAATCTATTTTATTTAAAGTTTATTTACTTATCACTTTAACTGTATGCAAAATAATATTTAGATTTTTAAGTTGCAAAATAATTATTTCATAGTAGGAAACAATTTTTGTCAAGTTTTGATAGTAAAAAAATTGAAAAAACATGTAAGACAAAGTAACTGTTACTGGGAAGACAAACTTGTTCAGTTTATCTAGAAAATACTAAAACATTAATGTTTGCTCAAAAATAATTTTTGAATTCTTGTATAGAGGAAAATAAAAATGATTTTTTTGACTAACCCCTATGTTAACGTTTTACCAACAAAATAATAAGTCCATGTGTGGTTCCTCGGGAACTCATATTCGTCGATGACTTATTTTATTTCGGTCAGGAAATGCCTTTTTTTCAATGTATTTCGTGCGGGGTTATTTCACAAAGCTTTAAAATTAACAGAATTCCACAAGATTTCCCAAAATTTCACAAAAATTTCATAAAAATCACAAAATTTTACAGAATATCACAAATTTTTACAAAATTTTATTAAATCTCACATAATTTTACTAGTTTATTATGAATTCCCTTAAATTAATTTAAATGACTGGCTTTTGCAAAGTTAAAACTATCATTTTTAACACATTTCGTTTAAGCAATGTATTGTTTAAAACAATTTTTTTTTTATGCTGTTATTAATAAAGTAGTGATACAAACCTAATTTTATAAAAGGTTTTGAAATAACTTTAATTTGACTTTTGCCTTAATTTTAAGTCTATTTATTTTTATATTATTGGGGTCACAAGATTGACAAACCAAAAACATATCTTTTTCGATTCAGCAGAAAAAGGGGAGATTTTAAACATAACTTTAAACAAGAAAATGTGGTTTTTACCTAAACACAATAAAATATGTGTGGCTTTTATTGCGTGTTTAACCTCAGGCCAGAAAAATATACGATTTTCTGAACAATATCCCTGTTCGGTGACAATATTAAGTCTGTATGTATATAAAGCAATGGAAACTTCTTTATTTTCGCACCCCTGTAAAAATTTATGTTTTGTGATTTAATTAAAGTTATTTCAAAAACTCAGTGAACTGTAGCCCTCCCTTCGCTCAGGCTACAAATTTTTTGCTTTGAGATAAAAAAAATGCCACTTTAGTCTCTGGGTAATAATATAGTACATTATATACCAAACTAGGGGCTAAAGTGGCACTTTTTATCTTCAAGCGAGGGATGGGACACTCCTGAGTGTAGAAATTTTGTTTAAAATACTTTGAAATACATTGAAATATTTTAAAATACATTGGAGAGTGTCCTACCCCTCGTCTTCAGGCGGAGGGCTACAGTTCACTAAGGGACACTTTAGTCACGTGGTACATATAATATTTTTTTGCACTTTAGATTTCCATTTTTATAAAAATTTTGAGCAAAAAGGATCAAATTTTATTTTAGTACCCAAATTTTACTTTAGTCTCTAAAAGTTTTTAGTCCTCAGAATAGAAAAAAAGTACCATTTTAGTCCCTAAAATGAGGGATTAAAATAAATTTTTAGTCCCTAAAGTTCCTAAAAGATTTTACCAATGTATAACAATAAACAAAACATAGTATAGTCGAAATTATACCCATTTCTAGTGACGTCATTTTTGTTTATCTCTGTTTGGTACATTTCAAACGGCAGTGCGATACCTCCGACAGCAGTGAAATTAAATTTTTCAAAAAAATTGGTGTCTGATTATTGTTCGTTTTTTATGAGTAAGCATCCTCTATATTTTTACCTGAAATATTCGTCACTGTCATTAAAAAACATCAATTTGTCAGTGTGTTGTCAAAGTTATTTTTGAAAGCAAGAAATGCCTCGAAAAAAATATAATAGGTATAATCAGCAAACGCAGCTAAT
Source organism: Oxystoma pomonae (assembly GCA_963921995.1). Taxonomy (NCBI): domain Eukaryota; kingdom Metazoa; phylum Arthropoda; class Insecta; order Coleoptera; family Brentidae; genus Oxystoma; species Oxystoma pomonae. Next base: position 73,891,197 of record OY998166.1, on the reverse strand, counting down.
AATTTTAAATATATTAGGTTTTTTTAACTGGAAAAAGACCTAGTGCGCAACGGAACCGCCCTTCTTCAAGTTAAGAATGTAAAAGAGCAAACAGCAGAAGCAACCAAATATTACGAAAAATGGGATAAAGTCAGACAAAACTTACGCATCTAATATGTCTTCAAAGCAAAACACAAAATTAAATTTGGGAAACAATTTCTTCAATGTACGCCAGAAAAGAATATGTGACGTTGGCAAAAGTTCAGGGAACCATGATGGATAAATATTATAGGCTTTAAGTGGAAGAAATCAAACGAAAATATTTAATGGACTTACCAGACATTGTCCATAAAACATAAACTTTTTAAGGAAGTACATTAAAAATAAAAATCTGCGGTTATGAATTAAGCTCCGCCTGTTTTAAATGTCTCGAACACTTTTCGAAAGCAAGTCCAAAAGATAAAAAAAATGTAATACAAGTTAAGTGGTTAAGGTCAATCCTCGGGTCAATCGGATGGTTTGCTATGACTCCGAGTATGATTTTCATATTGCTTTACTGTGAAGTTCTGGGGACCTTTAAAGATCCGTACCTTTTAAACAACTTAATTGACTCCCACATCTATTAAAGAAAATATAAAATGGAATATCAGAGAACTAAATGTCAAATTTTCCCATGTATTTAGTGGTAGTTTATATATATTTTTGAAAAATTAATTTTGTGTTACAAAATATAGGTTAAATTAAATTAAGTAAGTTATCTCCGTTTTTTTTAGGTCATCGATATATATTGTGGTCGACGCTGGAACAAAGGCGCTAATTTTTTAACATTCAAAAGTGGGTTATTATGACAACATGAAGATAATTTTTTTTTTAAATTGGTTTCAAACACAGCTTGTTCCAAATCTTCCTCGAAAAATCTTAATAATCATGGACAACGCAAGCTATATTGGAAGAGATTCCAAGAAAATCTTTGACCAAGCAGAGGCTAATCGGGTGGCTAAAGAAACAATATTTACCTTCCAGAAATAGTCCAGGCAGTAGGGGTTTTTGGCTGGCAAAAGGTGAGGAATAAACGATTTTGAAATATGTTGAAGACGGATAGACTTTAATAAACTGACTATGTCAATCTGTTGAGAACCCTTATTGTAATAAATAAATAAATAAATAAATAAATAAATAAAAAATCCAAGTTTTCGACCTTGGGGGGCGCCGCTCGCGCCGCCATCTTGGATTATATGTGCAACACAAACATAACATATTTCAAAATCGTTTATTCCCCACCTTTTGCAAGCCAAATGCCTTTTTTTATATCCACTTACTGGACTAAAAAGGATATGAAACAACACTAATTTTATTTTGAGATTTCTTGTATAAGTATTTGATTAATTTTGTTACAATTATATTAACTTGGCAACTTTTTTGGAACTGTATTTTTTTATTTATGTTAATTATTTATCAAGATGGTATTTTTGTCTTAAACAAGTAAATTAAATTTTTAATATTTTTTATATTCTGTACAGAATCACGCTAAGTTGGGTAGTTAGCTGTTTAACGGTAAAGGTTGTCGCTATTTGGCGCTAATTAGCGCCTGTGGTTACCTTTAATAAAGGTAACAGCCTGACAGAACGCTACTGCGCCTGCCCAGAATAAAGGTAAGGGTAAAAAACTGGCCAAAAATCTGACCAAAAGCACCCTAATGTTATAAAATTAGATCGTGTTTTTTCGGGTAATTTAAGTAGGTACTCAGTTTTAATTTATAATGTCACGAATAAATAGATCATGCATGGACAGCTTTAGACACCTTAATTTATCTAAATTTTGCAGAACATCTTTTAAAAATGTTGGCACCTCATTCTTAATAAGCTCCGAAATTTCATTAAAATCAGATTTTTGTAGCTATGACAATCTAAACTCTTATATCTGAAAAAACCTTTGAATTCTCTATTCTTCGATCGCAATCACTCAACACGTACATTTTGTGCATTTATCGCTCTCCAAACAGTAATATTTCGAGTTTCATAGATAACCTTGAATTGCCAACACCAACAAATTCCAAACTAATAGTTGCAGGAGACCTTAATATTGATTTTGGTGACACCGAAGCAAATTCTACTATTCTCCTAATTAACCTTCTTAAATCTTTTAACCTCGAGATGCACGTAAAATCACCTACAAGAACCACTAATTCAACCTCCACCACTATCGATTATATATGCTCTAATCTCGGATCAAATCTTGACTTCCTAACTTCTTTCCCTTTAAAAATAAAACCATATAAGCGCAACAAACAAATACGTAGAATATTTAGCAGAAAAAACTTTTCTAATTTTAAGCAAATTTGTAGAAACACTCCTTGGCAACCCATTATATCAAAAGAAGACCCCCCTCGAAGAATTTCATCTGATCTTAAGCAACATAATCAACAAATCTTTTCCCTTAAAGCATATACGCAAAAAAAGAATCCAAAAGTACTGGATAACTAAAGGCTTATAAATATCTTCTGCTAATTTAAAGTCATTAAATATCCTAAGGAAGCACTATTCTAATAACACTTTTATTTCCGACTATTATAATGAATACCGCAAGCTATATAGAAAGTTGATCAATACTGCAAAACATTTATTTTATTCGAATCGCTTAAAAAAAAATCCAATAACAAGTCTAGGGAAACATGGGACATTGTAATGAAATTACTGGTAAAAATAATACAAAACTGCAGGAAATTGATACTAGCCTGATGATCTAAACAATTTCTACTGCAATGTAGCTGAAATCATCAGCTATCAAATGAGACCTTGACCCCCTTATATACTTAGATGGTTTGCGTATTGATGAATCTTTTCTATTTTTTCCTACGGATATCTAAGAAATTAAAACCAATCTTAAAACCATCAAAAATCAAACAGCAGCTGGATCGGATGGAATATCTACGAGAATCTTAAAAGAACTTCCAGACCAGGCCCTTCATGCTTTGGCAGAAGCAATTAACCTCTTCTTTTCTTCTGGCACTTTTCCACCCTCTCTGAAGCAGGCCTTGATTGTTCCCATCCACAAAAAAGGTGACACAAAAACCCGTCCAATTATCGACCAATATCACTGCTTTCAACCATCTCAAAAGTGGTGGAAAAACTTGTGAAAAAGCGCATGATTGATTTCTTGTCACATCATAGAGCATTCAATTCTGCACAATTGGGTTTTCTTCCCAAGAAAAGCACACAGGACGCAATGTTTCGTGTTTTGGAGCAGCTCTCGCGGAACCATAATAAAGCTTTTGACTGTGTGAATCACAGAAAGCTTGAAGCCTATGCTTTTCGCGGAGTTGTTTTGAAATGGTTTGAGTCTTATCTGTCCTATCGAAGCCAATGTGTTACCGTAAACGGAAAATGTTCCTCCATGCAGCGGATACATTTTGGAGTTTCGCAAGGATCAGTTTTAGGATCAATCCTATTTCTTATTTACATTAATGATCTTTTGAACCTTCACATCTCTGGAATTTTTGCTCCATTTGCGGATGATGCAACGGTAGTATGGCGTTGAGAAAGGCCTGAGAATTAAGTTCAGGTGATATCCAATGACCTTAAGGAGATTAAATTATGGTATGACGCAAACGGGCTCTTGCTAAACTTTAATAATACACAGGTACTTGGTTTTCGGTGTAATATTGATGACATAGACTGTGATGCATTTCTGATCAAGGCTTCCACACATACCAAGTTTCTTGGTCTTCAACTGGACACTGACTTTAAATTTCAGTCTCATATCATAACCCTTAACAAAAAGCTTGCCTCAGGATGTTACTGTGTAAGAGCGGTATCAACAAATTTAAACGTCTCTATTGCGAAATCTGTGTTTTTTGCAGTCATCCAATCACACCTTTCCTATGGGCTACCATTTTGGGGCTGCTGTTCACAATATCTCTTTCATCCTGTGTTTAAACTTCAAAAACGTGCACATCGATTTATGGTCGATGCTTCTCCGAGAGATCACTACAGACCTCTATTCTTAAACTATGCCATACTAACTCTTCCATGTCTCTTTATCCTAGAATCAGTAAGTCTTATCCATAAACATAAATCCTCATTTCCAGAGCACCAAACCACTTATCAAACACGTCAAAGATACACCATACCAATTATCATTCCACACACTACGCTTGTAAAGAATTCTATAATCTACAATGATAAACAACTATGAAAAGTATCATTGATTTGTCCAAATTTAGAAAAGAACTAAAAAATGTCCTACTCAAACAAGCCTTTTATACTATCGAGGAATATCTGCACCCGATGCTTTTGTTACAAAAGTGCATATAACTATATTAGTATTAACTAGGTATCAAATCCTATAAGCAATAAACTGTGATGATTACCCATGTTTTTGTTTTTTCTAGACCTATATTTTTTATATTTTTATGTTCATTTTATTTATGTATTTATTTTCATTCTAATTTTAAACTTTTATTTTGATTTTAATCTCAGGCTTTTAGGTATTTCCAACTTTTTTGACTCTCTATTTTTAAATGTAGCTTATGTTAAGTCGCTTTTTTTTATTGATATTCTACATGGTGACGTAAATTTTATATTTTGCTGATTTTAGTACATAAGATAGTTTTAATTAGCCTATGATCCCAGATCAAAATATCTCCTAATGCTTAGATTTACCTACCTAGAAAATTTACTGATGATCCTACAAAATTTATTTATTTATTTTTAAGGTATTTGCTTTGTCAATAAGAATTTTTTGTATTTCTGGACAATAAAGCATATTTACTACTACTACTACTACTATCCATCACCATCATCCTATAGTAAAAGTATCACCGTTAATTAGCTACTGTTGCAAAAGAAATATCGGTGGACATACGTGGGCATAATTTCGACTATACACAACCCCGGATTCATAAGGTTTGGACAAAAAATAATCAGGCGCTTGTGTATTTATTTGCTCTCAAAACTCACATGAATCAGGAATTTTTTATATTTTTACTAGATATAGATAGATTATTTCAGTTAAAAAGATGGTTTTGAGTTGATATTTTTAAGAAAAAAAATTACACACATTTTACGATAACTAAAAAACTGAATTAATATGACTGAAAAATTTTCCAAACTTATTTTTTCAATAATTATATTTTTTGGACATTTTAAGGATGACTTGTTTCTATACACAAAAATGTAGTTTTCACAGCTAAAACAAGAAAATTGTTATTTTCCTAAAATCCGGTCACAAACTAAAAAAAAAATGATTTTTGCACCTTTGCTTTAATTGTTATTTATTCATAACCGGGCGTTAAAGTGCACTTAAATGCCCGCATTTCCAAGCGTAAAGTAGTACTTTAAGTCACTAGGGCGCTTTTTATGCTCACGGGCGTTAAAGTGCACGTTTGCGGTCGGGTGTACAATAGTTTATTGTTGTTTTAAGTGAATTTTCAAGGTTATATATATTTTAAAGTATGTTTGACTAATGTCATAACAATATTATAAATTTTTATTTTTTTAAATATTAAAACGCAAACATTACATATAATAAATCTCGAAAAATGCCATTTCTTTACATTGAATATTTTTTTTAATTCTTGATGTTGGCTTCTAACCAACCAAACAATGTAGATACCAAAAATGCAACTTTTACCATTTTTTTTTCTGTCTGTCTGTTCCAGCTTTACGAAAAAACTGCCAGGCCGATTTTGATGTGACTTTCACTAATAAGCATAAAATGTCGTATGTACCTCAGTCAAAATCAGCTTTAACGACCTTTTTTTTGTAAGTAATTCTTTATCAAACCAAGCAAACTTAAAACAGTTTATACAGGTTTATCCTATAATAAAGTAAGAGTAAAACAGTGGGAAGGTAAGGGAAGTACATACTAACAGAAAATATTGTAGTTTATGATGTTAACTTTATCTACACGCTGCGGGCGTTAAAGTTGTACTTTTTGACCTAGGTGCATAAATAACTCAAGAAATAACTATTATGCACAATGAGCATGAAAATAATAATTTATAATTTTATTATGACATTGGTCAAAAATACTTCGATACTATTCCCAATTAAGGAAAAAGCCACAAAAGCTAATAGATACTAGAAAAATTTTATTTTAGCTTTCAAAACCACATTTTTGTGGATGAAAACTAAAGTCGTTAAAAAAATTGATTTATGGTTTTCATCGGGGGATTCTTTTCAATAAAATGTTCAAAAATATAATTCATTAAAAAATAAGTTTAAAAAATTGACTAAAACTACTTGTAATTTTGTAAGCCTACAGGCTCCAGCACTCGTTCCAGTATCCAGGGAAACACTATGTCCTATGTCATTGTACAAGGTGATTGTTTATAAATGTACCTACCTCACCAGAACTTTTCTCTTTGTTATAAAGAGACGAAATAAAAACTAAATTACTTCTTAGATCATTGGCAATGTTTCTTATTTGACGGTTTTTTTGACAGCTGTCACTACGACACTATTTTTAAAATTTTTAATTGTACAAAAAATTACTTAAGTTCTAATATAATTAATAATTAAGCTATCAGAGCCATTGGAATTCTTCAATTCTGGTATGGTCTACAGTGTAATATTGTGAAAAATCTCATACATATTGACAGTAAAGTAGTCCTTGTAAGTTTCAGTAGGGTGCACAATAAGCCAGAAATGGCTGCAGTGCAGTAACTGTAGCTTATCACCAGGCAGGTTGGAGTCACAATCGAGGGGTTTTAGTCGGTAGGAATCCGACACTACCCGGGCTTTCGTGGTAGAGAAGAAATGACACTGGCAGAAGAGTAGTCCGGGCGTCTTATGCAAGATTTCCCCTTGAGACCCTTGAAAAAAAAGAGTTTCAGTAGGGACTTTCTTACTTTTACAACTTTTGTTTGGGGGGGCTCGGGACAGGAAGGGGTAAAGTTTGGTGTGCGCCGTAGTAATTGACAAGTGGCAAACAAGCAAAACCTAAATCTAAACTCTAATAGCAACAAAAAATATATGTGCCGGGGGGAAGGGTGCATGTAATTTTCTTGTCAATAATAAACATTTTAAGCAATGTATTTAAAACATTTTACAGCGCTAAAAGCTCAAGTATATTAACAAAAAAGAGATTATAACAATTTATTTTTTTTTTTCAGCTGTGCCATCAAAGAAGTTGTCCTACGATGTAATGCCTTTTGAAATTCAAAAATTAAAACAAGATCCAGATGAATCCGGGGATGACACCTTAGTGAATGAAACTACCGCTAAAGAAAACTTGGTTAAACATTTGACTGATCTTCAAACAAAGGTGCTGCTTGAAGAGTCTGATAACCAGATAGATTTACCAACCAAAGAAAAAGAGAATTTTGAAGAAAAATATTTAAAACTTTTGTATTCCTATGAAAGATTAAATAAGGAAAACAAAGAACTTCAAAAAAAAAATGAGGAATTGATGACAGAAGTAGAGAAACTAAAAGCTAAAGTAAAAAATGACTCATTGGCTTACCTTGAACAGATTAAAATGGAACAAGGGGCAAAGGATCAATATGAAAAAATTTTAAAAACTTGTTTTTCACAATGTCAAATAGATGTTTTAACAAAAAAAAAGAAGAAAGTTCATTGGACCACAGAAGACTTGTCAAGTGCATTTACCTTATGGCATTTGAGTAGAAGAGCCTACACTTATTTACGAAACAAGGCAAATTACCCTCTGCCACATTTGTCAACCTTACAGAAGTGGGCTATAAAATCAAAATTGAAAATGGTTCTCTAAGTGTAGTGTTTTACCTTTATGAAAATGGCTGACATGGATCTCACAGAGAGAGAAAAACTTGTAAGAATCCAATATGATGAAGTCAAGATGCGCTCAGAGTTGGAATATGACAAAGTTAATGATGAAATTAAAGGTCGCACAACTACATGCAAGTTGTCATGAATCAGGGAATATTTAAGAATTTTAAGCATTGTTGATTTCGATCAAAAGATGACAAAGGATATTTTGGATATGCTAGTAACAGAACTGCATGCTGTTTGTTATAAAGTGGTGTTATGTGTTGCTGATTGTGTAAGAAAAAAGAAAGAAATTGTCAAAGTAATAACTGAGGAAGTTATAAAAGCCTTTGTCCTTCAGAGAACCTACATTCGAATAAAAAGTATCAAATCAAAAAATAAGGTTGTTGTTGAAAAAAGAAAAGCAGGCTGCGAAAATAGAGTGGCAAGAAAAATGCAGAAAAGAATGTGATAGGTAGCTATCTATATTTTGCTAAAATTATATCCTATATGTTTACCTATATGTACAGAGTGGCCATTTTCTGGAAAACCGGGAAAAGTCAGGGAATTTCGACGGTCAAGGAAAAGTCAGTGCAAAGTCAAGGAATTTCGACAAAAATCTATGATCTTAGAAATCATAATAAAAAAGTGTTTGACCATATATTCCTTGAAATTTAAAAACCACAATAATATTTAAAAATGCTTACTTTGTAAAAAAGTTTTGTAGTAGTAGTAGAAGTAGTAAGAAGCGGCCCGCAGGCCTGGCAATTAGGCCTCTTCATGGGCCCTTTCTGCCATACCCGTCTCGCACCCCTATCCTCCCACTCCCTCTACATATCCTGCCACTCTCTCCGGACCTTCCTGCCTTCCTTACGAAGGTCAGCACGTCAGCCCATCTTAGAGAGTGTAGCTCCACTTCTTCTATTGTGGGGGTACCCGTCACATCCTCCTATCAGATGCACCGCTGATTCCTCTGCCCACCCACATGCTGGGCAGGCGGAGTCGTCCAACACTGTGATGCTTGCGCAGCCGATTATGCCCTGTCAGCATTCCTACTAAGAATAAAATGTCCTTACGAGTTTTTCCCAGGAGCCATTTAGTTCTGGCTGCGTCTGGTCCACTCACAAACAGTTTGGACTCTCTGCACTCTCGCTCTTATCTCCATGACGACTTCAGTTTTAAAAAACTTTTAATTAATCGAAATTTTTTTTTATTATGGCAACTTGACAGAGATAAATTAACGACAAGGTGGGCAAACAAGCAAAACCGCTAAGCTAAAGGCGAGCTCCAGAGTCAAGCCACGCACTGCAAAGTAGAGTTTAAGTAGGGCGAAAAACACTTCTTTGCAGTTAGCCCTTTTTTCTAACAAAAACAAAAAAAATCGGTTCCTCAGCTTTTAAATAATTAAATATTGACTCCGAAAGATTTTAAAGCTTATCATTTCGAATGAGATCAAAACCATAAAAAAAACCACCAGGGAAAATAAAACACAAAAACTTTTTACTTTCCTTTAAGGAATTTTTAAAAAATTAACCCTCTCAGACAGTAAAGTTCCTGAAAGAAAAAACCCTAGATACGCCCTGTGAAAAAAGTCCTTGTTTGCCAAACATACGTTGTTTGACGGCTTATATCTCCTATCACATAAAGTTTTAAATTTTCGTGTCAGAGAACCTAAAGCTAACATTGGTCAAATGACCTGATTCCAATAGCTGACACCAGATAGAACCCATAGCTTATTATTTTTTTTACTGAAAAAAAAAGATACAAACAAGTACAAACAAAATATTTTTTTATATAAAACCTAGATGAGAACAACCTAATTTAATTACTTTTCTCTAACTTTAAATATTAGGTTATTAAATTGATATCTCATTCTCTCTCCACTGACACTAATATTGGGAGTCGGTAGTACTTCGACTATTTGGCATGGCTTTATGAATGAAATATCATTTTCATTTGGTTTCAATGATTGATTTTTTGTATCTATGGCATTTAAAGCTATAACTTTACTGTCATTTTCGTCAGTCTCTTGAATTATTCATACATATGTATACTTTTGTGTTAACCTTTTCCCCCCCATAAAGGTTATCAAAACAAAAAGGCCTTGCTTGAGCTCTGTTGTATACTTTTGTGTTAACCTTTTCCCCCCATAAAGGTTATCAAAACAAAAAGGCCTTGCTTGAGCTCTGTTTCGTCATTACGTTCAATTACGTCTTCATAAGTCACTTTCAAATTCTAATGAGTCGTCCACTCCATGTTCCATCCTCAGAAGTATAATCGGAATCAATTATTACGTTTACACGCACCTAAAAGCGCTTTTATATAAACATGCTGAAGATAAGTTTTAGGTAAACATTAAATTCCATTAAATATGTCATATTAAACAAATAAAACAACTTAGTTAACAACAGATTTTTCGAAAAACCAGGTTTGAGTATTTCTTTAGGTTGGAAGAAATGCGCTAAAGCGTTTTTAAAGCGTTTATAACGACCCTAAAATGGGGTTTTAAGCGATAAACCGTTCTTATATAAAAGCACTTTAAGAGGCCTGTATAAACAAAGTAACTTATTTGTCTTTTTTGCTTTTGTTGTTTCTTTAGTTCTTTTACCTTTTCTTTTTTTGCTTTTGCTTTTAGTCTTCTGTTTTCTTTCTTCCTTTTCCATTTTTTCTTTATTTTTCCTTTTTATATTGTATTGTTGCCACACATTGGATGTTACCACTGCGGGGAGTTTAACTCTTTTTTTATTGTCTTCTGTTTTCTTTCTTCCTTTTCCATTTTTTCTTTATTTTTCCTTTTTATATTGTATTGTTGCCACACATTGGATGTTACCACTGCGGGGAGTTTAACTCTTTTTTTATTGTTGCTGTACTTTTCACCAGAACCTGGCCAAAATAAAGCTTTTTTAAACGGTGTTGGCACCGACTTCTCTAAAGTTGTTGTTTTTTTCTTGTGTCTGTTCTTCATTAAATGTAGATTCACTTTCAGCACTAGGGTGTGGGAGTAATAGGTATAAGGTTTTCTTGGATCTCCATATCATCATTCACAACCTCAGATTGTGTGCTGCTCTCTACATGCTGAAACATGTTTCTCCATATATCAAATAAATATTTATCTTCCAATGGTTCTTCCCAAGCTTTATCAATGTTTTCATTAAACATATTTAATTTCTCATTGTCGATGAACTGTTCAAGCGTTTTTAACGCCTTTTCATGGCATGTTTAGTGCATAGTTAAAGTTGCTTTCACTTGGGTTCTTGCATCATCTGCTTTATTCGCTTTTTCATATGCAACAGCATCTGCATTCCACAGAACAAGTTCACATTTTCTAAGCCCATTGGCGAGGATTGGTAAAACCTCATTTAAAATTGAAGCAAAATGGTGCCTTTTTATTTGCAATTGGTTTTTGGTCAATTAAAATTCAGCCGATTTTTCCTTCCAGGTATTTTTTAACGTCTTAAAGACAGCTACATCCAAAGGCTGTAGGATGTGTATCGAGTTCGGAAACAATGATATTAAAATTATCCCATTCTTGGAACAGAACTTAACTCCAGTGAAAAATTAATACATTGCATATTCATAAAATCCTACTAAGGTCATCCATCCATACTCAGATCTACCAAGCCCCCATGTCTTGGGAACCAATGACCAAAGGAGGAGCCATATCACCTTCTGCACTTATCTCCCCTGGGTGCTAACACTTTCAGGCCTTTAGGATTCAGGAAGAATGCAGATTCTTCTGCATTAAATACACGAGAAGGTTCATTCAGTATTTCGAAAAGAGACCTTTCTCCCAGGTAATATTGCACCTCAGAAAACCGTCTTCTGATTTGACCTTCAATAACATTTTGACGAGACATGGTAAGTTTCTTACTAATTCTGTGGGTTATTTCTGGGTGACGTCTCATGATGCATTTGAACCATTTTTTTCCTAGCTTAATTTTTGAGGTATCCTTTTTTAGTTCTTGAGCTAACCTGCGAGCACATTGGATCAAAATATTTTTTGTTATGTCAAATTTTCTGTTTTTAATAAGTATTATCCATTTAATCAGAAGAGTTTCCTCATCACTTGTAAAAAACGACTGTGATCCCATTTTTCGGGCTTCTGAATATTTCCTGTGAAATTTGCACCATAACGTTGTTCTACAGGGTTCCCACTGACCTGGAAAATCTGGAAAAGTCAGGGAATTTTGAGAGCTATCTGGAAAAGTCATGGAATGACCAAAAAATCCTCAAAAGTCAGGGAATTGGTAAACAAAACCTGGAATTTCTCTTTCTCAACCTATTTTTAAAACCAACTAATGCGAAAATATTTTTCATGTATTTATTCCTAACCTTTAAATGATGTGGGGTGCAACTGCGATGCGAGATTTCTAGCATTTTCAATTTTTTTAAGAGCAAGAATCCAAAATGTCAAAAAAAAGTTTGTAATTTAGACTGTATAAGTCCAATCAATATCAAGCATATTGTGAGCTTTGTTTAAAAAATTTTGAATTGAGTAATATAGGGCGTCAGGGCATTTTGAGCCATTTTAGGAGCAGTCGTCATGTAAAGTACGTGGAGGCTGAAAAAAATTCGAGGGAATTGAAATTAATTTGAAAATGATACACTATCAGTCTTGGCCCAAAAGACAATGGACCTACATTTACACCAACTACTGGAAGTGAAGAAACCTCCACAGCAACTGCTTCCACTGCCAAAAAGAGTTCTACTCCTTTTTTGTAAATTTTTCTTATTAAGCAATCAGTTATGGATGCAGAAATATTGTGGTGCAAGGAGTCTTTAAGATTAATCCTGCTGTTGCCAATTATGTCAACATCATCTGCGAAGGCCAGTAGTAGGTTGGGTCCTTCTTGGTGGAATATAGCTGTTGATGTCTCAATCTTGGCTTTCCAAATTGCATATTCTAATGCTATGTTGAAGAGTAGGGGTGAAAGAGAGTCACGACCCTGCTTAAGCCCATTGTTGATACCAAAGAAATCAGAGTAGCTCTGTTCCATCCTTATCTCATCAGGGATATCAGCTTTCAAAAGCCCAGTTCCTGCATTACTTCCCACAACTTTGCTCTACATGATCTGTCAAATGCCTGTTTGAAATCAATAAATGTCTGGTGAAGTTCTCTGTCAAACGCCCAGCATTTTTCCATTATTTGTCTAACGGTAAAAATCTGGTCTATATGCTTATGGGTGTAGTATCGGTATTTATCTCTTCGTTGAGCAGTTCGCAAAAGTAGTTCTTCCATGTGGTTAGGATCTCTCTTTCGTTGGATATCACTTGTTCATTGTCTGTTCAAAGAAGGTTTTCGGTTCTGGGTAAAGTATTCTTTTATTCTGATGTCTTCTCTGTTTTCCTCCATTTCTCTTATTATATTTAGATGGTGGTCTCTCTTATCCCTTTATATAATTCTGCGTGCTTCAGATCTTTGTTGTTTATACTCTTCTATATTAGATGCTGTTGGGTGTTGAAGAATTTTTTTCTTGGTCATATTTCATCTTTCCGTCACTCTACTACAGTCGTCGTCAAACTGCTTCCTTTTTTGTTTTCTCTATTTGTCGAGCCCTTCACTAGCCACCCTAGTTACTGTTTCTTGGTTGTTCTTCCAGAGCTTGTTTACATTGTGGCCCCATTGCGATTCTTTTATTTCTTCAGTAATGGGATTCTGATATATTTCCTGTGTTTGTTCTGTCTTGAGTTTTTCCGTATTCCAACTTATGCTAGTCTTCTTTTTCGTGTGCATGTGCACATGTGCTTATATATCAACACTTTGTGTAATTTAGTTTTATAACTTGCTAGATGAACCTTTCTTGATTGGTTTTTAGGATTTAATGAATTCAGTTTAAATATCTGCTTTTTAGCTTTTTATCTCGATAATATAAATACCTGTTATTTTTGAGCTTTCAAAAATTGTCATGGGAAAAGTCTACATTTACTTGGTATCCACGTAGACAAGCAATTTATATCCAAAAAATACCTGGAATTTTTTTAAAAATGGTCAGGGAAAACCTGGAAAAGTCAGGGAATTTGGAAATCAGAATTTGGTGGGAACCCTGTTCTACCTACCTTAAAAGTACGTGCAGCAGTGGAAACTGGAAAGCCACATTTTACAGCTACTAGACCAACCTGCATTTTTTCTTCTTCATATTGCAATATTTTGTAAGGCATCTACAAAAAGTAAAACAACAAATTCAAGTACTAGGTCTATAATTTTTTTTATTGGGTCCTATACCTGACAGAGCACTGTCAGGTATTGAACCTTTTCAAAAAAATGGAACCTAAACCTGACAAATGACGCCACAGTGACAAACGTGTTTACTAAAAGAATCCATTAAAATAATATTGATTTTTTAATTTCTAATTTCTAGAGGTAGGTATAATTTTATCACCACTTACCTGTCCAAATTCCTTATTACAGTTGATAAACAATATGCAGGGATATTAGGGATTATTTTTTCAACTAAAATTCGAAATTTGTTTACAGATTTCCTTAATTTGATGATTTAGAAATTAAACTGCCAGCTATAGGTGACCCGTCAGGTACTGGTGTCTTTACCTTACGATCCTCATAGAATTTCACTATTTTGACCTTTGCTTAGGGTGCAGGGTTCTTTATCATAAATCAAATCAATCATAAAATTTGACAATCTACCCTTTACGGATCACTACTTTTTAAAACAGCTTTGTAATTTTACAAATTTTATTTTGCAAATAGCCCTTGTATACATTGATTTGGTGTATTTAAAATGATCAGCCAAGAAATACCATAGAAATCAGAGAGGGGAATAGATGACCCTTCCTACCTGCGCGAACGGTAAGATTTGTTGGGCCGCCATTTTTACACTACTCACGTGACCATGGCAGACATAACCTCACTTTTTTAACAGCTGTTCAATGTTTATATATTTTTGTTTCGCATTTTAGAGTTTAGAATGATCTCGTTTGCTTATTTGTTGGTTTAATTAAATAATAATAACGTTAGTTAGTAATTAATAGAAAGGTGTAATAAAAATAAATGGTACATTTTTATTTTTTTACATACCAAAGGCAGGTTTTTGTTTCCTTGGCGATCCACAAGGTGTTTTCTTTTTAACTTCTGTTTGAATTGCTTTTGCAACTTTATTGTTTCACGTGGATATTAAAAAACAGAACTTTTTTTTATGAAGCTGTAATCCTGCATAGTTCCTCAAATTTAAGTCACCAGTAAGAGGTAAAAAAAATAAAGTATCTTAGAAAAATTCTGTTGCTTTACAGAACTATGACTGAACCTTTAAGGGAAGGTTGATAGGTGAAAGGTTAAATAAAATCTTTACCTGCCTGTGGTAATGTCAACCATGACACGATTATATAGATATCACATTTACACATGTTAATGATGTAAACCTTGCTAATAATTACTCTTGTGATAATCGAACAAGGCTCTCCAGAGCGAATATATGCTTGCCACATTGCATTGGTCGACATCAGACATCTGTGGTTAGCAATGCTCCCCATAGTGAATATATGCTTACCACATTGCAATTAATGGTTTTGTTAATTTACTATATAGATACCTATTTTTCTGACATTGATCAATAAAGTTAAACCTTACATGCGGCAATATATTTTCAGTTTTAGTCAAGGAAATATTTTGATCATCTCAGGAATAACTTCCTTAAGCGTGAATTTAAATAAAAAATGCGCTTCTTCCAATTACTTAATCTAAAAAACTGATACGATATTTAAATACAATTGTCATATTTTGTACAGTGAAAGTTCAAAGCATTATCCCAGAACCACTCCACAGATTTTGCATAAAAGTATTTTTACGTGATTTTTCATAGCCTAGAAATGTTAATTCATGGAAAAAATTATCGATTATTTTAAAAAACTAAATAAAAACAAGATAGGTATATATTTTTTTGAAAAAGCACGCGAATGGTCTGTGGGGGACACCAGAAGCCTCCGCTGTGCAAAATTTTGTTAATTTTTGATGTGCAGTTTATCTGTTTAAGGGTCAAACCATATCAAGTCAACCAGGCAATAGTTTTGACCATCTCCGATTTTGATGATTTTTGGTACACTTATTCATTTTATCAAAAAACTCAAAAATCAAATTTTTTGGATAAGCGGTTTTTATTTTATTGATTTTTGAAAATCAAGAAATTGACCAATATGTCCTTGACAGACACTTACAAAAATAGTAATATCTCAAAAACTATTGATCCTATAGAAGCGAGTGATAGCTCATTTTGAAGGGTTTTTAAAGAGCTTTTTAAAGATGTGTGACACAATATAGTTTGTTCATTTTTTTTTTCTTAATTAAAAAAAAATTTTTTTTTTGAAAAATTGAAAAACACATTTTTTAATTTTTTTCAAAAAATATTTCTTTTTTTTTCAATGTTTTTTTAACATTTTTGGAAAATTTTAGGATGGAGAAATAATGGAGTCATACTTTAAAAAAATAATAAGATATATAATACAGGGCTAATTTACCTAATATGGTTATAACAAAAAAATGAAAAGTAAGAATAATAGAAAATTTACAATAAAAAATATTTCTGTTGCTAATTTTTTTTTGTAAAATATTTGAGGAATCTGTCATTTCTTCTGCAGTTAGCGTATATGTCCTACCAGTGGCAGTATTTGGGTTGACCCGTCTTAAAAGAGAATTTTGATCTATGACCAATATATCAACTTTTGGCTTTGGAAAGTAAAAAGACGGAGAGGGACCATGAGGATGTAAAAAACTAACTTTTAATTCCTCGCTTTCTATATTTTTGCCAATGTTACATCCCATCCACCAAAGACAGTCATAGTTTATGGTTACAAAACCGGAGTCGATGTTTTCAATTTCTGTGTTTGACAAACCACAAGTTGCAAAAAGACATTGAATATTTTCCTCTTTACTTAGTGAAAATGGTTTTGTAATAATTTTTTCATTACTGAGGGGGATAATCAAGTGCAATTTTTGAGTCCCAGGTATCGATTGTGCTTCCAGGTATCTTTTTGCCAAAAACTTTTCATGTTGCTGGTAGTCATTTAATAAACAATATTTAAATGTTATACCAGGGATGTTTTCTGTTGCAAATTTAAAAAGATCTTCGGGGTCATAATCTGTTCATTATATGGTCTCTGCAGACTTGCTTTACCAGCCAACCTTTTTACGGTGCCTCCCAGTCCATCATATGCACTCTTCCCGTGGGAGGTGGCAAAAAAATTCCATTCTGCTTTAATTTTAAATTCCTCGAGATGGTACGCAATATTAACAATTTTTTTTTATTTTTATACTGTGCAGCACAGCCATGTGAAAAATAGATAATTTTGTCTAAATTATCAATTTGCCTCTTTAGTTCAGGCATAAGGTGGCTTAAAAAAAGATGAAATGCTACAGTGTTGTGTGCCAAACAGTCTGAAATAAATATATAATTTAAATGACCCAGTTTTCCCTCATGAGTTTTGTAATATATTACAAAAGGATGTAGGGTTGCCTGGCTGTTTGTCCAGTGATAGGACTACACTTCATCCTGCAAAATAAATGAATAATTTTCAGCGAAGTCGTATGTGATTAGTGCTTCCCCCTTTTTTAAATTGTCTTTTACCTCATTGTAGTATTCTTTTTGCATGTGAGTGTAAAAAGAATGAGATTTTAATTTAATCAAGTCGTTTGAAAATTCTTCACTGAAGTCCTCTGCTGGTTTAATTAATGTCTCCATATTGCATCTATCTACAGATATCCACTTCTTAAAAGTCACATTGTCAATCATTGCTTCTTCGAACTTTTCATTCAAAAAGTTTTTTAAATTCTCAGTTCCTGGGCATATCTCACATTTGTCCAAAAAGCAGTGATCTTGGGTGGAGGAGAGGACAATTGAAGAAATACTCAAAATTTTGCAGGAATAAACAAGTTTGGTAAAACCTTTTATGTATCTTATTTACAAGACTGGGAGCAATTGACAAGTTTTTAGATATAAAGAGTAAATATATAGGTATTTATCAAAAAATGTATTGGTTTTTCCTGCAAGGTTTTTTATATTATTTTTTTAAAAATAGAACCAATAACTTCTCCATCCTGAAATTTTCCAAAAATATTTAAAAAATACTGAAAAAAAAATAGTTTTTTTTTAAAAAAAATTTAAAATGGTGTTTTCAAGATTTTTCAAAAAAAAATATTAAAAAAACAACAAAAACAAAAAATTACATTTTGATACACATCGTTAAAAAGGTCTTTAAAAAACCTTCAAAATAAGCTATAACTCGCTTCTATAGGACCAATAGTTTTTGAGATATTGCTATTTTTGTAAGTGCCTGTCAAGGGCATATTGGTCAATTTCTTTATTTTCAAAAATCAATAAAACAAAAACCGCTTATCCAAAAAATTTAATTTTTTGGATCAGAAGAATAAGTGTACCAAAAATCATCAAAATCGGAGATGGTCAAAACGAAAAGTGCCTTTTTTTTGGTTGATTTGATATGGTTTGACCCTTAAGTCAACGAACTGTTTTTAGGATTCAAATTCACTCTTAAAGAAAATTAATTTGGGTTGGTAGGTATTTAAAAAGTTCAAATAATTAGTAGTTTGAAAAATAAAAGTGAATAGATTTTGTTTTAACAAAAAGTTCTTGAAAATTGAGCTCTTTCAACGAATATCAAAAATAAAAATGTAAAAAAAATTGATTTAAATACTTCTTCTGACAGTAAAACAAACAAGTTTTTTATTACAAAAATATTGAAAATGTTTTAAAATTTCCATGACAATGTCCTGACAAAATATTATTTCTTTTGACATACAGGAAAATAAATAATATGCATTAGGTATCATATTTAGGCTTTATTAAAAAATTTATACACATTTAAACTGTATTACTAGGAAGAAAAAGCCAATTTTTAGTGCATGGTGTTGGTATTGGCATCCGTAACCCTATTGAGCCGACCAGACTTGTATTCCTTCGGAGCTTATGGAACTCAATGGAGCTAAACAACTAAGCAGGTGCACTTTAAAAGTTATGGCGAAGGCTTCACAGATCCAGCTGTTGAAAATAACAGCATTCGTTACATTTACCAAGCGATACGTTGCGTAAGAACCACGTAACTTAACGCGTTTTTCTGTAGGTACACAACATCTTGATAAATGTAACGCTGTCAATTTAATCAGCTGGAGCTGTCACGCATTCGCCCATAAGATTGAAAGTTCACCTGCTTCATTGGTCGACTTGTTGGGATGCAGATAACAATAAAACTAATAATTGGATTTTTCCTATCAATTCAAATTCATTTTGTCACACGATTTACAATGGTACCTGCCTCTATAAATAAAATAAAAGTCAAGCTATTTCAAAATTTAAACCAAAGAATAAAAATAAAACATAACAACATTTAAAGTAAGACCTAGAGGCATTCAAAAATTCACTTATAGAGTAGTACCCTTTGCTAGCAAGGTAAGTCCTAAGGGTTCTTTTCAAACGGTTTAAACTGACAGTATTGTTTTTAAAATCACTTGGTAGTTTTTTCCAAACATTAGGGCAGAAATATCAATCAATCAATGAATCAATCAAAAATATTGTCAGAATACAAAGTAGTTGTTGACAAAGCCATGCTTAGTATAATATGTATTAAAAAATAAAATGGTAAAATAACATAATAAAACAAAACAAAAAAAAATAATAAAAGCGAAGGAAAAAATACATTACTACTCTGAAAAAAACTCTTCTAGAGAATAATAAGCTTTATTGATTAAAAACTCCCTTGTCTTGCTTCTAAATTTATTGTAAACTAATAGTTCTCTTATGATTGAATCTGGTGTTATGACTATGAATAGTATTAATCTGCTTTAAATATAAGAATGCACACAATTATTATTAAGTCTTAACTTGGATGATTACTGGTGGTTAAAAAGCACTAATTTGGTCAATTGTCTTCTTACATTTACACCCTGAACTCTTTCTGTATATTTTTTCGCTAAATTATAAATTCTGATTTTACAGTAGCAAGATACAATGTTTTTAATCAATGAGAAACCATGATTTTCTTCATCTGGTGCACCATATGCAAAATGCTCAATTAAATTTGGGAACAGTTGATTTAATTGCGCGTAAAATGTTTGACTGATGGCCAAAGTCAAAGTAGAAAAAAAATGTTCTTCTGCCGGTATTTTGTTACTGGTTACTATCATAATCTTCCTGATAGTTTTCTCTGCAGCAACACATATTTTCACCACAGACTCATTTGAAATTATAAGTCCACCTAAAAATAAATACATCAAATTAGGTTAAATTGTAATGATCAGTTTCCTTTTAATTAGTCAAATTCTTGGTACTTAGGTAATGTGTTTTACCTTATTTAAAGATAAAGTGGTAAAATAATTTTTAAGTTCTTAGCAGTAATCATATTTACCTCTATCTTTGTGCTGAATCAACTTGTATCTGGAGTCATATGATCCCTCTTTGCTTTTATAGCACTCAAGGATGCATTCAACACAGTGTGTTTTTCTTGAAATGCTGCGTACCACAAAACCTGATATATATGTAACCACATTGATGGTTAAGTCAGTTAATGGTATGAATGGAAACTTTTGATTAGTACTTTCTTGGCCATTATATACCTCTACAGCATCAATTTCATATTTTCAGCAGAGCCCCACATCAATGACATCAATGTCATCTGTAGTTTTTTTTGCAGCACTGCTTATTGTGAGTACTGTTGTAGTGTCCAATACTCTGCAGTTCCCTCCTTTTCCACTTATTTTGGAAAAAAGTAAAATTTTCCTCAAAGTTCGCATAAAATTCAAGGCAGACGGATTGTTGTTCCATCCATTTTTAGGGAGTTAAAATATGAATACAAACCTATGAAAATTTTTCAGGGACTCTCAAAACTAAGACATTTATTATTATATATCCTTTGGAAATAAAAAGTTTGAAATGAATTGTCTTTATTTAATTAAATATTATACAGTATACTGCATTGTTAAAGATACTTTTGTTGTGGTATACTTATGACCGAGATGTCAGTCATGTTTTAAAATAAATAAAGGCAAAGATAAGCCCAAATTTTTTTGTATACTCTAGTGTAGAATTTTTACCAAAAGAAAGACTGATCTAACATAAAATGACATTTGAAAGAGGTTTTTCCTGATAATAAAATAATAGATACCCTGATACACAAATAGAAAAAAAAAAATTCTCACCTGATGGCGCAAAAGAATATTTCAAGGTGGTCTTGGCTAAACTTATATGTAAGCAGGTAGCTTAACATGCCACTCACAACAAATTCCTAGGCCTATGAAGGGAGTCTTTTTTGGGGTCATCCATAAAGGCCTTCCAGCCACATCAGTGCATCCAAGGATATATTTAACTGCATTAAGGATAAATGGCCGCCATATACCTTCGTTGCTTTTACGCCCCTTTAAATCCCTTATTGAAAGGATTTCGGCAATTTAAAATGTCAAACAAATCATTCATTGTAATTAAAAATTTAGCAGTGGCATCACACTCTTGAAACTCGGCCAAACCCATTTGCTCTTTTAAAAAAGTCAAAGCATCAGCTGTGCTTCTACTAAATACCTGTGCTTCTACTAAATACCTGTGCAGCAAGGTACACCTAAAAAAATCATTTATTCTTTATTATAGGTTAATATATAATGTATTTATACTTTTTGTATAGGAAAAATAAAAAAAAATCATTAAAAATTTTCACTGCATGCATCATTAGTAAAAGCATTTGCTTAAAATTCTAAAATCAAAGTTATAGTTGATGTCAACATCAGAACTTTAAAAATGGCTGCCCCACAAAATCCCTACCCTCATAAATAATTTTAAATAAACTATGAACTAATTACCTTCATCTTCTGCTTCTTAAAGTTAATATGAGCTTGCTTTATCTTGTTTTTAAAAGAAAGACCTTCATTTTCCTGGAGTTCATGGAGCTGCTTCAAATACTTCCAATCGATGTATTTACCATCCGGGTCTTTAAAAATTTTCAGATCTTCCCAGGAATTCCTTACTAGCTTGATCATGTGGCATGGATCCAGGACTGCAAATATCTTTTTGGATTCATCAGAAGGATGTGAAAAATATGTTTTCATATCATAAACATTATCAAAATTGCAGCCTAGTTCATTAAACATAGCAAAATTTGCAGATGGCCCATCAGATGTTAAAGATGAAATGGTCACTCCAACACCATGCAAACGTTGCAAACTTTCAGATATAATGTTTACTTTTTCTTTTCCTGATAGGCCTTTCACAAAAAAGTAGCCAACTGGTAATTTCCAATAACCTTGATTAGAAACAACCATCACCACCAACACCTCAGAAGCAGGTTGTAATTCATCATTATTGGTGGGTATACCAACATTTACATATCCCCACATCTTGTTGTTATCAAACTCTATTTGTTTACGAATGGAAATTTCATCCATCACTAAGGAGCATATCAGCTCATGTCCGTTTGCTTTGGCTTCCTTAGATTTTTCTTACAGACAATCAAAAGATGGTGTAATAAATCCTGGAGAGCAATCCAGATTAGCAAACCACTTTCTTAACGTGCTTGGATGTGGAAGAGCTAGTGCAAATTCTTCTCGAACAAAGTTGTATGCTTTATTAGAGTAAAAATGTAATGTGGCAGCAAATTCACGAAGAGGTGGTGGATAGTTTTCATGGGTTGATGTTTGGTTATGAACATTTTTCAAATGCCTTGCCATTAGAAGAGCCGGAACACTATCATATGTTCTTTGAACATGCTCTAAAACATTTTCAGAGAGGTGCTTTCCTTTTTGCAAGGAGTTTATGACACTTTTCAGTTTTTTTGCTTTAAACCTCTGTGTATACAGCTTTTTCCTGATTATGGTATTCTTTTCTCTTAAAAGATTGCACTTTTTCTTTACAGTTGATGGAGAAGTCCTAAAAAATATATTAGGTAAATATAATCAAATCTATAAAGTATTTACTATATATATAAATAAATAAAATAAATGAAAACAACTATAGATAAAGTTACTAACGCATAGCTGTGATGCTCTTTTATAACCCTTAACCTCCTGCGTTTTGTACTACTATCATTATTAGTACTTTTATCTGAGCATGTTTGCTTTTTATCAAATATTTTTCTTCTTTTCATGGTTCCATCTGAGCTGGAACTGGAGCCATCGACTGGAGTGCTGAAAATATTTTAATTTTTTATTTAAATTGGGTTAAGACCTTTAATAAAGCATTATGTGTATTTTCATAATAAAAACATTTAAAAAAAAACTTTTTTTGAAACTCGGTTTAAAACAAATAGACAGTAACATACTTGGTAATGCATACAGAAATGGAAACAACTTTGGTCTTCGAAAATACTGACTTTTCATCTAGAAAATACTGACTTTGTAAAAAAGCAAAATATGAAGAAAAAAACATACAAAAAAAACAAATGAATAATAAACATGAACGTTTAAACTTGTTATTAAAAAAAATGTATTGGTATAGTTGTCACTAATAAATTCTGCCCCTTTTGACAGACAGAAAGTCTAAAATGTCAAGATTTATTTACCAACATCTTGATATTTTGACTTATCTGACTGACTGACTGACTTTTATAGGAGCATCATCTTTGTCATTATTTGTGGCCTCCACTACCCCCAGCTCTCTCATTGCAAAAATACAAGAAACTTAAGACTAATAAAAACAAAACTGAATTTTAGCTAACTTTAACTGGGTAACTACATTATGCAAGTCTAGGTTTTATGCTACTATTTCAAAAAAATGTTATTAAGACTATTTTTCTTCTTGTCAACAGTCAATGCTTTACTAGCATGGCTTGTGCGATATTTAAGCCTACCAAATCTTTATTTTTAACAGCATCTTTCAGACATTTATTTGCAGTGAATAATAATCTGTCTACAGCCATTAAACAAATTGCAATTGTTATAATGCATTGTTTTAAACATCTATGGATTCTTAAAAAAACTGACTTTACTGACTGAAATTTGAAAATACTGACTTTTACTGACTTGTGTTAAAAATACTGACTTTTCTGTAAAATACTGACCAGTTTCCATCTCTGCATAATAAATTGACAAAAATGAAAAAGGACAAGAATCTTTAGGAGCAATAAACTGTTTGCCACTTGGTTTCCAATTACTTGCTTTTCTTAACATTTTGGTCACTAACCTTGTTACTAACTGAAGTAAAAAAATGTTACTTTAAGTGAAATACCCTTAGTTTATTAACCAAGGGATAAACCACATAGAAAAATGTCAATACCCAATTTCACAAATGGGTCAAACCATATCAAGTCAACCAGGCAATAGTTTTGACCATCTCCGATTTTGATGATTTTTGGTACACTTATTCGTCTTATCAAAAAACTCAAAAATCCAAAAAATCAAATTTTTTGGATAAGCGGTTTTTGTTTTATTGATTTTTGAAAATCAAGAAATTGACCAATATGTCCTTGACAGACACTTACAAAAATAGTAATATCTTAAAAACTATTAATCCTATAGAAGCGAGTGATAGCTCATTTTGAAGGGTTTTTAAAGACCTTTTTAAAGATGTGTGACAATATAGTTTGTTTAATTTTTTTTTCTTAATTAAAATTTTTTTTTTGAAAAATCTCAAAAACATATTTTTTAATTTTTTTCAAAAAAATATTTCTTTTTTTTTCAATGTTTTTTTAACATTTTTGGAAAATTTTAGGATGGAGAAATAATGGAGTCATACTTTAAAAAAAATAATAAGATATTTAATACAGGGCTAATTTACCTAATATGGGTATAACAAAAAAATGAGAAGTAAGAATAATAGAAAATTTACAATAAAAAATATTTAGGTGGCTAATTTTTTTCGTAAAATATTTGAGGAATCTGTCATTTCTTCTGCAGTTAGCGTATATGTCCTACCAGTGGCAGTATTTGGGTTGACCCGTCTTAAAAGAGAATTTTGATCTATGACCAATATATCAGCTTTTGGCTTTGGAAAGTAAAAAGAGGGAGAGGGACCATGAGGATGTAAAAAACTAACTTTTAATTCCCCGCTTTCTATATTTTTGCCAATGATACATCCCATCCACCAAAGACAGTCATAGTTTATGGTTGCAAAACTGGAGTCGATGTTTTCAATTTCTGTGTTTGACAAACCACAGGTTGCAAAAAGACATTGAATATTTTCCTCTTTACTTAGTGAAAATGGTTTTGTAATAATTTTTTCGTTACTTAGGGGGATAATCGAGTGCAATTTTTGAGTCCCAGGTATCGATTGTGCTTCCAGGTATCTTTTTTCCAAAAACTTTTCATGTTGCTGGTAGTCATTTAATGAACAATATTTAAATGTTATACCAGGAATGTTTTCTGTTGCAAATTTAAAAAGATCTTTGGGGGTCATAATCTGTTCATTATATGGTCTCTGCAGACTTGCTTTAGCAGCCAACCTTTTTACGGTGCCTCCCAGTCCATCGCATGCACTCTTCCCGTGGGAGGTGGCAAAAAATTCCATTCTGCTTTAATTTTAAATTCCTCGAGATGGTACGCAATATTAAGAATTTTTTTTTATTTTTATACTGTGCGGCACAGCCGTCTGAAAAATAGATAATTTTGTCTAAATTATCAATGTGCCTCTTTAGTTCAGGCATAAGGTGGCTTAAAAAAAAAAAGAAATGCCACAGTGTTGTGTACCAAACAGTCTGAAATAAATATATAATTTAAATGACCCAGTTTTCCTTCGTGAGTTTTGTAATATATTACAAAAGGATGTAAGGTTGCCTGGCTATTTGTCCAGTGATAGGACTGCACTTCATCCTGCAAAATAAATGAATAATTTTCAGCGAAGTCGCATGTGATTAGTGCTTCCCCCTTTTTTAAATTGTCTTTTACCTCATTGTAGTATTCTTTTTGCATTTGAGTGTAAAAAGAATGAGATTTGAATTTAATCAAGTCGTTGGAAAATTCTTCAATGAAATCCTCTGCTGGTTTAATTAATGTCTCCATATTGCATCTATCTACAGATACCCACTTCTTAAAAGTCACATTGTCAATCATTGCTTCTTCGAACTTTTCATTCAAAAAGTTTTTTAAATTCTCAGTTCCTGGGCATATCTCACATTTGTCCAAAAAGCAGTGAACTCCTGGTGGGTTACACATCATTTTTGAGAGGGTAGTCTGGTAAAGTAGGATTACCCTTATCATTTAAGATAAACTTGTTTATTTTAGAACACTCTATCATTAACTTCATATTTTGATGTATTGTGCACACACACACTGTATGTGTACCGCTCTTTCCTGCTAAAATGTATGGTTTTTTCCTGCAAGGTTTTTTATATTATTTTTTTAAAAATAGAACCAATAACTTCTCCATCCTGAAATTTTCCAAAAATATTAAAAAAATACTGAAAAAAAAATTACATGGTGATACATCGATACATTTTTAACGATCTTTAAAAAACCTTCAAAATAAGCTATAACTCGCTTCTATAGGACCAATAGTTTTTGAGATATTGCTATTTTTGTAAGTGCCTGTCAAGGGCATATTAGTCAATTTCTTTATTTTCAAAAATCAATAAAACAAAAACCGCTTATCCAAAAAATTTAATTTTTTGAATTTTTAAGTTTTTGGATCAGAAGAATAAGTGTACCAAAAATCATCAAAATCGGAGATGGTCAAAACGAAAAGTGCCTTTTTTTTGGTTGATTTGATATGGTTTGACCCAAATGCTATAAAATTTCACCGAATTTTTAACATAAATTTTACAGAATTTTACATAAGTTCAAATTTGCTGTACATCATTTTTCACAACTGATTTATCCCTCGGTGTTGATTTAAGTAATTGCTCCGAATTTCAAAGAGTCGTGGTTAGTGTTTCGATAAAAAAAACTGTAGGCAAGGTACCTATACA
This sequence comes from Oxystoma pomonae, assembly GCA_963921995.1. Taxonomy (NCBI): domain Eukaryota; kingdom Metazoa; phylum Arthropoda; class Insecta; order Coleoptera; family Brentidae; genus Oxystoma; species Oxystoma pomonae. The sequence goes on along the minus strand of OY998166.1, from coordinate 73,864,654 downwards.
TTTTTATTTTTTTACCTTCTTTTTTTTTAGTAGTCCAAAAGGTTTATTTTGAACCTCAGATTCCACAGAAAGTGTGGATTGCTCTGAGGACATGTTAAAACTGGGACTAGACATGCTAGATTCCAAAGATTGTGACATGTCTGATATCGGTCTCAGCAGAAGAGAGGGTACAACATTTTCTTTGAGATCTTTCTTATTCAGTCTTTGCTGCAAAAAATCTTCTGGTCTAAAGTGATCTGAACATACATATTTATTCATTGTCCAAGTCCATTTCGAAGGGTCTATCTGCAATGCATCTCGCCATTTTCTTTGAACTGTTAACTCTTTAGGGAATCTAAAAATGTTTGTTAAAATAAGTATGATTTTTATTTACTTTGATTTGTTCCCTAGCAAAAAAACCATGTAGGTTCTCATTCTCATCTCGAGATTTTACACTGTTTTGTAAAGCTTTATATGATTTGCTGCCTTGCTCATGAAAACTGACAGAAAAAATCTGTACTTTATGAGATTTGTCTTGATTTCTAGGAGATTGTTTCATATACTGAATAAAAATCATATAAAATCTCAAAAAGCTTTTCTAATAGAATTGGCGCTTTTTTTTTGGCAGGGTTAAAGTATAAAAAAGAGAGAGAGAGATAAACACATGTCAATTAGTTTTTTTTCCACAAAATTGAATGACTTTGGGGGAAAAAATGTAGGTGGAGGTATTTCTAAAGCAGTAGTATTAAAAAAAAAATAAGCACATTTTTACAAATAACAAATATCAGCCTGGAGATTTTTTTGTACATACAGTTTTATGTAAAAAAGCTGAATTTTAATAGAATTGTCTACCTTATTTTTAGGCAAACTTCTTGTTCTTGTAATTATGAAAAAAACACTCAAATATTTTCTAATTTTGTCTAGTGGTAAAGTTCGAAAACATTCTAAAGCTATTTTCCTACCTAATTTTTCTAGAGTACTTTGAAAATCAGATTTTGGTGCATTATTAAAACATAATAAAATAAAGAATAAATTTTAACAACTTTATTTAGAATCTACTGTCATTTTAATTGTGTTATGTTCAGGAGCGAAATAAAAACAAGCAAAAAGACACAAAAAAAATCATCACAAATGACACGCCAAATATCCCTTTTTTAAAAGTCTTGCTTTGTCCCTCTTAAAATATTAGTTAGTTATATTTTTATTATATTTATATACCTTCCCTGCATTTAAATTTTTTACAAAAAACATTAAAAAAGTAAAAAATTTTACTGCTTAAATTGCAAAAATTTTAAATTTAATTCTAATAAATGTATTAAATAAAATTATATAATTTAATAATAATGGCAATATATGAGTTTAGTTTAATTTTAAACTATTTTTTATTGGCAGTGCATTCAAAACTTTTGCCTGGCACATTTTGACAATCGCATTTAAGTTAAACAAGCATTTTGAAATCTGATTACCCCCCTAGATTTGAGGCCAGGTCTGCGCCTGTTAGTTATAGTAAAAAAATATAGATAATGCTGGAGGTAATGCAAGGTTAATAGCCCCTGGACTTAAACTTTTGTTTATTTTGGTGAATGTTTTGGACTTGGGTTTTGGAGATTTTTTGAATGTGGAGAGTTTTACACCATGTAAAACTCAACCTGTACATGAGCCTTTACATTTCTCGCCAAAATCTGTATCACACTGTAAAATATGTAATCAAGCAAAAGACAGCACACATAGAATTAAGTTAATGAAATCATGTAAAAATATATCTAGATTTTTCATTACCTTTAATGGTGTTGTCTTCACATTTTTCTGTTAGTTCTGTTTTTAGGGTTTGATGTTATTTTTTTTAATGAGACACCCTGTATATTATGACATTTTTTAAATCTACTGACAATTTTCTTTCCAAAGTGGGTGGTACACTGAGTTGCACAGAAATTGTGTAGATAAAAATTCAGGTAACAGTTGACTTTGACATTTTTTAAATAAGACTTCAATTAATATTGACATAAATCACAAGACTCAAAATATCTGACACACATTTTTTTCTGCAACTTAGAGTACACTAATTTTTACCATCATACCCTGTAAACAAAATGACAGAAAAATTTTAAGATAGCACCATTAGAGGTAATCAAACATCTTAATTGACATGTTTTTGAGTTTTTCAAAAAAACTATTCCTAAAGCTGCTATAAGCACCTGAGTAAGCACCTTTCCATTAAAATTTTCCACCCTGTATATATATATATATATAAATTAAAATTATATCCCCAATGAAACTAATGAAGTTGACATTTTAGGATTATTATATGTCGCTTTTGAATTTGCTCACTCTGTGAACAACGGCCCTTAAGGGTTGTTTCTAAAGTTCGAGCGGAAAACTTTTAACTCCTTAAGAGACGCCACATATTTTTCTTACACTGTTTTGGACATGAGCGTTTTAGTGTGCATGTGCATAGTTTTATTTTTGATCCTGCTGTTCTAGTACTTTAGAGTTGGGGACGCATAAATAAATAAAACTTTGTTTGGTAATTATAATAAGCATTTTATTCAAAGTCTAAGAATAACACACATACGGTTACAAGTTCTTGGTCCAAAAATAGCTTGGTTATAATCAGGTTCTTCACATATACCTGTACTCCTATTAAATCCTTACCATAAATAAAAAGTTTATACATTTCTCACCGAAAACATCAGTCCAGGAGCCACCGGCTTTTATTAAAACTTTCTAAACACTTAAAAGTACAATTTTTCCTCCTAAACTACTAGATTTCTGTTGGTCACTTACATATTAAAGTACTTTGAAAGATCTCTATTCTTTTTCTGGCTCACTACAAATCAATCCTTTAGACCCTCACTTAAATCCCTTAAACTGCACTTAAAACACCTTAGCACGGCATTTTCAAAAACTTGGAACTTTACTTTTTTTACTTTTCACTAGCTTTACTTTTTGAAGAAGAGAACGAGGTAAGATGCGATTTTTATACTGACTTCGTTATACCCAAATCTCGGCTTTTATATTAAAAATGTGACCCGATTTTTAGGTGGAATGTTCGACGTAAGCGCCGAATTTCTAGGAAATTAAGCGTTTTCTTGAACAGATAACGGCGTAAACCGCTATAGCGAATGACCACATATCGTATGACTTTCAAGAATACACGTCCTATCAACACGGTTCTAGAATGATCTCGCGGGCATGTGATGCAAAATTCTAGTTAACTGACCAAATAAGGTGAAGCGCAGGTATGATTTTTCGGAGCGCTGCAAATTGAATTTAGTTTTTAACAATTTGTTGCCGGAGCAACATTTCGGTAGTGCGCGCTATGCCTATAGACATAGAACACAGTGGGTGTTTAGACTTTTTTTGCGATTGTTGGTTTTTTTAAATTTAAATATTGTTTTTTATTTTGGGTAAGAAATATTTCTTTAGAATAAATTTCCCGTTTTTACAAAAGAAAATGTTGTAGAAAAATTTTATTAATTTTTTTTTTTTTGATGAAAATTATTTTGGAAAACTTATGAAACAAAGAAAAAAATATTTTGAATATTTAAATTTTCAAAATCATTAACTAAAATTTTTATAACAATCGTTGAGGTTGGCTGCTAAAAAGGAAATATTTTTCAAAAAATATCGAAAGAAAACAAAAATATTTTCAAATTTATCATACCTAGGTTTTTTTTCAACTTATTTTTTTTTAATTTATGTTAGTACTTCGGAAAGGGAATATTTTGCCAGTTATTAAAACAAAATAATTTTTAAATTTGTTTATAACTTTGGGATTTTAAGAAAAATTCTGTTTTAAGTTTTTGTTTTTTTTTAACGATTTTTTTTTTAAACAAAAAGTACTAACTTTTTTTTTTTGAAATTAAATAATTTGATTTGAAATTTTCGACCTTTCACATTCCTCCCCTCTTTCTAAAACAAGTGAAAGATTAAATATCTTTCACTTGACCTTAAACTTGAAATATGATATTTAGGCACGCGGCGCTCTTTCGCTTTCGAATAAAACTGGGTTTATGACTTTCTTTAAAATCCCTAACCTACCGTAATTAATGTTGGGTGGTCTTGTTGACCTATTTTGTTTCAGATTAAGTTCAGTCGAGGGTCTAGGATTTATTGCATAAGCCAGGTATTTGTTCTCAAATAGTCAGTGTCTCTTTTTTATATTGACATAACAAAATTACCGATTTTCCCTTCTTTTCGTTTACGTGAGATCCCTGTGTTTTTTTTTGTGTTTTTTCTTTTTAAATACTTTCCAACAGATCGTTCAATAATCTAAAATGATAAGTATAAATAATATAATAAAAAAAAATGGGTATAATATATAAACCAAACATTATAACAGTATAAAATGTAAGCAATTAATTAATTCGTACAAAGGTAAAAAAAATTAAAAAAAAAAGAAAATATGTTACCATATACCTAGTGATAACTAATAATCAAAAAAAAATATAAAGAACAATAACTATATTAAAAAAACCCAATATAGCAATGTGTATTGCTGCACACAGAAAAGTATTTAGCAGTTAATTTGTTCTAAATTGGGGTTTTTTTTAGATAGATGAGTTAAAATAAATTGATATTTCCAAGGACCAATCTTATATAAAAAAAATATTTTAGGCGGATTAGCATGATCTAAATATTGACCTTGTGTGTGCTGCAATTAAACTAAAGGGCATTAATAACATTATGGCACTCAAAATAAAATACAATATATGAAAAACCTTACTGTTCGTATTTTTTTGGATTCTTCAAAGCCACTGTCGTCTGGTTCCTCTTGCTCACCATTCTGACCCTGGTTCTGGCGAAGTCGCCGGATAATGAGGTTGAGGTCCCCATTATTTGGTGGACGTACCACGACATAACGATCTGGGGCAGGTCGGATCGGGACGTTGTAAGGGAGAAGTCGGTTTGCTCTTACTCCGCGCAATCCCATGACCCGGGGTTGTAATGCGGCCTGAAGTAGGGGAGACGGATTCACTGGCACCACGGGTACTTGATTGAATGGCACCACGGGTGCTTGATTGAATGGCATCACGGGTACTTGATTGCTAGGTCCCGGATTTATGGGTTCCACTGGTACCTGAGCTGAAGTTGAAGGTGCCGAAGGTGAGGGTACTTGAGGCACGGGTGCTGGTTGAATTTTAATTAGAGGAGGGAGATTTCGTTTTTTCGATGGAACTGATACTGGTGGTACGGTTGGAGCCTGATCTGGGCGGAAGCTGGGTCCTGCTCTAGTGGGTGACGAACCCACAGGTATAGGTGGTGACGGCGTATTATTGGGTTGACTTTCTTGATCTTGGTGTGGAGGAGGTGCGGCCCGGAGCAGAAGTAAATGCTGACATGGCATTGTAAATACGCACACCGGACAACCACATGTCAAACGGCTCAATGTTCGCCATACCGCCCAATAGGGTCCGGGTGCAAATAGATGGATTGGCGGAGGTATGCATAACGCACACGTAAATCGTGCTGGTAGGTTGAGCTGTCGTCGAATCAGTTCGTATTCTGTGTGGGTGACCATCTTCCATAAGTTTACCATGGCTCTTATGGCGTAAATCTCCGGATGACACGGGTTATTACCACCGTAATATAATGTTAGTTCGTATAAATGGTAGAGTGCCAATCTGAAAATTGACTCTTTCATTCCCAACGTCGGGAGAAACCGCACATAGTACAAAAAAGTTGCAAACCAAATCATTGTCTTTTGTGATTTTTTTTAAATTATTTGACACTTTCTTTCACACTTTTCAAAATGTTTTAACGTTGAAATAGGCACTTCAGTTTAAGATGCACTGGCACATAGTCTTTTGTATTTTTTCTTTTATTCGACGCTTTTTTTTCCAACTTATTCAGAAAAATTAACGGCACCTTAGTTTAAGAGGCACGGGCACAATTGTTTTCTTATAGTAAAAACTTGTTGTCGGTCGGATTGTAAAACAGGAATGGTCCCTCAAAAGGATGATGTTCGGACGACTCTCCAAAATTGGTATCATGCTAATTTTTTTTCTATTCGTGGACCGTGGGTGGGGAAATCCAAGGAACACGTCTGCTATTCTTTATCTTTTTCTGTAACGTGTATTTTGCCTATTTTTATTTCTATTTATTTCTATCGTCTGCGAGCCTCATTTTATACTGACATAATCATTTTCCAAAGTTTGGCCATTGTGAATAGTACTGATTTCTTTAAAACAATTTTTGTTTACATATTGCGCAAGAGGTCCAGAAGTTTGCTTGTAAAGAAAGACTTCTTTCATTAATGACCTCATCCAAGTTCATGACCTGGTCCTGCATCGTGCCATATCGAAGATTGTGCTGTTCACAATTCTAGTCTGGGTATAGGCGTAAAATCCCTAAGTTGATCAGAAAGTCATAAAACGGGTGCCGGGACCCAGTCTAACTAAATGTTATCGTGTAACTCGGGTTTTGGGTTGACTATTGATTCTTTTTACTCTCTTGAGGTTGGTTTAACCTATTTTAAATATTGATGTGTAGGTGGCACCGTTGGTCTTAAAATGTATTTCTTCTCTTAATATTTCGCTCTGCTTCTAGTTAATTATTGATTTTTCTTATGGTTTGAGCGAGATGTGTAGATATATATATATATATATATATATATATATTTTAAGTAAGCGGTTAACTAATTTTACGCACTGTTGCATAGGTGGTCTTAGAAGCGTAGATTTTTTTTTATTTGGGTGGTGCAGCTGCGACGTCGTGTTTTTCATAAAGACTCCAGGTGACTGATGGAATTTCTTTTAGTTCTTGCTGTACAGTCACATACGGACTCGGTTTTTTAAGTGCATGTTTTAACATTCCATGTTGAGGCAGTTCATTGTTGGGCGTATACTTGTTGGAATTCTCTGGCTCTTCTGAAATTTTTTCACTACTTGACCAGTAACTGTTTGAGTTATTGGAGGAACTTTCTGTAAATTTCTGATGCTTTCGGTGCAATATAAATAGGGTCAGTGTGTCCCAAAACGATGCGAGTAAATGGAAGGTGCAACCACCCATTTTATGAATAGCAACTGCATTCAGAAAAGATTCCAAAATAAATTTTATAATTCTATAAATAAAGTAGACACCCAACATACTAGAAGTAAATTTTCCTAACATTTCAAAAATTCCATATAAACGTTTTATAGTAGAGTCAGCTAGTTTCTGTATTTCCTCGGTATCGAATAATGACAGGGTGGTAAAACCTTGTGAATTGACGGGTTGACCCGTTATCTTTCGTAACAAGATGTTATTTAATGCTGGACGTTCAATTTGGAAAATCATTGCATTTTGGGCTTTTTCGATTTCTGCGTTAGTGTAAATTCCTCCTGAGCCTAGATTTCTAATAGGACTAAAGGTAAATGGTTCCTCCGTATCCGGTTTTAATTGATGGGGCGTTCTTTCTAATACAGGGTATGGATCAAAACTTATCCATTTATTATCCAGATAGTAACTAGAAGGTATTATTGAATTACAATCTGTCTGCTCGCCATGCTCAGTTAAAATTTTTGTAATGGGTGATACAAAATAGCTTCGGTTATAGGCTGTAACTGGCAACTCAACATAACAGTTATTTTCTCGGCGTACTTCAACAACAATGGGGAAACATTGCATGATGTAAAGAGTTTCTTCCATCATTCTGGCTGCCCAACCTAGGGTGTCTTTAAGCAAGGTTGCCACTAAATTAGGTGCCACAGTTGCCATTATTAATCTGTTTTTCAGTATTTCTCTATGCAAAAGACAACGCCGGTGTACGGTTTCCGCAAACATGGTGCTAAGACTTCTTTTGAAAGACTGTTCGACGTATAAAAATTTTGTGTTAACATAAGCGATTAAATCAGCATCTGGATGTCTTCCACCTCGTATGGACCACGGGGTAAGCTGTTGCGGATCATTTTTCTCAATGATTTGACTTGAAACTTGTCCCACATACAATGTTTTTCTTTTGTAATTGTATTGCAAAAACTTTTGTTCTATCTTCTATTACCATATATCTATGGCTTGGAGTGGACTTTTCTTGAATAAGCGAGGCAGACCCCTCGTAAAGTACACTGTATTGGTCACAGTCTTGAGGTGTAAATCTTTCCCACGTGCTTTCTCCTATTGCGTAATCTAAGCAGTGGCCCAAATTGTAGGCACATGTTATTCCATCGCTTAAGCGGACTTCGTTTGTTTCTAAACTGGCCTTAGTAATATAGTCTCTAAGCGTGAATTTTACTTCAGCGGTCACAACTACATTTTTCCACTTTTTACTACCTTCAATGTACTCGGTACCTTCGCAGTTTCCTTTTTCATCTACCGAGCCAGCGAGGGTAACTGATACAGTTGTAGTCGAGTTGGCTTTTCCAAATCCTCTATGTTCTCCATAGGTGTGGATTTTCTGACATTCTAGTGCACCGACTTGATGCAAAAACGTACCGAATCCATCTTCAACCGTAGAGGAATGCGAAAATGCTCCACAGTGACTAATTAATCTAGTAACGTGCAAGAAACATGACTTAATTTGCAAGTATTGATATCGACTTTTTTCAAGTACTTGGACGTACACAGATTTTTCAATGTATCCATTCTCTGGATCGGGACAGGATCCAACATCTCGTAAGGATATAGCAGTTATGTTATAGAATAGAATAGGAATGTGCTTTATTGTCCAAAAATGCTAACATTTCATTGACAAAGCTAAAATTCTCAAAAAGAAGCAATTTTACCTTTTAAATTGTAAACTATGGTAGGTATCTAACAACTTTGGTTATATGTCGCTAAAAAAAAAACAAATTTTATATAAAAAGAAAGTTTGGAAGCAGGACTTATATAAGTAAATGCAAAAATGATTTTCTTTTTATAAATTAAATTAAATTAAACAAGCAAACAACTTTACTTTCACAAAAAATTAAAAAATAAACATAAACAGTTAAAATGAAGTTCAATAAAAAATAAAAAACAAAAATAAAAAAAAATTATTAAAAATTATACCTATACCCACAGTTTATGCTAAAATTAATAATATATAAAAAAACATTTGCTTATTGCTAATACAAATAATTAAAAGTCGATAATCATAAAAAATAATAAAATGTTAAAAATTACAATCGAAATACTCATTTAGACTATAATATGCCTTAGCCACAAGCAACTTTTTTACATTTTTTCTAAAAGTCTTATAACAGTCAACATTCTTTAATTCAGCTGGGAGTTTGTTAAAGATTTTGATGCTACGATAAATAATTGAGTTTTGTGTATATGAGAATCTTGGAATAGGTAAAGATATGTTGTCACGATTTCTTGTTCGATGTGGATGATTGTTAGAATCCTCGATAGAGTCCTTGTATTTTTTGAAAATGAGGCAAACTGTCTCAAGAATGAAAAGAGACACTAATGTCAAAATTTTTTCCCTTATAAAAAGGGGTTTACAGTGATCTCTAAGTTTAGCTTTGCAAATATATCTTAGATATCGTTTTTGAATAGTGAAAACAGATCTAAACAGGAATTGACTGCAATTTCCCCAGAAGGCTATTCCATAGCGCAAGTGGGACTCAATTAAAGCAAAATAAGTGGTTTTTGCCATATCTGAATCTAAATATGCAGCTGTTTGTTTTACCGCAAAACCACCTATTGCAATTTTTTTGTTTAAATGCATAATATGGGCATCAAATTTTAATTTGTCATCAATTAGTACACCAAGAAACTTTGTGGTTTGACTTTGGCTGATTCTTTTTTCTGAAACCAGTAGGTCATCAAAGTCAAATTTAAAACTTAAAATTTTTGTTTTAGTTAAATTAAAACATAAAAAGTTTAAATCACACCAATATTTTATTTTTAAAAGGTCATCTTCAATTGTTTTTTTAAGAATTTGTTCATCTTTGTGATGCCAGATAATTGGTGTATCATCAGCAAAAATAGTGAAAATGCCCTCAATATCAAGCAAACTGAGATCATTGATGTATAGAAGAAATAAAATAGGTCCAAGAACGGACCCCTGTGGAACGCCAGTATCAATTGGACAAATAGAAGACAATTCATTGTCGATTTTAACTTTTTGAAGTCTGCCTGTTAAAAAATAAGTTTGAAATTCCACGAAATCCATAAATTTGCATTCTCGAATGCCTTCGAGAAGTCGCAAAAAACTGCAGCCGCGTATTCTTTGTCATTTAGTCTTAAATATAACTGTTCTAAAAACGAAAACATGGCGTCGTTTGTGCTTTTTGAATTCTGAAAACCGAATTGATTTTTACTTAATATGTTATGTTTCTTTAGAAAATCTAGCATGCGATTCTTTACTAACTTCTCAATTATTTTAGAAAGAGTGTTTAGGAGTGAAATTGGCCTAAAATTAGCAGGTTCATTTAAAGACCCAGATTTGTGTAGAGGAATCGACAAAGCTGTTTTTAAAATATCTGGAAATTCCCCTTTTGAGAAACGGTCATTTATGGCATATGCTAATACCTCTAAAGCCTTATCATTTAAGTTTTTAAAAACGCTAATAGACATTTCATCTGTCCCTGTTGAATGCTTGTTTTCAAATTCACTTATAACATTCTTTAACTCCGACACATCTGTATGCCTTAAAACAAAATTTTCGTGAACATAAACATCATCACTAAGGTTATCTAAAGGATCCGACTGTGACACCAGACTTAAGGTCAAATTTTTACCAATGGTGCAGTAATATTTATTCAGTGTGTTGGCATCAATATCCGCAGATATCTTTGAGAATCCGTTCTTGCCCCTAAGGTCGTTAATAATAGACCAGGCTTCCCTACTTTTATTTTTTGATACGGTTATTCTATTCTTAAAAAAATTTTTCTTGGCAAATTTCAGAAGTTTTTTGTATAATTTTCTGTACTTTTTTACATAATCGTGAAAAAATAAACTGTCAGTATATTTGAGAATATGATTTAAAGATCTTAAATTTTTTGATGATACCTTAATGCCAGATGTTATCCACAGCTTTCTAACCTTGCGTTCTCTCATCTTGCGCAATGGAAAGCTTTTTCTGAAAGTAGAATGTAGAATGGAATGAAAACTATCAATAGGTTTAGTCGCAGTCAAAACCGATTCCCATCCAGTCCCGTTCACTTTCTTTTTAAAATCTGAAAAGTTACAGCTTGAAAAAATGCGACCATATTTAGCAGGCCGTTTATTAGCAGATTGCTTCAGGCAGACACTGGCCAACAAGGCTTCGTGATCTGAGAGATCTGTAGGTATTACTTGACATTCAATCTCATCATAATTAAAATTACTACAAAAATAATCTATCAAAGTGGATGACCTAGGATTTATTCTAGTTGGAGAAGTTACAAACATTTTTAGACCATAAGAGGTCAAAAGGTTTTTTAAGGCAATTGTAGCAGTTAACTCCTCTTTACTAAAATCAATATTTAAATCCCCGGCCAATAAAATTTTACTGTTGTTGGGTAAATCGAGTAAAATTGTTTCAAGATTTATGCGAAAATTTGTTATATCCAGTTGTGGTGGTTAGTTGATAAATTTTTGCAATCATAGGCAATTAAGGTCCAGCTGATTTGCAGCATGGCTAGTAAAACAACTAGCTGTTTCCACATAATTCTTGGGTTTCCTATCTGTAACAATAAATAAAGTACGCTTAATTTTTTTTTTATTCTTAAATGTGGTGGCTCTCTGGCTACATGTGTTTACATTTGAAAATCTCGAAAACGTATAGGGAGCTTCATCTCTCTGGTGCGTGTTCGCTTAACTGTCTCAGGATTCTCATCTAAATTTTCTTCGTTACTATCATTTGAAAGGGACCAGTTCCTAGCCGAGTGAAGACTCATTACTTGACATATCGTCCTCTTCATTAATGCCTCTTCTTCATTACCTAAAACAGGGCTCTGATTACGGTGCTCCAAAAACTCGTCTATTTGATTTTGTCTGGCATCATTATCTTCATTTGCGATTAGAGGATTCTCTGCGGCGCCTTCTTTCATACGATTTTCTTCTATGTTTTTCTCATCGTCCAACTCTGGCTCCGGCACTGTCTGGATGGGTACCTCAACTAGCTTAAACAGCTTTAACCTTTCGGCATGGACAAGTCTCTCCTTTCCTCTTTTTAGCTGTTTTATCTTATAATTAACTGGGCTCGTTTGTTCCATTATACGATGTGGCCCTGACCATTTACTATAAAATTTGGTAGCTAGCTTCTTACGCACTCCTGGTATTGCAGGAACATAAAGATACACCAAGTCTCCTACCTTAAATTCTCGTCGAGTTTGTCGGTTATTGTGCCGTTGGCATCTGTAGTATCTGCTTTTCTCAATGTTACTCCTTGCTTTATCATGGGCAATCTGCATCCGCGTAATCATTTCACTGGCATAATTGTCATCAAGGTCGTAGCGTACCTTGTCATCATTTATAGTCAAATGGACGGGTAATTCCATATCTCGACCAAACATTAGGAAAAATGGTGTATCTCGTGTAACTGAATTAACTTGGTTTCTATATGCCATTAACGCATATGACAGTATCTCATCCCAACTATCCACAAAATCACTAACAAAATGGCTGATCATTGTTTTAAGTGTTTTATGAAAGCGTTTTAATAGACCGTTAGTAGCCGGGTGATAGAGAGTGGTTCTTAATCGTTGAACTCCCAAAGTTTTACTTACTTCTGTGAACAATTTTCCAACAAACTGTGATCCCATGTCAGTTAAAACTTGCCGTGGAACACCATATTTTCTACAAAAGCTCTAGCAACAGCCTTAATGTCTGGGATAGGTATGCACTCTGGGTATCTGGTAAGATGATCTATGCAGCTAAGAATATATTTGTTTCCTCTTCGTGTTTGATTGAGAGGTCCTACCAAATCTAATTAGATTCGGCCACATACTTTGGTTGGTACGGGCATTTTCTGTAGTTTAACAGGAGATTGAGGATTAGTTAGTAGTGTACATCTTCTCCAGGATGTCGTTTTTTCTCTACTAGCAAGGCCGGAAAACTCCAAGGACTACTGCTCTCTACGATAATTCCATCATCCAATAGCTTTTGTATTTCTTTCCTCATTATATCTTGTCTATAATAAGGTATCCTGTATGGTCGTTTGCAAATTGGAGGACCGTCTTCAGTTATAATCGTGTGAGTAACTTCATTAGTACAGGTTAACTTTTGATTTGGGGCTTGGAATATGTCGATATATTCCAAGACCAAGTTTTTTATTTTCTTTTCACCTTCACTCTGAACCTCTTCAAGTCTTAATTGTTTCAAAATGTCTTTAACATCTTCTACATGAACTTGCCGGATTTTCTGTCCGCTGGAAGTGGAAGCTCTAACTTCTTGCTCTACCTCAAATGCTCTGGCCACTAAAGTTTGCTTTGGAACGAGTAGCTGTGCACCCGTAATGTTTGTCAATCGTATGGGTACATTTTCTAACTTCTTGCACACTACCCTTGCCACAAGCAATCCCCTAGGGATATTAACAACCGGTTCTAAAACAAGTTGTTGTGCCTTGGCCCTTGATACTTTTCGTATGGCGGCTAAACAAAGCGCATGACTATGAGGTGGAATGAACAGATCTTCTTTTAAATACACTGGTAACCCCTCTCTGGTAATGTATTCTTCTTCAATGTTTTCTCTAAATGTTGATTTTTAAAGTTTTACTTCCTTCTTCTTCTTTCCTAGTGTAGACTCTGAACATTTACCTTTCTTTGCGTCTGGTATCACTGTACATACTCTCTTTTTGTTTGTCTTTTCACTCTTCATTTGACTTTAGGATGGAGTCCTCCTTCTTGGAAGCTGCAGTCTTCCATAGCTTTGTCGTCTGAGAAGCGCAATCAATCATTCTGATGGTAGAGTGCTCGAGACAGACGCCAACTGTCCCAGCAACGGAGTTCTCGGTAATTGGCGTTAACCGAGAGCTCGGATTGGTTACGTGCTCTTGTGACGAAGAAACTTTCTTCAACTCCTCCTTGACTAAAACTAACTGTTGCATCACTTCAAGCTGTGCTGCTGTCTTTTTGTGCAACGTAGAACAAACGCAATTAATATTCCTTGATTCATCGAACAACACAATTTCTTTTTCAAAAGCGTATACAACACCACTTCCCCAATCAATCTTTATTCCATGTTTGTGTAGGAAATCTAATCCTAACAACAAATCAGCTCCAAAACTATCAGAATCTATCAACATAAATTTATGGGTTACCTCTACATCTTTTTCAAATATGACAGAACACAATACCTGTCCTTGTGTCGGTATTGTATTTCCTTGAATGTCCACTAACCTTTGTTGTATCTCAAAATTTTTCTGGAACCCCTCAGCAATATGGGTCTTCATTAGGGAAATAACAGCACCCGAGTCTATCAAAGCAGTACATTTCTTTCCATTAACTTCCACTTTAACTATATTAAATGGGGTTCCCTTCGGTGTGCATGCATAAATCCCTACCCTACTTGTATCTAATCCCAGTTTGCTTGATTCACAGGTGGGCCCCGGGGTTGTTGGGTGGCTGTGTTGGAGTTTAAAGGTGCTCTACTGTTGCAATTTCTAGCAATATGCCCTGCTTGGCGGCATTGGTAACAAATAACTTCCTTCGTACAGTTATTCATAAGGTGCCCCTTCTGATTGCATTTAAAACAGACCACATCTCTATAGATAGTCCTGCAAAATTTAGCTGTATGTCCATCTTTTCCACATTTGGTACATTTCCACGTGCTGGATGCTTGAAAACTTCTTCCATTAGAATTTCTTTCACTGGTTGCAGCAACGGTACGAATTTCTCTAGTGGCAGGTCGTAAAAGGTTTTCAATAGATTCTTCTCGTTCAGCAATTTCTAGACGTCTTGAAGATTACCGGGGTCGCTTGATAAAACTCTTTGTTTCAGAGGCATTAATAATCCCAATGTAAATTGTGTCGTAATATCTTCTTGTAATTGGGTTTGAATATCTCGTTGGTTTGCCTGTGCACTAGTTACGGTAAGATTTCCTAATAATTTAAGCCTGGTTAAAAATTGCCGGCAAGTTTCCCCTGAACGCTGACGGCATTCGACAAAATTTTTCATAGCAGATCCTCGGACATGTTGACGTACAAATTGCTGACGTAGTGCCGTTTTTAGATCATTCCAAGTAGTTGTAGAAGCTTTTAATGACGGCTCTGAATCAATATATTGTTTGGCTTTGAATCTTAATTTGAGTCGGGTGACACTAACCTTTTGTTGTTCGGTCCAATTTCCAAGCGTTGCTGTTTCCTCAATAATTGCCAAAAATTCTTCAATGCTTCCCTGTCCATCATAGCTTGGTATAGATTCAATTCCGATAAGAACTTGCTGTGGTACTTGTATAATAGTCGGCGTTACGGGATCTGTTGGATCGGTCGGCATCTTGTTAATTATTCTTATTACTTAATTCGGCACTGCACTGTCTGTTGAGACCTAAAACCTTTTTGTATAGGCACCTTTCTAGAAAATTTCAGTTAGTTATTTTTCAAAATCATCCCTTTCAACATCAATCAGCCTATAACAGAAAGCCATCCCACTTCTGACACCAAAATGTGAACAACGGCCCTTAAGGGTTGTTTCTAAAGTTCGAGCGGAAAACTTTTAACTCCTTAAGAGAAGCCACATATTTTTCTTACACTGTTTTGGACATGAGCGTTTTAGTGTGCATGTGCATAGTTTTATTTTTGATCCTGCTGTTCTAGTACTTTAGAGTTGGGACGCATAAATAGATAAAACTTTGTTTAGTAATTATAATAAGCATTTTATTCAAAGTCTAAGAATAACACACATACGGTTACAAGTTCTTGGTCCAAAAATAGCTTGGTTATAATCAGGTTCTTCACATATACCTGTACTCCTATTAAATCCTTACCATAAATAAAAAGTTTATACATTTCTCACCGAAAACATAGTCCAGGAGCCACCGGCTTTTATTAAAACTTTCTAAACACTTAAAAGTACAATTTTTTCCTCCTAAACTACTAGATTTTCTGTTGGTCACTTACATATTAAAGTACTTTGAAAGATCTCTATTCTTTTTCTGGCTCACTACAAATCAATCCTTTAGACCCTCACTTAAATCCCTTAAACTGCACTTAAAACACCTTAGCACGCATTTTCATAAACTTGGAACTTTACTTTGTTTACTTTTCACTAGCTTTACTTTTTGAAGAAGAGAACGAGTTAAGATGCGATTTTTATACTGACTTCGTTATACCCAAATCTCGGCTTTTATATTAAAAATGTGACCAGATTTTTAGGTGGAATATTCGACGTAAGCGCCGAATTTCCAGGAAATTAAGTGTATTCTTGAACAGATAACGGCGTAAACCGCTATAGCGAATGACCACATATCGTATGACTTTCAAGAATACACGCCCTATCAACACGGTTCTAGAATGATCTCGCGGGCATGTGATGCAAAATTCTAGTTAACTGACCAAATAAGGTGAAGCGTAGGTATGATTTTTCGGAGCGCTGCAAATTGAATTTAGTTTTTAACAATTTGTTGCCGGAGCAACATTTCGGTAGTGCGCGCTATGCCTATAGACATAGAACACAGTGGGTGTTTAGACTTAGATATTTTTTTGTGATTGTTGGTTTTTTTTAATTTAAATATTGTTTTTTATTTTGGGTAAGAAATATTTCTTTAGAATAAATTTCCCGTTTTTACAAAAGAAAATGTTGAAGAAAAATTTTATTAATTTTTTTTTTTTTTTTTGAAAATTATTTTGGAAAACTTATGAAACAAAGAAAAAAATATTTTGAATATTTAAATTTTCAAAATCATTAACTAAAATTTTTATAACAATCGTTGAGGTTGGCTGCTAAAAAGGAAATATTTTTCAACTTATTTTTTTTAATTTATGTTACTACTTCGGAAAGGGAATATTTTGCCAGTTATTAAAACAAAATAATTTTTAAATTTGTTTATAACTTTGGGATTTTAAGAAAAATTCTGTTTTAAGTTTTTGTTTTTTTTAACGATTTTTTGTTTAAACAAAAAGTACTAACTTTTTTTTTTTAAATTAAATAATTTGATTTGAAATTTTCGACCTTTCACAACTCCTGGCACCGAGCCTGGACCATTATTCTGGCAATTAAACAGTTTAAAAAAAAATGATGGCACAAGAGCAAGTGCATAGTGTTTTGCCATTGGTTTTCACATCTGTTAGCATTTTTACATACAAGTATGGTGAAACATATAAATGTTCAGTAGAAGAATTTTTAGGAAAAACTTAAAATTGGTGCAAAACTGTAGGTACTGCATAAGTGTACTTTTAGCTACTCGCTCTGATGCATTTTTCTCAATATTTTTAATAAAGATAATGAGAAAAATGTCAACACATTTGCTATGGTTTCATGGGTATTGAGTTTGTTTTTAAAGCTCATTGTATCTTTTTCTTTAATAGCATGTTATTTATGAAGAGCAAGAACACGCTATATAAAAGGAAGATACAATGACTTTTGAAAATGAACTCAATACCCATGAAAACATAGCAATTGTCTGACAATAAATTGTACCACATTATTCTTGTAGCATTGACTGTAGAATATTGTGTCAGTTTGTTATGCTAGTAAAAAAAAGTAAGAAAAGCTGCAAGAAATAAAAAAACATTTCTTGTGTCCTATTTCTGATGTTTTACAATGGGGAGTGTCTAAAGAGTCGACAATTCAGCTGAATAGTCGTGAGGCTAAAGAGCTGACAGTAGTTATTTAGTATATATAACTAAATTAACCCAACCCAACTGAAACAATTTAAACCAACCCCAAAAAGAAACACTTTAACCCCTTCTAAACCTTTTTTTCTGCATTAAAAAAAACGCCAGACAAGGATTCAGGGTCCGTTTTTATGCCAAAAAAGATGTACGGGTTGTAGTGTTTTTTTGGGCTGTTCTAGCTTTGAATAAAAAAAAAACGGAAATATGAAAAACTCATAATAAATAATTACTGTCGGCTCTTTAGCCTCACGACTATTCAGCCGAATTGTCGGCTCTTTAGACACTCCCTTTACAATACGAGCCAGATCATATTGAGTTCGTTTTCAAAACTTATTGTATCTTTTTCTTTTATATAGCATGTTCTTGCATTTGATAAAGAACACGCTATATAAAAGAAAAAGATACGACGAGTTTTTAAAACCAACTCAATATCCATGAAAACATAGCAATTGTTAGTAGAAAGTTGATATTCATTACATTCTACTTCTTTAACTATAAATTTATGGATAAAAAATAATACTCTTACCTATGAAAGGAGATATTCGCGTTCACCAGCAGGCGTCTTACATTCTTGCAAGCCTTTACTGAGCAAGCCATGGTTCAAAATTGAAGCCCTACAAGACACAACTTTACGAAACCACGTGAACAGTATAAAAGTACAATAAATGTTTTTTATAAATTAGCACTAATAAGTTTAAAAAAAAGTAATTAAACACAGAATACACACCACAAAACGAACACGAAAAGCCAACGGACAACGCCCACGAAAGTAAAAACAAAAGTGGAATGATAATATCCTGTAAATAAAATGACCGCTACAGGTACTTGACATTTGTGAGCCTAAATAAGTTGGTATTGACAAAATTCCCCTAACTCTGAGGCTAATAATAAAAAGGGTTATCGCACATCACTTATGGAAGGCAAAAAACTAGTCATTCCGGTTGTATAACAGCACTGAACAAATCAAAACACTATATTTTTAGCAAAAACAGGCCAAAAAACGAAAACACTTTATTTTGACTAAAAAAACAACGGAGTAACATCCTAGTAACTTTTGTTTTGGTTCAAACAAGTGTATGGCTAATAAAAAAAGCAAGCAAATATATATCATGTTTACAGGGGGACTTGAAACCCATCTAAAAATGATATAACTTTACTTTTTCTATTAACAAAAATTTTAAAAAACAAAATTTTAATATATTATGAAAAATCATGCTAAAACATACCAATTACTGATTGTGGAAAAGACACACCAAAAACAAAAAAGAATGTCAAATCGATTCGATTGATGTGACTACGTTCTTTTAGGCTCATAACTGTCACCTGCATAAGGCGGTCATTTTTGTGAAATTTCTCAGAGGGTATTATCATGCCACTTTTGTTTTTACTTTCGTGACAACGCGCAAACGCGATGGAAAATTCCAAACAAAATTGACAACTGTCAAGTTGACGCTTCCAAAGAATCACGAACTGGTTATTTGCTGCAACCATAGTTCGGTTGATGGATTGTAGGGCTTGTAGGGTAACTAGGGGAAGGTTGTGTAAAAATGGCCGCGGCCATGGTGTCCGCATAAATTTGGATGCGCAGTCGTCGAAGATCGTTCTATTCCCCTCTGATTTCTATGAGAAATACTAGGTCATGTTTAACCTTTCTCTCTCTAGAGATATGTCATATTGGAAGGGGAAATACACATTTTGAACTAGTTGGTCTCATTAAATTTATGTATAGGGACTATTACAGTGACTGAATTCTGCTATACCATGATCTTTCTTTGTTTTATGCTTTTGAAAAGAGATGCAGAATACTTTGGTTTTAATTTTCTAATCTGAATTCTTTATTTTTGGCACCTAACCTAAAAAATTGTGTGAAATAGTGGCTTTGTTTTAACAAAATGTAATATAAAAACATGAGTCGAAGAAAAACAACATATATATATATATAATCCTTACTGGCAGGAAAAATATTCCTGGGTAATACTGGATAAAAATGATTCTTATTCTTTCCTTTTATATTAGTATGTGTTTATAATATAACATAAGTAATAGTTAAGTGTTGACTGAATAGGTCTCTAAAATTAAACCAAACATATGTAACTTTCTTGTTTTTTTTATATATTAGTATATTTTAATTAGTAGCTAAGTGTTGACTAATAGTTCTTTAAAAGTGAATGATCTCCTTCTTATGTACTGTTTATATAATGTTTTTTTTTGATAATTCACGTTTTTTTTTATAATTTTTGGTCTTAATTGGTGTATGCAAGTAAAAATTTGTTTAAATTAAAAGTCACATATATTTTTTTTAATATTTCAAAAATGTCATAATTTTTCTGAAAAAATGTCGTAAGTTCATAAAAAATAACGGTTTTGTCAGTGGTCTCCCTGAAATAATATCAAACGTGTAAATAATTTCATTTTTAGTATTATTTTCTACAAATTTTCGCCTGCGGCGCATTACCCAGTGAGCATTTTCAGAAACATCTGGTGACAGATATTTATATAATTATTATAAAGAGGGTTCCATTGATACCCTAGGGTATTTAGAAGTTTCCTACAAGAATTGAATTTGTATATTTGTTTTATTAGAGGCTCTAAATTGATGGTACCCTAAAGTAACATAAAACTGGCGTTAACAACATTTCCACGGACATCTTTACAAAAATTAAAGTCATCGGTTCAAATGTTATATAAATTGGTGTTAACAATGTTTCCACCCACATATTTATAAAAATATAAGTCATCAGTGACAAAAGTTATATAAATTGGTGTTTGAAATCTTTCTGTCAACCCACCTATAAAACCGTAAGTAACTATCAATTAAAGATATATAATAGATTGGTTTTTAAAATGTTGCTATCAACCCACTTATAAAACTTAATTAACCAACAACAAATTTATATAAGATAAGATTGAAAATATTTCGAGAGACACTTATAAAAACTTGGGAACTCACACACAATAGTTATATAAATTGGTGTCTGTAATATTCTTATGAATTCATAAACCTTTTTTGCCCATAAGGTGTTTTCTATAATGTTGTTATTAATTTCTTTTTATAGTGATTATAGTACAACTGTTTTTAGAACAAAAAAAACAATTTTAATTTATTTTGGCAATTATAATAACAAAACAAACAAGATTTTTTTAAGGTTAATTTTGTGACATCAAAAGGAACTTCGTTTTACAATTGGTCCTGGTTCTGGTTGAACCAGAACCGCAACCGGTCCTTTCGTTTTAAAACAATGACGTCACATTTGCAACCCGGTTATGAAATTTTAGAACCAGCCTGTTAGGTTGGTTCGGCCCTTTGGTTGTAAACATAACCCCTAAAATTTTGCAAAATTATAGATAGTCTTTTTTTGAGTAAAATGAAAGATATCTTAATAATATTTTAAATGACGTCATTATTTTAGAACCGCTGTCAAAATTTATGTCAAAATAATGTCAACCAGGACCAATACTTAAATCGAAAATACTTATTTTAATTAAGTCAATCTGAGAGAGATAAGAGATCCAAATCTTCTTGAGATAGTTGCCGATGACAGATATCGGGATCGAATTCATTTTACACTCGATTCCCATCAGCGTTTCCCATGCGCAGTCACCCTGACTCAAAAAAACTCATCACGTGGTCCGACATGAATTTATATAGGCAAATCTCGCTTAGACCACGTGATACGTGTTTTGATTCGGGGGACCCACGAATGAGAAACGCATAGATGGGAACCGTGTTTTAGAAAAAGAGAACAATATAGTAAACGTGTTAAGGTCGCAAAAACGCACCGTGAAACGTCGAGCGCATACGCTGATACCGCTGGACCGGTATTCTCGTAATACGTAACGTTTTGAAGTCGCTAAGCGAAACGAATAGCGAACAGCGCGCTCAGCGGCACGCTGACCGATGACTTTTCGTATTCTCTCTGCCGAACGCACTGCCCTGCGAGCAGAGAGAATCAAATTCGCGTAGCACATCTTGTCGCTCCTTTTTTTTTCTATGTGTAAGAAAGAGGCCATTATGTGATCGATTTCCATCCGTAGTTCAGAAAGGGTAAATCAAATGGTGGCTTGTACAAGTGTTAATCCTTTAAAAAATTACTTGATGGTTTGGTTTAGCTCAGTTAAACCCGCCCTTTGACCCTGTGATATAAACTAGTAGCATGTTCCCGCCCAGTGTGCGGGAAAAAGTTTACCCCGAGACTTAACCGCACACTTACAAAAAAATTCCGCACTCAGTGCGGGAAAGTTTAAATTTATTCCGGCACTCAGTCAGGGAAAGTGGTGTTTGCGGCACGGTCGTATATTGATATTGATACTTTATTATATAGTAATAGTAATATTGTTTATTTGCACTAAAAAAAAAAGATACAATCAAAAAGAATAATACAATTATTTTTCTAATCTAGCGCAAAAAGGAAACTGGAATACAATTTAAAATTGATCGAGTCCAGTACCTGTACTGAGAAATTAAATAATATATTAACTATCAATAAATCTGTAAAGTGCTTATCCTAGTAGGGGTTGCTAATTTCTTCTAACAATAAATATTTACATTAAAATGGAATTTTTAAATTTAAATTAAAAAACAAAACAAAAAACTAACAAAAAATAGGATTTAAAAATATGATGATATTTAATTAAAGTTTTTAGTCAGTGGAAGGCATGCGACATAGTTTAAACACATATAGACAAATTTAAAATGATCTTGGGTTGTCGAAAAGATAGGTTTTTATTTTTCTTTTGAAATTCTGCAATTTAAGGGTTTTAAAAGTAGTCGGAATAGCATTGTAAAAGCGGTAGACGTTATATGTGAAACTCCTTTCAAAAATTATCGTTCGATGTTGTGATGCCGTTATTAATCCCCTAAATCTGAGGTTTAGGTTGTGTACATCTGTTCTAAATTGTATTTTTTTTGACAGGTATGGTGGTATTTGTGTCAGAATAATTTTGTGGTAGTAGACTAAGGAGTGTAGTAGCCTTCTTTTATTCATGTTTAACCATTTTGCGTCCTGCAATTTATACGAAACTGGTTGGAATTTTCTTACCCCATATATGAACCTAAGACAAGATTTTTGCACTTTTTGCACACGATTTTGATCGTTTTGGTCTATACAGTTCCCATAAATTACATCACAGTAGTTAAAATGGCTTAAAACTAACGTATCAGTTATTTGAATTTTTTGATTAGTGGAAAGAGGATGTCGGTGAGGATATAATAACTTTAGTGACAAGTAAGCTCTTTTGATGTTCATATTACTATGTTGTCTGAACCTTAAGTCTGTATCCAGCATAAGCCCTAGATTTCTAGCACATTCAGTAACTGGGATGGGACTTCCCCCAATTGAAATATTAATTTTGTTTTTTATTTCCAATTTGTCCTTGCCAAAGATAAGCACCGCCGATTTGTTCGTATTAATTTTTAAATTATGTTTTTCTGAATACCAAACTTGGTTTCTAAGGTCATCTTCGATAATTTTCTTTGCTGTCATCCAGTCTTCTGGGTAAAAAGAGTATCGAATTTTTGAATCATCAGCATATTGATCCGATTCGCAGTTCTTTAGGCAAAATTATTGGTATAAATAGAAAATAACACAGGAGAAATAATCGAACCTTGTGGAACTCCGCTTTTGATTTGTTTTTGACTCGATTGTCCTGATGATGTTTCCACGAACTGAAACCTTTCCCCTAAATAACCACTAATCGTTACGATAGTCTCTCTTTGGAAAATCCCACAAAACTAAGAATTGCCAATAACAATCCGTGGTTAATAGTATCAAAAGCTTTTGAGTAATCCAGGAGTATTAGTGCCGTTGTTCTTCCAATATCAGTTTCATGTAGAATGTCATCCGTTATGTTTGTTAATGCCGTAACACAGCTATACCCAGGTCGGAACCCCGATTGATGCTCAGGCAACAGCTTGTATTTTTTCTAAAACTTTTGATAAACAAGGAAGAATGCTTACGGGTCGTAAATCGCTATATTCTTCAGGCGAACTCTTCTTCGGCAAAGGCTTTACTTTTGCAATTTTCCACTCCGATGGGAAGACGCAATCCAGAATGCACGAGTTAATAATATTAGTTATGTAAGGGAGGATTGTGGGACAACACATGGTCAGCATTTGACAGTTAATTAAGTCTGCCCCCACCGCCAAGGATTTAATATTAAACAAGTGTTTTTTTTACCTTTTCGATTGACACGGTTCTAAAACTAAAGAGTTCCCTAAATTCAATTTTTTTATTTTGACTATAGAACAGCAATAATTCGGGGTCGATTGGCGCTGAGTTGCCTGAGAATTTTAAAAAGAAATCATTAATATCGGACGGGCGATCTAATGCTTGTGGTATTTTTTTGTTATCTTTTGAGTTGTTTGTAATATCTAGTTGATTTAGGCGCTTCCAGATTAAATTTTTATTAGAGTTGGTACAAAATTCTAAATAGCTTTTCTTCTCATTGGCAATTGCAATATTCGTAACGTTACGCAGCTGTTTATAGTAGTCCCAGTGGGCTGTGCTTCCGGTATTTTTTTTTTATTATTTTTTATTTATTTATTTATTTATTAAGTCAATTTGATAAATTTTTACAAAATACAATAGATTTGACATAGGTATTATGTTATAAAACTATAAAGCAAGGAAATAAACCCTGTGTGCTTTAATAATTTTTTAACTTTTATATTATCTTAAATATTAACTACGACAGATACAAATAAAATAAAATGTAGTAGGTAGTCTTACATTATAACTATCAATAGCCATTAAAAAAAAACTACTATTAAATTCTCTTAAATACTTAGTTATATGTTTTGTTTTTTGCAGTTACATTGATTAAAAGTAATACATAAGGAATTTAATATTATAAGAACAACTACATTTTGTCTGGTTGAGGAAATAAATATTGGGTTTTGTTTGTTTCTCTTTAGTTTATAGCAACATCAAAAGTTCTTGATAATAAAGCACTGACATTATTATTATGCAGAAAGAATGTTTTTATACTTTTAGTAAAGTGTTTGTTTGGTAAATTTTTTTTTCAGCAGGTATGCTGTTATAGATTTTAGCTCCTAAATAAAAGAACATTCTCTGAGTAATTGACCTCTCCACCCTAGGCACAAAAATTTTTGTTCTGGTAGTAAACTGAATATCTGGTTATGTATGATCCCTATAACCACAGCCTTCTATACAACGGACAAATGCTTTTTGTTTGGTTATGAGACATGATAAATTTGTTCTGTATGCACCTCCCCATATCGTAATACCGTAACTTAGTATAGATTGTACCATGGTAAAATATAGAGTTTTTTTTTAGAGATTTTGGAATAATTTTTTTAATAAAGTAGAACTTGCTTAGAATATATTTTAATTTCCTATTAATATGCTCTATGTGTAGTTTAAAGTTTATATTTTCATCAATAATGATACCAAGGTATTTTATTGATTTGGCTTGTTCGATTACTTGACAGTTACAGGTGTTATTTAGAATGTTGCAATTTATATGATATTTAAGCTCAAGGGGAAATTGTATATGTTTGGTGTCGGAGAAATTTAAATATTTTGTTTTTGATGCATTAATTAGTATATCATTCATGATAAACCAGGTGATAAGAAGATTGAGATCATGTTTAAGTTGTAAGTAGTTTTCTTCCCAAGTTTTATTAGAATACAGTAAGAGAGTGTCATCAGCAAATGATATTAATTTACCTTTAAAGTTACCACTGAATAAGCTGTTCATATATATAATAAAAAAGAGTGGCCCGAGAACACTGCCTTGGGGTACACCTGTTTTTATCTCTTGACAATTGCTTAAATTATTTTCTACTTTAGTCATTTGTTTTCTACCATTCAGAAAGCTTTTACACCAGTTTTGTTCCTTACCTCTAACACCAGCATGTTCCAGAATTTTTAGGAGTTTGTTGTGAGATATTGTGTCAAAGGCTTTTTGAATATCTATAAATAGACCTGATACTTTGTTTCGTTTGTCTAAATTCTTTGTGATAAATGTATTAAAATTAACCAAAGCCAATTCTGTATTCTTTTTGGGTAAAAAACCATATTGGTTGTCTGCAAAGAAATTATGTATGTTTAAAAACTCCTGTAACCTATTTTTGGCAATTTTTTCAAAAATTTTTGAAAATATAGAAAGTATGGGTCTGTAGTTATTTGGTAAATCTTCTGACCACTTTTATAGAGAGGTATGACTAACGATGTCTTGAGTAAGTTTGGACAGACTCCCTGGTTAAATGATTGATTTATAATATAAGTTAGTATTGGTGTTATATATTTGTTGAGATTTTTTATGATTTTTGGTGTGATTCCATCTGAGCCTGGAGATTTGTTTATTTTGAGCATTTTAATGGCAGTTTCCACTTCTTTTGGTTGAATATTAGATATATCGAGAGAATCTTGAATAGTTTTGTTGGAAAAAGAGTTTTTTAGAGTACTATTTACATTAATTTTTGAACAGGTTTGCGAAATTTGAGGACCTATATTGGAAAAATATTAGTTTAAATGGTTTGCAATGTCATTTTTTTTGCTAAGGATTAAATTGTCAGATTTAATAGCTTCTATCACATTCTTTGTTTTACCTTTATTTCCAGTAAGTTCGTTCATAGTTTGCCACTGAGTTTTAATATTTGTTTCATGCTCTAGAAGATTTTTATAGTATTGTGTTTTAGTATTATATAAAAGTTTACGTTGTTCCGGTAATTTAAATAAGTGTTTTTTATTGCAACATTTTGTGGATTTAATCTATATTTTCTAAATAGATAATCTCTTTTTCTAATACTATTTACAAGACCCATAGTTATCCAGGGCTTGAATTTTATTTTTTTAGAGTTTAATTTTTTGTTTTCGGTGCAATTTTCAATATATGTTAGAATTTTGTTTTTAAATAGGTTAAGGCAATCATTTACATCAGTTAATTCATAAACATCAATCCAGTTCTCATTTTTAATTTGATTTTCTAGCAAAGTGTAGTTAATTACTTAAATATGACAATTTTATTTTTTATTAAGATTATTTGGTTTAGGATTTTTGATCAATATGCTGATTGCATAATGGTCAGTTAAATTTGTTTTAAAAATGGCAGAATTTAAATTAGTGTGGAGTTGTAACCGTACCATAAAATGGTCGAGGCATGTTCCCCCTGTAAAATCTTGGTTTCGTTTTGTGATGTCATTTATAATGGATAGAAAACCATGTTCTTGTAGAACTTCTAAGTATAAACTTTTTTCTTTACTATTTTTAAGTAGATCTATATTGGTATCTCCAGTTATGATGCAAGTTTTTATTTTGATATTTTGTAAAATGTTTTCTAATTCATTTATGAAAATTTCTTTGAAGCCAAACTGTAAACGATAAATGCCGAGAATTGAGAAATCTATGTTACCCAAAGATAATTCCAGATAGATATTATCTGCATTAGTCATATTAAAGATTTTAATATTATTGACTTTAATATTTTCATCAACAAAAGCAACAATACCACCAGATCTGTAGCTATTGTTACATGAGTAAAAGCAATTGTATCCGTTAATATTGTATAAGGATTTTTCATGCTCATATATCCAGATTTCTGACAGAATTATTATTTTTGGTTTGTTTCATTTAATTCTAAATATAGCAGAAAATTGTCAAAATTTTTTCTTAAGCTACAAATGTTTAAATGAAAAAAAGCGGAGTAATCAATTATGTTTTTAGTATTATTACTTGAGAAATGAGCATTTAGTTCCTCAATTGATTATACATTTTTAGTATTTTTTATATTTGAGTTGTTTATTATATCAGGTACATATGTAACCATCTAAGTATTATGGATAATATCACAAAAAAGATAAGCAAAAGAAGATAAAGAAAAAAAGAGAAAAAGAATGGAGAGAGAGTCAGACAAAAACAAAAGATTGAAATTAACTTTATGTTAGTTAAACTAAAAATAATTTAAATAAATAATATTAATTTAAAATTTCCCAACATTTAGGGATTTATAGTGTTAATTTGGCAATTTTCAGATGAATCATAATTTATTCTCTCTCTCAATATTCTTACCTTCTTTTGTCTAATGGGACAAGATTCTGTGCTACTATCATGTTCTATATTAAGCATTGGGTCATATTTTTCTTTTATAAATTTGCAGTTAACACAGTTTGGTTCATGTTCCTTCTTGCATAAGTACCTTTTGTGAGCGCCTCCACAATAGGAACATACTTGTATACGGTTTTTGCAGTGATTCATTGTGTGACCATATACACAGCAGATTGCACATCTAATAGGGTTGATGTCCTCTGTGACATAGCACTCGCCCCAACTTATTTTCAACCTCTGGTTTACAATCTTCTGGAAGGTAATACCTGAAACTTCAGCCTTGGCTATGAATTTGTTTCCTTTAAGTGTGGGCCGTGAATAGGTGACTTTAAGGCTGTCCTTGTGGTCTAGAATATTGGGATTTAAGGTTACTAATTCATTTTGTAGTTCTTTTTCTTCAACGTATTGCCTGGTTAGTCCTGTGATGAGGATTCTTGGATTCCATAACTCAGATTTGGTTACTGAGAATAGATTGTCGTCAAGGTTGTTTTTGGTTTGTTCATATACCATATCGTATGCTTCTTTTTGCCTAGTTTTAAGGATGATTGTACCGGATTTGGTTTGTGTTATGTCCATTGCAGTTTTCAATTTTAAAGGATCAATTTTATTTTTGATTATTTTGAGTGCTCCGCTGGCGTCTTCTGTTTTTGGCCTAACTATGATTGCCCGTTGGTTTGTAGGGCTTTTAAGGCATCAACATATTTATTACTGCTGGGTTTTTGCTCATTAAGAGTGGTGATTATGCTGGTCTTCTCAAAGTTTTGCAATGACTTGGTGATTTCAGCGATTTTATCCTGTAGTTTATTTTCTAATATATTCAAGTTTAACCCTTTTTTTGCTGTTAGTTTGCAATCCTCGCAAAACCAGAGCACAATGTTTCCTAGTTCTCTTATTTTTCTATACTGTGGGTTGCTTATATTGAAACAGTGGGCATGAAACCAAACGTCACATGGACCATCACATTGTAGAACGTTATCCTTATCTGTTACAGTCTTTTCACAGTTACCGCAGTTTTGTTCCATGTCGGTTTTAGTATTGCACATTTTGTTGGGTTTTTATCAGCACCAGTATTTTTTTTCTAAAACGGGTGTATGCTTTTTCCTTAAGTTTTATCATTTTGTTTATATTATCAGTAAGCCAGGGTGGCTTTTGTTTTTTTATTAATATTTTGTTCATAGGAGCTAAGATCTCAAATATTGATATTAGAATTTGATTTAAGATGACACTTTTTCATTGACATTTTTAGTACACACAATTTGGTTGAACGATGTGTTTTGTAAAAGATTTGTTAGTGTGTTTTGATCAAGACGTTTAAGGTTTCTAAAATTGATATAAAAAGGATTTTCTTTTACATTTTCGTTGATTAAGCAAGACACCAATAAGTGGTCTGAGACATTCTCGACTTTGACGCCTTTGCATCCTAAAGTGTTATCCATAATTTTGGGTACCATAATCCAATCCAATAATGTGCTCGTTGTATCCGTGATTCTGGTGGGGGAGTCGACTATTTGTTTTGTTAAAATGGTTTCACAATATTTACTTATATATCTAGTAAGTTATACCTTATAATTATAGTAAACATGCGTATTCTACATTTTAAGAAACAGAAAATAAAACTCCAAGGTATTTGTTACCCAAAAAATAACCTAACCAATTCAACAACAAACCCAGAATTCATAAATCTACAAGAGAAACCTTGCGCGTGGAAAAATTTATGTTTTCATGGAAGCGTTGAATTAAAAAAAGAAAGGTTGAATTAAAAAAAGAAAATAATAATTTTTAGTATATTTATGAATAAATAAAATGACAAAAAATAAAAAACATAAAAATGGTAATTAGTGTGAAAAATGTGATTTTTTAGAAACGTAAAGAAAATACAGACCAAAACACAGATATAAAGATAGTTACCTATATGGTTTATTAATTATTTTTTATATCAATTAAGCTATTTATTTCATGTCTGCTAATTTCATATTTCATGAAAGTTTTTAGTTTATTTTTAAAAGAAAACAATGTGGGAATGAGCCTAATAAAACCAGATATTTTTTGGTACACAGCTGATGAAAGATACAAAAAGCACCGCTGACCAATGGCTTTTTTACCCTTGGTTTTACAGAATTTTGATTGCTTCTATTTCTAGTATTATACGGATGCTCAATTATTTCGATGTCGATTTTATTAACAAAAATTTTTGTTGCTATTGAGTTGATGGGTAAAGCCGGTCTTAAAAATTACTTTAAGAAGCCACTTTTGTGAGATGTTGAGAGTCTCTAAATACACGTCCCCAAGCTACTAATAAGAGATTTTTATTTTTTTTATTATTAATAAAAACGCAAACTAAAAAAACTACTATATTTTCTGCAGCACTCTACAAAGTATTGTAGGGTTGGAAAATCGTACGCGCGGAGAGCAAAACACCAAGCAAATGGTAGGTGTTTCTCAAACGGTCGCCACGCGCTGAGCGCAATTCGTCGACGTCTTGCGTTCAATATACGTAAATACCATTTTTGTTACTTTGGTCACGTGGTATGCAAATATTACGTTATCATACGGTCAGCGAGTACGAAACGCCGAGCGTATTTAGTTACGAGAATACCGGTCCTGGTCGGCGGCAAATGTGAACACCCCGGAAGATACTCGCCTGTACACCCTTCGACCCCGCAATCTAACTATATTCTTGAGATAGTTACCTCTGACAGTTATGCGGGCTTGAAGTGTGTGGAGGCGGGTATTTTTCCTGGTATGTGTAGTATGCTGGATCTCTCAAGGAATGCATTTAGGAAAAGAGAACAATGGTAACTATGTTAAGCTCGCAGAAACGGGCCATCAGTGTTCAACACTGCGCCATCTGCAGCCCTTTGTTCCAAGTAGCATCATTTTTTAAAAGGGTCATAAAATAGTGTTTCTCGAGGTAAACCATAGATTAAGGAACTATAGATCCGTCACTTCACCCTTCCCGCCAATAATTATTTTTCGCGAAAAGTGTGGTTATGTTTCCGCGTGCAAAGGAACTGCCAACATAATAATATTTAGGTTGGCAATATTCTTTTTAGAAATCTGCAGCTCCTCCTCTTACCCCTTCTAGGGTTGTCCGTCAGAGGGTACATTATGACAAAAGTGACAGAATGTCGGTTATGACTCATAACTTATGAGTTCCATTTTGAAAACTGAGGTTTGCCAAGGTTTTTAAAAAGTGATATTGTGATTATTCCTGTTCAAAAAATTGTGATTTTATCCGTCGATTACAATGGCTGAGAAACAAAGAGTTAGAGTGTGTTGTATTCAAAGCTACGGAGACCGTGCCATGATCCCAACAAAAAAACGGGGAGACATCGTTTCCCCAAAGGCAATCCTGTAATTTTTCAGAAGTATAGTGAAGCCGTTAAACGCGAATAAACTAAGTGCTGATGAAATATATAACAGATTTTACGTGTGTGATAAATATTTTGCTCCAGAGGACATTTTGCAGACTGGAGGCAGAGGTCTTAGAGAGTGATGTCCCACACTTGCATTTGGACTCCATTTAACTATTTATACCTATGTGTTAAAACACCCTTTCCTTATTTCATCAAGTTTAGTATGGCTAATTTTTGTGGATATCAATAATAAGTTAGAAAACGTGACACTTGTGTATTCCAAACCAGGGGTATTAATATTTCCCAAGACTTTTTCTAATGTGTGGGTTTACCATAAATTGCCCCACATATACATTAAAATTTTTTTGGGATTAAAATTATGGTAATTAAAATTATGGTAATTATGCAGTATACGGTTTTCTGCCATTTTTGATTTTTTTTGAAAAATTCTTTATGGGGGCACCTTCTAGGGTCCCTAGGACCCCAAATCCGTCTGCGCCGGTTGGTTTTTTTTTAATTTTTTTTGTTTTTTTTTATTTTTTTTCACTAAAACAAACCAAACCAACACAGTCCAACCCAACCTAATCCAAACCAACCCAAAACAATTAAAAAAACACTTTACAACCCCCCCTGGGCACCCTTTTTTCTCGTTAAAAAAAAAAAAAAATCGGGCGCAGGCGGATTTGGGGTCCTAGGGACCCTAGAAGGTGCCCCCCCATAAAGAATTTTTCAAAAAAAATCAAAAATGGCAGAAAACCGTATACTGCATAATTACCTTATTTTTTTCTGTTCCACAAATTTAGTTTGGAATACAAAAGAGTGACATTTATTTTTTTTTATGTACTAAAAACAAGATATAAACATTTTAAAGAAAATTATTTAATATTTAAAAAAGCACAGACAAGATCATATTGTAATATTTTCTTTATTGTGAAAAATATAAACTAACATGTTTCAAAATATGCCATAATCTTTTATAATAAAACAACCAGAGGTTTTGTACTACAAGTGCATTATTATGGGTAATTGTATTTATTTCTTAAAAATATGCTTTTTTATTTTAACTTAACATAAGTAACGATTTTGTTTTGTGCCTAGTAAAAAAGCATATTTTTAAAAACTAAACACAAATTGCTTGCAAAGAAAGAACCCTACACAAATTACGTTCGAAATGGCTATTGGCTAAATGTCATAATTTTTTTATATGTTGTAGTACTCAATAAACAAAGCACAAAAATAAAAAAACCGAGATACGGAGCAGCTTTCTGAGATATGGAGCTTTAAAGTTGACGTGTTTTAAGGCTATATCTTTGGACATGTTCTAATTTTTTTTTTCACAACTTTGTTGATTACCGCCAAAATAAAATAATTCGTTTCTGTATTTGTCCTGAATGAAACACCCTTTCCATCCAAGTAAAAATGTTCTTATATGGGTCCTTTGGTACCACCAACCAACCGGCGGTAATCAACAAAGTTGTGAAAAAAAAACTTGTACCATGTCCAAAAATATAGCCTAAAAACACGTCAACGTAATCCTGCTCCCTATCTCGTTTTTTTTATTTTTGTGCTTTGTTGATCGAGTACTACAAAATATGAAAAAATTATGACATTTAGCCGACAGCCATTTTCAATGTAATTTGTGCAGGGTCCTTAAAAAAAGCAAAAATTTAAGCGAGCACCATCTAGTGGTCATATTACAAACTAACAAAAAATCGATAGTACGGTTATCGCAAATTTAACCGTGAGTCCTCTAGTGGTCGTATTACAAATTAAAAAAGAAATCAATATAAAAGTATGGTTATTGGTCGCGTGCATATCTGCGCAAACTCGCCAAACTCCAAATAGTTCCGAACCGTTTAACACGTAACTGTCGTATCTATTGTAGCTCCTTAACCTATGAGGTAAACAGTGGTATAGTTGTATTGTTTTTTTTATAAAATTGTCGGAAATTTTCGTCATTTTGGATTACAAAAATAGGTTTTTGGCCTAAATAAAAACGTTATTTATGGGGTTTCAACATGTGTTTCAATCGAAATATTGCTTGTTAGGGTTAAGAACAACATACAAAATTCAATATTTGTCCCAAAAAGAAAAAAACGCGTATGAAAAAAAAGTATTTTTGGAGCCCATGAAATTTACGTGAGTGTATTCGAAAACTATACAGTACACACGGGACCGCAGCTGATTTTCAGAGTAGGATGACTTTAAAAACAGCTTTTATTTGACTATAGTATATAAATATTCATATTCCTGCTTCAGCTTATCTCACTTCCATTTTTATTTATTTTAGAAGATTGCTAAACACCATTTTATAAATTTTTGTATTGTAAAAAGAAAAAGAATAATACATAACAAGCAAAGGGAAGAAAGATGGAAAATCTATATTTCTAAATCCATAAAAACCTTTAATTTGTTATGTAGTGTTGTTAGAACAGTTGTAAAACCTTTTTATAATAATCTCTATACTTGAGGGCTCATAAGGAAGTTTTATAAAATCTATATGTTGTTTTTGTATCCATTACTATGTACCATAAATTTTTATAAGCTGGTGTTGAACAGTTGTTTTTCAAGTCGTTTTTACTCATTTAAGAGATATATTACAGTTATAAAATTATCACCAACACTAAATAATATAACTTTTGGTTATTTTATGAAGGTTTTATATTATTTGCTGTAACTTTTATATAAACAAAAATGCTCATTGGGTAGTCACTTGATTTTCCCAACGTATCTAAAATTGAGACTAGATTCGATCCCAACCCAGTCCTTGGCAGGTAACACAACCCTATTTTTTAAAAATATTTCATAATGTAAATAAGGTCAATTTTTTGTTAATTTTCATTGATTGTTACAATTTTAGATAAATTTTAAGCATTGCTTTTTCAGCAACATTAAAAAGGTGTTGAAGATGGCATCTTTAGCAAAATTTTTTGCAAATTTTCGCGTGCGGCGCAACTAGATTCATACGCACCTCAGTCCCTCTTCGCAGGTAACTCAACCCACTTTTGTTAAAATAAAAATCTTGAAGTTCAATTCGAATTTTTAACTTAAACAAATCTAGAATTGAGACAGTAGATTCGGCCAAGGATTTGTGTCCTTACTTTTTTAGTTTTTACTTTTTCGTACAGACAATTAAGTCCAACCCAACACCTACTAAACCGGGGAGCGCGTCAGGGAAAAACTTTAAAAATGGTCTGGAAAACCGGGAAAAGTCAAGGGAATGTTGTATTACAAAAAAAGTGGCCACCCTGATGTATTATTAACTCAGTGCCCGTGTAGAATAATTAATTAAAGAAGTAATCTAATATCATTGTTTAATAATAATTTTTTAATAATCTTATAGAAAAAACATTTAACACTTTTTTTGAAAAATCATGGACCAAATCGTTAGATATCCTGGATCAAGGAAGTCGTGAACATGTATTAAACAACGTTAGTGCGACTTATTTGGTTCAGGATATTTGACGATTTGGTCCCATGATTTAGTCCCAAAAAAACTGTTCTGTCTTTAAGGCTGAGTAACTTATATTATTAAACAATGCTAAAATTAACGGGTTATATAATGTTTGGCTGTAAGAAATTTAAAGTGTTTATGATTTTTTCAAAATTCCTCAAAGGGCTAATTCATTTTTTTTTATACGAGTAATTTGGGCTCGTCTTAAAATATTTCGACTTTTTAAATTGAATATATTATCACAATTTCACTATTCATCTCTGATTATACAATATAATACAATTCCAATACAATTTCCAAAAAAAATACTTATATTTTTAACAAATAATGATATATTACATTATATATATCTAGGAACCTCTCTTTAATACCAGAAGAAAAAAATCAAAAGAGCACTTTTTATTAAATTACAACTTTTTTTGTTAAACTATTTTGCACCTAACCCTTAACGATCTTCAAAACTTCGCTTTTTTACGTGTTTTTTAAACAAGAGGTAATTAAAAAAATCACTCACTTTGACTCACTGTATCTGAAAAACAAAGGACTTTGAACTCCATTAATTATAAGCTTGGTTATACGGCTCTTTTTTTTGACATTCACTTAAAAGGTTTTCAAAGTAATAATTACTATGTACACATGTAACCGAGTTCGATTTGAGTCGGGTTTTAGTCTTATGACCGGTATTCTCATAACTAAATACGCTCGGCGTTACGTACTCGCTGACCGTAGGATAACGTAATATTCGCATACCACGTGACCAAAGTAACAAAAATGGTTTTCACGTATATTGAACGCAAGGCGTCGACGAAGTGCGCTCAGCGCGTGGCGACCGTTTGAGAAACACCTACCATTTGCCAGCTGTTTTGCCCTCCGCGCGTACGATTTTCCTACCCTACAATACTTTGTAGAGTGCTGCAGAAAATGTAGTAGTTTTTTCAGTTTGCGTTTTTATTAATAATAAGAAAAATAAAAATCTCTTATTAGTAGCTTGGAGACGGGTGACAAACACGTACACATAAACCTTACTATTTGATGCTGGATATAAGACAACTTTTTTCCAAAAAATTGCAACAAAAACTTTTCGTATCAAAATCGACATCGAAATAATTGAGCATCCGTATAATACTAGAAATAGAAGCAATCAAAATTCTGTAAAACCAAGGGTAAAAAAAGCCATAGGTCAGCGTTGCTTTTTGTATCTTTCATCGGATGTGTACCAAAAAATATCTGGTTTTGTTAGGCTCCTGCCCACATTAATTGTTTTTTTTTCAAAAATAAACTAAAAGCTTTCATGAAATATGAAATTAGCAAACATGAAATAAATAGCTTAATTGATATAAAAAATAATTAGTAAACAATATAGGTAACTACCTTTATTTCTGTGTTTTCGTCTGTATTTTCTTCACTTTTCTGAAATATCACATTTCACTTTTTTATCTTTTGTCATTTTATTTATTCATAAATGTACTAAAAATAAATAGTATTTTTTTTTTTAATTTAACAGTTCCATGAAAACATACATTTTTCCACGCGCGAGGTTTCTCTGGTGGATGTATGAATTATGTGTTTGTTGTTGAATTGGTTAGGTTATTTTTTGGGTAACAAATACCTTGTTGTAAGTTGTATTTTCTATTTCTTAAAATGTAGAATACGCATGTTCACTATAATTAAAAGGTATATCTTACTAGATATATAAGTAACTATTGTGAAACCATTTTAACCATAAATTTTACATAATAAAGTATCAATATCAATATACGACCGTGCCGGAAACATCACTTTCCCTGACTAAGTGCCGGAATATATTTAAAAAATTTTTGTAGGTGTGCGGTTAAGTCTCGGGGTAAACATTTTCCCGCACACTGTGCGGGAACGTGCTACTAGTTTATATCACAGGGTCAAAGGGCGGGTTTAACTGAGCTAAACCAAACCATCAAGTAATTTTTTAAAGGATCAACATGCACTTGTGCAAGTCACCATTTGATTTACCCTTTCTGAACTACGGATCGAAATCGATCACGTAATGGCCTCTTTCTTACACATAGAAAAAGAAAAGGAGCGACAAGACTAACAAGAAATAAAAATGCCAAATTCGGTGATGCCAAGATGTGCTAAGCGAATTTGATTCTGTCTGCTCCGTCTGCTCGCAGGGCAGCGCGTTCGGCGGAGCGAATACGAAAAGTCGTCGGTCAGCGTGCCGCTGAGCGCGCTGTTCGTTATTCGTTTCGCTTAGCGACTTCAAATCGTTACGTATTACGAGAATACCGGTCGATCGATTTCAGACCAAGGTCGATTGTCATCTTCTTTTATAGGGTTTTAGAAGGATGAAAAACAGTATTTAAATCGAACTCAGTCCCATATGTATCTTTAATAGGTGTTATTTAAGCAACGTTTGACCGGATTTTAACAAAAGGTTTTGAAAAAGGTATTTAAATAACTAGATCTGCAAATGATCTACTAAAATGCCTCAAAATTAAAAGATATCTTAGAAAACCTAAGGATAAAATTAGCACATTGGATAAGTCAGTTATTCACGAAGAAATCTTATTGATTGGATAGGAAATTTAAAGGACAAAGTAGGCGTTTAGACTTAAATAAGTTTAAGGAGCACATTGCTCATTTATATCTAGATGTGGTAGATCAATAGGAATGTGAAATGAACACAATTTGAAATTCTCGAAAATACTATGTATATATATTTTATATATATATATATTGTTGTAAGTTCTAAAAGCTTTAATAAATTAATTCATTTTCAAATTCTCAAAATAAAGTAAAAAATGGTCAATAATCAGGGTTATTATAACAACTAAAATTCACTTTCTTTTAATTATGATTCTGCCCGTATCCAACAACGTCTTTTAGCTACTAGTTAGGTACCCATTTGCTTATCCACCAACAAAACTTTTCCTCAGTTAACTTTAACCGGTGAATTTTGTCTAGTTACAAAAGATAAGTCAGTTAACTTAAAAGTGAGGTTATGTTTGTACAGGTATGGGTTCTCTATTCTTATATTTGCTCTTTTGTAGGAAATAAAAGAAGTTTTTAAATTGACATCTGTGTATATAATTGTTTTTTTTTTCCTCGGTACAACTTCAGGTTTAAAAACTAAAAAGAGTTAAAAACAAAATATTACCAAAAGCACTGGTTACTTAACTAAATAATTAGAATAAGTATAAATATTTTTTCTACAGAAAACAGCTTAAAGTAAGTATTACAAATATAGAGGTAATAATTTTTATCAGAAAATAATTTAAGTAATACTAAAATTTATAAAAAATGTATAACAATATAATATAACTACAAATCTACACAACTTGTCTTAACTAGAAGGAATTCTAGTTATCAGAACCAGCAATAAAAATTACAAGAATATTTTAAAAAAGATATATTTTAGCCTCTCTTTTCCCATGAATTTTCCTTTAAAAAACCCCTAATAGTTTTAGTTTATTAAAAAAAAAACGCGTACATACCTAAAGACCAGACCCAGTAGATTTTAGGGAAGCTTCCCTAAAATCTACACTTGCCCTTAAGGCTCTATTAGTTTCACCTTATTTTGTACAGAGAAAGGCTATGTGTTTAGTATGGCAGCTGCTATGGAAAAGGCCGATAAATGTTTCTCGAAAGCGGACAAAGAAATTGAGATAAAACCGAAGCAGAATTGTTACCGTTTTTTATGCATAAGCCGAGAATCTTTATTGAAATTATTTTATACCAGCTCGTCTGAAAAGTATTATAACTAAAAATATTTAAAATAAATTTGACAGGCGTTCCATACAAATGTGTGTGTTAAACATTAATTAATTTTGGTGTGTTTGGTTGCCAACTCTATATTGGTTACCAACCAACCAACCCACTTGGTTTATGTTAACAACAAGGAAACAGATTAACTTGTATGAGTTGAGAGATTACTCGTAAGGTGATTTTTAACCATTTGTCCCAGGGAAGAAATCCGTCCCGGATAGTCCCGATTTTTCAGCAAAAGTTCCGGTTCGCCCCGGTTTTGATACCACTGTATATTGTAACTTTAAAATCACTGCATTTAAAAAATCGGATGTTCTCTGCCATCTATAAATTTGAATTGAAACCTTACTTAAATTATTGTTCTTTAATAAGTATTGCGGAAAATACATCTTAATATTATTAGGGGTACATATAAGAAAAAATACATGATATACAATACATTGAATGGCCGGAGTGTCCCGGTTTTGCCCCTTTAGGAGTTGGTCACCTTAGTACTGGGTGTCAAATCATCGTGCATTCACAGTTAACGCCCGGCGTGCGTAAGGTGACCAACCGTCCCGGTTTGACCGGGACAGTCCCGATTTTTAACCATTTGTCCCAGGGAAAAAATCCGTCCCGGATAGTCCCGATTTTTCAGCAAAAGTTCCGGTTCGCCCCGGTTTTGATACCACTGTATATTGTAACTTTAAAATCACTGCAATTAAAAAATCGGATGTTCTCTGCCATCTATAAATTTGAATTGAAACCTTACTTAAATTATTGTTCTTTAATAAGTATTGCGGAAAATACATCTTAATATTATTAGGGGTACATATAAGAAAAAATACATGATATGCAATACATTGAATGGCCGGAGTGTCCCGGTTTTGCCCCTTTAGGAGTTGGTCACCTTAGGCGTGCGTCGGCTGTTCGTTCACGATTTAGGACGAAAAACGCACGGCAAAATTTATCACGTTCACAATCTGTTTGTTGCGAGGAACACGACACACGGCGAAACTGTCAAATTGTCTGTGACTGCGCTTTTACACTGAGCAACAACTTTTTAACCAACTCGAATCTCGAGTGGGTAAAACTTTAAACCGTCACGTGACCTGTCACAGTCGTTTGAAGTGAACATAACCAAACTTTTTTTTTATAATATAAAAGTCCCTTATTATTATTATTATTATTATTTTGGAGGGTGGCAGTATTATAATAGGTAATAAATTAAAAATGGAAAACTATAGATTAAACCTCAAAAAATTAAATAAAAATAAACATATATAAAAGCTATAAATAAAACACTTCTTCTAAAATTTATTGTTTTGTTGTAATCGAATTTAAAGGGCCAACCCAACCCAACCCACAAAAAAACCGAATTTACAAAAACCGAAACAATTGAACGGAAAATAAAACGTCCGAAACGAAATACGAACGAAAGTAAAACACGCAGAAAATAATGGATACGAATATAATTTTATAGAATTAATTTTAATATCAGAGTTACAAAAGTATCGAAAATAATTTTCTAGAAACGAAAAACACCCGAACCTCAAATTAATAGAAAATAATATACCCGATCCTTAAATGAGCAGAACCACAATGCATCCCAATAGCTATTGGGCATGCGTCAAATTTAAATCTCTAGAGCGCCGTAGGCCCTGAATTGCGGCGTTGACAAGTTTTTCTATTTGGAAGATGACACGGGGATTTTTGTAAATAAACGATTTTATTTAACCTCAGAGTTTCTGGCTGTCTAACTGTCTATCAAATCTTGCGATTCATTTTTGACACATTTCCCGTGACACCGATTTTAAATTTGGGGTTGAAGAATGTAAAGGGGGTAAATTAATGCAATATCACAACTTCGACTATTCCCTGCCGTAAGCCTGGGAACGTAGCAATTGAATTCGTGGCTATCGGTTCAAATAATTTTCGGACAGATTGGGGTTTCCGAATTTTGTGGTTCGGCATTATTATGTTTCTATTAAATTATTTTCGTTAAAAATATTTTCTGACGTTTTCTGTTTCTATAAAAACATGTTTCGTTTAAATTTAATTTTATTTTTTCGGACCAATTATTTTCTTTTTTAAATTCTGACAAATTATATTTCTGCAAAATTTGGTTTCGATTTTTTTCTAGGGACCCATTTAAAGGTGGTTTTATTTTTTTCCACCGAGAAAAACCTCTTTTTTTTAGTGAGTGGGTGACGTTTTTTTTTGTGTGTTTTCTACAATGTTTAGCGAGGAAACGCATCATATGATGGAAAGTTTGTCCTGGTTTTGTAGGATAAGTGGTAAGTGAATATTTTTAGCTACCTAGTGTCTAAAGTGTTGTCCGGGGGGGGGGGGTGGCTCATGAATGATAGTTTACTTTCGCGTTCAATTGCTTCTGCGCCTACTTAGTCTTGCGCGCATTTGGCTGAGGACCCTAATTCTTGAGCAGGGAACGACATAGACTTGTGTCGAATTATCCCACGTCGAACGCAGTTCGTACTCTTGAGCGGTGATCGCTTATTCCATTCTATCAAAAATTGGGTGTTCTCCCGACTTCAAAGCCAGGGTTTCGGTCCCATTTCTCTGGCAAGCATGCGCGTAAAATGTATATTTTTCAATCTAAAATTTCGAAGAAGTTTCAAGAAAAAGCATCTTTTTCGAGGGATGGGATCAGTCCCCGGGATTGATCCCTTCTCTTGAGGGATCGGTCCTTCTCTTTAGATTCAAGAATTAGGCGCCAGAGGGGTTATTCTTGAATCGAGAGAAAATTTGCTCCCAGGGAGTTAAATTCTCTCGCTACTTTGCATCTCATTGGTCCAAATTTTCTGTTTAGATCGGTTTCTCTCACTTTTGCCCGATATTGATCGAAAGTAATTCTATTGGTCTTGACTAAGATAATTACTTTCGATCAATATGGGGCAAAAGTGAGAGAAACCATTTAAACCGAAGATTTGGACCAATGAGATGCATAGTAGCGAGAGAATTGGGTCAAATTTTTTCTCCATTCAAGAATAGACCCACAGAGCGTGCTTTCTTGGGCCA
Organism: Oxystoma pomonae; assembly: GCA_963921995.1. Classification (NCBI taxonomy): domain Eukaryota; kingdom Metazoa; phylum Arthropoda; class Insecta; order Coleoptera; family Brentidae; genus Oxystoma; species Oxystoma pomonae. The sequence goes on along the minus strand of OY998166.1, from coordinate 73,823,374 downwards.
GTACCATAGAAATATAATGGGTTATATTTCTATGGCCAGTACCCTCTCCAGATAGGCCGATCAACTCATACCGATTTAGTGTCCTTTTCTCCAACTTCGCCGCCATTTTCACTCAAAAGTGACAGATAATCCATTAGTTTTCTGTCAAAATGGCGGCGAAGGTGGAGAAAAGGACACTACAACGATAAGAGTTGATCGGCGTATGTGGAGAGGGCATTGCTTGGGCCTTTGAACTGGGCCCGTATTCTTGACAGTCGGGGAGGTGTAGGGAGTAAAATTCTCCCGGGGAGTGAATTAGAGAGTATAGTCAAAATCAAGGGATAAATCGAGGGAATGCTGCGTCCTCCTAATCCAATGTAAGACAGCTCAGCAAAGGAGAATAAACCTTTAAAACTCGTTATTAATTTGGATTTTAGTACTCCTTTGTCACTCCCTAGTATGATCCGGGCCCCGGGAGCGCTCCCGTCTCTCACTTTCAAGAATAAGCACCCTGCCGGGAGGAGAACTTGCTAGGGAAGGTTTACAAAAAAGTGAGATGGAGATATGCCAACGGATAAAGGTTTGAAGAGGAAAAGGATACTCCCGCGGGAGCATTCCCTTTCAAGAATACAGACCCCGTAAATCCGCCTTTACTTATTTTTCTGGCCTGCGTAACTAGAGATAACTATCACAAGTTTATTGACTAACTATTTTGGTCTTGCTAACTTCAACTTCTTCGATTGCTCATTTGCCTGTCAGTCAAATATTTTTATTCCCTCTGATTTCTAGGCTTGTTGGGCGTTTTTAAAATTTTATCAAAAGAAATGGCCAAAAATACTTCTAGCTCAGCTTTTAGAAAAATTGACGTTGATCAGTATTGCGAAGACAACTACAAGGAAGATGAAGTGGACACTGTGGGCCCTCAAGGGCCTGACGACAATGAAATTAACAACTTGCTTCAAAAATATCCTTTTTTCGTATTTATTAGAGGTCAGTTTATGCAGTGTAGAGAAAAGTACGTTAACATATGTAAAGTTTGATTCATAGTGCCAATGTATGTCTAACACACCATAATGCAACCAACACAAGTATATTTGAACATATAGGATGTTTTCACAAATATCCTTTTTTCGTATTTATTAGAGGTCAGTTTATGCAGTGTAGATAAAAGTACGTTAACATGTGTAAAGTTTGATTCATAGTGCCAATCTATGTCTAACACACCATAATGCAACCAACACAAGTATATTTGAACATATAGGATGTTTTCACATCCTACTCAATACCTATTGAAAAGATTGTCTTCTTTTTCTCCATCCAATAAAGAGCATGATATACAAAAGAACAAGATGCTTAATTTTCCATACATATTGAGGCAATTTTCAGCCTGGAATGATTTATCTTCGGTATATACCACGGTTATTCTTTCAGTTGACAATTTTGACAGCAAGTTTGATGTCATATCCTCCCAGCAGTCAAGAATCATAAATGAATGAACCTCGGAAATGCATTGGTCAAAGAGTAAAGGGTTATGTTTTTGTCACTTGTGATAAATATTAAATTATAGAATACTGTTTATTTTAAAGTTTTTTGCTCAGAAGACACCTCAAAAGGTCATTTTACAAAAACATACCATTTTAAGCAGAAGACTTGCTGTTTGTAGGTCGTTGATCTTGATCAACATTCCTAATCCTTAGTCTACCACTACTTGGTATTTTCCTTCCATTTCTTGAACCCAACCACAGAAAAAAAAACAACCTTAAAAAGCTATACTGAACAGATAAACATAAGTCCAGAGTCTGGTTATAAATAGTAAATATCAAAAGCAAATAAGCTGATCCATTAAGTCACAATTTCCCCGTTCTTTGGTTAAAACCATTATCGTGAAAATGCATTGGTAAATACCAATTAATAATCATTCCAGGCTGAAAATCACCTCTGAATACAAAGTGAAAACATACTAATAAATTGTCAAAGTAGGTCTGTATGTCTAATAAATTGTCAAAGTAGGCCATTAATCACATGATGGCCCTTTAATTTTAAGATGCAGATTAAACAAAGTGAGTATTTTATAGAGTAATCCTTTCTGATTCAGGTGGAAGCATTTTATTAGTACTTATTTTATCTCTCTTGCACTTGCACACTGTGGATAGGCATTGTCTCTCTCAGTTTATCCTGAAGATCAGACCAGATTGGCTTGAACAGAGACAGTTGAGCTATTTGAATTTCCACATTTAATTGGGAATTTTGAGTTTATTATTAAAATTTTGGCAAAATGCTTGTTTTCCCTGATTCAAAAAAGATTACTCTGTAAAAAAATCACTGCTTAATCTGCTTCTTTTTCCACTTTGCCAAACTTTACATTTACAATTACATATTTTTTTTGTTAGACTGCCCTATTAGTTTTTTGGCTATGAATTTGGAACCAAAATAGACTCTGATCCTGTTCTGTATTTGCTGTGACTGTTCATATAAGTGAGTATTGTTTCAATATTTACAGACTTTCTTATAGGAATTATTTAACCTCTCTTATTTGACTTTCTGGCACAGTTCTGTTTTTTAAGGATCTTTTCTAGCTAAAAAAATTTGTCTCAGACAGAAATTAAGAAAAAGTGTAAAAGGACCTCCATAAACCTAGCCAGCCCACCTCACAAAATCCAAATTTTAATAATTCCAGAGTTTTTCAGAAAATTTAAAAAAAAAGGGAGGCTTGCTAGCTTTATACAACCCTAGCAAGCCAACCTTAAATAAAGGTTGACAATATCCCTTAAGATATCTCAGAATTATGTGTGTGCTCCATGGAAATCGAAAAAAAACAAAAATTTTTTTACTTTTTAAGTGATTTTTTTTTTTTAAATGTTATGGGCTCGCTATCTTTATATAAACCTAGCAGGCCCAACCTTACATAAAGGTTGACAATATCCCTTAAATATCTAGAGCTAGTATTAGATGGAGAAAAAATTCTCAAAAATATTCACAACAAAATTTGATCTCAAATTTATTCAAGGCCACTCAAATGATTTTTTTACTGTTAGGTATGTTTGGCACTTCAGGGTATATTGACCTTGAACAAATTGGAGATCAAATTTATTCAAGGCCACTCAAATGTTTTAAATTTTGTTGTGAATTTTTTCATGAATATTATTTATATGCTTTTTATGTGCTCCATGGAAATAGAAAAAATACTAAAGATTTTTTACTTTTTTAGTGATTAAAAAAAATGTTATGGGCTTGCTAGGTTTATATGATAACTAAAAAAGTAAAAAATCTTTACTTTTTTTCTATTTTCATGGAGAACATAAAAAGCACATAATTCTGAGATATTTAACGAATATTTTTAACTTTGGGCCTGCTATAAGGTAACCAACCGTCCCGGTTTGGCCGGGACAGTCCCGATTTTTAACCATTTGTCCCAGGGAAAAAATCCGTCCCGATTTTTAAGTAAAAGTTCCGGTTCGCCCTGGTTTTGATACCACTGTATTTTGTAACTTTAAAATCACTGCAATTAAAAAAGAGGATGTTCTCTGCCATCTATAAATTTTAATTGAAACCTTACTTAAATTATTTTTCTTTAATAAGAATTTTGAAAAATACATCTTAATATTATTAGGGGTGCATATAAGAAAAAATACATGATATACAATACATTGAATGGAGGGAGTGTCCCGATTTCGCCCCTTTAGGAGTTGGTCACCTTAACTTGCTAGGTTTATATGTAGCTAGCGAGCTCATAACATTTTTTTTCTAATCACTATAAAAGTAAAAAATTTAGTTTTTTTTCTATTTTCAGCACATAAAAAGCACATATTTCTGAGCGATTTAACTAATATTTTTAAACTTTCTTTAAGGGTGGGCGTGCTAGATTTATATAAAGCTAGCGAGCCCACAACATTTTTTTTTAAATAACTAAAAAAACTCATTAAAAAGTTTATTTTTTTTATTTTTTTAATAATTCTGAGATATTTAACGGATATGTTTAACCTTTATTGAAGGTTGGGCTTGCTAGGTTTATATAAAGCCGAGTATAAAGCTAGTGAGCCCACATTTTTTTTTAATTTTCTCAAAGACCACATAATTCTGGAATAAAATAACAATACATATAACAGATGGAAAGTCAAAATTTCAAGATTTGTTTACCAAAATCTTGATGTTTTCACTTATCTGACATTTATGGGGGAGGGGGTGTAGTATAGTATAGCTGCAGTTGAAAATTAACAGAAAACTTAAGGAAAAATACTGTGTGCTGCATCAGGCAAAAGAAATTTCTTGTTTGTAAAAATTCTGAAATTGTTTGTAAAAATTCTGAGATTATTTGTTCTCCAAGAATATATAAGTCCCAATATTTTTTATTGCATTTTTTTTCTTAACATTTTAATACAGGTAAATTGGTCGATGCATTGAAAACAGTTATTAAAAATGCTCCACTTGGTAGTAAAAATCAGCAAGTGAAGGTAAGTAATCATCCAGCAAAGATAATTTTTGTATAATTTCCAACTCAAGATTTTCATAATTAAACCGCTAAAACTTGTCTCAATATTTCTAAAATTTAATTTGTATGAAAACATTCTTCCAATAGTACAATTTGTTACTAGCATATACAGAGTAATTCACGACGAATGGGACATAGTCAAACCATAGTCACTATGGACTAAGCCCATTCCATATCTGGTAATAAATTTTACCTGGTGGCGTTTTTAAGGGATACACACGGTGATTATCAAAATATTCGAAAACTGTCCATTTTAATATCTCAAAAACTAAGCAACCAAAAATTATGAAACTTTGCACGCTAATTACACTTCCGAAGATCAATAAACATGTTTTTAAAAATTTGGAGTTTTCAGGTCCACACTTTTAAATCTTACTTAAAAACAACACCCTGTAACTTACAATAAATAAATTTTCTCCAAAAAGACTAGGATTAGTACTTATTACTTAAGAAAAATTAACGCGCAATTTTTTGTTTTTGCTAATAAAAAAATAGTTTTTTAAAAAATGTGTAAATTTATCCGGTGCCTTTCTGTAGCATAGATTTACCAGAATCATTTTAATATAAATCATCACATTGACACCAAAATTAAAAAAGGGGTTATTTTAATAAAGTTTAAGTATTTTTTTACAAAAAGCAAAAAAAAATCCTGTGATTTGTGATTTTATTTATTTTTTATCTTTCAATACCTACATAACTTTACAGCTTTATTTACACGCACATCTCGATATTGTACCGCGAATTATGAAAAAGGATTAATCTTTGTAAAGCTTAAGTATCTTTTTGCACAAAGAAAAGAAAGAATGTTCTGGGTGTCTATTCTTGAATCGAGAGAAAATTCGCTCCCAGGGAGTCAAATTCTCTCGCTGCTATTCATCTCATTGGTCCAAATCTTTGGTTTAAATCGGTTTCTCTCACTTTTGATCGAAAGTAATTGACTAATTGGGCAAAAGTGAGAGAAACTGATTCAAACCGAAGATTTGGATCAATGAGATACATAGTAGCGAGAGAATTTGTCTTCCTGGGAGCAGATTTTCTCTCGATTCAAGATAGACCCACCGGAGTCTGATTTTCGAATCTATAGGAACATATCCTCATACCTGTACTAAATAATAGCCAATTTTTAGGTCAGTCTCTTTCTATACTGTGTAAAAGGAGGGCCGAAAGATAAACCGGTATGTGTGGACCGCGTTCGAATGCGACTGCTTTAAATCAATATTGCACGAGTGGGTGGAGGGCATTCGTGTTGTTTCGCATGAAAAACCGGTTATTCTTTCACGTACTACCCATGAATCATCATAGCGGCATATCTTTTGCCTCCTATTCTATACACGGTATAGGAAGAGACGAAAGTAGCCACATGCGAATAAATTCGTATGGTTTCGAAATTGGAGATTAATCTGCTGATTGCACCCTAGATTGATGATCATTCATTAGGATGCCTGAATAAGTGTAAGGGCAATTTCAAAAGTAACAGATTTTCAAATTAATAATTCAAATTTTATTTTTTTTTTAAATAAAAAAATGTATTTATTTTATTTTTAAATTTTTAAAAATTTTAATTTTTTTGAAAACTAAAAAAAATTAAAAATGATTGTTGTCTCTTTACTTTACTAAAATATGTTATGTGTGTATGTCTGAAGTGATGCTGTAATATATTATGTACCGAAACATAATAATTAAATAAAATCATAAATCCGGACCTGCATCTTATTGGCTTTTTGTAAAAAAAATACTTAAACTTTATTAAAAAAACCCCTTCTTATAATTTTTGTGTCAATTTGATTATTTGCATTTAAAATGATGCAAATTTACACATTTTTTAAAAAACAATTTTTTTATAGCAAAAATAAAAAGTTGCGCGTTAATTTTTTTTTCTTTAGTAATAAAGGCTAAAACTCGGCTTTTTAGAGAAAATGAAAAAATTTCTTAATTGTAAGTTACAGGGTGTTGTTTTGAAGTGAGATTTAAAAATGAGAAAAAAACCAAGTCAGGACCTGAAAATACCAAATTTTTAAAAACATGTTTATTTAACTTCGGGGATGTAATTAGCGTGCAAAATTTCATAATTTTGTGTTGCATAGTTTCTGAGATATTAAATTGAACACTTTTCGCATATTTTGATAAATCACCCTGTATATCCGTTAAAAGCGCCACCAGATAAATTTTATTACCAGATGTGGAATGGGCTTAGTCCACAGTGCCCATGGTTTGATGTCCCATTTGTCGTGAATCACCCTATATACCTATTGGAGAATACTGTTCGCAGTTTGCTAGCTAAAATAAAAGGATAGGTATATAATATAATACCATTTACAGTATAATATATGTCACAAAGGTAGGGATGTAGATAATTATTTTTTTAGGACAATGCACTGAACCTTACACTAAAAGTACTTCTTTCAATTAAACCCTCACAAATTGAAGAAGCTGTTAACTCTCTAGATACAGATTCAATAGACATTCTTATGAAATATGTGTACAAAGGCTTTGAGAACCCATCAGAAGGAAGTAGTGGACATCTGTTGGTGTGGCATGAAAAGGTTTATAATGTAGGTGGAGTTGGTTGTATTATTAGAGTACTCTCTGACCATTGGAGAGTGTAAGAAAAAATATTAAGAAAATAATTTATTCATTTTAAATAGTTCTATTGTCTGATGAAAGAGTATCATTGTGCAATTCGATGCAAAAAACATCATGAATGATATAAATCTTTATGGCCATGCACATATTTTAATTGTAACTTATCATTGTTCAATAGTGCTCTTATAGAGGGGATTTACCATATGACGCAATTTTAAATTTCTAAACTAATTACAAAAGAGTGATGGCTTTAAATGATACAGCATCAGTGCATGCAGGGAGGGCTTAGGAGTCCCCCCCCCCAGAGTTACTTCAAAAAGTTGAATTTTCTCCAATAATCTACTCATAATTTGAGAATATTCAGCCCCTAGGAACAATTTTTGAGTACGCCTCTGGTTACTTAGTTACATATTAGGTCCCTCTGCCTAGTTCAAAATCAGGCAAAAAAGCGCAAAAAAGGTAACACATAATGTGTACCTGTTCAAATAAAAATATAGAAAACTGAGTTAAATTTTTTTGTAAAATATTTTTGGTAGGTAATAAGTTTATTTAGATGTATTTTGATAGGCATATTTTTAAATAAATGAAATATATATGAGATTTTGCTTTTTATGCATATATATAGGGATGGAATTTCATAAATACATAGATTTCAAATTACAGCGAACCGATAAAAGAACTAGTGCAAAGTTTAGCCACGAGTTGTAAACACTATTTTCTTAAAATTCTCTTACAAAAGTTAGAAACACACAATAAACGACGACGAGTCACCATTTTCCTGCTATAAATCAAAGCTATGGCGCTGCATAAGGCATAATAGAGCTTTTTCTTCTCCACTGCATTACTATAATCCCTTTTAAAGGTGATTTTTTTTTCGCACAAATGTGGTTGTTATTTGCGAAGCATTGTTTATCAGAAATAGATATAAAAAAATATATAATTTGGTCTTCATTTTATCGCGCGCACGTGGACGAAATTGAAAAAATACAGAGGAAATTTCTTAAGTTTATGTGGTACAGGTGTGAAAATGTTTATCCTGAGATTGGTTTTTCCCAATCAAATTCTGTTGGATAGGTTTTCTTTGCAGACATTAGAAGCTCGGCGAAAATTAGCTGAAATAAATTTTATTTATAAGCTCATCAATAATATCATCGACCAACATTGAAAAATTTTTCCCTATTAATCGGATTTGTAACTCATACAATGATGTGCAGGACCAATTTGACATATTTAACTGCAGTGAGAAAACGATGAAAAACATTATTCTCTAACTTCCTAATTTATTTATATAATTGACTCTCGTTTTATTTTATTTTAATTTTTTTACCGTATTTTTTGTACTTTTAACTATTTTATCTATACCATGTGTGTGTCTACGTGAATTAGCGTGTGTGAATTTTTATTTTTTTTGCCCTGTACTTTTGGATCTACGTCTGCAATTTTGTTACTTTACCCTGACTGTTTTTACTATGTAATAATTAAGTAGGTATGGAAATAATAATAAATTTATTAGACTTAATTTAGTCTAATGTGTAGGTAAAAAATATCTCTTTCTAATTTAGTTTGCTTTTTGGCCTCCACTCTATAACTGGAACTTGTTCTGTTGAGTGGGTTGTTAAATAAATAAATAAATATTTATAAAGCATCCAAAATTGGGACAATTCTTAAAAACCCGACCATACCAGACGCTTTATGACCGGAGACTACGCGAAAAGGAAACTTTTTCTGCAAATTATACCTATACCTACAGTGGCGTATTCCAAAAAAAAAGGGACTTTTTTACATATTTAGTGTCTGATCCTCGAACATTCTGAGTATGGAGCAAAAAATTGAAATAAAAATGCCCGAAATTGACTTAGCGCAAATCACTAAAAATAAATTTAGGGACTTCAACAGAAAATTTAAAATGAACTTGACTTTTAGTCGTGCAACTTACAAAAAAAAATCACTGTAATTTTTTAAAATTTGTGAGCCTCCTCTTCATAGAACGCGAGCCGCCACTGTGGTCCTTGCAACTTTACCTACGCAAGTTTCTATAATTTATTGACTAATCACTTGACCAATGACAGGAAGTTTATAGTGATGATTTTAACGAAATTTGACGCAAGTCGTATTCAAGGGATAAAAATATATAAAGCCAAAAAAATTTTATCTCCCCCGCCCCCTCACCCCAAATAAGGTTTGTATAGGCACAAAACATGGTAGGTATATTTTTTGAACGACTAGGTCGTCCTACCCACCCAATTAAAATGTAATTTAGTAGGAAACATTTAAGGAACCAATTAAGCTACAAAATTTTTTCCCTCCCACTTTTATTTACAAATTTTTCTTAAATTGTGGCTTGGTTCTTTAAATGTTTCTACTAAGTTTCATTTTATTGGTTTTCTGGAACGACCAAGTCATTCAAATATATGCCAGGTAATTTTTTGTCACTACCTATTTTATTTGAGGGGGTGGAGAGTTTAATTTTAAATTTTAGAAGGATATATGCAGTTTACCCCTTTGGGGCTAGTTGCAGGCAATCGACATGATTTTTTTATATTTTTCTTGCAGTTTAGTGGATTTTTTCGCCTCTAAATTATATCGCCATAGGCAGTTTCCTAGCTTGCACGGAAAAAAATTGGATTTTTTTTACAAAAATTGCAACTGAGTGTGTTTTGGTCACAAAATGGTGGGATTGTTATCCCGATTTAATTTAACTCTTTGGACGCGTATTCTTGAACAGGGAGCGGCATAGATCTATGGCGAATATTATATTCTTGAGCGATGATCCGATCTTCCGGATCTCATGAAAATCGTGCGTTTCCGATCGCATGGTCCGAAACCGGGGAACAGCGTTGAATCAATGTGAAGCTTGCGCAATAAAGAGGTTTTTTTTGGAATATATTGCTTCCTAAACTGCTTTTCGATCGTGGGAGGTGATAGATCGCATGCGATAGATACCATCGCACGAGAGGAAGACCGGATCATATGACTCAAGAATACAGCCCCTGGTAACCCGCTATTGAGAAACTGGTTATAAATATCTTTTCTCGTTATCCTCAAATATTGCAGAGAACAACATGAACATATATAGGGGTTTCCATTGGTAAAATTAGTGCGCCACTGAGTGCAGATTAAATGGAACATGAAAAAAACTGCACCCAAACCAGAACACTCGTTTCACTTAGGGCCATTGAAAAACCCATTTTGTTGCTCATTAGTGGGTTTTGTCATAGGCTAGCCTTCCATTAGCAGATTTTCCGCTCGGTTTTCAAGTTATGGTAAAGGTGCCAATCGTTCTGTCACTGTTTCACTTACACACAAACAAGGTCAAATTTCAAAATCCTGTCGGAAAAAAAGCTTATGGAAGTTTTAGCCTTAAGAGAGGGAATACTGGTCAACAGACCATTCCACAAGGACCAGCACGCATATAGAGAGGGTAGATCAACGGAATCGGCTCTTCATGCAGTAGTGCACAAGGCAGAAAAGGCCCTTCAGCACAAGGAGTACGCACTCATGGTATTCTTTGATGTGAAAGGAGCCTTCGACAAGGCAAGAATGCAGATAATAACATCTGCCCTTCAGGAAAGAGAAGCTGAAGCACGTCTGACCGAATGGGTAAAGTCTGCGTTAACATGGAGAGGGAAGCACAGGCAAACTTGGGAGAGGCCAAGGTCAAGGTGGATGTGACGAGGGGCTGCCCTCAAGGCAGCTGCCTTTCTCTTTATCTGTGGTGCCTTATAATGGACGACCTCCTAAGTCGCCTGACACAGGAAGGATTCGACGTGAAAGCATACGCAGACGACGGCGTGGTAAAGGTGGTTGGCCGCTTCCTCACCACTGTCCGCGAAAGAATGCAAAAGGCTTAAGTATCTGGGAGTCATACTGAACAAGGGACTCACGTGGAGGCAGCATGTTGCCAAAAAGACTGAAAAAGTCCAGGCAACAATGTGGCAGTTGCGCCGAGTGGTCGGTTGAACCTGGGGGATCACCCCTGGGTACCGATTCTGGAAGTCATAGGAAGTGATCGTTCGCCTGAGAGAAGAAAAGTAAATTCAACCAATAAACGCGCTTAAAAGCAGTGACCAGACGATCGAATAATCACCAAACTATTATGGGCACGCGCAGAGCTGCCTCAAACAACAATTTTTGAGCGAAGCCGTTCTCTCGACTAGAACCAGTAGTTGGGAGTTGTAGGAAAGCTCGTATGAAAAACGTCACTTGTATTATTTCTATTGGACGAACGACCGATCGATATTTTACTCGCTAATGCGCATGCTACGGCAAACTTGACCGTCTTTTAGAGTAGGACTCGCACAGTGGTCGATTTTTGTAAAAACGCGGACATTAAAAAAAACTTTCACATTATAATTTAATCGTACAAAATATTTACTTTTAATAAACAAACAGGATGATCGTGTGAATTTTCACATTTATCTTAAGACATTTTTAAGAGGAAAAAGATATATATTTATTAATTAGCTAAATTAAAGTAAAAATGTTAGTTTAGAAAACTGAAACTTTTAAATGAAACATCCAATATATTATTGCATTTTATTTTTAAATTCTAAGCATTTTTATATAACGTACCCTATGTCGATCTTCAACTGTTTTCGAGATATTAACAGTTGAATACTGTAATACTCTGGGTCTTCTATTTGAAATTTAAATAGTTTATTCTTTGGCCAACTATTCGCCTAGCAACATCGTTCTCAACTAAAAAGCCAGTTAACTCCTAATTGACAAGTAAAACATAGATTTTCTGTCAGTTTGGTGTCAATATGGCACCGATCATAGGCCAAAGGATACTAAAACGAAAATGAGTTAACTGGCTTTTTAGTTGAGAACGGTGTTGCGCCTAGTATCTTGATAACCATATAGGGGCAAATTTAGATACATTTTGAATTTTTCCATTAATGTTCGCGTTTTCCGGAAAATCGACCACCGTGCGTCGTTCGAATGACTTTTGTGCGATAGGCCGGTCCCAGAATACGGAATTTTGGATTTTAATAGAAGTGGTCACTTCTCAGGGTATGATCGTTCTCTTACGCCCAGAATCGAGCCCCAGGAACCTATACTATACATCATTAGATCGAGAATCCAATATGGGTCATTGGTCTGGTGGCCTGTAGTAGAAAAACTGACCACTTCCAGAAAGCTCATGAGCCTGCAGGGGAATAACAGGCGCAATGAGGACTACCCCCATTAGAGCCCTAGAAACCATCTTAGGTCTCCCCTCACTTCCAACTTGGATCAAGAAGGAAGCGATGGCAGCGCACCTACGACTGAGAGACAAGGGCCTATGGAAGGGCAAAGGGGAAAAAGTGGGTCATCTGGCAATCGAGAAACGGGTAACAAAAGAGTTGCCTCTTCTAAAGATGCCAGTAGGGACTCCTTTGAAACTATGGAGGTTTGACAAAAAGTACAAAGTCACAATACCTGAGCGGGATTGGTGGCAGGGAGAAGAATTCCAATACGAATTAAGCAGAGACGCGACGGTCTGCTACACTGACGGATAAAAACTGTCAGTCAGGCAGATAACAGGCGCAGGAGTGTATGCGGAAGACCTAGAGATTCAAGAAAGCTACCCGCTTGGCGAGCACGCTACGGTCTTTCAGGCGGAGGTATACGCCATTATTATGACGGCAACCCTACCAGAGGTCAGAAATGGTAGGAGGGACATTTGCATATGTTCCGACAGCCAGGCTGCCCTCAAGGCCCTTAGTTCACCAAAAATTGTCAGTAGACTAGTGGAGGAGTGCGTTAACGCGCTACAGACATTGGCTAAGGGCAGAGTGTTGGACGACTCCGCCTGCCCAGCATGTGGATGGGCAGAGGAATCAGAGGTGCACCGATAGGAGAGTGTGACGGGTACGAACCCATTATATTTCTATGGGTACGCCAGATTGAGGCAGCAGACATGGGGTGCTCCCACAATAGAAGAGGAGGAGCTACACTCTCTAAGATGGTCTGACGTGCTGACCTTCGTAAGGAAGGCCCGGAGTGGGAGCGGGAGGATAAGGGCGCGAGACGGGGTATGCGGGCCGCCCCTTACTACTACTACTACTACTACTACTACTACTACTACTTAAAATATAAAGGCGGGAAAAAGTTTTCGGTGCGCCACGAGTCCTCGGAGACAGTGCGAAAAAAGTTGCACTTGTGCAAAAACCGAAATTATCAGTTTCCCAGTGGAACATGAAAACTGAAAAAGTGCACCCCAATGGAACAGCAGCACCATATATACATATATGAGCAGCACCGACTCAGTTGTGCACTAGTGGCACACCAGTTTTACCAATAGAAACCGCTATCAGTCGTGCACTGCTGGTGCACCAGTTTTACCAATGGAAACCACTAATAGTTCTGTAACCTCAATAATTTTATTATTTTTATTTGGATTAAAGGACGTTATGGCTTTAAGATTGAGGAGTTTTTTTGTAAATTGCAGCTCCCGTTTAGTATTGGAAGAACCAGCATCAACATTTGTCAGGTAAATAAATTGTGAAGTTAGTTTTGCTGTGGTTATCGCCATCTTACCGGGGCTAAAGTTACGACAGTCACGTGACAATTTCTATCTTATTGGCTCTTATTTTTACAAAAAGTGCTAACCAAGGCAATCCCGACCTGAAAAACAGCTATTGTACATCTAATATGACTGACAGTAGATAGTAGGAAAACGAAAAGTATGAATCAAGATCTCTTGTTCCCTTAGGAAAAGAGAAAGGGACAAGATAGTTTTTAATATAAATCTTTTAACTAGCCTGTCTAACATGATTTGTTCCAGTCACAGCACATGTACTAATTTTAGACCAGTCACAGAACATGGACTAGCTGCCATATATGATCAGCTAAAAATATATGCACTCACTCTCAACTTCTGGCGAATCCATTGACAAAATCCACTTGACAAAAGCATGCCATTTAGGTCTAAAATGGTAAAAAAAAAACATCTTGATGTTAATATTGAGTGGATCACTGATTTGCTAAGGGATATGAGAGAGAGATTCAAGGCTCTAAGCCTTCTTAATAGGCAAAACTCTTAACTTAATGTCCAGGCAAATGGTAAATGATTACAGAAAACTCTATAGAGCGGAAGTGTCCAAGGCAAAAAAAAGCAGTCATGACGAGTATATCAGCAATGCTAAAAACAAACGGCCAGGCCATGTGGAGGCTAATTTAATCTCAGTCAAATGTAAACTCAGCTCCAGAAAGCTGTAAACTTTAATGACTTTTTTACTAACATGGCTGAGGAAGTGATTAACAATCTGCCCAATTGTCAAAAATCTTTCCATGGTTATCTTAGTGGTAACCTTAGCCAAAATAGTTTTAAATTTGAAAAAGTTGCTGTAAAAATGGTGGCTGACAAAATCTCCAATCTTAAAAACAGTAATAGTAAAAAAAAAATTTGAAAGACATTTTGAGCTGCCCGAGGAGCTGCCCACTAACAGATTTGTTCAACATATGTATTCAAAGTAGTCACTTCCCAACCTTTCTTAAAATAGGGAAGGTAATACCAATTTATAAAAACAAAGGTGATGCAGATGATTATAACAACTATTGTACCATCACTCTCTCCCATCGTTGTGTTAAAAGATCAGATGACTGACTACTTTGAGTGGAACAATATTTTCACTCAGAGTCAATTTGGTTTTAGAAACAAATATTCAACCACTCTTGCAATGAACAAGCTGACAGAGTTTGTAGCGCAGAGCTTCAAGAGCAGGCTGGACACATGCCTCCTTTTTGGACCATACCAAGGCTTTTGACTGTATTTCATATGAAATACTGTATAAAAAACTTCAGCACTACAACTTTCACCCTTTTAGCATTGCTTTGGTTAGGTTTTAATGGTCTAGACTCTGGGAGACCGAGGATACAGCATGGAGTCCCGTAGGGCTCTGTGTGGGGTCCTCTGCTTTTCCTTATCTACATTAATGACCTTGCAAACTTTTCTGATATTGTAGAATTGTTACTTATACTTTTTGCTGATGACACCATGACTCTACAACATTGTCAACCATCTGATCCAATTAGGGATACCATAGAAAGTACTTGAGAAAGTACCCATGCCAACAGTGAAGACCGATTTCTTGCAAATACATTAAATCTTAATATTAGCAAAACACAAAACTTAAATTTTACTCTTTGAAGAACAAAGTCAGACCTGCAAACAGATGAATCAGTGAAATTTCTTGGGGTGTATCTAGATCCCGGCCTAACTTGGAAGGCACATGTGGACAGCCTGAGCTCCAAACTCTCAATAATTACATTTTTAATTAGAAACTTTACCAAAAAAAATAACTCAGCAGATATTTTAGCTACACCTTCGCTGTGTTAGAATTATGGCAGGGTTGAAATACCAAGAATGTTGCAAAAATAGTTTTTAAAATTTTAAAATCCTAACATTTTCAAGCTTTTTCATTTTCAATTGTCTATTGTATGTTAAGAAACTATTAAGGCATAAAACTTTTTAATATCCTACCACCAGACATAAAAGCACTGGATGAAAGAAAGTTATGGAAAAATAAAAACATTTTTGATTGCCAATGCATTCTGTTCCTTTGAGGATTACCTTAATGGCACTTTTAAGTTTTAGTTGAGTAGGGAATTATTTTAATCTGTTTTAACTTTTTTTCTATACTTTGTAAACTTGTTCTTTTTAATCTGTTTGTATCTTTTTCTTTTTTATAGTGTGTTCTTGCTCTTGATAAAGAACACGCTCTATAAAAGAAGAAGATACAATGAGTTTTGAAAATGAACTCAATACCCATGAAAACATAGCAAGTATTAGTTAGTGATCACAGCAAAATTGTAACATTACCAAAAACAAACAAAGCAAGCATCTTAGATTGTAAATGTTTTATTCCTAAATAATAATAATTGTTTATTTATAAGAACATTTATGTAAAATTTATCTATTTTTGTATTTTGACATGTAAAAGCACATTTTGTAATATTTTACCAATAAATAAACTAAACTAAACTAAAAAAATTAAAAAAAGAATATTCTGAAAGATTCTAAATTAAAAATAAGTACAAAACTGTAACTGACCAGTTTTATTGACACCTTTAGAAAAAAACATGAGAGGTTCAAGTGTATTGAATAATGTTAAGAAAAGTAGGAGTCATATATTTCAATAATTTTTTTAATAAGAAGTACACTTGATTTCATAAAAAACGCATAAGTACATGAATTTTTTCCTTCACAAAATTTACATTTTCATTAGTGTATACTCTAAAGCAACACCAGCTTAGTAAGCCTGCCAGCTTTAGTATTTAATATGACATTTTGTCAATTTTTCAACATTTACAAAAGTTCAAATTATAACTTGAGACTGCTGGTTCATAAAGAGAGCGGGCAGCCATTTTGGGGTTAATAAAATGATGAGTATAGAGGTCGAGATAGGTATTGGAAAAAGCATTTATTGGAAAATAATTCCATAAATAGGAATCATGGATCAGGATGATCAAAAGTAAGCTCTGGGGCTGTATTCTTGAAAATGTGGGAGCATTCTTTTCCTCTTTACACTTCTATACATTGGCATATCTGCATTTCACTTTTTTATAAACCACGCCCACTTCCCTAGCAAGTTCTCCTCCTGGCAGTTCAAAGATAAGAGGCTCATTGACTACCTTAGACAAAATCCTTCTTCGATTTCAGTTGAAACAGCTAATGTGACAATATTTTCTGCATAGTCCATAGAAGACTAAAAAATATGAAATCTTTTTTAACAGAAGTTTTTTAACAGGAACAAAAACAGGCCAGGGTAATTTTTGCACTGGACAACTTTCACCGTGTGTTTTTGCTGTTTTATGATTTTTTTAGTATGGATTTTTTTTTTAAATATAGTTTGCTATGTCCCTTAAGTTAGCAGTAAAAAGTCAGCAGTGCAAAGATTTTATAATTGGAATAATTAGTGTTAACAAAGTGCTAATTAAATGCCAAGTCACAAAATTTTGTGCTATTGTAGTTTCCAAGATATGATCTGCACTGATAGCTACCTGTTAAAGATAGAAAGTAGTAGAGTGGTGTAAATGATCCAGAAAATTAAATGCTTGTATTGTGTTTTTAAGTTTTTTCTGCATATTTTTTAAAATTAATGTGGTCCACTGCTAACTTTGGGTTGTATACATATTTGAGTTCTTGTGAAAGAAGATGTTTATAGTGTTTTTGTTATTGGAATAAGTTAGTGCTATTTAGGTGCTAATTAAATGCCAAGTAAGCAAATTTTGTGCTCTTATAGTTTCTAAGATATGCAGTCACCAAATTAATTTTAAAAAATTTGCAGAAAAAAGTAGAAATATAATTTTTTTATTGAAATGGCAGCATTTAATTAGCATTTAATTTTCTGGACCATTCAGACCACTTTACCACTTTTCTGGACCATTCTAGCATGGTGCAGTGCTATGTTTAACTGGTAGCTACCAGTGCAGGCCAAATCTCGGAAACTACAAAAGCACAAAATTTGGTTACTTGGCATTTAATTAGCACTTAATTAGCACCAATTTTTCCAATCATAAAATCTTTGCACTGCTGACTTTGTACTGCTAACTTTAGGGACGTTGTCAACTTTTATTGAGTTGAGCTTAAACATCAATACTGTGCATGCCAGAAAGTCTAAAAAATTAGTTACAGTAATCTTTCTTTTTCCAAAAAAGCAACATCTAAAGAAAGAAAAATATGCCGCGTCTTTGGAAAACGTTACTACACACAGTCCGCTATGTGATTTTTTTTAAAGAATAATATCCCCAAAAATACCTTGAAAACAACTCAATCTCTACTGATCTCTCAATGATTAAATTCGTCATTCTAAAGCAAACTAAAAGTGGGTGAAAAGTAAAAAAAATATACTATGAAATAAGAAAAACATAGCAAACCAACTTTTTGCCAAATCTCTTAAAAATAAACCACACTAAAAAACAGAATCAAGAACAAGAAAATCTTCTTTAACATTCTTAAGGTATTTCTTAAATAGAAATAATAACTGTGTAGAGATTATTGGGAATTAGGTCACCTTGTTATTGTTGTATACGTTTAATTCATAAGCAACGTTTCGACAATAGCTTTTGTCTTCCTCAGGCTAAAAAATAGAGTTTTTTTTATAAATATTTGCCTGTAAAGATTAAACAAAGAGAACTTATATGATTAACAAGTAATAAAAGGTAGTTAACATATTGTTTCATATAATACCGTTTTTTTTTTTTGTAATGTTCAATTCTAAAATTGTATATGATTATAATTTTATTTATATATGAAAGTTGATTTGAATTTAAAACAAGAATAAAACAAATTAACAAAACTATTAACAAAACAACAAATTAACAAAACTAATCCAAACTAGGTAGTTTAAAATTCATAATATTTCTTATTTGTACACATATACACATACTTAAATTATTTCTTTGGTTTACTAGGATACAGAAAGATGTTTAGGTTGTTTTTTATTGTTATTAATAAAATTCTACTTCTACTTTTATTAAATAAATACATTATGGCGCTAACAAGTGACAAAAAATTAAGAATGTAAATCTTACCTTCGAATTTGGTTGTATACTTGGGTAGGCTGGTGATGTACATTTTTAAACTATTACACATAATACAAAACAGCAAAGCAGTTGGAATGAAGAACAATCGCAGAACGTTAGGCCAAAAACAGTAAATATTCTAACAAATTATCTTAATAAAAATAATAATAATAATGACAAACAAAAAATACACTAATATAGCTAAACAGTATAAAGAAACAACACAATATTTAAAACAAAACACTGACATTAACGTAAGCAGGGCAGATAAGGGTAATAACACAGTTATAATGAACAAGACAGAATATATAAACGCTATGGTGGAGATGTTAAATGATACCAACACTTACAAGCTCTTATCATCTGATCCAACTGGTAGACACCAATCTAAAGTC
Source organism: Oxystoma pomonae (assembly GCA_963921995.1). Taxonomy (NCBI): domain Eukaryota; kingdom Metazoa; phylum Arthropoda; class Insecta; order Coleoptera; family Brentidae; genus Oxystoma; species Oxystoma pomonae. Next base: position 73,804,417 of record OY998166.1, on the reverse strand, counting down.
AATACCTTTATCAATGATCTTAAAGAAGCTAACTATATTGATGAAGCTAAAAAAACAAAAAATCATGCTTCAGTCTCACCCAAATTATACGGCTTAAAGAAAACCCACAAACAAGGTGTAAAAATGAGACCAGTGGTCAGCTGCATAAACTCCACAGCTTACAAAATAGCTACATGGTTACATACAATTCTTAACCCTATTACAACCACCTTTCAATTTAACATCAGAAACTCTTTCGAATTTGTTGAAAAAATTAAAAATGTAGTTATTCTGGATGACTATATATCTATTGATGTTATCTCACTTTTCACAAACATTCCTAAATCTTTGGTTTTAGAAATAGTAAAAAAAAATAAACGATTTATGTCAGCTTACAGCAATATACCCATAGATATAATTTTACAAATGATTTCGCTATGCTTTGATACTAGTTATTTTTCCTTTGACAAAAAAATATACCAACAACTTGATGGAAGTGTTATGGGTAATCCTAGCTCCCCAGTACTAGCAAACCTTGTAATGAATTTTGTCCTTAATGAAGTTTTCAAAAAGAGAGACTTCCCCTTTCTTTTTGTATACGTAGACGACACAATTTTATCTATCCCTAAGGATAAGCAGGATGAAATTATGAATATTTTTAACTCAATTCACCCTAAGATTCAATTTACTTCTGAAATTGAACAAGATCGGAAACTTCCATTTTTGGATGTGTTTGCTATCCGATAAAACGGCCGAGTTCACACCAATTGGTATAGGAAGCCCACTAGTTCTGGTAGACTCCTGAACTACTATTCGTGTCATGCCATGCAACATAAAATAAGTACTATTTCTAACCTGTTCTATAGAGCATACAACCTTAGCCATGAGAAATATTGGAATGATAATGTCAATATAATAAAAAAGCTAGCTAAAATTAACAATTACTCATCATCCTTTGTTAACCAAATTTTAAATAAATTAACTCTATCAAGATCTAATGATTCACAGAAACAATCTTACACTAATAGTGGAGAAATTAAAAAATATTTTAAGATTCCTTATGTTAATGACCTTTCACATAAATTAAGGAAATACTTTAAGGATGATGGCTTGGAAATACTATTTTATAACATAAAAACAAAAAAAAGATAAAACCCCTCACTCTAAACAATCGGGTCTCATTTACGAAATAGGTCAAACTAAACAATATTTGGAAAATCGTATCAAACAGCATAAATATGATTGTCAAAATAAAAATAAAAAGAAAAAAGAAAAAACTGACCTTGCCATTTACCACTTTGAAACCAATCATGATTTTGACTTTGATAACCTAAGAATAGTGGATAAAGAAAACAACTTTTATAAGCGTTCCATTTTGGAAATGATACATATTAATCTTGGTAAAACTAAAGCTGTCAACCTACGTAGCGATGTCAACAAGCTAAGCGCAATATATCATCTCTTACTAAGCAGGATACGCTTAAAATAATAATATATTAAAAATAAAAAAAAAATAACAAAATAAAGAAACACAAAAAAAAAATGTATAGGTATATAAAATATAAATAAATAAATAAAAAAAAAATATTACGAAAAGTAAATAAGAACAAACTCTATAATAATATAATTATTATTAAGATTAGTGACAACGTCGCACTCATATTGCGACCACGATAGAATTTTGGTAGTACTATAGGACATAATTCTACCTATCTTTGTCTCTCATTAGAAAAACACAATTTAGCGTCTTCTTTTTTATCAAAACTTAATATTTTAATATAGTTGTTAAGTGTTGCCATTCTTTAAATACTAACTACTTTTGCTCTTCCGTGATAGATAAACAAATCATGATCATCTTAATCATCATCTTTATTGTTTTTTTTGTGTGATAATTTTTAAAAACAAAATAAAAATGACAAAAAATATAGTTAATATCTATGTTTTGTATTACGTGTAATAGTTTAAAGATGTACATCACCAGCCTACCTAAGTATACAACCAAATTCGAAAGTAAGATTTACATTCTTAATTTTTTTGTCACTCGTTAGCGCCATAATGTATTTATTTAATAAAAGTAGAAGTAGAATTTTATTAATAACAATAAAAAACAACCTAAACATCTTTCCGTATCCTAGTAAACCAAAGAAATAATTTAAGTATGTGTACAATTACGAAATATTATGAATTTTGAACTACCTAGTTTGGATTTTAATTTGTTTTGTTAATTTGTTTTATTCTTGTTTTAAATTCAAATCAACTTTCATATATAAATAAAATTATAATCATATACAATTTTAGAATTGAACATTGCAGAAAAAAAAACAGTATTATATGAAACAATATGTTAACTACCTTTTATTACTTGTTAATTATATAAGTTCTCTTTGTTTATTCTTTACGTGCAAATATTTATAAAAAAACTAGCCTGAGGAAGACAAAATCTATTGTCGAAACGTTGCTTATGAATTAAACGTATACAACAATAACAAGGTGTCCTTATTCCCAATAATCTCTACACAATCTGACTAATAGAATGTTAACTACCTTCAAAAAGAAATAATAACTAAATATTTTAGTTACAGGAATTGAGCACACATATGGTTATAACTTCAACTTGATCTATATATATAGGGTGACAATTTTAAAACTTTCTATCCCCAATATTTTGAGAACCAAAAGAGATATTGTACATATTCTCAAAAATCTATCAGAGGATTTGAGGGGGACGGTCAATGATGTATTCAAAGACTAGCTCCCGCGCACTCATTCAGCGCAGGCCACAACCACCAGTTTTTTAAATTGTATCTCCCCTCCTTGATGTTATACCTTGTTTAAAAGAGAAGTAATTATACAATTTTCTTTATTTGTTACAGTTTTACACAAATCAGAGAGAGGCACAAATTAAATCCAAAACCCCGTCTTAGAAATCCTACCTGGTTTGTCAGAAAAGACTCATCGGTAAGTAAAATTAAGAACACCACACAAAAAACAATAGAAATTTTTATTCTCACTTAATAAATGGCCTGAAATTTTGATATGCCAGTTCACTCTTTGAGCCATTTGCACCAACGAGTTAAGTAGCCACTCTGTTAAGTCGGAGGTTAGAATGTGACTAACAAATTACATTCTAACTGCCTACTTAACTAAGTGATCACTTAACTTTTTGGTGCTATTGCTAATTAGTTCTATTACCTATGTGACCTCAAAATCTTAAATTATTTACCTCCATTAATGTAGCGACCCCACCCCCAGAAAATCAAAATTTAGTTATGCCATAATTATGTGCTAATTTCGTCCCCAATCAAAAAATTTTGTGCTCTGGTTTCTGAGAAAATCGAAAAAGAAAATAGGGTAGCTAGATTAATATTAACTTAGCAACACCACCAGGAATTATGGCGCCAAAGTAACAATTTTGGGTTTTAAAATTATGTGCTCCATAAATATATAAAAAAAAAATATATTAACTTAGCAACCCCACATGTTTAGGTATCACAGAATTTAAAAATTTCAAAAACCAGTATTATCTTCAAATTATTTGCTAATTTCATACATGATCAGAAAATTTTGTACTTGTCTGGTTTCTGAGAAAATCAGTAAAAAGGATATTACATTACATCATTTGTAATAACCTAGCATTCGCAATCTGAAGTATGATTCCAAAGTAAAAATATATTATTACAAAATTATGTGATCCATGAATGTGTAAGAAAAATCCGAATTATTCATTTTTAGTGCAGCTTTTTTAGTTGACTAATTAACCTAGCTAACCCACTTTCTTTTTCGATTTTCTCGGAAAACAGGCAAGTACAAAATTTTCTGATCATGGACGAAATTAGCACATAACATGTGGGGTCGCTAAGTAGTTTTTTTTAAAGAAAAAACATAATTTAAAATGAAAAATTCGATTTTTTTTTATATTTCGGGGAGCAAATAATTAGCACATAATTTTAAAACCAAAAATTTTTAGTTTGGTGCCATATTTTCTGGTGGGGTTGCTAAGTTTATATGAACCTAGCTACCCCATTTTCTTTTTCGATTTCCTGAGAAACCAGAGGAGCACAAATTTTTTTGATTGGGGACGAAATTAGCACATAATTATGGTGTGTCTAAATTTTGATTTTCTTGAGGTGGGGTCGCCTGGTTAATGGAGATAAATTATTTATGCTTTCTAATAACTTTATTAATTTTTAACCGATGTCTGCAAGTTTGTAAAGATTAAGCTCCAGGTAACAGATCAAAATTTATTATTTATCTAGAAAAAATGTCAAACTCCAAAAATGCCAGATGGCAGAGTGAATTAAAAATTAGGTAGTTTAAAAACGAGGTGTAACCTTTTTTGATCACAAGCTATTTTTTTTTTAGTGAATTCAATATATATGATAATAGTTTACGCCAAACGACGTAATTACCACTTATAGCAATTGCAAAAAATTAAAAAAGTTATTAGGAGGCAAAAACAGTCCAAGATTTATAGATCGCGCACCTATGACAAATTGTGCCATGCACCGTAAAAACCAAGTAAGTTAAGTTACCACATTTAACTTTTTCTTCTCTTTTAAAAAATTATGAATGTGGAACATCAATTTGCCTAAAATAATTTACAAAAAAAACAGTGTTCCAGCTTATTTTTCCAGATAAATAATAAATTCTTATCCTTTTACTTAAGTATACACTTTCATAAATCAGTACAAGGTGACTGTTTATAAAATTCCACCTGTGAAAACTTTTATTATTTGTCACAAAAAGATAAACAAAAAAGTGAATTACTCATGAAATTATGTAGATTTCTATTACAGTCTCACTTTTTTTTTAATTACGCGTTACACGCAGGATGGCCATGAGGTCCTTTTTTTAATGGAACACCCGGTATATTTTTTAAAATTTCATAGATTTTTTTTCTGATTCCGAAAATATAGTATATGTTACCATTGTCTTGGATGGTCATTGAGCAAATTCATAAAAACCTAGCCATAAGTGTAAGGAACGATGAACCACCTAAACTATTTTTCCTTGGCTAACACGTTGCCCTTATGGCAAATTAGTTTTGATTTTACTCGAAAACCGTCAGAGATAAACCCTACATATGATATATGTTTCGAATCAGAAAAAAAGATCTATCAAAATTTTACAAAATATGAAGGGTATTTAATTAAAAAAACAGGACCTCATGGCTACTCTGTGTGAAGAGTGTGATTAAGGAACAAACTGAAAATGTTACAGAAATCTACCTAATTTCATAAGTCATTCACTCTTTGATTTATCTTGTGACAAATACTGACAAAAGTGGAATTTTATAAATGGTCACCCTGTAGCACAAACACTCCAAGATTTTTGAGCCCACCGAGGAGTCCTCTTGGGAGTCCACGCTATAGGTGGGAGGTGCAGACAATTTAATTATTCTTATTTGGTAGGTAAACTAATTTTTTTTCTTTGTGAGGTTTACTAAAACTACTAGAAAAGAGGTTTTTTTTGTACTAAGCACATAAATGTATTTATCTTACGACATCATCAGAGCCATTTTGTCAGAAAAATTAAATCTCTCAAATACAAAATTTAGTACATAATAAGTATAAAAGTGACACTTTGTCTCCCCCCATGTTATATATATATATATATATATATATATAATTTCGACATAAAATCGGCTTTTTTAGCTGGGAGATGTCATTGGTGGCCCCCAGGGGGCAACCAGAAAAACATAAATAACATAGGACTCGATGTTATTATGATTTTTTTTTCCGAAGTTCTAGCTTTATAGTTTTCGAGATAAATCCTGAAGCCATTCTTAATGGGACACCCCATATATGTTTGTACCTATTTGAACTTTTGTGTGCAATCTGCAAAACCGTTAAATTTTTAATTTAAAATAAGCTTTATTGTCTTAAAATTGTAAAATTTTATTCACAAAAGCAATAATATATTAATAAATTATAAGTAATACATTTTTAGTAATAATTTAAAATTTAGGTCTGATATGTGGTTAAACAAAACAATTTCAATATTAAATAAGATAAAAACTAATTGATAGATTAAAGCATATTTAAGGGAAAACTTTGGTATAGGTAGTGTTAGTAAATTTTTGCCTTAGTGTAGTTTGTGTCCTGCACAAAACCATAGAATTTTTTTAATAAATTATACATGAATTAAAAAAAAAAATGTTTTTTTTTTAGAAAAAAGATGAAAACCTAACTCAAGAGAATCAGGCGTTCTTAAAAGAAGTAGTGCAAAATAAATTAATTGAAACCAAAAGTAAACAAGTTGAATTAAATACAAATGTAGAATGGAAATCCGATTTGCAGAGGACAGGAGTAATTGCCAGAAAAATTGGGATATACCCCATGTGGTTAAAAGATGGAACTAAAATTCTAACTACACTTTTGCAAGTAAGTGCACTTTTTAGGAACATTTTATGGCAGCCATTGAAGTTCAGAACCAAACACACGACTTTTTTTTATATTAAAACACGTTTACATAGTCTCAAAACTGCTTTTTGAAAGGTTTGTTGGGTGGGTTGCTCATGTAAAAAAAAATGTTTTGGGGACAAAAATAACAGTAATTCTGACATGAAACATAGGTCATATAGAAAATGTTCCCAGCAAGTTATTAAGGCTCTGAGGTAAATATATCCTACTAGTGGTAGAAAAATAGGAAGTATCTGAAAAAATGTTACCAAAGAAATGTCACTAGAAAGAAAGGGGAAATATCGGGAAATATTAAATTTATATTCCAAACAGATATCAAAATAACTGGACTTGCAAGAAAAAAATGGCGAAGAGTTGTCTAAAACATAAATCATGGCTAAAGATTTGGAAATAAGGCTTAACCGAGGGCTTAACTATTATTATAACTAAAAAGTGATATTTTCAACGCGTCATTAAAATAATGGCTTTTGACAAAAAAAAAATAGTTTTTCTTGAGGTTTGTTAGTTTATAAAATATTTTTTGTTCTTTTTTTATTTTGATTAGTCTTCATAATTTCTCCACTTGCAAGCAGTTTACAGGGTGTTCCAAATTCGATGCTCACCATGGGAATCTCCTAAACGGTAGGAGGTACGAAAAGGTTGCGCAATTTGACGCTTTGCTCAAAACCAAGAAAAAAGTTTACAAATTCCGGGTAGTTCCGGAGATAGGCGAAAAAAACCGAAATCTTTATTTTTAGTTTTTATTTTTCTGCGCCCTTATTCCTAAAGCTGTCAAAAAACGCTTAGAACTTTCTAGAGGCCACTTTTTTAAGATCTACCTAATGGGAGGTCCGTTTTCAACATTTGATATTTCAGTGTGACAGGAGCACTGTCAAGTTCATTTTTTCTTATGGACACATGATTTTTTTCTCCTGCCGTTGGGTTCATAAAGGATGACAGATAACATTATGCAACCTTATTTTAACAAGTCACCTGACGTCTTGGGTTTATTGACCATACCTGCAAAAAGTAGTGATATACCTTTATTTTAATTGTATTATTGTGTTGCAAACTTATTGTTTTTAAAAAAGCAAACAAAGAAGGAAAATTGGCAAGAACTAATCTCAAAATACATCAGGCAAATGTCAAAAACTCAAATCGTCGGATTTTTATTTGTAACCGAGAAGACTTAATTGATCGAGTATAATCAAAATCTCGAACATAAATCTTCTGCCAATTACAATAGTTCCCTTCATTGTTGGTGAGTGAGTAATAACACTTCCCATCCAAATCGGTTTATTTATTGTTTTGCGAGTGTAGAATATGGTCAAAAGAAACACTTTTTATTCTTTGGTACGTTTTGGACTATATTTGTCCTTTTTCAACCTCAGTCTATCAGCATCTCATGCTCCATGCGGCCAGTGCTGCCCCACTGAAAAAACACGTCATATCTCTTAAAATTTTTTTTTTTTAGTAGTAGTAGTTTTCGCGTGGTTCTGGAGCAAGCAAACAAATAAACATACTAATATAATTAAATTTTTGGTATAGAATCGTAACAACAATAAAAAAAATATTTCAGAAATGCAATAGTCTATCGAACTATTATCGATTTGAACAAATAACTTAAGACTAATTTATGGGCTCCCGTTGAAAGTCTTATTTTATGCACGTTAGGGATTAAATAGGTACGTTTAATCCCTCTTTTTAGAGACTAAAGTAGCACTTTTAGGCCCTAATGGATTAAAAAAAAATAATTCCTAAAGGATTGAAAGTAAATTGAATCTCTCAGGGATTAAAAAAAAGTCCAGCCAGATAGCACTTGCTCTTGGTCAAGATTTCATTCTTAGCACCCTTTCTTGTAGTCGACGAACCATTTGCCGTAGAAATAACGTTATTTTAACAATAATCTTTTGCTAAAGTGCATAAGATATATAAACCTCGGGACTTGATGGGTCCCGCAAGATTAAAAATAACTAGAAATATTAGCAAAAAATACCTCCAATTAATTTACCCTTTTGGGATGGCAAAAAAATACTAATTCGGTAAATTTAAAAAAAAAAGAAGAAAGTCGACCCACACGTAAGGACTCACCTTCTTTCTTGAAGTTCCGTTGCCTAAAGTTGCAGCGAGTTGAAGTTGGTGATCTCTGTTGGCCGCGGCCGTTTTTGCACCCATGAAGAAATGATTTTTAAAATGATCAAATTTTTGGTGCGGCTTCAACCACAGGTTTTTCGCAAGTGTCCTTTTCAAACATGGCGCTCTTCCTTTTCTTCGCGCGCTTGCGCAAAGCCCTCACGTGGGTTTTCGCTAAATTTTAAGAACCAAAAAAGTCATGTGACCAAAAAACTAATGACTCACAAAATTATGCTATTCCCAAAAAGGTCAGCTGTCAAAATTTCTAAACCACATTTATATAGAAAATAAATAATTCTTTTGCACTATCTTGCAGCACACTTATTGATTCAACGCAATCAATTATCAGTTTTAAGCCGATTTAATGAACAAAACAAAACGTAGAAATTTCCTGACAATTTCTTATTGGGTTGGCAAAGGGCACACCTTGTACCAGCGGTCTATCAAGCAAACCTTTCGCGGTTTTAACTTGAACAATTTGCAGTATTTTTTCAGGACTCCCTCAAAACCACCATCGTACCAACTTTAGGGGGGTTATCGGGGGTGTTCCACTTCTCCCGCTGCTGCAACGAGTGCAAGTATTCAACTTGCCAGCGGCGCCAAGTGTTGGTGCATTTGCTACACTAGTTGCCATCGGGTGAGGCGGTTCATTTTACAGTCTAGGAGGTTTTCATCGGGTGGTGCGGTTAAGGGTTCGAGAGTAAGGAAACTGCCGGGTGTCAAAGGTAATAATTCATTTGGGTCTGGGATGATGCTACACAGAGGTCGCGAATTAAGGATCGCCTCAATCTGGATTAAGAGTGTCATCAGCTCCTCAAAAGTCATAATTTGGTTACCAACGATTCTACGCAGATGGGTTTTGGTGGACTTTACTACGGACTCATGGAGACCACCAAAATGTGGCCCAGCGGGCGGTTTAAAATTCCACTTGATGGCCAGTGACTCGACAGCCTGACGACAATACAAAGTGAGGAGGTTATCAGCACCAGTCAGATTAGTTCCCTGGTCACTATGAATTGCAGCGCACCGACCCCGTCGTCCCACAAATCTACGAAGGGCTGCTAGGAAAGCAGACAAAGATACATCCTTGTGAATTTTAGCGCCTCGGCGTTTAGCTAAGGTGATCTGAAACGGTCCCATAAAGTCCACGCTAACGTGGGAGAAATGCTTTAATTAGGAAACTCTAGCTTTTGGCATATCGCGCATGTATGGACAAAAAGATTTTGGGTTGGTTCGGACACAAACAAATCAATCGGAAATTACTTTATGGATTGCACGTTTAACTGACAGAATCCAGAACTGTTGTGCGAGTAGGTACTCTACGTGGTACGTGGACCGGGATGACCATTGGTTTTATGGAACTGTTCAACTACTAAGATGGTAACAACATGGGATGTTTGACGTCATAGGCCAAATCAGTATGACGCAATCGTCCCCCTACCCTAAGGACACCATGGGGGTCCAGGAAGAGTGCCAACTTACGAAGGAGTTTGGAACAAGGCTCGCCCTTATGAAGCTTCTTTAAATCGTCAGAAAACGCTTCCTGTTGCACTATTCTAACGATAATACAGAGAGAAAAATAGAGTTCTTCAGAACCAAAGTGAAATGGAGGAAGCCGAAAAAGACGAATCCCTTTTCAGTCGATAAACGCATAAACAATAGGCAATAATACCTTGAATTTTTCTTAAGGATGAAAACTGTTGTAACAACAACAAGACTATATTCTGGTCAGGGATTTTGATGGGTCATCAAAACTACACGATTTTCATTATGAGGTAGGTGAGACTATTTCAAAAATTGTTGAAACATTTTAAACCAACCCTTCTTGAGTTTTGGACATAGTTTGATTTATGAGAAGAATTTTAATAAATTGGTTTATTGAATAATCATCTTAACACAATCTTTTGTTAGATTTAAGAAGAAATTTTTAATTTAGAACAAAAGAAAATTAAAAAATTTAAAGCCGCGCGGGGTTTAAGTAGTAAACACTTTGTAGAATAAATTAACATTGAGGCTATATGTCACTCTTATTAAAACTTACCTTTTTTAATTAATTTTTCCAATTCGAGTCGATTAATTTTGCATTTATTTAAAAGGTATTTTTATTTATGAAATGTATTAAAAAACTTAAATGCAAGTTTTTTTTACATTTCTGTCACTATCGAAATGTCAGTTTAAAAATATTAGCGCTGCGTTCAATCACAAACAGCGAGTTCGGATCTTTTACCTCTGCTTGCACCTTGGCTTGCACCAACCTGTACTGATGAAAGCTACAGCTTTAAAATGAGTGGGCTTTCAGTAAGATTCAACAGGAGAGGACAACCATGAAGGTCCGGTGAACCACAGAGGATGGTTAATGAACTGGCTAGCTAATAAGCCTCTGCTGGGTTTTCAACACCATTAATGTGGTATCAACAGTCTGGAGAGACCTTTTTGCCGGATCAATGTAACGCGATTTGCTACAAACACTTTTGGGTTAAAGGGACTGGTTTTTATCCATGTCAAGGCGACACTAGAGTTGGACCAAGCATAGACCTTGTTACAATTTCAAAACTAGTAAGGATAAATTCAATTAACTCTGCCAACAACAAGACAGCACTTGTGTGCGTGGGATGGAGACAGTCTTTAGCGGACAAACTCTGCTTTTGGCACATAATAGAGCCACTGAAATAAGACCATCGGGATGGCGTACATAAACTACCCCACCATAGGCAATACTACTTGCATCCCCAAATCCATGGATTTCGGTAGTTACAGCAGTATGTTTTACAACATAACGAGGAATTGAAACCACAGACAACATAGGAAGTTGCTACAGATATTGTTGCCAATGCACAGCAATGTCATTTGACGAAGTGTCATGCCAGGAAAGATCTTCAAGCCAAAGACGCTGAATCAAGCACTTGATTCCACTGCAAACTCTTCACCGATCTGTCATTTTCTGAAACGAAAAAACGAAAGCCATCAGCAAGGCTTTCTGAGATATTGGCTAAGATCTCTGGACAATATGAAGTCCATTTGCGAAGCTCGAAGCCTTCACAGCCCAACAAACTAATCAGCTGCTCTTGGAGCTCAAGACCTTAATCAACAGACAAGAATTTCCCTATTATGTCATCAACGTAGGATGATTCTAAAAGGATAAAATCTAAATGACAACAGAATTTTAGTAATGCCATTTTTTAACTTGGGTCCAGTTAGCAAAACGTCATTAAGGCTAAGACCATTGGAACTTTTTGCAGATCCATCGAAAACGACTCTAACTTTATCATTCTTTTCTACATAATGGTGTCACATGACGAACTAACTGTCATGTGACCCTGGTCAACGTAGTCTTGTAACTCATTATACATTTGATGAAGGGATAGATTTTTATAAAGTCTTGCTTCTAAAAAATTAAACCTGCGAAGAGCCTGGTTACTAGAATCACCAAGGCTGGATGAGGATTCCCAAAAAGGAAGCCTGACAATATATTTTCCTGATGATGGATCTCGAGAATGAGTAGACAAAAAAAATTCCTCACATCATCACACACACATCATCCTCACACTCTATTTCCCAAAATTTTTTCATGGTTTCGTTCAGGAAATTATTTGAACAATCGAGGGTAGTAACCAAATTAACAATTTTGGAGGAACTGGTACAAGCATTTGGCTAAACAAGTCAACTCCAAGTAAAATGTCCACTTCACTTGGATGTTGAAATTCTGGATCGGCTAAGTCTAAGCCCTCTAAGTAGGGCCATTGGGAAAGGTTACTATTTATGACACTAGAAGGAACAACTCCACAAATCTTGGGGGTAATAATAGCTTCACACCTAAATAAACCATCACAATAATTTTTGGCTGCAATTTGAAGGTTAAGATATCCATGGGAAATATTACAAACCATGTTATTTAAACCTTGGATAGGTATATTATTTGGAACAACTGGCAAATCTAGTTTTTTGGAACAAGACAGCATTACAAAGCTTGCTTCACTAGCGGTGTCAAATAGGGCTCGGCAAGGTACAAGCTCACTATTTGAATTCAAAATCAAAACTTGGGCGGTAGCAAAAGCACGGATTTGACCTTAGAAGGTTCACTATGGGTGGAGGTGCACATGCTAGTTTTAGGGGTGGTATTTGAGGTAGAAGTATTTGGTGTATCACTCTTAGGGGATTTTTTTGCAAAACAAAGCAGTGTATTGTGACGGCCTGAACAGAAATGACATGAATCTGTATGTGTACAAGATGATAACGAGTGATTCCTAAAACAATTGGATCAAAGGCGTTCCCTTTTAATAAAAGCATGACATTGCGGTACCTCCATTTCTAAAAATTTGTCACATTTGAGTAGGGAGTGGAAGCCCTGTTGTTTACAACTACTACAATTATCATTACGGGTGGTTAAACTATAAGCTAGTTTACCTTCAGGTTTACCTCCCTTTTTCCCTGCACTCTTACGAAAAGAAGATGGTGAATCAATAGGGTTGTCTAACAAATTACAATTTTCAAGGGCACGACCATTTTTTTCCAAAAAGGTAAACAAACTAGTATAAGTGGGGATCTCTTTGGTACTATTTTCCAACTCAAATTTTTGTTTAAGGGAGAGGTCAATTTTTTGGAGGAGGATATTCATTTTGGTGAAATCAAGAAGGTCAACATCATTGTAATGTGAAAGGGCCTCAAAATTTTCACGAAAAGTTGATAGCAATGTTCTCTGTAAATGGTAGGTCAATAGTTGGTAACAAGACGTCTTTTATTATTGTACATACGAGTAACTCCATCATATGCAAGTCTATAGTTAGCTGCTACCAATGGAATGTTTCGAATAACGGACTGTGCATCACCCACAAGGGCTGTGCTCAAGGCTTGAAATTTAGCGATATCACTAAGTTCAGTCCTGTTGTGAACTAAACTATTAAATAAATCAAGGAAAGCGGGCCATCCCTATAAATCGTTACTAAAGGTTGGCAGATTTATTTTTTGGATTTCTAAACCAGTACTATAGCTTTGTAAAGCCACAGGTGACAAAGAAGGTTGTTGTGAATTAACAATATCATGAAAGAGTTCGCGAGCTATGGATTTAATGGAATATTTTACCTCATCAAACTTAGTTACCAGGGATTCTTGATCAGTTTCCTGCTTTTCACTTAACTCCAACCTACACACTTGAAAATGTAAGTCCTCAAATTGGGTAGCAATTGAATCAAAATCCAATAAACGAGTTTTAAAACTCTTTCGTAGTTTAGGATCCGTAGGCGCAGCCTCTGATGCCTGCGCCTTCGCGAGGGTGGTTTCAGCACGATTTAAAATAGAATTTTGTTGTCTGGTTAAACCGGTGTACTCAGTCATTTTTAACAATAAGTAGTTAAATATGTCGAAAAAATTTAAAATCTGTTTAAAAACGGTAAAGCAATTGAGAAGGCACTATGAACGCGATCGGTAGTTATGCGTATTATCAAAAAATAAGCAAAAATCCGCCGAAAATCGCGCGTACGGAAGGTAAACAAAAACAAAATTCGAGGCTGGAAAATCTGTCACAAAAGTTTGTTTTTGTTTGCTTGTCAAGGTGTCCAACAAAACAAAAACACTACGGCACGTTCGGGAATATTGCAACATTGCCGACTCTTGCTTCGACCAGCCAAACAAGCCGATGATCTTGCGAGTAGCGAAGCGCGGATGCACTGCGCAAAAAGCAAATAGGTAAAGCTAACCTTCCATTAGCAGATTTTCCGCGCGGATTTCAAGTTATGGTGAAGGTGTCAATCGTTCTGTCACTGATTCACTTACTGATAGACAAGGTAAAATTTTAAAATCCGCGCGGAAAAAAAGCTTATGGAAGTCCAGCCTAAAGGCAAAAAAAAACGATTAGCAACAGAGATGCGTTTTCCACGAGCTTTCCCAGAAATCAGGCATACGAAGGACCACAATGATGGGTCCAGCAAGAGTAAAAATAGCTAGAAATATTAGCAAAAAAATATCCCCAATTAACTTACCCTTTTGGGATAGCAAAATAAATACTAATTCGGTAAATTTTTAAAAAAAGAAAGTCGACCCACACGTAAGGACTCACCTTCTTTCTTGAAGTTAGGTTGCCTAAAGTTGCAGCGAGTTGAAGTTTGGTGATCTCTGTTGGCCGCGGCCGTTTTTGCACCCACAAAGAAATATGTTGGGAATTTGGAACCTTTGGTTGTACTATAACAAAGTTATGATTGTTTTCCACAAACCAAAACTACACTTTTTTGTACTCGACGCGCGTTTCGCTAACAACGTTAGCATCATCAGGAGACAATAAACAATAAACTAAATTAACCTACACTCTATCTTATATCATATCTTTTAGTGGACGGAGATCAGACTAATAATTTGTGATTGGTCACGCTTTATAATCCTATGTCCCCTCAACTAAAGAATAAAGTGTACTAAACGGAATGGGGCCTCTATCTTTATTTAAACTATTTCTGGATTTAATGTTTTCCATACTTTCATATGCATTCAAAAGTCTTTTGCTTGGTTAGAACATTGAACTACTAGAAGGAGTCTGGTCTGTCTGGTTACGGTGGTTGTTTTAGTGCAAAATTTACAGTGGGGAAAGGGGAGAAAGAAATCTGTGTTGCCAATTTTAATAACAAAATTATGCAACAAAAAACTTATTAAATTTGGATTAAGTTTTGACGCTTATTTATTAATTAATTAATAAGGTTTAAGATATATGTTGAAAAAGCTAATATACACAATATATAATACACACAACCTATTTAAAACTATCGACGTTTTTGAAAATTTAACATGTGTTTTCCTTAAACATCTTCTTTTGTAGTCAACGTGGCAACATTGATTGTTTGTAGCGGTTTCTCGATTTTTCCTGGAATGTCATTATTGTTTTGAAAGTAAAAGTTTCAGCACTTGTCAATAGTGTTTTTTTGATATCTTTGTGAAAAGTTTGTGGCGAAAAATGGTTCCGAAGTGTATTATTATATGCAAGTTGAAACAAAAGCCTGGGGACCACAGTATTTCGCTTCACAGGTACGTTAAATTAAAATGTTAACTAAATATTAGGTTAGAACTCGTCATATTTGGCCATTCTTGGTAAACAAAGGCAGGAAATCTGTTTTGCCGGCTTGTCATTAATTTCAGTGTGAATAGGGATTTCCATAGCACCTTTTTCGTATTTTTATAGTTGTACATCACACTTGAATACATTTTTAGGTTTTTTTTTATAGAAACATAGATTTTTATTACTATATCTAGACCATTTACAGACCAATCACAAATTATTAGTCTGATCTCCGCCGACTAAAAGATAGGATATAAGATAGAGTGTAGGGTAATTTAGTTTATTGTTTATCGTCTCCTGATGATGCTAACGTTGTTAGCGAAACGCGCGTCGAGTTCAAAAAAGTGTAGTTTTAGTTTGTGGAAAACAATCATAACTTTGTCACGAAGAAATTATTTTAAAAATTATCAAATTTTTGGTGCAGCTGCAACCACATGTTTTTCGCAAGTATCCTTTTCAAATATGGCGCTCATCCTCTTCTTCGCGCGCTTGCGCAAAGCCCTCACGTCGGTTTTCGCGAAATTTTAAGAACCAAAAAAGTCATGTGACCTAAAAACTAATGACTCACAAAATTATGCTATTCCCAAAAAGGTCAGCTGACTGTCAAAATTTCTAATCCAAATTTATTTAGAAAATAAATCAAAACAAAACAATGGATTTCAAACAGGAATTGTAGACCTCTCTTTCGCCGCGGGATTAAAAGTAGCACTTTAGACCCTAGGTTTATAATGTACTATCATCAACTTATTGGAGTTTTTTTAGCCAGGCAATATTATGGCCGGGCAGTATTTTGACACTGTTGACAAATACACGTGCGCCATTAGATTTAACGCCGGCCGTGTTATGGCCTGACTTTATTTGTGGAAATTTTAAAGTCGGATACAGCCCGTCCTTATTTTGAGTAATCAAGGCTGAATTAATTGCCGCCGTAGCGCAGTGTGCAGCGTATCTTCCTGCCGCACGGAAAGTTTCGGGTTCGAATCCCGGCTAGGTGCATAAATATTTTGCAAAAAACTTTACACTTGGCTCTCACTTTGGCAACGCTGGACATTGATCCTAGAATGGATGGAAAAGTCCTAGTACAGCACCAAATAGGCAGTTGTTGTTTCAGCAGGGTGGTTTTCCCGTTAGGGAATATCTTGACGATGTATTTTCTAATCGAGTGACAAGCACACAGGGAACTATTTTATGGCCAGCCAGATTACTCCTAACATGCTCCTAAACGTTAATAGTTTTTAAAATAGGCTAGGATATTGTCTAGCCGAACAAGGAGGCCTTTTTCAGCATTTTACTTAGGGGGCATATGTAGAAAATTTGGCTTCCTTGGGCCTTTTGATAAAGATCTTACGAAACTTATTTTAGTCGATTACTAATGGACCGAGCCACCAACACTTCCTAACCTGTTAGCAGCCCCAAAAATGCTGAAGTTAAAAGTAGGGTTAGGGAGTCAATTTTTTTTCTTAAATTCAGACGGTTTAAGCTACAGCAATGAAATTTAGCACATATGTTGGCCTTTCGGCAACGTACCCTCATGTGTCATAAAAAAAAACATATGTGGCCTCTAGGGGACAACAGGGGCTAAAATGTGTTTTAATCTATTCCTCATGCCTTCTATACTAATGCACCTGCACTTCTGAATCGCAGTCAGTTGGTAGTTCATACTATTATCTACAAGTTTACCGAAAAAATTTTCATAGCTGTTAGCAAGGCCCCTAGGATAGGGGCTAAGAATTTTGTCGATTTCAATTAAAAAATTATATTTCACTTATCTTTCACCCTCTGGCAAGAAAAATGCACCACTAGGGGCGTAGTGGACCATTTCTTAATTCTGAATTCCCCCCAACTTTGTCCCAGCCTCTGGGGGCTAATTAATTAATTTTTTTGCAAACAATATTTTTTCTCCCGGGTTCTACACGTTTCTTTTTGTGGTTATATTAATTAAAACATGCTTTAGTTCCTGTATTGGATAATTGTCGGAAGATGCCCAAGAATAAGGAACTGAAAAAAATAAGGAAAAACATAGTCAAAAATTTTCAAGAAAAGCTACCAAGGAAGATATACTGCATAATATTTTGATATCATCAAACCCATATATTAATAGTTGTAGAAAAAAGCCTACGGAGTCCATAAAAAAGTTATTACCTGAGGTATTGACACTGCTAAAGCAACCTAATGTATCATATTCTAAAAATACCGCTCTTACATCAAAAAACAATTCATCCAGTGAGAAAAGTCCCTTCTCCGAAAGTTCTAAGAGTTGTTCAGACGGTGACTCTAGATAGTGAATAATATTTTCTTATTTTGAATAATCTACTTTATATAGAGGTTTACTTTTTTATTTTCATTTTAAATCATAATTTTAATTTAGAGGGATATGTTTGGTATATATAATAATTTAAATACAATTTTCTTTCAGATATTAACCGGCCTTTTTATTTATTTTATATAATACATATATATATACATGGGCGGCCCAAAATTACATTAAGGAATGCACATGTGTTGGTGTTGGGGTCACATAGTTACGTCACGCCGAGATGGCATTGTCATACCGTGTTAAGTGTATCGTGGACCTGGGTTCGGCCTGTTTAGACGAATACTAGTTTTCCTATATATGTACTAGAGGCCCTTTATACGCGTTTTGACAGTTATTGTTTTACCAGAGGTGGGCAACTGGATTTGACAGTTGTTAGGGAAATGTTTAAAAACAAATTGTGTGTTGGCAATGATAGTTGGTAACCCCTGACAATAAACAATTTTGTCACTGTCAGATTTTTGATTAAGGGCGCAAGAACAATCCAGAGATAATATAAACTTGTCAATCGATTTCAATACGTCATCTACCACTCATTATCTATCTCTGGTTTCTTTACTGTATTCTCCTGTTCACAGATTGCGCCGCGAATCATTGGGGATTAGGGTCACTGGATCCTAAAACCTGCGGCTGGGACCGCAGGTCTCACGATCCAGTGATCCTATGGGGGATTGTTTATTTATCACCTAGGTGATCGAATTGAGAGCAGTGACAACTAGTCAAATGGCCAGTTTCTCAACTTCCACTTAAGTTCTAAGTGCTAGTTATGGTGTCTCTTTTTCACTTTTTAAAAATGTATTTGGCAGATTGTAGGGGAAATTAGGGGCAAGGGCCCTATAAAGAAAAATCATGTCACATCAAAGGAGATTCACAAAAAATCTTTAATAAATTTATCCTGGAGGCAGCGCCTAAGTTAGTCGCCTCATTACCACATCATACAGCACACTTCATCCCAGGGACGTACATTTTACGTCGCTACGTTCCGGGACCAATTACGAACGTAATATATATGTTCGTACAAACGTGTAAGTAGTACATACAAATATGTACATAAATACACGTATAAGAGCGAGATGTAAAAACCTTTATAAAGTATATGTCACAATCTTAGCAGTTTCCTACGTATAGGTGTTGGTCTAGTGGTAGAGTATCTGGGTCTCAGCCGGGAGACTCGGGTTCAATTCTCGGAATCTCCAACACTTTTTTTTTTAAATTATCGGTGAAATATCCTTGCCTGACCCAAGCCCACGTACACGTTCGGTTTTGATCCCACGTAGGACCTAAATTATATATACCTGAAATGTACGTACATAGGACGTATATAGTACGTACAAAGCGTTGGAAAATGTATGTCCCCGATACGTACATAGTACGTCCTTGTGCGTACTAGGGACGTGACGTATGTCCCAGCAATTATCTACTACTTGAGAAATCAGCCACCAAAATCACTGGGTAAGTTGCCAAAACTGTATCACTAATTTACCTATGCCACAAATTTACCTTAGCTCACCCTACTAGTTTTGCATTTTTGTTTTAGGAAAAAGTTTAAAAAGCAAGTTCCTGTAAGGACTTTTCCGGGAACACATAGAATATAAGAAAATGTCAAGAATAAATATAGTATTTGATTACCTATCCTATATTTCCATTATTTTATGAAATAAAAAATGTTTAAGCCTTACGTAAAATGTGTTTTGTCTAAAAGACAGTTTTTTGTTTGACTATGTTTATAGAAAAACAATTCAATAGCAAAAAGAAAATTAATAAAGCCTGGATAAGGTACTTCGTTGGTTGGTAATTATTTACTAGCATACTATAGTTACATGCAAGTAAAAACAGAGCAATAAATAATAACACCAACATAAGCTTTAATAATAATTATTACATAAATCAATCAAGATACAAACTTTTTTTTCCTCCTGAATTTGTTTGAACCTTTTTTGTCCAGTGAGGCAGCCTTTGGTGAAAAAAGGACACTGCTGTTCTATAAGTGTTGGCTCTTATGATGACTGATTATCCAGCAGTATTTCAGTTGTCATTAATTTTTTTGGACGGCAACTACTCGTGAGCTTTTTAAATTGTTGCAGGAATACACCTAAAAAAGAAAAAATATAGTTCACAGGAAAAACTTAGGGACCTTTCTCCACTTGGTATTATCCAAGGATATGTATTGGGGCTATAAAACATACCAGGGGGTTCGCAGATGTTTATTTTTGAGGACGGGCTCCCCAGTCTCCCTCATTCAAGAAAAAGCACTTAGGTGCTAAGGCTATATTTTTTGTTTTAAATTTTAGATTTATATTTGATTATTGAATTTGTATTTCTGTGATTATTTTTTATATTATGTACAACCACCGGCCTTCATGGCCAATGTTTGTAATTTTGAATAAGTAAAGTCCAGTAAAAAATATCAGTCAGAGTTCAGGTATATATTTTATCTCGAAACTTATTTGTGCCGGCCCCCTAGGGAGAATTTCGACTATTGGTAATATATTTAAAAAGGGCCATGCAACTTTTTTGCTATAACTTTACCCCCACTCCTTGAGAAGAAAATAAAAAAAAAATACATGCAATAGCAAATATAAAATACCTCATAGCAGAAAAGCTAGAGTGGTGGGCCTCTTGTCTAACCATAATCTGAACATGTTTACTAACCAACTGCGTCAAGATTTCGTTTCTTAAAATTTCGTTCATGATAACCCTAAAAAAATGGCAAACCGTCACCGTCGCTCATTCCACACTAGAGAACTTAATGTTTCATTGACATGTACACAAAAGATTTAATTAAATTAAATTAATAATTAAATCATTACCATTTATTAAACAAGTATATGTGTTATTCCACCAAAAGTGTGCATTGTTATTGTTAAAAAACCGAAAAGTAATCTAAAGTCATTATATTTGAAGGTGCACTAGAAAAACCTATTAATAATCACATATTTAGGGAGATTTTTAGATTTTTTTAAAACGACTCCACACGGGAATGAAGCTTAACATGGCAATGACACGGGAATTATTTTTTTAACATGATAATGATGCACAATTCGGTTTTTAAGTTTTATTTACACAAAAATAAGTTGACTGAACATGGACTAAACTGAACAACTACTTATTGTTAACTTATTTATTTTAATAACTCAAATTATAAAAAATACTGGCTATTTAGGCTTTTTTGTCAAACTTATAGTAAATCCTGTTTCCTTTTGAAATTATATTTGTTTCATTAAGTTTAAAAAGTTGAATATCACTATCTTCATTATCAGAATTTTCACAAACCCTTAGAAATGTGACTTTTACATCTCAATCAATCAAGTCAATGTAATTTTGGCATATTGCTACATATAGATAAGTTGCTGTTTTTTTTGTGAATTTTGGGTTCATATTTGACCAAAACATAAGCATCTCTCGGCTCTTGTTTCTAGAGTTAACATAAAGCAAGCTTGGTGGTGTCTGTGGTATGCTTAGACACGAATAAACGCGCTCAAGGCAAGCTCTTCTGCAGTGGTCAACGTTATCAATGAACCTTCCCACCACTTTTTTTCAAGGATAAACGCCGCGTGAGCTTGAGCGCGTAAATACCCAGGGACAGAATTTAAAGAGGGACAGAGTCAAAATTATTTTATATAATTAATTTTTTTTTAGTCAGGATAAAAAGCTAAAGTATTTTATTATTATTGGTTTACTGAAAAGTAACTTTTTAAACCACTATTAAATTTTGCTAAGGTGCATTTTCTATTACAATTTTGCGTTGGGGACATGACATGGGAATGACGTTTGCGGGATAAAAATAACAAATTCCTATACTTTTTGTAAAAGCTTTAAGAAATAACATTGTTCTCAATAAAATTTTAAATTAAAAACCGTATTTTTATTTATTTTTTGGCTTTTGACCCTTAGGGACTAATGCACATTTTTGGTGGAATCATTCATATACAACTGTGCTAAAAAAAAAAGGTTCACAATGACAAAAAAGTAAAATCATGATAATTCTTGACATAAGAGTAAACTAGAGTTTTAAACTTCCATTGTTTTTTACTTTTTCATTATGTTTTGATAGGTTATGTATGTATCTGCCATTATCATCACGTACTGACAATTGCAGAGACATAAGCAGTCGGGACATTGAAAAACAGAGTTAAAAAAAATTGTCAATGGAAGTTACATTCACCTTCGAATAACAATTCTTAACATGACATGTATATTACTTTTTTTGAGCACAAGTCTAAACCAAGGTGTAAACATAGTTCCTATGTTTCTCTTGATAGTTATTAAAATTTGTGGAATGTTACAGCAATGTTAGATAAAAGTGGACACATTTATAAGAGCAAAGAATACCTACCTATGTCCATGATATTATTAACGAAAAATGGGGACTTTACCAAATTAAAAACTTTGGTATAAATTATAAAATTATGAAAACCAACCTTTTTATATCAAAATATTACGAGATGATCGATAAGCTTCACCGCTCTTCGTATGTTGATTTTTTCATTATTTCTTCCTCGCTTTTTGTGTATCTAAAAAATTAAGAAAAAAAAACAAAATTAACAAAAAATATAATATTTTGAATAAATAAAATTAAGGGGCATCTGTATTGATACCAGTAGGGTGATTTTTGTTGGTTGTTTGGCTACTCTGTTCATGTTCAGCCTTATTCTGCCTGCTGTAGTAAGGCCCTGTCATGTTGTTAACTTTAATAATGATGCAAGGGCACTTTTCTTTTGTTGCATCTCTGTTATAGTTATGTTTATTCTGTGCAGAGCCATTTTTTGTTGTGCTTTTAACTTAAAAGATAACCACACACACTAATTACAGCCACAAGACAAAAACAAACCAAAACCACTTTAAACTAATGGTATGACTTATGTAAGTATTGCTTAAGGGTGCCTACACAGAATAAAAATAAAGGTAACAAAATGACAAAAAATCAACCAAAAGCATCCTGGTACACCTTTGGTTAATAATGTAGTTCCGGTTAGCGTTTGCAGTTTGGTTTTGAGAATCAAGATTCAGATGAAATTTGTTCTTTTTTATTACATTTTTGTTCTTAACTAATTTTCATTCATTTTTATGTAAACTAGATTAAAAATTTAAATAGGTTGCAAAATATTCTTTACTCTGTCAATTTATATACTTGAAAACTTGCAAATATCATCTCAAATATCAAATTATGACATTAACTTTTATATTTTAAATGAAATACTCCTATTTTTTTTTAAATTAAGGTGGTTTTTTTCTTAATTCCAAAAAATACAAATAATAGATCAGGTTTGTGGTTTACCTTTGTTGGTTTTCTAGTAACTTATAAATACTGTCCCATTATCATCTTTGGCTTTATCAAAAATGTAAGTTTCAGAATAAATATGACAGTGCAGCATACTAACCTGTAACTGTGAATGGTTTTAATAAATGCCAGCTTCTTCCTCTTGGTATCACTGCTGCTGGTTGATGTATAGCTGCTTTGAATTTCTTGATTTAATCTGAAAAAAGTTTAAAGCAAAATAAAGCGGAATATTGCAGTTAAAAAATCAAACATTTTGAACAGGAAACTCTTGACAGGAAAAAACTAAAGTAAATAAATAAAAACTGAATTTTAAGTAAGGTAGCAGTAACATAAAAATTAGGTAAAAATAGTAAAAATACTAACAGTAAAATTAGTTTAAAAAATGTGGTTTT
Organism: Oxystoma pomonae; assembly: GCA_963921995.1. Taxonomy (NCBI): domain Eukaryota; kingdom Metazoa; phylum Arthropoda; class Insecta; order Coleoptera; family Brentidae; genus Oxystoma; species Oxystoma pomonae. Next base: position 73,780,881 of record OY998166.1, on the reverse strand, counting down.
CTATATCATAACAAATATCAGAGAGCAAAAATTACTTTCTTTTTCTTACAATTCTTTTCAATGTCTTTTCCTTAGAAATGCTCCCTGATGAAGACGCAGATGAAACAGCTATAGGTGCATTTTGTGAAACTTGACTTATGCTTGCATCTGAACTCATCAAAGTTGAGTTTTGTGATATATCACTGATGCTGGTACTATGCAGACTTAAATATTGAATTTCTATGTCCAAAAGTAAGGATGGCACAGCATTAAATATAGGCATCTTTCTCTTCTATTTATCTGATAAGAAGTCTTTAACTTTAAAATGCGTGGAGCACACTAATTTGTTCCTGTTCCTTTGCTACTCTTCAGGATTCACTTGAAGTGCCTGATGCCATATTTTGGATATCGGACCTTAGTTTGGAATCCTAAAAAAATGTGAAACCTTTTGTTATTGAATTATTCACAAGATATTTTGTAATTGTTTAATTACAAAACCAATGTTACATTTTTTGGTGGAAAGGACATTATTTTTCATGATAAATGCAAACATACTAAAAATTGATAAAAAAAAACAAATTAATGTATCAGTTTATCGCTGTGTATTAGCTAGGTAGGTACCTACACATATATTTTATTTAAAATTTAGCAATTTTAAACTGTTTGGTTTGTATAATTATATTTATTTCCTCTAATTACTTAATTTGCAGTGCCTGTATGGAAACATTTACTTGTCAAATATCAGTCTGACACTAGATATACAAAAAAAAACTACCAAAACTAACTGGGTATGCATGCTTTAAAAAAAAATGTTTTTCTTGTATTTATTATATTTTTTTATAAGTATGTTTTCCTAAACCAGAAAATTCAAATTGTCCAGCATTTTTTTGTGCACCTAAACTATTAATGTAAAAGTAAATGAAATGTCCTTGCTTCTAGTTGCACTTTGTTGCCAAAAAATAAGTTTGCTGCGCACAAAGTATGGTTAAGTGAACCCACAACATTTAGAGCACAAATAAAAAACAAAATACTTATTGTATCAGGCAACCTAGGGGGATTTCACTTTTTTTTGTAGAGTTCGCATGTTTTTACAAAATGTGAAACAAAGGAAAAAAAATAAGGATTTTTTTTGAAACTAGAATGAAAACTAAGAGAAAAAACAGAAAAATATTTAAAATAATGTAAAAAAAATCAAGTTAATGTGCACCAAAATGTACATATATACCTGCCAGTGAAATTACCTTTGTACGCAGGCAACTTTACACTCATTTTCTTCACCAATTTTTACATTTTTTACAAAAATAAAATAATTTTGGGGGTATTGGCATTGCCTACCTATTTCATACATGACAACTTACCACCATTTCTAAAAATAATGTTATTGTTCCTGTCACCATGAACAGCAACATCGAGTTTGTAACGGTGATACAAAAGACCTTGTATTTAGGCACATCACATATTTATGAATTAGGTACTCTACTTGGTACTCGATGGGATTAACACATTAAAACTTAAGGTAATGGGGCCTTAAAGGTCCAGTCATGGTTCCATAAAGTACCTAAGAAGTAAGATATAAAAATTATTAATTTCTTACTGTAAGCTAAGCTGTGAACTATTAACAAATGCATGTATAGTATGTAGTTTATTTTTCTTTGCATCTTACTTCTTCTGCTTAATTTACGGAACAATGAATCCAGCTTTAAGATCAATTTATGCTTGTATCTTAGATCAACAAGCAGTACAAAGTTTGCAGGTTGTTTAATTACCCTGTAAAAAATCAGCAAAAAATGTCTTAGCTTGATCTAAGTAGCGAGCATAAACTGACCCTTACACTTACTTGTGAAAAGAAATGTTGACGTCCTCCGTCAGCCTCCTTATCGATTTACAATTTTTCAGTGCACAAGTCATATTCTACAAATACACACAGACCACTTAAGGGTTCTAAAAAGTAGCTTTACACCAAAGGAAAAATTATTAAATAAAACACAAAAACCAGGTCGACGAACTCCAAAACAAAACGACAAAACTAAGGTTATGAAGAATGTCAGGCAGACACACTGACATTGGTTAGTTGCAAATACAGTGAGTCGACCAATTTCGATGTTTGCATGGCCTAAACTTTTTTCCTGGTAAGGGGTGTTACCTAGGTATATATGCTGGATCTCTCTTAGCCAAATACATTTAGGAAAGGAGAACACCAGAAACTATGCCTAGGGTAAGCTCACAAAAAAAAGACGTGGGTGGTTAATTTTGATGGTGGCGGTATCTATAATATAACCATTTAGGTACTTTTTGATGCTAGGCATATAGCTAATATTGATAGGTAATCAGTATAGTCCATGTTTTTACATTTCCGCATGTTTTAGCTTTAGAGGAAAATAATACTCAATTTGTTTTTTATTAGAGGAAGAGGATTACAAAGCTTATTAATACAATCTAGAGGGTTTTTGAAATTAGGTGTCCATTATTTGGAAAATTACAAATATTTCCAATTTAGTTTTACAGGTCTCTATAAAGGGTGTTTCTGACGTAATATGGGCGCGCCAATTTTGAAACACCACAAAAGTTAAAACAGTTTTTTTCAAAAAATAAACAAAATTTTAAAAAAGTACCAAGATTTGATGGAAAAACATAGTCCAATAAACAATTTAGGCAAAATTTCAGGACATTTGGAAGTCCCGTTTCCGAGAAACATGCGGAAAAAGAATTGCCTAATAAATGGACCCAACAGCGTTGCCGGTTTAACGATGTAATTGGGCCGTTAAGAATTAAACGTCCAGATGGAATTTTGCTGTATCAAAACTGTGTTTGTATTGTTCCGTTGTCCAACGAAGAAAGAAAATTGGAAAGAAAACATGCATTTACCAAGTTAGAAAATTTGTTGTTTGTTTTTGTTTTTTTTTTGTCAAAGCTTGACATATTTTACTAACCAAAAAAAAACCAATCTTTCAAAAACTGTCTGGGGAAATTATAAAAAGAGACAACAAAACATCAGTCCATTTCATTAAATCCTTTTTACATGCAAATATGAAAAAAACTAGAAAGAGGGGAAAATATGAGTTGTCCACCTCTAGTAAAACAATAACTGTCAAAAATCGTATACAGGGCTTCTAATATGTACTAAAGCAAACGAGCGCTGTCTTTCCTGCATGTACTACTTGAACTTAGGCACTAGTAAATGCGACACGTTCCGACCTATGTTTGTAGTAGCCTGGCCCGCATTTTATAAAAATTTTGAAAAACTGTTACATTTAATTTTTTTTTAGCTCTCATTATATCATCGCGTTAGCCTTCAAAATATAATGAGGCATCCCGCGACCCAGAATTTTTGGGTTAAGTATTCATGGTTTATCGATACTTATATATATTGGAATTCTAAAAACGCCTTTACTTCTTAGGTATTAGACAACCATGTTGTGAAAACCTTCTCACCGGAGTCTTATAACTCTCCCCGAAAAAGAATAGAAAAGATTTACAATAAAAAAGCATGCCTGTTACTTGGGGCAGAAGCAGGCGACCCAGGAAATTTCACGAGAGAATACTGCGGCCTCTTTACCGAGTCGGGGGTAATCCCTAAGAAAATTTTGAGCAGGTTTTTCGTCAGTCCTGATGCTGTGTTGCCTTTGGGGACGTTGATTACTGCCAAGCATTTCACAGTTGGAAATTTTGTAGATGTAAGAGGAAAAACGTAAGTTTCTTGTACTATTTTTATTTTTTTTTGCGCATCGGAGTAGCACATAGCCTAGATTGAATTCTAACCTTAAATAATTTTATATCTGTCATTTGTTGATTTTAAAACTCCTTAAGCAGAAAAAGAATAAATACATTTTAATATACCTTGTATATGCCATGTATTTATTACCTAGTCGGTAAGTTATTACCTCTAAGCAAATAGGTTGTATTTTGTAGGACAAAATGCCAAATAGACAAACAAAATATATTCAGTCTAGATTATGAAAATTCTTTTCCTTGGGTAAAAAAATTGTAAAATATGCAGAGTTGACTTTAAAATAGACAGCAGTGGAGTACGGCGGGTAGAAAGTCATGGTAGGTCCTAAAATCACCAAAACCTAGAAAAATCTCATGAAAAAGAGCCAAAATTGTCATTTAATAAAAACCAAGAAAATTTTTCCATTAATGACAAATCTATGACAAGGCCCCATGGGCTTTACATACCGTTGAAAAAAATTACTCGTTTCGCAGTTCCGAAGTCATCTGCAATTTATTTAAGAATATGTTTCCAGATAGTGAAATATTTCAGTGGGTCGTACAAGAACAAATTATATTGTTCAATTTGGTTTGGTAGTCCACTTCAAACAAAAATAAAACGAAATGATTGGTTCAAATCCCTACTCTTTATTATTTGACAAAACCACAACTTTACAGGTCAAAAAACAGTTGGACATGCAATGATGTATATTCAGTTTTGGGAGTCTGTAAATGACGTAATGATACCAGCGGTCTATATTATATCGGTATTTATGGGCCATTGCAGTTTCGAACATATTAAACAAGTAGCTTTTGATTTTATAAAAGAATATGTACTGGATCCAAAACTGCTAATTCTTATAAGTATGGATGGGTTCAATGTTAAACTGGAGTTTTTTTAAATACTCAAGGTTGCCTTGCAGGAAGAATTTGGTATGGGAAACAAAATGTCCTAAAATTTTTCCAAACAGTTCTAAAATTTTTTGGTCTTTGTTCTAAAAATCCTAAAAAAAATTGACAAAAAGGCTTTGGTCAGGCAGCTGACGTGGGGTTGCCCCACTATAGAGCAGGAAGAGCTGCACTTGCTTCGATGGGCCGACATACTGAACTTTTTAAAGTAGACAGCAAGGCCCGGAGAGAGTCGCAGCCCGCGTAGCGGGAGTAGGAGGATAGGGGTACAGAACGGGGTATGACAGAAAGGGCTTATGAAGCGGCCTGATTGCCAGGCATACGCCCCTTTCTACTACTACTGTACTATTTTTTATTTATTCTTTTAAACTGTTTTTATAACACGAAATTAGTTCTACCTGACTCATATTTATAATTATAAATTCCTTTAATTTTTCGTCATTCGTATCTTTCCCGCCCTTTCCTGCTTGCCCGCACTAGTTAAGATAAAACGACGCGTAGCGGAGTTCGAACAAGCAGTTTATCAATTTATAGATAATACAGTGGCGTAGCCAGAAATCGACTCTGAGGGGGGAGGAGGGTTTCACCGTTTCCTAAAAATGAACTACCTACCTATGCTATTTTTTACGCGTTTCAAAAGTTATTGCCAAATATTTACAATATTTATTATACTAAGAATGCCATTTATTACACGCCTTTAATGGTGGTGTAATTGTAACATTTTACGTCACGACATCATAGTACCGCAGGCAAAATTTTTAAATTTAAGGCATCACACCAAACACACGTCACCAACCGGAGTAAAGGGTCAAAAACGTAGGGAGCTATATAATAGCTCTCCCTGGAACCCTTGATCACGATTAATTTATTGTAGATTGTGTCGTTGGATCTCCTGGGAGGGGGGGTTAACCCCCAAACCCCTCCGCTGGCTACGTCATTGGATAATAGGTAAATTTTGGAACGCTTAACATATTGACAGCCGTTATGGTAGTGTTTAGTGAATTTGAATCCTAAAAACAGTTCGTTTACTTAAACAGATAAACGACCGCTCATCAAAAATTAACAAAATTTTGCACAGCGGAGGCTTCTGGTATCCTTCACAGACCATTCGCGTGGTTTTTCAAAAAAAAAAAATATGTATATCTTGTTTTTATTCAGTTTTTTACAATAATCGATAATTTCTACCGTGAATTAAATATTTTTAGGATACGTAAAATTATGTAAAAAAACTTAAAATTATGCAAAAGAAAGACTTGCTTTAAACTTTCACCGTACAAAATTTGATACAGATTTGATTAACAGTTTTTTAGATTAAGTAATTGGAAGAAGCACATTTTTTATTCAAATTCACCCTTAACAACTATTACCACTACCACGCCCCGATTTTACCAGAGTTTTTATAACACTAAAAACTGTTACTGGCACAAATATTAATATTTAATTTTCAAAATAAGTGTTTTATATGTTGGAACCTGGTAATATTTTTTTATTTCAAAAATTAATGGCGACAAAATTTTCTAAAATTAACAAAAAAAATAACTACAACCACAGACAGTGGTAGTGGTTAACTATCACAACGGCATGACGTTTGGCTATTGCACAGACGCAGTAATAACCACAACCACTACGAATTGTCAAATAAGCGTTCCATTTCCCTAATCATGATTAAATACTATATAGTTTTTGGTCGTGCCCAAAACGCCCGACGACTAACACCCGGTTCCCACCTGCGACTTTCTCGTGAGTGCTCACTCACGCGTCACATGATGTCAATATGAAATGCTATGACAGTCATGTGACGCGTGAGCGGGCACGCACGAAAAAGTCGTAGGTGGGAAACGGGTGTAACGCTATTTGACACTGTTGACATTTGAAAGTCATATATGGTTAAGGGGTGTTGTGAAACGCGGCAAACGTACGGACCTTCCATTAAATTCCGCGCCCATTTCCGACAGGGTGGCGTTGCGCTCAGTATAGCCAAGATACTCCCAAGCGTGATTTTCTGTTTGAACGTTCTTTCATGAGTAATGAATACTATAGGTTCCTGCATTTATATAAAAGCAATAAATTAGGTGGTTTTGATTCTCTACTTAATAAATATATATAAATTAAGTTTGACTTAGAATGGAAAACGACAGTAAATTAATTTTATTTTGAAAATTGAAAACAAAAACTAATAAAATATCCCAAACGTCAAATAACCGGACCGTCAACGTAAAACCCGTACCAAAAAGACTATCTACTATGCATTGCCGCCGCGGCCACGGTATTGACGCATAACGAAAAACACGCCCGACGATGAAGCGCATGTTACCTTGGCAGATGCAGTATACATAATGATTTACGTGAAATGTTGATTTGTATAACATGGGATCGGCAGGCTCCGTATGTCGGTCGAACGTTTCCGTAACCAAAAACCGATTTTGAAAAGCATTTTTCTGGTTTTCTAATTTTAAAAAACAAATTGTAAAACTAAATTTTCTTTTTAATGGCGGGTTTAACAAAAAATGCTTTTGAGTTTTAGCAAGAATATATATATATAATATAGAGCCGACTGGGAGAGAGATCCTCCTTTCGGAGCGGAATCCATCTGGTACACAGACGGCTCCAAGACCGATGAAGGTATTGCAGCTGACATATGCGGGCAAAAATACGAGACTTTAGTCTCTATAAACCTGACAAACGATTGCACAGTGTTCCAAGCTGAAGTAGCGGCAATATATGTTCCGAAGAAATACAAATAGTAGAGGAAAACTCTCATTGGGTCGTTATATACTCAGATAGTCAAGCTGCACCTAAAGCTTTAGAAGCAGTGCAAGTGGCGTTCAAACTGGCAAGCACCAAAAGGGTGGCACTAGCCTGGGTTTCAGGACATCGGGGACACTGGAAACGAAAAAGCCGATGAATTGGCCTGACAAGGCAATAAAGTTCACAGGGCCTGAACCATTTTGTGAGATCACACACAAAGAGACGAACGGTCTGTGGGATCAAACACTTGACCAGGCCCAAAAGTTCATTAAAGAACGTTCACCAAAGCTGACTGCAGAACTTCTTATGTCAATGTGAAGGCCTAGGTAGCACCAGGGCCTTACTGGGGGTCCTAGAATGTCCGCGGCCAGAAAGCCAGGGCACACTGGCAAAGCGTCTGGGTTTCATGACATGATAATATGGAGAGATATGAAAACCCGAATTATTAGTTAATAACCATGTCATACTAAAATTCTCAAATGGTGTGCAATAAATGGCACTAAAATATTGAGGTCCTATTTTTTATTTACGACCTAAGAAAATTTTTCAAAAAAATATTGGCTTTATTTCAGTCATACAATCGAAAAACTCTCGACCCGTGAAAAAAATAAAATTTGTTACCTAGTGTTATTAGAATGTTGGGCTCCATTTTCATTATTTCGGTTTTGTGCACCATTAGCAGATTATGCTTGAAACAGCATGATGCACCAAAAGGCACATTAGAATGAAACGAAAATTTATTAAGACTGCTTTTATGCAGTACAGTCACAACATTGGGGAAATATTATTCTTTGAGGCAAGTCCAAGATTCTACTTTTACTTAAAATAAATCATTGTCCAACCTTTGATTATGACCTCTATAGTCATTCTAATGCTAGTAAACAATCCACATACTTTCCTGTCCTCAGCTCTGCTTGCAGGCTAATGTCGTGGCCGACACTGGGCTGAGGCAGGACAAAATGTGGGTGGTTTATCAGCATTAGAATGACCATCTTATAGCGTATCAAGCAATATTCATTTACTTAGCTTCTTTTTGCAGCATTGACAGAGGCTTTCAAGGTGTCATGAAACGTCACGGTTTCAAAGGTATGGGCGCGTCGCACGGTGTGACCAAGACTCACAGGCGAGGCGGCAACATCGGAGGTGGAGGCGAGAAAGGTAGGGTTTGGCCGGGAACAAAAATGCCTGGACACATGGGAAATAGATGGCGCATAGCTAAAGGCCTAAAAATCTGGAGAATTAACACTAAATACAATGTTATGTGGGTGTCGGGTCAGGCAATACCAGGAGAAACGAACTCAATAGTGACCGTTTTTGACACAAATTTGCCTTTAAGGAAACCACAAAAACCGGTACCTTTTCCGACATTTTTGGAAAATCAGGCACACGATTTGCCCGAGGATATTTTTGATGAGAGTGTACATAAGTTTTCCGATGATACTACCATATATGAAGAGAAAAAATAAATTGTTATTTAAGTAAAATTAATAAATTTTTAAAAATTTTTTTGAAATGATAGCAAAAATAAAAAAGATTTCTTGCATAATTTTAATTGAAACAAAAAATGAACGAATAGAGTTACAAGTAATAAAAATTCAGTGTTTTCATTTGGGAACAAAATGCAAAAAGGGATAAGTATTTTTTTTAAGTAAAAAAAGGTCAGCTAATAAAAAAAATGCTTACATTAAGTCTGCCCCTACATCCAGTTTTTAGTTTAACCACCAGTGAATAACCCTAAACATTTTCTAACCCTTTATAAAAACTCAAGTCAACTACAAGTAGCTTTTAAATGGATTTCAGAGTGTTTAGCGCTTCCAATTTGACCCCGCCCCTTATTAATTGAAGCATATAATATGGTATTTGCTTTCCTTCTTTAAAAAGTTACAGTACATGCGTTTCTTTATAATTTTATCTTTTTTTAAATGCATCATGCAAAATGTTCACAGAAATGACAACACTTGATGAAAATTATATTTCGATACATAATTATAGGTAATAATACTATAATATTTTATTGATGTTTATATCGATTCTCTACGAGAAATACCCTACATGCCACGTCATCTGTATCGTGTAGAATTCATTTTTGCCTTCTAAAAACATGCGCGCTTGAAAAAAAAACCGTAAATTAACAGAATTTCTAACTAAATTTATGGAGAAAAAAGTAGTTTTTTTTTAAGTTCCTGTAATTCAAACAATAGAGAAAAAATTAGAAAATGCAGGTCGAACCATTAATAAATCAACTATTATTATATAACTTACTGTTTTCACCTTAAAGTCGTAAATACAAAATTTTTGAATTATGAAACAGTTTAGGAAAATGGCTGTCAGTCAGATATTTTACGTAAAGTTTTATAGTGGTTATCAAAACACTTATAGAATCCCAAGAAGTTGTAATTACCGTTATTGGCCTAGTGGCCACTTAGCCATTTCAACTAACCAAAATGTTTTCTTTGGTATTTTCAAAATGACAGCATCTTCTTTCATTTTTAGTCCCAATAATTTGGGAGCTTTTCTACCGAGTGCTCTACTGCTGGGCTCAATGTCCAAGTAACATTTAATTTTTTTTATAGAGGTTGCGAGCAAGTTACCGTCATCAAATTATAAACTTTAAAATTTCATAGAAAAGTAACGAGAACCTTCACGGAACATTTATTACCCTCTTATTGGCCTTAACTGGTGGATCTTATAAAGGTAGTGGTAACCTTATTATAAACTCTTTAAAAACCTAAAAGTTGCCTGTGAGAACCTTCTTACAACTTTTATATTACCTTTATTTATGAGAATTAGGAGACGTAAAGGTTACAGGAAAGTGTCTGCAACCTTTTAGAACCAAATAAAGTAACCCGAGTGCAGCGCGCCCTATAAGAAAATGCAGTAGAAAAATGTTTTTGATAGTTCTGAGGTTCTAAAAAAGTAATTATGCATTCGTAATAAAAAACATGGAATCAAAACAACATACGATTATAAATAAGTAGGCCGTGATAGAATATTATGATGGCAAAATGATTTTTAAAGACATTTCAACCCCCTAAAACTACATGCGGCGCAAACTTTACTGTTAAAACTATATGTCAAAAACCTAAAAAACACTCGCGCATGCAATTTGTTTTATTTGGATTAAAAAGAATAATTTTTTTCTATTTGAAATTTTTTCGTTTTTCTTTTGTTGATTCTTTTTGTACTATATTATGAATATATTATAGCAATATTTGTCACAAAAACCAAAATATAAAGAGTTTTTTAATATAAACAAATATAATAATATTTAAAAAAATTTACGCCGCCATATTCGCCATCAAAGTTTCTTTGCGGTAATCTGGATTTGTAACAAATCCAGGTGACTAACAGCCATTTGCACCAACATATTTAGGGGTAACCTAGCATTAGGTGGCACCTAAATCTAGTTTAGTTTTAGGTTAGGGGACAGCTAGAGGACCAAAAACGGGCCCCTAGATTTAGGGATCACCTAAGGTAGTTTAGGGGAGTTCTAAATACAAACGAAACTCTGTGGCTGTAAAACTCTAATAAATCTATTGAAGAAATTGGCCGATTGGCCCAAACCATGCAAAAGACTTAGAAGAGTGACAGATGTTTTAATAACCTAAAAAAACAGTGCTTTTCAACCATTTTTCAAGAAAACATAACAGAACGGAATCATTTTTCAACGTTTGTTCCCAATTAAAAATGTTTGTGATCGTCTAGACGATTGAGAAGGGTAAACCCGCCTAAGGGTCGTCCCGCAGTGGTGGGTAGAGGTGTCCACTGAAGGGACAATTTTAAGGTGGCCGAGCAAAAGGGCTGATGCTCAAGCACTCAGCAAGAAGTTGGACGAAGACGACGAATCATATCCAGAAAAAGACTGGTTACACCAGCCCCGTGTTATTAAAAGAAGGGGTTTTTATCTCTATGAAGCTGCAGAAGCGGAATTACAAGAAAAAAGAATCTGGTTTTATAATAACTGTTTAAGTAACTGTTGTTGCAGTTATGTAGTAGCAGTTTAATAAAACCGTGTTTAGTAACCCAATAAACATTAAAGTTGCAAGGTTACAACAATTACTATTATAAAAATTATCGTGCCTTCATGTAATTTTATGAAACCAGGAAACCTGGTAATAAAACCCGATCACCTTTATAACAACTGGTAACCAAACTTATAAAACTTGAGGTAATTGAAAATGTTACTTGGGTGGGCTACTGCTCACTTGAATTTCAGGCGAAATTCATCTGTTTTGCTTCCTTTGCGCAATTTGTTTGTTTACCAGAAGGACCAGCCATTTGTAGCGGTTGTGGCACTATTGTTTGCCCCATTCCATTGTCAGAAGAGTTAACAATAGCAAATTTCTTTACACCTGCCTACGGAAGGTATGCGTGCTTTTAATTTTTTTCCAAGTGTTTCTACTCATTTCAGCAAAGTAAAAAAATTCCAAAAATTGGGTTAAAATTATAATTTGTTCATTAATCACAAAACATCAATTTCAGTGTGTCTTCTTTTAGCCTTAATAATTCAGACCCCTTATGTATTGGGTACTTTGGCCTTTTGCGTATCCGCTGCATAGCCAATTTACCTAGTCACGTGATTTTGGCTTTCTCTATAAAGTGAAAGTTTTATATCAAAATTATTGAAAAGGTTTTGCTTACTACCTAACAACTTAAAAAACTCTTACACATGAAAAGCTTAGGGCAAATCTTCAGAAGGTTTTCCTTGCTATCTTATAAAACTTGTGCAGCTATGGACACTAACAGTTTTGTAGTGATTATCTTTAAAAAGTTGTTATTTCTATCTTATTAAACTTTAATGAATTTAAACCAAAAGTTTTATAAAACTTGAACCACTTTATGCTTATAGTTTTATTAGAGTATTTTTTAAAAGGTTTTGATTACGATCCTATAAAACTTGTCAACTTTAAACTAAAAGTTTTATTAGGAATGTCGTCTTAAAGTTTTGATTGTTAAATTAAAAAACTCAAAAACCAAAAGTTTTATAGGGAGGCTCTTCAAAATTTTTTGTTTGCTATATTACAAAAAAATGGCAATCTAAGACAAAAGTTTTATAAATATAGTAATAAGAATATTTTCATTGTTCATTTTGGAAGAAAAATACTCGCCTGGTTTTTCCATTACCTTTATAAACATTTACATGTTAAAGTTTTCTTATAAATATTATTATAAATATTCACCTATAAACCTCTCATAAAAAAGTTAAAAAATAATAAAACTATATAGCAACCTAAAATGTTACTTGGGAATAGAACAGCAATAATACTAAGTAGGTGGTAATCAAAAATGGTTATTGATTTCATTTAAACATTCATATTACGGCAGTAGCATAAATATAATGGCAGTATATAATAATACAATGGGTGAAAAAACTTATTACAGTTTTTTAAAGACATTTTTCATAAAAAGTGTTTAAAGTAAATGAAAAAAAAAATATAGTTTGTGCTTTGAAAGCTTAAATTAAGCCCCGATTTTTTCAAGTCGATTTAAATAGTAATAAAAATAAATTTGTGGAAATTCGGTTGTTTCTTGTCAACCCAAGTAAGTCATATTTTTATAGAGAAAAAAACAACAATTTTTTATTGTGGTTCAGTAATCAGCTTCTCCAAATTTTCTTTATCCACTCTAAACATGTGCCATTTTTCAGTAACTGTCAAATCTGCAGCCCCCAATCTCTTGTAAAAATCAATAGCAGGGTTCCAATTTAATACATGAAAATCTAATCTTTGGCTCGGTGATTCGTGCGCGATTTTTGCAACGGCAAGGAACAATTTTTTGCCAATTTTGTGTTTTCTGTATTTCTCCTCGACAAACAAATCTTCCAGAAATACTGCACGTCCCAGCCACGTTGAATAAGATGAAAAAAATATTGCAACACCGACAATTTTATTGTCTGGAAGTTCAGCTACTAAACTTTGAAAGCCTGGAGTTGGGCTGTCGAAACCATCACGCTCAAGTGTTTCTGCATCTATTTTGACCGAATCTCCCATTTTCTCAAAATTGGCTAGTTCCTGAAACAACGTAATTTCATATATGCCCTTCACAAATAGCGTATTAAATTAAATTTAGTTTTTGGGGTAGCGGATAAAAGCAATTGCAAGAAAAATATTTATTTAATAGAATGTTTTTGATAGATAAACAATCAACAGAAAATTAATAATAGAAAATATTTACACTCGATCTTAAAACAATTACCGACCAACATAATTTACTATATTTTTAAGCCGTTGCTTTAAATATTTAAACTTAGATTTTACCATTTGGATTTAAATAATTCCTTTTAGTATTTTTTTTTTAATTAAAGGTTGTGATGGAGTCTCACCCACTTTTAATAACATTTTGTTTTGCTTTAAACATAATCGCTTAAAAAACCTTCCTTTCTTACGCTCTTTTTAGAGGCAAAGTTCTGCAAGTACAAGGTGTTTGTTTATAACTAGAACACTCAGTATCTTTTTTATTATTGAAAATAAAGGGTAGGTCTAAATCCAAAAATTTCTTGGCAAATTACAACGAACTTAAGTGCCATAACAACTTTTTTTGTTGCCCTTAGTATACAGTGAGTGGCAATAAAGATATTTTTTAAAAATAGAACACCCTGTATATTTTTGCATTTCTGAATTTTTAAAAAAATTAGATGTAAAAAAATATCAAACAGTATTTCAATATCTTTTGTAGTTCCTGAGATATTTGCATTTAAGTTTTAATAATTGTCAAAATGAAAATATATTGGAAATGACCAACTGATCAAGTGGGCCATGAATGTATTTATTTATTTTAACAATATAAACTTAAAAATATAGTGGCCTTGAAAAAAAAACGATTGAAGGCAATGTAGCTTGATCAGATGGTCGTTTCTAATGTATTTTATTAAAATAGAAACTACAAAAGATATTTCAATAGTGTTTGGTATTTTTGTAAAGCTAATTTAAAATTTACTGGGTATTCTATTTTTTTAGAAAATAGCTTTATTGCCACACCCTGTATACCAAGGGGAACCTTTATTTTCATTAATAAAAAAGATACCGAGTGTTCCAGTTATAAACAAACACACTGTACCAAATAAATTAAAATAAAAATTTCTTTGGTGGGTACCTATGTAAAATTGAATAAAACATTTTTTTTTAAAGCTTTGTGCACCTGTCGGATACGCTAATGACTAGTTCCCAAATATCCTGTTATCATATACCTACTAGCTTAAATATACGCCTTACCCAGGCCAAACTTCTAAGGAACAATCTAGCCAGCCATAGATAGTCTAGCCAGCACTGGAGAGTCTAGCCAGTCATGGAAGTACCAAAATAAAAGACATTGGCTTAATCCCGGCCTTTTGCACATGCGTGAAAATTTTTTGATCCAAGGGGTTTCGGCCGGCTTCGCGGCCTACGTCATATGTCTTCAATCAGCCGCCATTTTTGTTGTCGAAACTACTTTTTTTGGGTTTTTCGCCACTAAGTTAAGGAAACTTTTTCAAAAATATGTTAAAACCCACTGCGTAAATTCCTAAAGAAAAAAATTTGTTCGTTTGTCAGTGGTTTTTAAATAAGATAAAAAATTTGCCTACACACACGCAAATCCTAACTAGAATCTAAGTACTTATCTGACGTTTCGGCAGAAATTCTACTGCCGTTATCAAAGAATTTTATCCTTTTCAAAAACTTTTTTCGATTCTTTTTTAAATATCTGTCTGTTGTCATACAACTGACTGATTTTGACTGATATATATTTCAAATATTAACTTGACAGTTTGGTGCGTCGATAGTAGCCAACAAGGTATTGGGTGAATTTAGTAAAATCTTTTATCTTATTTAAAAACCACTGACAAACGAACAAATTTTTTTCTTTAGGAATTTACGCAGTGGGTTTTAACATATTTTTGAGAAAGTTTCCTTAACTTAGTGGCGAAAAACCCAAAAAAAGTAGTTTCGACATTATGAATCCGCCACAAACATATAGATTTTATTTGCCATTTTTGTTGTTTATTTGATTAAATTCAGTGTTTGCATTTGTGCTGCGCGTATTTTTCACTGTTAAAAATTAGATGCTGCTACATAAAAAAGACAACGAAAGAGGAAATGAAAAATACAAATATTAAAATTTTTTTTATTTAAATATGAAAAATTGGTCCAAATAAGTCAAATCAAAAGCTCTTTATTTAAGTTAACAAAATATATAATGGAATACAATAAGAATTCGTAACACTTAAGCTCAAAAGAGCTTGTCTGTGTATAAAAAAATTATCAGCTGATAGTATACATCGTAAATATATGTGCGAGATAAAAATGACTACAGATTAGGGTACATTATATTGTTATTTAAAAAGTATAAATATAAACCTAGTTCGTTAAAAAAATAGATATAGGTAAGAATATACGTTACTTTAAGAATAAGCCACACGCAAAGGCAAAGAAGAGAGTAGAGTATGAGATTATATTTATGAAATCTTCGACATTACTGATAACATATTTTTTAACATTTTTATTAAAAATTTGATATTTGGTAATATTTTTTAGTTCTACAGGTAGGAGATTGTAGAGTTTTATGCCTACATAATCAATATATTTAATAAATGTTGTATTTTTTGGCTTTAAGATACTATAATTTAAGTTATGAGCGGATCTGGTTGAATATCCGTGATTAATATTATTTAGTCTGGACTTTATTTTATGCACATATTTTATTACAGAGATGATGTATAATGTATCAAAATTACACAATGGCGTGAGCCTAAAAAGCTCCGATGTTGGAAAAATTTTTGGTTTGTCATATATTACTTTGATAAACCATTTTTGTAGAACTTTAATTTTCTCATAAGAGTTTTCATAGCCTCCGCCCCATATTGGTAGTCCATAGTTAATCACTGATTCAACCAATGCTTGATAAATTTTTTCAAGGGTTTTGGTATTTAAAATACCTTTGAGTTGTTTAAATGTATAAATTAAGCATCTTAGTTTGTTTGTTATTATTTCGACATGACGATCCCATTTAAGGAGTTGATCAATTTGTAGACCAAGATATTTTATTTCTTTAACTTTTTGTATTTTTACCTGGCATTTACAATTCTCGTCATTATCGCAAGAGAGGACACTGGTATCGCTGAAGCTTGGTTAACCATGGATATTTAAAGAAAAGGTAATAAACTTTGTTTTAGAAGTATTTAGACTAAGCATATTAATATTTAGCCAATCGGTTATTTTTTTAATTTTAAGCTCTGCAGTACGTTTTGTTTCCTCCCAGTTGCAGTTATGCCATTTATATTTGGTTCATTTAACAGCAATAAATCGTTGATATATGCCTGAAAGAAAATGGGTCCCAATATAGTGCCCTGAGGTATTTCCATGGACAACTCCCTTTCAGAACTAAAAGTGCTGTTAACTTTAACTTTTTGTTGTCTTTTTTTGGAATGGTCCCGAATAAGATCCAAGGATATCCCTCTGACTCCGTAACAATCCAGCTTTTCCAAAAGTCTCTCATGTGGTACCGTATCGAAAGCCTTTGCTAGATCGAGAAATATAGCAAGGGGCTTTCGACCAGAGTTAATAGCTGTTTGAATAAAACTTACCACCTTATGCATTGCGTCTAATGTTGATACACCTTTTAAAAATCCAAACTGCATGTTTGAAATTATTTCATTTTGTTTAAAGTGGTCTACTAATCTATTTTTCATTGCTTTTTCTACAATTTTGGGAATGCTGCTTATAAGAGAAATTGGCCTATAGTTTGTAGCGTCATAGGAACATCCCTGTTTAAAAATAGGGGTAACAATGGTAGTCTTAAAAACGCCTGGAAATCTTCCTTGCACAAAAATTTTATTTATCAGAATGCACAACGGCTTTGCAATAAAATCAGCAATAAGTTTAAGGGTTTTTACTTGAATGTTATCATGACCTGGGCTAGCACTATTTTTAAGAGAGTAAATTTTTTTGTTTTATTTCCTATTCAGAAAAAAATTAAGGTATTTTCAATTTTTTGTATTGGTAATTGTTTATTTTTATTGTTAATTATAATTTTGTTTTTTGTTTTGTTGTTATTCGTTGCTGTGTTTATTATTTGCTATGTTTTTTTAATGTTTATGTTGTTAATATAATGTTAATATTATTGGCTTCTTCAATTTTTCGTCTAAAATAATTATTTTTAATACGTTTAATTATTGTGTTTACTCTATTTCTATGTTGTTTATATTGTTGTTTAGTATCTTGGCAGTTCGAGTATACAACTGAAATTCTTTTTAATCTGTCTCTTTCTTTAATTAAATTTATTACCTCTGTGCTACTTGTTATATAATGTTTGAGCTTATTAATAAACTTGGTGGCAATTTTATCCGCGTCTGTTGCTGAGATAAATCAATCCAGTTCTCGTTCTTTATTGTTTGTAGTAATTTTTGTGTGTTAATTATTTTTATTGTTTTATTTTCGATAGTTTCATTAATTTCTTGTTTGTCTTTTGTAATATATAATAAAGTTGTGTAATGATCTGTAACTGATGTTTTTAAAATAAAAGATTTTGTATTATACAGGTTTTTGTTATTAGTTTTAAGGAAAATATGATCAATTATGGTGGCAGTTTCAGATGTTATCCGGGTCGGCTTGTCTATCATTGGTATAAGTCCATAACTAGCAGTAATATTTAAATATTGTTGAACAGAGTTGTCTTCCAATTTACCAATGTCAATATTTATGTCACCCGCATATATGTCAACTTCGGAGTTTTCCGTATTCGAGTTTAAGATTATGTTTAAATCTTCCAAAAACAATTGTAAGTTGGTCGAAGGAGGTCTGTAAACTGCAATTAATCTATATTTTACTGTGTTTTTTCTAAAATTTAAAATTAAAAATGTTACTTTATTTAATTTTATCGTCTCGGCTTTGTCTACTTCAATATTTTTGTGTAAGTATACAACAGTACCATCATTTCTGTTAAAAAGTGCTTTATTATAATAACAAATATAGTTTTCAATATTGAATTTTTCACCGCTTAGAATAAAAGTTTCAGTAAAAACTAAAATGTCATGTTGAAAAGTGTATTGTTTCAAAAGAATTTTGACTTCATCAATATTTTTTTGAAGGCTGCATATGTTAAGATTAAGTATATTTATTTCTTTATTTTTAATTTTATTTGTAGAGATTGAGTCCAAAACAACTGTTTTTGCTTCTGTGTATGGCTTTCTACTAAATTTACTAGGTCATTATGCATTTTGATCATGGGGAAAGAAATAGGGAAATGGAAAAATACTTACAACTATAGCGACTAAAATAAACTTACATCTAAATTCGACCTAAGAAGTCTATGAATTTGTAAAATTTTATAATTTATAAAAACAATTATTTCAAAGAAAGGTAAAATATCGTATCCCAACTTAGTAAAGATAAATAAAATTCGGCAAGCCAATTTTTTACTAAGATTAAATCAAAAGCAAAATTTTAAATTACAATGCTCAAAACAAAATTACAAAAGTTTGATTTTTTAAACTTGTTTCAAAAGAATCTTTAGTTTTACAAATTGAAGAAAAAGTTTTTAAATAAGGGTATTTATGTCATTTACGTTAAAAATTTTGTGTTTTTTGTTATTGAAAAATACATAAATAATCCCCTATTGAGTCCAAACATTTTCCTTTTGAATTTTGAAACTCCTCAATAGCCAGTTTCAGCAATTCTCTTCTAGCTTTTGTTAAGTCTTCTCTAACTCTTCTTCTTCATTTCAAACTTCATTTTTTATTTTTTGGTTAGTAAATTTTACAAGAACTTGTCTATTTTTGTTATTCGTTTTTTGTCCCGTTCTAAAAATGTCCTCTATCTCTTCAATTCTTATGTTTATTTGAAGCTTCTCTGCAAAAATACTTTTTACCTCATCTTTTAGATCTTCTTGGGGGTTCTCTTTAAGGCCAAAAATTCTCAGATTTTTACCTCGTAAAAACTGGTCTGTTTTCCTTTTCGACTTTTAAAGTATTTAGTTTTTGTTGCAAGTCAGCAATCTTGTTCTCTAAACCTTCCAATTTTTCTTGTAATCGTCGTTCAACTTTTGTAGTAATTTCGGCTATTAGTTTTTTCATCCATTCTTCATCAAACCTTTTCAAAATGGTGTCTTTTACAATATCTTCCACTTTATCTTCTAGTGCTTTAATTTGTCTTGTACTAGCCATTTTTCACGTTGAGCAGTGTATTTATTTTATCGAACTTTTTTTTATAAAAAATTAGCAAGCTGTCAAAACGAATTACTCTCTACGAAGGCTCGACATTAACTCAAGTAGGCAAGTAGTAAGTAAACTCTTTAAAGCTATAGTTTCTCCCCAGATTTTAAATAAAAAAAAGTACAACTGGCAACGCCTTGTTCTTTAATTTTTTAATCTTTTGCCAGAGTGCACAGGGAAAACTAAACATAAGAATTAGCTGAAATTTTGCAGGGGTGATAATTTTTAAATGCTTGACAAAAATATCTGAAGGATTTTTCAAAATTCTCAATTATTTTTTCTTCAAAATAAAAGCTCTGGTGCTGTCATCTATCCCAAAAGCCTCAAAATAATTGCGGTTTAGAACAAACCCGATTTACAAAAAAAAAATAGAGAAATACGCACAATTTCCTCTGGATTACATTTTTCCTTTTTATAAAAACTAAGATTCCTTTTTTCTAAAAGCCTGTGCACTCCGGAAAAGAAAACCGATCAATCAATCACACTTCATGGAATTTGGAAGAAACACGCATTTTAAGTGTTGGCCGATAGATCGCAGAATTTATACGATTCCATAGTAACTGCAGGTGTTTTGTTAACAAACTTTAAATCGGCCCGCGGTGGGACAGAAGAGTATTTTTACGTTTTCTGGCAGAAAACCATTCGAAGTTATGTTTCAAAAACATTGTTCTAAAACAAATATGAAACCACTCCGCGTGTGCGGTCGCCCTCCGAAAAAGGCCTAGCGCTGCGCGGGCATTACCTCGAGTCTATCAAAGAACCAAGAGAACTTTACTGGCTCACTGGGATTACTAGGAATTCGCATAGAAACATTCGGCGCCCATAACCCCACATAATTTTGTTTTTATTTTGATTCAACCATTTTTTTAAAATTTAAATTATTGCGGCATAGTTATGTGCAAGTGTACTAGTGAAATCTTGGAGTGTAAAGGATCAATTTTAGAACCTCATTTTCAAAAACACACGAATACTTGAGTACTAACAAAACAGGCCAGTAAAGCTCCATTTAGAGATTGGAAAGACTCTTGCTAGTCGTTGACGCTCCTGTTTAAAATAGAATACAATTATTTCATCTAGCGCCAGTAGCCGATTTTTAAATCTGCATGCTTTTAAGTTACCCTGTTGTCGGTATCACCTAGCGGGAGTGTTTCCAATTCAATTATAAATGCACCTGTAAATGCAACCTTAAACATTACACCCAGTTACTTTAATACGTAGTTGGGTAGCGTTTTTTTAGCAGGTAATTCTGCAATAAATGGTTTTCTTTTATTTTAGTATTTTACTTGTTTTTTTAGCGGCGTAGAACGCGAAAAGTCAAAATAAGTAACCTAACCCGAAATTTTTGACCCGGTGCTAAAAAATCCCACTGTAGATAAACATAAATAAAGTCTCGGCGTTGCCATGGAAAACAAATTCAATGATGTAAAATTTTGCAAAAAAATCAGGTCGACATAGTTAAGACTTTTGATTGTGTGAATCATGGAAAACTGCTGGTGGAAAGGTATGGAGTACAGGGAGTGGCTCGTGAGTGGTTTCGATCTTATTTATCAGAGCGTTTTCAAGCTGTATTAATAAATAATGAGCAATCTACTTGTGAATCAGTTAATGAGGGAATACCTCAGGGTTCCATACTTGGGCCTCCGCTGTTCACAATTTTTGTTAACGATATCTCACACCTGCCAATTAAAGGGAAACTTACTAGTTTTTCAGATTATAACACCTTCTTGTGCCATGATAATGATTTATAGAGGCTTGCAGCAACAGTTCAAAATGACTTATCTCTAATAAAAGAATGATGCGATGCAAATTTATTATCCTTTAATGTCTCGAAAACTCATATTTTCAACTTCAAATGTAATGTTCAAAATATTCATTTAGATAATGAAAAAATCAGCAATCCAGTTGCAAATAAATTTTTTCTTTAAATCAGCTTTTATTTTACAAAAGAGAGCCCTCATTTGTGTGGTGTCAGACATTCTTGGAATTCTTTATATGTAGGTAATAAAATATTAACTCTCTGTTCGGTATTTATTTTGGCGTTTGTTTAGTTTTTAAAATGTGTAAAGAGGAATTGCATAAAGTGCATCACTATCTACCGTGCGTCGGCCATTTTTATTACCATTGCCAATAACCCGATCAACCTTAATTAAAAACTCATTTGTTTACAATAGTAAAAAACTTAATAATTGCTATTTAAACTCTATGAAAAACATATTTTTCCACAAATTGGTTTTTCTGTTAAATTTTGCCACTCCCTTCCCCATTTCAAAATAAAATCTAAAGTCGTTTTTTGTTAAATCTATTTGGGATGGTAATTGGTTCAGTAGTGTTCAAGATGCTATAACTACATGTTGTAAAAAAACGGATGTAAAATATTAATTAAACATTTTATTAACATAACATGATATAAATTATGATATAATTATATAAATTATAACACAATAATATGGCACTTAACACATAAAACATCATCCCATTTTTATAAACAATTTATTATAATATCTCTTCAGTTTTTAACAGGTCCAAACAATAATTCAAGTATTAGAAAATTTATTAGTCTAATAAAGAACTATTAATGATAACAAAATTAAGATAACAATAATATTATAATTGACGATTTTTTATCCACAAAGGACAAACTCTACTAAGAATACTATGACGTATGCAGGATTTTTTGAACTTTTATTTTATTTCATATTTTTTAGTTTACTGCCTGCACCTCTCTGCCCATGAACGTTATAATTATCGCGGTCGAAGGATTTTCCTGTTATGGTGTAGTATGTGCTCTCTCAGACGAATGTGTTTAGAAAAAAAATTGTAAAAAACTATAGTAAGTTCGCAAAAACTTGCTGTCTGTAAGTTAATTTGTATTTTACAAGACCGGAAACAACGTTAGAGGTTAATTAAAAAAATCTGACTTTTCTGTCGACTTGTTGTTTTGAAAAATAATACTTACTACTGACCAAGAAAAATCAAGTCAAAAATATCGCTAGATTTGTTTTTTTATTTTTTTTTTTAACTTTTTTTCTACTCTAGCTTTGCAGCGCCTGAATGTCATATTTAACCACGATCTCTAGAATAAACACGGTCTAGTAATTTTTTTCTTTCGCCCTCCTGATGACAACACAAAGATATCAACCTGCTTTCTTTATTGACTTTTGATGGGTGAAATTTGGGGTTATATTATTTTTGCATAAATTTTTGTAATAAAAATTGTATTTGTTCTGCAGCTGCATTTATGCGTTTTTTTAGTGAAAAGGCTCATCATTAAATAATGAAAAAACAAAAAAAAACGAGGCACCTTATAGTTTTGAATTTCCAATCAGATTTATTGCATATAGTATGCACAACCAGCCTTTCTTTAACTTCTGAACTACGAGGACTAACTAACTCCAACTCATCCGATGAGTTTCTTGACGGAATCGACTACCAACCAATGATCTTAATTTCTATTTGGTGAAAGACCAACGCATGCAGGCCAAAAATAAATTATATTTATTTATACACAAGAAGTTATAAGAAAAGATACAAGCATAAAATAGGTATTGCATCAATCATTTAAACAAAAAAAAAGACGAAAAATCCAAAAAGTTAATTTAATTTGTCAAGCTTTCATACAATTATTAAATGGCGGACAAAAA
Organism: Oxystoma pomonae; assembly: GCA_963921995.1. Taxonomy (NCBI): domain Eukaryota; kingdom Metazoa; phylum Arthropoda; class Insecta; order Coleoptera; family Brentidae; genus Oxystoma; species Oxystoma pomonae. The sequence continues at coordinate 73,757,712 of OY998166.1, read as the reverse complement.
TCACCGGCTTTCTTTGTGTCGTCATCAGGTCGAAGATTGGGGCAAAATTACTAGTTTTTTAGTCTGACTGTTTTGCCCAGTATTAACGCAATATTCTAGTAGTAACAGTAAAGCGAGACGGAAGGAGAAAACACAAAAAGTAAACAATTGTTCACAATAAGAAGTCAATGAAGTGTAAAGTCTGAAAACATAAGAAAAGTAATGTCTTCTTTTTTAAATGATTTTAGCGTCCAACCTTTGGAAAAATACTTGAAATAGTTTTAAAAAATAAATATTTTAATTATCTTCCCAAGACCTTAAAAATAATAATAATAATTTTTGAATGTAAATAATTTTTCTTAGAAAAAATATTAATCAAATACAAAGATAAATTAATTTTCTTTAAATTTTTCTACCTTTATTTTGTAAAAGAATGCTGTTAACTTCGTATTTTTTACTTAATCCTTCTTATCAAAACTATCAAGTATACAGGGCCCTCAATAGGTAAACAGAAAATAAAAGGAAAAATACTAAATATGATTCTTGTTCTTAACAATATGAAGTAATTTTTAAAAGAAATTAACAAAATATGAATGTCGCTTTAAGAAAAGTTAAAGTCCAGGTCATTGGAAGAAAAGTTTTTGACTTTCTGTGACAAAAATAACAGTTGTTTTGGTGATCGATTTTGGATGCAAAGAAGAGTGACGAGACTAGCCTTCAATTTATTTACTTCAGTCGCAATTATTTTTTAGCACCCAAAGCCTCGTCCAAAGCCCAACATAAAACAAGTAGTATTTTATTAATTTTAATACCCTTTGCCTAATATGTATAAAAAACGCAAAAAAGATCAGATAATTAGTTGCACTTTGGAAAGTTTGGGGTTCAACTTGTATGCAAAGATGTTAAGGATTGTAGAATGGACTTCAACATGCGCGAAATGTCCAAACCCCATGGCAGCCATTTTGACAGTGGGCACGGAAAACAGATTGGTTGGTTCACCCGTCATGGAATCATATCAATTTAAAAAAGAATTTTAAAAATATTTAAATTTAATTTTTGGTTCAATTTTTCCAGTTTTTTAAATTAGGCCGTCAATCAACAGGAAATTATTAAAAATTACTGTCCAAAACTAATGGGCAAGAATCCCATGCTTTGCCTAAACAGAACACGTACAAGCTTGCACATGTGAGCTTCTGTGTAAAACTGTTTATATACAGCATATAAAAATGTTTTGTTCAATTATTTTTTCTTATGTAATATATATAATTGGTAATTATTATTAGTAAGTTTGGCCTGTCTCAAAATTGCTGCGATTAGTGCGTCCCACCAAATTTGGGTGCTCAGTGGTGCAATACTCATTCTAAAATCTCCAACATCTTTGCTTGTATGTCTCTTTATTAAAATGCATACTTGTAGAAAAGTCATATAGCATAGAAATGCTTGTTAATTAATTAATAAGTCTTACGTAGTTAGGAACTCGTTGGATTTTAGAATATCAAATATGTGAACTTTGGGAACTTTGACGCCCATCATACGGGCATCGTTCTGAATTTAAATGTGCACTGAAACGCCCGTCATACGCACTGTACGGAGTATCACTCCGATATAGTATGCTAAAACTATCGTCATTTGTGTGTACACTATGCCTACCATCATTCGTATGTGTACTAAAATGGCTGTCGCTTAGCTGTGTACTAAAGCGATCGTCGTTCGAATGTATACTTTCGCGTCCATCATTAGAAAATGGACTGAAGCGACCGTCAGTCACGTGCGTACTGTAGTTATTCGAGTGAACGCTGATACGCTCGTTATTGTTTGAATGTGCACCATAATAGTTGTTGTTCAACTCTATACTAAAATTTGGTTGAGTGTGGCGTCCATTATTTTTTCGAGTACTTAAGTGATTGTTCGTAAGATCTATACTGCAGCGACCACTAAAATAATTATCATCGTTCGAAGATATACTTTGACGACCGTTGTTTGCTTCTTCATGTCCATGACTTCTTGGGGTTTGTGAGGCTTGCGGTCGATCTGGAGGAAATAATCTATCCAAACTTAGCTTGTCAATTCTAAAATGATGCCACCGGTCGGTCACGGTCATGTCGGTAGCCCCTAAACTCTTGTAAAAATCAATGGCGGGGTTCCAAGACAACACGTGAAACTCCATTCTCTGACTGTGTGTTTCGTGGGCGATTTTGGCTACTGCTAAAAATAACTGTCTACCAATACCGTTGCGTCTATAGGCCGGTTGAACATACAAGTCTTCGAGAAATATGGATCTGCCGAGCCACGTCGAGTATGACGTGTAATATAGAGCGTATCCCATGATGTGCCCATCAGACAATTCGGCGACTAAGCATGTGAATGCTGGATGGTCGCTATCAAACCCGTCATGCGCCAGCACTTCAGCATCGATGGTTACGGTGTGGTCCAGTCTTTCGAACTCCGCCAAAGCCTAAAAAGAAAAAGTTTAGTATGTAGAAATGATTAAAGGTCCAGTTTAACATACCATAAGTATACATAGTAAAGGACTGTCTGGGTTGCTAGAAGAATGTCGCTTCGTGCAGGGTATAGCAAAATGACCTTCGTACTTTTTTCTGTTGTTCACTTCTACAGACTCGGTAATTAAACAGGCACTTCTACAGACTCGGTAATTAAATAACTACTAGACTTAGAGCTAGAAGAAACCCGTCAATTTCTTATGTAGCGTGGGCACCCGTTAATTTTTTTCAAATTTTTAGGGGAGGGTCAGATAAATATTTTTTATCATTGCCACCCCTCCCAATAGGTACAGGGTGAGCTAGAAAATAAGGTTAAAGTTCAAAAATTGACTCTTTTGTAGCTCACTAAATCCTTGTTTTTACGGAAACTATGAAATGGAAAAAAGTGAGTTATTTGTTAAAGCACAACTAAAATTTTTTGTATCTACACTTTAGCTAAACATTTTTTATGGTCTTTAAAGCAATAAAACAATAAATGGTTGTCAATTTCATGTGTATCAGTGGCGTACCAAAAAGATTTTGTTGGGGGGGTTCTACTTTTACCTATTAAGATTATTAAGTAGCTAATTATAGATACAAACTTTACTGCATAGTCATCTTTTCAAAAAACCTTAGTAAGGGGGGGGCTCAAATATGATAAGGTGAGATAGTACTTAAGGGTTAAGACCATCGATGTACTAACCGATGGTTAAGACGTACGTGATGTAACATCCCTTACTAACGTTTTTTGAAAAGATGATTATGCAGTCCCCCAGTAGGTAAAAGAAAAGTTAATATTTTCTATGAGCCGGTAGAACCTCCCTCCCAAGAAAAGATCTTGTGGAACGCCACTACTTACAAAGACATGAAATTGACAACCATTTATTGTCTGATTGCTTTAAAGACCATCAAAAATATTTCACAAAAATAACGATATTTGACCAATTTTGAACAATGTTTTTTAGCCTCCCTGTATAAATACGGGCTAAAGTGTAAATACAAAAAATTTCATAGTTTTCGCAAAAACAAGGATTGAGTGAGGTACAAAATACTCAATTTTTGAACTTCAACCTTAATTTCTGGCTCACCCTGTACCCAGTATGAAGGGTGGCAATGATAAAAAAATATTTGTCTAACCCTCCCCCTCTACATAAGAAATTGGCGGGGCTTTAACGTCCCTGGGAACAAGACTTTGGTGTGGTGTCAAAATTAAGCATTTATTATTAAAGTTTGAAAAGGAAAAGGTAAAAAAGGTGGTTTTTATGAAACATTAAAATAATCTAAAAAAAGTAATTTCTTGTCCGTGAAAAATAAATAAAGAAAGATTGACACACATTTTGCTTTTCAATTCATTTATTTGATCGACGAAATTTATTCAAATTCGCTGTGCTTATGTTATGCTTCATACGGCAGGTAAAGTCCTATGTTACCCTAATGATTCCTAACAAGGATGAAACAGGCCTGTAGGTTTCTGGACTATCCAAAATGTGTGCCACGAACATTTCTTTTTACTAAAATAATCGTTTGCTCTTGCAATGTATATCCGATTAAAATTTAATTTTCCGAGAAAAATTTATTAAACAACTCGTTTTAAGAAGATTTTAATTTCAAAAAATTAGTTTAATCAAAAAAATTATAACAGTTGGCCCATATAAAACGAGTTTGTTTTTAAAGATTATAATTTTTTTTTAATTAAAAATCTGTAAGTAGCCAAAACCGTTTTGGATTTCAAGATGGTAGATGACGTTTGATATGAAATATAAAATAAATGATTTTTTTTTTATTAAAATAATTTTTTTTTAAATACTCGTAAAATATATAAACTTTAAGTAGCATATTTTAAAAATTACCGACGTACAACAAAAAATTATAGAATTTTTAAAATTTTTGGTAATTTAAATTTGAGAAACTCTGGTTTCCTTATTATACAAGTCATGTGACTTTGTTTGGAAATATTTGGGTCATATGACTTTCATGGGTAATCCTTTGCATGCAATTTGAATTGAATTGAAATGTACTTTATTATTATATAAGATTGATAACAGTGTATCAATCTCGTTGACAAAGCGTAAAATTATCCAATTATTATAACTATATAAAGATTACAGAGACTGAGTAAAAAAAACTAATAACAGTAAATTTATAAAATGAAGTAAAAAAATATTAATATAACAGTTAAATGACTAAAAAAAGAAAATAGTTGGTACATGATGCAAAACAGTACAAATCAAAACGAAAAAAAACTACACCAAAAAGCGTGAGATTAATCTATCACAGAATAAAAAATACAAAACAACCCTATAGTAGTTGGTCATCTAGAAACTCGCTTACATTGTAATATGCCTTGTTCTCCAACACCCTACAACAGACCTTCTAAAAAGCTTTAGACTAACTATATTTCTGAGGTTTATTGGGAGGTGGTTGTAAATTTTAATGCTCTCATAAATTAAAGAATGTCAGTGAATGGAAAGAGTGGCAGATTTCTGGCCTGTCTGGTGATTCTGTCTCCATCTTTATAATTCTCGTACTTTTTATGGACAAGACAGACAGTCTCTAAGACCAAAAGTGAGGGAAGAGAAGTATCTTAGAAGAAATAAACAATGGTCTGTAGTGGACTCTCCGCTTCCTCCCATGCAAATAGCGAATGGCTCGCTTTTGCAAAACAAAAACGGAATCAAACACGTATTTGGCACATAAACCCCAAAACGCCAACCCATAACGCAGCAATGAATCCACAAGGGAAAAATATACCATCTTGGCAGATGAGTAGCCCAACTCTGAAGCTGTAGTCCTAATTGCAAAGCATCCAGATGCTAATTTGGATTTTAGTTTGTCAACATGTTCAGTAAACTTTAAATTTTTGTCAACTATAAGGCCTAAGAATTTTACCTGAGGTGTGCAATCCAAAACGTAATTTTCCAAAACTATTGGCTCCATAGAAAGTTTAAATGACAAAATATTTGTTTTAGAAATGTTGTTATTCAAATTAGCTTTAGGACCGCGCGTATCATCCGCAAAACGCTTAAGTTTGCAACGAATAGGCAGTTTTGAAAGGTCTTCTACGTAAATTGAAAATAAAAGAGGACCAAGGACTGATCCTTGAAGAACGCCCCTGTGGTTGATTAGAGGACTTGACAATATGTTGTTACAAGATACAAACTGAAATCGAGAAGAAAGGAGAGACTCGATTAAAGAAAATGAATCCCTGCGAAGGCCATACCTGTCAAGTTTCTGCAGCAGTATTTTGTGATCCTCGCAGTCGAAAGCCTTCGAAAAATCACAGAACACTGTCGCTACAGCGTCTGACCTAGAGTTAAGCCCCATGTAAACTTCCTGAATGGAAAATTTTCGAAATTGATGTCAGCAAAGAACTTGTCGAAAATTCGAAGGGTCGGCGATATCTCCACCCTTATGCAAGGGAATAACAAGGGCCGGCTTCAGGCAGTCAGGAAAAATGCCAGTGCTAAACTAACGATTTATCAAAACTGCCAGGACCTCCATTGCCGAGTTCGTAATATTCCCAAGCACTTTAACGGAGATTCCGTCTAAGCCACACGAATTTTTATGTTTAATGGAAATGAAATGAAAATATCGATGTTACTAAGAAATTGCAGCGGGTCGGTATCCGTTTTATGATCTGAGGTTAACTTATCGGCTATACTACAATAAAATTCGTTCAGAAGGTTCGGCTCCCAACGAATTTGATCACCTCTGTTTTGATTGGCTTTGCCTCGCAAGCTATTTATGATGTTACAGTTTTCTCTGGGTTTGTTTGGTGCGTTACTTATTCTATTGTTATAATACATTTGTTTAGCAAGCTTTAACGTAGGCCTGTAAGTGTTTTTATATTTATTAATGTAAGAGATTAAAAAGTCACTCACAAAATGCTTACGGAGGGCCCAGAGAAACCTTAGATTTTTTTTAATTCCCTTTGTAACCCATGGTTTTTTTTAGCTCTATTTTACTTAAGGGACTTATTAAATAATTTAACTAATTCCAAATAAAATTGTTCAAAGGGGTTTGAAAGAAGCAAAATTTCGTACCAAAGAAAAGAACATTCTGCACAGAACTTGCTAAAATTTACAGCACTGTATATCCTACCCAAAAACAGCAAGATTGCATTGTGGTCTCCCATACCTGGTTCAACCGTCAAACAGTCCACAGCATAGGCAGTATTTGAGCACATGTAGTCAATACCCCTTTTAGACGATAATGTAACCCTAGTGTTTTCGGAGTTATGCCTCTTAATGTTAAAAGAAAGAAGTAAGTTGTTTAGGTCTATGGTATTATAGCAGTCACTCTTAAAATCGATTTCAAAATCTCCTCCTAAAAAAATCTTAGGTGCAGGAGGTATAGTTTACAGTAGTTGTTCTAACTTATTTAAAAAATCTTTCGACTTTTGAAACGGGGAAGTAAGTGAAAATTGTAAGTACACATCAAAATCATTCAAAGGGACAAAGCTGTTCCTATTAAAAAATTCGGTTCTCATCAATATGAGGGCCTCCCCTAATATACCTTTTCCGACAGGATTTAGAAACCACAATGTAGCCATCTATAAAACAATGTTCCGCTTCAACCAGCCAATACTCGCACAGAAGGATAACATCGGGAAACTGCAGCTCTTTTAATAAAACTGAAAATTCGTGTAATTTGTTCAAAAGTACCTGACAATTAAACACCAAAATAGAAGCATCATGGCGATTTACTGTTAGACAGTTATTGGAGAAGGCGTTTTTCTCACAAAAAAAAAGATTGTCAATCTCATAAGTTAATTACGTCAGAAATTTAATCTTGAACATTAGCGCGGTCATTAGAGTTAATATTAATTTGAAGTGAATTTGAATTCTGAAGTGAAGAAAAGTTGTTAATGAAAATTTTCAAACTCTGAGCAAAAAAATGTAAACCTAATTTATTCAAATAAAAGCTATTACTTGAAATATGACACTTTAAAAATTTGTTATCAAACAATTTAATATTATTGTTAAGCCTAAAAAGCTGATTAACAGATTCGACAATTTTCTTGTTATTCCAGGACTCAACTTGACTCGTGTTAAAACATTTACTTCCTAACTCAATTAGTTTCCTATTATTGTCTTTTTTACAATTATCAATACTATTACTAAATGTTTGAAAAAACATCACTTCGACATTTCCTGAGCTGAGGTCACTGACAGAAAAAAAAGAATATCTACTCTTAAGTAGTGGCACAACGAACATAGGTAGTAGATAAGATCAGATACATTCCTTTGGAGTAAAGTGCATTTTCCCCTTGGTTTTTGGATGCCCTTCTGACATCGGGCACCAAACAAACCGCAACGGGAAAAGTGACACTTTCATCTTTTGTCTTCCAAATGGGGTAAAATGACTAAGGTATTTTTTTTTTTTTAATTATTTTATCTCGCGGAATCCAATTCAGGATCATTAACCAACGTGCAAAATGTTAACGTCTTTAATATTTTCTCCTAATTGGCTTCAGTTTTTTTATTTTTCCCAGGTATTAATCAAAGTTTTTATACATTTTTTGTCTGGGCCCACGCATTCTTGTATTATTGATATAAATTGCTTTGTAAAGTTAGATTCTGACGGTGCAAGTTGTCACCGCAATTACCAAAAGTTATTTAGAAACAACCGAGAAAAAAAAACAAGATTTGTGGAGTTGCATGAATTAGAACCTGTTCTATTTTCATGCGAGAAGCCTGCCGCCAATTATTGATTACAATATTAGCTATTAGGTCTATTGCCAGTCAAATCTTTAAGATAAGATATATTGTGTTTTGTTTATTATTATTTTTTCTATAATGGATTTAAGATCTTTAATATATTTTATGCACTTGAGGGACTAAAGTGACACTTTTAATCCCTCAAGAAGGATTTAAAGTAAATTTAATCCCTGAGGAATTAAAAGTACAAGACAACAACAAATTTAAGACAAAATATTTTTGTGGGAGGAGCTGCGGAATTTTCAATGTCGATCTTCAAATTGAATTCTATTTTTTCGACTGAATCGATAAAGGGAACATCACTTCGATGGTCAACAACAATATTATAACCACTTATCAGTCAGCAGAGTTGTTATTTTAAAACTAGAGTACCGCTACGAGTACTGTCTTTCATTATTTTCTTGATTATTTTATTTTTAGTTTTCAGTCCTAAAGTGCATAAAATATTATATATACAGCTCGACAAGTTTAACTTGGCCTGCGTCGAAAGAAGTGCGAGGGGTACAAACACGCCTTTTTTGAGCGCTGCCGGTAGCACACATGCTCCTCCGGACCATTGCCACCATTGACCATTGAATAGTAATAGTTAGTAGTGCAATAATCGTAATAGTACGAAGTGTCAAATTATAAAAATAAATAATATACGAGTACTATAAAAGTACAAGATGTCAAAACGAAAATCAACTCGAATCGTCCTCAATACTATGACATCTTTCATCAGAATTTTCCCTTTCGCTTTCTGGCCCACCAACAGATATATTTATTCCTCCATATATTGGTCATTTACCCAAAAGTCATCCTCAATCTTTTTCACGTGTGTAATGTAACGTTGCCAATCATTGGCTGACACTGAATTCATTGCCTCTTTGGTAAGTTCTAAGAGTTTTGTAATGCTTAGATCTCCATTCACATTTACATACAACCATTTTAATAGGGTTTAACTCCCACATATAGGGGGGGTTTCTTATTGGAATATGCCCGCTGCTTCTTGTTAGATTGTCAATTTTATAGTTTTTTTTCGTCGCCTGGAGGTTAATTTATAGCAACCAATTTACAGTTCTATTTTTCTGAGCTTAACCATGCTATCATGTGACTCTTCAACGATGATTTTGTAGGGACTTTTTCTTGCATTATTGAAACTGAAAGTTCTACCTTCGTTCTGATATTTTCTGGTTTCTCTCAAATATCTAGCGTCTCGATAATATATGTGGATTTTCCATAAGAACCTTCCTTTTGATTTTGCATTTTTTCCAAAAAAAACCGTTTTCTTTCAAGAGCTGCCGCAAAGTTCCTTTTGACCAAGGAAAATCAATCCTCTCTCTAAGTTTAGTCAATAACTATTTTATATTGTTTATAAAACTTTATTACTTATGATGGAAAATTCTACTACATCTTTGAGCGTACTCTGCCGTTTTCTCTTTTTGCCAGGTTTCTCTAGTCTAGAGTTCGGATCAGTATTTGGTCTCTCAGAATCTTTTTTCTTTATACGTCTCACAGTTCTTTCTGGAACACCCGTGTAATATTCTGTATATATAACCACTCAGCAAAAGCAACAAGTTAAAACTAACTATTTTTAGTCTTCTTTAGACAAATCTTTAACTTAGTAATCAAAGATATTATATAATGATTTTCTTAATTGTAATTATTTCTCGGAACACATACCACAATTTGCAATTTTTATGTATCTCGTTAAACCTTTATTTCCCCGAGAATAAAGTAATGTATCTCTCTGTCTTTATTGTTTTATAACAGCGAGTGAGGGACAGTGGTAATAAGATCTAATAATGCAAGATGATCACAGGGTCATTTCGTATGGGAGGTTTGGCAGACCATCTCCCCAATTTCGATAATTTTTGGTACATTTATTCTATCCATAAAGAGGATGAAGAGTCCCAAATTTTGAAATTTTTTTGACTATTAGTTTTTTTTAAATTAATTCTTGAAAATCACAAAAACTCCCAATTTTACTCAGATATGTACTTAAAGAAATTGAAATATCTCAATAACTACTTAAACTTGGACAGTGGTTTATAGCTCGATTTAAAGGTATTTTAAATAACTTTCGAATGATGTATCACATGATAACTTTTTGTTTGAAAAACAGCATTTTTCTTATACAAATATATTTTGTTTCTGGGTATTTCGCCAAACTATTCACAAAATTTCAAGATGGAGACTTGATGGGTCCATTAAAAAAATATTTTAAAAATGTAGAATTTTTTTTCAAAAAAAAAGGTCGTGTGATACTTCATCAAAATGGCATTTAAAATACCTTTAAAGCAAGCTATCACTCGCTTTTGTAGTATGTATGATTCTCAAGATATTCATATTTTTATAAATGCCTGTAAAGACAGTCAACTTTAACCAAATGTGCAGGTACTCAAAAAGAGTAATATCTTGAGAACTGTATACCGTAAAAAAGCGAGTAATAATAATAGCCTAATTTTTTTTTGAAAAATTATTTTCAAAATTTTGAAAATATTTTTTTTTTATGAACCAATCAAGTCTCCATGTTGAAATTTTGTAAATAATTTGGCAAAATATCCAGAAACAAAATATTAAAAAAAAATTCAATTTTTTTAGTCCACCATACCAATATGGATGGGGGACTTAAAATCGTGAAATTTTGACTTCTTAATTTTATCAAAAATGAGTTACTAAGGTTCCAAAACACCTTAATCGACGAAAAAAAAGTTGTCTGTTGTCTGTCTGTATACACGATAACTCGAGAACACCTTAATCGATTTTAACGAAATTTGGTACAAAAATCCTCCATCGGCTGACCATAAACTGATTAACTTTTGGCTGGGGTGGTGGGGGGTTGAAGGACGGAAAAGGGGGATAAAATATTTAAAAAAGTTGTAACTTTGGAACAAAAGCAAGCAGCGATATACGGTTTTCGGATTTAAATTTTCATGAATATGGATTACAAATTTTGTGATAAAGTCCAAATTCGTGGGAGCTTTAGCTTTTGAGTTATTTGAAAAAACGCTAAATTTATTAAAAAAATCATAACTTTAAAAGTAAAGCATCTATTGATATGCGGTTTTCAGATTTTGGTTTTCGTAAATATTACCAAAAAATTTTGTTATAAGGTTCAAATCTTTCAAAGCTATAGTTTTCGAGATATTTTCATTTCCTTTCAACATTTTTTTTTAAAACAAAAAGTACATCATGTGATATATCATTCATTCATTTTTTGTTTGAGCAAAATGCTAGTTTGTTTTGATTTTCAAGAATTAATTTAAAAAAAAACCAATAGCCAAAAAAATTCTAAAAATGGGTAGAATACAGCCATTCCAGCATAACGGACGGTACACTTTGCACGATTTTTCTAAATTTAAAATTAAATATTGCCATTAGGCGCTGCAAATATGTTAATGCTGTTACCAAAAAATAAATACATTAATTGTACTCAAACAATTCATATGTAAATAGCCTGACTCGGCGCTATTTCTGACAGTTCCGCACGAAGGTTTGTTTGTGCCATTCTTAAAGTGCCATTCTTAAAATTGACAAATTAAGGTTAATGCCGTCCTTTATTAAAGGCAGGCACAAACATTATGAAAGTCGACATTATTTTGATAGCAAAGATGACATATTTAGACAACAACAATGTCAGAATCCTTTTAAACTTCGTGCAGAATTGTCATAAATAGCGCCGTCTTTATTTAAGTCAGGCTATGCCGACTTTATGTACCGATAAGCTCCTAATATTTGTTACTATTTTACCAAAAAAAAAAAAAGAGTTAAGAATTTAACTAACAAAATGTTGCATAACGGACGGAACACTATTTCCACTCAAAATAGAAACAATATTTAAATTACAAGAAAATTGATTTACGCAAAATTAATGAGACTTGGTATTACTAGCAAGGATACATTATTTATTTTTTATACAATTATTTCATGGATAGTATGCAAAAATATTTGAGAGTAAAAAACACCCAAATTTCATGTTTTTGGCATTGCCAAATTGAAACAGTTTTAGCCTCTGGAGGCAAATTAAAAAATATATAAGAGTAGGTTAATGCCTTTGGTAATTCGTATTTTGTGATATTACCCCTGGTGGACTTTTATCTGGAATGGCTGAATAAATGTACCAAAAATTGTCGAAATCGGGGAGATGGTCTGCCAAACCTCTGGTTGAATTGACTTGAAATGACCCCATACAAGTATTGCTTTCAGCATAAATAGTATAATAAAACCCTATATTCAATTGATCAACTTTGTGGGCGTTTCAAGGGCCGTGTTTATTTCTGTCTTTTAACGCTATTGTCAAGTTAAACAACTTAAGTGAAATTAATCGATTAAAATGTTTGTCAACTGTGTATTTATATATATTTTCTAGCGGGCTTCGTAAACTTGCCAAGCTGTAAACCACGGGACTAAAGTTCTTTTTAATCCCTCAGGGGACGGGCTACAAACTTTTTGCCTCGGGATTAAAAGTGTCACTTTAGTCCCTAGGTTTATAATGTGCTAAACTGGTGAGCAAATGAACTGCAAACATGAAAATTTCGGGACTTTTAAAGTTAAATATTTTCATATAGAATATACATTTTGAGCTACGGTTTTCACTGGCCTATAAATCCACCCTTTTGGTTTTTACTAGGGGTACGCAAAAGCTTGTCTAATTTGAGATTTAGATTATACAGGTTGTCCGTCTTGACTCTTCATTTTTGACCAAGTTTGGTAAGTGCGAGAATTGATAGAAACGAAGGCGGAGCTGATTTTTTCTTTTGATTATAAAGGGTTACCTAATATCTAAAAACTTAATTCTTGTATTATACTGGCCTCCCTCGATAGTGATTAATTATTTGGTAAACTGTAGTACTTCTAACTTCACGTTATCACGAGTAGTTCAAACCCCCCCAAAAAAATCTGGCCTGTCTGCCCTCACGTACAAGAGTATGTAATTATAACCTCACTTCTAACTCGTGTTTTCGGAGTAGGTCGCTAAAATTTTAAAAAGGGTAAAAATTACTTAAAATGTTCTCCAGAAAATGTAACATGCATGGTAAAAGTGCTCCATTGTCTTCAGAAGACGAGCAGACTTCTGGAGAAGAAAATTGGAAAAGAAAATGTATGTATATGTAGCTTGCATAGTTCACCGGCATTGAAGTATTAAAATTCTTCAATGTCCGGCGGTTCTGCAGCTTAGAACCTATTGTATTTTTCTTTTAGCTTAAATTAAAAGGATTGACTCTGTAGATGTAGCTTTTATGGTTCGGCGGTCCTGCAGATTGGAACCTATTCTATTTTTATTTTAGCTTAAATTAAAAGGATTGACTGTGAAAAATGGTTTTTCTGCCTAGATTTGATAAAATAGGTCTGTGTGAAAATTAATAATAACCTTCTTGCAAATAAAACTAAAAAGATTTTGTCTTTAGTACACACTTTTTTCCTTATTTTGAAAATTTTGGGGAGGAAAGCTAAGAGAAAGTGCAAGTGATTTTATATCAGCCATTTTACGCACTTTTTCTGATGATTATTTCACACACAATAAAAGATGATGCTAACAGGGACATGTTAATAAAGCTTCAATATGTTTGTTTGTAATATTTTCGATTGAAAAGTTGAAAATCTTGGAAATTAAGTGTACTTATTTGCTGTTTAAGGGTTTGGACTCAGAAACAAGATCCACACTTATCAAGAAGTTTCCAGTATTTTAAAATCATGTTATCATCTTTCGTAGATATGGATTTAAGAAAACCTCTGCTAGGTTTGCTAGCGGGTGAGTTTTTCTTTGGTCTCAATTTGGCAGAGAAAGTTAAGACCTTGGTTAAGGCTGTACATTTATGGAATTGTTTGGTTGAATGGAGACAATTAGCTAGGGGTTACTCTATTATTCTCACTAAGCTTTTTAGACTCAATTTCTCCCAAGGCATTAATTGATGTAGTTTTTTCTAGAATATTGGACATTCGAGCTACATCCAAATGTTAAAAAGTTGAAAAACATAGATATCAATAGGGGTTACTCTATTATTCTCACCGAGCTTTTTACGCTCAATTTTTCACAAGGCTTTAATTGATGTATTTGTTTTTAGACTACTGGACATTGGATCTACATCCAAATGTTAAAAATTTGAAAGACAATTTTTTTTTATATCTACTATTTATTTAGTTCTAAAGACTATTGAATGGAGACAAGTAGCTAGAGATCCTGATATTTTAGATATCAATAGTGGTTACTCTATTATTCTCACCGAGCTTTTTAGGCTCAATTTCTCACAAGGCATTAATTGATGTAGTTTTTTCTAGAATATTGGACATTGGAGCTACATCCAAATGTTAAAAAGTTGAAAAACATAGATATCAATAGGGGTTACTCTATTATTCTCACCGAGCTTTTTACGCTCAAATTTCACAAGGCTTTAATTGATGTAGTTGTTTTTAGACTACTGGACATTGGATCTACATCCAAGTGTTAAAAATTTGAAAGACAATTTTTTTATATCTACTATTTATTTAGTTCTAAAGACTACTGAATGGAGACAAGTAGCTAGAGATCCTGATATTTTAGATATCAATAGTGGTTACTCTATTATTCTCACCGAGCTTTTTAGGCTTAATTTCTCACAAGGCATTAATTGATGTAGTTTTTTCTAGAATATTGGACATTGGAGCTACATCCAAATGTTAAAAAGTTGAAAAACAATTTTTTTATATCTACTATTTATTTAGTTCTAAAGGCTACTGAATGGAGACAAGTAGCTAGAGATCCTGATATTTTAGATATCAATAGGGGTTACTCTATTATTCTCACCGAGATTTTTAGGCTCAATTTCTCACTAGGCATTAATTGATGTCGTTGTTTCTAGACTACTGGATATTGGATCCACATCCAAATGTTAAAAATTTGGAAAGCAATTTTTTATCTATTTATTTAGTTCTAAAGGTTACTGAATGGAGACAAGTAACTAGAGATCCTGATATTTTAGATATCAATAGGGGTTACTCTATTATTATCACCAAGCTTTCTAGGCTCAATTTCTCACAAGGCATTAATTGATGTATTCGTTTCTAGGCTACTGGACATTGGATCTATATCCAAATGTTAAAAATTTGAAAAACAATTTTTTTTATATCTACTATTTATTTAGTTGTAAAGGCTACTGAATGGAGACAAGTAACTAGAGATCCTGATATTTTAGATAACAATAGGGGTTACTCTATTATTCACACAAAGCTTTTTACGCTCAATTTCTCACAAGGCATTAATTAATGTAGTTGTTTCTAGGATACTGGACATCGGATCTACATCCAAATGTTAAAAATGTGAAAAACAATTTTTTTATATCTACTATTTATTTAGTTCTAAAGACCAGTGAATGGAGACAAGTAGCTAGAGATCCTAATATTTTAGATATTGTTGGGGGTTAATCTATTATTCTCAACGAGTTTTTTAGGCTCAATTTCTCACAAAGCATTAATTGATGTAATTGTTTTTAGACTATTGGACATTGGAGCTACATCCAAATGTGTATATTGGAAAAACAATGTTTTTATAAAACTGAGAAATACAGTTTGCAAGCTGAGGTCAAGAGATTGCTTCGAGGATTGCTTTATGGCTACCATTGATCTTAAAGAGGCCTAAATTAGTAGATATAGCATGCAGTTTCTGCAAAATTCTTAAAGTTTTAATTTACTGTTCAATTATGTAGGTCTTTAATCCTATTGTATTTACAAATATGGTATTTGTGCCCACATTTCATAATAGGATTTTATATCTAAGTCTTACAAATATGGTCTTGTGCCTAGTTTGACAATTATGATCTTTGTGCCTAGTCTTACAAATGTGCTGGTATTTATGCCAAAGTTTAGGGAAAAGATTTAATCAGTTAAAAAGAGAGTTGAGCAAAGAAAACTATAACCCATTGGGAAGTGAAGGAGCTAGGATGGATTAAATGTGGCTTCTAATATACTTTCTTATGAAAGACCAAAGAAAATAAGTAATGCTCAGGTAAATAAAACATTAGAGAAATTAAATCAGAAAATTTTACAAAAAAGGGCTTTGTGCCTACATTATTTGATAATAGGTCTTTGTGCCTAAATTTTACAAATGTGGTCTTTGTGCCTACATTTGATAATAAGTTTTTGTGTCTAAGTTTACAAATATGTTATTTGTTCCAAGTTTTACAAATATGGTATTTGTGCCTAGTGTTGCGATTATGGTATTTGTGCGTAATTTTACAAATATGCTGCTTTGCCTAATAACCTTAGTTCACCCACCTGAATTCTCGCCAAAATAGTAAAATACATCCTGTACTTTTTAAGGTGCAAAAGGGTTTCTATCAATCTTCTATTTAGATTGATTGATATTCAAGTTACTCCAGATATATTACAAAATTTGCCCGAAATGTGTTTATCTTGGTTTTGTCTTCAACTCTGCCAAATAACTATTTCCTTAATTGTGCCAGGAAAAAAGGTGCAATATTACTCTGACTGGGCGGTGGATGAAAGATCGAAATCAAAAGGTCGAAAGACAAAAAGGTCGATAACATAAGATCGAAACTTAAAAGGTCGAAACAACAAAAGATCGAAACTACAAAAGGTCGAAATTACAAAAGGTCGAATACCAAAAGTTCTAAAATACAAAAGATCGAAATTACAAAAGGTTGAAATTACAAAAGGTCGAAATTACAAAACATCGAAATTATAAAAGGTGGAAAATCAAAAGGTCGAAATTACAAAAGGTCGAAGGTACAGAAGATCGAAAAAAACACGAAATACTAATAACGAAAATAACCAACACAACCCCACATAACCAACTCAACCTAACATAACCAACACAACCCAAAATAGCCAAACAATCCCAACACACACACACAAAACACACAAAAAACCTGTAAAAAAACTTTCAAGGCAGATTTATTAACCTACCTGGATGGTCTCACATAGGGTCAAACTACATATTCTAAGCAAGAAAATCGTTCTATTATAAGAAATGAGGAGAGGGATATAACGTATCAGAACCTTGCCCTTTTTCATTTTCGACCTTTTGAGATTCGACCTTTTGTTATTTCGATCTTTCGTTATTTCGACCTTTTGTAGTTTCGATTTTCTGCAATGTCGACCTTTTTGCATTCGACCTTTTGTAATTTCGATCTTTTGTATTTTCGACCTCTTGATATTCGATCTTTTGTTATTTCGATCCTTTGTATTTTCGACCGTTTGTAATTTCGATTTTTTGTATTTTCGACCTTATGTAAATTTGATCTTTGGTATTTTCTACTTTTCGACCTTTTTGTCTTTCGTCCTTTTTGTCTTTCGACCTTTTGTTTTTCGACTATGATTCCAAAGTATAATTGAAAAATCAAACGAACTTCTTAAAGTGAAGTTCGATCTTAATTATACTGGTCTCCCTAGATAGTGATTAATTATTTGGTAAACTGTAGCCGTTTAAAGCCTTTTTCGACACTCCAAAATAAAGTTATCACATTCAGGCAAAACTTTATTCAAGAAACACCAAATAAAATTGGAAGATGAAGCAAAATCATAAAGATAAAGAGTTTTATTCGAATCTACTCATAAAGCTCAAAATTCATGTAGACTCTAAAAATTATAAAACATCCCTAGAAAATAAAATTTTATCAAAAATTGGTTTATTATAGGATCTAGCAAAAGCGATAGATTCTTTGGACCAAGTTGCTGCTTTTTAGTGTCGAGTGTTATGCGCCGAACATTAGTTTTTTTTTTTACTTTTTGAATATAAGAGAGTAAAGTAGTAACTGATGGGCAGATGGTAACCTTTTCTTTATAAAATGGACTACATTTTTACGGAAGGTCTTTATTCTTAATTGATGAAATTTTAATATTGCCCATCTTTAATTTTCAAAGTTTTAAAGTATCTATTCTGTGTGCCATAACCAATATGCAAGCAACATTTTTGCTTTTTGAGGTGTTAGGTTATATCCCCCTTTTAAACTCTTTGGTTGAGTGCTATAACTCTGGTCTAAGAACTTAAAGATAAACCTGACGAAACTATTTATGGAGCCATAAGATGCCCCTTAAATATCTAAAATCGACAATCCGGTCATCTGCTTTAAAAACATTTCTGTTATCCTTTAAACATAAATTCCACTACTTTTTATGCAACTTCATATTGTTTTGAGTGTGAACTGAGATATTTAGAATACCCTCATGTTTGCAGTCGAATCCTATACACATTTCAATCTGAAAGCTTGTTTGTTAAGATTTCTACCACCAGTGTAAGCCATTGTTACAGGGGGTGAGGGATCCATCTGCATCTGGATCCCTTTCCCAAGCATAAATGCACTTGCACTAAGCACTAAGTCGCTGGCAAGTAGATCAATTACTGAATAAGTTTTTTAGTTATCTTTAAAAACACTTCTTGATTCAATTATTATTTAATTTCCATTTGTAAATTATAAGATGCCTTATCTGAATATTTAAACCGGATTTATTTTTCCACAAACTATTCCCCAGCCTGATTTGCTAGCATCAGAGAAGATTTCTAAAAAAATTACCTTTCGATAATATTTTTCTTATTTCTTTGATTTGACAAACAACCACTAACTAAAATCTTAGGAATCTCAACACATTATAATTTTCTGAGTTAAAGAAGATAATGCTCATTGGCTCATTATTTCCAGACTCCTAGTATGTCTCCAACCATATTTACTTGCAAAACTTTATTGTAATTTGACAAACAATTTAATTGTATATATTTTGTATAAAAACTTTGGAATCATAGTCAGAGTAGAGCGGCGGACAAAAGATCGAAAAACAAAAGGTCGAAAGACCAAAAGGACGAAAGACAAAAAGGTCGAAAAGTAGAAAATACCAAAGATCAAATTTACATAAGGTCGAAAATACAAAAAATCGAAATTACAAACGGTCGAAAATACAAAGGATCGAAATAACAAAAGATCGAATATCAAGAGGTCGAAAATACAAAAGATCGAAATTACAAAAGGTCGAATGCAAAAAGGTCGACATTGCAGAAAATCGAAACTACAAAAGGTCGAAATAACG
Organism: Oxystoma pomonae; assembly: GCA_963921995.1. Lineage (NCBI taxonomy): Eukaryota > Metazoa > Arthropoda > Insecta > Coleoptera > Brentidae > Oxystoma > Oxystoma pomonae. The sequence continues at coordinate 73,738,535 of OY998166.1, read as the reverse complement.
AAAGATCGAAATAACAAAAGGTCGAATCTCAAAAGGTCGAAAATGAAAAAGGGCAAGGTTCTGATACGTTATATCCCTCTCCTCATTTCTTATAATAGAACGATTTTCTTGCTTAGAATATGTAGTTTGACCCTATGTGAGACCATCCAGGTAGGTTAATAAATCTGCCTTGAAAGTTTTTTTACAGGTTTTTTGTGTGTTTTGTGTGTGTGTGTTGGGATTGTTTGGCTATTTTGGGTTGTGTTGGTTATGTTAGGTTGAGTTGGTTATGTGGGGTTGTGTTGGTTATTTTCGTTATTAGTATTTCGTGTTTTTTTCGATCTTCTGTACCTTCGACCTTTTGTAATTTCGACCTTTTGATTTTCCACCTTTTATAATTTCGATGTTTTGTAATTTCGACCTTTTGTAATTTCAACCTTTTGTAATTTCGATCTTTTGTATTTTAGAACTTTTGGTATTCGACCTTTTGTAATTTCGACCTTTTGTAGTTTCGATCTTTTGTTGTTTCGACCTTTTAAGTTTCGATCTTATGTTATCGACCTTTTTGTCTTTCGACCTTTTGATTTCGATCTTTCATCCACCGCCCAGTCAGAGTAATATTGCACCTTTTTTCCTGGCACAATTAAGGAAATAGTTATTTGGCAGAGTTGAAGACAAAACCAAGATAAACACATTTCGGGCAAATTTTGTAGTATATCTGGAGTAACTTGAATATCAATCAATCTAAATAGAACTTCTTAAAGTGAAGTTCGATCTTAATTATACTGGTCTCCCTCGATAGTGAGGTCCTACCCATTTAAAAAGTAAATAATTGAAGAATTCATTTTCCCGGCCTATTGTTTTTGCGTCACGGCTTTAAAATAAGTGAGGTTATAACCACATCCTCTTGTACGTGAGGGCGGACAGGCCAGATTTTTTTGGGGGGCTTTGAACTATTCGTGATAACGTGAAGTTAGAAGTACTACAGTTTACCAAATAATTAATCACTATCGAGGGAGACCAGTATAATTAAGATCGAACTTCACTCTAAGAAGTTCGTTTGATCTTTCAATTTTTGATAACTTCTCCATTTTGGAAATTACAGGGGATTTTTGAAAAATTACCATTTTTTCGTTATTTTTACACTTTTTAAGGTTACCACTCATGACCAATAATTTTTTTTTAATTTTTGTTAGAGTACATTCTTGTAAAAAAAGACACCAGAAATATTTGCTTTTCGCTATCATAGGCGTAGCAGATGAGCAATAAACATTTCTCTCCTTGCTAAGACGGGTTTCTTAAAGTTATATTGTTCTGTGAAAAGTTGTTTTAGCACGACTTGTCAAATTTGCACATGTTCATTTGATAGATAGTTTGGACCATAATCTTGAAACGGTTTTTTTAATTTTTAAAAAACGTCAACCATAGGCGGAGAAAAAAAATGAAATAATATTTGAAAATAATTTACTGTAGAGTGGGTAGTTATGCTTATGATGGCAAAAAATTGTTGATTTTGTTAAAATGTTTATTGACATATTTTTGTCAACCATTGGGGGAGTTAAAAAATATTTTTAGTTATTTAAAAGATAAAGGTACTTGCAGTTAACATGAATTATTATATTTTCAAAAGGTTATTGTTATCGTTATGTTAATAATTTTAATTTACAGTGACGCTGTGTGTCACTCATAGGCGGAGCTGTTAAAATAATTTTAGTATTTTAATGAGATGATTGACATCCATTGTTTTAGACATTTTATGTTGTTGGGGTTTATGTTTTTCTTTTTGTTTTAATATTCCAGTGTTAATCGTATTTTATCATTGGCGGAGGTAAAATTTCCAAAACCTTTTATTTTTTTTTTGTTTAGGGTTGTACGCATTTTTTAGATATTAATATTTTATCTACGTCTATGAAATGCGATTATGTTATAAAAAAAAATGATAACTAAATATTTTGTACGCCAATGGTTAAAATTAAGAGATTCCTAAAAAATGCATACAACACAAAAGAAAAAAAACTTATGAGGTGTTTTTAATTTTTGAAAATTCACCTCCGCCAATGATAAATTACAATTAACACTGGAATATTAAAACTGAAAGAAAAACATTAACCACAGCAACAACAAATGTCTAAAAAAATGGATGTCAACCATCTCATTAAAATATCAAAATTATTTTAATAGCTCCGCCTATGAGTGATAAACAGCGTAATTGTAAATTAAAGTTGGTAACATCATGTTAACTGCAAGTACCTTTATCTTTTAAATAACTAAAAATATTTTTTTAACTCCGCCAATGGTTGACAAAAATATGTCAATAAACATTTCAACAAAATCAACAAGCAATTGTTGCTATCAAAGGCATAACTATCCACTCTACACTAAATTATTTTCAAAAATTATTTTTTTTCTCCGCCTACGGTTGACGTTTTTTAAAAATTAGAAAAACCGTTTCGAGATAATGCGCCAAGCTATTAAATGAACATGTTCAAATTTGACTAGTGCTAAAACAACTTTTCACAGAACAATATAACTTTAAGAAACTCGTCTTAGCATGGAGAGAAATGTTTATTGCTCATCTCCTACGCCTCTGATCGCGAAAAACAAATATTTCTGGAGTCTTTTTTTTTACAAGAATCTGCTCTAATAAAAACTTTAAAAAAATTATCGGTCATGAGTGGTAACCTTAAAAAGTGTAAAAATAACGAAAAAATGTTAATTTTTCAAAAATCCCCTGTAATTTCCAAAATGGAGAAGTTATCAAAAATCCAAGAATTAAGCAAATTAAGCGTATAAATTAACCCAAAGGGTCAATTTATACGCCAGTGAAAACCGCAGTTCAAATTATATTTTCTGTACGAAAATATTTAATTTTAAACTTTCCGAAATTTTCATGTGTTGCAGTTCATTTGCTCACCAGTTTAGTATGTAATCAATGAGTTGTAGCAACAGCTCGCCGCATCAAATCGTGGTGACCAAGTTGCACCGTCATTATTAGGCTTAAAACACATTTTAAACATTATAAGGATCAAACCATTACTACTCCACTAGAAAAATGTTTGTCCAACAATAGAAATGACCTTGAAAAAAGTATTCAATAATATTCGATAAAACCTACTGAAATCTAAGAGCTTTTAAATTATCTTAAACAACCTCACTAATTGATTGGTATAAAACAATTATATATTTTTCGAAAATAAATAACACACGCATAAACAATGAGATTAACTAAATAAATTTGGCGCCAAATTTATAGTCACTGCTGTAACATGTTTTCGGCTTGCAATTTTGTGGTTATAGTGCGGTTAAAAACTCGCGATTTCCATTTTTGCTAGAAGAAAACTTCTAGAGCAAAGAATTTTCGTACACAGCTAAAGTAGACTCTGGCGCATTTTTAATGATAGTTAAAATCAATCACCCTCCTCTGGATCCAGGGGCGCAGACAAAAGATCATTTTTAGAAAATTAGCATGACACGCTCCAATGTACATCATCCGTGTGTCAACATTTGACATCCTACAAAGTTCTTTTACAACTCAGTCGAAAGCCAAGAAATGTATCTACTCATCGGTGTAACAAAAATTTTTGTGGGACTTAGCTGCGTATTTCTTCCGCAGGTCAAAAAAAAATTAATGTCACTTTTTTTACATATTTTGAATAAAAATTTTTTTATACCTTGCGTATTTGTACGATTCTGAGTTTGAATATTCAAAAAATATTTAGAACGTTTCGTGAATCCTATAAAACCACAATTTTAGTTCAGGCCCGCGCCATAAAGCTGAAATAATTTTTTGAAAATCGATCTTAGCCGTTTTTTAAGGAAATTTCGATTTTGGTAGTTGACTGACAATTTCCATGATAGTTCGTAGAAATTCGTACACAGGAAAATAATTTGTATTTTATGATATTCAGCAGAAACCAACCTTTCCAAAAAGTCTAAATTGAATCATAGTCATGATCAATTTTGAAGAGCGTTTATCAAAAATCATGGAACAGTGAAAATACTAAAAATTGCACCTTTTGAAAAAGTCATCCATTTTTCACTCTTTTGCGTATTGCAAAATTACTGGGAGGATAATTTTGTTAAAACTGCACCAAAATAATCTACATAATATTCTCTAAAAGGTTCTGTCACAATTTTCTTCAGTTCGTATCCATGAAGCCGATACGAAGGTTGCCCTGCACGCTGTGTTCGAGTACATGGAATTTGGACGAATTTCGACATAACGACACATTCTTGTATTGCAAAAATATTTCGGCCACCTTTTAAAAATTGTTGGAGTTGGTTCTTTAAGAGAAATTATCGGTAAATGTTTGTGTCTTGGTAGAATTTGGATTACTTTTTCAGTTTCTGGGTAATGCCTCTCCAAACACAATATTTAATTTTGTAAATTTTCGGAAAAAAATCTGAAATTTTACTGATTTTTGAAGGATCGTCTTTCCTTAATGTATAATACGATTCTTGATTTGATTTCATTTATAGAAAGGGCATTTCATGTCGATTCTAAAAATGTACAATTTACGATGTTAGCTTAACCGGATGTAAGGTTTTTGGTTTCACTTTTCTGTAAGGCACACTTTGAAACTCTGACACCTCAAGATTGGAGAATAAGCATGTGCATAAGCTGCACGACTGAGTTTAATTATTCCTTTAACCGAACCAACGCACAAATATGAGCACATAAAATGTTCTTTTGTACTATTTTGAATATAGCTCTCCAACAAGTAGGCATAGTGCTCAAAAATTCAAATGGTTAATGGCTCAGACTAATAATTTTTTTTATTAATCTGAGGTTAATGGTGTTTCTTATATATTTTGTTTTCTGTAACTACCTGCATAATAACAATTTTGGAGCATATTGTGATCTAGTTTTAAATGTATACACTGCTTGTAAACTGTTCATAGGATGTAGAACAAGCGAGCGCACAGTGGTCCAGAAAGTGAATGATACAATTATGAACATGAAAGAGCGTTAAACTATAATTTATATATCTACATATTATTATCATGAATTGAAGGAGACTTTGCGTTGTGCTCTTGTCTGTACCTAATCGGAGAAATTATTATACACGAGTATATCATTCACGTTCTGGACCACTGTGCGCTCGCTTTTTCTGTATCCTATGAACAGTTTACAAGCAGTGTATACATTTAAAACTAGATCACAATATGTTCCAAAAATGTTATTATGCAGGTAGACAATAGAAAAAATGTAAGAAACACGATTAACCATTTGAATTTTTGAGCACTGTGCCTACTTGTTTTAGAGGTATATTCAAAATAGTACAAAAGAACGTTTTATGTGCTCATATTTGTGCATTGGGTCGGTTAAAGGAATAATTAAATTCAGTCGTGTTTATTCTCCAATCTTGAGGTGTCGGAGTTTCAAAGTGTGCCTTACAGAAAAGTGAAACCAAAAACCTTACAACCGGTTAAGCTAACATTGTACATTTTTAGAATCGACATGAAATGCCCTTTCTATAGATGAAATCAAATCAAGAACCGTATTATACATTAAGAAAACACGATCCTTCAAAAATCAGTAAAATTTCAGATTTTTTTCCGAAAATTTACAAAATTAAATATTGTGTTTGGAGAGGCATTACCCAGAAACTGAAAAAGTAATCCAAATTCTACCAAGACACAAAGATTTACCGATCATTTCTCTTAAAGAACCAACTCCAACAATTTTTAAAAGGTGGCCAAAATATTTTTGCAATACAAGAATGTGTCGTTATGTCGAAATTCGTCCAAATTCCATGCACTCGAACACAGCGTGCAGGGCAACCTTCGTGTCGGCTTCATGGATAAAAACTGAACAAAATTGTGACAGAACCTTTTAGGGAATATCATGTAGATTATTTTGGTGCAGTTTTAACAAAATTATCCTCTCAGAATTTTGCAATACGCAAAAGAGTGAAAAATGGATAACTTTTTCAAAAGGTGCAATTTTTTGTGTTTTCACTGTTCCATGATTTTGATAAACGCTTATTTTCATGTGTGCGGATTTCTACGAACTATCATGGAAATTGTCAGTCAATTATCAAAATCGAAATTTCCTTAAAAAACGGCTAAGATCGATTTTCAAAAAATTATTTCAGCTTTATGGGGCGGGCCTGAACTAAAATTGTGGTTTTATAGGATTCACAAAACGTTTTAGATATTTTTTAAATATTCGAACTCAGAATAGTACAAATACGCAAGGCATGAAAAACATTTTATTCAAAATATGTGAAAAAAAGTGACAATAATTTTTTTTTCAATTTTTTATTTTGACCTGCCGAAGAAATACTCAGCTAAGTCCCACAAAAAGTTTTCTTACACCGACGAGTACATAGGTTTCTTGGCTCTCGATTGAGTTATAAAAGAACTTTGTAGCATGTCAAATGTTGACACACGGATGATGTACGTTGGAGCGTGTATGCTAATTTTCTAAAAATGACCTTTTACATGCGCCTCTGGATCCAGAGGAGAGTGATTGATTTTAACTATCATTAAAAATGCGCCAGAGTCTACTTTAGCTGTGTACGAAAATTCTTTGCCCTAGAAATATTCTGCCAGCAAAAATGAAAATCGCAAGTTTTTAACCGCACTATTAGTCATACGTCAAAATTTTTAGAAAAACTAGCACATCCACTACACAGTTTTAGGGGGTAGGGAAGGTCACTGTTTTTTCATGCGAGCGTGCGTAAGAAAAAGGAAGGTGATTTCACTCTTTGCAAGATTTACACAAAATCGTGTAGGAATAATTCACATTTTTTGCAATTATTTGGAATTTTTTGACATTATTTGAAATTTTGTTGCATTATTTGGATTTTTTCGGGATTATTCAGCATTTTTTCAAATGATGCGCAATATTGGGAAATCAATTTAACCGTGGCGACCTGATTTTTTTGCAAAACTTTACGTCATTGCATTTGTTTTCCATGGCAACGCGGAGAGTTTATTTATTTTTGTCCACAGTGGGACACCAGAGCTTTTTTTGCACCGGGTCAAAAATTTGGGGATAGTTTACTTATTTTGATTTCGCATTCCGCGCCGCTAAAGCACATAAGTTTTTTTACTTTCGCTTCCGTGTAACTTATGATGCGTTGCTGTAGCCCGAACTTGCCTTATAATTACCGCCGCTGTACGGTACCACCGCGCAAATAAACCTTTAGGTCCATGTGACTGCGTGTTTATTTTTCAGACAAAAACAATAAGTTTTTCTATTTGTGGCTTGGTTTTTGCTGATGTAGTACATTATTTGCCTCTTGGTGTGCTTAAAGACTCCGAAAATATGCAATGGATCAAGAAAAAATAAAAGAAAGCAAATTCTTAAGGTAAGACCTCGGGTTGACTATACATTTTTTGAATAAGTATTGTTGTCTTTATAAGGGTTTTTGCCTTGGTTTTTCCTTGAAAGGTAATTATGCACTATACGGTTTTCGGTAATTATGCAGTATACGGTTTTCTGCCATTTTTGATTTTTTTTGAAAAATTCTTTATGGGGGCACCTTCTAGGGTCCCTAGGACCCCAAATCCGTCTGCGCCGGTTGGTTTTTTTTTTTGATTTTTTTTGTTTTTTTTAAATTTTTTTTCACTAAAACAAACCAAACCAACACAGTCCAACCCAACCTAATCCAAACCAACCCAAAACAATTAAAAAAACACTTTACAACCCCCCCTGGACACCCTTTTTTCTCGTTAAAAAAAAAAAAAAAAAAAAAATCGGGCGCAGGCGGATTTGGGGTCCTAGGGACCCTAGAAAGTGCCCCCATAAAGAATTTTTCAAAAAAAATCAAAAATGGCAGAAAACCGTATACTGCATAATTACCCGGTTTTCTGGCAACCAAAAAAAAAACAAAGGGGGCAGGCGGATTTGGGGTCCTAGGGACCCTAGTAGGTGCCCCCATAAAGAATTTTTCATAAAAAATCAAAAATGGCAGAAAACCCTATACTGCATAATTACCCCTTGAAATAACTACAAGTGACTAGGCAACATTGTTAGGTACTCATTTTTAGTTTAAGGAAATTTCTTCTTTTTAGATTCTTTTAAGGTGTATTCAGAGTTCCATAACTATAGCAAGCATATGCTGCTGTTCTCAGTTACTATGTTTATACACACTTAAAAGCGCTTTTATATAAGGATGGTTTTCAATAAACTCGCTTTCTTCAAGGGTTATGTCCTTCATTAAATGTCAGTTTAAAGAAAAGACAAATAAAACAACATATTTAATTAATTAATTAACAACAGATTTTTTGAAAGACTAGGGTTTAGTATTTTCTTTAGATTAGAAAAAATGCACTAAAGTGTTTATAACGACCCTAAAATGGGCCAACACTGTTCTTAACTAAAACAACCAGTTAACTCATTTTCATTTTAGTATCCTTTGGCCCATGATCAATGCCACATTGACATCCAACTAACAGAAAATCTATGTTTTACTTGTCAATTAATAAATCGGTTTTAGTGGTGTTTATATGACAACATTTTCAAACCATCCTTATATAAAAGCGCTTTAAGAGGCCTATATAAACAAAGTAAGTGTTCTGTAAGCCACAAGCGGTATGCAGTAAGAGCAGCATGCATTTGTTATTGTTTATTTTCCTTGCATCTTACCTCATACCACTTGCCTTACAGAACTCTAAATACGCCTTTATTCCTCTGGAAAACAAGTTATTTTATGTAGGTACCTATATATAATAAATATGTTTTTCCTTTTTGAAGGGTGGACTACTCAGTTGACTACCACTAACATATGTGGAATTAGGTACCATACAAATTAATAGTCCCACAACCCATAACTTAAACTGTTAAGACCTTGCCGGACTTTGCATAATATTTATTCTTTATGTCCACTCAGATGACATTTTAAAAATATATATTCTTAAATTTGTAACTTTTTTAACAAGATATGGACAAACATTTTGTCAAAAAAATATATTTTGTCATTAAGCCCCTCTTGATAGCATCGAAAAGTTAAATTAAGCTCCTCACAGCTGATTTTTCAAGGATTCCTTTATAAGTATTTAAAACACATGGTCACATTGTCTAATTTAAACATTTCCGAGAAATTCTGTTGAAAGGACCTTAACTTAAGGGCTCAGTTAAGGGTTAAATTTGGAGGGGTCTCTAAAAATACCCCTTAGAACATCTTGAACAACACATACAAAGAAAATATTAGGTAAAGAATAAAAGCATTATACAAAAAAATAGTGAGGCACATTTTGCTCACTTTGGCTCATTTACTTATTTCTAAGTTTTCTCTACAGTAAAGCTAGAGAAAGTTCAGTTTTAATACCTACCTCTATGCACTTTTTAAGAGTTGAAAATAAAATTAGGACCTGAATATTTTTGTAAATTTAAGGTGTCCAAGATAAAGGACCGTGGGGTGAGGTAGGCGAAATTCCCCTCACATTTCTTCAAGAATAAGCATACTGGCCTGAGGAAACTGTCTAGGAGGGAGGGTTCCTGAAAATACTAATAAGAAGGCTGCTCCACCTGGCAAAAAAACACCTATGTGAACAGTAGAAAAGAATATGCAATGAGGAATACAATAAGCCTTGCAATAAGCAAACTAGCTGCAGTTTCAGGGATTTCCTAAATCATGCCTTATTGTAGGTAAGAAATCTATCAAGATGGAAAGACACTGCTTTTCTTGTCTTCAAGGTATATATATAAAATTCAGAATTAAAATTCTTATTGTAACAATTTTAATCAGTCAGAGTATGTATGGAATTGAAATACCAAGAAAAGTTGAGAAATTTATTCTTTGAAAAGGTCAGGAAATTTGACAAAAAAATATATAGTATAGTCTCAACGGTGAGGTAGTCATAAATTTTCATAGGCCTGGGCTCACGGACTATAATGAAAATATTAGGTAAATAAAAACATTATACAAAAAAATAGTGAGGCACATTTTGCTCACTTTGGCTCATTTACTTATTTCTTAAGTTTTCTCTACAGTAAAGCTAGAGAAAGTCCAGTTTTTAATACCTACCTCTATGCACTTTTTAAGAGTTGAAAATAAAATTAGGACCTGAATATTTTTGTAAATTTAAGGTGTCCAAGATTCCCCTCATGTTTGTTCAAGAATAAGCATACTGGCCTGAGGAAACTGTCTAGGAGGGAGGGTTCCTGAAAATACTAATAAGAAGGCTGCTCCACCTGGCAAAAAAAAACCTATGTGAATAGTAGAAAAGAATATGCAATGAGGAATACAATAAGCCTTGCAATAAGCAAACTAGCTGCAGTGTCAGGGATTTCCTAAATCATACCTTATTGTAGGAAAGAAATCTATCAAGATGGAATGACACTGCTTTTCTTGTCTTCAAGGTATATATATAAAATTCAGAATTAAAATTCTTATTGTAACAATTTTCATCAGTCAGAGTATGTATGGAATTGAAAAACCAAGAAAAGTTGAGAAATTTATTCTTTGTAAAGGTCAGGAAATTTGACAAAAAAATATACAAAAACAAGGAAAATCTGGAAGCCCATCTGGAAAAAATTGAATTAAAAACAAATTAGAATCATGAAATTTGTCAAAATAAAATTTTGCAGCTGTTTTCTTTTATACAAAATTCTTGAAAAAATTATGATAAGTTTTTTACAAATGGTTAGGAAAAACTGGGAGACATCAGAGAATCCAATTAAAGGTTTTCTGTACAAACTCTGTTATTGACCTTATGTACTGATGTCTTTCTCATTTAAATCCCTTACCCAAAATTATTACTTCTTGTGCAAACTCAAAAATAAATAATTCAAATAAAATCCAAAAACTTAATATTTAATATGCTTGCACACACAGAAATACTACCTATTTATTTTTGTTGGCATATAGGTAGGTACCAAATGTAATGTTACATCTCTTGCTATCTTTTATGTAAACTTGTGTTTTCTGTTAGTGAATCATTTATTGTGTAAAAATTTGAAATGTGTAGCTTCTGAAAGAGATACCTACAGGTCCAAAAATCTCTATAATTTCTTAATAAAAGATCCTTGAACTAAAACTCGGTTGCGGCAAAGAGAGGGTTGCAGAAATACTTTCTCTTTTTTGGAGTTCTGTTTTTGTTGTAAGTGAACATTTATTAAAGCACTCCTTACTAGTACTAAAAAAAGCGTTGTAGCTAAATTAGACAAATGTTTACCTCTAATTTTTTTTATTTTCAGATTTTGGAATTTAGGCAAGAAAACTACCAGAATGAACAATACAATTTTTATACATTTTAGTTATTCACAGAACAATAACAACTATATGGGTAGAATATTATAGCATTTTTGAGTTGTAGAAATATTTTTAGCAATTTTAATTAACTATATATAATAAAATTTTAAAAAATATGCTGAAAAATTACATTTTTACATATACACCTCATTCCAAATTCTCCGGACCCATTTCAATATGGCAGTTGATAATTAAACACAGAAGCTAAATGAAACTGTCATTGTCAGTGTCAAAAAAACTGGTCTGCAGCAATTTGGAATGGAGTGTAATAAATATTTCAATGTAAAACATAATTAAATGTATTTGGTGGGCATTTCTGTTTTACGTCTCAGGACCGCGTGCCTACCGATGGTCACAAAACAGTGGAGGATTTCTGTCCACCGGTGGGCATCTGGTCCTTGGGAGTAAAACTAAATGCACACATGGCTCAACTTGTTGAGGTGATTATGGCCACAACATTATAAACACCTATAGATATGCAATTAAATAAATTAATTTAAAAACTTATCTCAAAAATACTTATTAATAATCATTTAAATTAAATCTAACTTAAAAAAGAAAAGAATAACATGTTATTTTTTCCTTCTTTGGAACCGCCAATTAGTAGCTGTAGTTTCAAATATCAGGCTTCACGTGGTTAGGTTCTGAAATTAAAAAAAAAACAAAACTATAAGTGTATGAACTGAAAAAATATTTTCTTTAGAGAAAACAACAAAATTGAAGAAAGAGCTTGATAACAGATATTTTTTTACTGATTTTGGGGAACTTGAACCCAGATATTTAAGGTGGTGACCATTTTTTAAAAATAACTAATAAAATATAGGCATCTGATACATCAATTTAGGGTTTTTTGGGTTCCTGTAATCCATTTATGTGATTTAAAAATTCTTAGAAGTATCTAAGGGTTCTAGTAGCAGTAAACATTTTGCATGCATGGTTGATTAATTTCAGTTTTTTTAGTTGATTTTAATTGGTACAGGTGCACATTTTATGAATCTGATTAATGCCACTCTGATACCCTTGTAAAACTCAAAATATTTAAGATGGGACACAAACATTTTAGAAGAAACCAGATCAAATACAGACATATGATATATCAAATTGAGGGTTTTGGGATCCACTGATATCATTCTTTGGAAAAAAAAAATTCTGGAGATAATAGAAGGATCTTAGGACAAAATTTTGGGACCCAGCCCAAACTTATATTACCTCTTAAGATATATACAACTTTAGAAGACTTAAAAATATCCAAATCGATATATTTCCCTAAAACTACCTCTAAATCCTCGTCTGAATCCCTATTGTAATAATTGGAACACCAAAATTAATTTTGGAAGACCCAAAAAACCCCTAAATCAATATATCACATATCTTTTACACCAATAATTTTTTTATGTTGCCCATTCAGGCTCCTTACATTACCCCTAAAAACTGTTTAACCCCCAAAATGAATTTGGTTAACCCCAGAATTTCCAAAGTGATGTCTTTCTATCAATAGTATGTTGTTTTTACCACTTTACCCCTAAAACTCACCCTTAGGCCCCTTAAATTACCCCTAAAAATTTTTTTTTACACCAAAAATTAATTCAGTTGATCCAAAAATTTCTTAATTGAGGTCACAAGTTTTTTTGTCATTTACGATTCTTTTTGCCCCTAGGAACCTTAATTATATTATTCCCAAAAAATGTTTATTCTAAAAAATGGAATCAGTGTTTCCAAAAACCCTGAGGTTAATGTATTATATGTGTGTACTTGATCTAGTTTCTCATCAAAATTTTGTGCTTTTAAGTTGCCATCATCGCCATCTGGAATATTTGGGGTGTCAAAAAAAGTATATATTCCGACAAAAATGGATTTATATATAGTCCATTTTTGATGTGTTTATTTAAAAAAATGTTTACTGTTAAATCTGTTCTTAGAACCCTTATGGTGCCTATATTATTTTTTATTTTTTGGAGTACTCCCAAAGGAGCCAGAGTTTCATCACTTGGATTTGTTAGCTTAGCTACCAAAATCCGTCAAAAAACCTTTATTATCAAGCGCTTCCTTCAAACATTGGCATCTTGACTTATTCTTGAAATAATTCAAATTCATGTTCAAAGAAAACATAACAGAGGTGTTTTTGAGTATTTGGGGAACACTTGAAAAACATTATACTATTACTTTTTAATATATTTTTTTCCATAAACAGGCTGTTTGGGGGTGACTTGAGGGATATGAGTTTTTTCAGGAGAAATTATATAAAAAAAGTGTCTCGAATGACGTCTTATTTAGAAGATCGTTTAAATTGCTTTACAAACATGCAAGATATTAAGTTTAAATTTGTCAAGGAGCGACAAATAAACAATTTATTGCACAAAAGTCAGGAAAAAATCGTTGGTTTTAAAGTTACATTTTTCATAATAAAAAAGGGAATAATCATTTCATGATTTTTTTCTGATTGTTTTCTCAAACATACCATCCAAATAACCCTACTTTTATTCTTTAACTTTTGGTGGTCAAACTGATCTGCTGAAAAGGTTTAAACCTTTTCTTCATTCCATACCAAATTTAAAAGCAAATATCTTAAACACCAGTCATCCTAGCTTTTTAAAATTTTGACATAATTAATAGTAAAGACGTTTAAAAGACCTTTCCCTTTTTAAATTCCAGAGATAAAAATTACCCTATGAAATTTCCAACAGAGCCAAAAAGTATCTGTAAGTGTCCCCCTTCAAAATTGTTCTCTGTTTTGTTCTTTGTGTATAGTTTATCTGTTTTTCCTAATGGAATTGAAATAGATGAGGGGAGGCTCAAAACATGTCCAGAAATAGGTCGAGAAAATTTGCAATAAACAATAAGAGTTAAATTAATTTTTGATATCGGATCTAGACTATAATAAATTTTGTATATTTAAGGAAGTTTTACCAAATATAATTGAAATCAGAAGCAAAAACTTACTTTGAGTTTATAGATTATTATTCTTTGTTTGGTGCTGACTCTATAGAACCATCTTGTTGTACATTTTAGATGGCAAAATATCCACTGCTCTGTATGTTTGGGTACAAATTGTAGACTTTTTAATTTATAGATTATTATTCTTCTCTGGCTGGTGGCACTTTAGAATCTTCTTCTTTTTCATTTTAGGTAGTTGCCTAAATATCCACTGCTCCATATGTTTTGTTATTATATACAGCTCCTAAAAGAATAATAAAAATAACAAGAAATATTCCATCTCTAAATTTTGTTTCTATATTTTGCACTTTAGGCGAGGACAACCAATATTTCTTAAAAATTTTCTTTTGAGTGGCACATGTTTATAAACTGTTTAAAAGATTTTTTGCATAATAATTTTTTAGTTACAGAAGCAGATGTTTGGTTTTGTTATCTAAGTTATAAGTTAGAGACAAAAGTATCAAGCCAAAGTAAATCAAGTTTTGTAATCTGCTGTTTTATTTTTCTGTGTTATATGAGTTTCAAAATCTAAGCAGGTTCACAGTGCATGATTCAACTTTCATAGAAGTGTTCACTAACCACCAGTTATGACATACACACATAGTATTTGATCCTGTGTATTTAATTTATTTGAAAGATGAATGAGCAACTATTTATATTTTAAAGAATTTTTCCTGATTAATGTTCTCCAATTTTCAAGTCACTAACCTATTTTATTTAAAAAACAAGAGAGACTAAGGGCTGGTTTCTCAAAAGCGAGCTTGTGTTAACTCAAGCAACATAACCTAGTAAAAATCTTTAAAATCAGGTTAAAATTAACTCCAGGATAACCAGAGCTTCAAGGTGAGGGTAAGTTACCTTACCTCAGGGTTAACCTAAAAAAAATATTGGCTTAAAAATAGCAAGGAAACTGGGATTTATAGCTCGCGAGTTACTTTAAGTTTTTGATAATCCGCTATTGAGAAACTGGCCCTATGAATAACTTTTTATCAGTAAAATTTTCCACAGTATTATTTCATGCTGCTCACTTAATATATTAAGGCTAAACGGTATTAGTGTAGTAAACAGTTTTCTTTAGATACCTATTTAGCACGTACCTGAGCCCCTAGGAAGTTCAAATTTACCAGTAATGAAACTTTTTTCATTTTTTTTAACTAAAGCGGGAACTAAACCACCCAAATCCTGAACTCAAACCAACCCAGCACTTTTTAGCAATTCCAGCGCTCATAAATTTTAACTCTTTAAGGACCCTAGTCAGTGCCTACATACAAGATTTTTTTCATAAAAAAAAACCAAGTAAAATACTAAAATTAAAAAAAAACCATTTACTGCAGTACTTGCTAAAAAAACGCTATCCAACTACATATTAAAGTAACTGGGTGTAGTGTTTAAGGTTGCATTTACAAGTGCATTTATAATTGAATTTGAAACACTCCTGCTAGCTGTTACCACTGATTTAAGGACAACAGGTTAACTTAAAAAGCATGCAGATTTAAAAATCGGCTGCTGACGCTAAACGAAATAATCATATTCTATTTTAAACAGGAGCATCAACGACTAGCAAGAGTCTCTTCAACCTCTAAATGGAGCTTTACTGACCTGTTTTGTTAATACTCAAGTATCCGTGTGTTTTTGAAACTGCTGTTGGGATCTAAAATATATCCTTAGGCCTCTAAGATTTCACTAGTAAACTTGCACATAACTTATGCCGCAATAATTTAAATTAAAAAAAAAATTGAATCAAAATAAAAACAAAATTATGTGAAGTTATGGGAATGTTTCTAGGCGAATTCCTAGGAATTCCAGCGAGCCAGTAAAGTTCTCTTGGTTCTTTGATAAACTCGGGGTAATGCTCGCGCAGCGCTAGGCCATTTTCGGCGGGCGACCGCACACGCGGAGTGGTTTCATATTCGTTTTTGAAAAAATATTTTTGAAAGATAAACATAACCTCGAATGGTTTTCTGTCAGAAAACGTAAAAATACCCTTCTGCCTACTGTGGGCCTTGTTGATAAAACACCTGCAGTTGCCATGGTATCGGGGGCTTTAGGATAGTTGGGGGCTTTAGGTTAGGGGGCGCTTTGCTTATTTTGATTTCCCAATATGTATGTACAAAAAATGGTCAGTTAAATTCCCCTAGGTAAATAAATTTTACCGCATGCCGCGCGGAAAGGCAGGCAAACATTTTTTAGTAGGAAACAAGATGTTGTTAATTTTCCTCACAATCGTGGGAAAAATGTTGTATCTAACGCGTGCAGAAAGCATCGGTGCGTGTGAACCAGTATCACTTTTCGCACTTGTAGGGTAATAGTTATTTACCTAACAAGTGCGGAAAGTGATACTTTTCCGCACGCGACGGCAGTTGCAAGAACGACGTGGAGCGGAGTTCGGGCAAGCCGTCAATGGCGAAAAAGATACTTTTCGCACGTGTTTTCCTACTTGCGTAAAAGTTTAAATAATTTTAAAAAAAATGCGTGTGGAAAAGTTTTCTCTTACACCGTGCGCGAAAAACACAGGGTAAATCCATTCCCGCACGGCGTGCGGGAAATGCAAATACGTGCGTAAAAGTGCACTTTTACGCACGCTAGTAGGAAAATAACTATAATGAGAAAACAAAACAAAATATCGAAATATCGAAATTTTTGTTTAATAAAAATATAATTTACAGAGAAGATTTGTGGCATAGAGGGCAAAGGGTAAGGATTTGAACATGGGACCTCTAGAACACCAGTCTAATGCTCTCTTCATTTTGTAAAAATATAATGCTGTATATTACACATTAATGAAGCAGGTTTACGGCCTAGAGATGGAAAGTTTACTGTGCTGCTCGCAAAGTGTGTTTAAAAATGCCAACTGTAAACTGTAATAATCGGAATAATTGAAAAGCAAATTTTTGTTAAGGTTTATTGCTTATGTACTACATATTGTTTCTTCACGTCAACTATATGGTCCGTTATTAGAGTATAACTTGATTTAGGGTTTGATGCATGGGCTTTCCAAATCTTATGGAAATTTGTCTGTTTTAATTGTATACTGTTATAACAACTTTGCATACCTTGTTAAGTTAATTTACTTTTCCGGGGGAGGGAATTGAAGAAAACATTATAATAAAATCTCCAGACGAGGAATAAACATAAAATCCAATCCGTTTAGCCTATCTTTTGACATTGAGCTTCTAAGGTAGTTTTTCAAAACTTTAATGAGGAAATCTTTTGCAAGTACAAGTAGTAACTGGCAATATGGTCATAATTAATAAAATTGATCTCAATCTAGGGGGAGAGTATCCAAATTTTAAATAATTTTTTTACCCTAAATTTGCTGTCAAAATCATGCTTGAATATGCCGCAGACTTTATTTTATTTATGAGAAAATTAAATATTAATGATATTATAGCACCGTAGGCAAAAATTTTATAGAAAATTACACCACTACAAATACCGTTTTTTACAAAAAATTAAACTAAAATTGTAAGTACCAATGGTGTTGTAGCGCCGCAGGTAAAATTTTTTAAAATATAGTAAAAATTCCATTTTCACGCAAATGTGTTAACCAAAATTGCTTTAAATGTGTTAGGTACATAGCAATGCAGGCTAAATTTGCTGTACAACAAGAATTAAAAATAAATAAACCAAAATCTTATACCACTAGAAATTAAAAAAAATATATCGTTTTTTCTTGTATTATGGGAGGGATGAGATGGGGGAAGGATAATTTATGTCCGTCGATCGCCGATTATATTAAACAAATTGGGTGCAAATAAAAAAAAAATAAGGAACAATTAAGCAATCAAGTCTGCAAATTAAAAAAAAGGAACTAATAAGTAATAAAACTCAAAATTTAACAAAAAAAAAATTATGAAATTTTCACTTTTTGTTTGTTTCACTCATATGTTATATTATTTTGAATATTATTTTTTTTTTCAAAAGTATTTGTTAAACAAAAGTAATAAGCTAAATTTATATTCTGATCGAGTAAGTAGAACCTGAGATGGTAATGTGATTTTGAACTTTAATTGAATTTAATTATTAGTGGTAATAAAAAAATTGCAAAATTGGGTTGCTTAGGCAGTAATTGAATTTGTGATGCGATTTCGCTTTTAGCAAATTTTTTACCGACGATTTCAAAAGATTTTCTTAAGTAATTTTACTGGATATATAGCACAATTTTGCGTTTTTTCTGATGATTTAGCATTTTTCTCAAGGATTTCCTCTGCAATTTTAAAGGGATTTGGGGAGATTTTCAAAGGATTTCGCGATTTCGCCAAGTAGTTGGATGGGGTTGGGTAAATGCTGGTAAATGTCTATTTGGTATTTGGCTAGGCTAGAATTACCCAAAATCCAAATTTTTTATTGTTTACAAGGACCTAAACCTATCGACGAAATCCTTGAAGAATCCCCCTCCTTAAGAAAAATGCGTAATCACGCAAAATTGTCAAAAAAACGCAAACTTATGTAAAACTGTTTAAGAAAATTTGTTAAATGCGAAATCGCGTCACAAATTTTACCCTAGAGCTCAATCCCTTAGTTTTTTATTTGCATGCAGGTTATAATAAAAGATTCACTATGTGGATCTTAGGGAAGATATGATATACTAAGTAAGACTAAGGAAAGGCACAATAATATGTGACAACATGTGTGTGTTCAACCCGAGGGGTAAACCACTTGTGAAACTTGGTGCACACAGCTTTTGAAATCCTTGTGAAATTCTGTGCAATTCTGTGAAATCTGAGGTGAAATCCTTTAAACTTTTTGTGCAACTTTGTGAAATTTATGCTTCTTTGTGAAATTTGGTGTACAATTTTTTTCAAGTGGTTTGCCCCTCGGTTCAACCCCAATGACATATGCAACAGTAGTTGCTCAAGCATACCCCAGTTGATGAATATAGACTACTAAAGATTAAATTTGCTGCAAAAATTAAGAAGAAAATTCATAGCTCCCTAGGGTCAGTCCATATCAAGTCAACCAGGGTATTTTACCACACCATCTCCGATGTTGATGATTTTTAGTATACGTGTTTTTCCTACCAAAAAACTGGAAAATCCAAAATTTCAGACTTTTTTGACCAGTTGTTTATTTTGAATTAATTTTTGAAAATCGAAAAAGTCACTTATTTGTCCTTAACATGTGCGCACAAAATTAGGAATATCCAAAGAACCACTTATAATAGAAAAGTAGGTGAAGGTTCATTTTAAAGCTCTTATAAAGACCTTTCATATGAGAATATTGCATAACATATATTGAAAAAAAAATAAAAAAAAAAATTTTGATTTTTTTTTTGAAAAATTTCAAAAAGGCCATTTTTAATTTTTTTCAAAAAATTATATTATTTTCTTTAAAGTGTTATTAAACTATTCAGAAAATTTTGAGATGGACAAATCATGGGTTCAATGTGAAAAAATTTATTAAAAATGTCACATGCATGAAAAATCGCCTATAAATAGACAATGCATTTTGGTAATTAGAAGAATATAATGGGGTTTAAAGCGATATTATAAAAATATTTAACAATATTTTATTTAATAAAAAATTATATCCTACGTTTCATTCTGTATCAGTAATCAGATTAACATTGCCCCCCATTGTAATATTTACTTACAAAACCTCTTTTTCCACCGGAGACGTACTATTGGATGTTCCAATTCTTAGGAAAATATGCCTGTATAAACCTGCCAATACTTTTGTGAAATACTGCCTGTTTATTCCTGTTTAACATTAAGGACACACCTCCTTCATTTTATTGGTCTGTTTAGGTACATTGTGGGGATTTGCTGACATGAAAATTCCTGCATAAATTGATTTTAAATTTTTGGCAAGTATCTTCCTGATACAGCTCCAAATAATCGATACATAATAGTTCGACTGAAGGTTTATCAGAAGTCATCTCTGTGTAATTTTAAAAGTTTCAACTATGGGTGAGGCAAGTGGATGGACTAAATATAAAGTAAAGTGCTGTGATCCACTAGAGTTAAAAATCAAGCATTTTGGGAAATTAAGAAATGTGACCAAGTGGATGTGCAGTTACAAAAATGTCAAAATGGGAATGAAAATCTGTGATGGTTGTAGACTAAAGCTTTCAAAGGAGTTTAAGGCATCTGAAGAAGATGAGGCAGGGTAAGTAACAAATAGTATTTTTTAATATAAAATTAATAAACTAAACCAATTGCGTCAAGTACGGAGTGGAAAAATCTCATGGCATTATTTTGCATGGCATTTTGAGAATACAGACATTATGTACAAATTTCTTGGCATTATGTACACATTTTGGGTCAGCTGTTACCCCCTTTTTAAGTTCTTATAAAAAACTAACTTTTTAAAATTTTTTAGACCCAGTCAAGTTCCAGAAAATGATACAGATTTTCAAGATCCTGCTGAATCATTTACTCTTTTAAACAAGTCATTGGACCTTCTTGGTGTGTCGCCGATTAAAAGAAAAAATGTATACAAAGAAAAAATTGATATTGTACAGCATACAATTGCGAAAGCATTTACAAAGGAATCAGATTCAACGCTAGTAAAGGAATGCCAGAGTGACGAAAGTGAAATGATTAAGCAGTTAAAGGACAAATTTTTAAAAACCGAAAAGAGGAGTGAGAAAATACTGGTTTTATCATGTTTACCTCAAAGTTGGAGTAGAAAGAAGATTGAAGAAGAATTTGGAGTTTCTCAATATTTGGCCAGAGCTGTAAAACAGTTAGTTAAGGACAATGGGATATTATGTTCTCCTAACCCCAAACCGGGAAAGACCCTTAGTGATAGAGTGGCCCAAATAGTGGTAGATTTTTACCAAAGGGATGACATTAGCAGGACCATGCCAGGTAAAAAAGATTATGTTGTTATCAGAAAATATGGAGCTGAAAAAGAATATGTACAAAAAAAATTAGTCTTAGCTAATTTAAAAGAAATTTATGCATTGTTTAAAACTGAGTACCCCAATGAAAAAATTGGGTTTTCAAAATTTTGTGAACTGCGACCTAAAAACTGTATACTGGCAGGAAAAAGTGGGACTCATACTGTATGTGTATGTACTATACATCAAAATATAAAACTAATGCTCAATGGCTCCAAATTAAATAAGCTATATGATGAAAATAACAGGCCTCTTGCAATATCTTATCATGATTGCCTTTATAAACTAATGTGTAATCCACCTTCAGTGGACTGTTTTTTAAGCAATAGATGCAAGCAATGTCCTGGAATAGAACAGTTTAAAAATACGTTAATAGAAAAATTTGAGGAAGAATTAATTGATGAGGTCTCATTTAAAAAGTGGGTCTCAGTAGATAGGTGTACTATGGAAACCGTTGTTAAGAAAAGTGATGATTTTGTCCAGGAATTTACTGATGATCTTGTAAAACTTAAATCACATTCTTTTATTGCAAAAATGCAAAAAGATAGATACAATGAAATAAAAATTAACCTTAAACCTGGAGAGTCTTTGATCACTTGCGACTTTGCGGAAAATTATTCCTTTGTTATGCAAGATGAAGTCCAGTCTTATCATTGGAATAACAGCCAGGCAACCCTCCACCCTTTTGCCATTTATTTTCTAAGTGATGGTAAACTGCACAACCTGAATTATGTGTTTATTTCGGAAAGCTTGACACATAATACAATTGCATTTCATTTATTTTTAAAAAAATTAATGCCTGATTTAAAAATCAAAATACCAGGACTTAACAAAATTTTTTATTTTTCGGATGGATATGCTGCGCAGTACAAAAACAAAAAGAATTTTCTGAATATATGCCTGCATAAAAAAGATTTTGGTGTTGAAGCAGAGTGGCATTATTTTGCCACCTCGCATGGCAAAAGTGCCTGCGATGGCTTGGGAGGAACTGTTAAAAGACTTGCTGCCAAAGCCAGTTTGCAGAGGCCCTATGACAATCAAATAATGACACCTCTACAATTGTTTACTTGGTGTGAAGAAAACACATCTGGCATTGATTTTAAATATTGCACAGAAGCAGATTATACAAATCATGAAATAATTTTGAATAAAAGATTTGCGGAAGTCTTAACAATACCGGGGACACAAAAAATTCATGCTGTAATTCCTCTTACAGAAAGCACGTTTTTGGCAAAACAGTTTTCTACATGCTTAGAGGTCGAAACACATAATCTTTTTAAAGGTGGAAGCATTATTTTGCAAAATATCGAGTCAGGGTTTGTCACTGTAGAATATGACAGTGCTTGGTGGCTGGCTTGTGTCTTGGGGAAAAATAATGAGAGCGGAGAACTGAAAGTAAGCTTTCTTCATCCACGAGGACCTGCCTCGTCATTTTTTTACCCAACACCTCAAGATATTTTAATTATTAAACCAGAAAGTCTTATAAAAAAAGTTAAACCCAACACTGCTACTGGCAGAACTTACAATGTCAGCAAAAAAGAAATGTCAGATTCATCAGAAATTCTTAAAAGAAAGTTAAAAAAATAAATTTAAGGTATATAGTTAGTCTTAGTGTTTTCTGTCTAATTTTTATCAACGAAGTAGAAAAGTTTGTTTATTTCTTTTGCGAGTTTAAAATAAAATAATTTGTAGATAAAGCCTCTGGGTATTTTTTAAAACCTGTATCCATCCAACAAATTTATTTATTTTAATATCCAGTGCACTATTGGTGCTCCTAAAATATGTTTATTTTTTTAAATGCCTGATTTTTAATGTACTTAATATTTTTGATATTTTTTTTGACATTGAACCCATCATTTCTCCATCATAAAATTTTGTGGATAATTAAGTAACACTTTGACCAAAATTATATATTTTTTTCAAAAAAATTAAAAATGGCCTTTTTGAATTTTTCAATTTTTTTTTTTCAATTTTTTATTTTCAATTTTTTTTTTGTTAAAATTATGTTGTGATATTTCATAAAAAAGAGCTTCAAAATGACTTTAAAATGAGCCATTTATTACTTTCCTAGTGTAAGTGGTTCTCGAGATATTGCTAGTTTTGTACATTCTTGTTAAGGTCAAAATGCTGACTTTTTTATTTTGAAAAATTAAAAAAAAAAAACTACGAATCAAAAAAATCTAAAAATTTGCATTTTCAACTTTTATGGTAAGAAGAAAATATATACCAAAAATCATCAAAATTGGAATTGGTCGCATAAAATTTTTGTGATTTTTTGGTTGATTTAATATGGAATGACCCCCTACTAAGAAGTTGACAAGCACCCCTCTCCAGGAACAGTTTCTGCATGTGCAACTGGTTAACATGTAATGTTTTATTGAGTTCTGTAAAAATTGTTTTACCCCATTGATTCCTAAAATCTTAAATTATGTACCATTTTTTTTTCGTTTTAGTTTTTTATTACTTTTAAAAAGGTATGCCTATCACATAGTTATAATTTTTACTGTGTTTTTCTTTATTAGTTAAGATAGGAAATTATTTTGCTATAAATTTTTGTGTATGGCTGTGAGATAAAAATTTTCCACCTAAAAAAAATATAGGAGCCTTTTTTTAGCAGCTACACAGTCTTTTGCTACTCATTTACACTCAGCCCTTCTATAGTTACAGATGCAACATTGTTCCCAAACAAAAATATATATTATGTGTGAATAAGGAGACTTTAAACAAATAATTTTGTCACACTGTATGGGCTTGAAACCATTCTCATTTGTTTTTTTTTAAAGGCATGACAAAAAAATATTTTTAATAAGTAAATGCCTCAGTAAATGGAACATTTAGTTTCACTTTTTGTGGAAAGCTGGCTGTACTGCAAAATTTATCTCTAGATGAACTAATGTCAAGTTTAAACCTCACTTCTCTTGAAGACTACAGAACTAGGTGTGATTTAATTTTTATTTATAAAACTGTTAAATCATACGGATTGCTCTGAAAAATTAACTTTAGATGCAGTAATTGAATAGGTACTCAAAGGCATGTCATTATTTTCAATTGAGCACCATCATGCAATAAACAATAATGATAAATTTCCTTCCACCAATAGAATTCAGATGTTAAAGGAAATCAATTCAATCAGTACATAGTTGATAAAATACAAGGTTGTTACAGAATTTCTTTCATTCTAGGTAAAATTTTGTAAATGGAAATAAATGGTTATCTTGAGCGGGTAACCACTTGATGAAATTGCATCATAAATTGGTGGAATGTACCGAAATCATAATAAAAAAATGCAAAAATATGCCACCAAAAAAACTAAATGGAAATTGCATGGCAAACTTTACAGAAGTGCTGGTTACCCCCTTGAGTTATCTACACTTGTCTTTTAAACAAATCCAATATAAAACAAGAGCTTTTGTACTAAAATACGGGGGGGTAAAAGATTCTATAGATATACCTTAATCAGCTTAAAAACTTGCAACATGTCTTCTCTTCGGGATTTTCTTATTGTCACATTGATCTCTTCAACCTTCATCATTTTTACGCACAGAAATGGTTCAGTAAAAAAAGTCTAAAACTGTTCGAGCAGATAAGACAATGAACTCGTCTATTTGCTCACAAAATAAAAATTAAAATGATAAAGGTTCTTGTTTATTTTTGAATTTTTGAAAAACTACTTGAAGATAGTTACAGGATTTTAGGCGAGTTTTGGTTGACTTACCGATTTGGTTTAATTCCTTTCTTCTTAAGCGCAACTATACAGGTAGAGGTTCAATAAACTTCAAAACTTACAGTTTAAATCAAGGGTGTCGACTTTCGGTTTAATTCAATGCTTGCACATTTCGTTCGGCTCAACTTTTGTTTACATGAAATTTGATATTGAAAAAACAATTATTGGGGATCTTCTATAGGACCCCCTGAGTTTGAATATAAAAGCAAAAATTTGCGGAACCGCACTATCACATTTCGACAAAAAGTGGTCATACATTTTCAATAATATAGTTATATTCAGGAGAATGTTCAAATTCCAAAATGTAATAATTTTTTAAAAAACATCTCTAAAGAAAATTATCTTTTTTTCAGTTTTTCTCAAAAATAATCCATTTTCGCACATTTTCATTTCTATATTTCTATTGAGGAAATCAAGTAGAAACTAAAACTTTTATTTTTTTTAGGAACACATTTCTACACAAAGTTTCTATTTTTCTCGAAAACTGTGCATTTCCGCAATTTTTTTTATGTCATTTAATTCAGAAGGCCTTCTACAAGGCATTCCAAAAAAAAATTTTTTCTAGCTTTCATGTAAAAAAAATTTGACTACTCGTACATTGGGTACGCCGCTATCGAAAAAACCGTGCACTTTTTGATTAAGAAATGACGCTTTCAGTGATTAAAGATGCCAAAAGACAACTTTTTAGATCCAGAGCCACCTCATGGCGGCCATTAAAGATGACTGCCATCTTTAGCAAATATTCTATCATTCCTTCTAGTGGTCCGAACTAAGGTGGCGGATCAAATCAAATGTGCCATGTATTATGATTTCACTTTTAAACTAGAAATGAAACTTACCTGTAAAAAATACCAACCACCACTGCAAATTTTTGTTAAAGAGGCGACAAATAACTACATTACAAGAATTTTTTTGTTGGACAAATATTTTTTTGGAAGCTTTTGTAAGACTTTTGTTTTTAGCTATCCATACAATAGGGGGGCTATTGGGATCGTCAAAATTTTTTTTTATATTTTCACTAAAAATAAGTTAGTTGGGCCAAAAAGACCTACATACAAAATTTTGTCATGGCGTCTGTCTGTCTATAACACGATTACTCAAAAATAGCTTAACCGATTTTTATCAAATTTGGCGCAAAAATTCTTTGTCATGTCGTGGGGAGTTGGCACGAGGGTCGGAGGGGGATTAATCTTTTACAAAAATTGTAACTCACGAACCCTAGCAGCTAGCGATACACGGTTTTCACATTAAGATAGATAATTGAATTTTCAACCAAAAAAAAATTAAAAAAATTGAAAGAAGAGTTTGATTTTTTAAAAAATATTTTATGGGTAGCTATACGTGTCTGCTGGCGCCATTTTTCTCCATGGCACACTGAGCAAAACTATGCGTACCTGATAAAGGTTTGTACCTAGATAACGGTAGTATTGCGACTCGGTAAGCGCTAGGCTTCATTTCACAGAAACCAAGCAATGTTCCATTGATAACAATAAATACCCACTAAATTTTGTTCTGACTCAATTCAAATCAATTAAGGTCTGATTCAAACTTTGCTTACCTAACTTAACTTCTGACTTTCTTTCTTAAATGTAATTTTTCAATGAAAATGAATTTAAAAAAATTTAAAAAACCGCTAGAAGCAAAGATAGAAAATTTCCCTACGATTCTAATGGCCGCCATTTTGGTGTTCTACATGGATTCCGAGATGACTCTGGATCTAAAAAGTTTTATTTTGGCGTGAACGACTACCCCAGAAAGTGGCATACGTCAATCAAAAAATGCACGATTCTTTGATGTACCCCAGAAAGCATCATTCGTCCCAACGGATCACGCTCCCGCCGAGAGCTGCATGTTCGATTTATGGCCTAAACATCGACGGCCCCAAATCTAGGATGTGTATTCTTGAACAGGGAGCGGCATAGATCTATGGCGAATGATCACATGGGATGATGATGAAATTTAGTAACGCTTGCGCAATAAACACGTTTTTTTAAAAATGTATTGCTATTTTTAAACGTTTATGGAATTCGCGGTGTAACGATACACCGCGCGTAAAGCGTATCGTCCGTTTGGAGTTCATTGCACATGCGCAATTAGGTACTATCTATTAGCGGTCAGAGCACTCTATCCGACGTAAAAAAACAACGAAGCATCGGCAGAAAATTTCGCTCTCGCCCAGCCCTACTTTTTAGAATGACAGTTGTCAAACAACTATTTTTGAGGTTATGTTTATTGTTTATTTTTTTCGGGCGACTGTTCTTTACCCGTTTTAAAACTGCAGTAAAAAAACTAAAAATTTAAAAGTGAAATTAGTGCAGTCCTTTCGTAGTGCTTCAGTGCCTGTTCGTAGGTGTGATAAGGAACTCTTTGTAGTCCTTTGAAATAAAATAAAATCTGATCTACACCTGCTACTTACCTTTGGATACCTTGAAGCATAAAATGGTGAGTAGGTTTTTAGCTTAAAATATTCGTATTTAAGTTTGGACAAAAATGTAAAATTTTGGTAATGATTTTTTTGATTTGTGCCTAGAAATAATGCCAAAGGCAATCTTAAGACCATATGACACAGAAAAATACTAATTGCTTACTAAACTGCTTAAAAAAACAAATTTTTAGGTTTGCTTTGGTTAGGTTAAGGGGTTGGCTAGGTTTACTAAGTTAGCTTAAGACTGTATGACACAGAAAAATACTAGATTGCTAGTAGGTACACATTTTTATGGAGGATTTAAACTGCTTAAAAAACTAAATTTTAGGTTTGCTTTGGTTAGGTTAAGGGGTTGGCTAGGTTTGGTTAGGATTACTAAGTTAGCTTGGTTGTTTTAGTAAGTTATCCTCAGTTTCAACAAAACTAAAAAGCAAAGAACTAACTAACCAAACAAACCAAATCCAAGCATTAAAATTTTCAACCTCAAGTTCATATGAAGTAAGCAAGTATCCATTCTGAGCAAGTTCTTATCAAAGCATAATTTTTTGATGAAAAGCGTATGTACTGTCCAATCCAAAAAATGCAGTTTGGAACAAAAAAAAGACAGATAATCAGACAAAAGTTCTAAAAACTGGATTTTTAATATCTATATATATTTTGTTTGTTTAGAACAATTTGCAATGTTTGTTTTCTAAAAATCTAAATAACTGGACAATGTGGCACCTAATTTTACCTACTGCCCATAATGACCTACTTAGCTACATATATTTTTTAGGACAAATGCTACCAAGAAAACCTCCAATTCATAAATAGAAAGGACTCATATAAACTAGAACAAGATGAGCCGCACCCCCTTTAATGCCTTGGATTATCATAGGTTCAGAAATATTAGCCTCTCATTGTGATTAATTGCCACGCTGGATTAGGTTCATGCACATATCAGAAAAGCAATCAGTGACAGATGTTCTTTGCCAGTGGATTAACCCATCATGAAAAGGAGAGTATTGCAAAGAACTAACTTATATTAATTTTTCGAACCCCAAAAGACTACTTGAAAATCCAGAACTATGTAAATTTACAAAAAAATGTAAGACCAACAACTTTTTTTTATTTTTTTTACTGGGACTTTTCCATCCATTCTAGGATCAATGCCCAGTGTTGCCAAAGTGAGATCCAAGTGTAAAGTTTTTGGGACAAAAACAAAATATCCACTGTGTGGCCGGGATTTGAACCCTGAACTTTGCGTGTGGCAGACAGATCCGCTGCCCACTTCTCTATTATAGGTTAGATTTTTTTGGGAAATTAGATAGCTTTGGAGTTTCTGTAGTGGAGTTTCTGTAGCTGCTAGTCAGTTTAATATTAGGCCTTATGAAAAAATGCAAAAGGCAATACTTTTTCATAAGGATAACACAAAATTGACACTTAATTAAACACTGGGAAAATAAAATTTACTGAAGATCAAGCAAAAGTATTACTTTATCTATTGAAAATCAAGCCAAAGAAAAAGCCTGGTTTGATTTTTAAGCGGGAAGGGTAGTCTCTAGCTTTAAATCTCCATGTACGACAAAACCTGAAAACCCTCCAAAAAATCTGTTACCCCTCCTCTGAAAAAAAGCTGGTGTCTATGGTTGTTAATATGAAAATA
The DNA here is from genome assembly GCA_963921995.1 of Oxystoma pomonae. Taxonomy (NCBI): domain Eukaryota; kingdom Metazoa; phylum Arthropoda; class Insecta; order Coleoptera; family Brentidae; genus Oxystoma; species Oxystoma pomonae. The sequence goes on along the minus strand of OY998166.1, from coordinate 73,709,777 downwards.
AGGTTTAGAAACATTTAAGATAGATCACAAAATGGAACATCCACCAGCTGAAATTTCAAAATGTGTTTTATTTTTGCACCCCACCTACCCATAGTTTGGTGCAAGTCCAGATGAAATTTTAAATTGCCTAGAATGAGTTGTTGGTTGTGTAAGTGCCCATATACTACACTAATTTCCTTTAAAAATTCTTGTTTACAGAAGGAAGAGAGAATAGAATATCCCTCAAAGATTATCATCCATATTACTATCAGATCCAAATGCAGATGTTTACTGAAACCAACTTTGGTGAGTTTAAAGAACTAATTCCTGACCTACTTGGAAAATATTTTACAAATTTTTTTTAGCATTTTTATGACATTTTCAACAAAGATGTAAAAAAGTGATATTTTTACTCCAATTTTCTAAAAATTTGTGCCTGCAGCATATTTATAGCATGTTGATACTGGATTTCACCCCAACCCAGCCCCCTTGGGCAGCTGTCCACTTTTTTTTAAGCATGTTATTGGCAAAAAAATTAAGTTAAATCAACAACTCCAAATCTGATTACCCTACCCCTAGATTTTAGACGTCCACCCTTGCATAAAGTGAATATTAAAGATTAAAATAATGCTGGGAAAAAGTCTAAAGAGACTGGGAAAACACCAGGAATTTTTTAATAAATTTTGGCTGAACACTGATGAAATATTTTTTTTTAAATAGGCTGGGGCCAACTTGAATAAAGAATAAAATAACATATTTACAGAACGAAAATTTAAAAAAATTAAAAAGCTACTAAAAGTTGAACTTGAAGACCCTGCCCTAGAATAGTTTTGTTTGTTGGATCATTGCAAATACAAACCTTTTTTTTTTGTTGTAAGGTTTTTTCCTAATGGTATAAAAATTTCTAGGCTTAAAACAATATTGTATAAAAATGTAAATTTTAAAAACAATAAAGTACAGTTAGAGTTACAAACCTAAAACATTTGTTGATATCTAAAAGCACAATTAGGCATCTAAAATAAATACTATTTTTGATTTTTAGAAATTGAACATCCAGTCAGCAACAGAGTACATGGAAATTGTAAGTTATATTGCCTTTTTATTTTATACTATATCTTAAAAACTAGAGTTATTTAACAACGTTTTTTACCTTGCTTTTTTACCTCAAGGGATTTTTGAAACAAATAATTTTTAATATATGTTGTAATGCCATTTTCAACAATAGAAAAATCGAAATTAAAACTGCATTTTGTTATTTCATTACATAAGTAACTGCCAAGGGGGTAACAACTGATCTAAAATTTGTACATGTTATATGGGTAATATGAGTGATCTTCCCCTCGGTAACTGCATTAGGAAAATAACAATTTTGGATTGGATTGATTCAGTTGTGAGTAGAATTTTAAATTAATTGTATATAATTATTTCAGGAGCAACATCAACTGTTCCAGAAGAAGATACCCGTGCAACATTACAAAATTATCTGCTATTACAAGCAATATGGCAGTGAAAGGGTAGTACTGCAGAAAACCTGATGATGGCAGTAAAATGGTGCAGTGTGCTAACCGTTGGTGTAAAATCCAGTGGTTTCACCTTCAAACAAAAAAACAATAGATAGGTACTGTTTCTTTAAGATCATTTGCACAGCTTCTAGTTAGAGTTAGGGTATATTTGTTTTACAAATTTTTGATGCACAGTGTTATTTTTTCAGCTAGCTTCTATTTCCTCTTTCTTTAATAGCGAAAAAAATAGGACTGTTCAACTTTTTTTTGGTCACTTTCTCTATTCGAGAAGGACAAAAACCATATAACTATGAGATACTATAATGGCCGAAGTGTCGCAAAATGTGTAACAATAAATCTACTCATGCCGACAAGAATTTATACACTAACTTAATTGAGAGTTATTATCTCTACGGCCTTTTTTTCGGAAAATGCAAGGGCAGGGCCGATATAGTATCTCATAGTTATATGACAAAAACAGAAGCTAACCGCAAAAAGAAAAACTACATTAGCTCTTATACTTACATCGCGAAAATCTAAAGTAAGCTCAGGGAATTCAAAACATGCTGATGCAAATGAAATTTTTTATTAATTGCCACTAACAAATCTGCCTCTATCGTAGATAGACCATTTAATTAAAGACTATGGCAATCTTAGAACATTGAAGTTTAATGTTCTAAGGTGGCAATTAACTGATAATTTTATTATTTTTTGACTCTTAGGTTATTTGAGTTTCATCACCTGTGATTGACATTAACATTTATTTGATAAATTATATCATTTTATCAATCATTAAAAAAATTGTATTGTGTTAATGAAAATAAATAAAACTATTATTTGTATAGAAGTGCTTTATTTCATCTAAAGGAACATAAGTAACACTAATTCTGAGAATTTTCAAAACAAAATTATCTTATTTATATAGAAATCCATAAGCCTATAGAAAAACATTTACTATGGGGTCTTTCATTTAAATATAAATAAATATTAATGCCAAAAAATATATCAAAGGGGATAAATTTCACACTTTATTGAAAATGTCACTTTTTGTTCCAATTACTCACTTTATTTAAAACGTCACTTTTTGTCCCTTTACATTTACTTTTTATCCCTGTTTAAATTTGAAAAGTAACTTTTATTGCTAACATGAGGAATACAAAATGCAAAGCTGTTTATCCCTGAAGTGCAAAAAATTATTTATTTTAAAAACTTGCTGAACAAATTTCAACATTTGGAATAAACTTAGATAGGTATAAGTACTATAATTCTTGACGTAATAAAACGTTAAAATTATTTATTTTACTTTTGATTACTTAAGCCCCAAACACACCAACGCCTGCCCACCCTGCTTTAAAAAACGCACAATGTGACAGAACCTGGATTTCCACTTTTAAATGCAGTCACATGATGCGTTTTTTGATGCAGGGTGGGCAGGCTAGGTGTGAACCAGGTGTTATGTGAGAAAAGTAAGTATCATCTTGCATGTTTATATACCTATCCAGTGTAAGAAGACAATAAAGTTTTTGACTCATTGGTTGACTCTAAAGAGGTATAGGTATATACATAAAGTAGTTCCTTACTTTATGGTATATACATGCATTTTCCTTAAAAATTTGCAAAAAATTGATATCCAAAAAGTATATTTGTAGCTAAATAACATTTTGCGTTTTTTTATAACCTACCTACTAAGTTTTTCTCAAGTCGATGTTAGAGGGTAAAAATATAATGAAACATATTATTGTAATTATAAACAGTTACCCCATACATAAAACATCTAAAATTAAAATTATTTAATTTTGCTTTATGAATGGGCTAGCCCTTTAATATGCATCTTTGCAAAGAAAAGCCCACTTGATTGAAAAACATTGCATGCATAATAATATAGGTAAGTAAGTAGGTGATGAGTTTTCTTCACACAGGATAGTGAAAAGGTTCAACCCTAACTCATTCACTTCTTCTCCAATGGCATTACTTGTCAAATCTTGTTGATGGGTTTCCTATAATATAGGTATAAAAAAATCTAAATTAAAATTTTTATTAGGGAATTCACAATATGTTACTCATGGACTAATTATACCCTCTTAAAAAAATTTGTGCCCTTTATTTTCTAAATTTATTTCAGGTTGGGGTGGCTAAATTTGCGTAAAGCTAGTGTGCGCAATTTTTTTATTTTGTTTTTTAATTAGAAGGGCGCACAATTTTAAAAAAAAAAGTTAGCACAGCAGATTTTATTGAGGGTTTTTTTATTTAACGTAAATACTTGTATAAATAGTTTTTAAACATGTTGCTAATTTAGGCATATTAGTTTTATAATGATTTTCATTTAGTATATCATTTAAAAAATATTTATACCTAATTATGTAAGGGGAAAATTGCAAATCAAGAATATATGTTATTTACCAAGATATTTACCTTAACTCCGATAGATGGCATATTAAATGATGACAGTTAATCTGGGTGATCAATATCCTCAACTGGTTTGCCCATCGAGGTTTGCCTAAAATAAAACAAAAAAAAATAAAGAAAATTTAGCAACAGTGTCATTATAATTCGATTATTGATCACCTATACAGGGTGTTCCAAATTTGATGCTCAACATGGGATCTCCTGAACGGTAGGAGGTACGAAAAGGTTTAAATTAGGGCAAAGTTGCGCAAGTTAATGCTTTACTCAGAACTTTAAAAAAAGTTTACAAAATCCAAGCAGTTCCGGAGATAGGCGAAAAACCGAAATCTTCATTTTTAGTTTTTATTTATTTGCGCCTTTATTATTAAAGCTGTCAGAAAACGGTTAAAATTTTCTACAGGCACTCTTTTAAGATCTACTTAATGTGAGATTGGACATTTCAGTGTGAAAGGGCAGTGCCAAGTTCATTTTTTCTTATGGACACGTGCTTTTTTTCTCCTGCCGTTTTGTTCATAAAGGATGACAGATAACATTTTGCAAAATTATTTTGACAAGTCACCTGACGTTTTGGGTTAATTAACCATCATCAGCAAAAATTAAAATTTTGCTTTTAACTTACTCAAGATATTTTGGGAACACGCTTGCAGTACCTTTTTTGACATCTTAAAAATGACAGATTTTTTTATAAGGAAAAATGAACTTTACAGTGCTCCTGTCACACTGAAATGTCAAATCTTAAAAACAGACCTGTCATTCAGATACATCGTAAAAAAGTGCCTGTAGAAAGTTTTAAGCCTTTTTTGACATCTTTAAGAATAAAGGCGCAACAAACTAAAAATGAAAAATTCGATTTTTTCTCTCCAGAACCACTCGGATTTTGTAATCTTTTTTTTAGTTTTGAGTAACTTTGCAATAATTTAAACCTTTTTGTATATTTACAAAGTTCAAAAAGTTTTGCACCCCCTACTCATTGCCCTCAAGATAAAAAAAAACATGTGAATGTGAATAACATCGATTTTTTTTAATGATTTTATGAATATGAATATTTAATTCATGGATTTCCTAATGGTCAAAAAGTTTGAGCTTTATTTCAGCAATGTGATACAAAAGTTGAAGTCAAATAAAATTGTGAAATTCACTCAATAAGAACATGCTCTAAAAAGAACATGCTCTTATTAATTTTGACCAAGTTTGTAATAAATTTTTCAAAGAATACAAAAACTACCGTCAATAGAGTTTCAAACTGTTTCCTTTTATGTGGTTGTTTTAAGATGTTAACTATGCAGGTTGTTTGTTTTTTGTTTCATTCAAACAGAGAGGTGATGTATTACACTACCGCTTCACAAAAATGGCCTTGAATAAATTCAGTGTCATGAAATAATTAATCCTTGCCAAACTAATATCATGTAATATATCTAATTGGGTATGTAATGTATTATGATGCAGAATTTTCTGCACAGGAATGTAGGTATAACATTATTACCAGTAACAAAGTGATTGGAACGAACATGTACTGTTTGCCCAGTATCTGCTCCAATTTAAACCATTTTTCTCTTCTCTTCACTCTTCAAGGATCCACTTTATTGTTTTTATTTTTGATGGACGGTGCCTTATAAAATTCAAATTTTCCTCCGATGTTTTGTTTATCTTTTTGACCTTTGATGTTTTGTACTTATGGCAAATGTTTCACATAGCAGGCATTTCTGTAAAAAAGTAAAGTTTTTATGTGCATATAAAGATTTATATAAAAATAACAAGTGGGCCTATTATGCCCAGGAATCTACTGAGATTTTGAAGAGTGTAAATAAAACACATACTAACCAGGAAACTAAAACCTCTTCAGACTACAAAACAATACTTTTTCTTTAACTTATACCAGTTGAAGCTTAAGTGAAAGCCAAATGTGCATATATAAGAAAAGTATTAAACCTAAATCAAGTTTTGTATTCTGCAGGGGTTTTATTTTTCTAGATCGTATTTGTTTTAACTATGATCTATACAATTTCAGTAGACTCCTGGGCACAACAGGCCTTCTTAAGGCTGTAGTGCACGGTTCAGCCTTTGGAGTAACCAACAGTTTTAAATACTTACGAGTAAGTATTCATACCTGCCAATTTTAACAGATAAAATCAAATAATTTTTCCTCATGCAAAAATTTTCTAAATTTTTTTCGAAGCTCACAAGAAAATTTATTATCCAAGAAAGGGAAGAACTCGAGCAAAAAAAATCGTTTTTTTTTCCCAAAAGAAACAGAAATTTAAAAGTTAGTTGTGAAGAAAACGAAGAAAATAGTACCACTGGCAAAATTTAATAGTAGTTTTTAATACTAGTGACTAAAATATTACTTTCTTTACAAGCATGGTTTTAAAGAACGAGCGCTGTGAGTAAATTAAAATCATGAGTAAAAAAATCACAGTTTAGCTACAAGTTGTAAACATAAAAAATGGAAAAAACATACAAAAAACTAGAACACAAAGCATTTACTTCGTCAATAGCTACTCCGTTTTTATTGACATTCGTATGCAAAAAACAGTAAGTATAATTTCTTTATGCTCCTGAACAATAAAAAAATGTTTTGCAGTAAACAAAAATACCATGTGTTTTTTATTTGCAGACAGGGAGTAAACTTGTGTTTTTGATGTACTTGTTATTAAAATCTAAGTGATAAAAAATTTATTGTTTTGAACCTTGATAAAAAATTAATCTTAACTTAGGTAATATTAATATTTAAGCTCGTATTTGAGTTAGCTGTTTACTATAGAACCGTTCCTGTCAACCTTATTTAATCAAACAAATAAACTTGCAAAGAACCTCTTTCATATTTTTTTTTTGTGCTTTTTATATTTTTACTTTGAATTTCTGATGTCAAAGAAACCCTGAAAATCTTAGGTAATAGAAGTTTTTTGGTTTTTGCCTAATTTACCTAGGTAATATGTTTTCAGATAAAGCCCATTCATGCTTGTATCCACCAAGACAAAAATTTCCCAATTAGGCTTTAATCGAGGCTTTAATCATGATTAGATACTAATTGGTGTTTAGAATGTGGTGTTTTATATTTAATCATGATTAAAACTTAATCAGAGTTTTCACATTGGTGAACATGTATATAAGGGTCATTTAGAATAGCACAAAACTTGATACCCTTGATACCTGTTAAGCGCTTTAGGTGTCAGATTTTTTATTTGGGTATTTTAAGTGTACAGCCCATCACTGATCAAAAGTAAAGAACTATTTACAAGACATCTTCAAAATCAGAGTCTGTCCTCCTAAAAATTTGGACTGTTCACCTATAAATTCACTATAAATTAACAAACAAAAAATTTGACACTCGTTAGCATAAGCTGCTGCATGCTATTATAAATGAGCCTTTAGACCTCTTAAAATAGTTTATATAGTTTTTATGCATGGATTTTTAGAAAGCTAAAGCCTCGGACAAAACTACAACAGTTGCATTGATTAATGCTTTTGGTAATTATGCAGTATAGGGTTTTCTGCCATTTTTTTATTTTTTATGAAAAATTCTTTACGGGGGCACCTACTAGGGTCCCTAGGACCCCAAATCCACCAAATCATCCAAGAGAAAAAAGGGTGCCGCCGGGGGGGGGGTTGTAATGTGTTTTTTTTATTGTTTTGGGTTGGGTTGGAATAGGTTGGGTTGGGCTGTGTTGGATTGGGTTGTTTTAGTGAAAAAAATAAAAAAAAAATTGAAAAAAAAACCAACCAGCGCAGGCGGATTTGGGGTCCTAGGGACCCTAGTAGGTGCCCCCCTAGGGACCCTAGTAGGTGCCCCCATAAAGAATTTTTCATATTAAATCAAAAATGGCAGAGAACTGTATACTGCATAATCACCATGCTTTTTTGTGTTGGATTAAGTTAGGTTAGGTCAGATTTTCGTAAATATGATTCAGTTTTGTTGGTGTTCTTGTGAAAAAATCGGATTTTCTGCAACTGTTGTAACTTTAGCATTTGCCATTTTGCAAATAGATAGGGACAGTCATAACTTTACCCACATTCTTTTAGAAAACCCTTTATTTTAAATGTTTTAATGGGCCCATATAAAGGAGGTATTTGTTTTGCTATTTTAAGCTATTATTTATGTACCTACCTTTATTGTTTTCTGGCAATACACAACAGGAGTACAAAGAGTTCCTTAAAACACTATAAACTGGAAGGAGTACAAAGAGTTCCTTAAGACACTGTACACTGGAAGGACAACAAAAAGTTGTTTAAAAAACTAAATGAACACTTTAAAGGGCTAGCCGCTAGTTTCTTAACATTAAAAGCACAAGATATCAGTTCTATAATTCAGAAAATCTAAAATTTGCAAATTTTCTGATGTAGGTCACTGAAAAAATGCTTGAAAGATGTTATAACCTTGAAATGTCAATATCCTAGCATAAAATTTTGGTTGTAATGACAATCAATGAACCATTTTAAATTTCTATGAGTAAAATTAAACTAGGGATGGGCAAAAATAATTTTCTGCCGATGCTCAACTGTTTTTAGCTTGTGACGTCAATTGATAGTGGCTTATTGATCAAAACTTACTCTAAGTCGAGTTACGTGCTGCTAACCCCTATTAGTTCATTGCCTTTCCTACGAAATTCAAGAATCGGTACCGAGCAGGCGCAAACAATAAACGGCCATAAAACTGCGGAAGCCACACACAAACTTGCCTAATTTTTGCTGCTAACTTCCCAAAATTGTTGTCAACTGTCAACTTTCTTTTTTGAGGTTATAAGAAACCTCTCGCGTTTTTCTTTTCTCAATTTTTTAGGAAGGTAAAAAAGTGCCAAAAATATGGCTAGTAGAGCATCTTCGGCAAGGCGGCCTCAAGAACAAGACTCCGCCATCGCTTATGTACAAGCAGATGGAATGGTAATTTTCTTTTTGTTCTGTTAAGGGAAATTTGGGGCCCCCTCAGCTTTTACTAAGGCGGGTTTACCCAACTTTTCATATTGATAATTTATAACCTTAACCCAATTTTATTCATAGTCATAAGGAGGATTCTAACAGCACTTAGCCTAATTTAATTTAGCCTAAGAGTTGCTCTTATGAGATTTAATGATCACGTTCATACAGGCGTAATTTGACGTAATTTAGCGTAATTTAACTTAAGAGATGACCAACTTTTATCTTTTCTTAAGTGAAATCAAAATTGCGCATGCCCAAACAAAGATGGATGCCGATTTTTCACAACTTTGAAACAAATACAAGAACAGGAAGAATTTTATTGGCCAGCTGACAGCTACTTAAGGAAGCTGTATGAACACCCTAAATTTTCCTTAAGTGAGGTTAAATTATGTTACGCTAAATTAAATTATGTTAGGTGCTGTTAGAATCTACCTATAATGTTAAATACATTATTCTCAATAGAAGTGTTTACCCAAGTTTTCATAGTTATAATTCACAATTCAAAAGCGCAGTGCATAATTTAAAAGTTGGTTAATTTTAACTTTATGCACTATCAATATGAAAAAAGTAAAGAAAACATTTTGGTTGGTTGATTTCAAAATGGGAGCGATTGATTTTAGCTGATATTAGAAAACAGAAATTTAGCAAGAAGGAAGAATACCTAACCTGTTGAGGTTAGTTAAAGAAAAACATTTTTTTTTCTTTTATTATAATGCTTACAGGATGTTGGATTCCTGGCTGGATTGGTTTAGTTAAAAAGAAAAAAAAAATTCAGTGTTGGTAAATTTCGGCTACATTTTGGGAAATGTGGCAATGTCGCAACAGTATCAGGCCGCATTGCATAGATAGCCTTTGTTATTTTTTCAGTTGATAAAATACCAAATTGTCAAGATTATGTAGCAGTTGCTTACTGCAAATATGAAAGGTTTGGGTATTGTTGTCATAAGCATCAATTTTTTTTATAGTTTGATTTATTTCTTGAGTTTTTTGCAAATATCTCACAAACTAATAATAAAAACCCAGGTATGCAACATATTTTCAAAAAGCAGTTTTCATTGGCCATTAAAACAATGTATTGGATGTAAAGGTAAGTTGGGTCAATAAATGGCATTTATCTTATATCCAGTTCACCTGTACCTAGATTTTTTGCAGGCAGTAAAAATTTAAATAAAAATAATATTAAATAATTTGGGTTCTTATCCAAAAAAAATAATTTTGAAGCAATCAGCACACAGCTTCTGCACATGTATGTAAACAAAAGTGAATACCAACATTAATTGAAATAATAAAACCAATCTCCATCATTTAATGTTTTCTAGTTGGCCATCTTTTATTTTATTTTTGCTTGAGGGGATAACCACTACGGTAAAATTTGTAACACATTTTCTATTTTAATAAATTTTTCCGTTGATTTAGCGTGATTTCGAAAAAAGTAACTTTGTAGAATTTTGCATTTTTTTGGTGATATGATTTCCCGTTTTCCTGATAATTCTGCATTTTTCTTTAATTTGCGATGCGATTTCGAAGAGCGGTTATCCCCTTATTCTACACTGTTCCCCATCATAATGTAATATTCTGACAGTTTGACTAGTTGTTTTTGTATTTTCTGTAACTTCTGTGTGTTTCAATCTCAGTTTCAATTAATTGATTCATCACATAAATTTCTTACTATTGATTGATCTGAGAACTTAGGAGACTTCTACATATCACCAATTAAACAAGTGTACTTGTTGGATGCCTTTGAGAATTCCAAGCAAGTAAATAGTATCCACATGGACTTCATCAAAGGCATTTGACAAAGTTAGCCATAACCATCTTTTCAGGAAGTTTGAGGGTATGGGAATAGGTGTGAATCTTGTTAGACTTTCCCAGTCTTTTGACAGGATCTATCCAACTGATATGTATAAACAATTTTATTTCTAATGATATTGAGGATTTTTCTGTGGTTTCTCAAGGTCCACGCCTTTTTCAATATGTTTTTACTTGATCTAATTGATGTAATTACATATGATTTTAAATTGTATAGGATTATTGAAACACCTGGATACCATCTTGTTTCAGAGGAATGTTCACAATATTTGTCAGTGGTGTAAGAGTCTTAAATTAAATGTAAAAAAATGTTTAAACATTTGATTTAGTCGCTCTACAAATTAATTCAAAATGTATGTTATGGATAATGTTACTTTAGAATCTATACTACTGTCAGGAACCCGAGGGTTTTATTTGATATCAAATTGACCTTTGTACCTCACTTTGAAGACATTGTTAACAAGGGATAAGTGGAGCCTTGATACCTTTTGTTATTTGTAACAGCATGCTGGTTTTACCATACTGCTTTAAATTACTTTATTTGCTTGAATGCTCCATATTAGAGCATACACAACATAAAAATGATCCAGAAAAAATTCTTACGGTCTTTAAAGAAAAAGTTTGATATTGACAGCTTGCAACTGAGAAGGGTGCATAATGATATCAGGTCAAACCATATCAAATCAACCAAAAAAAAGGCACTTTTCGTTTTGACCATCTCCGATTTTGATGATTTTTGGTACACTTATTCTTCTGATCCAAAAACTTAAAAATCCAAAAAATTAAATTTGTTTTTGTTTTATTGATTTTTGAAAATAAAGAAATTGACCAATATGCCCTTGACAGGCACTTACAAAAATAGCAATATCTCAAAAACTATTGGTCCTATAGATGCGAGTTATAGCTTATTTTGAAGGTTTTTTAAAGACCTTTTTAACGATGTGTATCACAATGGAATTTTTTGTTTTTATTTTTTTTAAATTTTTTTAATATTTTGTTATTTAGTATTTTTTTAATATTTTTGGAAAATTTCAGGATGGAGAAGTTATTGGTTCTATTTTTAAAAAAATAATATAAAAAACCTTACAGGAAAAAACCATACATTTTTTGATAAATATCTATATATTTACTCTTTATATCTAAAAACTTGTCAATTGTTGCCAGTCTTGTAAATAAGATACATAAAAGGTTTTTCCAAACTTGTTTATTCCTGCAAAATTTTGAGTATTTCTTCAATTGTCCTCCCTTCCACCCAAGATCTTTTCACCCACCTATTATACATTTAAACATGTCAATTCCTGCAAAATGTTTAGCTCCTCCCATTACTTTTTATTCGCCCTTACCCCTATTTGTATCATTTCTGGTTCAGACAGGAAAAGTTTTGTGATAAATTGCTATTTTTTAATTTAAAACATTTATTGGAGTCGTGTGTTGTAAAATGGCACAAAATAAGCCAAAACAATGGACAAAATTTTTTGTGAGGTGTTGTGATCCATTAAGTCAGGAGAAACATTCCGGAAAGTTACGGAATGTCACAAATTGGATGACTTCCTTTAAAGGGGTGGAGACTGGCATGAAAATTTGTAACAATTGTCGAATGAAACTTTCCAAGGAACAGGATGAACAACCATCTCCTGTAGCAGGGTAAGTAATAGTAACGAATACCTACCTACATTTTTACTTGTTTTTTTTTGTGTGTTGTGGCTCTGCTAATAATTTTAGGGTAATTATTTAGTATCCGGTCTGCCATTTTTGGTTTTAAGTGAAAAATTCTTTATGGGGGCACCTACAGGCCTATAAGTCTGATTTCATCCTTTGCAAAAATTTATGAGTTATTAATACATAAGAGGCTGTTAGATTTTTTTCTGACAAATTCACTTTAAAACGATTTTCAACATGGCTTTCTCCCGAAAAGGTCTACAGAATCGGCTCTTAATTATTCATTTATTTTGCAGGATGAAGTACAGTCCTATCACTGGACAAATAGCCAGGCAACCCTACATCCGTTTGTAATATATTACAAAACTCAGGAGGGAAAACTGGGTCATTTAAATTATATATTTATTTCAGACTGTTTGGTACACAACACTGTGGCATTTCATCTTTTTTTAAGCCACCTTATGCCTGAACTAAAGAGGCACATGATAATTTAGACAAAATTATCTATTTTTCAGACTTCTGTGCCGCACAGTATAAAAATAAAAATTTTTTTTATTAATATTGCGTACCATCTCGAGGAATTTAAAATTAAAGCAGAATGGAATTTTTTTGCCACCTCCCACGGGAAGAGTGCATGCGATGGACTGGGAGGCACCGTAAAAAGGTTGGCTGCTAAAACAAGTCTGCAGAGACCATATAATGAACAGATTATGACCCCCGAAGATCTTTTTAAATTTGCAACAGAAAACATTCCGGGTATAACATTTAAATATTGTTCATTAAATGACTACCAGCAACATGAAAAGTTTTTGGAAAAAAGATACCTGGAAGCACAATCGATACCTGGGACTCAAAAATTGCACTCGATGATCCCCCTCAGTAATGAAAAAATTATTACAAAACCATTTTCACTAAGTAAAGAGGAAAATATTCAATGTCTTTTTGCAACCTGTGGTTTGTCAAAGACAGAAATTGAAAACGACGACTTGTAACCATAAACTATGACTGTCTTTGGTGGATGGGATCATTGGCAAAAATATAGAAAGCGGGGAATTAAAAGTTAGTTTTTTACATCCTCATGGTCCCTCTCCGTCTTTTTACTTTCCAAAGCCAAAAGCTGATATATTGGTCATAGATCAAAATTCTCTTTTAAGACGGGTCAACCCAAATACTGCCACTGGTAGGACATATACGCTAACTGCAGAAGAAATGACAGATTCCTCAAATATTTTACAAAAAAAATTAGCAACCTAAATATTTTTTATTGTAAATTTTCTATTATTCTTATTTTATTTTTTTGTTATACCCATATTAGGTAAATTAGCCCTGTAATAAATATCTTATTATTTTTTTAAAGTATGACTCCATTATTTCTCCATCCTAAAATTTTCCAAAAATGTTAAAAAAACATTGAAAAAAAAAGAAATATTTTTTTGAAAAAAATTAAAAAATGTGTAACACATTTTCTATTTTAATAAATTTTTCCGTTGATTTAGCGTGATTTCGAAAAAAGTAACTTTGTAGAATTTTGCATTTTTTTGGTGATATGATTTCCCGTTTTCCTGATAATTCTGCATTTTTCTTCAATTTGTGATGCGATTTCGAAGAGCGGTTACCCCCTTATTCTACACTGTTCCCCATCATAATGTAATATTCTGACAGTTTGACTAGTTGTTTTTGTATTTTCTGTAACTTCTGTGTGTTTCAATCTCAGTTTCAATTAATTGATTCATCACATAAATTTCTTACTATTGATTGATCTGAGAACTTAGGAGACTTCTACATATCACCAATTAAACAAGTGTACTTGTTGGATGCCTTTGAGAATTCCAAGCAAGTAAATAGTATCCACATGGACTTCATCAAAGGCATTTGACAAAGTTAGCCATAACCATCTTTTCAGGAAGTTTGAGGGTATGGGAATAGGTGTGAATCTTGTTAGACTTTCCCAGTCTTTTGACAGGATCTATCCAACTGATATGTATAAACAATTTTATTTCTAATGATATTGAGGATTTTTCTGTGGTTTCTCAAGGTCCACGCCTTTTTCAATATGTTTTTACTTGATCTAATTGATGTAATTACATATGATTTTAAATTGTATAGGATTATTGAAACACCTGGATACCATCTTGTTTCAGAGGAATGTTCACAATATTTGTCAGTGGTGTAAGAGTCTTAAATTAAATGTAAAAAAATGTTTAAACATTTGATTTAGTCGCTCTACAAATTAATTCAAAATGTATGTTATGGATAATGTTACTTTAGAATCTATACTACTGTCAGGAACCCGAGGGTTTTATTTGATATCAAATTGACCTTTGTACCTCACTTTGAAGACATTGTTAACAAGGGATAAGTGGAGCCTTGATACCTTTTGTTATTTGTAACAGCATGCTGGTTTTACCATACTGCTTTAAATTACTTTATTTGCTTGAATGCTCCATATTAGAGCATACACAACATAAAAATGATCCAGAAAAAATTCTTACGGTCTTTAAAGAAAAAGTTTGATATTGACAGCTTGCAACTGAGAAGGGTGCATAATGATATCAGGTCAAACCATATCAAATCAACCAAAAAAAAGGCACTTTTCGTTTTGACCATCTCCGATTTTGATGATTTTTGGTACACTTATTCTTCTGATCCAAAAACTTAAAAATCCAAAAAATTAAATTTGTTTTTGTTTTATTGATTTTTGAAAATAAAGAAATTGACCAATATGCCCTTGACAGGCACTTACAAAAATAGCAATATCTCAAAAACTATTGGTCCTATAGAAGCGAGTTATAGCTTATTTTGAAGGTTTTTTAAAGACCTTTTTAACGATGTGTATCACCATGTAATTTTTTGTTTTTATTTTTTTTAAATTTTTTTAATATTTTTTTATTTAGTATTTTTTTAATATTTTTGGAAAATTTCAGGATGGAGAAGTTATTGGTTCTATTTTTAAAAAAATAATATAAAAAACCTTACAGGAAAAAACCATACATTTTTTGATAAATATCTATATATTTACTCTTTATATCTAAAAACTTGTCAATTGTTGCCAGTCTTGTAAATAAGATACATAAAAGGTTTTTCCAAACTTGTTTATTCCTGCAAAATTTTGAGTATTTCTTCAATTGTCCTCCCTTCCACCCAAGATCTTTTCACCCACCTATTATACATTTAAACATGTCAATTCCTGCAAAATGTTTAGCTCCTCCCATTACTTTTTATTCGCCCTTACCCCTATTTGTATCATTTCTGGTTCAGACAGGAAAAGTTTTGTGATAAATTGCTATTTTTTAATTTAAAACATTTATTGGAGTCGTGTGTTGTAAAATGGCACAAAATAAGCCAAAACAATGGACAAAATTTTTTGTGAGGTGTTGTGATCCATTAAGTCAGGAGAAACATTCCGGAAAGTTACGGAATGTCACAAATTGGATGACTTCCTTTAAAGGGGTGGAGACTGGCATGAAAATTTGTAACAATTGTCGAATGAAACTTTCCAAGGAACAGGATGAACAACCATCTCCTGTAGCAGGGTAAGTAATAGTAACGAATACCTACCTACATTTTTACTTGTTTTTTTTTGTGTGTTGTGGCTCTGCTAATAATTTTAGGGTAATTATTTAGTATCCGGTCTGCCATTTTTGGTTTTAAGTGAAAAATTCTTTATGGGGGCACCTACAGGCCTATAAGTCTGATTTCATCCTTTGCAAAAATTTATGAGTTATTAATACATAAGAGGCTGTTAGATTTTTTTCTGACAAATTCACTTTAAAACGATTTTCAACATGGCTTTCTCCCGAAAAGGTCTACAGAATCGGCTCTTAATTATTCATTTATTTTGCAGGATGAAGTGCAGTCCTATCACTGGACAAATAGCCAGGCAACCCTACATCCGTTTGTAATATATTACAAAACTCAGGAGGGAAAACTGGGTCATTTAAATTATATATTTATTTCAGACTGTTTGGTACACAACACTGTGGCATTTCATCTTTTTTTAAGCCACCTTATGCCTGAACTAAAGAGGCACATGATAATTTAGACAAAATTATCTATTTTTCAGACTTCTGTGCCGCACAGTATAAAAATAAAAAAAATTTTTATTAATATTGCGTACCATCTCGAGGAATTTAAAATTAAAGCAGAATGGAATTTTTTTGCCACCTCCCACGGGAAGAGTGCATGCGATGGACTGGGAGGCACCGTAAAAAGGTTGGCTGCTAAAACAAGTCTGCAGAGACCATATAATGAACAGATTATGACCCCCGAAGATCTTTTTAAATTTGCAACAGAAAACATTCCTGGTATAACATTTAAATATTGTTCATTAAATGACTACCAGCAACATGAAAAGTTTTTGGAAAAAAGATACCTGGAAGCACAATCGATACCTGGGACTCAAAAATTGCACTCGATTATCCCCCTCAGTAATGAAAAAATTATTACAAAACCATTTTCACTAAGTAAAGAGGAAAATATTCAATGTCTTTTTGCAACCTGTGGTTTGTCAAAGACAGAAATTGAAAACGACGACTTGTAACCATAAACTATGACTGTGTTTTTACAAAAAAAATTAGCAACCTAAATATTTTTTATTGTAAATTTTCTATTATTCTTATTTTATTTTTTTTGTTATACCCATATTAGGTAAATTAGCCCTGTATTAAATATCTTATTATTTTTTTAAAGTATGACTCCATTATTTCTCCATCCTAAAATTTTCCAAAAATGTTAAAAAAACATTGAAAAAAAAAGAAATATTTTTTTGAAAAAAATTAAAAAATGTGTTTTTGAGATTTTTCAAAAAAAAAATTTTTTTTAATTAAGAAAAAAAAAATTAAACTGTCACACATCGTTAAAAAGGTCTTTAAAAACCCTTCAAAATGAGCTATCACTCGCTTCTATAGGATCAATAGTTTTTGAGATATTACTATTTTTGTAAGTGTCTGTCAAGGACATATTGGTCAATTTCTTGATTTTCAAAAATCAATAAAACAAAAACCGCTTCTCCAAAAAATTTGATTTTTTGGATTTTTCAGTTTTTTGATAAGACGAATAAGTGTACCAAAAATCATTAAAATCGGATATGGTCAAAACTATTGCCTGGTTGACTTGATCTTGTTTTTTTTTAAAGATTTTGAATAGAATTTAGTTTAATCTATTAACCAAGCTGGCATTTAATTTTAATACAGTTCAAAGGAGATCAAACACAATGTTTCGCATTCCTTTCCATCATGCCAATTATGGCTTATACTCTTCTTAAATCCTTTTTTTTATACCTTCATGAAAAACATGATTTTAGTAACTATGTGCAGATAACTAAAGCATGGCTTTTTTGGTTACTGATGCAAAAAAACTTTTTTTGATCATGGTTGCAAAAAAGATTTATGTCCGTTTTTTACCCGAAATTAAAGAGAAATAGCGGAAAATACTAATATTGAAAAAATTTAATTATTCTTGCCTAAAAATTAAGCCATTTCGCGCCAGTTTTCACCAAGTATTTACGAAAAAATCATTTAAAAACATCTTCAAAATATTAAACTGTCAAAGATTAAAATGTCGCAACAATGAACGTCACCGAGTAAAAAGGCACATCGCATGGAAACCATTGTTATTTCATTTACCAGCCGCCTTGATTTATAGTGTCAAGATGGTGTGTTTCAAGAAGTGCTCTTCGTTCGAGATTTTTAAAAGTATTTTTCTGTTTTTCGTGGATTTTTTGATAAAGGTATTAAAAAAACTAATGTTCACAACTCGCGGCTGAACTGTGCTTTTTTTACTTGTGTTTTTAAATACCTCGCTGCGCTCGTTATTTAAACCAACGCTTGTAAAAAAAGCACTATTTTTGCCACTAGTTGTGAAAACTACTATTTTAAGTGGGCTTTGGCCTTTCAAAAACATACTTACTGTAAGTTATTTATCCAGCTCCGGTTATATTTTGTTTAATTCTATGTTGTTTAAATTTGAAAATTTTATAAGATTATCTTGTTATTTAGGTATTATTTTTAAAACATTTTTTGTAAAATGGCTCAGCCGTCGATAGAAATAAAATAAATAGAATAGAATATAATTTATCGATAATCTTAAAAAATATTAATAAAAAAAAACATTGTTCAAATTTTAATATAAACCAATATAAATTTGTTTTTAAGCTTTTTTATTTTTAAGCTTATTTCTAAATGAACTTAAAGGCATGGAAAAAAAAGCCTAATTGTATGCTATTCCCAGAATGACATTCTTTGAATTGGTTTATTCAAAGAATAATTTCTATTATGAGATTCTAAATAGAAAGTATCTCTATTTCTTGTATTTTTTGTGGCACCTTAAAATCAATTTTTTCAAGAAGCTGAGGTGAATCAATCATTCTATTTACAATCTTAAATAAAAAGACGAAATCTAACATTCCTCTGCAATTTTCCAGAGATGGAATGTTCAATAATTTAAGAATGTCAAAATAAACAATGTCCTCTGAAGGAATTTTAAGTTTAAATTCAATAAAAAAATGCAACAAAAAAATTAAAATTCATTTACATCTAAATCCATTAATATACTATCACTTACAACACACGTTTCGCTCAACAATATGATAAGTGAATTAATGACAATTGTTATTGTAGCATCCCCTTCAAAAAGTAGCTCTAGAAATTTTAAATAGGATGAAAAGCAGGGGAGATAATATACATTCCAGAGCTAATCCAAATTCTGCTCAAAATACTCAGAGATTGCTTTACCAAAAATGAAATTTCCCGCCTGTAGTGATTGTCTTGAGTAACTCTTGAAAACATCATCTGAAACCCATTTTACCTCATTTCATTGTAAGGTACTTGCCATTCGCATAATTAAAAGTGCGCATTAAATCGAAGTAAACTGCCAAGGTGTAATTACCGTAATACAAGCTTGTATGTGATCAAAAGCAGCAGTGTTTGTAGATAAATTATCTCGAAAACCTGGTTGAGCTGTTGCTAATAATTTATTTTGAACTTTAATGAAAGAAAATTTTCTCATAAATCTCAGAGAGGATGATAAGCCGGTTTAAACCTATAGTTCTATGTTGATTTAATGTTGTCTTTTTTATTGTATATGTCAGGAGGAAAGAACGAGTTTAAATTAACTCTGGTAGGCACTGTACAAGTATTTTGTGTGTGATTTTTTGGGAACTTCAATAGAGAGTGGTTCACATATAAATCGTTTGCTAGAAAAATCATATCTGATTATTTTGAAAGCAGAACTGCTTTTTATAACTCTATTTAAATTGGTATTTAACACCTGCCACACTGCTTTTGACATATTTGGGGAATTGATGCATTTTATTTTGGACATAATCCTTAAACTGGACGTGATCTATTTAATGGGTGTCACGTGTGATGTTTTCTGCTTGCTTTGAAGATCAATCAAGTACATTTTAGTAACAATTTTCTTCATATGTACTTTAGAGTTTTAAATTATTTCATTATTAGTGTAAAATTATTTTTGTTTTGTAATTTTTAAACGAAAATTGTAGCTTCTATGTATGTATTCTTGTCTAAGAGCAAGATTAAAAGGTTGATTTTTAATTTTTCCTTGCAAGTTATCTCTTTTCTTTTTCTAGTTTTATTTCCTGTGCAGAAAGTTTTAGCATTGCATAACCCTTTTTGCTTGCCTCATTTATTTTACTGTAAAATATATCTGAAGCAGTAATTGTATTATTCTTAGGCTGTAATGAAAATTGTCAAACACTGCCATGAAGACTCCCACACAAGTATGCATGTTGCACAGGGTGCTCTCCTGGGTCTGGTTGTTGACAATCGTCTTGAAATCACTAACTGTTTCCCCTTCCCAAAGCAAAATGATGAATCTGTGGATGAAGATGAGTACCAGCTTGCTATGATGAGAAGACTTAGGAGGGTAAATGTTGACCATTTTCATGTTGGATGGTTAGTAAGATTCTCTTCTTATTTAAGTTGATTCCAAATTAAATAGTAAATGAAAAAAAAATTGCTAGGGTATAAAAATATTTATTTATATAAATTAGGCAATCGCTCCTCAATAAAATTAAAAAAAAGAATAATGTCAAAATTGGATACTCTTCACAATCAAAAAGTTAAGTGCTCTCACAATGTTAACCATAGTTCGATTCATGGAAAAAAATTAAATAGTAAATCAAAACTTTATTTAATAAAAAATCAGTCTCTCAGGTACCTAAGTATATTAACATAAACTCAATTTTAAATTAATCACCCATTGGAATAAAGAACATAAACTGTAAAACCTTTAGCAGACATCTTAAGTTATAGGACAACCTCGTAAAAACTTTCAACTGAATAAATTTAATAATAAAATAAAATAATAAAACCTTGTAACTGTTCTGTTTTGAACTATGTTAAAACAATTTAATAATTAGAATAAGATATTACATTTACAAGACTGACTTGTCTAACTTTGTATCAAATTAAAAAAAAACACAGATTTCTAAAACTATTTTAGGTTTTATAAGTCACCTTACTTACTTATGTTAGTAATTCAGTAATAAATGCACCTGTTGCTTTTATTAAGTAACATTTTATAATAATGACTAGAGGAAAAGCCTCTCCATAGGTTCTTATAAAATTCAATATAATTTTTATGAAGTGCTTTAGATTTATTAAAAATAAAAATTGCATGTTTTCTTTTCAAAACCTTCTAAAATGAAACATACAAAAATTTTAAATATCTGCATGTATGTAAAGGCTAGAATTTGTAATAATTGAATAATTTTTTTCTGGTACACAAAACCTGCTTGGAGCTAATACATAATGGTGGCAAGATATTGTCGTGTCAGCCAAAACAGCATTTTTGGCATTCCTATGATTGCTTGAAAATTCCTGGAAATGGAAATATGTGTACAAATTTTGGCCCCTCTGTATAATCTAAAATTTTTTTTATTCAGGTATCAAAGTGCCGATCTTGGAAACTTCCTGAGCCTTCCTCTCCTCGAGTCACAATTCCACTACCAAACATCCATCGATGAATCAGTTGTCCTCATTTATGACACTCAAAAATCTAATAGGGGGTTCCTAACTATAAAAGCCTACCGCTTGACACCACAAGCTATTGAAATGTACAAGGAAGGTGAATTCACTGCTGAAGCTTTGTTGAAACTCAAAATAGGTATGAGAATCCTTTCAAAATTAAAAAGTATACTTTAGGGTTTGGTTCCGATTTGGTTTCGTGGACAAATTATTATCTGTATCGAAATGTGCATGTGCAAACATATGATACGTCACACGAAACTTATCGATCCAGTACACGCACGAAAGTAAAAATAAAGGTGAAATGATAATAGGGATATTTTGGAATGCTTAAAATTTTTACAACTTTTACAGCAGCTGTGGTAGTGTTTAATTCAAAATTCAAAATTTTATTTACGCTTGCAGCAATTTTCATAATAATACAGAAACTAATAAAAAAAATTTTTAGTAGGTATATTTATACAGGGTTCCTAAGATTTTCCTTTGGGATAGGATTTTAATAAATCAAACAGAAATGGCATAGAAAGTTCTGCGCGCACAAAAGAAATAGGTATATTGAGCAATGGTGCCAGTTTGTTATTATCTCCGGACTGCTTTCATGAGAAAAAATTGTCGCCACTCTTTCATTGTGAGCAAAAATCATAGTTGCAGTAATAACCGTTGACAAGATGTTTGCAAATTCCGCTAGATGGCGGCCACACATCTAATCTAATTAAACATTAGATGTTTTCAGGTCCAAACCACAGCTTTTTCTTGCTTAAAGGAGGCGGCAGGGTCCATTATTTACGATACTGAGCGATAAACTCGTGAGGTTGTTAACATTAGAAAGAAATATCTTCGCTTTTAATTAAATTTCTTTCCATTCTGTTCTACTAGTGACATCTATCCGGAAACGGCCAAACCCTGCAGCTAGCACTAGCAGCCAAAGAAATCCATAAACGGCGCTGTTTTTCCTGCAGAGCTTTTTGCTTGCGATATTATTGATTTTAAATAAAGCTGGCCCTACACTACATTTGATATTTTCGAGGTGTTTTATGACATGATCTCGAAACATGTAGCGAACCAATTCTTCAAAACTAGCGGGAGGGTAAAAGCGAAAAATAAGGGGGTGCCAATATTTGTAACACCCAAAAAGGGGTGAAAAGATTTATTTTGCTCTGTTTCTTTACAAAAAACGTTTTTTTTACGAAAAACTTGAGCTCTGCCACTTTTTTTATTTTTTCTTCAACTTTCTCGAAATTTTCGTCATACCGTAGAAAAAAATTATTTCCCCCATGGTCATACTCTACTTTTATTCGAAAAAATTTAGAAACAGAGACGCGATCAGTTTTCCTAAAACGGGGGATCTTGGTTTCGACTGAGAAGATAAAGGGCGCCGCAGGCAAAAATTTTTCAATTAAATTAGCCGAACGCAAAAATGTTAGAAAAACAAAGCACGAAATAAAAATGGCGCCGCTTACAATTTTTTTTTTAAAAATTACGTAATTTCGGGAACGCAAAGAAATAGGTCTAAAGAGTATAATTTTTAAGAAAAAATTTTTTCGCCCTCCTCCACTGGGACTACAGGGGCCGTGCACAAATTACGTAATGGTCATAGGGGGGAGGGGGGTTACAAAACGTTACGTAGGGGGAGGGGGGTTTTCGACAGCGTTTGCATTTGTGTGAAACTAAGAAAATTTGGAATGAAAATAAGTGAAGTTTTTTTTTTTTGGGGGGGGGGGGGTAGTGGTCTTGAAATCGTTACGTAATATTAGGGGAGTGGCGTGCCAAACCGTTACAAAACATTACATAGGGAGGGGGTCAAAAATTGGTAAAATCACCGTTACGTAATTTGAGCACGGCCCCACATCTGACTGTTCCTCCTTTTTGATTTCGAATCAAAGTGCAAAACCCGGGTTGGACGTTCGAAGGCGTCAACCCGTCCTATTTGCTTGATAAAGTTTCTACGGAAATATCTCAGTCGATTTCTCCGGCCGTGTATGAACGCTTTAGGTTAGGCATTTGCATGTATCTCAGTCCCCAGCCTGTAAACAGAGCGTAAGGACAATGGTTACAAAATGAAAAGCCGAAAAATATTTTTTTTTACGATATCTTTCATCAGTTTGGTATTAAAGTCGAGAGAGCAAAAACAATTTTTATTCCAGTCCTAAAGGTATGAAAATGGAAAACATTAGAAAACAACAACCTGGAATGGATTTACTATGTGTAAGATGTAGTGACAACATCGCCCCATACCCATCCTTTTCTGCCTAATGTGTTTTTCCGTTTGTCTGCGTCTTATACACGGCTGCTTGGCCCCCTAAGGATTTGCTTAGGAACCCTGTATAAGCAACATAGATTCAATACTAAATATCTAGTCTAAAAATATGTTCAGTCAGGCATTAATAAAATAAACTTAAATCTATTTGTATTTAATAACATTTGGTAAGAAAACCTTAAGAATTTTTAAAACAACAATTAGTAATAAAACCTTAACTAATAACATTTACAAGACAGTTTAAAATAAATCAAGATTGGCTAAGGCTGCAATGCTTTTTTAACTTTGCCACTAAAATTAGTAAACAAATCACAAAATATATCTAAATCACACTGTTTTATCACATCATTTGTTAATCTACACATTCTAGATAAAGGGGAATTCATTCCATAATTTGTTCTATGAAATTGCACATTAAAGAGATTTCTATTTCTAGCATTAATTGGAGGTATATAAATGCCAACTGTTGCAAGGAGATCTGGTGCATCAATATTGTTGTTTAATAATTTATACAAAAATGATATGTCACAGTACTTTCTCTTGCTTTCTAGTGAAGTAAGATTGAGCAACTTCATGATTTCATCACAGTTGATTTCCTCATAAGGGATGTGCAACTTTAAACCGATCCTTTAAGAACCACTACCACTCATCGATTTTACCAGAGTTTTTGGAACATATTAAAAACTGTCACTTGTAAAAAAATTTAGAGATGAGAAAAAATAAAAAATTTGGCTTAATTTTACAAAATAAGTGTTTTATATGTTGGAACCTGATAATATTATATTATTTTTAAAATGATCTATGCGAAAATTCTCTAAAACTAACCACAATCACAACGAAATGGATTCGTAGCTTACGGCAGTGGTTAATTACCACTATGGAATGACGTTTAGCTATTGCGCAGACACAGTAATTACCACAACCACTACGTTCCAAAATATCCCTAATATCCTATAAATAAAATGACCGCTACATGTACTTGACACATGTGAGTCTAAATCAGTTGGTATTGACAAAATTCCCCTAATTCTGAGGCTAATAATAACAAGGGCTATCACACAGCACTTATGAAAGGCAAAAAAATAGTCATTCCGGTTGTATAACAGCACTGAACCAATCAAAACACTATATTTTTAACAAAAACACGCAAAAAAAAAACGAAAACACTTTATTTTCACAAAAAAAAAAACAACAGACTAACATCCTACCTGCCTGCTTGGTTTCGGGGTTAACGCCGCGACTTTCAAGCAGGAGATGCCGGGTTCAAGCCCCGTGTCGTGCAGCAGGTAGTCTATTTGGACTTTTTCTTATAAAATTACAGAATTTTGTAAGATTAAGGCAAAACGCAGTATGAAGTGGAGTGGGCCGAGTTAGCTAGAAGGCAGGCTAATTCGATTTCATACCGTCCATCGGAGAGACGTTAAGAGGACGGTCCCGTGTGATCCATATAATTGATAGTGGAGCATGTTAAAGATCCCTAGCCCCGACAAAGGGGTTTAGGCTAAATTAAATCCTTCTAGGAAAAGAAAACTGCCTTCCTAGGGGGTGCTAATCAGACCGGTTTGATGAGCGGGGTAAGGGGAAACCCAGGGAAAATAAGTGTAAAATGTATCTTACGCCCTACCCCTCTATTCACGCCGGTATCCAGGCCGGATGGGATCGGATATCACGTAGAGGCGGACCTAGATACACACTCCCTAAGTCGGTAGACTACGAAAGTAGTTGATGACCCGCCCGATTTAGTTAATAGTGCCTACGGGACTCAAAAAAGTGACGGTAATCAAATGAGAAGAGAGAGACTAACATCCTAGTAACTTTTGCTTTTTTTTAACTTTAACATCGTTAAAAAGGCCAGACGGGAGCTGGACCGCCTCATGCGAGGAGTCAATACACCTGCTCGAGGTTCACTTCCCGGGAGAGGGCGACGAACGGGGGGCGCAGAGGACCGCCGGACCCCAGGAGGGGCAAGACCCTGACTGGAGACTGGCGGACCGAGTGGTCTCGGATGCTACCATCTCCTGGGCAATTAACGAGTTCAGCCCCTACAAGTCCCCGGGGCCTGACAGCATATTCCCGGCGCTCCTGCAAAAAGGCCAAGAGATACTCCTACCTTTTGTAAAGACAATCCTTAGGGCCAGCATAGCAATGGGATATGTACCGACAGAGTGGAAAAAAGCCACCGTGTCTTTATTTCGAAAGCCGGAAAGAAAGACTATACGGCGGCCAAATCCTTCAGACCCACTAGTCTAACACCCTTTTTGATGAAAGCATTGGAAAGAATGGTGGACAGACACCTACTAGGGGGAGTCCTAACCAACCAACCTTTCCACAGAAACCAACATGCATACGTGGAGGGAAGGTCTACCGACACGGCCCTACACGCAGTAGTGCATAAGGCAGAAAAAGCCCTTCAATTCAAACAGTACGCCCTGGCAGTATTCTTTGATGTCGAAGGAGCTTTCGACAAGGCGAAAGTGCAGGTAATAACAACAGCCCTGCAGAGAAGGGGAGCCGAGTCTCTTATCTCCGAATGGGTAGAATCTGCACTAACAGGGAGAAAGATCCAGGCCAATCTAGGGGAGTCCAGGGTCAACATAAAGGCAACGGGAGGCTGCCCACAAGGTAGCTGCTTATCCCCACACCTGTGGTGTCTGACATGGATACTCTCCTACAACGCCTAACAGAGGAAGGATTCGACGCCCACGCATACGCCGACGACGGTGTCGTGGAGGTGGTAGGCCACCACCTAAACACCGTCTGTAACAGAATGCAAAGGGCGGTACGAATCATAGAAGACTGGTGTCAACAAAACGGTCTCTCTGTCAATCCAGGAAAGACCGAGATGATCCTGTTCACAAGAAAGAGGAAAATGGAGGGATTCAGAGCACCCAAGATATACGGGAGACCCCTGACTTTGGTTTCAGAACTGAAGTACCTAGGGGTCACCCTAGACAAGGGGCTCACCTGGACACCACACGTTGCGAAATTGACCAATAAGGTGCAGGCAACGATGTGGCAACTGCGTCGAGTGGTTGGCCGCACCTGGGGTTTGAGCCCCAGAAACCTCCACTGGATGTACACGGCAGTACTAAGACCAAGGATCCAGTACGGATCCATAGTCTGGTGGCCAGCAGTGGAGAAGGTCACTACTACCCTCAATCTTAGGAGCCTACAGGGAACCATATGCAGAGGGACAACCGGCGCTATGAGGGCAGCACCTATACAGGCACTCGAAACCATTCTGGGACTGCCGCCGCTTCCGATCTGGATCAGAAAAGAAGCGATGGCGACCTACCTCCGGCTGAGAGATACAGGTCAATGGAGAGGAAGAGGGGAAGCTGCGGGACATCTTAGGATTACCCAAATCGCCGAGAGACAAATCCCTATGGCAGCGATTAAAACACAAAGACCAAAAAACCCCTGGAGTTTCAACAAGAGGTACAAAGTAGTCATCCCAGACAGGGAAATATGGCAGAGTGAAAACCTCCGCGAACAGTTCGAGGAGAACGCCGTAATATGCTACACCGACGGATCGAAACTGTCGGAGAGGCAAACCACAGGATCGGGGGTTTATGTGGAAGACCAGGAGGTTCGAAAGAGCTACCCGCTCGGAGAGCAAGCCTCGGTCTTTCAGGCAGAGGTGTATGCCATAATAATGGCTGCAACCATGGAAGAAATAAAGAACGGTAGGGAGGAGCATGTTTATATATGCTCCGACAGCCAATCAGCCCTAAAGGCACTAAGGGCGCCCAAGATCAACAACACCCTGGTGGAGGAATGTGCGGATGCACTAGAATCCTTGGGAGAGGGCAAACAAGTGACACTTATGTGGGTACCGGGACATATGGGGGTGCCGGGTAACGAGATGGCCGACGAGCTCGCCAGGATCGGGGCAAGCACCCAGTATGTAGATGAAAGACCTATTTTTTGCTTGTATCTTTTTGTGTATAAGTAAATAGGAGTTATTTTTGGCCTGCATGCATTAATCTTTCACCAAATAGAAATTAAGATCATTAGTTGGTAATTGATTCCATCAAGAAAGTCATCGGATGAGTTGGAATTAGTTTGTGTTCGTAGTTCAGAAATTATGTTATGTAGTTGTTATTCCTGTTTTGGAATAGAAATAGAAAGAAATAGAATAGAAATATCCTTTATTGCCAACAAGATCCGATTTACAACAGACACAAGCAACATCAGAGGACGACACTGAAATCACACCCATACCCATGCCACTCAGCCTGTAAAAAACACACACAAGTGCAGAATATATAAAATATATAAAATCAATTTTCATATTAAATTACAGTCAACATTTTTTCTTAGCTTTCCCTAATGGTTAAATAAAAATACATACACACATAAAGGATGAAATACATAACATCACAATAGTCTAACTAGTCACAGAAATTAAATGAGTACATACATTTTTCTAAGAGGAGTGCAGTGACAGATTTTTTACATTTTTTTATGTTTGATATAGATTGAATTTCTCTTGGGAGGCTCCTGAATGCCTTTATTGCTTTGCAGTGTGGGCCGTTTTCGTAAAAAGATGTATTGTGCCGTGGGATCAAAAGCTCATTTCTGTTGCGAGTTTCCATGCTGAGACTTGTGTAGAAGTGACTATTTTTATTAAAGAGACCACTGTTATTTCACGAACAATACCAGCCTCATGAAACAAGGCGGGTACTGTAAGTAATCCTTGTTGTGAGAAATATGAGCGACATGACGTTCTTGGAGACAAGTTCAGCATGGCTCGCACCAACTGCTTCTGAGCAGTAAAAATCCTATACGCGAATCCCGACGCACCCCAGAATATTATTCCATATGTAATGATACTCTGTATGTGTGCAAAATAGTATACTATAAGCTGTTTATACTGACTTTCTCTGAGCCTTCTCACAAGATAACATGAGCTTGCCAATCTACAATTCAGTTTATCGATGTGTTCTTCCCAGCTTATTGTGGCCTCTAATGTGACTCCTAAAAATTTTACACTGTCTGAAATGGGCAGAGAGCGCCCATTCAGCCTAGTATACAGTGACTGGGTGGTTACTCCTGGCTTCTGGAACAGTATCAGACTGGTTTTATCAGCATGCACACCAGGTTTCCATATCCACCGCTGCTGTTGTGGTGCTAACTGAGAGCCCCTGCAAGGAGCTATATGTGGCTGTTGCCGAGCAGTCATCGACAAACTGAACCAAAAGTCCATCCCTGATTTTAACTGAATCCTGCAGAGACTCCACATAAATGGAAAGCTATTTTATTTTGTACTTGATTTTTGCCGGGCATTTTTTGGTAGTGATTATTTTATTATTATAAATGCAGCAGCTACGTATGGCGAAAATAATGTAAGTAATATCACGGGATATTTAATTAAGACCAGAAGAAAAAAATATATGAATACAAAAATTTTTGCAAAAATAATATAATCCCAAATGTCACCCATCAAAAAATCAATAAAGAAAGCAGGCTGATATCTTTGTGTCGTCATCAGGTGCTTTATAACTTTTTTTTGGATAGGTCACTTATCTTCTTCCGATACATATACGGATAAGTGTTGAATATTATGATGTTGTTATGTCTATTATTAGTTATCGATGAACCTACCTAAAAGCATTGTTTTACCTAATTGGAATAAAAATTAATCATTTTAGTTATTTTTATAATATTAATAAAGAACCAGGGGCGGCTCGTCAGATGAGGCAAGTGAGGCGGCGCCTCACCAACATTTTTGGAAAAACTGGTAAATTTATTTTTTGCGAGATTTTTTGTGTTTAATCTTTATAGGAAAAAAAGGTCCTTCCTAAGATTTTTTTGTATGTTCCATCAAAGATGGATGAAGCACTTATTCCGGTCGCCTCGCTTCCCCACTCTGTAACGGTTTTGCTTCGGTATTCTATAGGTGCGTTCGGGTAATACACTCCATTCACTCTTTTTACGCCAAACCGTTCGGGTACTCAAAGCGGAGTGAAAAGTGCAGCGCCTTTTAGCGTTCGGGTATTAGGAGTAGAGCAAAAAGAACTCACTCCATAAGTCCCACCTCGTGAAGGTAGAATGCCGGTGCGGGCATGTGCAGTTAGTCATTCGGCCACATTTTGTGCTTTTTCGAGGCTTTTTAAATTATTTTGTACAATCAGTTTCAATTAAATTAATTGGCAACATTTTATAAAACCACAGGTCCTTTATTTTTATTTATATTTATTGGACCCTCAATATGAGGAAAATTTTCGAAAAATTCCATTTAGAATCAGCAAAGATTTGTTTTTGTTTGTACACCAAACGAAAACACGCAGAAAACACCTAATTGAAGGATACGTTAGCTTACAGCTTGCAAGTTTTACTCTAAAACGTTAAGAGTATTACAATTTCACTCCAAACACTCTGCCGCACTCTCACTCCACTTCTACACCACTCCTACTCTTTATTATTACAAGAACGTACCTATCAACGCTGTCCGAGAGCATGCCGAGAGCGCGCGGTGGCTGGGTGAAGCGAGAATGAATTCTCATCTTGTGTGCCGCATCAAGCCTCGCTGGCCGCATTAAAATTTTACAAATTGAAAAACGAGAAATTCCGTGTTTGTTATTCCAATTACAAAATCAACAAATCTAAAAACCCTATTTTTCTTTGCATAAAGCCTGTATAAATTACATGACAACATGAGGCGACTAAAAGATCCGCTTCAGCCATTCCTTGACAACTCAGCCTATAATACGCGAATCACGCTTGTAGGGGATTATATGTATGCAAACAGTTTGATTTTGTCACAAACAAAAAAATTGTGGAATGTAAATATATAATAACTATTTATGCACAAGCGTGAGTGCGCCCTCGGGCGTTAAAATACAAAAATTCAATGTTATTTGAAATGTTCTGGAATAATGTCATTCTATATAAAAATATAAATTAATTTTTTTATGTCAAAGTAAAAACGCATAAAATAGTAGATTGAAGAATAGTGTTTTTTTTTATCTTTTTTAGATTTTACATTTGACCAATATTATTCTCATTTACAGTGTTTGTTTTTTTTAACATTTTTGATCTTGGTGCCTCATCAGTGTTATAAATCACGAGCCGCCGCTGTAAAGAACAATTTCAGTTTTTATAAAAATTTGATAGGTATCTGTTATAATAAATAACTTGATAAAATCCTAGCAATTTTAAACCAATAGCTTCGTAAAATATAAGAAATCATTTTAAATTTCCATATAGAAGGTCTTTTGTTTTTTTTAATTGTATTACCTAGAGGCCCTGAATACAATTTTTGACAGTTATTGTTTTACCAGAGGTAAGCAACTCGATTTGGCAGTTGTTTGATGTTAATAATTTTTTTTGTGTGTTGGCAACCATTGGAAATTTAAATAATATTATATATACTGTTATTATTTTAAGAAAAAGAGGAATAAAAAGATAGATCAATAATATTTTTTTCTATTTTACATTTAACATTATAACATTTTTAAATCTCCTGTGAACCTTACGTTTTTTTTGTCAAAGCTTGACATATTTTACTAACATTAAAGGAAACATCAGTCATATAGTCATATATGAAAAAACTAGAAAGAGAGGACAATATCAGTTGCCCACGTCTGATAACACAACAATTGTCAAATGTATAGAGGGCCTCTACTCTTATCCAACTAAGGCCAATCAGATATATATCAATTAAAGTCTAATATGTAAGTAAAAAAACAACTGTTAAATGTATAGGGGGACTCTAATATTACCCAACTTAGTATATCTATACAAGGCTTGTCAATATTGACCAGTCCATAATATTCTATTTTTTTCAGGCTTTGAAAACTTGTTTGATGAGGTTCCATTTTACATCAAAAACTCTCCCTTGACTAACATTATGATGTCTGAGCTGGCCGAAATGGTACCAGAAGAGGAAGGTTCCAAGTTTTTGGATTTGGGCACCGCTAGCGTATTAGAAGGTCAGTTGAGGTGTTTGATGGATAAGGTCGATGAGCTTAACCAAGAGGCTATTAAATTCAACAGGTAAGTCCTGTTTTCTTTTCGCACTAGTGTTGGCGATTCTTGTTTTTTTTTTGATGGAGGTGAACTCCTCATGGGCAACCTCTCTCTATTGTACCCATTTGAAGCAACTTGTTCCCTGGTCCAGGCTGTAGGCGACCAGGAGTAAGTTACAGGGTGATTCACCATATTTTCCTTACCTCCCTCATATTGAAGCTGGAAAAAAATTTTATGTACAGAAGTTGCATAGTTTTCTGTAAACTTTCAAATGACATCCCTAAAAATTAGTAGCTGTCGTCATCACAAAATTTTGACTTGAACTTCTTTATTTTAAATAAAGAATCCTTTATATTTTTTAAAATTTGGAATGGCCTTTTTTTCCCTGATTCCAAAAATATATGATATATGGGAGCTATTTTGGACAGTTCTCGAATAAAAAGAAAAATACTTTCCCAAAAGTACAATGTGTTACACAAAAAGTTAACATAGTTCTTTGTTTAACACATTACTCTTATGAGAAAGTACTTTTTTCTTTTACTTGAGAACCATTCAAGGTAAATCCAACATATTATATATTTTTGGAATCAGGAAATGTGTGTAATTCTGAATTAAAAAAAAAAATAAACAGGGTATTCTATTTAAAGTAATCAAGTTAATGTCAAAACTTGACAGTTGCGATGACAGCTGCTAATTAGACGCAATTAAAACTTTTCAAGCTCTAATAATAAGGGAGATAGTGGGGGTGGAAAACATGTTAAAACTACAACTTTTAATTAAGGTGCGTTCCACCAGTAATGAGAACTTCAGCCAAATCACTAATTTTATACCCGAGGGCTCACACCTCAAGGCTAATATTTCGCACAAGACAGTCATAGTTATTCTCTTGTTGTACAAAAATGTTAATTAATTTTTCTTATAGATATCAGCAACAAGTAAGCCGTCAACAGCAAGACAAACATCGTTATTTGCAAAAAAGAATTCAAGAAAACGCGGCGAGGGCCGCTAAAGACGAACCACCTCTACCCGAGGAGGACATCAATAAACTATTCAGACCGCATCCTGTCCCATCTAGGTAATCTTCTAGTTTGTTTATATGGGCCTCTTACAGCGCTTATATATCAGGACGGTTTGAAAATTTCATGGTATAAACACCATTTACACTGTTTTAAACACTAAATCGATTGTATTTTAAAGCGATTTAAGAAAGCGGTTTATCGCTTTAAAACCGATTTTAGGGTCAGTATAAACACTTTAAAATTAATTTACCAGCAAAGAAAATGTTTGAAACCAAAAGTCAAGACAATGTTTTGTGAAAGTGCTATCGCAATTTAAATATTTTGACACAATATATTGCCCATGTTTGAAACACACCGAGTCAAATAAAGTGCAAAGACCACAAAACTCTTGTCTTAGGCTAATTCATGATATTCGTAAATACAACCGCAGAAGCCACACGTTGAAAACAAGTAACTGTTTAATTAAGTATCACCGTCGCCATCTGGATTCTAATGTTGCTTTTCGGAAAAAAAAAACGTTTAAAAATCTTATGTAAAATAAAAATGATTAATACCAAAAGGTACAGTACGTTTATTTCTTTAACATTTTCAAAAAAAGTGTAAGATTATTTAAAATTTTATGACATCACTCCATGACTATTACAATTAAAAGTGAAATAATTTCGGCCTACGTCCCTTAGGGAGGCGGGATCTGAATTTTTAATAAAAAAGGAGACAATCTAAGAATTGCTCAAGTTATTCATGAATATCTCAAAAACTAAAACACCCAATTAAGAAAGGTTTTCATTTCCAGAAAGCCAGATCATTAATTTATTTCAAAAGGTAATGTTCTTGTTTAAAAGTCAGTGGTACGAAAACAGTAGCGGCTGGTTTTGGAAAAATGTTAAAATTTCCGTTTTTTTCAAAGTTACTTTCCTGTGTTTGAAATAAGCTCTGTGTTTCGGACTTCCATTGTCTATATTTTATTTATACACTACGTTTCGATCAGTACAATCTCTGATCGTCTTCAGGTGCAAACTTCAATCTATTCCTAAGGCTACGTACTTATATACTCACTACTGGGAAATCACTCAACCGTGAAGTTTAAGAAGTTGGCTTCGCCCAAGGAAGGGCTTCCAAATATTTGGAATTCGGTGTTGTTTGACCATGCGTGTTCGGCGATTTCCGATTTCGTTGTTTCACCTATTTGGGTATTCATCTGATGTTCCTTAAGCCTAACAGATAGTGGTCTTTTTGTTTCACCTATGTATGATTCACCACACTCACAAGAAACATGGTAAATTCATTCCTTATTCTGTTTGTTCTCTGGTTTTGTTTTAGTAAGAAGGCTTCGAATTGTATTATCAGATTTAAAAGCCGTTTTTATATTAAAGTTGTTCGCTACTCTTCGAATTTTCTCTGATACTTTTTTAATGTATGGAATTGTAAGGAATGCATTTGCCTGGTTTTGGTCTTGTAATCTCTGTCCTGTTTGCTGAAATTTAAGGCTGTAACCACTCTGCTGCAGATCCATTGAGTTTTTTGAAAAAAAAAACCAGTAAATATCACCGAAACGCATAACGATAGAATCATGGAATTTTGGACAAATGATCACTGAGTACCAAATGTTCTAAGACCATTTGCAAAGGACCCTTACTCCCGATTTTTTTCTGTCAGTCACCTTAGCTTAGGAAATATCGAGGTGACGTTAAAAACGGGTCATGCAATATCCATACTTTTTGAAGTCAAATAAACATCAGAATTGGCTCAATTTTGAAAGGAGGCACCTTTTGTAAAAACTAAGACACGGCTCGGAGCACTTTTTTTGATTTTTGCAAATAAGCTAAAATTTCTTTCTAAGGGCACCGATTTAAATGTTTGAATATTTCGAATTGGGGGCCTTGGAAAGAAATTTTACCTTATTCGGCAAAAAATCTAAAAAAGAACTCCAAGTCGTGTATTAGATTTTACAAAATATCCTTTTCCTCCAAAGTGCAGCCAATTCTGATGTTTTGAACGTCACTTCGATAATGTTTTAAGTAAAATTATGTTCAAATAATACAGGGTGGATTCTTTAAACGGAAGGGTGCTTCTAGCGGGTTAGAATTTGGTTTCACAAAAACATCCAAAAACACGTCAACTGAGATTTTTAATTTTCTTTAATCGTGCTATCTTGGATTTTTTTATGTCGTTTTGTTTACGAGGTATGGCAAAACAATATTTTATAATGTATAGTTTTTGAATTCTAAAAAAAATTATCTTTTTGATAATACCACACACTAATAATCTATCTCTTATGGTTTCCAAGATAGAGGCGTTTAAAGTTGCATGGAATTGTTGTCTATGCCCTGTTTTACGGGGAATATTTGAATAAATATCGAAGTTTTCCATACGGATTGAGATAAAAATATCTTGATTATCGTAAAAGATAGATCCTACTGTGTCGTATTGGCGAAGAGAGAATTGTTTGCAGATTTCAAGATATAGAGGGTGTCCTATTTAAAAAATAAATATTTTTTGCCATACCTCGTAAACAAAAGACAAAAAAACTCCACGATAGCACGCTTAAAGGAAATTAAAAAACTCATACGTGTTTTTGGATTTTTTTATGCAACCAAATTCTAACCCGCTAGAAGCACCGTTCCGTTTAAAGAAT
Organism: Oxystoma pomonae; assembly: GCA_963921995.1. Classification (NCBI taxonomy): domain Eukaryota; kingdom Metazoa; phylum Arthropoda; class Insecta; order Coleoptera; family Brentidae; genus Oxystoma; species Oxystoma pomonae. The sequence goes on along the minus strand of OY998166.1, from coordinate 73,674,636 downwards.
CCACGCTGTATATTAGTTTTCTGTGGATTCTTGGGAATTTAAATATTCTGTATTCAATAAAAAAATCCAATAAATAAAACAAAAGTCAAAATTTGTTGGATTTTATTTTTTACGAGGGTTATGCTGTCCAGACCAAAATATCCGATTTTTGTGTGCAGAAATTTTGGGTCGGGTTTTCGTTTAGTCCAAAAAAAAGTAATGGAGCTATAATAGGTGTTATAGTGTATACAATCTTACAAAATTTCATATCATGCCGGCAAAGAATCAACCTAATGTGTATTAGAACCCTGTATTTTTTATTTATATCCCCTTAAGACTTCATTGATATAACTTCATACGGGGGATAACTCTTTTTTTTCTTCAGTTTTTAAGAGACTTGTTTTCTGTTTTTAGGCTGAACCCAATGATTACAGCGGGACAGATTCACATTTATAGCAAGGCTATTTCGCAGTTTTGTTCGCAAAGTTTGGCCAAGTTATATATCACGCAGGCGTTGCAGAATGCCAAGGAAGCTACTTCCAACAAGTAAAACGGTATTTATAGTTATTAATTTGAAATAATAAAAGGTCTTTTTTATTTCATCAGTTTTTGTTTCGAGTTAAGTGCTATCCCAAAGAAATAACCGTCCACAACCTGGAAAATCAGAAAAAGTCAGGAAATTCAAAAGTGATCATGGAAAGTCAGGGAGAAATTTCGCCAATGATAGCAAGTTAAGGGAGATTTTAAAGTACTCCAGTCCAGTTTCCAAACTATTGCATAACCATGTAATTAAAAATATTTCTTTCAAAGAGGTAAGATCAAGATGAGAAAAAGGGTCTATATGATTAAAACTATTTGCTCTTGGCCATAAACAGACTATTATTAAGTAAGTAAGGGGTGGCGGAGCGGAGAAAAATAAGTCGTTATATATACAAAAAACATGAAAAAGATTAAAACTTTTTTTTAATTAATTATTTATTTCCCAACAAACCTTAAAGATTATTACAAGGAAATTAATTTAATTATATTAACACGAATAAAAAATAAATAAATACTTAAAAGTCGAGATAAAATTATTTTGTTTTAATTTAAAAAATATGTTTTTTCATGTTCTTTCTATGTTAATGGAGTATTTGTTTCAATGATATGGGTTGGGTGGGGTAGGAATTGAAAAAACATTTAGAACATGTAAAAATGATAATTTTAGAACAATTTTTTTAAAACTTTCGACTCCAGCGCACTTAAGAGATTTAGGAAAAAAATCTAGAATTATTGAGTCTAGATCCGTTCAAAGTTTTAAATAAAAATAAGACTTTTTTTATACACACTGATACCACCCAACATCTACTAAACCCCCTCTTTAATAAATGTATTCGCCCCTATTATAAATGGAAATTACAAACATTCATATTTTTTTGACTTCTATTGTTTTGTGGGTCAGGAATTTTTTAATTTGGTTAGGGAGAGTTAAGGAAGTTAGAGAATTTTTCAAGCAAAATTTGTGGGCACCCTGATAACCCACATATTAACGTAAGGAATATTAAAATTTTTATCTGGGGGTTTAATAACTGCAACAGTGTGCCTACAAAATCTTAACACGGCTCCTATGATGGAACCTACAGTAGGTGTAGAATATTATATATATATATATATATATATATATATATATATATATATATATGCGTGCAAAAAATAATTTTTTCTACTAGCGTGCGGAAATAAAGAGTAACATTTTAAAAATTCCTTTTATTGGGGTAAATGAATACTTAAGTGAAGCGAGTAGAAAAGATATTGTACCTAACTCGCGCGTAGTGACTTTTCCGCACTTAATTGCTGGCCTAACTCCGCTAACGCGTTCTTCGGCCATCTGCAATCGCGCACGGAAAAGTGGCACTTTCCGCACTAGTTAGGTAAACTACTACTTCGCGCAGGGCGTGCGTAAAAAATAATTTTACTCACGCTTTTTTTACCGATTTTTTAGGTCCACTTCGACTTTAGATATATTTTTCAACTCAAATGTAAAGAAAAGGCAAAAAAAAAAACAGTTTTTTTGCTATTTTAATACCTAAAAATGAAAATATAATGTTGTCTAGACGATTTTTGCGCAAGTAGGAAAAATTTCGTATCTTACACGTGCAAAAAGTGTCTTTTCCGCTTTTAACGGCTTGGCCGAACGACGCGTGCAACTGTTGTCGCGAGCGGAAAAGTACCACTTTCCGCACTTGTTAGGTAAATAACTATTTCTACTTGCTTGCGTAAAACTGGTTTAATGCACAACCCCTGCAACAACATTAAAACAATAAAATACTTCTTGCACCCAACTAATAAACTTTTCAACCACTAAATGTCAAAGTAACAGAAACAGAACATTTAAACAATGCTTACAAATCAATTTGGAAATACAACGTTTATTGAAGTTTTTCTATGCAAGAAGGAAAAATTTTGGATATAACATAGTCATAAAGTGCCTTTTTCTCCCTTGGTGGCACAGCCGAACTCCGCAAGCATCATTCGTTCAACTCAACGCGTGCGAAAAAATATTACTTTCCGCCCTTGTTAGGTGAATAACTATTTTAAACTCCTGTGTGGAATGTGGCTCTTTTTCGCATTGAGTGGAATCAATTTTCTCCAAAACTATTCCGCACTCCAATTTTTTTTATTTACGTCCACTCGAATGTACGTCTGTTCGACAAAGCAAAGCCAGGTGTGCCTAACACTCGTGTAAAGTGTGTTTTCCTTGATTGCGTATACATCGCTTGCAGAAAAGACAGACACTTTCCACACTTGCTAGGTAATAATTGTTTACCAAAGAAGTTCGGAAAGTGATACTTTACCGCACCCGACTGCAGTTAACCGAACGAAGCGAAGCGGGTTCGCTCCAGCCGGCAAGGATGGTGAAGACACTTTACGCAGGTGTTATGTACAAGATTTTACCTATAAGCCTCAAAAATTTCCAATAAAGGAATATAAATATGTGTTAAAACATATATTATTTTGGGAATAGTTCGGTAAAGTACCGTAAAGTGTACTAGTTAATGTGTGTGCGATAGAGTGCACCTTACCGTTAAGTTAGTTAACTATTCTCTACAACCGCGCGTTTTTGTCCACTTTCCCGCACACTTTTTAGTTTGGAAAGCGCCAATGGCACTCAACAAGTAATATGTAATGGTTATTTTTCTACTAGCGTGCGGGAAGTTACATTTCCCGCACGCTGTGCGGGAATGGATTTACCCTGTACGACGTGCGTAAAAAATGCTTTTACCCACGCTTTTTTTACCGATTTTTTTGGTCTAATTCGACTTTTTAGATATTTTTCCACTCAAATGTAAAGAAAATTAAAAAAAAAACATTTTTTTGCTATTTTAATACCTAATGGAAATATAATGTTATCTACACGGTTTTTACGCAAGTAGGAAAAATTTTGTACCTGACACGTGCGGAAAGTATCTTTTCCGCCCTTGACTGCTTACCCGAACTCCACTCTACGTCCTTCGTGCAACTGCCGTAGCGTGCGGAAAACTACCACTTTACACACTTGTTATGTAAATAACTATTACCTAACCTATTACCTAAAAAGTGCGGAAAGTGATACTTTTCGCTTCTCTTCATTCGGTCACGACGGCAAGGGCGGTAAAGATACTTTACGCATGTGTTAGGTACACGATTTTACCTACCAGCCTCAAAAATTCCCAAAAAAAAATACAAATATCTGTATTTTAATTTTCTGAAATAAACGTAGTCACTTTACCGCACGCAACTGAACTTGAACTTAAAACGAGTCCTGGGACCTTTTGAAAAACAGCTTAATTCATGAATTCCAAGAACAAACTATTCCTGGACAGGAATTATAAGAGTTTTTGGCATGTACACAGAGAAGGGGTGAAAGTTGTAGACAATATTTATGAAAATTAAAAACCAATCAATGCCATTATGGATTTTTTTGATGTTCTACCCATGGGATATCGCCTTTCGCCGGTAGTGGCCAACATCTTTATGTAATCCTTTTAAGCTATGGCTCACACATGGACGACATATTTATCATCGGGAAAAAGGACAACAAACAATTTTTCCATCACGTCAACAGCATAATAAACTGAATCACATTAACAATAATTCAACCATAACCACTTCAGTATATAGCAAACTAACTCATACTGGACAATATCTAAACTTCAAATCAAACCACTCCTCGTCAACCAAACTGGGTATTGCAAAACCTCTCATAGATCGATCCACCTACATCTGCAATACAGAAGAAGCCTTAAATAAAGAAAAGGCAAAAATTCGATCCAATCTCCGAAGGAACGGGTTCTCCAACTACACGATAATAAAACTCTTCAGACTACACCAACACAAAGGACGACAGACTTAAATGCTGAAAGGAAAGCGAGCCTTATAATTCCATACATCAAAGGAATCTCAGAAAAGATAAGAAGAATAGGCAACCAATACGATCTTTGGACTATCTTCAAAACGACCACGACAATAAGAAGTCACTTAACAAAAACTAAACCACAACGCCACGACACTAAGAACTGCATACCCGGTACCATGCGAGTGTGGTGATATCTACATCGTAGAAACCAGCCGACAGAACACAAACGCAAAACTCGACAATGGGACACAACTCGATCAAAAATAGCTGAAAATTGCTGGGACAATCAACATCATATGGAATGGAAAGAGGCAAAGATCGTCGCCAAGGAGGAAAATCTATTCAAGCGGAAGTTCAAAGAAACAGCATTTATACAGAGGAACCATAATGTGTTTTCCCAACAAAGCGTCACCATCAAGGATATTTGGAAACCCATACTTTTCGGAGGTAAATTTCAACTGCGAAAGGGCGGAGCCAACCAAGTGTTAACTTCATGGTTCACTGAACACAGGTTTTTTATGGTTCACTGAACACTATATAAGATTAGGCAGTCTTAGTTTTTCTTAGTATTCTTAGCATTCGAAACGTTGTAAATAAAAAAATAAAGACAATGGAAGTTCGAAACTTTAACTTACTCTCATGAAAATACACGACTCAACTTTGATGGCAGTTATTGGTAAGGAAAGGACAAAATTGAATGGTCCAAGGACGCTCCAGCGCGCACTAGAATATCTCATAACATCACCAGTATTCTACCGCGTTTAAAGGATGAAATGCGCAAAAAACCACCAACAACGCCTTTAGATTCATAGGAAGCTCTTGTTACAAATGATATTTTACAACTTGTTGTGCAGCATAGAAACAACAAAATTTCTTCATTTCTACTCTGTGACCTTCGATTTGATGACCCAACTAAAAGATCCACCAGAATTAAAGAAAATCCACTTGCTGCGTTTTCTCATATATTTTTGATAATTTTTTCAAAACTGCAAACAAGCCTATTCTCCTGGTGTATATGTAACTATCGATGAAATGTTGGTGGCATATAGAGGCCGGTGCAACTTCCACATGTACATGCTCAATAAACTAGTTAAGTACGAGATAAAAATCCAAATTCTTGCTGACTCTAAAATACACATTGCACTAAATGCTGAAGTTTATACCGGGATATGTCCAGCTAAATACAGAAAAAAGTTTACTCACCCGACTCATGTTGTTCTGTGCTTGGAGCCCATTATTAACAACAAGCGTAATGTGACTGGTGAGAACTGGTATACCTCGATAGAACTTGTTGATGCTTTAAAAGATAAAGGCCTTACATATGTGAGGACAATGAAAAAAAAAAGAGCAATCTCTCCTGAATTTCTTCCAAACCATATTCGACCTGTGGATTCTTCCCTTTTGGATTTACTGCTTAAAATATAATTGTTTCTTACGTACCCAAACGTAATAAATCCGTTGTATGACAATCTGATAATGACAGTAAGAAACCCGAAATAATTTTATATTATAATAAAACGGAAGCTGGAGTAGATGCACTAGATGAGAAATGTGCCAATTATTCGACATCACGAAGAACTCGGCGGTGGCCTATGTTTTTTTTTCATACAATTTTAAATATTGTGTTACCCGCGATTTGTACCAATTTGCCCAAGCTGGAAAATACATTTCTCGCTCGATTTACCTAAAACAGCTGGGAAGGCAATTATATACTCCCCATCTAACGGCTAGCATTTACAGTAGAAATGTGTCCTGCAGAATTCGTATGAATGCAGCTGATATTTTAAAAGTTACTTTTGAAGAACCTCCCACACCTGCTGAAGTTCCACAGAGATGAAAGAGACCAAGATGTCATATCTGCCTTCCAAACAAGGATCGGGAAACAAGCAGTCGATGTTGAACATGCGAAATGCCAGTTTGTCTCCAATGCTAAAATTTAAACAAACAAACAAGTATAAACAAAAACCCGCCGATACCTCGAGCACCACTTCAAAAGTTACCAGTGTCGTATGCTATATTTGAAAGAATTCCCCTAGACATAGTGGGACCACTACACACGTGCCATAGCAGTGTAAAATACGGGTGTTCATTTGAAAACTTCCCACCAAATATTTACATATTGAAATTTTTGTAGCACGCACTCCCTTCGGGGGTTAATCTTTAGGAATAGGGAAAGTGGTTCGAGTGATACCTTGTTTTGAATGTCTCTTAAATGTCTACAACCGTATAAAAATTTTGAAAATCTATCGATTCGTTTTTGAGATATTCATTTTCAAAATAAACTTAAATTGTACAGGTAAATTTTACTTCTCGTAGGAGTGTACTATAGAAGAAAAAATGCAATGACAAAATGTATCTTTAACAAAAACAAAGTCGACGTATCCCTTGATTTCTCAAAAAATAAAAAAATATATTTTGTAAAAAATACTAGTTTTGCATTTTTCCATGCAACTGTAAAAGTGAATATCTCAGAAACGAATCGATGGATTTTCGAAATTTTTACGCGAGCGATTGTAAAGACATTCGGAAGACCTTCAAAACAAGGTATCAGTCGACCCACTTTCCCTATTCAAAATATAGGGGTAAAGTTTACCCCTCGAAGGGGGTACGTGTAACAAAAATTTCAGGACAGACAAAATGTGTCCTCTTTGAATAAAAAATCGACTTGTCCGAGAATTTTTCTAAAATCAGACTCTACATACGTGAATCTTGGGTTGGAAGTTGAAAAATGAACACATTTTAACCTGTATGGATTACTTAAGCAGATTTCTGGAAGCCATCACCTTACCAGATGTAAAAGCAACTACCGTTGTAAAAGCCTTTGTTACACAAATAATGAGAAGATATGGAGTTATGGAGAGATAAGGAGGAGAAATATTGGCTGACCAGGGATCGGTGTTTATTGGAAAGTTGTTTAAAGAAATTTGCAAAATATTAAATATTGAAAAACTACAAACTACGCTTTACCATGCACAATGCAATGGAGTCGTAGAAAGAATGCATAGAAGATTAAAAGGCATCATTAAACAATGTTTAACGATAGATAATCAACAGTGGGGCGAAATTCTACCTTATGCCTTACTTTTTATACGTAATTCCGTAAATAGGTCAGTAAAGGAATCACCATTATATCTACTATACGGAAGATATATGCGCCTTCCACAGCATTTAATAACAACAAAAAAATTAATGAAGTTGGGGATAGGGTTTATCTGTTTAGACCTACCTTACCTAAGAAAAGAACAATGGCAACGAAATTTGATCCCTCTTGTTCAGAACCGTACCGTATAACAGGCAAAAAAATGGAAGAACATAACGTATTCAAATAAATGTAGTTAGGCGGAGGAGAGTCTCAGACGAAGAACAAGGACGTACAGTCTGGCTATATACATCCAGGCAGAAAAAGGCAGACGAGCTAGAGGAACCATTGGATGAAGGCAGTGTGTAAGAGCAAGAGACCATCCAATAACCAGGAAGACATGGCGGAATCAGATAAAGAAAATTCAGAGGAGAATATCTTTCCAGAGATGGAATACGACGGTATCCTAAAACAATCTATGGAAATTTTATCAAATGTTAGTTTGGACTCAGAAAACGAGAATTTTAAAAGTGCTACTGAAGCAACTCCATTAGCAACTTATAAAACAAGATCGGGAAGGAAAGTTGTTAAACCAAAATACCTTGACGATTTTGTAGGATATATATAATTTATACATAAACCTCCAAGGCATCGACACCGACAAAGTTCTTTTAATTTCAGACTCCTCGTTGATAATCACCGAATACGTCGAATCACCTAGCATCATAGCTTATAATTGCGAAAATCTGCAAGAAAATCTGACTGTCTTATCCCTCAAAGACGTGGCGATACACAGAAAAGAATATCGAGGTACAAGTGTCGGAGAGACAAAGGATAGAAAAAGTGCAAGTGCAAACATGCCTACTTGAAATAGTACTAATAATAAGTTACTGTGGAATGCATATCCACTCATAAATACTAGAAGGTGGAATATCGTCGAGAATACATCAAGTAGGGGCACAAGGATGTCGAAAAATACACGATTATCTTGAATACAGGGGCTTTCAAAATCATCTTATTGGGCAATTAAAAAGCAACTCGACCACAATAGTTAAAATCACATTAGCAGGCCAAGTAGACAAAAATGGAAAGTGCCAAGGAACAACATATATGAAGAATGAAAATACTTGGGAAAATGTAGTGGTCACAGACTCGTTAAACAATATTTGGTATTTAAAAAAAACGCATATTTTTAGTTTGCAAATATTACGACAGAAGGCAATGTGTAGTGAATAAAATTGATGACCAATAGAGTATTTCCAGTACCAAAATGGCAAACCAGTTTTGGTCAGTTCAGTAATGAAGCTGACCTTGTTACATATATAAATATAAAATTTTTATACGTAGAGCAAACTTTAAAACGCGATTTATCCAAACTTTATAAACACACTGTACATCGGAGATACCTTTTACACAGTCTTGTTAACGGAGAAAACTGGCTACATTAGTATACTTAAAGAAAAAGCCCTTTATTTGCAAAAATGTAAATTGGTATCGGTAAAATTAAGAAAAACAAAGAAATGCTACCTACAACTACTTGTATGGTATTATGATAATCAAACAAGGTATGTCCATCGCCCATCCCGAATAATTACCAATAAAGCCGAACAAATACAATGCTCAACAGTGTTGCCAAAACCTGTGTATAATATAGAACATGATGTTTGGATTGGAAAGAACAGCTAACAAGAAAAATTCTTGGCCAACACGTCGACAATCGAGGTTATTCAACTTTATCATTGTTTAATCGAATGGAAATGAAAAGATTATATGAAATTTTCGATTTTATATCTCATTGGACTTCGGCCCTATTGTGGAAATCTTTTTACAAGCAATGTCAATCCACCACTTCACTGTACACCAGCCCTACTAGACCCATTAACAAACATCGAAAGAGCCTAGTGAGAATAAAAAAAAAAGTTCAGGGGTTCACAGGGGTGTATCTAGCCTTGAATTCAGAATTAAGCCAAAGTACTTAGATTTACGAAACTTACTTAAGTAACATAAAGTAAAATAAGTAGATTTACAGCCATTTGCACCAAAATATTTACTTATTTAGGGGTCACCTAGAATAAGGTCGCCTAGGTTACAGAAGAGTTTCGTTTGTATTTAGAACTCCCCTAAACTACCTTAGGTGATTCCTGAATCTAGGGGCCCGTTTTCGGTCCCCTAGTGCTCCCTTAGCCTAAAACTAAACTAGATTTAGGTGCCACCTAATGCTAGGTTACCCCTAAATATGTTGGTGCAAATGCCTGAAAATGTTTTAAAAAAATGTAAAATAAAACGTGGCCTTTGTTTGCATTTGTCAAGCCGAAAAATACTGAACTGTTTTTATCTACTCTAAGGGAGGATGGATGCCCACATTAAAAGAAATACGCCAAGTTCTTTTAAAAATATACCCCAATATTAGAGCTGAAGCTTCTGAAGAGCTAATCGAACTTCGTTGGGACAATCCTAATTGTCTTGAAAAAGAACGCCTGCAAAGTAACAAAAAAGAACTCTATATTACCTTCAAATGTGACTACGACTATCTTATTGGTATGTTCGTGATGACATTTGCAGGAAAAACGATACATGAATCATCTACACCATATTATAATTCGAAATTTAAACCTCCAAGCTCATTTCTTCAGATTTTAACGAAGGGAACAAACATAAATAAGTAAAACAAATCACTGTTATCATAGTGCTCAGTATAGATCATCTATTAATAGGGAGTAGCTGCTTAAATATATTTCTATTACGAAGAACTAAAATAATATTCAAAGAAGTCGTAAAAATTTGAACTACGAGTCGATCAGAAGATGGTCGCGTTGTCAAGGTCAAGCAACCAACCTCAAAAAAAAGGTTTAAATGAAGTTAAAAATTGTAAAATTAAAAACCTTTCAAAAACCGAATTTAGAAACAATCTATGAGGAGATTAATAATTAACTCCGACCCTGTTCTCATTACAAAAAGATAATAAAAATTTTTGACTAAAATACTGTCTTACGGTGAAGACCGTTATAAAAGACTCGTCAATGAAGGACGTCAATTTCAAAGTTCTCTTAGAAAAGAAAAGTAGTAGTGACTATAAGATGGAATCAGTTTTAAAACTGGTGGCGATTATTGTGGATCCTGCTACGGCCGTAACAATCCTGTTTGGGATTCTACAAGAACTCCTCAGAAAATATGAACGACTTGGGGGGGGGGGGGGTAGTGTCATGTCACTTCCCAAGATATAATCAAATTAACGTCGATTAACCAGCTTTATCTACATCTATTGCATACGGAGTACATGAGACGTTCCGCTGAGGTGGTTCAAAGTCAAACAGAGGGGCGCCGCACCATCCTGCTGTGCAGATCCCATGTGGCTGTTATTTTTGTCCACAGCGTAAGAATATTGCTAGAAATTTATTTAACTATTCAAAGGCAACAGGCAACAGTTCCTAATAATTCGACACCTACCCAGATACCAGCTGTAACAACCGCTCAGACGCCTGCTGGCCCACTATGGAATCGGCAACCACCAGCCTATTCCATGCCGCTACACAACCTGCCAACGAGGAGCATCCGAACCATGCTTTCAGCAAGGAAACAAAGGCCAGAACCCGTAACCTCTGTACATGTGGAAAATCTACAAAAAATGGTTCACTCTATCATGCAGTCCGAATTAAACATCAAGATAAAGTGTGAATCGTCGACGGCACGCATTTGTCTGAGGTACAGTTGTAACTTGTTTTATCTTATATCGTGTAAACGTTTCCTTTATTATTTTACATTTTATAACCTTACATATTATAGTTCAATATATATATTTTTTTTAACGTACTGTTTAAAATTAGTACCTACCTCTTTAACGTAACCATGTGGAAATTTATAAAAAACATTCGATATGTCGGTATAAGTATATTTATTTGCTTTTTATAAAGAAAAGAAATAACGCAAGCCATTTCCTTTTCTTTTCATAATGAGGAGGTAATGTGGAAAATAGCCAATTTTAACAATTTCTTTAAGTTTTAGTTAAAGAAAAAAAATTATAAGATTTTAATATTCTACTATTTTAAGGCAGAGGTTATAAAGAAAGTTAAGGCATTTTAATGGCCAAAAGATTTTTCGTTTTAATTTCGGCCGATCAAAAGCTACACAGGAAACCAGAGCACTTTTTAATTACAAAAACCTTTTATTGTTTTTCGGCTGATCTTTTGCAACCAGCCGCTGGGATCCAAATAATAGTAGTCATCAATATTATCCAGGAAATCGAAGCGTTATAAAAGGTTTCAGCATAAAGTAAAGCGGGGATCAGTAGCTCATTGTAGTTCAAATACATACATACAAGTATATAATAGTCAATTTCAACCTGTTCCAGAAAGCAGTAATCCTAAGTGTAATTTAAGAAACTCTAGTTCAGAACTATAAAGACAAGTGTTTTAACTTCCCAGCCTTATAAACAGTAAGATGCTTATTAAAAAAACTACCCTAAAATTTAGATGAACAGATGTTTTATCAAGTAGTGTTAATATTGTACCTTCTTGGCTCCAGTCAACCTTTATGTGTTTTTGAAGACGTCTTTCGTTTCTACTAGACCACCAACCCACTATATAGAAAAGTTATATAAATATTCATGTCTCCAGCCTTTTAAAAATGAGTTTCTTTTCTCTTAAAAGAGAAATACAGAAATTCAACCAAAGACCTATTGAAATAAAATGAATTAAAGGCACATTCATTAGACAACAAAGTAAATATTTCAACGCATCCGTATCCATATACCTAACGCGTTCAAAACGTAGCCAAAAGACACTAGATTTCTCACTTGTCTATGCCATGTTTTGAACGAGACCTGCTGTTATAGTGGACGCGAAGCCTGAACAGCTGATTGCAATCGCTTCGTACGTTGATAGGTCCGTAACGAGACGTGCATCCCTCCGTACGCAACGAGTGGAGTCGGCTGTTCTTCCATCGCATTCACCATAAAAGCAGGCCTCGTTCGAAACATGTCGTAAACAAGTTAAAAATGTAGTGTCTTTTGACATTGTTTTGAACGCGTTAGGTAAACCGATATCGATGCCTTGATGTCATTTTCATTTTCTCCAGGCATCGGAGCGACGGCAACGGTTTTTACAAAAAAATTTGCCAAATTGGAACTTTTTGGCAAAAATAGTTACCAAATTGGCCACTGTTTTTGTAATCGTAAAGACAACCAACAAAACAAAGAAACTAAAAAAGGACCAAAAACAACCGAATAGCGAGGATTCCCCCCAAAAATGGTAATGATAACAAACTGAATCTCGTATCCGCAAATAAAAATTAAAGTAACATTCGTGGCATATCGGATAAAGCGTTTTTGTTTCTCACTTCATTACAACCAGGCCTCCAATGTCTAATGGAGAATCCAGACACCTACAGACCTGTTCCATTCTTATTAGGAATCATCAGGGAGTCATAGGATAGGATTAAATATTTTGGCTTTTTAGTTCTGCGCAACAAGCCTCCTCAGGAGCGATTGCTTGCTGATGCCTTAAAATTAGGGCCACCTAGTATGAAGCTCCAATTGGGGGCGGTGCTGCTGCGAACGTTATCTCTTTTTAAGTCATGTTACAGTGACCTTATACTTTTACAGGATTCTTCTTTGTAACCTGCTGAAAGGTACAGGATTCTGTATTTACGGTCACTTTTCAATTTTGATGCTTTTGTTTCTCAGTTTATTCGACAGGTGGCGCACACAGGTACTACGTCTCCGCGGATTACAAACTTTTTGTTTTAAATTCGAGAGGTGTGCATGGTGCCTGTGTAGCTTCAACTGCCAGGTACAATCCTATGACTCCCTGATAATTCCTAATAAGGATGAAACAGGTCTGTAGGTGCACGATATACTTAACACGGTATGCTACTATTTATGCCCAATTCCGTCGGTTTTCGCGCAATCATACACTGACGTCAACATTCGAAGTTTTATTAGCGTGCTCGATTGACAGAATGAGTTCACTGCGCTGATATACTTGTCACATGTAAAGGAACAAAAATAATCTCGCTCGTCCTCCAAAAACAATACGATTTGATCGAGAGACTGTTTTCTACAATGTTCTACGATAACAACACACAACTTGTGCAAGTACCACTTTGTTGTTTGGTAATGATTATGTCAGTGTCAAAATGTATTTATAATAATTATTTACTATGTGAAAGTGCGCTGTTTTTAAATGTAAAAATTATTACAGAATTATAAAAAACATCAAATACTTTAGATTACCAAAGGAAAAAGTTGTAGAAATGAAATCGATAATTGCCTGCCAAATAAAGTCAAAAAATTGTAAGTTCTTATTATTTATTTTAACACTTATGTTTTAGCATAGCCCTATATATTTAGGCTATGGTTTTAGGAAACGCCATACGTATAAAATATTAATCTAAAACAAACGCAGGTCAACCCGTATAAACCAAAAAACACATTAAACGCGCGGGAAAAATAATACCTTTTCTATCCACATGTTTTGGTATCGGGGTCACAAAGTGACGTGACGCCGAAATGCGCATTGTCATACCGTGTTAAGTGTATCGTGTGTAGGTGTCTGGATTCTCAATTAGAGGCCTGGTCGTAATGAAGTGAGAAACAAAAGCGCTTTGTCCGATTTTTTAGATGTTTTCAGCGGTTACCATTACCGTTTTCGAGGAACTCTCGCTATTCTATTGTTTTTATTTTTATTTACCGTCATTTTATTCTAACAAAAACAAAAATAACTTTCTTAGTTTAACTAGAAAATGTTTTCGAATAAAAGAAGCTTTTCATTTGTTTTGCAAGAAAGAGCAATTTTTTAAAAAGCATTGCGCTGTTTGCGTTTTTCTTTATTGGGAATTCAAAATTTGAAAAAGTTGCTTTTTATCGATAAAAGCTACATTTATAGGTCCAAAAACCCAAATCGTTTCCGGATATTAAATTTTAAATATTAATTAATTAAAATTAATTAATACTAAAATATTTAAATTACTAAAATATTTTTTTTTATACCTTCATCAAAAACATGATTTTAGTAACTGTCTGCAGATAACTAAAGCGTGGCTTTTTTGGTTACCGATGAAAAACTTTTTTTGATCACGAGTGCTAAAAAAGATTTCGGTCCGTTTTTTACCCAAAATTAAAGAGAAATAGCGGAAAATAGTAATATTGGAAAAATCTAATTATTCTTGCCTAAAAATTAAGCCATTTCCGCCAGTTTTCACCAAGTATTTACGAAAAAATCATTTAAAAACATCGTCAAAATATCAAACTGTCAAAGATTAAAATGTCGCAACAATGAACGTCACCGAGTAAAAATCATCGCCATGGAAACCACTATTGTTATTTCATTTACCAGCCGCCTTGATTAATAGTGTAAAAATGGTGTGTTGCGAGAAGTGCTCTTCGTTCGAGATTTTTAAAAGTATTTTCCTGTTTTTCTTGGATTTTTTGATAAAGGTATTAAAAAAATAGTGTTAACAACTCGCGGCTAAACTGTGCTCGCTGCGCTCGTTATTTAAACCAACGCTTGTAAAAAAGCACTATTTTAGCCACTAGTTGTTAAAACTACTATTTTCCTCACACTTTCGCCGTTGCACGACACTTGCGAACACCAAGGACG
The DNA here is from genome assembly GCA_963921995.1 of Oxystoma pomonae. Taxonomy (NCBI): domain Eukaryota; kingdom Metazoa; phylum Arthropoda; class Insecta; order Coleoptera; family Brentidae; genus Oxystoma; species Oxystoma pomonae. The sequence continues at coordinate 73,659,608 of OY998166.1, read as the reverse complement.
GAAAATGAATTTCGTACTTGCGTAAAAATAAACTGTTCCTTATTAAATTTTTACTATGCATGTATCAGTATTTTGGCTTTTTATATTGGGTTTTGAACAGAAACAGGGAATATTTTGAATGATTAGAATTTTATGGAAATTGGCCTTCCTAGGGCTTTTAGTAAAATATGTTAAATCATTTTTGATCATCATTAAGAACCCATATTTTTAAAAATATACATTGATTAATAAATATATAAATAGAATAAGTATCACTTCCTAATCGTTCGAAAAAAAATAAAAATTACAAACTTTTAAAAGTTTTATCCTTGCATGGACTCTAAAAATTGCTCTTAATATTTTTTTTATAATAAATATATATTTATGAACATGTTTGTTACCTAGCTTTAATAAAGTATAGGATTTAAAAATTGCATAAAAATGTTGCAGGGAATGTCGAACTGACTTACAAAACGGGTCATGTGATTTCCATAGTTTTTGGAGTCAAATAAACATCAGAATTGGATAAACTTTGAATGGAAGGTACATTATTTAAGAACAAAGACACATATCTAAGACCACCAATTCGAAATATTCAAACATATGAATCGGTGGCCTTACAAAGAAATTTAAGCTTATTCGGAAAACAATCAAAAAAGTGCTCCGAGCCGTCTCTTAGTTTTTTTAGTTTAGTTAAGCCAATTCTGATGTTTGATCCCCTTAAAGTATGAATATCATATGACTCTTTATGAACGTCACTTCGAGATTTCCTGAGCTAAAGTCTGCACTAACAGAAAAAAAGAATCTCTACTCATAATAACTCTGCTTACTTATTATCCTTTCAAATCTCTAATGTTAATCCTTAAAATCGGGTTCGTCATGTCTTTTATAGTACAGCTCCCCAAACTTGCTCATGTATTTTTTAATGTATTCTCGAGCTTTGGCTTTGACACTGTCTGTACAAGTCAAATCTTCTATCTTGTCTAGGTGTTTCAGTTCTTTGAGCATCACGAAGTGAGTCAACTAAAAAAAAACAAATAATAGGCTGTTTATCTGGGTGATGACACGTACGAGGTGCCTAGGCGTAGACGTGGCATTTAGCGGATTGGACGTTTCTGTCTTTTTCAATGTGTTTCTATCTTGCTTTATTTGGTTCGGCCGTTCGCAGGGTGACCACTGTGAAATTTTTTGATATTTTTGAAAATAATATTTATCTAATTTAATTTTTAATATCTGAAAAACTTTTTTGTTAATGAAATAGTTTACAAAAAATTAAAAAAAAGATTTCAAAAACTCTTTTTCATTTTCCAAAATTTAGGATTAAATTATTATTAGTCATCTCTACTTTGATGGTCTACAAATTCATGGGCATGATAGCTCTCACAATTTATATCACTTTCAAGAGGTCGCAAATACTTTTTATACCGCAAATAACAAAATAGTGTTTACAACTCGCGGCTAAACTGTGCTCTTTTGTTAGTCGCATTTATAAATTACTTGCGGCGCTCGTTTCTTTAACCATTTTAAATACTACAACATTTATCTACTGATTATAAAAACTACTATTTTTATATTCTAGGCTCAATTTCGTCATCCACATTTCACGTTTACACCCACCCACCCACCCACAAGAGATCAAAAAGTAATTTTTTTAAATTCTACATTTAATTTCCTTTTATTTGATTTGTAAAAACAAACCCCCTTTCCCCATTTTCCCTTCATAGATTAATAAGCTTAATTTTGTGTAACCAAACGTGCAGTATTTTACAACAAATTATGATAAAAAAATAAATATATGAACCAAAAATATCAAAAGAAAAAATATTGAATGGAAGTAGTAGTAGTAGTAGTAGTAGTAGTAGTAGTAGTAGTAGTAGTAGTAGTAGTAGTAGTAGTAGTAGTAGTAGTAGTAGTAGTAGTAGTAGTAGTAGTAGTAGTAGTAGTAGTAGTAGTAGTAGTAGTAGTAGTAGTAGTAGTAGTAGTAGTAGTAGTAGTAGTAGTAGTAGTAGTAGTAGTAGTAGTAGTAGTAGTAGTAGTAGTAGTAGTAGTAGTAGTAGTAGTAGTAGTAGTAGTAGTAGTAGTAGTAGTAGTAGTAGTAGTAGTAGTAGTAGTAGTAGTAGTAGTAGTAGTAGTAGTAGTAGTAGTAGTAGTAGTAGTAGTAGTAGTAGTAGTAGTAGTAGTAGTAGTAGTAGTAGTAGTAGTAGTAGTAGTAGTAGTAGTAGTAGTAGTAGTAGTAGTAGTAGTAGTAGTAGTAGTAGTAGTAGTAGTAGTAGTAGTAGTAGTAGTAGTAGTAGTAGTAGTAGTAGTAGTAGTAGTAGTAGTAGTAGTAGTAGTAGTAGTAGTAGTAGTAGTAGTAGTAGTAGTAGTAGTAGTAGTAGTAGTAGTAGTAGTAGTAGTAGTAGTAGTAGTAGTAGTAGTAGTAGTAGTAGTAGTAGTAGTAGTAGTAGTAGTAGTAGTAGTAGTAGTAGTAGTAGTAGTAGTAGTAGTAGTAGTAGTAGTAGTAGTAGTAGTAGTAGTAGTAGTAGTAGTAGTAGTAGTAGTAGTAGTAGTAGTAGTAGTAGTAGTAGTAGTAGTAGTAGTAGTAGTAGTAGTAGTAGTAGTAGTAGTAGTAGTAGTAGTAGTAGTAGTAGTAGTAGTAGTAGTAGTAGTAGTAGTAGTAGTAGTAGTAGTAGTAGTAGTAGTAGTAGTAGTAGTAGTAGTAGTAGTAGTAGTAGTAGTAGTAGTAGTAGTAGTAGTAGTAGTAGTAGTAGTAGTAGTAGTAGTAGTAGTAGTAGTAGTAGTAGTAGTAGTAGTAGTAGTAGTAGTAGTAGTAGTAGTAGTAGTAGTAGTAGTAGTAGTAGTAGTAGTAGTAGTAGTAGTAGTAGTAGTAGTAGTAGTAGTAGTAGTAGTAGTAGTAGTAGTAGTAGTAGTAGTAGTAGTAGTAGTAGTAGTAGTAGTAGTAGTAGTAGTAGTAGTAGTAGTAGTAGTAGTAGTAGTAGTAGTAGTAGTAGTAGTAGTAGTAGTAGTAGTAGTAGTAGTAGTAGTAGTAGTAGTAGTAGTAGTAGTAGTAGTAGTAGTAGTAGTAGTAGTAGTAGTAGTAGTAGTAGTAGTAGTAGTAGTAGTAGTAGTAGTAGTAGTAGTAGTAGTAGTAGTAGTAGTAGTAGTAGTAGTAGTAGTAGTAGTAGTAGTAGTAGTAGTAGTAGTAGTAGTAGTAGTAGTAGTAGTAGTAGTAGTAGTAGTAGTAGTAGTAGTAGTAGTAGTAGTAGTAGTAGTAGTAGTAGTAGTAGTAGTAGTAGTAGTAGTAGTAGTAGTAGTAGTAGTAGTAGTAGTAGTAGTAGTAGTAGTAGTAGTAGTAGTAGTAGTAGTAGTAGTAGTAGTAGTAGTAGTAGTAGTAGTAGTAGTAGTAGTAGTAGTAGTAGTAGTAGTAGTAGTAGTAGTAGTAGTAGTAGTAGTAGTAGTAGTAGTAGTAGTAGTAGTAGTAGTAGTAGTAGTAGTAGTAGTAGTAGTAGTAGTAGTAGTAGTAGTAGTAGTAGTAGTAGTAGTAGTAGTAGTAGTAGTAGTAGTAGTAGTAGTAGTAGTAGTAGTAGTAGTAGTAGTAGTAGTAGTAGTAGTAGTAGTAGTAGTAGTAGTAGTAGTAGTAGTAGTAGTAGTAGTAGTAGTAGTAGTAGTAGTAGTAGTAGTAGTAGTAGTAGTAGTAGTAGTAGTAGTAGTAGTAGTAGTAGTAGTAGTAGTAGTAGTAGTAGTAGTAGTAGTAGTAGTAGTAGTAGTAGTAGTAGTAGTAGTAGTAGTAGTAGTAGTAGTAGTAGTAGTAGTAGTAGTAGTAGTAGTAGTAGTAGTAGTAGTAGTAGTAGTAGTAGTAGTAGTAGTAGTAGTAGTAGTAGTAGTAGTAGTAGTAGTAGTAGTAGTAGTAGTAGTAGTAGTAGTAGTAGTAGTAGTAGTAGTAGTAGTAGTAGTAGTAGTAGTAGTAGTAGTAGTAGTAGTAGTAGTAGTAGTAGTAGTAGTAGTAGTAGTAGTAGTAGTAGTAGTAGTAGTAGTAGTAGTAGTAGTAGTAGTAGTAGTAGTAGTAGTAGTAGTAGTAGTAGTAGTAGTAGTAGTAGTAGTAGTAGTAGTAGTAGTAGTAGTAGTAGTAGTAATAGTAGTAGTAGTAGTAGTAGTAGTAAGTAAACATGCTTTATTGTCCAAGAAAAGTTAACTCTTATTGACAAAGCTAATACTTAAGTCTAAACGTAACTAACTATTAATTATTTAAAAAAAAAAAAACAAACTTCTGCCTGTCTGATGTCTAATCGCTCAGATTAGACATGCATTGTTGTTGTTATTATCATTATTATTTTTTTAGATTCATTTAATGCATTCTTTTTAAGTTTCATTTATTCAAAATTTTGTAAGCCTAAATTAATTAGTCAACACAGAGAAAAAACATCGGACAAGTATATAAAATAAAAAAGAAACAAACAAACTGTTCACTACACTAGTTTAAGGGTAAAAAACAAATAAATCTAAAATAACTTTCAAATAAGAGTATTAAAAAAATATCACAATATAAAAATTAAACTAAACGAAAAGAACATATTAAAATCTATGATATACCTAGGGTTTAACATAGACAAAAATAACATCAGACAAATGCATATATAAAAAAATAAATAAAAAAAAGTAAACAAAAAACTAAGCTTAACGGAGGAACTGTGCAAGGGAGAGGAACATATTTAAGTTATCACAGTATATTGGTTCAAAACTGATTGAAATGGAAGGATTAGCAGGGATTCGTCAGCAGAGGAGAGCTAGAATAATTCAATGGAATGAAAATTCCATAAATTCGTCAATGGAATAGAAAGCATGTGTAAGAAGTACATTTTTCAATGTTGATCGAAACCTGGATAAATCTGTAATTTCTTTGATAGCAGGGGGTAGGCGGTTATAAATTTTTACGCTGTTATAAATTATTGATTTTTGGACTAGTGTAGTGTGAGGAATTGGAAGAGGTATGTTTTGAGCCTGTCGCGTATTACGAATAGTCTTTATGAATCAACCTAGTAGATTCAAGGATAAAAAGATATGGTAGACTTAGAACTTTATGGGTAATAAAAATATTTTTGTAATGTGTTCTTGACAAGGATCCTGTCATGAATCTAATTGCACGCTACTGCAATTTGAAAACAGATTGAAACATATATTGACTGCAGTATCCCCAAAATGGTATGCCATAGGTGTGATTGAATGACTGCACAGTAAACTGTTTTAGCAATAGAGATCCCTATGTTAGATGTAACTGCTCTAACGCAATAGCAACCTGATGCTAGTTTTTTGTTTAGAGCTAAAATATGTCATTGAAATTTAAAATTATTATCCAGTTGTAGACCCTGGTGTCATTAGAAGTGCGGACAGAAAAATCATCACAGTTAATGTTACTGATATTGCACCGGAATCCAAGCACCTGGGTCTTTCTGAAATTAAACAGCAAGCCATTTGCATCACACCAACGCTTAATCATACGAATGTCATGTTACCTCAACTAGATGATCGGGGTCTTTATCGTTCCAAACGATAGTGGCATCGTCCGCAAAAGCAGCAAACAGTCCCGATATATCATATACCCTTGGGGAACACCAGAGACTGTCTGCTGCTTTGCAGAACGTTTGATGTCCACCATGAAACTGAACGGAGAGGAATAACTAAAATCTTCAAGTCTCAACTATGGTCTGTTTTTGACCATTTTTCGCAATGTTTTACGTTTATGTACAGGAGAAAAATTGAAATAAATTTAAGTCAGTCAGCGGCAGCCAGCGACAGACGAGTAGGGGAAATAGGGGAAAAGCTGCTTGATTACTATTGGTCAACGCGTCAACGAAGTGTCGCTCGCGACACGTCGAAGGTCTGAGAATGGGGCTTTACTGTAAGTTCGGCACCAATAGTAACATGCCGTATTTCAATATGTCCCTAATGGTTACAATTATACAGGGTGTCCTAAAAATCCGATGTTGTAAATAAAATCTCCATGTTTGTGACAGATTCATAATGTCGAAGCTACTTTTTTTAAAACCCACTGCGTAAATTTCTAAAGAAAAAAATGTGTTCGTTTGTCAGTGGTCTTTAAATAAGATAAAAATTATAAAAAAGTCCTCTTGAAGTTAGAATAAATGACCATAAGGGGTACCTCAGAAGGGGAGACTGGGAGAGGTCTCAAATTTGCCAACATTCTTTTGAAAATGATCATAGAGTAATGTGGGGAGAAACCAGTATATTACAAAAAGAACCAGACAAAATTAAACGAAAAATCAAAGAAGCAGCTTGCATCTATCTTAATGAAGATGAACGTATAGCTAGCATATCAGTTGATATAAATACAGTTTGGCTTCCAATTTTAAAACAAGATTTTCAAAAAGGTTTTTTTTTAAATAAATTAAAAAATAGCATTGATGTTCTCAAAAGATAATCTTTATACTTGATATTTTAAAATAAAACAGAAAATATTAAACTTTATTTTTGATTTCACCTTAAATTTTGTGTTTTTATAATGTAATCTAAAATCGAAAACACTCAAACAAATATAATTTTGATTTTAAATTTTACTAAATTCACCCAATACCTTGTTGGCTACTATCGACCAACACCGTTCTCAACTAAAAAGCCAGTTAACTCATTTTCGTTTTAGTATCCTTTGGCCTATGATCGGTGCCATATTGACACCAAACTGACAGAAAATCCATATTTTACTTGTCAAAATTGTTATAAAAATGGCCAGTACAATAGGTTAAAGGGCACTGAGGCTACTGCCTCAGTGCTTAGATTCTAGTTAGGACCACTGACAAACGAACAAATTATTTTTCTTTAGGAATTTACGCAGTGAGTTTTAACATATTTTTGAAAAAATGTCCTTAACTTAGTGGCGAAAAACCCAAAAAAAGTAGTTTTGACACTAAAAATCCGAGTCTACCCTAATATCTCCAGAACCAAAAGAGACAGAGAAGTAAAATTTCACATAATTATATGGTTTACAAAAAAGTCTCTTTTTGGATGCTAATTGTGCCGCCATTCATTAGGGGGGGAGGAGCTAGGGCGGAGGTAATACATTTTTTAAATGAGATAACCTGCATATTTTCTAAAATTTGAATAGATTTTCATTCCGTTTCCAAGAATTCCTAATATGATACCTTTTTTCTAACGGTTTTTAAATAAAATTACAAAAACTTTTAAATAGGAGCAATGATTTAGACAAAGAGTCACGGAATATCTGTTGTCTTGTTTAACTCATTGGTCATATGGAGATGATTTTCCCATTTTATTTAAAAACCGTTAGAGAAAAAAGTAACATACTAGGTGTTTTTGAAAAGAGAAGAAAAAGCTCTATTTAAATTTTCCAAAATATACAGGGTATCTCATTTAAAAAAAGTATCGTCGCCGCCCTAGCTCCGCCTCCTTAATGACGGGTGCGATGATAAGCATCCAAAAAGATACTTTTTTGTAAACCGTCTAATTATGTGAAATTTTACTTCATTGCCTCTTTTGGTTTTGGAGATATTAGGGTGGACTCGAAATTTGGGACACCCTGTACAGCGTAAGCTTACGTCTGATCTGAACGTTATACATAGTGTAAACGTGACCTTGATGAAAAAGCTCATCGCTAGACCGCAGAGATGAAACTCTGTTATCCGTATTTGACCGGAAGTTTTTGTTTTTTTTACAACTACGCCACAATTGGTTTTAGCAGCATATGCAAGAAGAACATATATTTTTTTTTTTTGAAACATACTAACCGGGAACGCCTATAGTTTATCAAAACAGGAATTTATTACACCGTATTTAATAAAAAAAATCATCCTAGGAACGATTGATGACCTTGATGAAAAAGCTCATCGCTAGACCGCAGAGATGAAACTCTGATATTTTATGGTATATAATAAAAAAATTCATCCTAAGAATGATTCACCATAGAAACTAAATTCGTCAAACGAATTTTTTATCCGAACCTTATTTCATCAAACCCATTCAATAACAAATTTAAAATTTAACAGACCAGTTTTTAATCGAACCATTGTTCATCAAACTCATTCAATATCAAACTCGTAATTTGTAAAACCCATTTTTAATAAAACTCGGAATTTTTCAAACCATTATTTATCAAAACCGGATTTTGTCAAACTCGTTGTTTATCAGAAAATATTTGCTAAATTAATAGCGCATTCGCCAATAATACTTACATGAACTGGAGGCGTACACGAGGGTAGCGCGGCGTCACGGCGTTTCGATGCATTTGTCGTTCTATAAAAGTATTCGTAGGTAGTGTTCAATACTTTATATATAGATGTCGCCACCTGCGTGTACGCCCCCGGTAAGTATTATTGGCGAATGCGCTATCAATTTAGGAAATATTTTCTGATAAAAAACGAATTCCGGTTTTAACAAATAATGGTTTGACAAATTCCGGGTTTTATTAAGAATGGGTTTTGCAAATTATGAGTTTGATATTGAATGAGTGTGATTAACAATGGTTCGATTAAAAACGGGTCTGTGAAATTTAGAATTTTTTATTGAATGGGTTTGATGAAATAAGGTTCGGATAAAAAATTAGTTTGACGAATTGCAGGTTCCCTAGTGAATGATTTTATGATTGAACTTTCCTTTATTTAACTAACCGGTAGGAGATATGAAAAGGTTTAAATTAGTTGCGGAATTTTATGAAAGTTTACAAAATCCTGGTAGTTCCGGAGATAGGCGAAAAAAATCGAAACTTTCAGTTTTAGTTTTTATTTTTCTGCGCCTTTATTCTTTAAAGCTGTCAAAAAGCGCTTAAACTTTCTAGTGGCACATTTTTTAAGATTACCCAATGACAGTTCTGTTTTTGAAATCTGTGACAGGACGTGTCATGTTCATGTTTTCTTATGTACACATGCTTTTTTTCTTCTGCCGTTCAGTTCACAATGGAGGCCACATAATATTTTGCAACCTTATCTGCAACGTGGGAGATCGATATTATGGATAGTTCCCAACGCGGAACTCGTCCAAAAGAATACGATTTTCCCGTGTGCCGCCACTAGAGATGGGTAAATCGATCATTGAATCAATCATTTGAAATTAAATTAAAGAAAATAGGGACCAAAAAAAAAGGTCTATGCAGGATGCAGCTAAATTCGAAATACTCTGCTGACCAAAAAATCTATATTTTCATACAGTTTACCCCATGCGCAGGAATTCTAATCAAAAGAATCAATGATCGAAACGATCGACCTATTTCCAACTGATTCAGTGTATCGCCAGTCAGTCGTTGATCCATTCCGATTTGATTCGTTCTGTATTCGTCGGTCATTTGACTGATTGAATCATATCGAGCAAACATAATTCGATCATTCAATACTCGCAAGTGATTCGATCATAGTGAACGAATCGTTTACGAATCACACTGCCACTGCTTTGGATCGATAAAAATAAGCAAGATCAAAAGCGAGAGTGGCGCACCAAGTTTCCAAGCCAAGAACTAAAAAAAACGATAGCTGCGCCACTTGGTTTTCAAGTCAGTTGAGCGGGGTCGCAAATTTACCATTAGGTGTCCTCTATATTTAGATTTATATGGTCTCTGCTTCGGGGTGCTCCTACATCAAAATTTTATATTTTAATGAAAGTTTCAAAAACAGAATATAAGGAAAATTGAACGCTAATACCATTTCTTATAACATAAGAAAAATAAGGCGGCTTAGATACGGCCGACACGCGATTTTCCACCAAGGTGTCCGCGACTATTCTTTGCAACTTGGGGCAACCTCTATGGAACACCGATGGAGAGCAAACAAAAAACTACTAATCCACTTTTCTCATATGGTTTACGGTTTTGGTAAAAAAAAATAAAATCCTTATTATATCATTTAGGGTGTGCAGAAAAAAAAAACACTTTTTTAATTGATTATAATTAAGCGAGAAACTGCCCGATTAAAATAAAATTATACTTTTTAAAAAGCCAAGGCATCAAAATTTATAGATACTATGTTAAATTTGACATTTTCAAGATGGCGGACGTACTTCAAAAATAGGCATTTTTTCACTTTAACTAAAAGGGAAACTAACTAGCTTTCGAAAAATATGTCTTAAAAAAATGTATATTTTTTTCTTAAATATGCTGGTAAAATCAACTGTGACGGGTACGTTCTATGATCAACTTAAACTGCCTATAATGTGGTGAAAAGTGTTTCGTTTATTAAAATCGAGCTATCAAGCATATTTAACCTTATGCAGCTTACTGCAGGGCTTTTAGCGACAAAAAAAGGGAAGAGGGGCCCAATTTTGACAAAAAAAAAGATATTTTTCCCCTATCAAAAACACTACACCCGAAGATTCAAAAGAGGAACATATCGGATTGCAATGTTTTCTGGTCACTTCCGTTGGTAGTTTCATTGAAAGATAACGTATATATCTTACACTTTCCGCAAAAGTAAAGACTTTTCTGTTGAACTTGCAAAAAGCGCTGAAAACCTCCACAGTTTAAATATTTCAGAACCTTCTCCTCGGACAAAAAAAAAGGACCATAAAAAAGGACTTAAAGGCAAATGGACTTTTCTAAAAGCTCGGTTATTGAGACCTAATCGATAAATTCACAAACCCTTTAATCGTACTTCTGGTACCTAGAGCTTATAACAATAACAATGTGAATCAGCCTTTTAAAAATTAAAGATTTTCTTTAAAATATGAAGAAAACATTATTTTAAATAATCTTTAAATAATGAAAACATATTAAGATCTTCTGGCAATAAATTGTATATGCAACAACACTCCTTGTTAAATAAAACTCTCGATAAAACTACCGTTGTTAACACAGCCAAAGTTTACTGGACCTACCTAAAAGTTCCGTTAATTAACCTTCAATGGGTAAAAATACTATTACAGGCAATAAGAGTTTTAAAAAGAAACCTCCATATTTCATGAAGGTCTTCCGAACATATAGACCCAAAAAAATAGCTGTTACAAATTAATTCCTTTTTGTTCAAAATAAAAAGCCTCATTTCCTGTACTATACGGAAAACATGTTTTTTTTTCCAAAATACGAATTTTTATAAATTCACCCATAAAAATATGTTTTGGTTCAGAACTCTAGGTATTAAAAATATAGTTAGACAAAAATATATCTGTAATGTTTTAAGGAATAAAATTACCACAAAAGGAGTGAACAAATTTTGCAGCTTTGTCAAACTCTTAAAAACAACGATTTCTTCTTAAATCAGTGACATAGACAGAAATCGACTCTGGAGGGGGGGTTTCGCCATTTAATAAAAATCAACTACCTAGCTATAGACAGGTATATTTTGATTTTACTGTACTTGTATTACGTAGCCTCTAAAAGTTGGGGAGGAGGACTGCTCCAAATTAAGTAAATGCGCCGCAGGCAAAAATTTGGATAAAATTACAGTAAAATTCTATTTTTTTACGCGTTTAAAATGTTGTTGACAAAAAAATTGCTTAAAATTTTGATCTCTTACGTTTTTTGTAAAATACTTTTGAAAAAGTAGATTGGGTTAGATGCCAAATGCCAAGATGTGGGTTGCGGTGGTATTTGTTGCCAAAATCATATCGTAAATGCGCCGCAGACGAGAATTTTAAGAATGCTATTGATAAAAATTGCTTAAAATTAAAGTAAATTTGTAACAATTAATGACGTCATAGCGTGGCAGGTAAAAGTATTGAAATTAAAGACATTACACCAAATCAAAAAGTGGAGGGGGTAATAGAGTCACTTGACATCCTTGTATTATTAAGTTATTGTAGATCGGGTTGGACCCTCTGAAGGAGGTTTTAAACCCACCCCCCCCCCAGGCGACGCCACTGCTTAAATGGTGTAACTTATGCCTTTTAAAGACCTGATTGAAATTAAAAAAGTTAATAACGTTACAGGAAAGATTTGTGGCGAATTTCCAACTATTAATTTCAGCCAAACACATTATAAAATATTAGGAATAGGAAATATTTTAGCGCCCTTTCAAATTTACATAAAAGGTTTGTGGCGTAGAGGGCACAGGGTGAGAGAATAGCCGTAGGCTTTAAAGATCACCCCACTACTAACAAATGAATCGGACGAAAGGATGTCCGAATAGCCAGTCCAAAAAAAATAATCCCCTTAAACTGGGCGTTGGTTACTGTTATAAACAACTCGATATATCTCACCTTTCTAGCAAGATGCTTGAAGTCTTCAGTATTAGTAATCTTAGCAACTTTACAATCGGGTTTTCTATAAGCGTTAAGAACGTTAACCACTGTGCCAGCCAAATTAGTTCTGAAACTTTCTTTGATCTTCTTAGCGTCGTCGCCCGAGCTTTGAATTTCTTTGATTTTATTCTTCACCGACGTCCGCAAATGCTTGTCTTTCAATTTTTTCGTTTCGCTTTCGTCCAGGACGACTTTAAGTTTTCTCTTTTGTTTACTTCTTTGCAACTGCAGTTCTTTTTGACGTTTTAGCTTTTCTTTGTTAGCTTTGTACCGTTTGATGTCTTCTTTGAATTGAAGACGATCTTCTTCGGTTCTAGGCTGCAGAAATTAAAATGTGTTATTTCAGCGTTTCTCGGCAAAATGATTTTTACAAAATTTGTTTATGAGTTAGCTATTTTTAAACATCAAAATAACCGCTATCTAAATGTCAACAGCTGGAGAGAACATGGATTAATTTTTAGTCCTCCATACCAATATGGTATGGGGGACTATTAAAATCGTGAAATTTTGACTTTTCTTAATTTTATCAAAAATGAATTACTAAGGTTCCAAAACACCTTAATCGACGAAGAAAAAAGTTGTCTTTCCGTCTGTTGATCGATTTTAACGAAATTTGGTACAAAAATTCAAAAGGATGGTGGGGGGTTGAAGGGGGAAAAGGTGGGATAAAATATTTTAAAAAATTGTAACTTTGGAACAAAAGCAAGTAGCGATATACAATTTTCAGATTTAAGTTTCCATGAATATGGACCACAAGTTTTGTTATAAAGTCCAAATTCGTGGGAGCTTTAGTTTCCGAGTTATTTGAAAAAACGTTAAAATATATTTAAAAAAAATCATAACTTTAGAAGTAAAGCAGCTCTTGCGGTTTTCAGATTTTTGTTTTCGTAAATATTACACAAAAATTTTGTTATAAGATTCAAATCTTTCGCAGCTACAGTTTTCGAGATATTTTCACTTCCTTTCAACATAAAATTATTGATTGTATGCATGGTGGACTATCCATGCTTTCTAGCACCAATTTTTTTTGTAGAATGGCGGGTCATGTGAAATTTCACTTAAACAAGAAAAATAAGCTCATAAAGAATTATGTAAAAATTTGTGTAATGGTTTCCTCATCTTTTGAGTAAATTAGGCTAGAGACTTAAAAAGTACTGATCTAGAGTTAGCTAGAATATTTAAATACCTCGTTTTAATAAATTCAGTTTATTAAAATGTGCTCCAGGAATAGTTTAACTACACAGGATCCCGCACACTACACATTGCCATTGACTTTTAACTGGAATTTGCTGCGCTTTTAAAATGTTGTACATCTCGCCTTCGTGGTCAACGTTAACGTTTACTGTTATTGATGTTGGTGGGTTATTGGATCTGTTTATAAAAGAAACTACTTTTTTGAAGTTTTCGAAAAATATAAAAAGGACATTCACTGGTATAATACATAATTTTAAAGCAAACACGTAACATGAAACAATATTTTAAAATCTGTTCTCACCGTGGTACTCTCTGAGAGATTTTAAATTATGTCTTTTACCAGTGAATGTCCTTTTGCTAAATGTTAAAGATTGTGTAGTAGTTTCTTTTATAAACAGATCCAATAACCCACCAACATCAATAACAGTTTATTAAAAAAAAAGGATCGTTAACATTTTCATAATTTCATAATAGTTAACGTTTACATTTACTTTGTTTATACGGACCTCTTAAAGCTCTTTTATAGGACGGTTTGAAAATGATCAATTTAAGAAAGCCGTTTATCTGCTTTAAATCCTATTTTAGGGGCGGTGTAAACACTTTAGCGCATTGCTGCCACCGTAAAGAAATACTCATAAGAATTTTACTGTTAATTTAGTTCTTTTCATTATAATTATGAGATACTATAATGACCCAAGGATCGCCAAATGTGTAACAATAACTTTAAAAACCAAAGAAAATAATGTAAAAATCGAGGTTGGTAATGGGCGAGGCCAACGCCGAAAAATCTACGGCACATGCCTGCTCGCGCCCTGAGGAGTTTTTCGCTCTGCACTTTTTCCACGCTAACTTAATTATTTATATTAGTTATTATCGTTACTGCTTTTTGCATACAAGGGAAGGCCGTTAGAGTATCTCATAGTTATATGGTTCTTTAAGATGCGTTTTTTTTAAATTAATAAAATGTAAGATTTTTTTAATTTTTGGGAAGCTGAAATTTTCATGAAGGAAGTGTAAACACTTTTTTATTTAAAACCGTCCTTATATAATAATGGTTTTAGGCACGTATAAACGTAGTAATTCTTCTCTTTTTGATCCTACCTATAATTTCCGAGATAAAGATTTTTAAAGTTGACGGTTTTAGATTTCAAATAGTTTTGGTGTTTTTTTTCTATTGCAATGTATTCCACGCACTTAGTGACTACTTTCTATACACCAATTTTTAGGTAAGGAAAATTCTGTCGTTATCAGATAGTCTGGTTCTCTACCTTAAAATTGTCGTTTAGAAAGTAGCCACTTACTAGATGAAATACGATAAAATAAGCAAAAAACCAATTTTGATCGAAAACAGTCTACTTTAAACCATAAGTAACGTGTTAAAATGTGCCACATTACAGACAAAAAAATATACAGTGTGTTCCAACCAAAAAGAAACGGGGGTTTTCACGTATTTGGAGTCTGATTTTGGTAAAATCCTCAAACACATCCATTTTTTAATCGAGGGGGAAACATTTTGACTTGATATTTTTGTAGCGCGCACTCCTTTGAGGGGTAAACTTTATATTTTGAATAGGGGAAGTGGGTCTCTTGAGTGTCTTTAGAACTGTGTAAAAATTTAGAAAATTTATCAATTATTTTTTGAAATATTCCCCCCTCCAAGTAAGCTCAAATTGTATAGGTAAATTTCTTCCCTCATAGGAATCTATCCTAGAATGAAAAATGAAGTAATAAAATGTACTATTACGGAAAACAATATTTAATTTCGTAAAAAAGTGAACATTTAGGAAACTAATCGATTTTCAAAATTTTAACACTTTTGTGGAGCCATTTGAAAGATCTTCAAAAAAGGTACACTTTTCCTATTCAAAATAAAAGGAGTAAAGTTGAATACGAAATCGACGTGTTCAAGGATTTTAATCAGACTCTAAATACGTGAAAAGCCCGTTTTGTTTTCGTTGGTAAATTAATTGCTTGCAAGTGTTACTTACACTGATAATAACTTCTGAACAAAGACCCGGCCTCTTTTTCTTGTGAGGAGGGGCTTCATCCGCCTCCAGATTAAACTGCTCCTTCAGTCTTATATCCAACCATGAAGATTCTTTGGGTTCCTGCGTGAACGACATCGTGAGGTTGGACTGGTCCATTGTTTCGTCCTCCTAAAATAAAGGGTTAAGTAAATTATTATTTTGTTTTGTTCAAGTTGTTAACAATTCCCTAATTTTTTGTGTAATATCGTAAATAATGCACCGTAATGTGCAGTGTCGTGGTAATGCCAGCAGTAAAGTCGTAATGACAGCAGTAACTTCGTAATGCCAGCCGTAATGTCGTCATGTAAACAGTATTGCCTCACATGTGTGTTCCACAATCAAACCATAATCTGACGTAATGCGTAAATAATACGCTGTAATGTATAAGTAATGTGTCGGACCCAAAGAGGTGTTTACTTTGCCCTCCCCCCCCACTCTTCCACAGCACATAGAAAAGGCGGTCCCAATTCAGAACACTGTGCCCACGGTCCCTTGAATTAACACGGTCTAGTAATTTTTTTGTTCCGCCCACCTTATGACGACACAAAGATATCAGCCTGCTTTCTTTATTGATTTTTTTGATGGTTGACATTTGGGGTTGTTATTTTTGCAGAAATTTTTGTAATAAAAAATTGTATTTGTTCATCTCCAAATTAAGTACCCAACGATATCATTTACACTATTTTTGTCGTAGGTAGCTGCATTTATGCGTTTTTTAAGTGAAAAGGCTCATCATTGAAAAAAATCAAAAAACTATAGTATTCACAACAAGTCTGTCCTTCTGAATAATAAAATAATCACTCTCCCAAAAATCTCTGGCAAAACCCAAATACAAAAAAATAGCTTCCAAAACAGGAAAAATAACAACTAAGTAACCTAACTTCTGAACCGGGAGTTCGAACTAACCCCAACTTATCCGATGGGTTTCTTGACGGAATCGATTATGAACTAATGATCTTAATTTCTATTTAGTGCAAGATCAACTCATGCAGGTCAAAAATAGGAACGCTTATTTGCCACTTCGTAGTGGTTTTGGTAATTACTGCGCCTGCCCAATAGCTAAACGTTATTCCGTTGTGGTAATTGACCACTACCACTGTCGTAAGCTACGAATCTATTTCGTTGTGGTTGTGGTTTTTTTCTGGTTAATTTTAGAGAATTTTGGCGCAATTAATTTTAAAAATAATAAAATATTACCAGGTTCCAACATATAAAACACTTATTTTGTAAAATTAAGCCAAATTTTTTATTTTTTCTCATCTTACATCTTACATTGACAGTTTTTATTGTGTTCCAAAAACTCTGGTAAAATCGATGAGTGGTAGTGGTAATGGTTGCCAAACACTACCACAGCGGTTGTCAAAGTTGTCAAAATTTTAAGCGTTTCAAAATTTCCCTAATAAGTGTTATTTACTTATACACAAAAAGTTATAATACAAAATAAGAGCAAAAAAACCCTGGCAATCATTTAAACAAAAAGAAAAACCAAAAATTTAATTTAATTTTTCAAGCCTTCTTACAGTTTTTAAAGGGCGGACAAAAATGCTATCTTTATGTCGTCATCAGGTCGAAGAGAGGTGTGAGTAGTAGTAGGAGTAGAGGACGGGCGGCTTGTTGTGGGTAGTAGCAATAGAGGCGGCTTTTTAAGCCAGTCAAGTAGGCCTTTTATAGACCCTTTTTACGAAAGCCCTGTGCATCCTCGATGGAAGTTTTTTTTTTCTCTAAGAGGGCTTAATTTTGCCTGACACCTCCTTGTCGAGGGCAGGAATCTTTAGACTGCCTAGCAAATAATATACACAGCGCCAGCTTTACATCCCCTACGAAGAGTGATCCTTCCCAGCAGAACTTGGTTTTTAACTGTAGACTTTTTTCTCCCCAGCAGCCCGCAGTCATATAAGTTGATCCAAAATTTGAAAGTCAGTCCCGATTTCGCTCGAGTCGTATGACGCATCTCTTGGAGAGGCCCGCACAGGTCACGCCTTTTTTAAGTCACCTTTTGTTGTCTTCCGAAACCAAATCTGTTGGCGGTCCAGCCGCGTAAAATGGAGTCCCGATCTCGGAGAAGTCCATGTCTCCTTTTTTGGGTCACCGGCTGTCGTCAAGGTCTCGTCCACTCAGTTAAGCGGGGTCCACACCTTTGAGTACCGCAAATTTCTCGGTGCAGTGTGTGCCGCTTACTTCTAACTCGCTTGTTTTAACTCTATGCACAACATAGACCGCAGAACTACTGAGAAAAGGGAGTCGCCCGTCGCATAAAGTCGCCTCCGGTTGTGAGAAGCAATGTATACTTGACGAGATGCGATCCTGCGGCCGCCCACGGATTATCATAATGTGCAAAATCAAACCCGATAAATAAAAGAAAGTTGAATCATAAAATCATTCACTATAGAAACTGCAATTCGTTAAATCAATTTTTTATCCGAACCTTATTTCTTCAAACCCATTCAATAACATATTCGAAATTTATAAGTACCGTTTTTAATCGAACCATTGTTCATCAAACTCATTCAATATCCAACTCGTAATTTGCAAAACCCATTTTTAATAAAACCCAGCATTTGTCAAACCATTATTTTTCAAAACTGGAATTTGTAAAACCCGTTTTTTATCAGAAAATTTTTGCGAAATTGATTGCACATTCGCCAATAATACATGAACCGGAAGCGTATACGCAGGTGGCGTGGCGCGGCCTTTCGATGCATTTGTCGTTCTATGTGCGCACACTTGGCTAAAAGTAGTCATAGGTAGTGTTCAATACTTCGTGTATAGATGTCGCCTCCGGCCTGATAAACAACGGGTTTTACGAATTTCGGTTTTGAAAAATAATGGTTTGACAAATTTTGGGTTTTATTAAAAATGAACGAGTTTGATGAACAATGGTTCAATTAAAAACGGGTGTTATAAATTTCGAATTTGTTATTGAATCCGTAGGCGTCCGCGGGATCACATCTCGTCAAGTATACATTGCTTCTCACAACCGGAGACGACTTGATGCGACGGGCGACTCCCTTTTCTCAGCAGTTCTGCGGTCTACGTTGGGAATCGTTCTTACGATGAAAATTTTTATTAAATACCGTCTGATAAATTCCTGGTTTGATAAACCATAGGCGTTCGATCCTGCGATCTCTCACTAGAGATGTATGACAGTATGTATGACATATTTTGATGAAATAGAGAAGCGACAAACCCATCAAAGTCAAGTTTATTATAAAGGATGGAAACATGACTCCTCTATACTCTAGCAATGTTTAAAGAGAAACATAACTTCTGTCCTTATTTATTTATAAGCGCCGAAAAAAAAACGAAATTGTTTCCTCTTTTAAAACCATGTGTGTTTAGTTGTTGTTCGAAGTAATATCTTTTTTTTTTATATTTGCGGACTTTTTGGATCTAGAATCGAGGTATGTATGACATATTTTGATGAAAGAGAAGCTACAACTCCATCAAAGTCAAGTTTATTAAAAAGGATGGAAATATGGGTCCTCTAAACTCTAGCAATGTTTAGGGAGAAAGTTCACTTTTGTCCTTGTTTATTTATAAGCGTCGAAAAAAAACGAAATTGTTTCCTCTTTTGAAAAATAAGTTTGTTTAGTTGTTGTTCGAAGTAATAATTTTTTTCTATATTTGCGGACTCTTTGGATCTAGAATCGAGGTAAGCCTATTTGTATAAGTGTTTTGGCGTAACACCAATGCACTTCTGACATTTTTATAAGATAATAACATAACCAAAGAATGTCAGTGTGAGTGACTTGGAAGGGGTTGTCACGTCTCTTTTTCTTTAATAAATGTCATACATACAGGGTCTCTACTGTTCACTAGTCTACGGCTGCCCCAAATGACGTGGGTAGACAGATACGGGACAGTTTCCTATTTTAAAAAAAAACTGACCACCAACCAACATGATCCAACTAAATACAAATTATTAAATCTTTTTTGTTTCCTTAACATTTTTTTTGCGTACCTAAGACGTATTTTCCTAAACTTTGATTTAGTGCTGTAAAGCAGAGAAGCATGGAGTCCTTACATTAAAAAGAGACAAGATACCTGACACTTACGGAGACTTTGGTTATATTATTATATGGAACAATGTTTACCTTTCAGTTGTTTACAGTAAACACACCAGTGGCATACCTACTCAAATATAAATTTACACATACATTATATTATTAAAATTTTCCTATAAAATGAAATTCACAAAATAATTTAAATAACATCCAAAAAATAACACGAAAAATAATTCTGCCAATTTTGGCTTTGAAAACTCCCTAATGATAAATGTTTGTAGTGGTTTTATACAAAATAAATTTATTAAAAAGTTTGTATATGATTTATTGCAATTTCAATTTTCAACACAATCAAATTATGCCAAACATTAAAACAAACACAGTTCACAGCACCTGCAACATCAAAAAAAAAATATATATATATAATATTATCTACTAGCTAAAAAGTATGTTATTGTATTTGTGAAATATTCCTCATTCAAGCAATTTTCATTTTAAAATCTCCTATATAGCACAGCGGACCAAGGTAATCTGTGGCTATATGGGCCTTTTTACATTGGAAACTATATGATTTTATATTTCTTTAAATCGACAAAAGCAATATTTTATTTGAAATAGAAAATTTAAGTAGGTACTTATAAGTGATCCATGGCTTAATAACCTACAATAATATAAGTAAGTACATCTAAAAACCACTAACACGTTGTTCTAGAGCCAAGTTTTAACTAAAGTTTACTGCTATTGACAAAACAAAACCAACACATATCAAGAGGGAGTAAACTGGTACATATTAGGCTAATGTGCAAGTTTAAGAATTAAATTAAGGTATATAATAAATATTATATACTGTCACGAGTCAAAAAATTTGTAACCTGAGCAAAGCGAGGCTCTAACTGTGATTTTGGTTCAAAATTTTTACTATCATTAAAATTATTTCAAATAGTCTTAGAATTACTGAAAATATATATTTTTTTTAAATATGCAAAGCATTTTTGTTTTATAGTACAAAAATATACTATATTATCAACGGCTATAAAAATGTGTGGTAAATTTTAGTTGAATCGGGTTCTTATTATGCGAGACACAGTGCAATTTTCCCAACAATTCCATACTAAAACTTAAAATATGAACAAAAAAAAGAACCACTTAACCTATATATATAAATATATATATATACTTATTACTTCGCTTAATATGGTTTGATATTCATTGAACAGCATAACAGAGGCAAACATACCATTCTTCACACTTATCTTTATATCACAAAAACTTATGCTGTCGCCATCTAAGTTCGCCGTTGGAGATGACTTAAATTGTCTTATTTTCTCCGGTCATTAGCAGAAACTTACTTAAACTGACTTCTTCGGTAAAAAATAAAAATTCAATAATGCTTAGGGTATATAGACATCTAGAGCAGACGAAAAGAATCAAAATATCAATTCGTACGGAGTGCGCAGATGGCAAAGGCAGTATAAATCAACTTTAACATTCTGATAAGAGATAGGAATTCAATATTCTTTCAAACCTGAACACATGTGAATTAACTTTTATTGTTGTTTGCAAGTTTGTTTAAGGACTTTACCTACCTTTATTTTATCGTCTTTATAAAAGAATCTCGAAAAAAAACTTTTGAAAATATCTCATTTGACGCATTGGGCATTAACTACTTCATCAAAAGTATTTTAAATTTTGAAAATTAAAAAAAAAAACGCGTTGGTTGATATTTTAACGGTCTACTATTTTAAATATATTTCATTTTTTTTCTGTGTACCTACCGGCATGTACCGCCACTGACTGATTTCACTTGCTCCCCCTTTGTTTTTAAAACATTGGACGATTTCTTCCAAAATATCACTTTAAATGCACTGATATTTTCTCCTACTGGTAAAAAAAAAAACATTCAAAAACGTTTTTTGACAAAATGTGGTTTTAAAAAGATTTCCAAACTGCTTAAAAATGTAAAAAAAAATATCATCGGACCGTCCGCGCTCTGCCGGACTTTCCAGCCCACAAGCCGATCACGATCAAAAGTGGTTAACACAGAATTCTCTGTCCCTATCTTTTTAACGTCGTTTAAAAGGATAGAAAAATAATCGATATTTCTCACCTTTGTTTTGGTTTGACTTTATTTGTAAATAAACAGTGGTTATTATTTGCCAAGGAGTTTTCGTTGGATCAGATATCTTGTCTCTTTTTAATCTAAGTGTTAAACCATATAACTATGAGATAATATAATGCTTCAAGGATCGCAAAATGTGTAACAGTAATAACTTTGAAAAACAAATCAAATAATAAAAAAATCAGAGTTGTTCCTTCTCAAGGCCAAAGACGAAAAAAATCTACTGCGCGTACCTGACGCAGTCCGGTGGTGCCCAGAAGAGTTTTTTCCAGGATAACTTGATTAGGAGTTATTATCGCCACAGCTTTTTTTTTGAAAAATGCAATTGAAATTTTTCTTACAGAAAATGTTCTATGGGTTTCCAAAAAATTCTCACCTCTGAATTACCAGCCTTGACCTCTGGACTGGGTGTCAGATCTTCCTCTTTCTTGATCTGACTTATCGTTTGGTTGGTGTCGATCTGTTTTCGCACTTCCAAAAGAAGTTTGTCATCGTCGATATCTCCATCGCTGTCAGAGTCCGAGCTCGAGTCCGAAGAAAGAGAGCTGCTTTCCGAACTTGATGATTCTGAGGGAGCTAAAAATTGGTCAACATTAGAACGTTTTCATTATATTTAACACGTGCTAACGGCTTACACAGCAACAAACAACTAAGATCTTTACAAAAAAAAGAAGATTATAGATTTCTTTCTAGTTATACATAATTCTACTTTTTACATTCCACATCAAACATTTTTACACAAGGAAAGAATTAACAAAATATAATAAAAAATACTGAAAAAAACAAAAAATTAAAATAAGGGCCCGCAGCAACCTATCACGCAAATATTATGAAAATATGCATTCGAATTTTTTTTAATGAATAAAATATGAAAAATTTCTTTTCTGTCTTTTTTATGAAAAAAATATGCAACTTCCACCCAGCGCGAATTATTATTTTTTTTTAAATATTAATAAAAAGTCTTGTAATTTTTCCAGAGATTTTACAATAAAACTATTTTTCTTCAATGATGAGGGGGATATTAATTTTACTTAAATGACGAAAGTACCGAATAAATAAAAAATCAAATATTTTTTTTCCTACATTGCAAAACCTCGTTGGAAAAATTATAAAAACCTTAGTTTATTGGCGGCGTTAAAATCTTATATATAGCACATTTAAAATATCATGAAAAAGTCTGGATACACCGATGGGATACGCCCTACCCAAGAAGTCTTAATACACTCTGAAAAACCCACGATACAATAGAATAAAAACTAGATAGAATCTATATAAAAAAGGCAGGATACACCCCGGAAGTCTGGGTATACCCTGTAAAAGTGTAAACGTGTCCGGATTCACTCTGGAAAAGTCAGATACACCCTGTAAAAGTCTGGATGCAACCTGGAACTCTGGATACACCATGGAAAAGTTTGGAAATACCCTGTAAAACTGTATACACCCTGAAAATGCTTCTATGCACCCTAGAAAAGTCTGGAAACATCCTGGAAAAGCCTGGATAGAACCTGGAAAGCTCTGGATATACCCTGGAAAGCTCTGAATACACCCTGAAAAAGCCTGGATACACTCTGGAAGTCTAGATATATCCCGGAAAATTCTGGATGCAATCAGGAGGTCTGTATGTACCCTGGAAGTTTGGATACACTATGTAAAATCTTGGATACACCCGGAAAAAGTCTGAATACATCCTGGAAAAGTCTGCATACACCCTAGAAAATTAAGGAAACAACCTGGAAGTCCGGATACACCCCGGAAGTCAGATTTCTTTGGGTAGACAATTACAACTGGTTTTTGGATTTAATTTTATACATAGGCCAAAAATTTTTGGGTTTTGATGGATTATAGTCATACATAATTCATTTAAGGACCTATGTGTGTATAGGTAGTGGTTTTTTCTTTATTTTCTTAATTAAGGTAATACTTTATTTGCACCAAATGAGCAATAAAAAACAAAATAAATATAAGCTACGTAAGTTTCACTAAAAAAGGATTAGGTTTCTTTAACAAAAAACATCTACGAAGCTAAAGTAAAACAGTCAAGTGGAGTAGAAATATAAAAAATAGTCAAGTCCACAGGCCAGAATCCCAAAACTCGGCCGACTTAAAAATTTGAAGACCAAAAAGGAGTGAACCCTATTTTATGAATAAAATATGAATTTTTTCCAATTTTTGTCAAAAATATGAACATTTTATGAAGGGAGTAAAAATACGAAAAAATTATGAAAATATGCGTCGAATACGGGCCCTGAAAACACTAAAAAAATACGCCTCCGTAATCAAATTTCAAATGAATGGTCTAATTTGTACCTCCAAGATGTAATGCAAGGTCCAGACACACAGGGCATTATGTACTAAGATGGACTAAGGTTTAAGACCCGCAGGGAGAAGTTTTATCACCCTTACTGTGGGACCTAGTTGTACATGAACTCCTAGTTGAACTGAACAAAAAAAGAATTTGTAGCCAGGGATATGCTGACGATATAGTAGCACTCGTCGCGGAAATAACATTTCTATAATATTTGTACAAATGCAAAAGGCGGTAAAAATTAATAATCGGGTACACCTTAGTGTCAACCCCGATAAAACAGCAGTAATCTCCTTCACGAAAAGAAGAAAGTTAGATGAGCTTAGACCTCCCACTTTTTTTCGGCAAACAACTACAATTCGCTCAGGAAGTAAAGTAAAGTAAAGTCTCATCCTTGATACAAAACTAACTTGGAATGCATATATTGCATACGCCATTAACAAAAGAAAGTGCTCATAGCCACCAAGAGCAGTGGGCACGTGGCTATTGTCACCCTGCATAGTTTACCGGATATATACTGTTGTTGTAAGACCCAGGATAACTTACGGATCAACAGTTTGGTGGCCAAAAGTTAAACCAGGTATAGCAAAAATGGAGCTATCCAAACTTCAAAGACCTGCTTGCCTCCCCCCCTTGATATTATCATCAAAGCGGAGGCGAGAATGGGGGCTTACGGACTAGATTCTTCAATTTCGGGGAAGGAAATGTTTCCGGAAAGCAGAAACGCACCTGGGCCCGTATTCTGCAATTGCGGTGAAGGGAGTACTCCCGAGAATTAGAAACGCACCTGATTGACTGAATTCTCATTTTTTTGTCATAATTCTGTCAGTTTTGGCAGTAATGGCATTAGTTTTCTGCCTTATACGAGGAGAGCAAACTGACGGCAAAACCGATCACGAACAAGTCATTAGTGCCAAAAGAGACAGAATAGTGACAAAAAACTGAGATTTCGACCAATCAAGTGCGTTTCTGATTCCTGGGAGCATTCCCTTCCCCGAAATTGAAGAATACAGGCCCTGATTGGTCGAAATATCAGTTTTCTCTCACTATTCTGTCTGTTTTGGCACTAATTACTTTGTTCGTCAGCGGTTTTGCCGTCGGTTTGCTCTCCTCGAATAAGGCAGGAGAGCAAAATCGCTCACAACTAATGCCATTACTGCCAAAACTGAAAAAAAAATGAGAGTTCGGCCTATCAGGTGAGTTTCTAATTCCCGGAGGCACTCCCTTCCCCGAAATAAAACACACCAAGATCAAAACGTTGTCACAAGCTCGCTGTTTGACATGAGAAGTGACAACATGATCTTGAGAACAAACTCAAGCAAGCCGTTTCAAACTCAGCTTAATTGGGAAAATAAAACGGAAGACTCGCTAGTCCAGAATAGGAAGTTAGTATAGTATACTGATGGATCCAAAATGGACAGTGGGAGAGGTGTAGGAATGTATGGCCTAGCCCCGCGATACAACTGGTTTGCTTCACTGGGGAATCACACCACTGTATTCCAAGCTGAAATACATGCAAACGAAATGTACCTGCGGGAGAACCTGAGAAGGAGATATTCCAACAAGAATATCACGATCTTCTCGGACAGCCAAGCATCAAGCGTTAGCATGCCAACAAATAAACTCCAAACTAGTGTGGAACTGCGCAGAGCTCCCACGGCACCCACAACAAGGTAACACTTGCGTCGGTGCCGGGGCACTGGTAATGAAAATGCAGATATCCTAGCTAGGAGAGGATCGGTATACCAAAAACCTCAGTGCGTGGCCTTCTAAAGCGACGGACCAGAAACGAACACAAAGACCATTGGAACCAGCCACCAGGACAACAACATAGCAAAACAACGGTGAAATTTCCATGGGCATCATTGGCCGAGGAGATACTTAAGGGTCAAACCATATCAAATCAACCAAAAAAAAGGCACTTTTCGTTTAAACTTAAAAATCCAAAAAATTAAATTTTTTGGATAAGCAGTTTTGTATTATTGATTTTTGAAAATAAAGAAATTGACCAATATGCCCTTGACAGGCACTTACAAAAATAGCAATATCTCAAAAACTATTGGTCCTATACAGGGTTCCTAAGCAAATCCTTAGGGGGCCAAGCAGCCGTGTATAAGACGCAGCCAAACGGAAAAGCACATTAGGCAGAAAAGGATGGGCATGGGGCGATGTTGTCACTACATCTTAACGTAGTAAATGCATTCCAGGTTGTTGTTTTCTAATGTTTTCCATTTTCATACCTTTAGGACTGGAATAAAAATTGTTTTTGCTCGACTTTAATACCACACTGATGAAAGATATCGTAAAAAAAATATTTTTCGGCTTTTCATTTTGTAACCATTGTCCTTACGCACTGTTTACAGGCTGGGGACTGAGATACATGCAAATGCCTAACCTAAAGCGTTCATACACGGCCGGAGAAATCGACTGAGATATTTCCGTAGAAACTTTATCAAGCAAATAGGACGGGTTGACGCCTTCGAACGTCCAACCCGGGTTTTGCACTTTGATTCGAAATCAAAAAGGAGGAACAGTCAGATGTGGGGCCGTGCACAAATTACGTAACGGTGATTTTACCAATTTTTGACCCCCTCCCTATGTAATGTTTTGTAACGGTTTGGCACGCCACTGCCCTAATATTACGTAACGATTTAAAGACCACTACCCCCCCCCCCCAAAAAAAAAATTAACTTATTTTCATTTCAAATTTTCTTAGTTTCACACAAATGCAAACGCTGTCGAAAACCACCCTCCCCCCTACGTAACGTTTTGTAACCCCCCTCCCCCCTATGACCATTACGTAATTTGTGTAGTCCCAGTGGAGGAGGGCGAGAAAATTGATATTTTTTTTCTTAAAAATTATACTCTTTAGAACTATTTCTTTGCGTTCCCGAAATTACGTAATTTTTGAAAAAAAATTGTAAGCGGCGCCATTTTTATTTCGTGCTTTGTTTTTCTAACATTTTTGCGTTCGGCTAATTTAATTGAAAAATTTTTGCCTGCGGCGCCCTTTATCTTCTCACTCAAAACCAAGATCCCCGTTTTAGGAAAACTGATCCCGTCTCTGTTTCTAAATTTTATCGAATAAAAGTAGAGTATGACCATGGGGGAAATAATTTTTTTCTACGGTATGACGAAAATTTCGAGAAAGTTGAAGAAAAAAATAAAAAAAGTGGCAGAGCTCAAGTTTTTCGTAAAAAAAAAACGTTTTTTGTAAAGAAACAGAGCAAAATAAATCTTTTCACCCCTTTTTGGTTGTTACAAATATTGGCAGCCCCTTATTTTTCGCTTTTACCCTCCCGCTAGTTTTGACGAATTGGTTCGCTACATGTTTCGAGATCATGTCATAAAACACCTCGAAAATATCAAATGTAGTGTAGGGCCAGCTTTATTTAAAATCAATAATATCGCAAGCAAAAAGCTCTGCTGGAAAAACAGCGCCGTTTATTGATTTCTTTGGCTGCTAGTGCTAGCTGCATGGTTTGGCCGTTTCCGGATAGATGTCACTAGTAGAACAGAATGGAAAGAAATTTAATTAAAAACGAAAATATTTCTTTCTAATGTTAACAACCTCACGAGTTTATCGCTCAGTATCGTAAATAATGGACCCTGCCGCCTCCTTTAAGCGAGAAAAAGCTGTGGTATGGACCTGAAAACATCTAATTTTTAATTAGATTAGATGTTCAAATCTGTCCCCTTTTTGAGCCTCACAATATCCCAATCTATTGTAAAACTCTTGGCGCGTAACAGCCAACATTTCAGGGGTGATAGAGTTGCCCGCCTCCAAAATTTTCGCCCTCAACTCCTGTATAGTCGTAGGCCGTAAGTGAGGGTGTTGGAAAATTTTGTCGTGCCAACAACCCCATAGGAAAAAGTCATTTGGCGCAAGATCTGGTGATCGAGGAGGCCATCGGATATTTTCATACGTGGAAATAATTCTATCACCAAATACCTGACGAAGGTAATTTGTAGCCTGGCGTGAATTGTGGGATGAACAGCCATCTTACTGAAACCACAATTCGTCCAAATTTATGTTGAGTTCCATCAACCGTAGTAAAACCTGGTGTTGGATAAGATCAACATATTTTTGGCTATTCAAATTCCCTTCAATGAAAAAGGGTCCAATAATGTGATCCCCGACAATATCGCTCCAAACATTTAATTTTTGAGGATGTTGCGTTCTAACACTTGCGCGCGGATGTTTATTTTCGCGGGACCAATAGCGGCTATTTTGTGGATTGTGAGAGCTATGAAGTTCAAATGCCTTCTCGTCACTAAACAAAACTTTTGATAGGAAATTTTCGTTCCTGTCACATTTATCCCTCATAACCTCACAATATTCTAACCGGCGAAAATAATCACCTGCTTGCAATTCCTGCGACTTCCCAATCTTAAACGACTTGTAGCCGTATTTTTTTAGGATCCATTGGCAAGTACTGTTGGGAATATCCAGTGCCTCCGCAATCGGTTTCGTCGAACATGGTTCATGTGCCTCAACGTAAGCGCATACCATTTCGTCTCGTTCCACCCTGTGTGGAAGAACGGGATGCTCTGGTATTTCGCCGTCGTGGTAACACTTTCTACAACCATTTATGCACCCATACCTTTCAAAACGATGATAAATGTTGTAGACAGTTTTAGCCACAGGAACCGGTCGATCTGGAAACGCAAAAACAAAAAGCCCAATGACCTCGTCCGCACTGTCACTTTTTATGTAGTTTTTAATAATAAAAATCTTTTCTTCTCGAGTATACGGCATTTTAAAAACACAAAATTTACGAAACTGAAGCGACTCGAAAGGAAATAAAAATGCAATGCCTGTGAATCCCAGTTTTTCCTCGATCATCTCATGGTGTGGCCGCCATCTAGCGAAATTTGCAGACATCTTGTCAACGGTTATTATTGCAACTATAATTTATGCTCACAATGAAAGAGTGGCGACAATTTTTTCTCATGAAAGCAGTCCGGAGATAATAACAAACTGGCACCATTGCTCAATATACCTGTTTCTTTTGTGCGCGCAGAACTTTCTATGCCATTTCTGTTTGATTTATTGAAATCCTATCCCTAAGGAAAATCTTAGGAACCCTGTAGAAGCGAGTTATAGTTTATTTTGAAGTTTTTTAAAGACCTTTTTAACGATGTGTATCACCATGTAATTTTTTGTTTTTATTTTTTTTTTAAATTTTGAAAACACCATTTTGATTATTTTTCAAAAAAATACTATTTTTTTCCAGTATTTTTTTAATATTTTTGGAAAATTTCAGGATGGAGAAGTAATTGGTTCTATTTTTAAAAAAATAATATAAAAAAACCTTGCAGGAAAAAACAATACATTTTTTGATAAATAGCTATATATTTACTCTTTATATCTAAAAACTTGTCAATTGCTCCCAGTCTTATAAATAAGATACATAAAAGGTTTTTCCAAACTTGTTTATTCCTGCAAAATTTTGAGTATTTCTTCAATTGTCCTCCCCTCCACCCAAGATCTTTTCACTCACCTATTATACATTTAAACATGTTAATTCCTGCAAAATGTTTAGCTCCTCCCATTACTTTTTATTGTCCCTTACCCCTATTTGTATCATTTCTGGTTCAGACAGGAAAAGTTTTGACAATAATTAATTGCAAACCTGCGGTTTATGTGATAAATTGCTATTTTTTAATTTAAAACATTTATCGGAGTCGTGTGTTGTAAAATGGCACAAAATAAGCCAAAACAATGGACAAAATTTTTTGTGAGGTGTTGTGATCCATTAAGTCAGGAGAAACATTGCGGAAAGTTACGGAATGTCACAAATTGGATGACTTCCTTTAAAGGGGTGGAGACTGGCATGAAAATTTGTGACAATTGTCGAATGAAACTTTACAAGGAACACAAGGAACAGGATGAACAACCATCTCCTGTAGCAGGGTAAGTAATAGTAACGAATACCTACCTACATTTTTACTTGTTTTTTTTTTGTGTGTTGTGGCTCTGCTAATAATTTTAGGGTAATTATTTAGTATCCGGTTTTCTGCCATTTTTGGTTTTAAGTGAAAAATTCTTTATGGGGGCACCTACAGGCCTATAAGTCTGATTTCATCCTTTGCAAAAATTTATGAGTTATTAATACATAAGAGTCTGTTAGATTTTTTTCTGACAAATTCACTTTTAAACGATTTTCAACATGGCTTTCTCCCGAAAAGGCCTACAGAATCGGCTCTTTTAGAGTTGAACAAGTCAATAATTTCGACTCTTGAATCTAGGGGAGCGGCCTGTGGACTTTTTTTGGATTTATCAAAAGCATTTGATACAATAAATCATGAAATTCTTTTGGAAAAATTAGAAGCGTACGGGGTTAGAGGAAGTGCTTTGGATTTATTTTGCTCGTATCTGACTGAAAGACCACAAAAAGTTACAATAAATTTGAACAACAATAAAATAACGTCAGAATCAAACGTCATAATGACAGGAATTCCGCAGGGAAGTATCCTTGGTCCTCTGCTCATTGGTATTTATCTTAATGATCTAAACCATGTCATCAAAAATCCAAATCTTCTGGCCAATTACGCAGATGATGGCAACGTAGTGATGCCGGTTTATCGGGAGGGGAACATCCATGAGGAATATTTTGACGTACTAGGTAAAGTGTCTGAATACTGTGTTAACAACCAACTCATTATGAACACAGAAAAAACAAAAGCAGTTATTATCTCTAACATGGACATATATGTCCCTAAAAACCTTACTTATGAAGGAGACACATTAACTTTTGAAAGTCACACGAAGGTATTGGGAGTAACTATTGATAAAGACCTACATTTTTTTCACACATCAGAGATCTATGTAAAAAACTATCAGCGGCAAGCTATGCTATTAGAGTTTTAAGTAAAATTTTTAGGTCACAGTTCATTAAAATCAATTTATTATGGTATGTTTTACTCTCAATTAAAATATGGTATATTACTTTGGGGCCATAGTAGTCACATAAATGACGTTTTTATTTTACAAAAACGTGTTATTAGAATCTTGGTAGGAATCAAGCCATATGCTTCTTGTAGAAATAATTTTAGAGAAAATAAGTTGTTAACGGTCCCGGGTATTTATATCTTGGAATGTTTACTGTATTTGGGAAAAAATCCATTACTTTTTGCTAAATATGCCGGTACTAGAACCTGTAACACAAGAAACAAAAACAACATGTATATATATCCAAAACATAGACTAAGTATTACTGAAAAAAGCCCGGATTATGCTGCAATTAAATTCTTTAATAAACTTCCAAACAAAATAAAAGATATCCAAAGCTCAAACTTTACAAAAAAAGAATGCTTTAATCTAATTTGTAAGATAGAACCCTACAGCATTAGTGAGTTCCTAAATTTTAATGAATTTTAATGTCTTTTATTTTGGTAATGTATATATGTGTGTCTTTTAAGTAATGTTCGCCACATCTGGTTTCTGTTTTTTTTTAAATATTATTTCAATGTTTTAACCATATTTTAACTAATTTTATATTATATTGTTACTATACGTTATTGTCTGTTGTAATGTTATGTTTTGACTTGTGTGTGTGCAATTTTAACAATTTTTAGAAATTTTCTGGTCAGAAACTCTCAAACCGATTACTATTAGAAATAATTTTTAACGAAGTTGCAACTGCAACTTATTTATATACCTTTGTTATTTTTACAATTTTTTTGTAGATTTTTATGACGATCCGATTTTACCTATTGTAAACAATTGTCTGTTCTGGGGTCCCTAGGACCCCAAATCCGCAACCGCCGATTTTTTTTTTTTAATTTTTTTGATGCAAAAAGGGGTGTCGCCGGTGCCGGGGGGGGGGGGGGTTGTGAGGGTTTTTTTTGGTTGTTTTGGGTTGGGTTGGTTTGAGTATTTTTAAGTGGGGTTGGGTTGGGTTGATTTAAAAAAATAAAAAAAAAAATTTTTTTTTAAAAATAAAATTCGGCGGTTGCGGATTTGGGGTCCTAGGGACCCTAGTAGGTGCCTCCATAAAGAATTTTTCAAAAAAAATCTAAATGGCAGAAAACCGGATACTAAATAATTACCAATTTTATTAAATGTTTTCATATTAAATTTTTTTTTTTATTGTTACAGACCTTCCGCTCAAACTCCAGATTCTCCTTTTCAAGAATGTGATGAATCTATGGACCTTCTAAACCAGTCGTTGCAAATTATTGGGGAATGAGAGTGTCCAAAGAAAAGGCTGAAAAAGTGAAAGCAGTGATCGAAAAAAGATTAGGTCGGGAACAATACTCAATAGTAGAAAAGACCAAAGAAAAAAACATGGACGAGTGCGAAATAATACAACAATTAAAAGAAAAATTTCAGTTAGTTCAAAAAAGAAGCGAAAGAATTTTAATTCTATCTTGTCTTTGGAGTTTCCCAATACATGACCAGGATGGTAAAAAAAAAATGGTCAAAGAAAAAGGAATTTTATCCACACCTAATGTAGAAATGGTAACATCATTTTACCTTAGAGATGATGTGAGTAGACCCATGCCTGGAAAAAAAGATTTTGTTGTTGTAAGAAAAGAAGGAACTAAGGAGCATCATCAGAAAAGGTTAGTTTTGACTAATATCAAAGAAATATATTTGCATTTTAAGAAAGAGCATCCAGACCTAAAAATTGGTTTGTCTAAATTTAGTGAATTGAGACCAAAAAGTTGCATTTTAGCAGGAAAAAGCGGTACACATTCAGTGTGTGTGTGCACAATACATCAAAATATGAAGTTAATGATAGAGTGTTCTAAAATAAACAAGTTTATCTTAAATGATAAGGGTAATCCTGCTTTACCAGACTACCATGCTTGCCTCTCAAAAATGATGTGTAACCCACCAGGAGTTCACTGCTTTTTGGACAAATGTGAGATATGCCCAGGAACTGAGAATTTAATGAAAAGTTCTAAGAAGCAATGATTGACAATGTGACTTTTAAGAAGTGGATATTTGTAGATAGATGCAATATGGAGACATTAATTAAACCAGCAGAGGACTTTATTCAAGAATTTTCGAACGACTTGATTAAATTAAAATCTCATTCTTTTTACACTCACATGCAAAAAGAATACTACAATGAGGTAAAAGACAATTTAAAAAAGGGGGAAGCACTAATCACATGCGACTTCTCTGAAAATTATTCATTTATTTTGCAGGATGAAGTGCAGTCCTATCACTGGACAAATAGCCAGGCAACCCTACATCCTTTTGTAATATATTACAAAACTCATGAGGGAAAACTGGGTCATTTAAATTATATATTTATTTCAGACTGTTTGGTACACAACACTGTGGCATTTCATCTTTTTTTAAACCACCTTATGCCTGAACTAAAGAGGCAAATTGATAATTTAGACAAAATTATCTATTTTTCAGACGGCTGTGCCGCACAGTATAAAAATAAAAAAAAATTGTTAATATTGCGTACCATCTCGAGGAATTTAAAATTAAAGCAGAATGAAATTTTTTTGCCACCTCCCACGGGAAGAGTGCATGCGATGGACTGGGAGGCACAGTAAAAAAGTTGGCTGCTAAAGCAAGTCTGCAGAGATCATATAATGAACAGATTATGACCCCCGAAGATCTTTTTAAATTTGCAACAGAAAACATTCCTGGTATAACATTTAAATATTGTTCATTAAATGACTACCAGCAACATGAAGTTTTTGGAAAAAAGATACCTGGAAGCACAATCGATACCTGGGACTCAAAAATTGCACTCGATTATCCCCCTCAGTAATGAAAAAATTATTACAAAACCATTTTCACTAAGTAAAGAGGAAAATATTCAATGTCTTTTTGCAACCTGTGGTTTGTCAAACACAGAAATTGAAAACATCGACTCCGGTTTTGTAACCATAAACTATGACTGTCTTTGGTGGATGGGATGTATCATTGGCAAAAATATAGAAAGCGGGGAATTAAAAGTTCGTTTTTTACATCCTCATGGTCCCTCTCCGTCTTTTTACTTTTCAAAGCCAAAAACTGATATATATACGCTAACCGCAGAAGAAATGACAGATTCCTCAAATATTTTACAAAAAAAATTAGCAACCAAAATATTTTTTATTGTAAATTTTCTATTATTCTTACTTTTCATTTTTTTCTTATACCCATATTAGGTAAATTAGCCCTGTATTAAATATCTTATTATTTTTTTAAAGTATGACTCCATTATTTCTCCATCCTAAAATTTTCCAAAAATGTTAAAAAAACATTGAAAAAAAAGAAATATTTTTTTGAAAAGAATTAAAAAATGTGTTTTTGAGATTTTTCAAAAAAAAAAAAAATTAATTAAGAAAAAAAAATAAACAAACTATATTGTGTCACACATTTTTAAAAACCCTTTAAAATGAGCTATCACTCGCTTCTATAGGATCAATAGTTTTTGAGATATTACTATTTTTGTAAGTGTGTCAAGGACATATTGGTCAATTTCTTGATTTTCAAAAATCAATAAAACAAAAACCGCTTATTTTGGATTTTTGAGTTTTTTTGATAAGACGAATAAGTGTACCAAAAATCATCAAAATCGGAGATGGTCAAAACTATTACCTGGTTGACTTGATATGGTTTGACCCTTAAGCTCTCGAGAGATCAGATTAGAATAGTGAAAGGACTCTTAACCGGTCACTTTTCAAGGAAGAACCCATTTGTAGGCTGTGTGAAGGGGACGACGAATTATCCTTTCACATAATCTTTAAGTGCCCGGCACTTAACTACTGGAGAACCCGGCACCTCTCAGAGGATACTTGTAAAGAGGGTGCTGAACCTAGCGAAGGCTTCGAACCTCTGTTAGGTTACCTTGCTGTATACCCAATGAGCATTTTTGTCTATATAAAAGTTACAGCAAATAATATAAAACCTTCATAAAATAACCAAAAGTTATATTATTTAGTATTGGTGATAATTTTATAACTCTAATATATCTCTTAAATGAGTAAAAAAGACTTGAAAAACAACTGTTCAACACCAGCATATAGATTTTATAAAACTTCCTTATAAGCCCTCAAGTATAGAGATTATTATAAAAAGGTTTTACAACACTACATAACAAATTAAAGGTTTTTATGGATTTAGAAATATAGATTTTCCATCTTTCTTCACTTTGCTTGTTATGTATTATTCTTTTTTCTTTTTACAATAAAAAATTTTATAAAATGGTGTTTAGCAATCTTCTAAAATAAATAAAAGTGAAAGTGAAGCAGGAATATGAATATTTATATACTATAGTCAAATAAAAGCTGTTTTTCAAGTCATCCTAATCTGAAAATCAGCTGCGGTCCCGTGTGTACTGTATAGTTTTCGAATACACTCACGTAAATTTCATGGGCTCCAAAAATACTTGAGAAAACGGGAAAAAAATATTCATTGAAATATCAGTTTTTTTTTTCATACGCGTTTTTTTCTTTCTGGGACAAATATTGAATTTTGTATGTTGTTCTTAACCCTAACAAGCAATATTTCGATTGAAACACATGTTGAAACCCCATAAATAACGTTTTTATTTAGGCCAAAAACCTATTTTTGTAATCCAAAATGGCGAAAATTTCCGACAATTCTATAAAAAAACCAATACAACTATACCACTGTTTACCTCGACAAACACTATTTTATGACCCTTTTAAAAAATGATGCTACTTGGAACAAAGGGCTGCAGATGGCGCAGTGTTGAACACTGATGGTCCCTTTCTGCGAGCTTAACATAATTACCATTGTTCTCTTTTCCTAAATGCATTCCTCGAGAGATCCAGCATACTACACATACCAGGAAAAATACCCGCCTCCACACACTTCAAGCCCGCATAACTGTCAGAGGTAACTATCTCAAGAATATAGTTAGATTGCGGGGTCGAAGGATGTACAGGCGAGTATTTTCCGGGGTGTTCACATTTGCCGCCGACCAGCAGTATCAGCGTATGCGCTCGACGTTTCACGGTGCGTTTTTGCGACCTTAACACGGCTACTATATTGTTCTCTTTTTCTAAAACACGGTTCCCATCTATGCGTTTCTCATTCGTGGGTCCCCCGAATCAAAACACGTATCACGTGGTCTAAGCGAGATTTGCCTATAAAAGTTCATGTCGGACCACGTGATGAGTTTTTTGACTCAGGTTGACTGCGCATGGAAAACGCTGGTGGAAATCGGGTGTAAAATGCATTCGATCCCGATATATGTCATCGGCAACTATCTCAAGAAGATTTGGATCTCTTATCTCTCTCAGATTGATGTAATTAAAACAAGATAATAATGGTATGGTATCTCGCAAAAACGCGCCTTTTGATGTCGCAAAAACGCTCCTTTTGATGTCCCAAAAACGCGCCTTTTGATGTCACAAAATGAACCTTAAAAAATCTTGTTTGTTTTGTTATTATAATTGCCAAAATAAATTAAAATTGTTTTTTTGTTCTAAAAACAGTTGTATTATAATCACTATATAAAGAAATTAATAACAACATTATAGAAAAAACCTTATGGGCAAAAAAGGTTTATGAATGAGTTCATAAGAATATTACAGACACCAATTTATATAACTATTGTGTGTGAGTTCCCAAGTTTTTATAAGTGTCTCTCGAAATATTTTCAATATTATCTTATATAAATTTTTTGTTGGTTAATTAAGTTTTATAAGTGGGTTGATAGCAACATTTTAAAGCCAATCTATTATATATCTTTAATTGATAGTTACTTACGGTTTTATAGGTGGGTTAACAGAAAGATTTCAAACACCAATTTATATAACTTTTGTCACTGATGACTTATATTTTTATAAATATGTTGGTGGAAACATTGTTAACACCAATTTATATAACATTTGAACCGATGACTTTAATTTTTATAAAGATGTCCGTGGAAATATTGTTAACGCCAGTTTTATGTTACTTTAGGGTACCATCAATTTAGAGACATTAATAAAACAAATATACAAACTCAATTCTTGTAGGAAACTTCTAAATATCCTAGGGTATCAATGGAACCCTCTCTATAATAATTCTATAAATATCTGTCACCAGAAGTTTCTGAAAATGCTCATTGGGTATATTAAATGAACCAATCAATGTTTAAGACTATGGGACGCATGTCGTTTTTAATGTAATTATGAGGTTTTATTCTTTAAACTTGAGTGACCTTGTTGGAATTTTGGACTCACTATAACTTTTTAAATCACAGGTTTTATTAATAATTCAAGAAAAAAAAATGGAAAAAGATGGGTTTGTCCCTGTATAGTAATGCTTTGTTAACTAGGTGACTTCCTCAGATTTTTATTTCCCTTTTTATTCCTAAATTTGCGGATGTCACATTTCTTCACATTAATAAGAAACGAAAATTGACATTTTTAATTCATATATTTTAATCGAAGAAAAATTAAAAACTGTCAAAACAAAAGTTTTGCTTCCTGATGTTTGGACGAGAACGCTACCTTCTTAAATAAAAAAAGCCTATTACATCTAAGTAAACAACAATTTTGCCCTATTTTAATTTCGACCCTCTCTTCTTCTTTGTAACATTTTCCCAAACTCCCCCTCCTCCTTAAATTAATTAAAAAATACTTTGAAGTATTAGTTATTTTTTTTTTATCGTTTTTCAGATAAAAATAGTAACGGAACACAGTTGCAAACTTCCCTCCCTCGTAACACTTCACCTACTCCCCCACGCCGCGTTACATAACTTATGGACGCCACCACAAGTTGCAATCTCTAGGTATAAGGCAAGGTATAGGAAAAGAATCCAAGAAGGAAGGGGGAGTGGGCAATTGTTCTCCTTCTTTTACGCATCTCATTCCAGTGCATGTTGACGCCTATCCAAGTAAAAATACCTAATCAAATGCGGTATGGTTCGGCTTAAAATCAATTTTTAGATACCCATCCTTCAAACCAAACTTTCCTTAAACTATAGTCGTTAGTAAATATCGCACTTATAGACCTTCATATCCCAGTTACAGTCCCGTGACTCGATGATTCACTAAAACGATGAAGGTCTATAGGTGTTTGGAATCTCGATAATACAATTGCCATCTCTATACTTAACTTAAGGCTATTTGGACTTCAGTTGAAATCCAAAGAAATATTTCTTATGCTAATGTAACCAAACGAATGCGAACAAAAACGTAACATACAGATGCCGATAATTGGGGCTTAGAAACTGAAGCAAACGTAATGTAAGTTACAAAATTATTTTAGTACCGTCGTTCTTGGGGTCGAGGTCCGCGATTGAAAAAGCAGTGAGTCACAATTTCGGTGAAAATTCTGACACAACAACGGGTCTACTTGGCATATTTATTTGCTTCAGTTCGGGGTTCTTTTATGAAGGCAGTTATAGCACGTCAAGCCGTCACAAAACTGTGTGCGCACCGTAGTCGAAGTACTCTTAAGTCACTGCCTTATCACTTTGATTACGATTTTTAAAATCTAAACAAAAAAATGTATGTTTTCTTTTTGTTCATTAAAGGAGGAAAATGCATTTAAGGTCTCTAGTCGGTTAAAAAATCCAAAGGTCCACCAACACAACGCCTTAGAGCAGAACTATCCTAACTGACATTTTGGCCATTTTCGATTTTTTAGCGGATAAAATAACTTAAGAAAAGGCGGAACTTTTGCATAAAAAAAGCTAAAAATTGCAAAAAATAAAAATACAGGGCATCAGTGCTGCTGCTGAATTTTGGTTGCCATTATTCACAAAAAACGCTCTGCTGAAAAGTTTACTTTTTTCAGATAGGACAGTTCTGCTCTAAGGCGACGACATATGACATCACATTTTATTTGGCTAACCGGAAATTCAACACATACTTGATCTATATCGAAATCATGACAGTTTATTTTTTTTGACGGTTATTCGCCATATTTGTTGTTGTTTTCGTTTACTTATTGCGATTGAATGCAAGATTATATAATTTCTGTGTTATGACAAGTTATTTCGGTAAACTTTAGGAGTTTTCTGTTCGCTGTGAAGATTTTAAGTGTTCTTACGTTGGTAAAATGAGGGTAAGTAAAAAAATTACCTATGTTTTTTTAGGATGCGTTTAAACTCCAAAAAAAAACTTGGGCAGTTATGGATGCAGCCATTTGGTTTGGTGATTTTGTTAAAAATGTGCTGCAAGCAAAATATCATGATTTTCATACCCTAAAATAAATTCCATCCCATTCCCTAATTTTGCAAGACTTACATTCCGGCAACTTCACCTCCTCAGGTATCGGTGGCGGTTCCCATTGACTTTTCCTAATCTTGATATGATAATAGTACGGCCTGCCATACTTGTCTTTGGCGCATTTCCATTTTGGAGGCAACTTTGCCGGCGGAGGGATGGGCCCGGCAAATTTCACTTGGCTGGGGTCCTCCTCTTCTTTTTTTACGTCGAGGAACACTGGTGGTGTCGAGGGTAACTACAGTTAAAATATTCACATTGAAGTAAAATTGTCAGAAATACACTAAAGTTGTTTTGCCATCGGTTAATTATGATCACCCTATCTAAACTGCCTTAAATTTTGGTAAAACTGCCCCAAGTTCAATTTTGCATAAAAAAGGATATTTAAAAAACAACAAGTCTTAAAAACTTCAATTCAAGAAAAACGTTAGTACAAAATCATAATTTGCCTCCCGCCCCAACATTATTTCTAAATTTTGAAACTAAAAATGTAATTTTAAAAAAGGAATTTGTTGTCCGTGAAAAATAAATAAAAAGAAAGGTTCATGGCATATCGGACACACATGTTGCTTTTCAATTAATTACGACCAAGCCTCCAAGATCTAATGGATAGTCCAGAAACCTACAGGCCTGTTTCATCCTTGTTAGGAATCAGGGTAACATAGGACTGTACCTGGCGTATGAAGCATAAGATAAGCAACCACACCCAGCGAATTTAACAACTTTCGTCGTCAAACAACGCGGGATGTTGGATGGCTATATGCAGCGCGCCGCCTGTCGGAATAAAGCGAAAAGCAAAACGTTAAAGGATGCAAATATCAATAAGAATGAAATTTGCGAGCAGGACAAAAAATTGATACCTACGAAACTGTACCGATTACTGAAAGAAGACCGTTCAAAATACAACGTTCGCAGCAACTCCACCTCCAATTGGAGTTTATACTGCGTCGCCTTATATTAAGGCATTGTTGCGCAAAACAAAGCTAAGTAAAATTTAAAAAAAGGAATTTGTTGTCCGTGAAAAATAAATAAAAAGAAAGGTTCGTGGCATATCGGACACACATTTTGCTTTTCAATTCACTACGACCAGGCCTCCAAGATCTAATGGATAGTCCAGAAACCTACAGACCTGTTTCATCCTTGTTAGGAATCATCAGGGTAACATAGGACTGTACCTGGCGTATACGCCATATATACAGAATTAATTGAAAAGCAAAGATATGCCACGAACCTTTATTTTTTTAAATGTAATGCTTACAGGGGGTTGCGTTTGAGTAACCTCAGGTAAAGCTTGCAATCCTGGTATATTAAGACCTAAAAAATAAATTAAAATTATATTCGTCTCATGTTTCAAGCCCCCTCTACAACTTTCCGATTCGCTGTGATTGCAAAAAAACATTCTAGCAATATTTGTATTGTTTAGACATTATTATTTTTTAATAACCACTAAAGTTGGTATAAGACTTACTATTACCCTTATACAAAGTCTTATTATTAGAATTTTTTCTGTGTGTTTTTATAAATCCTGCGGCCAACCATTAACCCATCCTTTATAATATATAAGTACCTGGCAGCTGGGCGTGAGTACTAGGCAACATGGGAATAGTGCTGATCATTGACTGACCAGGGTATGCTCCCCAAGTTTGAGCCTCTGCGCGATTACCTACAAAAATTTAAATTAAAATATTTTGTAGTCTAACATACATTTTCTCTTTCATAATGGGGTGCTCATTGTCCAATAAGAGCATATTTGAAAACTACGGAAAAAATGACGCCAACAGGTACGTATATACAGACCGCTTCAAGCTACTGCGAACATAGGGCGAAAGAAGTCTAATTTGCCAGTGTACGTACATGCAGAGACACCGCACGCCTATCAGTGAAGCAACCAACACTCAGGCTTCCGACCGCCATTCGCTGCCGTTCGCCTTGTATTTAGTACGCCTCTAACCACGGTGCTGTGTGGAGCGTAGTCAATGAAACCGGAATTTGGTCAATAAATACGCAAATTTTTATAACGTAATTTTCTTATTTTTTGTCACTGATAAATAAGAGCGTTTTATTGTCAACTGCTCAGATTTATCAGTGACGACGTGTTACAATGAAAATAATAAGGAGAAACAAAATAAAAGCAAGTTCTCAAAATAAAATAATACATTCTAAAAACCAAAAAGATTCTCCCAGTCAAAAAAAAATTAAAGCAAATGTTCGAAAAGTCCTCCTTGCTCGGCTAGACAATATCCGAGCCTCCTATAAAAACCCCTTCCAACGTTTCCAAGCATGTTAGGGGTAATAATTTGAAAAGCTTCTTCAAAAACAGATAGAAGTCATTAGGAGCAAGATCGGGAGATCGAGCTGGCCATAAAATAGTTCCCCGTGTACTTATAACCCGATTAGGAAATACATTATCAAGATATTCCCTAACAAGGCCAACATTGTGAGCGGAACAACCATCTTGTTGAAACCATGTTTCACCAAATCTTACACCTAACAACTGCCTAGCAGTTGGAATAATGTGCTGCTGCAGTAGATCCAAGTATCTAGGACCATTCAAATTGCAATTGCCGTTAATAAAAAATGGCCCAATTACGTGTTCCCCTACAATACCCTCCCCCCCCCCAAACATTTAGTTTTTGGGGATACTGTGTTCTTACGTCAAAATACAAATGCAAATTTTCCCTCGACCAATATCGAACGTGTGTTGGGTTATGACGATTTGACCATTTGACCATCTGCACTTTTTCGGCAACTTCGTAGACATCCATTTTTAGTTTTAAAAATGTATTATTTCAATTAAGAACTTACCCATCTGTTTCTCGAGCAAGGCAGAAATAAAACAAAACAATAAAAACAAAATGAATTTCCAAAAGATAACACTGCAGCGTGCTTCGAATCCACCTCGGTCGTACGGCACGGAGAGTAAATTGAACTTGATTCCCCCTATGTTCGCAGTAGCTTGAAGCGGTCTGTATAGCCATCCTTACAACATGACAATAAAAAAAACTAAGGCCCTGGCA
The DNA here is from genome assembly GCA_963921995.1 of Oxystoma pomonae. Lineage (NCBI taxonomy): Eukaryota > Metazoa > Arthropoda > Insecta > Coleoptera > Brentidae > Oxystoma > Oxystoma pomonae. The sequence continues at coordinate 73,617,645 of OY998166.1, read as the reverse complement.
AACTTTGACATTTTTACAGATTTTGTTGAGAATATGTGCATATTAATAACTGGATTTTTTTCTGGATTAATAATTGGAAATCTTTGGTGCATGACGCCAAAAAAAACCCTCACCCTACGAGTTCAAGATTGTTTCAGATCGCATGCACTCAAGCTTTTGTTAAAACATTGGCTTCAAACAAAATTTCCAAAAATTTCCTGGAAATCTGACATGCACTAGGTGCTATCCATGATCATTCCATCAAATTCAGCCCAATAAAAAAAAGCCAAACGAATGTATGTTGCTTATTTATGAAGTTAATTGTCAAAAATAATCCGTTTTTATTTTTCTCAGCTGTCGTTATTACACCGGGTGGGCCAATAATATGTAAACTTATTTTTCTTTGATTAATTTATAAATATATACGTATTTAAAACAGTGGCGTAGCCAGAAATCGACTCTGGACCTATGGCAAATTTTTAAAAATTAGGTAGGTGCCTATTGCTTGACTCTTGAACTTAAGAGAGGGGAGAGGGGCGGTTCAATAGGTGTTGAGTTAGTGCATACGAAACAAAAATAATTATTTTTAGAAGCAAGGCTCATGTAGTCTCATTTGCAGATTTTTTCGAAATTAATCCTTACATGCGCCGCAGGCAAGTTTTGAAAAAATTACACTAAAATGCTATTTTTTACGCGTTTCAAATTAAACAAAATTGTAAGAATATTTAATATTGGTATAGCACCGCAGGCGAAAATTTTGACAAAAAAAACAAAAATTCTTTAACTCTTGATCTCTTAGGTTTTTTGTAAAATATTTTTGAAAAAGTGGATTGGGTTGGATACCAAGAAGGGGTATGATTTGTCGCTAAATCATAAATGCGCCGCAGATGAAAAATAAAAGAAAATTTATACTAAAAATCTCATTTATTACACGATTTGAATGGTGGTGATAAAAATTCCTTAGAATTAAACTAAAATTATAACAATATACAAACCGGAGTAAAGGGTCAGCTATAGTTCTCCCTGGGGCTCTTGATCATGATTAATTTATTGTAGATTGGGTTCGACCTTCTGGGGGGGGGGGTTAACCCCCAAAACCCCCCCTGGCTAAGCCACTCTTTAAAAATTGTTTTTAAAAATCTTGGAAACAAATCTATGAACTCTAAATCAACATTATTTATCTTTAGGTTCTGGTAACTTTTTAACGTAAAAACTGACATAGGTATTTAGTGCAATTTAACCTATGTTGCGCAGGCAATTTTTTGTTATTGAAATAAGAAAGCCCATATAATTTCACGTGTGACGAGGTACCACTCATAAAACTCGGCTTATTTATATGATAGTTACGTTAGTTTAAAGTTCCTGCAACCAAAGTTCTAAAATTTATAAAACTCGGTTAAGGAACATAAAAGTTATTAGAAAATCAAAATACTCCAATTTAAGATTTTAGATATAGTGACAGATGTTTTAATAACCTAATAACGACAATTCAAGATTTATAATGAAACCTTTATAAATTTAACGAACTATCAGTTTCATAGGGGACCTATTATAAAAAAAGAATCTGTTTTTATAATAACTGTTTAAGTAATTGTTGTTGCAGTTATGTGGTAGCAGTTTAATAAAACCGTATTTACTAACCCAATAAACATTAAAGTTGCAAGGTTACATTCATTACTATTACAAAAATTATCGTGCCTTCATGTAATTTTATGAAACCAGGAAACCTGGTAATAAAATCCGATCACCTTTTGACCACGCACGTCAATTGAAAATTGTATTTTTGGGCTGTATTTCCTCCAAACGCGCGATCATTAAAAGAAATGAAATTTTATTGAAATTGTGGAAATTTAAAGGCATACAATAATCTTAAGGGACTCACCTTGAATGCTGGTTCTATCTTCGAAAAGGGAGCTCCCTATAGGACGTCTTGTTGTTCTGCCTTTACTACCCTATTCACCACTTGATAAGGAGTTTTTTGAAATGTTTTGTAAGGATTTTAGGTCGAAAAAATACCGTAATTTTGCACTTGAAAATATGCCGAAAAATTGCAACGTGCCGTTAGCTAGAAATCTTGTTGGCACCACACTGTCTGTCTCGTCGCGCACATATCCTTGCGCAGCTCGTCGACGGCAGGCAGCCCAATTAGAAAATTGTATGCAATAATTTGTAATATCATATAGAATTTTGCAAAATTAACAAAATATAAAAAATAAAAATAAACGTGCGTAGACACCTTTATAAGAACTGGTAATCAAACTTATAAAACTTGAGGTAATTGAAAATGTTACTTGGGAGCGCAGCGCATAATTTTTTTTATGTCAACTACTCCTCAGAAAAATGTGTGATATATCCTCAACTTAAGTATGAGAAATTTGACTTTTTTGACTTGCAACATTAAGCACGTCTCGAGGACTTACGGAGATTTTTTCAAGTGTCCCAAATTTGGAACGAAATTACACGATGAAAAAGCAGACAAAAATGGTGTAAGAAAACTTTTCGGTAATTTAAGGGTCCCAAAAATATAATAAAATCATATAATTGGCATTTTTTTTAACGCAACGAACCCCATTTTATCAATCGAATAGGCTTTGCCAAAGATGTACAAAATGAGTTTAGAAGTTTTATGCTCAATGGCTTACCTCGGGTGGCAGCATAAATGTCCTGCGTCACAGGAGCAGGTAATGCCTGCCACTGACCGATGCTGGGGTTCCAAACGTACTGGAATCCTTTGCTGGGGTCAAAGGGGGCAGTGAACCTTGGATCGGCCCCGATCATCATACAATTCATCTCGTGTTGTCTCCACATTTCCCTCTGTTTTAACCTAGAATAGTTAATAAAAACTATGAGACCAAATTAGTTGGAGTAGGAGTCGTGTTTAATAATATAGACCTACAAACTCTTGCCTAAAGATAAAAACTTTGAGTGATTGTTTAACTTATCGGACAACTTTTAAGAGGTTACATCCGGTGAAGTTCAAATATGCACACAAAATTTAAGACAATAATTTTTTGATCTAGTTCAAACACAAAGTTCGATTATACAACCTACAAGTAGTACTGGATATGAACCTGGAAAAGTGTCGAACTAAATTTGTATATTTCTTATCTATACTAAGTAACCCAATTCGATAGTTTGCCGGATACTTGCCCTTGATTTGAAAAACTAATATTTATGTCAAAGCACTCCCAAATCAAGCCATTTCAAAAGATAATATGTCTGCCTGAATAGTTTTTTAAAAACAGCTTAAAAAATTTTGCCAAAATATTTTAGCCTAATTTTTTAATTTCTGGATTGCAGCAAATATATTATACTACGAATATCTAACCTTCTTTCGTGTTCCTTTAACTCCATTTGTAAAGCAAAAAGTTTTCTTCTTTCTTGCTTGCTTATTCTGAGAAATTCGGCTGAGGGTTTGTCTTTATCTTCTTGTTTAGAGCCTGTCAAAAGGAAATCAATTTTAGAAATGTGCCTCTCAGAAATAGGTATAGTTACTCACACACGGTGGACGTTAACAGAGATAGCTAAAATATAGAGTATGTTAAATTGAACATAACTTTTACCATACCTTTTTTATTGCTTGATTCTCTTTCAGATTTGTATCTTGACCAACTTGATCTGTACCTCGCTTCACTCTTTCTGTAACTTTCTTCCTCTTCTACACGATTTCTACTTTCCATGAACTTCTTGTTAGCTTCTTTTTCGTGCTCCTTCATTTGTTCTATCCTCTGTTTCTTAGGAATCCTGAAGCTTTCTTTCAAGTTCATCCATCCTTCCAGTAATTTCTTAGCCAGGAATCGGATTTCTTCTTCCGTCTCACTTAAAGACTCCTTTTTAGATTTATCACCGTGTTTACCAGACATTTTTTCAACCGCTGGTAAGACTTTGCTTTCAATAAGAATGGTTCTGTTTTGTATCGGTAAGACGGCCAAAGTTTGGAGTAGCTCCAATTTCGAAGACTCAAACTGTTTATTTGCTTTAGCCAGTTGTTCTGCGTCTACAATATATCCGTGGATAAGTCTTAAACCGTGGTAATCTAAGAACAGGCGACGACATGGTAGTTCACCTCTTCTTAAGACATGCAGAAGTTTCTTTCTTTGTTCTGGGTCTTTGGCTCTGACCATTAATCTACTTAGCTTAAGAGTATGCTGTTGGTTCTTAAGACCAGTTGTCGCCAACATTTCCAATTCTTCTTTGAGCTGATCAAGGTCTTCAAATATGTCTTTTCTGATCTTCTTTTTGGGCTTAACCGGAGTTGGTATTTCTATTCCAACAGCCGTTGCAGCGGCTGTTTCGTCTGTTTTCTTTTCGACATCTGCGGTTTCACCAGATGTTGTTTCTAAAGACGCCTCAGTACCAAATTCTTTGGCTAAAGCTGCAGAGATTGCGCTTTCAATGCTTTGGGCAATGCGGTCATCTTTTTGAATTGTCTTTTCCAGAGGTTTTTGAATTTCTTCTTCTTCTTCTTCTTCGTCTTCCGATGCGTCTGGACTGTCACCGAGCCAACCTCTGCATGATGGTGCTTCGCAATAGCATTTTTGAGCTTCTCGCCTGTAACACAAATTTTCCTTACTTCCACCTCAAATATTACCAAAAAATTTGTGAACTTTGCGAAACTATTGAAACGTTTGACCAGCGGTTTGCCGCTAAGAAATAGTACTAAAGAAACCAACTTACCCATATCTCTCAAATTGGTAGTCAAAAGTAACTTCTTCGCCAGCTAAAATCGTTCTGGTACTAAAAAATCCAATTCTTAGCTCTCCATTTACAGTCCATTTTTGGGTCTCAGCATTAGGCTCACATGAATGATTGATAAACCTTGAAATATTTCCTAAAATAATATAAATGCTGCTAATATTTATAAATAAATATAAAAATACAAGTTAAGATTTTTTTACAGAGTTCCAAGTGGTCTGAAAAGATATTTACAGTTATGGCTAGGTTCAATGGTTCTTAAGTGATACTCAAAAAAGTACAAAATTTGTCCACTAAACTTTTTTACGGAAGTCATGAAAAGTCCGTTCTTAACAAACTATAAAAAATCATATTGAAAAAAATGAGACTAGTGATTCTGACTGGAGAACTTGTATGTAGCACACATTTTGATGAAAGTGAGACGATACAACCTCATCAAAGTAAACTTTATAAAAAAGGATGGAAATATCGGTCCTCTATACTCTAGCATTGTATAGAGAGAGAGGGATACCTTCTGCCCTCGTTTATTCATAAGCGTCGGAAAATTTAAAAAAAACTAAATTGCTTCCTCTTTTAAGAAACGTGTTAAAGTACCAATAGTTGACAATCTTAAGAAAAAAAATCCCAATTTTTCTAATTTAATACATCTTTAACAAAATGAACACCTGAATTTTCTATTCTGGATTTAATTTGGAGTATCATCTATTGGTAAGGAAACACAGGTGGGTACTTTACCTTATTTATGTACACCAATGCACTTCTGATATTATGACAAGAAAATACCGTAACCAAAAAATGTCAATTTCAGTGACTTTGGAGCAATTGCCTGGTCACTTTTTCTTGAATAGTGTTTTAATAAATCTCATACATACAGTGTATCTAGTTCTGACTAAAATTCAATATTACGTAACGAGAACAGTTTAAAGATGTCCGACATGCGATCTTACGAAATTTATCTGTGTGCTGCATTCTCATATAAAAACATCCCATATCGAGTTCAGAGACCAAAGAAACAAACATATAAGTAACAAGCATAGGTAATTATCTAGCTTGAAAAAATGACTAATTGTTTAATTACTCAAAAACCACTAAACCTAGCGCAAAACTATAATCCATTATAAAAACGTCTCGAAAGTGAGCATTTTTTTTGTGTAAAAAACTTCTGATGGTAACACAAAGAAAATACATAAACATCAAAAATGGAAAGTATTGATTCATGATGATTGTAACAGACCAGGCGAGAGTAACTATGGCTCTCTTCTGCGTCGGCCCCTTTACGTACAGGGTGGGACCCTTTGCGTACAGAGTGGCTAACGGATAAGGCTTCTGGCGTAGAGAAGTGGTGACTCCATCGCCTAGAACATATACGATCAAATCTAATCAACAGTAACGGAGTAAATCACAGAAAGTTCCCTAGCTTAGACTGGTCTCATCAACTATTCTTTTTCCCTTATAGCCCAATGATTTTAGATTTTTTCATTCACAATACAATACTTTTGACGCAGTTAAGTGCCCCCTGTCAAGTAGATGATCACATTTTTCCCCTTCCCAAAATATGGGAAGTCTCCGCCATCTTGAATTTTGTGTTTGTCGATACACACGTATTTTGCATTTTTCGATAAAAAAAACTTTAAGAATTTAATACTCTACAATCTCCATACAGTCAATAATGTTGAAAAAAAATTATTTATAACTAATAATAAGCAAAAAGTGTAAAAAGTTGCGCAGCTTTTTTTAAACTTTTGAACCATTTTTATTAAAAATAGAGAGATTTTGGTCAGGTTTTTTGTCAGTCTGTTATCCTTACCTTTATTCTGGGCAGGCGCAGTAGCGCTATGTCAGGCTGTTACCTTTATTAAAGGTAACCACTGGCGCTAATTAGCGTCGAATAGCGACTACCTTTACCGTTAAAAAGACAACCAACCAAACTTGATGTGATTCTGTGATGAAAGATTTTTAGGTTATAAAAGTTTGTTTTGTTTTACAAAAATTTGGTGTATTTGGATTTTATTTTTTGTTAATCGTGTTTATAGTGGTAGTGGGGTGCCTTTTTTTACCGTTTTTTTTTTTTGGTAAACAGATGAGTAAGTACAATGCAGAGGCTCGATTTCTTCTATTACTCCAGCAAAGATATCTTGCAAAATCATTTGCCTGACTAAATTTATGTTGGGGTGTCTGTCTCCCAGTCCGCTCACTAAATTAATATTTTCCTCCATGATATGGTTAGAAAAACCAATAAAAAAAAGGCTTGTGAAAAAAACAACAAAAGTCAATAAAAAAATAAGGTTACATTTACCGCCAAACGATTGACTACGTTCAAAAGCTCTATTTTTAACCTCTTGAAGTTACCTTTATTTACGGTAACGGTAACCATAAGAGTAACGAAATTTGCCCTTAAACTGCCTGACCAAAATCTCCCTAATAAGTACAACTCCTAAAAAGCAAAGTTGTAGAGGGCTGAACACATCTTCTTCGTGGAAGACATCAAGCTGCGTGAAAAATTTTGATAAATTTTTCTGTTTCTTATATCGAATTTAATCTAAAGTCATTAGTATTAGGTGAGAATCCTTTGGTGCATAGTGAAAGATTTGGATGGTCATTCATTCAAGGTGGTCCCTAAGAAGAAGAACCACTCTTAGTAGACCACTTTCATTAATCCTGACTGAGTTGCTCCTCTTCTGGTATAGAAGTGAGCGATTTGTCTGGGGTCAACGTTTTATTATACCCAAAACGTTAAGTACATGTCTCCTGGTCGCTTACAACCTGGACCAGGGTACAAGTTGCTTCAAAAGGGTAAAATAAAGAGAGGAATGAAATCAAAAGCCTTCCAGGCTGATGTGTCGCTTGAGACATCGCAGACTTCCGTGGAGGTTAACGTTTAGTGAGTAAGAATCTCACACTACCTGAGTGAGTGTAGGCATAGATCCGGTGCCCATGAGGAGTTCCCTCTTCACACACAAAAAATAAATCATTACATTATAAATACATCAAAATTTGTTCGAGAGACATCGGTTTATAAATAAGAAAGTTATGATTTTTTTGAATTATACCTTTGTCGGCCATACTTAATCCAAAATCCACAAGAACCCTTTTTTTACAGACGAATATGACGGTAAACATCTGACAAAAATTTATCTTTATCGGGAAAAATTCTCCTAATTTTCTAACGGTCTTGGACTAATAGCCCTAATTCAAATTTTAGTAAGCATTCACTAGTAACTTACCTTTCAAAGTAGCATCTATAATTGCATCAGGCCTCAAACTCATAAAATAGTGGTGAATATTCTTATCCTCCGAATATATCTCTGCTCTTTTATCAAACTCCTCCTTTCCCAAAACTTCTCCAACATACTCCAAGATAAATTCTCCATAAGGTATATTTGCTGCAGCTTTTATACCCAAACCTTTCTTGTCAGTGTGAAAAACTTCTACTGGGGCCATTTGTTTGTTTTGGAATCTTTTATTGGTACATCTTTCACCCACTTGACATAGCTCCCCACATTCTATCATAAGTAGACGGTTAAGGCAGTCCTCTCCACATACATATTCATCTTTTTTAATATCCTCTTCGGCTAAATAACAATCGCAAATCATTTCTTTAGCTTCTTTTGAGACTTGTCTGTCTGTTTTAAACTGATTTTCTTTTAAATGTATGAAACTTTTTAGTCTTTGCTTGATAATAGCTGCGGAATTTGTTGAAGGCTTAATAATACCAGGACTAACAGGATTACTGTTGCCCACAGTATTATCAGTTTTTGCTAAGGGTGAAATTGGTAAAGATTCTTTTGCGCTAGACCATCTTGTTTTCTTTTCCTTGACAATTGGTTTAGGGGAAGTAGTTGGTGTGTTACCTTTTTCAGATTCATTAATTAGGCTGTTGTCAGAAACATCACTTTCATTTAATATTGGTTCTGATTTTGATTTTACCAGTCCATGTGACTTTTTCTTTACAGGCGCTATGGTCTTAATTCTGGAGGATCTTCTTAAATCCTCAGCTGATTCAGATCTTTTATCATTGTCCGATTCTTCATTACCCTTTTTCTTTTTTTTCGAATCCTTTGAGGGTTTATTTCTGGGTTCTTTACCAGCTTCGTCTTCTTTATATATTTTTTTCGAAATTTTAGGGGTTTTTGGACGAGTTTCTGCTGTATCAGATGACATTTCTGATGAAATTTTAAGTTCTTCTAAATTTTTTAATTCTGTATCAATTGAGGTTTCAATTTGGGCTCCAGAACTACTGCTGCCTTCATTTATTTCCAGAGTGTCCATGAGTAAATCTTCATTTTTAGTTTTTGAAATGTCCTCTTCTTTTTCTTTATTTCTAGAGCTCTTTCTTATTCCCTGCTGTATACTTTTTTTAGGTCTACCTCTGGGTTTTTTCTCAGAATTCAAATTTAAATCGCCAAAACTTGAACTAACTTCCCCCATGTTTTCAGTTTCACTTGCAGAAGTAAGTTCTTTCTCTTCAAATTTGTCATATGTTTTTTTCACTTCGATACTTGAGCTGCTTGAAATTTCATCAAAATCAAAAGTTCCTTCGGCAATCGGGGTTGAGGGATCATTCTCTTTTTTTCCTTCACTAGTAGAAGAGTCAGATGGAGATGTTTGAGGGATACTCAGATGTGGTTTTGGATTGTAAATGCTTGTTAAAATGTCTTCAGCTGTTTGTAATCTGGGAGTATATTTCTCAACCCTTGCTGACAAGGATTTGGTTAAAGTAAGATTTACTTGAGGTTTTGGATGATAAATATTTTCGAGAATCTTTTCAACACGTAACAAGTTGTTGGAACTTGTTTCAACTTTTGAATCAATGCTTTTCTTGGAGTTAGAATTGACAGGTATATCAACTAAAGAGCTTTGTATTTTAGCAGACATTGCTTTTTGTATTGATAAATCAACCTCCATTCTACTTATTTCGGTAAAAGAATCTGCTTTCATTTGTATATTTAAATCACTAACATCTTTTAAACTATTACTTTCTTGACTTCCGTCTTTTTTAAAACCACTGTCAGTTTTTAAATCAATTTCCATTTGGTTCTTTGGAGATATTGGTTCACTTTGATTGTTTCTAGATTTGGATTCGTTTCTTGAACTTTCTGCTATAACAATATCTGAAATAGATTTTTTAAGCTTGCCTGGGCTGACTTTCCCTTCTGAAATAATTTTATTTTTATCTGGTCTGTCGAAAGCTTCAGAAAGTAATGTTTGTGACCTTCTAGTCCTTGGAGAAGTATCTGACAGAGATTTTTTCAATTTTCCTGGAATCTTTTTTGACTTAGGTGTAGAAGGAACTGCATCCAGTTGAGACAAAGCAGCTGAAAATGACTTTTTTCCAGGACTTTTATCTTCAAGAGTGGGCATATCTAAAATATCAGGTTTACCAGGAGATATTTTGTTCTTTACCAAAGTTCTTGCCCTAGGTTTTTCTAAAATTTCAAAAGTATCTGCTTCGTCTTGAAGTTTTTCCTTTTGCCTTCGTTTTTTAGAACTAGATTCAGTTTTTTTTTCAAAAATATTAATTTTTTTGTCAGGATTTGCCTTTGTCTGCCTGATCTCTGGTTCATCACTTAAAATTCTTTCCAAATCCTTAACACTTTCGGCATAAGACTGATTATTTTTACTGGGAACAACTGAAACAGATAACTGAGTTAGTTCTATATTAGAACCGTCAACTTCAGCTGTATCAAACTGACTATCAATGATTTCTTCATTTATAACTTGCTCCTCACATACCTCCATTGTTTCCACAGGTATATCAGCAAGTTCAACATTATCTTCAATTAAAGTAGATTCTTGGTTTTCTATAGACTCTAGGGTTTTTGTCGCTTTAGGTAGTCTAGACTTGTTTTCAGTTGTAGTAGGTACAGATTCCTCATTATTTAAATTCACATTATGATCAACAGCATCTACAACAGTTTCTTCTGCTAACTCCACATTACGGTACCGAAATTGCTCTGATCGATCCACTTCCATAGCTGTACTTACGACTGATTTATTATGGAAATAACTACCCTCTTTTACAGAATTTTCAGGTTCATAAGTATCATTTTTCTTTACTACAACTTGTAGAAGTCTTTTTTTCATAGGTAACTTTTCACTGCTAGGATGAGTTTTACCTCTAAGATGTGTTGGTATCTCTGAGTACTTATATTTGCTAACTATTTCAACCTCTGTGTCATCTTCAATTCTACCAGCATCTTTAGCTTTGATATCTTTAATATTACTGGTTTCTAGTTCCTCGGAATTTGAGTTGTCTTCTGAACTCTCAATAATTACAGCTGCATCTTCTATAATGCATTCCTCGATAATTTCAATAGAACCAGAATTTCTGTAATCACCTTGGAATTCTTTTTTAGTAACGTTTGGAGAAGACTGGGGTGTACCTTCCAATATTTCAATAAGATTTTGCTGATCAGCAGAAAGTAACTCCGATTTTTCTTGAGAGACACTTTCTTCAAACACAATATGATAATCAGAACTGGATTCAGAAGATACTGGTATGGCACTACTTGGTGATGAATTGCTATCTTCGTCAGACCAATCTTTTAGCAAATCTAAGACTGCTGAATTTCCTTTAATAGGATTTTCAGCAACATCCTCGAGTTCACTTTCATTTAACTGAGCAGTGTCTTTTTTTAATGCTTTTCTTGGCGATGTTCTCTCAGATTTTGGAGATCCTTTGAGCGATTTATTAAACGATCTTCTCGTAGTTTTTGTAGTCTTTGGAACAATTTCTATGTTAACAACACTCTCTCGTTTTGTTGAACGAGTAGAAACAGTTCCCACCACAACAGGCGGCTTCGGCATTGCTGATTTTTTCGGAGGCATTTTGGTGCTTAAAAGAAAAATAAAATAGTGTATTTACAGTGGCCAAACACAAGTCTTTGAGTTAGTGCGTATTTGCATCCCCGATCTATCATTAGTCACGGAGTCAAATGACCTAACAAACCTGGAAAACTTTTTGGCATTTTATGGCAAATTGTTGCCAGCGGTTTAATAAAAACTTTTTTTATACTGGGACTTCGCATCCACTGGAGGATCAATGCCCAGTGTTTGCCAAAGTCTCGGTACAGGGTGACCTAGAAATCGTGATTAAAGTTTGAAAAACCAGTTCAAGTTCAAATATGCTTTATTATTAGAAAAATACAATGATTTTTGTTGACAAAGCTAAAGAAGATAACTAAAATAGTTTAAACATAAGTAAAGTTAATGTCACAACTAGTAAAACAAAGTAATTTGCAAAGTAACGACAAACAAACAAATAACTTTAAAGGTAACTTAAAATTGGTTGGCAAGTACAAAAAAAAAACTGATTTTGATTAAATAAATCCTAAGTACTCCCCAGGAGTCAAAGGAATGCAGCAGTAAGTCCAATCAAAATCAGACAGACAGACAGACAAACAAAAATTCTAAAAACTGTATTTTTTTAATCAATATTGTTTGGTTAGAAGCCCCCGCTAAGAATCTTTTAAAATTATTCAATGTAAAGAAATTGTCTTTCTAGAGATTTATTAAATGTATAGATTTTATTATGTATATTATGTTTCAAGAACAATGGCTTGCAGTGTTCCCTTAGATAAGCTCCACGAAGATATCTTATTGTTCGGTTTTGCAGAGGTAAAAAAATAAATACTTTGCCCCAAAATGCTAAGGCATATCTAAGAATTGATTTCATTAGCCATTTCTTGTCCTAATTCGACAAAAAATTTTTTTTGTCATCAATAGGAATTCCCACAAACTTTTTTTTATAACAAGTCTTTATTAAACCGACAAACTTTTACTGTTTACATTGTTAATAAAACATTATTATATTAATAAATTTTATTTTACTTTTATTACTTACTTCTTCTTATGTGTGATGTATTTATAGGTGGGAATGGACCTATTATATTTGTTTTGTACATCAACGTCACATACGTCACAAAAATGACCATACATCTCATGTAAACTTTGCAGATGACAACAATGTCCTTATGATAGCAAAAAATTGCTAGAAGCTGAACAACAAGCAAAGTCCTCTATTCTTAAAACTCATTGGTTTAATCATAATTTTCTTCTTTTGAACACTGATAAATCTGTCTTTCTAAACTTTCATACGAGTCATGAAATTCGCAACCAACAATTATAAAAATCTTATCACAAAACACCCAACTTCAACCTTCAGAAACATTTTTAGGCCTATTCATAGATCACAACTTAAAGTAGAATATTCACATTGACGAACTTTACAGTACCTAGACCAAATAGCTCTACTGTCAGTTTACTATGCCACGTTTTACTCAGCATCGCGCTATGGTATACTTTCTTCATGCGGCTGATTTTCACGAGATGTTCACTTTTATGGTTCACTAAATAAAAAGAATTGTATTTTTGGTCAAATATGTTAAATGAAGTAATAGAAAATTTCTGAAAGTTCTTTTTTTCTTGTATTCAGAATACAAAGTTAAAATTATAAAATCTTACCTCCGCGAATTTATTCGAAAAAACACCACCAACCACTTCTTTCATAAAAACTCTTGTGTGTACTGCATCTAAAGTCAGCAGAGCACCATATGGATTAAAAAAAAAATATATGCTGACAATATAGAATTTTTTGATGGAAATGGTACCATTTAATTTTCTTGATCATTTAGACCACTATACTCTTCTTCTCTGGATCATTCTAGCATGGTGCACTGCTATATAGCTAGAGGGCAGGCCACATCTCGAAAAGTACAAGAGTACAAAATTTGATAACTTGACATCTAATTAGCACTTAATTCGCAGTAATTTTTCCAATCATAAAATCTTTGCACTGCTGCTTCTTAGTCTTTTGTACTTAATAAATATATTCTGAATTTGATAATATAAAAAAACTTAGTTTTTAAATATCACAATATAGAGTGGAAGAGTGACATACTAAGCCACTTTGTACTATTAGTATATTTTATGCGATTGTCGCATAGCCCAATGTAATTTATTAAAAATTTTGTTAATATTAAAAAATAAAAAATTAGAATCACACGACTTGGAGCATATCCTCGGAAAAAATAGTTTTAAGCAGATCCTGACCCTTATTAGGTATGCATAATATATAAATAAATAATTGTTTATTGAGTACAAAGTTCTCACATAACAAAAAATGTTAAAAAGTTTAATCCGGCAACTGTTACAGTATAAAAAAAACACAAAATTGTCCGCTTAAGTTTTACCTTGAATGCAGGGTTTTTTTATCTACTCAATACAACAAAAGCATCCAGATAAATACCTACTGAAATAATAATATTACAATAATTTAAGTCTACAGATACTTATCTAACTGTAGTTAAATTTAAAAACTATGTTTGTATATCAGAGTTAAAAAATATAGGTACATATTGTAGCAAACAAAACAAAAGAAAAAAATACAAAGCAGTCTTAATTTTTTTTTATTAAGATTTAAAGTTCAAAAATGTATTTCATCTCTAGATATGTGATTTAGCCAGTCCTGTAGTGCGATTTTAAAATGTTTCATACAAGGCTTAGATTTTACCTCTATAGGTAAATGATTATAAATTTTAGGACCTATAAACAAGTAAGACCTTTGGCCGATCGTTTTTTGCATTTTAGGTACTCTAAGATGATTTTTTTTGTCTTGTATTGGTATTACAGGTTTCCTTAATATCTTTTTTAAGTGAATTAAAGCTAGTTGTTTATAGAAAAGTTGCCTTATATCCAGTATATTATTTTCGCTGAACAATAGCTTAGAAGGGTACCTTTTAGGTTTGTTAAATATAACTTTGAGTAGCCATTTTTGTGTTACTTCTGTTTTACTCATGTGTTCCTTTAAAACACCATATCATGCAACAATACCATATGTGAGATGTGGTACGACCAAAGTTTTATAAAGCATTTGAAGTTTTTTAGCATCCAAAAGCGTCCGTATAAAACTTAAACTTAAAAACTAAATTTAATTGGGTTTTGTTGATGAACCTTAAATGAGTTTCCCAACGTAGATGTGAGTCAAGTATAAAGCGAAGATATTTTATTTCCTTGGTAGAACTGATTTTTAAATCGTTGGTTATCGTTAAAACGTCATAAGTGGATACATTTTTTTCATATGAAGAGAAAAAAAGAAGAAAAAGAAAATTTTTTAAATCTGCCTCTACGTTTTGCTTTAGTTCAGCCCAATCATCTCCTGTATAAAATCCAACTGTGTCATCGGCGAAACTAGCGATCTCTCCTGTTGACTTTATTTTAAATATGTCATTGATCTACACTGTGAAGAGAAGAAGGCCTAAAACCGTTCCTTGTGGCACGCCGTAGGTAACATTTTGAAAATTGCTAATCTCAGACCCTCCACACATTGTTTTCTCTCAGAAAAATAATCTTTCGTTAAATTTAACTCTCTGTTTTTAAAACCCAAGTTATCTAGGGTTTTGATCATTTGTGAGTGACAGACGGTATCGAAGGCTTTGGCTAGGTCGACAAAAACGCACATGGCTGGTTTTTTGTTATCTAAAGCTTCATAAATTTTTGCACTTATAAAAGCCAGTGCATCCCGTGTCGATCTGCCTTCTTGGAAACCGTATTGTCGCTCACTTATTAAGTTAAGTTTTGAGAGATAGGAAACAATGCGTTTTTTTAATATTTTCTCAAAAATCTTGAATAAACTAGAAACTATGGAGATCGGTCTGTAATTAGTTACGTTTGCTTTGTCGCCAGATTTGAATAAGGGTTTAACTTTAGCTATTTTAAGAGGATGCCAAAAATTGCCATTTTTTATTGCCAAATTAAAAACATGTACATATGTTGTAGACAACTTCTTTCTGAACAGTGTTTAAATTGGACAAAAGTGCCGCTGTGCCGTAGGAGCTTCACAATTTCGATCCAAAGTTTGGATTTTAAAAATGTCTTGATGTCAAAAAAATGGTCAGACTTAATGTTATGTTACTAATCATACTTTTGGTACCTAACTCACCAGCGGATTATTGTGATGTTTTACCTACTTTTGTACGCAGAGTTCAATTTTGCGCCACGATTTTTTTACTTTGCCCAGACTAGTTTCGACGTACATTTGAAAGCCCTCTGCATATGTTGTTTTTGTGTTTTTTATATACTAATGTAAGTATTATTTTCAAATGGTTTCGAAATGAGTCTTAAAAGGTCAGGTTGCGGAATTGTGAAGAAATAGCTAGGTATCTATGTTATTACTGAGATACAGGGAAACGAAACATTGCTATCTGACGAATCTTCCCTTCTCAGACACTCGACACTAGGGAGCCCCGGTATCTTTTGATTTGGTGATTTCATAATAATGCAAGCATGAAGGCTGTGAGGTTAAACGCGCTGTATTCATTATAAAGTGGAATAAAAGCCGCGGTGAAAAATCCCTAAATATTGTTTCCATTTTTGTCTAAACTTCATCAATTGGTTTTTCATGACGACGAGCAGCATCCAGTATCCTAGTAAGAAGACGCTGTGAAGGATACCGTACTTCATTCTCTTCGTGCCTTGCATATCCTAGGTGCCACAGGATTGATACAACATGTGCACATACTCCTAATGTCCTTGCTCCCACTTTGCATGTACAATAGGTGGATATGATTGGATCTCTTATATTTACTTCTGCGTTAAACATTATGAAGGAGCTATGTTGAACAGCCTGAACATAAAAAAATAAAAAAGGCTACAAACGGAACTGAACAATAAACAATATAAAAACAACATGAAAACTACTAAGAACGAACGAACTAACAGCAAGGGCAGCCAAAACTTTCTACGTGGCACAACACCATTCTTAACTAAAAGGTCAGTTAACTCATTTTTGTTTTAGTTTCCTTTGTGATCACAAAGCAAAGTCTGAAAGAGATTAAGACCACTTACCTATAAAGATTTTCTAGTTATTTCTCTACCGACGGACGCAAACCCGGTAAAACTTATTTAAATTATTCTGTAAAATCGCCACACTCCTTGGTCCAATTCCTACCTTAAATATCAGTGACTCTATGGCAGAAATACCTAGAGTGAGGTAAGAGAATTTGAGTGCCCTCAGCTATCCAAAAATAATAATAATAAGTCAAATTATGCCATTTTTTGACATCAAAACATTTTCAAAATCCAGACTTTGGATCGAAATTGTGAAGCTCCTACGGCACAGCGGCACTTTTGTCCAATTTAAACAGTGTTCAGAAACAAATTGCTACAACATAATGTAAGTACCAATACCTGTGTTATTTGGCCCATGTTCGATTTCATCCTGAATATCCTGTTTTTAAAAATTTTACAATGGCTGTTTTATTTTAGAGGCATAAGTCTCTCAAATCTTTGAGAAAAATGTATTACAATCATCTGTAATTTGCCCTTCTTCATCCATTTTACCATTGTCCGTATTAATTTGTTTTATATCCAAGTTTTTAGATTTGTTCTCAATTTTGTTTAGAGTTAACCCACAGAGTTTTTGAGCAATTTTGATTTTTGTCTATTAAACTTTTGTAATAATTTAATTTGGAATCCTTAATAAGTTTATTTAAAATATTTCGATAACTTTTGTAGCGTTGAAGAGTCTGCAAATTATTTGAATTGTTTTTGTGCTGTTTAAAAATTGAATGTTTTTTATTTATGGATGTCAAAAAGCCATTTGTAATCCAGGGACTGCGTTTATATTGATAGTGATTTATTTATACTACTGTTTTACAACTATCTATTTTATTATTTAAAACATTATAAAAAACATCTAAACATTTATTTGCGTATTGACAGTTGTAGAATATGTAATTCCATGATATATTATTTAAATTATTCATTAAGTTTTCGTGGTGTACTCCTTATTGCGTAAAGTTTTATTTTTAGATAAGTTCTCCTCAACTTCTGCCGACAAAGAAACTTGCAATATTGTTGGATAATGATCGGTAATGCGTGCAAGTAAAACTATTGGTTGGAAAGCAAAGTTTATATTAGATATAAACCTGTTGGCTGATAAAACATTCAAATAATATGATGTATCATTGGCAAATACTGTGAAGATTCCTTGCATATTTATTTTTACCGATTTTTACTAAGTTATTAATACACAAAAGAAACAAAATTGGTCCAAGCACAGAAACTTGTGGTCTCTCTTGTGGTACACCATGAGTCACTGTTTTTAAATGTGAAGTAAAGTTTCCATTTTTTGCCAAGCTATTTGCCTTCTTCTAATAAGGTAGGTAATATTTAAATAAAAGTGTTTTGCTTCTAAAGCCATATACTTATATAGTTTAGTTTGTAGGAATAACAGGATTTTAGCTCCAAATATAAAATCAATTTATTAAAACTCTTTTATAAAACTAAGCTTTCGGAACATTGAATGTTATTTCTGTGTTTTATTTCATTTTAGCCCTGAAGAAGGAACAAAATGTTTCGAAAAACATTGAAATGTTATTTCTGTGTTTTATTTAATTTTAGCCCTGAAGAAGGAACAAAAAAAAAGACTTTTAATAAATTAGTTTTACATTTGGACCGAAAATCCTGTTATTCCTACAAACTAAATACCAACAGTCGTTATCCATTCAAGAACTTATATAGTTTATTTAGCAACATATTGTGATTAACTCTATGTTTTTTTTTGAAGGTAGTTAACGTCCTATTAGTCAGATTGTGTAGAGATTATTGGGAATAAGGACACCTTGTTATTGTTGTATACGTTTAATTCATAAGCAACGTTTCGACAATAGTTTTTGTCTTCCTCAGGCTAAAAAATAGTTTTTTTATAGATATTTGCACGTAAAGAATAAACAAAGAAAACTTATATAATTAACAAGTTAATAAAAGGTAGTTAACATATTGTTTCATATAATACCGTTTTTTTTTGTAATGTTTAATTCTAAAATTGTATATGATTATAATTTCATTTATATATGAAAGTTGATTTGAATTTAAAACAAATTAACAAAACAATTAAAATCCAAACCAGGTAGTTTAAAATTCATAATATTTCTTAATTGTACACATACTTAAATTATTTCTTTGGCTTACTAGGATACGGAAAGATGTTTAGGTTGTTTTTTATTGTTATTAATAAAATTCTACTTCTACTTTTATTAAATAAATACATTATGGCGCTAACGAGTGATAAAAAATTAAGAATGTAAATCTTACCTTCGAATTTCGTTGTATACTTAGGTAGGCTGGTGATGTACATCTTTAAACTATTGCACGTAATACAAAACATAGATATTACATTAGCCTACCTAAGTATACAACCAAATTCGAAGGTAAGATTTACATTCTTAATTTTTTATCACTCGTTAGCGTCATAATGTATTTAAAAAAAAAACAACCTAAACATCTTTCCGTATCCTAGTAAGCCAAAGAAATAATTTAAGTAGGTGTACAATTAGGAAATATTATGAATTTTAAACTACCTGGTTTGGATTTTAATTGTTTTGTTAATTTGTTTTAAATTCAAATCAACTTTCATGTATAAATGAAATTATAATCGTATACAATTTGAGAATTGAACATTACAAAAAAAACGGTATTATATGAAACAATATGTTAACTACCTTTTATTACTTGTTAATGATATAAGTTCTCTTTGTTTATTCTTTACTTGCAAATATTTATAAAAAAAACTCTATTTTTTTTAGTCTGAGGAAGACAAAAACTATTGTCGAAACGTTGCTTATGAATTAAACGTATACAACAATAACAAGGTGTCCTTATTCCCAATAATCTCTACACAATTAACTCTATGATTGAGTTTTAAATATAAATGTTCTAAAAATAAGAATATTGCATCATTTGTACTTGTTGACTCCTGAAATTCAAATATTTGACGGTATTTTTAAAAGCGTATATTGAAGCCCTAACTCATTGTAGAAAGCCAAGTATGAATAATTATTATTTGCTTTAGTAAAAAAAATGTAAAAACGTAAAATTGTCTAATATGACAAACAAAAATTATATACTAAGCAAATTGAACTAATTAAATAAAAAAACACTTAGACATCTGGGATTTAAAAAAAATTTCAAGAAAGATATTTAGAGACTAAAAAATCATCAAAAAAATCCAAAATCTTTGGTATATCTGACTGAGTACAAATTGGTCTCTAATTCTCAAAATTGTCGGCTTTATCAGCAGATTTAAAGATCCGAGAATCTGGAAAGTCACTACAATCCTAAGGCTCATTTAAAATAGGCCGCAGCAGCTTACTTTGACAGGTGTCAAATTTTTTATATTTGTTAAGTTATAGTAAAGTTATAGGTGAACAGTGCAAATTTTTGAAAGGACAGGCTCTGATTTTAAACATACCTTCTAAATAGGACTTTACTTTCGGTCGGTGATGGGCTGTACTCTTAAAATACCTAAATAAAAAATTTAAGCTAACAGATGTCAAGTTTTGTGCTATTATAAATGACCCTATAGATTAAATAACGTTTTAATAGATTTGCCAAAATAAACAGCATAATCATAGTTTGGTATTGCACTTGGATTGCCAATATTTGAGAAGAAAAAAGCAGCAAACATATCAACTTCTTCA
The DNA here is from genome assembly GCA_963921995.1 of Oxystoma pomonae. Taxonomy (NCBI): domain Eukaryota; kingdom Metazoa; phylum Arthropoda; class Insecta; order Coleoptera; family Brentidae; genus Oxystoma; species Oxystoma pomonae. The sequence continues at coordinate 73,597,492 of OY998166.1, read as the reverse complement.
CCTGAGCTAGTGGTCTGGTTGTCTTCAAAAAACATAGTTAGGTAAAGGCAGGTTTAGCCAGTAACACATCTGATCCTAATACAAGTGCTTAATGCATAATCCAAACTGATAATGTCATGCAAAAGTTGACAGTAGGGACTTATTAGGGACTGCCTTACTCGACGGCACGAAGGTTAAAAGGTTTCTGATATTTTTGTCAAATAAACATATCATCTAAACATGCTCATATTGTTCCATCCATAAAGATGACAAATTAAAGTTAATGCCGTCTTTTATTAAAGGCAGGCACAAACATTATGTTCAAGTAAACATTATTTTGGCAGCCCCGCCATCAAAAAAGCTGCTGGATATCCCAAACGTAGGTTTTGGATAGGCCCAGCAACCAAGAAGAGCGCCGCACCGTCGCCACCGTCGTCCCGTAACAGATGTGTAAGTGCCTAAAAATATGTAGTAATTGTTTACCTTTGTGTGGAATGTTGACATAGCCTTGACAAAGTTTAAAAGATTTCTGACATTTTTGTCATCTAAATATGTTATCTAGATATGCTCATTTTGTGCCACCCATAAAGTTGACATAATTAAAGTTAATTCCGTCCTTCAGATCAGGCACTATTTTGACGCTGTTGAAAGATACGCATGCGCAAGAACGACCACATTTAGTGCCGACACTAATAAGGTTAGGACCTGCCCTTATTTGTGGAGGAATTATACTGGGCCGCATCTTGGCTGTGTCTAGCCGTATTTGACGTTTTTGACAACTATTCGCCATTTTTTTTACCTTAACCCTACTTTCGGGAATTTTTTGTGTTATGACGGCCAAAAAAGCAAAAATTGGGACAAAATAGTTATATTTTTATGAAATCGGATGACATAGCACAAGAAAATTAAAAAAAGCAAGGCTCAAATACTTCGTTTTACCGATGAAGCCAATATTTGTTTGCTACGAGAAGTAGTTCAACAAAATCCCTTCAGAACTCTAAATGGTCAGCATATATTTGTAGGTTAGAAATAAAGTCGTATCGTCACCGTTTTGCTAGAGGCGCGTTCAATAATTCTATAATTTACACCTTTTAGAGCCAGGCACAGCCTGTGTTAAGGTCGGCGCTAAGTAGGCACTATCCAGTGCGGCCGTATTTCAATAATTTCCTATTATGAAAGTCGACATTATTTTGATAGCGCCGCGCACAACAACGTGCGGAACTGTCAAAAATAGTGCCAACTTTAAGTCAGCCTATAATATACCGATAAGTCCCTAGTATTTAATATTTAAGTATGTATGTATGAATTAGAGATGTGAGTTATTTATTAAGTTCCTTGGTAAACCTGCCTTCATGGAATTTTGCCCAGCAAACTGTTATGTTAGCAAAACCATGGATAACCAAAGGTATATGAACCTTGTCTGCTAATTTAAGATGTATTAATACATTAAAAAAGGTTTATTTTATTTTTACAAAATTACTTTTCTAGGTACAGAAAACTTTATAGAGCGTATGTACAAGGCCAAAAAAATGTATTATGCACTTAGAGTTCCAAACTCATCCAACCAAAGTAGCATGTCTTGGAAAATTATAAATGAGATTACAGATAGATCTAGTTCTCATCAAAAACATACCTCTCTTGACCCAGATGAGCTAAATGATTTTTATTGGTCGGTGGCATCTAATATAACTCACAAAATATCTTCCAATAAGCTATTTATCACACATCCACCTCACTAACACATTTCACTTTTGTCCAATTAATCGCATAGATATAAAAGCCACCATGAAGGAGATGAAAAATAAAAATGCCACTGGGTCAGAAAGTATGTCAATTAAAATTCTTGACGAATTGCGTCCAAAATCTCTTCATGCATTGGCAGGGGCTGTAAATCATTCCTTCTCCAATGGTAAATTCCCTCCATCCTTAAAAACTGCTATAGTTATGACTATACATAAAGCAGATGATCTTAAAAATCCATCAAACTTTTGCCCCATTTCTTTACTTTGTACACTTTTCAAATTAATAGAAACTGTTGTAAAAAAACAAGTCTTTCTTGATAGCAACAATATTCTAAATAAAAACCAGTTTGGGTTTCATAGGGGGTAAAAGTATGGTGGAATTTCTGCTTCAAGCAGTAAACCAGCGCCACCTAGAGGAGAAATATTTATCTTCAAGAGAAAAATTTCTCTCTAGGTGGCGCTGATTGAACCATCGCAAACCTTCTGTTGATATATTTTGCGACCTGTCAAAAGCCTTTTTAATTAATTTCAATAGATGGGAAACTATCCCAGGAAAAATATATTTCAAGCAGGGTTCAGTCCTGGGTCGCCTATTGTTCATCATTTATATAGCCTTGATATTTCTGGTTTGTTTACAGTATTTGCTGATGACAATACAATTACTTGGTGTCATGATGACCCTGTAGTACTCCACAGGGTTCCCATCAAATTCTTATTTCCAAATTCCCTGACCTTTCTAGGTTTTCCCTGACCATTTTTCAAAAAATTCCAGGTATTTTTTTGATATAAATTGCTTGTCTACGTGGATACCAAGTAAATGTAGACTTTGACCATGACAATTTTTGAAAGCTCAAATTTAGCAGGTATTTATATTATCGAGATAAAAATGTAAAAAGCAGTTAAATAAGACGAGAAACTTTGTTCGAAACCTTATTTGAAGACCAGCATAAGCTGGAATATGGAAAATACAGGAAATATACCAGGAACCAATTACTCAAGAAATAAAAGAACCGCAATGGGGCTACAATATAAACGACCTCTGGAAGAATATCCAAGAAACAGTAACTAGAGTGGCTAGTGCTCGACAAAAAGAGAAAACAAAGAAGGAAGTACTTTGATGGCGACTATATTAGAGCGACGGAAAGACGAAATATATATAGATATAGAAGAGTATAAATAACAAAGATCTGAAACACGCAGAATGATATAAAGGAGAAAGAGACCACCATCTAAATATAATAAGAGAAATGGAGAAAAATAGACAAAACAACAGAATAAAAGAATACTTCCAGGGAATAACAAAGCCCAAAACAGGATACCAACTTAGAACCGAAAACTTACTCTCAACAAACAACGGACAATTGATAACCAACGAAAGAGAAATCCTAGATCCTAACCACGTGGAAGAACTGCTTTTGCGAAGTACTCAACCAAGAGGTAAATACCGATACTACACCCATAAGCATATAGACCAGATTTTCACCGTTAGACAAATAACGGAAAAATGGTATCAAACAGGTATTTGACAAATTATGTAGAGCAAAATTATGGGAAGCAATGCAGGAACTGGGCTTTTCAAAAAAGCTGATATCCCTGGTAAAAACGTGTACAGAGGATACAAGGTGCCAGATAAGGGTGGAATATAGCTACTCTGATTTGAATGGGCTTAAGCAGGGTCGTGACTCTCTTTCACCCCAACTCTTCAAAATAGCATTAGAATATGCAATTAGGAAAGCCAAGTTTAACACACCAACGGCCACCAGAAAGTACCCAACCTACTACTGCCCTTCGCAGATGATGTGGACATAATTAGCAACAGCACCACAATTATTCTGTATCCATAACTCATCGCTTAATAAGAAAAAATTACAAAAAAGGAGTAGAACCCTTTTTGGCAGTGGAAGCAGTTATTGTGGAGGTTCCTTCACTTCCAGTAGTTGGTGTAGATGTAGGTCCATTGTCATTTTGGGCCAAGACCGATAGTTCTTGATTAACAAAGGCAATTTCCTTGAATTTTTTTCAGCCTCCACATTCTTTAAATGACCACTGCTCTTAAAATGGCTCAAAATGGCCCGACAAAGTTTACAATATGCTTGATATTTATTGTGCAGTCTAAATTAGAAACTGTTTTCTTCGACATTTTGGAATTTTGCGAAATCTCACATCGCCGTGGCACCCCACATCATGTTAAGTCGGATTAGAAAAAACGCGCTAGACTACACTTGAAAGTTGTATTAGAAGATAGCGCGATGTGTACTTAGGGTGATATTTATTATTTCGAAACGAAAGCCAAATATGTTTAATAAACACAATCTGCCACCTTAGGTTCTTGTCCTACACGTTTTAAAAAGCTTTCCTCTCTTTTCTCTTGCTCTTGGATTTTAGGTGGAGATGTTGAGCTTATCTACGAGGTGAGCAGAGAAGAACTCACATATTTTTTACAAAGTTGGTTTAAAAAAATAGGTTGAGAAAGAGAAATTCCAGGTTTTATGTGGCAATTCTCTGACTTTTGAGGATTTTTTGGTCATTCCCTGACTTTTCCAGGTTGCTCTTAAAATTCCCTGACTTTTCCAGATTTTCCAGGTCAGTGGGAACCCTGCTCCATCACATAATATGTTTAGATCATAGGAAAATAAAAAACTGGTGTAATGCCAACTTGCTTTCCTTGAATCTGTCTAAGAGTCATATGATAACTTTTAAAAAACTGAATGTTCCTGATGTTCTACTCTGCCATACACAATATACAATACATCAATCAAAATTCTTAGGTCTTAATTAAAATTGACTACAATCTACAAAAATTTGAGTTTTTTGTATTTTTAGATTTATAACTTTTAACGGTAAATCTCTGTTAGTGTAGTTTTGTTGTTTTACCACTGTTTTTCGCCTTTATAGATTTAAAATTTGTGATATTAAATGTGAACTAAATTGTATTTTTAGTTTGTCCAACATTTTTGCTTTTTTATATTTTTATTTATATAACAAACATTATTATTATTTAAGGATTTTCATTTATTGTAATCTTCTTAGGTCTCTTTTTATATAAAAAAATATATATCTTTTCTGACAATGACTTTTTTTACTAACAATTTTTTTATGATTAAGATGAACTTTTACAGTAGTAAATAAATGAAACTTTATACTACAACGCATTATTAGCTAAATTGGTAAATAAAGAATTTAATAATAATAATAAAAAACTCTTGTGCCCTTTCTAGTATTTTATTATTATTATTATTATTATTATTATTATTATGGATTTCAGTAGTAGGAGCGATTTATAGAAAAATCCTATGAAACTACTGAGTTTTTTGGTTAAAATATGTCACTGTTCAAGTTATTTTCATACACTAGTGTTTGTTGTAATTACTTATCACTTATCACATTTTGTCAACTTTATACTGAGTAATGTATGAAAGTATTACTCCAGCTTTTTATTTCCTGATCTAAACGATTTTTGAACTGGTTTTTGGTTTCTGCATGAATGGTGTTGCTATGAAGACCATTCCATATGTACACCACTCTGTTTGTTAAGAAGTTTCTACGTAGCAATTTATTGCATTTTTCTTTAGCAAGCTTTTGGTTGTGGCCTCTCAAATTAGTGTTTTGGTTGAAAGTATAAATTTCTCTTAAGTTACAGGCATAGCAATCGTTAAGAATTTTATAAGTTTCTATAATGTCACCTCTCGTTCTTCTCTCTTTCAGCGTAGTAAGGTTGAGTTGAGCTAGTCTTGTGTCATAGGGCATGTCTTTTAGCACTTGTGGCAACTTAGTTAAACGTCTTTGCACCTTTTCAAGTTGTTCTATGTCTTTCACATAATAGGGGTTCCATATAGATTGGGCATACTCAAGTTTTGGTCTTACATAGGTCTTATACATTTTAGTACCATTTCTTTGGAGAGATCTTTAAATGCTCTTTGAATAAGGTATATCATTGAGTTGGCCTTCTTTGTTATTTGAGAAATGTGAGTCTCCCATTTAAGATCTGTTGTACTGGTAATTCCTAGATCTTTCTGTTGTGAGACTGACAAGAGTGGGGATTATTGAAAAAAGTAGTCATGTTTGGGATTGTTTTGACCAATATGCAGAACCGTACATTTGGAGTCATTTAATGGCATTCTCCAGTCCTGAGTCCAAGATTTAATTTTAAATAAATCTTGCTGCAGCTCTGCTTGTTGTACTAATGGATTGCAGTAGACATTTCCATCATCAGCATAAGATGCATTTTTGGTTTCAAGTCTTTGGTAGAGATCACTCAGATATGTAATGAACAGCAGAGGTCCTAGAACGGAACCCTGCGGAACATCACAATATTGCCATCACCAAACAGGGAGACAGCCAGCAAAAATGGTGAGCACAATAGAGTCAAAGACTTTTTTAATAGATTTAGAGTTGCACACTTTAGCTTTGGCCATTGTCATCATTGCAGCTCCAGAGACTTCATTTGCTTTGACCATGGCTGACTCAGCAATTTCTCGGAACACAGATGTTGGGGTAAATATAGTGCCCAAATAGCAGAATTTTTTGACCACCTCAACCCTATGATTTGGGGAGTAAGAGATAGTGATGCGAATATTATGTAACCTTCATATCTGCTCAGAACAGTTGGAGACTATGCTCGCACTAAGCATGGGACCAGAGGATTTTTTGTCAATATGATGCGAACACATCTAGCCTCTCATATCCAAATGCCAAACTCACCTTCTCATGGTGATCCCTGTCTAAAACAGATGAGGCTCTGGCCACCGAATATGGCTGGTATAGCCCTATGAACTAGGAACTGCTCCATTAAGCACCTGCACAAACTTGTACAGGGGATAAATCTAATGGAGTGGTTAAACTAGAATCAAAGGTGGCATGAGGTGTGTAAAGCAACTCTTTTTAAGAAGCATTTGTGGCATGAGTTGGCTTGAAAAACAAATAAACAATAAATTCTACAGAACCAAATATAAATGTTTTTTAAAAATGTATAGACAAAATGTAAAAAAGTACAAAATAACAAAAGACTTACCAAAGCAACAAACATAAAAAAATAGCCAGAAAATAAGTAATGAACATAAAATTAAAACAAATAAATCATATATCTTGGAAATAAAAAACAAATCAGAAGAAATAATATCAAAAACCATTGATATATCTTACTATTTTAATACATTTTTCTTAGATGTAGCGGCCAATGTGCCAAAAATGCAAAATATACAAGTTCCCAAACACAATACTCTTAACCCCGACAGTTCCTGAAAAAATCGAACAAATTATTAAATAAGCTAGCAGATCAATCAATATCTCAAAAACCACTGGACCACCTAAATCAGGTAATTAATTGGCACTTAAATAGCAGTTTAATGACTACAAACAAAAAAGTCAATTTTTAACTCAATAAGGCCATTTCGCACATTTGTTCTGCACAAGATAGCATTAATACCTTTTTTTTCCTAAGGAAGGGTCTAGAGTGTTTTTTCGATGTTAAACGTGGATCACTTAAATAGCACTTAAGGGTCAGTCCATATCAAGTCAACCAGGGTATTTTACCACACCATCTCCGATGTTGATGATTTTTAGTATACATGTTTTTCCTACCAAAAAACTGGAAAATCCAAAATTTCAGACTTTTTTGACCAGTTGTTTATTTTGAATTAATTTTTGAAAATCGAAAAAGTCACTTATTTGTCCTTAACATGTGTGCACAAAATTAGGAATATCCAAAGAACCACTTATAATAGAAAAGTAGGTGAAGGTTCATTTTAAAGCTCTTATAAAGACCTTTCATATGAGAATATTGCATAACATATATTGAAAAAAAAAATAAAAAAAAATTTTTGTTTTTTTTTTTTAAATTTCAAAAAGGCCATTTTTAATTTTTTTCAAAAAATTATATTATTTTCTTTAAAGTGTTATTAAACTATTCACAAAATTTTGAGATGGACAAATCATGGGTTCAATGTGAAAAAATTTATTAAAAATGTCACATGCATGAAAAATCGCCTATAAATAGACAATGCATTTTGGTAATTAGAAGAATATAATGGGGTTTAAAGCGATATTATAAAAATATTTAACAATATTTTATTTAATAAAAAATTATATCTTACGTTTCATTCTGTATCAGTAATCAGATTAACATTGCCCCCCATTGTAATATTTACTTACAAAACCTCTTTTCCACCGGAGACATACTATTGGATGTTCCAATTCTTAGAAAAATATGCCTGTATAAACCTGCCAATACTTTTGTGAAATACTGCCTGTTTATTCCTGTTTAACATTAAGGACACACCTCCTTCATTTTATTGGTCTGTTTAGGTACATTGTGGGGATTTGCTGACATGAAAATTCCTGCATAAATTGATTTTAAATTTTTGGCAAGTATCTTCCTGATACAGCTCCAAATAATCGATACATAATAGTTCGACTGAAGGTTTATCAGAAGTCATCTCTGTGTAATTTTAAAAGTTTCAACTATGGGTGAGGCAAGTGGATGGACTAAATATAAAGTAAAGTGCTGTGATCCACTAGAGTTAAAAATCAAGCATTTTGGGAAATTAAGAAATGTGACCAAGTGGATGTGCAGTTACAAAAATGTCAAAATGGGAATGAAAATCTGTGATGGTTGTAGACTAAAGCTTTCAAAGGAGTTTAAGGCATCTGAAGAAGATGAGGCAGGGTAAGTAACAAATAGTATTTTTTAATATAAAATTAATAAACTAAACCAATTGCGTCAAGTACGGAGTGGAAAAATCTCATGGCATTATTTTGCATGGCATTATTTTGCATGGCATTTTGAGAATACAGACATTATGTACAAATTTCTTGGCATTATGTACACATTTTGGGTCAGCTGTTACCCCCTTTTTAAGTTCTTATAAAAAACTAACTTTTTAAATTTTTTTAGACCCAGTCAAGTTCCAGAAAATGATCCAGATTTTCAAGATCCTGCTGAATCATTTACTCTTTTAAACAAGTCATTGGAGCTTCTTGGTGTGTCGCCGATTAAAAGAAAAAATGTATACAAAGAAAAAATTGATATTGTACAGCATACAATTGCGAAAGCATTTACAAAGGAATCAGATTCAATGCTAGTAAAGGAATTCCAGAGTGACGAAAGTGAAATGATTAAGCAGTTAAAGGACAAATTTTTAAAAACCGAAAAGAGGAGTGAGAAAATACTAGTTTTATCATGTTTACCTCAAAGTTGGAGTAGAAAGAAGATTGAAGAAGAATTTGGAGTTTCTCAATATTTGGCCAGAGCTGTAAAACAGTTAGTTAAGGACAATGGGATATTATGTTCTCCTAACCCCAAACTGGGAAAGACCCTTAGTGATAGAGTGGCCCAAATAGTGGTAGATTTTTACCAAAGGGATGACATTAGCAGGACCATGCCAGGTAAAAAAGATTATGTTGTTATCAGAAAATATGGAGCTGAAAAAGAATATGTACAAAAAAAATTAGTCTTAGCTAATTTAAAAGAAATTTATGCATTGTTTAAAACTGAGTACCCCAATGAAAAAATTGGGTTTTCAAAATTTTGTGAACTGCGACCCAAAAACTGTATACTGGCAGGAAAAAGTGGGACTCATACTGTATGTGTATGTACTATACATCAAAATATAAAACTAATGCTCAATGGCTCCAAATTAAATAAGCTATATGATGAAAATAACAGGCCTCTTGCAATATCTTATCATGATTGCCTTTATAAACTAATGTGTAATCCACCTTCAGTGGACTGTTTTTTAAGCAATAGATGCAAGCAATGTCCTGGAGTAGAACAGTTTAAAATATGTTAATAGAAAAATTTGAGGAAGAATTAATTGATGAGGTCTCATTTAAAAAGTGGGTCTCAGTAGATAGGTGTACTATGGAAACCGTTGTTAAGAAAAGTGATGATTTTGTCCAGGAATTTACTGATGATCTTGTAAAACTTAAATCACATTCTTTAAAACAGCTTTTAGCTCAAAACTACGAGAAACATCTTGTGGAAGTTTTTTGTGGGGACACAAACATCCATATATTAGGTGACAGATTAACAAACTATGCAGCAGAATACATGAACTGCTTAAACCAATCAGGCTATGTAAGCCAAATAAATACATATACCCGCATACAGGGAAATTCAAAAAGCTGTATCGACCATTTCTTTTTAAAAAATAATAAAGTAGGAGTTGAAGCTACCCCATATGTCATAAAAAGTGGTCTTACTGACCATTTCCCAATAGTTTTGTCACTTAAACTCATAAATAAAAATGCAGCCCCCAACATAAAAGAACCAATAATAAAAAAAACCCTTGATTTCCTTAAAATCACACATTCACTTAAAAATTGTAACTGGGATGAAGTTATAGATTGCAGGGACCCTAACCTTTGCACAAATAAATTTATTACAAAGCTCAACAATATAATTGAAGAGGCCACAAATTATAAAACCATAACAAAAATTAATAAAAAAAAAGACTGGATAACCCCTGCAATTATTAGTTCTATAAAAACCCGAGACAAGCTGAAGAGAGAAACCCTGCAGGATCCCCTTAACCAAATAAAACTAATAAGATTCAGAAACTATCGAAATTTATTAACAAAAATAATAAAAAAAACTAAATGCATGTATTACAAACAAAAAATAGACAATAACAAAAATGATATAAAAAAAATATGGGAAATAGTAAAAGAAGCTTCTAATGACAAAAAATCTAAAACATCGGTACAATCTTTAATTGAAGAAAATAGTGAAGTAACAGACCCCAAAGATATTGCTGATATATTTCTATAATATTATAGTGAGGTAGGAAAAAACTTAAGCAAAAAAATACCTAAAAACTATTATAAATTCCAAGAACCTAGAATACAAAAGTCTGCTAAATTTAACCCTCTTACAGAAAATGAGCTGATACTTCAAATAAATGCTCTAAAAAATAAGGCCACTAGCTCAATAGACAACATATCAGCCCAAATCCTTAAAGATAACCACACTTATCTTTTAAAACCATTGCTTCACATCGTTAACTCTATTCTAACTAATGGCGTCTACCCCAAAGCTCTGAAAAGTTCAATAATTACTCCAGTGTTTAAAAATGGGGACTTGCAAAAAAAAGAAAATTTCAGACCAATTGCAGTTACAAGTACACTCAATAAATTAGTTGAAAAAAGTATAAAATTAAGATTTAATGCTTATCTCGAAAATAACAATCTCCTGTCTGAATTCCAGTATGGTTTTCGAAAAAACCTAAGCACTGAAGATGCAATACAACAAATGACAGAAAAAATTATCAAAAATTTCAATAGTGGTTACAAAACCATTGGTATCTTTATTGACCTAGCAAGGGCTTTTGACACTGTGGCACACCAAATTCTACTGCGTAAACTTGACCATATAGGCATAAGAGGAATCGAACTAAAATTATTTCAATCATATATTGATCATGAAAGAACACAACAAGTAAAAATTAAAAACCAAACCAGTAATAAAGAAAAAGTGGAATTTGGTGTGCCACAGGGCACAGTCCTTGGGCCAATACTATTTTCAGTCTATATAGATCATATAACAAAAATATTACCAAAAGAAATGGGACGTGTAATTTGTTATGCTGATGATTCGGTGATACTAATCAGGGCTAAAACCCGGCATGAAGCACACAGCTTAGCTGAAAAATATATTACAATTATTAAATTTTGGTTAGATGAAAATTTGTTAACACTCAATGACACCAAAACTTTCTTTATTTCTTTTAGAATGAATAACCGAGACACCTTCAACATGCCTAACATAAAAATACACACCCACGAATGTTTTAGTGGTAATAAACCCTGCAATTGTCAAATGAACGTAAAAGAAGTTCAAAATATAAAGTACTTAGGAGTAATTATTGATAAAAATCTTAAATATGATGCACACATAGAATACATAACTAAAAAAATTAGAAAAACAATATATCGATTTTATCTTCTGCGTGAATTCTTATCTAAAAAACTTTTAAAAATAATCTACCAAGCATTGGTAGAATCAGTCCTAAATTATGGTATCAGAGTCTGGGGTAGTGCTTGTAATACAACCCTTGCAAATCTAATAATAACTCAAAAGTACATTCTTAAAATCATAAACAAAAAACCAAAAAGATACCCTACAAATGAGCTATTTAGTGTGAGCAAGGTATTAAAAATAAGAGAACTTTATATAAAAAATGTTCTTAAATACATGAAAAATAATACAAAATATAAAAATCAACCTATCTATACTATAAATACAAGATCAGCTGCACAGGAGCAATTACTTGTGGAAAGGGTCAATTTCACAGCTTGTCAAAGACATATTTCATATATTGGCCCAAGACTTTTCAACTTAATTCCAAACCCAGTAAAACACATCTCTAATAAAAAAACCTATGCACTCACTGTGACCAGATGGATTCTTGAAAACACTGATAAAATCATACATAAAGTACCTTTTCTAAACTAAACTATTAAACTAAACTTATAAAAAAAACAAAATATTAACTTTTCATTTTAAATTTAGATAAATAATAATGTACCTATTAAAAAAAAAAATAATAATAAAAACATAAAAACATAAACAGGCTCAGTTGAAACTGCACGACCAGCTGCTGGGGTGGTCGAGGCCACGGACACATTTTTGATAAAATGAATTAATGTTGTGTGTTTAAATGTGATCGTCTGTGCATTATTTTAACTAGAAAAAAAATAATAAGTAGATAAGTAAATAAATAAATTAGTAATTAATTTAGTAGGTATTGAAATGTAATTTATAAGTATTTAAGACTGACAAGGACCAATTTCCCGACGAGCCAATCAATGGCTCAGGGAAAATGTTCCAACTAAAATGTAAACAAATATACCTGAACGATGTTAATAAATTGAAATTGAATTGAAATTTTATTGCAAAAATGCAAAAAGATAGATACAATGAAATAAAAATTAACCTTAAACCTGGAGAGTCTTTGATCACTTGCGACTTTGCGGAAAATTATTCCTTTGTTATGCAAGATGAAGTCCAGTCTTATCATTGGAATAACAGCCAGGCAACCCTCCACCCTTTTGCCATTTATTTTCTAAGTGATGGTAAACTGCACAACCTGAATTATGTGTTTATTTCGGAAAGCTTGACACATAATACAATTGCATTTCATTTATTTTTAAAAAAATTAATGCCTGATTTAAAAATCAAAATACCAGGACTTAACAAAATTTTTTATTTTTCGGATGGATGTGCTGCGCAGTACAAAAACAAAAAGAATTTTCTGAATATATACCTGCATAAAAAAGATTTTGGTGTTGAAGCAGAGTGGCATTATTTTGCCACCTCGCATGGCAAAAGTGCCTGCGATGGCTTGGGAGGAACTGTTAAAAGACTTGCTGCCAAAGCCAGTTTGCAGAGGCCCTATGACAATCAAATAATGACACCTCTACAATTGTTTACTTGGTGTGAAGAAAACATATCTGGCATTGATTTTAAATATTGCACAGAAGCAGATTATACAAATCAGGAAATAATTTTGAATAAAAGATTTGCGGAAGTCTTAACAATACCGGGGACACAAAAAATTCATGCTGTAATTCCTCTTACAGAAAGCACGTTTTTGGCAAAACAGTTTTCTACATGCTTAGAGGTCGAAACACATAATCTTTTTAAAGGTGGAAGCATTATTTTGCAAAATATCGAGTCAGGGTTTGTCACTGTAGAATATGACAGTGCTTGGTGGCTGGCTTGTGTCTTGGGGAAAAATAATGAGAGCAGAGAACTGAAAGTAAGCTTTCTTCATCCACGAGGACCTGCCTCATCATTTTTTTACCCAACACCTCAAGATATTTTAATTATTAAACCAGAAAGTCTTATAAAAAAAGTTGAACCCAACACTGCTACTGGCAAAACTTACAATGTCAGCAAAAAAGAAATGTCAGATTCATCAGAAATTCTTAAAAGAAAGTTAAAAAAATAAATTTAAGGTATATAGTTAGTCTTAGTGTTTTCTGTCTAATTTTTATCAACGAAGTAGAAAAGTTTGTTTATTTCTTTTGCGAGTTTAAAATAAAATAATTTGTAGATAAAGCCTCTGGGTATTTTTTAAAACCTGTATCCATCCAACAAATTTATTTATTTTAATATCCAGTGCACTATTGGTGCTCCTAAAATATGTTTATTTTTTTAAATGCATGATTTTTAATGTACTTAATATTTTTGATATTTTTTTTGACATTGAACCCATCATTTCTCCATCATAAAATTTTGTGGATAATTAAGTAACACTTTGACCAAAATTATATATTTTTTTCAAAAAAATTAAAAATGGCCTTTTAGAATTTTTCAATTTTTTTTTTTCAAATTTTTATTTTCAATTTTTTTTTTTGTTAAAATTATGTTGTGATATTTTATAAAAAAGAGCTTTAAAATGACTTTAAAATGAGCCATTTATTACTTTCCTAGTGTAAGTGGTTCTCGAGATATTGCTAGTTTTGTACATTCTTGTTAAGGTCAAAATGCTGACTTTTTTATTTTGAAAAATTAAAAAAAAAAAACTACGAATCAAAAAAATCTAAAAATTTGCATTTTCAACTTTTATGGTAAGAAGAAAATATATACCAAAAATCATCAAAATTGGAATTGGTCGCGTAAAATTTTTGTGATTTTTTGGTTGATTTGATATGGAATGACCCTTAAATAGTAAGTCCATTTACACCCCTTCTTTTTATCACCAGGCATTTTTTGTAACAATTGGTCTGCTACCTTTTTTTTAAGCTAGCAATATATTAAAAACCACTGGAGCAATTAAATCACGACTTGAGTACTTAATGAGCACTTAATTAGTAAATCCATTTGCACTCCTTTCTTTTACACTAGGTATGTTTTTTAATGTTTGGTCTGCCAACTTTTTTTTAAGCTAGTAGATCAATTAATATCTCCAAAACCACTTTGGTACTTAATTAGCACTTAATAATCCAATCATAAAATTTTTGATTTACCAGAGGTGGACTGCTAACTTAAAGGATGTTTAGATTGCATTGATTTTACAAACAAACAAACAGCGGCCTCTTAGACTTTTCTTTGACTTAAGTCATGTGTTTGATACAATTGACCATCAAATTAGAGGTAGTGCAAACTCATGGGCTACCTTATTTGTAGAAGGTAGAACGCAAACGGTGGTTGTCGGTGGTGTTAGATCGGCGACGAGGGGAGTAGAGATAGGGATCCCTCAGGTATCAACCCTTTCCTCAATCTTTTTTATAGCTCTTATTAACTTTATTGACAACTTCTGCTCAAGCCCTGATCTAAGCCTTTTGTACGCTGACAACAGGAATTTCTTAATTAGCGAAAAAAGTTTAGATGAACTTACAAAAAAAACAAATTTAGTAACAGAGGAATTTCAAACATACTGCGAAAATCACGGTTTACTAATTAATGAGCAAAAATCATTATTTATGCAATTTCTACCAAAAAAGTAAACAATAATGGCAATCCACTTATAAAAGTAAAAAATCAAAGTATAAAAACAAAGGACATGTAAAATTTCTGGGAATTTATTTGGATCCAAAATTAACATGGGAATAAATATGCTCAAAAATAAGCTCTGCTTGCTAGATAATTCGACACCTGAGAGACACAGTTGACTTTGGTTCTGTGCAATCAATCTTACAGTATGGAATCATGATCTGGCGATTATACTCTTCCATGGAAAAAGCTCTAAAAGCCCAAAAACAAGCCTTAAGATGTATGGAGAATGTTCTTCCAAAAACAAGCTGTAAACAAACCTTTAAAAAATACCAAGTTATGACAGTTCCATGCCTGTATATATTTCAGTTCATAAAGTTAATAATACAGTTGAAAGAAAACATAAAAAACTCAGAAATTCACCAACATTTTACAAGAACTTCAGAGAACCTAGGCTTACCATTTTCCCGCCTTGCAGCGGCACAAGAAACACCATACTATATGAGCACAAAATTAAAGAAAAAATTAAGGCAAAAATAACAAGACCACTTTTAAATAAAACAAAACAATTCCTAATAGACTCAACTTTCTCCTCTATTCAAGAGTTTCTAAACTCATAAAAAATAAAAATCAATAGATCTAGGCATATTTTAACATTAGGTATTTCTGTATTTTGAATGAATTTTGTCCAAGATGAAAAAAAAATGGATATTCTAAACAATTTTATTTGTAATTTTGTACTTGTAAAGCAGCCAATAAAACTAGATCATCTGCATAAGGTGACAAAAGTACACTACATATCCCATCAATATTTTGTTTATTAATTTATAATACTCTCAGTCAAATTAATTAGGAATGTTTACATTTATATTACCTTAATTTTAGACCTAGATGCCAGCCTAGATGTTTTCAACATTTATATTAAGCCAACAATAAAGCATATTTTGTACTCTACTCTTTCTAAGAATAAATGTGAAAACTGTTTAAATACGTTTTTTATTCGAGTGTAAGCACATGTTAATTCAACTTAACAAAAAAACATTTGCAATGTCAATGCCAACACAATGTTGAGGAAAAAAACACAACATATGGCTGTAAGTCTTGATAGAGTCCCTGTATGCAACTTTGAACATAATCAAATTGTCAAAACTGCATACACTGATGGCAGGTTAACTCAACTTTTCATATTGATAATTCATAGTGGATAAGCACAATTTTAGTGTTAATACATAATTTAACAGCACCTGTTTATCCAAGGGTTCATAAGCATGGTGCATTATGATAAATTTTAACAATTAACATACCAAAATGATGAAAAAGAACAAAAAAAACGTTTTGCTTTACCTATCCTCAATAGGTTTTCTAATGGCAAAAACACCCAACAACTAACGCTATTTGACACTGTTGACATTTAAACATCATATATGGTTAAGGGCTGTCATGAAATATGGATGGGAAACATAAGAATTTTGATGTATGTAGGACATGCAGATTTGTGTTTTGGTAAGCTTGCATTAAATTCTGCACTCATTTCCAATAGGGTGATGTTGCACTCAGTACAACCAAGAGTGTTTTTCGTTTTGAGTGTTCTTTCATGAATAATTGAGTAGGTACCTGGGTAGTTTTTAGTTTCTACTTTCTCCGAACTTAAATAAGAAGGTATAAATTTTGGCTTGGAATGAAAAACCACAGTAAAGTACCTAAATTTATTTTAAAAATTGAAAACAAAAACTAATAAAATATCCCCAAACATCAAAACTATACCAAAAAGGCTATTTTGGACTGTCATAGTGTTTGTCGTTGAGTTATCCGGCTGTAAATTGGCCTAACAAAAAAATATCTATTATCAGCCAAAATTAATCACTCCTATTCCAACCAAAATTTTTTGTTTTTGACATGAATTTTTTCGGTAATTATGCAGTATACAGTTTTCTGCCATTTTTGATTTTTTTTGAAAAATTCTTTATGGGGGCACCTTCTAGGGTCCCTAGGACCCAAAATCCGTCTGCGCCGGTTGTTTTTTTTTTTTATTTTTTTTTGTTTTTTTTTTTATTTTTTTTCACTAAAACAAACCAAACCAACACAGTCCAACCCAACCTAATTCAAACCAACCCAAAACAATTAAAAAAACACTTTTCAACCCCCCCTGGGCACCCTTTTTTCTCGTTAAAAAAAAAAAAAAAAAATCGGGCGCAGGCGGATTTGGGGTCCTAGGGACCCTAGAAGGTGCCCCCATAAAGAATTTTTCAAAAAAAATAAAAAATGGCAGAAAACCGTATACTGCATAATTACCATTTTTTCATATTGACAGTGCTAACCAACTTTGAAATAATGCACCGTGCTAATGAATTGTGAATTATAACTGAAGATTCCATGGGAGAAAGGCAAAATGTCCATCTGACATTGTTTTGAGAAAATTCCACTTTTTGCATGGACCCTATGCCTTTTGTCACTGTACAGGATATTTTCAGATCACGTTTACGCTGTTATGCTTAACATTATGATTATGAATAAAATTGTGCTTCATATGAAAAGGTGGGTAAATGTCTTTGGGGTAAACCCTCCATGACTCTGATATCACTAAAGTTTAAAAAGAAACCTGGAAGGAAACTTACAAAATTTAAGCAGAGCCAATTTAAACCATGAAATATGATAAAAATCAGTTAAACACAAACTGCAGCATTATTCTGCAGCATTTTCATTAAAAATTAAAAGTTTTGTGTTTATTTTCACTTCCTGCACTAATGTAATGACACGGAACAGTGCTAATGACAGCAACCATTGAATAAAAAGTTAGATTGGTTCATTATAGTGCTTTCGCTTGAGGCTAGTGCCGTTTTCTTTTTGTCGCGGTTACGGTGAACCTTGGTCAATACGTTCTAAAGGGAGCGTCTCAGCTCCAAAAATCGATAAAAACATGGTGTCGGGAGTCGTGGTGACACTCGATTGTTTACATTTTGTAGCATGTCGTTTTTCGTGTTTTGAAAAGGTGAAAATCGATATTTTTTTCGGTTTATTTACTATTAGTTTCAATTTTTATAGAAGTGCCCTTCAGTCAAGAGTCGCGTACGAAGTTTATGTTTTGTTTTTATGCTGTGTTTTGTTGTGGTTTTGTGGTATAAATACCTAGTGAAATTATCTCGGAAATTATAATTGTTTTTGTCAAACATTATTAAAAATGCCTCATGTATGTGTTGTGCCGAAGTGCCGGACTCACTATGATAAGAAAGGACCAAACTTATCGACCTTTAAGTTTCCATCAGAGCAAGAAATGAGGGTATAAGTGGATTCATGCTATTAGGAGGGAAGATTTTACGCCAAATAAACATTCAAGGGTATGTTATTTTTCAGTATCACTTGAATAAACTTTCCTGTCTTATAATGACTCTTTCCAAAAGGGCTTACCAATTGTATGGTCGAAGTGTGGTATTCTTGAAATTTGCAAATAGGTAAGTACCTACCTATTTGTGTTTTATATTTTGACCATGGTTTGGTTTTTCATTTATAGGTTTGTGAACTACATTTTAAAACCGAAGACACAATTTTACACAGCCACAGGGGATATTTTGGATGTTCCATTGAAAACACCACGCTTAAAAAAAAGTGAGTTTAAAAAAAGGGAGTGTAAAGAGCTGACAACTTTTTGCATTAAAAAAAACGCCAGACAAGGATTCAGGGGTCCTTTAGGGGCCCTAGAAGGTGCCTCCTTTTTTTATGCCAAAAAAAGATGTAGGTGTTCTAGTGTGTTTTGGCTTTGAATAAATTGGTTTGAGTCTGTTTAGGTTAGGTTGGGTTAATTTAGTTGTTTTGAGTCTGTTTATAGGTTAGGTTGGGTTAATAATTTAGTTTAAAGTTTGGTTTTTTGGATTGTTTTGGCTTTTAATAAATTGGTTTGAGTCTGTTTAGGTTAGGTTGGGTTAATTTAGTGTAAAAACATTTAAAAAAAAAACGAACATATGAAAAACACATAATAAATAATTACTGTCGGCTCTTTAGCCTCACGACTACATACATTTTACAAGATTTACAATACCCATAAGTCTGCACAAAACTTACAAATCCTCTCCCTCTTTGCATCTATAAGTAGTAGTTTCTGTGATAATATAAACAATTTTTTAATAATGACTTTTTTCCCAAAAATATGGCACAAATATGTATGGGTGTGTGTGTGTGTGCAAAAATATAGTAGTTTGTAAAAAAACAATACTTTCCCAGACTTACTTGCACATTTGGTTGACATGTATTTATGGCATGCATCTTAATTAGTCTACAATTTAACCTGACCGAGGCACCCATGTGCATAAAAAAAGTTTTTTTACATTGATGACCAAAACCAAATGTAAATCGCTTGCAGGGAACAACATTGTTTTCTTGAAAGAGATATGAAAAGTTTACTTATTAAATTTTAGACGTTATCCCATCAAAGCTTCCAGGATGCCCTAAATATTTGACAAAAGAAGAAAATGTACGAGAAAGTCCAAATACAAAGCGACTGACATTAGAGAATTCTGCTCTCTCTAAAGCTATAGAAGATAGCATTGAAACAATGAACACCTACATTCAGGAAAAATCTCTTTTCGCATTAGATGATATTTGGAAAAAAATTCAAAATAAAAGTGTCAGTCCATGGACAATTACAAAAACTGAAAACTATATTTGTTTTACACATATTGTGGAAAAACCTGAACCTGTTTTTGGATATTTGGTCAGCATAGAAAAAAATATGCAACTATCAGTAAGTTTTCAAGGGGTAGATGTTATATCTTTAAAATCTGAGACTAAAAACATTAGGTTTCCTATCCTTATTGAAAGCTGCATTGATTTAGAAAATATTTTGGATAAAATAAAAAATCATGAAGTAAATAAGCAAACAATCCCTCAAAAGATTAGTTTATTGGAGGATATCTTGAATTCACTTATAGAGCTGATACCTGAAAAAAAATGTCCTTAACTTTCTTTAAAGAGCAGATAAACTTATTAACTCACCAAAAAGGATCTATTAGATACACTTATGAGACCTTCTTGTTTTGCAGTTTATTCCTGGCCATAAGCCCTCATGCTTATAAATTTGTGAGAAGCTATGACCTTCTGACATTGCCATGCTTAAATACAGTAAAAAAAAATTGTAACAACTCATTAACAGATCCGAGGCTTGAGCAAAGCGAATAAGGATTTTTACAATATATTAAACTAAAAGTTCCCTTATTAGAGAAAAAAGACATGCTTGTTAATTTGCAAATAGATGAAGTCCACCTCTTATCTTATGTAGATTACAAAGGTGGCAATGTGGTTGGAACTGCATTCAACTCAGAAGAGTGAGCCACCAGCGCATGTACTTTTATGATAAATAGTTACCTGTCAACATATACTGATGTAGTACATGTGGCACCTGTTAAAAACCTCAATGGAAAAGATTTACACATATTTACAAAAAAAATTATCTGTGACCTGGAAAACTTAGGCTTTGAGGTTTTATCTACAGTAACGGATAATCATAGGATCAATAGCACTGCCATGTCTAGCTTTTCTGACCCCCCTAATTTGACAAATACGTATGTGCACCCTGCTGATAAGGACAAGCCCCTTTTTTATGCTGTTGATCCAGTTCATATTTTAAAAAATATCAGAAATAATTGGTTGGGGAAGGAGCCATTCACTTTTGAGTATCCAGACTTCTATGATTTCAATATCAAAAGAACCGCAAGATTTAATTCTCTCAGAGATCTGCATAAAACCGAGGAAAATCAGTTGCTAAAATATGGGTATACCATTTCCCAGAAAGGTCTCTATCCATCTTCAATGGAAATACAAAATGTAAAACTAGCATTTTAGGTCTTTAGCCGAACCACTTCCATTGCGCTAAAAGAACTGGGTCCGAAAGCTGGCCTTGAAGGCCATGAAGATACAGCCACCTTCATAGAAGTCATTTGCACTTGGTGGGATATTGCAAATGTGAAATCCTACTTTAAGGGAATCAGAAAGCGCAATGAGTATCAGGAACCATTTAAAAAAGATTCCAAGCACATTTCAGAATTTTTAAATAGTCTACAATTTAACCTGACCGAGCATTTTTAGCATGGTTAGATGAATGGGAAACATTTCCCAAGGGAAAGTTAACCAAGGATACTCATGCAGCACTCAGACTAACCACTGAGGCTTTTTTTAAAGTAGCTGATTATTGCTTCGAAAAAAAGGACTTTCAATACATATTGCTGGGGAAAATTCAAAGTGACCCATTAGAAAGGAGATTTGGAAAGTACAGGTTAGGTTAAGGATTGTGATAAAAATAACTAGGAGCTTTCCAGCTGGCTGCATGGCTTATAAAAAAAATGCTTTTATTTTGCTGTGCTACCCTTAAAACAATATGCTTATCTATACATATAATAAATCTCTAGAGGGGTTCAGTACATTGAAAATTTTGTTGTTGTCGGCTTCTAAACAGACCGTATAGATACCTACCAAAAATCCAATTTTTAGAATTTTTGTCTGTTTGTCTGTCTGTTTCTTTGTTGCAGCATCACACAAAAACTACTGGATTGATTTTGTTGGCACTACTGGATTAGTTGGGGTCCTGGGCAGAACATGGACTTTATTTCAGTAAAATCGGTTTATGGGAAAAAAGTTATGATCATTTAAAGGAAGAAAAACGGATAAAACCGCAGGCGAAGCTGCAGGGTTTTCAGCTAGTTTCTACATAATACTGCCTAATTTACTTGCTTTACACAGGATCAAATATATAAGGCGAATAGCTTGAATGGTTTAAGCAAGTAATATTTTTGTGCCTATTAAATTAAAATTAAAATATATCTAAATTTTTTATTATTTTGCTGGGACCCAATCACTCATATCACTTAGGCAGCTGTATGAAGTGGAAAAAAAGCTGAGGTTAATGAGCCTTGTTCCTCTAATTTTGGAGTCAAGGTCAGGAAACCTTGTCATAACAAAAGAGGACATTTTGTCTTTTATCTCATACGGAGATGAAAGAAACAACATAACAAATGTTACATTCAATCCTGTCCTTCGACTTAACTCCACAATTGAAGAGGGCGATATTGACAAAATCCCAGAAAATATCTGGCCGTCACTAGTTTATATTGCAGGATATGCCTCTTACTCCCTTTTAAAATTAATTAAGCAGTGTGATTATTGCAAACAATTTCTTATTAATTCAAATGAAGAACTCCTTTGGAAAGTTCTTTTCCAACAAACCTCATAACTGCAACTGACAGGGGTGGGTTAAAGAAGAAAATCATAGGGCAATAATTACAACATTGTCCTTGGAAAACATCAATAATTGTGAAAATTATTTGTTTTTAGGGCACAGTTGTTCAGCACATGATACAAATTTTTTATTAAATCAGCTTTTATTTAAATTTTCAAACTTGTTGCTAAAAAATTATGCAAAGAAAAAAAATTATGTAATAACAGGTAAGCCAATAATGCCACAGCTAAAAAGAATCAAACCAAGCAAAAAATAGTTTTCATTAGGCAAAAAAATGGGTATGTATATATATTATATTTATATGTATATTTTGTTTAAAAAGTTTTTACATAGCACCTGCTAAATTATAATAATGTATTTTTTTGATATATTTTTTTTACCTTATTTTATTTCAAGCACTATTAGGTCGAACATTTTTTATACTTTTTAGTAGGGAACATCCTCGGGAAAATCTTTTTGTAGACTATTTTAAAAGTCAAGAATTTTTCACTACTCCTTATTTCACCAATATTTGTTTTCTTTTACTTTATCTCTTGCATGATCAGCTTTACCCAAATATTTCTCAACTTGTTATTTTTTGAGCAAAATGGCTTTGTTAGTTTTCAGTCAAATTTAAAATTAGTTTTTGCAAAAAATTAGATAAATGAAAGAAAACCAGGAAGATTTTTCTTTAGAGGTATCCACAAAGACATTCTACTAAAATATACCTTTATGGGCGTTCATAAATTATGTACCGCCATTTTTTGCCCAATTTAAACCCTCCTTTCCCCTTTTCTCACTCTTTTGCAACTGCCTCTCCCTAAAATTACACACTTAATTTAAAAACCTGAAAAATACGTGTTTAAAATATTTTTCGGATAAAATTATGATGTACCGCAGTTACACACCCCCCTCCCTCTTTGTTTACACTTTTTAACACTTTTACCTACTCCCCCTCCCCATTTCTGCGTTTCAGAACTTATGAATGGCCCGTATAGCAGAATTCGCGCGATTTATATGTTCATCGACTTTGGCGGCCATATTGAATCGAGTTGATTGGCCTTCCGTGGCGGTGGTATTGCCTTGGTCCTAAAATTTCCCAGAATTATAAGCAAACGAAGGAGACCTCGATTGTGTAATATCTTTGAATATTGTTTAAATTTACAGATAATTGTTTATGTTTTTTATGAATTTCCGGATTATACTTAAATTTTCATATCAAAAATGCTATGACGTCATGTATTGGCTGACATGAACAGAAAAAAATCGATGTAGACAGCGCATCCTGTAATGCTCGATGCCTTGAGAATCTGAACCAGCCTTTTTTGCCGGTTCAGAATGGTTGCGATTCTCAAGGTATGGATCTTTACAGGATGTTCATGTCAGCTAGTAGATGACGTCATAGCATTTTTTATGTGAAAATTTAAGTGTAATCCGGAAATTCATAAAAATTAAAAAGTTTTGATTGTATACACATTTAAGCATAAACAATTATCTGTAAATTCAAACAATACTCGAAGATATTACACAATCGAGGTCTCCTTCTTTTGCTTATCCTTCTGGGAAATTTTAGGACCAAGGTTACCCGTAACCGTTACAAAAAGAAAACAGCTCAGTATATTAGCGAATTCCATTGGAAAAATGAGTGCACCAGTTACCGTGCAATTGCCCGACCCATATACTTATAAACTTAGGCGCAATTTTATAACTAGTTAAACGTCAAATCTCAGTATAAACGTCGACTTTTTTACGTTTTATAGGTGCAGTTTACAATAAACTTTGGTTTAACCGTTACTGGCGGTCTGGGTGTGGGTTAAACGTCAGTATAATAGTTACCGAAAGATTCTAACCTGAAAATAGTTATTAAAAATTTATTTAAAATAGGTTGTTTGGTAAAAAAATTTAAGTATTTATAGTAAAGTCGCTATGATCGATGACTTAGAATTTATTTTTGCTCAACTGGATGCAGATGATGAGGAAATTATTGACATTGTCGAAGCACCAAGAAGACCAAAAATAGTACGACGATGTAGATTTTAAAAAGAGGTTTAAATTATCTAAAGAGACAAAGATACAAGAGGTGGAGACCAGTAAGTTTTATTGTCACACCGAGTTCACACGTATATATATATATATACAGGGTGGATTCTTTAAACGGACCGGTGCTTCTAGCGGGTCAGAATTTGGTTGAATAAAAAATTCCAAAAACACGTTAACTGAGATTTTTAATTTTCTTTAATCGTGCTATCTTGGATTTTGTCTGTCATTTTCTCTCTGTATATTTTGCAATTTTTGAAATCTGCAAACAATTCCCTTTTCAGCAATATCACACAGTAGAATCTATCTTTTACTATAATCAAGGTGGAAAACTTCAATATGTTTCTGTCCTACCCTATTTAAAAAAAGATATTTTTTTACCATACCTTGTAAACAAAACGACATAAAAAAAATCCAAAAAAAATCTCAGTTGACGTGTTTTTGGATTTTTTTATAAAACCAAATTATAACCCGCTAGAACCACCGTTCCGTTTAAAGAATCCACCCTGTATATACACTGTACATCTTTGCGTTTCTGAAAATTCTGAAAATTTTTTGTTGTAGCGCCTAGCTGTATGTCTGTCTGTAACCAACGCTGATATCTCAAAAACTACACTTGACTGAATTTTATCAAATTTTGTGACTATGCTGGGTTTAGCTTAATATGATTAAATTAGTTAAAATAATCAACCCTTTATGCCAAAAGATGTAGTCTTTTTAAACCAGAAAAAACTTGTTGTTCTCCTAATCCTACAGCTAATCCAACAGCTCTTCTTTTCTTCCTGGCCGTGGTTTAACTAAGACTTAAAAAATTGAGCAATTTGTTTACCAACGGTGTAATCCAAAGATTAAACTGAATTCTAAACTATGGTTTAACCTGAACTTTTACTTTTGGTTGTAAAGTTAGCCCTTAATATACACGGCATTGCAATGCATCCCCGTGAAAATTTTTGTAAGCAATTAAGATTAATCATCTAAATACAGGAGGCTATGAAAATTTCTGCAATTTCAGTCGTTTTGCGCATGCGCAATGTCCTCCTCCACTGCGATGAAGGATGACATATGAATGTCACGTTTCACGCTGACAGAAGTAGTGTTTACTTTACAATTATTTACTTATAAGCACTAACCTATGAAATTTATCTATCTTCTGGCCACCACAAACACAACAAGTCTTTAAAAAGTCCATCGAGACATCTTCCCGCTAAGCACAAAGCAAAATATGCGTCTTTTTGTTTGTACAAATAACTTTATTTTGCTTTCAGGTTACCGATTGCAGAAAGGCGCAACAGAAACCAAATAAACACACGGTTGAAAGTATAAATGCCTGCCATAAACACAGAAGATAAAGTAAAATCACAGTACACTATAGTGTGTGTATTGTGAGGAAAATTAAATACCGAAAAAACACCCCACTTTCGGAATCAAAAATCAAAACAAACAAAAATGGCGTCAGCAATATACGAAAGCCCGGTCGGGGAATTCCAACTTCCGACTTCCTAGTTCCGACTTCGTGAATGGGTTGGTGATCCTAATCATCAAAATGCGATTGAAAACGCCATAAGATTACATTTTTATTTTGGGCGGCACATATTTTTAGGTAAAAAAAAACAAAAACTGCTTGGTTTTTCAAAAGTAAGCACTAAATCTGCCAACGTGAAACGTGACATTCATATACCATCTGCTTGGCCATCACAGTGAAGGGTATGACGTATGCGTAAAACGGCTGAAATTCCAAAAATGTTCATAGCCTCCTGGATTTAGATAATTAATCTTGCTCACAAAAATTTTCACGGGAATGCATTGGAATGCCGTGTATATTAAAGACGTCTTTTCGCGACCGACGATTTCGAAACCGCTTTGAAAACATGCGTAAAATATTATTTTGGCGACGAAACGGTGACGTTACGGTCCAAAACATTTTAAAGGATTTCGAAAGCGCCTCGGCCGCCGAACACTGTTCAATATGGCGGTACTTGTCAATTTTTAGCAATAATGAAAAAAGGCCAAGGTTATCTAGCAGCGACAAAAAAAAGGCTCACTTTTGGATCTAGGACATCCATTTCGAAAAATCACAAAAAATACTTCCCAATCCAAAAAACGAGAAGCCACACAAACACAGCTGATTAATGTCATTCAATAATTGCCATTTTGGCGATCAATGGCGATGGTTCTACACGGTGATGTTGCGGTTGAAAAAAAAAGACGTATTAAGTTTAGAAATATATGTTTTATGTCCAATTGCACCGTTTTGCTTAATCTACTGTTTAAAATAACTACTAGTTTAAAATAAACTGGTGGATTAACTTCCATTTACTTGCACCGCATTAGCATAACCAGCTGTTGAAATTTAACTAGGAATCTGGGGATATTTTATAAAAATAGAAGAAGTTGGTACACTGAACTAACTTCAGGGAACACTTTTTAGGTTAATTTGTTTTTGTTGCCCTAAATTTTTTGATTCTTGAAGATTTTTGTGCAAAAATAATACGTAAAACGAATTCACGATGGGTTTGAATTGCATTTAAATCCGTATGAAAATTATTCAACAGCAAATTTCGAGTCCCTTTATGGAAACGTAGATAATCCTTGAGTGATCTAGCTCCTGCACTGCTGCCAAAAGGGCAAGGTCATAAAATTTTTCCTCAAATTAATAAATCCACTTTATAAATATCATGGCAAAACCTTAATTTAAAAACATTAGAGAAGCCAAAGGGAGAGACAAAACAACAACAAAAATTTGGGGAAAGTAGCAGCCAATTTTATTGTAAAATCAACAACACATTGCACATATCATTCAAAACAGGTCCTCAAATTATAGACATTTTGGGATTGGTTTACCCCTTGCAATTGAAAATAGTGACATTCAACTCTGTGGCTTTGCTTCCAAAGGGCGGATGTTATAATTGAAAGATAATATATTACTTGAAATTGTTCTAAGTGATCAAGAAATCCAAAAAAATATATAACTTACTGGATTTTAAAAAAATGGCTGGTCTAGCCAATATTTGAGGCAAGTTTTTAATTTTTTCACTGTAAAATAGTTTTGCAACTACTTTTCTATAAAATAATAATTTTGATGAATAAATAACAAAAATAAAGCTTTCCTTTTTTGAGAAAAACTTGGTTCAAGCTAAGACAGGTCTTTTTTATATTCCAAACAATCTTTCCACAGAGTTTCTTGTCCTTATTAAAGATTCACTGTACAATGCTTGAGCTCGATTAACAACGCTGGGTGTAACCACGATCTCCTAAAAAATATCAAAAAAATACATAATTACTGGCATTATTTCTGCGGTATAAAGAACAGCTACCAGTCAAAAATTCTGCCTCTTTGGGTGAAAAATGAGTGTTTGTCTCATTTTTATTATTATTGATATATTTCATAATGTATTGAACACAGCTCTACCTATTGTTATCAGATTCCTGCTAATGGGACAGAAGCACCAATACAACTGACCGTCTAATCAGTCTAGGACAGCCCAAAGCACCAAACCTAAAACACTAATTTTAAAAAAAATGTTGTTTTTGTTTTTATCCTTGTGCCCACTTGGTCGAGCGCCCACTTGGTCTAGGGCCGACTTGTCCCATTATGCCTTCTAATTACTTACCTAACAAGATGGAAATGGGAAAATGATTTTTTTCAAATTTTCGTCTTATTCTATGAGGAAAATTTTATTATCATGGCTTGATCCCGGCCATCTTGCCACTACATTTAAAGACTTGAGGTTTGCATCAGTCACAGCTTGAGTGTTTACAGAAAAATACCCATTTCTATAGCGAAAAACTTCTGGATGGTCGCCACCTAAAACAATGTCAAAATAATTGAAAAGAGACCTTTGCAATTTTCATTTTTTTTTGAATGACTTGTAAAAGCACTTACGTGTAAATATTATTAATAAATAAAGTTAAAGTATGCAAGCCTCCTCTCCCTAGAGCCCTTGAATATCGACTCTAAAAATTGAATTTTCCTCAAAAATCAAGAATAAAACGGTTTACTGAGACTCTGCTGTTACTCAAGCCCCTTCCGCCCCCCCATAATATCAATTTCTGCAAGAATTTTTATGCACTTTATCTTTTACTTTATCACGCTCTGCTTTGTTATAAAATTCAGTATGAAGCCAAGGCTGTGCAAACCCAGCAGACAATCGAACTGCTGTTGATTCCTGAATTCTCATGTATAGTTCTTACATATATACCCTGCCAAATGCCCTGAACTTGCATAAAATCTCCATGTTGTTAATAATTGATTAATAGGCGAGAAACTGTTGTTTCTAAAATCAAAAACAAGATTGTTAAAAGATGAAGACAGGTCTTGCTTCGACTTTGCTGAGTGTGATGTTTTATTTTTATCACTTTTGTTTGTTTTGTAGGTATATAATTCCAATCTTTACCAGACATTTTATTAGGATTAATTATCTATCACTAACTTCTTACAAATGAAGCACAAGAATTTTGAGCACTGATGTAGGCTTTCACAGACAAAATACCAATTCAACTTGTCCATCCTATTAAAATCGTCTTCCCCATTATATACTAAAATATCTTGATCATCTTTCAGCTATATTTCGTCGAAAATATCCATGACCGCTCACAAAAAAACACCGGAATACCAAATTTACAATATTTATTTATGGCAACAACAATTTTTTTAGGTTAGACCTGTCTTAACTATAGGTTAAACCCATTTAATCCGCCGAAATTGAGGGTTTAATTTAACAGTAGTTTAACAGCACTTAAACTTGGCTTAACTTGCGGTGCAAGCCAAAAATCAATCTTAAGCTACTGTTAAAATTTAAACTACTGTTAACCTTACGGTGCAATTGCCCATTAACCAATCAGGTACGTTTTTGTCAAAGAAATGCCCCTCAAGAGCATTCTTTTGTCTGAATTTCAAGAATAAGCAATCAGGCAGCATACAAAAGGTGGTAAGGTGCGGTAATGACCACACAAAATTCGCCTAAGTAGAAGAAAAAAGGGTTCTATTTCTTTGGTAGATGGCATTGTGGCTATATGTAAAAAAAGAAGAAGAATTTCAAAATGACGGTTGATGTTAAAATGTTTTCAAAATTTGAAAATGCTAAATAAATGTTTTATGAACCTGAACAAAAATTAGGTGTTCAGAAGTGGCATATCTTTGAATAAAATTATAGTGCGAGCAACTTAAAGCAATCAACAGAAACATGTTTTCAACCCCTGGCAGAGAAACCACCCCCATTTCAAATGCTGGGAGCATCTTTTCAACCCCCAAGGCTCAAAGCAGAGCCGTTAAGAATGCCCGCAAATCTCACTCCTGCATTGAAACACCAGAAATGTTCAGCAAAGTTGTAATGGAGACCCCCAACAAAAAATCAAAAGTTCGGAGGGAAAAAGTTGATGAAATAAGCAACCTTATTGTTGCTGTTAGAATACGGCCTATGAACTCGTTTGAGTTTAAACTACCAAGCGCTGAGAACATTGTTAAAGTAAAAAATCAAGAACTCATTTTATCTTCTGAGAAAAATACTGGTACACATACAGATTATGTCTTCCACTATGACCATGTTTTTTGGTCAATAGATGAAACTAATCCATTGTATGCTACACAAGAAGATGTCTTTCTAACCATTGGGATACCACTTTTAAACAGTGCTTTTAAAGGATTCAATGCTTGTCTCTTTGCCTATGGTCAAACTGGCTCTGGTAAAAGTTATAGCATGATGGGAAAAAGCATGTGTGAAATAGAAGACATTGAAAATGACAAATATGCTGGTATTATTCCTAGGTTTTGTAGAGAATTATTTCAAAGAATCTCAGATTCAGGACAGGAAAACAATGCTAGTGTTGAAGTCAGTTATTTTGAAATTTACAATGAAAAAATTCATGACTTGTTATCAAATACATCTACAAATGAAAGAACTTGTTTAAAAGTTCGAGAACACCCAGAGTGGGGACCATATGTTGTTGATTTGAGCACCCACATTGTCAAGTCCTATGAACAGCTAAGAAACTACTTAATAAAAGGCAACAGAAACCGAGCAACTGCTGCCACAATGTTAAATGAGAAGTCCTCGAGATCCCATAGTATTTGCTCTATTGAACTCTGTATGTCTGAAGGATTAAATGAAACGGACAACAGTCGTAGGAGTAAAGTCAGCTTAGTTGATTTGGCTGGAAGTGAAAGGTTAGGCCACAGCAACACAAATGATGACCAGATAAAACAAGGAGTTTACATTAACAAGTCATTGTTAACTCTGGGAAAAGTTATTTCTACTTTGGCTGACCAGAGGAAGAACCAGTTTGTGCCATATAGGGAGTCTGTCTTGACTTGGCTTTTAAAGGTAAGTGTCCTTTTCTTTTTGGTACATGACTTTCCAGCTAGGGCCACTGTTATCGGAGCTAGAAAAGAGTTTTAAGATTGATTTAACCTAACTTAAGGGAACTTAGGTGTTCTTTTACCTAGCTGCTAAGCTAACATAACCACAGTATATACTGAAGATCAAAGTTGGTCATCTCTTAAATTGTGTTAAGTTATGCCTGTATGAATGTGCTTGTTGAATTTAATTGAAGCAAATCTGAAGGGTCATTTAGAATAGCACAAAACTTGACACTTGTCTGCTTAAGTTGACAGATTTCAATTTTTTTTTTTTGGGTATTTTAAGTGTACAGCCCATCACCAACCAAAAGTAAAGTCCTATTTACAAGGCATCTTCAAAATCGAAGCTTGACCTCCCAAAAATTTGCAATGTTTATTTATAAATTAACAAATAAAAAATTTGACACATGTCAGCATAAGCTGCTGTATACTATTCTAAATATTGGAAAAGTAAATTTTGATATTAGGTTTGCTTTTAAATTTTCCACCTATTTCCAAGAATGTATGTGTTGGGACTATCTTTGAGGCTCCTCAAATGAGTTGAAAAATACATTTCCAGAAGTTTAATGTGCTAGATGAGTAAAAAAGTTTAAGTGGTTCTTTGTTTGGCACTTGGTTTAGCACATTATACTTTTATGGTTGTTTTTGCACATTTGTTCATTAACCATTACAGATAAAGTTAACCGTTGCACATTTTTGGAGTCAAGAAGAAAAAATCTATTGAAATTTTAAAAAATATACAGGGTTTTTAATTTCTTTATTTAATTTATTAGGTCAATAAGATAGTGTTACCAGATTTTTCATTGATTACTTAGTTTATATTGGTATATCACTGCTAATCTTAGCACCAAAATATATTCTTTATTATAACTAATATTTTAATTTATAACCATCATGTTACCAATAAATTCCAGCAATATAGATTTTTGATTTGGTTACATACATTTGTAGAGTATTTATATATATTTATTTATTTCAATGACTGAACCACTTTGCAAAAATTAATAATACAATAAGTAATAAACACTAAAGACGTTAGAAGTAAAATAAAACAATATATAGAATTAAAAAACTTAAAAACAGTAAGTACCCACTAATAAAAAATGTTTAGTCGTACATTAATAGTTCTTTCATTTTGTTGTGTACCTACTTTGTTTATTAAAAACCATATTACCATTAAAGTGTAAATTATTCCATCATAAATTTTTAAAATTAAGGGGTTGTTTTTGTTTTTTTCACATATCCTACAAAACACACATCAAACTATGATTCTGGGAAACAAAATTTCCAAAAAAAAAGGTTGCATATTACTGATAATTGGATCATGGTTGTAAAT
This sequence comes from Oxystoma pomonae, assembly GCA_963921995.1. Lineage (NCBI taxonomy): Eukaryota > Metazoa > Arthropoda > Insecta > Coleoptera > Brentidae > Oxystoma > Oxystoma pomonae. The sequence continues at coordinate 73,565,407 of OY998166.1, read as the reverse complement.
TGGGCACTTTTGGGGGTAAATAACTAAATGAAAAGACCTAAGAAAAGACTGAAAAAAGGTTTACATTTTATTTAGGATGGCATTTAAAACTTCTTCTGGATTAGGCTTTTTTGCCACCCCATACAATTTCAAATCACTTTCCTTTATTGCGGTTTCAGTCACTGGTCCAATTGCCACAATTTTAGATAAATTAATATCCAAAGGAACTTTTTTTAAATGAGGAATAGCTGCATTATAGCCTGATGGGCTAAAAAAAACTAGAAATTCTGGAAGTTTTGTAAAATTATTGGTTACTTCTCCTATTTCCAATTCGATGTTGGGATTAGGAAGAGTGTTATATACTTCAACTCCTTCTAGCTCTAGGCCTTCTTTGTTCAGTTCTTGCTTTAAAATGTCAGTCTTTAAGTTACCATGGGGAAAAAGGAATGGTTTTTTGAATTGCTCCTTATGCTCAATTATGTGTTTGGCTAACTTTACTGCATTTCCGCTTTCTTTACCATCACATTCAAGGCCAAGGTGCTTTTCAGCATATTTCCATGTTGCCTCGCCTACAGCCAGTATGCTTTTTGTCTTCCATTTTTCCAAAAGGGCCTTGTCATTCCCAACTGCAAGTTTCACTGCTGATACGCATCTTGTGCTCGAAAATATTATTCCAGTGTAGTCATCGCTGCTTAAAAGTCTTTGCATAAGAATGTCAATGTTTTTGAATTCAAATGTAAGGGTATTTACATGTAAAACCTCAAAATTGTGCTGTTTGAGAAGTTTTTCATATTTGTCTTCTTCATTTGATTCCACTGCTGCTTTTAGTAAGAGGACTTTGTTATTAGATATCATTCTTCAATGTCAATTTTATAGGAACACCTTTTTTCCCCCTTTTGATTTTCTTATGTTTGTTTCATTGAATTGGCCTTTTAGCCAATTTATTTGGGGCAAAAATCTTTCCTAATAGCGTTTTCTATTGAGACTCGGATATTTCTCTCCTTTGCGGTTTTAGGTAAAAACAAGAAACAGATATATCTCAGTGTTGCACCAACTGTCTCAAAAGAATACTCTATATGTGTTAATGCTGCAATTACGTCCACTTTCAAGTTCAAGTGGAATTTGACAAAAGCCCTGTATCCTGGAGCCAGTAGGTGGCGTTTTCAACTTACAGAAACTAGTTTCGCACCGGCCAGAACTAATTTGGAAAACTTTTTTAGTTTTCATCAGGTTTCTTGTTCAACGTACAGAAAGTGGATACCCTTTAGCAGTTTTGTATTCGACGCGCGTTCCAATTTATAGAAATACTCCACCATAGGTTAAGGAAATATTCATTTCTTATGGCGTTTTCAACCTATAGGAACTTTATGCAAACACTGAGGGTGCGTTCGAGCAGAAACCCCGAGCGCCCGAAGGTCTACTTTTCTGTTCGAGTTGACGTTCGGGGTTACGATCTGTTGCGTTCGCGATGACATTCGGAACGTTCTCGGGTTGCGCCCTGTTTCATCCGAGCTTGAAGACGGAGAACAGCGGGAATCTTATAATACATAACCGCACCTTTTTGTTAACATTTTTTTAAAGTTGGGTTGTATATTTTGCGCGACGATTTTTAATTTTTATGAAGGTTCGACATTAGGGAAATTTTGGACCGCTTAAAATTTTGACAACTTTGACAGCCGCTGCGGTAGTGTTTAACAACCACTACCACGCATCGAAAAAACAAAAAATTGGGCTTTATTTAACAAAATAAGTATTTTATATGTTGGAAACTGGTAATATTTTATTATTTTTCAAATTAATTGTGCCAAAGTACTCTAAAATTAACCAACAAAATAACCACAACCACAACGAAATGGTTTCATAGCTTACGGCAGTGGTAGTGGTTAATTACCACAACGGAATGACGTTTAGCTAGTGCGCAGACTCAGTAATGACCACAACCACTACGAAGTGTCAAATAAGCGTTCCAAAATATCCCTATTAGGAAATTTTGGAACGCTTTCACTTTTGACAACTTTGAGAGGCGGATTTTTTTTTCACAACCACTACCACTCATTGATTTTACTCATTCAACCTCATTGAGTTTTTGGAACATATTAAAAACTTTCACTTGTAAAAAAATTTAAAGATGAGAAAAAATAAACAATTTGGCTTAATTTTACAAAATAAGTCTTTTATATGTTGGAACCTGGTAATATTTTAGTATTTTTAAAATTAATTAAGCCAAAATTCTTTCAAATTAACCAGAAAACTAACCACAACCACAACGAAATGGATTCCTAGTCAGTGGTAGTGGTTAATTACCACAACGGAATGACGTTTAGCTATTGCGCAGACGCAGTAATTGCCACGGCCACTACGAAGTGTCAAATAAGCGTTCCAAAATATCTCTATTTTTAAAGAATTTTGGCTTAATTAATTTTAAAAATAATAAAATAATACCAGGTTCCGACATATAAAACACTTATTTTGTAAAATTAAACCAAATTGTTTATTTTTCTGTTCTCTAAATTTTTTTACAAGTGACAGCTTTTAATGTGTTCTAAAAACTCTGGTAAAATCGATGAGTGGTAGTGGTAGTGGTTGTTAAACACTATCACAGCGGCTCTCAAAGTTTTCAAAATTTTAAGCGTTCCAAAATATCCCTAATTAACACAACCACTACGAAGTGTCAAATAAGCTTTCCAAAATTCTCTTCTTTTAGAGATCAAGCTTACCAGAAAATGCTCCCCCTGCGCCCCTTTGCCTATAAAACATAAATATTTCTTTGGTATAGTTATCGTTGACAGATATACGGGGTCGAAGGGAATACAGGCGGGTCTGACAGGCCATTGTCCTGGGCTCTAATTCTTGAGCAGGGAACGACATAGATTTGTGTCGAATGAGCCCACGTCGAACGCATTTCGTATTCTTGAGTGGGGATCGCTCATTCCATTCTATCAGAAATTGGGCGTTCGCGCTCCCCTACTCCGAAGCCAGGGATCGGTCCCATTTCTCAGGCAAGCATGCGCGTGAAATGTATATTTTTCAATCTAAAATTTCGAAGAGGTTTCAAGGAAAATCATCTTGTTTTCGAGGGATGGGATCATTCCGTGGGATTGATCCCTTCTCTTGAGGGATCGTTTCGGGGTCCCATAGTTTGTACAAAAATACATTTTACAAAGCGTATTTAACACAAAAGTACATTGCGCAAACAATACTTTCCGCAAATCGTAAAATAGCATAACGATACTTCGCACAAAGGATACTTTTTGCAAACCGTACATCGTACAACTCGTACTTTCTACAAACAATACATCTTACAAATCGTACAGTGTAGAATCCGTCCGACATACAATTTTTGTTCTCTGCTGTTTTAATTTAAGCTCAGAATAAACATCCAATCTTAGAAGGAGAAGATATATTCTTTTTTTTTGAATTTTATAAAAAATATAGGTTTAAATAAATATAGGTATATAGAATCCAAAAAAATTGAGACATTGATATGCAGTGTGGGGACTTTAGCGGAATCAAATCCTCTAAAGCCTCAGGATAAAATATACGCAAGTCCCCCCCCCCCCCCCCTTAGAAGCCTGGTTATGGTCCCTCCCCACCCGAAGTCAATTTCTGAGTGCGCCACTGATTATTGAATTTTTTTTTAAATGTGATGATATACCTATAGGTAAACTATTTTGTGACACCTTGACTGCAATGGTTTTTTGATGTGAGTTAATTTTTAATTTAAAAAAAAAAACCTTTAGATATAAAAATCAAATTACTGTTGCTTTTTTCTTTAATAAACTTCGGCAAAATACATTTTTTTTCGCTGTAGGTTGTTTTACAACTCTTTATACAGTGTGTTTCAAAAGACTGGAATAATGGATTTTTTGGGAGAACGCTTTTTTCAAAAAAAACTTATAATAGGTATAGGATCATTTTAGGAAAAATAGCGGTTTCGAAAAATGTATACTCTTTTTTATGCACGGTGGACACCTTGTATTGAGTAGTGTTGGGTATTTTTGAAAAGGTTATTTTTTAAGGATCCAGAAAATGAGATAATATACAGGGCGTCCAATTTAAAAAAGAGATAAGGTGACGTATTTTATTTTTGGGACACCCTGTATAAAATGGTATATATTTTTAGAAACCGCTTTTTCTACTTTAAAATGATCCTACGTAAGTTTTTTTTCAAAAACCCATAGTTATCCCGAAAAAAGATAATTCGATCAATAAAATTTTTAGACATATTTTATGGTCTATCTATTTTTAGCCATCCATGCATTCATAGTACCTGATCTGATAATTTGGGAGGGTGGGGATTTATCCTCACAGCACCTAGGCCTCATTTGACCCGTTGCGCATTTTCATAGTACCTATGGAGGCTATTGGGATCGTCAAAAATACCTAAATACAAAATTTCGTCATGGTGTCTGTCTGTCGGTCTGTCGGTCTGTCTGTCTGTCGGTAACACGATTACTAAAAAACTGCTAAACCAATTCTTATAAAATTTGGCACCAAAATTCTTTGTCACCCTACGCAGAGTTGATTAGGTTCTGGTGGGGGTGGAGGGGTTGGCAAGACGATATTAGGGAGGATTAAACTTAACTCACTAACCGTATAGCAGCTAGCGACACGCGATTTTTACAATATAGGTTAGATAATTACATTTTCAATCAAAAATTTAAAAATATTTTTTTTTTGGTTGAAAATCCAATTATCTAAGTTAATATGAAAACCGCGTGTCGCTTGGCAAGAGAAGGAGGGAATTAAGCTTTTAATAAAATTGTAACTTCAAAAGTATTATAATACTTTTAAGAAAATTAAGTGGGTTAGAGAGGTTTCACCCTTTAAAAGGGGAATTTTTTAATATAACTGGAAAGCCCATAAAATCTCATTTGTCGTGTTTTTGCGTTTTATCCGCATATTTTTTCTATAAACACAAATCGTCGAATAACTCATAACATCGTGCCAACGTCGGTATAACGTCAGCAGTGCGTTAGCGATGCTTTGGCCCGATTTTATGTCGGTTATATGTGTTTTTAGGGTTATCCTGAGGCTCTAGCGAAATTATTCCATTTAAAGTTCCCACCATATATAGAAGGGCCCAAAGATATTCTGATAGTATACGAAAACTTCTCCTCGAAAGCTGGCAGCCAAAAGTGTAACTTATTTATTCCCACGAGAGGGACGTTGACAGTTCGTTTTTTTATCCTGCATAGAAATCGGTTCACTCGATTACGATTTGTAATCACACAGACTGCATGGTCTAAAAAAGTGAAACCTATGATATCAAATTCGCTGCTCACCATGAATATCTCCTAAACGGTAGGAGATACGAAAAGGTTTAAATTAGGACAAATTTGATGCTTGCTGAAGACTAGGAAAAGTTTACAAATTCCGGATAGTTCTGGAGAAAAAACCGTAATCTTTAATTTTAGTCTTTATTTTTCTGCGCCCTTATTCTTTTAAAGCTGTCATAAAACGCTTAAAACTTATTTAACAGGCAGTTTTTTGAAATCTACCTGACAGGTTCGTTTTTTAGATTTGACATTGCAGTGTGAGAGGGGAGCTCTGGCAAGTTCATTTTTGGTTCATAAAGGATGACAGATAATATTTTGCAACCTTATTTTGACAAGTCACCTGAATTTTTGGGTTACTTGACCATCATTAATTATTGTGTCTACATAAAATCCAAACACTTATCTTTCGACAAAATAATTAGAATAATCATTTCAGTTCCCAGAAGTGAGGATCAAGCTAAATTGGTATATAAATGTAGATTATTATGTAATAAGACACCAAAGTTGAAAATTTCGATGACTGATTGATTAAAAAGTTATACAGACGAAGCATCAAGGCAAATAAAGAAAACCGAACCAGACACAAATTATTTACTATTTACCTGTACAGGATGATTTTTTTTTAAATATTAAAATTTAAGTAAAAATCACTATTTTGGAACTGACTCTGTATAATATTTTTTCTACTAGTGTGCGGAAAACATACTTTCTACACTAGTGCGGAAAAGTTAACTTTAACGGCCATTTCGAGCGGTTGGACGGGACAAAAAAGTAACCCATTACTAGAAAAACCAGCTGTGACTTCTATATGATTAAAATTATGACTACATTTTCTAATAAATAATTTCCTAAAACCTTGGGTTATGAAATAAAATAGTTTAGAACAATAAGTTTTAACAAGAGCTTATAGGGGAATCTTTAAACTTTGGGTTGGACGGGACAAAAAAAACCAAAACCTAATTTTAGGAAATTCTTACTTTTATATAGGGTGTTCCAAAAAAAAACTACTTTTTGGATTGCCTATAACTTTCACGTTAATTATCCGAAATTCGAAATTTAGCATTTTTTTGAAAAAGAGGACTTAATATTTTATGACTGACATTTCCTTGAAATTGAAGATGGCGGACAGTTTTGAAAAATTGACCCATTGAAAATTTGTATGCTCGCCACTGTAATAAAACTGAGATGTTCGCTAAATAGCCTTATTCTTAAATAGCCTTATTCTTACGTACGTAACATTTGTTTAAATCGGTTAAGAATAAAAAAGTTCTACAGTTTTACATTTCATGCTCTTTGTGTGATAAAAGACTTTCTCACTTAAGTCAACTTTATTCGACGGGATACAGGTTCGTCAAAAAATATCGGAAAAAATTCTAAAGTCTCTTCGGTATTTTTAACCCTTATTGGAAAATAAAATGTGTACGCTGCTGTAATAAAATTGATATGTGCACTAAATAGTATTATTCTTTCAACGCATACACATGTAACGCTTGTTTAAATCGGTTAAGAAATAAGACTTTCGATTAAGCCGTCCGCCATCTTGAAATTTAAAGAGATGTCATTTTGACATCAGGCACATTAAAGTTAGGCTTTTAGCTTGTCAAAAAGTTTTAAATTTTTGGCAAAACTGTATCCCGTCGACTAAAAAACGACCTATGGTCAGAAAGAGGCATCAAATGTAAAACTGCCGAACTTTCTTATTTTTTAACCGATTTAAAGAAACGTTACATGTAAGAATAAGGCTATCTAGCGCACGTCTCAGTTCTATTACAGTGGCGTATATACAAAATTTTCAGGGGGGTCAAAAATATCCATTTTTCAAAACTGCCCGCCATCTTCAATGTTAAGGAAAATGTCAATTTTGATGTGAAGCGCATAAAATCGTAAATTTTCTTTTTCAGAAAAACATTAAACTTTAAATTTCGGAGAACTAATGTGAAAATTATAAGCAATCTAAAACGTCCGGTTTTTTTTGGAACACCCTATATATTTCAATTTTTTAGAAAAACGCTTTATCATGGTTTTTCCAAACTAAACAAAAGGCATTGGCATTAAAGGAGAAAGCAATAAGTTGTTAACAATTATGTTAAAACTTATTTTGAAGCATGAACCAGTAAAGCTTTTCTTTTGGGTTGGACGGGACAAAAAATAGAATAATCGAAAAAATATTATTTGCTTTAGGTACGAAACTGTTTGTAAACCAAAAAAGAGTGTTACAGTCGTTTTATGATTTGGAGTTATTTCAAGATTTTTAACAAAAACCGATAGATCGTTAAAGCTTTTTTCCTTTTTTTAATAAAATTACATTTGCTTGAAATGGCCCTTTATGGTACTTTTCCGCACTCAACCAAAAATAAAATATAAATATATTGCTATATTTTTAAAAATTTTCTTTTTTGTGTTAGTAAACGTTTTAGTCAGGATAAATAAAGAGTAACATTTTTAAAATTCCTTTTATTGGTTTAAATGAATACTTAAGTCAATTAAGCGAGCTGAAAAAATATTTTACCCTACAACTCGCGTAAAGTGACTTTTCCGCACATAATTGCTGCAATCGTGTGCGGAAAAGTGACACTTTCCGGAATTGTTAAATAAACTGCTATTTATTTCTACGACCGTGCGGGAAAGGGGTGTTTTTTTAGTTTGGAAAGTATCACTTTCCCACACTGAGTACAAAAAATATTTATCCTAACTCATGTGTCAAGTTTCTTTCCCATCCTTGCTGCTTTCCCGAACTCCGGTCCGCGTTCGTTCTCAGACAAACGAATTTCCCGTGTGGGGAAGATTAAATTTTCGCACAAGTTATGTAAGATAAAAACTATAATTTTCAGATTTTGCGCATTGTTAACAGTGGGCAAAATAAACCTTTGCGCACTGTAATCGTAATGTCAAAACCATTTCTTCGCATTGTCAGAGCATACGTCAGTAGGCTTTAAAATGCCTTGTATCTAGTTTTCATACTTTTTATTTAAATTTTTGAAAGCGATTATCTCACAAACTAAGTAAGATCACCTATGATGTTGGATGTCATTTTAAAGAGTTTTTTTGAGAGAATCTACAGATAGTAACATTTATAAAATTAAGCCCCTTTATCAACATTTTTTAACAAATGACGTAAAAATGACCAAAAATGGATAAATTGCATTTGTAAATGTGTAATCGCCCAAATTCTACCATTTCTGAATTTTCCTTAAAAAATCCTTTAAAATGACACTGAACATCCTAGGGTACCTTATTTAGTTTTTACGCCTTTTCCGCAGTCATTTGCGTGTGGAAAGTAGCAGTGCACGAAAAAATTTTGTTTGCAAAAAAAATATCACTTGCGCAAAAAGAAATATCTACGAGTTAGAGGAAAATATAATTTTGCGCATTGGGTGTTACGTTACTATGCCACACTAGTGTGCAAAACTACTTTATTTTAATGTTATGATAATATTTTTATGAAACACATTTTTTATTGACTATTTTATGCTACTTTTCCTTACGCTCTTAGAAGAACAATTGTTCCTAATGCTTGCAGAAATAATTTCTTCCGCAGTCGACTGCTTGACCGAACTTCTAAGTCCTTCGGCCAATGAGGCAGTCTCGTACGGAAAAAATGGCTTTTCCGCGTGCATATTTTTTTACAAAATTATGCACAGCAACAAGTTGTTTTTAAAAAAGAGAAGATCAAAAGATCTTGGGAGGAAAGAACGAAAATTCAAAATTGGATGAGTGTCCCACAAGGAACACACAAAAGACCAAAGCGAAAAGTGGAACAATTAAACGATGTTTCGCCCGGGGTGACCAGCGTGGGCTCGTTAGTGGATTCACTAGTCACCCTCAATCCAGACATCATTTAACACCATCGCACACTCTGACTTCCAACTCTGAAACACTCACAAATAGGAGTCATTCCGCATGGTACTTATTATTAGTCACCTGATCCTAGGACAAGTCTTAAGAGCATATCCCTATTGGAAAGATTAACACGCCAGGACGAACCCGTATCAGGTGACTTATAATAAGTACCATGCGGAACGACGCCTATTTGTGAGTGTTTCAGAGTTGGAAGTCAGAGTGTGCGATGGTGTTAAATGATGTCTGGATTGAGGGTGACTCGTGAATCCACTGACGAGCCCACGCTGGTCACCCCGGGCGAAACATCGTTTAATTGTTCCTCTTTTCGCTTTGGTCTTTTGTGTGTTCCTTGTGGGACACTCATCCAATTTTTAATTTTCGTTTTTTCCTCCCAATATCTTTTGATCTTCTCTTTTTTAGATTCTTTCCGGTTGATGTAACTGATTTGGAAGTTTTAACTAAGATGTTTTTAATTGTCCGCACGCCCTTACGAAAAATGTTGCACCCAATTTATTTATTTATAGTGGGTATAAGATTTTCTTTAAATCCCAGTAAACAAAATTTAGATGTAATATAAATCGTTTACAGAGGGGGTTTTTCATGTACTATTAATATGAATAAAATATTCTTTTTTTTAGTATTCCCGTAACCTATGCTAAGAACCTTCTTTAGATAAAATTTTATAAATTTTATTTGCCACAACTTTGACAAAAACTTGTGAAAATATTTTACAAAATACCTGAAAAATATCAAATTTTCTGTCTATACTTAAAAAAAAATCGTCAGCGGCGCTATAACATCTTTGGTTGTTACAATTTTAGTTAAGTAATTTTAAACAATTTTTATTAGCAACATTATTTAACACTCGTAAAAAATTAGAATAATTTTTAAAATTTGCGCGTTCGGCGTATTTATACAAGCAGATTTAGAATTAAAACTAGACCCAACGGAGGTTTCCACCCCTGCAAACCCAACCCCAACACCTACTAAAGCGCCTCTCTCCTTTGAAATCGGTTTTACAAAAATTCTACAATTTTTGAAACACTTGAAACAGGATCTAACAACATAAAATCGTTCTTTTGTATTATGTTTTTGTAATTTTCTTGGATTTCTGTGAACATGACATTCAGAAAAAATATCGGTGAGGAGGCGCCAAATTTATGTCAACGACATTCGCGTGCGGGAAAGATTAACTTTCCGCACTGGTTATACATAATAACTATTTTGATGATTTTTTGAGTGTACTTTATAAAAAACTAACCCTTTAAATATAAAAAAATGGGCACTTTTAAGACGATTTTAGAATGGGCACGAATTCTTTACTAGGTTTTGTGGTTTTTGAGTAATTATAAAAAACCGAAAAATTAGTAAATATGCATTTTGTTGTCTACCCTCATTTTTTATGAGTCATCAAAAAAAGTCGACAGTACCCACTACGCTACATCAACACCGTTATGGATTAAAAAGCCAGTTAACTCCTATCTCGCTTGTGCATGCCCTTTAGCCTACTGCTGCCGTCATTTTAACCAAATTGACAGGTAAAACATGGAATTTCTGTCAGTGTGGTATCAATATGGTCGCGACATTAAGCCAAATTTAAGGATACTAAAACTATAAAGAGTTTTAAGTGGCTTTTTACTTGAGATAGTGTTAGCTAAATATGGCGGTTCAAAGATGGTCGACATGCGATTTACAAAAGCTGCTTTTTTCTTATGTGCATGATTCGGCTAATTTTTTTATATTTACGGTGAGCCAGATATTAGGCCGTTTCTTACTAAACTTTCTTCGCTTACACGAAAACTATGGGTCTTACATTTTTGATGTTAGTACTATAATACCCGTATATGTATAGAGGGTAAGGGTGAAGGTGGATGTGACGGGAGGCTGCCCCCAGGGTAGCTGTTATTGTCTCCCCACTTGTGGTGCCTAATAATGGATGATCTACTAATTTTCCTGACGCAGGAGGAGTTGGACGAACAAGCATATGTGGACGACCGTGTAGTGCCGCTTTCTAGCCACAGTCTGCGAAAGAATGCAAAGGTCGGTAAGAATCATAGAAGACTGGTGTAGGCAGAATGGTCTTTCAGTGAATCCTGAAAAAACCGAGATGCTCCTATTCACCAGAAAGAGGAAACTAGAGGGATTCAGAGCTCCCATAATGTATGGCAGACCCCTAACTTTCGTATCACAACTTAAGTATTTGGGAGTGACGCTTGACAAGAGACTCAAGTGGAGCGAGCATGTTGCCAGAATGACTGTTAAAGTCCAGGCACCATTGTGGCAGTTGCGCCGAGTGGTCTGGTTGCCCGCTGTAGAGAAGCTGACCATATCCAAAAAGCTTACGAGCCTGCAAGGCCTCTTCGGCAGAGGGATGAACGGCGCAATGAGGACGACCCCCATCCACGCTCTGGAAACAATCTTGGCTCTCCCCTCGCTTCCAACTTGGATCAAGAAGGAGGCGATGGCGACGAACCTGCGATTAAGGGACCAGGGACTGTGGAAGTGCAGGGTGGAAAGAGAGGGCCATCTGGCGGTCGAGGTGACGAAAGAGTTGCCCCTCCTAAGACTGCCAGTGAAAGCACCGCTTAAACCATGGAGGTTCGATAAAAAGTACAAGTTCACAATACCGGAACGGAGTGAGTGGCAAAGGGAAGAATTTCGAACGGAATTAAGCAGAGAGGCGATGGTCTGCTACACGGATGGCTCTAAACTGTCAGCCAGGCAGACAATAGGCGCAGGAGTGTACGCGAAAAGCCTAGAAGTTCAGAAGAGTTAACCACTTGGAAAACACGCTACGGTGTTTTAGGCGGATGTGTATGCCATTATCATGGCAGCAACCCTATCCGTGGTCAGAAATGGCTGGAGGGACATATACATATGCTCTGACAGCCAGGCTGCTCTCAAGGCTCTAAGTGCACCCAAAATAATCAGCAGTCTGGTGGAGGCGTGCGCTGAAGCACTGCAAACACTGGTTCAAGACAAAAGAGTGACACTGATATGGGTCCCAGGTCATGAGGGAATACCAGGGAACGAGAAAGCGGACAAACTTGCCAGACTAGGGGCCGAAACCCAATACATTAGATCGGAACCTCTTCTGGGAATAACAAGGAAACAGGTACAGAGTGAGCTCAACAAATGGGCGCACAATGAACTGAAAACGTACTGGAGGCAAGAGTGAAAGTGCAGACAGTCCAAGCTATTCGTGGATGGTCCGAATGTAGCCAGAACTAAATGGCTCTTAGGCAAGACCCGAAAGGACATTGGACTGATGACAGGGATGCTGACTTGGCACAATCGGCTGAACAAACATTTGACGCAAATAAGAGTAGCAGAAGATCCCGTGTGTCCCGCTTGCGGGCTCGAAGAGGAATCGGCGCAGCACTTGATAGCACAGTGTGACGATAGAGGAAGAAGAGCTGCACTCGCTCAAATGGGACGACATACTGAACTTCGTAAAGAAGACAGAGGGGCCCGGAGAGAGAGGTGCAGCGGAAGGGGTAAGGAACGAGGTATGGCAGAAAGGGCCAATGAACAGGCCTAATTGCCAGACCCACGGGCCGCCCCTATACTACTACTACTATAGAGGGTAAGCCATAGAATTGTGCGCCAAAGAAAAAGAGGTTTAAAACTCGCGAAATATATACTTTTTTAAAATCCTTTAGGAACAATATAGTTATATATAGGTATAAGAATCTCAAAGAGTACTTACTTTAACACATACATGGTATACATTTTTGAAATCAGCAAAATAAGTAATAACATTTAAAAATGAAATTTATGCAGGGGATTCTATATAAAATAAGAAAGTCGATTTCAAAATTTGACGTATGCCAGTGGCGCACCGAGGGAGAGGGGGGATTTAGCGTCAACCTCTCCCTCCCGAGATGCCTGGTTACAGTTGGCACAATCAAATGACAGCAAAAATAAAATAGGTAAGTATATAGAGAACAAAATACAAAAGCCTAGACTTTAATTTTTAACAATTAAAAATATTGAAAAAATCATAAATTGCAAAATTTTTCGGCTGCGGCACCTTTCATTTTTACGATTTCTTATCAAAATGGTCTTTTTAATGTAATTTTATCAAAACATTCTGCCTTCGATTTGATGTCAAAAATCGCATCTTAACAGTCATTTTCGCCTGCGGCGCATTTTACCATTTTTACAAACAAAAAATCAGACATTTAAATATTTCAACGCATCGGTATACCAAACGCGTTTGAAATAAGGCCAACAAGACTTGTTTAGACCATGTTTCGAACGATGACCGCTTTTTTGAATAAGGGTGCGTTGACAGAACACTGAGAAATTTTCAAAGTTTTTTGCTAGAATGTTAGGTTACTAAATTTGTTTGCTGGCGTAACTATTTTTTTCGCTGGGGCTACTAAACATATTATATTCCTATCCGAGTTCTAGCACGAAACTCTGCTCTGTTGTAGCAGAAACTTTGATGTTCCAGCAAGATTGTCTAGCAACATAGGCGCCAGCTAAAACCACTTTACTGAAAAAATTCTCAGTGTACGTTTGTGGCATAGACAAACTACTTCAGACCGAACCCAATTTTTTTTTCTATGGTTCGTGGGTTCGTAACGTTACGTACATCCCTCGATCCATACGCAACGAGTGGAATCAGCTGTTCTATCATCCCACCCGTCAAAAAAGCGGGCATCGTTCAAAACATGAACAAGTCAAAAATGAAGTGAATTTTGGATTTGTTTCGAGCGCGTTAGGCAGTGGCGTAGCCAAAAATCGACTCTGGGGTCCCTATCTATCCTATCTATCAACCTATCAACTACCTACCTATGGCAAATTTTTAAAAATTAGGTAGGTTCCTATTGCTTGAGCTCTTAGTTCAATTGAACTGAAGGGAGAGAAGAATATTAATTTTGAAGTTAAGTCTCATCTAGTCTCATTTGCGTATATTTTTTTTAGAATTAACCGCAGCAGGCAAATTTTTTGAAAATTTACATTTTGAAAAATTACATTAAAATGCTATTTTTCACGTGTCTCAAATGTTGTTGACAAAAAAATTGCCTAAAATATATAAAATTGGAACAATATTGAATATTGGTATAGGACCGCAGGCGAAAATTTACAAAAAAAAAACAAAAAATTCTTGAATAATTTTGATCTCTTAGGTTTTTTGTAAAATATTGATTGCGGTGGTATAGATTTGTTGCCAAATCATAAATGCGCCGCAGATGAAAATTTTAAGAGAAATTATACTAAGATACCATTTATTACACGTTTTAAATGCTGATAAATTCCTGAGAATTAAACTAAAATTATAAAAATTAATGACGACATAGCACCACAGGCAAAATTTTTAAAATTTACGACATCACACCAAACACACGTCACAAACTGGAGTAAAGGGTCAAAAATGTGGGGGAGCTATAGCTCTCCCTGGGGCCCTTGATCTTGATTAATTTATTGTAGATTGGGTTGGACCTTCTGGGGGGTTTTAACCTCCAACCCCCCCAGGCTACGCCACTGGGTTAGGTATACCGATACCGATGCGTTGATATTTACTTTAAGTGTCTATATTAAGGGTAAAACAACTCAAATTCCAAAAACCCCATCAATATTTACGATTTTACTTTAATTTTAAGTCAAAAATTGCATTTTAAGCGGTATTTTCTTAAAAAATTTTGCCTGCTGGAGCATGATTTTTACATCAAATTTTGGGCAAATAAACAATTTTAAATTTGGTTAACAATGAAGCTCAGGTCCGCCCCGGTTCCCTTGTATCAATTATGGTCAGATTTTTACTTAAGATTAAGTTTTTTTAAATTATTTATCCTTAAACCCCCCCCCCCCAAGTCAATTTCTGGGTGCGCCACTGCATATGATGACATTTGACAATATTGACATTTTTATTTTTATACTGTGCTAAAAGCTACTTATGCAAATTTTCTAAAAGAATATTTTTTTGTAAAATGCATAATAACCTGAAAAAGGGGGGGAGGACATTTAAAATGGATGATCTCCTGTACGCGATGAGTAGTCCCAAATGTAAAATTGTTTGTTGTCGAGTTAAAAACGACAAAAAAGTGAATTTTGCGGGTTTTGAACCTTTTTTTAGTCCACCACACCAATATGGTATGGGGAACTATTAAAATCGTGAAATTTTGACTTTTCTTAATTTTATCAAAAATGAGTTACTGAGGTTTCAAAACACCTTAATCAATGAAAAAAAAAGTTGTCTGTCTGTATTACACGATAACTCAAGAAGGTCTTATTCTATTTTAACGAAATTTGGTATCAAAATCCTTTATCGGCTGACCATGAACTGATTAACTTTTGGGTAGTGTGGTATGGTACGTGTTTAAAGGGGGGAAAAGGGGAATAAAATATTTTTAAAAATTGTAACTTTGGAACAAAAGCAAGCAGTAGCGACATACGGTTCTAAGATTTAAGTTTCCATGAATATGAACTACAAATTTTGTTATAAAATCCAAATTCGTGGGAGCTTTAGTTTCCGAGTTATTTGAAAAAACGTTAAAGTATGTCAAAATCATAACTTCAGAAGTAAAGCAGCTATTGATATGCGGTTTTCAGATTTTGGTTTTCGTAAATATTACCCAAAAATTTTGTTATAAGGTTCAAATCTTTCAAAGCTACAGTTTTCAAAATATTTTCATTTTCTTTCAACATAAAATAATTGATTGTATGGTGGACTATCCGTGCTTTCTGGGGGACTATTAAAATCGTGAAATTTTGACTTTTCTTAATTTTATCAAAAATGAGATATTACGGTTCCAAAACACCTTAATTGACGAAAAAAAAAAGTTGTCTGTTGTCTGTCTGTAAACGATAACTCAAGAACGCCTTAATCGATTTTAACGAAATTTGGTACAAAAATCCTCTATCGGCTGACCATGAACTGATTAACTTTTGGGTAGGGTGGTGGAGGATTGAAGGAGGGAAAAGGGGATAAATCATTTTAAAAAATTGTAACTTTGGAACAAAAGCAAGTAGCGATATACGATAGCGATATATTTAACAAAATTTTTGGTTAATATTTACGAAGAAAAATCTAAAAACCGCATATCAATAGCTCCTTTATTTCTAAAGTTATGATTTTTTTTATATATTTCAACGTTTTTTCAAATAACTCGAAAACTAAACCTCCCACAAATTTGGACTTAATGACAAAATTTGTAGTCCATATTCGTAAAAACTTAAATCTGAAAACCATATATCGCTACTTGCAATTGTTCCAAAGTTACAATTTTTTACAATACTTTATCCCCCTTTTCCCCCCTTCAACCCCCCACCTCCCTACCCAAAAGTTAATCAGTTTATGGTCAGCCGATGGAGGATTTTTGTACCAAATCGTATATAGACAGACAACAGACAACTTTTTTTCGTCGATTAAGGTGTTTTGGAACCTTTTAGTAACTCGATCATTTTTGATAAAATTAAGAAAAGTCAAAATTTCACGATTTTAATAGTCCTCCATTCCTAACTTTTACCCCCAATTTATGAATAAACCTGTACTAATTGAGGGGGGGGTGCCTAGGTATATGACGAGATTGATTTATTTTGGCATAGGTATTTCATATGAAAACAACCCCTAAGGGATAGAGAGATACAGCGATTTAAAGTTTTATACCCGACAAAAAACTGCCTAGAACAGTTTTTTCTTTGATCGTGACACGTACCCATTTAGAAGCTCCAAAACCAGGACGCGTCACGTGATGCTGTTTTAAGTTTCTACATCCGTGGTTTTTAGAGTCAAACTGGTAGTAGAGATTTAAAAATTTTTAGACAACAAAAACATCCTCTAACATTCTTTTTATTCTGAGCTCAGATTTAAACAGCTGTCGGTCGTGCACAGAATACAATTTGTATGTTGGACGGATTCTAATATATACGATTTGTAAGATGTATTATTTGTAGAAAGTACGAGTTGTACGATGTACGGTTTGCAAAAAGTATGCTTTGTGTGATGTATCGTTATGCTATTTTATAATTTGCATAAAGTATTGTTTGTGCGATGTATATTTGTTTAAAATACGTTTGTAAAATGTATCTTTTGGAATAATTATAGGGACCCATCGTTTCTTCTCTCAAGATTCAAGAATTAGGCCCCTGGTATGTTGTAGTATGCTGGATCTCTCAGCCGAATGTATTTAGAAAAAGAGAACAATATTATAGTAAGCTTACAAAAATTTGCTAATAGTTATATTTTTCAAAAGGCCCGTTTTTGCGAGCTTACCGTGGTTAATCTCTTTTTCTAAAACGCATTCGTCTGAGGGAGATCCAGCATATACACGCCTGCACACCCTTCGATCCCGAATATCTGACAGGGACAACCATCTCAAGGACTGCAGGTGCACAAAGGATGCTTTCGGAGCTCTGACATGCCACCAAGTTTGGGAAAAGTCTATATTTTTCCTACTTGCGTAAAAAGTATCAAGTTCTTATTCAATTATAAATTTTTAACAAAAATAGCATGGTTTGCGGAAACGAAACACTTACGCAAATAGGATAATAATTTTGTCGAAACGCAATTCGACCCAAATGTAAAAAAGGCGAATTTATAATGTGCTTACGCCGCGCTGGAATCGCAAGTCTGCGAAGCGCAGTGATGCCAAGGGTATTTGCAGCAGATATTTGGGTTTTATAGGGGTTTGACTTACGTGTTTGGTTGGTGGGAAAAGGGGGTTTTCATGCACAATACAGTTTGACAACGCCTTATTGGGCTAAATTGAGGTTCGGTTATTTTACATTCGATCAAATTGCTTTTCGGGTTTTTATAGGGACCTAATTTTTACGGATTTCCCCCAACTTTTTTCCCTTTTTTCACATTTTTAATGGCCAAAATGTGTGTTTCAATTTATTAAAATATTAACTGCGTAAAATAAATTTCTTAAATAACTTAGCTTCTCGTATCTCTATTCGGGATTATTATGTAACGAAAATTAAAGTCAAAGTCATTGGATTAGTCAGTTTTTGGACTTTTTATAACAAAATTCAAAAAATTTCAAAAAAAATACTACAGACCTGTCGAAATTGCGATACTGTTTAATTTTGAAATTTGACTCCCCTGCAAAGGATAGCAGCACGCAAAGTAGGGTGTGACGGCAAGTCCAGCGGTAGGGGTGAGACAACGAGGATTCCACCTCGGACCTCCATTTTAGGGGGACGGCGAATGGGAGCAATGAAACCTGAAATTATTCATTAATATATATATATATATTATATTTTTGTCTGCCAAATTTCAGGTTATATATATATATATATATATATATATATATATATATATATATATATAGGACCACACGGTATGAGTACCTAGTTTCATATTTTATCAAAAATATTTTGTATTTTCTTTTTGTGTTTATAATTATGTTAAGAAAACATGGGCGAACAAAGGGGGGGGGCGACCGCGGGACAATGGCCTTCCTTTTTGCGAAAATTGACACTAGTTTCTTTTGGAGAAGCTGTATCCGACCTTGAGAAAATCAGATTTACCATTGATGTTAATTAAACAACCGGGAATTTGGGTAATCTCTTTGTTTTAGATAGATCTAAGGGACCTATTTTTAGTTTTTTTTTTATAGCGACAAGTAATCTTCATAGATACCGGCCTCTGGTGAACTGCCGAATATGTTCGGTTCGCCCTCTCTTAAGGGCGCCTATGGATTAAACCCCTCCGCTGCAGATTTGGTCGAAATAGCGGAGCCATTCTCAGGAATATAACGTCACTATTTCGCCGTTCACTATTTTGGTCTCTTAGGTGCTCGTCTTCGTGTTTGATTTTTAGAATCGTTCTTATCATATCATGTCCCTGGTTCCATGTATCTACGTGTTCTATCTTTTCTTTGAAAAGGTTCTCTATAGTCATATTCTCTATCTGTAGATCGCGTCTTGTTGTTTCGCGGTAGTTCTCAAATCTTGTACAGTAAATTATGTATGTTCTGCGTCATCTATTCTTTGACTGTCCCGACATATGTCATCCGTTTTCCCTATTTGCTTTGTGTACGTCCTAAAAGATCCATGTCCCGTTAGAGCTTATGTCATATAGTAATCCATTTTTTTGTGTTTGCAGTCTATCCATGTTTTAATGTCGGTAACTTCTTTTTAGTTACTATAGCTACTTCCTGTGTTTAAAACATTTTAAATCTCTCTAGTGAGCATCAGGGAAATCATAATTATCAACGCCATTAAGTTAGACAAAATACTACCTAATAACCAATAAAATTTTCTTGAGATGTTAATTCATTAACATTCTTTTTACGTTTTTTGACCTGTAAATTTTGTAAGGCACTTCGAAATTTGAGTGGTAAAAACAGTTAAATTAAACACGTTTCCCAGATTTGCCAGATTTAGCGTTTTGGATTATGTAATATTTATAACACTGAACAAATTTTATTTGACATTTGAAAATGTCCATTTTTGATCAGAACAAAATATAAAAAATTAAGAATGCAAATTTTAGTGAGAAAATTATTGCAACAGACAGATATATATGTCTCCTGTTTTTAGCTAAAGCCGCGTAAAGGGCAGAAATATTTTTGTGCTGCACTGCACTCTTATTATACGGTAGTAATTAAAGAAACTGAAAGAAAAGATGGAGATATAGTGTCTTACATGTTTTGTAGTATAATTAATTAATTAAAATGTGTTTTTTTCTAAAGCGTGATATTTCCTTATTTGCAGGAAAGCTTGGGTGGCAACTCTCTCACCTCAATGTTAGCCACCATCACCCCTTCTAGCAGTCATCTAGATGAAACTTTAGCCACTTTGCGGTATGCTTGCCAAGCCAGATCGATCATAAACCGAGCTAGAATCAATGAGAGCCCCCACGACCGCCTTATAAGAGAGTTACGAACAGAAGTTCAAAGGCTTAAGGACCTCAGACAAGACTTTGAACATAATTCGACACTTTCTACACTAGATTTTGATGATACGAGTTCGAAAGAACTTGAAGAAGTAAGAAAGAAACTAATGGAAACAGAAAAAAGACTTTTGGGTGCACAAAACGAATGGGAACAAAGATTTAGAGAGACCAACCGAAAACAGCTTGAAGAGTTAGCTCAAGCTGAAAAGTCAAAAGCAGAACTAGAATCCAGATTTAGAGTTCTACAAACAATAGATGACAACGTTAGTCTTTCCCCTTACAAGTCAAATTTCCTCAAAGATCTTGAAGGAGTATTAACAGAATCGGACCAACTCAGTGAACGCGATATATTTAATATTAAGGATTGGTGTTCTAGTAATAATTTAGTTTGTACAGTACATTTAGATTTTGTGCTAATCTATAATCCTTCTGATAATAAGCAATCTTTAGTTTCGAAGACACAGTCAAATTTCAAAAGCTTTTCTAATATTTCAGATTTTATAAATAGTTTAAAGTGGAGTGACACAAAACCTGCTGAATCCAAATTGACCAAATCTGAAGTTGTTTCTTCAATGAATCAAATTTATGAACTTCTTGCCAGCTTGAAACCTTCAGAAAATGAAAATGATTTAAGTTTACTTTTTGCTAAAGTTAACAAAAGTTTGCAAAGTTTCGAAACAGCCTTGTTAAATAATGTTAAAAATACTGCCAAAAGTGTAACTTTTGATATTTAGTAAATGTTAATAAATTATAGTTAGGTTTTTATTTATTAAGTTGTAATATACTGTCACTTTTATTCGTTTTCTACGCATAAAAAAGTTTGTATTTTTATTTTGTTTTATTATCATGTCAAGTTCTGACACCTTTTTCTCAAGTTATCCATTGGTGCACACACGAAATCAAGAAATTAATACATAAATCGTATACTTGAGTACACATCGAGGATTTTGTGGTTTAGAATGGGGTTCTTAACGCCCGCGTTTTAGGGCTTACCGTAGTACTTTCAAATTTTGATCATAGAGGGGCCATTACTGCTTATTTTAGACGTACATTGTTTGTTGAATATAGCGCAAGTAAAAAAAGTACTGTTTAACCGCGAGTTAGAAACACGTTATTTAAAAAAACTTGAAAGATATATACAAAAAACTAGAACCAGAAAACAACTGACAAGTTGCCATTTTTATACTATAAATTAATGACGGTTATGGCACTACACAAGTGAGTTTACTTTGCCACCGCGTATTCCGTTTGTATATTTCACACCATATATCCTTACTCAATCGCGGATCTGGCCTTAAATCTAGGGGGAGGGTAATCGGATTTCCATTATCCATTTTTTTGCAAAAAAACAACAGATTTCCAACCAAGCGCGCGTAAACTTCATGGTACTGAACACAAAGTTTATGTTTCATTGAACACATGCCAGTATATAAGATTAGGTAGTTTTTGTTAGTATTAACCTAATGTCGATTGCAGATACATAAGCATTCGAAACGTTGTGAAAAAGTAAAAAATAAAGAATGAAAGTTCCAAACTCTAATTTATACTTCAGTACAACTTGTCCCCACTAATTCCATATGACAAATGAATAGGTCAAACAAAAATAGCCATATCTTTATTTCTGAAACCTACAATATACAAACAAGTACCTTTTGGAGCTGTTCGAGTAAAAAGTACTGATGTCGCCACCGGTTTCGAGGGTGCAACAACAAAAACATCGATCATTTACCAAATTTTTCTGAGCTTACTATTGTTCTCCCTTTCTAAACTAATTCGGCTGAGAGATCGAGTATACCACACCTTACCAGGAAAATGGCCTGTCAGATTCGACTTGCTTCTAAACCCTTCGACCCCGTACATCTGCCAATGATAACTATTTCAAGGAGATAGTTATATTTTAAAAGACAGGGTTATGTATGTACACTATCGGCATCATAAAAGTGGTACGTGATAAACATAGGTATTTTTTAATTGTATGGTTAACTACCGGATTATATTTTGTGACAGACTGGTACTAAAATGTGAAAATATTGACATCAAAGATTGCTTTCAAAAATAATTTTTATATTACAATAATACGCTAACGCATAAAACAACTGTAACAAAAATTAAAAAACACCACTGTAACGAAAATTATAAAACAATAGAAACAAATTATTAGTTATATGAATTTTAATATCTAGTAATTGCGCAATTCATCTCAATTATACCGTTTAACCTTCTTGGTAGAGAATCAGTCAAAATTTCAAAAAGGTTTTCATTTTCACCAATCAATTCTTCATAAGCATAGACTATTAACTGGACTAAGTGATGTTGATTTCCCGGCACAATATTAAAGCTTTCCAGCTTTTTTGAAATTAAACCCCAGATATTTTTTCCAAATAATTGGCGTCTGGGGTTTTCGCAGCTCAAGGAAGAACTTCAATATTTTTCTCCTGAAACCAAGTTTGGCAAATTCTGGCCGTATGAGCAGGGCATTTGTCTTGTTGAAAAATAATCTGGTCTTGATAAATTTCTGTGATGGCTGGAAGCATAGTGTTCTCTTAAATGTCCACGTAAAGCTGTGCTTTGAGCCTTCCATTGATTCGAAATAGAGCACCATGACCTCTAGCAGAAATCCAACCCCACATCTTCCAGCGCGTTCTTGGTGGACGATACACCCGAATTTGTTTTCTGTCACTACAGGACTGGAAAACTTTTTCATCGGAAAATATTACCTTTCGCCAAAACTCTGGTTCCTTTAGAGAGTAATTACGGGCAAAAAGTAACCTGGCCTGTTTTTTTTTGCATTCGTAAGTTTAATTTTCCTTACGCGATTTCGAGCCATTCTTACACATCCTGGAAATTGGGTTAATCTCTTTGCCTTTTTTTTCATAGAAGCGATAAAGTCATAATCTTGTTCATAAGTTGAAACGTTCAATAAACCAGTCCCTTGTTTTCTCTCTATTGTCTGATCTTCTTCTCATCGTTTTTTAATTTTTATAATCGTGGTTTTACTCCGTCCATAATGTCTAACCACGTTCCTAATTGACCATTGACCATAATTGTAGTTTTGCCAGGAGTTGGGCTTTATCAAATAAAAAAATTTGTGGAGGCATTTTTTATTTAGAACTTGATTTAGGCTTAATACTTTATCTTCCAACTTATGCCAATTGAAGCTTGGGTGAAAGCTACAAAAAAAGCTTGATCTCTCTCAGATCGATGCAATTAAAATAAGAACAACAGTAAAAAACGTATTTTTAAACCTTTTCACCATATTTGCAACGTTTGGTGTTTGTTTGGTGGAATGACCTCAAAGTTTTCACTGCAACGTTTCGGAAAAAAACGCAACTGTTGCTTGGTGTTGTGTAAAGGATCATTTAGAATAGCACGCAGCAGCTTACGCTGACAGGTACATAAATTTTTATTTATAAATTTATAGTGAATTTAAAGGTGATCAGTGCAAATTTTTGGGAGGACGGGCTCTGATTTTAAAGATGCCTTGTAAATAGGATTCTACTTTTGGTCGGTGATGGGCTGTACACTTATGTCCATATCCAACGCGAAAATTCCCGATTAAGCTTTAATCATGATTAATACTAATCGCAGTTTAGAATGAGTGTTACCAAATCAAGTTTTAACATAATACATCACAATCCAAACACCGATTAGTATTTTATTATAATTAAAGCTAACAATTGCCAAGTTTTGTACTATTCTGAGTGCGTTCGCGTGAAAATCCGATCATTCAAAGAGGGCGTAGTGACGTCATGACCTGAACGTCCGGGTATTTGTTGTCCGGCTCGAACAGAAGTCATTCTTTGGTTGATGTAAAAAAAAATGAAGAACCTGATATTTTTTACTGAAAAAAATTGTTTTTCGCTGAAAAAAGTGTATAGAGGGTTGGATACATGTCTTTTAGCTGATATGGAGGAAGGACAATGCAGAATTTGCTACATCCTTGGCCCTCTCAGAGAAATAGAGCAGGATTTTATGACCGAGCGTGTCCGACTTTCATTAAAATTAAAAATCTTCGCAGAAAATATACATCCCAACTTTTTTGTTAAAAAAGTGAGGTTATGTATCGTAAGATGCCCGCTGTTCTCCATCTCCAAGCTCTGGCGTGCATTCAGATTGAAGAGTCCGGGTGAAGTCCGGCACAGAGCGTTACCCGATAAAGTGTGCCCGGCGATTCGTCCAATCTTAGGATTTAAAAATTTTTTGTACTTATGGAAGAACTAATAGTAAATGCGTTTATAAATGAAGAACTACTCGTTGAGGATGATTCACCTTCACCACTTTTTCACTTACTTCACCACTCTTGATTGTTCCACCTAGAACAAAATTGCCTTTCTCGTCCAAAACCAAATTATGGGAATGTGTACTGATTCTTTCCATTGCCAAAACCTAGACTTCAAATTTAAAAAACACAAATACAAAAATATTGTCTCTGAAATAAGGTTAGAAATGGTTGTGCATTTGATCTGCGCATGCGGGACCAATTTTATCAAGCTATTTCGTGAGGTGCGAAAGTGTGCGTTTGGGCAGCGTCCGGTAAAAATCTACCGACAATCTGAACAGCCAAGTAAATTTTAACTAAAACAATCTGAACGGCCAGGCGCGCCCAGGCGTCACCCGACATTCAATCTCAACGCACCCCTGGGGTGCATTCAGATTGAAGAGTTCGGGAGAAGTCCGGGCGCAGAGCGTTACCCGATAAAGAGTGCACTCCGAGTGTGCCCGGCGATTCGTCCAATATGAACGGACAAGATATATTATCATAACCTCACTCAGTACCCTCTCTACATAGGCCGATCAACTCATACCGATTTAGTCTCCTTTTATCCACCTTCGCCGCCATTTTCACTCAAAAGTGACAGATAATAAATTTAATTTTTTTTGTAATTATGGAAGAAGTAATAGTAAATGCGTGTATAAATGAAGAACTACTCGTTGAGGATGATTCACCTTCACCACTTTCTCACTCACTTCACCACTCTTGATTGAAATTATGGGAATGTGTCTTTATTCTTTCCATTGCCACAAACTACATTTCAAATTTAAAAAACACAAATACAAAAAATATGGTCTCTGAAATACGGTTAGATATGGTTGTGCATTTGATCTGCGAATGCGGGACAAATTTTATCAACCTATTTCGTGGGGTGCGAAAGTGCGCATTTGGGCAGCGTCCGGTAAAAATTTACCGACATTCTGAACAGCCGGAGCTGTTTTCGTTTTGTAGCGGTTACGGTTAACCTTGGTTCTAAAATTTCCCAGAAGTATAAGCAAAATAAGGAGACCTCGATTGTGTAATATCTTCGAATATTATTTAAATTTACAGATAATTGCTTATGCTTACATGTGTATTTTTTAGAATTTCCGGATTATACTTAAATTTTCACATCAAAAATGCTATGACGTCATCTAATAGCTGACATGAACAGAACAAATGGACGTAGATAGCACATCCTGTGAAGATCCATACCTTGAGAACCGCAACCATTCTGAACCGGCAAACTGGCTGGTTCTGATTCTGAAGGCCTCGAATATGACAGGATGCGCTGTCTACATCGATTTTTTCTGTTCATGTCAGCTAATACATGACGTCATAGCATTTTTGATATGAAAATTTAAGTATAATCCGAAAATTCATGAAAATTAAAAACTTTTGATTATATACACATGTAAACATAAACAATTATCTGTAAATTTAAACAATATTCAAAGATATTACACAACCGAGGTCTCCTTCGTTTGCTTATACTTCTGGGAAATTTTAGGACCAAGGTTAACCGTAACCGCGACAAAAAGAAAACGGCACGGGTAAATTTTAACCAGAGCAATCTGAACGGCCAGGACGTGACCGGACGTCACCCGACGTTCAATCTGAACGCACCCCTGATGAAACACTGCGGGCTCCAAGACCATTCGGAATGTCATCCCAAACGCAACAGGGTGCTTATTCTTGAAAGTGAGAGTGCTTCCGGGGACCAGGGAGCGACAACAAAGTACTAAAACCAAAATTAATGATGAGTTCTCTTAAGCTGGGTTTATATCGAGGGGTACGTGGCTCGGTCGTCATTTTGTGTTCACCAAAAGGCATTTTTTACCTGATTTATAGAATGCCTCGAAATAATACCTCAAAATGCCACGCAATTCCATCGGCGTGTACACCAAAGTGCATTACTCAGCCACCCCTCGGTTTATACAGAAAAATAAGATACGTTGCGAGTAAAAGACATGCCACTCTACTTGAAGGTATCGTAAGCCATCTTCCAGGTCAGATCCGACAGAAGTCGCGTCGCTTGACCCGGTAGCTGAAATCGCGTTAGTCGAGATAGAAACGCCCACCTCTGCCGGTTTTCACCAATGAGAGCGCTAGATTTCACAGCTACGTTACGTCACCGTGGCTTTTATTCCCTAGTGAGTTGTGCGCGAATCCATATGTTAATCGCAGATTAACCACGTTCAAAATTCAATGTAAATGTAGCTTTATGCTTAACTCCGCCATTTAATATAGGCGCGTTTCTGCGAACTTAACATAGTTACTATTTTCTCTTTCTAAATGCATTCGTCTAAACGCGCGTTTCTGCGAGCTTAACATAGTTACTAATATTCTCTTTTTCTAAATGCATTGGTCTGAGAGAGACCCAGCATACCAGAAACATACCGCATGTACACCCTTCGACCCCGCTGTCTCACTACCTTTTTGAGATAGTTATCCCCAGACAGGTATGCGGGGTCGAAGGGTGTAAAGGCGAGTATTTTTTGTGATGATGTAGTATGCTGGATCTCTCTTAGACGAATGCATTTAGAAAGAGAAAATAATAGTAACTATGTTAAGGTCGCAGAAACCCGCCTTAAGAGAGATCCAGCATACTACACCATCACAAAAAATACCCGCCTTTACACCCTTCGACCCCGCATTTCTGTCAGGGAATAATTAGAGACCTTTTGCAACTCTTATAAAAAATCCCCGTTAGGTGACCTTATCGCTTAATAACGCATTGTGAGGTAGCTAACGTCACGTTATTTTGAAGACAGCATTTTTAGTTTTTGCACGCTGCCTTTGATTTGTTTATGGTCGACTTTATACGGTATTTATTATTATAAAGATTTACAAAAAGAATTTGTCCAATAATATTTTTCATTTAGAATATCTTATTCCTGTATGTTTTACGGTAAATTTTAATCATTATTAATCTTTAAAAACTCAAAAACACAACAGAGAAAAAGGAGGTTATGATAAACAGATCGGAATCACTTGTCATAGTTGCCAGTGCAAATCAATGTTTTACATATTTCTTACGAAATTTTAGCCAAAGAAAATGATTAAACAAAAATTGACACTTATCTTTACAATTAAAAAGAACACAGAACATATTTGCGTTCAAAAATCAATTTAAATTTGTTGTTTTTCTCCTTAATGTTTTACTGTCGGCAACCATGTTGATTATAAGGGATACGGTATTCTCCTACGTCAAACTTTATCGGTTAGTAAGGGATTCCGTTATTACCTCGTAACTCCGCATGCCCGAAATAAGCGATAAAGTAAAAAGGCATCAAAATTAGAGACCTTTTGCACCTGTAATTTTGATGCCTTTTTACTTTATCGCTTATTTTGGGCATGCGCAGTTACGAGTTAATAACGGAATCCCTTACTAACCGTTAAAGTTTGACGTTACCTGCGGGAGAATACCGTATCCCTTATAATTGACATGGTTGCCGATAGTAAAACGTTAAGTAGAAAAACAAAAAATTTAAATTGATTTTTGAATGCAAAAGGTCTCTATTATCTCAAAAAGGGACAGCGGGGTCGAAGGGTGAACAGGCGGTATGTTCCTGGTATGCTGGGTCTCTCTCAGACGAATGCATTTAGAAAAAGACAATATTAGTAACTATGTTAAGCTAGCAGAAACGCGCCTAATCTCACCTGTATACCGGTGTAAATTTTTGCCCATCGGCCACTAAAATAAAAAAAAAAGAGTTAGGTTATGTGGATCTGACACCAATTTGTTTATTATGCTATGTTTTCATGGGTATTGAGTTCGTTTTCAAAACTCGTTGTATCTTTTTCTTTTATATAGCGTGTTCTTTATCAATACCAAGAACACGCTATATAAAAGAAAAAGATAGAATGAGTTTTGGAAACGAACTCAATACCCATGAAAACAAAGCATTAATTTCAAAAATTGGTCAGTTTTGTCAAAGACAAAATTATTTTTAAACCAATTTTTCGACAGTTTTAAAAAGACTTTACGTAGCGATACCTTTAAAAAAATACTAAAGCGACTGAAAAATCCCATCGGTGAAAATTTAAACAAGGATTTTTAAAATGAATATAATGTTTTGGTGCCTTTTGATCTGCACAATTTTTATGAGTGGAAATTATGCAGGTATTATGCATAGTCACAAACTCGAAATTAACAAAGAACGTGAAAGCGATGGGGCATACGTCAAGCATGCTAAGGAGCATTTTAGTAACTCAGGTAAGTATAAGAAAATTAAAGGCTCTACTTTAAACTTGTGTAGGTTCTAGTGTTAAGTTTGTATTTTTTAGTTTTTTTGAAATACTTTTATCTTTTTATTTTTTATCATTTATACTTATTATGGTGTTTGTAAAGTTTTCAATAAATAAGTATAATTGTAGAGATTACAATAAACAGGCCTACAAAAAAGGTCATTGGTGGTGGAAAAACTTACCCTAGATTTATAAATCGAGGGTACTGTTATTGTTCATAATTGGAATAGTCATAACTTTTGTCATAAAGCACACTCTCTCACTTTCTTATTAATAAGAAAGACAGTTCCTATGTTTATATGCACCTAAGAGCGATTTTATATAAGGACAGTTTTAAATAAAATCGCTTTCTCCAAGGGTTTATATGTCCTTCATTAAATGTCATTAAATATGTCAGTTTAAAGAAAAAACAAATAAAACAACTTAGTAAATGACAGATTTTTTAAAAAAACTAGGTTTTTGTATTGCTTTAGGTTGGAAGAAATGCCCTAAAGCAATTTTAAAGTGTTTATACTGACCCTGAAATGGGTTATTAAGCAATAAACCGCTTTCTTAAATCACTTTAAAATAAAATCAATTTAGTGCTTAAATCAGGTGTTTATATGAAAACAAAGTAACAGAGAATGTGATATAACAAAAATTACGATTAGTGCAATGACTATTCCAATTATGAATAATACTTTACTGTTCCAAGTTGGCGCATATTCACCCCTTTCTCCCTTATTTAAAGAGGAACAGAACAGAACCATATTGAGGAAAATTAACAGATTTAAAACCTGTAATATGGCAACTAATTATATTTACAAATTTAGTAAGAGGACATGATGTAAAATTTATTGAATAAATAATACCTATTCTGAGACTTAATCTTTGATATGAGATAATTATGTAGGTATGAAATATCGAAATTTTTTAAATCTGCACAATATTAAATTCAGAAAATTTTGAAAAAAGTGACTTTAAATATTTGGAATTTTTCTATTGTTGTTGAAATCAACTTACCTGGAAGAGTGCAAGATATTAAATTCTTTTTTTTTTTGTTTTTTAGTTCTTAAAATATAGTATAAAAGGCTAGGTAACATGTTTATTAATTTGTTCCAAGAGTAATCCTGAAATTGCCCAGTTGGTGAATTTGGCATGAGCCAGAGGAGCAGTATTTTTTTTGTGGCATAGTCAAGTAGTGTGGTTTTCCTCCCTACCTATATTATCTGTTGCATGCATCTTGTTCCCTAGGGCTAAATTGTAGCCAACCAGGGGACAGTGTAAGTACCTAACATTTCCAGAGTAGGTAGTTTTGATTAATAGTTACCTGTTTTATTCTTGGTTTTATCCCACATTCCTCTACAATTACTTAATTAATATATTAATATTAATATTAATATATTTACCGAGTTAGTGGAACAGTAACTGCATGTTCGTAGCAGCTTTGGTTTAAAATTCATCAATTTTCATCCACCAATGTAGTTTTTTTTTTATAATATTGTATTGTAAGTAACAACCTGGTTACTACTATTAGTTTTATTATTTTGTTAAAATCGAAATATGTACCTGGAAACTTTTTTATATATTTTTCTTTTGTGACATTCGTATTTGGTCAATTGTTGAATTTATGCAAATCAAGAATGTACTAAACTAAAGTAATCATAAGTTTAAAAAATGGTTAACAGGAATTCATCACAAGATTTTATACCAACTTAGGTAGACAGATCCTGTCATTCCAAATACAATTGTTTAAAAATGTTCCAGTAGCAGAAATAATTTGAGTCTGGATTATTAGATTTATTTTAATATGTAAATCAAACTGAAAAATCTCTTATATATTTATCTTTTTAATAGAGGGAGAACACAAAAGTGAATTTGATCATGAAGCAATAGTTGGCAGCTATAAAGAAGCAGAAGAATATGACAATTTGTCACCAGATGAGGCAAAAAAGAAACTGGCTGTTTTGCTGGAAAAAATGGACAAAAACAAGGATAAAAATATTGATAAAAAAGAATTGAAAACTTGGATCTTAAGATCTTTTAGGTAAACATAAACTGTATATATAATTTGGTAGATGCAAGATTTAAGGTGAATTTGTCAAAAATGACAATTTTTAGTCATAATGGTCGCCATTCTTCAGAAACGACAGAAAATCTCACCCGTCAGAATTCTGGAAAGTGGCGATTTTTACTTATCGCTGCATTTAAAATAAAAACACAGCAACCTTCATATATTTATTCTAACATTGTAAGAGAAACTGCCTCATTTTTTTTATTAAAATTTTGTAAATTTAATATTTTAAAGATATTCTGCAGGACTAGTTTATCGCGGAGCTAAATTATTACTACAAGTACCAATAAACGTCGGAAATTCTCACCACGTAAAAGGAAAGACAGAATTTGTGTGACTTTTCTGAACAGTGACAGCAAAATATTCCATGGCTATCTATGCTTTTGTATGTTAAAAGTTTTAAAGGTTTGTTTACAAATAAAAATATTTAAGGAATATTAGCAAATAGTCCTGACAAAAAAGCATTAAGTGTAAATTTGTGTTTAAAAATCGTCAGATTTTTTGTAAGGGCGAGATTTTCTGACGGTTTTTGAAGAATCGCGACCATTCTACCTGAAAATTGCATTTTGTTTTATGATTTTATTGGTTTAAATAATTTTGAATATATAATAAAATTTTACATTTTTACAAAACAAAAAATAACTTTTACTAATGAAGCAAACAATTTTTTGAAGGTTTTCTTTGAGAATGTATGTAATAGTAGTAGTAGTAGTAAGGGGGCGGCCCGCAGGCCTGGCAACTAGGCCTCTTCATGCCATACCCTGTCTCGCACCCTTATCCTCCCACTCCCTCTACATTTCTTGCCTCTCTCTCTTCGGGCCTTCCCGCCTTCGTTACGAAGGACAGCACATCAGCTCATCTTAAAGAGTGTAGCTCCTCCTCTTCTATTGTGGGGGCACCCCACGTCTGCTGCCTCAATCTGGCGTACCTGTCACACTCTCCTATCAGGTGCACCGCTGATTCCTCTGCCCACCCACATGTTGGGCAGGCGGAGTCGTCCAACACTCTGATGCATGCTTGCGCAGCCGATTATGCCCTGTCAGCATTCCTACTAACAATCCAATGTCCTTAATGTATGTAATAGGTTATACATTAATTATGTTTGCCAAAAAAAAATAGCTCAAAACAGTAAGTATTAATCTCAGTATTAATAATGAGTTTAATATTAGAAAACAAATTATTCTTGCCCAAGAATTAAAATGTGAGCCAATGTTTAGATTAAACCAATAGTAGTAGTAGTAGTAGTAACCATGCTTTATTGTCTACAAAAATACAATCTTGTTGACAAAGCCAAAGACTTAAATCTAAAATCTAATATCTATAAGCACCTAATAAAAGTTATGTGACTAGCATGCCTGCAAATATATAATTTTAATAATATATTTTTTTTTTTTAAAAAAAGCTTCCTTTTAAAACAAAAATATAAAAAATTTTCCTTCTTAATAAAATAGAAGTAAATGGCAAATATAAAACAGCCAACTATCCTATATTAATTAAAGTCATAACAAAAAATTTAATAACATTTAACAATTTAACATTTAAAATTTAAAATAGATCCAAGTCAATATTTTTCTTGATTGTCAGGAAATTAAAATAGAACGAATTTTTTAACATATTAAAATTTAAAACAGTATACAATAATACACACATGCGTACAAAGAAAGAAACAAGAACAAAATAGTTAAGCAAAGCTAAAATTTTAACATATTAGAAAAAAAAAAATAGAGATGTGTTTAAAATTTTTAACTTATTTAAGTACAATAAAATAGATTTTTGTTCATATATATGCTATGTTTTCATGGGTATTGAGTTCGTTTTCAAAACTCATTGTATCTTTTTCTTTTATATAGCTTGTTCTTTATCAAGACCAAGAACACGCTATATAAAAGAAAAAGATAGAATGAGTTTTGAAAACGAACTCAATACCCATGAAAACATAGCAATAAGCAGACAAAGGTTACAACCGTCGCCTTCGTCCAATGGAAACCATAAGATGAAGGTAACAAAGCGACCAAATAACTGGTAATTAATAAGAGATCTCTTAACTAAAAGAAAAATTAAAATATTCATCAAGCGAGTAGAAAGCCTGTTTTACTAGTGTTTCTTTTAAGATTTTGCGAAACTTTGATGGATTAGTTATGATTTTAAAATTTCGGGGTAGGTGATTATATACCTTTACACTATTATATATAATGGAATTTTGGACTAGAGAGGAATTTGGTATTGGAAGAGGAATGTCATGGGATCGGCGAGTCCAATAAGCTGTCTGATGAACTGGGAATGCAGCAATGAGCTTATGTATTAAACTTGCAGTCTCTAATATAAACAGGCATGGAAGTGTAAGAATTTCATAACTGATGAGAAGGTGCCTACAGTGATCTCTAGGAGAGGCCCTTGCAATGTAACGTATAGCACGTTTTTGAAGTTTAAAAACAGATTCGAACAGATTCGAACAAAGTTCATTATAACCCATGGAGAGTTGTGGTAATCAAAATGATGTGTCATTAAAGGCATTGTTTGTTTTCATCAGAAATCATTATTAAAATAGTAAAACAAAATTTCAGTACTCATAACATGTATTTTTTTTTCTATTTTTTAAAAATAAAATGCATTTCCACATCATTTTAGATGCTTAAATGTTAAACAAAACGCTAGAAATACACAGAAACGTTTTTAAATTTTCACTAGCAACACTGAATAGAAAACACACACTTTTACTGCATAAAGGTTAAAAAAATCAATACAATTGATAGAAGCATTGTTACCAAGTTTAACTCAGAAAAATATTAATTAAATCTCTAGTTATATCTTTCCCTCTGTTTGTCTGCCGGTTTTCTTGTTTATTCCAGCATCATGCAAAAACTACTGAACCGATTTTGTGGGAGTTTCATTACTGAATTCTTAGGCAGTACATTGGTCTCTGATGTAAATTAAAAATACATGAGAATGTTCTTTGGGTCCTTCTCTACAACATCATCTTAAAATGTTTTAGGGGTTTTACATTTTTGCTAAAAATACTATTAAGGTATTTGGAATCAAATTCTAAGTAAAATATTTTGCAAAATAATTCATCTTTTTCTATTTGTAAAAATTTTAGAATGCTATCTGAAGAAGAGGCACAGACAAGATTTGAAGAAGCTGATTGGGATAATGACGGACAAATAACTTGGAATGAATATTTGTCTGATACTTATGGGGTTGACTCAGAGGAAGACCAGACCCTGAGACTACATGAGGAAAACTTCAATGTAAAGGATCCAAGCCACAAAGTGGTATTCATTATGTTTATTCTTAATACAGGGCCAAAGATTCTATAGTTTTTTTTAATAAATAACCAGTTATGGAGATACAAGCTATCAAAAAAAGATTTTTAGTAACTCAATTTCCATAGAAAAAAAAATTTTCATTTGTTATGTATTCCTGGGGAGCACTCTTTAATAACAGAAAAAAAAATAAAGCAAAAAAAATGTGCACTTTGAGATCCTGTATTTTGAAAACAAAATGTTATATGAATATAATATAGAAAAAAGTCATATTTAATATGTAAGACGAGGTAGAAGATAACCTCGGCAATTAATTTTTGACTATGAAACAAAAAAACAATAAAATTGGTATTGGGATGTTAATTTGTTTTAACAATAGGACTTTCTTCTCTCTGGGTGCCGGTTCTTGAATTTCGAGAGAACCGCTTCTATAAGAACGTTTACTCTTTATTTCAACCAATAAACAGGCTTGTCAAGTTCTTTAATATTTTTTCTACGATCACCTTAATTTGCATTTGAACAGACTTAAAGGAAAAAAAAGCAGATAATAAAAAATACAAGTGCAGGGAAAATGTATTCGTATATCATATATTTTTTGCAATTGTAAAGCAGAATATTTCACATATAATATGTCAGGATAATATGTTACTTTCGCAGTTAATTTCTGAAGATAAAGAAATGTGGAAGGCCGCTGACAAGAATCATGACAACCAACTAAATTCAGAGGAATTTGTTTTATTTTTGAATCCTGAAGATCATCCAGAAATGGTCCCTATCATGCTCGAACAGACGCTAAGGAGTAAAGATAAGGATGGAGATAAGGCTATTAATTTTGAGGTAACAAGTAATAAAGACCTTCGTTACCTTGCGACCTCACCTCAAGAAAATCAAAATTTAGTCCCACCATAATTATGTGCTAATTTCGTCCCCAATCAAAAAATTTTGTGCTCTGGTTTCTGAGAAAATCGAAAAAGAAAGCAACCCTATCAGGAAATATGTTGCCAAACTAAAAGTTTTTGATTTTAAAATTATGTGCTAATCATGTGCTCCACGAATATATAAAAAAAACGAATTTTTCATTTTAAATTATGGTTTTAAAAAAAGGGTGGGGTAGCTAGGTTTATATTAACTTAGCGACCCCACATGTTTAGGTATCACGGAATTTAAAAATTTCAAAAACCAGTAGTATCTGCATATTATGTGCTAATTTCGTCCATGATCAGAAAATTTTGTACTCGTCTGGTTTCCGTAAGTTTGGTTAATGAATCAAAAAGTTTTAAAGACACCTGGATATCGGATGGTACCTAGTACTCAAAACTTTTGATGATAGGAAAATAACCCATAAATACCAATCAGTCCTCATCCTTGTTTAATTTTAGGAATTTATTGAACAAAAAAGTGCAAACATGGACCAATCTGAACTAGTTGAAGAAAAAACCAAATTTTTGGATTACGACAAGGATAATGATGGAAAACTGACCGGATTTGAAATTATGGCTTGGATTGTTCCCAATAATGAGTAAGTAACATCATTATATTAATCTACAAAAGAATAAGTGTCTGCCGTTAAAAGCCAGATCTCATATTAAACAAAAAAAAAATCAGGGCCACTACTAGAAAAAAACAATTTTTTTTGAAAAGATTTTATGACCATTTCTGCGAAATTTTATTACAATTTTTGAGAAATTTTATTTACCTAATATCGAGCCTAATATAATTTTGTTGTTTACTAAATACATATGCAAAAATAATAAAATATTTAAAAAACTTTTCCCAAATTTCGTAATAGTGGCGCGAGTTCAGGGTTCCCACTGACCTGGAAAATCTGGAAAAGTCAGGGAATTACCAAAAAATCCTCAAAAGTCAGGGAATTGGCAAACAAAACCTGGAATTTCTCTTTCTCAACCTATTTTTTAAACCAATTAATCCGAAAATATTTTTCATGTATAATGTATTTATTCCTAACTTTTATATAATTTAGACTGTATAAGTCCTTCCATAAGTCCACCAGAGTGGCAGTGTCTACAGGCTGTAAAGACCAAATCAAGCATAATGTAAGCTTTGTTTAAAAAATATTGAATCGAGTAATATGGGGCGTCAGGACATTTTAAGCCATTTTAGAAGCAGTGGTCATGTAAAGTACGTGGAGGCTGAAAAAAAATCAAGAAAATTGAAATGAATTTAAATTTACACCAACTACTGGAAGTGAAGGAACCTCCACAGCAACTGCTTCCACTGCCAAAAAGAGTTCTACTCCTTTTTTGTAAACTTTTCTTATTAAGCAATCAGTTATGGATGCAGAAATATTGTGGTGCAAGGAGTCTTTAAGATTAATCCTGCTGTTGCCAATTATGTCCACATCATCTGCGAAGGCCAATAGTAGGTTGGGTCCTTCCTGGTGAAATATAGCCGTTGATGTCTCAATTTTGGCTTTCCAAATTGCATATTCTTCTTCTGCTTAAGCCCATTGTTGATACCAAAGAAATCAGAGTAGCTCTGTTCCATCCTTATCTTATCAGGGATATCAGCTTTCAAAAGCCCAGTTCCTGCATTACTTCCCACAACTTTGCTCTACATAATCTGTCAAATTCCTGTTTGAAATCAATAAATGTCTGGTGAAGTTCTCTGTCAAACGCCCAGCATTTTTCCATTATTTGTCTGACGGTAATTATCTCTTTGTTGAGTAGTTCGCAAAAGTAGTTCTTCTATGTGGTTAGGATCTCTCTTTCGTTGGATATCAGTTGTCCATTGTTTGTTGAAAGAAGGTTTTCGGTTCTGAGTAAAGTATTCTTTTATTCTGTTGTCTTCTCTGTTTTCCTCCATTTCTCTTATATATTATATATCTTATTATAGATGGTGGTCTCTCTTATTCCTTTATATAATTCTGCGTGTTTCAGATCTTTGTTGTTTATACTCTTTTATATTAGATGCTGTTGGGTGTTGAACCATTTTTTTCCTGGTCATATTTCATCTTTCCGTCACTCTACTACAGTCGTCATCAAACTGCTTCCTTTTTTGTTTTCTCTTTTTGTCGAGCCCTTGACTAGTCACCCTAGTTACTGTTTTCTTGGATGTTCTTCCAGAGATTGTTTACATTGTGGCCCCATTGCGATTCTTTTATTTCTTCAGTAATTGGTTTCTGGTATATTTCCTGTGTTTGTTCTGTCTTGAGTTTTCCCGTATTCCAACTTATGCTAGTCTTCTTTTTCGTGTGCATGTGCACATGTGCTTATATATCAACACTTTGTGTAATTTAGTTTTATAACTTGCTAGATGAACCAAAAAAACCGGATTGGTTTTTAGGATTTAATGAATTCGGTTTAAATATCTGCTTTTTAGCTTTTTATCTTGATAATATAAATACCTGTTAAATTTGAGCTTTCAAAAATTGTCATGGTAAAAGTCTACATTTACTTGGTGTCCACGTAGACAAGCAATTTATATCCAAAAAATACCTGGAATTTCTTTTTAAATGGTCAGGGAAAACCTGGAAAAGTCAGGGAATTTGGAAATCAGAATTTGGTGGGAACCCTGGAGTTGACGGCTACACACGTTAGTATTTTGTTCTGTTAATTTTTGCCAAATTATTAATGAAAAAGTGTTAAATAGTGGCAAAAGCTATGTCGGGACATTAAGGATCAATTGAACGTTTAACTTACGTAAAAATCTCCACCAGAAACTCTCACTTCTCCATTAAGACAAAATATTTTATACGAGACTCAATATTTAAGGTTATAATATTCGTTTTTTTACATTTTATTTACGCCAGTGACCACCAAAATGTCTAAGTGCGGAGACTGTAACGAAATCGTAAGTAGAAGTAGCATAAGTTTACTTTGTAAAACGTGTGATATAAGATTTCCACCTCAGTGCAGAAATATGTCGCCAGAATTTGCTGAGCAAGTAATAGCAAAAAACAAAATCTGGTTATGCCATAATTGTCCAGCAAAAACTTCTCGTGTGCGCTCTGCAAGCAACAGTAGTCAGAATATTACTTTGGATGACATTATGAAAGAGTTACGTGAAATTAGAAATGAATAAAAACGAATGATCGAGACGCAACAAAACTTAATCAACACATTAGAAAGCTATAAAGAGGAGCTTACTGACCTACAGCAGAATTTTAAAAGGTTGGAATGGGATTTTACAAAACAGGACAGTAAGGTTGACGATCTTGTAACCAGGATCATTCAACAGGAGAAAAAGAATCAAGAGCTTGAGTCTTTTACAAATTATCAAGAACAGCAGCTTAAAATTAATTGTTTGGAAATCGCTGGTGTACCTGAACCACCCGGCGAAAATTTGTATTCTACGTTATTATTTATAAGTACAGCGATTTAAACTGAATGTAGACATGCTTGATTGTTTCTACCGCAAAGGTGGGGGATCCACAACGACACGGGGGGGCCCGGTGCAGAATTCGGATGCTAACAACACCACGCAACCTAAAGTAATAGGGGTAAAGTTTATTCGACGTTCTCACAAGGACGAATTTTTACGCTGCAGGAAAGTAAAGCGAGAATTTTTAACTAAAAACACAACACTATTTACATAAACGAATCCCTTACTAAGCAGAATAGAATTTTGTTATCTAAGCAAAAACAATCAGAAACGAGAAAAGTCTAAAATATCTTTGAACTAAGAACGGGCAGATATTTTTTATTTATTTATTGAATTAAAATCTTATAAAACACCACATTCTACAACAGGTAATTAAATTATAAGACTACTAGAACTACAAGAGATTGATAAGTATTACACAAATACCTAACAAAAAAGAAACAAAAAAAAAAGACAAAAAGAATATGCAAAGACAATAAAAAAGTACTACATTACAAACAAAGTCAAAATCCTAAATTTAAAATTTAAGTGGCAAATCATTAACTTACTCTATGACACAATAAATATATTTTTTAATTCTTTGGCAGTTCTGTTAAAGATGTCAACACCATTATTCTTAAATATAGAATTACAATGCTCCAGCATTTGGTTTATAGGACTATCTAGAGAAGATCTAATGCTAAATAATTTACTATGGTTACATCTAAGATTTACCTTAGGTACATAAAAATTTATATAATTAATTAATGCACAATTATGGTACCTAATATTATTTAATAAATAAAAAATAAAAATCACAGAATGTTGTTTTCTTCTATCACAGAGTTTTTAATATTTATATGTACCTAACATACTTTGATAAGAAATAAGGTAAGGATAGGAACTGTTATCTTTCAGGTACATAATTCGAAGAAATTTTTTTTGAATGCGCTCAATTCGTTCACTGTGACATTGAGCCTTAGGCATCCATATTATTGATGCATATTCTAGATGAGGTCTTACTAGTGCATTATAAAGTTTAGTTATTGTACTTAGTTTATAATTTTTGGAATTACGAATAATAAACCCTAATTTTTTATAAGCTTTTCCAACCACAAAATCATAATGTGAGGTGAATCTTAAATTGCTTTGCATGTATACACCCAGATCCTTAATTTCTTGGTTTCTCTAAAGAATTGAATTATTTATAGAATATTCAAAGTTTATTGGATTTAATTTTCTAGTGTATGTTACTGTGACACATTTATCTGTATTAAGACGCATTTTACTTTAGAAAAACCAATTTGCAACAGAGTTCAGATCTTCCTGAAGTAGAAGAGCATCTGAAAATGACATAATAACTTTAAATATTTTAAAATCATCTGCAAACATTAGACAAGCTGAATGTTTTACACAGTTAATAAGGGAATTAATGAAGACTATAAATAATAGGGGGCCAACATTACTCCCCTGGGGGACTCCTGATGTAGCCACGTAAGGATTGGAGTATAAGTTACCAACTTTTACTTTTTGTAACCGATTTGAGAGGTAAGACATAAAAAACGAACAGGTCTGATTAGAAAACCCAAGTTCTGCTAGTCGTTTGATTAAGATAGCATGATCTACCAGGTCAAACGCTTTGGCACAGTCTGTGTATATTGTGTCAAGCTGACCTTGATTGCTTATAGCCTCAAATGCATTAGTGGTAAATTTTAATAAATTCGATACAGTAGACTTTCCAGTAATAAAACCATGTTGCTCATGTATAGTTTTTAAAAGATCGTCGTAAAGTATAGATTCAAAAATCTTAGCGAGGGAGTTTAATATGCTTATCAGCCTGTAATTTTTTATATCACCCTCACAGTTGCCCTTTAGAACAGGAACAATAACTGCTGCCTTAAGCTTCTCAGGAAATATTTGGTTTTGTACTGACAAATTAAAGATATAAGCAATAGATCTGTACACCCTTTGTATATGTAAGGGGGGCTATTATCAATACCTGTAGATCTTTTAGGCTTTAGTTTTTTTTATTCCTTTCCTTACCATGTCCTCACTAATTTCGCTTAGGTTTACATTACCATAGTGACAGTTAGAAGCATTGAATTCTTCTAGTGAAGAAGGACTGAAGACTGATTGAAAAAACGAAGCAAATCCATTTGAAATGTCATTTGTGTCACAGTATTCCTCATCATTGAGCCGCATTGTTTTTGGGATACCTATTGAGTTTTTGAACCTAAAAAAGCTCCAAAAGCTTTGAGGATCTGCGTGTATGTTTTGTTCAATATTTTCTTTATATTTCTTATATTCAAGTTTAGATTGTAATTTAATTCTACTTCTAAGATTCTTATATTCCATGATCTGGTTATCACTGACCCTAGATTTTCTTATCAAAGCATGATAGCGTCTTTTTTTATTTATATTACTTATGAGATCTCTACAAAACCAACCCGGAAATTTAAGCTTTTTAGTTAACATTTTACCTACTTTTTTTGGAACACACATATAGATACAAGAATAAATTTTTTCATAAAATAAATCCAAGCAACAATCTACATTTTTTTATGCTTTCTAAAAAACACCAATCTATATCACTGATTGATTTATAGAGAAGTTTAAAATCTGCTTTTGCATAGTCATAGACATAACTGCCTTGAATTTTATTATCGGATTTAACATTAGAAAAGTGTTGAAATTCAATTTCTAATGATGGATGATACTTATCCTCATTTAGGAGTGGGTTAAAATCTCTTAACATTAACATTAAAGTCAGACAATACTAAATCCAGCTTTCTTGACATGAAAATCTATCAAGGCCTTACTCTTGTCCAGATCATTAGTTTCATAATCAGGCAGATTAAAGTCGCCTACAATTAGGATTTTATCATTTTTATAATTAATGGATTCTACTAAATTAAAATATTCATTATATTCAGTAATTGCAGTATCGGGCGGAAAATAAACAACTGAAAGTAGTATTGTCTCACTCTTAGACTTAATTCTAATAAATAAACAAAATATTCCTGCGAAAGTCAGACAACAGTAAGGTTTTCTTAATTAAAACAGAAGCAGATCTTTTAAATGTCCATTAGAATATCAGATATTACATTCTATTATCAAAATGTTGGGGGACTAAAAACGAAAACTTCAATTTTTTATACCAGTCTGTTGTCTGAAAACTATGACGTCATTGTGCTGACAGAGAGCTGGCTAAATGGAAGCATTGCAGACCGAGAACTTTTCGACGAAATATACGTAGTGTTTAGAAGGGATAGAGACCTAGAAAAGAGCAATAAAGAGGACGGCGGAGGTGTCCTTATCGCGGTTTAACGCCACATAAGCTGTGAATGTTTGACTGGTCTAAATAATCACCCATCGAAAGATTCTGTTGAGTACATTTGGATATCTATTATTATAGAGGGATTTAAGAAAATATATTTATGTGCGGTTTACATCCCTCCAGAGCCCAACCCGGGCAGATATAATTATTTAAGGCAATTTTAATATACCTGGAATTTATGCAAATTATAATTCACCCACAAATGTGATTGAAAGAGAGTTCATTAGGTTTATAAATATATCTTTCCTTAGCCAGCGGAATACTGTTCTGAATAGAAACAATAGATTATTGGATTTAGCTCTAAGTAACCTAAATTTTACTGTATCTCTATGTGATTCACCTTTAATAGCAGTAAATGAAAATTCACATCACCCCGCTCTTCAATTTAACGTTAAGTGTAAGAAATACAAGCAAAAGCCTCATTTTTCTGGTCCAAAATATAATTTTAAAAAAGCAGATTTTATCAAATTTTATAGGTTGCAAAAAGTATAGACTGGGACTTCTTAAACAATATAAACGACATAAA
This sequence comes from Oxystoma pomonae, assembly GCA_963921995.1. Classification (NCBI taxonomy): domain Eukaryota; kingdom Metazoa; phylum Arthropoda; class Insecta; order Coleoptera; family Brentidae; genus Oxystoma; species Oxystoma pomonae. Next base: position 73,523,455 of record OY998166.1, on the reverse strand, counting down.
TACATTGTTATATCAATTTTACAATAAATTTTACACAGTTTTGGATAAATGTGTTCCCAAAAATCAACCGTTTAAAAATGAGTATCCTGTTTGGTTTACCAAAGATATAATAAAAAATATTAAAGTTAAGTCAAATTTACACAAAAAAATTAAAAATAATTTGCACGATATTTACACTGAAAATGAATTTAAAAGGATACGTGCACAAATAAAACAGGATATCAAAATAGCATATAAAGATTACATTAGACAATCAGAAAATAATATATATTTAAATCCAGAAAACTTATGGTCATTCATCAAACAAAATAAGAAACAGTCAGAAACACAAAATTTTGATATTAATGGACAATCCGTTAAAGATGGCTAGAGAATTGTGGACGCTTTTGCAGGATATTTAATTCGGTTTATGTGGCACCCAGCAGCTCATTCGACACCACTTTCGCTAGTAATTCCTATATGGACCCACTGGTTGTCAAAACTATATCCAACAGCGATATATTCTCGGCTATAAAGCAAATGAAACAAAAAAAAAGTGTTGGAATAGATCAAATACCGGCATATATAATAAAGAGATGTCAGGAACTATTAATTTATCCACTTTGTATTATTTTTAACAAAATAATCATGACAAAACAATATCCCGATATGTGGAAAACAGCGAAAGTGGTGCCGATTTTCAAGGGTGGTGCGAGGTCAGATATACAGAATTATAGGCCAATTTCAATCGTGTGTGGATGCTCCAAGGTTTTCGAAATAATTATATACAATAAAATCTTTTTACACGTCAAAAACCTAATAAGTCCGAACCAGCACGGTTTTTTGCCAGGACGGTCCACGATTACCAATATGTTAATTTAAACTCAAGAAATAGCAAATTCTCTAGATCAAAACATACAAGTAGATTCTGTATATCCTGACTTCGCTAAAGCCTTTGACAAGGTTTCACATGAAATACTTCTAAAAAAATTAGTCTCGTTTAATTTTGACAACGACCTTATTAGCATACTAGAATCTTATCTTACCGGAAGGAAACAATACGTAGTTTTTAATAGTTATGAGTCTTCTAAATATGATGTCTTATCAGGGGTGCCGCAGGGTGCTAACTTGGGTCCCTTACTGTTTCTCCTATTTATAAACGACCTCCATAATGTTATATAGTAAATGTGTGTCTTTTGCAGATGATTTTAAATTTTACATTAAAATATATAAAATTGAAGATTGTTATAAATTGCAACGCAAAATTGATTAACAATATCTTAAACTGGAGTAAAGAAAATCAACTAAATTTCAACGTAAAAAATGCACTGTTGTCACATTTTCAAATAAACAAAACCCAATAGTACATCCTTACAAAATGAAGGGTAACATTTTGGAAAGAAAGGAATCAGTGAGGGATTTAGGTTTGCATCTCGACTCCAAACTTAGTTTTATTGAGCACCTGGAAAAAACTATAAACAAAACTTACCAAATGTTAGGTTTTATAATAAGAAATTCTAAACAGCTAAGAAACCCTAGTGTCATAAAAATGTTGTACTATTCCTTTGTAAGATCCAATTTAGAGTACTGTAGTTCAATATGGGTCAAAAACTATGAATATTTTAAAGAACCAATTGAACGGATTCAAAATAAATTTGTCCGATTTTTACAATACAAAATAAGCGGGGTATATCCAACCTTCTCACAATACACTGACTTGTTACGTATTCACAATATAGCAAATCTAGAGCAGAGGCATTTAGAGCAGTATTGTATTCTAGTATATAAAATTATACATGGCCAAATCTATCACAACTTGCAACTAATTAACAACTTTCTTTTTGCGGTGCCTAGGACCATTCCTAGGTACAATCGGAACTTTTCTTTTTATTTACCGAAGGCTAGAACCAATATTATGCTTTTTTCACCAATGTATAGGATGCAGCAGGTTGTGAACTCTATCTTCAATTACATTGACCTTTCGGATCGTAACATTGGAACTTTTTGTAAAATATCTAATCTTGTTTTAGATAATGCGCTAAAATAGCATTAATTAATTAATTAATCATTAATTTTTATTTTTTTTTGCCTATTTCATAAAATTAACACTTAATGTTGTTTGCAGGGTTTTTTCTCTGTTTTTTCTCTCTTTTTTTTCATTATTATTAGGTACGTAGTATGTAGTTTGTTAACTTTTATAAACTTAATTATTATTTACTTTTGATCTGTAAATACGTACGTACATTGTACTGTTGATCAATAAACGTATAAAATAAAAAATAAAAAAAAGTAAAAAATAAACTATTAGTCATCTCATGTGTACCAAATCATGGGCATGATAGCTCACACAATTTATATCTCTTTCAAGAGGTTGAAATAACTTTTTTTATACCTTCATCAAAAACCCTATTTTACCGTAAATAACAAAACAAAAATAAAATAGTGTATACAACTTGCGGCTAAACTGTGCTCTTTTGTTACTCGAGTTTATAAATCACTTGCCGCGCTCGCTCTTTCACTACGCTCTGCACCATTTTAGGTACTAAACCATTTTAGCTATTAGTTGAAGAAACTACTTTTTATATTCTAGGCTCAATTTCATTCCTGCAGGGCAAAATATGGCCAGAAACAACCTCTCCCCATTTTACTTACACCCTCAAGAGGTCAAAAAGTATTATTTGATACATGCCATATTTTGTATTAAACTATGATTGTAAAAACTCCCTTTCCCAATTTTACCTTCATTCGTACGCTTAGAAGGTCAAAATAACTTGTTTTTTATATAATAAGGTCAATTTTGTTTAATTTGAAATGACACCTGCAAATTATGATAAACAAAAGGAATATCACATGAACCAAAAATATCAAATATTGAATAGAAAAAGATTGAAAGACAAAATTCTTTCCACAAACCAAAAAACCTGCTCCTTCCCTATTTTACCACAACACGCGCAAAAGGTCAAAATTCCTTTTTTAATATTGTAATTTTAATGTCCTTTCATTTAAATTGTGATTTTTTAAAACTACCCCCACTCCTTTTCTTAGTATGTTAATCATATTAAAATGGGACCAACTAGAGACGTGGAACCAAATTTGGTAAAAAGATATAAACAAAAAAAATTAATTCTCATTAGGAATTTTTAGGAACTTTTTACTATAAGTGACGTAAATCAAGAATTAAATTCTAAAATAAAAAGCAAATAATGCTGCTTTTTTCTCAAAAGTATAAGACAATGATAGATCATGATATATATATATATATATATATATATATATATATATATATATATACATATGTATTGCCGCGGTAAAATTTCATTGCAGATGTTTAATTAAACAATCTCTCCTGAATAGTTGTCTTAATTTGTTAAAGGGTAAAATAAAATTTGTACAATTAATAAAATGGAGTCCACGGGAGAAAGGCGAAATGTCCATCCGACATTGTTTTGAGAAAAGTAACTTTTTGCATGGACCCTACGCCTTTTTTCACTGTATTTACAGGATATTTTCAGATCACGTTTACGCTGTGATGCTTCGCGTTTCTTCCCTTTTTCAATTCGGCATATAAATCTACTACTAATAGCAGACTTGTTACCGTGTTTAACTCAAAACTGAAAAAATGTGACATTTCAGGACACACTGAATTTCCATTTTTCTGACCCACATCTGGAATTTTACGGAAAAATGTCTTATATCAATTACCCAACTTGCCCATATTTGGCAAAATTTGTAAAAATATAATTATCCATCTAAATATGAAAATCACTAGCGGTTACTGTTTGTGGAAATAAAACAAAAATTGCCGATCCCAATAGCTCCATACTGTTATGGATGACTAAAAATAACGATTTTTCTTTTTAAAATAGTACAAGAAGATGAAAATTAAAGTTACGAGCGCCCAAATAAGAATCAACGAAATGGTGGCTGACCTGCGCGGCGGGTATACACACGCGTACGCGCAAGCTTCAGTGTTGTAATATTGCGAGTGTTATTATGTTTTTTTTATTTTGTTCTTTTAAAAAATCGTGCATGCTCAGTATTTATTTATTTATTAACTTAAATATCAACAGCTAAAGCCAGTTACAGATATTCACTTAAAAAATAACCTAAACCTAAATCAGTACAGCGTAGTGAATATAGCTACCTATTTAATACACAATATAAACATATTTAATTTAATATTTAACTTCTACATACTGTGATAAATATTGAATACAATAGGCACTATTTTAAAAGAATTACTGATTACTGTTATTTTGCAGTTTTTGGTCAATAATTTTTCCAAACTTTGGTAATGTATTGGTATCAGTATCAATATCAGAAGCATAAAAATTAAAAAGATTGCAGATTTTGTAGATAGGCGAACTTTTAAAATGGTTTGTACGAGGAAATGAAAGATAAAACGTTTTATTACTTCGTGAGTTTACTCTATTTACTGAAAATGGCAGTCGAGCAAGAATGTCAGGGCAGTCAATATTACCTTTTAAAATATTAAAAATAGTACACAAACAAATTTTTACACTTCTTTGACTCATTTAAATTCTGCTAAATATCTCAAGAAGGTACTTATTATCAAATCCTCTTTGCGGATAAACACCAAATTATCTATAATACATACATTTTAGAAATTTTCTATGGACTTTTTCAATAAAATTTACCCACACATTATATTGGGGTGACCAAATTATACTTCCATATTTTAATATGCGTGCTACAAGGATATCAAAAAGATGCAAGCTTGTCTTAAGGTCGAAATTTTTTTGTGTTTCCTGCTATAAATCCTGAAATTGAGTACTTTGTATTTTAGTTATTATATGATTTGAAAATGAAAGAGTGGGGTCGAATATTACACCCAAATCTTTTTGCTGAGTCACTCTTTGTAATTTACTATTATTAGGTGTGTAGTCATAATTCATAATATTACGATTTAAACTAACACTTACTAACATTAAATTTAAAGCTATAATTATCACACCAATTAAACACCTCAGAAAAGTCTTTTTGTGAGTTTCACAGAATCTACTTAAAAAAAGCACTTGAAATCGTCAGCAAACAAAATTCTCATGGCATTTTCAAGATTGTCCAAAATTCCGTTAATCGATTATAAAAAAAAGGAGAGGACCTAAATTAGATTCCTGATGGACACCGGACGTATTTTTAAAAACTAAAAATTTGCATACTTTAATTTCAACATATTGAAACCTGTGTCCTAAATATGATTGAACAAGTTTAATCAAATAGGATGGAACATTCAGATCCTTCAGGGATTCAATTATAACACAATGTCTAACACTATCAAATGCTTTTTCCATATCGGTATAAATAACATCCACCTGTGACTTGTTGATTGCATCATGAACAAATTGACTAAAATTGGCAAGGTTGGTAAAAGTTGATCTGCGCGGTAAAAACCCATGTTGAATAGAAGAAATGCTACCAGAAAGTTCAAACAATATTTTCTCAGAAACCTTAGAAACTGAAATTATAATACTAATTGGACGATAGTTTTTAATATCCTGTCTTGATCCTGATTTTTAAATTGGTATAACTTTACTGATCTTCCATTTGCTCGGATAAATCGTTGTTTTTATTATTAAGTTGAAAATAAATTGTAAAGGTTTAATCAAATAGTCACTACAACCTTTAATTACATATGCCAGTATTCCATCAGGGTCAATGGCTTATTTGTTTCCCTTGATTATTTTACGGCTTTTTCTATATCTTCCACTGATATTAATCTATCACAAAGTAAATTTTTGAGGTCGACAGGTACACAATTTATGTCATTGTCATTAATGTAAACTGACTTAAAGAAACTAGCAAAGCCATTTGCAACTTTTTGAGAACCATTATATATGAATTATCTTCAAAAACCATTTCCTCAAAGATATCCGGAGAGTCTTTTAGGCTCTTCAGATAGGACCAGAAAAATTTTGGATTCATTTTTAAACTCGATTCGACATCTTTTCTTTAATTCGAATGAGCCATCTTAATTTTAATTTTAACATCATTTCTAAGAGTTGAATATTTGAGTCTCCAATAATGAGATTTATATTAGATTTACGGAAATAGTAGTGTTTCAGCTTAAGCAGTTTTATTATTTAATTATTAAACCAGACAGGATATTTTTTACCTATTTGAGTAGACTTGGGCACACTCTTCTCAAATATCTTATTAAGGACCTCGTAAAATGTGACAACAGCCAAACCTATATCTGAAATGTCATTCATACAATCCCAATTTTGTTAAAACTTCCAAGTTAGTTACATCATCCGAAAAGAATCTAAAAAAAAATATGAATTTTGTTGTTGCAAAAGCCTATACATAAATAAAAAAAATCAGCTTTTTTAAAATAAAATTTGGTCGTCGACGTGAGTTTACAATATTCAACTGACGATTTTGACTGAATACAAAGGCTAAGACACCATCAATTTGGGATTTGTGTTTTATATGCTATTGAATTTTTTTCGCTGTACTTTTTAAAACGTTTCTTTCTAAATATAGTGCTATTTTCTGGTAATTTTTTGAATTATTTGAAGTTATGGGATTGGGCGCTTAGGAAACGCAGCTGCATAATGGTCTGCAATATTCCTTAAACTAGTTCCGAAATAATACAATTTAATAGTGGTTGTTTTTTTTTTAATTTCTTTGACAATATTAGTGGCTTCCACTATATTATCAATGTACAGTACGAATAGTCTTTTAACGCATAAAATACCTATGTTGCGGAGGGAAACGCATAACTCAGTATATCTCTCCTGTATTTGATTATAACAATATATATGGTTTAGGTTTCACATTCCTTTATAATTTCATAGAGAAAAACAGCAAATAGTATTGTCTTCTATCCCTCCTGAATTTCTCCCTCTCATGCTTTTAAGTAAAATGGTTCCATCAGGTTCAATGGCTTTCCAGGGTTCCCACTGACCTGGAAAATCTGGAAAAGTCAGGGAATTTTGAGAGTCACCTGGAAAAGTCAGGGAATGATCAAAAATTTCTCAAAAGTTAGGGAATTGCCACACAAAACCTGTAATTTCTCTTTGTCAACGTATTTTTTAAACCAACTTTGTAAAAAATATTATGTGAGTTCTTCTCTGCTTACCTCGTATATAAGCTCAACATCTGTTTCGCGCTCAATCAGTACCAGTTGACCTAAAATCCAAGAGCAAGAGAAAAGAGAGAGGAAATCTTTTTAAAACGTGTAGGACAAGAACCGCATCATTAGCCAGGGTGGTAGATTGTGTTTATTGGTATTATTTCTCCTTGTTCTAAGCACACATCGCGCTATTTTCTGTCACAACTTTCAAGTGTAGTCTAGCGCGTTGTTTCAATAATATTTCTCATGTAATGTATTTATTCCTAACCTTTAAATGAATTAAAATTGATACACTATCAGTCTTGGCCCAAAATGACAATGGACTATCGATGTTAGTACGTCGATGCAATGGACCTACATCTACACCAATTACTGGAAGTGAAGGAACCTCCACAGCAAGTGCGTCCACTGCCACTCCTCTCCTCATTTTTTGTAATCTTTTCTTATTAAGCAATCAGTTATGGATGCAGAAATATTGCGGTGCAAGGAGTCTTTAAGATTAATCCTGCTGTTGACAATTATGTCAACATTATCTGCGAAGACCAGTAGTAGGTTGGGTCCTTCCGGGTGGAATATAGTCGTTGGTGTCTCAATCTTGGCTTTCCTAATTGCATATTCTAATTCTACGTTGAAGAGTTGTTGATACCAAAGAAATGAGAGTAGCTCTGTTCCACCCTTATCTTGCACCTTGTATCGTCCGTACACATTTTTACAAGGGATATCAGCTTTTAAAAGCTCAGATCCTGCATTGCTTCCCACAACTTTGCTCTACATATTTACCTCTTCGTTGAATAGTTCGCAAAAGTAGTTCTTCCATGTGGTTAGGATCTCTCTTTCGTTGGTTATCAGTTGTCCGTTGTTTGTTGAGAGGAAGTTTTCGGTTCTGGGTTGGTATCATGTTTTGTGCTTTGATAGTCCCTGCAAGTATTCTTTTATTCTGTTGTTTTGTCTGTTTTCCTCCATTTCTCTTATTATATTTAGATGGTGGTCTCTCTTTTTTCTTTATAGCATTCTGCGTGCTTCAGATCTTTGTTTTTTATACTCTTATATATTAGTAGCATTATATTATTAGTCATATTTCTTCTTTCCGTCGCTCTACTACAGTCGTCATCAAACTACTTCCTTCTTTGTTTTTTCTTTTTGTCGAGCGCTTGACTAGCCACCCTAGTTACTGTTTCTTGGATGTTCTTCCAGAGCTCGTTTACATTGTAGCCCCATTGCGCTTCTTTGATTTCTTCAGTAATTGGTTTCTGGTATATTTCCTTTGTTTGTTCCGTCTTGAGTTTTTCCGTATTCCAGTTATGCTTATCTGCATTTATATTCACACTTTGTGCAATTTAGTTTCTCGTTTATTTATCTGCTTTTTACCTTTTTATCTCGATAATATAAATACCTGCTAAATTTGAGCTTTCAAAAGTTGTCATGGTAAAAGCCTACATTTACTTGATATCCATGTAGACAAGCTATTTATATCCAAGAAATACCTGGAATTTTTTTAAAAATGGTCAGGGAAAACCTGGAAAAGTCAGGGAATTGAGAAATCAGAATTTGGTGGGAACCCTGCTTTCATCAAAATATTTTTTTTACAGATGGCTAGAATAAAATAAACTAGAGAACAAAAACTAAAAAAGAAGGGAGAAGCTGGGAGATGTCACCTTGACTGGAATTTCTTACGCCCTAGCAATATTTTCCCAAAATTAGTTTTATTTTTTAATTTCTACCTCTACTCCGTGGCAATTTTTTTATATTCACTTTTACATATTGCCAAGTGGTTTGGGATTAAACGTACCATAAACAATGTTTTCAGGGAAATAGCAGACGAAGAAGTTGTGCATCTTATGGAAAGTGCAGACGACAACAAGGACGCCATTTTAAGCTTCGACGAAATTCTTCAAAATTACGACGTCTTCGTGGGCAGCGAGGTGACAGATTATGGAGATCATTTGCACAATTTGCACAAATTTCAAGACGAACTGTAAAACACCGCGCAAGATTTTTTTACCCTCACATTAGATGATTTCTGTATATAGTTAGGGTTGTTGGTAAGTAATTTTTAAAAAAAATATGGTCTTGCCAAAATTCACTAAGAACATTTTTCTTAGGGATAGAATGTAACACTGCGTTACAAGATTTTTGATACCCAAAATATCTTATTTAAAAAAAAACTGTAGTGACCTAAACCAAAGATATATTTTTTATCTTTCGTTTTTAATAATCACACTCACGGCAAAAATCCATATTTTTTAAATGTTTAATTAAAAAGTAAATATATGTTTAGTTTAGGTTTTTTGTTGAATGAGTTACTTAAAGATACCCTATGCTACGAAAATTTTGATTATATTATGATCAGGAAAAATATTCCTGGGGCCTAATTTTTGAAGCCGGGAAAGGAGGGATTGATCACTGATTTAAGCACGGTAACGGCCGTCTTCACGAGGCTGTTACAACTCAGTGGTCTCCGTCCCCTTAACTGTTAGAATGATATGGAACTGAAACCAGCTTATTTGTTTGGTTTTGTCAAGTGAGTGCCAAGATTGTAACTAAACATTCGGGTCTCTTTACCCAAGTAGCATTTGGACGTCAAACTACGTCCTCTACTCGTTGGCTTAAAAACCCCGAGGTTGGCAAGCGGACTACAAATCTCAGTCCATACGACCCCAATTCGTGTCGGCTTGACGTCGCTAATTGCACTTCAATGGTATAGTAGTTTACCTATGACGACGTGATAATACGTCCGCCAGCTTACGTAATTTTATATTATTTAATTGATTACCTAATGTGGTACTTGTTTAGTAAATTTTAGGTGAAATATATATTAACGAATTATAAAAGGGCACTTTACCGAGTAATCTAGACCGAAATATTTCTGCGATGGCCACTTTACCGACAAAGTTGGTCAAGATGGAGCGAGAAATATCTCCCCCTGCTTCCAAAATAGCAAAAAGAAATTGTTGTTGTAATTAATACTAAAATCACTCAAGAATAATACTAAACGCATCTTTAAGGCATTATTAAGTCTCTTTTATTGTTTTTTGGCTGCCCAAGCTTGCAACTCCAAAATGGCCGAATTTGAGCTGGTATAGTACTTTTACCAATTTATAACCTATTTGGACAAGGACACCGATTTGCAGCCCTAATTTTATCCAAATTTAACTAGCCTACGTTAAACTACGTAATATGTGCAAACGTTCGGAATCCGCCTCCATTATTCGTTGGCCATGAAACCAAAACTGACTTAAAAGAACAATGACAGCTCAGCTGAACATAACCTAGAAAAATATTTTCCGTTTTTCCTTGTTTTTTTTTCCTTAAAAACATGGATTATTTTTAAATTGTATTTAATAAAGCATTGAATGAGCTTGAACCTGTCTCCCGGATTTTGGGTGAAGGATAACAATTATTGGTTCCTCGTCATTAAATAATATCAGTATGACCCCACTAATGCTCCAGATAAAGTGGACTGGAAAAAATATAAGTGCGAGCTGAAGGTCCATCAGGTTTTTGGTTGGCAGCGAGCCAACAAATTGTGCAATTTGATGTCCCAGATGCAAAATTGTAGGTTAAGTATCCTTCTTTTTCTTCGTTCCTTTTTTGGTAGGTATCCAATTTAGGTATAGGCGTTAAAACAGTCGGCTTTGAAACGTAAACTGACGTGAATCCGTCTGGGCAAATATTTGTACAAATTACGTTGCCTATTTTGACGTCGTTTAAGCTTCGCATATGGATTTTATTACAAAAGACGTTTGTCGTTTGACTTACTGGTAGACAACTTTATTTTGTACCTAATACGACGTCACTTTATGACAGGTTAGGTTGGAAGACGGATAAATGCTACTTGGGTAGATAGTTCGTTTAAGGTTTTTTTTTGTACCAAAATCGCGATTATTAGGTTCCCTTTGTGGTTATTCCATATTACGTTGTTTCTTTGTTGCTTGTAGATAGAAACACCGGTTTATCGAAATAGTACTTAACTTTTAATTTTGTAACGCAGTGATAATTTATTATTTCTTTAGACCTCACTAAAGCTAATAACAAGGAATATTTTTAAAATTTTGAAGAACGGGGTTCTTGTAAATTTTGTAAAAAATATTTAAAAAATTGTGCCATGGTACCCAGGTAATTTAGATAATTATTTGGTGTATGTATTTTTAATGAGTATGTTTATTATACGGTGTTATGTGTCCTACTAAATAATTGTTAAACATCAACATGCAAATGCATTCGTATTTTGCCATCTTATGAACAAAGCTTTTAAAATAAAGATGGTTAAAAGAGGGTATCTGATCTGATTTTAATAAGTAATACCCGATGAGTTGGCCAAGAAAAGGGGGTTTCATCTTCATCTTGATCTATAAAAAAGAAAGAAGTTTACAAAACATTAACAAACTTGATTTGCACTTGAGCAACCAGTCTCGATTTCAAAATAGCAGGCAATATTTTTCGCCAATTTAGAAGTTTGATTTATTTTCCCCAAATCTATTTGTATGCAAATCGGTTTAGTTTATTAAGATATGTGCAGTTTTTGATGGTCCACCCAGCTTAATGTAAAAGACTCGAAAAAAACCCATTTCTCAATCTAATTTGTTCGCTTTGTTTTGTTACTAATAAGAATCGGTATCAATCATATAACTATGAGATACTAGACACTTAAAGTAAATACTTCAACACATCGGGATCGGTATACCTAACGCGTTCAAAACAAAGTCAAAAGACACTACATTTTTAACTTGTTTACGGCATGTTTTGAACGAGGTCTGCTTTTGTGGTGAATGGGAGAACAGCCGACTCCACTCGTTTCGTACGGAGGGATATACGACAATGTACGTATCGTTACGGACCTATCAACGTACGCAACGATGGCAATCAGCTGTTCAGGCCTCGCGTCCACTATAACAGCGGGTCTCGTTCAAAACATGGCATAGACAAGTGAGAAATATAGTGTCTTTTGGCTGCGTTTTGAACGCATTAGGTATAGGGATACTGATGCGTTGAAATATTTACTTTAAGTGTCTACTGTAATGAACCAAGGATTGTAAAATGTGTAACACTTACTACGTTTATACGCGCCTAAAACCGCTTTTATATAAGGACGACGGTTTTAAATAAAATCGCTTTTCCCGAGAGTTAAATAACAGTTTAAAAAGAAAACAAATAAAGCAACTAAATTAACAACAGATTTTTCGGTAAAACCAGGGTTCAGTATTTCTTTAAAGGGATTTTCGATTTCAGAATTGGTCCTGGTTCTGGTTGACATTATTTTGACAGCGGTTCTAAAATAATGACGTCATTTAAAATATTGTGAAGATATCTTTGATTTTACTCAAAAAAAGACTACCTATAATTTTGCAAAATTTTAGGCGGTATGTTTACAACCAAAGGGTCGTACCAACCTCCCAAGCTGGTTCTAAAATTTCATAACCGGGTTGCAACTGTGACGTCATTGTTTTAAAACGAAAGGACCGGTTCCGGCTCTGGTTCAACTAGAAATCGAAAATCCCTTTTAAAGGGTTTATATCGACTCTAAAATCGGTTTTAAAGCGATAAACCGCTTGCTTAAACAAAATCTGGCTACTTCATACAAGACAATGCGGTTAGGTAGCCAACATCTTCACCAAACATAAAATATAAACAAGTTTCTTTTTTTCTGGCGAATACGCCAATCCGTAAACCTTGTTTAACACAAATTAATTGGATTTAATAACAGTCACTACTGTATTTAAGCACCACAATATCTCGGCATCTAGAACGTCTTGTTTTAGGATAAAATCGGTCATAAATACATTTTTCTCAGTATCACAAATATTATTAGAATTTTTTGAGGTACTAGTTTCGCTACTCATTTAATGTTATATTTTTGACAAGCCCTTTTAGTTTTTGGGTTTTTTGAAAAAGTTCAATTTTTTTTCTGTGTTTGGATCCTTCAAAGTGGGATTTTACTGCCTGGCGGCCCATGTTGGACAGTTCCAATGGCTTATTTTTATCCCACAGGACACACAAAAACTGATTTCGATTTTTTTTCTACTGACTTAAGCCACTTTACCCAATCATGTGGAGTTTTCGCATCAGGATCAATCCAATCCATACTAAAATTAGTTTTTCTATTTGACATTTTTTAAATTATTCCACTAGCAGACAAAAAAACCACACAAATTACATAACAAAAAATAGATTTCTGCAGGAAAACAGGAAAATTTTTACGCGCTTTAATTATAACAAGCAAAGAGTCTCTAACCCCCATTTGCACTGAATATATTTTACTAAAACTTTCTTTAACAACAAGTGCGAAAAAGACGAAAATTTTACCCATCTCTTTCTCTCTCGTTTGTTAATAGACGTTATAGTTAATGGACACATCAAAATAAGTCGCTGAAAATGAGGGTAAGAGTCGGTGCAATAAGGACGGAATTAAACAACAAGTACACTGGCACGTTTTTTACATCCTTATTGATGCGGGAAAAAATACGAATATAGCTCAGACAAACTGTAGTGACTCTCTCTGTTTCTTTTTTTTGCACTATGCCGCACGGTTGCGAAAGAATTTCCGTAAGAATTATCTGCGCACGCCCTATTCGTCACGAGGTGTTGACATACAAGGGAGAATTCAAACGTACTACTTATTTATTTTATAAAATAATTATAAACAGTTGCACACTATGGGTATGGGTTTTTACTGATTTTCCCTTAACAGTTTTTCCTTACCACTTTGAACCTTGTTAAGTCGCTTTAAAATAAAATCGATTGCGGTTTTATCATCTTTATATAAAAGCGCTTGAGGCTAATAAATTTGAAAAACAAGGAAAATAATTTAAAAATCACGGTTTGCCAAAGGCGAAAAATGTACTGCGCATGCCTGAAGCAGTCGACTCGCCCAAGAGATTTTGCCTCTGCATTTTTTCCAAGCTAACATGATTTTTTTCGGAGAATGCAAGGAAAGGGGCCGATATAGTATCTCATAGTTATAATATGTTGTCTACTAATCATACAAGGCTTCCCAGTACCCATTGCAACGTATATCTTACCTTACTATACGGTATGTCTTTATCAAAGACGTTTGTTATACCTTTATGGTCTTTATCAAAGACGTTTAGTCTTTATCTTCTTATAAGCACCTACTTGCTTTGAAAAGGGACATACAGCGTGTCTCAAACGTGTGGAATAATAGATTTTTTGGGAGAACTCTGGTTTTTTTTTGAAAAAAAACTTATTTAGGATGATTTTTGAAAAAAAAAATCGGTTTTGAAAAAAATGTATACCCTTTTATACAGGGTGTCCCAAAAATAAAATATGACACAAACTTATCTTTTTTAAAATTGGACACCCTGTATATTATCTCATACAAATTTAAACATGAATATCTTGGAGGAGATAATATTTTTTAAGGATTCAGAAAATGCGATAACATACAGGGTGTCCAATTAAAAAAAAAAGATTAATTTGTGTCATATTTTATGTTTGGGACACGCTGTATTTTTGATATCGCTTTTTTACCTAAAATGATCAGTTTTTTTTTTAAACCCATAGTTCTCCCTAAAAATCCATTATTCCAGACTTTTGGGAGACACTGTATATAGTTACTGGTAAGGTTTAGGTACTCAGCATCGCGAAAAAATGATCTCTTTATCAACATACGACGGACTATTCCCATTGAGTCGTTTCATTAACCAGGTACTTGTCAAGTAACAGCCCAGCTGATTTTAGAAGTTAGTTAGTATTTTAATTAACTTGTATATTTAATTTATAACCATTTCTTATTTATTAGTAGGTAAGCACTTATTTTATTATTTATTTAATGCAGCTTTGTGATCAAATATTCTTTTCTTGACGATAAAATATTTTTTAAATTGATTGTTTTATAACTAAACTTTCTTGTATGTTGATGAATAGATTTCCTGATGGGTTAACGTGTGGTAACTTAATTTAATAATCGGTAAGTTTGTTTATACGGGCCTCTTAAAGCCTTTTATATAAGGACGGTTTAAAAATGTTGTATAAACACCACTTAAATCGTTTTAAGCCTTAAAGCGATTTAAGAAAGTGATTTATCGCTTTAAAACCCATTATAGAATGGTTAATAACGCTTTAGCGCATTTCTTCCAGCCTCCGAAAAACCTGATGTTAACTGAGTTGTTTTATTTGTTTTTTTCTTTTACTGACATATTTAATGACATTTAATGAGAGACGTATAAATACTCTGAGATAGCGATTTTATTTAAAACCGTCCTTATATAAAAGCGCTTTTAGGTGCGTATAAACGTAGTAAGGGTTTAACTGTCTCTTTGCAGATATACTTTCAACTAACACATATATCTGCTGCATTTTGTTTCTAATAAATAAAGCATTTTGTTACATATTTATTTAATTCGTTGACGTATGGAAAGTATTTTGACCATGACAGAATAGTTTCTATTTTTGTTGATTTGTTTGTAGTTACTGTAGCTTATTTATTTGCATTACTCCTATGAATTTGTGAGTATATTGCGAAATATTATTGTATACTTTAATACTTTGGACTGAAATAAATAAAGTACGGAAAATCTATCCTAATTTTATTAAATAAAATAAATAAAAATAACTTAAATTTAGTTCATCGCATCAAAAACATTTTGAAGAGCCATAAGATGGTTAAGACTAGTATTAGTTAGTTTATAAAATAATACGTCAAATCCTTTTGACACAAATAGTACATATATATATAATACAGTTTAATTATTAAAAAACTACCTATTTGTTCACTCTTTTCTTACTAATTTAAATTTACTTAATACCGTTGCAAGCAATAATTGCTTATTGAAAAAAATGGCTCTAGCACAAATCTTCATAAATCATGTGAATTCTGTTGACAACGTCCGTGGCATATCTCGAAAATAAAATTGGTGAATATTGTCGCTAAGACAGATATTTGAGTTTATTATATATTTAATTATAAGTTATCAAAAAAATTTCAAAACTGACTGAGATTCATTATGTTGTTAAAAAAAGGAATTATGCTAAAAGCCTCTGGATGAATTTTGTAGATATTTTTATTTTATCAAGTTAATTATTTTAAAATCAGAAAGTGTTATTATTTTAACAATATTTTAATAATATCACAATTTTGTATTAGTTTAAAGTTTCATTTTGTGTCCTCGTTTGAATTTTGAGTTAACCGATTTACTTTTGGCTCGCTGTTTACTATTTCCGAAACTATATAAGGTTTTAAAACAAACATATGCACACTATACAGCCCCTTGGGGAAGTTATTTTGTTTTATCGATTTAACAATAGTCAAACCTGCTTTTTGGAAGATAAGTCTGAATGTCGCCATTGATCGGGTCACTGAAGAATCAGTTTGGTCGACTTCTGCATCATTTGGTGCTATGTTTTCTTTCACTACTATCACTCCATTTGGTTTGAGTCCTTTTCTAGAAAAAATAATTACAATTTTTACACAACGCAAAGCGATGGGCAAGCAGCACTGCTATCAAAAATCTAAGTTTTGATAGCATAGGCATATTTTTAAAAGAATTATTGTTAAATTGTCTAAGAGTCGCATATCTATATATACGGGGTGGTTCAATAAGACTGGCCACCGATTCTATCTGGAAAACTGAGCCCTACAAACTTGATTAAAAATTTTCCTTATATTAAATTGGAACCTGCCTTTTTAAAAATGTAGTTTTATGCTGCCCAGCCTTCTCAGTCTAGCTATAAGGGCTATAAAACTTATTTTAGATACATATGGTCTCTAGATAGACCATTTCTGTACATTTTTGGTGATGATTTCTAACCAAACGATATAGAACAAAAATCCAATTTTTAGAAAAAGGAGCACAAGCCTATTGGAAATATTAACACGAGAGGACGAATCCCCACTGGGCTTTTTTGGGTTTTATAAATGGGTTTTATTGGGTTTTTTTTATCGTTTTCTTTTTAAATTATATACAGATTGTAGTAAAAAAGCAACATTTAAAAGAAAATAGTGTTCATAAGAAAAATTCAAGGCAACCTTTTTCTTTACAATTAGGACTTATTCTCGCGATCGTTTATCAACTATAAAATACGACATACAAATAGGTGGAATAAAGAAATCGACAGGAGAACGCCCGAACTTTAAAATTACGTTTTGTTTGTTTTAAATCAAAGCAGTTTTGGTTTAGTTTGACTAGCGCTTTATGCAGATGCGATGTTCTTATCATCTGTTCTTAATGTACAAACCTAAAGAATAGTTATTTACCTAACAAGTGCGGAAAGTTATACTCTTCCGCACGCACCGGCGTTTGCACGACGCGCCAGCGGAGTTCGGGCAAGCCGTAAGTGCGGAAAATACTTTCCGCACGCGTTAGGTACAACATTTTTCCTACGAGCGTGCGGAATATCAAAATATTTTGTCATTATTTTAGTTAAACCTAGCAGACTAAAAATAAAAAAATAGTCAAAACCTCGGTCAAAACTACGAATTTTATGTTTTATTCAGAACTAAACTTTAACAAGCTTAAAAAATTATTTTTTTTAGTAACTGTCTGCAGATAATTAAAGCATGGCTTTTTTGGTTACCGATGCAAAAAAACTTTTTTTGATCACGGGTGTCCAATTATCCAATTTAGTCTATTTATTCTTGCCTAAAAATTCATTTCCGCCAGTTTTCACCAAGTATTTACGAAAAAATCATTTAAAATCATCGTCAAAATATCAAACTGTCAAAGATTAAAATTTCGCAACAATGAACGTCACCGAGTAAAAAGGCACATCGCTATGGAAACCGCGTTGTTATTTCATTTACCAGCCACCTTGATTTATAGTGTAAAGATGGTGTGTTACGAGAAGTGCTCTTCGTTCGAGATTTTTAAAAGTATTTTCCTGTTTTTCTTGGATTTTTTGATAAAGGTATTAAATAACAACTCGCGTCTAAACTGTGCTTTTTTTACTCGCGTTTTTAAATACCTCGCTGCGGTCGTTATTTAAACTAACGCTTGTAAAAAAAAGCACTATTTTAGCCACTAGTTGTTAAAACTAGAATTTTATGGTAATTATTAATCACGGTAACATTAGAAGTACCACTGTTTAGGTTGCTTAATGCGATCGTCGACTTCAAGTCTTCCTGATTCATCTGAAAATTGTTTTTTGCTCAACAGCGTGCGTGAAAATTGTTTTTTAACGTTCTTACTAAGTATGATATGATAGCATACAATTCAAGTGTTCGTTTTTTTCGAGGTTATTAACTCTAAACCATTTTTTTTTTAAGAAAAATGCCTAATAGTAGCGGTAGAAAGCGAGAGAGAGAGAGAAAGAGAGTTTAAGAATCCAGTAATAAAAGTAGAGTGTGCCAAACACTGAACCAGAATCGTTTTTTTTTTATAATTTGCATTGTTGCCCAGCTAGTGCAGCATCCATTGAAAGACTTTTTCAACTTACGGTCTTATTTGGAATAATAAAATAAGAAATCGTTTGGGATTAGAAAAAGCTTTGCAACTGGTCAAAGTTTATCGAATCTTACGATCAGATTCAAACGACTGGTACACACTTTTAAAAAAGCCCTACATGTTTTTTTTAAAGTGGGTTTTACCCAAAAACACCCAGTGGGCTTTTTTGACTTACCCACAGGGCAGCCAACCCTCTGGGATACCCATCCAATTTTTAATTTTTTATTATTCCACCCAAGATCGTTTGATCTTTTTTTTTCCAACATTTAGAATTTTTGTTTGTCCGATTGTCACGCAAAAACTACTAGACGGATTTTGATGGGATGAAAGGGTCTAGGTGCACATTATAAAAAACAAACTAGGACTATGAAAAGGTTTTTACTTTAATTTTTGGACGCAGTGGTGTATCATAGAAAACTTTATTTTAACTGAAGATCAAAAAATGGCGCTTACATACATGAAAACAGTATAAAAAATGTCATTAAATTAGCAATTTCCATGCATGGGGTTTGACTAAATTTACAAATTGTTTTTAGTACCTATATTTTGTTTTTTAAATTTCACTAGACATATGGTGAAGAATTGTGTATTTTTATTATAAAATAAAAAAAAACAACTTTATCGAAAACAAAATACTAGATTAGGTATACTTTTGTCCTATTTTTGGGAAGTTGGCTAAAAGTAATATGGAAAGCGGAAATTTTTAGGAAAATTTGGATTGAAAAGTGGCATCAAAGCAAATGGGAAAAACTAGGATTTTTTAATTAGCAGTTTCATCAAGCTAACAAAGTATGATTGAAATTGAGAGTTTGGTTGCGTCAACTAAAAATAAATTGAAGACGTAGGTAATTT
This sequence comes from Oxystoma pomonae, assembly GCA_963921995.1. Taxonomy (NCBI): domain Eukaryota; kingdom Metazoa; phylum Arthropoda; class Insecta; order Coleoptera; family Brentidae; genus Oxystoma; species Oxystoma pomonae. The sequence continues at coordinate 73,504,129 of OY998166.1, read as the reverse complement.
GCATTTAGTGCAAATTATATTTTTTTTCTTTTACTTGGTACACATATTTTCGACCCTTACAGGTCATCATCACACTAGGGGTAATATTTCTATGATTCCATTCACAACAACAGGACGCTTTTGAGGAAAGCGAAATGGAATGATACAAATAATTTCTTGCATGGTTCTATTGCAATTCAAGCTTTAACAGGTCAAGCCAGACAGTATACACTTAAAGTTGGCAGACAAATTTGGCCGGTATCCCGTTAACGTATTGTCGATACGTCAATGGAATCAAACTGAAAAAAAAAGACTTAAAGTAAACCAGGATGTGACGTTACGTAAACCGTAGCCAAACCAATTTTAGAGACCTTTTGCACCTATAATTTTGATGCCTTTTTTATCGCTTATTTCGGGTATGCGCAGCAACGAGGTAATAACGGAATCCCTTACTAACCGATAAAGTTTGATGTTACCTGCGGGAGAATACCATATCTTTTATAGTTAACATGGTTGTCGATGTAAAACGTTAAGTAGAAAACCAAAAAATTTAAATTGATTTTTGAATGCAATTTTTTTTCAAATTCAAAATAAGCTTTATTGTCTCAAAATTAATAGTAATCTATAACCTATTTCTCTATGGTAAATAAATACAATTTTTAATTAATACTTGACTGTCATAAATAATAAAATCAATATTTTTCATCATAATCCTTAAAATAATTTTAAAGGTTTTGGAAGGACAACTTTATAATTATACACTTTTTACCAAAGATATTAGTTGAGATGATGATAGGAATATCAATATATGCTAAAAAGAACATTTACATTAACTTAAAACATTTAATACAGATTACATAGTCTATATTAGCTACTCAATACAAAGACAAAAAAAGAGAATAAAAATTGAACAGTTAAAAAGTTACAAAAATAATAGATACCTACACTAAACATCGATATTTACACAGCAAAAAGGTAAAAATTTTATAAATAGGTAAAATAAAATTGTAAAATAAGAGGGCTAAACTTTTAAAAAACTGATATTATAAAAGACATAACACAATTTAATTTGTAATTAAAATGAAACATAAAGACGGACATTTAAAAGATTAACTACTACAATATTGTAAATGACTTACGAATAAAACTCCTGGAAGCTGTAAAATGCTATATGCTAAATATGTTCTGTATTCTTTTTAATTGTAAAGATAAGTGCCAATGTTTGTTTAATCATTTTCTTTATTATTGGACAAAATCTTTTTGTAAATCTTTATAATAATAAATAGCGTAATAAAACTAAAAATGCTGTCTATATATAACTATAACGTAACGTTATCTACGTAACAACGCGTTATTAAGCGATAAAGTCACCTAACGGGGATTTTTTGTAAGAGGTACAAAAGGTCTCTTTAATATCTAAATAAATATGTCCTCTTCTTTGGAAGAGGCAGACTTAAGGCATTGGACATCTTGACGGATATCTACCACCCCTAAACTTAACAAAGAAAAAAAAATCGCCATCCAAAAAATTCAGAAGAGTCAAAAAAAGTTGGTTAAAACAGATGAGTAGATGACTCCACAGAATATATAGTATATATATATAGTAAAACGTTAAGTAGAAAAACAAAAAATGATAATAATATATAATGATAATGATATAATAATTTAAGTTGGGTCGATGACTCATCCAAAATATTTATTCTTAGCAGCGTTAGGCCTCAGACTAGAAATTGGTTAGAATACGGTAACGGGTTAGGGGCAGCGTGGCTGGCCGTAGAGCTACGGACGACGTATTCCTTTGTGATCAACGTAACTCCTCTGAGCATGCGTCCTGAGATACAGATGCGGACATATTTGTGTACAACTTTAACATAGGATTTACTAAGATCTAAAATAGTACTCCCCACAGGTCTAAATATTTACAGTTGTGGGGGGCACTAAATTTTAAAATAATGTTCAAAAAACACTTACCCATACAGAAAAAACACAAAGTTATTGGTTATTTTTTATTGTTATTGCAAAATACCACTGAAAAACTGCTTTTTTTCTCAAAATACACCATATTATGGAAGAAAATGCCCTAAAACTATTTTTTTTGACAGGTTTCAAAATGGCAAATGGCGAATATGCAAAAAATTTGCACATAATAGCTTCATTATTTGTATTTGAGGTTATAAAGTTGGTGATGTTTTAGAGGTGGGGTGGTTTAAATTTTTAGCCCCCAGAAAGGATTGTTTTGTGGCATTTGGTAATAAGTTCGTTGATAATTTCCCTAAGTAACCGATTTTACAAGGATTAATTTACCTTATTTAATATCACAAGTTGTTCATTACCCAATAAAACACCTCCTATTTTATCCAGAAAAACGCCATATTTTGAACACGTCTTCAGCAAACAAAATATATTTATGAGGGCACTACGAGGCAAAACAAACATAAGTAAAGGTCACTGATTATGCACGAAATATATACCAAACAAAAAAACCCAAAACAACTATTAATTTATTTACAAACTGAAAGTAAAACATTGAGGTTATATAAAAGCTCAGTCAAAAAAATTTTCCTTACTCAAAGCCCACTCATTTTAAAGCTGTAACTTTCATCAATAGAGATTGGTGCAAGCCAAGGTGCAAGCAGAGGTAAAAGATCCGAATTCGTTGTTTGTGATTGAACGCAGCGCTAATATTTTTAAACTGACATTTCGACAGTGACAGAAATGTAAAAAAAACTTGCATTTAAGTTTTTTAATAGATATAATAAATAAAAACACCTTTTAAATAAATGCAAAATTAATCTACTACCTATTTTATTATTACTCATTAACAAGGGTAAGTTTTAATTAGAGTGGCATATAAACCCAATGTTAACTTATTCTACAGAGTGTTTACTATTTAAACCCCGCGCGGTTTTAATTTTCTTTTCTTCTAAATTGAAAATTTCCTCTTAAATCCAACAAAAGATTGTGTTATAAACAAATTTATTAAAATTCTTCTTATAAATTAAACTACGTCCAGAACTCAAGGAGGGTTCGTTTAAAATGCTGAAAACCAAAAATTTCACTTAAACTTAGGACCGTTTTAAAATAGACTAAACCGTTTTAGTAAATCCCACGGTAAGTGTTTAGTATTTACGTAAGGATAAAGAGCAGGTCCAAATATTATATTTACATGGACGGAGTGTAGACATCATCAGAATCAGTATCTGTTAAAAAAAAAAATGATGGTGGGGACTTTTTATCCATATATTCTTGATATTACAATTAGTGTAGGGGCATATGTCGATAATTTCTATCCCGTGGGATTTTTTATGAAGGAGTTTTGTAACTATATGGGATTGATAGCTCTTTAGTCACACAATCAAGAGTTACCGGGTGTTTTGTTTTCATCCGTGTAGAAGGGGTTGATATGACGACATCTTTCAAGATGGCGGCCAAAAATTATAAAAAAATACAACTTTGGCAACCGGGGAATGATTATACCCGATTCCATATAATTCGAGGACGAGGATTCCAAAAAATTTACTTTCAATGTCATCCGATCTTAAATGACCATAAAAATCGCAAAAAACAAAATTTTTGACATTTTCCCTTCAAAAAATCTTAATAATTCGACGTTTTCTCAGACCAAGTTCAAATGTACCTCAAACTATTAGGCATGTATGTTAAATTGGGTCCTTAGACCTTAATGCAGTTTGAAGCTTCATGACCTTGAAAAATACCTCAGCAAAATTAATAAATTGCAAAAATAACATACTAAACGGCGCTATTCATCAATTATTAAAGCCAAGAGAACCAAATTTGGTAACAAAGATAAGAAGGTCAAGTCCAACACTTGTGTTAAAAAAAATTTTGTTCAGCTATGACACGTTTCAATATGGCGGCTGATATCTCAAAATAGAGACCTACAACCACATTTTATTTTATCCAATTACGTAAAAAAGTAAAAATAACAAGATGGCCATCAATTCTTGTTGACTTATCTCTGCTTAATATTTAAAAAAAATAGTTGATGCATGACGTTGATTGACCTTGAAAATACCATGTAAAATTGAAAAACAAGTTTTTTGTAGTGTTTTTTTACAATTTACAACTACGCAAAAACTTTAACTGCCGGAGATGAAATTAACTTCTTAGCCATAAATATACACTTAATTTTAAACCTCCCTATAATTTTTTTTGATCTGGCGTCCCAGATGTTGATGCTATAGCCCGGTAAATATGACCTATATGTCTGTTGTTTTTAGTTTCGGAAATGTGAATTTTATGTTCTACTCACTTGTCTACCCAACAAAGTCATTTAAATTTCCTATAAAAGAGTTAGCTGAAGTTAGATATACATTACAATATTCTGGACCAGGTGTTTTAGATGCCATTTTTCAAAATCATAAAAAATACAATTTTTTGCAACCGGTGCGTGATTAAACTCGATTTCATATAACTGGAGGACGAGAATTCCAAAAAAAATCACTTTTGAGGTCATTCGACTTTAAATGACCTTGAAAATCGCAAAAAACACGATTTTTTCCATTTTCTCTTTAAAAAAATCTCCATAATTTAACCTCCATCTTACACCAACATCTGGAACACTAGATCAAAAAAAATGGTAGGGAGGTTTAAAACGAAGTGTTTTTTTATGGATAAGATGTTAATTTCATCTCCGGCACTTAAAGTTTTTGCGTATTGGTAAATTGGAAAAAACACTACAAAAAGCGGGATTTTCAATTTTACATTGTATTTTCAAGGTTAATCGGGGTTATGCATCAACGAAACTTTTTTTCATAGTAAGCGAAGATAACAAGAATTGATGACCACCTTGTCATTTTTATTTTTTTACGAAATTGGATAAAATAAAACGTGGTTATTGAAACACGTCATAGCTGAACATTTTTTTTTTAACAAAATTTTTGGACTTGACCTTCTTATCTTTGTAGCCAAATTTGGTTCTCTTCGCTTGAATAGTTGATAAATAGCGCCCTTTAGTTTGCAATTTGTTAATTTTACTGGGGTATTTTTCAAGGTCATGAAGCTTCAAACTGCATCAAGGTCTAAGGACCCATACATGCCTAATAGTTTGAGGTATATTTGAACTTGGTCTGACAAAACGTCGAATTATTAAGATTTTTTGAAGGGAAAATGGCAAAAATCTTCGAGGTCATGAAGCTTCAAACTAAATCTAAGGATCGAATTTGGCATACATGCCTAATACTTTGAGGTATATTTGTTGTTGGTCTGACAAAACGTCGAATTATTAAGATTTTTTGAAGAGAACATGGCAAAAATCTTGTTTTTGCGATTTTCAAGGCGATTTAATGTCGGATGACCTTAAAAGTAAATTTTTTGGAATCCTCGTCCTCGAATTATATGGAATCGAGTATAATCATGGCCTGGTTGTGAAAGTTGTATTTTTTATAATTTTTGGTCACCATCTTGAAAGATGACGTCATATACAACCCCTTCTACACGGATGCAAACAAAACAGCTAGTAACACTTGATTGTGTGACTAAAGAGCTATTATTCTCACATAGTCACAAAACTCCTTCATTAACAATCCCATTTTTACACATGCCCCTTCACTAAATTATGAACACAAAAAGGCGAAAGAGCCAATCTTAATAAAAAAATTGCCCTTGTGGATGTCCGCCGAAAAATCGCGATAGATATGAAAATGATGTCAATAAAATGCGTTTTCTGTATTTCTATAGGCATCTTTTTTTAGAATTTTTTTTAAATTTTCTTGTTAAGCTATTTCGCCAAATCAATTTTTGATTTCAAGAAAACGATATTAATCATTTTTAGTGGAAATTTTATTTTTTTCCTAAAAATACAATCTGGCTGGTAATTAGTTGAAGCGTGACATCTCATCGATTGTTTATAGCTTATGCCGCAAAAAATCAAAAACTGTCTTAGTTTTTACAAAATGTTTCGTCCATTGAAAGTTCAGCTAATTCTGGTGTTTACTTGATTCCAAAAAGTATGCATATCACATGACCCGTTTTGAACGTCATTTCCTGAGCTAGAGGTCCTCTATACATTTGACAAAAAATCATCTCTACTCTTAAAATTAAAAATATAGTATTGTCTGCATTTACTTTTTTAATAGATACATGTTGACACCTTGTTTCACACACGCCACAAATATTATATGTAGACAGATTTTCATTAGGAAGGTGCTTGTTGAGGCTAAAACTATTAGAAAGATAAATTGTCGGATAGGAAAAATAAGGAAAAATGCATGAAATAATTATGCTTACTGGCATCGTCTAAAGTATTCCACCAAATCATCATCAGTTAGATGCCCTAAGACCCACTGATTCCATATTAAGTCATACTTTTGTACTTCTGGATGGAAATCTTGAAGTCCCACAGGAAACTGCTGTCCTATTTTTGTATACAACAAATTTTCACCTAAATAGCTTTTGGACTGTTGTAGAAACGTTGGGTTTTGCTCAACCATGTCAATTTTGTCAAAGTAGCATGACAGTAGGTATTTGGATATTCGACCTGAAAGAGTTTATTTCACAGATTAGATAAAAATAAAATTTTTGCTTAGTTAAATTTCAGGATGGAGAAATGAAAGAAGGTGAAAAAAAAATAATAACAATAAAAATCAAACATTAGTAAAAGGAAAAAAAAAATAAATTATAAAGGAACAAAATTAGATGATTTCAGCTTTAGTTTCTTTTTTCTAAAATTTTTGAAGAATCCTACATTTCATCTTTGGTCAGCATGTAGGTTCGACCGGTAGAAGTAAGAGGCTAAACCCTTTTTCTTTCTACTACTAAAATTTCTGTTCTGGGTGTCGTATAATAAAATGAACTAGTCGGTCCATTTGGATGTAAAAAACTAACTTTAAGTTCATCAGATTCTTCATTATGACTAATGATACAGGCTAACCACCATAATTTATCATATTCCACAGTCATAAAACCAAATTGAAGAGACATTAGTTCAGAATTTGCGATTTCAGAACACCTCGCTTCAGGCGATGCAGAATTTTTTTAACACTTTCGTAAGTTTAATTCTACACCCGTCACAAATTTTAATTCCCATTTTAATGTTTCCATAAGAACATATTTTTGCTGAAACATTTCTTAGCTTTCCAGAATGCTTGCCTACTTTTAGTGGATTACAACACATAGTCACAAAAACTTTCCTAGTTAAAAGTATCAATTTTAGATATAGCTTCATCAAAATTAATCAACAGCTTTTGAAGAAACAAACTTTTTTACAAAAAAATCTATTAAACACGTTCAGACAATTTGTTTAATGACACCAATAAGAGCAAAAAAAAGATACTAAGTATTTATGGTCATTTGTTAACAATAAAAAAAATACTAAATCACTGCTTAATAGAATGAACTACAACGAAAAAACAGCAAACTCTTCTCAAAGTATATCGCAACTTTTCTGTGACTACTTTTGTAGCGTTTTTGAGTCGAATGGCGCGCAGTTGAGTATTATATCCAACGGGTCAGAATTTTGACATTTTGGATTTTTCGGAGGACTGTGTTCGTGAGGTGTTACTGAATTTAGGCCCAAAGACCTGGTCCTTACCAGATCCTGACGGAATTCCCCCAATTTTTTTAAAATCACGTCCTTACCTGGCCATACCTCTAAAACCCATAATTTTTAATAAATGCTTAAAAGAGTGCACTTTTCCTAGAGATTGGAAAATTGCACAAATTGTACCAATACATAAATCAGGTGACGCAACAGACATTACTAATTATCGACCGATTTCATTACTATTCAACTTTGCCAAAGTCTTTGAGTCAACAATTTTGTCTGTTATTTTCCTCTATAAAAAATGATATTGATACCAATCAACATGGCTTCCATAAAAAACGATCTGTTCTTACTAACTCATAATACTGTTCATTCACAATGCCAATCTATCTATGCACAATGGGTTCGAAACTTGTGCTGTGTACACCGACTTTTCCAAGGCCTTTGACAAAGTACACCATCCCACATTGATAACAAAGCTTGGAAATTTCGGCGTGCACGGTCACTTGTTTGGATTACTTTCTAGTTGTGTTACTGACAGAACACAGTTTGCGGTTATTAATGGTGAAAAGTCTAAAATAGTCAAGGTGACTTCAGGTGTTCCTCAGGGGTCGCATTTGGGGCCCCTTCTATTTAATATATTTACTTTTGATATAGGCAAATGTTTTCAAAACTCTGACGACGCTTCATATGCAGAAGATTTAAAAATACGGAAGGAACTTCGGAGTCGATCTGACTTGGATGATCTCCAAAGTGATTTATGTAGGCTATGTAAGTGTTGTATTTTCTAGAAAAAAAGTGTCAAATAACATAAACCTTGTACTTAATAATACACCACTCAAAGTTGTAAGTCAAGTCAAAGATCTTGGAGTCATTTTGGATTCTGAATTAACTGTCGAGGCTCACATTGAAAGCATAATTAAGAAAAGTTTAGGGTTTTCTTCCAAGAACCACCAAAGGCTTTGGCAATCAAAACTCCGTTTTTCACATTTTTAATTCTATAGTTCGACCTATTTTGGAATATTCGTCTACTGTTTGGAACCCCATCTACAGAAAATACATTGATCGAATAGAAAGTGTTCAGAGGAGGCTTGTTAAGAGTATAAATTTTAGATATAACCGAGAGCGTCATTTTTGCTCATACGAGGAAAATTTAAAATTTTATCACGTAAATTCACTTGAGAGTAGGACAGACTGTTCCGATGTTGTTTTTGTTTTTAAGGTTGTAAACAATCTGGTTGATTCGACATTTTGCATAAATTATTTAAGTTTTAATGCTAGTCCATGCACACTTCGCACACGGCTAATTTTTTACATAAATAGAACTAATTCTAACTATTTTTCAAACTCACCAATAATATGGTGCACACGTACCTACAATAATTTTATTTTTCTGAATCCTGATGATACTGATTTATTTAGTTTAAGTTTAAAATCTTTTCGAAATCATATTAGGAAAATAGTAGTTTCAGGAAACCACACTATATTTTTTTACCTATACCTTCTTTTTTAAGTGCGATTTAGGTTTAAATTTAATATTAATATTCTTACATATCCGTTTTTGTTAGTTATTTAAGATCTAATTTGTGCTATCTTGTAATTGGACAGCTGCGCCTGTCTGTTAGATAGCCTTGGCTCTGTAAAATAAAAAATAAAAAAGTCAGAACTGGAGCAATTTGTTTGCAGTACCTGAACTCTGCAGGAATTTTCTTGCACTAAACACCTTGATATTATAAGGGAGCTAGCCGGGGGGGCACCTACCAAGCTACAGGCACATCTCCAGAATGGTGAAGGAGGGAGGGAGGAGGGGGAAGATGTTATTTTATTTAAGGATTTTAACAAGTTTGTACCTGAAGATTTGGTGTAAAAGTCTATGTAAGCGCTAAAACAAGTTTTTTATAACAAATTAAAACACTATGTTGGAATTTTGTATGTTTATAAGTTCCCAATATTTTTTGTCACTATGAATCCATTATTTCTCCATCCTGAAATTTTGCCAACATGTTGCTAAGATATTGACAAAAAAGATATGTTTTTTTTTATACCTTCATCAAAAACATGATTTTAGTAACTTCTTTATGGGTAGAATAAATGTATCAAAAATGATCAAAATCGGTGAGGTGGTCTGGCAAACCTATTTTTATTTTGGTTGATTTGATGTGAAATGAGGCTACTGTCTCTTCCTAATGGGGTTCATTAGGGTGACCATAATTTTTTAGATCATAGATAGTACATAAGTATACCAAATTCCAAAAACGATGGTAAATTTTTACAATAATATTTTATAATTAACGAGGGCGGTCGCCGCTTTTTTTAAAGAGGGTTTGGGGGAAGTTTAGTGGGTATATTGGGTTGTGTATGTGTGTGCGAAAAAGGATACTTGTTATATTTTAGCAAATGGGCGATTCCTTCAACGGATATAGGTATAGTCTTTACAAAAAAATGTCAGGCGAAAATTTTGAGAAAATTGTGCTAAACGAATGCTTTTTTTACAGGCTTTATAGCGCCGAATGCATAATTTTTTGCAGTTTAAGCAGAAAATTCTATAAAAATTTGGATCCTTTCAACGTTTTTTCTGAAATATTTAAAAGAAATTAGGTTGGGTAACCTGCCAAACCAGTCCCGTTTTTAGTTTTTATTCTAGATTTGTTGCTAAAATCTCGCAGTTGAAAATTTTAAGAAAACTATGTAGGATCAACCGGGGTAATTGTAAACGATTTTTGCAGTTTGATTTTTTTTTTCTCTTTAATAATTCATATCACGACTATTATACTTCAAAATAATATGTGTTTTTTTTATTAATATATTTGAATAATACTACACTAAATCATTTTAAAAAATTCCGAAAAAAATGTCAAAATCTAATTAATTTTAAAATCAAAATCACCTGCCACTGTTTACATTTACCCCGGTTTTGTCGGGGTAAATGTAAACAAGTTTTACCACAACCATAAGAGCTAATGCATTTTTTTTTTAAGGAATATGTAAAAACTGAACATTTAGAACTTTACAACAATTTTTGAAGTCATTTGAGAGTTGTTTACATTTACCCCCAATTTAAAAGAAAGACAACTATAAATTATGATTTTTAACGAACTATTTATTACACAAAAGTTACAAAAATATATTAGGAAAAGCTCAAGTGTCTAAATACATACTCCTTATCTTTCTAAAAACAAATCAAAAAATTTTCCTAAAAATGGTAGTAGATCCGTTCACCTTTCATTTTAATTTCAGGAAAAGGTAAAACCCCTAATATTTGATCTTCAAAAACAAAGCTAACATCGTCAGAGTTAATGACAAAATTTTGTTTTGTGTCGTCGAATGGTTTTAAACCTACCAACTCTTTCCACAATACAAACATATTTGCGCACAGCTGTATTCCTCTTGCCTGCTTTAAATTGAACGAAAACGTAATCACCATTTTTCATCATGTAGGTTTCTTTACAAGGTCTATGGTCTCTTCGTCGCTACTAAATGTTTCTTCCCAAGGATTCTCTAAGTCACTTTTGAAGGAAGAGTTTTCTTCTTCACTGGAAGTATCTTTGGATTTTACGTGTTTTTTCTTTTTTCCATTTTTGGTTTTGTCAATACCTTAGTACTTTTTTGTTTTCTTTTGAGGTTCTCTTGTTTGTTGTTTATTTCTTGGAAAGTGGTTAAAGTGCACTTAGAATTACAGGTTTCATTTGAAAGATGCTTACAAGTCATATTTTTTTGAAGTATTGGTGGCAAGTAGTTAAAGATGATTTGGAAGTACAGGCTTCATTTATAAGATGCTGTACCTTACAAGGTGTGTTTTTTTGAGGTACTGCAAGTTCGGACATAACTTCTTCAGCCAAATTGTTTGAGTCTTGTTCACCTGTTCAAATGACATTTTTTTCTGGAGACAAGGAGTTATTGATTGTATTTGATTTTTCTGTTACTTCTTTAGGTTTTGCGGTTAAACTTAGCTGTTTTCGCTGGTATGCCTCTAAATCTTCTTTTTTAAATGCGTCTTTGGGAAATTTTGTTTTATTTATGGGAAATGTTCCACACGTTCTGAATGCGGAAATAATGTTACCTTTTTTTAAGGCCCCTGACCAAACTTCTCCCAACATTTTTACAAAGTCGGCCTTAGATACCCTTCCGGTTCTTTTTCTCATCTGTTTTTTGCCAAAGTCCATGAGTTTTTTTCTCAGGCGGTTTTCACTGGCCCAAAGACACATTTATCTAAGGGCTGTACCATGTCTGTGAGATGACTTGGCAACTTAACCAATGTTATGTTATTGGCTATTGCCTGTTCTATTATACGGACACTTATGTGGCTTGCATGTCCATCGTACAAGAGGACAGCTGGTTGGTTTGGAAGTTTCTTTGTCTCTCGAAGATGTTTTATATTGAGTACAAAACATTGTGTGAACCAAGTGAAAAACTATGGTACCATCAGCTCCTACACAGGCTAAAACGGTGGTTGACTCACGTCCTGATCCTCCGGAGACTCTGCTTAAGGGCTTGCCTTTTTCACCAATAGCACGTAAACGGCTTGGATCACTTTTGAACCCCGACTCGTCTGCATTAAACATAAAACAATATTCAGAGTAGACAGGGTGCGACTTAGATCATCTTAAAATTGATATATTATATTAGGTTGTCTGGCATCCTTTCGACATTTCTGCAAATATTCTGTTTTTTTCAATGATAATATATTTTCATGTCTTTTGAGGAATAAATAGTACCAATCATCACCAGGTCTGTCTTCAACAAAAGGTGTTTTTAAATTATTAGCCCTCAATTATTCCTGGATAAGATTTAATAATTGCTCTTTATCACAAGGATAACCAGCTCTTGCTCTAGCAACTAAGCATTCTACAATTTTTAATTCTGTTTCTGCTGAAAGTGCAGTTTTGCGTCCCCTGTCCGTAGATTCTAAAGATGTTTTTCGACCATTAATTCTTTGAGATATCACTGATATTGGGACATGGTAGAAATTTTCCGCTTCACGGTAAGTTTTGTTTCTGTTTTGTACATCATTGACCGCATTGATTAAATCTTCTTTGGTATACGCTGGTCCACTTGTCTTACAAACATAATTTCGAGGCATCTGGAATAGATAAAAATAAAACATTAATTTTATTCATTAACTTGTACACATTTACATTTAAAGCTTGTTTACTTTTACCCCGACCTGGAAAAAGTTGGGGTAAAAGTAAACATATCTATAAAAATTTTATTAATGAAAAATAACCCTTTAAACAAGTCCGAAAAAAAACTTACCCTTCTTATTTACTAAAAATGTTATCAAAATAAAACTCACCTTAAAAACAAAAATTTCACAACAATATTTTTAAACACATATTACAACGAATTTTAAAATTTTTGCAGAGGTAGATGCACACACCTCTGGCAACCAAATCCCACAAAGCATATACCTACGGACTTAGAGAAAACTCTTACTAAGGCCATCGCAAAAAACAAGTTACAGCGCCTCTGGGGACTCGGTCTCGAAGCTCACGCGACAAATTGCGCCGATGACATCTATCTTAATCAATGTCCATCAATGTCATCGTTTTTTCATTCTTTTCATGAGGTCTTTTCATTGACGTTTTTTAGTTTTGTGTGTTTTCGGCTTTTTTTGGAGTGTTACTTCTTGGATTTTTGTAATAAGTACAATTGGAAAACTATGCCCAAGTGTTGTGTCCCAGTGATCCTCTGCTTCATCGCTTTCTACACCCTAGAGATCAAGCTCGCCAAAGACAATGCTTTGCCATCTGAAACGCTTTATAGGTTGAGAGTATGCACCCGACATTTTAAACCAGAATACTATTGAAAAAACTGTGGACGAAACCTTCTAATGCGGCATGTAATTCCATTCTTGCATTTACCGCCAGGGTCTGAAACAGACTTTAAGGGTAAGTACCGGGCAAGGTTTCTGCATCTGGGTGCCGATTCTGGAATTTTGTAGGAAAGGTCGCACGGGAACGGTCACCTCCTTGATATCGACGAATAACGGGCTTTAAAGCTATCACGAGTTATCCGAAACCTATCCGACCACGGCCGAACCTCACCCGCGCCCGATTGCCGTGTATCGAAGGAAGTTTCCTACACTTTCATACACCTGCCTCTGAGCAGCAGAACGGGTGGGGTCCCATAAAATAAAGAAAAGTAAAATGCAGGAATCGTTATTTATAGAAATTAACTTTGGAAAAATCGTTTTTTGTAGAAATCGAACTTTGGAGAAAAATACAAATCAAAGAAATCGTAAAACAGAGAAACCGTAAAACGTAGAAATTGGTAAGACAAAAATCTGTTCTCTGCCTGACAGGTGTTTGCGAGCCTAGAATAAGAAAGGGCGTAGAAAAGACAATTTTTATTTTTTTATGCTAAATTTAAAGTAGTGGTGGGTTGGTTTTTTAAGTGTCTTGGATTGATCTGGGATGGTTTAGGTTTAGTTGGGACAAGTCGGGTCGGTTTAGAAAAAAAAATAACTTGCCCTTTCTTATTCTTAGGGCACATACAAACATCTGTCAGGCACAGAACAGATTTTCGCCTTACCAATTTCTACGTTTTACGGTTTTTCTGTTTTATGATTTCTTCCATGTACATTTCTCCAAAGTTTGATTTCTACAAAGTACAGTTTCTTCATTGTTAATTTCTATGAAATACATTTCTCTAATGTATTTTTTCTACAAACTATAGGAACTAGAATGGGTGCTCTTGAAAAACGATAATCGAGTTACCTTTACGCGTGCACCGTAGAAGCTTGGCAGCTTCTGAGCCTTCTTATTGGTCGAAACAAAGGATGTGAACGTTCCCAGTCGACCATTCTGTCGAAATTCAAGAATCGGCACCCAGAGAAAAAACAGCCTATTCAATAGAGAGTTAATAGACCACTAACTTATCGTCATCTTATTTGCTTAACGTATTACCGTAATTGAGATGCTAAAAAGAGTTTTTAAACCACAAACAGAAATTACCGTAACCGTATTCTTTTGCCCACATTTAAACTGCTAATGTAAATAGAATAGAAAAGAAAACAACAATTCGTGTTTTTGCAAATTAACTCTCACAAAAAAATTAAAAACCTAACTAAACAAAAAAACGAATTATTACCTACCAACTGCAGCTTTTGCTCAGAAATAAATCTGGTTGGTTGCAAAAAATAACCGAGCGGACCCCGTTAAGCTTCCGTAAGTAACGTATTTCGGTTCGGTTATTTTTGGATACGGGAGAAAAATAACTGATTTGCCTACGGTATCACCAATTTTGATGGTCGATTAACGCTCGAATAGTGCATTTATTTAGCCTATTTGTTAATTACATCTTTTTTAGCCCATTCCGTTGAAAAATGCTGATGGGTAACCAGTTACACCGAATTTTTTGAAAATGAAAAAAACTCGCAAGTCTTAAAAAAAGACACTGCTGCTATTGAGGTCGACATGGGAAGCATAATAAATATAGTTTAATAATAAATGCAATAGTTTCGATATGTATATATCTTCTTAAAAGAATAATGTAATATATTAAATTAGACGCATTTGGTTTATTTTTTAAATTTATAGTCATTAGAATCAAGAATATTTTGGAAAATAAAATTAATTATTGTTGATTTAGGTTTTCTAAAATAATGTTGTTTCTAATGAACTGAAATAGTTTAAAAATACCCGAATTCAAAATTTTCCGGCGCCAGCGCCGCTACCCTAATCCAAGCTTCGAGACCGAGTCACTAGAGGCGCAACGGTAGCAAAAAACTTTTAACAGGGCCCTAAGTCGTCAGATCGCCTTCTATACCCGTAGGTACATATTTTGTGACCAAATCCAACTGCCAAAAGTCGCGCACGGACCACTGTTACCAATTAAAATTTATTAGATTGCACGGTGAAGTGTTCAAAACGCACGGTTTTGCACGGTCTTAGAAATCGAAAAGCACAATTTTTGCACGCAGTTTTAATTTAAGTTTAATGTTTAATTTTTTATTTACACGGTACCATTCACTATTAAAGGCCTCTAAAGTCTTAAGGCCTTCACACAGAAAAATACGCAAGGGTCTGTAAGACGTAACGTCTTTTCTTTCATCGAATCACGTGACCAAAGGGGGCAATTTTATTGGGATTACGTAAGAAGCCTCCGTAAAAAGTTCAACTCTACGAACTTTTCTTACGGACATCCATTATGCCGTCCGCAGTTCGAGAGTTTATAGGTTATGAATCCATACGTAACGTGTTACGGAGCCATGCGTAATTCCTGTGTGAAGGCCTTTATTGCGGCCCCAAAAAGTTCTGCTACCTATGCGTGCTCATACTGCTTCAAA
This sequence comes from Oxystoma pomonae, assembly GCA_963921995.1. Taxonomy (NCBI): domain Eukaryota; kingdom Metazoa; phylum Arthropoda; class Insecta; order Coleoptera; family Brentidae; genus Oxystoma; species Oxystoma pomonae. Next base: position 73,488,359 of record OY998166.1, on the reverse strand, counting down.
AAACGCATCACGTGACGGAACATGGATTTGCAGTTGCTTTAAATGTTCAAATTCTAATCCAGTAAAAAAACTACTTTTTTATTGGTTTATTTTACTATATAATGAAAATTAGTGAGTACATTTTAAATTTATAGTACATAATATATACATTTTTAGTAGAGTAAAAATATTTTTTAATACTAAGAGTCTCATAAAACATATTATTAAGGAAATCTGCAGCAATAATATTAAACATTGTATTTGTACAGAAAAAAATAGGTATTATAAAACCAATGCCAAGTGTCAGCCTGCCTGTGGAAATCCCAAAATTAAACTTTACTTTTTATTAATACTGACCGCAATTGCAATTCTGAAATTTTAAATATTCTTATCTTCAAAACGCACGTTTTTCCTGGATGTTAGAAAAATGCACGGCCGACCTGAAAACGCACGCAATTCGTGCAATTGCACGGTGATTGGCAACACTGGCACGGACTTGTCGGTCACCTGTTAAATCAATAACCTTTAAGAATTTTCGTGCAACTGGAGTTTGGCGGCAAATTTAAATTACTTATTAGGACCGTTTACAATTAACCCTTTTTACATTTACCGCGGTTGACCCTACATAAAAAATGCCATTTTTACATGTTGTGATATTTATCCCTCTTTTCCCCCCTTCAGCCCCCAACCACCCTACCCAAAAGGTAATCAGTTCATGGTCAGCCGATAGAAAATTTTTGTACAAAATTTCGTTAAAATCGATTAAGGCGTTCTTGAGTTATCGTGTATACAGACCGACAACAGACTGACTTTTTTTTTACGTCGGTTAAGGTGTTTTGAAACCTTAGTAATTCATTTTTGATAAAATTAAGAAAAGTCAAAATTTCAAGATTTTAATAGTCCCTCATACCATATTGGTATGGTGGACTAAAAAAGAGTATTTTTGCTCATTTTCTAATATGCAATGGACTAATAATACTATTAGTGTTTTATAAGAAATGTCCAGTCAGTTATCACAAAATTACATTTAACTTAAAACCATATTATATCTAGGGAATAAAAGTATATTTTGAAACAACTAATTTAAAACTAATTTTTGATTTCCCATCAGTTATCAGCAATTTTTTTGTTATATCTTGGATCCTATATAAAAAATTAATTTGACTTTACTTTTAAATTATTCTGACATACCCTCTACTTAATAAAAGAGAGTAAAATGAGATAAAAAAATTAATTACTTAAGCCCTTCAACAACAAAAGAAAAAATATATAAACTTTGAACTATATATTTTTGAGATAGCTGTAACTAAATAGGAAAATTTTAATCTTTGATGTAGCTATTTTTTGAGGGGATCATTTTTGTGTGATCTCCTGTTTTTAATACATAATTGGAAATCCTTATAAAATTTGCTTTTTGAAAATATGGAGTATTTTCAAAAAGCAAATCAGAGGGTTTGATATCTAGTTTTCAAGATACCTGCAATCAAATTCTTAAAATTTAAATTTTTAAAAGCAATTATTTCACATACTAAAAAATAAGCTAGGGGGAAGGGGGGCACATTTGGCCCTTTTTAAAAAAATCTGTATTTTTTTTTCTTAATCAAGAAAAAAATATGATTTTTTGTACAGTACATATTTGGATATTTAGAAAATACATGTCAAAGTCAAAAATGGTCTAAAATAATTATTTTTCGAAAAATTTTAATTTTTTATTTTAGCAATTCTTGCCTAATGTGCCTCCCTCCGGGAGGTAGTTTGGGCCACCCCAAGGGGCAGTTTGGGCAGGTATGTATTTAAAATTTATAAGAAACCACTTTAATAAACTTAAAAATAAAACTGGTAACATTTTTACGAAGGAGTACAGTAGAGTATCAACTCAAAATAAATCTTAAAAAATACCTAAATTTTAGAAAACAAAGGCCTACCCTTTAAAAAATACAAAAACATTGAACTAAACTTATGGCTTCTGCAGCATTCTAACACAGAAAAGAAAAAGTATTTCATTTAACATTGTAACATTGTAAATAAGTCCACAAACTTGACTAGTAATTTTTAAGTTACAATAATTACAAATATTTGCTTATAAATATCCTATAACTAATAGCAATACAATACTTACTTCGACAATCAAAAATGATAAAAATTTTCTGAAAAATCTGTTAAAACAGCAAAAATATTGCAAGCGTCTAAACACACAAAATGAACAAGCAACATGTGGTGGTTAGTGTTGCCAAACTCTATGAATTATTTCATAATTTTCCTTTAACTTTTTGGAGATAAATTTGAATTGGCTCAAAGTGCCCCACTGCCCAATGTACCCCCCTTCCCTACCCCAAGATGCTGTGTGTTGTTTTAAAAAAAAATTTACAGAGAATTTAGAATTGGTACCCTTCTTATAAAAAAGAAACTTATAAAAGAAGAACCTCTAAGAAACCTATAAACAATAAACCTTTTGATAAAACCTTCATTTACGATAGCAAAGCTTGGTAATTTAGGATAAGTTAGCTAGATATTATTATTAGATAGTAAATACTTAATTTACATAAAATTTCTATCTTACAGTGAACTTTCTTTTTAAAGCTGGTAATAGAGAAATTAAATATGTCTAAATCTGTTTTACTCTGATGTTGATTAAACCATGAACAGGCTTGATATAATGGCATGTTACGGGCAAGATTGGTGGATCTATTTTCTAGATAAAATTTTGGATTCGACCTGGTGTTAATAGGAGGCACATAAAAATTTATATAATTTAAAATTCAGGTGAATCCACCTCATTGTTGCATTGCAAAAACAGGACATTGAACCTGAAAAAATTAGGATTGCCCCCAAAAATGTCACTTTATACTAACTGTGCCTATATATCTATAGGTACTTATTTAAAATAAAAGTTTAAGTAATTTTTTTATAATCAAATAATTAATTGGCAGGGTTTAGTACTTTTTGGAAATTGCGACTTTTTGACCTCCATAAACCTATCAGAGCCTATCTCTACAAAATTAAAAGAAAAAATCCAGAAAAACAGTAGACTATAAAAACTAGTTCATCAAAAAAAAAATTGTTACCCTGGCTCATCAGAAGCACCTTTAACAGACAGGTGCTTTTAGCATCTTGACAACCAGGAACACAAATTTTTAAAAAGCAGTACTGTGACAACATACTAAAATCCAGTTTTTAAAATTTTTGTCTGTCTGTGTGTCTCGAGGGGGAAACCACTCATGGCATTAGTTGGCATTACCCATTTAAATTAATATGGCATTACTGGCAATCTGTCTGTCTATCTGTTTGTTCCAGCGTCATGCAAAAACTACAAGGCTAATTTTGATGGGACTTTCATTGCTGTATTCCAGTACATGATATTTATTTCCCAGTCGATTTTCCATATCCCAAGGATGTACCTAAGACATACATAGCATTGGAAAGTGCATGTAATATGTATGTCCCTATGAACATACTCTTTGTCTGAGGCTTAGGTACAAGGTATGTAACTTTGCTGTCTGGGATGCAAGGTTCTTTATCTTAGATGTCAGATCAATCATGCAAATACAAATCAATAAACTGAATTTTGCCAAAAATGTGACATCCTCCCATTGCGAAGTAAGTAAAGTAAGTAAATTAGGTATACCGTAAATTATAGGTATGCTAAATTTTCTAAAGACCTAATTTGTAGTATTGTTTAAATAGCTATTTAAACAATGCTGCTTGCAGGTAATTATTAGAGAAAAATATAAGATATAATTTTTTACCAATTCCTGCCCCGCAGTCTAAAACGTACTCCCTTCCAGGGGGGTCCTCCATATGAAATATTTGTTTTAAAAGTGTTTTTGAACCCTGAATGTCCGTAGATGATATATAACCAAAACCGCCTAACATCCCGTCGACCGTGGGTGGAATTTCTGACCAATAGTTAACGGCTTTTTGATAAAACTCCGGTTGGTCTATACACTCCCTTGCCATTGTGTAAAAAAAATGTATAAATGATAAAATTAATTAACAAAAAAAAACAGGTTAGAAAATTTTTAACTGTTTAAATTATTTTGTTTAAAAGCTGTATCAGGTACCTTTCTGCTCTGAAAGCTAAAACCAGGGTATTTTTCGTTGGCCAAGGCCACACTGTGATGTTTCCGGCCGAAACAGGACTTGTTTAACTTACTTTACTGAATCACTTTTGTATAAAATTGTTAGCTTCAGATGCGTGTAGCAGCTGACGTTTGACGTCACGGCCAGTGTCATTTGATTTTTCACTTAACCTTTAATCTTCCTTTTCGTCCTTTTATCCCAAATTTTTGAAAAAATTACGATGTTACGAACTGCAGTTCTAGGTGAAAACCTGATCCTAAAGAATGGCTCAAAGGTACGTTCACTTGGTACATATGTAAGTTATGTAATTCGCCTATATTTTACGTATTTTTATTAAATTGTCCTTGAAGGTCTCTAGGTCAGTGGAAATATTTTTAAGGAAGTGATCCTATTATTAGATTTTTGTTCGGTTCAAGATATGCTTGCTTAGTTTCATTACTTAATAATCCTAGTAGCTAATGTTTAGGAGCAGGGTTCCCAACAACCTGAAAAGAAAGTAAAAATTCAGGGAATGGCAGGAATGGCATAGTTTATCAGGAGAGTCAGGGAATGTTCCTTGCATATCGTCGGTGCCCAAGAAAAATAACACTCCTTACAAATACCATGGAATGGAGCACGGTTCTGTGGTTTGGTATAGTGTTATCTCCCTCTATTTTCATTTTGTGCTGCTTTAGAAATGTAAAAAATAAAAAGAAACTACCATTTTCAAACATGTACTTAAAGAAATTAAAATATCTCAATAACTACTTAAACTAGGACAGTGGTTTATAGCTCGTTTTAAAGGTATTTTAAATGATGTACCTTTTGTTTAAAAAAAAATTAGTTAAAAAAAATTAAATTTTTGAGAAACAGAATTTTTTTATGTTTTTTATCAAATTATATTTTGCTTTTGGATATTTCGCCAAACTATTTACAAAATTTCAAGATGGACACTTGATGGGTATATAAAAAAAAATTGCTGAAAATTTTGAAAACTATTTTCAGAAAAAAATTAGGTTATGTGATATCTGTAAAACAAGCTATAACTCGCTTTTTTACGGTATACAGTTCTCAAATATTACTCTTTTTGTGTATCTGCACATTTACTTAAAATTGACTGTCTTTACAGGCATTTATAAAAATATGAATATCTTGAAAGTGAGTGATAGCTTGTTTTAAAGGTATTTTAAAGGCCATTTTAATGAAGTATCAAAAAAAAAAATTCTATCTGATCAAGTCTTCGTCTAGAAATTTTGTAAATAGTTTGGCAAAATATCCAGAAAGAAAATATATTTTTATTAAAAAAAACTAAAAAAATGCTGTTTTTCAAAAATTAAAAAAAAAAGTACAAAAAGTACATTATGTGATACCCGAGGGGCCAACACCTCTTCCAAAAACGTAGATGTATTGCGGCAATTACCATTATTTTGAGTGATTTTCTGCATTGTCACACAATCTATGGGATTGTGAAGTGATTGTGAAAAAATGGTACAAGATTGTGGTATTGTGACCACAACACAAAGGGATTGTTGGGATTGTCGCCGAAATCTCAGGTGATTGTTGTTGCGATTGCGACCACAATCCTAAGTGATTTTTAGGATTGCGGAAGTGTAAACATAAATCCCATTCACAATGTCCGAAACTGTTTTGGGTTTTATTCTTTATATATCAAGTCAAATTAAATAAAAATAAGTGATTAGCTACCTATTCAGGTATCTAATGACTTGTTTGAGAGTGTACAAGACTTTTTACAAATACTTTAAATAATATTAAATTCATTTTAATCTTTTCCTATAAAATAAATTTTTGAAATTTTGGAAAATGGTTGATTTTATTAATTAACTTAAATTGACCTGACCCTGCATGGATAGCACAAATTCACTGACATGATTCTCAATATTTTTTTAGGAGATGGCAAGATAAATTGATCTTATTATTTAAAACATTTATTCAACTTACCAAGACACAAATATATACATGCCTACATACCTAGATATAATAATATGTTAGAGAATTTAAGTTTTTAGATTGTGTTTAAATTTTTTATATGTTTTTTCTATAGGCAAATAATATATTTTTTCTTAACATTTGCCATGTCTTCTTTTTTTGACCAAATGTAATTCTCTAAATCAATCAATCTAAGAAACTTCATTTTAAATTTATGACCAGTTTCATTTGAAATTATGCCACCCAAATGCCAGGCTGTGTCATATGTAACATCATAGTATTTTTCACTCTCAAAAACTAGCTCATTTGTGTCTTTATCAACATTCATTTTCCTCAATGACCCGAGCAATGACCTCTTCTTGGACCTCTTCATTATTCTTAGGTTTTCTTTTTTTTCGAGTAACTTTGTAACTTTTAATTTTTCTTTTATTAGAGGTCATTCCTATAACTCTGTATCTCTGGTCATTTCAATTTCAAGATCCATTGCACTTTCAATTACAATATTTATCTCTCTGTCAGTAGGGTTTGGCATACCATCTCCCCGATTTCGATAATTTTTGGTACATTTATTCTGCCCATTAAGGGAATGAAAAATCCCAAAGTTAATTTTTTTTTACCATTAGTTTTGTTTAGATTAATTTTTGAAAATCAAACAAACTACCATTTTGCTTAAACATGTACCTAAAGAAATGAAAATATCTCGATAACTACTTCAACTAGGACAGTGGTTTATATCTCGTTTTAAAGGTATTTTTAATACCTTTTTGTTTAAAAAAAAAATGAAATAAAAAAAAAATATAATTTAAAAAAAAATATATATATTTTTTTTCTGGATATTTTGTCAAACTATTCAAGTCTCCATCTTGAAATTTTGTAAATAGTTTGGCGAAATAGCTAGAAACAAAATATATTTTTATAAAAAATAATAAAAAATGTTGTTTTTTTAAAAATTAAAAAAAAAGTTTTTTTTAAAAATAAATTTTTTTTTTTTTTTTAATTTCAGATTTTTTTTAAAAACAAAAAGTATATCTTGTGATACATTATTCGAAAGGTATTCAAAATACCTTTAAAACGAGCTATAAACCACCGTCCAAGTTCAAGTAGTGTTATTGAGATATTTCAATTTCTTTAAGTACATGTTTGAGCAAAATTGGTAGTTTTTGTGATGAATTAAATAAAAAATCGATTAGAAAAAAAGTAATGGTCAAAAAAATTTCAAATGTGGAATTTTTCATCCCCTTTATGGTTAGAATAAATGTACTAAAAATTATCGAAATCGGGGAGATGGTCTGCCAAACCTCTCTTTTTTTTGGATTTCATATGAAATGACCCGCCCGACGCGCTTGAAATATTCCGAATACTCTGAATAGTTACGAAGATCGGGACGAAATGAAGAACAGTTCTAATTAAATCAGGGCAGGTCCGCGCCTTTTTTCCATATCAACCTGTATATTTTTTGCACCACACTATAATTTCATCTTTTAACCTCATGAAAACCACTATTTACATGTTTTTTAACCTTTAACTTCTAACATTTACATTTCCATTAATTTGTTCTCACTTTGACCTTTGACGCGTTGTCGCCAATTTTCGAAACGAACGGCGCATTTCAAAAAATATTACGATTTTTGAAGTGTGGGATTGCAGAGCAAGATTGTGTACCAAAAATTATCGATATATCGGGGAGATGGTCTGCCAAACCTTCCTTTGTTTTGGTTATTTCATATGAAATTACCCTTATTGAAATGTAATCTTGTAATCAGTATGTTACTCTAAGGAAAAAATTATTAGTAAATAAAATATGAGTAAATATCAAATGTGTCATCTTTTGGACTACAGCTATGTCATTCATTCGCTGATACCTATTTAGGAGTGTCATCTATACCTCCCTAAAGTTAACAGCACAAAGTCAGTAATGCAAAGATTTTATGATTGGAAAAATTAGTGCTAATTATATGCCAAGTCACAAAATTTTGCTCTCTTGTAGTTTCCGAGATATGACCTGCACTGCTAGCTACCCGTTAAAGATAGCACTACGCCATGCTAGGATGATCCCGAAAAAAGGTAGAGTGGTCTAAATGGTTCAAAAAATTAAATGCTAATTAAATGCTGTCATTTCAATAAGAAAATTCTATATTTTTTACTTTTTTATGCGTATTTCTTAAAATCAATTTAGGTGCTAATTAAATACCAAGTCACAAAATTTTGTGCTCTTGTAGTTTCTGAGATATGATCTGCACTGCTAGCTACCCGTTAAAGATAGCAGTGCACCATGCTAGAATAGTCCAGAAAATTAAATGCTAATTAAATGCTGCCATTTCAATAAGAAAATTCTATATTTTTTAATTTTTTTCCTGCATATTTTTTGAAATTAACTTGGTGCTATCAGTGCATGCCATATCTCGAAAACTACAAGAGCACAAAATTTGGTTACTTGGCATTTAATTAGCACGTAAATAGCACTAATTTATTCCAATATCAAAAACACCACCAATGTCTTCTTTCACGGGAACTCAAATATGTGTATGACCTGAAGTTAGCAGAGCACTGAGTTAATTTAAAAAAATATGTACAAAAAAGTAAAAAATATAGAATTTCCTTATTGAACAGACTGCACTGCTATCTTTAACGGGTAGCTAGCAGTGCAGGTCATATCTCAGAAACTACAAGAGCACAAAATTTTGTGACTTGGCATTTAATTAGCACTTAATTGGCACTAATTTTTCCATTCATAAAATCCTTGTACTGCTAACTTTAGGGACGTGTCATCTATAGCTATAGGTGTATGTTATATGTCTTTATAAAAAAAATCTGTGGACTCTGTAAATAAACGTTCAAACTAAATAATAAAAACTATTTTTTTAAATTTGTATTAAATTAGAAAAATTGGAATTTTAAAGAATGTCATCTATTGGTATCTTACTGTTAAGGGGATGACCATTAAACAATAAAGATTATAAGGTACCATCAATATAATTTTATGGTAGCATCCATTGAAAAGGTACTTATAATTATTATTATTCAATATCACTTTCTTTTAGATTATGGGCTCAGTTGCCAATAGACTATGGCAACCCAAGAATCAACAGGTCAGAAACTTAAACGTCCATGAACATGTCAGTTATACACTCCTGAAAGATGGAGGCATTCCTGTTCCGAAATTTGGTGTTGCCAAAACCAAAGAAGAGGCTAAAAAAATAGCACAAGAATTGAACACCAAAGATTTGGTATTGAAGGCACAAGTCTTGGCCGGAGGCAGAGGAAAGGGTAGCTTTAAAAATGGCCTTAAAGGTGGTGTGCGGATGGTTGATACGTAAGTTAAATTTCTAAGCTGGACTTTCCATTGCCCTTAATATTTGTTTGCCAAGCAAAATTAGTTTTAGCATAAAAATATTATTTATCCTACATGGTTAACCTCACAGACTTCCAAATTTTTTATAATCCAGATATTTTTAAAAAATTCTTTAAAAACTACTAAGTATATGAAAAAATATTTTGCCTTTGTTTTTGATGGAGGATAGAAATGTAAAACCCAATGGGGATGTCTACAGAACATTGGGCCCTGTTGAGGAGTCAATTTTGTTATTTGTAATATCGTTAATTACAGATTGCAGAATGGGCGAGTTTGTAAATTCATCTATGATTTTTGGTGACATTCATCAGGTTCTTAAATTACCCGATTGATGGCATCAATGCTCACCGATTCTGGGGGCTGATGAGCCTTTTTGTTGAATGTCATTAATGTCATTTAATCAGCTGTTTTTTGTTGTCGGACTAACGAGATAAATTAATCTTCAATTTTGTGCTGGATAAGTTTCATCCTCGCATAATCAATTCAATTCAATTCAAAAAGTAGCTTTATTGTTCCAGTAATAACCATACATCGACAAAGCCTTGCTTATCCTAGTTAGTATACCACAAAAAACAACCAGTGATAATCCTAAATTGATGAAAGTGTTATTTAACCTGATGGTTTCATAAAAAAAAATAAAAAAAGTCCATATATAAACAATAATGTGTCAAATTGATGTTAAAACATACAACATAAAAGAATAAATAACAGCCACATAATAATAAAAAACAAATTAAAGTATTTAACAAACACAAATTTAGAGTAAGTAAAAGAAGGTTATTGAATAAAAAAAAGACTAAATTTTTAAAAAATTCTTCTACACTGTAATATGCTTTGGAAATTAAAAATGTTTTTGTCTGCTTCCTAAACTGTTATAACATGTTTTTTTTTCTTATTTCTACTGGCAGATGATTAAACATTTTTCTCCAAATGTATATAAATTAATTTTTGATCAAGGTTGAGTGTGGTGCAAGTAATAGGAGACTAAAAAGGCGACGCATGCTATAACGACTAGATATGACAAGGTGTCTTTGGTATTTCTTAAAAATTATACAAACAGTTTCCAGAACATGAAGAGAACACCGAGTTAAAATTTTTTGTTCTAAACATAAAGGCTTACACGGGCATCTCCTTCTAACTCTTCAGAAATTTCTTAGAGCTCTCTTTTGTAAAGTAAAAATTTACCTAAAAAGATAATTACTACAGGATCCCCAAAAGCAAATCCCATAAGATAGATGGGATTGAACCAATGAGAAACATGCTACTCTTGCGATCCTCCTAAAGCCCTGTGAGAATATTTTTGTTCACCTTTATTTTGATGGGATTTTCTCAAAAGAGCACAAATTTCTCAATTGGAAAAAATCTAGGCTATAGCTAAATTCTGACTGAATTTTATCGCGTTTTTCTAATATCCCATGGCTCATCGAGCTCAGCGACATAGAATTTCAGATTAAGGTAATATGTTATTTATCAAATAACAGATGACATTGGTGAAAAAAATCTGATGAATTTACAAACCCGCCCATTTTAATGTTTGCATATAAAATGCAATAAAGACATAATATGTTACTCTTTAAAATTAAAAAGACTGATATCATGAAGATAAGTATTAATATTTTTTTGAAACAGGGCATTGCGTCAATTTAAAGCATGAAATGAACCAATCATCGACCGAGAAATAGAGTAAGCCGCCTAGAAATGGACACTGTACTTTTTACAGTCCATTCCATTTTTATTTAGACAAAACATAACCTCACTTTCCATAGAACTAAAACCAGATTTTTAGGTTGCCAAAATCAAACGCCCCCACGGCATTATAACTACACTGCTAACTTTAAATCACTTCGAATAACCTCTTATATTACTCTTTCATATCAATCAAATGCACTAGAATGAAACAGCAAGATGCCAGAGATACTTTATGGGTGAAAAATATATTATTATGTAATATGCCTGTTAAGGCGGCCATGATATTCGTTATTATTTGTACACCGAACATAACAAAGAAAACGCGATGCTGACCCAATATGCCTGAGAGAGACCCAGACTGGTGAGCGAAGTCACCCAAAAATTAATGAATTCAAATTCAATGTAGACCTTTAAAAATGCTGGACCTGCTTTATATTTTGCGTATTTTTTATTACAAGCTTTTATTTAACTTTAACTCTATGTATTGTATGTTTATATGTTCGGGTCAAATATTGCAACTCAATTTTGACTAACCTCTACATGTCTGATTGAATTCAAATTTGGTATGCGATTATAGTTCCGGTGACAATACAATAATATGGTATTATTAGGCACCCTCTGGAGGGGGGAAAACGGCTAAGTTTTTCCGATTTCAACCAAAATTCCTATTCGGGTGTTTTTGGGGATAAGGAATACGAATTTTTGATCAGATTTTGAAAATTCAATATGGTGGATTCAAGATGGACGATTTTTGGTCATGTTTTGCTAACCGATTTTAACTGACTTGTACACATCTGATTGTCTTTAAATTTGGTATGCGTTTATAGTTCCCGTGACAATACATTAATATGGTATTATCAGGTACCCGCCTCGCCCTAACGAGGGAAGTGGAGGGGGAAAAAGATTTAGTTTGTTCGATTTTAATCAAAATTGGCATACAGGGGTTCTTAGAGAAGGAGATTATGAATATTTGATCAAATTTGAAAATATCAATATGGGTTCAAAATGGACGATTTAGAGTACAAATCTAAAAATTAAAAAATAATTTTATATAAAAAAAAAGCTTTTCAAATTCAAGCTTTTATACAAAAATATAAAGTTCACTATCATAATAATAATAGCGATGGGCGCATTATAGAAAGTTTGGCCATGTTGACTCGAAAAATTTATGTTATTGATTATATGATGGTTCGCAAGAATCTGAATTCACTATAATGCAGAGAAATGCAAGGGTAAGTAAATTCAACCCAACTCGACCTAATTTACGGCCATCGCTTTTACTATTATGATGTCAGAATGCTAAAAATTATTTTCTTATATTTCTTTTTCTTTCTTCTTCTTCTTTTCTTTCTTTCTTTTATATAATATGAAAGCTTTTTTTTTATATAAGATTATTTTTTAATATTTCGATTTGTACCCTAAATCGTCCATTTTGAATCCGCCATATTGAAATTTTCAAATCTGATAAAAAACTCATAATCCTCTTCCCTAAAAACCCGTGTATGCAAATTTTGATTGAAATCAAACAAACTAAATCTTTTTCCCTCTCCACTTCCCTCGTTAGGGGAGGTGGGTACTTGCAAATACCATATTACTGTATTGTCAACGGAACTATATACGCATACCAAATTTGAAGACAATTAGTTAGCAAAACATCAGCAAAAATCGTCCATCTTGAATTCGCCATGTGAAATTTTGAAAATCTGATCAAAAATTCGTATACTTTATCCCCAAAAACCCCCGTATGCCAATTTTGGTTGAAGTCGGACAAGCTAAATATTTTTTCCCCTCCAGTTTCCTCGTTAGGGGGAGGTGGGTACCTGAGAATACCATATTATTGTATTGTCACCGGAATTATAAACGCATACCAAATTTGAAGACAATCGGTTGGGTATAAGTCAGTTAAAATTGGTAAGCAAAACATGAACAAAAATTGTTCTTGAATCCGCCATATTGATTTTTTAAAATCTGATCAAAAATTCGTATTCCTTATCCCCAAAAATCCACGTATACCAATTTTGTGTGAAATCGGACAAACTTAGGCGTTTTCTTCCCTCCAGGGAATGCCTAATATTACCATATTATTGTATTGTCACCGGAACTATAATCTCGTACCAAGTTTGAATTCAATCGGACTACAAGTTAGTCAAAATTGAGTTGCAAGATTTTTACCCGAACATAGAAACATATATAGATAATAGAGTTGGTGTGTTTTCTAATTTTGATCCTTAAGGCTGCTACGAATTTGCAGTTTTTAGATTTAAAATAACAAATTACTTCCTAATATTAGAGGGAATTGTGACGAAACAGATTTCTATCGATCTGGCTACTCTTGCGGCTATATGCCTATATATTGTGCCCCTGAAAATGACCAATGGGTGGGTGCGTCCACCATGCCTGTGCCCCAAACAATGTCTGAGCTTCATTCATTTGAGATTGCATAACCAGTCCCTTCTATGATGTGTAGAGTTCGCACTATTTACGTTTATGTATTGGATCAAAACTTGCTGCCTTGGCCATATCTAGTACACTGTGATCAATTGTCTTACGATAACAATAAAACTTTCTATTATCAATCAACTCATCACAAAATTTAAACTAAACGAAATCGAAAATTTTCTGAATGAGGCACTGTCCATACCGTGATCAGTGTGGCCAAAAATCTAGGTAGAAACAAAAAATAAACGTTACACTGAAAATTCTCGTTGACAGTTGACGTTAATCAATGTGGTTAAATTTCGGTTGGCATATACTGTATGTTAGGCCGCCTTTTACATTATATTTTAATTTTTGTAAGTTAAGTGTGCAAATTTAAAACAGTTGAATTTTTAGTCCTGAAGATGCTGAAGAAATATCTGGAAAGATGTTAGGCCAATACTTAGTGACCAAACAAACGGGCGAGAAGGGAAGGATATGTAATGCTGTGATGGTCGCGGAAAGGAAATTCCCTAGAAAGGAATTTTACTTTGCAGTCATGATGGAAAGAGCTTTTGCCGTAAGACATTTTTTGCTTTGTTTTTCCGAGAAATATACTGTTTACAGCCTACTTAATAATTTTTTAGTCCAGCATACCAATATGGGGGGAAAAAGGGGATAAAATAATTAAAAAAATTGTAACTTTAAAACAAAAGCAAGTAGCCATATACGGTTTTCAGATTTAAGTTTTCATGAATATGGGCTACACATTTTGTTATAAAGGCCAAATACGTCGGAGCTTTAGTTTCCGAGTTATTTGAAAAAACTTTAAAATATATTAAAAACATCATAACTTTAGAAGTAAAACTTTTGAAATTGATATGCGGTTTTCAGATTTTGGTTTTCGTGAATATTACCCAAAAATTTCGTTATAAGGTTCAAATCTTTCAAAGTTACAGTTTTCAAGATACTTTCATTTCCTTTCAACATAAAATAATTGATTGTATGGTGGACTATCTGTGCTTTATAGCACCAATTTTTTACAATGATGTTGACACTGAATTTGGGTTAGGTTGGTAAAAATAAAACCAAACTGTTGGTATTATAAATGTAAATAAAACGAAAGAGAAATATCTATCCATAATATTATAAAATTCAGTTAATAACCCAAAAAAAGAATTTTTAATTATTGATAAGAACAAGATTGATTTTATAATGCATGAACCAGTAATATGTATAATTCATATCATTAACAAAATAATAAAAGCGGATCGATAGAAAATAAGCTACGTTAGTTTAATCTTCAAAGTAATTGTTACCTTCCCCTGAAATATGGGCAGGAAACTGTAAAATGTGACATTTTTAGAAAACAATATTTTTAGAATTATCTTTGTTCAACAATCTTAAAAAAAAACACATTTGAAAGAACATAACCTCACAAATTGTTGCGCGCTTTTTGCTTCTAAGAAAATAACATGAAAAACACCCCTATTCTTTATATGAGTTTATTATGCCAACAAATGTTTGATTGTTCCCCGGGGCTTATTCCTTTAATAACGTAGCTTATTCTTCGGAGCTTATTCCTGGAATATCGTAGAAAAAGTTGCACGGTATCGTTTATCTCCCTCATATCAAACAATAACAGGCTCTGAAGCTATCACGAGTTGTCCTAAAATTATCCGACCACGGTCGAACCTCGCCCGGTTGCCGTATATTGAAAGAACCTTATTACACTTTCTTACCTCTGCCTTTAAGCTAGGGGAATGCGCTCTCTTAAAAAAACCATAATCAAGTCAACTTTGCGCGTGCACCGTACGAGCTTGGCAGCTACTGAGCCTTCTTATTGGTCAAAATGAAGGATGTGAACGTTTCTGGCCTTCCTTTTCTACGATATTTAAGAATAAGCCCCCTTGGGATGGCAAGTGTGACGTCAACCTTAAATAAGCAATTAAAGGGTCGCAGCAAATAACGATCAAAGTCCAATTGTTCTATTTTGTCATTATTCATGTTTTTATGTTTTAGTGATCGTTTTTAGGCGGCACGTCGACGCCGTATCATCTTTGAACGTTGTTTTTTCAACTATGAATATTCTTCGCCATGAATAGTTAATAATAGTTAAATTATATTTGGTACAAGCTACAGATGATGGCGTCATTATTTTATTACATCGGCCAACAATGGACTTTGATTTTTATTCGTTGCTACCCTTCAATTGTCTAGTCAATTGTTTCCACTTTCAAGGGCCCAGTTATAATCGCCTCGTCTCAAGGTGGCGTTAACATCGAAGAGGTGGCCGCAGAAAATCCTGATGCCATTATGTACGAGCCGGTTGACATCATCAAAGGCCTTACCAGAGAACAGGCGGAAAAAGTCGCGTGCAAAGTCGGTTTGGCTAAGCAAAAAGACAAGACCGCCGATATGTTGTTGAAAATGTACGACTTGTTTATCAAGAAAGATGCTTTGCTGATTGAAATCAATCCGTATGCTGAGGACGCTGGAGAGACATGTAAGTTTCTTTAATTTTTAGGAGGGACCAATTTTGGGTTTGCACTTTTTGAATAAAAAGTACATTTTATCGTCCATAGGGGGCGCAGTAATCGTTCACAATAAAATTTGATATCACAAAAATTACTGATGACAGTTATTTTTTATTTAGTTTTTTGGCATCATTTGTTTACTCTGGTTATTTTTTCAGATTTCTCTCTTGATGCCAAGTTTAGATTTGACGATAACGCTGCTTTTCGTCAAAAAGAATTGTTTGCCTTACGCGATTGGACACAGGAGGATGAAAAGGAAGTCGCTGCTGCAAAAGTAAGTTCTAAAAGTTTTTTGGCAATACCTACTGCTTAAATCGCGTTTGTTGTTTATTACTTTTCACTTCATAATTCCCCTTCATTATGAACTTCTATTAGTTTTTCGAATGGTGATCTATTTATACAGTTTTATTTAGGAAAATTTTATCTTTTCCCAAAACATTTTACCCAAAAAAAAACTGGATTTTTTTGACTGTCCATTACTTCGATTTTGTCCGATTTCAAAATTGACAGTTTATAAAATTTGACGATAGCGTTTTAATAGGCATATTTGACCCCTCAGTTGCAATTTTTTTATGTACGCCACTGATGAAAAAGTCAACTTTTGCGTGTAGAGCTTTATCTTTCCTGATTGTACTAAGGTATCGCTTTTTAACATCGGGTAAAAATTAAGAAACTTATAATTTGTTCAAATAAGTGGAGAACCAAATTCAGTCAGACCAAAAAACAAACTTTTTTTCTTAAATTAGAACTGAGAATTGAACATAGAACTGCAAAATTTTAAATTTTTAAAATGACATTATTAAAATCCAACCAAAACATCCGAAAGCATATCCAAACAAAAATTTTGTGGCGCACATAAAAAAATTGCAGGGTAGGTCAAAAAACTGTTTTTTTTGAAATTTCCGCCATCTTGGATTTTCATAAATTGGAAGTCTTCGTTTTTCACAATTGTTAGAATTTTTGAAACCAAAAACTTTTAAGTCCCGTTTTTCTGGTCCATCCTCTATTTGGTCCATATAGCTAACCTGAGTTATACCACACTGAAAAAATACCATGTGGAGAAGGGCCCTTGAGTTTTTCTTGTAAGTTTTACGAGCTCTACTGGACTTTAAGCTTTGTTGTTTATAAAAAAGTTGATTTTTGTTTTTATATTTGTTAATTTAAAAAAGAAATTGCTAGAAAACATCAAATGTACAGTGAGATTTAACCGCCCTATTTTATAGTGATCCTCTAAATGTTTTTGTTTTCTTTTCAGTTCGACTTGAACTACATCGCCCTGGACGGCAACATCGGTTGCATGGTAAATGGCGCAGGTCTCGCTATGGCAACCATGGACATCATCTCGCTTCACGGCGGTTCTCCAGCTAACTTCTTGGACGTCGGCGGTGGCGCCACCGCGCAGGCAGTCAAAGAGGCTTTTAAGATCATCACTGCTGATCCTAAGGTAAGCAAAAGTTACACTTCAGAAATAAAAGATAATATTTTAACATTAGGGCTAGTAAAAATAAGATTTTGATTAAGTAAAAACTTCTTTTTAATCTGAATAGTATTGAATTTTTTCTCGCACTCTTTATCGAAAAATAATCAACACATATTTTTTGTTCCAAAATAATATATTTTTTTTAAATTATGATTTTTTTAACTTTCTAACTTTATAAAATTGAAAAGTTGCGTTTTCGTATGAGCTCACCAACAAAATTTTTTAAATATATTTTTTTTGTTATTTAACTCATGTATTCTGCAATTGTTATAAACAAATTAAATGTTTTTTCAACTTGGATAATTTTTTTTGTTTCTTTTTTCTTTTAAAATATGTAGAATCATATTGGGAAGATTGTGTAAAAATTTCAGAGTGGATCTCGAAATACTTTACGAGATATTTCAATTGTATGAGGCTATCACAGGGCGTCTACTATAAAGTTGTTTCGCTACGCGCAGCGCGCGGCTGAAATACCCAGGCTAATCCTCCTTGGATTTTTACCATATAATTAACTATGGGTATGAGATACTATAACGGCCCCACCCTTGCATTTTTTGAACAAAAAAGCCGTAGCGATAATAACTCTCCTCATCAAGTTAGCCTGGAAAAAGCCAAAAACTCCTCTGGACTCGAGCAGGTTGCGGCAGGCATGTGCATTAGATTTTTTCGCCTTTGGCCTTGCCCAGGGCCACTCCTGATTTTTTGGAACCAGAGGATAAGTTGTGCAATCTTTGCAGGATAAAGATTGTGAAAATGAGTGCCAGTAATATTCGTGAGTACATCTTCAGTATCCGTCGATATTGCTTTTAGTTCATTATTTTTCATTCACACGTTCGTTACATTGCGTCTAAAGGCGTTTTCTCGCTTTTAAATTGTTTTAAAAAATTTTTAGAGTTTGACACATTCATTTTCTCGCGTTGCAGCGGTGTCGTCATATTTAAACTGGTTAAAGATATTTCGAAACGGAATCCATTCTCCTGGGCGTGCGCAGAAGTTACGTCAAAATTTTACCTTTTTAATTTTTTTTTCTAAAGACTACTTTTTTTAGATTGGAATGGGAACTCAAAAATTACATGGTGTTTTGCCAGACAAAAATTGCAAACTCAAAGTGAAAACTTAGATAGTGAGTTTTTTGAAATCAGAGCCAAAATACGCACTCAAACGAAAATCATGTTCATCAAAATAAATGCGTATGATTTGCAAAAATAACTGACAAATTTTTTTTAACGAACAATCGATATACACAGCATGACTTCTGTAAATTTCGTTAATATGTGTGCGGGTTATGTAAATAGCAATAAATAACATTAAGAAGATGATTAATGCATCAATTATTTAAAAAAAAAACCTGTGTGAAACCCACATTGCAAAGATAATATGGAATAATCCAGTCATTACGTATCTCTGAACTCTTGAGTCCAGGCGCGCGCTGCGTGGAGCGAAACGTAGGTCTATTATAATTGAAATATCTCGTAAAATATTTCGAGATCCACTTTGACATTTTTACAGAATCTATGATTCTAAATATTTAAAAAGAAAAAAAAAACAAAAAAAATTGGTTCAAGAAAAAAAACATTCAATCTTCGATTTTGAAATTTTGTTATTTCTTTGAGTTTTGGCTATAGTTTGTTTTCCCGAGAGGGGCTTTCCGTGCAAATACGATTTTCTTTCTATTTTCTAGGTTCTTTCTAGTCTGGAAGAATCCCAACTTTTAAAGTTAGTTTTTGATAACAAAGGTTTCTTGACTGATTTTGGTAGTTGAGAGGTTTTATGAATCCGATTTATGGCACCTTAACAACTGCAAATATTCAAGATGGAGGTCATATTTTAAAAATAATAGATTAAGAAAAAAATTTAAGAAAATATAGGCATGTAATACATCAATATAGGATTTTGTGGGCTTTGTGTCCTAGGGGCAGACTATATAAATTAACGTAGTTAACAAATAAGTTTTTGGTTGGTCCACATGTCCTAGAATACCTGGAATTTTATAAAATCCTTCCAGGCCTGATATTTACCTGTAATTTCAGAAAACAAAATATTCCTGGAGTTTTGTGAAGTGCCCTGTAATTTTTTTATCTTTGTTGGTTATGTTTAAAAAAAATGTATATATATATAATAACAAAATAATTATTTGATAAACTTATTTCTCAAGCAATGGTAGTATTAAATTTTGAAAACAAAAAAAATGCCCTGGAATTTTTGTAAAATGTCCTGGAACTGTTACTCTGATGATATATCAATTTGGGGGTTTTTGGGTGCACTAACTTTAGCTTTTGAATTATTAAAATCTTTGGGGGTGATATAAAAGTCTTAGGGGAAAATTTTCGGGGTAAATACATGTGATAATCAAATTGGATTGAATTGGATTTTTTTAATAATTCAAATATGGCTTTTTTAAATTTTGTATAGTTTATTTCTGATTTGAGCTCATTAGGGAGACTATTAAAAAAATTTATTGAAAATGAATAGACCCCTTTTCTATGCATGTGAGCCTGTGTTGTGGTATGTTATACCCACAATATCTGGTGTCAAGGTAGTCTTTTATTTCGAAAGATTCAAATTTTTCTTTATGATTGAATAAAAACAATAACCAATCCTGCCAAAATCAGACGGTTTAAATTTCTAAATCTACCCCTACAGGAATCGAGAAAACCCATGCCAGAGATAATTATTTTGATATTTTGACATTATTCTTAGAGAATATGATGCGCTATTTTCTCTTTTACATACTTCTGTTATCTGATTTGACCAAGTCTGAGTGCCAAGGCGAATCGACTCTGGAAGAGCTTGGTGGCTTTGCTTTGTGGTAAGGCAAATATGACGAGTTTTCTCCTCATTCAGGACTAATTTGTTTTGTGTTTGACCTGTCACAGCAGAGGCAAGATCATTGATGTAAAAAATGAAAAGGAAGGGTCCCATCATACTGCCCTGCGGGATTAGACATGTACTGAATTCCTGCCGAATCTATGACAACTCTGACAACTCTCTGTTTTCTGCCTGATAAATCTGAACGCACCCAATAGTTCTCTTATGCCGTATTTTTCAAGGTTCCGAAGTAAAATTGAGTGATCCACCCACTAAGCAAAAACGAAAAAAAAAAATAAAAAAGTTATTTTCATAGTGAAAAAATCGCTTATAATAACCCGTTTTATAACATTAATGGAAAAAGTAACGTTATAAAACGGGTTACTAAGCGATTTTTTTCACTACGAAAATAACTTCTTTTCATTTTTGCTTAGCGGGCAGACTGTCAAAGACCTTTAATGACATATATTTTGACCCTCAAAGCTCCTTTCAATCTTCTCAATGAAGTAAAAAATCGAGCTACTTACAGATTAACCTTTGAGATAGTTGTGTAAAACTTATCAATTTTTGTGAGTAAAAAATTTTTAACAGTCTGACATGACAATTTGAAATACTTTTGAAAATGCTGGCAACAGTCTTATGATTCGGTTTCTTTAAAATTGAGTGGGGTCGCCTTTTTTAAAAAGAGGTTTTACTAGAGCTAATTTTAAATTCTCTCGAAAAACTTCATATTTCCGAGAATTGTTAATTCTGTAGCATAATTTGGGGCTAAGAAAACAACATAAACTGGGCGCACTATGAAACGCATATTTTATATTTAGGAGAGTATTTTAAACCTTTGTAACTTTTTTAGGTTTTATTATTTTTAAATGAGGTTTTTGGTATCGTTCAGCTGATATTTTTTTCTAAAAAAAGGTTAAAACCAAAGTTTGCCATTTTGTATTTTATTCAGTATGCAAGGTGTGACAAAAATTACTGTTTTTTTTGTCAAAGTTTAAAGTTAACGAAAATTAAAAAAAAAAAATTGGGAAAAATTTAAAATTATCAAATTGGTTATCAAATCTTTCTTAACAAAATTAATTCTCAAATTTTTTATTTTTTTCTTTTGTTTTTCAAAATGTATTCGTATTTTACATTCTTTTGCCTAAATATGCATTAAAAATAAAACGTACCCAAAGTTATTTGGAAAATTAATCTTGATTACCAGTGGCGTCCAAGTTGTGAATTGTAACAGATGTTTACAAAAAATACTTTATATGTTTCACATCAATTTTCTCGCTATTAATTTAAAAAAAAGATAATTTTTTTCAGTTATTAGTAACTAGTGACCATTTCTAGTAAAGCGGTTTTTTATTTTTTTTTAAATGTTAACCAGGGGCGGAGCTAGATTTTTTTTCAGAATACCTTTTTTATTGATATAAAATGGTTACATAAATTAGAAAAAGCAGGTTCAGCTTATAATTTTTTAAATTATTATGTAAAATGTTTTTTTTATAACAAGCAGATCAAGAGCGTGCATATTTTTTTATATTAAAAAGTTTTATTTAAAAATTCTGTGTGATCCTAAAGTGAATTAGGAAAGCCAATCAAATTTTGGTATCATTCGAAAGGTCCAATTTTGCACACCTATTTTGAAATTTTGCACACCCCATGGGAACCCGCAATAGGGTTCTCGAGTAACGAGGCTGTCCTCCCCCCATTTTTCAAGATAGGTGTGCAAAATTGTGCAAAATTAGACGTTTCGAATGAAACCAAAATTTTCAAAAAATATCATCGGGGGGGGGGGGTAGTCTCCCTACTCGAGAACCCTTTTGTGGGTTCCCGTGGGGGTGTGCAAAATTGGACCTTTCGAATGGTACCAAAATTTTCAAAACATATCATCTGGGGGGGGCCAGCCTCGTTACTCATGAATCCTATTGCGAGTTCCCATAAAAGGTGTGGAAAATTTCAAAATAGGTGTGCAAAATTGAGCCTTTCGAATGATATCAAAATTTTCAAAAAACCTTATATATGATTGGTTTTCACTAATTCACTTTAGGATCTCACAGTACTAACATAATATTTGTAAATACAAATTTTTTAAAATAAAAAATTATGCACGCCCCTGATGTGCTTGTTATATAAAAAAAATATAAGCTGAACCTGCTTCCTCTAATTTTAAAATTTATGTCACTTGTACACCGAATAAAATACAAAATGGCAAACTTTGGTTTTAACCTTTTTTTAGCAAAAAATACCAGCTATACCATGCCAAAAACTCTATTTCAAAATAATAAAACCTAAAAAAGTTACAGAGGTTTAAAATACTCTCCTGAATATAAAATATGCGTTTCATAGTGCGCCCAGTTTAGTTACCCAATGGTGTCGGAGTGGCATTAATCGGATTCGTAAAATAGACTCCCTTAGCTACCAAAATCTGTTAAAAATATTTTTATCAAGTACTTTCTCCCAAAGTTGAACATAACCAATTGATACCTCATAAATCATTTTTTTAAAGGTCCATGCCATATTAGTAAACATCTTCGGTGGCATCATGCGGTGTGATGTAATCGCTGAAGGTATCATTGCTGCGGCCAAAGAATTGAGCCTAAAGATGCCAATCGTCTGCAGACTACAAGGCACAAATGTAGACGACGCCAAAGTATTAATTGCCAGTTCGGGATTGAAAATTCTGCCAGTTGACAACCTAGACGAAGCGGCCCGATTGGCCGTCAAACTGTCGAATATTGTAAGCTTAGCCAGAGATGCCAAGTTAGATATTAATTTCGAAATGCCCCTGTAAGATGGTGCAAAGTTTTGAATAAATATTATATTAAATTCAATTTTAAAGAATCGAAATTTGGGACTCGTAGATCACTACTTGTTAGGTTATAAACTGACACAAAATTGTCAAATTTTTGAGTAAATATTCCAAAACAATTGTGTGGTTGAGGGGTATCGGCGTCTCAAGAATACTTAAGTTAATAGATCACGATTCATGATTTATTAACCAAACGAAACATATTTTGTTGGGTAGTTATTAACCTAATTATTTTTACTCCTTAAAAAAAATATTGCTCTTGCAACAACATCTAAACAGAACATGTGGAAAACCTAATTATTTCTTTTGAGATTGTCCACATGGGGCTAACTTGTTTAAATTAAAGTAAAACTTCTTAGATCGTTCAGTAAATAACGGATTGGTTTGAGCCAAAGCAGGAAAACACAATGCTTTGTGCTTTGAGTATGTGTTCGAAATATGTGATGTATTGGTACAAAATAAGTATTAAATAGGAATAGATTAACATGAAACCTCAACCAATATCAAATAATAAAGTGGCCTGTGACTCCCAATCAAGCTTTTATGATGCGCTTTCTGTGTCTCGGTATTTTTTTAAATTTAAACGTATAATATGAATCTTCATTATATAATAAGTTCTGACAAATGGAAAAGTATTTTCCTTCCCAAAACTTTCAAATGTGATCAAATTGTTTTATCATAGCTAAATTTTCGTGTAAGTAGGTAGATAATAATGCACCCATTATACCATTTAACTTTATAATTTTTTTTGTTATTTCTACATACATCGTTTTCTCGTCCTTAAGTTATTTATTTTGAATTTTAAATGTATTAACTACATATTTATTAAATAAAATGTTAATCATTTTATTGGATCATTTTTTCTGCCTTCCTAGTTACTAATACAGTAAAAATGTGACAAGATTTGATTTTTGTAGTGATAATATACCCACACACATTCTAAATTAATAGGAATCATGTCTTATTCCAATTTTGGGTGTCCGGTCATTCTGGAGGTAGACCCGGACAAAATTATATACAAGCTAATTTCTACTGATAATTGTTCTTTGGGGTCTAAATACTATACTAATTAACCGGGGAAACCCCTCCGAACCCCCCTCCAATCCCTCCAAAATCTGCATTTTTTTCAGTTTTATTCGTTTTTCTCAAAAACTACGCTCCGAAGAAAACGCATACTTTATTGTAGGTAATAAAATTTCCTTTTCCAACGATGTGTCGCTTAGTCCCGGTTATTCTATGGTTGACAGTCCAGTGGCATCCGTTAATAAGGGTTATTTAGAAAAATCGACAAAAATCAACTTTATTCATAATTTCATGTGGGAAAAAAGAACATTTGAGTAGAAAGAGTCAAATTGCAAAATTGCGGTTTATCTTAAAATTATTGGCATGTTTGGGCATGCGTAAATTTTTTTTGCGTACTTTGCGGTACTTACGTCGTCGGTGGGTTATTACAAACTACACAACACAAATTCTCATTCTGAATAATTTCGACTTTTCCCATTAGCCTCAAATCAAGCAAATGCTATATTTTGTGAATGAGATGAAGTTTATTTTAGACAAGCGTAATAGATTGGCATGATCCTATAAGGCAAAACACATTGGCGTCCACCTATTAAGGTTGTATAAATAAATCGAGTTGTATCAAAAATGAAAAGATGTTTTTTTTTTAAATAATCGTTACATTTTATTTTTTGCCGTTTTACATTAAAAACAAAAATAAAAAAGTAACAACACTAAAATAAACTAAAAGGAATAATTTTCTTTCGAATTTGTTGCTAAAGAAATACATGAAATTAGTCTAATAAACTGTCCTCAACTTCAACCAAAGAATGGACATTTGTGTAGTGGAGACCCAAACAGTTTCTACAACTCGTAGTACATTTTAAATTAAATTTATTGCAGTAGCACATTCTGCACAATCAGATTTGCAACTGCAAAAAAGTAATTTTAAAATATATTCTGGAGCAATTTCCTTTAAATCATCTTTCTTATCTTTCTTATCCCATCTCAAATTCTTAGGATTTAATCTGCCTTAGAACATTGAACTACTAGGAGCTTTTTTTTCAGATCTAGGGCAGGGTGTTTGAGTTCAACATCTTCATTCCATTGTTGTCATGTTAACCTAATACGTTTTCCCCTGTTTTTAATATTATTTAAAATACCTTCAATAATTTTTAGTTCCATTTAAAAATCTATGTTTCTATAATACTAAACTATAACTATAAAAATGTATTCAAGTAGGATGTACAGCTATAAAAATAAGAAAAAGGTGCTATGGAAATCCTTATTCACACTGAAATTAATGACAAGCCGGCAACACAGATTTCCTGCCGTTGTTTACCAAAAATGGCCAAATATGACGAATTCTAACCTAATATTTAGTAATAATCAGCGGCGGCTCGTCAGGTGAAGGCTCTTCACCAAAAAAAATAAATTAGGAAGAAATTTGACCAATACACCTGCTATTTTAGACCTTAAAAAATATTTATGTTTGATACAATAATATTAATTTAATCCAAGTGGGCCACGACTCCGATGGACAATACATAAACGCTGATTGCACTTTGGCGCGCTCCAGCCATAGAATAAATACTATCCAGCCGACCGCCCGTCGCTTCTAAAAGAATAAAGCCCTATGCCTACCAACGCGTGCCCATGCAGGGTTTTTTGACGCAAGGAGTTTTTTGAAGCGCGCGTGTCGACCTTGAAAATGAAGGGTGAAAAGTTGCATGCCTTTTCTGTCCACACCTATGCATCTTTTTCACACAGAATAATAATAGGTTAAATCTGGTGGATTTTCTGGTTCCAAATATTGATCAATAAATGTCTTGGGGTCTGAACCTTAAGAAGTATATTAAATTGTCGCTAGATGGCGCCAGATTACATTTTACCAAAAATGTGAATAAAATTTTTTTATAATTATTATTAATATTAAAGGGCTGAAATATTATATTTTGTTCTTTAGTTTTTTAAATATTGTAATAAATGAAGGACCTAAAAGAAGACACAAAAAAATCCCAAGTACCTACTTCTCAAATTTTAATTTTAAGTTCAAATGAATATTAAAAATTCATTTTTTAGTCGCTAAAATTAAATTTTTACTAAGATATCTATCCGTAATAATTTAAACCTGTTGTGAATAATTAAATTTAAATGAAACACTATATTATCGATGAAAGTAATTATATTAAAAATTTTCCATATAGAAAAGTCCTAACAAAATTGGCAAGGCACTATAATTATTTCCTCTATAGCTAAGTGCCGAACTGTATGTAGAAGAATGTATAATAAAGACTTGTGTGACTCACTTAACTTAACTGGCAACTTGTTAATTGTGGTATCTGAAATAAATAAAAAACAAATAAAAGAAAAAATATTTTTGATATAAAATGTTGGCATATTTAGTATACAAACCCAGGCAAAAAACCCCATAAATTCTCATGAAAGTTGGTGAATTTTTGTATTGTTTTATAGCTGTAAAACTGATACAGAAACAACAAAATTTATGACATTTATCTTAGTTTTTTTTAAAAGTTTGTTCCACATACCACTTAGAAAGCATATAAAACCTGATACTGATTTATGGAAATTTTTATAGGTATATCTCAATATATTTAGTTACATCATAATTTAAATAATCTAAAAATGGATAAACTCATCCCATATTACAGTTCTCTTTTTGTTGTTGACACGTTGACACATTATGGAGCTGATGAATACTACATCTTTACAACTGTACAGTTGTCCATACTTCCTGGATTTTAAGTTGATACATGCATGATGGCGACATTGGAAAACGGTTCATTTGCTGAATTTTTTTCAAGTGGGTTTATTTTGATGGCAGGAACTAAAATAAAAATAAAGTTACAGATCAAGCAGAAAAACTCTAGCCAGAGAGTATGTGAGGATATTTTTGGGCAATTAGAATAATTTACATTAATTGACAATAGGTAGGTACAAAAGATTTGTCTGTTGTTAGCACCTCGGTTAAATAATTTTTTTAAATGGGATAAAAGGATAATAGACAATATGTTTGCTCATCTCTTGTTTATTCTTTTTGAAACTATTAATCGGAAGGTTTGTTCTAGCTATAGAGCCCCAAGTTGAGATATTGTAACTACCTATATGTGTTATAATATTAAATAGCTTAAACTGTCATTTTATAGTTAGTACCAGAGGCTAATTAATGATACATATACACAGTGTTGTTCAATCTCACACTGCAACAAGAGCAGCCATCAAGAGTGTTTCCAATCTATAAATTCAAATTAACTACAAGCTTTGGCTTAATTACGACAGTCACCTCCACCTTCGTACTTGGGAGGGGGGGAAGAAAGGGCTTAGTGGCTCAAGTCACCGCCAAATCAAATATCACAACCTAAAGATTGAATTTCTTCCCAAAATCAAGAAAAAAGTGATGTTATTTAGAATATGCTGATGTGCAAGCCCCCCCCCCAGAAACAATTTCTGCATATGCCACTAGTCTGTACGTATCTTTTTTACACAGGCTGTTGTAGCTTATTATCACAAATGCTTAGGTTACAACAGTCGAGAAAAACCTGATCTTCTCAATTTTCACAAAAAAACCAACCAAATTGGCTGACCTAATCAAAACCCAATACTAAAAAGCACTAACCAAAGGGTCATTCCATATCAAATCAACCAAAAAATCACAAAAATTTTACGCGACCAATTCCAATTTTGATGATTTTTGGTATATATTTTCTTCTTACCATAAAAGTTGAAAATGCAAATTTTTAGATTTTTTTGATTCGTAGTTTTTTTTTTTTTAATTTTTCAAAATAAAAAAGTCAGCATTTTGACCTTAACAAGAATGTACAAAACTAGCAATATCTCGAGAACCACTTACACTAGGAAAGTAATAAATGGCTCATTTTAAAGTCATTTTGAAGCTCTTTTTTATGAAATATCACAACATAATTTTAACAAAAAAAAAAATTGGAAATAAAAAATTGAAAAAAAAAAAATTGAAAAATTCAAAAAGGCCATTTTTAATTTTTTTGAAAAAAATATATAATTTTGGTCAAAGTGTTACTTAATTATCTACAAAATTTTATGATGGAGAAATGATGGGTTCAATGTCAAAAAAAATATCAAAAATATTAAGTACATTTTATAGGCAATTTTTCATGCATGTGACATTTTTAATAAATTTTTTCACATTGAACCCATGATTTGTCCATCTCAAAATTTTGTGAATAGTTTAATAACACTTTAAAGAAAATAATATAATTTTTTGAAAAAAATTAAAAATGGCCTTTTTGAAATTTTTCAAAAAAAAAATCAAAAATTTATTTTTTTATTTTTTTTTTCAATATATGTTATGCAATATTCTCATATGAAAGGTCTTTATAAGAGCTTTAAAATGAACCTTCACCTACTTTTCTATTATAGGTGGTTCTTTGGATATTCCTAATTTTGTGCGCACATGTTAAGGACAAATAAGTGACTTTTTCGATTTTCAAAAATTAATTCAAAATAAACAACTGGTCAAAAAAGTCTGAAATTTTGGATTTTCCAGTTTTTTGGTAGGAAAAACATGTATACTAAAAATCATCAACATCAGAGATGGTGTGGTAAAATACCCTGGTTGACTTGATATGGACTGACCCTAGGGTCATTCCATATCAAATCAACCAAAAAATCACAAATCAATTTAGGTCAAAGTGTTACTTAATTATCCAAAAAATTTTATGATGGAGAAATGATGGGTTCAATGTCAAAAAAAATATCAAAAATATTAAGTACATTTTATAGGCGATTTTTCATGCATGTGACATTTTTAATAAATTTTTTCACATTGAACCCATGATTTGTCCATCTCAAAATTTTGTGAATAGTTTAATAACACTTTAAAGAAAATAATATAATTTTTTGAAAAAAATTAAAAAAGGCCTTTTTGAAATTTAAAAAAAAAAAAAATCAAAAATTTTTTTTTTTATTTTTTTTTTTCAATATATGTTATGCAATATTCTCATATGAAAGGTCTTTATAAGAGCTTTAAAATGAACCTTCACCTACTTTTCTATTATAAGTGGTTCTTTGGATATTCCTAATTTTGTGCGCACATGTTAAGGACAAATAAGTGACTTTTTCGATTTTCAAAAATTAATTCAAAATAAATAACTGGTCAAAAAAGTCTGAAATTTTGGATTTTCCAGTTTTTTGGTAGGAAAAACATGTATACTAAAAATCATCAACATCGGAGATGGTGTGGTAAAATACCCTGGTTGACTTGATATGGACTGACCCCAAAGCAACCCATCCACATAAACGGTAAATTGTCATAACTTTTGCCACAGCCTTAATAGCATACAAATTAATTAAGTACTTACTATGGTCTTGGATCCACAACATTTATTTCTTGTTGAAGCAGCTCTCTCAATCACAAAAACTTTTGCAAAACAAACAAAAAAAATGGGAATTTGACAAGAGAATGCCAATCTGGAAATAATTTTTAACATTTTTAAAACAAAGTCCCTAGAATTCCTCAGAAATGCAAGCGATTCTAGTGGAAAAATAGAACTTGCTCTATTTTCAATGCTGGCATTCCCGCGTGCATCTAAAAATATATTTTTAATTTTTAACAGGTTTTGTCAGGATAATTCTGAAAAATAATTTATTTGCTGCACTTTCCTGGTAAAACTGTAAATTACTCAATTTTCTTTCATTTTATCGAAGTTTAAAAAAAATATTTTAGGTTATCTTAAACGTCAAAAAGATGCACGAGACACACACGAGGTGTTGCCAACATAGGTATTTCTAGGAAATTTGGGCAAAAACGCATGCAACTTCATGCATTTCTGGTGAGTTTCGTGGAAACGCGCCGGTGTGAACAGGAAACGCCGAGTGCCCACCCCGCTTCAAAGCACCCTGCATGGGCACGCCTAGGTGTGCACAGGGCTTAAAGAATCGAATTATCGAAATCAAAGCAGCAAGTGAAGAGCCAACATACAGTCAAGTGGCTTTGATATTCACCGTTGCTATGGTTACGTGACGTCAGCCACGCGACAGCATGTAATAATTTATATTGCCATGAAGTGCAACTAAAAAATAGTTTATTCGTATGCACTATTGTTTTGGCATTTCTTCCCGAAATTAACGGTTATAGACATCGTTTTTACGTTGTTTACTGTGTGATTCGAAAGATTTTTTTTATTTTTCCAGTTAATTTAGTAGTGTTTGTAAAAATGAAGTCAATGTTTGTTTAAGTACCCACTAGCTCTTCACCATTTTTTAAGGCCACGAGCCGCCGCTGGTAATAATTTAATTTAACGTACCTGTGAAACGAAATACTGCGGTCCCCCGGCTTCTGTTTCAACTTGCATATAATAATACACTTCTGAACCATTTTTCGCCACAAACTTTTCACAAAAATATCAAAAAAACACTATTGACAAGTGCTGAAACTTTCACTTTCAAAACAATAATGACATTCCAGGAAAAATCGAGAAACCGCTATAAACAATCAATGTTGCCACGTTGACTACAAAAGAAGATGTTTGAGGAAAACACTTGTTAAATTTTCAAAAAACGTCGAAAGTTTTAAATAGGTTGTGAGTATTATATATTGTGTATATTAGCTTTTTCAACATTTATCTTAAACCTCATTAATTAATAAACAAGCGTCAAAACTTAATCCAAATTTAATAAGTTTTTGTTGCATAATTTTGTTATTAAAATTGGCAACACAGATTTCTTTCTCCCCTTTCCCCACTGTAGATGTTGCACTCAATCAACCAGTGTAACCAGACAGACCAGACTCCTTCTAGTAGTTCAATGTTCTAAGGAATTTGCAGATAAAACTTCGCTGGTGGGAGGCAAAGACGCTAATTCGAATTCGCTAAACAATTTTTGTCGAGCAACAATTTGATTGTATTTTACAGGGCGAAAATTTTTCAAAGAGTCAGACTTTTCTGCGCTATACCAAGCTAAGATAAATTCCTCGCCTATTTTACACAGCAATTGGCTATCGGTTGTCTCTGTTTTAAACAGCAACAACTGTTTAGCCAAAGATTTATTCTTCTCGATGACATTCATAGAACAGCATATATATAGGAATAAAAGATTTTCCACAACTCACTTTTCTAATTGAGATTTTAGATTTTACTAATATTGAAGGAAAAATTTAGCGCTCTAATAAATTTACAGAAAATATTTGTGGCGTGGAGGTCAAAGGGTGAGGGAATAAATCGGAAAAAAGTTTTTCCTCGACCAGGATTTGAACCCGAGACCTCTAGAATACCAGTCTAATGCTCTACCAACTGAGCTACCGAGGAACTGGGGTTTTGACTGGCTATTCGGAAATCCTTTCGTCCGATTCATTTGTTAGTAGTGGGGAGATCTTTGAAGCCTACTACGGCTTTAAAAACCTAGAGATGTTATAAATTATTTTTTATTATTTATATTATTTATCTATTACCCAACTAGCAATTTTTAGTTGTGCAAGTTGTAAAAATTAGAGTTGCACTAATTTTAAACGTTGTTTTACGGATAAAGAATAGTTATCATGGCGACCGTCGACAACTTCGACTATTATACGACGCCTAAACGTTTATCACAACTGCAGTCACCATCACAACTATTTATGACCGTCTATTTTACTAACAGTAATTCCTTAGTTGTGAAGGCGCCGACTGCAATTCGGTGTGTGCTAAACCGTAAATTGCTCAATTTGCCCCACGTTTTCTGGCCCGTTTGTTGGAGACGCGGGCACGCCTGTTTTCATCTAACCAAGTTTTCTGTTACGTTTGCAACAAACCAATTTTGGAGCACTGCTGTCTGTCATACAAACGTCAAAAGTGTTTTGTAGAGTTTCTATTAGTTTTGTTTCAACATTTTGCGCTATGAAAAGGAACAAATTGTATAAATATTCTTCGATATTTTATAGTCGCAGAAGACTTTAGCCTAGCATTTAGCTGATATACCGGATCAAAATGTGTCATCTTCTGTGTGGCGGAAAAGAAAAAGGAAGGTCCTGTGTAAACAACAAGGACGGAAATTAAGTGAGCAGCAGAAAGCCAAACTGTGGAGCAATTTCGATTGGGTAAAAATTGAGGCGTGTTCGCGTCTTTTAAGTTAGGGGATCAGTTCAAAACAAAGTTAAGTAGTTACAGCGGTCGAGATACGGGACTCCTTTGGTTGTCATAGAAACTAATAAGTGCCGCCATGATTGATTGTAAAAACCACTGTATGCTAATATGTAAACAAACATAATTTTTTTTTTTACCTTTTTCTACAATAAACTACGATCTTTTTGCGTGTAAAAATTCGTATTTTGTTCTTAGGAATCCTAAGCAACACCTTCAGAGGTTTTTCGAAGCAAGTTTTAAGTCATGATTTTTTTTTTAGTTTCATAAAATCATCTTAATCGAGGGCGCGCTTGTTTTTTTAAAGCTGCGACCTGCACATTTGACAGTAAACTACCGTCTGTTTATATATTTTGGCATTGGTTCGCATGTTTTGATGATGCAAAACATGATATATGACATAGAATATAATTTTATTTTAATAATATTATGGTGTTAATTATCATTTTACGTAATGAACAATATTTTGAACAAATAATTGTACTCCAAAACCCATTGAACTATTACTTCAACTGTAGTCGCGATCGGGACGTTGACTCAACCAAAAAATCATCCACCAAATTGGTGCAAAAGTGGGTGGTGTTTGAGTAAAAGTAAACGTTGCGACGCAACGTTGACACGCGGTGCACAACGTTGAGTCGTCGACAAATTGCTAGTTGGGTAACCAACGATACTTCAAAGGCTAGTAGGTAGTAGTACCCCACAAAAAATGCCGGTATGGCAAAGTGCCTTACAAATATTGGCATCTATTGGCAATGAGAATTTGACGCACGGCAATCTGTGCGTTATAAATACCTTAAACACTCCTGTGTGAGCCACCGGCCGAGCGGCGGCAACGAATACGTTTAAAATGATGGCAAATACACACTTAGCATGGTTTAAATGTAGAGGAGTACTGCATACTAAATACCGGCATTGCAGGCAATATTGGCAAAAAATGTATGGGGTGATTCACCATATTTTTCCCACTACATAGCTCATTTATTATTAGAGATAGAAAAATAGTTTAAATACAAAAGTTGATTAGTTCTTCACAAATTTTAATAAAATTCAATAAAAATTTTCAAAACGTCAAATTTAGACTTAGACATCAACTTTCTTATTTTAAATTGAACACACTGTATATTTTTTAAAATTTCGGTAGATCTTGTAGGGTTTATGTTTAGCAGTTCTCGAGTGAAATAAAAAATAATTTGCCATAAGGGCGATGTGTTAGCCAAGGAAAAAGAGTCTAGGTGGTTCTTTGTTCAACACATTGCTCTTAAGTCAACGTTTTTCTTGGAAAATATACAGGGTGTTCCATTTGAAATAAGAAAGTTGATGTCGAAATTTGACATTTTGCAAATTTTGGTTAAATTTTCTTAAAATTTGTGAAAAACTAAGCAACTTTTGTATTATTTTTTTTCTATCTTTAAGAATAAATGAGTTATGTAGTTAGGAAAATATGGTGAATCACCCTTACCACTAAGTGCCAAACCCACGCAAAAATTAAAAGTTTAAAAGTGCACCTCCTTGATTGGTCGGCTCAATAGGGATGCACTGATGCCACTGATAATTGGCTTTTTCTCCCTATTTAAAGTATTTATGCATAAAATAAAAATTGTAATGATTGTGGATTAAAAATAAAATAATGCACATAATTTACGAATGCACATTTATTTTATTTTATCCTTAAACGAACAAAAATTCCTAGAAAAACCAATATATAATAAATAAATGTTACCATAAACAAACACTTATACACTTATATTTATATCCTAACATGAAAACAGGAATAGAAACCATATGAATAATATTTGTCGTCTTGGTCATGCCAAAGGTAGAGGAAAATTCTTTCATAAATTGATTTAAATATTTATTAAGAGGAGGTTTTCCATACCACAGTAAATTGCAACAGGGAAAATTTTATTTAGAATCTCTTTGATTGTGTATCAAAAATATAAGGTTTGCTTCAGTTGCTTTATATAAAAATTCCTTGGCCAAAAATTTAAAAACTTAGTACTTCCTTCTTCTTGTTATAAGATAAGATGAAGATTTATTCAGCATCTTTTTTCCTGGATGTTCTGCCCCCTTTCCAGTCACAAGCCTTAGTAGCATCTTCAACGACAGAATGAGGAAAAGTTGGTTGACTTCTTAAAGGATTTTTTACAGAATCTAAAAAAGTTTAAATTGTTTAAAAGTATAGTTGTAAATTATTTTTTTTTTTGGATAAACCAGTATTTTGTTTTAGGAAAAAGTAGGAAAAGTGACAAAATATCGGTTTTTCAAAAAAAAAATAAAAACTTTAATCTAGTTGTTTTATTGGCAAATTTACGTTAAAATAAAAAAATAGTACCACAGACGAGTTTTTTCAAATTAATTTTAAAAAAGATTTTAAGAGATTAACTAAAGACATCTCAGTTTCACAAGAAATTTAAGGGTCATCATTCTCTGGGTCAGCAAGATAAATTTCAGTGTTAGAAAATAACTTGGACGTAGACTGAATTGATGAATCTTTAGATGGCTCGATCCAACACTTCAACTAAAAAGCCAGTTAACTCTTTTTTGATATAGTATCCTTTAGCCTAACTGAGAGAAAATTCATGTTTTACCTGTCAATTTGGTTATAAAAATGGCGGCAACAGTAGGCTAAATGGCACTGAAGGCTGAACACAGGTAGGAGTTAACTGGCTTTTTAGTTGAGAACGGTTTTGCTCCATTACAAAAGAAATTTGTAAATTATTAGTGTCAGTATCGCTTTGAACTTTGATTTTCTTGTAAAGTGGCGCCTAGATCACGATTTAACGCTGGGTTGATACAGGCAAATCAAAATAAAAATTAAAAAAAAAAAAATAATTAAAATTAAAATAAAAGTTGAATGAGCTTATGGGGAACAGTGTAGGCATTTATACAGCATAAATAAAAAGATGAGTAACTTTTAACATTTATTTTTATGGTAATGAGAATTAGGAGATGAAATGATGATGAAAAAATATGACACAGGATTTATGTAAAAGACAACCATCTGTCAAATTGCAGAATCGGCAGATGTACCTTCAATTTGAAGGAAAATTAAGCGTATCTACGGAGACAGATATAATTATCTTTACAGATATCCTAAGCTCTGGAGTTGATAAATTCCTTTTTTAAATTTATTTTTATCTTAAAACGGATTTGAGCATGCCCCTTTGACGCACATAACCTCACTTTCATTTGTTTTTGTAATGTAAATGGGGGTTTTTTGCAGTTTTTGGTTTGTTTTTAACATATATTATTAAGGAAAACAGCACCCAACCCAACCCAGCAAAAATGACGATTTTTGGTCGCTTTACGGTTAGTTCTGAACATTTTTAAGTTCACTCTAGGCCGACCTTATTTAAGAACAAAAGAATATGAGTACTTACTCAGTATCGGCTTCCACATACATGATGACTTGAAACTCAAACTAAATTTAAGCCAATTTTAAAAGAAAATTGCAAAACACAAAAAACAAACCACCAAAAGGAACCCACATAGGAACTATAGGAAGAATCCGCAGAATATTATTAAAATGCGTCGGCAAGTACGTCAAGTTATCAACTGCACGACAGATGTCAATCGCGCGGGAAATTTAAAAAATACGGCGTTCAAAAGACACGATATCCGGCAATGCGTTTGATCGGACTGGAAAGGTGGTTTAGAAATGCATGCAATTTTTAAAGAAACGATTGCGTTTCACTTGGTATGTAAAACACGTTTTTCAGTTATTGGCAAAATAACATAAATTTGCCAATACATCAGCACTAGTAAATAATCATTGCCAAAATAGCGCAATTTTGCCAATAATACAACTGTAGTAAATAACCAATGGCATTCACTTGCCAATATTGCCAATAAAGCAAATACACCTTACCACCTTTCATTGTTTGGTAGTAGCTAGTAGGCTTCAAAGATCTCGCCCCACTACTAACAAATGAATCGGCTGAAAGGATTTCCTCCAGTTCCTCGGTAGCTCAGTTGGTAGAGCATTATACTGGTATTCTAGAGGTCCCGGATTCAAATCCTGGTCGAGATAAAAAAAAATCCGATTTATTTCTTCATTCTTTGCCCTCTACGCCACAAATCTTTTCTGTAAATTTATTAGGGCGCTAAATTTTCTCTTCATTTTGTAAATATATTTGGCTGAAATTATTAGTTGGAAATTCGCCATCTGACACCTCCAATAAAACGCTATTTGTCGTGTATCGTTGGTTGATAGATAAATAGAAATTTCGTACAACTAATAATCACATTCACGTACCTCCTGTCTTTATAACATCTCTAGGTTTTTAAAGCCGCAGTAGGCTTCAAAGATCTCCCCACTACTAACAAATGAATTGGACGAAAGGATTTCCGGATAGCCAGTCAACAACAGTTCCTCGGTAGCTCAGTTGGTAGAGCATTAGACTGATATTCTAGAGGTCTCGGTTCAAATCCTGGTCGAGGAAAAACTTTTTTCCGATTTATTCCCTCACTCTTTGCCCTCTACGCCACAAATCTTTTCTGATTAATAATATTAGTTACCTTGCCAAGACCAAGTGAATTATTAGGCCTCAACATGGTAGACATTATCGCTCCTGGAGTGTTCGATAAGCAGCACCATTAGATCCGTATCTTGCCCAACCAAGACCACTAAAGCGTCTGTTTCTTGCGCAATTTTCGTAGCTCTAGTTGCTATGAGAAAATCTATGTCGGCTTCTGCTTTTTTACAGAAATTCCAGCAGCGCAAAATTTTGTATCCAAAAAGTTGATAATTTGATCTTTATTGGAGCTTATAGCTAAAAGACTGCTGGTTTATGGATAAAACCTCTGGGGTTACGTTGACAATTTTTCCTTGTACTTTAAAAGTTCTTCGTTGGTGTTCGAAAATTAAAAAAAATTAGATGCCGATTTTCCAAAATTGATTTTCCTACGCAAACAAATGGTGATTTTATATTTGAATAGGTAAGTAAACATGATCAAAAATTAATGGTCTTTAATACAGGATGCTCAACTTGAACTTTCCCCAATTTCTAAGGTGGAAAGTTGGGGGACCATTGGCGGCGGGTAAAAAATACACCCCGCGGAGTATATTTAGATAAGTCCAAAACATTTCTGGTTTTGATCTGTTTCAGTCATCTAGAATATAATATTATTTATAACATGAAATAAAGACATGGGTCACGTCACCTAAACAGAAAATATTAAAAATACAAAGCAATATGTAGCACACCTACATCCCATAGTTGGTGCAGGACTCTTTACTGCGTTGAGGCTCTGCATAAATATTTTGGTACGAAACCATCTTGTTTGCAGGAACACTTCACCAGCCCTTTAAGTGCCTCATAAACCACTGTCCATATTGGACACCAACGATCGTTCTCCTATTTCCAGTACCAATTTTTTGGTGACGGACTTATGCTGTTTATTTCCAAGTAGTTAAGTACCCCATAGAATTTTATATAGTGATGTTTTGATTCCAACAGAAAATCGTAATTTATAAAAAAAGAAACCACTTTAGAATTTGCCACCAACCCCGGCCCATGCTCTATTCAGTTTTGTGCAGGGGCGTGTACGAACTGCGTTGGACGTGGTATCATTCGACACAAATCAATGTCGTTCCCTTAGGGCCCTGAGATCTGCACTGAATTTCACTTGTTTTTGGTGCTTCCTGTTATATTTGAACCGGAAAGAACATTTTCAAAGCTGATGCTAATAAAGAGCTTTCTAAGGTCCGGCATGAAACAAAATCGCCTTAGCTCTTTGGAAATAATCTCCGTAGAGAAGAAAAGAGCAAGATATGTAGATTTGGACAAAGTTGTGAAGTTTCGTTCGTTAAGGCAGTGGTTCCCAAAGTGTGCGCCGCGGCGCCCCGGGGAGCCGCGAGAAGAAACCAGGGGCACCGCCAGGCGCTCCTAATAAGATAGAATTTGAGTTACGTTTGGCAACGTCGGCACCGCATCCGCTATTAATCGAGCCTCGAGCCCTAGAGAGCAGAGCAAGTTTCTAGAATTTCCAGAAGCCCCTATTCGACCTGCGTGTCGCTCGACGAGAATTATCGCGAGCGCTCTTTGACAGTATTTAAGTCGCCGTAGTCCGCTTTGCTAGGTTAGTTTACTGTAAGAGGAATTGTAAGCGGTTGAACTGTTATGATAAATAGAAGTAGTAATAGAGAGTTTTAGTAGTGATACAAAGTGTTGTGATTTACGAACTCGGGAGACATAAACGTTCCAATATCGGATCGGTTGCTTCGTTTTTTTCGTAAAAAGTTAGTCACAAGATGGAAAAATTTTTGTTAAATAAGGAAATTGATAGATCGAGACAGAGTGATCAAGCATCGACAAGTGACGGAGGGGTAAAAATAAGGAAACATCGCAAGTACGATATTAGCTATTTAAACTTTGGTTTTACTTCAGTAAAACAGGAAAGACCGTGTGGCTAGTAAGCTAAAACACCATTTCGAAACCATTTATCCTACGATGGTTGGAAACTCACGCGAAAGTTGCAGAATGTACAAAAACAAAAGAACGTGTTTACTCAACAAACTTCAGTACCTAGCAACGCACTGCTGTCCTCTTTCAAAGTGGCATACAGGGTGGCGAAGTGCAATAAACTTACACCATCGCAGAAGCACTTATTTTACCGGCTGCTGTCGACATGGTTAACATTATGTTAGGAGAATCGGCGGGAAAACTAATTTCAAAGGTACCTTTATCTAACAACACTATTAGTTGAAGAATCCATCATATAGCTGAAGATCTTAATGATGAATTGATAGAGAAAATGAAAGGCAAGGAATTTGGTCTGCAAGTTGATGAGGCTACTGACAGTAATAAAGATGCACACCTTATTTGTTACGTACGCTTCCTGGATGATAATATTATTGTTGAACATTTTCCTGGAAGAGGAAGGTCATGCAAGCTCCAAATACTTAAGGATCCCGATTTTTTGCTAAATCTGGCATATTTGTGCAATATATTTGACAAACTGAATGCCTTAAATCTGTCTCTCCAAGGCACTAACATGCATATCTTGAAACCATCAGAGAAAATTACAGCATTTAGGAAAAAGCTGCAGTTGTGGATAAAAAAAATTAATGAAGATGGCGGTCAAGATTGTTTTCCAGAATTGCATAAATTCTCAGCCTCTAATGAGCTCGTTATCTCTCAAGACTTGCTGTCCCTTTTCACCGAACACCTTTCGAAACTCTAGGAATGGCTTGCAAAGTACTTTACAGAAGAAAATGTCGAAAAATTTGCATGGATTCAAGATCCTTTCCATGCACAATCTCCACCAGAATTCACTTCACTAGAAGTCTTATTGAACTCTCTTGCAACAACAGCCTAAAATCAAAATTCGGTTCTTCTGATTTGGTGGAGTTTTGGGTATCCGTCAAAAATGAATATCCGGCTCTAAGTATAAAAGCTTTGAGGATTCTAATCCCCTTTGCAACATCCTATTTATTCGAAGCTAGTTTTTCAGCTGTAGCTGTGATAAAGAGCAAATATCATTAAAAAATCAACGTGGAGCAAGAAATGAGAGTGGCAGTGTCAAGCCTTATTCCCCGCTTTGAAAAAATGTATGCAGATCACCAAGCTCACCCGTCACACTGATTTTTTTTTCCTTCAATAATAATGTATTCTTGTGTGTTAGTTTAATAATAAACCTATATGAGCGTTAGATTGGAGTTGTTTTCATTCATGTGTTTTTTAACTAGTGCCAATATATTTACAATGGTGTTAAATAAAGTGTTGTACAACGCTTGCTCTTTGCTACTATACAGTAGGCAAGTTGCAAGCACATATTTTATACACTTTGTTGGACACAAATTTATATGCATATTGCGAGTAGGGGCGCCCTGACTGAACCCCTGAACTGTACTCAAACCTGTAAGTGCGCCGCAAACTGAAAAAGTTTGGGAACCACTGCGTTAAGGTACAAACGCAATATCTAAGTTATTTTATAAGTGTATAAAAATCTTGTAGTACATTTTTGTTGGTTTTCTTTGTTAGTTTTATTATATATTATAAAAATTTGTAACAATGAAATATAGGCTGAAAACAATAGTTGTTCGATTTTTTTTACTATCAAATATCAGGGTTTTACATTAAATATGGCCTCCGCATTAATGCATTAACTTTCTTGTTGTCGAAAAAAAAAAATCAAATAGAACAGGGGAGCACCCTAAAAAATTTTGCGGAGGGGCCTCAAGAAAATCTAACACGCTTCTGGTTTTGTGTACAGGCGGGGCACGTATCGTAAAAAAATGCACGCATTAAAAGTTTTGTACCAAAAAATGTGACTCCCGCCCTTACCAAATGAGGTCCAGAATATATGTGTACTGTTTAACTTTTAACACAAAATAAAAGCAATTTCATGCATGATTTTACTGCAATTCTGGGAAACTCGCGTAAATTTGCTGTTTTTGTTCTCATCCCCATTTTAGATCTAGTTCCCTAACTGTATAAAATGGTAATTATATGGTGACAAAATGCTTTGACCTAACTAAACTTGAATAGTAATTTAATAAGTGAAACTAAATATTTTTTTTATTAACAAATGGACGGCCTAAGTAAATCCACCCCTTAAACTCTAATAATTCCCTCTTTACTTTTTTTTTATACGAATACAAACTGATTAAATATTTAAAACACACGTAGAAAATTGTTAGCAAGGTGAAGAAGCACCATTATGCATTCGCAAAATGCGTTCAATTATGAATGAAAGAGAGTCTTTTTGTTGTCATTAATGTGCATTAAATAAACCCTTAAACACTGATTATTGTGAGGGTGGTTTTCGATGGGAAACGTTTATATTTAGTGTGTGTAATATCGAATTTTTTATGAACATGTGGAAGTTTACTCGGACACCACGTATGCACATTGTTTGTGATGGTCGTATAATGGGATTCTTGCAAATTTTTTAGTTACCGCATATTCGAAAAACATTTTCGACCCCTATCTTTTCTTTGTTTGAAAAAGTTACTGTAAGCGGAGAAAAAAGAGTTTGGAAAACTGCTAATTCGGCCATCATCAGTGTTGCCAGGAGGTTGTTTAGGGAAAAATTATCATAGTTTTTATTTTTGCATCACATGCGCTTAAAATGTATTTTTATTGTTGAGTGGCCAAACATACTGGATTATTAATTTCAATTTCGCAAGATGTACCTACAGTTTTTGTGCTTTTTGTTTCACAGTAAAGGAGAAAGTGAGAGAGTAGATGATCAGATGACCGACGTCGATTAATCGAGTTTATAGATCGGGAGTTGACGTCAGCTGTTGTTAATATACATATATAACTGCTCTTATAAGTATTCACCTACTATTAATTCGAATTTTCAAAAATTAAAAAAAATATATTGTTCTAACCATAAAAAGCATATGGTATGGAGGACTATTAAAATCGTGAAATTTTGACTTTTCTTAATTTTGTCAAAAATGAGTTACTAAGGTTCCAAAACACCTTAATCGACAAAAACAAAGTTGTCTGTCGGTCTGTTGTTTGTCTGTATACATGATAACGCACTCGATTTTAACGAAATTTGGTAGAAAAATCCTCTATCGCCTGACCATGAACTGATTAACTTTTGGGTAGGGTGGTGGTGGGTTGAAGGGGGGAAAAGGGGGATAAAATATTTTTAATTAATGCAATAAGAATTTGAAAGAGCTAAAATAAAACCACTATTATCGACAAAGCCAAATTTTCATTTTGAAAAATCAAAACTATTATTCAAAAATTTGAAAGATAGTTAAAAAAGAACCCCGCAATATAGTATCGCAAGTCTACTTTGAAAAACAAATATTGCTTTTATTATAGGCGTTTTCTCGCGTTGAAATTATTTTGAAATATTATTTGAAACTATTTTGATGTGACGTCATCATTTAGAACCGAGAAAAAATGAGTAGTTCAAAACGCTGACGTAGTTTAGTGTAATCTCATTTTTTTTTCGTTTTTCTGTTTATTTTTTTGGTGTTTAAAATTAAAATGGATCAACTACTGGTTTATCTAACAAAACCTTCGAGTATACGGCCCGTTTTAGTAGCATGGATGGCAAGCAATGAAAGCTACATGGATAGTGAAGTTTTTTTATTTACTGTTCTTTTTAAGCCCAGAAAATCATATAAGACCACAGGGATACAAAAACAAAAAAAAATCGGTTAAAACAAGAATG
Organism: Oxystoma pomonae; assembly: GCA_963921995.1. Classification (NCBI taxonomy): domain Eukaryota; kingdom Metazoa; phylum Arthropoda; class Insecta; order Coleoptera; family Brentidae; genus Oxystoma; species Oxystoma pomonae. Next base: position 73,446,037 of record OY998166.1, on the reverse strand, counting down.
TAGAATTTTGACGTATCTTCTACGCACGCGTCAGTTTTGAAACTAGAGTGGATTCCGTTTCAAAATATTTTTAACCCGTTTCGATATGACGTCACCGTTGCAACGCGAGAAAACAAATGTTTCAAACGTTTTAAAAACATTTTAAACAATTTCAACGCGAGAAAACGTCTTATATCTTTTACTGTTTTTTATATTAATTTTTCCACCGATTATTATTAATTTTCTTGATGTTTCTTATATATACATATCTAACACCAGATTTGTTTAAGTTTGTTTTGAGTTTTATAATAAAAAATATTTTAGCTACCTAAATATTGTAATTTATTGATTGTTTGTTGTGGACCAACACATTAAGTTAGAATTAAAATAACTTTTTAATAATCAAAAATATGCGGTCGTCGATATTAGGTTAACATATTTGTAATAAAGTTTAGTTTTTTTAAAAATGAAAATTATTGCTGTAAATAAATTTTAGAAAATGTATATTTACATAAACCTCTGTACCGACACTCTTGTCGGTATTAAGCACGGGAATTAAAATAAGTGTACGATAACAACGACATAGCGTTTTTTCGTAAAACGTTAAGTTTTGATAGTTTTTTAATTAAATTTAACCCTATTCTGTATCTAAAAATATTTTCATCAATAGAATGTAAGAAAAAATATGCAAATTAAAGGCTTGAAACTTATGTGTTTCTTAGCACTACAAATAACACATCCTCCCACTTTGGCGACAACAGCAAAACTGTTAAGTTTTGCCGCGCGATTTTTATATGTCAAAGTGGGGATAATTTTAATCCAATGATGCCATCTTGTCTAGAAAATATTAAAGTTTTTTTTTTTTTAATTTGTTATAGGTGGCAACGTCAAGCCACCACCAGCCATTCCACGTGCATTTACTTTATTAATCATATCACACATTGCATACATATCTATGATTTAAAAAAAAAAAGAGAAAAATAACTAAAAATAAACTTAATCGAGAAGAATGAGGCGGAAATAATAGTACATTATAAACCTAGGGAGTAAAGTGGTACATTTAATTCCGAGGCAAAAAGTTTATAGCCCGACTGAAGGCAGGGCTATAATTTGTCGAGGGATTAAGCATCACTTTACTCCTGAGGTTTATATACTATTTTATGCACTTTAGAATAAGCAGAAAAGTAAAAAAATAACTATATTTTTTTATTTATTTTTCAAAAAATCGCACTCTGTAGACAAACCGCCACATGTACCTTCGCTCTGTCTTTTTGTCAAATGATAACATCCAGTATGCCGAAACGCAGAAACATATGCGTCGCTATGTCAATAAATTTTACTTTATTTCCCTAGGGAATAAATGACCCACTTTATTCCCACAAAAGCGGGATTAAATGGGTGTATTTATTCCCGGAAGTGCATAAAGAAAATTTACAACTGGATGGGTATCCCATAAGGAACACTTAAAAGCACCAAAGCGAATAGAGAAACCATTGAACGATATTTCTCCCTGCGTGACTAGCGTGGGTTCATCACTGGTCACCCTCCCCAAACAACATTTCCAATAGACTTGTGCACACAACGTTGAAAAAGAAAAAAAAAAGAAAAATAAAGTTAAAAAAACCTCCAAGTCGGTTACTCAACCGAAAATGATCTAAAAAGGAAAGATCAAAAATCGTGGAAGAAAATGACGAAAATTCAAAATTAGATGGGTATTTCACAAGAAACACTAAAAGGGCTAAAGCGAAAAGGAAAACAATTGAACGGTGTTTCGTCGTTGATTCTTGAATTTCGTAGGAAAGGTCGCACAGAAACGTTCACCTCCCTGATATCGACCAATAACAGATTTTGAAGCTATCACAAGTTATCCGAAACGTAGCCGAACCTAACCTGATTGCCGTGTATTGAAGGAACCTTTCCATACTTTCTTATACCTGCGCCTGAGCAAACGAACGAGCTCTCTTGAAAAACGATAATCGAGTCAACTTTGCTCGCGTGCTTGGTGTGGTGTCCTTAACTGTCACAGCCCCACATGACATACTTTTGAAGTTACTATAATTGAAGAATTTTTTCTCCTAGACTCGAAGACTGAATTCCATTACTATACCTGATCGATATTCACTACCAAATATGAAAGACTTTACCTATATTTTAAATAATAAAAAAGTTTTTTCACAAATCGATCTTGTCAAGGTGTTCCACCCAATACCTATGGCCCCGAAGATATTGAAAAGACGGCGATTATTACACCTTTTGGATTTCTTGAATACGTAGAGACTTCATTTTGTTTTCCATATTTAGATGATTTTCTCATTGCTTCTGATGATAAAATGCAACATAAAGAACATCTTAAGGAACTTTTTTATAGATTACAAAAATTTGAACTAGTAATAGATCCACAAAAAAGCAAATTTAATAAAACCAGCACAGAGTTTCTTGGATATTTGGTCTCAAACAAAGAAATTAAACCAACACACAAAAAAGTTGATGCAATTATTAATTTTCCACAACCTAAAACATTGGCAGAAATTTAGAGATTTTTAGGTATGGTAAATTATTATAGATCTTCAATTCCAAATGCAGCTGAACATCAAACTCTTTTAAATGAATTTCTAAAAGGGACTCCTAAACGAAACCAAGAACTTGTTTGGAAAGTAGAACAGTTGAATGCTTTCAAAAAAATCAAAGTTATGGTAGCCAATGCAACTCTACTTACTTATCCGTGTGTTAACCTACCACTTTCTCTAATGGTTGATGCATCAGATAGATGTATTGGTGCAGTATTACAGCAATACCAAGATTAAATTTGGAAGCCTTTTGCTTTTTATTCACAAACATTAAATAATGCTCAACAAAAGTACAGTGCATATGATGGTGACCTTTTTGCCATTTATGATTCGTTAAAGCAAGATCACAAACCAATGACCTTTGCCTTTAATAAAAAGTCAAATTCAATACCTTGCTTTTATAAGTCACTTTTCAATTGATATTCGTCATATTTCAGGAAAGGACAACGTTGTGGCTGATGCTCTCCATTTTTACAATAAAACTCGAAAACGCATTTGATTATCAACTTTGGAGCGAATATCAAAATTTAGATCAAGATCACCATAATCTAATGCTCAATAACGAAAATGAAAGAAATTCAAATTTCTAACAGTGCTATCAAAATTATCTGCGACATGTCAAACAAGAAATTCCGTCCTTATGCACCAATTTCCTTTCGTAAAGAAGTTTTCGAAAAAAATCATTCACTTTCACATCCTGGATCTAATGCAAGTGTAAAACTAATAAAAAAATTTTTTTGGCCATTTATGGAAAAATATATATACCAGATTTGAACACATACACATTAATCTTGTTAGTCCACTTCCACCCTCAGATGGATATATCTATTTGCTACTCAAAGAACTTTCAAAATTATTAGGTATTAAATTTAGTCGTACCACACCTTATCATGTGCAAATGGTATGATAGAGCGTTTCGATAGGTCGCTTAAAAAGTCTATCATCACAAACGAACCGAAATTTTACCATGGGTGATGTTGGGTCTACGAACAATAATCAAACAAGATATTGGATGCTCTTCTGCGGAATTAATTTATGGAACAAATTTACGGTTACAAGGAGAGTTGTTTGTCAACACTAGCAAAAGAGTTTTCCTGCAAAGTATGCTGAAAGATCTACAGAAAGCAATGGATGAAATTAAACCTAAGAGTGATTCAGATCATAGCAATCAGAAAATTTTTGTATTTAAATACCTAGAAACATGTTCACACGTATTCATAAGAATTAATAGAATTAAAAAATCTTTGGAATGTCCTTATACTGGCCCTTTCAAAGTTATAGAGAGAAACAATAAATATTTCACAATTCTAATTAATGGAAAGAGAAAAACTGTTTCAATCGATAGATTAAAACCCGCATTTATTGAAGAATCCGTTGATGTTGAATATACAATTTCTACACAAAAAGTCTTCCTTAAAAAGAGAGGTATTTTTAATTGTTGAAGAAAGAAGATTCCTGAGGGAGGGGATATGTGATGTCCTTAACTGTCGCAGCTCCATATGACATACTTTTGATGTTATTATTATTTTCGTTGTCAGATTTAAAAGTTAATTAAACTTTAAACGTATAAAAATCTTTATTATTTAATATCCCACATAGCAAGCCTTGGATATTGTGTATTACAAAGATATTTAAAATTAGAAACATGAACGGATATTTACTGTATATTGAGTGTATATGCGCTATCGTACATCATAAAAATATTTTTTTTGTATACAAGCCTTTTATTTTTAAAGCGAATTTTTAAATATAACATTACCCGAATACTTGTTCTTTAATGTTAACTAAATATATAAAATTTTTTTAGTACTTCCCTCTGCATTTAAAATACTACATATTTTTTACATAAAATTTATTGTAAAATATTATATAAAAAGTATCTGTTTTAGTATATTCTGATATACCATTGCTATATATCAACTAAAATTTTGACAGATAAACATTTTGATTACGTGATGGATATCAACAGAATATACTATATAAATATATACCATAATGGATATACCATAGAGCATCAAATTTGGTGTAATAGAAATATAACTCGAATATTTTTGTGGAGTAATTAATACATGTTCAGAATATACTTATAACGTATATTCAGTGGATGTTACCTAATGGGTACCTCTGGATCTAAATTGGATCTTTTTTGGAGGTCCTATGCACGTCGGGTCAATATCTGAGTGATATCCAGGGCAATATCCTTGTCCGTTTTCATATATACGCTGGATATACGCGCAATATTTTTTTCCTATGAGGGATAGTACAGTAATACTATACTTGGCACCTTCTAAGCCTTCTTGTTGGTCGATATGAAGGAGATAACCGTTCCCAGACGACCATTCCCTCAAAATTCAAGAATCCTGGACGTGTAGTCTTGAGGGAGTGATATAGATATATGGCGAATGATCACATGGGACGAAAACGTTATATTCTTGAGCGATGATCCGATCTTATGAAAATCATACGTTCCCGATCGTATGGTCCGAAACCGGGGAACAGCGTCGAATCTAGTGACGCTTGCGCAAGAAAGAGTGTTTTTTTAATGTTTTGCTCCCTAAACTACTTTTTATTCGTGGGAGGTGATAGATCCCATGCGATAGATCTCATCGCACGAGGGAAGACCGGAGCGTATGACTTTGAAGAATACACGTCCTGGTATTTTGTCGGAAAGGTCGAGCGGAAATGTTCACCTCCCTTAAAGCCATTACATTATCATCCGAACCCTAGCCGACCACGGCCGAACCTAACCTGATTGTATCGAAGGAACCTTCCTACACTTTCTTAACCCTGCATCTAAGCAAACGAACGAGCTCTCTTCAAAAACAATAATCAAGACAGCTTCGGAGCCTTCTAAACGTTCCCTCAAAATTCAAGAATCAGCTCCCTGGGTAACTAGGATAGGCTCGATCATCAGTGGGTCCACCTGTCACCCTCCCCAAACAATGTTCAACACCATCATCGTCTGACTGACCTAAACGGATTCGTCCGGGTGATGCCGATGCGATGGGGTGTTGATTAATATACAGGGTGGATTCTTTAAATAAAACGGTGCTTCTAGCGAATTTAGGGAAGAGGTTTTAAAAAACGGAAAAGCGAATCTTTTAATGATTTTTTACAGACTTTGCGCCCATGATAAAAAAAACTTTTGGGGCGCTCAAGTGGAGGCCCACGACCTACCAACTATTTTGTTTTTGATGAGAAGGTACCACTTGTGGCACCTTTTTGGAAAGCTTGTTAAAAAAGAAATTCAACGCACTAGTTTTTTTTACATCTAGCTGTCAACCAATGTAACAAAAATAAAAAAAAAACTATTTTTTTGTCAATTGTTTTAGCTACAAAATAAACTACATATTTCTCTATTTACTAAGCGGAATAAAGAAAATACCCCATAAGAACATTATTGGTGGCCCTCACTGAAGGCCCGGGGCTTACCAAAATTTTTTTCATAAGGAGGTACCATTTGTGGCAACTTTTTGGAAAGCTTCTTAAAAGTGAAATTCGATTAAAAAATTTTTTTTGACATCTGTTAACCTATGTGTTAAAAATTTTACACCAATAATATCCTTATGTGGTAGTTTCTTTATTCCACTTAGTAAATAAAGAAATATGTAGTTTATTTTGAAGCTAAAATAATTGACAAAAATTAGATTTTTAAAAGTTTTTGACACGTGGGCTGACAGATTTCGAAAAAATTCATTTAATAGAATCTCTTTTTTAGCAAGCCTTCCAAAAAAGGTGCCACAAGTGGTACCTCTTCATGAAAAAATGTTGGTAGGCCATGGGCCTTCAGTGAGGGCCCCAAATGGGCCGCCAACAATGTCCTTGTGTGGTATTTTCTTTATTACGTTTAGTAAATAGAAAAATATGTAGTTTATTTTGAAGCTAAAACAATTGAGAAAAAAAGAGTATTTTAAAATTTTTTGACACATTGGTTGACGATGTTAAAAAAAAACAGTGCGTTACGTTTCTTTTTTTAACAAGCTTTCCAAAAAGGTGTCACAACTGGTACCTTCTCACTTAAAAAAAAATACTTGGCAGGCCCTGGGACTCCAGTTGGGGTCCCAAATTTTTTTTTATCATGGGCAGAAAATATGAACAACTTAGTTCATACAACGCTATGAGTTATATGGTGGGCTCATTAATGGTATCCGAGGTACCCATCCCATTTTGAATTTACGTTATTTGCACCCATGATATTTTGATCTTGTGTTATCTATGCTTTAGTTATACAGGGTGTTTCAAATTCGATGCTCACCATGGGGATAACCTAAACGGTAGGAGATACGAAAAGATTTAAATTAGGGCAAAGTTGCGCAATTTAATGCTTTACTCAAAACTAAAAATAAAGTTTACAAAATCCGAGTAGTTCCGGAGATAGGCGAAAAAAACCGAAATTTTCAATTTTGGTTTTTATTTTTTTCCGCCTTTATTATTAGAGTTGTCAAAAAACGCTTAAAACTTTCTAACAGATGAGCTATTTCAGTTTGACAGGAGCGCTGTCAAGTTCATTTTTTTTATGGACACATCCTTTTTTTTCTGGTCGTTTTGTTTCGGAAGCAAGGCAAATATTATTTTGAAACATTATTTTAACAGGGAGCTTGTTGTTTCGGGTTTAATGACCATCATCAGTTAAAAAAATCCCGTTATACAAGACAACTTAAAAATCTCTTGCAGTAGTATCTACAAAATTATTGTTGTTTCTTAATCGATTTTTATCGATGTTAGCTTTTTGGAAAGGTAATTAAACAAATTTTATAATTTTTTGACAAAAACCGTCATATGTAAAAATTCAAGATGGTTGAAAAAATTCAAAACTATATTTTTTAAAAAAGAGCTGCAGAGCTTTTTTACCACCCTGTAATTTTTTTTTATAAAAATAAGAAAGCACATGCTATTTCACGTTTACTTATACAAAAGTTACGTTGGCTCAAATTTCCTCTAAATACAGAACCTATTCTAAACACCAAAAAATGTTTCTTTTTTGTAACTTTTAAATTTTTTATCCGATTTTTATACAGTAAGCCTTTTTGTAACAACAATTGTTAAAAATTTACGATTTTTATATAAAATGTCAAATGTCAAAAGTCCGAGATGGCGGAAATGGTATAAAACAGGATTTTCAAAAACAGATCTGCAACTTTTTTGTGAGCACCCTGTTAACTTTTTTAATAAAAATTAGAAAGCCTTTGCCATTCGAGTTTTAACGAAGGATCACTCATAAAATTTGGTTCATTTATGCTAAAGTTACGTTTACTCCTCTAAATACAGAACCTGTTCTTAAGACCAAAAAATGTTTTTTGAACTATCTTTTTAATTTTTTATCGGACTTTTATAGAGTAAGCCCTTTTGCAAAGTCAATTGTTACAAATTACGATTTTTTTTACCAAACATGTCAAATGTCAAAAGTCCAAGATGGCGGACATAGTCTTCATGTGTCAAAGCCATGTTAAATGCAAAAAGTAAAGGCATCCTGTAACGTTTTGACATTATGATTAAGTTTTGGTTTCCATGGCCTGCCTACTTTTTGCTTTTATTATAAACTTGTGAATATTTCGAAATCGCCCAAAAATATCAATTTTTGTTTATAAAAAGTTCATAAAAGTAGATTTAACAACTAGTGGCTAAAATAATGCTTTTTTTACAAGCGTTGGTTTAAATAACGAGAGCAGCGAGAAATTTAAAAACGCGATTATTTTTTTTTCCGCCATCTTAGATTTTTGACATATGGCAGTTTTTGTTAAAAAATTACAAAATTTGTTCCAAAAAGCTATCACTTATAAAAATCGGTTAAGGAACAAAAAAGTTATTAGAAAATCAAAACAGTCCAAAATTTTAAAGTCCACCCTATAGTAGTGTTTAACAACCACTACGTCTACCACGCGCCGATTTTACCAGAGTTTTTGGAACATATTAAAAAAACTGTCACTTGTAAAAAAACTTAGAGTTGAGAAAAAACAGGAAATTGAACTTTATTTTACAAAATAAGTGGTTTCTATGTTGGAACCTGATAATATTTAAAATTAATTGCGCCAAAATTTTCTAAAACTAACCAAAAAAATAACCACAACCACAATGAAATGGATTCGTAGTACACGGCAGTGGAAGTGGTTAATTACCACAACGGCATGACGGCGGAGACGCAGGAATCACCACAACCACTACGAAGTGTCAAATTGTTTTTGAGAAAGCTTTACCACTACTGTACTGTTGAAGTACGCCCGATTTCGTTAAAATTTGGTGTGTGAGGGCATTTGGGGATGGCGATAACCAATTTCTAATCAGATTTTGAAAATTCAATATATAGCGGATTCAAGATGGACAATTTTTCGTCATGTTTTACTGACCAATTTTAACTGACTTATACACATCCGAATGCCTTCAAATATGGTGCGCGTTTATAGTTCGGGTGACAATACAATAATATAGTATTATTAGGCACCCCCTCCCCCTACGAGGGGAGTTGAGAGGGGAAAACACTTTTAAGTTTGTCTGATTTTAACCAAAATTTGTATACGGGGGATTTTCGGGATAAGGAATACGAATTTTTGGATTTCGTTAAAATTTGGTGTGTGAGGGCATTTGGGGATGGCGATAACCAATTTCTAATTAGATTTTGAAAATTCAATATATAGCGGACGGACGATTTTTCGTCATGTTTTGCTAGCCAATTTTCTTACTTATACACATCCGATTGTGTTCAAATAAAAAAAAAAATACATATGACCGCTTCAAGCTACTGCGAACATAGGCCGGAAGAAGTCCAATTTGCCAGTGTACGTACATGCAGGGACACCACACACCTATCAGTGAAGCAATCAATACTCAGGCTTGCGATCACCACTTGCGTTTGGTATTTAGTACGCCTCTAACCACGGTGCTGTGTGGAGTGTAGTCAATGAAACCGCAATTTGGTCAATAAATACGCAAATTTTTATAACGTAATATTCTTATTTTTTGTCACTGATAAATAAGAGCGTTTTATTGTCAACTGCTCGGATTTATCACTGACAACGTGTTACAATGAAAATAATAAGGAGAAACAAAATAAAAGCAAGTTCTCAAAATAAAATAATACATTCTAAAAACCAAAAAGATTCTCACAGTCAAAAAAAAATTAGAGCAAATGTTCGATAAGTCCTCCTTGCTCGGCTAGACAATATCCGAGCCTATTATAAAAACCCCTTCTAACGTTTCCAAGCATGTTAGGGGTGATAGTTTGAAAAGCTTCTTTAATTTTAATCCGAAGTTCTTCCAAATTATTAGCCCTTTCGTTGCCCGTAAACTTTATTTTTGATATAATTCCACAGATAGAAGTCATTAGAAGTAAGATCGGGTGATCGAGCTGGCCATAAAATAGTTCCCCGTGTACTTATAACAAGATATTCCCTAACAAGGCCAACATTGTGAGCGGGACAACCATCTTGTTGGTTGAAACCATGTTTCACCAAATCTCACACCTAACAACTGCCTAGCAGTTGGAATAATATGCTGCTGCAGTAGATCCAAGTATCTAGGACCATTCAAATTGCCGTTAATAAAAAATGGCCCAATTACGTGTTCCCCTACAATACCCCCCCAAACATTTAGTTTTTGGGGATACTGTGTTCTTACGTCAAAACACAAATGCAAATTTTCCCTCGATCAATATCGAACGTGTGTTGGGTTATGACGATTCAATAATGGAAAAGTGCTCTCATCTGTGAAAAGAATAGATCTCAGAAAGTTTTCATCACGATTAGCCCTTTCCATCATTGTTTCGCAAAATTACATACGACGATAGTTGTCCTCCGGAAAAATTTGATGCGTTTTTGACGCTTTGAAAGAATGATAACCATTCTTTTTGAGAACACGTAAGACAGTGGCTGAAGACGTATCAACTGCTTCGGCAATTTGGTGGCTAGTTAACTTTCGATTTTCCTCCACTGCAGCGCAAATCATCACATCTCGTACTTCCTGCTCGTCATTCAAAACAGTGGGTTTCTTGGCGCTACACAACCAAACTTTTCAAAATTCTGCACAAACCTATAAATCGTTGATAAGCTAGATTCTGGGCGATTTACAAAATTCTCCAAAAAAAGTTCTTGAATAATTCTCAATGGTCTGCCTTGATAGTACCATTTGACCATCTGCACTTTTTCGGCAACTTCGTAGACATCCATTTTTAGTTTTAAAAATGTATTATTTAAATTAAGAACTTACCAATCTGTTTCTCGAGCAAGGCAGAAATAAAACAAAATAATAAAAACAAAATAAATTTCCAAAAGATAACACTGCAGCGTGCTTCGAATCCACCTCGGTCGTACGGCACGGAGAGTAAATTGGACTTGATTCCCCCTATGTTCGCAGTAGCCTGAAGCTCATTGTATAGTTTCGGTAACAATACAATAATATGGTATTATCAGGTACCCACCTCCCCCTACCGAGGGTAATGGAGAAGGAAAATGATTTAGTTTGATCGATTTCAATCAAAATTGACATACAGGGTTTTCTAAGGACAGGGATTATGAATTTTTGATCAGATTTGATAACTTCAATATGGCGAATTCAAAATGGACGATTTAGGGTACAAATCTAAAAATTAAGGGTGGGTGTTCAAATTTGGTGTGCGTTTATAGTTCCGGTGACAATACAATAATATGGTATTATCAGGTACCCACCTCCCCCTAACGAGGAAAGTGGAGGGGAAAATATTTTGTTTGTTCGATTTCAATCAAAATTGGCATACGTGCGGGTTTCTCGGGAAGGGGTTATAAATTTTTGATGAGATTTGAAAATTTTAATTTGACGGATTCAAAATGGACCATTTGGGATACAAATCTAAAATTTAAAAAATAAATTTTTATTAAAAAAAACTTTTAAACAGCCTTTTATTAAATGCACTAAAAAGTAAAAAATAATTTTTTATCTTTCTCACATCGACGATTCACCTAAGAAACAGTTGTATTACTTTGTAACTTAAGGACATATTCAAAGGTTGTGGCAAGCACGGCAATCTCACCTGTTCTCAGCTTCTTTAGATGAAAGCATTATGTTTATCATTCGCATAGAAGAAAAATGTATTTCTTCTTTTGTAGTTCTCCTTGTCACCGTAAAGTTAAAATTCCATCGCTTTTATTATGGTATTAGGAAGATAAAAAATTATTTTCTACTTTTTAGTGCATTTAATAAAAGCTTGTTCTTTAAAAGTTTTTTTTAATAAAAATTTTTTGTCTTTAGTCAGATCGAGAAAATAACTCCAACTCTTTATTTGTTAGTGGTTGTCTTTAGTGGCGGTCCCAGCCATTTGAAAAGGGAAGACGGTTTCGATACGAAAAAAAAACTAGAATAAAAGCGTAGCTTTTATGAACATATCAATATATGCAAACAAAACTTAGTAACTGCAAGCGCGGATTTGGTCTCAAATCTTAGGGGGGGGGTACTCAGATTCTAAGTCGTTTACTTACATTTTTTATTTAAAAAAATGTTTAAATGCGCCGAAAATTTTGGAGAAAATTACATTGAAAATGCAATTTTTTAATCGAATTAAACTAAAGTCGTAAATATCAGCGGTATTATAGCGCCGCAGGCGAAAATTTTAAAGAAAATCGCACCAAAAGATGCATTTTTTGATTTAAAATTAAACTAAAATTGTAAATGTATCAATAGTTTCAAAGCGCAGCAGGTGAAAATTTTTAAGAAAATGACACTACAAATGCCATTCTTAACGCAACATTAAACTAATACCGTAAATATCAAATGTGTTATAGCCACGCAATTTATGTCCTACTTTTGATTTTGTAAATGTTTTCATAAAAAATTTAAAGCCAGGGTAGGGGGGGAGTTAACTACCTCCCTATCCCCCCAAAATCCGCGCTTGAGTAACTACGTATAATTTTTTCGGTGATAAAAAACAAAGATAACAAACAAACCACAAACAGAACCTAAGCAACTAAATACTTTTTTTTTATTATACCTTTTATATTGCATATCTCAAACATAAGATCACAAAAAAAATTCGTTTCCGGTTTTTTTGGGCAAACCGGTCAATGACTCGCTCAATGTCAATTTCAATATGTCTGTTGATATGCAGCAACGTTAAGCCCGTCAGACGAATTTCCGTTATAGTGTTTTTCTAGTCCAATTTTTTGATGAGCGGACTGACGTCATTTTTGCCTCTGGAAACGTATTTCTTTGTTGTCAACAGTTCGCATGTCAAATAATTTGTTGTTGTCAATTTGAAGTAACAGTTGAAACAATCAACGACATGACTTTTTTTACATATTTATTGTCTCTGTCAATGTACCAAATAGAGATCCAAAAAAAAATGACTTCAGTCCGCTCATAAAAAAATTGGACTATAAGTACTTATGTTTTCTGACGAAGCATTACTTACTGGCAAACATCCAAGAACGGAAAAATATCGTCACACTTGTTCATTGCCTCGAAAATGTTATCAGGTATGTTTTGATTTAAGCTTTTGCCTATTTCTGACCAATATTGTTTCCAAATACTGACTTTTCCCAATAAAAGTTCAAGAATTTGTGTTTAGATTAATCAAACAGTTTATAGTATTTAGAAACGACTTTAGTTAATTTTGCCTGGATTTTGGCTTCACGTTGTATAAAACTTGGTATGAATATGTTCAGGTAAAAAATACTTTTCTATGTCCGAAATGATTTTGTCTAAAATAACTTGTTTATAAATACAAACTCTATATTACTGTTCTGTATTTCCAATGGTTTTCACGGTAAGTACGTCATGCAGGGTTATTACCACCAGCATCTTTGTTGTCTACTTTTTTCTGGAGAAAAGGGGGTGCGATCGCCCCCCCCCCTGAGACCGCCACTGCTGTCTTCGATAGGTAAGTACCAAAACATGATAGAATGAACATAAAGAAAATCTCCCAACCCAAAACCGATTTGGCATAACAAAAGAAACTGTCCGAAAAAAGAAAACCGGCATTCTGATCTTCGGTAATTGTTGGTTCCCTGTAATTTGGCTGTGAACGGTTTTTATTGAGCTTAAATGTAAATCATTAGTTTGATTCCTAAAATTTAAAGATTTAATCGCTCTCAACATTTTTGAGATTGCCGTTTTACCCAAACTGCTCCACTGGCCTTATTCGGTAGTTGGTATGTACACTTACTTAATGATAGTTTTCACATTTTTTATGGATCCTTTCCGTTATAATATTGAAAGGTCTAACTATACAGCGCGGACGTAAAAAGCCCTCCTCCTGCTAACTCTTAAACGGATTGAGGTATCGACTTCAAATTAAAAATGTCTTTAATGATAACACTTGCTACTTTTTGACGTATTTTTTATAAGCGTCATATTGACGTACGTCTATAAGGTCACTAACTACTTTAAAATTTTAAACAAAAAGGGGGGTCGAGTGATACCTTGTTTAAAAGATACAGGGTTATAAGATTTTTCGATTATAGTTTACGCATCTCACCTTACTTTTGAACGAATTGAGATATCGAATTCAAATAAAAAACATGCGTAATGATAATATTTTTACCACTTTTTGACGTATTTTTTATAAGCGTCATATTGACGTACGTCTATAAGGTCACTAACTACTTTAAAATTTTAAATAGAAACGGGGGTCGAGTGATACCTTGTTTCAAAGGTATTTTAATTCTCTATTTAAAATTTTAATTTCTTTAAAAATCGGTTTACGACTTACAGAGTTATAAGATTTTTCGACTATAGTTTACGATTCTCACCTTACTTTTTGACGTATTTTTTATAAGCGTCGTATTGACGTAAGTCTGTAAGGTCACTAGCTACTTTAAAATTATAAAAAGAAAGGGGGGTTGAGTGATACCTTGTTTAAAGGGTATTTTAATTCTGTATTAAAAATTTTATTTTTTTTAGAAATCGGTTTACGACTTACAGAGTTATGAGTTTTTTTGACTATAGTTTACGTATTACCTATAGTATTACTCAACAATAATAAAAACTTTAAGTTGCTAGTGACCTTATGGTCTTACTTTAAAAAAATTATTTAAAGTCAACTGAATTCGTTTAAAAGTAAGAGCAGAGGTGCGCAAACTATAGTTACAAATACTCATAACTCTGTAAGTAATACACCGATTAAAATCTAACTAAATAGAGAATTAAAATATCTTTTAAACAAGGTATCACTCGACCCCCCTTTCTATTTAAAAGTAGTTAGTGACCTTATAGTCTTAAGTCATTATGAGAATAATCTAAAATACATTAAAAAGTGTTAAAATTGTTATCATTAGGCATGTTTTCTATTTAAAGTCGATGTCTCAATTCCTACAAAAGTAAAGAGAGGTGCGTAAACTATAGTCGAAAAAATTCATAGCTCTGTAAGTCGTTAACCGATTTTTTAAAAAATTAAAATTTTAAATAGGGAATTAAAATACCTTTGAAACAAGATATCACTTGACCCCCCTTTCTGTTTAAAATTTTAAAGTAGTTAGTGACCTTATAGATTTACGTCAATACGACGCTTATAAAAAATACGTCAAAAAGTAGCAAAAGTGTTATCATTAGACATGGTTTTTATTTGAGGTCGATACCTCAATCCGTTTAAGGGTTAGAGGGGGGGGGGGGGCATTTTACGTCCGCACTGTACACAGGGCATATGATTGTGACTTTGGCGTTTAATTTAAAATAAAAAAAAATACCACCGAACCGACAAAAGGCCACTTGACATAAGTGGTCCAATAAAATTTGCAAGGTCAAATCTTGCACGTTGTTTTATACATAGATTTTTTTAGTTAGAGTTAGTGGGTTGATATCCACAAATAAATTGAGTAAGGGTTTACTCTAAAACTTCCATCGCTCAAGAACATGCATGCAATTATCTTACGCGCAATTTCGCTTGCATGCAATTTCTCTTGCATGTAGTTTTCTTGCATGCATCCATGTGTATCCAGAATTTCTTTCGAGTAGACGAACTTTTCCAATATATATGTTGCCAAAAATTTTAATGGCGATAAACTAAGATTTTTGTCCATTAATCACGCAAAAACGGCTAAACCGATTTGTATGAAATTTGATAAGACCATAAGGTGTGACACGGTTCGTGAGTGACAATTTTTTTATAGTTTAATCCCCCCTACTACCCTCTTACGAACGAACGAAAGAATCGGTTTAGCGGTTTTTGAGTAATCGTGTTACCGACAGTCAGACAGAGATCATGACAAAATTTTGTATTTAGATCTTTTTTGTCCCAAATAACTTATTTTTAGTGGAAATAAAAAACCTTTTTTTGATCCCAATAGCCTCCATACTATGTATGGATGGCTAAAATTATATAAACTTTAAACTATATATTTTTGAGATAGTGATACCCCAAGCTATAATTAAATAGAAAAATTAAAATCCTTGAGGTAGGTAATTTTTTTTGTGTGAAATTTTCTTTTTAAAGATACCCCATATCATAGGGTTCGAACATCTAGTTTTCGAGATACCTGCAATCAAAGTCTTAAAATTTCAATTTTTAAAAGCGATTATCTCACAATCTATATAAGTGTTGATACCAATGCTTAATTTCAAAAATTATACTATTTGTAGATTTTCTCAACAAAAACTCTTTGAAATGACACCCAACGACATAAGGTATCTTATTTAGTTTCTGAGATAATCGCTTTCAAAAATTTTAATTTTAAGTCTTTGATTGTAAACTGGAATTGCCCCCAAAAAATAGCTATTATATCTAATTAAAGCTAGGGGTATGTCCGTCTCAAAAATATACGGTTCAAAGTTTATATATTTGTTCTTAGCTTTAGAAGTAAAACACCTTCACATCCTACAATAATCGTTTAGCGGAACCACTTGGCAACTGTCGAGTGCCACCGCGCAGTAGTACGGTTTTGCTTAAAGGTAGCCAATCTAAACAAAAAATAGTAAAATATTTCTTACGTTATAAATAAATTAATTATTAATATATGTTACAAATATACAAGATTTTAAAAAGTATTACACAGAAAAAAGGTTTACTCGAGGCAAATAAATATTTGTTTCTCATGGTCCCAACAAATATTTATTTGAATTAAGTAAATATTTATTTCTGTCAAGCAAAATTTCTTTGACTTAAAGAAATTTATTTTGATCTAAATAAATATTTTTTAGGTTCAAATAAATATTTGTTTGAACTATGGGAAACAAATATTTATTTGGGTCAATTAAATCTTTTTTTCTGTGTATAAAAATATTACAATAAGCTATTAACTGCTAAAATTCAGCATATTACATACAAAAATCCATCGTATTTTAAAGTTGAAAATGTACCTTATTAAAAATTAAAAAATCACTTTATTTAATTTTAAAAAAATATGTATTACTGCTTTATTAAGATTTAATAATTTAATATTTTCAAATTTATTTTTTATTAATATATGTTACAAAAATCCAATATTTTAAAGAGTAATATACAATTACACTAAAATTATATATTATATCGTTGCTTATGGTGTTCCAAAAGCTTTATTTGCAACATCGAAATGTTAACGTTATTTACGACAACGTTAAACAAACTGCATATATACTTAAATGCTTAAAATAAAGACAACATTTTTACCGCCTTTATAAATTTTCAGAAACGGTTTGTGGCGTAGAAATAAAAATAGAAAAAACTTATTGGTTAACTTAAGGAAATAACTAAAACAATAAAAATAAAGATCTCCTTAATTATAACGAACTTCGTTGTTTAATAAGGTTAAAGGAACAACACCGTTCTCAAATAAAAAGCCAGTTAACTCATTTTCGTTTTAGTATCATTTAGCCTATGATCGGCGCCATATTGACACCAAACTGACAGAAAATCCATGTTTTACTTGTCAATTTGGTTATAAAAATGGCAGCCACATTAGGCTAAAGGGCACTGAGGAGGTAGGAGTTAATAGGCTTTATAGTTTAGAACGGTGTTGAAAGGAATAACAAGTTACTATAATGCGCAGCTCATAAGTATAACAATAACTGAATGTCAAATAAGTTTCAAAATATCCCTAAATTTTGACAAGTTTGACAGCCGTAACCGTAAATAACAATTAATAGCCATAAAAATTGTCCCTAAATTTTAACAAGTTTGACGGCCGTAAGCCTTAAAAAAGTTAAATTAAAAAAACAATTTTCAGAAATTTCGAGACACGTTAATTTTGGTGTCATTAGTAGTAGATAAGTAGTGATGCGAATATAATGTAGCTTTTATATCTGCTCAAACTGTTGGAGACCGTGCTCGCAGCAAGCGTTGGACCAGAGGTTTTCTATCAATATGATGTAGCCTCTCATATCCAAATGCCAATGTGTACCGAGGTGCTTCCTGTCTATAACAGACGAGGCTCTGGCGACCGAAAATGGGCGGTATAACCCTATGGGGAAGTTAAACTAGACCCAGTAACCACTAGGAACTGCTACATTAAGGATCCGTACAAACTCGTACATGGGATAAATCTAATGGAGTGGTTAAACAAGAATCAAAGGGTTTACAATAAGTCAATAATGGCTGCAGTGCAGTGACTCTGCGACCAGCCATCAGGCTGGTCGAGAGCCACAATCGGGAGGTTTTAGTCGGTAAGAATCCGGCACTATCCGGGCTGTCCTGACAGAGGGATGAGAGATTTGCCCTTAATACCCTTGAAAAAAAAAACTGTAATTTTACAAATATAGAAAATATTTTTTTTCGTTTAGGTAGGTACCTAAACTTGTATAATATTAGCCGCCATATCGAAATTGGTCCGAGAATTTGGGATGAACACTACTTTATTTCAGAACTTGAATCACACAGCACATATTAGCCGCCATATCGAAATTGGTCCGAGAATTTGGGATGAACACTACTTTATTTCAGAACTTAAATCACATTGAAGATGGCGGCCTGAGGTGTAGTTTATCAAGCCTATCAGGAGTTATAATATTTTGGAAGTTATTTGGCGGAAGTTATAAGGAAATGAGGGAGTATAGTAGTGCAAAGAGGTTTTTAAGCTGGTACTTGGGGCGACAAAATAAGCGACAGATGACAGACATACCAACGAAATCGGAAAATCCTGTTTTTTCGACTCAAAAACGCTGAAATCGACCACTGTGCGCTGTTCCGTCCGTCGGGCTTTGTCGAAAAATCTCAAATTTTCCAAGCTTGGACCGAAGGCCTATTTCGGGCATTTAATCGTGGCACGTGCAGTACCGTGGTACTGTCTTTTCGGAAGAACTTACGAAAGCTGTCGCTCGAGTAGTTCAGTTAGGTTAATTTTTAAAGTATTGCATTTACAGGATGACCCAAAATTGTTCATTTTTTAAGCTAGAAACTCTCCCACTGATGTTATAAAATTTTCATGGAACCATGTGCAGAATATTATATTCTATGTTTAAAGTCCCAAAAATCTCGCAAACACAAGCGTTTGGTTTTGGTTCAGCACTTCATTGTTAAAGTATACCTACATTGTAAAATCGCTATTTAGCTAAAAACTTTTTTTTGTATTAAGTGAAGTTACGTTGAGCGCTTTTTCCATTGCGGCATTATCAGAACCTTTTTATATTATTTTTTGGTGTTTTTCCAAACATGTTACATAATCAACTTATGTCTAAGAGGAGCAGTCCAGGACGTATACAAACACTTTAAAATCGGGACAAACACAATTAAAATAAAAATTTTAAAAATTTTGGACATACCTTTGGTTTAATTTTTCTCTCGCTTTTGGGGGCTTCAAGCCTTGGTATATTTAAAAATTTATAACTTTGGTGTTTCATAATTTTAGAGTCAAAAACTAATTTGGTGGGAGGTGAAAGGGGGTTAATTTCTTTTAAAATTCAGAACTTTTAAAACGAAAGCTGCTAAGAATAGCAGTTTTTAGATTTGTGTTCGATTAAAATTTTTGTCTTTAATTTCCACTACCTAACGCCCCACAATTAAAATTTTTTATACACATTAGGGATTAAATAGGTCAGTTTAATCCTTCTTTTTAGGGACTAAAGTGGGACTTTCAATTCCTAAGATATTAAAAGAAAAATTAATCCCTAAGGAATTAAAAGTAAATTTAATCCCTTAGCCTAGGGATCAGAAGTAAATTAAACCCCTCAGAGATAAAAAAAATAAACCCTGGAAAATTATAATTAAATTTATCGCAAGTCAAGCCAAACAGCACTTGCTCTTGGCCAAGATTTAATTTCACCGTGATTTTAACAATAACCTTTTCCTAAAGTGCATAAAATAGTATATAAACCTAATCCCTTAGCGAATTGTAGACCGACCGTGGGGACCTTTCGCCGCGAGATTAAAAGTAGCACTTTAGTCCCTAGGTTTATAATGTACTCCCAGCCAACACCGTTACGTAAATATTACGAAAAGTAAATAATATGTAATTTTAACATAAATTTTACATAAATATTATGTATTGGAATGTAACATTCATGTAAAATTAAAGTCATATTGTGTATATAAAATTCATATACTTCTAATGTCACAACAAGGTAATAAGTAACTTCCATGCACAAAGTTCCCTTCTTATTACGTAAATATGATGTAATTAAAGAAACATAAATTATGTTATGTAAATATTACGTAAATTTTATTAAAAAAAATTTATGTATTTTTTTTTACTTTAGAATTACGTAAATACTATGTTAATGTAAAAGATTTGTTTGCTGGGCTATTTTAACCTTTTAGTGCAGCGGAATAAAATGAAATAGTTTTAATTAAAAACTTTTTAGATTTATTTTATTTTAAATAATTACAAAAAAAATTAAAGATGGAGAATTCTCTGCTTACACTAAAAAAAATTGCCTGGGTAGCTATATCAACATATTGATTGTTGCAATCTTAGTTTATATTAAACAACCCAGCCAACAGAGTTACGTTAATATTACGTAAAAGTTACAACACATGATTACTTTGTTACATAAATTCTAGATAAACTGAAATTCACTTGCTGTGCATTTATGACATATTTTGACGTGCGCACTAAATCACAAAATTCCGTTCGTTTATTCAGCGAGCGAGTAAATTGAGCTACTCTTTTCACTCCAAACTTGTTGAGCGATCACAATGGGCTTGTAAACATTCCAATCTTACTTTAAATTATCGCGCGCTGTTTGATATATTTTTGCTTTGGTTTTTCGTTTGCCACCCAAGTAACACAGCTTCGACAATATAGACTTTAAAGCCAAGTCAATGCTGCAAAAACGTTAGTACAGCTCTTCTTTTGCTTTCAAATAGCTTCATTTAATGTGTAATTTTGGTTGTTAAAATTGTTTTACTACTAAATTTACATTCAAAATAACTTCTATAGTTAAATCATCTAGCTAATCAACTTTAAATGTAAAACTTATACCTAAAAATATGCTAAAACTTAACTAACGAAATAGTTTCAATCTTTACTTTTTTTCCTAAAATACAACTGAAAAAATTACCAAAAGGGCAACGGCAGTTTTTTGTTGTATCCTAGTGCAATTTTTAATAAATTTAGCATTTAGCATTTGAGAATAAGCGCCCTCTACCGCTAGCCCACATTTATTGTTTAAAAAAATGCAAAGATCCTTGGTTGCACAGGCGGGCGAGCAGCCATGTTTTATATTATGGCGAAACATAACCTATCAAAAATTTTGATTTGAAAAAATAATATTTTTAAAAATCTTTCAAAATTAACTAAATATGCTGCTTTAATTCTGGGTTAAAATTTAAAAAAATTAAAATTTTGTGATTAAAAAAACTCCTATTATCTCAAATAAAATTGTTGAAGTGCGTGCAGTTTAACGAGGTATTGGCTTTGTCATCAAACGGGCCTTCGCACAAAGATTTGACTCTTGATTGAGAGTTTGTTAAAGTCACTAATATTTATTTTAGTTAGTTCATCTTCAGTCAATTATGTCAAGGTAAGTTAAATTTTAAACCACATTGCTTTCATGTGCAAAAATGCTGTATTTTCAGCTGGCGTAGATGTTGTCACAGGCAAAAAATATTCCTCAAAATAGCTATGACAACATTTTCGTGACGTTTTTAAAACGTTGTGGCAGAAGACAGCAAAAGCATTATTGTTATATTTTTTGCTGCGGAAACGTTATCACAGCCAATTGACAGCACGCTATGTTACTTGGGCAAATAATACTATAAATAATGAAAAGTGCCTTTGTGGGTACCTTTTCAGGCTCATATAGCATAATCCGATGCTTACTTGGCAAATTAAAATTAAGGGTTAAGTTGTATGGCCCGTGAGCTCCAAAGCAAGTTCGTTTTGTGTGCTTGAGCACGGTGAGCTCGATGATCAGCTGACCTCTGCTCAATCTCCAAACGCGCTCAGCTCCTCGAGCGAATAAACGAACGCAGTATCAGCCTCCCCCCACGTCAACAACAGGAGTTTTTAAATTTATTTTGCAGAACCAAAATAATATCTAATGTCAAATTTTAATAAACATAGGACACCCTGTATGCAAACGTTAAAAAGAGACGAACTGTTGTTGAGTGATTTAAAAAGACCCATCGGAGCAAGGTTTCCATAAAGGGTTATATGGTAAGCAGCGCCCATTGCGACAATCTCAGAGTTGACTAATTAGTTCCATTAGCAGCTAAAGACATCATTTCACGGAACCATTCGAGTGTGTGTGTGTATATGCGGCTTTATGCATCGACCAATCAGTGTACGTCTAGCTGACGTTCCCGACAATTAAGCGGGTTTTCTCGAAATGTAGTTATTACATTTACGGCAAACGATCGGCGGTTTAATTGCTCGCATCTCGATTCGTGTCATCTATAATAGCGAAACGCGAGAAGCTCTGAATCCTCAACCAACACAGAGCGGTTCAGGACTTGCATATCTCTCGTCAAGAGAAAAAATCCTAGAAGTCACTTAGTAGGATTTTTTCTTCATATCGTTTTTTTGAAAGCCTTCAATATTTTCTTTCGATTGGTATTGAAAACGCTTGAAAGTCAAAAATTTGGGGAAATGGAACATCCTAGTAGAAGAGTGGGGCATTGGCGTGATTTTTTTTTTTAAATATCTGTAGCTACGTTGCTTTTACCTTTCTTGGCTTCAATTTTGGCATACCAGAAGAATGGTGTTTGATTTTCATTTGTACTGTACATTTTAGTTTATAACAGTGGAGATTTATCTTTTATGTATATTTTTTTTTTAATGGTGAAATCACGCTATTGCCCCATGGGATACGGGCTAATAGCGTGAATATTCCAAAATAGAAAAATAAACAACTGAAATTAACATTTTTTTTTATTTAGAACTTAAAGAAAGACCTCAGTTCAAACTAACTTAAGCTGTATTACAGAAATATTTTGAAGCATTAACAAAGTTGTTTTAACTTAAATAAGTGAAAAAAGCAGGTATTGTGAACTTATAATTGAAACTCAGTTATCGAACATCAATTCTAGCAAATGATAAACCAAACTCTAAATATCATTGTTGTCTTTTAGTTTTTCCGTGATGATTAGATGTGGGAAGGATCATTTTAATCCTATTTAAATGAACAACGGCTATATCAGGTGCGTTTGGAGTCACAAAAGCATTTGGAACCTCTCCTACGTAAAAAATATATTTCTTAGTCCTGATTCTGATCAATTGACCATTTTCCGAGTTTGACAGGCTGGTTAGCAAAGAGGGTTGCTACCAAACTAAAACAAAATGACCAACAAAAAAAATAAAAAATTGGGTGAGAACCCTGATTTTCGACATAACCAATCTTTTTTGTGTTTAATTTACTAAAATAAACAAACGGGCACTTCAGTGAATTTGAGTTAAAATTTACATAAAAACTAAAAGTGTAATAAAATCCCCGCGGGATTACTGCTGCAGAGTGAGAACCATAAAAAGCTGGTTAAAAGATCAGCTCATGCTCCAAAACATGTTCAAAAACGAGTTTTAAGGATTTGGCTTTTATAAACACCTAGTTAGAAATGGATAGCAAAAAGGACTTTTTACTGCTTTGATGAGGAATCCAGCCAGTTACTAATGCTCTGATGAAGAAATTCAGAATTTTAGCTGGCTACAAGAACCGCCGCACTTCGGGGTTTATTCCATTTATAATTCACAGAATTGGGGTTTTCAACCCACCATAGAAATAAAACGGTTTAAAGAATGGGCTTCAACCGGCACAACAGGATCAATGAGGAGGGCATCCATTTGCAACTATGAGAGAAAAACAGTTCAATGGGTGTATAATAAAATTAAGAATATACAAATGATTCATTAAACGAAGTTTTTAAGGTGTCGTCTTATTATAAAAAATGTTAAACTTTTGTAATTTGTTCTTTAAAGCTTTAATTAAAAGTTAGATTTTACAATTTTTACTTTAATTTATATAGTTAATTTAAAATTGAATTGAATTGCTTGACAAGTAGAAAATTTAAATAAGTCTGCAATGGTTTTTTACAGGTAAAACACCAAATTATATTTATATTTTCTTTTCCAAACTAACCCTGCCAAAAAAACTGCCTCAAATCTCTTAGAAGAGTTCTACAGATTTTATAATGTTTTACCAGGTTTTATATCTTTTCTATGCGGTATGTAAAACTAACTTGTAAAAACCTAATCCAATTTCATGAAGTACGGATTTTTTCTATCAGTTTTGACGAGAAAGACAGCTTGGCCAGTAGAATCTTATAAAACCCTATCAAACATCATAAAAACTCACCAACTTCCATAAGAACCTATGCGGTTTTTTTACCTGGAAAACAAAAAGTTATTATTTTGGAGTTTATTATTGGAAACAATTTTTTGGAGGCTTTAAGAGATTGAATAAAACAAATTTCCCTAAAAATATATTTTTTTTCACATTTGACTAAAATGTTGTTCATTTTGTGGTTACTTTCTACGGATCATGGTGAATGTGCTGTTATTGAGGTTTGAGTAATATTCTAAAACTATAATTATTGTAAAAGGATTCATTTTATTCTTTTAAACTTTTAAAATAATCCTAAATATTTCAAATAAAACAACATTGAAATCTTCCTACTAAACAAATTTAATTACTAAGTATATTCAATAAAATGTATTACAAAAATAACCATATGAAGTCAAACTTTTTCTTGTATTTATTAACTAATTATTCATCTAGTAGTCAACTTGTTCGCAGCAGAAAAAAGGTTGCTCTGGCCTCTGCAGTATCCTGAAACAGAGAAAAACAATATATTTAAGACCCAATCGGACATCCTAGCTCAAAGTTCCGTCCAAAACTTATTAAGTTAGAAAAGTATTTTTTTATTTAGACTTATATCAAATTTTAACCCCGTCAACTACTTAAGGCACAAAAATAAATTAAGTAATAGAGAAATTTTGGAACACTTATTTGACACTTTAGTGTCTATTGTAATTACTATGTCTGCACAATAGCTAAATGTTATACTGTTGTGGTAATTAGCCACTACCACTGCTGTAACCTATGAATCCATTTTGTTGTGGTTTTGGTTATTTTTTTGTTAATGTAAGATAATTTTGCTGCATTTAATTTTATTAAATAAAATATTACCAGGTTCGAATATATAAAACACTTATTTCATAAAATAAAGCCCAATTTTTTGTTTTTCCTCATCTCTAATTTTTTTACAAGTGACAGTTTTTAATGTGTTCTAATAACTCGATCGATGCATGGTAGTGGTTGATAAACACTACCACAGCATCTGTCAAAATTTTAAAAGTGTTCCAAAATTTTCCTAATAATACACTTTTATTTTTATGAACCGTGAGAAACAAAATTTAGTTTTCTTGTGTATGTACTTACTAGAAACTATTGTCAGTCCAGTTGTTAAAGTTTTTAAGTTCCTCTCATTGTCAGAAAAATAGAAGCGGTTAGTCATCGTTAATGCTTGAAGTTGTTTAGTACCTAGCTGTGTTGTGTAATGGCTCCTTATGTTTCCTAAAAATAACAGAAGCAAGTAAATCTCAGACCCTATGATATTGATTATATAAAATTGCTCTACCTTTGTCATCAGCTGTCAAAAAACCCACCTGTTAGTGTGGTTTGGAGGTCAACAGTCCTCGACTTCCTCAAGGAGCCTTGTCTACTTACTTAGAGCTGGGCCAGATCATTATTTTTACATTAAGTTTGATATTTCCTATGCTTTATACGTGGATTGTGCCCATGCGTGACATTCGGTGACCGAAGGTCACGGCCCATGCCATCAGGTAACATTTTGAATGTTCTTTACTTTGTTTATTTGGGTGATGCAACCAACTGCCTTCTTATCACTCGAAATTGATCTAAAAGCACAATAAATATAAAATGAAGGGGGTTTAAATTCGTTTCAAAAAGGTAAACAAACAGCAATATTGAGTAAGATATTTGTCAAGAATCCGTACTTTAGCTACATCACTGTAATCTGCGATCTACCTAGATTATTTTTGAAGGCTTTTGGGCCAGAAGGTGTCCTTTTCTTTGCGAAAATAATGGATTTTTATTGGGCATCCTTAACCTATGGCATTTCATTGTTTTTCCAAAACAAACTTCAACTAGAGTATAAAAATTGGTTTGTTATAAGGGATTTTCGATTTAAGAATTGCTTCTAAAATAATGACGTCATTTAAAATATGGTGGAGATATCGTGGATTTTAGAGGTTATGTTTACAACCAAAGGGCCGAACCAATACTTTATTTAGCAAGAAAGCACTGTGAAGTGAGCAGGCCGGTAGAGGCACGTAAGAATCTAAGAACTGAGAAATTTCCTGTTTGTGATGCCAGAAGTGCGAACCGAAAAGTGAGCAGGCGGATTGGGGGCCACCGTAGTTTATTTTCTTCCTTTACGGAACTCTGACTGCGCCTTTAAACTTTTAAGGGCCCAGTTACTCAAGTTTTAATGCACAATGCACAATTTTGTCTTCTCTCTCTACTTTTGGAAGGGATATAGACAGAAATAGAAATACAAAATTAAGCATTAGGCATTAAGCATTATGCATTAAAACTGCAGTAACTGGGCCCTTCCTTACATGAGGATATCAATCTGGGAAAAAGCATTTCTACACATTGAACTGCTGCACATCTCGAGGCATATCTGTAACTGGTTGGATTCCTCATCAGAGCAGTAAAAAATCTGTATGCTGTTGGAGCATCAGCTGATCTTTAAACCAGCTTTTTGATATTACACTATACCTTTACTTTTTATGTAAATTTTAAATTAAATTGACTGAAGTGCCCGTTTATTTATTTTTCGCAAATTAAAAACAAAAAAATTGGTTGATTATGTCGAAAATCAGGGTTCCCACCCAAATTTACCTGTCAATTTTGGATTTTTTTTTGTTGGTCATTTTGTTTTAGTTTGATGGCAAACCTTTTTGCTACCCAGCCTGTTAAACTAGGAAAATGGTCAATTGACCACTACCACTGCTATAAGCTATGAATCCATTCCTCCAAGATGAATAAGGGACGCGACAACTCCTTTAAAGTTTTTTTCCTTAAGGTCGTAGTTACAATCTGGGGAATTGTTTTTAGCAACACTGTACGGGAAATCAATTTAACTATATCGACATCATTTTTTTGCAAAATTTGACGTCATTGAATTTGTTTTCCATGGCAACGCGGAGACTTTATTTATATTTATCCACAGTGGGACACCAGAGATTTTTTAGCACCGGGTCAAAAATTTGGGGTTAGGTTACTTATTTTGACTTTTCGCGTTCTCCGCTGCTAAAAAGCAAGTAAAATACTAAAATAAAAGAAAACCATTTATTGCAGAATTACCTGCTAAAAAACGCTACCTAACTACGTATTAAAGTAACTAGGTGTAATGTTTAAGGTGGTAATTGAATTGGAAACACTCCCGCTAGCTGATACCGACAACAAGTTAACTTAAAAGCATGCAGATTTAAAAATTGGCTACTGGCGCTCGACGAAATAATCGTATTCTATTTTAAACAGGAGCGTCAACGACTAGCAAGAGTCTTTCCAACCTCTAAATGAAGCTTTACTGACCTGTTTTGTTAGTACTCAAGTATCCGTGTGTTTTTGAAACTGAGGTTATAAAATCTATCCTTTGCACTCCAAGATTTTACTAGTACACTTGCACATAACTATGCCGCAATCATTTAAATTAAAATGGTTGAATCAAAATAAAAACAAAATTATGTGGGGTTATGGGCGCCGAATGTTTTTATGCGAATTCCTAGTAATCCCAGCCAGTAAAGTTTTCTTGGTTCTTTGATATACTCAGGGTAATGCTCGCGTAGCGCTAGGCCTTTTTCAGCGGGCGACTGCATACGCGGAGTGGTTTCATATTTGTTTTAGAACAATGTTTTTGAGAATACATTTTTGAAAGATAAACATAACCTCGAATTGTTTTCTTTCAGAAAACGTAAAAATACTCTTCTGTCATACTGCGGCCCGATTTAAAGTTTGTTGAAAAAACACCTGTATTAAGGTTATTTCATTTATAACCATATTCTGTTAAATTAACCAGGGCCACTGACACTGACAAAGTCGCACTGAAAATGTCTGCCACATTGGTGACTCCTTCAGAAATAGAGATACTTTATTCGCAAAGTTTCCAGCCACTATCATGTTAAGTAAACTGATAATCTGGGTTTTATTTTTTTTTTGTTTATGGTTGAAATAAAAGTGTAGACAAACCAAGTGAATTTGAAATAAGAAATTCGTTTAAAAATTGAAGTTTTACGTCTAGAAAATAAAATCAAAATTCAGTGTTTCAGATACCTTAAACAGTGTTTGCCATAAAGAAGAAGTTAAAAAACCTCCAAATCAGTTACTTCAACCGAAAAGAAACTAAAAACCAAAAGATCAAAAGATCTTAGATGGAAATAACGAAAATTCAAACTTGGATGAGTATTCCACAAGGAACACACAAAAGATCAAAGCGAAAAGAGAAATGAATAAACGATGTTTCGCCCTGGGTAACCAGCGTGGGCTCATCAGTAGTTTCACTGGTCACCCTCCACTATACATCATTAAACACCATCATACACTCAGATTTCCAACCTTGAACCACTCACAAATAGGCATCGTTCCGCACTGGTACTTACTTATCCAAGTTACCTAATAGGAATTCGTCCTGGCGTGTTAATATTTCCGTAGGATTATGCTCCTAAGGCAATTAAAACAAAGAAGAAGTTAAAAAACCTCCAAATCAGTTACTTCAACCGAAAAGAGACTAAAAAACCAAAAGATCAAAAGATCTTGGGTGGAAATAACGAAAATTTAAACTTGGATGAATATTCCACAAGGAACACACAAAAGATCAAAGCGAAAAGAGAAATGAATAAACGATGTTTCACCCTGGGTAACCAGCGTGGGCTCATCAGTGGTTTCACCCTCCACTATACATCATTAAACACCATCATACACTCAGTTTTCCAACCTTAAACCACTCACAAATAGGCATCGTTCCGCACTGGTACTTACTTATCCAAGTTACCTAATACGAATTCGTCCTGGCGTGTTAATATTTCCAGTAGGATTATGCTCCTAAGGCAATTAAAGAAGAAGTTAAAAAACCTCCAAATCAGTTACTTCAACCGAAAAGAAACTAAAAAACCAAAAGATCAAAAGATCTTGGGTGGAAATAACGAAAATTCAAACTTGGATGAGTATTCCACAAGGAACACACAAAAGATCAAAGCGAAAAGAGAAATGAATAAACGATGTTTCGCCCTGGGTAACCAGCGTGGGCTCATCAGTAGTTTCACTGGTCACCCTCCACTATACATCATTAAACACCATCATACACTCAGATTTCCAACCTTGAACCACTCACAAATAGGCATCGTTCCGCACTGGTACTTACTTATCCAAGTTACCTAATAGGAATTCGTCCTGGCGTGTTAATATTTCCGTAGGATTATGCTCCTAAGGCAATTAAAACAAAGAAGAATTTAAAAAACCTCCAAATCAGTTACTTCAACCGAAAAGAAACTAAAAAACCAAAAGATCAAAAGATCTTGGGTGGAAATAACGAAAATTTAAACTTGGATGAATATTCCACAAGGAACACACAAAAGATCAAAGCGAAAAGAGAAATGAATAAACGATGTTTCACCCTGGGTAACCAGCGTGGGCTCATCAGTGGTTTCACCCTCCACTATACATCATTAAACACCATCATACACTCAGATTTCCAACCTTGAACCACTCACAAATAGGCATCGTTCCGCACTGGTACTTACTTATCCAAGTTACCTAATAGGAATTCGTCCTGGCGTGTTAATATTTCCGTAGGATTATGCTCCTAAGGCAATTAAAACAAAGAAGAAGTTAAAAAACCTCCAAATCAGTTACTTCAACCGAAAAGAAACTAAAAAACCAAAAGATCAAAAGATCTTGGGTGGAAATTTGATCTTTTGGTTTTTTCGTTTCTTTTCGGTTGAAGTAACTGATTTGGAGGTTTTTTAACTTCTTCTTTGTTTTAATTGCGTAGCCTTATTATCATTAGCCTACAGCAAAGCAGTGTTGTCAAATTTAAGCCGTTTTTCTGGCCTTAAGGCGGCAGCGATCAAGAGTATCGAGGGAAAATATTGCATGAGACACCCGGTCCAACCGACCAATCCACGAGCCCAGGTAGTGTCGGATTCTTATTGACTAAAACCCATCGATTGTGGCTTCGACCAGCCTGACGGCTGGCCATAGTCACTGCACTGCAACCATTATTGACTTATTGTGCACCCTTTGATTCTAGTTTAACCACTCCATTAGATTTATCCCCTGTATGAGTTTGTACAGGTCCTTAATGGAGCAGTTCCTCGTGGTTATTGGGTCTAGTTCAACTTCCCCATAGGGTCATAACCATCCATGTTCGGTCGCCAGAGCCTGTCGGTTTTAGACAAGGGGATAATGCTCCCCCCCCAAACCGGTATCCGTATCTGTTATTCTCCCAGTGTTTGCTGGGTAGCTTTCGCGCGATCTGTTTTCCTTTCTTTGTAGCCGACCCTAGCCACATTTTTTTAATAATTTGGACCACCTACAGAAGGCATATCAAACGAATAGAAAAATATCACCAAAGTTGTTCAAGACGAATCCTGAGAATCAAATGGCAAGTGTTTTAGAAGAGGCCAGAACAACTAGTATAGAAGCGCTTGTCTTCAAGAACCAGCTTCGTTGGACTGGTCACGTTATTCGCATGCCCGAAACCCGTCTCCCAAAGCAGATATTTTATGGACAACTGAAGGAGGGAAAGAGAAATCAAGGA
The DNA here is from genome assembly GCA_963921995.1 of Oxystoma pomonae. NCBI lineage: Eukaryota > Metazoa > Arthropoda > Insecta > Coleoptera > Brentidae > Oxystoma > Oxystoma pomonae. The sequence goes on along the minus strand of OY998166.1, from coordinate 73,415,404 downwards.
GGTCAACAAAAAAGGTACAAGGACGTTCTCAAAGGCAATATGATGAAGGGTCACATCGATAGAAACCACTTCGAGACCACGGCAAACGATAGGGCTTCAAGGCGCCGAACAGTCCATGAGGGAGCACAAACTTTTGAAGAGCAACGACGTAGACTAGAGACGGAAAAGAGAGGACGTAGAAAGGAGCGACAAAATGGAAGAATGAATGACCAACAACACCCGGCTGCTGCCGGAGACTGGGTGTGCCAGGACTGTGGAAGGGTGTGCAGCTCGAGAATGTGCTTACATAGCCATCAAAAAACAGACAAGCAAACAGATAGCGACGATAAAGAATAGAGGAAAATCATACTCGGTATCGAGTGATTGCCTATGATGATATATATATATATATATATATATTTATTTTATTTCATAAAAAACTTAAAAAAGACCAAAATTTCGGAAGAATTTTCTTCTTAAACTGCAAAAAATTTTGCGTGCGGCGCTATAACAATTTTAGTATAATATTAGGAAATTTTTGTCAACAACATTTGCGTATTAAAAAATGGGTTATTACTATATTTTCACAAAATTTTCGCCCACGGCCCATTTATCACATGATTTTAGCAACAAATCTAAGATCAAAACCAGATCCCAACTCAGTTTTTTTTAAAATTAGTTAAGTTGAATTTTTTTTATACTGACCTCCCCAAGTAAAAATTGTATCTACGCTCCTGGTTTTAGACAGGGAGCACCAGGAGAAGGTGAGGTTGGCATTTGGATATGAGAGTCCCACGCTTGCCGCACGGTCTCCGGCTGGTTTGAGCAGAAGTGAAGGCTACGTTATATTCGCGTCACTATCCCTTTCTCCCCTGGAAAATCACCCTCTTCCATTTCTTTTCTGTGACTCAATCCTTCTCCTCCCCACCTCTTTCTGCCAAAACTCCTGTGATTTGCCGAACCAAAAACTCGCCAAGCTCCGCGCTGCCGCCGCCGCGCCGCGCCGTTAGAAGCCGCCTTTAAGGTATTTTTGGTCAAGTAAAAAATTGCGTGTTGGATCTCGACAAAAAAAAACCATTTGGATAAAATAGGATATGTCAGCCTGCAGAGCCCCTTGGCCCAAAACGAAAAATCAATAATTTGGTAAATATTTGTTGTTATGACCTTTGTCAACCATTTTAATGTAAACAGTTGTAGTACGAGATCCGGCTGCAAATTTTTTGACCGATCGCGTAACCACTCAAAATATTTAAAAAGTTGAAGATTAGTACTCACCATTACCAGAATGCAGATGCCAAAAATGCAATGGTGCCATCCTGCATCCGGCCACGTTGGCGCGGCACCATCGCCCGAAGAGGTGCTTTTTTAAAGCAAAATCGACCCATAACGTAACCACTTGATTGAGGTGTCAAATTAAAGGTATTAATCTCCTCGATACGAATATCAAATGGTGCCACTTTAAATCAGGCCGGAAGTGCCCGCCACCAATGATTTTATACACAAAACTCGCGGGCCGTTTACTATAGAGGCGAGTTAGTTATTGCTATATATCTTCGAGAAAAATATTAGCAGCCACAATTTTTTTCATAGGGTTGTTAGGAATACCAACCTTAATATTCCCTAATAAGTCCTCAACAATCCGACTGGCATCAACACCGCCATATTGAAAAAATGGTGGAAATAGGTAATTTTTTGGGTTTGTCTCGAGCTTTTTACTAATTAACTCGAAAACTGTTCGGTCCACGAAAAAGTTTATGGCGCCAAACTAAAAGCGTATAAAATTATCTCTCAAATAGTGTAACAACCTTTAAACTCAGACCACCAGTGGCGGAGATAGAATATTTTTTCTTTAAATATGGATTTCTCCTTGTTTCTTTCTTTCCAAAATATCTTCTAGTAATATAAAAAATATAGGAGTTAAAAGATAGCTAGTTTTTTGCCCTCTCTAACACTATGACATATTACATGTTAATATATAAAAAACAGTGGCGCACTTGAAGTTCTTAAAATAATTTTCTAAACAACCATTTTCCTTTTTCACACCACACATAATGTTCTTAATACTAGTTTTAATTTTATATTTTATTTTTAGTGATTAACATGTTGTCTCCGATTGCCCTACGTTATGCACAATCAGTTTTAAAATATATTTAATGAGCCCATCTCCCTTTCTCGGCTTTTAAGAGGTGTAGGTGGATACTATAAAGGTAATGTAATCGAATCGTAATTTTGTTGAATGTAAAATAAGCGAAAATAAAAAGATCGAACAGTAAAAAAATTTAAAATAAAAGAATGAAAATAATTTTCTGGAACCGTAAAAAAATTAAATAAAGTCGTTACGAAAGAGATCTAAAATAATTTTAAGGAACTGTTATTTGATCGGAACACAGAAAGATCGCATAAGGCGGGGCCTACAAGAAAACGACGTTGCAGAATTACCAAACTGTAAGACAAATACTTAGTTGAGCTCGGATTTGTACCCTGTGACTCTACCTTGAAACACGAATACCTGCTGTACGCTTGCAGAATTGTGCTTCACAAAGTCGCGATTCCAACGTATGATGCGACCGATTTGCGATTTGAACAAATTATATATAATTTTTGTATTTTCGTTTAATTTACGTTTCGACTTTTTTACGGTTTAATCAAATTATTTTTTATTTTATTTTTTCGGATATTTCACATTAAAAGTTTTTTTTGAGGGTTTGACGAAATTATTTTTGAGCTTGGTATTTTCGATCATTTTACGATTGGATTAAATTATTGTTCGATCAATTTGCTTTTGGCAAAATTAAATTTCAACCTTTATGTTTATTATATTTTTGCTCATTTTATAAACCTCCTATTCGTAAATACCACACGACCATATAATATGCGACTATGTAGGTTCGTTGTCTATTTTTGTAAAAAACTAGTAGATTTGGTAATCGGGTGATTTTCTTATTAATTTTTCCGATTATTAAACACTAAAATAGGTGCAACGAAAAGAAAAGAGCCAAATTCACAGGCTCGTCGAGAATTACTCGTTCGATAAAATTTGGTAAGTAGTTTGTTTATGTTGAAGCTGCCGTAAGTGGTCATTTATCATAAATTATAATTATTGTAACCACCTCAACCTCCTAGAAGCCGAGAAAGGAAGATAAGCTGATTAAATATATTTTAAAGACAACATGGTAACCGCACTAATCATAAAATATAAAATTAAACATCTCTTATTAAGAACATTATGTTTGTTTTGAAAAACAAAAATTGTTGTTTAGAATATTATTTTAAGAAACTTCAAGTGCGCCACTGTTTTTTTATATATTAGCATGTAATATGTCATATTTTAGACAGCGCAAAAAACTAGTTATTTCTTCGATTCCTCTATTTTTTATTGCAATAGGAGATATTTTGGAAAGAAGGAGAAACACATATTTAAAGAAAAAATATTCTATCTCCGCCAATGATGGTCTGAGTCTAAAAGTTGTTACACTGTTTGAGAGATAATTTTATACGCTTTTAGTTGGATGCCATAAGTTTTGTCGTGGACCGAACAGTTTTTGAGATAATTAGTAAAAAGCTCAAGACAAACCCAAAAAATTATCTATTTCCACAATTTTTCCAATATGGCGGTGTTGGTAATAGTCGGATTTTTGAGGGCTTATTGGAGAATATTCCTAACATCCCTATAAAAAAAACTTGCGGCTAATAATGTTTTTCTCAAAGATATATAGCAATAACTAACTCCTCTCTATAGTAAACGGCCCGCGAGTTTTGAGTATAAAATCATTGGTGCCGGGCACTTCCGGCCAGATTTGGAGTAGCACCATTTGATATTCGTATCGAAGAGATCAATACCTATAATTTGACACCTCAATCAACTGGTTACGTTATGGGTCGATTTTGCTTAAAAAAAGCACCCCTTCGGGCGATGGTGCCGCGGCAACGCGGCCGGATGCGGAATGGCACCATTGCATTTTTGGCATCGGCTTAGTCTAATCCAAGTCTCAATACAAGTATTTTTTGGTTACGCCCAAAAAGAAAAAATGTCAAAAAAATGGGTGCAAAACAATTTTTTTTTTTGACATTTCCGGCCAAATGCCGACTGGCACCATAAGCTTTCTGGGAATGGTGAGTACTAATCTTCAACTTTGCAGCCGGATCTCGTACTATTGGGAAAACATTTTCCCAATCTTTGCATGTTTAGCTGTAAAGACCAAAATGTACAACCGTATACTGGGCCTGGGGACCTATCGCAAGTTAAAACCAAGGCTTATGCACACCAATATTAATTTGCAGATGGCTACGAAAAACTTTTTGTCACGCTTCGTATTTAATGCTACTTCCTGAGGGGATTTGAATTGCGTAAACATACGACAGTCTCCTCATGCAAGCCAATAAAATAATTTCTATAATGTGCGCGTGTTCGTCTTAATAAAGGGGTACGATAATTGTGTTTAAAATAGTGTGGAAAACTTCTTGCATATGTTAAATTAAATGCAAAGCTTCTGGTTACGGACGGTGGGGTAATTTCTGCATTAATGATAACAAATACAACGCTAGATATTTTTGATTTAGGTTTTGGCCAACAAGTTTTTTGGCAACCAAACACCTGCACTGATTCTGCCTGGTGCCAGAGACCTATAACTTAATAGGTCCCTGCTGGTGCCTATTTAGCCAAACAATCTTGCTAGAACAAAAAAGTTTTTTGCTAACATAACTAGGCAAAACTTTTTTTTGCTAGTCTAACTGATTTTTTTGTTAGTGTGACTAAACATTCTTGTTGTATTGGAGCTACTTTTTTGTTCTAGCAAGAATAGTCACTGCTTTAAATTTTCCTCATTGTGGAGTCTGAGCTAAGCACTGCTTTTTAAGAAATTAACATCCAGCTGGTGAATTTTTTAACGAATAACAGAACAAAAACTAGAGTTTTGAAAAACGTTCTTCTTAAATTGCAAAAGTCTTTGCCTGTGGCACTATACAGGGTGTTCCAAATTCGATGCTCACCATGGGGATCTCCTAAACGGTAGGAGATATGAAAAGGTTTAAATTAGGGCAAAGTTGCGCAATTTGACGCTTTGCTTAAAACCAAAAAAAAAAGTTTACAAATTCTGGGTAGTTCCGGAGAAAGAAACCTGAATCTTTATTTTTAGTTTTTATTATTGTGCGCCCTTGTTCTTAAAGCTGTCAAAAAACGCTTAAAACTTTCTGCATGCATTTTTTTAAGATCTACCAAATGCGAGGTCCATTTTCGAGATTTGACATTTCAGTGTGACAGGAGCAATGGCAAGTTCATTTTTTCTTATCGACACATGCTTTTTTCTCCTGCCGTTTGGTTCATAAGGGATGACAGATATTTTACAACCTCACCCAGTAAACACACTTGTGACTTTAACCAAATAGTTATATAAATCTAAGGTTCATATATTTATGTAAAATATGTTACATCATATTTACGTAAATCTCACGTAAAAATATTTTTATAAAAAAAATTATGTAAATATTACGTCAGAAATTTGACTGTAAATGTAAGCAATTGCAATGTAATTTTACGTAAATAATATGACTTTATAAATAAATTCTTAAAATTTACGTTTATATTACGTAAATAGTGGGACCTTAATTTAACATAAAAATATGACATACCTATTATATAAAAAGTTATATGTAATATTTAAGTAATATAATTTACGTAAACGTTACATAAAATGATTTACTTTAAATGAAAGTAAAAAAATTTACATAACTATTATGTAACAATTTAGACATTACGTTTATATTTAAAATGTTACATAACTATTATACAAAACATTTTATGTAATATTTATATCATCTAAATTACGTAAACGATCTATAGCATGATTTACGATAAATTAAAATTTTGAAAATTACATAAATATTACCGTATGTTTACAATTGAAATGTTACATAACCATTATATAAAACATTTAACGTAGGATTTATGTCATCTAAATTACGTAAACGCTCTATAACATGATTTACGTCACATTAAAATTTTTAAATTTACATAAATATTATGAAACAGTTTGAACCGTAACTTTACATTTACAATTTTACATATTTGTTACATAACCGTATGTTTACAATTAAATGTTACATAACCATTATATAAAACATTTAACGTAGGATTTATATAATCTAAATTACGTAAACGCTTTATAACATGATTTACGTCACATTAAAATTTTTAAATTTACATAAATATTATGAAACAGTTTGAACCGTAACTTTACATTTACAATTTTACATATTTGTTACATAACCGTATGTTTACAAGTGAAATGTTACATAACCATTATATAAAACATTTAACGTAGGATTTATATAATCTAAATTACGTAAACGCTCTATAACATGATTTACGTTACATTAAAATTTTTAAATTTACATAAATATTATGAAACAGTTTGAACCGTAACTTTACATTTACAATTTTACATATTTGTTACATAACATGTTTTATGTATTAATTATGTCATTCGAGTTATGTGAATTCCCCATAAAATAATTTACGGCAAATTAAAGTCCTAAACTTTACATAATTATTATATAGTCAATTGAACCGTAGGTTTACATTTCAAATGTTAAATAAATATTATATAAAACATTTTATGTAATATTTATATCGTCTTCATGAAGTAAACGTTCTATAACGCGATTTGCGTCACATTAAAATTCACAAAAATATTATGGAAATGAAAGAAATTGCCACTGCTTAATAGTTTCTTCCTAGTAGGTAGAGATGGCGCTAATGTCACTATGTTGCCTGTACATTGAATGATAATATTATATATATAAAGAGCAAAGATATTTCAAAACTAGAATGCGGACTTTGAAGTATTGACAAGATGGTGGTACTTCTCTATAAGAATCACCTCTTCCGCCATTTAAACCAGCCCGTCTGGTTAACTTTGTAGTTTGCCAATGTCGGACTGTGTCAAGCAACCACCGACGAACCTTCGTTAATCACCGACGTTGGCCCCCTCAAGCTGCATGCTCATGTCGGACTTAGATAGTTGACGCTTTGCGTATGTCATGCAGATTAATGTGGCTTAAATTTTACCTTATTAATAACTTATTGTGACCTTAAATTTACATACCAAGGCAAACCTATTATGTAAAGTATACGTAGTTTTTACTTAACCCTCACGTAACATGGATGTAATATTTATGTCAAAGGTATATCAATTCATTTACATCACATTTATATAACAATTAGGTGGGCTTTGCGTATTGCATTATGCAGAGTTTTCGCACTTTAATGTGACTTAAATTTTACCTTATTGTGACCTCTGAGTGATCTTAAATTTACGTAACAAGATAAATCTGTTATGTAATTTCTACATAACGGTGTTTACTGGGCATTTTGACAAGTATCTAACGTTATGAGTTAATTGACCATCATCAGCCGAAATTCTAAGACTAAAAAACAAAGAAAAAACGTTTTAAAAATATTTTTAAAACCAACACCTGTTCAAAAAGTACTGCAATCGGGTTTCCAAAATATCTTGAATAAATTAGAAGCAAAAATTTAATTTGGGCTGATGATGGTCAATAAACCCAAAACGTCAGGTGACTTGTCAAAATAAGCTTGCAAAATGTTATATGTCATCCTTTATTAACCAAACGGCAGGAGAAAAAAAGGATGTGTTCATAAGAAAAAATGAACTTGACAGTGCTCCTATCACACTAAAATGTCAAGTCTCAAAAACACACCTCTCACTAGGTAGATCCTAAAAAAGTACCTGTAGAAAGTTTTAAGAGTTTTTTTACAGCTTGAAGAATACGGGCGCAGAAAAATAAAAATTAATAATGAAGATTTCGGTTTTTTCCGCCTAACTCCGGAACTATCCGGAATTTGTAAACTTTTTTTTTAGCTTTGAGCAAAGCATCAAATTGAGCAACTTTGTCATAATTTAAACCTCTTCGTATCTCCTACCGTTTAGGAGATTCCTATGGTGAGCGTCGCATTTGAAACACCCTGTATAACAGCGCAAAAATATTTTAGTCTACATTTTTAAAATTTTTATCAGCAGCGTTTAAAACGTGTCAAAAATGGCGGCGCTATAACAGCGCTATAATTGTACAAGATTTTCGCCAGTGGCACACTTAAAGCAAGATTAACTTTGATTCCTTCCCTCAGAGCTATTGCTTTCCCCCTGAGAAAAATCCTGACGGCTACACCCATGTTGCCTTATAATAGGGATATTTTGGAACGCTTATTTGACACTTCGTAATGGATAAGCTACGAATCCATTTCGTTGTGGTTGTGGTTATTTTTCTGGTAAATTTTAGAGAATTTTGGCGCAATCAATTTTAAAAATAGTAAAATATTACCAGGTTCCATTATATAAAACACTTATTTTGTAAAATTAAGCCAATTTTTTTGATTTTTTCTCATTTCTAAATTTTTTACAAGTGACAGTTTTTAATGTGTTCCAAAAACACTGGTAAAATTAATGACTGGTAATGGTATTGGTTGTTACACACTACCACAGCGGCTGTCAAAGTTGTCAAAATATTAAGCGTCCCAAAATTTTCCTAATGGCCCAACAGAATTTCGTAAAGAAACATGGGGGCACAATAATTATGTTAGCGGTGTTTATAATAGTCTTTGGAAACTAATTGAATTATGACACTTTTATAATTACTACAGGGAGCAACCAAAAATGTTTTCGATTTTTTTAAATATACCTGACACCAAATTACTGCCATGAAAACAAGATTGTTAAGTAATGAGTGCCTATATAAAAGTCATTTGAACTCCATGGATGGACCTTTGTAACTCATTTTTTTACGGAATGGATGGTTTCCCTATAATAGCCCAAAAAAATTGAGTAAAAACACTCGTGAAGCAAAATAATTATTGTAGTATCGGAAACTAATTAAATTTTAAAAGTTTTTTTGTTTATAATTTTTTGAATATACCTTTAGTACAATCCGATTGTTGCAATGAAAACGACATTTGTTTGAAAGTTTGAGACAATGATGATGATGATTTATTCATACACGACGTTTCGATCAGTACAATCTCTGATCAAAACGTCGTGTATAAAAAAATATAGACAACGGTCCAGACACAGAGTTAATTTCGAAAACGACATTGTTGGACTTAAAAATCCAAAGCCAAAAAGTCAACAAAATAAATTATTCTTCCATATAATTAAATAGTAGGGACCGATGCCTCCGATATTTAATAGGCCTTACATCTACTCTTGTTTTATTGAGCTTTGGACATATGTGGCGGACATTTTGACAATTAACTAATATAATAAGCGTCAACAGTGTCAAAAATGGTGGCGGCATACGTTTAAAAGTACTAAAACGGAAGGTGTTGGCTGGCCTCCATGTCGGAGCAACACCGGTCTCAACTAAAAAGCCAGTTAACTCTTATCTCTTCAGTGCCCTTTAGCCAAAGATTGCCGCCATTTTTATAACCAAATTGACAGGTAAAACATGGATTTTCTGTCAGTTGGGTGTCAATATGACCGCTGTAGTAGGCTAAAGGATACTAAATCGAAAAAGAGTTAACTGGCTTTTTAGTTAAGCAGGTGTTGGTCGGAGGTATCGTAGGGACTTATCGGTACATAAAGTCGGCCTAGCCTGACCAACAGCGTTCTCAACTAAAAAGCCAGTTAACTCATTTTTGTTTTAGTATCCTTTGGCCTATGATCGGTGCCATATTGACACCAAACTGACAGAAAATTCATGTTTTACTTCTCAATTTCGTTATAAAAATGTCCGATACAGTAGGCTAAAGGGCACTGAGGCGGTAGGAGTTATCTGGCTTTTTAGTTGCCCAATGAGCATTTTTGTCTATATAAAAGTTACACCAAATAATATAAAACCTTCATAAAATAACCAAAAGTTATATTATTTAGTGTTGGTGATAATTTTATAACTCTAATATATCTCTTAAATGAGTAAAAAAGACTTGAAAAACAACTGTTCAACACCAGCTTATAAAAATTTATGTTACATAGTAATGGATAGAAAAACAACATATAGATTTTATAAAACTTTCTTATGAGCCCTCAAGTATAGAGATTATTATAAAAAGGTTTTACAACTGTTCTAACAACACTACATAACAAATGAAAGGTTTTTATGGATTTAGAAATATAGATTTTCCATCTTTCTTCCCTTTGCTGGTTATGTATTATTCTTTTTCTTTTTACAATAAAAAAATTTATAAAATGGTGTTTAGCAATCTTCTAAAATAAATAAAAATGAAAGTGAGATAAGCTGAAGCAGGAATATGAATATTTATATACTAGTCAAATAAAAGCTGTTTTTCACGTCATCCTTCTCTGAAAATCAGCTGCGGTCCCGTGTGTACTGTATAGTTTTCGAATACACTCACGTAAATTTCATGGGCTCCAAAAATACTTGAGAAAACGTGAAAAAAAATATTCATTTAACTATCAGTTTTTTTTTTCATACGCGTTTTTTTCTTTCTTGGACAAATATTGAATTTCATATGTTGTTCTTAACCCTAACAAGCAATATTTCGATTGAAACACATGTTGAAACCCCATAAATAACGTTTTTAATTAGGCCAAAAACCTATTTTTGTAATCCAAAATGGCGAAAATTTCCGACAATTCTATAAAAAAAAACAATACAACTATACCACTGTTTACCTCGTCAACACTATTTTATAACCCTTTTAAAAAATGATGCTACTTGGAACAAAGGGCTACAGATGGCGCAGTGTTGAACACTGATGGTCTGTTTCTGCGAGCTTAACATAGTTACCATTGTTCTCTTTTCCTAAATGCATTCCTCGAGAGATCTAGCATACTACACATACCAGGAAAAATACCCGCCTCCACACACTTCAAGCCCGCATAACTATCAGAGGTAACTATCTCAAGAATATAGTTAGATTGCGGGGTCGAAGGGTGTACAGGCGAGTATTTTCCGGGGTGTTCACATTTGCCGCCGACCAGCAGTATCAGCGTATGCGCTCGACGTTTCACGGTGCGTTTTTGCGACCTTTACACGGTTACTATATTGTTCTCTTTTTCTAAAACACGGTTCCCATCTATGCGTTTCTCATTCGTGGGTCCCCCGAATCAAAACACGTATCATGTGGTCTAAGCGAGATTTGCCTATACAAGTTCATCTCGAACCACGTGATGAGTTTTTTGAGTCAGGGTGACTGCGCATCGGAAACGCTGGTGGGAATCGGGTGTAAAATGCATTCGATCCCGATATCTGTCATCGGCAACTATCTCAAGAAGATTTGGATCTCTTGTCTCTCTCAGATTGATGTAATTAAAACAAGATAATAATGGTATGGTATCTCGCAAAAACGCGCCTTTTGATGTCGCAAAAACGCTCCTTTTGATTTCGCAAAAACGCGCCTTTTGATGTCACAAAATTAACCTTAAAAAATCTTGTTTGTTTTGTTATTATAATTGCCAAAATAAATTAAAATTGTTTTTTTTGTTCTAAAAACAGTTGTATTATAATCACTGTATAAAGAAATTAATAACAACATTATAGAAAAAAACCTTATGGGCAAAAAAGGTTTATGAATGAGTTCATAAGAATATTACAGACACCAATTTATATAACTATTGTGTGTGAGTTCCCAAGTTTTTATAAGTGTCTCTCGAAATATTTTCAATCTTATCTTATATAAATTTGTTGTTGGTTAATTAAGTTTTATAAGTTTAATTGATAGTTACTTACGGTTTTATAGGTGGGTTGACAGAAAGATTTCAAACACCAATTTATATAACTTTTGTCACTGATGACTTATATTTTTATAAATATGTTGGTGGAAACATTGTTAACACCAATTTATATAACATTTGAAACGATGACTTTAATTTTTATAAAGATGTCCGTGGAAATATTGTTAACGCCAGTTTTATGTTACTTTAGGATACCATCAATTTAGAGCCTTTAATAAAACAAATATACAAACTCAATTCTTGTAGGAAACTTCTAAATACCCTAGGGTATCAATGGAACCCTCTTTATAATAATTATATAAATATCTGTTACCAGAAGTTTCTGAAAATGCTCATTGGGTGAGAACGGTGTTGACCTGACCCGGCACTATTTTTGACAGTTCCGCAAGAAGGTTGAAAGGTTTCTGACATTTTTGTCATATAAAGATGTCATCTAAAGATGCTCATATTGAGTCATTCTTAAAGTTGACAAATTAAAGTTAATGCCGTCCTTTATTAAATGCAGACACAAACATTATGAAAGTCGACGTTATTTTGATAGTAAAGATGACATATTTAGACAACAAAAATGTCAGAATCCTTTCAAACTTCGTGCGGAATTGTTAAAAATAGTGCCGTCTTTATTAAAGTCAGGCTATGCCGACTTTATGTACTGATAATGTTCCAACAAAATTCCATAAGAAAGCCGGGACACAAGAATTATGTTATGTACATAGCGTTTACTGCGTTTATAGATTTTGAAAACGAATTGAATTATGTTAGTTTTTACTACCAAAAGCGGTTAAAACATTTTTCGTTCCTAATTTTTTGAGTATGACTTAAAACAGATTATTGGACGTGAATACCAAAAGTTTAAAACTCATTTGAATTCCATTTTTGACAAAATGCCTCATTGTTAGGTGATGGCCCCGCAAAATTCCTTATAATAAGGTTTATTATAGTTTTTGGAAAACAATTAAATTATGACAGTTTTAAAATAATTAATGATTCACATGAAAACTATTTTAATACAAAGAGTAGAGTGTTCCTTTTTTTGGGTGGTTATACCCCTAGATATTACAGTGGCGTACGTAGAAATTGTTCCTGGGGGGGGGAGGCTTGAGTAACAGAATAATCTCAGATAACCATTTTTTTCGTAATGCAATGAAAACATCATTGTTGGCTGGAAACCAAAAGTAAAAGTCAAAATTATATCTTTATAACGGCATAACTCATTTTTTCACAAAATAAATGATTGTCCTACATACATATATAATTAAGGATTAAACGACTTACCTGTAAGAAAGTTCAATCCAGATTATACGAGATTGGTCACATCCTATTAGATAAACCAGGTAGTGATACTTCGTATCACGTCATACGCAAGTTTTAGAGATAAGAAAAACATACCGCCATGGCAGCCTGCCTGATCTCTGCTAGGTACTTCAGTATACTTCTAAAGCTTTCCTGAAATACTAAGATCGCCAAGGGCGGGTTGACTAGTACTTAAATAAATTGCATGAAAAATACATGAATATATAAATGGGAGGGCGTCTAATAGGATGTGACCAATCTCGTATAATTTGGATTGAATATAGATTTCCCAGTATTTTGAGATTCTGTTTCTAAAACGAATACAACTTGATTTACATTAGGCTGCAAGATGATCTCAATATTATTGTCGCAAAAATTTCATCATTTGGAAAAAATAAATTGCATCCTCCCAAACGCCCCTTTTACTATAGGCCACCTTGAAAAGATTGCTACCCCCAGGGAAAGATTCTTTCATAGTGGGTGGGGTTACCTAAACGAGGATAAGAGTAAATCATCTTTCAGAGTTAAAACGATAACTTTTAAGCCAATCACGGATTCTGATTTTGGATACTATGCTTGAGTTCTCCAGATAGAATAAACCACCAGACATATCGCATTATCGTTTTCAATTTTTTTCTTTTTTTTTACATTTTTGGAAACTGGATATAAGAATTAAGGTTTTTCTAATTCATTGTGAATGCATCCACTGGAAGCCACGACACATGGTGGCATTTTTTGTTCAGGTAGCTTGCAAATAAATATACAATTTTTATACCAGATTTCTTGTCCGCTATATGATTATCCAACGTATTTATGTACGTGGCAAATACAAAAATAGACCTAAGGTCACTGCCACATCATTCTCCCAATAGCAATCAATTCTTAGTAAAATATGACAATTTTTTAAAGTCTTTTACAAAGCTTGTTAAGCCATAAAAAGCTGCCTTCATTTCAAGAATGTTTATGTGTTTCTCCTGTTCACCTTGTTGCCAAAAAACCCCCTTTTGCTTCCTTTCCATTGCAACACGCCCCCATCCCGATTTGTATGCATCGGAGAAAATGTTAATGTTATAATTAGGCTGTAAAATAGTATGTGCTTTAACCACCACTCAAGTTCATTTTTAACTAAGAACCTAACAAGCATCTTTTTGTTATAGTTGTTCCTGTTAGCTTTAAGGCACGATATTTTTCTCGCTCAAGGGTTTTTACGTACAACAAGCCGTACTCTGTACAAACCGAGGCTAGCCTTCCTATAATTTGCGAAACCTCTTTAATTGTTATTTTATTTATTTTTTTTTTCTTTGAATAATCTTAATAGCTGTTTTTATTTTTGTTATTCTTTTTTGTGCGATATATATCCACATCTTTTTTGAATTAAGGATAAATGCTAAAAATTGTATCTCTTGAGTCGGTTGGGTATGGTTTTTTAATTGTTAATAAATATCTAATCTTTTAGATCAGAGAAACAGGCATGAAAGGGTGGAACAAAAAAGTGCAGTGGCTAGACCGAATGGTAAAAATTGGAATTCAACTTTTGTTTTGAAAAGAAAATCTTAAATATTTTTTATATTCATCAAACATTGGAACTAAGAAATATGCATCTTTAAGATCTAATGTCGCAAGGAAGCAGTTTTTAGTAATTAAGTTCTCTAATATCTTCCAGTTGAAAATGAGGTGGGCGAAAGAACTGTATGTAGGTTTCTAGGATTAAAGATAAACCTAAAATCCCCTGTTATAGTTCTGTCTTAAAAAATAGCTTAACAAAAACTGATCTTGACAGTAATTAACAGTTTTAACTGCTACTACTTATAAATGTTGTGTACTTTTCGAATAAATTTTTAACTAATTTTTGGTAAATTTTGAGGTTTTGGGGGTGAAAACTTGAAAAGGTTTGTCCACAAAGGGAATTTTGTAATCTTTTGTCCAACTCAAAGCTAATTTATTTTGAGTTATTTGATTCCACTCTTCTGAAAAAAAAATTTTCGACAGGAATGCGTTCTTTCACTGTTTAGCTCTAATATTTCCTCTCGGCGCGTTTTTTATATTTTTGCAATACTGTGGCCAATGCAAAATGCAAAACAACTGGGCCGATTCGGCAAGACCCAAAAGATCTTCATCAAGTGCTTCCTATCTCCCTTTTTTGTTCAGGCCAAATTAGAGAAAACCCGTTCTAAGGCTGTCAAACCTTTTCCCAAAATGGTTTACAATTTCCAGAGTTACGTATCTCTTTTTTGCTCTGTAGATGCTAGCATCCTGGATTTAATTTGTGTCCTTGAAGAATTTGGCAATTTTTCCGGGAATTTGGTATTTTTCGAGGAGATTATTGTTAGTTTCCTTATCTATATATTTCCAAAGAAAGATGCTGCTTCCATCTGAAAGCTAGCTCTGCTGATATATCTGGACTCAATGTACTATCATCTGTCCCCCCTAATATACTTTCTAAGGGGTGCCTCTCTATGCTAGAGTTCGAGGGACTACTAGTGTCTGACGAGTTGAGAAACTGTCAGATTCGTCGTCACCCGGTAGGGTAAACCATGCATGGGGAGCATGGGTGAGATATGATAGTATTTGTTTTTAAGTGCAGCATATAGCATATAGCGTGCTAGGCAAAAAAATTCTGAGTCATGCTCCGTCTACATGGAAAATTCGGTTGAGAATTTTTGTTAAATTACGACGGGTGAAGGGTTTTTGTTATAATAATTATGCTGGAAATTAAAATGTGATATTCTAGAAAAGGATTTTATTAACATTATGGAGTTTTTGATTGAGACTAATATGTCACGCATAAGTCAAAAACTATGCAGGGTTTAACTTTCTATGAGTCATAAAAACAAATGTGTGTTTACAGAATAAACAAACCCATGCTAAAACATATTAGCCAAAAGCATAGTATTTGTCTCACTCCACTGTTTAAAACTGACAATGCGCCTTACTTACTTAAATCACGACGCTTCCTTTTCCCTTCCTTTCCCAGTTTCTTTGGGTCTTCCATTTGCTTTTCACGTTTTCTTTGGTTAAATTTTTTTGGCATTTTTCTGTCAGATTCGTCGTCACATATAATTTATAAAAACCAAGTGCTAGTAAGTAAACATATGGAGTTTTTTATTGAGACTTATTTAGCGGGCATCAGTCAGAAACTATGCTGGGTTTAAGTTTTTATGCGTAATAAAAACAAATGTGTGTTTACAGAATAAACAAACCCATGCCAAAAAATATTAGCCAAAAGCATAATATTTGTCTCACTCCATTGTTTAAAAACTGACAGTTTGCCTATATCTTGAATACGATGCTACCTTTTCATTTCCTTTTTCAGGTTCCTCATTTTCTTCTTTAGGTAATCCATTTACTTTTCACGTTTTCTTTTGTTACATTTTTTCCGTCTTCACTTGTCGCATGAGCGCAAGAAGTATACTGAAGTACCTAGCAGAGATCAGGCAGGCTGCCATGGCGGTATGTTTTTCTTATCTCTAAAACTTGCGTATGACGTGCTACGAAGTATCACTACCTGGTGTATCTAATAGGATGTGCCCAATCGAAGTATAATTATATCATGTTTCAACAAAAATGTAGTGTAGTGTATATAGTTTTTAAAAACTAATTGAATTATGACATTTGTGACATTTTACTATCTAGTTTTATAATTTTGTTATTAAGTACGTTTATAAATTTTGTACACTAATTGAATTATGTCATTTTTTAGTACTTTCTAAGTTTAAAACTTTTTTCGTTCCTTATTTTTTGAGTATGCCTTAAAACAGATTGTTGGACGTAAACACCATCAGAAGTATAAAAGTCATTTACACTCCATTTTTAACAAATTGATATACTTATGTAATAGCCTAGCAAAATTAGTTATGTTTTTATAATAACGTTTATTATGGCTTTTGAAAAATCATTAAATGGTGAGGGTTTTAAAATAAGAATTAATGATTTAAAGGGAATTTATTTTGCTACAAAGAGTTCAAAACCTTTTTTGTTTCATTTTTTGGGTAGGAATACTTTGTACCATATTAGATATCATAATACGCCAGTGGCGTACGTAGAAATTATTTCCGGGGGGGGTGCTTGAGTTACAGAATAATCTTGGATTACCATTTTATTCGTGATTTTTGTGGATAATTTCATCTTAGGGGTTTAAGCCTAAAGCCGCTCCAAGCTTGAATCCCTAAGCCCCCCCTGCCTAAGCCTAAGCCTAAGGTGCGTAATACTGCACACATTTAGAGACAGAGACGTTTGTTAGTGACACTTTGGATTACATAAGTAAGTATAGAATTAGCAACTTCTGATTTAGTAGATGATTTACTCTAGTTGTTTGTTTATATTTTTTCTGGTCTGTCTTAAATGTATAGATATTAGATACCCAAATTAAATATTTTCACGTATCGGTATCGTTACCTACACCTAACGCGTTCAAAACAAAGAGGCACTACATTTCGGATTTTTTACGCCATGTTTTGAACGAGGCTTAATTTTATGGTGGCTGGGTGACAGAACAGCTGACTGCACGACTATTTTTTTGCTTAAGGTCTAATTAATTTCCTTTAGATTACCACTTATTAATGATTTTTAACACAATGCGTGCAACAGTCGCGCAAGTCGTATATTACTTCCGGCTTCTTGTAGCGATGTGGATCGGCTATAGATTATCATTGACTTGTTCAGTAAATTTTGTCGCTGTACCCGAATTTCAAAAAGGTAATGTATTTAAGTTGTAATTTAGGATGTGTTATACACATCCTTAGCTATCGAATGTCTTTTTGATACTTAGGTTTAATTCAAGAAGAAAGGGTGGAAAATACGATTTAGGTAAGTGGAATTGGCTTGTTTTTGTTATGCTATTTACGTTTCGCAACAAGTTTTATTTCTGATTAAACGTGTAAAATTTTACTGTGCTTGAATTTAAAAAAAGAAAAAGCACAAAATCACTACCTACTCGCTCTAATAATTCTGGGAAGCACAAGAAAGTCCAAGTGAGAAAAAATAATATAGTTCTGATTGGTCAACTCGACATAGTACTAATTCCGGCTTACCAACTCGAAATTAAGAAATCCGAGTTGTTGAAGTCGGAATTGATATAATTCTGAGTTTACAAGTCGAAATTAGTAAAATTTTTGAGTTCACAAGTCAGAATTAGTATAATTCAAGTTATCAAGTAGGAGTTTAGTTCACAAATCGGGTTAAGTAGGTATAATTCCGAGATAACCAGTCGAAATTATACTAACTTCTAGTTGTCATGTGAAAATTAGAATAATTCCGAGTTAAGAACTCAAAATTAGAATAATTCGGAGTTAAGAACTCAAAATTAGTGTAATTCATTGCAAATTCAATCTGATGTTGTTTTTGTTGTTGTTGTCAGTAGTCATATTGCAGTGGCGTAGCCATGGGGAGTTTTCGGGGTTAAAACCCGCCCCCAGGAGGTCCAACCCAATCTAAAATAAATTAATCATGATCAAGGGCCGCAGGGAGAGTTATAGCTGACTCTTTACTGCGGTTTGTGACGTGTCTTTGGTGTGATGTCTTAAATTTTAAAAATTTTGCCTGCAGTGCTATGACGTCACTAATTGTTACAATTTGAGTTTAATTCCAAGAAATTTTTATCACCAGCATTCAAAACGTGTAATAAATGGCATTCTTAGCATCATTTTTCTTAGAATTTTCATCTGCGGCGCATTTATGATTTGGCTATCTGAACAATTGTTGACTGATTTGGAAAAAAATCTATATATACCAACGCAACCCACCCCTTCTTGGCATCCAACCCAATCTACTTTTTCAAAAATATTTTACAAAGAACCTAAGAGATCCAAATTTTTAAATAATTTTTTGTTTGTTTTGTCAAAATTTTCGCTTGCGGCGCTATACCAATACTAAGTATTTTTACAATTTTGTTTAATTTACAGCAATTTGTTTGTGAACAACATTTAAAACGCGTAAAAACCAGCATTTAATGGTTAATTTTGAAAAAATCTGCAAATGCGACCAGATGAGACTTGCTTCTAAAAATAAGTATTTCTGTTTCATATACACTAACTCAACACCTATTAAACCGCCTCTCTCCCTTCCCTTCATTTTAAGAGTTCAAGCAATAGGCCCCTACCTAATTTTTAAAAGTTTGTCATAGGTAGGTAGTTGATTTTTATTAAATGATGAAACCCCCCCCCCCCCAGAGTCCATTTCGGGCTACGCTACTGCATATTGAAATTGGTCCGGCATATTTATAATGAAAAGTAAATCTGAGTTGACCACTCGAAAGAAGTATTCTGAGTTCATAACGTGGAATAAGTATAATTTTGAGTTGAAAGCTCTGGATTAGTATAATGTCGAGTTAACACTGACTGGATTTGAAAATATTAAAAAAGGACTGCGTGGTAATAATCCTGAAAAATTTATTTATATTTTTCTTAGTAGCTATAAAATTTGATACCTTCATTTATTACTTTTTAATATCAGAGCACTAATTAGTAACCCAAACACCTTTACATGCTTAGATTAATTAAGCTTCACCATAGATGATTATAAGATGGATACAAAAACCAAACAATCAAAATATCTGCGTCAGACCCATCACTTCTTTATTTCGAATATTTTAGTATAGGTAATAAAAATGAACATAAAATTGTTATTTTTTCAAATGTTTCAGGCGTCCGTGTTCCTGTATTATAATATTGCTGAAAATATAGGCATATCGGGGGAGGCTAAACCCCACCTAAATCACTTGGTCCTAATATTTAATTCCAAAATTCCAAAGTCCAGCATATCTGCGTCGTCGAACCCCTTTTTTGAAAATTTTAATTTTGTGAAATAATAAATTGGTATTTTTTCGTATGTTTGAGGTGCAAAAACCTGTGTTATAATATTGTGGAAAACACGGGAGATTTTTTATTATTTTATATTTAATATAATGCCTCATTCATATTAAATATGAGCTTAAACACAGGAGAGTCCTCAACAAGATTATTTTCTATTTACGTCAACTAAGGCAACGGTCGAAAATACAATGCCTGAATTTAAAACGACTGTATATATCCCGACAACGCAGATAGCGAATTCTGAGGGGCGCGGGTTGATTTCCAGTGCTGCGTTGCCAAGTGCAACTTAGCACCTTTGCACTTCTGAGTAGTGAGATCCATAACGACAGTTTGACGCAAGCTCATCATACCTAGTCGTTTTTTGGCGTGAGAAGATTTCGAAACCGTTTCGAAATCATGCAAGAAATGTCATTTTGGCGTTGAACTGGTGTCGTCACAGTTCAACACATTTCAAAGGATTTCAAAACCGCTCCTCGGACTTTTTCGAAAGCGTTTCAATCACAATTCCAATATGGCGGGAGTGTCATTTGTCAAAATACGCGGATAGTGTCGGGTTATGGAGCACCGGCTATTTTTTTTGGTTTTTAAATATTTTTTTTTGGAATTGAATTGAAATAAGCTTTATTGTCATAAAG
This sequence comes from Oxystoma pomonae, assembly GCA_963921995.1. Classification (NCBI taxonomy): domain Eukaryota; kingdom Metazoa; phylum Arthropoda; class Insecta; order Coleoptera; family Brentidae; genus Oxystoma; species Oxystoma pomonae. The sequence continues at coordinate 73,394,980 of OY998166.1, read as the reverse complement.
ATTACAATAATTTCTTAAAATAATCTTGTAAACAAAGCAATGTAAGCTGAAATACATACAATAACATTAAACTTACACTTATCTAAACTAAATGTTACAAGTAGAATAAAACTACAGTACTAAAATTCTAATTTGGTCGGAATAAGAAAATGAACACGTTAAAATAAAGTATAAAAAAAACAGAAAAATTTTAAGATATTTTTGTTAAATTAAAATTAAAATAAAAACATTTTATGTAGATAAACAAACCAACAAAAAAATAAGAAAAATTAAAATAAAAATATTCAGTCAGACAAAATATTATATTTTCACTTAGTGAAGGACGTGATTGATTAGCCCTCAATAAAATATTCTTCAATTTTATAGTAAGCTTTATTTTCCAAGAAATTTGATAGAAGTTCTCTAAATTTTTTGTGATTTTTTTTATAGCTCGTAGCTCGCTTAAGTGGTTATACATTTTTATTCCCAAGTATATAACAGAGTTTCTTGTCATGGTCAGTCTTGGAATAGGCAAAGGTATATTTCCAGACTATCTTATTTGTCTTGCAATGAAATGATCATAATTTTGATATTTTTTATGAACTAAGCACACTGTTTCTAGGATAATTTTTGACTGCTGAAACATTGGCTTGCAGTGTTCAAAGGCTCTTTTTTATGTAAGTAACGAATTGCCCTTTTTTGTAATATAAAAACAGAATCAAACAGATAATCTGAGCAAAAACCCCAAAACGCCGCTCCATAGCGTAGCAAAGAGTCTACCAAAGCAAAATATACCATTCTAGCTGATAAGTAGTTTAGTTCTTTAGCTGCTACTTTAACTGCAAAACAGGCAGATGCTACAAAAAAACAAAAGATCTTGGGTGGAAATAATGAAAATTCAAACTTGGATGAGCATCCCACAAGGAACACACAAAAGATCAAAGCGAAAAGAGAAATGATTAAACGATGTTTCGTCCTGGGTAACCAGCGTGGGCTCATCAGCCACTGATGAGCCCACGCTGGTTACGGCTGATGAGCTCACGCTGGTTACCCAGGGCGAAACATCGTTTAATCATTTGATCTTTTGTGGGTTCCTGGTGGGATGCTCATCCAAGTTTGAATTTTCATTATTTCCACCCAAGATCTTTTGATCTTTTGTTTTTTTGTAGCATCTGCCTGTTTTGCAGTTAAAGTAGCAGCTAAAGAACTAAACTACTCATCAGCTAGAATGGTATATTTTGCTTTGGTAGACTCTTTGTTACGCTATGGAGCGGCGTTTTGGGGTTTTTGCTCAGATTATCGGTTTGATTCTGTTTTTATATTACAAAAAAGGGCAATTCGTTACTTACATAAAAAAGAGCCTTTGAACACTGCAAGCCAATGTTTCAGCAGTCAAAAATTATCCTAGAAACAGTGTGCTTAGTTCATAAAAAATATCAAAATTATGATCATTTCATTGCAAGACAAATAAGATAGTCTGGAAATATACCTTTGCCTATTCCAAGACTGACCATGACAAGAAACTCTGTTATATACTTGGGAATAAAAATGTATAACCACTTAAGCGAGCTACGAGCTATAAAAAAATCACAAAAAATTTAGAGAATTGAATTTTCGTTATTTCCACCCAAGACCTTTTGATCTTTTGTTTTTTAGTTTCTTTTCGGTTGAAGTAACTGATTTGGAGGTTTTCTAACTTCTTAGGCAGATGCTAGTTTAGATTTGAGTTTTTCAATATGTTCCTTAAACTTAAGCTCTTTGTCCGGTACTAAGCCCAAAAACCTGGTGTGTGTCACACATTCTCGATCTATAGATTTAATTTCAAATTTAAAAGATATGATATTCGTTTTTTTAATGTTAAAGCTCAAACCATTTGCTTCGCACCAGGATTTGACCTTTATAAGGTCATTCAACATGACTTCCTCAAGATTCTACCCAGGACCACGCCATACAACTGAGACATCATCACAAAAAACTGTAAATACACCCTGAATATCAATATGTGTTAAGTCCGTTCTGTATGCCAAAAAGAGAACGGGCCCCAACACAGAGCCCTGGGGAACGCCTCTTGAGATAGTTAGCTCATCAGAGAGTTTTCCCTTTATCTTCACAATTTGAGTTCTTTCAGACAAGTAAGAAGTTGGCCATTCTAATGCCTCATTGTAGAATTCATAACACCTCAGCTTAATGAGCAGTGTCCCGTGATCTACGCAATGAAATGCTTTGGGGAAATCACATCACAATCACAATTTAAACCTAGATAAACTTTTGTTTGTTTGGAAGCCAAATTGGGGATGACAAATAATGTTGTTTTTTTTTTGAAGGTGAGGTATAATTCTACTTTTGGCAATTTTTTCTATTAATTTTGACAATGATGACAGTAAAGCAATCGATCTAAAATTTGAGGTATCATTCTCTTCTCCTCCTTTATACAGAGGAATCACCATTGCAGTTTTTAGACATGTTGGGAATTTTCCGGACTCAAAAGATAGATTAATTAATTTTTCCAAAGTTTTAAAAGTGGAATCGGTCAGGTTTAAAATAATTTTTGTGGACAAGCCATCAATACCACAGGCATTTTTGTTTTTATTAATTTAAGAGTTTCTTTGATTGCATTTATATTTATTGTTAAATGTTAGGTCTGATTTGGTAATGTTCCAAATTCAATTGGGAGAGTTCCTCTTAGAGGTAGATTCGTACAGAAGTTCCAGGCAGCTTTCGTCAGTTATTTAATAGTGGGTTTATACAAAATACACAACAAAATAAACCGGAATTTATAAAACGGCGATAGGAAATAAAAACACCCAATATAAAAGCAATAAGTTAGGTTATGTTTCGTAAAACTGTCACTGGGAAGTGCATTTTGGGGATTGCGTTGTTGTTGAACCGGTGATGTCACATTTCGAAATCACGCTGCAAGCACCGTGTTCTACGCAAAAAACGACTTATATCGTGTCATCGAATGAATTGTGATTTGAATCGATTTTGTTTTTTTGGGTCGCATGCGTCGTACCTTCGAGGAAATTATTTTCGCATAAAATAGTTTTGGGCGATTTTAGTTTTGGCAGAATTTAGTTTAGTGTGATTTATTTTCGGACACTTGACAACTCAAGTTTTGTAGGTTGGCGGCCAAAATGTCGCAAAATTTTGAGCGCGGAACAAAATCGCGCGGATCAAAATCTCGCAAATTAAAACCACGCAAGATCAAAATCGCGCAGATCTTAAATCGCGCATCCCAGTACGACCAGCAAGACTAAAGTCGCGCAGTATAATTTAGCGCAGCCCTAAATCGCGCAATTTTAAAAATCGCGCTCGCTTTTCGATTAAGGCAGAAGCTCGAAATTTAAAGCTTTAAGTAAAGGAGGTATGTTTGGGTTGGGTTAGATTGTGTCCGTTTGGGATGGGTTGGGTTGGATTGTGTCCGTTTGGGATGGGTTGGGTCGCGTTGGGTCCTTATTTTATGGCTTTTACAGTACAAATCCCAAATTTTTAATGTTTTAATTTGAGGTGTTTGTTGTGCATTTTAAAATTTTGCGCGATTTTGATCTTGCGATATTACATTCCGCGCGATTTTAGTCTGGCGCGATATTAAACCGGTCCGGTATTGGGGTGCGTTATTTAAGAGCTGCGCGATTTTTATCTCGCGCGGTTTTAAATTGCGTGATTTTGGTCCGCGCCATTTTGGTCCGCGCCTTAAATTTTGCGACATTTTGGCCGCCAATCAGTTTTGTACCATGAATCGATTTCAATTTAGCTATTCATTACTATTTGATGCCTACGCAATTTCGGTCTTACCAATCCATTCCATTTGGTGTCCATGGGCCAAGTTATTCTACGTTTACAGGTGATCGGCGAAGAGTCGCGTCGGGGCGAGCTTGACCTACATTAAGCTCAAAGCGCGCGTGTCGCAAAGCTGCACTTTAAGCGCGAGTCAAATTGATGATGTTTGAGAATTAACCGCTAATAAATTCCAAAACATAAAATTTAATATGCATATAAATGCGGCAGTAAAAGTGGTTTCGATTTTATATAAAAAACGTGTTTTTGGTTACGCTAATTTAGGGGAATCTTGTACCTTGTACCTAGTTATCATTTCTACGAGACTTTTTTACCAGGAGTCATATATAGTTCTGGCTGCATCAGCCACTCAAACCACTGGACTGTCTGCACCCTGACTTCTAAAACTAAACATTTTTTGACGCCTATGTTTTATCACACCAGGAATTAATCAGACCGTTTCTAATAAAAATTTTCATCGTACACTGAGAAAGAGGCTCCAACAAGGACTCTTTGCTGGAATTTTGTTGTTATTTTAAATCGATTTTTTTGTAAGGAAAATTAAGTTATTTTGCTAAAACAACAAAAAAAAAATTTGCTGGAAAAACAAAAAAATGTTTTAATTATTCCAACGGGTTCACTTTGCTATGGTACAATTAAAAATTTTAATAAACGAGGAGTGTCTGGCTTACCAACAAATTTTTATTAAAACAACAAGGTGTATAGTTGCGGCTCCAAAAGATTTTTAACAAATAGTTTTTGATTATTTTAACAAGTTCACTTTGTACTATAACTAAATATTTTTGTTAAATTAATATAAAACAAAACGTTTAGGATGCCTTCGGACATATCCGTAGACACTCGTCTAGTCTCTTTGGAGTTCCAAATTGGTTCGGTTCACCGATATCCCGGATAGAGATGGGTAAAATCGATCATTTTGTACTGAACGAATCGATCAGTGATTCGTTTCTAGAATGCTCGAATCTTTTGAATTGAAATGAAAAAAGAACGAATCAAAGGAACGAATGAACGAAAAGATCGACCTAGTTCTAACTGATTCAGTGTATCGCCACAGTGGGTCAGAAACAACTGTTATGCTATGTGTTATGCAAGTTTGTGTGTGATCAGCCTATTCACAGGTAGTGTTCAATACTTTGTGTACAGATGTCACTCTATTGTTCTTAACTGGAATTCAAGTGACATCTATACGCAAACTATTGAACGCTACCTGTACACGTATGCGCGCATAGCAGCGACAAATGTATCGAAACGCTTGTACGCCTCCGGTTTATGTATTATTGGCGTATGCGCAATCAATTTAGCAAACATTTTCTGATAAACAACGGGTTTTACGAATTCCGGTTTTGAAAAATAATGGTTTGACAAATGCTGGGTTTTATTAAAAATGAGTTTTAGAAATTACGACTTTGATATTGAATGAGTTTGATGAACCATGGTTCGATTAAAACCGGGTCTTATAAATTTCGAATTTGTTATTGAATGGGTTTGAAGAAATAAGGTTCGGATAAAAAACTGGTTTAACGAATTGCAGTTTTTATAGTGAATGATTTTATGATTGAACTTTATTTTATTTAACGGGTTTGATTTTGCACATTTAAGAAAAAAAAATTTAAAGAAAAACGGAAATTGATGAAATTATTCTAAAATATTTAAATTCAATATTTCATTGTAGATCAAAACAACAATTTACTAAAAATTGATGCTATGGACATAAAAATATCTTCTGAGAACCATAAAAATTTATTTGAAATAATTTAGAAAACTGAAATAATTATAAAGATTTTTATTTGATATATAATATAAGCTTAAACAATTAACAACTAGGTACTATAAACTTAACAATGAACAAAAAATATAACCTTTATTTGATAGTTTAACTCCAACATATAAGAAACCATTTTCAGCAATTAAATATTTTTTGAAGAAAATTCTACCACAGCAAGGTACACATTTCTAGCATACCTCGGATTTTCATTCGTATTAATTTTGTATTTTGACCAGTACCTCAAAAACTCCCGGTGAACCAGTTTCTGTTACTCCTGTGGCATTAAATGAACTTTTTAAAACGCCTATTTGTTTCTTAAGTTCAGCAGTATTGGGTCGTTTACTTAAAAAACTTATTTTCACTATGGAATCCATAGCTTTGAATGATTGAACAAATGGTACGACCACCAATGGACTGATAGTTTTCAAGATTTGTTGAGAAAATGAGAAAATAGCAAGTCGGAGTGCTTCAAAAGGTTTCGGTACGCATTGCTTTTAAAAACTATCAAGGTGAAGTTTTTGAAAGCATTACGTGCACTCCGACTTGCTATTGTCTCAACAAATCTTATCTATGTCCATAGCATCAATTTTCAGTAAATTTTTATTTTGGTCTAAAATATAATATTGAATTTAAATATTTTAGAATAATTTCTTCCGTTTTTTTTTAATTTTTTTATATTTTTATCTTAAAAAAGTAATATTTTGTCAAAATCAATGAATAGCGAGCTTTCCGTCAAAAAAAGTAATGGTAACCGTGGATCCGGATTTCGCACTTATGGTGCTCATCAGTACGGTGCTATGAATTAGGAGATGAAATAATGATGAAAAAATCCTGTATCAGATTTTTTCCTAGCACCGTAGTGATGAGCACCATAAGTGCGAAATCCGGATCTACGGTTACCATTACTTTTTTTGAGGGAAAGCTCGATTGTTTTTGTCATTTTGTATTCACCCTCGCTAAATCCCTTTTTTAAAATATTTTGTGCAAAATTTCAAAAAAGGGATCAGGTAGGATTTCACGGAATTCAGTTTTGAGCTTACGGAATTGAATTATCCCTAACAATTCTCACAAGACGAATTTTGGTGTATTTTCATATGTCCTACAGTCCATTCAGGCACACCGTGCGCCTTGTTATTCCTGGAAGTGGTTCTGGCCAAGTTTATTTGGGATTTGGCCTCGAACTATAAGTTAAGAAATAATCGAACGTTTGTACAGTTCACTTAAACTTTTACGGACACCCAAAGTGGCCACCAGAGATTGGGATACCAGAATATTTAGGTTGGCTAAAACCAAATGTTTTGCAATATGCCATAAATATTACACTTTCAAGCGAAATTTTGCATGAGTAAGACAAGGAAAGCTGCCAGAGAAGACTATACCCCTAAAGTGGCATCCGCACCCGCATCCGCACAGACGAGCTTTTACATACAAACGTTTACGCGAGCCTATGTGGCAAAATATTCGAGAAAAAATTTGAGCAAAAGCTCGTGAAAATGTTCGCGAGAATGTTTGGGCAAAATTTTTTTTAAAGAAAAGGTTGTATAGAATTTAAAAAATATATATTTATCGGAAAAAGAAAAACTAAAAATTAAATTTTTAAGTTTTAAAACAATAATTATTTTTATGCACTTTATGGATTAAAAGTGCTGGGGGATTTAAAGTAATTTTTTCCAAACTAAACAATAATTTTATTGAAATTTGATTTATTTGTTAAAATGTATGAACGAAAAAAATAATTACCATATGCATTACTTAAATCTAGTTCTGATTATAATATATATTTACATTTACATTTACTTGGGTGCAATTTGCAAGGCTTACGAAGGGTGGACAGTTGGAGGCAACATTTTTAGTTATAGACGTATTCTGCACATACGTAGCAGTCGCCGCGGCCGTTATCGTCTTATTTTCCGAAATTGATCTTCCTATGGTTGATGCTGATGCTATATCGACATCGGAGGAGACATTGGTGAAAATTTGATCGGTAACATTCTTCTTTTGATACAATGAATTTTCAACATAACCTTCAGCAACCGAACTGCTTTTCCAGCCACCATGTCTTTTCAACACATCTATAGTTGCTCCCGAGTCGGCAAGTAAAGAAGCTGATGATCTGCGAAAACAATGTCCAGTATATAGATTTGCGTCTGGTAGTCCCAAGTAGCCAGCAATTCTCCTTGGTAGCTGTCCAAATGTATTTTTTCCTATGGGCTGACTCATGCATTTCCCAGTTTTGTAAGAATCGTGTTTGCTGTGTAGGTGGCCTTAGACCAATATATTTTCTTACATTTCCACTACATTCGTAGAGTTTTCACCGGGCGTTTTTATCACAAACGAGCCATCCTTTCCTGATTTTGTGCCCCGTAGGTTTACCAGAAAAAAGCTTACATGGTTCGAGACATCGCTGCAGTCTAGCTGGCAGAGCTCCTTTCCTCGACATGCTCCAGCGACTCCCATAATCAGCGCCACCTGCAACAAAATTCTCCTATTAGTGGTGTTATTTTTAGTAGTACTATCAGGAAAATACTCAAAGTAAAGAAAAGAATCTGACCTTTTGGGCTGGATATTCTTCATCTGGAGCATTTTGAAGAAAATCTCTTATATTGTCGAAATCCAATGTCTTGGACTTTTTCGGCTTATAATGGTCATTCTGTCTCTTTTTTTTTGTAAACCTCGCGAGATTTTTGTGGAAGAAGGCTAGCGATGGCCTTCAATGTTCATTTTTAAAAAAAAAATGCTTTACGATTTTTCTGGACTCACCGTTTGGTGACGCCGCCGCCGTTTGATAACAACAACTGACTGACATTTGTTTTGTGCCATAGCAACATTTCCATGGCACAATAAATTTTGAGTGAATCCACAACAACGCCAACAACAATCAATACGAGCTGTCAATCTTGAAATGTACTATTATTAAAGTGCTTTCCGATGGAAAAACGATATGATGCAGAAATTTAATTATGACCGAATAGGTAACTCAGGAACGGATTTTTAAAGGAGATATGTCAGTTTACTTTTCTGGGATTGTCAAATGTCATATAACAAAATTCATCTCTCCTATCTTTCATGGAGCTAAGAAACAGGATAGAATAGAGAAAATAATAATGAATGCCGCTTATTTCATTTCTTGTCATTTATTTCATTTATTTACTTGTTGACTGGGAAATATATTAATGATAATAATGAAGGTTTTGTTAAATAAACAATAACCTGAATCATTTAAAAAGACACAATTCATTTTATCGCGTTTTGAATTAATGACGTCCTGGTTGAAATTGTTTAAAAAAATATTTGAAAACAATTTCAACGCGAGAATACGCCACAAGTGTTATGCGACAAGAAGAAGGGTTAACAGTGTTTGGATTTTTACAAATTTATTCTGGTTGTTCAAGATTTGATTTTTATTATTATTAATATTATTGCTCAAAAAAGGGCAGTAAGAACTATGCTCAACGTGCGGAAGTCACACATATGTCGAGGAAAATTTAAACATCTTGGGTTTCTAACACTTTTTGGTTTATACATATACGAGTGTCTTTGTTCAAAAATTAAGATAAATTTTGAGACACAATGTAACACTGCACAAGGTTCACAGGGCTCATTTTTCCCCTACACAGGCTTACAGCCACAGAGAAAGGTCCTACCTACTTCCCTGCCAAAAATACCTCATCAAATCTTGGAGAAATTTGACAAGATTTTATCAGATTTAATATGTTTTTGATGCGGTTTATGAAACATCCCTCATAGGATCTCTTAAAATCTTGTGAATTCTGGAGTGCCAAAAATTATTTCTCGTGAAAATATGGTAAAATCTGATCAGTTTTTACAAGTTTTCACGATGCAAAAATCTAGCTGATGAAATCTCGTCCAGCTAATCAAATCTCTTAATATCTGTTGAAGACTGGAACAGGTTTTAAAAGTTTTGATGGTTTTTTTTTTGGCAGCGTCGTGTAGTAAGTTCTTTAATAAAATACCAAGAATTATTCAGTTGGAAGATAAGAAAAACGTATTTAATTGATTTTTTTTTAAATAACTTCGAAAAAGTAGAGTAATCTTACCCCGGTTTATGGTACTTTATTGGTTCTAAATAAATGGCAATGGCAATAGACTATAAGATATGCAATATCCGTAACCGACATCGGACCATCAGCATTTTTGGTCGTCGATCTACGCTTTGCCAACGTGGGAAAGTCCAACTCCGGGAAGTACGAAAAATAAAACATGTATGCACACAATTACAATATCGGCAATAGTAATGGTAATACACATTTGTATTCACAAACTAAATTTTTAACCACACTTAATGATTCTAAACTTAACCTAAATTAAACTATAATGACCTAACCTAGCAAACAAAGAAGGTCGATAAATAATTGGAACGACGTCGTCAATGCCGAAATCGGCAGTTAAATGTGGGCCGATGTTGAACTTACTACCGCCACCGATCATTCGCAATGCACATGAAAAATAATTTGCTTGGCCCGACGAAAGTCCGATGTATTATCCTCACGTCGACTCGGAAAATTGCAATTATACGGTGTCGGTCCTACCTCTCATACAGGAATAATACCGACGATTCAACAAGAATGCGACGCGCGCTTTATGTGCAGCACATGCAAACTAACCGTATATCAAATAAAATACGTGAGTAACCTTTCTCTCATCTCACCTTGTTCCATGCAAAACATCTACTTATGCCAGTGTAATTTTCTAATGGATATATGTATGGTTCATGCAAGTCTTAATAAGGTGTGCTATTCTATATAAAAATATTAGTGGCCAGGTCATAGTTTAATTTAGGTTAAGTTTAGGATACTTAGGTGTGGTTTAAATTTAGTTTGTGAATGCAAATGCATATTAGATGTATTACTACTACTACTGCTGCGCGCTGCTGCTGTTATTGTGCGCAGATTTCTTAACGATGTCGGTTACTGGAATCGTGCCGATGTCGAGGGCTGCGGCCACTGACGTACGTCCGATATCAGCACACCTTAGACTCGCTTGAGCTATACACATATCTAATAGAAAATTACAGTCGTTTAAGTAGATATGTATGAGAGAAATGTTATTCAGGTATTTTATTTAATATGTGGTTAGTTTGCATGCGTCGCATTCTCGGCGAATCTTCGATATTTTTTCTGTCTGTGAGGAGATAATAGATCGGACTTTATTTAGTCGCGATATTTACCAGCCTTCAGTGTTTTTTTCAATCTGATTCAGTGAACAGTTGCCAGTACCGCGAGAAATCGCTAAATTTTTGAATATTTAGTGACAAGTAAGTATTTATCGATTAACCATTTATAGACAGGAGCTTTATCTATACCCTACGATATAGCATCACATACCATTTATTTTTCAAATTTTTGTCCCATCGTTTAGGGCAAATAAAACGATGTTGAAAAGAAGAGTTGAGGTACAATTTAAACTCCATAAGTACCAGCTTCCTCGGAAACTAAAATAATCAACAAGCCCGTGAAGTAAAATAAAGCAAATTCCTCCTAGTTGAAAGAAAAGTAAAAATAATTAGTTGGCCGTTTTGCAAGATTGTCAGCAGCCAAACAAGGATTTTTACTGCCGAACAAATTAAAACTCGAATGCACAATCGTCAATCGAAATAATTTACACGTATCCACTTGAAAACCAACACCTTTGTGGCATAAAATAACAATAACGTACGCAGTACCATAAAATTCCCCGTTTTGGTCTTCTTGCCTCGGACGTTCGCGCTGATCCGCCTCGTTTTATTTTATTCGCTGGTGTCCGAAAAAAGAACGAACCTGCCTTGTTCGACAGAGCTTTTCCAGTTAATTCGATCGCTCGAAATGCTTTGGCGTAATTTTACAAAACAAAAATCAATGGTCGAAAGGTTCCGTACAAATATTTGAAGACCAACAACATTTCAGGTATTCACATTTAAACTAAAACGCTCCGAGGATGTTTGCCATTTCATGGCGTTGATAAAGTTTTTGTCTCGACCGAGAATGCTTTAATGTCCCCTTAGTAATTTTTAATTGCGCCTAATGCCCGGGACGATAGAGTTGCAACCCAAGTTGGACTGAATATTCATGCTTCTTATATAGTCAGACGGGTAGCTTACGACGATAAAAACCATCATGATTTCGATTTGCAAATATTTTAAAATCTATATAAAAACGAAGAACAATAAATTGTCAATGTAGAGTAACGAGCGGTTTTGAAGTCTTAATTATAAAGGCTATATAAATGTCAACGATGCATTATCTGAACTTGCACCGGGAAAGGAATACAAATTTTCAAAATAACGATGAGATAAAACCCAGTCCTCTAAAAAGGAATGAAAAATAAGAAATTGTCGAAAATTAAAAGTACGTAAGTATGTCAGTTTAAGATTTTAATAAAACAATAAATAAAAATAAATCTTTATTTTCTTTCAACCAACAAATGTTAATTGGCGTGCGATTTTAAAATATTTTTTAAGCATTTTAAAATATATATCTCAGCAAAAACATCTGTTACATTAACAAAGTATTTACGTAAATCCAAAGTCAAGAAAATTTACATAAAAACAAATTACGTAATATTTACATAACATAACTTATATTTCTTTAATTACGTTAAATTTACGTAATAAGAACTTTGTGCATGGCATTATGCAGAAAATGAAAGTTACTTTTTACTTTGTTGTGACATTAGAAGTATATAAATATTGTATACACAATATCACTTTAATTTTACATAAATGTTACATTCCAATACGTAATATTTATATAACATTTATGTTATAAATTTATTTAATAGTTACAAAAAGAGTACATTATTTACGTGACGTCAAGTTTACCTTGATGTTACTTGTTAGAGATATAAATAATATGTAAAAAAATTTACCCCAATTTTACCTTTCGATTTACTTTCTAGTTCTAATTAATCGATATCTGCCGTTTCCCAATTTTCTGTTGCCATGTATAATTTACGTTATTTTTGATGTTATTTTAATTACATATTATTATTATATTTACGTAAAAAGTAGGGAACTTTGTGCATGGCATTATGCAGAACATGTAAGTTACTTTTTACCTTGTTGTGACTTCCAGTTTATCTAGAATTTATATAACAAAGTAATCACGTGTTGTAACTTTTACGTAATATTTACATCACTGTGTTGGCTGGATATATAAAAACGAAGAAGACTAAATTGTCAATGTAGAGTAATAAGCGGTTTTGAAGTCTTAATTATAAAGGCTATATATGTCAACGATGCATTATCTGAACTTGCATCGGGTAAGAAATATTTTTTTTTTAAATAGCGATGAAATAAAACTCATTCATCTAAAAAGGAAAGAAAAATAAGAAATTGTCGAAAATTAAAAATTAATAAATTAATTAAAAATAAGTAAGTATAAATAATTAATCCTTATTTTCTTTCAAAAGACAAATGTTAATTTTCGTGCGATTTTAAAATATTTTTTTAATGAAAACGAAGAAGACTAAATTGTCAATGTAGAGTAATGAGCGGTTCAATACCACCTCCACGGAAGGCCAGTCACCTCGATTCAATATGGCCGCGGAAGTCGAGGAACTATAAATTTTGCTATAGGGACCATTCATAAGTTATGTAAAGTAGAAATGGAGGGGGGAGTAGGTAAAAGTATTAAAAAGTGTAACCAGGGAGGGAGAGGGGTGTGCAACTGGCTTACCTTACAATTTGATCCGAAACATATTTAAAATACTAAAATTTTTCAGGTTTTTAAATGAAGTGTGTAATTTTGGGGAGAACGAGTTTGCAAAAGGGTGAGAAGATGGGAAGGACGGTTGAAATTTGGCAAAAAATTGTGGTACATCATTTATGGGCCCCCATAAAGGTATATTTTAGTTGAATGTCGTTGTGGACGCCCCTAAAGGAATATTTTCTTCCTGGTTTTCTTTTAAACATTTTCTTCCATTTTAAATTTGACTGAATACTAGCAAAGTCATTTTGCTAAAAAAATAATAATAGTTAGTTGAAAAGTATTTGGGTAAAACTGATCATGCAACAGATGAAGCAAAAGAAAATAAATATTGGTGAAATAAGGAGTAATGAAAAATTAGTCCACGAAAAGATTTTCCCAACTAAAAAGTATAAAACATATTCGTCCTAATAGAGGTTGACATAAAGTAAAGTAAAGAAATATATTAAAAAAATACATTATTATAAATTAGTAGCTACTATATAAAAACTTTTTAAACAAAATATAAATAATTTGTTGCCTGATAAAAACTATTTTTTTATTGGTTTGATTCTTTTTAGCTATTGAATTATTGGCCTCCTGTTATTACATCATTTTTTTTCTTTGCATAATTTTTTAGCAAAAAGTTTGAAAATTTAAATAAAAGTTGATTTAATAAAAAGTTTGTGTTTATTGATGTTTTCCAAAGACAATGTTGTAATTATTGCCCTACGATTTTCTTTTTTATTCTTATTAATTTCTTTAAATTTTTTCAAAGGTTGTATATAAATTTAGGCACATAGAACAACATCATCCCTTGGATAACATAGTCCAACCCTGTCAGCTGCAGTTATGAGGCTTGTCGGAAAAGAACTTTCTTAATAATGTTGTTCCCTGCAAGCAATTTACATTTGCTTTTGGTCATCAATGTAAAAAAACTTCTTTAATACACATGGGTGCTTCGGTCAGGTTGTAGATTAAGATGCATGCCATAAATGCTTGTCAACCAAAAGTCAGAGAAAGGGTTTTTTTACAAACTAGTATATTTTTGCACACACACATACATATTTGTGCCATATTTTTGAGAAAAAAGTCATTATTGTTTAAATTATCACACAAACTACTACTTATGACTCAAAGAGGGACGGGGTTTGTAAATTTTGTGCAAACTTATGGGTCTTTAAATAAAATCTGGTAAAATGTATGTAGGTTTTTTTTTTAAACTCATTTTTTTAAAGCCTGGGATTATCAATGGAACATCCAAAACATTCCCTGTAGCTGTGTCAAATTCTGTGAACTGTTCAATGTCTTCAGTTTTAAAATGTAGTTCTAAACCTATCTAAATGAAAAACCAAACCATGGTCAAAATATAAAACACAAATAGGTAGGTAGTTACCTACTTGGAAATTTCAAGAATACCACACTTCGACCATACAAGGTAAGCCCTTTTGGAAAGAGTCATCAAAAGACAGGAAAGTTTATTCACGTAGTACTAAAAAATAACATACCCTTGACTGTTTACTTGGCGTAAAATCTTCCCAATAGCATGCATCCACTTGTCCCTCATTTCTTGCTCTGATGGAAACTTAAAGCACATAGTACCGAAACAGTTAAAGGTCGGGGCCGACACTTTGGCACAACACATGCATAAGGCAGTTTTAATAATGTTTGACAAAGCAATTATAATTTCAGGTATTTATACCACAGAACCACCACAAAACACAGCAAAAAAACAAAACTTATGTCTCTCCGTACGCGACTCTTGACTGAAGGGTACTTCTATAAAAATAGAAACAAATAGTACATAAACAGAAAAACAGCCAAAAATATCTATTTTCAGCTTTTCAAGACACGAAAAACGACCTGCTACAAAATGTAAACAATCAAGTGTCACCTTGACGCCATGTTTTTATCGATTTTTGGAGCTGAGACGCTTTCCCTTAAGAAAGTATTTAGCGGTTCTAAAGTCTTATTTATAAGGGCTATAAATGTCAACGATGTATATGAGCTTTCATCGGGTAAGAAAAAAAATATCCAAATAACAATTAGAAAATACCAAGTCAGTTAAAAAGGAATGAAAAAATAAGATAATAGGGATATTTTGGAACGCTTCAAATTTTGACAACTTTGACAGCCGCTGTGGTAGTGTTTAACAACCACTACATCGCATTGATTTTACCAGAGTTTTTGGAACACATTAAAAACTGTCAATTGTAAAAAAATTTAGAAATAAGAATAAACAAAAAATTGGGCTAAATTTTACAAAATAATTGTTTTATATGTTGGAACGTGCTAATATTTTATTATTTTTAAAATAAGTTGCGCCAAAATTTAATTTTAGAGAATTAACTAGAAAAATAACCACAACCACAGCAAATGGATTCGTAGATTACGGCAGTGGTAGTGGTTAATTACCACAACGGAATGATGTTTAGCTATTGCGCAGATGCTGTAATTTTCACAACCACTACGATGTGTCAAATAAGCGTTCCAAAATATCCTTATTGTCGAAAATTAAAAATAGGTAAGTAAATCAGTTTAAAATTTTAATACAACAACATTTTGATTTAGTGCAACGAAAGGAAGTCTACAAAATAATATAATGAATAATAAATAGAAATACATAATCTAGAAACACCAAGTAACAAATACATTTTTGACTTTTTTATGCGATGTTTCGAACGATGCCCGCTTTCTTGAAGGTTACGATGACAGAACTGCTGATTGAAATCGTTGCGTATGTTCGAGGGTCCGTAACGATATGTACATCCTTCCGTACGCAACGAGATTCTGTCATCACACCCGTCAAAGAAGCAGGCATCGTTCGAAACATAGCATGAACAAGTTAAAAATGTAGTGTATTTTGACTTTCTTTCGAACTATTTACTTTAAGTGTCTATTGTCATTTGACAGCTGTCACTGACCGAAATGTCAGATAAAAAGGTTATGTTTCAATCTAGGCCACATCTCCTTACATCTTCTTGTCAAATTTCATCAAAATAGGTTTAGTCGTTTCGGCGTGATTGAAGGACAAACATATATATATATATATATATATATATATATACTAACAAACCCACAAACCTTTAGATTAGATTAGAAGATACAATAACTAAGATCTCTAGTTAATATAATTGGTAAACCCCTATGATAGAAAAGGTGTAGGGGAAGGGAGGTTGTTTGTTTGTTTAAAAAAAAAATCTACTTTAAAAATACATTTTTTATTAAAAAAAAAACAACACAAATTTTTGACAAATAGGGGTGTGTATGGCATGTTCTAGAGTAGATTTTTCCCCAAAGAACCACGCACAATTTAATTGGAAACTGGATTTCAACGCCGTTTAAGTATGTTATTGGGACAATCCCTGAGAGCATTTTGTCTCATAGATACAGGTGCCGATATCTACAGGTTAAGCCAATAATAGTTGCTAAAGTTTGGGATGAGCTTATTATTATCATGCTTATGATGGCCGATATCGGCAAAAAAAGCATGAATTCCCACTAAAATGACAACGGAATTTAAAAATGATATTTATTTTGAGACCTGTCAAACTCGTATAGGGTTTTCTTACAAGTGGGCTTAAGTTCTTTCGCTGAGCTTTCAGTGTCACCTCACCACATACATAACGAAAAATAATTAATTAAATTGAAGTTTTTGGAAATGTCAACACCTTCTTTTTACTCTGATGAAGACATTAAATCGGAAAACGTATACAAAAGTGACAGTTGTCTTAACTGTCATTTTCTGTTATGGGGAAAACCACTGGTGCAATGACACATATTTATGAGTGGGGACTTGAACCTAAATTGAGGTCAATGAAATCAAAATGGGAAAAAATACTCTTAGCCAATAACATACTTAAACGGCTTTGAAATCCCACTGAGATCCAGTATCCATTTAAATTGTGTGTAGTTCTTCAATTACTTTTGCATTTGTCATTAATTTTTTTAAATTATAAAGTATTCCAAAAGTTTGAACTAATGGATTTTTTGGCAGAACTATGGGTTTTTCAAAAAAAAACTTATATAGGATCCTCCTGAATCCTTAAAAATAAGCTTTTCAAAAATACCAAAAACTTTGGGTCTATCTTTTATCTTCTTTAAGATATTGAAGTTTAAATTTGTGTGGAACAGATAAGAAAGTCCATTACTTCACACTTTTGGGACATACTGTATAATATAAATCGTTAGTCACGTCATAAACTTTATGTTATTTAACTTTTTTTAAACCAATTAAATTAAAAACGTATTAGGTAAAAGAAGGGTTTCCCGGTGAATGATTTTGGAGTGTGTTGATGTTTACCACATAGCTGTTTAACAAACACTAAGTAGTCCTATACTTTTTTGTAAGTTTGGGAAAATGCATAAATGGGATATTTACAAGAAAAACAAGTTCAAACCACTTGCTTTTTAAATTGGCCCCCGATAGAAACTTGTTAAAAGCAATATAAGGAACGCCCACGGTTTAGCAGAATGTTCAAAATCAAACCCGTTAAATAAAAGAAAGTCCAATCATAACATCATTCACTATAGTTTTTAATCGAACCATTGTTCATCAAACTCATTCAATATCAAACTTGTAATTTGTAAAACCCTTTCTTAATAAAACTCGTAATTTGTCAAAGTATTATTTTTCAAAACCGGAATTCCTAAAACCCGTTGTTTATCAGAAAATTTTTGCTAAATTGATTGCGCATTCGTCAATAACGTTCAATGTAGTAGTAGTTTCATGAACCGGAGGCGTACACGCAGGTGGCGCGGCGGCGCGTCGTTTTTTCTAATAAACATTCCGGGTTTTATTAAAAATGGGTTTTACAAATTACGAGTTTCATATTGAATGAGTTTGATGACTTAAAAAAGGGTCTTACAAATTTCCAATTTGTCATTGAATGGGTTTGAAGAAATAAAGTTCGGAAAAAAAATTGGTTTGACAAATTGCAATTTTTATGGTGAATCGTTCTTACGATGAAAATGTTTATTAAATACGGTCTGATAAATTCCGGGTTTGATAAACCATATGCGTTCAATAAAAGTATGTACTCAAATCAAAATATACTGCTAATAATCGTCCAACTAACTATACACCAATTTTATTAATCATAAAAAGCAAAAATTCACCTGATTTAATATCAAATTAATAATAGGTAAGTACAATAAAGAAAAATCATATAATTTCAATAAAAGGCAATCCAAAAAACAAAACTATTATCAGAGAATCTTTGAATCGCCAATAAATCATATTCGTACAAGTGACATTTAAATACCCCATTGTTATTATATAAGTTTATGTAAAATACTTCCAGTATTAAATTCAATATATACAATTGAGGACGGCATTCACAGACATCATTTGTCACTATTTTCGAATTTGACTTTTTAAGTAGGTAGTACGCTTGTATAATACACTATTAACAAAGTTAAACGTTTGTAAAAGCTCATTTTGATATACGTGTGTATGAAATTAAAATACACAAAGAATTATATTTCACGTTGGATATATTTTACACTTTGGCTAAATAATATGTTATTTTCAAAATTTTCCTCATATGTAAAACTATCCATAAGAGGCTGAAATAATGAGTGATAATTTCCCAGTAGGTAATAATTCCTCAGTAGGTGATACTTCCTCTGCTCTGACGCGATCTCAATAATATATGAAGCGCTGCAGGTCATCCTCCCGTAAAGCATTACAAGTATATTGCGATTGCTATGGAATAAACAGAACGACTTACGGCCTTAGCAACGCGTACCTGTAGTAAACAAATTCGCCGACGCGCTGAGTTTCTGGGTTTTCCGAGTTTTGATACAAAATAAACCGCTTCGGGTCTTTATCCGAGACCGAAATCGACTCGCACATAAAAAAATACCAGAGAACACCAGAAAAAATCAGAAGTTTGTCTGAAATCAATTTATGAAGTTCTGCAAAGACAGACAATATGAATTGAAGCAGGAAACGCCAGTGAGCGAGATTGCAAAAAATTTGAAGGATTGGGTACAAAATATGAAGAAAGGAAACGATGAGGAGTATAAAGAAACTACCGTAAAAGCAATTTGGAACGTCACAGCAATTAATCATGGATGAATATTATGAAAAACATGGCATAAAGCTTGACTCATTTCAAGATATAATTTTCAAATCTACAAGAGAAGTAAAAAAAGCAAAACGACGGGATCTGCAGTCCCAAGAGGGCAAGAGAAAACTAAGCACAACTACCTTGAAATTTGTTGAAATGCAGAAACTAGTGAGTAGCTGATGCAAGGGCACCAGACGGGTTGCAAAAGAAGCTGTTCTTTGTGTTATCCTATGAACTAGCCTGGAGAGGAGGAAAAGGGTGCAGGGCCAAGTTGCAGTTTTTTAAAGAAGAAGTGGATAATGCAGGTGAAAAGACTAACAGAATTGAGGACAGTCCAATTTTTGGAAAAACCACTGGACCTAAGACATGCGCTTTATCTAAATGGCTGATATTGAATAAAACTCACCCCAATTTCTGTCCGGTTCGGCTTTTTCATGCATTGAAATCAAAGAGAGATAGTGTTGAAAGTGATCGCCTATTTCTAACGATCAATCCGTTTTGGAAATTGGGACGTCAATGGTTTAAGAACATACCCGTGGGCAAGAACGAGATGGTGAAGTGGACTAAGACGCAGGCTGCATAGGTGGGACTAGACATAAAGAAAAAAAAGATTACAAATCACTCACTCAGGGCAACTGCTGTGTCTCATCTCGCAAAAAGCGGAGTTGCTGAATAGGAATTTGTAAAGATGGCAGGTCATGCTAGATGGACGAAGAGCATCATCAGGCGATCCTCGATAAAATGCGAGGAAGTCAGAGCCGCACTAGTTCAGGGAAAATTTTGAAAAAGCAGTGCAGCAGTGTAACTGCAGTTACGGAGAAAAAAAAATACTTATGTCTATATTAGGTACCTATAATAATTGTACATTTAATTACAATAAATACTCTATTTTCTATATTATTGAAATTTTCTGCCAAATACCATTCGTGCTTTCATAATTAATTCTGAAAAAACCTGTTTTTGTTGAAAACCGCACTCAGTTATTTTTTCCGTTGTATCAAAAAATTGCCCACCTCCTGCGGAGTCGCGCAATTTCTGCTTTGACACAACGGAAAAAATAAACTCGTGCAGTTTTCAAAAAACACGTTTTTTTTAGAATTATCGATAATTCTCCAAGCACTTATGGTATTACCCCCGATAATTCATTGATAATTCATTTACGTATTTAACCCTTACACCGACCTTTAAATTGTCGTATCACGTAACAGAGTCCAGACAGTACCAACAACATGTTTTAAGCAGGTGTAATGTGTATAATGTGGTTAGACGCAGCGGCGTATTCAGCCCAGGTGTCTGGAGGGGTGGGGTATTTGTTCGGGGTATAAGTTCACATTTTGTTGACCGGTCCAACAGCCGCTTGTTAGAGGATCAATATTACATTATCCAGCACTGGATAAATGAGCGAAGCGATGCCGTTGCGATCCTTTGTGAACAATTCAAACAGTTTCTGTTATATATGTGGTGAGGTGACACTGAAAGCTCAGCGAAAGAACTTAAGCCCACTTGTAAGAAAACCCTATACGAGTTATATTTTGGGTGCAAAGTTGGCGATCAAGACAAAGCTTGGGCTCCCAAAAAATGCTGCCGCACTTGCTCAAGAACCTTAGCAGGACGGCTACCAGGGACTTACACATTTATGGTGCCAATAATTTGAAAACTAATGTCGATGATTGTTACGAAAACTTATCCTAATATCCCCTCAGCCAGTAGACCTGTACCTCATGAGGCTTCTGGCATACCTGCTCCTAAGCCTCCAGAGAAATATGAAATCGACTCAGATGAACCAGATAATTTTGACAGAGAGTAAGTAGTAAGGTTATTTTTTTTCTTACGACCACCCACGAAAGTAAACTCTATAACGCCTCAGAAAGTTTTATATTTCACACGCATATCAATTTTATTTTCGTATCTAGTAGGATATGATTTGTAGAACTGTCGGAAATAGACCGAACCCATTTTCGTTTCTAGAGAAGAAAATACTTTCTTCTCTTGAGATGAAAATGAAAAAAATTTAATAATAATAAAAAATATGAATGAAATCCTAAAGTAGTCGTAGGCAGCGTACACAACTCGATAGAAAGTAACTTTCTTACACTCGCGTATTGTTTCACTCCGTTAGCGCCTCGTTCACAACATTCACGCTCGTGTGAAATATGTCACTTTCTTCTCTCGTTATTTAATATACTATTGTGGTAGTAGCAGAACACAGCCACATTTTATATCTATAGTTCGTGATTTAGATCTTCCCAAAACACAGGCGCAACATCTTGAATCTCCTTTGCAAGAGTGGAATCTTTTAAAAAACGGTGTAAAATTTTCCACGTTTCGAAATAGACAGTCTATGCAAATGATTTAGTTTAGTGTCATGATATTCCAATTTTAATTCAATTCAATTCAATTCAATTCTTTATTGGTGTTATAGTATGCTTACGCACTTACACAAGTCAAAAGTTCATTACAATTTAAAATAGTTAGTAATTAAAAGTAAATAAATTCTAGGTAGATTATTTTTTTATTTTAAAAATAATTAGACTAGCTAAACACAAAGTGAACAATAACAAAAACAGTTGCAAAAATAATTCTAGGTCACAAACACAAATGGTAAAATCAATTGTTAAAACTAAAATTTATAAAAATAAATACCAATTAAAAAGACATGCACAAGAACATGTTATAGGTTAATAAAACTTAATATGCACTCCTCCGCTTTATAGGTCGGCCAAATTATTTTCGGCTTTTTTATGTTCATATATTTTTAGTTATGAGGTTTTTAGTTTTG
The DNA here is from genome assembly GCA_963921995.1 of Oxystoma pomonae. NCBI lineage: Eukaryota > Metazoa > Arthropoda > Insecta > Coleoptera > Brentidae > Oxystoma > Oxystoma pomonae. The sequence continues at coordinate 73,372,903 of OY998166.1, read as the reverse complement.
GGCATTTTATTTTCTGGCCGTTTTATTTTCGGCAATATTCAGTGTCGGCCGAATTACGAGGATTTGTATAGGGATCCTCCACACGCTCAGCTCCTCGACCGAATAAACGAACGCATTATGTAATGAATACAATAGCAGGTTAAAAGTTTCGTATACAATGTAAAAGGTAATTGATAAATTGTCATATAATAATAGATGAAGCTGTCTGCATGTGTAATGTAGGAGCCAGTAAAGTCTTGAAAAAATCGTTATTAACAAACAATAATAATAAATTGATGATACCGATAAATGCAAATTTTTTTCCCATTTTTTATAAAAAAGGCAATAGCACATCAGCAAGTTAATTGACTTATTTGTCTTGTTTAACATAGCAATTTAAGGAGAGAAGTAATTGACACCACAGTTCTTTTTATCTCCCCCTTACTTCTGAATAACTAATTTATTTATTTAGCTCATAGGTATACCTATTTACCTTTCGATTAATCTGGTGTCTTCTTCTGGATCCATTTGTGCTTTTTTGTCTCTCTGTAGCTCAGAACCTCACAGTTACGTATGATGGGTAAAGCTGTTTCTGTTTCCTTGCCACATTATTCAGCACCTCGGTCTTTATTGTGCAGGTTCATTTTGTTTAGGTGGAACTTCTCTTAGTCTTAGGTTAGGTTAGGTTTGTTATGAGTGGTACAATGATGCACCTTCCACTACGACCTAAAAGGTCTACTATGGCTCATACCTGTTTTACAAGTCACTCATCCCAACTTCCCTGATAAAGGAAATCAGTCTATTTGGTGAGACTTTCTCGAAATCTTGGGGCACTTTTAACCCAGGGCCATATATTTTCGCCCTTTTTGCCCTTGTTCTAATTAGTCCTACGCAGTGGCATACGATATGTACCGGCGTTTCGCCCTCTCCTCCTCAGAATCTACACACTGTATACAGACCTGTGATTATTATCAGACTGTTCCTTGTAGTCAGTCGTCTACACAAAAAAACGCGTCATTTCATGATGAAAGCAACAAATTTTCCACAGTTGCTCTTTAGACCAAAATAGTCGATTTGAGTTAATTTCTTGTGCAGACACCTTGGGGAGAGGAGCAAAATGTAGATAGGGTAATTTTCAAAAAAATTATAAGCTTGTCAGATATGGTCAGGATTGGTATCGATTTATATATTTTTGAGGGTGACAAATCCAAAGAAACACATTCTATACTATTTAAATCCCTCCCTTATAGGTTTTCGACCACAAGAAATTTAATAAAGAGTATGTCAAATCATTTAGATATTTCCCAAGCTTGAAGGATCATATTTTTTGGATTTACGTCGTATTTTTTATAATTATCATTTTTTTGTAATTACTAATAATTTACTCTCCAACTCCAACGAGTACTAAGTAAGAGTATTTTTTTAACAAATTATAAAGTTTAGTGACCAAAAATAAATTCTAATGGGTAAGTTCTATAGTTACCTACCTTGTCAAAATTCCAAAAAATTTTTGTTGAGGATAGGTAATTCCAAAGTCCAAAAAGCATATATTTAATAATAATAATAACGGTGATCAATTTTTTTTTACATAAATGAAACTTGAAAGATTCTAGGCTTTTAAATGACGTCAACATATTCCTCCTCACTTTCGATCGACAGGTATTCTTGGCTAAAAAAATAACAGATATATATTACATAGCAGGTACAGTAGCCAGCAAACTCTACCTTTTATTTTCACATTCCCCTGTACAAATTTTACTAGCAGTAATGCATGGTAGGCCATTTATTTTGCAAAGGCATCTTAATGTTCCACATTTGGAATTACATCTGCAATCAAGTGAAAGACATTTATCCCAGATAAGTTTGGTAGACCACAAAGGCCTCCATTTTTCATTGTGTTGGGTCCAACCCCAAAATAATGGAGAAGGTGTGACTCTGATCCACATCAATACATTTACCCCAAACCTGTCCTGCTTGATATGAAGCTCATGATATATGTTGATAAAGGGCTGCTTTAGTACAAGGCAAAAGTTGAAGGGGCTTGTTGCCAGATGTAGAGAATACCTGTCGAGCGAAAGTAAGGAGAAATATGATGACGTCATTTATTAGCCTAGAATATTTCGAGTTTCATTTAGCTTTGAATTACATATCATCACCAAAAATATTTGTACCTTTGACAAGGTAATTATGCATTATTTTTTAAATAGGTAGGTAACTATAGAACTCACTCGTTAGAATTTAGTTATGGTCACTAAACTTTATAATTTGTTAAAAAAATATTCTTACTTAGTATACGTTGGAGATGGTAAATTATTAGTTATTTACCATCAAAAATTGTAATTATAAAAAATACGACATAAATCCAAAACATATGATCTTTTTATTGAATTTCTTGTGGTCGAAAACCTATAAAATCATACCAATATCGCCAAAAAGTATTTTTTTTGCATTTTGACACGACATAATTACTTCCGCCATCCCTCCCTTTACACCTGACGGGAATTTCACTATGGTTCAACACAATCTATAATACTTAAATAAACTAATATACACAAATTAGCCATATTTTTATCAAAACTGAAGATTTTTCCAGAATCTTTAGAAATAAGGTTTTCACCCCCTACAACCCCAGGGAGGTATTCAAATAGTCTAGAATGTGTTTTTTTGGATTTGTCACCCTCAAAAACATATAAATCGATACCAATCTGATGCTTCTTATTTTTTTAAATTACCCTTCCCCTATATTTTTCCCCCCTCCCCAGGGCGCCTGCACGGGAAATTGTGATAACGCCTCGACTCAAATCGACTATTTCAGTCTAAAGAGCAACTGTGGAAAGTTTGTCGCTTTCATCACGAAGTTACGCGTTTTTATAAAATCATTGTAGCCGGCCCACTATTGATAGTTGTAGGAACTGCTTTGCTTTACGTTTGTCTGGCTTATTCAGAAAGGCTTGGGGGTGCTGTTGTTCCGGAGTTGGGTATCAGTGCTGCACCTTTTTTCTTTCAACCCACTCGGATCTCTTAGTCTTATGCTCGTATCCATCAAGGCAAAAATTCCCCGATTAGGCTTTAATCGTGATTAGTTAATAATCAATGTTTAGAATGTGGTATGTTACATTAAAGCTTTGTTTGCCAAGAAGAGAATCATGGATAAAGCTTAATCTGAGATTTTTCACGTTGGTGGATATCAAAGACGTTTAACTAAAATAGACCCATCAAGTCATTCATAAATTGCTTTGAAACGGGATCAGTCGTTAGATTTAGGGAAAACCATTTTATGTTCCACTGTTAACGCTGCACCAGACATGCTCCTCCTCACACATGCTCCAACCACCTTACGTTTAGCAGCGGCCAGAAGCGGCTCGTTATTTATAAATGTAAAAAGTTTGGTCGTTATTTTCAGACTTGTCAAATTTTTTTGGATATACAATCTTTAATTTTTTTATACTTAATAATTGATACCGAGGGTATGGAGAGGTATTATATTTGTCATTGTGAAAATATTTATGTAAAGATATAACACAGAAAATATTAATTTTTTTAATGTTCTCCAGATAGTTATCTGCCTAATTAGTGCGGAAAGTGATACTCTTACGCACGGGAGGAGTTCGGGCGGGAAAGACACTTCCGCAAGGGTTAGGTACAATTTTTTTTCTACGAGTGTTTATGATGGCTTTCTTGATCAAAAAGTAGTTTTTAGAACACACATTTCAAACTCAAAAGTTAAAAATTTGGTCCATAAAGTACCATTTAAAAAAATTTGCGTGCGTTAAACGTTTTTTCACGTACGGTATAACAGTTTTTTATGCACGTCGTGCTTATTTTTTTACGCACGGCGTGTGGGAAGTTGAACTTTCCACATTTAAATTGATATGTAACAGTAGACTTTTTCACACGCATTTGCGAAGTAGTTTCTTTACCTATTTAATGTCAAGTGACCTGCAAAACTTTATTAAAAAATTAGCATAGGTAAAAGTATTTTTTTAAATTAGATTGAATTAAAAATGGAAATAAAATTATTTTTTGGTTTTAATTTTAAAAATACCAAATATATATAACCTTAGGCAGAAGCTTTTTATGCAACTAGGAAATTGTTGTTTGAAAGTTTGAGACAATGATGTGTTTGAAATTAACTCTGTGTTTCGGACTTCCATTGTCTATATTTTATTTATACACGACGTTTCGATCAGTACAATCTCTGATCGTCTTCAGGTGCAAACTACAATCAATTCCTAAGGCTACGTACTTATGTACTGTGAGAAATTACTCAACCTTGAAGTTTAAGAAGTTGGCTCCGCCCAAGGAGGGGCTTCCAAATATTTGGGATTTCAACACTTGGTTTACTGAAAATACCCTGATTCTGCCCAATAAAGGCAGCTTCAAGGAATTTTCGTTTCTTCCAGTGTGACTCCTTGTGCAAAACCTTTGCTTCTGCCCACTTCATTCGGTGTTGTTTTGACCATGCATGTTCGGCGATTCCTGATTTCGTGGTTTCACCTTTTTGGGTATTCGTCTGATGTTCCTTTAGCCTAACAGATAGTGGTCTTTTAGTTTCGCCTATGTATGATTCACCATACTTACAAGGAATTTGGTAAATGCATTCCTTATTTTCTTTGTTCTTCGGTTTTGTTTTACTACGAAGGCTTCGAATTGTATTACTAGATTTAAAAGCTGTTTTAATATTAAAGTTTTTCGCTACTCTTCGAATTTTCTCTGATACTCCTTTAACGTATGGGATTGTAAGGAATACATTTGCCTGGTTTCGGTCTTGTAATCTCTGTCCTGTTTGTTGAAATTTAGAAATAGTATCTGTTATAAGTTTCAGGCGGTAACCATTCTACTGCAGATCCTTCTTAATGTTTCTTATTTCGATTTCTAAGTCATGAGAATTGTTACAAATTTGAACGGGTCTGTTATACAAAGTTTTGATTATGCCTCGTTTGGTTGTAGCAGAATCATTTGAACCTTGATTAAAATATTGTCCTGTGTGAGTGGGTTTAGGAAATTGTTGTACTAAAAACGTGTCAAAAGTGACTTTTTCGACCTTGAAGACCATCGTGTGCAGAAAAGTATCACTTTCCGCACTGTTTATGCAAATTACCAAAATACCAATGTGACAAAAATAAGCAAATTCAACTAAAAATAGTGGTATTTCGAGAAATGATGATACCTATATCATAGGTACTATATGATGGTTTTTCGTTGTGTACAAAAAATGGAATTTATACACTCTACTATAATTTTTATTTAATACGTACAAAAGTATCTTTACATTTTTAATAAATACAAAAAAATCTTATGTGGAGTATCTACCTATGTAAATATTATAAATAAAAAGTTGTAACAAACATACATTCTTTATCCTGTGTCTGACATAATAATGTTTTAAAAATTTATATTTATACCGGGAACGCTTGTACTATTTATAAACAAATCTTAGCAGAAAAAATAAGCTGACTACAGATAGTATTAAAACTGTGAATGTAGTTATAAAGAAATATCATATCCACACATTTTTTTGTTACTCATATAGGATATTTAAAAATGTCGCATCTGGGGTTCATTATACCAAATATAGTGTAATTAATTATAAGTGCTTACCATATTATTATTGTTTTTATCACAAGTTCACAAAAATATCTCAAAAAAACTTATTTCTTTCCTATATTTATTAATTACATTTTGTATTTATTGCAACACTAGTTGCACGCCTATGGCGGCCTATCACAAGATGGCGTCGAAAAAACATATGATAACAAACCTGTGAAATGTTTGGTTTTTACCTGCAATCTCCAGTTTTCGTCACTCTACGCACTTTGTCACATCATTTTTGCCACAAACATTTAAAAATCTATTGAAAAAATATTAAAAAACTCTCGATTAATCTGTAAAGAACAACAAAACCTCGATTATTCTAAAGCTACAACGCCGTAGAGAAATTATGAATGGAGCAGCGTACACACGTTTATATGGCTGACCCGCCACAGATGCGAGGTTGTCACATTGTTGTAGGTTTTATTCCCGATATATATTGGGAAATAAAAAGAATTATTCTTTCGGCCAAAATATCAGGTATTTTATATGATATTTCGATCGAAAAAATGAGGTATATTTCAAGTACCATAACATGTACCTCCACATTATAAATTCTTTATTGATTTAAAATTGTGAAGATTCAAGGAAATTTAAATGCAATTATATAATATAACTAAATTTCTTTATATATTTGAATAAAAATAAGGTGTTTCTCCGTGTTTTAAAAAACAAACCGGAAAATTTGCATAATTGCATGTAAATGATAATAAAAATAATATGTTTTTAAAAACATTACGTGTAGAGATACAACTTTTAGCGCAATCTGGCATTGTCGCCAAATTGTTTACCTTATGTCTGATCGTAACTGTGGTAAACATAATGTCTCTATTTAAGTTATACCTTTATGGTGGATATGGACATTAGCATTCATAATGTTTTTTTTATAGTGGTCAAAACTGTCGAGTTTTTTGTTTTATATTTACAGTTAGTTGGTTAGAGTACGTGGTGGATTTATAAGTAATAATTATATTAGAAAGTGGTGGTTAGCTAAACCACTGCGGTATATCTCGACTATTGTGTCCACGTATCTTTTTTATTAACTTATTATAGATGGTAATTTAAAAGGGATTCAACTTTTAATTTGGCATTAACTCATTCCAGATGAAGCTTTACCAGAAACCCACATATACAGCAATAAGAATGATGACAAATCAGAAAAAATCCTTTTCTTGACTGCGAAGTTAGATACGAAAACATTATTTTTTAAAACTGTTTTGAGACCATTTTTAAAATTTGAAAAAATCTGTTCACACAAAAGAAACAAAGAAAAATGCACAAATCACTTTCAAAAACTGCAGATTTTTTTTTAGAATGGCTGTTATTATTACACTAGGGAACAAATGCAAACTTTTTTTTTTGTTTTTTTCTGAGGAACTTTTCTTTTAAATAACAAATGGTGTTCTTTGTTCATGGCCTTTACAAAATTTTTCATAAATCCTAATTTTATAAGAAGTGGCGGTATTAAAATATTTTCTGGGAGAATGACTCGCTCATGACATTTTTTTTTACCTGGCTCAAAAGACTTTCTTGGTGACCAATTTTTCTTTTTATAGTAATCCGATCATGCTCGACTGTCCCATTCGCAGTGAAAGCAACAGTATTTGGTATAACTTAGCTTCACTCCAACCAATTGGTATAATAAATCTAGGTATTTCTCATTACATACATTAAGGGCAGATAGGTAATTATTATAATTACACAGAAAAAAAGAATTACTTCAGTCAAAGCAAACTGCTTTGATTCAAGGAAAAATCTGCTTTCCTATGCACGAAGACAATATTTTCTTAACAAAAAAAAATTGTTTTGAACTAGTCATTTTCCTTGAAAATAAAGATTGCATTACCCGAAGAAAATCCATTTACCTTGAATGAAAGCGGCAACCTTCTTTTTATACATAGACATTAGCTTTAAAAAATATCTGGGTATAAAACAGTAGGCTAGCGATAACATCTTGCGCTAAAACATTATTTTCTTGTTTTGACATAGTCTTTCTCATCTGAAGAAAATTAGAAAAATACGTTTTCTCGATTAAATTAAATTTGGTTTCGAACCAGAAACATCATTTTCTTGTTTTGAAATATATTTTTTCATCTGTAGAAAATTTAAATAAATAACTTTTCTTGATCGAATTAAAATTTGTTTTGCTTTAAATAATTTTATCTCTCTTAAGGGTGAATTTGAATAAAAACTGCGCTTCTTCCAATTAGTTAATCTAAAAAAAAAACTGTTAATCAAATTTGTATCAAATTTTGTACGATGGAAGTTTAAAGCATTATCCCGGAACCATTGAACGTGATTTTCCATAATTTTAAATTTTTCACATAATTTTAAGTATCTTAAAAATGTTTAATTCACGGTAAAGATTTTATTTTAAAAAACTATATAAAAACAATATATATATGTTTTTTGAAAAACAACGCGAATGGTCTGTGGGAGATACTAGAAGACCCGCTGTGCAAAAAAAAACAATTTGATATTTTCATTTAATAAAATATGGATGTAATTGTCTTGTTATAAAATTAAATTGTTATTTTTGTTTCGAGAAGTTCCGCTATTTTGAGTTAAAAAAGTATAGTTCTTGACGGAAGTAAAGCTTTTTTTGTGCTAAGAAGATGTAAGAACAAAATTTTATGTCTTGTTTCGAAATCACTTTTTCTTCTCTAAAGACAGACACAAGCGGTTTTCTTACATGAAGAAAAATCATTTTATGCGAAGACTTTCGCTTTTGGGTCAAGAAAATATTTTCGAGAAAAGTACTTTTCTCCAGGGAAGACTTTCTTTTTATATGTGTAGCATGGATCTATAACACCGGGGCTAATTCAAATTCAATTTTATTAATCCAATAATTTTCAATATATATAAAATAAAAATGACAAAATTTACGGAGATAATATTTAAATAATAAGGAAGGTTCGTAGCTATCGGACACACATTTTGCTTTTCAATTCATTATGACCAGGCCTCCAAGATCTAATGGATAGTCCAGAAACCACACTCACCGAATTTAAACAACTATCGTCGTCAAGTAACGAGGGATCTAGCATGGCTATAAGCAGCGCGCCGGCTGTCGGAACAAAGTGAAAAGCAAAAAATGTTAAAGGACGCAAATATCAATAAGAATTAAATTTGCGAGCAGGACGTAAAAAACGGAACCTGCGAAAATGTACCGGTTACTAAAAGAAGACCGTTCAAAATACAAAGTTGGCAGCAACTTCACCCCCAATTGGAGTTTATACTACTTCGCCTTATTTTAAGGCTCAGCAACAATCACTCCGGAGAAGGTTTTTTGCGCAAAACAAAGCCAAGTAACATTTAAAAAAGAAGATTTCTTGTCCGTGAAAAATAAATAAAAAGATATGTTCGTGGCTATCGGACACAAAGTTGAACGGTCTTCTTTCAGTAACCGGTACATTTCGGAGGTTCCGTTTTTTTTGTCCTACTCGCAAATTTGATTCTTAATGATATTTGCACCTTTAACGTTTTACTTTTCACTTTGTTCCGACAGGCGAGGCGGCGCGCTGCTTATAGCCATGCTAGATCCTGCGTTACTTGACGACGAAAGTTGTTTAAATTCGGTGAGTGTGGTTGCTTATGTTATGCTTCATACGCCAGGTACAGTCCTATGTTACAAGGATGAAATAGTCCTGTAGGTTTCTGGACTATCCATTGGACCTTGGAGGCCTGGTCGTAATAAAAAACTTTCCTTTTTATTTATTTTTCACGGACAAGAAATCTACTTTTTTAAATAATATTTAAAGTTTAAAGGACAAACTTTACGTAGAGATAACAAACAAGTAAACATTCCGAATATTAGCACAAAAGTAAATAAAATACAATTAACACATATGTAAATGAATGGTCATATAGGTTTAAATCAAAAATACCAAATAAATAAATAAAACAAATTAAAATAAATTAAGGTAGATTAACATAAAATCAACCCAAAATCTTATACATATCTACTTTTATCAAAAAACTCTTGGATTGTCTAGGGTGTGAAAGAGTGTCAGCCTGTGTATTGGTACTTCATACTCAGTTTTTCGTCTGGTATTATAGATATATTTTTGTTCATATTTTACAAATTCTGATTGATGACTAACGACATCTACCAGACATAAGTATATGTAAATACCTGAGACAGTAAGAATATAATTTTTTTTTGAAAGTTTCCCGATAGGAATCTGTGTACCTCATGCCAAAAATGACTCTAACAGCTTTTTTTTTTGTTTGAAAGTTTGAGACAATGATGTGTTTGAAATTAACTCTGTGTTTCGGACTTCCATTGTCTATATTTTATTTATACACGACGTTTCGATCAGTACAATCTCTGATCGTCTTCAGGTGCAAAATACAATCAATTCCTAAGGCTACGTACTTATATACTGTGAGAAATCACTTAACCTTGAAGTTTAAGAAGTTGACTCCGCCCAAGGAGGGGCTTCCAAATATTTGGGATTTCAACACTTGGTTTACTGAAAATACCCTGATTCTGCCCAATAAAGGCAGCTTCAAGGAATTTTCGTTTCTTCCAGTGTGACTCCTTGTGCAAAACCTTTGCTTTTGCCCACTTCATTCGGTGTTGTTTTGACCATGCATGTTCGGCGATTCCTGATTTCGTTGTTTCACCTTTTTGGGTATTCGTCTGATCTTCCTTAAGCCTAACAGATAGTGGTCTTTTAGTTTCGCCTATGTATGATTCACCACACTCACAAGGAACTTGGTAAATGCATTCCTTATTTTGTTTGTTCTCCGGTTTTGTTTAACTAAGAAGGCTTCGAATTGTATTACTAGATTTAAAAGCTGTTTTAATATTAAAGTTTTTCGCTACTCTTCGAATTTTCTCTGATACTCCTTTAACGTATGGAATTGTAAGGAATGCATTTGCCTGGTTTTGGTCTTGTAATCTCTGTCCTGTTTGCTGAAATTTAGAAATAGTATCTGTTATAAGTTTAAGGCTGTAACCATTCTGCTGCAGATCCTTCTTAATGTTTCTTATTTCGATTTCCAAGTCATGAGAATTGTTAAATTTGAACGGCTCTGTTATACAAAGTTTTGATTATGCCTCGTTTGGTTGTAGCAGAATGATTTGAACCTTGATTTAAATATTGTCCTGTGTAACCACTCAGTTAGTTTTTTTTATTAAACATACCTCTTCTAACAAACTTGAGCTTCCCCATACTGTAATACCATATTTCGCCCTACTGCAAAAATTTGCAAAATAGATTCTTCTAATCCTTAACGCATAGAAAACGCTGTTCAGGGTATTGCAAAGATTATTTATTTGACTATTCCATTTGACATCAGAGTCCAGGGAAAAATCCAACAGCCTAACGCTGTCCGAGAAAATAAAAGAGTCGAAACTACTTTTTTTGGGGTTTTCGCCACTAAGGTAAGGAAATTTTTTCAAAAATATGTTAATAAACACTTAATGAAGATGAATGCATAGCTAGCATATCAGTTGATATAAATACAGTTTGGCTTCCAATTTTAAAAAAATATTTTTAAAAAGGTTTTTTTAAAATAAATTAATTAAAGTCAGTCAAAAGATAATATTAAGTATTTTTATAATGTAATCTAAAATCGAAAACACTCAAACAACGCGACCAAACTGCCAAGTTAATATTTGAAATATATATCAGTCAGTTGTATGACGACACACGATACACTTAACACGGTATGACAATGCGCATTTCGGCGTGACGTCACTTTGTGACTCCAATACCAAAACATGTGCATAGAAAAGGCGTTTAATGTGTTTTTTGTTTTGTACGGGTTGACCTGCGTTTGTTTTAGATTTATATTTTATACGTATGGCGTTTCCTAAAACCATAGCCTAAATATATAGGGCTATGCTAAAACATAAGTGTTAAAATAAATAATAAAAACTTACAATTTGTTGACTTTATTTGGCGTTTATTTGGCAGGCAATTATCGACTTCATTTCTACAACTTTTTCCCTTGGTAATCTAAAGTATTTAATGTTTTTTTATAATTCTGTAATAATTTTTACATTCAAAAACAGCGCACTTTCACATAGTAAATAATTATTATAAATAAATTTTGGCACTGACATAATCATTATCAAACAACAAAGTGGTACTTGCATAAGTTGTGTGTTGTTATCGTAGAACATTGTAGAAGGCAGTCTCTCAATCAAATCGTATTATTTTGAGAGGCTTAGCGAGATTATTTTTGTTCCTTTACGCTTTCAAATAAAATATGTGACAAGTATATCAGAGCAGTGTACTCATTCTGTCAATCGAGCACGCTAATAAAACTTCGAATGTTGACGTCAGTATATGATTGCGCGAAAATCGACGAAATTGGGCATAAATAGTAGCATACCGTATTAAGTGTATCGTGACAGATATTTTAAAAAAGAATCGAAAAAAGTTTTTGCAAAGAATAAACTTCTTTGATAACGGCAGTAGAATTTCTTCCGAAACGTCAGATAAGTACTTAGATTCTAGTAAGGATTTGCGTGTTTGTAGGCAAATTTTTTATCTTATTTAAAAACCACTGACAAACGAACAAATTTTTATCTTTAGGAATTTACGCCGTGGGTTTTAACATATTTTTGAAAAAAATTCCTTAACTTAGTGGCGAAAAACCCAAAAAAAGTAATTTCGACATTATGAATCCGCCACAAACATATAGATTTTATTTAAAATAAAAGAGGTAGATGCAAGCTCAATTTTTGTGCACTGGACTTTCGATTGAGTTGTTTTGAAGACCATACATTGTGTTTTGTCCTTGTTAATCACTAGGTCATTTGTGTAAAACCAGTGTTCTAGATCCTCCCACAGCTCCCCCACAATGCTCTCAAGTTGAAGTTGAGATTTTAATGTTTGTATCATCGGCGTAATTTTTAAATGATATTTGAGCCAGCTCCGAAATCACTCAATTAATTCCAAAGCTTTGCCACGAATCCTCAGTTTGCTAAGTTTTCCAAACAAAGTAGTAAGGTTCAAGGAGTCAAAGGCCCTGGACAGATCCAGAAATAAATCTAGTGTCGCATCTTGACTATCGAGCGCCTCCAAGTTACCCTGAACAAAACTGCTAAGGGCCGTTTCAGTTGACTTTTTTTAACAAAACCATGTTGAAAGTCAGAAAAAAAATTGTATTTTTTTAGAAAAGACAGAAGCCGATTATATTATATATTAAAGTTTCCAGGGTTTTTGAGAACACAGATAGGAGACTTATTGGGCGATAATAACAAACATCTTCAAGACTACCCTTTTTATGTAGTGGAAGTATTTCAGACAGCTTCAGACATTCTAGAAAAACCCCTTTCATCAAACGATGCATTGAAAATATGTGTTAGTATACGTGCTATACCAGATTTTAGTAATTTTGGGGATACATTGTCAAAACATTTTTGATTTTAATTTACCAATGACATCACAAATCTCCTGATCAGTCACAGGTGAAAGAAATATGGGGTGAAAGCTTTTCTGTATCAGAGAACTAAAATTGTTCTTAACCTTTCTAGTTGGTCTATTTTGAATAATACCCTCTACACTCTCTGCAAAAAAAGAGTTAAAATCGTTAGCAAATGTTTTTTTTATCTGTAGTTTCAGGCATTGTACTACTTTTTTGTTCAGGTCAGTGGTTTTCACTAAAGCTTCAACAGGCATAAGTTGACGAAAAAGTATCAAGCCTAAATCAAGTTTTGTAATCTGCAGGATTTTTTAGTTTCTTGTGTCGTATGTGTTTAAATTGCGATCTTTAAAATCTCAGTAGATACCTGGGCACAATAGGCCCATTTGAGGCCGCAGTGCATGGTTTAGCCTTCGGTAGACAGCTAACCACCAGTTTTGGAGCTTTTAACAGTAGAGTTAACCAACTTTTTATAGTATATATATATATGGACTTCGAACGATTGACACTAGATTTTTCTTGTAAAACTTTAGCAAGATCGCTATTTTGCTCTAGAAAACATTTTTGCTGTTCCCCAGTGCTATTATACAATACCCAGTCCAGGATAAAGTGTAACTCGGACACTTCTGATCTCTGTAATCCCCAATCGAATTCTAACCACACCGCTAATAAAACGGCTTCTACGAGTAAAATCACGTTATTTTTTGTCGCCGCTTCACTCCATTTCTGACCATGACACGGTTTAATAACCCCCTAGGGTAGCAACAAGGGCCAAAAACCTCAAAAAAGGAAAATCAATCGACCTGCCGGAGACAAGGACCTGTTGGGCGGTCAGTAGCCACGATAAAAGCGTCAATATACTCTTCACATGTTACGTATACTTCTCTTTGTCATGTGCCTTTGAATAGGCAGCCTAGATATTTGCACCTGCCGACATACGTATTCACATTCATACCGGTACAGGTGTTTTCCGATGAGAGAATAGGCTAAAGTACCACAAAGTCAATTGCTTCTTGAAAAATGGTAATCCTTATTATGCATAACATTTGACAATGAAGAGATGTGGCTATCCCAAAACCTAGTTAATCTCCTACTTTGATCGCTTAAGACAGAACCTACTGGCACGAAAAGTTATAAAAATTAAAATCACTCGAAAAGATGCATCATAATCTTTAAAAGCAAAACAAGACACAAAATTTATATCTGAAAAGCTCGCGTCTCGTTATATTATTAATATGTAGTTAAACAAACGTTTTATAATTCATGTGTGCTGTTTTATATAAAAAAATTAGCATTTGATAGTTTCACTAGATCTATATGATTCTAACACCCAGTTCCAACCTAATTACTTTTTTGTGAGTGCCACACGTCACATGATGTCAGTATGAAATGTTATGAGTCATGTGACGCATGCGCATGCACGCACGAAAAAGTCGTAGGTGGGAACCGAGTGAAGCTTTTCTAAACGAGATCTAAAGTTAAAGTTAAGCCAGTTAACTCCTACCGTCTCGTTTCAGTGCCCTTTAGCCTTCTGTGGCTTCCATTTTTATAACCAAACTGACAGGTAAAAATATAGGGCAGTCTAACAAAAATAATATGGCCGATCCAATATGGCCGCTGTAGGGTAGACAAACCGTTTTTCCATAAGACGTAATGCTAACTTAAATCAAGTTTTTGGCAAAGTGGAAAAAGACGCAGATTAAGCAAAGTGATTTTTTTATAGAGTAATCCTTTCTGAATCGGGGAAACACAAGCATTTTACCGAAATTTTAAGAATAAAATTAAACTTTGCAATTAAACGTGGAAATGTCCCTCTACCTCTCTCTGTCGCACCCGTGTATCACATAGCGCAACCGTCTCTCTCTTCAAGCCGATCTGGCCCGATCTTCAAGCTCAACTGAGGGAGACAATGCCTATCCAGGCTATGCAAGTGCGAGAGAGTTAAACGTACATGAAATTTTTCCCATTCAGAAAGGATAACTCTGTAAAATAGTCGCTTTGTTTAATCTCAATATTTTTCCACTTTTCCAAAATTTTCATTTTTATTAGCATTCGTATTATGGAATATCGGTTGGTTTACCCTACAGCCACCATTTTTAAAGGGCCATCACCTGGTTAATGGCTGACTTTGACAATTTGTTAGACAGCCCTATGGACTTTCTGTCAGTTTGGTGTCAATATGACCGCTATAGTGGGCTAAAGGATACTAAAACGAAAATGAGTTAACTGGCTTTTAGTTGAGAACGGTGTTTTACCAATTATCTTATGAAGATATGTCTTACATGGATTTGTTTGGTTCTACGATGGTATTTAGAATTTTACGCCAGTTTCATTGTCCATCATCACTGTAGAAGTTTCTTTTAATTGAGTGATTTTTATATACCGGGGACTAACTGCCTGGATTAAGATTGCTTTTGCCTTAATCTACGGTATAAATGCTTGCGATTTAAGATAATACAATCCAAAATTTTTTTAGGATTGACTTATCTTTCGACTTTAAATACACGGCTTCAACGAATAAATCGGATTTAACGGCTTTCTGGTGTTAGTAGTGACAGCTAGCCTCGCCCAGCTGATACTTTAAGATTATAAATTACTTTTTTAAAATTTTTGTTTTAAATAAAGATTAAATTAAATCCAAATCGTAAATCCACGGCGTAAACGCTTGCCTGATTAATTTTAATCCGGGCAGTTAATCCCCGGTATAAAAGCAGTAACAATTTCTTTTGCGACTTCGCTGGCGGCAGTTATTTCAGCCTCTGTTGTGGAGATGGTTACTGATGATTGACATTGGCTCAACCATGAAACGGCACAAGAAACATACGTGCAGATATATCATAAATCACCAGCATAATCCGCATCACTAAAAGCCTTTAGGTAGAGGCCCTCTATACATTTGACAGTTGTTGTTTTACTAGAGGTGGGCAACTGATATTGCCCTCTCTTCCTAGTTTTTTTCATACTTGCATATAAAACGGATTTTATAAAATGTTTCCTACTGCTTCCCTTGCTTCCATGGACCACACCCCGCCGATCTGAGACCATAGTTTAGCGTTCCCTTGAGATATCGGAAAATTCTCTTGACTTCAATAATGTCAAATTTGGTAGGATTTTCAAGATTTCTGTATACTAATCCAACAGCATACAATAGATCATGCCTAGTTCTAGTCATGAGATATAAAGGGTCTCCCACTGCTTCTCGATATGGAAAGTTTTCAGTTGATTCTAATTTATCTTCCTTCCGTAACGGGATATTTTCCTTTGTATGTGAAATACTGTGTGCATAAACTTCATATGCAGTTGGAAATCTCATGACTTTACCAAGTGTTTCTTCGGTGATGTTAGTGGTATCTTCTTTCATGTACTCTAATAAGCTATCGTCATACTTTTTCCTACCATCTTGTACTAACATTCTCAGCAATAGGTCTAGGTTTTATTAGCTTACCTTCACGTAACTGTATAGCAGTGGCGCACACATGAATTTAATTCGGGGGCGGGGTTAAGGATAAATAATTAAAAAAATCTTAATATGAAGTAAAATTGTGACTATAACCAGGCTTCTCGAGGAGGAAGTTTAAAGTATGCACAGAAAAAAATGATATTCTGTATGTAAGATTAGCCCTATACTTAAAAAATATACTTAAGTCCATATCCACCATTAAACACTCTAATCAGGGCTAGCCAATTAATTAATTAATGCTTGCTAATCGCGGTTAAACAAATTTCCCTATCCACCAACTTTTTTTTATGAAATAATTACCTAATCAGGGTTAATTAACTCGATTGAAAAAAAAACTTACAACGCAGCATATTTGGTGTGTACTATTGGATATGTCAAAAAAATTTTGACGTAAAAGGTTATCTTTTCTGTTTAGTTTTTAATTTTCTTTCAGTTTTTGTTTATTTATTTTTAAAACCTATCAGAAAATACTTTCCCTAGCTGTTACGACTGAAACTCAAGTTAAACGGAGATGGACGAATCGGTGCTGTTTGGAGCTGATCAGTTTGTTGTCGCCAGTATTATTTCCAATAATTAACTGCTCATTTTTAGTCGTGTAGTGTAAAAAAGTGGATTTGCCGAAAGTTTGTTTTTTCACACAGTGTCTGGTAAACAAAAGTAAGCATTGAAAAATATGCTGGGTGCATATAATTATGAGATACTGTAATGGCCCAAGGATTGCAAAATGTGTACATAAATGGCCTTTTCAAAAATAAATCCTTTGCAACCAGGTCAACATAGTGACTTTTTGTAACCCACAAGCGTTCAGATAAGAGGGTTAAGTTAAAGTAAAAGTGCCTTAAATTTTATCAACCCAACAAGTCGTTACAAACAAATAAGAAAATATAGTTTAGACGGTTTGTTAATGTGAATTTGTGTATGATATGATATGTATGGGAGAATTATCAGGAGGAAAAACAGCCTCCTTGTGACTGGACTAGATGTTTGAAAATATTTGTTATTTTTATTTTTTAATTTTTTTTAAGTCACTTTCAGTATTTGTATAGTTTTAGAATAGGATACTTATTCCCTTGTATTACTTGACAGGTCCCCGTTGCAAAATCTACTTAAAAAATGTTTAATAAAGCAAGACCAAAATTAAATCTATCTGAGGCACCACATCACTGTTTACTGCAACAACGACATTATGGTAGGTGCTGCAATGGGGCTTTTTACTTGAGGAGGAGCACAACCCACTTTTGTTAATAAAATGTGAAAAAAGTTTGTTTCCAGTTATCACCAACCTAGAAGGTCTGTGGGTAATAATCTTTTCAGCTTAAAAGTGATTTATTTAGGATGTTTGTTAATTTTTAGATATATTGAGTACCTTATAATTAAGAAAGTAGTTCATAAGGTTGAGATATTTTTTATATCAAGAAAAACATGTTGCTCTTCCAAATTTTATTGAAATTATTTAAATTCTACATTTTTTGATAGTTTTATTTTGAAACTGTTATCACCAAAAATTATGCCCTAGGTGACAGAACGACTCTAAGAAAAAAGAGGTATTAAAGTTATAATAATTAAAGAAAAAAAAATATGAATTTAGAAAAAAAAAGTTTTATAGGACCTCGACTTAAAGGTTGCAGCAATGAAGTTTTGTACACACTGGTTGCAGATTTGTGTATTTAATTTTCTATTTCTCTTCTCAAAAATTTCTTGCCTTTGAACAAAATGTATTTTTTTTATATTACAAAGAGAAAAAAAAACCTAAAAGTTTTACATTAAAATGTTTCAGGATCTTTTAGTTTTTTTCTTTCATTCTCATTACTTTAAAATTTTAGGTAGGGTAGACTTTTTATGATGACTGATGATTGACAGTGTCAAAAAGAGTTTTTCCTCGAAGTAACCACAAGTTACCAGGTAAACTAGTTGCTCGTTTTCAGTTTTTCTTCGTACAATAATCTAAGTCATGACGTCATAAGTAACCAGACTATGTTACCAGCTAATGGGACATGGGTACTTGAAAAATGTAAGGTCAAAGCGCGGTTTACCGATTGTTTATGGTTTTTTAATTTGTATTATTTTTTTATAAATCTCATGTTTTTCTATGATGATGTCATGACTAAGCATGGTCACTGAAAGTAACCGTGACGTCATGACAAGTAACCCAAACAAGTTACTATTGTCCTTGAGCAAAAAGCCTATACAGACCGCTTCAAGCTACTACGAACATAGGGGGAATCAAGTCCAATTTACTCTCCGTGCCGTACGACCGAGGTGGATTCGAAGCACGCTGCAGTGTTATCTTTTGGAAATTCATTTTGTTTTTATTATTTTGTTTTATTTCTGCCTTGCTCGAGAAACAGATGGGTAAGTTCTTAATTGAAATAATACATTTTTAAAACTAAAAATGGATGTCTACGAAGTTGCCGAAAAAGTGCAGATGGTCAAATGGTCAAATCGTCATAACCCAACACACGTTCGATATTGGTCGAGGGAAAATTTGCATTTGTATTTTGACGTAAGAACACAGTATCCCCAAAAACTAAATGTTTGGGGGGGGGTATTGTAGGGGAACACGTAATTGCGCCATTTTTTATTAACGGCAATTGCAATTTGAATGGTCCTGGATACTTGGATCTACTGCAGCAGCACATTATTCCAACTGCTAGGCAGTTGTTAGGTGTAAGATTTGGTGAAACATGGTTTCAACAAGATGGTTGTTCCGCTCACAATGTTGGCCTTGTTAGGGAATATCTTGATAATGTATTTCCTAATCGGGTTATAAGTACACGGGGAACTATTTTATGGCCAGCTCGATCTCCCGATCTTGCTCCTAATGACTTCTATCTGTTTTTGAAGAAGCTTTTCAAATTATCACCCCTAACATGCTTGGAAACGTTAGAAGGGGTTTTTATAGTAGGCTCGGATATTGTCTAGCCGAGCAAGGAGGACTTTTCGAACATTTGCTTTAATTTTTTTTTGACTGGGAGAATCTTTTTGGTTTTTAGAATGTATTATTTTATTTTGAGAACTTGCTTTTATTTTGTTTCTCCTTATTATTTTCATTGTAATACGTCGTCACTGATAAATCTGAGCAGTTGACAATAAAACGCTCTTATTTATCAGTGACAAAAAATAAGAAAATTACGTTATAAAAATTTGCGTATTTATTGACCAAATTCCGGTTTCATTGACTACGCTCCACACAGCACCGTGGTTAGAGGCGTACTAAATACAAGGCGAAAGGCGGCGAACGGCAGCGAATGGCGATCGGAAGCCTGAGTGTTGGTTGCTTCACTGATAGGCGTGCGGTGTCTCTGCATGTACGTACACTGGCAAATTAGACTTCTTCCGCCCTATGTTCGCAGTAGCTTGAAGCGGTCTGTATGTAATACCGTTAAAACATGTAGACAGTTTTAAAAACTTAAATAAAATTGGTTGAGATAGACCATTGTTTTAATTTAACTAATTTATGGTGATATGCAATATCTAACTGACCAATGTGATTTATTTAGGCATGTCTATGTGCAATAGTTGTCTGCATTTATTCTTTATAATAAAACATCTACTTCAGTTTTAATTGTATTTGTTTTTATTTTATGAAAGTTATTAACTACAAACGTTAATCCACACTTAAATAAAAGGTGAAACAAATAAAAAAAGCTTAAAAGAAGCTTATGAAAATGAAATAAGTCTGAAAGCTTTGTGAGCCGAAACCTTCTAAAGAACTCCATGTTGTCCATAGTTTAAAAATAATTTGTTCTCACGTTCCATCGCTTTGGAAGTCCATCATTGATTATGTCCAACACATCCAAATCGTCATGATACAATATATCTTCCGTATTTCAAAAAAAAAAACAATTTAACAAATCAAACTGGAAATCAAAATAAACAGAAAACATAACCAACAAAATGCATATGACAGAGACTTAATTGCTCGATTAAGCTTTAATCGCCCAACATCGGCCGGGTTAGTAAACGGCGCGATTACCGCAAAAATTTTGTTGGTGGATACCGAATTTACTCGCTAACCGCAATTAAAAGTTAATTTGAGAAAAAATGCGTTGGTGGATACGGGCATTAATTAATTAAATACTTCGAACAAATATTTTTTTACTTTTAAATCTCAAGGACAAGTTTTTAAATTAATAATTAATAAACTTATATCCAGAATAACACAAAACACTTGATGAAATATTAAAAAAATATAACTAAATCTTAGATGAAAAAATAATTAGCTTCAATTAATGAAATTTCTAGGTTTTGGAACAACGAGTCTCTTAAATTTAGCTTAATTGTATGTATAAATTTTGGGATCCCTGCAAAAAAACCGCATTAAATCACACAAAGGCGACAAATAAGTACTTATACGAGAACAATTATTGTCTATTAGCTTGTGACCTGTATACCAATTATTGCTTTAGATAGCCTCTTTAGTTTCCCCAAAGTGTTACTTATAACTTAGAAAGCCTAAATATCCATTCAAGTTGTTGTATATACTTTTTCCAACGACTCACTAATATTGGGGACTATCAAAACGAAGTTATGCTTCAATTAACATGTATTCTTTGTTGCTTGCCATAGAAGTAACAAATATTCAGTGAGGTAACTGACACAACAAGCTAAAGTAAGACATTTACACTAAATCTATCTACTGAATATGAAATAGCTTTAATTTTCTTATTACCTAACGGCAAAAAATCTTTAAACGCTGGTCCTCTGAAAAATGGCGTTTTGTCAATTGTATCCTCTTTCCTCGGAGGTATCGATAAATTTTTGATGTTATTAAAAGGGGAGGTGGAACCAAGATGAAAATAGTTTTCCTTGCGTTATGTTTAAAGTGCGGATTTTTAGAAAACGCGCCCGTACTCTAGTGAGTACCAAAAGGTGTAAGTTCGGGTCTTGCGCTTCCCTCCTGTGTTGTAGTACGGCGCGTGCTACGATTTTCGAGCCTATCAGCATGAAAGGCTTCGACTTCTTCTTTATGGCCTCTTTCTTTATGATGTTAAGGCGCAATTACACAGACGAACATGCTCAAACAAAAGCTCATGCAAAAGATCTAAAGTTTTTTGCGTGAACATTTTTGTGAGCTTTTCTTTGAACATTTTGTTCGGGTAAATTTTTGAGCAAATTATTGCTATCTGTTTTGGAAACATATTTTTAAAGATGCCAATAAATAAAATTTCACATCAGTGATCTCAATTCTTTAAAAAAAATGGAACACCAACTTTTATTTTAAATTTTTGTGAAAAAAAGCCGACGGCAAGCGAAAAATTATTCTTGGCTATCAGTTTTGTCAGATGGATTAGGGTTACTTACAATATTTTTTTCTTAGGGTTTTTCCCGGATTTTTTTGCCCGGGTTTTTTTGGGATTTTCTTGCAAGTTTTTTTTATTTCCAAGGCTTTTTTCCTAAATTCAAAAAACAACCCAGGAGAATTTTTCTTTTCCAAAAAAATTTTGAGTTTTTCAAATATCGACAAAAACTCAAAAATTGCACTTTTAAGCGGTAATCCGCGCCTCACGACTATAAGGAGTGGTGGGGAGGGGATTTTTTTAAAAATATATTTTTGTAACTTTACTTTACCCTTAGCTTTGATTGTTTTTTTTTTTTAATTCCTGACACCAGATTTACCTAGTTAGTTTAAGATGAAGATAGATATTTACTGTCAATTTAATGTAATAATCAAGGTCGATTACTGACACTGAACAAACAATATGCAAAGGAGCAACATTCCGATTCAGAAGTCTAGTCTATTACTGCTAAATTATATTTTTTTAGACAAGGGTCGGGATCGTAGGGTTGTAAAAGTGGGTAATAAACGGGTATTATTTAGACCGAACGTGCTTTTGTTCATATGTTTGAGATTTAATAAAATGTATATAGGTTTTTTTAATTTGACGTAATTATTATTGTATTGTGTTTTAAACTAGGAAGTAAAATAAAGAGATATTCTTTTAAACGTAAATTTTTATCATAACATTTTACAGGCAACAGCAATAAATAATTATAATTTTTTTATTCTCGTTTTTTTTACAACCCCAAAAAAGATACAAGTATACTGGCATATCCCCTATAAAAATCAGGTCAATCGAAGTTGCTTATGAGGTAAAATGTGAATTTCGACATCAAATCGTTTTTCCGTCGGAAAGCACTTAATTAAAAATACCTTGTTTTAAAACTTAGTCTTTCTATTTTCAGTTAAGTTCAATGAATTCCCATAAAACTATAAAATTTAAATTTGTAAGAAATTTCTATACCAACATTTCTTCAAACAAATTTTGCTTAACATTCTCTCCAAAATTTCCGTGAGTCTTTTTGTACGAGATTTTGCTCGAACTTTTTTTTGAACATTTTGCTTAAGAGGCTCGTGTAAATGTTTGTCGGCATTTCAACATCAAAGGAAAGTTTGTCTGTGTAAATGCGCCTTTATGTATCTGTTAGGGAAAAAAACCAATTATTTTCACCCTCTTTATGATGCCTTTATAGTTTTTTTTATTTGGAGTTTTTGGTGTTTTTTTGGAGCTCTGTTTGGGTTCGTTACACTATTTCGTAGTTGTTTGACCTTATGTATTTCGGCTCAACAAATTAATGTATGTTTTAGAGTTTATATACATGTATATACAGAAAAGTGTATGCTAGAGAAATATATACAGAAAAAACAAACAGCAGCGGATGCAGAGGTACCACCACTTCCCATTTTTTGGCTATGTTTCGAGATTTTGCCGTTTTTTTAATGTACAAAGCTTTTTGTGACTTGTGAGTCCTCCATTCTACCCACACTCCCTCAAAAAAAAATTTTTTAGTATAGTCGTAACGTTTCTTCGCTGTAATATAACATCTTGTAAGCACTTTTAAAAAGGCTCCTTCATCTTAGTCTAGCACACTGCGTCTGCTCATTTTGACTCCTTTTGCTCTGCACCATTCGGGTATTCAATTCTTTGTAAGTCGCAATTTGGACGATCCTATTTGACTTGCTTATCTCTTACAAGGGGCATTGTAGACTTTCAACAACTTTTCAGAATAATTTTCAAATAAAATACTTCTTTCGGAATTTAGCACGTTCAGCGCTTCCAGGAAATAGCGAAATTTTAGTAAATCCATATTTAACAAAACTTGCATGTTTTTGTGCTTACAACTGTCAATTTTAAACATTTTGCTCCGTCGTGCAACTAAAATTTCCTTATAGTATAAGCGTTCGCAGTAAAAATTATGATGGATAGGTAACCCTCGCCATTTTTTGATAAGACCCAGGAAACACGGTTCCCTCGGGCCTTCGTCGGTCCGATGTCGATTGCCGAACTTGTCGTCATCGGCACGACGTCGATTTACGACATCGGACCAACAGTATTGTTTGTCCGCTTTGCGATGTAGGCCCAATGTATGTTTGCCGATGCAGCGTTAGACTGTGGCCCGTCGTCGGACCAATGGTAAATTTTACTTTTTGCTGACATCGGCATACCGTCGCCGTACGATTAAGGTCCGATTTGGTTTAACCACATGGTACCGACCATCCGCCCATAACTGCTTAATTTGGTCGGTCTAACGTAGTCACGCTGGTCTCGGCCCGACAACGGTAAACTATTCAAGTAAGAAATTGGTTTCCTAAAGCGGTCCAACGTCGGCAACTGACGGAGGTCTATCGGTGGTAGCTTAAAGCGGCCCGACATTGGCAAACTACAAAGTTTTGATAATGCGGGTGCTTAACCAGTTTTAAGTTGCAGAAAAGGTGATTCTTGTAGAGAAGTACCACCATCTTGTCAAGTCCGCATTCTAGTTTATATTATATATATAATATTATCTTCCACTGTAACATAGTGACATTAGCGCCATCTCTACATACTAGGAACAAACTATTAAGCAATTTAAAAATTTTAAGGTGACGTAATCGTCGGTTGCCGATTCTCGACCAATCAAACAAAGTTCCAATCGCCCTAAAGCAGATAAAGTGGTCGTCGGCATAATGTCGACTACAGTAAATCGGGCCATCGTCAGTTTCCGATTCTCGTCCGATTAAACAAAGTTCCAATCGTACCATCGTCGGCCCTAAACCAGATAAATTAGGCGTCGGCATAAAGTCGATTATAGTAAATCGGGCCATCATCAGCCCTAACGCAGATAAGGTTTGCGTTGGCATAAAATCGATTATAGTAAATCGGGCCATCGTCAGTTGCCGATTCTCGACCGATTAAACAAAGTTCCTATCGGACCATCATCGGCCCTAACGCAGATAAGGTTTGCGTTGGAATAATGTCGACTATAGTAAATCGGGCCATCGTCAGTTGCCGATTCTCGTCCGATTAAACAAAGTTCCAATCGGACCGTCGTCAGCCCTAAAGCAAATAAAGTGGCTTTCGGCATAAAATCGACTATAGTAAATCGGGCCATGGTCAGTTGCTGATTTTCGACCGATTAAACAAAATTCCAATCGGACCATCGTCGGTCCTAAAGTGGTGTTGGCTTAAAGTCGACTGTAGTAATGTGGACCTCCGTCAGTTGCCGATTATTGACCGAAAACTGAAAATTGAAATCTGACCAACACCGGGCCAGAGTGTAGTCGCCGATGCCGACACACT
This sequence comes from Oxystoma pomonae, assembly GCA_963921995.1. Taxonomy (NCBI): domain Eukaryota; kingdom Metazoa; phylum Arthropoda; class Insecta; order Coleoptera; family Brentidae; genus Oxystoma; species Oxystoma pomonae. The sequence goes on along the minus strand of OY998166.1, from coordinate 73,347,928 downwards.
GCCGACGTTGTCGACATTGGCCCGATTCAATTCCGACGATTTCTGTTTGCTGGGGATGTACATTTTCTCGACCTGAATACGAAATGGACAATTCTGTAACTCAAAATTGTGGATAAGGACTCGGCACACCAATCCAAAGGTGGGCAATTTTAGAGGTCACGTGATGGATAGGGTAACCCCCCACCATTCCCAGTAAACACACTTGTGACGTTAACCTAATAGTTATATAAATCTAAGGTTCATATACCTATGTAAATAGTGGGACCTTCATTTTACATAAAAAATAAAATTATTTACTTTAAATGAAAGTAATAAAATTTACATAACTATTATGTGAAAATTTAGACATTACGTTTACATTTAAAATGTTACATAACTATTATACAAAACATTTTATGTAACATTTATATAGTATAAATGAGGTAAACGCTCTATAACGCGATTTACGTCATATTAAAATTTACATATGAAAATGAAAGAAATTACTACTGCCTAATAGTTTCCTCCTAGTAGGTAGAGATGGCGCTAATGTCACTATGTTCCATGTACAGTGGATGATAATATTATATATATAAAGATCAAAGATACTTCAAAATTAGGATGCGGAGAATCACCTCTTCCGCCATTTAAACCAGCCCGTCCGGTTAACTTTGTAGTTTGCCACAGAGACAATGTAATAACTAACGGAGACTAACAGAAAAATAGGGCCGCGCAGGAACTACGTTCCTGCAGCGCATTGCGGCGGAGAGTGAAAGTAATGCTTATATTGTTGTATTAAGTAAACACCTACCTTGCTCCGTCCATTTCTTTCTATTGGTTTGTTCGGGTTCGTCGAAATTTCCTGTTCTAAACAGTCCTGAGCATGCGCGCTTAAAAAAACGCGTTCTGGTTCGACCACAACTGTTCTGAACTGAAAAGTTTTGTGTTCGGGTTACTACCGAAAATTTGTCCAGGACCAGTTCAATACTGTTCTGCACAGTCCCGTGAAGCCGGGCGGAATTAAATGGAACTGTTTAGGATTATTTTATGATAAATAAATGAATGAAGAGATAAAATTTGTGAGAAAAAATAATTTGTTCCGTGAAAATATACCCAAATAAATGGGTTTTTAGGAAAAATAATAAAAAGCCAGAGTGTAATCTTGTTTTTATAAAGGTTTTGTCGACGGTTTTGTATGGTGTGACCTAAAGAAGGGGAATCCCTGCCTAACCCAAAAATTCAGCTTTTTCAGTGTTAAATTTCTGTTCTTTCAAAAACTGCAGAATTTCACTTTGGAATAATTAAGGCAAGATTCTACCTCGTCATCAAGTAGTGGTGGTGATGAAGCCATTGACAGATTTTTAAATGCAATGTAAAAAAATTATGAAGCTATGAATTTTGTAGAAGAAACTGTGGGCCTACATAATGAGAACCAATTCATGGAAAATTTTCGGTAAAATATTTATTTTATGCTAAAAATAAAGAGATAAACAAGACACTCTGAATCACATCACGTGCTTCTTCTTCACTCTATTATTATGGCTTGCTATCAATGTACATGCTGCAATTTTATGAAAATGCGTTCGGGTTCGTCCAAAAATTGTAAACTGTTAAGAACAGTCCCGTCGATTGCGCAACTATCACGCGCAGGTCTAAAAGGTTCTAGAACAGTTTTAAAATTCGGAACCCGAACAAACCATATGTGATCATAAAAGAAATGCAGAACATTTTTCAATGTTGAAATATATTTCAAACAATTTTAATTTTGTACCTGCCGGTTTTTGCCATCGCTTATCAAAGTCTATCAAGCCTGGCAAGCGGTTTTTTTTGCATTTTTAAAAGTGAGTTATTTTAATCAGTTTTAGTTGGAAATCGCGTTAGTTTATTGGATTCGATATATTGGGAAATCAAGATAAGCAAAGCGCCCTCTAACCTAAAGCCCCCAACTATCCTAAAGCCCCCGATACCATGGCAACTGCAGGTGTTTTATCAACAAGGCCCACAGTAGGCAGAAGGGTATTTTTACGTTTTCTGACAGAAAACCATTCGAGGTTATGTTTATCTTTAAAAATATTTTTTCAAAAACGAATATGAAACCACTCCGCGTGTGCGGTCGCCAGCCGAAAATGGCCTAGCGCTGCGCGAGCATTACCCCGAGTTTATCAAAGAACCAAGAGAACTTTACTGGCTCGCTGGAATTACTAGGAATTCGCCTAGAAACATTCCGATAACTTCACATAATTTTGTTTTTATTTTGATTCAATTTTTTTTTTAATTTAAATTATTGCGGCATAAGTTATGTGCAAGTTTACTAGTGAAATCTTAGAGGCCTAAGGATATATTTTAGATCCCAACAGCAGTTTCAAAAACACACGGATACTTGAGTATTAACAAAACAGGTCAGTAAAGCTCCATTTACAGGTTGAAGAGACTCTTGCTAGTCGTTGATGCTCCTGTTTAAAATAGAATATGATTATTTCGTTTAGCGTCAGCAGCCGATTTTTAAATCTGCATGCTTTTTAAGTTAACCTGTTGTCCTTAAATCAGTGGCAACAGCTAGCAGGAGTGTTTCAAATTCAATTATAAATGCACTTGTAAATGCAACCTTAAACACGAAACCCAGTTACTTTAATATGTAGTTGGGTAGCGTTTTTTTAGCAAGTAATTGTGCAGTAAATGTTTTTTTTTATTTTAGTATTTTACTCAGTTTTTTTTATGAAAAATATCTGTATGTAGGCACTAGCTAGGGTCCCTAAAGAGTTAAAATTTATGATCGCTGGAATTGCTAAAAAGTGCTGGGTTGGTTTGAGTTCAGGATTTGGGTGGTTTAGTTCCCGCTTTAGTTAAAAAAAATGAAAAAAGTTTCATCACTGGTAAATTTGAACTTCCTAGGGGCTCAGGTAAGTGCTAAATAGGTATCTAAAGAAAACTCTTTACTACACTAATACCGTTTAGCCTTAATATATTAAGTGAGCAGCATGAAATAATACTGTAGAAAATTTTACTGATAAAAAGTTATTCTTAGGGCCAGTTTCTCAATAGCGGATTATCAGAAACTTAAAGTAACTCACGCGCTATAAATCCCAGTTTCCTTGCTGTTTTTAAGCCAATATTTTTTTTAGGTTAACCCTGAGGCAATGTAACTTACCCTCACCTTGAAGCCCTGGTTATCCTGGAGTTAATTTTAACCTGATTTTTAAAGATTTTTACTAGGTTATGTTGCTTGAGTTAACACAAACTCGCTTTTGAGAAACCGGCCCTTAGTCTCTCTTGTTTTTTGAATAAAATAGGTTAGTGACTTGAAAATTGGAGAATATTAATCAGGAAAAATTCTTTAAAATATAAATAGTTGCTCACTCATCTTTCAAATAAATTAAATACACAGGATCAAATACTATGTGTATATGTCATAACTGGTGGTTAGTGAACACTTCTATGAAAGTTGAATCATGCACTGTGAACCAGCTTAGATTTTAAAACTCATAACACAGGAAAATAAAACTGCAGATTACAAAACTTGATTTTCTTTGGCTTGATACTTTTGTCTCTAACTTATAACTTAGATAACAAAACCAAACCTCTGCTTCTGTAACTAAAAAATTATTATGCAGAAAATATTTTAAACAGTTTATAAACATGTGCCACTCAAGAGAAAATTTTTAAGAAATATTGGTTGTTCTCGCCTAAAGTGCGAAATATAGAAACAAAATTTAGAGATAGAATATTTCTTGTTATTTTTATTATTCTTTTAGGAGCTGTATATAACAAAAAAACATATGGAGCAGTGGATATTTAGGCAACTACCTTAAATGAAAAAGAAGAAGATTCTAAAGTGCCACCACCCAGAGAAGAATAATAATCTATAAATTAAAAAGTCTACAATTTGTACCCAAACATACAGAGCAGTGGATATTTTGCCAACTAAAATGTATAGCAAAACAAGATGGTTCTATAGAGTTAACACCAAACAAAGAATAATAATCTATAAACTCAAAGTAAGTAAGTAAGAAACTTCCTTAAATAAACAAAATTTATTATAGTCTAGATCCGATATCAAAAATTAATTTAACTCTTATTGTTTATTGCAAATTTCCTGGACCTATTTCTGGACATATTTTGAGCCTCCCCTCATCTATTTCAATTCCATTAAAAAAAAAGAAAAACTATAGACAAAGAACAAAACAGAACAATTTTGAAGGGGGACACTCACAGATACTTTTTGGCTCTGTTGGAAATTTCATAGGGTAATTTTTATCTCTGGAATTTAAAAGGGGAAAGGTCTTTACTATTAATTATGTCAAAATTTTAAAAAGCTAGGATGACTGGTGTTTAAGATATTTGCTTTTAAATTTGTTATGGAATGAAGAAAAGGTTTGAACCTTTTCAGCGGATCAGTTTGACCACCAAAATTTAAAGGATAAAAGTAGGCTTATTTGGATGATATGTTTGAGAAAACAATCAGAAAAAAATCATGAAATGTTTATTCCCTTTTTTATTATGAAAAATGTAACTTTGAAACCAACGTTTTTTCCTGAATTTTGTGCAAGAAATTGTTTATTTGTCGCTCCTTGACAAATTTAAACTTAATATCTTGCATGTTTGTAAAGCAATTTAAACGATCTTCTAAATAAGATGTCATTCGAGCCACTTTTTTATATAATTTTTCCTGGAAAAACTCATATCCCTCAAGCCACTCCCAAAAAGCCTGTTTATGGAAAAAAATATATTAAAAAGTAATTTCTAGACTACTAAAATTGTATAATGTTTTTCAAGTGTTCACCAAATACTCAAAAACACTTCTGTTATGTTTTCGTTGAACATGAATTTGAATTATTTCAAGCATAAGTCAAGGTGCCAATGGGCTTTTTTCCATGTTTGAAGGGAGCGCTTGATAATAAGGTTTTTTGACGGATTTTGGTAGCTAAGGGGGTTATTTTACAAATCCAAGTGATGAAACTCTGGCTCCTTTGGGAGAACTCCAAAAAATAAAACATAATATAGGCACCATAAGGGTTCTAAGAACAGATTTAACAGTAAACATTTTTTTAAATAAACACATCAAAAATGGACTATATATAAATCCATTTTTGTCGGAATATATATTTTTTTTGACACCCCAAATATTCCAGATGGCGATGACGGCGACTTAAAAGCACAAAATTTTCATGAGAAACTAGATCAAGTACACACGTATAATACATTAACCTCAGGATTTTTGGAAACACTGATTCCATTTTTTAGAATAAACATTTTTTGGGAATAATATAATTAAGGTTCCTAGGGGCAAAAAAAATCGTAAATGACAAAAAAACTTGTGACCTCAATTAAGAAATTTTTGGATTAACTGAATTCATTTTTGGTGTAAAAAAAAATTTTAGGGGTAATTTAAGGGGCCTAAGGGTGAGTTTTACGGGTAAAAACAACATACTATTGATAGAAAGACATCACTTTGGAGATTCTGGGGTTAACTAAATTCATTTTGGGGGTTACACAGTTTTTAGGGGTAATGAAAATGAAAGGGCAACATAAAAAATTATTGGTGTAAAAGATATGTGATATATTAATTTAGGGGTCTTTTGGGTCTTCCAAAATTAATTTTGGTGTTCCAATTATTACAATAGGGATTCAGACGAGGATTTAGAGGTAGTTTAGGGAAATATATCGATTTGGATATTTTTAAGTCTTCTAAAGTTGTATATATGTTAAGAGGTAATATAAGTTTGGGCTAGGTCCCAAAATTTTGTCCTAAGATCCTTTTATTGTCTCCAGATTTTTTTTTATCCAAAGAATGATATCAGTGGATTTCTGTATTTGATCTGGTTTCTTCTAAAATGTTTGTGTCCCATCTTAAATATTTTGAGTTTTACAAGGGTATCAGAGTGGCATTAATCGGATTCATAAAATGTACAGCTGTACCAATTAAAATCAACTAAAAAAAATGAAATTAGTCAACCATGCATGCAAAATGTTTACTTTTAAAACTGCTACTAGAACCCTTAGATACTTCTAAGAATTTTTAAATCACATAAATGGATTAAGGGAACCCAAAAACCCCTGAATTGATGTATCAGATGCCTATATTTTGTTTTATTTTTTTTATTAGTTATTTTTAAAAAATGGTCACCACCTTGAATATCTGGATTCAAGTTTCCCAAAATCAGTAAAAAAATATCTGTTATCAAGCTCTTTCTTCAATTTTGTTGTTTTCTCTAAAGAAAATATTTTTTCAGTTCATACACGTATACTTTTTTTTTTTTTTAAATTTCAGAACCTAACCACATGAAGCCTGATATTTGAAACTGCAGCTACTAGTTTGCGGTTCCAAAGAAGGAAAAAATAACATGTTATTCTTTTCTTTTTTAAGTTAGATTTAATTTAAATGATTATTAATAAGTATTTTTGAGATAAGTTTTTAAATTAATTTATTTAATTGCATAGGTTTTTATAATGTTGTGGCCATAATCACCTCAACAAGTTGAGCCATGTGTGCATTTAGTTTTACTTCCAAGGACCAGATGCCCACCGGTGGACACAAATCCTCCACTGTTTTGTGACCATCGGTAGGCACGCGGTCCTGAGACGTAAAACAGAAATGCCCACATGTTCTAAACACCAAATACATTTAATTATGTTTTAAATTGAAATATTTATTACACTCCATTCCAAATTGCTGCAGACCAGTTTTTTGACACTGACAATGACAGTTCCATTTAGCTTCTGTGTTTAATTATCAGCCGCCATATTGAAATGGGTCCGGAGAATTTGGAATGAGGTGTATATGTAAAAATGTAATTTTTCAGCATATTTTTTCAAATTTTATTATATATAGTTAATTAAAATTGCTAAAAATATTTCTACGACACAAAAATGCTAAAGTATTCTACCCATATAGTTGTTATTGTTTTGTGAATAACTAAAATATATAAAAATTGTATTGTTCATTCTGGTAGTTTTCTTGCCTAAATTCCAAAATCTGAAAATAAAAAAAATTAGAGGTAAACATTTGTCTAATTTAGCTACAACGCTTTTTTTAGTACTAGTAAGGAGTACTTTAATAAATCTTCACTTACAACCAAAACAGAACTCCAAAAAAGAGAAAGTATTTCTGCAACCCTATCTATGCCGCAACCTTATCTTATGCATTTTTAACTACATTGGGCATTGGTAATTAGAGTTTTAATTAAAGGATCTTTTATTAGGAAATTAGAGATTTTTGGACCTGTAGGTATCTCTTTCAGAAGCTACACATTTCAAATTTTTAAACAATAAATGATTCACTAACAGAAAACACAAGTTTACATAAAAGATAGCAAGAGATGTAACATTACATTTGGTACCTACCTATATGCCAACAAAAATAAATAGGTAGTATTTCTGTGTGTGCAAGCATATTAAATATTAAGTTTTTGGATTTTATTTGAATTATTTATTTTTGAGTTTGCACAAGAAGTAATAATTTTGGGTAAGAGATTTAAATGAAAAAGGCATCAGTACATAAGGTCAATAACAGAGTTTGTACAGAAAACCTTTAATTGGATTCTCTGATGTCTCCCAGTTATTCCTAACCATTTGTACAAAACTTATAATTTTTTCAAGAATTTTGTATAAAAGAAAACAGCTGCAAAATTTTAGTTTGACAAATTTCATGATTCTAATTTGTTTTTAAATCAATTTTTTCCAGATGGGCTTCCAGATTTTCCTTGTTTTTGTATATTTTTTTGCCAAAATTTCCTGACCTTTTCAAAGAATAAATTTCTCAACTTTTCTCGGTTTTTCAGTTCCATACATACTCTGACTGATTAAAATTGTTACAATAAGAATTTAAATTTTGAATTTTATATATATACCTTGAAGACAAGAAAAGCAGTGTCATTCCATCTTGATAGATTTCTTTCCTACAAAAAGGCATGATTTAGGAAATCCCTGATACTGCAGCTAGTTTGCTTATTGCAAGGCTTATTGTATTCCTCATTGCATATTCTTTTCTACTGTTCACATAGGTGTTTTTTTTTTGCCAGGTGGAGCAGCCTTCTTATTAGTATTTTCAGGAAACCTCCCTCCTAGACAGTTTCCTCAGGCCAGTATGCTTAATCTTGAACAAACGTGAGGGGAATTTCGCTCACCTCATCTCTCGGTCCTTTATCTTGGACACCTTAAATTTACAAAAATATTCAGGTCCTAATTTTATTTTCAACTCTTAAAAAGTGCATAGAGGTAGGTATTAAAACTGGACTTTCTCTAGCTTTACTGTAGAGAAAACTTAGAAATAAGTAAATGAGCCAAAGTGAGCAAAATGTGCCTCACTATTTTTTTGTATAATGTTTTTATTCTTTACCTAATATTTTCACTATAGTCCGTGAGCCCAGGCCTATGAAAATTTATGACTACCTCACTGTTGAGACTTTGTATGTGTTCTTCAAGATGTTCTAAGGGGTATTTTTAGAGACCCCTCCAAACTTAACCCTTAACTGAGCCCTTAAGTTAAGGTCCTTTCAACAGAATTTCTCGGAAATGTTTAAATTAGATAATGTGACCATGTGTTTTAAATACTTATAAAGCAATCCTTGAAAAATCAGCTGTGAGGAGCTTAATTTAACTTTTCAATGCTATCAAGAGGGGCTTAATGACAAAATATATTTTTTTGACAAAATTTTTGTCCATTTCTTGTTAAAAAAGTTACAAATTTAAGTATATATATGTTTAAAATATCATCTGAGTGGACATAAAAAATAAATATTATGCAAAGTCAGGCAAGGTCTTAACAGTTTAAGTTATGGGCTGTGGGACTATTAATTTGTATGGTACCTAATTCCACATATGTTAGTGGTAGTCAAAAAGGAAAAACATACTTATTATATATAGGTACCTACATAAAATAACTTGTTTTGCAGAGGAATAAAGGCGTATTTAGAGTTCCGTAAGGCAAGTGGTATGAGGTAAGATGCAAGGAAAATAAACATTAACAAATGCATGCTGCTTTTACTGCATACCACTTGTGGCTTATGGAACACTTACTTTGTTTATATAGGCCTCTTAAAGCGCTTTTATATAAGGATGGTTTGAAAATGTTGTCATATAAACACCACTAAAACCGATTTAAGCACTAAATTGATTTTATTTGGAAGCAGTTTATCACTTAAAAAAAGCCCATTCAACACCATTCTCAACTAAAAGGTCAGTTAAATTCTACGGCCTCAGTGCCCTTTAGCCTACTGTGGCTGCCATTTTTATAACCAAATTGACAAGTAAAACGTAGATTTTCTGTCAGTTTGGTGTCAATACGGCATTGATCATAGGCCAAAGGATACTAAAATGAAAATGAGTTAACTGGTTGTTTTAGTTAAGAACAGTGTTGGCCCATTTTAGGGTCGTTATAAACACTTTAGTGCATTTCTTCTAACCTAAAGAAAATACTAAACCCTAGTCTTTCAAAAATCTGTTGTTAATTAATTAATTAATTAATTATGTTGTTTTATTTGTTTTTTCTTTAAACTGACATTTAATGAAGGACATAACCCTCGAAGAAAGCGATTTTATTTAAAACCATCAATATATAAAAGCGCTTTTAGGTGCATATAAACGTAGTAACTGAGGACAGCAGCATATGCTTGCTATAGTTATGGAACTCTGAATACACCTTAAAAGAATCTAGAAGGAAGAAATTTCCTTAAACTAAAAATGAGTACCTAACAACGTTGCCTAGTCCTTTATAGTTATTTCAAGGGGTAATTATGCAGTATACGGTTTTCTGCCATTTTTGATTTTTTTTTTTAATTTTTTTTCACCAAAACAACCCAATCCAACACAGTCCAACCCAAAACAATGAAAAAAACATTACAACCCCCCTCCAGGCACCCTTTTTTCTCTTAAAAAAAAAAAAAATCGGGCGCAGCCGGATTTGGGGCCCTAGGGACCCTAGTAGGTGCCCCCATAAAGAATTTTTCATAAAAAATAAAAAATGGCAGAAAACCGTATAGTGCATAATTACCTTCCAAGGAAAAAACCCTTATAAAGACAACAATACTTATTCAAAAAATGTATAGTCAACCCGAGGTCTTACCTTAAGAATTTGCTTCCTTTTATTTTTTCTTGATCCATTGCATATTTTCGGAGTCTTTAAGCAAACCAAGAGGCAAATAATGTACTATATTAGCAAAAACCGAGGGACAAATAGAAAAACTTATTGTTTTTGCCTGAAAAATAAACAGGCAGTCACATGGACCTAAAGGTTTATTTGCGCGGTGGTACCGTACAGCGGCGGTAATGATGATGCAAGGCAATTTCGGGCTACAGCAACGAATCATGAGTTACACGGAAGCGAAAGTAAAAAAAATTTATGTGCTTTAGCAGCGCGGAATGCGAAATCAAAATAAGTAAACTATCGCCAAATTTTTGGCCCGGTGCAAAAAAAGCTCTGGTGTCCCACTGTGGACAAAAATAAATAAACTCTCCGCGTTGCCATGGAAAACAAATGCAATGACGTAAAGTTTTGCAAAAAAATCAGGTCGCCACGGTTAAATTGATTTCCCAATAGTGGATTAACAACTTATTGTAAAGTCTAAACTGCCATTCAAATCAGGCTCGATCACTACCATTAAAGCTAGAGAGCATGGAACTATTTGAACCAAATCCCTGAAAAACATATTGTGATGATTTTTTATACAGAGTTAAGCAAGAAGATAATCCCAGCAAACAGTGGTGGTCCGGGTTATGTCTGGCCGTGTGCCGTCAGTGTTGGGTAACCATCCGTATTTGCAAAACTATACCGGCCCCCTGCTTTTTTACATACGAGCTACCGGTACGGATAAAGAACTCATGGGCCAGTAATAGCCGTTTATATTCCAATAATTCTAAGAGCCTCTTCGCCTAAACGAAAAGCAAAGTGTTTAGTGTACTGTATATTTAATCACAGAAATAGCACTGTTATTGCCAATTGCACCAACGTTAAGTCTGTGTTTTTAGTCTGACTTAAAAGTTTTGATATATATCTCTCAGAAGCATGTAATAAGAGAGAGAGAGAGAGAGAGACTTTTAAGTCACACTTGAAACATAGACTTAAAGTTGGTGCAACTGGCAATTAAGGTCGTATAAAATATTGAAAAATTATTTCGGTTAGTTTTTGTGGAGTATAGAGGTCAAAATATGTTACTTGTTGTTTAGGTAAACCAACTAATGATAGATAGCATTGGCCCACATCTGGCCAAATGGTTCCGGGCCGCAATCACGGGGCTATCAACGGGCCGGTCCGGCAAAGCATATGCCGCCTGGTCCGGGATTCTCAACGGCCCGGAGTGAACCTAGACGATCCGGCCACCGAACCGGCAATCTAACTGTGGCCCTATACTGTGAAGTCCGGGAGACAAGTATCGGGCCAACACTGAGCTATCAATTTTTGTTTGCTGGGATAGGTTAAAATACAACCAATAAAAAGAGATATAGGTTAAAACATTTATAAAATCTGTAAGACTTTTGCACTGGGATTTTTTTCCAATTAATAAAAGAAAATAACAACATAATAAAAGTTGTTATCTTTAATATTTGAAAATATTCCTTAGTATAGTTATAACCCTCTCCTCCTATTTTACATTTTTAAAGGGTCCAAAAAACTTTTGTAAGCTAAAGAAAGTTTTTTAGCTTCATGGAACAGTACATGCGTTGTTAAGGTTTGTATGGAGCTAAAACCTTTCGCGAATGCATTGCTTTATTAACACTAAAAAGTATGAAAAAATCTGTTAAGTTTTTTCATATCTTTTAATTATTAAATAAGTGTCTGTAAAAAATTAACCAAAACAATATATGTATTTCATTATGCGCCTGGCTATACAAGTAGTTCCTTCCTGTAGCCACCGGCTGCGCTCGTGTCGCCGTCAAACAATGTTCCCCAAGTATAACACAGTATCGGTCACTCTCGCGTAGCTATTACTTTCTCTATGCTTTGCCATCGTTTCCACCGACGTTGGCCCGCCTTAAGCTGCATACTCATGTCGGACTAGGATAGTTGACGCTTTACGCATGTCATGAAGATTAATGTGACTTATATTTTACCTTATTAATAACTTATTGTGAGCTTAAATTTACATACCAAGGTAAACTTGTTATGTAAAATATAAGTAGTTTTAACTTAACATGGATGTAATATTTATGTAAAAGGTATGTCATTATGCAGTGTTTTCTCACATTGATGTGACCCAAATTTTACCTTATTAATAAATAATTGTGACCTCTATATGACCTTAAATTTACATAACAAGGTAAACCTGTTATGTAAAATTTACGTAGTTTTTACCTAACTATTCCGTAACATGGATGTAATATTTATGTAAAAGGTATGTCATTTCATTTAAATCACATTTATGTAACAATTAGGTGGGCTTTGCGCATGGCATTATGCAGAGTTTTCACACCTTAATGTGACTTAAACTTTACCTTATTGTGACCTTAAATTTACGTAATAACGTAAATCTGTTATATAAATTTTACGTAATTTCTACATAACGGTGTTTACTGGGTTTTCACATATATGATGTGATGTAGTAGTACCACCAGACAAAAAATTACCTGGTATGCCACACCACTCTAAAAGTGGGCATTTTTAGAGTGGTGTGCCGAACCCTTATCCATGAATGAGGTCCGGTACACCAGTTGATTTTTGGTCTAGGGCTACTACTATATCATATATGTGAAAATGGTGGGGGTTACCCTACCCCCTCTAAAATTGCTCACCTTTGGATTGGTATGCCGAGCCCTTATCCACAATTTGGAGGTACAGGATTGTCCATTTCGTATTCAGGACGAGAAAATGTACATGTTATCAAAAAATGGCGAGGGTTAGCTATCCATCATAATTTATACCTTAAACTCTTGCTCTATTATATTTAGGTTTCCACCTACTCCAAACTCTAAAATCACGTGAAGCCGAATGGATTTGCATTTTTGCTTTAAATTACTGTGCGCGTTAAGTGTTTTCTATATTTTACATGGGGTATCGTCCAGTTATTTAAAAGTCTTGGAAAAGTGTGCAAAAAATATACTCATTTTATTTTCTAACTTCCTGATCTTTATTGGTCTAAATATTATAAACTCCTGGACCATGATTCAAACTAAAAACATCGCCATAAGAAATAAAATATCGATCGGTATTGATTTGCTTGATATATTAATCGAATAATTTATTTCTTTTATGCTTATTTTATGTACTTCTTTTATCAATAGAGAGTTTTTGCTATGCCTCTGGACGTAGCGTTTGTAAAATATCGAGAAACATAACAGAGTTTTGCTTAATTTTGATCAACATAATAATATGTATGCTCTATGTGGCTGCTATATTCTGGGAAGAAATTAGTCTACCATCTAAACGAACTTTTTCTGAGATGCAGGTCGGTAGCAATGTTAGATGCAAGTCTGTTATGTAGCAGAATCACTTTTTTAAGGCTGGGTAAAGACGTATGTGTATGCAGTCTAATAATTCTTCCATTAGTCCATTGTGTTAAGGTTTTATATTTTCAAATCTAAATTTAAAATTATAAACCCCTTAAAATAGCATTGCAAGCTGCACCAATCAAAATTAAGAGTTGGTCCGCCATCTTTTTTCGTTAGAAAACTGGCGGTCGGTATAAAAAGAAAAAGCGCGCGTTTCGACAGGCTCATTACTGTAGAAGCTCGCGGACAGCTAACTTCGAGGTCCAAGCTAGAGTGCAAGGCGTTGCATTGATACCCTTGCGTGTCAGAAAGTAAAAAATAAGTAAATTACTCCCGAGCCTTACAATGTTCTTGTAAGTGTAAGAAATAAAGAAAAAGTCAAGAAGAGTTCATCGTGTTTAAATCTACAGTCCACTCACCCAAAGAAAACCAGCTCATCAAGGCAAGAAAGGGAAAAAATGGCCAAGTTTTCAGGCAATCATTAACTCCCGGTTAGCAGAAAAATAAGTCACGTTTTTATGCTAAACATTTTTGGTCCAATCGACCCGATAAAGAACAGACGCAGTCAACAAGTTCAAGCTTCAAGAAAAAGAAAATTGTGGTCATCAGACACGGATCCACATTTTTCTGGCACAAGTTTCAAGTGGTTAGAATACAGATCGTCCATTTTAATGTTCATGTGGAAAACAAGTTAATAAAAGCAAGTGAAAACAAGAAGACAGTAAGAAAAAACCTCTGAAGGAACGAGTCGAGTTTCCAGAAGTCGTGCTGTGCAAATCAACTTGTAGGCACTCTAGTAGCGAAATTCTCGATCGCGTCATATTGAAGTGTGCGCGCGATTGGGACAAGAAATTCAAGTTCAAGGTCAAGCTCGATCAGCTGGTCAGCGAAAGTTTCGACAAGCAGAAAAACGGCTGTTTGCAGTTGGTTTGAAGTTTGGCGTTAAAGTTTCAAGGCAATCCTGGGATGTGGTAAAAACCGACTGTGTTGACGTTGGTATCCAGGTAACCTAGATTAGAAAAAGTGTGTTGCAGAATCTATTTAGATGGAAATTGGTGTGTAAAGTAGCACATTCTAGTAGGTAGTATAGCATGTAAACAAAGCCACCAGGGCTTTTAAAGGAAATAAGTAGTAAGCAAAAGAAAAAACAGTTCAAGTTCAAGGGTCTATCCTTCATTCCCTTTCCTTAGGTTAGGTTAATGTGTTGCGAAACTAAAATTTAAGGTTATTTTAAGCTATTTTTTGCATGAAAAGTTAGATTATAAATAGAAATCATGAGTGAAGAAAAAGATAAGTTAAGGTTAATTCGTAAACGAGGGGGGCTTAAATCAAATTTAACTCGGTTGACTAACTTTTTTAACTCCTTAAAAATTCAGGCAGCTGTCACCACCTTATCACCGGTGGATTTATGCAATCTTGAAACTAGATTAAATAGGGCAGAAATAGAATTGCTTTCGAGTTTTATTTCCCTTCAATCAGAGTTAGAAGAAATCGATCCAGACAATTTTGATGAAACCGAGACTGAGAATTTTGAAAAATCTTATTTTTCACTTGTAGCAGAAATTAAATATTTTCTTGAGTCAAAAAACCCGCCACCCTCACAACCAGTCTTTCAAATGCCTTCCCCTGGTGCTCAGCAAGGGCAAATCATCACAGGAGGCAGTACAAGCCCTAGTCATAAGCAAGTAGGTGTCAGATTTGCTGATATTAAGGTACCCAAGTTTTCAGGGGTGTATGAGAAATGGCTGGAATGGAAAGACCTCTACCTGTCACTTGTACACAACTGTCAAGATATTACAACAATTGCCAAGTTTCACATGTTACATGGAGCGCTGGAGGGATCTGCAGCTCAGTGCATACAATCTTTGTCCATCACGGAAAACAATTATACCGAAGCCTGGGATACATTATGTAAAAGGTTTGACAATAAAAAATTAATTGTTCACAAACATCTTAAAGGTATTTTTAACCTGATGGAAATAAAATCTGAAAATCCCTCCTCATACAGATTATTGGTTGACACAATCACTAATAACTTAAAGTGTCTTGAAAACATGAATGTCAGTACAGACAATTGGGACCCTCTAGTGATCTTTTTTGTGACCAATAAGCTAGACATGGTAACATTGCGTGATTGGGAGCAATATAAGATTTCAGGGGATCTCCCTACACTTGATGAGTTAAAAACTTTTTTAACAAACCGAGCAGATTTTTTAGACAAAGTAAACATGCATAAACAAAAAGATTCTGGGTTTAAACAAAAAGATCAAAATTCAAATTTTAAGCCGAAAACATTTGTAAATACAAATGAAAATCCTAGTTTAAAACAGTTTTCTTGCTATTACTGCCATCAGCAGCATTCAATTTTTAAATGTCCTGAATTTTTGGCATTATCTGCTAAAGAAAAATTTGATAAAACTGTTCAGCTGAAACTCTGCACAAACTGTTTTAGCAGTCAGCACCAAGCGGCTTCGTGTGAGAGAGGCAGCTGCAAATTTTGTTCAAAAAAGCATAATTCACTATTGCATCAGAGTCATTCACAAACTGCTGCTGTAGTGCTTAATCCCAGTGAATCACAGACATCAGAAAAAAGCAATAATAGTGAGACTTCTTCAAAAACAACATCTTGTTCAAGTTCCATTCTAAGTCAAGGTCAAGTTCTTTTAGCAACAGCTCAAGTAAGGGTTGTTGACCAGTCTGGTCAAGAGCACACCTGCAAGGCCTTACTTGACAACGCTTCCATGTCAAACTTTATTTCAAAGGACTTTGCTGAAAAACTTAAGATATCCCAGCAGCCTATAAATTTATCTGTGGTTGGCATTGGTCAAAATCAAGCGAAAATCAGTTCATCATGTGACATACAATTCAAATCATTGCATTCTGAGTTCAAATCAAATCTACACTGTCTAGTAATCCCAGAAATAACTATCAGACTTCCAAACTACTCATTTAACCCCAATATTCTTGAAATTCCCTCTCATGTCAAGTTATCTGATCCATCATTTTTCAAGGCAAGTAAAATTGATTTATTAATTGGCGCAGATACTTTCTGGTCTCTAATGTCAAGTAGTAGTATACGTCTTGGAAAAAATAAACCAATTTTACAAGAAAGCAAGCTAGGCTGGATAGTTACAGGTCCCCTAGGCTTTTCAAAGAGCACTGTAACAGCTTGTAATCTTTCTATTTCTAGAAATGTTGATGTTCAATTGCAACTTCAGAAGTTTTGGGAAATAGAGGAATTATCTTGTAAGCAAATTTGTTCATTGGAAGAACAATTAGCTGAAGAACACTTCCGTGATACCTATAAGAGAAGCCTTGAGGGTAGGTTTATTGTTTCAATTCCGCTAAAGGAGCCTATCACAATATTGGGTAATTCTCAAGACCGTGCCAAGTCTCAGTTTTTACATCTTGAGCAAAAACTGGCTAAAAAACAAAAGTTAAAGGAAATGTACTGTAATTTTATGAATGAATACAAGCATTTTTCTCATATGTCTATTTTTAAACCTTTATCACAAGACCAAATCATGTACTTTGCACCGCATCATGCTGTCCTACGAGAAGATAGTGTTACAACCAAGTTACGAGTAGTTTTTAACTGTTCTGCTGAATCTACTTCAGGTCACTCTTACAACTCTATCCAGATGGTGGGACCTACTGTTCAAGAAGATCTTTTCTCAATTTTAGTTACATTCAGACAGCATATCTATGTTGCTTCAGCAGATGTCAGCAAAATGTACAGACAAATTAAAGTAGCTGAGGAATTTAAACCACTCCAATTAATCTACTGGCGTGAAAATCCACAAGATGAGCTTCAGATTTTTTCTTTAAACACTGTCACATATGGCACTGCGAGTGCCCCTTTTCTAGCTACTCGATGCTTGCTCCAGCTTGCATATGATCATGAAAATACTTATCCAGAAGCCTCTCAAGTTATCAAAAAAAACATCTATGTTGACGATTTATTGTGTGGATCAGATTCTGTAGAAAATATCACATTATTGTGTCAACAAATCTCTTCCATTTTACAGTCAGGCGGTTTTGAGTTAAGAAAATGGAAGTCGAACAATGCACAGCTCCTTGAAAACCTAAAGAGTGAAAGTTTTTCCTCAGAACCATTCTATTTTGCCACAAGTGAATCAAGCAAAACTTTAGGCCTATTGTGGTCTTCTACAGAGGATGTTTTTTCCTTTAAAATAGAGCAGTTACCTGAAGTCAAGTGCATAACTAAAAGAATTATTTTGTCAGATACTGCAAAAACTTTCGATCCATTAGGTTTGATAAGCCCTGTCATTATTTTGGCTAAAATATTTCTCCAAGCCTTATGGAAGTTAAAACTTTCATGGGACCAAGAAGTTCCAACAGAGCTTTCCTCTCAATGGAAACAATTTAGAACTGAATTATCCATACTTAATGAGTTAAAAATTCCTAGATTGGTTTCTTGTCCATGTCCTGTTAGCATACAAATCCATGGCTTTGCTGATAGTTCTCAAAAAGCTTATGGTGCAGCTTTGTATCTACGTGTTCAGCAAGACAACCAGGAAGTTTTTGTAAATCTTATTAGTTCCAAAACTAGAGTAGCTCCAATTCAAACAGTCACAATTCCAAGGCTGGAACTTTGTGCTTCCTTGCTTTTAGCACAACTTTTTGAGAAAGTTACTAGCTGTTTAACTATAAGTTTTGAGAGTTATTACCTTTGGTCAGATTCTACTGTAGCACTTGCTTGGATTCGCACATCTCCACACTTGCTACAGACATTTGTTGGTAACCGAGTCTCACAAATTCAAATTTTGACTAAAGTTGACCATTGGCGCTATGTGCCAACTAGCTCGAATCCTGCTGACATTCTTTCAAGAGGAATGTCACCAAAAATGCTATTAACATCGACTATGTGGTTTAACGGTCCCTCGTGGCTAAAAAATTGCGAAAACCAATGGCCAGAAGACATTTCCAAATCAGTTTCATTTGGTGAACTCCCTGAAATTTGTCAAGATACTAAAAGTTTTATCCAGGTTAATCAAGAGCCCTTTCCTTTTCAAAATTATCATTCATTGACTAAACTTAAGCGTATTTTTGCTTATATATTGCGATTTATAAATAATTTTAAAAAGTTCAGAGAAGATAAACCAAAAATTTCAGGGCGGTATTTAACTGTCACAGAGCTACGATTATCTTTAACCAAACTATGTCAAATGGCTCAAAGAGAATCTTTTCCTCAAGAATACCATGACTTATCTAAAGGAAAAACTTTGAGCAGTCAAAGCAAGCTTCTCAGCTTAAATCCATTTATGAAAAACAGTTTAATCCTTGTTGGAGGTAGATTAAAAAATTCCCCTTATTCTTTTGAAAAGAAACACCCTATAATCTTGTCTCCAAAAAATTATTTAACAGTTCTTATTTTTAGAGAAGAACATTTGAGACAAATTCATTGTGGCCCTCAAATGTTGCTGGCGTCAGTTAGGGAAAAGTTTTGGCCTATATCAGGAAAAAATCTTGCCAAGCGCATTGTCAGGGAATGCATAACGTGTTTTAAGTTCAAACCAAGGTTTCAGACTCCTTTAATGGGAAATCTGCCTGAGCCGCGTGTCTCTCCAAGGTTGCCATTCTCGGACACAGGTGTAGATTATGCAGGTCCATTTTCGTACAAGGACCGGAAAGGTAGAGGCTGCAAAACTCATAAGTGTTATTTAGCATTGTTTATTTGTTTAACAACTAAATCCATACATTTGGAGCTAGTTACAGAGCTGAGTACGTTAGCCTTTCTAGAAGCCTTGCAACGTTTCATTGCACGCCGTGGAAAGCCATTTCACATATACTCTGATAACGGTGGGAATTTTATTGGGACAAATAACAGGCTTCATGAGCTAGGTTCTTTTTTACGAGAAAATAAAGCCAGTATCGAAGAAAAAGTAGCAACTGACCATGACATAAAATGGTCATTCATTCCTGCATATTCCCCCCATCAAGGTGGCATTTGGGAGGCTGGTGTGAAGTCATCAAAGCACCATCTTTTAAAGGTCATAGCAAATACTATTTTAACTTATGAGAGTCTATCAACTGTCATAATTCAGATTGAAGGGATATTAAACTCAAGACCGTTAACTCCCTTATCCCCAGATCCCAGTGACTTGGAAGCCCTCACTCCTGCTCATTTTTTGATCGGTAGATCCTTGAATTCGCTTCCTTATCCTGATGTCCAAGGTATTCCTGAAAATCGTTTAAGTCATTATGAGCATCTCGAACTGCTTAAACAACACTTTTGGCAACGTTGGTCAAAGGAGTACTTGAACCAATTGCAAGAGAGAACAAAGTGGAAAATTAACAAATCTACTGTATCAGTTGGTTCTCTGGTGTTAATACGAGATGACAATTTACCTCCATATAAGTGGCGCTTAGGTCGAATTGTGCAATTGCACCCAGGCTCAGATAAGGTGGTAAGAGTAGTGTCAGTGAAAACCACGACTGGAATTTTAAAACGCGCCGTTCATAACGTGTGTCCATTACCTATAGATGACTCTTAAGTTTAGTTTAAGGCTCAATGTAAATGAGAGGCCTAGTGCCCATGTATTTAGGTTAAGCTAGGTTAGTATCAAACTTTCAGGCCGGGAGCATGTTAAGGTTTTATATTTTCAAATCTAAATTTAAAATTATAAACCCCTTAAAATAGCATTGCAAGCTGCACCAATCAAAATTAAGAGTTGGTCCGCCATCTTTTTTCGTTAGAAAACTGGCGGTCGGTATAAAAAGAAAAAGCGCGCGTTTCGACAGGCTCATTACTGTAGAAGCTCGCGGACAGCTAACTTCGAGGTCCAAGCTAGAGTGCAAGGCGTTGCATTGATACCCTTGCGTGTCAGAAAGTAAAAAATAAGTAAATTACTCCCGAGCCTTACAATGTTCTTGTAAGTGTAAGAAATAAAGAAAAAGTCAAGAAGAGTTCATCGTGTTTAAATCTACAGTCCACTCACCCAAAGAAAACCAGCTCATCAAGGCAAGAAAGGGAAAAAATGGCCAAGTTTTCAGGCAATCATTAACTCCCGGTTAGCAGAAAAATAAGTCACGTTTTTATGCTAAACACATTGAACACGAGTCAAATAAGAATTGTTTAAAAGGGCCTCGAAAAAGTTTAGGTTATAGTGGGGAATAGTTATTTTAGTACTTTTCCGCACGCAACGGCAGTTGCACGAACGACGCGGAGCGGAGTTTGGGCAAGCCGTCAAGGGTGGAAAAGGCATTTTCCGCAAGATTTATTTGCAATGTCTTTCCTACGAGTGTTTTTGTCCATTTTATCAAAAAGAAATGTTTTTAATACTCAAATATTTTATACTATTGCTACAAGATGACACATAAGATAGAATAGTTACATAAATTATTTAATTAGTCCTAAATATCTTCATTTTTAACAATAAAAAAATCGTGCAGAAAGGCATTAGTGTATAGTATAGAAATTTATAAAAACTGCCTTTTCTGTGTTAAGAAGCAATCTATTATTGTTAAACCAGTCCTGTGCATTGCCCAGACATTGGCCTGCTAGTTTCTCCAGTTCTAGTAAGGTTTTCGCCCAGATTTGTAAGTTTGTGTCATCGGCATAGTTTCCGGTTTGAGAATTTTCACTATTTGTAATATAAGGTAAGTCATTTACGTATAAGATAAATAGGGCCAATGACACTCCTAGACGCACAACTCACCACCTCCTTCTCTAGACTAACACGCTGTCTTCGATCAGTGAAGTAAGAGTGTATCCAGCGCAGGGCAAACCCCCGGACCTGTACTGCTGGGATATGACATCATTTCTTTCTTTGGCATTTATTTTGTTTTAAAATTTTTTCGGGGAAGCTCTCCTCAAAAGCACATGAAATAGATGTCATAA
This sequence comes from Oxystoma pomonae, assembly GCA_963921995.1. Lineage (NCBI taxonomy): Eukaryota > Metazoa > Arthropoda > Insecta > Coleoptera > Brentidae > Oxystoma > Oxystoma pomonae. Next base: position 73,326,666 of record OY998166.1, on the reverse strand, counting down.
AAGTATTCCATTGAAAGTTTATATCATATGGCGGACAAAGCAGGACGTCAAGCCAACTATTCCTGCTCAAAAGGTTTCTAAAAAGATCTTTGTTGTCTTGACTAAAGATACGTATTTTTACAAGAAATTGTTTTTTTGAGTCAATGAGACTACTTGAGAAAGTAAGTTTTTTAGATAAATGTTCAGATAAATGAAAGTTTATTAATTGTGAAGAAAAATATGTTATGTTTGTGTAAATGTTGTCTATACATGATCGAGTTTCCCCAACCACCCGCGTATATTCTGTGATTGACGGAATTATATTAAAAGTTTTTAACGAATTTTTTTGGATATAAATAAAAAATAATAAATTAATGTATCTTCCTTTATTTGATTTTCAAAAAAATATACTGCAATTTTTTGAAAATAATCTCTGGATCCTCAGTTTTATAGATACTAAGAAAAATGTAGTTTTTATTATCAATTTTACATTCAACACAGGCACACTCATAAACATGCTTTTCAGACAGTTTTGTCATATCACTCCTGTTTTATTCTCGGCAATACCATGACATCAGCTTAAAACCACTTATATGGTATGAAGTTGTTCAGCACTTTTCCAGTGCTCAGTTACGAACAGGAACAGGCAGTCATTATGATCGCCAGCAAGTGCATTTAGTTGGTTAATGCTGGTACCAATAGATTGGAGGTTTAGATGAATTATGCTATGCGTTTTGACCTCCTTTGGTGGTGCCTTTGTTCCGCATGCCTTTGGTGAGCATTGCGTCGCTGTAGGTTCTGAAAATGGTTTACAATTATACCTGTAGGCCAGTTTTTTGCAGACATGTAATCATTTAACTGTGTTTCAAGTATCGTCAGCTTCAAGGAGCTTTTCTCCTTGTCTTTCTTGGTCCTCATTTTTTCACAGATGAGGTCTGTAAGATTTTTGGTTTTTAAGAATTTTAGTATATCTCGAATATTTTTTGGAGTAAAAGGTTACCTTAAGGGTTAAATAAAATAAATGACCTTTAAGAATAAAATATATAAAAAACAAATGGAATATGGCTGTGGCACTGTAAATCTAACGAGAAAACAAGAGTTTTTTGTACTTCACTGCAAAATAAACTTCCTGAATTTTTATTTCTCACACAGAGGGCAGAACCTGGGACGACACAGTTTCGTCCTTATTATGGACTCATCAGCTAGGTGTACCCCAATGACAGACAACTTTGGTCGCGCTTGTGTCACAGAACATGGGTGTTGTTCTGTGCCAAAGATTACGGCTCAAGCGGAAGAAATCCTGTCGATGGCGCCTTCTATATAAACTAGGGTTGTGTTGCGATTTCACGAACTGTGACTTTGTCACTGTTACTCGCCTGTCACAGTCACGGTCTGCTCCAGTTCGAAAAAAATAGCAGTGACATTTTGTCACAGGCTGGCACTCGGTTGTCGCACAGCCCCGAAACTTAACAGTGAGATTTACTAAGATCTAAAATAGTACGCCCCACAGGTCTAAATATTTACACCTGTGGGGGGTGTAATAAATTTTAAAACCAATTTTCAAAAAACACTTACCCATACAGAAAAGACAAAAAATTATGGATTATTTTTTCTTAAAATACATCATATTTTAGGAGAAAATGCCCTAAAACTATTTTTTTTTTCACAGGTTTCAAAATGGCAAATGGTGAATACGCCAAAAATTTGGCACATAATAACTTCATTATTTGTGTTTGCGGTTATAAAGTTGGTGATTTTTTAGACCACCTCAGGGGGGTGGTTTAAATTTATAACCCCCCAGTCTAAATATTTACACCTGTGGGGGGGTACTAAATTTTAAAACCAATTTTCAAAAAACACTTACCATACAGAAAAGACAAAATATTATGGATTATTTTGTATTGTTATTGCAAAATACCACTGAAATACTATTTTTTTTCACAGGTTTCAAAATGGCAAATGGTGAATACGCCAAAAATTTGGCACATAATAACTTCATTATTTGTATTTGTGGTTATAAAGTTGGTGATTTTTTAGACCACCTCAGGGGGGTGGTTTAAATTTATAACACCCCAGAAAGGATTCTTTTGTGACAATTGGTAATAAGTTAGCAGTTTAGATTCCAATCTAACCAAACCCCCAAAAACAATGATGACCATAAAAAGGACCCTTTTTTGCTGGATTCGCCACTGGCCAGAGCTCTCGACTTTTTCCAAATTCTCCACAAATATAAATAAATATCTTCATTAATTTTACCACTTGACTTTTCTTCTCCATTTTCATAGTCATAATAAGTTAACTTAAGTTATTTTTTTAGGGTCTTTTTTGCTGTGAAAAAATTAGTTCTTCCTTTTGCTGCTATATAGTCAAGGCCGAAATTACCCCCAAATGTATATAAATTTCAAATAGACTCAGTAAAGGAGAATAAAATGTAAGCCATTTATACACACACTTACCTACCAATTTTACAACTTACCGTTGTTAAATTGATCCAGGACCATGCAAGTTTCTTACAGTATAATAAGAAAGATCTGGGCGTTAATGGACCTAAAGACACGCGGACATTTCTTGAGATATGTACGCGCGTACAAATCTGCACGTACATATCTCTCAGTGTGTAGGCAGGTTTCTGTTTAGAGTTGTTTTATTTTGCGTAAACCATGACAGCTGTTAGCAGAAATTATTCAAAAGAATTTTTGACAGAGCTCATTGAGCATTTTAAATCTTTCCCATGTTTATGGAAAACTAAATCCAAAGACTTATATGAATAAAATAAAATAAAAACGATGCTTATTAAATATTGGTGGAAAAATGGAAAGAAATAGAAAATACGGCTAGAAAAGAAACAGTAAAAACAAAAATAATAAATAATAATAAAAACTATGCACACACACGCCACTACTAATAAATTTAAGTCACTGTCTCTGTCTCTGCATTTAAAATTATCTTCGCGTGTGTTGGCAATTCCACCGAACGTACATACCCGCACAGATCTCAAGAAATGTTCGCGTATCTGTAGGTCGCTTTTGACCAACTTTATCGGAAGATTTCAGCCGGTATTACCTGACCGACCGGTAATTCCCCACCTTTCCCTATATGGATCTCCTCATTTCATTGCGACCAAACTCGACAATTGTAATGGGTTACCTATAATCTAAAAATTGAATTGCGCCGACGTAGGATTTTAATTCCCACGTTCACGTTAAAACGTATCGTGAGACTAAAACTCTCTTATGTCCAACCAGTATTCTGAACGCGTCCTTAAGCATTAAAACATTAGCTTTGCGCTCCGACTTTTTCTATTTTGTCATAATATTACTATTTGACAGATTTGTTGATTGGTCGTCAATTTTCCGAGGTGATTTTATAGCTCGATAAAAAACTGCATACCGTATTATTGAGATTGTTAGACTATCACCATGAAGTTAAATTAATTGCATAAAAAAATTAGTATTTGATCTCTCTCAGTTTCTGTTATCAATATCGCCTCTAGTCCCCTGTCCCACAAGACGTTTACAAAGAATAAACATTTAAATAGTAAGTGTTATAAAATAACTTATAGCGTTTTCGATGAACACTGCGCTCGTGGTAACAACATATTAAGGCGATTTTTAGCCTGGAATGATTTATCTTCGGTATATACCGGCGGTTATTCTTACGGTTCACAACTAAAGACGTCTTTTCACGACTGATGTTTTCGAAAGCACATTTTGAAAACACACGTCACCGTTTCAACCGCAACGACACCGTTTAGAACCATCGCCACTGATCGCTAAAATGCCAATTATTGAATGACATTTGTTTTTTTGTTTGTGTGGCTTCTCGTTTTTTGGATTTGGAAGTTTTTTTTGTGATTTTTCGAAATAGATGTCCTAGATCCACAAGTGAGCCTTTTTTTTGTCGCCGCTAGATAACCTTGGCCTATTTTCATTATTGATAAAAATTGACAAGTACCGCCATATTGAACCATGTTCGAAACGGTGATCGAGGCACTTTCGAAATCCTTTGAAATGTTTTAAACCGTGACGTCACCGTTTCGTCGCCAAAATAACATTTTACGCATGACGTCTTAATTGAACGTCATAAACCCCCACGACTTAAGTAAGTGTGACGTCATAAACCCCCACCACTTAAGAATCATAAATGAATGAAATGGGTCGCTGAAATGCATCGGTTAAAGAGTAAAGACTACTAAAAATGTTAATTTGGCTTCGATCAACATTCCTAATCCTTGATAGTTTACCAATACTTGGTATTTTTCTTCCATTTATGAAATCCGACAACACTTATCACAAGACAAAAACAAAAAACAACTTTAAAAAGCTATAACCAAAAGATGAACCCAAGACCAAAAGCAAATCAGCAGATATGTCATAATTTCCTTTACCTTGGTTGGTCGTAACACGTATGAGGTGCCTAGCCGTAGAGCGGATTTTGCCGAATAGGACATTTCTGTCTTTTACATTGTTTTACCATGTATTTCTGTCTTGCTTCCTTTGGTTCTTCTTCTTCAAGTTGGATATCATCAGCGCGATCTGTACCCTATCCACTGCGTTTCGGAAAAGTGTCCTAGTACTAACGCCATACCATTGTCCATTTTTAAACCATGATATCCGTCTGCTACCCGGACCTCTTCTGCCTTCAATTTTGCTTTCTATTATCAATTTTAAAAGTTTATATTTGTGATTTCTCAAAATATGACCAAAATATTAAGTTTTCTTTTTTTGATGGTAAATAAAACTTCAAGATCTTTATTTATTCTGAGCAAAACAGCCACATTAGTTACTCTGTCCATCCAAGATATCCTCAGTATTCTACGATAACACCACATCTTGAATGCCCCTAACTTTTTGCACAAGACCTCATTCAGTGTCCATGCTTCCATGCCATAATATAAGATGCTAAAAACATAACACCGAAGCACACGAATTCGGAGAGTGATATTTAGACCGCGACTACATAACACTGATTTAATTTTGATAAAATATGATCTGGCCTGTTCAATCCTTGCACGAACTTCTTGCATGTTGCCTCAGTTCTCATTGAGGAGGCAACCCAAGTGTATGAATCCACGCGTTCGACTTGCTGCTCATTTACTTCTAACATGCCTCTGATGTTCTTTTCCTTCGATATGACCGTCCATTTTGTTTTCCCAGTTCAGCGATCTAGGGATGTGTCGGTGCCAGTATATGCCTGTTTCATAGATTATGAGAAAGCGTCTGATCGAGTCCAATACGAAAAGCTCATAGAATCGATCTGACTCTGGCCAGGTCAAGAGAGCTGCACCTTGGGAACTATCTGCTGGCCCCAAACGATGTAAGAAGGTTCCAGCACAGAAAAATCTATTCTTTTGCGTAAGAGGCAGGCTTCGAGGGCTAACCCATGGATAGTGAGCGTGCAGCGGGCCCAGCAAGGTTACCTACATACATGGGAATTGTCTTGCCCACTTTTCTACATTCATTTATTCAGACCGTAGACCGTAGACAGTCGGTCATAGGACGTACGCGTAGACGTAGAATATAGTGCAATATTCTGTCTTCTTTTTATTTGTAAAAACAACAAAGACTTCCGCTCGAATACAGAAGAAAGTCAAAATATAAATAAATTGGTAGTACGAACGGCCGAACCAAAGGAAATAGGTATATAAGCTGGTCAAACTTTTTAACATGATTTATCGCAGCGGTAAAATCCCTAATGACTGGCTAAAATCAACCTTTATTTAAAAAACATTCAGCAAAGAAGTATCAGCCATGTGTTAAAAATATTTCAAAAGATTATCCATAAGTGAATTTACGGAAAATGCGAATCCTTTATGGGCCACACGAAGTTTGGATTTCGTGTTGGGTTCGTGACAAGAGAGGCCCTGTTAGGCATTCAAGTCTTAGTTCAGCGATCTAGGGATGTGTCGGTGCCTGTTTCATAGATTATGAGAAAGCGTTTGATCGAGTCCAATACGAAAAGCTCATAGAATCGCTAAAAGAAGTCGCCAAGGTTGTATATTGTCTCCGCTGTTGTTTATTATCTATAGTAACAAAATAATAGAGAATGCACTTCATAACTGCGAAAAGGGTCTCACCATAAACGGCATAAAAATCACCAACCTACGATATGCCGACGACACTGTCATATTAGGGACTTATCGGTACATAAAGTCGACATAGCCTGACTCGGCACTATTTCTGACAGTTCCACACGAAGGTTGAAAGGTTTTTGACATTTTTGTCACATAAACATGTCATCTAAACATGCTCATATTGTGCCATTCTTAAAGCTGACAAAGTAAAGTTAATACCGTTATTTATTAGAGGCAGGCACAAACATTATGAAAGTTGACATTATTTTGATAGCAAAGATGACATATTTAGACAACAACAATGGCAGAATCCTTTTACACTTAGTGCGGAATTATCAAAAATAGTGCCGTCTTTACTAAAGTCAGGCTATGCCGACTTTATGTACCGATAAGTCCCTATTATGAAGGTGTCGTCGGCATATCGTAGGTTGGTGATTTTTATGCCGTTTATGGTGAGACCCTCTTCGCAGTTATGAAGTGCATTCTCTATTATTTTGTTACTATAGATAATAAACAACAGCGGAGACAATATACAACCTTGGCGCACACCTCTTCTTGTTTGGACCTCTTCGGACACTTGGCCATCAACCTTTATTTGAGCAGTCTGGTTCCAGTATAGATTAGCGATTATCTTTAGATCTCTCATCTAGACCACTTTCTTTTAGCGATTCTATGAGCTTTTCGTATTGGACTCGATCAAACGCTTTTTCATAATCTATGAAACAGGCATATACTGGCACCGACACATCCCTACATCGCTGAACTAAGACTTGAATGCCTAACAGGGCCTCTCTTGTCACGAACCCACCACGAAATCCAAACTTCGTGTGGCCCATAAAGGATTCGTATTTTCCGTAAATTCACTTATGGATAATCTTTTGAAATATTTTTAACATATGGCTGATAGGCGGTAATCACTATACTTCTCTGCTGAATGTTTTTTAAACAAAGGTTGATTTTAGCCAGTCATTAGGGATTTTACCGCTGCGATAAATCATGTTAAAAAGTTTGACCAGCCTATATACCTATTTTCTTTGATTCGGCCGTTCGTATTACCAATTTATTTATATTTTGACTTTCTTCTGTATTCGAGCGGAAGTCTTTGTTGTTTTTACAAATAAAAGGAAGACAGAATATTGCACTATGTTCTACGTCTACGCGTACGTCCTCTGACCGACTTAAACGGTCTGAATAAATGAATGTAGAAAAGTGGGCAAGACAATTCCCATGTATGTAGGTAGCCAGCAGATAGTTCCCAAGGTGCAGCTCTCTTGACCTGGCCAGAGTCGGACGCTCCAGCCAAACATGCAAGGCCGATTCCTCGTCCTCGATTCACCATCGACACTCTGAGTCTTCGGCAATTCCCAGCATCTCTAGATGATTGTTAAACGGTCTATTAATCCAAAAAGAGGCGTCTACTTTGTAAATTCAGGCACCACTTCTTGTACAGACTATAGAAAACATATTATTTTTTCTCTTTTCTACTTTTACTGGAATCTTGGGTGGAAAAAACGAAAATTCAAACTTGGATAAGTATCCTAAAAGGAACACACAAAGGACCAAAGCGAAAAGAGAAATGATCAAATAATGTTTCGCCCTGGGCAACCAGCGTGGGCTCATCAGTGGTTCCACTGTTCACCCTCCCTAAACATCATTCAACATCATCATACACTTTGATTTCCAACTTTGAATCACTCACAAATAAGCATCGTTCCGCACTGGCACTTATCTAAGTCATCTGATAATCTTTCCAATAGGGTTACGCTCCTACGGCGATTAAAAACAAAAAGAAGTTAAAAAATCTCCGAATCAGTTACTTGAACCGAAAAGAATCTAAAAACAAAAGATCAAAAGATCTTGGGTGGAAAAAAACGAAAATTCAAACTTGGATAAGTATCCCACAAGGAACACACAAAGGATCAAAGCAAAAAGAGAAATGATCAAATGATGTTTCGCCCTGGGTAACCAGCGTTGGCTCATCAGTGGTTCCACTGGTCACCTTCCCACTGCCACTGCCCAGGGCGAAGCATCATTTGATCATTTCTCTTTTCGCTTTGGTCCTCTGTGTGTTCCTTGTGGGATACTTATCCAAGTTTGAATTTTCGTTTTTTCCACCCAAGATCTTTTGATCTTTTGTTTCTTAAGATTTCATTAGTTAGTAATTTGTAAGTTTGACTTAAAGTATTATGTAATTGTTAAGATTTTTTACGTCGTATGCATGTGTTGGGGAATCTTAAATTCTCGAGACCTGCTGGTCACCTCGAAATTCTTCTTTTTTTTAACTTTTACTGACTTCATGCAAAGTTCTCCTACCGAATATTCAAGAACGAGCGTCCTGGTAGTTCGAGAGTATAAAGGTAGCTGTAATATTGCTAACTTCTGGTAGATCCATGAAAACTGTCTTCTCGAGTATTCGTCAACGTACGTTAAAATTGTGTCTAATAACAGTACGATGATTTAAAATTACTCAATTTTGGACCGTCAACGAGGTAACCTTAAAGTAAATAAAATCACCCTTAATTTCTTTAGGTACACTGGTACAGCCGGTTCACAGAAAAATCTACGACATGACAAGATTTTCCTGAAATTACTTTTTTAATCCGACACAAACATATAGGTTTTATTTATGACAAGATTTGTCATAATTTTATTCAATTTTTTATGAACCGGCTGCTGTACACTTGATCAGCTGGTGCTGTCACGCATTCGCCATAAATTTGCGAAAGATTTGAGAGTGTACCTGGTCGATTGGTCGTCTCGGACATGTTGAATGTAGTTCGGAGAGGGCATATAAATATGAGAGATATTATAAGGTTCGCAAAATGTGTAAGAATAATAACTTTGAAAACAAAGAAAATAATGTAAAAATGGGCAGAAGGTTTTTTTGGATCGGCATTTTTTCTAGGCTAACATGATTAGGAGATTTATGATCGTAGGGTTGCCATCCGTCCGGATTTCCCCGGGCAGACATGTTCGGGTTTTGGAGGTGTCCGGGGACGTCCGGGCGAGTTTTTGAAAATTGTTCGGAATTTCTGCGACAGCCAGCATGGCTATTTTTGTGCCTTCAAAAATCATTTTGAAACCATAAAATATATGATTTTTTACCAAATTTTATTTAGTTTTGGACATAGTTTGATTTACGAGAAGAATTTTAATAAATTTATTATTAAATAATCATCTTAACACAATGTTGAATTTAAGAAGAAAGTTTCAATTTAGAAGAAAAGAAAATTTAAAAATTTAATCCCACGCGGAGTTTAAATAGTAAACACTCTGTAGAAAAAATTAAACTTGGGGTTATATGTCACTCTAATTAAAACTTACACTGGTTAACTATTTTTTCCAATTAATACTTGATGTCACACAACAATTTAGATGAATAATAATAAAATAAGGAGTGGATTAATTTTGTATTTATTTAGAAAGTGTTTTTATTTATAAGATGTATTAAAAAAGTTAAATGTAAGATTTGTTTGCATTTTCGGTCACTGTCGAAATGTCAGTTTCAAAATATTAGCTGCGTTAAAATCACAAACAGCGGGTTCGGATCTCTTACCCTTGCTTATACCTTGGCTTACACCAACCTCTACTGATGAAAGCTACAGCTTTCAAATGAGTGGGCCTTGAGTAAGGAAAGTTTTCTTGACTGAGCTTTTAGATAACCTCAATGTTTTAATGTCAGTTTGTAAATAAATTAATACAGTTGTTTTAGGGTTTTTTGTTTGGAATATTTTTCGTGCATAATCAGTGACTTTCACTTATATTTGTTTTGCCTCGTAGTGCCCTCATAAATATATTTTTTGTGCTGAAAACGGGTTCAAAATATGGCGTTTTTCTGGACAAAATTCGAGGTGTTTTATTGGTTAATGAACAACTTGGGAGATTAAATAAGGTAAATTAATTCTTGTAAAAACGGTTACTATGTACCAAATTTTTGGCGTATTCACCATTTGCCATTTTGAAACCTGTCAAAAAAAATTATTTTGATGGCATTTTCTCCTAAAATATGGTATATTTTGAGAAAAAAAGTATTGTGTCAGTGGTATTTTGCAATAACAATACAAAATAATCAACTTTGTGTCTTTTCTGTATGGGTAAGTGGTTTTTGAAAATTGGTTTTAAAATTTAGTACCCCCCACGGGTGTAAATATTTAGACCTATGGGGGTATTATTTTAGATCTTAGTAAATCCCACTGTTAAGGTTTAGTCTTCTTCCGGAGCTACTAATAGTGCGTCATCCGCGTATCTAGTTCATCTTGGAGAATTGAAGCAAGACTGATATATGATAGTCATCCATGGATTTTTTGTTGAGCGGCAGTTGTTTTCTTTAGACCCACCTTGATTAATATCTCAGAGTAAAATCGCGGTTCTTATAGCCCTCCACGTCATCAGAGATATGAATGAGAGCACTGGTAGAATTCGCTTTGGGATGTGCAATTGGGGCCTTTCATATTGACTTATCATCCAAGGAAAATAGAAAAAAAATTAGGCACAAAGGTTGGGGAACCCCTACTTTTTCTATGATTTGACACAAGGGGTTGACAAAAGCTTGTCAAAATGGCGTATATTATTGTTGTTTTTACGGCAATAATTTTGTTACATTTTTTTAATTTTGAGTGATTTACGCTAGCCAGTGAGTTTAGAATTGCAAATAAAGACAATATATTACAATTCGTTTATTTTGACACAAAGGCATGAATTTAAGCTACAAATTAACCTTTAGGATACCTCATCTGTTCTTTACAGGAAATACTTACTTTTTGTGGAATTTTTATACAATCCGTGAAGCAGAGATCAAATTTACCCAGGAAATATAAATTTAGCTATTTAGCTCTTAGACTGCTCCATCCGCCCGTTCAAAATATGCCACTTTTTCCTTGGTGATATCCATTCTATCGTATTATTTAGTTATTAAATGAGACATCGAATAATGTTTAAATGGCTATTTATTACGTGCCAAATGTCCTAATCCTAATTTCAATAATTGTTTCTAGAATAGATAAACTTTTTCGTCGCTATATCTACTTTAATAGAATAATGTATTATATTTACGCTACCTATTGCAATATTACGTAATTATAGGAAATAAAATAAGGGATAATTATGGAGACTTCTTGATTCTTCATGAATCATCTGTGAAGCTTTTCTTGAAATCACGGAAAAAACAATTATATCTTCCTGAAACGCACAGATCCTATATTGATCGACGCCACCGATTCCCTCGAAAATGACACTAATAACATGACTTTTGATGAAATTTGTTTCTACTCTATTCCTATTCCTTGTAAAAGTTAAGTACTGGATCAACTGTTAAAGTAGGTAGGTGAATGTAAAGATTCCGGTTTCCCAAAAAAATATGGTCTTTTTTTTTGGTTGTAGTTGGAAAGGCGGGTTTAATAATGAACATCTAATTAATATAATCCTTAAAGTTAAAATCAACTGATCCGAATACAATATAAGTGTTTATCCCACATATTTGGGAGACAGCTAAAATTGCACGAGTTAATTCAAGAACTTGAGACAGATGATATCCCAACGCCTCCTGATGTTGTCATCATTTTCCTCCCAGACAATGCAAACGATGACATAACAGATTGTGACTCCAGAGATGAGGATGATACTACAATCAATCATTTACCAGGCAGTCAGCTTAGAAATGACGTAGAGATCATTTTCGACCATCAGGACGAACGTCCGGAAGAATCTGATTCCGACGAAGATAACGTGCCTCTTGCTACACTACGTACACGAGAAGAAAATGCTCCGATTGTTCTCGAAAAACTTGCATCTGCAAAATGGTTTATCGGTGATCTTTACCAACATCCCAAAGATATATACTGGAGTCCACAAGTCGGACCTAAACAAAATCGTACCCCGTTACAACTCTTTAGTCTATTTTTTGATGACAACCTAATCAATATAATAACAACATATACTAATACATACGCAGCACAAAAAAAAATCTTAATAAGTGATGTTACAGATAGCGAAATTAGGTGCTATATTATAGGGGTGCTTATTCTAAGTGGCTACGTGGTTTTACGAAAAAGATATATGTATTGGGAAAATCGAGATGACAGCCATAATGCGAAAGTCGTTGACGCTATTTCGCGAGATAGATTTTCACATCTAATAAAAAATTTTCATGTAAGTAATAATAATAACCTGGACGTAACAGACAAGTTTGCTAAAATACGACCATTATGTGATGCATTCAATTCAAAATTTTTAAAATATGCTCCTTTTGAACGAGAACATAGTATAGATGAAGCCATAGTCCCGTATTTTGGAAGGCACCCTACCAAAAAATTTATTCGAAACAAGCCGATATGCTGGGGTTACAAACTTTGGGTGGGTATTCATCGCCTAGGTTATATTGTATGGTTTACACCGTATCAAGACAACTCATCGCAGATACCAGCTATATACGAAAATTTGGGTCTTGGTTCGTCTGTTGTTTTATCATATGCAGGTGTGCTGCAATCATTATGGACAAACGCAAACCTATTCAATGAGTTGAAAACTAGAGGTCTCTTTGGTACAGGTACAATAAGGGAGAATAGAACACTAAAATGTCCCTTATTCTCTGTAACAGCTATGAAAAAAATGGAAAAGGCATACGATTACAAAATAGATAAGGACACGGGAATTGTAGTTTGTCGTTGGCATGACAATAGTTTCGTTACAATTGCGTCCAACTTTTGGTCAGTCACACCTCACCATCTGGTCAAACGGTTTTTTAAGAAGGAAAAAAAGCACATTGTCGTTTCTTAACCCAATGTAATAAAAAAATACATTTTTTCCATGGGTGGAGTCGATCGCAGTGACCAAAATATAAGTCTCTATCTATCTCAAAATTATTTTAAATATCAAGCCTATGCATAACAAATGCGGCCTTGACTCAAATCGAGTCACAGCAGAAAGTCTGTCCGCGTGCAGTGTGCGTGCGGCTTTTCACTAGTCTAGAAAAATCCAATAGAAGCTATTCCCGCTGCTAGGTTCTCTGTAGCCTGCGGCTATAATACGCCGGCAGCAGTAATATGCTTGCTTTCGTGTACGTCGAGAGGTCATTGAACCTGCTGAATGCATCAAGCATTGAGTCGCGATCGCGTGATATCATTGGAGTAGGTTATTAGCAGGTTTAAACGGCTATCGGTGATCGGTCTGTACAGTGCACGTGCGTCGTGCGATATGGAAGACAATAGACATTCGTACCCTTATCTCTATTGAGTCGATAAATCAAGCAGGTGCACTTTTAAAAACATGGCGAATGCGTGACAGTCCAGCTGATCAAATGCACGAAAACCTCGTTAGGTACGATAAGGGAGTAGTAACGTCACGACCATCCCTGCGTACGAAACGATGTTTTCACGCATTTGATCAGCTGGAGCTGTCACGAATTCGCCATTAGTTTAAAAGTACTTGATAGGTCGACTCGATAGAGATAGAGATAAGGACACGAATGCTCATAAAACTTAAAATTAACTTTAAGTGTCTAATACGGACTTGGACATGCAAATACCGTCAACTTCAGCTGTTGAGTAAGAAGATTGTGTGTGGTGTGTGCTATTAAAACTATTATTATTATAGCGAAAAAAATAGCACTACAAATGCCATTTTTAACGCAAAATTAAATAGACACCTAAAGTTAAATTTCGGGTCTATCGACATTCGTATCCTTATCTCTATCGAGTCGACCTATAGAGCAGGTGTACTTTTAAACTAATGGCGAATGCGTGACAGCTCCAGCTGATCAAATGCGTCAAAACATTATTTCGTATGCAGGGACGGTCGTAATGTTACGACTCCCTTATCGTACCTAACGAGATTTTCGTGCATTTAATCAGCTGGAGCTGTCACGCATTCGCCATCATTTTAAAAGTCCACCTGCTTGATTGGTCGACTCGATAGAGATAAGGATACAAAGGCTGATAAAACTGAAAATTGTGTTTAATAATAAAGGGTTTTTTAACGCTTAAACGTATACAAAATTTCGTGAGAAATTCAACCGGTCAGGAGAGACTTTCGCTAATATCCATTGAAAATAAACTTCTCCAAAGCTTGTCAGAGCATCCACGTCCTCCATCCACGCAGAGTCGAATTACCTACATTACCGGTGACGGTCCCATCTAATTGAAATGGGGGGAGGCGGTTTCGATACGAAACAAAAACTAGAATAGCGTTTATGAGGAACATATCAATATAGGCAAACAAAACTTAGTAACTACAAGCGCGGATTTGGTCTTGATTCTAGCGGGGGGGTATTCCGATTTTAAGTCATTTGTTTTATACATTTTTATTTTAAAAAATGTTGACATCCGCTGAAAATTTTTGAGAAAAATACATTAATATTGCAATTTTTGAGTCGAATTATTAAACTAAAATTGTAAATATCAACGGGATCGTTTTTTAAGAAAATTGAACTAAAAAATACATTTTTTGATTTAGAATTAAAAATTAAGCTGTAAATATATCAATGGTTTCAAAGCGCAGCAGGCGAAAATTTTTAAGAAAATGGCACTACAAATGCCATTTTTAACACAAAATTAAACTAATACCGTAAATATCAAAGGTGTACCAGCGCTGCAATTTACGCCCGACTTTTGATTTTCTAAATTTTTTCATAAAAAATTTAAAGCAAGGGCAGGAGGGGTTAACTACCCCCCTATCCCCCTGAAAACCGTGCTTGAATAACTACGTATAATTTTTTCAGTTATAAAAAACACAGATAACAAACAAACCACAAACAACACTTCTTTTGGGAAAACCGGTCAAAGACTCGCTCAATGGCAAATATGTCTGTTGATATGCAGCAACGCTAAGCCCGTCAGACGAATTTCTGTCATGGTGTTTTTAAGTACTTATGTTTTCAATCTTCTGAGGCATGATAAGCTTCTTTCTGATAAAGCATTCCTTACTGGCAACCATGTCCGAAATGAATTTGTCTAAAACTTGTTAATAAATAGAAACTCTATAATACTGTTCTGTATTTCCAATGGTTTTCGCAGTAAGTAAATCATGCGTTTGTTCATTCTTGATGTGACGAATTAAAGGTCAAACTGCCTCAAATGTCTTTAAAGGAATTCTGCAATTTCTCGTTTTTTCTCCAAATACTTCAGGGTTATCACCAGCATCTATGCTGTCTACTTTCCCCTGGGGGACCGCCACTGACATTACAAATAGAAATTTCACCGCATGCCGCTGATGTAAGATATCCTTTCTTTCAGTGCATGTTTTTCTATATTTTGTTGTGTAAGTTTTACCAAATTTTGCTACGCCTTTTATTTGTTTCTCAATGATACAAACTAAACTGCGATTTAATTCAAAGCGTTTTCGACCCTTTTCATTGTTCGTCATGTGTATATCGTACTCGATATCATGAATAAAACGCCAGAAGAATTTTAATCGCTTTATTTCATATTAATACTTTATTTGCTCTTTAGGATATTGTCACGGTCCGGTTTTTACTTATAAATGTTTTTGTAAAAGCTTACAAGAGCAAGATGAATTAAATAAAAAGCCAGATAGTATATCGACGAGGCCTTATCTCGGTAAATCTCTCAAAAACCCCGTCGACTTGTTAATAATTAATTAAATGTGCAAACTTTGCTCGTACGTTCTTCAAAATCCTATAAAAGGAGAAAAGATTCAATCTAGTTTTGTCTTTTAACTTTGTAAAAAGGAAAAAATCTGTGAAAGCGCCACACGACATTGGGAATCATTTTAAAATACAGAAAGTTATAGAGATCTTAAAATCTATAAGAAAAATAGGGTTGTCTCCATTTTATAGCTTTGGTTCACGAATAATGTAAATCTTCTTTAAGTGTCATGCTCTTGAGCAGCATTTTAGGTTCAGCTAACCAGTGTTAAATCCTAACCTAATTAGGTAAGGTGTTACTCTTTTTTTTACAAGCTTTTATATTAACTTCACTCGTATATATTAATGAAATCTTGTAGCTTAATTTTGACCATCTTCCACATATCTGATCGGCTTCAAAGTTGCCATGCTTATATAGTTGTGGTGACAACACAATAATATAGTGTGATGAACTTGACAGCTTCCCCCGACTCGAAGGAGGTGGAGGGGGGTATAGTTGAAGTATGCACGATTTCATTGAAATTTGGTGAGTGGGGGAATTTGGGAATGGTGATAACGAATTTCTAATCAGAATTTGAAAATTCAATATGGCGAATTCAAGATGGACGATTTTTGGTCATTTTTTGTTAAAAAATTTTATGGTACAAGTCTCAAAATTAAAAAATAAATTTTTAATTGAAAAAACTTTTAAAGAACAAGCTTTTATTAAAAGCACTAAAAAGTAGAAAATAATTGTCTATCTTTCTGATACCATAATAAAAGCGATGGGCGCAAATTAAAAATTTTAACTTTAGGTATCACATCTTCACTCGCATATCGGCCACATTGACGATTCACATAAGAAACAGTTGTATTACTTTATAACCTAAGGACATTTTCAAAGGCTTGGCAAGCACGGCAATCTCAACCGTTCTCAGAAGAATTCTTTTGTAGTTCTTAATTTATAATTTACGCTCATCGCTTTTATTATGGTATCAGAAAGATAAACAATTATTTTCTAGTTTTTAGTGCATTTAACAAAACCTTGTTCGTTAGAAGTTTTTTTAAATAAAAAATTATTACCTTTTAAGAATCCTTCATCTAGGCTAAACCGAAAATGGGTCAAATATTGTCTTATTTGGCAACAAAATTTGTTTTTTATTTAGATTCAGGGATGAATTTTCCAAATTCGAAAGTAGAAAGAACCCAATATTGAATAAATGTGTCCTTTTAGTTTTCATTTTACACTTACACACAAAAAAACTTTTAAAGAACAAGCTTTTATTAAAAGCACTAAGAAGTAGAAAATAATTGTCTATCTTTCTGATACCATAATAAAAGCGATGGGCGCAAATTAAAAATTTTAACTTTAGGTATCACATCTTCACTCGCATATCGACCACATTGACGATTCACATAAGAAACAGTTGTATTACTTTATAACCTAAGGACATTTTCAAAGGCTTGGCAAGCACGGCAATCTCAACCGTTCTCAGAAGAATTCTTTTGTAGTTCTTAATTTATAATTTACGCTCATCGCTTTTATTATGGTATCAGAAAGATAAACAATTATTTTCTACTTTTTAGTGCATTTAACAAAACCTTGTTCGTTAGAAGTTTTTTTAAATAAAAATTTATTACCTTTTAAGAATCCTTCATCTATGCTAGACCGAAAATGGGTCAAATATTGTCTTATTTGGCAACAAAATTTGTTTTTTATTTAGATTCAGGGATGAATTTTCCAAATTCGAAAGTAGAAAGAAACCAATATTGAATAAATATGTTCTTTTAGTTTTCATTTTACAGTGTTAAAAGGTTTTCCAATGCTTTCTAAAACGTTTTACTGCAAACCAACCCGTATTTATAATTTTCTAAATATTGATTTTTTTTCAAAAATGTCCAAAACCTACGTGCTTTGATAAAAAAGATCATTGAAATTGCACAATCAATCATCGGTTACCGTGTGGTCATACTCAATACGGTAAAATACTTGCTGCCAGTAATTTTACAAAAAAATTGTGAGATACCTTAGAGTTTACATATCTGACAGTGCATATTCACATTAATTTATGTAGATTTATAATGTTAAGTGTAATGTTATTTTGTTTAAATTGTAATTTTACACCGGTAAAATATAAATTTACATTTCCGAAAGTAAAATTAAACCCGTTTTAGGGATTACACCTCTTACATTGTAAAGATGCCAGAGTATTAATTTTTGTTGTCACGATTTTTGTTGCGGAAAGTTAGTAACTGTCTGCAGATAACTGAAGCATGGCTTTTTTGTTTACCGATGAAAGAAAACTTTTTTTTTGATCACGGGTGCAAAAAAAGATTTCTGTCCGTTTTTTACCCAAAATTAATGAGAAATAACGGAAAATGGTAATATTGAAAAATCTAATTATTTTTGCCTTAAAATGAAGCCATTTTCGCCAGTTTTTACTAAATATTTACGAAAAAATTATTTAAAAACATCGTCAAAATATTAAACTGTCAAATATTAAAATGTCGCAACAATAAACGTCACCGAGTAAAAAGGCACATCGCTATGGAAACCATTGTTATGGGTCAGGCCGGACAGATCAGATCACTGTGGCATGAATCTGTACGATATGGGAAGTTGGGCGAACCGCACTGCCTGTAGCTGTAGCAGCTGGCCTAATCTCGAGGGACCTAATCGTCGTATTCCTTACGCCATTGGGTCGTCACTCGTTATTAGGGATCGTGGGCTTGCTGACTGTGCATCACCATGTCCACGTTAATAAAAGTCTCGCACAGGCATTCTCTACTCTGAGATCCTATACTTTCTAGGACTCATAAGATCATTAAGTCCAAGCACACCAAAGTCTTTCGGCGATCGGCAAGTTGCGACATGAGCAGGACAGTGTAGTCTGGAAGCTCTTAGTGACAAACCGGCACGAAGGCGGCGGAAGCGTGATCGCCGCTTTGCTCAAGGATTGGCTGTAGAGCACCACATGCGGTCAAAACAAAAGAAAAAAAAATCCAATGAACATTGCCACATGGAATATCCGTACACTTATGGATACAGACACAACCACAAGACCACAAAGAAGAACGGCAAGCACGTGAACATTGATATCGCTGCTCTCAGTGAAACTAGAAGAACAGGCGAAGGCCAACTTAAAGAACACCGAGGAGGCTACACATTTTTCTGGAAAGGAAAAGAAGAAGATGAAACACGTATTCACGGAGGGTAACCGAATTTCCATCCGGAATAAGCGAAAGACTGGCATCTGATTGATTACATTATTGTACGTTCCAGAGATCAAAAAGACGTAAACATTACAAGAGCAATAACGAGTGCAGACGATTGCTGGACAGATCATCGCCTGATACGAGCCAAAATGAACTTGCACATTCCACTAAGAAGTAGCCGCCAAAAAAAGCAAATCAGAAGAAGATTCAATGTAGAAGGCCTTAAAGATGATCAAACCAGAACAAAATTCCAAGTCTCTCTGAATCAAAAACTGGGTACTTTAAAATACCCGGAGAATATTGATGATCCCTGGAAAATGTTGAAGACAGCAATAACATCTGCCTCCGAAGAAACGGTCGGCTACACGCAAAGAAAACAACAAAACTTTACTGAGAGAAAGAGAAAAGCTCATAATGCTTGGAAAAGCCACCCTAAAGGCAAACACGTAGATTAAAAAACCAATGGTGGACAACAAAACTACATGAAATGCAACATCTAGCTGAATCCAATAACACCAGAGCCTTCTTTTAAGCTACTAAGATGATATATGGTCCCACTACACAAGGTATCAATCCCCTACGATCCAAAGATGGAACAAGGCTGCTTAAAGACAGATCCTCTAGCAATTCACAATTGAAAGAACACTTCCAAGAACTACTCAAGAGAAAGTCTCAGGTCCATAATGACATCTTCGACAAAATTCCGGAGAAAACAACACAACAACACCTAAGTGAGATTCCGAGATTAGAGGATTTCGAAAAGGCAATCACATAGCTAAAGAATAACAAGTCAGCAGGCAGCGCTGCACAAATAAGGGTGTCCCGCACTTAATTCCCAAATACACACTCTAATAAGTAAAATATGGACCACTGAGACCATTCCTGGCGAACTCAGAGACGCCTCTATAGTTACCATTTTCAAAAAAGGTGACAAGGCCCAATGCGGAAACTACAGAGGTATATATCTGCTTTCTGTTGCTGGTAAGATACTTGCACGGATACTATCAAACCGATTAATCCCGATTGCTGAACAAAATCTGCCAGAGACACAGTGTAGATTTAGGCCCAATCGAGGCACAGCTGATATGATCTTCAGTGCCAGACAAATGCAAGAGAAATCTAGAGAACAAAACCGCCCCCTCTTCATGGCCTTCATAGACCTAGTCAAAGCATATGACTCGGTCAACAGAGAAGCTCTTTGGAAAATACTGGCAAAAGCTGGATGCCCTCAAAAATATATTCAAATTCTTAGACTACTATACAACAATATGAATGCAACAGTCCTGAGCAACGATGGATCAGGAGTCATTCCAGATTACGACAGGCGTTAAACAAGGGTGTGTTATTGCGCCCACCCTATTCTCTATATTTTTAGGTGCCATGCTTGACCTTGTTGAGGAACATCTACTGCCGGGAGTGGAAATTCTATATAGATTCGACGGTGTCCTACTTAACCTAGGCAGCATGCGAGCCTAAAGTCTCGACGACCTCGTTAATCGAACTGCAGTACGCCGATCACAACGCCGAGGAAGATCTACAGTTCGTAATCAACGCATTTAACCAAGCCTACAAAAGCATTTGCCCAGAGGTCAATCTTGCCAAAACGCATATTCTTCACCAACCAGGTTCGAATCCCCATGCTCCACACATTTCCATAAATGGCCATCCTCTGCAGAACGTGGAACATTACCCATACCTTGGGAGCCACCTATCATCAAATGCTATTGACGCAGAAATACAGCATCGCCTAAAATGTGCTAGCGCAGCGTTCGGACGGCTTTCGGAGAGTTTTCAACAATCATGACGTCAATGCGGAGACCAAGTTTCGTGTCTACAACTCAGTTATAATACCAACATTAACATACGGATGCGAAACGTGGACCACCTACAGAAGGCATATTAAACGACTAGAAAAATATCACCAAAGTTGTTTAAGACGAATCCTGAGAATCAAATGGCAAGACCGACCAACAAACAGAAGTCTTTTAGAAGAAGCCAGAACAACTATTATAGAAGCCCTTATCTTCAAGCACCAGCTTCGTTGGACTGGTCACGTTATCCGCATGCCCGAAACATGTCTCCTAAAGCAGATATTGTATGGACAACTGAAGGAGGGAAAGAGAAATCAAGTAGGTCAACAAAAAAGACGTTCTCAAAGGCAATATGATGAAGGGACACATCGATAGAAAGAACTTCGAGACCACGGCAAGCGATAGGGCTTCATGGCGCCGAACAGTCCATGAGGGAGCCCAAACTTTTGAAGAGCAACGACCTAGACGGTATCAAAAAACGCACAACAAATAGCGACGATACAGAATAGAGGAAAATCATACTCGGTATCGAGCTGCCTTGATTTATAGTGTAAAGATGATGTGCTGCGAGAAGTGCTCTTTGTTCGAAATTTTTAAAACTATTTTCCTGTTCTTGGATTTCGCTCCTTATTTAAACCAACGATTGTAAAAAAGCACTATTTTAGCCACTAGTTGTGAAAAGTACTATTTATTTTTACACAGAAAAAATATTTTTTAGCAATATTTTTTTAAACGGTAAAAAAACAGTGTAAAAACTTGTAAAAAGTGATTTTTTTATTCTAAGAATCGACATTTTGGAAAGAAAACTATAAAATATGGCTAAAATTAGAACATTCGCGATCCTATTACCACTCTCCAAATTCGTGTGCTTCGGTGTTATATTTTTAGCCTCTTATATTATGGCATGGAAGCATGGACAGTATGAACACTAACTGAGGCCATATGCAAAAAGTTGGAGGCATTCGAGATTTGGTGTTATCGTAGAATACTAAGGATATCTTGGATGGACAGAGTAACTAATGTAGATGTTTTGCTTAGAATAAATAATGACCTTGAAGTCTTATTTACCATCAAAAAACGAAAACTTGAATATTTTGAGAAATGACAAATATAAACTATAAATTAAAGGCAGAAAAGCTCCGGGTCGTAGACGGATATCATGGCTTAAAAATCTTAGACAATGGTATGGTGTTAGTACTACGACACTTTTCCGAAAATTTATTTATAATTTATATAAACAATAACCAAAAGATATGCACAATCATACTAACCACCCTGGAAATGTGTATAGTACTAGGTTATGCCTTAATAAAATGAAGATTCTATCTTAAATTTTAAGATAGTATGAAACCCAAAAGGAAGCCACATGCAGTGGCGGTCTCAGCCCTTTAAAAGGGGGGGGGCGGTTTCGATACGAAAAAAAAAATAGAATAAAAGCATAGCTTTTATGACGAACAAAAACATAGTAACTACAAGCGCGGATTTGGTCTCAAATCTAGGAGGGGGGTACTCAGATTTTAAGTCGTTTATTTTTATTACATTATATCAACGATATTATAGAAAATTTTTAAGAAAATTGCACTAAATAATGCTTTTCTGATTTAAAAAATTAAAATTAAAGTATTAAAAACTAAAATTGTAAATATATCAATGGTTTCAAAGCGCAGCAGGCGAAAATTTTTAAGAAAATCACACTACAAATGCCATTTTCAACAGTAAATATCAAAGGTGTTATAGCGCCGCAATTTATCCCCTACTTTTGGTTTTCTAAATGTTTTCATAAAAAAATTAAAACCAAGCAGGAAGGAAGCAGGGCCCGCTCTAGCCCATACGCTGCCCCGGACAAAATGACAAAATGCCGACCCTTAGTGTTTGCCAAGATACGCCATGTTAAAGCATTGGACATTCACAAAAACAACCAGTGACCACTTTTTTTTTCGCCGTGACCGGGAATCGAACCCGGGAACTTCCGTGTGTGAACCGGACATACTGCCTACTACACCACGGAAGTTCACATTTTTTCATAATGAAAATTATTTGGTTTTTAATTTAAAAAAAACGTATATTAGTATATTAAAAAAAACGTAACATAATTAACGTGTAAAAGCTAGGAATATTCTATAAAAACTAAGCACAATAACATCAACTACCTAGGTACCCTAAAGTTACAAGAAACTTTTCTTTCTTCTTTTAAATATACTCGATCAACAATTTACGGCCCATTTCAAAATTTTCTAGCATAGTTCGCGCCACCTATTATCTACTATGAAGCACTCAGCTAAATCTTTAGTTTACAGTGTATTCGGGAAACATTTTTATTATTTTTGGTATGTCTAAAATATTTTACTGCCTTTTTGTTTTTCATTAATATTTTTTTATTCTTAGTTACTTCCAAAAAATTTTAGGCTTAGCTAATAGCGTTGGAATAGGCCTACACATTATGATTTTTTTTTTAATTTGATGTTAGAATCGTTAAATTAAGCTTCATATACGATTGTGTTATTCTCATATGATAAAAAAAGTAATATAATATTTAGATTAGCTTGTTTTAAGTATTAGTTGTATTTAGGATTAATAGTTTTTAGGTTTTATTCCAGAATGACATATGATTCTTTCGTTAGATTGCTATTTTTATATGGTATGCTATCATATCAAGTAGTTTGATATGATGGCACCTTTGAGGTAAAGTAAATAAAAATTGATAAAAAAATAATAAAGACCGATTTTGTTCAATACGAAGCGTTTTTCATTAAAGTATACTGAAAACTAACTATACGCTAAGTTTTGCATTGATATTACTTATTTTATCCATAAAAAAATGCTAAAGAAAAAATGGGGGCCATCATATCCACACTTCCCCAACCATTTTCGAGTTAAATATGAGGTGTCCTATAAGAAAAAAATAAATAATTTGTGTTTTATCTTCGAAACAGAAAAAGCAAATTAAACGGATAGGCTCATTAAAAAGTCTAATAAAAAGGTTCACCACAATGCCAAAATTTTTACAATAAAGAATCATGACATGATGATGACATCTGTAAACTTCACTTAAAATTTAGGCCCCACAAATGGGGGTGTGTTTTTTCTATCTCTTCTAGAAATACCCTTAACCCCCCAAAACCATAAAATTTTGGACACCCTGCACAATTTAAAAAAATAAGTACCTAGGCCCTTGGAAAAAAATTCAATTACTTACGAAAAAAATAATCTGAACATACCCAAAACCAGTTTTTACCTCTCCATACTAGAGGTATTGGTTTCACCAAAAAATTAACTTTTGCAAATTTTATGAAAAATGTGTAATTGGGTCAACATAAGTCTAAATAAACAATAAAAAAAGTTGTATGTCCGTCTGTATGTGTGTGTGCGTCTGTATAAACGATTTCGCAAAAACGACTTAACCGATTTTAGTGAAATTGGGCACAAAAAATTACTTTTCAAACAAGTTGCAGCGCTTCACAAAATATTGTACCTACCTATCTTTTTCTTATTTAATTAAAACTTATGTTTTTTTGAATTATGGATTACCAGTACTACCAAAATTTTTGTATACTTTACTGTTATACATAATTGAAGTTCCTAAATAAGAAATGTAAAGAGCGTTTTAATTTTCGTAAACAAAGAATGGATGATTAATTAGAAACTATTGAATTTATCAATGTTTTGTCACATTCACAGCCAATATGCCGCCCCTTAGATTTGCCGCCCCGGACAAATGCCCGGTTCGTCCGGCCCTAGAGCGGGGCCTGAGGGAAGGGGAGGTTAACTACCTCCCCCCCGTCCCCTTGAAATCCGCGCTTGAGTAACTACGTATAATTTTTTCAGTTATAAAAAACATAGATAAAAAGCAAACCACAAACAGAACTTAATATCTAAATACTTTTTTTTTTAAGTCTAAAATGCTTTTTGGTGAAACATTACCTTTTATATCGCATATCTCAAACATAAGATGCCTATCTCAAAAACAAATTCGTTTCCGATTTTTTTGGGTAAACCGGTCAATTTCGATACGTCTGTTGATATGCAGCAACGGTAAGCCCGTCAGACGAATTTCCGTCATAGTGATTTAAGCATTACTTACTGGCAATGTTCTTATCAACGAAAAAATATTGCCACACTTGTTCATTGCCTCGAAAACGTTATCAGGTATGTTTTGATTTAAGCTTTTGCCTACTTCTGACCAATATTGTTTCCAAATAGATACTGACTTCTCCCAATGAAAGTTCAAGAATTTGTGTTTTGGATTAATCAAACAGTTTATAGTTTTTAGAAACGACTGTAGCTAATTTTGCCTTGATTTTGGCTTCACGTTGTATAAAACTTGGTATGAATATGTTCAAGTCAAAAATACTTTTTTATGTCCAAATAGATTTTGTCTAAAACTGGTTTATAAATAGAAATTGTATAATACTGTTCTATATTTCCAATGGTTTTCTTGGTGTGACGAATTAAAGGTCAAACTGTCCCAAAATATTGTGGAGGGATTCTAGAATGTTTTATCGGAACTTTCTGCAATTTCTCGTTTTTTCTCCAAAGACTTCAGGGTTATTACCATCAGCATCTTTGTTGTGTACTTTTTTCTTTTTTTTTTCTGCGTTTACTAAGACGATTTAGATGTACGTGACTATGGTAACTTTCTATTTTAAGCAGCTTTAGGTATCGTTCAAAAAAATATGTGAATATTTTATTGTAATTTTAAATTTTTAGCAAAAGTTTTCTTCCTAATAAGACTCGGTCTGAATTGTTTCAAAGTCTATCCCAATCTATAATAAATGTTTAAATCCCAATCTACAATAAATTAATCATGATCAAGGGCCCCTGGGCCCGTATTCTTCAATTATGGGGACGGTAGTGCTCCCGGGAATTAGAAACGCACCTGGGCCCTTATTCTTCAATTTCGGGGAAGGGAATGCTCCCGGGAATCAGAAACGCACCTGATTGGTCAAAATCTTAGTTTTCTGTCACTATTCTGTCTATTTTGGCACTTATTACTTTGTTCTCCTCGTGTAAGGCAGGAGAGCAAAATCGCTCACAACTAATGACATTAGTGCCAAAACTGCCAGAAATGTGACAAGAAAATGATAATTCGGCCAATCAGGTGCGCTTCTAATTCGTGGGAGCACTCCCTTCCCCGAAATTGAAGAATACGGGCCCTGATTAGCCGAATTCTCATTTTTTTGTCACATTTCTGTCTGTTAGTTTTGGCAGTAATGGCATTTGTTGTGAGCGATTTTGCTCTCGTGCCTTACACGAGGAGAGTAACCGACGCAAAACCGCTCACAAACAAAGTCATTAGTGCCAAATCAGACAGAATGAGTGATATTTCGGCCAATCAGGTGCGTTTCTGATTCCCGGGAGTATTCCCTTCCCCGAAATTAAAGAATACGTGCCCTGGGAGAGCTAAAGCTCTCCCACTTTTTTACCCTTTACTTCGGTTTGTGTCGTGTGTTTGGTGTGATGTCTTAAATTTTAACAAATTTTCCTGCGATGCTATGACGTCATTAATTGATATAATTTTAGTTTATTTCTAAGAAAACTTTTAATAAATGGCATTCTTAAAATTTTCATCTGTGGCGCATTTATGATTTGGCAAAAAATCTATGTATACCACCACAAACCACTCCTTCTTGGCATCTAACCCAATCTACTTTTTCAAAATTTTACAATAAAACCTACGAGATCCAAATTTTTAAAGAATTTCTTGTTTTTTTTGTCAAAATTTTAGCCTGCGGAGCTATACCAATATTAAATATTGCTACAAATTTGTTTAATTAACGCGTAAAAAATAGCATTTTAGTGTAATTTTTTAATAATTTTTGCTTGCGGCGCAGTTAAGGGTTAATATTGAAAAAAATCTGCAAGTAATACTTGCTTGTAAAAATAAGTTTTTTTTTTCGTATACACTAACTCAACACCTATTAAACCGCCCCTCTCCCTTCCCTTCAGTTCAAGAGCTCAAGCAATAGGCACCTACCTAATTTTTAAAAGTTTGCCATAGGTAGGTAGTTGATTTTTATTAAATGATGAAACCCCCCCTCCCAGAGTCGATTTCTGGCTACGCCACTGATACTTATTACCAAACTCTTCTTTAATTGCTTTTTTTTAGAATGAGCTTCACCGTGTTCCTCGCAACGCTAACTGATTTTTCCTCGATAGTACCTACGTGTAATCAGTTTTTTCGGCAGATCGTATCCTGATTACATAATTCGTTAAAGCCTAAGCCTGAGCGCTTGTGTTATTAATACGGAAAAAGCCAATAACAAGTTTAATTTCATGAGTTTTACTTATTAATTTAAATACTGAATCAGGTTGTTAAAATAAGACCGGTGCACCACCGACTTGCACATGTCCTAAATTGATAATCAGGGAGTCAAGAATTATTTTGCTCAAAAAATGCAAGTCGTCCAGGCATAAAAGACATAAAAATATTTGTGTATATGTCCAAGATAAAACAAAGTTTTCAAATTTTAAACCACGTTTACTGCAATTAGGGAGTTTTTGGGCAGGCAAAAATATGATCAAATTTCAAGTAGTTGCTTATTTGTATTAAGGATATAATAGTGGCGTAGTAAGAAAATTTTTTGAGGGGGGGGATAGGTATAAAAGTATTCTAAACATAACAGCTCCTAAAGCGTATTCTAATCCTTTAGCGCCATGGGATTAAAAGTACCATTTTAGTCCCTAGATTTATAATGTACTATTTTTTTATCTTACTGGTATCGGTGCAGTTGTCACCAATACATTCTGCTCCTTTTGGCAAACATAAAGTCAAAATTTCAACATTTGTTTAGCAAAATCTTGATTTTATTAGTGACAACCATAAAGTAATTTACTTAATTACTTTATGGTGACAAAAGTACGTACCTACACTTACTTGGCTGCGCAACAAATGCTAACATTTTTATATGTGCTTGCTAAAACAACTACAAATTTACTTATGGAGCCCGAGGCTATAAAAATCTTAGATTTATAGTTCACATTATTAGATATATAGTTTGAATTAATTAAAACTCCCCATTTTAGACGGATCGACCCAGTGGTTAACACCCCTACTTTTCCAAGCCAAATGGGCACGGGGCATTTTGTCCGCATATTGCTTGAGTAACAACCTAAGTAATCGATTTTTTAACTATCTGATTTTTACGGGCTTAAACTGATTGTTTTTTAGCTTTATTTCAGGGTAGAGCAAAGGCGGGACGTTGCGGCAAAACTATAATTTTTTGCTGGTGATTCATGTAAAGGCTGGCTTTTATTCATGGGTACCCACGTAATACGCACATGCGTGCATGAGCATTCATAAGTGGAAAGCGGCCTGAAAAGAAATCTAATTTAGTAGCAAGTCTTTCTTTTGATATTTTAAAATATATTTAAAAACCTACCTCCCCCTTTTACGTACAAAGGCAAAAATTTTAAATCAAAAATGGAGAAAATTACCAATTAAGGATACGTTAAATTTTAAAAAAATACAAAAAGTTCAATTTTTCATTTGATTTTTGAAATCTAAATTTTTTTATCGAAAGTGTAAAATTATTATCTTATTGAGTGATCCAGACTCCTTAAATGGCCTGCAGAAACTGATAAACTTAACACCTTTCTAGTGTTGGAGGCTTTTCCACGTACAACCATACCCACCCTACCCTGTACTAACCGTCATACCCTACCTGATACAACCTTACCCACCCAACCCTGTACTACTCATCCTACCGTACCCGACCCAACCACACCCATCCTACCCTCTACTAACGGCTGACCTTATTAGAAACATATAACTACAAATAAAAAACCTTCGTAACTCCTCCGAAGTTGTAAATAATCAAAAACTTAACATAGTTCCATTGGGCTAACATACCTTGGTAACACTGGTCTAAAAAAAAGTCTCTGAATTGATTTTTTCAATAAAAACAGACTGGTATTTCGCGCTTCAAAAAACAATTTACTATAATTCCCACTAATGCCGATATTTTTAAACCACCCATTGAGTAAGACCAGATATTTTATTGTTCTATACAGTTTTTGGATCAATCTTGTTTTCTGCTGCTAGGAGGCGTATGGCCTTATGGGAGCACTGGCCTTATTTGGGACAAGTACCTTATATTTTGATCTAAATCAGAAATGCGTACATAAAGCACTGTGCTACGGTTGGTAAGTTAGGATTTAAACAGTATTTTAAGCACCCTTCTTTGCTCTTTTCAGCCCCCTACCCCCATAAAAAAAATCTAAAAACGAATGTTTGGGCCAAATTTGATAAAATTCGGTATAGCGACTTTTAAGTATTCGTGTCGCAGGCAGACATTCACCATCACAAGATTTTGTAAATAAAAAAAGCCACGGATGGCTAAAAATATAGGTAATCTTTGAAATTGAACAAAAAAACATTCTTCTATATTTATTTAAGGATTAAACGGGTAACAGCAAAAAACTTATTTTTACCAAAAATATTATATTGTTGCTCCATCATCGGGCTAAAAGAGTATTTAAATACT
Source organism: Oxystoma pomonae (assembly GCA_963921995.1). NCBI lineage: Eukaryota > Metazoa > Arthropoda > Insecta > Coleoptera > Brentidae > Oxystoma > Oxystoma pomonae. Next base: position 73,297,527 of record OY998166.1, on the reverse strand, counting down.
AAAAAGAGTTATATTGCTTAATCGAATAAAAACTGTGGATCAAAAATTACCAAAATTTTGCACAGCAAAGATTCGCCCAAAAAACAATCGCATGGTTTAAGAATTTAAATTAAATTGTTTTAATTGTTTTTATTTATTTTTTAAAAATTCGCTAATAAGTAAATTATTACCACGCGGAACTTCCCGGCACAATATTTTCAAACTCTCACTGTGTAAAAATGTAGGACAAATTTGATGGCCAGTCCCATTAATTTCCTTATTGTATTTTTTTAAGAAAATGACCTTAAATTTTTTTAAAAGCAAAGGATGTATCACAACATTATCCCAGCAAACACTGTTCCCTCGGGCCTTCGTCGGCCCGATGTCGATTGCCGCATTTGCCGTCATCGGCACGACGTCGATTTACGACATCGGACCAGCAGTATTTTTTTGTCCGCTTTGCAATGTAGGCCCAATGTATGTTTGCCGACGCAGCGTTAAACTGTAGCCCGCCGTCGAACCAATGATAAATTTAACTTTTTGCTGACATCGGCATACCGTCGCCGTACGATTAAAGTCCGATATGGTTAAACCACATGGTACCGACCATCCGCCCATAAGCTGCTTAATTTGGTCGGTCTAACGTAGGCAAGCTGGTCTCGGCCCGACATCGGTAAACTATTCAAGTCCGACATTGGTTTCCTAAAGCGGTCCAACGTCGGCGATTGACGAAGGTCCGTCGGTGGTTGCTTGACACGATCCGACATTGCCAAACTACAAATTTAATGCGGGTGCTTAACCAGTCGGGTGGCGGAAGAGGTGATTCTTGTAGAGAAGTACCACCATCTTGTCAAGTCCGCATTCTAGTTTTGAAATATGTTTGCTCATTATATATATAATATTATCTTCCACTATACATACAGGGAACATAGTGACATTAGCGCCATCTCTACATACTAGGAAGAAACTATTAAGCAGTTTAAAAATTTTAAAGTGACTTAATCGGACCATCGTCAATTGCCGATTCTGGATCAATCAAACAAAGTTCCAATCGAACCATCGTCGGCCCTAAAGCAGATAAAGTGGTCGTCGGCATAAAGTCGACTATAGTAAATCGGGCCATCGTCAGTTGCCGATTCTCGACCGATTAAGCAAAGTTCCAATCGGACCATCATCGGCCCTAAAGCAGAAAAGGTTTGCGTTGGCATAATGTCGACTATAGTAAATCGGGTCATCGTCAGTTGCCGATTCTCGTCCGATTAAAAAAAGTTCCAATCGGACCGTCGTCGGCCCTAAAGCAGATAAAGTGGGCGTCGGCATAAAGTCGACTATAGTAAATCGAGTCATCATCAGTTGCCGATTCTCGACCGATTAAAAAAAGTTCCAATCGGACCGTCGTCGGCCCTAAAGCAGATAAAGTGGGCGTCGGCATAAAGTCGACTATAGTAAATCGAGTCATCATCAGTTGCCGATTCTCGACCGATTAAACAAAGTTCCAATCGGACCGTCGTTGGCCCTAAAGCAGATAAAGTGGGCGTCGGCATAATTTCGACTATATTAAATCGAGCCATCGTCAGTTGTCGATTCTCGTCCGATTAAACAAATTTCCAATCGGACCGTCGTCGGCCCTAAAGCAGATAAAGTGGGCGTCGGTATAAAGTCGACTATAGTAAATCGGGCCATCGTCAGTTGCCGATTTTTGACCGTTTAAACAAAGTTCCAATCGGACCGTCGTCGGTCCTAAAGTGGTGTCGGCATAAAGTCGACTGTAGTAATGTGGACCTCTGTCAGTTGCCGATTATTGACCGAAAACTGAAAATCGCAATCTGTCCAACATCGGACCAGCTTGTAGTCGCCGATGCCGACACACTGCTGACGTTGTCGACATTGGCCCGATTCAACGCCGACGATTTGTGTTTGCTGGGATTATGCCGTTTTCCACAAGGTAGGCGTCCGCAATCACCCGACACAATAGTTTTTTCCCCTTTTTTTTACGTGATTTTTTTCCAATGCTGTAAAGTTTTAAGCTCCTCATCAATTTAATACGGTGGTCGGTTGTTACATTACGTATTACGTTAAATTAAATTGACTTCAATCAATATTATGATTATGACTTAAATTAAAAAATTCAAAATTAATGAATGTTAGAGCTTTTACTTTAAAAAAAGACGAGGTTTTTAAGTTCGACACGTATATTTTTGTAAGATGATCGATGTTAACCTCCGTATTTTTTTGATTCTAAAATTAGAAAATATTTAGTAGAGCTTAAATCTGAAAACAGCAAGTTTGTAACAGGACTGGTTCAAAAGTAAAATGAATTTTTTAATTTTTAAGGGTCTTTAAAAAAAGACGAGGTTAAAAGTTTGACTTGTATAAGGTGCGTTCGGGTAATGCACTCCATTCACTCTTTTTGATTTCTTTTACGCCAAACCGTTCGGGTATTCAAATGGGAGTGAAAAGTTCAGCGGCTTTTAGCGTTCGGGTATTAGGAGTAGAGCAAAAAGAACTCACTCCATAAGTCCCACCTCGCGAAGGTAGAGTGCCGGTGTGGGCATGCGCAGTCAGTAATTCGGCCACATTTTGTGCTTTTTCGAGGCTTTTTTAAATTATTTTGTACAATCAGTTTCAGTTAAATTAATTGGTAACCTTTTCTAAAACTACGGTTCCTTTATACGACGAATCATCGTACAAAATTTACTTTTAGAAATTAATTGGACCCTCAATATGAGGCAAATTTTCAAAAAATTTCATTTAAAACCAGCAAAGATTTGTTTTTGTTTGTACACCAAACGAAAACATGCAAAGAACACCTTATTCAAGGTTAGGTTATCTTACAGCTTGCACCTTTTACTCCAAAGCGTTCGACTATTACAATTTCACTCCAAACACTCTGCCGCACTCTCACTCCACTCCTACACCACACCACTCCTACTCTTTATTATTACCCGAACGTACCTTTAGATGTTTGTTCCAGCATAACTTTCAAACGGCTTACGCGTTTTTATAATTCCTTTACCTACTCGCGTGCGGAAAGTAGTACTTTTAGTTAACGTTATGGCACTTTACCGCATTCCGACTACGTTTATTTCAGAAAATTAAAATACAGATATTTAAATTTCTTCTTTGGGGATTTTTGAGGCTTGTAGGTAAAATCTTGTACCTAACACATGCGTAAAGTATCTTTTTTTTCAAACGAACAGAAAATAGCCACTTTCCGTACGATTTTTCATACGGAAAGTTCTACATTACAAGGCATGTTCTTTCGAAACATTTCCACACTCCAGAAAGGACCTTTTTGTTTAATTTTCCGGTCCCTTGATCCTTTTCCGGTCCCATTTTTGGCCAAGTTGGCTATGACTTCTTGTTGACAGCTTTTAGCTTGTTTTTTTTTGGGCAGTTTTGACACTTCTAAAAAAGCTGTTTTAAATTTGTTTCAAAAGTTTTGTTTACAAAAATGGATTCAGATCTAGAAAATGAGTTGAATCCGGAGGAAATAATAAAAGCTGCTTCAAGAGTCACATACACCGAAAAATCGACCACACATTTTTAATTCTCAAAGTAAGAGTATACTATAAATATAGGTAAATAAAGAACAAACCTAGAAATCTGCCTTTTATGAGCTCTTTTATCATTGTTTTGCTTGATAAGTTGGCCATGGTTGGCCAAAACTGGTCGTCAGTCATCACTGATTTAACTGTGTGAAGCTAATAGGCACTACACTATAATTTTTCTAATGTTTTATACAATTTTGCACAAGTTAAAAATACAAAAATCATTTATAACCACAAAACTTTACTTGTTTTTCTTAGTTTTCATCTTAAAAACTACCGGCCTTAGCGGCAATGGCTATCTAGCCAACAAGAAGTAGAAAATATCAGGGGACTGTTCATAAATTACACAACACGGCTAGGCGTCGACGAAAGTGATAGATACTAAAACATTTTTTCTGATCGTTTGAAAAAAAAAGTACGTACGATACACGACCGGAAAGTGTCTTTACAGGTCTCCGCAGGTTTACAGGACTCGCCTGCGGCTCGCCCTGTAAATTTCCTGCGTCGACCTGTAAAGACCAATTTTCCGGTCTAGTGACGCAAATACCTATTACCGCCCTTGCCGGCTTGACCGAACGAAGCGAAGCTTTTTTAAATAAAAACAACATACTTACTCTACCACTTTCATGTACGAAAAAATAAAAAAAAGTTATTAAAAGCGTTTTTAAATATAAGCGTTTTAGAAAAGCTTTTCACAATTAGAAAATTAAAACTTTTTAACAGAAAATTGCACCGACTAAAAATATCGACTAAACGTAGGTAGATATACAGGGTGGATTCTTTAAACGGAACGGTGCTTCTATATAGCGGGTTAGAATTTGGTTGAATAAAAAAATCCAAAAACACGTCAACTAAGATTTGAGAGATGTCATTTACTTTACGAGGTATGGCAATTTTTTATTTTTTTTAAATAGGACACCCTGTAATTTTGCAATTTTTGAAACCTGCAAACAATTCTCTCTTCAGCAATACCACACAGTAGGATCTATCTTTTACGATAATCAAGATATTTTTATTTAAATCTGTATGGAAAACTTGGATATTCATAAAAATATCCCCCGTAAAACAGGACATAGACAACAATTCCATGCAAGTTTAAATGCCTCTATCTTGGAAACCATAAGAGATAGAGTATTAGTGTGTGGTATTCTCAAAAAGATATTTTTTTTAAAATTCAAAAATGTCAAACTATACAGGGTGTCTTATTTTAAAAAAATTATTTTTTTGCCATATCTCGTAAATAAAACGACATAACAAAATCCAAGATAGCACGATTAAAGAAAATTAAAAATCTTAGTCGAAGTGTTTTTGGATATTTTATAAAACCAAATTCTAACCCGCTAGAAGCAACGTTCCGTTTAAAGAATCCATCCTGTATAAACTACACAGTATAAAATAAAATCAATTTTATTTTTACGCTAGCTCAAGACCCCGCAGCTTCGACTGCCGTTGTACCCGTTTTTTCTTGCTTTAAATGGTCATAACTTTTGTTCTCATGAACTGATTTTGATGGAATGCCTATGTACTCCCCAGGTGTCCAAAAACTGCTACAGTGGAAGTCCTATCAAAATCGGTCCAGTAGTTTTTGCGTGATACTGGAAGACAAAAATGCTAAAAACTGGATTTTTGTTATCTATATCGTTTACTTAGAAGGAAACACCGAGAGCTTTTAAAAAATATTTAATGTATAGATAAAATCCAACTTTTATGAAGACGTTGTCTATAACTAGTCTACTATAAGTAATAAGGTACCTATACAGGCGCCAACTTAATAAAAGTTGGATTTTAAAGCATTAATTTATTTTATGCTTTGGACTGAGTACTTTTTTAAAGTCGGGTCAATTTTTGTTAAAAAGTTTTGTTGCCATTTCCTTTATTTTCTAAGCTTAATTAAAGTTTTGTCTATTCAATGCAAAGATCGTAGAACCAGGCCCGGGACAATACTGCTCTGCTAATAAAGAGTAGCAAAAGCAACATTTTCTAACTTTTGAAAAAAAGAGCTCCAAAGTTTTTATATTGGTTTTTAGCCTATAACCACCGACGTAACTACGGGGGGGGGGGGTGGAGGCTGGGAGAATTATAGCCTAGGAGTTGTCAGTCATACGACGGGGCCAGTGTAATGTCTGAGAAACATAAGGGCTTCTAATGTTTAATAAGAGAACATCCTTCGGCAATAAACATTCCTTGTTTAGCACATGGACTATGGACTGAATTTAGTTGTTGTTGACGCATTTACAAAAGCCTCTACAGAAGTCTAGACAAAAGTTGCACCAGCAGCTTCTGTCTTTAATACATTAGAGGCATTGTATGTGCATTTTTCGAAACCAGGAAATCATGAAAAACTCAAAAAGGTTGCAGAGAGCTTGAGTATTACATTTTTGGAAGTATCTAACATTTCTACTATTCGCTGATCATGTCGATTTGAAAATTGTAAAGCAGTTTTATTAAACTTTGGGACGATTAAAATGGCACTAGAAAGTGAAGTAACTGATAACCAGGATAGACATGCCGTTGAAGCTACTCTCGGCAAAGAAAATTTAATGGCACGCTACAATCTCTAGAAGAAACTGGAAACAGCTTTGAAAATATTTATTCTAAAATCCAAGACTTCGCCGATAAACATGTTATTTCTTTAGAACCTATCAGAGTATCAAAACACTTTTGGACATGACAACGGGATAGAATTGACATCAGATGTAAGATGATTAGATAACTGAAAAATAAACATCCAATACCAAATAATGGATAATTTAGCAGCTAATTTTAGGGAGAGATTTTTAAACTTGCCATTTGTCAAATTGATAGTTGTTTTATTTAAGTTAAACATCAAAAAAAATCAAGATTTTATTGAAAATTACACTACAATTGCAGCTGTGGATGTATCTATGCTTGAAGCTGAGATCTTGGTAGTAAAAACTTTACAAATAAATTTAAAATCTATCAAATGCTATATTAGACAAGACTTTTGTCCGAACCTCTAAAAATTAATTCAGATTCAGATTCAGAACTACAATGGGACAAACCCGATTTTCTAGTGTGTCAATTATTAACATCGAGAATGATTTAATTAAAGAAGAGATTACAGCAGACCACGTTTTGGAAATATATTCACAAAAGACAAGGAAGTTGCAGTTAATTTAACTTAATTTATAGGAATAAAGTTACGCTTAATTTAAGTTAAGGTAATAATACATAATAATAAACGGTTTTAAGAAAAAGCCTGTTTTGGCGGGGTTAATACAGCATACCGGTATGTATAGTAACAGGGTGACCGGTATTTTTGCGCGTAACTACACCTTACCATGACGTCACATTTACCTTAAGTGTGACGTCATGGTAATATTGCTTATTTCTTTGGTTCGCAATCCTGAATATGAAAATAATTGTAAACAATATTTTGTAATTTTTGTTAAATGTTTGAAAAGTTTTATGGTGGAAACAGACAACCTTAAGTTAATTAGTTCATATGTCTGCCTCGCTTATGCAAACAAAGTAAAGTACTTACATTTAAAATATGTATAACCCGACAATGAAGTGTACCAAACCTGTTGTATAAACCATGGAAAATATGGGACTTACAGGCTAAAAAAGTGTGGCCCAGCTCTAGGAAAGTCGAGGACACTTGGGCTTCAAACAGGTGGGTGTTTTGTCAACTGACAACAAAGGTAGAGCGATTTAGTGTAGTGAATATCATATGGTTTATGATAAAGTTGATTTTGGTATTTTCAGGACATAAATAGGGGGCCCTTGAGCACTACGTGTGTAAATTTGAGCCCCACTTTCACAGAGAATGTAAAACTTCCAAGATTAATGAGGACAGGAATTAAAAACTCAACTAATGGACCAACACCAGTTTCTAGTAGGTTTGTACACCAGACAGATAAAGGCGGATTCAGAGTTCCGTAAGCTAAGTGGTATGAGGTATGCGGTAAGACGCAAAGAAAATATCAAATCAAATCAAAAAGTTTTATTGTCGAAATTTTACAAAAAAATTGTTAACAAAGCAAACTTAACTGGGCTAAACATATTTTAAATTTATTAATTTTTGACCTTGTACTTATTAAAAGAAACAGTATTCATATATATTTACCTCAAAAACACTTTTTTTTTTGTCACATAGTGCCCACTAAAACTAAGGCTGGTTACACTAGCGAAATTGTTAAAAATTTGTAACTAAAAGCGAGTAAAAGACATGAGTGGTACAATGGGAAACACATGCTGCTCTTACCGCTTATGACTTGCAGCTTACAGAATACTATAAAGAGCAGCATGTGTTTGCTATAGTTTATTTTCCTTGCGTCTTACCGCATACCTCATACTGCTTACCTTACGGAACTCTGAATCCGTCTTTAGTCTTTTTTTTCTGATAGGTACTTTATAAATCTAATTTTGTTGTTTTAGTTGACCGGGTTAGTATTTGATATAATATAAAAACAGGTTTATGCAGCAACTTAAATTAGATACTTAATTTTTCATCTCTGTCTTTTAAATAGAGATGTTAGAAAAATATAGAAATATAAAATTAGGCACTAAATTTAAAAATTGTGCATTAAGTTGCTGGGTTGACACATCTAATATATACAAAATGTATCACATGGAGAGAGAATTAAATAAATTATTTTAGGTTACTGCGGAGACCAGAAAAACCTTTTCGGCTAAAAAGTTGACTATTGGATAAATTTACTTTTTTTTTGTACTTCAGTGCAAAATGAACTTCCTGTATTTTGATTCCACCCTCTGTGTGAGCAATCGAAATACAGGAAGTTCATTTTGCACTGAAGTATAAAAATCTCTTGTTTTTTCATTAATTTTAGTGCTTTTTTAGGGTTTTAATGATGTTTTATTTAAAGTATTTAAGTTTTTTAAAAATTTATCTAGAAAAAATAAATTTCAATGTAGGTAATTCCCTTATTTCTTAACCTCAGTAAAAAGTAAAAGACTACAAAATGAACATCATGCTCTAGGAACTGTAATTCAAATAAAACAAAAATCATTTAATCAAACGGATCTTTTAACAGAATATAATAATGGTTTCCAGATTATTCTCAAATTCTGAAACATAAAAGATTTTGATGGAAAAATTATTCCTTAACCTATGATTTTAAACCACCGGCGGACCGGCGAAGTTTGGATAATGAGAAAGGGTGGTCGTGCGATATAGAGGGTTTTCCTTTTTCTAATTTTTGAGAAGAATCATTACTATTCATTTAATATTTTATTAATTGTACTCGTGTTGTCTCATAAGAGTTCTAACAAGTAAAATAAAGGTAAATTATAACATACCACGAGCATCTAACTAGCTTCGAAAGGTAGTTAGATAGTATGGTATGTAAAACGTCATACCTGACGTCATGTTATCTCATTGTTACTCGCAAAAATAAGATACAAAAATGTATATTTTTAAAGTTCAGTATGTTTCGTGTTTTTCCCAAAAAAATTATTTCTTGGTATTGCCTCTTCAAAATAAAATATAAATTAATACATTTTTACTTACAAACTACCTGACATTTGTTTTTTTTTGTTTTTAGGCTGGCAACAATACCAGATATGTCACGTGACTGCTATAACTGTATTTATGTTTTTAAAATTAACCTTGCAGATGTAAAATAAATGTGTCAAATTTAAACTATAGGCCGAATTTTTTTAAATTAAAACGCATTTTATTGAAAACAGTTTGTAATATCCACGTTTTTATTGTGCAATGTGGCAACAAGGCGAATTAAGTCTGGCAACAACATACTGTGACGTCATTAATTTCGCCATACCGGTATGCTGTATTAACCCCGCAGAAACAGAGCTAAAAACATCACTGTCTTTTATTCCTGACTATCCCAGCTAGGCCCCCTCCAGATCAGAGAGTTAGTTACGCCGGTGCCTATAAATTTTTTTCTAAGGGTGGTACAATTTTTTTAATTTTTAGTTCGATTCACTGCAAAAAACTCAATTTTTCAAAATATTATTTAAAAATGTTTTCAAGATTTTGTAAAATTATACAGAAACAAAAGCGTATGTGTATTTGGATTTGTATTTTTTCCAACGTTCTTAAGAAAAAGAGCATAATATATCGCTAAATTGTCACGTATGCCAATTTTTAAAATATCAAAAAACTTCAACAAACTAGGAAAAAAACATATACCCGCACCAACAACAAAACTAAAGCAAATTGTAAATAAAATACGTGCGTGTCCTTTGACTTGCCCTTGGAAAAAGACGCGCAGTATCTCACATTACTAAAGAAGAAGAGCTTCCATCCAGGAAGAAACTGGACTCGAGCGTATGTTACAAAGAAATTTTTTAGTATTATGAAAGGGAAAGTGTGATATATGCTATTGTTTGTTACTTATTCTCTTCTTTCTTCAAATGGTAGGTCTCACAAGTTTTTGAAATGTTTATTATCCAATTAGTTAAGAAAATGAAAAAACGTCAATTTAGAAAAAAGGGAAGCAGAATAGGGGTTCTCCTCAACCTCAGCCTTAACAAAAAATAAAAATGAGAAATTACCATTTTTACCTAACAATAAGAAAACAATTTTATATTTTTATTTTAAACCTAAAAGCAATCGCACAATTTGTTATTACAGTTGCTAATTAATTATATTTGTCAGCTATAGATAGAGTTTCCCATCAACTATTAGAATTTCGAAAATAGTTTAAACTATAAAGTCAGTAAAAGTTTTGCTAAAATTTATTATAATCGAAAATACTCATCCTGAAATTAATTCTATGTTTCGGACTTCCATTGTCTATATTTTATTTACACACGACGTTTCGATCAGTACAATCTTTGATCGTCTTTAGGTGTAAACCCCAATCTATTTCTAAGGCTACGTAATTATATACTATGGAAAATCACTCAACCGTGAAGTTTAACAAGTTGGTTTCGCCCAAGCTGGGGCTTCCAAATATTTGGAATTTCAACACTTGAAATACTCTGATTCTAGCCAATGGCAGCTTCAAGGAATTTTCCAGATGTCGCCAGTAAGGTACTTATACGATCTCAAATCAGCTTTTATCGCTGGAACAAGTCCTTACTGACAGAAGAACTGGGACAACGGTTTCAGGAGAATCGAGAAAATACTATAGAGGAAGATTATCAGCCGATTCTGTACAAAATCACATGAACCTGCAACCATCTACGACAGACTTGGCAAGCGAAGGAAACTCGCCCATCAACAGCCACAAAGCCAATCGACCACCGACACTGTAAGAACCATCATTAATGCGTCAAAGAAGACATTGACACACATGGAAGGAAACTTACTTGCCAAAGGACTTTTCCATCGCTCCTAAGAAGATACCCACTATCGATATCATCACCGCCATAAAAAGTCATCCTCTTTCACGACAAGACGCCGACAAGTTCAGACATCAAGTAAGGACTATTATTGACAAATCTATTAAGCATACCTCTAACCATAGCAAGACAGAGGAAATCACGTTGAAAATTTTTCAAAAGGACAAATCAGTGATTTTGGACATGGAAACCTATGACCAGGAAGTTGAAGAGGTAATCAATCGAAAGTAAGGTCTATAGAACTTTAAAAAAGTATTCCAGATAAACTACGGACAACACAAGGTCTCAACTTACACCACATCATAGCAAGCCTCCTCATCTATACGGACTGCCCAATCACAACTTCCAGAAATTCTCCAACAATTAATTTTGTCTAAATTCCTTTTGAAAATTATTCAACCTCAGGCAGGCAACACCTCTTCATTTGTAGAAAATTCCAACCATTTTGTTAATATTCTTGTCTTTTGTTTTAGGACTAGAGGATATATTTGTCAGTTTTGATGTCGAAAGTCCAATATCCCGATAAGGAAATCACTAGATATTATTAGACAGAGACTGGTTGATGATGAATTCCTTTATGAACCTATCAGCCTGCCGCTGGAGGGAGTGATGAAGTTGTTGGAGTGCTGTCTACATTATTCTTATTTTCAGGTGAAAGATAGGTTTTATGCTCAGGATGACGGTCTGCCAATGGGTTCATCTTCGCCAGTGGTGGCCAATACTTACATGGAGTGGTTCGAATCACATGCGGTTGATATTGCGACATATAAACCTAAGCTCTGGGGGAGATATGTTGATGATACTTTTATTGTCTGGACCGGGAATGACCAACAACTTTCAGAATTTTTTCAACACCTAAATAAAATAAGACCCACCATTAAATTCACAATGGAACAAGTGAGAAATTGTCAAATTCCTTTTCTTATCAAGCGAGTAGAAAGCGACATTAGAACAACAGTCTATCGTAAACCCACTCACACAGGACAATATTTAAATCAAGGTTCAAATCATTCTGTTACAACCGAATGTGGCATAATAAGAACTTTGTATAACAGAGCCGTTCAAATATGTAACAATTCTCATGACTTGGAAATAGAAATAAGAAACATTAAGAAGGATCTGCAGCAGAATGGTTACAGCCTTAAACTTATAACAGATACCATTTATAAATTTCAACAAACAGGACAGATATTACAAGACCAAAATTAGGCAAATGTATTCCTTACAACTCCATGCATTAAAGGAGTATGAGAGAAAATTCGAAGAGTAGGAAACAACTTTAATACTAAAACAGCTTTTAAATCTAATAATACAATTAGAAGCCTTCTTAGTAAAACAAAACCGGAGAACAAACAAAATAGGGAATGCATTTACCAAGTTCCTTGTGAGTGTGGTGAATCATACATAGGCGAAATAAAAAGACCACTATCTGTTAGGCTTAAGGAATATCGACGAATACCCAAAGAGGTGAAACAACGAAATCAGGAATCGACGAACATGTATGGTCAAAATAACACCGAATGAAGTGGACAGAATCAAAGGTTTTGCACAAGGAGTCACACTTGAAGAAACGAAAATTCCTTGAAGCTGCCTTTATTGGGCAGAATCAGGGTGTTTTCAGTAAGCCAAGCGTTGAAATTTCAAATATTTGAAGCGGAGCCAACTTTTTAAACTTCACGGTTGAGTGAAGTCCGAAACACAAAATTAATTTCAAATACATCATTGTCTCAAACATTCAAACAAATACTCATCCTGTTCTAGCTCTACTGCAACAATAACACTACGTTTTCTGTATCTCACAATTCCTGTGACTGTATGTAGTATCGGAAACCATCCTTTTCAAAACTTAAATTAATAAACATATTTAAGGAACACTATATAGGTCGCAATTCTTCAGAAACTACAAAAAATCTCACCCGTCAGAATTCTGGAAAGTGGCGATTTGTACTTATCGCCTCATTTAAAATAAAAACACAGCAACCTTCATATTTATCCTAACGTTGTAGGAGAAACTGCGTCATTTTTTATTAACATTTGTAAATTTAATATTTTAAAGATATTCTGCAGGACTAGTTTATGGCGGAGCTAAATTGTTACTACGCGTACCAATAAACGTCGAAAATTCTCACCATGTAAAAGGAAAGACAGAATTTGTGTGACTTTTTTGAACAGTGACAGCGAAATATTCCATGGCTATCTATGGTTTTGTATGTTAAAAGTTTTAAAGGTTTGTTTACAAATAAAAATATTTAAGAAATATTAGCAAATAGTCCTGACAAAAAAGCATTAAGTGTAAACTTGTGTGTGTAGAAATCGTCAGATTTTTTGTAAGGGTGAGATTTTCTGACGGTTTTTGAAGAATCGCGACCACGTGTCAAAATCGGTTGTCGTTTTTGCTAGTTGTCTCCATTGACAATGCAGTTGCCCGATCGGGAATTATTACAACATTTGCTTCCCCTCTTGAAAAGTAGTTTTTTTAGGTCACGTACTATTTATATTTTTGTACCTTGTGACTTTTAGTTTTTAGCACTGTCGCGTCGAGAGAGGGGATTTTGGGGTAACCCCCCCCCCCCCGAAAAGCCTGGTTATGGTCACATTTTTAATTCAAATTAAGTTTTTTTTATTATTTATTCCTAACCCCTCCCCCCCCCTAAGTCAATTCGGCGGTGCGCTACTGTTTTTAGCATATTTGTTCATAAAATATTTTCATATTTTATCTAGTTTTCTCAATTTTCAGTAAGTAGTTTATGGTTTTACTCTGTCAATATGTAGTTAAGAAAAATAAAAATACAATACTAGTTAAAATTACGTACTTTGTTGTAGTCTTTTATTTTTTCTTCCGAGCAAAACAGTCTGATTTTAAAGAGGTTTCCAAATATATCTTTAAAAAATAAAAAATTGTTAAAAAGGAACAAGTCCAGGAAGGGGGGGGGCGAAATTGCTTCGAACCAGGGCCCGCTGGCCTGTTTTTAGGGATCTTTTAATTTAAAACATCTTCATATCTTAATTTTCCACCTATTTTAAGTGAGTTTTACAAAGACCTGTCAGTCTATCTCCCTCAATTTACAATTTCAGCAACTTAGTTACATTCCCATCCCCTTCCTTACTCTTCTCACCCCCCTCCCAAACTCGTTTTTTTACTAATCTCAAACAAATTTTGAATATAATTATACATGATCAAAAGCTTTATGGATTTTAATATTCTTATTAAAAAATCAATTTTAAAAACATTATTTTATTCAAAAACTACAATTTAATTTTACACACCAAATATACTAAAAATAATTAAAATTGTATTTTTTATCTAGATAATAACAAAACCCGTTACTACAGACTAACAATATTATTTACAAACAAAACTAATATTTAAACTTATATGTACATACAAATAAGTATACAAATTACTATTAATAAGACTAATAAGTTAGATTTACACAATTCTTTGGTTTTTCAGCTGTATGAAAAACTTACTTCATAGATTTTTTAAAAATTTCAGAAATAAGTTTTTGTGCTTAGTTTTAAGGAAATAATTTAATTAGGAAGTGCAAAATTTAAATGGAAACTTGGTCTAAAAAAGATTAACAGTAACATTTTACATACTTTTCTTTCATTAGCTTAACATTTTATTGATATAGATATACGTAGATCGCCTTAACAATATTTACTTTGGCGAAATTTTATCAGGTAACGAGAAAAACAGCTAAATTTTGTATAAAAAGGTAGAAGACTAGATCCTAGATTTTTTTTACAGTAATATTAAAATATTGACATTTACTATACATACAGGGTAGATTCTTTAAACGGAACGGTGCTTCTAGCGGGTTAGAATTTGGTTAAATAAAAAAATCTAAAAGCACGTCAACTGAGATTTTTAATTTCCTTTAATCTATGTCATTTAGTTTACGAGGTATGGCAATTTTTTTTTTAAATAGGACACCCTGTATATTTTGCAATTTCTGAAATCTGCAAACAATTCTCTCTTCAGTAATACCACACATTAGGATCTATCTTTTAGGCTAATCAAGATATTTTTATCTAAATCTGTATGGAAAACTTCGATAGTCATTCAAATAGCCCCCGTAAAACAGGGCATAGACAACAATTCCATGCAAGTTTAAATGCCTCTATCTTGGAAACCATAAGAGATAGAGGATTAGTGTGTGGTATTGTCAAAAGGATAATTTTTTTAGAATAAAAAATTTCAAACTATACAGGGTGTCCTATTTAAAAAAAATATTTTTTGCCATACCTCGTAAACAAAACAACATAAAAAAAAATCCAAGATAGCACGATTCAAGAAAATTGAAAATTTCAGTTGACGTGTTTTTGGATTTTTTTATAAAACAAAATTCTAACCCGTTAGAAGCACCGTTCCGTTTAAAGAATCCACCCTGTATACAATATATATATATATACAGGGCGACTTATAATAATATTCTTAAATGCATTTATTGGTGTATTGTATATCGCAAGAAAACACCTGTTTAAATAACGAATTCAATTTTAAAGTGACCCTGTATATTCCTTCATGTAACAAGTATTTTTATCACTTTAAGGGACGGTATTGGGTATAAGAATACTATTCTGTTGATAACCTTTTTAGAAAAGGAAAATCAATGAGTAAATCTTAAATTTATGTATCTGTATCTGACTTTTACCTTTTTGAGAGTTTTTTATTATTTAAAGAGAAAATTTCTGTAGATGACTCCTTATCCCCTCTCCCCCACTTGGTCGGTAATACAAGGCCTATTAGTGAAGCCTTAGTATATTGTTTCTGTGGAGCTACCTTAAGTTATCTTTGGCTGTTTTTAACCTTATGAATTAACTTAAACCGTGTTACTTTTTTTAAACTTTCAGCTTAGCACAAAAGAAATGGAAGAATTTCTATAAACTACCTAATAAAATATAACCATTTCAATTCTTTCCCCCACCCCCAGGGCGCTGGACATGACTTGGAAAGGTTTGCTGCGGGTCAAATCGACTGTTTTGGCCTAAAAACCAACTGTGCAAACCTCATTTTTTCTGAAAATAATGGACGTAGCCCGGGAACTAAAAAGAGTGGCTAAATTCTCGTGTATAAATTTTCACCTTAAGGTAGGTCCAGACTTCAACATTTACTACGTTTATTTCGTGCATTCTATCCGAATGAAGAAGTCGTCGAAATTATCGCCTTTTCTATCCGGATAAAGTTTTCAAGTCCATTCTAAAACTTTGCAGGATTGACTTCAAAATTCTATCCGGATAGACCAAAATAAACGCTTCTATCCGGATACAGCAGGCTAATTTGAACTACAAGGGTCTGAAGGATTTTTTCTTTAAGGATTTGTAATAAACAAATTTTCTTTTTCTATTTCTTTTAAAGCAAAAATTGAATGATTTCAACAAAACACAACCTCTAAATATCCTACTGACAACTTGGCATCAAGTTAGGGCCAAACCAATTTTAATTCAACTGTGAACTAAACGCCTAGGATTAAGGTTTAAATTTCGATCGCGATCGAGTTTCTATCCGGATAGAATGCACGAAATAAACGTGGTAATTATGACCCGATCGAACAGAGACAAACTGAGCGTGCAAGAACAAGCAGAAAAAATAGTAATAACAAAAGATTGTTGCGTTCGAGCGAATGTAAATATTTTAGTTGCTCGAAGTTTTCAGTCTACTTCACAGTCCTCGCGTTATTTTGCCTTGTACCTCAATGACGCAATTCGACACGAATGCTGCGAACAGCCCGAATTTGCCTTTTCCCGTCAACTGAATAATTGACCATTCTCAGAGTTTGACAGGCTGGGTAGCAAAAAGGTTTGCCACCAAACTAAAACAAAATGACCAACAGAAGAAATAAACAAATCGACAGGTAAATTTTGGTGGGAACCCTGATTTTCAACATTTTAATTTGTGCAAATAAGCAAACGGGCAAAATTTACACAAAAAGTAAAGATATAGTGTAATAAAATCCCCGCGGGGTTACTGCTGCAGAGTGAGAACCATGAAAAGCTGGTTTAAAGATCAGCTCATGCTCTAAAACATGTTCAAAAACGAGTTGTAAAGATTTGGCTTCTATAAACACTTAAGCTTAATTTATAAACGCGTTCGCGGTTAAAGTTCGCATTCGGCGTTCGTAAGTTTTTAGTTGTGAGTTCAGAAAACAGCATTTATAAACGCAGTTCGTTGCTGAAATTTTATTGGTCTTTCCAAGGTCAAGTGAATATGATGTAAAACAGCTGACATAAAATTATAAACTAACAAAAAAAAATCGGAAAAAATTTTGCACGTTTGAAAGTGATTCCTTTTCATAAGGATTTTGGAAAAAAAATTGATAGAGAATTCCAAAAACTGTTTGACTTCTTGATGGTCACAATTCTTATGTAGGTATATAGCCCACAAAAAGAAAACAACAAAGAAAAATGGCTGAAATAACAGTTGACTGAATTTTGATTGGTTGATGCGAACCTCACCAACTACCAACATAAAATTTGGTTATCTCTGAACTGCGAACGCGGACGCGAAAGGCAAACGCGAACGCGAACTTTTATTATAAATGGAATTACATGTTTCAATAAGGTGATCTCCAACGCGCGAACTACGAACTTCAACTGCGGACGCGAACGCGTTTATAAATCCCGTGCTACCTAGAAATGGATAGCATAAAGACTTTTCACTGCTTTGATGAGGAATTCGGCCAGTTACAGATATGCCTCGAGATATGCGTTTGTTTCTTTTTGCAAATTAAAAACAAAAAAGTTCGATTATGTCGAAAATCAGGGTTCCCACCAAAATTTACCTGTCAATGTTTTATTTTTTTGTTGATCATTTTGTTTTATTTTGGTGTCAAACCTTTTTGCTACCCAGCCTGTCAAACTCGGAAAATGGTCAATTCAGCGAATAATAAATCCCATTGAGCAATTTGAATTTACCGACAAGCTCCGGAAAATATTTGGCGCGTTCGGTTCGGCTAGGAGATGCGACCTTACTGGGCGAATTCGGGAATACGCGGTCAGTTCGTTCAGTGGATCGATAAATTCCAAAACAGGGAAAAGTTAGATACATTCATCTGGGTTAAATTAATGCATGGCATAAGAATGGTAGTAGTAAATGATGGCACATTTTTTATTTTCTAAAATTCAAAATGGCATCCTTGAAACGGGAAAATCTTGCCCTATCATAGGTATAGGGCAAATTCTATCTCTATTATTAAATATACGACAGTTACAATATTGCATTTCCATCACGTATACATAGTTTGTTTCAACCAGGGCCGGTGCTAGGGCCGGGCAAGCCGAACCCTTTCCCGGGGCGGCAAACTTAGGGAGCGGCAATTTCGCTGTAAAATTAGTTATCTTATGAAAGAAGGAAAAGGCTAGATC
This sequence comes from Oxystoma pomonae, assembly GCA_963921995.1. Classification (NCBI taxonomy): domain Eukaryota; kingdom Metazoa; phylum Arthropoda; class Insecta; order Coleoptera; family Brentidae; genus Oxystoma; species Oxystoma pomonae. The sequence goes on along the minus strand of OY998166.1, from coordinate 73,279,336 downwards.
ATTTAATGAAAAATTCATCAAATGAAATTTTAATAAAAGCTACTTTTAAAATGTTTTACCAATGATCATTATAAATCCATTTTTTTACCGGTTTTAAATAATTCTGAAAAAAATTGCTTTGCCTTTTTTCTTTTCTTCTGCGCAACAAAAAATTTTTTATTTTAGAGCAAAAATCATAAATGTCAAAATTCAAGGTTTTGCACTGTCAATTTTGCTCTTAACGTTTTATTTCACTACGAATCATGGGAAGAGTGGCAAAGGGACGGCGTTTTACCTTTCTGTCTGGGGCGGCGGAACTGCCAGCGCCGGCCCTGGTTCCAACAAAAATAAGACGAATAGGTACTTTTTTTGTTTGCGAGAGGATTCAGTTTTTCGACACGCCTCCTTCGAGACATGAGTTTCATGCTATGATCATGCTTGAGTCGCGCGACTTCCCAGGCAACCAGTCACGTCACGTCATGTGCATTTGACATTTTATTTGGGACTATCATTCCACGTGATGTAAATAACGTCAAATTTACGTCGAAATTTGGACTTCAGGAAACCAGAAACACAAGTCACGCGAATTTGACGTGTTATTTCGAACTAACATTTGACGTGACATAAATGACGTCGAATTTTAGGCTTTCAGATAACCAGAGATATACAAGTAACATTTTTCTTACATCTAAGGTAATGTTTTGCATAAGTATTTTTCATCATTTTGAAATAATTGGTATATTATGAAAACCCATATCCCCTGGCAAGAACTCACTCCCTGGGCGTCGGCCAGGGGGTGTTTGGGAAGTATTCGTTTATAACTGTCTGAATCGAAGTTGACCACACGGCCGTAAAAGTATCATTTTACGCCTTGCAGATTTGCGGTAATTAATATATTGTAAATCGCATGTTTAGACAAAAATGCTTTTAATGTTACGTCAAATTCGCGTCCATAAATTCACGTCAAATTCACTTGACAAAAGTCACGTCAAAAAACGGGTCACACCCACGTGATACAGACGTCGAAGAGACGTCATAAATATCACGTGAATAGTCGAATTTTTGACATCTTCTTGACGTGATATAGACGTGTTTTTGTTGTCTGAGTTTTGGTTTTAAAAGCCTCTTAATTAATTACAACAAAACTAAAATGGGCTAGTTTATTAAAAAGCCAAAAGATTGCTCCCAAGTTTAATCTAAAAAACCTCTGTTTTGTCTAATGGTTCGACATCAGCGTGCCATAGTCAGCATTAAAGATAATAGGGACTTATCGGTACATTATGGGCTAACTTTGATAAAGTCGGACACCGTTTTTGATAGTTCCGCACAACTATTACATATTTTAGGCACTTTACCCATCTGTTATAAGATGGGCTCTCTTCACTGAAAAAAATATCGTACATATTATTAATAACGGGCGTTATTTTTTATAGTTAATTCTACATCAATAACACGTAATTGTTACAAAAATCGGAGAAGTTATATTTAAAAGTTGTTATGGAAATTATGGACAAGTTATGAAATTTATGTACGTTACAGTCTTTTACTAAATTCATTCATAGATGTAACTAAAAGCTATGAAAACATGTCTCTCAATCCTTGATTTCATAACACCCTTCATAAAAATCATTCTTAAGACTCTTTATATTGTAACAACTTTTTTTTGAAACTGTGTCATGCAGCAGTAAAATTAATAACTCGTTTGGGCTATAAAATTTATGTAAACTTGACTATGATATTAATAAAACTTTACATCGGAGCAAAAATCCTATACAAAATACATTGGCTCAATGTATTTTTTTTTTAGAAAACGGTGCCTTTTTTGGTTCAGTGTTCTTGGTTGCCTAAGGTTATCCGAAACCTCGACAGCATCATTCGCCCCAGGGACGTACATTTTACATTCATTTTACGTCTTTACGTCCTGCAACATAGTAGGTACGTATAAAAGTGTGCGTAAAATGTACGTACGGCAAAAACTTATTGTACCGATAAGTCACTAATATTATAATTTGTAACCAAATATATAAAGAGTTATTACGCTTATACCCACCTAAAACCGCTTTTATATAAGGACGGTTTTAAATAAAATCGCTTTGCCCGATAGTTACTACGTCCTTTATTAAATGTCATTAAATATCAGTTTAAAAAGAAAATAAATAAAACAGCTCAGTTAATAAAGCGTTGAGTATATCTTTAGGTTGGAAAAAATGCACTAAAGCGTTTTTAAAGTGTTTATACCGATACTAAAATAAGTTTTAAAGAGATAAACCGCTTTCTTAAATTGCTTTAAAATAAAATCGATTGAGTTCTTAAAATGGTTTTAGTGGTGTTTATACGACAAAATTTTCAAACCGTCCTTATATAAAAGCGCTTTAAGACGCGCATATAAACAAAGTAATTGTAATGAACCCATATGTGTAGAAGATCTACAACATGTTTAAAAATTAAGCTAACCCCATCGTCTTTAACAGTACCTACGTAAGTGCAAAACTCCGGTATAATTTGTATATTAGAGAATTTAAGTAAGAAGCAATCGTAAAATTTTACGGTAAGGCTTAATTTAGATTTTAAAATTGGTGTTCATTATTTCTACCCCTATAACCCAACAAAAATGTGTTTATTTCTTCAATATTTTTTTTATTTTAGGCTGCGTAGGTAGACATCTATACGTAGGGCATAAACGTGACGTTTATTAAAAAACGTTAAATCTCACGTTTAGGTTAGTGTCATTAGGCTAACCTCAACTATATATTTATTTAAAATTATATCACTGCGGATACGTTAACGCATCTGCTGTGTCTTTAGCAGTTTAGCAATAACGCCATACATATAGCATAGCATTAAAAAATTAACCACTACCGGATTTGGATATTAAATTTATAAAAATATTACAGTTTTACTGGCAACAATCCTTTTTGGCCTTAAACTGGCCCCCAATATTTACAATATATATAAATTGTTTAGGTTCCTAATTAAATTAAAACTTCAAGAAGTTGTTGTGTAGAAAGTTTGTGTACAGAGTGTCCCGGATATTTTTGCACACCTCTCAAGAAAAAGACATAGTTAGATAAGACACATTTAAGTTCAATTTAGCAACAGGTTTATCTTGCTTTTGCATTTAAAATGACCGTAATCGAGTAAAAGCGATTTTTGTTGGCCCAAATTTTTGCTGCGATTATATGCGAGCTTTTGCATGCGTGTTCAGACGGAACAATTTTTGTGCAATTTTCAAGGACTAACTTTACCAATTAAAGTATCACCAGATTTAACGTGAAAAGTAAATAAGACAACTTTGTCCAAATTGAAACAGGACGACTCGTCTCAGGAACGTACAAAAGTGTGCGTAAAATGTACATACGTCTTTTTTGTACGTACTTACTACTGTTTTAAGTTGTCATTAGACACTTAAAGTAAATATTACAACGCATCGATATCGGTATACCTAACGCTTTCGAAATAAAGCCAAAACAGACTACATTTTTGACTTGTTTATGCGATGTTTCGAACGATACCCGCTTTTTTGAAGGGTGCGATGACAGAACTGCTGTTTGAAATCGTTGCGTACGTTCGTGGGTCCGTAACGTTACGTACATCCCTCCTTACGCAACGAGTGAAATCAGAAATTATCGCACCCATCAAAAAAGCGGGCATCGTTCGAAACATGGCATGAACAAGTCAAATATGTAGTGTATTTTGGCTTTGTTTCGAACGCGTTAGGTATACCGATGCCGATGCGTTGAAATATTTACTTTAAGTGTCTATCATTTGGACGTAGTTCATTTACGTAACATATATCTCAAATCTAATGCAAGCTCTTGCTTGAAATAATTGATATTTTATCATTACCCATCCTCCGTCAGAAACTCCCAACCCAACCCAACCAGCAGTAGGAAGTTTTCGGGATCGTCCCTTCAGACAAAAAAATTATTGCATCTTACCTCCTTCACAGTACGTACCAAAATCGTTACTGTGTTGATTAATTTGACGTACCGCATGTAGTGATGAGCGTATCAGTGATTTTTAGGTCACCGGTATACCGGTGATGGTGACTTATAAGTCACTGTTTCTTTTGACAGTGACTGAGTTCGCTGTTTTTCTGTGTTAATAACAACAGTCACTGCCCAGCAGGCAGTCAGGAACGTACAAAAGTGGTTAGATTAACACCCAATAACGAAGCAATTAGGGTAGAATTTTTGGTCAACTGTGACTGCACAAAGATTATACGTAGACGTCGCCGTCAGTTTGCGACTATACTTTAATAGTGACCCAGGGCGCTGCTTTAAAAATTAGGTCACCGGTAGTAACCGTGGTGACCATCTAAGTCACCGTTAAAAGTCACTGGTATAGAAATATCGCCCATCACTAACCGCATATACGTACTTTTACGAGTTTTTTACGTACTTACTTACGTACTTACGCATTGACCATTTTAGGTTTTTTTTGGTTCCATAGTCATACATATAAAAGACGTAAACAAACAAAAGGTACCAAGTACGTAAACAATACGTACTTTGTTACGTACCGCAGTACGTAGCGGTACAGCTCTCAGCGGTACACCACGTTTCAGTCACGTACTATACACGTACCTTATACGTACTTGTGCTGTTTGGTTTGGTATAGGCTAGTTGTGCGTACTGCAATAAGTAACTTCTTTGAAATAAAAAACTTTGTGAAAAGAAGATTTACAAAAACTCTTTCCTTAAAACTGACAGCTGATTTTTTAGTTGGGCAGTTCGAGTTTCACTTCGAAATTTGTTGCGTATCATGTTTTAAATGTTTTAAATTGTAATAATAGGGAGTAAAAGCGAAACCACCGCGTAAACGTAACGTAGCTCTAAAATTCAGCGCTACGTTACGTTTACTCGGTGGTTTGGCTTTTACTCCCTATTAAGTAATGCCGTCCGTCTTCCCCAACTAACATTAGTAAATACTTAAACGCATCGGTATCCGTATACCTAACGAGTTCGAAACAAAGTCAAAATACACTACATTTTTGACTTGATGACAGAACAGCTGATTCCACTCGTTGGGTACGGAGGGATGTACGTAACATTACGGACCCATCAACGTACGCAACGATTTTAATCAGCAGTGCGGCATCGTTCGAAACATCGCATAAACAAGACAAAAATGTAGTGTATTTTGGCTCTATTTCGAACGCGTTAGGTATACCGATACCGATGCGTTGAAATGTTTACTTTAAGTGTCTATTAAACTTTACTTAAAATATACCTACTGCAGTGCACAGTAGGTATATTTTAAGTAAAGTTTAACCTTAAATGTTACTTGTTACAGGCAAAATTTTTCGGTAATATAATAACGCACGGTACATGCGTTATTCAGTGCCAAAATCATGTCGTAAATGCTCCGCAGGCGAACTTAAAAAAATACCAAAAATGCTGTTTCAAATGCTGTGCAATTAAACTAAAATTATAACAATTAAATTTTTTGGCGCGCGTCTTTAATATTCGCGTTGTTACTCGTGGTAAGTGGGGGAGGGGGAATTAGGACCTCTTATGCCTCCCTTAAGGGGCCTCCAGACTGCGTTTTTGTTCGACGGTTTTGTTCGACCAGCAAATTTGATGGTCGAGCATATACGACGCGCGGTGTTTTCGAAATATTGTCGTTTTTGCTGGAGTTCAAAACCGATGAATGAATAAAACTAAACCGAGGTCTGTGTGCAACTCGCATCCGTCGTTTTTGCTCGACCAAATTTGCAACTCGCATCCGTCTTTTTTACTCGGCCAGATTTGCTCGTGGAACAAAACCGTCGAACAAAAACGTAGTCTGTGGGTCCCTTTTTATACGTCGTGCGTCGCTGGTAATAATATTTACTACGTTTTAACATATATTTTAAAAAAAGTTTGGTTTTCTGCATATCTATTTTAAAGACGTCTTTTAAAGAAAGTTTTAGTCTTTCCTATCATAGAAGATTATAAAGGGTCATTTCTCACTACCATACCGTTGGGAATTTTAGATTGGGGACACTCTGTAGTACTTACATTACTCTTGATGCATAATTTCTTAAAATAAAAAGTTTTAACAAAAACAAACCCTAGCTGTTGCAACTGTTGTTATTGTTATTATTATTATTTTGACTAAGATGACTGACGTCGGTGACTGGCACTTCTAAACTTCTATAAACCGTGCATAACACAGATTCGGGCATCGAAGGGTGCTGTGACTCCCTGTGCCTCCTAAGATCGACTTTTCTTTGGAAAGCTTTCTCACAGAAGCCGCAGGAAAAAGGTTTGTAGCCGGTGTGTTTGCGCATGTGCGTGATCAGGTTCGACGATTGGCTAAAGGCTTTCGAGCACACCACGCATTTGTGTGGTTTTTCGCCTGAAACAAAAGAAAGCGGTCTTAAATTGCACAAGAGAGAGGGTTAAATTTGATACAAAAAATAACATGAGTGACACCGGTTTATCTACGGAGGGAGAGCCACATCACATACTTAAATCTGAAATATATACGTGTTACATAGACAAAAGAGCCAGAAGTGGCTAACCCAGCCCACCTTTTTTTTTAAAATTTGGAGCGTCTTCATACTTTTGGCGGCACCGGGCAAATAGCTTAATTGCCGCCCTCCTATACCCAGGGGCGGTCACAGTGTTTTTTAAAGAAGAAGGGGCGGTGGGATTAGTGTTTACGAACAAAAAACTTTGGTACTTGTTCTGTTGTCAGTTCTAGATTTGTTTTTAAATAAACAAAAAATGTAAAATTAAACTAGTATTGAACAATCAACTGTAAAGAGCGGAAGGCAAAAATTTGTTCAGTATTAAGCAGAAAATTTTCTAAAAATTTTTAGGCTTCCGCGTTTTTACAAATTATTAAAAAAAAAAATTGGCCTGGGTTATCAGCAAAGATACCCAGTTCTAGATTTATGGCTAAATTCATGTTATAAACAAGTACGCCACAGCAAAAATTTGGAGAATATTATACTGAAAATGGCATTTTTAAATTTTTTATATACTGTTGGTAAAAACTGTTTAAAATTAAAATAAAATTATGACAATTGGGCTGGGTTTGGGAAATTTGAGACAATATATGATTTTACAATTTTATTTTAATTTTGAGCAATTTTATTAACAACTTTTAAATTTTCGTGGCGCTTGTTTTTAAATATATAAATTACAATTTTTTTTCTTTAGCAATAACACTTAGGTACCTACTAAACCACCTCAGACCCCTTTGAAAAAAGTTGCGGCCGTCCGTGCAGTATGCATAACCCCTCCCCCTCCCTGTTCCCTTAGAATTTTGCTTCAGAACCGCCGGTGAAGTGCGAATATAGGGGGAAGCGAAAAATAAGAACAGAAATTGTTTAAAAACCCCCAATAAAAGCCAGTTATACACGAGATTAGATTTTATGTATGTTTTTTAATAAAAATATTAATAATAAGCAAATTCCAGATCAAAAAATATTGTAGGTAGGTACTTATCTTCGCTCATTAAAGTTGAAAGTAATGTTAACCAATAACAATTCTAAAACTTTTCCAAATTCGAAAACAATTTGCAAAAAAGGAAAACATTTTGCTTTTAAAAACAATAAATTGGAAAAGATTATTTAAAACTAAAAGCAATTTATAAATTTTAATTTTTGTTTAATTATTTTTATCTTTATAGAAACAACCACATGTACTAATTTCTACTTTTTTTGTTTTCTATTACTGCGTTTTCATGTTGAACTGAATATAAAAGGTGGGCCAAAAAATCTTGCACACTTTTGAATTTGCTATAACTATTGATCGAATCGATCGATTTTAAAATGTTTTGACTTTTTGGAAAGACAAGACATGACACTTTTCCTATCCGGTCCAAAATTTGACATTTCCTAGAAATCCAAGATGGCGGACCGTTTTAAATAACGGGAAATTTTCACCCCCCCCCTGCAAAAAAATATGTGTTTTACTGAAGAAAATCATTGCGACAAAAACCTTATGTATTCTCTATATACCAAGGCTTTACTTAATTAAATCGGTTAAGAAATAAAAAAAATACGGGCTTTTATATTTAGTGGAGTTGTTTGCGGTACTGTAAGTACAAGACTTAAGGCTTTTATGTTGTGGTTCAAAATTTAACAATTCTCAAAAATCCATGATGACATTTTTAAATAATGTATAATTTTCACCCCCCCCCCCTCTTCCCCGAAAAAAAAAATTATGTTTGGTACCTATACTAAACAAAATCTAAATTAATGCGACAAAAGTTCTCTCTCCACTGCATATATCAAGGTATCACTAAATTAAATCGGTTAAGAAATTAAAAATTAATCATAAAGTACGGTGACATAAACTAAATGCCCTTTTGCTTAAAATTTGACTGTTTCTGCATATATAGGAAAATGTCGCAGATTTTATTAGGCCTATTGTGCGGCCTGCTAACAACCCCGATTTGAATCAGGAGTAGCCCGATCTAGATTATTATACGTTAACTATTGGTTATTTTTATTTAAAAGTATAAGTGTGCAAAAAAAATTATAAAAAATATAATTGTTTGATGATTAATAACAAAGTAAACTCAGCTTAAGCTCGGTCAAATAACCAATACATGCCACTCTAGCTAAAAAATCAGTAGTATAAAACCACATCAATTTTTTTAAATTTTATTACAAGTCACAATTTTTATTCAAAACGATGGAAATAATGACACTAACTTATTTTCTTCTTAACTGATTTAAGCAAGAGATACCTCCATATACCTAGCAGAGATGGGAGGTAGAATGGCCTTGATTTTGTTTTGTTACTTTTTTAAGGGAGTGAAATTACCCAATGGTTAAAGCGAGTTAAAGCTGTCCGCCATCTTGGATGTTCGAAAAATGTAAAAGTCACAAGCTTTGTTCACCCAAGCTTTGTTTGTTGTTGTTGTTTAAAATCAAGTAATCCGATCAAAAGTTAAAGCAAATGCAAAAACTGCAAATGACAATGGCGAGTCAAAAACCACTTATTTTAGAGGTTTATAGTTTTCTTATCTCTTAACCGAATTAATTAAATACTGCCTTGGTATAGAAAGCATACATAAGGCTTTGGTCACCATGACTTAGACTTTCTCCAGTGCCGCACGTATTTTTTTTGCAGGGGGGTGAAAATTACCCGACATTCAAAACGGTCCGCCATCTTCGATTTTTGCCAAATGTCAAATTTTAAACCGGATCGAAAAAGTCTCATGCCTTGTCTTTCAAAAAAGTTAAACAAATTTGAAATCGAGCTATTCGATCAAAAGTTCTAGCAAATTTAAAAGTATGCAAGATTTTTTGGCCCACCCTATATAATATGATACGATTCACTTTTCGGTTTTCATGAAGCGATTTGAACACGACTTGAGCTTTTGATATTTGCCTGGTGTATTTTGAGGTTAGTTTTTGCCAATTTTACTTCTTAGTTTGCTTTTTGGAAGCCAGTAAGTTTACAGCACAATAATATAATTGAAATGAAGGTATATAACTATTTTTTGCAGGAATATTGGAAGTTCTAACAGCTTATTATTGGTGGCATCATTCAGTTCGATGCGATACCCGTTCTCATGCAGTTGGATACGATCTCCAAAAAAAAGCGGTATTGAACTTGCGCAAGGCCAACGAAAAAAAAAGTTCGATTCGACCGCGTTTTCATGGAAGGTTTGAAATTGAATCGTATTGAAAACGTATTCAGTTCCACGTGAAAACGTAGTACTTAGTACGTCCTATGAATTTTAAAAATAGATTATATTTTAAGCCATTAGGTCCCTACCAACTGACTAAATCAGAGTAGACGATGGTCCTCGATTCATTTCAACTAAAAAGTCTTCGCGCCTTTTTTGTGCATAAAAACGAATTTTTGTTTTACAATATTTTTTATACCATTTTCTAAATACAAAAAAAAAATAAAACCCTACATGGAGCGCTTTTCTTGTAAAATTTATTTCTAAAATTTTTATATCAAAATCCCCGTGACGAACTATAGCCATACACCATAAAAAGCTGAGTTAGAATATTGTGGCTCCCACCGTTTAGACCCAGGGGCGTATCAGAAAGCACTAAATTACATTTTATAGGTAGATATTTTCCCAGAAAACGAAAAAAATATATTTTTTAAAGACTTAATCAATGCCCCTTATCCAGCAGAATATCAACCCAGCCAACACCGTTACGTAAATATTACGTAAAAGTTAGAACACCTGATTACTTTGTTACATAAATTCTAGGTAAACTGGTAAAAAGTAACTTCCATATTCTGCATAATGCCATGCACAAAGTTCCCTGCTTTTTACGTAAATAATATATAATTGAAATAACGTAAATAATACATGGCAACAAAAAATGGGGAACCCGCAGATATCGATTAACTAGTAACTAGAAAATAAATCGAAAGGTAAAACTGGTGTAAATTTTTTTATATAATATTTATATCTTTTACAAGTTACATCAAGGTTAACTTGGCGTCACGTAAATAACGTACCATTTATGTAACTACTTTATAAATTTATAACATAAATGTTATATAAATATTACGTATTGGAATGTAACATTTATATAAAATTAAAGTTATATTGGGTATATAATATTTATATATTTCTAATGTCACAACAAGGTAAAAAGTAACTTCCATATTCTGCATAATGCAATGCACAAAGTTCCCTACTTTTTACGTAAATAATATGTAATTAGAATAACGTAAGTAATACATGGCAACAAAAAATTGGGAAACGGCATATATCGATTGACAAGTAACATCAAGGTTAACTTGGCGTCACGTAAATAACATACTATTTAGGTAACTACTTAATAAATGTTATATAAATATTACGCATTGGAATGTAACATTTATGTAAAATCAAAGTTATATTGGGTATATAATATTTATATACTTCTAATGTCACAACAAGGTAAAAAGTAACTTCCATATTCTGCATAATGCAATGCACAAAGTTCCCTATTTTTTACGTAAATAATATGTAATTAGAATAACGTAAGTAATACATGGCAACAAAAAATTGGGAAACGGCATATATCGATTGACTAGTAACTAGAAAGTAAATCGAAAGGTAAAATTGCTGTAATTTTTTTTATATAATATTTATATCTTTTACAAGTTACATCAAGGTTAACTTGGCGTCACGTAAATAACGTACCATTTATGTAAAATTAAAGTTATATTGGGTAATAATATTTATATATTTCTAATGTCACACGGTAAAAAGTAACTTTTATGTTCTGCATAATGCCATGTACAAAGTTCTCGTCTTATTACGTAATTATAATGTTATTAAAGAAACATAAGTTATGTTGTGTAAATATTACGTAAATTTTATTAAAACTTTTTTTATGTAAATTTTTTGACTTTAGATTTACGTAAATACTATGTTAACGTAACAGATGTGTTTGCTGCAAAACTTGCTGATTCGACATTTTTTTACAGTCGATAACGAAATTTAACGTTTAACTAGGGTTTTAATCTCTTAATTAATTCTTTTTTAACAAAAAATTTTTATATAATTTTTTGAAACAAAATTTTTAATTACCTATTACTTTTATTCTAGAACCCTTCAAAATTGCTGTCGAAAAGGCCGGAACGCCTAGGGATAAAACAAATAAAGTCAAATTTTAAGAAACCAAACTTGATTTATTTTTACAATTTCTTTGTGGGACAAGACGCCTCTTTCACAACCAAAATATTATTATAACATGTATATCACTGCTTTTTGATACGCCCCTGTGTCGAAAAGGTGAATACTTCAATATATTCTTTTAATATACTTATTAAGCTTTTTATGTTGTCTTTACATGGGTCTACATCATATTAAAATCATCATGAAAAAATTGAAAAAAGGTTTGAAAAAATATTGTAAAACAAAAATTGAGGTGCAGACTCTTTAGTTATAATATCGATCGATATAAAATCGAGGACCACCGTGAGTAGTCTTTTAGAGGTACCTACATAAATTTTCAAGAGTTTAGACCGTAAAATGTATCTACATTGTTGGTAAAAAAATTGAAGCATATCAAAATAGTGTTTTGAAATTTCAAAGATTTTTGGAATCTTTTTTACTTTAATCTTTACTAGTCCCGAAAAAAAAAAATTAAAATGGAATACTATTTTTACCAACTAGACCAGACGGCTGAACCGATTATGATAACAGTACTAAGGGATATACTTTATTAAAAAAAAAATATGGCCTTGGTGAGGCGCCATGTTGACAATTTTGATTGGCGTGTGGAGGTATAACTTCGTCAAATATAAAGCGATTTGGATAATTTTTTTTTGCTTTGTTAAAGTAACCTCCCGATTCATCTTACCTACCTACTCAGCGACTGAAACCTCCTCCCTGAACCCTGCACTCCTTGTACCCCTAAGGAATACTTGTGTTTTTTTTATCAAAAATATCGAGAGAACCTTCATGGAACTGTATAAGTTCATAACTTTAAAGTAGCGGGAGAGGCTATACAGAGTATAGAGGATCGAAAAGGACAAAAAAATATAAAAAGTAATAAATTAACAAATTTTTATGCTTAAGTACCATTTACACAGGCGAATATTCCTTTAATCTTCGAAACAAACTTCGAAAAACATTCGCGCGAATTATTTATTTAAAGATTTGTGCAAAAGGTTCGCACCAAAAGGTTCGGGGTTCGGGTAAAAAGATTCGTGGCGTTCGGAAAAAATTTGCTGAAAGAAATATTTGCAATAAAATAAAATTTAGAAAAATTATTTACCGTAATATACAAATTAAATTTTAAAACCTTTCTGACGGAAAAACGATTTGACGCACTTGATAACAAATAATGAGGATTACTTTATTTCATTTTCTGGGGTTTTGGTGGTAGGGTTTGGTGGTGGGGTTTGATTATAAAACCTAACCACTTAATTAAGGAAAAACAAAAAAGTGATAAAGCATAGCAACAATTAGGTACAAACTTATTTAGTAGATATCTACCAACCTCACAATCTACCACCCAACAAATAATATATTTTCGCTTTCCGTCGGCTTTTACTATTTAATCGAAAAATAAAATAAAATATTTTCGTTGTTCCAATTCCCACTTTCAAAAATATATTTCCAAAATATCTTGGGAAAATTTTTCGGAATGTTCGTGGCAAATGTTTGCTGCAAATGTTCGAGTGTTCGGGAAAATGTTCGTCGAAAAAGGTTCGCCAGATTTGGCCCGAATTTTTGGACGAACTTATTCGTTCTGTGTAAATGCGCCTTTAGGGGTAGCAGGCTGGCACTCTAATGTGCGCCTGTGGTTCGTTTTAAAACAGTGAATCATCCTTGTTCAAACTTTTTTCATTCATTTCGTAAAATTACCTTAACAAAAAATTAACAATAATGTGTTAAAATTATGCAAAAATATGATAATTACGCAGTTCGGCCGATATCGTCGCTCAATTATTATTGGACTTAACTTAATGACAGTAACGTAATAAACTAATGCCTGAACAAATAGCACGCTCTAGCGGCAATTACTAAATTGGTGAAATACTATTGATAACTTCAATCTTTTAACTAAAATGTTGTGTACTGGGTGATTAAAAGCCAGAAGAACGATGCAGATCATTAAAAGTGTATTGCAAGTTTTGTTAATAGAGAGATTTTGGTCCGGCAGTTTAACGGCAAATTTCGTTACTCTTATTATTACCGTTACCGTAAATAAAGATAATTTCAAGAGGTTAAAAATAGAGCTTTTGAACGTAGACAATTGTTTGGCGGTAAACATAACCTTGCTTTTTTATTGACTTTTTTTGTTTTTTCTCAAGTCTTTTTTTATTTGCTTTTCTAACCATATCATGGGGAAAATAATTAATTTAGTGATAGGACTGGGAGACGGACACTTCAACATAAATTTAGTCAGGCAAATGATTTTGCAAGATATCTTTGGTGGAGTAATTGAAGAAAACGAGCCTCTGCAAACTTATTTGTACTTACTCACTTGTTTACCAAAAAAAAAAAAACGGTCAAAAAGGCACCCCACTACTACTAAAAATAACGGTTGATTTTTGTAAAACAAAGCAAACTTTTATAACCTACAAATCTTCCACCATAGAATCACATCAAGTTTGGTTGTTTGTCTTTTTAAAGGTAAAGGTATTCGCAATTCGACGCTAATTAGTGCCAGTGGTTACCTTAAATAAAGGTATCAGCCTGACAGAGCGCTACTGCGTCTGCCCAGAATAAAGGTAAAGGTAACAGACTGACAAAAAACCTGACCAAAATCTCTCTAATAATGGATATTATTTAAAGTAAATATATTTAAGCGTAATGGTAAAACCTAAACCTTTGACAATATCCACCATTTTGAGTTTTAAGATGGCCGCCCACAATACGTCGAAGGTGAATATCATAAGAACTGACAAAGCTGGCAGCCATTAAAAGTTATTCCGGTTTTTTTGGGTCACCCGGTACACAAAAAATTAATAGTAACTTTTAAAGTAGTAGACAAAACAAGCTCTTTGATTTGGAGATCCCTGTATACTTACATATTTCAAGCCGTGTATCTTGGGGAATATTATTTTTTCTAATTTATCACTTATTTTTTCCCGATATTTATCCTAAGGGGTTCATAAGTACTCTATTCCACCTTTTTAATTAAACAAATATCAAATGATCGAAATGCTATGCATTTATTTTCTATTTGTAACAGTATTCCCGCAAGTCACATAAATTTAACATAATGTTATTACACATTAATTAATATAATGTTCTTACACATTAATTTAAAGTATGTAATCTATTAAATCTAATTATTATTATGTTCTGTATTAGTTTTCAACCAAATCCCACCTTATTCAGTGTCAGCTGGCATATTTTTTTTTGGTTAAAAGAGGAAAAACATGAGGGTATAGGAGATAATGAATGAAAATAAAAAGTGTCTATTTATGTATACCCGCATTTTGTTTTAAATCATAGCGCGCCGTACGAATTTTGATTTTATTGCGTTCAATAACCTTGTTCTTAAAAATTTAGTAATAACAAAATATCCCCAAAATCAACATAATTAGGGAGCTTTAAAATACAACTTTTACAGCCGTTATGGTAGTGTTTAAAAACCACTACCACGCGCCGATTTTACCAGAGTTTTTGGACACATTAAAAACTCTCACTTGTAAAAAATTTTAGAGATGAGAAAACGCACAAAATTTTATTATTTTTAATTTTACTTGCGGCCGCCGTAGCGCAGTGGGCAGCGTATCTGCCTGCCGCACAGAAGGCTCCGGGTTCAAATCCCGGCTAGGTGCATGGATATTTTGTGTTCGTCTGTAACTTTGCAAAAACTTGGCTGAAACTGGGCATTGATCCTATATTGAATAAAAAGTCCCAGTATAAAAAATAAAAAAAACTACTTACGTCAAAATTCTTTAAAATTAACCACAAGTGGTGGTGGTTAATTACCGCAGACGCAGACAGGTTACGAAGTGTCATATAAGCGTTCCAGAATATCCTTAATCACGTTTACCAAAAAGTTAAAAAAAATAGGAACGAAGTAAAATATTTATCAAATTGAAGCCAACACGCAATTTTTATTTATTAGGCGCATCGGAGTACAGAGACAAATAGGATGTACATACTTTTATTCAGTTCTAACTGTTTCTCATTTTCTTTTATTCATATTTTTGGAGAACAATTCCTCTCTTTATTTTATTTTATTTTAATTGGACTTCACCACACTATAAAAACTGTTCTTGACAAAAAACGTGACTTAAATCCCCGCGAAAATTAAAAATCGGACAATTGGTACAAAAGTTGCCCTCAAATTTCCAACCAACACACAAATTTTAGTTGCTCATTTCCTAAATAATAATGTATTGTTTGGACGTAAATTGGTTAAATTAAAATAATAAAACACGGCTTTTTACTCCTAGCGGCCATAATTTTATCGTAAAGTGACCAACTTTTACTATCGCCAAATTGCCGGCTTGTGAAAAAATAATGGCAGTAATAAATCAAAGTTCAACAAATCACACAACAAATGCATTATACGTTGCCCAACTCTAACGAATCAAATCTTTTTATAAAACAAAGTATTATCAAAAAAGGTAAGTGGGTATACTTGATGTGTATAATAATGGTAGTCTTTAATTACAGTTGTTTTTACTTTTTTACATGCAATAGCGTTTACCCTTTTCGATTTTTTATCAGAGGATTTGTTTTGTGGCGATATTTCTGGAGAATGGCGATATACGAGGTTTTAATTGTAATGGTACGGTCATAAGTATCCGTTAAAATATTTATGGATGTGTTAAAATATTTTAAGGTATGGATATGTTTTTTTCTAATTCTAAAGACTTTTAGAACATGAGATTTAAAAAAAAAAGAAGTTAATATACTATAAGCATAGTATAAGTCCACCTTTTTTTATGAACATTGTACAACAAAGATTATATGCACTGCGCAAAAATTTTGTTTACACTGTAGCAATAACACTGAACTAATTTTTCCGGAAATTTTTGATATTATAGTTATGCCACTCATAAATTTATACATTTCTAATAATTTCAAAAGCTTTTAAAAAATTTATCCACAAAAGCATTCTTTTTATATATTTTTAGTCCAAACTTAGTAAACACGATGTAAAATAAATTTACTTTTAGGAAAAAATCTCCCTAAAATGTTCTGATTTGGCAAAAAACTATTTTCTTTCCTTGGACGCTTTTCGTTCACCAGCCTGGTAAAACAGTTTTTCAGGAAACCGGTGATTAATGTACGCTGTACCGGAATTTTTGGTAGCCTGGTTGACTGTTTAAAGCGCTCTTTTTAAAAGAAATTGTTTCGCATCAAACTGTACATGCATTGACCGGAAATACCACAATTAAATGGCTAACCGCGACTGAAATTATAAATGAAATATATCCCTTTGCTCTTCTTCTATCAGATGATAAAGATGTTCCAGTCGACCAGTTTTAAAATATCTCCATCTTCTTCTAAAATACTTTTTTTATACCTTCATCAAAAACGTGATTTTAGTAACTGTCTGCAGATAACTAAAGCATGGCTTTTTTGGTTACCGATGCAATTTTTTTTTTTAATCACGTGTGCAAAAAAAGATTTTGTCTGTTTTTTACCCAACATTGAAGAGAATAAGCGGAAAATAGTAATATTGAAAAAATCTAATTATTCTTGCCTACAAATTAATCTTTTTGACACCCAGAGACAGTGGACGACAGTCAGTTTATGTCGATGGATAAACTATTACCATTAAGGGAGCAATATGAAACGCTTGCAGCAGGTTTCCAATAACACCCGGATCTCATATATGCGTTTCCCCTGACTCAAAAAAATCATCACGTGATGTGACATGCATGTGCCTATCTATGGCTGTGTCACATCACGTGATGCGGATTTTGAGTCTTTATTATTATTAATCTAAATCGTTGTGTGACATCAAGTATTAGTTGGAAAAATTAATTAACAAGGGTTTTCTCTTAAATCCAACAAAAGATTGTGTTAAGATGATTATTCAATAAACAAATTTATTAAAATTCTTCTTATAAATCAAACTATGTCCAAAACTAATGGAGGGTTGGTTTAAAATGCTCAAAACCAAAAATGTCACTTAAACTTAGGACCGTTCTAAAATATACTAAACCTTTTTAGTAAATTCCACTGTAAGAGTTTTTCCAATGGTCTTAAGTTACTTTTATAAACATTGAGTTGGCTGGATGCAGTTTTCTTCATGTATGTGACAGCACCAAACCAGTATTCAGAGCACTATGAATGGGTCACCAGATTTACTAGACCCGCTTTTACATAAAAATTGCATTCATTATAATAATTCTAGGTATATAAATACGCGAAACCACATTAACATAAAGGATGAAAGGTTTTTTACGGTACGATGCGTTAAGCGTGCCCATAATGTAGGTTTTCCTGATTTCCGAGCTTCTTCCGGAACCACACGTGCCTCTGACATGATAATGAAACGTGATAAAAATGTTAGTAAATTAGCGCATTTCTTTATTTTATAAAACAAACTCGAACATAATGAATCGAATATCAGAATAAATAAATAAATTCATAATATATTGCTATATATATATAAGTGTTTAATTTTTGTATTTTTAATAGAACATTTTTTGTTAAATTTTATTAAAGTGGGTTGGATTGCCAAGGAGGTGGAAGGCGAAAATTTGCAAAAAATTATACCAAAAATGCCATATTATACACGTTTTGAGTGTTAATGAAAAAAATTGCTTAAAATTAAATAAATATTTTAACAATCAATTACGTTATAGTGCCGCAGTCAAAATTTTTGAAATTGAAACCATAAAATCTTCAAAAAGTTCGATCTCTTTTACGTTTTTTTAAAAATTAGAAAAGATGGGTTGGGTTATCTACAAAGGGTTATCCCCCCCTGCCCCCTTCTGCGACCATCACCGCATTAATAGAACCTAGTTTTTGTCACACACGGAGGTTTAGCTTAGCAGAACAAGTAGTTCTCGAATTTCTTACTAAAGACAATGCGTTTTAGGAGCAGCTTTCTTTCCTTGATTCCTTTTTAAAGAAAGTGGACAAGTTCCTTTTATCCAATGACAGTTTAAAATTATTTTATGCTTTTTATAGGGACTAAAATAACATGTTTGGTCTCTATGAATTAAAACTTTACTTTTAGTGTAGGGCCATTGAAGTAGGTTCATAGGTGGTGTGTGTATTAACGCCAAAAACCTTTGCACTGTAGTTCTATTCTTAAATCGACAGAAAATTTGATCCCATGTAGTAAATTTTCTTGCTACCATGCATCTCATTGGTCCAAATCTTCGGTTTAAATCGCTTTCTCTCACTTTTGCTCGATATTGATCGAAAGTAATTCCCTTAGTCAAGACCAATAGAATTACTTTTGATCAATATCGGGCAAAAGTGAGAGAAACCGATTTAAACCGAAGATTTGGACCAATGAGATGCATAGTAGCGAGAGAATTTACTCTCTGGGAGCAAATTTTCTCTCAATTCAAGAATAGACTCCCTGAAGTCGCCTTCGGATATAAAGTTCCACTTCCGTCCCTTGGTGTATATACTATATTGTTTCTATCGGAAACATATAACTATGAGATACTATACCGGCCCTACCCTTGCTTTTCCCGAGAAAAATGCGTACCGATAATAACTCTCCCAATCAAGTTGGCCTGGAGTGTAAACGGGCAGGCGCGTCAATTGCGTCAGCAGTGAAAGTGTCATTAAATTATCGGAAGGTCACTACGACGCCAGGCATGGATTTGTAAGTGCATGCGCAGTAGATTTTTGGTTTATGGCCTGGTGACCCAAACAGTTTCAAAGCCAACCGCGATCTTGAATTTTCTCCTTTGTTTTTCAAAGTTATTTTCTTTACACATTTTGGAGCATTTGGGCCATTATATTATCTGATAGTTATATGATCGGAAAGGAGCAAGATGGGAAAAATGTGTCTAAAGTGTCCCACATAGATGAGATCTGTTTTGAGGTAGGTTGCGAGGCAAAGTCTCGAGTAAAACGGTATCCGTCTCAACCGTCCCCACAGCCTGTATCACAAGTACCGGTATCACGCATTCGCTAGTTTTTCGAGGTTGAATAGAAATAAAGATCCGTTACTTAATATTTTGACCATAAAAAAATGCAGTAGCATTTGAGCATCTCTAAACATTTTCAGAAATTGTTTTTCGCATTCATCTTTTTTTCAAGACCAGACCAGTCGTGATTCGTCTGGCGAGAAGTGTCAGTCTCTGGCCGGTGACAACACTAAAACTGGTCGATACAAAAACGAACACCATGAGACGAACGAAAATAACTTTGAAAAACAAAGAAAATTCAAAATAGCGGTTGGCTTTGAAACTGTTTGAGCCACCCAACACCTGCTTAACTAAAAAGCCAGTTAACTCTTTTTCGATTTAGTATCCTTTAGCCTACTATAGCGGTTATATTGACACCCCACTGACAGAAAATCCATGTTTTACCTGTCAATTTGGTTATGAAAATGGCGGCAATCTTTGGCTAAAGGGCACTGAAGAGATAAGAGTTAACTGGCTTTTTACTTGAGAACGGTGTTGGAGCCACCAGGCCATAAACCAAAAATCTACTGCGCATGCACTAACAAATCCATTCCTGGTGTCGTAGTGACTTTACGATAATTTAATGACAAGTAGTAATTTGAGTGACAATGACATCATCTGTCCTAAAACTTTGAATTTATTTATTATAATATGGATAAAAAGTTTTACCTTACTCGAGAGTTTCAATTCAAAAGGTAAACCGGTTACACGAAGGACATGGCCCCGCCGAACCCACTTCCTGAGAAAACTGGGCATTGACGAAAAGTTTACATTTTTGACAAGGTATGGTTTTGCCATTTGTTTAGGTTATTGTGGGAGTTTTTGTGTTTTAAAATTTTGTGGCGGTGTTATCTGTAATTGCGTGCGTTATTATTACAGGAAACACTAGAAAACACTTTTTAATTTTTTTTTATGGTAATCTCCACTCGTTTAATAGATTTTCCAAAAGTAAACAAAAATATTATTGCTTCAGATTGCGTCAGTTGCTTTCGTTGCTTTCACTACTGACGCAATTGACGCGCCTGCCCAGTACCCTCTCCAGATAGGCCGATCAACTCATACCGATTTAGTGTCCTTTTATCCACTTTCGCCGCCATTTTCACTCAAAAGTGACAGATAATCCATTAGTTTTCTGTCAAAATGGCGGCGAAGGTGGATAAAAGGACACTAAAACGATAAGAGCTGATCGGCCTATGTGGAGAGGGTAATGGCCTGCCCATTACACTCCTCGTCTATGGATTTTTTCCAGACTTGTTTGGGAAAGTTATTATCGGTACGCATTTTTCTCGGGAAAAGCAAGGGGAGGGCCGTTATATTATCTCATAGTTATATGCTCAAGACAGATCTCATAGTATAAATAACTAAATATTTCAGGGACAAAACAGGTTTTACCCGAACGTTTACCCATATTGGGAGGTGGGGAACAAACAAAGGGAAAATCTCGAGCCATTAGGGAGATTTTGGTCAGGTTTTCAGTCTGTTACTCTTAGCTTTATTCTGGACAGGCGCAGTAGCGCTGTCAGGCTGTTACCTTTATTAAAGGTAACCACTGGCGCTAATTAGCGCCGAATAGCGACTACCTTTACCGTTAAAAAGACAACCAACCAAACTTGATCTGATTCTGCGGTGGAAGATTTTTAGGTTATAAAAGTTTGATTTGTTTTAAAAAAATTTTGTGAAATTGGATTTTATTTTTTCTTAACCGTGTTTATAGTACTCGTGGAGTGCCTTTTTTACCTTTTTTTTTTTGGTAAAGGTCAGTAAGTACAAATAAGTTTGCAGGGTCTTGTTTTCTTCTATTACTCCACCAAAGATATCTTGCAAAATCATTTGCCTGACTAAATTTATGTTGGGGTGTCCGTCTCCCAGTCCTATCACTAAATTAATATTTTCCTCCATGATATGGTTAGAAAAGCAAATAAAAAAAGACTTGAGAAAAAAACAACAAGTCAATAAAAAAGTAAGGATATGTTTACCGCCAAACGATTGACTACGTTCAAAAGCTTTGTTTTTAACCTCTTGAAGTTACCTTTATTTACGGTAACGCGAACCATAAGAGTAACGAAATTTGACGTTAAACTGCCTGACCAAAATCTCCCTAATATAATAACCGAATAAGGTACTAACCGCTTGTTACATCATTTTCAAACAAACGGTCGGTTGCATAAGCTCAGGTTATTTTTTAACCTGAGTTTAATTTTGCGACTGTTGCAGCAACAAAAATTAACTGACGGTTAACTAACATATGTTTAGATTTATATCTAGCAAACTACACGTTTAAAACATCAGCGGATATCAAAATGTTCAGCTAACCAGATTTGACAGTTTTTTTTAAGTTTGTAATTTTGATTAGTAAAAAGATAAAAATTAAAATAAGTGAAACTAGTGAAGAAAACCGATTAATAAAAAGATTATTGATAACACTCAAAGTGAATAATATTGAAAGAGGTAACCTGGAATTAAATGTAGCTCTCACCAACGCGATGTTTAAGGTTTAATGTTATACAAAAGCCAGAAAAAAAATCAATCCGAACCAAAGCATGAGATTTTTACAATTGGTCTCCATTCTTACCTTTATCCCCGGAGGAAAAGATTTTACATATTCTTTGGAGCAAAAATTACCTAAACTCGAAGTTGTGTTCTTAGTTTTCAAAATTTGATAGATCAAAACAAAGTTATCTCTTTATTTTAAGTTATTTTACATATATCTATTTCTAGATTTCTCGACTGATATTGAGATCTTGTTTAGATACAAAATAAAGATGCGTTATTTGAGTATACATATAGTCTAAACACATAATTTTTTTATTATATAATATTTATAAAAAAATCATGGTAAGTAGGTAATTATTTTTTACGTTTTATTTTTCAAGAAAAACATTTAAAAAATCAAAAGTCCTTGTAGGCACTAAAAGGGAAGATAACGAAAATAGGTTAAAGGTAATTATCGTATAGAGTTTTTTTTACTAAAACCCCGATGGAAAGCTTTTGTTCAAAACATTATTATTGTTTATCTTTTAAACCATTGTAGTTAGTTAAATTATTTATTTTTTAATTGGCTAGCTATAATATGTGAGAAAATTGCCCTGGTTTTCAACGCAACAAAAAGCAAAAAAGAACGATGTGTTTGCTGTCAATTTTGATAACAGCAAATAAAAAATACTCATTAGTACATATATTTACAACGTATTTCTTCTACGTCATTGGACTGTGGAGGTGGCCGTTTTACGTTTTAACCACCGACTTTTTCGCATTCGGATATTTTATTTTCGGCTTTTTTTAGGCTACCAATATGGTATAGGAGACTATAAAAATCGTGAAATTTTGACTTTTCTTAATTTTATCAAAAATGAGTTACCAAGGTTCCAAAACACCTTAATCGACGAAAAAAAAGTTGTCTGTTGTCTGTCTGTATACACTATAACTCAAGAACGCCTTAATCGATTTTAACGAAATTTGGTATCAAAATTCTCTATCGGCTGACCATAAACTGATTAACTTGTGGGTAGGGTGGTGGGGGGTTGAAGAGGGGAAAAGAGGGATAACATATTTAAAAAAATTGCAACTTTGAAACAAAAGCAAGTAGCGATATACGGTTTTCAGATTTAAGTTTTCAGGAATATGTACTACAAAGTTTGTTATAAAGTCCAAAATCGTGGGAGCTTTAGTTTCCGAGTTATTTGAAAAAACGTTAAAATATATAAAAAATCATAGACTTTAGAAGTAAAGCAGCTATTGATATGCGGTTTTCAGATTTTGGTTTTCGTAAATATTACCCAAAAATTTTGTTAAAGGTTCAAATCTTTCAAAGCTACAGTTTTCGAGATATTTTCATTTTCTTTCAACATAAAATAATTGATTGTATGGTGGACTATCCGTGCTTTCTAGCATCAATTTTTTCTTTAAGTGTGTAAAGTGCATTTTCGGCACGTGATTGCACACCGAGAGAAATTTCTAGTAACGGAGCAACGAAAGAAAAAGTTGTACTACTTTTTCATGTAGAACTGAATGTGTTTTCGACACAATTTACTTTCGAAGCTCTGATAAAAACGCAAATAAAAAAGTTAATCCAAGTTTTTTTTCGTTAGCCTGCCTCAGTTCAATACGCCTTTTTCTGGGATCGTATCGGAATCTAGTTATCATGAAAACGCGGCTCATATCGAAAACGAATTAAAGTTTTAAACAGACTCGATTTGATAGTTTATTCCGCGAACTTTTCATAAAAACCGAAAAGTCAATCCTATTGAAAACGTATTCACTTCCACGTGAAAACGTAGTATTGATTTCGCTTTTCGTGTTGCGTTTTGACCTTAGATTAAAAAGAGACAAGATATCTGGTCCAACGAAAACTCCTTGGCAAATAATAACCACTGGTTATTTACAAATAAAATCACAACAAAAATCCTTTTAAACGCGGTTAGAACGATGGGGACAGAGAATTCTGTGTCAACCACTTTAGGTCGTGATTGGCTTGTGGGCGGGGAAAGTCGACAGAGCGCAGACGGTCGGATGATATTTTTATTGACATAAGCTTTTTCGTGTTATTTATTTTAACATTTCAGGATGTTTTAAGCAGTTTGTAAGTTGTTTTAAAACCATATTTTGTCAAAAAATTTTTATAGTGTGTTTTTTTACCAGTAGGAGAATATTTTAGTGCATTTAAAGTGATATTTTGAAACAAATCGTCCAATGTTTTGAAAACAAAGGGAGAGCAAATGAAATCAGTCAGTGGCGGTACATGCCGGTAGGTACACAGAAAATAAAAACAAAGTTTATGAAATACACTTAAATTAGTAGATCCTTAGATTAAAATATCAACACGTTTTTTTTTTTAATTTTCAAAATTTAAATTACTTTTGATGAAGTAGTTAATGTCCAATGCGTCAAATGATATATTGTCTATATTGTTTTTATAAGGTTTTTTCGAGGTTTTTTTTTATAAATACGATAAAATACAGTATACTTTTTAATGCGCAATGAGATATTTTTGAAGTTCTTAAACAAACTTGCAAACAACAATAAAAATTAATGCACATGTATTCAGGTTGCACGGAGCAACGAAAGAAAAAGTTGTACTACTTTTTCATGTAGAACTGAATGTGTTTTCGACACAATTTACTTTCGAAGCTCTGATAAAAACGCAAATAAAAAAGTTAATCCAAGTTTTTTTTCGTTAGCCTGCCTCAGTTCAATACGCCTTTTTCTGGGATCGTATCGGAATCTAGTTATCATGAAAACGCGGCTCATATCGAAAACGAATTAAAGTTTTAAACAGACTCGATTTGATAGTTTATTCCGCGAACTTTTCATAAAAACCGAAAAGTCAATCCTATTGAAAACGTATTCACTTCCACGTGAAAACGTAGTATTGATTTCGCTTTTCGTGTTGCGTTTTGACCTTAGATTAAAAAGAGACAAGATATCTGGTCCAACGAAAACTCCTTGGCAAATAATAACCACTGGTTATTTACAAATAAAATCACAACAAAAATCCTTTTAAACGCGGTTAGAACGATGGGGACAGAGAATTCTGTGTCAACCACTTTAGGTCGTGATTGGCTTGTGGGCGGGGAAAGTCGACAGAGCGCAGACGGTCGGATGATATTTTTATTGACATAAGCTTTTTCGTGTTATTTATTTTAACATTTCAGGATGTTTTAAGCAGTTTGTAAGTTGTTTTAAAACCATATTTTGTCAAAAAATTTTTATAGTGTGTTTTTTTACCAGTAGGAGAATATTTTAGTGCATTTAAAGTGATATTTTGAAACAAATCGTCCAATGTTTTGAAAACAAAGGGAGAGCAAATGAAATCAGTCAGTGGCGGTACATGCCGGTAGGTACACAGAAAATAAAAACAAAGTTTATGAAATACACTTAAATTAGTAGATCCTTAGATTAAAATATCAACACGTTTTTTTTTTAATTTTCAAAATTTAAATTACTTTTGATGAAGTAGTTAATGTCCAATGCGTCAAATGATATATTGTCTATATTGTTTTTATAAGGTTTTTTCGAGGTTTTTTTTTATAAATACGATAAAATACAGTATACTTTTTAATGCGCAATGAGATATTTTTGAAGTTCTTAAACAAACTTGCAAACAACAATAAAAATTAATGCACATGTATTCAGGTTTATAAGAATATTGAATTCCTACCTCTTATCAGAATATTAAGGTTGATTTATACTGCCGCCGTTGCCATATGCGCTCGCCCTTCAAATTGATATTTGAATCTTTTTGTCTGTCCTAGATCTTTCTATACCCTAAGCATTATTGACTTTAATGTGTACTGAAGAAATCAGTATAAGTAAGTTTCTGTTAATGACCAGAAAAAATAACAAAATTAACAAACAAAATAACATAATTTTTAGCTAGTAGGTAATATTATATATTTTTTTCTTGATGTTCCAGGTGCTGTGAACTGTGTTTTTTTTTTAATGTTCGGCATAATTTTATTGTGTTGAAAATTAAAATCGCAATAAATAAATGATAAAATATACCACAAACATTTATTGCTAGAAAGCTTCCAAAGCTCAAATTGGCAGAATTATTTTTTGCATGTTGTTTAAATTATTTTGCAGATTTCACATAGTCAAATTTTAATAATATAATCCATGTGTAAATTTATATTTAAGTAGGTACGCCACTTCTGTGTTTATTGTAAACAACAGAAAGGTAAACATTTTTCCATATAATAATATAACCAAAGTCCCCGTAAGTGGCAGGTATCTTGTCTCTTTTTAATCTAAAGTTTTGACGATAGGTTTGAAAGTGAATTATATTGAAAACCCATTTAGTTTTGCATGAAGAAGGGCGTGGATACGATTTTTACTTGGTGGGGGGGGGGACAGTATAAAAAAATTCAACTCAACTGATATAAAAAAAACTGGGTTGGAATCTGGTTTTGATCCTAGATTTGTTGCTAAAATCATGTCATACATGCGCCGTGGGCGAAAATTTTGTCAAAATATAGTAATAACGCATTTTTTAACACGTACTTCAATACCGTTGATAAAAATTGCGTAAGATTAAACGCAGGTAAAATTGTTTGCAGTTTAAGCAGGAAATTTCTTAAATATTTTGATATTTTTTATGTTTTCTATAAAATATAAAAAAACTAGGTTGAGATCTGGTCTTGATTCTAGATTTCTTGCTAAAATCATGTCATAAATGTGCCGTGGGTGAAAATTTTGTCAAATTATCAGTGGCGGTCCCAGGGGGGGGGCTCCAGAAAAAAGTAGACAACAAAGATGTTGGTGGTAACCCTGAAGTCTTTGGACAAAAAACGGGAAATTGCAGAAGACATTCTATATAGAATCCTTCCACAGTATTTTGGGACAGCTTGAAACAGACGAAAACCACGATATTATTAGAATTGCAGAACAGTATTATAAAGTTTCGATTTATAAACAAGTTTTAGACAAAATCATTTCGGACATAAAATCAAGGTTCAATAACGAGACTCTAAGTATTTTTGACCTGAACATATTCATACCAAGTTTTATATAACGTGAAGCCAAAATCAGGGCAAAATTAACAAATGTCATTTCCAAATACTATAAACTGTTTAATTAATACATAACACAAATTTTTGAACTTTTATTGGGAGAAGTCAGTATTTGGAACCAATATTGTTCAGAAGTAGGAAAAGCTTAAATCAAAACATATGTGATAACGTTTTCGAGGCAATGAACAAGTCTGGCGATATTTTTCCGTTGATAAAAACATTCTTGTATATTTGTCAGTAAATAACGCTTCATCAGAAAGAAGCTTCTCCTGCCTCAGAAGATTGAAAATATAAGTACTTAGAAATACTATGAAGGAAATTCGTCTGAAGAAGCGTTGCTGCATATCAACAGACATATTGAAATTGACATTGAGCGAGTCATTGATCGGTTTGCCCAAAAAAACTGGAAACGAATTTTTTTTTGAGATATGCAATATAAAACGTAATGTTTCAACTTACAAACCGTTTCAGATCTCAACAAAAGTATTTAGCAATTATGTTTTGTTTGTGGTGTGTTTGTTATCTATGTTTTTTATAACGGAAAAAATTATACCTAGTTACTCAAGTGCGGATTTTAGGTTAGGTACGAAAATATTTAGAAAATCAAAAGTAGGGAAAAAATTGCGGCACTATAACACCTTTGATATTTACGGTATTCGCTTAATTTTGTGTTAACAATGACATTTGTAGTGTCACTTTCTTAAAAATTTTCGACTGCTGCGCTTTGATACTTTACAACTTTAATATAATTTGACTCAAAAATTGCATTTTTAATGTAGTTTTCTCAAATATTCAGCGCATTTAAACGTTTCCTAAAATAAAAATTTTATGAAATAACTAACTTAAAAATCTTAGTACTCCCCCCCCTAGATTTGAGGCCAAATCCGCGCTGGTAGTTACTAAGTTTTGTTTGTGTATATTGATATGTTCCTCATAAAAGCTATGCTCGTATCGAAACCGCCCCCCCCCCTTTTCAAATGGCTGGGACCGCCACTGAAATTATACTAACCACTTAAACTAAGATTGTACCAAACAATGTGTCATAGCCCCGCAGGCAAAATTTTTGAAGAAACTTTTAGCTCATGGTTGTAATAAAATGAAAATAGTTACAAACTTTTAGAAAAGTTGAAAAATAGGTAGTTTTCACATTTTTCATGCGTGAGAGTAACGGGTATGGAAACTGGTTTGGGGGGGAAATTAACCCCTTGTCCGCTCCCCCCTTATCTACGCCCTTTTATCCGAAAGTTCGATTTGTTTAAAAAATAAAAAGACACGGTTTTCTTTTATTTTGTGGCATGTTCTTTCTGATGTAATTTGGGTCATTTTGATTTTATCGTTTTTTAGAGATCAAATATTCAATTATTTTTAAGTTTTCCGTTCGAAAAGCATGTTGTATACCGACGCGAATTATGAAGCATTGGCATAAAACGATTAAAGATTGATTGCCCATAAGTATAACTGAATGAAAAGGATGCCTTTACACGGAACTGACATTAGTATGAATGTAAAGACACCAATCTATCCGTTCAGGAAAACGCATTGTATGGTTATTTATTATTATTATTCAAGTATTTTTCTTGAATACGATATGAATTTTCTTCTCTTTAATGACAGCCAGGCAAGTATTAATCAAAGTTAGTGGTTATAAGGTGCACAAAGGACACACAGTGATTGATTGTGTACTAGGAAATGAATCATAAATCTGGCCGAGTCAAAGACATGATGATCGTAAGAGAGACACACACAACTCTGCCAATAAATTATTTATTGTCGAGAGAGGTGCAGTGCAATTGTTATTTTTCGCATATTTTGCGGGTTGTGTCATTAACGACCTACATAATGCTTCTTCTTTGATTTCTCTTTTTTGATTATAGTGTTTGATTGACATAAAGAGTGAGTTCGAGTAAAAACTTCGAGCACTCCAGATCCACTTTTTTAGCTTTTTTTTTACTAACATTTATAGTAACAGATAATTGGGTAAAGGCTTTGGAACTTATAAGTTTGGAATACTCTCTAGTATCCCGTAAAAGCGCACCTTACGTAATAATTAGCCCCAGAAACGACTTCTTAGTCGTATTCTTTTATAGTTTACGTCCCTCCAAGGTTTCTTATTATTCGTGAATTTGTACTAGCCCCGACTTTTATTCGTTAATATTTGCTTTGATAAATTTAAGCCACATTGAAGTAGCCGACGTTGAACGCCACAACTAGGAAATTACTTTAAATTTCACTACGAAAGGTTGCGACATCATAGTTGCATAATAATGTGGCAGTGTGGAGAAAATAACTTTTTTTGGTCACTTCTAAGTCACAACTCTTTTAAAGTAACATTTTCTGCTATCGGGGAATCATGCTCGGTCGGCCATGTTTTTTCGTGGGACAGAAAATCTGCCCTCTTTATTTTCGTTTGTTGAGCCTTAATATTAAAAAATTAAATTGTTTTTACCCAAATTAAATTATGATCAGCAAACGTCGATATCCTACACATTTTGAGAGGCCTTCTTCGTCTTTTTTTGTTTTAATTGCCTTAGGAGCATAATCCTACTGGAAATATTAACACGCCAGGACGAATTCTTATCAGGTAACTTGGATAAGTACCAGTGCGGAACGATGCCCATTTGTGAGTGGTTCAAGGTTGGAAATCAAAGTGTATGATAGTGTTTAATGATGTATAGTGGAGGGTGATCAGTAAAACTACTGATGAGCCCACGCTGGTTACCCAGGGCGAAACATCGTTTAATAATTTCTCTTCTCGCATTGATCTTTTGTGTGTTCCACCAAGATCTTTTGATCTTTTGTTTTTTAGTTTCTTTTCGGTTGGATCAACTGATTTGGAGGTTTTTTAACTTCTTTTTTGTTTTAATTGCCTTAGGAGCATAATCCTACTGGAAATATTAACACGCCAGGACGAATTCGTATCAGGTAACTTGGATAAGTACCAGTGCGGAACGATGCCCATTTGTGAGTGGTTCAATTTTGGAAATCAAAGTGTATGATGGTGTTTAATGATGTATAGTGGAGTGTGACCAGTGAAACTACTGATGAGCCCACGCTGGTTACCCAGGGCGAAACATCGTTTAATAATTTCTCTTCTCGCTTTGATCTTTTGTGTGTTCCTTGTGGGATGCTCATCCAAGTTTGCTGAATTTTCGTTATTTCCACCCAAGATCTTTTGTTTTTTAGTTTCTTTTCGGTTGAAGTAACTGATTTGGAGGTTTTTTAACTTCTTTTTTGTTTTAATTGCCTTAGGAGTATAATCCTACTGGAAATATTAACACGCCAGGACGAATTCGTATCAGGTAACTTGGATAAGTACCAGTGCGGAACGATGCCCATTTGTGAGTGGTTCAAGTTTGGAAATCAAAGTGTATGATGGTGTTTAATGATGTATAGTGGAGGGTGACCAGTGAAACTACTGATGAGCCCACGCTGGTTACCCAGGGCGAAACATCGTTTAATAATTTCTCTTCTCGCTTTAATCTTTTGTGTGTTTCTTGTGGGATGCTCATCCAAGTTTGAATTTTCGTTATTTCCACCCAAGATCTTTTGATCTTTTGTTTTTTAGTTTCTTTTCGGTTGAAGTAACTGATTTGGAGGTTTTTTAACTTCTTTTTTGTCCAGCTACTAGTTGTGAACACATAACCCCAAAAACCACAATGAAAACATTTCATCAGCTACAAGAAAATAGCAGAATTGTGACAGCGCGCTTGTTTTTTGCAATAAACATGACGTATATTTCACATTAAAATTTCCTTCGCAGTTGAATTTTGACTCTCTACTTGTAAAACTACACACTTTTTAATCGCATATATAATGCATACAAGCCATAACCAAACTTTGGCATGTATGAATTTATCTTACCAAAAAGAAAAGAATGGAAATTTAGGAACTAGTCCACTCTTATTTTCGATATCAATCATATAAAATAGCGCCTCCACGACGTATCAGGAACGTGGTTGTGACATAGCAGTGTGGTGTTTAGTACCTAACTTTGAAGTCGTGGCAACGTAATAATATCCGGAACATTGTTCCCCACTTAGAGAATTACTATGTTACGGTATGGTATACAGCACGTAGCGGAGGTAAGTTGCCGTTACTTTCAGGAAATTCTGTGTGGTGCCAATTACGTCGTGACAACTTTAAATGTAAGATGGATTCGCTGGCACCTTTCCTTGTCTTACTCACGCAAAATTTCGCTCGTTGGCTCACATGTTTCTATCAAAGTACAGTAATGTTTTAAACATTTTAGTCTCATTTTAAAGATGAAGCTTTATCTTACGGTTCTCTAATGGTACATATTTCAATTTTTGTCTTGTTTTGCAGTAGGCAAAATACATCATATTTAGATCCATATTTCGCAAAAATAAAAGTCAAAATTTAAAAACTATTACTAGGGAACCCTATATTTAAGAATTAACTTTAAAATTATAATAAAATTTCTGAAAAATTTCTGTATTTATATAGAAAAATGTGGAGCCAAAAATACCCTTGAAAGCGAAATTTTGCATGAATAAGACGAAGGAAAGCTGCCAGCGAAGATAAACTCTAAAAAGAGAAAAAATATTTCTGCATATAATATAATCCTTTATCTTGGTAATAAATGCGCAATATATACTATCTTTTTATACCTTCATCAAAAACATGATTTTAGTAATTGTCTGCAGATAACTAAAGCATGGCTTTTTTGGTTACCGATGCCAAAAAACTTTTTTTTTTGATCACGGGTGCAAAAAAAGATTTCTGTTCGTTTTTTACCCAAAATTAAAGAGAAATAGCGGAATATACTAATTTTGAAAGAATCTAATTATTCTTGCCTAAAAATTAAGCCATTTCGGCCAGTTTTCATCAAGTATTTACGAAAAAATCATTTAAAAACATCGTCAAAATATCAAACTGTCTAAATCAAATTTACTAGATTAAAGATGGTGTGTTGCGAGAAGTGTCTTCGTTCGAGATTTTTAAAAGTATTTTTCTGTTTTTCTTGGATTTCTTGATAAAGGTATTAAAAAAATAGTGTTAACAACTCGCGGCTAAACTGTGCTTTTTTTACTCGCGTTTTCAACGCTTGTAGAAAAAGCACTATTTTAGCCACTAGTTGTTAAAACTACTATTTCTGTAGCTCTTATGGTTTTTCAAGAAAATAGGAAAAATCAAGTCCAAATAAAAAGAGCCAACTTGTTCCTCACGGGTAGGTTAAGTTCTGCGCATATATTTTTGCGTTTCAGAAAAGATGATTAAACTGTGAACAATAAGTTTGCTTATTCGCCCGATTCACTACAAATTTTAATCTTTCAAATTAATACAATTAGTAGATTTTCTCCAATTACTATATTTCAGTTTATTAAGTTAAGTACTAGCTAAATAATCGCAGTTTTGGCTGAGGTGTTTCCGAAATTTTAATCAAATCATTTTCCTTTGGATAGTCGTAACTTTTTCTTCTATATTTCGAGTTTGATGAGGAATCCAAGGAATACAGTAGTAAAACTACCACATTTCTGCCTTATAAAAAATAAAATTTTTGTTTGTAGGTCAACTGATGTAAGCTGTTGGTGGGTAGTTTTTTTTTGTGGGGTTGGATCCGAATCATTCCTGTGAAAATATGTTTTTAAAACTCAGCGAATACTTTTCAAAAAATAGGTTACGCAATACACAAATTAAATATTTTAGTATTATTATTCAAAGTTTATTTATTTTGTAAGTCTTAAGCAAATATCTTAATAGTTTTTTAACTTTTTCATTTAAGATAAATTGACAGAAGGTGTGTACTGACATATATCTATTTCACAAAATCCTTAAGATAGTCCTAATCTTTTTTCCTCTAAAATTTAATTTTGAATGAAAATCACTTGGGGAACTTCGTAACCAACCACAAACATTTATACTTGAACTTTCCTCTATCATCTCTGCAAACTTTTCCCGTATGTCCCATTAGATTATCCAAGTAAAACCCATTTAATATTTAGTAATACTAATGTTAAGGATATACCGGGTGGGCCATAAAAAACCGGACAAAATGTTTTCCGTTATAACTTTCGAATAGTACCACCGATTTTAATGTAATAAACTGCTCTTTGTAGGGAATTGAGCAAGACTTTGAGTGAAAATATTTTTTTGTCCATCATCTTAAAATCTAAGATGGTGGAAAGAAACAAACTTTACCCTTCAAAGAGCCACGTTTATTCTTATGTTACGGAAGATTATTTGATTTTTTTGTGAAGTCCTAAAAAAGCTCTGTTTCTGCCACGCAGAACAAGGTGCGAATCATTAAAATCGGTTAAATGGTTCCCAAAAAGAATTAAAAAATTTCACTCAGTGTTATACGGATTATGCGATTGCCGTCTTAATTCTCTATGCATACATTTTCTCATAAATTCATTATTAGAAAACCGATTGCTATTGAAATTTGCCGGCATATTGAAATCCAAGATGGCGGACAGAATCAAACTTGACCCTTCAAAGAGGCTGGTTTATTCAGATTTTCTGAAAATTTTTAATTTTTTTTTATTTGTATAAAACTTGTGCTTTCGCCACGCACAACGAGGTATAAATCATTAAAACCGGTTTAGTGGTTCTTAAAAAATTAATTTTTCTTTTCATCACTGTTTTCTCAATTCCGTCTGCATTAATTTCCTCATAAATTCATAATTACTGAACCGATTTTAATTTAATAAAAAGCATTAGGACAAAGATCGACTGAACTCTAAAGAACACTATTGAAATTGGTCGTAATTTGTAAATCCAAGATTGAGGACAAAATCAAATTTGACCCTTCAAAGACGCTCGATTATTCTTATGTTTCGAGAACCTTTTCGACTTGTTTTAAATTCGTAAAGCTCTGTCTCCGCCGCGTATAACTAGGTAAAAATCATTAAAAACGGTTTAGTGGTTATTAAAAAATTAATTTTTGATTCACTTATTGTTTTGGGTATGGGTACGAATGGTACCATTGCCTTGCTAATTCTGTCTGCATTCGTTTCCTCATAAATTCATTATTACTAAACCGATTTTAATAAAATAGCGAAAATCAATTGCTCTTTGGGGATTACTATTGAAATTTGGCTCCATAAAATCCAAGATGGCGGACTAATTCAAATTCTCCCCTTTATAAAGGATCATTTTTTCATGTGTTGCTGTTAAATCTATTATTACCATGATGTTTTTTATTTTATAAAAATCAGTTCAGTAATAATGAGTTTATGAGGAAACAATGGTTAAACAGGACCACTAAACCGATTTTAAAGATTCGTGCGCGTTGGAGAGAGGGCATTTTTAGGTTCTTGAAACCTAAGAATAAACGAGCTTCTTTGAAGAGATAAATTTAATTGTGTCCGCCATCTTGGGTTTCAAAATGGCGACAAATTTCGATAGTGATCTTTTAAGAGTTTGTGATTTTCGCCATGACGCTTTGTATTTCATTGAAATCGGTTGAGTATCAATTTGAGAAGGCAATCGTATAATCTGGAAAACAGTGATGGAAACAAAAATTATTTTTTTGAGAACCACCAAACCGATTTTAATGATTTAAACCTCGTTGTGCATGGCGAAAGCAGAACTTTTGTAAAAAAAAATATTTAAAAGTTTACAGAACGTATAAATAAACGAGCCTCTTTAAAGGGAGGAGTTTGATTTTGTCCGTCACCTTGGATTTCAAGATGGCGACAAATTTTAATAGCAGTAGTTAAAGAACAATTGATTTTCGCCATGAGGCTTTTTATTTCATCAAAATCGGTTTAGTAATAATGAATTTATGAGAAAATATATGCAGACAGAATTGAGACGGCAATCGCATAATCCGTAAAACAGTGATTGAAAATTTTTTATTTTTTTTTTGGGAACCACTTAAGCGATTTTAGTGATTTACACCTCGTTCTGCGTGGCAGAAACAAAGCTTTTTTACTACTTCATAAAAAAGTCCAAAAAGTTTCCGTAACATAAGAATAAACGAGGCTCTTTGAAGGGTAAAGTTTGTTTCTGTCCGCCATCTTAGATTTTAAGATGGCGGAAAAAACAATATTTCTAATCAAAATCTTGCTCAATTCTCTGCAATGAACAGTTTGTTGCATTAAAATCGGTGTTATGGCTTAAAAGTTATAACGGAAAACATTTTGTCCGGTTTGTTATGGCCCACCCGGTACTTGTCCCTAACCCTGTCCCCTGTTGACAGGCTGTCAATTTCGTAATTTCTAAAATATGATAGAAAATTCGTAGTATACTTAGATGGTACAGAAACCTTCGCCATTTCGACTGTATTTCCCGTTGAACATATTTCGGATTAGGATCCCTATAAAAAACTCGAAACCAAATTTGGCAGAAACATAATTTGTCAGAATTCAAAAGAATGGAAAATAATTGGTCCGAAAAAAATTGTTTCGAAAATGAAATGACGGGAAAATCAAATCGCTGGAAAATATATGTATTAGTTCGGGCAAGCCGTCAAGAAAGGAAAAACCATTTTCCGCAAGAGTTAGGTACAATGTTTTTCCTACGAGTGTTTTGTTCATCTTATTTATCAAAAAAAAAATCAAAGCAAAGATTTTATAGCAATGCTACAAAATGACACATAAGACAGAATAGTAATATAAATCATTTAATTAGTCCTAAATATTTTCATTTTTAACAATACAAAAATCGTGCGGAAAAGTAACTTTTCAAAACTAGTGCTTAAAAGTTACTTTTCCCTACGATTTTACTTTTCCCAAAGGTTTTTTAGTAAAGTGTCTGCATCTGACTTTTCAAGTTTAATGTTTAAGGCAATGAATTTGAATGGAAAATAGTACCCATAGATAATAATTTGATTTAAAGTATATCTTGAATTAAAATATTGTTCTTTGAAGTGGAAATCGTGCGGAAAAGTAAATAAATCTTGCGGAAAAGTAAAATCGTGCGAAAAAGTAAAAGTTTCAAAACGAAAAGTCATGCGGAAAAGTTACTTTTGACTCGTAGGAAAAGAATTAAATTTTAACGAAACATATTTTTATAGAAACACAACACAAAATTCAAGAACCCCAATCTGGCCGAAAATGATTTGAACCGATAGCCACGACTTCAATTGCTACGTTGCCAGGCTTACGCCAGTGAAGAGTCGAAGTAAGTTGTGATATTGTATTAATTTACCCCCTTTACATTCTTCAACCACCTCGTACCTCCAAATTTTTTCATAATATTTTATTGTCATCGGACCTACATTAAAAAATGAATCGCAAGCCATACAGCCAGAAGCTGTGAAGTTAAATAAAATCGTTCAATTAAAAAAAAATCCCCGTGTAATCTTCCAAATAGAGAAACTTGCCAACGCCGCAATCCAAGACCTACGGCGCTCTAGCGATTCGGCAGGATTGTGGTTCTGCTCATTTAAGGATCGTGCATATTATTTTCTATCAAATTGTGGGTCGGGTGTTTTTCGTTTCTAGACAGTTATTTTAGATACTTTTGCAATTCTCATATTTTAAGGTTCGGGAAAATTATAAACGGGTAAATTATATTCGTGTCTTTTAAGGATCGAGTAAATCAAAATTTTTGTAAATTTGCGCGTTTCCCATATTTCTCTGTTCACATTTTCAAAAAGCCAAAAACACCTATCTACTTACTTTTAAAAAGGAACCTAAATGCGAATTTTCAGCTCTTTATTGCCTTGTAACTCCAGGTAACTGTAATTTATTTCTACCCCCTTCAAAACAGAATCACCCCTATTTCTTAACTCCCAGTGAAAATGCTAAAACACGTGTTTGCTTATTTTATTAGTGTAGATATCAATTTTCAGACCTCTATTTTCGTTTTTAAGTTTATCCATTTAAAATTTCTACCCCGTATTTTTACCCCCTTCGGGATAACATTTTTAAAATTTCTGTCTTACAATCCCAAACTACCCTTGAATTTTCGTGTTTATAGGTCAACTGATGTAAGCTGTGGGTGGGTAGTTTTTTTTTTGGTGGGGTTGGATTCGCATCACTCCTGCAAAAATATGTTTTTAAGACAGACGAACACTTTTCAAAAAAAAAGTTACGCAATACACAAATATTTTAGTATTATTATTCAGTAAGTTTATTTATTTTGTAAGTCTTAACAAATATCTTAATAGTTTGGTGAGAGAAGGTGTGGACTGATATATATCTATTTCACAAAATCCTTAAGATAGTCTAATTTTTTTTCCTCTAAAATTTAATTTTAAATGAAAATCACTTTGAGAACTTTGTAACCAACCACGAATATTTACTTGAACTTTCCTCTATAATCTCTGCAAACTTTTCCCGTATGTCCCATTAGATTATCCAAGTAAAACCCATTTAAAATTTAGTAACAAAACTTTCCTAGCAATACCGTAATTTTCTTTATTTTATGCTATTATTATTCCACCAGTATTACAAAGTTTAGGATATGTTCTGCCTTTTGTAGTTACTTGATTGGGTATCAATAAATAATTTAAGATTCTTATTTAACCCATTCAAATAAGTTTCAAAGGCATAACTTTAGGTATTAAAGTTAGAAACTTGGTCAAATCGGAGTTATTTATTATGCATGGTCAAAGATTTAGTATAAAAACTGTAATTCGTTTAAGCAATTTATTCATACGAACCCGAGTATAATAATTTTTACCTAGGATCAACGAATAATACTAATTTTACGACCATCCCAACACGATTTTAATGACTCATTTACGGTCCTAGGATAATCGTAAAGCTTAGACGTAAACCACAAGATGGCGTGACAAGCGATGAAACTTTATTTTATAAGAGCACTAATTGACGCAAAAATGTGAATTATTTTTCTATATTTTTAAGACAATAAATATTTATTCAACGTAAATAAATCCATTATAATTTTAGTACCTAACCAAAAATAAGTCCGTGAAATTGACATATTACGCATTTAAAAAAAAAAATGCTTGTTTTTAAAAAGACATATGAAAAGTCCCTTAGCAACCTTATTTGTTTTGACGATAGAAAATCATTGAAACTTCAGGTTGTTGAGAGTGTTCGCGTTTGATATTTTTAATAATTTCTGATATTTATGATAACATTTTCGTTGGTCGTAGGTAAAGTATAGTACACTAACTCGCATGTTATGGTCATTACACGCTCAGATAAATTAAGACACTCGCCTGCGGCTCATCATCTTCGCGTTTAATGACCATCATAACATGCTTGTTATGTAAACTACTATTACACCATAGGTCCGAACCCTAAAAGCTTATTTGTAAACTCAGTTTAGTTGAGAGCTCGCAGTTTGCGACGTTTGCAGTTTAGTGCAGTTCACACAGTGGGCTGCTTAATTGTGAGTGGTCTACTTAATGTCAAATAAAAGATGGGAGAATAAGGCAAAAATAGCTGACTGAAGGCAGATGACAGTTTGATTGGTCGACATGAACTGCACGAACGAACAGCCAACACATTTCAATAAGACAATCTTTGTTTGAAAGTTTGAGACAATAATATATTTGAAATTAACTCTGTGTTTCGGACTTCCATTGTCTATGTTTTATTTATACACGACGTTTCAATCAGTACAATCTCTGATCATCTTCAGGTGCAAACTACAATCTATTCCTAAAGCTACGTACTTATATACTATGGGAAATCACTCAACCGTGAAGTTTAAGAAGTTGGCTCCGCCCAAGGAGGCTTCCAAATATTTGGAATTTGAACACTTGGTTTACTGAAAACCCCTGATTCTGCCCAATAAAGACAGCTTGAAGAAATTTTCGTTTCTTCCAGTGTGACTCCTTATGCAAATCCTTTGCTTCTGTCCACTTCATTCAGTGTTGTTTAGACCATGTGTTCGGCGATTCCGGAGAACAAACAAAATAAGGAATGAATTTACCAAGTTCCTTGTTAGTGTGGTGAATCATACATAGGTGAAAAAAAAAGACCACTGTTAGGCTTAAAGAACATCAGACGAATACCCAAAGAAGTGAAACAAAAAAATCAGGAATCGCCGAACACGCATGGTTAAAACAACACTGACTGAAGTGGACAGAAGCAAAGGTTTTGCACAAGGAGACACACTGGAAGAAACGAAAATTCCTTGAAGCTGCCTTTATTGGGCAGAATCAGGGTGTTTTCAGTAAACCAAGTGTTGAAATTCCAAATATTTGGAAGCCCCTTCTTGGGCGGAGCCAACTTCTTAAACTTCACGGTTGAGTGATTTCCCATAGTATAAGTACGAATAGAGTGTAGTTTGCACCTGAAGACGATCAGAGTTTCTACTGATCGAAACGTCGTGTATAAATAAAATATAGACAATGTAAGTCCGAAACACAAAGTTAATTTCAAGACAATCTTTAACTTGTGAAGTACAAACGCGGACTACGTTTACACATCCTGTATTATTTTTCAAACCCGCCATTTGATTTATGATGATATTATTGCCGACCTAATTAGAAACCAATAGAAAGTTATATAGACTTACCAGTGTGAATGTACGTATGCTTTTTCATGTCAGACTTTTGATGGAACCGCTTGCCGCAGTACTGGCAGGGGTACGGCCTGGTGTCCGAGTGAATTAGTAAATGGGTTGAAAGCGTTGAAGATCGTTTAAACGATTTTCCACATTGTTGGCACTGTAACAATGAAAAATAAATTAATTAGCTCAATGGTAGAGGTGATATTAAAGTCTTATAATTCAATTTTGCGACCAAAAGACGATCGCAAAAAACCCTCAGGCTAAAAAACGCAAATGTCCTCATGAAAGTTGTTAAGTTTTTATGATGCTTTAAAGGGTTTAAAATTTATAAGATTCTAGAAGCTGTCTTCCTCGTAAAAATGTACTACGTTTATACGCGCCTAAAACCGCTTTTATATAAGGACGGGTTTGAATAAAATCGCTTTCTCCGAGGGTTTATAGGTCCTTCATTAAATATCAGTTTAAAAAGAAAATAACTAAGTTAACAACAAGTTTTTGGTTAAAACCAAGTTTAAGTATTTCTTTAAGTTGGAAGCTATATGAGCATAAAGTAAGTTTAGTTCCTTACTTTATGCTATACTTGCTTAAATAGCTTTAAAACAAAATCGATTTAGCACTTAAAGCGGTTTTATTGGTGTTTATAAGACAAATTTTTTAAACCATCCTTATATATAAAAGCGCTTTTAAGAGGCCCATATAAACAAAATAAATAATACAAAAAATCTGTACTTAATACAATCGTAGATTTCTAAGGGGTGACGCTGTTGAAACATTATGAAAGTAAGTAGAAAAAGTCCAAATGCTAGAAAAAGTCCAAATGCTTCGCAAAAAATATTTTTGTCAAGCATTTGGTCTGGTATAATCTGTACTTAATGTTTGTAGAATAGAAATTATGTAAAACGTCATCATAAAACATTACAAAATTTCTCAAAAGTTTTCTGGCAGGTTTGGTGCGTTTTTTGGGAAAGACGGACGGCTAGGCTTTGCAGGTTGGCCAACTTTAAATTTTCTTTTTTTCCGGCCAAATAAATAAAATTTAATTTCAAAAGGATCTTGTGGCAAATTTTTTTTATACTTTCATCAAAAACATGATTTTAGTAACTGTCTGCAGATAACTAAAGCATTGCTTTTTAGGTTACCGATGCAAAAAGGTTTTTTTTATGATCACGGGTGCAAAAAAAGCTTTCTGTCCATTTTTTACTCAAAATTAAATAGCGGCAAATAGTAATATTGAAAAAATCTAATTATTCTTGCTTAAAACTTAAGTCACTTCCGCCAGTTTTCACCAAGTATTTACGAAAAAAACCATTTAAAAAAATCGTCAAAATATCAAACTGCCAAATATTAAAATGTCACAACAATGAACGGCACCGAGTAAAAAGGCACATTGTTATTTCATTTACCAGCCGCCTTGATTTATAGTGTAAAGATAGCGTGTTATGAGAAGTGCTCTCCGTTCGAGATTTTTAAAATTATTTTCCTGTTTTTCTTGCATTTTTTGATAAAGGTATTTAAAAAAAATAGTGTTAACAACTCGCGGCTAAACTGTACTTTTTTTAAATACCTCACTGCGCTGGTTATTTAAATCCACGCTTGTAAAAAAAGCACTATTTTAACCACTAGTTGTCAAAACTACTATCTTTTGAGATCGACAAATATTCAATCATATCCACTAAAGATTTTTTTGTGACAAAGAAATATTTCAGTGTAGCGCAATTACAATAGATTCGTAGCCATTTTTTTTATACGTACAGACAAAAAATTAAAAAATGGAATGTCTAGCCAAATTTGTCACCATACAATTTTGTCACAAAAGTACAAAAAATCCCTTAGGGCACGTATATATGAATGCTAGTTCTTCCAGAAGTATTATACAGAGTGACCGTTTATAAAGTTCCACCAGGAATCAAAAAGTGAATGACTTACGAAATTAAGTAGATTTATGTAACATTTTACTACACTCTACAATCAGAATGGCCATGAGCTTCTGTTTTTTTAATTGAATACCCTGAATATTTTATAAAATTTTGATAGATATTTTTTTTCTGATTCCAAAAATCTATCATATGTAGGGTTTATCTTTGACGGTGTCGAGTAAAATCAAAAATAATTTGTCATAAGGGCAATGTGTTAGCCAAGGAAAAATAGTTCAGGTGGTTTTTTGTTCAACACTCTTATGGCAACGTTTTTGTCAATTTGCTCATGGATCATTCAAGACAATGGTAACATAGGTTATAATTTTTGGAATCAGATAAAAAATATCTATATTTTAAAAAATATAAGGACCTCATAGCCATCCTGCGTGTAACAGGTGATTTAAAAAAAAAAGTGAAAATGTAATAGAAATCTACATAATTTCATGAGTAATTCACTTTTTGTTTATCTGTTTGTGACGAATAAAAAAAGTTTTCCCAGGTGGATATTTATAAGTAGTTCCCTATACAGTCACGGTCAGAATAATTTACCGTGTCTCTTGGCGGTCATTGTATAAATTTTGGAACCAAAATACCGTTCTAAAAAC
Source organism: Oxystoma pomonae (assembly GCA_963921995.1). Lineage (NCBI taxonomy): Eukaryota > Metazoa > Arthropoda > Insecta > Coleoptera > Brentidae > Oxystoma > Oxystoma pomonae. The sequence goes on along the minus strand of OY998166.1, from coordinate 73,237,439 downwards.
ATTAGCGTCAATTCAATTCACCCGAAATATGGTTTAAAAAATCTGCCACCATGTGAATAACAAAAATAATAAGAGGGCTTCTGTGCAGTTTTGTGGGTTTAAAGTCAGGAGAATGAAAAACAAATTCAAATTTACCGACGTTTCGATGTATTTTACATCATCTTCAGGGTTTCTAAATTATTATACAAGAAATGAAAGAAGCTAGTTTAATCTGTTAATTTAACAGTTATTGTTTGTTTGTATATGACACTGCTAATTAATTTCTTTAATTTTTTTCGCTCCCGCAGGATAAAAAACAATAATAAACAATATTAAAATTGAGAAAAGAAGAAAACAGACAAAAGAAAATGACAAAAGAAATTTAAAAGAAATTTAAAAGACTATTTTAAATTTATAAATTAAAACGGTTAATGAAATGGGTACTTTTGGGTTGTTTTCCAGTGGTCTCTGAAACATTTAAAAAAAAAACAGTATGTTTTTTTGAACTTCACAGTTAAAAGACATTTAAAAACTAAAAATGTTTAAAATAAATTATTTTATACTGTTAACTTGGATCATCACCAGACCAAATGGTCTTTTTAATGTAATTTTATCAAAATATTTTGCCTACGATTTGTTGTCAAAAATTGCATTTTAAGTGTCATTTTCGCAAAAATTTTCATCTGCGGCGCATTTTATCATTTTTACAAACAAATTAAGAGTAAATAAACAACTCAAATTCCCAAAACGCTATCGATACTTACGATTTTAGTTTAATTTTAAGTCAAAAAAAAATATTTTAAGTGTTATTTTCTCAAAAATTTTGACATAAAATTTTGGATAAATAAATAATTTTAAATTTGGTTAACCCCCCCCCCTACATTTGAGCCCAGGTCCGCGCTTGTAAGCACCTGTTTCCTTATAAGTATCAATTATGGTCACATTTTTAATTCAAATTAAGTTTTTTTTATTATTTATCCTTAACCCTCCCCCCCAAAGCCAATTCCTAGGTGCGCTACGGTATATTTCAATTGTATACCTTTCAGTATAGTTATTATAGATAGGTATCTATATTATTATTATAATTACAAAAAGCAAATGGCCTTATCTACAGCTAATACAGAATTTTTGTGCCTTTGCTCAAAATAAATTAAAAAACCACGTTACACTAGATGCAGTCAAAAATGACATGATTGGGAACTTCGACATTAATAGTATTGTATAGCAAAAAAATGCCCCGTTTTTTTACTTTCAGTGGGTGCTTATTCAGTGGCGTACGTAAAACTAATCCTGGAGGGGGGGCGCTTGAATAAAATCATAGTCTCAGATAATAACTCTGGAGGTAGGGTTTGAGCTCCTAAGCCCCCCTGCGTACGCCACTGGCATATTAAAAGTAAAAAATTGGTGGTGCCAGTAATAAGATTTTGCTGATCTGTGCTGATTACTTAGGTACATATTCAAAGAAAAACAACTGCAATTCCAAGCATATTTTCCAAATTAAACAGAGCAATCAAAAATAGATATTATAGACATGTAATTTGGGAACATGGAAGACAAATTTTCTACTATTGAATAGATTTAACGAGCAGTATTTTCGATTAAATCCTTTTTGCATTATTCATAACAAACATTAACCCGATGGAATGGTCAAATTACTTGAACGAACCACTAATCTATCATGTACCCGAATTGATAGAAGTATTCTTGGGTCATAAAAATAGGTAATTTAAATATGAACGAATATTTTTCTGTCACAACACATATTCTTGATGACAGAGGACATTCATCGTCTACCAATAACTATTACCAAAAAAGCAAAATCTAACAGTGAGATTTACTAAGATCTAAAATAGTACCCCCCCACAGATGTAAATATTTACGCCTGTGGGGGCACTAAATTTTAAAACCAATTTTCAAAAAACACTTACCCATACAGAAAAGACACAAAATTATTGATTATTTTGTATTGTTATTGCAAAATACCACTGAAACTTTTTTTCTCAAAATACACCATACTTTAGGAGAAAATGCCCTAAAACTATTTTTTTTTGACAGGCTTCCAAATAGTAAATGTTGAATACGCTAAAAATTTGACACATAATAGATTCATTATTTGTGTTTGAGGTTATAAAGTTGGTGATTTTTTAGACCACCTCAGGGGGGTGGTTTAAATTTATAACCCCCAGAAAGGATTGATTGTTTTGTGGCATTTGATAATAAGTTCGTTTATAATTTCCCTAAGTTACCATTTTTACAAGGATTAATTTACCTTAATTAAGTTGTTCATTAAAAATATATTTATGAGGGCACTACGAGGCAAAACAAACATAAGTGAAGGTCACTGATTATGTACGAAAAATATACAAACCAAAAAAACCCAAAACAACTATATTAATTTATTTTCAAACTGAAACTAAAACATTAAAATTATCTAAAAGCTCGGTCAAACCAACTTTCCTTACTCAAAGCCCACTCATTTTAAAGCTATAGCTTTCATCAGTAGAGGTTGGTGCAAGCCAAGGTGCAAGCAGAGGTAAAAGATGCGAACTCGCTGTTTGTGATTGAACGCAGCGCTAATATTCTTAAACTGACATTTCGACAGTGATCGAAATGTAAAAAAAATGCATTTAAGTTTTTTAATACATTTCATAAATAAAACAGCTTTTAAATTTAAAACAAAATTAATTTACTCCTTTTTTTATTATTACCCATCTAAATCGTTGTGTGACATCAAGTATTAATTGGAAAAATTAATCAACAAGGGCAAGTTTTAATTAGAGTGACATATAACCCCAATTTTAATTTATTCTACAGAGTGTTTACTTTTTAAACCCCGCGTGGGTTTAATTTTTTTAACTTTCTTTTCTTCTAAATTGAAAATTTCCTCTTAAATTCAACAAAATATCGTGTTAAGATGATTATTCAATAAACAAATTTTTTTAAATTATTGTTATAAATCAAGCTAAGTCCTAAACTTAAGGAGGGTTGGTTTAAAATGCTTGAAACCAAAAATTTGACTTAAACTTAGGACCGTTCTAAAATAGACTAAACCTTTTTAGTAAATGCCACCGTAAGTGTTCTCCCGAGAAAACTTTTGGAAGTAAATAAAGAAACTTTTTGACACAGGAGCAAATTAACATTTACATTATTAATCCAAAAATATTTATTTTTGAACTACCCCGCAAATTTTTATTTGGAGCTCAGTGGAAGTTAACTCTTTCTTGTACGATGTAAAATCGTTGATGTACATTTAATGCTTACAAGGTTTTCCCTTAGTCAAAGTTTATTTCCTTGAATTTTTTATGAATCCAATATAGGCTCATGGAAACTAATAAAGTCTTTAATACAATTTGTAAGACTTCGGTAAATCTAGTGATCGATTTCTAAAAGGGATTTGTTTGTTAAAGCTTTACAACATCGGTGTTTTTACAAGATTAAGGAAAATAGTTTCGCTTCAATCTCTTTTGCATGACGCCTAATGATTTTTAAACACCTACACTGGGTAGCGATTAAATCTTATTTTAACTGCGTTACTAGAAAAAAAATGCTTAATATATCTTTCAATAAAAAATTTTATTTGGAGTGTAGAAAAACAAAGGATAAAAGAATAAATCGGAAAAAAATGTTCTTGCGACCTCTACCTCTAGAATGTAGTCTGAAGCTCTACCAACTGAGATAATTTTTGTAACTGCCTTCATATAACTACAGCATGTCTTTTTTGGTTACCGATGCAAAATAGTAGTTTTCACAACTAGTGGCTAAAATAGTGTTTTTTTTACAAGCGTTGGTTTAAATAACGAGCGCAGCGAAGTATTTAAAAATGCGAGTAAAAAAAAGTACAGTTTAGCCGTGAGTTGTGAACACTATTTTTTTTTAAACCTTTATCAAAAAATCCAAGAAAAACAGGAAAATGCTTTTAAAAATCTCGAACGAAGAGCACTTCTCGCAAGACCCCATCTTTACACTATAAATCAAGGCGGCTGCTAGATGAAATAACAATACGGTTTCCATAGCGATGTGCCTTTTTACTCGGTGATGTTTATTGTTGCGACATTTTAATCTTTGGTAGTTTGATGTTTTGCCGATTTTTTTAAATGTCTTTTTCGAAAATTCTTGGTGGAAACTGGCGGAAATGGCTTAATTTTTAGGCAAGAATAATTGGATTTTTTCTATATTACTATTTTCCGCTATTTCTCTTTAATTTTGGGTAAAAAACGGACAGAAATCTTTTTTTGGACTCGTGATCAAAAAAAGTTTTTTTGCATCGGTAACCAAAAAAGCCATGCTTTAGTTATCTGCAGACAGTTACTAAAATCATGTTTTTGATGAAGGTATAAAAAAACTTTTTTTTGACCACGGCTGCAAAAAAAGATGTCTGTCCGTTTTTTAACCAAAATTACAGAGAAATAGCGGAGAATAGTAATATTGAAAAATCTACTTATTCTTGCCTAAAAATCAAAATGTCAAACTGTCCAAGATGAAAATGCCGCAACAATGAACGTCACCCAGTAAAGAGGTACATCGCTATGGAAACCATTGTTATTTTATTTACCAGCCGCCTTGATTTATACTGTAAAGATAATGTGCTACGAGAAGTGCTCTTGTTTCGAGATTTTTAAAAGTAATTTTCTTCGATTTTTTGATAAAGGTACCATGGAGTGAAGCTATTTCAGACTTTTTTTCCACTTTTTTGATTATATATCCCATAGGTATTACATTCCATGAAAGAAAGATGGGCCCCCTTCCATAGGAAACCTTAATTTGTTTTCCAAAGTTACCCCCTAAGGTGGGGATATTTGGGAATCTGTGGAAATACAACGAGTTTTATTTTATAACCGCTTTTGAAGTTATTGTAGACGAGAAAAATGTTTTTTTTTTGGGTTTTTTCGAAAAAATTCTTGTTTTTAGGCACAAAATTATGCTTTTAAGAAAAAATAGAGTATAAATACACGAACATATTTGAAAGCTGCTATTTGAAAACAGTACAGAAACAAATCAAAACTATCTAAATTTTGCAAAAGAAAAAACATTGAGTACCAAGGAGTCACTTAACCCCAAACTACTTAATTGTCTTGTCTAAATTAGCCCCACTTTACGAAATGGTCAATAGAATTTTTGTTAATGGCAGTAGATGAACGATACGACATATTCACAGTATCAACACATGTAACAAATACAAACATTCAGTTACCTAAGGACCAGTGTAGAACAAAAAGATTGAACGTTATGTTTTTGAATCAATTTTTTGACAGCTGCATGCAGCCCTTGCAATGCTTGCCGTCGGACTGATACAAGTCCCCACGATAACACCTAACAAAATTGCCGCTCTCAACCGGCAAATTTTTGCAGTATTCTCAGCTTTATCTGAAAAAACACGATATCCAAAATAACCCAGCGTTTCTAAAATAACCCCCTTTCACGGTATTAAAAAAAATAGTGTTAACAACTCGCGGCTAAACTGCTTTTTTTTACTCGCGTTTTTAAGTACCTCGCTGCGCTCGTTATTTAAACCAACGCTTGTAAAAAAGCACTATTTTAGCCACCAGTTATGTGCAGGTGCTTAAAATTTTCTCGTCTTCTAATTTTTACAATGTTTAATTTTGTCTTGTATTTTTACTCAGCTAAAGAGTGCCTCATATGCAAATGCACTTTTCCCAGAATAGCTATAGAAATAGTGTTTTACTAGACTTCCGCCGATTTTCTCTCGCGGCTAGTTAGATGCGTGACGGAAGCAGAGGCTATTATAATTAAAGGGAGGAAATGTACTCTATATAAACGTTTAAATTTGTTCCACAACCTCCCGGCTGGTAGATGGAGGGAAAAAATGCTCTCAAGGAACGACAACTAAATTTCTAGTAGAAAAAAATACTATAGGGTGGGCCACAAAATTCCGCACTTTTTGGATTGGCTATAACTTTTGACTTGATTACTCGATTTTAAAATACATTGACTTTTTCGAAAGATAAGACGTGAGGGTTTTTCGATTCGTTTAAAAATTTAAAACTTATAAAAAATTCAAGATGGCAGACAGTTTTTAAAAATGTGTAATTTTCACCCCCCCCTGAAAAAAAATTATGTGCGACAGTGAACAAACTCTTAGCTTTCACTGCAAACGCTCATTGTTTCTATGTATATTGAAGTATCATTTAATTAAATCAGTTGGGAAATAAAAAAGTTATAAAAAGTTATAACTTTTTTGACTATGTGTGTTTTGGCTTCGCATTGAAAAAACATCACAAAATTACATATATTTTCCATTTGCTATATCTTTTGACCTAATTAGTTAATTAAGAAAACACATCTAAATACCCATTACTTTTTTATTTCTTATCCGATTTAATTGGGTGATACCTCGATATACGAAGAAAAAATGGAGATTTGGAAATACTAATTTATATTTTGTCCAGTGTCTTACTTAAAAAGAATAAGGTGTGTAAAACCTAACTCTTTTTAAAAGTATCCGCCATCCTGATTTTTTTTTAATGTCAACTTTTGAACAAACGGACTCCTTAAACAATATTTTTTTTAATTAAGTAATCAGGCCAAAAGTTATAGCAAATTGAAAAAATAAATAATTTTGTGATATTTTCCAATGTTAAGCCCAAACACTCATAATCTAAAAGCTTATAACTTTTTCATTTCTCAACCTATTTAATTAAATGATACGTCAATATACACATAAACAATAAGCGTTTGTGGTGAAAGCTTTAGAGTTAGTTCATTGTCGCACATAAATTTTTTTCAGGGGGCGTGAAAATTACACATTTTTTAAAACTGTCCGCCATCTTGTATTTTTGAGAAATTTTAAATTTTCAACTAAATCGAAATAGTATCACGTTTTATCTTTCTAAAAAACCAATATCTTTAAAAATCGAGGACTTATGTCAAAAGTTATAGTCAATCCAAAAAGTGAGGAATTTTGTAGTCCACCCTATATTTCCCACCTTTATTTTTTAAGGAGGCCGTAGAAAAAAAATATTTTTCTTCTAATGGAATATTGCAAAAATATGTAAATGGATAATGACATGTCAGAAGCAAAATGCATATTAGATGACTAAATCATGTTTTCCAGTGCCCTCCATGATGACCTGAATTTCGCAACGCCAATCAATAATAAAAACGAATCTTATTATTTTTTTATTAATTTCACTTCAGTTGGATTTTTATTTTCCCCCAGAATTAAATATTAAAACGATAAATAGTCTCTTAAATGGATATCGACGGCAGCGAACAATTAAAGTTATATCGACCAGATGAAAACTAAAGTCACTTTTAAAGAAATTGTTGTTATTTTATCTGAAAATAAAAACACAACAAAGAAAAAACATAATACCGGGTGTTAAAAAAAACTAGCTGGCCGCCCGCGACTTCGTTCGCATGTTTAAAATTGTACATTCCCCCTCCTTTTCCACCTTACCTGACTTTCATGCCATCAAAACTTTAGACCCTTCCATGTACTCGAGTATCCGCTTTGTCTGAAGTTTTTTCCCGTTTTTTTGCTTTCAACGGTCATAAATTTTGTTTCCGGGAACTGATTTTGATTAAATAAAGCCTATGTACTCCCCAGAAATCCAAATAATGCAGCTAAATTCTTCCAACAGTTTTTTTTTTCAAAAAAAAAAAAAAAAATTCTTTGATTGCGGTTTTATAGGTAACTTATATTTTAACAGTTCATTATTTTATCGAACATTGTGGTGGGGAGGAGGAGAAGGGTAACAAAAAATCGCAAAAATAATAGAAGAACCGTTTTTTTCGATTCCGGACTTTATTTCCTTTGGTTTGATACCACACAACCCATATTTTAGTAGGTCAATATTTTCATTAAATATGGGGGAAATAAAAAATTGCTAAAGTTAATAGAAAAACCCTTTTTTCAATTGCGTGCTTTATTTCCTTTAGTTTGATACCCAACAACCTATATATTAACAGATCAAAAAATCCCCCCTATTAACAGGGGGTTAGTAGAAAAAGCTGAAACACGTGTTCATCTATTTTATTAGTAGTCTATAATACCAATTTCTAAATCTCTGTGACTTTTTTCTTGTGAGATACAGAAGATCCCTTTACCCCCCTCAAAATCGAATTACCCCTATTTCTCCATCCCTAGTTGACATTTCGAAAAACGCCAAAACATGTGTATACTTATTTTGTTAGTAGAATCTACATATCAATTTTTAGACCTCTAAGCCACAGAGGTTCGTTTCCGAGATATAGAAAACCTCCTTAAATTGAATAGTAATATTTTCAAAAATTTTTTCTTAGCGAGCGCGTACGTCACGAACCCAATATGTCACTAAATATTTATAACTGTAGGTGAAGTGGTTTGACCTGTGCGTCTATAGTTAACGATGTTGATTATGTTGACTACCGTTCTTTTATTAGTATAGATAAACCACTCTTTTTACTTTACATGCCGTCATTTTAAAATTTAAGATGGCGCCTCATCTAGCCCTTATCTCTAACCCTAGTCTATATTTAACTCATTTGGTGGGTAAGGGCTCTTTTGGTTTGGTCCTTGTTCGTTGTCTCTGTGCTCATCCTTTATTTCGTTCAGTTGCTTAATTTTATCCGTAATAATGCCAGTCATATATCGTCGTATATTTTTCTTTTCCAAAAAAAATTTTCAAAATTTTAGTATATATAGGTTTATTCCATTTTTAGCATAATATTTTTTCTAATTGGAACATTTTTTTGCCTCCTAAACAACCGTTTCGTTTCTATAATCAAAAAGTAAGTTGCCTATAATTAATATTTCCGTTTGCCTAAAATTTTCTTTAGTTTCTTTTAGAACCAAATATTACAGAAATTATAATTATCGGGGTACTAAATTATTTAGAAGATACTAAAAACTGTAGAGGACATGAATTAACTGAAGATAAAAATCCGTCTATGGATTTTAATAACACCTTGATTTTGTCGAGGTTTTCGAGTTTTAGGATAACTAGGTAGCAATTAAGTAATTTGTAAACACGCACATAGTCAAATTTTTAGTATCTAAGTTAAGAATACTTCATTGCAACTCTTAATAAACTGAAAGATAAATTATGATTTTTGTAGGTTGAAACAGGTAAGTGGATTAAATAAAATTAAACGTCCTTTTTTCGAAATGTATACATTTTGCGAAACGTTGACATTTCGAAAAAAGGACGTTTCATTTTATTTGATCCACTTACCCGTTTCAACCTACAAAAAACAATTAATCAGGATCGTCAACCATTCTAAATAAATTATGATAATAAAGTTCGACTATTTAGTTACGAAAACTTTTTTAGACCGACGTAAAAGTCGAAGTTAAAGCATACAAATCTTTGCTTAAGGTCCACTTAACCTTCTTTAGTCAGTAAATAGCAGCAGCGTGCGGTCCATGGAAGTAGTGTTTTCCCTAGGAAAACATCATCTTCTTAAATGTAGAAAAATCCAACAGAAGCTATCCCCGCTGCTACGTTCTCTGTAGCCTGCAGCTATAATACGCCGGCAGCAACAGTATGACTGCTTTCGTGTGCGTCAAGAGGTTATTAAACCTGCTGAACAGTGTTGCCAGAACATTTAAGAATTCACTAGATGGCGTTTTAAAAAATCACTAGAATTTCACTAGACTTATATTTGCTTTGCTGGCTCTTAGAAAACTTTTGTTAACGGGAGGAGGGGGTTGACTAAATGAAAACACCGAAGTACATATTAAATGCATATTTTTATTTGCATCACCAAAAAAATAACTAAATTTATGTACCATTTCGTTGGGTATATCATAATCACAACAGTTTTTTCTGACATAAAACTTTTGGATCTAAGGATACCTGCTACTGTATCAGTAGACAGCCTATTCCTTAGCTTTGTTTTATTTAGATTTACAACACTAAAATTTTTTTCAACACAAGCACTACTATGTGGCAAAGTAAATAACAAATTTACTAGTTTTATAAGTTCGGAGTATGCTAAGTTTCCATTATTTTTTTTAAGACCCACATTTTGCCAAAACGTAAAACGTAATACCAGCCATTTCAACATTTATATCCGAATTTTTTAGTTGTCTAAATTCTCTATCTAATAAATTAATATCTATGAATTCATTGAAAATGAAGCTAACGGTTCAACAGTTTCTATATTTTTAAAATTTTTGGAATTTAAAAATTCAAGTTTTATAAGTTTTTTTATCGAAAGGGAACCGTTTATGAATGTAATCTACAGCTTGAATAAAATAATTTAGGCATTTTATGCGAAACGAGTTGAGCGTGGATTGGTATCGTTTATTTGCTTCTAAAGCTACAGCTACATTTGAACCTAGATACAGTTTATCTATTGGAACATAATTTGCTGTATTTTTATATTGTATTTTTCTTAAGTTTAAAGCAATATTTACCTTTTAGGATGATTTAAAAGAAAAGAAATAATAAGATCAAATTATTAAAAATAGTAAAATGAGTACGTAAGTACTGATGTGAAAAAAATCACTAGAATATGGCATTTTAATAAAAGTTTTCACTAAATCACTAAATTACAAAAAACCACTAGATATAGTGAAATTTCACTAGATCTGGCAACACTGCTGCTGAATGCATTTAGCATCGAGAAGCTATCATTAGAGTAGGTTACTGTGTGGCCAGTTTAAAAAAAAGGGCAAAAGAGACAACTAGTCTCTATCTTTCTCCGTCTTTTTTCCTTACCGGGTGAACCTCACTTTTAGTCAATTTCTCGTCAATTTATTATTAGCAAAATTTTATGTTTTAAAATTTAGTGGGGCTCTTCCCTTAAATCGACCCCAGTCCGTTCAACAGGTACTTTTTTGCTCGAGTCTCTATTGTTATTAAGGAACCCGGCCCGTTCACAATTCACACCTTCTATTGTGTTTTGGAAATTGGTACTTACTAATTGTATAATACTGCCGTCCAACGGAAAAACACTCTATGTTAAGGCGCATTTACACAGACAAACGTTCCTTTGATGTTGAAATGCCGACAAACATTTACACGAGCCTCTTGAGCAAAATGTTCAGAGAAAAGTTCGAGCATAATCTCGTACAAATAGACTCACGGAAATTTTGGAGATAATGTTAAGCAAAATTTGTTTGAAGAAATGTTGGTATAGAAATTTCTTAAGGCGCAATTACACAGACGAACATGCTCAAACAAAAGCTCGTGCAAAAGATCTAAAATTTTGTACGTGAACATTTTTGTGAGCTTTTCTTTGAACATTTTGTTCGGGTAAATTTTTGAGCAAATTATTGCTATCTGTTTTGGAAACATATTTTTAAAGATGAGAATAAATAAAAGTTTACATCAGTGATCAGTGATCTTGATTCTTGAAAAAAATGGAACACCAACTTTTATTTTAAATTTTTGTAAAAAAAAGCCGACGGCAAGAGAAACATTATTCTTGGCTATCAGTTTTGTCACATGGATTAGGGTTACTTATAATATTTTTTTCTTAGGGTTTCTCCCGGATTTTTTTGGGATTTTCTTGCGAGTTTTTTTTATTTCCAAGGGTTTTTTCCTAAATTCAAAAAACAACCCAGGAAAATTTTTCTTTTCCAAAAAAATATCGGCAAAAAACTCAAAAATTGCACATTTAAGCGGTAATCCGCGCCTCACGACTATGAGGACTGGTGGGGAGGGGATTTTTTTTTTAAACATATTTTTGTAACTTTACTTTACCCTTAGCTTTGATTGTTTTTTTTTCATTCCTCACACCAGATTTACCTAGTTAGTTTAAGGCCCCAACGGTTGCTTAAAAAAAAGGTTCATGAAAATGCTGAAGATAGATATTTACTGTAAATTTAATGTAATAATCAAGGTCGATTACTGACACTGAACAAACAATATGCAAAGGAGCAACATTGCGATTCAAAAGGGTGGCCGGCCTACTACCTGCGAAATCCAAAACGCGGGATGATAGATCGGTGACACAGTCTACTAAATTACTGCTAAATTATATTTTTTAGACAAGGGTCGCGTTCGTAGAGTTGTAAAAGTGGGTAATAAACGGGTATTATTTAAACCGAACGTGCTTTTGTTCATATATTTGAGATTTAATAAAATGTAAATAATAAAACTAGGAAGTAAAATAAAGGGATATTCTTTTAAACGTAAATTTTTATCATTATATTTTACAACAATAAATAAGTGCCAATTATTATTTTTTTTATTCTCGTTGTTTTTACAACCCCAAAAAAGTTACAAGTATACTGGCATATCCCCTATAAAAATCAGATCAATCGAAGTTGCTTATGAAGTAAAATGTAAATTTCGGAATCAAATCGTTTTTCCGTCGGAAAGCACTTGATTAAAAATACCTTATTTCAAAACTTTGTTTTTCTATTTTCAGTTAAGTTCAATGAATTCCGATAACAATATATATTTTGAATTTGTAAAGAAATTTTTATACGCCCAATTCTTCAAACAAATTTTGCTCAACATTCTCTCCAAAATTTACGAGTGTTTTTTTGTACGATATTTTGCTCGAACATTTCTTTGAGCATTTTGCTCAAGAGGCTCGTGTAAATGTTTGTCGGCATTTCCACATCAAAGGAAAGTTTGTCTGTGTAAATGCGCCTTTAAACTAGGAAGTAAAATAAAGACATATTCTTTTAAACGTAAGTTTTTATCATTACATTTTACAGGCAACAGCAATAAATAAGTGCCAATTATAATTTTTTTATTCTCGTTTTTTACAACCCCAAAAAAGTTACAAGTATACTGGCATATCCCCTATAAAAATCAGATCAATCGAAGTCGCTGATGAGGTAAAATGTGAATTTCGGCATCAAATCGCTTTTCCGTCGGAAAGCACTTGATTAAAAATACCTTATTTCAAAACTTTGTTTTTCTATTTTCAGTTTAATTCAATGAATTCCGATAACAATATATATTTTGAATTTGTAAAGAAGTTTTTATACCCCCAATTCTTCAAAGAAATTTTGCTCAACATTCTGTCCAAAATTTACGTGTGTTTTTTTGTACAATATTTTGCTCGAACATTTTGCTCAAGAGGCTCGTGTAAATGTTTGTCGGCATTTCAACATCAAAGAAAAGTTTGTCTGTGTAAATGCGCCTTTACAAATTTAAATTTTATAGTTTTATGGGAATTCATTGAACTTAACTGAAAATAGAAAGACTAAGTTTTAAAACAAGGTATTTTTAATTAAGTCCTTTCTGACGGAAAAACGATTTGATGTCAAAATTCACGTTTTACCTCATAAGCAACTTCGATTGATCTGATTTTTATAGAGAATATGCCAGTATACTTGTAACTTTTTTGAGGTTGTAAAAGAACGAGAATAAAAGAAATAATAATTGGCACTTATTTATTGCTGTTGCCTAAAATGTAATGATAAAAATTTACGTGTAAAAGAATATCTCTTATTTTACTTCCTAGTTTAGTTAATATATTAAAAAAAGCACGTTCGGTTTAAATAATACCAGTTTATTACCCACTTTTACAACCCTACGATCCCGACCCTTGCCTAAAAAATATAATTTAACAGTAATAGACTAGACTTTTGAATCGGAATGTTTCCCGTTAGCCTATTGTTTGTTCAGTGTCAGTAATCGACCTTGATTATTACATTAAATTGACAGTAAATATCTATATCTTTAGCATTTCCATGAACCTTTTGCTTTTTTAAGCAACCCCTGGGACCTTAAACTAACTAGGTAAAGCTAAGGGTAAAGCACAGTTACAAAAATATGTTTAATAAAAGATCCCCTCCCTACCACTCCTCATAGTCGTGAGGCGCGGATTACCGCTTGAAAGTGCAATTTTTAAGTATTTTGCCGATATTTGAAAAACTCAAATTTTTTTTGCAAAAGAAAAATTTTACTGGGTTTTTTTTTGACTTTAGGAAAAAAACCCTTAGAAATAAAAAAACTCGCAAGAAAATCCCAAAAAAAAAACCCCGGGCAAAAAAATCCGGGAAAAATCCATGTGACAAAACTGATAGTAGAGCCAATAATAATGTTTCGCTTACCGTCGGTTTTTTTTTCACAAAAATTTTAAATAAAAGTTGGTGTTCCATTTTTTTAAAGAATTGAGATCACTGATCACTGATGTGAAATTTTATTTATCTTTAAAAATATGTTTCCAAAATAGATAGCAATAATTTCCTCAAAAATTTAGCCGAACAAAATGTTCAAAGAAATGTTCACGCAAAAAATTTTAGATCTTTTGCACGAGCTTTTATTTGAGCATGTTCGTCTGTGTAATTGCGCCTTTATATGCTATGTAACATGAAGATTTTCTTTTCAATATATTAAAAAAATCATCTAGTTTTATTTATTTTTTGAAAAAACTTTTTATTAAAAAAATTGCAAAAATAGAATGGTTTTGCCCTAAATAATTCAGAAGTGTTTTTCTGTTGGACGGCAGAATATAGGTATGGCTTTTTTTAAAACATAAACATAAAAACAAAAACCAAATTATGCTTGAAAACTGTCAGGTAATCCAAACTCCCCAATTCGAGAAGGGGGAAGGAGGCTCCGCCCGCCAATTCCGGAAATTTAAGTATAATTAGGTATAAAATGTTACTTATTACATATTACTAACTCAGATTTTACGTGCGTATTTTAGTGGAAAAGTGACAGAAGTGTTTAGAATTTTATTTTTAAAATGTCGAAACATTTGGATACAACTTCAAAGGCAATTATTGCAAATGTAATAAAAGGGTGTGACGAGGAAGCGAAAAGTAAAGACTTAAAACATACAATTAATTTATCTACGTTTCGAGCATCAAGCTATACTGGATATAGCTCTTCAAACAGAAAAGATTAGAAGAGAAATAAAACAAAATCAATCGCAGCCCATACAACCAGTGCCGACTAAACGAAAAAGGTACTCGATTTCAGACAAAATAAACGGTTATACTTAAAACAAAAACAATGAAAGTCTTTTCAATGGTGAAAAACTTACTTTTTATTTACCGGAGATAATTTTTGTTTCATAACCCGTGAAGTATATTTCGAAAAAATGACAGGCCAGTGTTATGAAAGTTAGACTTTTGAATGATAATAATTTTTATAATATCTTCATAGCCTACTCTTCTGGATGTTTTTAAATTTTTAATCTTTTGCCTACCCTTTCTGGAATACTTTCAGGGGGGGGGGTTAATAAAAATCATATTCATTATCAGACATAGTCGTATTGCGAATTCCAGTTCTATATTAAAAATTTATTTTATAAAGTTTGTAAGGGGGGAATTTTACAAAGTTTATAAGGGGGTAGGTGGTAATTTTTTTATGTTTGTTTTTGTTGAAAATTCGATATTTTCCAAACGAGTGGCGTTGAAATGGATTAATACAAAAAAACTGATGGAGCCCATATAGGTGTCTTTATAGCCCCCCACCATTTTAAATATTTTCGAAACCAAAACAGGTCTAGATTGGAGAACCAAATTCGGGCAATCTTTTCAGAGAAGGTACGTAAGGGATTCAGGAGCTTATTTGAAGGTCTTAGTGGTCTCTGATACCGACCAAGCGCCTATGGGATAATTTTAAATTTGACAGAGATTATTTTTCCCCCCAGAAAAACGAAATTTGCAGATAGCTTACGAGAAACCAAATCGAAAGTATCATAATACTAGGATTTTTTAAAACATTTTGGTCGCCAGTTTAAAAAAAAACATAAAAAAAATGAAACCCCCCCCCCCTTTTAAACTTTATAAACAAAAAAAAATAATATAATGAGCACTGGAATTCTCAATAAGATTCGGGCAATCTACAACTATTTCTGATAATGATTAATATGATTTTTATTAACCCCCTCCCCACTGAAAGTAAACATAATGTATTGGAAAAATGTTGGAAAAAAAATAAATTTTTTTATTTCTGTCATTTTTCGAAAGTTATATTTAACGGATTATGACAAAAAAATTATCTGGGGGAGATAAATAGTAAAAGAAAAAAAATACTATTAAATGTATTTTTTTTCTCCATAGAAAAGACTTTCATCGTTTTTGTTTTTTTTTTAATTTATACTGGGACTTTCCATCCATTACAGGATCAATGCCCAGTGTTAGCGAAGTTTTTGCAAAGTTAAAGACAAACACAAAATATCCATGCACCTAGCTGGGATTCGAACCCGGGACCTTCCGTGCGGCAGGCAGATACGCTGCCCACTGCGCTACGGCGGCCGGCTCATCGTTATTGTTGCAAGTGTAACAGTTTAAGAATAAAAAAAACACTGTTTTGGTCCTCGCTCAATTTTTTCCAGCCGAAACTATATAAGACTTAGAAAAAAAGTTAAATATAAGAAATGTTCAGTTTTTTAAGGATAATTTTTATCGAAAAAAGTAACTAATTTTTGCTGAATTTTTGGGTTATAAAAAATGTTTTTTTTTATTCTTTTATTTTTTTGGGGGTGTTTAGTCAAATTCCGAGTCATAACTCGGAATTCCGAGTTGCAAGTCGGAATTCCGAGTTTTAAGTCGTAATTCCGTGTTCTAAGTCGGAATTCCGAGTTTGAAGTCGGAATTAAAATAAAAATTGCTTTGTGGCCCTTCTACGCTTTCGTAAGAATTTCCTACGAAATTCAAGAATCAGCCCTCTAGCCGACGCCCAGGGTGCGAGTTCTTGACGGGTGATTTAGGATTTCATAAAATACTTGTATTTCTGGTTGCCCGAGAGCATAAAATTCGACGTCAGATTCGCGTGACTTGTGTCTCTGGTATTTTCGTCACGTCGAATGATAGTCCCAAATAACATGTCAAATGCACGTGATGTAATGACTGGTTTGCCTGGAACCCATTTTAGTTAAATTTAAAACTGTAGCAGAATAAGCTTTTCACCACCATAAAATTAAAACTCCCATTTTTTTAATTTTTTTCTGACATTTAAAAAAAAATCTCGATAACTGTTAGTGAAGTAAATTTGAATTGCATGTTTGGAATCATCGGAGCCGAATTAGATCCGTTACAATTGAAAGAAATTTTCTACCCGAAAAGGCGGGTAGTTTGCCTCTGGGCCTCCGGTCTATCCATGAGACTAGTTCTTTTTTTATTTCGTCATATTATAAATTATGTAAATAAACACTTACCACAAACTGTTTTTCTCCTCCACTACCAATGCTATGAACCTTAAGTTGAAGGTCTTTTTCATGGTCCCACTTCCATCGACAATCCAATGACTTTACAGGACTAAATATCGAATTGTGTAAATCACTTTCGGGCTTGATGGTGGTAGTTTTCATTTCTTGCTCGCACAAACTACCGGGAGACCATATACTACTGGTTCGGGATCGACCTTTCAGGGAAAGGTTAAGAGGGGCGTCTTCTTCTGTATGAGAAAATAAAAGATAAGGTCAATGGTAAAATTAAGGAAATTTATAAGTAGAAAAAGCATTTTATTAGTTTCTGACCAGCATACAAAAATAACACAAGAATAAAGTTATTTCGCTTTATTTTCCTAACTATTTCTACGCTTACTTATAAAGCAATATATTCTTTTTCAAAAATTCTCCATTTACTTGAATTGATAGAGTAAATATAAGATGAAGATGCAGAATGTATTGGTTCATGCCATCGACGCATACGTTGCTGTCACTGTTCTGTCATTGCATCCACCATAAAAGGGTGCCTCGTTAAAAAAAAATGCACTGTTTTTGGCTTTGTTTTGATCGCATAAAGTATACGTTTAAATAAAGTAATAGAGACATAAAGCAGTATTTAAAATCATCACTTAACGCCATCCGTATCGAAATGCGCATGTGCAAACACGATACGTCAAAATATTTGGTCGGTTGAGCTAAATAGATACTTTACGTATACATTTAGGCTGTGCTTTATACCTTTTTTTAATAGATACAACGTATATGGATAGGGATAAGTTTTGAAAATGATGATATGGCTTTATGAGTTTATGTCTCGAATAGCCAATGAATGAATGATTTTATTAGAGTCATAAGATTGTCGGTCTCCCGGCAGTTGTACAAGGAGTAATGTTCTGGAAAGGAGAAAGAAAATAGTTGCGAAATTCATGGTTAAAAAACTACATTTCTAACGCATAAAGTTCATCAATCATATCAAAAGGTAATTTTTTATAGAAAACTAATAATGCCTTTCCGAGTCGGAAAGGATCAGGTCAAGAAAATCCTGGAGAAACAGAAATTTCTCGAAACGCGTAAAACTTGAGGTAGTATATTACAAAAAAATATAGGTTTTAATGAAAAACCAACCAAAACCTTAGTGCTGTCATTCAAGTTAGGACCCCTGATGATGGTAGTATAAACTACCGAAACATGTCGAGTTTTCAATGATAACTTATAAATTCAGCGAAGAAAGACCATAATGTTTTAAATTTAATTATCAACTCCATCATCATGGACTACTTCAACAATTTGATAACGTTTTGCATGAAATATCCGCTTAATACAATAAAAGAACGTTTATTTTGGATAATCAAGTTACTACGGTGCAGCCCCAAGCAAACGAACGACAGATGCGACCAATTCCTATTCTCCTGTCTTACCTGTTTTGGCTTTTTCTGGATTCGTCCCCTGATCCGAAGATGCCGCTCGTTCGGGACTTAGGGATTCGGATCTATGGGCGGGGCTATAAGGTAGGAATAACCCCGGTATGGGGTGCCAGATGTAGGGTGGATAGGGGACTAGGGTATTGAGGGAATTGGCGTACATTAAGGCGCCCATATCTGCAAGAATAGAGAATAACCTGTTTTAGTCGAAAAAAGTCAATAAAGGAGGGGGGATGAAATGATGATGAAAAAATCTGAAAATAGAACACTCCAGCTGTCAATTTGCAGCACCGGTGCTATCTAAGTACTTTTCATTTTGAAAAAAAAAACAGATATGTGTCTCCATTTCCATCAGTTTCATCAGTAGTAGTGCAAACTCGCGTCTACTGTTTTTGGTTTCTATTTACTCTGGTAAGTTTTTTATTTACTTAACTTGTAGATATTTAAACATTTAAAAAATAAGTAAAAAAATTAAATATTAGGTTTAACATTAAAAAAAACATTATATTTTTCGCTACTTTAGTTTTGTTTTCGCTTTTATTATTTAATCCTTATTTATTTGTATTTTTCGGCATTTTAGTGTTGTTTTGGCTTTAAACTTGGAGTCCCTTAAAAAAAAAAGATAAGGAATTATGACATTACCCAGTCCATTAGTTATGCGAATTTTTTCTTGTCCTAATTCCTGATTTACTTTTTACTTTATTTCTTATGCTCTTCTTTTAGTTTAGAATTCTTTTTTTTCTTTTTGATAGACTGTGATAAGCCCTTTTTAAATTAAGTGCAGTTTGAAAACGCAATTTTCTCTACCTAATAATTTTTCCTTTTTCAGAAAAAGGGATTATCAGTGGCGGTCCCAGGGGGGCGGGGGGCGATCGCCCCCTCTTTGCTCCAGAAAAAAGTAGACAACAACAACAAAGATGCTGGTGGTAATAACCGGGAAGAAGGAAAAACGAGAAATTGCAGAAAGTTCCTTTAAATACATTCTAGAATCCCTCCAAAATATTTTGGGACAGTTTGACCTTCAATCCGTCAGACCAAGATCAGTATTATAGAGTTTCTATTTATAAACAAGTTTTAGACAAAAACAATTCGGACATAACAAAGTATTTTTGACCTACTCATACCAAGTTTAATATGAAGCCAAAATCAAGGAAAAATTAACTGAAGTCGTTTCTAAATACTATATGTTTTATTAATCCAAAACACAAATTCTTGAACTTTTATTGGGAGAAGTCAGTAGTTGGAAACAATATTGGTCAGAAATAGGCAAAAGCTTAAATCAAAACATACCTGATAACGTTTTCGAGGCAATGAACAAGCGTAGCAATATTTTTTCATTGATTAGAACATCCTTGGATGTTTGCCAGTAAGTAATGCCTCGTCAGAAAGAAGCTTCTCATGCCTCAGAAGATTGAAAACATAAGTACTTAAAAACACTATGACGGAAATTCGTCTGACAGGCTTAGCGTTGCTGCATATCAACAGGCATGAAATTGACCGGTTTGCCCAAAAAACTGAAAATTATGTTTGAGATATGAGATATAAAAGGTAATGTGTCAACAAAAAGCTTTTTAGACCTCAAAAAAAAGTATTTAGCTATTAGGTTTTGTTTGTGGTTTGTTTGTTATCTATGTTTTTTATAACTGAAAAAATTATACGTAGTTACTCAAACGCGGATTTCAGGAGGATAGGGGGTTAGTTAACCCCCCCCTACCCTGGCCTTAAATTTTTTATGAAAACATTAGAAAATCAAAAGTAAGGCATAAATTGCGGGGCTATAGCACCTTTGATATTTACGGTATTAGTTTAATTGTTTTTAATATATTTACGGTATTAATTTAATTGTGTTAAAAATGGCAATTTTAGTATCATTTTCTTAAAAAGTTTTGCGTGCTGCGCTTTGAACCATTAATATATTTACAATTTTAGTTTAATTTCGAATCAAAAAACGCATTTTTTAGAGCAATTTTCTTATCTGAAATAAACGACTTCAAACCTGAGTACCACCCCCCTAGATTTGAGACCAAATCCTCGCTTGTAGTTACTAAGTTTTGTTTGCATATATTGATATGTTCCTCATAAAAGCTATGCTTTTATTCTATTTTTTTTCGTATCGGAACCGCCCCCCCCTTTTCAAATGGCTGGGACCGCCACTGGTGTTACAATAACAACTTTGAAAAACAAAGGGCCGGGGTAGGCCCTAGGCAAGAGCAAAGGCGAAAAATTCAGTGAAACTTATATTTATACTTACTATAATTTTTGCTGCTAAAATCCTTGGGGTAGACTAGCGAAAATGCACTGTGTCTTGATACCCCACCATTAGATAAAGAGCTCCTCGGTGAAGCAGGACTTATACTTCGACTGGAGGAAACTTCAACTACCGGGCTTATAGAAGGGCTACACGTGGGTGACGTTGGTGACCTGGGTGGGGTATCGCCGGGATGGACGGGGCTGAAGGGCTGAGGTATGATACGCATCTTTGGCATTCTGAAACACACAATATAATTTACACTTAATGTATATAAATTGGGATTTTGAGAAATTAAAATAAATTACACCTTCTCATCTAAACTTTCAACTTGTTGAGTAAAGTATTATATCCTATATTCTCAAAATAAGCCATTCTCGATGAGCTAATAATTGATTCAAGATTGTTGTAGTAGAACAAATTTTTTCCATCATCCCAAATCAAAATTTTGGCACAGTGGAAGAGCATACAAATTAAACATTAACCCCCAGATGCACCGTAAAAATATTCGAATTAGTTTAGCCAACTAATCCATGCTTCCTCTTTGTTCATTTATCTGGGATCAAGAGAGAAAAAGAATGGATTAGACAGCGAATCGCGATTAAGTACTTACGGGGCGATATTTACTAAGGACTATAGTTAAAGGAAAGTCTGGTTTGAATGCTAACATATACATGGGTATCTAAAAATTGACGCAATTGATAAGATATTTTTACCTTAATGGACGTCAAAATGCACAGGAATCAGACGTTTAAGGCCATTTTTTCCTAAAACAGTTCAAATAATCCGTAAAAACTGATAAAAACTAGGTAATAAAAAATTTGAGAACGTTTTTTAAATCAACGTATAGAAACGTATAAGATTTCACTTTAAAGTCCATTCAGGGAGATCACTGCTTTCGTAGATCAAGAAAAAAAGCCTATTACATAAAAGTTTAAAGTTAATTTTAAATAATTAAACGGAAATAAAGATTTTTTAAATCCATAAATATCTGGTTTGCTTAGGCGTTTGAACACCTTGTCAGAGGCGCGCGGTTAATAAAGGTAAAAATTAAAGTTTGAGTTTTTGCGGTCAGTATCTTAAAAAGCAGTTTTTCGCAGTATAAATCTTGCGCTATAACCACTGTGCGCTGTTATTTTTCAAGCAAGCAAAAAAAAGTGCATACCATTACAGCGCAAAACTGATGGCATAACCACAAACCGTGCAAACGTAACCAACTTCTTCTAAATAATATATGGTACAGTGCAAATTAAGGAATAGCAAAAATACTAATAATAAAAGGTGCCTAGCTTTAACCGCTCAGAATATACCACGCAAGCAAAAAAATGAATTTTTGGACTGTTGGGGATTTGCCTAATTTTTTTTGTCTTGCGATGTTTTGTGATTTGTGCGGTCATATCACGCACCGGTAAAAGTCTTTCGCAGTAAATTCTGGCACATGGTGCCGGAAAAGTAACGTGTAACTTAAGCAATTTTACTAAATTACAGAAGGCGGGAAGAGGAAGAGCAATTGGCACCCTGTATTTCTCCCAGACCTTGCCTTACGCCTAAAGTCCACATTGCAACTTCTTAGTGGCATCCATAAATTTAGTAACGGCGAGGGGGAGTAGGTAAAATTGTTGCAAATGATAAAGAAAATAATAAATTAACTAAATACTTTCAAATCAAAAATATTTGTTACCTTATTTAAAGAGAAGAGATAAAGATAAATGCCTACAGCAGAAGTTAGCTGCAGGTCTGTTGAATTTAAGTTTTGCTAATAGCGTTGCTTATTGTAACTGACTTTGACGTTTTCGAATTACAGGTTAGATCTTTTGACATTGTAAACACAAAAATAAGGAGACTGGCCACACTTTACTATAAGACTAATATACTCTTAGAACATGTAGTTCAATGTTCTAGGAATATACTAATGAATAAAACAATTTTTTTCAATTATTTAACATTTTATTATAAAAACACATTCATAAAGCTCATTATAACCGAAACAAGATCACAAACTATCAAAAAGAAGGAACTGTTTGGCGAAAGGAAAGCAACAACTTAATCATAGTCAGCGCATGGCACCTCTGCAGGATCGGTAAATTTGAGTAATCTAAGTCAGACAATCGAAAAACAATACGTAAACTAAAAAAAAAACAAGAAAGCGTTTCTTCAGTAGCGTGTCATTGCCCCGTCAGCCTCGATAATGTTTGCCAGTCTTCGTGGCATGGAATCTGTTAAATTTTGAAATAAATTTGTATTTGAAACAATGACTTCTGTGAACAATATTCATTCGTGTTAACTTTGTTGCTATAAGGCCTCACATATTTTCCATGGGATTGGCGTCAGAAATTTTTGCCGGCCATAGCAAAACCTCGATGTTGTTTTGCTGGAACCACTGTTTAGAAATGCGTGCGATATGGATAGGACAGTTATCCTATTGATACACAAAACTTTCTGGATGAAGAATGGTTGCTTCTGGAAGCATAACATTTCTCAGTCGTAAATCTTCCATGGATTCTAAAAAAAGTCCCATATCCTCTCGCCGATATCCAACTCCACACATTCACGGAAAATCTTCCAGCCCGGTCTTCGTTCCCAGCGATATATTATTTTGAGATAGCGTGTTCGTGGCGGGCGATATACAAAAATTTGTTTGCTATCACTGTGGAACTGAAAGATGTTTTCATCCGTATAGACCACCTGTTGCCACAATTCTTCTTCTTGTAGTGAATAGTTTAGATTTTCTTGGCAGCAACGCGACATATAAGCCTAGAACGGCTTATCCGTCTGCGAGTCGTTCTTATGGATCCAGGAAAATGTCCTCAATTTTCGCCTCTGAGGCCATCTTCAAGAAAGTCGATCAGTTGCTGATCCTGCTGAGGCGTACTGACTTGGGTCAAGCCAGTGCCTCGCCTTCGTCGAACAATTCCTTCTTCTTGATACTTTCTTCTTATTTTTACAATTGTAGCCTTGTTTCGTCCATTGCCAAAATTTGCAATTTCAATCTGCAGAAATACTTAAATTCGGCGTACGCATTTTTTGTGGCCGGAAGTGTACCTTAAACCTCCAAAAAGTGCCCAATGTCGGACACCCTGTACGTGTATCTCTCTGCTTGCTCTAGTGTTCCGTAACTAAGCATTATATCCATAATTTAAGCAATTATACCCTTAGTAAAATAACTCACATATTGATTTGCGTTAGGACTACGGGAAACGGTTTATTTGTCTTATCTTGAATTAATCCATGTGTTCTTAGAGAGGCTTACTAAAAATGCGAAGAACCAAACCGTATTGTGTTATTGCAATTTTATTTGGTTTAATTACCGTAGAAAATCATCAATAGCAGATTCTCATTTATATATAAATGAAGATTCTATAGCTGGGTATTTAGTGGTGATAATAAGAAAAATACCCGCTTAGACCAAAGCGTCAACAAAACTGGTTTAATCTAAGAGATCATTGGAAGGAAATTGCAAACTATGTCGACCACATGTTATCCTTGATTTCTTACGTTTCGAAGAAAAATCTATTCCTTGCAATAATCGATCTAGTGGCTCCTGAAGTATGTGGTCGAAGAAGACAAGAAGAACGTGTAACTTGGATTATTGTACTTAGCACTTCGTGACGACGACCATCTTGTTTTTTAATCTTATGTATATTTGCTAAAATAGGAAAATTTTACGATGGGAAAATGGTGCCTAATGGTTGATAGAAGAATTGTTAATTATTATTCGACTACATCCAACATCAGTGATTATGCGTTAAAATATAAGTTTAAGAGAAAAGAATTTAAGGTAGTACTTAATTAATATTTTTGGACATTTGTCATTCAGATTACACAAGATTTAAAATGAATCACCACAATAATAATTATTACTATATAACAATTAAGGTTATCCAAGCACTTAAAATCAATCTTCGCAGATATAAAGAACTCAAATAAACGAGAATCTACCAAAAATTAAAGCTTGGCGAAAGAATTTTACCATAAGAAAATGGTATTTAAAAGAATTACGGGAAAAGAAAAAGTATATATTATTAAATTAATGTTTTTCGTCTGGTTGCAAAACAACTCTTTTCGAACTTTTTTTACTGATTTTGTTGACCAAGATGCTCTATATTAGGAATCGGATTGATGCAACTCTGGTACCTTTGGTCAATTTAAAAAATTTCTGAACAAAATATAAGTGTGTGGTACATCATTTTACTCGGTTTTTGACTGATTTTATACCCACACTCATTCAAATTATCCCTAAATTTTTTTAGATTTGAATTCAGCGGACCCACCCTATCTTGGCCCACAAAATCAGTAAAAAAAATATTAAGCCATTCATCTCCATCCTTTTTTTGATTTTCTCCTAAGTGATTTAGATCACACCAGATTTAAAATTATGTAGAATGAGCTTCAGGCTACTGCGAACATAGGGGGAATCAAGTCCAATTTACTCTCCGTGCCGTACGACCGAGGTGGGGTCGAAGCACGCAGCAATGTTATATTTTTGAAATTTATTTTGTTTTATTTCTGCCTTACTCGAGAAACAGATTGGTAAGTTCTTAGGTGAAATAATACATTTTTAAAAGTGAAAATGGATGTCTACGAAGTTACTGAAAAAGTGCAGATGGTCAAATGGTACTATCAAGGCAGACCATTGAGACTTATTCAAGAACTTTTTTTGGAGAATTTTTTAATTCGCCCAGAACCTAGTTTATCAACGATTCATAGTTTTGTGCAGAATTTTAAAAAGTTGGGTTGTGTAGCGCCCAGAAACTATAAAAAACCCACTGTTTTGAGTGACGAGCAGAAAGTACGAGATGTGATGATTTGCGCTGAAGTGGAGGAAAATCGAAAGTTAACTAGCCACCAAATTGCCGAAGCAGTTGATACGTCTTCAGCCACTGTCTTACGTGTTCTCAAAAAGAATGGTTATCATTCTTACAAAGCGTCAAAAACGCATCAAATTTTTCCGGAGGACAACTATCGTCGTATGGAATTTTGCAAAACAATGATGGAAAGGGTTAATAGTGATGTAAACTTTCTGAGATCTATTCTTTTCAGAGATGAAAGCTCTTTTCCATTATTGAATCTCCATAAGCCAACACACGTTCGATATTGGTCGAGGAAAAATTTGCATTTGTATTTTCACGTAGGAACACAGTATCCCCAAAAACTTAAGGTTTGGGGGGTATTGTAGGGGAACACTAATAATTTGAACTTCAGACTAAAATTGAAGAAGCTTTTCAAACTATCACCCCTAACATGCTTTATTATTAATATTATTATTCCACTATGTACAGGGTAATCCATTATATATTGACCATGTTTAGACACATATATCTCGATAACTAGATAGATTTTTTTTAATTTGATTTTCCTTTTTTTAAATGGAACCATCTGCTCCTAGCAGATTATTTTAATGAATCAGAAATTCCTCTTTCCAAAAATATATTGCATATCTATTTATGGTTCTTTTGAACGTTTGAGAGATATCAGCAAATAAAATGGTATGAATATTTATTTTTTTAAAAGTACCCACGCTATGAAAGCAGTTGAGGCACCCATCAAATTGTAGTTTTTCACATGACATTTGACAAAATAAAAGTGGCAAAATACCGAAGTGTCAAGCTTCTGTCGCAGTTACTTTCTTGAATATTTTGCAAATATCTTTCAAACTAATACTAAAAACCCAGGCATGCAATATATTTTCGAGAAGAGGATTTCGTATGCCATTAAAATAATGTATTGGGGGCATATGGTTTCATTTTAAAAAAAAGGTAAGTTGGGTGAATAAATGACATTTACTTTACACGCAGATATTAACGGGTACCACAGACAACACCTGCTTAACTAAAAAGCCAGTTAACTCTTTTTCGATTTAGTATCCTCTAGCCTACGATAGCGGTCATATTGACACCCAACTGACAGAAAATCCATGTTTTACCTGTCAATTTGGTTATAAAAATGGCGGCAATCTTTGGCTAAAAGGCACTGAAGAGATAAGAGTTAACTGGCTTTTTAGTTGAGAACGGTCTTGCCACAGATTAAAATATATTAGTAGTAGCTCTCTTTTGATACCAGAATTATAATTCTATTCCAACTCCCTGTACAAACAGTGACTATGAGTTAAAACACGGTAAAGTGAAGTAAAAGCCGTTTAGGTGGTATATAATTAATGTTTCTTGACTTTGTATTTTGTCCATTCACATTATCCCAGATTTAAATGAAAATGGGACTTATCGGTACATAAAGTCGGCATAGCCTGACTCAGCACTAGTTTTGACAGTTCCGCACGAAGGTTAAAAGGTTTCTGACATTTTTGTCATGTAAACTTGTCATCTAAATATGCTCATATTGTGCCATCCATAAAGTTAACAAACATTATGGTAAGTCAACATTATTTTGACAGCGCCGCGATCAAAAAAGCTCTGGTTGGATAGCCCAAACGTAGGTTTTGGATAGCCCCAGCAACCAAGAAGAGCGCCGCGCCGTTCCGTCCCATAAAAGATATGTAAGCGCCTAAAAATATGTAGTAATTGTTTAACTTTGTGTGGAACTGTCAAAAATAGTGCCGATTTTATTTAAGTCAGCCTATAATGTTCGATGAGTCCCTATTTTTGACAGTTCTGCATAGAGGTTAAATGTCAAAATAATGTTAACTTTCATAATGTTTGGCATGCATTAACTTTAGTTATGTCAACTTTATAACTGGCACAATATGAACATGTCTAGATAACAGCAAGATGACTATAGTAGTTGTTTACCTTCATGCAGAACTGTCTAAAATAGTGCTGAATTTATTAAAGTCAGGACTTCTACCGATAAGACCCTAATAATAATAATGCATGCTTATTAGGGACTACTTATCGGTACATAAAGTTGGCACTATTTTGGACAGTTCCGCACAAAAAATAAAAGGTTTCTGACAATGTTGTCATTTAAACAGTTCATCTAGACATGCTTATATTGTGCCACCCATAAAATTGACATAATTGTCGTCTTTTATAAGGGACTTATCGGTATAGAAAGTCGACTTTTTGTCATCTAAACAGGCCATCTAGACATGTTCATATTGTTCCATAATTAAAGCTAAGGCCGTCCTTTATTAAAGGTCGGCAGAATCATTATGAAAGTCGACATTATTCTGATAGCAACGCGCAAAGGCGCAAAGCCCGCCGAAATGGATCGCAGACTTGTGCACAGAAACGCTTTTACGAGGATTCGCGTAGGAGCCTGCGATCCACGTCGGTCCGCTTTGCGCCTCTGTTCCGTAGGTATATTACTCTATGATTTCAGATAGCCCCATGCGGAACTCTCAAAAATAGTGTCGACTTTATTAGAGTCAGCCGATAAGTCTTTAATAGGGACTTATCGGTACATAAATCGGCATAGCCTGACTTGGCACTATTTCTGATAGTTCCGCACGAATCTTGAAAGGTTTCTGACATTTTCATATAAACATGTCATCTAAACATGCTCATATTGTGCCATTTTTAAAGTACAAATTAGAGTTAATGCCGTCCTTTATTAAAGGCAGACGCAAACATTTTAAACTTCGTGCGGAATTGTTAAAAATAGTGTCGTCTTTATTAAAGTAAACAACTGAACATAAGACAACAAATAGCTCAAATAAACGAGGATGTATTAAAAATTAAAACTTAGTGAAAGAAAAACCCTGATGGTAATTCTCCTCAACATTCCCCGATACTCATTTTTCAAAAACTAATTTTTTGGCTCACCTACCTTGTAAATAGATATTTTCGTTTAATAAAGTTTGTGAGTACATATTAATAAATAAAAAATGTGGAGTTTTAGCATGGGTGCACTGAAAAAAATATTGTACATAGTATTAATAACAGGCGTTTATTAATTTTTTATAGATAATTGTACAACAATAACACGTAACTGTTACAAAAATCGGAGAAAAGTTTTAAAAATTGTCATATACAGTAATGAAATTAATAAAGTGAAGTTACCAAATCAATAAAAAATGTTTCTTGACATTTTATAGAAAGTTGTTATTAATAGTATACAAGTTATGGAAATAATAAAAGAGCATATGAAATAAATAAAACATGTTAACGATTTGAATCAATGCCTTAAATAAATTTAATAAATGGCGATCATTGACTATCGTTTAAAACTTGTTATAGAATGTATGTACAAGTTTATAAAAATTATGAACCGGGCATACAAAATACATAAACAAGGTTATGAAATTTATGTACTTAGTAGTCTTTTACTAAATTCATTTTTAGGTGTAACTAAAAGCTATGAAAACATGTCTCTTAATCCTTGATTGCATAACACCTTTCACAAAAATCATTCTTAAAGACTCTTTATATTGTAACAAATTTTTTTTGAAAATGCGTCTTGTAGCAGTAAAATCAATAAATCGTTTTATGTAAACTTCATTATGATATTAATAAAACTTTACATCGGAGCAAAAATGTATTTTTTTTTAGAAAAAGGTGCCTTTTTTGGTTTAGTGTGAATGAATTGTATGCCCGTATGGCTAAAGCGTATAGTGTTTAATGCTGTTTCCCATTAACATCCTCCCCTTGTAGTGACGAGTAGACACGCAACAACCCACTAACCTCCTGATGCTAAGTATAGGAAGCGACGCTGATTTCCTATATCATTTCCCGTGATTGTCAACTTGGAATTGCTCATGTTCATTGGCGGAACCAATAAAAAACAAATTCTCTAGATTTGTAATTTTAGTACCTAGTTTTTAGAAACTCATAAAGTAAGGTAAAAGCACCATATTCCGACGTATGCTGAATTGAGCCCTAATCCCGGTCTATTTCCTAAGGCAAACTTTGTCAGTCAATTGCTTTAAACTGAAAATGAATATCTAAATGCTATCAAATTTTTCCGTTACAGAGTTTATTAGATTGCGTAACAGCGCCAAAGTGGAGGGGTAAGCCACTTTGGTTTGTATTAGTGATGGGCACATCGAAAAAAACATCGATGTTGAACATCGATGTCAACATCGAAACTCAACATCGATGGTGAAAAAACATCGGAATAAAAACATCGATGTTTCTCTAGCCCTATATCCACCGTAAAAAAAGTCTGATTAGTTAAGCTAATCTATGCTCTCTCTTTGTTCTTTTCTATGGAACCAACAGAGAAAGAGAATGGATTAAATAGCTAATCTCGATTAAGTAGCTACGATGCATTTAGGGGTTAGAGAGTATTCCGTTTTTCAAAGAAACTGTACTTTTCACTTTACACAATTCTCATAATAAGCATGCACACAAGAGATTTATAATAATCGGTACATGATAAACAAAACCTATTAAATATATATGCTAAAAAAATACAAAAAATGTGAGTAGTATACATTCAAAAGAAACTATATATTATATACATATATCATTGGTTTAGATTAGGTAGTGACACCTATTGGCGGCAAAGCCGACCGACCTCTCAAAAAAAGGCAATTCCTGTTTTTTGAGCCTCAGTGGGTCTATAGTAGAAGTGCAAACTTCTTAGACACATTATTTCCTATATTTTTTTTAGATCGATGTTCGATGTTCCAATGTTTAAAAAGAATATCGATGTTTTAACATCGATGATATTTTATAGACATCGATGTTAAAAACATCGATGTTAAACAAAAAACATCGACGTTTTTGAAACATCGATGTTTTGTGCCCATCTCTAGTTTGTATCTAGTTTGCATTTCGTTCCAACCGGGTCAGTCTAGGTGTCACAGTGAGTAAAAAACGTCTTAATTTTGTTTAGTAGAATGATTGTAGTGATTAAAAATATTTCGAAAAATAAATGTTTTTGTTTACCCAAACTACGCATCTTTCTTTTTGTGAAGGAAAACGTTATAAAAATAAAGTTTTGTTACTACAGAAACTTGCAAATTATTTTAAAAAAATACGTCGGAATAAGGGCCCGTTTTTGTTACTAGAGCTAATATCGCCGTATTACGTCGAAATAAGGATTTTCTTCTGTATGGACTGCAATTAGAAGAAAAAACATTTGAAAACTGTAAATTAGGACTTAATATAGGATAGGAGCAAAATACGCCGTAGAGATTTCTCACTAGAAAACGTTTTTTATGTAAAAAAAATTGTCCCCAAGGACTATTTTTTAATAATAGCTATACCCAAAACAAATTTTAATTTTTTAATGAAACCATAAAAAACTCTTCTAAAGTGAAAACATCCTTAATTTAGGTAAAAAATATGTTTAAAATTTTATTTGTTTTCTTTCAAAATATTGACACAAATCTGAAAAAACCTTTAAAAAGAATACGTCCCCATAAAGGCGCATTTACACAGAGCGAATAGATTCGTCCAAAAATTCGGGCCAAATCTGGCGAACCTTTTTCGACAAACGTTTGCCCGAACACCCGAACATTTGCAAGGAAAATTTGCAGTGAACATTTGCCGCGAAAATTCGGGCAAATTTTGGCAAGATTTTTTGGAAATATATTTTTGAAAGTGGGAATAGATAATATTTTTGGTCTCACATCACTGACCTCAATTCTTGAAAATAACAAAACACCAAAAATATTTTATTTTATTTTTTGATTAAATAGTAAAAGCCGACGGAAAGCTAAACATTATTATTTGCTGGGTGGTAGGTTGTGAGGTTGGTAGATATCTACTAAATAGCTTTGTACCCAATTGTTGCTATGCTTTTTGGTTTTCCTTAATTGAGTGTAAACTCATCACCAAACCCCACCACCGAACCCCATCAAACCCCACCACCAAGCCCCATAACCAAAACTCATCAAACCCCACCACCAAAACCCCGCAAAATGAAACAAAGTAATCCTCATTATTGTTTATCAAGTGCGTCAAATCGTTTTTCCGTCGGAAAGGTTTTAAAATGTAATTTTTATATTACAATTCGGTTCAATGATTTACGATAAATAATTTTTCTAATTTTTATTTTATTCCAAATATTTCTTTTAGCAAATTTTGTCCGACCACCACGAACCTTTTTACCCGAACTCTGAACCTTTTGGTCCCGAATGTTTGTCGGCATTTCGAAGATCAAAGGAATATTCGCCTCTATAAATGCTACTTAAGGATCCGCTTTTTGTGATTGAGGAGGTAATTCCGCCTTAAATGGGCTCATGCACCTAGGTAATGTTTTGGTTGTTTTGATTTTAAAATATGTTGTTTGATTGTATATTGAGCTTTTATATGCCTTTGTAGATGAAGTATGTAATTATAGTAGTAAAATTTTGTTAAAGCCCTAGTTCTTACGTACATATTTCCGTTTATACTTTTTTAAACGATAATAAAAAAAATAAATATTTTCCAGGAGAATTTATTGACAGAGAGAAAACTAAATTTTTTATTAAGATCATGGAATGAATTGATAAACATTGGAGATGGATATTTGTTGAGGGATGTCATCTGGTATGAAGAAGATGAAATTGTTTCTCGATTAAGTGCTCCTTGCCTTATAAATAATAGAGGATTTTACTCTGTTCCTAAGATAGAACATAATATGGATTATAAGTGTAACATTCTTTTTAATGATATAGGTACAAATTTGCAGTATAACCAAAGTTTGTTTTTACGTTTGATTTAAATAAGTTCCAAAGTGTTGCTTTACTTGATGATCCTTAAAAAGTGTTTTTTTATGTACCTAAGTCGTACATAAGTTGTTATAAATTTATGTTTTTTATCATAAAAGGCTTATTGTTGTATAGCTCTGCATATCTTTTTTGATATTTAATATTTTTTGTGCTGATTAGGTGCAACTATAATTTTAAAAAAAATAGAATATACAAATTTTACATCGGAATTAGGAGATTTTGACATCAAATGATGAAATCAGAAAATTGACGAACGCGATTGATGCCATCGTAAAATTTTACGAACACAATCGAATCCACCGGGCCGATGGAACAGTTGGTGACTTTACGAATGCGCCCAAGAGCACCAAAGAAACAACCGGCGGCGGCGACGACTACCCGAGAGTAGTAGCTGTAGTCGGAAAGAGAGTGCTTTAATGAATATCCCAGGATTTACTGGAGAGCTCCACACTATCAGACATGTGGCGACTGGTGTGCATAAAGCATTTCCCCTTTAACAGGAAAGAAAAAGATGACAGTAACTAACATAAGTAAGTGTTTAAAATCCACTACCATCACACTTTCAATTTTCGAATGGTGTCCTAAATACGATACGTCTATGGAATGATTCTCCAAGCCTAAATATAGGTATATGGGAAAAGACAATTAGTGATTCCTAGGGGACGATCTAGAATTATTGTTGGCACGCATAGGTCATTATAATTATTTTTCGTTGATATACAAGGGATCCAGGGTAAGGCTTAAAACAAACTTCTCGTTTAGTTTAATTTCACGCCCTCTTTGTTTATTTTTGCATGTGAAACAAAGACTGCAGTAGATTTATTCTTTCAAATAGGTGATTTTTTTGATATTTTTTCTGGACAAACAATGACTAGAGTGAATTATTATATTAAATGCAAAAGGTTTATTATTACGTATTTAATATTTATTCTTCATTGGGGAGAAAGCATATTAAGTTTATTGTTTGGAGTAAGTAATTGACAATAAATTTACTTATTGTGAGAAATATCGGCTTATTCTTGTACTTCGTTACCGTAATGAATTACATGCACCAGTAACAGTTTACTCTTTGATTGTCAACATTATTATCTTTATTCCCAATCAAGTGCAGGTCGTTTCTAAAAAACTGAAGTGAGCATGCAAAATTTTATAAAAAAAAGCTTTCCAGATGTATGTATATTACG
This sequence comes from Oxystoma pomonae, assembly GCA_963921995.1. Taxonomy (NCBI): domain Eukaryota; kingdom Metazoa; phylum Arthropoda; class Insecta; order Coleoptera; family Brentidae; genus Oxystoma; species Oxystoma pomonae. Next base: position 73,204,019 of record OY998166.1, on the reverse strand, counting down.
AGGACTCAAATTAAATCATTCGGACAGAAAGACAATGACAATGGGCTGGATTCCTTTGTTGTTTTTTACTTCATACGGCTATAACTCAAAAAGTAAGTAATTTAAATTTTAATTTAAGAATTTTCGAGGATCTTTTTGTAAAAAAATGGTAATAAAAAAATACTAAATATTGAATACGTACTCCATTCCCATCAGTTTTTGTAATTTATAATTTATATTTTAAATGAAATTTAAAACTGATTACTCAATACTGTCAAATAATTCTGGTTTTGTTTTTATTTGCTTTATGAGTGCAGAAAGTGATACTTTTCGGTACGTGGTGGTAGTTCAACAAACGGTACTTTACTACACGCACATAGAAATTTTTTAAAATTAGCTTGTTCCTATTAAGCTATGAGGTGCTATGAGGACCACCCCGGCAGCTTTGGAAGTGCTACTGAATTTGTGACCTCTCCATGTCTTCATTCAGACAAAAGCACGAGTGGTAGCTTACAGGCTAACACGGGGTCAAGCACCCATTTTTAGTTCACATGGAACTGAGCATGAAACACTTGGAAATGAGCTCAAAAAAGTTTCTATACTGGGATTGCCGAGCGACGTAATGATCTGCAAGTTTCGAAAAGAAATACAAAGTCAAAATTCCAGAGAGAGCCGACTGGGAGGGAGGTCCTCCTTTCGGAGCGGAATCCATTTGGTACACAGACGGTTCCAAGACCGTCGAGGGTGTAGGAGCTGGCATATATCAGCAAAAATACGAGACTTTAGTCTCTATTAGCCTGACAAATGATTGCACAGTGGTCCAAGCTGAAGTAGCGGCAATACATCACTGTGCCGAAGAAATACAAAGAGTAGAGGAAAACTCTCATTCGGCAGTTATATATTCAGCTGCACTTAAAGCTCTAGAAGCAGTGCAAATGACGACCAAACTGGTTTGGGACTGCAGAACAGCTCTAAATAGGCTGACAAGCACCAAAAGGGTTACACTAGCCTGGGTCCCAGGACATCGGGGACACTCAGGAGAAACCTCATTACATGTGCTATGTCAATGTGAAGGCTTAGTTAGAATCAGGGCCTTACTGGGGGACCTAGAGTGCCCGCGGCCTCAGAAAGCTATACAGGGCACACTTGCAAAGTTTCTGGGTTTCATGACAAGGACGGGGCTGTAACTTGTTTTGTAATTCTAGCAAAGAAGAAGAAATGGGAACCACAGTAGATCTGAGAAGGTCGAGGTGGACAGGTGTCTACACCACCCCATTCTAATCTAATCTATTAAGCTTTTCCGAGAGCTTTTCTACTTTACCTATTTTAGTCAATTACAATAAAAATTGCGCCTTTAAAATAATTACCAAAAAAACAGTGAGATAGCCAGAAATCGACTCTGGGGGAGGGGTTTCTTCATTTAATAAAAACTAACTACCTATGGCAAATTTTTACAAGTTAGGTAGTTGCCTATTGCTTGAGCTCTTAAAAAGAAGGAAGAGGAAAGAGGATGTTTAATAGGTGTTGAGTTAGTGAAACAAAAATACTAATTTTTAAAAGCAAGTCTCATCTAGTCTCATTTGCAGATTTTTTTACAAATTGACCCTTAAATGCGCTGCAGAAAAAATTTTTGCTATTTTTTAAGCGTTTCAAATGTTGTTGACAAATAAATTGCTTAAAATTAAATAACATTGTAATATTTAATATAGGTATCGCGCCGCAGGCGAAAATTTTGACAATTTTTTTTAAAAATATTTCTCTTAGGTTTTTTGTAAATTATTTTTGAAAAATTAGATTGGATTTGATGCCAAGAAGGGGTAGGTTGCGGTGGTGTATATAGATTTGTTGCGAAATCATAAATAAGCCGCAGATACAAATAGATTTTTTTTTAATTAACCCTTAAATGCACCGCAGGCAAAAATTTTGAAAAAAAAAACAATAAAATGCTATTTGCTTATTAAACAAAATTGTAACAGTATTTAATATTGGTATAAAAATTTTGGCAAAATAAAAGAAATCTTTAAAAATTTTGATCTCTTAGGTTTTTTGTAAAAGAAGATTGGATTTGATGCCAAGAAGGGGTGGGTTGCGGTGGTATATATAGATTTGTTGCCAAATCATAAATGAGCCGCAGATAAAAATAGATTTTTTTTAAATTAACCCTTAAATGCGTCGCAGGCAAAAATTTTGAAAAAAATACACTACAACACACTTTCAAATGGTGCTGAAAAACAACTTGCTTATTAAACAAAATTGTAACAATATTTAGTATGGGTATGGCGCCGCAGTCGAAAATTTTGACAAAAAAAACATTTTTTTTTAAATTTTGAACTCTTAGGTTTCTTGTAAAATATTATTGAAAAAGTAAATTGGATTTAATGCCAGGAAGAGGTGGGTTGCGATGGTATATATATATATATATATAGATTTGTTGAAAAATCATAAATGAGTGGCAGATAAAAATTTTACGAAAAATTATACTAAGAATGCCATTTATTACACGTCTTGAAGCTCGTGATTTGGGTTGGACCTCCTGGGGGGGTCCCAAACCCACCCCTGGCTACGCCACTGAAAAAAATTAAAAATTAAAAATTGAGATAAAATTAATGAGTTACAGCTTCATATCTTCATCAGTTAAATAAAAATAATACAACAAACTAAAACAAAATAGTCTGTCTCATTGGAGACTTTTCAACTAAGCAGAATTGCGTAATTTTGCGATGTCCGGTTTTTGAGTGACCGCCTTATATAAACGCTTAGTCATCTAAACAAAATATTTAATTGTTTTCAAAAAAAGTTTAAGGCACCATTTTTGATTGGTTATTCCTAACCAATTATGACGCAGATGACATTGTCATACTCCACAATTTCCTTGTATAAACTTGCTTTTTTTTAAAGAGAGCCTATTTAAGCAATTAAAGTGTTTAGGAATTTTGATTAGTTAAACTGTTTTAAACATTCTGATTAATTACAAAATTGCATTGAGCTAAAAGGTTATTTTTTTGGTTTTAATTGTTGCATTACCAAACTATATCTTTTATGGATAAAAAAACTTAAGATGTAAACTTCCTTTAGTGCTAAAATAATTAAGAATCATAGTTGTTTTCGTAGGAGTTTCAGATTTTTGATTGTTTATAATTATTTCGGTTATACATATTGATTTTTGTTTTGTGTACGGTTGAGAGACTTTCTTAAAAACCCTCGATTACCCCAAAATGTGTCAACAAAGAGTTGCACGTATAATCTTTTTATGCTTTTTGGATATTGCCCTCTAATTCGAGTAATTTGGTTTTATGATTATTCAAGTGTACCCTCCAATCAGTGAATACTTAGAACATGTCATAAGGTTCAAACTGCTCTTAGTTTTACATATAAAACATATTCTTCTTCATAGTAAAACTTGGTATACCATGCAACTGAACATGGAGATCGCCTTAAAATTCTGTCATCAGGTCGCGTCGTATCAAATACTTATTTCTTTAAACTTTCAGCTACACTGAGATAAATGATATTAGCCTTTATACACCAGTGTGTATACTACTTGGGACTTACAACTCGTTTAATAGTGGGCATACAAAAATTGTATAGCCATTATTGAAAATCTTGTACCCAATATCAAAAAAATTGTATTGTCCCAAATAGTATACAACTGATGTAAAGGCTAATATCATGTCTCTCAGTGTAGGCGCCTACTATCTACACCTACACCTCATCACTCCAGAGAGGATCGGCCAAATAGACATAAACTGCACTAAATAAAGAAAATCTTACCCTGGCGCAGACGTAAATTCAGAGGCATAATCCAGTTGTAGAAAAAAAATAATTTAGCTAATTCCCTTAAGAAAAATATTCCTACTTATCGGTACATTATAGGCTGACTTTAATAAAGTCGGCACTATTTTTGACAGTTCCGCACGACTACACTCATTCCAAATTGCTGCGGACCAGTTTTTTGACATTAACAATGACATTTTCATTTAGCTTTATGTGTTTAACTGTCAGCAGCCGTACTGAAATTGGTCCGGATTAAGTCCAGATCCAGGATTAACGAACTTCACGATACCATGATAGCAACTGAACTTAGAGTCGAACTAAACAAAAAACTTGAAGGTATTAATAAATCCATCTTACAGGATACCTACTGGAATGTTCTAAGTGCCATATCGCCACTTTCCAGAATTGTGACGAGTGAGATTTTCTGTCGTTTTTGAAGAATCGCGACCATATTAGTCGAAACACTGCCATGGATTTTTTTGATAAATAAAAGACGCAAAAAAACACCAAGAGAGAATCTTGACAATTTCTGGGTATTAAAATTTTTGATGAAATTTATAAGTTTTAATATTGGAAATGGTAAATATAACAATACATAAAAAAATATTTTTGTATTAGGTATAAAGGGCACATTAATGTTTAAGCATATTAAAAAGGGGTTATTTGAATTAAAAAATATGTTTCCTTCCGTAACAAATCAATCAAATCAATCAAAAAAGTTAAAGCCACAATTATAGGGTTATTTCCGATATTAAGGGTGAATTTGAATAAAAAATGCGCTTCTTCCAATTTCTTAATCTAAAAAAAAGTGTTAATCAAATTTGTATCAAATTTTGTACGGTGAAAGTTTAAACTGAATAAAAAATGCGCTTCTTCCAATTTCTTAATCTAAAAAATGTGTTAATCAAATTTGTATCAAATTTTGTACGGTGAATTTTTTGGATACTATAAAGTAACAAAAACAATTAACGGCGGCACTTCTGTCAACGAAAGGTTGGGTAGGTAGGTACTTTTTTTGGAAAAAGTTTTCCGGTGGTTAGATTTCCTATTTGGTAAATTTGTGCTTGAAGTCAATTCTTTTAATCTCTAATTAGCTCTTCTTTTGTTTGCCCGGTAATTATGCAGTATACGGTTTTCTGCCATTTTTGATTTTTTATGAAAAACTCTTTATGGGGGCAACTACTAGGGTCCCTAGGACCCCAAATCCGCCGGCGCCGGTTATTTTTTTTATTTTTTTTTTCACCAAAACAACCCAATCCAACACAGCCCAACCCAACCCAAAACAATTAAAAAAAAACACATTACAACCCCCTCCTCGGGCACCCCTTTTTCTCTTAAAAAAAACCCGATGCCGGCGGATTTGAGGTTCTAGGGACCCTAGTAGCTGACCCCATAAAGAATTTTTCATAAAAAATCAAAAATGGCAGAAAACCGTATACTTCATAATTACCGTTTGCCCTCCCATTACGAACTTCACAAAATTCATTCTTACCTGAATTGCGAAAAAGTTTCAAACTCTTTGAGCTAAAACTGCACCATATCACAAAATTAGTTCAGAAAATCTTTCGAAATTTCCGTCAATCACTTAACTATTGTCTAAAAAAAAATCAAAGTGCGTATTCCCGGTCGAAATCAAACTCAAGATTTGATGTCCAAAAAATGATTTCGTCAATCTAAACCACGGCAGATTTTTCACCCATCAACGCACTACGATGGTAGATAACACCTTACTGAAACTTTACCTTAATAAGAACTCAGGTATGTTGTTCCCCTCTTTTCGATATCAACTTACCTGAGCCTCAGAATTGTTACACGTGCGATCAAAGCGCCGCCTCGCGAGCCTTTCTATTGGTCGAAATCACAAACCGGGAGGGGTTTGAACCCTGATTATCATTGATTGGTTGATCAGGGTGTCTTAATTTTCCAGTAATTCAATGATAATTTCTACTGATTTGGTAATATTTTTTCTGTTAGAAGTGTCAACTTGATGTTCCATTGTTGGCAATTGAATAAAATGATGGTTTTTAAATAATAATTAGGTAGTCTGACAAGTGACAAAATAAAGAAATTCATTTTTGCCGTTGGAGAAGATGACTCTATAATTGTTTTAGGAAGTGTAATTTTTAAATACAGAATTGGCTTGTCAATTAAAATTTGGTTTGTAGATATCTATTATATTCTAAGTATTGTATGGTTATTTTAGGGACTTATCGGTACATAAAGGCGGCACTATTTTTGACAGTTCCCCACCCAACTTTTAGTAAGGGGGGGGGGGGTCACATGAATGGTGTAAAGGTAAGCGGACATATTTTCCCCCTCCCAAGACGAAGAAAAAAAGAAGCAAAAAAGCCAAAAATTTTTCTTAAAAAATGGAATCAATTTTCCTCTTCTGTCTTCTTGCGAAACGATTAATTACTTCCTCCACTTCCATGGGAACGTTTTTATGAACATGGAGAAGCGCCAATCCTGTTAGTACCTCTGGAGATAACCGCTCTTGAAATTCGTTTATTATGAAGTCTAGAAGAAGGATGCAGACGCCAGACGCTTCTGCGAAAATAATATTACCGACAGCGTTCGTTTAGGTTTTGCACGAACGCGACTCCACAATAGTTTTTACCTATATATATTGTAAGAATTTCACATAAAATTTCAGGAAGTTACTAGATATGATGTCCAAGTTAAAGTATTTTTGCTATCTAGATATTAAAAAAAAAGATGTGAATCCCCCAGGGGAGGTCATGACCGCCATGACCCCCCCTCCTGAATCCGCCCTTGACTACTACATATATTTAGGCACCACTATGAAATTTCTGGAACAAAACTTGGAATGTTTTGTGTGAATCCCCCCTCCACCCTTTATAATCCTTCCAGCTATCCATACCACCCCCTTCCTGCGTTACGTAATTTATGGATGGCTTCTAACTTGGTTACCTAACGTTCTTGCTACTATCTCTGACATTGTTGTAATGTTGTCAGCATGTAAAAATTCTCATACCGTAGATATCTATTATATTCTAAGGATTGTATGGTTATTTTAGGGTCTTATCGGTACATAAAGACGGCACTATTTTTGACAGTTCCACACCAAACTACTACCAAGGGCGAATCCAGCTTTTTAGTAAAAGGGGGGGGTCACATCAATGGTGTAAAGGTCAGCGGACATATTTTCCCCCTCCCAAGACGAGGAAAAAAAGACGCAGAAAAGCCAAAAATTTTTCTTTAAAAATGGAATGAAGTTACAAAATCAATTTTCCTCTTCTGTCTTCTCGCAAAACGATTAATTACTTCCTCCACTTTCATAGGAACGTTTTTATGAACATGGAGAAGCGCCAATCCTGTTAGTACCTCTGGAGATAACCGCTCTTGAAAGTCGTTTATTATGGAGTCTAGAAGAAGGATGCAGACGCCAGACGCTTCTGCGAAAATAATATTACCGACAGCGTTCGTTTACGTTTTGCACGAACGCGATTCCACAATAGTTTTTACCTATATATATTGTAAGAATTTCACATAAAATTTCGGGAAGTTACTAGATATGATGTCCAAGTTAAAGGATTTTTGTTATCTAGATATTAAAAAAAAAAAGATGTGAATCGCCCAGGGGGGGTCATGACCGCCATGACCCCCCCTCCTGGATCCGCCCTTGACAACTACATATATTTATAGGCACTTTCCACTATGAAATTTATGGAACAACAAATGGAATTTTTTGTGCGAATCCCCCCTCCACCCTTGTAACACTTTATAACCCTTCCAGTTATCCCTCTCTCCCCCCTTCCTGCGTTACGTATCTCTGACATTGTTGTAATGTTGTCAGCATGTAAACATTCTCATACCGTGGCACCTACACTGAGAAAAATGTGCTTACTAGGAACTTTAGTCACGGGTTTTCTAGTTAAAATGATTATATTTAGGGTTAGTCTGACAAATCGTTCTAGTTGAAACAACTAATTTGATCTAGTTAACGTAAAACTGGTAACCGTAACCAGTTTTTTTTAGTTACTTTAACCGCATTTTTTTGCCAACAAAAATCAAATTACTTTTACTAAAGTTTTGTGGTCACAGCAACTAAAGTCATCTTGAACCATTTCATATGGTAAACCTGACTGAAAATTCTAGTAGGTCCTACCCAGATTTCGTAGTAGGAGCAACTACAGAACTTTTGACCAAAGTATTATGGTAAGGGTAACTAGGAATTTTGGTTGGAACCACCAGATTTTGTCGTTTGTGAACGCGCATGCACGGGTTTTCCACCGATGTGATTTGACGCTTGACAAATGTCAGACGTCAGGTTCATAGTTGAGCTTCGCCGTCGAAGTTTTTAGTTTTTTGATTTTTTAAAAAATAATTCTTCAAAATTTGCAATTTTTATTTCGATATATAATTTGCATGTGATACTCTCACAATTGTGCTGTTTCAGCACAGAAAACTTCGCTACGCATGAAGGTGCGATGATTAGGTATTTTTTTGTAAACCGTCTAATTTTGTGAAATTTTACTTCTCTGCCTCTTTTGGTTTTGGAGATATTAGGATTGGGACAGCCTGAATAGTCATAATGACCAAACAGGATTTATTAGGATGAGCAAAAAATCCGTTTTTAAAAAGAGTTGATTTAATCTTACCAAAGAATATGGTAAGCGTTACTAAAGTATCCAGTTAAAACAACTAGAAAATCCGGTAACGGCTACCGAGTTGTTATTCCGAACCTATATTCGTAGTAACGTTTACTAGATAGTTTAGTTAGGGTAACTAGAAACTTGGGTAACTGCAACTATAGTCTGCAGTTATTTTAAAGTCAGTAGTAGATTCTAACTAGGTGAGTCTAGTTAAAACAACTAAAAGTTTAGTTGACGCCTATTTGACTAAAGTTTCTAGTATAAGGCTGACCCAATTTCTTGTCAAAGTTACTAGATATTTTTCTCGGTCTATGTGGTAACTGAATCAAAAGAACTGTCTTTCTACAAAATTCTTTTCAATAATAACTTCTGCGCCTCATTCTCTAATTTCGAAATAACATTAAGAATGTATTTAGTGCTTATGATAGCTAACTGCACCTGCGAACTATCTTTTTCTAAAATGAAATTTATTAAAAATAGGGTGCAGCAACGATGAACAAATAACGTTTGGTATTTTTGTTTTTGCTCAGTATATAAAGCAACTTACTTAGAGAATTGGCCTTTGAAGATATTATTATTGATTTTACTGCAAAAAAAGCACGTAGAGTGTCTTTTACATATTTTACTTTGTAAACTAAGTACGTACTTCGTGTTTAATATAAATTTTATTTGAGATTTTAAAAATTAAAATATGTATTTTTTATTCGTTATGTTGGAGGAGGCCCCCCACTTTCTCATTTGCCCCGGGGCCTCCACACAAAAATCAACAATAAAATGGTGTTAACCTCCCTTTACGTTTTACATGGTTCTTCATTCTTCGAAACATGAAAGAAAATCATTTCTTTAAAAACAACAACAAAAAAGTTATCTGTGAAGGAAGAGGAGAGGACTCTACTATTGCTCAAGCCCCCCCCCTGGAACCTCAACCTCCTCCCCCCTCCCCAGAGGAACAATTTTTGTGTACGCTATTGCGTTATAGCATGGTTTAAAACCTGCATACATATATAAAGCACTGATAAAAAAGATAGGTGAATTTACACAATCAATCATTGTTATCACAATTAAATTACGTGTTGCGTGTAATTTTACAAAAAAATTGTGAATTTTCCTTACAGCTCTGCAAAATTCAACACGTATAAGGGATTATAAATACCCCTTATATTCTAATATTGCCACAGTATTACATTTAAAAAGAATAAATATAATATCAGAAACCGTAACCGACATAGTTTTTGGGGTTTTTCTAGCGCCAGTTTTTAAATATTTTTTATGTACTACCTTGTCAGAAAATAACTTTTTCGACTCGCATATGAGGGATGAAAATACGAATTTACCTCCCTAGGAAGTTTTACATATTTGTGTGATAGCTTTACCTCCCCGTACCGCCCAGAACAATGAATAGTCGTTTTTTCTCAAATAATTATTATTATTATTGAAAGTAATGTTACAGTTTGTTAAATTAGTGATGGATAATTCTGAACCAGCATTGTTATTGCCACTGTTGAATGCTGCAGGAGAATAAATATTTAAAACTTTGTTATTTATTTGCTGTGATGTGCTCGGGATATCATTCACTCCTAACGTCGGGCATCAAACAAACCGCGGGAGGAAATGTGGCACTTTCCTCCCTGGGTATGTAAATAATGACAACAAAGCTAATACAGCGGGGTTAAATCAAGTAGTGTTAAAGAAGCTCTAAATTATGTCAAAGTAACCCTGAAACGGTATGATTTTTGTTAAGAGTTTACACAAATGTTGTGAAAGAAAGCAATCGTAAATTTTCATACTTTTTTTTTATCAGTGAAGTAAGTGAAGGTCTCTAGGGGCGGGTACCACTTCTGGGATTTACAAGCTGTTTACTGAAAGTTTTGAGAGTGGGAAACTTTCCAAATTAAAACTTAGCCAAAGAACCAATAACATAGTTATATAAATATACACAAATTTCGAAGCATAAAAAATACTAAAAGTTTTCACTCATAATGAATTAAATTGTTTATTAACCGCTTGGAGTGCTATTATAGATGCATGGCGTACGATAAAAACACTATCGTGTATACAAACCAAAGAAGACCGTTGAAGAAGACTCCTAGTGGCACGCGTTCCATATTATCAGGCAGATGGCCCCCATCTGGGTGCTCACCCACTGTGACAAAAATCAACCCCCTTTAACCCCTGCATACGTAAATATCTACCCCAACAGCTATTACCTAAATTGGTAAATGGTAAAGCAGTTAAAATCCCCGCGTTAGAGTTTATTAAAACCCTACTGTCAGATTCACTAAAGTTGGGTAAAGAATTAAAGCATTAATATTTTGTAACTAAAGCGACCCATACTAAATACATATAAACAGGAAATTAAAAAGTCTGTAGATATTTTAGCTCAAATAAAAACTTTTATTTTTGTGTATTAACTCTCAGTTTATTTTTTCGTAAAAATACCATACTAATATACCACAAAATACCATTAAATTCGAGTTCTCCTGATCGAACGAAAAGAAAATAAATATCAAAATCGTGAGGAGGTAGTATGGGGCGCAAGCAGAAGCGTGTCAGATTTTTCTGAGCCTCCCCCCCCCTCGCAAATTTTTTTAGGGTGCCCCCTGTTCTACTCGATATTTTTTTTCGAAAGCAAGAAATTTTGATAGTTAAAAAATCGAACAACTATTGTTTTTAGCCTATTTTTTATTGAAAAAAATATTTATAATATATAATAAAACTAACTGAAAAGAAAACTGAACAACATATACTATAACAAACGAAACTCGTCTACAACTTTGTCCAAATCTACATCCCTGCCAGACCTTAGAAAGCTCTTTATTAGCATCAGCTTTGAAAATGTTCTTTCTGGTTCAGCATATGTAACAGGAAGCACCAAAAACAAATGAAATGCAGTGCAGATCTCAGGTGTACTGCTGATTTTCATTGATTTTCTTCAAAAATATAATTTAAAAACTTCCTGATAATCTGAAAGCTTTTAATTTTTTCATAAAGTAAATTTTTTATTTGTATTAGCTCCAGTGCTAGATTTTGTGTTACGTCTTTTCTCCATTTTGGTGTACAATTCTGTCACTGTCGAAATGTCAGTTTCAAAATATTAGCTGCGTTCATATCACAAACAACGAGTTCGGATCTCTTAACTCTGCTTGTACCTTGGCTTGCACCAACCTCTACTGATGAAAGCTACAGCTTTGAAATGAGTGAGCTTTGAGTAAGGAAAATTTTCTTGACTGAGCTTTTAGATAACTTCAATGATTTAATTTCAGTTTGTAAATAAATTAATATAGTTGTTTTGTTTTTTTTTTTCTTTGGTATACTTGCTGTGCATAATCAGTGACCTTCACTTATGTTTTTTTTTTGCCTCGTAGTGCCCTCATAAATATATTTTTTGTGCTGAAAACTGGTTCAAAATATGGCGTTTTTCTGGAGAAAATTGGAGGTGTTTTATTATTTAATGAACAACTTGGGATATTAAATAAGGTAAATTAATCCTTGTAAAAACGGTTACTTAGGGAAATTATAAACGAACTTATTATCAGTTGCTACTAAACAATTTTTTCTGGAAGCTATAAATTTAGACCACCCCTCCCCCAGAGGTGGTCTAAAAAATCACCTTTATAAACTCGAACACAGGTAATGAAGCTATTATGTGCCAAATTTTTGGTGTAAAATTAGTTTTAGGGCATTTTCTCCTAAAATATGGTATATTTTGAAAAAAAAATCAGTTTCTCAGTGGTATTTTGCAATAACAATACAAAATAATGAATAACTTTGTGTATTTTCTGTATGGGTAAGTTTTTTTTGAAAATTAGTTTTAAAATTTAGTTATAATTTTCTTGGTTCGTCGGGATATTAGGACAAATAAAAGTCGGAATATCTCACTTAGTGTACGTTTCGGTTTTATTTAAAACCATTCTCAGCACTAGTGAGGTTTTCCAATTAAAGGCTACTACACAAGGTAGTTACCAAATATTTAAAAAAATTTTTTTTAAACAGTTGTTTATGTACAGTTCATTTTCTCTCAATGCTCAATGTGTCTTTTGTTTTGCATAGAAAATTGACCAACTACCATGTGTAGTAGACTTACACGAAACGTACACTAAGTGAGATATTCCGAGTTTTATTTGTTCTAATATCCCGACGAACCAAGAAAATTATAAATAACTCCAAGGACACGAAAAAAAACGGATACAAATTGAAGGTGTCCCAAATTAAATTTAAAAAAAATTTAAGCAGTTAAGAAATAAAAAGGTACACTTTTCAGATTTATCGTGAAAGTGGTATGGGAAGTACTTATCTTTTTTTAATGAAATGGGACCAAATTGGAACTCTCCTAAATAAAAAAATAATAATTATTAAAATCGGTGAGCCGTTTGGGAGTCGAGTTGGGTCGGGTGAAGTTTACATGGATTTGGAGTAGTTTGGAAATGATATGCTATGAACGGGGGTTTTCTTTTATATATTCTCAAACTCTGGATTTCCGACAACAAAGTTTTATATCCTCTTCAAACAATTGGTACAGCAATACTTACCTTTAAGAATAGAGATTCTTTTTGTTCTGTCAGTGACCTAAGCTTAAGATATGTTGAAGTTATTTTCAAATCCATACTTTTTGGAGTCAAATAAACATTAGAATTGCCTAAACTTTGAATGGAAGCCACATTTTGTAAAAACTAAGAAACGGCTCGGAGCAGTTTTTTGATTTTTTTGCGGAATAATCTAAAATTTATGTCGAAGGCCTCAAATTCGGCAAAAAAGTGATCCGAGCCGTGTCTTGGTTTTTACAAAATGTGCCTTCAATTCAATGTTCAGCCAATTTTTATATTTATTTGACTCCAAAAAGTATGGATATCATATGACCCGTTTTGAACTTCGAAATTTTCTGAGCTACGGTGACTGACAGAAAAAAAATGAATACTCAACAATTTGACACTCTTTAAACTCTGGTGGTGACCAAAGACTTTCACCAATATCTCGACAAAATAAATCCTGGATGGTGTATCACATAACAGTATCGTAAATTCCATCCATCCTCATCATCTTACAATCATTTTTTTTTAAAGGTCAGAATTACCCTTAGTTTCTTTAAAAAAAAACCAAGAGCCCTTAGCTCTATACAGGATGTATAGGTACAGGGTGATTCACCATATTTTCTACCCCCCCCCCCCCGCCCCCATAACTCCCTTATTATTGAAGCTCAAGAAAGATTTATGTAAAGGAACTGCATACAGTGCGGGCGTAAAAAGTCCCCCCTCCATGCTAACTCTTGAACGTATTGAGGTATCAATCTCAAATAAAAAACATGTGTAATGATAACACTTTTGCTACTTTTTGACGTATTTTTTATAAGCGTCATATTGACGTAAGTCTATAAGGTCACTAACTAATTTAAAATTTTAAATAGATTGGGGGATCGAGTGATACCTTGTATCAAAGGCATTTTAATTCCCTATTTAAATTTTTTTTTTTAAAATCGGTTTACGACTTACAGAGTTATGAGTTTTTTCGACTATAGTTTACGCACCTCTCCTTACTTTTGTACGAATTGAGATATCGACTTTTACCACTTTTTGATGTATCTTAGATTATTCTCATAATGGCTTAAGACTATAAGGTCACTAACTACTTTAAAACTTTATATAGAAAGGGGAGTCGAGTGATACCTTGTTTAAAATGTATTTTAATTCCCTATTTAAAATTTAATTTTTTTTAAAAAATCGGTGTATTACTTACAGAGTTATGAGCATTTGTGACTATAGTTTGCGCACCTCTCGTCTTACTTTTGGACGAATTCAGGTGAGTTTAAATACATTTTTTAATGTAAGATCAGAAGGTCACTAGCAACTTAAAGTTTTTATTATTGTTGAGTAATACTATACGTAATACGTAAACTATAGTCAAAAAAACTCTTAACTCTGTAAGCGGTAAACCGATTTCTAAAAAAAATAAAATTTTAAATAGGGAATTAAAATACCTTTTAAACAAAGGTATGGCTCGACCCCTCTTTCTTTTTAAAATTTTAAAGTAGTTAGTGACCTTACATACTTACGTCAATATGACGCTTATAAAAAAATACGTCAAAAAGTAGCAAACGTGTTATCATTAAACATGGTCTTTATTTGAAGTCGATACCTCAATCTGTTTAAGAGTTAGCAGGGAGGTGGGGACTTTCTACGTCCGCACTGTACTATAACTATAAACTTTTAAATAAAACCCTAAAAAATTAACGTCATTGAGTACAATTTCAAATAAAAAGTAGCCTTTTTCAATCCTTGTCACACCCTATCTTCTTAGCAAAAAATACAATACAAGCAAATCCCGGGTAATGTGTTAGACAAGAAAAATAGTTAAGGGAGGATTCTTGCTTCAACATTATGTCCGACATTGTCTTTGTGAATTTGTGCATTTGGCTATTCAAGACAACGATAACATATTATATATTTTTGAAATCATCAGGAAGAAGAGAAAAATCTACAGGGTGTTCTATTTAAAATAAGATAATTAATGTGACAATTTGTCATTTGCAGTGACAGTTAAGGACTATAATCATTTTAAAGTTTATAAAAAATTGTACAACTTCTGTGTTTAAAACTTATTTCTAGTTGCAATAGTAAGAGAGTTAAAGAAGGGGGCAAAATATGTTGAAGCACCCTGTATACTAAAAAAATGTCTCCCTCTTGTAAAAAAAATCGACTTGTTTTGGGATTTTTTAAAATTTGGATTAGTGGTGGAATAAATCCAGGTGCTTTTAAATAATATATTCCGTATATTGATGGCGGGAATCCTCAACGTACTAATCTTAATAAAGCAATCCAAACACAAATAACCTGTCTAGCAAAAAGGATTTATGGAAGTTAATTCATTTTCTAAATTGAAGATTTCTGTTTTGATTGTTAGGGCGATTATGTGTATGAAAAATATTTGTCCACCTATAAAAACTTTATGCTAGAAATGGTCAATAAACGATTAATTTGTTTACTTAATTAATGTAAGTGATTTGTTTGAATCATGAAAAAATGGGGGAGAAAGTCAAAAACTAAAAATGGTAAATTATTATTAATATAATTCTCTGGAATAATGAATTGGAAAAGTATTTTTCTTAGAGTAAGGTCCCTTGATTTGATCCCAGTATTAAAAAGATATCTTTTCTTGCAAATGGCAAAATGTTTTTTTTTTAAGTCGATATAATGAAAACGACATACCTCCCTTTCAGGCCCGGCGCTAGGGGTGAGCTAACGAGGCAGGGAGGAGGAGGGGGCAAATAATACTTCAAACTTGGCAGAAAAAATGTGGTTCAGAAATTAATGTAGCTCTAGAAACATTATTTTGTCTTAACTTTTCTACCAATTTAGATATATGAAAGTACAGTTTTATAAATAATTTAATAATATTTTTCTAATTTCGCAAATCTTTTCTTTTGTATTTATTTACATAATGGTACACTTTATAATTGTATGGGTTTATGTTAAGCGGACAGGGGTGGATAAAGGAAGGGCGGCCGCGGGGCAATCCGGATAGAATTTCCAAGAATTGAAATTTTTTAAAAAATTACACGTCACTGCGGCGGCATATTGCATGTTTTATTTGAAATATACATTTTTCATTTTTGCCTGCGGCTCAATTTTGGTTAAAAATGTAAAATAAAATACAATTTTTTACTTGGAGCCTCTCCCCCTTTTGGAGAAGCTCTATCCACCCCTGGAAGGAAAGAAAAACATAAATTTCAGTCGCTACCAAACTACAAAATAAATTCGAAAATAAACTATGCCACTTATTCGACTTTATTTGACTTTAAAACCTGCTGGTGTGTTAATTGCCCACCTCTAGGGTGATGTGTCGAGCGCGTAGCTACAGTTTTGAGGTGCAAGAATGTCCATTTGGTATTGATGTCAGAAAAATCCACATCTCAGAAAAAAACGGCGAGGGTTAGTTACACTTCCCGACACAAAACGCATACAGCAGAAGTTAGGCACATGTCTATGTATTAAAAATTTTGCTTACTTATTGTTACCAACTTTTGTAGGTCAACGCTTTTACCCCCACCGTAAAAATATTCGGATTAGTTTAGCTAATCCATGCTTCCTCTTTGTTCATTTATGTGGGATCAAGAGAGAAAACGAATGGATTAGATAGCCAATCAGAGATAAAAGAAAAATAAAAAGATAGCTTAAAGTATAGGGAAACACGTCCAGTGTGTTACGGAGTCGATATGTAGCGCATGGAGGCGCTGGTGTTTTTCAAACTATATTGACAAGGCGCTACGTCAACAGTTTTCAAAAAGTTCTATAAATCAACAAAACGTCATAGATTTTTGACTTTTTATTATTTAGTTTGTCATAAAATAAGTTTCTGTTAGACGAAAGCAGAGATTATGGAAGTCATTACTGCCCTCAAAAATCAAAAAAGCTAAGTTTGTTTTATAGAATTTAGAAACTTAGGAGTTTACAACAAAATATAGTCATTTCCTATTGCAGAGGTAAAAAGTGACTGCATTTAATATTTCAGCCTTTAGCATATGTAATTAGTTTCAAGAAGTAGTTTTTGTCTTGTTTCAAAGAAATACCGTCTTTAAAAAACAAAGAAGTCCTGGGGGTTGCACCGGGTCACCCTTTTGAAAAAAATCCTTTTTTCAGTGTAATTTGCCTCCCGACTTCTCTAATGATGTGTGAAAATCTATTACACAGTAAAAAATTAGTAAAACTTTGCTCAATTATGAGTTTAACTCGTAATTGAGCAAAGTTTTTACTAATTTTTCGCTGCGGACCTATTTTGTTTTTTATAGAATAAATGTAAAGATTTGTTGTACCGATACCACCGATATGGAGGCCAGTCAACACCTTCCATTTTAGTACCCTTTTACATGTATGCCGCCGCCATTTTGGACACTGTTGACAGTTATTACATTAGTTAACTGTCAAAATGGCCGCCACTTACGTTCAAGGCTCACTAAAACGCGACTAAATGGAAGGCCTATTAAAATATCGGAGGCATCGGCTGTACCAAAAAAGAGTAGTTATTCATTCTGATAGCAAATACTTTGAAAACAATGCCCTTAAAAACCAAATTACAACTATAAATAAAGAGCACAAAAGCAGCTTTTAAAATGAAACAATTTTATTTGTTAAATTGTATCTCTTTATTTTTCTAGTTTTAGTTTGGTTTAAGGAGGGCATTGTTTCTTTAAAAAAATAGGGTCACTGCATCACAGAAACTGTGTCTTCTTTTGCAGTTTTTGTGATGAAGTTACCCTAAAACAAAATTTTAAAAATCCCACCATAAAAAACGACTTTTGTTTCTCTGAGCTCTCAATTAGTCGTCCGGCTTAGGTCCCCAATTGTTCATTTTGTGCAGAAAGCATGAAATTTGGCACACTTATTCTTTAGACACATCTTTAAAATTTTGGTCGAGGAAATCGACGATCGTATGTATAGGAGCCAAGATGGCGGCGATTTTTTCAAAATGGACGTCTATTTTTTTTTTAAATTGTAGGTTCGCCATCAAAACAACATTATACTCGAATCCATATAATTCGATAGAGAGGAATTGAAAAAAAAATGGTTACATTGACGTATGACTTTTATTATTTTTAAAAAGTGACATTTTATTTTTAAAAAAATGTATTTTGAGATTTTTATTTTTGATAATTTTTCATAATTTAGTACACGGCGACAGGTCTTTTGTTGTAATTTTATAATTTAGAAAGAACATCAGATTAACTTTTCTAATTGACTTTTTGCTTACAGGGTGATTGGTTTAGTTATACCAGGCCAGTCAAAATAAGATTTTTAAAAAAAGCTACATTATCATCCGTATCTTTCTTAGTTTTTGAGGGAAAAATGTCAAATTTCGTACGATTATTACAATTGTCAAAGTCAACTGATATTCTAAAAAATTTTGGTCGCCTAAATTTTTTTTTAAGAATGTAAAAAAACGGGCTTTTTAACGTTTTCTTCAATTCTTCCTAGCCACCAAAAATTTGGCTGGATATAAACATTGATGATTTCTAAAGAGTAAGAAGGCCCCAACAAATCGATTCAGATATGAAATTCCAAATTCTATCAGGCCGTTTTTACGCTATAGGCCAGTAAAGTTGACCTAACATGTGGTTAGTCGCCCCGAATAGTACTCTAATGTTCCCTATTGTTCATTTTTTGCGGAAAGCACAAAATTTCGTAAACTTACTTTTTTAACAATTTTTTAGTTATCGTGGCCAAGAAAATTTATGATCGGATATACAGAAATCAAGTTGGCGGCGAATTATTCAAAATGACGGTCTTAAATCGAAAGTTACTTATCGAAAAAAAAAATATATTTGAATCTATAGAACTTAATGAAGAGAAATTTGACAATACTAGTTAAATTAACGTGCAACCTTCGATGACCTTGAAAAATGTCATTTTACTTAAAAAAATACTTTCCCAGAGCCTTTTTTTAAAATGTTTTATACCTAATTCTGAAAACGGCGACAGGTCTTGTTTTATAATTTTAACATGACATAAACGCATCTGTCCTAAGTGACTTTTTGCTTACAGGGTGATTGTTTTAGTAAGATTTTAAAAAAAAGACACTTCATCATCTTTTTTTTTTACTTTTTAAAGTAGAATTTTCAAATGTGAATCTGATAAAATATCGGATGTTTCTATAGCACGTCGTCCGCAGCGCCACCTATCCAAAAAAATTTTAGTTGATAAGGTAGCATTAAAAATTCGTAACAAATTTGAAAATTCTACTTTAAAAAGTAAAAAAAAACACATGATAATGTGGCTTTTTTTAAAAATCTTACTAAACCAATCACCTTGTAAGCAAAAAGTCACTTAGGAGAGATGTGTTGATGTCATGTTAAAATTATAAAACAAGACCTGTCGCCGGTTTCAGAATTATAAGACATTTTAACAAAAGGCTCTGAAAAATTATTTTTTTTAGGTAAAATGACATTTTTCAAGGTCATCCAAGGTTGCACGTCAATTTAACTAGTATTGTCAAATTTCCCTTTATTAAGTTCTAAAGATTCAAGTATAATTTTTTTTTGATGAGTTAGTTTCGATTTAAGAACGTCATTTTAAAGAATTCACCGCCAACTTAGTTTCTGCACGTCCGATCATAAATTTTCTTGACCACGATCCTAAAAAATTGTTAAAAATGTAAGCGTACCAAATTTGGTGTTTTTCACAAAAAATTAACAATATATATAGTACTATTCGGGGCGACTAAACACATGTTAGGTCAAATTAACTGGCCTATAGCGTAAAAACGGCCCGATAGAATTTGGAATTTCATATCTGAATCGATTTGTTGGGGCCTTCTAAGTCATCAACGTGTATATCCAGCCAAATCTTTGGTCGCTAGGAAGAATTGAAGAAAACATTGAAAACCCCGTTTTTTTTACATACTCAAAAAAAAATTGGGCGATCTATGACCATATCAAACTAAAATTATTTTTCTAAAAATCTACATACTTCAGCTATACATAATCGATTATTTTATTAAATATGCATGTCTAATCTAAGCTATTAAAAAAATATGAACTTTTACCAATTTAAAATCGGAAATATAGAATATCAGTTGACCTTGACAGTTGTAATAATCTTACCAAATTTGACATATTTTCCTCAAAAACTAAAAAAGATACGGATGATAATGTACTTTTTTAAAAAATCGTACTTTTACTGGCCTGGTATAACTAAACGAATCACTCTGTAAGCGAAAAGTCAATTAGAAAAGGTATTTTGATGTTCTTTCTAAATTATAAAATTACAACAAAATACCTGTCGCGGCTTACTAATTTATGAAAAATTATTTAAAAAATTCTCTCAAAATTCATTTAAAAAAATAAAATGTCACTTTTCAAGGACGATAAAGGTCATATGTCAATGTAATCATTTTTTTTCAATTCTTCTCTATCGAATTATATGGATTCGAATATAATCATATTTTGATGACAAACCTACAATTTTTAAAAAAATAGACGTCCATTTTGAAAAAATCGCTGCCATCTTGGGTCCTATACATACGATCATTGATTTCCTCGATCAAAATTTTAGAGAATTGTCTAAAGAATAAGTGTGCCAAATTTCATCCTTTCTGCACAAAATGAACAATTGATTGCTATTTGGGACTTAAGCCGGACGACTAAATGGAAGCGCCAGCATCGAGCCAAACTTGTTGCCAGATTCCCACCATTGAATAGAACCCTCTCTTTATTATTATTTTCTCTATGTAGCCAATCGCGATTAAGTGCCTACGGTGCAAGAGGTGCAAAAGGTCTCTATTATTGATCGTAAGGTGCAATTTTACAACTCATAGTTAAATGTCAAACCTCAGTTTAAACCAC
The DNA here is from genome assembly GCA_963921995.1 of Oxystoma pomonae. Taxonomy (NCBI): domain Eukaryota; kingdom Metazoa; phylum Arthropoda; class Insecta; order Coleoptera; family Brentidae; genus Oxystoma; species Oxystoma pomonae. Next base: position 73,183,322 of record OY998166.1, on the reverse strand, counting down.
GGATGTCGACTTTTTTACATTTTATAGGTGCAGTTTGCCAACAAACTTCGATACCGTTACCGGCGCTGGGTATGGGTTAAACTTAAGTTTAATAGTAACCGAAATATTCTAACCTCAAAATAGTTATTAAAAATTGAAAATCGAAATCGCTATGAGAGATGACTTAGAATTTATTTTTGATCAACTAGATGACGATGATGACGAAATTATTGATATTGTCGAAGCACCAAGAAGACCAAAAATTATTTGTCCTAGAACAAATCCTTTGGAGAAGTACGAAGATCTAGAAAAGAGGTTTAGATTATGTAAAGAGACATACGAAATTGTACACGAGGAAATTCGACAAGAGTTGGAACATCCCACTGACCAGTAAGTTTTATTCTCACACCGAGCTCACATGTATTCTGGCAATTTCTGAACATATTTTCTTGTGACGTCTGGCTGTATGTCTGTCTTTACCCAACGCTGATATCTCAAAAACTACCTAAAATATAGTCTTTTAAAACTAGAAAAAACTTGTGCTCCTAATCCAACAGCTCTTCTTTTCTTACTGGCCGTGGTTTCCATCATCCAGAGGAGAATATAAGAGATTAGAGTAGAGTTAGAAAACGTGGCAGTAAGGCCCCCCAGCGCACGCCGATGATTTATCCTATACATCATTATTATTATCGATTGGCATAATTTTAAATAAATAGCAAAAATTTGCATCCAGACAATTAGTAGACAATATATATTATATTTTTAAAAATACCATTTTTGTAAAATGAGGGGTTCTTGGTGGTTCCTACAATAAGGTAGGGCACATCGTTACAACCATCACCAACGGTCGAACCGTTTTTATTCTTATAGGGGTACTTAAGACTTAAAACCCATTTCCGCCTCATAAATACCTGTAAAACAACCCCGTATTTTTAATATTCATTAGTTTTCCCTTATTCGATAAAAATCTACAAAAAAGGCACATGCGTTCTCACGATTCAGTAAAGAAAAATGGTTTTATTATAGTTTGTCAGATTCTTACAATCGAAAACGGTATGTAATATCCGAGTATAACTTCGTTTTTTATACTCGGGCAATATAGCGAATGCAAGGTCATTTGAGTTAAAGATTACTTCTGAGCCACTTTTTTCCATAAGCTCCCAAACTGCCCTTTGTAAAGAAAGTATGATAAAAATAATGAATATTACACTTCATTCAATTAAATCGGACCACTTTTTTGACAATGACCGGTTTCATTTAGTTTCCGTGTTTAAAGTCAGCCGCCATATTAAAATTGGTCCGGAGAAATTCAAATGCCCAGTAAACACCGTTATGTAGATATAACGTAAAATTTACATAACAGATTTACCTTGTTATGTAAATATAAGATCACTTAGAGGTTACAATAAGGTAAAATTTAAGTTACATGAAGGTGCGAAAACTCTGCATAATGCCATGTGCAAAGCCCACCGAATTTTTACATAAATGCGTTGTAAATAAAATGACATACCTTTTACATAAATATTACATCCATGTTACGTAAGAGTTAAGTAAAAACTACGTATATTTTACATAACAGGTTTATCTTGTTATGTAAATTTAAGGTCGTATAGAGGTCACAATTATTTATTAATAAGGTAAAATTAAAGTCACATTAATCTGCATGATATGCGCAAAGCGTCAACTATTTAACTCCGACCTGAGCATGCAGCTTGAGGCGGCCCAACGGAATGTTCGTCCAGGTCCGTCGGTGGTTGCTTCACACGGTCCGACATTGCCAAACATGTGGCAAACTACAAAGTTAACCAGACGGGCTGATTTAAGTGGCGGAAGAGGTGATTCTTAATATTATCATCCACTGTACAGGGAACATAGTGACATTAGCGCCATCTCTACCTACTAGGAAGAAACTATTAAGCACATTTTCATAATATTTTTAACTCATTTAGACGATATAAATATTACATAAAATGATTTATATAATAGTTATGTAACATTTGAAATGTAAACTTACGGTTCAATTGACTATATAAAAATCATGTAAAATTTAGGACTTTAGTTTGACGTAAATTATTTTACAGGGAATTTACATAACTTAAATGACATAATTAATACATAAAACATGTTATGTAACAAATACGTAAAATTGTAAATTAAGTTAAGGTGCAAACTGTTTCATAATATTTATGAGAATTTAAAAATTTTAATGTGACGTAAATCATGTTATAGAGCGTTTACGTAATTTAGATGATATAAATATTACATGAAATGCTTTGCATAATAGCTATGTAAAATTTTAAATGTATCTAAATTGTTACATAATAGTTATGTACATTTTATTACTTTCATTTAAAGTACATAATTTTATGTAACGTTTACGTAAATTAGATTACATAAATATTATACATATTTTTTATATAAAAGGTATGTAATATTTTTTATGTAAAATTAATTTTTTGAGAATTTGTTTATAAAATCATATTATTTACGTAAAATTAACATTCCTTATGATGACTTAAATGTCCAGTCAAAGTTTTGACGTAATTTTTACATAATTTTTTTATGTGAGATTTACGTAAATATGATGTAACATATTTTACATAAATATATGGATTTAAAATTAATTTTTTGAGAATTTATTTATAAAATCATATTATTTACGTAAAATTAACATTCTTTATGATGACTTAAATGTCCAGTCAAAGTTTTGACGTAATTTTTACATAATTTTTTTATGTGAGATTTACGTAAATATGATGTAACATATTTTACATAAATATATGGATTTAAATAAATATTAGGTTAAAGTCACAAGTGTTTACTGGGTGAACAATAGATAAATATTGAATATTATTATGCATGAGCATCAGCAAAACCGTGAAAGTATAGAAGAAATAATAGGTAGCTTTTGATCAATGAGAAACAGTTGAATATCTACAGTTATGCTTGTGTATTGCATGTAAAGCTGCGTTTTGGTTTAAGAAATTGTGGAATACCCGCAGTAAGATTTATTTTATAAAGATGCACAATCAAAAATCGAATCCAAATTTTAGGACTAAATTGGTATTATTTAGTTTTTTTTATACTGGGACTTTTCCATTCATTCTAGGATCAATGCCCAGTGTTGCCAAAGTGAGACCCAAGTGTAAAGGTTTTTGGGACAAACACAAAATATCCATGCACTTAGCCGGGATTCGAAGCTGGAACCTTCCCTGCGGCAGAAAGATACGCTGCTCACTGCGCTACGGCGCGGCGTTCGGTAAAATTGATAAAACTATTCTAACGGAGTAAATTTGGCGCATATATGTATATACACGATGATTCATTATATTTTATTATTATTAAATCAAATATTATTATTATTATTAAATCAAATATTATTATTATTATTATTATTAAACATGACGCCCATATCACGCACGAAGGTTCATGGAGTTTGAGTTTTAATAAACACAAATTTAGCCCATTTTCTTTCGCTAACAAGCCTTGAAGTTTGAATTGATTTTCTGTTCCTGCCCGGTCCTGGTTGATAGCGTTTCTAATTTTCACAGAAGTCAAAATTATCCTCTTGTATCACGAACAAAAGACACAAATCTTACCTTACAAAAATACGGCTTCTTCTTTTCCTTTCTTGAATAAAAAATAAAAATGAATAGTTTTTTATGCACCTAGGTCAAAAAGTACAGATAAAATCCCGCAGTGTGTAAATAACAGTCTGAGGCGTTAGTCGAGGGCTGGTACACGCTGAGGGCTTCAAAGATGTTGATGGCCCAGGTATTTTAATATTTAAAAAAATAATAATTTATAATTTCGTAATGACATTAGTCAAAATATAAACTTGACAAGAACAACAAACGATTGCACGGAAAGACTAGTCATTTTTAGAACTTTAACTCACCGGGGCAAAAAAGGCGCCCTGGGGCGTTAAAGTACTCACGCTTAAAAGTGCTCTTTTACGGGGGCGATCGCCGCCCCCCCTTTTTTTTCGAGAATTTATTTTAAAATAGCCGGTTTTTCATAAAAACAGTAATTTTTTTTAGTTTTTAAAAAATTTTCGCCTGCGGTGCTCTACTAGGTGGAAAGTTCCATTAATTTTAGAACTTTTGCATAAAACTTTTTCTTTGCTTTTACAACATTTTGACCTCACTCCCACCTCCTTTTGGGAAAGCTACGACCGCCACTGGGTTATGTTTCATCATAATATGAAACATGACCGCTCGTCCGCCCGTACAACTAGACAACTTTGCATATTTTGAAACAATAAATCGAAAACAAAAGCAAATCTTGGCGTTACTGCTGTGGGCTCACGGTCCCAGCCTAGTGGTAGATGGCGCTTAGTCGCAAATGCTAACTCAATAGCATTAAAAACAGCTGCAATGTATTAAAAGTAACACTAGGATACGACAAAGAACCGTTGCCATCAATTTTTTTTATTTGTATTTTAAGAAAAGAAGTTAAAATTAAAACGATTTCATTAGCTAGGTTTTAGCATATTTTTAGGTATAGGTTTTATTTTTAAAAGTTGATCAGCTAAATGATATAGCTATAGAAGTTATTTTCAATGTAAATGTAGTAGTCAAACAATTTTTACAGGAAAACTTAGAGACTAGGGACTTATTGGGCGTTACTCTATAAGGTTTTACTATAATTAGGGAAAACCGTATTTTATTTAGGTATTCCTAACCTAAAATTTCTGACCTTGTAGGGATTTTCCCTGATAAATTATCGCAAAAGAATTATATCGTCAGTGTATGGCTGAACCCCAAGCTTGTAGGTTTCACATAAATTTTAAAAATCCGCAAGATTGTTTTTGTTTATAAACAAAAAACTAAAAATGCAAAGAATATTAAAAAGTCGTGTCGAAAAACAAACCAACCATCACTATTATCCTTGCTAATTGAGGTTATGTTTAAAGATAAGGTAACTGTACCGAATTAAGGGAACACCGTATTTTATTACGGTTCCCTTAATAAAAACGCAGGTCACGCGCATGCTCAGATGTCAAATGTCAATTTTCTAGTAAACTACCTATTTTAAAATAAATGGAGACCTGTACTAACGTTTTTGCAGCATTGACTTGGCTATAAAGTCTATATGATCGAAGCTGTGTCACTTTCTACCTTATAACTCTGAGATACTATAATGACTTAAGGATTGAAAAATGTGTGATAATTAATAACTTCAGTGTTGCTTAGTGCAAGACCATAGGCGAAAAATCTATTGCGTATGCCTGACGCAGTCTGCTCTCGCCCAGAACCTTTATTTTTGAAGTGCCGGGAGGAGTACTTGCTAGAATGCTAGGGAAGTGGGCGTGGTTTACCAAAAAGCGAGATGGAGATATGCCAACGTATAAAAGTGTGAAGAGGCAAAGGATACTCCCGCGGGAGCATTCCTTTCCCACGCTTTCAAGAACACAGCCCCAGGAGATGTTTTGGCTCTGCATCTTTTCCAGGATAACTTGATTAGCAGAGCTAGTATTGCTACGGTTTTTTTTCGAAAAATGCAAAGGCAGGGCCGTTGTAGTATCTCATAGTTATATGCTTTCTATACACCGATGTCAAAAGGAATTTCAGATATGATGACAAGTATACAGGGTGTCCCAAAAGTCCGAGCCCACCCAAATATCTTCTGAACTATTAGAGGTAATTAAACTATATTTGGCATTGATCTATAACATCAAAAGATCTATTTTTTTATAGGGCGGTTGTGCCGCCCCTGTCTTGGGGGCGGCATACGGGCGGCCATCATGAAAATTTTAAATGGAAACCCCTATTGAGTGATAGTTCGTTTTACAGGACTTTGGAAAATCAACATGTTTATGTAACTGTCACTTGTCGATGTCAAACGTGTCAAAAGTTATGGACTGTCAAACTTATTTTTCACAATGTTTGACAAATTTCGAAAATTTGTGTTAGCCAATGAAAACCCATTCGAGTGATACCTTATTCAGAAGGTTTTTTCCAAACTAACATTTTGCCGTAACTGTCACTTGTCTATGTCAAAGGCGTCAAAATCTATCGTCTATGAAACTCACTGGTTTTGACAAATTTCACAAATTTGTCAAATCCTATCAAGTGATACCTTGTTCGAAAGGTTTTTTGAAGAGTTACATTTGAACGCCACCGGCAGCTGTCTTAGACAAATCTGTCAAAAGCTTTGCACTGTCAAACTATTTTTTCTCAAGTTTTTGGAACCCTAGATATTATTGAGTGATACCTTGTTGGAAAAGTTTTCACGACTTACATTTTGATAGGTATAACAGTAGTGTATCACTATGTCACCCAAAACTTTTTTTTTATAATAAGCAGCTATCAATTTTATAATTAAAAAAGAAACAATTAAATTAAAACTCAACTATTTATTCTTGAAAGCTATCGCAACAACATTGAACCTTATTGAACAGGGTTTTGAGAAAATGGAGAAAATTCAATTCAAAAACTGTTAAAAATGGCCACCAAGAACCTCCTGACAGTAAAAAAGTCTGTTTTCAAACTCACTACGAACGTTTCTTAAAATTTCTGGCATTATTGATCGGCAGACCCCAACAATACTTTCTCTTAGTTCCTGCAAGTTTCTGGCCCTAGTATAATAGATTCGTTCCTTGATGTAACCCCAAAGAAAAAAATCCAAAGGCGTCATATCGGGCGAACGAGCAGGCCATTCTAAAGTTCCTCGACGCACAATCCAACGACGAAATTCATTATTGAGAAGTTGCCTCACAGGAAGATAGTAATGGGGCGGCGCCCCATCCTGCTGAAAGATGGGTTCAAATAAATTCCCAGCTGCTTCTTTTATTGCAGGAATGATCTGATTTTGTAGTAGCTCCAAATACCTTTCGCCTGTAAGGTTGCCATCAATAAAAAATGATCCTATTATTCGATCTCCCAAAATTCCCGCCCATACGTTCAATTTCAAGGGATTTTGGGTATGAGCTTCTTCATACCAATGAGGATTCTGATCCGACCAATATCGGCAGTTATGTCTATTGACTATCCCATCCAAGAAAAAATTAGCTTCATCACTAAAGCAAATTTGATTCAACACATACCGTTCAGTTCTAATTAGTTCAGTCATTTCTTCGGAAAATTGCACGCGGCGATTAAAATTATCTTCGGTTAACTCTTGAACCAACTGCACCTTATAAGGATGGAATTTGAACCGCTTGAGAACCCTATGGACCATGCTGTTACTGATTCCAAGATCACTTGCTATAGTTCTCACAGACTGGTTGGGCTGTTTAATAACGGACTCCAGCACCTGCTCCTGGATCTCCTCGTTTTCTTCTCTTGGTCGCCCTTGACGTGGGGCATCTTTTACAGTAAAAAATCGTCTAAACTTTAGAACAGTTTTTCTTACGTAGCTGTGGGACACAGGTCTGTCGGGAAACGCATTGTTGAAAAGGCGTCTAGCTTGTCTATAACATCTTGTTTGTCCGTAGAAAAAGATAATTTCAACTTTATGTTCATTTGATCGTGGCATCGTAAAAACTTATACCGAAAACAGTTTTTACTTGACATTTTGCTGAATTTTATTTGTTTTTTTTTTAAGTCAGATTGTCAAAGCCTTCTTGATTCTCTTATTATTTAACAATTAATGTTAGTCAGGTATCCTTATCGATAAATTTTATGTAATAAAATAACCAAATATCGAAAATATGCGGAACCTTTTCAAAAAACAAACAACCACCCCTTAAAAAAATAGATCTTCTGATGTTATAGATCAATGCCAAATATAGTTTAGTTACCTCTTATAGTTCAGAAGATATTTGGGTGGACTCGGACTTTTGGGACACCCTCTATATAATTGGCTGTAACTTATGAACGGTTCATCCGATTATAATGAAATTTTTTTTGGAGATGTAGATCAAGCACTAGTTTATTTGACTTTTGTCCGGTAAAAAAAAAACACTTAAGAGGCAGAACAATTGCGGGTTTATAGAAAAATTCGCGTGGTTGTCGGGGGAATTTTAAATTTTTTGATTTTTCTTGTCGCCAATATTATAGAACGGTGACGTCACGGTTCAAAACATTTCAAAGGATCTCGAAAGCGCCTCGGCCGCCATTTTGAACACGGTTCAATATGGCGGTACTTGTCAATTTTTAGCAATAATGAAAATAGGCCAAGGTTATCTAGCGGCGACAAAAAAAAGGGCTCACTTGTGGATCTAGGACATCTATTTCGAAAAAATCATAAAAAAACTTCCAAATCGAAAAAACGAGAATCCATACACGGCTGATTAATGTCATTCAATAATTGTCATTTTGGCGATTCGTGGCGATGGTTCGAAACGGTGACGTTGCGGTTGAAACGGTGACGTATGTTTTCAAAATGTGCTTTCGAAATCATAGGTCGCGAAAAAAACGTCTTATTTGAGAGAGTACCTTTTATAAGGCCAACAAAATTTTAAAACACAAGCTGCAGGAAATTAAAGTTTACGGCACAGAAGAGAACAGTATTAGGACAGAATACTCTTTATAATGATGATGTTATTTATCGGTGGCGGGTGTCAGCTTTCGAAGAAATTTAATATATCGTGCCCTGGGGGAGACAATATCATCGGGTAATTTGACTTCTCTACCATTCACCATATCGTATCGTAAATGTATTGGACTCGGATGATCGAATACAATGCTCCAAATCTTAAAGTCATACACTGGTCAACAAAACAAAACAAAATCTGGTGCCCGAGAAATTGGGAAATCAAAATAAGAAAAGCGCCCTCTAACCTAAAGCCTCCAACTATCCTAAGGCCCCCGATACCATGGCAACTGCAGGTGTTTTGTCAACAAGGGCGGCAGTGGGGCAGAAGAGTATTTTTAGGTTTTCTGACAGAAAACTATTCGAGGTCGTTTATCTTTCAAAAATATGTTTTCAAAAACATTGTTCTAAAACAAATATGAAACCACTACGCGTATGCGGTCGCCCGCCGAAAATTTCCTAACGCTGCGCGGGCATTACCCCAAGAGAACTTTACTGGCTCGCTGGATAGAAACATTCAGTGCCTATAACCCAAAATAATTTTGTTTTTATTTTGATTCAATAATTTTTTTAAATTTAAATTATTGCGGCATAGTTATGTGCAAGTTTAGTAGTGAAATCTTGGAGTCGAAGGATAGATTTTAGATCCTAACCTAGTTTCAAAAACACACGGATACTTGGGTAATAATAAAACAGGTCAGTAAAGCTCCATTTAGAGAGTGGAAAGACTCTTGTTATTCGTTGACGCTTCTGTTTAAAATAAAATATGATTAGGCATTTCGTGTAGCGTCAGAAGCCGATTTTTAAATCAACATGCTTTTTAAGTTAACCTGCTGTCCTTAAACCGGTGTTAACAGCTAGCAGGAGTGCTTCCAATTCAAATATAAATGCACTCGTAAATGCAACCTTAAACATTACACCCAGTAGCGTTTTTTCAGCAAGTAATTCTGCAGCAAATGGTTTTCTCTTATTTTAGTATTTTACTCAGTTTTTTATGAAAAAAATGTTGTATGTAGGTACTTAGTAGGGTACCTAAAGAGTTCAAATTTATGGGCGCTGGAATTGCTAAAAAGAGTGCTGGGCTGGTTTGAGTTTATGGTTTGGGTGGTTTAGTTCCCGCTTTAGTTAAAAATAAATGAAAAAAGTAATTTCACAGGTAAATTTGAACTTCCTAGGGAATCAGGTAGTGCTAAATAGGTACCTATTTCCATTCCATATTTTCGTAGTCTTTAAGCACTCCAAGCGGCACATGTATCGCATTAGCAGAAACCGAGTCACAAACACAATAGAAAAACTTATTGTTTTTGTCTGACTAATAAAAATGAACATGCGGTCACATGGACCTAGAGAGTTATTTACGCGTGGTACGGTACAGCGCCGGTAATGACGGTACGGCAAGTGCGGGCTACAGCAACGCATCATGACTTACACGGACGCGTGCCAGACCGCACACACTTTACGAAAAAAGCGAAAGTAAAAAAAACTTATGTCCTTTAGAGGCGCGGAATGCGAAGTCAAAATAAGTAATCTAACCCCATAACCCCAAATTTTTGATCCGGTGCTAAAAAATCTCTGGTGTCCCACTGTGGACAAACATAAATAAACTCTCCGTGTTGCCATGGAAAACAAAATAAATGCAATGACGTAAAATTTTGCAAAAAACTCAGGTCGCCACAGTTAAATTGATTTCCCAATAATTACTGATTTTAAAAAATTTTGTGGTGTTGATTTCAAACATGCTTTCTGTCTTTTACAAACATGGTGGGATCGCCAAAATTTTTTTTTCTATTTTCACTAAAAATGAGTTATTTGATTCAAAATATACCTAAATACAAAATTTTGGGATGGAGTCTGTCTGTCTGGGACACAAATTTGGCAGGAAGAGCTTTTGAAAAAATTCTAACTCACGAACCGTAGCAGGCCACGCGGTTTTCACATTAAGATGGATAATAACATTTTAAACAAAAAATTTTTTTTCAGTTTCTTCTTCCAATTTTTTTAAAGTTTTATCGATGGCTATAGATGCCTGTTAGCACCATTTATTTTAACAATAATTAGAAGAGGAATCCGCACATGATGGCAGCCACTAACAGCGCTTTTATATAAGCAAGATTTCAACATTTTGTCGTATAAACCATTAACCATATGACGTTTAACTAAGGACGTATAAATCCTGGGAGAAAGCGATTTTATTTAAAACCGTCCTTATATAAAACCAGTTTTAGGAGCTTATAAACGTAGTAAATGTTACAAAAAAAGATTTTGGGTGATGTATGACCTTTTTTCTAACTTTACCTTCTTTTAAATTTTTTACTTTTGAGTTGTGTTCTAAACTTATATTTTTGATTTAATTAATAACCTATTGCATGTCATAAATACCTGTATAAAATAGCACCCATTCAGACCAAATCTCCAAAAACCATATTAGATCTTGACCAATGTTATATTATAAGCTTTATTTTTCCTGCCAAAGCACAATTATAAATATACAAGATACGAGCGACCGACTTTCAAAGCAGTTAAATCAATGCTGTAAGTTAAAATAACTCTACTGTTAGGGAACTCCAGAAGAACCCTCCGACAACCAGGGGGTAACACAGGGAATCGAACAGGTACCCAGTGGAACCTCTAAAGATAGGGATCAACAAGGAACTGTTCAAGGACCCAGTAGATCTTCTTCAACACAAGAGGTCCGACTAGAAACTGCACAAGTACCCATTGGACACTTTACAAATGCATCAGAGGCGCCTACGGACGCCGCTGATATAAAAAATTTGGCCAAGGAGCTAAGGAAGCTCCGCGTGAAACTTTTTTGTTTGTTTTTTGTGATTATTTTCCCTTTATTTAAGTAGGTGGTTTATTTTGCCGAAAAAGATTTAACAAATGGCTAAAAGAAAAAGCTGCTGTGGCTATCACAAAATCTTCCACAACCTTTAAATGTATTCTATTCAAGAATATTTGTAAGTTAGGTCCCGATTCTTCAGAAACGACAGAAAATCTCACCCGTCAGAATTCTGGAAAGTGGCGATTTTTACTTATCGCCTCATTTAAAATAAAAACACAGCAACCTTCATATTTATCCTAACGTTGTAAGAGGAACTGCGTCATTTTTTTATCAAGATTTTGTAAATTTAATATTTTAAAGACTCAGAACTAGTTTATGGCGGAGTTAAATTGTTACTGCGCGTACCAATAAACGTCAAAAATTCTCACCATGTAAAAGGAAAGACAGAATTTGTGTGACTTTTCTGAACAGTGACAGCGAAATATTCCATGGCTATCTATGGTTTTGAATTTTAAAACTTTTAAAGGTTTGTGTACACATAAAAATATTTAAGGAATATTAGCAAATAATCTTGACAAAAAAGCATTAAGTGTAAACTTGTGTTTAAAAATCGTCAGATTTTTTGAAAGGGCGAGATTTTCTGACGGTTTTTGAAGAATCGCGACCCAATTGGTGTACAAATTTTTCATCACCTGTTGATCCCTCCAACAAACGTAAACAGCAGACAGAAATATTCACCTTTGAGTAACCTATGCGCTAATTCAGCGCGTTTTCGAAGTAAACGATATTTCATTTAGGAAAAAAGTTATCGGCCGTTTAAATCCATTCCAACTGAAAACAACAAAAATTTCAAATCCAACTTATTTGTTTACATTTCTAAAGCAGGACAAAACGAAAATAGAGGGAGATAACACTATACCAAACCACAGAACCGTACTCCATTCCACGGCATGCAATTTGACATACCAAACAGGATACCAGAGTCACGGTGACGTCATCATTTTTGTTTCCGAAATCGGTTGGTAAGAATTTGACAGACCAAACAGGGTACCACACCATGTACCAAACCATGTAACAACGAAATCGCCTATAATAATTTCGACTTTCTTTAACGTTTGTGCCAATCTTTAATAGGGGGGATAAAGGCTATTTTTCCAACTAATATTAAAAGCGATTCCCAAGTTATCTGAAACTTGAAGATTTTTAGTCCACCATACATACGAGGGACTATTAAAATCGTGAAATTTTGTTGTTTGTTTTGTTGTCTGTCGGTCTGTCTGTTGTGTGTCTGTATATACGATAACTCAAGAACGCCATAATGGATTTTAACGAAATTTGGTACAGAAATCCTCTATCGGCTGACCATGAACTCATTAACTTTTGGGTAGGGTGGTGGGGGGTTGAAGGGGGGAAAGGGGGAAAAATGGGGATAAAATATTTTAAAAAATTGTAACTTTGGAACACAAGCAAGCAGCGATATACGGTTTTCAGATTTAAGTACTTTAAAATTAAAGCAGCTATTGATATGCCGTTTTCAGTTGGTTTTCGTAAATATTACTCAAAAATTTCGTTATAAGGTTCAAATCTTTAAAATCTACAGTTTTCGAGAAATTTTCATTTCCTTCCAACATAAAATAATTGATTTTATGGTGGACTATCCGTGCTTTCTAGCACCAATTTTTCAACAATAAAATGATGGGGTCTGATTTGGTGCAATTTTTTTATTGTTGTTTAAAGAAATGAAACTTCATATTTGCCATCTGCAAGCAACTAAAAGCAATATTGGGAAAAGGGATGGGGGGAGCATCCTCCTCCCCAAGGGATCGTCGGTGGGGTGCTCACCCTAAAATTTTTAATAAAGTCGGCACCATTGTTGACAGTTCCGCACGAATACTACAGTCGTTTTTTGGCGTGAGAAGATTTCGAAACCATTTTGAAATCATGCAAGAAATGTCATTTTGGCGTTGAACTGGTGACGTCACAGTTCAACACATTTCAAAGGATTTCAAAACCGCTCCTCGGAATATGGCGGGAGTGGTCATTTCCCAAAATACGCGGGTAGTGTCGGGTTATGGATCAACGCCTATTTTTTGTTTGTTTTTTAGGCCACCATATGGTATGGGGGACTATTAAAATCGTGAAATTTTGAATTATCTTAATTTTATCAAAAATGAGTTACTAAGGTTCGAAAACACTTTAATCGACGAAAAAAAAGGAAGTTTTCTGTCGGTCTGTTTTCTGTCTGTATACACGCCTTAATCGATTTTAACGAAGTTTAGTACAAAAACTCTCTGTCGTCTGATCATAAGCTATTTAACTTTTGGATAGAGTGGTGGGGGGTTAAAGGGAGGAAAAGGGGGATAAAATATTTTAAAAACTTGTAACTTTGGAACAAAAGCAAATAGCGATATATTTTCAGATTTAAACTTCCATGAATATGGACTACAAATTTTTTTATAAAGGCCAAATTCGTGGGAGCTTTAGTTTCCGAGTTATTTGTAAAAACGTTAAAATATAATTAAAAAAATCATAACTTTAGAAGTAAAGCAGCTGTTGATATGCGGTTTTCAGATGTTGGTTTTCGTAAATATTACCCAAAAATTTTCTTATAAGATGCAGTCCTTTCAAAGCTACAGTTTTCGAGATATTTTCATTTCCTTTCAACGATTTGATTGGATGGTTGACTATTCGTGCTTTCTAGCACCAATTTTTCAACAATAAAATGATGGGGTCTGATTTGGTAATGTGCTAAATTCAAATCTTAGAGGTAGATTCGGACACTTACTATATTTATGCGCATCTAAATTTAATGTCATTAAATATGTCAGTTTAAAGAAAAAACAAATAAAACAACTTAGTTAACAATAGACTCTTCGGAAAACCAGGGTTGAGTATTTCTTTGGGCTAGAAAAAATGCGCTAGAGTGTTTTAAAGTGTTTAAAACGACCCTAAAATGGGTTTTTAAGCAATAAACCCCTTTCTTAAATCGCTTTAAGATAAAATCGATTTAGTGCTTAAGTCGGTTTTAGTAGTGTTTATACGACAACATTTTCAAACCGTCTTTGCATAAAAGCGCTTTAAAGAGGCTTGTATAAACAAAGTAAATGCCATGCAGCTTTCGTCATGTAAGTTATTTAATGATGTATACAGTAAGAAAAAAACAAAACGCTAACAAATATTTTATAGCAATAAGTTAGGTTAGGTTTTGTAAAACTGTCACTGGGACGTGCATTTTGGCGATAGCAAGAACCGATGACCTTGTGGTTCAACTGAGCCGCGTTCAAGCTTAGGCGCAAAGAGCCCCAGAAGGGTAAACTGCATCCTTCTAAAATATTGATATGGCTTTATTGACTTGCCATGCAAAAAAAGAGATAACAACATGAGCGGCACGACTTTGTGTCTCAGCTTTATTGAAAAGGACGCATGGAAGGGACCTGATCTTTATTACCCCAGTCAATCTAGTAAAAAAGTGGAAAAAAATAACATATCTTTCATTTTTGACATAGAGCTTTAGAATACCTTCACAAATACCATACCGAAAGCCCCCTATAATCCCCTGTATCCGAGGTCCGCCATATTGGCCAAATGACAAATGTTGTAACATGTTTCTAGTGGGGCCCTTAACATCATACTAAAATTACAGCTGTCTAAGTGCTAAGGAGCGGGCGCAATTTTTCACAACCTCTCAGTTTTTCATAATACAGTTACACAAATAATTAAATGGCAGATTTTTTTACGAAAAAAGTTATAATAACATATGTACAAGCCAACATAAGACTGGTGGCAAATATGTTTACTTTTACCCCTCTCCCTCTCAGTCCCCCTAATAACGAACTTTTTATAAAATGCTTTTTCGTTCAAATTATTATAAATATAAATGGTCCCTAAAATATGCTTTTTAAAAATACCCTACACTATAGTTATTTTCTGAGATATGGGCTCTCAAAACTGTCAGAATACAACTAACAATTATTTTTGTGATTGTATTATGAAAAACTGGTGCACGCCCCTTAGCAGTTAGAAAGCCGTATTTTTAATATGTTGTTAAGGGTTTTACTAGCAACATGTTTCAGCAACTTTGGTTATCTTCCTATTTAAAATGGAAGACTTAGATGTGCAACATTTATTGTAAGATGGCGGCAGTAATTTTTGACAGATGTGTACCAAATTTAACGATCATGGCTTAATCGATTAGGAAGTTAGCTCATAGATAATAAGAGAAGGTATTCAGTATTTTCAAATATG
The DNA here is from genome assembly GCA_963921995.1 of Oxystoma pomonae. NCBI lineage: Eukaryota > Metazoa > Arthropoda > Insecta > Coleoptera > Brentidae > Oxystoma > Oxystoma pomonae. The sequence continues at coordinate 73,167,835 of OY998166.1, read as the reverse complement.
GCAGATTAATTTTTGACATAAGCAGAACTCCATCTTGGATTTTTATATTAGGCCCCAATGAGTACGTACTAGTTACGCCCATAAACAGCCATACTAAAAAAATATATGTTAAAAATCTGACATTTTTTTCATATAGCATATCTTGGATCCAGGGGATTTTGGGGGACTTTCGGTATGTTGCTTATAAAGGTATTCTAAAGTTCTGTTCCAAAAATAAAAGATTTCTTATTTTCTTCCACTTTTTTACTAAATTGATTGGGGTATATACCATAGTTTAACAACACAAAATATATTTGTCATTGGAAACCGGTGTTATAAACCTCCAAAAATTAGGTAGGGTCAGTTGCGGGGAACAGGCAGAAGTAACTGTGGCAGAAGTTTTGGCGCGCGCAATCAAAGATTGATCAAAGACGGACGTCTACTGCATGTCTCAGACATACGGCGTTTATACCCGCGATCAAAATAATCTTTTTTCTAATTATTTGTCGTAGATTTTGTTTAGAATATAGTTAAAAAAGTTATTGGTGCAATGCATATTACGAAAAAGTAAGAACTTTGTTCGTTTTTATTTAAATTACCTTAATTTATATATAAAAGGCCTACTTAATTTAGGGGGGTTGTGTCCTTGCCCAAAAAGAGCGTGACTGCCCTAGCTCGAACGCGGCTCTGGTGACGTCAAATTTCGAAATCACGCAAGCACCGTGTTCTACGCCAAAAAACGACTTAAATATTTTAAGCACGTAACCCCCATAAAGCCCCGTTCTCAGAGCTTCGACGTATCGCGAACGACAATCCCCTCCACTCTCGCCGATGGAATCCAGCGACATCAAAGACGTCTTTTCGCCACCGATGTTTTCGAAAGGACATTTTGAAAACATACGTCACCGTTTCAACCTTGGCCTATTTTCATTATTGGTAAAAATTGACAAGTACCGCCATATTGATCCGTGTTCGCAACGGCGCCGGCGTCCGAGGCGCTTTCAAAATCCTTTGAAATGTTTTGAACCGTGACGTCACCGTTTCATCGCCAAAATAACATTTTACACATGTTTTCAAAGCGGTTTCGAAATCATTGGTCGCGAAAAGACGTCTCAACTGACTTCGTCTACTGTCGCTGGGTGTCACAAAACATTTGTTTTTTGAGGTTAGATTTTTATTTAAATAATAACACTATTTAGTGATGAACCGGAATACGTTAATTGCTTTTTTTCTTTGGCGTAAAGAAGAAAAAGGACAAAAAAAGAGAAATACCCGCAAATAGAACGTCTTAATATTATATTACTTTCTTGTAATGTATTATACTGTGTACTATTTATTTAATATTGACTGAACAATATATAGGCGAATTTGGACTATGCCTCTGATAATCATATAAACTCTTGAATAAAATATTTAAAATTACATAAAACATAAAAAATTTGAAGCAAAAATATGAAAAAATAGCTATATTTTAAAAATTTTGCTTGCTTATTGTTACCGACTTTTGTAGGTTAACACCGATATTTACTGGTTCTATAGTTTTAAGGTTGCTCTTACGAAAAAGCAATTCAATCAAATTTTGTCAAAACTAGAAGAAGTTTGGTCTCTTCGTCAAATAGCCTGGAAAGAACTGGAAAGGCTTTGGGTTATACACATCAATAGATTGAGTGCTATAAACAACAAAATATTAAGAAAAAAATAAAAATACGAATCCTATCGAAAAACAAAAATCAAAAATATTAACTTCAGTATTTGTCATTGCACCATTTGCTTGAATATTTTTTTTTCTAAACGCCTTGACATGGAGTCTTCAATGATTTCTTCATAAGCTCTAACTATTAGCTCCATCAAATGGTCAGCAATCTGTAGAAAAACATTAACTTGCCTGTAAACCTTTCTTGAATTCTGAAAAGCGCATCTCTTACCGAAATCCAGCTCCACACGTTGACAGTACTATATAGTGGACTTGTCTCGTCCATAATAATCGGCGATCCGACGAACATTCACCTAATTTTGCTAAAATTTTGGATTTATCGAATTCCGATAGCTGTCGTGGCATTTTTAAGTTGAAGAAGACTGAGACAACAAAACATGACAATGAGTGGACTTTGACACTTTGTGACACAAAAGATTGCTAAATCGTAAAGGATATATTGCATATGAAATCGGCGTACGCGTTTTATGTGTCGCGAAGTGTACGTTCGGGTAGAGCTTTCTTGTGGGAGGTGCTATCAGAATAATATCGACTTTCGTAATTAGTAAAGGACGGCATTAACCTTAGTTACGTGAACTTTATGGGTAACACAGTATAAGCATCTCTAGATGACATGTTTAGATGACAACAATGTCAGAAACCTTTTAAGCTTCGTCTTGAACTGTCAAAAAATGCCTCCAATATTTTAATAGGCCTTCCATCTAGCGTTTTAGTGAGCTTTGAACGTATGTGGCGGCCATTTTGACAATTAACTAATGTAATAACTGTCAAAAGTATCAAAAATGGCGGCGGCATACGTGTAAAAGGGTACACGGAAGGTGTTGCTGGCCTCCATGTCGGAATGTCGGAGCTATCGTACCGACTTTATTAGTCAGGCTATGCTGAGTTTATGTACCTATAGGTTCCTAATATAATTTAGTATTTGCAATTAATTTTAGGGTGAAGATGGTGCACATGGTCATATAGGTCTCCCAGGAAATGGCGTACCTGTAGCTAAAATTTCAGAAAATTTAGTAAAAGGTGAAAAAGGATTAAAGCTAGCAGGTATACCTGGCCCTAAATATCTTTCAGGATTATCAGGCCCCAAAGGAGACAAAGGGTTCGCAGATTTCACCGGACAAAAAGGTTAGCTGGACACCCTAGTGAATCAGGTTTATTAGGCCTTTCTGGACTACCAGGCTATACTAGTTGTAAATGTCTTCCCTTTGATGACAAGGGGAGCCTTTATAGAAGAAATTAAGTAACAAGTATACAAAGTTGGCCTCGATGAATGGTTTTTAAGGGCAGTGTATGGATTTCAATCATTTTGAATTGCTTCTGTTGACGTATCTTAATTAAGTAAGAGCAACTTAAACGCTATATAAATCAAAAATTCTCATTATCTTCATCCATCTCGCAGATTTTGGCCTGAGCCAAAATGCAATTAACTGGGCCCCGTAATTTTGATAACAACAAAAATTTCAGAGGGCATCAGCAACATTGCGTTTCAGGTGATTACTTTGATTTTTAGCGTAAAAAAAATTGCCACGAAAAATATGATTGATGCCATGTGCGACCTGATAATATATCTTACGCGGGTAAAAAAAATAAGAGGGCACTTGAATTAAAAACTAATTTATGTTATGTTCGGTAATGCTTGCTTTATATTGTAAAGAGGGCAGGTTTTTTATGGGTACATCCTACATTAAATAAGAATGTAATCCAATGCATATAAAAGACAGTTTTTAAAATATAAAATCAATATTGAATTGTATTAAATCAATATTTTGTAAAAAAAATTTAGATCTTAGTAATTTTTTATAAACTCGTTTTGTATGACTTTTGCTACTATACAGAGTTTAAAATAGATATTTGAGACTTGGAATTTCTTCAAGTTCTGCCTTTTTAATTATAGGTATTTCATAGAACAGACACTGGCAACCAAAATCAACTAAACAACTAAAAATCTAATTACCCCTCCTTAGAATTGAAATTAGAACGACTCGAGGATCTGCCCTTAGAAATTCCCTCGCTTACCAAAACAAATATACCAACTAACTTATGTGGAGGTTTGCATGCACTCCTTTCCCCCCCCCCCCCATATACAAAAAATGTTAACACAATTAAAAAATCCGATAAGGAGGAAAGTACTGAAAGAAAAAAGGTTTGGAGCAAACAATTATACTTCAGAAAAGAGTGCGCCGGCGCCGATGACATCAAAAGATAGTTTTTAGTCGTGCCAATTTACGGCTCGATAACTTCACCACTATTTTACAGTTCAAAATAGTATTTTTGTTATAGTTTTTACGTCGACAGTGCGGTTATTTGACGTTTGGGATTTTTTTATAATTTACGAAATAAAATTAATTTGCTGTGGTTTTCCTTTAAAAGAACAAAAAAACGATTAGTTTTCAAAAAAAAGCAGAAGATTTAGAAACCTAAATGGCGCGCTAATAGTCCACTGAAATTAGCGTTTTCCCTTGAACAGAAAGCGGTATGAACCTTATTCAGCTTAGATTTGCCTATGTTTTAACATACCCAAAATCGGACATGCCGAACATTGTCATTTTTGAATTATTTTTGAGCTAAATTTTATTGCTCATTTCAAAGATAGTAGTATTTTCTAAAAAAAAAACAGAAAAAAGATAGTTAATCGTGTTTTTTCTTTTTATCCTTTGTGGACAAATGATGTATGATCACTTAGATAAATAGGTACATACTTATTTACCCTACATGGAATTTGCGTAAAAAAAGCTAATCTTAGACACATGATAAAATAGAAATAAAAACAATAGGTGTTACACCAAAAACCAACCAAAAATTCGCAGATAATATATAGGGGGTCATGAGAAAAACTTTCAGCATCAAAATACCGTTGATTTTAATATAGTTGTTTATCCATGCTGTCTCTTTCTGTCCTATACCAAAAAATTACACACGCTTCGTGGTACACTCTGTCTGTTATTAGGTATCGATAAAAGGCCAGATTACAGATTTTTATTTCTTCAAACGAAAAAGAATTGAAATTTCGTGTTAGTTCGTCTAAATTTCTAAAACGCGACAGTTATTTCCTTTATTTTGATTTCGTTTTGCCTTTGTTTACAGTCATATCCCTCTACCTTTAAACCTTTAAACCTCCCTCCCCGAAGTCAATTCCTGGGTGCGCCACTGGCCCTCCATTCCATAGTGAAAGTTTAATAGGTAGGTAGTTTAGTTTTAGTAAATTAACGCAAATTTCCTATAACTTACTTTAATATTTCAAACAATAAATGACTAGGTACTAGGTACCTACCTACATATGTAGGTATACCTACCTACCTACCAAGATTAGGAAGATAGTGATTTAATTTTATAATTTTTTTTATAAGTAACCAACAGCAGGCATTTTTTTCATAAAATATATTTTTTTTATGAAAAAAAATTCAATATAAGAGTGAGAGAGATGAAAACATTAGCAGTCTCTTTTCAACCTTTTTTATGAGTTTCAAGATCCACGTTAAAAGTTGTTTCAAGTTTTTCTGCATCTTAAAAAAAAACGTCAAAAAAACGATGTTCTGCAAATTCGATTCTGTTCGCTTTTGGATATGTTAAAAAGAACAGTAGAGAGAGAAAACAAGATTCACAGCTATAGTTCCGTCTTTTTCTAAGAAATGATAAAATATTGTGAATCAGCGGTAAAAACTGGTCCTAAAACATGTCCCACAAGTGCCATAGGCCAAATGGGTATGGTTTTATATGTTAATATATAAATGGAAGTTTTTTTGAATTTTTTGGCGGCCCTCTTCAAAAAACCTCAAGAAAACGATGTTCCGCAAGTCCGATTTTGTCCGATTTTGGATATGTTAAAAAGTAGGCTTTTTTACAATAAAAACCGTTAAAACCGCTCTTGTTGCAATTTGTTCAAGGTAAGGCCTGTTTTTTCGCTAATTTCAGTGAACTATAATAGAAGTTCGCCAAAAAACAAATGCGCACACAGTAAAATATTACATTTTTGATTCTCAATAGTGTAAGTTAACTCAGAATTGTGTGAAAAGTTTATGACATTGACAAGTTCAAACATTGTGTCAATGTTTTTTCGTGGAATTTTTGTCAAAATGAGTCCACGAAATATTGAGTGAAATTTTTCGACATTTATGAACTCAATTGATACAATGTTTGAACTCAATGTCATAAACTTACCTTACTTACACTATATTAAGTGACTTTCACTCAATTTTCAGTGATATATTTTTTCACTTTGAGTAAAATTTCCATTTTTTACTGTGCATGTCCTTCATACGTCAAAATTCTTATGTTAGCCGACCGTAGGTTTGCGGCATTTCACGGAAGCATTTAACCATATTTGACGTTCAAATGTCAATATAATGTCAACTAACGTTAATCCTTGGCCGTTTATGGCACGACCAAAAACTATCTATAGAATGAGTGAAATAATACTCTATCTGTTAATAAACTTACTTGGCAGATTTGCACAGATTATCATTTGCATTGTCTCGTTAATTCTTCTTAACTATCAATTAAAAACAGTTATTATCAGATGGTCGGACACGGATGAGGCATAATAACGTCGGTCGGTCGGTTAAAAAGAGGCATACTTCTTGTGTAGGTAGTCCCGATGACACGTGCTGGCCTCACGCCCGTCTGCCATATGACGTATGACGACATCAGTACCTTTCTGCCCAAGAAGTTCCCCTTCGTTAATTCATGAAGTGGATCGAACGTACAGTAGGAAGTTTCCAGTTAACGTACACAAACTATATTTATCACAGGTTAAAAAAAGTAGAGATAAAGCGAAATAAGGGTCATTTAGAATAGCAGAAAACTTGACATCTGTCAGCTTAAGCTTAGCTTATTTCCTCTATCTACGGCTTAATACAGATTTTATTTTAAAACCGGATCTCTATAAAAAATCCGAAACCAAAGGCAGAAACATAACTTGTCAGAATTTAAAAGAAAAGAAAATAATTGGTCCAAAAAAAATTAAATATTTGCATAGAATTAAATTTAAACGAAACATATTTTTATAGAAACACAAAATGTTAGAAAATAATTTTTACGACAATAATTTCATAGAACATAATAATGCAGTACCACAAAATTCAAGAACCCCAATCTGGCCGAAAATGATTTGAACCGATAGCCACGAATTCAATTGCTACGTTGCCAGGCTTACGGCAGGGTAGAGTCGAAGTAAGTTGTGATATTGTATTAATGTACCCCCTTTAAATCTTTCAACCCCCTAGCCGCAAATTTCTTCATAATTTTGTATTTTCATCGGACCTACATTACAAAACTTAATCCTAAGATTTGATAGACAGCTAGACAGTCAGTTAATAAAAAAAATCCCCGTGTCATCTTCTGAATAGAGAAACTTGTCAACGTCGCAAACCAGGGCCTACGGCGCTCTAGAGATTTAAATTTGACGCACGCCCAATAGCTATTCGGCTGGATTGTGGTTCTGCTCATTTGGATCGGGGATATTATTTTCTATCAATTTGTGGGTCGGGTGTTTTTCGTTACTAGACAATTATTTTCGTCACTTTTGTAATTCTGATATTTTAAGGTTCGAGAAAATTATAATCGGTTAAATTATATTCGTGTCTTTTAAGGATCGAGTAAATTAAAATTGTATAAAATCACTAGGTTACCATTACCTTTTTTGAGGGACAGCTCGCTATTCGTTGATTTTGTTATTTATTTACCCTCACTAAATCCCTTTTTAAATTTATTAACTCCAGAGCTTAGGATATCTGTAAGGATAATTATATCTGTCTCCGTAGAGACGTTTAATTTTCCTTCAAATTGAAGGTACATCTGCCGATTCTGCAATTTGACAGATGGTTGTCTTTTACATGAATCCCGTGTCATATTTTTTCATCATCATTTCATCTACTAATTCCTAGCACCGTACTGATGAGCACCACAAGTGCGAAATCCGGATCTACGGTTACCATTACCTTTTTTGAGGGAAAGCTCGCTATTCATTGATTTTGTTATTTATTTACCCTCACTAAATCCCTTTTTAAAGTTCTATTTTCTGTTCAGTCGTGTTTCGGTTTTTGTAAATTCGGCTTTTTTGGGGGTTTCATTAAAACCTATCTAAATAAACTCTGTATTATAAAAAGGACGCATTTGGTCCGGAATAATATCTAGCGATTTGGTCCAAAAAAGTGTTCACTATTTCACTCTTAAGGTTGTACAACATACAGTAACAAAAAAAAACACAAAGACTTCATTTCTATAACTCGTATTTTTAAATGTTCTCAGGGACGGATACATAATTTAAGTCGGTTCCTGATTTTATACAGACTTTTGGCAAATTTTGTACCACTGTGCATTTAGGTTTGGAAGCCCTAAAAAACTTTTTTTAAAATTTTATTGGGAATTGTTATTTGTTTTAGGGTGTGGATGTTAGTATGGTATTACTTTCAATTTAGATTTTAATGAGTTTGCGAATTTATGATGATAAGAAAGTTTGCAATTTAAAAATATTTTTTTGATGATATTTTTTTTAATGAGCTTTCCCTATATTCTTTTTTGTGTGTTAAGTCAGTGAGTTTGACCCTGCCTCCCACAGGGATATTTTTGCACCGGTATTAAAACCACCAGTTCACCAAGTTAGTCTAGGGGAAGTGAGACTTGGGTACGAGAATCTTACCATAGTAGATTTTATGATGTCAATCCGCCGGATGACATCTCGTAAATGTTGAGCGTTTTGAGATATTCAGCAAAATATCCAAGACCACCAATGAGTAAATTCGATTTTTCTATTTTTTGTGTAGAGTCAACTTGATGGTGTTTGATATTGATTTATAGGTTTTCGAATACAAGAAATTCGAATATTTCACCGAAAACTACCTAAAATGACATTTGACACATTTTTGACAGCCATTTGGTACAGAAAAATGGATATTTAAAAAAAAATATTTATTTTATATTTCTTTTACGAGAATTAGTGGCTTTTGATAAAGTTTTATAGGTTCTTTGATGTAAGGCACTTATATCAGCCATCAAAAACTGCTTTAAATGACATTTGACAGTTTTTTGACAGCACGTAAAGCAAAAAACTCACTAGTCTAAAACCTAGTCTAGTCTAACATAAAATAATCTTATTTGGTATCGATTTAGAGGTTTTTGGATACAAGTAGCCAAAATTTTTCATTTCATTTTGTAAAGTGACATTTACAGGATTTTTGACAGTTTCAAAAACATAACGGGTATGATAATAGTAGCTATCCACTAAAAGTCTTGAGAAAAGTCTAAAATTTAGGTCAAACTAACCAGTATCTTTTATATCGAATGTCAATTTATATATATTTTTGATAAATGAATCAAACTTCTTATACTTCAAAGCTTATAAAGTGATATAATAGAGACCTTTTGCATCTCTTACAAAAAATCCCCGTTAGGTGACTTTATCGCTTAATAAGGCGTTGTGACGTAGCTAACGTAACCTTATTTTTAAGAAAGCATTTTTAGTTTTTGTACGACGCCTTTGATTTGTTTATTGCCGACTTTATATGGTATTTATTATTATTCACAAAAATAATTTGTCCAATAATATTTTTAATTTAGAATATCTTATTCTTGTGTTTTTTACAGTGATTTTTAATTATTATTAATCTTTAAAAACTCAAAACCACAACAGAGAAAAGGGAGTTTATGATAAATAGATCGGAATCACTTGTCATAGTTACCAGTGCAAATCAATGTTTTACATATCTTACGAAATTCTAGCCAAAGAAAATGATTAAACAAAAATTGTCATTTATCTTTACAATTAAAAAGAATACAGAACATATTTGCATTGAAAAATCAATTTAAATTTTTTGTTTTTCTACTTAACGTTTTACTATCGGCAACCATGTCAATTATAAGGGATACGGTATTCCTCCGCAGGTAACGTCAAACTTTATCGGTTCGTAAGGGATTCCGTTATTACCTCGTAAATGCGCATGCCCGAAGTAAGCGATAAAGTAAAACGGAATCAAAATTGTAGGTGCAAAAAGTCTCTAATATAAGGTTACTTTCAGCTATCTATTATAAATGGTAAGTAATTTTGATTCAAAATGAACAAATTTTGTATTTTAAATGCTGTCAAATGTCATTTAATGCCATTTTTAATGGCAGATATAAGTTCCTTACATCAAAAGAACCTACAAAAGTTATTAAAAACAACAAATTCTCGTAAAAGAAATAAAAAATAAATAATTTTTCACAAATATCCATTTTTCTGTAGTAAATGGATGTCATTTTAGGTAGTTTTTGATGGACGATTCGAATTCCTCGTATTCGAAAATCTGTAAATTAATATCAAACACCATCAATTTGACTGTAGACAAAAAATAGAAAAATCGAATTTACTCCATCCCGCCATCTTGGATATTTTGCTAAATATCTCAAAACGCTCAACATTTACGAGATGTCATCCAGCAGATTCATGGTAAGAAAATCCGGGTTCGATTAAAAATCGCCACTTATCCCCTTGACTAAGTTATCACAAGGAAACCTGCATAATTTTTCTAAATATTGTAATTCTTGACCCCTTGACCTTTATTTAAAAACGCAATAAATGGGATAGGGGATCAAGTAGGGAGGAGATATATGATTCTGCAGAAACGGCGTGTTTTTTGTCAATCACTTAGTCTTAGTTTTTTATTTATCTTTGCCGAAATAAAAAGAGTCTTCTATTTTTTTAGGAAATAGATCCTATATACATTTTTTTCTTGCGATTATTTTAAGGCAACTAAAACCTGAACACCTTTTCCCAGAATTGAGACTTAATCCGTACTTTCTCTCAATACTTTTCTACTTAAAAAAGGGAGCAAAACAAAGCCAAAAACACCTGAAAAATCCTTTAAAATCTCTAATTTGAGGCAATTAAAACGGTGGTGGTGCACCAAGGTACTAATTTAATTTTGGCCCATTGGTAAATCTAACGGTTTCTTTTTGGGTTTGATGGCACGCTTTAACAAAAGGCAAAAATCGGCCCGATTGCAGCTATAGGTTGTAGATTTGTTAAGGGAAAATAATGTTTTTTATAAATCTTTATATTATTCGAAAGGTCCAATTTTGCATTCCAATTTAATATAAACTTTTGCCAACCCCCAAGGACCCCTTGGGCGGGTTCTCAAGTAACCGAGTTCCCGGGAGGTTGGCAAAATTTTAAAAGCGTTCTTCCAAATTGTACCCGTGGGTGGGGGCTCACCCGTTTACTAAAGAACTTTACTGAAGGTTTCTAGAAAGAGTGCAAAATTTGAGTGACACAAAAAAATTTGAAAAAACATCGACGGGAGAGGGCAAATATCAAGGTAGCCCCCCTCCATATAAACGTTGCCACAGTTACTCGTGGGAGAGTGTGTAAAATTTAATTTTTGGTGTGCAAAACATTGGCATTAATTTTTTTTTACGCTGTTGGGGGGCGTAAGTTTCATAGACCCGATTATGTCTACCAGTGGCGCACCCAGAAATTTACTTCGGGGGGGGGGGGGGTAAGCATATATAATACTTTTTTTTTAATTTGAAGTAAAAATGTGAACATAACCAGGCTTCCCGGGGGGGGGGGTTAACCCCAAAACCCTTCCCTCTCAGTGCGCCACTGTGTCTACCACTAAATAACGAACCGTATGCGTTTAAACAAAATCAATTTAAATCAAAATTTACCAGTTTTGAATGCTGTTGACAAATTTATTTAAAATTAAATAAAAGTATAGTAAGTAGTAGCAACATGTACTGCAAAGGACAAAGAACCCCGCACACGGCCCATGTAACCCAGACATCGGACGATTTTGAAATTTTTTTGATATGTTTTAGGAGTGGACAAGGGCTTTAAAAAAAAGTTGGTGAGACATTTGGTTTGGCTGCAGCGGCGTATCAAATATGGGATAAAAAATCATTGCGAAATAATATTTTCCCAAGAAAAACTGCAAGTATTTATTTCTTTTTGAAGGATAGTGTAAATGTACATTTCCAGATTTTTTCGCAATGTTTTCTGACAGGTTGGGTCAGTGGCGCAGCGTAAAACTATTAAAACTATTAAAATAATGTTAAGTTTTTCATTAAGATTAAGAATGATAAATCAGTGGTTTAACATCCAAATATACTTACTAATATTTTATTTGATAACTGAACTTATTAATTAAATCTATGTGCTTTAATAATAAAATCTTACTTGTCTACTATTTTGCTTCAATATAAATATTCCAACACAGTGGCGTAGGGTGACCCATAAATTATGTTTTTTTTTTTATAAAACTTAAGGCGGCTCAGTAATTGTTATTATTCTAACTAGTACGGAAAATTGTATTTTTTTCGCACGCGACTGTCGATGACCCTAATACCCGGTTCCCACCTACGACTTTCTCGTGAGTGCTCATTCACGTGTCACATTATTAAAAGAAGGCAATATCATAACATACAAGGAAATGTTTTCGTAACAGCCAACATCATTTTTTAGGTCAAATTTATTAAAAAAAACAGATCAAAATAAAAATCTTAATATATTTTACATTACGCTACTACGCCACACTTGACAACCAGTGTTGGGAGATACATTCTTACAATAATAGTAGATCAGAGACAAAAAAAAACTTTTATTGATTAACTACTGAAAAAAAAATATTTTAATCTTTTTAACTCATCCTAAACTTTATAAATTGGATAGGAGTAATGCGACCCACGTTCCTTTTGAAACATCTCTTGCTGGTGAACAGCGGGAGCTTTTAATCCTATTAGAAATTGCCTGTGTGATAGAAAAAGAAAACAAGTGTTCTGAACTATCAGCTGATTTTGGAACACCTATACTTTCTGCTAACCGGTGCTCTGACCGACAGTGCATTCGCTCCAGACTAAATGGTCTCCGGTGATTTAGACATAGATTTATAGTTTACAATCGAAAGTGACCAATTTTTGTCACCATAATATGTGCTGTGGTAGACTTTCACTCAAAGAAAAGAATAATAGTAGATTTTCACCTAAGAATAGTAGAATAGTAGACGTGAGTAATAAATAGTAGATCTGGCTATTAAAATAGTAGACCTGGCAACACTGTTGACAACTATGACATGTAACATCTAACAAATATCAAAATTATAAAATGGCTTCAAGACGATTTCCAATCAAATTGAAAACCTTTTTGATGGTTTAAACTACTAGTCAATGATATTTTCATATTTAGATGTTAAACCGCTGATTTATCTTTTTATAAAATATACTAAACACTACACACCTAATATCATTGAACTGGCCCTTTTAATGAAAAAATTAATAGTATTTTAATAATTTTACGGTGCGCCAATGACCCAACCTGTCAGAAAATTATGCGAAAAGATAAATAAATACCTGTATGTTTTCTTCGGAAAATATAATTTCTAAATGTTATTTTATCCCACATTTGATACGCCGCTGTAGCCAAACTAAATGCCTCACCAACTTTCAAGGCGCATTTTTTTAAAGCCCTTGTCCAAACCTTCAACATATCAAAAAAATTCCAAAAACGCTCGATGTCTGGGTTACATGGGCCGGTGTGCGGGGTTCTTTCAAAAAATCTGTCATTGGTTATCTATGACAGTGGGATGAGAGCCCTTCTTGCAAACATCACCTTGCACAACACGTTTTTTAATGGGGCAGCAGACAGACACACTGGATGGGTCACGTGCTATTTTTGTGCGCCTCTTCCGGTTCAGTTGTATATACATTTAGCTTATTATTATACAATTTGGGTTGAATGGTCGTTTCGCTTTTTTTTAGCCGGGCACGGTTTGAATTCGTATATATGATAAAAACCGTTATTCTGATGCGCAGAAACGAATCACCCTAAAAGAGATTGATGAAGAAAAAATGTCATGGCAGGTGAAAATAATTAATACGTTCAAAAAGGTGACGTAGATGATCTTATAAGGTTTATTATTAGGGTGGCGAACTCAATTTGTTTTGATGAATTCTTTATTTTTACATTAATGGTGATAATAATAAAAAACAAGGCAAGTTATAAAATAATCAAGTTGACTGATGACCAAGCGGCACAATCTTTAAAGCACTTCTTTTTTCCTCTCTTATTGGATACTTACGTCATACGGAAAAAATTTAGGGTTCCAACGTAGTAAGTAAAATCGAAGAATGAGGAAGAATCTTTGACTTCTACTTTCTCCTCAAGAGCAAAATGTTTTTGAAGAAGAAACGTTAACGTGTGTAAATTTAGAGATATCTTAGCTCTGTTAACTATACTATATACCTACGTGAATGTCTTGATTTAAAAAAAAAACGCATACATGCAGTCACAAAATTGACCTTTCTAAAAGTGTATGATATATACGGACTACTAGCTAAAATGCCTAAAAACTTCAAAAGTACGACAATTTTTTTTTACTTAAATTAAAGGCAACCTTATTTTTATATTAAATTTTGCATACTTAATACTAAAAAATCAGCAAAAATAATGTTTTAGTAAAGTCTTTATTGAACAATATCAAATTATCACTCGAGTAACGGACGAAGTCTGTTCTATAAAGAGGGCGATAACCCATTTTGGAGTTGATAAAATAACAATAATACTATGGAATCAGTGCTGGATTGAAAACAATTCGACGAATAGGAAACTTGGATTAGGACAAAAACGATGGTAAACTTAGTACTAAATATTTTAACTTAAAAAATAACTAAAATAAATAATTTAGTATTTAATAGGATCACCATTTTTCTCTATTAAGTTGCAAACGTCTGGGCATTGAAAAGGTTAAATTTTGAAAATACTGATTGTCTGAGAGCTGATCCAATGCGCGATAAATAGCATCGCTTAACTCTTCAGCATTTCGTGGTCTCCAATTCCTTTGGTATATTATTTTAACGATTCGATCTCATATATTTTCCAATGGTTTAAGGTGAGGGCTGTTGGCTGGCCAAGGAAGTGTTTCTATGTTATTATTCTGAAACCATTGGCGAACAACATTAGCCGTGTGTACTGGACAGTTGTCCTGCTGATAAACGAAGTCATTATTTTCATGTAAAGTCCGTACAGATGGCAGCATAACGTTTTCAAGGATTTCAATATATCGTTCACTATTGAATCTTCCTTCGATTCTCCAAAAAAAAACCCAAAGGTCTAGCACTAAACCAGCCCCTCACAGAAAAATGTCCAGCTTTTTTAATTTGGTTTGTATATTCGGGTTCAAATCTAGAATTTGGTCGACGATAAACTAAAATTCTCCTGCTGTTTGAACTTGAAGATGATTGAAAAATTTTTTCGTTAGTGAAAACCACCCTCTCCCAGAAGTCATTATCACGAAGAACGTTGGCGTGTTTTTGTTCTTCTGTTAGAAAAGGCTTCTTTGCAGCGACTCGACAAGGGACTTCTGATTTCGTTACCCTTCTATTTACTGTTGCTAAAGAACATTAGCTGCTTCAACCGACGTTGAAAAGGATTTTGTCTGAGATGGTCAATAAGTCTCTCATCTTGCACTTCAGAACTTACTTTTGGTTGTCCTGATCCATCTTGCCTATCCGTAGAATTATTTTCAATCCAGCGCTTTTTCCATCGCATTATCGTCATTTTGTTAACTCCAAAATGGGTGGCCGCTCTTCTTATAGACCAGCCGTCTTCTATAACTCTAGTGATAATTTGCATTTTTAAGGATGTCACATTCAATTTTAAGCTGTCGGGCATACTAAGCTGGTGCAACACCGTTCTCAACTAAAAAGCCAGTTAACTCATTTTCGCTTTAGTATCCTTTGGCCTATGATCGGTGCCATATTGACACCAAACTGATAGAAAATCCATGTTTTACTTGTCAATTTGGTTATAAAAATGGCAGCCACAATAGGCTAAAGGGCACTGAGGCGATAGGAGTTAACAGGCTTTTTAGTTAAGAACGGTGTTGGCTGGTGTTGCCTTATAATAGCATACACTAATGAAAAGCTAAATTTTGTGGCATAGGGAAAAATGCACATATAAGTTTTTTTTTTAAATCAAGTGTACTATTTTTTTCCAAAAAAATAATGCACATGATTGGCGCAACTGTAAAGAATATCTAATAAATTAATATTAGCATTGCTATAAGTTAACATTAAAATTTATAAGATATTTTAATGATAATTTGCTGTTTTCATGTAAATCATCATTTTATGATACCTCGAGATCTAAATGTATAATGACCTA
Organism: Oxystoma pomonae; assembly: GCA_963921995.1. NCBI lineage: Eukaryota > Metazoa > Arthropoda > Insecta > Coleoptera > Brentidae > Oxystoma > Oxystoma pomonae. The sequence goes on along the minus strand of OY998166.1, from coordinate 73,152,011 downwards.
GAATACGTTAGAAATTGATTACGCTGTCTTGTTGTTGTTCAAATTTCCATAAATTTTCATAAATTAATAAAAAATCAATTACGTACAAACTTTTATGTCTATCTCTAATAATGTAATTTTGCTTAACCCCCCGATTCTACACATTTGAAAAGGTATTGCTCATGGTATGGTTAAAATAATAAAAGAACTCAGTTTTTTCTCTATTAAGTAAATATCAAAACACACGAAATTTAGAGTGGTTCATATCAAAACAGCGACATTTGGTGAATCTTATAAAGAAAGATTTAACAATGATATTTGATTAAACTAAACCCACTATAAAACCAAAAAAATGTGCAAACGTCGGACCGACCACTTCCCGGCTATAAGAAAGAATTTTTTCTACGACCCTGCGTATTTACCCAGTTTCCCGCACGCATTTTAGTTTTGAAAGTATCACTTTCCCGCACTAGTTTTTTACCTTCGCTTCGTTCGGTCAAGCCGGCAAGGGCGGTAAAGACACGTATGTGTTAGGTACACGATTTTACCTACAAGCCTCAAAAAAGAATTTTTATACCTGCATCAAAAACATGATTTTAGTAACTGTCTGCAGATAACTAAAGCATGGCTTTTTTGTTAACCGATTTTTGATCACGGGTGCAAAACAAAAGATTTCTGTCGGTTTTTTACCCAAAATTAAAGAGAAATAGCGGAAAATTCTCCAAAATCTAATTAAGTATTTTTGCCTAAAATTTAAGCCATTTCCGCCAGTTTTCACAAAGTATTTACCAAAAAATAATTTAAAAACATCGTCAAAATATCAAACTGTCAAAGATTAAAATGTCGCAACAATGAACGTCACCGAATAAAAAGGCACATCGCTATGGAAACCCTTGTTATTTCATTTACCAGCCGCCTTGATTTATAGTGTAAAGATGGTATGTTGCGAGAAGTGTGTGCCAGAAGTTATTTCTTAAGTTTTTTGATAATGGTATTGAAAAAAATATTGTTAACAACTTGCAGCTAAACTGTGCTTTTTTACTCGCGTTTTTAAATACCTCGCTGCGCTGGTTATTTAAACCAACGTTTGTAAAAAAACTATTTTATCCACTAGTTGTGAAAACTACTATTTAGCAACGCATGTCGGTAAATACCATAAAACTCCAAGAAAAAGAAACCCTTGAACTACACGTTCCTTTCTCAAATTTAATGAAATAGAAATGCTTAGAAAGATTGATCGATCATTGATTTGCTTGGTGGGGGTGCCCAGGCTTTTAGAAAAAACGGAACCTATTTTTTTTTCGATAAAGCAGGAAATTATAAAAAAGAATAATAATAATTTTTTTAAAAATCGGCTTTAAAACCTGCAAGAAAGATGTTACATTAATATTATATACATATCTTTTATCAAAAAAGAGACGTGCATAATTTCAGCTAATTCTAATGTTTAGTTTTCCCTCTATATATTTGACAGTTATTGTTTTACCAGAGGTGGGCAACTCATATTGCCCTCTCTTGCTAATTTTTTTCATATTTGCATGTAAAAGCGATTTTATGAAATGGACTGATGTTTTGTTGTCTCTTTCTATAATTTCCCCAGACAGTTTTTGAAAGATTGATTTTTTTTTGGTTAATAAAATATGTCAAGTTTTGACAAAAAAACTAAAACGAACAGTGAATATACACGAGGAGATATTAAAAATGTAAATAATAGGTAAAATATAAAGACTCCTATAGATCTATATTTTTGTTACTCTTTTTCTTACAATAAAACACGGAAATATAATGTGTTATTTATTAATAAAGTACATACTAAATGCGTATGTTTGTACCTACTGCTTATAGCTCACTTGCCTCGCAAATTCAGCTATTTTTATTAATTTTCCAGCTTGGTAAATGCATGTTTTCTTTCCACTTTTCTTGAATTTCTTAACGTATTTTTACAGTTTTTGATACAGCAAAATTCCACTTTTAAACCGGACTTTTCTTAATCAAAAATGTGACAGTGACAAAATTATTTTTTTGTCAGGGGTTACCAACTATCATTGCCAACTGTCAGATCCAGTTGCTCCCCTCTGGTAAAACAATAACTGTCAAAAATCGTATACAGGGCCTCTAGTTTTCCGTAGGCACCCTGGCAAAGTTATGGAAAAAGTCGTTGCCAATGGTACATTTTTTTCTTAAATATCTGGGGAGAAACTAAGTTTAAAAAAAAAATTGCATCCGGCGTGCGGCGATACAACGTCGTTGATTGTTGCAATTATTGTCAACGGCCTTTAAAACGTTTAAGAAATTGCATTTATAGTATACTTTTTAAAAAATTTCGGGTTCATGAAATGATTTTGGCAACAAAAAAAAAACGCGAAAAAATATCAAAATTTTTAAAGAACCTTTTTTAAAGCTGCAACTTTTTTTGTCAAAATTGTCGCCCGTGGCGCACTTATAAGAAATAATTTTATTTCAGATAAACATTCCAAAATGCGCGTATTTATAGAGCCTCCAGTGTTACCGTAAAAAAATCCTTGCTCTCATAATACTCTGCATTATAGCACTCTGTATTGTATTGTTATAATGAAAAATAAACCAGTAGATAGTTTATAACAAAAAATTGTAAGAAAAGGTATGTAATTCTCTTAAGAAAAACTCATATAAAGTAGCTACTGAAAAACGATTAATTCTTCATTTACTTTGACACTTTATTGAATTTTAAACTCATATGATTTTTGAATGAGCAACGGAGAACAATAGTGAATGAGTGGATAATTTTAATTTCTGCTTATACAGTGGTGTAGCCAGGGGGGGGGGGTTAGGAGTTAAACCAAAAAATATATTGTAGATTGGGTTGGACCCCCAGGAAATCTAACCCAATCTACAATAAATTTTTTGACTCTTTACTCCGGTTTGTGACGTGTGTTTGGTGTGATGTCTTAAATTTTGCCTGCAGTGCTATGACGTCATTAACTGTTAAAATTTTAGTTTAATTCCAAGGAATTTTTCTCACCAACATTCAAAACTTGTAATAAATGGCATTCTTAGTATTTTCATCTGCAGCGCATTTATGATTTGGCAACAAATCTATATGTACCACTGCAACAAAACAACTTTTTCAAAAATATCTTACAAAAAAACATCCAAAATTTTTAAAGAATTCTTTGTTTTTTATTGTCAAAATTTTCGCTTGCGGCGCTATACCAATATTAAATATTATTACAATTTTGATTAGTTTTAAGCAATTTTTTGTCAATAATATTTAAAACGTGTAATAAATAGCATTTTAAGCTAATTTTTTCAAAATTTTTGCCTGAGGCGCATTTAAGGGTTAATTTTGGAAAAAATCTGCAAATGAGATTAGACTTTTAAAAACCAATATTTTTTCTTCGTATACACACTAACTCAACACCTATTAAACCGCCCCTCTCCCCTCCCTTCAGTTCAAGAGCTCAAGCAATAGGTAACTACTTAATTTTTAAAAATTTGCCATAGGTAGGTAGTTGAGTCTTTTAAAAGGATGAAACCCCCCAGAGCCGATTCCTGGCTACGCCACTTTACTAATTAAAACTAAATATTGTTTTGAGAAAATGTATTTTGAGAGGTTTGAAGTACGTTTCCATGGTACAAATTGTCGCCGAAATTTTAAAAAATGGTGGTGGCTCATATTTGTCATTTCTTAAAAAATGTGGTAAAAATATTCAAGTTCACATCTTCTGATCTTGATAAAAATTGAAGATTTTTATATAATCTGACCACACTCCATTAAAAATTCAATGTTTATACGGACTTTTTAAAGTGCTTTTATGTCAGACGGTTTGAAAAATTTGTCGTTGTAAAGTCCACTAAAACCGTTTTTCAGAGTAAACTAGAGTTTCGAACAGGGCCGTTCCTAGCGAGGGTGCAGCGCGTGCCCACACACACAGATTGTGAAAAAATTAATAGTAGACTTTTATTCCTGTAAAATAGAAATCATATAAGTACGATTTATCGTACATTTGGCAATGCTGTTATTAAGAGGTGACTGCTGCCAATTTCGGTGAATTACGCGGCGGGTGTTTGTTTTATTTGTAGCAGTAGATATTATTATGGTGGCCAAATTTTATTCCGTTGTGTCGGAGCATCTCAATATTTAGGAATTCACTTTCAAAATTAAATTATTGATCTTATAGCTGGAGCGGTCAACGAAGAAATTATTCAATTTGTGAAAAAAGCTAAGTATTACTCAATAATCCTTGACTCGGCTCCCGACATTAGTCATGTTGACCAAATAAGTTTTGTCATAAGATCAGTGGCGTAGCTATCATCGAGCAACCCGAGGCGAAGCCTCGGGGCCCGGCGATGCAAGGGGGCCCACAGCACAGTCAGTATTTCCAGTAAATAATACCCGATGCACACCAACGCGTGTCCTTGCATGCCCACGCATGGTATCACGTGACTCTGCATTTAAAACCATTGGAAATATATGTCCAGTCACATGGTGCGTTTTTTGAAGCAGGGTGGCCACGCGTTGGTGGGCACAAGGCTTTAAATTGTTTATTTATTTTACTAAACCATCTAAAACTCGATGTTTAATTTATTATTCCTGCAATTTTCCCTCTCTCTAACCCAACCTAACATGACAACTCTCTTACCCCATTTTTATGGAATTGATCAAGTTACAGGTCAAATTGAGAATCGATCGAGGTATGATGACGGTATGCGATTATTTTTATTATTTGGATTCCAGAACCATTACAAGTTCTACTGAAAAAATTCTTCTACAAAAGTGTAAACGCTTTTATAACAAATATTCTGAAATTATAGAGTCTTCTACAGACCGCTTCAAGCTACTGCGAACATAGGGGGAATCAAGTCCAATTTACTCTCCGTGCCGTACGACCGAGGTGGATTCGAAGCACGCTGCAGTGTTATCTTTTGGAAATTCATTTTGTTTTTATTATTTTGTTTTATTTCTGCCTTGCTCGAGAAACAGATGGGTAAGTTCTTAATTGAAATAATACATTTTTAAAACCAAAAATGGATGTCTACGAAGTTGCCGAAAAAGTGCAGATGGTCAAATGGTCAAATCGTCATAACCCAACACACGTTCGATATTGGTCGAGGGAAAATTTGCATTTGTATTTTGACGTAAGAACACAGTATCCCCAAAAACTAAAGGTTTGGGGGGGGGTATTATAGGGGAACACGTAATTGGGCCATTTTTTATTAACGGCAATTGCAATTTGAGTGGCGCAAAGATGCTGGTGGCAACCCTGCGGCCTTTGGAGAAAAAACGAGAAATTGCAGAACATTCCTTCAAAGACATTTTAGAATCCCTCCACAGTATTTTGGGACAGTTTGAAACAGACGAAAACCACGATATTAGAAATATAGAACAGTATTATAGACTTTCAAAGATCAAGATGCAATAACGAGACTCTACGTATTTTTGACCTGAACATATTCATACTAAGTTTTATACAACGTGAAGCCAAAATTAGAGCAAAATTAACTAATGTCGTTTCCAAATACTATGAACTGTTTGATTAAAACAAAACACAAATTCTTGAACTTTTATTGGGAGAAGTCAATATTTCGAAATAATATTGGTCAGAAGTAGGCAAAAGCTTAAATCAAAACATATATGATAACGTTTTCGAGGCAATGAACAACTATGGCAATATTTTTCCGTTGATAAAAACATTCTTGATGTACACTATCGGTATCATAAAAGTGGTACGTGATTAACATAGGTATTTTTTAAATTGTATGGTTAACTACCGGATTATATTTTATGACAGACTTGTACTAAAATGTGAAAATATTGACATCAAAGATTGCTTTCAAAAATAATTTTTATATTACAATAATATGGTAACGCATAAAACAACTGTAAAAAAAATAAAAAAACACAACTGTAACGAAAATTATAAAACAATAGAAACAAATTAATAGGTATATAAATTTTAATATCTATTCATTGCGCCATTCACCTCAATTATACCGTTTAATCTTTTTGGTAGAGAATCAGCCAAAATTTCAAAAAGGTTTTCATTTTCACCAATCACTTCTTTATAAGCATTGACTATTAACTGGACCAAGTGATGTTGATTTCCCGCACAATATTAAAGCTTTCCAGCTTGGATTGGCGTCTGGGGTTTTCGCAGGCCAAGGAGGAACTTCAATATTTTGCTCCCGAAACCAAGTTTGGCAAAGTCTAGCCGTATGAGCAGTTGTCTTGTTGAAAAATAAACTAGTCTTGATCAAGTTCTGTCACGGCTGGAAGCATGCTGTTCTCTAAAATGTCCACGTAAAGCTGTGCTGTGAGCCAACACCGTTCTCAACTAAAGCAGGTGTTGTGTGAGCCTTCCATTGATTCGAAATAGAGCACCATGACCTCTAGCAGAAATCCAACCCCACATATTTACCGAAAATCTTCCAGCGCGATCGTTGTTACCAGCAATATATCTTTCCTCATCGCGCGTTCTTGGTAGACGATACACCCGAATTTGTTTTCTGCCACTACAGGACTGGAAAACTTTTTTATCGGAAAATATTACCTTTCGCCAAATCTCTGGTTCCTTTAGAGAGTAATTAAGGGCAAAAAGTAACCTGGCCTATTTTTTTCCTTCGTAAGTTTAATTTTTTAGCAGCTACTATCTTAAATTAGAGCCCAGAAATTGAGTTAATCTCTTTGCCTGGGCAACAGATGCAAAAGGGTTTTCTTCCATAAAAGTGATAAGGATCTTGTTCATCAGTCCCTTGTTTTCTCTCTATTGTCTGATCTTCCAATCATTTTTTAATTTTTATAATCGTGGTTTTACTGCGTCCATAATGTCTAGCCACGTCCCTAATTGACCATCATATTTGTAGTTTTCTCAGGAGTTGGGCTTTATCGAATAAAGAAATTTGTGGAGGCATTTTTTATTTATTTGTCAGACTGAAATATAGAATGACATACTTTGACAGTTTAAGAAAAATACAATAATGGGTGACTCTGTTTGTAAAAATAGACCAAAGTATTACAACAAAAAGTATTGTGTACCACTTTTATGATGCCGATAGTGTATGTCAGTAAGTAATGCTTTGTCAAAAAGAAGCTTCTCCTGCCTTAGAAGACTGAAAATATAAGTACGTAAAAACACTATGACGGAAATTCGTCTGACGTCTTGACATTGAGCGAGCCATTGACCGGTTTGCCCAAAAAAACTGGAAACGAACCTATATTTGAGATATGCAATATAAAAGGTAATTTTTCAATTTAATAGTAGTTTTGACAACTAGAGGCTAAAATAGTGCTTTTTTACAAGCGTTGTTTTAAATAACGAGCGCAGCGAGGTATTTAGAAACGCGAGTAAAAAAAGCATAGTTTAGCCGCGAGTTCTTAATACTATTTTTTTTAATACCTTTATCAAAAAATCCAAGAAAAACAGCAAATTACTTTAAAAAATCTCAACAAAGAGCACTTCTCGCAACACACCATCTTTACACTATAAATCAAAGCGGCGGGTAATTGAAATAAGAATAGTTTCCATAGCAATATGCCTTTCTATTCGGTGACGTTTATTGTTGCAACATTTTAATATTTGACAGTTTGATATTTTGACGATGTTTTTAAATATTTTTTTCGTAAATAGTTGGTGTAAACTGGCGGAAATGGCTTAATTTTTAGGCAAGAATAATTAGATTTTTTCAATATTACTATTTTCGGCTATTTCTCTTCAATTTTGGGTAAAAAACGGAAAGAAATCTTTTTTGCAACGGTGATCAAAAAAAAAGTGTAACCAAAAAGCCATGCTTTAGTTATTTCAAATAAAAGTATTTAGCTATTAGGTTTTGTTTGTGGTTTGTTTGTTACCTATGTTTTTTATAACTGAAAAAATTATACGTAGTTACTCAAGCGCGGGTTTTTTTACGAAAATATTTAGAAAATCAAAAGTAGGGCATAAATTGCGGCGCTATAACACCTGTGATATTTACGGTTTCAGGTTAAGTGTTAACATTGGCCTTAAATTAAAAAAAATGTATTTTGCGGCGCTATGATACGTTGATAGTTTTCTCAAATTTTCGGCGCATTGAAACATTTTTTAAAATAAAAAATTTATAATTTAATTTTATTAAAATTATTTGTTTAATACATCTGAGTACCCTTCCCCTAGATTTGAGGCCAAATCCGGGCTTATAGTTGCTAAGTTTTGTTTGCATATATTGATATGTTCTAGTTTTTTTTCGTATCGAAACCGCCCCCCCCCTTTTCAAATAGCTGGGACGGCCACTGTAAGTTTGTTCAAATATTTACCGCATTTTTATTGTTTTTAACATTGCCGGTAACAGTGGCAACTCTTCAGAGGACGTTTAGTAAATTTAAACTATTTAAAGATTACTTAAGATCATAAATGAGTCAAAGAAGATTTTAAGGGCCATTTCAAACTTTTTTGCCCAGTTATGATTTAAATGTCAAAGATATTTGGGGACAAGGGTATGACAATGGAGCGAAAGTAAAAGGAAAAAATATAGTACTTCAAAGACATTTTTATGCTATTCAAGAAGTATATATTTTTTTATCAAGTTCTACATATAGATGTTTTGCTTCCAATTTCATTTTTGAAATAATTAGTATAAGAAGTTCTGTTAAAGTTGTCGTAATTTCGTTTTTTGCATTTAATTTATTTTATGTATAAATATGATATTTTCTATTCTAAACGTCTAATTTAGTGTTTTTATTAATATAACAAATAATTGTAATTGGCTTGTTTCTGCAGTGGCGGTCCCAGCCACTTGAAAAGGGGGGGGGGAGTTAGTAACTACAAACGCGGATTTGGCATCAAATCTAGGGGCGAGCTACTCAGTTTTTTATTTTAAAAAATATTTAAGTGCGCCGAAAATTTTTGAGAAAATTACATTAAAAATGCAATTTCTGAGTCAAATTAAACTAAAATCGTGAATATCAACAGTATCATAGCGCCACAGGTGAAATTTTTTAATAAAATTGCAATAAAAACTGAATTTTTTGATTTAAAATTAAACTAATTAAATAAAAATATATCAATGGTTTCAAAGCGCAGCAGGCGAAAATTTTTTAAGAAAATGACACTACAAATGCCACTTTTAACACAAAATTATACTAATACCGTAAATATCAAAGGGGTTATAGCACCGGAATTTATGCTACTTTAAAAAAAATTTTATCAGTATGTTTTGATTTAAGCTTTTGCCTACTTCTGAACAATATTGTTACTTCTCCCAATAAAAGTTCAAGAATTTGTGTTTTGGATTAATCAAACAGTTTATAATAGTATTTGGAAAACGACTTTAGTTAATTTTGCCTTGATTTTGGCTTTACATTTTATAAAACTTGGTATGAATATGTTCAGGTTAAAAATACTTTTTATGGCCGAAATAATTTTGTCTAAAACTTGTTTATAAATAGAAACTCTATAATACTGTTCCGTATTTCCAATATCGTGGTTTTTGCGGTAAGTACTTCATGCGTTTGTTTATTCTTGGTATGCAGAATTGAAGGTCAAACTGTCCCAAAATACTGTGGAGGGATTCTAAATAGAATGTCTTTAAAGCAGGATTGACTTTCCAGTGGATAACCCAAAAAAGCCCACTGGATTTTTTGGGTAAACCTACTTAAAAAACACGTAGGGCTTTTTTAAAAATTGCAAAGATTTTCTAATTTCAAATAATTTCTTATTTTATTATTCCAAATAAGCCTAGCTGGGCAACAATGCAAATTATAAAAAAAAACGATTCTGGTTCAGTGTTTGCAAACTCTACTTTTATTACTGGATTCTAAAACCTCAGTTCATTCTAAAGCACTCTTTTCGCCGCTACTCTTAGGCATTTTCGTTTTTAAAAAAATAGTTTAGATTTAATAACCTCGAAAAAAACGAAAACTTGAATCGTGTACTATCATATCATACTAAGTAAGCAGGTACTTACAGTATAGTAAATACACAAACTCCAAAAATATATTTCTTTAGGTTTGTTTACATTAAGAAAATATGATACGAACATCGCATCCGCAGAAAGCGCTGGTCAAACTAAACCAAAACTGCTTTGATTTATTAACAAACAAACTGTCGATTTCTGTATTCCACCTATTTGTATATCTTATTTTATAGTTGATAAACGATCACGAGAATAAGTCCTAATTTTAAAGAAGAACTACAATCTGTATATAATATAAAAAGAGAACCATAAAAAACCCAATAAAACCCATTTATAAAACCCAAAAAAGGCCAGTCGGTTGGGTTTTATATAAAAAAAACCCGGTTTTTTTCCAACCCTGCTTTAGAGGAACGTTCTGCAATTTCTCATTTTTTCTCCAAAGCCTTCAAGGTTATCACCAGCATCTTTGTTCTCTACTTTTTTCTGGAGCAAAGGGGGTGGGGGCGATTGCTTCCCCGCCCCCCCTCCTGAGACCGCCAATGGTTTCTGTGTATGTAACTTTCAAATATATTTGGAAGTATAGGGCGGCCAATTCGTCACCTGACGCGGTCGACCTATAACCTATGAACGGCTCTGGTTTCGAACTTCCATTGTGTATCTGCAATCGTTATCATCATCAGGTGATGACGATTGCAGATACATAAGCATTCGAAACGTTGTGAAAAAGTAAAAATAAAGACAATGGAAGTTCGAAACTCTAGTTTAAGTACTCTCATGTTCAACATTGTTTGTTTACCACCTTCAAACAAAACCGTTTTTGCTTGGATTCTATCGATTTTATTTTAAAGCGATTTAAGAAAGCGGTTTATCGCTTAAAACTGTTTTTAGGGTCGGTATTTAAAAACGCTTTAGCGTATTGCTTCCAACCGAAAGAAATACTCAACTCTGGTTTTACCAAAAAATCTGTGGACAACAATTTTTTTTTATTTGTTTTCTTTGTTTAACTGACATTCAATGAAGGACGAATCAACCCTCGGAGAAAGCGAATTTATTTAGAAACCGTCCTTATATAAAATCCGATAAGATAGGTTTTAGGTGCGTACTTTCCTGTTTAAAATGTCAGCAGTTATATTGAATTTGGTCCAGAGAATTTGGAATGAAGTACTCATGTTCATCCAAGATGTCCTCAGTATCCTACGATAGCACCACATCTCGAATATCTCCAATTTATGTAAGCAATTACTACGTTTTCATATGGAACTGAATACCTTTCCAATACGATTCTCTTTTCTGTTTTCATGAAGCGACTTGTGCCCGTGTGCACGGGTTTGGCTTGAAATGTAAGCCGCGCTTAAGCTTTAGTTTTGGTGTTCAATGGTGTGGAATATCATGTAAGTGGCACTTAAGCTGCAGTTAAGATAAGCCGAAGAATTACTTCGGCTTAAGCGCATTTTGAGGTTATGTGAGGTATTTTTTTGATTAAATTAAAATCTTTCTGTGATTATAATAGTGATCTGTGCTTAAAATGGAACTTGTTTGGGATGACGAAGAAGATGAAGAATTAGACTTTGTAATTAATGGAATACCTACCAAGAAGGATTTTTCAAAGAATGAGATGAAGATACCTTTCGCTAAGCGGATATTTCACCTTTTTTTTGTATTGTATTGGTGGCATAATAATTAGAGTGTTTTAACATCGTATTCAATACGTATCGAAAATTAAGCATCTTGTTCTTCATATGTCACGCTCTTTGTCGGAACAGAGAACATGCTTTATGAAAGAAAAAGAAGACAATCTTTTCAATACGATTGATAAATAAATAGTCAGGTTTTATAGTTAACCAATTATAGTACTTTTATTTGCCTTTTGTTCCATACAATCATAAATCATCAATAAAATTTGTTTTTTTTTTAAATCCTCAAATTTTACGTGGTCTTTTGACAACTGCCAGATAATAATTATGATCACCACACAAAAAACACAAAAAAATGCAGATAACTGCCACGTTGCCAATAATTTCCTTACTTTTTCCAAGTGGAACATATTCGGAACTTTTGCAAACCAAGTAAATCTTAAGGGTCACCATCAGTTCAAACGGCACTTAAACAAGTGGAAGAAGTAAGGGGAAGTGATGCACACGGTGGTGCACAAACGCTTGAGGTTGGTTTTTGCCAGTTTTACTTTTTTGTGTTTTCTTAAAGCCAGTAAGTTTATAGCACTATAATATAATTAAAATATTGGAAAAGCTAACAGCCTATTATTGGTCTCATCAGTCGATACGATACCCGCTTTCTTGTAGCTGGATCCCAATATACGATCCAAAAAAAATCGGTATTGAACTTCGTTGGGGCCAACGAAAAAAAGTTCGATTCGCCAAGTTTTCATGGAAGTTTTGAAAATTAATCGTATTGAATACTTGTTCAGTTCTAAACGTAGTAAATATATACCTATCCTTAAATACTTTAGAAGTTTGATGATTTACATGTGAGTTAGTGGATAAGTAGATACATGACAAATGGTACAAATGGGAAGATATACCTCCCTTCTTGCTGCTAACCCAACCCACGTGAAGGATATAAAAAATTTTTGCGTTAACCCTTCTTCTGACAAACTTTTTAAAAATATTTCAGAGTTTTCTTAAAGCCAGTAAGTCTACAGCACTATAATATAATTAAAATAATGGAAATGCTAACAGCCTATTATATTGGTGTCATCAGTCGATACGACAGCCGTTTTCATGCAGCTGGATCATGATATACGATCCAAAAAAAATCGGTATTGAACTTGGGCGGGGCTAGAGGCACTGTATACGATTTTTGACAGTTATTGTTTTACCAGAGGTGAGCAACTGGATTTGACAGTTGTTAGGGAAATGTTTGAAATTGTGTGTTGGAAATGATAGTTGGTAACCCCTGACAATAAATTGTCACTGTCAGATTTTTGATTAAGAAACGTCAGGTTTAAAAATGAAATTTTGCTGTATCAAAAACTGTCAAATTACGTGCATTCCTCGACGAATTTGTATTGTTCCGTTGTCCAACGGAGAAAAAACTCAGGAAAAGTGAGAAGAAAACATCTGGAAAATTAATAAAAATAGCCGAATTTACGAGGTAAGTGAGCTACAAGCAGTAGTTACACATTTAGCATGTACTTCGCTAATAAATAACACATTATGTTTCCATGATTTATTGTAAGAAAAAGAGTAACAAAAATATAGTCATATGAATCTTTACATTTTACCTATTATTTACATTTTTAATATCTACCGTGTGTATGCACTGTTTACTAATTTTTTGCAGACAGTTACTAAAAATATGATTTTTTAAAAGCTATCTTGGATTTAATGTAAGTAAAAAAAAATACTATTTTTTAGATCTTGGTATTATATTATTTTTTCAATCTAGTAAGAATAGAACCGTCTGCAACTTCCTACAAAATTAAAAGTTTCAGTCTCATATTAATTTTTTCTGGGTTCCTAATAAATAAAATCAGGGTTAGATTGTTTTGTGTATATACCTGATGTTACCCACTAGCTATATAGTGAGAGTGGTATAGGTGCGTGCCTGTGCGTGATGTATAATAAAATCTGTCTACCCATACAATGACGGTATCTGGTGTCTGGTCGGAGCAGATGGCCGAAAATGATGAGCACGGGTCGAATTTATTTAAAGCTTAGTAAGTGAAATTTTTTGATTGATAGTTTTTTAAATTAAAATAAGAAAGTAAATTTTGGGAAATTGGCTTTGCAATGATCAGCAGTAATTTGTAACAACTTGGAACTGGACTTATACCGGGGAAGCCCTAAGTCAGGGGCTGTGAATTTATGGAAGAGTTGCTAAAATTGACAATATTCTAGGGGGATATTTTGGTTCGCGTAAAAGTGTTGTCAACCTTTTCTAACTAAATTTCACTAAATGTTTACTAGGTTGGCAGTACAACAATTCCCATTTAAAATTAACTCTGTGTTTCGGACTTCTATTGTCTATATTTTATTTATACACGAAGTTTCGATCAGTATAATCTCTGATCGTCTTCAGGTGCAAACTAGAATCAATTCCTAAGGCTACGTTCTTATATACTGTGAGAAATCACTCAACCTTGAAGTTTAAGAAGTTGGCTTCGCCCAAGGAGGGGCTTCCAGATATTTGAGATTTTAACACTTGGTTTACTGAAAATACCCTGATTCTGCCCAATAAAGGCAGCTTCAAGGAATTTTCGTTTCTTCCAGTGTGACTCCTTGTGCAAAAACTTTGCTTCTGCCCACTTCATTCAGTGTTGTGTTGACCATGCATGTTCGGCGATTCCTGATTTCGTTGTTTCAGCTTTTTGGTTATTCGTCTGACGTTTCTTAAGCCTAACAGATAGAAGTCTTTTAGTTTCGCCTATGTATGATTCACCACACTCATAAGGAACTTGGTAAATGCATTCCTTATTTTGTTTGTTCTCCGGTTTTGTTTTACTAAGAAAGCTTCGAACTGTATTACTAGACTTAAAAGCTGTTTTAATATTAAAGTTTTTCGCTACTGTTCGAATTTTCTCTGATACTCCTTTAACGTATGGAATTGTAAGAAACGCATTTGCCTGGTTTTGGTCTTCTAATCTCTGTCCTGTTTGATGAGATTTAGAAATAGTATCTGTTATAAGTTTAAGGCTGTAACCATTCTGCTGCAAATCCTTCTTAATGTTTCTTATTTCGATTTCCAAGTCATAAGAATTGTTACAAATTTGAACGGCTTTGTTATATAAAGTTTTGATTATGCCTCGTTTGGTTGTAGCAGAATGATTTGAACCTTGATTTAAATATTGTCCTGTGTGAGTGGGTTTGCGATAGACTGTTGTTCTGATGTCGCTTTCTACTCGTTTGACAAGTACATCAAGAAAAGGAATTTGACAATTTTGCTCCAACTCCATTGTGAATTTAATGGTGGGTCTTATGTTATTTAGGTGGTGAAGAAATTCTGACAGTTGTTGGTCATTTCCGGTCCAGACAATAAAAGTATCATCAACATATCTCAGCCAGAGCTTAGGTTTATATGTTGCGGTATCAACCGCGTGTAATTCGAACCACTCCATGTAAATATTGGCCACCACTGGCGAAAGCGATGAACCCATTGGCAGACCATCACCCTCTTATTTTCAAGTGAAAGATAGGTTTTATGCTCAGGGTGACGGTCTGCCAATGGGTTCATCGCCTTCGCCAGTGGTGGCCAATATTTTGATTAACAAAATGAATCTCGCGTCCGCAAATAAAAATGAAAGTAAAACTCGTGGCATATCGGAAAAAGCGTTTTTGTTTCTCACTTCATTACGACCAGGCCTCCAATGTCTAATGGAGAATCCAGACACCTACAGACCTGTTTCATCCTTATTAGGAATCATCAGGGAGTCATAGGATTATACCTGACAGTTGAAGCAACACAGTAACCATGCACACCTCTAGAATTTAAAACAAAAAGTTTGTAATCCTTGGGGACGCAGTAACTGTGTGCGCCACCTGTCGAATAAACCGAGAAACAAAAACATCAAAATTGAAAAGTGCAAGACACCGTAAATACAGAGTCTTGTACCGTTCAGCAGGTTATAAAGTAGAAACCTGTAAAAGTATAAGGTCACTGTAACATGACTCTTATATATATATATATATATATATATATATATATATATATGCCACGAGTTTTACTTTCATTTTTATTTGCGGACGCGAGATTCATTTTGTTTTTTAAATATTTTGGCTTTTTAGTTCTGCGCAACAAGCCTCCTCCGGAGCGATTGCTTGCTGATGCCTTAAAATTAGGGCCACGTAGTATGAAGCTCCAATTGGGGGCGGTGCTGCTGCGAACGTTACCTCTTTTTAAGAGTCATGTTACAGTGACCTTATACTTTTACAGGTTTCTACTTTATAACCTGCTGAACGGTACAAGATTCTGTATTTACGGTGTCTTGCACTTTCTAATTTTGATGTTTTTATTTCTCGGTTTATTCGACAGGTGGCACACACAGTTACTGCGTCCCCAAGGATTACAAACTTTTTGTTTTAAATTCTAGAGGTGTGCATGGTTACTGTGTAGCTTCAACTGCCAGGTATAATCCTATCACTCTCTGATGATTCCTAATAAGGATGAAACGGGTCTGTAGGTGTCTGGATTCTCCATTAGTCATTGGAGGCCTGGTCGTAATAAAGTGAGAAACAAAAACGCTTTGTCCGATATGCCACGACTTTTACTCTCAATATTTTGATTGTTGTTGATACCGCAACATATAAACCTAAGCTCTGGCTGAGATATGTTGATGATACTTTTATTGTCTGGACCGGGAATGACCAACAACTTACTTGTCAAACGAGTAGAAAGCGACATCAGAACAACAGTCTATCGCAAACCCACTCACACAGGACAATATTTAAATCAAGGTTCAAATCATTCTGCTACAACCAAACGAGGCATAATCAAAACTTTATATAACAGAGCCGTTCAAATTTGTAACAATTCTCATGACTTGGAAATCGAAATAAGAAACATTAAGAAGGATCTGCAGCAGAATGGTTACAGCCTTAAACTTATAACAGATACTATTTCAAAATCTCAACAAATAGGACAGAGATTAGAAGACCAAAACCAGGCAAATGCATTCCTTACAATTCTATACGTTATCAGGAGTATCAGAGAAAATTCGAAGAGTAGCGAAAAACTTTAATATTAAAACAGCTTTTAAATCTAGTAATACAATTCGAAGCTTTCTTAGTAAAACAAAACCGGAGAATAAACAAAATAAGGAATGCATTTATCAAGTTCCTTGTGAGTGTGGTGAATCATACATAGGCGAAATTAAAAGACCACTATCTGTTAGGCTTAAGGAACATCAGACGAATACCGAAAAAGGTGAAACAACGAAATCAGGAATCGCCGAACATGCACGGTCAAAACAACAGCGAATGAAGTGGGCAGAAGCAAAGGTTTTGCACAAGGAGTCACACTGGAAGAAACGAAAATTCCTTGAAGCTGCCTTTATCGGGCAGAATAAGAGTATCTTCAGTAAACCAAGTGTTGAAGTCCCAAATATTTGGAAGCACCTCCTTGGGCGGAGCCAACTTCTTAAACTTCAAGGTTGAGTGATTTCTCACAGTATAGAAGTACGTAGCCTTAGGAATTGATTCTAGTTTGCACCTGAAGACGATCAGAGATTATACTGATCGAAACGTCGTGTATAAATAAAATATAGACAATGGAGTCCGAAACACAGAGTTAATTTCAAACACATCATTGTCTCAAACTTTATTTTATAAAAACCGACACACAATTGACCAGAGAATAAAACGTCCGAAACGAAATATGAACGAAAGTAAAACACTCAGAAAATAATGGATACGAATATAATTTTATAGAATTTTGATTTACTCGATCCGTAAAAACACGAATATAATTTAACCGATTGTAATTTTGCCGAACCTTAAAATATCAGAATTGCAAAAGTATCGAAAATAATTATCTAGAAACGAAAAACACCCGACCCAGAATTTGATAGAAAATAATATGCCCGATCCCCTGAGCGGTACCACAATCAATTTAAATGGAAACTGGATCTCAGTGGGATTTCATCGCTATTTAAGTATGTTATTGGGACAGTCCCTAGGAACATTTTGTCTCATAGACACAGGTGCCGATATCTACAGGGTGAGCCAATAATAGATGCCAAAGTTTGGGATGAGCTTATTATTATCATGAAATGATGACCGATATCGGCAAAAAAAGCATCAATTCCCACTAAAATGACAACGCTGAATTGAAAAACGACATTTATTTTGACACCTGTCAAACCCTGTCAAAATGGCGGAAAAATAATTAATAAAATTGAAGCTTTTGGAAAACCTGAAGTGACAGTTGTCTTAACTGTGATTTACTGTTATGGGGAAAACCTGTGGGAAAACTACTGGTGCGATGACACATATTTACGAACTACACTAAATTGAGGTCGATGAACTCAGTGCTTCAATGTAGTTCAGTAGTAGTTTTCAATAACGTCATAACATATCAGTTTCTGGAAATAAATGTCAAATTTACATTGTTATAATTTTGATTTGTTATTTTTGAGGTGACAGTGGATAAAAAATTCATAGTCAATTAAATTTTTTTTGAAATTTTAAGGACACTAGCACAACCCATATTCTCATTTATTTACATTTTGGTTGCTGTTTCTCTGATTCGGGAAATATTCGGGGGTAATACCATAAGTGCTTTGAGAATTATCGATAATTCTGAAAAAAACGTGTTTTTTAAAAACTGCATGAATTTACTTTTTCCGTTGTGTCAAAGCAGACACTGCCCGAGTCCGCAGGAGGAGGGCAATTTTTTCATACAATGGAAAAAATAACCGAGTGCGGTTTTCAACAAAATACGTTTTTTCAGAATTAATTCTCAAAGCACGTATTCGGTTGAAAATTTCAAGAATATAGAAATTAGACTATGAATTGTAATTAATTGTAGAATTATTAGGTAATATAGTCACAAGTATTTCTTTTCTCCATAACTGAAGTTACACTGCTTGGCCCTACCATGCATTCGTTCGGATCTTCATTTTTCCTGAACTAGTACGACTTTGACTTCCTCGCATTTTATCGACAATAGCCTGATGATGCTCTTCGTCCATCTGCAGATAGCTCGCGATGGACTTGGAGCTAGCATGACCTGTCAGCTTTATAAGTTTCTGTTTTGCAACTCCACTTTTTGCAAGATGCTTTTTTTTCTTCACGTCTAGTCCCACCTGTGCAGCCTGCGTCTTAGTTCAATTCGCCATCTTGTTCTTCCTACGGGTATGTTCTTAAACCATTGACGTCCCAATTTCCAGAATGGGTTGATTGTTAGAAACAGGCGATCATTTTCAACGATATCTCTCTTTGATTTCAGTGCATGAGAAAGTCGAACCGGACAGAAATTGGGGTGAGTTTTATTCCATACCAGCCATTTGGACGAAGCGCATGGCTTAGATCCACCTTGAGTGTTTTTTTCAAAAATTGGACTGTACTCAATTCTGTTAGTTTTTTCACCTGCATTGTCCACTTCTTTAAAAAACTGCAACTTGGCTCTGCTAGTTCATAGGATAACACAAAGAACAGCTTCTTTTGCAACCCGTCTGGTGTCCCTTCATCACAGCTACTCACTAGTTTCTGCATTTCATCAAATTTAAAGGCACTTGAGCCTAGTCTTCCCTTGTCCTCTTGGGAGTGCAGATCTCGTCGTTTTGCGTTTTTTGCTTCTCTTGCAGTCAAGCTTTATGCCATGTTTTTTATAATATTCATCCATAATTAATTTTGCTGTGACGTTCCAAATTGTTTTTACTGTGGTTTCTTTATATTTCTCAGCGTTTCCTTTCCTCATATTTTGTGCCCAATCCTTCAGAATATTTGTAGTCTCGCTCACCGGCGTTTCCTGCTTCAATTCATATTTTCTGGCTTTGCAGAACTTCATAAATTGGTTCCAGGCAAACTTCTTATTTTTTCTGGTGCTCTCTGCTATGTTTTTTTGTATATGCGAGTCGATTTCGGCCTCGGATAAAGACCCGAAATGGTTCATTTTGTATCAAAACTCGGAAACTCAGCACATCGTAATTTGTTTTTTACAGGTGCGCGTTGCTAAGTCGTTCTATTTATTCTATAGCAATCACGATATACATATAATGCTTTGCGAGAGGGTGACCTGCAGCGCTTCATATATTATTGAGATGGCGTCAGAGCAGTGGAATTATCACCTACTGGAAAATTACCACGCACTGTTATCATTTACTAATTCAGCGATAATTCCACACCTGTCACGTCCATATCAAAATGAACCCGATAATTTTTCTATTCAACGTGATTTTATTACAAATTGCTTTGTTTGTTTGTGTTCATATTAGCCAAAGTCCGAAGAGCTGGGCTTTCTCGCGAAAATATGAAAAAAAACTCTTGCAATTAGAAAAAGTACATTTGCTATGCAAAATTATCGGTAATTTTGATGCAGTTGTGCATTGATCTCCAAAAACAACCCTAGTAGCTATCGAAAGCAACCCGCCAAATTTTATAATGCTCATTGACATACTAAATGATATTTTCTGACATGGGAAAAAATGAAATTTTTGTATGATTATCGATTTAGTACCCTTTTTTTCCAAGTATCGTCGCCATCTTGACATGCTTTAATGTCACAATGGCGGCGACTTTTCGGATCAAGGGTACTAAATTGGGAATGAGCTTGGAGGTGTCGGTTTATGATACATGACCCTCCTAACAACGTTAGGAAGAAGAAGGAATGTGTTAGTCTGACATTCCCATATTTATTCGAGTAATTCTATGAGGGCTATGTTCTGATAGAAACAAAATTGGTTCATTTTAACATTTTGTAAAATAGCCGTTCTTTCGGAGTCGGGCTATTTCGCCATAATATAATTAGGAACTTATGTATATGTTGATTTTAGGTGATACACTTTTATGCAAATTAATCGAAAATTTAATTTGTAATTTAATTAATAAGCCAGAAAATATATTTTTTTTGTAAAAGTATTTACGACTATATGTTTTAAAGGACGAATAGGTTAGGGCAAGTAAGATCTTATCACTTTGTTAATGTTCTATGAAATTTTGTGAGGCTTTGTTTATAAGATTTTATAAGATTTCATGAACCAAAAAATATTTTATGTGGAAGTATTTACAACAGTATATATAACTAAGTAAGTAAGTATACTAAGTATAGCTCTTTTAATTAGTTTTCATGTGGTCGAAAAAAAGGAAATTTTTATGAGATTTGTCTATGTAGTAAGTAAGATTATAAAAGAACAGTAAATGTATTATAGACCCCTATAAAATATTATAAAATTCCCTGAGAAACCCATAAAAATTATGGATATTATCCAACCCATCCCAGTATATATTTTTTTGAAGACAGCATTTAAAATTTTGTGAGTTTGTGAGGCTATAGAATCTATAGGAAGACTAATGGAAACTTGTGTTTTTATCAAGATTTAGCAAACTATTAACGAAATGAGATGTTCATAGAAACCTGTAATTTTATTAGTATGGCTGATCATAAAATCTTCCAAAAGTGTCATGTGCTCATATACAATCACATGATAAATTACACAAAAAAGGTGTAATCATAGAAACCTTAAGTTTAATGCGTCCGTTGGCTTATAAAATCTCTTAAAAAACTTCCATAAACCTATAAAATATTTGAAAATAAAATGGTTGTCATGTACTAGAAAGTTTTATATATATATTTAAAAGTTTAAAATTTTACCTCACAAAAGCTTATAATTATATATAGGGTTTGTTTTTTATGAGATTGAATACGGTTTTTTTGGTATGGCGGGATCTACAGGTCTCTCGTCATTTTGTTTCACATTTTGACCCCAGCAAGTATTATTGTCGTTATTTCAATTGTGGCTCTGCCTTTCCTCTGTTTTTTAAAAATTGAAAGTATATGGTCATTTTGAAATTAATTTGTTTCTTATTGTTTTTTACTACGATAATTAAAGACTCTTATGCCCTTTAGGGACATTTTTAATCCCTCAGGGATTAAAAATAATTTTAATCCCTGGGTGGATTTAAAGTCAATTTTTCCAAATTAAACAATAATTTTATTGAAATATTATTTATTTGTTAAAATGTATGAACGAAAAAAATAATTAGCATATGCATTACTTAAATCTAGTTCTTATTATGATATATATTTACATTTACATTTACTTGGGTGCAATTTGCAAGGCTTACGATGGGTGGACAGTTAGAGACAGCATTTTTAGTTATAGACGTATTTTGCACATACGTAGTAGTCGCCGCCGTTGTCGTCTTATTTTCTGAAATTGATCTTCCTATGGTTGATGCTGATGCCATATCGACATCGGAGGAGACATTGATAAAAATTTGATCGGCAACATTCTTCTTTTGAAACAATGAATTTTTAACATAACCTTCAGCAACCGAACCATTTCCAGCCACCATGTCTTTTCAACACATCTATTGTAAGTATGATGTATATAGATTTGCGTCTGGTAGTCCCAAGTAGCCAGCAATTCGCCTTGGTAGCTGTCCAAATGTATTTTTTCCTATGGGCTGACCCATGCATTTCCCATTTTTGTGAGACACAAAAAATCGTGTATGCTGTGTAGGTATCCTTAGACCAATATATTTTCTCACCATTTCCACTACATTCGTAGAGTTTTCACCGGACGTTTTTATCACAAACGAGCGATCCTTGCGAGCCTGATTTTGTGCCCCGTAGGTTTACCAGAAAAAAGCTTCACAAAATACTCCTATTAGTAAAGTTTTGTAGACAATCAATGGTGTTATTTTTAGTAGTACTATAAGGAAAATACTCAAAGTAAAGAAAAGAATCTTACATGTTGGGCTAGATATTCTTCATCTGGAGCATTTTGAAGAAAATCTCTTATATTATCGAAATCCAATGTCTTGGACTTTTCCGCCTCATAATGGTCATTCTGTCTCTTTAGAAATGCCGCGGGTTTACTATATTTGCTGATGTCGACGTTTGCTTCAGATATTATCGTCGCTTTGATCATCGAATATTGGCTCCATACAGAAGATGCCTTGAGATTCTTAGACTTTTGTAGGAAGTATGCCAGGAGCACCTTTTCATCCGAAACTGTTTCTTGTAAACCTCGCGAGATTTTTGTGGAAGAAGGCTAGCGATGGCCTCTTCCGCGGCCTCTTCAATGTTCATTTTCCAAAAAAATGCTGTACGATTTTTCTCGACTCACCGTTTGGTGACGCCGTTTAATAACAACAACTGACTGACATTTGTTTTGTGCCATAGCAACACTTCCATGGCACAATAAATTTTGAGTGAATCCACCATGCCAACAACAATCAATGACAACTATCAGTAATACGAGTCAATCTTGAAACTAGAGTACCGTTATGTGGTCTACTGTTAGTTTTGTGATTTTTTGTTTTTAGTTTCTCGCATTCTAAAGTTCATAAAATGGTATATAAACCTCGTGACTAAAGTGTATTTTTAATCCCTACGGTCGGGCTACAAACCTTTCGCTGCGGGATTAAAAGAGGCACTTTAGTCCCTAGGTCTATAATGTACTATTGATTCGATCCCGTCGTATTCATATGTAAAAATAGCATCTTTTCGATCGTTCCGTTCTAGAAAAAGGACCTGTGGTCTTTAGAGGGACTATTTTATACACATATGTGGTTGCATTCTTAAGATTCTATTGTGTCGTTGGTTTATGGTTTAAATAATAAATATGATGTTTCATTAACTCTGTTTTATTTAACGGTAAACGGAAAAAATGCCACTGGAAAAAAACCCTCTGGAAAAAATACCCGCAAAAAATCCCCAGGGAAAATTGATTGTTATATATTAAAAAATAAGTTAAAATACGTAAAAATAAAAAAAGTATTATTTTGGGTTGATTTGGGTGGGTCTAGCTTGAGTTGGGTTGGGTCTATGTTAGGTACAATAATTTTTTCTTGAGGTTTTTTTTTCGTTTTTTTTTCGGGTTTTTTTCGATTTTTTTTTTCTCAGATCCCAAAACACGGTAAAAGATTATAATTATCAATCAAAATCAAATTGTTTTTATACGAACCAAAGTATCTAATAATCCCCCTTAGTTTAAAAAATTTACCTATATTTTCTTGGAACATTAAATTTACTGCAGACAATCATTATCTCTTTTTTTAACGTATACAAAACCACCTATTTTACTTAAATTGTTTTGGGAAAAAACAAGTAAATCACGTTTCTTTAAGGGAATTATTGTCCCCAGGAACCAAATATTTAAATTTTATAGTTTTTTCGCTTTAGGAGCATTTGAGACCATTTTTTAATCGTTCAGTATTCTAAATTGTTTAACACATAGATTGGTTATTTAAATCAAAAACAAAAGAATTAAAAAGTGGCAGAAAAAAAAAACAATAGGTTAAATCGCGAAGCAATCTGGTTTTTTGTTTGTTTTTTTTAGGAGGTATAAAACTCCATTTCTGACTCGCGTGGTTTGCGAAACTTCTTAACTTTTTGTAGCAAACCCTTACGTCACCAATTGCGAGAAACTGATAGCTAGTTTTTCTAAACTTGTATGACAATATGCCATTTTTTTCATATACCATTGAGAAAGCGATCGACAATCAAGAGTGAAGAGGCCTATAAAATGTATTGGCGGGCGCGATGCACTGTGATGCAGGTGCGTAGTGTGTGGCGCGAGCCCACCTGCCCCCTAAGCCTCGGTACACAGGTGCCACCCTCATGATATGCGGTCGTTGTAGCCGATGCTCCTTGGCCACGCACCTTCTCACACATATATAACGGTCATCATGGCCCGCTTCTTTCCTTCAACGGTCTGACAACGACATCCCTAGTGACACTTGGGTGATCTTATTTTGGTCAGATTTTTGGATGGTCTATTACCTTTGCCTTTAAGCTACATTTTAATGTTGAATTTTGCAGTGGCGATCCCAGGAGGGGGGCGGGGGGGGGGGAGCGCCCGCTCTAGAAAAAAGTAGACAACAAAGATGCTGGTGGTAAACCTGAAATCTTGGGAGAAAAAACGAGAAATTGCAGAACGTTCCTTTCAAGACATTCTAGAAACCCTCCACAGTATTTTGGGACAGACACAACAAACGCATGACGTACAGGGTGATTCATTATATTTGGACACCCCGGTTATAGCCGTTAATATTAGAGATAGAAAAAATGTTTTAAGGTAAGATTTTAATAATTTTGTCCAAATTTTTTGAAAACTTTGACAAATGCTGTCAAATGTCATTCCATATGAACAATTTTGACATCAACTTTTTTATTTTAAATTGAACACGCTGTATTTTTTATTTTGTTAAGTTTTGTTTTCCTTTCTTATTTCAAAATATTTCAGTTGTCGAGGTTCGTTAAACAGTTTTCGAGATATTGCATGTTTTTGGTGGATTTTTGCACTCCCGTTAATGCTCTTAATATTAAAGATAGAAAAAAAAGTTTAGAGGAAAAAGTTGTTCAGTTTTTATGGACTTTATAAATATTTTGCCAGAAAATGTCAAATGTAATTTTTATGTCAAATGTATAAAAAAATATACTAAATCAGGACTACTCTATTTTTAAATACGAACGACAATAATAACAACAACAAAAAATTTACTAATCTAACAAATACCCGAACACATCACCATTTACTTCAATTCAAAGTTCATAACGCCTTCTTATGCCAGAAATCTCGTTGATTATTTTATTTCTCAGGTTTCTATTAATATTAATTGCTTCATTATTTCCTCCATTTTTAATTTCTTTTAAGGTGATCGGGCGATTTTAGTAAATTTAAAGTCTCCTTTAAATCGTCCCACAACGAAATATCCGGAGGTGTTAAATCTGGCGAGTTTGGTGGCCATGATATGGTCCCATTTGAACCAAGCCATATGGGATAATTTTGATTTAGAAAATTTGTTATTTCTCGAGTATAGTGAATTGATGCCCCTTCCTGCTGCCATATTATTGGGTGCTCTTGGATATCCAATGGAAGGTTATTTTTACCGAGGAAATTTTAACGGAATAAGATATTTAGCATTTTGGAAGGTGATATTGAAAATTCCATCAATACCCTTCATCTGTAACAAATTTTCTAAATCGAAATGACCACATATGGTTTGGTTCAAATGGGACCATACCATGGCCACCAAACTCCCCAGATTTAAAAGCTCTGGATATTTGGTTGTGGGACCATTTAAAGGAGACTATTGACTCTAATCGCCCGAACGTCTTAGAAGAAATTGAAAATCGAGGAAATAATGAAGAAATTAATATTAATAGAAACCTGAGACATAAAATAATCAACACGACTTGTGGCCTAAAGGCGCATTTACACAGACAAACTTTCCTTTGATGTTGTAATGCCGACAAACATTTACATGAGCCTCTTGAGCAAAATGTTCAAAGAAAAGTTCGAGCAAAATCTCGTACAAAAAGACTCACGGAAATTTTGGAGAGAATGTTAAGCAAAATTTGTTTGAAGAAATGTTGGTATAGAAATTTCTTACAAATTTAAATTTTATATTCATTGAACTTAACTAAAAATAGAAAGACTAAGTTTTAAAACAAGGTATTTTTAATAAAGTGCTTTCCGACGGAAAAACGATTTGATGTCGAAATTCACATTTTACCTCATAAGCAACTTCGACTGATCTGATTTTTATAGGGAATATGCCGGTATACTTGTAACTTTTTTGGGGTTGTAAAAAAAAACGAGAATAAAAAAAATAATAACTGGCACTCTTTTATTGCTGTTGCCTGTAAAATGTAATGATAAAAATTTACGTTTAAAAGAATATAATACAATAATAATTAAGTCAAATTAAAAAAACTCTCTAATTTTATTAAATCTCAAATATATGAACAAAAGCACGTTCAGTCTAAATAATACCCGTTTATTACCCACTTTTACAACCCTACGATCCCGACCCTTGTCTAAAAAATATAATTTACCAGTAATAGACCAGACTTTTGAATCGGAATGTTGCCCCTGTTTGCATATTGTTTGTTCAGTGTCAGTAATCGACCTTGATTATTACATTAAATTGACAGTAAATATCTATCTTCAGCATTTTCATCAACCTTTTGCTTTTTTAAGCAACCCTTGGGGCCTTAAACTAACTAGGTAAATCTGGTGTGAGGAATTAAAAAAAAACAATCAAAGCTAAGGGTAAAGTAAAGTTACAAAAATATGTTTAAAAAAAAATCCCCTCCCCACCACTCCTCATAGTCGTGAGGCGCGGATTACCGTTTAAAAGTGCAAGTTTTTTGTCGATATGTGAAATACTCAAAATTTTTTTGGAAAAGAAAAATTTTCCTGGGTTGTTTTTCGAATTTAGGAAAAAAACCCTTGGAAATAAAAAAAACTCGCAAGAAACTCCCAAAAAAACCCCCGGGCAAAAAAATCCGGGAAAAACCCTAAGAAAAAAAATATTATAAGTAACTCTAATCCATGTGACAAAACTGGCTTGGCTTCTTTTCACAAAAATTTAAAATAAAAGTTGGTGTTCCATTTTTTTAAAGAATTGAGATCACTGATCACTGATGTGAAATTTTATTTATTCTCATCTTTAAAAATATGTTTCCAAAACAGAGAGCGATAATTTGCTCAAAAATTTACCCCAACAAAATGTTGAAAGAAAAGCTGACAAAAATGTTCACGCAAAAAATTTTAGATCTTTTGCACGAGCTTTTGTTTGAGCATGTTCGTCTGTGTAATTGCGCCTTAAGAAGGCATTATGAACTTTATGTTGAAGTAAATGGTGTGTTCGAGCATTTGTTACATTGGTAAATTTATTGTGGTCGTTGTTGTTGTCGTTCGAATTTAAAACTAGAGTAGGCCTAATTTAGTTTGGTTCTTTATTCATTTGACATAAAAATGACATTTGACATTTTATGGCAAAATATATATAAAGTCCGTAAAGAAGTCAACAACTTTTGCTTTTAATTTTTTTTTCTATCTTTAATATTCATGGCACTAACGGGAGAAATCTACCAAAAATATGCAATATCTCGAAAACTATTTACCGCACCTAGACAATTGATATAGTTTTGAAATATGAAAGGAAAATTAAACTTGACAAAATAAAAAAATACAGTGTGTTGAATTTAAAATAAGAAAGTTAATGTCAAAATTTGACATATGGAATGACATCTGACAGCTTTTGTCAAGTCAAAAAATTTGGACTAAATTATTAAAATCTTACATTAAAACATTGTTTCTATCTCTAATATTTACCGTTACTTATAGAGTTTCCATTTAGAAACAAGTTTTAGAGAAAATCATTTCGGACATAAGATCAAGATTCAATAACGAGAC
This sequence comes from Oxystoma pomonae, assembly GCA_963921995.1. Lineage (NCBI taxonomy): Eukaryota > Metazoa > Arthropoda > Insecta > Coleoptera > Brentidae > Oxystoma > Oxystoma pomonae. The sequence goes on along the minus strand of OY998166.1, from coordinate 73,124,338 downwards.
TGAAGTATTTTTGACCTGAACATATTCATGCCAAGTTTTGTACAACGTGAAGCCAAAATAAGACAAAATAATTTAATGTCGTTTTCAAATACTATAAACTGTTTGATTAATCCAAAACACAAATTCTTGAACTTTTAATGTGAGAAGTCAGTATTAGGAAAGAATATTGGTCAGAAGTAGGCAAAAGCTTAAATCAAAACATAATGATAACGCTTTCGAGTCAATGAACAAGTGTGACGATATTTTTCTGTTGATAAAAACATTCTTGGATGTTTGCCAGTAAGTAATGCTTCGTCAGAAAGAAGCTTCTCCTGCCTAATAACCAAAACAATATGACGGAAATTCGTCTGTGGGGCTTAGCGTTGCTGTATATCAACAGATATATTGAAATTGACATTGAGCAAGTTATTGCACAAAAAAAACCGGAAACGACCTTTTTTTTGAGAAAGGCATCTAATATTTGAGATATTGCAATATAAAAGTTAATGTTTCATTTTAAAAAGCTTCTTAGACCTAAAAAAAAGAAGTATTTAGCTATTAGGTTTTGTTTGTGGTTTGTTTGTTATCTATGTTTTTTTTAACTGAAAAAATTATACGCAGTTACTTAAGCGCGGATTTCAGGGGAGTAGTTTTTACCCATGAAAAACAATCAAGATGCCATGTTCAATGTCTTTGAGGAAATTTATACAGGCTTATATGAAAACGAAATTATGGCCACGGTCTGTTGTGATTTTTCTAAGGAATTTGATTGTGTTAATCATAACATAATGCTTCAAAAGTTGGAAAAATATGGTTTTTGAGAAATCGCATATTTGTGGTTGGAATCCTACTTTGAGGGAAGAGAGAAATGGGTTAAAATAAGCAGTGAAGAGTTATCTCTGTTACCACTAAAAACTGGCGTTCCTCAAGGGTCTGTTTTGGGTCAGGTTTTATTTCTTATGTACCTGAATGACACAAATTATGTACCCATCAGAGATAAACTTACTTCTTTTGCCGATGATAATACCTTAACTTGGCGGGGAAAGAATGTTGCAGATCTGAAAAGAATCATATCAGGAATGGTGTGACCCAAAACTACTTTGTTTTAACACTAAAAAGCCAATATTATAACATTTAAATTCTCTTATAATGATTCAGTTTTGGAAGCACAGCCAATTGAAAACAAAACAAGCTATCGGTTCTTGGGCATCCAGGTGGACAACCAACTTAAGTTCAATGAGCATATCAAAACCTTAAATCATAGATTGGTCAGTGGCCACTATACAGTAAGAATAGTAGTGAATGAGCTAGGTTTGGATACTGCGGAATTGGTATACTTTTCGTTGGTGGAATCACACATTAGATATGCCATTTCATTTTGGGACAATTGCTCAGATGGGCAGGTCGAGTTTGTCTGCGTCAGTCTACACAACTCGGCAACACTTGCCGATTCGAACACCTATCCCAAAATCAGCACTGACTCAAAATTTAAAAAAAAAAAATTTAAAAAGCAGACAGGTTTTTAATAATCTTCCTACAAACTTAAGGGAAATTGCCTTTCTTTCAATTCTTTATTGTTTATAAAATTAAAAAGTTTATAACAATGAGTTCCGCTAAGCCTAATGATGTGCACAGCAATCTAAATCTAAATATGATCTTAAAATTAAAAAGATAAAAAAATGTATATATATAAATGTATAGGTAATTAAGAAAAATTAAATACAATGGTTATTATATGATTAAAGTATATTTAAAGCATTTAGTTTTCTGTATAAATAAAGTTTAGGCAGAGAAAAAAAAGAATGAAAGCTAGATCATCAGTTCACCTCTACACAAAGAACGTAGGTATATATACAGTTCATTCCAAATCATTAGGCTTAGCGGAACTCATTGTTATAAACTTTTTTAGTTTTATAAACAATAAAGACTTGAATTGCCTTTCTTAAAAAATTTAGGCTTGTGGTAAAAATTTTTTGTATGATAAAGCCTATTACAAACTAGTAGACTATTTTGATGAAAGGTTTTAAATGTTAATATTATTTATTTTTTTTATTTCTTTTTTTAAACTCATTCCATTGTTGCTGTGATTTGTTTTTTGTATTGTTATCATTTTTATTCTTTATACAGTTACCTGTGATTTTTATTTTGTTACACTAAGGCTTTTACTTTATAAATTTGGGATTGACATTTTAATATTATCTAACTATATTTATTTTTAGACTATTTAGATCATAAACTATGACAATAAAATATATTTTGGTTGATTGATTGATTGAACCCAAAAATAAAATTTGGCGGTAACTGTAGTAGACTTACCTTTTTCGTTGTTTTTTTCTTACTTAATTATAAAATATGTGCGTTTGTGTGTAAATACATCAACTCCACACCAGTATCACAAAAAAAAATAAATTACAAACCAAAAATCAATTTTTTTGTTAAACAAAACAAACTTTCTAACCAAAAATCTTCCACCACAGAATCACACCAAGTTTGGTTGGTTGGCTTTTTAACAGTAAATTGGTGCCAGTAACGGGTTCAATCCTTACTCCGGCATAAATATTTTTTTTTTACTTTTATAATTATTTTGTGGTTATGTCCTTTACCTAACCTAAAAAAAATGTTCATTTGTTTTTGTTTGTAAAATGTAGAACGAGTCCCGTTAGTTTAAATGTTTTTTATTTTTACTTTTTTACACTTTTTACACTTTTGTAATATTCTTTAAATGCTAATCTCTACCGTGACGTTTTACATACCAGGTAATTACTATTTTCTTTTCTTTTTTAAATTTTGACGGTTCTTGCAATTAGAATTAGCTTACTAGTATATCGTAATTGGTAGGTCTGAAGATGCCTATGTAGGCGAAACACGTGTCACCTACCAAATTTTGAATAAAAAATATTGTATTTTGAGACTTTATGACTTTGAGTTTCCCAAGTTGAAGCATTAGCGCCAGTGGTTACGTTTAATAAAGGTAACCGCGTATCAGAGCGCTACTGCGCCTTGGGCGCCCGCGCATAATAATGCTACATTTACATTGAATTCGATCTCCAATTTAATTGTTGAATTTGACAGCTTACTATATGGGAACCCACAGAATCATTTACATTCGAATTTGACTCATTTAGGTCCCAGCAAAAATGTGTCATTTTTATTAATATCTGACATGTATGAAATGGGATCGATACTACTAATAAGATGTTGTTGTAACTTTTCTGCAATTGTACAGTAAAAATGATTTAGTGCATTAGGATCCAAGTCAGACTTTGGTTGCAAAACGAAACTTTTACCTGTAATTTCGTTCACTAATTTCCAATTTTCTTTAGATACATTGAATGATGATTCTATTTTTTTTGCCAAAACTTCTGTTTTGCAATTTTGATAATGTTTTTGTATATACTTTTATATTTTTCAAAATAGGCTAAAAACTGTGGAATGTTAGTAAATTTTCGAATAACTTGAAGTTAACGGAAGTTTTTTGCTGAAACTTTTGTACCAGTTGTAATCCAAACTTTTTTGTTTTTCATTTTAATTTTTTGCAACTGAAAGTATTTTAAAAAGATATTGCTTATCTGATTATGGAATGCGTCAAGTAGGGATTCCGCACCAAGAATGGACAACCAACTCAATACTGAACAGGCAGCTTTAAATTTTTGATAATTATTTCTGGTAAAAAACGGCCATAATTTGGGCGGTGTGTTCATTACTTACCTAAAATTTGCTAAAACAGCTCGTGATCAGAGATGCCAGCAGGAATAACAGTACAATCTATAAAGACATAATCTATTTTTGTTTTTGAGTGAGAAGTAATACGGGTAGATTCGTTCAAAAGCACTATTTTTAACATCTTCATTTACGGTAAAGGTAACCATAAGAGTATTGAAATTTGCCGTTAAACTGTCTGGCCAAAATCACCCTACTCTTATAATACAAATATACAGGGTGGATTGTTTAAATGGAACGCTGCTTCTAGAGGCTTTAGGGAAGAGGTTTTAAAAAACGCTAAAAGCGAATCCTTAATGATTTTTTACGGACTTTCTGCCCATGATAAAAAAAAATTGGGGCTCCCAACTGGAGACCCAGGGCCTACCAAGTATTTTTTTTTAATGTAAAGGTACCACGTGTGGTACCTTTTTGGAAAGCTTGTTAAAAAATAAACATAACGCACTAGTTTTTTTTGACATCTCTCAACCAGTGCGTCAAAAATTAAAAAAGATATATTTTTTTCTCAATTGTTTGAGCTCCAAAATAAACTACGTATTTACTAAGCGGAATAAAGAAAATACCACACAAGGACATTATTGGTAGCCCATTTGGGGGCTGTCACTGAAGGCCCAGGGCCTACGAACATTTTTTTCATGACGAAGTTCCACTTGTGGCATCTTTTTGTAAAGATTGTTAAAAAAAGTTAAATTCGGTTAAATACATTTTTTTGACATCTGTCAACCCATGTGTCAAAAATTTTTAAAACCTATTTTTTGTCAATTGTTTTAGCTTCAACATAAACTACATATTTCTTTATTTACAACGTGGAATAAAGAAACTACCACACAAGGATATTATTGGAGTAAATTTTTAAACACATTTTTTAACAAGCTTTCCAAAAAGGTGCCACAAGTGGTACCTCTTCATAAAAAAAAATGTTGGTAGGCTCTGGGCCTTCAGGGAGGGCCTCCAAATGCGTCGCCAATAATGTTTTCCTGTGGTATTTTCTTCATTCCGCTTAGTAAATAGAGTTTTTAGTTTATTTTGAAGTTAAAACAATTGACAAAAAATACGTATTTTTTTAAATTATTGACAGATTAGTCAAAAAAAACTAGTGCATTAAATTTATTTTGTTAAAAGCTTTCCACTGCCACGAGTGGTACCTTCTCATTTAAAAAAATATTTGGTGGGCTCTGGGCTTCTAGATTTTTTTTTATCATGGGCGGAAAGACTGAAAAAATCATTAAAGATTCGCTTTTACCTTTTTTTAAAACCTCTCCCTTAAAGCCGCTAGAAGCACGGTTCCATTTAAAGAATCCACTCTGTATATACCGGGTTATGCGTTTACCTCCGCAACAAGGGGATGAGACTGTATTTTCCTCTCTGTACTTTTTAAAACGTTTCTAGCAGTGTGATTTTCTGGTAAATTTTTGAATAATTTAACAGAAATTAAGCCAATAATGGAAAAATGGTAATGGTGGGTACTCAGCACACCAAGCATAAAAAATGAATTGGTGTTTTTTTTTAGTGGTGTAGCAACAATTTCTTGACAGATTCTTCGTCGCATTTATGTCAACTTCTGAAAATGTCATTCCCTAGAAAGAAATTTTCAGTGGCTCTGCATTTGTAACTGAAAATGATATATAAAATAACTAAATACTTCAACATTAAAAATATTTTAAATTGAAGAAGTTGTCCATTGGTGGAGGGATTTCAAATAAATGAAAAAGCTTTGCTCATTCTCCACTGTTTTATTAAAAATTCACCCAACATGTTTCAACAGTATAGACTGTCATCTTCAGGGGTGTACCTAGGATGGTGCTACAAGCATGGCGGCATCTTGTGCCTATGGAAATTTTAAAAGCTACATAGCTTATTGTTGGGTGGAGAACGAATTTTTTTTAATTAGGAATGTAAAATATTAAAAACTGAAGGGAAAAATTTTTATATTTGAGTTGGTAGGGACCTGAACCCCATGTTTGAGGGTCAGGCATCCCCTATATATTTAAAAAGGAAAATAATTTTACTAATAAATTAATAAATTTAAATTTAGAAAATCATTTTATTAATAAATTAAAATTTAAGCAGGAAGACTTTTAAATTGGACAGGTGTATCATTCCAGAACAAATAAAAAATTTTGTTGTTGTAGTTCTGGAATGATATACGTGTCCAATTTAAAATTTTTCCTGCTTAAATTTAAATTTATTAATTGATTAGTAAAATGATTTTCCTTTTTAAATTTATAGGGGTTACCTGACTCTCAAACATTCTTGTTCTCCACCCACGTTCTTCACCCAACTATAAGCTAAGTAGCTGATAAAATTTTTCCATAGACACAAGAGTACACCCCTGAAGATGACAGTCTATACTGTTGAAACATGTTAATTATAATTAATAATAATAAAACTGTGGAGAATGAGCCAAGCTCTTTCATTTATTTGAAATCCCTCCACCAATGGACTACTTCTTCACTTTGAAATATTTTGAATGTTGAAGTATTTAGTTATTTTATTTATCATTTTCAGTCATAAATGGTAAGAAAAAGCAATTGCGAACTCTCCCCTCCCCCCTCATAATACTTTTACCTACTCCCCCTCGCCGTTACTTAATTTATGGACGCCACTAAGAGGTTGCAATGTGGAATTTAGGCGTAAGGCAAGGTCTGGGAGAAATGCAGGGAGGAAGGAGAGTGGGCGCACCAAAACGAAACAAAAATAAGCAAATCCCCAACAACTCAAAAATGCATTTATTTGCTTGCGCGGTATATTCTGTCACTTCTCCCTGAATCAACTTAAAAGTGAGATGCCATACGTTCCTATACAAAAACGCGCTGGAATATCCAATTGAAGCAAAAAAAAAGGCCAGGAATTTGTTGTTTCTTGTAATTTAAATACTTCAAAATATCTATATTTAACAAAAAAAATCAACTAAATCGTGATTGTTTTCTTGGCCGTGGTCTTATTAGTTGGGGGGCATATGGACTTCCGTGGGCTTTTTGATGATGATTTTACGAAACCTGTTTTAACCGGTTAGTAATAGGCCACTTAACATCACCCTGCCTGTGAACAGCCTCGAAAGTGCTGCAGTCCAAAAGTGAGGTTAGGACGACAAAATATGTTTTTAAATCTTAACGGTTTGACCTACGATAATGAAGTTTGGTACTCATATTGGCCCAGGTGGGTTTACACCTTAAATGCCTAGTATTTAAACTTTCCTTAAACGTTTTAATAAAACTCCTAGAAGTCAATAACGATCGTTTGCCCAAAAAATGCTTTAACAGACAGCTGGCATTGAAATACTCAAAAACTCAATTTAACTGGGCTAGCTCTAAAAAATATTCATTTACCTTGATTTTGGACAGCTATGACCTAGTCTCTCTTATGCATTAATCAAATCCAAAAAATATAAATTGCTCAAAATGTTTCGTAAAAGTGGTTTGAATCCGATCGCAGCATATAGCTAAAAACTGAAATTTCACTAACTTTTACTTCATTCTGACTTATCCGCCTAATCTAGCGGCCAAATAACCCTCCCCTCATCTATAAAATAAAATAAATTTCTATTGAAAAAAACTTTTAAAGAAGCTTTTATTCAATGTACTCAAGTAGAAAACAATTTTGTATCTTTCTTATACCATAATAAAACCGATGGGCGCAAATTAAAAATTTTAACTTTAGATAACGTATATCGGTCACATCGACGATTCACCTAAGAAACAGTTGTATTACTCTATAACATAAGGACATTTTCAAAGGCTTGGCAAGCACGGCAATCTCACCCGTTCTCAACTTCTTTAGATGCGAGCATTTTGTTTAAAGTTCGAATAGAAGAATAAATTAGTTCTTCTTTTGTAGTTCTGTCTTTGTCACCGTAAAGTTAAAATTTTTAATTTGCGCCCATCGCTTTTATTATGGTATAAGAAAGATAAAAAATTATTATCTACTTTTAAGTGCATTTAATAAAAGCTTGTTCTTTAAAAGTTTTTTTAATAAAAATTTATTTTTTAATTTTTAGATTTGTACCCAAATTCGTTCATTTTTAATCCGCCATATTGAAATTTTCCAATCTGATCGAAAATTCATATCCCCTTCCCGAAAAACCCCTGTATGCCAATTTTGATTTAAATCGATCAAACTAAATCTTTTACGCCCTCCACTTCCCTCGTTAGAGAGAAGTGTGTTCCTAATAATACCATATTATTGTATTGTCGCCGGAACTATAAACGCACACCAAATTTGAACACAATCGGACGTGGATAAGTCAGTTAAAATTGGTTAGCAAAGCATGACCGAAAATCGTCCATCTTGAGTCCGCCATATTGAATTTTAAAAATCTGATCAGAAATTCGCATTCCTTATCCTCAAAAGCCCCCGAATACCAATTTTGGTTGAAATCGGACAAACTTAGGTGTTTTCCCCATCCACTCCCCTCGTAGGGGGCAGAGGTGCCTAATAATGACATATTATTGTATTGTCACCGAAACTATAAATGTATATCAAATTTTCGCGTTTTAGTTAGCTTTGAACGTATGTGGCGGCCATATTGACAATTAACTAATAACTGTCAACAGTGTCAAAAATGGCGGCGGCATACGCGTAAAAGGGTACTAAAACAGACGGTGTTGGCTGGCCTCGGTTAGTTAAAATTGGTTAGCAAGTGCCCCAACACATCAAATTTCAACGAAATCGGGCTTACTTCAACTGTACCCTCCCACCCCCTTCGAGTAGAAGGGAGTTGTCAATTTCATCACACTATATTCTTGTGTTGTCACCGCAACTATATAAGCATGCCAAATTTGAAGCCGATCGGATGTCGGGAAGTTGGTCAAAATTAAGTTGCAAAATTCCACCCGAGCAAACATATATAGATACATTGCAAGTTAAATAAAAGCTTGTAAAAACAGATTTGAGGATGAGGATAAGACTATTAACCAAATGTCCTGTGCATAAACCATACTGAAATAGAACGTTCTCGTGGTGTATGTCGATCCAGGATATCCATTAGTGGAACCTATAAAGAAATTATTCAAAGGTTATAGCAATATTTCTACGTCAAAAAGCTGCGGTTTTGAGCAGATAATTTCGCATGTTCAAGACATTAAGTGCGTGATTTTATGTCATCCAATTTATAAAATAAGTAGCTGCTTACCGGGCCCACCGTGTTCAGTAATTACACACTTTAAACATTCTTTTAATTTATGTTAAACTTGTCTCCAACCGGAAGCCTTTTAGTTGAGAAAGTTAATGACAATGATTGATACTTATCAACTTTCCGAAAAAAAATTGTATAAAAAACATTGCAATTGATTTTTGGTGAGCACAATCGGCTCGACTAAAAAAAAAGCCTCAAAAAGGCAAGAAATTAATCGGACTATAAAATATACAGCAAAACAAAATCGAAATGATTTTAAATTTAGCAAATTTGTCATAGAAAGTGTACATCTTTTAAATAACTTGGAGTAGTATTAGGTTTTTTGGTAGAAGTTATTGACCCAAAAATGTTTTTAGAAACTTTTGTTGGTACACAGAAAAAAAATATTGATTCATTGCCAAAGTTTTGACCGTTTTATTTGGCCATTATCAGAGCTCGAAAGTTTTTGTGTCTCAACCTGTTTACAGTTTAGTACTTTTTGCGTGATGCTGTAACCAACAAACAGATAGATGATTCTGACAAAAAAAGGCGTGGTAAGGTGAAGAGGGAGGTGGAGGGGTGAAGAGAGGGTGAAACTACAATTTTTAACACGCGAAGAGGTAAATAGTGCTAGGCGCTTTTACGTACCTACTTAAAGATACGGCGCTCGCATGCGTAGCGTACTTTTGAAACCAATTTAACGCATGGGCAAATGAGCATCACGTTAGCTCTTTCCCACTTATTTTGGTAGTTTAAGTTGGTCATAGAACGTATCCAATGTACAGGGTGATCGGTTATAAGAGTTCTGTCTAACAGCCGCAGAAGAACCAAACAAAAACTGGTTGAAAGGGTATTTTATATATTTCGATATTTTCGACTTCTCCACAAAATTAGATTTTTAAAAATACCATATAGTATGGGTCTGCATGTAACCGTTTTCGAGATATTTCAATTTGAATTAAGTAGATATTAATTAATTCGTATTATTGTATGCATAATCACAACAATTAAAAAGCTGTCAAACTAGAACTTACTTAACTTTCCAAATAAATAGTTAGCTGTGACAAACAAAAATGGCGGCGTGTTGAAAGCAGGACGTCAGAAATTACTTAGCATTTATTATAATACAATAATAATTCAAATTAAAATATCTGGAAAACGGTTGCATGCAGACCTATACTATATTGTATTTTTAAAAAGCTAACTTTATGGAGAATTCAACACTGTCTAAATATATAGGATGTTCCATAAAAATGTATGCTATTTGAATTGAATAATATTTATTAATGATTTTGAGGTCCTTATAAAATACCCTTTCACCCAGTTTTTCTTTGGTTCTTCTGTGGCTATTAGCACTGGCGCACGCAGGAATTGACTTCGGGGGGGGGGGTTAAATATAAATATTAAAAAAAACTTTATTTGAAGTAAAAATGTGACCATAACCAGGCTTCTCGCGGGGGGGGGGGGGGGTTAATCCCAACCCCCCCCCCCCTCGGTGCGTCACTGCTATTAGAAAAAAGTTATCTCAGGGAACACTTATAACCGTAGTATGTGGCCACCTCGTACGTGTCATCACCAACTTAAAATGTCTAATAGAGACTTTAAGTTGGTCATGACACGTACGAGTTGACCAGCGGTATACGTGAAATTTTCCGGCTCGGATGTTTCTGTCTTTTACATTTTATTACCATGTATTTCATCTTGCTTTCTTTGATTCGGCCGCTCGTCGAGATCTAGGTTGGCGACATTGGTTTCTTAATTTTAAATAGTAGTGTGGGAACACTGACTATCAACAGTGTCAAAAATGACGTTTTTAGAAAGGTTATTTTTGTTGTTGTTTTTTAATACAAAAATAAAAAAGTGAAGAACCAAGCAATAAAAACCATTTAAAAGACAGACAAATGTTTGAACGGCCACGCCATGATAATCTTTCTCATTTGGTCTGGGGAATGTGCAAGTTTTGAACAAATAAATTACAACATGGGGTACTGTCAACCATTGCTTCTGGCGCTCCTGCTCAAGATAAACCTTCATTAAGTTGATCTCTGAATCTGAAACAGGAACTAAAACGTCTAGGGATAGATATGCGCCAACAGTTTATAAATCCGAGGTTGTTATAGGCCTAGCAGACAAGAAAACTAAATGAATAGAGGGAGATATGGAGTTTGATAATAGCATAATGGATCAGCTGAAAACCAGAGCGATGGCAAGCGATCACAAAAAAATACATCTTTGGCACATCGAATTTTAAAAAATTAGAACAATACTTCATGAGTTTTAAAAAGAACATTAAAAAAATTGGTAATGCAGTGTACGGTTTTCTGCCATTTTTGATTTAAAAAAAAAATCTTTATGGGGGCACCTACTAGGGTCCCTAGGACCCCAAATCCGCCTGCGCCCAATTTTTTTTTAAGAGAAAAAAGGGTGCCCGGAGGGGAGTTAATGTGTTTTTTTGATTGTTTTGGCTTGGGTTGGATTACGTTGGGTTGGACTGTGTTTGATTGGGTTGTTTTAGTTTAAAAAAAAACAAAAAAAATCGAAAAAAAACAATCGGCGCAGGCGGATTTGGGGTCCTAGGGACCCTAGAAGGTTCCCCCATAAATAATTTTTCATAAAAAGTCAAAAATGGCAGAAAACTGTATACTGCATAGTTACCAAAATATTAATTTTAATATGTATTTTATCAGTATATTTTTTTTTCTTTTTCTTGTTGTCATTTTCATGTGTTTGTAACTTTCTATATGTAATTTTAAGTAAGTAGTTTAAGATTTCATTGTCAATTTTTGTGATATTGTAGCCAGTATTTTTTTGAGATTTTAAGACCAGTAATTATAAGATGTTTTAGCAGTTTACTAGAAATAAAGAAAAATCAATATTTATTTTTTAATCTTTATTAACAAAACCTTAATGTTAACATTGTTTAATATCTAAATGACATTTTATAGATATTCTTAGGTTAAATTTATTTTAATGTTAATTTTTAATACTAAAGTTTGATGTTTATTTATTCAATTGTGACAATGTTTTTTTTTTAACAATTTTTGTAATAAAAGTTTTCTGATTCTGGAGAATTCAGCAGAAAAAGTTATTACTAAGATATCCTTAAGTTTTGGTAAGTTTTCAACATTTGACATTTTTTTTTGTAGATTCGTTTTTTAAGGATGATGCACTTTCATTATGGAAACTGGCTTTCTGTGTGATCTATCATTGCCCCATAGCAACAACTAACAAAAATGGCTAAAAATGTTACAGTTTTTGTTTTGAAGCATGTTTGTTAAATACTAAGTGGCAACATAACAATTGAAATTTGGTTTTTGTTAAAAAAGTCATTTCTTGGTCATATGAATTTAATATTTTTTATGTTTGTGATGCCAGTGCGACGCAACCTATATTTTTCTGCTACTTATTCTCAGACTACAATTTGGTTCATAAATATTATTTACATTTTCACAAAAAGTGCAAAAAACTGATTTTAGGGAAAAGCCAGAATACCAAAATGTTTAACTTTGAACGCAAAAACACTGTGGAGCAATGATAGATTTTTATCAGGAAAATGAAACCTACAACATGTTCGGTTTTGAGCAAAATCCCACATCCTTTATAAAAGATAGAGCTACAAAAAAAATGTTGAATGCTGAAAACTTACCAAAACTCAAGGATATCTTAGTAATAACTTGTTAACTTAGGGTCGACACAGATGTTTGTTAATAGGTTTTTCCGCCAAGATCTTCAAATATTGTAAAACTCCATGCTCGACTCCATGTGCCAAAGATGTACTTTTTTTGTGATCGCTAAATGTTGCTTGACTTGCCATGGCTCTGGCTTTCAGCTGAGCCATATATGGTATTATGAAAGTCAGTATCTCCCTCTATTAATTTATTTTTTATTACTGTATCACGTTGGTGCACTTGTTTCTTTACTTTTTTGTTTTTGTATTAAAAAACGACAACAAAAATAACCTTTCAAAAAAATGTCAATTTCAATCATATTTTGACACTATTGACAGTCAGTGTTCTCACACTAATATTTAAAATTAAGGAAATCAATGTCGTCAACCCAAATCTCCACAACATGGCGGCGAAAATAGCGGAAGACATGCGGCAGTGATTTTCCTGCAAATTTCCCATAGGTATTAGCAATCCATTTTAGTGTTTTTACATCCGTGCCCGTGGGCAAAACTCGCTGCGTATTTGATGACATCTTCACGTTAGTTAGTTTAGTTACATGCCGCAAACGCTATGCTACGTAGGATTGTAGGTTAGCGTCATGTATGAACATTATACATGCAAATGACGTGACCTTGATGAAAAAGCTTAACGATAGTCCGCAGAGATTGGACTTTGATATCTGTATTCCAGCGGAAGTCTTTGCTTTTGTACAGATAAAAGGAAGACAGAATATTGCTCTATATTCCACGTTTGCGTGTACGACCTATGACCAACTTAAAGTGTCTAATGTCCTCTATGTTGCTAACGTAGCAACTTTTGCTGAAGAGCGATAAAAAGTCAATAATTAATCCGACAAATCCCACGTCTACGCCTAGGCCCCTTGTACGTATTATGACCCACTTAAACTGACTATATTGCCTCTATTTTCTGGATCCGTCATTCGCCTGGTTTAAAATTGCGCCTATTCGAAAATATAAATATATAAATAAATCAATTCATCACAATTGCATGTACGAATGTTCCTCAAATTGTCACTTATTTTCGTGGTTGCCAGTTGCCATAAGACTAATTACATGTGTATGCCCAGCATTTTCGGAATGACACTCATTTTCGAATTCGAAGTTATTTTTTGTAAGAAAAACCGGTGGACTCCAATTAAATCAATTATATTATCGGTATTTATTTTTACTTAAGGCTTACATTTGTGAATCAGGTAGGTATTTACGTGGAATATGCGTGTTAAATGCTAACAAAGTCAGGTGTCCCTCGTAGTTCAGTTCTTAGCCCAAAATTAAGAAATATGCAGACAATATAATAAAACTTTTAGCTCGAATAAACTCTGTTGATCATTACAAACTGAAAATAGATTTAACGCTCTAAAGTGCGATTGGTACGTATTTTGTTTATACGGGCCTCGTCAAGAGCTTTTTTATGAAGGCGGTTTGAAAATTTTGTCATATAAGCATCAATAAAAACGTTGCAAACACTAAATCCCTTTGCAAGTGGCTTATCCGCTTTGAAACCAACTTTTGGGAAACTTTACACAGAAAAAAAATCGAAACTTTTTAACCCAATTGTAACTCGATGTATACTGGTCACAAATTTGTGTTTACAGTTTATTTTCAGTTAGTGACCTTTTTTTTGACGTTTGTTATTTTCTCGTGTGTTTTCAAAATGATTTTTTTATGAAAACTTCGACAAAAACTTAATAAAAATGCCTTAGTTTTAGTTAGAAATAGGTAATTAATTTTTCCCAATTTGAGAAAAAAACGGATATAGTAGTTTTAACAACCAGTCGCTAAAATAGTGCTTTTTTTACAAGTGTTGGTTTAAATAACGAGCGCAGCGAGGTATTTAAAAACGCGAGTAAAAAAAAGCACAGGTTAGCCGCGAGTTGGAGACAGGAAAATACTTTTAAAAATATTGAACGACGAGCACTTCTCGCAACATACCATTATCACTTTAGAACATTGAACTACTAGAAGGAGCTTTTTTTCAGACCTAGGGCAGGGTGTTTGAGTTCAACATCTTCATCCCATTGTTGTCATGTTAACCTAATACGTTTTCCCCTGTTTTTAATATTATTTAAAATACCTTCAATAATTTTTAGTTCCGTTTAATTAAATGGTCTAGATATAATAATAAAAATCTATGTTTCTATAAAAAAAATCCTAAAAATGTATTCAAGTAGGATGTAGAACTATAAAAATAAGAAAAAGGTGCTATTTACATTGAAATTAATGACAAGTCGGCAACACAGATTTCCTGCCTTTGTTTACCAAGAATGGCCAAATATGACGAATTCTAACCCAATGTTTAGTTAATATTTTAATTTAACATACCTGTGAAACGAAATACTGTGGTCCCCGGCTTCTGTTTCAACTTGCATATAATAATACACTTCGGAACTATTTTTCGCCACAAACTTTTCACAAAAATATCAAAAAATCACTATTGACAAGTGCTGAAACTTTCACTTTCAAAACAATAATGACATTCCAGGAAAAATCGAGAAACCACAATAAACAATCAATGTTGCCACGTTGACTACAAAAGAAGAGGTTTAAGGAAAACACATGTTAAATTTTCAAAAAACGTCGAGAGTTTTAAATAGGTTGTGAGTATTATATATTGTGTATATTAGCTTTTTCAACATATATCTTAAACCTCATTAATTAATTAATAAATAAGCGCCAAAACTTAATCCAAATTTAATAAGTTTTTTGTTGCATAATTTTGTTATTAAAATTGGCAACACATATTTCTTTCTCCCCTTTCCCCACTGTAGATGTTGCACTCAAACAACCAGTGTAACCAGACAGACCAGACTCCTTCTAGTAGTTTAATGATCTAAGATTTTCACAATATAAATCAAGGCGGCTGGTAAATGAAATAACAATGGTGGTTTCCATGTGCCTTTTTATTCGGTGACGTTTATTATTGCGACATTTTAATCGTTGACAGTTTGATATTTTGACGATATTTTGAAAAGCTTTTTTCGTAAATACTTGGGGAAAACTGGCGGAAATGGCTTAATTTTTAGGCAAGCATAATTAGATTTTTTCAATATTACTATTTTCCGCTATTTCTCTTTAATTTTGGTTAAAAAATCTTTTTTTGCACCCGGGATCAAAAAAAAAAGTTTTGGAAACCAAAAAACCCATGCCTTAGTTATCTGCAGACAGTTACTAAAATCATGTTTTTGATGAAGGTATAGAAAAAAGTTTTTTTGGCATCGGTAACTAAAAAAAGCTATGATTTGGTTATTTGCGGACAGTTACTCAGATTAAAATAATGTTTTTGATGACGTAGAAAATAGCGGGAATCCACAAAAAAACCGAATTTACCGAAACGAAATTTGAACGAAAGTAAAATACCCATAAAATAATGGATACGAATATAATTTTATAGAATTTTAATTTACTCGATTCTTAAAACACACGAACATAATTTACCCAATTATAATTTTCCCGAACCTTAAAATATCTTGTGTATTCAGAGCGCAAAGTAATACTTTGCCGCTTGAGAAAAAATCGTTTTTGCGCCCAAATTACACATAAGATTTTTTTCTACAACCGAGCGGAAAGTAGTTGCAGGAGCGAGCATTGTTTACCCATCCATATAATGTGGAGGCTATTAAGATCGGCAAAAAAAAGTTTTTTATTTTTACTAAAATGAGTTATTTGGGTCAAAAAAGACCTAAATACAAAATTTTGGGTTGGTGTCTGTCTCTTTGTCTGTCTGTCAGTCTGTAACACAATAACTCAAAAACCGCTAAACCGATTCTTATTAAATTTGGTACAAAAATTCTTCTTCTTCTTCACCAGCGCCGAGCTGCTTAGTTTTTGATGGGGGTGGGGGATTTGCAAGAGGGTAGGTGGGGGGATTAAACTTTTAATAAAATTTTAACTCGCAAACTGTAGCAGCTAGCAACACGTGGTTTTCACATTTAGATAATTGCATTTTCAACCAAAAAAAAAAAAATTTTTGGAAAATAAAGAATTTTTTTTTAAAGTGTCTGTGAATGGCTGTGCCTGCTGGCGCCAGTTATTTACTTTTTCACTCGGCGAGCGGTAATTTGGTTTATTTGCCGTTCTCCGAGCGACAAAGTAAAAAAGAACGTAGAAAAAAGCCATTTTTCGCTCATGTTAGACACAAAAAAAAAACAAAAAATATAATATTTTTTAATTTTGTGTTTTGTTTTGTTAAAGTGAATCGTATAAATAAATCCAAAATATATTTATTTGCATTTGAAAACCTTACTTACTTCAAAAATTTACAATTTGATTAATTTAAAATTCAGCATACTTAATTTTGCTAAAATATTATTTTGTTGATCTAATCTAAATTTGTGCATATTGTCCGATAATTTTTATTTCTATTTTCTCAAAATTCGAGAACTATTTCTCGAATATATCACAGCACCCACAAATTAATGCTTAGACACGTTCCACCTGAATGGTGGCGCCAAAGGCAATTCAAAATTGCGACAAAACCTTTGATTTTTGGGTTTGGTGTTTACCGAAAGAAAGAAAATCCGATCCGAAGTGTTATTGAATCTACGTGCTTCTGAATAAATTAAAGGTTTGATTTATCTCACCAAATTATTACCTTTATGCCGAATGATTAGACCCCGGCGTGTACAGGCGCATTTACACAGACAAACTTTCCTTTGACGTTGAAATGCCGACAAACATTTACACGAGCCTCTTGAGCAAAATGTTCAAAAAAAAAGTTCGAGCAAAATCTCGTACAAAAAGACTCTCGGAAATTTTGGAGAGAATGTTAAGCAAAATTTGTTTGAAGAAATGTTGGTATAGAAATTTCTTACAAATTTAAATTTTATAGTTTTATGGGAATTCATTGAACTTAACTGAAAATAGAAAGACTAAGTTTTAAAACAAGGTATTTTTAAAATTAACTCTGTGTTTCGGACTTCCATTGTCTATATTTTATTTATACACGACGTTTCGATCAGAGATTGTACTGATCGAAATAAATTTTTATCATTTTACAGGCAACAGCAATAAATAAGTGCCAATTATTATTTTTTTATTCTCGTTTTTTTACAACCCCAAAAATGTTACAAGTATACTGGCATATCCCCTATAAAAATCAGGTCAATCAAAGTTGCTTATGAGGTAAAATGTGAATTTCGTCATCAAATCGTTTTTCCGTCGGAAAGCACTTAATTAAAAATACCTTGTTTGAAAGTTTAAGACAATGATGTGTTTGAAATTAACTCTGTGTTTCGGACTTCCATTGTCTATATTTTATTTATACACGACGTTTCGATCAGAGATTGTACTGATCGAAACGTCGTGTATAAATAAAATATAGACAATGGAAGTCCGAAACACAGAGTTAATTTCAAACACATCATTGTCTTAAACTTTCAAACAAGGTATTTTTAATTAAGTGCTTTCCGACGGAAAAACGATTTGATGACGAAATTCACATTTTACTTCATAAGCAACTTTGATTGACCTGATTTTTATAGGGGATATGCCAGTATACTTGTAACATTTTTAGGGTTGTAAAAAAACGAGAAAAAAAAAATAATTGGCACTTATTTATTGCTGTTGCCTGTAAAATGATAAAAATTTACGTTTAAAAGAATATTTCTTTATTTTACTTCCTAGTTTAAAACACAGTACAATAATATGTAAGTCAAATTAAAAAACCTATATACATTTTATTAAATCTCAAATATATGAGCAAAAGCACGTTCGGTCTAAATAATACCCGTTTATTACCCACTTTTACAACCCTACGATCCCGACCCTTGTCTAAAAAAATATAATTTAGCAGTAATAGACTAGACTTCTGAATCGGAATGTTGCTCCTTTGCATATTGTTTGTTCAGTGTCAGTAATCGACCTTAATTATTACATTAAATTGACAGTAAATATCTATCTTCAGCATTTTCATGAACCTTTTGCTTTTTTAAGCAACCGTGGGGGCATTAAACTAACTAGGTAAATCTGGTGTGAGGAATGAAAAAAAAACAATCAAAGCTAAGGATAAAGTAAAGTTGCAAAAATATGTTTAAAAAAAATTCCCTCCCCACCACTTCTCATAGTCGTGAGGCGCGGATTACCGCTTAAAAGTGCAATTTTTGAGTTTTTTGCCGATATTTGAAAAACTCAAAATTTTTTTGGAAAAGAAAAATTTTCCTGGGTGGTTTTTTGAATTTAGGAAAAAACCCTTGGAAATAAAAAAAACTCGCGAGAAAATCCCAAAAAAACCCCCGAGCAAAAAAATCTGGGAAAAACCCTAAGAAAAAAATATTATAAGTAATCCTAATATCCATGTGACAAAACTGATAGTCAAGAATAATGTTTCGCTTGCCGTCGGCTTTTTTCACAAAAATTTAAAATAAAAGTTGGGGTTCCATTTTTCTAAAGAATTGAGATCACTGATCGCTGATGTGAAATTTTATTTCTTCTCATCTTTAAAAATATGTTTCCAAAACAGGTAGCAATAATTTGCTCAAAAATTTACCCGAACAAAATGTTCAAAGAAAAGCTCACAAAAATGTTCACGCAAAAAATTTTAGATCTTTGGCACGAGCTTTTGTTTGAGCATGTTCGTCTGTGTAATTGCGCCTTACTATGAAGTTTAGTATGAATTTAGTCAATGGAAATAGTACGAAAGGCGATAACAAAAAAAGTACAGGGTGTATTTTAATGGGTGAATGGGTAAGTCAAAACAAGATAAAAGGTTTGTAAAACAGCAGCCATTCCACAAAAGGTTAAACCAGATGTCGCGTCTGTTACTCTGGTTTTGATTTAAAAACACACGTCTTTTGAAAAAAGAGCGGTGGTTTTAAAGCTCATCAGTGTAACATAATTATTTTGTTGAATTCTCCAGATTCGCCCGTAATAAATTTTTCTTTGGATACGATGTCGTATCCATTTCTATGGAATGATTGTCAAGCAACATGGATATCGAAATTTCATCGTTATCGAGATAAGCTGACCTATTTTCATTTTTTTGTGCTCTCAGGATCTACTAAAAAAGTTTTTAATTTTTTTTTCTTTAAAAACTTGTTTACTTCAAAACTATAGGATCGGGTGGTTGCTTTTAAACAATTATCCTTTAATTTACTTATTCTAGAAAAAAACAAAAATGCCAAATATTTGCGTGAGTCTATATTCCAAAAAAAAACGGATTCAAATTCAAAATAATATAAAAAATAGCACAACAACATTTGACATGTCATATTTGTTGAAATAGTATATTAAAAAACAAGGTTTTAGACATGTTGCTAGACTAAGCCGAAGGCGAGGTCCACAAGTCGAGCGAGTGTGCAAAAAAAGATTTTCAAACGAGTTTTTTACAATACTTTTTTTTCGACGGCAAATAAAAGACAAATCGATTTTTTTGTTTTTTAGTAAATTAAGAAACCGTGCGCAATGACACATCATCAGTGTGTAAAGTTGATCGACTTCGTGTGCAAAACTTTATTTTCTAAAGCGGTCGTATTGAAAATGTTTTAAATTTTATTTTTTTTCTCATAGAAAGGATATTGATGCCAACTCGGAAAATATCGTTCATAATTGGAATAGTCATTGCGATAGTCGTAATTTTTGTTATAACGTACGCTCTGCCACTGTCTTATTAACAAGGCAGAAAGTGAGCGTGCGTTATAACCAAAATTACGACTAATGTAATAGTACAACTTTCCTGAAATAATAAATATTTTGGGTCTTTTTGTCACTGGCTCGTCGGGCTACAAAGATTAGAGGCTCCCTTCGTACCCTTTTAGGTGACTAAACCTTTTATGAAATGTATGAGTCTTTTATGGTACCTAAATATTTAATATCTGCTTTGGTGGCTTTTGATTCTTAAGATACAGACCGCTTCATGCTACTGCGACCATAGACCGGAAGAAGTCCAATTTGCCAGTGTACGTACATGCAGGGACACCGTACACCTATCAGTGGAGCAACCAACACTCATGCTTGCGATCGCCGTTCGCCGCCGTTCGCGGCTTGTGTTTAGTACGCCTCTAACCACGGTGCTATGTGGAGTGTAGTCAATGAAACCGGAATTTGGTCAATAAATACGCAAATTTTTATACTTTCTTGTTTTTTGTCACTGATAAATTAAAGCGTTTTATTTTCAAGTGCTCAGATTTATCACTAACAAGTGTTACAATGAAAATAATAAGGAGAAACAAAATAAAAGCAAGTTCTCAAAATAAAATAATACATTCTAAAAACCAAAAAGATTCTCCCAGTCAAAAAAAATTTAGAGCAAAGGTTCGAAAAGTCCTCCTTGCTCGGCTAGGCAATATCCGAGCCTATTATAAAAACCCCTTCTAAGGTTTCCAAGCATGTTAGGGGTGATAGTTTGAAAAGCTTCTTCAATTTTCCAAGTTCTTCCAAATTACTAGCCCTTTCATGCCCGTAAACTTTATTTTTGATATAACTCCACAGATAGAAGCCATTAGGAGCAAGATCGGGTGATCGAGCTGGCCATAAAATAGTTCCCCGTGTACTTAGAAAATTCATTATCAAGATATTCCCTAACAAGGCCAACATTGTGAGTGAGACAACCATCTTGTTGAAACCATAATATGCTGCTGCAGTAGATCCAAGTATCTAGGACCATTCAAATTGCCGTAAATAAAAAATTACCCAATTACGTGTTCCCTACAATACCCTCCCAAACATAAAAAAAAAATAAAAATGCAAATTTTCCCACAACCAATATCGAACGTATGTTTGGTTATGACGATTCAATAATGTAAAAGTGCTTTCATCTGTGAAAAAAATAGATCTCAGAAAGTTTTCAGCACAATTAGCCCTTTCCATCATTGTTTCGCAAAATTCCATACGATGATAGTTGTCCTCGGTAAGAATGATAACCATTCTTTTTGAGAACACGTAAGACAGTGGCTGAAGACGTATCAACTGCTTCGGCAATTTGGTGGCTAGTTAAGTTTCGATTTTCCTCCACTGCGGCGCAAATCATCATACCTCATACTTCCTGCTCGTCATTCAAAAGAGTGGGTTTTTTATGGTTTCTTGGCGCTACACAACCAAACTTTTCAAAATTCTGCACAAACCTATGAATCGTTGATAAACTAGGTTCTGGGCGATTTACAAAATTCTCCAAAAAAAAGTTCTTGAATAAGTCTCAATGGTCTGCATTGATAGTACCACTTGACTATCTGTACTTATTCGGCAACTTTTTAGTTTTAAAAATGTATTATTTCACTTAAGAACTTACCAATCTGGTTCTCGAGCAAGGCAGAAATAAAACAAAATAAATTTCCAAAAGATAACAGTGCAGCGTGCTTCGAATCCACCTCGGTCGTACGGCACGGAGAGTAAATTGGACTTGATTCCCCCTATGTTCGCAGTAGCCTGAAGCTCATTGTATAAGTTGTGATGTATATTATTACACCTCTTGAATTAATCAATTTTTTTGGAGTCTATATTGTAATTGATTAAATTGGTATTAAATAGGTATATTTCAAGACAAGTAAAAAATGCATGCGTGTGGAAAATATTATTTTTCCACTTGCCTGCGCCGTGCATTGCATTATGTCAGTATATTATTTTTGTAGTAACAAAATTAGAATAACAAAATACTAATAAACTTAAAAAGAAGTTAATTGCCTCAGGAGCATAAACCTGTTGGAAATATTAACACGCTAGAACGAACCCGTATCAGGTCACTTAGATAAGTACCAGTGCGGAACGATGCCTATTTGTGAGTGATTTAAAGTTGGAAATCAAAGTGTATGATGGAGTTTAATGATGTTTGGGTAGGGTGACCCGTGAAACCACTAATAAACCTACTCTGGTTGCCCAGGGCGAAACATGGTTTGATCATTTCTTTTTTCGCTTTGGCCCTTTGTGTGTTCCTTGTGGGATGAATTTTCGTTCTTTCCAGCCAAGATCTTTTGATCTTTTGTTTTTTACTAATAAACTTGTCGAAGTTTTGGATGCAAGAAGGAAAAATGATGTACCTAATATGGGCATAAACTTCCTTTTCCGCCTTTGGTGGTAGAACCGAACTCCGCAAGCGTCGTTCATACAACTGCCAGCACGCGCGGAAAAGTATCACTTTCCGCCCTTGTTAGGTAGATAACTATTTCTATACCAATTTTTGTGTGACAAAATAAATTTGACTGCACTGCATATTTAGAATTTCCTTCCCCTAAACTAAGGTAAACGTCCCACCTATCGGACATGTCCCACCTATAGGACAAAATTTGGATTATTTGAAAAAATAGAACTTTTTGAATTAACTTTTTTTCTAGAAAATTCTTGAAAGCTTTGGTAAAGCTGCAATCGCAGCAGCAGGGCTCTAACATATCCTGAGCGGTGCTCACGCTCTTTGAAACAGTAGCTCTTCAGTCTTCCTGCGTTGTGCTATGTAAGTGCTTAATAAAACCGCTAAGAAGCGTCTATTTTTATAACTCATTTTTAGCATACTTCCAATTAGATTTCAATTGTTATTATGTTTTTTTGGAAGTGAGGTAGGATTTTTTTGTATTTTTACAATGTTTTGAGGGGTCTTTTGGTCATATTTAAAATAATATGAGGGTGTCCGACAGGTGGGTCAGGAAAAAGTGTGCTGTCGCACCTATCGGCCACGTGTCCGATAGGTAGGTCAATGCAACTTTGTTTTTAGATGTAAATTACGAAGTAAGTTGACGACAAATCGACCTGCTTGTTATGCAAAATTATATAAAAAAAAAGCCTGAATTTTAGCCTACCCATTTATCGGACGGGCGATTTACTTCAAATAAAGCTAGAAAGACAAACGGTGTCCGATAGGTGTGTCATCTTATAAACACATGCATTTTAGGTGCAAATCTTTTTTTTAATGAAAATAACTTTAGGAAACTTCTGTGTCAGTAACTTTAGAATAAGTTTACGTTATTTAATTGGCTACATTCTTTTCAGAAAATGGCTACGCGATATCAATATATCGACGAAAGCCACAAAATCTTGCCTTTCTATTCGAGAAGCATCAAGGGCTTTAATGTGCGAAGATTTACATTGTCTGACAAACTTTAGAAGT
Source organism: Oxystoma pomonae (assembly GCA_963921995.1). Classification (NCBI taxonomy): domain Eukaryota; kingdom Metazoa; phylum Arthropoda; class Insecta; order Coleoptera; family Brentidae; genus Oxystoma; species Oxystoma pomonae. The sequence goes on along the minus strand of OY998166.1, from coordinate 73,100,812 downwards.
TATTTTTTTTAACAGTTTCAAAAAGTGAGTTAATTTAGTTGGTAAAAATCTCAGATTAAAAAATAATATTAGTCTGAGGTAAATATCTATTTACACTTTAAGCAATTTAAGAAATTTGTTGCCGTCCCTTTCTAGATCAGATTGGTAAGTTGAATTAAGTACCTACCAGTTCATATTATACAAAATTTAAATGATTAAAAATAAACGGATTTAAATTCCTAGAAACAATTAATATTTATTGACTTGATCAGTGATCGTCTTCTGGTTTATATCTGAAGACGATCAGAGATTTATTAATAATCGAAACGTCTTGTAATTATTAAAAATAAATAAATTGAAAGCCCAGAACAGTGATATTTCTTCAAACTCAACATAAGTTAAAACATTTATTGAGCTAGTTTAAACTTACTCGTAGTTTGCTTTTTGTCCCTTTTTACTAATAAATGCAATATAGTAATCATTGGTCCGATAAATAGTACACACCTTGTCCGATAAATAGGACAATCAGTTTTGTAATGTCCGATAGGTGGGACAATCGTGTTTTTTTTTATTTTAATTTTTTTTTCTTCAACACATTTAGACCTGACTTAATTTTCATAATTTTTTCAAAAAGGGTATTAAGTAAGCTACGCGTTAACCTAGTTTCATGACATTCCCTTCAAAAATGTAAAATTACCACTATGTCAAAACCAGAAATTTCCTTAAGTGTCCGATAGGTGGGACGTTTACCTTATTAAAATCTTGCATTTTGACAAATGTATTTAATAAATATTTTAATGAGGGTGTCTGAAACTTACCAGGATAACCCCAATTTAAAAGAAAGGTGACTGAGGTATTCAGCAGTTACTGTCCTATAGGCGTTCTGTCAGTGTTCTTGAAAATGCTGGGAACATTAATGTATAATTGATTTGTTTCTTTCTTAAAAAAGTCAGATTTTTCACAGACTTCCAACATGGCTTTGTGAAAAATAAGTCTACAGAAACAGCACTGATTATATTTGTTCAGAGTGTCCTAACTTCACTGGATGATCAGGACACAACACTCGGTCTATTCCTGGACTTGTCCAGGGCTTTTGACACTATGAAACATACTATCCTGCTGCAAAAATGCAGGGTGGATTGAAACTTTTCTCAGCCACGGAAAACATATATTAAAACTAATGTTGGACCCAGAGAATCCTGCTAAAACTACAAGCAAAACTACAAACAAAAACGCAAGGCAACGTTTTAGCACCTCTGCTTTTTATCTGTTACATCCATGATAGTACAAGCGTTCGCAGTAAAAATTATGATGGATAGGTAACCCTGCCATTTTTTGATAAGATGTGCATTTTCTCGTCCATGAATGAGGTCCAGCACACCAGTTGATTTTTGGTCTGGGGATACTACTACATCATATATGTGAAAATGGTGGGGCTTACCCTACCCCCTCTAAAATTTCCCACCTTTGGATTGGTGTGCCGAGCCCTTATCCATAAGTTTGAGGTACAGGATTGTCCATTTCGTATTCAGAACGAGAAAATGTACATATTATCAAAAAATTGTCAGGGTTACTTATCCATCATAATTTATACCTTGAACTCTTGCTCTATGACCTACCACTCGCTGTTGACTCGGACAAAATCCTATCAACATCAAAATAAAAGCAAAAAACTTTCAGGATCTCGAAAGGACGACACAGGTTTTATAATAATGATTAAATCATTAATCATTAATCAGAGCAAAACCCAACCCTTTTTAGGACGGACCAGTCGAGAGACCAGCACAAATATAGTATTAAATTGCTGAGAGTTACCACAGACTCAAATGCCAAATGGGATAATCACATAGACCAGTGGCGGCTCGTGACATATAAAACTGATGAGGCACCAGGATCAAATATGTAAAACCTATTTTGATGAAAAAAAAACTATTTTTCAAATTGCTTTAAATATTTTTTTCATCAAACATACAAAACCTTCGTAGAGCAAAGGTAGAATAAGAAAACAAATAAAGAAAATAATACCCTAATATAAAAATTAAAGAAGAATGTTAAGAAAGGCATTTTTTTCTTCGTACATCAAAACCAAAAATTATAGACACATTTAAACTAAAGAGATTTTCCAAAAAAGTTGATGAGCCGCCACTGACACTATGTGACTATGCACTGAGAATACTCTCAAAGTCTTTTGACAGCTCTGTCCTTAAGTGAATATACTGCAAACTTTTACAGCAGAATCAGGTATGGTGTTGGAGACATGGGGAAACTCAAGTCGCCTAGATGAAATATTTATAACACAAAAAAAACGAAAGGGTGGTATTTGGTAAGAAATATAGCGACTCATGCAGGGAGATATTTAAAAAAACAATGTGCTAACTGTGCCTGGAATCTACATATACTCTTGCTTAGTATTCCTATTTAGACATAGTTCATAGAATCAGAAAGCTTTGCCAGTCCACAAACTCAAGCTACATTAAAATCAAAAATGTCATGCCACTGCATATCGCAGTGTGTGAGAATATGAATAAAAGGCTCAAGTTAATCTTTTCCTATATATATTTGAATTTGAATCTTATAGCATTAGAGTTTTTTGAGAAAACCTCAAGAGTATTTAAGACAAAGATTTTATGTTTATATACCAGTTTTGTCATGTATATGTTTTAAATTATTTTACTTATTTAAGTTTACTTTTATGAATTTAAATTTACAGGAAAATTTTGGAACGCTTAAAATTTTGACAACTTTGACAGCCGCTGTGGTAATGTTTGTTTATTTATTTTACCAGAGATTTTGGAACACATTAGAAACTGTCACTCGTGAAAAAATTTAGAGATGAGAAAAATCACAAAATTGGGCTTTATTTTACAAAATAAGTGTTTTACATGTTGGAACCTGGTAATATTTTATTATTTTTAAAATTAGTTGTGCCAAAATTCTCCAAAATTAACCAGAAAAATAACCACAACTACAACGACATGGATTCTTAGCTTACGGCAGTGGTAGTGGTTAATCATGGTCCCTAGAATAGATATGGTGTAGTAATTTTGCCCCACTCTTCGACCCATGACGACCAAAGATAGGAGCTGATTTTTGTCCGCCATTTAAAAATTGTATGAAGACTTGACATATTAAATTAACTTTTGGGATTTTTCTTTTTCTTTGTTTAAATGATGGATGCAAGACCTATTTTTTGCTTGTATCTTTTATTATAACTTTTTGTGTATAAGTAAATATAATTTATTTTTGGCCTGCATGCTTGTTGATCTTTCACCAAATAGAAATTAAGAGCATTAGTTGGTAATCGATTCCGTCAAGAAACTTAACGGATGAGTTAGAGTTATTTCGTGTTCGTAGTTCAGAAGATCGCTTATGGTTTATCAAACCAGGAATTTATCAGACCGTGTTTAATAAGAAAATTTATCGTAAAAACGATTCACCATAGAAACCGCAATTTGTCAAACCAATTTTTTATCCGAACCTTATTTCATCAAACCCATTCAATAAAAAATTCGAGATTTAACAGACCCGTTTTTAATCGAACCATCGTTCATCAAACTCATTCAATATCAAACCCGAAATTCGTAAAACCCGTAATTTATCAGAAAATTTTTGCTAAATTGATTGCGCGTTCGCCAATAACACATGAATGCAAGACGGGTAACATGTACAAGTATGCGCGCGTAACAGCGACAAATGCATCAAAACGCCGCGCCGCCGCGCCACCTGCGTGTACGCCTCCGGTTCATGTGGTATTTGCGAATGTGAAATTAATTTAGCAAAAATTTTCCGATAAATTACGGGTTTTATGAATTCCGGGTTTGATATTGAATGAATTTGATGAACAATGGTTTGATTAAAAACGGGTCTTATAAATTTCGCATTTGTTACTGAATGGGTTTTAAGAAATAAGGTTCGGATAAAAAATTGGTTTAACGAATTTCTGTTTCTATAGTGAATTATTTTGCAATTGAACTTTCATTTATTTATTGGGTTTAATTTTGTGCATTCCGATAAACCGTGGGCGTCCATTGAGAAGTTAGATTATGTAGTTGTTATTTTTCCTGTTTTGGAAGCTATTTTATTTTGTACTTGATTTACTTGATTTTAGCAGGCATTCTTGGGAGACTGATTATTTTGTTATTTAGAAGGAAAGACTTGTTGTGCATACTATGTTACCTATGACAAAAATAATGTAAGTAATATCACAGGGTATATAATTAGAGCCAGAAGAACAGAAATAAAAAACAAATACAATTTTTATTACCAAAATTTATGCAAAAATAATATAGCCCCCAATGTCATCCATCAAAAAAATCAATGAAGAAACCAGGTGATATCTTTGTGTTGTCATCAGGTGGGTGGAGCGGAGTACCCATATAACTACAGCTTATGAGATTAATAAAGAGAATTTGAATTTAAAGAATGGTATAAGTATTAAAAAACAACGTGGGAAACGATTTTTTGTACACGAGCAAGATAAGTTGGAGGATTGAGCCGAAGGCGAGGTTTATAAGTCGATCGAGTTTGCCAAGAGCTTTTCAAGTTATTTATTTTTCGTATTTTGTTATGACTGCAAAATTAGGATTCCAAATTTGATATCAAAACAGGGATCAAAATAAGTTCGAAATACGTGTGGCTAGTTTAAGTTTTTCTAAGTTTTAAGGTATATTTTCGAGAAAATCTGCGAAGCCCGGTATGTTAATGGAGTTTTATAGCCCCGATGTATATCCTTGGGTAATACCAACTGGAGAAAACCCTTGATTTTTTCTTGTAAATTTTATGAGCTCCACTGGCAGCTTTCTTGTTTATACAACTTAGTAGATTTTTGATTTTACAATTAGCTGGCCAGGCAATGTGGTCCGTATAGCTGGACCTGAATTATGCCCCACTGATGAGATCAAAATAAGTTCGATAAGATAAGTTAAGGTATATTTTCGAGAACATCCACGAAGCCCGGTATGTTAATGGAGTTTTATAGCCGCGATGCATTTCCTTGGGTAATACTAAGTAGAGAAAGGCACTTGAGTCTCTCTTGTAAGGGAAATTTCAAATGAAATTTTAAGATTACGCCACAAAGGCCCATCTAAAAGATGCCACGTATAATAATTTAATTTCTATCCAAAAAGCTAAGAGTTTGTGCATGTATTTGTCCAAAATATTGATTTGAACATGCTAACTGTGTTTAAACATTCATATTCGGGAAAACACCCTCAGGGGAGCTACTCGGAAAAAAACTAATTTTTTTAGTAATTTTATGACAATTTTTAAAAAATTTTGTGACAATTTTTTTTAAATATTTTCCTACGAGCGGAAAGTCGCACGCCGCGCGGCGTTCAGAAAAAGCTTTTTCCTACGACCACACACGAAAGTAACCAAATCTGCACTCTATAACGCCTAAGAAAGTTTTATATTTCACACCCATATTAATTTTATTTTCGTCTCCAGAGACGAAAATGATTTCTTCTCTTGTGACCAAAATGAATGAGAGCAAACCATCCAAACAATGTAGTTATCTAGTAGGCTATGATTTGTAGAAACGTCGGAAATAGACCGAAACCATTTCCGTCCCTAGAAATTGAAAGTACTTTCTTTTTTGAGATGAAAATGAAAAAAATTAATAATAATAAAAAATACGAATTAAATTCTAAAGTGGTCGTAGGAAAAATAGCCTACACAACTCGATAGAAAGTTACTTTCTTACACTCGCGTGTTGTTTCACTCGGCTAGCGCCTCGTTCACAACATTCACGATTGTGTGAAATATGTCACTTTCTTCTCTCGTTATGTAATATACTATTTCACGCACGCTCGTAGGAAAAATGTTGTACCTAAGGCGTGCGGAAAGTGTCTTTTTATTTAGAATGCTGGCACGTCGTTCGGAGAAACGCCGCACCGGTGCGTGCGGAAAAGTATTACTTTCCGCACTTGTTAGGTAAATAACTACTACCCACCCATTTGTTAGTTCTTAGTGGATGTCAATCCAAGTTAAAATATAGTAGGTACCTGTAACTATGAAATAATAAATCAACCTTACTTCTTAATTGGTTCATTTATCATTAAAATTAGAAAGTTTATTCTAAAACAAGTATATAAAAATAAATCTATTATGAACATTTAAACGGTAAGAGGGTTTTTACGTTTCATGTGTTTTTCTGAAGCTGCGTGAGATTTAACTTGCCCAAAACCGTTAGATCAGTTTTGAACAGACATTAGACACTTTAAGTTGGTCATAGGACGTACACGCAAACGTGGAACATAGCGCAATATTGTGTCTTCCTTTTATCTGTACAAAAGCAAAGACTTCCGCTCGAATACAGATATCAAAGTCCAATCTCTGCGGTCTATCGTTGAGCTATTTCATCAAGGTCACATCATCTGCATGTGTAACGTTTATACATGACGCTAACCTACGTAGCATAGCCTTTGCGGCATGTTGCTAACGTGAAGATGTCATCAAAAACGTAGTGAGTTTTGCCGACGGGAGCCAAAAATAGACGAGCGGCCAAACCAAAGAAAGCAAGATAGAAATACATGGTAATAAAATGTGAAAGACAGAAACATCCGAGGCGGAAAATTTCACGTATACCGCTGGGCACCTCGTACGTGTCATGACCAACTTAAAGTGTCTACTTAAAGTAAATATTTCAACGCATCGCTATCGGTATATCTAACGCGTTCGAAACAAAGCCAAAATACACTACATTTTTGACTTGTACTCTGCCATGTACCATACCATGTTTCGAACGATGCTCGCTTTTTTGACGGGTACAATGACAGAACAGCTGATTCCACTCGTTGCGTACGGAGGGATGTACATAACGGTACGGACCCACGAACGTACGCAACGATTTCAATCAGTAGTTCGGTCATCGCACCCTTCGAAAAAGCGGGATCGTTCGAAACATCGCATAAAAAAGTCAAAAATGTATTGTACTTTGGCTTTATTTCGAACGCGTTAGGTATACCGATGCGTTGAAATAATAGAGACATAAAGCTATTTGTAACTCATCGCAAACTCATCAGAAACTTGTACCACGTTCGAAAAGAGCACATATATGCTAATCTAAGGTGTTCTTGAACGCGATAGGTGTTGAGATGCGTTAGGTATCACGTATCGTTACAGCACACGTATCGTATCTCAGCACGTATTGTGTTTAGAAACACGTTAAATTACGTAGCTAGATGCGCTAGATGCGGATACGTATACCGCGATGAGTTACAAATACCTTTATGTCTCTATTTACTTTAAGTAAACACTTAAGTTGGTCATGACACGTACGAGGTGCCCAGCGGTATACGTGAAATTTTCCGGCTCGGATGATGAAGTGTTTAATATTTTCTTACAAAGTTTGCAGAAAGTAGCCAAGAATACTGCAGCTTTCAAGCCGCATTAAATTTGGTTTATTAAACACAACAAAACCAATGGTTACTAACGAGACCCCTTTCTGAGGGTCCATTCACAAAAATTTTTTGCCGAAAATTAGCTGCTAAAAATCTTAGTTAACGTGTTTTTAGTTTTTTTTAAAAAACAATTTTTTAACCCGCTACGGCCAATATTCCATTTAAAGTCTCCACCCTGTATATACCTGCACTAATTTGTCAAGTGTGATTTGAAAATTTGACGTTCGGTTTGTATAAGAAGTTGCCTAACTAGGTATCAGATGAGAAAATGTTAAGGTGGAATATCAAACGTTTGTTTACGATCGTAAACGGAAAAAAACCCCGAAAAAAATCTACCACACAAACCGCCGGAAGCAAATCACACGGGAAAAATTAATTGTTGAGTTAATCCAGAAATATTATTTTCCTCCGCTTCATACTGCGTTTTACCTTAATCTCACAGCGTTGAGTTGGGTTGGGTTTGGGTTAGTTATATATAATAATTTTGTCTTGGATTTTTTTCCGGGGGTTTTTTTCTTTCATTTGGGTCACCTTAGCATGGCATTTGCTAGACCATTGAAATCGCTTAAACTTAATATGCATAAATGACATACACATATACCCAAATTTACCACCGTATTTTTTAATTTGATTTTTAGTTTTTTTGTAATGACAACATAATAAATAAATGTAATAAAATATAAAGTTGTAAAAATTAAAAATCGATAAGTAATACTAAAAAATTGATTAGACGTCTCTTTTGGCATTGTTCCTAAAAACGATGCGGCTTTTCCACATTGTACTGCAATGGTGATTCTCTGTTTCAAAAAACTTGTCGATCTTACCTCGCCTGTTAGTCTTAATTCTTTTACCTAAATTTTTGATCAATAATTTTACTTCCCATGGTCAAAAGGTCTCCACACAAAAAGATACAAAAATCTATTTATTTAAAATGTCCTTATATTTATTGGGTTTCATTTGCGGTGAATAATTTAAAAAGTACATAATTAGTGAATCTGCTATTCTGTATTGCAGAGGATTGCTAAGGAATGATAAAAATCCTAAATTAATCAACATTCGAGGAGAGGGATTTGAGGCATGTCTAAGAGGACATCATGCGTAACAACCCTCTTTTGGCACACGCCAACCAGATGACGCGACGTTCTTTTGACACACACTCGCAATTTTACGCGCTAGGGATTCCTATGGGTACAACAATCATTGTTCTTCACTCAGGAATAAAAGGCACCCTTTTCTGTCTGTCACTTTTAAACAGAAGGAACATAGGTACGCCACGTATAATACCTTCATAGTAAATAACTGTGGCTTCCCAATTTTTGAAATACGTATGTGATAATAATTTTGTTCTTCCTCCAGAAAAATAAGTATTTTTTTAATAGTATATTTTTAAATTTTCGGTTGTTGTTTTGCTACTGTAAGTTTGATTTTTGTGATTTTAGCTGCTGTGAAAAGCTAAGGCTTCAGACTATATGAAACTTTTGCCAAAATTGACATTTCGTTAAAATCCAAGATGGCGCATGATTTTTAATTTTTCCAATTTTTAACGTCCACCGCTAAATTTTATCTGCTCCATTGTACTCGATTTTAGACATTTGCCATAAAGACACGTCTTTGTGGCACACAGAGAGGTATCACTTCTAAAAATCGGACAAGAAGTAATAAAACTCAAAGCCAACGAAGTAAGTCGTGTAAAACATAGGTCTAAAAACCTCTAGTTTTTGTTCTGCTAGGGATTTGTCAAATCCCGTCGGATTCTTTAGATTTTGACCTCCGCGGGAAGCGGGAATCTGCTTTCTGTAAAATTTTGCATTTTGTGAAAATCTGTAATGGCGCACGCTTTTGACACCTAGATATTTTCCACTCCTTACTGCCAAACTTTTTTGTAAGCCAATGTACCTGATTTTAATTATCCGGAAAGCTACGTCTTTTCAGTGTGCAAAGAGGTATCATTCGTAAAAATCGGACAAGAAATAAAAAAGCTTTGCTTAACGAAAGAGCTGTGTCAAATAGATAAAATGCAGAAGATTTTTACTTTGCCGATTTTGTTATTTTTTACAGATTGTCCAGAAAATTAAAATGACATGGCAACGTAGTTTTGACAAAAACAGCAAGGGCGTACTGAGTAGATCGGATTTAATAGAATAGTGTTTTTAGGTGCACTGTTTACAGCAAAGCTTTTTTAGTTCTTGTCTGATTTTTTCGGATGATACCTCTTTGTACACTGAAAATACGTGGCTTTTCGAATAATTGAAATCAGGTACATTGACCTACAAAAAAGTTTGGCAGGAAGGAGGGAAAAATATCTAAGTTTCAAAAACATGCGCCATTACGGATTTTCCTAAAATGTCAAATTTGACAGAAAGCTTATATAGGCCAAAGCCTAAGTTTCCCGCAGAGCTCAAAATCTAAAGAATCCGACGGGATTTAACAAATCCCTAGCAGAAAAAAACTAGAGGTTTTTAGATTTATGTTTTACAAAGGGTTAAAACAAAACTTAGTTCGTTGGCGTTGAGCTTTATTATTTCTTGTCCAATTTTTAAAAGTGATACCTCTCTATGCACGAAAAAGACGTATCTTTGTGGCAAATGTCTAAAAATGAGTACAGTGGCGCACATAAAATTTTGGCAGGGGGTTTTAAAAATTGGGAAATTTAAAAATTATGCGCTATCTTGGATTTTAACGGAATGTCCATTTTGACAAAAGTTTCATATAGTCTGAAGCTTTAGCTTTCCGCAGAAGCTAAAAACACAAAAATCAAACTTACAGTGGCAAAACTACAGCCAAAAAAAAATGTACGGTTTTTTTTTGGCCCACCTTATATTTATCGAAGAACAAGAACATATCATATCATCTGCAAGCAGAGGCGTTTTTTCGCGTTGAAATTGTTTAAAATGTTTTTGCAACGGTGACGTCACATCTAAACGGGTTAAAAATATTTTGAAATGGATTCCACTGTAGTTTCAAAACTGACGCGTGCGTAGAAGATACGTCAAAATTGTACCTTCTTGTTTTAACCGATTCTTTTTTGTTTTTGTGAAAATGTATGAAAAATCGTATTCTAGATATCTTGTTAGCCATTCTTCATGGTATCCCTGTGGTCTTATATGATTTTCGGGGCTTAAAAGAACAGTAAATACAAAAACTTCACTATCCATGTAGCTTCCATTGCTTGCCATCCATGGTACTAAAACTGGCCGTACACTCGAAGGTTTTGTTAGATAAACATTAGTTGATCCATTTTAATTTTAAACACCAAAAAAATTAACAGAAAAACAATAAAGTGAGGTTACACTAAACTACGTCAGCGTTTTGAACTACTCATTTTTTCTCGGTTCTAAATGATGACGTCACATCTAAATAGTTTCAAATAATATTTCAAAATAATTTCAACGCGAGAAAACGCCTCAGATCTTTTAGAAATTTCCCCCCCCCCCACCTCTTAACCGGTAGGTACCTACCTATTCTAGTTGCGGCATCTTTCTCTATATAAATTTACCAATTTACTTTAAAACTGCTGAGAAAAATGAATATTTTTTTGCAAAAACGGGTTTTTAAACATATTCTCAGCTTCTGGTTTTATTTTTTTCGACCAGATTTTTTCAAATATTGGTAGTGGGGTCGAGAGTGGGATCAGGGGCGTCATCAAAAAATATGAACGAAAAAAAACCATTGTATTGATGCCAAAATAACTCAAGCTTATATCTAAACACTAAATTAATGAACAAACGGAAGATGGCAGTGGCACTGTAATGCCTAACAGAGAGAGATGAAGAGAACATTTTGAATTTGACAGCTTTTGCCGCCAAGAAGTAGGATCTCGCCCAACTTTTTTGCGTTTTTTGTTGAGGATGCTGGAAATCTAACCTCACTTTGTTTATTATTTTTCGTTTGTCAGTTTTATTTATAAAATGGAGAAAGAGATGGCTCTGTTAATGTGGGAGAGGCGAAATAACAGGAAGGAGTGTGGTTCAAAATTTTTAAAGGGGGTTCAAAATTAGTTCGAAATTAGTGAAAAATTGTAAGCATATCAAAACGCGAATATCTTTCGGGAGGGGGGGCTTGGCGTCAACCTGCACCCCCCACCATATTTTTTGAAAAAAGTGGGTTTTTCAAAATTCGTTTTGGTGACATTAGGAGTTCGAAATTAGTTCTTAATTTTGGGATAGTTGCTTTTCATTTTACTCTACGCTTTTAATGAGGGGGGTGTAGCTTGACGTCCGGCTGCACCCCCCATTTTGAATATTAAAATAAACCAGGAAAGAGTGTGGTTCAAAATTTTTAAAAGTGGTTCAAAACTCGAATATCTTTCGGGAGGGGTGTGGCTTGACAGAACTGGTTTATCAAAGCGAGAGGCATTCAACTCACGAGATAAAAAGAAAGATGGATGACATATACCAAGTGCTAGAGTGAGACAACTGAAGGTTAACTCTGGGGTTAATCGACACTTAAAGTTCTAAAACCTTGTTGGTTTCTGCTTAATACTAATAAAATAGGTTTACTACAAATACGGTTAAAAAGGTTGGATAGGTTAAATAATTTTTGTGTTGTACCTTGCTTGCCTTCTCATTTTCTTACACCTTATAAAGGGGTAACTAGGTCAAAAAAACCACCGCATCCAACATTTTCCCATACTTTTCAAATTTAACTTCAAGAAAACCTTTCTTTGATTTCTTTTTATAAATCGGGTTAAACATCAGTTTGGTTCACAATGTTAAACGAGCACCTTTGCAGATAAAAAGGACAAAAGAATATATATTTAATTTTTATATAATGCTTTACGTTTCATTAGACGACCCAAAATTAAACGCTTTCTCCATTATGCTCAAATAACATGCTTTGGGAGCGATCGGTGTTACTTTAATTATAAGATTTTACCTCTTCTGCACATGAAAGCGCTTCCTGTCAATCTGGCGACTATTTTTAACCAGGTACTCGAAGACTTGCAACATTGTAAATTTTTTTTTCAAGAAACACTCAAGAGCCTTTCTCCACTTGGTGTTGCCCGAGGATATGCATCGAGCCTATACCCGGTAAAAAATTCTGATTTAATTTTCACTCAAAAACCACTCCGATTGCCCAAAATAGGTCCACAACAAAATGAGTAAAATTTTAGCTCAATTTTTGTGAATAAATGATAATCCTAATGTGGTATATAACGTTACGCTTTTTTGAGTGTTTTTGTACTCATTTTTGAGTACTTTTTGGGTGGCTGGTCCGATTAGGAGTATTTAAAAACTCTGATCCAATTACGAGAATTTAATAACTCAAATATGAGTAATTTTTAACACAATTCGGAGTAATTTTGACACAATTTTGAGTATTTCTTCCAATTATGAGTATTTCAGAACTCAAATTGAAGTAATTTCTAATAAAATTCTGAGTAATTTTTACGCTATATTGAGTATTCCTTCCAATTGTGACTATTTAAAAACTCAATTTTGAGTAATTTTTAACACAATTCGGATTAGTTTTCACACAATATTGAGTGTCGAAACTACTTTTTTTGGATTAAGGAAAATTTTTTCAAAAATATGTTAAAACCCACTGCGTAAATTCCTAAAGAAAAAAATTTGCCTACCCACATGCAACTAACTAGAATCTAAATACTTATCTGACGTTTCGGCAAAAACTTTACTGCCGTTATCAAAAGAATTATTCTTTTCAAAATTTTTCTCGATTCTTTTTTTTTAAATGTCTGTTGCCCGCCAGAAACATATAGATTTTATTTACAATATTGAGTCTCGTTTATTATAAACGTATACGCCCCGTAACTGTATTATTATTTATCGTGAAAAAAAGTAAATAACCTATAAAATTTTGCAGTTTTTACCACAGTTTTATTGTTTTTTTTTTATCCCTGTACAGGCAGGGCGACGATAAGGCAACCCTGTCTTTAAAAAGGTAATAAAAAAAAAACTTTATAGTCAAGCCTTTTAAATTCGAATTCTTTACAAGCTTTTATTTATCTTGCAATGTATCTATGTATGTTTGTTCGGGTGGAATCTTGCAACTTAATTTTGACTAACTTCCCGACATCCGATCGGCTTCAAATTTGGCATGCTCATCTAGTTGCGGTGAGAACACAAGAATAAAGTGTGATGAAATTAACAGCTCTCCCCTACTCGGAGGGGGTGGAGGGGGGTATAGTTGAAGTACGCCCGATTTCGTTGAAATTTGGTGTGTTGGGGCACTTGGGGATCGAGAGAATTTTAACTAACTTATACACATCCGATTGCCTCCAAATTTGACATGCATTTGTAGTTCCGGTGACAATAGAATAATATGTCATTACGAGGGGAGTGGAGGGAGGAAAACACCTAAGTTTGTCCGATTTCAACCAAAATTGGTATACGGGGGCTCTTGGGGATAAGGAATACCAATTCTTGATCAGGTTTTAAAAATTCAATATGGCTGATTCAATATATGGAGTGTTTTCGGTCATTTTATGCTAACCAATTTTAACTGACTTATGCACATTTGATTATGTTCAAATTTGGTATGCATTTATAGTTCCGATGAAAACACAATAATATGGCATTCTCACGTACCCACCTCCCTCTAACGAGGGAAGTGGAGGGGGAAAAAGATTTAGTTTGTTCGATTTCAATCAAAATAGGCATACAGGGGTTTTTAATGAGACGGATTATGAATTTTTGATCATATTTGAAAATTTCAATGTCGCGGATTCAAAATGGACGATTAAGGGTACAAATCTAAAAATTAAGGGTGAGTGTTCAAATTTGGTATGCGTTTATAGTTCCGGCGACAATATAGTCTTATTAGGTACACATTTCTCTCTAACGAGGGTAGTGGAGGGGGGAAAAGATTTAGTTTGTTCGATTTAAATCAAAATTGGCATACAGGGGTTTTTCGGGAAGGGGATATGAATTTTTTATCAGATTTGAAAATTTCAATATGGCGGATTCAAAATGACCGATTTAGGGTACAAATCTAAAAATTAAAAAATTAATTTTTATTAAAAAAATCTTTTTTTTAGTGATAAGTATTTATTCCCAACCAACTTAAGTAGTTGATTACAGGAAATAAAAAAAAAACATTATAAACATTTGGATAAAACATGCATTAAGTAAATATTTATAGATATTATTAAATTAAATTATAAATAAATTAATAGATAAATTGTCATTTAAGGGAAAAATAAAATTATAATAATACTATTAAAAACCGAGAATACAATAATTACATCGAGAATTACTTTTTAGCAATCATAAAAGTTCTAAAGGAAAAATAATTTGCGGAGTTCCACAAGGTTCATCCCTAGGTCCAAATCTGTTTTTAATATATATCAATTCAATAAATGTTTTTATTGAGAAAATTTAAATAAACTTTTAAAGAACAAGCTTTTATTAAATGCACTCGAAAGTAGAAAATAATTTTTTATCTTTCTTATACCATAATAAAAGCGATGGGCGCAAATTAAAAATTGTAACTACGGTGACAAAGAGAGAACTACACAAGAAGAACTAAATTCTTCTTCCATTCGAATGATAAACATAACGCTTTCATCCAAAGAAGCTGAAAACGGGTGAGATTGCCGTACTTGCCAAGCCTTTGGAAATGTCCTTAGGTTATAGAGTAACACAACTGTTTCTTAGGTGAATCGTCGATGTGACCGATATACGATACCTAAAGTTAAAATTTTTAATTTGCGCCCATCGCTTTTATTATGGTTTAAGAAAGATAAAAAATTATTTTCTATTTTTCAGTGCATTTAATAAAAGCTTGTTCTTTAAAAGTTTTTTTTTAATGGAAATTTTTTATATGATAGAGATGTAACAAATAAATTTATTTTTATTCATATTACTGTTCATACAATGCTGTTCATACAATGGTAGTAGTGTATTATTAAATAAAAATAAAACAACTTATTCCTAAAAAAGAGTTTTAAAAACTAACCAGTCAAGTAGAACTGACGCAATTACAGTGGGATTTACTAAGATCTAAAATAGTACCCCCCACAGGTCCCCCTGTGGGGGGTACTAAATTTTAAAACTAATTTTCAAAAAACACTTATACACAGTAAAGACACAAAGCTATTGATTATTTTGGATTGTTATTGCCAAGTACCACTAAAAAACTGCTTTTTTCTCAAAATATACCCTATTTTAGGAGAAAATTCCCTAAAATTATTTTTTTTTTAACAGGTTTCAAAATGGAAAATGGTGAATACGCCAGAAATTTGGCACATAATAGCTTCATTATAAGTGTTTGAGGTTATAAAGTTGGTGATTTTTTAGACCACCTCTAGGGGGTAGTTTAAATTTATAGCCTCCAGCAAGGATTATTTTGTGGCAATTGGTAATAAGTTCGTTTATAACTTCCCTAATTAACCGTTTTAACAAGAATTAATTTACCTTATTTAAAATTTCAAGTTGTTCATTAATCAATCAAATTTATCCAGAAAAACGACATATTTTGAACCCGTTTTCAGCACAAAATATATGTATAAGGGTACTACGAGGCAAAACAAACACAAGTGAAGGTCACTGATTATGCACGAAAACTGCTTCCAATGAAAAAAAATTAAAACACCTTTACCTATTCATTTATTTACAAACTGAAATTAAAACATTGAGTTTTTCTAAAAGCCTAATCATTAAACAAATCTTTCCACTGATAGATCACACTCAAAAGTCTCAAAGCTGCAGTTTTCATCGGTACTTCGCTAATGGCCATTTTCTTATGTTCTACCAGACAACCGGGCACCGTCTAGTTCGTTGAGCCGACGCATCAGTTGGATTCAGGTCTGTTTTTAGCCGAATTTGTTTACATGACCTCCTTTGATGAAATATTTTTATTTGTGGTTTGCGATTGCGATGGGTTTGTGTTTGTAAAGTTTTTTCATACTTTCAATAGATTAAAAACCTTTTTTAAATAAATGCAAAGTTAATATAGTTCTTATTTTATGATTACATATCGAAATGGTTTTGTGACAGTGAGTGTTAATAGCGAAAATCAATAAACAAGGGTAAGAGTGACATATAATGTCAATTTTAATTTGCCTAACGGTGTGTTTACCATTTAGATCCCCCCTTAGGGTTAAAAAAAATCTTTTAAATTGAAATTTTCTTCTTAAATCCAACAAAAGGTTGTGTTAAGATGATTCTTCACTAAATAAATTTTTAAAATTATTCTTAAAAATCAAACTATGTCCAAAACTCAAGGAAGTTAGTGTAAAATGCTTAAAACCATCAAATTCACTTAAACTTAGGACCTGTCTAAAATTGGCTAATGCCCGTGTGCACGGGTTTGGCTTGACGTGTAAGCCGAGCTTAAGCTTTAGTTTTGATGTGCAATGGTGTGGAATATCATGTAAGTGGCACTTAAGCTGCAGTTAAGATAAGCCGTAGAATTACTTCGGCTTAAGCGCATTTTGAGGTTATGTGAGGTATGTTTTTGATTAGGTTTTTAAACAAAAGCCATTAATTTAATCAGATTATAAAACTGTTCCGTTGCCTTAAAATATTTCTGTGATTATAATAGTGATCTGTGCTTAAAATGGAACTTCTTTGGGATGACGAAAAAGATGAAGAATTAGACTTTGTAATTAATGGAATACCTACCAAGAAGGATTTTTCAAAGAATGAGATGAAGATACCTTTTACAAAAGGTTTAGAATGTCCAAAAAAAATCATGTTTTTTTCGCTAAGCGAATAATTCACCTTTTTTTGCAAATTCGTTGTAAAGAAACTGAAAAAAAAAACGGGTTAGGTTGGTCTGGTGGTGTAATAATTAATAAGTTTTCACATCGTATTCAATACGTATCGAGAATCAAGCATCTTGTTCTTCATATGTCACGCTCTTTGGCGGAACAGAGAACATGCTCTATGAAAAAAAAAGAAGACAATCTTTTCAATACGTACTGATTACGTTGTGAAAACATATACTAAATAAATAGCCAGGGTTTTATAATTAACCAATTATAGTAGTTTTATTTGTCTTTTCCTCCATACAATCATAAATCATCAATAAAATTTGTTTTTTTAAAACGACCTCAAATTGTACGTGGTTTTTTGACAGTTGACAGATAATAATCACCACACAAAAAACACAAAAAAATGCAGATAACTGCCACGTTGCCAATAATTTCCTTACTCTTTACAAGTGGAACATATTCGGAACTTTTGCAAACCAAGTAAATCTCAAGGATCTCCCTCAGTTCAGGCGGCACTTGAACAAGTGGAAGAAGTAAAGGGAAGTGGTGCACACGGGCATAAACCCTTTTAGTAAATCCTACTATTACAGTTAAGCAAGGTGCTTAATCGTAATCGTATCTCAGTGCGTATGCTCAGAACGGATACGTCGTACAACAGTGACTTCGTCTCACCTATCTCTATGACCACCCTTGCAGTATTCGTATGCTGCTAGCCTATCCTAACCATTTTATTATCTGTGGGTTTTCATAAATGCCTGATCCACAGTTTCACTCCTTCTATTTTCCATTCTATTGCCCTTTCACTTTCTTAAACAAGAAAGGAAATAGAAGTGAGCGGCAAGAAGTAAAACTGTGCATTAAGCACTGAACAAGAATTGGTTTGGTTACGTCGTACGTTGTAAGCACAACTTTAATGCCCGTATCCACCAACTTACACGTTTTTTTTAATCAACTAATTGTCGATTAGCTAGTTAATCAGGTCAATGATATTTTGGTATCCGCCAAAATATTGTGGGCAACAATTAGTTAATTGAGCGAGGCTGAAGAGAGAAACAGGCTTTACTCGAAAAAAGGATTGGCAACGTTGTAGACTGGAAAATCAACGTGTTGGACGTTTACGTTCAAACTGCACGCCGGACGTCTTTGGGTGACATTTCTGTCACTGTCCATTAACAAAGGCAATCAAAGACGGCAATACATTTTGAGCGCACTCGACGTTTATCTGAACACATGAGTTAGTTTGAGAGTTCTGTATTTTTTTGTGGGAACAACGTAAATTAAACCTGTGTGGGAAAATAGGTTTATCCTAGACGATGATCATAATTTCCCACCCATGGATGCTACTATCATAAACTGAAGATTCGAAACAGAACCCAAAAGATACAGGTAAAGATATTATTTATGACAACATGTATCTTGAATATGAGGCCTCAAGGCTCTCTCTCTTTTTCTACCATACTATGTTGGAAAAATGATATAAGTGGACCCGAATACCCTCAAGTTTATATATCATATGTCTCTATTTGATCTAGTTTCTTTTGAAATGCGTCCCATCTTAAATATTTTGAGTTTTACAGGGGTGTTAGAGGCGCATCAATCGGATTCATAAAATATAATGAAATAAAAAATTTAAACCTTTTGTCAAACTTATAACTTATTAAAGAACGGTGTGCTTAGCTATCAAAATCAGTCAAAAAATCTGTTCAATTTTGTTGTTTTCTCTTAGAGAAAATATTTTTTCACTGCTAATGAAAAACATTCATAAATTTAGAACCTAACCACGTGAAGCCTAACATTTGAAACTACATGCAGCTACTAGTTTGCGGTACGAAAGAAGGAATATATAATGCATAATTTTTTGTTATTTTTGTGTTTTTTTTTAAAAATTAGATTTAGTTTAGATGATTAGTAATAAGTATTTTTAAATTCATTCATTAAATTGCCTATATGTGTTTACAATGCCATAGTCAACTCAAAACGTTGAGCCATCTGGGCATTTCTGTTTTAGTTCCAAGGACCGGATGCTCACCGGTGGAAACTGATTCTCCGCTGTTTCATGACCATCGTAGGCACACGGTCCTAAGACGTAAAAAAGAAATGCCTGCCTGTGGGCATGTCGGGCTCAACATATTAATAGTAAGGTGTCATAACACTATATAAACTTAACTAAGTTTTACGTTGAAATATAAATATATGTTATACGTATTTGCAATTTTAGAGGCTCTAGGTGTAAAAAAATTAATTTTTCTGCATATTTTTTAAGATTTTATTAAATGATTGTTAATTAAAATTGCTAAAAATATTTCTACCATACAAAAATGCTATAGTATTCTACCCATATACACCTCATTCCAAATTCTCAAGCAAGCAAGGAGTAACATTGCACTTTTTATTCCCTGTGATTCTCTGGGTAGTGGTTGTGACCAAGATTTTTTACATTTCCATCAACTTGTTAGTTATATTCTCTAAAATATTGTTATCAACTTGGCACAACTTATTTGGCCTCGTATTTGGCTCATTTAAGGTCAATTAATGCTCGTACCTTAGATCAACATATGCCAACGTGTGCAAGTTTTTATAGAGTAAAAAATCTGCGCACTTTGTTATTGATCCAAGTTTTTGCGAGTATGAATTGACCGTTGTCCAAGCTTCTTCAATTAAGAAAAAAACCGCTCATACCTTTTGTTCCAACGTCTTGGAAAGCCTGAGATATCCTGAATGCCCAGGTCATCATCCAGCAATATATCTTCAATTTCCATGAATTTTTCGTCGGTTCTTTTACTTTTTTAAATAACAAACACTTGTTAGTTAATCATCAATTATCTTTTGTTAACTGGCCAAATTCGGCCGATTAGTTAAAACAGTCGATTAGTACAAAAAATTGCTTGGTGGATACTAAATAATTAAAAATTCTTTAGTAACTTAGTAAAGTCTTTTTTTAAGGACGCTTTAACAAACGCATCAAAGATACGCTAAAAGCAAGGAATCAAAAATAGCTTGCCAACGTGTCTAACGCAGTACACGTAAACAGCCAACCTGAGTAACCTAGTTGGCCTGATGTTGAACCGATTAAAATTTGCTAACTCGGGTTAGCAAGGATTCGCTTAATTTCGTTTTTGAGGTGGGGTAAGTTAAATAAAATTATACTTTTTACTTTTATCCCACGAAAAATGTTATTTTGCATAATCCTCGGTAAAACCCAACCCACTTCGCAAGAAAAATTGAGCTATCCCAGCTAGCCGTGTTAATAAGAGTTTGCTATATTTTTTTTTGTTTTTGTACCAATTTTGCATTTTGTGCATCGCTATTTTCTGTATCGCGCTTTTGAATGTCGTCTTTTGATATGTTGCTGTTTTATTTAGATATCAACCAAAAAAAAGGGAGGTTTGGCAGACCATCTCCTCGATTTCGATAATTTTTGGTACATTTATTCTAATCATAAAGGGGATGAAAAATCCCACGTTTGAAATTTTTTTGAGCGTTAGTTTTTGGACGGTGGTTTGTAGCTCGTTTTAAAGGTGTTTTAAATACCTTTCAAGTTATGTATCACATGATATACTTTTTGTTTTAAGAAAAAAATTGAAACTAAAATTTTTTTTTAAATTTTTTAAAAACAGCATTTTTCATTCCTTTTTTATAATAATATATTTTTTTTCTGGGTTTTTTTCAAAACTATTTACAAAATTTCAAGATGGAGACTTGATATGTTCATCAAAAAAAATGAGGTCATGTGATTAAATTAATAATTAATCTCAAGATATTCATATTTTGATAAATGCCTGTAAAGGCAGTCAATTTTAACCAAATGTGCAAGTACACAAAAAGAATGATATCTTGAGAACTCTATACCGTACAAAAGCGTTGTTTTATAGGTATTTGAAGCCAATTTTAATAAAGTATCACATAAACTAATTTTTTTTTATGAACCCATCAAGTCTCCATCTTAAAATTTTATAAATAGTTTGACGAAATATCCAGAAAAAAAATATTCAGAAAAAAAAATATATTTTTTTGAAAAAATAGAAAATGCTGTTTGTTAAAAATTAAAAAAAAAATAAAACAAAAGGTACATCATGTAATACATCATTCGAAAGGTATTTAAAATACCACTGTCTTAGTTTAAGTAGTTATCGAGATATTTTCATTTCTATAGGTACATGTTTAAGTAAAATGGTAGTTTGTTTTGATTTTAAAAAAATAACTTAAAAAAACCAATGATCAAAAAAAAAATTGTACCAAAAATTATCGAAATCGGGGAGATGTTCTACCAAACCTCTGGTTAATTTGATTTAAAATGACCCTCTTTGCTGTTTTGGTGTCGCTATTTTAAATATCACTCTTTTAAACCGGCGCCATTCGAAATGGCCTTAAACAGAAACACCTTGATTTTTTATTTTCTGTCTGTCTCCTGAACTATTAAAATGTTCAACGTGGCCACAGATACAAATATTTTTGAAATTTAGGTGATAACATTACTCAGCAAACACAAATAATCGGCAACTGACGGAGGTCCACATTACTACAGTCGACTTTATGCCGACACCACTTTAGGACCGACGATGGTCCGATTGGAACTTTGTTTAATCGGTCGAATATCGGCAACTGACGATGGCCCGATTTACTAAAGTCGACTTTATGCCGACGCCTACTTTATTTGCTTTAGGGCCGACGATGGTCCTATTGGAACATTGTTTGATTGGTCGAGAATCGGTAACTGACGATAGCCCGATTTACTATAGTCGACTTTATGCCGACGACCACTTTATCTGCTTTAGGGCCGACGATGGTCCGTTTGGAACTTTGTTTGATTGGTCGAGAATTGGCAACTGATGATGGTCCGATTACGTCACCTTAAAATTTTTAAACTGCTTGATAGTTTCTTCCTAGTATGTAGAGATGGCGCTAATGTCACTATGTTCTCTGTACAGTGGAAGATAATATTATATATATAATGTGCAAAGATATTTCAAAACTAGAATGCGGACTTGACAAGATGGTGGTACTTCTATACAAGAATTACATCTTCTGCCACTTAAACCAGCCCGACTGTTTATGCACCCGCATTATCGAAATTTTGTAGTTTGCCAATGTCGGGCCGCTTTAAGCTACCACCGACGGACCTCCGTCAATCGCCGAGGTTGGACCGCTTTAGGACACCAATGTCGGACTTGAATAGTTTACCGATGTCGGGCCGAGACCAGCTTGCCTACGTTAGACCGACCAAATTAAGCAGTTATGGACGGATGGTCGGTACCATGTGGTTAAACCATATCGGACCTTAATCGTACGGCAACGGTATGCCGATGTCAGCAAAAAGTAAAATTTACCATCGGCCCGACGACGGGCCACAGTCTAACGCTGCATCGGCAAACATACATTGGGCCTACATCGCAAAGCGGACAAAAAATACTGCTGGTCCGATGTCGTAAATCGACGTCGTGCCGATGACGACAAATTCGGCAATCGATATCGGACCGACGAAGGCCCGAGGGAACCGTGTTTGCTGGGTATGTAGTTAATTTGTGCAATATTATTCAAGCGACTTTTGAGATATTTGCAAATATCTCTAAAAACACACTTTAATGTTTGACTGGATTTTATATGAACTATTGAAATTTTATTTATTAATTTTAGCAGATATTTTAGAGAACAATAGATAACCACCATAATTCGGTAAATTTTGATTTTCTAAGTCCAACCGTTTTATAGATATTTGCAAACATTTTGATGTTTTTATATCCCGCCATTTCGTATTCCGGAGGGTCAATACACCCAATTTTCCTAATTTTTACATGAAATACTTCTAGCATTTGCCGTTTTTAAAAACGTGTGAGGTCCACCAGAGATTTGATTTAACTTTTGTTTAGTTTTAAACATGTAAAAAAGTATCAAAACCAAACAAAAATTAAATGAAAAAATCTGAACCAAATCGAAGAGTAATGGCCTGTTATTATATCGATTTCTCAATAACTTCTGTGCGCTGTAAGTATACCCACCAATTTTTCAGAAAGTTGGAATATAATTGGTATTTTTAAAAAATATTTTCTGTTGTTAAACGTATGCTACACAATTATTTGGTATTAAGGTAACCATGTAATTATGCATACAGAAGTCTTCAAAAAACCAAAACTTACTTACTTAAAAGGAATTTAATAAGTTGACGCAGGGAAAGTACATGATTTGTTAGCTGCTCTGTTTGAGAAAAACAATAAATTTAAACATAATTTTCGTTCATTATTCTTTTGAGACAGTAGACCTTTTAAATGATTAAACTAGGAGGTTGCTCTCAAAAATTGTCTCAATAACTTCCTCTTCTTGGCTGCATCACAATGTCACTTTTTCTTAGAATTGAACTTTTTAGTTTGATAATGAAATAGATAGTATTGAATAATGAAATTTAGCCAAGTATTTACTTCTCCCACCATTTCTAGCGGACACTGATTTGCGCCGACTTCCAAAAAGTTTTTTATTATAAACTTTTAAAGTAGATATTTTTAATAGTAGTTTTAACAACTAGTGGCTAAAATAGAGGTATATAAAAACGCGAGTAAAAAAAAACACAGTTTAGCCGTGAGTTGTCAACATTATTCTTTTTAATACCTTTATCAAAAAATTAAAGAAAAACAGGAAAATACTTTTAAAAATCTCAAACGAAAAGCACTTCTCGCAACACACCATCTTTACACTATAAATCAAGACGGCTGATAAATGAAATAACAATGGTTTCCTTAGCGATGTGCCTTTTTACTCGGTGACAGTTTGATATTTTGACGATGTTTTTAAATGATTTTTTTCTAAATACTTGGTGAAAACTGGCGAAAATTAGATTTTTTCAATATTACTCTATTCCGCTATTTCTCTTTATTTTGGGTAAAAAACGGATAGAAATCTTTTCTTGCACGGGTAGTTCTACAGATATTGGTAAACTACCCCTTTGTTTAACTACAAAAAATTTAATTATTTTTTTTTTCTTAAAAGGTAAGAAGCCATCATTTCCCAAATATACTTAGTTTTTTTTATACTTTTTCTTTCATACTGAAGTACCCTAAATCTCAGCTAATTTAAATCAAAAGCAGGGTTTCTTTTACGCTAAGGTTATGTAAAATAAAACTTTATTTAATGAAAAAAGTTTAAAAACGTACGTCATATATTTGAAAAAAAATGCAAGAAAACATGGCAAACAAATAATAGTAGTTTTAACAACTAGTGGCTAAAATAGTGCTTTTTTTACAAGCGTTGGTTTAATTAACGAGCGCAGCAAGATATTTAAAAACGGGAGTAAAAAAAACACAGTTTAGCCGCGAGTTGTTAACACTATTTTTTCCAAGAAAAACAGGAAAATACTTATAAAAATCTCAAACGAACAGCACTTCTCACAACACACCACCTTTACACTATAAATCAAGGCGGCTGGTAAATGAAATAAAAATGAAATAATAATGGTTTCTCTTTTTACTCGGTGACGTTCACATTTTAATCTTTCACACTTTGAAATTTTGACGATGTTTTTAAATGATTTTTTCGTAAATACTTGGTGAAAACTGCCGGAAATGGCTTAATTCTTAAGCAAGAATAATTAGATTTTTTCAATATTACTACATTCCGCTATTTCCTTTTAATTTTGAGTACAAAACAGACAGAAATCTTTTTTTGCACCCGTGACCAAAAAAAAAGGTCTGTGGTTTAAAGTTATCTGTAGACAGTTACTAAAATCATGTTTTTGATGAAGGTATAAAAAAAAGTTTTTTTTCAGCATTGAACATTGGTTTGTGTAGAAAAAAGAAATAAGTATGCATTTTTAATATAAGTTTAAGAAACTCTGTGTGTGCTCTAAAAAACATTGCTGTGTCAGGCAATTTCTCAGTGCCCTGGAAATAGTTTTTTTCTCAAATTTGAAAAGGCATTTTACTGAAAGCTTTCTCTTACTGCTTAATTTTTTTTTAAATGCAATTATCTAAAAATATATTTTCAATTTAAAATGATTTTTTCAGTCCCCTGGCTTTTAGTCCCTTAAAAAAAATTTACTTTTAATGGTTTCTATTTTTGTTTTGCACACAATATAAAACTAGAGCTTATTGCAATACAATATATGACTATCGACCAAACCAATAACACATTTAAAAAAACTAGTTATTGATTCATTGATCATAGAAAATGAAATAAAATATGCTTTTTTATACATTACAAAATTAAAATCTAATTATTCCTGCGTAAAAATTAAGCCATTTCCGCCAGTTTTCACCAAGTATTTACGAAAATAGTAGTTTTAACAACTAGTGGCTAGAATAGTGCTTTTTTTACAAGCGTTGGTTTGAATAACGAGCGCAGCGAGGTATTTAAAAACGCGAGTAAAAAAAGCACAGTTTAGCCGCGAGTTGTAAACAGTTTTTTTTTAATACCTGTATCAAAAAATTTAAGAAAAACAGGAAAATACTTTTAAAAATCTCGAACGAAGAGCACTTCTCGCAACACACTATCTTTACACTATAAATCAAGGCGGCTGGTAAATAAAATAACTATGGCTTCCATAGCGATTTTCCTTTTTACTCGGTGACGTTCATTGTTGCGACATTTTAAAATTTGACAAGTTTTTAAGTGATTTTTTTTTTAAACACCTGGTGAAAACTGGCGGTAATTGCTTAATTTTTGGGCAAGAATAATTAAATTTTTTCCAATATTGCTATTTTTCGCTATTTCTCTTTAATTTTGGGTAAAAAACGGACAGAAGTCTTTTTTTGCATCCGTGATCAAAAAAAAAAGTTTTTTTGAATCGGTAAACAAATAAACCATGTTATCTGCAGACAGTTACTAAAATCATGTTTTTGACGAAGGTATAAAAAAACATTATTTAAAAACATCGTCAAAATATCAAACAGTCTTGTGTGAGTGTACCAGCCGCCTTGATGTGTTTTGTGTTTTTCTTGGATTCTTTGATAAAGGTACTGAAAAAATTGTGCTAACAACTCGCGGCAAAACTGTGTTTTTTTTTACTCGTGTTTTTAAATACCTCGCTGCGTTCGTTATTTAAACCAACGCTTGTAAAAAAAACGCCATTTTAGCCACTAGTTGCGAAAACTGCTATTTAAACCATTATTTCAAAAAAAAAGTGTAGGCCAAAAATTATTTATTTTTTTACCAATTTCTGTAGAACTACTGCTTTTATTTTTTAGATTTTATCGGTTTTGTTGGATCTCTACTACTGCATCGAATAAAAAAAGAATTGTGAAAAATTTCATTCCAAATTCAAACGGACCAATTTTTTGACACTGACAGTTGCATTTAGTTTCTGTGTTTAAATGTCAGCCGATATATTGAAATTGATCCGGATAATTTCTAATGGACAGTACTTTTTATTTGACATTTCGTTCACAAATGACATTGGATATTCCGGGCAATGAGGCTGGACAAGCGCTGGTAATAGTAGTTTACATAACAAGCATGTTATGATGGTCGTTAAACGTTAAACGAATAGTGATTCCAATATAATGTAACCTTCATATTAGCTCGGAACAGTTGGAGACCGTGCTTACCCCCATTGGGCATGGGACCAGAGGTTTTCGATCGGTATGATGCGAATGCATCTAGCCTCTCATATCTCACCTTCTCGTGGTGCTCCCTGTCTAAAACAGACTAGGCTCTGGCGACCGAATATGGCCGGTATAGCCCTATGGGGAAGTTGAACTAGACCCAATAACGACTGGGAACTGCACTGTACAAACTCGTACAGGGGAAAATTTAATGGTGTGGTTAAACTAGAATCAACACTAGAAACTGCTCCATTAAGGACCTGTACAAACTCGTACAGGGGAGTGGAGTGGTTAAACTAGGATCAAAGGGTGCACAATAAGCCAGTAATGGTTGCAGTGCAGTGACTCTGGCCAGCCATCAGGCTGGTCGGAGCCACAATCGGAAGGTTTTAGTCGGTAGGAATCCGACACTACTCGGGCTCTCCTGGTAGAGGGGAAATGACTCTGGCAGGAAAGTAGTTCGTTCGTCTTATGCAAGATTTCCCCTTGATACCGTTGAAAAAAAAAATCGGAAATTATTAAAAATATCAAAATCAAACACTCTTAAGTCAAAAACCTTCTTACCCGTGCGCGGTAAACTCTGAAAATAGCTACAGACGAGCAGCGTTGCCATGTGCAGTATTGCAACTGTGAAATACCGGACTTTACTGGACAACGTGAAAAAATACCGGACAATACCGGACGTATTTTTTAAACTGCAAAATTCATCAAAATACCGGACTGTCCGGTCAAATACCGTACGGTTGGTCACCTTATAATATGTCAATATAACTGAACTTAGTTTTGGTTAGGTACTAAAATTATATTGGATCGATGCCTTCTATGTCAGAGGTATCGATTGGATTTATTTACGTTTAATAATAATTATTTATTGTTTAAAGGTCAAGTAACAAGCAGCAATAGGCACTGCAAAATAGGACCAAATCCTAAACCCAGTTTACGTTCCAGATTTATTAAAAAGTTATTTATAGTTTCTGATCGTCAATTAGAATATTTTTGCATTTTTAAGTTGTGTAGCTTTACTGAAAGAAACGTTAAGGCAGGGTACACATAGGTACCGATTGCGCAGTCTCCCGAGGCTGCGCGGCTAGATTATGTTCTAAGGTTTCCACCGTATAATCAGATACAATAACGGCCCTGCTCTTACATTTTCCGAAAAAATCCATACCGATATCAACTATCACAATTCATTAAGCCTGAAAAAAAATGCAGAGGCAAAAGCCGCGTCCTCACGAGTCAAGTTTAGTTCAACAACTACAGTTGATTAACAAAAATTGAATAAAAATTATCGAGAGAACTTCTGTTTCAACAGAGTTGATCAACTTTTTTGTTGTTCAAGTCCCGAATCGCTTTCAAGTTGAAACAAGTCTTGAAACGTATGAACTAGGAGTCAATCAACTGACCGCGGTTTTAGTAGTTTTTGGCAAGAAATATTATTGAAAACAAAAAAAAGTGTTAAATTTTTCTTCGGACATTCTTATATATCTTCTGTATTATTCTTTATCCTCTAATGCTAGCTCTTTCAGCAAGTTTTCTGATGCTCCTAAATCGTTTCTTCTTAAAGTCCACTGCCTCGCCCAAAAACAACGTTTTTTACGATTTTTGTTTGCATCGCATATTTTTTTTAGTTCGTTTTGTAACAAAACTGCAACCACCTGTACACATTCGGAAAAATTGCGATCGACGCCATTTTTAAACTGAACAGGGACGATCAATTTCTGTTGTAGGTGTGAACTTAACTTGATCAATTCTTTATTCAATTTTTGTCGATCAACTAAACTTGACTCGTGAGAACTCGGCCATAGACTCTGCCGGGCGTGAGCCGACGGTGTCAAGCATGCGCAGTAGACTTTTCGTCTTTGGCCTTGCCCAGGGCCAACTATGATTTTTAAATTATTTTATTTTTTTTCAAAGTTATTATTTTTACACATTTTTCGCCACTTTTGGGCCATTATATTATATCATAGTTATATGTTTTTATAGCTCTGCGTTTTTTTTAGATGGCCAAGGCTTTTAGACGGAGCAGTACCCTCTCCATACAGGCCGATCAACTCCTACCGATTTAGTGTCCTTTAATCCACCTTCGCCGCCATTTTCATTCAAAAGTGACAGAAAATCCATTATTTTTCTAAAACAAAGTTATGATTGTTTTCCACAAACCAAAACTACACTTTTTTGCACTCAACGCGCGTTTCGCTAACAACGTTAGCATCATCAGGAGACGATCTCGAGACGAGACGACGTCTCCTGATGATGCTAACGTTGTTAGCGGAACTCGCGTCGAGTGCAAAAAAGTGTAGTTTTGGTTTTTGGAAAAAAATAGTTCTAATTTTGATCAGTTGACGGTATATGCATGTAAATACGGTACAAAATGTTAAGAAACCCTATATAGCTACCTACTTTAAAAATGATACGAAGAGTAAGAAGCAGTTAGTTAAAGAGCTGCCTACCGTTTACCATAAAAGGTTTTAATAATAATGCTAAATGAGCGTAATGGTAAGATTTACCAAAGTGGTTCACTCTTTAATTTTGAACTTATGCGAAATTTTAGGCGGAAAGAATTTTGGGGCAGCAGGCAATATTATTAATAAAATTCTACGCTTTTTGGTCCAATTTCAAGGACCTGCAAGTACCTATGTATTTAAGAAAGTATGATAATACCGACATCTCAAGAGAGAGTTTTATTCAAATAAATTATGAGTCGAATTTTATATATATACTTTTATTAATACACTTTTATTGATATATATATATATCCCTCATGGATATTGTATGGATATGATTTTGTGATTCAAAACACATCCAGATGACCACAAGATGGACATCCGTGGTATATTTTCGTATATCCACATAAACATAAGCATGCATATCCACCGAATATACATTAATCATCCATTAAAGTGCGATTATGGAATTTTAAATTTGGTATGGATATGATTTTGTGATTTGAAACAGATCCAGATTCCCGTGAGATGGACATCCATAACATATCCTAGGATATCCGCAGTGGAATGCGATAATGGGATTACCTATGGATATGATTTTGTGGCATCCATAGGATATCTTAGTCAGCATATGTACTGCATATCCACCGAATATAAATTAGTCATCCTCCAAAGTATGACTATGGAATAACATATGGATATTTAGTGGATATCTTTTATGGATGTGGTATGGATATGAATTTGTGCTTCAAAACATCCAGATGGCCACACATGGTATATTTTCCGATGTCCACTGCATATCCACATGAATATATGCACTGCATATCCATCAAATATGCATTAATCATCCACTAAAGTACGATTCGCATAATGTTTATATATCCAGTGGATATTCAAAATTGTGACCTATTTTGCACATACCTCGCTGGATATGCAAGGGACATTCGGCTCTGTATATTAATTGGTCTCTTTTTAATCTAAGGGATGAATACATTTACATATTCACTGTATATTTAAAATTAAAGCTTATTTTTCATATACTTTGCTGGATATGCAGTGGAAATACTACTATGTATATTTATTGGATGGATATTATTTACATAATCAGTGGACATTTAAAATTTTGACCTGTTTTGCATATACCTCGCTGGGTATGCAATGAACATTCGGCTCTGTATATTAATTAATTGTATATTAAAATTAAAGCCCATTTTTCATATACTTTATATATCCAATATATATTCAAACTTTTGTCCTATTTTACACTTACCTCGCTGGATATGCAATGGACATTAACCTCTGTATATTAATTGAGTGCATACATTTACATATCCACTGTATATTCAAAATTTAGGTCCATTTTTCATATACTTTGCTGGATATACAGTGGAAATACGTCTATTGAATGGATATTATTTACATATTAATTGGATATTCAAAATTACCTGTTTTGCACATACTTCGCTGGATGTGCAATGGACATTCGGCCCTGTATATTCAAAATTAAAGCCCATTTTTAATATACTTTCCTGGATATTCAGTGGAAATACTACTATATGTATATTTATAAAGCCCATTTTTCATATACTTTGCTGGATTTGCAGTACAAATACTACTATGTATATTTATTGGATGGATATTATTTACATATCTAGTGGATATTCAAAATTCTGACCTGTTTTGCACATACCTCGATGGATATGCAAAGGACATTCGGCTCTGGATATTAATTGGGCGAATACATTTACATATCCACTGTATATGTATGTATATGCTGGATATTCAGTGGAAATACGTCTATGTATATTTTTATGGATATTATTTACATATCCAGTGGATACTCAAAATTAATTGCTGGGTTGCATATTCCTGATTGGATATAATATATACATACGTCTACGTATATAAATAATAATAATCAAAATCTTGGGCCATTTTAATTGGACATATATGAATATGCAGTGAATATAAAAAAAACGTACATATAGTAATATCCATAGGGTGATATCCGCCGCATGTGGTTTGGATATTACAAAAAATATATACTTTCATGGATTTCAAATACATATCCAGGGGATATCCATATCCATGTCTTGCTATGTGGGTTATATCCCTTTAGTTTTCCCGAAAAAGCCGTTTTTTTGTGAGATGTTCGTTTAACCCCCATTATTGTAGTGTGTAAAGGAAGTTTTCTTGCAGACGCTTGCTTTGTTTGGTGCCTTGGGTTAGAAACTTTTAGTAGGTAAAATACTACTGGGATCGCTTTTAGGAAAAATTTATATTGGGTATCGGTGTCGGGACCAACGCAATAAAAAACAACAAGGTCGGCGCGCTAATCATCTTGTTTATCACAATATGTTCATGGCGCGCTAGATGATAATTATTTTTCAAATTTTTGTATATCTCAAAAACTGCAGCTCTAACAAACTTTGACGATTTTACAAATTTTGTTGTTAATTTAAGTCCCAATCTAATTTGAAAACAGCCTTTTGCTAGCTGCTGTGGTTGTCGATTATAATAAATAATTATTTGTTTTTTAATTTGACTCCTTTATCTATCCCTTAGGCACCCCACCCCCATCAAACACTAATCAACTGACCCACGGATGCCATAGAATTTTTGTACCAAATTTGCTTACTTTGTAGCGACAGACAGACAGGCGTACCGACAGACCGACAGACCGACAGACCTTAGTAACTCATTTTTGATAAAATTAGGAAAAGTCAAAGTTTCACGATTTTAATATTGGTATGGTGGAATAAAACAGTGGCGATCCCAGGGGGGGGGGCGATCGCCCCCCCCTCTTACTTCAGAAAAAAGTAGACAACAAAGATGCTGGTGGTAACTCTGAAGTCTTTGGAGAAAAAACGAGAAATTGTAGAACGTTCCTTTAAAGGCATTCTAAAATTCCTTCACAGTATTTTGGGACAGTTTGAAACAGACGAAAACCCCGATATTAGAAATACAGAACAGTATCATAGAGTTTCAATTTATAAATAAGTTTTAGACAAAATCATTTCGGACATAAAATCAAGGTAACGAGACTCTAAGTATTTTTGACCTGAACATATTCATATCAAGTTTTATAGAACGTGAAGCCAAAATCAGGGCAAATTGAACAGGATATTTTCAGATCACGTTTACGCTGTGATGCTTCGCGTTTCTTCCCTTTTTCAATTCGGCATATAAATCTACCACTAATAGCAGACTTGTTGCCGTGTTTAACTCAAACTGAAAAACATGTGACATTTCGCCTTTCTTCCGTGAACTCTTCAAATACTATAAACTGTTTGAATAATACAAAACACAAACTCTTGAACTTTTATTGGGAGAAGACAGTATTTCTAAACAATATTGGTCAGAAGTAGGCAAAAGCTTAAATTAAAACATATATGATAACGTTGTCGCGATATTTTTCCGTTGATAAAAACATTCTTGAATGTTTGTTAGTAAGTAATGCTTCGTCAGAAAGAAGCCTCTCCTGCCTTAGAAGATTGAAAATATAAGTACTTAAAAACACTATGACGGAAATTCGTCTGACAGGCTTAACGTTACTGCATATCAACAAACATATTGAAATTGACATTGAGCGAGTCATTGACCGGTATGCCAAAAGAAACTGGAAACGAACTTTTTTTTGAGATAGGCATCTTATATTTGAGATATGCAATATAAAAAGTTAATGTTTCAACTTAAAAAGCTTTTTTTATACCTTTATCAAAAACATGATTTCATTTCATCATTTCCGCCAGTTTACACCAAGTATTTACAAAAAAATCATTTAAAAACATCGTCAAAATATCAAACTGTCAAAGATTAAAATGTCGCAACAATGAACGTCACCGCAAACCGTCAAACGAAACCGATTGTTAGTTCATTTACCAGCCGCCTTGATTTATAGTGTAAATATGGTGTGCTGCGAGAAGTGCTTTCGAGATTTTTGAAAGTATTTTCCTGTTTTTCTTGGATTTTTTGATTAAGGTATTAAAAAAAATAGTGTTAACAACTCGCGGCTAAACTGTGCTTTTTTTTGCTGGCGTTTTTAAATACCTCGCTGCGCTTGTTATTTAAACCAACGCTTGTAAAAAAAGCACTATTTTAGCCACTAGTTTATTTAGGCTATTAGGTTTTGTTTGTGGTTTGTTTGTTATCTATGCTTTTTTTAACTGAAAAAATTATACGTTGTTACTCAAGCGCGAATTTCAGGGGGGTTGGGGGTTAATAACCCCCCCCACCCCACCCTGGATTTAAATTTTTTACGAAAATATTTAGAAAATCAAAAGTAGGGCATAAATTGCCGCGCTATAACATCTAGTATTAGTTTAATTTTGTGTTAACCGTGGCATTTGTAGTGTCACTTTCTTATTTTAAATCAAAAAATGCATTTTTCAGTGCAATTTTCTTAAAAATTTTTAGTTTAATTTGACTCAAAAATTGAATTTTTACATGTATGAAATAAACAATTTAAAATCTGAGTAACCTTCCCCTAGATTTGAGGCCAAATCCGCGCTTTTAGTTACTAACTTTTGTTTGCATATATTGATATGTTCCTCATAAGAGCTATGCTTTTATTCTAGTTTTTTTTTGTATCGAAACCGCCCCCCCCTCCTTTTCAAATAGCTGGGACCGCCACTGACTAAAGAGAGAAGCTAATTTTAGGGTTTTGAAACTAACCCACAAAAAATTATTTAAGAAATAAATAAATTTTCTTGTGTGAAAGAACACATTTTTATTATAATTTACAGATTACTTACAGATGCGTGGTTAAAATATATGACAAAAAACAAAAATAACATGTATATAAGGCAGATTAAGGTAAAGTCGCCTAAAGTTCCAAATCTAACGAAGCTATATGCATGTAAGCACATCGTATCCAGTATTCTATTACAATCCGGGTGGACCTATTGGTCCAGGTGGACCCATTAATCCAGGTAATCCTGGTGGCCCTGACATTCCAGGGATCCCAGCAGGTCCTGGTGAGCCCGGTTCGCCTTTCATACCTGGCATTCCAGGAAGACATGTGCATTGTGCCTGCGTACAGAAAAAATATTAGTTATAAATGCAATGTAACACATTAACGATATATCATATAAGTTGTACAGGGTGTTCTATTACAAATGTTACCCCCACTTTTTTCCTTTATTATGCATACTACAAAAAAGTTTTAATTACCGAAATTGTATAGCTTTTTACGATCTTTTAAAATATGCCAGATATGATTATAAATCTGAAATTTTGACACCAAATTTTTTATTTTAAATACAACTCCCTGTATTTTATTACATTCTTAAATTCCTCTTTATTTTCTGATTTAAGAAAGGTAGCATATGCGATATGCCCATGAAATAATAAATATTTTTTGAGATCTAGCGCATTAAAATTTGACCCCTATAAGGTGATCTCATCTACTTTAATTCTAATGGCATTTGACAACTTTGACAAACATTTTCTGTAAGGTTGTAAAAAGTTATACAACTTTTGTAAGTAAAACATTTTTGTAGCATGCATAATATTTTTAAAAAAAAATGCGGTAAATCAAATCATAGCCACCGTAGCGGACAAATTGTAATGTGTTATGTCTTAAATAGTAGTTTTAACAACTAGTGGCTAAAATAGTGCCTTTTTGACAAGCGTTGGTTTAAATAACGAGCGTAGCGAGGTATTTAAAAACGCGAGTAAAAAAAAGAACAGTTTAGCCGGGAGTTTTTTTAATACCTTTATCAAAAAATCCAAGAAAAACAGGAAATAAATCTCGAACGAAGAGCACTTCTCGCAACACACCACCAATATAAATCAAGACGGCTGGTAAATGAAATAACAATGGTTGTTTCCATGGCGATGTGCCTTTTTATTCGGTGACGTTCATTGTTGCGACATTTTAATCGTTGACAGTTTGATATTTTGACGATGTTTTAAATGATTTTTTCGTAAATACTTGGTGAAAACTGGTATAAATGGCTTAATTTTTAGGCAAGAATAATTAGATTTTATCGATATTACTATTTTCCGCTACTTCTCTATAATTTTGGGTAAAAAACAGCCAGAAATCTTTTTTTATACCCGTGATTAAAAAAAAAGGTTGTTTGTATCGGTAACCAAAAAAGTCATGCTTTAGTTATCTGCAGACAGTTAACAAAATCATGTTTTTGATGAAGGTATAAAAAAATATATTTACCGCTGTACTGTATAGCATGCACACATAAAAAATCTTGGAAATTAAAAAAAAAACGGCGTTTAATAAAATGAATAAAAAATTTTTTATTTAATTCCGCATTAAATGTAATAAATTTTTTTTAAAAAATCTTTTAAAGGATAAGATTTTATTCAATGCACTAAAAAGTAGAAAATAATTTTTTTATCTTTCTTATACTATAATAAAAGCGATGGGCGCAATTTTAAAATTTTAACTTTAGCGATCGTATATCGCTTATTTCGACGATTCACCTAAGAAACAGTTGTATTACTCTATAACAAAGGCTTGGCAAGCACGGCAATCTCACCCGTTCTCAGCTTCTTTAGATGAAAGTAATATGCTTATCATTCGAATAGAGGAATAATTTAGTTCTTCTTTTGTAGTTCTCTCTTTGTCACCGTAAAGTTAAAATTTTTAATTTGCGCCCATCGCTTTTATTATGGTATAAGAAAGATAAAAAATTTGAGTGCATTTACTAAAAGCTTGTTCTTTAAAAGTTTTTTTTTAATAAAAATTTATTTTTTAATTTTTAGATTTGTACTCTAAATTACCATTTTGAATCCGCCATATTGAAATTTTCAAATCTGAAAAACCCCTATATGCCAATTTTGATTTAAATCAAACAAACTAAATCTTTTCCCCCTCCACTTCCCTCCCTCAGAGGGAAGTGTTAGGTAAACCAATACCATATTATTGTATTGTCGCCGGAACTATAAACGTATATAAAATTTGAGCACACGCCCTTAATTTTTAGATTTGTACCCTTAATCATCCATTTTGAATTCACTGTATGCCAATTT
The DNA here is from genome assembly GCA_963921995.1 of Oxystoma pomonae. Classification (NCBI taxonomy): domain Eukaryota; kingdom Metazoa; phylum Arthropoda; class Insecta; order Coleoptera; family Brentidae; genus Oxystoma; species Oxystoma pomonae. The sequence continues at coordinate 73,064,793 of OY998166.1, read as the reverse complement.
TGATTGAAATGGAACAAACTAAATCTTTTTTTCCCTCCACTTCCCTCGTTAGAAATTTTTCATCGGATCTATAAACGCATAACAAATTTGAACACAATCGGACGTGGATAAGTCAGTTAAAATTCGTTAGCAAAACATGACCCAAAATCGTTCATCTTGAATCCGCCATATTGAATTTTTAAAATCTTTTTAGAAATTCGTGACCTCCATCCCCAAGTGCCCCAACACACCAAACTTCAACGAAATCGGACGTACTTCAACTGGACCCCCCTTCACCCCCTTGTGCTGTCACCGCAACTATATAAGCATGCCAAATTTGAAACCGATCGGATTTCGGGAAGTTGGTCAAAATTACGTTGCAAAATTCCATCTAAACAAACATATTTACATACATTGCAAGTTAAATAAAAGCTTGTAATATTAAAACTGCATTTTTGTAACAGTTTTTGTTCAAGAGCTACGAATTTTTAAATGTATTAACCTCCTCTCCTCTTCTTACCCCACAAACGTACTTTTTTCCTATAAAAGTGCAGTTGTATTCAAATCTGAAAAATTAATATTTGTAGCGGCTTTAGTTTAAAAGTTATGAATTTTCAGATATCATTACCCCCTCTCACTCCTCTCAACCCCTTAACAATTCCCCACCAACATCATTTCTTCTCTAAAACTAAAAAATGTTTTCACTATCAAATCTTAAACTTTGCTGGTGCCTATTTAGCCAAAACATCTTGCTGGAACAGCAACGTTCTTAGCTATGATAGCAAAGTTCTTTGCTAGAATGTAAGGTTACTAAATTTGTTTGCTGGCGTAACTATTTTTTTTTGGCTAGGGCTACTAAACATTATTTTCCTATACGAGTTTTAGTAAGAAACTTTGCTATTGTAGCAGAAACTTTGCTGTTCAAACAAGGTTGTTTGGCAACATAGGCGTCGGCCAAAACCACTTTACTAAAAAAATTCTCAGTGTGGTGCAGCTTAAATCTGAATACTGCATATGTGTAACAACTTTTGTTTAAAAGTTATGCTTCCTCCGAAATAATAACCCCCTATCATCTTCTAAATCGCCCCCCAGTAAATTAGTTTTTTTTTTATTTTAAAACATTTAGCAAAATTGCAAATCTGTGGTAGTTTTGGTTCAAAAGTTTTAAATTGTTAAATTTTTGAAATGTGTTAACCCTCGAGCACCCCCTTAACGATCCCCTCCTACGTAATTTTTTCAGAATATTACATTATCACCGGATCTACGTAAGTGTACTAATTTTCATTAAAATCGGTTGACGGGAAGGGAAACAGATCATGTAAATCTAAAAAAATCGTTTAAAAATGCATAAAGCACGGAGTGTTGCATTTAAAATAAGAAAGCTGGTATCAAAATTTGACATATGTAATGACATTTGACAACTTTGTTATACGGATTCTGAAAGGTCGCAAAAAGTTATAAAACTTTTGTATAGGTAATATTTATAATGGAAAGCTCTGTACCAATGAAAACTAAAAAGAGGTGTTTTCTATTGTTTTTTTTTTCGTTAATAGTCTCGTTAATAGTTCATTTTATCATTCCATTTTTAGTCCACCGTACCAATATGATATGGGGGACTATTAAAATCGTAAGATTTTGACTTTTCTTAATTTTATCAAAAATGAATTACTAAGGTTCGAAAACACCTTAATCGACGAAAAAAAAAGTTGTATGTCGGTCTATTGTATGTAGGCTCTTTGTATACATAACTCAAGAACGCCTTAATTGATTTTAATGAAATTTGGTACAAAAGGCCTTTATTGGCTGTTCATAAACTAATTAATTTTTGGGGAGGGTGGTGAAGGTGGAAGGAGGGAAAATGGGGATAAAATATTTAAAAAAATTGTAACTTTGGAACAGAAGCAAGTAGCGATATACGGTTTTCAGATTTAAGTGCCCATGAACACGGACTACAAATTTTGTTATAAAATCCAAATTCGTGGGAGCTTTACTTTCCGAGTTATTTGAAAAAAAGTTAAAATATACAAAAAAAATTGGTGCTAGAAAGCACGGATAGTCCATCATACAATCAATTATTTTGTGTTGAAAGGAAATAAAAATATCTCGAAAACTGTAGCTTTGAAAGATTTAAATCTTATAACAAAATTTTTGCATAATATTTACGAAAAGCAAAATCTGAAAACAGCAAATCAATTATATATTTTAACATTTTTTCAAATAACTCGGAAACTAATGCTCTCAGGAATTTAGACTTTATAACAAAATTTGTAGTCCATATTCATGGAAACTAAAATCTGAAAACCGTATATCGCTACTGGCTTTTGTTCCAAAGTTAAAAAATTTTTTAACGATTTTATCCCACTTTTCCCTCTTTTTCCCCCTTCAACACCCTACCCAAAAGTTAATCAGTTTATGGACAGTCGATACAGGATTTTTGTACCAAATTTTGTTAAAATCGATTAAGGCGTTCTTGAGTTATCGTGTATACAGACATACAACAGACAACAGACCGACAGACAACTTTTTTTCCGTCAATTAAGGTGTTTTGGAACCTTAGTAACTCTTTTTTGATAAAATTAAGAAAAGTCAAAATTTCACGATTTTAATAATCCCCCATACCATATTGGTATGGAGGACTAAAAATCGTTTTAAAATAGAAAAACGCAGGGTGTTGAATTTAAAACAAGAAAGCTGGTGTCAAAATTTGACACATGTAATGACATTTGACTGTGTTATACACACATTCGCGACAAGTTATAAATTTTTTGTATTTAAAAACTTTTTTATAGCATGCATAATAACCAAGAAAAGTGGGGGTAACATCTATAATAGAAAGCTCTGTACCAATGAAAACTAAAAAGAGGTGTTTTCGATTTATCGGTTTCAAAAAAACTTCGAACACGTCGATTTTTTTTATTCAAGGGGACACCTCTGGGGACACTCATGTAGACACTTTTTGGCAATATTGGAATTTTTGGGGTAAGTTTAAGAAGGGTGTAGCGGAACATGGGGTGTTTATTTTAATATTTTAATAATCACAACGGACTAAATTCGCCATCTATCAATCGTCCTTTGCGAAATCAAACTTATTATATTCTTATCTTTAAAGATTTTTATTTTTCATTTTTATAATTTATTCACTTACCTGTTCAGGGGCGCCCGTATCGCAAGCCGTTCCCGCTTCGAGCAAGCGTGGTCGTTTGGCTTCCACCACAACCTGCTGAATGCTTAAACGAAACGCTTAACGTACTTAGTAACTATATTTAGCAAGTGATAGTGGTTTTTTGCACGAACCTTTTGGTTTCTCGCCTTTTCAACCCCTAACGGATATTGCAAGGCTGACCTGGTCTGTTTAGATCCACTCATCCGCTTGTCAAATAAAACCAATTTTACGTCCCCCGAAGTCATCTTGCGTTATTTAATTTTGCACCTCCTCAACCCACTCAAATTCCCGGTTCCACTTCAACCTGTCGCCCAACGGGGCCTGGATTATATTCAGAGAGGGCTGCAAAATGCAACATACACCACCAGCATCGAGGGGGCGCGGCAGAAGAAGTATGAACGCAAATGGAACGCCTGATCAACCAACCCCAACGTCGAGGGTAACTCCGGAAAATCAAGGTGATACTAGTAATTTTTTAACTAACCCAACACCTAGAATCTCACCTGCAGACTATACAAGAGGGCGTTTTACGCAACCAGAAGGCCCATCAGCAGCTGCGGGTTCGAGCCATAATGGGACGGGGGGAGTGTGGTGGCCACAGGCACCACAACCCATGTTTTATCCACCACCAACAATCGAAGAGCTTTCTAAGGTCATTTTTGGAGTTGTGTCAGCTATGCAGCAGAATCAGCAAACTAACAATCTTTTTAGTAGTAGTAATAGTGGAAGTAATCTAAATACTAACCCTAACATTCCAGGTAGTAGCCAGCCAACAAAAAATAATTTTCTTTCCCCCTTAGAAGCTATCAAGTTTTTGCCCGTTTTTGATAACCAAAGTTCAGTTCACCCTAGGGAGTTTTTAAATTTACTTGAAGGGCTGGTTGATGTAGAAAATACCCCTTTTTTACAACTTAAATTTTTACTTAATCAGTCTTTTGAAAAATCAGTAAAGCTGTGGTGGAATGCTTTTTCAGACGACGTGTGTTCTTATAATCAATTTCAAAGAAAATTTTTAGGAAACTACTGGGGGGTTGACCAACAACTCCAAGTTAAGTTGAAATTGGAATCGGCGCGATTTTTTGAGGGTCAGGGTTTGTCCCTAGCGGACCATTTTAATAAACATGTAGCTATGGCAAAATATCTAGAACCACCCTACAGTGAGCCCCAAATTATTAGTGTTATTGCACGCCATTTTAATCCAAACGTGTCAATGCTTTTGGTAGGTCAGACTTCTTTGTCGAGAGCTGCAGAGCGCTTGCGTCAAGCTGACCTATTTTTTCAAAATAGTTCCTTTAAAAATAATGAACCTTCTTTGGGTCAAAACTCAGGAAACCATGAAAGGGGTAACAATATTAATCGTTTTTCAAATAATAGTCGTTTTGAAAAAAATAACGGACCGATAAAGGGTGGCGGTTATTATCGAAATTCTCCAAATAATAAGAAAATGGCGGTTTTGGAAGTTGACCAATCTGAAGGTCAAAATGAACAGGCGGAAAACTACCAAACCGGTTTTCAGGAATAAACCCCGATTTGAAAACCGTCCAAGAAAAAAAAAGGGGAATAAAAGTCGAAAATAACCCCAGCCAAGACTTATTAAGTGAATGCCAGTTCGATCACATGATCGACGAGCCTAGGTCACCAAAAATTAAACTTAGAATTTTTAGTTTTGATTTTTTCGCGTTGGTAGATACCGGGAGTCAGATTTCTGCCATTTCAGAAGAGGTCTGGGCTGAACTGGGTAGTTTTGAAAATAAAATACCCCATTTTAAATGCACTAGTGTTCGCATTAGTGGGGCGTTTAAGTCAAAAAGTAGAAAAGCCACTCTTCAGGTACAACTAAAAATAATACTGGAGGGGCAAGAGTTTCTCCAAGAATTTTTGGTGATAAATGGCCTTTCTTTTCCGATAATAATTGGTTGCGATTTTTTACGCTCTTACCAAGCAAATGTTGATTTATTAAATAAACAGTTGATTTTAAAATGTGAAAATAAACTAATTTTTATTCCTGAAATTATTTCTTATCACAATATGATTTCCAATTCTTTTAATTTGTCTGTCCTTGTTCCTAAAAATGAAAATGTACCTCGTTTTATCTATTGTATTTGTGATAATTCGTGTTTTTTAGAAGATATCGAATTGCAGGATTGTTCGTCCTTTTTATTTCATAGCGAGTTTAAAAATAAAATCAGCTGTGCACGATAAATAAATGCGAGAGCAATAACCTCCATGACCAGCGTTTTAGTCGAATTGTTTTTTCTAGCGATCTTTCGGAATGGCAACAACAAAAATGTCGAGATCTTTTAAAAAAATTTGAGAAAACTTTTTCCGATGTACCGGGGCTAACCGATGCGTACGTCCACCCAATAACACTAAACGATCCAACCCCCTTCTACGTAAAACCCTATCCAGTACCTATTGCGCACCGAGAAGCGGTGGAAAAAACCCTTTAAAAAATGGAAGAGTGGGGGGTTATAAAGCGGGCTCCTACAAATTATATCTCACCACTAGTTACCGCTGTGAAAAAGGACGGGTCAGTACGCGTCTGCCTAGATAGTAGAAAACTTAATTTTGCCATACAATTTGACTACGAAATGCCACCCTCAATTGAGGAGGTAGTGAGGGGTATGGCTGGAAAGAAGTTCCTTTCAAGCCTAGACTTAACCCATGGTTACTGGCAAATTAAGTTGCGGCCAGAAGACCAAAAATATACAGGTTTTCTCGTGGGAACAAAATCTTATGTTTTCCAAAAAATGCCTTTTGGTATAAAGACCGCTGTTGCTGGGTTTAGCCGTTGTATGCATAATATTTTTGGATCGAAGTTTCACGATTTTTTAGTCTGGTACTTAGATGATCTCTGCGTAATGAGCGATAATTTTTCTGACCATTTAAAACACCTAGAGAAGGTACTAACACGCCTGTCAGAGTCGGGTTTTACCGTAAAACTTTCCAAATGTAAATTTTTTCAGACAGAGATGCATTATCTGGGGTATATTATCAATGGGGAAGGTCTTAGACCTGATCCTAAGCGAGTGCAAGCTATAAATGATTACGTAAAACCAAAAAACGCGAAACAATTGCAATCTTTTTTGGGACTTTGCATGTATGACCGTGCTTTTTCCAACAAATTCGCGACCCTGTCTGCGCCCTTAACAAAATTACTTAAAAAAGAAAATTCTTGGTCTTGGGGAACTGAGCAGGAAACGGCTTTTCGAGAAATAAAGAATCTTTTGAGGTCAGACACACTTTTGTACCATCCCGATTTTTCTTTGCATTTTCACGTGCAAACAGACGCGAGTGATGTTGGTGTGTCAGCCGTACTTTTCCAAATTACGGGGGGAGTACAAAAAGTAGTCGCATACGCTTCTCGCCTCCTACTAGATCGGGAGAGACGCTACGGATCTACATGTAAAGAAATTTCCGCGGTTCTGTTTGCATTTAACCGTTGGCGAGTTTTTCTTGTGGGCAAAAAATTTTTTTTGCACACGGATAATCGCGCCATTTTATATTTGCAAACGTGCCGTCTACTGTCCGACAGGATTTCACGGTGGGCGTTAGTTCTCCAAGAGTATGATTTTGAAGTTAAATTCGTACCGGGGCGTGAGAACGTAGTTGCAGATGCGTTAAGCCGACATGCTTGCGTGCGCTACGCGGTTCCAGAAAATAAACATTTTACGATTTTTGCAGCTTTTAAACTTCCTTTGGAGTTGCGGCGTGATCTTAAAAACATAGGTAGATTGCAGGACGAGGACGAAAAACTGTCTGCCATCAAAACAAATCTTGAGGAGAACGAACGCCTCCAATCACGGTTTTTTGTACAAAACGGTGTCCTCTATAAATCACTAGAAAATCGACGGTACTATTTGTGCATTCCTCGTATTTTAATAAATCGTATTATTCTTGCTTACCACGAAACCCTCGGTCACTTTGGGGTTTTCAAAACGTGGAGCGCGTTACGAAACGAATTGTGGTGGGGAAACATGCACCGTACGATAAAGAGTGCGCTGCGCGGATGCGACATATGCCAGCGCGCGAAAATCAGCAAACTACCCTCGCCTGCTCAAAAACCTATTATACCTGCTGACAGAGACGATATTGTGGCGACCGACCGCTTGTCAAATAAAACCAACTTTACGTCCCCCGAAGTCATCTTGCGTTATTTAATTTTGCACCTCCTCAACCCACTCAAATTCCCGGTTCCACTTCAAGGGTAAGGTGCACCACCAGAATTTAAATTCAGAAAAGTGATATTTAAGTTTGAAGGTCTTTCAAATACCTATACAAATTACCAAAATTTTAAATATCTATTAATTAGTTTTTGAGTTACTAACTTTCAAAGTTGCATGGACCGATACAAAAATCATGTTTTTTAATGAATTAATATTTTCTTTCTGAGAAATCCTGGAACACTTCAATTTTGCTTTCGTTCGTAAATAGTTCATTTGATCATTCCATTTTTTCTTCTGGAAAACATTCTAACGAGGGGGAAAATTTACCTGTACAATTTGAGCTTATTTTGAATATCTCCGAAACGAATCGCTAGATTTTTGTTTTAACAATTTTGTAGAGACTTTTGAAAGACTTTTAACTTTTTTAAAGAAAAGCATTCGTGCGCCGCACCAAAGAAATTTTTTTTTTTAATTTCGGAAATATTTTATACACTAGTAATAATTCTACTGTAACTGTTAATTTAAGTTTAAAGTTCAGAAGTTACAAAGTTGTCAAAACTTTGATTGCTAGGTGATACGTTTTCATTATTACGAAACCGTAAATGCCAAAAATGGCAATTGTGGAGAATTTCCGTGAATATTTACAAAAATTTCCACTTTTAAATTTAAATAACTAATGAATAAAATATTTCCGGAAATTGTTGAAAATTCTTTGTGAAGCCAATTTTTTAATGAAAGCATGATTGCATGCCTCTGAAAAAATCCCAAGCCCAGGCTGAAGATCAAATTTTTCCAAAATTTGCATTAGGAAATATTTTATGCACGTGTTATCTTTCAATAGAAAATTCTGAAAATAACAATTCTGGAAATTTTCTGGAAATATTTACAAAAATTTTGTAAATTTTCCTGTAAAATTTTCACTTACATTTCCTGTTAAATTTGAACAAGGAAAATTTCCTATCAAAAAATAACACAATGTGCAAAAAATATTTCCTAATGGAAATTTTGGTAAAAATTTGGTCTTCAACCAAGTATTCGTGCATAGCACCAAAAAAAAACCTACAGATTCGCGATTTTTTTAGGTGCGAACTTTTTTTAAAACGCTTTTTTAAAAAAATTGGCTACACACAAAAACTTCTAGAAATATTTTATGCACTAGTTATATTTCTACTACTCCTTAAAAGTGGTGTGCCTTACAAAAATTCCAATATTGCCAACAAGGGTTCCTTCCCTCTTAAATAACAAACAGACGTGTTCGAGTTTTTTGTCGAAATCGTAAGTACTCTAAATACCCGATAACGACTGGGTCTCGTTTTTGTTGTTACATCCTCCCTACCTTTATGTCGAAGTTGTCGCTCTCAAACCCTTTAATGTTAGCCAATTGTGAAACCCTCAGATAAAAAAGAAAATCTGCCAGATTCCCTACTCTAAGTTAAAATCGGTTAAAAAATTAAAAGTTATACTGGTGCCTTTTTGAGACCTTAGTTGGTCTATTTATTGATAATGAAGATCAGAATGATCAAAACAGGATACAAAAGGCACAAAAATCTTGTCGTAGATTCATTTATGGCATTAGAAAGTATTTTCCGGTGTCACATAAACTTAAAGACGCAAAATGGCTAAATATGCTTCAGAGAAGACAACTTCATTCGTTAGTTTTTTTCACAAGATTATTATAAAAAAGACTCCTCAATACTTAGCTATTTTAAACAATTTAAACTTAAGACTCAAGGGTTTGATAACTCCACCCCCATACTCCATAGTTATGTTTCAGAGGACTTTTTCATATAATGTCTTTAGCATGTACAATAGTCTACCCGAACATTTTACAAGTCTAACCATTCAAAGTTTTAAAAAGAGAGTTAAAGAATTATTGCTGAATACTGGCTAAAAAGTGTAACTACCTAAAGAAGAAAATAAAAAATAATAAATCTCTTCTTTAAAAAACCATCTTTTTAGATATTTTTTTTTCTCGTATATTTTCTCTTTTTTTTAACTTAATCTGCAAAATGAAAATACGTAGCTAATCTTTAAATATCATTGTGTAATGTTTTTAATTGTTCTATCCTAAAATGCGCTTCGGTTTTGTAGGACTTAGGTTTGGGGATTTTTTAAAAAATTTGTTTCTATATTATTTTTGATGTTATTTAAGAAAATTTTTAAGCCAGAAACCAACTAGTAGCTTAAGGTTAATTTTAGTTGCTAATTTTTTACTTATGTTTGTTTTTGATATTTTCAATTCTTTTATTGATTTTTTGTTTTCTTTGTTATTGTTATTTGTATTACTTATTGTTTTAAGTCTTTAAATACGGACAGGACTAGATCAATTTATTGCCTTCCAGATCCTTTGTGCATCTCTATTACTGTTTAAATATGTTTTTCATGTAAAAATTTATGCAAATAAACGTATTATTATTATTATTATTATTATTATTATTATTATTATTATTATTATTATTATTATTATTATTATTATTATTATTATTATTATTATTATTATTATTATTATTATTATTATTATTATTATTATTATTATTATATTCCAAAAGAGAGGCAAATAAGTAAAATTTGACTGACTTAGTTCACAAAAAAGTATCTTTTTGGATGCCAATCTTGCCGCCAGTCATGAAGGTAGTGGAGCTAGGACAAACCGTCTTAACTAAGAAGGTAGTTAACTCCTATCGTGTCAGTGCCCTTTAGTCTACTGTGGCTGCCATTTTTATAACCAAATTGACAGGTAAAACATGGACTTTCTGCCAGTTGGGTGTCAATATGGCATCTATAGTAGGGCAAAGGATACTAAAACGAAAATGAGTTAACTGGCTTATTAGCTGAGAACAGTGTTGGCTAGGGTGACAAAGTTACTTTTTTTAAACGGGATACCCTGGATATTTTGCAAAAATTAATTAGAGCTCTTCCTTCTGTTCCCAAATATTCCTAAAATGTGTTACGTTTTTCTCTAACGGTTTCATCTTCATAAAGAACATTTAGTAGAGTAAATTCGTAGGGATTTTCAAGAGAAAGCTGCAAAAAGAGCATATTTTTTTTAGCTCATCCTAAAACTGCTTTTGTTCGGGAAAAGATGTTTAAACTAAAAGAAGAATAAAGTTGTTTTTTTATTTTAGTCACCGCCATCTTGATTTGTGAATGACATATGTTATTTTTTTTTCATTTTTGGAATGGCTATGTCTTACTTAGCGCAAGCCAATATTTTGCCAAGTGCTTTGTGTTTAACTTAAAAAAAAACAACGAGAAATACCCTTTTTTTACTTAATCGTCCGCCATTTTAACTGAAGAAATAAAATATGTTTTTTTTACACGAAAATTTAAAACTAATTTAACTCATCCTAAAACTGCTTGGGTTGTGCAAACTTGCTAATATGCAGAAAAATAATGACTTTTTTAATTTTAGTCGCGGCTATCTTGATTTGGGAATGACATGTGGCATTTTTTTGCAATTTTGGAGACCACCGTCCTCGATTTAGTGTAAATTGATATATTCCATGACGTTATATACGAATATATTTTTTTTTTTTGTCTATTGCAGTGACGGCTCGTGACTTATAACACTGATGAGGCACCAAGATCATAAGTGTTAAAAAAATAAACACCGTAAATGAGAATAATACTGGTCAAATGTAAAATCTAAAACTTATTAAGATAAAAAAAAACTATTCTTCAATCTACTATTTTATGCGATTTTACTTTGACATAAAAAAAAAATTATATTTTTATATAGAATGACAAACACAACATTTCAAATAACATGGAATTTTTGTATTTTAACGCCCGAGGGCGAAAAAATGACACTAGTTATCCCCTCACGCTTGTGCATAAATAGTTATTATACATTTTCATTCCACAATTTTTTTGTTTGTGAGAAAATCAAAATGTTTGCATATATATAATCACCTACAAGCGTGATGCGCATATTATAGGCTGAGTTGTCAAGGCATGGCTGAAGCGGATCTTTTAGTCTCCTCATCATGTAATTTAGAAAAAGTAAAAGTCGTCCCAAGGCTTTATACAAAGAAAAATAGGATTTTTAAATGTACGATTTGTTGAATTTGTAATTGCAATAACAAAAACGGAATTTCGCGTTTTTCAATTTTCAAAATTTTAATGCGGCCAGCGAGGTTCGATGCGGCACACAAGATGAGAATTCATTCTCGCCTCACCCAGCCACCGCGCGCTCTCGGCAGGTTCTCGGACAGCGTCGATAAGGTCCAATTAATTTCCAAAAGTAAATTTTGTATGATGATCCATCAAATAAAGAACCTGTGGTTTTAGAAAAGGTTGCCAATTCATTTAATTGAAACTGGTTGTACAAAATAATTTAAAAAGCCTGGAAAAAGCACAAAATGTGACCGAATAACTAACTGCGCATGCCCGCACCGGCCCTTTACCTTCACGAGGTGGGACTTATGGAGTGAGTTATTTTTGCTCTACTCCTAATACCCGAACGCTAAAAGGCGCTGCACTTTTCACTCCGATTTGAGTACTCGAACGGTTTGGCGTAATAGGAGTCGCACCTATAGAAAACCGAAGCAAAACCGTTGCAGACTGGGGAAGCGAGGCGACTGGAATGAGTGCTTCATCCATCTTTGATGGAACATACAAAACAAAGCAAGGCAGAATAAGAAATGAATGACATAAAAGAAATAGCACCCTAATATTAAAATTTAAAAAAAGTTTTCTCTTTTGGTAATTTTTTTTTTTTAAATAGCTTGCCCCTCCCTCCAGAATTTCGCTGGTGTCTACTGTGTGTCATACGTGTAAAAAATATACATATTATACTTACCTGAGCAACCGTAAAAAATATCACGAACAGAAGACAAAATTTAAGAAGCATTTTAACTGTTGCAATAATACCCAAATTGTTTGTACCAAAATATTTATAAATTTATCTTTGGTGGGGTGCGGTCAAAAGGTTATCTGCTTTATTTATTATATTTAATTACATAATATTACTTACTTTTTTCTCTGTCAGTAACCTTAGCTCACGAAATGTGAAAGTGACATTCAAATACCTGTTAAATTATTTTTAGATGTGCTAAAATGCACTTTAGTAGGGCACGTTTTTTGGTAAATTTAAAAACTGTAAAGAACTTTGATTAAAAGAAATTACCACCTTATGTTTTACTCACTATACACTTTGAAAAATGACAATTTTTGCTGTTGCACTCAAGATGACAGACATATGACATAACAGAAATTTTTATTAAACATTTGCCTTAAATTATGTCCATCTTTCTCTAAACTACTTTTCATAGCCTGATGTCTCTCTTCAACAACCTTAAAATTTTTTCACGTCACTAAATTATCTCTCCATCTACCTCTAAAATTCTGCAGTCTCTCTCTAAATATTTTTCATTTTGACAGAGAGAAAATGTTTTTTGGCAGTACTTTTTTTGAACGCCAAAAAAGCAGTGAAAGCTTAAAAAATTTGAGTGTTTTATTCTAGAAATCGAAACTTTGGAAAGAAAGCTTTAAAATGTGATCAATATCATGGCATAAAAATGTGAAAAACGTAGTAAAAAATTGCTTCATCAAAAACGTTACCACTTAAATTATGCTAAAATATTTTAAGCCTTAAATTACCATTATGGCTTGACCATCATAATGATTTCTGCAAATCTGATTCAACTTATAACGACCTACATTTTTGATATTATTACTAATAAAATCTGTATATTTTTGGCGGATTCATAATGTTGAAACTACTTTTTTGGGTTTTTCGCCACTAAGTTAAGGAATTTTTTTTCAAAAATATGTTAAAAACCACAGCGTAAATTCCTAAAGAATTTTTTTTTTTCGTTTGTCAGTGGTTTTTAAATAAGATAAAAAATGTTTGCCTACACACCCACAAATCCTAACTAGAATAAAGTACTTATCTGACGTTTCGGAGAAACTCTACTGCCGTTTTCAAAGAAATTATACTTTTCAAAACTTTTTAGATTCTTTTTTAAAAATATCTGTCTGTTGTCATACAACTGACTGCCTTTGACTGATGTATATTTCAGTTTAGTGGCGAAAAACCCAAAAAAAGTATTTTCAACATTAGTACTAATGTCCGTATGTGTACAGGGTAAGCCAAAAAATACGCCTGAAATTGCTCAAAATCCCTTATTTTAGAAGCACATTTGACGCTTGTATAAGTCCAAAAGTTTGTAGATCGTAAATAGGGTTTAGGTAATTTTAAGTGCCTTTTCTTTACTCACTCTGTATACATTTGAAATAGGTGTAATCAGTAATGTTAAAATGTTTGTTGTTGTTGTGTATGTGTGTGTGTAAAATCATATTTAAAAAATAATTCCGTTGCATAGCTAGTGTTTTTGTTTGTAAAAAATAGTTAATCATGTTATAATGGTGTGTTTCGCGAGTTGCTTAACCTTCTTTTGAGAAATAAAAATTATTTTTCGTTTTGCTACTCTTTTAATAGTCGAGTTTTATAATAATCTATTTTGAGTCATTTCAGGCGTATTTCTTGACATTCTCTGTGCATATTCGATAAGGGGTATCACAGTGAAAAATATTTGCTGTGGTTTTAGAATTATATAAGCAATAAAAATTACCTTTTCCTTAGTTTTCCCCTCATTTAAACGTTAAATCAAGTTTAAAACTGAGGGATTTGGAGAAATTTCAAGAATATAGAGACCTTTTGCACCTCTTATAAAAAATCCCCGTTAGGTGACTTTATTGTTTAATAACGCGTTGTGACGTAGCTAACGTCACGTTATTTTTAAGACAGCATTTTTAGTTTTTGAACGCTGCCTTTGGTTTGTTTATGGTCGGCTTTATACGGTATTTATTATTATAAAGATTTACAAAAAGAATTTGTCCAATAATATTTTTCATTTAGAATATCTTATTCCTTTACTTTTTACGGTGAATTTTAATTATTATTAATCTTTAAAAACTCAAAAACACAACAGAGAAAAGGGAGTTTACGATAAACAGATCGGAATCACTTGTCATAGTTGCCAGTGCAAATTAATGTTTTACATTTCTTACGAAATTCTAGCCAAAGAAAATGTCAATAAACAAAAATTGACACTTATCTTTACAATTAAAAAGAATACAGAACATATTTGCATTCAAAAATTAATTTAAATTTGTTGTTTTTCTCCTTAACGTTTTACTGTCGGCAACCATGTCAATTATAAGGGATACGGTATTCTCCCGCAGGTAACGTCAAACTTTATCGATTAGTAAGGGATTCCGTTATTACCTCGTAACTGCGCATGCCCGAAATAAGCGATAAAGTAAAAAGGCATCAAAATTATAGGTGAAAAAGGTCCCTATTATCTTGACTCACCATGTAAACATACGATATCTGGAATTAAGGTAAAGTATGTGAGTTGTGCTCTGTAGACTTTACAAAAAATAATGATTGGTAGTTTCTTTGTAAGGACAATTTGCATGAAAAGGTTAAAAAAGCGTATTTCGTATAGTTTTTGTATTTAAAAGTACATCGCTCATTTTGTGTGCATCATTTTTAGGGTATCAAAAACCATTTTTTTTCGCTGCTCCTACAAGCGTCAAATGTGCTTCTAAAATAAGGGATTTTGAACAATTTCAGGCGTATTTTTTGGCTTACCCTGTACACATACGGATATTACCATAGATTAAGGAACTATAGATCCGTCACTTCACCCTTCCTGCCAATAATTATTTTTCGCGAAAAGTGCGGTTATGTTTCCGCGTGCAAAGGAACTGCCAACATAATAATATTTAGGTTGGCAATATTCTTTCTAGAAATCTGCAGCTCCTCCTCTTACCCCTTCTAAGTGACATAATGTCGGTTATGACTCATGACTTATGAGTTCCATTTTGAAAACTGAGTTTTGCCAAGGTTTTTAAAAAGTGATTTTGTGATTATTCCTGTTCAAAAAATTGTGGTTTTATCCGTCGATTGCAATGGCTGAGAAACAAAGAGTTAGAGTGTGTTGTATTCAAAGCTGCGGAGACCGTGCCATGATCCCAATAAAAAAACGGGGAGACATCGTTTGCCCAAAGGCAATCCTGTAATTTTTCAGAAGTATAGTGAAGCCGTTAAATGCCAATAAACTAAGTGCTGATGAAATATATAACAGATTTTACGTGTGTGATAAATATTTTGCTCCAGATGACATTTTGCAGACTGGACGCAGAGGTCTTAGAGAGTGATGTCCCACACTTGCATTTGGACTCCATTTAACTA
This sequence comes from Oxystoma pomonae, assembly GCA_963921995.1. NCBI lineage: Eukaryota > Metazoa > Arthropoda > Insecta > Coleoptera > Brentidae > Oxystoma > Oxystoma pomonae. The sequence goes on along the minus strand of OY998166.1, from coordinate 73,049,282 downwards.
TTTATATATAGTGTTAAAACACCCTTTCCTTATTTCATCAAGTTTAGTATGGCTAATTTTTGTGGATATCAATAATAAGTTAGAAAATGCGACACTTGTGTATTCCAAACCAGGGGTATTATTATTATTATTTACACCAAGACTTTTTCTAATGTGTGGGTTTACCATAAATTGTCCCACATATACAGTAAAATTTTTTTGAGATTAAAATAATTTTTTTCTGTTTCACAAATTTAGTTTGGAATACAAAAGAGTGGCATTATTGTTATTGTGAAAAATATAAACTAACATGTTTCGAAATATGCCATAATCTTTTATAATAAAACAACCAGAGGTTTTGTACTACAAGTGCATTATTATGGGTAATTTGTATTTATTTCTTAAAAATATGCTTTTTTATTTTAACTTAACATAAGTAACAATTTTGTTTTGTGTCTAGTAAAAAAGCATATTTTTAAAAACTAAACACAAATTGCTTGCAAAGAAAGAACCCTACACAAATTACATTGGAAATGGCTATTGGCTAAATGTCATAATTTTTTTATATGTTGTAGTACTCAATAAACAAAGCACAAAAATAAAAAACCGAGATACGGAGCAGGATTACTTTCTGAGATATGGAGCTTTAAAATTGATGTGTTTTAAGGCTATATCTTTAGACATGTTCTAATTTTTTTTTCACAACTTTGTTGATTACCGCCAAAATAAAATAATTCGTTTCTGTATTTGTCCTGAATGAAACACCCTTTCCATCCAAGTAAAAATGTCCTTTGGTACCACCAACCAACCGGCGGTAATCAACAAAGTGTGAAAAAAAAACTTGTACCATGTCCAAAAATATAGCCTAAAAACACGTCAACTTTAAAGCTATATATTTCAGAAAGTAATCCTGCTCCCTATCTCGTTTTTTTTTTATTTTTGTGCTTTGTTGATCGAGTACTACAAAATATAAAAAAATTATGACATTTAGCCGACAGCCATTTTCAATGTAATTTGTGCAGGGTCCTTAAAAAAAAAGCGAAAATTTAAGCGAGCACCATCTAGTGGTCATATTACAAACTAACAAAAAATCGATAGTACGGTTATCGCGAATTTAACCGTGAGTCATCTAGTGGTCGTATTACAAATTAAAGAAAAATCAATATAAAAGTATGGTTATTGGTCGCGTGCATATCTGCGCAGACTCGCCAAACTCCAAATAGTTCCGAACCGTTTAACACGTAACTGTCGTATCTATTGTAGCTCCTTAACCTATGTACATTACTACTAAAATCAAAAATGTAAGTCGTTATGTGTTGAATCAGATCTGCAGAACCGTTATTATCCTAGCTTTAGTTTTGCCTTAAACGAACGTAAAGTTTAGTAAAAAATGGCCATTTTTGTAACTTTAAGTCTAATTTCTGTTCACTTTGTACACATTGGGAAAACTGCCCATGACAAAAATTGCTCATTGAGACCCCCTCTATAACATATTAAAATATAAAAAATATTAACTTATACACATCCCTCATAAGAAAATGGCAGGGTTCTTTAGCTTATTCGGCAACAAATACCAACTTAGTGTTACATCTCAAAAAGTAAACGTTACAAATAGAATAGAATACTAGCAATTTACACCAAAAATACACTTTCATTAAAACAAAATGTATACAGTGGCGTAGCCAGGGGGTGGGGGTTGGGGTTAGAACCCCCCCATTCTGATTTGCAGAACAAGTTTTTTTACAGTAACGAAACTTCAATTTTCACATTTAACAACTTAAATTTTGAGGCTTTGAGCAGTGAGAACAGAGCTGGTTTTTTCATGAAGATTACCTTTGATTTTTATCAATCAATATCAATTTTAATACTAAAATATTGATAATTTTTGTTGTTGTTGGCAACACTCTTACGCGCCCGGTAGCACAAAATATTGTAAATCTAGTGTGACCAGATATCTTTACACAAAAGGAGGACAATCAGGACAAAAAAAACTATTTTCGATAAAAAAAAGCCTGACATTGTTACTTAAAAATATATATTATTGATATAAACAAATTTCTCATTACTTTGATAAGGAAAAAAACAGACATACAGAATTAGCACTAAAGTTATAAATTATCAATATGAAAAGTTGGGTAAACCCGGACCTACACTTTCCTTTTGATATAATCTCTGCTTTTAAAGCTGTATATATATATATATATATATATAATTGATTTGAAATCAAGACTTCCACGTCTCTGCAACCACAAATGGATTAATTTCCAAACACCATCTATCAATAATTCTAAAATACGTAGCTACGTAAAATTCAGTTAATTTATTACATTAAAGTGACTTTTTAAAGGTTCCCACTAACTAAATTTAACAACGAACCTTAGTTTTCCGTCAAAAATGAACATTTTAGCTTTAAAAAATAAGGGGGACTTTAATACTTCTTACTTTTTTGCTAAATTATTTTTTTATTTAAATACTGAAAATTATACAAATGCTTTAAACCTATTTTAAACTGTAGCCAATCTAAAACAATACTTACAAATTTCCAAAATTAACTAAAAATCATCAAAATCCAGCAAAAAAACAAGATTCTTTTAACGATTTGCACAAATGGTGTAGCGCAAATCAGGAAAAGAAAACAGTATGGCGGCAATAATCATGTCTTGATTTACTGAAAATCTAACCATTTTGCGACTAAAGAGGTGCTCTATAGTTGTCTTATATTTTGAAATTGGCCAAAAGTGCTAATAGCTTTTTCCTTTTGCTGCAACAATTTGCACTAATTATATCTATCCTTTATATTTATACAAACTAGAAAAGGACATAGATACATTTAGTGCACACCAGTGCATCAAAAGAAGAACCCCACAAATTCATTTCAAGATAGTCTGACTCTTCGTTAGTTGGTATCTACAGTCGGTCAGGGAGTCTGACCATAGTCTGACTCTGGGTCACGTGGGGGGCGTTACATAGTTTTGTAGGCAGAAAAACAAATCAAACAATTACAGCTGCTAACAAAATTACGTCGCGATTTTTGATTGTGTGACGTCACAAACGTTTAGGGTCGTGGCCCCTGCATGGTCGGTCAATTATCTAACATCATTTTATCCTAATTTTAATCCCTCTTTCCTTCCTCGTAATACTTTTGAAAATTGTGTAACACTTAACGAAAATGGAAAAGCCCCCTAAAAATATAAAAAAAAAATTTTTTATTATTTTTTACATTATTTTTGGAGTAAAACTGTTACAGAGCGCAGTTACTTTATAAAACTTTCACCCCCTTCTACCCCTTGCCGTGTTTTATTTATGGACGCAGCACTTTTTTAGGGCTGGTTTAACGGCCCTTAATTTATATTTCAAGATAGTCTGACTACTGGTCACTTGGAAACTGATTTTTTGAATTTATGTCTCCCTCACCATTTTTTTGTGCCTCTAGTAGACCAACTATGTTGACGTTGAGTAAACTACCAGGAAACGTTAAACTGACGCGTCCTAAAAACGTTGTTTGCGACGTCATGGAGTCGTTTATGTAGGGTATACATATTAACCCTAGTTAATTAACAACCTTATCGCGTCGTTGTTCCGTCGTTCATTGCGGTCGTTGAAAACCCCACAATATTCCAGTAAAAATAAAAGTTGTTAGAGGGTTCCCAAATTTACCCTGGTTAATAACAACGGTGTGGCGTCGGTTTCTTGTCCATCATAGCGGCCGTTACACAAATGACTAGTTTTTGTACTTTATGCAATGTTAATTTTAGTGTATTTCTTAGTTATGGCAACTAAGGCAACTATAAATTGTTACTTGGGTTAAGTGTCTATTATTATTTATAGGAAGAGCACTACAAATGAGGTATCAAATTAAAGCTTGTGACGTGCGTTACACAAATGACCCGGTCTGACGGTATGAAAATTGCCGAAAGTATCTGACAGACTGACATTTAGCCGTTAAACTGATTTTTTGTAACTTCAACGTCCTCTATTTTTTAAAAACTAATTACAGAGAGTTAAACCTGTAACAAAAAATATTGCAAATTTTATGCCAAGGATTTTTCTATCTACACTTTTTTTCCTCCAAACAACAGAAATGGAGAAAATCGATTCCAAAGTTTTTTCAAAATGGCGGATAGTTTCCAAGGAATAGGCGTAACCCAAACTTAGGAATTTTACTTCCAAACCAACCAAAGAATATACAAAAAACTCACCCTGTCCGGTTTTTCTGGACTTCAAACGACAATGTTACTGTAATAACATCAATTATGTAAAACCTTTTTTCGAAATTTTGACCCCTCTCCCCCTGCAACACTTTATAATATTTTTGCAACCCCTTTCTCCTCCCTTTTAGCATAATAATATAGCATTAATAATACTTCGACCTACCCTTCCAACCCTTTTGTAAGCGATGGCCCGTTACCCAAAAGTACTCGACTAGGACTATCGGTAACCGACTAAATGTCAGTCTGTCAGATACTTTCGGCAATTATGCCGGCAGACTGGGTCATTTGTGTAGCATATGTAACAAGCTTTAATATGATACCTCATTTATACCACAAAGGAATTACCTTCCGTAGGTAACTCCTTTGTGTTTGTACTGCTCTTACTATAAATAATCCACAACACGCGACTTCATGCATGTCCAGAAAGCTGCTCTCAAAGAATTTTACCGAATTTCAGTCGGTGTAGTTCAGAGACTGTTTAATTATTTATAAATAATATACACATTTTTATAGGATTTTTCCGAGATCTACAACTTTCTTATTAAAAGTTTTTTCAAAAAATCACATTTTGTTGGTCAAAATACGTTTTAAAACTGATTTTTTTGGGCTCCCTCTATCTTTTTGGAAAGTAACTACAGAGAGTTGAGCACTGAGACAAAAATATTTTAAATTTCTTGCCGAATATTTTTCTTCTTAGACTTTTTCGCCTCCGACCAATAGAAATGGAGAAAAGTCGGTTAAAAAGACTTTTTAAAATGGCGGATGGTTCCCGAGGAGTGGGGGAAACACAAACTTGGGAGGTTTACTTTCAGACCCCCCGAAAGAACACAGCAAAAACTCAGCCTCCCCGATTTTTTTGGACCTCAGATGACAATTTTACTGTACGAGTCACTTGATTAGTAATTGGTTTTGTTATAGAGTTATAATTTTAGTCCCAAAAATTGCTGCCTTTGTTATAGTCATAACAATCATTAAGCAAGTGCATTTAACCTCACTTTTTCGATGTTTTGTTTTAATTACTTTTATTTTTTGTAGTTTGTTTTTAAAGATAATAAGGTTAAATAGAAACAATTTTTTTTTGAAAGCTACAAAACATTTAGCAACTTGTTTTTTGCTTTTAATTTGCCTGTATAATTTATTTTTAATGTTGATTTCATTCCTGTCAACATAGTTGGGCGTCAAACTTAGAATTTGGTACTCGCGCATGCGCACTTATATTTGTTATAGTAATAGTCGTAATTTTACTTATAAAAATTGAAAGTTGCCAGCTTTTCCCTAGGACTGTGACTAAACCTTTGACAAAGCATAATCAAAAGCATTGCATGAACACTTTCATAAGAAACAGCCCTGCTGAAATTTTTCCCTCAAATCTCATCCAGACTAGAGAAGTTTTTATTATGATTTTTTATGGTCTATATAGTCTATAAGATTCAATGACAAAGCCAATATTTTTTTTCTATAATATTTTATAATCTTCTAGAAGCATAGAAGATTATATACGAAATATATAATATTTTATCAGCTTGTAGTTTTAGAATAATTTATAAGATTGGATAAGATTAGTTACTTTTATGAGAATCGGGGATGTTTTATAAGACAGAAGTCTAGGACATTTTATCAGTTTGTATAAGGGTGTGGCTTTGGAGAAGATTTTATGAACGCACAAATACACACTTTTGAAGGAGATTTGATGGGAATGGGGTATTGAGGATGTTTGAGGAGATTCTATCAGTATCGTGATTATAGAAGATCCTACGTGGAATGATTTTGGAGAAGTTTCTATGGGTTCTTGTGGGAAAAGTTTCTAGGATATTTTTGTATGGGTTCTTGTGGTATCGGTTTCTAAGATATTTGATAAGATTCTATCGGATCAGTATCGCGATTCTAGGAGTTCCTATAAGCAATGATTTTGGAGAAGTTTTTATTGGTTCTTGTGGGGTCGGATTCTAGGATATTTGATAAGATTCTATCAGTATCGTGATTTTAGAAGAATCTATGAGGAATGATTTTGGAGGAGGTTTTATGGGTTCTTGTGGAATCGGTTTCTGATTTTAGAAGATCCTATGAGGAGTGATTTTGTAGAAGTTTCTATGATTTCTTATGGGATCGGTTTTTAGGATATTTGATGATATTCCATCAGTAACGTGATTCTATAGGATCCTAAGAGGTTATGAATAACTTTTTTCTGCGATTGCTAGGGTATCCGATATTTTGGAGGAGTTTATATGAGTTTTTATGGGATTGGTTTCTAGGAGACTTGAATGACATTATGGTGATTTTAGAAGATCCTATGGGCAAAAAGATTTTATTCGGGTTTTGGAACAAATTTAAATGAGATCCTAGAAGATTCTATCGGGTCTATGTTTCGATAAGTTTTTATGGGATTGGTTTCTAGGAGATTTGAGGAGCTTTTATAATGACAGTATGGTGTTTTCAGAGGATTTTAACGGGTTTTGGGACAAATTTATATGAGATCTTAGGAGATTCTATCGGGTCTATATCAATTTTGGAGAAGTTTCGATGAGTTTGATGCGTTAGATTTCTAGGATATTCCGGAAGATTCTATTTGTATCGAGAATCTAGAAGATCCTATTAGAGAAGGTGCTATGCGGGTTTTTGTCGAATAAATTTCTAGGATACCTATTCGAGAAGATTTTAGCAGTCTGCGTATATAATTTTTTCTGGTTTAAGGATAAAATAAATTATAATAAGATTTTCACAGCTTTAATTTAAAAAAATATGTATACGTATACAAAATCTGCATTCATTATTAAATATGATACAATATCACATTTTCTTTAATGTGTGTTTCATAAAAGTCTTAAATATAGGTTTAGTTTGGTTAAAGAAAGTGTTCTTTTGTTTATACTGGCCACAAAAATATATATATAATATGAGCCAAACGTTACTTTTTTAAATAGGACACCATGTATATTTTTTATACCATGGATATTTTCTTCTCGAATTGATAAATATACCTAATGCTAATGTTACCTTTATCTTTAACGGTCTTTAAGTGTAGTGTTGGACAAAGAACCACCAAAAGTATTTTTCACTTTACTCGACAAACGTAGAAGATAACCTCAACATATTATATATTTTTGGAATCAGAAAGAATCAATCTACATTTACACTGTCTGTTTAGCATATGAACATGTTTTTGCCAGCTAAAATCTTGTTTCAATAAAGATTCTCTAGAAAAAGTGTCACTTTAGGAGTTGGCACAGCAAAAGCCTATATAAAGCATAATTTTTAAATCACGACTCCCAAAGTTCGATAAAATCTCCTCGCTTATAGGATGTTTTAAAATTAAAACTCATATAATCTCCTACAAAATCACAGACCCACAGACCTGATAAAATCTTCTAGGATCTTATCGAAATCTCTTCCAAAACCGACCCAAAAACGGATACAATATCCTCCCCCATAGGATCTTCTAAAATCATCATAAGGATAAAAGTTAAGTCTCAAATCTTCTAGAAACCAATCCCATAACAAATCATATAATCTCCTCTAAAATCGTAGACCCATAGACCTAATAAAATATCCTAGGATCTCCTCGAAATCTGTTTCAAAACCGACCCAAAACCAGTCCCCTAGCAACTCATATAATCTCCTCCAAAATCTTCTAGGATCTCATCGAAATCTGTTCCAAAACCGACCCAAATCCCGATAAAAAATCATACAAGAATTATATCATTTTTTTATGAGATTCGATGGGAAAATTTCAGCAGGGAGTGGTTTTAAATTTTTTTGATTAAAACTGTAACAATAAATAAACCAAAGACTACGACTATGCCTTGCTGTATGAACAATACTTTAGTTTATAAAATACACCTGTGACTTGATAATACTAAATCCAAGCTATGTCGTGTTCTAAGAAATACCATCGCACGTTTTATTTTTTAGGTAGCAAAATGATATCCAGTACATATCACATTAATATGGTTAAATTTACATACATACATTTTAAAATAAAAAGAAAGAAATTCCGACAATCAAAGAAGTCTGACTTTTTATTAACATTCTAAATATAGAAATTTCTAGTATAAAAAATGCGCAGAGAGTACTTACCTAAGCAATCGCAAGAAATACCACAACCAGAAAACAAAATTTAAAAACCATTTTAAATGTCGACCATAAAGCTAGCAAGCCCATTTCTCCAAAATTAAAAAATATATACATTCCAGAATTATGCTCTGTCCGGTTTTCAATAAAAAAAAAATGTTCGGTTTGCTAGATTTACATATCTAAAGTTCATACAGAACTAATAAATTTTTTATGATATTATTTTTAAATTTAAATTTTTTTTTTTTGTTTAAAAAAAAGGTGTGAGCTTGCCAAAGGTTTATAAACATTTTTTTTTAAACCACAGGAGCCCAAAATTTTTGAAGGCTTGACGAAATTACCACATAAAGAGAATATAATTGTAGAATGTATTTTTTTTATTTCATATAGAATTTTTCTTTTGGAAAGAGCGCTCACATAACAAGAACTTAATTTTCAAATATTTAGTAATATTATAGCAAACCAAATATGTTCTTAAATCTTCTTGTAAACGAGTGAGGATTTTGTTTTTTATTTTTTATAAATGTCTTTATAGGTTTATTGAGTAAAAAAACTCTTGCAATGATACCCAAATTGTTTGTATCAAAATATTTATAGTTTTATGGAAGCAGGTTCGGTTAAAGGTTATCTGATTTATTTGTTATGCAGACTTGAAAAACGTCCGAATTATATATTATCAAATAATTGTTTTTTTATAAAACATGATTTTTTAGTAAATGTATGCGACCAACAATACATTATTTTCTTATCCATGCAAAAAAACTTTTTTCCACAAGTAACTCTCAAAATAGTGATTTTCACACGCTAGATAACCACGGAAAATATTTTTCCCAACTAGCGTGCCTAAAAGTATACTTTTACGCACGCATTTGCGTGCGGAGAGTTGCATTTCCCGCACGCCGTTCGGGAAAGGATTTACTCTGTGTTTTTTGCGCACGGCGTGCGGAAAAACTTGTTTCCCGAACGCATTTTTTTTAAATTATTTAAAATCAAATTTCAAGTAGGAAAAATGTTGTACCTGACACTTGCGAAAAGTGTATTTTCCGCCCTTGACGCGCTCCACGTCGTTCGTGCAACTGCCGTCGCGTGCGGAAAAGTATCATAGAAAATTTAGATACAAATTTTCTGAATAGAAGAAAAAATTAGAACCCAAATTTTTTTCATTAACAAGCTTAGGAAGGTCCACCGCTTAACATACTAAAAGTTCCCATTTAGACCTCCTCGGGAACTGTCATTTCTAACCTCCAAAAAACTCCAAAAACGAGTTTTTCTTGGATAACTCCTAAACGCTGATAGACTATCTAAAATGGCAAATGGTAAAAATGTTGAAAATTTAATTCTCTATCAATAAGTAAATCGTGCCAATTTCAAAAATTTCTTGCATATTCCTTTTTAGTATTTTAACGACACCTTCCGCTTGTATTTGCTGCTTCTAGTATATTTTTAAAATAATTTTTTATATTTTTTTTTGTAAATTTCTTAAATCAAAGAGCCAAGTTACCCTACTCAATTCCCATTATGACTTTGAAAAATTCTTATTTTATTACTAGAAGCACCAAATACAAGCGGAAGGTGTCCTTGGAAATGTAAATTTATCTAGTATAAGATCCCGTGAGAAGCTGGACTTTTTCTTGTATATGTCAATAACAATGGCGTATCAAAGTGTTTTGGTACATTTTAAAATTTTCTCGGTCTACGCCACTGAAAAAATTTTATTTTCTAATATAATTTAGGTCATTGGTCTTAGATCAATCCTGCCAAGTTTGGTACTCGTAAGTTAAAAAATCTTGATGAAAATACTAAAAAGGAATATGCAAGAAATTGTTCAAATTGGCATCATTTTTGCTTGGTTTATTTCAATTTTTCTGGTAGAAGGAGTGGTTTAAGCTACACTATCACTGGTCACTTATTGATAGATTGACAGTCTGTCACCGTTTAGGAGTTATCCTTATCCAAGACAAACGCTTTTTTGGAAGTTAGAAATGACAGGGGACTGAATGGGGACTTTTAGTATGTTAAACGTTGGACCTTCCTAAGCTTATGAATAAAAGAAAGGTTGGGCTCTGATTTTTTCCTCTATTTTTGCTTAGCCTAAAAAAGTACCAAAAAAATAGTACCAAACTTTAAAAACAAAATGCCTTGTCTAGAAAATTCAATGGTTCTAAGCGTTTCAGTGACTGAAGTACAAAAAAAAATAAAAAAATTTAAACCGAAAAAATCGCCTGGATGGGACGATATTAGAAGTGAATGTGTAAAAGAAATAGTTTAGGAGATCTCACCTATATTGACTTTTTTAATAAACAAAGCTCAAAATCGGTACGATCAAGCCTCTATATAAGGATGACTACAGACTACAGACTAATTTCTCTACTGTCAGTTTTTTCAAAGATCATTGAACAGTTAATAAAGGTGAGAGATCTAAGCTTTTTAAAAAAATAGTATTGTCAAATTTACAGTTTGGCTTCAGAGAAGGTAGATCCACACAGGATGCAATTAAAATCCTAACATCACAAATCACTGAAGCACTGGAAAAAAGTGACGCATGCATCTGCCTGTTTGTGGATCTATCTAAAGCTTTCGACACTGTCTGCCATGAGACTCTCTTAACAAAATTAAAAAGCTATGGACTACGTGGGAAAATATTCAATCTGCTAAAAAGTTATCTAACAGAGAAAAAACAACGAGTGAATATTGATGAAACTTATAGTACCGAAAAAACTGTAAAGTTTGGAGGACCTCAAGGAACAGTCCTGGGTCCTCTTTTTTACAGTTTATATAAATGATATGCTAAAACTCGAGCTAAAAGGTACAATAGTTAGCTTTGCAGATGACACGGTACTGCTATGCAGGGCGAAAACTTGGCAAGACGTTAAAAAACAAATTAAGGAAGATTTTGTAAAATTAAAAAACTGGTTTCAAAATAAAAAATTAAGTCTTAATATAGATAAAATAAAATACATGCCATTTACGTCCTTTAAGACCAGTCTTCCAAAACTCGGGAACCTAAAAGTTGAGCACTACGATATATCAGAAACCTCATCGATAAAATACCTTGGAAATAAAATTGATAATTTAATGAGATGGGATGTGCAGATAATATATTTAACAGGAAAAATAAGAGGGCTTCTGTCAAAATTTTCATATCTTAAGGACTTCCTTGATAAAGAACATCTAAGCCATCTGACTTATGAAATCTTTGGATGGGGTGGTGTTGCTGAAAGTCACATAAAAAAATTGGAAACACTACAAAAATGGTTTATTACAATAATGTATATATTATATATTAAATTTTTTTTTTAATATTTAATATTTTAATATTTTTAATATTAGACCATAATTCTAGTTGAGTACATTTTGTCCCAACTAATTCCATATGACAAAGATAGCTATACACAATAAACAACAAGTCAAACAAAGTTAGCCATATATATCTTTACTTCTGAGATCTTAACTACGTTTAAATTTTAACTCATAAACCTTTGGCGCAACAACAAAAGCAAAAAACTATAATTAGAAAAAAGAATATACCGATCATTGTGTTTTTAGATAAAAATTCGAATCTATTCCTTTCACCATATTTGGAATTAGAGATGATTTTTGTGGAAATACTAGTAGTAGTGTAGGGGCAGCCCGTGGGCCTGGCAAATAGGCCTCTTCATGGGCCCTTTCTGCCATACCCCGTTCCTTACCTCTATGCCCCTACTTCCGCTGCACCTCTCTCCCGAGCCTCCCTGTCTTCTTTACGAAGTTCAGTATGTCGGCCCATTTGAGCGAGTGCAGCTCTTCTTCCTCTATCGTCGGAAATCCCCACTTCAGCTGCCTTGAGCTGGCATATGCGTCACACTGTGCTATCAAGTGCTGCGCCGATTCTTCTTCGAGCCCGCAAGCGGGACACACGGGATCTCCTGCTACTCTTATTTGCGTCAGATGTTTGTTCAGCCGATTGTGGCCAGTCAGCATCTTTGTCAGCAGTCCAATGTCCTTTCGGGTCTTGCCTAAGAGCCATTTAGTTCTAGCTACATTCGGACCATCCACGAATAGCTTGAACTGTCTGCACTTTGACTCTTGCCTCCAGGACGTCTTCAGTACATTGTTCGCCCATTTGTTGAGCTCACTCTGTACCTGTTTCCTTGTTATTCCCAGAAGAGGCTCCGGTCCAATGTATTGGAATTCGGCCCCTAGTCTGGCAAGTCCGTCCGCTTTCTCGGTTCCTGGTATTTCCTCATGATCTGGGACCAACATCAGTGTCACCCTTTTGTCTTGAGCCAGTGTTTGCAGTGCTTTAGCGCACTCCTTCACCAAACTACTGACTATTTTGGGTGCACTTAGAGTTTTGGATATAGTCAGCTTCTCTACAGCGGGCCACCAGACCACTGATCCGTATTGGATCCTTGGTCTTATGATGGCCATGTATATCCAGTGTAGGATCCTCGGGCTAGTGCCCCAGATTTGACCGACCACTCGGCGCAACTGCCACAATGTTGCCTGGACTTTAACAGTCATTCTGGCAACATGCTCGCTTCACTTGAGTCCCTTGTCCAGCGTCACCCCCAAATACTTAAGTTGTGATACCAAAGTAAGGGGTCTGCCATACATTACATTATGGGAGCTCTGAATCTCTCTAGTTTCCTCTTTCTGGTGAATAGGATCATCTCGGTCTTTTCAGGATTCACTGAAAGACCGTTCTGCCTACACCAGTCTTCTATGATTCTTACCGCCCTTTGCATTCTTTCGCAGACTGTGGCCAGTGCCGTTTTCTTTTTGTGGCGGTTACGGTTAATCTTGGTCCTAAAATTTCCCAGAAGTATAAGCAAACGAAGGAGACCTCGATTATGTAATATCTTTGAATATTTTTTAAATTTACAGATAATTGTTTATGTTTACATGTGTATATAATCAAAAGTTTTTAATTTTTATGAATGAAATGAAACTAAAATCAATGTAGACAGCGCATCCTGTCAAAAGTTTTTAATTTTTATGAATTTCCGGATTATACTTAAATTTTCATATCAAAAATGCTATGACGTCATGTATTAGCTGACATGAACAGAAAAAATCGATGTAGACAGGGCATCCTGTCATGTTCGATACCTTGAGAATCGGAACCAGCCTATTTTGCCGGTATGGTTGCGGTTCTCAAGGTATGGATCTTCACAGGATGTGCGAGCTACGTTCATTTGATCTGTTTATGTCAGCTAGTAGATGACGTCATTGCATTTTTGATGTGAAAATTTAAGTATAATCCGGAAATTCATAAAAATTAAAAACTTTTGATTATATACACATGTAAGCATAAGCAATTATCTGTAAATTTAAACAATATTCGAATATATTACACAATCGAGGTCTCCTTATTTTGCTCATACTTCTGGGAAATTTTAGGACCAAGGTTAACCGTAACCGCTACAAAAAGAAAACAGCTTAGAAAGTGGCCGTTCACTTTGTGGAAATAAGGACAGTGATTCTTTTCGTTTACTATTTTAATTCATTCGCTACGTTTCGACGACAATTTTCGTTTTCCTCAGGCTTTCAATTAAATTGTCGTCGAAACGTAGCGAATGAATAAAAATAGTATACAAAAATTTTCTCCAGTAAAAGTTTTCAAGGACACGAACACGTAACATATTTGCAACGTTTGGTGTTGGTTTGGTGGAATGACGTCAAAATTTCCTCAGCAGAAGATCGGGCCAGATCGACTTGAAGAGAGACAGTTGCGCTATCTGATTTGAGAGATGACGTTATCTGTAATTAAACGGGTGCGACGGAGATAGGTAGAGGGACATTTCCACGTTTAATTGCAAATTTTGAGTTTATTGTTAAAATTTCGGCAAAATGCTTTTTTTTCCCCGATTCAGAAAGGATTGCTCTATAAAAAAATCACTTTGCTTAATCTGCTTCTTCTTCCACTTCGCCAAACTTTCGATTTAAGTTTGCATTAAATCTTATGAAAAAACGGTTTGTTTACCCCAGAGGGCCTCTATACATTTGACAGTTATTGTTTTACCAGAGGTGGGCAACTCATATTGCCCTCTTTTTCTAGTCTTTTCATATTTGCATGTAAAAGCGATTTTATGAAATGGACTGATGTTTTGTTGTATATTTTTATAATTTCCTCAGACAGTTTTTGAAATTTTGATTTTTTTTGGTTAGTAAAATATGTCAAGTTTTGACAAAAAAAAACAAAAACAAACAGTAGATATACACGCGGTAGAAATTAAAAATGTAAATAATAGGTAAAATAGACTCCTATTGATCTATATTTTTGTTACTCTTTTTCTTACAATAAAACACGGAAACATGTGTTATTTATTAACAAAGTAGATGCTAAATGCTTATGTTAACACCTACTGCTTATAGCTGACTCCCCTCTCAAATTCGGGTATTTTTATTAATTTTCCAGCTTGGTAAATGCATGTTTTCTTTCCACTTTTCTTGAGTTTCTTTCTCCGTTGAAAAACGGAACAATACAAATTCGAGGCACGTGTTTTTACAGTTTTGGATACAGCAAAATTCCATTTTCTTAACCAATAATGTGACAGTGACAAAATTATTTATTGTCAAGGGTTACCAACTATCATTGCCAACACACAATTTATTTTTAAACATTTCCCTAGCAACTGTCAAATCCAGTTGCTTACCTCTGGTAAAACAATTAACTGTCAAAAATCGTATACAGGGCCTCTAGTTTACCCTACAGCGGCCATATTGGATCGGCCATATTATTTTTTTAGACTGCCCTATTACCGGATTCATGTTGTCGGCTTGTGCAAAATGGTTAAAAAATTATTTCAGTGATAAAGCTTTATCAAAAATTGCTAGACACAAAATTTTGAAATTGGCACCAAAATTTGCAGGAGAATAGCAGAAATTGCTTCATTTTGTATGAATCCAGTATTTTCTAAATTAAAATATTAAAGAGAGTACCAATAAAATATTTCACATCGTACTCAATACGTATTGAAAATATTGTCCTCTTTTTCATTCATAAAGCATGTTCTCTGTTTTGACAAAGAGCGCTTGATTTTCAATACTTATTGAGTACGATATGAAAACATACGTACTTAAAGTAAATATTTCCACGCATCGGTATCGGTATACGTATCTCGTTCGAAATAAAGCCAAAATATACTACATTTTTGACTTGCTCATGTCATGTTTCGAACGACGCCCGCTTTTTTGACGGGTGCGATGAAACAATAGCTGACAGCATTCGATGCGTACGGAGTGATGAACGTATCGTTACGTCCATCCCAACGCACGCATCGATTGCTGTTAGCAGTTCTGTCATCGCACTTTTCAAAAAAAGCGAGCAAAAATGTAGTGTATTTTGGCTTTATTTCGAACGCGATACGTATACCGATACCGATGCGTTGAAATATTTACTTTAAGTGTCTACTAATTCAAAGTGCAAAGGAAGCCGGCGCGCGGCAGCTGCCGTATGGTAGCAAAAAAAGTCCAAGAGCTGATATACATATTAGTTTAGGTGTTTTGGTGACCGTAGAATTTAGAGGGCGATACAAAAAAAAGTGTTAAATTATGGCCCAAGAGAAAATAGACGTGGATAAGACGCCACAACTTCTTCGATTAAAATATGTAATGTAATCGAATATTTAAATTCCCAACCCCCCTCTAAAGCCGCCACTGGTTTTGATATACCTAACGCGTTCAAAACAAAGCCAAAAGACGCTACATTTCTCACTTGTCTATGCCATGTTTTGAACGAGACCCGCTGTTATGGTGGACGCGAGGCCTGAACAGCTGATTGCAATCGTTGATAGGTCCGTAACGGTACGTACATGCCTTCGTACGCAACGAGTGGAGTCAGCTGTTCTTCCATCGCATCCACCATAAAAGCAGGTCTCGATCGAAACATGTTGTAAACAAGTCAAAAATGTAGTTTCTTTTGACTTTTAACGCGTTAGGTATACCGATTTATTTACTTTAAGTGTCTAATCTAATAGGAAAACAAAAAAGTCGTTAAAAAAAACATCTGCACACAAATATATTAAAACTATAGCACCGACTTTATTATAAAAATAGTTTTAGTTACAATCTTAGACTTAGTTTATAAAATGCACCTGTGACTTGATAATACTAAATCCAAGCTATGTCGTGTTTCTTTAAGTAGTAAATAATCTAATTCTAATAAGTAATGAATAGCATCACACGTTTTTTTTTAAGTAGCAAAATGATATCCCGTACATATCGCATTAACATACTTAAATTTACATACATACATCTTAAAATAAAAACTATTTTACAATGATTTTTATACATTAAGTGTTAAAAACATGGCACTGGCAGTATTACAAAATTAAAAGCATATCTATTAGTTAACATAAGGGTGGACCAATAACATACATATTAATGTAATCCATCCTTTACTTGTCGTGCAAGTGAAATAAATTCAGTACCCTCGAATGCTTAACTTAACAAATTAGGAAATAAATGGAAGCTCAACAAGTTTTGCGACTTAAAATTTTTCTTGTACTTGGTGTAAATTATGTTTCTTCAGTTTTTTTTTGTTTATTTATTGAGTTATGAATCTTGGTATTTAAATTACGCATCTGGGCATTTAAATTTACTTTAGCTGCACGCAAAGCTCGTTTTTTAGCCAAGCGAAAGATCATCCAATTTTAAAGCAAGATTTTATTATACGATAATCAAACGCTTGATCAACTAAAAAGGAACACTCATTGGTTTTGAACACAGTTTGCTAGACAACTGTCTTACATTATCTAGCGGGATAAAAAGTATTAACAAATTTTACTTTTTTAAATGAAAGTTTCCCGCATTTTAAATTGTTTTTTGTACATAAACGAAAATAAAAAATCTACTAAATTAACAAAATTTACGTGTTCTTCATACAAACTTGACACCTACTGACTTTGTCCTCAAGATTAGGGCCCTTGAGAGTTTGCTTGTTGGGCTTGGAAAATTGCCTATTGGGGTCGACCGTTGACAGCCAGAAACTAAGCATGTTAGCGTAGTAATGGCAGTGACCTTGAGCGCCGTTGCATTCAATGAACGGCGTGGGTCTGAAATGTTCCAGACAAGAGCCGGGACTGGAAAGCGTTTGACCGCCGCCATTGCCTCCTGCTCCGGTGTGCTAAAAAGATTATGTATATATTACTATAGATAATAGTATATCATACACCAAGGGAATAAAGTGTAACTTTTTATCCCGAGGCGAAAAGTTTGTAGCCCGACCGAAGGGAGAAGGCTTAAAATATTTTAGCATAATTTAAGGGGTAACGTTTTTGTTTAACCAATTTTTACTATGTTTTTAATATTTTTATGCCATGATTTTGCTCACATTTTAAAGCTTTCTTTCCAAACTTTCGATTTCTAGAATAAAACACTCACATTTTTCAAGTTTTCACTGGTTTTTTTTAGCGTTTAAAAAAAGTACTGCTAAAAAATATTTTTTTGGGTTAAAATGAAAAATATTTAGAGAGAGACGGCAGAATTTTATAGGTAGATGGAAAAATAATTTAGCGAAGTGCAAAAATATTCAAGAATGTTGAAGAGAGAGAGAAGATGAAAATAATTGAAGGCAATTGTTTAATAAAAATTTCTGTTATGTCATCTGTCTGTCATCTTGAGTAACGTCGTGCATATGATTTTTATTTTGCCCTTTTTATACAAAAAACCGCAAAAATTGTTATTTTTCAAAGCATAAAGTGTGTGAGGTTTAAGGTGGTATTAATTCCTTTCAATCAAAGTTCTTCACAGGTTTTAAATTTACCAAAAAACGTGTCCTACTATAGGCGTATTTAAGCACCTCTAAAAATCATTTAACAGGTATTTAACTAAATTATTTTAAGGGTCAGCATGGCTTTACCAATATATTTTATTACTACATTGTTTTTAATAAAATTTTTTTTTAAAAAAACACTTGTTTATGTCACTTTTTACTTTAGTCCCTGAAACGAGAGACTAAAGTAACCATTTTTGTCCCTGAAGTGCGGAAAAACACTTGGCCGACATTTACCAAGGACTATAGTTTAAGGAAAGTTTGGTTTGAAGGGTAGCTAAAAATTAATTTTAAGCCGAACTATACCGCAATTGATAAGATGTTTTTACCTAGATGAATGAAATGCACTAAAATGAGGCGCGTAAGGCCATTGTTTCTAAAAAACAGTACAAATAATCCGTAAAAACTGTTAAAATTTGACTAAACATGAAATCTCAAAACTGTCAAAGTGACGCGAAGGGCTGTATTTACTAAAATGTTAGGACTATGGGAAGCATGATGTTATCAACCTAATTAAGTGGGTCTTCCTTTTAAATTGAGTGAAACTTTCTATGATAGAAAAAAGGAGATTGGCGGTGGTTTTGTACCTTTATAATAGGTCTTTTAACTAAAATATGAGAAAAAAATGTCACACACTAATGAGAAAGAATAATTAAGGGTCGTATTCATAGTCCTCCCTTGAAGGGAGCCTTGAACTTTCCTTGCCCTATGAATACCATTTTGGCTCAAGGACGCTTTGTTCTTTGAAGGTCCTAAAAATTGTCAAAACAAGCTTAACAAGTGTAACACCAGTTTTGGCAAATTTTAATTCTCCTTTTTCTTTGTAATATTTTCAAAACCTTCCCCCCTTCTAAGGTAACGCATATTTTAAAGTATTGGTTATAAAATAACTTAATAATTTTTCAGATAAAAACGGTAACGGAGCACATTTGCAAACTTCCCCCCGCCCTTTGAATTTATGGATGCCACCAACAAGTTGCAATCTATAGGCAAAAGGCAAGGTCTGGAAGAAATGCAGAAAGAATGGGCTGTGGACGATTGCTCTCCTTCTTTTACGGCTTTTTCAAAAAACGTCCGCACTTTCATAAAATAAAATTGCTAAAATCACACGTTACTTTTTCGGCCCGTAGCGTGCAAGAATTTTTCGCGAAAGCCTTGTACTGCGGAGGAAAAGCAAAACCACAAAAGGCGAATCCCTAACATCCAAAAAATTAATTTTTTTGCTTGAGCGGGTATAAAGCGCCGCGGACCTCTTATTAGAAGTATTTTTTACATGTGCTTTTTTAATTTGCGCTGTAATCTTTTGCGTTGTAATGGCATGCGCAGTTTTTGCCGGCTAAACAGCACAAGCATTAATTTTCTACAGCGCAATTTTTCAACGCGTTAGTATTTACACCGCAACCCATTTTCCGTGAATATTACTTCTTTTAGTAACTAAAAATTAAATTAAATTTAATTGAAGAGGGCAGGGATCTTCTTGAATCAACTTAAAGTGAGATTTCATACGTGTCTATACATTGACTTCAAGAACCGGACAAGAACCGGATGGAATATCCAATTAAAGCAGGAAAAAGCCTACAATTTGATTTGTCAATTACTAGAATCGTAATTGTTTTAAAATTTAAAGTAGATAAACCACCCCTTTGCGGTGGTCTACAGTATATGATGATTTTACCGAAATACGATATCCCGTGTGACTTTGAAAGTTTTAATATTTCTTGTTTCTCCAGATTTTATTAATTTCTATGGAAATAATTTGGACTGTTTTAAGAAAAAATGGCCTTACGTGTCTCATTCTCTCTCATTCTCAAACCTTTGGTTAAATTTCGTTAAACTATAGTCCGTAGTAAATATCGCCCGGGATGTCGTATTTCGACTAAAATTATCGTATAATATACACCACCGCCAAGAGGTGATTTAATTACTTTAAATTTTAAATTGATTGTTTTATTCAAAATGTAAGTTTCGGTGTATTTTATTTAAAAAAAATTCAAGTCCAGGCTTTCTGGCTATTCCAGCCCGTTCTTTAAGTCAATGTATTAGAACGTATAAAATCTCACATTAAGTTCATTCAAGGAGATCACTTCCCTCTTAACCCATCAATACTTGTGCTGTTTATCAAGCAAAAACCGGACATGCCATTACAGCGCAAACATGGCCACCTCCGCCTAAATAATTTAAGGTACATAAAGATTATAAAGCTTATAATAAAAGGTCCGCTTTACCTGTGCAAGCAAAACAATTAAATTTTGGGTGGTTAGGGATGTACCTCATTCAAATGTATATTTTTAGCCCATTTTTTTGTTTTGGTGGTCCTGGGCGGTAAAAATCTTTCAGGATAAATTCTTGCGCGCCAGGGCAGGGGCCGGAAAAGTAAAATGTGATTTTAGCAATTTTACTAATTTTTTATGAAAGTTCGGAGATTTTTTGCAGAAGCCGTAAAAGAACGAAATCAATCGCCCACTCTCATCTTCCTGCATTTCTCCCAGGCTTTGCCTTATGCCTTGTGTTTCTGCCATCCAGCACTATTATTTAAGGTAAAAATCAAAATCTTCCATATACATCTTAGAGAGTAACACCCTATAAACCTGTAAAAAAATGCCAAAATTTGTTAAAATTAAAAAAATTAGATTAAAAAAATAGCATACAATAAAGCATTTAATTTTAAGTAAAAAATGTCAAATAAACTTTTTTATAGCAACTATACTTTTCTCACAAAAAAAATCTAGTTTGAAATTCTGAAAAAATGGTCAATTATATTGGCCTTTTTTGCACCAAGGTTTTACCAGTTTGTCAATAAAAAACTTAAAAACCAAATGCAAAAGATAGCTGTGTTCTTTGTCTGCCAGCTATACTGAGAAATTTGTGCCTATTTAGCCACAACATCTTGCTGGAGCAGCAACGTTCCTAGCTGGGACAGCAAAATTCTTTTTTGGCGCCAGCCAAAACCACTTTACTAAAAAAATTCTCAGTGTAGCATTAAAAAAATGTATATAATAATGTTCACTTTGTCAAAGTGACAGGGTTTGTCCATAAGGTTTATTTATTTTAAAAACTAGGAAAAAATTAATTTTGAAAAACATTTGAGAATTTTTGCTTTTATGGTGGCCACATTAAAATACAAGATGGTGGACGAAATAAAACATATAGAAAACAACTATCGAGCATAAAAGAAAAGTTGATTTTAATTTCGTCCATCATCTCGGATTTCAAGATGGCCACCACAAAAGCAAAAATTATTTTCGATTATGTATAAAATTCAGTTTGTTTAACTCAAATCGTTAAAAAATCTTTTAAAATTATTTTTTTTTAGTTTTTCCTGTTACTTATACATAGTTTTTTAATGTTAGCAGGTAGGCAAAGAACACAGCAATCTTTTGCACTTGGTCTTTTATTTGTTATCGCCAAATTCCTGGTAAAACCTTGGTGCAAAAAAGGCTCATAAAATTGACCATTTTTGCAGAATTTCAAACTAGATTTTTTTTTGTGAGAAAAGTGTAGGTGCTACAAAAATTCAAATAGTCAAAAATTCGTTTTTAAAAAAATTTGGTTTTTTAATGAATGGCGCATAAAATTCAAAACGCCAATTTTTGCAAACTTTAAAATATTTACAAAAATTTCCCTAAAAAACTAAACGTGCTACAAAAAGTGTATTCGACATTTTTTACTTAAAATTGAATGCTTTAATCTATCCCATTTTTTATTTTTTTTAAAAGTACTTTTTTAATTTTGATAAACTTTCGCATTTTTTTACACCTTTATGTTTATAGGGTGGTACAATCAAACACAAAAATACATAATTCAAGAGGATCAGACCAGCATGTGCAAAATCAAACCAGTTTTGCCCTGAATTTAGAGGCAAAATAAAAAATGGGGCTTTAAGCTGTGTATATATATATATATATACTATACCATCGTATGTGCATGGTAATACTTACCATAATAAAACTATACCCGCGCCACAACGACGTCCAACCGTTTGGACATTCAGGATCTTCTAGAGACTGGCTGTGCACCGCTAGGACGCTGGCAGAAGTCTCACAGACAGAACATCTTAAAAAAAAGTAATTTAAATTAGAAAAACTGTTTCTACTTTGGTTTAGCCTTTAGAAACGATATTATCACGTCATGAATGAAACTCTGCCAAGCAGTTTTAGGTTAAATAAAATTTTGATTTGTTTTCATATTGTGAGTGCTTATACCTACATACAGGATCATTTTTTTTAAACACACATTGTCCACATCATCTGAACTAAATATAATTTTCCGCGGAAAGATATTGTTATCCTATATGGGTACCTACATATAAGCACCTATGAAAAACTATAGAATTTAAAGTTTGAATTTTTTAGGTTTTATCATCAGATACTTAATTAATACATTTGTCCTTTTCCTTGTGATACCTATCGCTTGGAACTTGCAAGTGATTAGTAATTTAAATACCTATTTAATGCAATAAAGTTGTTTTATGTACTCTAGGGATTGAAAGGATACTTTTCAGGAAATAAAGTGATACTTTAAATCATTCAGGGATTTAAAGTAAATTTATTCCTGCTACCAAAAAATGGTGCAATGGTGAAAAATGGAGAAAATGGAAAAACTTAAAAATGGAACGGTGATAAAAATAAACAAAATGGAAAAGTGGAGCAGTTGAGAAAATGGATAGAGCGGCTGGAGGACACTTAGCGACTGTATTTTGTTAAGTACTATTGTTTATTTTATAACAACATAGTTTTCACCTCGGGATAAAAAGTGCCACTATAGTCCCTAAGTTTATAATGTACTATTATTTTTCTCATAGTTTTGTGCTTTAAACTGATTGACTTCCAAGCAACAAATAAAGAAGTAAAATTAGAAAAAAACTATAGCTTTGAAAGTTGTTAAAAGGTGTTCAAATCGTTTTATAAAAACATAAAAGAGGATCTTATTGAATATGCATTTGGTCGACTGTTAAAACGTGGAAATAGAGTTTTTAAATCTACAGATTAGACATTTTAATTCAAAAAAAATTTCATAGTGTATCTTTTTTTTATACCTTAAAACATGATTTTAGTAACTGTGTACAAATAACTAAAGCATGGCTTTTTTGGTTACCGATGCAAAAAAACTTTTTCTTTAGTTACGGGTGGAAAAAAATATTTCTGTCCGTTTTTTATCCAAAATTAAAGAGAAATAGCGGAAAATAGTAATATTGAAAGTCTGATTATTCTTGTCTAAGTTATACGTATTTACGAAAAAGTCATTTAAAAACATTGTCAAAATAACAAACTGTCAAAGATTAAAATGTCGCATCAATGAATATCT
Organism: Oxystoma pomonae; assembly: GCA_963921995.1. Classification (NCBI taxonomy): domain Eukaryota; kingdom Metazoa; phylum Arthropoda; class Insecta; order Coleoptera; family Brentidae; genus Oxystoma; species Oxystoma pomonae. The sequence goes on along the minus strand of OY998166.1, from coordinate 73,025,963 downwards.
TCCAGTAAAAAAGCACATCGCTATGAAAACCATTGTTATTTCATTTACCAGCCGCTTTGATTTATAGTGTAAAGATGGTGTGTTGCGAGAAGTGCTCTTCGTTGAGATTTTTAGAAGTATTTTCATCTTTTTCTTGGATTTTTGATAAAGGTGTTAAAAAAATAGTGTTAACAACTCGCGGCTAAACTGCGCTTTTTTTTACTCACGTTTTTAAATACCTCGTTGCGCTTGTTATTTAAACCAACGCTTGCAAAAAAACACTATTTTAGCCACTAGTTGTGCATTTAAAAACTCGAAAATTGAAACAAACATGTGAGTTGAACTTTTAACCATTAAGACATTTTAAACCAAAAAAGTAGCAATACAAAAACTTTTCTGGGAGGGTTTACCTTGAAATATAGGAAGAAATTTGGTCATCTTCCACTGGCATCATAGGCAAACCGTTCTCGTCAGTAGACAACCAATAAGACTTATCGTTTCTGTTTGCGTAGTTACAGACCTTGTCTATGTCACAGAACAAGAAAGGCATAGTCGAAAACCTCCTGATACAGGAACCTGCAGATCCTAGCTCTTGTCCGTGTGCTCTTTCGTTACCTGAAAAAATTATAGGTTAGTTATACAGCTCTTTAAAGGTGCTAAACTGAAAGTCACGTAAGAGAAATTATTTCCATCTTTGTTGCAATTTTATAAAGTGTATATAGGGTATATTATTAATACATGTAGAATTTATAGAAAAGTATAGATCGTTGCCCGTTCTGCATAGTATAGACCACAGTGATGATGTTTTTTTTTATTTTTGCATAGAGGATATCGCCCTTTTTAAATGGAAATTCATATTCAATAGAATTGCCTGTTTCTTTTTATATGTTAAAGTACTCCGTCCTAAGAAGATTTTGGTTTCATTGCACTAACTCTCTACTCCTCACAGAAGTACCCGAAAAGTGACGTTAAAATTGTCGAAATCGCACTTTTGAGAAATTCTTGAAAGGTATTTTATGAATTTTTGACAGTTTTTAGAAGATCGAGAAGATATTGACAAATTTTAAAGGGGACTTTAAAAGATTATTTCCTCTGGGATAATGCAAAATCATGCATACTTAACAATTCATTAAATAATTTAGAAATTGGTATGAGATTCAATTTTTGGCAGGAGAATATTAGATGAATCTACATCTTGGCATATATTCTTAATTATAGCGGTAAAATGGTTTTAGTTCAGAGACATTTTGAATTACACATTACTTTTTTAAAAAGATTGAGGTATCTCCGTATTTTTATTTTTTAAATTTTGGTCTTGGGTTTTGGTTAAAAAATTAAAATTACATCCAATTTTTCTAAAAAGTTTTGATTAAAGTTAAATTCACCTAGATTCAACCTAATGAAAATTATAAAGTTTTATCCTTTTAAACTGGACGTAGTATGTTGTTTTATTTTTTTTTACGTACTCCACACTATACTACATACACTCCGCCTACGTGCATAAAAGACATAATAATAATGGAAACCCACAAAAAAGCTGAATTTACAAAAACCGAAACAAAATTGAACAGAAAATAAAACGTCAGAAACGAGATATGACGAAAGTAAAACATCCAGAAAATAATGGATACGAATATAGTTTTATAGAATTTTAATTAACTCGATTCTGAAAAGACACGAATATAATTTAACCGATTATAATTTTCCCGAACCTTAAAATATCAGAATTACAAAAGTATCAAAAATAATTGTCTATAAATGAAAAACACCGACACGGGGTTTTTTTTTTATTAAACGATTTTATTTAACGTCACAGTTTCTAGCTGTCTAACTGTCTATCAAATCTTGCGATTCATTTTTGCCGTGAACCGATTTTAATATTATGAAAAAATTTGGAGATAACGGGTTCTTGCATTTTTTGGTTCCGCATTATTATGTATTAAATTATTCTCGTTAAAAATATTTTCTGACTTTTTATGTTTCTATAAAAATATGTTTCGTTTAATTTTAATTCCTTGCATATATTTTCTATCGATCTGATTTTTCCGTCATTTCATTTTCGAGATAATTTTTTTCGGATCAATTATTTTCTTTTCTTTTAAATTCTGACAAATTATGTTTCTGCCAAATTTGGTTTCGGGTTTTTCATATAGAGACCCATAATAATAACGATATTTTACCAGAAACGTATAGTAATGAGTATCCGTCCCACATTTTGGTCTGCCCCGGTTCACATCTGGGCACTTGACTGGTTTGACTGTGGCGCACCAGTAGGGTTCCAGTAAAGTAGTCGGCCGCGTAGTCGCAAGGTGCCCCAGGTTCACCCTTCATTCCAATTAAACCGGCCTGGCCGTCTCTACCGGCTAAGCCGTCAAAACCACGGTCGCCCTTTTCACCTTGCAGTCCCGCTATACCGGGAGGTCCTGGGAAACCGCGCTCTCCTTTTTCGCCAGCTGGGCCTTGTGGTCCGGGCGCGCCATCAAAACCTGCAAAAAAGTCCCGAAAAGTAATGGAATTGTCATGGAAACTTTTAAAATTTACTGAAAATCATGGAATTTTTAAACACCCTCGGAAACCTGGACAGTTCAACACCGTTCCCAACTAAAAAGTCAGTTAACTCATTTTCGATTTGCTATCCTTTGGCTTACTATCGGTGCCATATTGACACGTAACTGACAGAAAGTCCATGTTTTACCTGTCAATTTGTTTATAAAAATGGCAGCCACAGTAGGCTAAAGGGCACTGAGATGGTGGGAGTTAACTGGCTTTTTAGTTGAGACGGTGTTGGACAAATCTTTAAAAAAAATGAGAAATAAATACCCAATGCATTGTCATAGTGGAGTTAAATACAGGGTGATTCAAAATTCCCTAGAAAGATTTGAACAGTGGTTAAATATCATTAATCTAAGAAAAGTTACGTGATTATTTTGTTTAAGTTTAATATTTTTTTTTCTCTGAATTTAGGAGTAAAATGTTTGTATTTTTGTGGGAATCGCCTTTAAAATAATTTACCAAGCAAATTTACGTGTGCTGAAAACTACATGTTTTAGGGTTTTTGTCAAGCATTTTGAAGTTGTCAAAGTTATCATGCACGTAGTAAAAAGTGCTTTTCAGAAAACATTAACAATATTTAAATGCCAATATCTCTGAAACGAAAGAGTTTACAAAAATATGTTTTACTAATTCTTGTTCAGAACAACAAATTCTACCTACAGTTAAAGTCTTTCTAGTGAATTTTAAATCACCCTGTATAAATAAAATGAGAGAGAGAGAAGCTATTGGATTTTTGGCCCCCTCCACTAGTTCTATCACTGACTAACCAAAAATCTAATAGTTTTTCTATTGGTAAAATTCTCTTTTTATTTATATTTAACTCCACTATAGACATTGGGTATTTATTTCTCATTCTGTTATTCTAGTGTTTGCCGAGAATTTGTCCATGACTTGTTGAATTGATCGTTTGTATTATTCGTCTATAAAAACTTATGGCGCAAGTTGCACTCGGTATGTATTTTGTGGCACTCCGGTGTATTTTGTAAAGTTTGTTTTTTGCTATCAATTCGTCATAGTAAAAAGCTCGCTTGGTGGATGGACTGTGTCTGGCCAAAAATCCAATTTAATTCTGGAAAAGCCTACTTTTGTAGGTATTTTAAAAACTTTAAGGGTACTAAAATTTTTCGTTATATTTTAATAAGTAGGTCCATTTTTTTAATGGACCACCTTGTATATTTTTTAAAATTTCGATAAAATATTTTTTTCTGATTCCAAAAATATCCCATATGTTACCATTGTCTTACATGGTCATTGAGCAAATTCACAAAAACGTTGCCATAATGGTAATGTGTTGAACAAAGAACCCCCTAAACTAATTTTCCTTGTCTAACTCGGATAAGGGCAATGGCCATTGCCCTTATGGAAAATTATTTTTGATTTTACTTGAGAACCGCCAAAAGTAAACCCTACATATGATTTATTTTTGGAATCAGACTGCGCGTAGACTGTGAAATTTTTTGAAATTTTACAGAAATCTACCTAATTTCATAAGTCATTCACTTTTTGATTTATCTTATTGTGACATTAGGAAAAAAGTTTTCCCAAGTGAAACTTTATAAACCTTTTTAAAAAAACTTTATAACATAAAAAATATCTTACTAAAACAAAATAAAAACTATCATAACTAGAATTTAAGATCATAACTTTTCAGCAACAAAAAAAGGACAGGAGTTTTCTATTTCACATAATGTACAAACCTACAATAGTTTACCAAAGACAGTATTTATTTACAAGAAGCTAGCAGCGCAACTTGCAATTTTTTAAAAGTTTTGTTTAAAAGTTAGCGCATGCCCTGCTAGGTGCCGTGAGAAGTCATCAGCGCAGGCGATTACAGCCTAACTAAGAGAACTCAGAAAAAAATGATACCTTATAATTAGAGCTAATTTAGTCCTCCATAGTTTCATATAAAATCGTTTTTATTTTACAGTGATTATTCACCCTCGCTAAATCCATTTTTAGATTTACTAAATTTATATTGCATAAGAAAATGTATAGCTCGTTTTTTTTTAAACAAAGAGCTCGTGCGCTGCTAGCTTCTGTAGAAGCTAGCATAGAAAGTAATTGTAAGGAAACGAAACGTAATTTAACTCCAAAAGTCACATGAATCACTACGACCGATTTAGTGCTACAGAGTTATATCATTTTTACCAAAAAAAACTACTCCTCGGGAAAATTCTTTTATAGGAATTAGATTTTAAGTCTATCTCATTTAGTTATCCCCAAAATATTTGATATCCAATTTATTTAATTAAAACTATAAGAACTATTTAAATACGTTAAGCACTGCTAGCTTCTATGGTAGCTAGCAGCTCAAATGATAACTGGCAAACCTCGGGAAAATGCCCCTATATCAGAATATAATATTTGTAGTATAATTTTCGTATTATATATTTCAAAAATATATATATGAAACCATGCATGGAGCACTAATTAGCTCTAATTCTGTACGAATCTTTTGTTTTATGAATTCTCTTAACTAGGCTGCAATCGCATGCACTGCTGGCTTTTCACGGAACCTAGTAAGCTCTAATTTTTTTTTTGCACAACAAAATTAGCACTAAATTAGCTTATATAAGTTCTAATAAAAAAATCACAAGTTGCGCTGCCCGCTTCTTGTACGTCAATATTTGAAGAAAGCGAAGTTAAGCACTAAACCTTAAAAAAATTTGTAAAATACATTGACTTGCATATTCCTTCGGATGGAACTCAATGGTAAAATAGCATTAGTCTATGCTATGCTATGTAAAAAAATTTAAAGCCTCAGTGCCAGATCTTTGTATCTGATTTGAGGTCTGGAATAAATAATTTTCAAAAAAAAATCTTTTTTGGTTGAAAAGAGTACATTATACATACCTAGCATCTAAATTGCTACTTTTAATCCCTAGACAAAAAGTTTTGAGGCCGATCGAATCGAGAGCAATAATTTGTCGAGGGATTAAAAAACACTTGAATCCTGAAAGGTACTATATGATGCACTTTATACCGAGGAAATAAAGTAAAAATTTAATCCCCGGGAAATAAAGTTAAAATTTATTTTATAAAAATTTAATGATTTCTATTTCAGAAAATAAAGTGAAAACTTAATCTATAATGATTTCAGTATAAAAATTAATCCCGGGGAAATAAGGTAAAAATGAAATCTTCGGGATATAAAGTAAAAATTTTATTCCGGGAATTAAAAGAATATTAAAAACTTTACTCCGTAAAACAGGGATTAAAGGGGTATATAAATAAATAAATAACTTTTATAAATTGGGCATGGAGAGAACATGGAAATGTCATGGGGGTTTCTTTAACCTAGGGATTTTAAACCCTGAATAAATAAATTTGAATTTCAAAAAAGAAACATCTGAACCACTTAAGGTACAAAAATAATTTAGAGTTCACCTGTTACACAGGAGGTCGTTTTTTCCTGTTTAGACAATATTTTGCCAAAAAAATAAAATCAAAGTTACCACAAAAAAAATAGTCTGTATTATAGTAAAGCTCTCTTACTGTATGACTGCATACATACAAAAATCAACACCTACCTGGAGATCCGTTCAAACCTGGAGGTCCCGGTGGTCCTGGCGGTCCTCTGTCACCTTTCAGACCAGGGAATCCTGGTCCTCCCGCCATTCCTTTGTCACCCTTTGCTCCTGTAATTCCCACCAACCCTGCTGCACCTTCCAAACCACGTTCTCCTTTGTATCCGTGCGGGCCTGGTTGACCTGTAGACAACACAAAGTTTTTAAAATGACTTCGCAATTATTTACCTAACAATTGCGAAAAGTAATGATAATTTTTCGACAGCACATTTCGTGGGCCACGGCAATTTTTCCTTTACATTGCTTTTAAGGTAAAGACAAATTACTTTAAAAATCATCTTAATCTTACCTGGTGTTCCAGGCAATCCATCCAATCCTCTGTTCCCTTTGTCACCCTTTTGACCAACGAATCCTTGGAGACCGGTTAGACCTCTGTCACCCTTTTCACCGGGTGACCCAATCAACCCTGGTGGACCGCGGTTGCCCTTTTCACCGGATGGACCTGGTAGGCCATGCAGACCTGGTGGCCCTGGTGGACCTTCGACGCCCGGTGGACCTGGTCTTCCATCAAAACCTATATGCAATACAACAAAATTTATGAGTGGTGAGATTGATGCATGGTTGTCAAGGGGTAACTAACTGACTGACATTTAAATATACAGATCAATCGAAAGCTTATCCCAAGCAGCATTTTTCTGACTTCCGACTAATTACAACCTAACATGTCGGTTTTGGCTCAAATTTAGGTCGGCAGTTGGTTTGTCCATCAAACAACGTATTTTTTAGTAAGACCTGACGTCGCCAACAACTAGTGCATCAGTAGCCAAATGTTGGTGATACTCGCTACTTATCAGCGACGTAAATTAACGTTAATTACGGCGACGTAATTTTTTAGGATAAAATTCAAGGTCGGGATAAAGTGAAAACGGACGTCAATAAATTTAGGATGTATGTTGGACGTCGTACTGGGTGTTCCAAGGTGTGTGCCTATTAGATTATTTTAGAAACTATACAATAGAAACTTTTCAAACTTTCTATTCTAACGTCCATAAAAGTCCATATAAAGTATATTTATAAAATACTTTCGTATTTGCAGTGTTGCCATTTACAGGAAATCTTGACAAAAACTTTGTTATTTTAAATAATTCTACAAAAAATCTAGGTACATTTTATGCATAATGTCCTATACATCGATGTACTAAACCTCGATGGTCCTATACATATTTTCAACTGTTTTTAAAATATTGACAGGTGAAAATAGCCATGTTATAATTTTGACAGCCCGTAACATCATAACGATTAAAGATAGGAAAAAACGGTTTCCACATTTTTATCAGGCTATCGTTTTATTTTTAATCCAGGGTTAAATTGGAATATTTTAACCCTGAGTTAAATTTAAAAATAGCCTAAAACGATAGCTTGTGAAAAACCAAGATACAAACGTGAAAACTTGTCAATCTTATCCAAAAATGCAAATATATACAGGGTGTTTAATTTAAAATAACAAAGTTGTTGCCAAGATTTCCTGTGGCAACACTGCAAATACGAAAGTATTTTATAAATATATTTTACATAGACTTATGTTAGACTAGAAAGTTTAAAAGTTTCTATTGTATAGTTTCCAAGATAATTTAATAAACCACTTACCTTGGGACACCCGGTATAACGTCCAATTCATGAGACGTTATATTTAGTATTAGTTTTAAAGTGAAATTGTAATAAAATTGACGTTGCCAAACTTTTATTTATTAAATGTAACTAATCCGAGGTCCACCGACGTGGGTGATGCGTGACCTACAATTATACTACAATATTCTAGATCGGGTCGTTCTACAAGGCGACGTCGAATAGGTAAATAATCATTACAAATTTGGTCGGCGCCATTAGAATAATACATGTTATTTTTTCATTTTAAAGGCTTAATATGTAAATTAACTCATTTGTTAGCAACTAAAATGCATTTCTTAAATGCCTATAATGTTTTACTATAAGAAAGGGGTTTCCTTATAAATATTTAATTTTTAGGTTAATTTTTTTAAATATTTTAGAATTATTTTTGTGGGTTTCTGTTTTTTTAATGTCTATTTTAATTATATTTATCAGCAAACTGAACTTCGTGGGAAAATTTGGATCCATAGAATGTGTAAAACTAACTTTTTTCAGTAATAATTATTGTCATCCACATTTCATTGGGATGTGTTCGTTTAGACATATAAAAGTTTTTACCTAATAAGTTTAAACTTGGTGTGCATAGTAAAACTTTGGGTCGTGGGTCTACCTAATTTGACGTAATATTTGACCAAAACACTGTGCAGCACCCGACGTCGAAACGACTCGAATTTTGATTCCCCACTTAGGTGGGTATTTCTTGCCTTACGTGACCATAACGTAATATAATGTCCAAATGCTTGTTGGGATTGAATTAATCTATGAATGATAGGTACCAAATAATCGCTTTTATATTGTGAAATACAGTAAGTTTACCTCTGTCTCCTTTCAGCCCTTGTGGACCCAAAGGTCCAGGTGGACCAGGTGGTCCGACTCTTCCTGGTAACCCTGCTAATCCGGCGTCTCCTTTCATTCCTTGCTCTCCTACAAGTCCCTCTCTTCCGTTTTTGCCTGGTCGACCTGGTAAGCCTTTTTCTCCCTTTATCGTAAGACCTGGTAGTCCAGCAATACCGGGCATTCCATGTTCCCCTGCAAGAAATAAATATAAATTGTAAAATTTATGAATCTGTAATACAAGAAGTCATCCAATACTGCGATAACTAAAGGTTCCTCCTTACATTATTATTATATTATTACATTATACACAATGTACGTATAAAAAAATGTACGTACGAGATACGTACACCATTGTACATTTTTTTGGATTTAGGAATAGATACTCTCATTTTGTAAAAAGTAAGACACGATTCGGAGAGTACTTTTTGGGCGAATAAACTAATATTTCTGTCTACCGTTTCAAATGTTTAAATATTTCGAATTGGTGAGAAAGAGATTTTAGCTTGTTGGTCGCGATTCTTCAAAAACGACAGATAATCTCAACCGTCACAATTCTGGAAAGTGACCATGTTTACTTATCCCCTCATTTAAAATAAAAATACAGCGTCCTTAGTATTTATGCTAACTTTGTAAGAGAAACTTCGTTATTTTTGTAATAGCATTTTGTAAATTTAATGTTTTAAAGATATTCTGCGGGACTACCCAAGTAACACACATTGCATACATTAGAATTTATGACCAAAGTAAAGCTGTGAAAACATTTTGTCAGCACCTGTTTGGTTATAAATTAGCTTGCTTAGTTTTTGTAATTCTTTTGACTTTCATAATGGAAGCGCAACCAATTTTGATGATTAAAGTAAAAGTATTTGATAAACTTAGCTCAAAAATACTATTCTTTGGGCAGAAACATATGCAGAATGTTGGCTATACATTAAAGCCAAACTTTGTAGCTTTTTTAAATCAGTTCTGACACCAATAAAAACTAAATTGGAACAATAAAGTTGTAAATAATATTTTTGGCTACAATACAAGGGTTTTTTCGGGTTGTTTCGACAATAATGCGCTTTCTGTGCAGGAAGTTGTCAAAATAGTTAGAGAAAAGCATTTTCAGCTAAAACACAGTAATTTTAGCTGTCGGATTCTTTCAGCTTGCTTCGCGAACAAAGCCCCGCCCCTTATTCATTTTAAGTAGAAAAAATAGTGAAAAAAAAACATTATTTGCTAAAGTACAGCAATTTTAGCTGTCGAGTTAGGTCGCGTTACACGAAAACAAACTTGAAAAAAATACATTATTTTTCCAAAATAAAATCTAGCATTCTATAAAAGAGTAGATTTTTGAAGAGATAAATCTTTTTTGGTTATTTTGGCTCCAATCCAAAAACAAAAAAATGTAACTGAAAAATTAAATTAAAAAAAAACTTAAAATATTTTTAATATGTGAATCGCGCGTGTTTTAGTGAGGTTTCGTGATAAATATTATCAGTAAACTGGCCTTCGCTTGTAAATTTGGTACATGGATGAAGCCAAAAATCCGATATTAAGTGTGTGTATAAATAAATATTGCAACGCATCAACCAATTATTTGTATAAAAATCTATTTTTTGTTTTTTCCCATTTTTTCTGTGGCTATTGTAAGAAATGTTTTTTTTTAATGGTCATTGCAGTGACCAAAAAATGATTGCCAAATTGGGCTAGGCGACGTTTTATGTGTGAAGTGAATTTACAAGTAATAAATATTTTGTAATGCATATAATTTAGTATTTTACGTATATTAGAATGCTATCTTGTTAGGATTTAAGACTTATTTTCTAGTGCAAATAATATTAAAATATGATACACAAAGAAAAATAAATCAATATAATTGACATTAATTCTGTGCGATGACAACCAAACTGACCAAAACTCTAGGGCCACCACTGTAACTACTATGGGCGTATTATATGTACGTACTATGTACGTATCATGTACGTACATTTTGTCTCCAAAATGTATACATACCTGGGGTTGAAAAATTTATATACTATATCTAAAATGGATTTTAGTGTACGCATTATATACGTACGTTACAAACAAGCAGTACATACATTATACGTACATAGTACCCAACTATCATTTAATTAAAGTTTGACCTTAAATCTTATTTGGGTACGTAATGGCCGGTTCTGTCTGGGGATACTTTACCAAACGCATACAAAGAAGCGTTTTCTACTTAGATTTAAGCTTTGTAATTTTTTTTATAACTTTTTTAAACGTACTCCTTTTGTACTGTAGACTTACCCTTCTTTCCTTCTGGTCCGGGCCATCCATGGTCACCTTTGAGGCCAGGGAATCCAATATCGCCCTTTTCACCAGGCAAACCTTGCAAACCTGGTAACCCTTGATTTCCTTTAAAACCTTGTAATCCTTCTATACCAGGAGGTCCAGGTTCTCCTTTTTCTCCTTTAATTGGCACGGAAGGTCCTGGAGGTCCCCTTTCACCTTGGTCACCTTTTTCACCGGAGAAACCCTCGAGACCAATGGGTCCTATCAAACCTTTTTCACCTAAAATATATAAGTCATGTTTAAGAAGATGAAAATTAAAATATTTCAGGGTTTCCGCAAAAACTCCAAAGACAAATTCAAGACTTTAAGCGGAAATTCAAATTTATTAGGTGGTCATGCCATAAAAGTGCCACTTTGTTTCCCTGGAATTTAAACCTTTAAAACTTTTTTAATAAAAAAAACTATGATAATAAATTATGATATTAAATAAATCAACACTAGAGATGCGTAGAACCCGAGAATTTTTTTTTTTAAATGTATCTGATAAACTACAAAAAAAATAATTTCCAAAGGTAAAACACCAATGTTGTTCAAATATTGTTTGCTGTACGTGTTTCAAAAAATAATCATCGTTTCAAATCACAAGACGGTAGTAATTTATAATTTACCTTTTAATCCATTAAATCCATCAATACCAGGATTGCCTTTATCTCCCTTCTCTCCTGTTAATCCTGGAGCACCCGGCAACCCTCTGTTGCCTTTTTGGCCATTGATTCCATTTTGTCCATCCAATCCAGGACGTCCGGGTTCACCAGGCGGGCCGGTGTTACCTTTTTCTCCAATAAAGCCAGGGAATCCTCTGTCACCTTTCTCGCCATTAAGACCTGCTATACCGTCTAGACCTCGTTCTCCTCGATCACCTTTGGGACCCACTAGCCCAGGAATGCTTTGTCCGGGGTAGCCTTGATCACCTTTGGGGCCAGCTAAGCCTGGAGCTCCGGGGCGGCCGTCCATTCCTTTCAGTCCCGGAAAACCTGCTTCTCCTTTCTGACCTTTCTCTGACGCTTTGCCTGGTTCACCTTTTCCCCCTGGAAGACCTGGTAATCCAGCTGAGCCTTTTTCTCCTGGTAAACCTTGAGGTCCTGGTAGTCCTGGAGGTCCAAATGGTCCATAATCGCCTTTTTCACCTGGAAAACCTCTTTCGCCAGGTAATCCGGGTAAACCTTCTCTTCCTTGTGGTCCTGAAAAACCTTGTGCACCTTTGTCTCCCTTAATTCCGAGTAGACCATCTAGACCTGGTAAGCCGGTTTGACCTGGTAAACCTGTAGCACCTTTTTGTCCATGGGGTCCTGGTAATCCTACTTCTCCCCTGATTCCTTTGGGGCCTGGGAATCCGGGCATGCCGGGTCGTCCTGATTCTCCGGTTAATCCAGTTGATCCCTTGGGTCCGACAGGGCCAGGCAAACCTGGTGTTCCTGGTAGTCCTGGTGCTCCAATGGGCCCGTTGTCACCTTTTTGTCCTGGCGGTCCTGTTAATCCATTTAATCCTGGTGCACCCATGTTACCTTTTTCTCCCATAAAGCCAGGTAATCCATCGTTTCCACGAGGTCCAGTTTTACCGGGAAAACCGAGAAGACCTTGTTCTCCTTTAGGGCCTGAGGGTCCGGGAAGTCCTGGTGGGCCAACTTGTGGTATTCCTGCTTCACCTTGGTGTCCTTTCGGTCCGTTTAACCCGGGTAGCCCTCTGTCTCCATCTCTACCGGGTGTTCCAGGGAAGCCCATGGGTCCAGTGTTTCCTTTGTCGCCGCGTAGTCCAGGTAAACCGCGAGGGCCAACTGGGCCTGGGGGTCCTTGTGGTCCGGGGGATCCTGGTCGTCCAGTGAAGCCATGATCTCCTTTTTCACCAATTCTGCCAGGTAATCCTTGTAGTCCGGGTTCTCCTTTCGGTCCCTGTCGTCCGGCGTCACCTTTTTTGGTAAGTTGCAATGGTCCACAATCGGCATCTGTGCCATTTAAACCAGGTGGGCCGGTAGAACCCTTATCTCCGCGTTCTCCTGGGTAACCCATTGGTCCTGGTTCGCCTTTAACACTATCTCCCTTTAGCCCCTTATCTCCTGGTAGTCCAGAAAGTCCTGATAAACCTGATTCGCCAGGATATCCAGCTAGTCCTCGATCTCCTTTTTGTCCGGGAAAACCCGCCAACCCTTTGTCTCCTTTGGGGCCTGGTAATCCTGGAAAACCTTTAGGGCCGGGTAAACCTTCAGGACCTCTGCTACCTTTGTCTCCTTTTTCACCTTTTACTAAATTTTCTGGAATTATAGCTGGGGCACCGTGATTTCCTGGAGGACCTATAGGACCATCTATACCATCTTTACCCTAAAATTAAATGCAAATAATTAAAATTAATTATATTATATTACTAACAAACACTAATTAGTTTACTCACGGGAGGTCCTGGGAATCCTTGTTTTCCCGGTGGGCCATCATTACCCTGAGGTCCCATAATACCACGTCCTCCTGGAGGTCCGGATGGGCCGATGAGACCATCTCGTCCATCGTAACCTCGTTCACCTTTGTCGCCCTTTGCTCCAGGTATGCAATCGATGCAAGTACCACCTTTGTCACCTTTTTGACCGGGAATACCGGGAGCTCCTGTATTAGAAAATAATAAATTAATAAAAATCTCTTAAATAGAAAATTAAAATTATAATAATGCAATTTATATTTAATAAGAAAAACAAGAACAATAACTAATTTTAGGCAAATATTATGTTTAGAATATATAATAAAAAATTGTACCATGTATTCCTGGACGTCCAGATTCTCCTTTTTCTCCCGGTGGTCCTGACGGACCAAGTTCTCCTGGAATACCTTCCATTGAATCACCTGAAGGTCCTCGAGCACCTGACATCCCCTTTTGACCCTTGTCACCTTTTTCTCCATCTCTACCTGGATACCCGTCTTCACCTTTTGGTCCCTAAAACAAAGTTTCTCTATTTAATTTAGGTTATATAAATGGTATAACACCAACTATCACGTCAAAGTTTGTCAAAGAAGTCATAGTCATTAGAACTCAGATCAAAGAAAAATTATGCACAGGAAGGTGAATGAATATTTTTAGAGATACTTTATAGACACTAGAGCCAAACTTGAATATGGCTACTATAATATATTTTTTGTTATATTTTTCCTTTAAAATATTTTTTTAAGAAGTACTTTTTATAAAAAAGCGATCTTGGATTCTTTAAGTGAGGTTTAAAGTCAAATCCTTTCCAGATTATTTCAGCTAATGTCAGGGATATAAATAATATAAGATTCTGGAATTTCATTTTATTTTTTAAAAAAGCTTACCACAATTGAGACTCCTCTTTCTCCTGAAAAACCTCTTGGCCCTTGAGGACCAATTGGACCGGGGTAACCCCGTGGTCCTTGCCCACCGGGATGACCGATGCTCCCAGCGTCACCTTGAAGACAATAAAACAAGAGCGATGAACAATATAACAAAATATTTAACTTTTTTTTTATTTTTGATGATCGCTAATACATTAAGACTAACCTTTATCTCCTTTGTCTCCTGGGTTTCCTTCTGGTCCAGGTATTCCGGGCAATCCGGGGCCACCTAGATTTCCTTGTGGTCCTCTTTGACCGGGTTGTCCTGGAAAGCCGTCCATGCCTTTCGGCCCAGGTAGACCTGGATATCCTCTTGGACCTGTTATTTGGAGCAAACAGAAAATTCGAGTTCGAAAAAAATCAAAATTTTAGTAGTACAACATGTAGTAAAGAAACTACTGAAGACAATGGTTCTATCCCTCTAAAACTGAAAAAACATCCATTGCCGGATTCTCATTGGACTGAAAAATTATAAGCAAAATAATCAATACCAATTTTTTCTTGCGTGTAAACAGCATTTTATTAAATATGTGGTTACCTTGAGGACCCGGGGGACCGGGTGTTCCTTTTCCTCCTCCGGGCGGACCAGGTGGGCCGGTTAGACCTGGTAAACCAACTCCTCCATCTCTTCCCGGTTCACCCTTAAGACCCGGTAATCCATGCAGACCTGGTAAACCTTCGACACCTCGGTCACCCTTTTGACCCGATGGACCTGACGGACCAGCGTAGCCTTGTCTTCCCTAATGAAATATATGGTTGACAATAAAAGTGAATTAAAAAAACACAAAGAGGACATAAAAAGCGTCTGCTATTTCACTAGTTAACATAATTTTGACTTACAATTGGTCCTGGCGCTCCAGGGAGACCTTTTTCTCCCTTCATACCGACTTGTCCAGGGATGCCACTGTCACCTTCTGGTCCCGTTTCTCCCTTTTGTCCTTGATAACCCAGTTGCCCTGGCTCACCTCGCATGCCTTTGTCACCCTGTGGACCTATTAAAAAGTAAAATTGATACATTTTACAGGCTTGAGAGTGCCCAAAAATGAGACAAGATCTAGCAGTGAGACAAACCGTTTCCCACCACTGGCAAGCTTGACATTTTTTCGCGTAGGCTGGCAAACATCAATTGGAGTTTCATTATGATATTAACATTACAATTGAAATTTAAATCTTACCAATTTGATACGTTGTGTTTAGATTCAAATTAGCTGTTGAAGGTTCGCCTTTTTGTCCTCCAGCTCCCTTGTCACCTTTGTCGCCCTTGTAGCCGTTGTATGCTAAGCCCATTTCACCTTTGGTACCTTTTAGGCCAGGAGGACCAATTGGACCCTAATAAATTAAAAAAACATTTGATTCTTTCGTTATTTTGTTTGAATTTAATCATTATTAGTTTGAAGGCTGTGTATTAAAAATCGCTATTTCACACTCACTCGATTTTAACAAGCCGCAAGGTGGGGACGGGTAAATCATAAATATCTAAATTTTACCTATAAGGTGAGACAAAAAAACCGTACATTTTTTTTCTGCTGTAGTTTTGCTACCGTAACTTTGATTTTTGTGATTTTAGTTTCTGCTTTAGACTATATGAAAATTTGCCCATTTTTAACACCCCTCTGCCAAAATTTTATGTGCGTCACTGTATTTTACACATTTGCCATAAAGACACGTCTTTGTCGTGCACAGAGAGCATATAAATCTAAATAGAGAGGACACCTAACGGTAAATTCGCGACCCCGCTCAACTGATTTGAAAACTAAGTGGCGCAGCTACCGTTTTTTTTTAGTTCTTGGCTTGGAAACTTGGTGCGCAACTTTCGATTTCGATCTTGCTTATTTTTATCGATCCAAAGCAGTGGCGACGCATAGGAAAATCGTATTCTTTTGGACGAGTTCCGCGTTCAGAACTATCCATAATATAGATCGCCCGCGTTGCGCTGCAGACAACAGACCCGTGCCGGTACAGTCACAGGTGGCGAATACAGAGAGAGGCGATCGACCTCCTCTCACGAAAGTAAAAACAAAAGTGGAATGATAATACCCCCTGAGAAATTTCACAAAAATGACCGCCTTATGCAGGTGACAGTTATGAGCCTAAAAGAACGTAGTCACATCAATCGAACCGATTTGACGTTCTTTTTTGTTTTTGGTGTGTCTTTTCCACAATCAGTAATTGGTATTTTTTACCATGATTTTTCATAATATATTAAAATTTGTTTTTTTTTTAAATTTTTGTTAATAGAAAAAGTTATATCATTTTTAGATGGGTTTCAAGTCCCCCTGTAAACATGATATATATTTGCCTGCTTTTTTTATTAGCCACACACTTGTTTGAACCAAAACAAAAGTTACTAGGATGTTACTCCGTTGTTTTTTTAGTCAAAATAAAGTGTTTTCGTTTTTTTTTCGTGTTTTTGCTAAAAATATAGCGTTTTGATTTGTTCAGTGCTGTTATACAACCGGAATAACTAGTTTGTTGCGTTCCATAAGTGATGTGCGATAACCCTTTTTATTATTAGCCTCATAGTTAGGGGAATTTTGTCAATACCAACTTATTTAGCATGTAACGGTCATTTTATTTACAGGATATTATCATTCCACTTTTGTTTTTACTTTCGTGCCTCCTCTTTGACGAAATTACCTACCAACTTCCCTGAAAATGTTGCCCTGCGGCGCCAGTTTTTTTCTTTTATTTTAAATTAAACATTACTCTTTTGCAAGGTTTATTAAGTTTCTGAAAAAAATGTCTTTGTCTTTCCCGTTTGGAGAAGACTTCCATGATGGGAATTGACACGGTTACGACACAACCGCCTCATTTGGATTAGGAGAACAGAACTAGTGAAGGAATATCCAAGGAAATTTATCATATGAGACCATCAGTTTTCACATACCTTCTCACCCATTCTGATCTCCTAATCATGTATTTTTTGGAAATGACGGTGTTATTAAAATTTGGTACAGAAGCATAGTTTGGGTGATTTCCATGGAAATAGAAGGGATTTCTATTTCTATGGTGGTTTCCTGTAAATGTTAATTTTTTTATAGTAAAATTGAAGTAACCTTAGATAGCAAAATATTTAAAAAATAAATAAAAAAACATTTATTTTTTACCTGAGAAAACCTAAATTATATGTTCTCTGCTTTTTCCTAAATTATGACAAGTAATAAATGCTTGAAAAATATATACAATAAAAACTTGTAGTGTCCAGATTTTAGCCTGGTCTAAATTTATTCTTATTTTATTTTAAAAGGAAAACGCAGATTTAACTTTCACTATTTTTTTTATTTACTTTTAATCGTGAACTCACAGTCTATTCGCTGTTCTTGTTCTTACTCTGTTTCGACCCTATATATTGAAAACTTTCTGAAGCTCTGCTATCCGGCGTATTTATATGCGCCTACATCACTCTCGACTCACCCGGAACATTCTGGTCTTTGTCTTTGTCTTGAATGGTCGCTTCGCTACTATAGTTTAATCTAATTACGCTAGATGGCAGAGTATGTGACAAAATTTCAATAAATATTGTTTTAATTCTCTTAACACTTAGCAACAAGTTCATTTAAAATTGCATGGAATACAATAATTTTAAATAAATATTACCCCCTCGATTACTCCGGTTCATCCTGGCGCATTCAGCTAATAATCAAAAACTCGCTGTGAATTGTATTGGCTTGCTGGTCGGATATTACCATTACGTGTCCTCTCTATTTAGATTTATATGCTATCTGGCAAAACCTAGGTCTGCCACTCTGTATAAAATAACAAATTCGGATAGGTTAACAAAAAAATCAGCAAAATAAAAATGTCTGCATTTTACCTATTTTACACAGGTTAAGTAAAGGTATTTTAGTTCCTGTTCGATTTTTACGAATGATACCTCTTTGTACACTAAAAAGCCGTGACTTTCCCGATAATTGAAATCACGTACATTGTTTTACAAAAAAGTTTGGCAGGAAGGGGAGTCAAAAGCATGCGCTATTACGGATTTTCATAAATTGTCAAATTTGACAGATAGAGTATATGGGCCAGAGCCTTAGCTTCTTAGTAGAACAAAAACTAGAGGTTTTTAAACTTATGTTTTACAAATAGTTAAAACATCACTTACTTCGTTGGCCTTTTGATACCTCTTTGTGCCCGGCAAAGATTTGTATTTATGGCAAATGTCCAAAATCGAGTACAGTGGAGCACATAACATTTTGGCGGGGTATGTTAAAAATGAAAGAATTGAAAAAATCATTCGCCATGTTGGATTTTAACGAAATGTCAAATTTGACAAAAGTTTCATATAGTTTGAAGCTTTAGCTTTTTGCAGAAGCTAAAATCACAAAAACCAAGCATACGGTAGCAAAACCACAATCGCAAAAAAATTGACGTTTTTTTTGGGCCCACCCTATATATTTAAGAATAGGAACGTAAAGTGTAAGGTGTGTTCTTTTATGAAAATGTAGGCGCTCTCTCTATAGGTCAAAATAGTATATTAAATAACGAGAGAAGAAAGTGACATATTTCACACGAGCGTGAATGTTGTGAACTAGGCGCTAGCCGAGTGAAACAACAAGCGAGTGTAAGAAAGTTACTTTCTATCGAGTTGTGTACGCTATTTTTCCTACGATCACTTTAGGATTTAATTCGTATTTTTTGTTATTTAAATTTTTATTTTAATTTTCGTCTCTAGAGAAGAAAATATTTTCTTCCCTAGAGACGAAAATGATATTTTTTACTAAACAAGCATCCGACATAGACTATATAAATATTATTATGTACTTACCCTTGATCCAGGTTCTCCAGGCAGACCCGTCAGACCTATTGGTCCCGCGGGACCGGGATTACCTTGCGCACCCGTCACTCCATCGAAACCACGTTCTCCTTTTTGTCCTTTTAAGTTGATTTCGCAATGGGCGGCTTCACCTTTATCCCCCTTGTTACCGGATGGACCTGGAAAACCTCTAGGACCCGGTTGACCGGGTAGACCCGAAATACCGGGAAGGCCCTGAAAATTTACAAATATTACTCAATGCTTAGCAAGTAAAATTAGTTTCTTATTTTAGCGTCCATACTTAATTTGACCATATTTATTATGTAAAAACGTAAATTTGATTTAAAAAATATGCAATTTTATGTGTACGATTTTTGGAAAATATAGTTGTTTTATGCAGGGGCGGATACAGCTTCTTCAAAAGAGGATAGGGGAGGGGACCACAAGGAAAAATATTAAGAGTTACAATGTGTAAATTTTTATGAAAATTCGGAGGTTTTTTCGTTAAACCAACGCGAAAAGGCGAAGCAATCTCCCCGTAAAAATAAATTATATAAATAAAAAAATACTATAAATAACTCGTTATTTTTAGTTTAGAGTGTGCGATCGGCGAATAAAACTTTTGGGACGGCACTACACATTAAACAAGGATTTTTAAAGAAAAGTTCTTAATTATCCAATTTTCTAATTAAAACAAAGAAATTCAAGAACAGATACATACAGAAAATTTTAAGAAAACCAACATTTGTCGAAAATTTTGTGGTAATATGTTGAAAAATCATCAATTTTGTTAAAAATTGGAAACTGAAATGGTTTGGTCAAATAGGTAAATATGTTTTGGTTATGAAAGCTCTTATTTCTATACTAGGCAAAAAATGATTCAAAATAATTATTTAACTTATAAGGAAAGACAAAATCTACAATTTTGTAACTATCCAGCTGTTTAAACTCTCATGTGTGGGCCTCTATAAAAATAACGTTACAAAGTATTTTTGGATTTATTTTAAAGAATATTATTTTAAATAAAGTAAATAACAGTTTAAGACAACCGTTACGGTAATGACTAGTGACCGGGGTACTTACGTCAGTTCCGTTACATCCATCCCTACCGGGTGGTCCGGTTTGACCGTCAGGACCTTGATCACCAGGTGATCCAGGTACACCAGGGTATCCCGGAAGACCAGACCTACCACGATCCCCTTTTGGACCTCGGGGACCCAGCGGACCGGTTTCGCCTCTGTCACCTCTCTCGCCCGGTGTGCCTTCTATGCCCGGATGACCTTGTCGTCCTTTGGGACCTGGTTGTCCACTTAGACCACGTTGACCCTATAAAAATATAAATGCGTGTAGGTTATTTTTCATAGGTGTGGATGCAAAAGGCGAAATGAACTGCTAATTAAATAGTTTGAACTAAAACCTTTCTTTGGGACAAAAACGAATTACTGAAATCAGTACCAAAAAAATTTTTATTACTTACCTTGCTTCCTTTTTCAGCAAAACATTTTGGCACACATCTTTCGTTGGTACCATTCTTAGGTCCCCAAGAACTGCCAGGAGCTTCGAAAATGTCATAGTTGCTGGAGTACGGCTTTTGACCGGACCTTCTGTAGCCGCCGCTATATTCGTAACCACCCGAAGAACTGGAGCTTAAACTGCTGCTACCGAATTCGACTCCTCCTGCTAAAGCGCGCCTGCGAGCTTCTTCATCTAGTCTTCTTTGTTCTTCTAAAATAGTCTAATTTTTAGACTATATAGTACAGGGTGTCCTATTTTCGATGGGATTCCATGGGAAACTCCTTTGTTATTGAAGATAGAGTCATGCGGTTTTCGCATTTTTGTCTTATTCTTTTGAGCTTTAAAAAATGACAGATTTATTCTGTCCCTTGTACTTTTTGAGCTACTTAATTTAAGAGATAATTGAGTTCTGTAAAAATATGTCTTTGGCGACCTTTTTAGAAAAACACAAAGGTTTTTTCGAAATTTGAATCCGACTTTTCGTTTCGTATATACAACCATCAGGATCAAAAAGTTAGATACGGACCAAAATGTTTTATTTCATATTTTAATTTTTTATTAAGTTTGATTGATAATAAAATATAATTTTTTTTATTTTGGAGTTTTGATCTCGACAAAAATCATCTTGAGTGACTATACAGAGCGCTTCAGGCTACTACGAACATAGGCCGGAAGAAGTTCAATTTGCCAGTGTACGTACACGAAGGGACACCGCACAACTATCAGTGGAGCAACCAACACTCAGGCTTGCGATCACCGTTCGCGGCTTGCGTTTAGTATGCCTCTAACCACGGTGCTATGTGGAGCGTAGTCAATGAAACCGGAATTTTTTGTCACTGATAAATTAAAGTGTTTTATTTTCAACTGCTCAGATTTGTCACTAACAACGTGTTACAATGAAAATATTAAGGAGAAACAAAATAAAAGCAAGTTCTCAAAATAAAATAATACATTCTGAAAACCAAAAAGATTCTCCCAGTCAAAAAAAAATTAGAGCATATGTTCGAAAAGTCCTCCTTGGTCGGCTAGACAAT
Source organism: Oxystoma pomonae (assembly GCA_963921995.1). Classification (NCBI taxonomy): domain Eukaryota; kingdom Metazoa; phylum Arthropoda; class Insecta; order Coleoptera; family Brentidae; genus Oxystoma; species Oxystoma pomonae. Next base: position 73,004,445 of record OY998166.1, on the reverse strand, counting down.
ATCCGAGCCTATTATAAAAACCCCTTCTAACTTTTCCAAGCATGTTAGGGGTGATAGTTTGAAAAGCTTCTTCAATTTTAATCCGAAGTTCTTCCAAATTATTAACCCTTTCATGCCCGTAAACTTTATTTTTGATATAACTCCACAGATAGAAGTCATTAGGAGCAAGATCGGGTGATCGAGCTGGCCATAAAATAGTTTCCCGTGTACTTATAACCCGATTAGGAAATACATTATCAAAATATTCCCTAAAAAGGCAAACATTTTCAGCGGGACAACCATCTTGTTGAAACCATGTTTCACCAAATCTCACACCTAACAACTGCCTAGCAGTTGGAATAATATGCTGCTGCAGTAGATCTAAGTATCTAGGACCATTCAAATTGCCGTCAATAAAAAATGGCCCAATTACGTGTTCGCCTACAATACCCCCCCCCCCCCAAACATTTAGTTTTTGGGGATACTGTGTTCTTATCGAACGTGTGTTGGGTTATGACGATTCAATAATGGAAAAGTGCTTTCATCTATGAAAAGAATAGATCTCAGAAGATTTTCATCACGATTAGATCTTTCCATCATTGTTTCGCAAAATTCCATATGACGATAGTTGTCCTCCGGAAAAATTTGATGCGTTTTTGACGCTTTGTAAGAATGATAACCATTCTTTTTGAGAACACCTACGACAGTGGCTGAAGACGTATCAACTGCTTCGGCAATTTGGTGGCTAGTTAACTTTCGATTTTCCTCCACTGCAGCGCAAATCATCACATCTCGTACTTCCTGCTCGTCATTCAAAACAGTGGGTTTTTTATGGTTTCTTGGAGCTACACAACCAAACTTTTCTAAATTCTGCACAAACCTATGAATCGTTGATAAACTAAGTTCTGGGCGATTTACAAAATTCTCCAAAAAAAGTTCTTGAGTCTCAATGGTCTGCTTTGATAGTACCATTTGACCATCTGCACTTTTTCGGCAACTTCGTAGACATCCATTTTTAGTTTTAAAACTGTATTATTTCATTTAAGAACTTACCAATCTGTTTCTCGAGCAAGGCAGAAATAAAACAAAATAATAAAAATAAAATAAATTTCCAAAAGATAACACTGCGCGTGCTTCGAATCCACCTTGATCGTACGGCACGGAGAGTAAATTGGACTTGACTTCCCCTATATTCGCAGTAGCCTAAAGCTCATTGTATAGTAGACCTGGACAACCAAGATATATTATATGAACATACCGGGTGAACCGAATAAAACCGGGCAAATTGTTTTTTGCTATAACTTTATCAATTTCAATAAAAAAAAATTGAATTGATAAGACAAATTAGCCTTTTTTAAAAAAAAACATTCGCTTTGACGCCATATTTAAATCCCAGATGGCGCATAAAATCAAATGCGCACCTTTTTTCAAACTTGTTTTTTATTTAGGTATAAAATTGTAAATGTTACTTTTCGAGATACAAAACAAAGTATTTAGAGAAAGAATGACAAAATATAACAAAAAGGACTTTAAAAAAGTTAAGAATTTGATTTTCTCCGCCATCTTGGATTTAAATATGGCGGCAAAAAAAGAATTTTTCCGGATTTTTTCGGTTCACCCAGTATGTTTATATAATATATCTTGGTTGCCCAGGTCTTCTTTATAGTAATTAAATATAAATGGTCTCAAAAAAAAATTAAAATGGGACAGGCTCATACCAGAAAAAAAATGTACTGAAGATGATTTTTTCCGGGATCGAAACATCAAAACAAAATAATTGATTCAAAACAAACTTACGGCTTTCTTCGACAATGTTTTATTTAATTATTTATACCAACAGCCAACGTTTTGGTCCTAGATCTGGACCATCATCAGGGCTAGATAAATAGAGTTATAGCAAAAATTATTTTTATTTTTTTCAACATTCTCATATAGTTGCACGAAATACACATATTGTGTGGTACCGCCAGACCGAAGGGCGCGATTTGATTTTTTTTTCAATCGCGCCATTCAGTCTGGCGGTACCACACAATATGTGTATTTCGTGCAACTATATGAGAATGTTGAATAAAATAAAAATAATTTGTGTTATAGTGGTATGATGGTCCAGACCTAGGACCGAAACGTTGACTGTTGGTATAAACAATTAAATAAAGCATTGTCCAAGAAAGCCGTAAGTTTGTTTTGAATCAATTAAAATAAAGTCAACATCAAACAAACTTAAAAAGAAACTAAAATATAAAGTAAAACATTTTGGTCCGTATTTTTGATCCCAATGATGGTATCTGTGTAACGAAACGTCGGATGACGGACAGACATGTTTTTACAGAACTCAATTATCTCTTAAACTAAGGGAGATATCATCAATTGAAAATTCCGACCATTTTTTAACTTTCCGTTGTAGCTCAAAAACTACAGGGGACATAATAAATCTGTTGATACCATTTTTTAAAGCTAAAAAAAGTAATGCGAAAACCGCATGTCTCTATCTTCAACAACAACGGATTTTCCCATTGAATCCCATCGAACATGGGACACCCTGTACTGAGCATGTACAGGGTGATCGGTTATAAGTGTTCCCTGAGATAACTTTTTTTTAATAGCCGCAGAAGAACCCAACAAAAACTGGGTGAAACGGTATTTTATAGGAAGCCCAAAATCATTAATAAAAATTATTCAGTTCAAATCGTATACAAGGTGTGCCAAAAAGTTATGTTTTTTCTTATAGAACACCCTATATAATTTGAAACTGCTGAATTCTCCAGAAAATTGGCTTTTTAATAATACTATATAGTCTAGGTCTGCATGCAACCGTTTTCGAGGTATTTCAATTTGAATAGAAATTAATTTACTAGTAATATTGTTATAATAAAACCTAAGTAATTTATAAGGCCCTGCTGTCAAAACGCCGCTCTTTTTGTTTTCCACAGCCAACTATTTATTTGGAAAATTAAGTATTGTCAGTTCTAGTTTGACAGCTTTTTCATTGTTGCGATTATGCATATTATTATGACATGTATGGCCTACTTGGTTAATTAATATACTGCAGAACAAAAAAAAAAGCAACACCAGAAAGGACAAATATTTTTAAAGTAATGTATTTTTATATATTAATACATTAGTACTCTTAGTAATTGATTACATTTCCAAGAAGATTCCTCCATGATAATCATCAAAAAATTAATAATGAGTGGCTCCTCCATGGTTATTTATGCACTTGTTTGTTCTATTGGGCATTGACAAAACAAGATGGTCTATATCATATTGAGTTTCCAGGGGGAAGTGGTAATCTACTAAGATTGCGCTCTATCATATCCCATACGTGTTCGATAGTCGACAAGTCATGCGATCTTGCTGGACATTCCAAAGTCTCTATACCAAGTTCATGTAAGAAGTCCATTGTTTCACGAGCAATATGCGGTCTGGCATTATATGTCGCCGAGCAGTCTGCTTCCTAAACAAATAGCACCCCATACCGTGATACTTTGCTGCCTTGCTGTATCACGTTCAACAGCAAATTCTACATTTTATCTCTCACCTCGAAATCACCTAACCCTCATGCGTCCAGCATGACCACTTAAACAAAACGTGGATTCGTCTCTGAAGCTTATGATATTCCATTCGTCATTCCAGTTTCGCCGAACTCTGCATCACTCTAAGCGGCGAGCCTTATGTTGTGGGGTCAAAGGTAGCACCAAAAGCGGACGGTAAGCCCTCAGCTCCATACCAAGCTGTTATCTGTTATCCTTGAAAACACTCGTCCTGTAGCTGCAACTAGAACATCTCTTACTTGGTGTATACTGTCCCGTCGATTTCTGAGAGAAAGAAGTCTGAAATGCCGTAAATCACGACGTTCTAATAATCTAGAGTATCCAGAACCAGCACGACGTCTATAAGTCTCATCATTGGACCACTTTTTCCAAACTCTTAACACTGTTGATAGATTGGCATTAACCCTTCTTGCAATTTCCCGTAAAACAAAACCAGCCTCTTTCATGTCCACGATGCGTCCTTTCTCGAAGTCGTTTAAATGATTAAATTGTTGTCCACCGCGAACTCTTGGCATTTTTGTTTTTTAAGCAATCCAAAAAGACCAAAAACTACGAGAAAAATGATTTAAAATTTTCAGAAAAGGCCTTTTCTGTGTTAGTTGTTTTTGAAAATGAATAGAAAAAATCTGTGAGAAAAGGAAAGATTTGAAGACAAAAAATTTATAAAATATTCCTTTTGAGATAAGGTATACACACAAATAGTTTTCATAGTTAGTTTTCATCAAATAATTATGCATATACATGGTACATTTTTTTTGTTCTCCACTATACAATAATACGATTTAATTAATATCTAATTCAAATTGAAATATATCGAAAACGGTTACATGTAGACCAATACTGTATGGTATTTTCAAAAAGCTAATTTTCTGGAGAATTCGAAAATGTCAAAATATATAGTGTGTTCCATAAGAAAAAACATAACTTTTTGGCACACCTTGTATACTGTTTGAACTAAATAATTTTTATTAAGGATTTTGAGGTCCCTATAAAATAGCCTTTCACTCAGTTTTTGTTTGGTTCTTCTGCAGCTGTTAGAGAAAAAGTTATCCCAAGGAACACTCACAACCGATCGCCCTGTACATATCGGTAAGGACCAAACTCAACTTGTAATGAGCGTCGTAGTTATTATTTACTCCTTTAATAAATTTCATTATGGTATCAGAAAGCTAAAAATTTATTTTCTACTTTTTAGTGTATTAGCAACACTCCACCAATAAGTCAATTTGATTTCCCAACCAAAACCAACTCGAGGTTTCACCTAAGAACAACGATTCTTACCAGTGTCCAAAACAAGGGTCGAAGCATTGTAGCTTGCTCTCGACTCATACCGATCGTCACTTCCAGCAGGTTGTGCATAACCACCATAGCTACTACCAGACTGTTGGCTTCCTCCTGATTGACTGTAACTAGGCTGTCTGCGATTACTTTCGGAGTAATAACTGCCCGGGCTTCCAACACCACGGTTGGTTTCGTCTCTAGACGAGGAGCTGTAACCATAATACGAACCATAACTTGGTTGGGGTGGTTGACTGGTTGATTGTTCGTACAGTCTTGCTCTTTCCCTTTCCGCTCTTTCTCTTTCCTCTCTTTCCCGTTGCTCTCTTTCTCTTTCCGCTCTCTCATTGTTTCGTTCGCGTTCTAGAAGGATCCTTTTAAGCTCATCATCGTATTTGCTTGAGGCACTTTGTTGTTCATATGGGACAGTTTGGTCGCCTCTAAAATAAATGAGAAAAAATATTTGTAGTTCCGTGGCCTTTTGATGAAGATTTTACGAAACTTATTTTAATCGATTACGAATGGACCCACAAACACTGCCTAACCTGTTAACAGCCCCAAAAATGCTGCAGTCAAAAAATAGGGTTGGAGTGTCATTTTTTTTTCTTAAATTCAGACGGTTCGAGCTAGAGCAATAAAATTTGTCACAAATGTTGGCCTTCCAGCAACGTATTTTCGTGTGTCATAAAAAATTACATATGTGCATATCTGAATCTTAGTTAGTAGATGCCAGAAGGCCAACCTAGGTGCCAAATTTCTTTGCTCTAGCGTAAACCGTACGAATTTAAGAAAAAAAATTGAAACCCTAACCCCACTTTTTCACTGCAGCATTCTTGGGGCGGTTAACAGGTTAGACAGTGTTGGTTGGACCATTAATAATCGATTAAAACCGGTTTCGTAAAATATTCATCAAAATTCCCACGGAATACGCTATAAGTAATTGGTGGATAACACATTTTTTTTTATTATAAATAAAATTCGGTTTGTCACTCATCCTCCAGTTCATTATTATTGCGACATATTTTCTCCATGATGTGCTTTAAATTGTGCTTAATTTTGGAGAGGATTTTTTGAGATTCTTTTAAATATATTTGTCGTATTGTAGGAGGGTATATGTAATTAAAATTTTGATACACCTCAAGGTGCATTATTACAGTATAGAAGCTAAAAATCACTGCTGTATTAGAAGACAATCTAAAAGTTGTGTAGTTTGTAAATATGAAAATATACTTTCAAAGAATGATCTTAGTTTCCAACTTTAATAAATCATTTGTTTTTGAGTTTACGCTGCCAGCGATCGGTAGTGGCCTGCTCCTGTGGCCATCTTGTCAATAGAAAATAGGGTCCTTAAACTGTTCTTTAAAAAATATACAGGGTGGATTCTTTAAACGGAACGGTGCTTCTAGCCGGTCAGAATTTGGTTGAATAAAAAAATCCAAAAACACATCAACTGAGATTTTTAATTTCCTTTAATCGTGTCATCTTGGATTTGGTCTATGTCATTTAGTTTACGAGTTATGACCAAAAACTATATTTTTTTAAATGGGACACCCTGTATATTTTGAAAATTTTTGAAATCAGCAATACCACACAGTAGGATCTATCTTTTACGATAATCAAGATATTTTTATCTAAATCTGTATGGAAAACTTCGATATTCATTCAAATATCCCCCGTAAACAGGGCATAGACAACAATTCCATGCCAGTTTAAATGCCTCTATCTTGGAAACCATAAGACATAGAGTATTAATGTGTAGCATTGTAAAAAATATATATTTTTTTGCCATACCTCGTAAACAAAACGAAATAAAAAAAATCCAAGATAGCACGATTAAAGAAAATTAAAAATCTCAGTTGACGTATTTTTGGATTTTTTTATAAAACCAAATTCTAACCCGCTAGAAGCACCGTTCCGTTTAAAGAATCCACCCTATATATTGTTACAGATCTTTTTGCACTAACTCTAGTCCGTTGATTCCAAATCCGTAATCTAAATTTGTGTAACTTAACTATTAGATTTTGACTAGTTTGTAAAAATGTGATGAAAAAATGGAAAATCTACACCATTTTCGCATAAACCGCAAAAACTAGCAGGTCGAGTTAGATCTGCACTATTTTTTTTTTATAAAATACCCAGTCTGTCTTTGTATGTTTGAAGTTAAAATGACACAAGAACTGTGCAACTCAATCGCCTGATTTTTGAGGATTTCTTGGAGGAGAGTTTAAGTCTGGAATACATTAAAATTAGGACCATATTCGGAAAGTTGCAACTTAGCGACTATTTAAGCGATTTTAATAAGACCTTAAATTCGACCAAACATTGATTGTCACAAGTCTTAGAAACTCTTAAAAGTTAAGTAAATTTTGAGCCATAACAATACTGCAGTACTGGTTTTTAGTTAAGAATTGTAAATTCTTATTTTTGGTACCCGATAAAGGGGGTATTTTGACTCTGCCACTCTCGCCAACGGCACCAGTCTAATAGTCTCTGGGTAAATAAATATTTAATGTTTCTGTATGGACTGATTTGTGGATGCACATAATATATTTTTATTATAACACACAAACATCTATTTTTAAAAATTTTCTTTTTTAACTTTTGCGAAAAATCCTTGACCATCAAATGGACCATCAAAATTGGCGATACCGTAGGCAAAATCGGTTATTTTTCTCCCGTATCCAAAAATAACCGAACCGAAATACGTTACTTACGCAGGCTTGACGGGACCCGCTCGGTTTTTTTTGCCACCAACCAGATTAATTTCTGTGCAAAAGCTGAAGCTGGTTGGTGCAAAATCAGGAATTGTTGTTTTCTTTTTTACATTGGCAGTTTGTATGTGTGCAAAAGAATACGGTTACGGTAATTTGCGTTTGTGGTTTAAAAACTCTTTTTAGCATCTCAATAGGGACTTATTGGACGTAAATTTTCATGTTCCCTTATTAAGGAAAATTGACATTTGACATCTGAGCATACGCGTGGCCTGCGTTTTAATTAAGGGAACCGTAATAAAATACGGTGTTCCCTTAATTCGGTACAGTTACCGTACGTCCCTTATCTTTAAACATAACCTCAATTAGCACTGATAATAGTGATGGTTGGTTTATTTTTCGACACGAATTTTTAATATTCTTTGGATTTTTAGTTTTTTCTTTATAAACAAAAACAGTCCTCTTGTGGATTTCTAAAATTTCTGTGAAGAAATTAATAAATTGGAGAAATCTACAAGGTTGAGGTTCGGCTACACTGACGATATAATTCTTTTGCGAGAATTTATCAGGGAAAATCCCTACAAGGTTGGAAATTGTAGGTTAGGAATAAGGGAAAGTAATGCGACTTCCAATAACACTTTTTTTAAAGTATGGTTAATGTTCAACCTACATAAAATACGGTTTCCCTTATTGTGATAAAACCGTATAGAGTAACGCCCAATAAGTCCCTAATTACGGTGATACAGTAAGCAAATAAGGTGACGATAAATTAGTGATCTATTAATTGTTTTTAATTGTGTGGTGGTTTTTGTCTTTCTGTGCTAAATTGCCTCGAATTGGTACCCCGATATTAAGATTTGCAGATTTTGCAGTTCATACAATTGAATACCAACATTTTTTTAACTTCCAAACCGGCAATTTGGCGTAAACTTACACAGGTGCCCTCAATAGTGGATAGGTTGGGCTAGACTGTCAACCAAAATCAAAAGTGCAGTATTTTTGAGGGTCAGTTGGTGCTTGCAGAAATACCATTTATTAAATCGTAGCTGATCGGAAAATCACTTTTAATTAACATTTTGCAAAAAATTACACAAATACGACCCTTATATATATTTATTCACATAAAAAAAATCTAGATTCAAATTTAATTAAAGATAAAAAAATCTAGAAAAACATATTTTTTTTAAAGCGAAACTACTATACTTTATATCATTCAACTTATACCTGTCCCAAGTTTTAAAAAATTATCTAGGTAAAGATTCATCAGGCTGTTCAGACAAGTAGCCAAAAACCATGGCCCTCAAGAAATCAAAGACCCTTTTCTAAATGGCAGAGCGCTATATGTATCTTAGTCTCAGGTAGATTTGTTCCTTTAAATATATTTTTTTTTTAATTTTTAATATCTTCGCGGAGCTTTCCTCTAATATGGAACAGGAACAGGAAACAGTCTTCAACCACTTTGTTAAAAGCCTTTGAAAGGGATGTAAATCACCCGGAACATTACCAGGAATTTCCACATTTTCAATCAAATCAGGGTTTTTTAATATATGTCTTTATGCGTTGCCCTCGAATAGTTCCCCCTAATAATTTTTCGGCAAGGGTACCTCTCTTCCAGAAAATCAAATTTACAAAACCTTGCAAAATATGAACGACACATTTTTCTAAGACCAGAGTATCATCTTTTTCTTCAAATAAATAATACATAAATGGTACTAAAGCATTCCTTCGCTTTTTTTTGTCCTTATCTATAATGCAAATTTTTTTTAAATGTTTTCTTATGTCTCCATATGTTCTCTTGTATGTATAATGTTCCGCTTCTCTTAAATTTGCAAGTGCACAGAACCAAATGGTCATGAATAAGAAGCAGTTTGAAATCCATTTGTAATTAATGTTAATTTGAGGTCGGAAACAAACTTAAATGGTATTTTATTTATCTGAACCAAATCAAAAAGTGTTTTTAAATCACTGTATGTTTCTTTAATGTTTGGCACAATACATGAAATTATGACTTTATAAACTCAAGAATCTGTTGCTATCAATGTGCTCAAGGTTTTCTGGAAAAATTGATAAGGCTAATTTAAAACAACCCTGTCCGCTATCAGCCATAAATTTGATTTTTGGAACTCCTATTAAATTTATATAATCAGTGACTATATTGTTCTGTTCTGGTGAAACACAGTGACAGTAAAATCAATTAAAAATAATTCTCATGTTACTTGGATACGATCTGGTCCATTTTAACCAGAATATTGAAGTTAAAAAAAAAATATTAATAAAGTGTCAAAAAAATACAAAAATAACGTTTCCGATTAGAGGCGATTTAATAAATGGTATTTCTGAAATCACCAATTGGCTACCAATAATATTGTGTATTCCATTTTGGTTGACATTCTAGCCCAACCTATCCACTATTGAGGGTACCTGTGCTTAAGCAATAAATATAATTAAGAAATCAAAGTTATATACAAAATTATGTTGAACCTAAAAGTAAAAAAAAACAACATTAACAATAGGATTTACTAAGATCTAAAATAGTACCACCCACAGGTCTAAATATTTACACCTGTGGGGGCAACACCGTTCTCAACTAACAAGCCAGTTAACTCATTTTTGTTTTAGTATCCTTTGGCCTATGATCGGTGCCATACTGACACCAAACCAAGAAAACAACTTTTATTTTGTCCAGAAAAACGCCATATTTTGAACCCGTTTTCGGTCCAAAAAATATATTTATGAGGGCACTACGAGGCAAAACAAACATAGGTGAAGGTCACTGATTATGCAGGAAAAATATACCAAACAAAAAAAAATAAAAACAACTATATTAATTTATTTACAAACTGAAAGTAAGAGATTGAGGTTACTTAAAAGCTCAGTAAAAAAAAACTTTCCTTACTCCAAGCCAACCCATTTTAAAGCTGTAGTTTTACATCAGTAGAGGTTGTTACAAGCCAAGGTGCAAGCAGAGGTAAAATATCCGAACTCGCTGTTTGTGATTGAACCCAGCGCTAATATTTTTAAATGTAAAAAAACTTGCATTTAAGTTTTTTAATACATTTCATAAATAAAAACACCTTTTAAATAAATACAAAATTATTCTAATCCTTATTTTATTATTACCCATCTAAATCGTTGTTTGACATCAAGTATTAATTGGAAAAATTAATTATCAAGGGTAAGTTTTAATTAGAGTGATATATAACCCCAATTTTAATTTATTTTACAGTGTTTACTATTTAAACCCCGCGTGGGTTTAAATTTTTTAATTTTCTTTTCTTCTAAATTGAAACTTTCTTCCTAAATCCAAGAAAAGATTGTGTTAAGATGTTTATTCTATAAACAAATTTATTAGAATTATTTTTATAAATCAAACTATGTCCAAAACTCAAGGAAGTTTGGTTTAAAATGCTTAAAACCAAAAATTTCACTTAAACCTAGGACCGTTCTAAAATAGACTAAACCTTTTTAGTAAATCCCACCGTGTTTAGATATACAGCACTCTCTAGTAATAAAGCCGAGTCAGTCTGTATGTCCCTACCTGTTAATCTCATTTAATTCTGGCTCATCTGCATCTTCGTCGTCTAGATCTTCATCCTCAAACACGTTTAACCTTTGATTAGAATAGTGACTTCCTTCTTGTCTATAAGTATCGTCACTATTTCTATAACTGCCTCCTTTTGGTGAATTTCTGTTATATCCTAGTCTACCTTCAGATCTGCCGTAAAGGCCTGTTTTATTGGTTGAAGCTCGATTACTTAAAAATTGCTGAAAAAATAATAATTGTTAGACACATAATAAATATTGTATTTTACAACAATGTGTCAAAAAAGAGAAAAGCTTAACTCAATTTAAAAAATCCCTATTTTTGCATTGCTTTATTATCATGGATTATGATTGGTTTAAATGTATTATGAAAGTAAAATGACTTTAATAAGATCTCTTAAGGCGCAATTACACAGACGAACATGCTCAAACAAAAGCTCGTGCAAAAGATTTAAAATTTTTTGCGTGAACATTTTTGTGAGCTTTTCTTTGAACATTTTGTTCGGGTAAATTATTGCTATCTGTTTTGGAAACATATTTTTAAAGATGAGAATAAATAAAATTTCACATCAGTGATCAGTGATCTCAATTCTTTAAAAAAATGGAACACCAACTTTTATTTTAAATTCCGATGGTAAGCGAAACATTATTCTTGGCTATCAGTTTTGTCACATGGATTAGGGTTACTTATAATATTTTTTTCTTAGGGTTTTTCCCGGATTTTTTTGCCCGGGATTTTTTTTGGGATTTTTTTGCGATTTTTTTTATTTCCAACGGTTTTTTCCTAAATTCAAAAAACAACCCACGAAAATTTTTCTTTTCCAAAAAAATTTTGAGTTTTTCAAATATCGGCAAAAAACTCAAAAATTGCACTTTTAAGCGGTAATCCGAGCCTCACGACTATGAGGAGTGGTGGGGAGGGGATTTTTTTTAAACATATTTTTGTAACTTTACTGTACCCTTAGCTTTGATTGTTTTTTTTTCATTCCTCACACCAGATTTACCTAGTTAGTTTAAGGCCCCAACGGTTGCTTAAAAAAGCAAAAGGTTCATGAAAATGCTGAAGGTAGATATTTATTGTCAATTTAATGTAATAATCAAGGTCGATTACTGACACTGTCTATTACAGCTAAATTATATTTTTTTAGACAAGGGTCGGGATTGTAGGGTTGTAAAAGTGGTTAATAAACGGGTATTATTTAGACCGAACGTGCTTTTGTTCATATATTTGAGATTTAATAAAATGTATATAGGTTTTTTAATTTGACTTAATTATTATTGTATTGTGTTTTGAACTAGGAAGTAAAATAAAGAGATATTCTTTTAAACGTAAATTTTTATCATTACATTTTACAGGCAACAGCAATAAATAAGTGCCAATTATTATTTTTTTATTCTCGTTTTTTACAACCCCAAAAAAGTTACAAGTATACTGGCATATCCCCTATAAAAATCAGGTCAATCGAAGTTGCTTATGAGGTAAAATGTGAATTTCGACATCAAATCGTTTTTCCGTCGGAAAGCACTTAATAAAAATACCTTGTTTTAAAACTTAGGCTTTCTATTTTCAGTTAAGTTCAATGAATTCCCATAAAGCTATAAAATTTAAATTTGTAAGAAATTTCTATAACAACATTTCTTCAAACAAATTTTGCTTAACATTCTCTCCAAAATTTCCGTGAGTCTTTTTGTGCGAGATTTTGTTCGAACTTTTTTTTGAACATTTTGCTCAAGAGGCTCGTGTAAATGTTTGTCGGCATTTCAACATCAAAGGAAAGTTTGTCTGTGTAAATGCGCCTTTATATGATATACATATAACCAGGGACGGACATAATATCGGTCCTTAATATAACAGTAATTTATCAAAAATTGAAATAAACCTGCATGGGAGGTAACTTTAATTACGTACCGAAGCAAGAGAAATCTGAAATTTTTACGCGACAGTTAAATTACCTATAAAAAGTTAATTGGCTGTAAATAATACGTAAAGATTACTTTAAGAATTGTTTTCTGCATTTTATTTTCGCTAGGTATCCAGAAAAGATTTTGTAAAATATGGCAAAGCATGGCCCCGGAACCATTCTTAGGTATAATAAAGATACAGGTGCAAAGTCGACACGTCAGGACTAATGTTGCACTGGCAGCCTCCTAGGAAAGATAAACAGGATGCAGATAGACATATTAATTGACCAGACCAGACCTAGGAAGAACATTGCGTTGCTGACTCCATCTGTCAGACCTGTGGGAGGGCGGAAGCGACATCCCGGCCCCTTACCGCAGAATGGGACGCATACCCGACCTTCCTCCAAAACCTGGTGCTAGGTTCTAAACGAACCTAGTAGTGGGTCTCTAGTCCCCTAGCAAATGGGAAGCCAGACTGGCTTGACAAATATTATAGTACACGAAAATTATACTTTTGAATTATACTTTTTAGGAGAAAATGTTTTAAGTTTTGTTCATACAGGGTGGATTCTTTAAATGGAACGGTGCTTCTAGCGGCGTTAGGGAAGAGGTTTAAAAAAATGCTAAAAACGAATCCTTAATGATTGTTTACGGGCTTCCCGCCCATGATATATTTTAATGAGAAGGTACCACTTGTTGTACCTTTTTGGAAAGCTTGTTAAAAAATAAATTTAACTCACTAGTTTTTTTTTGACATCTGTCCACCAATGTGAAAAAATTTTAAAAAACTTATTTTTTTATCAATTGTTTTAGCTTCAAAATAAACTACATACACAAAGAAAATACCACACAAGGACATTATTGGCAGCCCATTTGGGGGCCTTCACTGAAGGTCCCGGGCCTATCAACAGTTTTTCATGAGGACGTACCATTTGTGGTACCTTTTCGGAAACCTACATACATTAGGCCCCACCCGCTCTACCGAGCGTCATCGCGAACTCGCCCATAAACTACAAGACTGATACTGACACTGACAACTTTGGAACCTATATACTTTTTAGGTTAAGATTTCAATCAATTAAAACTTTTTGTTTGGCGGGTATTTTGTCAGAGCAAAAAATAGGCATTGTTAAAAGTAAAAAAATATAATTTTGAAATTATTTTATTTTCAACACCGAATACCGCGCGAGGTTAAACTAAATCCTAGATTTTTTTCTAGCTTATGAAAATTGTTAAAAAAATTATCCCTCGTCTTCGACGATAATTTTAAAATATTTATCAGCTCGTAAAAATTTCCGGAAATAATTTCGTCCAGTTCAGTTCAGTGGTTTCTATTCTGACTGGTTTTATTGTTTATCAATGTATAGTACGAATATTTTTTCAATGCATAAGATTCCTATGTTGCGGAGGTAAACGCATAATCCGGTATATTTCCTAAAGTAAGAGATGACAAGTATTAATAATAATAATATTTAACAAACATATTAATTTTCACAAAAGTAGTTGCTAAAAGTAGTGCTTTTTTTACAAGCGTTGGTTTAAAGAACGAGCGCAGCTTAGTCCCGAGTTGTTAACACTATTTTTTTTAATACTTTTATCAAAAAATCCAAGAAAAACAGGAAAATACATTATTTACTATTTAGAAACTTGTTTACAGAGGTGTTTACGTTAAAATTAGAAAAAAAAATTGTAAATTTTCCCTATCTAAAATTTACAAAAATACTCTCTCCTATCTGTTCAAGGGATTTTGATATTTTTGCTCTTTTTAAGTTAATTAGGCTCATCAACAATCACAAACATAAAAAAAAGTAAAAATTAATGTCACGTGATATTCCGGAAAAAATCGAAAAATGGGCCATGTTCACAAATTTTCAAAAATTTCAACTTTCTGACACCGCTAGATTAACTGAGAATTATTTAAATTTTTTTTATGTTTCTGATTGTGGATGATCCTAGTTAACTTAAGTAAAGCAAAAATATCAAAATCCCTTGAACCTGTAAGAGACAGGAATATTTTTTGTAAATTTTAGATAGGGAAATTTTACAATTTTTTTTTGTAATTATACAAAAATGCTGCCTACGTCATTTTAAAGTGCTTTTCGTGTGGTTTCTTGTGGTTTGATCACAGAACCTGTCAAACTGGGGCATTGACTGAAAAAAAGTTAACGGCGTCGCGTCGCCTAACAGACGCCGACGCCGAAAAAAATAATATCCATTTGGTGGCCCCCAGAGCCATACCTAGGTATGTACCAAGTTACAAAATCAGCAAAAATTTTTATATACATAAAAAATATCTAATAAAAAAGACCCGACTACCAGTAAGAAATTTTTTAAAAAGTACAGAAAAGAAAATATAGCATACAGCATCCCTATGTTGCGGAGATAAACGCATAATCCTCTATAAGAGTTTCAATCACGAAAGAACATAAGTATACCGGGTGTCCCAAGGTGAGTAGTCTATTAGATTATTTTGAAACTTTGTATGTAACGTTTGTAAGCATAAGTCCATGTAAGGTATATTTTTAAAATACTTTCACATTTGCAGTGTTGTTTAAATTAAACACCCTGTAAATTTTAGCATTTTTGGATTTAAAAAAAAAATCTACCTACCTTTTATGTATAATGTCCTATACATATCTTCATCTATTTTTGAAATATTGTCAAGTGAAAAATGACATTTTATAATTTTGAAACGGTTAAGGATCAACGCGGTTTATACTTCCCTATCTTAAGTTTTCACAAGCTATCGATTTACACTATTTTTAACCCCTGGTTAAGTTAACCTTGAAATATTTTAACCCTGAGTTGAATCTAAAACGATAACTTGTGAAAACTTAAGATAGGGACGTAAAAACCGCATTGTTCTAACCTTAACCGTTTAGATTTTATGGGCTGTCAAAATTATAAAATATAATTTTTCACTTGTCAATATTTCAAAAACAAATGAAGTATCTAGGTATAGAACACCCAAATAACACAGCTTCGACAATACAGACTTTAAAGCCAAGTCAATGCTGCAAAAGCATTAGTAAAGCTCTCCTTTTGCTTTAAAATAGCTTCATTTAATCTGTAATTTTGGATGTTAAGATTGTTTGACTACAAAATTTACATTTAAAATAACTTCCTAAGTTATATCATCTAGCTAATCGACTTTTGAAGGTAAAACTTATACCTGAAAATATTCTAAAACTAACAAAATAGTTTCAATCTTTACTTTTTTTATTAAAATACAACTGAAAAAAATGCTAAGATGGAAACGGCAGTTTTTTTTTGTATCCTAGTGCAATGTTTATTAAAATGCAGCTGCTTTCAATGCTTTTCAAGCATTTGTGAATAAGCTAGGCTCGGACCGTGAGCCCACAGCAATAACTCCAGGATTTGCTTTTGTTTTAGATTTATTTTTTTTAAAAATGCAAAGATACTTGGCTGCACGGGATTAAAATTTTGTGAAAAAATAATCTTTTTTACATAAATATGCTCATATCTAAGTCTGAAAATCCTCCCAAAGTAACTAAATATGCAAGACATGATGGTTTTCCTTTAAATCTGGATTAAAATAAAAAAAATAAAAATTTTGTGATTAAAAAAACCCTTATTATCTCAAGTTTTAGAAGCGCTTGCAGCTTAACGACTAAGTTTGTTCGATTTCAACCAAAATTGGTATACGGGGGCTTTTGGAGATAAGAAATACGACTTTTTGATCAGATTTTGAAAATTCAATATGGCGGATTCAAGATGGACGATTTTCGATCATGTTTTGCTAACCAATTTTAACTGATTTATCCACATCCGATTGTGTTCAAATTTGGTATGGTTTCGTCATCAAACGAACCTCCGCCCAAAGATTTGACAAAGTGCGTATTTTTGATTGAGAGTTTGTTAAAAAATATTGTAAAAAATATACCTCAAAATAGCTGTGACAACATTTTCATGACGTTTTCAAAACGTTGTGCCAGAAGACAGCAAAAGCATTATTGTTATCTTTTTTGCTTCGGAAACGTTATCCCAGCTTATTTACAGCACGCTGTGTTACTTGGGCATTATACATAAAATATGCGTAAAATTTTTTAAAGAATCTAAAAATGCTAAACAAATGTTGCCAAGTTTTCCTCCAAATGGCAACACTGCAAATATGAAAGTATTTTAAAAATATACCTTACATGGCCTTTCCTCACATAAAAAGTTTCAAAACTTTCTATTCTATAGCTTTCAAAATAATATAATAGGTTACTCTCCTTGGAACACCCGGTATAGCAAAAGCGACAATTTTTTGTCGGCGCTGCGGAACGCACAATAAATTTAATAGAAATTTAGTTTGGAAAACAATCAGTTTGACGAATTCCGGTTTTGAAAAAAAACGGTTTTATAAATTTCGCGTTAAATTTTCAACGGATTTGATGAACAATGGTTCGATTTAACGCCAGTTTTACAAATTCTAAGTTAGATATTGAATAGGTTTAATCAGGTTTGTATAAAAAATTGGTTTAACTAATGGCAGTTTTATAATGAATCCATTTTTCGCCGACCTTTTTTTTTATTTAGCGAATTTTATTTTGCAAATTCTGAAAAAACGTGAACGGTGGAAAAAACGTCGAGTTTAATCCGGCGTTACACCTAAAAGATCTTAAAATTATTTTTGTATAAAGTACCCGTTATTGTGATTTAACCAAGCTGCAAAAGTTCTATATTTGTGTTCTTTTATCCAATACAACACCATACAGTTTTCTCCGTTAACCTATTCATGCGGTTTTAACTAAGCAACAGAAAGAAAAACTATTTCCATCCAAATTAATAATAAACACAAAAATCCACACGCGCCTTAAATAATAAGTTATTTATAGCCGCAGCAAAAGAATTACAAAAGAAATTTAATATAGTTAGAGCTAATCATCATGACTTGAAAAATGCTTTTCTCTAAATCGATGAGTTGAACGACTTGTAGAAATTGAAGCACGTCAAAACAAATTATGTAGTGAATGAACAGATTTTTTTTCCGTACCCTGAGCACCTCCAAAAAAACTCTATAGGCCCATGTTTAACTGTAAGAAATGTAAATCCATTAATTTTGAAGTCATGCATGACCTGAAAACTTATTTACAAAGTATAAAACCCACGATCACCAATTCGGTACTCTGTGATAAAAACTTCTACTGATAAGTAAAAGGCGAAAATAGTAGTTTTAACAACTAGTGGCTAAAATAGTGCTTTTTTTACAAGCGTTGGTTTAAATAACTAGCGCAGCGAGGTATTTAAAAATGCGAGTAAAAAAAAGCACAGTTTAGCCGCGAGTTGTTAACACAATTTTTTTAATACCTTTATCAAAAAATCCAAGAAAAACAGGAAAATACTTTTAAAAATCTCGAACGAACATAACTTCTCGCAACACACCATTTTTACACTATAAATCAAGGCAGCTGATAAATGAAATAGCAATGGTGGTTTCCATGGCGATGTGCCTTTTTATTCGGTGACGTTAATTGTTGCTACATTTTAACCGTTGACAGTTTGATATTTTGACGATGTTTTTAAATGATTTTTTCGTAAATACTTGGTGAAAACTGGCGGAAATGGCTTAATTTTTAGGCAAGAATAATTAGATTTTTTGGTTACCGATGCAAATTTTTTTTGATCACGGGTGCAAAAAAAGATTTCAGTCCGTTTTTTACCCAAAGTTAAAGAGAAATAGCGGAAAAGAGTAATATTCAAAAAATCTAATTATTCTTGCTTAAGAATTTAGCCATTTCCGCCAGTTTTCACAAAGTACTTACGATAAAATCATTTAAAAATATCCTCAAAATATCAAATTGACAAAGATTAAAATATCGCAACAGTGAACGTCACCGAGTAAAAAGACACATCGCTATGGAAACGATTGTTATTTCATTTACCAGATGCCTTGATTTATAGTGTAAAGATGGTGTGTTGCGAGAAGTTTTCTTCGTTCGAGATTTTTAAAAGTATTTTCCACTTTTTCTTAGATTTTTTGATAGAGGTATTAAAAAAATAGTGTTAACAACTCGTGGCTAAACTGTGCTTTTTTTACTCGCATTTTTAAATACCTCGCTCCGCTCCTTATTTAAACCAACGCTTGTAAAGATAGCATTATTTTAGCCACTAGTTGTTAAAACTACTATTAACGTATTTTGACCAACAAAAAGCGATTTTTTAAAAAAATACTTTAAATGAAAAAGTTGTAGATCTCGAAAAAATCCTATAAAAATAAGTATATTGTTTATAATTAATTAGACAGTCTCTGAGCCACAGCGACTGAAAGTCGATAAAATGCTTTGAGAACCGCTTTCTGGGAATGCATGAAGACGCGTGTTGTGGATTATATAGGGTGGGTCACAAAATCCCGCACTTTTTGGATTGGCTATAACTTTTGACATGATTACTCGATTTTGAAATATATTGGCTTTTTAAAAAGATAAAACGTTAGAGTTTTTCGATTCGGTTAAAAATTTACAACTTTCAAAAAATTCAAGATGGCGGACAGTTTTAGAAAATGTGTAATTTTCACCCCCCCTGAAAAAAATTTATGTGCGACACTGAACAAACTCTAAAGCTTTCACTACAAACGCTCATTATTTCTGTGTATATTGAAGTATCATTTAATTAAATCAGTTGGGAAATAAAAAAGTTATAAGTTTTTTGACTACGAGTGTTTTGGCTTAGCATTGAAAAAAATCACAAAAAATTACATACATTTTCCATTTGCTATATCTTTTGACCTAATTATTTAATTAAGAAAAATACTAAGAATCTAAATAACCATTACTTTTTTTATTTCTTATCCGATTTAATTAGGCGATACCTAGATACACGAAGAAAAAAAGGAGATTTGAAAATACTAATTTTTATTTTGTCCAGTGTCTTACTTAAAAAAAATAAGGCGTATAAAAGCTATAACCCTTTTTAAAACTATCCACCATCTTGATTTTTTTTAATGTCAAATTTTGAACAAACAGACGCACCTCTCATTTTTTGTCTCTTTAAAAAAAATTTTTTTTAAATTAACTAATCAGGCCAAAAGTTACAGCAAATTAAAAAAAATATGTAATTTTGTGCTTTTTTCCAATGTTAAGCCCAAACACTCATAATCTAGAAGCTTATAACTTTTTCATTTCTGAACCGATTTAAGTAAGTGATACGTCAAGATACACATAAACAATGAGCATTTGTAGTGAAATCTTTAAAGTTTGTTCATTGTCGCACATAAATTTTTTTCAGGGGGGGGGTAAAAATTACACATTTTTTAAAACTGTCCGCCATCTTGAACTTTCGAGAAATTTTAAATTTTCAACTGAATCGAAAAAGTATCACGTTTCATCTATCTAAAAAACTAATACCTTTAAAAATCGAGCACTTATGTCAAAAGTAATAGCCAATCCAAAAAGTGCGGAATTTTGTGGCCCACCCTATATATTATTGTATATAGTAAGATCAGTGCAAATGAGGTATCAAACTAAAGCTGGCGCTATACAGGTGACCCGGTCTGTCGGAATGAAAAATGTCGAAAGTATATACAGGGTTCCTAAGATTTTCCTTAGGGATAGGATTTCAATAAATCAAACAGAAATGGCATAGAAAGTTCTGCACGCACAAAAGAAACAGGTATATTGAGCAATGGTGCCAGTTTGTTATTATCTTCGGACTGCTTTCATGAGAAAAAATTGTCGCCACTCTTTCATTGTGAGCATAAATCATAGTTGCAATAATAACCGTTGACAAGATGTCTGCAAATTCCGCTAGATGGCGGCCACACCATGAGATGAACATCTAATCTAATTAAAAATTAGATGTTTTCAGGTCCAAACCACAGCTCTTTCTTGCTTAAAGGAGGCGGCAGGGTCCATTGTTTACGATACTGAGCGATAAACTCGTGAGGTTGTTAACATTAGACAGAAATATCTTCGCTATTAATTAAATTTCTTTCCATTCTGTTCTACTAGTGACATCTATCCGTAAACGGCCAAACCATGCAGCTAGCACTAGCAGCCAAAGAAATCAATAAACGGTGCTGTTTTTCCTGCAGAGCTTTTTGCTTGCGATATTGTTGATTTTAAATAAAGCTGGCCCTACACTACATTTGATATTTTCGAGGTGTTTTATGACATGATCTAGAAACCAATTCTTTAAAACTAGCGGGAGGGTAAAAGCGAAAAATAAGGGGCTGCCAATATTTGTAACACCCAAAAAGGGGTGAAAAGATTTATTTTGCTCTGTTTCTTTACAAAAAACGTTTTTTTTACGAAAAACTTGAGCTCTGCCACTTTTTTAATTTTTTTCTTCAACTTTCTCGAAATTTTCGTCATACCGTAGAAAAAAATTATTTCCCCCACGGTCATACTCTACTTTTATTTTCCTAAAACGGGGGATCTTGGTTTCGACTGAGAAGATAAAGGGCGCCGCAGGCAAGAATTTTTCAATAAAATTAGCCGAACGCAAAAATGTTAGAAAAACAAAGCACGAAATAAAAATGGCGCCGCTTACAATTTTTTTTAAAAAATTACGTAATTTTGGGAACGCAAAGAAATAGGCCTAAATAGTATAATTTTTAAGAAAAGAATATCAATTTTTTCGCCCTCCTCCACTGGGACTACAGGGGCCGTGCACAAATTACGTAATGGTCATAGGGGGAGGGGGATTACAAAACGTTACGTAGGGGGGAGGGGGGTTTTCGACAGCATTTGCATTTGTGTGAAACTAAGAAAATTTGGAATGAAAATAAGTGAAAAGTTTTTTTTTTTGGGGGGGGGTAGTGGTCTTGAAATCGTTACGTAATATTAGGGGAGTGGCGTGCCAAACCGTTACAAAACATTACATAGGGAGGGGGTCAAAAATTGGTAAAATCACCGTTACGTAATTTGTGCACGGCCACACATCTGACTGTTCCTCCTTTTTGATTTCGAATCAAAGTGCAAAACCCGGGTTGGACGTTTGAAGGCGTCAACCCGTCCTATGTGCTTGATAAAGTTTCTACGGAAATATCTCAGTCGATTTGTCCGGCCGTGTATGAACGCTTTAGGTTAGGCATTTACATGTATCTCAATCCCCAGCCTGTAAACAGTGCGTAAGGACAATGGTTACAAAATAAAAAGCCGAAAAATATTTTTTTTTACGATATCTTTCATCAGTTTGGTATTAAAGTCGAGCAAAAACTATTTTTATTCCAGTCCTAAAGGTATGAAAATGGAAAACATTAGAAAACAACAACCTGGAATGGATTTACTACGTGTAAGATGTAGTGACAACATCGCTCTATGCCCATCCTTTTCTGCCTAATGTGCTTTTCCGTTTGTCTGCCTCTTATACACGGCTGCTTGGCCCCCTAAGGATTTGCTTAGGAACCCTGTATGATATACTGTAAGGTGACCAACCTTCCCGGTTTGGCCGGGACAGTCCCGATTTTTAACCATTTGTCCCGGGGAAAAAATCCGTCCCGGATAGTCCCGATTTTTCAGCAAAAGTTCCGGTGCGCCTCGGTTTTGATACCACTGTATTTTGTAACTTTAAAATCACTGCAATTAAAAAAGGGGATGTTCTCTGCCATCTATAAATTTTAATTGAAACCTTACTTAAATTATTTTTCTTTAATAAGTATTTTGGAAAATACATCTTAATATTATTAGGTGTGCATATAAGAAACAATACATGCCGGAGTGTCCGGTTTTGCCCCTTCAGAAGTTGGTCACTTTATATACTGACATTTAGTCTTTAAACTGATTATGCTAACTTCAACGCCCTCTATCCTTTTAAAAACTAGCTACAGAGTTGAATCTGTAACAAAAAGTATTGAGAATTGTATGGCAAAGATTTTCGTTCCTACACTTTTTGCCTCCGACCAACAGAAATGGAGAAAACCGGTTTCAAAGTTTTTCCAAATGGCGGATAGTTCCCGAGGAGTGGGGAAAACACAAACTTAAGAATTTGACTTTCAGACTTCTCAAAGAACATACAAAAAACTCAGTCTGTCCATTTTTTTTCGACTTCAAATGGCAATTTTCTGTATACTATCAACAAGTATGTAAAACCATTTTTTCCAAATTTTGACCTCTCCCCCACCCCCTAAAATAATTTATAACTTTTTTTCAACCCCTTCCCCCTCCCTTTTAGCACTTAATAATACTCCTACCTACCCCTCCAACCCCTCTTGTCGTATTTATGTCACATGCTTTAATTTGGTACCTCATTTGTACTGCTCTTACTATAAATAATAATATATAATCCACAACACGCGACTTCATGCATGCCCATAAAGCGGTTCTCAAAGAATTTTATCGACTTTCAGTCGCTGTAGTTCAGAGACTGTTTAATTGATTATAAATAATATACATATTTTTATAGGATGTTTCCGAGATGTACAACTTTTTTATTTAAAGTTTTTTTAAAAAATCTCTTTTTGTTGGTCAAAATACGTAAAAACTGATTTTTTGTAATTTTGGCGTCTTTTGTCTCTTAAGAAACTAACTACAGTAAGTTGAGCACTTGGACAAAAATGTTGCAAATTTTTTACCGAATATTTTTGTTCCTAGACTTTTTCGCCTCCGACCAATAGAAATGGAGAAAAGTCGGTTACAAAGATTTTTCAAAATGGCGGATGGTTCCTGAGGAGTGGGGGAAATACAAACTTGGGAGGCTTAGATACCAAAAATTTAGCCTCTCCGGATTTTTTTCGAACTCAGATGACAATTTTACTGTACTATATGCATTTTACAAAAAAAAAATCTTACAAAAGTTGCATAACTTTAAGTAAACTATAAAACTATGCATGTCAAAATTGTCCAATGTCATCGCATATGTCAAATTTAGACACTAACAGAGGGATTTACTAAGATCTAAAATAGTACACCCCCACAGGTCTAAATATTTACACCTAGGCACCTATGGGAGGTACTAAATTTTAAAACCAATTTAAAAAAAAAACCATCCTACACAGAAAAGACACAGAGTTATTGATTATTTTGTATTGTTATTGCCAAATACCACTGAAAAACTGCTGTTTTTCTAAAAATATACCATATTTTAGGGGAAAATGCCCTAAAACTAATTTTTTTTTTGACAGGTTTCAAAATGGCAAATGTTGAATACGCCAATAATTTTGCACATAATAGCTTCATTATCTGTGGTTGAGGTTATAAAGTTCGTGATTTTTTAGACACCTCTGGGGGGTGGTTTAAATTTATAGCCCCCAAAAAGGATTGTTTGGTGGCAATTGGTAATAAGTTCGTTTATAATTTCCCTAAGTAACCGTTTTTACAAGGATTAATTTAGCCTTTTTAATACCCCCAGTTGTTCATTAACCAATAAAACATCTTTAATTTTTTCCAGAAAAACGCCATATTTTGAACCCGTTTTAAGCAAAATATATTTATGAGGGCACTACGAGGCAAAAAACAAACATAAGTGAAGGTCACTGATTATGCACGAAAAATATACCAAACGAAAAAACACCAAAACAACTATATTAATTTATAAAAACATTGAGGTTACCTAAAAGCTCAGTCAGGAAAACTTTCCTTACTCAAAGCCCACTCATTTCAAAGCTGTAGCTTCCATCAGTAGAGGTTGGTGCAAGCTAAGGTAGAAGCAGAGTTAAGAGATCCGAACTAGCTGTTTGTGATTTGAACGTAGCTAATATTTTTTGAAACTGGCATTTCGACAGTGACAGAAATGTAAACAAAACTTGCATTTAAGTTTTTTAATACATTTCATAAATAAAAACATCTTTTAATTAAATACAAAATTAATCTACTCCTTATTTTATTATTACCCATCTAAATCTTTAGAGTGACATATAACTCGAATTTTAATTTGCTCTACAGAGTGTTTACTATTTATACCCCGCGTGGGTTTATATTTTTTTATTTTCTTTTTTTCTAGATTGAAACTTTCTTCTTAAATCCAACAAAAGATTGTGTTAAAATGATTATTCAATAAAAGAATTTATTAAAATTCTTCTTATAAATCAAACTATGTTCAAAACTCAAGAAGGGTTGGTTTAAAATGCTTAAAACCAAAAATTTTACTTAAACTTAGAACCGTTCTAAAATAGACTAAACCCTTTTAGTAAATCCCACCGTAACTTGCTTAATTCAAATATTTTCTTCCTGATTCCAAAAATATACCATATGTAGGCTTTTCTCGACCGAAATAAAAAATAATTTACCATGGGCATATAATAGTAAGTTTAGGTGGTTCTTTGCTCAACACATATCCCAATAAGCATTTGGACCTTATATTACGTTATGGTCACGTAGGGCAAGAAATACCTCCGACGTCCATCAGTCTTCCTGAGGACTCGATTTAGCACCTAAGTGGGGAATCAAAATTCGAGTCGTTTCGACGTCGGGTGCTGCACAATGTTTTGGTCAAATATTACGTCAAATTACGTAGACCCACGACCCAAAGTTTTACTGTGCACACCAAGTTTAAACTTATTCGGTAAAAACTTTTATATGTCTAAACAAACACATCCCAATGAACTGTGGATGACAATAATTCTGAAAAAAGTTAGTTTTTCACATTCTATGGATGCAAATCTTCCAACGAAGGTCAGTTTACTGATAAATATAATTAAAATAGACATTAAAAAAACAGAAACCCACAAAAATAATTCAAAAATATTAAGAAATTAATTTTGAAAAAAATTAACCTAAAAATAAAATCTTTATAAGGAAGCCCGTTTGCATTTTAGTTGCCAACAAATGAGTTAATTTACATATCAAGCCTTTAAAATCAAAAAATAAAATGTACTGTTGTAATGGCGCCTCGATGCTAAACGTTTAAAATGGCGTTTCGGGCGCCGACCAAATTTCTAATGATTATTTACCTATTCGGACAAGAACACCTCCTGCAACGTCGCCTTGTAGAACGACCCGACCTAGAATATTGTAGTATAATTGTAGGTCACGCACCCACGTCGGTGGACCTCGGAATAGTTACATTTAATAAATAAAAGTTTGGCAACGTCAATTTTATTACAATTCTACTTTAAAACTCATACTAAATATAACGTCTCATGAATTGGACGTTATACCGGGTGTCCCGAGGTGACTGGCCTATAAGATGATTTTGTAAACTATACAATAGAAACTTTTAAACTTTCTATTCTAACATAAGTCCATGTAAAGTATATTTATAAAATACTTTCGTATTTGCAGTGTTGCCATTTACAGAAAATCTTGGCAACAACTAAATTTATTGACGTCCGTTTTCACTTTGGCCTGACCTTAAATTTTATTTTAAAAATTACGTCGCCGAAATTAACGTTAATTTACGTCGCTGATAAGTAGCGAGTATCACCAACATTTGGCTACGTCAGTTTTGGTAAGTATCGACGTCACAACTGATGCACTAGTTGTTGGCGATGTCAGGTCTTGGTAAAAAATACGTTGTTTGATGGATAAACCAACTGCAGACCTAAATTTGCGCCAAAACCGACGTCACGTTAAGTTGTAATTAGTCGGAAGTCAGAAAAATGCTGCTTGGGATTGGTCTTATATGGCAACGTTTTTCTAAATTTGTTCAATGACCGTTCAAGACAGAGGTAACATATGGTATATTTTTGGAATCAGGAAGAAAAGATCTATGAAAGTTTTAAAAAATATACAGTTGATTATATACAGGGTGGCTCAAATTCGATGCTCATCATGGGGATCCCCTAAACGGTAGGAGATACGAAAAGGTTTAAATTAGGGCAAAGTTGCGCAATTTGACGCTTTGTTCAAAACTAAAAAAAAGTTTACAAATTTCGGATAGTTCCAGAGATAGACGGAAAAACCCGAAATCTTCATTTTTGCTTTTATTTTTCTGCGCCCTTATTCTCAAAGCTGTCAAAAAATGCCTAAAATTTTCTACAGGCAGTTTTTTAAGACCTACCTAGTGAGAGGTCCGTTTTTGAGACTTGACATTTTAGTGTGACAGGAGCACCGTCAAGTTCATAAAGAATGACAGATAAAATTTTGCAACCCTATTTTGACAAGCCACCTGACGTTTTGGGTTTATTGACCATCATCAAACCAAATTAAATTTTTGCTTTTAACTTACTCAAGATATTTTGGAAACCCGATTGCAGTACTTTTTTTGAACATTTTAAAAATACGTTTTTTTCTTTTTTTTTATATTTCAATTTGGGCTGATGATGGTCAATTAACTCAAAACGTTAGGTACTTATCAAAATGAGATTGTGAAATATCTTTCATCCTTTAGGAACCAAACGGCAGGAGAAAAAGAAATCCATAAGAAAAAATGAACTTGACAGTGCTCCTGTCACACTGAAATGTCAAATCTCGTAAACGGACCTCTCATCAAGTAAAAAAGTGCCAGTAGAAAGTTTTAAGCGTTTTTTGACAGCTTTAAAAATAAGAGCGCAGAAAAATATAAACTAAAAATAAAGATTTCGTTTTTTTCGCCTATCTCCGGAAATACCTGGAATTTGTAAACTTTTTTTTTGTTTTAAGCAAAGCGTCAAATTGCGCAACTTTGTCCTAATTTAAACCTTTCCGTATATCCTATCGTTTAGGAGATCCCCATGGTGAGTATCGAATTTGGAACACCCTGTATATGATTGATAAATTTGACATTTATTAAAGCGATAACATTGGACAATTTGGACATGCATAATAAATAGTGAGTAATATTTATAATGGATAACCCTGTACCTAACGCGTTCTAAACAATAACATTCAGAACATGGTACAAACAGGTCAAAATTATTGTGTATTTTGACTTTTAGTACATTTCCTACAAGAAAAAGCGCCAAATGGTTTTACAAGCATGAAATTGTTAAGAAGCATATTTTAAGAGATTTAACTCGCTATCGCCATTTTGAACAATAATTTATTAAAATTTTACTATGATGATTATAGTCGATTTTATATATTTCGAGTACGAGAAATTAAAAGAAAAATTGCTTTGGTTTTATGGGTATTGAGTTCGTTTTCAAAACCCATTGTGTCTTTTTCTTTTATATGGCGTGTTCTTGCTCTTGAGAAAGAACACGCTATATAAAAGAAAAAGATACAGTGAGTTTTGAGAACGAACTCAATACCCATGAAAACACAGCAAATGTTTGAAGGCGCCATGACCTTCATTGACTTTAAAAAATGCAATTTAATAAATAAACGTTGTTTTTGTTGAGTGCAATTTTTTGAGGCAATTTTTTTCTTTAATAATGTGTATTAGTTTATGATTACCGTCGATT
The DNA here is from genome assembly GCA_963921995.1 of Oxystoma pomonae. NCBI lineage: Eukaryota > Metazoa > Arthropoda > Insecta > Coleoptera > Brentidae > Oxystoma > Oxystoma pomonae. Next base: position 72,976,276 of record OY998166.1, on the reverse strand, counting down.
TTATATATCTTAGGGACGAGGATTAAAAAAAAAATAAGACGTCATTTCGGTTTTGAATTTATGACTTTTTATAATAACTATAGGGTGATGATTGTAGTGTATTCCATATCTCTTGATTATCAAAAAAAAAAAATTTTTAGTTTGCTACTACCTTCAGTGATCTTAAAGTCAGTAGTGCAAGTTAAATTAAACGTTATTTTCGAAATAGACTCATATATAAATTTATTAAAACTTTGGTAATACCTATCAGATCATTATTATATTCGATATTATATATTTCGGGTACGATAAATTAAAAAAAAAAGTCCTAATGACAGTTGATCACCTTAAAACATGTAGTTTAACGTAAAAAAAACCGTTATTTTTGATTCGCACTACTTTTTTACAGAATGGGCATAAGGGCAAGATTATAGTCGATTTTATATATTTTGGGGATGAAGATGTCAAAAAAATGTTAGAAGTCACTTTGATCTTCGATGACCCTGAAAAACGCGATCTAAATTTACGAAGCGTGCAATTTTTGTTTGAAATTCATGATTTTTAACTATAGTGAACGGTTAAAAAAAATATTTGTTAATTTTCTATTACCTTCAATAGTATTTCAATAAATTTTTATATGAGGCTATATCGAAAATAGCGTTGTATTGCATGGTTAATTTTAAGGTCACTGAAGATTTTCGAAATATATCAAATAGACTACAATCACCTAAAAGCTATTAAAAAAAATTCATCAATTTAAAACTTGAATCGCATTTTTCAAGGTCATCAAAGGTCACAGTGACTTCAAACATTTTTTTTTGAAAATCTTATCCCCAAAAACATAAAATCGACTATAATCTTGGCCTAATTCATAAGAAAAATTACATCCTTTGTAAACTTTGATAGCATTTTTCAAGGTCATCGAAGGTAATAGTGACTTAAAACATTTTTTTTAAATTCTTGTCCCCAAAATATATTAAATCGACTGTAATTAAAACCTAATTTAAAAAAAATGAGCTTATCAAAAATGACGTTTTTAGTTTTTTCACCGAAGGACATAACGGTTTGAAACTTTCGTAATTCTGGTTGCAAAAAAATGGAATTATAGGGAGTTCTGATAAACTTTTTTTTGGTCTACTCGGGACAAATCTCTTAAAATACGCTTCTTAGCAACCGTGCCAATTTTCATGCTTATAAAGAATTTGGCGCTTTTTTATAAAGTTCTGCTCGTAGGAAACGCGGACTATTATTTGCTTTGAACGCGATAGGTATACCGATTCCGAAACGTTTAAATAAAATGCTTTTTCCTAATATCAAAGATATATTTACTAAAAGATAACAACAACATATCTATTACCCGGGATGGTTTTATGGCCAAGGGTTAGTAAGGACTGCAAACGCCTGTAGCTCATCACGAAAAATTAAAAGTTCTCATTTTCAAGAAATGTAAAGAAAACCAAAATTTTTGAAACCATACAAAATGTTAAATGAATGCCACTATGCTATTCCCACCACCATAAATTAAAAAATAAAGACCAACTTACCCCATTAATATGATCTAACCCTATACATAAGACCATGAACCTGCAACAAAAAAAAATATTAGAAATAGGTAGCTAATGTAGGAAATCATTTCTGACACAAAAGAAGAATAATTTATGTGTTAACGCCAAAAGTTGATTTATTTTAATTAACAGAAAGATGCCGCAAAGCCTTTACGAATAACCGATATACAGACCGCTTCAAGCTACTGCGAACATAGGGCGGAAGAAGTCTAATTTGCCAGTGTACGTACATGCAGAGACACCGCACGCCTATCAGTGAAGCAACCAATACTCAGGCTTGCGATCACCACTTGCATGACTTTCCTTTGGTATTTAGTACGCCTCTAACCACGGTGCTGTGTGGAGTGTAGTCAATGAAACCGGAATTTGGTCAATAAATACGCAAATTTTTATAACGTAATTTTCTCATTTTTTGTCACTGATAAATAAGAGCGTTTTATTGTCAACTGCTCAGATTTATCAGTGACGACATGTTACAATGAAAATATTAAGGAGAAACAAAATAAAAGCAAGTTCTCAAAATAAAATAATACATTCTAAAAACCAAAAAGATTCTCCCAGTCAAAAAAAAATTAAAGCAAATGTTCGAAAAGTCCTCCTTGCTCGGCTAGACAATATCCGAGCCTACTATAAAACCCCCTTCTAACGTTTCCAAGCATATTAGGGGTGATAATTTGAAAAGCTGCTTCAAAAACAGATAGAAGTCATTAGGAGCAAGATCGGGAGATCGAGCTGGCCATAAAATAGTTCCCCGTGTACTTATAACCCGATTAGGAAATACATTATCAAGATATTCCCTAACAAGGCCAACATTGTGAGCGGAACAACCATCTTGTTGAAACCATGTTTCACCAAATCTTACACCTAACAACTGCCTAGCAGTTGGAATAATGTGCTGCTGCAGTAGATCCAAGTGTCTAGGACCATTCAAATTGCAATTGCCGTTAATAAAAATTGGCCCAATTACGTGTTCCCCTATAATACCCCCCCCCCTCAAACATTTAGTTTTTGGGGATACTGTGTTCTTACGTCAAAATACAAATGCAAATTTTCCCTCGACCAATATCGAACGTGTGTTGGGTTATGACGATTTGACCATTTGACCATCTGCACTTTTTCGGCAACTTCGTAGACATCCATTTTTAGTTTTAAAAATGTATTATTTCAATTAAGAACTTACCCATCTGTTTCTCGAGCAAGGCAGAAATAAAACAAAATAATAAATACAAAATGAATTTCCAAAAGATAACACTGCAGCGTGCTTCGAATCCACCTCGGTCGTACGGCACGGAGAGTAAATTAGACTTGATTCCCCCTATGTTCGCAGTAGCTTGAAGCGGTCTGTATATCGCTTCTGTAGAGCAAGACATTTTTAAGAAATTTCCCATGTCAATTTTGTGTACAAAGGTGGCAATCACTAGAAAACCTTATAAGAAAAGCGACCAAAACTAAGTGAAAAACTTTTAATCAGATTAGGAGTAAAAAAGTATAAAAATCTAATATATCCACAATTTTTTATTGTCGTTGGGAACCTTTTTGATATAAAGAGGGCATATATATATATATTTTTTTTTTTAAACGACCGGAAAATAGTCACTTCCCGTACGATTTTTCATACGGAAAGTTCTACATTACAAGGCATGTTCTTTCGAAATATTTCCACTCTCCAGAAAGGACCTTTTGGTTCAATTTTCCGGTCCCTTAATCCTTTTCCGGTCCCATTTTTGGCCAAGTTGGCTATGACTTCTTGTTGACAGCTTTTAGCTTGTTTTTTTTGGGCAGTTTTGACACTTCTAAAAAAGCTGTTTTAAATTTGTTTCAAAAGTTTTGTTTACAAAAATGGACTCAGATCTAGAAAATGAGTTGAATCCGGAGGAAATAATAAAAGCTGCTTCAAGAGTCACAAACACCGAAAAATCGACCACACATTTTTAATTCTCAAAGTAAGAGTATACTATAAATATAGGTAAATAAAGAACAAACCTAGAAATCTGTCTTTATGAGCTCTTTTATCATTATTTTGCTTGATAAGTTGGCCATGGTTGGCCATAACTGGTCGTCAGTCATCACTGATTTAGTTGTGTAAAGCTAATAGGCACTACACTATAATTTTTCTGATGTTTTATACAATTTTGAACAAGTTAAAAATACAAAAATCATTTCTAACCACAAAACTTTACTTGTTTTTCTTAGTTTTCATCTTAAAAACTACCGGCCTTAGCGGCAATGACTATCTAGCCAACAAGAAGCAGAAAATATCAGGGGACTGCTCATAAATTACGCAACACGGCTAGGCGTCGACGAAAGTGATAGATACTAAAATGTTTTTTCTGATCGTTTGAAAAAAAAGTACGTACGATACACGACCGGAAAGTGTCTTTACAGGTCTTCGCAGGTTTACAGGACTCGCCTGCGGCTCGCCCTGTAAATTTCCTGCGTCGACCTGTAAAGACCAATTTTCCGGTCTAATGACGTAAATACCTATTAAATAGGCGCACAGTTTAATTACTAGAAAAAAGTGGTAAAACTGTGGTAAAACTTCAACTCAAAATCAGATAAAAATTTTCTTTTCAACTCAAAATTTTAAACAATTTTCCATTACATTATTTATTTTAAATATCGCATAGTAAAAATAAAAAGCCTGAAAAAAATTACGAATTCTTATAATACTTTTTTGTCAGATTTTATGTGTGTCTTGTGAATAGAAAACCCTGTTTTCTTCATTGCAAATTACTTCTACGTAAGTAATTATAGTAGTTTACATAACAAGCATGTTATGGTGGTCATTAAACGCGAAGATGAAGTTTGGCGCGAGCCGCAGGCGAGTGTCTTAATTTATCTGAGCGTGTAATGACCATAACATGCGAGTTAGTGTACTATACTTTACCTACGATCAATGAAAATGTCATCATAAATATTAGAAACTATTAAAAATATCAAACGCGAACACTCTTAGGTCAACAACCTTCATGACCTGAAGTTTCAATGACGTTCTATCTAAAACGTCAAAACAAATAAGGTTACCAAAGAACTTTTCATATATCTTTTTAAAAACAAGGTTTTTTCTTAAAAATGCCTTAATTTGTCAATTTAAGGGGACCTATTTTTGGTTAGGTACTAAAATTAAGATTGGATTTATTTACGTTTAATAAATTTTATTGTCTTAAAAATATAGAAAAATAATTATAAAATAAAGTTTCATCGCTTGTCACGCCACCTTGTGGTTTACATCTAAGCTTTATTATTATCCTAGGACCGTAAATGAGTCATTAAAATCGTGTTGAGATGGTTGTAAAATTAGTATTATTCGTTGGTCGTAGGTACAAACTTTCATTTAGGGGCACGGTGATTCACCATATTTTCCACCACCCCCTTACCACCCTTATTATTAAAACTTTAAAAAAGTTTTATGTACAGAAGTTGCATAATTTCTTCTAAACTTTCAAATCACGTCTGTAAACTTCCAAATTTTCACATTAACTTAAAATTAACTTTTTTAGAACAAACTGTATATTATTTTTAAATTCGGAATGACCTTTTTGGATTTAGTTTAGATGGTTCAAGTAAATGGAAAAACACTTTCCTATAGGAGTAATGAACGAAGAACCACCTAAACTATGTGTTTTCGAGTCAGGAAAAAAAGAAATACTAAATCTAAAACAATATACAGGGTGTTCTATTTAAAATAAAAAAGTAGTAAAACTTTAAGTGTCATTGTTGTTTATAAACCTCTGTTTTCTTGTTTAACTCATTGGTCTTATATCTTATAAACCGTTAGAGAAAAAGTAACATATTAGGTGTTTTTGGAAACAGAACGAAAAACTTAATTTAAATTTTCCAAAATATACAAAATATACATCTCATTTAAAAAGAGTATCGTCGCCGCCCTAGCTCCGCCTCCTTAATAACGAGTGCGATGATTAGCATAGAAAAATATACTTTTTTGTAAATTATCTAAGTATGTGAAATTTTACTTTCCTGCCTCTTTTGGTTTTGGAGATATTAGGGTGGACTCGAACTTTTGGGACACCCTATATAAAATAATGCATACTTAAGTAATATAGATGATAGATCAAACGCAATTCTTTCATTGTCAGAATCAGTTATTCTAAATTGGTTCTAACGTAAAGAAATGCAGCTTGCATTTACTAGCAATCTGTAATAAGTAATTAAATTGGGTCATTAATAGTTTGTCACACAGCTTTATAGGAAACAATAAACACATAAGCATAAACCCATATAATCATGAGATAATATAATGGCCCTCCCCTTGCTTTTCCCGACAAAAACGCGTACCGATAATAACTCTCCCAATCAAGTTCGCCTGGAAAAAAGCCATAGACGAGGAGTGTAAAGGCGCATTTACACAGACAAACTTTCCTTTGATGTTGAAATGCCGACAAACATTTACACGAGCCTCTTGAGCAAAATGTTCAAAGAAATGTTCGAGCAAAATCGCGTACAAAAAACCACACGCAAATTTTGGAGACAATGTTGAGCAAAATTTGTCTGAAGAATTGGGGGTATATAAATTTCTTTACAAATTCAAAATATATATTGTTATCGGAATTCATTGAACTTAACTGAAAATAGAAAAACAAAGTTTTAAAATAAGGTATTTTTAATTAAGTGCTTTCCGACGGAAAAACGATTTGATGTCGAAATTCACATTTTACCTCATAAGCAACTTCGATTGACCTGATTTTTATAGGGGATATGGCAGTATACTTGTAACTTTTTTGGGGTTGTAAAAAAACAAGAATAAAAAAATAATAATTGGCACTTATTTATTGCTGTTCTGTAAAATGCAATGATAAAAATTTACGTTTAAAAGAATATCTCTTTATTTTACTTCCTAGTTTAGTCTTTTACAAAAATAACTAAGTCAAATTAAAAAATCTATGTACATTTTATTAAATCTCAAATATATGAACAAAAGCACGTTCGTTTTAAATAATACCCGTTTATTACCCACGTTTATAACCCTACGATCCCTACCCTTATCTAAAAAATTTAATTTAGCAGTAATAGACTAGACTTTTGAATCGGAATGTTAACCTTTGCATATTGTTTGTTTAGTGTCAGTAATCGACCTTGATTATTACATTAAATTGACAGTAAATATCTATATCTTCAACATTTTCATGAACCTTTTGCTTTTTTAAGCAACCCTTGGGGCCTTAAACTAACTCGGTAAATCTGGTGTGAGGAATTAAAAAAAACACAATCAAAGCTAAGGGTAAAGTAAAGTTACAAAAATATTAAAAAAAAAATTCCCCTTCCCACCACTCCTCATAGTCGCGAGCCGCGGATTACCGCTTAAAAGTGCAATTTTTAAGTTTTTTGCCGATATTTGAAAAACTCCCAATTTTCCTGGGTTGTTTTTTGAATTTAAGAAAAAAATTTTTGGAAATAAAAAAAAACCAGCAAGAAAATCCCAAAATAACCACCGGGAGAAAAAATCCGGGAAAAACAATAAGAAAAAAATATTATAAGTAACCCTAATCCATGTGATCAAACTGAAAAAAATGTTCAAAGAAAAGCTCACAAAAATGTTCACGAAAACAATTTTAGATCTTTTGCACGAGCTTTTGTTTGAGCATGTTCGTCTGTGTAATTGCGCCTTAATGGGCAGGCGCGTCGATTGCGTCAGTAGTGAAAGCAACTGACAACCATCTGACAGCAAAAATGTAGGTGTATGTTTAATATTTTTGTTTACTTTTGGAAAATCTATTAAAAGAGTGGACACTACCGTAAAAAAAAATTGAAAAAGTGTAGTGTAGTGTTTCCCGTAATAATAACGCATGTAATCACAGAAAATACCGCCACAAAATTTTAAAACACAAAAACTCCACAATATCCTAAACAAAATAGCAAAACCACACCTTGTCAAAAATATAAACTTTTCGACAATGCCCAGTTTTTTCAGGAAGTGTGTTCGGCACTTGGGGTCATGTACTCATGTAACGGGTGTACCTTGTGGATTGAAACCCTCGAGTAAGGTTAAACTTGCGGTTGGAGATGTTTTATCCATAAAGCGGGATTTACACGGGTCGATTTTAGCCGTGAGGCAAGTCACCTCGACTTTCCGTGCGGTTAGTCGTATCTCTATTTCATTTACACAAGGCGACTAAAATCGCAAGAAATTGATCATTCGTTAAAAATGTTAAACAGAACAGGTGGTTTTTTACGTGCTGGAATTCATATAGTGAGTGAATTTTGGGTTCGCCGATGGATTTCTCGACGCAAACTTTTGGGTGCTTTGGATACCTTATTGACGGATTCCATAAGCACGTGTGCCTTTCGTAGCACTCTAAAAACTCTATTATGTTATTTTTGTTCATTTTTAAAAAGCAAATAAATTCATATAGGAATGATAATAACGAAAAAAATGAAACTAACCTTCAAGCGGTGGTGAATCGCTTAACAATGAACCCTTTACACGGTCGATTTTAGTCATCCCGCCGCATGCGACCCATGGTCGCGCGGCAAAAGTCGAGAGGCACCCAACTTTTGGCAGATTCGATCTAGTCGCATGCGGTGCAGACGATTTCCCATTTATACGGTCGATTTTTGCCGTGCGGCCTGGCCTCACGGCCAGAAATCGACCCGTGTAAATCCCGCTTAATATAATAAATAAATTAAATTAAATAAAATTAAAGTTTTAGGACAGATGATGTCGTTGTCACTGTCACTCAAATTAATACCTTGTCATTAAATTATCGTAAGGTCACTGCGACACCAGGCATAGATTTGTTAGCGCATGCGCAGTAGATTTTTGGTTTATGGCCTGGTGGCCCAAACAGTTTCAAAGCCAACCGCGATTTTTAATTTTCTTCTTTGGTTTTCAAAGGTATTTTCGTTACACATTTTGCGGCACGTTTGCCTTTATACTATCTCACAGTATGCATAAACCAAAAACTTAAACATGGTAAAACTTAACTTCTTCCTTTACCACCATGAGGATCAATAGGTACATTCATAAACTCTATTATTTGCGTCCAGTTTGCAGGTCAGTTTAGATAAAGATAAACTATCAAAATTTTAGAAATCCCATACATATATATGAGGTCAGTTAAGCCACACCCCCCCACCCCTCGAAAGATATCCGAGTTTTGATTTCGAACCAACTAATTTTGAAACTACTTTTAAAAATTTTGAACTACACTCAAAATGGGGGGTGCAGCCGGACGTCAAGCTACACCCCTCTCATTTAAAGCATAGAGAAAAATAAAAATAAACTAATTTCAAACTCCTAATATCACCAAAAGGAATTTGGAAAAATCCACTATTGATTTTGATGCGCGATAAAGATCTCTCTGCTCATATAGTCCGCATCAGCTAAGAAGCACCAATTGGCTAAACCCCCCATTTTGAATAAATCTGAAAAAATCACAGAAATTAGGGTGGTTAAAACTTTTTTAATTTGTACAAAATTAGTTCGAAATTAGTTCAAAATTATAAGCATATCAAAGTTGAAATTTTTTTGAGGGGGGTGTGGCTTGTCTTCAACCTGAACCTCCCACCATATTTAAAAAAAAAACAGGGTTACTAATGGATATTTTGAAATTCTTGATTTTACGAGTTTGAAATTAGTTCTTAATTTTCATTTTTCTATACGCTTTAATGAGGGGAGTGTGGCTTGACGTCCGCCTGCACCCCCCATTTTGAATATAAGAAAAAACCAGGAAGGAGTCTGGTTCAAAATTTTTAAAAGTGGTTCAAAATTAGTTCGAAATTGGTTCGAAATTGTAAGCATATCAAAACTCTAATATCTTTTGGGAGGAGGGGTGTAGCTTGACTGACCTTATATATGAGCCATTCTTAACCATTGGGCAACTTGATGTCCCCCGTACTTTTCTTAAAATGCACGTTATTTTGAGCACAACGGCCTGTAGTACGTGCACTTTTTTTTTCTTAATTTTCGTCCATCCACACTTTTTATTTTTTTTAATCCATCACTACCATGGACTGACCCTATCCCAGAATTTTATATTAAAAAACATTTTATCGACAGAAAAACGACCTTTATCATTTTCCTTTTAAATAATATCAATAAAAAGAGTTCCAGCAACGATATGAAAAGATATTATGTAAACCATAATTATCCATTTCATAACAATGTAGAGTGTGTCCTTAGCCTTAGGTTTTGTACTATCACTACCAAGGACGACCTGAAACCACCTGGCCACGGGCTTAGAGGATGATATGTTGAAATTGACATCCCCCTTCCTTTTTAAAGTAGAGTGGAGAGGACGTATCATTTTAGTATCTCCGATTTGGTTTAAAATTCGGATATATATAGCGGTTTTTGGGGTCGAGAAACGCGAACTTTGAATCATAATTTAAAGGTTATGACGTTGACCGCTTCTCTCTTTGTTCTCCCTTGGGGATGCAATTTTTGCTGATATTTCACCTGGTTACCAACAAGGAATCATGGATAGAAACAGCATCAGATCTGTGTTGTATTTATCGGTTTTCTAGTAGACACCAAACCAGACTTGTATAAATAGCTATTAAAATGGTAAAGCTTTTTGAATTTACTTTTTGATGAGGTGGCTAAGATATTAAACAGCATGTTAAAATTTCAACAAAATCATACTAGGAGGACCAATGGCTACTCGTGCTTTCTAGCGGCAGTTTTTTAACAAAAAAAATCACAAAAAGGGGATTTGAAGTCTTTCTGTGTTAATGTGATTTTTGGGAGCGATTAAAAAATAAGAAAATTATTTGTTTCCATACGCTTATAAAAGTCATATTTAGGGATCTCAAATTTGTGTTCATACAATTATATCGGTACAGAGGAATTAACTATATTTTCACCCCTTAACTCACTCCATTATTATGAAAGCAAAATAATTTGTAATTGAAACATACTCGGAGATATACCATTTTAATTTCAACTTTCAAATTAATTTTTTATCTATAGAAGTCTAAACTTGGGGTCCAGGGGTTTTTTGGTTAGAGGATTAAACATTTGTGATTAAGTAAGAAAATTATGAAGTTAGCAGCTCCCACCTCTCGGAGGGCAGCAAAATTGGTCTGTTGTGGTGTCTGAGATCGGGTATTACGAATTTCCATTTAGTTTTTAAATATACCAATAACTAAAAATGTGAATATAAAAAAATGTTTTTTTTATATAATAATTATTTAATAATTATAATAAATTATAACTAAAGCATGGCTTGTTTGGTTTTTTTGATCACGGGTGCAAAAAAAGATTTCTGCCCCTTTTTTACCCAGAGAAATAGCGGAAAATAGTAATATTGAAAAAATGTAATTATTCTTGCCTAAGAATTAAGCTATTTCCGCCAGTTTTTAGTATTTTAGTAGTATTTACGAAAAAATCATTAAAAAATATCGTCAAAATAAGAAGTTGTAAAAGATTAAAATGTCGCAACAATGAACGTCACCGAGTAAAAAGACACATCGCTATGGAAACGATTGTTGTTTCATTTACCAGCCGCCTTGATTTATAGTGTAAAGATGGTGTGTTGCAAGAAGTTCTCTTCGTTCGACATTTTTAAAAGTATTTTCCTGTTTTTCCTGGATTTTTTGATAAAGGTATTTAAAAAATAGTGTTAACAACTCGCCGCTAAACTGTGCTTTTTTTACTCGCGTTTTTAAATACCTTGCTGCGCTCGATATTTAAACCAACCTTGTAAAAAAACACTATTTCAGCCACTAGTTGTTAAAACTACTTTTTTCTATAAAAGGCACTAAAAAATTAAATCTTGGCTTTGTGATACTATAATAAAATCGATCGGCCCAAATCACAATTTCAACTTCAAAATAACCTTTGATAAATAATAATAAAAAAGCCCTAAGCACGAGTTTGGTACTGACCTAGGAGCTTACCCATATACAGGGTGTCCCAAAAGTTCGAGTCCACCCTAATATCTCTAAGACCAAAAGAGGGGAGCAAGCAGGGAGGTACAATTTGACATAATTAATGACACTCGTGATTAAGGAGGCGGAGCTAGGGTGGCGACGATACTTTTTTTAAAATGAGATACCCTGTATGTTTTAAAAATTTTAATAGAGCTTTTCCTTTCATTTTCAAAAAAACCTAATTTGTTAATTTTTTTTCTGACGGTTTTTAAATTAAATCAGAAAATCATCTCCATAAGACCAATGAGTTAAACAAAAAAACAGATAAGGAGTGATTTTGTCATTTTAGTTAAAAAACGCTAGAGAAAAAGGTAACATATTAGGTATTTTTGGAAATAGAATGAAAAGCTCTATTCAAATTTCAGAAAATGTAAATATGAAATTTGACTTCTCTGTTTCTTTTGGTTCTGGAGATATCAGGGTGGACTCGGACTTTTAGAATACCCTGTATATTCTAAAGGACATGTTAGATACCCATGTCAAACGTCCCATCGGTTTTATAAGAAAACTTCTTAGTGCATTTTATAAAAACTTCTTTACCTCAATTTATTTTGAGTAGTTTTCAAATATGGTTTTATTGAAACATAGCAAGAACCAAAATTTTCTTTAATACTTTATCCAAAGCCTGTTTTTCAATGAATGTTTCCTTTATCATTAATGTCACTTAGTTTTAATTTGTAAAACATTTTTGCAGCATGTAAGCGATAAAATTTTGTCCTACGCTTTTGAAGATCCGGACAAAATTTGACCTCAAAAATGTATCTCTTTTATCAGCTTTTTATCGTCAGTGCTCGCACTCACATGGAAGTGGCGGATTTTAACTGCAAAAGACACGACGATTTATGTCATTTAAAATTAACCCTAGAATAGTTTTTGAGTTTTTGACACAAAATTACGATACTTTTAAAGTTTTATTACCTCGCAATTTTTTAAAACCAACAGTGGTCTCGATTTTCTTCTCTTTTATTAGACACTTAAAGTTAATTTTCGGGTTTATCGACATTCGTATCCTTATCTCTATCGAGTCGACCTATCGAGCAGGTGTACTTTTAAACTAATGGCGAATGCGTGACAGCTCCAGCTGATCAAATGCGTCAAAACATTGTTTCGTATGCAGGGACGGTCGTAATGTTACAACTCCCTTATCGTACCTAACGAGGTTTTCGTGCATTTCATCAGCTGGAGCTGTCACGCATTCGCCATGATTTTTAAAGTGCACCTGCTTGATCGGTCGACTCGATAGATATAAGGATACGAATGCTTATAAAACTGAAAATTAAGTTTTTTTTAAAACCTTTATTATCAAACTTCCGTGCACCCCCGGCTGATGCACGTGCCCCTTAGGATGCAAGTTTTCTTTCTCTAAGAGGGCTTAATTTTACCTAACACCTCTTTGTCGACGGAAGGGTTCTTTAGATTGCGTAGCAAAAATTTAGGTTTAGTATGTCTATTTTTTTAAATTACAAGGTTTTTCCTTACTTTATGGTGTAAAAAAAATAATTTGAAAAAAAAATCAAATGGTAAACTTAAAGCTAAACAATTTTAATAGCTATTTATACAAGTTTGGTTTGGTGTCTACTAGAAAACCGATAAATATAACACAGAGCTGATGCGGTTTATTTCCATGATTTCTTGTTGGTAACCATGGGAAATATCAGCAAAAATTATATCACCAAAAAAAAAAAGAACAGTTTTTTTTATAAATCGTTTATTAGCAAAGCTCTTCAATAAATATTTACAATAACTAGTCAAAAAATAAAATAATGTTAAAATACAAAATACAAAAAATGCTGGGTCATTTGACGTAATACAATACAAATACCACACCAAAATAACTAACATATTAACACAAAACAATACACAATACATATTAGAAAGCAGGACCAATAACCATTACATCCAATCAAACTTTATTGTACTTTCCACATGCTTTATACATTCCCTTAAATTGATTAAAATTTGTAATTTCTTTCCCTTCTCTACTAAGAGAATTAAATAATTTTAGACCTTCTGAAAAGATGGTATTATGAGCAGCAATATTGTAGTCAATATAAAAAAATTTTAACAGAACTGGCCCTTGTATTTTGATTATGGATTTTATTAACATATATTATATATATACTCTGGCAACTGTCCAAATTTTAAACGAAAAACTAGCTTTAAAGTATTATATGCATCTCTTTGAGGTACAGTTAGGAATTCCACAGTTTGTAACATTAAACTTACTGAAGTTCGTTTCTTACAAAGAAGTATTGCTCTCATTGCACGATTTTGAATCTTTTGTAATGTGTGTAATTGAGATCTATTCAGGAAGTGAATAAAAGTTCCACAGTAATCCAGATGAGGAGCTATTATTGTATATATATTGTAAGTCTGGTAAAAAATGATACCCCATTGCTGAGCCTATACAGAAATCCAACTTTTGGCGTTTTCACAGCGGTGGTAGAGGCTAGCATTTTATGACACCTGATGTCCTATTTAGAATTCAGAAGCTTATAACTTCTTGAAACTTAAGAGCATGCCGATTGACAAATTGACTTAGGGAAACCCAATTTTGTTAACATGCATCAATTAGGGTCCTTTTTGACTGTAACTCTTATCGGGGATTTATTTCCCGAAGACAAGGAAATTATTTAATGGAAGATTTAAATTATTATTATAATTTTACGAATAAAATTTTGAAATCACTAAATATGATTTTTATAAGCGATAAGCCAGCGATTTTCTTATGCAATATTGCATGGAAACAAATCATTTTTTTATTTTCTAATCGCTCCCAAAAATGGTATTAACAGAGAGGCTTCACGTCTCCTTTTTGTGAATGTTTTTGTTAAATAACGGCCGCTAGAAAGCACGAGTAGCCATAATAAGATTATGCTTTTTACATTTTTTATAGCCGCGGCATTGGTTCTCCTAGTATGATTTTGTTTGATTTTTAACTTGCTGTTTAAGGCCACAAAAACGGCATAAATTTTACAACACTGCTTTGCTGTTTTTGGGCCAATCTTTACCGGGCAGAATATCGTAAACGAGAAAACGGAATCTGTTGAAATTTGGCAGGAATGTTTATTTTTGAATTCTTCACAACCGTATCCAGACAGTTTTTTGCTGGACTCCTTCATTCCCGAAATAAAATAAACAAGGCTAACAAAAGTCAAAAAATCTTAACTGGCTTCTTCTTTAGCCTCGTCGATGATACAGAATCTGTAACATCAATTTCTGAATTTTGTTTTTTTAAATACACCAAATTTTGAAAAATTCTTTGGATACGGTTGTAGATTTTTATAAATCCTATTATCTGATAACAAAAAAGTTATGTTTTTATCTTTATAAGCAAGATTCTGCCTAAATTCTGAAAACGCCAAGATCACGTAATTTGGTAGGCCGAAGGAAACTCAGTGAGTTCGATTGGAGTATTGGAATTCAGGTTCCGCATAGTCACCGGCCACTTGTCTAATAGAACAGTCGGCCAATAAATTAATACATGTCAAGTGATAATAATAAGAATACAGAAATTTGTTACTTTCCTAATAAGTTCTAATAAGTTTCCTCACATGGTGTTCGCACCGTGTTCTGAACACTGCACGATCTCACTCGAAATGGTATTAGTGATGCCACCTATTGTTGATCTTTCAAAAAAATAGAAAAGCAGTCTTGTCAAATCTATGCCGTTTTTGTGGCCTTAATCCCTTATTATAATTCAGAAGCTTTAACTTCTTGAAACTTAAAAGCATGCCGATTGACAAATTGGCTTAGAGAAACCCAATTTTGTTAACATGCATCAATTAGGGTCCTTTTTGACGACATATGTAACTCTTATCGGGGATTTATTTCCCGAAGACAAGGCAATTTTTTTAATTAAGATTTAAATTATTAGTTTTTGAGATATTTTGCTAAAAGAGTAGGTTCATTTTCAACTATGCAACACACGTGGTAGTTGGGTTGGGGGTTAAATCTAGATTATTTAAAATAAGAAGTTTTTAAATTTAGCGAAAAAAGTTAGACAACCACAAACTACCAACTACAAATAAATTAGTTTTTTTGACATTAAAAAAGTCACAATTTTCCTTTCATTTAGTCAACACAAATACGGGCTAACAAAACACTGCTTGGTAGCTACCCCAAAGGTTGTCCAGTGATTGGAAATAGGTAAACTATTTCGTAGAGATTACTCTCTAAATGTATTTTAAAGCAGTGTCGCACCCAGAAATTTATTCAGGGATAAAAGATCGTCCATAAACAAACTTAAATTGATGACTATTTAGTCCTCTGGGGGATTTTATACTTCAACCCCACCCTCCTCCCCCTGCTCTCGGTGCGCAATTGTTTCCAAGCACTGGTGGACCCTTTCCGATTTTTGTCAATATTTTAATTTACATACATTTTGTAAATCCAACCGTTCTTCAGATAAGTATTTGCAATTATCTGGTAAAACTAACCCTTATTTAGCTGCTTAAATCCCGAGGAAATAGGTTTAAGCCTACTATAAACTGTTTAAATTTTTTCAGGTTAGACCCTTTTTTCTTCTAACTTTTTAAAAGATAATTTTTAGGGAATCGAAAGTATACTACCAGTTAAAAGTAAAACTTGTACATCGGTAGTATTTTTTAAATTATATGTGACGACATATTCATTCGCATACAAAAAACATAAAATCATTGTCCAAAGTATATTAGACAATAATAAAATTCACTAACACAAATCTTAAATTAATTATCACCCCTGGATTTGAAAAGTATTTAATAGTATATTATAAACCTAGGGATTAAACGACACTTTAGTCCCGAGGTTTATATACTATTTTATGCACTTTAGGAAAAGATCTTTGTTAAAATTACGTTATTTCTACGCCAAATGGTTCGTCAACTACAAGAAAGGGTGCTAAGAATGAAATCTTGGCCAAGAGCAAGTGGTGTTTGGCTTGACTTGCCATAAATTTAATTATAATTTTCCAAGGATTAGTTTTTTTTTAATCCCTGGGGGATTAAATTTACTTCTAATCCCTAAGCTGAGGGATTAAATTTATTTTTAATCTCATAGAGATTAAATTTTCTTTGAATTCCTAAGGGATTAAAAGTGTCACTTTAGTCCCTAAAAAGAGGGATTAAAAGTACCTATTTAATCCCTGAAGGGCATAAAAAAATGAAAAATATTAAGGACAGCTTTGCAAAAATGTTCGCCTCGTAGGCAATTTTTGCAATCTGATTTTCTTTTTGAAAATTGTACACGCAAATGTAGGGGGTAAGCTATCGCCTGTTTCTTTTGCGATGCTCCACTAAAAAAATCTCCAAATTTTCGTCAAAACTTATAAATTTAAAATAACACATTACCTTTTCCCAAAAATGTTTATATTACTTTGGTTTTTAAATATTATTTTTCGTTCTCGCACCCACCAAACTATTTTTATTATCTACGAACTACCTTCCCTTTCCTCAGAGCGGAGTAATTACTCGTGTACCTATTTTAAATATAATTATGTATTTGCCAACACATTGCGAATCTGATTACCCCCTCCTTTATTTGAGGCTAGGTCCGCTCTCGCCACTCCCCCTAGGAAATAAAAACGAAGAAACTTTAAAAAATGAAATTTTTTTCAAAACCCTAGTGCGTTTATGCTATTTTAAAACGTTTTAGAATTTTATATTTATAAAGTATTTCAAAACTTAAAATTTTGACTCCGAACAAAACTTAAGTATTTTCTTTAAAAAATACATTAAAAATTATATAATTATTAAAAACTTATAACCAACATTGGGCGATTGAAAAACTATAATTTTTTTAAATTCAGTAGTTTGATCAACTCCTACCCAGGCAACCAAAGCGTTTACCAAATCGGTCATGTTCAACACTTTAGAGACACAAAAAACACATTTTTAACAATATATTGCACTAAAACACCAATTTTTCGAAAAAAAATTGGTACTCACCAAACGAGTCCATGGTCGGTCATTTCGACCAACGTCCCCTACCGGGGAAAAAATCACTATACGTTCCTATATGATTCACACACGCGGGCCCGTGCGTTACTAAAAACCACTACAAAACCCGCTCTCTGAACGCTCTAAAGACATCCACCTCTACTCTTAAGTCACATGCGCGATTTTCACATAATCAATATCAATCTCTTATAACTCAAAAACCATTCACTCAATATCCATCAAACTTACACCGAAAAAGCATACTACCTTGCTCTATGACTCTACCAAATTTCAACTTTTTAACTTTATTCTAAGGGTGCAAAATCGGGGTTTAAGTGGACCGATGCATAACTAACTTAAGTTAGTTAGGTGGGGAGATCGCATGCTGTAAAGTTACTTAGGAAATATGGATCCAGTAATGCAATAACGATGCGCTCGAGTGTGTGCCGGGCCATATGCCTGGCAGGCCTCGTAATTTTAACGTTAGTGACCAATTCTGAGGCATGGGTAAGTTGTTTTTCTTTGATTTTGGATAATTTTACTGAGAGTAGTGCGGTTAATCAAAATTTGTGTTTCAACATGGAAATCACTATATATAGTAAAGTGTTTACCCAACAGCATCAAAAATCACCTACCCTTTATCGTGCATTTTATTAAAAGGTGCAAACATTTGTTTTTTTAAATTATTTAAAAATATTCGCGCAGTATATTTTTTCCTTAACACCACCTCCTTGAAAGCAATAGATTTACCGGCATTATGTACATACATTAAAATTTACTTAAGGAACGTCCATTAATATCTGAGGTATTTTTCTGAACTCCTCATCCTCCTCCCTCGTCAGATTTTCTCTTTATTTTTTTTTAAAGTAAGAGAAGAATTATTATCTGCTAAAATAATGTATTTTCTCTAAATTAAAAAGTTGATGTGAGATTTTTATTATTCCCCCCCCCCTCATTTTATGCTCACGTAATTAATGGACGTCTCTTAATTTACAAAGTAACTCCCTGGGCGGTACTAAAAATATTTTTTTAATTTTGACTATAGAGCCTGTTTTTGTTTTTCTTAAATCACCCGGTATTGTTTTTACAAATGCGGGTTGAGCTAATTTTTTTCATGTATTTTATATTATGTATAGATAGAAAATGTTAAATTACAATTAGTAATTAAAAAATTGTTGGTAGAAACCACGGATAATCCACCATAAAATATCTCGAAAACTGTAGCTTTGAAAAATTTAAACCTTATAACAAAATTTTTGGGCAATATTTACTAAAACCAGAACCTGAAAACCGCATAGCAATAGCTGCTTTACTTCTCAAGTTATGATTTTTTAATATATTTTAACGTTTTTTCAAATAACTCGGAAACTAAAGCTCCCACGAATTTGAACTTAATAACAAAATAGTAGTTCATATTCATAGAAACTTAAATCTGAAAACCGTATATTGCTACTTGCTTCTGTTCCAAAGTAACAATTTTTTTAATTATTTTACCCCCTTTTGTCCCCTTCAACCCCCCACCACCCTATCCAAAATTTAATGAGTTTATGATCAGCCGATAGAGGATTTTTGTACCAAATTTTGTTAAAATCGATTAAGGCGTTCTTGAGTTATCGTGTATAGAGACAGACAACAGACAACAGAATTAAGAAAAGTCAAAATAACAACTGTCAAATTTAATAAATAGATGATTTTAATAGTGCCCCATACCATATTGATATGGTTATTTCGATTTGGCGTAAATAAAGATGATTTTAATAGTGCCCCATACCATATTGGTATGGTTATTTCGATTTGGCGTAAATAAAATCCGTCATTATCCTTATTTGATTAACCTCCCCTCTTTTCCCTTACTGCGCAACCGTACAAATAACGATAACCACAAAAAATGTTATTTTAAGTGGTCCAAAATGTCCCTAATACCACATCATAGGGTTAGGTATATCTTATTTAGTAATGAAGGTATATGCTTTCAAAACCTGAAATTTTGATTATAACTTTGCCTGTCTTGTAAACGGCATACCTATCTCAAAAATATATCGCTGGCAGTATAATATTTTTTATTTTGGACATGCAGTGTGTGATTTCTTAGAATGGATGTCATCAATGATAACAAAAAAGACCTTAAGTATTTAAGTAATAGAAAATATACAGGGTTTTTCTTTTGAAACGAAAGGGACATTTTCGAATATCTGAAGAATAATTTAAATAATTTAAAAAAAAACTTTTCAAATGCAAGCTTTTATAAAATATAACGTGCACTAAAAAGTAGAAAATAATTTTTAGCATTCTGATATCATAATAATAAAAGCAATGGGCGCATTATAGAAAGGTTGGCGATGAGAACTCCATAAATTTATGTTCTTGATTATTATATTATGATTGTTGGAAAGACTCTGAATTCACTATAGAGCAGAGAAATGCAAGGGTAAGTAAATCCAACCCAACTCGACCCAAGCTACCCTAACCATTGTCAGTTTTAATTTGCGCCCATCGCTTTTATTATTATGATATCAGCATGCTAAAAATTATTTTCCACTTTTTAGTGCACTTTATGTTTTATAAATTCTTGGATTTGAAAAGCTTTTTTTTACATAAAATTATTTTTTAATTTTTAGATTTGTACACTAAATCGTTCATTTTGAATCCGCCATATTGAAATTTTGAAATCTGATCAAAAACTCATAATTCCCTTCCCTGTATGCCAATTTTGATTGAAATCGAACAAACTAAATCTTTTTCCCCTCCACTTCCCTCGTTAGGGGGAGATGGGTACCTGATAGTAGTTACCATATTATTTGTATTGTGTATTTATATTGTCACCGGAATTATAAACGCATACCAAATTTGAAGACAATGGGATGTGTATAAACATCGTCAATATTGAATCCGGCATAATTTAGGTTGAAATCGGACAAACTTAGGCGTTTTCCCCGCTCCACTCACCTCTTAGGGGAGGGGTCTAATAATACCATATTATTTTATTGTCAACAAAAGTATAATCGCATACCAAATTTAAGGCGGGTTTACCCAACTTTTCATATCGATAATTCTTAACTTTAATTCATAGTGTATAGGCACAATTTTAGTGTTAATACATAATTTAACAGCACCTGTTTATCCAAAAGTTTATAAGCATAGTGCATTAGGATAAATTTTGAAAATTAACATACCAAATTGACAAAAAAGAACAAAAAAAATGTTTTTCTTTGCCTAACCTCAACAGGTTAGGTATTCTTCCTCCTTGGTAAATTTGTTTTCTAATATCAGCTAAAATCAATCACTTCCATTTTGAAATCAACCAACCAAAATCTTTTCTTTGCTTTTTTCATATTGATAGTGCATAAAGTTAAAATTAACTAACTTTTAAATTATGCACTGTACTTATGAATTGTGAATTATAACTATGAAAACTTGGGTAAACAGTTTTTTTAAGAATAATGTATTTAACATTATAAGTATGAATAAAATTGTGCTTAGGTTATAGATTATCAATATAAAAAGTTGGGTAAACCCTCCTCTAAATTTCATCGGACATCTAGAAGTTAGTCAAAATTGAGTTGCAACATTTGACCTGAACATACAAACATACATACATAGAGGTAAAGTTAAATAAAAGCTTTAAAAAAAAACACCTAGAGCTCGTCAATTTTTTGTACGTGGGGTAAGTTAGTGGGTCAAGTGACAACGCTAATTTTAAAAATTTTACCTTTTTTAAATAAGGTTCCTCGAAGGGGGTCTCTCCTACAAAAATTTCAATATCGCCAAAAAGTGTCCGCCTTAAATAACAAATTGAAGGGTCCGATGTTTTTTTTGCGAAATGGTAGTCCAAATACTCGAAAACGCCTGCTTCGTTGTTTTCGTTGGTACACTCTGTATACGAGCAATGTTATTTACCTATATGTCCACATACAATAAGTGTTTATCTATGTTCAAATATATTTTTAAAGAAGGTTATATCTACATAAACCCTAAACCTGGGCTTTGTAAAAGTGCGTCTGATCAACGTTTGTCTTACTTCCCTTAAAGTACCTAAAGACACAAAAATTACATTATTTGTCGATGTGAATTGAAGACGTTTATTTAACAGTACCTAGTAGGTACGTATGTCAACATTAAAAACTAGGTTTTACTCGTGTGTCTCTTGCGGTTTATTGCACCAAGGAAGTTCTTTTATCGATTTACTTTTGTCAATTGGTGTTTAATTAATATACAGGATGTTTCACAATTTTTCTATAAAAATGAAATACGTGATTCCCAACACTGGTCGGTGTTTGAAATGACGATTCGCCTAAATTTGTTCAAAAGTTTTCCCAAAAAAAACAACCAAAAATGTGCTAAAACATTGTGGGGGGATTGTTGAAAGTGCGACAAAGTGTTACGAGGGGGGGAGGAGTGGTTCATGGAAGTGTTACGTAACATTTGGTGTTTGTCCACAAGTATATTGTTTGGTTGGACCAAACCAACCAACCAACCAAACCAACCAACCAAACCTACCAACCAATATCATTGGATGAAAGTGTTTTCGATGAAAATGTCATTCGATGAAAATGTTTTTTGATGAAAATGTTTTCGATGAAAATGTTTTCGATGAAAATGTCATTCGATGAAAATGTTTTCGATGAGAATGTCGTCGATGAAAATGTTTTCGATGAGTGTGTTTTCGATGAACGGACAGTGACCCATTTTTGAAGAGGCTTTTGAAAACGACGTACTCGTTTTTTTATATGTTTTTGCATTAGTTGTAAAACACCCATGGTGGGCAGCACTTATTGAATTGCCCATTACTTTTTACTTAATAGCAGGATTTAAAAAAAAACACTCTCTGGGAAGACACAATATCAGTCTTTTCCGATTCAGTTGAAAATTTCACACTTTTGAAAAAGTGTAACTTTTTAATTTCCTAACCCATATAATTAAATACCCAGAAATATCGTACTTTATAAAAGCTTTAGAGTTTGTTCAGTGTCGCCGTGAAAAAAAGGCCGTAGCGATAATAAAGAGAAATTTTGGACCACTTAAAATTTTGACAACTTTGACAGCCGCTGTGGTAGTGTTTAACAACCACTATCACTACCACGCATCGATTTTACCAGAGTTTCTGGAACACATTAGAAAATGTCAGTCGTAAAAAAAATTAGAGATGAGAAAAAACACAAAATTGGCCTTTATTTTAGAAAGTAAGTGTTTTATAGGTTGGAACCTGGTAATATTTTATTATTTTAAAAATTAATTGTGCCAAAATTCTCTAAAATTTAAAAAATAGCTTACGGCGGTGGTAGTGGTTAATTACCACAACGGAATGACGTTTAGCTATTGCGCAGACGCAGTAATTACCACAACCACTACGAAGTATCAAATAAGCGTTCCAAAATATCCCTAATAACGCTCATAATTAAGTAAGCTACTAAAAAATTCAAAGCCAAAAACTCTTCTGGGAGTGAGCAGACTGATTTTTAAATTATTTTGTTTGTTTTTCAAAGTTCCTATTGAGAGTAAACTAAAGGTTCTTCTTCCATTAACTTTATTTTACTCTTTCACAACGTTTCTAATGCTCATGCAACTGCAAGCGTCATCAGCTGAATAGCAATAAAAAAAAATTAATATCAGCGTCATCGTCAACGATATTTTAAAACCCATATTTTTTAGAGGTAACAGATTTCAACTGCGAAACAGCGGAACCAATCAAGTTTAAACTTCATGGTTCACTAAACAAAAGCTACTTTTATAGTTCATTGAACACATTCTAGTATATAAGAGCAGGTAGTCCTAGTTTTTTGGTGGTATTCACCTGATGACCATTTTAGATATATAGGCAATCGAAACGTTGCACGTTATGAAAAAGTAAAATAAAGATATAACTCTCAAGTTCAACATTAGGGAAATTTTGGAACGCTTAAAATTTTGACAACTTTGATAGCCGCTGTGGTAGTGTTTAACAACCACTACCACTACCACGCATCGATTTTACCAGAGTTTTTGGAACACGTTAAACACTGTCACTTTAAAAAAAATAAGGGTTTTACATGTTGGAACCTGGTAATATTTTATTATTTTTAAAATTAATTGCGCTAAAATTCTCTAAAATTAACCAGAAAAATAACCACAACCACAACGAAATGGATTCGTAGCTTACGGCAGTGGTAGTGGTTAATTACCACAATGGAATGACGTTTAGCTATTTCTCAGACGCAGTGATTACCACAACCACTACGAAGTGTCAAATAAGCGTTCCAAAATATCCCTATTAGACACTTAAAGTAAATATTTCAACGCATCGGTATACGTAACGCGTTCGAAACTAAGTCAAAATACACTACATTTTTGACTTGTTCATGCATGTTTCGAACGATGCCTGATTCTTTGACGGGTGTGATGACAGAATCTCGTTGCGTACGAAAGGGTGTACGTATCGTTACGGACCCACGAATATACGCAACGATTTAAATCAGCAGTTCTGTCATCGCAACCTTCAAGAAAGCGGGCATCGTTCGAAACATCGCATAAAAAAGTCAAAAATGTAGTGTATTTTGACTTTGTTTCGAACGCGTTACGTATACCGATACCGATGCGTTGAAATATTTACTTTAAGTGTCTATTGTCTACTACCATCAAGCAAAGTTATTATTAAAATCAATTAATCAAAAGCCATGGTTTTGTTATTTGCGTTCCTACAGTTACATTACTAAAGGGTTTCTTATCTTATCTCCCATTAAAGTCGACTTGACCATTACTTATAGCTCAGAAGTAGAAAGAAAACTAATAAGGGTCACTTTTTGCTAATATGTAGGATTCCAAAAAATATACAACCTTACGGTTTTTTTAAATTATTTTAATTTTTAAAATTTTTACTCAACGTTTCGCCCTTTTTGGGGACTTTTCAAGAGCCAAACAGGGGGGGGGAGTGAACATAGAAACGTGGACAATATTATCTTTCGTCAATCTGAAAAGAAGAAAAAACACGTGGACTAGTAATACTATATGATACTAGTCCCCCTGTTTTTTCTTCTTTTCAGATTGACGAAAGATAATATTGTCCGCGTTTTTATGTTCACCCCTCCCCCACCTGTTGAAAAAGCCCCTAAAAAGGGAGAAACGTTGAGTAACAGTTTTAAAAATTAAAATAATTTTAAAAAACAGAAAGGTTGTATATTTTTTGGAATCCTACCATTGAAATATCACACAACCTGGAATCTTTTCATCAAAAAATCATGTTTTAATTATTATAGATTAGGATCCAGTTTTTTCGTTTGTGTTTTTTTAGAAAAAACACATCATCGCCCTAGATGCTATTGGCCCTAATCTACAAAATATTCAATTTTGAGTTAATGATAGCAACTACTTTAAAAATGTCCAAATTTTATGTTGGCAAAAGCTCTAACCTTCGTTTACTTTTAAACTTATTACTTTTTTTATGACAGTGAACAAAAAAATAACCATTTTTATGCTACAAATAGTAGTTTTAACAACTAGTGGCTAAAATAGTGCTTTTTTTACAAGCGTTGGTTTAAATAACGCACAGTTTAGCCGCGAGTTGTTAACACTTTTTTTAACACCTTTATTAAAAAATCCAAGAAAAACAGGAAAATACTTTTAGAAATCTCGAACGAAGAGAACTTCTCGCAACACACCATCTTTACACTATAAATCAAGGCGGCTGGTAAATGAAATAACAATCGTTTCCATAGCGACTCGGTGACGTTGACAATTTGATATTTTGACAATATTTTAAATGATTTTTTCGTAAATACTTGGTGAAAACTGGCGGAAATGGCTTAATTCTTGGGCAAGAATAATTAGATTTTTTCAATATTACTATTTTCCGCTATTTCTCTTTAATTTTGGGTAAAAAACGGACACAAATCTTTTTTGCACGCGGTAACCAAAAAAGCCATGTTTTAGTTATCTGCAGACAGTTAGTTAAATCATGTTTTTGATGAAGGTATTAAAAAAAATGTTTAATTTTATTTTACTCAAAAGTAGTGTTATGTGGATTAGTTCCATTGACATCTAGGGCGACGATATATTATTATAGGTTTGCATTTTGCCGAAGCCTTTTGCTCTCTGTTGCTTGCATTGCCTGTTGTTGAAAGGTTTTTTTACAAATTCATCGTTTTATATTTGCGCATTTCTTTGCCCAAATGAGATATTTTATTTCAATGTTATTCATTAATTAAATTCTCGGGTTATATTGCATTGGTGCTCAGTTGGAAATAAATAAATGATTATTTACGAGTTACTGTTTTTGCCGACATTCTTTTACAGAAAATAATAGGGATGGCTTTAAAAAAATTATTTAGTCTAAAAGAGGCGATCTCCACATTATAAAAGGAACTTTGACTTCCCCTCTATTTGTCCTGTCAAGCAACCATATTGCTCCCCTAGATAATCTTTTATAACTAAATAGAGATATTCTTTACCCAGAGGGGCTCCGAGGGGGAGGTTGGGGCTAACCCCTCACCCTCCCCCGACAAGCCTGGTTCTATACAATTGGCACAATAAAATAACAGCCGAAATATATATAGGGAACAAAATACAAGAGCCCTGGACTTTAATTTTTAACAAAAATCTTTAAAAAATCATAAATTGTAATTTTATCAAAACATGTTGCCTGCAATTTGTTGTCAAAAATGTCATTTTAAGTGTCATTTTCGGAAAAATTTTTGCCTGCGGCGCATTTTTTTTACACACAAATTAAGGGTAAATAAACAACTCTAATTCGCAAAACCTTATCAATATTTACGATTTCAGTTTAATTTCAACTCAGTAATCAACGCAGATATCAAAACAACTTATAAAAGCAAAGTTGTTAAAAAATCAATTCCCTGCAAAACGGCGTATTAAATTTTCTCCTCAAATTAGGATGGCGTCGTTTCTTCGGGGGGAGGGGGGGGGCGAGTGGATTCTCTTCGGTGGGTGTCCTCTTCAACAACTGTGACATCTGCGAATTGTTTCGCACAAAAATCTAATATTACTGGACAATTTTCGGGGTAAAGCTCACCTCCTATATCAATCTTCAAGAATTTCAATACAACCAAAATGAAGTGTATGCATTTATTTGATTTAACTAATCTGTCAGCGCATATTCCATAATATTTTTTCTACGAACCCTCAAGATTTACAATAATTTCTATAATTCTCTTTTACGAGGTCTTTTATTTTTTACAAAATTAGTTGAAACCTCGGTTGAAACTATTTACTAAGTAATTTGATAATTGACAACTCTACCTACGTTCAAAAACATACTTTACACATATGTGTGGAAATAGTAACAAGTGCGAAAAGTGCCACTTTTACGCACGATTTTAAAAGTCTGGCAATTATTTCACTAGAAAAAGCGGCAAAATCAAAATTGGTTGTGACAAGGCAGTGTTTTGACATGCAGAGAGCCTTATTTTTTCTTTCTTGCTATGGTAATTCAAACTTCCAAATATCAGGTTTTTGTTATTGTTTAACATCGAATTGATGAGATGAGGGCCAGGGCCATTAAAAAATTATTATATTTTTTTTTTCATATTATTAAGAATTATAGAACAATTCTAATCCATTTAAATATTTTTAAATCATTTTATAAACCACAATTATATAAATATTTTCCTTTAAAATTTAAATATTAGAATACCTCCCAAAAACTAAGCACGCTTACTTTTTGGCACAAGGCTTGCTATGGTAATTCAAACTTCCATATATCAGGTTTTTGTTATAGTTTAACATCGAATTGATAAGATGAGGGCCAGGGTTATTAAAAAATTATTATATTTTTTTTCATATTATTAAAAATTATAGAACAATTCTAATCAATTTAAATATTTTGAAATCATTTTATAAACCACAATTATATAAATATTTTCCTTATAAATTTGAACATCAGAATACCTCCCAAAAACTAAGCACGTCTACTCTTTCGTACTAGCCCGGAAAAAAGTTTTTTCCCTAATAATGCGGAAAAGTGACTCTTTCAAAATTAAAATGCCCTCGAAAAAGTACTTTTTATTATACGTTTATCAAAACATGGTTTTTGTAACTATCTGCAAATAACTAAAGCATGACTTTTTTGGTTACCTATGCAAAAAAACTTTTTTTTTTGATCGAAAAAAGATTTCTGTCCGTTTTTTACTTAAAATATAAGAGAGATCGCGGAAAAAATCTAATTATTCTTGCCTAAAAATTAAGCCATTTCAACCAGTTTTCACCAAGTATTTACGAAAAAAATCATTTAAAAACATCGTCAAAACATCAAACTGTCTAAACTGTGCCAACAATAAACGTCACCGAGTAAAAAGGCACATCGTTATGGAAACCATTGTTATTTCATTTACCGTTGCCTTGATTTATAGTGTAAAGATGTTGTGTTGCGAGAAGTGCTCTTCGTTCAAGATTTTTAAAAGTATTTCCCTGTTTTTCTTGGATTTTTTGATAAAGGTATTGATAAAATATTGTTAACAACTCGTGGCTAAACCGTGCTTTTTCTTACTTGCGTTTTTAAATACCTCGCTGCGCTATTTCACACATGTGCAAAAATATTTCAGCTTACGTGTAAAATTTAATGGTTTCTAAGGAACCAAAGTATGTAAAATTCATCATGGGCATTTTTACACTTCAACATGGGCATTTTCACACAACGACACGAGCAACGCGACGCGACGCCGATTTCAGCATGATTATTTGTCGGCAAGTGTGAGAGAATAGGAATACTTTCGACGTGTAAAAGTATTCTTATTCTCTCACACTTCCCGACAGAATCGATGTCGTGTCCTGTGAAACCACCCAATCTGTTGATTTCACAGAGAAAAAATATTATCGCCAGCAAAAAAAAACGTTATTGCAGACCTATGAACACTTTCACACGAGATAATTTTCCACCAAAGTTGATTATCTTCAACATTTTGGATTGTTAAAAAAATGTGACAAAACTTTTAAGTTTCTATTATCTTGAAAAGGACGTACCTACCAACCCATCTTCTTAAATAAATAAATATAAAACAGAAACTACTCGATTTTTAATAAAAGCGTTTTTATCTTCATTTTGTGACATCCAATTCATAAAACAAGAAATTTAGAGGTGTTGGACAAGTTATGGGTTGGACTGATTGCGCTTTATAGGCTTTATAGCTCTTTTTCACACCAGGAGTGCCTTATATATACGAAAGCATTAATAATCCAAAATAGAAAGAAAAATCTTTGTCATACAATGATCGTATCAGAATCCAACTGCATGAAAGCGGGTATCGAGTTTCGCATTTCCTACAAATACAGTATTCACCTGATTACGCGTGCAGATACATAAGCATTCAAAACGTTGTGAAAAAGTAAAAATAAAGACAATGAAAGTTCGAAACAGTAGTTTACTCCCAAGTTCAATATTGTCTACTACCTTCAAACAACAATAATAAGCTGTTAGCACTTTTAATATTCCTGCAAGATTGGCTTTAAAAAAGCAAACAAAGAAGTAAAATTAGCAAAAACTAACCTTAAAATACATCAGGCAAATGTTAAAAGCTCAAACAGTGTTCAAAACGCGTTCAAATCGCTTCACGAAAAGTAAATCATATTGAAAACGTATTCAGTTCCACGTGAAAACGTAGTAATAGATAATTGATTTTATATTTCTAATATATGCCCCGATTAATATTTTTTAGTTACAGTCCTGTATTTTTTATGTTAGGAAGGGAAATAAGTCACGTGTTGCAATATGCTCTCAAAAGAAATCGCTGATTTTCTCTGGTTAACGGTTCCCAAATTTATAACCCAAAATTCTCTTTTCGCTCGAAGGTGTATGCCCCATCGTGCAAGATACTTTTTTTAATTAAAGTACAAGATTTAAGCTGGCTTGTAATCTGCAATAAAAATAGCTTGTGTCAGCGGTAAAAGTTATATTTACGAGAGAATCGAAGTTGAAACCGGACTTCAATTAATATAATTAATTTTCCGAAATTATTGCGGTTTTTAACAAGGGTCTTGAATCTTGAAAAAATCGTACCAATTTATTAAGTGTGTGCGTGGATATTCCGTGAATTTAGTTCTGTATACCAAAGTCAATAAAATAAATGCTGAACTTAAGAGTAAACGAAGTTTCGAACTTCCGTTGTCTTTATTTTGTTTTAATTTTTCAGAACGTTTCGATTGCTTATTTATCTGCGATCGTCATCAGATGAACAGTAACAAAAACTAAGACCTATACCTAAGCTTACAAACTAATGGGTGTTCAGTGGACCATGAAGTATGGGTTTCCAAATATCCTTTACACCGGCGATCCCTTGAGGGGGAGCCTCCCCCCCAATGTTGCTTGCATTTGGGCAATATCAAGGTTCAGTTGGGAAATTTAAATACATTGTACAAAACATTTCGTATTTATAATTTCTTCAAACAACAATAAAAAAAATCTCAAAGTTTCAGGTAACTTTGAAATCGCTTTTAATATTAGTTGTAAAAGCGGCCTTTATCTCTCCCCCCCCCTCCCCAATCAAATGCCTTTGTATCGCCGATGATCCTTGTTAATGGCACTTTATTAAAAAATACGTTCTTCTCTGTATGAACGCTCACGTTGCTTCTTTAAAGTTTATTTTCAATAGATTGTCCTCTTCGGTGACGACCTTTGCCTCTTTCTATTCCATATGGTGTTGTGCCCCCCTTGTCGAATTTTGCGTCTATGTTCTTTAAAGTGACCTTTCATTGGTCGGCTTGTTTTCCCGATGTAGATATCCCCTTACCTACCTTATTATTGAATGCTTTCGGCCTTAATACTATTTACAGTATATAAATAGATAAAAATAATAAACAGATCTAATGTATGTTTGACAGTTTGAGACAATGATGTGTTTGAAATTAACTCTGTGTGTCGGACTTCCATTTATACACGACGTTTCGATCAGTACAATCTCTGATCGTCTTCAGGTGCAAACTACAATCTATTTCTAAGGCTACATACTTATGTACTATGGGAAATCACTTAACCGTGAAGGTTAAGAAGTTGGCTCCGCCCAAAGAGGGGATTCCAAATATATATATAACACTTGGTTTACTAAAAATACCCTGATTCTGCCCAATAAAACCAGCTTCAAGGAATTTTCGTTTCTTCCAGTGCAGTGTGACTCCTTGTACAAAATCTTTGCTTCTGTCCACTTCATTCGGTGTTGTTTTGACCATGCATGTTCGGCGATTCCTGATTTCGTTGTTTCACCTCTTTGGGTATTCGTCTGATGTTCCTTAGGCCTTACAAAGAGTGGTCTTTTTGTTTCGCCTATGTATGATTCACCACACTCACTTGGTAAATGCATTGTTCTCCGGTTTTTCTTTGCTAAGAAGGCTTCGAATTGTATTATTAGATTGAAAAGCTGTTTTCATATTAAAGTTGTTCACTACTCTTGAATTTTCTTTGATACTCCCTTAATCTATGGAATTGTAAGGAATACATTTGCCTGGTTTTGGTCTTTTAATCTCTTCTACTCCTAAGGAATTCCTTTTGAAATAGGGAGCAGCGCTCTTAACCCTTTTGGTTTTGCAAAATTTTAGGGATCCTAAAATACTATTGGGATAATTGCATCCCAGAAAATATGTCCTTTTAAACGAGTTTATTTAGCTTGACTGCTATGTGGCTTTCTTTCTACTTTGTTTGTTTGCCTCAAATCTTGCGACAACTTTTTCAACTACTTCCAGATGATATAGAGACTTGAAATTGGGAGGTATATAGTGTTCCGGTTACAATACATTGTAATATATTTTTTATTAAAAAAAATCAAAATGGCGAATTCAAAATGGCGGACATTTTTATTTATAAACCGATTTTTCTCAAACTAGAAATCTTGCGGTGTTTAAAGTCACACAATACAATTTTTGACTTAAAATTGAAAAAATCAAAATAGCAGATTCAAAATGGCGGACTCTCTTATTTATAAACCGATTTGACACAAACTTGACACTTTGTGGTGTTTAAGTTTAACTCATTAAAATTTTTGACCCAAACCTAAAAAAAACATTTATGAACTGATTATATATAATAATACGAATCAAAAATCAAAAATCTAAAAATTAGAAAATAAGAATAGGTAAAATAAGTTTTTCTACTAGCGCGCGTCAAAGTGCACTTTTAAGTTTGTCTTTCCCGCACGCATTTTTTATTAAATTATTTAAAATATTTTGTAGCTGAAACGTGCGAAAACTTTCTTTTCTGTCCTTGACGGCTTGCCCGGACTCCGCTACGCGTCGTTCGTGCAACTGCCGTCACATAAGGAAAAGTATCACTTTCCACACTTGTTAAGTAAATAACTATTTATCATCAGCTCTACCAAAAACCAATAAAAACTTGGGGCGCAAAAAAATTGGAAAAATAGGTTTCCAAGTTCACCAGACAAAAATAATTTAAATGCCCTCGACGTTTTTATTTTCGTCTGTTAACAGATCCAGATTACAATTTTTCAGTTTTTGGTAAAGCTGACGATTTAAAATAAAACCGTTTAACTTAAAAGTTTTTTTAACCCATTTTTATTTTGTTACCTTTTCTTTTTTTGAGAAGAGGTGTTGCAAAATTCAAGGAATCTCAAATAATATTGGGACATATGCCTCCTAATCCATGCCTTTGAACTGTTGGTACTTAAGTAATTCATAAATTCGTATTTCATGCTTCAAAAGAAAGTCGTCTTTACGAGGTAAAAACTAAACTGGGACAATTATAGCCCATTAGGGCCGGATTCTCAGTAGCGGGTTTCCAGAGAGTTCAATAAACTCGGCCTATAAATCCCAGTTTTTTGCTGCTTTAGGCCAATTTCTTTATAAGTTAACCCTGAGGTAAGGTAACTTACCCTCACCTTGAAGCCCTGGTTACTCTGGAGTTAATTTTATCCCACTTATTAAAGATTTTTACAACGTTATGTTGCTCGAGTTAACGCTAACTCGGTCCTTATTCTCAAAAGTGTTAAAGAACCAAGACCCAAAAGTCAACAAATGTAATTGCTTTCTCTGGTTTGTTGTGAATTTTTGCACGGTTATGTAAGAATAGAAATATTATAATTGTTCAAAGTTTTCTGTTAAATTTCGTTAGGTAAAGGCAACGAGGAAATTTATGAAGGTACTGAGCAATACGATATGAATCTTTTCTTGGGGCCGGGTTGAGAGAAAATTTATTCAATTCGTGTCTATACGTCTCTTTGGATAACATCTTTATTTCAATTCTGCAGCTATTAAATTGCTATTACATTTTCATTTTATGTTACCCATTTGTATCATTCATTCAAAATTCTTCAAAAATTTTGATCTTTTTTGTATATATATAATAAACAGGGTGTTTCAGATTCGATGCTCACCATGGGAATCTCCTAAACGGTAGGAGATACAAAAATGTTTAAATTAGGGCAAAGTTGCGTAATTTGATGCTTTGCTCAAAACTAAAAAATTTGCAAATTCTGGATAGTTCCGGAGATAGGCGAAAAAAACCGAAATCTTCATTTTTAGTTTTTATTTTTCTGCGCCCTTATTCTTAAAACTGTCAAAAAACGCTTCAAACTTTCTACAGGTACTTTTTTAAGATCTACCTAGTCACAGGTCTGTTTTTGGGACTTGACATTTCATTGTGACAGGAGCCCTGTCAAGTTCATTTTTTCTTATAGACACATCCTTTTCTTCTCCTGCCGTTTGGTTCATAAAGGTTGGCAGATAATATTTTGTCAGTCACCTGACGTATTGGGTTTATTGGCCATCATCAGCCCAAATTTAATTTTTGCTTTTAACTTACTCAAGATATTTTGGAAACCCGATTGCAGTACTTTTTTAACATTTTAAAAATGACGGTTTTTTTGACATTTTGTTAAAACACAATAACTTTACCTAATATTTTAAAAATACGGTTTTTTCTTAGTTTTTTAATCTTTGAATTTGGGCTGATGATGGTCAATTAACTCAAAACGTCTGGTACTTATCAAAATGAGGTTGTAAAACATCTGTCATTCGACAGGAGAAAAAAAGCATGTGTCAATAAGAAAAAATGAACTTGACATTGCTCCTGTCACACTAAACTGTCAAATCTTGAAAACGGATTTCTCATTAGGTAGATCTTAAAAAAGTGCCTGTAGAAAGTTTTAAGCGTTTTTTGACAGCTTTAAGAATAAGGGCGCAGAAAAATAAAAACTAAAAATAAAGATTTCGGTTTTTTTCGCCTATCTCCGGAACTACCCGGAATTTGTAAACTTTTTTTTTGGTTTTGAGCATAGCGTCAAATTGCGCAACTTTGCCCTAATTTAAACCTTTTCGTTTCTCCTACCGTTTAGGAAATCCCCATGTTGAGCATCGAATTTGGAACACCCTGTATGTTGCAAATGCGCCACAAGTGAAAATTTTACAAAAAATTATACTAAAACTGTATTTTTTTACAGGTTTAATAAGCTTGGCAAAAAATGCTTAAAATTAAACTAAAATTGTAACAATTTTTTTGCAGTCGTTTTCACGATTTTTCTAAAATACTAAAAATAACTGGGTTGAGTTAGCTGTCAAGAGGGGCTAGGTTGGGATGAGATGTTGTCTTAGTTTTGGATTTGTTGTCAAAATCATGTCATAAATGCGCCACAGTGTCGTTTTTTACGACAAAAATTCTTAAAATTAAACCAAAATTGTTACAATCAATGTGTTATAGCGAATTTTTTGCTGCATAACCCGAAAATTTTTAAAAAATGAAACAAAAATTGTAACAATCAACAACTTTATAGCGCCGCAAGCAAAGTTTTTTGAAACTCAGGCTGAAAATTTGATTTTTTTCGAGATATAGTCCACCCAACTTCTTTCGGTCCAAAACAGACGCCACTTTTGACACTGTTGACAATTATCAAATGACTTAAATGTCAAAATGGCCACCAATTTGGACCGAAGAACATTAAAACAGGAGAAGATGGGAGTCCTATACATTGGAGGTGTCGGGTTCACAAAAGATAACCTTTATTAAGAGTATATTCTTCGATAAAAAAACCGTTCGATGTAGAGGTACTTTTTGCCCAAGATTTTTCTATTTCCACGAAGGAATTTTTGGACAGTTTTGGTCTCGTTTTAAAAATAATGATTAAATTCTAGTGGCAGCTAGTTTTTTTTTCGGTCTATAACTGGCGCAAAAAACAAAAAATTAAATAATTACCACTTCAAGCTTCATTCATTAAAAAAATTTAAAAAAACGTTCTCTTCTTTTTTCACTGGACCTTTATTGAATAAAAAAAAATGATACTTCCTTTAAAACGAACTTGAGACTTATAACAACTAAAGAACATGAAATTAACTCTGTGTTTCGGACTTCCATTGTCTATATTTCGTTTATATGAAATACATCATTGTCTCAAACTTTCAAACAAACTAAAGACCATGTTTTGAGGGATGCTTCTTTTTTCTTTTGATTTTGGTCGTATTCAGTTTTTGTACTGTTCTTTTTTATCTTTGTTTTATTTTGGGATCTTGTCTTCTTTTTTTCCGAGCCATTCTCACTTTTCCTACACTGCGTACCTGATTAGTCTTACAGATCTTCATGTTATCTTCTTTTTGCATTGTGTAGCGTAATACTCGCCTATTACTCTCCAATCAATCTAGCAAAAAAGTGGAAAAAAATAACACATCTTTGATTTTTGGCATTAAGCTTTAAAATACCTTCATAAATAACATACAGAGAGTCCCCTAAAATCCCCTGGATTTGAGGTCCGCCACATTGAAAAAATGATAGATTTTTGACATATATTTTTTAGTATCGTTGTTTATGGGCGTAACTAGCTAAAATTTGGAACGTAGGTACGCATTGGGGCTTAATATCAAAAATAGGTCCGCCATATTTAAAAATACCTTCTTTTATTATTTATGCCCTTACTTCCTAATCCGTTAAGCCATGATCATTACAACTGTCGTATGTCAAAAATTACCGACGCCATTTTACATTAAGTGTTGCATATCTAAATCGGCCATTTTAAATAGAAAGATAACCAAATTTAAACATACTAAAAATATAGCTTTCTGGGGCGCTATTTTTAAAAAACTGTCAGTTTTTCAAAATAGTGTTACAAAAATAATTAAGGGACAGATTATTTTACAAAAACAGTTATAATAACATATGTACTAACCGATATAAGACTGCTGTCAAATATATTAACTTTTAGGCCTCCCCCTCTCAGTCACCCCTATTTTTTTAAAATTACTAAAATTATTATAAACATAAATAGTCCTTACATCGCTGAGGGCAGCAGATAGTTCCCAAGGGGCGACTCTCTTGACTTGGCCAGAGCCGAACACTCCAGCAGGTCGATTCTTTGTCCACCATGTACCATCGACACTCTGAGTCTTCGGCAATTTCCAGCGTCTCTAGGTGCACCAATCGAGAGTTTGGATTTAGTGGAAATAAAAAAACCTTTCTTGCAAATGAGGTCAAAATGAGGAAATGAGGGGGGGGAGTAAATTCTAACTGCATGGTGTGTTTTTAATATCTGCTTAAAAAATGCTTTTCAATGATGTGCCACATTCCATATATCAGAAGAAAAAAATAGGTCCATAGTGTGGGATATTTTTAAAAAGGACAATTTATATTTATAAACGAAAAGTCATTTTAGTAAAACTTAGTCATTAGAGGGGACTAAGAGGGGGAGGGGTAAAAGTAAATATATTTGTTTGCCACCAGTCTTTCATATGTTATTTGTAAACTTTTTTTGTAAAAAAATCTGTCCTTTAATTATTTTTATAAGAGTATTATGAAAAACTAACAGTTTTTAAAAAATGGCGCCCGCCCCTTATTACTTAGAACCTGTATTTTTAGTATGTTGTTTATGGTTTTACTAGAAACACGTTCCAACAAATTTGGATATCTTCCTACCTCAAATGGCCGACTTAGATGTTCAACATTTAATGTAAGATGGCGGCCGTAATTTTTGACAGGTGACAGTTGCACCCAAATTTTTTAGTTGGGACATTTATGGTTAGTCTGTGTGTCAAATTTAACGATCATGGCTGAAAGGATTAGAAAGTTGGGCAATGATAATGAGAGAAGGTACTTTCTAATATGGCAGACCTATTTTTGACATTAGCAGGACATTTTTTCAATATGGTGGACCTCGGATCCAGGGGATTTTATGGGACTTTCTGTATGTTGTTTATGAAGGTATTCTAAAGCCCTATGCCAAAAATCAAATCACTTTTTTGCTAGATTGACTGGAGTATATTTGAATAAGTGCAATTTCTCCACCTTAAGTCTTGTCGGTTCTGCTATGAGGTGGTAGGAAGTCGCCATTAAAAAAATAATATTTTGATATTATACTGATTTCATAATCGCGCGTACTATTGGCCAAGCGATCATTATATTTTTGTAACAATTTGATCTTTTGCACTTTATCACAAACATTAAATCGGGTCATCTTTGTTATTTCTTTAGTGTTAAATAGTGCGTAGTGACCTGTTTTCGTATCGTTAAATATTTTCTTATCAAAGTGTATCCCATCCTGCAGACCTACTTTTTAATTTAGAAATAATAAATTAAAATTTGGTTCTTCAGTGTCTAGGTTAAAATATTATTATTATGTCAAGTAAGCTTTCCCCTGATGATTTTTTACTGTTTTGAATTCCTTATTTTTTTACGAGGGGCTAACTGGATTCTTCAAGAACCTTCTGGGGCCTAATTCTTGAATTTCAATAGAAGGAACGATCCCTCAAGAGAAGGGATCAACCCCGGGGAGTGATTTCATCCCCCAAAAAAACATGATTTTTCTTGGAACCTTTTCTTAATTTTAGATCTAAAAAGATAGAATTTACGCGCATGCGTGTCTGAGAAATGGAATCGTTCGACATGGGATCATTCGACAAAAATTTATATAGTCTGCTCAAGAATTCAGGCCCTGAAGGGTTTCTGGAAAGATTCAAAAGTAGTGGTGGGTTCAAGTTTTAAAATTCAGAGCTTCCTCCAATAGCAAATAATTAATAGCAAATAATAGAAAAATTTTCGTGGAACGGAATGACAAATGTTAGGACCTATCTGGGCTGTCGTACACAGGTAGGAAAACCAGCTCAAAATAGTTGTGTTTCCAGCTTCAAAACAGTACCATCCGGTGTGTTATCTCCTCTTTTTTTATCCTATACACATCACATTTTCATAAAATATTTCAACATTGCTTAACGCATGATTTCTGACGACAGGCAAGGCTATAAAAATTTTCCAGAGAATGGCATTACCCTGCCAAAAAAACCACTTCAAAACTCTTAAAATTGATCAAGTCTTGATAAGATTTTAAGAGATTTTATTGGTTTGAAGAGACTAGACCTGAAAACTCAGAAGATTTCATTATGTTACACCAGGCACATGAGATTTCATAAGGTTTAGCAAGCAAGATTTTGATGAGATTTTACAAGATTTCACAAGTCTAAAAGAAGGGGTGTTTTTAAAAGATTTTACAAGATTTCATTTTGGATATCTTTTAAAATAAAATCTGTATTAAATAAAAAAGTGTTCTGCTCATTTTGTCCAAGATATTTAATGATTTGGTCCACGATTTGGCCTAAAAAGTGTCAACTGTTTGGTCCATAAGGTTGTCCAACTTTTCTATATATTAAACAATGATGAGATATAAATGTATGTTCCACAGGCTTATCAATCACTTTTAATATGGATTCGTTTAAAATCTAAAAATTTGTGAATCTGAGTGTTGTTTCTCTTAAAATCTGCTAAAACATCTGATGGAGGCTGGGTCTTTTTAAAACTTGTCAAACCATTGAAACCTTATAAACTTGTTTCTCTTAAAATCTGCTGAAAACTGCTAAAAAAATGTGGATTTTCTCATG
Source organism: Oxystoma pomonae (assembly GCA_963921995.1). NCBI lineage: Eukaryota > Metazoa > Arthropoda > Insecta > Coleoptera > Brentidae > Oxystoma > Oxystoma pomonae. Next base: position 72,938,148 of record OY998166.1, on the reverse strand, counting down.
TAATCTTGTGAAATCTGGTACTTTTAAAAACTGCTGAAAACATGTGTATTCTCATAAAACCTGTGAAGTCTTATTAACTTTGATTTAACTTTTGGTTAAGTAAAAGCTGCTCAAAACTTAACAAAACCAGTGTAAGCAGAGCCTTTAAAATACTGGTGAAATCTTATCAACTCTTATCATAAATTGTTTTAAACAACATTGAAAGTTCATGAGATTTCCCTCGAAAGTGGTGTTTCATAAACCGCATGAAATACCGACCAGAACTCGTGAACTTTCACTAGTTCTTTTTTACGAGTTTTGACGCGGTATTTTTGGCAGGGTAACAATACATGCTCCCAATTAAATGAAGATATTCAAGCCATCCTGGATATTTTTAAAAGTACTGCCTTTCAATGAATGAAAATAAAACAAAACAAAATTTACGCTTTTTGGGCGCAAATTAGACAGATGTATTAGCAAAGTATAATCAACAGCTAAAGTCACGGAAAACGGACAACAAAACCTTGGTGTTATGATAGATTTACATCTTAACTGTAATAGTCATGTATCAACTATCATAAAACGTGAATTTTGTAAGTTAAAGTTAGTCTACAGCAACAGAAGACTTTTAAAAAAATCAACGAAAATTTTGCTCTGTGATTCATTGGTTCTCTCCTGGCAAAGCAAGAGGTTGCAATTATTGAAAAATACATGTGTGAGACTGATATGTGGCCTACGACGGAGAGAGCATGGCCAGCAGGATTGCCAGATGACTCGGTGGAATTTCCCCAATCGAAACTTGAAAATCCCCTATATAAGGAGGTTTTGGAAAAAAATCCCCAGAAAAAAAACTGTTCATTTTATTCTAAATATGTTTGTAATTAAAATATTGAAAATATTGTCTCCGTTTTTCGAATTTCCCTAAAACAGGCTGATTATTCAAATAAATTCTAAAATCTAAGAATAATAGGGATTTTGACTTTGTTTATCATTGGGTAGGAACTCATTAATGAAATGTTTGTTGGATCAGGTCCAAGCCATCCTGTCGAACGAAAAAGGCACCTCTTAGGCTAGCCTCCCATTAGCAGATCCGCGCGGATTTCAAGTTATGGTGAAGGTGCCAATCGTTCTGTCACTGTTTCACCCACTGACAGACAAAGTCAAATTTCAAAATCCGCGCGGAATAAAGCTTATGTAAGAATAACAAAAATTATACATTTTTACCTTTTAATCCACTTTCTTGTTCCCAAACGCTTCTATATTTATTGGACATTATGAACTTGAGAAGCTTTGGAAATAATCATCAGACATAAGCTTTTTGCATTTATTTGGGAACCCCCCACACTGTGGGAGAACGCGAAAGTACCTCTACTTTACCTGAATTGGGTTGTTGGGTTGGATGGCGCCGCTTAAAGGTAACAGAATAAATATTATTCTAGAAGCTATATTTTCTGCTAGAAGAATACAATTTACAAATTCCTTGGTCGGGTAAATTAATATTAAAATAAATTTCCCCTAAAATTTCCCCATAAAAATTCTCCAGAAAAACAAATCCCCAAAAAAATACCCAAAGCAAAAAAAAAATTTTCATTTTTGGGAAACATACCCTAATCTGGCAACCCTTATGGTCAGTATTATTAAAATGTCACCTAGAGATTACTCACCGAAATTTGGATGAAAGCCAGAAAGCGCATGCGTTCTCACCTATTTTACGGATCTCGGTTGGTCCGGACTAGGGGTCCTGTTTTCGAAACCATGCGAAAACCATGCGAAATTATTCGCATGCCACTACTGCCGTCTCTTCCTATACCGTATATAATAGGAGGCAAAAGACATGCCGATTCGTGGGTAGTACGTGAAAGAATAACCGGTTTTTCATACGAAACAACACGAATATCCTCCATCCACTCGTGCAATATTGCGTTAAACCAGTCGAATTCGAACGCGGTCCACACATACCGGCTTATCTTTCGCCTCTCATTTCACACGGTATAGAAAGAGACTGACATAAAAATTGCCGATTATTTCGTACACGTATGCGGACGTGATGTGAGTGCTCCCTTCGAGTCTTACACTGTTCTGTATTTTATATAAAGAACCAGAATATTTATTTAACAAAATAAAGTTCAGACATAACTGCTCTGCCGTGCAAAATTCAAGGACCTAGAAAGTCGACTTACTAAACTAAACATTTTTTGTAATTTTTAAAGAACTGCAAGAATTCAAAAATTTTAAAATATTTTTCCTAAACATGGAAATCATTAAAGAATTTTTTAAAACCTTTTATAAATTTGCGGACCCTTACAGTTCTTGAAAAAAAAAATAAAAAAGTTTAATTTAGGAAGTCGACTTACTAGGTTCTTGAATTGCACGGCAGTGCTTTTCTGCTATTTTTTTAAAATAATATTTACAAATTGTACAACCAAATTCACAAAGGTATAAAAAATATCAACTCCACAAATGCTTTCCAAAAAAAATTAAAACTCAGTTATTAATTCTTATTATATCGTTTATTAATTCATGCAGTCCAACATGCATTAATTTATTCAATATCAATCGATAAAAAGAAAAAATAATATATTTTTATGTTTCTTTTTTAGAATTGTCTTTAAGTAATTTATTTAAGAGGACCTGTAGTCACAAAGCGACCATAAAGCATATAATAATAGTAATAATAAATTTATTTGCAAATTGGGTTCAAATTTTGCTTTTACAAAAGCAAGTTTTATTGAAACAATAACATAAAAACACTTTTAGTAGAAGCAGTACATTTTTTAAAACCTACCGTTCAAGATTCCAGAATTCATGTTTTCAGTGCCTAGGCATTTCAGGCTGTTTATTATGAAATTTCAGCAAAATTTGACTTGACTTGACAGGTGGTTAAGTATAAATAGAAATAATAAGAAAAATCTATTTTACCCTTGGACCTAAATTTACATTTTGTCTTTACAAGTTATAAAATAGTGGGTAGTACAGTAGGTATAACTAATAATATAATACAATTAAATGTTTGACTTTTAATGTCAAAGTCTTGGACAAAACACCTAAATAAATCCGAAAGATATTCAAAATGCAGCAATGCATTCTGAGACCTTTGATTTCGCAAGCCGCTTTCAATGATCAGCTGGTTGGCGGTGACTTTGAAAGCTCACACACGTAGATTATATAAAAAGAAAGTAGTACTGTCCTGTCGATTTTAAGAGTTCTAAAATAAAGAATCCGTTAAAAAAAAAATAATCATTTGGGAAAGCTAAGGTAATCAAGGTTCGGGACAAGAGAGGCCCTGTTTGACATTAAAGTCTTAGTTCAGCGGTCTAGGGATGTGTCGGTGCCAGTATATTCCTGTTGCATAGATTATGAGAAAGCATTTGATCGAGTCCAACACGAAAAGCTCATAGAATCACTAGAAGAAGTCTAGACGACCGAGATCTAAAGATAATCGCTAATCTATACTGGAATCAGACTGCTCAAATAGAGGTCTGTCCGAAGAGGACCTAATAAGAAGAGGTGTGCGCCAAGGTTGTACATTGTCTCCGCTGTTGTTTAATATCTATAGTAATAAAGTAATAGAGAATGCACTTCATAACTGCGAAGAGGGTCTGACCATAAACGGCATAAAAATCAATAACCTACGATATGCCGACGACACTGTCATAATAGCAGACACGCTGGAAGGCCTGCAAGAGTTGTTGAATCAAATTGCTGCCAAAAGTTTGCAATTCGGGCTTAACTTAAATGTTCGAAAAACAAAATGGATGGTCATATCCAAGGAAAAGAACATCAGAGGCATGTTAAAAGTAAATGGGCAGCAAGTCGAACGCGTGGATTCATACAAATATTTGGGTTGTGCTCTCAATGAGAACTGGGACCACATGCAAGAAGTTCGTGCAAGAATTGAACAGACCAGATCATCTTTTATTAAAATGAAATGAGTGTTGTGTAGTTGCGATCTCCGAATTGGCGATGGAAGCATGGACACTGACTGAGGCCATGCGCAAAAAGTTAGAGGCATTCGAGATGTGGTGTTATCGTAGAATACTAAGGATATCTTGGATGGACAGAGTAGCTAATGTGGATGTTTTGCTTAGAATAAATAAGCAAATATAAACTAAATATTTTAATTGTTTGGTAAACCAAATTGAGTCAGGCAAAAAAAACTTTGCTTGGCCATATTTACGGATGTATTTGTCCAATTTCCCAACCCCCCTCCCCAACCCTACCTCCTCAACCCCCCAACTCTGCCCCTTTCCGCGTCTTAAACCCTTCCATCGAGTCGAATTTCTTTGCCTCTGGTTTTTCCTGTTTCTTTTTTGTTTAGATGATCATAACTATTGTCTTCGTGAACCGATTTTAATGAAAAAACTCCAAGGAATCAAGTAGTGAAAACTTCTATCAACATCTGTTTAGCAGTTTTTGCGTGATGCTGGTAAAAACAAACAGACAAAAATTGGATTTTAGTTATCTATATGGTTTGGTTAGAAGTTGACATCAAAAACTTAAAAAAAATATTTCACGTACAGAAATGGCCTATCTAAAGATCTGTTGTTGGTATGTATAGATTTTGACACTTTCGAAAAATTAGCGTACGTTAAGTTTTTAATCTGATTTTTCAAAAAGATATCTTTAATCGAATGCCGATGGATTTACAAGATATGAGAGTTCACGTAACCGCGCGTTCCCCGTCGCGGTCAAAGACAGGTTTGTTAAATCGATTTTTCTGCAGCATCGTATGGCCGGTCCAGACGGCCCATTCTGTAAACGGGTCAACCGATTACCCTAAAACCAATAATTTTGAAACAACGAAATTTTTGCTTATCTAAAAAAAAACAAAATATTAGTCAGTTTAAGTTCACGGAAAAAATGCGCAACTTAAAATAAATATAAAGGTATTCGTAATAAAACTTACTCCCACCAATTTAAAATTAATCTAAGAGTTAAATTATTAAAATAGCAACCAACCTTTTTAGGGAAAAAAAGGACAGAAATCTTTTCTTGTAATTAAAAAAGGCATGCTTTAGTTATCTGCAGACAGTTACTAAAATCATGTTTTTGATGAAGGTATACAAAAAAATATTTTTCAGTTTTTCTTGGATTTTTTGATAAAGATATTAAAAAAATAGTGTTAACAACTTGCGGCTAAACTGTGTTTTTTTTACCTTTTTAGGTAAAAAACGGAGAGAAATCTTTTTTTGTACCCGTGATAAAAAAAAGTTTTTTGCATCGGTAATTAAAAAAGCCATGCTTTAGTTATCTGGTATTAAGGTATAAAAAAAAATATTTTTCAGCTTTTCTTGGATTTTAAAGATATTAAAAAAATAGTGTTAACAACTTGCGGCTAAACTGTGCTTTTTTTACTCGCGTTATTTTAAATACCTCGCTGCGCTCCTTACTTAAACCAATGCTGCAACGCTTGTAAAAAAAACACTATTTTAGCCACTAGTTGTGAAAACTACTATTTTGACGATATAAATTCAACCAAACCCAGTTAGGTAAGAATCATTAATTGTACCAGGAGAATATTTCGAGGACATATACTTGTGGTTAGAGTGGATACTCAATGATTTAAATACCTACATAAAACTACCTAACATTCAACTCAAAGTAATCATAAAAGACATTTTTATACCATACGTGGGCCTAATGAATTTCAAACAGACTTAATTCAATATAATTGTTGCAGCAGGCGATGATGATGTGGTTTGCAGAAATCTAGATCACATTATAGGAATATTTTTGCAATAAAACTCAAATGGTATTACATCTGTTTGAATAACACTAACTGGCTGAAGATCGTTATTGATATTATTAGATTATTGAGTAGGCGTTTCTACTGAAAACGAAACCATAAATAAATCCGTAGTTAAAATTGATGTTCTCTATTTATTTTAAAATTTGTCTTGACACTCATGGCGATAGGCACGAGTTTCTAAAGGCCTTTGTCCGACGAGACCCAGTAACTATGCCTTGAGGCATACCGTAAATAATGGAAGAGCTATTTAAATGACTGTATAGTGAAGTAGTGAAGTTCCTCATTACAGTAATATACTTATACAAAAGTTAAGTGTGAAACTACTTACGTTTTCGTAGACCTCGTAATCGATCCTTTTATAAGATTTATTTGAACAAATTCTCAATTACCCACTTCCATCTATACATTCTAGAAAAACCAAAGAAATTAATCAAATCAAATCAAATCAAATTAAATATTTTATTTTGCCAAATAAAAAGTTACACTAAAGTAACAATACGTAATTATTATAATTAATAATATGACAAAAATGGACCATCTCTCGATTATGAAACCACTAACACTAAGCCTTTGAAAGGGCTTAACAGAGTAACAGAGTAACAAAGAGAAAAAAAACTGATATTTTTATAAAAATCACATCAATTAATTGAATTCAGAGGCAGGGACTCCCACAAAAGGCCGCAGAAAAAGGGATTCAACATTAGTATACGATTATCAACGAGGGACAAGGACAATGTATTAAAAAGAATAATAATTTTATAGTAGTTGTTGTACTTGTAGAAGTTTTTGCTTTACATATTTCGAATACGCAAAGAGTGATAGTTTTTTATTTCATTTGGAAGTTCATTCCAAATTTTAATGGCACAAAATACACACGATCTTTGAAAAGCAGTTGTTCTATGGCGGGGGATGATGAACCCATGAATATTCCGTGTTCTGCGAGACAGCGGGGTAAATCTTTTTGCTAAGTAGTTGGGTTTTTTTGATTTAATACACAGAGTTGTGCATATGCACTTTTCGCCGGTTAATCATATTTAAAATTTTATGATTGTTTAAATGTGGTGTTATATGATTTATGTAAGAGACATTATTTGCAAACCTAATACAAGAATTTTGAATTTTCTGAATAGACTTTTTTGTTTGCCATGAAAGTGCATCGCTATAAACTACATCAGCATAATCAAACAATGATAAAATAAGGGAACTACTTAAAAAGTATTTTTGTTTAGAAGATAAATATTTTTTATATCTATAAATATTTCTTAAGCGAATGTAGCCTGCAGTCAATTTCTTTTTAATGTGATGGTCAAATGAAAGAGAGCTATCAAATATAACTCCTAAGTTTCTTGCCTGATGTACGATTGGAATGGGTTCATTGTTGATTTTTATGTTTAAGCTATGTTCAATTTGTTCTCTTATATGCTTGTTTTTAACAAAAATTATAATTTGAGACTTAGAAGAATTTAACTTTAGGTTGTGATCTTTGGCAAATGAATCTATATTTTTTAGGTCTGAGTTTAGTTTAGAATTGACATGTATAGAGTGCTTGCTTACGGGAATATGCACTTGGCCATCATCAGCGAACTGTTCAAGCTTAGAATACTTAACCTTTTTGGTCATATCGGACACATTAAAATAAACTAGAAGGCCATATATTTAAAGCAAATTACTAACCAAATCTAAGAAAATTGCTGACTGTTCATGACAACATTGGAGAGCGCGCGAGAGATGTGTTGTTTACCGTAAAAAGATAGTTCCGGCGACTTTTCAGCATTTTCTTAAAACAAACATATATAAGTATAGTAAATAACAATTGCATAAAACACAAAAAACAAACAAAAACCCGGCGGATCGGTCGGACCTAAGATGGCCAACCGAGCCTAACCCTAAAATATTATTTTAAGTAAACTTTCTCATATGCATTTTAAACTCTTCGGCGCTATACCTACTTTATCAGAATAATGTCTTGTATTTATCCTGCTTATTGCTATATTATATAATTATAGGAAATAAAATAAGGGATAATTATGGAAATTTGGCAACCGCGCTCTACATTTCTTTGAGAAAACCATTTCTGTACACTAAATATTTTTAAAAAATTCTTGGTGTGGGCTTTTAACCAAACGACATAGATAACACAAATTCAGTTTTAGAATTTTTTCCTGTTTCTCTGTATGTCTGTTTCTTTCAGGATTACACAAAAACTACTAAACCAATTTTGATCAGACTTTCACTGCTGCATTTCTTTGATTCCTGTGGAGTACAAAAGCTTTTTTTCATCAAAATTGGTTCAAAGAAACAAAAGTTATGACCATTTCAAGCAAAAAAACGGAAAAAAACCGCAGGCAAAGCGGATATCCGATGGATGGAAGAGTTTAAAGGCCTTAAGGTTTGAGGGCATGAAAGTGGGGTCAGATAGAGGAGAAGGGGGACTCTGCAATTTTAAATACGCGAACGAAGTGACAGGCGACTAGCTAGTTCAATAATATGACGTTAAGACGCCTCATTTTTTGAGTATTACAAGTTCTGCATAGTTTCAATCTAGAACATGAACCGAATTATTTAGCATAATCCCAGGTAGCAAAATTACGCACCAGGTATGTACAGGGTGTTCCGCTATCTTTTGCAAATATTGTTAAATGCAAAACTTGTATAACTGTTTGCATACTTTAAGAGTTACCTGTCTAAAAGACCTAAATGACGCAAATGTCAAAAGTTTATTACTTTAAATGAAACACCCTGTATTTTATAAAATTTTTGAATCGGCCGTTCCTTTCTGATTCCAAATATACCAAATTTGTTACCTCTATCTATAGTGTGCGAGAAAAATGACAAAATCCTTACCATACCTCTCTCTAACACATAGAATAATCCAAGCTTTAGTCTCTCTCTAACACATTATACTTATGGTGAGGATTTTTGCATTTTTCTTGCGAACTAATATAGATAGAGGTAAATTGTTTGGTATTTTTGAAATTAGGAAGGAAAACGCGATTTAAACATTTACTTTAGACAGATTACTCTTAAAGCATGCAAACAGTAATACAAGTTTTGCATTTATACATTTTTTCTAACATTAGGTAATAATAACTATTCAAAATATAGCGGGACACCCTGTACCTCGAAGCTAAGCTTCGGACGAAGAGTACGTACTCAGTACGTATTCTAACTCCATAATATGTACTAGGGACGTACATATTACGTGCACTTTGCAATGCTAGGTATGTCCTTGTGATATGGAAGATAAGTACCATGCATGTACATTTGTGTACGTACCAAGTACGTACTTTGAGCAAAGAATATTTTTTATGCCTATATAGGGGTGAAGGCGATTTTAATGCCCGAAAACTCCTTATTACTCCTCATTTCTGATTGTCCGTCCCGGGAAAGAGTTCATGACGGACGATGGGTATTCATAAAACACCAATTATTTTAAGATAATGAAAGATAATTATACAAAAGTTTGCGTTAGAAGTGAGAGATATGTTACATAAATGAACAACTTAATAACGTAAATACGTACAAAAGAGATCTAAAAATAACGCAAAAATACGTTTTTGCGGTACGTACATTTTTTTCACATTTTTTCGCGTATATATCGTACGCAACTAGTAGGTCCCGGGATGTAAAAACGTAAAATGAATGTCAAATGTACACGTCCCTCGGACGAATGATGCTGTCTGGGATAGGTATTTAAAATACATATTAAAGGCTCTCTAACTTCTTCTTCAATCGCTAAGAGAAGTAGTTTTCACAACTAGTTGCTAGAATAGTGCTTCTTTTACAAGCGTTGGTTTAAATAACGAGCGCAGCGAGGTATTTAAAAACGCGAGTAAAAAAAAAGCATAGCTTAGCTGCGAGTTGTTAAAGTTATTTTTTTAATACCTTGAATGAATGAAATAACTATGGTTTACATAGCGATGTACCTTTTTAATACTTTAAATAAACTCGAACGAAGAGCATTTCTCACAATACACCATCTTTACACTATAAATCAAAGCGGCTGGTAAATGAAATAACAAAGGTTTCCATAGCGATGTACCTTTTTACTCGGTGACGTTTTGTTGCGACATTTTGATCTTGACAGTTTTATATTTTGACGATGTTTTTAAATGTTGTTTTCGTAAATACTTGATGGTACAAAAATAATTATATTTTTTTCAATATTACTATTTTCCGCTATTTCTCTTTAATTTAAACAGACAGAAATCTCTGCAGACAGTTACTAAAATCATGTTTTTGATGAAGGTATAAAAAATAGTAGTTTTAACAACTAGTGGCTAAAATAGTGCTTTTTTACAAGCGTTGGTTTAAATAACGAGCGCAGAGATGTATTTAAAAACGCGAGTAAAAAAAACACAGTTTAGCCGCGAGCTGTTAACACTATTTTTTTTAATACATTTATCAAAAAATCCAAAAAAAATAGGAAAATACTTTTAAAAATCTCGAACGAAGAGCACTTCTCGTAATACAGCATCTTTACACTATAAATTAAGGCGGCTGGTAAATGAAATAATAATGGTTTCCATAGCGATATACCTTTTTACGATGACGTTCATTGTGGCCACATTTTAATCTTTGACAGTTTGATATTTTGACTTGGTGAAAATTGGCGGAAATGGCTTAATTTTTAGGCAAGAAGAATTAGATTTTTTCAATATTACTATTTTCCGCTATTTCTCTTTAATTTTGGGTAAAAAACGGACACAAATCTTTTTTGCACGCGGTAACCAAAAAAGCCATGTTTTAGTTATCTGCAGACAGTTACTAAAATCATATTTTTGATGAAGGTATAAAAACACATTTTTTAAATTTAATGAAAATTCGTTAACTTTAAATCCGGAAGTATAGTAGGTATGCCCAAACAGCATCTAAGAAAAGAAAAACGAAAAATGCTATTTTAGAGAACACGTTTCAAAAGCATGTGTTTTCACAGTTGCTCTTTTAATTTGTTGTGGAAGTAGACGTCATCAGTGTAAAATTTATTATATGTTAGATCGTCAACAGTTTCGGATATTGACTAAGATATTTTTCTTATTCTTTGACGGATTTTATACAGATAATATGACATCTTTGTTACATTTAATAAAAATAATTTAATTTTAATTTTTTTAAAATACTTACTGCTTTATATTTTGATTGGTATTTTTATTGACAAAAAACCGACGCCGCACAGTGGATCGAGGCAATGTAAATGAACGGACATTGAATATTGTTCTTTTTAGAAAACACCATATAACGCTTTTGGTTGTCTATACTGTAGATGAAAATAATATATTTATGAGTTAAAATCAATATTAGTTCAATACCAAAATTATTTGTACCAAGCTTATGATTCCCGCTGTGTGGTATATCAAGAATATATGTTCTGGGTGTGTTCTGGTTTATTGGTTTTTTTCAAGTGATTTGTTATTTGCAATTTTTTTTGACTTTTAAAAAAAGACCTCAAAAGGCCTGACTGAAAATACATATTTTAATGAGACCACAACTTGTCTAAATAAAATCAATAAAGATTGGCTGCGACCACCTGCGACACCTCAAAATAATCGGGTAATAAATTAAGGGTGCAAGTCTGCTTAGATGTGTAAATTGGTTTAAAACATAATTATTTATAAAAAAAAGCTTTTAAACTAAAATTTAATAAAATATTTAAAAAGTTATATATTCTACTTTGGCGGTTTATACACCCCCCCCTCAGTTAACTACCCGCCATAAATCATTATTTTTAACAAAAAACTTCCATAAGAACGTAATTATTTGAACAAAAATTGTATTTTCTCTACTTTTACTGGATCCTTCCCACCTTTCTGTTACTTTGCACCAATTTTATTAAAAGAAAAAGTCTTTCTATCACTAAGATATATTAAAACCCAATTATTTTTAAACAATCACTTTGTACACAAATATGTTTTAGGAATCGACCCCCACGCTTGAATAGTTAGGCGTTTTATGCCTTGGGTTCCACATTTTTTTTTACTAGGTGGCTATGATTTACAATTTAAGGCATTTTAATTAGACATGTAATGCAAAAAAGTTTAGTCCATAGAAAGCGAAAAACATGACCTATAATAACTAAAACCAATAAAGTTGTAAGTCAAGAAATCAGGAAAACTCTGATATTTTAAAATGCATTAAAATACATAGGTTTTACATTTAGAGAAGTTGCTGTCTAAATTTTACATTTAGAATGACACTTCCCTTATAGTTGTGATCATTTAAATGGAGCACCCTATACCAAAACGCTTTTAAATTGTAAAGGCGCATTTACACAGACAAACTTTCCTTTGATGTTGAAATGCCGACAAACATTTACACGAACCTCTTGAGCAAAATGTTCAAAGAAATGTTCGAGCAAAATCGCGTACAAAAAAACACACGTAAATTTTGGAGAGAATGTTGAGCAAAATTTGTTTGAAGAAATGTTGGTAATAAAAATTTCTTACAAATTTAAATTTTATAGTTTTATTGGAATTCATTGAACTTAACTGAAAATAGAAAGACTAAGTTTTAAAACAAGGTATTTTTAATTAAGTGCTTTCCGACGGAAAAACGATTTGATGTCGAAATTCACGTTTTACCTCATAAGCAACTTCGATTGATCTGATTTTTATAGGGGATATGCCAGTATACTTGTAACTTTTTTGGGATTGTAAAAAAAAACGAGAATCAAAAAAAAATAAAAATTGGCACTTACTTATTGCTGTTGCTGGGTTAGGAAAAGGTAAAAACCGTAGACTAGTGAGAGGGAGTTTTGGTCAAATGAACATTGATACACAAAATTACAGCAGTGTTTGACAGCGCTGCGTTCCGACTGTCTAAACCTCCCTATCCCCCCCCCAGGGAACAACTAACTACTCTCCAGAACAGTTCTCTAAAAATATCCACCTGCATTTTAAAAAGTAATTACTTCGAAGACATTTCCGTTTTCTTTTTATAATGAAAGAAAACCAAAAAAGTTAAAGAAAAGAATTAAATGTTATTACCTCCATCATTAACTATTTTAACATTGCATATGACAAAACTGATAGCCAATAATAATGTTTCGCTTGCCGTCGCCTTTTTTTCACAAAAGTTTAAAATAAAAGTTGGTGTTCCATTTTTTTAAAGAATTGAGATCACTGATCAGTGATGTAAAATTATATTTATTCTCATCTTTAAAAATATTTTTCCAAAATAGATAGCAAATAACTTGCTCAAAAATTTACCCGAACAAAATGTTCAAAGAAAAGCTCACAAAAATGTTCGCACAAAAAATTTCAGATCTTTTGCACGAGCTTTTATTTGAGCATGTTCGTCTGTGTAATTGCGCCTTAATACTTATCAGAGCAAAGCAAACAAACCTTAAAATTTTTAGCTGAATAACGCGAAAATTGTTTGTTTTTATTTAATTACAATAAAAAAATCAATTTCTGATCTGGCTAAAAACACTCACCCTGTATATCCGTAAAAAAGCCTTTAAACATTTTCTTATGCTTATATAAAACGAGCTTTGTCCACATTACTTACTATCAAAGACAGGTGGATATTTTGTTACTATACTACCACCGAACAAGCAATGTTCACTGATACCACTATAATTATTAAATATATATTTGTAAAATTATACCTCTGATTTTATTGAATTTTTGACCTATGTGGAATTTCTGTACAAAATGTAAAAAATCTTTATCAAACCAAAATAAAGAATTAAAAGTCAACGGACAAAAAAAACACATTTATGGGAAAAAAATTCAGGTTATTTTTGAGGGCAGCCGCAAGAATTTATTTAATTTTACCAAGAATCAGCAATCAGCAAAACCTAAATTTTGAATAATTTTATTTAAAAAGTAAACTTAAAATGTGTGTTATATTTTATTATGTGGGTAATTCAATTTTAAAATGTTTGCAGCCATAATCATCATGTAAAGGCGCATTTACACAGACAAACTTTCCTTTGATGTGGAAATGCCGACAAACATTTAAGGCGCATTTACACAGACAAACTTTCCTTTGATGTGGAAATGCCGACAAACATTTACACGAGCCTCTTGAGCAAAATGCTCAAAGAAATGTTTGAGCAAAATCTCGTACAAAAAACACAGGTAAATTTTGGAGAGAATGTTAAGAAAAATTTGTTTGAAGAAATGTTGGTATAGAAATTTCTTACAAATTTAAATTTTATAGTTTTATGGGAATTCATTGAACTTAACTGAAAATAAAAAGACTAAGTTTTAAAACAAGGTATTTTTAATTAAGTGCTTTCCGACGGAAAAACGATTTGATGTCGAAATTCACATTTTACCTCATAAGCAACTTCGATTGACCTGATTTTTATAGGGGATATGCCAGTATACTTGTAACTTTTTTGGGGTTGTAAAAAAACGAGAATAAAAAAATAATAATGGCGCTTATTTATTGCTGTTGCCTGTAAAATGTAATGATAAAAATTTACGTTTAAAAGGATATCTCTTTATTTTACTTCCTAGTTTAAAACACAATACAATAATAATTAAGTAAAATTAAAAAACCTATATACATTTTATTAAATCTCAAATAATATCCGTTTATTACCCCAAAATGCTCAAAGAAATGTTCGAGCAAAATCTCGTACAAAAAACACAAGTAAATTTTGAAAAGAATGTTGAAGAATTGGGGGTATAAAAATTTCTTTACAAATTTAAATTTTATAGTTTTATGGGAATTCATTGAACTTTACTGAAAATAGAAAGAGTAAGTTTTAAAACAAGGTATTTTAATTAAGTGCTTTCCGACGGAAAAACGATACGATGTCGAAATTCACGTTTTACCTCATAAGCAACTTCGATTGATTTGATTTTTATAAGGGAAATATGCCATTATACCATAATTGGCACTTATTTGTTGCTGATGCTGGGTTAGGAGAAGGTAAAAACCGTAGACTAGTGAGAGGGGGTTTTGGTCAAATGAACATTGACACACAAAATTACATGACAACAAACAAGGGTCAACGCAGTTTTTTTATGAAAGTTTTAGAACAAATCTTTCCATAAAGAAAGGGCTCTCCGACTCAAAACAAAGAAATTCATTTCATTTTATTGACGCGTAGAACTTGCGTTTCCGATTTTTTAAATATTGAAATTTTTGGCGATTTTTACAAGCTTTTATTTATGTATGTTTGTATGTTCGGCTCAAATCTTGCAACTCAAATTTGGTATTCAATTTCAGTTTTCGGTGTGTATTTATAGTTGCGGCGACAATACAATAATATGGTATTATTAGGCACCCCCTCCCGCTAATGAGAGAAGTGGAGGAAGAAAAAGATTTATTTTGTTCAATTTCAATCAAAATTGGCATACAGGGGCTTTTAGGGAAGAGAATTATCGAAAGGATGGATTTATGACCCTTGTCTAAAAAATATAATTTAGCAGTAATAGACTAGACTTTTGAATCGGAATGTTGCCCCTTTGCATATTGTTTGTTTAGTGTCAGTAATCGACCTTGATTATTACATTAAATTGACAGTAAATATCTATCTTCAGCATTTTCATAAACCTTTTGCTTTTTTAAGCAACCCTTGGGGCCTTAAACTAAGTAGGTAAATCTGGTGTGAGGAATTAAAAAAAACAATCAAAGCTAAGGTTAAAGTTAAGTTACAAAAATATGTTTTAAAAATATTCTCTCCCCACCACTCTTCATAGTCGTGAGGCGCGGATTACCGCTTAAAAGTGCATTTTTTGAGTTTTTTGCCGATATTTGAAAAATTCAAAAATTTTTTGGAAAAGAAAAATTTTCCTGGATTGTTTTTCGAATTTAGGAAAAAAACCCTTGGAAATAAAAAAACTCGCAAGAAAGTCCCAAAAAAACCCCCGGGCAAAAAAATCCGAGAAAAACCCTAAGAAAAAAATATTATAAGTAACCCTAATCCATGTGACAAAACTGATAGCCAATAATAATGTTTTGCTTGCCGTCGGCTTTTTTTCACAAAAATTTAAAATAAAAGTTGGTGTTCCATTTTTTTAAAGAATTGAGATCACTGATCACTCATGTGAAATTTTATTTATTCTCATCTTTAAAAATATGTTTCCAAAACAGATAGCAATAATTTGCTCAAAAATTTACCCGAACAAAATGTTCAAAGAAAAGCTCACAAAAATGTTTGCGCAAAAATATTTAAATTTTTTGCACGAGCTTTTGCTGCATGCAGCATGGATTAGGGTTACTTATAATATTTTTTTCTTAGGGTTTTTCCCGGATTTTTTTGCCCGGGGTTTTTTTTGGGATTTTCTTCCGAGTTTTTTTTATTTCCAAGGGTTTTTTCTTAAATTCAAAAAACAACCCAGGAAAATTTTTCTTTTCTAAAAAAATTTTGAGTTTTTCAAATATCGGCAAAAAACTCAAAAATTGCACTTTTAAGCGGTAATCTGCGCCTCAAGCTATGAGGAGTGGTGGGGAGAGGATTTTTTTTAAACATATTTTTGTAACTTTACTTTACCCTTAGCTTTGATTATATTATATTTATTATATTAATTTCTCACACCAGATTTACCTAGTTAGTTTAAGGCCCCAACGGTTGCTTAAAAAAGCAAAAGGTTCATGAAAATGCTGAAGATAGATATTTACTGTCAATTTAATGTAATAATGAAGGTCGATTACTGACACTGAACAAACAACATGCAAAGGAGCCACATTCCGATTCAGAAGTCTAGTCTATTACTGCTAAATTATATTTTTTTAGACAAGGGTCGGGATCGTAGGGTTGTAAAAGTGGGTAATAAACGGGTATTATTTAGACCGAACGTGCTTTTGTTCATATATTTGAGATTTAATAAAATGTATAAAGGTTTTTTAATTTGACTTAATTATTATTGTATTGTGTTTTAAACTAAGAAGTAAAATAAAGAGATATTCTTTTAAACGTAAATTTTTATCAATACATTTTACAGGCAACAGCAATAAATAAGTGCCAATTATTATTTTTTTATTCTCGTTTTTTTTACAACCCCAAAAAAGTTACAACTATACTGGCATATCCCCTATAAAAATCAGGTCAATCGAAGTTGCTTATGAGGTAAAATGTGAATTTCGACATCAAATCGTTTTTCCGTCGGAAAGCACTTAATTAAAAATACCTTGTTTTAAAACTTAGTCTTTCTATTTTCAGTTAAGTTCAATGAATTCCCATAAAACTATAAAATTTAAATTTGTAAGAAATTTTTATACCAACATTTCTTCAAACAAATTTTGCTTAACATTCTCTCCAGTCTTTTTGTACGAGATTTTGCTCGAACTTTTTTTTGAACATTTTGCTTAAGAGGCTCGTGTAAATGTTTGTCGGCATTTCAACATCAAAGAAAAGTTTGTCTGTGTAAATGCGCCTTAAGAGAACTATTTAATATTCTTTTATTAAGGCAATTTAAACGAATGTTAACTATTACTTTGTTTATACGGGCCTCTTAAAGCGCTTCATATAAGGACGGTTTAAAAATTTTGTCGTATAAACACCACTAAAACCGTTCTAAGCACTAAATCGGTTTAAAACCTTTTCTTGGGTCGGTATAAACACTTTACAAACGCTTAAGCGCATTGCTTCCAACTTAATACTCAACCCTAATTTTCCCGAAAAATCTGTTAACTCATTTCGGAGAAAGTGATTTTATTTAAAACCGTCCTTATATAAAACCGGTTTTAGGCGCGTATAAGCGTAGTAACTAGATAGTTTTTGGTCGTGCCAATTTACATCCCCATAACTTCACCGACATCGATAACTTTAACACTATTCGATAGTTTAAAATAGCCTATTTGGTACAGATTTTACGTCGACGGTCCGGTTATTGTTAAATTTATTGCTTGTATTTAAATGCGTTTGAAGCAGTTACCTATTTAATTATACTCAAAAGAACGCTCAACAGAATAACACGCTTGAGTGTGTCTTTGGTACTCAGGGTGGCGCAACCCGGTCGGAAATGATGTGGAATTTAATAGAAGCTCGTCACGTGCGTCTCTCCCTCTCTCTCGCTTTACAATGGTCTTGCGCAACTATGACGGCCGACCAGTACTTCTTTTTTCCCTATATTATCTATATACCCCTTTCCCCTCCCCACTCACCAGACCGGTCTGATGAGCAGCCCCTAGGAAGGCAGTTTTCTTTTCCTAGAAGGATTTAATTTAGCCTAAACCCCTTTGTCGGGGCTAGGGATCTTTAACGCTCCACTATCAATATATGGATCACACGGGACCGTCCTCTTAACGTCCTCTCCGAGGGACGGTATGGAAACGAATTAGCCTACCTTCTAGCTAACTCAGCCTACTCCGCTTCATACTGCGTTTTTCCTTAATCTTACAAAATTCTGTAATTTTATAAGAAAAAGTCCAAGTAGACTAACTGCAAGATCCGGGACTTGAACCCGGCATCTTCTGCTTGAAAGTCGCGGTGGTCACGTACGTCAAAATTCTTGCGTTAACCGTCCATAGGATTACGGCGTTTCACGGCAGCCCTTAACCATATATGACGTTCAAATGTCAACAGTGTCAAATAGCGTTAGCCGTCGGCCATTTTGGGCACGACCAAAAACTATCTACTGATTAAAGAAAAAAATAAATGCAATAAAATTGACAGAATTTCTCGAAAATTGTCCATGCATTGTTTTTTTAATTTAAATATTTATTTGGATTTTAAATCGTTATTTTTGGTCTTAATAGGAGTATTAAGTCTTTAATTAACTTACCTAAAAAGGGTTAAAATCAGAGCTTTTTCACTTGATTATTATAAGTATAAGCTTAAGACCTATAGTTTATCCACAAACATTTAAGAAAAACAGCTACAACTGGCAAGGTCTTTTTCCATTACTTTGCCAGGGTACCCAGGGAAACCTAAACATCAGAATTAGCTAAAATTTTGCACGATTGTTCATTTTCGTATTCTTAACATAAACATCTGAAGGATTTTTCAAAATTGTCAATATTTGTTTTCGAGAAAAAAAGCTCTTTTGATAACAACTTTTAGATTTTTCTTTTTTTTTAACCATCCATTATAGGATCAATGCCCAGTTTTACCCAAGTTTTTTGCAAAGTTAAAGACGAACACAAAATATCGCACCTAGCCGGGATTCGAACCCGAGACCATCCATGCGGCAGGCCGATACGATGCATACTGCACTACGGAGACCGGCAACAACTTTCTCGCAGGTTTCAAACCTGATTTTTAAAAGTTTGGAGCATTATTAATAATTTTCTCTGGATTACATTCTCTATTCCTTTTTCAGTGGCGTAGCCAGAGGGAGTTTTGGGGGTTAAACCCCCCCCCAAGGAGGTCCAACCCAATATACAATAAATTAGTCAAGATCAAGGGCCCTAGCTCCCCCACTTGACCATTTACTCTGTTTTGTGACGTGTGTTTGGTGTGATGTCTTAAATTTTAAAAATTTGGCCTGCGTTGCTATGATCTCATTAATTGTTACAATTTCAGTTTAATTCTAAGAAATTTTTATCACCAACATTCAAAACGTGTAATAAATGGCATTCTTACTATAATTTTTCTCAAAATTTTCATCTGCCCCTTCTTGGCATCTAACCCAATCTACTCTTTGAAAAATATTTTACAAAAAACCTAAGAGATCAAAATATTTAAGGAATTTTTAGTTTTTTTTGACAAAATTTTCCCCTGCGGCGCTATGCTAAATTCTGTTACAATTATGCTTAATTTTAAGCAATTTTTTTGTCATCAATATTTAAAATGCATAAAAGATTGCGTTTTAGTGTATTTTTTTAAAAAAATTTGCCTGCGGTGCATAAAAGCGTTAATTTAGAAAAAAAAATGCAAATGAGACTAGAAGAGACTTGCTTTTAAAAATAAGTATTTTTGTTTCATATACACTAACTCAACATCTATTAAACTGCTCCTCTCCCCTCCCTTCACTTCAAGTGCTCAAACAATAGGCGCCTACCTAATTTTTGGCATATGCAAGTATTTAATTTTTATTAAATGATGAAACCCCCCAGAGTCGATTTCTGGCTACGCCACTGCCTTTTTATATTTCCCTGGCTGAGCGAAAAAAATAGGTTTCCTTTTTTCTAAAAGCCTGGAAATAATGATTCTAAGTGTATTATTTACTGAATTTGAGAGAGAAATGCGAATACCGGTATTTGGTCGAGGACATTTGGCGAATTTACTGACGTTTTTATGGTAACTACCGACATGCGTGCAGTGTTGCTAAAAACTATTTTCTAAGATCGTAGATCATTTTTCTCTTTTTAATTTTGATTAGACACAAAAATCAACCTTTATTCCTGTGACCGTAATTAGTCTTTAAGGTAGGAGAAGCCAAAAACTCGCCAAGGAAAATGAAGGTCAGGCTTAAAACTAAAAACAAAAGAGTTTCTAATTATAAATGATGATCATTTTCAAATCGGTTTTATGTGTTTATTTCCTATTTATTTACTATGAATTAATATCGATGTTATTGTTATTAATGGAGTTATTATTAGAGCATTTTATAATTTTGCAGTTCGAGGAAAGTAAATAAAAGTGATTTATTTGTGTTTGCATAATAATAAAAATGCTGCTTTGTCGGATTATTATTAGTGTTTTTTTAGGATGAGTTTATATACTAAGCGTAGGGTTTATAGATAGTGTTACGATGATTGAAAGGAAGGTCGGTCCTTCCCCAGAGCCCTAAAATAAAGCCTATTTTGTACATTTTTTCTAAACTTATGCAAAATTAAAGAATGCTCTTCTTAGTGGGTGTGTCTTTTAGTTTTTAATGTATAAGTATATAAGAGCCCAGTAAACACAAACGAAATATATATATATACTAAGAATATTACTTACTGCTAAGTATATTCACTACATAATATTCTAAGAATATTTGTACATATTCTTGTATCATTCCTGAAATATTCCCTTTTGGATGTTCCTTATCCTAAGCATATTCGATTTCCGAATATTAATTCCATAATATTCCAAGGATCTTTGTAAAAAAATAATCTTTTTGCAATTGTTCGAATATCATTCCAAGTATATTTGGGTAAATAAATATTTTTAGTATTCAGAATATTAACTAAATCCAATCTTTTGAAATTGATTTTATTAAATTCAAGCTATGACGACTTTATGTACAGATAAGTCCCTATTATTATAATAATAATAATAAACACATTCATGGAACATACATTCCAAATACTCTTAGAATATATTCTTGGGAATATTCTATGAATGCTCTGTAAAAGTCTTTAAAGCTTTGAGTGGTTTCTGGCACCTCGGTCGGAACACTTTCAATATTATTTCTATATTACATATATAACTGTTAGTTAAAAAGCATCCCTATCTTTGGTGGTTTACATTCTTTGTGTAAACATTCTCTCCTAAGAGGTTCTCTTACAATAACAGAGAAGAAGATGTTATTGATTAAACGCCGACTCAACTGGAAATGTTCTTAAAAAAATTCTTAAGAATATTCGACAAAATGTGAAATGAAAATTTATGAAAAGGTATTAAGAATATTCAGAAGATTCTTTAGTTACTCAAAATATATGCGAGAAATTTTCTCAAAAAATTCTCTGTGTTCTATAAATATATTTAGCCCTATCAGTTGCACATTCTTTAGTAGATTTCTAAATATTCCAGTCATATTTTAAAAAATCATTATTTTCATATTCGAAGAATATTTATTTTACTAATTAAATGAAATTAAATTCTAAGAACGTTCTAATCATGTGAAAACACCTTGTGGTAAGCTATTCCTTTCACGTTCTGTGAATGTGCGTGGAATCTTTGCGGACTATTCTAAGAATGTTCTAGTCTTCCCGAGGAATATTTTTAGAATGTGCTGTGCATATATGGTTTAGTTCTCGGTTTAGTGGCAAATGGCGTCGGACAAATATTTTGATTTTCAATTTATGAAAGCCAGTTTTTCTCCAATTTTAGACATGTTGTAAACAAAAAGTTTAAAGTCTTTCGATTGGTCTCAAGGCTATTAAAATCCCATATTTTATAAATGCGGTCCATTCAATTCAAAACTAAAGACCGCAAAGAAAGTTGTTAAGATAAGAAGATCGCATAAAAAGTGACGCTTGACCGCATCAGTGTTTTGGGTCACACTATCTTTTTAATGTCCTAAATCCGTTGAAAAAGCATTTATTGATCAAGAAAATGAAATTATTTATTAATGGAAAGATAGGGTTAATTACCATATATCAAGAATATTTTTCAGGACAAACAGACCGAAATTCCGAACAAAGCTCGGACATTTTTCAGGACAAACAGACCCGCAATTCGGAACAAAGCCTTTTTTAAATTAAACAATAAAAAAACTGTCTTATGGCAGGTTTACCCAATTCATTATTATGCTGAAGCATAATTATGAGTTGGATAAACCTGCCTTTATTTTAACTTTCTTAGTTTCACCACACAACCAGAATATGCGACTGCCTGAGCCGAGTTCAAGCTAGAGCAGGGCAGGGACAAAGCCCCCTCAAATGAAATGTAGGCCTTTTACATATAAATTAACGTATATGAAATCAAACATATAGAATTTCTTGTAAACCGCATTGCACCCATAACCATTTTTAACTATTCTATAAACAAAATTTACTACAAACAATAAGAAAAAACATTATTTTGATCGAGGTCATGCATAAAAGCCATATTTCTGAGATATGCAGTAGACACCCGTCTTTGATCAATCTTTCATTGCCCGCCTGAAAACATGTGCCACAGTTAAGTCGTTTTTTGGCGTGAGAAGATTTCGAAACCATTTTTGGTAATTTTGGCGTTGAACTGGTGACGTCACGGTTCAACACATTTCAAAGGGTTTCAAAACCGCTCCTCGGACTGTTTCGAAAGCGCTTCAATCACGGTTCCAGTATGGCGGGAGTTGTCATTTGTCAAAATACCGGCTATTCTTTTTGTTTTTTCAATAATAAAATGATGGAGTCTGATTTGGTAATGTTCCAAATTCAATTGGGAGAATTTCTCTTAGAGGTAGATTCCATGGCAGGCAGCTTTAATAACCGTATACCAAGAGCGCAGTTTTTGAGGAAATACCGTGCATATAGCAGAAGACATTAGGGACATTTTGACACTTCATAGTGGTTGTGGTAACTACTACGTCTGCGCAATAGCTAAAGGTCATGCCGTTATGATAATTAACCACTACTGCGGTAAGCTACGAATTTATTTCGTTGTGGTTATTTTTTTTGGTTAATTTTAGAGAAGTTTAAGGCAACTAATTTTAAAAATAATAAAATATTACCAGGTTCCAACATATAAAACACTTATTTTGTAAAATAAAGCCTAATTTTGTATTTTTTCTCATCTGTAAATTTTTTTACAAGTGACAATTTTTATTGTTTTTGAAAAAAAAATTGGTGCGTGGTAGTGGTAGTGCTTGTTAAACACTACCATAAGAGCTGTCAAAGTTGTCAAAATTTATAGCGTTTCAAGATTTCTGCCAGTCAGTTACCCTTGCCTTTTTTATGCGCGGGCGCAACAGCAATCTGTTGGGCTGCTCTCTTTATTAAAGGTAACCAGAGGCGCTAACTAGACGTAAAGATACATTTACACTATGAATATAAATTATGTGTCACTTTTTTTTCTTCTTCTCTCGAAATCAGAAATAAAAAACTTGATACCTAAATTTGACATTTGCAATGACTAGTAGCTTTTCTTGGTAGGTAAATCTAAAAGCAGTAAAAAATGCAATTAAAGTGTTTTTTGATCTCTCGCCGGGGTGTTGAAAAAACTGGAGAACAAAAAAAACACCAGAAAGGACAAATATTTTTTAAATAATTTATTTATATATTAATACGTTAGGATGCTCTTAGTAATTGATTACATTTTCAAGAAGATTCCTCCATAATAATCATGAAAAAATTAATAATAAGTGGCTCCTTCATGTTATTTATGCACTCGTTTGTTCTATTGGGCATTGACAAAATAAGATGGTCTATATCATATTGAGGAACACTCATCCAAATCCTCCTTACGGTATACCAGAGGTCATCTAAGTTTCCAGGGGTACGTGGTAATCGACTAAGATTGTGCCCTATCGTGTTGGATAGGCGATCTTGCTGGCCATTCCAAAGTCTCTATGCCAAGTTCATGTAAGAAGTCCATGGTTTCACGAGCAATATGCGGTCTGGAATTATATTGTTGAAAGATCGCATTCAGGATAGTTTGTAAGTAGGGATGTAAAACTGGCTGCACAGCAGCACTTCATCGATATATCGCCGAGCCGTCAGATTGCCGTTAATGAGGACTAGAGGTGATCTGCTTCCTAAACATATAGCACCCCATACCATGATACTTTGCTGTCTTATTGTATCACGTTCAACAGCAAAGTCTACATTTCGTCTCTCACCTCGAAAATCCATAATGGCCGCCTAAACAAAACCTGGATTCGTCGCTGAAGCTTATGGTATTCCATTCGTCATTCCAGTTTTGCCGAGCTCCGCACCACTCCAAGCGGCGAACCTTATGTTGTGGGGTCAAAGGTAGCACCAAAAGCGGACGGTGAGCCCTCAGCCCCATACTAAGCAATCTTCGATTGACTGTCATCCTTGAAAACACTCGTCCTGTAGCTGCAACTAGAACATCTCTTATACTTGGCGTATACTGTCCCATCGAGCAAGAGGTCTGAGATGCCGTAAATCATGACCTTGTATTAATCTAGGGCGTCCAGAACCCGCACGACGTCTATAAGTCTCATCATTGGACCACCTTCTCCAAACTCTTAATACTGTTGATGGATTGGCATTAACCCTTCTTGCAATTTCCCGTAAACCAAAACCAGCCTCTTTCATGCCCACGATGCGTCCTTTCTCGAAGTCGTTTAAATGATGAAATTGTTGGCGACCGCGAACTCTTGGCATTTTTATTTCTAAAGTAAACTGTAAGCAATCCAAAAAGACCAAAAACTACGAGAAAAATTATTTAAAATTTTCAGAAAAGGTATTTTATGTGTTTTTGAAAATGAATAAAAAAAATCTGTGAAATAATGAAAGTTAGGTGACAAAAATTTATCAAGTACTTCTTTTGAGATAAGGTATACACACAAATAATTTTCGTTCAAATAGTTATCCATATACATGGTGTTGCATTTTTTTTTCTCCAGTATATAATGAGACACCCGGTACGACCGCCATCACTTGATGCGTAATAAAGCAAGAAATTTTTCTATTTTCCTAAATATCATATGTTAAAGCTTCTAGTTCTTGACCTAAGTATAACTGTGAAGAATCTTTACAATCCAAGTTATTCTCGTTAATCTATGTTATGCTGATCTTGATAGTTACTTTCTCTACGGAGTTATATATTATCTAAATATACAATTTTTTACTGCCTTAATGATTTTAGACCTAATTGTGACAGTGACACCAATATGGACAGACAAATAGACACCATCAGAAATTGCTTCTTTTGGACCCATATAACTATGAGATACAATGGCCCAAGGATCGAAAAATGTTTAACGATAATAATTTTGGAAAACAACGAAAATCAGGGTTGGCTCTGGGCAAGACCAAAGGCAAAAAATCTACTGCACATGCCTGACGCAGTCGGCTCGCGTCCAGAAGAATTTTTGGCTCTGCATTTTTTCCAGGCTAACTTGATTGGGAGAGTTTTCTTTTAAATTTAAATAAGTTTTATTTCAGACCTCAAATCAGTACAGGTAACTGGCACCGAGGCCTTCAAAGTTAACAAAATAGAAGTTATAAATAATCTAATTCGAATTATTAAAGTTAAAAATAGTAACTATTATAATATTTAACAAAAATACCTTAGTTTCTATATTTTTTTCAAAATTGCTCACTTTTTTTGGATTGGCTTTTAAAACTTGCTTTAGATTTGTAAGCTTTTGTGGTCCTAACATATCTGTTCCTTAGTGAATCTTTATTTCTTAGGTTATAGTTATGATAGTTAGTTTTATTTATTTGAGTATTCGTTTTTATTTGTTTATTTCTTATATCATGTATTAATTTTGTGTGTTCGAATATTTTTAAGCCTTTTATTTGTAAGAATAGATATTGTTTTTATATATCTTCACTCGGAGTATAATAGACTTATGAAAATGTTTTGCATTTTATTTAATAGGTATGCACTAGTGTTTCCCCAGCATGGTATAAAATATAAGTTATTATCGCTACGGCATTTTTTCCCGAAATTGAAGGGTAGGTCTGGACCTAAATAACTTATTTTAATCAAAGAGAGTTTAATTTTTATTTCATTGCCAATGATCATCAGCTAATAAATTAATACAAAATATTCACCGATAATTAGATTAAATAAACAATTCATAAGAAGTCAAAACGGTTACATGCCTGTGTGTGGGCCAGAAGCATGTTGTATAAAATCTTGTAATGTATCTATGTAGATGACGTCATACTTGGTAGTGCAATTAAAATTACACTTGCACATTATGTGCTGTAATATAGAAACTAAACAAAAAAGTAATATACTAAAAAAAGGACACTTACGAGAGTAAATAAAAACAGAAACAATAGAATAGCGAGCATTCCCTCAAAAAAGTAATGGCAACCGCAGCCTCCATTTTCGCACCAGTGGCGCTCACCAATACGACAGTGGCGTAGCCAGAGGGGGGTTTTGGGAGTTAAATCATAAATGCGTCGCAGATGAAAATTTTAAGAAAAATTATACCAAAAATGCCCTTTATTTCACGTTTTGAATGCTGGTGATAAAAATTCCTTGGAATTAAACTAAAATTGTAATAATTAATAGCACCGCAGGCAACACCAAACACACGTCAGAGCTATACGCTCCCCTACTTTTTTTGGACCATTGATCATAATTAATTTATTGTAGATTGGATTGGACCTGCTGGGGGGGGGGGGGTGTTAACCCTTAACCCCCCCCCCCAGTTGTTGTGACTTCCAGTTTACCTAGAATTTATGTAACAAAGTAATCATGTTAAAACCTCCAAATCAGTTACATCAACCGAAAAGAATCTAAAAAAGAAAAGATTAAAAGATCTTGGGAGGAAAGAACGAAATTTCAAAATTGGACGAGGTTCCCACAAGGAACACACAAAAGTCCAAAGCGAAAAGGGAAACAATTAAACGATGTTTCGCCCGGGGTGACTAGGGTGACTAGTCACCCTCAATCCAGACATCATATAACACCATCGCACACTCTGACTTCCAACTCTGCAACACTCACAAATAGGCATCGTTCCGCATGGTACTTATTATAAGTCGCCTGATACGGGTTCGTCCTGGCGTTTTAATCTTTCCAATAGGAATATGCTCCTAAGACAATTAAAACAAGAAGCTCGTTTTAATTGTCTTTTGATCTTTTCTTTTTTAAAGTAGCAAAAACGACATCTAAGCGTCAAAAACCGTTCTATTTTTCGCGCCAAAAATGCAATATTTAAATTTTGGGCCTATTTTAATTAAATTTATTTTTTTTTATTTTAAAGGGCAAATTTTGTAACTTTGTTTTGAAGTTATACATATTTTAAATACAACATTCAGAAAACGTTGTGAGCAATAAGTCACAAGCTAACATTATAATAAGGTTGTATAAATAGTATATTACATAACGACAGAAGAAAGTGACATATTTCACAGGAGCGTGAATGTTGTGAACGAGGCGCTAGCCGAGTGAAATAACACGCGAGTGTAAGAAAGTTACTTTCTATCGAGTTGTGTACGCTATTTTTCCTACGACCACTTTAGGATTTAATTCGTATATTTTATTATTATAAATTCTTTTCATTTTCATCTCAAGAGAAAAGAGTATTTTCTTCTCTAGGGACCAAAATGGTTTCGGTCTATTTCCGACGCTTCTGCAAATCATAGCCTACTAGATACCTACATTGTTTGGATGGTTTGCTGTCATTCATTTTCGTCACTAGAGAAGAAAACATTTTCGTCTCTAGAGACGAAAATAAAATTGATACGCCTGTGAAATATAAAACTTTCTGAGGCGTTATAGAGTGCAGATTTGGTTACTTTCGTGTGTTAATTTTCAGCAAAACAATTTTTTTTTTCAACCTCATAAGCACCGAAATAAGAACTTACATAACCTTCTGAAGTTAAGCCAGAAAAGTAAATTCTTTGGTGATAATTTAGTCTTAGTATTGTTACTACATGCTGTTATGCCTCAAGATGTATTTAACCGATGACATAATTTCTCAGCTTGGCACTGTTTTTCTCTATATTTTACACAACTGATTTTAAAACCACATGTTTGAATTTCATGGATCATAACTTTAATAATACGGCAAAGTGTCGTTTGAAAATGACCTTGCTTACCAAGGATTTTGCGGGCGATATGAAATGTTAGCAACTAAAAAACCGTTGCGACTATTTTTAGAAAAACAGATTACCTTAACGGAAACGAACTAAAACTAACCCTGTCAAAGTTTGTGGTTTTTTTACAAAAAAAGATATTGGGTCATACTTAAATAAAAATTGACTTATAAATTTAGTAATTTTTCTTAAGCTTTCCTATTTTCGACACCATTAATATTTGAAAAAATTATTCCGTAAAGTTGTGACACACAATTTTTGTTAAACCGCATGTTTTGTCACTTCAAAAAATTATTTTTTTTAAAATTGAAATTGCAGGTGAAAGATTACGTATTTGCTAATATACAGGGTGTTCTTATTAAAAATTTTCATCATATTAAAAGTCTAATTTTGGAAAAATCCTCGGAACGGTCGATTTTTTATTTGAGGAAGACACATTTTGGCTCTTGATCTTGAAATTTTTATATCACGCACCCCCTTCAAGGGTTAAACTTTAACCCTACATTTTGAATAGAGAAAGTGGGTCGGGTGATACCTTGTTTTGAACGTCTTTTGAATGTCTTCACAATCGTCTACAAATTTCGAAAATCTATCAATTCGTTTTTGAGATATTTATTTTCACATTTGAATGCATCAATGCAATATAGTATATTTTATCATGGCATTTTCTCATTTAGGATCCATTGCTACAAGAGGTGAAATTTATCTATTTGAGCTTATTTTGAAAGTGAAAATCTCAAAAACCAATTACTAGATTTTTAAAATTTTACGTGGTTGTAAAGACATTTAAGAGACCTTCTAAACAAGGTATCACTCGAACTACTTTCTTTATTCAAAACACAGGGGTAAAGTGTACCCTCGAAGGGGGCTACAAAAATTTTAGGATAGCCAAAATGTGTCTCCTCGAATGAAAATTGACCTGTCCAACGATTTCTCCAAAATCAGACTCGAAATACGTGAATTTTGGGTGGGAAGTTTTAAAATGAACACGCTCTATAGTACAAGGTATTCAGAAACAGTCAAAAAGCGCATAAGTATTTTACTACCTAACATTTTTAATAAATACCAATTAACTATATTAAAATATGAAGAAAAGATCAGGCTTTTCTTGCAATAACCTAGATTTTATTTTAGGGAGCTAAAAATAACATATTGAATTATTTTTCTATATTTTAATACAATAAATATTTATTAAACGTAAATAAATTCTATATAATTTTAGTACCTAACCAAACATAAGTCCCGTTAAATTGACATTTACGCATTTTTAAGAAAAAAAACCTTGTTTTTAAAAACATATATGGAAAGTCCCTTAGCAACCTTATTTGTTTTGACGTTTTAAATAGAACGTCATTGAAACTTTAGGTTATGAAAGTTGTTGACTTAAGCTTAATTTATAAACGCGTTCGTAGTTGAAGTTCGCGTTCGGCGTTCGTAAGTTCGTAGTTGGGAGTTCAGAAAACAGCATTTATAAAGGCAGGTCGTTGCTGAAATTTGATTGGTCTTTCCAAGGTCAAGTGAATATGATGTAAAACCGCTGATATAAAATCATAAACTAAATAAAAATCGAAAAAAATTTTGCCTGTTTGAAAGTGATTCTTGTTGACAAGCATTTTGGAAAAAAATTGATAGAGAATTCCAAAAACTGTTTGTCTTCTTTGTGGCCAAAATTCTTATACGAGTGTTTCAAATTCGATGCTCACCATGGGGATCTCCTAAACGGTAGGAGATACGAAAAGATTTAAATTAGGGCAAAGTTGTGCAATTTGATGCTTTACCCAAAACTAAAAATTAAGTTTACAAAATCGGAGTAGTTCCGGAATTTTCAATTATAGTTTTTAATTTTTTTCCGCCTTTATTATTAGAGTTGTCAAAAAATGCTTAAAACTTTCTACAGGCACTCTTTTAAGATCTACCAGACGAGCTATTCATTTTTAAGATTTGACATTTCAGTTTGACAGGAGCGCTGTCAAGTTCATTTTTTCTTACGAACACATCCTTTTTTTTCTGGTCGTTTTGTTTAGGAAGTAAGGCAAATATAATTTTGAAACATTATTTTAACAGAGAGCTTGTTGTTTCGGGCTTAATGACCATCATCAGTTAAAAAAATCCCGTTATACAAGACAACTTAAAAAGCGCTTGTAGTAATTTCAAAAATGGCGCCAGCAGGCACGTATAGCCGTCCATAAAACCTTTAAAAAAAATCATTTTTTAAAAACTTTTCCAGTTTTTGAAAAAAAAATTCTATATTTTTTAAGATTTAAAAAAAATTACAATTTTTTTTCAAAATTTTTCAATTTCTTTTTTGTTTAAAATGTAATTATCTACCTAAATGTGAAAACCGGGTGTCGCTAGCTGCTACGGTTCGTGAGCTATAATTTTTTTTAATCAAAAACTAATCAGTTCTGCGTCAGGTGACAAAGATTTTTTGTGCCAAATTTGATAAAAATCGGTTTAGCGGTTTTTGAGTAATCGTATCCCAGACAGTCAGACAGACAGACAGACACCATTCCAAAATTTTGTAGATAACTATAATTTTGTACATATGACGGTTTTAGTCAAAAAATTATAAAATTTGTTTAGTTACCTTTCCAAAAAGCTAACATCGATAAAAATCGATTAAGAAACAACTATAATTTTGTAGATACTACTACAAGAGCTTTTTAAGTTGTCTTGCATAACGGGATTTTTTTAACTGATGATGGTCATTAAGCCGGAAACAACAAGCTCCCTGTTCAAATAATGTTTCAAAATGATATTTGCCTTGCTTCTGAAACAAAACGGACAGAAAAAAAAGGATGTGTCCATAAGAAAAAATGAACTTGACAGCGCTCCTGTCAAACTGAAATGTCAAATCTTCAAAATGAATAGCTCGTCTGGTAGATCTTAAAAAAGTGACTGTAGAAAGTTTTAAGCAATTTTTGACAACTCTAATAATAAAGGCGGAAAAAAATAAAAACTAAAATTGAAAATTTCGGTTTTTTCGCCAATCTCCGGAACTACTCGGATTTTGTAAACTTAATTTTTAGTTTTGGGTAAAGCATCAAATTGCGCAACTTTGCCTTAATTTAAACCTTTTCGTATCTCCTACCGTTTAGGAGATTCTCATGGTGAGCATCGAATTTGAAACACCCTGTATATGTAGCTCACAAAGTGAAGCAGAGAAACGTAAAAATTTTTCTTAAAAAAAACAACAAAGAAAAATGGCGGAAATGACAGATATATCATATGATGAAATCCTGCATTTTGATTGGTTGATGCGAACTTCACCAACTACCAACATAAAATTTGGTTATCTCTGAACTGCGAACGCGGACGCGAAAGGTGAACGCGAACGCGAACTTTTATTATAAATGGAATTACATATTTCAATAAGGTGATCTCCAGCGCGCGAACTACGAACTTCAACTGCGGACGCGAACGCGTTTATAAATCCCGTCTTAAGAGTGAGTTACTTAATGTTTAAACAACATCACGGTTTTAACTTTTAATGTAATTTTTGGGGTATTAGCACTTTTTGTCTGATTATTCGGATTAAAAACAAAAAAGTTATGCACTGTTAATTAAAGACTTCTTCAAAAAAGAAGTTAAAAAACCTCCGAATCAAATATCAATCAACACATTAATCAACACCATCATACCCTTTGATTTCCAACTTTGAATCATTCACAAATAGGCACCGTTCCTCACTGGCTCTTATCCAAGTCACCGGATTCGGATTCGTCCTAGCGTGTTAATTTTTTCAATAGGGTTGCGCTCCTAAGGCGATTAAAACAAAAAGAAGTTAAAAAACCTCCGAATCAGTTACTTCAACCGAAAAGAATCTAAAAACAAAATATCAAAAATCATGGGTGGAAAAAAACGAAAATTTAAACTTGGGTGAGTATCCCACAAGGAACACACAAGGGACCAAAGAGAAATTATCAAATGATGTTTCGCCCTGGGCAACCAGCGTGGGCTCATCAGTGGTTCCACTGGTTACCCTCCCGAAACATCAATCAACACCATCATACACTTTGATTTCCAACTTTGAATCACTCACAAATAGGCATCGTTCCGCACTGGCACTTATCTAAGTCACCTCATACGGGTTCGTCCTGGCGCGGCGTGTTAATTTTTCCAATAGGGTTATGCTCCTAAGCCGATTAAACCAAAAAGAAGTTTAAAAACCTCCGAATCAGTTACTTCAACCGAAAAGAATCTAAAAACAAAAAGATCAAAAGATCATGGGTGGAAAAAAACGAAAATTCGAAGTCGGATGAGTATCCCACAAGGAACACACAAAGGACCAAAGGGAAAAGAGATATTATCAAATTTTATTTTAATCGCCTTAGAAGCGTAACCCTATTGGACAAATTAACACACCAGGACGAACCCGTATCAGGTGACTTAGATAAGTTCCAGTGCGGAACGATGCCTATTTGTGAGTGATTCAAAGTTTTAAATTAAACTGTATGATGGTGTTGATTAATGTTTGGGGAGAGTGATCAGTGGAACCACTGATGAGCCCACGCTGGTTGCCCAGGGCCAAACATCATTTGATAATTTCTCTTTTCGCTTTGGTCCTTTGTGTGTTCCTTGTGGGATACCCATCCAAGTTTGAATTTTCGTTTTTTGCCACCCATGATCTTTTGATCTTTTGTTTAAAGACTTCTTATCAAAATTAAGTATGCAGCATTTCGAAAGATTGCATTTTCGTTAAATTAGCATATTTGCGGATTAACCGCATTTATTAAGAAGTATCTTGTTTTGTTGGTATTAAAAAAAGTTTTAAGACTACAGACCTATTACTCATTAAAAATAGTAGTTTACCTAACTAGTGCGGAAAGTGCCACTTGTACAGGTGGCCAGAAATCAAGGGCGGAAAGTCACTTTACGCACGTGTTAGGTACAATTTTTTTTCTACGACCACTTGAATGTGCCGTCAAACAGACGTAAAGAAAAAAAGCCCAATAACTAAAAATCCTAGTGCCGAAAAGTATGGAGATTAATTCATTGTCCTACTAGCGTGTGGAAAAACGCTTTTCTCGCTCGCTCGAAAGTGCCACTTTTCCGCACGCCGTGCGCGAAAAAAATTTTTCACGCACGCTGTTGAGCAACAAAAATTTTTCACGCACGCTGTTGAGCAAAAAAAATTTTTACGCACGCTGTTGAGCACGCTTGTTGTTGAGCACGCTGTTGCTCAGTGATGAATCAGGAAGACTTGAAGTCGACGATGGCATTAAGCAACATGAACAGTGGTTCTTTCAATGTTACCATAAAAATTAATTTTTTAAGCTTGTTAAAGTTTAGTTCTGAATAAAACATAAAATTCGCAGTTTTGACTATTTTTTCATTTATAGTCTGCTAGGTTTAACTAAAATAATGACAAAATATTTTTATATTCCGCACGCTCGTAGGAAAAATATTGTACTTAACGCGGGCGGAAAGTACTTTCCGCACTTATCGCTTGCCCGAACTCCGCTGGCTGTCGTTCGTGCAAGCGCCGGTGCGTGCGGAAAAGTATAACTTTCCGCACTTGTTAGGTAAATAACTATTCAGCACTCAGTGCGAAAAAGTGCAACTTTTCGCACGCAAAGAGTACGCGACTAAAAAAAAATATTTTATTGATAACGATCATGAATGTTTCCCAACATGGAACAGTGCCAGTCATCTTAAAATCCAAAATGGTGGAAATTGGGTCTAACTATAAAAGCCAAATATTTTGCCACTTAGTCTAAACGGTGTTTGTTTCATTTAATTTAAAAGAAAAATAATTTGTCATGCCTAAATAAGAATCAAGGGTTATCACATTGGTTTATCATATTTTAAAATTGTTTTTAATTGGCAAACGATAGTTCCAAATACATATAAGGATAACTTGTGCAATAATGTACTAATAATATAAAAATTAAAGAAATTAATAAACAATTTAGAAATATTCTGATTAGTATTATGTAAGGTAAGTTGCTGACTTTAATAATGTAATATTTTATCAATTAAAACACATTTTGGTTGATATCACTATTTTTATTTTAGCTATTTTTCTATTCCCCAGATCCTATAGAGTCGCGACCCATCTAATTTATTTTTATACAATTTCTCTTCCTCATAAATTTAAAGATGTTTGAATATATGTTCACCAGAATAATTTAAATTTAACTTTTTTCTGGAATAGGACTCTTATTCTGTCATTTAAAAGTTTGTTAACTGAGACTTAAACTAACTAAAAAAGAAAAGGCCATTATATATTATAAGCTGAAATTCTGCTGACCACTATATACACGTCGATCCTGGACTCAAATAGAATACCTCTGCCCAAATTTTACCCCCCTCCCCGGTGTAAATATTCACAAAAATAATATAAAAGCTTGCTGACCAGGTATTTCTAAGCTGAAATTCTGCTGACCACTATATACACGTTCATCCTAGACTCAAATAGAATCCCCTGCCCAAATTTCACCCCCACTCCTGTGGAAATATTCATAAAAATAATATAAAAGCTTGCTGACCGGGTATTTCAAAGCTGAAATTCTGCTGACCACTATATACAAGTTGATCCTGGACTCAAATAAAATACCCCTGCCCAAATTTTACCCCTCCGCCGACCACCCCTGTGGAAATATTCATAAAAATAATATAAAAGTTTTCTGACCGGTTATTTCTAAACTGAAATTCTGCTGACCACTGTATACACGTGGATCCTGGACTCAAATAGAATACCCCAGCCCAAATCTTACCCCCATCCCCACCCCTGTAGATATATTCATAAAAATAATATAAAATCTTACTGTCCGTGTATTTCTAAGCTGGATTTCTGCTGAACACTGTATACACGTTCATCCTGGACTCAAACAGAATCCCCTGCCCAAATTTCACCCCCACTCCTGTGGAAATATTCATAAAAATAATATAAACGCTTGCTGACCGGATATTTCAAAGCTAAAATTCTGCTGACTACTATATACACGTTGATCCTGGACTCAAATAAAGTATCCCTGCCCAAATTTTACCCCTCCGCCGACCACCCCTGTGAAAATATTCACAAAATTAATATAAAAGTTTTCTGACCGGGTATTTCTAAGCTAAAATTCTGATGACCACTGTATACACGTGGATCTTGGACTCAAATAGAATAACCCTGCCGAAATTTTACCCCTCACCCCCTGTGAAGATATTTACAAAAATAATATAAAAGCTTGCTGACCGAGTATTTCTAGGCTGAAATTCTGCTGACTACTGTAAACACGTTGATCCTGGACTCAAATAGAATACCCCAGCCCAAATCTTACCCCCATCCCCACCCCTGTGGATATATTCATAAAAATAATATAAAAGCTTACTGTCCGTGTATTTCTAAGCTGGATTTCTGCTGAACACTGTATACACGTTCATCCTGGACTCAAATAGAATCCCCTGCCCAAATTTCACCCCCACTCCTGTAGAAATATTCATAAAAATAATATAAAAGCTTGCTGACCGGGTATTTCAAAGCTGAAATTCTGCTGACCACTATATACAAGTTGATCCTGGACTCAAATAAAATACCCCCGCCCAAATTTTACCCCTCCGCCGACCACCCCTGTGGAAATATTCATAAAAATAATATAAAAGTTTTCTGACCGGGTATTTCTAAGCTGAAATTCTGCTGACCAATGTATACACGTGGATCCTGGACTCAAATAGAATAACCCTGCCGAAATTTTACCTATCCCCCCCCCTGTAAAGATATTCACAAAAATAATATAAAAGCTTGCTGACTGTGTATTTCTAGGCTGAAATTCTGCTAACTACTGTAAACACGTTGATCCTGGACTCAAATAGAATACCCCAGCCCAAATCTTACCCCCATCCCCACCCCTGTGGATATATTCATAAAAATAATATAAAAGCTTACTGTCCGTGTATTTCTAAGCTGGATTTCTGCTGAACACTGTATACACGTTCATCCTGGACTCAAATAGAATCCCCTGCCCAAATTTCACCCTCACTCCTGTGGAAATATTCATAAAAATAATATAAAAGCTTGCTGACCGGATATTTCAAAGCTGAAATTCTGCTGACTACTATATACACGTTGATCCTGGACTCAAATAAAATACCCCTGCCCAAATTTTACCCCTCCGCCGACCACCCCTGTGGAAATATTCACAAAATTAATATAAAAGTTTTCTGACCGGGTATTTCTAAGCTGAAATTCTGATGACCACTGTATACACGTGGATCCTGGACTCAAATAGAATAACCCTGCCGAAATTTTACTACTATCCCCCCCCCTGTGAAGATATTCACAAAAATAATATAAAAGCTTGCTGACCGTGTATTTCTAGGCTGAAATTCTGCTGACTACTGTAAACACGTTGATCCTGGACTCAAATAGAATACCCCAGCCCAAATCTTACCCCCATCCCCACCCCTGTGGATACATTCATAAACATAATATAAAAGCTTACTGTCCGTGTATTTCTAAGCTGGATTTCTACTGAACACTGTATACACGTTCATCCTGGACTCAAATAGAATCCCCTGCCCAAATTTCACCCTCACTCCTGTGGAAATATTCATAAAAATAATATAAAAGCTTGCTGACCGGATATTTCAAAGCTGAAATTCTGCTGACTACTATATACACGTTGATCCTGGACTCAAATAAAATACCCCTGCCCAAATTTTACCCCTCCGCCGACCACCCATGTGGAAATATTCACAAAATTAATATAAAAGTTTTCTGACCGGGTATTTCTAAGCTGAAATTCTGATGACCACTGTATACACGTAGATCCTGGACTCAAATAGAATAACCCTGCCGAAATTTTACCCCTCTCCCCCTGTGAAGATATTCTAAAAAAAAAAGAAATAAAAGCTTGCTGACCGTGTATTTCTAGGCTGAAATTCTGCTAACTACTGTAAACACGTTGATCCTGGACTCAAACAGAATACCCCAGCCCAAATCTTACCCCCATCCCCACCCCTGTGGATATATTCATAAAAATAATATAAAAGCTTGCTGTCCGTGTATTTCTAAGCTGGATTTCTGCTGAACACTATATACACGTTGATCCTGGACTGAAATAGAATAACCGTGCCCAAATCTTACCCCCCACCTCCACCCCTGTGAAGATATTCATAAAAATAATATAAAAGCTTGCTGACAGGGCATTTCTAGGCGGAAATTCTGCTGACCAATATTTCCACAGGGGTGGTGGTGAGGGGGAGGGGGTACAATTTGGGCAGGAGTATTCTATTTGAGTCCAGGATCAACGTGTATATAGTGGTCAGCAGAATTTCATGTTAGAAATACCCGGTCAACAAAATCTCATCTGGTCAGCAAATTAGGAAGTTCCCAAAAATAAGAGAGCATATTTCAAATAAAAAATGTGAATAATAATAATAATCAAATTGTTTAAAAAGAAATAGTCATTATAGTTATTATAGTGACAGCTAAAACGTAAACACAACGTAAAATTATCTCAAAATTAGATTTTTTCTTAGGCACCCCATAAATTTCATACTTTTTTTTTAAACGGTCAACTTTCGAAAACCGGTTTATATTTATGAAAGGCTGTGATGCCATCGTTCAACAAAAAGCGATCAGTGAACCTTTACGGGAGCTGATTTTATTGAGAGATATGTTTGTTTTTAGAAGAAATTCTTATTGGGTTTTGTACTCTAAATTTAGCTCTCAGTTTGGATTTATTAAAGAAGTTAATTTGTCTTGATCTTACAAAGAGGTTATTTATTGTTTTATGGATGTGCTCCACTTCTTTTTCAAATAAATGCTGGATTCTCGCCTGTAAAATATTTTTAGTTCTATGTGGCAATCTAAATTAGTTAATTTTGCAAAAATTCATAGTCATCGCTTTACCTTTTTATTGGTAGGTTTTATTATTTTAACTAAAAAGTATAATATCTTGAATAAATAATAAATTTCAGCAAGTCTGTTCATAAAGAAGAGAGAGTAATAAAAATGCAAATTTGGCTAATTTTTATATTGAGTGATCAATCACTTTTTCTTTTCTTTTAAAAATTTTCTAATGTAACTCAAGTAAAAATACTTTATTTTTAAGGCGCATTTACACAGACAAACTTTCCTTTGATGTTGAAATGCCGACAGACATTTACACGAGCCTCTTGAGCAAAATGTTCAAAAAAAGTTCGAGCAAAATCTCGTACAAAAAGACTCACGGAAATTTTGGAGAGAATGTTAAGCAAAATTTGTTTGAAGAAATGTTGGTGTAGAAATTTCTTACAAATTTGAATTTTATAGTTTTACGGGAATTCACTGAACTTAACTGAAAATAGAAAGACTAAGTTTTAAAACAAGGTATTTTTAATTAAGTGCTTTCCGACGGAAAAACGATTTGATGTCGAAATTCACATTTTACCTCATAAGCAACTTCGATTGACCTGATTTTTATAGGGGATATGCCAGTATACTTGTAACTTTTTTGGGGTTGTAAAAAAACGAGAATAAAAAAATAATAATTGGCACTTATTTATTGCTGTTGTATGTAAAATGTAATGATAAATATTTACGTTTAAAAAAATATCTCTTTATTTTACTTCCTAGTTTAAAACACAATACAATAATAATCAAGTCAAATTAAAAAACCTATATACATTTTATTAAATCTCAAATATATGAACAAAAGCACGTTCGGTCTAAATAATACCCGTTTATTACCCACTTTTACAACCCTACGATCTCGACCCTTGTCTAAAAAAATATAATTTAGCGGTAATAGACTAGACTTCTGAATCGGAATGTTGCTCCTTTGCATATTGTTTGTTCAGTGTCAGTAATCGACCTTGATTATTACATTAAATTGACAGTAAATATCTATCTTCAGCATTTTCATGAACCTTTTGCTTTTTTAAGCAACCGTTGGGGCCTTACACGAACTAGGTAAATCTGGTGTGAGGAATTAAAAAAAAACAATCAAAGCTAAGGGTAAAGTAAAGTTACACAAATATGTTTAAAAAAAAATCCCCTCCCCACCACTCCTCATAGTCGTGAGGCGCGGATTACCGCTTAAAAGTGCAATTTTTGAGTTTTTGCCGATATTTGAAAAACTCAAATTTTTTCGAAAAGAAAAATTTTCCTGGGTTGTTTTTTTGAATTTAGGAAAAAACCCTTGGAAATAAAAAACAGTCACAAGAAAATCCCAAAAAACCAGCGGGGAAAAAAATCCGGGAAAAACTCTAAGAAAAAAATATTATAAGTAACCCTAATCCATGTGACAAAACTGATAGTCAAGAATAATGTTTCGCTTGCCGTTGGCTTTTTTTCACAAAAATTTAAAATAAAAGTTGGTGTCCCATTTTTTAAAGAATTGAGATCACTGATCACTGATGTGAAATTTTATTTACTCTCATCTTTAAAAATATGTTTCCAAAACAGATAGCAATAATTTGCTCAAAAATTTACCCGAACAAAATGTTCAAAGAAAAGCTCACAAAAATGTTCACGCAAAAAATTTTAGATCTTTTGCACGAGCTTTTGTTTGAGCATGTTCGTCTGTGTAATTGCGCCTTAATGTACCTCAGGTAAAAATACTTTATTTTTATATACCTCACCCTGTTCGACCCGAGAATACAATAGAACCCAAAACCGAGAACAATAGAAGGTAAGCGATAAACTATTCTCATAGGTGCCGCAATTGGGGGAAACTTACATTTTAAGTACCGTGGTATATAGGTATTAGTGAAGAATATAGTAAATATGTGTTATTATTATTATTATAAGTTCTATGAAATTTAATAAAACAAATTACTTTATTAGAAAAAACTTATAAATTAAATAATAAAAATACATTTTAGGAATACAAATAATTATAATATATATACAAAAACGGATTGGCGTTTTAACTATAATTAATAAGCACACCTAAAAATTAAATTAAGGCTAAACAAATGGTTGGTTCATAAAAAAAATGTTACAAAAATAATTAAAATGAAATGGAGGTAGATACGTTTCTTTAAAACCAGTCAAAAATAAAATAGGAATAAATTACTCAGATTCAGAAGAACAGTAAATACTCTCATCATCACTCTCATTTTCTTCCAAAGATATAATTAACTGTTCCACAGTTTCTCGATTAAACAATCAAGTTTCCACATTGTACACATTTATGCCAATTATCTGGAATTATTTTTTTAAATGATTCTTGAAAATGTACCTCCACATCCTTTAATTTATAGGTAGTATTATTCTTTGCCCATTTTCATTCTATTGGATTAAGTTCACAATGGTAAGGCGGCAGTCTTAATAATGTTATGTTTTGTTTTTCAGCCATAGCATAGACAACTTTCTTATTGAATTTTTCTTTGTGGCTATTTACCAATGATAGTAGTTCTTTTTTTACCATAACTGCCTCAAAATTTATGTTTTTTTCTGTAAGCCACTTACAAATATCAGCTTTTTTTCAATTTAAATGTTGGCAAAACACCTACGCCAATGGTACGCTCCAGAAAATGTGTTTTAAATCGTTTTATTACTCTCTCTTCTTTATGAAGGGAAATTGGCGAACCAAATCCGGTTTCCTAAAACACGTTTTGGTGAATGGGGGTAACTCATACCTTTCGATCTTTATCGGATCTCATCAGTAGGACGAGGTAGTCCTAGAGCTGTAATTTATTATTTATTTAATATTTTGTGGTTCAAGAAGTGATTCTACAAAGGAGAGAACAAAGTTTGTCCAAATTTTCCAAACGACACAAAGTCTGTGACGGTGTCTGGAATTTCCGTAGTTTCACAAATCTTTGGATTTTGACACATCAACTCGAATTTTGAGTTTTAATGCGTTGTCTTTTCCAAAAACTTTCTGTGATATTAACTTCTCAGAAAAAAAATCTACAATCTACGTCTAGTGGTAATTTCCACTACTGAAGACTCTAACCGAAGACGAAACGAGCTTGAGAGCGCCTCAGTCAAAACTGGGCTTATTTTAATCATGTATCGGAAAACGCATTGAACCAAATCCGGTTTCTCAAAACACATTTTGGTGAATGGATTTCATCAGTAGGACGAAGTAGTCCTAGAGCTTTAATTTATTATTTATTTAATATTTTGTAGTTCAAGAAGTGATTCTACAAAGGAGAGAACAAAGTTTGTTTAAATTTTCCAAACGACACAAAGTCTGTGAGTCTAACCGAAGACGAAACGAGCTTGAGAGCGCCTTAGTCAAAACTGGGCTTATTTTAATCGGAAAACGCATTGGCGAACCAAATCCGGTTTCCCAAAACACGTTTTGGTGAATGGGGGTACCTCATTGCTTTCGATCTTTATCGGATCTCATCAGTAGGAGGAAGTAGTCCTGTAGCTGTAATTTATTATTTATTTAATATTTTGTAGTTCAAGAAGTGATTCTACAAAGAAGCGAACAAAGTTGTTCAAATTTTCCAAACGAAACAAAGTCTGTGACGGTGTCTGGAATTTCCGTAGTTTGATGCTTTGTTTTTTCCAAAAACTTTCCATAATATCTTGTTTGAAAAAAAATAATAATACCAAAGTTAATTTAGATCCTAAAAGGATACAATACCAAATTGTTATAACTCATAATTCTAAACTTTGTATTTTATTCAAAAATATACATTTTAATCATCAACTCCTATCTTAACTTTGTAGGTTTTATTTTAATATTTACGAGGTGTAAAGCCAAAATTTATTATGATTTTGTGTATTTTCTTATTTATTGCAACAGAGCTCCATCTCCATTAATATGCGTACCTATAACAAATTGTTGTAAAAATTTAAAGTGTCTGTTTCCTTAACCTTTCGATTGACAGTAAATGTTTTAATGGACCTATTAAATACAAACAAACAATTACATCAACGTCGCACATGTTTAATGCATATGGCATAAATGTTCCTTATAACATTATTCACCGAAGAATTCGTACCTTTACCGGCCGCCAGAGACTTATTCGCTAGTGGCTGTAAAGTGGCCGCCCGGACATCGCCGCTTGCACGATGCCCCGGCGTTCGCGGGGGGCTAGAATGCTACAAATCATTGGAGTATAACCTGCGGATAGGTGACGGCCTGCCGTCAGATGGTGGATGGCCGCATTCGCACATTTACCGGCCGCAAGAACATTGCCAACAGATTCATCGGCAAACCGGTAGTGGCTATAAAATGGCCGCTCGGACATAGTCGCTTGCAAGTCGCCTTAAATACCACTAACAAGCAGCCTCGTGACAGCTGAGCGCTTTACAAGTTCTTGGAGCCAGGCATCATTATTATATTTCTATAGTACTTATTAATTCTTAGACTTTATAAACATTGATAAAGTTTGCATTTTAAAAATCTTGGTCATCTATACAATGAGCTTCAGGCTACTGCGAACATAGGGGAAATCAAGTCCAATTTACTCTCCGTGCTGTACAACTGAGGTGGATTCGAAGCACGCTGCAGTGTTATCTTTTGGAAATTTATTTTTTTTTATTGTTTCGTTTTATTTCTGCCTTGCTCGAGAAACAGATTGGGAAGTTCTTAAGTGAAATAATACATTTTTAAAATTAAAAATGGATGTCTACGAAGTTGCCGAATAAGTACAGATAGTCAAATGGTACTATCAAGGTAGACCATTGAGACTTATTTAAGAACTTTTTTTGGAGGATTTTGTAAATCGCCCAGAACCTAGTTTATCAACGATTCATAGGTCTGTGCAGAATTTTGAAAATTTTGGTTGTGTAGCGCCAAGAAACAATAAAAAAGCCACTGTTTTGAATGACGAGCAGGAAGTACGAGATGTGATGATTTGCGCTGCAGTGGAGGAAAATCGAAAGTTAACTAGCCACCAAACTGCCGAAGCAGTTGATACGTCTTCAGCCACTGTCTTACGTGTTCTCAAAAAGAATGGTTATCATTTTTACAAAGCGTCAAAAACACACCACTATCGTCGTATGGAATTTTGCGAAACAATGATGGAAAGGGCTAATTGTGCTGAAAACTTTCTGAGATCTATTCTTTTCACAGATGAAAGCACTTTTCGATTATTGAATCGTCATAACCCAACACACGTTCGATATTGGTCGAGGGAAAATTTGCATTTGTATTTTTCTTTTAATGTTTGGGGAGGTATTGTAGGGGAACACGTAATTGGGCCATTTTTTATTTACGGCAATTTGAATGGTGCTAGATACTTGGATCTACTGCAGCAGCATATTATGGTTTCAACAAGATGGTTGATATCTTGATAATGAATTTTCTAATCGGGTTATAAGTACATGAGGAACTATTTTATGGCCAGCTCGATCACCCGATCTTGCTCCTAATGTTTTCTATCTGTGGAGTTATATCAAAAATAAAGTTTACGGGTATGAAAGGGCTAATAATTTAGAAGAACTTCGGATTAAAATTGAAGAAGCTTTTCAAACTATCACCCCTAACATGCTTGGAAACGTTAGAAGGGGTTTTTATAATAGACTTGGATATTATCTAGCCGAGCAAGGAGGACTTTTCGAACATTTGCTCTAATTTTTTTTTTGACTGGGAGAATCTTTTTGGTTTTTAGAATTATTTTAATTTGAGAACTTGCTTTTATTTGTTTCTCCTGATTATTTTCATTGTAACACGTTGTTAGTGATAAATCTGAGCAGTTGAAAATAAAACGCTTTAATTTATCAGTGACAAAAAACAAGAAAATATAAAAATTTGCGTATTTATTGACCAAATTCCGGTTTCATTGACTACACTCCACATAGCACGGTGGTTAGAGGCGTACTAAACATAAGTTGCGAACGGCGGCGAAAGGCGATCGCAAGCATGAGTGTTGGTTACTCCACTGATAGGTGTGCGGTATCCCTGCATGTACGTACACTGGCAAATTGGACTTCTTCCGGCCTATGTTCGCAGTAGCATGAAGCGGTCTGTATGTATGAAAATATTATGTACTGAAGAAATATAATATTGAAACGAGCGCCATCTGCCTTCTAGACTGACAAATATTATAACTGTTTAATGATTAATTGCTCGTCTAGATGACTCTGGATAAATGCTGACCACGCAACGATTATATTTTAAGTAACAGCACGCTTGATTGCCGCGTCTGGCTAGTAAGATGATATGTCAAAGCGGCTAGCCACCTATATGCCATCTTTAAGGATTTTTTTCGTAAAGAAACCCAAACCGATCAAAAACCGTACCCTTGATTGCCACGTCTGGCTAGAAAGATAATATGCCGAAGCGGCTAGCCACCTATATGCGACTAGCCACACTTTTTTTACCTTGTGGATTTCCTTCGTGCAGCTACATAATATTTCCGAGAGACGTCACACTTGATGGCCATGTCCGACTAGAAACACAATATGCCAAAAAGAGTAAGTCACCCCTTCGCGGCTTTCTGCAAACTATCGGTAAGCAAAGTGGTTTACCAACTAGTGGCTGCCCACCAGTGCGGCCAAGAAACCGCTTTCTTGCCGTAAGGCTTGTGTTTACTGGGCCGCCTACTTACTTACTACTATAAATAAACACTATTAAAAAATATGTTAAAGTTTTAAATTAACTCTGCGTTTCGGACTTCCATTGTCTATATTTTATTTATACACGACGTTTCGATCAGTACAATCTCTGATCGTCTTCAGGTGCAAACTACAATCAATTCCTAAGGCTACGTACTTATATACTGTGAGAAATCACTCAACCTTGAAGTTTAAGAAGTTGGCTCCGCTCAAGGAGGGGCTTCCAAATATTTGGGATTTCAACACTGGTTTTGGTCTTGTAATCTCTGTCCTGTTTGTTGAAATTTAACAAACTTTTTTTTAAATTTCAACAAACAGGACAGAGATTTCAAGACCAAAACCAGGCAAATGCATTCCTTACAATTCCATACGTTAAAGGAGTATCAGAGAAAATTCGAAGAGTAGCGAAAAACTTTAATATTAAAACAG
This sequence comes from Oxystoma pomonae, assembly GCA_963921995.1. Taxonomy (NCBI): domain Eukaryota; kingdom Metazoa; phylum Arthropoda; class Insecta; order Coleoptera; family Brentidae; genus Oxystoma; species Oxystoma pomonae. The sequence continues at coordinate 72,893,326 of OY998166.1, read as the reverse complement.
TTAAAATTCGAAGCCTTCTTAGTAAAACAAAACCGAAGAACAAACAAAATAAGGAATGCATTTACCAAGTTCCTTGTGAGTGTGGTGAATCATACATAGGTGAAACTAAAAGACCACTATCTGTTAGGCTTAAGGAACATGAGACGAATACCCAAAAAGGTGAAACAACGAAATCAGGAATCGCCGAACATGGATGGTCAAAACAACACCGAATGAAGTGGGCAGAAGCAAAGGTTTTGCACAAGGAGTCACACTGGAAGAAACGAAAATTCCTTGAAGCTGCCTTTATTGGGCAGAATCAGGGTATTTTCAGTAAATCAAGTGTTGAAATCCCAAATATTTGGAAGCCCCTCCTTGTGCGGAGCCAACTTCTTAAACTTCAAGGTTGAGTGATTTCTCACAGTATATAAGTACGTAGCCTTAGGAATTGATTGTAGTTTGCACCTGAAAACGATCAGAGATTGTACTGATCAAAACGTCGTGTATAAATAAAATATAGACAATGGAAGTCCGAAACACAGAGTTAATTTCAAACACATCATTGTCTCAAACTTTCAAACACGTTAAAGTTTTTTTACGATTTTTTACATTGTTTGGAGAAGTTAAAGTCGAATCAAAGCACGTGTAAATTGTGTGAAGTAAAATCTAAAAGCGGTAAAATTGACCCCCCGGCATAAACCGTTAAATTTTCTCTACAACAAATTTTCGTTATTTATAGTACTTCATAAACAAAAGTTTTTATAGAGGAAGCAGCGAAATTTTTACGACTTTTTTATGTAACAAGTTTTAGCCTTATGGTTTTTTCAGCAACCACTAAAACTGGCGCAAAATTTGACTTTTTTGATAAACAATTGGTTTATAATTTTCCCAGAACTTTTGTGTGTAGTTTGAGTTGTTCGTTGCAAAATTATTGTGTTAAATATTATAACTATTATAATTTATTATAAAAAAAACTTTTTAGACGTTGGATAAAGAGTTTAAATGAATAAAAATAAATGTAAGAGACACGTCTCATAAAGATAATAATCCATATTATATTTAGTGAAACATTATAAATATGTAAAACCGATATACATATTTGATGAAAAAAACACCGTTAAAGTGAAATAAATTGTTTAATTCTTTTTATTTTGTCAATAATTTATTTTGCAGTGATGCCAATATCACGGTTTGCATAAAACATTGCCAGGTTCTAAAGTTTAAAAAATATATTTTTGAGTTTTGCGTCCCATTTTGTTGACCAATAAAATGACGATTTTTATCGATGTATCACACTTTATACGTGTGTTTCACCATTGCGTAATATTTGATCAAAATACAATGTACAAAATACAATTCGGTCTTTTCAGATTTTCTTGAAGTCCAGTAAATTAATTTCTTTAAACCATTGATTTTGATTTACCATAAAAATTATTTTTTTTTATACCTTCGTAAAAACATGAATTAAGTAATTGTCTTCAAATAACTAAAGCATGGCTTTTTTGGTTCCCGATGCAATAAATTTTTTTTATACCTTCATCAAATTGTAACTCTGCAGATAACTAAAGCATCGCTTTTTTGGTTACCGATGCAAAAAAAACTTTTTTTTTGATCACGGGTGCAAAAAAAGATTTCTGTCCGTTTTTTACCCAAAATTAAAGAGAAATAGCGGAGTATATTAATATTGAAAAAAACTAATTATTCTTGCCTAAAAATTAAGCCATTTTCGCCGGTTTTCACCAAGAATTTACGAACAAATCATTTAAAAATATCGTCAAAATATCAAACTGTCAAAGATTAAAATGTCGCAACAATGCACGTCACCGAGCTATTTCATTTACCAGCCCCCTTCATTTATAGTGTAAGAATGGTGTGTTGCGAAAAATGCTCTTCGAGATTTTTAAAAGTATTTTTCTGTTTTTCTAAATTTTTTTATAAAGGTATTTAAAAAAATAGTGTTAAAAACTCGCGGCTAAACTGTGCTTTTCTTACTCGCGTTTTTAAATACCTTGCTGCGCTCGTTATTTAAACCAACGCTTGTAAAAAAGCACTATTCTAGCCACTAGTTGTGAAAACCTACTATTATTTTATACTTTTTAGTGTACTTTTTTAGAGTCGGTTCAATTTGAGATCCCATCATTACCACCTAGATTAAAAAAAATATATTTTTTTTAAATAGCAGCCAAAATTTGACATATGGGGTATCGTTAGAAGCAAAATCTTTTCAGGAATCCAAAGATGTAAAAAAATAAAGGTTGTGCGTAGGGTCTTTCCGGTGAAACTGGAAGTCACAAAATGTATCAAAAAACGTTAAATTTGATATTATATCATACCCCAAGTTTCATTTCTCTATTTTAAAAAATGCAGAAATAAAAAGAGGGAAAACCACTCCCGTGAGACACCTGGTAGGAAAATTTTAATAAAGTAATTATCCTATACAACTATGAGATAATGTAATGGCCCTTAACTTGCATTGCATATTCTAATATTCTCCTTGTTTTTCAAAGTTATTATTGTTATACATTTTGTGACCCTTGGGCCGTTATAGTATCTCATAGTTATATCAATTATCGTGATTGTATTGTAGTAAAACATACCTACCCAGGTTCGTTTAACCAATTAAAATTAACCAACCAAAATAAATAAAAAGCCCTACGTTGTTAACCCCATAAAATCAACATAATTTTACTTGTCCAGAATACGCCTGACAATAACAAATTTAGGGAGACTTGAGGTAAGGTGTGATATGTAAAATGAACACAAAATTTGAAAAATACTCCTAATTTATTAATTCGAAGAAAAATCAATAGTAGTGTTATTACAAGTAATAATTAAATTACTTGAAAAATTAAAATTACTGTCTCAGTACTAAAATTTGTCATTCTACATTTATAACAATACATTCAAAACTGAAGAGTTTGTGGTTAGTTAGCTGGACATCGCCAGAAGGTACTGAGGTCCCATACGGGAGGCTACTCAGCTAATAGTCGATATTTTGGGCTAATATCTCTAGACTATCCTTTGTTTTTACTTGCTAGGATATTCGCTCAATCAGGGAAGGAAAATGTTAGTAGATTCACCAAGGCCCTTTCTCACATCCTAAATCATACCAAAAATATATGATATATCTATTTCAAAGATTTTTGGTCATACGTCATACAAACTAAAATCCCAGCACAAAAGACAGCAAACGTTTTATTTTAAATTTGCATGGTTCACAGCATAAAACGATTCTATCTAAATATACACATGTTATAAACCAACACATTACATATAATAGAAATAAAAGAACCCTTTGTTTGAAATATAATAATTTTTTAAATACGCATTTTACTGACCTGTAAACAATTCGTTCTACCGTCAACCAAACAGCTCAACTACTATCTCCTGATTCCGAATCTCGTAAAAACACACACACACACACACAAATGCATGCTTCTTTTTTGTTGTTTTTTTTTTAAATTAATACCTACCTATAGGGTACTACAAATCCGAATGAAAGATTTAATATTTTTTAAATAGACGGTTTTCTACAGTATGGTAGTATTTTAAGCTGAGTTATTATTTGGGCATGTTTGTATGGTTTTGCCATCGGATTTAGTCGTTGTCGTATGATCGCCACTTCGTTTTTCTAAAAAATGATATTTTATATTCTAGTATACTTACTTATTATACTCGTGTGGCTATACAATAATATGTTTTGCATAATATTTTCACATTTTACCAATGTAAACATTTCAGATCACTTAACAGACAAATTAGCTACTTAAATTATTAAGAGGCTATTGATCTTCGCGCCCACGTCTATTAATAAATAATTAATTTGGAAATTGAAACTTTATGGGCTAAAAATAGATAATGTCAAATGTAAACTTTTACTACCGAAAACCGATTTAAAAGATTTTCCTACATTTTGATATAAACTTTATTACATTAACTTTTAACCATACAGGGTGTCTCGGTAACTATAAGAACTACAAGTTTGGTCATCATATCTCGAAAACTAGACGTAGAAAATGTTCTGAAAAACTACCAAATTGAAGAACGTTAAAAATGCAAAAAATTTTTCGTTTACAAATTTTTTATCAAAATTATACTTTTTGAGATATTTGATAGAATAGATAGATAGATAGGATAGAATATATTTTTTTAAAATCTGAAATCAGATTTTCATTGTCTCCCAAAAACTGCACATTTCGGCTAATTTGACCAACCTTGTAGTTCTTATAGTTATCGAGATAGCAATAGTGGCCCATGACAATTAAGACCCTGTATAACTATGAGACACTATAAAGGCCCTGCCCGTGTATTTCCCTATGATAAAAAGCGTAGCGGAAACCCCTGCGAAATATATATCAAATTGGCCGGGGCCAATTTATTAATGACGGGCTCCAATGCGCATGCGTCAGCTGGAAGTGTGCTGACTACAGAAATGCCGTGAGTCGACGTTACAAACTCGCTCAAACCCAGATCGAGCCGGTCATATCATGGCAATCTAGATTTTGACCGTTGGCGCAACGATTTTCTTGCATCATGGGTTTTTATGTACAGGGTGTCCCGGTATATTTTGCCCCCCCCCCCAGTTAGCGCCGTTATTATTATTGTTAGAAAAAAACAGGTTAATTGCAAAACTTGTATAACTGTTTGCATACTTTAAGAGTTACCTGTCTAAAATAGCTAATGGTCATTTTTAAATATGCAAAGTGCAACTTTTGGATTTAAACTTAAAAAAATATTCGTAAAAAAAAAACCAAGTGTTATTACAAAGAGCAATTTCTAAGAGCAAGTTTGAATTTTTAAATGAAACACAAATATACCAAATATCAATACCAACAAAATTTAAAAAAAATGGAACCTGAGATCAAAGAACTGATTTTAGATATACTTAATGTGCTGATTCTAAAACTGGCAGCAGATTTTTTCTATCAGCTCTAGTTTTTGAGATAGGACTAATTAAATTTAGTTCTAACAAAAGGCAAAAATAAATAAATCAACATCTGTTTAAAATTCAAAATAGAAACTTGGTATTCAAAACTAGGATCTAATTAGCCAAATATACCTGAAATTGTCCGTAAACCAATATTCCTCGACCTGGTTATTCCGCATTACTTAATCCCATTAATTTTATTAGCTATTTTATATTTGGAATTCCCTATGATCCGATCTCCCCACACCTGCTCAACCCCGACTAATTAGTTTTGGAAACATATTACCTTTTGTCTACCTTTTCGACTTAGTATATTGTGTAGTTTTTGCAAATATAGTTGTGTCATAATTTTTTGTACATTTTCGTCGTTTTATAGTGTTAAAACTAAAACAATGGCATCCACAAGCAGGCGTAGCTGTGTAAACCATCCAGATGTTTTTTGTTATGTATGTGGCGAATACACTTTGAAAGAAAGTAGAAAAACTATTTCTGAATTTATGAAAAGGTCTTATCTTGGAGAGAACCACGTAAACATTATGATGGCTGCTATTTTTGTCTCGTTATTATTAAAGGCATAAATAGGAACAATCGACCTGATCTATATTCTGCAAGAAGACCTGTATCGCACTTCAAGGAAATACCCATTCCAACCTCCAGCAGTCTTCCTGAAATCCCGGAAGATGATACAGAAACATCAACATCTGATGAAGTTCAAAGAATGCAATCAGAAAACGACAGTGAATTTGAAGCAGATTTAACAACTCCTCAGTGTTTTAATCAACAAGAACTGAACGATCTCGTGAGAGACCTATACCTCTCAAAGGAGTGTGCTGAATTACTTGCATCCAAATTAAAAGAAAAGAACCTTCTTTATCCAGGCACTAAATTTTATCGTAAGGGAGAAAAGGATCTGCTGCCTTTATTCACTCAGGAAAATAAGGTGGTATTCTGTAACGATATAAAAAGACTCTTAGAAAAAGTGGGTTTGCCAGAATACACTTCAGACGATTGGCGCCTTTTCATTGACAGTTCAAAACGTAGTACGGTAACAAATATAAAACAATAGCACAAGTTTTGAAACAAATTAAGTACGAAGAACATCAGTGGGCAATTTGTGTTGTTTTTTATGTCTTTGGGACAGCAGAGCTAAAGATCAGCACTGGGTTAAGAGAAATTGGCCTTTTAGAGATACTATGGTTCAAGGAAAACAAAACGTAGTGAATGAACCTTTGGTTACGAGAGAAAAAATCTTATCACCACCCTTGCATATCAAGTTGGGGCTTATGAAGCAGTTTGTGAAAGCGTTAGATCGAGATGGAAATTGTTTTGGGTACTTGTCACGTAAGTTTCCTGGGATTAGCACGGAAAAACTAAAAGATAGTACATTTGATGGTCCTCAAATAAGGCAACTTATTAAAGATCCTCCAGAGTTCACCACATGAATGAATGAGACTGAATCTAACGCTTGGGGTTCATTTGTTCAAGTAGTTAAAAATTTTCTTGGAAATCACAAAGCAGACAATTACATAGAATTAGTGGAAACTATGCTCTTAAATTTTCATATTCTCGGTTGTAACATTAGTATAAAAGTTCACTACCTCCACAGCCACCTAGATTGCTTTCCAGAAAATTAGGTGACTGTAGTGAAGAACAGGGAGAAAGATTCCATCAGGATATCAAGGATAGCCACATGATGGCCGACTACTGTTGGAAATGATAGAAAGTCGTATAAAAGAAAATTTTTAGGAGATAGTGACTAATATGAGTATAAATGTATGTTTTTTTTCGTTACTGGCAATAGCCATAGTTATACCGTAAAATATATATAGAAATTAAAAAAAAGTAAATAATTCCTATTTTAAAAACTAGATCTGATAGACAAAATCTGATGGCTATTTCGGATTCTCCACCCAAAAATTACCTAGGAACAGTTAAAAAATCGCCGGCACCAAAGTGTGTGTTGGCCTGTGATTAGTTTGCAAAAAAAAATGACAAAATCGGTAAGGTCAATGTGCTAGAGAGAGAATAATGTAAGGTTTAATCACATATAGTCTAACACATTATGTTTATGGTGAGAATTTTTACATTTTTCTTGCAAACCAAGAGGTAAAGTGTTGTATTTTTAAAATTAGAAAGGAAAGGGAGATTCAAACATTTAACAATATACAGGGTGTTAACTCTTTAAGTATGCAAACAGTTATAAAAGTTTTGCATTTAACCTTTTCTTCTAGAATTAATAATAACGGCGCTAACGGGGGGGTCAAATTATAGCGTTACACCCTATACCTAATAGTTATTATGTTTAAAACCAATGAACGATGCATCCAATCCCATTCCAGGAATTTATTTTGGGGGGACGAGGCGGTTGAAGATGATATTATAATAACATCTCCAGATGACGTTTTTATAATGCATGATGGTTTAGCACCTCGTCTACAGAACTAAAAACTCTGAACGAATAAAGATTAAAGCCAATCAATTTAGCCTAGTAGGTAGTTTTTTACTTTCTACTTTACTGAGGAAAAAGACCTTTCGCAAGTACAAGTGGTAACCGGCAATGTAGCCATAATTGATAAAATTTAATTGACACAAGGATACTTGTGCTTACAATCGCGGACCTGGTCTCAAATCTAAAGAGGGACAACCAAATTTCAAATTGCTTAATTACCCAAAATTTGTTGTCAAAATAATGCTTAAATCTATACGAAATGGCGAAATTTTTGAAGAAAATTACACACAAAATTTCTGAGAAAATTATCAATGGTGTTATAGCGCCGCAGCCGAAAATTTGTACCTTTTATGCAGAAAACTACTTAAATAAAAAGTCTAGCCCCTCCCTGCTCACCCCGAAATCTAGGCTTGGGTGCTTATTCATATCTTCTTTGTTTTTAATAAAACCAAACGCGCGCGAACGCCAAGAATGAGATTCTAATCTTCAAAGAAAGCAAGACATTTTTGAAGTAGAAGTATTCTGATTATTGAGTTTGCCATTTTACTCTCTTTATATTTTATTTCTGCTGTTATGATGTTGTACCGATTGTAACCGAACGTTCTCCCGGGGGGGGGGGGAGTTAACTCCAAACGTCGGTGCGCCACTGAATACCTCGTTTGCATGGGAATCACATCGATGTGAAATCGACCTCGTCAAAGACTATTCTTACACCTAACCTTTAAACAAAAAGTACAAATTCTATGTAATAGATCTAAACTATAACTTAAATAATAATTAAGATAGCCCTGCACCATGGTTTATTATCTCTGTTTATACTAATCACCTACTCATAGAGAGAAATAATTAAAGTAAAGCAACAATGAAGAAAAATATTACCCTAAGAGAAAACAAAGAAATTTTTAATTAGAAGAAATAATTAAACAAGAAAAAGAGACAAAAAAAATTGATATTAATATCATAATTATGGCGTCAGAATTGCACCATTGCATTCGGGAGTTAGTCGTTCACAGATGCTTTAGTAGGTATGTAATGGGTTTTATATAATTTTAATCGTTTTTAAAATCGACTAAGGACTCCGTTGATAGAATTTTTTACTAATAAGTATGAAAGTTTTTCTGTAGTGCATTTCTGTTAAAAATATTTTCCATTATGGGTTTTAATTGAAAATGTACGAGTCAATTTTTTTAGAAATACACTCATGGCAAAACCAGGTGGACATAATCGGATACCATCAGTTTTTGGTTCGCAGCACTAAAGACATCTGAGCCGAAAGCGTTTTTATTATTAACGTATAAAGTGTCACAACGCGTATTTTTTATGTCCACCATTCGTATAAACAAGATAATTGATGCAAACCCATACATATTTGAGCACCAATTCCGAAAGGTGTGTTACTGCTACAATGTATTAAGTATTTTGTGCGAAAACTGACAATAAAGTTGTAGATACTGGTTGGCTGAATAAAGACTTAAATAAGCCTACTGCGACCGTTGCATAAAACCACTTTAATCAACCTTTTACCTCAATGCCCGATTTTGCCCCTGTGGTGGCCTGTTTTAACAATTATAGGATTTTTTTGTTAATTTCATGGGTTTATTCTGTAGGGTTTGTAGTACTTAGTTGCCAAACTGTCGATTATAAATCAAAATTATTTAGTGATATAAATTGTTTTTAATTTAGCTATCCGGTTTTGCCCCTTCTTCCCCTACCCTATATATTGTAAGGAGTCCAGTAAAAAAAAATATGATTCCGAAGTCATTTTGAGTTTTTAACTCAGAATTATACTAAATTCGTTTGCTAACCCGGAATTATGATAATCCCGACTTGCTAAATAGCAGTGGCGGTCCCAGCCATTTGAAAAGGAGGGGGCAGTTTCGATACGAAAAAAAAAGAATAAAGAAGAAACTTAGCAACTACAAGCGCGGATATGGTCTCAAATCTTGGCGGGGGTACTCAGATTTTTAAGTCGTTTATTTTTATTGCATTATATGAACGGTATTATAGCGCCGCAGGCGAAAATTTTAAATTTTCTGATTTAAAATTAAACTAAAATTGTAAAGATGTCAATGGTTTCAAAGCGCAGCAGGGGAAAATTTTTAAGAAAATGACTCTACAAATTCCATTTTTAACACTAAATATCAAAGGTGTTATAGCGCTGCAATTTAAATAATAAATGTTTTCATAAAAAATTTAAAACAAGGGAAGGGGGTGTTCACTACTTATTCCGACTTGCTAACTCGAAATTACACCATATCCGACTAATACTTATTCCTACTTGCAATTATACTAATTTCGATTGCTAACCCGAAATTATAATAATTTCGACTTGCTAACTCGAAACTATATACTAATTCCGACTTGTGAACTCGAAATTACATCAATTCCGACTTATACTAATTCCGACTTGCAAACTCAGAATCATACTAATTTCGACTTAAAAGCTGTAAATTATACTAATTCCGATTTTTCAACTCGCCATTTTACTAATTATGAGTGAATTGAGGAAGAAAAAGCTACTTCATTTTTTTTGAAGTGTATCGAATGCCCAGCTCTTTCAAGAGTTGTATATATTATACTCCGCCTAAGCGGTTAAAACGCGTTCAATTCAAGAAAGTCTGCTCTTTTCTTATTAGCTTATAATTTTTAATGTTTAATTTAATTTGAAACTTTATTCCAACTAAAACTGCAACTTATATAAACACCTAAAATACCTTTACTTTTGTTTATAAAATCAAGTTTGGAATTTTAAAAAATTGGATCTGGATACTGTAGTTACTGATCATTAGACATAGGAAACGACTGGAATTTGGTCTAGATGGGTAGTAAACACATTTTGATTGAATTGGGTCAGTTTGGACCATAAAAACGCCACATGGGAGCGATCCGAATATGAATCTAATTTTAAAATAACGCAGTAAACAATGATGAACATCATCGCAGAAAATAGTCTGACACTTAAAGTTTATTGAAAACCAGTGGCGCTTAGCATCTTGATAATTATTTTGCAAATATTTCCTAATGGTCAAGAAATTTAAGTTTTTTGCATTTTGCTTTAAACTGGTGGTTACTTAATTTTGTTGCATTTTTCGGTGTATTGCAACAACCTTAAAATTTTGTTGTCTATCACCTGGTTCCCATCTACGACTCTTTCGTGAGTGCTCACTCACGCGTCAAATGATGTCAATATGAAATGTTTTGACAGTCATGTGACGCGTGAGTGAGCGCTCATGAAAAAGTCGTAGGTAGGAACCGTGTGTGAGAGAGATGAAACTTTTTGGATCGCCAATAACTTTGGAACCAATGCTTCGATTTTACATGCCTCAAAAAATATATTTTTTTGAAAGCTTCGTTCTTTATAAACATAAAAATGTATTACTTTTTAAAATTCGTTAAAAAATAAAGACGTTAAAAACAATTGAATTAAGTCCTATTTATACTAAGGTGAAGCAATTTTAATGTTGAATTTTAAAGTTTGATATATTGGCTTTTTTAAATGCCTTAGTTTATTAAAATCGGCTTAGCATCTGTCAAATTATAATCGAAGTAAAGAATTCATGTTACTTAATTTAAACTATGTTTATCAAAATATGGCAAAAATACACCAAGAACAAAGACCCCTTGCATTTTCACTTCTTTACCGATTCTATCAAATCATACATTTTTATGTTTGTGAAAAATTCAGCTTTCAGAGAAAAAAAAATATTTATTTTTGCCATTGCCATTCTTGACACTTGTTTATTATGTCACAAGTACCAAAATGACGTTCATTACGTCGTACAAACGTAATGAAGGTCATTTTGCTACTCGGGGTAGCATATATTTCCAGTTATGTATTTCTTTTAAAATTAGACTATGATTTTAAAGTTAATAGACAATTCAAAAAGTCCTATTTTTTGTGGCTCACCCTATTTACATTCTTCGAACGTTGGTTTTCCTGAGCGCAATCTGCAACTTCTCTACTATCTTTCTGAAAAGTGTTGTAATACTCACACCATAATCTACTAATTAGAAGGAAAAAACCATGCAGAAGAGGTCCGGCCGCAGACAAATAACATGCATTAAAAATCTTAATTCTGCATGCGATACGGGCCTCTTCTGCCACTACACTTTAAGTGTCTATTACCTATCACTTAAAAAGCTATGTAGTTTTAAAAAGCAGGTCATGACAGGAAGCAATTGTGACTCTTCTCATATTATGGCCTATTTGCAGAAATTTGATGACATAAATGACTTAAGGTACCCATTCACATACAGTTAATATGTATGGTACAGTAGTCAGTGAATGGAGAAAAATCGTCAGTTGAAATCGTACGATCCTATTTTCAAACTAGCTGGAAGTTTTCGTGATTTCGTATTTACGAAATGGCCGATTCAAGCAATAATACGACGTTTTTAACGGAATTTATTGATATTTGTAGGCAGATTTGTCAGAATTTGTTACTTTTAAAAAATAGAACTGCATTGAAATTTAAACATTTTGACGTGCCATATACTAGCTAATATTTGTTGTTATTAAAATCTACAATTACATTACAAATTGGTAAAATTATTAAAATTATTTCATTTAGTATTACTCATTTTTTCTTAGTTTTAAATAATTTTTCTTAAGAGCCTTATAAATAATAATTTTTCCGAGGGCTGAGGAGAAATAATTGCCGAAAATATCAAATATTCCAAACTTGGCCCTGTTGCCAGATATCGAAGTGTTACTATTACTCGTTCTTCGGCTGTAATTGCCTTTCTCATTTTAGTATTTTTCTTTGATATTATCGGTTTAACCATGCTTAAGAGTTTTTTAAAACATGTGTCATCCAGTCTGAGGTAATTTTTAAGGTCTTCTGTTGCACTAGTTCTTAATTTTTGCACCAGTCTCATATGAAATAAATATCACGTTTTAACAACCAAATGTTTACCCAAAAACGTTTTTTGCCTTTGTTGTCGGCTCTTGCAATAATAATAGCACAAGAAGTGCGGCTATTTTTTTTTCTAATCGTACAAAACATTTGTCACTACATGTTCGTTGTTCGAATAGCACTGAAAACTGACGAAATTTTTGTGTGTGTGGTGAAAGCTCAGTTTTCCTTCAATTCAAAAACTGACAGTCCTAAAACTGAAGGTCGCATAGTTTCAGAAAACTGAATGGTGTGTTGCCTGAGAAAGTTCATGTCTTCAGTTTAGATGGTACAATCTTGGAACTGAAGGCAAACTGTGTATGAATGGGTACCTTTACACACTGTGAAGCTATCAAAATGAAGTCACAGCACACTAGAAAGAAATGGAAAATATTAAAGATCTCAAAAACGGCCCAACCAAACTGTCACATATGCTATATTGTTTAAAAGGAAATTTTATCATAAATTCAAAAATTAAATAAAATATGGGATGTTCCATAAGAAAAATACTAACATTGGCTTATATCTTGGACACTAAAGACTGTGAAAAAAATCTGAAAAGACAGTTAAACTCTTTGTCAACAAGCCCTTTACATCAAAAAAGAAATTTCAGTAATAACAAAGTTACAGATCTTCTCCCAAAATGTAAACTTTTCAAAACCCCTCGTAGCTTGTAAATGTCTTGAAATATGAAGATGCAGTTTGCACCTTCGATCTTCTCTTGAAATTTGACCCTCGCAAGTGAGGGTCAGTTTTGTTCTATCTCGCCTGGAAGTACCTTAAACCCCCCAAAAGTGTCTTGCAAAACTGTGTTTGTCAAACTTTAAATAGTTTTCAACATACCCACATACTTAATTGTTGTCACAATTTAAACTTTTTCATTTTCGGCAAATAGATTTATTTGTTTTAAATCGATGTGTTTACATTTATATTCCGTGGATATTATCATAATTTTCTTTTTCAGCATTAAAGTTTACTTTATTTGTTTTAAAGTAAATGTTAATTTTACCAAGTTCAACATTTATTCTTTCTACAACTTCCAATACCGTATCATCAGCATATTGTTTCAAAGAATGCTTAATATAGACATTGAGTAATAAAGTTCCCAAGATACTTCCTTGTAGAACATCGACTCTAATATCAAGACTTTCAGGCATAAAACTAACTACTTTGGTTTTTTCTTCTTCTTTCTTTAAAGTATTGTGTAAATAAAGTCAGGGATACTCTACTTTCCACTAACTCCATAGTATTTTAATTTATCTAACAATATTTCATGACTCATAGTCTTAAATACCCTCTTTAGAGCAATAAACACTGCAATTAATATTTCCTTGATCTACTTCTATTTTCCATTTACTAACTATAAATTGTATAGCTGTTCCACATGAGTCTTTAGAGCAAAAATCTGACTGATATTGATATTCTATAATCAAATTGTTTGTTGTAAAATATGAATTAATTTGATTATAAATAGCTTTTTCTTGCAATTTTTCCAAAGAAGGTAGAGTGTGTATCGGTCTAAAGCTGCCTGCTTCGTTTAGTCTTCAATATTTTTCCAGTCTGCAAGCAGTTATTTGCAAAATAAAGTAACTGAAAGCCGACAACTTAAAAAATGGATTTTAAAATTTTACCACATCTCTTGGGTTTATTTTATTATATTATCAATTTGGGATATAAAAATCTTTAAATCGCTTATATTTAATACTTGAAAATGTGCAAACTACTGGTAAATCAGTAGACGACCACCTATTACAACTACTGATTAAGGCCATAAAAACGGCATAGATTTGACAACACTGCTTTGCTGTTTTTGGGCCCATGTTTACCGGGCAGAATATCGGAAACGAGAAAACGGAATCTGCTGAAATTTGGCAGGAATGTTTATTTTTGAATTCCTCACAACCGTATCCAGACAGTTTTTTGCTGGATTCTTTCATTTTCGAAGTAAAATAAACACGGCTAACAATAGTCAAAAATCTTACCTGGCTTTTTCTTTAGCTTCGTCTATAATACAGAAATCTGTAAAAGCGATTTTGGGATTTTTTATTTTTTGAAAAAAATACACCAAATTTTCAAAAATCCTTTGGATACAGTTGTAGATTTTTATAAATGCTGATAACAAAAAAGTTATGGTTGTTTTCTTTGTAAGCAATATTCTGCCGAAATTCTGAAATACCAAGGTAACGTAATTTAGTAGGCTCAAGGAAACTTGATTTTGTTTGATTAGAGTATTGGAATTCAGGTTCCGCATAGCCACCGGCCACTTGTCTAATGGAACATTGAGCCAATAAATTGATACATGTCAAGTGATAAAAATAATACGGAAATTTGTTATTTTTTTTGATGTTGAATAATAGTTTTTCTTTTGATTCTTTTTAATTTCGAGATATTGCAATCCATGAAGCATGAAGCCGAGCATCAAAACCTTTTAAAGAAGCATTAATAAATGGTTACGTTCCTAATAAGTTATACTTTTCCTCATATATGGTGTTCGCACCGTGTTATGAACGCTACATGATTTCACTCGAAATGGTATTAGTGATGCAACCTATTGTTGATCTTTCAAAAAAATAGCAAAGCAGTGTTGCCAAATATATTCCGTTTTTGTGGCCTTAAGTCATGTATGTCTTGTACACTTTTAACAAAAAATTTATTAAAATTATTCGCTAGATCGGCATCTGTGTTTAAAAAACTATTTCCCCAAATAGAAATATGACTTTAGTAGTAGTAGTAGTAGTAGTAGTAGTATAGGGGCGGGCCGTGGGACTGGCAATAAGGCCTCTTCATGTCATACCCCGTTCCTTACCCCGATGACCCTACTTCCGCCGCACCTCTCTCTCCCTGTCTGCTTTACGAAGTTCAGTATGTCGGCCCATTTGAGCGAGTGCAGCTCTTCTTCCTTTATCGTGGGAAATCCCCACTTCAGCTCCCTTGATCTGGCATTTTCATCACACTTTGCTATCAAGTGCTGCGCCGATTCCTCTTCGAGCCCGCTAGCGGGACACACGGGATCTCCTGCTATTCTTATTTGCGTCAGATGTTTGTTCAGCCAATTGTGCCCAGTCAGCATCCCTGTCAGCAGACCAATGTCCTTTCGAGTCTTACCTAAGAGCCATTTAGTTCTGTCTACATTCGGACCATCCACGAATAGCTTGGACTGTCTGCACTTTGACTCTTGCTTCCAGGATTTGATGAGCTCACTCTGAATCTGTTTCCTTGTTATTCCCAGAAGAGGTTCCGGTCTAATGTATTGGGTTTCGGCCCCTAGTCTGGAAAGTTCTTTCGCTTTTCTGGTATTCTCTCATGACCTCGGACCCACATCAGTGTCACCCTTTTGTCTTGAGCCAGTGCTTGCAGTGCTTCAACGCACTCCTCCACCAGACTACTGACTATTTTGGGTGCACTTAGAGCATTGAGGGCAGCCTGGCTGTCATTTCTGACCTCGGGTAGGGTTGCTGCCATGGTAATGGCATACACCTTCGCCTGAAACACCGTAGAGTTCTCCAAGTGGATAACTCTTCTGAACTTCTAGGTTTTCCGCGTACACTCCTGCGTCTGTTGTCTGCCAGGCTGATTCTTCCCTTTGCCACTCATTCCGTTCTGTTATTGTGACCTTGTACTTTTTATCGAACCTCCATGGCCTAAGCGGTGCTTTCACTGGCAGTCTTAGGAGGGGCAACTCTTTCGTCGCCAGTCCCTTGACCACCAGATGGCCCTCTCTTTCCTCCCTGCCCTTTCACAGTCCCTGGTCCCTTAATCGCAGTTGCGTCGCCATCGCCTCTTTCTTGATCCAACTTGGAAGCGAGGGGAGACTTAAGATTGTTTCCAGGGCGTGGATGGGGGATGCGCCAATCATCCTTCTGCAGAAGAGCCCTTGCAGGCTCGTAAGCTTTTTGGATATGACTTTAACTTAAATGGTGAAAAAACAACTCGAACCCGTCAATTCGTACAAATACCTGTGTTGCCAGCTCAGAGCGAACCGTCTAATAGCGGTTTCCATTTGTAAAACTGGTGCACCACCAGTGTACAACTGAGTCGGTGCTGCTGTTCTATTGGGAGTGTACTTTTTCAGTTTTGATGTTCCGTTGGAAAACTGATAATTTCGGAAACTTTTTCGCGCCTTTATATTTTAAGTCAAAACCCTTTAATCAACCTCAAAAAGAGTTTTTCATTAGTCCTAAGGTACTTTTATATACATTGAGTCAGGTGTTTGAATGAAACGAATGATTTGGGTGCAGTTTTTTCATGTTCTATTCAATCTGCACTCAGACTGCGCTGACACAATTTTTTGACATCACCAGGTCAGTGGGGGCGCACCAATTTAACCAATGGAAACCCCTAGAAGGTTTCCTGCCATGCATCGGGACTTCCGCATGCATGTTAGAGCATTTACAATTTGTGACATTATTTATTATCAATTTTCAAATTTATTCAAATAAAGAATGTAGAAAACTAAACTTTCGTGTTCTCCGCTACTGTCTGTGAAAAAGTATGACATAACGTCGAATAATTGGCTGTAAAATAATACACATAAAATAAAACACAGTAATTATTTATTATTAAAATGAAAAAAACAAACTAGTTTAGCTTTTGAAGTAGGTACGGCAAATCAACTTTGTCAGTAATTAAATAATTGGATTATTTAATTAACCAACAAATTGGACACTTGAAGCATGTCGTAGGGCAAAAAGTTAGACGGAATCTTCTTTGATTGAGGAATTAGCCGAATGTTTTTTAGTTTATCATTTTTCAAAGCTTAGTTGACTTTGCATTATATTTAAAAATAAATGGTGCTAGAAAGCACGGATAGTCCACCATACAATCAATTATTTTATATTAAAAGAAAATGAAAATATCTCGAACACTGTAGCTTTGAAAGATTTGAACCTTATAACACAATTTTTGGGTAATATTTACGAAAACCAAAATCTGAAAACCGCATATCAATAGCTGCTCTACTTCTAAAGTTACGATTTTTTTATATATTTTAATTTTTTTCCAAATAACTCGGAAACTAAAGCTCCCACGAATTTGAACTTTTATAACAAAATTTGTAGTCCATATTCATGGAAACTTAAATCTGACAACCGTATATCGCTACTTGCTTTTGTTCCAAAGTTCCAGACAACTTTTTTACTCGATTAAGGTGTTTTGGAACCTTAGTAACTCATTTTTAATAAAATTACGAAAAGTCAAAATTTCACGATTTTAATAGCTCCCAGACCATATGGTATGGTGGACTAATAATTTGAAGAAAATGATCCAGTTAGGTCTACTGTAGATTAATATTTCTAGGTAATGTGGTAAATAGGTTGCTGTTTGTAAAAACATATACAGATTGGACCCCACACGACATACGTTGGAGAAAGGGGTATCAATGGGGGGGGGGCCTTTCTCCAACGTACTCTCTCTCTCTCTCAAAGGGGGAGGGGGCTTGAAGTGAAATAGATCATTTTGAGTAGTCGGCTTTTTTATGTTTCGATTTCATCATGTTTCGTAAAGTCAAAAGCCTTAAATCTAAACATCAATATCTTGGCACCAAATTTAATTTTCGGTGTTTTATTTTAAGTTTTTATTTCTATAATAATAGTAAAAAAACCAATGGTCTTCGATCCTGGAAATAAATTTTTAGATCAAGGCCAACGCCCAGTCAGAAAACTTCGAAAGTCTCATAAATCTGCCCACGGTTTTTCTCAGATTTATTGTTTTTTTGATAATCTGTAACAACCATCGGCGTGCGCAGGAGGGCGGCAGGGGAGCCTAATATATCAAGATAGAAGAACATTTTTTTTGTGTGTGTGTGCCAAATATACCACCAGTACTACCATAATATAATAATAATATTAATTCTTATTAGCAATGTAAGGAAGAACCTTCTCCTCTGAGATATGTTCTATTCTCCCTGGACCAATAACGCTGTTTCATACCCTAGTTCGATGAACGCTCAAACTTTGTTGATGGAAACTTTCGCCTGCGTACGCGGGCTAAACGTGACCTTTTTAGACGACTGCCGAGGTTTCCCGAATGAAGAAATGTTAAGTCGGTTCCGGATCAATAAAGCACTATATCTTGGATGGCGTGGTGGTTAGTAGAGGCTGGAGAGTTGAAGATCTACAGTGAATTTTTGGGGGAATAATTTTTTTTATGCACTTCCCTCCCTACGCTCGGGCTACAAACCTTTTGCCGCGGGATTAAATGTGGCACTTTAGTCCCTAGGTTTATAATGTACTGTTTTAACCCTGCCAGTTACGCAAGAGCACGTGCTTGCGAAAGGTCGTTTTCCAAAATGACAATTTGCAAGAGCAAACTACGCTCAACTATGAAGCAAGAAAGACTTGAATCGTTGTTGAACAAAGAATACTACTTTATTAGGTCAGTTTTAGTGTAAAAAATATAGATGTTTCAACTGTTTCTGTTTAAAGAATTAATAAAAAATATGTAATTTATTATTATTATTATAATTTCTTATTGTGCTACGGCCCTCCCTAATCCAAAATACTGTGCACGCCTGTGGTAACAACTTTTCACGAACCGATTAAAATACAAAATTGGGGGCATTTTTAATGATTTAGACAATTGTTTGAGGAAAACTAGAATTTTCTTTATTTTATTTAAACCTGTAAGGCTATGAGTTTATTACTTTCGCGCGTTTAGTTTGAGAAATATATTTTACGGAAAAAGCTGTTACCAAATATTGAAAATATTTACTCTGATTGTCATTCGAAAATACTTCCTAAAAGCAGTTTCAATGAACTTTTGTTTTTCTAATGTGAATCTCTGTGCAAATCCTTGATTCCTGATCATTTGTGATGTTCTTTGTTTCAAACATGATTTGCTATGCCGCTCATTTAGGAATTTCCTTTAGTTGATCTCAACAGATATTTTTTTCTAGTTTTACCAATATAGAATTTGCCGCCGTTTTAGTAAATCATTATGTCGTCTCTCTTAAATTATATAAATAAATAAGGATGAGGCACCAGATACTTGGACAGCCGAGCCTGGGGAGCCAGGTGCTACTAATACTGCTATTACTACTACTATAGTGGAGGCGCTGTGGTCGCAACGTAAGCAACGAGTGCAGTTAGCTGTTCTAGTATCGCATTCACCATAAAATCGGGCCACGTTCGAAACATGCTATAAACAAATCACAAATTTAGTGCCTTTTGGCTTTGCTTGAACGCGTTAGGTATAAGTATACGGATACGTTTAAATAGCGTTGATTATTGGAAAAGCATTGGCGTTGTGGTGGCTGGTAAACTTTTTGGTTAGAATTTTTTGTTTTACTTTTACAAGAGCAGTGTCTTATGTGACCACAATGGTTCAAGATTCTTCGTCGTCTTGCTCTTTAGAAGATTTTTATTCCGACGGGAATTTTATTAAAGGAGCCTAATAAGAATCGTTGACGTTTAAAAAGTGAAAAAAGGAACAGATCACGAAGAGAAAAGGAAGCAGTAAAATTACAACTTAGAAATGTCAAATTTTGTGGGTTGATTTTGATTTTACTTAAATAAATCACTTTGTTTTTTTTGTGTTTTTTAATAAAGTAAACTTATATCTACAAAACAGGGAACTATAGCAGAGTGAAAACCTCCGCGAACAGTTCGAGGAGAACGCTGTGATTTGCTACACCGACGGGTCCAAACTGTCGGAGAAGCAAACCACAGGATCGGGGCTTTACGTGGAAGACCAGGAGGTTCGAAAGAGCTACCCGCTCGGAGAGCAAGCCACGGTCTTTCAGGCAGAGGTGTATGCCATAATAATGGCTGCAACCATGGAGGAAGTAAAGAACGGTACGGAGAAGCAGGTTTATATATGCTCCGACAGCTAATTGGCCCTAAAGACACTAAAGGCGCACAAGATCAACAACACCCTCGTGGAGGAATGTGCGGATGCACTAGAATCCTTGGGAGGGGGCAAACAAGTGACACTTATGTGGGTACCGGGACATATGGGTGTGCCGGGGAACGAGAAGGCCGGCGAGCTCGCCAGGATCGGGGCAAGAACCCAGTATATAGGGACGGAACCACTCCTAGGAACAACCACTAGGAGGCAATTGCAAAGTCGACTCAATAAATGGGCCAACGATGCCATGGCGACCGCTTGGAGAGAAGAAACAGAATGCAGACAGACCAGAGACTTCGTGAAGGGCCCGGATGTATGCAAACAAAAATGGCTTCTGGGGAGATCACGAAGGGACACTGGTCTGCTGACAGGAATCATAACAGGTCACAACCGACTAAGGAAGCACATGACCCGGATCGCGGTGGAAAATGACTCGACCTGCCGGGCCTGCGGGCGGGCAGAAGAAACATCTCGACATGTTATAGCGAACTGCTAAGCATACCAGAGGACGAGATACCAGATATTCGGTTCTCCGAACCTGGATAAGGAGGACCTGCACACGCTCAAACTTTTGGATCCGTTAGAGTAAAATTTTCGATCGCGCAAGTACTGTCACTACCTAATCACCTTTTGCGGTTTCGAGGGCGCAACAACAAATCGATCGTTTTTAGATAAAAATTAGAATCTATTTTGAACTTGATTAAGCTGCATGTCTAAACGGTTTTTTAAACCTTTTCACCATTTTTGCAACGTTTGATGTTGATTTGGTGGAATGACGTCAAAATTTTGATCGCAACGCGGAGAAAAACGCAACTTATATCTGGTATAATTTGTAATTCAATTTTTCTCCCTATTACCTCAAAATTACAGGTACCCTTAGAAATAAATTTTCGCCTTTTCGGCAAAAAAATGAAAAAATGTGCTTTGTGTTTATAGTTCAGTCAATTCTAATTGATATTTGACTCCAAAAAGTATGAATATCACATGACCCGTTTTGAATTTTGCTTCGACATTTCCTGAGCTAAGGTCCTGACAGAAAAAGAAGAATCTCTAAAGATAACATGGGTTTAAGTAAAAGTTGACGACATTATTGTGCTTTAGGTGAAAAAAATGAAACTCTATGAAGATCGGATGTCTGTGATAGGAGATGTGAGCCATGAAATAATGGCGAACTAAGGGGGGGGCGTGAGGGGCGGTCCGCCCCGGGTCCCGGTTTATAGGGGGCCCCTTGGGATCCCACATGTACAAAATTATCCAAATACCTACTTTAAGTTATAAGATAAAAGCACCAAGTATACACACACAGGGGGGCCGCTTTCTGGAAAACCGGTTCATGCATAAATAGGTATAAGATACCTAAAATGATAGAAAAAGACATCCGGTACGCACAATCTCTCCCTCAGTCTGTCTTGCATCCGTCTAGGAAAGAAGTGCTTCAACCACTGACTTTCTATTTCAAAAATAGATCACAAGTTATAGTTTAATTTTTGTTTAATAATTTGAAACAATATGTGCAGTAAAAAAACTGACACAATTGTCAAAGATATAAAAATCTTACACTTGCTTATTTCATTACTCGAAGAAAATTATGGTTCCCAAAGTTGAAACCCTTAAAAGTATATTTTTAATTTTATTAGTTTGTTTAAATCAATGATTCATATTTCTGAATATATTAAATTGATTATTTATTTGGTAATAAACATTAATATTCGTCTTCGAGTTGTTTAAATTTTCTTAAATTTATTGTCAAATATGAATTTTGCAATTCAGTTTGAATTCCAAAATTATTTACGCTTCACAATGAGCCAAGAATGGACAACAAGTCTGGAGATTTTATCCATTGCGATGGAAGTGACTAAAAACATCGATTTTAATGAAGTTATCCAAACGTTTGCAACGGTAAAAGGTAGAAAAAAAAGATCTATTTGAATTAATTTTTTCAGCTTTTTTTAGTTAGCTTAAATTTCTTTTTGTCAATAGGTACCTGTAAATATCATATTTATAAAAATTTTAGGATTTAGTATTGTGATTTTGTCAAATATACGTGTATAAAAAAATCAGAGGGGGGACCCCATCTGAAGATACCGCACCGTGCCCCACTTTTTCTCATTACGCCGCTGCCATGAAAGAACGTACTAACTACGTAACTACTAAACACCTTCGGAGAATTTTTCTCGTAACTTGAAAAGTACTTTGTATATTTTCGTGATTGGGGCGATATTTGAAAGCAAAGAGGCGTAACCAGGATTATAATTTAGGGGGCTTTAATATTTGGGAAAGTTAATTTAAAAAAAAAGTGAGACTAAAATGTTTTTGTGTTTTATTTTCTATGGTGTTTTTTAATTTAAGATCATAGGCAGAATATAATTTGAGGGGGGCATGGGCTTTAAAAAGTCAATAAATAAGAAAAATGTTAAAAACAAAAACCAACTGTATATTTTTGCATTAACATTTTTTATCTCATTTAATCAATGAAGTGAGTACTCTTTAAAGGTATAAGCAGTGGCGTTTCCAGGGGTGGGTTTAGGGTTTTTTGCCCCCTAGATCTAACGAAATGAATCTAAAGAATAAATTCTCTCAAAAATCAAGAATAAATTGTTATCTGAAACTATGTTGTTACTTAAGTCCCCCCAGAAACCTTAAGCCCCCTCCCCCTTAGAAACAAAATTTTTGCATACTCCACTAAGTATGGGCCAAGTTTTGGTGTTAGGTTAGGTTTTAGTCGGTTTGTTTTTCAAAGCAAAATCAAAACCCACTAAGTTTAAACTTACCTAAACCTCTGTATAAATCTCAATCCATTCGAATAAGAGAAATTTTTACATTTTGTATTAATTTATATGGACCCCTCCAGGTATTTATCACTTTGCTAAGATAGAATGTTAAACTACCAACGAAAAACGGACAAAATAAAGTGTAACTCGGATTTTACATTCTTTTTTTTTTAAACAAATTGGCGCCGTTTTGATCCTCATCCAAAACCGTTCCCCCAAACGGGATTAAAAAAAGTTTTTACTTTTAATTTGTATGTTTTTTTTTTAAAACTAACCCTCCCAGACAATCAAGCTCTCCTAACATATAATCCTGAATACGCCCCTGTGTAGTATTCAAGTACCTTCCAAATGACACCCCAATTACAAAAATCTACAAAGTACTTTTTATATTACTGTTTAGTAGTCATACGTTCTTTCACGACTTACGATCCTCATAGAATTTCATCGTTTTTACCTAAAGTACAATATCTTCCGTGCAGGATTGGAGAGGTGGGGGGGGGGGTATTATGAAAGCGCAAAAATAGCTGGACGTTAGTTATGGACATCCACATGCCACATTGTTTTCTTGCCATATAAAATTTTTGCGACCCTCAAAAACTTTTGTCTTTTAAGTATATCTTTATATTGCTCAAGAGAAATAAAACAAGCTGTTCAAATAACATGCGCTTTTTAATACACGCTGTTTTATTAACACGAATGCTGTCTGTGATATAATTTATACCATTTCAAATGGCTTTAATACATGTGCATCAAAATAGACTGCCCACTGAATATGACCGCATACCGACCCACATCAACATTTCTTTTTGTGGACAGTGCGTCGAGTAGCACTTGTCTTACAAAAGGAAAATTATAAAAAATATGTTTTCTAAAGGTAAAAAAAAAATTAATGATTTGCTTTGCATATGGATGATAGAGGGTAATTTAAAACGCATCACGGAGTGCGACAAAGACTATGTTATCTGACTTTAATGCGTTTTTTGAATCAGGGTGGCCATGCACGCAGGGGAAACGCATATAATGGGAACCGGGTGTTAAATTCCAAATCCAATCCAAAATTTCAAAACTATACATAATTTATTATGGCATAAGGCAAGTAGTTAAAGCTATTTATTAACCACAAAAAAAGACACAAACAAATAATTTTACGTTTTGCCAATTGAATTATCTTTAAAAAACTTTACGGCATTTTCAAAAACTAATCTAGCTCGAAATAAATTTTTGGTCCAATTTTGATTTAAATCAGTACAACCGTTTTTGAGAATTCGTGCTCAGAGTACGATAAACGCCCAGCAAACACGGTTCGCTCGGGCCTTCGTCGGTCCGATGTCGATTGCCGAATTTGTCGTCATCGGCACGACGTCGATTTACGACATCGGACCAGCAGTATTTTTTGTTCGCTTTGCGATGTAGGCCCAATGTATGTTTGTCGATGCAGCGTTAGCAAATTTTACTTTTTGCTGACATCGGCATACCGCCGCCGTACGATTAAGGTCCGATATGGTTTAACCACATGGTACCGACCATCCGCCCATAACTGCTTAATTTGGTCGGTCTAACGTAGGCAAGCTGGTCTCGGCCCGACATCGGTAAACTATTCCAGTCCGATAATAGTTTCCTAAAGCGGTCCAACGTCGGCGATTGACGGAGGTCCGTCGGTGGTAGCTTAAAGCGGCCCGACATTGGCAAACTACAAAGTTCCGATAATGCGGGTGCTTAACCAATGGGGCTGGTTTAAGTGGCAGAAGAGGTGATTCTTGTAGAGAAGTAGCACCATCTTGTCAAGTTCGCATTCTAGTTTTAAAATATACAAACATTAAGCAGTTTAAAAATTTTAAGGTGACGTAATCGGACCATCGTCGGTTGCCGATTCTCGACCAATCAAACAAAGTTCCAATCGGACCATCGTCGGCCCTAAAGCAGATAAAGTGGTCGTCGACATAAAGTCGACTATAGTAAATCGGGCCATCGTCAGTTGCCGATTCTCCATCGATTAAAGAAAGTTCCAATCGGACCATCATCGGCCCTAAAGCAGATAAAATTTGCGTTGGCATAATGTCGACTATAGTAATAGTAAATCGGGCCATCGTCAGTTGCCGATTCTCGTCCGATTAAACAAAGTTCCAATCGGACCGTCGTCGCACCCTAAAGCAAATAAAGTAGGCGTCGCCATAAAGTCGACTATAGTAAATCGGGCCATCATCAGTTGCCGATTCTCGACCGATTAAAGAAAGTTCCTATCAGAGCATCATCGGCTTTAACGCAGATAAGGTTTGCGTTGGCATAATTTCGTCTATAGCAAATCGGGCCATCGTCAGTTGCCGATTCTCGTCCGATTAAAAAAAGTTCCAATCGGACCGTCGTCGGCACTAAAGCAAATAAAGTGGGCTTCGTCATAAGTCGACTATAGTAAATCGGTCCATCGTCAGTTGCCGATTTTCGACCGATTAAACAAAGTTCCAATCGAACCATCGTCGGTCCTAAAGTGGTGTCGACATAAAGTCGACTGTAGTAATGTGGACCTCCGTCAGTTGCTGATTATTGATCGAAAACTGAAAATCGCAATCTGACCAACATCGGGCCAGAGTGTAGTCGCCGATGCCGACACACTGCCGATGTTGTCGACATTGGCCCGATTCAATGCCGACGATTTGCGTTTGCTGGGCGGGTATCAGAAAATCTCTTAATTGGGTTTTTTATAATCTAAACAGGGTGTTTCAAGTCAAACAAGGACCTTTCTATAAACATGTGTCCTCCAACACTTGGTTACCGATCTACAGAACGTTAAATTTCCAAGATAGCTATTTATAGTTTTTTCTTTATAGCTCTTTTTGAGATATTTAGATCAAGTTTACAACATACGTTACGTTTTAGGGGTAAGATCATCTAGCGTATCGAGTTAATGTAAAAATCTACAGGGAGATATTTTTAAAGCTTTTTTCGGCCCTTGAAACTTTTGTGGTGCACCGTTGGTGGATTCTCAAATATGAAATTAGTTATTTGTTTTGTTTAGACCCCTTTTTCTTTCTAGGGAGGATGGAACCAATTATAAAAATGTAACGCGTTGTATCTTCATACTGATTTTTGAAACGCCCTGTGTATTTAATTATCAATTTAATTGTTTTAAAGTTTATACTTACGGCTATATTCCCCTAGTAAAACTGCTATTTTTAAGATATTTGTCTGCAACATTCTGATCTTTTATGTCCGTTCCTGCCAAAATCTTTTGTATCCGTTCCTACCATAAATTGTATTTGATTCAATAGATTTGTTTCAGTTCAGAAAACTAGTAGAAATAATAAAACAGGGCCTTAAGTAATACCTGCACCCAAAAATCAGATCAGCAAGGTCTAGACTTACTGTGGCATATTATGCAATTCTTCAGTTCAGGTTATTTCATTACACTGACTCACGGTCAAGGAAAAAAGAAGAAAATATTGCATGTTATGCAGACGATATTATACTGCTTATGTTATGCAGGCCATGTAGAAACACAGGTCAATAGAATGTAACGTGTGACTAAAAATGTTAAGAAGTTCTTTTTTTAATTCAGAGGTTTTTTGGAGAAGCTATCGAATCTAAGCCTGTTATATATATGTTATATACTTAGAAATTTTGATAACCTTTTTAAAAGGGATCCTTTCATGCTTTTTTTTTCACAAACCAAGATTGATTATAATTATAATTATTTATTATTGATGCCTGTTGTAAGTATATACAAGTCATTTTGCATAAGGTTTTTTTGATTGATATTACGCTTTCTCTCCGTATTTGGGTGCAGATTTTCAATGTTAAAAAATTACTCAACAAAAATAAACGTTGCAACGGAGATTTGGTCGATTTTTGGCGGGTTTGTATCGGCGGGATTGAATTAAATTGGTAAAATATTTTGTGTACCTTCCCACATAGTTTTTAAAAAATATAAATTTGTATAATAACTTATACCACTTTCGGTTTACGTCTCAGGTCGATCCGGAGTAAAGTAGTGACGTCACGACCCAAGTAACACAGCGGGCTGTAAATAAGCTGGGATGACGTTTCCGCAAAAAAGATAATAATAATGCTTTTGCTGTCTTCTGCCACAACGTTTTGAAAACGTCGTGAAAATATTGTCACAGCTATTTTGAGGAATACTTTTTGCCTGTAACAACGTCTATGGCACGATAGTCTACGGCAGCTGAAAATACCGCATTTTTGCACATGACGGCCATTTGTTTAAAATTTACCTTCCATGACAAAAAATGTATTTAAAAATAGCAATTAAATGAAAATTGTCTACCATAACAGACTGAAGGTGGAAGACAAGTAAACTAAATATTACTGATGTTTAACAAACTCTCAATAATCAAAAATACGCATTTTGTGTACTCCCCAAGAGTCAAATCTTTGGGCGAGGCCCCGTTTGATGACGAAACCTGTCATGATACCTCGTTAAGCTGCCCGCGCTTCAAAAATTTCAGATAATAAAGGGTTTTTTTAATGATAAAATTTTTCGATTAAAAAATTTTTTATCCAGAATTAAAGAAAAAATATAATTTCTTGCATATTTAGTTAATTTTAAAAGATTTTTAGACTTAGATTTGGGCACATTTATGTAAAAAAAAATTTTTAAGTTTTTAAGAGGTTATGTTTCGCCATAATATAAAACATGGCCGCTCGCCCGCCCGTGCAACAAAGCAACTTTGCATTTTTTTAAACAATAAATCTAAAACAAAAGCAAATCTTGGCGTTATTGATGTGAGCTTACGGTCCCAGCCTAGCGGTAGAGGGCGCTTATTCTCAAATGCTAACTAGCATTGGAAGCAGCTGCATTTTAATAAAAATTGCACTAGGAAACAACAAATAACTGCCGTTGCCATCTTGGTATTTTTTCAGTTGTATTTTTACTTTGAATCTAAATTTAGTAGTCAAACAATTTTAACAGTCAAAATTATAGATAAAATGAAGCTAGCTATTTTAAAGCAAAAGTAGAGCTGTAATAACGTTTTTGCAGCATTGACTTGGCTTTAAAGTCTATATTGTCGAAGCTGTGCTACTTGGGAAATTCCCCTAGTGTCAATTTAACTGGAAATTAACCCGAAAAATTTGCATCTGGAAATATCCCGCGGATAATTGTCATTTTTGACATTTATTGTTTCAAAACATCAAAATAGTGGACCTGTCAAAATTTTAAATCAAATTAATACTCGTGTTGCTCATCAAAATTGTACAATTTATAGCAATTGTAGTTTTCAGAAGCAGGACTAACTCCTAAATGCACCGTAGGCACTTAATCGCGATTGGCTATCTAATCATTTTTTTTTTCTCTCTTGATCCCACACAAATGAACAAAGAAGCATGGATTAGCTAAGCTAATCCGAATATTTTTACGATGCATCTGGGGGTTAGTTTAAGTTTTATTTTGCTATTAGCATTAGAAAAAATATTAATTGTTGTTAAAATATGGTATTATTTAAATAAATAAATATATCCAAATCAAGTTTTTAGCAACTACCTAAACAAACTTTTATCAACTCGGGAAATTTCCGATCAAAACATAACACGTGTACAAAATATTTCCTAATGGAAATTTTTCAAAATTAAATTTGGTCTTTGGCCAATTTAAAAAAAAAAGCATTGCACCAAAAAAAAAATCCCTCACCCTGCGGGTTCGGGATTTTTTCAGGTGCAGTGCTCTCATGCTTGTGTTAAAAAATTGGTTTCAGACAAAATTTTAAAAAATTTCCGGAAATATTTCATGCCCTAGTTATATTTCTACTGGAAATCTACCCGCAGGTTCTCTAAATCCCAACCGGAGTGCGAAAAAGCGAGTCCACAAAGAGAAAACCGAACAGAATATTAATTAAAAAATTGTAGTCGTTTGTACCTAGCCTTTCAAAATTATTTTTATTTTGCTAACTTCCTCCTCAGTATAATCGGGGATAGGATTGCCATATTTTTATTTTCAAAAAGCGGGAGTTTTGAATATTTAGATGTTACTTAAGTATGATTTTCAGAAGAACCAATAGCGCAACTTGCTTTTTTTTACCCTTTTATTTTTGTGGTTTGCAATTTTAACCCACAATAAAAAAAAACTGAGCCCCGACCAAATGTAAAGTGATAAAAACATTCTTCTTCACTACACATATAAAAAAAATAAAATGTGAGATATCGTTAAATTAGCTGCGCATTCACCATTACTTTACGTAAAAATCTGAAAACTACCATGGCGTTTTCTTTTTGATACACCAGTGCGCACTGAGTGTATATAGTATCTCTATCCTTCATTTTAATACAAATTAGAAAAGGATAGAGGTACATTTATTGCGCACCAGTGCATCAAAAGAAAAAAGAGATAAAAGAGAGTTTAAAAGACTACGTTCCAAACTTATAATGCAAGAAGAGGGTGTTTATTAAGAAGACTCTTCAAGAATGCTGGGGAATGTTTAAAAATAGAAAACAGCCATTTCAGGCGGTCGGACGGGACAAAAAAGTAACCGATTAGTAGAAAAACCAGCTGTAACTTCTATGTGCTTAAAATTATGACTATATTTTCTAATAAATAATTTCCTAAGACAATAAGTTATGCAATAAAATAGTTTAAAATAATAAATTGTAACCAGAGCTTATAGGGTGAACCTTTAAACTTTGGGTTGGACGGGACAGGAAAAACCAAAACTTATTTTTAGTAAATTCATACTTTTATATATTTCATTTTTTTAGAAAAATGCTTTATCATGGCTTTTCAAAACTAAACAAAAGGCATTGGAATTAAAATATAAAGCAAATTATTGTGTACTATGAACCAGTTAAGTTTTTCTTTTGGGATGGACGGGACAAAAAATACAATAATTAAAAAAACATTATTTGCTTTAGGTCCGAAACTTTTTATATATTTCGGCTTTTTTACATACCAAGAAAAAGTGTTATAGTGGTTTTATGATTTGGAGTCAAGATTTTTAACAAAAAACAGTGGATTGTAAAAGCTTTTTTTTTTTAATAAAATTACATTTGCTTGAAATGGCCCAAAACCATTTCGGACAATTTAAAAATCGGGAGATTTTTTGCATCAGGCGGGAGGCGGAAGGAAATTTAAAAAAGCGGGAGAGTCCCGCCTAATCGGGAACCACCTCTAGACAGATAATTGCGTATTTTGGCCCGTTTTTGGGTTGAACCTCTATCGAGTGGACAAACAGTGCTTCCTCCTCGGAGACAGTAGAAAAATTGAGGAACAATTGTTTAATTTTAATAAACTTTCTTTTTCGATCCTTTTTTTTCTGTTTTGACCCACAAAAAGGTTATAAACAGCAAAAAAATAAGATAAGAATGTTGTCAAAAAAGTAGGGTTATGACCTTAGATTAAAAAGAGACAAGATATCTGGTCCAACGAAAACTCCTTGACAAATCAAATCAAAACCATGGGTTGGAATAAACTCCATATCGTTCTAAACGTTAGAGAGAGAAAGCGACGGAGATATGTAGGGTGTGACGCGGTGGCGAAAACAAGCCTAAATGAACAGGTGAATGGCAGAGCGAGCGTCTGTTTTGCTGTGGTCATTCTCTGTGAGCATGCATTTGATGTTCTTTGGCTGTTGAGTGATCTCAGATAATAATATAACTAAAGTCTCCGTAAGCATCGGGTATCTTGTCTCTTTTGTTTTGCTCTAAATCCTTTACTCTCGCGATTTTTCGGAAGCAGAAAGATAGATCTGTTTCAAATCCTGAGTAACAGATTCGGAAAAGCCCAATCCTTTACGGATCGAATTTGGAGTACGCGAGAGTGCGTTCAGAACAATAAACGAAATCGCTAAAAGTTGGTAGGAAAATATTACTAGTATTTTTTAAGTGCGGGAAAACGGCTTTGCGCACGTATTAGGGACAATATTTTTTCTTCCAGTATAAAAACTACATTTTTTTATATTTTTTTTAAACAAATGTGCGGGAATTTTTTATTATTTTTGAGGGTGAAAGCTGAAAGTAAAATTATTTTTTTATACTCAAAAAGATAAATATTGTAAAATAAACAAGCAATGGAAATTTTAAATTATAAGGAGATTATAAAGAGAGACCTATACATCCATCTAAAATCAATCTAAAACCAGACGACCAATAACCTTTTTGATTTAAATTGCAAATGTAATCGGTTTTCGGTTGCATAGCAGAACTCCTGAATTGCAAAACGGACTTCTCGGAAAATCGAAACTTGAGGATACCAAAAACAGCAATTCTTGCTTTACAATACTAAAATTGTATTGCTATAATACCTTTGTCACAAATAAATTCAATACAGTGACGTAGCCAGGGAGGGGTTTGGGGGTTAAAATCTCCCCCAGGAGGTCTAACCCAACTACAATAAATTAATCATGATCAAAAGCCCCAGGCTATAGCTGACCCTTTACTCCGGTACGTGTAATAAATGGCATTCTTAGTATAAATTTTCTTTTCTTTTTCATCTACGGCGCATTTATGATTTAGCAACAAATCTATACCGCAACCCACAACCCTGCTTGGCATCTAATCCAATCTACCCTTTCAAAAATATTTTACAAAAAACCTAAGAGATCAAAAGTTTTAAAAAATTTTTGTTTTTTTTGTCAAATATTGTAAATATTGTTTCAATTTTGTTTAATTTTAAGCAATTTTTTTGTCAACAATATTTGAAATACGCAAAAAATAGAATTTTAGTGTAATTGTTTCAAAATTTTTGCCTGCGGCGCATGTAAGGGTTAATTTTGGAAAAAATCTGCCTATAAGACTAGATGAGACTTGCCTTTAAAAATAAGTATTTTTGTTTCGTATACACTAACTTAACATCTATTAAACCGCCCCTCTCCCCTCTCTTCAGTTCAAAAGCTCAAGCAATACGCACCTACCTAATTTTTAAAAATTTGCCATAGGAAGGTAGTTGATTTTTTATTAAATGATGAACCCCCCTCCCAGAGTCGACTTCTTGCTACGCCACTGCAATGTGTAGTTACAATTTATTTTGTTATGTTTATGTTTATGTTGTTACAATAATAATGAGAGGGTTTTAATTTTGTATACGGATGAAAATATTATTATTTTTTAAATTAAATAAAATATATCATACATGTTTTCGGAGAGAATCGGTCTGGTCCAACAAGTTCCGCACTCCCCTACACCTTTCCATCTCTAACTTTGATTGGTCCAGAAATGTTAAAGTTAAAATATTGATTTGATTTTTTCAAGAATGGTATTCCTTTTTAATTAAAAAATTTTTGTTTAACTTTATAAATTGTGGCTATATGCCCAGAAATTTACTTCGGGGGGATCAAGTGAAAGTGTTAACCGGCAATGTGGCCATAATAGATAAAATTTCAATAATTCAAGGAAACAGGTTGACACTGTCGTTGCCAAAATCCCATATTTTTTAAGTTGGCGTAATTCCTCCGAGACCTAAAATTTCTCTCCGTGGCAGGGGCAAAAAAGTAATAAATAAAATAGAAGCCAAAAAGGGTTACGTGTTTAAAAGAAATAAGATTAAGGGCTGTTTTCATTGTGCTTCCTTCAAGGAACAACTCGTCCTTAAGTTGTCCTCGGGTCAAAACAGTATTCATAGTCATGCAACATCGCGTTGAGGGTGCCTTAAGGCCTCCTTCTGCCAAGAAAAACCAAATCGAAGGAAGACTCGAAGGTCATTGTTATTTCATTTACCAGCCGCCTTGATTTATAGTGTAAAGATGGTGTGTTGCGAAAAGTGCTCTTCGTTCGAGATTTTTAAAAGTATTTTCCTGTTTTTTTTTGGATTTTTTGATAAAGGTATTTAAAAAAAAATAGTGTTAACAACTCGCGGCTAAATTGTGTTTTTTTTACTCGCGTTTTTAAATACCTCGCTGCGCTCGTTATTTAAACCAACGCTTGTAAAAAAAGCACTATTTACCTTATTTTTTAATTATGTAAGAATCAATTTTTTCTGGGGGGGTTTCTGTTTATTATTTCAATGTGCAACTGCAGGTAAAATAAATCTAAATTTAAGGTGTACCTATATATACAAATAACCCACGCGAAATCACCAAAAAAGATACTTATTAGACCTACCTATATGTTTACTGGGAATTTTGGGTATATTCATAAAAATAACTTGATTATCACGTTATCATGGGAATATTAATATCTTATTATCAAGGAAATGTAACTATTACAATCTCTTAAAGTAAATTCAACAAAAAATCACTTTGAGAGAAGATTCTTACAACATAAATATTCCTAAACGTTTGTTTGAAAGTTTGAGACATTGATGGACTTCCATTGTCTATATTTCATTTTTAAACGACGTTTCGATCAGTACAATCTCTGTAATTGTACTTATCGAAACGTCGTTTATAAATAAAATATAGACAATGTAAGTCCAAAACACAAAGTTAATTTCATATTCCTCAAATGTTATGTGGGATGTGAAAACCATACCTTTTGGAGTCTAATAAATATCAGAATTGGCTGAACTTTGAATGGAAGGCACATTTTGTAAAACATAAGACATGGCTCGGAGTATTTTTTAATTTTTTGCCGAATAAGCCAAAATTTCTCTCAAAGGCCACCGATTCACATGTTTGAATATGTCGAATTGAGGGCCTAAAGAAATTTTAGCTTATTCGGCAAAAAATCAGAAAACGGCTCCGAGCCAGTTCTTGGTTTTTACAAAAAGTTCAGTCAATTCTGATTGATATTTGACTCCAAAAAGTAGAGATATCACACGACCCGTTTTGAAAGTCAATTCCATATTTCCTGAGCTAAGGTCACTCATAGAAAAAAATAATCTCTACTCTTAAATGTGGCAATGCATTAAAAATAAATATGACATAAAAAAGCTAAAAAATTGATTTAATTTAACCTCAATTGTTTATTTCGAATAGAACAACTATAAACCAGAACAATTGTCATCCAATTATTATTTTAACTTGGAAATGATCCTAATAATTAATATTCATGCATTTGGAATCTAAGTGTGTATAAATAGTGACAATAGCTTGTGATTTATTTACTTTCGTCACAAGTTTTAATTAAAATGCTACTTTGGTTCCTGTCTTACAATAAAGTGCAATTTGAAACAGTGCCTTCCTTTCACAAACGATGTTTTGCTTTAGTTACACTTCCACAAGTCAGATTAAAATTTGCGACGTCGCTCACCGATGGAAACAATCAAGTTTCTGAATTCATGTATGATTCTTGATGATATTCGTCGGGTTCTTAAATTACCCGATTGATTGACTCTGGGAGCCGGTGAGCCTTCCTGATGAATGTCACTAACGTCATTTAATCAGCTGTTTTTTGTTGTTATTATTTTGTTTTCAAACTTTTTGATGTTTTTTTAATAAAAATTGCCGACTTGATAAGAAGTCGCGTTAAAACTATTTGAACGAACCGTATTTAATAAGAAAATTCATCGTAAGAACGATTCACCATAGAAACAGCAATTCGTTAAACCAATTTTTTATCCAAACCTTATTTCTTTAAAAACAAATTCGAAATTTAACAGATCCGTTTTTAATCGAACCATTGTTCATCAAAATCATTCAATATCAAACCCGGAATTCGTAAAACCCGCAATTTATCAAAAAAATTTGGCTAAATTAATTGCGCATTCGCCAATAACACATGAATGCTAGACGGCGGGTGAATGCAAGTGACATCTATACAGAAACTATTGAACGTAACCTGTAAGTATGCGCGCGTAACAGCGACAAATGCATCAAAACGCCGCTCCGCTGCGCCACCTGCGTGTACGCCTTAGGTTCGTGTGATATTGGCGAATGCACAATTAATTTAGCCAAAATTTTCTGATAAATTACGGGTTTTACGAATTCTGAGTTTGATATTGAATGAGTTTGATGAACAATGGTTTGATTAAAAACGGGTCTTATAAATTTGGAATTTGTTATTGAATGGGTTTAAAGAAATAAGGTTCGGATAAAAAATTGGTTTAACGAATTGTTGTTCCCAGTGAATGATTTTATAATTGAACTTTCTTTTATTTAACGGGTTTGATTTTGCACATTCTGATAAACCGTGGGCGTCCGTATTAGATGGACAAAAGTTTTATCCTCGCTATATCCCCCTGAAGCCCTACGAGGATTTTTCGTTCGTCTTTATTGTAATGCATGGGATTTTTTCGAAAAAGCACAAACTTTTAAATTGGAAAAAATCAATCAAGGGATCCGTTGAAAATATAGTATAGGAGTTCAATCTGTCAGGAAATAGGAATATTTTGGTTGTCATAAAAACTAACACTCTCGCTTATACGCGCCGCCATGATTGATTAGATAAAATTGAATTACAAGGTTAGGCGACATTACACGTTAATTTCAAATAACAAAATCTCAACATTTCTAGAGCTTTTTTGAAGCAATTTATTCCATAAAATCATCTTAAATTGAAAGCGCCCAGGTTTTTAGGGCTAAAATTGGCATATTTGACAGTGAACTCCAAATTGTTTTTAAATTTCGGCATTGGTTCATTTTTCAGATAAATTTTGTATAAGGACGGTTTTAAATAAAATCGCTTTCTCCGAGGGTCTGTACGTCCTTCATAAAAAGTCATTATAAAGGTCAGTTTAAAAAGAAAACAACTAAATGCGAATTTTTCATAGTAAACTACTTATACCATTGTTATGGTTCTCCAAACCACTCGTATTTTTGCGTGTGTGGTTTGCAAACCACAATCAATTGTATTTGAAATGGCGCATCATGTGTGACGTCATACTTAACTAAACCATAAACCATGTCATTTTTGCGAGTGGGTTTTCTTACCATGACGTCAGACCAAACTAACCTGGCAAACTACCTCTTGCAGTTGGTTTGTGATTGTAGTTTGAAAGTGAGGTTAGGGGGTCTTCGCTTGGTTAGGTCTGTGTTGGCTGATAAATTTTTGCAGTTTGAAAATACATTTTTTTGTGCACGGGCCATCGAAAATTTTAAAAATCCGACAAAAAAAAGTTATATATATATCTAAGGGTCCTTAATTTTTTTTTCGAATTTTACCCACCATTTATAAACCCGACGTTACCGTTCGACGTTGACGCTTATCTGGGATTCCAATGTCGAGTTTATAAGTCGGGGTTTGCCTGTCTGATTTTTTCACATCAATAGGTATACAGATTTATGTTGGTGTAAGTAATAATGCTGGAGTATGCAGTGCTCGTTAACAAAGAACTTTTTATTATCAAAACAGATGAGCCATTGGTGTTTGAAAATATAAGAAAAAGTACCTTACCTATGTATCTTATAATTTTCCTGTTGCCCGGCATTACTCGTAAATTTTGCTAGGTAGCATATATCCATGGTACACTTGGATGGCTTTTGATACTTACCTATTTAAAAAATGCAATTGCAGTGTGCCTGAAGGTGTATACGAGTGTTTGAATAACTATGAATTGTCGAAAGGCTGATGGTGTTGCTTGTTGAAATCTGTGAAGCATAGTTTTCGATTTTTTTTTGTAGAGACTAGTTTTTGGTAATTATGCAGTACACGATTTTCTGCAATTTTTGATTTTTTATGAAAAATTCTTTATGGGGGCACCTATTATAATAGGGTCCCTAGGACCAAAATCTGCCTCCGCCGGTTGGGTTTTTTTTTAAATTTTGTTGTTTTTTTTAAATTTTTTTCACTAAAACAACCCAATCCAACACAGCCTAACCCAACCTATTCCAACCCAACCCAAAAAAAACACATTACAACCACCCCCCCCCGGCACTCTTTTTTCCTCTTAAAAAAACCGGGGCTGGCGGATTTGGGGTCCTACGGACTCTAGTAGGTGCCTCTATATATAAAGAATTTTTCATAAAAAATAAAAAATGGCAGAAAACCGCATAATTACCTAATTTTTTGACTCGGTTTTGGTCTTTTTGTTTTTTTTCTGGCCCACACGCCTCTAATGCTGTTAAAATTTTAATAGGGAACCTAGGTAGGTCTAGAGTCCATGTGTGTATGCATTTTTGACATATTTGCATAACTGTCTCTGGTTTGGTAAGGCAGCACCATGCAGTAGTACCTAAAAGTGACTGTACTGTATTTGTCAACCAAATCAGCTGTTAACCAGTGAGGTAACCGTGACGTCATTCCTGACGTCATTATCCTAACAAACCACAGTGGTTAGGGTCATGAAAAATTCGCCACAAGTTAACAAGAGATTTTTCGATAACACCATGGTTTAGTATTTCTTTAGGCCAAAAGCAATGCGTTAAGCGTTTTTAAAGTGTTGATTTCTTTAATCGCTTTAGAATAAAATCGATTTAGTGATTAGGATGGTTTTAGTGATGTTCATACGGCAAATTATTCAAACCGTCCTTGTATAAAAGCGCTTTAAAAGGCCCGTATAAACAAAGTAATAGTAAATTTTAGTAATAATAAACAATGACACTATGTCTCATAGTTATATGGTTAGCGCCCAATTTAATCCAATCTTTGTATAATAGGGTACTAGCATTTCACCCGCTGCGTTGCTAGCGGCGGGATCAATAAAAATTTTGAAACAACCTATATTTTAGCTCGTCAATATTTTTATCAAATATAGGAGTGGGGTAGGGGGTAATAAAAAATGACATGAGTTGTTGAAGAAAATATATTTTTTTTATTCTGGGCTGTATTTTCTTCGATTTGATACCCCTCAACCCATATTTTAGTAGTTCAATATTTTTAACGAATATAGAGGGGGGAAGGTAATCAAAAATGGCAAAAATTATTAGAAAAAACACTTTTTTTGATTCTTGGCTTCATTTCCTTCAGTTTGATACCCCACAACCCATATTTTAACAGATCAAAATTTTTATCAAATATAGGGGATTGGTAGAAAAACAAGAAAACACGTGTCCATCTATTTTTATTAGTAGAGTCTATAATACCAATTTCCAAACCTCTGTGACTTTTTTCTTCTGAGATACAGAAGATCCCTTTACCCCCTTCGAAATCGAATTACCCCTTTTTCTCCACCCCTAGTCAAAATTTCAAAAAACGTCAAAACAAGAATTTACTTATTTTATTAGCAGAATCTTCATAACAATTTTCAGACCTCTGCGACTTTTCGACTTTAAAATTTCTACCCCTATTTTTATTCCCTTTAGGTAATAGTTTCAAAAATCCTTTCTTAGCGAGTACCTACGTCATGAACCTAATATGTCCTTAAATTTTCATAACTGTAGGTCAAGTGGTTTGACCTGTGTGTTTATAGTGGATGTTGACTACCGTTCTTTTATTGGTATAGATGGTTGGGTAATAGGGGGGGGGGTAATATACAATCGCCGAAACATGTGTTCATTTACTTTATTAGTAGAATGTATGTTCCATCCTCTGTGACTTTTTGTCTCCGAGATACAGAAAATCCCTACACCCTCTTCAAAATAAAATTACCCCTATTTCTCCATCCCTAGTCGAACGCCGAAAGACGTTTACTTATTTTATTAGTAAAGCCTACACACCAATTTTCAGACCTCTGCGGCTTTTGGTTTCGATACAGAAAACCGTTTTAAAATTTCAATCCCTTTTTTACCCCCTTGGAGATGAGATTTTTAAAAATCCTTTCTTAGCGAGTGCTTATGTCATATACCCAACCAGTTCTCCAAATTTCATGACTGTAGATCAAGTGGTTTGACCGGTGCGTGTATATTATAGTTATAACGATGTTGATTATGTTGACTACCGTTCTTTTATTAGTATACGAGGGTTTTTCGAAAAATTGCAGAAAACTATTTTATCAGATATTTCAAAAAGTATAATTTTTACAAAAAATTCGTAATTTTTTGCATATTTGACGTCCTTAAATTTGGTATTTTTTAAAAAAATTTGCTACGTCTGGTTTTCGAGATATTAACATTAACTTACTTTTTTAAATACGGACCTGTATTTTTTATACAATTTTTTAAATTCTACCTTTTTTCTGATTTTAACGATGGTAAAAAATGGTTATTTATGTTTTTTCGCACTTTTGCCGTTTTGTCATAGTAGGCTTAGAAAGCAAAAAGAAACAATTGGTTATAAAAGCCTATGATGCGTAATACATCTGTCAAGGTAAGTTTAAATCAACATGTGCTATGTTTTCATGGATATTGAATTCGTTTTCAATATGTTTTGAAAACTTTTTTTTCATGAGTTTTCATTACAGGTTTTCAAATCGATATTGAATCGATTTGAAAACGGTTTTCAAATTTTGATATTTGGCAGCTGACGTGTGTCATACTTGTCAAATATTCATTTTTGAGTTTTGGTACTTTTTTTTATAAAAACGTATTTTATTCAAAAGATGATGTTGGCCCCTTGCCACACATTTTTTTTTTATTTTAATTACTACTCTATTTGCAAGTGGAAGTGAAGAAAGAAATGCTGGACTGGCATATGTGCATAGCACATACACTTTCGAGCCAAATATTTCTTTTATTTTCCACAGTTAATTTTTTTAAAGTCTTTAAAAAAACAAATCTTTAGTTATTTAAGCAAGGTTATGTTATTAATCTTCTTTTTTCTATATACTCCACCAAATTTTAGAATGCCGGTTCCACAGTTTCACTTCTATTTCTCTCTCTCTCTCTCTCAAAAAGAGTGAGAGCAATAAAATATAATTTGGCGGCTCAATCCCGGTTTTCATGGAAAATCGGTATTTCGATCTCAATACAACCCTAAAATATTTCAGGGACGGATCTAGATTGAAATCGATTTGCATATTGGAAAAACAGGCGTTTTCATGGACGGTATCGGATTGAAATCGTTTTCAGAACGAACTCAATTCCCATGAAAACGTAGCAATGGCTCAGTTTTCAAAAGGTGAAAAATTGGATTGAATTTTTTGTTATGCAAAAGCATTTCGAAATGCTGAAAGAGCGCTCCAAATGTATCAAAATTCATACCCCGAAAGGCTATCTAGAGTGGAAGTTGCTACTACACGGATTAAGTAGGGTGTTGCACGGATCATTTGAAAATCCTTCCAAACGGGGAGCAACCGGCAGAGGACGGGTAAGATGAAACAAATATCAATAATAGAGAGGTGTCTTTAAGAGAAATTGAAAAAGAAAGTTTAGTTTTAAAAAACGTGTTAAAATAATAATAAATACTGTTAAATAAGTTTAATTTAAATAAATGGTAAAAACTTTAAATATTTAAAAAGTTAATAAATAGTTTTCTCATTAGACGCTGCATCAGTCTGTTTATGTTATTAAAACAGGCAATTGTTTTATCGGTCGTCTAAACCACCTCTGATATTCAATTTTTTTTTAAACCCAATAAAACTTAAATTTTATTTTTTTATCTTTAAACCACAAACAAATATGGACATGTAATACAGCGTTAAAATAAAAAAAAAAGTTCTTTAAAGAAAGGGAATAACAAATACAGGCCGTATTTAAAAAAAGTAAGTTTATGTTAATATCTCGAAAACTGGAAAACTGAAAAACTACCAAATTGAGGAACGTCAAACATGCAAAAAAATTTTTCTTAACAAATTTTTTGTAAAAATTATACTTTTTGGGATATTTGATAAAATAAATTTCAGCAATTTTTCGAAAAACCCCCGTATCTCGGAATAGAATATATTTGCTAAGTTTTCATGGGAATTGAGTTCGTTCTGAAAACGATTTTAATCCGATACCGTCCATGAAAACGCCTGTTTTTCCAGTATTCAAATCCTGAAAATTTTTAGGGTTTCCATGAAAACGGGGATTGAGTTTACACATGCGTATTGCGTCGGATTACCAGACAGCCGCCAAATTATATTTTATTGCTCTCACTCTTTTTGAGAGAGAGAGAAATAGAAGTGAAACTGTGGAACCGGCATTCTAAAATTTGGTGGAGTGTATAGAAAAAATAAGATTAATAACATAACCTTACTTAAATAACTAAAGATTTGTTTTTTAAAGACTTTAAAAAAAATAATTATGGAAAATAAAAGAAATATTTGGCTCGAAAGTGTATGTGCTATGAACATATGGCAGCCCAGCATTTCTTTCTTCACTTCCACTTGCAAACAGAGTAGTAATTAAAATTAAAAAAAATGTGTGGCAAGGGCCAACATCATATTTTGAATAAAATACATTTAAAAAAAAAATACCAAAACTCAAAAATTAATATTTGACAACTATGACATATGTAAGCTGCCAAATATCAAAATTTGAAAACCTGTCATGAAAACTCATGAAAAAAAAGTTTTCAAAACATATTGAAAACGAATTCAATATCCATGAAAACATAGCAATTGTTTTAAAATCTGAAACCAGATTTTCAATGTCTCCCAAAAACTGCACATTTTGTCTAAGTTGGCCAACCTTGTAGTTCTTATAGTTACCGAGATAGCAATATTGGCCCATGGCAATTAAGACACCCAGTAGATAGATAGACCAATATATGGAATCTGGTCATTTTTCCATTTTCCACTGATTTTTTTTGTTCCAAAAAAGCAATTCAT
Organism: Oxystoma pomonae; assembly: GCA_963921995.1. Taxonomy (NCBI): domain Eukaryota; kingdom Metazoa; phylum Arthropoda; class Insecta; order Coleoptera; family Brentidae; genus Oxystoma; species Oxystoma pomonae. Next base: position 72,852,081 of record OY998166.1, on the reverse strand, counting down.
ATGCCAGAAATAATGCTGTGACTTATTTCTAGCCGTTAAATTTTACGATTTCGCTTTTATTGTTGTGTGGATACAGGTTAAAACTACAAAAAGTAATCGTTTAGATTTTAGGATTGTTTTCCTACTTTTGAAATAGATCTTTGTGGTTCTAAAACTAGCAATAATAGGCCGGTTACGCACCGACGCGACGCCACTCGCCATTGCAATTCAAGATCGGTATGCAGATGAAGCAAAATGAAAACAAAGAAATGGGAAAAAATTCCAATTGACGTTCGTAATTTTTTAAAAGTAATCTGGTCCCATTTCGCGATACCTAATGCTGCTTTTTACAGTATTTTTAATCTTATCAAAGAATTACACAAACGACCAAAGCGAAAAGAGAAATGATTAAACGATGTTTCGTCCTGGGGAAACAGTGTGGGCTCATCAGTGGTTTCACTGGTCACCCTCTCCAGACATCATTAAACACCATCATACGCTTTGATTCCCAACTTTGAATCACTCACAAATAGGCATCGTTCCTCACTGGTACTTATCCAAGTTACCTGATACGGATTTGTCCTGGCGTGTTAATATTTCCAATAGGATTATGCTCCTAAGGCAATTAAAAACAAAAAAGAACTTAAAAACCTCTAAATCAGTTACATCAACCGAAAAGAATCTAAAAAAAAGATCAGAAGATCTCGGGTGGAAATAACGAAAATTTAAACTTGGATGAGCATCCCACAAGGAACACACAAAGGACCACAGCGAAAAGAGAAATGATTAAACGATGTTTCGCCCTGGGCAACCAGTGTGGGTTCATCAGTGGTTTCACTGGTCACCCACTCTAGACATCATTAAACACCATCATACACTTTGATTCCCAATTTTGAATCAACTTCGAATCAATCAACTTTGAATCAACTTCGAATCAATCAAAGTATATGATGGTGTTTAATGATGTCTGGAGAGGGTGACCAGTGAAACCACTGATGAAACCACACTGGTTTTTTTGGTCCTGTGTGTGCTCCTTTTGGGATGCTCTTCTAGATTTGAATTTTCGTTATTTCCACCCAAGATCTTTTGACCTTTGTTTTTAGATTATTTTCGGTTGATGTAACTAATTTAGAAGTTTTTAACTTCTTTTTTGTTTTTAATTGCCTTAGGAGCATAATCCTATTGGAAATATTAACACGCCAGGACAAATCCATATGAGGTAACTTGGATAAGTACCAGTGAGGAACGATGCCTATTTGTGAGTGATTCTGTTGGGAATTAAAGTGTATGATGGTGTTTAATGATGTCTGGAGAGTGTGACCAGTGAAACCACTGATGAGCCCACACTGCCCAGGGCGAAACATCGTTTAATCATTTCTCTTTTCGCTTTGGTCCTGTGTGTTCTTTGGTGGATGCTCATCCAGGTTTGAATTTTTGTTATTTCCACCCAAGATCTTTTGATCTTTTGTTTTTAGATTCTTTTCGGTTGATGTAACTGATTTAGAGGTTTTTAACTTCTTTTTTGTTTTTAATTGCCTTAGGAGCATAATCCTATTGGAAATATTAACACGCCAGGACAAATCCGTATCACGTACTTTATTGCTAGTACAATTTCAATTGTTTACATACGTCAAAATCACCTAATTCTAAAGTTTAAAATGTTCTTTATCACGTAAATTTACTGTAATTATAATAATATATGTATATATAATAATATATGTATACCTACCTAATTTATTTTATGTTGAGTAGTACAAAACCAATAAAATGTGACTATTAACTTTTTAAAGAAAGATATTTGAAATGATTACTCCTAAAGTTATAGTGTTTAACAAAAAAGTGCTAGAAAGCACGGTTAGTCCACCATACAATCAATTATTTTATGTTGAAAGGAAATGAAAATATCTCAAAAACTGAAGCTTTAAAAGATTTGAACCTTGTAACAAATTTTTTGGGTAATGCTTACGAAAACCAAAATCTAAAAACCGCATAGCAATAGCTGCTTTACTTCTAAAGTTATGATTTTTTAAATATATTTTAACGTTTTTTCAAATAACTCGAAAACTAAAGCTCCTACGAATTTGGACTATAACAAAATTTGTAGTCCATATTCATGGAAACTTAATTCTGACCGTATATCGCTACTTACTTGCTTTTGTTCCAAAGTTACAATTTTTTAAAATATTTTATCCCCCTTTTCCCTCTTTCAACCCCCCACCACCTTACCCAAAAGTTAACCAGTTCATGGTCAGCCCCTGGCGGATTTTTGTACCAAATTTCGTTAAAATCGATTAAGGCGTTCTTGAGTTATCGTGTATACAGACAGACAACAGACCGACCGAAAACTTTTTTTTTTTCGTCGATTAAGGTGTTTTGGAAGCCTAATAACTTATTTTTGATAAAATTTAGAAAAATTAAAATTTCACGATTTTACTAGTCCCCCATACCATATTAGTATGGTGGACTAAAAACAATTACACTACAAAGTATGTTATTTCAAACAGAATTCAATTCGAACACAACAAATAATTTTTTAGGTAGGAATTATGATCTTAAATGCTACAAAACAAAATCATTAATTTTTTTAATTAGCAAGCATTTTATTTCATAAGGTAAGAGTTAGGAGGTAGGGTGAAAAAGGCGAATCGCCGGACGATATTTTCATCAAATCTGAATGCGGGTAAATTTCATCCAGTGTTTGATCTGCACGCTTTAGAACGCGTACGACGACGCTTTAAGTGAACGTACCTCAGAAAACGCCAAAGTGGAGACCTACCGAGGGACTATAAACGAATGGAGGACAAGCAATAGTTGGCTTTACACTCAAACACACTAATAGGGGGTTTCCATTGGTAAAATTGGTGCGCCACTCGTAGTGGAGTAGCACTGGCTTGGTGCTGTCAAGAAATTGCGTCAGTACAGTCTGATGGCAGATTGAATAGAACATGAAAAAAAATTGCACCCAAACCAGAACACTCGTTTCATTTAAACACTTAACTCAATATATATAAAAGTAGCTTAGGACTATTGAAAAACTCTTTGAGGTTGATTATTGAGTTTTGATTTAAAATATAAAAAGTTTTCGGTGCGCCACCAGCCCTCAGAGCCGGTGCGGGAAAAGTTGCACAGCAGCACCGACTCAGTTGTGCACTGGTGGCGCACTAGTTTTACCAATGGAAAACGCTATAACTTAATTTAATTTTTAATTGGTTTTGCTAGTATGGCATCGATCGGTACGCCACAGGCCTATAATGCTAATCTGGTTAATTTAACGAAAACGTCCAAAAATATACGAATGCTTAAAACATTAAACATTGTTCTAAAGTTGTTAAAAGAACACTTCAAAAATCGGGCTTTCGTTTGTTTATAGTTTAACAGAGATGGGATAAGGCGCAAATCAGTGAGAAATGAAAATCTAGTTTTACATTGTTGCTATGAATTTCCGTAAAGTTTGGATTTTAACAACTGAATGAATAACTTAACAAATCCATTATTTTTTTGACTGTGTTTTACTTTTCGGGAAACCACTGCCAAAAGTCGTGTTGTTGGTGGTTGTCTTCAATTGATTACATTTGCATGTGCATGCAATAAAATTCCGCCAAAAGACATCAATAGTGTTTTCTTTTGGGTACGTCCTAAGCAGATACTAAGAAGCTACTACAAAAGAATATCAATATCATCCATAGCAAGATTATTCCATTATTATCTAAATGTCTGAACGTCTCATATCTAAACGAACTATTTTAAAAAATGTTCAATAGAAAAATTCCCAGAACATCTTCTTAGGACCTTCTAGGAATGCCCTGTTTGAGATATTCTTCGAATGTGGTCATTTGGACATTCTAGGAACGTCATATTAGGACATCCCAAGAATGTTCTTTCTGGACATTCTGGGAACGTCTTCTTTGGAACATTCCGTCTGCAGTTTAATCAATATGTCTGCCTTTATAGTGATTGTGGGTAGAGGGCGCTAGTTTGACGATATTTTCTCTATTAAAGATACTATAAATATACATATACAATTATTTAAGCTGTGAGCTAGAATAATTATAAACAGGGTGGATTCTTTAAACGGAACGGTGCTTCTAGCGACTTATATCCATGCACCTAGCCGGGATTCGAACCCGGAACCTTCCGTGCGGCAGGCAGATACGCTGCCCACTGCGCTACGGCGGCCGGCTGGTAGTTTCTTTATTCCACTGAGTAAATAAAGAAACATGTTGTGTATTTTGGAGCTAAAACAATTGACAAAAAATAGGTTTTTAAAAATGTTTAACTCATGGGTTGACAAATGTCAAAAAAATTTATTTAGCCGATTTCTTTTTAACGAGCTTTCAAAAAGGTGCCACAAGTGATACATCCTCATGAAAAAATAATGGTAGGCCCTGGGCCTTCAATGAGGGCCCCCAAATGGGCCGCCAATAATGTTCTTGTGTGGTATTTTCTTTATTTCGCGTAGTAAATAGATAAATATGTAGTGGATTTTAAAGCTAAAACAATTGACAAAAAAAAAGTTTTTTTTAAATTTTTGACACATTGATTGGCAGATGTCGAAGAAAACTAGTGCGTTAAATTTCTTTTTTAACAAGCTTTTCAAGAAGGTGCCACAATTGGTACCTTCTTAGCTTTTTTAAAAACCTAGATAATGGTGATACATCTATGAAAGATTATTCACTTCTGACATCCAAATCGTCCTGAAATTGATTTTTTCCAGATTTCCCAGGTATAACCTTTCTGGATCTCACGACAGATTAGATACGTAGTACAATGCAAAAAATGCATAAGCACACAAGCATTTTTTTAAATTCTACGCACCCGCTAAGGAAAAGAAAAAGTTCCATATACTTTATTTGGAATATTTGTGATAACGTAAAATATTTAAAGTTAATTTGAATGAGTTGATTGCTTGCTCGATTTGGTAAATCATAATTTTTTTAACAGTGCAGTTTTTTTATTTTTCTTCGTTTTGTAAAAAAGTCTTATATCTTAAATTATATTATTATTAAATATAAGTCATGTATTGTCAATAGACCGCATACTGTTTTATTAAAATTGGCTAAGTGGTTTCAAAATTACTTAGAGAAACATTTGTTACTAGACTGTAAAGGATGCACCCGCTTTATTACCCTAGCATTGTAATGCACAAAAAAACCAAAACAGGAGTTTTCATTTCATTGCTTCTTTCTATCGCCCATCGATTTATGTTAAAATATTCGTAGGTGGAAGGCACCTTCTAAGTAGGTTCATACTTTCAATTTTCTTTAAAGACTGCATCCTATTGTTTTAAGTTTGTTCCTCATTCCTCAATCTTTAATCTTTTTCATTTTAAATTTCTTGGAGCAATTTTTATGCCGATCTCAATAGAACAACAGTTTTACGAGTCACAAATGATTCTATAATAGCTCCATTAGATGCCGAGAGTAAAGGCCTTATAGTAATGACTTCCAAGACTTTTTAGGAAAAATACATTTGCATTTATATGTCTGAAGAGACACACGTACAATTAGCATTAAGTCTGAAAGGATTAAATGGCATGTTTACAAACATGTAAATGTTAATTGTTTCGATCATTATTTACCTCATACATTATAAAAGCAGGTCGATTTTCACCTGATTATTAGGCGAAAATTTCCCGCTCAGGTGAAAATCTTCCTTGTCAAAACTGAAAATCTCCCTTATCAAAACTGATAATTGCCGTTCTTAAAACTCAAAATCACACGTCAGTAACGACAGGTTTTTATTGTGGATGTGTCGTTTGATGATATATAAACAGCGAACATTGACATTTTGGTTTGTTGTTGTTCGTTTTTTAATTTGGTAAATAATTTTTAAAATTCATTTCGGGATGGGAAATAATAAAAAAATTTTTCGACATGATTTTTAATAATTTTCTCATCCCTTATTAAATTACTACAGAGAATTTTTTCAAAGTGCTTTCCAACTGACATGAATTTTAGTGCTTTGTAAGTACCTATTTAACTGTATTTTTCAAACTACACTGAGTAAAAAATGGGTCATCAGAACTCAAATACGATTTATTTTAACCTAGAGTGCTGGTTTAAATAGAGGACAGCTCAGACCTTGAATTACAGCACGTAATTTTCTAACACACTTGAACTATTTTATAATATATAATATAATATAATATAATATATATATTATATAAATAGGCTAGGGTAGCTTTTGTTTGGATCTAGATCCAGGCTTTCTGGGTTTTGGCGCATTCACCAAAAATTTTATGACCCGTTGCTCGGGCCTATTTAAGATGCCTTAAACTAAGTGATATTTAGAAATGTTATACTAAATAAAGTTTATAAGGGCCGTATTCATAGTCGTTCCTCAAGGCTCTGTCTTTCCTTCACCCATAAGAATTTGCGTTATCCAAAGATGGATGAAGCCTTGACAGCGACTGTGAATAATTCGCTAAAGGAGCTCATTCTAAATACCACTAGCTGAATCACTATATACACTCATTGCGTTGAAAAAAAAAAACGGTATTTAATCACACTTTTATGATTTTTGATGCATAGCATATGAAAATTTTCGCTTTTGCGGTTACCGGCAAGTAATAATTCGAGAAAATTGGGAACGAAAAACAGTGCGATACATTCCTATCGAAGATCAATTTGAAAATTAAATACATCGGTTAATTTTGGTCAGAAGAAGAGTCAGTCTCTGGAAACTTTCGGCAAATTCCGTTGTTTTATATGCACAATTGGGGCTGTTACTACTCAAAACTATGATTACAGACAGACCCGAAAGTGGAATAAATTTAACTATGTTCTGGTTTGGATTAATTCGTAAATGTGCATAGCTATTGCTTTGAATTTTACAGCCCAATAAAATCGGCTTGGGGCCGTCCGAATATTTTGTTAAACCAAGATTTTATACACAAATATGAGTTGTCTTAAACCCAGATGCACGGAGCTCTTGCAAGTAATGGAAGTTACTTGGAGCAATTAAGGGAGGGTCTAGGAGGCACCAGTAAAACGAGTTTTCCAAGTCCCAATTTTGTAACCCAGAGCATTACCTTCTCCACATAGGCCTATCAACTCCTACCGTTTTAGTGTCCTTTTCTCGACCTTCGCCGCCATATTGACAGAAAACTAATGGATTTTCTGTCACTTTGGATTAAAGGACACTAAATCGGTAGGAGTTGATCGGCCAGTATGGAGAGGGTACTGCCCAGAGCTGTGCATAACCTTGGTTTTCTCGGTGTAGGTATTACCCGTGATTTCGCTCGTTTGTTTAAAATTGAAGCTTTCTCCTTCCCCTTCTATGCCTCCACCTCCCTTTCGTCTCAAATCAAGTCTATGTCCTGCTCAAGAATCCGGTAGTAAATCTCCCATCAAAATCCGATCAAACAAACAAACAGACAAATCAGTGTTACCAATAGCTTTGAGTAAAACTATGCTTCGCATATGCGGAAATTATGCAATTTTGTTCTAAATTATACTCCGTTGATCTTTGCGGCGGCGCGGCACGGGTCACTGCAAAATAAAACCAAACACACCCCTTTTTTTCTGGAATTCACACCCGCGATACACTATGCGTAACATTCCGTCCCTTTCTATTACACTGGTAAAGAACAAGACAGCCAGTCATCAGGTTTTTGGTGTCGTCGGTCGCCGCTCGAGCGCGCGAGAATTCACCGACTGATATGTTGCTATGAATGTGATTATATGCTCGTATTATGCGATTTGTCCTATATTATGCCCAATTATGCTTTTTTACCCATTATGCTATCATTATGCTCCCGCTGGTGAAATTATGCCCAATCGCATAATTATTCTCCGATTGGTAACACTGAGACAAATACTCAACAAATTGGATCGTCATTTAGCGCTTCTTAGCCTGCCTTTTGAAAGTAGCCTCTGGAGAATCCCTTGTAAAAGTTCAGCAGTAGTCGGCTAACATCTCACAGTTCTACAGTGTTTTCCACCCGAAATTTATACACATTGATTGACGTCAACTGTCAACGAGAGAATTTTCAGTCTGACGTTTATTTTGTTGTTTCTCCCTAGATTTTTGGCCACACTGATCACAGTATGGACAGGACCTCATTCAGAAAATTTTCGATTTCGTTTGAACCATTATTTTGCATTTTCTTATTTTTATCGTAAGACAATTGATCACAGTGTACTAGATATGGCCAAGGCCGCAAGTGTTGATCCAACACATAAGCGTAAATAGTGCTAATTCTACACATCATAGAAGGGACTAATTATGAAATCCCAAATGAATGAAGCTCAGATATTGTTTGGGGCACAGGCAGGGTGGACGAACCCACCCATTGGTCATTTTCAGGTGCACAATAGGCATTTAGCCGCAAGAGTAGCATGATCGATAGAAATCTGTTTCGTCACAATTCCCTCTAATATTAGGAAGTAATTTGTTATTTTTAAATCTAAAAACTGCAAATTCGTAGCAGCCCTAAGGCCTAAATTTTTGATCAGATTTTAAAAAACGAATATGGCGAATTCAAGATGGGTGGTTTTTGCTCATGTTTTTCTAACCAATGTTAACTGACTTATAGACATCCGATTGTCTTCAAATTTGGTATGCGTTTATAGTTCCGGTGACAATACAATAATATGGTATTATCAGGTACCCACCTCCCCTAACGAGGGAAGTAGAGGGGCAAAAAGATTTAGGTTGTTCGATTTCAATCAAAATTGGCATACAGGGGTTTTTAGAGAAAGGAGTTTTTTATCAGATTTGAAAATTTCAATATGGCGGATTCAAAATGGACGATTTAGGGAACGAATCTAAAAATTAAAAAATATTTTTTTATAAAAAAGAGCTTTTCAAATACAAGCTTTTATAAAATATAAAGTTCACTAAAAAGAAGAAAATAATTTTTAACATTCTGATATCATAATAATAAAAGCGATGGCCGTAAATTAGGTAGAGTTGGGTTCAATTTACTTACCGTTGCCTCTGCATTATAGTGAATTCAGATTCTTGTGAACAATCATATAATCAATAACATAAACTTTTCAAGTTAACATGGCCACACTTTCTATAATGCGTCCATTGCTTTTATTATTATGATAGTGAACGTTATATTTTTGTATAAAAGCTTGGAATTGAAAAGCTGTTTTTTATATAAAATTATCTTTTAATTTTTAGATTTGTACTCTAAATCGTCTATTTCGAACTCGCCATATTGATATTTTCAAATCTGATCAAAAATTCATAATCCCCTTCTCTAAGAACCCCTGTATGACAATTTTGATTAAAATCGAACAAACTAAATCTTTCCCCGCCCCCATTTCCCTTGTTAGGAAGGCAGGTACATGATAATACCATATTAAATAGAAGCTTGTAATAAAAATTACGCAAAATTTAAAGCCGGTCCAGCATTTTTAAAAGTCTAAATTGAATTTGAATTCATTATTTTTTGGGTGACTTCGCTCGAAAGTCTGGCATATTAGGTCTGCATCGCGTTTTCTTTGTTATGTTCGGTGTACATATAAAAACAAATATCATGGCCGCCTTAACAGGCATATTAGATAAAAATATATTTTTCATCCATAAACTATCTTTGACATCTTAAGTGATTTAAAGTTAGCAGTGTAGTTATAATGCCGATTACCAAAACTTAGGGCGTTTGATTTTGGCAACTTAAAAATCTGGTTTTTGTTCTATGGAAAGTGAGGTTATGTTTTGTCTAAATAAAAATGGAATGGACTGTATTTTCCCTGATACCTTCTTGCCATGTTTAAAATATCTTGGTGAAACCTTCCACCGTGCGCGCCACTTACAGCACCATAATTTTCCGGAAAGTAATCCAGATGCGAATCCAAGAAATTAGTTTTTAATGACATGTTACATCCTAGGTTTTGGTTGGAAACCAGGTCTTTATAGTTTTCGTCTCTCGTGTTTTCCAAAAAATTTGTTGCAACCATTTTAAAGGCATTCCAAGCGTCTTTTTCCTTGCCTTAAAATTTGGAATCGATTTGCGCATCTCCGAAAAGTTTCCTAATCCGAGATTCCTTTTATAGTGATCTGATCGTGCTCGACTGTCCCATTTTCAGAGAAAACAACCAAGTATACCAATATAACCATAAAGTAAGTAACTAATAACCTAACTGCATTCCAAGAAAAATTGCCACAACTTTTAAATCCCCACAGATTTACAATTTATATCTTTCATACTGTTTGGCCTCCAGTAATCAATCAATTTGCTATACGTTTCTTTCATATGGACTGCATGACTAACCCCTAAATGCACCGTAGGGATTTAATCGCGATTGCTTTTTATCTCTTGATCCCACATAAATGAACTAAGAGTCTTATCGGTACATAAAGTCACTATTTTTGACAGTTCCGCATGAAGGTTAAAAGATTTCTGACATTTTGTCATATAAACATGTCATCTAAACATGCTCATATTGTGCCATCCATAAAGTTGACAAATTAAAGTTAATTATCGTCACCTTATTTGCTTACTGTATTACCGTAATTGAGATGAGATGCTTTTAAAGCACAAACACAAATTAATGTAACCGTATTCTTTTGTCCACATGCAAAAACTGCCAATGTTAATAGAATAGAAAAGGAAACAACTATTGCTGTTTTTGCAAATTCACGTTCACAAAAAAATTAAAAACCTAACTAAACAAAAAAATTAATTTTCACCTACCAGCTGCAGCTTTTGCACAGAAATAAATCTGGTTGGTTGCAAAAAATAAGCGAGCGGATCCCGTTAAGCCATTCAGTAACGTATTTCGGTTTGGTTATTTTTGGACACGGGAGAAAAATAGGGAGTAAAAGCCAAACCACCGCGTAAACGTAACGTAGCTCTAAGATCCAGCGCTCTCATTGGTAAAAACCAACAGAGGTGGGCATTTCCACCGTGACTTACGCGATTTCAGTTACCGGGTCAGGCGACGCGACGCGACGTAACGATACACTACCTAGCGCCCGTATCTCATGGAAATCAGTCTCGCTCGACGTCGATTGACAACTTCTGTCGGATTTGACCAATGCGGTGGTTGGAAGTCGGCGTACGATACATTCAAGTAGAGTGGTGTGGCTTTTACTCTCTAATAGCCGATTTGATGGTAGTTGAAATATATAGTAATTGTGTCAAAAATAGTGCCGACTTTGTTAAAGTCAGCCTATTATGCCCGATAAGTCCCTATTAAAAGCAGGTACAAACATTATGGTACGTCAACATTATTTTGACAGCGCCGCCATCAAAGAAGCCAAACTTAGGTTTTGGATAGCCCCAGCAACCAAGAAGAGCGCCGCGCCGCCGCCGCCGTCCCATAACAGATGTGTAATTGTCTAAAAATTTGTAGTGATTTTTTACCTTTGTGTGTAAAAAAATGTGCCGAATTTAATAAAGTCAGCCTATAATGTCCGATAAGTCCCTAATATAGGCTACCAATCGGTTTTCCATGTTAAAAAATGGTGTTTATTTTATAAAAATGTAACTAACAACTTTTATGTTATAAATAAGTATTTAAACACCTTATAAAGTACAAATGGATGATATAGGTAATTCTTAAACTTAGCATAAATCTATAAAACCGGAGCTAACTGAGAATTTTAATTAGTATATTAAATTAAGTAAGATTTTGCTATTTTGGTCTAGGAAATAGCAAAAATGCCTCGTTATTGTTGAAACTTACAATAAATATTCGTGGCTATATTCTAGAGGGAGTATCTAATCTGCAGACTGATTTAAAATTATAGCCTTGTCCTCCTTTATAGAAATTCGTGAAAATCCTAGGAATTTTCCCACATTTTACAACTTTCGCTAAAGAAAATTAAATTTTAAAAGTAATCCATATCTACATCATCACAAAGTTGTCAGTTTTAAACAGTTTGAAAACTTACCAATACAGGTGGAATCTAAATGCCTTAAGAGTTTATATACATTACATTTAAAAAGGGCGATACTTTTTAAATGGAAAGAACCCCGCACGAAATACATGGGAAAATGAACTTCACCCGAATTTGATGTAACTTTGACATTTGATATTAATAATCAAGGTTTAAGAGATATGTAACTTTTATCGAGATTGTATGTCTAGTTCTTGAGATATTGGGGGTCAAAGTTCGGAAAAACGCGTTGCAGTGGAAACAAAAACAACTAAACAACTAAACTAACAAAAAGTACCTATTTCTAAGCTGAAATAGTGACGGGTATAAATGAATTTGTGTTGTATAAATAAATAAATAAACACTGATATTGCCAAAAGATGGCTAGTTTTTATACGGGGTGTGTTCAAAAAAGTATAATTTTTGGAATATGCATTTGACATTAGTTTAGAAGAAAAAGCCAAACATGCACCAGGATTCTTCTATCTGCATCTATTTTAGATAGTTGAAAAAGGATTACTTCATTATTTGTCCGTGCTTTTCGCGGTACAATTTTTTGAAGTTTGACTGTTTTTCATCGCTTCAAAAACTCGACATGGTTCAGATCTTTTGCCATTGTTAACACCATCTTCGTGTTAATTTTTAGCATGAAAAATTGGTGACAGAAGGTCTTTGTTTTACTACGGGGTCCATTCAAAAAAATTTTTTTGTTCAACGTTTTTTGAATACTTACTTTTTTTTTCTGAGGTCAGCGAGTGAGTAAGTCAATTTTCACAATATTTTACACAAATGATACTATGACAGGTACGTACTATTTGCATGAATTTGGCCAACTTTCTATGTCTGCTTTTTGAACTATGAATTTTTGAAATTAAAAGAAAATATTTTTTTTTATATTCATCCGAAAAAAGAAAAATAAACAACATCTTTTTTTTTGGCCAATTCTGTTTTTTATTATAAAGGGATAATTGAGTAAGCCACAATAGATCTACTTGTGGTCACAGTGGTCACTGTTTTAGCCCATTTATATTCAAATTAATCAGTAAGCTGTTTTTGTTTTACCACATGAAATACTTTTATTTTAACTTCAAAAATTCATAGTTCAAAAACCAGACATACAAAGTTGGTCAAACTCATACAAATAGTACGTGCCTGTCATAGTATCATTGGAGTAAAATATTGGGAAAATTGACTTACTCACTCTCTGACCACAGAAAAAAAAGTAAATATTCAAAAAAACGTTGAACAAAAAAAATTTTTGCAATGGACCCCGTAGTAAAACAAAGACTTTCCGTCACCAACTTTCTATGCTAAAAATTAATACGAAGATCGTGTTAACAATGTCAAGTAATCGATTTCGAATAGGTTGTAAAAGTGAGACAAAATTGCTTAAAGATATGAACCATGTCGAGTTTTTGAAGCGATGAAAAACAGTCAAACTTCAAAAAGTTGTACCGTTCCAAGCATGGGCGAAAAGTGAAGTGATCCTGTTTTAACTATCTAAAATAGATGCAGATAGAACAACCCTGGTGCTTGTTTGTTTTTTTCTTCTAATCTATTGTCAAATACATATTCAAAAAATTATATTTTTTTGAACATACCCCGTATAAGAACTAACCATTTTTTAGCAGTAGTTTTTATTTGGTGGATATAAACGATCTTTTAGCAACGTCACGATTACGGCTGACAAATAGTTCTTTTTTATCAGCAAAGTTACCACTGAAACGCGTTTTTCCGAACTTTGACCCCCCATATCTCAAGAATTAGACATACAATCTCGGGGTGCGGGGTTCTTTGTATTCGGTAGAATTGCCTGATTTTTTTTTATATGTTGTAGTACTCGTCCTAGGAAGATTTTTGTTTCATTGCGCCAACTCTCTACCCCTCCCAGAAGTACCCGAAATGTGACGTCAAAGTTGTCGAAATCGCACTTTTGGGCAATTTTTGAATTATTGTACTGACCTTATTTTCAAACCGACCAGAATCTAATTTTCTCTTTTAAATTTTCCATGACTGTCTTTTTAAAAATAAAATTTTAAATGTCAAAATTGCCCTGCCATCTTAGATCCGCCATATTGAACTTTATTATCCGATTTAAACGAAACCTTCTCTAAATTATAAAACGTTTCCAAGACACCCAACTGTGACAGAAAACTGATAGATGTCGGCCATAATGAACTTCCTTATTTTTTGTCCGATTTAAACAAAAAATTTGTTTAAATCAAACAAAAAACAATGAATTTCATTATGACCGATGCAAGATGGCTACTGACATATGTCAATTTTGGGACAAAATTAGATATTATTAAAAACGCTTCATGTGCAAAAAAGTTTGGTTTAAATCGGACTAAAACTAAAGAAGTTCAATATGGCCGACGCAGGATGGCTACTGACATGTCAATTTAACAATTTTGGACCAAAATTAGATATTGTTAAAAACGCTTTATGCGCAAAAAGTTTGGTTTAAATCGGACTAAAACCAAGTTGAATATGACCGACGCAAAATGGCTACTAACATATGTCAATTTTGGGACAAAATTGAATATTGTTAAAAACGCTTTAGGTACAAAAACGTTATGTTTAAATCGGGCAAAATATAACGAAGTTCAATATGGCCGTTGTAAGATGACTACTAAAATTTGCCAATTTTAGATCAAAATTGGATATTATTGAAAACGCTTTATGTGCAACAAAAGTTTTGTTTAAATCGGACAAAAAATAACAAAGTTCAATATGGCCGACGCAAGATGGAGACATCTGTCAGTTTTCTGTCACAGTTAGGTGTCTTAGAAACGTTTTATAATTTAGAGTAAGTTTCGTTTAAATCAGATAAGAAATAAAAAAGTTTAATATGGCAGATACAAGATGGCAGTGCAATTTTGACGTTTAAAATTTCATTTTTAAAGAGGCGGTAATGGCAAATTCAAAAAAGAAAATTAGCTTTTGGTTGGTTTGCAAATAAGGTCAGTATAATAATTAAAACGTCACTTTTCGGTTACTTCTGGGAGGGGTAGAGAATTGGCGCAATGAAACAAAAATATTCTAGGACCAGTAAATACTTCAACATATTAAAAAGTCAGGCAATTCTACCGAATACAAATTGCAATTTAAGAAGGTATCTTTTGCGTGGGGTAATTCCATTTAAGGCCAAAAAAACGGCATAGATTTGACAACATTGAAATTTGGCAGGAATGTTTATTTTTAAATTCCTCATAACCGTATCCAGACAGTTTTTTGCTACAGTCTCTTATTCCCGAAATAAAATAAACACGGCTAACAATAGTCAAAAATCTTGCCTGGCTTTTTCTGTAGCATCGTCAATAATACAGAAATCTGTCACAACAATTTTTGGATTTTCTAATTTTTTCAAAAAAATATACCAACTTTTGAAAAATCCTTTGGATACGGTTGTAGATTTTTATAAATCCTATTATCCGATAACAACAAAGTTATGGTTTTTTTCTTTCTAAGCGAGATTCTGCCGGAATTCTGAAACGCCAAGATCACGTAATTTGGTAGGACCATGGAAACTGAGTGATTTCGATTGGAGTATTAGAATTCAGGTTCCGCATAGCCACCGGCCACTTGTCTAAGACTGGACTTCCATAAGCTTTTTTCCCGCGCGGATTTTGAAATTTGACCTTGTCTGTCAGTGAGTGAAACAGTGACAGAACTAATGGCACCTTCACCATAAATTGAAATCCGCGCGGAAAATCTGCTAATGGAAGGCTAGCCTCACTTATGGTGTTCGCACCGTGTTCTGAACACTGCACAATCTCACTCGAAATGTCATTAGTGATGCCACCTACTGTTGATCTTTCAAAAAAATAGCAAAGCAGTGTTGTCAAATCTATGCCGTTTTTGTGGCCTTAATGTTCCCTCCCTGTATATAAATATTACGCAAATTGTCCATATTAATTGATAAAATAATTGCATTAAGATTCCTACTTTACAAGAAAACAACCGCTCGACTGCGGACAATAGTGCCATTGAATTTGAGATAAAAACGAGAAATGGGTCAGATGACACTAATTTCCTGCAGCTTTGGACTGGGTGTTATCAGAAGGTTAATACCCTTTAGCATACGCAGAAAAAGACATACATTTAAAGACAATATTGTCGAGTATTATAGTTGGAATAATTTAAAAAATGCATTAAGATTTTTAATTTTGGGCAGCTTTATAAAAAATAGATCTAAGTATATCGAGGTAAAAAATTGGTGCTAGAAAGCACGGATAGTCCACCCGACAATCAATTATTTTAGGTTAAAAGGAAATGAAAATATCTCCAAAACTGTAGCGTTAAAAGATTTGAATCTTATAACAAAATTTTTGGGTAATATTTACGAAAACCAAAATCTGAAAACCGCATATCAAATTTTGTTATAAGATTCAAATCTTTCAAAGCTATAGTTTTCGAGATATTTCCATTTCCTTTCAACATAAAATAATTGATTGTACGGTGCACCAATTTTTTCTATATATTTTAACGTTTTTTCAAATAACTCGGAAACTAAAGCTCCCAGGAATTTGGACTTTATAACAAAATTTGTACTTCATATTTGTGAAAACTCAAATCTGAAAACCGTATATCGCTACTTGCTTTTGTTCCAAAGTTACAATATTTTTAAATATTTTATCCCTCTTTTCTCTCCTTCAAACCCCCACCCCTTACCCAAAAGTTAATCAGTTCATAGCCAGACAATAGGAGATTTTTGTACCAAATTTCGTTAAAATCGATTAAGGCGTTCTTGAGTTATCGTGTATACAGACAGACAACAGACCGACATGCAATTTTTTTTCGTCGAATAAGGATTTTGGAACCTTATTAACTCATTTTTCATAAAATTAGGAAAAGTCAAAATTTCACGATTTTAATAGTCCCCCACCCAATAATGGTCAGAAGTGAAAGCAACTAAGAACCATCTGACAGCGAAAACGTAGGTTTATGTTTAATATTTTTGTTTACTTTTGGAAAATCTATTAAAAGAGTGGACACTACCATAAAAAAAATTGAAAAAGTGTTGTCTAGCGTTTCCCGCGTAATAATAACGCACGCAATCACAGAAAATACCGCCACAAAATTTTAAAACACAAAAACTCCACAATAACATAAACAAAATGGTAAAACCATACCTCGTCAAAAATGTAAACTTTTCGACAATGCCCAGTTTTGTCAGGAAGTGGGTTCAGCAGTTGGGGCCATGTCCTCGTGTAACGGGTTTACCTTGTGGATTGAAACCCTCGAGTAAGGTTAAACTTGCGGTTGAAGATGTTTTATCCATAATATAATAAATTCAATTAAATAAAATCAAAGTTTTCGGACAGATGATATCGTTGTCACTGTCACTCAAATTAATACCTTATCAATAAATTATCGTAAGGTTACTACGACACCAGGCATGGATTTGTTAGTGCATGCGCAGTAGATTTTTGGTTTATGGCCTGGTGGCCCAAACAGTTTCAAAGCCAACCGCGATTTTGAATTTTCTTCTTTGTTTTTCAAAGTTATTTTCGTTACACATTTTTCGGCACTTGGGCCGTTACAGTATCTCATAGTTATATGTAGTATCCCATAGTTATATGGTCTGGCTCCTATGTCTATGCGCATGTAGTCCTTCTATAACACGAACGCGCATGTATGGGTCCCGGGCCACAGGAATTGAAGGAAACAAAAAATCCGACTCTCTTGCTAAGGCAGGAGCGGAGTCTGCGTTCTTAGGGCCAGAGCCCTGCTTTGGACTAACTATAGCACAATTTTTTGATGAGCGGACTGACGTAATTTTTGCCGCTGAAAACGTATTTCTTTGTTGTCAAGACTTCGCATGTCAAATAATTTGTTGCTGTCAATTTGAAGTAAAAGTTGAAACAATCAACCATGACTTTTTTTACATATTTGTTGCCGCTGTATAAAACAACGTATCACATAAAGATACAAAACAATGACGTTAGTGCGCTCATAAAAAAATTGGACTATAAAGCCACGGTCAATAGGGAATTATCCAAGTGGGTTGACAGAAAAGGAGTGCAGCACTGGCACTCAACTCCGGTACAACAGCACTCCAAAGCCTTTCTGAATAAGCCAGACAAACGTAGAGCAGCTCCTGCAATTACCAAGGAACAGCCTGAGAATAATCACAGGTCTGAATACACGCCTGTGCCAACTCAACCAACACATGAATAGAATTGGAGTGAGCAATACACCGATTTGTAGATTTTGTGGAGGAGAGGGGGAAACGTTAGTACATATCGTATGCCATTGCGTAGGAGAGAGGGTAATGCGTAGGATTAATGAGAAGAAGGGCGGAAATATTTGGCCCTGGGTTGAGAGTGCCCCAAGATTTCAAGGAAGTCTCACCAAATAGACTGATTTCATTTATCAGGGAAGTTGGAATGAGTGTCTTGTAGACAGGTATGAGCCACAATAGACTTCTTAGGTCGCAGTGGAGGGTGCAGTATTGCACCACTCATAACAAATCTAACCTAACTTAACGATGTAACGTTAAGGTCACTTATTGGTGAAATAAACACGTTTTTACTTGAGCTAATGAAAATCAAATAATCTTTTAAAAATAGTTTGTTAAAAAGTTCGAATACCTGCAGGAAAATAACCTACTTCTGACCGTTTGCCAACATTTTTTTTATATCTATCTAATCCACAAAATCCGAATCAAAAGCTTACAGCCAAACATCTGAAAGGTGTATGGAATCAAAAATTTCAGGAGGTAATACAAACCCGCGCGCATTAAAAATGTTGGCTCTTGTCCAAAAATCATAATTTTCACTAACGTGTTTTTGTTTCTTCTGAGTTATTGGGGCGACATAATAAGTGTGCGCTCGTTTTTTATTTTAAAACGAGTGCAAACTGTAGGCTTTTCAATGCCAATACCATTGGGAAATTGGTTATAAGGCATAAGTTAATAACGTATGTCTACATGAGCGTAGGTAGGGGGGATTCCCCTCCCTGGAGTTTGAACTAAGCACTGCTTTTAAAGAAATTAAAATCCAACAGACAGGCAAGTAACTACACATAATTATATTTAAAGAAGTTTTTCATTTTAAAGTAGGTTGGTTAGTTGAACATGTCCTCTGCCACCTATACTTTTAGATTTTAAGAAAAATTCAATTTTAATTATTAGCCATCCATACATAGTATGAAGGCTCGAAGGGATCGTAAAAAATATTTTTTTAGACCTTCATCAAAAACATGATTGCTTTTTTTGGTTACCGATGCAAAAAAACTTTCTTTATGATAATAAGTGCAAAAAAAGATTTCGTTCCGTTTTTCACCCAAAATTAAAGAGAAATAGCGGAATATAGTAATATTGAAAAAATCTAATTATCCTTGCCTAAAAATTAAGCCATTTCTGCAAGTTTTCACCAAGTATTTACGAAAAAATCATTTAAAAACCTCGTCAAAATATCAAACTGTCAAAGATTAAAATGTCGCAAGAATGAACGTCACCGAGTAAAAAGGCAAATCGATATGGAAACCATAGTTATTTCATTTACCAGCCGCCTTGATTTATAGTGTAAAGACGGTGTGTTGCGAAGTGCTCTTCGTTGGAGATTTTTAAAAGTATTTCCCTGTTTTCCTTGGATTTTTTAATAAAGGTATTAAAAAAAATAGTATTAACAACTAACGGCGAAAGTGTGCTTCTTTTACTCGCGTTTTTAAATACCTAGCTGCGCTCGTTACTTAAACCAACGCTGGTTAAAAAACCACTATTTTAGCCACTAGTTGCTAAAACTACCTACTATTTTTTTATAATTTCCACTGAAAATAAGTTATTTGGGTAAAAAAAGACCTAAATACAAAATTTTTGTCACCGTGTCTGTCTTACTCAAAAACCTCGCAAAACCCGTTTAACCAATTTTTATCAAATTTGGCACAATAATTCTTTGCCTGATTAGATTTTGGTAAGGGTGCGGGGTTGGCAAGAGGGTAGTGGAGGGGAGATTAAACTTTTAAAAAAATTGTAACTTACGAACCGTAGCAGCAAGCGACACGCAGTTTTCACATTGAGATAGATAATTGCATTTTCAAACAAAAACAAAATTGAAAAAAATTTTTGAAAAAAAAAATATATTTTTTTTAAATTTATTTTAAAGATTTTTTGGATGGCTATACGTGCCTGCTGGCGCCATTTTTTTTCGTGAAGGGAATTAAAAAAATGGCGCCAGCAGGCACGTATAGCCATCAATAAAATCTTTAAGAAAAATGAAAAGAATGTTTTTATTTTTTTTTCTTTGGTTGAAAATGCAATTATCTATCTTATTGTGAAAACCGCATGTCGCAAGCTGCTACGGTTTATTAGTTACAATTTTTTAAAAGTTTAAGCCCTCCTCCACTACCCTCTTGCCAACTTCGCACCCCCATTAAAAATTAATCAGCTCGCCGTTTGGTGCCAGAGAATTTTTGTGCCAAATTTGATAACAATCCCCCAAGAAAATAGCTTCCTTTGGAAGAAGTCTTAAATTCCTGAACACGAACTAAGATGAAGAGTCATGCACAAAATGTCTGCAAAAGAAGCAGTGCCGTGCGGCTAAAAGAACCGAAACGAATTTACAAGCCCTCCTTCTACCCTCTTGCCACCTCCCCACCCCCATCAAAAACTAATCTGCTCTGCGTCTGGTGACAAAGAATTACACACCGACACCATGAAAATAGTACATTATAAACCTAGGGAGTAAAGTGGTACATTTAATCCCGAGGCAAAAAGTTTATCCCCTTCGGTCGGGCTATAATCTGTCGAGGGATTAAGCATCACTTTACTCCTGAGGTTTATATACTATTTTATGCACTTTAGAATAAGCAGAAAAGTAAAAAAAATAACTATATTTTTTTTATTTATTTTTTAAAAAATCGCACTCTGTAGACAAACCGCCACATGTACCTTCGCTCTGTCTTTATGTCAAACGATAACATGCAGTACGCCGAAACGCAGAAACATATGCGTCGCTATGTCAATAAATTTTCCCTAGGGAATAAATGACCCACTTTATTCCCACAAAACCGGAAGTGCATAAAATTTTGTATTTAGGTCTTCAATGACCCACATAACTTATTTTTAGTGGAAATAAAAAAACTTTTTTTTCTGACGATCCCAATTGCCTCCATACTATGTATGGTTTGCTAAAAATAAAAAAATACTGTTTGGATAAATATTATCCCCATCATGCTATTTAGAATTTATTATGAATTTGGGCTCAAGTAAGCACGTCACCTTTAAGAATACTGCAGGATTAATGGTTTTACAAATAACAGAAAAATCAATAAGTTTCAAAAACTTCCTGCATAAACTGTAAAAATTTTCGCCTGCGGTACTATTAACACAATTAATTTGTACGACTGTCATTTAATTTAAAACAATTTTTATCAGTAGCATTCAAAATGTGTCAAAAATTACATTTTTAGCATAATTTTCGCCTGCGGCGCACCTATAGTAATCAAAAATTTTCAAGAACATCCTCCTAAAATTGCAAAAATTTTTGCAAGCAAAACATAACACTAGGTTCTTGGGGAATATTGGTTTAGGTTGGCAACCCTAACTAAGCAGATTTTATATTGGCATTCCGGATGCCTTTTTTCCAATTTAGCCCAATCAAAGAAATTAAAATAAACTAGAAACTGCATAAAAAAAATAAACAAATCACACATCTAGGCTGAAATTCCAGAAATTTAGACCGCGGTTGTCGATTTTCCATAATTATCCCTTATTTGTTTTCCTATAATTACGTAATATTGCAATAGGTAGCGTAAATACAATACATTATTCTAATAAAGTCGATAAAGTGCCGAAAAAGTTCAGTTTAAAATGCATAAGGAAGTTTATAACATAATGTTTTGTTTTATCTTCTATAGAAACAATTCGTCACCTTAGAATTGCAAGGTTCTATCTACCTGCCTTGCAACTTTTGGCAATTGCATTTTAAAAAAATCGTGATCTAGAACTATGCCATCTGTTTTGTTTAAACTAATAATTTAATTTGACTTAATTTCGAATTTTGATTTTTTGACACGGAAAATTGGGATAGAACTTTGTAATTTTCAAAATAATTTTTATATTAAGAAACTGGTAGATAGAACTTTGGTACATTTAAAAGTTTTAACTTCTCGTTAACCGAGTTTAATAAAATTTTGTAAACTTATGTAATTCCAGTCACATTATAATATTACAATAAAAAGTGCGTTCGTGGGGGGTAGTTAAGAAGGTAAGTGGAGGTTAATTTATTTAAAAATTAAAAAAATCATAACTTTTAAATTTATAACAAAAATTTTTAATTTTATAACAATTTTTTTTATAACAAATTTTTTTTCTAATTTTATAACAAAAAACCGATATTATTGTGTGCTCTATATATTTAAAAATCCATAAATTTTGAACCAATAATGCTATGAATTTGCAGTTTTCAGATTTGAGTTTTACTAAATATGTCCTTATAATGGATAAAAAAGCTACGATGATACGTGTGGGGTGATTGAAGGAGTGAGAAGGGTTGATATATTTAAAAATCCTAACTTTTGAACCAAAGCTGCAGTTTGTGTTTTTTGCAATTGGTATTTTTTGTGTTTTTTGCAATTGGTATTGTTATGTTTTTGTTTCAAGACTTATAAATATGCATAAGAAATGTACCTTGGCTGATTAGGTGAAAAAAATGTCGAAAAGTTGCCGAAACTATCTTTTCACGACACAGTTCACTTTTTGATTGATTTTAAGAAAAAAAATATACTCTTTTCGAAAGGTGTATTTTTGTGTAGATGACGTCCCTAAATAGTTGTTCTGATAAAAATTAAAATCTTCCATATACGTCCTACAGTCAGAGCTTGTTGAAAATGTAAAAAAAATAAAAAATTTAGGCTTATAGAGCATTCCATTCTATACAAAAAAAGTCACATAAGCATTTTTGTAATACTGACCATTTTTTATAAACGTAATTTAAATATTAAAAAAATGGAAAAATTGTCACATTTTGAATTTTAATGGTAAAAACATATATTTTCCGAAAAAGCGATGGGGAACCTGAGAGAGAACATATTTTCGATAAAAAAAAACGTTACAACTTTTTTTTGCATCAATTACACACATCATTTACATCACTACTACTATACAAAAATAAAATAAGTTGAAGAAAATGGTAAACTCATGTCGATTGTATTGAACTTTTTTGCACCAAGATTTTTCTATAAAACTAAACTCTAAAAAAACAATTTTTTGCTAAATAGTTACTCTTATCACCTATCAAACGACAGTAAAAAAGTTTTGACTAGATTTGAAAAGGTAACCTATGGCGGAATTAAATAAGAGCAGCTCTCTGAAAGACATCTTTTTATATACAATAAAATAACAACAAATATTGACTATATAAAGTACTTCCCTTATTGCTGCTTCTATCTTGCCCTCTTAATCCCGAGATCGAAGGGTCTTATAGAACAATAAAAATATCAGAGCACAAAGCATCATGTACTAGTCAGTATTATGGTCATTCAAAAAATTATTTTTCTTATGTTGCAGAAATTTGGTTATTTCTTATTTTTACTCAATAAACATAAGAAGATCAAAAAGTTTTTTTACTGTCGTTTGATAGGTAATAAGACGACCTACTTCGCACATAATTGTATTTTTTTAAAAGTTTAGGTTTATAGAAAAATCTTGGTGCAAAGACGTTCAATACAATCTACATGATTTTAGCATTTTCTTCAACTAATTTTATTTTCATATAGAAGCTATATGTAGCGAAAATATGTTCTCTTTCAGGTTTCACATCGCTTTGTTCAGAAAATATATTTTTTTTTAATTAACAGCATTAAAATTCAAAATGTGACAATTTTTTCCATTTTTTCAAACATTTAAATGACGTTTAA
Source organism: Oxystoma pomonae (assembly GCA_963921995.1). Lineage (NCBI taxonomy): Eukaryota > Metazoa > Arthropoda > Insecta > Coleoptera > Brentidae > Oxystoma > Oxystoma pomonae. The sequence continues at coordinate 72,828,402 of OY998166.1, read as the reverse complement.
TATTTTTTTTACCGTTTTAGGAAAAAATGACATATTTTTGACAGGTTTTGTGAGTAGGACATATATAGAAGATTTTATTTTTTATCAGAATAACTATTTAGGGACGGCACCTACCAACATTTTTAAATATTGCTTCAGAACCAATCAAAACGCGACTCTAAAATGTTGTCATAATTGTTCCTCAGCAATTTCTTTAGATTTGGTTACTGATTTGGAAAATTTGCCTTCAATATATGGAGTGCGCCTTCGACTTTATTTTAATTTCTTTGAACCTAACCCAATTAAAAACTAGGTAACTTCAGAAAAAGAAATGGGTTCCGCCAATGCGCCGCATGTCATTATTTTACTTCAGTCACTGGCGGTCCCAGGAGGGAGGAGGGGGGGGGGGCGATCGCCCCCCCCCCTTTGTTTCAGAAAAAAGTAGACAACAAAGATGCTGGTGGTAAAACGTTGAAGTCTTTAAAGACATTCTAAATTCCCCCCAAAGTATTTTAAGACAGTTTGAAACGAAAACCAGGATCTTAGAAATACAGAACAGTACTATAGAGTTTCAATTTATAAACAAGTTTTAGACAAAATCATTTCGGACATAAAATCAAGGTTCAATAACAAGACTCAGTATTTTTGACCTGAACATATTCATACCAAGTTTTATACAACGTGAAGCCAAAATCAGGGCAAAATTAACTAATGTCGTTTCCAAATACTATAAACTGATTAATACAAAACACAAATTGAACTTTTATTGGAAGAAGTCAGTATTTGGAAACAATATTGGTCACAAGTAGGCAAAAGTTTAAATCAAAACATATATGATAACGTTTTCGAGGCAATGAACAAGTGTTGCGATATTTTTCCGTTGATAACAACATTCTTGGATGTTTGTCAGTAAATAATGTTTCGTCAGAAAGAAGCTTCTCCTGCCTCAGAAGATTGAAAATATAAGTACTTAGAAACACTATGACGGAAATTCGTCTGACATATCCACTAAAGATTTTTTTGTGACAAAGAAATATTTCAGTATAGCGCAATTAAAATAGATTCGTAGCCATTTTTTTTTATACGTACAGACAAAAAATTACAAAATGGAATGTCTAGCCAAATCTGTCACCATACCATTTTGTCACAAAAATACAAAAAATCCCTTAGGTCACGTATACAGACCGCTTCAAGCTACTGCGAATATAGGGCGGAAGAAGTCTAATTTGCCAGTGTACGTACATGCAGAGACACCGCACGCCTATCAGTGAAGCAACCAATACTCAGGCTTGCGATCACCACTTGCATGACTTTCCTTTGGTATTTAGTACGCCTCTAACCACGGTGCTGTGTGGAGCGTAGTCAATGAAACCGGAATTTGGTCAATAAATACGCAAATTTTTATAACGTAATTTTCTTATTTTTTGTCACTGATAAATAAGAGCGTTTTATTGTCAACTGCTCAGATTTATCAGTAACGACGTGTTACAATGAAAATAATAAGGAGAAACAAAATAAAAGCAAGTTCTCAAAATAAAATAATACATTCTAAAAACCAAAAAGATTCTCCCAGTCAAAAAAAAATTAAAGCAAATGTTCGAAAAGTCCTCCTTGCTCGGCTAGACAATATCCGAGCCTACTATAAAAACCCGTTTCCAAGCATGTTAGGGGTGATAATTTGAAAAGCTTCTTCAAAAACAGATAGAAGTCATTAGGAGCAAGATCGGGAGATCGAGCTGGCCATAAAATAGTTCCCCGTGTACTTATAACACGATTAGGAAATACATTATCAAGATATTCCCTAACAAGGCCAACATTGTGAGCGGAACAACCATCTTGTTGAAACCATGTTTCACCAAATCTTACACCTAACAACTGCCTAGCAGTTGGAATAATGTGCTGCTGCAGTAGATCCAAGTATCTAGGACCATTCAAATTGCAATTGCCGTTAATAAAAAATGGCCCAATTACGTGTTCCCCTATAATACCCCCCCCCCCAAACATTTAGTTTTGGGGGGGGGGTATTATAGGGGGGGGTACAAATGCAAATTTTCCCTCGACCAATATCGAACGTGTGTTGGGTTATGACGATTTGACCATTTGACCATCTGCACTTTTTCGGCAACTTCGTAGACATCCATTTTTGGTTTTAAAAATGTATTATTTCAATTAAGAACTTACCCATCTGTTTCTCGAGCAAGGCAGAAATAAAACAAAATAATAAAAACAAAATTAATTTCCAAAAGATAACACTGCAGCGTTCTTCGAATCCACCTCGGTCGTACGGCACGGAGAGTAAATTGGACTTGATTCCCCCTATGTTCGCAGTAGCTTGAAGCGGTCTGTATAACCGACATATTAAAATTGACATTGAGCGAGTCATTAACCGGTTTACCCAAAAAAACTGGAAACGAACTTTTTTCAAGATAGGCATTTTATATTTGAGATACTTTCATCAAAAACTGTCTGCAGATAACTGAAGCATGGCTTTTTTGGTTACCGATACAAAATTACTTTTTTTTCGATCACGTGTGCAAAAAAAGATGTCTATCCGTTTTTTACTCAAAATTACAGAGAAATAGCGGAAAATAGTAATATTGAAAAAATCTAATTATTCTTGCCTAAAAATTAAGCCATTTCCGCCAGTTTTCACCAAGTATTTACGAAAAAATCATTTAAAAATATCGTCAAAATATTAAACTGTCATGTATTAAAATGTTGCAACAATGAACGTCACCCAGTAAAAAGACACATTGCTATGGAAATCATTGTTGTTTCATTTACCAGCCGCCTTGATTTATAGTGTGCTCTTCGTTCGAGATTTTTAAAAGTATTTTCCTGTTTTTTTTGGATTTTTTGATAAAGGTATTAAAAAAAATAGTGTTAACAACTCGCGGCTAAACTGTGGTTTCTTTTTACTCGCGTTTTTAAATAACTCGCTGCGCTCTTTATTTAAACCAACGCTTGTAAAAAAAGCACTATTTTAGCCACTAGTTGTGAAAACTACTATTTAGATCTAAAAAAAAAGCATTTAGCTATCAGAACTGAAAAAATTATACCTAGTTACTCAAGCGCGGATTTCAAGGGGGTGGGTACGAAAATACTTAGAAAATCAAAATATGCTGCCTTTGATATTTACGGTATTAGTTTAATTTTGTGTCAATAATCGCATTTGTAGTATATTTTCACCTGCTGCACTTTCAAATCATTGAAATACATGATTAAAATTTTATTTTAATTTTAAATCAAAAAGTGCATTTTTCAGTGCAATTTACTTCAAAATTTTCGTCTGCGGCGCTATGATACGTTAATATTTACGATTTTAGTTTAAATTGACTTAAAAATTGCTTTTTTAACGTAATTTTCTGTAATTTCCGACGCATTTAAATTTTTTTTAAAATAAAACATGTATGAAATATACAACTTAAAATCTGAGTACCCCCCTGCCCTTACACTTGAGGCCAAATCCGCGTGTGTAGTTACTAAGTTTTGTTTGTATATACATATTGATATGTTCCTTTTTTTTGTATCGAAACCGCCCCCCCCCTTTTCAAAAGGCTGGGACCGCCACTGACTTCAGTTTTATTCAAATTGTACAAAATTATTTAACATATTGGGTCAATGCCGAAGAATGAATCACAAACTTCATTCAAAAGTTAAAAGCTTAAAATTTGACCATAGGAAGTGGATACAAGAAAATGTTGGAGGTTATTGTTACCGGATGCTGTGTTATCAATGCTGATTTGTTCACATTACTCTTTAATCGAAAAAGCAAAACGCGTGTGACTGATAAACGCCTAAACGATGAGCGTGTTTATGCCAATTTTAGATCGCTCAAAGTTCTGAAAAATGATATGAGCACGGCAGGGGCGGATACAGCTCTCCCAAAAGCATTGGAGGGGGGACGAGAGAGAAAATTTTTGAGAAATTTTAATAAAAATACTGCCCCATACGAAAATTTTATACACATCTTAGTGGCGCATCCAGTAATTGACTTTGGGGGTGGGGGGTTAAGGATAATTAATTAACAAAAAAACTTAATTTGAAGTAAAAATGTGACCATAATTGATGCAAGAACCAGGTGCTTACAAGCTCGGACCTGGGCTCAAATGTAGAGTAGGGAGGGGTGGTTAAGGAAATTTAAAATTGTCCAATTTGATGTTAAAATCATGCTTCAATGCGCCGCAGGCAAAATCTTTTGAGAAAATAATACTTAAAATGTTCATGGGGTTTTGAGAGATTTGAGTTGCTTATTTATCCCTAATTTGCTTATAAAAATGCTAAAATGCGCCGCAGGCAAATATTTTTGCAATTTACGATTTTGTAAAGATTTTTGTTAAAAATTAAAGTCCAGGCTCTTGTATTTTATTCCTTATATATTTTATTTCTGCTTTTGTTTTGTGCCAATTGTAACCACGCTTCTCGGGGGGGGGGGGGTTAACGCCAAAACCCTCCCCCTTCCTCGGACCGGCACTGAATAATTAAAACATGTCCACCAAAAAGTCATACTTTAGTTATCTGCAAAAATTTTACAAAAATAATTTTTGCAGATAACTAAAGTATGACTTTTTGGTTACCCAAAATTACAGGGAATTAGCGGAAAATAGTAATATTGAAAAAATCTAATTATTCTTGCATAAAAATTAAGCTATTTCCGCCAGTTTTCACTAAGTATTTACGTAAAATATCGTAAAAATATCAAACCGTCAAAGATTAAAATGTCGCAACAATGAACGTCACCGAGTAAAAAGGCACATCGCTATGGAAACCATTGTGTTCATTTACCAGACGCCTTGATGTATAGTGTAAAGATGGTGTGTTGCGGGTAATGCTCTTCGTTCGAGATTTTCAAAAGTATTCTCCTGTTTTTCTTGGGTTTTTTGATACAGTTATTTAAAATAGTGTTAACAACTTGCGGCTCACCTGTGCTTTTTTTACTCGCGTTTTTAAATACCTCGCTGCGCTCGTTATTTAAACCAACGCTTGTAAAAAAAGCACTATTTTAGCCACTAGTTGTAAAAGCTACTATTTATTATTCATACTAAAATCTAAAAAAACAAGAATTCAATTAAAAAAATTTGGCACAAAAAAAGTCCGCGACTTTTTCTTTAAAAACTGTATTGCAATTCGCCCTGTAACTGCTGTTACCACACTTTCGGTAACTTCGTCTTTCTTGCTCTAGAATTAAAGAATTCTTCTTATCTTGGTAAAAATATTTTATCGCTGGGCCTTCAGCCAAGTATAGATATTTTCACCTACTTGATCATTAAATAAAACAGAAAAAATCGAAAACTCTGAATATAGCAGGTGTTTATATTACCCTGGTATGGTACGTTTTACGACCTTTCAGATTAAATGGGCTTTTCTAGTACGCGCTATTGCTATAGAAGTGGTAATTCATATTATGATATTCACTTAACGCGTCAAAAGCACTACTTATCAAACTCGTTTTCTTTCAATTTTCCTTGCAGATCATAGTAATTTTAATGTTCAACTTAAAGCCACACAGCAGATAATAGGGACTTACCGGTACATAAAGTCGGCATAGCCTGACTTTAGTAAAGACGGCACTATTTTTGACAATTCCGCACGAAGTGTAAAAGGATTCTCAGATTGTTGTTGTCTAAATATGTCATCTTTGCTATCAAAATAATGTCGACTTTCATAATGTTTGTGCTTCCCTTTAGTAAATGACGGCATTAACTTTACTTTGTCAACTTTAAGAATGGCACAATGTGAGCATGAAAATGTCAGAAACCTTTCAACCTTCCTGTGGAACTGTGAGATATAGTGCCGAGTCAGGCTATGTCGACTTTATGTACCGATAAGTCCCTATTAGGGACTTATCAGTACATAAGGTCGGCATAGCATGCCTTTTATAAAGTCGGCACTATTTACACTATACATGAAGTTTGAAAGATTTCTGACATTGTTCTCATTTAAACATGTCATCTAGACATGCTGATATTGTGCCATACATAAAGTTGACATAATTAAAGTTAATTCCGTCCTTTATTAGGGACTTATCGGACATTATATAGGCTTACTTTAATAAAGTTGGCACTATTTTTTACAGTTCCACATAAAGGTAAACAAGTACTACATATTTTTAGGCACTTACACATCTGTTATTTGTCGGCGCGATGCTCTTCTTGGTTGCTGGGGCTAGGCAAAACCTCTTCAGCCAGAGCTTTGATCGCGGAGCTGTCAAAATAATATTGACTCAACATAATGTTTGTGCCTACCTTTAATAGGCACTTATCGGTACACAGACGCATAAAGGTTAAAAGGTTTCTGACATTTTTGTCATATAGACATGTCATCTAAACATGCTTATATTGTGCCATCCATAAAGTTTACAAATTAAAATTAATGTCGTCTTTTATTAAAGGTAAGCACAAACATTATGTTAAGTTAACATTATTTTGACAACGCCGCGATCAGAAAAGCTCGCGATGGATAGCCCAAACGTTGGTTTTAGATAACCCCAGCAACCAAGAAGAGCGCCGCACCAATTGTTTACCTTTGTCAACAATAGTGCTGAATTTATTCAAGTTATGGATGGCACAATATCAGAGAGCATATAAATCTAAATAGCGAGGAGACGTAATGGTAATATCCGACCAGCAAGCCAATGCGATTCACAGCAGGTTTTTGATTATTAGCTGAATGCGACAGGATGAACCGGGGTAATGTTTATTTAAAATTAAAACGGCAATAATCCCACGCGTTGAATGAATATCGATTTATCACTGGCGTACATAGTTATATTTAATGCAATTTTAAATGAACTTGTTGCTAAGGGAGCTGGCAGAAAGTTTTTATTGTATATATTTTTCAAGCCTTTATTACTTGTAATAATTTAGGAAAAAGCAGAGAGTATATAATCTTCGCTAAAAAATAAGTGTTTCTTATTTATTTTTTTTAATATTTTGCACTCTAAGGTTACTTCTATTTTGCTATAAAAAACAAACAACCCCGTCTTGTGCAAATACATGATTCGGAGATCAGAATGGGTGAGGAGGTATGTGAAAACTGATGGTCTCATATGATAAATTTTCTTGGATATTCCTTCCATGGGAGGAAGTCTTCTCCAAAAGGGAGAGACAAAGAATTTTTTTTTCAGAAACTTAACATCTGATTATAATTTTTTTTTTAATTTGACCGCCGAAGACGAAACCTTGCAAAAGAGCAAAGCTGTATTCGCCACCTGTGACTGTACCGAACGGGTCTGTTGTCTGCAGAATCGATAAAAAAGCGATAGCAAGATCGAAAGCGAAAGTAGCGCACCAAGTTTCCAAACCAAGAACTAAAAAAAACGCTAGCTGCGCCACTTTTTTTAAGTCAGTTGAGCGGGGTCGCAAATTTACCATTAGGTGTATTAGTGTATTATTAGGTGTATGTAGGTATTTAGATTTATTTTCTCTCTGACAATATGAGCATGTTTAGATGCCATGTTTATGTGACAAAAATGTCAGAATCCTTTTAACCTTCGTGCGAAGCTGTCAAAAATAGTGCCTAGACAAAAATAGTGCAACACCTGCTTAACTAAAAAGCCAGTTAACTCTTTTTCGATTAGTTAGTATCCTTTAGCCTACTAGAGCGGTCATATTGACACCCAACTGACAGAAAATACATGTTTTACCTGTCAATTTGGTTATAAAAATGGCGGCAATCTTTGGCTAACGGGCGCTAAAGAGATAAGAGTTAACTGGCTTTTTAATTGAGAACGGTGTTGGTTAGGCACGGAACAAATATTGTGAAAGTCGATATTAGGGACTTCGGAACCAGTTTTGACAGTTCCGCACAAAATTTAAAAGGTTTCTGACATTAGACACTTAAAATAAATATTTAAACGCATCGGTACCGGTATACGTATCGCATTCGAAATAAAGACAAAATACACTACATTTTTGACTTGTTTATGCGATGTTTCGAACGATGGCCGCTTTTTTGAAAGGTGCGATGACAGAACTGCTAACAGCAATCGATGCGTGCGTTGGGATGGACGTAACGATATGTTCATCACTCCGTACGCATCGATTGCTGTCAGCTTTTGTGTCATGCGTCCGTCAAAAAAGCGGGTAAAAATGTAGTGTATTTTGTCTTAATTTCGAACGCGATACGTATACCGATACCGATGCGTTGAAATATTTACTTTAAGTGTCTATTGTTATCATCTAAACATGTCATCTAGACATGTTCATATCGTGCCACTCATCAAGTTGACATAATTAAAGTTAATGCCGTCCTTTGCAAACATTAAGAAAGTCGACATTATTTTGACAGCACCGCGCAGAAGAAAGCTCTGCCCGAACCTAGGTTTTGGATAGCCCCAGGAACCAGAAGAGTTCCGTCTCATAACAGATGGGTAAAATTTCTAAAATATGTAGTAGTCGTGCGGAACTGTCAAAAATAGTGCCGACTTAATTAAGGTCAGCCTATAATGTCCGATAAGTCCCTAATGGTCAGAATAGGTATGATTACAATATTTCTTAAATGGTACACAGAAACAAAAATACGCAAGATACCATGTCGTTGAAAGCAAAATGACGTCATTCATTGGATTAGTAATGGCGTAAGCAGAAATGGTTTCTGGGGGGAGGGGGTCTTGCATGAGTAACGGCAGAGTCTCAGACAACCATTTTATTCTTGATTGTTGGGGAAAATCAATTTTAGACGGCTCGGTGGGGGGGGGGCTTGAGTCTACAAGCTCTTTTCCCCCCGATTATGCCACTGGTGTAGTATTATTTTTCTGCCGCCGGCGACGAAAGGTCTCTTATCTACTTTTTTTTGTGTATAGAACTTTCGCACGGGCTCTTGGAGGCAGCTACGATGCTGCAAAGTATGTAAATATTTGGATCCAATTCTATACAATTGACTTAAAAATATAAGCTATTAGTTAAATTTACAGCATACATCGCAGGGGACTCTTTAGTTGAGATACCGAAATATTATCTATCTACGCCTGAATTATACAAATATTTGTAAGATCCAAAAGAATTTCGAAGAAGTAGGTTAGGGATAGCCTTGTTTTAGTGACCATGTAGGAATCTAAGACGCTATTAAAATTTGGTACCAAACAAAGAATAGTATTTCAAACAAAAGTTAAATTAAAAAAATTCCTGTTCCTGTTTCCCCCAAAAATAACACAAGTAACATTACTTGTGATGAAATTTATTTCCACTGGTCTTTAGTGAGAGAATAAAGTTATGATTGTTTTCCACAAACCAAAACTAAACTTTTTTGCACTCGACGCGCGTTTCGCTAACAACGTTAGAATCATCAGGAGACGATAAACAATAAACTAAACTAACTTACACTCTATCTTATACACTATCTTTTAGTAGGCGAAGATAAGACTGTGTTGTGATTGGTCACGCTTTATAATCCTCTCCAAGAAGGTGAAATTTTAATCTCGTTTGATGTTATTTCGTTGTTCCCTAGTGTGCCGATCCCCAATGCCTTACAATACCTGGAGGAACTACTAAGAAAAAACAATCTAGAAGACAAACAGACTTTAAAATACCTATCTTTAACAAAACTCTGCATGAATCAAAATTAATTTCAATATAAAAATAACTACTACCAACAATTAGAAGGAAACACAATGGGTAATAGTTTATCACCTTTTATTGCAAACCTCTTTATGAGCAAATTTGAATCAGATATAAGTAAAGAATTTGAGTATTTCCGCAGAGTATGGTTGAGGTATGTAGACGATGTGTTTGCAGTATTCAACACTAAAGTAACTAGTGTTGAAAATTTTATGGAAAAAACAAATTTCCCAAAATTAAATTTACTTATGAAACAGAGAACAACGGCACACTGCCATTTCTAGACACTTTAGTTACAAGAAATAAAAATAAATTAGAATTTGACCTATACAGAAAAGGAACGGCCACCAACAGGTATATTCCAAATGACTCTTTTCATTGCTTACAACATAAGCTTGCAAGTTTGCACTTTTTAATATATAGATTAGTAAATTTCCCCTTCATCAAAGAAAGATTTGAAGCAGAAAAGAATAAGATTAGGAATATAGCTGGCGAAAACGGTTACGACGAAGGCTTAATAAATAAGCTGATAGATAGACATTCTTTTCAAAAGACCTTTCGGAATTCCACTTTTTTCAGACGAAAAGATACCTCCGACTCTAAATTTGTATCAATTCCTTATAATCCTAATTATACGAAAGGATTACAAAAAGTATTTAATAACACCAGTCTTAAATTAGTATATCAATCTGGAAACACAACAAGAAGTTTACTAGGAAACCCCAAAGATAAAACTACAGTTCTAGAAAAAAGTAGAATTTACGAAATTAGTTGCATGGATTGTGACAAAAAATATGTTGGCCAAACGAGACGCTCTATTCAAACACGATTCAAAGAACACTTAGCACACTTAAAATACGGAAGAACAGAAAAGTCAAGTGTGGCCGAGCATGCTTTTGGAAACAATCATAGATTCACATTAGATAACCTAAAACTTCTAAAAAGTGTACCAAACAAAAGACTTTTGAATACATAAGAAAGTATGGAAATCATTAAATCCAGAAATAGTTTAAATAAAGATAGAGGCCCCATTCCGTTTAGTACACTTTATTCTTTAGTTGAGGGGAGATAGGATTATAAAGCGTGACCAATCACAAATTATAATTCTTATCTCCGCCCACTAAAAGATAGTATATAAGATAGAGTGTAGGTTAATTTAGTTTATTGTTTATCGTCTCCTGATGATGCTAACGTGGTTAGCGAAACGCGCGTCGAGTGCAAAAAAGTGTAGTTTTGGTTCGTGGAAAAAATCATAACTTTGTTATAGTGCAACCAAAGGTTCCAAATTCCCAACATAGTTTAGTGAGAGAAATAAAAAACACCAATTTCTATTTAAAATACTCTCATTAGTATCATCGACCAATGGGAATCGCGTATTTGTGGGGAATTATTTCCCTTTCCCTGATTTCAAGAATAGCTTCACTGTAAAGGCTTAAATGAAAAATTTTATACATCCTTAATTTTTTGCCACATGCGATTTGCAAAAACTGTTTTTTTTATATATATTTTTAATAATATATTTCTTACAGAATACGTTTTATATTTTTAAATTTGTTATTGTGTTCTTGTTAAGAACTAGGTTAACTGCAACTGATATATATCTTTGGATCGGAAACTTTTTTTATATATACAAAGATTATATAAATATTCTGGTTGGCCCAGTTTTCTCCTGCGGCTTCCTGTACAACCTATCTATTATTTAATTACTTAAATTTGGCAGTGATGTAGCCAGGGAAGGATTCTCACCGGGATCCGCCTACCGTGTACTTCAACTCTCAAGTGAGATAATTTTAAATGGGGATTGTAAACAACATTTAACAAACAAAATTATGATTGTTTTCCACAAACCAAAACTACACTTTTTTGCACTCGACGCGCGTTTCGCTAACAACGTTAGGTTCCAAATTCCCAACATAACATAACAACACATTAGATGGTTTTTGGTTGTGCCAATTTACAGCCCGATAACTTCGCCGACAACGTTAACTTTAACCTTATATGACAGTTAGGGTTGCCAACTTTTAATTTTGATTTATCTGGACATTTGTTCTAAATTATCAGGACATTTGATGTAAAATCGGTACATTTTCAAAAACGCTTAGAAAAGAAATAAAACAATAAATATTGATGATTTTTTAATTTTAATTTACTAGAAAGTGACAAATTTCACAGGAGCGTGAATATTGTGAACGAAGCGTTAGCGTAAAACAACACGCGAGTGTAAGAAAGTTACTTTCTATCGAGTTGTGTTGTGTACGCTACTTTTCCTACGAACACTGTTGAATTGCACTAATTTTTGTAAAAATTGGTCTTTAATTGTGGTCTTTAATGTGTGCAAAAAATTTCTGCACACGGTTGAAATTTAACGTTTTCTAAGGATGGAAATCGTGTGAAATCCATTATTTTCATATGTGGTCGTAAGAAGAAATAGTTAAACTACACAAAATCCTGTAGCCCATATGGTTTACCAGTAATTTTCATAAAAAACTAAATTTTTCTTGTCCAGTATTTTGGCTAAAATTTTTAATAGATCATTTTCTACAGGAGATTTTCCGACAGCTTGGAAGCTAAGTTATGTTACCCCAATATTAAAAATCGGAGATAAGCCAAACATTAAAAACTACAGAGGTATTTCAAAAATTTCTGGATTTCCTAAATTGTTTGAATCAATAGTCACAACACGCGTTTTCAAAAGGTAAATCATCAATTACTAATCTCTTGATATATGAAGAAACTTTTGGAAGCCTTGGAGAGTGGGTATCAGCTAGATGTCATATATGCCGATTTCTCCAAGGCTTTCGACAGAGTCGATCATAACCTAATACTTGATAAACTTAAAGTCATGAGTATTCACATCTCAGCTTTCAACTGGTTTCGGATTAATCTAACTGAAAGATGCCAGGCAATAAAAATAGAGAATGCTGTCTCTGCCAAATTTTCAGGTGTCCCCCGGGGCGGACATTTGTCTCCATTGTTATTTAAAGCATTAATAAATAATATATCTTCCGCTTTAGAAAACTGTAACTTTGTACTTTTTACTGATGATATAAAATTTTTTGAAATTATAAGAAGTTTGGATGATTTCTGTAGTTTTCAACAAGAGTGGAATGGGTTTTCAGCATGGTGTGAATATAAAAATGTGTCCCTGAATGTTGACAAATGTAGAACTGTATATTTTTATAGAAAATTAAACCATATAAATTTTACTTATCAGTTGGATAACTCCAATTTGGAGAAACCTTGCAATTATCGTGACTTGGGGTGTCTTTTTTGATAGAAAACTCAGTTTTGTTGCACACATAGATATTATTGCAAATAAAGCTGTGAAATTGCTAGGATTTTTGTTTAGAACATTGAAAGACGTAAACAACATTTTTACTTACTTTGAAATTGTAAGGGCAATTCTAGAATATGGTTGTACTATTTGGTCTCCATATTATGAGATTCATAAAGATCGTTTGGAAAAAATACAAAAAAAGTTCTTGCGCTACATATACTATAAATTACACATACCTATTGAGTCAATTGATTATGACCAGCTAATGAGTCTGTTGAACTTAACAAATTTAGACAATCGTAGAAAGTACTATGATCTTGTCACTCTGTTGAAAATACTAAATAATGAAATTAACTCTGTAGTGTGCCATCACGGAACACAAGAAATCATAAATTATTTGCAAATCAACATCATCGCACTAACTATGGTTTTAACTCCCCGATCAGTAGGCTCGGTAATTAACTGATTGAACAAACTGATCGATTTTTTTAAAACTACATTGCCAATAACCAAATATTTCAAACGCGGCTAAGAAAAGAAAGGATTTATAGTTAGTGGCCAATAGATATGGGATTCTGATTTTAATTGGAAACTTTTAGTGCCGACTTTACTGAAAATTTTTTATCGGGACAGTTGGCGTACTGACAAGAGACATTTTGCTCCAAATCGGGACAGTTCCGACAAATCGGGACGGGTTGGCAACCCTAATGACAGTTCAAAATAGCCTTTTTGGTACAGGTTTCACGTTGACGGTCCGGTTATTTGACGTTTGGGATGTTTTATTAGTTTTTAATTTTGAAAATAAAATCAGTTTATTGTGGTTTTCCAATCCAAGCCAAAATTTATATTTTCTTAAATAAGTTCCGAGAAAGTAAAGAATAAAAAAACTACCCAAATTTATTTTTTTTTGTAAACTCTAACCTATTTCAGGAGTGAGAGTCACCCCTAAATTTTGAATACGTAACATAAGTCATGTGGCATATTGTTTTGAAGGTATTTGGATCACTTTTCCATCCACATAATTTTTTGAATAACCCATCAAACAGTTTAACACTAAGGTTCATTTTTTCAGTAATTTCCTGAAACAATCATTCATGAGCCACCTCTCCCCCCCCCCGCCGGAGAATACTTTAGTTACTAGGTACCTAATAATATTCACTTACCACTTATCCTACAAACTAGAACAAACTTTTTATCATCATCCAAATATGCAGATCCATTTGGATTATATACAATATGATGCGTTTCCCTGCTAAACACTTTAGAAAACCACAAAAAAAACGCCACCCACTCACTAAAAAAACGAATCAAATCAAATATATACCGGGTGTCCCAAGGTGAGTAACCAATTAGGATATTTTGGAAACTATACAATGGAAACTTTTCAAACTTTCTATTCTACCATAAGTCCATATAAACTATCTTTATGAAATAGTTTCATATTTGCAGTGTTGCCATTTGCAGGAAAACTTGGCAACAACTTTATTATTTTAAATTTAATAACCTGTATATTTTGGCATTTTTGGATTCTACAAAATATTTTAGATATATTTTATGTTTAATCCTATACCTATGTTCAACTGTTTTTAAATTATTGACAGGTGAAAAGACATTTTTTAAATTTGACAGCCCGTAACATCGAAAGGGTTAAGTATAGAGACAAAACGGTTTTTACATTCATGTCTTGTTTTTTCACAAGCTCTCGTTTTATACTATTTTTAACCCAGGGTTAAAATAACCTTGAGATATTTTACCCCTGGGGTTTAGATATAAAACGATAGCTTGGGAAAAACCAAGATCGGAATGTAAAAACCGTTTTGTTCTATCCTTAACCGTTTCGATGTTACCGGCTGTCAAAGTTAAGAAATGTCAATTTTCACCTGTCAATATTTTAAAAACAGTTGAACATAGTTATAGGACATTATATATAAAATGTACCTAAAATATTTTGTAGAATCCAAAAATGCAAAAACATCACAGGGTGAACAGTTTAAAATAAGAAAGTTGTTGCCAAATTTACCTGCAAATGGCAACACTGCAAATATGAAAGTATTTCATGAAGATAGTTTACATAGACTTATGTTAGTATAGAAAGTTTGAAAAGTTGTCATTGTATAGGTTTTCCAAAATATTCTAATAGGTTACTTACCTTGGGACACTTGGTATATACTTGGTATATACTGAGGAACAACACACAACAACCATGTATATGGATAATTATTTGAATGAAAATTATTTTTGTGTATATCTTATCTCAAAAAAGATATACCTTTTCTGAAAATTTTAAATCATTTTTCTCGTAGTTTTTGGTCTTTTAGGATTGCTTACGGTTTACTTAAAAAATAAAAATGCCAAGAGTTCGCGGTCACCAACAATTTGATCATTTAAAACGACTTCGAGAAAGGATGCATCCTGGGCATGAAAGAGGCTGGTTTTAGTTTACGGGAAATTGCAAGAAGGGTTAATGCCAATCCATCAACAGTGTTAAAAGTTTGGAGAAGGTGGTCCAATCAACACCGTTCTCAACTAAAAAGCCAGTTAACTCTTATCTCTTCAGTGCCCTTTAGCCAAAGATTGCTGCCATTTTTATAACCAAATTGATAGGTAAAACATGGATTTTTCTGTCAGTTGGGTGTCAACATGACCGCTATAGTAGGCTAAAGGATACTAAATTGAAAAAGAGTTAACTGGCTTTTTAGTTAAGCAGGTGTTGGTCCAATGATGAGACTTATAGACGTCGTGCGGGTTCTGAACGCCCTAGATTATTACAAGGTCGTGATTTACGTCATCTCAGACTTCTTGCTCTCAGAAACCGACGGGACAGTATACGCCAAGTAATAGATGTTCTAGTTGCAGCTACAGGACGAGTGTTTTCAAGGATGACAGTTAGTCGAAGATTGCTTGGTATAGGGCTGAGGGCTTACCGTCCGCTTTTGGTGCTACCTTTGACCCCACAACATAAGGCTCGCCGCGCCGCTTGAAGTGGTGCAAAGCTCGGCAAAACTGGAATGACGAATGGAATACCATAAGATTTAGCGACGAATTCAGGTTTTGTTTAGGCGGCCATGATGGACGCATGAGGGTTAGGCGATTTCGAGGTGAGAGACGCTGTTGAACGGGATACAGCAAGACAGCAAAGTATCATGGTATGGGGTGCTATATATTTAGGAAGCAGATTGATTACCTCTAGTCCACATCAACGGCAATCTGACTGCTCGGCGATATATCGATGAAGTGCTGCAGCCAGTTTTACATCCCTATCTACAAACTATCCCAAATGCGATCTTTCAACAAGATAATGCCAGACCGCATATTGCTCGTGAAGAAATGGACTTCTTACATAAACTTGGCATAGAGACTTTGAAATGGCCAGCAAGATCGCCTGACTTATCGCCTATAGGGAGCAATTTTAGTCCATGGAGGAGCCACTCGTTTTGAATTTTTTCATGATTATCATGGAGGAATCTTCTTGGAAATGTAATCAATTACTAAGAACATCTTAATGTATTAATATATAAATAAATTACTTTAAAAATATTTGTCCTTTCTGGTGTTGCATATTTTTTGTTCTCCAGTATATATATATTACGTCACAAGAAAATATAAACAGATACATGTTGCATTGGAACAGATTCCCTGAGCCACATGTGGCTAGTCGAGAATGTGATCCATAGTGAAATAGAAATATGTACTACTAATAGTTACACAATTTATAAAGATATAAATTTTATACTAAGCTGTAAAGCTAAGGAAAATCATTTGGTTCCTAAAAATAGAATAAACTTTACGTTTATCAACTTAGTCTATATATTCTATAGTCTAAGTTATAATGTAAATATTATAAGTTAAGGATGTTTCTATACCTACACTTAATTAAAATCACTTATAATCTTTATCAAGGTTTTTTTGGTTGAAAAATAATAAAACCACCTTTAAATTCGACCACAACAAAATAATAAAGTTTGGTTATGTTCACTTCAAACGACTGTGATGGGTCACGTGACGGTTTAAAGTTTTACTCACTCGAGAATTGCTAAGTGCTCTGCTGCGTTCCTTTTAACAATCTGGAGGTAATCGACAAAATTTCTGTCCGTTCCTTTACTTCATTACAGGAAATCTGCAGAGCACTTAACAATTCTCAAACAAGATTTTCTTCAGATTTAAATCGAGATTTTACGGAGCTCGGTATATTTTGAAAGTTTTTTTAAAGGTTAAGTGGCGGTTACGGTTTGTTTGTGCTTTTTTCTCGAAACAGTCATTTCCACAGGGAATATTTTGTTTATTCTTGTTGTTGAGGTAAAAATGAACGCGCGTGTCCTTCTGATTTGTACCTGGCGAAGCCGACTGTGCTGTCTCTTCACGTTCGGCCTCGCTGTCCGCTGTGCCCAATCACCGTTGCAGATCATTTTTAAGCTACTAAACTTGGTTCGCATTGATATCACATTTTTTATATTAATAATATTTAATCTTTGGATTTCACAATTTAAGGAAAACAATTAAAGAGTTTGTGTGGTCATAAAACAACCCAGGAGCGTTCCTTTATTTCGATTAAATCGGATTACTCCGTCGTCACGTGACTCGCCGAGCCGAGCTCTCAGATTTGGTTAAAGGAACTTTTGCCGCACGAACATCCGACGCACGCCCGGCTTTAACTGTGAACGCACCCCTTAACCATATGTGTCGTTCAAATTTCAACAGTGTCAAATAGCGTTAGTTGTCGGGCGTTTTTGGCGCAACCAAAAACTATCTAAAATAAAAAAACAAGATTTTCTATAGTTGCGGGTTTTTTTTATAATTGTTACAATTGTCACCTTTATTAGAGTGCCAAACTTATTTTAAAATGATAAATAAGCACGACCCCCAACATTTCTGTTTTTTCGTTTCATAGTTTTAATATTTGTTTCTTGATATAATATAGGATATAATATAGGAGATGAATATAATGAAAATTTAAGAAGTTTTGGGCTCGACAAAATAATCTTCTGCACTTTAAATAGTTCCCGAATAGGGATAGATACATATATGGATTAAGCTTATGTTTATGCAATATCGTACGCATAAATTTTCCTGGGGGGGGGGGCTTGACTAATAGTAGGGTCTCAAAATAATCATTCTATTTTAAAAACAATAAAATTTCGAGCGTTTCCTCAAAAAGGTAATGATAACCGTAAACACGTGTTTCACACTAGTGGTACTCATTCGCAAATTCTATTGTTTTTGTTAATATTTAGCCTCATAAAATAGTTTTTACTTTTAATTTTTAAAAAATGTGTTATAATTTTAGGTAGGTATAACGCTAGAAAAAAAACGATTTTAACTATGCCAACGAGTGAAACCCATTGTTAGAAAAACTGGATGAATGTTTTTGGACAATTTTGTTCATTAGGAATTTTCTTGTTTATAATATTATTACTTTTGCATTAAATTACATAGAGAGAGAGATAGGTTTCTGTGGGTATTTATGATTAATGCATTTTCCACACTATTAATAAAATTTACTGTAAGGAAAAATGTAAATGATGCATTTCAGATTCAAATTTCCTCTAAAAAATACAAAACAAACCAAAATAATAAAAAATTAAATTCGATTGTAAATTAACCAAATAATGTAATCTAAACTTAGCTTTGTGGGTGGTTGGTATCACTATGTAACTTCCTACAGAATGACACACCTACACAAACAGATACAGGCACCTAAACAAGGTGGCTATGCTTTAAAATTATGCATATAAGGACCAGAACATGGTCTACAAAAGTATATATAGTTTAAAAACTATTTTGGTTAAAAATAAACTAATATACTTACTTTCTTTTCCATCGCAATTAAAAATAATTTTGATAAACCATAGTTTCAAATAAGCTATTATTGTATTTACTTCCCATATGATCTTGCTATTCGCAGGGACCTTGACGTATCAAATAAAATAAGGCGATACTCCCTGTTATATAATGCGTATTTTTTAATTTCTTTGTTAAAGAAATTAAGCTCAGGTCCGCCGTTGTTTTTACAAAAAGCAAACACTCAACTGGATCAAATCTTAAAAATGTGAGCACCCCAAAAATCTTTCTTTTCTGTCGGAAAATAACAGAAACATGGTTTTTTTTTTGTTACCGATGCGAATCATTTTTTTATTTATTGGTCAGGGGTGCAAAAAATAGTAGTTTTCACAACTAGTGACTAAAATGGTACTTTTTTACAAGCATTGGTTTAAATAACAAGCGCAGCGTGGCATTTATAAAGGTGAGTAAAAAAAAGCACAGTTTAGCCGCAAGTTATTAACATTATTTTTTTTAATACCTTTATCAAAAAATCCAAGAAAAACAAGAAAATACTTTTAAAAATCTCGAACGGAGAGCTTCTCGCAACTCACCATCTTCACACTATAAATCAAGGCGGCTGGTAAATGAAATAACAATGGTTTTCGTAGCGATGTACCTTTTTACTTGGTGACGTTCATTGTTGCGACATTTTAATCTTTGACAGTTTAATATTTTGACGATGTTTTTACATGATTTTTTCGTAAATACTTGGTGAAAACTGGCGGAAATGGCTTAATTTTTAGGCAAGAGTACTATTTTCCGCTATTTCTCTTTAATTTTAGGTAAAAAAAAACGAACAGAAATTTTTTTTTGCACCCGTGATAAAAAAAAGGTTTTTTGCATCGGTAACCAAAAAAGCCATGCTTTAGTTATCTGCAGACAGTTATATATCACTGTGCTTTTTTTACTCGCGTTTTTAAATACCTCGCTCCGCTCGTTATTTAAACCATCGCTTGTAAAAAAAAGCACTATTTTAGCCACTAATTGTTAAAACTACTATTTTATTATTGTTTTTGCACACAAATAGTGTAAAAAAATTAAAATGTCAACATAAGGATATGGTGCGCAATTTAAAAACTGAGTAGCCGGTTGCAAACTGAATGCTTTTGTGTTCTAGTCTTTTCTAAGTTTTTCCGTTTCGTATTTTGAGTTTTTTGATGAAGGTATTACAACATGCGGCTAAACTGTTCTTTTTCAACTCGCGTTTTTAAATCATTCGATTCGCGCATTCTTTAAAACGACGCTTGTAAAAAAAGCACTAGTCTCAAAATCTGCTTTTTAAATAAATAAATAAATAAATAAATAAATAAAAAGGTCTTTATTTTCTAGCACTCATAAAAATAACAAAAATATTCCTAATCTGATACAGCCAAAAAAATACTAGAAAAATGCCGAAGATCAGCTGGATACTTAAACATATAGTTTGTTTATACAGACCTGTTAAAGCGCTTTTATATTAGGACGGTTTAAAAATGTTGTCGTATAAACACCAGTAAAACCGTTTTAAGCACTAAATCGTCTTTATTTTAAAGCGATTTAAGAAAGTGATTTATCGCTATAAAATCCATTTTAGGATCGTTATAAACACTAAAAACGCTTTAGCGCATTTCTTCCAACCTAAAGAAATAATCAACCCTGATGTTTTAATTATTTTTTATTTTCACTGACATATTTAATGAAATTTAATGACGTATAAGTACTCGGATAAAGCGATTTTATTTAAAGCCGTCCTTTTATAAAAGCGCTTTTAGGTGCGTTTAAACGTAGTAATTAAAGTAACCTCTGTTTTTTATACCAAAAAATAATAAAGTAAGAAATATATATAAATATATAAAAAATAAGGAAAATACATATTAGGCAGTCATACACCAGCAGCTTGTTCATTGAAAAGCGATAATTTTAGAAAGCTTTTAAAACATTTTATATTAGACACATAAAGTAAATATTTCAAAGCATCGGTATCGGTATAGCTTCCGCGTTCGAAAGAAATCCAAAATATAGTGCATTTTTGCCTTGTTTATGTTTCGAACGATACCCACTTTTTTGAATGATGCCAGAACTGCTGATTGAAATCGTTGCGTACGTTCGTGGGTTTGTAACGTTACGTACATCCCTCCGGACGCAACGAGAGGAATCAGCTTTTCTGTCATCGCACACGTCAAAAAGCGGGCATCGTTCGAAACATGGCATGAACAAATCAAAAATTTAGTGTATTTTGGCTTTGTTTCGAACGCGTAGGGATATTTTTGAACGCTTATTTGACACTTCGTAGTGGTTGTGGTAATTACTGCGCCTGCGCAATAGCCAAACGTCATTCCGTTGTGGTAATTATAACCACTACCACTGCCATAAGCTAGGAATCCATTTCGTTGTGGTTATTTTTCTGGTTAATTTTAGAAAATTTTGGCACAATTAATTTTAAAAATAATAAAATATTACCAGGTTTCAACATATAAAATACTTATTTTGTAAAATAAAGCCCAATTTTCTGTTTTTTCTCATCTCTAAATTTTTTTACCAGTGACAGTTTCTAATGTGTTCCAAAAACTCTGGTAAAATCGATGCGTGGTAGTGGTTGTTAAACACTACCACAGCGGCTGTCAACTAAAACGGTTTAGTCTATTTTAAAACGGTCCTTAGTTTAAGTGAAATGTTTGGTTTTTAGCATTTTGAACGAACCCTCCTTGAGTTCTGGACGTAGTTTGATTTAATTCGGTTATTGAATAATCATCCAATACTTTTGTTGGATTTAAGAAGAAATTTTCAATTTAGAAGAAAAGAAAATTAAAATATTTAAACCCAGGCGGAGTTTACATAGTAAACACTCTGTAAAATAAATTAACATTGGGGTTATATGTCACTCTAATTAAAACTTACCCTTGTTAATTAATTTTTCCAATTAATACTTGATGTCACACAACGATTTAGATGAGTAACAATAAAATAAGGAGTAGATTAATTTTGTATTTATTTAAAAGATATTTTTATTTATGAAATGTATTAAAAAACTAAAATGCAAGTTTTTTTTACATTTTTGTCATAGTCGAAATATCAGTTTAAAAATATCAGCGCTGCGTTCAATCACAAATAGCGAGTTCGGATCTTTTACTTCTGCTTGAAAGCTACAGCTTTAAAATGAGTGGGCTTTGAGTAAGGAAAGTTTTTTTGACTGAGCTTTTAGATAACGTCAATGTTTTACTTTCAGTTTGTAAAAAAATTAATATAGTTGTTTTGGGTTTCTTGTTTAGTATATTTTTCGTGCATAATCAGTGACCTTCACTTATGTTTGTTTTGGCTCGTAGTGCCCTCATAAATATATTTTGTGTGCTAAAAACGGGTTCAAAATATGGCGTTTGTCTTGAAAAAAATAGGAGGTGTTTTATTGGGTATTGAACAACTTGTGATATTAAATATGATAAATTAATCCTTGTAAAAACGGTTACTTAGGGAAATTATAAACGAACTTATTACCAAATGCCACAAAACAATCCTTTCTGGGGGCTATAAATTTAAACGACCCCCCTGAGGTGGTCTAAAAAATTACCAACTTTATAACCTCAAACACAAATAATGAAGCTATTATGTGCCAAATTTTTGGCGTATTCGCCTTTTGCCAGTGTAAGTGTGGGTAAGTGTTTTTTGAAAATTGGTTTTAAAATTTAGTACCCCCCACAGGTGTAAATATTTAGACTTGTGGGGGGTACTATTTTAGATCTTAGTAAATCCCACTGCGTGTGTCTATTCATTTCTTTTACTTGGTGTAAAAAAGGGTTATAAATTTTGCATATTTGATAAGAAAAAGAACGTTTAAAAAATTGAGTTTTGATGTAACGTAAATGTGCAATATTTCTGGTAAAAAGTTTATCAAATAGGAATTGTGGTTTTTTATGACAAATTATTTTGTGAAATAGGCAGGAATAGTGGAGGATTCGTCTTCATTTCATGTTTGGCCATTTGATCCTAGAGTTTACATAATTTATGCGATACATGCTACCTTCGTTTAATACCACATATTAACCGTAAATAAGCATTTTGGATTCGCCACTGTGTTTGCTAACATAAAACCATTAGATTAGAGGAAAATGAAGTATTCCGATATTTAAAAACTAGTACGTACATAAATAAATGTTCGATTTGCAAAATTTATTGAGCATAAATAAAACAAGGCTGTGTAACTTTTAAATAAGAAAGTTTGTGTAAGTATATTTTCAGACTCGTTAAATTTCACCAGTTTTTACTTTAAAGCATGAGCGAATCGTTTTCTTCAAAGACCGTATAAATACCGAACGTTAGTATAACACCTCTAAAAATAGAGAGAAATGTAATCGATTTTCAAAGTTACGAGTGCTTTGAAAAGCTATTCGGAAATTAGGCTTCTAAAATAAGAAAAAAAAAACATGGGCTGCAAGGCCAACATGGATTAAGTTGGTTACAGGAATTTTAAGATTTAAGTCGGCAACATCTAGTTCATCTGAGTCCCTAAAGTTTTTAAAAAAATACAATAGAAAAAACATATTTCATAGAAACGAACAATGGCAAAATCGTACTTTGTAGAAATCGAACTTCGGAGAAATTATACATCGCAGAAATCGTAAAACAGAAAAACCGTAAAACGTAAAACTTGGTACGGCGAAAATCTGTTCTGCGCCTGACAGCTGTTTGTATGTGCCCTTAGAATAAGAAAGGGTGTAGATCAAGTTATTTTTTTTCTATACCAACCCGACTTCTCCCAACTTAAAAAACTTAAACCAACCAAAACCAACTCAGATCAATCCAAAACACTTAAAAAAGCAACCCAAACCAACCCATCACTTCTTGAAATTTAGCATAAAAAAAAATAAAAAATGTCTTTTCTACTCCCTTTCTTACTCTAAGCTCGCATGCAAACACTTGTCAGGCAGAGAACAGATTTCGCCTTACCAATTTTTACGTTTTACGGTTTCTCTGTTTTACGATTTCTTTGATGTACTTTTCTCCAAAGTTCGATTTCTACAAAGTATGATTTTGCCAAAGTTTGTTTCTGTAAATAACGATTACTGAATTTTACTTTTCATTATTTTATGGGACCCCGTTCATCTCATAAAATTACTGGCGGCAAATTTGATTTCAATTGGTACTAGCGCGGATTTGAGGAGGGTAAGGTAGATAAGGGTGATTCCTAATCGCTATATCGATCTTAAAATTTTAAGCATAAACAACGTGAAAAGAGGTCATCAATTTTTAAGCAACCAGTTTAAATTGCAAAAAAAATCGCTTAAACAGTAGTATATTACATAACAAGAGGAGAAAGTGACAAATTTCACACGAGCGTGAATGAGGCGCTAGCCGAGTGAAACAACACGCGAGTGTAAGAAAGTTACTTTATATCGAGTTGTGTAAATGAAACTGCTTTTCCGCACATGTGTGGAAATAGTTATTTACCTAACAAGTGCGGAAAGTTATACTTTTTCGCACGCAACTGCGCACACTGGTCCGGATTCGACATCTGGGAGGACACGCATGTTTTTGCATATATTTTCATAAATAATTGACTCGAATTCAATCAAATAGTTGCCTAAATAGAAAATAATTATATAAATTCCATTTTCTAACTTCACAGAGCCTGGCTGTCAACTGTCTGTCTGCCGACTGTCTCACTATTTGTAGTCTGTCTATCAAATCTGGCGATTCATTTTGGACACACTTCCTGTGAATTGATTTTAATGAAATTTGGCACAGTAATGTAAGTCCGATGACAATACAATATTATGAAAAAATTTTGGTGGTAGGGGGGTGGGTGATTCAGAACTTTGTAATGAAAACCGATACAAACATGCGGTTTTCAGATTTATGATTTGATCTGGTGACAATATAATTTTATGAAAAAAAACGGTGGTAGGGGGTGCGTAAGGGGTGTGAAGGGGGTAAATTCATAACTTTGAAGTCATAACAGATACGAACAAAAAATGGGGCTAGGCGGTGGGTGAGGGATGTAAAGGGGGTAAATTCAAAAATATGCTTTTAATCTTAAATTGCCGTGAATATGCAGTTTTTTTTATTAGATTTAAATTTTACTGTGTATTTTTGAATCATAGAAGAGAGCGAAATGAGACAGATCTCTAAAAATCAACTACTCCTCTGGAAATATGTACCAAAAGAAAATCAAAGTTTAAAAGTTAAAAGTAAATTTTAAAGCGGTCAAAGTAATTAAAAAAAAAAAACATTAGATGTTCCATTTAAGAAATGGTAACTTAGTGTTATATCTCAAAAACTAAACGAAATATGAAAAGAGTAAATAAATGGTTAGAATCCTTAAAACAATGTCCATCATAAATGTCTCTACGAAATTTTCAAAAATAAAGGAGTCGTAGACTCCTGGCCAATAAGGCAAACTTTTCAATAATACCCTGTAACTCATAAACAAATAAAATTATGGAAATATGGGTTTTTCCATTCAATTTCTAATGAAATTTGAGCCTCACGCAAAAGTAAGGGGCCGTTTTTTTTACCTACACGACAATAAACTTAACCCTTTAAAATAATCGAATTTGGGACACCCTGTATATAAGTATAACAACATACATACAACATGTAGGTGCAAAGAATAAAAAAAAATGAGATTTAACTATTTATTTTTTTGTAATAGTCGAGCAAATAGTAAATTTCTGATTTTATTAGAAGTATTTTTAATTTTTCCTGGCAATTTCTAAACCTGTTTTGACAAGCGAGCGCAAACTAGCGCAAAAAGGCAAAAATGGCTCTGTAAAGACAAAGGTTCAGGCTACCTTCTGTAAAAAAATTGAGACGCGGCATCAAGATATATTTTTTATATTCTTCGTCAAAGTTTGTCATATTTTTCAAAAAGTAAATTTTCTCTCCAATTTACAAGCACGATGTACTGTCATTTGCCAATGAAATTTGAAAAAATATATTGTATTGTAAAGAGTAATCTTTGTACTTACCATCCATTGTAAGACCAAAAATATGACAGTTTAAATAAAGACAAAAAAAATATATACTTATGATGTTTGGTTAAAAAAAATACACGTCAAACTGCAAAAAACAGTCAAATTTGACAAGCTGTAGCAAGTCTATGAGTAAAAATTATGAGGTAACTCTTACAGTCATGGATGTCTGAATATTTTATCTGTAGAATGTGTGTACTTTCCAGGTATTTTAACGCATATCAAAAATTCGCCTATGTCCTCCCAGATTGCATAGGACAGACCAGTGTGTGGCGCCGGCGTTTGCACGAACGACGCGCCAGTGGAGTTCGGGCAAGCCGTAAGTGCGGAAAATACTTTCCGCACGCGTTAGGTACAACATTCTTCCTACGAGCGTGCGGAATATCAAAATATTTTGTCATTATTTTAGTTAAACCTAGCAGACTACAAATTAAAAAATAGTCAACACTACGAATTTTATGTTTTATTCAGAACTAAACTTTAACAAGCTTAAAAAATTAATTTTTATCGTAAATATTAATCACGGTAACATTGAAAGTAACACTGCTCTTGTTGCTTAATGCCATCGTCGACTTCAAGTCTTCCTGATTCATCACTGAGCAACAGCGTGCGTAAAAATTTTTTTTTTGTTCAAAAGCGTGCGTGAAAAATTTTTTTTTTGCTCAAAAGCGTGCGTGAAAAATTTTTATTTTCCGCATGTCGTGCGGGAATGGATTTATCCTGTGTTGCATGGCATGCGGGAAAGTTTTTTATATGCACGAATTTTTTTTTAATTATTTAAAATAAAATTTAAATAACTATACACGTGCGAAAAGTTTCTTTTCGGCCCTTGACGGCTTGCCAGAACATCGTTCGTGCAACTGACGTCGCGTGTGGAAAAGTATCACTTTCGGCACTTGTTAGGTAAATAACTATTGCAACACATTTGCAGAAAAGTATGGGGACCTTTAACGTCATCGTACACTTTTCCACATATGTGCGGAAAAATTTCTGCACACGGGTGAAATTTAACGTTTTGATGTGTGTAGGAAAAAACTTTTGAAAGTGTGTCAAAATTAAGTATAAAAATGTTATAGGAAAATTTTTTCAGGTTATGATAAGACTTTTTTTCCTACAAACATGTGTCCGCAAACGCTTCCCTACCGATCTACAGAGCGTTAAATTTTTAAGACTTTTTTAGGTTTTTCTTTATAGCTCTTGCAGTTTTCGACATATTTAGATTAAATTAGATTACATTTTAGGGCTTATGAGGTAAGTCGAGTAATTGTAAAAGAATCTACAGGGAGATATTTTTTCACGGGTCAAACCTTTTATTTCTCCACAAACGTTTTTGTGGATTCTGAAATAAGAAATGAACACACTGTATGGCTGCATGCATACAGAAAGAGCACTCGAAAGAGCCTCGATAATGTTAAAGTTAAAAATCAAAATGAACATTCTTTTTTTTCCTAGATCTAACCAAAGTCAAGCTCAGAGGATTTGCTTACATTAGGGACTTATCGGTACATAAAGTCGGCCTGTTTCTGACAAGTGTGTTACATAAACATGTCATCTAAACATGCTCATATTATGCCATCCATAAAGTTGACAAATTAAAGTTAATGCCGTGCTTTATTAAACGTAAACGTTATGTTAAGTCAACATTATTTTGAAAGCGCCGCGATCAAAAAAGCTCTGGCTGGATAGCCCAAACGTAGGTTTTGGATAGCCCAGCAACCAAGAAGAGCGCCTCGCCGCACCGTCCCATAACATATGTATAAGTGCCTAAAAATATGTAATAAATAAATATAATAAAATCATCGGCATTGAATCGGGACAATGTCGACAACGTCGGCAGTGTGCCGGCATCGGCGACTACACGCTGGCCCGATGTTTGGACAGATTGCGATTTTCAGTTTTCGGTCAATAATCGGCAACTGACAGAGGTCCACATTACTACAGTCGACTTTATGCCGACACCACTTTATGACCGAAGATGGTCCGATTGGAACTTTGTTTAGTCGGTCGAAAATCGGCAACTTGGATCCATAGGAAAACCATAGGAAACCATATCGGACCTTAATCGTACGGCGACGGTATGCCGATTTGAGCAAAAAGTAAAATTTACCATTGGTCCGACGGCGGGCTACAGTCTAACGCTGCGTCGGCAAACATACATTGGGCCTACATCGCAAAGCGGACAAAAAATAGTGCTGGTCCGATGTCGTAAATCGACGTCGTACCGATTACGGCTAATTCGGCAATCGACATCGGGCCGACGAAAGCCCGAGGGAACCGTGTTTGCTGGGAATTGTTTACCTTTGTGTAGAACTGACAAAAATAGTGCAGAATTTATAAAAGTCAGCCTATAATGTCCGATAAGTTCCTAAATAAATAAAGTAGGTAAATAAACTTTATGAAACTGCCATTCCACGTATCAAAATGATTCCAATTTTAAATAAAAAAAGGTCCTTTTTGAGAACAGAGAGCTCAAGGTAAATAAAAACTTTCCGAGCTAAAAGTAAGAACGGAAAGTGCGTACTTTCCCGTCTGTTGAAAAAATGAATATTTGTTTTAAGATCCATGTTTTCTAGACTTTAACTGTCAGAAATAACAAAATCTAAAAGTTGACTTGACTAAACAGTCATTGCCAATTTGACTAAAACGAGACCGGAACAACAATTATTGCCTGAAAAAATTTAAAAAAGTCCTTTTTGAGAACTCCTCGTAAAAAAAAACTTTCCGGGTGGCTAAAAATACAAGCTAAAAGCGCGTACTTTCCGGTCTGCTGAAAAGAATATCTATTTACGGTACTAGGCCGAAAACTTCAACCTTACAGGGCAACACAGGAAATTTACAGGGCAGGTCCTGTAAAACTGTGAAGACCTGTAAATTCGAGATTTGGTCTTGTATTGTACGTATTTTTTTTAAACCGACCATATACATTTCGCTCTATAGATTTTCGAAAACAATTCTTATGACACATTCGTACAGCTCCTTGTAAATTTTTTTTAGATTTGAACTGGTTCTTAAATAATAAAAACAAAAAAGAAGTTAAAAAAAAACCGAAAAGAATTTAAAAACAAAATATCAAAAGATCTTGGGTGGAGAAAACGAAAATTCAAACTTTGATGAGTATCCCACAAGGAACACACTAAGGACCAAAGCGAAAAGAGAAATGATTAAACGATGTTTCGCCCTGGGCAGCCAGTGTGGGCTCATCAGTGACCAGTGAAACCACCATCATTTCTCTTTTCGCTTTGGTCCTTTGTGACTTGCTTATGGTATGCTCATCCAAGTTTGAATTTTCGTTTTTTCCACCCAAGATCTTTTGATCTTTTGTTTTTTTTTAAATAATAAGTTTATTTTGGTAAATAAAGCTGGCATAAATAACAACATTAAAAGCATGTGAACTTGCTAAATACAAGTCATGCAAAATTTAATGAAAATGAAACCGGTACAACAATCATTGCCTGGTAAAATAAGAAAAGGTAATTTTTGAGAATTCCCGGTAGAGAAAAACTCCGTTCTAAAAATACGACCGGAAAGTGCGTAATTTCCGGTCTCTTGAAAGAAAAATGAATAAAAGCTAGGAGAGGTATTGATATTAAGTATAATCCATAGGAACTTCTATTAATGGTACCGCATCTGCACAAAAACAGAAACGCTAATTTAAATATTATTTGTATCGATCGTTACAACAATTCAAAACTTCATAAGTTAATGTTATATCACCCGTTTAATTAGGCTCAATAAATTTGTTGACCGCATTTCCAAATATGGTTAACAGCACTGTATGATTTCATCTTGTAAACCATTTTAAAAAATTTATGTTTATTTCAGATGTGTACAAGCAACGAGTTTCTGTGTACCACATTCAGTGCCAAATTTAATGCTAATGTTGAGTCAGGACGATTATTACCCATATATTTCTGATTGATTTAAACCACATTATTTTATTAAAAATAATCTTAAAAATTTCAAAAATTTACGGTAGCTACACAGTAATAGAGACAGATTTCAAAGTAATTATAGGGGCTCAATACACCCACCCCTCAATGAAGCTCAATTTCGATATTGTAAAAATTATGTACTCATTATGTACTAACTCAGTCCCCTGTTGAAAAATTTTGTACTTAATGAATAACGAAGTATTCGCACAAAGGGGGGAGGGTGTGGCTTGACGTTAA
This sequence comes from Oxystoma pomonae, assembly GCA_963921995.1. NCBI lineage: Eukaryota > Metazoa > Arthropoda > Insecta > Coleoptera > Brentidae > Oxystoma > Oxystoma pomonae. Next base: position 72,798,656 of record OY998166.1, on the reverse strand, counting down.
GCTGAATCCCCCCATGCTTAGGAGACATATTTAATGAAAGTTGATATGTCATAATTTTGTACTAGTTATGTACTCTTAAAGAAGGGTACTTTTGGTTTATAAAAACCATTGGTTCCTAAGATTTTTGTTTGTATGTTATGGGGTGTGTAGCTTGATATCAAGGTACATCCCCCTCTGCTTAGAAAAGAGATGCGACGAAAAGTAATTATGTCATAATTTGCTACTAATTCTAAAAAATTGCCTACTGTGTAGCTTGATATTAAGGCACACCCCCCTCTGCTTAAGAAATAGATTTGAAAAAAGCAATTACGTCATAATTTGCTTCTAATTATGTACTAATTTCGACCCCTTCTAAAAAATTGCCTACTCTCAAGATAACTTCTTTTTTTTTTGTTTACAAGGCACACATACAAAAAATACAAAAAAAATGAAGTTATCTTGAGAGTAGGTAATTTTTTAGAAAAAGACGAAGTTAGTACATAATTAGTAGCAAATTATTGCATAATTGCTTTTTTGAAATCTATTTCTTAAGCAGAGGGGGTGTGCCTTGATACACACCCCATAAAAACCAAAAAAAAAGTGAAGTTATCTTGAGAGTAGGCAATTTTCTAGAAGGAGACGATATTAGTACATAATTAGTACCAAATTCTGGCATAGTCACTTTTGGTCGAATCTCTTTCCTAAGCAGAGGGGGGTGTACCTTGGTATCAAACTCCACACCCCATATTAAACAAACGAAAGTCTTAGGAACCGATGGTTTTTGTAAATTAAAAATATCATTGTTTAAGAGTACATAATTAGTACAAAATTATCTACTATCAACTTTCATTAAATATGTCTCCTAAGCATAAGGGTGGGTGTAGCTTAGCGCCAAGCCACACCCCCCCCCCTTTTAAGTGCGAATAATTACGTTATTTATTAAGTACAAAATTTTTGAAAAGGGGACTAAATTAGTACATAATTTTTACAATATCCAAATTGAGTTTCGTTGAGGGGGGTGTAGCTTGATTAAGCCAATTATAGGGGATCCTCATGCAGTCTTGTATACAGGGTGATCCTTTGACCATGTTTGGATGTCTAAATCTCGATAACTAGATGTGATAGAACTATGATTCCTGTGTATGGTTTAAAAAAATATCTGGTGCCAACATATTTTAGTCTATCTCGATTCCTAGCAGATTTATCCGTTTGCGATATATCTGCAGATAAAGTGTTATTTATTATATTATTAATTTTTTTTAAACTACCCACGACTATAAAAACAGTTGAGGCACCCATCTTTTTGTAGTTTTTCACATGACAGTTGACAAAACAAAAGTGATAAAAGACCAAAATGTCAAGCTTCTGTCGCAGTGGCTTACTGCATTTTTGTTTAATTTTATTTGTTCCTTGAGAAGAAACCTAGCTTAAATTTTTAAATTAACCGCAATTTTCATAAAAAAAAAATATTTTAAAATGGCATCGTTAAAGTTAAATTATTATAGATAGGTACCCCAATAACACCGGCGCTCATAATAAGGGGCATTTATATATTAAACCGAACCTTAATCGCATTTGGTTAGAAGCTTGAGGTATGTTTGTATAATCTAGGGGCGGTCACATCTTCTCAAAAGAAGGGGGGAAGGCGACAACATTTATTAGCGTCGCAGGCAAAAATTAAAAAAGTGCTGTCTCCTTATTATCTTAATATTCTGTTGTTGTTGTTGTTGTTTTACATGCTTAAAATAATGTCCAAGGTAAAAATCTGTAGAAATGTAATGTTTAATATTAAGTAAAAGACAAAAACTCTGGCCGCAGTCGAAACTTTTCGCAGAAGTTACTTGTGATTTTCCAAATTTGACCAAATTTTTCTAAGAATTCGGAGAGGAGGAATATAATGTATCCATCCATCGAAAGAATTTTGCCAGAGATATAATGTTAAAAATGTGTTTATAAATTTTGTGGACCATGTGCCCTTTACTTTACTAGTTGTCTATGGTCTTGACTGTGTTATTTCCTTTTATATTTAAAAAAATAATATATTATTTCAATTTTATTTTAAAATTTTGTTTTTCTTTCAGGAAAAGTGCACAGGTTGCGCCAACGCCTACCAATGCAACTGTACGGGAATCAAAGGGCGACGAGGTGACGATGGCGTAACAGGACTGCCGGGACAGGAAGGGACACCAGGAGACCTAGGACCGCCAGGGCCACAGGGTAACAAGGGAGAGAAAGGATCCGATGGAAATTATGGGCCATTGGGAGACAAAGGACCAAGGGTAAACTATCTTGCATGCTTAAACATTAAATGGGTCCAAAAACGAATTATATTTTTTGAGTAAGGACACTTCCCCGTCTTTAAAACTATGTTCGCTAAAATCCTAGTCAATCCCCTACCGTTTAAAATTTTGCACAGTTTTATTTACTTTTTTTTAATTATTGACCTAATGAATATACATAGCTTTTTGTTTAAACCATAGATATAGTAATAGCTACACTAGAGTGACCGATACTGTGTGACTGTGTTATATTTGGGGAACATTATTTGACGGCGATACAAGCACAGCTGGTGGCAACAGGAAGGAACTACGTGTACAGCCAGATGCATAATAATATACATACACACTTACTTATTTAATAATAAAAAGATATGAAAAAAATTAACAGGCGCCGTTTTTCCATACTTTTAACTGTTAAAAAGCAATGCATTTGCGAAAGGTTTTAGCTCTATACAAACCTTAACCAGCTTTGTACTGTTCCATGCAACTAAAAAACTTTCTTTAGATTACAAAAAGTTTTTTGGACCTTTTAGAAATCTAAAATTTTATTTATATATATATATATTATAAAAATTTTACAGATTTTATAAATGTTTTAACTTATCTGTTTTTTTTGTTGTATTTTAATCTATTATCTTCTTGCTTAACTCTGTATAAATCATCACAATATTTTCTCAAGGGATTTGGTTCGCAAAAATTTTGAACCCCAATTTTCGGCACTCTTCAAATAGTCTCGTGCTAGCTTTAATGATAGTTTTAGACTTTCCAATAAGTTGTTATTCTATTATATAGCTTATATATCCCATAAGCTCGCGCAATTTCCAACCAAAACAAAGGCTTAAAATAATTTAGTATAATTTAAGGTGTATTGGAGGGGGGATTTTGCTAACATTTCAAAGCTGTCTTTCCAAACTTTCGATTTCTAGAATAAAACACTCATCAAGTTTCCACTGAAAAATATTTAGAGAGAGAGGGCAGATTTTTAGAGGAAGATGCAGAGATAATTTGGTGAAGTGAAAAAATATTTAGGGTTAATGAAGAGAGACAGCAGGCTATAAAAAAGTATTTTAGAGAAAGATGAAAATAATTTAAGGCAATTGTTTAATTTCGGCTATGTCATCTGTCTATCATCTTGAGTGTTGTCGTGCATATGATTTTTATTTTGCCATTTTTTATACAAAAAAGCCAAAATTGTAATTTTTCAAAACATAAATTGTGTGAGATATAAGGTGGTATTAATTTCTTTCAATCAAAGTTCTTTACAGTCTTTAAATTTACTAAAAAACGTGTCTTACTATAAGTGTATTTAAGCACATCTAAAAATCATTTAACATAAAACGTACTTTGACGCCCCAAGTTAATATAGATTATAAATAAAACCATAAATTCAATATTATTGTAAAAAAATGTACATTCAACAATTTTAAGGTCACCTTCTGATATCACTTGTTAAAATGCAAAATGTAAAAATGTAAATCTCCACTTGTCTACAAATAAATTATTACAGTACAATAACTGAGACGTCAAAATAACGTTTTAACCGCAGACAAAATAATGACTTACGGAGACTAGCAGGAAGATAGGGCCGCGCAGAAACTACGTTCATGTAGTGATATCACAAGGTGACGTTAAAATTGTTAAATGTACATTTTTTACAATAATATTGAATTTATGGTTTTATTTATAATCTATATTAACTTGGGGCGTCCAAGTACGTTTCTAAATTTAGACCAAGAGTTCTGACTCACCCTGTGTTGTAACAATAACCAAAAATTGATGATATTCAAATATTCGATATTGTTAAAAGAAATTGAGTATACGTTTGCAGCTAAAATAATTCGTACAGAGGGACAAGGAAGGGCCTGTGATGTAGGTATTTAAAGATTTGACTCCCTCTAGTAGTTTTTGTGATATCAGCAGGTCAAAATGCAGGTTTTTTTTATTCAAATGATTTGAAACTTACTTGCTCCCCCCCCCTTCAAAAAATTTGCCTCCAGGACCGCTGGTAGTTGAAATGCGTTTTTGATTATTTTTTTGATTTACTTCAAGTAATTTTTGTAATATTGTTATTTGTTTATATTTTTTTACTTAGCTCCTATAGAAAGTCTTTTTTTTATTTTAGGGTGATCAAGGCCTTTATGGTGTTCCAGGACTTGACGGTAGGAAGGTACGTAAAAATGTCTAACTTATTTAAAAAATAGTATTATTTTTACTTGCCTAAAAATAACTTTGAAAAAATCAAAAGTTTTAAAAAAATTACTACACGTCTGGTGTGTACCTAAATGAGAAAAGTATGAGAAGAATGAAGAGAATACTTTAAAAAGCAATATTTTATTTTATAAAATGATACCAAACTTATGCCTACATTATATTCTCCTTTGAACTACATGGTTACTACTTGATTGAATTATTAGGTCCTCCCCACCTCCCTCCCCAAAGTAAAATCGTTGATCAAATAACGCACATATACTTCCAAAAACCATTTTTACTTTATAAAAATAAGTGCTTACATTTTAAAAAAACCCTTCTAAGTACGCCTCTGGTAAAACTTAAAAAAATGACAGATGCCTTTATCTCGAGCATTCAATTTTTTTTTGATTGAACAAAACTTACAAGAATTGGTTAAAAGCATTTCTAGTTATAAGGACAAATGGAATTACATTTGGAATACATTTTCAGACATATTTCCTTAACGGCCCATATCTTCTATCGCAGACATACTATCTTCTAAAAATAATTTGATTCTTACGCCCTTCCCCACTCTAAAAAAAGTCGTTCGAATAACGCACCCATGCTTTCAAAATCCATATTCTCATGATTTATATAAGTGTTTACATTTTAAAAGCACTTCCCTAGGTACGCCTCTGGTCAAACTTCAAAAAACTGACAGGTGTCTTTAGGGCATTCAATATTCTTTCGATCGAGACCAAAATTATGAAAATTGGTTAAAAACTTTTCTAGTTATGAGGAAAAATGAAATTAGGTGCATTTTCAGACATACGTCTTTGACGGCCCATATCTTCTATCACAGACATACGATCTCCTAATAATTTCACTATTTTAATCCCAGGACCGATACCTTCGAAATATCTAAATATGGTCAACTTTTACGGAAGTCCACTTTCTCATGTTATCTTTATTAAAACATAACCTAACTTATACTGCATATTTTTTAATTGCGTAGTCACTTGTATTCCAGAGAAACTACGCCGGGGAAAATTTTTGATTGCACAAAGATAATGTCAGTGCAACACGAGAGTCGCGCTAATTTTCTCAAAAGAATTCGCTGTATAAAAATTATTTTCTAGGGTGTTCAAGGACCTCGGGGTTTCCCAGGATACGCAGGAATCGATGGATGCAATGGTACTGATGGAAGACAAGGAATACAAGGTAAGACATAAGTATTTAATAGTGGGAATTATTTTTTCTTATAACTATCTAACTTTAATTTCTCTAGCTTTTAATTATATAGATTAGATTAGATAAAAACGGTTCGAATCGGAGGTACCTTGTGCCCAAGATTTTTCTATCTTAATGAATAGAAGTATTTTTTGATAATTTTAGGTCCATTTTAAATATAATGGTGTAAATATAGCACCGTAAAAAAAATGAAAAGTATCCCTAGAAAGACCTAGTTACTTCTAGTACTAACTAAAGGTAAATTTAATCCCTGCAACAATGATTTTGCGTTGTTTTATAGTTTGCAGATTTTTTGCGTTATTTTTTGACCAGTTGCGTATTTCAAAAAACGTTCCACAACATTACGTTAATCTTCAACATGTGTCAAGTTTCCCTAATTTTATTATTCTTTTATGACACAGTAGCGTAGGGTACAATATAAAAAATAGCTAAAAAAATAGAGATAAAAATAGTATGACGGACCTGACTAAGTTGGGTAATATAAGCTGTTTTGACAAACTCGACGTTAAAAAAAAACCTACTAATAGAAACTAATAAACTATAGGTAGGGTACAAAAATATTAGTAATTTACCCACACCAAAATATCCATACTAGTAATTATTTTAATATTTTGATGTTACGCCAATGACTTATCTTAAAAAATATGCTAAAAAAACTAAAAACTAAGCAGAAAATCATTGTTGAATATACAGGGTGTCTTAACTATAAGAACTACAAGGTTGGTCAAATTAGACAAAATGTGCAGTTTTTGGGGGATATTGAAAATCTGGTTTCATATTAAAAAAATAATTATTCTATCCTGAGGTACGGGGGTTTTTCGAAAAATTGCAAAAAACTTTTTATCAAATACCTCAAAAAGTATAATTTTTACAAAAAATTCGTAAAGGAAATTTTTTTTGCATTTTTGACGTTCTTCAATTTGGTATTTTTTAAGAAAATTTGCTACGTCTAGTTTTCGAGAAATTAACATCAACTTACTTTTTTTAAATACGGAGCTGTATTTTTTATTCAATTTTTTTAAAATCTCCCTTTTTTGTGATTTTAACGATGTATCACATGTCCATATTTACTTGCATTTTAATGGTAAAAAATGGTTATTTATGTTTTTTCGCCCTTCTGCCGTTTTATCAAAAGTGGCTTAGAAAGCAAAAAGAAACAATTGCTTATAAAAGTCTATGTTGCGTAATACATCTGTCAAGGTAAGTAATCAAAGGTGAAAAATTATATTTAATTTTTTGTTATGCAAAAGCATTTCGAAATGCTGAAAGAGCGCTCCGATAGAAAATTCGTACCCCGATCATTTGAAAATCCTTCCAAACGGGGAGCAACCGGCAGAGGACGGTGAAGATGAAACAAATATCAATAGTACGAAAGCGTCGAAGGGCCACAAAGCAATTTTTATTTTAATTCCGACTTTGAACTCGGAATTCCGACTTGCAACTCGGAATTCCTACTTTAAACTCAGAATTCCGACTTAGAACTCGGAATTCCGACTTTGAACTAAGAATTCAGACTTAAAATCGGAATTCCGACTTAAAACTCAGAATTCTGACTTAAAACTCGTAATTGGAATTTAAACACCCCCAAAAAAATAAAACAATAAAAAAATACCATTTTTTATGACCCAAAAATTTATCAAAAATTAATTTCTTTTTTTGATATAAATTTTCGTTTTTGTTGTAGTTATAACCGTTTAAGAATAAAAAAACAGTTTTGGACCCCACTTCAATTTTTGTGGGGTATTTAAAGTAGTTGAAGTCGGAATTCCGAGTTGTAAGTCGGAATTCCGAGTTCAAAGTCGGAATTAAAATAAAAATTGCTTTGGAGCCCTTCTACGCTTTCGTACATTAGAGATTTTGAGAGAAATTTAAAAAGAGAGTTTAGTTTTAAAAAACGTGTTAAAATAATAATAAACACTGTTAAATAAGTTTAATTTAATTAAATGGTAAAAAGTTTAAATATTTAAAAAGTTAATAAGTAGTTTTTATGCACTTCAGGGATTAAATAGGTACTTTTAATCCCTCTTTTTATGGACTAAAGTGACACTGTTAATCCCTAAGGGATTCAAAGAAAATTTAATCTCTAAGGGATTAAAAATAAATTTAATCCCTCAGCTTAGGGATTAGAAGTAAATTTAATCCCTCAGGAATTAAAAAAAAACTAATCCTTGGAAAATTATATTTAAATTTATGGCAAGTCAAGCCAAACAGCACTTGCTCTTGGCCAAGATTTCATTCTTAGCACCCTTTCTTGTAGTTGACGAACCATTTGGCGTAGAAATAACGTAATTTTAACAAAGGTCTTTTCCTAAAGTGCATAGTGTAATAGTATATAAACCTCGGGACTAAAGTGTCGTTGAATCCCTTAGCGAATTGTAGCCCTCCCTACGGTCTGGCTACAAACCTTTCGCCCCGGGATTAAATGTGGCACTTTAGTCCCTAGGTTTATAATGTACTGTTTTCATTAGACGCTGCATCAGTCTGTTTATGTTATTAAAACAGGCAATTGTTTTATCGGTCGTCTAGGCCACCTCTGACGTTCAATTTTTTTTTAAACCCAATAAAACTTACATTTTATTTTTTTATCATTAAACCTCAAATAAATATGAACATGTGATACATCGTTAAAATCGGAAAAAAAAGTTCTTTAAAAAAATGGAATAAAATATACAGGTCCAAATTTAAAAAAAGTAAGTTTATGTTAATATCTAAAAAACTACCAAATTGAAGCACGTTAAAAATGCAAAAAATACTTTTTGAGATATTTGATAAAATGGATTTCAGCAATTTTTCGAAAAACCCCCGTATCTCAGGATAGAATACATTTTCTTAAAATCTGAAACCAGATTTTCAATGTCTCCCAAAAACTGCACATTTTGTTTAATTTGACCAACCTTGTAGTTCTTATAGTTACCGAGATAGCAGTAGTGGCCCATGACACCTTTATGACACCACTGTAGCCAAACTAAATGCTCCACCAACTTTTAAGACACATTATTTTTTTAAAGCACTTGCTTAGACCTAGAACCTATCAAAACTATTCCAACGTCCCCAAAGTCTAGGTTACAACGGCAGGTGTGGGGGGAAAAGGTACTATTCGACGCGGCCGATTCGGCGCGTCTGACTCAGCGCGGCCGACTCGGCGCGGAAAAAATTCGGCGCCATGGCATACATACAGATACAGAAAATATTTTTAACTGTATATTTAATCAGAGGGCACTTTTATAAATGCTTTGTATAGATAGCATTCCGCATTACTTTAATTTTAAGAAATTTGTTACTGTAGGATTGTTCTAAATAATGCTGTATAGTTTATTTAATTGACGCCAATTCTCATTAAAGGATTAGTTTTGACCACTGCACTACACTGTACTATTGTAAATATTTTTTTTGGCCACTGTACTATTTCATTATTTTTTCTGACCACTGTACTATTTCGTATATTTTTTCTGACCACTGTGCTACACTGTACTATCAAGTATTTAATTTGTATTTTTTGTACTTCTCTTTTAATATTTATATATATTTTATTATACATACAATTTTATTTCTTTTTATTTCCTGATTATAAATATATATATATATATATATATAAAAATGCTTGGAATTACTACATTCCATTCCAAATTCAATCGAACCAGTTTTTTGACACTGACAATGACAGTTTCGTTTAGTTTCTGTGTAAAAACGTCACCCGCCATATTGAAATTGAACCGAAGAATTTGGAATAAACACTATGTACTGCATGCAATATATACTAAAAGCACTTTTTCTAATGGTATATAGTTGAAGTATACAATTAGAAAAACTGGTAATAATATTTAGTGTCTCCGAGTCGGCTGCACCGAGTTAGCCGCGCCGAGTTGTGCACTTGCGCCAAGTTGTCCTAGATCCGTGTGGGGGGTTGTTTAAACCAGCAACACCTTTTCCACTAAATTACACCCGTCCTGAGAAAAGAACAGGATAGATGACCAAAATCTGTGCTTTGTATCGTCAGATTCCCCGCACATCCGATTCGATTTTTAACAGGGTTTTTTTTATTGAGGTTCCCATGGTTACCCCGGAAGCAGAGGTCTCGAAGGTCCAATGGGAACGCAGGGACCCAGAGGCGAACCAGGAGATGGCGGTGGTAACTCAATTGGGACCAAAGGAGACTGGGGAGAAGCGGCACTGCCCGGTTTGCAAGGAGCACCAGGCCCAATTGGTCCCAGAGGCCCGCAAGGATATCAGGGACCTCCTGGAGAGGCGGTAAGTTTACCTAGTAAATTTTAGCTACACAAAAATTATCTTCTAAGAAAAATATTTTATCAAAAATGATTATTATTTCTGACCAATTTAATTTGTGCCATATCTTTTTGCCACTACTTATTTATAAAATCTTAAAGAATAGTCTGGTTTGCCAGGATTCCAAAAAACGCCTTTTATAAATTGTAAAACACGTTACGGGAAACCTCACGATCTTAAGGAATCTAAAAAATTTAATTAGTTAAGACAGTGATCAAATAAAAGATAGATGCCAACAAAGAATTTATAAAATCCAATTTTCTGTTAAAAAACAACAATTGGCTTGGCTCTTGATTTCAAATTTCCATTACAAAGCTTTCCCAAAAAAAGTTTGTCAAGAAAAGACAAAAGAAATTAATGTTTTTATTTGAAAGTACTGTACAATTTTTAGGAAAATATGAGAAATAGGTCAGAATTTTATCTAGTTTTCATAAAAATTCGCGATTTCCCCCCCCCACCCTGCTTAACAGGGAATTTGAATGGGAAAGCAGTTTATATATAGTCACAAAAACTTTAATTTTTTAGGCATTTAAAAAATAATTAAAAATAAAGGTTCCTTAATAAATCAACATTTTATTGGCAAAATTTAATTTAGTTGAGACAGATGGTTTAAATTAACCTTAACGTTAATAAAAAGCCCAAAATATCGCCTTCAACAACAATCCTGGCATAATATTTTCCAAATACTCGAGTCGAAAATTGTTAATATCCTGTTTTCGGATAAATCTGTGGGTTTAAAAATCGTTTTAGCTTTATCTCTTCATTCATTGCCTTTAAGGCTTTTCAGGAGACCAGGTCTTCCTAGGTCAAAAAGGAGATAAAGGGAAACCGGTTCGTGGTGCCAAGGGTGAAACAACTAAAAACAAACGTTCCTCAATAAATCAGCTTTTTACTCGAAAAATTTAACTTAGATATGACAGATGGTTTTTAGTTATATTTCAAGGGCACATATTTTATTTAAGATGAAACTAACCTTAGTATTAATAAAAAGCCCAAAATTTCACTTTAAACAACAATCCTGGCATAATATTTTTCAAATACTGAGTCAAAAATTCTTAAAATCCTGTTGTCTGATAATTCTGTGGGTTAAGGATATCTATTCAATATATTGTCTTTAGGGCTTCCCAGGAGACCAGGGCTTCCCAGGTCAAAAAGGAGATAAAGGGGAACCGGTTTGGGGAGCCAAGGGTGAAAAAGGTGCTGTTGGTGACCAAGGAGCAAAAGGTAAGTGTTTTCCTCACTTGAGGTCTCAGTCTTAGTCTTAGTTTTAAGTAAAAAAACCAAATTTGGTACCAAGTTTTATAAGAAAATTACAACCATTTATTTCGATTTTTCATTAACTCCTTATAACTGCTCTTATGGTTTCTACATAAATGATAATATGACTTCTGGTTATAAATCACATGTTTTCACGTGAAAAAAAAAGCCCGCCCTTAAACGTGATTTCCTCCATCTATACAATTTCATTTTGCAATGTGGCTAAGCTGTTTTGAGTGGCATACTAAGATTAAAAATAGCCAAATTACTAGATGTTAATTAGATATAAGGGGTGAAGCTGTTCAAACATCGTGAGGAAAAGAGGAAAAAATCAAAACTCCAGAATAAGCTTTTCTCAAACGATAACTAACGGGAACGCCTATGGTTTGTAAAACCAGGAATTTATCAGACCGTATTTAATAAAAATTTTCATCGTAAGAACGATTCACAATAAAAACTACAATTTGTTAAACCAATTTTTTAACCGAACCTTATTTCTTCAAACCCACTCAACAAAACTCATTCAATATCAAACTCGTAATTTGTAAAACCCATTTTTAATCAAACCCGGAATTTGTCAAACCACTATTTTTCAAGACCGGAATTCGTAAGACCGGTTGGTTATCAGAAATTTGTTCTTAACTGGAATGCAAGTGACATCTACACACAAACTATTAAACGCTACCTGTACAAGTAAGAGCGCGTAGCAGCGATAAATGCATCGAAACGCCGCGCCACCTGCATATACGCCTCCCGTTCATGTATTATTGGCGAATGCGCAATCAATTTAGCAGATATTTCTGATAAACCACGGTTCTTACGAATTCCGGTTTTGAAAAATAATGTTTTGACAAATTCCGGGTTTTTGATGAACAATGGCTCGATTAAAAATCGGTCCTTTAAGTTTCGAATTTGTGAATGAATGGGTTTAAAGTAACCAGGCTTCTCGGGAGGGGGGGGGGTTAAACCTAAAACTCTCCCCTCGATGCGCCACAGTTTAAAGTATGTTTTTTTTGGGGTTAAAGCCCCCCCAGGAAGGTCTATAGCTCCCCCAATTTTTTGACCCTTTACTCCAGTTTGTGACGTGTGTTTGTTGTGATCAATGTCCTACATTTTAAAAATTTGGCCTGCTATGCTATGAGGTCATTAATTGTTATAATTTTAGTTTAATTCTAAAGAATTTTTATCACACTGGGAAAACAAATGGTAGCCATAGCCCAAAATATGGGTTAAATCAGCCCAGGGCCGCGAGTAAAATAGTGGACAACCCACAGCTTGAATTACTCCAACTATTTTTTTTTAACTGTCGCAACCCACAGTTTTTGATTTAAAGCAACCCACATGCGTGGGTTAGTTTTTTAATCCAAATTAATGGGTTACAGCAACCCACTATGAGGGACTGTGAATATCAATGGCTATACTTGGGACAGCCCTACCTGCTGGGCTGGAACAGCTTGAAATTTGAGCTGTGATGAAGACCTTATTTTTTGGTGCTCCGTCAATTGGGTTGGTACAACCCAGTTGGGTGGGCTGGAACAGCACAAGTTTGGAGCTGGAATAAGGAGTTTATTTTTTTGGTACTAGTAGTTTTTTTTGCGCCCCGTCGACTGGGTTGGTTAGGCCAGTTAGCTGGACTGGACCAGCACATATTTTACGGCTGCAATTAAGTTTATTATTTCTGACACAGTTGGCCTTAACTTATACATATTGAAGGAACAAAAATACAAACACAATTTAACAGAAAAATTAAACGCTTTATTGACGTAGCTTTTTTTTGGAGAGGCATTTCTGAGGAAAACCTAATTTTTTTCTCATAAAGTTTGCTTTTATGCAAATCTAGTTTTCGAAAGTCTTAAAATTTCAATTTATTAAAGCAATTACAAATAGCAAATTTTTTTAAATAAAGCGTTTGTATCAACACTTTTTAATAAATTGATTGAAAATTACCAAAAATGGATAAACAGCATATTATGCGATAAACCATTTTTAAATTATCCTTAGGGTATCTTATTTAGTTTGTGATATTAATCGCTTCCAAAAATTAAGAAATTATTGGAAATAAACTTTCCCCACAGTGCCAAACTTCGAAATAAAGGCAAACGAAGGTTTCGCGTCAAACGACCGGGTCCCGGAACAGAACAAACCCGGTGCTTTCGAGTGCTTAAACGATAATGAGCTGAAAAGGGCCAAATTTAAATCTGATAAAACCATATAGTTGGTCTGGAACAATCTTTAATAGAGGTTTAAGCAGCCTCGCGAAGTAGCTAAACCAATTCACGTTTGGTTTGTAACTAACAGTTTTTACCTCAGATGGATTTGCAACAGTCCACAAAATGTTTACCCATGGTTAATGTTTGCCACAACCCAATCACTGGTTTGCGGCAGCTATGTAATTTAGTAAAACCAAGATGGTTGGTCTAGGCCAGCATTTTAATTTTAAAAAAAAACAAATTTTGCCCAATTTTGTGTACTCCCTTAGCCAGAACTGTTCCAGATAAAAAAAAGTGTTGAAGTAATTCAATAAAATAGCTGGAATAACCCATAAAAACTAGTTTTTCCAGCCCCAAACGTCTAGCCCACGACTTTTAGGGGGCCTCATTTTCTCGGTGCAGCATTCAAAACGTGTAACAAACAGTATTCTTTTTCTTAAAATTTTCATCTGCGGCGTATTTATGATTTGACAACAAATCTATATATACCACCGCAACCCACCTCTTTTTGGCATTTAACATAATCTACTTTTTCAAAAATATTTTACAAAAAACCTAAGAGATCAAATTTTATAAAGATTTTTTTTTGTCAATTTGCGCCTGTTTAATTTTAAGCAATTTTTTTGTCAACAATATTTGAGATGCGTAAAAAATTGCATTTTGTGTAATTTTTTCAAAATTTTTACCTGCGGCGTAGGGTTAATTCTGAAAAAAATCTGCAATTAAGACTAGGTGAGACTTGCTTTTAAAAATAAATATTTTTGTTTCGTATACACTAACTCAATATCTATTAAACCGCCCCTCTACCCTCACTTCAGTTTAAAAGCTTAAGCAATAGGCACCTAGTTGATTTTTATTAAATGATGAAACCCCCCAGTCGATTTCTGGCTACGCCACTGATGTATGCAAACATTATCCAGTTTTTGACCTTAACCGATTTACCTTCTTCAAAATTTCTAAAATTTCTAAACTTACGCGTAGATATACGTACCCCCTTAAGATTCCTTTTATTTTTAAGGACTGCCCGGTGAAAGTGACACCTCAAACATAGGAGAATCACCGATTTACTTGCTACAAAAAGGAATAGAAGGTGAGAAAGGAGACAAAGGAGAAAGAGGAGAAACCGGATCTAAGGGATACCGAGGAGATAAGGGACCTATAGTAAGTTTTTAAAAAAATTGAAACAAATTAAGCTTGGTTTTCATAAAAAAGTCTTGAACCAAGAGGTTTTTTTTTGGTTGGTTTGGTTTGAGTGTCGCCTTATCTTTTTTCTACTATCGTGCGGAAAATTCACTTTTCCGCACGGTTTTGCGTGCGGAAAAGTGACAGCACTCAATCAAAAATAAAAAATAAATATATTGCTATATTTTTAAAAATTTTCTTTTTTGTGTTAGGTAAACATTTTAGTCACGATAAATAAAGATTAACATTTTTAAAATTCCTTTTATTGGGTTAAATAAATACTTAAGTCAAGCGAGTAGAAAAAATATTGTACCTAACTCGCGCGTAAAGTGACTTTCCGCACTTAATTGCTGACCGAACTCCGCTAAATCGTATGCGGAAAAGTGGCACTTTCCGCACTAGTTAGGTAAATAACTATTTTGTCAGAAAAATAACAAGACATACCCTTGGTCGAATAACATATTCTTTTAGAAATAAACAACCTAATGGACATTTGATTTCATAAATCGAAAAAAATCAAAGTGCCTTTTTTAGAAGGAGAAAATATTGGTAATTTGAAGATTTTTTTTTTCTGATCAAGAAAATATTGTCTCCTTTTATTAATACTAAAGCTTACTTCTTAGTATTATAGAAGTGAGACCCTTGTTATAGGATAGTAACAAAATGTAATTTCCTTATAAACAATAAAAATAATAATAACAATAATAATAATAATAATACTAAATTTTTTAAATCGGTATAAGAATTGACAACTGTTCTGTTTGTTTTATATTTATATAACCAATTACTTTTTAAAAACGTATCAGTTAGTTCTTGTATTTGTGTGTAAATTAAGAAAAAATTACACACAAAATATTTTTCTTGAGGAGTGAACGGTGAAAACTTTACGGGTTATTGTAGTACTAAAAATTTAAATAATAATATAATAATTTATGTTTGTCAGGCACTTATCCAAAATCCCATATTAAACGCCAATTTTAGGGTCTTCCTGGTGAAAAAGGTTCCAGCGGGCTTAAAGGGGACCAAGGTGTATACGGACCACAAGGTAAACAAGGCAAAATTGGTCCAGAAGGTCCGCCCGGAGAGAAAGGAGACAAGGGGGCGCCAGGCTATGAAGGAACGGCTGGAGTTGATGGTGCCAAAGGTGCACAAGGTGAACATGGACGGCCAGGACAACCAGGTAAATAATATATTTTTTGCCACTATTTTCCTGATTTGAATGATTCTTTAAAGGGGCGGTTCACCAAAATCACAAGTTGGGGTTAATCGATAACAAAAGCAGGACCCGCAGCGACCTCCCAGCAAACACAAATCGTCGGCATTGAATCGGGCCAATGTCGACAACGTCGGCAGTGTGTCGACATCGGCGACGACACTCTGGCCCGATGTTGGCCAGATTGCGATTTTTAGTTTTCGGTCAATCATCGACAACTGACAGAGGTCCATATTACTACAGTCGACTTTTTGCTGACACCACTTTAGGACCGACGATGGTAGGATTGTAACTTTGTTTAATCGGTTGAAAATCGGCAACTGACGATGGCCCGATTTACTATAGTCGACTTTATGCCGAAGCCGACTTTATTTACTTTAGGGCCGACGACGGTCCGATTGGAACTTTGTTTAATCGAAAGAGAATCGACAACTGACGATGGCCCGATTTACTATAGTCGACTTTATGCCGACGCCCACTCTATTTGCTTTAGGGCCGACGACGGTCCGATTAGAACTTTGTTTAATCGGACGAGAATCGACAACTGACGATGGCCCGATTTACTATAGTCGACTTTATGCCGACGACCACTTTATCTGGTTTAGGGCCGACGATGATCCGATTGGAACTTTGTTTGATTGGTCGAGAATCGGCAACCGACGATCGTCCGATTACGTCACCTTAAAATTTTTAAACAGCTTAATAGTTTCTTCCTAGTATGTAGAGATGACGCTAAAGTCACTGTGTTCCCTGTACAGTGGAAGATAATATTATATATATAATAAGCAAAGATATTTCAAAACTAGAATGCGGACTTGACAAGATGGTGATACTTCTCTACAAGAATCACCTCTTCTGGCACTTAAACCAGCCCAACTGGTTAAGCACCTGCATTATCGAAACTTTGTAGTTTGCCAATGTCGGGCCGCTTTAAGCTACCACCGACGGACCTCCGTCAATCTCCGCTTTAGGAAACCAATGTCGGACTTGAATAGTTTACCGATGTCGGGCCGAGACCAGCTTGCCTACGTTAGACCGACCAAATTAAGCAGTTATGGGCGGATGGTCGGTACCATGTGGTTAAGCCATATCGGACCTCAATCGTACGGCGACGGTATGCCGATGTCAGCAAAAAGTAAAATTTACCATTGGTTCCACGACGGGCCACAGTCTAACGCTGCATCGGCAAACATACATTGGGTTTTTTTTCACGCAAATATTATGAAAATAGGCATTAGAATTTTTTTTTATGAATAAAATATGGAAAATTTGTCTTTTTGATGAAAAAATATGCATTTTTCACCAAGCGCGAATTATTTATTTTAAATAATAATAAAAAAATCTTAATTTTTCCAGAAAAGTTGGAATAAAACTGTTTTTTCTTGGATAGTTTCCCTACATTGGAAAACCTCGTTGGAAAGCCTATAAAAACCTTAGTTTATTAGCGCTAAAATTTTTTATATTTAATGGAAAAGTCTGGATACACCTCGGAAAAGTCTGGATAATAATAAAAAATCTTAATTTTTCCAGAAATGTAGGAATAAAACTGTTTTTCTTGGATAGTTTTCCTACATTGTAAAATCTCATGGGAAAGGCTATAAAAATCTTAGTTTATTCGCGCTAAAATTTTTTATATGTAAAATGTAATGGAAAAGTCTGGATACACCTCGGAAAAGTCTGGATACACCCTAACCAGGAAGTGTGGATACACCCGGAAAAGTCTGAATACAACCAGAAAAGTCTGAATACATCCTAGAAATGTCTAAATACATGCTGGAAAAGTCCGAGTATACCCTGGAAATTACTGGATAAATCCTGGAAAAGTCTGCATACACCGTAGAAAAGTATAATGCCATGGATATAACCTGGAAGTCCGGATACATCCCGGATGCCAGATTTCTTTGGGTAGACAATTACAACAAAGTTTTGGATTAAATTTTACACATGTATGCCAAAAAGTTTTGGGTTTTGAAAGAAAAATCTGTAAATACATACATAATTTGTTTAAGGACCTATATGTGTACAGGTAGTGGTTTTTTATTTATTTTCTTGATCAAGGGAAGTGTTACTTTAACATATATTTTAATTATTATAAGAGTTTATTGCATCAAATGAACAATAAGAAACTAAAAAAAAACAAAATAAATAAGGTACTTAAGTTTCACTAAAAAAATATTAGGTATCTTTAACAAAAAACATCTAAGAAGCTGAAGTAAAACAGTCAAGGAGTAGAAATATTAAAAAAACAGTCAAGGCCACAGGTCAGAACCCCAAAACTCGGCCGATCTCAAAATTTGAAAATGAAGTGAACTACTTTACGAATCAAATATGATTTTTTTCCAATTTTTGTCAAAAATATGAACATTTTATGAAGTAAGTAAAAAATATGAAAAACTTATGAAAATATGCTGCAAAAAACTACGATAAAGCGATTAAAAAAGCAGTTCTGATTTGAAACAGAATTTAGGATTGATACAAACACTTTAAAAACGCTTTATAACGCATTGCTTTTAGCCTAAATAAATACCCAACCCTGGTTTTACCAAATAATCTATTGTTAAATTAGTTGTTTCATTTGTTTTTGTTTAAAACTCATATTTAACGAACGACGTATAAACCCTCGGGGAAAGCGATTTTATTTAAAACCGCCCTTATATAAAACCGTTTTTAGGTGCGTATAAACCATTAAACGTACTAATAGTCCATGATTCATATTTTTGGATTATTCTAATTTATCTTGGATAGACATTGAACACCCGGGCCAAACTATTTTAGTGACCACCCTGTATTTTTGTATTAAAAAGCTTAATTATTTGCATTTTTGTGTGTTTCCCTTGTGGGAATATCAAACAGTACTTGGCCAATCGAAAAAAGAAAACCGCTGATCAAAAGATAATTTCTTTCTGCGTTTTATATATATATTATGTTTTATGCCTATTAAAGATAAAGGTTGCCATGTAAACCGAGATTAACAGGATGGTTACACCAAATTATGTACGTTTTCCAAAAAAATTCGCAGATTCAATATAGCTTTTCTGCTTTTATTGATTTTAAGGGATTTTATTATTTAAGCTAAGATAAACTATATTTAAACTAACGTAATTTTCAATAATATACAGAGTGTCCTAAAAACGACTTTAAATGAAAGTTTTTAAAATAATGGTCAATTTTTGTAATTTTTTAATATGTAATAGAAAATATCCTAACAAACATTTTTTGTCATTACCATTTTCCTGTAATTGTACAGGGTGAGCCAGCAATGAAGGGTAAAGTTCCAAAAATTACTGTTTTGGAGAAGAAAACTATAAGGTTTACAAAAAAATTTCTTTCGAAATGTGATTGCACATGCCATTATTAACAATTTTAATTCGGCACTTATCTTTGTATACATTCGTGGTAAAAAAAAAACGTTTGAATATTCCCTTAATCACACCCTCTAAAATTGAGTGCCAAAGCAGAGTAACAGAATCAAAGTATTTTTTTGAGGTAACACCAGGAATTTTGAAACATTTTTTTTTTAAGCTAACAATCTTAAAACTTTTTTACAAAGTCAGTCAAAAAAAAAATGGTCTTGGGAAGACGCTAAATAAATTATAAATCGAATTTGCAAACATTTTATCTGCTTATTTTTCTTTATATTATTCCTCATTTATGTACAGGGTGACTCAAAACGATTTTTTTTGCATCCCTAAATGAAATAAAAACTTTTTTTTGACAAAAGTTTCATATTTTTTTGCACCGGAACCAGCCATGGTTTTGTTATTTGCCGACAGTGACACTAAAATTGATGAAGATCTAAAAAATATATATATATTTATGACACCGGTTAATATATCAAACCACTATCAAAATATTTTTTGCCATCCTACATAAAAATATAACTGCTATGAATGCTTTGACACTGTTCCGAACTTAATTTCGAGAAGTCATACTTTTGTCTTTTCCTATGCACAAAATGGACAGACAAGCGAAGCAAGCGATTTTAAATAATTTCAATTAAATTTTTTGACTCACTATATATACATATGAATACTATTTTTCAATAATATAAAGAAAAATAAGGAGATCGTGGTCAAGAAAATTCACATAATAAATATTTGCAAATGGGATTTGTAATTTATTTAACGACTTCTAAGCCCTTTTGTTGGCTCACCCTGTACACAAATTAACGGGTTGTTACCTCTGCAAAAAAAATATTTTACAATTCCTTGTATTATTTCATAAAAAAGTTTTATTGTGTTACTCCACCTTGAAAATCTATTTTAGAGGGTGCGATTAAGGGTATTTTCAAATGTTTTTTTTGGGTCACCCCGAATATATACAAAGACAGGTGCCAAATTGAAATTGTTAATAATGGCATGAACAATCATATTTCGATGAAAACTTTTTTGTAAACATTACAGTTTTCTCCTAAACCAAGGTCCAAAATGGCCAATTTTGGAACATTACCCTTCGTTGCTGGCTCACCCTGTACAATTAATGGAAAATGGTCATTACAAAAAATGTTTGCTAAGACCTTTTCTATTACATATTAAAAAATAAAAAATTGACCAATATTTTAAAAACTTGCATTTAAAGTCGTTTTTTGGACACCCTGTATAATATTGAAAATTACGTTAGTTTAAATATAGTTTCTCTTGGCTTAACGAATAAAATCCTTAAAAATAAAGAAAATCAGAAAAGCTATATTGAATCTGTAATTTTTTTTGGAAAACGTACATAGTTTGGTGTAACCATTCTGTTTATATCGATTTCCATGGCAACCCTAGTCTTTAATAGACATAAAACATAAAACGCAGAAAGAAATTATCTTTCGATCAGTGGTTTTCTTTTTTCGATTGGCCAAGTACTTTTTGATATTTAGCCTTTTTCTACAATGGAAACACACAAAAAAATGCAAATTTTAAGCTTTTTATTACAAAAATACAGGGTGGTCACTAAATATAGTTTGGTCCGAATGTTCAATGTCTACCCAAGAAAAATTACTGCTACATTAATCTAAAAATATGAATCAAAAGTCAAAATCTGCGGACCTAGATTTTTTGCGGGGGTATACGTTGAGGCCAGGACTATTGTATATAAATGCGACTATTAGACTTTAGTTGACTATACCAAACTAATAGGGGTTATAAGCCACAGCACGTAACTCGACGTAGCGTAAGTTTTGATCAAGTGTGCATGTGCAGTAAACTCCAAAAGTACGATACGCTTTACGCGCGGTGTATCGTTACACAGCGTATCGTACGTAAATGCCGTAACCCCAGATCAAAAGAAAGTTGTTTTACTATAAGCATGCTGGTATTCCCAGACATCTACAAAGCGAGGCGCTATTGTACGTGTTGTTTTTCAAACCTAAATAGTGATCGATCATCAAAAATAAAGACATGAATATCTTCCATTTTTGAAATATATAAAGAAATAAAACAACACGACAATTTTTAGGTTATCTTATAAAAAACAAAGCAAATGAGAGCGCCCTCTGCTCAACTATTTAACCAATTTACAAGATACGCAAGAAGCGTTGCTTTAAGCCTTTTTTAGCTTAACTAGGCGACGTATCCTCTCTGCGTAACTTACGTTGCGTTTACGCCATCCGTGACTTATAACCCCTATTAGACATTTAAAGTAAATATTTCAACGCATCCGTATCGGTATACGTAACGCGTTCGAAACAAAGTCAGTCATTCACTCTTAACTTTTTTTGAATGTTGGACTATACCTATGTTGGTTAATTGTAAAATGAGAGCTCTTGGTATTTTTCAGGTATTCAGGGAAAAGAGGGACCACCTGGCGTATACGACCCATTCTTAGACGAAGCAGGCAAACACGGCGTCGAAGGGCGACAAGGACCCACGGGATATCCTGGACCACAAGGTTTAGGAGGCATTCCGGGAAATCAAGGGTTTGCTGGACCTATGGGACCACCAGGTCCGCCAGGTATACCAGGCTTGCCAGGACTTAAGGGAGCAAAAGGTAAATATAAAATTACATTTGTCTGTCGGATTAATTAAGGTTTAAAAAAATCCAAAAAATAGTACAGATTCAGGGCGGTCATTGAGGAGAGTGGAAAATACCGGCATCTTAAGAAATTTATCAAATATCTCAATTTTTTATAAAAAAAAGGTTAAATTTCTTAAAGGAATAAATCATATTTTATTAAAAAAAAACTAAAAAACAAATGTCAAAAATCTATTAGATAGCTGGAGGAAACTATTACCCCAATATCGTTTATTTTGACAACAAACACATGCAACATTTTTTTACTGTATCTACTAATAATGTAAGCCTTGCGGAACCACCCAGCACAATACACAGCCAAGGCTTGAGCAAAGCTCTCGACTTTTTCCAAAATTCAAATGAAACTGAGCAAGAAGTAAGCAACTTATAATAATCAACCCAACACATAATAATCAACCCAAACCATAAAACTTTCTTAATTTTTTAAAATATCTTCTATAACATTTAAAGATTTTCCTTTTCTTTTTCTCGACCGAAACTGAGGGTTAAAAAAACAAAATACAAATACAAAAGCTCTTTATTTTCAGTTACCTACTAAATTACAATTTAAAAAAAAATCAAGTTGAAAAGCACGCAAGTTTTAAAGAACTTGTCTGGGCAAAAATTCAACGGTAGCACTATTTAGAGTATAATAATTTTAGATGTCGAGCAGCAATAAGAAGTAGTTATACACATTTGTTGAAACAATTTCACTAAAACTTAAATAAAAAAATATCTTATACATACATCTTGATGCCTGTGTAGTCAATACACTTAATAAAGGTACAGTTTTTAGGTTGTTGGGAGTTTGTGATGACCTAGCAGAGTGATTACTTATTTTTTTTGAAATATTTTTTCTTGTGTACGTATTGTATACATGCTATAGACCGACTTTATCGGAATAATTCAGCCGCTATTTGATGGCCGGTATTACCTTACCGGCCAGTAATCCCCCACACTCCCCTAAATTTTATTCCAGTACCCTTTAATCATTGAATTATGGATTCAGGTTATTAATTCAATGCCTTTAATTTAATTAGGCAAATCAATCAAGGGAGAACGAGGCACAGACGGTCTACCGGGTCTGGATGGTCAAAGAGGGCTTTCAGGCGACCCCGGGCCGATGGGTCAGATGGGCGAAAAGGGATTCAAAGGTGAAGACGTCCATGGACCCCCAGGACCAGCCGGCATTCCGGGTAACCACGGTTACAAAGGGCAGCATGGTGACAGGGGTGACCTTGGAGACAGAGGTCCAAAAGGATATCCAGGAAAAGGTAAAAAATAAAAAAACCTAGGCCTAACGCCTTCAGTTGATTTACATTTTTTTTTAAAGAATTGTTGATTTATTTATGAATATTTTATAACATCGATGTTCTTTTCCCTAGGTGTTCCATACAAAGGACCTCGTGGTCCAGCCGGACCTTCCGGAATTCCAGGACTACCAGGTGACGACGGTTATCCAGGATTAGATGGATTTCCTGGATTAAAGGGCTTCAAGGGAGACGACTGCGGTATTTGCCAACCCGGTAATTATTTACCTTATAATATATTTAATCATTTTTTCGTTCTTTTGGAAAAAAAATTAAAGTGTAATTTTTGTCCCTTATTTTTGGGATAAAAAATACTTCAATTCAAAACGGAGAAAAAAGGGCCAAGATTTATGAACTGTGCGCCTTGAAATTTCATATGAACGATCGTCTGACTGTATTTTTTTTGCATTGGCTGATACCGATCAATACCTCACGCGATATTCAAAAATTAGTCTCCACGGGCCAAATTCTTGAATCTCGAGAGAAGGATCGATCCCTCAAGAGAAGGGATCAATCCCGGGGAATGATCCCATCCCTCGAAAAAAATATGCTTGTCCTTGAAATCTCTTCAAAATTTTAGATTGAAAATTATACATTTTACGCGCATGATTGCCTGAGAAATGGGACCGATCCCTGGCTTTTTGATAGAATGGAATGAGCGATCACCGATCAAGAATACGAAATGCGTTCGACGTGGGATCATTCGACACAAATCTATGTCGTTCCCTGCTCAAGAATTAGGGTCCAGAGCAGCACGTTTTCATCAAAATTTCCAAGGTTTTCTCCCACACCAGTTGCTTTAATTTTCGGATAAGTTCTTTTATGGTCTCTTTGGAGGCTTTGTAAATTTAAAAAAATTGAATGCCACATGTTATTAATTTTATATTGTTTTATATCAAAAAAATAAAAAAGTCCGAAAAATAATGTACGGCAAATTGTAAGTATCGCTCGCAGCGCTCGATCTACAAAATTCTCGTCTCGGGATTAAAAGTGCCTCTTTTCTCACTTTACTACCTCCCCTCCTTTCCCCTCCAGAATGACGGACAAGCATTCTGAGTAATGGACCATGGCCACTTTGAAGAATAATTCCTATTCGTTTAAGTTTCAGTTCCTAGATTGCATGAAAACTTCCATAAGACAGTAATTTGTATAACTTTCTTATATGAACTAATACGGCTAATACTAATATAGCAGGGTTACTACAGCAAACTGACTTAAAAATTCCCTGAAATTTCCCGGTTTTCCCTGACAAATGGTTTGATTTTCCATGACATTTTCCAAAAAATAGTTACAAAAATAACAGTCAAAAAGTATCCCCATCATCATATTCAATTTTTTTACAGATTTAATAGTTTTTCTCGAAAAAACAATAATATTTAGGAAAAGCCCGAAAAAATCACAATGCGAATTTTTTTCGGAAAGACACATTTTTGTCAGAACTTACTTTCGCATCGGGGTAATGGGAAGAAAAACAAGTTTTTCCATGATAAGATATCTAAATATTCCGCCATCTTGGATTAAAGATGACCGACAAATAAATTATATAAAATTCATCAAACATTGTCATATAGTAATTTTCTCGACGTTAAGGCTTTTTCATTAACGATTTTTGTTTTTTTTTGAGAAAAACTAGTAACTTGAAAATAATATAAAGTACCTTTTTGTAGAGTATATAATTTCCTTTAAATCACTGTACATATTCTCTTAACCCCATAGGGGTTGTTATTATATAAAAAATTCACCACCCCAAGATAAACCTCGTGCGTGTCGGCCATCTTTAAACCGTTATACTTATTTAGCGTACTGTCAACGTGTAGTCGAAACCACAATATAGTGTTCTTATATATATTAATATACAAAATGATGTCATCTTTTGATTTTCATAGTTTTTTTGGGGACTTTCGGAAAACATTGAAATTTTTGTGTCTAGAGAACCACTAAACCTCGCACGGAAAAGCGTCTCCAAAGTGCGATTTTTTTTTATTTGAAGTTTTTTTACAAAGTAACTTGTTTCTTAGAAAACCTAAAAAACACGTATAAAAAGTAATGATTTGAAGAAAATATTTTTCGGTACACAAACGTCAAAAATACAAGGTATTGATAATTATTTTTAAAGTACTACCTATATGATAATTAAATAAAATTTTGTTTAATAAGAATCGTTTAATAAATAAGAAAGTTATAATTTTTGAATAATTCCCCTGTCGGTCATCTTAATCCAAGATGACGGAGGAAGCAAGCAATCCTCAAAGGATTTTTTTTACAAACTACCAACTAATCAACAACCGTCAAAAATCCAGCTTCAAGCGAAAAAATTCTTCTAAAATGCTAACGGTCCTGGTTGCTTATGAAAGTGAAAGAAGGGAAGCGCTTCCGGGGACCATACAAGAGACTGACAAAAAAAGGACTAAACTAAAAATTAATAATGAGTTTTAAAAGTTTATTCTAGTCCCGGGCTGACTATATATTTCTTGATTCTGACTACTTTCTAATTCGCTCCCCGGGAGAATTTTACTTCACCTCCCCGAAGGTCAAGAATACGGGCCCTGGGCTAATTATAGGACGAGTATGAACGAAAAAACCAATTGCATATAAATCTAATTCTTAAATTAATTAATTTTCAGGTCGCAAAGGAGTAAAAGGAGACAGAGGAGATGCCGGTAGAAATGGTAGACCCGGACCTATCGGTTATCAAGGGCCTCAAGGGGAAAGTGGGCCTCCAGGATTTCCAGGCGCACAAGGACCAACCGGATCACCTGGTAAGTACCTTTAGTGGCACATATTCAAAATTTAAGGTGCACTGGACTCTGTCCACTGCTTTTCGGAAAAGTGTCGTAGTACTAACACCATACCATTGCCTAAGATTTTTAAGCCATGATATCCGTCTATGACCCGGACCTCTTCTGCCTTCAATTTGCCTTCTATTATCAATTTTCAAAGTTTATATTTTTCATTGCTCAAAATATGGCCAAAATATTCAACTTTTCGTTTTTTAATGGTAAATAAAACTTCAAGATCTTTATTTACTCTAAGCAGAACATCCACGTTAGTTACTCTGTCCATCCAAGTTATCCTTAGTATTCTACGATAACAGCACATCTCGAATGCCTTTAACTTTTTGCACATAGCCTCAGTCAGTGTCGATGCTTCCATGCCATAATATAAGATGCTAAAAACATAACACCGAAGCACACGAATTCGGAGAATGGTTTTAAGATCGCGACTACACAACACTGATTTGATTTTGATAAAAGATGATCTGGCCTGTTAAATTCTTGCACGAACTTCTTGCATGTTGCCCAGTTCTAATTGAGGAGGCAACGCAAGTATTTGTAGGAAAGCTACGTATTATTTTTAAACAAATATTAATTATTAAGCAAATATATTGTACTTTTTTCTTTAGGTTTGCAAGGTCCTGCAGGTAGCCCCGGTTTATCAGGCCGACCCGGTCCTGATGGTAGGCCCGGTCTTCTCATTCCACCTCCTGACTCTGCGATGATACAGGAAAAAGGCGAACGTGGTGAACAGGGATTTCCTGGAACTTTTGGTAGGTTTATCACTTATTAAGAAGAAGTTAGTCATAGGACGTACGCGTGAACGTGGAATATTGTGTCTTCCTTTTATCTGTAAAAAAAAACAAAGACTTCCGGGTCCCTATAAAAAGCCCGAAACCAAATTTGGCAGAAACATAATTTGTTAGAATTTAAAAAAAAGAAAATAATTGGTCCAAAAAAAATTCGATTCGAAAATGAAATAACGGGAAAATCAAATCGCTAGAAAATATATGCATAGAATTAAATTTAAACCAAACATATTTTTATAGAAACACAAAATTTTCGAAAATATTTTTTACGAAAATAATTTGATAGAAACATAATAATGCCGAAAAAAAAAATGATTTGAACCGATAGCCACGAATTCAATTACTACCTTGCCAGGCTTACGGCAGGGAAGAGTCGAAGTACCTACCCCCAAATTTCTTCTTAATATTGTATTTTCATCGAACCTACATTACAAAAATGAATCGCAGGATTTGATACACAGTTAGACAGCCAGAAACTGTGAAGTTCAATAAAATTGTTTAATAAAAAAAATCCCCTTGTCATCTTCCAAATAGAGACACTTGTCAACGCCGCAATCCAGGGCCTATGGCGCTCTAGAGATTTAAATTTGACGCATGCTCAATAGCGATTCGGCTGGATTGTGGTTCTGCTCATTTAAGGATCGGGCATATTATTTTCTATCAATTTGTGGGTCGGGTGTTTTTCGTTTCTAGATAATTATTTTCGATACTTTTGTAATTCTGATATTTTAAGGTTTGGGAAAATTATAATCGGTTAAATTATATTCGTGTCTTTTAAGGATCGAGTAAATTAAAATCCTATAAAATTATTTTCGTATCCATTATTTTCTGAGTGTTTTACTTTCGTTCATATTTCGTTACGGACGTTTTATTTTCTGTTCAATTGTGTTTCGGATTTTGTAAATTCGGCACACATATAAAAGAAAATAATGTACTGCAAGTGTGCCAAATTTAAAGCCAAAAAAATTAAAAACCGACGGAGCTGCAGTCAATTAAAAAAAAAGTCACTCTCCCTTAAATATAATAAATCTCTAGATAGACCATTTCTGTACATTGAATATTTTTGTGGTCGGCTTCTAACCAAACCATATACATATAGATAGAAAAAGAAAAGATCAAAAGTCTCGGGTGGAAAAACAAAAATTTAAAATTGGACGAGTATCTCACAAAGAACACACAAAGGACCAAAGCGAAAAGAGACGATGTTTCGCCCTGGGCAACCAGCGTGGGCTCATCAGTGGTTTCACTAGTCACCCTCCTCAAACATTATTTAACATAATCGTACACTTTGATTTTCAACTTTGAATCACTCACTTCGCTTTGGTTCTTTGTGTGTTCCTTGTGGGATACTCATCCAATTTTGAATTTTCATTTTTCCTCCCAAGATCTTCTGATCTTTTCTTTTTAGATTCTTTTGGGTTGAAGTAACTGATTCGGAGATTTTTTAGCTTCTTTTTCTTCTTTATTTTTTGCATATATATAGATACCAAAAATCCAATTTTTAGAATTTTTGTCTATCTCTACTTTGATGGGAATTTAACTACTGGTTTCCTTGGAGTAGTGAGTCCTACCCACGACTCCAAGGAAACCAGTTTAGGTTTTATTTCATTAAAATCGGTTCACGTAAACAAAAGTTATGACTATTTAAAGCAAAAAAAAAAGGGGAAATATAGGTGAAACCCATATATCGATGGTGAAACCCATATATGGATGGTGAAACCCATATATCGATGGTGAAACCCATCGACGTACTTGGTTGGTATATCGATGGTGAAACCGCAGGCAACGCTGTAGGTCTTCAACTGATGTGTAATTAAATTTAAACATGTGTAAACTACTTTTTTTAAGTCTCTGGTGTGAACCAATGGTATTGTTCGCGAAAACCTTTCTTTCGAGAAGCAGAGAGGAGGGTAAACAATACAGCCGCTGTGATAGTGTTTAACAACCACTACCACTCATCGATTTTACCAGAGATTTTGGAACACATTAAAAACTGTCACTTGTAAAAAAATTTAAAGATGATAAAAAAATAAAAAATTTGGCTTAATTTTACAAAATAAATGTTTTATATGTTGGAACCTTGTAATATTTTATTATTTTTAAAATTAATTAAGCCAAAATTCTCTAAAATTAACCAGAAAAATAACCACAACCACAACGAAATTGATTCGTAGCTTACGACAGTTATAGTGGTTAACTGCCACAACGGAATGACGTTTAGCTATTGCGCAGACACAGTAATTACCGGAACCACTACGAAGTGTCAAATAAGCGTTCCAAAATATCCCTACTTATTTGACACTTCGTAGTGGTTCCGGTAATTACTGCGTCTACGCAATAGCTAAACGTCATTCCGTTGTGGCAGTTAACCACTGCCACTGCCGTAAATTACGAATCGATTTTGTTGTGGTTATTTTTTTGGTTAATTTTAGAGAATTTTGGCGCAATTATTTTTTAAAATAATAAAATTTTAGCAGGTTCTAACATATAACGACTTATTTTGTAAAATATAGCCCAGTTTTGTGTTTTTTCTCATCAGCAAATTTTTTTAGAAGTAACAATTCTTAATGTGTCTCAAAAACTAACAACAACGCCTGTCAAAGTTGTCAAAATTTTAAGTGTTCCAAAATTTCCTTTGATGAAAAAGCTGTGGTTAAAGCTGATGACCAAAAACTACTTAGTTTCTTTCTTTTTTCAGGTGAACAAGGTGACTACGGACCGGTAGGTCCGCCTGGGGACTACGGCCCAGACGGTATTCGAGGCCCGGTTGGTGACATAGGTGAGACCGGAATTAGAGGTAAAGATGGTATCCCAGGACAGCCAGGTCTGCCTGGTCCAAAGGGTGATAGACATGACATACCCAAAGAGTTTTTAATTGGAGACAGAGGATTCCCAGGAAAACGGTAAGCCGGAGGTCCTTACTACTTAGGCCCGTTTTATCAATAGCAGGTTACTCCCGGGTTAAAATAACTCTTGAATTAAATTGGTCGCATTACACTTTTGACTATTTTATTTAAAAAAATTCTAAACTTGTGAGTTACTCATTTTTTGGTCCACAATACCAATATGATATGGGGGACTATTAAAATCGTGAAATTTTGACTTTTCTTAATTTTATCAAAAATGAGTTACTGAGGTTACAGGTTTTCTATGGGTGGTGAGGGTTGAAGGGGGAAAAGGGAAATAATATATTTAAAAAATTGTAACTTTGGAACAAAAGCAAGTAGCGATATACGGTTTTCAGATTTAAGTTTTCATGAATATGGACTATAAATTTTGTTATAAAGTCCAAATTCGTAGGAGCTTTAGTTTCCGAGTTATTTGAAAAAACGTTAAAATATATTAAAAAAATCATAACTTTAGAAGAAAAGCAGCTATTGCTATATGCGGTTTTCAGATTTTGGTTTTCGTAAATATTACCCAAAAATTTTTGTATAAGGTCAAATCTTTCAAAGCTACAGTTTTCGAGATATTTTCATTTCCTTTCAAGATAAAATAATTGATTGTATGGTGGACAATCCGTGCTTTCTAGCACCAATTTTTATGGTTTAATATAAATGTTAATATTTTTTAGAGGAGAAAAAGGTTACAGAGGTGCCCAGGGTCAAGCTGGTCGACCAGGTCAAATAGTTGGTATGTTTGTGGATGTTTCAGGAGAGAAGGGCCGCAAAGGAGTTCAGGGTGATGAAGGTAATTTTATTATCTTTCTTTTTATATATACATGACTGGACAATATGACATATTCCAAATACTGAATTCCAATCCAAAATATCAACCGATAATTAAAAAAAATATATCTATCTGTTATTCTTTTTAGGACCCCCTGGATATCCAGGACCAAAAGGTCAAATAGGAGAGGTAGGTTGGACGGGCCTACCTGGAGATAGAGGTCCAATCGGTCTTGAGGGACCGCCAGGCCCAGAGGGAATCAAGGGATATCCGGGACCGCTGGGTGATGCTGGACCAAGGGGATCACGAGGTATGCCTACTCAGACCTAATATGTAACATTTAAAACCCCGTTATTTTTGTTCAGTACGTGGAATAGTTTCGCCATCAGCTTTGTAGGACTTTTAAAAATAATAGATATAGGTAGGTACTCGACAAAAAAAACCTCATCCCAAAATTTGACCCCATTTTAATAGTTAGTTTTTCATTTGGTATTGGGAAATCAATTTAACCGTGGCGACCTGATTTTTTTGCAAAACTTTACGTCATTGCATTTGTTTTCCATGGCAACGCGGAGAGTTTATTTATTTTTGTCCACAGTGGGACACCAGAGCTTTTTTTGCACCGGGTCAAAAATTTGGGGATAGTTTACTTATTTTGATTTCGCATTCCGCGCTGCTAAAGCACATAAGTTTTTTTTTACTTTCGCTTCCGTGTAACTCATGATGCGTTGCTGTAGCCCGAACTTGCCTTGCATCATCATTACCGCCGCTGTACGGTACCACCGCGCAAATAAACCTTTAGGTCCATGTGACTGCGTGTTTATTTTTCAGACAACAACAATAAGTATTTCTATTTGTGCCTCGGTTTTTGCTAATGTAGTACATTATTTGCCTCTTGGTGTGCTTAAAGACTCCGAAAATATGCAATGGATCAAGAAAAAATAAAAGGAAGCAAATTCTTAAGGTAAGACCTCGGGTTGACTATACATTTTTTGAATAAGTATTGTTGTCTTTATAAGGGTTTTTCCCTTGGTTTTTCCTTGAAAGGTAATTATGCACTATACGGTTTTCTGGCATTTTTAATTTTTTTATGAAAAATTCTTTATGGGGGCACCTACTAGGGTCCCAAATCCAAAGGGATTTTTTTTTAAGAGAAAAAAGGGTGCCTGGAGGGGGGTTGTAATGTGTTTTTTTCATTGTTTTGGGTTGGGTTGAATTAGTTTGGGTTGGACTGTGTTGGATTGGGTTGTTTTGGTGAAAAAATTTTTAAAAAAAAACAAAAAAAAACCAACGGGCGCAGGAGAATTTGGGGTCCTAGGGACCCTAGTAGGTGCCCCCATAAAGAATTTTTCATAAAAAATCAAAAATGGCAGAAAACCGTATACTGCATAATTACCCCTTGAAATAACTACAAGTGACTAGGCAACGTTATTAGGTACTCATTTTTAGTTTAAGGAAATTTCTTCCTTTTAGATTCTTTTAAGGTGTATTCAGAGTTCCATAACTAAAGCAAGCATATGCTGCTGTCCTCAGTTACTAGGTTTATATGCACCTAAAAGTGCTTTTATATATAGATGGTTTTAAATAAAATCGCTTTCTTCAAGGGCTATGTCCTTCATTTAAATTTTAAAGAAAAAACAAATAAAGTTTAAAGAAAAAACAAATAAAACAACATAATTAATAAATTAATTAATTAACAACAGATTTTTTGAAAGACTAGGGTTTAGTATTTTCTTTAGGTTAGAAGAAATGCACTAAAGTGTTCTTAACTAAAACAACCAGTTAACTCATTTTCATTTTAGTATCCTTTGGCCTATGATCAATGCCATATTGACACCAAACTGACAGAAAATCTATGTTTCACTTGTCAATTTGGTTATAAAAATGGCAGCCACAGTAGGCTAAAGGGCACTGAGGCAGTAGGATTTAACTGACCTTTTAGTTGAGAATGGTGTTGAATGGGCTTTTGAGTGATAAACTGCTTCCAAATAAAATCGATTTAGTGCTTAAATCGGTTTTAGTGGTGTTTATATAACAACATTTTCAAACCATCCTTATATAAAAGCGCTTTAAGAGGCCTATATAAACAAAGTAAGTGTTCTGTAAGCCACAAGCGGTATGCAGTAAGAGCAGCATGCATTTGTTATTGTTTATTTTCCTTGCATCTTACCTCATACCACTTGCCTTACAGAACTCTAAATACGCCTTTATTCCTCTGCAAAACAAGTTATTTTATGTAGGTATCTATATATAATAAGTATGTTTTTCCTTTTTGAAGGGTGGACTACTCAGTTGACTACCACTGACATATGTGGAATTAGGTACCATACAAATTAATAGTCCTACAGCCCATAACTTAAACTGTTAAGACCTTGCCAGATTTTGCATAATATTTATTTTTTATGTCCACTCAGATGACATTTTAAACATATATATTCTTAAATTTGTAACTTTTTTAACAAGAAATTGACAAACATTTTGTCAAAAAAATGTATTTTGTCATTAAGCCCCTCTTGATAGCATCGAAAAGTTAAATTAAGATCCTCACAGCTGATTTTTCAAGGATTGCTTTATAAGTATTTAAAACACATGGTCACATTATTTAATTTAAACATTTCCGAGAAATTCTGTTGAAAGGACCTTAACTTAAGGGCTCAGTTAAGGGTTAAGTTTGGAGGGGTCTCTAAAAATACCCCTTAGAACATCTTGAAGAACACATACAAGTCTCAACGGTGAGGTAGTCATAAATTTTCATAGGCCTGGGCTCACAGACTATAATGAAAATATTAGTTAAAGAATAAAAACATTATACAAAAAAATAGTGAGGCACTCATTTACTTATTTCTAATTTTTCTCTACAGTAAAGCTAGAGAAAGTCCAGTTTTTAATACCTACCTCTATGCACTTTTTAAGAGTTGAAAATAAAATTAGGACCTGAATATTTTTGTAAATTTAAGGTGTCCAAGATAAAGGACCGAGAGGTGAGGTGAGCGAAATTCCCCTCACGTTTGTTCAAGAATAAGCATACTGGCCTGAGGAAACTGTCTAGGAGGGAGGGTTCCTGAAAATACTAATAAGAAGGCTGCTCCACCTGGCAAAAAAACACCTATGTGAACAGTAGAAAAGAATATGCAATGAGGAATACAATAAGCCTTGCAATAAGCAAACTAGCTGCAGTGTCAGGGATTTCCTAAATCATGCCTTATTGTAGGAAAGAAATCTATCAAGATGGAATGACACTGCTTTTCTTGTCTTCAAGGTATATATATAAAATTCAAAATTAAAATTCTTATTGTAACAATTTTAATCAGTCAGAGTATTTATGGAACTAAAAACCGAGAAAAGTTGAGAAATCTATTCTTTGAAAAGGTCAGGAAATTTCACAAAAAAATATACAAAAACAAGGAAAATCTGGAAGCCCATCTGGAAAAAATTGATTTAAAAACAAATTAGAATCATGAAATTTGTCAAACTAAAATTTTGCAGCTGTTTTCTTTTATACAAAATTCTTGAAAAAATTATGATAAGTTTTTTACAAATGGTTAGGAAAACTGGGAGACATCAGAGAATCCAATTAAAGGTTTTCTGTACAAACTCTGTTATTGACCTTATGTACTGATGCCTTTCTCATTTAAATCCTTTACCCAAAATTATTACTTCTTGTGCAAACTCAAAAATAAATAATTCAAATAAAATCCAAAAACTTAATATTTAATATGCTTGCACACACAGAAATACTACCTATTTATTTTTGTTGGCATATAGGTAGGTACCAAATGTAATGTTACATCTCTTGCTATCTTTTATGTAAATTTGTGTTTTCTGTTAGTGAATCATTTATTGTGTAAAAATTTGAAATGTGTAGCTTCTGAAAGAGATACCTACAGGTCCAAAAATCTCTAATTTCCTAATAAAAGATCCTTTAACTAAAACTCTAATTACCAATGCCCAATGTAGTTAAAAATGCATAAGATAAGGTTGCGGCAAAGATAGGGTTGCAGAAATACTTTCTCTTTTTTGGAGTTCTGTTTTGGTTGTAAGTGAACATTTATTAAAGCACTCCTTACTAGTACTAAAAAAAGCGTTGTAACTAAATTATACAAATGTTTACCTCTAATTTTTTTTATTTTCAGATTTTGGAATTTAGGCAAGAAAACTACCAGAATGAACAATACAATTTTTATACATTTTAGTTATTCACAGAACAATAACAACTATATGGGTAGAATACTTTAGCATTTTTGTGTTGTAGAAATATTTTTAGCAATTTTAATTAACTATATATAATAAAATTTTAAAAAATATGCTGAAAAATTACATTTTTACATTTACACCTCATTCCAAATTCTCCGGACCTATTTCAATATGGCGGCTGATAATTAAACAAAGAAGCTAAATGGAACTGTCATTGTCAGTGTCAAAAAACTGGTCTGCAGCAATTCGGAATGGAGTGTAATAAATATTTCAATGTAAAACATAATTAAATGTATTTGGTGTTTAGAATGTGACACCCTCCTATTAACACATTGCCCATGCCCACACGTGGGCATTTCTGTTTTACGTCTCAGGACCGCGTGCCTACCGATGGTCACAAAACAGTGGAGGATTTGTGTCCACCGGTGGGCATCTGGTTCTTGGAAGTAAAACTAAATGCACACATGGCTCAACTTGTTGAGGTGATTTTGGCCACAACATTATAAACACCTATAGATATGCAATTAAATAAATTAATTTAAAAACTTATCTTAAAAATACTTATTAATAATCGTTTAAACTAAATCTAACTTAAAAAAGAAAAGACATGTTATTTTTTCCTTCTTTGGAACCGCAAACTAGTAGCTGTAGTTTCAAATATCAGGCTTCACATGGTTAGGTTCTGAAATTAAAAAAAAAGTATAAGTGTATGAACTGAAAAAATATTTTCTTTAGAGAAAACAACAAAATTGAAGATAGAGCTTGATAACAGATATTTTTTTACTGATTTTGGGGAACTTGAATCCAGATATTCAAGGTGGTGACCATTTTTTTAAAATAATTAATAAAAAAAATAAAACAAAATATAGGCATCTGATACATCAATTCAGGGGTTTTTTTCCCTTAATCCATTTATGTGATTTAAACATTCTTAGAAGTATCTAAGGGTTCTAGTAGCAATTTTAAAAGTAAACATTTTGCATGCATGGTTGACTAATTTCAGTTTTTCTAGTTGATTTTAATTGGTACAGGTGTACATTTTATGAATTGTAAAACTCAAAATATTTAAGATGGGACACAAACATTTTAGAAGAAACCAGATCAAATACAGACATATGATATATAAAATTGAGGGTTTTGGGATCCACTGATATCATTCTTTGGATAAAAAAAAATTCTGGAGATAATAGAAGGATCTTAGGACAAAATTTGTGGACCTAGCCCAAACTTATATTACCTCTTAACATATATACAACTTTAGAAGACTTAAAAATATCCAAATCGATATATTTCCCTAAAACTACCTCTAAATCCTCATCTGAATCCCTATTGTAATAATTGGAACACCAAAATTAATTTTGGAAGACCCAAAAAACCCCTAAATCAATATATCACATATCTTTTACACCAATAATTTTTTATGTTGCCCTTTCAGGCTCCTTACATTACCCCTAAAAACTGTTTAACCCCCAAAATGAATTTAGTTAACCCTAGAATCTCCAAAGTGATGTTTTTCTATCAATAGTATGTTGTTTTTACCACTTTACCCCTAAAACTCACCCTTAGGCCCCTTAAATTACCCCTAAAAATTTACACCAAAAATGAATTCAGTTGATTCAAAAATTTCTAAATTGAGGTCACAAGTTTTTTTGTCATTTACGATTCTTTTTGTCCCTAGGAACCTTAATTATATTATTCCCAAAAAATGTTTATTCTAAAAAATGGAATCAGTGTTTCCAAAAACCCTGAGGTTAATGTATTATACGTGTGTACTTGATCTAGTTTCTCATCAAAATTTTGTGTTTTTAAGTCGCCGTCATCGCCATCTGGAATATTTGGGGAGTCAAAAAAATTAATATTCTGACAAAAATGGATTTATATATAGTCCATTTTAAAAAATGTTTACTGTTAAATCTGTTCTTAGAACCCTTATGATGCCTAGATTATGTTTTATTTTTTGGAGTTCTCCCAAAGGAGCCAGAGTTTCATCACTTGGATTTGTAAAATAGACCCCCTTAGCTACCAAAATCTGTCAAAAAACCTTTATTATCAAGCGCTCCCTTCAAACATGGAAAAAAGCCCATTGGCACCTTGATTTATGCTTGAAATAATTCAAATTCATGTTCAACGAAAACATAACAGAGGTGTTTTTGAGTATTTGGTGAACACTTGAAAAACATTATACAATTTTAGTAGTCTAGAAATTACTTTTTAATATATTTTTTTCCATAAACAGGCTTTTTGGGGGTGACTTGAGGGATATGAGTTTCTCCAGGAGAAATTATATAAAAAAGTGGCTCGAATGACATCTTATTTAGAAGATCGTTTAAATTGCTTTACAAACATGCAAGATATTAAGTTTAAATTTGTCAAAGAGCGACAAATAAACAATGTCTTGCACAAAAGTCAGGAAAAAATGTTGGTTTTAAAGTTACATTTTTCATAATAAAAAAGGGAATAAACATTTCATGATTTTTTTCTGATTGTTTTCTCAAACATACCATACAAATAATCCTACTTTTAATTTTGGTGGTCAAACTGATCCGCTGAAAAGGTTCAAACCTTTTCTTCATTCCATACCAAATTTAAAAGCAAATATCTTAAACACCAGTCATCCTAGCTTTTTGTAATTTTGACATAATTAATAGTAAAGACCTTTCCCCTTTTAAATTCCAGAGATAAAAATTACCCTATGAAATTTCCAACAGAGCCAAAAAGTATCTGTGAGTGTCCCCCTTCAAAATTGTTCGCTGTTTTGTTCTTTGTGTATAGTTTTTCTTTTTTTCCTAATGAATTGAAATAGATGAGGGGAGGCTCAAAATATGTCCAGAAATAGGTCCCAGAAATTTGCAATAAACAATAAGAGTTAAATTAATTTTTGATATCGGATCTAAACTATAATAAATTTTGTTTATTTAAGGAACTTTTACCAAATATAATTGAAATCAGAAGCAAAAACTTACTTTGAGTTTATAGATTATTATTCTTTGTTTGGTGTTGACTCTATTGAACCATCTTGTTTTGCTATACATTTTAGTTGGCAAAATATCAACTGCTCTGTATGTTTGGGTACAAATTGTAGACTTTTTATTTTATAGATTATTATTCTTCTCTGGGTGGTGGCACTTTAGAATCTTCTTCTTTTTCATTTTAGGTAGTTGCCTAAATATCCACCGCTCCATATGTTTTGTTATTATATACAGCTCCTAAAAGAATAATAAAAATAACAAGAAATATTCTATCTCTAAATTTTGTTTCTATATTTTGCACTTTAGGCGAGGACAACCAATATTTCTTAAAAATTTTCTCTTGAGTGGCACATTTTTATAAACTGTTTAAAAGATTGTTTGCATAATAATTTTTTAGTTACAGAAACAGAGGTTTGGACAAAAGTATCAAGCCAAAGTAAATCAAGTTATGTAATCTGCAGTTTTATTTTCCTGTGTTATGAGTTTCAAAATCTAAGCAGGTTCACAGTGCATGATTCAACTTTCATAGAAGTGTTCACTAACCACGAGTTATGACATACACACATAGTATTTGATCCTGTGTATTTAATTTATTTGAAAGATGAATGAGCAACTAGGATTTATATTTTAAAGAATTTTTCCTGATTAATATTCTCCAATTTTCAAGTCACTAACCTATTTTATTCAAAAAACAAGAGAGACTAAGGGCCGGTTTCTCAAAAGCGAGTTTGTGTTAACTCAAGCAACATAACCTAGTAAAAATCTTTAAAAATCAGGTTAAAATTAACTCCAGGATAACCAGGGCTTCAAGGTGAGGGTAAGTTACATTACCTCAGGGTTAACCTAAAAAAAATATTGGCTTAAAAACAGCAAGAAAACTGGTATTTATAGCTCGCGAGTTACTTTAAGTTTCTGATAATCTGCTATTGAGAAACTGGCCACAGTATTATTTCATGCTGCTCACTTTATATATTAAGGCTAAACGGTATTAGTGTAGTAAACAGTTTTCTTTAGATACCTATTTAGCACTTACCTGAGCCCCTAGGAAGTTCAAATTTACCAGTGATGAAACTTTTTTCATTTTTTTAAACTAAAGCGGGAACTAAACCACCCAAATACTGAACTCAAACCAAGCCAGCACTTTTTAGCATTTCCAGTGCTCATAAATTTTAACTCTTTAAGGACCCTAGTCAGTGCCTACATACTAATAAGATTTTTTTCATAAAAAAAACCGAGTAAAATACTAAAATAAAAAAAACCATTTACTGCAGAATTACTTGCTAAAAAAACGCTGGTAATTATGCAGTATACGGTTTTCTGCCATTTTTGATTTTTTTTGAAAAATTCTTTATGGGGGCACCTTCTAGGGTCCCTAGGACCCCAAATCCGTCTGCGCCGGTTGGTTTTTTTTTTTATTTTTTTTGTTATTTTTTTATTTTTTTTCACTAAAACCAACCAAACCAACACAGTCCAACCCAACCTAATCCAAACCAACCCAAAACAATTAAAAAAACACTTTACAACCCCCCCTGGGCACCCTTTTTTCTCGTTAAAAAAAAAAAATCAGGCGCAGGCGGATTTGGGGTCCTAGGGACCCTAGAAGGTGCCCCCATAAAGAATTTTTCAAAAAAAATCAAAAATGGCAGAAAACCGTATACTGCATAATTACCAAAATGCTACCCAACTACATATTAAAGTAACTGGGTTTAGTGTTTAAGGTTGCATTTACAAGTGCATTTATAATTGAATTTGAAACACTCCTGCTAGCTGTTACCACTGATTTAAGGACAACAGGTTAACTTAAAAAGCATGCAGATTTAAAAATCGGCTGATGACGCTAAACGAAATAATCATATTCTATTTTAAACAGGAGCATCAACGACTAGCAAGAGTCTCTTCAACCTCTAAATGGAGCTTTACTGACCTGTTTTGTTAATACTCAAGTATCCGTGTGTTTTTGAAACTGCTGTTGGGATCTAAAATATATCCTTAGGCCTCTAATATTTCACTAGTAAACTTGCACATA
This sequence comes from Oxystoma pomonae, assembly GCA_963921995.1. Lineage (NCBI taxonomy): Eukaryota > Metazoa > Arthropoda > Insecta > Coleoptera > Brentidae > Oxystoma > Oxystoma pomonae. Next base: position 72,759,084 of record OY998166.1, on the reverse strand, counting down.
ACTTATGCCGCAAAAATTAAAAAAAAAAATTGAATCAAAATAAAAACAAAATTATGTGAAGTTATGGGAATGTTTCTAGGCGAATTCCTAGTAATTCCAGCGAGCCAGTAAAGTTCTCTTGGTTCTTTGATAAACTCGGGGTAATGCTCGCGCAGCGCTAGGCCATTTTCGGCGGGCGACCGCACACGCGGAGTGGTTTCATATTCGTTTTTGAAAAAATATTTTTGAAAGATAAACATAACCTCGAATGGTTTTCTGTCAGAAAACGTAAAAATACCCTTCTGCCTACTGTGGGCCTTGTTGACAAAACACCTGCAGTTTCCATGGTATCGGGGGCTTTAGGATAGTTGGGGGCTTTAGGTTAGAGGGCGCTTTGCTTATTTTGATTTCCCAATACTGAAATATAATAAACAAAAATTGATCTTACAATAAAAATCGTAAATTTTCTTGACTGATGGTTTTAATTCTTCTTCTTCAAGTCATTTTTGGAAAAAGTGTCGTGGTGCTAACACCATGCCATTGTCTAAGATTTTTAAGCCATGATATCCGTCTACGACCCGGACCTCTTCTACCTTCAATTTTGCCTTCTATTATGAATTTTAAAAGCCTATATTTGTCATTTCTCAAAATACGGCCAAAGTTTTCGTTTTTTGATCATCTACATTAGTTACTCTGTCCATCCAAGATATCCTTAGTATTATACGATAACACCACATCTCGAATGCCTCTAACTTTTAGCGCATGGCCGCAGTCAGTGTCCACTTCCATGTCATAATATAAGATGCTAAAAACATAACACCGAAGCACACGAATTCGGAGAGTGGTTTTAAGATCGCGACTACACAACACTGATTTCATTTTGAAAAAAGATGATCTGACCTGTTCAATTCTTGCACGAACTTCTTGCATGTTGTCCCAGTTCTCATTGAGAACGCAACTCAAGTATTTGTATAAATCCACGCGTTCGATTTACTGCTCATTTTCTTTTAACATTCCTTAGATATGACCATCCATTTTGTTTTTCCAACATGCAAGTTAAGCCAGAATTGCAAACTTTTGGCAGCAATTTGATTCAACAACTCTTGCAGGTCTTCCAGCGTGTCAACTATTATGACAGAGTCGTCGGCATATCGTAGGTTGTTGATTTTTATGTTGTTTATGGTCATACCCTCTTTGCAGTTATGAAGTGCAATCTCTATTATTTTGTTACTATAAATATTAAACAACAGCGGAGACAATATACAACCTTGGCGCACACCTCTTCTTTTTTGGAAGACTTCTTCGGACAGTTGGCCATCAAACTTTATTTGAGCAGTCTGATTTCAGTATAGATTAGCGACTATCTTTAGATCTTGGTTATCTAGACCAACTTCTTTTAGCGATTCTATGAGCTTTTTGTTTTGGGCTCGATCAAATGCTTTCTCAACTTGAATGCCAAACAGAGCCTCTCTAGTCCCGAACCGACCACGAAATCCAAACTGCGTGTCGCTAATAAAGGATTCGTATTTTCCATAAATTATTTTATGGATAATATTTAGAAATATTTTTAACATATGGCTCATTAGGCTAATTAGGCGGTAATCACTACACTTCTTTACTCAATATTTTTTAGGCAGTTTAACAAAGGTTGATTTTAACCAGTTATCAGGGATTTTACGCTGCGATAAATCAAGTTAAAAAGTTTGACCAGCGTATTTACCGAATCTTCGTTTTTTATTAGTTTTAAAACTTCAGTGTATACTTCGTTTTTAGCTGAATATATTGCGTGTTGTACTTCCTCTAGTGTTATATCTATGCCTTGGTTTGAGAATTCTTCTCGCTGTTCGGATCGGTTATCGATAAAGAGATGTTCTTTGTAGCTGCACCATTCTTTTAATTTTTCTTTGGTATCCGGTATGATAGCCCATCTTGTCTTTTATTAAATAATCCGGCTGCTTCCTTTATCCGTTTGTATACATTGAAAGTTTAATATTTAGTATCTAGATCTTCTATTTCTTGACACTGCTGTGTTATCCAGTCTTGTTTTGCTGACCTTATCTTGTTTGTTATTCCTCTGTTGATTTCATGGTACTGCCTTTTTTATGCGTCTTTTATCCGTTAACTCAAGGATTTCATCGGTCATCCAAACTTTCTTTTTATTTCCTGTTTCATCCTTGCCTACGAGTGTTGTGCTTTCGACTATGGTACTTTCTGCATCTTGCTCGGTAGACTCATTAATATCTTTAAGCTTTTTATTAAGTTCGACTTTAGTTGCTTGAAGTTCGTCCAACCTGGGTCTGGGTTTGTTATTTGGGGGACGATTTTTCTTAAGGGTAAATTTAATTTTCGTCACAACTCTATTGTGATCCGAGCCTACATCTGCGCCAGGATAAGTTTTTGCAGATTTAATACAATTTCTAAATCGTTTATTAATTAATATAAAGTATATTTGGTTTCTAATGATATACTCTCATTGTCGGATTTAGAAAATGACACGATAAAATCCCTTTAATGACAGAACTGGAACAGGCGATCACCACGTTCATTTGATGTACCAAGACTATACCTTCCAACAATGTCTTCTCTTGGGGCGTTTCCAAGTTTTGCGTTGAAGTCCCCCATAACAATGGTGATTTCTGTCTTTTTTGTAAAACTAAGAGCAGTTTGAACTTGGTCGTAGAATGCCTCTATGTCATAATCTGAGTATTTACTGGTTGGAGCGTATACTTTAATAATATTTATATTCAAAGGCTTAGAATTTAGCTGAAGAAAGATGACTCGATCCGATACAGGAACAAGAGATAACGGATTTTTGATTTTTTTTTCAAAATGACTGCTACGGTATGGTAGTCGTCTATTTGGCATTTACCTGAGTTAGGCCATCTCACCTCGCTAACTCCTAAGATCTTTGAGATTTATTGCCGCGGTACCCAGAACTTAAAAATGTTTATAGGCAAAGGAAGAAAGCTCATAAAAATCTTATAAAAAACACAAGATATTGTCAGAGAAAGTTGGAGAATGATTTCAGAATTAAATAATAGAAAAACAATTAATACGGAAAATATAGTTATTAACACAGAAATTGATGGAAAGATAGGCGATCCGCGGTTAATTTCCAACATTTTTCATTGAAAAACCTTTAAAAACTGTGGAAAAAATAAAAAAATGCACAAATTCTCAAGACATTGCTTTTCCATCCAATAATACAAATCAGTTTTATTTATATCCATTCAATGAAACTGAGTTTTATGAATTACTCATCAAAAAACTAAAAAACAAAAAATCGACGGTATACCTTCATTTTTATTAAAAAAGTTTTATATTTAATAGTAAATCCCTAAAGCAGATTACCATTGGGTAAATTAATACCTATACATAAAAAAAATGATAAACAGAATATCGAAAATTTTAGGCCAATCACGATGCCATCAATTTTTTCTAAAATATTCGAAAACTGTTTCTTGGAAAGGCTATTGAGTTTTTTCAAAAAACATGAAATTATAACGTCTACGCAACATGGTTTCTGCTCGGGTAAATACCAATACGGCAATGCATGCTCTTTATAACTATGTTGTCAATGGTCTAGACGCGGGAGATTGTCCTGTCGGAATCTTTTGCGATTTAAGCAGGACGTTCGACTGCGTAGACCACAACTTGCTACTTGTCATGTTAGAAAATGTGGGTGTTTTGGGCGCACCCCTTAATTGGGCTGGAGGAGGAGATCTCAGACATGTTTGTTCAGGAGTTAGGGATGTTGTTATGGGCGTTCCACAGGGTTCTGTGTTGGGTCCTGTGTTTTTTATTCTTTACGTCAAAAATGTGGACTCAGCAGTATCTAATGCTTTTTTTACCAAATTGATAAATCAGTTGTCGTTTCAGAAAAAACACAGGACTTAACGGTGAGCTGCTGTGCAACGACTCTCTTGAACCTAGAAAGTTGGTTTCATGAGCATTCTTTGTATTTTAATATGGATAAAACAGTGTTAATTCAGTTTCATAATCCGCAAAAAAAGTTAGATACTTTAAATATTACACTAAACGATAGAAAGTGTCAACAAGTCGACCAGACAAAATTTTTGGGAATATATATTGACAAAAACTTGAATTGGAAGTACCACTGTGAAATGTTAGTGTCAAGGTTACACTCCATATGCTATAAGTTCAAAAATTTAAAATACACGTTAACAACGAACCAACTGATTATGGTATATTATGCTGACATAGAGTCACATCTAAGATACGGCATTTGCTTTTGGGGTTGGTCGACTAACGTAGAAGATGTGTTTTTGGCTCAAAAAAAGAGTGATACGAAGTATTGCCGGAATTAAAAATAGTGACTCTTGTTCACGATATTTTTCTGAGTTTAAGATTCTGACTTTGTATAGTCTATATATTTTTGAAATTTGTGTTTATGTTCATAAAAATTTGCATGTGTTTACACAAGTTGATGATTACCATCTAGTCAATACTAGACAAAAAAATAAGAATATGTTGCACTTTCCATTAGCAAAGCAAGGCATTGCTTACAAAGCTCCAAGTTTTGCCGGTCCACGTATTTATAATTTGTTGCCGATTGACATAAAAACATTGCCTTTAAATAGTTTTAAAATAAAATTAAAAAAAGTATTTGTTGTCAAAATGTTTTTACAGTATTAGACTTCTTAAATACTTAAAAATATAATTTTCATTATGTTTGTTACGCGATCTAAATGCTCTGTTTGTTTCTCACCTTTTCACTTTGTGAGTCGTTTTTTACATATTTGTTCATTTATAGGTATAGGTTCTTTAGATTTAAGTTTTAGACTATTCCTAATACAATTGTAAATTTATTGTCTCTGAGGAAAATAAACGAAATAAAAAATAAAATCTCTATGTCTAATCGTTCCATTTCTCTGGAGATATTGCGGACTTTTCCAGCTTGAAACATTCTTTGTGCGTTCCATGTAGAAATCTTCTTCATGACTGGTCACTTAAGACCTGCCGGGGACTTTTGGTGTTCCAGTCATGATTATGATATTTCCTAGGGACGATAATGAGGTGGTTTCCCGTTGTCTTCCTCATCGCAGCGTTAAAACATTACTTTTAGTAGTACTGCTTCCCAACATATCTGGCTACTTCACATAGTTTGGCCTGCAGGTTAATGCAGTTACCGGCTTGTGGCACGTGGAGCCATATGTGAGAGCTGACCGCCCTGTGAGGACCAATTGTTTAAAACCACCTCCAATCTATGACTCTCTATACAACCGTCTTAAACAAGAGATACTACCTCTACTTAATTGTGTGTTTAAATTTAGGTTTCGACGGTAAAAATGGCGAGCATGGTATTCCGGGTCTTAGAGGACAAAAAGGTGAACGTGGTTATCCTGGACAACGAATTCTACAAGGTGAAATGGGCGTTCCAGGATTCCCTGGCGAAAAGGGTGCACCAGGCAAGTATACCTGTGAATTTGACTTTTTTAAAAGCGTACCGAAAATAAATGTTTTTGTTTTCCTACATAATCGATATACATACATAAGTAATATTTTTTTTCTTAAATACAGGTCCCGATGGTCAAGAAGGCTATCCGGGATTACCGGGAATTCCTGGAATAAAGGGAGAGAAAGGACCAAAAGGAGCACCGGGTTACGTAGGTCAACCAGGTCAAGCAGGAAGCAAAGGTCAAATAGGCATGTCCATTCCAGGAAGACCAGGTACCTTATTATTATAGTTGTCAATAGTTTTTAATTTGTACCTCGCTGTTTTGTCCACTTAATTTGTGCTGTATAGTTTTTGAAAACTATTAAAATTGATTCGAAAGAAAAAAAACAGCTTAAGAGAATTTTTTAAATTTTATTTGCTTTATTCTTCTGGCCACTTTTTTCTCTTAAATTAAAACGCGTATTTTTAAGCACCAACGCGAATGCGAAAAAAAACATTGTTATGAGTCTATTTACATATGTCTGTCTGTGTGTCTGTGCGCATGTAACTCTCGAACCAGTAAAACGATTTCGGTGATCTTTTTCTGTTTGGAGTCTATCGTCAAAGGAGTGTTTATTTGTAATTAAATAGGCTAACTAGTTCCAGAGATATAATAAGCTTTCTACACAAATATAATCGGGTGTAACTCCTGAACCGTTGATCCGATGATGATGAAATTTGGTGATAGCTAGATTATTTCAGTGCCATCAGGTTAAAAAATAATTTCATGTCAGAGTAAATAGGGGTCGGGTGGTTCATAGAAAATTTTACGTTGTTGTCAGGGGTTTAAAAAATTTTTAATTTTACTTGTTTAACTACTTATTAAAATTTGATTTGTAGGCCTTCCCGGAAGACCAGGAGATGTTGGACCTCCAGGTCCATTTGGAGATTTGGGCTTGCAAGGAGAGGATGGAGAAGATGGCGAACCGGGTCTACCGGGAGCCAAGGGTGATCAAGGATATCCGGGATTGGCCGGTTTACCAGGTAAGATTCTATTTATTATTCTAGATGGTAAAAATGGTTATTACACTGCATAACACTTACCATAATAATTTCCTGATAAATCAAGGTGACTTTTTCGCCATCCATACATAGTATGGAGGCTATTGAGATTGTCAAAGTCTTTTTATTTCCACTAAAAATGAGTTACTTGGGTCAAAAAATACAAAATTTTGTCATGGTGTCTGTCTCTCTGTCTGTAACACAATTACTCAAAAACCGTTAAATCAATTCTTATTAAATTTGGCACAAAAATTCTCTGGCACCAGGCGATGAGCTGATTAGTTTTTGGTGGGGGTGAGGGGTTGGCAAGAGGGTAGTAGGGAGGATTAAATTTTTAAAAAATTGTAACTCACGATTTGTAAAGCAGCTAGCGACACGCGGTTTTCACATTAAGATAGATAATTGCATTTTCAACCAGAAAAAAAATTGAAAAAATTAAAAAGATTTTGAATTTTTTTTTTGAATTTTTTTTTTGGATGTAAATGCAACTATCTCTCAATGTGAAAACCGCGTGTCGCTAGCTGCTGGCAAGAGAGTAGGTGGGGTGATTAAACTTTTAAAAAAATTGTAACTCACGAACCGTAGCAGCTAGCGAAACGCGGTTTTCACATTAAGATAGATAATTGCAATTTTAACAAAAAAAAATGAAAAAAAATCTTATTTTTTTAAAGATTTTATGGATGGCTATACGTGCCTGCTGGCCCCATTTTTTATTTTTTTTAAATGTAAAACTGGTACTAATTGTAGATTTTTAAAATTTAGTTTTTTGTTTGTTTATTTTTAGTTATTTTCGAAAACTATACCAAAAAAAATGACCGACCCGTCTTTTCTCTTTCTGAGAAAAGTACCTTAGTGCTAAGCTTTATACTCTTAGTCTTTTCCTTGAAAGAAACACAAGAGTTTGTCGGGAAATAAAAGGAATAATAACTTTCTTCTTCCGGCCGTCTATTCTATTATTTCAGTGCATGCAGATGCATAAATGACAAGTCAGCGGACCTTTCAGCGTATCTTAGGTGTTGATTTTTATGCGGTTTACAGTCAGACTGTCTTATTTATTACTGGAGATATTAAACCACAAAGGAGATACTATGCATTGGTAAACACCTTTCCTTATTCGAAACTCTCTGGATGGTACTTATCTTTAGATCATCCAAACTAACTTCTTCAAGAGATTCGATGACTTCTCGTGTTGCGCTTAATAAAAAGATTTCTCATAAACTGTGAAACAGGTATATCCTTTACGAAATCAAAACTCTGTGTGGCCAATAAAGGATAATCGATGATTGGGTATACTTACCAAGACCGTACCTTCCAACAACTTCTTCTCTTGGATCGTACAATGGTAATTTCGACTTTTTTTCTAAAACCAAGGGCACGTATTTTGTAGAATGACGTAAAGCGTACACTTGAATATATACAGGGTGGATTATTTAAACGGAACGGTGCTTCTAGCGGGTTAGAATTTGGTTCTATAAAAAATCCAAAAACACGTCAAATGTCGTTTGTTTGTTTAAAATTATCTTTTTGACAATACCATACACTAATACTCTATCTATTATGGTTTCCAAGATAGAGGCATTTAAACTTGCATGGAATTGTTGTCTATGCCCTGTTTTTCCATACAGATTTAGATAAAAATATCTTGATTATCGTAAAAGATAAATCCTACTGTTTGGTATTGCTGAAGAGAGAATTGTTTGCAGATTTAAAAAATTGCAAAAAAATAAAAAATTACCATACCTCGTAAACTAAATGACATAGACAAAATCTAAAGCACGATTAAAACAAATTAAAAATCTCAGTTAACGTGTTTTAACCCGCTAGAAGCACCGTTCCGTTTAAAGAATTCACCCTGTATATTGACGTTAAAAGGCTTGGAGTTTAGCTGAAGGTATATGACTCGATCTGATATAGGAACGAAAGATATTAGGAATTTTTATTTAAGTTTCTTTATTTAAAATGAATATTTACCGCACGCCGTTATACTGACTTTTCGTTCACTTTAAGTAAATGTTTTGAGACAGATATCCGATTATCAAACTTTGTATTTAATTTTCTTTTTTTATTATTTAAAGGAAAAGAAGGCAGCCCTGGTACCCCGGGATACCGAGGACGTCCCGGTCTCCCAGGTCTATCAGGAGAGCCAGGAATGCGCGGCAACATCGGACCCGAGGGCTTCCCAGGTTTACCTGGACCATCAGGGTAGGTAACTCAGTTCTTATTGCGTGAGGTATTGTGTGATAGGCGGAGATGAATTGATCAACATTTCGCCTTGGTCAAAGGGATAGATAATAGTTCAGCCGACTTTTTTTTTAACCCCTGACGCGAACGTGAAAGAGAGGGGTGCTATAAGTTTGACCCCGATGTGTGTGTATCTCTGACATATACCTATAAGCTTAAATATACGCCGCCCTTCCAATGCTTCATCATGCACAAAGTTGTAAGCAAGATGTCCTCTACTTTCTCTCTTATTTATCTCTCTTTCCATATCTATTATCTCGTTTGGCTTAGTACGTAAGTAAAAAGAATTATTTTTACGATGAAAAAAATATAAATGTGTAATTTTCTTGGTTCGTCGGGATATTAGGACAAATAAGTGCTATGTTTTCATGGATATTGAATTCGTTTCAATATGTTTTGAAAACTTTTTTCATGAGTTTTCATGACAGGTTTACAAATCGATTTTGAATCGATTTGAAAACGGTTTTTAAATTTTTATATTTGGCAGCTGACTTATGTCATAGTTGTCAAATATTCATTTTTGAGTTTTGACACTTTTTTTAAAAAAATGTATTTTATTCAAAATATGCTGTTGTCCCTTGCCACACATTTTTTTTTAAATTTTAATTACTACTCTGTTTGCAAGTGGAAGTGAAGAAAGAAATGCTGGACTGGCATATGTGCATAGCACATACACTTTCGAGCCAAATATTTCTTTTATTTTCCATTAGTTATTTAAGTAAGGTTATGTTCTTCTTTTTTCTATACACTCCACCAAATTTTAGAATGCCGGTTCCACAGTTTCACTTCTATTTCTCTCTCTCTCAAAAAGAGTGAGAGCAATAAAATATAATTTGGCGGCTGTCTGGTAATCCGACGCAATACGCATGTGTAAACTCAATCCCCGTTTTTATGCAAAATCGGTATTTCGATCTCAATACGATCTTGATCTAAGCCTAAAAATTTTCAGGGTCGGATCTAGATTGAAATCGATTTGAATACTGGAAAAACAGGCGTTTTCATGGACGGTATCGGATTGAAATCGTTTTCAGAACGAACTCAATTCCCATGAAAACGTAGCAAAGAATCGGAATTTCCACAGCACTTTAAAACAAAACCGACAATCTTAGAATTTTAAAATTATTATGAATTAAATCACTTTCAGACCAAAATTAATTTTACAAAAATAAAAACAAGTGTCGGAAGTGTCAAAAATAAAGTTGAATTGTTACAAAATTAACATTTTGAAGAAAATAATAAATAAACTATATGCATTATTTTTGTCAAACTCAAAAAATATATATAGACAGATTTTAAAATATTAAAAACGTTAAAAACATTAAAAAGAGGGAGAAAAAAAACAGAAATAAAAATAGGCATTTTTAAAATTTAAAAAAATTAAAAAAAAGTGTTGAAAAAGGGTGACGAACACACTTACCTAGTGAGGTTTTCCTACTAAATGGTACTTGGTCAATTTTCTATGAAAAACGAAAGACACATTGAGCTCAGAGAAAATGAACTAGAAACGCAACACACAGACATTTAAAAATTATTATTTTTGTTAATCACGTTATATACCTGTGGTACTCTTGTTTAACTGTCTGAACGATTCGCAACAATACTTATGTTTTTGTATGTACATTCCTAGCAATAAGGTTATAATAAAATTTCACTTAAATTATCCAAATCTGTTCTTTTGTTTATTGTAAGATGTTTTTTGCTATCCAACATTTTGATATTCTCAAAATCAAGCTCATAATTATTAACAAAATGATGATGAGCTAAAACAGTCTGATTCTTTTTGCCTCTGTGCTTTTCTTGACAGGAGTTTTTGTGTTCTGCCAACCTTTATTTAAACATCTTTTCTGGTCTTTCATAGAGCTGTAAAAGTTTCCTATTGTTTTGGGATGATTAAAAAACGATTTTATGATTTTCATAACTGAGTGCTGATTTTAAGCTTTGAGATTACCCTTTTATGTACGGTAGTTTATGATACTTTATATCTGTAGATAATCGAGTATTTTGTTTGAAGCCTATCCTTTCTGTCCTGGGAGCGTTCTTAGCTATATCCAATAAAATAGGCTGAGTTGTTTTAAAGATACCGCCAGGTAAACAAAAATTAAGTCAAGGGCGGAAATAATGAAGTAGCTTTAAAAAGTTTTAATGTTACTTTTTATTCAGGTTAAGAGGACCAAGTGGATTTAAAGGCGAAAGAGGAGGAATTGGACCTGCAGGACCAACTGGCTTTGCAGTAAGTAGAACAATACAAAAATTCGATGGATGGATGGCATTGGATCTTTTCGAAAAAAAATGTTTTCAAGTTTAGTCCGTACTAAAAAATTATAAAGCTCGTATCTCTCTCTGATAAATAATACCATACCACCGTCAAAAAATTTAAAATGGTAGGGTTGGATTTTTATTTGAAACATTCCTGTTTATCAAATTTTAGGGTAGACCAGGTATTCCAGGCATAGTGGGTGACCACGGTCTTCCAGGTTTAAAGGGTCAAGCAGGCGACACGTTTTTCAGCGGTCAAAAAGGAGAACCGGGTGTAGACGGTCCTTTAGGATTTGACGGCAGACCAGGGTTCCCAGGACTCCCTGGACCTAAAGGTAATAATGTAGACAAATTTTGCATATTGTGTGTAACTTTCAATATCACTAAAATTTTTCACGTATTTAGAATCTTGTTTTGGAAAAATCCTTGACCACGTCGATTCGAGGGGACACTTTTGAGCTTGAAATTTTTGTAGCGCGCACCCCCTTTGGGGAGACCTTGTTTTGAAGGTTTTTCAAATGCCTTTATTTCTCATCAATGAATATCTCAAAAACGAATCGATACAATTTTAAAATTTATACACGGTTGTAAAGACATTCAATAGACCCTTAAAACAAGGTATCACTCGACCCACTTTCCATATTCAAAATAAAGGGGTAAGATGTACCTCTCAAAGGGGGTGCGTGCTACAAAAACGAGTCCCTTTCGAATATAAAATCGAGCAGCCCCAAATCAGACTATAATTTTGTGACTTCACTCTACCATAAGTTTTTTTTATCCTCACAATGATCTACAACTTAAGTTTTTTAAGTACATGTCAAAAGGAACAACATAATCTAGGCAACATGATTTTGTTAATCAGAATTAATGAAACAAGGTTGTTTCTTTGTATTAGTGCAAGATTTATTTTGGGTTGATAATCCGCAACTAGTTTTGCGAGTTTCTAAACAAACGTGGATAGAAATTATATACTTCCAAAATCTTGAAAACCTAGTTTGATCTGCTGATGGCCTAACCAAAAGGTCGAAAGCGGCTTATCAACCAAAAATAAAACTTGCACTAATACAAAGAAACAATCTTGTTTCAGTAATCCTGATTAATAAAATTTAAGTGCACGCAACCACAACCCTTTCTAAAATGATTTTGGTTGAACACACTGAAACTATAAATAACAATATGTTGTTGTGACTGATCTGCTCACAAATGTTCGGTATGATTTGCTTCCGTGTCAAATGGAGGCACCTTTCAAATAGGAGTAAACTGTTTCGTAAATTAATCTTTTCTTTATTTAGGCCCTGTTGGAGAACTAGGACAAACAGTCTTTGGACCAGATGGTCGCAAAGGTGAGCGGGGAGAACCAGGGCTTTCTGGACTGCCAGGATTACACGGATTCAAAGGACAAATCGGAGATGAAGGAGTTCAAGGAAGCAAGGGGCCGACTGGTGATAAAGGATATCCCGGAAATCCAGGAAGAAATGGCATTCCAGGTAAAAAAAAATTGAGGTAACTTCCGTATTGTTTAATATTTTTTGGATCCAAACGAAGTAATTGAGTAGATTCAGCAATTAAGTACTACTACCTGTGGGAGAGTGGGTAAGTTCATGAAGAAGCAAAATCGTTAGTAAGAATGGATAGTTTTTTCCAGAATTAAAATGTTTCGACTTTTTGAAAATTAGGTATTAAATAACCAGTCAGGATATTGATTGATCGATTAAGTATAATTCAAAGATTCTATGATTTTTTGACCTTTGGCGACCTCAGCTTTTTTTCTCAAAGAAATATTTTTTTTTTGTCTAAATACTATTGTAAATTAGTTTTCAATTAGCAAAATAAAAATAATATATTTTCCAAGCTTTTTTTTTAAATTATAAATAAACAGAATCTTAATTACATATAATTTTGAAATAAATATAATTTATGTTAAAAAGCTTTTTATTCTACTTAAAATTGTTATACAGAAAAGTACTGTTGCCTCTCTAATATTTCCTTAAAATAATTTATTTTCTAAGGTCTCCCCGGTCTAAAAGGAGAACACGGAGAATATGGCTATCCAGGCGTACCAGGGCTTAAAGGAGAACGCGGCATGGATGGTGAGCCGGGCAAATTTGGCAGACCCGGTATACCAGGTGACACCGGTGACATGGGCCCGAGAGGTTTGACTGGTCGTAAAGGTATCAAAGGTAATCTAGGGTTACCAGGTTTGTCACTTTATGGATCGGCTGATAGAGGAGATCGTGGTGATATCGGAATGCATGGCCTGACTGGTAAGTACATAGTTTTAGAACCATCCAAATAGAAGTGGAAGCAGGTTTAAAGTGGCAAAATATAATTTTAGTTTTGGTCGGACACCTCTAAGAGTTTGACGTTTACCTACTGTACTCAGTGGCGCATTCAGAAATTTTTTCTGGGTTGAGTTTTGAGTCATTTTACTCTAGAATCATTTTATTCCGCACCAAAAATACCCCATGGAATGTTTTCACAAGATTTTATAGGTTTCAAGTCAATGCTGCAAAAACGTTAGTACAGCTCTCATTTTGCTTTAAAATAGCTAGTTTCATTTAATATGTAATTTTGGCTGTTAAAATTGTTTCACTGCTAAATTTACATTCAAAATAACTTCTATAGTTATATAATCTAGCTAATCAATTAAAGTTAAAACTTAATTTTACCTAAAAATATGCTAAAACTTAACTAACAAAATAGTTTCAATCTTTACTTTTTTTCTTAAAATACAACTGAAAAAAATGCCAAGATAGCAACGGCGGTTACTTGTTGTATCCTAGTGCAATATTTATGAAAATGCAGCTGCTTTCAATGCTATTTAGCATTGGAGAATAAGCGCCCTCTACCGCAGGCCACAGCAATAACGGCAAGATTTGCTTTTGTTTTATATTGATTGTTTAAAAAAATGCAAAGATGCTTTTGGTTACACAGGCGGGCGAGCGGCCATGTTTTACATTATGGAAAAACATAACCTTTCAAAAATTTGTGAAAAAATAATCTTTTTTACATAAATGCTCAAATCTAAGTCTGAAAATCCTTCAAAATTAACTAAATATGCAAGACATGATAGTTTTCCTTTAATTCTGGATTAAAATAAAAAAAAAATTGTGATTAAAAAAACCCTTATTATCTCATATTTTTGAAGCGCGTGCAGTTTAACAAGGTATCATGGCAGGTTTCGTCATCAAACGGGGCTTCGCACAAAGATTTGACTCTTGCGAAGTCCTCAAAATGCGTTTTATTGATTGAGAGTTTGTTAAACATCACTAATATTTATGTTAATTGTCTTCCATCTTCAGTCTTTTATGTTAGCGGACAACTTTGATTTAATTGCTATTTTTAGATACATTTTTTGTCAGGGAAGTTAAATTTTAAACAACATTGCTTTCATATGCAAAAATGATGTATTTCCAGCTGCCGTAGACGTTGTCACAGCCAAAAAATATTCCTCAAAATAGCTGTGACAACATTTTCATGACATTTTCAAAACTTTGTGGCAGAAGACAGCAGTCAGGTTCCATATGTTTTCTATGCAGTTATTGTATATTTTTTGGCGGTGTCTTTGGACAACAAACTTGTAAAAACAAACACAAAGGCAGGCTGGTTCTCAGGCTCTTATAAATTATAAAACAATATATAAAAACCCGCTAACATTAACAAAAACCTATGCGAGTTTTTTGTTTGTGGTTTCAATGTGGCGTCAAAGTAACTAAGATTTCACTCCGATTTTAGTCCAGTAAATGTCATATTTCTACGTCGAAAAGTATTGTTAAACTTTATTCCTTACATTAATAAGGTGCTACTACATATTAAAACTTTGACGAAGCTTTTATTTTTTCTTTACAGGGTTCCCTGGCGTACCTGGCGACACCGGACCAAGAGGTTTGCCAGGTCGTCCTGGACAACGTGGTGATCAAGGCCACAAAGGTATTCTCGGAGAAGAAGGACCACCAGGTTAGTTATTTCTATACCATCCACATCACCCCAACTAGCAATTTGTCGACGACTCAACGTTGTGCACCGCGTGCCAACGTTACGTCGCAACGTTTATTTTTACTCAAACACCACCCACTTTTGCACCAATTTGGTGGATGATTTTTTGGTTGAGTCAACGTCCCGATCGCGACTACAGTTGAAGTAATAGTTCAATGGGTTTTGGAGTACAATTATTTGTTCAAAATATTGTTCATTACGTAAAATGATAAATAAACTATTCGACTACAAATTAAACTATTTCTAACACCATAATATTTTTAAAATAAAATGATATTCTATGTCATATATCATGTTTTGCAGCATCAAAACATGCGAACCAATGCCAAAATATATAAACAGACGGTAGTTTACTGTCAAATGTGCAGGTCGTAGCTTTAAAAAACAAGCGCGCCCTCGATTAAGATGATTTTATGAAATTAAAAAAAAATCATGATTTAAAAATCGCTTCGAAAAACCTCTGAAGGAGTTGCTTAGGATTCCTAAAAACAAAATACGAATTTTTACATGAGAAAATATCGTAGTTTATTGTAGAAAAAAAGTAAAATATAATTTTTAATGTTTGTTTACATATTAGCATACAATGGTTTTTACAATCAATTATGGCGGCACTTATTAGTTTCTATGACAACCAAAGGAGTCCCGTATCTCGTCCGCTTTAACTACTTAACTTTGTTTTGAACTGATCCTCTAACTTAAAAGACGCGAACACGCCTCAATTTTTACCCAATCGAAATTGCTCCACAGTTTGGCTTTCTGCTGCTCACTTAATTTCCGTCCTTGTTGTTTACACAGGACCTTCCTTTTTCTTTTCCGCCACACAGAAGATGACACATTTTGATCCAGTATATCAGCTAATGCTAGCTAAAGCCTTCTGCGACGATAAAATATCGAAGAATATTTATACAATTTGTTCCTTTTCATAGCGCAAAATGTTGAAACAAAACTAATAGAAACTTAACAAAACACTTTTGACGTTTGTATGACAGACAGCAGTCCTCCAAAATTGGTTTGTTGCAAACGTAACAGAAAACTTGGTTAGATGAAAACAGGCGCGCCCGCGTCTCCAACAAACTGGCCAGAAAACGTGGGGCAAATTGATCAATTTTCGGTTTAGCACACACCGATTTGTAGTCGGCGCCTTCACAACTAAGAAATTACTGTTAGTAAAATGGACGGTCATAAATAGTTGTGATGGCGACTGAAGTTGTGATAAACGTTTAGGCGTCGTATAATAGTCGAAGTTGTCGACGGTCGCCATGATAACTATTCTTTATCCGCAAAACAACGTTTAAAATTAGTGCAATTCTAATTTTTACAACTTGCACAACTAAAAATTGCTAGTTGGAACGCCTACACCATAGATTAAAGGAAAAATATTTTTTTCCTTTACTCTAATTCCTAAACTGTGAAAGGATTCATGAACCTACTTAGTTTTTATACACTGAAAAAAGAATCAGGATGGCGAGGTTCAAAAAGATAGTTTGTAGAGCTTGAACCTATATATATACGTCGCGTCGCCTCACTGCTCAGAAAGGAGGACAAGAGAGGAACAAAAAACCACTGACTCCGAGGCAACAACGCAGCAAAATTATGCAGAAATCACCTTCCCTGCCTTTGAGATCGATCTAGAACATACGGTATACCAAGAGGAACCTATTTGTAGTCTATGTGATCAGGACGACGAATCAGCCTCCCTCATCTTCTGGAAGACGAAACTATCCAGGAGGGAAGTTCCCTAAAAAACACCAATAAAAAGACTTCAAACCTATTTAGGTAGAAGGAACCATCAAACCAAATCAAATTAATTATCTTATAAAATTATATTAAAAATAGTACAAACAAAGGCAAAAATATAAACCATGCACCCCTAGGCGTACACCCTAATAAATAATTCTTGAACAACAGATTTTTTTTTGAAAGTGAAAGTAAAAGAAATTTTAGAAATAAAATTATTACTACTAAAAAAAAAAAGTAACATACAACAATAAAAAACACCACACACATACAGACGGAAAGATTTAAAAGGAAGATGTTTTAATTTTTCTGGGCAACATGTTAAAAAGGTTCCCCTGTAATATGGACACGGGGTGGTGTTTGTCAAGAAAATACAATGTTTTTAAACAAATTTATGGTTTTAGAAAACCCAACCCAGGATTATTTTAACGTTCTTTGTTTTATTATAGGATTTCCAGGACAAAAAGGTGACCTCGGTCTACCAGGGGCGCCAGGTATTCCTGGTCAAAATCCGGAAAGCGGGGAACAAGGAAACCCTGGATATGATGGTTTGGATGGATTACCAGGATTAAAAGGACAAAAAGGAGCACCCGGTAAGAAGTGTTTTACATATAAACTAATGCATATTTTGTTTTGTTCTTTATGACTCTAATATCTGCGTTATTATCAATCGTAAAAGAACCAATTGTTTAAGTCAGGCATTAATAAGGGAAGGTTATTGGGAAGGACGGAAGGTATAAATTAAGGTTATAAGCTTATATGTTAACAGTGTACACTGGCGGCGGCGCTTCTTAAAGTGTGCTTTTATTGTATTTTGGTTAAAAGTTAAGAGGATAAAGCCTTAAATATATTTAGTGACTGGTTCCATATTTGCGACTCTAATAAAATATTCTAATCAATCATCATCATCATAGGCAATCACTCGATACCGAGTATGATTTGCCTTTATTCTGTATCGTCGCTATCTGTTGTGCGTTTTTTGATGGCTATGTAAGCCAATTCTCGAGGCGCACACCCTTCCACAGTCCTGGCACACCCAGTCTTCGGCAGCAGCTGGTTGTTGTTGGTCATCCATTCTTCCATTTTGTCGCTCCTTTCTACGTTCTCTTTTTTCCGTCTCTAGTCTACGTCGTTGCTCTCCAAAAGTTTGTGCTCCCTCATGAACGGTTCGACGCCATGAAGCCCTATCGTTTGCCGTGGTCTCGAACTTGTTTATATCGATGTGACCCTTCATCATATTGCCTTTGAGAACGTCCTTGTACCTTTTTTGTTGACCTCCTTGATTTCTCTTTCCCTCCTTCAGTTGTCCATAAAATATCTGCTTTGGGAGACGTGTTTCGGGCATGCGGATAACGTGACCAGTCCAACGAAGCTGGTGCTTGAAGATAAGGGCTTCTATACTAGTTGTTCTGGCTTCTTCTAAAACACTTATGTTTGTTCATCGGTCTTGCTATTTGATTCTCAGGATTCGTCTTACACAATTTTCGTGATATTTTTCTAGTCGTTTGATATGCCTTCTGTAGGTGGTCCACGTTTCGCATCCGTATGTTAGAGTTGGTATTATAACTGAGTTGTAGACACGAAGCTTGGTCTCCGCATTGACGTCGTGATTGTTGAAGACTCTCTCCGAAAGTCGTCCGAACGCTGCACTAGCACATTTTAGGCGATGCTGTGTTTCCAAGGTATGGGTAATGTTCCACGTTCTGCAGAGGATGGCCATTTAAAGAAATGTTTGGAGCTTGGGGATTCGTACCTGGTTCTGGTTGGTGAAGAATTTGCGTTTTGGCAAGATTGACCTGTTAAATGCGTTGATTACCAGTTGTAGACCTTCCTCTGTATCGGCCATAACGACGTTGTCATCGGCGTACTGCAGTTCGATTACCGAGGTCGTCGAGACCTTAATTTTTGCTCGCAGTCTGCCTAGATTAAGTAGGCCACCATCGAATCTATATATAATTTCCATGTTGTTGTCGATGTCCATGTGCGCAATAACACACCCTTGTTTAACGCCTATCGTAATCTGGAATGACTCTCCTGGTCCATCGTGCATTCATATTGTCGTGTAGTAGTCTAAGAATTTGAATATATTTTTGAGGGCATCCATCTTTTGCCAGTATTTGCCAAAAAGCTTCTCTGTTGACCGAGTCAAATGCTTTGACTAGGTCTATGAAGGTCATGAAGAGGGGGCGATTTTGTTCTCTAAATTTCTCTTGCATTTGTCTGGCACTGAAGATCATGTCAGTTGTGCCTCGATTGGGCCTAAATCCACACTGTGTCTCTGGCAGATTTTTTTCAGCAATCGGAATTAATCGGTTTGATAGTATCCGTGCAAGTATCTTTCCAGCACCAGAAAGCAGAGATATACTAGAGGCGTCTCTATAGTTACCATTACCAGGAATGGTCTTAGTGGTCCATATTTTACTTATTAGAGTGTGCATTTGGGAATTAAGTGCGGGACCCCCTTGTTTGTAGAGTTCAGCAGCGATACTAATCAATATAAATATATCAAAGGTAATGTCGAATTTACTTAAGCGCCGGTGAACAGTAAAGAGCTACCTTACCAAATGTTAATTTACTTTCGCCTTGGTCCAGTACTCAACAATCAAAACATTGATAGAATTTTTAGAAATATATATTACTTTTTTCTAGGTGACCTTGGTGAAAACGGTCCAACGGGTCCGCAAGGAATACCAGGTCTTTCCATACCCGGGCGCAAAGGTGAGCCAGGTGAGTCCGGCTTGAACGGAACACCAGGTCCGATTGGTAGGGTAGGACCACCTGGTTTTGATGGCTTGCCTGGTCCACCAGGTCTTAAGGGTCAACAGGGAGAATATGGAGTGGCCTCCATCAGTTTTAAAGGAGAGCATGGTGACGATGGGTATCAGGGTAAGTTTTTATAACAGTGCAAGTGATTCTTCATAAACTAATTTTTAATCCGTTAATTTTTTTGTCAGAAAGGCAGATTTTTATTACCAAAATCCACTAAATACCACTTGAACTATGGTATTTAAAATACTGAACTACAAAAAAATTATATTAAACCTCACACTCATTATTTTGATCTACTTACCATGACCGTAGTACTAACTATAGTTTTAAGGTCGTGGCACCGTGCCATCTCTGCATGTCTTCATTCAGGAAAAACCACGAGAGGTAGCCTACAGGCTAACGCGGGGTCAAGCACCCATTATCAGTTCACATGGAACTGAGCATAAAAGACCGATGAGGGTGTAGGAGCTGGCATATACGGGCAAAAATACGAGACTTTAGTCTCTATAAGCCTGACAGACAAACATTGCACAGTGTTCCAAGCTGAAGTAGCGGCAATACATGAATGTGCCGAAGAAATACAAAGAGTAGAGGAAAACTCTCATTCGGTAGTTATATATTCAGATAGTCAAGCTGCACTTAAAGCTCTAGAAGCAGTGCAAGTGACGTCCAAACTGGTTTGAAAATGCAGAACAGCTCTAAACAGGCTGGCAAGCACCAAAAGGGTGACACTAGCCTGGGTCCCAGGACATCGGGGACACTCTGGAAACGAAAAAGCCGATGAATTGGCCAGACAAGGCTCGGCAATAAACTTCACAGAGCCTGAACCATTTTGTGGGATCGCCAAGGCTAGAGCCCAGCAATCTATTAAATAGTGGCTCACTAAAGAGACAAACGGTCTGTGGGAGCAAACGCCTGGACAAAGACAGGCCAAACAGTTCATTAAAGAACATTCACAAAAGCTGACTGCAAAACTTCTTAGTAAGAAAAGAAAGCTTGTCAGACAAATAGTGGGGCTCCTAACAGGTCACTGCAAACTCAATAAGCACTTGTATGCAATGGGATTGGTAGAAGATGCAGAAGCGGCATTCTGCAAGAAATAGGAAGAAACCTCATTACATGTTCTATGTCAATGTGAAGGCCTAGTTAGAACCAGGGCCTTACTGGGGGGACCTAGAATGTCCGCGGCCAGAAAGCAGGGCACACCGGCAAAGCTTTTGGGTTTCATGACAAGGACGGGGCTGCAACTTGTTTTGTAGTCCTAACAAAGCAGGGAAGAAGAAAGGGGAACCACAATAGATCTGAGAAGGTCGAGGTGGACAGGTATCTACACCACCCCATTCTAATCTAAACTAACCTAATCTAGGTCGTAGCACACTACAGGTACTGTTGTTGTTTGAAGGTGATAAACAATGTACAGGTACTGTTGATAAATATTTTAATAATCAATAAAATCTGTGTGTATTTTGTAGGTGCTCCCGGTAGAAAAGGAGACAGAGGTGATGAAGGTATGGCCGGTTTAAATGGTCTACCTGGTCTTCCAGGTGGAAGAGGGGAAATCGGATTGCCAGGTGATATTGGTTTTCCGGGACCAACAGGACTTCCGGGTAAGAATTTTATTGATAACCCCAAATCATCCATAGGAATCATAAACAACGAACTTAAACTAACAAACGATCAGGACAACCGTTAAAGTAAAATGCTACATAGGAAAAATGTGAACCCAGATTTATATACTTTTTACATCCTACAAATATTATAAATCCGAAAGTGTGTGTGTATGGGTGTGTGTGCTTGTTTATTCTTCAATGACACAAAAACAGCTAAATCGATTTGGATGAAATTTGGTAAGAAGATAGGGTATGTCCTGGATTGAAACATAGGCTACGTTTTATTTAACATTTCACTTAATGACAGCCATCAAATGACATTATTTTCTTTTCTTCGCGGGCAAGCAACGCCGCGGGTCCGCCGCTAGTATTTTCTATAAACTAAATACTATTGAAGGTAATTCAAAAAAGTTAATAATATAGTAGGTGTTTTTTAACGCAATCAAGTCGAATCACTAACAATCCTGACATTTCATATGTAATCTATACATATAAGTACATTGAATATATTTTTTTTAATTCTTGGTGGGGGCTTCTAATCAAACGATATCGATTACAAAAATCCAGTTTTTAGAATTTCTGTTGTCTGAACTTTCACTGCTGCATTTCTGGAATTCTTGGAGAGTACATATGCTTCATCTAAATCGGTTCACGGGAACAAAATTTATGAAAATTTATAGCAAAAAAACGGGAAAAAAACCGCAGGCAAAGCGGGTATTCGAACGGGTTTAAAGGGTGGAAGGGGACGGGCAATCTATAATTTTCAACACACGAATGAAGTCGCGGGCACGGGCATACGTTTCTTTCACCATAGCCACTCTAAAATTATTTGATTTTTCAGGTTTTCCCGGACAAAAGGGCGACGTAGGTGACTGGGGAGAACGCGGTATCGACGGTTCAATTGGAGACATGGGTCTCATTGGTGTATCCGGTAGACCAGGTGGTCCTGGAAGAAACGGACTGCCAGGCACTCCGGGTGCAAAGGGTGTAGTCGGAGTAAGAGGCGATGTCGGTTACGCAGGGTTCAGTGGAATTGCTGGAATTAAGGGTGAGTGGTATTTAAAAATAACTGAAGCAACAAGTCGATTTACAAACATAAAGTAATTAGAATTTAAACAAAAAATATTTACTGTTCTTTAATATTTGGAATGCATGAAATTGGAACCCCTTTGGCGTTTCGGATTTATACACAGCCTTTAATTAGACTTAACTATATATTTTCATTATTAAAGGTATGAGAGGACTAGATGGAATTCCTGGAAGACCCGGTTTGGATGGGCAACAAGGTTTAAAAGGGCCTACGGGAGATGCTGCTCCTTCACCACCAGGACCAAGGTAACATATAGTATAGTTTTTAAGCCGATTATAATCTCAGTTTTTCTTTTGTTTTAAAAGTTTATTTTTATGTCTTCAAATGTTGTAATTTAACAAGTCATAATTATTTTATTTTTATAATAGGAGTCGAGGTTTTGCTGTGGTAAAACATTCCCAATCCGAGGTAATTCCATCATGTCCAAGGGGAACTGTGGCACTTTGGGAAGGGTATTCCTTGCTACACATTCTTAGTGAAAGCAGAACTCAGGGACAAGATCTGGGTAAGAATGATTTTTTAAAGGTTAAACTATTAACGGCTATTCCACGAAAAGTTGTATCTGATTTGGAAAAATTTTCCCTTTTTTAAACCGCCCATCGCGCGCCGTAGATGAGAAATTAAAAAAAAATAACTAAAAATAAGTTACAAAAAATCAGTTTTAACGTATTTTGAGTGATTTTTTAAAAAAACTTTAAATAAGAAAGGATCTCGGAAAAATCCTATAAAAATATGTATTTTATTTCTAAGTCATTAAACAGTCTCTGAGCTACAGCGACTAAAAGTTGGTGAAATTCTTTGAGAACCGCTTTCTTGACATGCATGAAGTCGCGTCTTGTGGATTATATATTATTTATAGAAAGAGCAGCACAAATGAGGTCTCAAATTAAAGCTTGTTATATATGTACGCTATATAAATGACCCAGTCTGTCTGAAAATTGCCGAAATTATCTAACAGACTGATAAGTCAGGTACCGATAGTTGAGTCCTTTTGGGGGGAGGGGTAGGTAGAAGTATTATTAAGTGCTAAAAACAAAAAGTCCTGTTTTCTTCACAAAAACATATTATTTTGTCAAAAACTATACCTCGACGCGTTTCGGCTTAACTGCCATTTTCAAGAGAAGTCAATTAACCCCACATAACATTGGAGAAATATTCATTTGTAGGAATATTCCCTCAAAGTGATTTTTCGAATATTCTATTGCGAATATGACAGGAATGTTAAGAGTTTGCGATAGTTATATTTCTTTGGTACTAAGATAATAATATTCCCATGATAGCGTGATAATCAAGTTCTTTTTATGAATATTCCCAAAAAGAATATTTTTGTCAGGATTATGGCATGTTTGCAGGAAATATTACTATCTTGTGAAAAGAACGCGATTTATAATTATAATTTAGTAGGTAGATGGCACCGGTTCTCTATGTAGCAAGTAATATTATTATACACGTAAGACAGCAAAAAGTTATTTAGTTAACCTTTTGATAACTAATCGCAAATAGTACATCAACATAATGAAATGGATCCATATATATTTGCTATGTAGGATATTATAGTCAGTGTCCAGGCATATTACTATAATTCTTTAAAAAAAAACGATCTGTTCTTATTATAGACATATTTAACGTCACGTTTCTATCACATTTATATCACCTGTATGAGCTAGAACGTAACTTATTGCCGGCAC
This sequence comes from Oxystoma pomonae, assembly GCA_963921995.1. NCBI lineage: Eukaryota > Metazoa > Arthropoda > Insecta > Coleoptera > Brentidae > Oxystoma > Oxystoma pomonae. The sequence goes on along the minus strand of OY998166.1, from coordinate 72,735,258 downwards.
GTGTCAGTAATATTCCCAATGGTAAAATGTAATATTTCTATCACATTCTTTGTTCTCTAAGTATATGACTATTACATTACAGGAATGTTTAATTGTTATGTGGGACAAATTGAGTAAACATTCTGGTCAATGCATCACACATCACAGTAGGTATTCCTTAAATACATTTATTTGACAAAAAATATTTAAGGAATACCTACTGTGATGTGTGATGTATTGACCAGAATGTTTACTCAATTTGTTAATTTACTCCTCTTGAAAATGGCAGTTAAGCCGAAACGCGTCGAGGTGTAGTTTCTGATAAAATAATATATTTTTGTGAAGAAAACAGGACTTTTTGTTTTTTACAATTATGACCCATCTTCACGCTGGTAACCTTTCATTTTTGTGAAGAAAACAGGACTTTTTGTTTTTTACAATTATGACCCATCTTCACGCTGCTAACCTTTCAATTGAAAGTAAAATTTTCATTTTAAGTCGCAAAAAAAACCGGACAGGCTGAGTCTTTTGTATGTTCTTTGGGGGTTCTGAAACTAAAATTTCCAAGTTTTATACGAAAAATCAGTTTGAGGACTAAATGTCAATCTGTCAGATACTTTCGGCAACTTTCATGCCGATAGACCGGGTCATTTGTGTAGCACACGTCACAAGCTTCAATTTGATACCTCATTTGTACTGCTCTTACTATAAGTAATAATATATAATACACAACACGCGACTTCCGGCATGCCCAGAAAGCGGTTCTCAAAGAATTTTACCGACTTTCAGTCGCAGTAGCTCAGTGACTGTTTAATTAATAATAAGGAATATACATATTTTTATAGGATTTTTCAGAGATCTATAACTTTTCCATTTTAAGTTTTTTTTTTAATCCCTTTTTGTTGGTCAAAATACGTTAAAACTGATTTTTTTGTAACTTCGGCGCCATCTAACTTTTTGGACACTAACTACAGAAAGTTGAGCACTTGGACAAAAATGTTGAAAATTTTATGCCGAATATTTTTATTCTCCGACTTTTTCGCCTCCGACCAATAGAAATGGAGAAAAGTCAATTACAAAGTTTTTTTTTAAATGGCTGATGGTTCCCGAGTAAAGGGAGAAACACAAACTTAAGGATCTTACTTTTAGAACCCCCCCCCCCAATAACATATAAAAATTATATCCTCTCCGGTTTTTTTTCGAGGTACCCCCTTTATTTATGACAATTTTACTGTACTAAATAAATCGTTAATGAATGTAGGTAGGGCCGGAAGCTGCGTAAAACACTTTAACACCATACAAATGCTGCAGTGTTCAGAACTAAGACAAACTTGTGAGTTTGCGCAAAGTAATGATTACACTTACTGGCTGTCCACAAACAAAGCTATGAGCGCGGCTATGTCACCAATTTATGGAGATGACATACAGAAATATATTTCCAGGTAAGAATACTGAACTTTTGCAAGCAAATAAAAAATATAACTAAACGTAAAGTTATATTTATATTTAAGTGAAGAAACACGAAGAGAAAGAAAAATTGCCTCCTTTAAGTGTCAGAGGGGAAAATTGTAAAAATAAAATAAGATCAAATAAGCGACCCGGAGAAGAGCCGGAAACCCCAAATATGAGCATTCGATCATCCCGTTTTATCAGTCGGGTATAATAAATACAAAATATTTTATTCTTCTAGATGCTCAGTTTGTGAAGCGCCAACTAGAGCGATTGCAATTCACAGTCAATCTTTAGAAGTTCCCGAATGTCCTCAAGGTTGGGAAGAAATTTGGATTGGATACAGTTTTATGATGGTAAGTAAATATCACACGCCAGAAAACCAGATATTAAAAACAAATAACACGAACAATACTTAAACAGTTCCTCACAGTGGAATATATTTTATGAAGCAGCGCCAAGACTTTTGTATTTTGGACTGTATAATTCATTTGTTTCACTGCGACCACCAGCAGGTCCATTGCGGCTCACGTTTGAAATTGTTCTTTACCAGAGTATGTTTAGCCCATATAGCAAGTAATTACAATTAGCTTAAATACTTTTCAAACTTGTAAGTAACATCTCTATAATCTAGCCAGCCAAAAAAAGACACTGGCTTAGCTCCGGCCTTTTGCATATGCGCAAACATTTATCGATCCGAGTATTTTCGGCCGGCTTCGCGGCTTACGTCATACGTCTTCAATCGAGGCCACTCCATTTTTCTTGTTTATTTGTTTTGATTTTGTGTTTTTACTCAAAAATTAGAAAAAATGTAAGTTTCAAGGTGCAGCTGCGTAAAAAATACATGCTGCTTATGGAGAAAATCAGACAACAAAAGAATAGCAATACCATCGAAGGTATCGAGTAGCTCATTTCAAATCAAACCAACCAGAAGTTTGGCATACCACCAATTTTTTTTTACTTTTTTTTAATTAATTTTTGAAAATCCACTCACCATTTTGCTTAAACATGTACCTAAAGAAATGAAAATATCTCGATAACTATTTAAACTAGGGCAGTGGTTTATAGCTCGTTTTAAAGGTATTTTAAATACCTTTCGAATGATGTATTGTATAGTATGTATAATGTATTTCGTTTGAAAAAAAATTTGAAATTAAAAAAACTTTTTTTTACTTTTGACAAACAGCATTTTTTATTTTTTTTTTTTAAAAATATATTTTGTTTTTGGATATTTACCCAAACTATTTACAAAATTCAAGATGGAGACTTAATGAGTTCATCAAAAAAAATTATCGTAAACAATTTTCCAAGAAAAGTTACGTTATGTGATACTTTATCAAAATGGTCTTTAAAATACCTATAAAACAAGGTATTACTCGCGTTTGTGCGGTATACAGTTCTAAAGATATTACTCTTTTTTTGTACCTGGCACATTTGGTTAAAATTGACTGTCTTTACAGGCATTTATCAAAATATGAATATCTTGAGAACTATACATACTAAGCATCACATGACCTCATTTCTTTTATAAAAAAAAAATTAAAATTTTTAAAATACTTTGTTTTTGAAGAACCCATCAAGTCTTCATCTTGAAATTTTGAAAATAGTTTGGCGAAATATTCAGAAAATAAATATATTTTTATAAAATAAAAATAAAAAATGCTGTTTTTAAAAAATTAAAACGAGCTATAAAACACCGTCCAAGTTTAAGTAGTTATCGATATATGTCAATTTCTTTAAAATTGGTAGTTTTTGTAATGTTTAAGAATTTATTTTAAAAAAAATAGTAAAAAAAATTTCAAATTTGGGATTTTCCATCCCCTTTATGGTTAAAATCAATGTACCAAAAATTATCGAAATCGGGGAGATGGTCTGCCAAACCTCCTTTTTTTTTTGGTTGATTTCATATGACATGACCCATGTGCATTCTGTGTAAAGGTAGTCTCAGTTTGCAATGTCCGTTATATAGATTAACCATTGTCAGGATCTCTTGCCTGGTGACTTCAATGAGTTTTCTGGATTTCTTCTTGCAGGATTTTATAATGAACTCTTTGGAACGTGTCAGTTCTGACTCTCTCTCTCTCTCTCTCTCTCTCTCTCTCTCTCTCTCTCTCTCTCTCTCTCTCTATTATCTTAAGTATAAAAAGTGACAGATTGCAAACCAAATCTACTCGGTTATTGTAAACATCCTCAGACTGCGCTCCTTCATTATTTGTTTTTGGTACTAGATTAACATTACTCGATTGATTCTAGTTTTAGGTAGTCAAAACAATTATTATTAGTTTTTTTATTTTTTTAAGTGTTAATTAATTTGTAGCTAGGTATATAAACTTTTTCTTATCGCTAACTTCAAGCCAAACTCATTGTTAGAAAACCACGTGTTTTATAAACAATAAAGCTAAAATATAAAATAAAGTATAAAAAGTGACGCAATGGGAACATTTTAATTCTGAATCCAGACTTATTTAACTTTAATCGTTTTGTAGGGTACTGACGGTAACGGTGGCGGCTCCACCCAATCTCTAGTCTCTCCAGGTTCGTGCTTAGAGGAATTCAGAACCCAACCATTCATAGAATGTCAAGCTCACGGTAGATGTAACCACTACGCGGACGCTCTTTCATTCTGGTTGGCAACCGTGGACGAGAGAACGATGTTCTCCAGGCCCAAACCTCAGACGCTCAAGAATGAATACGCCAATTCGAAAGTTAGCAGATGTGCTGTGTGTTTAAGAAAAATGTAAGTACAGTGGTAGGTTTGTGGTTGGAAGTAAGTTGGCCCTGGTGTGCAAACTTTAAAGAACTCCCTTTATTTATGTTAAAGCCCAATGGATGAATTTTGTGTGTAAGGACGTTAACTACCTATCTATAAAATTGACAGCTGGAGGCAACTTTTAATACATTGCTTATTATAAAATGCATAGGCGTGTACTTGAATGCTCTTCTATTGAGACGCGAGAGAGAAAGCTAACTAAAAACTACGTAAATTTGACAAAGATAGCCACCACATGCCCAGCACTAGCGAAGGCGGGGATTGCGAACCAAGCATGTGGTTCGGTCAGTCGGGTTATCTTTGTCAGGTTTACGTAGTTGGTAATTTTCTCTCTTGCATCTCAATAGAAGCGCAAAGATCAATGACAGTTTTTAAAAGCATAAAAAGACACGGAATTCTTTTGTACCTAGGCACGTACGACTATATGCTCCAGGTAAGGGGAACTACAAAATGTCAATATACTAGATTTTTTTCGTATACACAGGAAAGTTACTTTGATAAAAAAATGCAGGCTTTTGAAATATGCATGTAAAAAGTTTCAAATAAATGGTATTCCAAATCTCAAATATCGACAGAAGCTTTTTTCACACATTGGAGCTTATTGTATTTTCCCAATAGTATAAAGAGGATTAATTTGCCACAATAGTCAAATAAAATTGTCAAGGATTTTATTTGGGCATTTTAAGAGTAAAGCCTATATCAACACCTGAAAGTAAAGTCCTATTCATCCGGAATCTTGAAAATCAGGGTCTATCCTTCCAAAAATTTATCCTTTTAAGCTATACTAGATTTTTTTTGTATACACAGGAATGTTACTTTGATAAAAAATGCAGGCTTTTGAATATGCATGTAAAAAATTTCAAATAAATGGTATTCCAAATCTCAAATGTCGACAGAAGCTTTCTTCACACATTGGAGCTTATTGTATTTTCCCAATAGTATAAAGAGGATTAATTTGCCACAATAGTCAAATAAAATTGTCAAGGATTTAATTTGGGCATTTTAAGAGTAAAGCCTATATCAACACCTGAAAGTAAAGTCCTATTCATCCGGAATCTTGAAAATCAGGGTCCATCCTTCCAAAAATTTAACCTTTTCAGCTATACTAGATTTTTTTCGTATACACAGGAAAGTTACTTTGATAAAAAAATGCAGGCTTTTGAAATATGCATGTAAAAAGTTTCAAATAAATGGTATTCCAAATCTCAAATATCGACAGAAGCTTTTTTCACACATTGGAGCTTATTGTATTTTCCCAATAGTATAAAGAGGATTAATTTGCCACAATAGTCAAATAAAATTGTCAAGGATTTTATTTGGGCATTTTAAGAGTAAAGCCTCTATCAACACCTGAAAGTAAAGTCCTATTCATCCGGAATCTTGAAAATCAGGGTCCATTCTTCCAAAAATTTAACCTTTTCAGCTATAATTAACAAATAAAAAATTTGACACCTGTCAATTACGCCTTAAGTTCTGTCTGCAATACCAAACGTAGAAGCCATTCAGATTTTATTGCTATTACAAAAATAGTGTAAACAAAACTGAAAATAATAAAGCAGAAGAATTGCTGGTAGTTTTTTTTATAAAAAATCAAAATTGCTGTCGAAACTCTTAACTCTTTGGATATAATGTTCAACTTTTGGTGATTTTATTATCTTCTGCTTTTCTTTCAGTGAAAGCAAGCCAAGAAAGCCTCCTCAAAGACGTCCATCGCCTCCTCCAGCGGAAAGTAGGTTCCCGCCCGCGCAGCCTCATAGGTATCCACAGCGACCACAGTACCAGCCTCAACAAACATACCAACATCAACAGACATACCAGCCACAACCGTCAGACCATATATACAAACCTCAACCAATAGTCTATCAACATTTGGAATCCGGACCAGTGCGAGTAGTAAGTATTTAAAACATATGAACAAAACAGGTGTTTTTTGTACATCAGTGCAAAATGAACTACCTGAATTTTAATTACTCACGCAGAAGTATAACCTAGGACGACGCCGTTTCGTCCTTATTAGGGACTCATCAGCTAGGTGTGCAACAACGATAAACAATCTCGCTCGCGCTTATGTGCAGAAAAATGCTTTAACCGTATTTTTCGGCACATAAGCACGAGCGGAGGGAATTCCTGTCTAGTAGCGATCGAAACCAAGAAGAAAGTACCTACTGCTGTTAGCTGTAAATGAAGTGTATGATGCAGTGCACACATACATCTTTCTTTTGTTTTTCAAAACTTCTCGAAGGAAATAATATTTGATCAGGAATTTACCAGATAAAATTTTCATCGTCCAGTATCAATATGCCGAATTCGCTTTTTGTTCTTCTAATAAGTCCTCTCTCTCTCTCTCTCTCTCTTTCTGTGGCGCTGCTCCTTTCTAAGCAATATGCCAGCTCTCTCTGGTGGACTCCAAGAGGGTTTGACTCAAAGTCACTTGGGGTCTTGGTTTGTTTTATTTTTTCGTTCTTCTTTATAACAAGTCCTTTTTAATAAATCGTTTGGTCAAATTCTTCTTCACAAGTTTTTTGAGAAACAACATAATAAAAATAAACAAAAAGCACAAGTTGTAAAATGTTATTTCTAAACGACAATTTTCTCTTTTAGCAATATATCCCTCCATGGTCCCAAAGCTATAAACCAAGATATTATGGAAACCAGCAACCTAGAAGGAGAAGACCGGGAAACCAGTGAGGTGATTAAGTAGACAGTTTTTGAAAATTATTTATAAAATGTGCAATTATTTTTATAATTAATGCTTCCTTATTTCCTACGTAATGGAAAACAGTGAGAGATTTTGTTATATTATGACCAAAGAGTGTCTGCTAGTAAATGGTAATCTTATTATTTTACCTCATGCAGAACCTGATCATCACATCATCACTATGGGTGACTATCTTACATCGGCATACATACATGCCGAGATACACTTAACTTCTTGGAAAGTTGTACCTAAAATTATTACTACTTAAATGGAAATTTAATATTTTTGTATCATGATCCTTTAATCTAAATAGAACATGAAAAATTCATTGTCACTTATGTTTCTTTAATAACATTACAAATAAGGTTATCATAATGCATTAAACTTGTATAAACACTACTTAATTAGGTTTTAGATATAATAGTCTGTGCTAACAACTAAGTTGCTAGTTATTTAATAATGCATAGTTATTGTAAAAAGTGTCAAATACTATTATTTCTCTTGTTAGTTTTATAATGTAAATTAAGATGAGTATATTTTTATATAAGATTTAATCCAACAAACTTTGAAAATGGCAATATTGTTACGAAAATAGTTAATATTAAATTCACTGCCAAATGATAAAAATGTGCGTTAAGATAAACTGCCATAATAAACGTAATTCAAATAATATGGTTTTTTTTCACTTCCCTCGCTAAAGGAATTTATGTAATCATTTAAAAATCGCATTTCGAGATTTTGAGCTTTCCCCCATTACACCCTTTGAAACTACGGCCAAAAAATATTATCCCTAAAAAAAAGGATTTTGCGATGCCTTGTTGGAAAGCTGATAAAAAAAATATTAATTTAGTAAATAAGAATACTTTTTTTAAATGAGATACCAGATGGAGTGAGGTGATTATGTACAGTTTTTGAAAATTATGTATAAAATTGTTTTGAGTTTAAATCAAAAAGTACCTTCCTGTAATTATTTTTATAATTAATGCGTCCTTATTTCCTACGTAATGGAAAGCAGTGAGAGGTTTTGTTGTATAATGACCAAAGAGGGTCTGCTGCCTTATTATTTTACCTCATACAGAACCTGAAAAATCACAATACACTTAACTTCTTAGAATGTTGTACCTTCCATCTAAATAGAACATGACAAATTTATTGTGATTTATATTTCTTTAATTACATATTTTTTAAAATTTGAATAGAGCTTTTCATTCTCTGTCCAAAAATACCTGATATGTTACCTTTTTCTCTAAGAGTTTTTACATAAAATGACAAGAACTTTTTAATAAGAGACAAAGAATAACCGAATATCTTGTTTAACTTATTGGTCTTATGGAAATGATTTTCCCATTTTATTTAACAACCTTTAGAGAAAAAAGTAAAATATTAGGTGTTTTTGGAAACAGAATTTAAATTTTCCGAAATATGCAGAGTATCTCATTTAAAAAAAGTATCGGCGAGGCCCTAGCTCTGCCTCCTTAATGACGGGTGCGATGATTAGCATCCAAGAAGATACTTTTTTGTAAACCATCTAATTTTTACTTCTCTGCCTTTTTTGGTTTTGGAGATATTAGCGTGGAGCAAATTTCATCCAAATCGGTTTAGCGTTTTTGCGTGATTGATGGACAAAACGCTTAGTTCATGAGCGTTATATACAGACCGCTTCAAGCTACTGCGAACATAGGGCGGAAGAAGTCTAATTTGCCAGTGTACGTACATGCAGAGACACCGCACGCCTATCAGTGAAGCAACCAATACTCAAGTTTGCGATCACCACTTGCATGACTTTCCTTTGGTATTTAGTACGCCTCTAACCACGGTGCTGTGTGGAGCGTAGTCAATGAAACCGGAATTTGGTCAATAAATACGCAAATTTTTATAACGTAATTTTCTTATTTTTTGTCACTGATAAATAAGAGCGTTTTATTGTCAACTGCTCAGATTTATCAGTGACGACGTGTTACAATGAAAATAATAAGGAGAAACAAAATAAAAGCAAGTTCTCAAAATAAAATAATACATTCTAAAAACCAAAAAGATTCTCCCAGTCAAAAAAAAATTAAAGCAAATGTTCGAAAAGTCCTCCTTGCTCGAATAGACAATATCCGAGCCTACTATAAAAACCCCTTCTAACGTTTCCAAGCATGTTAAGGCGCATTTACACAGACAAACTTCCCTTTGATGTTGAAATGCCGACAAACATTTACACGAGCCTCTTAAGCAAAATATTCAAAGAAATGTTCGAGCGAAATCGCGTACAAAAAAACACACGTAAATTTTGGAGAGAATGTTGAGCAAAATTTGTTTGAAGAAATGTTGGTAATAAAAATTTCTTACAAATTTAAATTTTATAGTTTTATGGGAATTCATTGAACTTAACTGAAAATAGAAAGACTAAGTTTTAAAATAAGGTATTTTTAATTAAGTGCTTTCCGACGGAAAAACGATTTGATGTCGAAATTCACGTTTTACCTCATAAGCAACTTTTTTGTGGTTGTAAAAAAAACGAGAATCAAAAAAAATAAAAATTGGCACTTATTTATTGCTGTTGCTGGGTTAGGAGAAGGTAAAAACCGTAGACTAGTGAGAGGGAGTTTTGGTCAAATGAACATTGGCACACAAAATTTCAGCAGTGTTTGACAGCGCTGCGTTCCGACTGTCTAAACCTCCCTATCCCCCCCCCCCAGGGAACAACTAACTACTCTCCAGAACAGTTCTCTAAAAATATCCACCTGCATTTTCAAAAGTAATTACTTCGAAGACATTTCCGTTTTCTTTTTATAATGAAAGAAAACCAAAAAAGTTAAAGAAAAGAATTAAATGTTATTACCTCCATCATTAACTATTTTCATGTTCGTCTGTGTAATTGCGCCTTTAGGGGTGATAATTTGAAAAGCTTCTTCAAAAACAGATAGAAGTCATTAGGAGCAAGATCGGGAGATCGAGCTGGCCATAAAATAGTTCCCCGTGTACTTATAACCCGATTAGGAAATACATTATCAAGATATTCCCTAACAAGGCCAACATTGTGAGCGGAACAACCATCTTGTTGAAACCATGTTTCACCAAATCTTACACCTAACAACTGCCTAGCAGTTGGAATAATGTGCTGCTGCAGTAGATCCAAGTATCTAGGACCATTCAAATTGCAATTGCCGTTAATAAAAAATGGCCCAATTACGTGTTCCCCTATAATATCCCCCCCCCCCAAACATTTAGTTTTTGGGGATACTGTGTTCTTACGTCAAAATACAAATGCAAATTTTCCCTCGACCAATATCGAACGTGTGTTGGGTTATGACAATTTGACCATTTGACCATCTGCACTTTTTCGGCAACTTCGTAGACATCCATTTTTGGTTTTAAAAATGTATTATTTCAATTAAGAACTTACCCATCTGTTTCTCGAGCAAGGCAGAAATAAAACAAAATAATAAAAACAAAATGAATTTCCAAAAGATAACACTGCAGCGTGCTTCGAATCCACCTCGGTCGTACTCCACGGAGAGTAAATTGGACTTGATTCCCCCTATGTTCGCAGTAGCTTGAAGCGGTCTGTATATAGGACATACAAAATATAATGGAAAAACCCTGGATAAGTCTGGATACACCTCGGAAAAGTCTGAATACACCCAAAAGTATGGATACCTTCTGAAAAAGTCTGGATACATCTTAAAAAAGCCTGGATACATCCTGGAAAAGTCTGAACTGAATACACTCTGAAAAAGACTGGATACACCCTGGAAGTCTTTGTGTTATACCTCAAAAACTAAAAGTGACAGATAAAATCCAGTTTGACAGTTGAAGTCTGCTTTAAAAAATATACAAAAAAGCCATTTACACCAAACAGAAATTTTCACAAATAAAAGTTATTGGCCCCATCCCAAAAAGCCCCTGTAGCTCGAAAATGGCTCGACATATTAAGATGCAGTTTTCAACTTTAATCTTCTAAAAATTAAGCCTCGGAAGCGGAGGTCAGTTTTTTTCCATCGAATTTTGAACACCTTGTATAAGCAGTTTTAAGTCTAAAAACGGGTAGAACAGCACTTTTATTTGCCCATACTACAGAGCAGATCCAGAAAAACAAGTTACAAGTTTGAAAACTCCGAGAATAGGAGTTTGTAAAAAATATTAGGTTTATTTGAAGGGATAGATTGGATGGGGTCAAAAAAAACACCAGAAATTCCTTGTTTCTAATTCTGACGTTTCGAATTTTTATAGTCATCATCAGGGCACTACAAAATGGATACAGAAAATAGTTAAAATTTAAGAAGCAAAACACCCGAACACGTTTTACTTTTTAAAAATACAAAATGTAAAAATTATTTTTTTTTAACATGTAAGTACAACGACAATTAAAAACACAATTTTTCTTTTACACTAAAACAAAAAGTATATAAATCAAACTGTGGATGTGAACCATTTAATAGACACCTTTTATTTTTCTTTTAATTTTTTAACTTTAATAATAGTGTAATAAACACTATTGATGGGCACAAAACATCGATGTTTCAAGAACATCGATGTTTTTTGTTCAACATCGATGTTTTTAACATCGATGTCTATAAAATATCATCGATGTTAAAACATCGATACTTTTTTTAAGCATCGGAATGTCGAACATCGATCCAAAAAAAATTACCTATTTTTGAGATGTCGGTCGGCTTTGCCGCCAATAGGTGTCGCTACCTAATCTGAACCAATGATATATATAATATATAGTTTCTTTTGAATGTATTTTTGTGAGTTTTTAGCGTAGATATTTAATAGCTTTTGTCATGTACCGATTATTATTATAAATCTCTTATTTGCATGCTAATTATTAGGGGTGCATCGAGTACCGAGTAGTTCGGTGCTCCCGTCAGAATTTTAACCGAGTAATATGTACTCGGTGCTTGGTCTTACTCGGCCAAGTAAAGTAGAAAATATAAAAAATTCATTTATGCATGTCAAATTATATATTTATATTCAGTGGCGGTCGCAGCTTTCCCAAAAGGGGGAGGGGGCGTGAGGGCAAAATTTTTTAAAAGCGAAGATAAATAGGCCACCGCAGGCAAAAATTTTTGAAAAACTTAAAAATATCACTGTTTTTATGAAAAACCGGCGACTTTTAAAATAAATTCTCGAAAAAAGGGCGAGGGCGATCGCCCCCCACCCCTGGAACAGCCACTGTTATATTATGTATAAAATATAATATTATTATGATGATATGATAACTGTTAAGACTATTAAAAAAACGATAACTCCACTACTCAGCAGCCGAGTACTAGGTAATCGGCCGTCACCTTTAGCCGAGTACTCGGTACTCGGTCAAGGTAAAAAACAGGGCTCGTTACAGCATTATAAGTATTGTGTAAAACAATAATTCTTAAATAAAACAGTTTCTTTGAACAACGGAATACTCTCTAAAAAAAGTCAAAAAAACATCGATGTTCAAAAACATCGATGTTTTTATTCCGATGTTTTTTCACCATCGATGTTGAGTTTCGATATCGACATCGATGTTCAACATCGATGTTTTTTTTCGATGTGCCCATCACTAATAAACACCAAATGTGTTAAAAAATAATACAAAATATATGCATGTATACATAACGCAGCGAACAAACAAAAAGTAAACATACCGCAATTTGAAAAAAAAGCATCATTTTTTTCCTTTTTTTCAGAAAGCTGCTATTACAACCCTATGTAGGTATTCACCGGAAAAATAAATTTCTTTGGTCATCATCTAAATGTAACGATCGAATAGGTTTGAATTTTTTTTTACTAAGTAATTTCTAAAAAAATAGAAACAGAATAGAATTTGTTTTTTATACATAAAACTTATTATTATTGGTGTTTCTTTTTATAAATATACGAGGTCGCACAATAGTAAGTATACAAGGTCCTTCAAAATTATAGGTTATAATTTTAGTTCAGGGAAAAACAAAAACGAAAAGCTAACAAAATAGGAATAGAGGAGAAGTTGCTTGATTTTACAATGGCACAAGTCTGTTAATTAGATGGAAATAAGCTGTACTAAGGTTGTCAGTATCCTTATTTTTATTAACATTGTTTTTCTCTCTCTGTATATGTATCGTTTCCTGAAAATTACGTTTTTGCACGTTTTTTTGTTGCGTGGTTATTTTGATTTCATTAAAGTTAAACTTATGAAGCGAATTAAAGTTCGCTAAGGCCTGTTTTTTTAACCAAAGTATTAAATAGATTAAGTGGTCTTATACTCCTTTCATGTTCAGAAATTCTGGTCTTCAAATACCTTCCAGTCTGCCCAACGTAAACACCATTGCAATCTGCGGAAGGTATTCTATATATAACACCACTTGCTAATTCTTGTGGCGTTTTTGTTTTGAGCCTTGTAAAAAAATGTTTCCCCAGTGCATTTTCATTCTTATAAGCGATTTTTATGGTATCTGATCTGAGAAGCTTTCCTAATCTATCAGAAAGATCTTTTATGTAAGGAATCTTAACGTATTTGGCATCGGTGTTACAGCGAGCTAAAGGGAAAGAATTAATGGGTTTAAAAAGAATTTTATTAATAATTTTATGGGGATAATTATTTTTTAACAAGAAGGACTTGATTTTATTAAGATTTTTAGTATGATGCTTTGGGTGAGAAAGTAAAAGGGCTCTGTTTTTCAAATTACTAATAATATTAAGCTTATGTGAGTAAGAATGATTGAACTGAAAATTGAGGAATCATCTCTCTGAAAACGTAGGTTATTGGTACCAATCTGTAGTAATCATATTTTCATTACTTCTTTCAAAAATCGCATCTAAGAAGGAAACAGAGTGGTTTTTTTCGCATTCTATAGTAAACTGAAGATTTGGGTGAAAACTGTTAAAAACTTTATGTATTGTGTCGATCTGATCACTAGGGACACACGTAAGAATATCATCATCAACATATCTCTTGAAAAATGGCAATTGAAAAGGTAATTTTTTAGTGCAATGTTGTTGTAGTTCAGGCATTACGATATCTGGGCAAATAGGTGAGAGACAGTTTCCCATTACTCTACTCTAATAGTTCTAAAAACTGCTCAAGGGTAACACTACAATGACGCTCAATGAAATGCCAATGATCCACGATCAAATCTTTGGCTAGATCACTGGGGATGTTAGTAAACTAGCAACTACTTCGAACAAGTTTTAACGTAATATTCATCTTTCTCAAAAGCAAATTTCAATAAGTCAGCTAAAAAATTGGTAAAAAAAAAACAAACAATTGATAAAAAGCAGGGCGATCAATTAATTTGCAAAACTGGAGTATTTCAAAAGTTGCATCTTCTTCCAAAAGTTCATAAAGAAAACGTACCCTTACGGCCTATCGTCAGTTTTGTCGGATCACCTACTTACAACCTTAGTAAGTGTTTATCTGGCTTATTGAAATTTGCTTTTGAGAAGGATGAATAATACGTTAAAAATTCGTTCGAAGTAGTTGCTAGTTTGCAAAACCTCAAAATTCCTGAAAGTTATGTGCTGATTTCTTTGGATGTAGTGTCCTTATTTCCTAACATCCGCACTGATCTAGCCAAAGATTTGATCGTGGATCGTTGGCATTTAATTGAGCATCATTGTCGTGTTACCCTTGAGCAGTTTTTAGAACGCTTAGAGTTTGTTTTTAACAATAACTTTTTTAATTTTGAAGGCGATTTTTATAAACAGATCTACGGTCTAGGAATGGGCAACTGTCTCTCACCTATTTGCTCAGACATCCTAATGTCTGAACTACAACCACATTGCACTAAAAAATTACCTTTTCAATTGCCATTTTTCAAGAGATATATTGATGATATTCTTACGTGTGTTCCTAGTGATCAGATCGACACAATACATAAAGTTTTGAACAGTTTTCACCTAAAACTTCAGTTTACTGTAGAATGCGAAAATAAAAACTCTGTTTCCTTCTTAGATGCGATTTTTGAAAGAAGTAATGAAAATATTACTACTACACATTGGTATCAAAAACCTACATTTTCAGAGAGATTCCTCAATTATCAGTCCAATCATTCTTACTCAAATAAGCTTAATATTATTAGTAATTTGAAAAACAGAGCTCTTTTATTTTCTCACCCAAAGCATCATACTAAAAATCTTAATAAAATTTCGTAGAACCATATACTATTTTCCATTTGTTAAAAAATAATTATCCCCATAAAATTATTAATAAAATTATTTTTAAACCCATTAATTCTTTCCCTTTAGCTCGCTGTAACACCGATGCCAAATACGTTAAGATTCCTTACATAAAAGATCTTTCTGATAGATTAGGAAAGCTTCTCACATCAGATACCATAAAAATCGCTTATAAGAATGAAAATGCACTGGGGACACATTTTTTTACAAGGCTCAAAACCAAAACGCCACAAGAATTAGCAAGTGGTGTTATATATAGAATACCTTGCGCAGATTGCAATGGTGTTTACGTTGGGCAGGCTGGAAGGTATTTGAAGACCAGAATTTCTGAACATGAAAGGAGTATAAGACCACTTAATCTATTTAATACTTTGGTTAAAAAAACAGGCCTTAGCGAACTTTAACTCGCTTCATAAGTTTAACTTTAATGAAATCAAAATAAAAAAAACGGGTAAAAACGAAAATTTTCAGGAAATGATACATATACAGAGACAGAAAAACAATGTTATAAAAATGAGGATACTGACAACCTTAGTACAGCTTATAAATCAAGCAACTTCTCCTGTATTTCTATTTTGTTAGCTTTTCGTTTTTGTTTTTCCCTGAAGTAAAATTATAACCTATAATTTTGAAGGACCTTGTATAATGTCTATTGTGCGACCTCGTATATTTATTAAAAAAAAAAACACCAATAATAATAAGTTTTATGTAACAAAACAAATTCTATACATTTAAGATTAAGGTACTGCTCACTGGAACGACTATAAAAACTGTTTTATTACTTCATTTTACCACGTACCATTTGTTATTGTATTTTTTTTGAGAAATTAATTATTAAAAAAATAATGGTATTAATAGGCATCTTGACTAAGTTGAATAATAGAACAAATACATATAAAATCTCATCTTCAAACCAATCCCATCGTTATATTTACATGATGGCCAAAGAAATTTATTTTTCCGGTGAGTACCTACATAGGGTTGTAATAGCGTCTTTCTGAAAAAAAGGAAAAAAATGCTGCTTTTTTTCAAATTGCGGTATGTTAACTTTTTGTTTGTTGGCTGCATTATGTATACATGCATATATTTTGTATTATTTTTTTAACATATTTGGTGTTTATTACTGTTTTTATTAAACTTAAAAAATTAAAAGAAAAAGACAAGGTATCTGTCAAATGGTTCTCATCTACAGTTTGATTTATATACTTTTTGTTTTAGTATAAAAGAAAAATTGTATTTTTAATTGTGGTTGTACTTACCTGTGTTTAAAAAAAATATTTTTTACATTTTATATTTTTAAAAAGTAAAACGTGTTTGTTTTGTTTCTTAAATTTTAACTATTTTTTGTATCCATTTTGTAGTGCCCCGATGATGACTCTATAAAAAGTCAAAACGTCGACATTGGAAACAATTGAATTTCTGGTGTTTTTTTTACCCCATCCAACCTATCCTTCCAAATAAAAATTATTGAGTCGCTAACCAACTAAGAATATTAGCTTTACACTGGGACTGGTTTAATTAAATCAAACTAGAAAACGCAAAAATGCTCCAAGTTTCCACATTTTTTAAAAAATATACTGGGTGTGTCAAGGGGATATTTCACTCCCTTTTTCTTCTTCATTTTTAAAGATAGTCACGTGACTCCCGACGACTTTTGGTTTCACCGGAAACAACCTTAACTTTCCACTTTAAAATAGGACACCCTATATATTTTAATATTTTTTAATTCCTGGAAACATTCTGCGTTCAACGATACCTCGTATGTCAAATTTTGACAGCCTTTAAAAAAAATTTTTTTTAATCTAGGTGATCATGTTAGACCAAAAATATTCCGATCGCAATTAATTTAACAAGAGTTAAAAACACCCTGTAAATACTATACGTTTAATTTGATCAAGTTTTGAAATTCTAAAATGAAAATAATATTATTAAAAACGTTTTGTTTGTTTTTGTTTTTAACTCGTAAGCTTGCGGATAGTTGTCTTGCTTAACTCTATTGATTTAGTATCCTTTAGATATCGACGTTGGTATATCGATGCCTTTGGCCTACCATAGCGGTCATATTGCTTTTTTTAAAAAATTAAACACATCATTCTACGTTTTTTTTTATTGTTGGAAATAAGACTAGGAACAAAAATTTCTGTAGTATAAACTCTTATACCACCAGTGGTGGCAGCCGGAGTTGGGGTATTGTCAAGGTTATTGTTCTGCGTCTTTAAAAACATTTAGTTCGGTCGTCTAAAATAGGTAAAATACCTGAAAATTCGGTTTACCAGCTGTCCTGGAAGTATGTTTTCTTTTTCACCATTTTTCTCATAATAAAGTTAAAAAATCGTCAAAAATATTACAAAATTGTTTTCTAACATCTAATTCTTATTTTGGCGATGGCTTTAGGCTGCTTAGGCTATCCGGCCAACGTACACTTCTCTCCACATAAAACTGGTACAGCAAAAGTTAGCAGCCTGTTTAATTTTTAAACTTTTTATAGTACGGTATTGTCTTCCTATAAGTGACAATGTCACAGACTCCTGACAACATCATGTTTTACATGTCAGTGTCAGCCAAATTTTAAAAAATGCCGCCGCATCTTTCCGAATTTGATAAAGCTCAAACGATACCTCCGACATGGAGGCCAGCCAACAACTTCCGTTTTAGTACCCTTTTACACGTATGCCGCCGCCATTTTTGACACTGCTGACAGTTATTAAATTAGTTAATTGTCAAAATGGCCGCCACGTACGTTCAAAGCTCACTAAAACGCGAGTAGATGGAAGGCCTATTAAATATCGGAGGCATCGGCTTAAATCTTAGCAAAACTAGAAAGTGGTTGGTCTATTCGGCAAGTAGCTGTTCATTATGGGAGGAGCAAGTCTACGATAGTAAACATAAAAAACCGATTTCAAGAGGAAGGAACTATCCACCTAAAGGAAGGCACCGGTTTGACTAAAGTTACTATTTTCCAGGATCCGTAACATTAGGCAGGAGGATTAAACGTTCGAGGCTAGGTGTCGCATTGCGGAAAAAAAAAACTAAGTGAGGAAAAGAAGCAGTGTCGATTAATTTTTGGGTTGAATTATTTTTTGACAGACGAAAAATTTTGGCAGCAGGTAGTTTTCACAGATGAGAAGATCTTTAAGTCCAACAGCGATAAAAAACAAATTCTGGTTTATTGACCGCCAAGAACCCGATACGAAGAACGATATATTGCTGGAAACGAAGACCAGACGGAAAGATTTTCGGTAAATGTTTGGAGCTGGATATCGGATGGAGGACATGGTGCTCTATTTAGAATGAATGGTCGATTTACAGTCGAAGTTTACGTTAATATGCTGAAAAATGTAATGGTTCCAGAGGTGAGAGTTCCTTATCCAGATCATTTTGTATTCCAACAAGATAACTGCCCAGTTGATACGACCAGAATTGCGCAGCGATGGTTATATATGGATAATAATATTGAAGTTTTGCCCTAGCCTGCAAGAACCCCTGATGCGAATCCAATAGAGAACATTTGGGGAGTTATCGCAAAGAAATTAGCAAGTTTTAATATTACTCCCAGGAATTCAGAACATCTAATGGAACTCATTGTAACGGCATATAGGGAAGTTATTGCTGAAAATCTTATTTGAAAATTGAGCCAATTCAATGCCCAGAAGACTTCAAAGCATTATTGCAACCATCGGTGCAGTGACGTGCTATTACAAATAAGTATTTTGTATGTTGTTTTGGGCTAGTAACTTTCGTCAAACCGGTGCCTTCCTTTCGAGGGACAGTTCCTTCTTCTTGAATCGATTTACTATAATTACTATCGTAGACTTGCTTTTTTCAAACAGCCAGTCGAATAGACTAATTATTGTGTAGCTTTTGTTTAGTTAATAAAACATTTTTGCTTTTTTGAAATGTGATTTTTATTTTTAGCGGCCTTATATTTTAAATTAGTCAAAAATAAACAAGCCGTCTCCTTATAAAAAGTTTACATATACCAAAAAAGTCAGTGTTGTACATAGGAAAATATAAAAAATCGTATTTGCAGCTACCTTCTACTGTACCAGTTTTATGTGGAGAGAAGTGTACTTTTTTTAAAAATTTAAATTTACCTAAGCCACTCACTCTTTAAATAAGGCCACTAATAGAATAACTAAAGCAGTGCGACAACTCCGACTTCCGATTTAGTAAAGGCGCCATTTTTGACGACCTGGTTGGTATAGTGGGTACATACTTGGTCTATTGACCAGGAGGACCCTGGTTCGATCCGCATGGCCGTCGGTAGTCTACTGTTTCTTAAAAAATTACATAATTTTCTGAGATTAAGGAAAACGCCGTATGGAGCGGAGTAGGCAGTGTTAGTTAGAAGGCAGGCTAGCATGATTCCATACCGTCCCTCTTAGAGGACGATACCGTGTAATCCATATATATTGATAGTGGAGCACGTTAAAGATCCCTAGCCCCGACAAAGCGGTTTAGGTCTAAATCCTTCTAGAAAAAGAAAACTACCTTCCTAGGGGGTGCTCATCAGACCGGTCTGGCGAGCGGGTAGGGGGATTCAGACAAAAAGTGCCGTGTAGGGTTAGTGTGTTAATTGTCAAAATTGCGGCCACAAACAATAAAAGGCTACTAAAACGGAAGTAAATAACCTGTTATTTCATAGGCATCAAAGAGTGTTGTTTTTTTTTTGAGAATAATTTTTATTTTTTTGATTATCCCAATGAAAAAATTAAGGTCCAAAGGAGCGAATTTACTGACATTTTCTAACTTCAAGGTCCATTTTGATCATTTACTGACAGTCAGGGAAGAGTGGGGACCCTGTATTGACACCAAACTGACAGAAAATCCTTGTTTTACATGTCACTTTGGTTATAAAATTGGCGGCGACGCTAGGCTAAAGGCCACTGAAGAGGTAGGAGTTAACCGGCATTTTAGTTGAGAACGGTGTTGCATTAGCTATAAAAACGTATAAAGTAGACTGGCAAATTCTTAATTTGTTTTTAAACTGCTGCACTACCGTAAAGTTTTAAAAACCAAATAGACAAAATTTCAGAGTTTTCGACTTTTTAAATTATTTAAAAAATTAGTATGTAGAAACCAATTTTTTGTTGGCCTTAGATGATAGCCGGAGCACTGAGCCTCAATGTGCATATGTATTTTTTTTGCGTAGAACCATATTCCAGACCAGTATATATCATTGAAAATGAAGAAAATTAGAAATTATAATTTTTTAGTAATTATTTCTTCCATACCGAATAGACTAAGCTACATAGGGAAAATAGAGGAAAAAATTAGAACCTAATTTTTTTTAATAAGAAGTTAAGGAAGGTCCATCGTTTAACATACTAAAAGTCCCCATTCCTACCCCCTCGTTTCTAACCTCCAAAAAAGCGTTTTTCTTGGAAAAGGTGACAGACTGTCAAAAGTGACAAATAGGAAAAATATTGCAAATTTGATTCTCTATCAATAAGTAATTAGTGAAAGTGTAGCTTAAAGCACTCCTTCTACCAGAAAAATTTAAAAAAAACAAGCAAAAATGATGCCAATTTGAACCATTTCGTGCATATTCCTTCAAGATTTCTCAACCAACGAGTACCAAACTTGGCAGGGTTGATCTAAGAGCAATGAGCTAAATTACATCATAAAATTAAATTTTTCCAGTGGCGTAGTCCGATTTTCTTAAATAGAAAATTTCAAAATGTACCAAAACTATTTGATACTCCACTGTTACTGACATATACAAAAAAAAAGGACCCGCTTTTTACTGGATCTCATACTAGATAAAATAAGATTTCCAACGACACCTTCCCCTTGTATTTCATGCTTCTAGTAATAAAATAAGAATTTTTTAAAGTCATAATTGGTATAGGAAGTTTATAGGAAATTTACTAAAAAAAATCTAAAAAATTATGATCTTCTGTTATTAATAGAAGCAGCAAATACAAGCGGAAGGTGTCGTTGGAAATGCAGTTTTATCTAATATCCAGTGAAAATCGGGGCCTTGTTTTGTATATATCAGTAACAGTGGCGTATCAAAGAGTCTTGATATATTTTGATATTTTCTAATTAAGAAAATCGGACTACCCCAATTTTTAATTTTCTGATATAATTTAGGTCATTACTCTTAGACCAACCCTGCCAAGTTCATTCATTCAATCTTGATGAAAATGCTAAAAAGGAATATGCAAGTAATTGTTCAAATTAGCATCATTTTTGCTTGGGTTTTTTCAATTTTTCTGGTAGAAGAATTTAGTCTTTCACGGTTTAGGAGTTATCCAAGAAAAACACTTTTTTGGAGTTTTTTGGAGGTTAGAAATGACAGTTTCCGCGGAGGTAGGAATGGGGACTTTTAGTATGTTATATATAAAATTTTGGTTCTAAATCTAAATTCCCTATCCTAAAAAGAGTGACACTAATTTGTTTTTTCTGTAGAATCATTCGACCAATATTTAAGATTTCTTCCGCAAAATTTGTTTTTTCAATAGATTTAATACAGAAAGAATATAAAATAGTTAGCTAGCAAATTATTTTGTCCATTTTTTTTAAAAGTTTTCAAGTGAACTGTAAAATACAGGAGACATCATAAATTCAAATTTGTTATTTTGGTTTTCCTAAAAAACCTCCTACGTATTATAAAATGTTTAACTTTTTTTCGTGTCATGCCGGTGCATACCGTTGGATGATTTCGCGTGGAATTGCTCAAAGATGACTAAAAAAAATGGGTACTACAGTTCTGTGATTTATGCGAAAAAACGAGGAGCAAAAATTTTGATGAATTGAATTTTGAATATTTCTTGTTGAAGTTCAAAAAATTTTGTGCAAGATTTTCCTGTGACATTTTCTTCATTTAGCTACACTGTGGATTACTCAAAGTAATAATATGCAAATTTTATAGGAATTGTATATTGAACTCTTATGATCGACACAAAACCAATAAGTCACATTTTATATATTTTTCAAAATCAACAATGTTTTTACCATCTTATTAGACGACTTTTATCCAATAAGTAATTAAAAGAGGCCTTTTGTATTATTTAATTTACAACTGACTTTTAGATAATTATTATCAAAATGAAAATGTGCACATGTTGAGCTCAAAGTCTAAAAACGCAAAATGATTTGAATTTTGAAGATGAGCAAAATTTAAGTTATTTTATGAACATATAAATTTTGGAATAACAGAATAAGAATAGACAGACTAATAACTTATAACAAAACAAAGTATTAGCCACGCTCATAAAAACAAATGACCGTAATTTGGCTCACTGAGCATTAACCGTCCTGATTGAAAACAACAAGCAAGCAATAGTATCAACAATGTTGTTTGAAGGTGGTAGACAATGTTGAACTTGAAATTAAAGTAGAGTTTCAAACTTCCATTGTCTTCATTTTTTACTTTTTCACAACGTTTCGATTGCTTATGTATCTACAATCGCCATCAGTTGAATACTAACAAAAACCAAGACTACCTAATCTTATATACTAGCCAGTGTTTACTGAACCATGAATACACTTGGTTGGCTCCGCCCTTTCACAGTTGTAATCTGTTACCTCCGAAAAATAAGGGTTTCCAAATATCCTTGATGGTGACGCTCTTGACAAAATACATTCTGGTTCCTCTGTATGAATGATGTTTCTTTGAACTTCCGCTTGAATAGATTTTCTTCGCTGAGGACGATCTTTGCCTCTTTCCATTCCATATGATATTGATTTTCCCAGCAATGTTGAGCTATTTTTGAACCAGTTGTATACCCTTGTCGAGTTTTGCGTTTGTGTTCTGTTCTCCGATGTAGATGTTATTTTATTATTATTATATATTATTTATTATTTACTTATAAGTGTCTCCTTCCTTTCAGTATTTACGTCTGTCGTCCTTTGTGATGGTGTGGTATGTGATGGTTTTATTTATCGTGTAGTTGGAGAAACCATTTCTTCGCAGATCGGATCGAATTTTTGCCTTTTATTTATTAAAAGCTTCTTCTGTATTGCAGATGTAGGTGGCTTGATCTATAAGAGATTTTTCAATTCCCAGTTTGGTTAATGTGGAGTGGTTTGATTTGAAGTTTAGATATTGTCCAGTATGAATATATTTGCGATATACAGAAGTGGTTATGGTTGAATTCTTTTTGGTGACTAGAACGTCGAGAAAAGGGAGCTAGCTGACAATTTTCTTATTTTTCCAAAGTTAGTGTGATGCAGTTTCTTATGCTTATGATTGAATAATTGTTCTAGTGTATTGATGTCCTTTTTCCTTCAGTCACTTCAAATCATTGAACAGAAGTTACTCAAGGACAACCACCTCTCTGATAGAATCAATCTTTTAATCAATGCCATTATGCAGCCTGCAGAATTCTTACTTTTACGAAAAGGACAGGTATTTTCGACAGGAAGATCTCCACTTTCGCCGATAGTGGCCAACATCTTTATGTAAGCGTCTGAAGAAGAAGCTCTGCGAACATCACGGCAGAGACCCAAACTATGGCTAAGATACATGGACGACATATTATTTATAATCTGGAAAAAGGACAACAATACACTAGAACAATTCTTTAATCATGTCAACAGCATAAGAAACTGCATCACAGTAACTCTGGAAAACCACTTCTGTATATCGCAAACCTACTCATACTGGATAATATCTAAACTTCAAATCACACCACTCCACATCAACCAAACTGAGAATTGCAAAATCTCTTATAGATCGAGCCACCTACATCTGCAATACAGAAAAAGCTTTAAATAAAGAAAAGGCAAAAATTCGATCCGATCTGCGAAGAAACGGTTTCTCCAACCACACGATAAATAAAACTCTTTAGACCACACCATCACAAAGGACGACAGACGTAAATACTGAAAGGAAGGCGACACTTATAATTCCATACATCAAAGGAATCTCAGAAAACATAAGAAGAATGGGAAACAAATACCATCTTCGGACTGTCTTCAAAACGACCACAACAATAAAAAGTCCGCTAACAAAAACTAAACCATATCACCGCAACACCAAGAACTGCATCTACAAAGTACCATGCGAGTGTGGGGATATCTACATCGGATAAACCAGCCATGGAAGTTCGCCTTACAGAACACAAACACAAAAAACTCGACAAGGGGACACAACTGGATCCAAAATACCTCAACATTGCTGGGAAAATCAACATCATATGAAATGGAAAGAGGCAAAGATCGTCGCCAGGGAAGAAAATCTATTCAGGCGAAAGTTCAAAGAAACAGCATTCATACAGAGGTATGTATTTTCTCAACAGAGCGTCACCATCAAGGATATTTGGAAACCCGTTTTTTCGGAGGTAACAGATTTCAATTGTGAAAGGGCGGAGCCAACCAAGTGTATTCATGGTTCAGTGAACACATGCTAGTATATAAGATTAGGTAGTCTTAGTTTTTGTTAGTATTCACCTGATGACGATTGTAGATACATAAGCAATCGAAACGTTGTGAAAAAGTAAAAAATAAAGACAATGCAAGTTCGAAACTCTAGTTTACTCTCAAGTATCAACAATATTAGCCATTGAGCTTTGAGCACAACACATACAAGGTCTTGAGGTTTATCCTACCTCAATACTAACTGGTTGGTTACTTGGCAAATCGATGTATATCCCCAGGCAAATCTATTGTCGCCTCAGTTCCGCTAAACTGCATGTGACTGTCAATAATCTGAAACAATTCAGGTGGCTGTGGAATTCTCCCACTCTCCAATTTGGACCAAATCGGAACGTTGTTTAGTGTAATTTCAAACGCTCCTGATTGTATCAGTTGTCCTTCGATGAGGTTGCACATGAAAAACAACATCATTGATGCGTAAATTTTATTATCGGTGCACCACGCCCACCAATTTGGTTGTGGTCGATTAAAATACTCAAACACGTTGACTCCGCCAATAATGCAGAGTATGATGAGCATTTTAAGTGCCCCCTAAAAAAAAACAGAATTAATATTAAAAAAAGAGACCTTAAATTCATATTTCTACCTGTATTGATATAGCACATTAAAACAAAATTTAACAGTGGGATTTACTAAGATCTATAATAGTACCCCCCACGGGTCTAAATATTTACACTTGTGGGGTACTAAATATTAAAACCAGTTTTCAAAAAACACTTACAAATACACAAAAACACAAAGTTATTGATTATTTTGTATTGTTATTGCAAAATACCACTGAGAAACTGCTTTTTTCTCTAAATACACCATATTTTAGAAGAAAATGCCCTAAAACTAATTTTTTTGACAGGTTTCAAAATGGCAAATGACGAATACGCCAAAAATTTGGCACATAATAGCTTCATTATTTGATTTTGAGGTTATAAAGTTGGTGATTTTTTAGACCACCTCAGGAGGGTGGTTTTATAGCCCCCAAAAAGAATTGTTTTGTGTCATTTGGTAATAAGTTCGTTGATAATTTCCCTAAGTAACGGTTTTTACAAGGATTAATTTACCTTATTTAATATCCCAAGTTGTTTATTACTCAATGAAACACCTCCTATTTTGTCCAGAAAAACGCCATATTTTGAACCCGTTTTCAGCACAAAAAATATATTTATGAGGGTACTACGAAGCAAAACAAAAAATGAAGGTCACTGATTATGCACGAAAAATATACCAAACAAAAAAACCCAAAACAACTATATTAATTTATTTACAAACTGAAAGTAAAACATTGAGGTTATCTAAAAGCTCAGTCAAAAAAAAACTTTCCTTACTAAAAGCCCAATCATTTTAAATCTGAACTCGCTGTTTGTGATTGAACGCAGCGCTAATATTTTTAAACTGACATTTCGACAGTGACAGAAAAGTAAAAAAAACCTGCATTGAAGTTTTTTCATACATTTCATAAATAAAAACACCTTTTAAATAAATACAAAATTAATCTACTCCCAATTTTATTATATCTATATCTAAATCGTTGTGTGACATCAACTATTAATTGTAAAAAATAATTAACAAGGGTAAGCTTTAATTAGAGTGCCATATAACCTCAGTTTTAACTTATTCTACAGAGTGTTTACTATTTAAACTCCGCGTGGGTTTACATTTTTTAATTTTCTTTTCTTCTGAATTGAAAATTTCCTCCTAAATCCAACAAAAGATTGTCTTAAGATGATTATTCAATAAACCAATTTATTAAAATTCTTCTTATAAATCAAACTACGTCCAAAACTCAAGGAGGGTTCGTTTAAAATGCTGAAAACCAAAAATTTCACTTAAACTTAGGACCGTTTTAAACTAGACTAAACCGTTTTAGTAAATCCCACTGTAAAAGTCTATATAAGTAAATCAGTAAAAAAGATTAAGGAATCAATCAAACAGTTAAAGAATCACACTTAACAATCCAACTTCGCATAAGGCTTTTAGATTCTAAATTCTTGGTTGAAAAATTTGCAGAACAGTGACAAATCCTTCACTAATGACAGATAATTTTTCCCATTATTGCCTCCATGTACGAGGTTTGAAGACTTATGAACTAGCAGCCCACAGAGGGAAAAATAGGTACTTTAGTGTGCACAACCTTTTAAATAAAGACTGGCAAGTACTTACTGTATTTTTGAAATACTACCTACTCCATTCAATCTAGCAAAAAAGTGGAAAAAAATAGCACATGATTTTTGACATAGAGCTTTAGAACACCTTCATAAACAACATACAGAAAGTCCCCTAAAATCCCCTGGATCCGAGGTCCGCCATATTGAAAAAATTACAGATATATTTTTTTAGTATCGTTTGTTTATGGGCGTAACTAGCTAAAATTTGGTATGTAGATACGCATTGGGGCCTAAATTGAAAATCCAAGATGGCGTCCTACTAATGTCAAAAACCTAACTTTCTAATCCGTTTAGCCATGATCGTTAAATATATGTCTTAAATTAAAAATTTGGTTACAACTGTCATCTGTCAAAAATTACGGCCGCCATCTTACATTAAATGTTGCACATCTAAGTCGGCCATTTTAAGTAGGAAGATAGCCAAATTTGTTGGAACATGTTTCTAGTAAGTCCTTAACAACATACTAAAAATACAGCTTTCTAAGTACTAAGGGGCGTGGGCGCCATTTTTAAAAAAGCTGTCGGTTTTTCATAATAGGTACTGTTACAAAAATAATTAAAGGAAAGTTTTTTTTACCAAAAAAGTTATAATAACATATGTACAAGCCAATATAAGACTGTTGGCAGGGGGGAGGCGGTAAATTCTACCTGCAAGATGTACTTTTAAAATCTGCTTAAAAAATGCTTTTCAATAATGTGCCACATGCCAGGGTTAAAATGTTTTATTTTCAAAACTGTTCAGTTGAATTCTCAGTTTTGACAGCCCAAATCTCAAAAAATTTATAAAATAGGTCTATAGTGTGGGGTATTTTTAAAAAGAATATTTTAGGGACACATTTATGTTTATAATTTGAACGAAAAGTAATTTTAGAAAAAGTTCGTCAATAAGGGGAGGGGTAAAAATTAATATATTTGCCACCAGTCTTATATCGGCTTGAACATATGTTATTATAACATTTTTTGTAAAAAAATCTGTCCTTTAATTATTTTTGTAACACTATTTTGAAAAACTGACAGTTTTTTAAAAATGGCGTCCGCCCCTTAGCATTTAGAAAGCTGTATTTTTGTATCATGTTCAACATGTTCCAAGAAATTTGGTTATCTTCCTATTTAAAATATCCGACTTAGATTTGCAACATTTAATGTAAGATGGCGTCGTAATTTTTGACAGATGACAGTTGTACCCCAATTTTTATATTATTAAGACATTTATGGTTAGCCTGCGTACCAAATTTAATGATCATGACTAAACGGATTAGAAAGTTAAGCCATAGATAATAAGAGAAGCCAAATATGGCGGATTCATTTTTCGCATAAGCAGAACGCCATCTTGGATTTTTATAGTAGGCCTCAATGAGTACGTACACAGCGAATTTTAGATGGTTACGCCCTTAAACAACGATACTAAAAAAAATTATGTCAAAAATCTGTCATTTTTTCAATATTTGTTATGTTGTTTATAAAGGTATTCTAAAGCTCTGTGTCGAAAATCAAAGATGTGTTATTTTTTCCACTTTTTTACTAGATTGATTGGAGTAACAAGCAAACAGATAAATCGTCGACGGTCAAAATATGAGATTGGAGTTTTTTTAAATTAGAACTTTAGGGTCGTGTGCATATTATGTAACACTTGTTTTGTCCAATACTAACCCCCTTTTTCCAGTGTAACGCATTGTAACATTTGTGGCAACTTCAAAAATTATGCAAATTATAGCACAAAATTATAACAAAATCGTATTTTAAAATCAAAATTTTTAATTTGCCAGCTAAGATGGGTGGAAAATTCCAATAAAAAAAAACAAAAAAAATGTGCCCAGTCTAATGCCAACCTAATGCAAATCTTTTTTGGTGTATTTTTTTTCTGTTCTTAGAAAGTAGACTTTTTGAGATAATAGGGACTTATTGGATATTTATTTTATACCGGAGCATTATGGTCGGGCAGTATTTTGAAAGAAACCGTTGACAGATATTCATGCGCAGCAGTCATCAGATTTGACGACGGCGAAAATCAAAAAATAGTCAGACCACAATTATGTGCTAATTTCGTCCCCAATAAAAAAATTTTGAGCTCTACTGGTTTCTGAGAAAATCGAAAAAGAAAATAGGGTAGCTAGGTTAATATTAACTTGGTAACCCCACCAGGAAATATGGCGCCAAACTAAAAATGTTTGGTTTTAAAAATATGTGCTTATTATTATATGCTCCACGAATATATAAGAAAAAATCGAATTTTTCATTTTAAATTATTTTTTTTTTTAAAAAAAAAAAAAAGGTGGGGTAGCTAGTTTAATTTAACTTAGCGACCCCACATGTTTAGGTATCACGGAATTTAAAAATAATTTCATCCATGATCAGAAAATTTTGTACTCGTCTAGTTTCCGAGAAAATCGAAAAAGAAAGTGGGTTAGCTAGGTTAATATTAACTTAGCAACCCCACCCTTTTTCCTAAAAAAAAAACATCATTTAAAATGAAGAATTTGATTTTTTCTTATATAATCGTAGAACACATAATTTTGGTATATACTTTTTAAAATTTTAGAACCGCATTTTGGGGTGGGGTCGCTAGGTTAATATTAAGCTAACTACCCCACTAAAAAACTGCACTGAAAACAAAAAATTCGGATTTTTCTTGTACATATTCATCTCATAAATTGTCACTAAGGAATCGCACTTCAGATTGGAAATGCTAGGTTATTAATAATAATATAATGTGATATCCTTTTTATCAATTTTCTCGGAAACCAGACGGATACATAATTTTCTGATCGTAGACGAAATTAGCACATAATATGCAGGAGTCGCTAAGTTATTATTAACCTAGCTACCCCAACCTTTTTTTTTAAACATAATTTAAAATGAAAAATTCGATTTTTTTCTTATATATTCAAAAATTTTTAGGTTGGCCCCTTATTTCCTGGTAGGGTTACTAAGTTAATATTAATCTAGCTACCCCATTTTCTTTTTCGATTTTCTCAGAAACCAGAGGAGCACAAAACTTTTTGATTGGGGACGAAATTAGCACATAATTATGGCATAACTAAATTTTGATTTTCTTGAGGTGGGGTCGATAGGTTAATGGAGGTACGCCGGCCATTATAGTGTTATGGCCTGACTTTTAGACGTTTTAAAATCGGATACGGCCCGTCCTTATTTTGAGATTTAGAAAAATATTCCTTAAAAGCACAGCAGTAATCAAGGCTGAATTAATTAACATTAAATTTCAAGTAATGAACAAAATGTTTACGGATTTTAATTTTCAAGATTTTAAAAAACTGTTAAAATTTTATTTTTTATAGTAATTATTTGTAAAAACATGAAGAGAAAATGTTTCGGTTATAAATAACGCCTATCGTAACTTCAATAACACTTATTTCGCAGGTGATTTAAAGTCAGTCACTATTAGTGTAACGTCGGCGCTAATAGTGGCGTGCAGTGTTGCCACGCTGAATTTCTGAAATGTAAATGTAACTTTATTTTCCATCAGTTAAAAATTTTACATATTATGCATTGTCAAATAATAAATTTAAAATTATCTACGAAAAATAAATATATCTGTAAAACAATTTTAGTATTAAAATCTAAAATCACATTACCTACCTAAATAAAGATTAACAATAATACAAACAAAGAAAAAATTAAGTTACTCATTTATACAGGGTTCCTAAGCAAATCCTTAGGGGGCCAAACAGCCGTGTATAAGATGCAGACAAACGGAAAAGCACATTAGGCAGAAAAGGATGGGCATGGGGCGATGTTGTCACTACATCTTACACGTAGTAAATCCATTCCAGGTTGTTGTTTTCTAATGTTTTCCATTTTCATACCTTTAGGACTGCAATAAAAATTGTTTTTGCTCGACTTTAATACCAAACTGATGAAAGATATCGTAAAAAAAAATATTTTTCGGCTTTTCATTTTGTAACCATTGTCCTTACGCACTGTTTACAGGCTGGGGACTGAGATACATCGTAGATAGAAAGTATTTCCTCTATCTACGGATACATGCAAATGCCTAACCTAAAGCGTTCATACACGGCCGGAGAAATCGACTGAGATATTTCCGTAGAAACTTTATCAAGTAAATACGGGACGGGTTGACGCCTTCGAACGTCCAACCCGGGTTTTGCACTTTGATTCGAAATAAAAAAGGAGGAACAGTCAGATGTGGGGCCGTGCACAAATTACGTAACGGTGATTTTACCAATTTTTGACCCCCTCCCAATGGAATGTTTTGTAACGGTTTGTCACGCCACTCCCCTAATATTATGTAACGATTTCAAGACCACTACCCCCCCCCCCCCAAAAAAAAAACTTTTCACTTATTTTCATTCCAAATTTTCTTAGTTTCGTAATTTGTGCACGGCCCCTGTAGTACCAGTGGAGGAGGGCGAGAAAATTGATATTTTTTTCTTAAAAATTATACTCTTTAGACCTATTTCTTTGCGTTCCCGAAATTACGTAATTTTTGAAAAAAAATTGTAAGCGACGCCATTTTTATTTCGTGCTTTGTTTTTCTAACATTTTTGGGTTCGGCTAATTTAATTTATCGCCCTTTATCTTCTCACTCGAAACCAAGATCCCCCGTTTTAGGAAAACTGATCCCGACTCTGTTCCTAAATTTTTTCGAATAAAAGTAGAGTATGACCATGGGGGAAATAATTTTTTTCTACAGTATGACGAAAATTTCGAGAAAGTTGAAGAAAAAAATAAAAAAAAGTGGCAGAGCTCAAGTTTTTCGTAAAAAAAACGTTTTTTGTAAAGAAACAGAGCAAAATAAATCTTTTCACCCCTTTTTGGGTGTTACAAATATTGGCAGCCCCTTATTTTTCGCTTTTCCCTCCTGCTAGTTTTGAAGAATTGGTTCGCTACATGTTTCGAGATCATGTCATAAAACACCTCGAAAATATCAAATGTAGTGTAGGGCTAGCTTTATTTAAAATCAATAATATCGCAAGCAAAAAGGTCTGCAGGAAAAACAGCGCCGTTTATTGATTTCTTTGGCTGCTAGTGCTAGCTGCATGGTTTGGCCGTTTCCGGATAGATGTCACTAGTAGAACAGAATGGAAAGAAATTTAATTAAAAGCGAAGATATTTCTTTCTAATTTTAACAACCTCACGAGTTTATCGCTCAGTATCGTAAATAATGGACCCTGCCGCCTCCTTTAAGCAAGAAAAAGCTGTGGTTTGGACCTGAAAACATCTAATTTTTAATCTCATGGTGTGGCCGCCATCTAGCGGAATTTGCAGACATCTTGTCAACGGTTATTATTGCAACTATGATTTATGCTCACAATGAAAGAGTGGCGACAATTTTTTCTCATGAAAGCAGTCCGGAGATAATAACAAACTGGCACCATTGCTCAATATACCTGTTATGCCTGCCTGCTATGCCATTTCTGTTTGATTTATTGAAATCCTATCCCTAAGGAAAATCTTAGGAACCCTGTATACAAGAGACAAGAAACGATATACAGTAACGCCACTGTCAATATTCCATGCTGTACAAAGTGATTTCTGCAGGTTTCCATGTCAAACATAGGTCTGATTATACGTTTTTGGGTTATAAAGACAGTTTCAATGTTGGTAGCATTCCCCACTATGCAAATCGAGTGCAGATTTGAAGGCGCATTTCTGCGAGCTTAACATAGTTACTAATATTCTCTTTTTCTAAATGCATTCGTCTGAGAGAGACCTAGCATACCAGGAACATACCGCCTGTACACCCTTCGACCCCACTCTCTAACTACCTTTTTGAGATAGTTATCCCCTGACAGATATCTCTTAGACAAATGCATTTAGAAAGAGAAAATAATAGTAACCATGTTAAGCTCGTAGAAACGCGCCTTTAGTTGCAATAGGGCATAGTATCCCTAGTTTAGTTTTTACATATTTGTTCTAGATGAGAATTCCAAGACATATCTGAATTAAGAAAAATGCCTAGAAATTTAGTTTTATCCGATAACTGTAATCTACTGTTTGAGAAAGAAATAGCTGTTTTTGTAGTAGGCTTTTTCGATTATGAAAGTTCCTTGTCGCGAGAGAGAATAAGCGGGCCGGAAACAGAGCCCTGTAAAACCCCAAGACCGACTCCCCGAGCTTCCGATGTCATGTTTCTATTATTGACACTAACTTTTCTATTTCCCACTTCAACACATTACCCCTTATTCCAACAGCTTCTAGTTTTTGAGTCACGAACCCAACATCGAGACAGTCAAAGGCTTTTGATAGATCGAAGAAGAGCACACAAACGTACACCCCCCCCCCATCAATATTCTCATAGATGCACTGAAAGAGACCGCACTATGTGCTCTCCTTCGATCTTCCAGGTCTAAAGTCATTCTGACAAGCCGAACTTCTCGAGGAATTCAATAAGTTGATTGTAGATAGTTTTTTGTATAACTTTAGCAAGAATACTTAATATGGTTATAGGACGATAATTTTCGATGGCCGACATCTCCCCTCTGTTTTTATAGATTCGGACAATAACTACAGTTTTTAGTTGATTTGAGAACTCTCCCAGTTCAATAGATTTATTTACTGATTATACCAGAGATTCGAAGATGTTTTCTTTTCTTGCTTTTAAGATTGATGTTGAAATGCAGTTTGAACCTACTGTGTTTGTGGTTTTCCAATTATCTATAATTTTTTCTATATCAGTTTTATCGATTGACCTGTAAAAGAAGAAATGTGGCTGCTGTCCAAGAAATGTGCACTTCTGGGAAGTCTTTTCTCCAAAGTGTTTTTAAAGAGATTTCTCAGCTATATCGGAAAAATATTTTGCAAAAGTGTCTAAAATTTATTTTTGTTCAGTATGTGTTACACCTTCATGCACAATTTTCTTGGGACAACCAGCAGCTTTTTTGGTGTTGCCATTAACTTCTTTAACTATTTGCCATACTTTTTTTTGCTTATTATTTTGGGTATTCAGTTTTTTGCTGTAGAATTATCTTTTAATCTTTTTCTAAACTGTGCTAATAATCTTTTGTCTGTGAAGTTAGTGCTCTTCAGATAGATACATGTCTCGAATTTTACTACTTGATTTTTTAATTTCATAGTCAAAATCATTGACCTATTGTTTTTTGGTGTTTGACTTGTTAGTTTTTATTGTTATATTTGGGCAATACAAATCTATTCCGTAGGGAAACGTAGCAAAAATCAAATGAATCGTCCCTGCATATAAATAGATTTCATTAAAACTGACTTTTTTAAGGTATTCATTTAATAGCCATAAGTTATTTTGGAAAATCCTCCTACATATAATCGGCTCCTGTGGTACTACAGGGTATACTTGTTTTTTTAATTAATTCAAACAAATTTTCAGCCGCCTTTCCTGACTAGTCAATTACTGAGTTTATACGGACCCGTTAAACCGTTTTCCTAAAACGCATGTATAAACACTAAATCGTTTTAAAAATGCGGATTAGCGTTTGTAAAACCGTTTAAAAGTGCGTGTAAACCCTCAAACCGTTTTTGAAGCCAGTGCTGCCAACCGAAAAGTTCAAAATTAGTTCAAGATCTGATCCGAAAGCGTTTTTAATTTCAACGTATAAACAGTAGGCGAAATGTGCATTTGCGGTAAACCGTATTAAAATAAAAACGGTTTACGGGCCGTATCAACTAAGTAAGTATCACGTAAACTTGAAGTGTTTGTATCGCTATTAATAGATATTTTGGTTGGTTCAGTATCCTGGAGATTTAAGTTAAAACTGAATTATGTTTTGAAGTGATTATTTTTCTTTGTTATTTACTAAATAATTTATATTGAATCCCCCACAGATCAGAATTTGTTTATATTTGTTAGACACTGGCGCACCGAGAGGGGGGGGGGGTTTGGGGTTAACCCCGAGAAGCCCGGTTATGGTCACATTTTTACTTCAAATTAAGTTTTGTTTATTATTTATCCCTAACCCTCCCTTCCCCCCCCCCCCGAAGTCAATTCCTGGGTGCGCTACTGTGTAAGAATTAAAAAGGGTTTGAAGTACAAAGTTAAAGTTGTTGAAAAATGTTTTAATACAACTGTCTGGCGATCGGTATACGAATAATATGCAGTATTTATTTTTCAAAGTGTAATGTACTGAGCAAGGCAATAAAATGTACTAGATTGTTTCCCATACAACCTACTTTTTGCACTGATTAAATTAAACGATTATATTTTGGAAAGTATTTTCATTTTTAAAAACTTTAAAAAAAACTATTATCTAGCTTTTACTCCATATCTAAAAACCGGACAGCTTTAACCTATAATAAAAAATTTTTTTTATATTTGTTAAAAACAATAGTTATTACTTAATTCTGCTGGAGGTTGCCGTTTTTAATAAAATTTCGGTTCTTTCGTACAGACAGGGTGTCCCAACAAAAACGAAACAGAGGCGTCTTGGAGTATTTAGAATAAGATTTTCAAAAAACTTTTTTTTTCTGTATTGGAATTTTCGTAGGCCTCATCTCTTAGGTGGGGAGAGTTTCACCACCCGAATTTAAATAGGTAAATTGTCCAAGTGATACATTATTTTGAAAGCCTTTCAAATGTCTTTACAAAAATGTTTTCCTTTCCGAGTTAATCATTTTCAAAGTAAGCTAAGCTCCACGTAGGAATGTGTCCTAGAAGAAAAAATGAAATGATAAAATGTACTAATAAGGAAAACCAAATATTAAAAAAACTTTAAAGGTAAAAAACTAATTGCTAGATTTTTAAAATTTTAACACTTTTGTAAAGGCCTTTGAAAGACCTTTAAAATAGGTATCACTTTCCCTATTTAAATTCTCGTGGCTAAACTCAACCCTCAAAAGGGGTGTGTCCTACGAAAATTTTAATATAGCCAAAAAGTGCCCCTCTTGAACAACAACACGACGTGTTGGAGGGTTATTTTAAAATCGTACTCTAAATAGTGGAAAACGCTTCTGTTTCGTTTTCTTTGGGAGACCCTGTATAACATTTGTTCAATATAGGCAAAAAATAACTGAATAACAATAAAGACCAAAGACTAAACCCAAAGAAATTAAAATAAACTAGTAAGACGTCAAGGAAAAGTCCTATTAATTCTTCACAAATTTTATTTGAAATCCACGACCGTTTTCGACTAAAACGTCATTGTCAAGGGGGGAGTTGGATCACAAATCTATCAAAGTAAAACCGAAATAAAAACATGCTAAAAATAATTAATTTAAAAAAAAAACTTACCTAACACATTTACAAAGTGAGGTATATAACACAGTAACATACACACATTTTAAAAACAGAAATTTCTTAACATTACAGGACTATTAAAATTAAAATATTTACGTGTTAAAAACAAAACAAAACAAAACTGAATGCGAATCAATTGGTATCGTCGACAGAGTACTGCTTGTATTAAAAAAAAAACAGAACTTTTTTATATAGGCGCAATAATTATAAATGAAATAGACCAAACAACAACAATAAAATGCTCATTTTTGTGTGAGGGTTTTAAAAAATCAAACTGGGAAAACTGGGATATTAAAAAGGATTAAAAAAAAGTATTACGACTAAAACAAATCACCCTAACAAAAAAAAGAAGAGACCAAGACAAATTAAAAAAAACAACAAAAGAACAATTTAGGGCCTAAAAAGATTTGCTATGTATGCCGCCTCTTTAAAATGACTTTGTATGGGGTCGTTAAGAAAAAAAACATCCCGTGAAATCTCAAGTCTGGCAATCTCAATATTTTCAAAAGCATTAAGTTTAGAGCCTTTTGAGCTTTTGTGTAAAATATTTAGGTTGTTTTTTATTTCAAAGTTATGTGACTGCTCCCTCAAATGTAGACCAAAAGCTGATTTATTATTGTTAGGAGATCTAAGGGTAGTTAGATGTTCACTAATCTGTTTTTTAAAACTTCTGCCTGTTTGACCTACATATTGAGAATTGCAATCATTACACAAAAGTTTGTAGACCCCACTGCCGTCCAGCTCTCTCTTATCTTTAGTACGACAAAAAAATCGTCGAAAAAGAGCAGTAAGGTCTAAAGGTAATTTCTAATATTCTTTTCCATGCTCTGAATAACATTGGCAATTTTTAAAGATATTGATCCTAAAAATGTTAAACATATATAAGGAGAAGGTTGCCAAGGCGGGGGGCACGATCCTTGGCCGTTCTTATTTGAATGTCCACGGTATATTCTTCTTATTCGTTCCGAGAATGTCCACAGACGTCGCCAAACGTTCCGGGAACGTTCTACGAACGATTAATGTCGTCAACTGTAACGTCTCGGGGTCGTCCCTTTGGACATTCCTGGACCCTTTACTTGGACGACCCTTGGCCTTCTTTATATAAACTCATTTTGGAGTCGTTATACAATAAAATACAAGTATCTCTTATTACATCCCAATGAGCATTTTTGTCTATATAGAAGTTACAGCAAATAATATAAAACCTTCATAAAATAACCAAAAGTTATATTATTTAGTGTTGGTGATAATTTTATAACTCTAATATATCTCTTAAATGAGTAAAAAAGACTTGAAAAACAACTGACCAACACCCGCTTATAAAGATTTATGGTACATAGTAATGGATAGAAAAACAACATATAGTTTTTATAAAACTTCCTTATGAACCCTCAAGTCTAGATATTATTATAAAAAGGTTTTACAACTGTTCTAACAATACTACATAACAAATTAAAGGTTTTTATCGATTTAGAAATATAAATTTTCCATCTTTCTTCCCTTTGCTTGTTATGTATTATTATTTTTCTTTTTAAAATGAAAAATTTATAAAATGGTGTTTACCAATCTTCTAAAATAAATTTAATTGGAAGTGAGATAAGTTGAAGCAGGAGTATGAATATTTATATACTATAGGTTAAATAAAAGCTGTTTTCCCAGTCATTCTACTCTGATAATCAGCTGCGGTCCCGTGTGTACTGTATAGTTTTCGAATACACTCACAAAATTTTCATGGGCTCCAAAAATACTTGAGAAAACGGGAAAAAAAATATTCATTTAAGTGATACTTTTTTTCACATAGGTTTTTTGCTTTCTGGGAGAATTATTGAATTTTGTATTTTGTTCTTAACCCTAAACAAGCAATATTTCAATTAAAGCACATGTTGAAACCCCAAAAATAACGTTTTTATTTTGGTCAAAAACCTATTGTTGGAATCCAAAATGGCGAAAATTTACGACAATTCTATAAAAAAAACAATACAATTATACCACTGTTTACCTCTTTCAACACTTTTTTATCAACGTTTTAAAACATGATGCTAGTTGGAACAAAAGGCTGCAGATGGCGCAGTGTTGAACACTGAAGATCCGTTTCTGCGAGCTTAACATAGTTACCATTGTTCTCTTTTCCTAAATGTATTCGTCTGAGAGAGGCCCAGCGTACTACACATACCAGGAAAAATACCCGTCTGCACACCCTTTTTGTAGTAGGCTTTTTCGATTATGAAAGTTCCTTGTCGCGAGAGAGAATAAGCGGGCCGGAAACAGAGCCCTGTAAAACCCCAAGACCGACTCCCCGAGCTTCCGATGTCATGTTTCTATTATTGACACTAACTTTTCTATTTCCCACTTCAACACATTACCCCTTATTCCAACAGCTTCTAGTTTTTGAGTCACGAACCCAACATCGAGACAGTCAAAGGCTTTTGATAGATCGAAGAAGAGCACACAAACGTACACCCCCCCCCCATCAATATTCTCATAGATGCACTGAAAGAGACCGCACTATGTGCTCTCCTTCGATCTTCCAGGTCTAAAGTCATTCTGACAAGCCGAACTTCTCGAGGAATTCAATAAGTTGATTGTAGATAGTTTTTTGTATAACTTTAGCAAGAATACTTAATATGGTTATAGGACGATAATTTTCGATGGCCGACATCTCCCCTCTGTTTTTATAGATTCGGACAATAACTACAGTTTTTAGTTGATTTGAGAACTCTCCCAGTTCAATAGATTTATTTACTGATTATACCAGAGATTCGAAGATGTTTTCTTTTCTTGCTTTTAAGATTGATGTTGAAATGCAGTTTGAACCTACTGTGTTTGTGGTTTTCCAATTATCTATAATTTTTTCTATATCAGTTTTATCGATTGACCTGTAAAAGAAGAAATGTGGCTGCTGTCCAAGAAATGTGCACTTCTGGGAAGTCTTTTCTCCAAAGTGTTTTTAAAGAGATTTCTCAGCTATATCGGAAAAATATTTTGCAAAAGTGTCTAAAATTTATTTTTGTTCAGTATGTGTTACACCTTCATGCACAATTTTCTTGGGACAACCAGCAGCTTTTTTGGTGTTGCCATTAACTTCTTTAACTATTTGCCATACTTTTTTTTGCTTATTATTTTGGGTATTCAGTTTTTTGCTGTAGAATTATCTTTTAATCTTTTTCTAAACTGTGCTAATAATCTTTTGTCTGTGAAGTTAGTGCTCTTCAGATAGATACATGTCTCGAATTTTACTACTTGATTTTTTAATTTCATAGTCAAAATCATTGACCTATTGTTTTTTGGTGTTTGACTTGTTAGTTTTTATTGTTATATTTGGGCAATACAAATCTATTCCGTAGGGAAACGTAGCAAAAATCAAATGAATCGTCCCTGCATATAAATAGATTTCATTAAAACTGACTTTTTTAAGGTATTCATTTAATAGCCATAAGTTATTTTGGAAAATCCTCCTACATATAATCGGCTCCTGTGGTACTACAGGGTATACTTGTTTTTTTAATTAATTCAAACAAATTTTCAGCCGCCTTTCCTGACTAGTCAATTACTGAGTTTATACGGACCCGTTAAACCGTTTTCCTAAAACGCATGTATAAACACTAAATCGTTTTAAAAATGCGGATTAGCGTTTGTAAAACCGTTTAAAAGTGCGTGTAAACCCTCAAACCGTTTTTGAAGCCAGTGCTGCCAACCGAAAAGTTCAAAATTAGTTCAAGATCTGATCCGAAAGCGTTTTTAATTTCAACGTATAAACAGTAGGCGAAATGTGCATTTGCGGTAAACCGTATTAAAATAAAAACGGTTTACGGGCCGTATCAACTAAGTAAGTATCACGTAAACTTGAAGTGTTTGTATCGCTATTAATAGATATTTTGGTTGGTTCAGTATCCTGGAGATTTAAGTTAAAACTGAATTATGTTTTGAAGTGATTATTTTTCTTTGTTATTTACTAAATAATTTATATTGAATCCCCCACAGATCAGAATTTGTTTATATTTGTTAGACACTGGCGCACCGAGAGGGGGGGGGGGGGTTTGGGGTTAACCCCGAGAAGCCCGGTTATGGTCACATTTTTACTTCAAATTAAGTTTTGTTTATTATTTATCCCTAACCCTCCCTTCCCCCCCCCCCCCCCCCGAAGTCAATTCCTGGGTGCGCTACTGTGTAAGAATTAAAAAGGGTTTGAAGTACAAAGTTAAAGTTGTTGAAAAATGTTTTAATACAACTGTCTGGCGATCGGTATACGAATAATATGCAGTATTTATTTTTCAAAGTGTAATGTACTGAGCAAGGCAATAAAATGTACTAGATTGTTTCCCATACAACCTACTTTTTGCACTGATTAAATTAAACGATTATATTTTGGAAAGTATTTTCATTTTTAAAAACTTTAAAAAAAACTATTATCTAGCTTTTACTCCATATCTAAAAACCGGACAGCTTTAACCTATAATAAAAAAATTTTTTTATATTTGTTAAAAACAATAGTTATTACTTAATTCTGCTGGAGGTTGCCGTTTTTAATAAAATTTCGGTTCTTTCGTACAGACAGGGTGTCCCAACAAAAACGAAACAGAGGCGTCTTGGAGTATTTAGAATAAGATTTTCAAAAAACTTTTTTTTTCTGTATTGGAATTTTCGTAGGCCTCATCTCTTAGGTGGGGAGAGTTTCACCACCCGAATTTAAATAGGTAAATTGTCCAAGTGATACATTATTTTGAAAGCCTTTCAAATGTCTTTACAAAAATGTTTTCCTTTCCGAGTTAATCATTTTCAAAGTAAGCTAAGCTCCACGTAGGAATGTGTCCTAGAAGAAAAAATGAAATGATAAAATGTACTAATAAGGAAAACCAAATATTAAAAAAACTTTAAAGGTAAAAAACTAATTGCTAGATTTTTAAAATTTTAACACTTTTGTAAAGGCCTTTGAAAGACCTTTAAAATAGGTATCACTTTCCCTATTTAAATTCTCGTGGCTAAACTCAACCCTCAAAAGGGGTGTGTCCTACGAAAATTTTAATATAGCCAAAAAGTGCCCCTCTTGAACAACAACACGACGTGTTGGAGGGTTATTTTAAAATCGTACTCTAAATAGTGGAAAACGCTTCTGTTTCGTTTTCTTTGGGAGACCCTGTATAACATTTGTTCAATATAGGCAAAAAATAACTGAATAACAATAAAGACCAAAGACTAAACCCAAAGAAATTAAAATAAACTAGTAAGACGTCAAGGAAAAGTCCTATTAATTCTTCACAAATTTTATTTGAAATCCACGACCGTTTTCGACTAAAACGTCATTGTCAAGGGGGGAGTTGGATCACAAATCTATCAAAGTAAAACCGAAATAAAAACATGCTAAAAATAATTAATTTAAAAAAAAAACTTACCTAACACATTTACAAAGTGAGGTATATAACACAGTAACATACACACATTTTAAAAACAGAAATTTCTTAACATTACAGGACTATTAAAATTAAAATATTTACGTGTTAAAAACAAAACAAAACAAAACTGAATGCGAATCAATTGGTATCGTCGACAGAGTACTGCTTGTATTAAAAAAAAAACAGAACTTTTTTATATAGGCGCAATAATTATAAATGAAATAGACCAACCAACAACAATAAAATGCTCATTTTTGTGTGAGGGTTTTAAAAAATCAAACTGGGAAAACTGGGATATTAAAAAGGATTAAAAAAAAGTATTACGACTAAAACAAATCACCCTAACAAAAAAAAGAAGAGACCAAGACAAATTAAAAAAAACAACAAAAGAACAATTTAGGGCCTAAAAAGATTTGCTATGTATGCCGCCTCTTTAAAATGACTTTGTATGGGGTCGTTAAGAAAAAAAACATCCCGTGAAATCTCAAGTCTGGCAATCTCAATATTTTCAAAAGCATTAAGTTTAGAGCCTTTTGAGCTTTTGTGTAAAATATTTAGGTTGTTTTTTATTTCAAAGTTATGTGACTGCTCCCTCAAATGTAGACCAAAAGCTGATTTATTATTGTTAGGAGATCTAAGGGTAGTTAGATGTTCACTAATCTGTTTTTTAAAACTTCTGCCTGTTTGACCTACATATTGAGAATTGCAATCATTACACAAAAGTTTGTAGACCCCACTGCCGTCCAGCTCTCTCTTATCTTTAGTACGACAAAAAAATCGTCGAAAAAGAGCAGTAAGGTCTAAAGGTAATTTCTAATATTCTTTTCCATGCTCTGAATAACATTGGCAATTTTTAAAGATATTGATCCTAAAAATGTTAAACATATATAAGGAGAAGGTTGCCAAGGCGGGGGGCACGATCCTTGGCCGTTCTTATTTGAATGTCCACGGTATATTCTTCTTATTCGTTCCGAGAATGTCCACAGACGTCGCCAAACGTTCCGGGAACGTTCTACGAACGATTAATGTCGTCAACTGTAACGTCTCGGGGTCGTCCCTTTGGACATTCCTGGACCCTTTACTTGGACGACCCTTGGCCTTCTTTATATAAACTCATTTTGGAGTCGTTATACAATAAAATACAAGTATCTCTTATTACATCCCAATGAGCATTTTTGTCTATATAGAAGTTACAGCAAATAATATAAAACCTTCATAAAATAACCAAAAGTTATATTATTTAGTGTTGGTGATAATTTTATAACTCTAATATATCTCTTAAATGAGTAAAAAAGACTTGAAAAACAACTGACCAACACCCGCTTATAAAGATTTATGGTACATAGTAATGGATAGAAAAACAACATATAGTTTTTATAAAACTTCCTTATGAACCCTCAAGTCTAGATATTATTATAAAAAGGTTTTACAACTGTTCTAACAATACTACATAACAAATTAAAGGTTTTTATCGATTTAGAAATATAAATTTTCCATCTTTCTTCCCTTTGCTTGTTATGTATTATTATTTTTCTTTTTAAAATGAAAAATTTATAAAATGGTGTTTACCAATCTTCTAAAATAAATTTAATTGGAAGTGAGATAAGTTGAAGCAGGAGTATGAATATTTATATACTATAGGTTAAATAAAAGCTGTTTTCCCAGTCATTCTACTCTGATAATCAGCTGCGGTCCCGTGTGTACTGTATAGTTTTCGAATACACTCACAAAATTTTCATGGGCTCCAAAAATACTTGAGAAAACGGGAAAAAAAATATTCATTTAAGTGATACTTTTTTTCACATAGGTTTTTTGCTTTCTGGGAGAATTATTGAATTTTGTATTTT
Organism: Oxystoma pomonae; assembly: GCA_963921995.1. NCBI lineage: Eukaryota > Metazoa > Arthropoda > Insecta > Coleoptera > Brentidae > Oxystoma > Oxystoma pomonae. Next base: position 72,692,268 of record OY998166.1, on the reverse strand, counting down.
GTTCTTAACCCTAAACAAGCAATATTTCAATTAAAGCACATGTTGAAACCCCAAAAATAACGTTTTTATTTTGGTCAAAAACCTATTGTTGGAATCCAAAATGGCGAAAATTTACGACAATTCTATAAAAAAAACAATACAATTATACCACTGTTTACCTCTTTCAACACTTTTTTATCAACGTTTTAAAACATGATGCTAGTTGGAACAAAAGGCTGCAGATGGCGCAGTGTTGAACACTGAAGATCCGTTTCTGCGAGCTTAACATAGTTACCATTGTTCTCTTTTCCTAAATGTATTCGTCTGAGAGAGGCCCAGCGTACTACACATACCAGGAAAAATACCCGTCTGCACACCCTTCAACCCCACATAGCTGTCAAAGGTAACTATCTCAAGAAGATAGTTAGATTGCGGGGTCGAAGGGTGTACAGGCAGGTATTTCCCTGGTATGCTGGATCTCTCTCAGACGAACGCATTTAGAAAAAGAGGATAATAGTGACTATGTCAAACTCGCAGAAACAGACCTTGAGGCTGCGTTCCCTCGCGTCGTAAGGTGATGTGTTCACAATTGCCGCCGACCAGCCGTGCGAACTGTATGCACCGTGAATCGAAGTTTCACGGTGCATTTTTGCGAACTTAACACGTATATTGTTCTCTTTTTCTAAAACCCGGTTCCCATCTATGGGTTTCTTATGCGTGGGCTCCCCGAATCAAAACACGGATCACGTAGTCTAACCGAGATTTGCCTATACAAGTTCATATCGGTCCACGTGATGAGTTTTTTGAGTCAGGGTGCTCGCGCATGGGAAACGCTAGTCGGAACCGGGTGTAGAATGCATTCGATCCCGATATCTGTCATCGAAAACTATCTCAAGAAGATTTGGATCTCTTATGTCTCTCCTCAGATTGATATAATTAAAACCAGATAATGATGGTATGGTATCTCGAAAAAACGCGCCTTTTGATGTCGCAAAAACGCACCTTTTAAAGTCGCAAAAACGAGCCTTTTGATGTCACAAAATTAACCTAAAAAATCTTGTTTGTTTTGTTATAAATTAAAATTGTTTTTTTTTTGTTGTAAAAACAGTGGTATTATAACCACTATACAAAGAAATTAATAAAAACATTATAGAAAGAATGGGCAAAAAAGGTTTATGAATGAGTTCATAAGAATATTATTGTTGGTTAATTAAGTTTTTATAAGTGAGTTGATAGCAACATTTTAAAAACCAATCTATATATCTTTAATTGATAGTTACTTACGGTTTTATAGATGGGTTAACAGAAAGATTTCAAAAACCAATTTATATAACTTTTATAACTGATGACTAATATTTTTATAAATATGTTGGTGGAAACATTGTTAACACCAATTTATATAACATTTGTTACCGATGACTTTAACTTTTATAAAGATGTCCGTGGAAATATTGTTAACGCCAGTTTTATGTTACCTTAGGGTACCATCAATTTAGAACCTTTAATAAAACAAATATACAAACTCAATTCCCGTAGGAAACCTCTAAATACCCGAGGGCATTAATGGAACCCTCTTTATAATAATTATATAAATTTTTGTCACCAGAGGTTTCTGAAAATGCTCATTGGGATAAAACGAATGTGGAAAAGATAGAGAATATTTTACCAAAGTACGCCATTTAGTTGCTAAATGAGTAGCTAATTAAAACTGCAGTATATGCGTCTCGGTTTAGCACGTCCCCTGAACGTTCCAGGGGCGTACTTTTAGGGCTGTGACTTTCAGAACCTAATGATTCACCAAAGTCAAGTTATGCATGCTAATCTGAAAAAGCAAAAAAATTTGTTTTGTAATATTTATTTTTAATGTATTTTATTACGTAAGTTACAATTTAGTTTTTTCTCTGGAAACCTTTTAGGTATAAAACGGCAACGAAAAAGAAATACCACAAAAAATGAGCTTATGTCATATACAGGTAGATTAGATTTCTTATGAAGTCCATATTGCAGATAGTAACACCCTACACATCGGTTTCTATTTTTTCGGTTATCTTTGGTGTTTTCAACCACCTGCTTCAGTACGTGTTTGTTTTGTGTCTTATTTTTATTTTCATTATCTTAAATATCTCCAAGCAACCCTGTCACAATTGCTTCCCTAAAATCTGCTATTTCAATTTTTTTTTGTTCGATATTTGGTATAAGGTAAGAGCGTTAACAATGGACATACCAAATAAATATTCAAACGCTACTTTATGGTACCATCTTAGGGATCGGCGAAGCGTAGTAAAATAGGAAACCATTTGATCTGACAAGTCAATACCCATCTTATACTCATTATAAAACACAATAACGCCTGGCTTGTAGACAATTTCTCCTTTGCGATTATTTTTATTTGTGCTGACCATGTTTAGTGTATGCCTTGTAACAAAACAACTACTACATTTAAATTTGCCGCTCCTTAGTTCTTTCCTATTGGTACGGGGTATTTTTGTCTCTCTTTATCCTCTTGCCAACTTTTATTTTAGCAATTGCGCGCCATAAAGTTCGGGGCATTGGTACCATAGAGGGTCAATCGGTCACCCACGTTTTAAAGTTCTCAAATACTGTTTAAAAAAACGAACCCTTCGGTTTTAATTAGTGGATTTAGCTGTACGCTAAATCACCTGAAGTACCTGGTTGTTTCTTTATAGGTAAGAATATATATATATTTTTGAAATTTTCTAAGATAAAATTAACATTTTTTATGAATCTAATTTTCCCTTCCTACCTTTAAGATATTGTTTTTTGTTGTTTCTTTATAGGATTTGAGAATACACGCATCAAGAGTAGTCTTGTGAATCTATTTTTACCGGCCACCAACCCCCTACCCTTCGCAAGTCACGGCGTTTCGTGGCAACTTTGTACTAATAAACCTAACCGATCTTTTGTCTTTCCAGTTGTCAATGAACTCGCCATTTCCTTCTTTTCCCTTCTTTCATTTTCTTTTCATTCAAAATTTCCCTTGGTACTCCCTTTACAAATTTTTGCAATGTGTTTTTTTTTCTAATAGCGTATCTGCTAGTTCGAGATTGTTATAGTAGTTGTTCGTCCACTATTAAGATAATCCTGCATCAAATTTAAAACCACTGTGTTGCTACTACGTCCTGCATTGACCGTATTATTTTTCCCTTTATAAATTTCTGTTTCGTAGGTGTATCCGCTTTCGTCACATAACTTAAAGATTTTCACTCCATATTTCGCTGCTTTTCCTGGAATATACTGCTTAAACAGTAACCGACCCCTGAATGGTACCATTGATTCATCAATTGATACTACCTCTCCCTTGTTAGTGCGTCTGTTAAAGGTTTTATTTTATACAACCGGTTTTCTTTATTCGCTGTGTCATTATCAGCAAAATGGAGGAACCGCAATAAGTCTTGAAATCTATTTCTGACCATAATATGTCGAACCAAACAATGACGATACAGAAATTTAAGCGACCAATAATCTGATATTTTTGGCAATTTGGACAGTGCCATATACAATAAAATTGCAAAAAATCTTTCCATTTCTTCAGCAGAAACATCTTTCCAGTTTGGTTTGTGTGTACTAGCATTCCTATTTGTTTCCAAAACCATTAAATCTACAATATCTGCATCCAAAATAAGTCTGAAAATATCCATAGGTCTTAGTTTAGAAGGGACATTTATTTTGGCAAAATCAGTAAACGCAATCTGCTTCAAGGACGTTCCATCTAATCCATTCCATGGATTTATGATCGGTTGATTGATATCTTCTGCTTCATTATTTTGGTCTATTTCGGATTCTTCTTCAGACTCTGTTTCTGATTCAGAGGAAGGTTCATACTCTGATTCAGAAGCAGGGAATGGCTCGGAGTCGTTACTTTGTAAGTCTGCCTCTCTACTATTTTCTACAGGCCTATTGTCTTTATCTTCCTGTACTGTCATCTCATTCTGAATGCTCTGATGATCTAAGCCTAGAAGTAATAAACATGTTTTACTAACCTGTTGCTCCTTGTAAATAATCTCAAAAATCGTTACCTCTATATGATTGCCCATTACTCTCTACAGCAAACCCATGATCTTCATCCTCTAAAATTACATTACTTTCCTGACTACTTTGTAGATTTGATTCTGGGGACAAAGAATACTTAGGTAATTATGCAGTACACGGTTTTCTTTTATATTGGCATTTTTCCTACATAACCTTACCTAACTTGAATTTTTATTGTTGTCTCGGCTAATCCAAAACGTCTTACCATCCGACTCCAACTCATTATACCATCTCAGTAATTTTTCCTCTTGATCCATAATTTATAAAATTAACCACCAAAATTAACACTTGCACTAAATAATTTTGTAATTACGGAAGAAACACTCTGTAAACACATGCAAAAAAATACGAAGGTTCACTTGTGTACCAAGTGTATCACCGGTGATCAAACAACAAAACAGTCTAAAAAAAATATTCTGGCGTATGTTGAAGTGCACAACGACACCTATTCAATGAAATCTGTATTTATAGCTCGACACCACGCTCGGTACATAAAGGAATCAATACGAAATATATGTCGGTATACGAACAACCCTATCTCATGTATCACTGGTGAGACATATGGTAGCCAACGTGCTAAACGTTCAATGGGGCTTTCCCATAAAAAAAAAGTTACCTTTTTTTTGGAATATACATAAACATAAAGGTCCAAGAAATCCATCTAAAAACTTTTTTCCCCAAAAAATTTTGGTTTTCTATGTGAAAAATAATGTTTTTAATCGTCGATTCAGTGGCCTTACGATTTTTCAAAACGAATATAGGTGACGTCATAATCAATACAGGTGACGTCATTTTTGGCTGGTCCATTGTAATTTGTCAAGTGCAGTTTTTATTTGGACCACTGGGTTGCGAACTGCGGCCTGCGGCTAACTTTAAGTCATACTGTCAATTCGTTTTTTTAAGTGTTTTGCTTTTTTGGTTGTGATTCTTTTGAAGTTAATTTATAAAATTATAAACATTTAGTAGTGCGGAAGTTTATATTTGTTTCTTGTTTAGAAAGCCTACAAGTAATATACAACTATATATGTAGTGAATGTTATTACAAACAGTACGGTTCCTGTCTACCATAGCCCTAGCTGCTAAGAAAATTTAAGCTGGGTTTATAAGCTTAATTCGGAGACAAGAAGAATAAGAACTTTTGATTGCGATTTTTAACAGAGTGTGCGCATACAAATTTTGATATTTGGTAAGTTTTTTTAAGTAATTTTATATAAGGGAGTGTCTATAAAGAGCCGACAATTTGGCTAAATAGTCGTGAGGGTAAAGAGCCGACAATAATTATTTATTATGTGTTTCATATTTTCATATTTTTTTAAAGTAAATTAACCCAACCTAACCTAAACAGACTCAAACCAACTTATTAAAAGCCAAAACAACCCAAACATTTTTTTTATGCCAAAAAAAGATGTAGGGGTTGTAGTGTGTTTTTTTGGGCTGTTTTGGCTTTGAATAAGTTGGTTTGTTTAGGTTAGGTTGGGTGAATTTAGTTGGTTTGAGTCTGTTTAGGTTGGGTTAATTTAGTTTAAAGTGTGTTTTTTTGGGTTGTTTTGGCTTTTCATAAGTTGGATTGAGACTGTTTAGGTTAGGTTGGGTTAATTTAGTTTAAAAAAAAAACGAAAAATACATAATAAATTGTCGGCTCTTTAGACACTCTCTTTATATAAAGCCGCTTTCTGACGCATCGTCAAAAACCACCATAAAAACTCAACCCCAGATCCAACAATTTTCATGCTTGCTACATGTCTATTAGAAGACAGAATTTTCTCCTAAAATCTATATCTTTTGATAGCTTTTCTTATTTGCTTGCAAAAGTGTAGATTCATACTAGTAACATTATAAAAACTACGTTCTGGTATTGTTTAAAATCTGTATATCGGTACAGCCAACGGGTGAAATGATCCCATATTTTGTACGTCTCCTGGAAAAAGTGTCCATATTCCAGTTCTTCCTGGGTTTAGGATAAAATGAAACTCATAATATAGGAGGCCTGCAAGTGCTAAAATATAGTTCCTGCCAAATATTTTGTGCACTTGCTGGATTGGTTCACCCCTTGGGTACAGCCATGATGGTATTTTCAGACTTCAAATACAGCTATCTATTCTAAAGTGATAATATTTTATTCTTTTAATTTTTTTGCACTTATTTTAAAGGTTTCAATATTTATATTAAAAAAAGTATTGATAAAAAGATTTTTAAAGAGAGCTGTAGGTAAGTAGTTTTTTAACTTTTTGAATTTTGTTAAGATTTTTTCTTGATTTTTTTTTAGATAATATGGCTCAGAATATGGAGAAGGGATTTGTGAAGGGTGATTCTAACAACTTACCCAAAGTGGATCATGAGATGATTAATTTATATTATTTGGATAATATGGATTTCTTTAGCGCTGAGATGAAGAATGTTAAGACTGGAAAGTGAGTATGGTTTAACTGCGCACATTAAAAATCCATATTGTGTCAAAATATATGAGTAGACTGTTAAGCATTTGTTATAAAAACCTTGTCAAGTGACTTGAAATATGATTTTGGACACCCTGTGCATATTTTTTTAAATTTAACTTTTTTTTCCCCGATTACAAAAACACAAACCTTGTTACTTTTTTATGCCAAGTAAGAAGAAGCAAGGTAACTTTTTGAGAAAGGACCTCAGCACAAGTAATTTAATATATTTATTTATATTTATAGGGAACAGAAACCCCATTAAAATCAATACCTTGTCAAAAGAAAAAAAATTTACATAGTCAACACTGAATACTAATTAATAAATAAAGACATGAAATATAGTATAGTAGGAGTTATAGTAAGAACAACGCAAAATATTTGAAAACAGACACACAACAGTATAAAATTTAACTAAAAAAAAATATTTAGTCTGATAAGATTCTTTTTGTTAGTCTTTTTAAGGAGTTAACAGATACATTAAAAACATTAATAACTGGTTACTGAGCTAAGCAATAAAGTTCTTTCAATAAATTATTTTTTTGTCTATAGTCAGTTGTATGAAAAGTAATGTGAAAAGTATGATGATGTCTAACAGTCAGTTAGACCGTTAATTAATTTATGCATCAAACAAATGTCAGTAATTTTTTATGCATCTCTAAACTATCAAGATTGAGCTAAATTCTGACATGATGATAATTTAGTGCTACATTACCATCAAATTTCTTTACTAACACATTAGGCTTATGATGGTAAAGTTTTTTCAGAAAAATGCAATGTTAATTTCGAGGTTAATTTATATACTTAGAAAAAGCTAGTTTAAAAAAAATACAAAAGAATGTCAATAAATTAAAAAACTAAACTAAAAATAAATATTTAAAATTAGGATTTTGGGTTTAATAAAACCTGATGACTAGCTTATTAAATCATTCAAGTATCTTTCAAAGAAAATCCCAAACATTTAGTTAAAATGACTTAAAACAAAACATTATATAATAGTCAATTAATTTGTTGTGAAGAGGGTGGAATTGTAGCAGCTAGCAATTACATTTACGTTGAAGTCAGATCTGTAGTTCTTGAAATATTCAAGGAAAATAAAATATACTTTTAGCAGCTAGCAACACGTGGTTTTAATATTTAGATAGATAATTACAGTTCCAACAAAAACTATATCAGATTTGTAGTTTTTCAGATATTCAAGGAAATATTGGACTCAACAGGATTTCTTACTAGTTTTGACCAAGGTTTTGACCAACTTATTAAAAGCAAAATATAAATGACAGTAAATAAGTAATTTATTACAGTTACTATATTTTAAACATCCTGGATTTTTTTGTAACAGTAAAAAGCTGCAAAATGTGAAGATAATAAAAAAGTCATTTGTAGGTACACCTAAAATTTTTCTATAAAATTTAAAAGAAAATTTTAGAAAAGCTTTATCAGAAATAATTAACCACAGCTGTAAAATCTGGAAAAACTATTTTGAGGTATATAACTAAGACAGATTTGTCTCAAGATTTGTAAAAATATAAAAAAAATTGTATTTTTTTTATCTTATATTTTTAATCTCAAAGAAGTTCCAAATTTCATTCATGTTATGAAAAATATCATAGCATGAAAAATTAACAGCTAATTAAGTGTCACCACATGCCATTCAGTGCATTACAAAAAAAATATGATTTCTAAACTTTTGCCATACCTAGAGGACTCATGGTATGTAAACTGGACATATGAAGTTTTGTCTATCTATCAGTTATTCTCGTGTCATATGAGAGTTGCAATTCTACGTGTATATAAAATTATTTTTACTTTGTTTGTACCTTAAAAATGTACATAAATGTACATGGTCTGGTTGATTTGGTGTTAAAAATGAGATGATTGGAGGCTTAAGTGTTATTGTTTATTTTAGAGTTACGAAGGAGGTCTATGGTGACAAGTTAAGAGAGAAGGAGATGTTTGCACAGTCAAGGCGAAAATAACTCCGGAGCACAGAGTAAGAAATACTCCTTATACTGTGGAAATTTCTGTTAATGAGAAGGAGGAAAAAGTGCTGCATTCTGAGTGCAAAGATTGTTCTGCTTCTGCAGGTAGTTTTAAAAACTTTTGAAACTATACATATTTTACATTACATTTAAAAAAAAATATTTGGTTAATCTCTTTTTAAAGTCTTCTTAAAATTACTTAATAATTGTTATTATTTACATTTTTTGAGAAAAAGAGGTAAAATTATAACTTACAGAATAGCAGCTGCCACTGTTTTGCAATTACACCTGGTAGGAAAATTATATCTTTAAGGTATCCAAACTTACAGAATATTAGGCGCTGCTCTTTTTTTTGTACATATCATTGGTGGAAAATCCAAGTAAAACTGCTTAAAATTTTTTAAAAGTTGACCTTTATGCATAGAGTTTTTAGAGCATACCAACACAAAAAGTTACGTTTGTTAGGACAAAATGAGGAGCTATGAACATTGGAATAATTTTTTTAGACATTAAAAGGTTGTATCCCCAAACCATCTCCGAGACTTGTTTAATTATCAAATTTCGGCGTCATTTCACATTTCTCTGGTGGGGGGCATTCCTAACTTCAAAAACAAAAATATGAGCGAAACAAAAACACTTTATTTATACCAAAATAACTCAAATAAACATGAAAGACCTAAATACAAAATTTCTTAATTGGTGCCTGCCTGTCTGTCTGGACAACGATGACTGAAAAGCCACTAAAGTTAACCGATTTTGATGATATTTAGCACAAAAATCCTTTGGAACCAAAGAATGAGCTGATTAGTTTTTGATGAGGGTGAAGATTGTAAAGAGGGTAAGAAAGGGGGTTGAAAATCATAACTCACAAACCGTATCAGCTAGCAACACACATACAGTTTTCACATTAAAAGAAATAATTATATTTTCAACAAAAATTAGCAGATCAGTAATTTTTGAGATATTGAAGAAAAATAAAATTTATACATGCCTGCTGGTGCCATGTTTTAAAAAATATTTTTCTGGTATTTTCTAACTATGATGTATTTTTTGTACCAGTTTCTGTTAAGCTAGGAACACACAATGCAAATTTAGTTTTCACAAGATAAAAAAAGACGCAAGCAGAATGTGTCTCCTTTTAACCTGTTATTAGAAAATTTTTAACTGTTTTTAACTTTTCTTTTTTGATACTTACAGGGGGCTGCAAGCATGCCATTGCTGTTCTTTTTTGGCTTCACAGAAGAAGTGAAGAACCAGCGTGCACCTCTACAATGATGTTGGAAATGCCAAAATGGATTTGCAGTCACTTAAACGAAGACGTGCCAGCCCTCGGACCAAAAAGTCATAATTATGTGTCTCAATTGATGTAAATCTGCGCAGATAACAAAGGGGTAATATATACCCTTTTGCGATCTGAAGACAAGTACACCTATATCGATGTATACCAGCTCTGGTTCAAGTTTAAAACTGCAGAGAAAATGGACCAAATGGAATGTTGACAGGTTCATTAATTACATGCGGTCAAATATGAGCGATTCCTTGTGTGTCGAAGCTGAAACGGATACTCGACTTCAAGCCAATTCTCCATTATGGCACAGCTTGCGATTTGGCAGAATAACGTTAACTGAGGGTATTTTTGGCGCTTCTAAACACCTGGGCACTGAGGCAGTGGAGGCTTGTACCTGAGAAGCCAATACCCATGTTTTGGTGTGGTGTCTTTTTGTTACATTAGTGGAGAGCTGCTAAACCGATTTTTATAAAAAAATTTACAAAATATCTATGGCATCAAGCAATGAGTTTTTAATGGTCGTGGGAGGTTGGAAAGAGGGTTGAACTTTTAAAAACATCCTTACTTACTGTAGCTGCTAGCTAGAGATATTCAAGAAAAGGTTCTTTGGGCGATATATGTGTCTGCTAAAGCACTTTAAAAAATCCGTGTTTGTTTAATTAATATCTGCGGTTTTTTTTTGGTTTTTTAATGTTTATATTTTTTTAAAGTCTCATTCGTTACTTAAATATCTGGTCATAAAACAAAAATTTCATCTCAAAGTGCCATAAAAAATGTAGATATCTCAAAACGCGCATACTTACAGTAATACCAAAAATATAGTTACTACCTAAACTAATGCAAAACATTGAGTTGTTTAATAAAACGCGGAAATTATTTATAAAACATGGATTTTTTTTTGTGAAAATCACAAAAATATATGATAAACTCCAAAAAATGTTGTCAGCCTGAATTTTTTTATCTCTGTAGAAAATTCAAAGTGATAGATCACAAATGACCCCCAAAGTGAAGTACCGTTTTTTATCAAATCTTGCAATGTTTTATGTGAAACATTGTTTTTCGCCAATTTGAATAAAATTTTTTGTTTCATGTAAACCATTTATAATGTACAGGGTAAATCAGATATCGTGATTAAAATTACTACTAAAGACTTAAAATAAGTGTTATAGTGTTATAAAACACTTTTATGAAATTTTCGTTATGATTTCTGTATTGTGTATTTTGACTACGACAATAACATACTAAAATTTTATCCAAATTGGTGGAGCACAATTTTTTACAGAGGAGTCTTATGACAGGACCATCAAAAACTTAAAAAAACTGTTAAGAGATAAAACCTCAATGTAAGGTACCGCCAAATAAATTATAGGTTTTTGGTATTGCTAAAAAGGTCTTTTGACAAAGATTTTGCAAGAAAAAAAATCTTCACTGATTGATGTTAATACATTGTTTTGATTCCCTGTACAAATCTTGGCATAATAAAAACCGAAGACAGGCTGTTAGGATAAAAAATTGTCTCTCTGAAGAGATATTAGTGAAGTCTGGAGTACCACAAGGGGACCTATGTCAACAATTCTTTTCATTTGTTTTATTAATGATATTTCAAACTGTTTCTGTTGCTGTATAATCCTTCTATATGCAGACGATTAAAATATTTTTAGAATTGTTAAAGATTTTAGGGATTGTGAAAGAGTGCAGAATGATCTCAACACTTTTTCACAAAATTTAAAGACTTAAGAGTATTATTTGACCCAAGCTTAAGCTTTAAAAATCACTATAACTTTATCTGTATCAAAGCTTTTAAACTACTGGGTTTCTTAAAAAGGAGCCTATCTGAATTTAAAAATGTAATCTGTTTTAAAAATGTTTATTGTTCTCTTGTTAGATCAATATTAGAATATTGTAGTTCCATATGGTCCCCATTCTATAAATGTCATGTAGAAAATCTGGAAAGGGTATTGAAGAAATTCTTACGTTTTGTAGCTTTCAAACTTAAAATTCTATCTGGGGAAATAGTTTATTGTGATGTTTTAAAATTTCTAAAGGTCACAACTCTTGAAAACCGTAGAGTAATGTCTTGATCTAGCTTTTCTTTTCAAGATTTGAAATGCAATGTTTGATTCTCCTCAATTAATACATAGAATTGGCTTAAGGGTTCCACAGCGGAGTACAAGAAATAGGAATATTTTTAACTTAGAATATTATAATACAAATTACAACCTTAATAGACCTATACGAAGAATGTGTAGCTCTGCTAATAATGTGGATATTTTTTCCACCTCTCTGGATTCCTTCAGATATAAAATTAAAGTTTTGTATATTTAGAATAATAAAAAATTGTAGAATTAAAATAGTACATTTATTTATTTTGTTTTATTAATAATTTACTATTTTCTTGTGTATCTAACACTCCTTTTGTTTAAATAGTACGTATTTTTGACCATATTATTTAATAAAACTATTTAACTTTAGTCTTGATATTTTTTTGTCCGCCTTTAAAAGCTTGAGTTTTAGGATACATAAAACATGGTAAACGCTCTACAGTAGGTATATTTATTTCTTACAAAACAAAAGAACAGGCAATGATTTTATTTCACTTCACTTATTAAAAATAAAAATTATATAAAACTATTGTAATATTAAAAATGACAATTTTTTCCATTGAAGTCTAAAAAAAGATTGAAACAATTTCAGACAGTATAAAACCACTAGGCGCCCACCCCAAACATCATTTTGAATCACTCACAAATAGGCATCATTCCGCACTTGTACTTTATTATAAGTCATCTAATATGGGTTTGTCCTGGCGATGGCGTGTTAATATTTCCAATAGGAATATGCTCCTAAGGCAATTAAAACAAAAGAGAAATAAAAAAAAGAAGTTAAAAAAAACGCATCCAATTTTGAATTTCGTTTTTCCACCCAAGATTTTTTTCGGTTGAAAGTTATGAGAAAAAAGTCTTCTTGGGTGTTTGCCAGACATCTGTTATTTGACGGCTCATATGTCCTATCATATAAGATCCTCATAGAATTTCACTATTTTGACCTTTGGTACAATACATTAAAATACGGTTACATTTTACAAGTTTTTGTGCAGGGGTTCTTTCAAAAATTTTGCTTGTGGCTCTATAATGGCATTAACAAATGTGAAAATAATGTCATTTTTAATATCATTTTTCACAAATTTTCGTCTGCAATGCATTAGTAACTTGATTTTCCCAACATCTAAAATTAAGACGAGATTCGACCCCAACCCAGTCCTTGGCAGGTAAACTAACCCAGAAGTTTTTGGTTTAAGAAAAATTTGGGAAGAAACATTGACTCTTGCTAATCAATGCATCTCTCTAAATTACTTGCTATGAACTTCTTAAACTTCAAAAAAATTAACCCTGAGGCAATAAATTTAAATATAAGTTTAAAAAAATTCCACTAAACTTGAAGAAAAAATATTAGAAAAAAATAACTTGAAGTGATTTACCATATTTTTTCACTCCCATCACTGGAACTAAAAAAAAGTTTTACAGAAGTTTTATACGTCCCTAGATTCCTATAAAGGTGGGGAGGACTGACCTTATCAGACTTTTCTATGTCATAAGTGGGAAGTTTGGCTAGGTCAATTTTAAATAAATCTTTTCTTTCCAGTTTTTAAGCAAATCAACAAAAGTCTTATTACAGAATGAGATATAAATTCCCAATGTCTATAGTGGAGTTAAATATAAATAAAAAAAAGAGTTTTACCAACACAAAACTATTGGATTTTTGGGCTCCTCCACTAGTTCTACCACTGACTGGTTTCAAACAAATTCCCACTATCCATAGTAGCCATCATTTCTCATCCTGTTATCTATAATGTTTTGCCGAGCATTTGTTTATGATGGCATACTGATGATCCCCAACAAGGGTGAAACACATGTTTGCGTTTATTCTCCAAGTCGCACCCGGTATGTATTCTTGTGGTACTCCGGTGCATTTTGTAAAGTTCATTGTTTTTGTTATCGATTCGTTATAGTTGAAGGGCCGACTGGTGGATGGACTGTGTCTGAAACCAGTGGTGGTTGGTAAAACTCTTTTTTATTTAAAAACTTTATTGCTATAAGAATAATGGGTTAAACAAGAAGTGAACTAAATTTTACTTGTCTTAACAGATTGTACGGGGGTTATTTTACGCGAGAACCATCAAAGGTAAAGGTTTTCCTTTGGGTGGCGATGTCTCTAATGGGGTTGTATTTGAATTTCAGCTGTGATCTTCACACACTATTGCGCCCAGCCGTGGATAATTTTTTCAGCATTAGTGCCTCTAGAGCCACAATTTTCTTCTTGGTCACAAAGGGAAGGGCAAAAATATCTTAAATTTCCAGGGGAATTCTGACATTTATTTATTTTCACATCCGCGGAAAACGCACTTTTTCATTTTGATGCAGAAAAAGCTCGAGAAAAAATAAATACAACTTTTAACAGATTGTTTACTAAACAGAAATGACATTTAGTGACAGCTAAGCATTAAACTGAAGTTAGGAAGAGGCTGAGAAAAAGGTCACCACTCGCTACTTTTCTCGTAAAGTTAGTTGGCTAAAAAATTTTTTTGAGCGTTTTTGTAGAACTCCAACTTTAAAAATTTTTTTCTACAAAACCAAGAGTTTTTCAGAAGAAATAATAAATGCGTTTTGGATAACTCACTCTAAGGTACCAAATTCCGTTGCTTCCCAAAAATGTGGGAAAACCCCATTAGAACTGTTTTTAGACCTTTCTCTTGGAACGTTCCAGGGACGTATTTTTTAGGTCTGTGACTTTCGCGACCTATGGGGGTCCTCTGAATGTTTAATTGGAACTGTTTTTAAACCTTTTTCTTGGAACGTTCCAGGAACGTACTTTTTAGGGCTATGACTTTCGCGACCTATGGGGATCTAAAAAGGACGTCCCCTGAACGTTCATTTGGAAATGTTTTTAGACCTTCTTCTTGGGACGTTCCAGGGGCGTAATTTTTAGGTCTCGGACGTTCGCGACCTATAGGGACCTAAAACGGATGTCCCCGGGCTGTTATGTGTTATTAGAGAGGAATATCCAGATTATACATACAAATCTTTACAGACAATACGTGAAACGTTAATCCAGTGCGGTTTATATGCCTGGATGAGACGTGTACGTTAAGTGGTCCGTGATCTCGGGGAAAAAGAGTAATCATTTTACATGCTGAAAGTGAATTGGGTTTTGTTCCAAATGCGCTGCTGCGTTCTGAAAAAATATTAAACAATCTTCTGCAGACTATCACGAAGACATGACGGCAGAGTTGTTTGAAAAATGGGTTAAGGAACAACTTATACCAAATAATCCGCAAAATTCTGTTTTCGTACTTGACAATCTATCATACCATTCGCGCCAAAAGACAAAAATACCAAACAGCAAAAAGCAAAAGAACAAAAAATGACTGGAAAGCAAAGAGTTAGAAATACCAGAGAAGGCTTCCAAGAAAATATTATCAGAGCTGATTAAAAAGCAAAATTGTGAAAAGACTATGTCGTTGATAATCTCTTGGAGCAATACGGCCACACCGTTTTACGACTTCCGTCATTTTATTGCATTTTTAATCCGATCGAAATGGTTTGGGCCACAATGAAGAAATAATACACCACAAATTAGTGAGTCGCTTTTAATTACTATTAGAAATGTGATTGGCCAAATAGGCGAAAGTGACCCATTGAAAAACTGTTTAAACCATGTTATGGAAAAGGAAAATCAATATCACTTTCCACCATCGATTAATCCAATAATTATTTCATTTAATAATAATTCAAGTTCTGAGAACTCGTATAATGACAATATGTAAGAAAAATCACCACGTCTTAAATTACTAAGTTTAGTTTAAATTTTTGTATGATGTATAATATGAATTTTACTCAACTTTATAATATTTACTTTAATTTAACAATGCTTATACGTAATACAGCCGCTTTTTAGGTACATTTTGAGCTGGGCGTCTTTTAAATCACCAGTTTTCTATATTATTCTGCATAACTAAATATTCTTCAATATTATTTGCCTGCCTCCGCCTCTGTGTCACAAAGGCGATGCCGACGATTTATGAGATTTTGGTCTTCAGACCGTGCCAACTGACATTGGAAGCACTATGCCGGTTTGCGTTTGCGGTATTATATTACCCCATTTCCAGAAATATTCAACCGAAAAATGTACTAGAATTAAGCCTATTTATGATGAATTTTACTTTTGTACTTTACTGTCGAAAATGTATTAGAAATAGTAGAAATGTACTAAAACGGCAACGCTGATAGCATGCGATAATCCAATAAGTCCCTAATACCTACATGCAATTTTGGATACTTACTATTAACCTGACTAAAAATGTGTAAAAACCAGGTGGGTCAAAGTTTGCTCCGCTGACAATTATATCTGGATACTTCCCATTTAGAATTGTAGCATATTGGTCGTACATTTTTCTATAGCCACAGGAATAACTAAAAAAGAAGCAAGAAGACATTGAAATACTTAATATATTTCACATAAACTATGTAGTGTCAAGAAAAACTTTAATAACTTAGTAACGTTTCTAGAGGCCTATCATGTAAATTTTTGTGATACAATTATTTTAACCGAGAGCTTTTAACTACTCTTTTAAGGAATTTTCGTTACCAGGTTTCACAAGATTTTATACTGATGGCCCAATAAATAGGAATGATGGTGTTTTAGTGTTGGTTAAATCATGTTTTTATCCTAATGTAGAAATAAAAGCTTTAAATACAAAAAATAGCAGTAAGTAGAATAGTGATTCATTTTAAAGTACCTATACTCCAATTTTTTGATGAGCGGACTGACATAATTTTTGTCTCTGAAAACGTATTTCTTTGTTGTCAACAGTTCGCATGTCAAATAATTTGTTGTTGTCAGTTTGAAGTAACAGTTGAAACAATCAACGACATGACTTTTTTTACATATTTATTGTCGCTGTCTAAAACAATGTATCAAATAGAGATCCATAAAATGACGTTAGTCCGCTTATCAAAAAATTGGACTATATAAGCTTTGGCATAACAGCAATTTATAGATCGCCTGCAAAACTCAAAACTAATTTGATCAATGACTTAGCACTATACTTAAATTCTTTAGCTGAAAAAAATGTAGACATTTTTGCAGATGACTTAAATTTTATTATTTTGAGCAACACAGAACACTACCCTAACATAATTGGGATTTAGGTCAGTAATTAATTATTGATATAACAAGAGAACGATCTAAAACGTGTCTGGACCGCATATTTATTAAATTAAACATTAAGCTTAACAATTTGTCATTGCACTCCTATCATTAAAACAAATATCACAGATCACTACCTAACATGTTAAATTTAATAAACGATAACAGCGTGTTATCTACATAATCATTAAAAAACAGATTTTGTTAGATTTTGTGAATTTCTTGCTGTTGAAAGCTGGGATGATATCATAAAATGAGAAAATTCGGAATAAGCACACAAAACATTTATCTTAAGAATTAAAAATTATATTAACCTATCTACAAGTACACAAACTGTAAAAGAAAAAGCACCCAAAAAAATTAAACCATAAATTACACAAGGACTGGTGACACAGGGCAACAAGGCAACAAAAAAAGGGATAGACTAAAAAAAGAACCTTCAAAAAATTATTCATATTAGAAATAAGTAGAATATAAAAATTACAGAAACACTTTAAAAGAAATAATAAATATTAGAAAAAATAACTACTATAAAACACAAAGTGAAAAACATAAATACAATGTAAAAAAACTTATCAAATAATTTCTGAAGCTACAAACAAGAGAGATCCATAAAATGACGTTAGTCCGCTTATCAAAAAATTGGACTATATAAGCTTTGGCATAACAGCAATTTATAGATCGCCTGCAAAACTCAAAACTAATTTGATCAATGACTTAGCACTATACTTAAATTCTTTAGCTGAAAAAAATGTAGACATTTTTGCAGATGACTTAAATTTTATTATTTTGAGCAACACAGAACAATACACTACCCTAACATAATTGGGATTTAGGTCAGTAATTAATTATTGATATAACAAGAGAACGATCTAAAACGTGTCTGGACCGCATATTTATTAAATTAAACCTTAAGCTTAACAATTTGTCATTGCACTCCTATCATTAAAACAAATATCACAGATCACTACCTATCATGTTAAATTTAATAAACGATAACAGCATGTTATCTACATAATCATTAAAAAACAGATTTTGTTAGGTTTTGTGAATTTCTTGCTGTTGAAAGCTGGGATGATATCATAAAATGAGAAAATTCGGAATAAGCACAGAAAAAATTTATCTTAAGAATTAAAAATTATATTAACCTATCTACAAGTACACAAACTGTAAAAGAAAAAGCACCTAAAAAAATTAAACCATAAATTACACAAGGACTGGTGACACAGGGCAACAAGGCAACAAAAAAAGGGATAGACTAAAAAAAGAACCTTCAAAAAATTATTCATATTAGAAATAAGTAGAATATAAAAATGACAGAAACACTTTAAAAGAAATAATAAACATTAGAAAAAATAACTACTATAAAACACAAAGTGAAAAACATAAATACAATGTAAAAAAACTTATCAAATAATTTCTGAAGCTACAAACAACAATAAAAAAATGAACATAGAATTCAAAATTATTGACAATCAAAACAAAGAGTTTTTAAATGATTTTCATATGGCTAATTTTTGTAATAAATACTTTACAAAAGTTGTAATATTTTGTATAATAAAATACCCAACCTAAATAAAAACTTCGAAACCCAAAAATTAAACAAGTCTATGTATCTCTCTCCAGTTGATAGCAAGGAACTTATTCAAATACAAGTAGTTTAAAAAACCATAGCATTCCTGGCCATGACTTAATTACACTAAAATTTATTAAAGATGTTCATCTTCATTTAATCAAACCATTAAGACCAATCATTAAAATTATTTTTAAAACAGGAATTGTACCCAGTGACTACAAAAAGTCTATAATTACACCAATTTATAGGCCAATTAGTCTAATTGGTAAATTAGCCTAAGTTTGTGAAAAATATCTTAAAGTGAGACTAGTTAATTTTTTTCAAAGAAATAACTTATGTTTAAATAATCAATTTGGCTTTACTGAGAGTGCTGACACAAATGATGCGTTGTCAAGTTTACTTAAGGAAGTCAGTGATCAAAAGTACATTTCAGTGTTTTTAGATTTGGCGAAGGCATTCAACATAGGTCTCTCATAAAATACACAGATCGGGAAATTGCTGATTGAGATTGTTGCAAACATTCATGGGTCTGTAACATTATGTACATCTCTCCGTATGTAACAAGTAGAATGTAGTATATTTTTGCATTCAAATATTTACTTTTAAGTGTCTACCATAATCGATTATTTTTCCTTTACTCCAATGACACTATAGGGTTGTCTAACAAATTGTCAAAGCCAGCCATTAATCACGTGATGGTCCTCTAAAAATGGTGGCTTTAGGGTAAACAAAGTGATTTTCTATAAGACGTAATGCTAATAAAAATGAAAATTTTGAGAAAGCGGAAAAAGATTCAGATTAAAGAAAGTGTCTTTTTTATAGAGTAATCCTGTTTCTGAATCGGGAAGAACCGAGCATTTTGCCGAAATGTTAGAAATAAACTCAAAATTTGCAGTTTAAAAAGGCAATGTTATGTACTTTTATCTCTCTCGCACTTGCACAGTGTGGATAGGCATCGTCTTCAGTTCAGCCTGAAGATCGGGCCAGATGGGCTTAAAGAGACAGTTGCATTATCTGATTTTAGACAGATGACATTACCTGTAATAACACGGGTGTGATATTTGATTTAAGTCAGCAATACGTCTTATAGAAAAACGGTTTGTTTACCCTACAGCAGCCATATTCGATCAGCCAAATAATATGGCTGATCGAATATGTTAGACTGCCCTATTGTACTTTTTAAACAGTGGAGAGAAAAAGGCATTGCAAAAGATTCAAAACAGATTTACAAGCTATTTTAGTTTGCAACAAAAGACCGCCAATTAAAAATATGCTGGAAAAGTTACCTTAATGAGAAATAATCAGCTTACGATATGGTGATTTTTATTTTTAAATTAAAAAAGAGAATTCTTCCAGGATATCTATTATCTAAGTAAGGAATTAAAGTCTACCAAAGATATATAAACAATGACTTTCATATAAGAAATTCTGAAAACAGAGCAGACAAAATTTTTAGTAAAGGGCACACAACCTGTAGAAATAAATAAAATAAAATCGTTAGATATTTTTAGGCAGAAATGTATAAATTATGTATTTTAAAAGTTGGAAATTTAATTAGAATTTTCTATAATTCCTAGTTTCTAATTTTAGTATTATTTGCTCATAATTAATATATTTCTTAAAAAGGGAATAAGTAATACTTATAACATTTTATCAAAGGCGATTGATTAAATAAGTAAATTAAAAATAATTATAATTATTTAGTTTTTTTTTAATATTTTAGTCAGTACTTAACTACATTTTTACTTCCCTTGCTAAAGGGAAGTAATGTAATCATCGAAAAATCGCACTTCGAGATTTTCATGATCCTCCACGAATTTTGAGGTTTCGAATAGTGATAAGCACGAATCCAGACGCCGTCGCTCTGTCTGTCGGTCTGTCTGTCGCCTACTTTGTAGCCACTCTAACTCAAAAACTCCTTCACTAATAATAACCAAATTTTACATAGTGATTACTTTAGTTGACGCGCAGACCCCTATTGTTTTTGAGCATTCTCCCAGTAGACCCTTCGGAGCTACCCCCCAAAAACTTCATCACTAAAAAAAAATATTTTTTTTTTACCGTGTGATAGTTCCTTGGAAAGCTTATAAAAATTGTAGTTGAATATCGCAAAAATTTTTGACTACATATGTATATATATATATATATATATCACATAAAAAATGCAAAAAACAATTTAAAATTCAATTTTCTGTGCCATATATCTCGAGTTATGAAAGGAAATGTTAAATGGAAAGCAGCTTAGGATAAGATCCAGGTCACACCATATTGTCTTATAAAATTTCATACAAATCGGTTTAGCCGTTATTGCGTGATTAATGGACAAAAATCTTATGTATACAAGGATATATATATATATATATATATACAAGGTGTTTCAAATTCGATGCTCACCATGGGGATCTCCTAAACGGTAGGAGATACGAAAAGGTTTAAATTAGGGCAAAGTTGCGCAATTTGATATTTTGCTAAAAAATAAAAAAAAACTTGACAAATTCCGGATAGTTCCGGAGATAGGCGGAAAAAACCGAAATCTTCATTTTTAGTTTTTATTTTTTTGCGCCCTTATTCTTAAACCTATCAAAAAACGCTTAAAACTTTCTACAGGCACTTTTTTAAGATCTACCTAGTGAGAGGTCCGTTTTTGAGACTTGACGTTTCAGTGTGACACAGAAACACTGTGAAGTTAATTTTTTCTATTTTCCTGCCGTTTGGTTCACAAAGGATGACAGAACATATTGCAAGCTTATTTTAAAAAGTCACCTGACGTTTTGGGTTTATAGACCATCATCAGCACAAATTTAATTTTTGCTTTTAACTTACTCAAGATATTTTGTTATAAACCTACCTAATATTTTAAAAATGCGTTTTTTTCTTTGTTTTTTAATCTTTTAATTTGGGCTGATGATGGTCAATTAACTCAAAACGTCAGGTACTTGTCAAAATGAGGTTGTAAAATACCTCTCATTCTTTTATGAACCAAACGTCAGGAGAAAAAAAGCATGTGTCCATAAGAAAAAATGAACTTGACAGTGCTCCTGTTACACTCAACTGTCAAATCTCGAAAATAGACATCTCATTAGGTGGATCTTAAAAAAGTACCTGTAGAAAGTTTTAAGCGTTTTTTGCCAGCTTTAAGAATAAGGGCGCAGAAAAATAAAAACTAAAAATGAAGATTTCGGTTTTTTCCGCCTATCTCCGGAACTATCCGGAATTTGTGTACTTTGTTTTAGTTTTGAAGAAAGCATCAAATTGCGCAACTTTGCCCTAATTTAAACCTTTTTGTATCTTTTACCGTTTAGGAGATCCCCATGGTGAGCATCGAATTTGAAACACCCTGTATATATATATAGCACATGTAAAACGAAATGTTTTTAGAAACAATAAAGTCTGAATCTATGTATATAGCACATATAAAATGTATTGGAAAAGTCCGTGCACCCTAGAAAAGTCTGGATACACCTTGGAGAAGTCTGGAACGACTCTGGAAAAGTTTGGAAAGACCCTGGAAAAGTCTGGATACACTCTTGAAAGTCCGGAAAGACCCACCCTTGAAAAGTCTGGAAAGACCCTGGAAAAGTCTGGAAAGACCCTGGAAAAGTCTGGATATACTCTGGAAAGGTCTGGAAAGACCCTGGAAAAATCTGGAAAGACCCTGGAAAAGTCTGGATACACTCTGGAAGTCTGGAAAGACCCTGGAAAAGTTTGGAAAGACCCTGTAAAAGTCTGAATATGATCTGGAAAACTCTGGAAAAATCCTGGAAAAGTCTGGATACAATCCTGAAAAGTCTGGAAAGACCCTTGAAAAGTCTGGATACACTCTGGAAAGATCCTGGAAAAGTCTGGAAACACTCTGGAAAAGTCTGGAAAAACCCTGTAAAAGTCCGAATATACTCTAGAAAAGTCCGGAAAGACCCTGGAAAAGTCTGGATACACTCTGAAAAAATCTGGAGAAGTCTGGAAAGACCCTGGAAAAGTGTGGAAAGACCCTGGAAAAGTCTGGAAAGACCCTGGAAAAGTCTGGATACACTCTGGAAAGTCTGCAAAGACCCTAGAAAAGTCTGGTAGTCTGGAAAGACCCTGGAAAAGTCTGGATACAGCCTGGAAAAGTCTGGAAAGACCATGGAAAAGTTTGGATACACTCTAGAAAGTCTGGAAAAACTTTGGAAAAGTTTGGAAAAACTCTGGAAAGACCCTGGAAAAGTCTGGAAAAACCCTAAAAAAGTCTGGATACACCCTGAATATAATCTCGAAAAGTCTGAAGAAATCTGGAAGGACTCTGGAAAAGTCTAGAAAGATCCTGAAAGTCTGAATACACTTTGGAAAGTCTGGAGAGACCCTGGAAAAGTCTGTAAACACTCTGGAAAAGTCTGGAAAGACACTGGAAAAGTTTGGATAATTCTGGAAGTCTGAAAAGACCCTGGAAAAGCTTGGAAACACTCTGGAAAAGTCCGGGAAAGTCTGGAATGACTCTGGAAAAGTCTGGAAAGACCCTGAAAGTCTGGATACACTCTGGAAAAATCTGGAGAAGTCTGGAAAGACTCTGGAAAAGTTTGGAAAAGTCTGGATACATTCTGGAAAGTCTGGAAAGACCCTGGAAAAGTCTGGATACACCCTCGAAAAGTATGGAAAGACCCTGGAAAAATCTGGATAGACTCTGGAAAAGTCTGGAAAGACCCTGGAAAAGTCTGGATACACTCTGGAAAAGTCTGGAAAGAACTTGGAAGTCTGGATATAATCTGGAAAAGTCTGAAGAAGTCTGGAACCTCTCTGGAAAAGTCTGGAAAGACACTCTGGAAAAGTCTGGAAAGACCCTGGAAAAGTCTGGAAAGACCCTGGAAAAGACTGGATGCACTCTGGAAAGTCTGGAAAAGTCTGGAAACACTCTGAAAAAGTCTGGAAAGACCCTGGAAAAGTCTGGATATAATCTGGAAGTCTGAAGAAGCCTGGAACGACTCTGGAAAAGTCTGGAAAGACCCTGAAAAAGTCTGGATACACTCTGGAAAGTCTGGAGAGACCCTGGAAAAGTCTGGAAACACTCTAGAAAAGTCTGGAAAGACTGTGGAAAAGTTTGGATATATTCTGGAAAAGTTTGGATATATTCTGGAAAAGTCTGGAAACACTCTGGAAAAGTCTGGAAAGACCATGGAAAAGTCTGGATACACTCTGGAAAAGTCTGGAAAAACTTTGGAAAAGTCTGGATACACTCTGGAAAAGCCTGGATGTATTGTGAAAATGTCTGAGTACACCATGGAAAAGTCTGAATACACCCCTGAACCATGTAGATACACCCTAGAAAAGTCTGGATATACTCTGGAAAAGTCTGACCAATCCAATCTAACCCATGTATATATGAGTAGCGGTTTTTTATATAATATATGTTCTTCTGAGTGAGGGAAGTTTTGGAGTAAACCTTTACTCGATTTATTTTACTTAAGTGTGATGTATATAGCACAGCAGGCAAAATTTGATCTATTTAAGGTTTTTTGAAAAATACTTACTAAAAAGTGGGGGTTAGCTGCCATAGAGCTGTGGATTGGGTTAGCTGCCAAGGAGCAGCAATTATTATAGATTTGAAAATCCCATTATAAATGCAATGCTGCCAACTACAGGGCAATAAAAGCCTATGAATCTCTGCCAAAACAACATCAAGCAAATTGAAAGAATTTCTCATTTTAAAAAGGAAGTCACTGCTATTATACCTTTAACTTTGAAGACATATAGACTAAGTAATTTACTAGCAATTTCACATATGTATATTTATTTTATATATTTTTATATGTTTGTATATTTCTTTGACAAAAATATTTTGTTTGCAAAAGAAAATCATCAAATGGTTTTTTATAGTTAAATTTGGTAAAAATCATGTAGGTATTTTATGGTTTCAAAATGACTTTTGAAGGCACAACACTGGCCTTACTGCCTGCCATTGAAATTCAGAACTGATGGCAACCCTTGAGCTTAAGTAAGTAAGGAAAATAACTATAGTTGCTGCTGTTCATAGTGTTCTGTAAGCTGCAAGCGGTAAGAGCCACATGCATTTGCTGTTGTTTATTTTCCTTGTATCTTACCACATACCTCATGCATTTTACTACATACCTTATACCGCTTACCTTACGGAACTCTGAATCGGCCTTTGCCCTAACCTGCAACTCTTTTAAAATTAATGGTAATTATGCAGTATATGGTTTTCTGCCATTTTTGATTTTTAATGAAAAATTCTGTTAATTATGCAGTATATGGTTTTATGCCATTTTTGATTTTTTATGAAAAATTCTTTATGGGGGCACCTACTAGGGTCCCTAGGACCCCAAATTTGCCTGTGCAGGTTGGTTTTTTTTTTGTTTTTTATTAATTTTTTTCCAGTCCAACCAAACCTAATCCAATCCAACCCAAAACAATCAAAAAAATATATCAATCAATCAATATAAAAAAAAATCGGGCGCAGGTAGATTTGGGGTCCTAGGGACCCTAGTAGGCGCCCCCATAAAACCTTATACTGCATAATTACCAAAATTCTTTATAGAGGCACCTACTAGGGTCACTAGGACACCAAATCTGCCAACGAGAGAGAAAAAAGGGTGTTGGGGGTGGTTGTAATGTGTTTTTTTTATTGTTTGTTTTATTGTTTTGTGTTGTGTTGGGTTAGGCTGGGTTGGGCTGTGTTGGATTTGGTTCTTTTAGTGAAAAAAAAGGTAATTATGCAGTATACGGTTTTCTGCCATTTTTGGTTTTTTATGAAAAATTCTTTATGGGGACCCCTACTAGAGTCCCTAGGACCCCAAATCCGCCTGCGCCCGATTTTTTTATTTTTTTTTAAGAGAAAAAGTGTGTCCAGAGAGGGTGTAATGTGTTTTTTTGATTCTTTTGGGTTGGGTTGGATTAGGTTGGGTTAGACTGTGTTGGATTGGGTTGTTTTAGTGAAAAAATATTTGGTAATTATGCAGTATACGGTTTTCTGCCATTTTTGATTTTTTTTGAAAAATTCTTTATGGGGGCAACTTCTAGGGTCCCTAGGACCCCAAATCCGCCTGCGCCCGATTTTTTTTTTTTACGAGAAAAAAGGGTGCCCAGGGGGGGGTTGTAATGTGTTTTTTTGATTGTTTTGGGTTGGTTTGAATTAGGTTAGGTTGGACTGTGTTGGTTTGGGTTGTTTTAGTGAAAAAAAAATTAAAAAAACCAAAAAAAATAAAAAAAAAAACCAACCGGCGCAGACGGATTTGGGGTCCTAGGGACCCTGGAAGGTGCCCCCATAAAGAATTTTTCAAAAAAAATCAAAAATGGCAGAAAACCGTATACTGCATAATTACCAAATATTTTAAAAAAACAAAAAAAAAACAACGGGTGAAGACGGATTTGGGGTCCTAGGGACCCTAGTAGGTGCCCCCATAAAGAATTTTTCATAAAAAATCAAAAATGGCAGAAAATCGTATACTGCATAATTACCAAATTAATTCTTACCAATATAAAATCTTTAAAGTAGGCCCTCCAACGTTTTGACTAATTTTCGATAATGGCACCTCCTCTTCTTGGGACTGGGCTCCTTGTAATGTAAACAAACATAGTCCAAAAACTACCAAACACCAAAAATGTGAGTTATTGTAAATATTGGTCATTTTGAAATACTGTCTTTTGTTTAATGATTCTTAGATCTCACAATACAAATATATAATATTTTTTTTAACAAAAACAATATTTTTTCATATTTCCATAATCTGACAGCAGCTTGAAAGTTGCAGAGATCAAAATTCATAACCATAGGTTAAGGAGCTTCCATAACATAAAACCCGCACAGAACAAAAATGGGTTAGGGCTAATTTTACAACCAAAGGTAAAACTTCAGATTAAACCATAGTTTAAACTTCAGTTTAATCTTTGGATTAATCCATCGGTAAACAAGTTGCTCAATTTTATAAGTCGGAGTTAATCCACGGCCATGAAGAAAGACTAAATTTTCTTTACATATATAGGGTTAATTATTTTAACCAAAATGGCACCAACTAGAGCCAAACTTGATAAAAATGACTCAAGTAGTTTTTGAGATATCAGCGTTGGTTACAGACAGACATACAGCCAGACGACACAACAAAAACGTTCAGATTTGTCAAAAAGATATACATTATATATATATATATGTGTGAGCTCGATGTGAGAATAAAACTTGCTGGTCTGTGAGGTGTTCCAACTCTTGTCGAATTTCCTTGTGCACAATTTCGCATATCTCTTTAGATAATTGAAATCTCTTTTTAAAATCTACATATCGTCGGACTCCTCCAAAGGATTTTTTCTAGGACAAATAATATTTGGCCTTCGTGCTTCTACAATGTCAATAATTTCGTAATACTTCATCCAGTTGATCAAAAATAAATTTTAAGTCATTGATCATAGCGATTTCACTAAATACTTACAGTCTTTTTACCAAAAACAAATTTTTAATAACTTTTTTGACGTTAGAATCTTTCGGTAACTATTAAACTGAAGTTTAACAAACACTCAGACCGCCGGTAACGGTTAAACTGAAGTTTGTTGATAAACTGCACCTATAAAACGTAAAAAAGTCGACATCTGTGGTTTAAACTGAGGTTTGACGTTTAACTATGAGTTGTAAAATTGCGCATTAAGAAACAAAAGGCGACTTTTGACGTTGCTTACTACACCTCACCAGTAACATCATCGTTATTAAGCTGATCCACGGATGTAGAAACCTTTTACATCCGTAAGCTGATCACATACAAAATTGCATAGTGCATAGCATGCTGCATAAAAAGTTTAACCTTATGGAAATATATCTATGTATATGCAATATGGCGTCTCCAAATCCGTCTCTGATTGGTCGAACTGTTATGCTATGGGCGAGTTTGTAATCTCATCGATTGAGCAATCGATGCATCAAACAAGTTCTTGAAACGTTCCGATGTCATAAAACGCGTTCTTTTGGATATCCGATGCAACCGACTTGATGCCAACAATTGCAATCTGCTCCGAGGGCTGATGGCTATTGATGGATGGATTAATCATCAGTAATGGCTGTCAGAATCAGATGTTCAATCAAATGTTGACATCGGTGCCAACGTTTAGATGAATTTCAGATGATTTTAAAAACTTGCCCTATGTGTTATGCAAGTTTGAGTGTAAATTTTTGTGAGCTTACTATAGTTACTATTGTTCTCTTGTTCTAAATGCATTCGGCTGAGAGAGATCCAGCATTCTACAACATACTAAGAAAATGGCATGTCAGACCCGCCTGTACATCCTTCGTCCCCGTATATCTGTTAATAATTATATCAATGAGAAAATCTTTTATGGACAGACGGGTGCAGGAGGGGCATTTTCTGGTAAGCTTGATCTCTCTCCGACAGATGCAATTAAAGGAGAGAGCAATAGTAACTATAGTAAGCACACAAAGAATTGCTACTTGTTTAGGGCCGGTTTCTCAATATTCTTAGACAGTTTATATTGCTAATGACTTACGAGGTGCCTAGCGGTAGACATAGAATTTGCCGGATCGTACGTTTCTGTCTTTTACATTATTTTACTATTGATTTTTTGTCGCGATAACTAAATCCTGTTGGGAAACGACATACCGCTCCCCCCTCTTTTAAGGTGACCAACCGTCCCGGTTTGGCCGGGACAGTCCCAATTTTTAACCATTTGTCCCGGGGAAAAAATCCGTCCCGGATAGTCCCGATTTTTCAGCAAAAGTTCCGGTTTGCCCCGGTTTTGATACCACTGTATTTTGTAACTTTAAAATCAATGCAATAAAAAAAGCGGATGTTCTCTGCCATCTATAAATTTGAATTGAAACCTCACTTAAATTATTTTTCCTTAATAAGTATTTTGGAAAATACATCTTAATATTATTAGGGGTGCATATAAGAAAAAATACATGATATAAAATACATCGTGGACGGGTGTGACACCCTCAAATGCACAAAAACGTCCATTGTACCTTCATTGGACTTCCATGTCTAGACATTCTGGACGTCCATAAAACGTCCAAAGGTGGCCGGCGGACGTACAATGGACGTCCAATGAACTATACATATGGCACATTTTCGCCTGTTAAATGGACACTTTCTGGAAGTTATGTCCTACCCATTAAGTCTAACGTGTTTTGGACAATCATTTTTTAAATTAAATGCGCGATTTGACGTCCAAAGGGCGTCCAATGAACGTCGATTGAAGTTTGGGATTGTAGGCTTCGTGCTCAAAATAAAAGGAACATTGATATAGAATAACGCCCAGTATATAAGTCCCTTTTATCGCTTAAATGCGTTGACGTAGCTAACTCATGTTATTTTTAAGGCAGCAAAACAATTTAAAATAATACAGAACATATTTAGTTCACCCGCAGGTAACGTCCAACTTCATCGGTTAATAAGGGAATCGTTATTTCTTAGCAAGTGCGCACGCTTCAAATAAGGGATAAAGTGAAATTGGGCCAAAAAAGAGGTGCAAAAGGTTCTTTAGTGAGAGCAAGGTTAATACGGTAAAAGAGAAATAAGGCAGCAACAAAAATTTGGAACGTAGGATTTTTTGAAGATTGCAAAAATAGCAAAACAATTCGATAAAACAGCAAAACTCTACATTAAAACAAAATAGTAGTTTTAACAACTAGTGGCTAAAATAGTGCTTTTTTTACAAGCGGTTTAAATAACGAGCGCAGCATGGTATTTAAAAACGCGAATAAACAAAGCACAGTTTAGCCGCGAGTTGTTAACACTATTTTTTTTTAATACCTTTATCAAAATATCCAAGAAAAACAGGAAAATACTTTCAAAAATCTCGACCGAAGAGAACTTTTCGCAACACACTATCTCAGCTAGCAAGGACACGTCGCAGGACGTCTTAATCACATATCATAATTAAGTCAAATTCGTCGAGGTCTAATTTTAGTCATTATTATGTAGTAGTAGTAGCACAGAGTGCTGAAAATCAGTTGTAGAAGTGTTGCCACAGCCAAATCTGTAGCAATATGGCTTTAGCTGTTGTCTGTGGCAACACTTCTACAGTATTATAGAAAGGTTGTAACATCTGTTTTTACCCCTCATTTTTTGGTTGTCACCATGTTGTGGGCAGCAATTTAGCTGTGTATTTTAAGTTTAAAATATAGCTGCCATCGTATTAGAGAACATATTTTTATAACTAAATAAAAGTTAGAAAAAGGAAATATGGATACCAAAGTTTCAAGTCATAATAATATATTAACTTCCCAAGTAGCACACGTCGTCCTCAGGACGTCCCAGTAAGGGCTGAACGCCCCGGGTTCAAAACGGTTGGAAACACTTATACGTCCTCGGGAAAGCATAACTATAAAATTGGTTTATACTTATTTCGAGATTGGTTTTGATTGGTTGCCATTTTATTTGGTTTTTATTGGTTTTGTAAGTTATTTATAGTGATAAAATTCATTAATGCTCAAACGCTCTAGGTCCAAAATATACGTTCTGGGGACGTTTGACGTGGGACCAAAATTCGGATTAAACCACTCAAACAGATTTAGGACGTCCCCAGGACAGCCCTACTATAAAATTGGCTTAATAAGTGTCATTTTTTGGCATAGAACACGGCGCTTGCGTTATTTCCAAATGTGACGTCACTGGTTCAACCGCAAAGTCATCGGTTTTTTCCATCGCCAAAATGCATTTTCAGTGACAGTTTTACAAACCTAACCTAACTTTGTTTTTATTTCTTATCCCCGGTTTATAATTCCTGGGTTATCTTATCCTTTGTTATTTTCATATATAAACTCACCATTAAATAACCTACTTGACGAAAGTTGCTTGCAGTGTCCGAATCTTCCTCTGAATTTGGCACATTACCAAATCAGACTCCATCATGTTATTATTGAAAAAAAAAAGAATAGCCGGTGCACCATCCCAAGTAGCACACATCTGTCCCAAAAACGTTTTTGGGACGTCTGCCACTGGACATCCCCGGGACCTCCTAAAGACGGCATAT
Organism: Oxystoma pomonae; assembly: GCA_963921995.1. NCBI lineage: Eukaryota > Metazoa > Arthropoda > Insecta > Coleoptera > Brentidae > Oxystoma > Oxystoma pomonae. The sequence goes on along the minus strand of OY998166.1, from coordinate 72,661,791 downwards.
GTCCCAAAGCGGACGTACCTAAGACATCATGTGAATATGTTCCGCAGACGTGTTCCGTATAATACGCCCCAGGGACGCCTTTGTCGTACGTCCTGTGGACTAATTATTTTGTAACATTGGACCTCCCAGGGTCGTCCTAAAGACGGCGTAGGTACCAAAGCGGACGTACCTAAGACGTCCTGTAAATATGTCCTGCAGATGTTTTCTGTGTACGTCCCAGGGACGTCTTTGTCGTACGTCCTGTGGACTAATTATTTTGTAACATTGGACCTCCCAGAGACGTCCTACAGACGGCGTAGCTCCCAAAGCGGACGTACCTAAGACGTCCTGTGAATATGTCCTGCAGACGTTTTCTGTGTACGTCTCAGGGACGTCTTTATCGTACGTCCTGTGGACTAATTATTTTTTAACATACAGAAATAGTACCGTCGATTCAAAGCGAACGCGCATCGCGCTTTATGTGCGACACATGCAAGCTAACCATATATCAAATAAAATACGTAAGTAACATTTCTCTCACTGTCTCATGCAAAATATCTACTTATACCAGTATAATTTTGTATTAGATATGTGTATGGCTCATGCGAGTCTAAGGTGTGTGATATTAGATAGATATTAGTGGCTAGGTCATAGTTTAATTTATGTTAAGTTTAGGATACTTAGGTGGTTTAATTTAGTTTGTGAATACATATATAACTACTACTATTGCCGCTATTAAGGTCCTAAACGTACGTCCTGTAGACGTTTTTTGTGTACGTCCCAGGGACGCCTTTGTCGTACGTCCTGTGGACTAATTATTTTTTAACATTGGACCTCCCAGGGCCCAAGCAGCATTTTTCTGACTTACGACCTAATCTGACCAATGCGACGTCGTATTTAAGTTGAGTTTGGGTTCCCTGGTGGAACACACCTCCTTAAATCATGATCCAACGTCCGGTTTGACTAAAAACTACGTTGCAGTTACAAAAAATAATTGAACCAGACGTGGAGACGACGTCAGCTATTGTAATATAGTTTTAAGTACAGGTTTCATCGACCCATTGACGCCGGTCAATAGCCCACCTTAGTCCAGTTCAAATATTAGTGCACGCTTAGTCGTTGGACGGACGTCCTTATGTCTACCATATTTTTAAGAATTTCCGCCAACTACAAATAACGTCCGGTAGAGTCCCTAATAGATAAAAGTAAAATTAAGGAAAAATACAGACGATGTCCCATCGTCAACAGATACGACGTAGTTTTAGGTGGATTTGCCAATAGTCATAGGTATATCGCCGACGTATTTTTTTGTATTTATAACGTACGTATAATAACGTCCGCTAGATTCCTACTGGTGTCTTCTGGTTGCCGAAGGAAAAATGCCTAACGATGGATGCACATCAATTTACGTCGACATTTGGCCTACCGTCTAGCATCAAGTAGATAGTTCAAAACAGTAAGCAAGGGTTCTTTTAAAGATGCCAAAGAAAAGTTCATTAGGACATACTCACTCATTTTTTTTTGCGATTTTGCCGAAATTTGTTCACTGTTCACTGCAAGAAATATTTGAAAAAACGGTTATAATTATTTCGACATAATTGACATTTGACGTTTAAACACTGTTACTGGAGCTACGTTCGGTATATAGATCCGATCAATCAGACTGCTCCAAATCGGTCGGCAATTCGTAGCGGAGGTAGGGGAGGTAAATCTGGCGCGTTTGTTTAATGAATCCAGATCAATCGGAGCTAGATCATAGAAATCAGATTTCTATGAGCTAGATAGCTCTGCTCTGAATTTTAGATGGATTTTCCAGATTAATCTAAACTTTTAGGGTTATGTTTTTATTTATTTTTAGTTTTGTCTTGGAACTTTTTTGGATTTTAAGAAAAAGTAGTGGAAAATCAAAACCATTTAAGTACGTTTTTATGTAAGCTTCAGTCAGACATAATATAGATTGAAGACGATTGCGCCATCGGCAACGACTGGCGCGAGCTTTTTGAATCGAAAGCTGAGGTGTGATTTATAAACTGGAGTTGAGTTGAGTGGCACATTTTGAAATGTTCTTTAAATTGCCTGTCTCTTAATCGTAGAGCTTTTTCTCCAGCAAAGTCAAAGAGCTATTACAGTCTTCTGAACAGTTAACCTTGCCATCATTGCTATACAAACACAAAAAATGAGTCAACAGGAGAAGAATGAAAATATGTAAGTATTGTTTATAATTTTTGGATTACCATTTTTGTGTTTATTACTTTGAGAGCTTTTTTGGTATAAAAGCTACATGCAGTCTAGAGTTGCTGCAACGTAAAAATTCCTGTTTTATTTAAGTTTTAATGCATAATGCTTTTTTGATTTCTATTTTTCTTTAAAAAGTAGAGAGAGAAGAAAAAATTGTGCGTTGGGCTTTAGCCATTAAAACTTGAGTAAATAGGCCTTAAGTCATAAGACATAAGCAGTAAGAACTAAAAAGCATGAATTTTTTGCTTACTTCTGTGAACTATAATCATCAACATTGATAAGCCATAGTTCATTTTCCCTGCGTCTTATGGCTTACTTTTTATGGTGCAGCAACTCTAGACTGCAGCTTAACCTTAAAAGTCAATCAAGGTAAAATTTAAGACAAGAAGAAAGTTGTAATTTTCTCTTGCTAAAATACAGTTCTTTGGGTTAAATTGTTGTTTCACTAACTCTACACCCAACCAAACAAGTACTATTGTTTTCTTACGATTGTATTATTCTTTTTTTACAGTTTCAAACAAAAAAACTTCCCAAAAAGTCATAAGAAAAATGATAGGCAAGGTATTCAAGGAACAAGTTGCATATTGCCACCACAGTGTAGCTACACGGGACCAAAGAATAGCTTGAAATGCATCGGGATTTCTACAAGTTGGTTTATTAATTGGAGGTGAATAATATATTTTTCATTACTCAAAGTCTTCTGTAAAAATACAGGTTGTGTTTATTTTGTAGTAGAAATAATCCTAAAACTAGTGGCTTAATTGATTTTTTTATATTACTTTTTTTACCTGAGAATTTTAATTAATAAATAAATATAATTAATATTAAGTTTAATCAATAAAACAGATATTACATAACTCAGCAAAATTTGATATTATACAATACATACACTTATTTTTTTTTAAATACAGAACTTACAATTAAAATTGCAAGAGCTAGCCTACAACATTAAAAATAAAATTGCAAAGGATAGCCCACAGCATTAAAAAAGTTAAGTCTAAACATATTTGGACACTAGAGCTACAGCTTAATTAAATGAAAGTTAATTTTAAAAAAAAACCCACCAAAGTAAGACAAAGATTTCCGTTCCACAGACCTAGTAACATTTTCTGAAAAAATTACTATGCAGTAAACGTAAAGTTTGTACCTTTAACTACCTATACTTATGAACCTAGTATAGTATAGTATATAGATAGAAAAAATTGTCTGCCCCTCTCCTCCTATTTGAAAAAATTGAATAGGTGCACACGCTCCATAGGAAATTGGAAGGGGTTCTTTCTAGGCCTTTTTATGTAAAATAAATTCTTGAGTCTCTATAGTTTTATCAGAATAATGTCCATCATAACTAAGAACAATAAAAAATATGTGACATATTTTGTGAAACTGATTCTTAATAAAAAATGTAATTTGTAAAATCCTTTTTTTTTGCATTGTTTCAGATATAGCTTGATCACGATTCAGCCTGCAGCAGGGTGATGAGTTCTGGAAAACTGCAATGGACTTTTCTAGTGTGTTTGTTAAATGATATTTTTTCTACACCAAATCAAAGTGCCTGTACTAATTTTGAAGAATAAAAAAATTATATAAATTTCTGTTCCTTATTATTGCAAATTGGACCGCAACTTGGTTTGACTTGTCAAAGCACTTGTGTAATACTTACCAATAAAGAAACTAAACTAAACTTTCAATTTAATTGTACTTTAGAATGTGCTTTCATAATAAACTAAGGTATCACATTCTAAACATCAATTAAATTTAAACTAGGTTTAACATTGCGGTGCAATATGCAATGAATATTTGTATAAATCAATACATTTAATCCACATGGCAGCATATGGCTAGCCTATGATACAAAAGTGGTAAAATCTGAATGGCCGAAAGCGGTAATCCCCTGTGGCTGATGTTTGGAATGAAGGCAGCACGCCCCCGCCCCAGCGCGACGCTTCGGCGGGTACCCTCGGCCCGAATCCGTCACTTCGCAAAGTCTTCAGTTTGCCGATTTAGGCCCATGGGGATTTGGTTTATTGGGTAATCTTCAAACATTATTTGTTGTCCGTGCACTACAGCACAAATAGCCTCTAAAACCATATTATTCATGATACCTTTCAGGTTCAAAAACCCAGCAACCGACAAAAAAATAAACATTTAAACACAAAAAAATAGGTTAGAAAGTTTAAATCTGAACCCGTTCGGTAATGCGACTTGCTCGGATTAATCGACGATCAGCTGATCAAAAATCCGTCTGATCTGCGATCTATATACCGAACTTAGCTTGGATTCCGAGCCGTCGACGATCGGACGAATTCCACTTAGGTCGACGGGCCATTGGGCCATCGTCGTACCTACGTGAAAGCCGCACCCTACGAATGAAAAAAATTGGGCGTCGGGTCCAGAGTTGTCGGCGAGACGTTGAGCCATCGTCAATCCTACGTATAAGGTTTATACCATGGCCCGACGTCCAAAATGCATTCGAATAAATCATTAATACGGATCGAGTGAAGACCATCTACTAAACTTGGAGATCCGGTACGAATTGGTTATTTTTTGGGCCTCAGCGGAAATCCTCCATACTTAGGAATTAGCTGTCTTCCGCCATTAGACAAACGCAGGTTAAATTTTCCAATTACGTTGATATTGACAATCAAATATGGTTAACATTGCAACCAATAGGTCTTTAGAATATAGCTTAAACTAAGAAATGTCAAATATGTTTGCAAATTAAAAAAAAATATATGTATATTTTTTTTTTGAGTTTTTTGTTCTATAAAATCTAAGAAATTTTGAGGCGCATGTATTTTTCGGAATTATCTTATCAATGGTTATCGGTAAACTAATCTTCGTTAGTAATTTTACATCCCCATCGTGCGTTAAAGGCCTGTATTGTTATGATTATTATAAACTGCTTCTAAATAATAATATTCTTTGTTCTCCATATAGGTAGCTTGTATTCACAATCAAGTTTACCCGATGGAACTAATAAGATATAAATAGGTATAATGAGATTACCTCTACCTACTCCACCTCGGCTAAAACTATATTTTACGGTGACGACTACTCCATCCTGGACATTTTGTAGACACCTAGGTAATTCCGATGGCGGTCCAACGTCGTACGATCGACCCGTGTACCTATTACCGCCAGGTCAGTTTAAGTACATTGATAGACCCTAATAATTAAAGCGTTCGACGTCGACACGACTCGCATTTGAATGTGTCATATAGTTACAAAAAGAAGCCGGTTCGAGGTCAAACGGACGTTGGGGACCGACGTCCGATTATTAATGTGTACGAACGCACAACGTCATATTACGTCAAATTGCTACTTGGGGGACGTCCTAAAGACGGCGTAGGTCCCAAAGCGGACGTACCTAAGACGTCTTGTGAATATGTCCTGCAGACGTTTTCTGTGTACGTCCCTGGAACGTCTTTGTTGTACGTCCTGTGGACGAAAGATGGCGTACGTCCCAGTCGGACGTCCTGTGGACTAATTATTTTGTAACATTGGACCGCCCAATGACGTCCTAAAGACGGCGTAGGTCCCGAAGAGGACGTCCCGGGAATATACGAATGTCCGGAAGTGGACGTCCCAAGGACGTTTTTGGTACAGATGTGTGCTACTTGGGTTACTTATTTGACATCATGATAATCCGTAAAAAAGGCCATTACAAGAGTAAATTTAGATGTCCCAGGCAGTTTATTGATAAAACCCATCATAATAACTCACTTAAACACACGCGCCTCAAAGAATCAGCTTATTACTGTTTTTGTTTATTAATTTTTTATAGATTATGTTTACCTTTTTCAAGGAATTTTGTTAAAAAGTGTTAAAAATGCCTAAGTTATGGATTATGCATAATTTGGTGCAGCTGAGGATCTACTTTTATCGTGACACAAAACATAGCTTTAATAGCTAGTTTAATAGACAACTTTGCTTTAGTAAAAACTTGGTTATTAAAGTAAGTTGCCATAACAATTTGACAGGTAAAAAGGCAGCTTAAATAAAGCTAGCTACTTTACAGCAAAAACGTAGTTGCCGTAATGTTGTGACAGCTATAGGATAGCTGTAAAATTTAATGTGTACATATTGTGCTGCTTGGGCATGTTAGAGACAAATTTGACACGTCTTATGATCTACCTAATTTGAGGAATAGAACTTTAAGTTTTGGGTTTATATATATTTGCAAATCTTCAAATTTTGATCAAAAAGAATGTAATTTTGTTTATTTTTTTAAAATTAATTAAAAGGTAGAATTAAGATTAATTTTTTTCGTCATTATGACGTGATCTACAATGACCTATATGTTTACGCCTTTGCGTAAATTCGGAAAACAAAAAATGCGGAAGAAATTGCACATGTAAGATATTCTTATTTATTTCGAAAAGCGGTAATTCCCCGGTGAAATGGCGCGTTTGGTTTATATATATTCTATTGCCGGCAGAGTGAAGAAAGCCAAATTTTTGTCCTTTACAGCTTTATGCGAAAAGCAGAAAGAGAGAGGTGTGAGTTGCATACGAATTCGCAGAATGATACCCGACAAAGCCCGAAGGTGTTGTCGTACGTCGTAGGTGTGTAAGGTGTTAAGGTGTGGTGCAGTCGTCACACCACAGTACCGTCACATAGAAGTCGCTGAGTGCGTGAATTTAATCGTGTCTCGTGTCTGGGGCAAGTTCTGGCTTCTGTCAAAAATAATTTGGTGCTTTTTCAAGATTACCCACGCAGTTATGTGTAGCATAGATTAAGGAACTAACCTATGATGTGTAGTTTTTAGCTTCAAGTGTCTTAAAGTTTTAATGATTTTTTTTTATATAGTGTATTTTAGTGGTATTATCCCCAGAAACAATGCCGGCATGGCAAAGTGCCTTACAAACATTGGCATCAATTGGCAATGAGAATTTGACGCACGGCAATCTGTGCGTTATAAATACCTTAAACACTCCTGTTTGAGCCACCAGCCGAGCGACGGCAACATTTAGCATGGTTTAAATGTAGATGAGCACTGGATACTAAATACCGGCATTGCAGGCAATATTGGCAAAAATGTATGGGGTGATTCACCATATTTTTCCCACTACATAGCTCATTTATTATTAGAGATAGAAAAATAGTTTAAATACAAAAGTTGATTAGTTCTTCACAAATTTTAAGAAAATTCAATAAAAATTTTCAAAATGTGAAATTTAGACTTACCCCACAAACAATGCCGGCATGGCAAAGTGCCTTACAAATATTGGCATCTATTGGCAATGAGAATTTGACGCGCGGCAAATGTGTGCGTTATAAATACCTTAAACACTCCTGTGTGAGCCACCGGCCGAGCGACGGCAACGAATACGTTTAAAATGATGGCAAATACACACTTAGCATGGTTTAAATGTAGAGAAGCACTGCATACTAAATACCGGCATTGCAGGCAATATTGGCAAAAAATGTATGGGGTGATTCACCATATTTTTCCCACTACATAGCTCATTTATTATTAGAGATAGAAAAATAGTTTAAATACAAAAGTTGATTAGTTCTTCACAAATTTTAAGAAAATTCCATAAAAATTTTCTAAATGTCAAATTTAAACATTAACTTTCTTATTTTAAATTGAACACCCTGTATATTTTTTTAAATTTCGGTAGATCTTGTAGGGTTTATCTTAAGCAGTTGCTCTTAAGTCAACGTTTTTCTTGAAAAATATACAGGGTGTTCCATTGGAAATAAGAAAGTTGATGTCGAAATTTGATATTTTGAAAATTTTGGTTAAATTTTCTTAAAATTTGTGAAAAACTAAGCAACTTTTGTATTATTTTTTTTTCTATCTTTAAGAATAAATGAGTTATGTAGTTGGGAAAATATGGTGAATCACCCTTACCACTAAGTGCCAAACCCACGCAAAAATTAAAAGTTTAAAAGTGCACCTCCTTGATTGGTCGGCTCAATAGGGATACAGATACAAATTCCGATACCACTGATAATTGGCTTTTTCTTCCTATTTAAAGTATTTATGTATAAAATAAAAATTGTAATGAGTGTGGATCAAAAATAAAATAATGCACATAATTTACGAATGCACATTTATTTTATGTTATCCTTAAACGAACAAAAATTCCTAGAGAAACCATTATGTAATAAATAAATAAATGTTACTATAAACAAACACTTATATTTATATCCTAACATGAAGACAGGAATGGAAACCATATGAATAATATTTGTCGTCTTGGTCATGCTAAAGATAGAGGAAAATTCTTTCATAAATTGATTTAAATATTTATTAATAGGAGGTTTTCCATACAACAGTAAATTGCAACAGGGAAAATTTTATTTAGAATCTCTTTGATTGTGAATCAAAAAAATAAGGTTTGCTTCAGTTGCTTTATATAAAAATTCCTTGGTCAAAAATTTAAAAACTTAGTACTTCCATCTTCTTGTTATAAGATAAGATGAAGATTTATTCAGCATCTTTTTTCCTGGATTTTCTGCCCCCTTTTCAGTCACAGGCACCCCGTAACCAAGCCTTAGTAGCATCTTCAACGACAGAATGAGGAAAAGTTCTCTCACAAGTCAACGTTTTTCTTGAAAAATATACAGGGTGTTCCATTTGAAATAAGAAAGTTGATGTCGAAATTTGACATTTTTAAAATTTTGGTTAAATTTTCTTAAAATTTGTGAAAAACTAAGCAATTTTTGTATTTTTTTTTCTATCTTTAAGAATAAATGAGTTATGTACTTGGGAAAAAATGGTGAATCACCCTGTACCACTAAGTGCCAAACCCACGCAAAAATTAAAAGTTTAAAAGTGCACCTCCTTGATTGGTCGGCTCAATAGGGATACAGATGCAAATTCCGATACCACTGATAATTGGCTTTTTCTCCCTATTTAAAGTATTTATGCATAAAATAAAAATTGTAATGATTGTGGATTCAAAATAAAATAATGCACATAATTTACGAATGCACATTTATTTTATTTTATCCTTAAACGAACAAAAATTCCTAGAAAAACCATTATCTAATAAATAAATAAATGTTACTATAAACAAAAACTTATACACTTATATTTATATCCTAACATGAAGACAGGAATGGAAACCATATGAATAATATTTGTCGTCTTGGTCATGCCAAAGATAGAGCAAAATTCTTTCATAAATTGTTTTAAATATTTATTAAGAGGAGGTTTTCCATACCACAGTAAATTGCAACAGGGATAATTTCATTTAGAATATCTTTGATTGTGAATCAAAACAATAAGGTTTGCTTCAGTTGCTTTATATCAAAATTTCTTGGCCAAAAATTTAAAAACTTAGTACTTCCTTCTTCTTGTTATAAGATAAGTTGAATATTTATTCAGCATCTTTTTTCCTGGATGTTCTGCCCCCTTTCCAGTCACAGGCACCCCGTAACCAAGCCTTAGTAGCATCTTCAACGATAGAATGAGGAAAAGTTGGTTGACTTCTTAAAGGATTTTTTACAGAATCTAAAAAAGTTTAAATTGTGTTAAGTATAGCTGTAAATTATTTTTTTGGATAAATCAGTATTTTGTTTTAGGAAAAAGTAGCCCTTTTTGCTTAAAAAGTGACAAAATATCAGTTTCTCAAAAAATAAATAAAAACTTTAATCTAGTTGTTTTATTGGCAAATTTACGTTAAAATAAAAAAATAGTAGCACAGACGAGTTTACTCAAATTAATTTTAAAAAGATTTTAAGATATTAACTAAAGACAGCTCGGTTTCACAAGAAATTTAAGGGTCATCATTCTCTGGGTCAGCAAGAGAAATTTCAGGGTTAGAAAATGACTTGGACGTAGACTGAATTGATGAATCTTTAGATGGCTCGATCCAACACTTCAACTAAAAAGCCAGTTAACTCTTTTTTGATATAGTATCCTTTAGCCTACTATAGAGGCCATAGTGACATCAAACTGAGAGAAAATTCACGTTTTACCTGTCAATTTGGTTATAAAAAAGGTAGGAGTTAACTGGTTTTTTAGTTGATAGCGGTTTTGCTCGATTACAAAAAAAAATTTGTAAATTATGAGTGTCAGTATCACTTAAGCATTTTATATCATGATGTGACCTTTGATTTTCTTGTAAAGTGGCGTCTAGATCACGATTTAATGCTGGGTTCATACAGGCAAATTAAAATAAAAATTAAAAAAAAAATAATAATTTAAATTAAAATAAAAGTTGAATGAGCTTATGGGGAACAGTGTAGGCATTTATACAGCATAAATAAAAAGATAAGTAACTTTCATTTTTATCTTAAAACGGATTTGAGCATGTCCCTTTGACGCACATAACCTCACTTTCATTTGTTTTTGTAATTTGAATGGGGGTTTTTTGCATTTTTTGGTTTGTTTTTAACAGATATTACTAAGGAAAACAGCATGATGGAGTTAAGTTTAATTATTTCAACTATTGGTGTCATTCACTTTTGTATACATATGCAGAAGCTGTGTGCTGATCGGTTCAAAGTTATTTTTATTTGGCTGTATAAACCAGAATTATTTTTTATTTTAATTTTTATATGCCTGTATAGACCCATCAAAAACGACAATTTTTGGTCGCTTTACTGGTAGTTCTGAACATTTTTAAGTCTACTCTAGGCCCACCTTATTTAAGAACGAAAGAATATGAGTACTTACGCAGTATCGGCTTCCACATCCATGGTGACTTGAAACTCAAACTAAATTTAAGCCAATTTTAAAAGAAAATTTGCAAAACACAAAAAACAAACCACGAAAAGGAACCCACATAGGAAGAATCCGCAGAATATTATTAAAATTTAAAAAATGCGGCGTTGAAATGGCACGATATTCGGCAATGCGTTTGATCGGACCGGAAAGGTGGTTTAGAAATGTATGCAATTTTTAAAGGAACGATTGTGTTTCACTTGGTATGTAAAACACGTTTTTCAGTTATTGGCAAAATAACATAAATTTGCCAATACATCAGCACTAGTAAATAATCATTGGCAAAATAGCGCAATTTTGCCAATAATACTACTGTAGTAAATAGGGATATTTTGGAACGCTTAAAATTTTGACAACTTTGACAGCCGCTGTGGTACTGTCCAACAACCACTACCACTACCACTCATCGATTTTACCAGAAATTTTGGAACACATTCAAAACTGTCACTTGTAAAAAAATTTAAAGATGAGAAAAAATTAAAAATTTGGCTTAATTTGACAAAATAAATGTTTTATATGTTGGAACCTTGTAATATTTTATTATTTTTATAATTAATTAAGCCAAAATTCTCTAAAATTAACCAGAAAAATAACCACAACCACAACGGAATTGATTCGTAGCTTACGACAGTGGTAGTGGTTAACTACCACAACGGAATGACGTTTAGTTATTGCGCAGACGCAGTAATTACCACAACCACTACGAAGTGTCAAATAAGCGTTCCAAAATATCCCTAATAACCAATGGCATTCACTTGCCAATATTGGTTGGTGTTATACTCGGGTTTTATCGTATTTTCGTGTATTACCGACATGTATTATAGGTTTTATAGTTAATAATATTTTAATATATAGTATTATCCGAAGGTTGGTTTGATATAATTTTGGATAATATAAGCGTATTTTTGTGTATACCAACATTTCTTATTTTAGCGTATTTTTGTGTATACCAACATTTCTTATTTTTTTATTGAGTTTATATATTTTAGTAGTAGGTATTATTATGCAGTTAATAGACACTTACAGTCAAATATCAGTGGTATCGATATCCCCATCCCAATCTTGTTGACATCTGATCAAAGTGACAGTGTTTGAATAATCGAGCAATGCGTTACGGGCGTTACGTGGCTCTTAACGCATCTATTTCATGACTTATCCGTCATAAGTTTGAAAGTGTACATCATTTATTGGTCAACATAATAGGGATGCGGTTACCGATAATACTGATAATTGGCTTTAGTAGAGACATAAAGCTATTTGTAACTCATCGCTGTATACGGATCCGCATCTAGCGAGAACCAAGCACATTGATTGGTCAGAAACTTGTAGCACGTTCGAAAGGAGCAGATATATTCTAATTTAAGGTGTTTCTGAACGCAATAGGTACTGATATACAATACGTGTGTTGTAACGATATGTGATACCTAACGCATCTCAACACCTATCGCGTTCAAGAACACCTTAGATTAGCATATATCTGCTCGTTTCGAACGTGGTACAAGTTTCTGACCCATTAATGTGCTTGGTTCTCACTAGATGCGGATACGTATACGGCGATGGGTTACAAATAGCTTTATGTCGCTAATATCTTATTTTCACTGTATTATCTGACGATTGGTATGTTTTAATATCAATATTTTTTTTAATAAATGGCTTCTTTGGATTGAATTCAATAGACAATAATGTATTTTTTTTTCATCCGTACCATTTTTAATGCTTCAAAATTACGTCACTTATCCAAAACATTGATGTCGATAATTTAGTTACTTTTACGTAAAATATTACGTCATCTTACGTCATATAATGACGCCAAAAAGATGAGACATATTGCCATCTTAAATACGTCAATTTTACGTCATAAATTTGGTGGTTCTGACGTAATCGATGACGATTCATCCACGTCATTGTGACGTGTCCTTGCTACTTCTGTACACGATAAATCAAGGCGGTTGGTAAATGAAATACCAATCGTTTCCATAACGATGTGACTTTTTACTCTGTGACGTCGTTCATTCTTGCTATATTTTAATCTTTGACAATTTGACGATATTTTTTAAATGATTTTTTCGTAAATACTTGGTAAAAACTGACGCAAATGGCTTAAATCTTTTTTCATCCGTACCTTTTTTAATGCTGCAAAATGATATCACTTATCCAACACATTGACGTCGATAATTTAGTTACTTTTACGTAAAATATTACGTCATCTTACGTCATATAATGACGTCAAAAAGATGAGACATATTGCCGTCTTAAATACGTCATAAATTTGGTGGTTTTTGACGTAATCGATGACGATTCATCCACGTCATTGTGACGTGTCTTTGCTACTTCATCTGTACACTATAAATCAAGGCGGCTGGTAAATGAAATAACATGTTTTCATAGCGATATGTGACTTTTTACTCGGTAACGTTCATTCTTGCTACATTTTAATCTTTGACAATTTGATATTTTGACGATATTTTTAAATGATTTTTTCGTAAATACTTGTTGAAAACTGGCGGAACTGGCTTTCATTATTACTATTTTCCGCTATTTCTCTTTAACTTTGGGTAAAAAACGGACATAAATCTTTTTTTGCACCCGTGATCAAAGTTTTTTTTGCATCGGTAACCAAAAAACCCATTCTTTATAATTATCTGCAGACAGTTACTAAAATCATGTTTTTGATGAAGGTATAAAATAAAAGTATTTTTGTTGTCCTGCAACTTTGCTTTTTAGTTCTCTCAAAAATGCTTTGATGAAATATCCAACAAGTCACGGTCAGTTTGGCAAAGTTATAGCTTTGCAGTTATAGCAAAGTTTTCTGTGTCGCCTATTTAAATGGTTTTTTGCTATAATAGTAATATTTTTGGGAATTATATGACACTTTTAGTCCCTATGTGGATTAAAACTTTTCCTTGGGACTAGTGCCATTGCAGCAGTTTCAGGTGGCGTGTATCAACGTCAACAACCTTTTCACTGACATCGTCACTGCTGTGTCATTAGGGCACCGTTAAGTGCTTTTTTCATTAATTTTGTGTAGTTTTTTTTATTCAAAGCCCATAAAATACCCCTTCCAATTTTAAAGTTTTTTTTGGACTTTTTTTAAGTATGTTGAATCAAATTTTTCTACTCGGCCTTATAAGAAAATAAAGCAATTTTAATAATAAATACGTTTTTATTTTTAAAACAATTCTCTTTAAAAATAAAAAAAAAACAAAGTTTGAAAAATGCTTTCTTTATCCCAACTTACAAGTAACTTCTTAAACACAATATTTACAAATATTTATTATTTTGTACAAATTACACTTAATTTATTTACAGATTTAACAATCAATCGAGCAGCATATAAATTACATTTTCTCTTACACTGGAAGCAGCAGAGACATTTTGTTTCACATATAAAATTACAAAAACATTGCAGGTAACAGTTTTAACGTCTTCTAAATCATAAAGATATTCTCATTAAATTCGTAAAGATTAATATTTTGTTTGTAGGTGTTTTAAACACTAATATCACATTTTTTGACTAAAATTACACTATGAGAGAAGAGATACATGATATTTTTATTGCGGGTGAAACCACTGGCAGTTATCACCGTTTCGACAATATCCGTGATTTGTAATGTTTTTACACACCCTATTATTTGGCCCTCTTCCCTTGCTTCCACCACTACCACCACTGCCACGCTTCCAATTATTGTTTGGCGCACTCATTCTGACCCAGCCACCTCCTTGTTGATTATTGCCACCTCCCCTTCTAAAATTTCCTCCTCCTCTTTGAGGTCCCCGGTAATTGTTGTAATTGCCTGACGGAGGCCCGTACATATTCATATTAGGCGGACCTATGTTAGGTGGTCCAATAAAAGGTGGTGCTCCCGGTGGATATCCCTCAGGTCCCGGATAACCATCATGTGGACCTGGCATGTACCCCGGATTTATCATTTCTGGGGGCGGCATCATATTAGGAGGTCCCATCGCTGGATGGCCAAAGTTGCCCGGCGGCATAGGAGGCATCTGTGGACCACCAGGAGGTCCGAACCTCGGAGGTAATCCACCGAACTGCGGTGGAACTGGACCCATGTAGTTTGCATTAAAAGACATGTTTTGATTGAAAACTGGGGGTAACTGTGGTTGTTCTATAATTTGCATTCCTTTCGGTTCTGGCCATGGAGTCGTTCTCAAATCATTTATTTGCCCCTCCGGATCGTCCAAGGGTATCATCACTGGATCGCTCATTTGATGATTCTCGGGAATCGGTTCCTCCGGACTATCAGGTATCCTTCGTTTATCAAAGTACAAAGCCTGAAGGACACTTTTTTCCCTAGCGAACTGAATATCTTTTTCCAAACTTTTGGAACCAGGAACAGCTGAAGGCTCTGGTTGCTCACAAAGTATAGGCAATCGCCACATAATTTGTGGTTCCATCGTGTCGTCGAAAGCTGGTTTTCTACAAGTTAAGAGAGCCTCCCGTTCACTACTCATCTCCATTTTGGCCATATCTGTGAATGTCTTAGTAACGTTTACCCTTTCAGTTTCGTCCAGCTCAAAGTATCTAACTTCGACCAAGTCCTCTTCAGCTTTCCACTGAATAGATCGTTTAGGGCCTTTCTTTTTAGAATATAAAAGAACCCCTCTAAGTCCTTGTTCGTTTAGTCTTGGTATTTTTGAAGGAACCTCTTCCTCTTCGGCTTCAACTTGGTTTACAGCAGTGCTAGGACTAGCAGGGGTGTCAGTGTTATTTTCTTGAGAAGGCGCATCATTGTTTTCTTTTTCGTCTTGTTTAGATTCTTCGCTGTTTGGTTCACTTTCTTCAGTTAACGTGTCTTGGTAAAAATTGATGGGAGCAATATTTTTCATGGTCGGCGATGCAAGAGTTGAGGTGGGCGATGTGGGGGTCATTGTTTCTGTAGCAACTGCTGGTGAAGAAGTAGGGGACGATGGAGTTTCTTTGGATTGGCTTGCTCGTCGCTTTCGTTTTGCCGGTTTTTTGGTTACCGAGGCAGATAAGGCGTCCATAAACATGTCGGATTCTTGGAGCATTGCTGTAACCAAAAAAGTTATCGTTAGAATAAAATAAGACACTATGATCAGAATTTGGAGTAAAGGTATACCATTAAAAAAAATACATTGGCAATCAAAAAATTACAATTAACAGATGAATACTACTTACTAGAAACGGTAACAATAAGTTAGTAACAATGTATTTTTTTAAATGGCAACACTTACAAACAAATTTAATTATTATAATCATACAAGGAATACAGGAAATTGACAGATTAAACTTGCTAGAATAATTTTTTACGCGCTTAAAAATATTTTAATAAACGACATCAAGGTATATGTGATTTTCTTTATTGGCACCTGAAAAAATAAAATATATGTACTACTGAAAAATAAAGGCGAAGGAAAATAATTTTCAATTTCAGATACTGTCCAAAGTATCCACTGCCGAAACGCACTGGCGCACTCAGGAATTGACTTCGGGCCCCCGAAGTCAATTCCTGGTGGTTAAGGATAAATAACAAAAAAACTTAATTTGAAGTAAAAATGTGACCATAACCAGGCTTCGCGGGGGGGGGGGGGGTGAAGGTGGGAGGTTTAAGCCTAAAGCCCGCTCCCTCGGTGCGCCAGTGCGAAACGGACACAAATGTGGAGCAAAAGATAGCTGCAGATCTTAGCAACCCACAAATGGTCAGGCATGTTTATGTTGTTGCTTGTATTCCATTGAGACAGTTAATGCAACATTTGAAAATTTGTGTCTTGTTTGTACCTAAAACCGCAAAAATATTCGAGTGCCGCAGTGACTATCTTTTTAGTACGCTATTAGGATTTAGTCTCCCTAATGGCACAATATAGTTAGATATTCATGTATTAACAACTCAGGCTACTTTTATTTAAAATTAGTAGTTTGTACAACCTGTGGGTAAAATAGTCCTTTTTCGTACAAGCACGCGGTTTCAAAGAGCGACCGCAGCGAGTGATTTGAAAACGCGCTTTAAAAAAGCACACTTTTTTAATACCTTTATCGAAAAAAAAAACGGCAAAAAAACATAAAAAAAAACTAGAAAACACAAGCGTTTACTTCGTAACCGGCTACTCCATTTTTAAATTTTGCACCATATTATTCTGATGGCCATTTAATTTTTTGACGACCTAAATATAGTAGTTTTTACAACTAGTGGCTAAAATGTTTTAGAGAACAAGCGCAGCGAGTGATTTAAAAACGCGAGTTTAAAAAAACAGTTTAGCCGCGAGTTTTAAACTAATAGGTAAGTAGGGGAAAGTGGGAGAATACCACGTGTGGGGTAAAATTGTGCACCTATGCTTTGGCTCTCCAATGTATCAATTCAAAATTTTGATAGTGCACGTACGTTATGGATATATTTTTATTTGTTAATTATAAGGTACACTATTCTGGGTTGTTTTTTTGTTTTTTTTTTAGATCCATGCAATACTTAATCTTGAAAAAAAATGTTGGAGCTCTAATGAATGAACGCAACCAATTTTTATTTCTGTAGTAGTGGTTGTGGAACTATTTAAGAATTTTTCTTAGGTGCTCGTTATTCCCCTACTTTCCCCTAATATATATCGACCGCGCGCGTTGTCATTTATTTAGAACGAACGTCTTTTTTCTTTATTTAACTCATTGGCATAAAAATTATTATTGGCTTCAGTCCAATTACATGTTTTTAAATGGCTTTGCTTCATTTCTGTTTTTTAGTCTATGGCTTATCCCTTCGCTTATCTTATAGTTATTCAAAGAGGCCTCGCGGATGACTATTGGAGGAAACCTCGGATTGGACAAGATCTTTAATTTATAAGTGCACTTTTAGAAAAAAAATAATACCATAATTTTTTTTTAAAGAACCGCTAGAGGTACTATTTCTTCTACTAAAATTTACTTATTATAGTTTACCTTAGATATTTTTTAAAGCTGTAATAAGGGATAGAACGGAGTTTTCTAGGTTTCTGTGAGTTTGCCTCATAGAAATATTATGTGGAATATAGACAAAAATTTGAGGGGGGGGGGCAAGTACAAATTTTTTTTTTCAAATTCAAATCTGAATATTCATTAAATTATACTTTGTTAAATAATTAAAATATTATGTTTTCATGTCCGGCCCAGTGTGGTATACTAAGGGATATAGCTGGCCCCCGTTTACCATTACTGTACCGATATGTGGTAAAGGCCTAAACTTGGTTAGAGAAAATTTAGAAACCTGTCAACTACTAGTTTCTAAAAAAAACGGACGAGAAATTTATTTTTAAATTGCTTGTGACCAATCCTAATTTACATATTCCAAAAATTGACTTGGGAAGGAAATCATACTAACTTATTTCCTGATATGACGAAGGAGTATACTGTCGGACTAATAAAGTAATTTTGTACCAAAAATTGGTTGGACAAAATGTAAAAGGCTACCAGCAACGTAATATGTCTCACACCTAACTCAATCCTGTGATTATTTTTCATTCTCTTGGAATAATTGGTATTTTATGAATACCCATCCTCCGTCAGGAACTCGTTTCCGGGGGGGGGGGGGTCGACCCGAAGCGGCGAGTTTTCCGATTTTATAATAAAAGCCTCACTCATTATGGCGTGATTATTCCAGAGCCTCTGCTTAGGACAAAAATCACCATACTTACTTACGGAAATTCTTTGTGGTAGTATATTAGAAATCGCCCGTTCGCCAATTTTAAAATTCTTGATGTCCAAATGTGATCTTGAATTAATTTGTAAGCCTTAAGTTTTGATATTTTCTCGATGCGAGGCCTTGGTCGGGGATTTACCGACGGCCGAGGTGATCACTGACGTGACTTTTCCCGCATCGAAATTTTATCCTAGAATCTTTATTGAAGAATCTATTAAGGGCCAGTAAGATATACGGTTCAATAATCCATTATGCCAACATTTGACCGGAGAACTGTTTACTAGGTTACATTGCGAGAAATTTGTACGTGTTAACAAGAAGTTGTACGTGTTAACAATAAATTGTCTATAATTTCATTAATTGCCTTTGCCTAATATTATATGTGAATTAAGTAAATAGTATTTTACATAACGAGCGAAGAAAGTGACATATTTAACAAGACTGCGAAAATCTACTTTTTATTTTCGTCTCTAGAGAGGAAAATATTTGGAGAAGCAAGTATTTTCTTCTTTAGAGAAAAATATGTTCGTCAATAACATTGGATTCAGGCCATCCTCTATATAGGATTATTGATAAGTAACGCAAAATGTAAAGAAAATATAAATCAATATGCGTGTGAAATATGCACCTTTCTGAATCAGAAAAGAGAGCAAATTTCGCTATTTTCGTATTTGGTCGTAGAAAAAAAAATATACCTTCTATCTACTGGCGTTGTATCAGTGTCGAAATAAAAAAAGTTGAAAATGACAGATTTATTCTCGGTCTTATTTTTTGTTACTTAGATATCTTTAAGTACACCCAGCAAACATGGAAGATCGGTAAATAATCGGACCGACGTCGGCAATAGGTTGGCATCGGAAGTTAAACCAGGGCGGATGTTAGGCTAAACTACCGACTTCCATAGCCGATCATGGCCCGACGAATGTCCGAATTAGTAACCTCACGTCGGTAAATTGCTGTGTCGGTCGTACCTTCTCAGTCAGGAATAATACCGACGATTTACTACTAACTATAATATATAAAATAATAACACCTGAGTAACATTTTTCTCACTCTGTATTATGCAAAATATCTACTTATTCGAGTACCTATAGGTTTCGGATACTTAATTAGGTGTTGGTTAAATTTAGTTTGTGAATACAAATGCATATATATTACTACTACTACTGAAGCTATTATATTTTTTGCCACGTCTGCAATTGATCAGCGACCGCTCGTCGGTCGCCCGGCGGCCAAAAAAGCTGATTGTCCGATGTCGGTTGTTGACTGACCTGACGTACGTCCAACATCAGCCCGCATCCACTGTGTTTGCTGGGCATGGTGTCCCAAAACAAAAGAATTTATTTAAATGTTAAAACTTTTAAAATTTAATGGAAAGAAAAACTGCAACTTATTTATAATATTAATGTAAAAATCTATAATATTAATGTAAAAAATAGGAGGAAGTTGGGAGGGTTTTTTGACTCTGGATTTTTTTCTGTGCGAGAAAATACGTAACGCGAAATTTCCTGAAATTTTGAACTCCTCTCCCCCTTGTAACGCACCAGTAACGGAACCTTTTTAAAATTACGTAACAATAGCTCCCCCCCTTTATTGAAAATCAAGTAAAAATTTAGGATCATTTTATAATGAAATTTAACAGGGAATAAGGTCCCTGTTTGCTTTGGGCGTTACATAAGGCCACAAAAGACATCTCACGCCTATAACGAACAGCCCTTAAACAAATTGAAGTAAATAGCTACGTTAATTATTTAAAAATCGATTTAAAAAAATTAGTTATTTTTAGATTTAGTCCCTTTTCCAGGGCAAAACTTCTTTACACCTCAGTCAATCTATTTTTGTTGGCTATACAATATCTTAGTCAAAAAACTATTCCGATTTAAACGTTTGTGGAAAGATAATTAAAACTTTTAGTTATTAAGGGAAATTTAAGAGGTAATAGGGTCGCTGTTTGGTTCGGGCGTTACGTAACGCCACACGCCTTTGTAACCCTTAATAACGCTACCACTGATATTTTATTAACAGTCCTTAAACTAAAAATTATTAACAAATTATTTAAATCGGCAAAAACATGGGAAAATAAGTTACTTCTAGATTTAACCTCTTTTTTAGGTAGCAAAAGAGGGTCTGCAATACAATTGTTCCCATAGACAGGCAGAGGCACATTTTATAATAATTCACAATTTGCACAGAATGCATAATGAAAAGACCGATCCTAGTGATGAATATTTTACTTGTTGGTATTGGCCCCGATTTTTAAACCCGGCTGCTTCACTTCAAATTTTTTGATACACATTCCCTTTACACATCCGCCAAATATGTTTTTTAAAAGGCTATATAACACGCTAGAATATTAAATGTAACAAGGCACGATGGGCACATACATAAAAAAATCTTTTTGCTAAAAACTTCAAAAATAACAAAAATTATGTCACGCTTTATATTTTGTCTTGAGTTTAGAAACTTTTCCAGGGGATTCCTGAAATTTTTATAGCTGCTTGAAGACAATGAATGGAGTTTTGTTTGTGAGCTGTCAAACATAGAAGATTTTTACAAGTCGTCCAATTTTACTTAAAAACCATTGCTTCTGTTGCTATTTTTTCAGTTTTTAGCAGGTAAGTATTTTTTATCGGTGGGTGTACCTAATCGGCAATACGTACATAAAAATAACATTTTTTACCGCCCCCTCTCCACTCGTCTCTACCATTTGATGGTTTAATCTATAATAATATATGGCAAGGGCCAGAAAATCTTGGACTGATTTAATTTTCTAATTACTTTTTTGTTCCTTAGCTGATTTTTTTAAGGTTTGGCATTTTAGGAAGTTAATAGAACAAAGTTTACTATTTTTGTACAAAAGATGTAAAATGTCAAAGATTCAAGATGGCGGACGTAGTCAAAAATTTAGTCTGGAAAAAAAGATCTGAAACTTTTCTTCGACCTCCCTGTAATTTTTTATTCCCAAAATACGAAACCTTATGCCTTTTCACGTCTAACGCGGTAGCACAGATAAAAATTTTTTTAAAAATTTCAAATTGATTATTTTTTTATTCAATCAACCGGAAGTCAAATATCATGTTTTGCATACTATATAAAAGACCATTTTATAGCCGTTTAAGAGTTTTAACCAAAATTTTTTAATGTTGTCACTTGACCGAGATAAAGCTGTCAAAATGACCCTAAGTCCTGAAAAAAGTTTAGAGTGTCGCGACGCCTAACGTACGCCGACGCCGAAAAAACTAATATTCATTTGGTGGTCCTCGAAGTCATACCTAAGTGTGTACCGAGTTAAGACAAAATCACCAAAAATCCCCCGACTCCCCCTCTTTGATACGATTTAAAAAAAAATTGGTGCTATTCCACCAATCAATATTTTATGTTGAAAGGAAATTAAAATATCTCGAAAACTGTAGCTTTGAAAGATTTGAACCTAACAAAATTTTTGGATAATATTTACGAAAACCAAAATCTGAAAACCGCTAAAGTTTTTAAATAACTCGGAAACTAAAGCTCCCACGAATTTGGACTTAATAACAAAATTTGTAGTCCATATTCATGGAAAATCTGAAAACCGTATATCGCTACTTGCTTTTGTTCCAAAGTTACATTTTTTAAAAATATTTTATCCCCCTTTAACTCCATACCATATTGGTATGGTGGACTAAAAAACGGTCTTTAATTTTTATCGAGTTTTTTGTACTCAGCAAGGTATACCATGCACTCAAAATGAAGAACCTGATTTTCGACTATTCAACCAGTGTCATAAATGGCATTATTCTTAGTATAATTTTCCTTAAAATTTTCATCTGCGGCGCATTTATGATTTGGCAACAAATCTATATATACCAATGCAACTCACCCCTTCTTGGCATCTAATACAATCTACTTTTTCAAAAATATTTTACAAAAAACCTAAAAAATAAAAATTTTTAAAGAATTTTTTGTGTTATATCAATGTTAAATATTGTTAAAATTATTTTGTTTAATTTTATGCAATTTTTTTGTCAACAAAATTTGAAACGCGTAAAAAATAGCAATTTTAGTGTAGGTAATTACTTCAAAATTTTTGCCTGCCGCGCGGATTAATTTTGAAAAAACATCTGAAAATGAGAATGCTTTCAAAAATAAGTATTTTTGTGAAATTAACTCCGTGTTTCGGACTTCCATTGTCTATATTTTATTTATACACGACGTTTCGACTGCACCTGAAGACGATCAGAGATTGTACTGATCGAAATGTCGTGTATAAATAAAATATAGACAATGGAAGTCCGAAACACAGAGTTAATTTCAAATTCATCATTGTCTCAAACTTTCAATCAAGTATTTTTGTTTCGTATACCGTCCCTCTCCCTCCCTTCAGTTCAAGAGCTCAAGCAATAGGCACCCACCTAATTTTTAAAAATTTGCCAAAGGTAGGTATTTGATTTTTATTAAATGATTAACCTTCCCCCCCAGAGTCAATTTCTGCCTACGCCACTGATTCAACTATTTACAAAGAGGGTGGAACCTCTATTATAGAACGTCCTTTTTAGAAACTCATCGGCAATTCACAGAGGGTGGAATCTGAGACTCAATTGAGCTACACCCACCCCCTCAACAAAACTCAATTTTGTGAAAATTAAGTACTAATTTTTTGTCCCCTTACAAAATTGCCCAGTAAACACAGTGGACAGTCGCCGCAGCCCTCGACATCGGCACGATGTCAGTAACCGACATCGAACCATCAGTATTTTTGTCCGCCGGTCGGAGTGCGGCCGCAGATCAATTGCCGACGTGGCAAAGTAACATAAAAAATGTGTGCACACAATTATAATAGCGGTAGTAGTACTATTAATATGCATTTGTATTCACAAAATAATTTAAAACCACACCTAGGTATCCTAAACCTAACCTAAATTAAACTATGACCTAGCCACTAATATAGAATAGTACACCTTAGACTCACACGAGCCATACACATATCTAATAGAAAATTATACTGGTATAAGCACATATTTTGCATGGAACAGGGAGAAGTGTTACTCACATATATTTGATTTAGGGTTAGTTTGCATGCGTCGCACAGAGGGCGCGTTCGTGGTGATCATCGGTATTATTCCTGCACGAGTAGGGCCGACACAGTATAACTGCAATTTACCGACGTGAGGATACTATACAACGGACTTTCGTCAGGCCAAACAAATTATTTTTCATGTGCATGGCGAATGATCGGTGACGGAAGTCAATGGTTGGTCCAACATCGGCTCACGTTTCTGTGCCGATGCCGACCTAACGCCGAAATTGACGACGTCGGTCCGACCGATCTTCTGTGTTTGTAGGGCGTACTCAAGATAACAAGTAATTTCTATTTAAAAGGGGGGATGAGGTGTAGCTTGCCGTAAATATTGAATAAAAGTTGTTATGTCATAATTTTGTACTGCACTTTTTAAAAAGGGTACTTTTAATTAAAAAAGTACCGGTTTTACCATTGTTTGTTTGTATATGGCGTGTGTCAATAAGATGCACCCCCTCTGCTTAGGAAAAAGATTCCAGTAAAGGTAACTATTCCAGAATTTCTACCTACTGATTTCGTTACTTTTCAAGTCAAGGCGCACCCCCTGTTCTTCGAAAATATATCTGACAAAATTAATTATGCCATAATTTGTTATCTAATAATAATTATGTACTAATTTCGGACCCATTTTGAAATTGTCCTAATTCCAAGATAAATAATTTTGCTTTATTTATATGATACAGTATCCACATATATCAGTATATCATATAAACAAAAAAAAAATCAAAGAGGATAAGGGACAAAAATCAAACCTAATATACCTTATAAAAAATTATCAAGACATGAGACTTGGCAGACATAATTAGTGAACCCGTAGGTAATTTTTGAAATGTGTAGCCACGTTCATCGTCCTCTGAGGAGGACGCCTATTTCCGAAAGTAAAAAAACAAAATTCGTAAAAATTTTTGAAATTGTGGTAGAGCACAGATATTCAGTTCCAGCAAATTTTTGACATTTATTACTTACGCGAGGTCCTGGTGTTGAGGGTCCCAACTCTTGACGTTAAACAAAAAAACAGTAAAAATCCAAAATTCCAATAGCAACCCTTCAAAAAGCTATAGAACTATCAGATTTGGCACAAATGTTTGCTGCCTCATAGTCATAAGTTACCCTGCCAAAAAAACCTCATAAAAGATTATAAAAAATACCACATAAAACATTATAAGATTTCATGACCTATACTCACATAAATTTATATTTTATAATTTTTGACTAGTAAAAGTGAAACACAAATCCCTCAGAGGACTGTATCATATTTCACTAGCCGGTTGGCTTATAAAAGTTTACAATATTTTATGATTTTTAATATGACAATTCCTCATAAAGGTTTAAAAGATTTTATAAAATTTAACTGTAACATTCTAAAATAAGAATTGACGGCACAACTTTAGCAGTTGTTGTAGTAGTAGTAGTAGAAGTAATGTATAGATATTAATACAGTAAAACTAAACTATAGGATGTCCCATAAAAAAACCACACATTTTCTTTTAGGGTATAAATTCGTTACCACTTATTAAAAAAGCTTAAGTTTCAGACTATAAGATCCTGTCACCAGGATTGAAATTTCGCTGAAATTATTTTGAAAAACGCCAATTTTTCGCCTGCCCTGCCAATTTTTTATGTGCGCCACTGTCTTTCCTGACTAACGTCGGTTAAAAAGCCACACCCTTCACGTGTTCAAAAAGGTATCACTTGTTACCCAACAAACACAGGGCCCTCCAGCCGCCAGTGGCATTAATAAGACATTAAGAAACCAGCCCAATGGCTAGAGCGCTATGGACGCCGCGGTTTACTATGCGCCGATGTCCAAAGGGGCTCGTATCGGCGGCGGGTATTCCACCGGTAATTAAAAAAGAAAAACTAGTAAACGCAGTGAGGATGTATGCCAAATGTTTCTGCTAACATTGTGATTTACCATTATACCGATTTTAACGCGTCCTGCGGATAGCAAATGACGACCGCTTTTGGAGGCATATCTGCCGGTCCACTTCCGCTGGTTCTTTGTTGCCTTTTTTTGGAGGTTTTACCGCCCGTCCACTTTGGCTGGTGCCTTGTTCTCTTCTTAGGAGTCACAGCCGTCAGTCAACTTAAGCCGGTGCCTTGGCGCCATCGTATCGACCACTTATCGCCGGCCCCTTAAACGACCCGTCACTAATCCGCCAGTTTCTTGTAGTGGCCGAGTGTTTACCGCCACTCTTGTGTCTGTTGGGTAAAATTAGTCATGAAATACAAAAGATGTAATAAAATTAACAGGGCGAGTTTTTGGCCTCTAAAAGATGAATTATACTTTGGAAAAATTAGCAGAGATATGTTTGTGAATCAGTAATTTCTAGAATAGTAGTTAAGGGAGTAGTTTTTTGCTTTTGCTAAAACGTGAATTTGGATCTATTGTCAATGTTATGTCAAAAACACCCAACCACTATAAATAAAAGGCCAAAAAATCACTCTGTTAATTTTATTCCATCTTTCGTATTTCATGACCATTTTAAAGTGATCTTTTTGAATACGTCAAGGATGTGGCTTTTTAACTGACGTTAGTGAGGAAAGGCAGAGGCGAAAAATTGGCATTTTTCAAAAGCGTCCGCTATCTTGAATTTTAGCAAAATGTCAAGACAGGATCCTATAGCTTAAAGCTTTAGCTTTCCAATAAAATAAAAATTTTTGAAATAGGACAAGTGGGGCACCATAAAAAAAATGTGCGGTTTTTTATGGGCCACCCTTTATAACCTAATCTAAAGTATAAACCTAACCCACTATAATATAATAACACTTCTTGTGCTTGCACAATATCTACATATCTAATAGAAAATTGTTCTTGTATAAGTACTTATTTGTCGCCAGGAGCTGTGGGAGAGATGTTAATTTGATAAATTTCTATGAGATTTCATAAGCCTAGCCAAACACTATTTTTTTGTTGTAAAAGTATTTACGACAGATTATGTGATTACAGTTATTTTTATAAAATTTTATAAGTTCAGGTGGGCGACGACTTAATATATATTTGTTTCAAAGGGCATATAGGTTAAGGCATATAAGTCAAATAATATTTTTTATGTTGAAGTAAGTATACTAAGTATAGCTTTTCTAATTAGTTTTCAGGTAGTAAAAAAAACGGAGTATTTATGAGATTTGATTGTCTATTTCAACACATCAAAATTTTGAATATATTTAAACCCATAGCATGTATTTTTTAAAGATGGACAGACCTAATCATACAATACTTTGTGGTTTTGTCTGACTATAGAATCTATAGGGAGACTTATAAAAACTTGAGTTTTAACAAAACAAGATGTTCATAGGGACCTTTAAAATTTTATTAGTCTGTCTGATCATAAAATCTCCCAAGTCTCATTAAAATGTGCTTATACAAACCCATAATACATTATAAAAGCAAGGGTATAATATAAAAAATAAAATTTTATACTTGCATAAAAACAGATATATCAAACCGCAGAAAATCTCAGCAAAATCAAAGACATAACTCATAAATTATTACAAACTTTAATAAACCTAATATTTTACCTCTCAAAACCTTATAAAAACTGATAAAAATCAGGTGTTTTTTATGAGATTTAATGAGGTTTTCTTTGTCAGGGTGGAACATACAAAAATCTATAAATGTTGTAAGTTTGTCTGACTATAAAATCTATTTGAAGACTTATAAAAAGTTTTTACCAAGCCATAGAAAATTATAAATGTTCATAAAAATCTGTCAAATTGTATGAGTAAAAAAACATTTTTTAAAAACTCCTAAAACATTATAAAAGAACAAGGGTGTAATCATAGAAACCTATAAAATTTTATGAGTTATTTTGAATATAAAATCTCTCGAAAACTCATAAAAACATCGGTTTATATAATCCCATAATACATTATAAAAGAAAAATAATGTAATTATAGAAACCCATAAAAGATGATGTATCGGTTTGTATAAAATCTCTTAGAAAATGGTGCGTTTATAAAACCATAAAATATGCGTCTGTCTGATTGGAGGATCAGATAAAAAACACATATGAAACCACATAAATTCTTAGCAAAATCAAAGACATAACTTATAAATTATTGCAAACTTTTATAATCCCAAAATTTTGCCTCACAAAAGCTTATAAACCTTATGAAAACTGATAAGAATCAGGTTAGTTTTATGAATTTAATGCGGTTTTTTGGCAGGGTAATGTTTAAAATATGTTACCACAAAAAATTCTATCTCAGCGTCAATTTCAAAGTTATACATAGATAATTGGGTCACTGCATAGGGATTTTTGGTGGCAACGTATCTTACATTAGCTCACGAAGCGGCAAATACTTGTGACAATGTGCTCTATCATTTTTTCAGAGTTGCTATTGATTTTGTTTGGGGTTTATTGTGAGACTTTCATGAAAATTTGAATAGGGATCTTCTGCAGGGGACTACAGGGGGTGGCTACAAATCTCAAAAATTACCCAAGGGTTTCATTGCTTAATATTTTTTTGCAAATTATACAAATACAATTATGGCATAATTACAATTCGTCGAATCTCTTCACCAACAAAATGTTGGAAGCAATTCTTCCTTTAAATTAAAAACCCATTCTTCTTAAATACACTGTGTAAGTAATATTTTTTTAAAAGTGCATGATTGATTAATACAAAATTAGGACATAACCACTTAAATCTTTCTCCTGAGCATGAGGGGTGTAGCTTATCGTCAAGGTACACCCTCCCTTTCAAGTAGGAATTATACTCTTATATTTTGAGTACAAAATATTATAACATAATTTTCACAATATTCAAATTAAATTTTGTTGAGGAGGGGGAGGATGTAGCCTAATTGAGAAATAAATAAATTTATAAATCACTGGTCAGCTCAGTCATGACTGCTTTTATTGAATAAAATCGTATTGGGGTCTTATTGTCTATATACAGGGCGGATACTTTAAATGGAATATTGGCCGTAGCGGGTTAAAAAACTGTTTTTTAAAAAATCCAAAAACACAACAACTAAGATTTTCAGCAGCTAAAATTTTTGGCAAAAAAATTTTGTGAACGGACCCACCGAAAGGGGTCTATTTACATAAAACTTTTTTTTCAAATGAGAAGACCCCGCTTGTAGTACTTTGTTAGAAAGCTTATCGAAAAAGAAAAACGCTCGTGTATTTTTTTTTTAAATTTGTCAATATATGTGTCAAAATCCTCAAGACATCTTGGTGTTGTACTAGCGAGCTGGAAATTCGTTTTTTAGGAAAATCTAAAAACACGTCAACTACTATTTTTGGCAATCAAAATTTTCGGCAAACTTTTTTGAACGGACCGGAGGCCCTCAGAAAGGGTTCTATCCAAATAGAACTTTTTTTTTTCAAATAAGAAGACCACGCTTGTGGCACCTTGTTGAAAAGCTTATCTAAAAAGAAAAACGTTCGTGTATTTTTTTTTGACATTTATCAATCCACATGTCAAAAAATCTCAAAAAAGGATTTTGTCGGACTTCAAATGGAACTGCTCCAGGCGGGTTGAAAATTTGTTTTTTCCTTTGAAAAGAAAAGATGTATTTGAATAGACCCCTTTCTGAGGGTAGGTTCACAAAAATTTTAAGCCGAAAATTTTTATTACTAAAAATATTAGTTATTTATCCGGTTTTTGGATTTTTTTAAAAACAAATTTCTAATCTGCTAGGGCCAATTTTAAGCCTTACACAATTATTTTTTGATGATTTTTGACACATATGGATGGATGGTTTCCAATAAGGCTCCACAAGTGGGAACTTCTCATTTAAAAAAAAAGTTGTATGTGAATAGCCCTTTCTGAGGGTTCGTTCACAAAATTTTATGCCGAAAATTTTGATTACTAAAAATATTAATTGACGTTTTTTAGGATTTTTCTAAAAAATAAATTTCCAACTCGCTGGGGACAATGTGGGACAATTTGAAGTCCGAAACAATAATTTTTTGAGGATTTTGACATTGATAGATGTCAAAATAAATTACACGAGCCTTTTTCTTTTTCCATAATCTTTCCAACAAGGTGCCACAAGCGGGGACTCCTCACTTGAAAAAAAGTTGTATGTGAATAGAGCCCTTGAGGGTCCGTTCACAAAAAATGTTTCGAAAATTTTAGCTGCTAAAAATCTTATTTGACGTGTTTTTGGATTTTTTGAAAAAACAATTTTTTAACCCGCTACGGCTAATATTCCATTTTCTTCACCCTGTATATGCATGTCGTAAGTAGGATGGGACATTAACAAAATAATCAGCTTTTCTCTCATTTTTTTCAAAAGATCTTGAATTCTTCTTGGACCTAAGAGTGACACCTCTTCAGAATAGAGAATTTCAAGGAAACAATCCCGTGATCGCTCACATCCCATGCAGTCAAGAATACGAGCAGAATATGCAGCTAGTTTTTAGACTTCGCACAGGTCAATAGAATAGCTGGGGTAGTTTTTAGAGTTTTTGTGTTGTTTCAAGAAATAAAAATTTTGGCTACAGACCTGGTCGACATTTCGGTATTGTCTTGTTTCGAAAGTTGGCGTACCTGCAAAGGCCACCAGTTGTTTCGCGATCGCCTTTTGGACGAGAAATACACTTATAAAAAGACTTATTTGAAACGAAAAAGGCATTTTGGAATACGACTGAACGAATATTTTTTGTCTCAAAATAATATTTTTTGCCTTAGATTGCATCAATTTGGCGCAAATTTTGATTTACTTATCCCCAAGAGGGCAAATTTGTGCAAAAATATAATTTTGTAAAAGGAAAATATTCAGTCGGCCATATTCAAAAATTCCTCATTGTTACAAAGAAATATTTTTTATCAGTGTAGGATGATGAGACACTTTTTTAAGATGTGTACAAACGCACACCATAGCTAACTTTTCTTACACCCTGACTCAAAAACCGTGATGCGACATGAACTTATAATAGGCAAATCTCGCTTAGACCACGTGATGCTTTTTTTTTTACTCAGGGAGGCCGAGCATGAGAGGCATAGACGGAAACCGAGTTTTGTGTCTCCAATTAGGTCGTCCTGTATACAAACAGTGGTTTTGGGATAGATTTTTTTTTTAAATTACCTTTTTAAAACTAGCACATAAGATATAAATAACTTGAATTTCACTATGGCGCACTTTTTTATGGCGTTAATTTCATGCTCAATGAGTCGGTCAATATCATATTGAAACAGAAATTAGTTGTGGAAAAATTTTTTGGAACATGTTGGGTTTGGAGTTCTAGCAGCACTTAACGTAATTTTACTTAATTTAACCTAATTTTTTGGAAAAATTTACAGCGTTCATACACATTCTTAAGTACCCATACAGCACACTTCGTCCCAGACACGTACATTTTATGTCCATTTTACGTCGGTACGTCCCGATACCAATGAGGGACGTACTATGGACTTACTATGTACGTACATAGGACGTACATTTTAGGGCTACCTCTCAAACATGCAATTACAGACGTACACTGGACATACAGAAGCGTACGTACTATGTACGTATCTATTATAAACAATTAACGGCGCTACACAAAGTTAAATATTCAAACAACTAAATATGGCTTCTGAGGTGACATTGACATCTCTGGTCCAACATATATATCTTAATATTGCTTTTCTAAAGAACCGTCACGATTAGGCCGCGTCCGCTATCTCTTACACACTTATACTACTGTAGATAGCGCCTTCTCTCTTTAGAATTTTAATATGTGATCTGACTGTATCTTTTTTAGAACTGCATCGCTTGTCGTATTTGGGAAATTTACGTTTTTTGTTAACATTACGTCTTCGGGGTCGTCAGGGACATACATTTTATGTCGATACGTCCCGGGACCAATTATGGACGTACATAGTACGTACACTATACATAAGCGTACACGTTATAAGAGCGAGACAACAAAGTAAAAACCTAAAGTACTTATATCAGTTTCCTATGTATGGGTGGTGGTCTAGTGGTAGAGCATTCCCGGTTTCCAATTTTTTTTTTAATTACTGATGAAATACCCTTGCCTGACCCAAGCTCACTTACGGTCAATTCACGTCCGGTTTTGGTCCCGCCTAGGACCTAACTTGTACGTACATAGTACGTACTATACCACATTCCAGGTACATGCTGGGGACGTACAAACCGTTGGAAAATGTACGTCCCCGTTACGTACATAGTACGTCTCTGTACGTACATGAAAGTACTAGGGACGTGACGTACGTCTCAGCAGTACGTACTGTATACGTACCGTGGCAGTATGGGTAGCTGCCAATTTTTGTTTCTATTGGTCAGATGCCCAATAACAATTGTTCCTGTTCTGCTTGTATTTGTTTACAAATTGTAAAAAGTCGGGGCTATCTTTGATTGGGTATGCCTACTTTTGATTTCACTTAAAGAAATTTCAGAAAAGATAAAAGTTGGTCGTCTCTTTAAAGTAAATTATGATAAAATAGGTACGTTAAGTTACGTCTGTATGAACGCGATCGTTAAATTTTATTGAAGCATCTCTTGGGTTAAATTAAATTAAGTTTGGTTTTTGAATCCATCTTAACTAGCGGAGTTACGGGTAGTCAGTTGGGGTAAGTCGGAATGCAACGTGGTCTCATAGCTAGCCACTTCCTTCCTTCTCTTTACCAACCCTCTCATTTTATATAATGACTAGCACTCGGACTAGCACGATGGGTCGTTTTAAAGATAATTTTGTTTGCTTTAAAATCGGTTCCTTAGAACTGTTTTTTCTGAACAGATTAGTCAAAGGCAGATCTGGCCTTAATTCTAAGGGCAACGATCAGAAAGAAAGAAATACATAGTTAAACAATTTTCATGGAAAAGTAGGCTATATGCGATTACGACGTACGAAGAATCATCTTTTCTTTACCCTCTATTACTGAGGAACTTAACGTCTTCTGGAAAGGGAAACCGGAATCATCCAGGAGGTAGGTTCCCTGAAAACACTTAAATTAAGGGGTCGCTGCACCTGGCAAAGGGGTCAGGCTTATTTAAGCAAAAATAATTTCAAGGATTCAATAAGCAAAACTAGCTGTGATTTCAAGGAAGCTAGCAGAAAACAAATCAATCAACAAAAATATGCCTCATATGCATGGCAGGCTAAAAATGCCCTAATACATTTGGAATTTTTCTGACGAGAAATTGCTTCAAATAAACCTCAGCGCCAAGCAAAACTGGCTGTAATTTAACTAGAAAATTGTTTATGTTCTGTGTAAAATATTTAGGACTACGGGTTCAGGTAATCCCTTTATCACCCTGAAATCCCCCTATAAATAAAAGATGCATCTAGAGTCACTTAAAGAAATAGATTTAAAAATCTTAAAATTTTGTGGTCGTTCATTTTTTGCTTCAAATTCTTCAAACAAATAATTAAAATAGTTAGGGGAGATGTGCTTTATAAAAACTCCCAAGTTTCAACAGTAGTTTTTACACCTAGCGGCGAGTTGTAAACACCATTTTATTAACACCTCCCCAAAAAATTCAACAAACTGAAAATACTTGAGGGGCATTTCCTTGGGCTTAAAGTGTCACAATAATATTTTAAATCTGAACGTTTCGACCTCTGGCAGTGAAATTTGGTACACATATGGGCTTCCTGGCAATAATTATGCATTTAGCGGTCACATCAAAATGTGTCTTTCGATTATCCCCTGTATCTCCTAAACGACTCATCCTACACACTTAAAATTAAGCAGTATCGTAGTACAAACTATTACCAAACACTCTAAACCTAACAAAAAATTTGCCGGCCTCTGCACAGAGGCCGAAATTTGGGCTAAGTCTTAATCTAATCACTTAATATTGACCCTAACTGTAAAAAGCCTCAAAAATGCCGCCGTCAAAATATTTTTTAAATTGAACGTTTTGATCTAATGGCAACGAATATGGTATACACATTGGCCTCCTAGCAACTAGGGGCCATAAAAGGGCGTAAAAATTTCGGCCACTGTTCCAGGCCCTCCGTCCACAGGCCGATTTTTTTTTGTTATATTATACTGGTAGGTAATATAGTATGTACTATGAAACTGCTTAGTTTCAAGTTTGCAGGGTGAGTCGTTTGGAAGATATAGAGGATAATCGAAAAACACGTTTCGCCCCCTTGGGGCACTACCAGGTCATTATTTAAAGCTCTTATTTGGATTTTTTTTCTAGGTATAATAAAAAGCCAGATTTTAAAATACCATTAAAACCTGACCAGCCCACCCCATCATTTCAGATCGTGGACAAAACTGAACTTTACTAAGAAAACTACTGGATAAAATTTAGTGTAGGGAGTAGACCTCTTGGGTTTCATAAAAAAAACAGGACCAAAAATTTTTCGCATTTCAAAGTTGTCCATCATAAGAGAACACATTAAAGCAAATTCGTAGGCCCTATCCCGGAAACTGCATGATACAGAATTCCTCCTAGACTAGCCCGTTTCTCTGGGGCGTTTCTGGTAGTCTCTCATTAATGGATAAATCACAATAGCCGGTTTACTAATCCCAAACGGAACGAAACGGCTAGTCGCTCAATCTCTATTCGATTTTAGATGTACTCATAAAATCTCAGGGTCCTAATTCTTGAGCAGGGAACGACATAGATATGTGACGAATGATCCCACGTGGAACGCATTTCGTATTCTTGAGCGGTGATCGCTCATTCCATTCTATAAAAAATTGGGTGTTCGCGCTCCCCGACTCCAAAGCCAGGGATGCACCTAAAATGTATATATTTCAATCTAAAATTTCAAAGAGGTTTCAAGGAAAAGCGCCCTTTTTTCGAGGGATGGGATCAATCCTGCTCTTGAGATTCAAGAATTGGGGCCCCAGGGCGGTTAACAGTGATCATTTCTAAAAACATCAGCCTAACAAAAATCTGGATAAACAATTTAAACTTGGCATACAATTAGCCAGAATAAGTAAGCAAGTAAAATAAGAGGTCAGTCAGGCCCCCCCCCCCCGAAAGATATACGTGTTTTGATATGCTTATAATTTTGAACCACACTCCATCCTGGTTTGTTTTAATATTCAAAATGGGGAGTGCAGCCGGACGTCAAGCTACACCCCCCTCATTTAAAGCGTAGAGAAAAATGAAAAGCAACTATCCCAAAATTAAGAACAGGAAGGAGTGTGGTTCAAAATTTTTAAAAGTGGTTCAAAATTAGTTCGAAATTATAAGCATATCAAAACTCGAATATCTTTCAGGGGGGGGGGGGTGGCTTGACGTCAACCTGCACCCACTACCATATTTTTTTTAAGTTACCAGTGGGTTTTTCGAAATTCCTTTTGGTGATATTAGGAGTTCAAAATCAGTTCCTAAGTTTGGGATAGTTGCTTTTCATTTGTCTCTACGCTTTAAATGAGGGGGCTGTAGCTTGACGTCCGGCTGCACCCCCCATCTTAAATATTAAAAAAAAACCAGGAAGGTTCAAAATTTTTAAGTGGTTTATAATTAGTTCGAAGCTATAAGCATATCAAAACTCGAATATCTTTCGGGGGAGAAAGGGCGGGGTTTTGGCTTGACTGAGCTAAAATAAGGGCTTATGTGTATTTATTTTGAGTCTCAACAAGAAAAGGTCAACACTTTCTAAATAGCAAAATAGGTATTAGTCTTAGAATCAGTCAGTGAATTTTCTTAGTAGAAGCCCAGTTAATTAAATTTAAGAAGAGAACGATGATGAACCAATGCGTAGCAAGTTCTTAATTTTAAAGCTCGACGAATCTCATGCAGAGGCTCTAAAAAGCCTATTGTTGTATATCAGACCCCTCAACAGAACATCTGGCCTTTCTCACAGGAACAGCGAGGCCAGGGTTTTGTTATGGGACACCCCATTTGGAAGGTTTTAGAAAAAACGCAAACACTGAAAAAAAGTTGTCATTTTAGCGTCGAGGCAGAATACATTTTTTTGAGAAGATATAAAGTGCCGAAATAGCCCTCAATACATCGAGGTACTGCCCCAAAACAAGAAAATAGGTCCTTTTACGGCCCTTTTTTCAAGCCCTGAGGCACTCTTTTTACTTCTAGTACTGCCTTTTTTTCAGTGTACGGAATTGAATACCTATTCTACAATATTTATGAAACGGTTAGGAGTTTGTGGCCTTTTTCGTTGCATCAACTCCCCCGCTAAAATTAACCAAGTACGCTTCTTCGACAAAACTTTATTTTATTTCGGAAAAGTCTGATTTTCAAAAACGACTTATTTTTAATCAGTTCCCAAATTAAATATTCTCAAGTCCCTTTTAATTTGCCAAAATTTCTCTTTTTTGAACCGTAAAGTCTGCAAATGTCTGCGATACCACAACACAAATTTTAATATTTTCCCGGGTTTTATACAGAAATGTAGGCATTTGGGTCAATTCATACAAAACAATAATATTTTAACAAAAAGGTCGCGGGACCATTTTTATTTTTGATTTTTTTCACAAATAACTTTGTATGTTCGTACCCTACAAAGGTATTTGTTAAGTAAGTACATTTTGGAGTTACAGCCAATATAGTCTGGGTAGACAAACGTTTTTAAGGCCTTTTCGAGATTTACTTCTTATACAAGACTTGGAGTTTAAAAAAAAAGTTAACAAACTTCGATGCCTTCTAAATATGGGCAATTTGTATATAGGTCTATTGCTATTTTTTGTCGTTTACAAACTTTTATATCTCCAATGGGGGGCCACCTATAGATTTGAAACACGTATCATAAAAACACCTTTACCTCATCTGGTAAAAACTTTATTATTGATAATTATATCATTTTTGAGTTTTAATTTTTAAAATTAGCATTTTTGGGTACTAAAATTTCCTATCGTTTCTTCTATGGGTTAATATTTTTTACTATAAATCCCCTTCATTATAACCCGTCGTCTATGGTAAAAATGTCATTATTAAGAAATATATCTTTTTGAAGTTATGATTTTTTTATATACCAACAACTGCTCAGCGTTTTCAAGAACGAAGAATATATGAGAACACGGGCACAGAGCCGAAGGCGAGGTCCACAAGCCGAAGGAGCGTGTATATTTCCTAACGTGTAAAAATTAATATATTTTTGATGTCAAATATTAACATTAACTTTATTTAAAATTGCGTGGTAATGCGACCCATATGTAAAAACTTTCGAGTGCAAAATATCAATTTTAAAGGCAGTCGTAGAAAAAAGTAATTCTTATATAGGTACCAATATTTTCTTGAAAACATTCATTAACAATTATTTAACAGGGGCGTTTATAGTTCGGGGGTTGCGTTATTTAAGGCGCCTATAATTAGAGGATTGCAAGGTAGTGGCGGGTGGGTAAGCCTTCTTTTGTTTTGTACCTAAACTATTTTACAAAAAATGCCATTCTACCTCCATAATTTAACTAAATAATATTAATACTTTTTTATATAACTTAATAATTTTTTTCCGGAATTATTTAACGTTTAAATGTTTTATAGATAAAATTATCAATGATTTTTGGGGTGCTCGTTCTGCATTTCAAGGGCAACTTTTGGGCAAAATATTATCTTTTAGTCACGTCCTCCATACGAGATACATAGATTGTGTTGGAATACACAAAACTGCTAGAATAATCACACAAATTGAAGAAGAAAACTCAATCATGCAAAAATCACCTATAAGTAAGTTTCAATTTTGTGATAGTATTTTTATTTAATTGTGTCCACTTCAATTTTTTTAAGAAAAGTTAGAAAATAAATTTAGTACCTCAGAACTATATTCTCTTTTTTGATCTTAGTCTAGGCTTGGTAGATTTTTTAAGAGATAAAAGTTATAGAATTTTTAGCGCTCCACCAAATCAGGCCAAAATGCTCATAGATCTCTCACTTTTTAGGCCATTGTGTAACAAGTGGCAAGTATAAAAAAACGGCATGTTATTTTGAGTCTCCAAGTATTGTACTTAAGCTGGCTAAAAAAAATTTGAAATGTAAAATTCTAGCGACCAAGGCTCATTCACTTTATATGGATTTATTATCTTTAAACAACCCCAGTAGGTAAATAAGTGTAAATGTAACTACCTAAAAACTAGTTATTCCACTTATGTGAAACTTTAAAAAAAAAATAATTTTCCCAGTTAATTGTTAAGAAAACCAACAAAATTTTTGGATACAAAAAATTCTCTGAGGGCTCAAAAAATAATTATATGATGATTTAATTAATTGCGCGTTTCCTCTGCTTATTTAAATATATTAACTGCCCTTTAACTTCTTTTGAAAATCAGACTTTATCCAAGGAAAATACATGGGATTTAAATAAAAGAGGCAAATAGTTTTTGATAGCAGTATAAGTAGGAAATACGGTTCAGCTAAAAAAAAACAAAATCCACCCCGAACTAAGCAACCTGCTTTAAAACCGCCTAACTCACCCCTTCCTAGCAACTGCCTGCCTTCTTCTACACCTTGTTCTGTTACGACCCAATGAACTGTATCAGTAAATCATTAACAAAATTATTATTTTAAAAGTAAATATTAATATGGCTGTAGTTAAGCAAAATTTTAAAAATTTATACATTTATCGGAAAATTTTTGTCTAAGAAACCCTATTTTCTTCCTCTTTTGTTGCGTACTGTAGCCGCGGCAAACCATATAAATTTCATTTCTACAAAATGTATTTTTTTAACGAGTTGTCCGAACATTCTTGAAATTGGTCGTTTGAGTACCAAATTTATTTAATTTAAAAAAAAAACGTGTTAAAAATCTGGTGATTTTTGTGTGTATCAACTTCCTCTCACAAAAAACCAAAAAAAATTAGGAGTTTAAAAATTATAATAAATCCATCCCCTTTAACGCAGTTTTTTCACAATATTGTATCGTCAATAGCCCTAAGTAAACCAAATTTCATTAAAATCGCTTAACTGGAAAAATATTGCAAAATTTGTGCCGAACAAACATTCAAATCCATTGCAAAACTTGTACCGAAAAGGCAAACAGACAGGAAAGCGAGTTAATAAAACCATGGTAGTCGAAATTTTGCTAGTAAAATAATCGTATTTTATATCCCACCAGGGCCCTAGTTCTTGAATCCACAGAGTAACTACTCTCCCTTGTTGATTCCACCAATGGCAAATCTACTTCGTATCCCTACATGATGCCTACTTCCCTAGCAAGTTCCCCTCAACAAGTAGCCAGTCCCTACTTTTCCTTCGAGCTCAAATTATTTCAAAATAATAATTGCCTTATTTTTAAGCTTTTTAGTTACTCTAGTTGTTAGTATACAGAAAAAGACAAGGCACTGTATGTTCCAAAATCGGAATAAACATGGAAACTTGTTTGCCTGTTGCTTAGTCCCCCAAAACCCACAGTTTACTAAATTAGATTAAAAGCTATCTTGTTTGCCTCCTTTAATTTTATTTTTTGTAGTTGACACCACAAGGGAACTTTACAGACGACTATACCAAACCAACCAATTTTTGTTCTACGCACTATTATGGTAGATTGGAATCTTCGAACATAGTAACGATTAATAGAAATAGATATAAAATTAGAAATTATTTGAC
This sequence comes from Oxystoma pomonae, assembly GCA_963921995.1. Taxonomy (NCBI): domain Eukaryota; kingdom Metazoa; phylum Arthropoda; class Insecta; order Coleoptera; family Brentidae; genus Oxystoma; species Oxystoma pomonae. The sequence continues at coordinate 72,622,763 of OY998166.1, read as the reverse complement.
TTGTTGTGAAAAAGGCCAATTGTACTTAAATTAGACCTAAAAACTTTCAGCGTTTCATTGAAAGGAATCTTGGTAAATGGCTGCTATTTTGTTCATTTTGTTTCAATTTGTAATTTTCGACTTCAAATATTGGCTCCGATTTCCCTTGTAATATCAATTACTATACTATTTTCTAAATCTAGAATGAATAACACTGGATGTAGGTTTTACTATCTTTATTTATTAAAACCAATATTAACAATACAAATAAGTTTAACACTCATATGAAACAATTATTAATAACTGTTTTTAAGAGCTGAAATTAAAGTAAGAAATTAAAAAATATCCAAAATGAGCGAATCCAATAAACTGTTTCTCTTTATAAATAAAATTTTATTTATAAAGGAAACCGTTCTTGATATCGACTAAAGTAGTAGAAATATAATTTAACCATAATTCAACTCCAATAACCGCAAAAAACAACAAAACCCTAGTTATTGTTGTTTTTATTTGTTGTGATTTGTTTAAATATCAATAATTCCAGTTCGTTTTATTATATTGTTAGAAATTTTAATATTAAGATTATTAACATTCCATCGGCTTTAAAAAATGATTTCAAATAACCTTTATTGGTTTATAAACCTTTATTGGTTTATACCATTTAAGTAATTATTCTTTAAAATAAAAAAATGGCTGCATAAAATTAAGTTTTCGTCGATTACCCAAATACTTCCCAGTTCCCATTTTCTAAACACCCCTATTTAACTGCCTTTCGGAGGTTTTTAGTAAATAGCAAAATATAGAAACAAAAAAATTCTTACTCATATCGGCGATCATCTCCTTCCTCAAAGTGGCACTGTTTTTCGCTCCGTCATACACCGTGGGCATTTTTTTCTTAAGTCTATTTCTGCCCAATTTCTTTTTAATGTCTTTCACTTATTTTTATGTCACTATAATTTATTTGCACTACTATATTTTTTTTAAACTAAAACCTGTAGATTAAAAGATATATCGACAAATTAAATAACAAAATGTAATTACTTACTTAATAATTTTGTTTTGCGTATTATAATATTTAGGTGAGTAAAATAAAATTTCTTTTTGCTCTCTTAGCACAACTCAACTCACTTCAGAAACCCCAAGATCTTAACCCTACCTAGTCAATAGGGTTTAGGGAGGAGAAACAATCTGTGCCCACAAAGAATGTCAAAAGATGTTATTTGTTTGCCATCCTTTTTTGACACTTGGATGGTCGAGTTGAGATCACAGGGTTTCTTGATTTACGTGTACTGTAGGATTAGAACTAAATATTGATAGGGGGACCCAAAACTTGCATCTTACAGAAAAGTTTTGTAATCCCTTTCCAATTCTCAGAACAACTTATTAGAAAATGAAACTCTCAATATTTCTTGAGAATTTAAAATTTTGACTTAGGCAAAATGGAATTGTCAAGGCCACATATAAAATTAAAACCAAGTTTAATAATTTAGGAAACCTTTTGTTCTCCTTTTCCACTTTAAAATAGGCTGCTTTTATATCTGTGGGTCTCCAATCCTTCTCCTGTAAGAATGTTGATCTTTTATCCAAATTAGTTCGAGCATCCCCTTGTCTTCAGTTGAGTTGATCCCTTGATCACGTAGTTAAAATATATGCTACTACTGGGTTCAGGACTCAGACTTGGTGGTGTAGGTGAAGTGAAGTTTTGGGTTTTATCATATTTTTTATGTTGGGTTTTACCTAACAGCAAATATTCTAGATTTTCCGTGTTTTTAATTAATAAATGTGGTAAAATTGTAAATATCTTAAAAACCATTGACCTTTTGCCAAGTCAAATTTTTCTTAGAATTTTAAGATTTAAGTGTTTTCAACTTAGGAAACCTTTTTTCTCCTTTTCCACTTTAAAATGGCTGCTTTTATATCTGCGGGTTTTGAAATCTTCTCCTAAAGAATGTTGATCTTTTATCCAAATTAGTGCGAGCACCCCTTGTCTTGAGTTGGGTTGATCCCTTGATCACGTAGTTAAAATATATGCTACTACTGGGTTCAGGACTCAGACTTGGTGGTATAGGTGAAGTGAAGTTTCAGGTTTTATCATATTTTTTATGTTGGGTTTTACCTAACACCGAATATTCTAGATTTTCCGTGTTTTTAATTAATAAATGTGGTAAAATTGTAAATATCTTAAAAACCATTGACCGTTTGCCAAGTCAAATTTTTCTTAGAATTTTAAGATTTAAGTGTTTTCAACTTAGGAAACCTTTTTTCTCCTTTTCCACTTTAAAATGGCTGCTTTTATATCTGCGGGTTTTCAAATCTTCTCCTACAAGAATGTTGATCTTTTATCCAAATTAGTGCGAGCACCCCTTGTCTTGATCCCTTGATCACGTAGTTAAAATATATGCTACTACTGGGTTCAGGACTCAGACTTGGTGGTATAGGTGAAGTGAAGTTTCGGGTTTTATCATATTTTTTATTTTGGGTTTTACGTAACACCGAACATTCCAGATTTTCCATGTTTTTAATTAATAAATGTGGTAAAATTGTAAATATCTTAAAAACCATTGACCTTTTGCCAAGTCAAATCTTTCTTAGAATTTTAAGATTTAAGTGTTTTCTGAGAAGCGCAAATTTTGGGATTCCCTGTGCATGAATTAAAAACTACTGTAAGTGTAAATTTTAAACCCGTTTTTTATACTGCGACATTCCATCCATCTTAGGATCACCCCCTGTTGCCAGAACTCCGAATATACTAAATTTAGTCAGACTGCGCTGACAACTAGAGCCATATGATCAAGAACCATTTGGGATCAAACAATCAGTTGTTCCAACAGTCCTCGCACACGTATTATAGCAGGCATCTTGCTTTTTTGGGTCGCGGAATTTTGTTCAAAAAACAGTCGAACGATAATTAGTTTGAAATCCATTGGTTCGAACGGTAATAAGTTTGAAATTCATTGGTTCGAACGGTAATAAGTTTGAAATTCATTGGTTCGAATGGTAATTAGACGGGTTAGCAACGGTTCGCTCAATTTTTCTTGTGAAGTGGGTTAGATATAATCGAATTTTTAGAAAAATTTTTTTGCTAACCCGGCTAAATGCGCTCTATTTATGTGGTGGGGTGGGTGGTGTTTAATAAAATAACAGTTTTCTGACTTTCATTCCGTCTAAAAAGATTATTTTATTAAACCTAATCCATTTACAAGAAAAATTGAGCAAACCCTACCAATGCTTTTTGAACTAATTACCGTTCGAAAAAATGTATTTTGAACCAATTACTGTTCGAACCAATGTATTTCGAGGTAATTACCGTTTGAAAGAATGTTTTTCGAACTAGTGTTTTAAAACTAATGGTTTTGAACGTGTTTTCGAACAAAAGTCTGCGACCCGCTTTTTTTTGGTACATTATATGATATGTCATGAGTAATAAATCTTAAGTTTGATACTTTTGTCAAAAACTGATAACTGCTTTTTGCAATCTTTCTGATTGGTACACAAATTAGAAAGATTTATTAAAGCAAAAAGATTTGCAGAAATTGAAAAAAATATACGCTGGTCTTAGTCCCTCGAATCTTATCATCAATTTTGCGTCTTTAGTGTTAATGACCAACCCGCCATACTCTGTCCAAGATAAGTTGTAAACAAACACGATCGCGATCTAATTGAATAACTCTTACCCGGTAAAACGAAAGTTGAAATTATCTTGGTCGTGGAATAAAATATAACTTTACAGAGTATTACATTTTTCCAGCACTTCTACTGCAGAATCTATAAATGTAGATAATGGCTTTTAAAAATTCTTGTTTGTTTTGTTGTTAAAAAATATAATACGCCAAGATTCTTTGTCCATCATATAGTTTTTATATTACCAAAATTATATGGAGCGATTGTTAATTTTTTTTCACCTTGAAAGTCGTTGATTCAATTGTAAGCGGCTATTTATTTAAATGGTGCTCAATTCAAAAGTTTACATAAAATTGTAATATTATCCTCTCCTAAGCGCATAATGGAAAGAGACAGAATGCCATCCTATATTTAACCGTTACTACACAACAACCGTTACACAGTAATTTTTTTCAGAGGCCGGAAAAAAAATTAATTACCTGCGCTAATTTAATAACTGTTATCTGTCCAGTGTTTTATGAAAAGTCCATTGTAAACAGAAGAATCAGAACAGCGGCGTGATACAATGGTTCCGTGGAACCAGGTCCGGCACCCCAATAGGAGCCCGCAGTCAGCCTTAACCAAACATAAAAATGAGAAATTACATGGCACAAACATAAAAATACAATACTAGTTAAAATTTCGAAACTTTTTCGTATAGTCTTTTATTTTTTCTTTCGAGTAAAACCGTCCGATTTTAAAGGTTTCTAAATAAATCTTTAAAAAATTATAAATTGGTAAAAAAAGGAACGGGTACAGGATGGGGGGGGGGGAGATGTTTCAAACCAGGACCCTCTGGCCTGTTGTTACGCCGCTGATCAGAATCATCTGTCCAGTGTAGGTATCTTGAGTGAGTTATAACCAGCACGTATACAGGGTTCCCACTCAAATTTTTATTTTAAATTTACTGAATTTCAGCAACTTTCCAAGCCCATATATAATTTTTTTCACTAACTTTAAATTAAAACACCATTCTACAGCTTTTTTTTATTTTTGCAAATAAGACTAGGAACAAAAATTTCTATGGTATAAACTCTTATACCATCAGTGGTGGCAGTCGGAGTTGGGTTATTGTCAAGGATATTGTTCTTCGTCTTTAAAAACTTTTCTAATACATTGTGACATTTAAAAACTTTCCTAATACATTGTGATTGGTAATTTTGGCAGCATGGATTGCTTTTTCCTGAGTTTTTGATTTAATATGGCTTATTACAGCTATTCTCCCATTATTGCTCAATTATTTGTAGTTTAGCATATTTGGCATTGAAACTGAGTTCGCTCGTCTGGAATAGGTAATATACTAGCTATCTTGGAAATAGGTTTTGTTTTTCGCCATTTTTCGTCACCCATATTAATGTTAAAGTTAAAAATTTTTGTTATGAAATTAAATTCTAACCTCTAATTCTTATTTTAGTAATGGTTTTAAGCTGCTTACGGTTTCCGGCCAAAATATCTTTTGTTTTAAATTTACATTTACAACTCATATTTCGACAAACAGATGAATCGGCATGATCGGATTAGATGAAAATCATGAAATTAACGCAGAGAATAGAGGATAAGAAAAAAAAGAGCGAAATAAATAAGGCCACTAATAGAATTAATAAAGCAGTGCAATACCTCCGATATACAGGTCAGCCATCGACTTCCGATTTAGTTTACCCTTTTCGTCATATGCAGTTATTACACAAGTTAATTGTCAAAATGGCCGCCAAAAACAATAAAAGGCCACTGAAACGGGAGTAGATAACCTATATTATCTTAGGCATCGCAGTGGTGGTTTTTTATGACGATTTGAATTTTTTTGATTTTCCAAATGAAGAAATTAAGGTCCAAAGGAGCGAATTTGGTGACATTCAGTGACTTCAATGTCCATTTTCGTCATTTACCGACTTTCAATGACAGTCAGGGAAGAGTGGGAACCCTGGTATATAAGTTCGAAGAGCAGATTACATAGATTACATTTTTGAATAAAACTCTTTTAAATTATTTTTTTTTTGTATATCAAACAAGTACGTTTTTAAAACTTCAAAGATTTCTAATTACACTACATTTAGCCTACATTTGATGATAGGGTTCTTAAAAATTCGTGTACACCGACGTGGAAAAAAGTGACTAAAAATGATGTTATCCTTAACTTTATGTAGACTAAAAATCGATTGACCAAGTCAATCCATATCGTAAGTCAACGTCAGAATTGGTAATTAAATTGTAAAAATGGCGTCAGCAGGCACGTATAACCATCCATAAAATCTTTTAAGTTTTCAATTTTTTTTGGGTTGAATCTTATTCTATCTTAATGTGAAAACCGCGTGTCGCTAGCTGCTACGGTTCGTGAATTATAATTTTTCTAAAAGTTTAATCCCCCCTCCTACCAACCCCCCACCCCCATCAAAAACTAATCAACTCTGCGTCTGGTAACAAAGAATTTTTGTGCCAAATTTGATAAAAATCGGTTAAGCGGTTTTTGAGTAATCGTATGACAGGCAAAGAAAGACAGACAGACAGACACCAGGACAACATTTTGTATTTAGGTATTTTTTGACCCAAATAACTTATTTTTAGTGGAGACAAAAAAAAACTTTTTTTAAACATCCCAATAGTCTCCATAATATGTATGGATGGCTAAAATATTATTAAAATGTAATTTGAATATCAATAGAAATAAAATTTAATTTTTGGCAGAAAATACGATTACACCCTTTGATTTAACTGTGAAAACGAACGGGTCTATTATGGATCACTTTTGAGACTGTTTGATCTACACCCTATGAAACTTAGCTTGTTCATTTTTTTTTTTAATGAAACAACTACAATTACTCTCCCTCCAAAATGTTGGCAAAAATATTAAAACTGAACATTATTTTTCCAAAATTTTCGTCTGTGCACTTTGATGTGGGCAAGCTGTTTAACTTCATATGGATACTGGCATTACCAAAAATTGTGGGTTCTCGCGAAAACAATGGCTAGCCTTTGCAGGTATCGCACAGGTTACAGAAAAATGGAAAAACTTTTAATTTAACGTTTGATTTGCTTTTTACAGAAAATATTTGGGTTGACTGAAGTAAATTTTTGCTTGGAACATAATATATAATGGGTATATTATTTGGTTACTTAATTCTTTAATTTTTTCAAACCATTTTGCTGGAAGCTTTAGATTTTGATTTGTAACCAAATTATTACAAATTGGAAAATGATACATACAGGTTGTAAAAGGTGCGACTGTAATTATTTTAATGGGTGAAGAGAGTAAAACAAAGTAAGACCCTTTTAAATAATATAGGCGTCCAAAATCAATATTTATTAGTGACATTTTGCAGACATTTTTCTGGGCAATTTGATTTTTTTTTTTGAAAGAAAAACTAATAACTAAAATCTGCATGTGGAGTTGTGATGTGCACTTTCATACAACTGCTGAAATTTGTGGAGTTTGTTAATTTTTTGGAATTTGTGGCAAAAATGGTCAAATTGATAGCGGAAATCGACTGGTACTAACACCTGTGGTTTATCAAACCATTTTTATTCTTAAATTCTTAAAACCAATTTTTTTATCCTAACCTCAATTGTTCAAACCCATTCAATATCAAACTAGGAATTTGTTTAACCCGTTTTAAATCAAACCACTATTCATCAAATCAAATCAAAATCAAACCCGGCATTTATGTAACTATTTTTTAAACCGGAATTTGTCAAACCAAATTTCTGTTAAATCAACTGAACCTTCTACAATAAAGTATGAACGTGACGGCGAAGGCGCAATTGATTTAACAGAAATTTGGTTTGACAAACAAGGGGTTTGACGAATTCCGGTTTAAAGAAAAAGTTTTATAAAGTCCTAATTAGATTTCAAAACCAGTTTTATAAATTTTAAGTTTGATTTGACATATTTCGAACAAATAAGGTTTGGATAAAAAAAAAATTTGATCAGTGTGCCCTTTGTTTGGCATTTCTCCTTTCTGTCGCGCGGTTTTTTAAAGCGGCCTTTATTTCAATTCGAGAGATTTTGAAATCGTAATTTTTTGGACCCTTTTGCTTCTAACGCACATTAAATTAAAATGTAGACAAAGGTTACCTTTTTACACCTGTATGAATTGAACTTTGAAAACTTTAGCGCCTCTTAACTTGAATACGAATTAAATTGACAAACTTTATCAAAACAACAGAAATTATAAATCGAGTGTCAAGTAGGTTTGGAAAGCCAATAAAAATTTCTACCTTGGAAAAAAAAATAACATCGTCACCATTCCGAAATTAAACATGATGCTGTGAAACTTAACCATTTTTTTAATGTTGTTTTTTGCAGAGCCATGCTATAATTCAAAAAAATATAAAAGCGTCTTCTGCCTTCCTGAACACAAATTGGTTTAGCAATTCAGGAGATAAATATTTATTTTGTTGATCCTTTTCCGATAGTGCATATTTTGTAAAGTTAAATTCGGTTTTAAGTCACAACAAAAGCGAGGACTTGTTAAATTAAAAAGTTATTATCTAAATCGAATAGAGTAATCATCCCAAGTTTAAAAAATAACTGTCCTACCTTTCCCTTACCTCACCCATGTAGTTGTAGATAACATCATCTCACAAATCACGCGGCTCTCTTCAAGCTGACCTTCAGGTTGAACTGAGAGACAATGCCTATCTACAGTATGCAAGTGCAAGAGAGCTAAAAGTACAGGACATTGCCTCTTTAAACTGCAAATTTGAAATTTATTGCTAACTATTTTTCCCTGATTCATAAAGGATTACTCTATAAAATAGCCACCATTTTTAAGTGCCCATGCTGAATAATGGATGCCTTTGAAAGCCCTATTGATTTCTGTAGATAATATTTTGTTGTGATCGGACAAAAAGTGGCGTGTATTTTATATTCTTGTTGCAATTCCAATATTGCATGACTGTGCACCCATAAAAATACGGTCTTAGTTTGTCAGCATCCGCTAAATCAGAAATCAATTCTATTTTTTTTTCTTTTTAATCAAAAAAAAAAATTGCAAGATGTACGTATTCTCTCTTAAATGTAACACCACAATGTTAACCATAAGAGTCTAAAGAAACCAGCAAAAGGTACAACAAAAACCAAAACAAAGATAGAAAAAAGGCAGGCATTAACGCACAAATCCTTTTTTCAGTAACTGTGAATAAAGGTTTACACTCATTATTCACAATTCCGTATCACCATATGCAGGTAAATGTAGTGTAGATTAATCTTAGTTTACTCGGCGAAAAATATTGTTCTTGGTTTTTTATTAATTTATAATCACATATTTAATTTTGATATGAAATGTATGCTCAATTGGTCACGCTCATTTTTTACCGCGCTCAATTTGTACCAGCAAACTGCTTACAGGGTTCTCAGGATTTCACTGATTACTGATTTCAAAAATGCACCCATAGTTATATTATTTACTATTTTTCTTTAATTAATTGTAAAGTCTTCTCGATATAATCACCATATTACCAATATGTATTTCGTTTGTCCTAAATCAATGAATTAACTGTGTAGAACCACATTTGAGTAATATTTATCATTTTCACAGTTCTCTAAAATACTAAACACTTACCTACAAATAAAACGAATCAGTCAACAAAAGCATCATCGTCAACCCATCACAGTCAAAACCATCATCACAGCTGCCTGGAATTTTGCTCACTCAAATATGCTACCATGTCCTCAGGTTAGTATAGGCCGGAAGAAGTTACCTAAAGAAACTTTTTTGCCCCACACAGAATAAATGGAAAAATATAGACCAACAATTATCTGTAAATAGGGTTTAAAATTTGGGGATATATGTATACAATAAAATGAAAAGTAACAAATTCTAGCAAAAAATAATCTGTCAATTTCCTAATATATCTTGCAAAGAGTCCAATTTCTCCATGATGGGAAAAGGTATCCATCTCTTTGCGTGAAGATGACCTAAAAAATAAAATATTTTCAAAAAACGCTAGTGCAGATAACTTACGTTTGGGCTTTGGAGGAATCAGTTTAATGGCACCAGGCCTCTCTGGGACATCAACTTTATCAATTTTAATTTTCTTCTCTGGGGGGATACTGCTGGGAATATCTCGAATTGGTGATGGCCTTTTTTGTGGGATGGTCGGCAACTGAACTGAAGGAGTTGGCTTTTTTAAAGCATTTCTTGGAGGCGGTGGCTTAACCTCCTCTTCTAACCCTGTCGATCGCATTTTCGAATTGAAAACTTTCACAGTTTTGGCGCGTTCCTCTCCTTCCTTCTTTTTATCCAATATTGAAAATGCTGGTTTCTTTTTAATGTCTCTATCATCGTTAGACTTTTCTTTTTCTTCTGCAGAATTACTACTGCTTGATTTTTTAGGAATTCTACCCAATTTGTCTATAGTGGGAGGTTTGATTTTAGCGAGAGTGTCTTTATCTTTTTCAGCTTGTGTTTCTTTAGAATCTTTTGATCTATCTTTATCTCTTTCTTTATCCTTACTTCTGTCTTTGTCCCTGGATTTTCCTTTTGAATCTTTGGAATGGCTGGAACTGCTGCGACTGCTTGATTTACTTGAGCTATGCTTATCTTTATCCTTATCTCTTGACTTATCTTTATCTTTTCTATCTTTATTTTTATCTTTATCAATTCGCTCTTTATCTTTTTCACTTTTGTCTTTATCTTTACGATCTTTGTCCCTACTGCTTTTACTTTTGCTGCTAGAGTGACTTGATCTACGTCTATCTTTTTCTTTATCTCGTTTACTGGGACTACTGGAATCACTTTTCAAACTTTTGGAGTCCGAACTTTTGGAAAGTTTTTCCCTTTTCGAATCTGCCTTTTTGGTTTTTTCAGCTTCAACTTGGTCATTAATTACTTTTTCCGTAACAGGCGGTGCTTCACTTGAAGTACTTCCAGTGTCAAGAGGATCTTTATCAGTTGGTTTACTTTCCTTGCTAGTTGCTTTATAAAATGTTGTAACTTTAATAGAACCTGCATTTTCGTCTGTTACCGGTTTAACAGGTTCTTGTTTAATAGTATCAACAACAGTGGGTTCTGACAATTCTACTTTTACTGTAGGAGCCGGTTGAGGCGCTACCTCAGCATGGGGATGAATAACTGATGCAGAAGGAGCTGTACCTTTTACTATAGTAAGCCACTTTTGAACAATTTGATCTGATAGCTGGGCCACACCTAGAATAAAAACAAAGAGTAAAAGTAGTAGTAGTAAAAGTAAGAAAAAACAATGTTCTAATCTGCTCGGCATACGCTCTGAGCGATAAAATTGTTTGGGATCTTCCAGGATTGATAATCAATGATTACACATTATAAGGGTTGGCAGAAAGTAAAAAACCATTTTTTGCAACTACAAAGTTTCAAAAATTGTACGTACCGTCCAAATCGTCACGTCTTGAAAGGCTCTTAATTAATTTCGGAAGACAATTCATTTTTAGTCTTTCCACATCAACCGGGGTGATAAGCAAAAGTTCCAAAATTTCCCTCACTAAGACCCAATTGTTTAGAAGTACAGCATCTTGAATCCAAGTCTGGATCAAGGCCCAACCTCCTTCGGCCATAAACATGTCGACGAGGCTTGTGTCAGTATTTTTTAGAATAAGCACATATATGCTTTTGCTAACAAGCTTCTTGGAGAATTTCGTCATTAAACTGAAACAAATAAAAGTTAGCATTAGTGATATTAACACTGGCAATTTTCCCAAATCACTTTTCGTTTGGCTTTAATTTGTACTACTGAAATTTTACTTTCACATTGCGGACTGATTTAATAAAATTGTACAGTGCTCTTAAAATATGTTAAAATAGGTACAACTTTGAGTTCACGTTTTTTTAATTGTAAGTCTTTGACATTTTCGCCAAGTATGTGCTTTAAGCTTTTAAAGCTCTAAACTATGGAGAATACACCACACCAAATTAAAACTTAGGAAACATTACCTTGTTTATTTATGATAAAATTTTAGCGTTTAACCGAAAATAACATTGCTATTGTTATAAAGTCAACCTTAAACCAAAAAATGCCAACAATATTAGAACAAAACTAGTCCCCATTGTGAATTTTCTTTAAATATTTTATAACAATGGGGCTACAAAAAAACATGGCTTTTCAACATATTTTTGCAGTTTTTGACTATGTTTCAGTAAGGACCGTTTCCCTAACTGAAGCTAAAGTGTATTTTTGAGTTTAATGTATCCCATTTATAGTTAGCTTTATTTGATCACAGTAGAAATAAGCAATCATAGATAAAAAACTAATTCAGAGGCATTATTCTTTTGCCTCATCTATGCCGAGGATCATTGGTTAGTTTAAAAATCGAATCGTGAACTATCTGTTTCAAGAAAACTGACGTTTTCACCATAACCAATAGTCAAGTAGCCAGACTAAATAAATTTAATTAAAAAAAAAATATTGCACTAGGAGGCACTTATTATGCATCACCCACAAAAAATATTGCTCTGGACTGCACCTCTTTCATGAGTAGTTACCTGGTTGTCTACCGTGACATTAGCCCCATTAGAAAATATTCCACCATACTACAGTACTTATGCACCATCAACAAAAACTTTTTGCACCCCCTCTCTTTGGCTTCTTGACATTTATTTAGTGGATATAGGCCAAGTTGGTCTGAAGAATCTGAATGGCTAATAAGGCAAGGGCAGAATCATTTAAAAAAATCATAACTTCTTATTTATGACCTGATCTTTTTATGACGAATTCTGATGTTTATATTATAACGGTCTTTATAAATTATGAAGCAAAAAAAGGGTATTTCGTGCAAAACTTCTTTTATTTCTTTCTATCTATTGGAGGTTCAAAAACCACGCCGATCTCAAAAAATCGAAAAATTAATCAAGAATGAACTGATCCGGTGCTTTGCAAACCTTCGGCTTGACAACTTTAATTAACTGATGATGGCTCGTAATTGAGCCGAAACCGGTCTGATAGAAAAAAAATAGTTTTTGCACGAAATACCCTTTTTTGCTTCATTTGTACCACGTGCACGCAACCGCCCCCCTCCTCCAATTTATAAATTATGATCAATACAATCTATTTTTGAATTTTGTGTAAAATATATTTTTTAGGCCATTAGATAACTAATTGTCTTTAGTTTTTCCAAAAAACTGTGTACTTTATAAAATAATCTTTCAAATATAAAAAATCTGTCCATTTTCGAGAAGTTTTCATAATGGTTACTGGGTCTGCACTAGGTTCAGTGGTTCTTGAGTATTACTCCTAACTCTAATGCTCTTGGATTAGGCCGGATTAGGCAATATCCGCTCAAATGGCCATGGTAGCGGAACAAAATGCAAAAAAATATATTGTTGGTACATAAATAGTGCACTCTGGTACAAGTGTTCGTAGAGAATAATTACTCGCAATGATATCTTTTGTATTATGCTTTATTAGAAATGTTGTTAATAATTATTGAATATGTATAAATAACCCAATTAAAGGACTTATGCCTTGGTAAGCATTTTATACTTGGTAACGTAAGTTCGTTGCACTACACCCAGTATAAAAAAAAAACTACTAACACCCCCCAATTACACTTTTTGCAGTCTACTTCCATTTTTTTTTCAAATGTGAGGGGGAAGGGGGGGGCAGCGTACATTTGGTCACACTTCACATAAAAGTTGTTGTAGTTTCTCTAAGAGTGGTGTATATTAAGTGCTTTCTAGTGCAATATTTTTTTCTTTAAAATTATCACTTGTGGCAACTTCCCTGATCTCCTCATTTACGCCTAATTAGCGGCAAATGATGCACTAAGTGAATCATGTAAATTCAACATTTTTATGAGGGGTTTGCTAACTGTACCTACAAAAAAATTGTGTTTAAAAAACTCAACCACCAACCTACTTTAGTCTTAACACTTGGTCAGAAAATGTGAAAGTAAACCTACAGTGCGGGGTTCACTGGGTAAAGTTGACTAATTTGTTTATTTATTTGTTTTCAACTTTTTGACAATTAAGCGTTTTTGTTTAAGTCGTATTGGAGCGTTTGTATTTTTCTAAAGCCATAAGAAAAGAAAAATATTACCGGTACCTACCTAGAAATTTATAAATATGTAAAAATAAAAATTGTAGTCTGTGCTAAGGTGCTCAAGTAACTGGCTAAATGGACTTTAGTGGAGGGCCTGTAATACCAATAAAATTTAACATTTTTACTAGGGGGATATTTTTTTAGCTATTTTCGATGTGTCGTTTATTGCACCCCTCAGAGGGAGAATTGACTAAAATTTAGATGGGGAACATGAACGGAAAACAAACCGATTTTGTTGATATTTCCTAGTTTCTATAAATTTTCCTTGGGCACGTTTTAATGTGAATTTTTGTGCACTTTTTTTGGGTGATCCATCCCATGGGAGGGGGTGAAATACGCTTAGATAGGGAGCATAGCTCATGGGTCACCTTGATTTGAAGGTCTCTAAATTTTCTTTACAGATGTGAAGTTTTTTTTTGACAATTTGTCATTGGGTATAGTTAGAAGAAAAAAAGTGGTTGGGGGACAGCCTGGGAAACATGAAAAATAAATCTGGCCCCAACTTCATCGGGGCATTTGGAGCGTTTGAGCGAGTGACAATATCACTTTTCCAAAAAAAAGGAATTAAGTATGTAGTAGTAGGCTCAGCAAAAATCACTCCGGAGGGAGGAGGCTTGTTGCGCAAAACAAAGCCAAGTAAAATTTTAAAAAATGTAGATTTTTTGTCCGTGAAAAATAAATAAAAAAAGGTTTGTGGCATCAGACACACATTTTGCTTTTCAATTCATTACGACCAGGCTTACATGCCTGTTTCATCCTTGTTAGGAATCATCAGGTACCACTTCTTAAATTTGACTTGGCTTTGTTTTGCGCAACAAGCCTCCTCCGGAGTGATTGTTGCTGAGCCTTAATATAAGGCGACGTAGTATAAACTCCAATTGGGGGTGGAGTTGCTGCGAACGTTGTATTTTGAACGGTCTTTTTCCAGTAACCGGTACATTTTCGCAGGTTCCGCTTTTTATGTCCTGCACGCAAATTTCATTCTTATTGATATTTGCATCTTTTAACATTTTGCTTTTCACTTTGTTCCGACAGGCGCGCTGCATATAGCCGGCCAACATCCCGCGTTATTTGACGACGAAAGTTGTTTAAATTCGTTGGGTGTGGTTGCTTATGTTATGCTTCATACGCCAGGTACAGGGGTCTGATTTTCGAATCAATACCATAGCCAATTTTTTTGTGAGTATCTTTTCTTATCGTGTGAAATGAGCGGCGAAAGATAAGCCGGTATACCGTACTACCCAAGAATCAGCATGTCGGCATATCTTTTGCCTCCTATTCTATACTGCATGCGAATAATTTCGTATAGTTTCCAAAATAGGATCCCAGTCCTATGTTACCCTGATGATTCCTAACAAGGATGAAACAGGTCTATAGGTTTCTGGACTATTCATTAGATCTTGGAAGCCTGGTCGCAATGAATTGAAAAGCAAAATGTGTTTCCGATGCCACGAACCTTTTTTTTAAGTAAAAAATAAGGTTAGTGTCAAAATATTTCTTTAAATTCAAAAAGTTTTCGACCTATAGACCTTGGGCCACCATGCACCGCTTCCCCTCGTCATATATTTTATTATATAGCGTATACCCAGGGGGGTCGGGGAGACCCCTCCCAGACATGTTATCAAAGTTAAAAAGAAACAACGGAATCTGACAAAAAAAAACTACGTTTTCTTCAAAAAAGTATCGATTCATTAGTTCCCGAGATACAAGCGTTATTTTTCGTCAAATTTGAAGCTCTGTAACTCGGAAAATAATAATCCTATTGTAACCGAACTACTTCGGCTTTAGTGAGTTGCCATATGTCATTTATCTACAGTATTTAAACTAATTGTCCGATGTTGATGAAATTTGACAGACAGATGACCTATTACATGGCGGTCATTTTATGATAATGTTATCGTAAGCCTAAATCAGACGGCAAAACAAACACTTAGTCGTTAGACTTAAGTCGACTTTTTTAAAAATTACATTTTTCCCGACAATTTTGTTCGTTTCAATTTTTTAACACAATACCTTATATCCTGACGGGCAATTTCTAGAGAAACAGGCGGCCCTGGATGTCTAATTTACATGAATAATAAAATGAGAAATAAATTCCCAATTTCCATAGTGGATTAAATATAAATAAAAAAAGAGAGGTTTTCTTTTGGTAAAATTCTCTTTTTTATTTAATTTACATGAGACCATTGCAAGAAAATCTCAGCCGTCACAATTCTGGAAAGTAGCGATTTTTACTTGTTGCCTTATTTAAAATAAAAACACAACGTCCTTAATAGTTATTCGAAGGTTTTATGAAAAACTGCGTAGTTTTTTTAAAAACATTTTGTAAATTTAATATTTTTAAGAAATTCAGCAGGACTAGTTTTACAGCGGAGTTAAATTGCTACTACGCGTACCAATAAGCGTCAAAAAGAGTTGAAAATTCTCACCAAGTAAAAGGAATGACAGAATTTGTATGACTTTTCTGAACAGTGACAGTGTTAAAGTTTTAAAAGTTTGTTTAAATCATATAATTATGAGACTACAATGGCTCAAGTGTCGCAAAATGTGTAACAATAATAAATTTGAAAAACAAAGAAAATAATTTAAAAATCCTTGTTGGCCCTGGCCAGGGCTAAAGGCGAAAAATCTACTGCGCATGCCTGACGCAGTTTGTTCGAACTCCGAGGATTTTTTGACTCTGCGTTTTTTTCCAGACTAACTTGATTGGGAACTATTATCGCTACGGCTTTTTTTTTCAGAAAATGCAATTTATACACAAAAAAAAGATTAATATCATACATTTTTTATTTATTAGATATTTGCTGTTAATCCTTAAAACATGAATTAATAATTACTATGTTTTTACGTGGAACTGAATACGTTTTCAATACGATTCACTTTTCGGTTTTCATGAAGCGATTTGAACGCGTTTTGAAAAGGATTTGAGATTTGACAAGTTTTTTCGTACTGTACCGGTTTTTTTTTATTAAATTTCGAAAATTCGAAAACAAACATAAAATTTTGGTTCCATCCACAGAATACACTGTCAAATCCAGTCTGGTTAAAACTTTCACTCGTTTTCGATACGATCAGCGTTTTCACGACAGCTAGATTCAGATACGATCTCAGTTGAACTGAGACAGGGCCAACGAAAAAACTTTGATTCGCTTTTTCACGAGAGTTTTGGAAGTAAATCGTTTTGAAAGCGCATTCAGTTAAACATGAAAACGTTGTAAATTTTGGCTCATTAACATCATGGGTGCCTATTCTGGGTTTCGTAGGATGGGATCGTTCGCCTGAGAGAAGAGAAGTAGTTTCAATCGATAAACGCGCTTAAAAGCAGTGACGAGACGATCGAAGAATCACCAAACTATTATGGTCATGCGCAGAGCTGCCTCGAACAACGATTTTTGAGCAAAGCCGTTCTCTCGATTAGACTCAGTACGTGGGACTTGTAGGAGAGCTCGTGTGAAAAACGTTACCCCGGGTCACTTCAGAGCACGCTATTGGACGAAACCATCATGTGACCGATCGATATTTTACTCACTAATGCGCATGTTACGGTCACTTGACCGTCTTTCAGGGTACCGATTCTGGAAGTCATAGGAAGTGATCGTTCGCCTGAGAGAAGGGAAGCAGGTTCAACCAATAAACGCGCTTAAAAGCAGTGACGAGACGATCGAAGAATCACCAATCTATTATGGTTACGCCCAGAGCTGCCTCGAACAACAATTTTTGAGCGAAGCCGTTCTCTCGACTAGACATATGATTTCAGAGCACACTATTGGATGAAACCATCACGTTACAGATCTCGCTAATGCGCATGCTACGTCCAACTTGACCGTCTCGTAAAGTACGACGTCGCACAGTGGTCTATTTTTGTAAAAACGCGGACATAAACAAACTTCCACATTGTAATTTAATCGTACAAAATATTTAGTTTTAATACAAAAATAAATAGTTTACAATATTTAAATAAGTAAGCATTCATTTTCTTTTAGCCGATACACAGGATGATCGTGTGAATTTTCACATTTACCTTAAGACATTTTTAAAAAGGTAAAAGTTACATATTTATTAATTGGCTAAACTAAACTAAAAATGTTAGTTTAGAACAATCAAATTTACTTTAAAGTAATTGACACAATATATAAGTGTTACAGTATACTAGTATATTTTTATGTATATAGGGTATATTAAAAAGAATGCCAACCGAAACTTTCTAATGAAACACCTAGTATATTATTGCATTTTTGCATTCTGTTTTGAAATTCTAAGCATTTTTATACAACATACCCTATGTCGATCTTCAACTGTTTTCGAGATATCAACAGTTGAATAGTGTCATACTCTGGGTCTTCTATTTGAAATTTGATGTTGAATACTGATGCGTAATATCAAACTCGTAAAAAGCATCGTTTATTCTTTGGCCAACTATTCGCCTAGTATCTTGACGACCATATAAGGACATTTAGACATATTTTGAATTTTTTAATTTTTACAAGTTATGTACGCGTTTTTCTGAAAGTCGACCACCGTGCGTTGTTCGCATGACTTTTGTGCGATGGATCACTTCTCAGGGTATGATCGTTCTATTACGCCCAGAATCGAGCCCCAGAGTAGAACGTCGCACAGTCGATCGAGGTATAAAGAATTTTGGACATTTACCTTAACTTTCAAACTTTTCAACTTGTAGTTATAAAATTTGAGTTTAATTAATTAGAAACACATTATTTAGTCAATTTTGAGAAAAAAATGACACTATGTCAAAGTTTGGCCTGACGGATCATGTCAAAACTGAATTTTACAGGTGTACAGGGTGTTTTAAAATTCAGTGCAAAGATTTTAGACACGAATTTTTCAGGTCAAAATAAGAAAATTTTTTCCATGAATCCGCAAGCACTTTGTTACTGTTCTACTTTTCACAATTTTTTTAGTGTTTCTTTATAGCTCTTGCAGTTTTTGAGATATTTGCACCAAATTTGAAACATTAGCCTATGCTGTTTGAGTTTTAGGGCTTACGTAATCCAAACATACTGAATGATCGTGAGAATATATAGGGAGATATTTTTTCAGACGTGAAGTTCTTCTTTTTTCTCTAAACTTTTACGTGGTGCGCCGCTAATGAATTGTGAATTAATACATAAATTACCTGTTTAGTTTAGAAACTATTTTCTCTCATGTAAGTTTTTTGCATTTGTGACTGTTATCGAGAAATTAAATTATTAAAATCATTATTTGTAACTCGCTAGATTCAATTAGAACATTTATCAGCAGGGGAGAGCACATAGGAATATTTAGTGCTTTTGGCTGTGTTTCTCAAAATATCGCTAAAAATCGCAGTCACGCAAAATGTTTTATTGGTTTATGGTTATTCAATATGAATTTTAAAATGTTTTAAAAAACGCTGTAAAGTATAGCAAATAAATTAAAAAAATTGAAAAAATGGCAAGTCAAATGGCTATTAAGTGCTTAAAGGGTCCGCTTTTATAAAACAATGTTTACAAATGTATAAAATTATCTGTAAAAACACGTGACAGCAAAAAGGACAAAGATTAAAATAATTCATTGCTTATCATTTAATTAAACTGTGGTATGTCAGCAACAAACTAAGTACAATATAGCATCAAAAATGTTAGTTTCAATTTTTTTCTTAATGTCCATAAAAAAAAGTTACCCTCACCTTGAAGCCCTGGTTACCGTGCAGTTAATTGAAAGATTTGTACAAGGTTATGTTGCTCGAGTTAACGCTAACTCGCTATTGAGAAACCGGCCTTGTTAGAAATAATTTTTTCCCAAAATTCCTCAAATACAAAAGTAGGGAGATTTATTTAAAAATAAGGACAGTTTGGGTTTAATTTGCCAACTATAAACTTCATATTCAACAATTGTTGAAAAATGAATAATTGAATGCTTTTTGCTTGAACTTCCTAGGACCAACATTAAAAAACTTTTCCACAGAGAAAGTTTACAATGGATGATCCTGTTTTATACCAAAACAAACAAAAAATTGCGGGTCGTTTGGCCACAATATTAAGAATTTTACCAAAATCGGAGTAACTGTTTTATACAAAAAAGCTTAGCACAATATTTCAAAGATTCCATCTACTTACTTGACTAATCGGGGAACTTCATCCCTGGATAGAATCCCACCATCAGGACTAAGAAGCACTGAAAGACACTTGAGCAATTGTAGTGGATCAATTCGCGGCTGAAAGAGAAGAAAAAAAATGTTAGTTTATTTTTAGCAGTGTAATATAATTGCTGTTTTCATGGATATTGAATTCGTTTTCAATGTTTTAAAAACTTCTTTTTCATGAGTTTCATGACAGGTTTTCAAATCGATTTTGAATCGATTTGAAAACGGTTTTTAAATTTTGATATTTAGCAGCTGACATATGCCATAGTTGTCAAATATTCATTTTTGAGTTTTGGTACGTTTTTTTTTAAATGTATTTTATTCAAAAGATGATGTTGGGCCTTGCTACAAATTTTTTTTAAATTTCAATTACTACTCTGTTTGCGAGTGGAAGTGAAGAAAGAAATGCTGGACTGGTATATGTGCATAGCACATACACTTTCGACCCAAATATTTCTTTTATTTTCCATAATTAATTTATATAGTCTTTAAAAAAACAAATCTTTAGTTATTTAAGTAAGGTTATGTTATTAATCTTTTTTTTTCTATACACTCCACCAAATTTTAGAATGCCGGTTCCACAGTTTTACTTCTATTTCTCTCTCTCTCTCTCTCTCTCTCAAAAAGAGTGAGAGCAATAAAATATGATTTGGCGGCTGTATGGTAATCCGAAGCAATACTCATGTGTTAACTCAATCCCCGTTTTCATGGAAAATCGGTATTTCGATCTCAATACGATCTTGATCCAACCCTAAAAATTTTCAGGATCGGATCTAGATTGAAATCGATTTGAATACTGGAAAAACAGGCGTTTTCATGGACGGTATCGGATTGAAATCGTTTTCAGAACGAACTCAATTCCCATGAAAACGTAGCAAATCTAATATTTTAGCATTAGTAGACTGTGTTATTAGTCATGGCCATGATGAAGCTTAAAATATGTTTGTTAAATAACTCTTAAAATATTTGTAGATGTGCTTAAATACTGTAGGGACACGTATTTTGGTAATTTTAAAGACAGTAAAGAACTTTTATTAAAAGAAATTAATACCACCTTATGTCGTACATAGTTTACGCTTTAAAGAATTTCAATTTTTGCCTTTTTTTGGATAATAATGTTAAAATAACACGCATACAAGATGACAGACAGATGACAAAACCAAACATTTGAAATTTTTATCAAAAATTATCTTCATCTTTCTCTAAAACATTTTTTAATACTGCTTTCTCTCTTTCACATAAGTAAATATTTTTCATTTTTGCCGAGAAAAAATATTTTTTGGCAGTACTTTTTACACTAAAAACTAGTGAAAACATGAAAAAAAGTGAGTTTTTTATTCTACGAATCGACATTTTGGATAGAAAACAACAAAAATGTGAAAAACCTACAAAAAAATCCGAAATAAAAATGTTACCCCTTAAATTACGCTAAAATATTTTAGGCCTTAAATTACCATCATGGCCGTACCATATTATTTACTTAATCAAGTCCAAGTTTCCACACAAATTTCAATCTTTAATGTCCGACCGGTTCAAGATCCATTCTTAAAGACCTATGGAAGGCAATACATGACCTGGTGGTTCTTAGGGTACTGCCTAATACTGCCCAAGTACTGCCTAGTCCTGCCCAAGTACTGCCTAGTCCTGCACCATCAAAACTTAAAAACTTGCGATATATTACAATTATAATAAACTCGCAATTTCTCCTTTTCTGATTTGAGCATTTTGTTATCTTTCTCTCTTCTTACAGAAGCCAGAATATTTTTGTAGCGCGCTAAATGATTGAAGCGAGCCGGGCGCGCCAGCGAGTTTCCGTGAGCTATAGGTTATGTATTTCTTTAAACAAAGAACGGAAAGAGAGAAAAACATACCGGTCAAAAATTCTATACGGCGCAGAATCTGAGCTTCGCGGTACTCAACCTTTTTTGATGTAGTCATTACGAGGGATTATCAGTAAGAAAGAATACAAGGGAGTATATGAAAGAACACTCAACGAATATTGTGTGTGTGAAATAATGTCCCTGGGTTTTCCCGACAAAAGCAAAATTCCCTGGGAATCCCCGAAGTTATTATTTTACCACGTTTTCAATTTATTAAAAAAGGAAAAACAATAACCCCCTCCACCCCTTTGTCACAAATTGTGACGTTTTAGTTAGTTGACTCCGTCAACAAAATTATGTCCCAAAATTGACCCCCCCCCTCCCTCTTTCCTAACCTAACCAGCCTGATGGTGAAAAGATGTGTTTTAATTTTTTTAATAAAAAAACTAACATATATGTTCATTTTACGTTTTTTTTTTACCGTAAGTATATTTTATTGAAAATTAAAAGAAAATCATGCAAAGCTGCTCAAAATCGTACTACTAATGTCTCTTCCTTTTTTACGAGATTATTACACCTGGCAACGCTGCTACTAGCACACTTCATTATCAGCCCCTTCTCCTAGCATTTTTTTCCAGAATTTTTTTCTAACATTGCCTGCGGCGGAACGGTGCAATCATTTTGATTTTGCATGTTATATTTGAATATTCCATGGATTAACAGGACAGGACGTACCTTTAAAATACGTAGCCCTAATAAGTGTAATCTAACCCATTCGGAGTCTCAAGTACAAATTAAAAAAACTAGGCAAGATTTTTTCTTCCGTTGATTTTTTCTTCTCCAAGTTACAGGTAAATGAAAATGAAGAGCTTAAAATGAAGAGAAGCCATATGCAATTTTCTTTTTTGTCACTGCTGCCTAGTTTTGCCTAGTCCTGTCTAAGGACTGCCTAATCCTGTCCAAGTACTGCCTAGTCCTGCCCAAAGTACTGCTCAAGCAGTACCTAGTACTGCCCAAAAATTTTGTACAACTCCTGCCTACAGTTGTTCACCCCTCGCATTTAACACAAATTTTGACATAAATTCGTAATAATGTTTTGACTTTGAAATTTATTGTGAATTACAATTTTGTCTTTTAAATTAAGGGAACGTCTCCCATTTGAAACCAAATAATAGACCTCACCTCTTTTTGTAGATATTCATAGGACCTTGATAATGGTTATTGAAAAAAAAATCAATAGGACATATAAAAAAACGATGACGATCATTTTATGTCTACAAATAACCCTCAAAATTCTATTTTAAAGAATTTATTAAAGAATCACTGGTTTCTTCCTATTCACCAAACCCGCTGTTTTTGCTAACAATTAAATAAAATTATTAAGTTTATACATACCCCCATTTCACACCCAATGCATACATGCAGCACAAACAAGTTTCTGTCACTGATTAAACTAAAACTAAAATGTAGACAAAATCCTTGGATTTTTGAGGATTTTTATTATATTCAGGAGTAATTAGTTAACTATGTCTATATAATTAAGAGATAAATATTGGAATTTATTTTCTGAAGAAATAATTAATTATTTTTAAATGACTTCCAGGAATTCTACAGATTTATGGGGTGGTTCAAATTCGAGGAGATCGTGGGGTTCTGGTTGTTTCTAGGGGAGACATCATTATAAACGAAATTTCACGCTGATTTTAAAATCGAGCAAAAAATAGGTCAATTTATAACAAAAATAAATTTTCATTAATAAAAAAGTCAAATAAATAGATCAAATTCTAAAACGCATATTTTTAAAAAGCCCCCGTAGCTCCAAAACGGGTTGACATATTAACATAGGCTTTCACTTCAGTGTTAAATTTACCCCAGTATTGTCTAAAAAAACAGCTACTCCAGTCATATTGACATAAAATGTTATGTAAATATGTATGAGGTCAAAAAAATGTACTTTAATGTTAATGTAGCAGTTTTTTGTAAAATACAACTTTTAGAAACAACTATTTTAACTTAACATTAAATTCTTTATTTTTCGTTTTATTTTGAAAAGCAAATAAATGAATCTTGTGGGCTTTTTTTTTTAAAAAATTAAGTTTTATAAATTTTTATAAACTTTTTAACAAAAATATCGTTGAAAATTTTAACGAATTTAAAATTTTAGAAAGTTATTATTGTTTGAAAATGATGTATATTATATTAAATTTATCAAGCGCATTTCTTTACAGGTTTTACGTCGATGCGGTTCGGTTATTTGAATAATTCATTAATTTTTAATAAAATTTACTGTGGTTTTGCATTCCAAGTGTTATACTACCTTCTTAATTAAGTCGTTCAGAGAAAAACTAGAGGATTAAAACTACCCAAATTTATTGCTTGTATTTAAATGCCTTTTAAAGTAGGTACCTATTTAATGATTAATGAAAGAACCCAACCCCCACTTTCTCGGAATTTTAGAAGCTCGCCAGAACACAAATGTTCGTACCTTTAGTAAATAGCGTTAGTCGTTGGGCACTACCAAAAACTAATTTTGTTTTTATCTATTGAGCCTGGAATAATATTAATAAATTTCTTAGCAATTCAAAAATAAGTCCCAATTAAAACTCGTTTGATATATTTTTGGTCTAACCAAGGCTCTATTTTTTTCCTTACAGCCTACCAAAAAACTCAAAATACCCTAGTCAAGAGATTACATTGAAAGAGAATTTGAACGGCCAATAAATGCATTAGGTATCATTGGCAAACTTTAAAACCTTGCATTTTATTGGTAAATAATTGCCAATAAACTAATCATGGTTTTCTTCCTCACTTTATTCTATGAACTTTCACAAAAAGATCAACTAAACGAATCGAAATGACCCAAAACACTCACAGTAGGATTTACTAAAAGGGTTTAATCTATTTTAGGACGGTCGTAAATTTAAGTGAAACTTTGGGTTTTAAGCATTTTAAACCAACTTTCCTTAAGTTCTTCTTGACAAAATATCTTATTAAAATTGGGTTTATATGTCACTCTTAATCAAAACTTACCCTCTGTTAATTGATTTTCCCGATTAAATTATTGTATTTATCTAAAAGGTGTTTTAATTTACGAAAAGTATTAAAATATAATACCAATCGGTGTTTAGAACGTGGTGTTTTATTTTGAAACTTTATCAAGACTCACTTAAAACTCCGATTAATGTTAATCATGATTAAAGCTTCAATCAAGTTTGTAAACAAATTAATACGATTGTTTTGGTCCAGGAAGTCCGATATTAAAATGATAAAATATATTTTTTTGTCAAAAATTGAATTACAAGTAGGTACCTAAAATTGTGTGAAATAATAAATCCACCTTATTTTTTCATTTGTTCAATTATATTATCATTAAAATTAAAACGTTTACTAATACAAATATATAAAAAGATATATGTGGGATTTAACTTGCCCAATTCCACATCGATTAATTCTGAATATTTTTTTACAAGGTGCAGTAAGCGAAAAAGTCTTTTATTTCCTTAAGTAGCCAAGAATACTGCAGTTTCCAAGATGCATTAAATTTGGTTTATTAAACAAAAGGAAACCTTTTGCAAGGATATAATAGGGGTTATTTTCTCACAACACAAGTACGCATACAACTGGTTGGTGCAATAAAAATGGCAACCAAAAATGTTGTGTCCTTTGAATAATGAGTTGCCTATATATTCCTGCGCTTATTTACCAGGTGACAGAAAATTTGACGTGCGGTTTGTATAAGGAGTTGCCTAACTATCCCATGAGAAAATGTGGAATATCAAAAGTTTGTTTACACTAAACTTAAAATATTCAGGTTTTTATGCCAATTTTATTAATTTTATGACAATTTCGAAATTTCATGACATTTTGGGCATATTTTATGACAATATTGAAATTTTATGAATTCATAAGATTTTATGACAAGTGGCCACCCTGTGTCCAGTAGAAATTTTCGTTTTTCCACACTTTGCAACATATTTTCATCCAAATCGATTGTCAAAGGTATGACCATAATTGTCCAGATGTTTTTTTTCGTTTCTGTACGACAATCATTTGTCCATGACAATTAAAGGATTGTACTGGCAAAAATTTTGTTTGTCTCCTCTCCTTATTTAAAAAAAAATCTGCAGATGCCAACTTCACGCAGTCTAAACAAGCACTTATTGATGATAAAATAGTAGTTTACCTAACGAATGCCGAACGACGCGTTAGCGGAGTTTGGCCAGCAATTAAGTGCGAGTTAGGTACAATATTTTTTCTACTCGCTTGACTTAAGTATTAAATTAACTCAATAAAAGGAATTTTGAAAATGTTACTCTTTATTTATACCATAAAGTTAACTTTTCCGCACTAGTGCGGAAAAGTGCATTTTCCGGACGCTAGTAAGAAAATACTCTTTCTGTATGACAATCGTTTGTCCATGGTAATTTAAGGATTGACCAAGCAAAAATTTTGTTTCTCCTCCCCTTATTTAAAAAATATTATTACCGGGTGCTAACGTTACGCAGTCTAAAAAAAATACTTTTTATTACTTTAAATTAAAAATTACCCCATCTCCATTAATTTTTGGTAGAGAGCCACAAATCGTTTGGCAGGCAAAAAGAATCACATCTCACACCCTAATTGAGGTGCTACTTCAATTTCATATTCAACTTCATATTTTTGTGAACGGTTGTCAAAAATGACAACTTTTAAATTTTAAAATAGCAGTTTTTCACCCCCCCCCCCACCCGAAACTTTTTTTTTATGTGCCACTGGCTCAAAAATAATAATTCCCGGTGCTTAAGCACATTGCTATGTACAAGAAGCTAGCAGCGCAACTTGCGATTTTTTTTTAATAGAATTAGAGTTAATTTAGTGCTAATTTTGTTCTGCAAAAAAGAATATAGAGCTTGCTTTTTTAAAAGTTAGCGCAGGCGCTGCTAGGTTCCGTGAGAAGGCAGCAGTACATGCGATTACAGCCTAATTAAGAGAATTCAGAAAAAGATATCTACATAATTAGAGCTAATTTAGCGCTCCATAGTTTCATATATTTTTTTTAAATATATAATACGAAAATTATATTACAAAAATTATATTCTGATGAAATAAAGTTCTTATTTTACAGTGAATCAATAAGATTACTTAACACTAACATAACTATGAAAACCGGGCAAATTACTAAATTTATATTCCATAAAAAATGTAGAGCTCGGTTTTTTAAACAAAGAGCGCGTGCGCTGCTAGCTTCTGCGGAAGCTAGCAGTGCAAGTGATTGTAAGCAAACGAAACGTAATGTAACTCCAAAACTCACATGAATCACTACGACCGATTTAGTGCTACAGAGCTACCATTTTTACCACCAAAACTACTCCTCAGGAAAATTCTCCTATAGGCATTAATCTCATTTAGTTACACAAAAATTATTGATATCCAAGTTACTAAATTAAAACCATAAGAACAATTTAAATATGTTAAGGCACGAATTTCCTAACGTCTTAAAAAATTTAGAGCTCCTTTCTACAGTAGCTAGCAGCTTAAATGATGACGGGCAAACCAAACGAGGTTTAATACCAAGTCACATGAATCATTAGAACCCATTTAGTACTACAGAGTTACATCACTTTTACCAAAAAAAAACTACTCCTCGGGAAAATTCTCTATATCAGAATATAATATTTGTAGTATAATTTTCATATTACATATTTAAAAAAAATATATGAAACCATGGCGCACTAAATTTGATCTAATTATGTAGGTATCTTTTGTTTTTTGAATTCTCTTAATTAGGCTGCAATCGCATGCGCTGCTGGCTTCTCACGGAACCTAGCAGCGCATGCTCTAACTTTTAAAAAAGCAATCTCTACATTTTTTTTGTGGAATAAAATTAGAACTAAATTAGCTCTAATTAGTTGCTGCTATTCTGGTACTGCAAAAAAAACATCAAAAGAATGCGCTTCTAGTATTTTTTTAGCATATGCTAAGGAAATACCGTTAAAGAAGAATTTTAGAACATCTTTGGCATATGCAAAGTATCACTTATTGAAACATTATTTGGTCCTTTTAGCGCACAAGCTATTCTGGTACCGTAAAAGAACATTAAAAGCATGTTATTCTAGTATTTCCTTAGCATATACTAATGAAATACCATTAAAGGTTACTTTTAGGACATCTTTAGCATATGCGAAGTATATACCAATTATGAAATAAGTTAAAAAAAACTCGAAAAAAAATCGATGGCCGGAAACGAACCCGGTAACCCTTGGTTTAGAGATGCTTTTCCATATATATCCACCAAACGCGAAAATTCTCTGTTTAAGCTTTAATCATGGGCGGTTTCAATCTATTTCTTTATAAGCGCATGGTACAGTGGATAAAGCATTGGTCTATCAACCTGTAGGTTGTCGGTTCGAACCCCATCGGCGCGTCGCCCTTTATTTTATTATTTGTTTTAATTTTTTTATTTTCTTAGGGTGTATTGTGATATTTTTTTATTTTATAAAGCCATATTTTAGGAGTTTTGCGCTACTATAGATTTAGCACATGCCAATCATCTGATAAGAATATCTATTTAGCACATCAAAAGAACCTGCATAGCATGTGATTAGAGCGGAACGTAATCTATTCTTAGCACATGCTTAGGATATTCCAATGTTAATCTAGAACATCCTTAGCATATCCTTTTTCTTCTTAAGGATATTTTATGCACATGCTAGGGATGACAAATTGCTAATGTGGGTAGGTCCTTTTTAGTGGAAATAAAAAAAACTCTCTTGTCCGTGAAAAATAAATAAAAAGAAAGGTTCATGGCATCGGACGCACATTTTGCTTTTTACTTTAATACGACCAGACCTCTAAGATCTAATGGATAGTCCTGAAACCTACGGGCCTGTTTCAGCCTTGTTAGGAATCATCAGAGTAACATAGGACTGTACCTGGCATATGAAGCATAACATAAGCAACTTAAATAAGCGAATTTAAACAACTTTCGTCGTCAAACAACGCGGGATGTTGGTTGGGCTGTCGGAATAAAGTGAAAAGCAAAATGTTTGATGCAAATATCAAAGAGAATGAAACTTGCGAGCAGGACATAAAAAGCGGAACCTGCGAAACTGTACCGGTTACTGAAAGAAGACCGTTCAAAACACAACGTTCGCAGCAACTCCACCCCCAATAGGAGTTTATACTACGTCGCCTTATATTAAGGCTCAGCAATAGCTAAACGTCATTCCATTGTGGTAATTAACCACTACCACTGCCGTAAGCTACGAATCCATTTCGTTCTGGTTCTGATTATTTTTCTGGTTAATTTTAGAGAATTTTTGGCGCAATTAATTTTAAAAATAATAAAATATTACCAGGTTCCAATATATAAAACACTTATTTTGCAAAATTAAGCCAAATTTTTTTACTTTTTCTCATCTCTAAATTTTTTACAAGTGACAGTTTTTAATGTTTTCCAAAAACTCTGGTAAAATCGACGAGTAGTAGTGGTAGCGGTTGTCAAACACTACCACAGCGGCTGTCAAAGTTGTCAAAATTTTAAGCGTTCCAAAATTCCTCTAATCACTCCTGAGGAGGCTTGTTGCGCAAAACAAAGCCAAGTAAAATTTAAGACAAGTAGATTTCTTTTCACTTTATTCCGACAGGCATATAGCCCGACCAACATCCCGCGTTGTTTGACGACGAAAGTTGTTTAAATTCGCTGAGTGTGGTTGCAAAAATATTAACAAAACAACATATAATTCACAAATCTGAGAATAAAACTAAGGCTACCTAGTCTCTTATTAAAGGCATTACAAAAAATCAAACTAAAGAGATATCTACAATTTTTGATAGTTTTCCAAAATATTCAAGTAAAAGTATTGAATGATTTCAATAACTTCTTCCTGGGCTCCTGAGCACTGAGCTGTGAGGTGATTGAGATCATAAAACATCTGAAAAACAAGAAATCAGTTGGTTGGGATGAGATGTAAAAGTTTCTGACATCAGACTAGCCATTCCGTTATCACATATTGTCAATTTGGCACATGGAGACGGACATATTTCCAACAGGAATGAAACTAGCTTTGGTGAATCCATGTCACAAAAAAGATAAATTGGATAATATTTGTAACTATAGGCCCATCTCACTGCTTTCAAACATATGTAAAATCTTAAAGAAAGTAATATTCAATCAGCTAGCTTTTTACTTTGAAGAGAATAACATCCTATTTGATAAACAAAATGATTTTCGGAAAGGCAAGTTTTGCAATGCGATGAGCGGACTGACGTCATTTTTGCCTCTGAAAACGTATTTCTTTGTTGTCAAATAATTTGTTTTGGTCAGTTTGAAATAATAGTTGAAACAATCAACGACAAAACCAGCCAAGTAAAATTCAACTTTTTGATGAGCGGACTGACGTCAGTTTTTTGGATCTCTATATTATACATTTTTTTAGACAGCGACTATAAATATGTAAAAAAAGTCATGTCGTTGATTGTTTCAACTGTAACTTCAAATTGACAACAACAAATTATTTGACATGCAAACTGTTGACAACAAAGAAATACGTTTTCAGAGGCAAAAATTACGTCAGTCCGCTCATCAAAAAATTTGACTATTAATATAGGGAATATGAGTAAGGGAGTCCCCTCAAGGTTCAATATTGGGCCCCTTATTATTATATTATTTATACCAATGATATTGACCAGCTTCAGGACACTGACTTAGCGGTTTTTTCTAACTATATCACATCGATGTGCAATGGTGACACAGGAGAAAGTTGTCTGAAGGAGTCGGTCAAAGCATTGACGAATTTGGACAACTGGTTGAGTAATAACATGCATTGATGTTTCGTTCTAGCGAAGATGTTACAATTAATTATTCTAATAGGCAAATCAAAATATTGGAAAGTGTGTCATTTTTGGGTGTTCAGGTAGATAAGGTTCTTGATTGGAAGAAACAGCTGGATAAAATTGCAGCAAATATGCTTTATATATATAATGCTTGCTTTAAAAATATTACAAAATAACGTTAGTATTGGATCTGCTCTAACCGCTTATCATGCATATATACAATCAAGGGTAAGATATGGCATTATATTTTGGGGAAACTCAGTAGAGTCAAATCGCATATTGCTGCTGCAAAAGATATGGCTCAGAGTGATTTTCAAATTAAAAAAGAGACAAAATCGTAGACATTTTCCGTCAAAATAAAATAATGACAGTTTACAGTTTATATATTTAGATATATTGGATAGAACTGTTTGTTAATCAGATGCAACAGCTTCCTTACAATACTAGGCACAAACAAAACAAAAACAGAAAAAGCTAATACAAAATACATTCAAAGCAATGACAATTTTACAATTCAAAGAATCTGGAACAGACTACCATTAGAAATGGGAAATTTTCCAAAACAAAAAGTTAAAAGTTTACTTAAATTGTTTTTATTAAACAAGGCATATTACGATCAGAATGACTTTTTTTAATATCATTAAATATTTAATTTTAAGAAAAAACTTGGCAGTCAGTATATCAACATACATCTATGAAATTTATTTTTAAATTGTTTATTGTTCTATATGTAAAAGTTGACAACATTTCTGGACGAAAACTGTAATTAATGTTTTAAGGTATGTATTTTAATTTTACTTGTTGATGTGTTATTTAATTTATTAAGCTTTATACTTTGTAGATGTTATGTATTTTTTAATTGTAATTTCGAATTTGACATAATCAACACCCAACTGAATATAACGGATCTAATAAAATAAATCTAATCTAATATAATCTATGATAGTTGAGGAGACTTAATTAATTATTACCAGGTGTTCAGAAAAGAAAGGTCTAAAAAGTACAGGAAGGCAAATACAGTAAATTCCATATGTTGCAGAGGCAAGCACATAACCGGGTATGTTAGATTAGGACAAAGTATAAGTAGAATTAAAAATTCTTAAATAATTAATAAAGTAAACATAAAAAAATAAATGGCGCCTGCACGAATAGTCCTCAGGATAGTCCTCCATAAAAAATATATAATCATACATATTTTTTTAATATCTCGAATACTAAAGATCTAAAATAATTGAAGTTGGCACAATTTTACAAATTAATTTAGGATTTGAAGGTGGCTCGGTAGGGTTAAGCAGCTAATCCTAACAAAAATATTTGCACTAATACACGTTCTCGTTCTCCTCCATATAGAGCCTACATTCAGTGTCCTCACTTAAGACCTATTCTGTGCAATGGTACTTTCAGCCTGCAGGGTTCTGTAATGAACTCTTTGGAATGTGCCAGTCCTGGTAATTCTCTCTAAGTGAGCTTACTAGTAATATTAAAAGTTTTCTTTCTAGTTGTAAGATTTTTTTGTTCAGTTGTTTAATGACAAACATGATCTTAAAGAAATTTTGTTACATTTTTTGGTGGACAATAAGTGAACTTATTTTTAATATTTTATAGTTAAGATTTTTTGAATGTACTTTTTATTTAAGGCCTTATTAGAATAGTATAAAAATAACTTAGTTTTGGTAATATTCTGGCAATAACCTTTTCAACGTTAAGTATGGTTAAGTAATGCAAGACTTATTTAGAATATTGGAGTAATATGGAGATCTTTTAATCAAAAGTAAGTACTACAAGCTCTTATAAACCTGTTTAATTTAATATTTACTTAAAATGGAAATTTTTATGATGAAAAATAGTGGTCGTACTTAAATACATACCTTTAAAACTTTATATATTATAGCGGGGATTACCATCTATTCCTATAAGTGTATATAAATCCATCAAGTTTCAAAAATTTAAAAGTTTAAATATACAATAATTGTTGATAATATTTACGTAAAGCACCTAGATGACCAAACACCTGTAAGTAATAAAATTTCACAAATATTTTCAGGTTTTTCTTTAATTTTATAGGATTTCACAAAAATTACAGAATTTCAAAAGCTGTGTACACCAAATTTCACAAGTGGTTTACCCCTCGATACAGGGTGTATGCTGTGATATGATGACAATACAAAAATATACTGAAAAAAAATCCCACTAAAGTTACAATTTACCTTTACAATAGAAAACGAGATGGTTAAAGCCAAGTACGGCGAATTTAAAGGAGATGTTCAAAGTGCAGGGTTCCCACCAAATTTTGATTTCCAAATTCCCTGACTTCCAGGTTTTCTCTGACCATTTAAAAAAAAATCCAGGTATTTTTTTTTGGATATAAATTGCTTGTCTACGTGGATACCAAGTAAATGTAGACTTTTACCATGACAATTTTTGAAAGCTCAAATTTAGCAGGTATTTATTTTATCGAGATAAAAAACTTTATTTGAAAATAAAAATCACAGGAACCAAATTCTTTAAATCCTAAAAACACATTAGATCTTTTTGGTTCAACTAGCAAGTTATAAAACTAAATTACACGAAGTGTTGATATATAAGCACATGCACACGAAAAAGAAGACCATCATAAGTAGGAATACGGAAAAACTCAAGACAGAACACACACAGGAAATATACCAGAAACCAATTACTGAAGAAATAAAAGAATCGCAATGGGGCCATAATGTAAACAAGCTCTGGAAGAACATCCAAGAAACAGTAACTAGGGGGCTAGTCAAGGGCTCGACAAAAAGAGAAAACAAAAAGGAAGCAGTTTGATGACGACTGTAGTAGAGTGACGGAAAGATTAAATATGACCAGGAAAAAAATGGTTCAACACCCAACAGCATCTAATATAGAAGAGTATAAACAACAAAGATCTGAAGCACGCAGAATTATATAAAGGAATAAGAGAGACCACCATCTAAATATAATAAGAGAAATGGAGGAAAACAGAGAATACAACAGAATAAAAGAATACTTTCAGGGAATAACAAAGCTCAAAACATGATACCAACCCAGGACCGAAAACCAACAACAGACAACTGATATCCAACGTAAGAGAGATGCTAACCACATGGAAGAACTACTTTTGCGAACTACTCAACCAAGAGGTAAATACCGATACTACACAGTATATAGACCAGATTTTTACCGTTAGATAGATAATGAAAAAATGCTGGGCGTTTGACAGAGAACTTCACCATTTAGTGATTTCAAACAGGCATTTGACAGATTATGTAGAGCAAAGTTGTGGGAAGCAATGCAGGAACTGGGCTTTTCAAAAAAAGCTGATATCCCTGGTAAAAAATGTGTACGGAGGATAAAGGTGCAAGATAAGGGTGGAACATAGCTACTCTGAGAATTAACAATGGGCTTAAGGAGGGTCGTGACTCTCTTTCACCCCAACTCTTCAACATAGCATTAGAATATGCAATTTGGAAAGCCAAGATTGAGACATCAACGGCTATATTCCACCAGGAAGGACCCAACCTACTACTGGCCTTCGCAGATTAATCATAAAGACTCCTTGCACCACAATATTTCTGTATCCATAACTGATTGCTTAATAAGAAAAGATTACAAAAAAGGAGTAGAACCCTTTTTGGCAGTGGAAGCAGTTGCTGTGGAGATTCCTTCACTTCCAGTAGTTGGTGTAGATGTAGGTCCATTGTCCTTTTGGGCCAAGACTGATAATGATCAGTTTTTAAATTGATTTCAATTTCCTTGAATTTTTTTCAACCTCCATGTACTTTACATGACCACTGCTCCTAAAATGACTCACAATGCCCTGACGCCCCATATTACTCAATTCAATATTTTTTAAACCAAGCTTACAATATGCTTGATATTTATTCGTCTTTACAGCCTGTAGACACTGTCACTGGTGGACTTATGGAAGGACTTATCCAGTCTAAATTACAAACTGTTTTTTTCGACATTTTGGATCCTTGCTCTTAAAAAAATTGAAAATTTGCACAGTTGCACCCCACATCATTTAAAGGTTAGGAATAAATACATTATACATGAAAAATATTGTCGGATTAGTTGGTTTAAAAAATAGGTTGAGAAAGAGAAATTCCAGGTTTTGTGTCCCTGACTTCGAGGATTTTTTGGTCATTCCCTGACTTTTCCAGGTAGCTCTCAAAAACCCTGAAGTGTCTTCTTTGACTTCAAATGCTAAGGATAAATTTTTGAATCCACCAAATTTGTTTTACATTTTTTGCGTATGTGTCACAGCCACAGTAAAACCAATTTTAACCTTGATTTATAGATTTTGAGATTTCTGGGGGGAGGGGAAAACATAGGAGGGTTGGTTTAATTTAAAAAAGAGAAAAAAATACGGTCATGTGCAGGAAACGATATTTATTGAAGCTCTCCAAAATGAGTCATATTATTCAACTTTATTGGGATCCTTTTTATTTTGTAAAAATATCAAGTGTAAATGTACACTAGTAGTTGGGGACGTGTTGTTTTTTAACCTCAATGATCGCCCACATAACAATTAAACATTCCTGTAATGTAATAGTCATATACTTAGAGAACAAGGAATGTGATAGAAATGTTACATTTTACCATTGGGAATATTACTAACACAAGTTACATTCTAGCACATCCAGGTGATATAAATGTGATAAAAAACGTGACGTTAAACATGACTATAATACGACCAGAATATTTTTTTTTAAAGAATTATAGTAATATACCTGGACACCGACTATAATTGCATGGATTTGATTTTGTGATTCAAAACATGTCCAGATGGCCACGAGATGGATATCCTAAGATATGGAGTGGATATAGGTATATCAATGTATCACCATTATGTTGATGTACTACTTGAGATTAGTTATCAAAAGATTACCTAAATAACTTTTTGCTGTCTTATATGTATAGAATAGAATAGAAATGTGCTTTATTGTCCAAAAATTCTAACATTTCATTGACAAAGCTAAAATTCTCAAAAAGAAGCAATTTTACCTTCTAAATTGTAAACTATGGTAGGTATCTAACAACTTCGGTTATATGTCGCTAAAAAAAAACAAATTTTATATAAAAAGAAAGTTTGGAAGCAGGACTAAGTAAATGCATATGCAACAAACAGTTAAAATGAAGTTCAATAAAAAATAAAAAACAAAAAAAAAATTATTAAAAAATATACCTATACCCACAGTTTATGCTAAAATTAATAATTATAAAAAACATTTGCTTATTGCTAATACAAATAATTAAAAGTCAATAATCATAAAAATAATAAATGTTAAAAATTACAATCGAAATACTCATTTAGACTATAATATGCCTTAGCCACAAGCAACTCTTTTAGATTTTTTCTAAAAGTCTTATAACAGTCAACATTCTTTAATTCAGCTGGGAGTTTGTTAAAGATTTTAATACTACGATAAATAATTGAGTTTTGGGTATATGAGAATCTTGGAATAGGTAAAGATATGTTGTCACGATTTCTTGTTCGATGTGGATGATTGGTAGAATCCTCGATAGAGTCCTTGTATTTTTTGAAAATGAGGCAAACTGTCTCAAGAATGAAAAGAGACACTAATGTCAAAATTTTTTCCCTTATAAAAAGGGGTTTACAGTGATCTCTAAGTTTAGCTTTGCAAATATATCTTAGACATCGTTTTTGAATAGTGAAAACAGATCTAAACAGGAATTGACTGCAATTTCCCCAGAAGGCTATTCCATAGCGCAAGTGGGACTCA
The DNA here is from genome assembly GCA_963921995.1 of Oxystoma pomonae. Classification (NCBI taxonomy): domain Eukaryota; kingdom Metazoa; phylum Arthropoda; class Insecta; order Coleoptera; family Brentidae; genus Oxystoma; species Oxystoma pomonae. The sequence goes on along the minus strand of OY998166.1, from coordinate 72,586,614 downwards.
ATTAAAGCAAAATAAGTGGTTTTTGCCATATCTGAATCTAAATATGCAGCTGTTTGTTTTACCGCAAAACCATCTATTGCAATTTTTTTGTTTAAATGCATAATATGGGCATCAAATTTTAATTTGTCATCAATTAGTACACCAAGAAACTTTGTGGTTTGACTTTGGCTGATTCTTTTTTCTGAAACCAGTAGGTCATCAAAGTCAAATTTAAAACTTAAAATTTTTGTTTTAGTTAAATTAAAACATAAAAAATTTGAATCACACCAATATTTTATTTTTAAAAGGTCATCTTCAATTGTTTTTTTAAGAATTTGTTCATCTTTGTGATGCCAGATAATTGTTGTATCATCAGCAAAAATAGTGAAAATGCCCTCAATATCAAGCAAACTGAGATCATTGATGTATAGAAGAAATAAAATAGGTCCGAGAACGGACCCCTGTGGAACGCCATTATCAATTGGACATATAGAAGACAATTCATTGTCGATTTTAACTTTTTGAAGTCTGCCTGTTAAAAAAGAATAAAAAAATAAGTTTGAAATTCCACGAAATCCATAAATTTGCATTTTTTTAAGCAGCAAATCATGATTAACACAGTCGAATGCCTTCGAGAAGTCGCAAAAAACTGCAGCCGTGTATTCTTTGTCATTTAGTCTTAAATATAACTGTTCTAAAAACGAAAACATGGCGTCGTTTGTGCTTTTTGAATTCTGAAAACCGAATTGATTTTTACTTAATATGTTATGTTTCTTTAGAAAATCTAGCATGCGATTCTTTACTAACTTCTCAATTATTTTAGAAAGAGTGTTTAGGAGTGAAATTTGCCTAAAATTAGCAGGTTCATTTAAAGACGCAGATTTGTGTAGAGGAATCACCAAAGCTGTTTTTAAAATATCTGGAAATTCCCCTTTTGAGAAACAGTCATTTATGGCATATGCTAATACCTCTAAATCCTTATCATTTAAGTTTTTAAAAACGCTAATAGACATTTCATCTGTCCCTGTTGAATGCTTGTTTTCAAATTCACTTATAACATTCTTTAACTCCGACACATCTGTATGCCTTAAAACAAAATTTTCGTGAACATAAACATCATCACTAAGGTTATCTAAAGGATCCGACTGTGACACCAGACTTGAGGTAAAATTTTTACCAATGGTGCAGTAATATAGTGTGTGGCATCAATATCCGCAGATATCTTTGAGAATCCGTTCTTGCCTCTAAGGTCGTTAACAATAGACCAGGCTTCCCTACTTTTATTTTTTGATATGGTTATTCTATTCTTAAAAAAATTTTTCTTGGCAAATTTCAGAAGTTTTTTATATAATTTTCTGTACTTTTTTACATAATCGTGAAAAAATAAACTGTCAGTATATTTGAGAATATGATTTAAAGATTTTAAATTTTTTGATGATACCTTAATGCCAGATGTTATCCACAGCTTTCTAACCTTGCATTCTCTCATCTTGCGCAATGGAAAGCTTTTTCTGAAAGTAGAATGTAGAATGGAATGAAAACTATCAATAGGTTTAGTCACAGTCAAAACCGATTCCCATCCAGTCCCGTTCACTTTCTTTTTAAAATCTGAAAAGTTACAGCTTGAAAAAATGCGACCATATTTAGCAAGTCGTTTATTAGCAGATTGCTTCAGGCAAACACTGGCCAACAAGGCTTCGTGATCTGAGAGATCTGTAGGTATTACTTGACATTCAATCTCATCATAATTAAAATTACTACAAAAATAATCTATCAAAGTGGATGACCTAAGATTTATTCTAGTTGGAGAAGTTACAAACATTTATAGACTATAAAAGGTCAAAAGGTTTTTTAAGGCAATTGTAGCAGTTAACTCCTCTTTACTAAAATCAATATTTAAATCCCCGGCCAATAAAATTTTACTGTTGTTGGGTAAATCGAGTAAAATTGTTTCAAGATTTATGAGAAAATTTGTTACATCCAGTTGTGGTGGACGATAAACACATATAATATAAATATTCTCAGTCTTACTAAATGCTAATGAGAATTCAAAAAACTTTTCTATACAAAGGTGATCGTACTTATTAATAGGTTGAAAGCTAAACTTTGTATAAAAATCTTTCTTCATAAGAATCATTGCACCACCATAACCAGACGAACGACAAAAGCTTGCGACAGTACAATAACCAGAAACATAACACGGTTCTCCCAACTCTAACCAATGTTCTGTAAGAAACAAAATATCAGGATTATCAAAACTATCTAAGAAAACACTAAGATTGTCAATTTTGTTTCGAATGGATTGAATATTTAATGACAGTAAAGAAGTTCTTAAGCTGATTATATTTGATATAATAATATTACCTGCTACATAGATAACATATTGATTCCAGTGCCATCTGTCTACAATAGATGACATTAAACTAAATTATAATTATAAATCATGTAAATCGCGTTCTTTTCACAAGATAGTAATATTTTTTTTGGGAATATTCATAAAAATAACTTGATTATCAGGTTATCATGGGCATATTATTTTCTTATTACCAAAGAAATATAACTATCACAAACTCTTAAAGAATATTCAACAAAGAATAGGTCTGCAACATTCCTCTCATATTCGCAAAAGAATATTGCAAAAATCACTTTGAGCGAATATTCCTATTACATGAATATTCCTCCAATGTTATGTGGGCTCCCCTGTCAGCTCATTAAGGTGTAATAATAGGATGTAATAAAATATGGATAAGAAATTGTTGTCAAATGATTTTCATGGGCTATTCCTTTTAAAAAATGCATCGCTTAGTTCAGTCCCCAATGTTCTTCACTGATCAAAAATGTATGATAAATTTGAATTTAATAATATCACATGTTTCTGCACCTTGGATAGGATTAATTTTTTTAAAATTTAATCATTCAAGTCAGTCAGAAAATTAACCAAGGCAAATTAACTGATGTTGTAGTTGAAAGGTGGTACTTTTGGTAATAAGTATAAGTGAGTATTAAATGTAATTAATGTATGCATTTTGTTGTAGGTTTATTTAAACCATGCATATCAAACATTTTTTTGGTATTTTGATTTTCAGAAGTTGGCTAATGTATTTGTATTAGAAACTACGAGCGTTTGTACCATAGGAAGTTATTATTGAATTGAATTGAAATAAGCTTTATTGTCATAAAGATTACAATAATTTCTTAAAATAACCTTGTAGACAAAGCAATGTAAAGTGAAATACATACAATAATATTAAACTTACACTTATCTAAAGTAAACTTTACAAGTAGAATAAAACTAAAGTCCTAAAGTTATAATTTGGTCGGAATAAGAAAATAAACACATCAAAATAAAGTATAAACGTTAAAGTAAAGTATAAAAAAAAAACAGAAAAATGTTAGGATATTTTTGTTAAATTAAAATTAAAATAAAAACATTATATGTAAATAAACAAACCAACGAAAATATAATAAAAATAAAAATATTCAGTCAGACAGGTAGTCAGGAATGTCATATTTGTTTACAAAATATTATATTATAAAATATTGTTCAATTCTATAAGCTTGGTTTTCCAAGAAATTTGACACAAGTTTTCTAAATTTTTTGTGATTTTTTATAGCTCGTATAGACAAGCTTAAGTGGTTATACATTTTTATTCCCAATTATATAACAGAGTTTCTTGTCATGACCAGTCTTAGAATAGGCAAAGGTATATTTCCAGACTGTCTTGTTTGTCTTGCAATGAAATGATCATAATTTTGATATTTTTTATGAACTAAGCACACTGTTTCTAGGATAATAATGCATGCTAGGGTTAAAATTTTTGACTGCTGAAACAGTGGCTTGCAGTGTTCAAAGGCTCTTTTTTTATGTAAGTAATGAATTGCCCTTTTTGTAATATAAAAACAGAATCAAACAGATAATCTGAGCAAAAACCCCAAAACGCCGCTCCATAGCGTAACAAAGAGTCTACCAAAGCAAAATATACCATTCTATCTGATGAGTAGTTTAGTTCTTTAGCTGCTACTTTAACTGCAAAACAGGCAGATGCTAGTTTAGATTTTAGTTTCTCAATATGCTCCTTAAACTTAAGCTCTTTGTCCACTACTAAGCCCAAAAACCTGGTGTGTTTCATTTCGAATTTAAAAGATATGATATTTGTTTTTTTAATGTTAAAGCACAAACCATTTGCTTCGCACCAGGATTTAATCTTTATAATGTCATTCAACATGACTTCCTCTAGATTCTCCCCAGGACCATGCCATACAACTGAGACATCATCACAAAAAATAAAAGTAAATACACCCTGAATATGAATATGTGTTAAGTCCGCTATGTATGCCAAAAAGAGAACGGGTCGCAACACAGAGCCCTGGGGAATGCCTCTTGAGATAGTTAGCTCATCAGAAAGTTTTCCCTTTATCTTCACAATTTGAGTTCTTTCAGACAAGTAAGAAGTTGGCCATTCTAATGCCTTATTGTAGAATCCATAACACCTCAGCTTACGGAGCAGTGTCCCGTGATCTACGCAATCAAATGCTTTGGAGAAATCACAGAACACTGCCGCAACTGAGTCATTTTTTGAATTTAAACCTAGATAAACTTCCTCTAATAAATTAAACATAGCATCGTTAGTACTTTTGTTTGTTTGAAAGCCAAATTGGGGATGAGAAATAATGTTATTTTTTTCAAGGTGAGATATAATTCTACTTTTGGAAATTTTTTCTATTAATTTTGAAATTGATGAGAGTAAAGCAAGCAGTCTAAAATTTGAGGGATCATTCTCTGCTCCTCCTTTATACAGAGGAACCACCATTGCAGTTTTTAGACATTTTGGGAAGTTTCCGGACTCAAAAGATAGATTAATTAATTTTTCCAAAGTTTTAAACATAGAATTGTTCAGGTTTAAAATAATTTTTGTGGACAAGCCATCAATACCACAGGCATTTTTGTTTTTTATTGATTGAAGAGTTTCTTTGATTTCATTTATATTTGTTTGGATAAAATTTAATTTTCTCTGTAACATGCAAGTTTTTAAGGTAATCAAGTGGATCAATATATGAGGATAAAGCTGATGTTAATTTTGTACCTATTGAACAGTAAAAATTATTCATTATGTTTGGTTCAATGGTGTCTGGTTGTTTTTGTGAAGAGTTCATTTTCCTCTAAGGGCATTTATAATATTCCAGTTTTCTTTTGCTTTATTGCTGGCGCTTTCCAATTTTTTACTATAATAGTGATTTTTTGCTAGTTTAAGTATTTTTTTGTATATTTTTCTATAGATAGTAATGTATTTTAAAAGAAACTCAGTTAAAAAATTTTTTTAAGGAATATTAAATATCTTAAATTAATACCCGATGCACACAAACGCGTGTCCTTGCATGCCCACGCATGGCATCACGTGACTCTGCATTTAAAACCATTGGAAATATATGTCCAGTCACATGGTGCGTTTTTTGAAGCAGGGTGGGCACGCGTTGGTGGGCACAAGGCTTTAGTGAAGGTTTTTATGCCTTTTGTAACCCAGGGTTTTGACTTGCGTGGTTTTAGTATACGGATCGGGAATGAAAAAGCTTTATTAAACTTGAATAAAAACTGGAAAATGGCTCAGGTTGTTCAAAACAGTTATCCCATTTTATTTTTTCGCAATTTTTAGAAAAGACTTTAAAATTAGTTTTGGAAAATATTCTACCATATTTAAAAGGTTGTTTTTTTATACCTTGTGGCATTGAGATGGTAAGTACAATTGCTTCATGGTCAGATATACCCGGGAAAATAACTTCGCATTTTGGTTCACTTTCAATATTGGAACATGCATAGTCTATCATTTTATTCGTGCTTATTGTTATCCTGGTGAATTCTACATTGTGTATTGTTATATTAAAGGAACATAATAAATTTTTTAAGTTTTTAGTATGTGTGCAACCTGAATGAAAATAATCAATATTTAAATCTCCACCCAAAATAATCGTAGAAGTTATAGGTAGCAAACTTAACAATATTTCTAGTTTAGGCAAAAAATCCTTTGCATTATTACAGTGCGACGTGTACAAACATAAAATGTAAATATTTTTTATATTGCTGAAAATTAAGGAAAATCCAAAATCTTCCCCTCCAGCAGGTAGTTATATTTATCTAGATTAATAAAATTATACTCACTCATGAGATTGATGGTTATAGAGGGGCATATGTCGATAATTTCTATCCCGTGGGATTTTGAATGAAGGAGTTTTGTGACTATGTGGGATTGATAACTCTTTAGTCACACAATCAAGTGTTACCACGTGTTTTGTTCACATCCGTGTAGAAGGAGTTGATATAACGTTATCTTTCAAGATGGCGGTCAAAAATCTTAAAAGATACAACTTTCGCAACCGGGGCATGATTATACTCGATTCCATATAACTCGAGAACGAGGATTCCAAAAAATTCACTTACAAGGTTATCCGACCTTAAATGACCTTGAAAATAGCAAAAGACAAGACTTGCTATTTTTTTTCAAAAAAACATTAATAATTCGAGGTTTTGTTAGATCAATTTCAAATGTACCTCAAACTATTAGGCATATATGCCAAATTCAATCCTTAGAGTTTGATGCAGTTTGATTCTTCATGACCTTGAAAAATACCCCAGTAAAATTAACACATTGCAAACATAACATCAACTATTAAAGCGAAGAGGACCAAATTTGATATGACAGAAAAGAAGGGCAAGACCAACAATATTGTTAAAAAAATTTGGTTCAGCTATGACGCGTTTCAATATGGCGACTGATATATCAAAATGTGTTTATAACATTTTACTTTATCCAATTTCGTAAAAAAGCAAAAATGACAAGGTGGCCATCAATTCTTGTTGAATTGTCGCCGCTTACTGTGAAAAAAGTTTAGTTGATGCATGACCTTGATTGACATTGAAAATACCATATACAAGTGAAAAACCAGCTTTTTGTGATGTTTTTTCCAATTTACCAGTAGGCACAAACTGTAAGCGCCAGAGAAGAAATTAACATCTTAACCATAAACACACACTTCATTTGAAACCTCCCTACCATTTTTTTTGGTCTGGCGTCTTAGATGTTTATGCAATACCCCGGTAAAAATGACCTATATGCCTGTCGTTTTTATTAAGTTTCGGAAGTACTACAGGGATGCGGTGGCACATGAATGAATGACTAAATAGCTGTTAAATCCTCATCTTTGAATTTTATTATGAATGTTAATAAACAAGTTTAGTCATAGCCTACTGGCATAATTAGAATTTTTTATGCTTATTCGACTGCCATTTTGGAAAATGGCATCTAAAACCACTGGTCCAATATATGGTGCTTAAAGTTTTTGCGCAGTGGTTAATTTGAAAAAACATCACAAAAAGCCGGTTTTTTAATTGTACATGGTATTTTTAAAGTCAATCAAGGTCATGCATCAACTAAACTTTTTTTTCATATTAAGCAGCGACAATTCAACAAGAATTAATGGACACCTTGTCGTTTTATAGGTCGCCATTTTAATATACAGCCGCCACATTGAAACGCGTCATAGCGGAACCAATTTTTTTTGAACAATATTGTTGGACTTGACCTTCTTATCTTTCTTACCAAATTTGGTCCTCTTCGCTTTGATAGTTGATGAAAAGCTTCAAACTGCATTAAACTCTAAGGATCGAATTTGGCATACATGCCTAGTAGTTTAAGGTAGATTTGAAGTTGGACTGAAACCTCTAATTATTAAGACTTTTTGAAGAGAAAATTGCAAACATCTTGTTTTTTGCTATTTTCAAGGTCATTTAAGGTCGGATGATCATGACAGTAAATTTTTTGGAATCCTCGTTCTCGAATGAATTATATGGTATCGAGTATAATCATGCCCCGGTTGCGAGAGTTTATGATTTTTGGCCGCCATTTTGAAAGATGACGTCATATCAACCCCTTGTACACGGATGCGAAAAAAACACCCGGTAACACTCGATTATGTGACTAAAGAGCTATCAATCCCACATAGTCATAAAACTCCTTCTCTCAAAATCCCACGGACTTACACATGCCCCTTCACTATTAGTGAAAAGGGCAGTATTTCCAGATTTCAGTTACTTAAAATACTGGACTTTTTTCGTTATTTTTTTTAAATACCTGCTTTGTTTGTAAAAAAATCTAAATAGTGTTTTATGTAATTTGGTATATCATTTAAAATACACCATGTATAATATACTTAAGATAATATATTTTAATACAGTTTAAAGTTTGCTAGGTAGGCATTATGTAAAGCCAAAAATTAAAACTCAAAAATTTACCTGCCACAATTACCATACAAGATCATAAAATTATATCGCCCTTTTTAAATGGAAATTTGTATTTGGTAGAATTGCCTGATTTTTTTATAATAATATATTGTAGTACTCGTCCTAAGATTTTTGTTTCATTGCGCCAACTCTCTACCCCTCCCAGAAGTACCCGAAAAGTTGTCAAAATCGCACTTTTGAGCAATTTTTGAATTATTGTACTGACCTTATTTGCAAACCGACCAGAATCTAATTTTCTTTTTCGAATTTGCCATGACTGTCTTTTTTAAAATAAAATTTTAAGTGACAAAATGGCAATGCCATGTAGGATCCGCCATATTGAACTTTCTCATTTTTACGACAAATTAAAAAAAAATATATATTTTGGTCTGTTTGCAAATAAGGTCAGTACAATAATTCAAAAATTGCTCAAAGTGCGAACTCGACGACTTTGACGTCACTTTGCGGGTACTTCTGGGAGGGGTAGAGAGTTGGCGCATTAAAACAAAAATCTTCTTAGGACGAGTACTTTCACACATAAAAAATATTAGGCAAATCTACTGAATACAAATTTCCATTTAAAAAGGGCAATATCCTTCGTTCGTTTGTCAGTGGTTTTTAAATAAGATAAAAAAATTTGCCTACACCTACACAAATCCTAACTAGAATCTAAGTACTTATATCTTTTGAAAATGATCATACAGTAATGTGGGGAGAAACCAGTATATTACAAAAAGAACCAGACAAAATTAAACTAAAAATGAAAGAAGCAGCTTGCATCTACCTTAATGAATGAAGATTAATGCATAGCTAGCATATCAGTTGATATAAATACAGTTTGGCTTCCAATTTTAAAACAAGATTTTCAAAAAGGTTTTTTTTTTAAATAAATTAAAAAACAGCATTGATGTTCTTTGGGTTTCTAATGTATTTTTTCTTAAAGTCAGTTAAAAGATAATCTTTATACTCGATAATTTAAAATAAAAACAAAATATTAAACTTTATTTTTTATTTCAACCTAAGTTTTGTATTTTTATAATGTAATCTAAAGTCGAAAACACTTAAACAAATATAATTTTGATTTTAAATTTTACTAAATTCACCTAATACCTTGTTGGCTACTATCGACGCACCAAACTGTTAAGTTATTATTTGAAATATACATCAGTCAGTTCTATGACAACACAGATATTTTAAAAGAATCGAAAAAAAAAATTGTGAAAAGAATAAACTCCTTTGATAACGGCAGTAGAATTTATGCCGAAACGTCAGATAAGTACTTAGATTCTAGTTAGGATTTTCATGTGTGTAGGCAAATTTTTTATCTTATTTAAAAACCACTGACAAACGAACAAAAATTTTTTTCTTTAGGAATTTACGCAGTGGGTTTTAACATATTTTTGAAAACAATTTCATTAACCTATTGGCGAAAAACCCAAAAAAAAGTAGTTAAAACTAAGATTAAAGCAGAATTAAGTTGAAAGTGCAATAATTAAGAAAAAAAAGTAATAATGGAATTTTAGTAATTAGTAGTGAGTAACCAATAATAAAGGTATGTATATGTAACAAGCAAAATAAGACACCCACTCTAGCTACTTGTTTCGCAAAAACGATCTTAATTTTAAAACATTTGCAACAGTGTTATAGACCTCCTTCATGGAATCTTGGGTTAGATTATCTAAGGCTATGGCAAAATTGGTGATTGAACATATTGCAAACAGAAAAAAAGTTCCTCCTGCCTAAACTGGCATGAGATGTTTTTTATATTAATTTGCAGCAGAATTTATTTCACTTGCGAATTTGGCATATTAATCTAGCAACTGAAAAATCGCATTTAAAGTCTAGATACTTAGGTTGAGTCAGTACAGTTTGATCAAAAATAATATAAAAGTGTGTAGTTTGCATTTGTTGCTATGCTGATATCAGACATTTTAGCTGAAAAAAATTTAATATTTGAGAGCAGTTTTGTTTTAAAGGTTGATATTAAGGATCCATAGCTCTAAAAGAATAAAAGAATGCGCTTCTTGAAACCAGTTTTTTAATTAGGAGATCCAGGTCTACTTGAGTGAGGGTTCACTAGTATGTAGATAAAAATTTATTTGATTAGGAAGTTTAAGATTATTTTAAAAATAAAAAAAGACAATTGGAATACAGCAGTCTTACAATTGCTGAGCTAGTTCTTCTTGGAAGATGTAGCAAGGATTTAAAAAAGCTGGTTTGGATTTTTTCTAAGATGTCAGGATACCTTAAACCCCATACCGGCAGGCATCCAGTAAAAGAATTCAGTACAGAGGTTTGAAATAGTTTTTTATTTGGTGTGGAAGATCCCACTCTGACCTTGGATGTCATGTTAAGGGTCACTTAATATTTAGTGACCTTAAGCTGTTAGAATTTGACTTTGGCAATTTAATTTTATCAAAGTCAAAATCTTAACAGTTCTTCAGTTTAAAAAAATAAAGGGTGTTTTTTAAATATTGCAAAACCATTAATCTAAATATAAAACATGTTAAGAATTGAGGAATGATTTGTGACTTATCCAGAAGAGCCACACAAATGTTTCAATTACCGAAAATGCTTCTCTGACCAGGGACAACATTATCAAAAAATTAAAAATTCATAGATCACCAGGATCTTATGTATCCAGTGCGATATCCTTTCTCAGGGGAATATTATCATTCCACCTTTATCCAGCACACAGTGCCATTCACGACATTGGTATGAGAGGCAGAAACAATGTGGTTTTCCCTCATCAGCGCTTGACAACTTTTACAGCATAAAATTTTATAATGCACTACCTGAAAGAGTTAAGAGTTTTGGATCACAACAGTTTTAAAAAATCTATAAAGATTTTCTTACTTAAACATGCTTTTTATATGTTGGAACAGTTTCTTAATGCAGATTTTTCAGAAATATCTATTTTTAATTTTTTTTGCACCTGACTTGACTATTATTTTTAAATAAAATAAAAAAAGAGAGTTGTACCAACAGAAAACTATTGGGAATTTATTTTTCATTCTGTTATTACTTTTAAGCATGTTTCACTTTAAATGTATGTTAGTAGTTTCATTTTAAATTGTTTAGTACATTTGGTTTGAATTCTCATTGTAGTAACTCTTAATGTAAGTGAGTCATTTGTCTGTGTGTCTGTATTAAATTTATTTATTCAATTATATTTATGATACTTTTTATAATTATGTAAGTAATGTTTATTTTATTTGACATTTGTATTTTTTTTGGATGTGTGTAAGTGCGCAAGCATAATTAGCACCAATAAAGGAATCTTGGATATGTCAAAACCAGCTGTTCAATTGACTGCTCAAAGTGCGCTCAGCATGGAATCATTGATCAAATTCTAAAAATTTTAAATAGGGCTGTACCGAGTAGCAAGTAATATGTACTCGGTGCTCGGTCTTACTCGGGCCAAGTAAAGTAGAGTAATAGAAACAATCCATTTATGCATGTCGCAAAACAGATAGAAATGACATGCAGGGTGGTAAATAATAAAATAAATTAACTAAGTAATAATTATTACTTAAATTTAATACCACAAACACATAAGTGAAATAATAATTTTAAACTTATAATCTAAAAGAGGAAGATTATGATGTAATGCAAAGCATCTCAAAGACGTTTCCTGCTTCTGAAAATAATCTTTAGCTAAAAATGGTGGAAGACAATTAAAAAAACAAAAATTCTACTACTTCGGCAGTCAATACTAGGTACTCGGCCATTACCTTTAGCCCTAATTTTAAATGTTCAATTGTCAAGCAAGTACATACTCTACCCATATATTAATTATGTTCAAATCTTTTAGTAAACAATTGTCTTTAATAAAAAATGTTTATCAAACTTGTAAATTTAAGTTTATATACCAAGGCTTAGATTTTATAGTATAATTATTATTGTTACCTAATTTACTATCCATTGCTTAATTATAAAAAGTATTACAAATATAAATTAATAAATAGATTTAATGCAGACACACAGACAAATGACTCACTTACATTAATTTACTAACAAATATAAAATAGATACAGTTCACAATAATATGACATTTCAAACAAAAAAAAAACAAACCATTCCTATAAAAAATTTGAGTTCCTACAATGAGAATTCAAACCAAATGTAGTAAACCAAAAGACTCTAAAATGAAACTACTAACATACATTTAAAGTGAAACATGCTTAAAAATAATAACAATGAAAAATAAATTCCCAATATTTTTCTGTTGGTAAAACTCTCTTTTTTTATTTTATTTAAAAATAATAGTCAAGACAGGTGCAATTTTTTTTTTAAATTATGTTAGTTAAAAAAAAAAACAGGAAATAATAACTTTAAAAGAAAGCAGCACTTTATAAGTTGCTTTCATTAGTGGAAAAAATAGATATTTCTGAAAAATCTGCATTAAGAAACAGTTCCAACATATAAAAAGCATGTTTAAGTAAGAAAATCTTTATAGATTTTTTAAAACTGTTGTGATCCAAAACTCTAACTCTTTCAGGTAGTGCATTATAAAATTTTATGCTGTAAAAGTTTCTGTTTCTGGTTTTTGTCAAGCGCTGATGAGGGCAAACCACATTGTTTCTGCCTCTCGTACCAATGTCGTGAATGGCACTGTGTGCTGGATAAAGGTGGAATGATAATATTCCCCTGAGAAAGGATATCGCACTGGATACATCGGATCCTGGCGATCTACGAATTTTAATTTTTTGATATGTTGTTGTCCCTGGTCAGAGAAGCATTTTTGGTAATTGAAACATTTGTGTGGCTCTTCCAGATAAGTCACAAATCATTCCTCAATTCTTAACATGTTTTATATTCAGATTAATGGTTTTGCAATATTTAAAAAACACCCTTTATTTTTTTTAAACTGACAAACTGTTAAGATTTTGACTTTGATAAAATTAAATTGCCAAAGTCAAATTCTAACAGCTTAAGGTCACTAAATATTAAGCGACCCTTAACATGACATCCAAGGTGAGAGTGGGATCTTTCACACCAAATAAAAAACTATTTCAAACATCTGTACTGAATTATTTTACTGGATGCCTTCCAGTATGGGGTTTAAGGTATCCTGACATCTGAGAAAAAATCCAAACCAGCTTTTCTACATCCTTGCTACATCTTCCAAGAAGTACTAGCTCAGCAATTGTAAGACTGGAAGCCGGTGTACTCCAATTGTCTTTTTTTATTTTTAAAATAACCTTAAACTTCCTAATCAAATAACTTTTAATGGGTGATGAAAAAATTTGTATAAAATGGCTGATTTATTTACATACTAGTGAACCCTCACTCAAGTACATCTGGATCTCCTAATTAAAAAACTGGTTTCAAGAAGCGCATTCTTTTAGAGCTATATATAAATTTTTTTCCAAAAATTTTTTTCAAATCATTTTTTAATTTTTTTTTAGTTGAAAATGTAATTATCTATATTAATGTGAAAACCGCGTGTCGCTAGCTGCTACGGTTCGTGAATGATTAAAAGTTTAATTCCCCCTACTACCCTCTTGCCAACCTCCCACCCCCACCAAAAACTAATCAGCTCAGCGTAGGGTGCCAAATAATTTTTTTGCCAAATTTTACAATAATCGGTTTTGCGGTTTTTGCGTAATTGTGTTATCGACAGACCGTTTTTTGACACAAATAACTCATTTTTGGTGGAAATAAAAAGAGTTTTTTTGTCATGGATGGCTCAAAAAAGGGAGGTTTGGCAGAGCATCACCCCGATTTCGATAATTTTTGGAACATTTATTCTACCCATAAAGAGGATGAAAAATTCCAAATTTGAAAATTTGTTTTTTTTAAAAATTAATTCTTGAAAATAACAAAAACTACCAACTTTGCTCAAACATGTACTTAAAGATATTGAAATATCTCAATAACTACTTAAACTTGCGATAGTGGTTTATAGCTTTTTACCTTTTGAATGATGTATTATGATGCATTTTTGTTTTAAAAAAATTTATTAAAAAAAACTTTTTTAAAATTTTTGAAAAACACCATTTTTTATAATAATAATATTATTATATATTTTGTTTCTGGATATTTTGCCAAACTATTTACAAAATTTCAAGATGGAGACTTGAAGGGTTCATAAAAAAAATATTTTAAAAATTTCATAATACTTCACTAAAATGGTCTTTAGAATACCTTTAAAACAGTCTATCACTCGCTTTAGTAGTGTATTTTCCTTAAGATATTCATGTTTTTATAAATGCTTGTAAAGACAGTAGAGACATAAAGCTATTTGTAACTCATTGCGGTATACATATCCGCATGTAGCAAGAACCAAGCACATTGATTGGTCAGAAACTTGTAGCACGTTCAAAAACAGCAGATATATGCTAATTTAAAGTGTTTCTGAATGCAATAGGTGCTGAGATACGATACGTGTGTTGTAACGATATGTGATACCTAACGCATCTCAACACCTATCGCGTTCAAGAACACCCTAGATTAGCATATATCTGCTCTTTTCGAATGTGGTACAATTTTCTGACCAATTAATGTGCTTGGTTCTCGCTAGATGCGGATACATATATGGCAATGAGTTACAAATAGCTTTATGTTGCTAGTCAATTTTAACCAAATGTGCAGGTACACAAAAAGTAGTATCTTGAGAACTGTATACTATATAGTACATTTTATAGGTATTTTAAAGTCCATTTTGATAAACTATCACATAACCTAATTTTTGTTGAAAAATTGTTTTAAAAATTTTTCAAATAATTTTCTTCATCTTAAAACTTTATAAATAGTTTTGTGAAATATCCAGAAACAAAATATATTTTTATTAAAAAAAAATAAAAAATGCTGTTTTTCAAAAATTAAAGTTTTTTTTATTTCAGTTTTTTTTTAAACAAAAAGTAGATCATATGATACATTATTCGAAAGGTATTTAAAGTACCTTTAAAATGAGCTGTCCTAGTTTAAGTAGTTATCCAGATATTTGAATTTATTTATGTACATGTTTGAGCAAAATGATAGTTTTTTTTTATTTTCAAGAATTAATTTTAAAAAAATTAATGGTCAAAAATAATTTAAGTTTGGGATTTTTCATTCCCTTTATGGGTAGAATAAATGTACCAAACATTATCAAAATCAGAGAAATGGTCTGCCAAACCTAGTTGATTTGATATGAAATCAGAGTAGATCTGCCCAAATTGATAACACCTGTGACATTATTCGCTTGAAATTAAAAAAGTCAATAATTTTTAGAAATAAAATGGCAAAAACTAGAAAGTGTTTGGCAAAAGCACCAGAAGCAAAAAAGGCAATACAAAAAAGAAAAAAGAAGGTTACAAGTAAGGGCTGCTATGCGAAAATTGAGGCAAAAAGTATATGAAAGTGTGATACAGTTGTCATGCATGTGAACACAAAAACAAAAATTACTCAACAACTAGAGATTTGTTATCTCGGCTGCATATATATCATATTATAGTATGTTCGACCATACCAACATATTATATTCCTTAAAAAGTGGTAAATCAATTTTTGTTTTTTCAAAAACTATTATACCAAATGTTACCATTTTTCAAGATCAACCCATATAAGTATAGTAAATAACAATTGCATAAAACACAAAAAACTAATAAAAATGTCGGATGGTTCAAGATGGCAAAATAATTCAATAACTTTTTTTGCCCTGGTTGTCAGATTGTTCTAATCCTGATTTCAATAATGATTTCTAGAAGGTAAAACAAAACATCTTCGGCACTATACCTACTTTATCAGAATAATGTATTGTTTGTATGTATGCTATTTATTGCTATATTACATAAGTAATTCTAGGAAATAAAATAAGGGATAATTATGGAAACTCGGCAACTGCAGTCTACATTTCCGGAATTTGAGCTGATATGTTCACAGGATGCAATAAATCGCTGCAATTTCTGATAATTATGCAGTATATGGTTTTCCGCAATTTTTGATTTTTTTTTGAAAAATTCTTTATGGGGGCACCGACTAGGGTCCCAAATCCGCCTGTGCAGGTTGGTTTTTTTTTTTCACCACAAGAACACAATCCAACACAGTCCAACCCAACCCAAAACAATCAAAAAAACACATTACAACCCCCCGGGCACACTTTTTTCTCTTGAAAAAAAATTGGGCGAATGGATTTTGGGTCCTAGGGACCCTAGTAGCAGGGCCGGATTTTACGGTCGTGCAACTCGTGCGCCGCACAAGGGCGGCATTTTATACAGATTTAAAAAAAAATTGATAAATTATATTGCACGAACAGAAGGCTGAGTGTTGGGGCGCGTGCTACAGAGCAAGTGGTACGAGAACACCACGCAAAGTAGTACGAGCGCCCCCGGCCAATCACCTGCTAGCAATAATCAGAAACTTACCACCCACGGAGAGATGCCTACTCTAAAATAAGATCTTTGTTCCTTAGAAAAGGGCCGGCAAATTTTATTAATGTCAGAGTTGGTCATAAAGTTTTTGGATTGAACTGGTATTTTGTCCTTTTTTCTCCAATAAAAACAAAACATTTATATAAAACACTGAAATAACTTTATTTCTTTGTTAAAGCAAATAAACTGTGAATTTAAATCCAGATATAATGGTACAGCCATGACGATAATTTAAGGTCTAAAATAATTAAGCATAATTTAAGCAGTAAACCTTTCCAATTTAAGCAATTTTTTCTATCTTTATGTTAAGTGGTTGCGTGCACACACTAAAAATCGAAATAAGTTTTTAATTTTGTGCAAATTTATTAAATTTTAATTTTAAATTGTTAAATTGTGAACATGTTTTCGGCCAAGTATACCATCATTAGACCTCAACAATCTTTACTCCTGTCATTTGACTTTTACAAACACTTTAAAATTTGGACGCACACATTTGAAAAATATACTATAATATTAACTTCTTTTTTTAAAGTATCAAGTTCTTAAAGCCTTTAAAATTAGCGAAGAATGTGACCATGCCTTAAAATATTTTAACACCTCTAAAAATAAATAATTTAATAAGTATTTAACTAAAGTATTTTAAGGTTGACCATTGCCATCCATAAAAGATAGTGTCTCTCCATTTTATATGAAAAAATACATTTTTTAAAATTCTTAAACATTGCTTCGTAGTCTGGAGACGTACTGACTCCTGAGAGTTGTTGAGACTCAAAGATTTCAATGGAGAGTGTTGTTGGCGGCAGCTTGTTTCGCCTTTATAAGGTAGCTCCTCTGCACTTCCTGGAATCTTCCCCTATGCGCGTGAAGATCGTGGTTCTCCGCGCGGGTTTGGAGTTATATAACAAGAGTTTTTAGATTATATTCAAATCTAAATAACTAAATTAAATAACATAGTGATTGTGTTTTCTTTCTTAGAATATCTATAGAATTGTGTGATTGTGAAGAGAAATTAATCAGCAGTAAGCACCTACCTAGCCATATTGTGTAGTTAGGTGGACAAGAGCACTAAGAGTCTGTAAGGGCGAGAGGAACAAATAAAAGGGGTGGATAAATATTACAAAATGCTCTTGTTTACTTCGAGATATAAGTATAGGTACTATTTTATTCCAAATTCATCCGGACCAACTTTTTGACACTGTACAGTAACAGTTTCATTAAGTTGCTGTGTAAAAATGTCAACCGCCATATTTAAATTGGATTATATATACAGGGTGGATTCTTTAAACAGAACGGTGCTTTTAACGGGTTAGAATTTAGTTTTATAAAAAAATCCAAAAACATGTCAACTGAGATTTTTAATTTTCTTTAATCGTGCTATCTTGAATTTTTTTGTGGTTTTGTTTACGAGGTATGGCAAAAAATATATTTTTTTAAAAAGGACACACTGTATAGTTTGACATTTTTGAATTCAAAAAAAATTATCTTTTTAACAATACCACACACTAATACTCTATCTCTTATGGTTTCCAAGATAGAGGCGTTTAAACTTGCATGGAATTGTTGTCTATGCCCTGTTTTACGGGGGATATTTGAATGAATATTGAAGTTTTCCATACAGATTTAGATAAAAATATGTTGATTGACATAGAAGATAGATCATACTGTGTGGTGTTGCTGAAGAGAGAACTGTTTGCAGATTTCAAAAATTGCAAAATATACAGGGTGTTCTATTTAACAAAAATAAAAAATTGCCATACCTTGTAAACTAAATGACATAGACAAAATCCAAGATAGCACGATTAAAGGAAATTAAAAATCTAAGTTGATGTGTTTTTGGATTTTTTTATTCAACCAAATTCTAACCCGCTAGAAGCACCGTTCCTTTTAAAGAATCCACCCTGTATATATTGTTTTAAATATAACATATTTTTATTGTCAAAAAATTATTTGTGAAAATTATTATTGCCAAAAAATGACCCCCCCCCCTTCGAAGCAAAAAGTTTCTTTTGGGGGGCTACAAAACAAGCTCTTGCACGAGGGCGGCGAAAGAGCTAGAACCGGCCCTGCCCCCATAAAGAATTTTTCATCAAAAATGGCAGAAAAACCTATACTGCATAATTACTCAATTTTTCTTTTTTTAAGAGAAAAAAAGGGTGCTGGGGGGGGGGGTTTTAATGTGTTTTTTTTATTGTTTTGGATTGGGCTGTGTTGGATTGGGTTTAGTGAAAAATTTTAAAAAAATGAAAAAAAAAAATCCAAGGGACCCTAGTAGGTGCCCCCATAAAGAATTTTTCATAAAAAATCAAAAATGGCAGAAACCTGTATGCTGCATAATTATCCAATTTCTAGTTCTATCCTTGTTTTTGAAATCCAAAAAACAACTATGGAAATAGAGATTGCAGCGATTTATTGCATCGTGTGAATTGCGCTTCATTTGCCTCAATTTTTATGCAGTTTCTATTTTAATGAAATTTCTTTGACTGACACCAATACTTGAAATAATTAAACTAAACTCCATCATACGGTAATAATGCAGTATACGGTTTTCTGCCATTTTTGAATTTTTTTTTTTAATTCGGCTCCGGTGCACTATCCGGACACAAAAACGGGACGTTTTTTCAAGACGATTCTTTTTGAAAACAGTAATTTAGCGGTTTTGAAATTTATTGAGGAGCGGAAAAATGAAAAAACAGCTGTTTTTTAATTAAAAAGACGTTTTTCATGTAAAATCCAGACATAACCAACAAAACTAGGGTCATACTGGCTATTGGGCCATTTTTCAGAAATGCGATGATGCCAAATCTCAGGTACCAGCAGGATTTTTTTTGGGGAAGAAATCAGGTTAGGCTCTGGGTTGGGTTGAGCCGCGTTGGTTGGGTAGGGTTAGTTTTGTTTGGTTGGGTTGGTTATTATTTGTTTTTTTATAAATTTGTATGGGAGCCAAAAGAAATCAGGTTAGGCTCTGGGTTGGGTTGGGCCAGGTTGGTTGGGTAGAGTTAGTTATGATTGGTTGGCTTGATTATTATTTGTTTTTTTATAAATTTGTAGAGGTGTCAAAAAGTTAATATTTTGGTTCCTTTTCCCTAATCTTCATTATTTTCTGGAAATGTGGCAACATTGTACAAATATCAGGGCATGGATATTGGCAGGTATCATTTTGATCAAGTAAGAAGGAGCCAAAATTAAGTAAAGAGTGAGGTTAGGGCGCTCTTTTTGTTTTTTTTTTAATTTATTTTCTCAAAAAATACTGGATAACCCGCAAATTTTCTTTTTGAAAAACACTACTTAGGAGGCTTATTTTAAGCACAAAGTTTGTGTTTTTGAAAAATCGTGTGTCCGGATAGTGCACCGGCCCCAAAAATTCTTTATGGGGGCACCTTCTAGGGTCCCTAGGACCCCAAATCCGCCTGCGCCCGATTTTTTATTTTTTTAACAGGAAAAAAGGGTGCCCAGGGGGGGGGTTGTAAAGTCTTTTTTTAATTGTTTTGGGTTGGTTTGGATTAGGTTGGGTTGGACTGTGTTGGTTTGGTTTGTTTTAGTGAAAAAAAAATAAAACAAACCAAAAAAAAAAAAAAACAACCGGCGCAGACGGATTTAGGGTCCTAGGGACCCTAGAAGGTGCCCCCATAAAGAATTTTTCAAAAAAAAATCAAAAATTGCAGAAAACCGTATACTGCATAATTACCCATCATACTGTTTTCCTTAATATCTGCCAAAAAAAAAAATAGAAAATCCGTTTTCAGGTAAATTAAAAGTTGCCCATCTTTTTATTTTAATTTCTGCTGTATAAACGCCTGTTCCCCATAAGCTGAACTTTTATTTTAATTTTCCTGTAATAAAACCAGCATTATATAATTTTTTAAATCAATATACAATATGGCGGTGAACCAAGCCTTCCTTCTTTGTCCGGCGAGGACAGTTTAAAAAATATAATGAGAACCTTACCATTTTGAGAATAATAAATATCCACGAGGAAAAGATAACAACAAAAGTCCTTTGCCTTACGAAATATCTACACGAATAAACCGGACATTTTGGGACCACGACGACGCCCCTTGACCGAGGGGACACAAAACATGCGATACCAATCAAATACTTGCAAACTACGGCCGGATTTTACCCTTTATAATTACAATGCGATATATAGGACATTATTTGCATATTTCTAACGAATAATGAAAAAATTTTCCCAAGAAAATCGAAAAATTACTATCCGCGATATTGAAACGCAAAACCGTCCAAAATGTCACACCGGATATGACGTCAAAATCGATATGTTGGCATTTTGCCTCGCCTTTATCCCCTTCCTTACTTTTTCACGCTTGCGATTGGTTAAAAAGGGCACGTGACTCCAACAAGCGGAAATCCGTCACTCAAGTGTTCCCACCCGTTGTGACCAATGTCGCCAACAGCACAATTGAAGTCGGGCCAATGAGAAAACCAAGTTGAGTTGAAATCGTTTTCATTGGAAGCTTTCCTTTTGATGCACTAGGGCGCACCGAGGACAATAACCGTATTCCATTTGATTGCACTACTTGACTTTTGCCATTCCATTGATGCCCGTGGGCACCACTTTCCCTTACTTCTTCCACTTGTTCAGGTACCGCTTGAACTCAGGGTGACTCTTGAGATTTACTTGGTTTGCAAAGGTTCCGAATATGTTCCACTTGGAAAAATTAAGGAAATTATTGGCAACGTGGCAGTTATCTGCATTTTTTGTGTGGTGATCATGATTATTACCTGTCAACTGTCAAAAAAACTCGTAAAATTTGAGGTTGTTTTAAAAAAATTAATTTTATTGATTATTTATGATTGTATAGAGGAAAAGGCAAATAAAACTACTATAATTGGTTAACTATAAAACCTGACTATTCATTTAGTATATATTGTCACATCGTAATCAATACGTATTGAAATGATTGTCTTCTTTTTCTTTCATAGAGCATGTTCTCTGTTCTGACAAAGAGCGTGACATATGAAGAACAAGATGCTTGATTTTCGATACGTATTGAATACCCAACCCATTTTTCAGTTTCTTTACAACGAATTTGCAAAAAAAAGCTGAATTATTCGCTTACAGAAAAAAAACATGATTTTTTTGAACATTCTCAACCTTTTGTAAAAGGTATCTTTATCTCATTCTTTGAAAAATCCTTCTTGGTAGGTATTCCATTAATTACAAAGTCTAATTCTTCATCTTCTTCGTCATCCCAAAGAAGTTACATTTTAAGCACAGA
The DNA here is from genome assembly GCA_963921995.1 of Oxystoma pomonae. NCBI lineage: Eukaryota > Metazoa > Arthropoda > Insecta > Coleoptera > Brentidae > Oxystoma > Oxystoma pomonae. The sequence continues at coordinate 72,564,769 of OY998166.1, read as the reverse complement.
CCACTATTATAAGTACAGAAATATTTTAAGGCAACGGAACAGTTTTATAGTCTGATTAAATTAATGGCTTTTGTTTAAAAACATAATCAAAAAAATACCTCACATAACCTCAAAATGCGCTTAAGCCGAAGTAATTCTACGGCTTATCTTAACTTCAGCTTAAGTGCCACTTAGATGATATTCCACACCATTGCACACCAAAATTAAAGCTTAAGCTCGGCTTACATATCAAGCCAGACCCGTGCACACGGGCTTTAAAAACGAGTTTAGTTTATGTTGCCCTAAGTGCAGATTTTCTTGCATGATCGCCAATAGCTCGTGGAGCGTCAGTGCATGTTTATTTTATTGTTTTTTTGAGATTTTAACCATACCTTCGTTTAAAATGTCCAATATTATTTAAAAAATACATATATTAAATGTGTGTGATGATAAAGATGAATTTCCAATTGCACCACAATGTTAATTTCATTGCATTCATAATTAATTTAGCACACCCAGGGTGTCACATTTTAAACATCTACTAAATTTAAACTAGGTTTAAGAGTACGGTGCAATTTTCCCGATGAGTTATTTTTCTTAAGAAGACTGTCGATGGGGATGACCATTTTAATTTATTATTGTTACAAGTATCAAATCAAATCAAATATGCTTTATTTTCTTTAAAAAAATAAATTTCATTGACAAAGCAAGTAATTCTAAAAATAATAATGGTAGGCATCTGAAAATTAATAAAAATAAAGGCAATATATAAAATCTAAACAACATAGAAAAACATAATATCAAATACACAAGCATAAAAAATTTTTTGTTAAGTTTGGTACATTAAAAAATAAAACTTAAAATAAAATTAAAATAATGAGCAGTCAATGCAACAAAAAGTCTACAAACACAAGTTATTATAATTTAAAATAAAACATCGGTACCAAAACAATATAGTACATAATATAAAAATCACCGTGGTATATGGAACCGGTGTGAAGATAGCACCCATTTTCAGCACCCAAAAATGTGAAGTTAGCACCTGATCCAATTTTACAGAACCCAAAAATGTGAAGTTAGCACCTATTTACAGCACCCCGAAAATTGAATATTTTTATATTTACACTTTAAAATAACGTAATCAAATCGTAGAATGAGTTTTTTGTTGAAATTTTCAGGAATGATAGATAAGGGTATTCTTCATCGTTACGAGCCGTCGAACACCCTCAAAAACAACCCCAAAGATGGTATTTGAAATACACGTGTTGTTATACCTATAGCGCTTTTTTTTAAATTTCACTACCTCATAGATCGAGTTTCACGTTGAAATTTTTAGGAATTATAGAAAAGGGCACTCTTCATCCCCCAAAAATACCCCTTACGAGCCGTCTAACTCCCTTAAAAAAAAAAACAGAAATAGAAATTGGAATATATGTGTTATTATACCTATAGCGCTTTTTTTTAATTTCACTAACTCATAGATCGAGTTTCACGTTGAAATTTTTACGAATGATAGACAAGGGCACTCTTCATCACCCGCAACCCCTTACGAGTCGTCTAACTCCCTTAAAAAAAAAAAAACAGAAATGGAAATTGGAATACATGTGTTATTATACCTATAGCGGTTTTTTTAATTTCACTAACTCATAGATCGAGTTTCACGTTGAAATTTTTATGAATGATAGACAAGGGCACTCTTCATCCCCCAACCGCAATCCCTTACGAGCCGTCGAACATCGTCAAAAACAACACCAAAAATGGTATCTGAAATACACGTGTTATTATACCTATAGCGTTTATTTCTAATTTCAACTCAAAGATCGAGTTTCACGTTGAAATTTATACGGGTAATAGACAAGGGCACTCTCCATCCACCAAAAAATAACGCAACCCCTTACGAGCCGTCTAACACCCTCAAAAACTACACCAAAGATGGTATTTGGTGTATTATACCTATAGCGTTTTTTTTTTAATTTCACTAACTCATAGATCGAGTTTCACGTTGAAATTTTTGGGAATGATAGACAAGGGCACTCTTTAACCCACAAAAAATACCGCAACCCCTTACGAGCCGTCTAACAACCTCAAAAACTACACCAAAGATGGTATTTGGTGTATTATACCTATAGCGTTTTTTTTTTAATTTCACTAACTCGTAGATCGAGTTTCACGTTGAAATTTATAAGAGTGATAGACAAGGGCATTCTCCATCCTCCAAAAAATACCACAACCCCTTACGAGCCGTCGAACAGCTTCAAAAACAACCCCCAAGATGATATTTGAAATACACGTGTTATTATACCTATAGCGCTTTTTTTTTTTTAATTTCACTAACTCATAGAACGAGTTTCACGTTGAAATTTTTACGAATGATAGACAAGGGTATTCTTCATCCCCAAAAAAATACCGCAACCCCTTACGAGCCGTCTAACACCCTCAAAAACAAACCTTAAGATGGTATTTGAAATACACGTGTTATTATACCTATAGCGCTTTTTTTTAATTTCCCTAACTCATAGATCGAGTTTCACGTTAAAATTTTTACGAATGATAGACAAGGGTACTCTTCATCCCCAAAAAAATACCGCAATCCCTTACGAGCCGTCGAACATCGTCAAAAAAAAACACCAAAAATGGTATCTGAAATACACGTATTATTATACCTATAGCGGCACTCTCCATCCTCCAAAAATACCGCAACACCTTACGAGCCGTCGAACACCCTCAAAAACAAGCCCAAAGATGGTATTTGAAATACACGTGTTATCGCATTTTTTTTTTTAATTTTTACTAACTCATAGATCCAGTTTCACGTTGAAATTGTTAGGAAAGATAAATAAGGGCACTCTTCATCCCCCAAAAAATACCGCAACCCCTTACGAGCCGTCTAACACCCTCAAAGACAAACCCTAAGATGGTATTTGAAATACACGTGTTATTATACCTATAGCGCTTTTTTTTTTATTTCACCAACTCATAGATCGAGTTTCACGTTGAAATTTTTAGGAAAGATAGACAAGGGTACTCTTCATTTCCCAAAAAATACTGCAACCCCTTACGAGCCGTCTAACACCCTTAAAAAAAACAGAAATGGTATTTGAAATACATGTGTTTTTATACCTATAGGGTTTTATTTAAATTTCACTAACTCATAGATCGAGTTTCACGTTGAAATTATTGGGAATGATAGACAAGGGCACTTTCCATCCCCCAAAAAATATCGCAACCCCTTACGAGTCGTCGAACATACTCAAAAACAACCCCAAAGATGGTATTTGAAATACACGTTTTATTATACCTATAGCGCTTTTTTTTTCAAATTTCACTAACTCATAGTTCGAGTTTCACGTTGAAATTTTTGGCAGCTTACGAGCCGTCGAACACCCTCAAAAACAACCCCAAAGATGGTATTTGAAATACACGTTTTATTATACCTATAGCGGTTTTTTTTCAAATTCTACTAACTCATAGATTGAGTTTCACGTTGAAATTTTTATGAATGATAGACCAAGGCACTCTCTATATTCCAAAAAATACCGCAACCCCTTACGAGCAGTCTAACACCCTAAAAAAACAGAAATGGTATTTGAAATACATGTGTTATTATACCTATAGCGTTTTATTTAAATTTCACTAACTCATAGATCGAGTTTCACGTTGAAAAGGGCACCCTCCATCCCCCAAAAAATACCGCAAGCCCTTACGAGCCGTCGAACACCTTCAAAAACAACTCCCAAGATGGTATCTGAAATACACGTGTTATTATACCTATAGCGCTTTTTTTAAATTTCACTAACTCATAGATCGAGTTTCACGTTGAAATTTTTAGGAAAGATAAATAAGGGTACTCTTCCTCCCCCAAAAAATACCGCAACCCCTTACGAGCCGTCTAACACCCTCAAAAACAACCCCTAAGATGGTATTTGAAATACACGTGTTCTTATACCTATAGCGTTTTTTTTAAAACTTCACTAACTCATAGATCGAGTTTTACGTTGAAATTTTTAGGAATGATAAGACAACAAATAAAACGCTATAGGTATAATAACACATGTATTTCAAATACCATTTCTGTTTTTTTTTTAAAGGGTGTTAGTAAGGGGTTGCGGTATTTTTTGTGGGATGAAGAGTACCCTTATTTATCTTTCCTAAAAATTTCAACGTGAAACTCGATCTATGAGTTAGTGAAATTTGAAAAAAAAAAGCGCTATAGGTATAATAACACGTGTATTTCAAATACCATCTATGGGCTTGTTTTTGAGGGTGCTCGACGGCTCGTAAAAGGTTGCAGTATTTTTTTGAGGATGGAAAGTGGCCTTGTCTATCATTCCCAATAATTTCAACGTGAAACTCGATCTATGAGTTAGTGAAATTTAAATAAAACCCTATAGATATAAAAACACATGTATTTCAAATACCATTTCTGATTTTTTTAAGGGTGTTAGACGGCTCGTAAGGGGTTGCAGTATTTTTTGGGAAATGAAGAGTACCCTTGTCTATCTTTCCTAAAAATTTCAATGTGAAACTCGATCTATGAGTTGGTGAAATTTAAAGAAAATTCGCTATAGGTATAACAACACGTGTATTTCAGATACCATCTTGGGGGTTGTTTTTGAAGGTGTTCGACGGCTCGTAAGGGGTTGCGGTATTTTTTGGGGGATGAAAAGTACCCTTATTTATCTTTCCTAAAAATTTCAATGTGAAACTCGATCTATGAGTTACTGAAATTTAAAAAAAAGCGCTATAGGTATAATAACACGTGTATTTCAGATACCATCTTGGGGGTTGTTTTTGAAGGTGTTCGACGGCTCGTAAGGGGTTGCGGTATTTTTTGGGGGATGAAAAGTACCCTTATTTATCTTTCCTAAAAATTTCAATGTGAAACTCGATCTATGAGTTACTGAAATTTAAAAAAAAGCGCTATAGGTATAATAACACGTGTATTTCAGATACCATCTTGGGGGTTGTTTTTGAAGGTGTTCGACGGCTCGTAAGGGGTTGCGGTATTTTTTGGGGGATGAAAAGTACCCTTATTTATCTTTCCTAAAAATTTCAATGTGAAACTCGATCTATGAGTTACTGAAATTTAAAAAAAAGCGCTATAGGTATAATAACACGTGTATTTCAGATACCATCTTTGGGGTTGTCTTTGAGGGCGTTAGACGGCTCGTAAGGGGTTGCGGTATTTTTTGTGGGATGAAAAGTACCCTTATTTATCTTTCCTAAAAATTTCAATGTGAAACTCGATCTATGAGTTACTGAAATTTAAAAAAAAGCGCTATAGGTATAATAACACGTGTATTTCAGATACCATCTTGGGGGTTGTTTTTGAAGGTGTTCGACGGCTCGTAAGGGGTTGCGGTATTTTTTGGGGGATGAAAAGTACCCTTATTTATCTTTCCTAAAAATTTCAACGTGAAACTCGATCTATGAGTTACTGAAATTTAAAAAAAAGCGCTATAGGTATAATAACACGTGTATTTCAGATACCATCTTGGGGGTTGTTTTTGAAGGTGTTCGACGGCTCGTAAGGGGTTGCGATATTTTTTGGGGGATGGAGGGTGCCCTTTTTAACGTGAAACTCGATCTATGAGTTAGTGAAATTGAAAAAAAAAAATCGCTATAGGTATAATAACACGCGTATTTCAAGTACCATCTTTGAGGTTGTTTTTGAGGTTGTTTGACGGCTCGTAAGGGGTTGCGGTATTTTTTGGGGGATGAAGAGTACCCTTGTTTATCTTTCCTAAAAATTTAAATGTGAAACTCGATCTATGAGTCAGTGAAATTAAAAAAAATACTATAGGTATAATAACACATGTATTCCAATTTCCATTTCTGTTTTTTTTTTAAGGGAGTTAGACGGCTCGTAAGGGGTTGTGGTATTTTTTGGGGGATGAAGAGTGCCCTTTTCTATCATTCCTAGAAATTTCAACGTGAAACTTGATCTATGAGGTAGTGAAGTTTTTAAAAAAAGCGCTATAGGTATAATAACACATGTATTTCAAATACCATCTTTGGGGTTGTTTTTGAGGGTGTTCGACGGCTCGTAAGGATGAAGAATACCCTTATCTATCATTCCTGAAAATTTCAACAAAAAACTCATTCTACGATTTGATTACGTTATTTTAAAGTGTAAATATAAAATTATTCAATTTTCGGGGTGCTGTAAATAGATGCTAACTTCACATTTTTGGGTTCTGTAAAATTGGATCGGGTGCTAACTTCACATTTTTGTGTTCTGTAAAATTGGATCAGGTGCTAACTTCACATTTTTGGGTGCTGAAAATGCTGCTGTGCTATCTTCACACCGGTGTATATGGGTGAGAAAAAAAAGCAACATAAAGTCCACAAAAGAAATAACCACAATAAAATATCACAAACCCAAACAAAAATAATATTACCCTAATAACACAAGTTGGTTTTTAAAACGTACTTAAAACGTTCGCCCACGACTTGGGGAATATTCTTAGGACGAACTATCGGGTACGTTTTTAAAACGTGCCCATGTGTACAAATACTTCGTCCAGGGGACGTCCTTGGGGGACGTTCTTGAAACATCGTATCTCGGGTGTTTTTAAAACAATCTTCAAAGACGTCCCTAGAAAGTTCAACGGGTACGTTTTGAAAACGTACCTGACAGAACGTCCTGAAAACTATCAAGTTGACGCCTCAAAAAACCCGTTTTTAAAACGACCTCCATATACGTTACCTGGACGAAGTTTTTGTACACACAGGCACGTTTTGAAAACGTACCTCCCTGATAAAACGTCTAGAAAAAATCAGAGGAATAACGTTTTCAAAACGATTTCTAAATACGTTTTAAAAACATACCAGATAAGAACGAAGGTTGCAGCAATGAAGTTTTGTACACACTGGTTGCAGATTTGTGTATTTCATTTTCTATTTCTCTTCTTAAAAATGTTTTTTTTATATTACAAAGAGAAAAAAAAACCTAAAAGTTTTAGATTAAAATGTTTCAGGATCTTTATTTTTTTTTCTTTCATTCTCATTACTTTATAATTTTAGGTAGGGTAGACTTTTTATGATGACTGGTGATTGACAGTGTCAAAAAGAGTTTTTTCTCGAAGTAACCACAAGTTACCAGGTAAACCAGTTGCTCATTTTAAATTTTTCTTCGTACAGTAATCCAAGTCATGACGTCACAAGTAACCAGACTATGTTATCAGCCTATGGGAAATGGTTTCTTAAAAAATGTAAGGTTCAAATTTGTATTATTTTTTTTATAAATCTCATGTTTTTCTATGATGAGGTCATAACTATGCATGGTCACTCAAAGTAACCGTGACGGCATGACAACTAAGCCAAACAAGTTACTATTGTCCTTGAGCAAAAAGCCTATATGTAATACCATTAAACCATGTAAACCGTTTTAAAAACTTAAACAAAATTGGTTGAGATGGACCATTGTTTTTTTATTAAGATCCTAATTGATGAGGTTACTAATTTAGGTGTATTTTCTGCTGTTGAAAGACAATGTTTTTTGTGATATGCAATATCTAACTGACCAATGTGATTTATTTAGGCATGTCTATGTGCAATAGTTGTCTGCATTTGTTCTTTGTTTTATTAATGTATTTATTTGGTTTTTAGATAAATAAAACATCTACTTTACTTTTAATTATATTTGTTTTTATTTTATGAAAATTATTAACTACAAACGTTGGTAATTATACAGTATACGGTTTTCTGCCATTTTTGATTTTTTATGAAAAATTCTTTATGGGAGCACCTACTAGGGTCCCTAGGATCCCAAATCCGCCTGCGCCCAATTTTTTTTTTAAGAGAAGAAAGGGTGCCCGGGGGGGGGGGGGTTGTAATGTGTTTTTTTGATTGGGTTGGGTTGGATTAGGTTGGGTTGGACTGTGTTGGATTGGGTTGTTTTAGTGAAAAATAATTAAAAAAACCAACGGGCGCAGGCGGACTTGGGGTCCTAGGGACCCTAGTAGGTGCCCCCATAAATAATTTTTCATAAAAAATCAAAAACAGCAGAAAACTGTATACCGCATAATTACCCAAACGTTAATCAACAACGGTGAAATAAATAAAAAAAAACTTAAAAGAAGCTTATGAAAGTGAAATAAGTCCGAAGTCTGAAAGCTTTGTGAGCCGAAACCTTCTAAAGAACCCCCTGTTGTCCATAGTCTCAAATTAATTTGATCTCGTGTTCCATCGTCTTGGAATTCCATCATTGATTATGTCCAACACATCCAAATCGTCATGATACAATATATCTTCCATATTTAAAAAAAAAAACAATTCAACAAATCAAACTGGAAATCAAAATAAACACTTAACATAACCAACAAAATGACAGCGACTTAACTGCTCAATTAAGCTTTAATCGCCCAACATCGGTCGGGGTGGTAAACGGCGCGATTAACGCAAAAATTTTGTTGGTGGATACCGAATTTACTCGCTAACCGCAATTAAAAGTTAATTGGAGAAAAAATGCGTTTGTGGATACCGGCATAAGTCGAGGTCCTATAAAGCTTGATTTTTCTAAATTCATATTTTATTATTTTCCTTCTTTAATTATTATAACTTTAAAACCTCTTTTTTCTTAGAGTGGTTCTGTCACCTAGGGCATAATTTTTGGTGATAACAGTTTCAAAATAAAACTGTCAAAAAATGTAGAATTTAAATAATTTCAGTAAAATTTGGAAGAGCAACATGTTTTTCTTGATATAAAAAATATCTGAACCTTATGAACTACTTTCTTAATTATAAGGTACTCAATATATCTAAAAATTAACAAACATCCTAAATAAATCACTTTTAAGCTGAGAAGATTATCACCCACAGACCTTCTTCTTGAGCCGCGATAACTGGAAACAAACTTTTTTGATATTTTATTAATCCTCCTCAAGTAAAAAGCCCCATTGCAGCACCTACCATAATGTCGTTGTTGCAGTAAACAGTGATGTGGTGCCTCAGATAGATTTAATTTTGGCAGTCTTGCTTTATTAAACATTTTTTAAGTAGGTTTTGCAATGGGGACCTGTCAAGTAATACAAGGGAATAAGTATCCTATTCTAAATCTATACAAATACTGAAAGTGACTTTAAAAAAAAATCAAAAATAAACATCTAATCCAGTCACAATATGGCTAATAGTTTTTCCTCCTGCTAATTCTCCCATACATATCATATCACATAAAAATTCACATTAATGAACCGTCTAAACTATAATTTTTTTTTGTTTGTAACGACTTGTTGGGCTGATAAAATTTAAGGCACTTTTACTTTAACTTAACCTTCTTATCTGAACGCATGTGAGTTACAAAAAGTCACTATGTTGACTTCGTTGCAAAGGATTTATTTTTGGAAAGGCCATTTATACACACATTTTGTAATCCTTGGGCCATTATAGTATTTCATAGTTATATGCACCCAGCATACTGTTCAATGCCTACTTTCGTTTACCACACACTGTGTTAAAAAAACAAACTTTAGGCAAATCCACTTTTTTACACTACACGACTGAAAATGAGCAGTTAATTATTGGAAATAATGCCGGCGACAACAAACTGATCAGCTCCAAACAGCACCGATTCGGCCATCCCCGTTTAACTTGAGAGTTTCAGTCGCAACAGCTGGGGAACGTATTTTCTGATAGGGTTTAAAAATAAATAAACAAAAACTGAAAGAAAATTAAAAAGTAAACAGAAAAGATAACCCTTTACATCAAAATTTTTTTTGACATATCCAGTGTTACACACCAAATATGCTGCGTTGCCAGCTCTTTTTTTTATCGAGTTACTTAACCCTGATTAGGTAATTATTTCATAAAAAAAAGTTGGTGGATAGGTAAACTTGTTTAGCCGCAATTAGCAAGTTAATTCCAATTAGCTAGGCCTGATTAGAGTGTTTAATGGTAGATATGGGAACTAATCGTTTCGCTAAACTAGATGAGATGAAGTTACTTATGGAACACGCATCTAATAAAGCGCGACATTTTATCAGCGTGTCGTTCTTGTCTTGCACGTAGACTTCCGCAGTGTCGAGTAAGACCGTTTGTGTTGTCGACGCACAATCTGTGCTGGTGGAAAAGTCCGAACGCATCGCATCACGATGGACGGTGCTCGCAGCGTTGCCAGTTGGTCTCGTCTGTTCTTCCTGAGACCCCGAATTGTCAGCGCTTTGATAAGACCCTTTTGTGCATAATAAAGTGTTTGCGTACTTTGATTACACTTCTTACAAGTACCTGAACATTCAAATTTACCCTGATGAGAATACTTTAAACAGTTGATGCAAAGCTTAAGTTTTTTGGCCTCATTTAAACGTGTTTGAGGAGTCATGTCCAAAAATCTTTTACAATAGTAAATGCAGTGATTCCCCTTGCAAAGGTAACAAGTAACAATTTTGGATCCGTTGGCTGCTAAGTGACACCAGGACTCCCTTTGAACTTCTCTTGATTTTGACTGCTAGCGCGCATGACACATTCTAGCAGACGACATCGGTCATTCAAAAATGATATGAATTCTTTTAATGTGGGCATATTTTTGGGTTTGATTGTGTCCTCCCAATCCCTACGCGTTTTGTTGTCCAACTTTGCCGAAACGTTAAAAATTAAAATGCTATCCCACTGCTGCACCGAGAGATTAAAGTGCTCGAATGTCTCTAGAAAACGTGTCGATTAAATTTCTCAACCCCGATGAATTTTCACGATTTAATGTAAATCATTGATTGATTTAAGATGGCTGTTTACAATGGATCGTTTATCATCAAACCTATCTTCTAACGTATGAATCGCGATGGGATAATTTAAATCCGTGACTTGTAAAGAGTCGATTACTTTAAACGGCTCCGCGTTGAGAGATCCGCGCAAATACCGAAGTTTGGTGACATCTGACAACGCTGCATTCGAGTGTACCATGGATTTGAATGCATCCCAGAACGGCACCCAGTCACTGTACGCGCCCGAAAATTTTGGTAAATCGAGCTGCGGCAATCTAATATTTGGCGCCATAACTTCAGAGAACGTATTTTGCCCGCTTAATGTAGGGGTGCCCGGGGGAAACTGCCCAGCGGCGACGCTCAAGCCGTTAATTTTGTTATGGTTTCGTTTGATGAACCATTACCCTCCCCACATAGGCCGATCAGCTCTTATCGTTTTAGTGTCCTTTTATCCACCTTCGCCGCCATTTTGACAGAAAACTAATGGATTATCTGTCACTTTTGAGTGAAAATGGCGGCGAAGATGGATAAAAGGACACTAAATCGGTATGAGTTGATCGGCCTATCTGGAGAGGGTACTGGATGAACTTATACATGCGCGAGCTCTTGTTCGGCATCGTCATCTTTGTCTTAGATGTCCAAATTGTCAATTTGAGCTATTATTTCAGAAAAATCGGCGTACAATGGTTCGATATTCTGCATTCTTATTGAAATATCTGATAAGTTTCCTGTGTCATCATTGAACGAGCTTAAAAAATTAGAAAATCTGGTGACTTTCCCCTTTATTAGACCTCGCTATGACCTGAGAGATTTTAGCTGCTTCTGAGCATCAGCCATGATTAATGATATTTTTGATTGAAAAAATTAGAAAAATCGTGCTTATACAAATAAAATCGGCAAAAAAAATTAAGGAGTAGATGGAACGGACTTACAGTTCATGGTAATCCAATTCTACACCTGACAGTCGTGTTCTCTCTTGCACTTGCTGTTTTACTGTATAGCTGTCCTTGTCTGTGATGATCGCACTGACGCCACTTCACCGACGCCACTTGTTTCACTGTAGTTTTTGGAATATTTTCGCGTAAATGACGCACGAGATGCTTTTTGAGCAATGTTTATGATTTCGCGCAACTGAAACGCGAGATCCTTGCCGAAGGACCAATTTTTATGGTAGTAAATATTTTGCTATCCGCGCTGGTTTTTTGGAATTTATTTTGAAAATGGACCGTATTTTTACTTTGTGTAATGCGAGCGAAAAAAGACTGACCTGTTATTGTTGAAGATGTCAGTTCTTCACTGCCCGCTTCAGTTTATTGCCCCCTTAAGGGTTGGTGTCCTTTCGTCCAGATGAAGCTTAATACATTGATGCCATATCAAGTCACATTTTTACTAAACTAAAAAGTGCGTTGTTTATTTCTGTCCGATATGAATTTAAACACTTAACAAACTTTAAGAGTTAGATAATTCTTCTCTGGCTCTGCTTTCTAATGATTGCCTCACTTTCAAAACTTTCATGATGGAAATATCTTTTTTCTCAATTTTTTTTTATGCCTTCTTGGAAAATGTACATAACGGAATGTAAAAACCAAAGGTAAGCTTCATTAATTCCATGCTCAAAAAAAGTTTTAATGAAGTTGGGTATTCTAGGCTCAGATAAAAAAAAGATTGCAGAGCATCATAAATTTCTAAGATTCTGTTGACGCATGGATACAAAGACAGCCATCTAGTTTTACTGTGATAAAAAAGATTTTTGTATTCGACGTCAAAAAATCGCAGAACTCCTTTAATTTTTCAACCTTGAGGGTAAATATAGAAAAGTGGTTGTATATTTTGAAAATGAGATAATCCACATCAACTGGTAAAGCATCACAGCCGCATAATGCGCTGTGTTATGCAACACATGTGCTGAACGTCCAGTACCCAATATGTTTGTATTTATTTTTTCTTTTGATAATGTGAATACATTTTTTGTACCAGCTCTTTGCTGGCCATCAAAATTAGTATCGCAATTGTCACCTCCAAAAGCTATGCATTTTTGCAATATATTTCTTAATGAGCTTTGTAGTTACTCAGTAATTTCAGATGTTTCATTTTTTTTAACTCCCCTAGTTTTAAAAGGTTTACCTTAATTCCAGATTGCTTGTCAAAATATTGAATTAAAATTGGAAACATTTCAAAGTTTTTGTGGTTGCTTACCTAGGGTTGCCAACTTTTAATCTTGATTCATCTGGACATTTGTTCTAAATTATCAGGACATTTGATGCAAAATCGGGACATTTTCAAAAACGCTTAGAAAAGAAATAAAACAATAAATATTGATGGTTTGTTTAATTTACAAATTAGCTAAGAAATTTCAATCGAAACAAAACAAAGTACTAGTATGTTACATAACAGGAAAAGAAAGTGACAAATTTCACACGAGCGTGAATATTGTGAACGAGGCGTTAGCTGAGTAAAACAACAAGCGAGTGTAAGAAAGTTACTTTCTATCGAGTTTTGTACGCTACTTTTCCTACAAACACTGTTTAATTGCACTAATTTTTGTAAAAATTGATCTTTAATTTCGCACAAATCAAATGAAACTGCTTTTCCGCATATGTGCGCAAAAAATTTCTGCACACGGGTGAAATTTAACGTTTTCTAAGGATGCAAATCGTGTGAAATCCATTGTTTTCATATGTGGTCTTAGGAAAAAATAGTTAAACTACACGAAAACCTGTGGACCAGATGGTTTACCAGTAATTTCTATAAAAAAACTAAATTTTTCTTGTCCAGTATTTTGACTAAAATATTTAATAGATCATTTTCTACAGGAGATTTTCCGACAGCTTGGAAGCTAAGTTATGTTACCCCAATATTCAAAAGCGGAGATAAGTCAAACATTAAAAACTACAGAGGTATTTCAAAAATTTCTTGATTTCCTAAATTGTTTAAATCAATAGTCACAGATAAAATTGCACCATATTTTCAAAACATAATTATAAACCAACAACACGGGTTTCCAAAAGGTAAATCATCAATTACTAATCTCTTGATATATGAAGAAACTTGGTTGAAAGCCTTGGAGAGTGGGTATCAGATAGTGTCATCTATACAGATTTCTCCAAGGCTTTCGACAGGGTCGATCATAACTTAATACTTGATAAACTTAAAGTCATGGGTATCCATGGCTCATCTTTCAACTGGTTTCGGATTATTCTAACTGAAAGACGCCAGGCAATAAAAATAGAGAATGCTGTCTCCGCCAAGAAGAGAAAACTGTAACTTTGTGCTTCTTGCTGATGATCTAAAATTCTTTAGAATTATAAGAAGTTTAGAGGATTGCCATATTTTGCAACAAAAGTTGAATGGGTTTCCAGCATGGTGTGGATATAACAATTTATCCCTGAATGTTGACAAATGTAAAACTGTATATTTTTATAGAAAATTAAACTATATAGATTTTACTTATCAGTTGGATAACTCCAATTTGGAGAAACCTTGCAATTATCAGGCGTGTGTTTTTTTTATACAAAAATCAGTTTTGTTGAACACATAGATATTATTGAAAATAAAGCTATGAAATGTTAGGATTTTTGTTTAGAACATTGAAAGACGTAAACAACATTTTTACATTGGGAAATGCTTAATTTGCAATTGTAAGGTCAATTCTAGAATATGGTTGTACTATTTGGTCTTCATATTAAGAGATTCATAAAGATCGTTTGTAAAAAATACAAAGAAAGTTCTTGCGCTTTATATGCTATAAAATGCACATACCTATTGAGTCAGTTGATTATGACCAGCTAATGAGTCTGTTGAACTTAACAAATCTAGACAAACGTGGAAAGTACTATGATCTTGTCACTCTGTTAAAAATACTAAATAATGAAATTGACTCTGTAGAGTTACTATCAATATTCAAGTTTCATGTGCCATCATGGAAGAAAAGAAATCATAAATTATTTGCAACTAAACATCATCGCATTAACTATGGTTTTAACTCCCCGATCAACAGTACTGACTCAGTAGGCTCGGTAATGAAATGATGTCGATTTTTTTAACACTATACATTGCCAATAGCCAAATATTTCAAACACGGCTAAGAAAAAAGAAAGGATTTGTAGTTAACCACTGGCCAATAGATATGGGATTCTGATTTTAATTGGAAACTTTTAGTGCCGATTTCACTGAAAATTTTTCGTCGGGACATTTGGCGTACTGACAAGGGTCTTGTCAGTACGCAGGACGTTTTGCTCAAAATCGGGACAGTCCCGACAAATCGGGACAGGTTGGCAACACACACTTAAAAATTCAATTTTTTAACTAACTACTTAAAATTGTACTTTGCTTAAGAGACAGAAGATTAAATCTGTTAAGAAGTAGTTCTTAGTCATAACCTCTAGGAGGATAAATACCATCTTGTTTAAAGCCTAGGTACTTTAAAAACCTGCTCTGGACATATTCAAGAGTTCTTAATGTTGATTTGACCACTTGGTCAATATGATCATTAAATGTTAGCTTTTTGTCGATAGTTACCCCCAGGTCTTTAATGGAATCAACATGTTCAAGCGAGATATTTTCAAGAGTATAGTTATAAATACATTCCTTATTTAAATTTGAGATAGTCATAACCTTGCATTTGTTTATGTTTAAAGGCAATCTATTATTTGTACACCAATGTGCCAGAGAGTCAGGATCTTTTTGCAGTGCAGTAGAGTCTGTGACATTATTTATGATTTTAAATATTTTTAGGTCGTCTGCGAAAAGGAGGCAGTCAGAATATATTGTGCAAATATTAAAGGGGCAAAATTGCTCCCCTGTGGGGCCCCGCTAGTTGTTAAGTACTCATAAGACTTAAATCCATTATACTCAACAAATTGAAAACGCTTACATAGATATGGCTTTCATGAAACCCTATAGAGTACATTTTTGAAGCCACGACGCCATGTGCCAACTTATCAAAAGCCTTTGTAAAGTCTGTATACACTACATCTAGTTGTTTTCTTTCTCGAATGGCTTGGAATGCCTTTTCCAGAAAGCAAGAAAAGTTTGTAACAGTAGATCTCTTGTAGAAAAAGCCGTGTTGTTTGATAGAGATAACATTTTTTAATTGATGGAATAAATTGTTGAAAACACAAACTTCAAAGACCTTTTGAGAAGTTGGACAAAATAGAGATAGGCCTGTAATTTTCGACTTTATTGATGTTGCCCCCTTTAAGTATAGGATAGATTTTAGCTATTTTCCATTGGTCTGGAAAGGTGCTTGATTGAAGAGATAAGTTGAAAATATGGTGAAGGGGGGAGGTAAGACATTGGGAACAGTCACGTAGAATAAAAGATGGAATTTGGTCATGTCCTGAGGTTTTGGATCACTTTTTACCCGTGATTCTGTTTGCTGTACATAGTTTTTATAAGCAATATCAATTTTGATTTTAATAGCCCTACGCAGTCTAGAAAATATATTGTGGTCAGAAGGTAGTTTAGATGTCTTATATCTTTTGTGCAAACGGTCTTTTTCCTTTAAGTTGCAATTATTTCTTTTGTGTACCAGCTTCGATACTTGAATTTACTATTCCTGTGTTTAAAAAGAGGAACTGATAGATTGAAGATATCATATAAGTATGTGTAAAAAAGTGAGACTGCTGAGTTAACATCAAATGTGTTAAGTAAAGCAGTCCAATTAGTCTGAGAAAGCAGTTGGTATAGTAGGGGAAAGTTAGCTTTATTAAAGTTATAGCGTTTATTATACAAGTCTTCTGGAAAATCACTTAATGCTGTGTTGTTTTTGATTGAGACAGTGACATTTATACTGGGATGTGGTTTATCTTCACGGACAAGGGGCATGAGCTCTCTAGAAATTTTACAGTCAAAGTTAGCTATGACAAGGTCAAGTAGATTGTTATGGCAATTAGGGAATTTATTAAATTGTTTCAGATCGCTTTTTGTAGTTCATTTTTTCATCAAAGACTATGCCCAGATATTTTGTCTCTGTTGATTGTTTAATTACTGGGCAATTGCAATTGATAGTTCTGTACTCAAATCTGGTCCTCTCAAATTGGTGACCAGGACTTTAAAGTGATCCGCCTGGGAAAGTTGGCCGCTAACAAAAATAGACCGATAAAAGTTATATGCAATTCAAGTGATCTTGCTCGTAATGTATTGCTAGACTCAAACATTTGTCGATCGGGGATGACAAAGCACCCAAACAAATGCACGAGTATAGAATATTACGCCAGGAAATGACAGAACGGTCAAGTGCAGGGGAAAGAGACTTAAAGATTGTCTATAGGAATTAGACCAAATTAGACCAAATAGAATTAGTCTACCAAATTAGACTTGCAGTATCTTCAGAATCAGTTACCAAATGCAGATATATTGGGTTGTAGGCTTAATATATTTGATAAATCTGTATATATTTTTGTTATCTATATATCCAATGTAATACACCTTTAAGCCATTACCAGAACCTGTTTGAGTTATTTTCAACTTTTGAGCCTATTCAAAATAATCATGTCACTTTTATTAGCGACTTCAATATAACATCTAACTCCGAATTAACCACATTAAATGACTTTTTGTCATTGTGCGATCTGAAACAATTTAATAAATTCCCTAATTGCCATAACAATCTACTTGACCTTGTCATAGCTAACTTTGACTGTAAAGTTTCTAGAGAGCTCATGCCCCTTGTCCGTGAAGATAAACCACATCCCAGTATAAATGTCACTGTCTCAATCAAAAACAACACAGGATTAAGTGATTTTCCAGAAGACTTGTACAATAAACGCTATAACTTTAATAAAGCTAACTTTCCCCTACTATACCAACTGCTTTCTCAGACTAATTGGACTGCTTTACTTAACACATTTGATGTTAACTCAGCAGTCTCACTTTTTTACACATGCTTATATGATATCTTCAATCTATCAGTTCCTCTTTTTAAACACAGGAATAGTAAATTCAAGTATCCAAGCTGGTACACAAAATAAATTATTGCAACTTAAAGGAAAAAGACCGTTTGCACAAAAGATATAAGACATCTAAACTACCTTCTGACCACAATGTATTTTCTAGACTGCGTGAGACTATTAAAATCAAAATTGATATTGCTTATAAAAACTATGTACAGCAAACAGAATCACGGGTAAAAAGTGATCCAAAACTTCAGGACATTACCAAATTCCATCTTTTATTCTACGTGACTGTTCCCAATGTCTTACCTCCCCCCTTCACCATATATTCAACTTATCTCTTCAATCAAACACCTTTCCAGACCAATGGAAAATAGCTAAAATCTATCTTATACTTAAAGGGGGCTACATCAATAAAGTCGAAAATTACAGGCCTATCTCTATTTTGTCCAACTTCTCAAAGGTCTTTGAGGTTTGTGTTTTCAACAATTTATTCCATCAATTAAAAAATGTTATCTCTATCAAACAACACGGCTTCTTCTACAAGAGATCTACTGTTACAAACTTTTCTTGCTTTCTGGAAAAGGCATTCCAAGCCATTCGAGAAAGAAAACAACTAGATGTATTGTATACAGACTTTACAAAGGCTTTTGATAAGTTGGCCCATGGCCTCGTGGCTTCAAAAATGTACTCTATAGGGTTTCATGAAAGCCATATCTATGTAAGCGTTTTCAATTTGTTGAGTATAATGGGTTTAAGTCTTATGAGTACTTAACAACTAGCGGGGCCCCACAGGGGAGCAATTTTGCTCCTTTAATATTTGCAATATTTGTTAATGGTATTACTGACACAATATATTCTGACTGCCTCCTTTTCGCAGACGACCTAAAAATATTTAAAATCATAAATAATGTCACAGACTCTACTGCACTGCAAAAAAATCCTGACTCTCTGGCACATTGGTGTGCAAATAATAGATTGCCTTTAAACATAAACAAATGCAAGGTTATGACTATCTCAAATTTAAATAAGGAATGTATTTATAACTATACTCTTGAAAATATCTCGCTTGAACATGTTGATTCCATTAAAGACCTGGGGGTAACTATCGACAAAAAGCTAACATTTAATGATCATATTGACCAAGTGGTCCAAAAAGAATTCAAAAACTTGGACAGTATAAATACACTTTATAATAGTTTAATCAACTCCAAACTTCTCTATGCTCTGGTATGGTTCCCTTATTATGATGTCCATGTGGATAGGCTTGAATATGTCCAGCGCAGGTTTTTAAAGTACCTAGGCTTTAAACAAGATGGTATTTATCCTCGTAGAGGTTATGACTAAGAACTACTTCTTAACAGATTTAATCTTCTGTCTCTTAAGCAAAGTACAATTTTAAGTAGCCAGTTATTTTTGTTTAAATTGTGTAACAATTTAATTGATTCATGGGAGTTGGTCAACTGTTTAAACTTTTTTGTACTTCCGAGAAACACTCGTCAGCGTCGCCCATACATCGAGCCTGTTTACAATTTAATAACTTGTCAAATGTGCAAAACATCGATCTTTTTAAGGGATCTGTGGTAACTTTAAAAAAAATCATTTTGATCTTACTAGGTATCTTAAATATAAACTTTTGATTATTTAATTTGATTAATTTTAATTTTATTAAAAAAAAAATTAAAATGGTTATCCCAATTTAATTATATATCTAAATTTGTTACAGATATTAATTTAACTTTAATTATATGAATTATTTAATTATATACGTGATGTTTTTACCTATCTAATTAGAAATTAGATTATCTAAAAGCTGTAAATTACCAAATATTGCTTTGTAAATAAGAATTAGTTCTTTGTACAATAAAGTATATTCTGATTCTGAGGTATCTATGTATTTTGCGTTTACTATTATTTCTTTTAACTTGCACATCATATGGCTCTCAATGTAACTTTACTTTAGATACAGTAATTTAGGTACATGTTTGGTTTCTAATTTTCCACTGTTGATTTTGGCACCAATTGTTGATTGTTAATTATTAATTGTTAGAAATATTGCAGAGGCATTTGCTAATCCCATCTGAATTTAATTTTTAACTCTATATAAGTTTATTTACTGTAGGGTCAAACCATATCAAGTCAACCAGGCAATAGTTTTGACCATCTCCGATTTTGATGATTTTTGGTACACTTATTCGTCTTATCAAAAAACTCAAAAATCAAATTTTTTGGATAAGCGGTTTTTGTTTTATTGATTTTTGAAAATCAAGAAATTGACCAATATGTCCTTGACAGACACTTACAAAAATAGTAATATCTCAAAAACTATTTATCCTATAGAAGCAAGTGATAGCTCATTTTGAAGGGTTTTTAAAGACCTTTTTAAAGATGTGTGACACAATATAGCTTGTTTCATTTTTTTTTCTTAATTAAAAAAAAAAAAAATTTTGAAAAATCTCAAAAGCACATTTTTTAATTTTTTTCAAAAAAATTACTCTTTTTTTTTCAATGTTTTTTTAACATTTTTGGAAAATTTTAGGATGGAGAAATAATGGAGTCATACTTTAAAAAAATAATAAGATATTTAATACAGGGCTAATTTACCTAATATGGGTATAACAAAAAAATTAAAAGTAAGAATGATAGAAAATTTACAATAAAAAATAGGTATTTAGGTTGCTATTTTTTTTGTAAAATATTTGAGGAATCTATCATTTCTTCTGCAGTTAGCGTATATATCCTACCAGTGGCAGTATTTGGGTTGACCCGTCTTAAAAGAGAATTTTGATCTATGACCAATATATCAGCTTTTGGCTTTGGAAAGTAAAAAGACGGAGAGGGACCATGAGGATGTAAAAAACTAACTTTTAATTCCCCGCTTTCTATATTTTTGTCAATGATACATCCCATCCACCAAAGACAGTCATAGTTTATGGTTACAAAACCGGAGTCGATGTTTTCAATCTAAAATTATTTCTACAAGAAGCCTATGGCTTGATTCCTACCAAGATTCTAATAACACGTTTTTGTAAAATAAAAACGTCATTTATGTGACTACTAATGCCCCAAAGTAATATACCATATTTTAATTGAGAGTAAAACATACCATAATAAATTGATTTTAATAAACTGTGACCTCTAAATTAGCTTGCCGCTGATAGTTTTTTACATAGATCTCTGATGTGTGAAAAAAAATTTAGCTCTTTATCAATAGTTACTCCCAATACCTTCGTGTGACTTTCAAAAGTTAATGTGTCTCCTTCATAAGTAAGGTTTTAGGGACATATATGTCCATGTTAGAGATAACAACTGCTTTTGTTTTTTCTGTGTTCATAATGAGTTGGTTGTTAACACAGTATTCAGACACTTTACCTAGTATGTCAAAATATGCCTTATGGATGTTCCCCTCCCGATAAACCGGCATCACTACGTTGGCATCATCTGCGTAATTGACCAGAAGGTTTGGATTTGGAGCAGAGGACCAAGAATACTTCTCTGCGGAATTCCTGTCATTATGAAGTTTGATTCTGACGTTATTTTATTGTTGTTCAAATTTATTGTAACTTTTTGTGGTTTTTCAGTCAGATACGAGCAAAATAAATCCAAGCACTTCCTCTAACCCCGTACGCTTGTAATTTTTCAAAAAGAATTTCATGATTTATTGTATCAAATGCTTTTGATAAATCCAAAAAAAGTCCACAGGCCGCTCAACTGTTCAACTCTAAAAGAGCCGATTCTGTAGACCTTTTCGGGAGAAAACCATGTTGAAAATCGTTTAAAAGTGAATTTGTCAGAAAAAAATCTAACAGCCTCTTATTTATTAATAACTCATAAATTTTTGCAAAGGATGGAATCAGACTTATAGGCCTGTAGGTGCTCCCATAAAGAATTTTTCACTTAAAACCAAAAATGGCAGAAAACCGGATACTAAATAATTACCCTAAAATTATTAGGAGAGCCACAACACACAAAAAAAAACAAGTAAAAATGTAGGTAGGTATTCGTTACTATTACTTACCCTGCTACAGGAGATGGTTGTTCATCCTGTTCCTTGTGTTCCTTGGAAAGTTTCATTCGACAATTGTCACAAATTTTCATGCCAGTCTCCACCCCTTTAAAGGAAGTCATCCAATTTGTGACATTCCGTAACTTTCCGGAATGTTTCTCCTGACTTAATGGATCACAACACCTCACAAAAAATTTTGTCCATTGCTTTGGCTTATTTTGTGCCATTTTACAACACACGACTCCGATAAATGTTTTAAATTAAAAAAATTGCAATTTATCACATAAACCGCATGTTTGCAATTAATTATTGTCAAAACTTTTCCTGTCTGAACCAGAAATCATACAAATAGGGGTAAGGGCCAATAAAAAGTAATGAAAGGAGCTAAACATTTTGCAGGAATTAACATGTTTAAATGTATAATAGGTGGGTGAAAAGATCTTGGGTGGAGGGGAGGACAATTGAAGAAATACTCAAAATTTTGCAGGAATAAACAAGTTTGGAAAAACCTTTTATGTATCTTATTTACAAGACTGGGAGCAATTGACAAGTTTTTAGATATAAAGAGTAAATATATAGATATTTATCAAAAAATGTATGGTTTTTTCCTGCAAGGTTTTTTATATTATTTTTTTAAAAATAGAACCAATAACTTCTCCATCCTGAAATTTTCCAAAAATATTACAAAAATACTGCAAAAAAATAGTATTTTTTTGAAAAAAATTCAAAATGGTGTTTGCAAGATTTTTCAAAAAAAAATATTAAAAAAATTAAAAAAAAAACAAAAAATTACATGGTGATACACATCGTTAAAAAGGTCTTTAAAAAACCTTCAAAATAAGCTATAACTCGCTTCTATAGGACCAATAGTTTTTGAGATATTGCTATTTTTGTAAGTGCCTGTCAAGGGCATATTGGTCAATTTCTTTATTTTCAAAAATCAATAAAACAAAAACCGCTTATCCAAAAAATTTATTGGATTTTCAAGTTTTTAGATCAGAAGAATAAGTGTACCAAAAATCATCAAAATCGGAGATGGTCAAAAGAAAAGTGCCTTTTTTTTGGTTGATTTGATATGGTTTGACCCTGTACCTACTTTTTACTTAAACTCTTTACTTAAATTTTTTCCTTTTTTTTTGTAGTTATAAATCTATTTATCTTTGTTATTAATTGTCTTGCATTAGGATTTTTCTTTCCTGTTAGACTATAAACATTTCGAATTTGAATTTGTTAGTGTTTTTGTTGCATTTGAACTGGAATTTTAATGTATTTTGAAAAGCAACTTTGTCTTTTAAAGAGAAATTTATGTATGTTGTTTTGTAATAATTCAAGATCATGTTCCATATCTAGAAAATATTGTTGGCAAGATGGATTTGAATATATAATAGCAGTGTCATCAGCCAAAGCAATTAAAGTACCTTTAAACACACGTAGAAAGAGTTCTTCAATATTGTTATTGTTTTCTAAGATCATTCAAAATCATAAACAAAGATTGTCCAAGGCAAAATGACAAAAAAAAATAATGCTAAAACATTTTTAACAAATGCAGTAAGACTTAATACAGTGGCGGTCCCAGGGGGAGGGGCAGGGGGGGCGATCGCCTCCCCCTTTGCTCCAGAAAAAAGTAGACAAGAAAGATGCTGGTGGTAACTGTGAAGTCTTTGGAGAAAAAACGAGAAATTGCAGAACGTTCCTTTAAAAACCTTCTAGAATTCCTCCACAAAATTTTGGGACAGACACAACAAACGCACGAGGTACTTACCGGAAAAACCACGATATTGGAAATACAGAAGTGAAGAACAGTATTATAGAGTTTCTATTTATAAAGAAGTTTTAGAGAAAATCATTTCGGACATAAAATCAAGGTTCAGTAACGAGACTAAGTATTTTTGAACAGCACATATTCATACCAACTTTTATACAAGGTGAAGACAAAATCAAGGCAAAATTAACTTATGTCGTTTCCAACTACTATAAACTGTTTGATTAATACAAAACAGAAATTCTTGAACTTTTAATGGGAGAAATCAGAATTTGGAAACAATATTGGTCAGAAAGTAGGCAAAAGCTTAAATAAAAACATATTTATATGATGACGTTTTGGATGTTTCTTGGATGTTTGCCAGTAAGTAATGCTTCGTCGGAAAGAGCTTCTCCTGCCTCAGAAGATTGAAAACATGTGTGGGGCTTAGCGTTGCTGCATATCAACAGACATATTGAAATTGAGTTTGAACGAGTTGACCGGTTTGCCCAAAAAAATCGCAAATGAACAAAAAAAAAGTATTTAGCTATTAGGTTTTGTTTGTTATCTATGTTTTTTATAACTGAAAAAATTATACGCAGTTACTCAAGCGCGGATTTCAGTGGGGTTGGGTAAGTACCCCCCACCCTGGATTTAAAATTTTTACGAAAACATTTACAAAATCATAAGTACGACCTAAATTGCGGCGCAATAACACCTTTGATATTTACGGTATTCTTTAAATTTTGTGCTGCTGAGCTTTGAAACCATTGATATATTTACAGTTTTAGTTTAATTTTAAATAAAAGAAATGCATTTTTCAGTGCAATTTTCTAAATTTTTTTTTTAATTTGACTGAAATTTTCTCAAAAATTTTCTGCGCATTCAAACATTTTTAAAATAAAAATGTATGAAATAAACAACTTAACATCTGAGTACCCCCCCCCCCCTCCTAGATTTGAGGCCAAATCCGCGTAGTTACTAAGTTTTGTTTGCATATATTGATATCTTCCTCATAAAAGCTATGCTTTTATGCTAGTTTTTTTTTCGTATCGAAATGCCCCCCCCCTTTTCAAATGGCTGATACCGCCACTGCTTAATAACAATATTATTAAGTAAATTTTACTATGTCACCATAAAATAACTATCTGATACTGTCTGGCCAGTTTAAAAAAAAAGGTGTAATGAGATAGCTTTAGTTAGCACACGTACTGCTATAATTAAAAAAAAAAGAATTTATTACGAATAATTTTTTTCCTTCTGGAACCAAAAAAGTAATATCGTGTAAATTTTTTTGTTTCAAAAATACCGGTTTCCTACCTAGGTTTATTTGCACTAGTTACTATTGATTAAAACTAAAATAGATTCTATTTAGAGAAATAAATTTCTGAATTTGCATAGGTACTACGTTTTAGGTAAAAATAAATTATAAGCTTTAGAGTTAAATATTTTTTCTCGGTAAAATATTTATATTTTTTAATTTTTAGTGTAAAGCCCGTTTGATATGACGCAATAAATCGTCAATTGCGGTCCTAATTACACCATGACTTGGTAAGATACTTAATACCTTTTAAAATATATTGTTTTCTGGAATTATTCTTAATTTCCTATCTAAGTAGCTTTGGGCAATAGCAAAAAATACCAAAACACGTTTTGTGGCAACGCTTTTTCCTATTGTAAAGAAACATACATGTATGGAAATATAAATCGGTAAGTTAAATACCAAGAAAAATTATATTAAAAACTAGTACAAACATTTTAAAAATAAGCAAAAAAATCTACAAAACTTAAAAAATAAATAATAGTTGTTAACAGTAGTACCTTTAAGAAACTAAAACGCAATAAAAAATATGTATAAAACTTAAAGCGAAAACATATACAAATAAAAGTTGTCAAAAGTACCGCGAAAAAATAATGCTTTTTTTAAAATAAACTTGAAGGACATTTATGGACTAAATGATTGTCAAATTATCTTTGTATTTTAAGATTAGTTATAATCAGTCAAGACACCTTAAGACTAAAAATGGCTTTAACACAATTTATCCCACTTGCGTGTCGTGTCATAACTCACTTGAGAAATTATACCACTTAGTCTGGCAGCCTCGTGGTATAAATTTTTCTCACGTGACTCATTATAACGCACAAGTACCATAAATTACTATTTATAATTCTATGGTAATGTCTTCTTCTGAATCGCTATCATCCAAATCTTCAGTCAGAATCCTCTCCAAGTTTTATTATTATTTTTTCAGTTATTTCCTCCATGTGTTGGTCTTTTTCCCACTAATTGTTTTGTATTTTTTCTAACGTAATGTCGTTGTCCACCCAAGACTCGTCCAAGTAAACTATATTTCTTTTTTGGGCTCGATAGTGGCTTATACTTCTTAAATATTTGTATCTTAAATGTAAAATATTTGGCCTTTCCATAAGAATTTTTCTTTTTTTCTGACATTTTTAAAAATAAAAACCTCGACTTTTTAAAAGCAGACGAAGAGATTCTTTTGAATATTGAAAATTCATCTCGTTTTAATTTTAAAATTAACTTTCTCAAAGTACGAACAACTTTATATTCCGTATAACATTTTGAGATGGTTTGTCGAATTATTAGTACCTTTTTCGTTTAGTCGGCACTGGTTGTATGGGCTGCGATGGATTTTGTTTTATTTCTCTTCTAATCTTTTCTATGGTTGAAGAGCTATATCCAGTATAGCTTGATGTTCGAAACGTAGATAAATTAATTGTATATTTTAAGTCTTTACTTTTCGCTTTCTCGTCACACACTTTTATTACATTTGCAATAATTGGCTTTGAAGTTGTATCCAAATGTTTCGACATTTTAAAAATAAAATTTTAAACACTTCTGTCACTTTTCCACTACAATACGCACGTAAAAACTGAGTTAGTAATATGTAATAAATAACATTTTATACCTAATTATACTTAACTTTCCGGAATTGGCGGGCGGAGCCTCCTTCCCCCTTCTCGAATCGGGGAGTTTGGATTACCTGACAGTTTTCAAACGTAATTTGGTTTTTGTTTTTCGTTTATGTTTTAAAAAAGGCCATACCTATATTCTGCCGTCCAACAGAAAAACACTGTATGTTCACTATTTTCAAAAATGAGATTTTGTGTTTTTTGAATTCTTTAGGGCAAAACCATTCTATTTTTGCAATTTTTTTTAATAAAGTTTTTTTCAAAAAATAAATAAAACTAGATGATTTTAACATATTGAAAAAAAGTCTTCATGTTACATAGCATAAAAGCCGTGGGTGTAAAAACTAGGAAATCCTAACATAGTGTTTTTCCGTTGGAGGGCAGTATTATACAATAAAAAAATTAAAATAAGCTATACTTACCAACCACAAATAGAGTTTAAGAACTAGGAAGATTATAAGCGAATAATGCATCATACGCCACTTTTTATATCTTATTCAGCCCTTAGTAAGTACCGATCACGAAAACACAATATCGAAGGTGTGAATTGTGAACGGGCCGGGTTCTTTATTAACAATAGAGACTCGAGCAAAAGAGTACCTGTTGAACGGGCTGGGGTCGATTTAAGGGATGAGCCCCGCTAAATTTTAAAATATAAAATTTTGCTAATGATAAATTGACGAGAAATTGACTAAAAGTGAGGTTCACCCGGTAAGGAAAAAAGACGGAGAAAGATAGAGACTAGTTGTCTCTTTTGCCCTTTTTTTTTAAACTGGCCACACAGTAAGCATAATATGAACAAAAATAAATAAATAATTGGGATATCAATTTGGTCAATTTTAGTTAAGTAATTGCAAAAGAAAGTAAAAATAATACTAAAAAAGTCAAAAAAATATTACAAAGGCACAATTTAAAAAAAAAGAACACTTTTATTCAACAAAATTAAGGATAGGTACACATTTACGTAACTCACAAAACATAAATAGGGATCGGTATAAATACGTAACTATATATTACAACGAAATTATCACCAACTATGTACAAAAAAAAACACTTCCTAATAACCCCTGAGTCCATTATACACTTTATTATTCAGTCTTTGGTTTAAGATTTTCTTCAGAGCTTGTTTCTCTTCTTCGCTAAATTCCTGTTTGGGGAATTCAACATCAAATGTTATGAATAAAGTGCCATGGAGGTTGTTATTTTCATAGTTGGGCATACCTTCCCCCTTTTTACGAATTCTGGCACCTGACCAAGTAACTTTGTCTCTTGTAATTGAGACCATGTGTCCATCCAAGTGGGGAATTTCCATTGAGAAGCCTATCAAAGCATCCTAGAATACATAATAAATAAGATTATAAAAAATTAGAAAAGATATCACTTCTTTGGTTCTTTTAAAAAATAAGAATTGTTTAGTTTAAGACTTACTTGTAAGCTAATAGTAACATTAGTATACAAGTCATCTCCTCTCCTTTCAAAAACTGGATGTGGTTGCGTTTTAATCTTTAGGATTAGATCCCCTGGCTCTCCATCTAAGTGGGGCTCACCCTCGGCAGTGAATTTGGATTCTTGACCATCAACCATACCTAAAAAACTGATATGTTTTAGACAACTAACAAAAATATTTTTTTGGGTTTTCTTGATTTTTACATGGTTTTTTACCCACCTGGCTCAACCTCCATCTCCAAAGTCCTTTCCTCATTAACCAACTTAACATTGGGACACTCATCACAAACTGTCTGTTGCATCATCTGGAATCTACCAGGTCCTAGACTTTTGGTGATCATTTCTTGTCGACAGTTGCATTTTCTCGTACCACTTGTTGGTTTCATGACTGGTTTGTTTCTTGTTATTTCAATAAAATTACCTAAAATAAACATCAAAGATATTTTTTGCAATGTTTAAAAATAATAATTCTTTGACTCTTGCCGAGTTTTTTCAAAAAACTTTTGATGACTATTTTAGGTCAAGTTGCACACAAAAATATATTTCTTGTAGTACAGTAGACTCGCGATATAGTGAACTTATTAATGTACATCCATGCAGTTCACTATATGGATTTGTTTACTATATCAAACACATACATACATACATACAATACACATAAAAAGAATACATTAAAACCACAAAGTCTGTTTGCTATTTGGACTAGTTCGCGACTCTACTGTATGTTTTTGTGATCTATACAAATTTAGCAAAACATCTTTTAAAAGTTTTGCTAATTTTATATAAACATAGCAAAGCACCAATAGGAATATTTCATAAAATCAAAATTTGCTGCTAATCCCAGGTGAAAAAACCGGAAAAATATAATCCTTATGAAAGTTGGTGGGTTTTTATGTTGTTCTGTATGGTTTTTTGAGATTCTACGAGCCAGGCTCATCAAAACTTTATGAGATTTGTCTAGGTTTTTACAAGTTTTGTTTCACATACCATATAGAAAACATTTTTTGGGAGGGTTAGTTAGTAGAGCACCCCGCTTGGTGCCTAATTTGCCACAGCAGGCACGTATAGCCATCTATAAAATCCTCGACAAAATCTTTAAAAAAACAAAATTTTCTTCTTTTTCTTAAAAAAAAAAATTTCAAAAAATTTTAATTTTTTTTTGCACACAATGCAATTATCTATCTTACCCTTAACTTAACTTAACCGCGTGTCGCTAGCTGCTACGGTTCGTGAGTTTTTTTTAAAAGTTTAGTTAGTTTTTTTTTTTAAGTTTAATCTGCCAACCCCCCACCCCCGTCAAAAACTAATCAGCTCTGCATCTGGTGACAAAGAATTTTTGTACCAAATTTGATAAAAATCGATGAAGGGATTTTTGACTAATTGTGTTACCGATTTTGTATTTAGGTCTTTTTTGACCCAAATAACTTATTTTTAGTGGAAATAATTTTTTATATTCTATACTATGTCCCCGTATGTCCCATACTATGTATGGATGGCTAAAAATTGGTTCTACTCTTTTTTTTAAAAAAAATAATGTTTTGCTAATTGCAGAATGACCACTTGTCATAAAATCATAATTTGTCATAATTTTTGAAGATGTGTCCTAAAACCGTCCTAAAATTGGCTAAATGTCATAAAAGTCATAAAATTCGCCAACTACCCTTTAAGGATCACTATTTTTTAAGAAAGTTTTGTAATTTTACAAATTTTGTTTTGCAAATAGCCTCTGTGTAAATTGATTTGTTGTATCTAAAATGATAACCGAGGGGGTAACACCTGACGCAAAATTTGTACATGTATTGCCAAAATTTAACTTTTTTACTGTAATTCCAGTAGTACCAACTAATTTATTATGTAATGCCAAGTAATGCCTTGTATACCTGGTAATGCCATGTAATATGATTTAGAAGGTAAGTAATGCCAAGTAATACCTTGTAATGCCTGCCAACATAATACAGGGTAATGTAAGTTAGTTACTTAACTAGTGCGGAAAAAGATACTGTTCCGCACTCGACGGCAGTTGCACGCCGGAGTTCCGGCAAGCCGTCAAGGGCAGAACAGATACTTTCCACAAGTATAATTTTTTTTTACGAGTGATTTTAACCGTCAGTTTCCTTAAAAATAAGTTTTTAATAAACATACATTTCTTAAAAATTGTGTGAAAATGTAAAAAATTATACGTAAAAGTAACTTTTCAGCACTATTTAAATCGTGCGGTAGTTATTATCCTAACAAGTGCGGAAAGTTACACTTTCTCGCACGCGAACTGTGGATGACAGGCAGTTAAGTGCGGGAGAGTTACTTTCCGCAAGGATCAAGATTTTTTCTACTAGCGTAAAATACTTAGTTATTTAAATTTGATTTTAAATAATTAAAAAAAAATTACTGCGGGAAAGACACAGTGTAAATCCATTCCCGCACGGCGTGCGGGAAAGTGTCACATTCCGAACTAAAATGCCTGAGGGAAAGTGGTGTTTTCCGCAAGCTAGTACAAAAACTTTATTTCCAAAATAGACATTTCTTCAAATATCATTATGTGTGGTGATTTTAATGTTCATTTTGAAACTTCAAACTCCAAACAACAAACTACTAACTTTTTTTTAGCACCTACAATCTTTACCCAGTTGTAAACTTTAATACAAGAGGAAATTCCTGTCTTGACAACATATATGATGATCATTCAGGTTTAACACTTGTCACTCCATTTAACTTGCAACAAACACATAGCACTCGAATAAACTTCAGACATAACAGATCAGGGACTTAGTGATCTTTACAATAACCTAAAGCTAATTGATTTTAACTTAATTACTAACTCTAGTAAACATGTGGAGGAGAAATTTCAAGACTTTTTTAATATTCTAATCACCACAATGAATTTATGCCTACCAGAAAAATTCAAACTTATTAAAAACAACACTCAAGGAGTTAAAATCAAATGGTTTAACAATAACCTTCGGGACATGAGGGAGAGACTCCAAACTCTTACACTTTTACACAAAAAAATCCTATTCTAGTCCCCAAGGAAACGGTTAATTCTTATAAAAAGCAGTATAGAACAGAAATAATTAAAGAAAAACGATCTGCACATGACAATTTCATTAATACTGCCTCTAATAAATCTCACACCTCTTCTTTTACACAGACATGTCAAAATCTAAACATCAACATAGCAGAAAACATAGTGCAAAAGCTACCCACTACGGTCAAAAGTTTTACTGACTACCTAAGAAAAGATTTTTCCCTTTTCCCAAAATTCAAATTTCAAAAAATATCAGAGCATGTGGTATCAGAAAAAATATCCTCTCTACAAAACAAAAACAGTAAAGACTGCTTTACAATTAACTCAAAAATTATTAAATACCTAAAAAATATTCTTAATAAACAAGGAAGGAAGGAAAGGAAAGTAATTATAAGGAAAATAATTATTTTCCCAATATTTTAAAAACAGCAAAGGTAATACCCATTTATAAAAACAAAGGCAGCCCTGATTCAGAAGAAAATTATCGTCCTATTTCCCTATTGCCTATATTTTCCAAGTTATTAGAGTCTTGTATGAAGGATCAGATTAATGATTATTTTGAAGTTAACAATATTTTTACACAAAGCCAGTTTGGCTTCAGAAACAAAAAATCAACAACACTTGCAATCAATAAACTGACAGAATTTATTACCGAGGGATTTGAGAAAAAACTAGATACTTATGCTTCTTTTCTAGACCTGACAAAGGCTTTTGATTGCATTTCACATACCATTCTTTTTAAAAAGCTTAAATACTATAACTTTGACCAAAGTAGCCTGTATTTTGTTGAGTCATACATGTGCGATCGGGAACAATTTGTAATTTTCAACCATACTACATCAAAAAAACAAAAACTAAAACACGGAGTTCCACAGGGCTCGGTGCTTGCGACATTGCTTTTCCTAATATATATTAATGATCTTCCTTACTTTAGCAACATCATTGAATTATTATTTATCCTTTTTGCTGATGACACAACAAAATTGCAACATTTCCACCCCTCAGAGGCTGAAAAAACTAAAAAACTAGTGGCTAAATCCCAAGAGAATATAGAGAGTTGGTTTGTTGCCAACAAACTAAGCCTTAATACCAGCAAAAGTCAAAATCTAACATTCTCTCTTAGACCAACAGAATATATCTTGCCATCGGATGATTCAGTAAAGTTTCTGGGGGTCCATCTTGACTCAGGAATGACATGTCAAGAATAATTTTTTTAATGAGAAACTTGTACAAATGTGTATCGAAACCGACACTTTTAACAGCTTATCATGGCTACTTCAGCTCAAACATGTCCTATGCAATTTTAAACTGGGGCCATGCGGCAAAAGGAGAAACAGTCTTTAAAATCCAATGCAGATGCATCAGGGTCATTGCAGGTCTAAAATACAGGGATTGCTGTAAAAATAGCTTCAAGGGATTGAACATATTAACTTTTCCATGTGTTTTCATACTTAATTGCTTAAACTATGTAAAACAAAATCAACATAATTATTTAACACACAACGACGTCCATTCCTTTAATACTAGAAGTTTGCCGACTATAGTTTTTACCTGATGGGCGTCATCAGGACAACGTAGGTTTATAATTCAATGCCCGTCGAGGTATTAGCCAGGGGAGTAGTTGTTTAAAAGTCGTATGGTTCTACTGGAGGGAAATGGGCTAGATTTGCGTCTATAAGTTTTTATTTTTAAAATCAATTGAAGCGTTTATTTTTATAAAAGCTAAAAGCCCTTCAGTTTTTACATCATTGGGGAAAATTTGATGAAAAAATACCCTTTTTCACAAAAAAAGGGACTTAAGTGACAAAATTCCAAAAAAAGGGACTTTAAGGGACCTTGCAAAAAAAAGGGACTTTAAGGGAAAAAGGGAGTCCACTAAAAGCCCTGGGCATTGGTCACGTCAAGGCTCACGCAAAAAGGCGTTTTTATATAATGTTATAATTGTTCCTTTTATATTAGTTTGTGTTTATAATATAACATAGGTAGTAAAGTGTTGACTCTAAAACCAAACCAAACATATGTAACTTTCTTGTTTTTTTTTTATATTAGCATATTTTAATTAGTAGTCTTGACTAAT
Organism: Oxystoma pomonae; assembly: GCA_963921995.1. Lineage (NCBI taxonomy): Eukaryota > Metazoa > Arthropoda > Insecta > Coleoptera > Brentidae > Oxystoma > Oxystoma pomonae. The sequence continues at coordinate 72,531,974 of OY998166.1, read as the reverse complement.
AGTTCTTTAAAAGTGAATTATCTCCTGCTATATGGAACGTTTATTTGATGTTTTTTTTTTTGTTAATTAATACACGATTTTTTATATCTTTTGTTCTTCCTTAATTGGTGTATGTAAGTAAAAATGTTTTTAAGTTAAAATTCACATATATATTTTTTAAATATGTCATCAAAATGTCATAATTTTTCAAAAAAAATGTCATAAATTTATTAAAAAAATACCGTTTTTGTCAGTGGTTACCCTGTCATTTTTCGACTTGGTAAATTTAGTTTATTTTGTTTGATGTTAAGATCTAAAAATGGGGGAAATTTTGTTGTAATACTTTTATTTAAACTATTTATTTGATGTTACTTGTGTTTAAAACTCACTATCCTAGGTTATTTAACTTTTTTATCCTATTTGTACCATTTTTAAACCTAAAGTATTTAGATTACATTTATTGTTTTGTTTTTTGTATTTATTTGACTTTACTATTTGTTATTTTACATTTTATATTAAGATGCTCAATCTAAAAATAAAAAGTAAAATTCAATGAATATGCAAATTATTTCAATTTCTTTTCTTCCTTTTTAAATTTTTTTTAGTCTTTAATTATTTCAATTTTAACTTATCTTTCTTTTATTTATTATCAATTACTTATGTTAAGTCCTTTATAAAAATATTTTAGTTTTTCTCTTTTCTACAGCTTTGTCAATTTCTCTTGGACAATAAAGCATGTTGTCATTCATTCATTCATTCAACTTTATATAAAAATAGCAGCTGCACACCCATAAAATATTGCAAAAAATTGAAATTCACTTAGTGCATAATTTGCAGCTAATTAGTTGCAAAATTTTTGGTGCATAATTTCCCGCTAATTACTTGCTAAGCAGTTGCACAGCCAAGTAGCCATAAAACAAAAGGTAAGTGTAAATGGTCGAAACTAATCTAATCTGATTTAATCTAATCTAAATTAATATAATCTAATCAAATCTAATCTAACTGCCTAGCTCGAATTTGCAAATATAGATTTAGTTATATGGCTTAATAGAATCAAGATACAGCATGGATTCTTTAAACAGAACAGTGCTTCTAGCAGGTTAGAATTTGGTTGAATAAAAAAATCCAAAAACATGTCAACTGCGATTTTTAATTTCATTTAATCATGCTATCCTGGAATTTTTTTTATGTCATTGTGTTTACGAGGTATGGCAGATTTTTTTTTTTTTTTAAATAGGACACCCTGTATATTTTGCAATTTTTGAAATCTGCAAACAATTCTCTCTTCAGCAATACTACACAGTAGGATCTATCTTTTATGATAATCAAGATATTTTTAGCTAAATCTGTATGGAAAAACTTTGATATTCATTCAAATATCCCCCGTAAAACAGGGCATAGACAACAATTCCATGCAAGTTTAAATGCCCCTATCTTGGAAACCATAAGACCATAAGAGGTAGAGTATTAGTGGGTCGTATTGTCAAAAAGATAATTTTTTTTAGAATTCAAAAATATCAAACAAATCCTATTTCAAAAAAAATTTTTTTTGCCATACTGGTAAACAAAATGACAAAAAAATCCAAGATAGCATGATTAAAGAAAATTAAAAATTTCAGTTGACATGTTTTTGGATTTTTTTGTAAAACCAAATTCTAACCCGCTAAACCTGTTCATAACATAACTTCGTCAAACTGCAAATTCAAACTAGCCAGTTAATTACATTAGAGTGCAAATTTGAATCAATTAGCGGCAAATTATGTACTAAGCAAACTTTGATTTTATGCAATATTTCTAAGTGCTCACTTGGGTGCTCATTAGCAAAACATCTCATGCAAATTTTTTAATTTTGCAAACAATAAGCAACTAATTAATTGCAAATTATGCAGTTAGCAAAACATAATTTTTGTTAAAAAAAAAGGGTACAAGAATTCTTAAATGATACCTAGTGCTGGGTGCCCTAAACACATAGTTCAAAAAATATATATTTTTTTTCTTAGAACCAACCATAAAGTGAATTGTGGTTGGCCCTGATTAGCATCACTGAAACTGGCTAAATCAAATTCCAATGTTGCTAGCTTTTAAGAGCATCCTTGTAATTAGTAGAGGTGGCATTGATTTTACATTTTCTTACCAGTATATAAGTCTTCCAGTGTCACAAAGACATCAATTACCAAATCTGCTCCTCTTGGAGCTTCATTTCTTTGTTCTCCACCAAAATGAAAACCAAAATCTCCAAAAAAACTTGCAAATGGGTCCATTCCTCCATCCATCATTCCATCTTTTTGTAAGCAGTCTTCCCCACAACGGTCATATTTTTTTCTTTTGTCTTCATCTGAAAGAACCTCATAGGCAGCTCCCTGAAATAGCTCAGGCATTAAAATAAATTTTACTGTTTTAATATTGGCAACCTTTAAGGTTAAGTATCGTTCATACAAGGCATAGTCATAGTTTCATTTCTAATTTTAGTCATAATGCTATCTCTGTCACTGTCTCAATACGAAAAAAAACAGTGACAAAGAGATATCGTTATGACAAAAATTAGAACTAAAACATGTAGCTGAAGTTCTGAACGTTCAGTGAATGACAAGGCCTCTCACATTAAGAGGCTTGATCAAAATTTTTTTTAAAATACCTTAAAATGGCTCTCATAGTGGTTTCGTGCTATTGAAATGTAAATATTACTTGTTTAACTGCAAAATCAATTTACATATTTTGCTATTTATTTGTAGTGTATAAGGACACTAAATCTGCAGCATAAGTTTTAACCACTCGAGTTGCTACTAACGGCGCATAACTCACCCAAACAATAAAAAGCTAAATTTAATATAAAACTGTGATGCCCCTCCCAAAAACTGTTCGTGTTTCACCGGTTGCTAGGCCTAAGGTCACTAATATAGTGTTAATTTTAACCTCTAAAATGACTACGAAAAGTCAAGACACCCAAACAATAGAACGCTACATTCAACATATGAACGTGATGCCCCTCCCCAAAAATTGTTTTTCTTTCACTTTTTGCTACGCTAAGGTCACTAAATCTACAATATAAGTTTTATTTTTTTGGAATTTCCATAAAGGGTGCAAACAAACAGTAAAACGCTAAATTCAGCATATGACCATGATGCCCTCTCCAAAAATTGTTTTTCTTTCACCGTTTGCTATAAATTTTATCTTTCGGAGTTGCTATTAAGGGCGCAAAATGCACCTAAACAGTACAACGCTATATTCAACATATAACCGTGAGGCCCCTACCCAAAAATCGGTTTTATTTCACCGTCCTCTCGGTCTAAGGTCACTAATCCTACAGTATAAGCTTTATCTTCCGGAATTACTACTAAGGCCGCAAAATGCACACAAACAGTATAACGCTAAATTCATCATATGACCGTGATGCCCCTCCCCAAAAATTATTTTCTTTCACCGTTTACTAGTTCTAAGGTCACTAAACCTACGGTATAAGTTTTATCTTCCGGAATTGCTACTAAGGGCGCAAAACTCACACAAACAGTAAACCGCTAAATTCATCATATGACTGTGATGCTCCTCCCCAGAAATTGTTTTTTTTTCACCGTTCGCTCGGTATAAGGTCACTAATCCTACAGTATAAGTTTTCTCTTTCGGAATGGCTACTAAGGCCGCAAAGGCACACAAACAGTAAAACGCTAAATTCATCATATGACCGTGATGCCCCTCCCCAAAAATACTTTTCTTTCACCATTTACTAGATGTAAGGTCACTAACTCTACGGTATAAGTTTTGTTTTCCGGAATTGCTACTAAGGGCGCAAAACGCACCTAAACAGTACAACGCTAAATTCAACATATAACCATGAGGCCCCTCTCTAAGGTCACTAATCCTACAGTATAAGTTTTATCTTCCGGAATTGCTACCAAGGCGGCAAAACGCACGCAACTAGTTTTCCTTCACCGTTTACTAGATCTAAGGTCACTTAATCTACGGTATAAATTTTATCTTCCGGAATTGATACTAAGGGTGCAAAACGCATCTAAACGGTACAATGCTAAATTCAGCATATGACCGTGATGCCCCTCCCCAAAAATCGTTTTTCTTTCACCGTTCGCTCGGTCTAAGGTCACTAATTCTACAGTATAAGTTTTATCTTCCGGAATTGCTACTAAGGCCGCAAAACGCACACAAATAGTAAAACGCTAAATTCATCATATGACCGTGATGCCCCTCCCCAAATATCGTTGTCGTTCTCCGTTTACTAGATCTAAGGTCACTAAATCTACGGTATAAGTTTTATCTTCCGGAATTGATACTAAGGGTGCAAAACGCACCTAAACGGTACAACGCTAATTTCAGCATATAACCGTGATGCCCCTCCCCGAAAATCGTTTTTCTTTCACCGTTCGCTCGATATAAGGTCACTAATCCTACAGTATAAGTTTTATCTTCCGGAATTGCTACTAAAGCCGCAAAACGCACACAAATAGTAAAACACTAAATTCATCATATGACCGTGATGCCCCTCCCCAAATATCGTTGTCGTTTACCGTTTACTAGATCTAAGGTCACTAAATCTACGGTATAAGTTTTATCTTCCGGAATTGATACTAAGGGTGCAAAACGCATCTAAACGGTACAACGCTAAATTCAGCATATGACCGTGATGCCACTCCCCAAAAATCGTTTTTCTTTCACCGTTCGCTCGATCTAAGGTCACTAATCCTACAGTATAAGTTTTATCTTCCGGAATTGCTACTAAGGCCGCAAAACGCACACAAATAGTAAAACGCTAAATTCATCATATGACCGTGATGCCCCTCCCCGAATATCGTTGTCGTTCACCGTTTACTATATCTAAGGTCACTAAATCTACGGTATAAGTTTTATCTTTCGGAATTGATACTAAGGGTGCAAAACGCATCTAAACGGTACAGCGCTAAATTCAGCATATGACCGTGATGCCCCTCCCCAAAAATCGTTTTTCTTTCATCGTTCGCTCGATCTATGTTCACTAATTCTACAGTATAAGTTTTATCTTCCGGAATTGCTACTAAGGCCGCTGTACCGTTTAGATGCGTTTTGCACCCTTAGTATCAATTACGGAAGATAAAACTTATACCGTAGATTTAGTGACCTTAGATCTAGTAAACGGTGAACGACAACGATATTTGGGGAGGGGCATCACGGTCATATGATGAATTTAGCGTTTTACTATTTGTGTGCGTTTTGCGGCCTTAGTAGCAATTCCGGAAGATAAAACTTATACTGTAGGATTAGTGACCTTAGATCGAGCGAACGGTAAAAGAAAACTAATTTTTGGGGAGGGGCATCATGGTCATATGATTAATTTAGCGTTTTACTATTTGTGTGCGTTTTGCGGCCTTAGTAGCAATTCTGGAAGATAAAACTTATACTGTAGGATTAGTGACCTTAGATCGAGCGAACGGTGAAAGAAAAACGATTTTTGGGGAGGGGCATCACGGTCATATGCTGAATTTAGCGTTTTACCGTTTAGATGCGTTTTGCACCCTTAGTATCAATTCCGGAAGATAAAACTTATACCGTAGATTTAGTGACCTTAGATATAGTAAACGGTGAACGACAACGATATTTGGGGAGGGGCATCATGGTCATATGATGAATTTAGCGTTTTACTATTTGTGTGCGTTTTGCGGCCTTAGTAGCAATTCCGGAAGATAAAACTTATACTGTAGGATTAGTGACCTTAGATCGAGCGAACGGTGAAAGAAAAACGATTTTTGGGGAGGGGCATCACGGTCATATGCTGAATTTAGCGTTTTACCGTTTAGATGCGTTTTGCACCCTTAGTATCAATTACGGAAGATAAAACTTATACCATAGATTTAGTGACCTTAGATATAGTAAACGGTGAACGACAACGACATTTGGGGAGGGGCATCATGGTCATATGATGAATTTAGCGTTTTACTATTTGTGTGTGTTTTGCGGCCTTAGTACCAATTTCGGAAGATAAAACTTATACTGTAGGATTAGTGACCTTAGACCGAGCGAACGGTAAAAGAAAACTAATTTTTGGGGAGGGGCATCATGGTCATATGATGAATTTAGCGTTTTACTATTTGGGTGCGTTTTGCGGCCTTAGTAGCAATTCCGGAAGATAAAACTTATACTGTAGAATTAGTGAACATAGATCGAGCGAACGATGAAAGAAAAATGATTTTTGGGGAGGGGCATCACGGTCATATGCTGAATTTAGCGTTGTACCGTTTAGATGCGTTTTGCACCCTTAGTATCAATTCCGGAAGATAAAACTTATACCGTAGATTTAGTGACCTTAAAACTAGTAAACGGTGAAAGAAAATAATTTTTGGGGAGGGGCATCACGGTCATATGATGAATTTAGTGTTATACTGTTTGTGTGCATTTTGCGGCCTTAGTAGCAATTCCGGAAGATAAAGCTTATACTGTAGGATTAGTGACCTTAGACCGAGAGGACGGTGAAATAAAACCGATTTTTGGGTAGGGACCTCAAGGTTATATGTTGAATATAGCGTTGTACTGTTTAGGTGCATTTTGCGCCCTTAATAGCAATTCCGAAAGATAAAACTTATACTGTAGATTTAGTCGCCTTAGTTCTAGCAAACGGTGAAAGAAAAACAATTTTTGGAGAGGGCATCATGGTCATATGCTGAATTTAGCGTTTTACTGTTTGTTTGCACCCTTTATGGAAATTCCAAAAAATAAAACTTATATTGTAGATTTAGTGACCTTAGCGTAGCAAAAAGTGAAAGAAAAACAATTTTTGGGGAGGGGCATCACGTTCATATGTTGAATGTAGCGTTCTATTGTTTGGGTGTCTTGACTTTTCTTAGTCATTTTAGAGGTTAAAATTAACACTATATTAGTGACCTTAGGCCTAGCAACCAGTGAAACACGAACAGTTTTTGGGAGGGGCATCACAGTTTTATATTAAATTTAGCGTTTTATTGTTTGGGTGAGTTATGCGCCGTTAGTAGCAACTCAAGTGGTTAAAACTTATGCTGTAGATTTAGTGTCCTTATACACTACAAATAAATAGCAAAATATGTAAATTGATTTTGCAGTTAAGCAAGTACTATTTACATTTCAATAGCACGAAACCACTATGAGAGCCATTTTAAGGTATTTTAGAAAAATTTTTGATCAAGCCTCTTAATGTGAGAGGCCTTGTCATTCACTGAACGTTCAGAACTTCAGCTACATACTAAAACTATGACTATGCCTTGTATGAATGATACTTTAATTCATGCCCACCAACTAAAGGCAGATTCAGACTTTTGCAAGGTAACTGGTATGAAAAATTAAAAAAAACACAAAAAAATTGAAAAAAACACCAACTGGGGTAATTATGCAGTATACGGTTTTCTGCCATTTTTGATTTTTTTTTGAAAAATTCTTTATGGGGGCACCAGTACCCTCTCCAGATAGGCCGATCAACTCATACCGATTTAGTGTCCTTTTATCCACCTTCGCCGCCATTTTCACTCAAAAGTGACAGATAATCCATTAGTTTTCTGTCAAAATGGCGGCGAAGGTGGATAAAAGGACACTAAAACGATAAGAGCTGATCGGCCTATGTGGAGAGGGTAATGGGGGCACCTTCTAGGGTCCCTAGGACCCCAAATCTGTCGGCGCCGATTGTTTTTTTGATTTTTTTTGGTTTTTTTACATTTTTTTTCACTAAAACAACCCAAACCAACACAGTAACCCAACCTAATCCAAAACAATAAAAAAAACACATTACAACCCCTCCTGGGCACCCTTTTCTTTCGTAAAAAAAAATAATAGGGCGCAGGCGGATTTGGGGTCCTAGGGACCCTAGAAGGTGCCTCCATAAAGAATTAAAAAAAAAAAATAAAAAATGGCGGAAAACTGTATACTGCATAATTACCCCAACCGGCGCAGGCGGATTTGGGGTCCTAGGGACCCTTGTAGGTGCCCCCATAAAGAATTTTTCCCGGTAAATGTTATGAGATAAGCAGTAAGAGCAGCATGGTATTGGAACTCTGAATCCGCGTTAACTGGCGAGCATGATTTGAACCCAAAGTTAGGATCAGCACACAAAAGTTAGGATCAGCACAAACCAAAAACATACCAAGTCTTGAAACTTCTTAGAGCTTTCTGGATCATTTTGATTTTTATCAGGATGAAGTTCTTTAGCTAGATGCCTATAAGCCTTCTTAATTTCGTGTAAACTTGCCGATTTGGAAACACCTAAAATTTTATAAAAGTCCCTGCCTGCCAAGCTCAGTCCTACAAAAAGAAGCTGAATAAAAACTAAGATATTTGCACTAGAGAGGTCCATTTCGAATGGCGATAAATTGACTAACTATTAACTAATAGTATCACAGAATTTTCATGATGAAATGTAGGATATAAACATGCATTGAATTTTTGAAATACGATAACTAAAAAACGTCAACACATGTGGAACGATTTGATTGGTCTCAGAAAAAAATCAACAAATTGATTTAACTAACCAAAAAGTTAAGCTGTGCTCCCCTACAGCAATTTTTGTGAGCTTACCATAGTTACTATTGTTCTCTTTTTCTAAATGCATTCGGCTGAGAGGGATCCAGCATACCAGGAATATACCGCCTGTACACCCTTCGACCCCGCTGTCTAACTACCTTTTTCAGATAGTTATTCCCTGACAGATATGCGGGGTCGAAGGGTGTAAAGGCGGCTATTTGTGATGGTGTAGTATGCTGGATCTCTCTTAGACGAATGCATTTAGAAAGAGAAAATAATAGTAACTATGTTAAGCTCGCAGAAACGCACCTTTTATCTTATCAAGAGCCGCGTTCGAGCTAGGGCAGTCACGTTCCATTTGGGCAAGGATACAACCCCCTTAAATGAAGTAGGCCTTTTACGCATAAATTACAGTAATTGAAATAAAGAATTTCTTACATTTTCGTAATCTGCATTGCACGGTAACAATAACCTTTTATAACTACTTTATAGACAAAATTTTCAACAAATAATAAGAAAAAAACATTATTTTGATCGCGGTCATAAACGCCGTATGTCTCATACAGGCAGTAGATGTCCGTCTTTGATAGTAGAGACCTTTTGCACCTCTTATAAAAAGTCCCCGTTACGTGACTTTATCGCTTAATAACGCGTTGTGACGTAGCTAACGTCACGTTATTTTTAAGACAGCATTTTTAGCTTTTGCACGACGCCTTTGATTTGTTTATGGCCGAATTTTTACGTTATTTATTATTATAAAGATTTACAAAAAGAATTTGTCCATTCATATTTTTCATTTAGAATATCTTATTGTGTGTTTTTTACGGTGAATTTTAATTATTATTAATCTTTAAAAACTCAAAAACACAACAGAGGAAAGGAAGGTTATGACAGACAGATCGGAATCACTTGTCATAGTTGCCAGTGCAAATCAATGTTTTAAATTTCTTACAAAATTCTAGCCAAAGAAAATGATTAAACAAAAATTAACACTTATCTTTACAATTAAAAATAATACAAAACATGTTTGCATTCAAACATCAATTTAAATTTTTTGTTTTTCTACTCAACGTTTTACTGTCGGCAACCATGTCTATTATAAAGAATAGGGTATTCTCCCGCAGGTAACGTCAAACTTTATCGGTTAGTAAGGGATTCCGTTATTACCTCGTAACTGCGTATGCCCGAAATAAGCGATAAAGTAAAAAGGTATCAAAATTATAGGTGCAAAAGGTCTCTACTTTCGCATGTTCCCCACAACTGCCAATTTTTGGAGCTTTGCAACCAGTGTTACCAACCACGAATTTAAATTTTTGTGCTCTTGGTCACTTGAAAATGTGCGATTTGGCAGAAAATTATGCGTTTTCACTAAAAATATTTCAAAGAAATGAATATAAATGAATAAAAAACTTTATGTGTAAAATTAAACTTTGAATAAAATTACAAAGATGGCAGCTCGTGTACTAGTCATGGACAATTGTGTCATGAAAATGTGCTATTATTTGGTATTGATAACACTGTTTACAATACCGATTTCCCACCACTTATTAAACTATGATTTAAAGATCGCGAATATTCGGTCTTCCATGCGGCTTTTTCTATAAAGTTTATGCCCATGTGCTCCACTTTCCCATACCTGCTCCACTGGTTCAAGTGCCGCTTGAACTGAGGGTGACCCTTGAGATTTTCTCGGTTTGCAGAAGTTACGAATATGTTCCACTTGGAAAAAGTAAGGAAATTATTGGCAACGTGGCAGTTATTTGCATTATTTTGTGTTTTTTGTGTGGTGACCATGATTATTACCTGTCAGCTATTAAAAAGCAACGTAAAATTGGAGGTTCCTAAAAAAAATACAAATAAAATAGAAATAAAATTACTTTAATTGGTCAAATATAAAACCTGACTATTTATTATTACACTACCAGACGAACCCAACACCTCTTTTTGAGTTTCTTTGCATCGAATTTGGGAAAAAAAAGGTGAATTATTCGCTTAGCGAAAAAAGTTTGCTTTTAAGTATTGTGCAAAGTTTTAAAAACACCTTTTGTAAAAGTTATCTTCATCAAAAGTGTTGAAAAATCCTTGGTATTTCATTAATTCCGAAGTTTCTAATTCATCATCTTCTTCGTCATCCCGAAGAAGTTCCATTTTAAGCACAGACCACCAGATCACAGAAAGATTTTAAGGCAACGGAACAATTAAATAAACTCCAAAAATTAATGGCTTTTGTTTAAAAACATTACCAAAAAATACCTCACATAACTTAAAAATGCGCTTAAGCCGAAATAATTATACGGCTTATCTTAACTACAGTGTAAGTGTCACTTACAAGATATTCTACATCCTTTCAGACCAAGGTGAGCAACTCGATTTGGCAGTTGTTGGTATTGATAGTTGGCAACCACTGACAATAAATAATTTTGTCACTGTCACATATTTGATTAAACAAACACCAAATTTTAAATTTGTTTACTTATATGCGTTTTAAAAATAGAATATTGCGGTATAAGAAACTGTAAAAATACTTGCAAAATTAATAAAAATAGTCGAATTTGCGAGGTAAGTAAGAATAGTTAATAACAAGTTTTATTAAAAAAAAATAGTACAAATAACAAAAATATAGATAAATAACATTTTTAGTATCTATAGTTGTGGAAATACCCCAAATCCTTTTTGCATCCTTGTTTATTTTATGATTATAAAGAAAATAAAAAATGGCAGCAAAAATTATTGTTGTCCCCAGATTTCAGTTACATGCCTGCATATCAAATTGACAAAAAAGTGTCAAAAAGGAAAAAATTTTGACAAGTGGTCAAAAAATTTATACCAAATGGAGAGAAGGATTTCTCATCCACGAAAAACGTTTATCTTAAACGCCAGTGCTTTCTTCGACCGAAACAAAGATCTTCTAAAAACACTAGGAAAAAAGACGCATGCATTAACTGCATCGACCTTAGGTATTTCAACAAAAACTCTATTAACCCCCAGAGGCACCGTAAAAATATTCGGATTAGTTTAGCTAATCCGTGCTTCCTCTTTGTTCATTTATGTGGGATCAAGAGAGAAAAGGGATGGATTAAATAGCCAATCGCGATTAGGTGCCTGCGGTGCATTTAGTGGTAAGAACAATAAAAAAGCAGACTCTTTCCGATTCTGAATTCAAAGCAGCCCTTTCAGAAAAGATCACAGCAATCAAAACCAAAGTGACACCTCTCATTTTAAGTACTTTAACCCCCAGATGCACCGTAAAAGTATTTGGATTAGTTTAGCTAATCCATGCTTCCTCTTTGTTCATTTATGTGGGATCAAGAGAGAAAAAGAATGGACTAAATAGACAATCGCGATTAAGTGCCTACGGTGCATTTAAGGGTAAGAGAAATAGTTTACAAGATGTACAGCGGGACAAAGCATGTCTCCATGAAAAACATCCACGAAAGATTTTTGGAAGAAATGCCTGAGGTAAATTGCTCTATTAGATCCATAATTAACTAGATTTATAAAATAGGATTTAAGTTTAAAAAAACTAGCAATAGAAAGTTTTTAATTGAACTCCCTGCAGTGCGATCCAAAAGGATAGAATTCAAGGCAAGATGAGACTGCATCTAATCAATGCAAGAAAACCAGTTCTGTTCTGCAGGTTTTGTTGAAATTCCTAAAGTCTCTGCAGTTATAATTCATGCGTGTTCCTCCCTAGGCTTTTTAAAAGGTCTCTTTGGGAGAATACAGATATTTTAATAAAAACTATAAAAAAAAAAATTTATATATATTTTAACGCAGTGACGTAGCCAGGGAGGTTTTGGGTGTTACCCACCCCCCCCCCCCCCAGGAGGTCTAGCCCAATCTACAATAAATTAATCATGATCAAGGGTCCCAGGGAGAATTATAGCTGACTCTTTACTTCGGTTTGTGACGTGTGATGTCTTAAAGAACGAGGCACGATTAACATTGAAAATAGGCCCCCTTGAATTTTATCCAAATTTCAATATTTTAAAGGTATCATCATAACCGATTTTGTTTTGAAATATAAAGGGGATGGTATGTCTATTCTAATCCGTTTTTGACATTTTTACGATCTTTCGGTAGATATCCTAACAAGCAATATGTTCAAACTCAAATATATTATACATAGTGTTATTGTAATCGACACAGGTACCAACCGTCCTGGCCCCAGAATATCAATATAGTTGAACATTTGGACCTTGATTTTATGTTCAATTATCTGGATATTATTGCACATGTCCTTTTGGGGTCAGAAAGGTTGATGCCTGTTGTCACGTGGCTAGTGTATTATGGTTTTTAGGATATGCCAGACACCAACAATATTAGTTATCTACAAGATTATATTATCAATGAAGTAAATGATGCTGCTGATAGAAACATGCTGCCCCAAGTAGTTTAATTATTGAATTAAAAATAGGTTTAGATTAGGACAAACACCCTGTATAATAGTTTTTAAAACATGCTACCACCTTAAGTTAAAAATATAAAGGTTTATTCTTATTGTTGTATTTCACATTATTTTTTGGTTTCGAGATTTTATTAACATATACGATTCAAATAACACCCTGTATAAAATATTTGAGTTTGGACACCTTGTTTGCTAAAATATCTACCGAAAGATCGCAAAAATGTCAAAAACGGATTAGAAGTCTTTGAGATATCCAAGGAAATCTACGTAGGAATATTTCTTATGGATAGCAGGACCTACGTATTTTGACAGGCTGTATCCTCCTATCACAAACATACGATCCTCTTTATATTTCAAAGCAACATCGGTTATGATGATACCTTTAAAATACTGAAATTTGGTTAAAATTCACGGGAGACTATTTTCAATGTTATCGTGTCTCGTTCTTTTTAAAATTTTGCATGCGGTGCTATGACGTCATTAATTGTTACAATTTTAGTTTAATTTCAAGGAATTTTTATCACCAGCATTCAAAACGTGTAATAAATGACGTTCTTAGCATAATTTTTCTTAAAATTTTCATCTCCGGCGCATTTATGATTTGGCAACAAATCTATATATACCACCGCAACCCACCCCTTTTTGGCATCTAACCCAATCTACTTTTTCAAAAATATTTTAGAAAGAACTTAAGAGATCAAAATTTTTTAATCATTTTTTGTTTGTTTTGTCAAAAATTTTGGCCTGCGGCGTTATACCAGTATTAAATATTGTTACAATTTTGTTTAATTTACAACAATTTGTATGTCAAGAACATTTAAAACGCGTTTTTGTTTCATATACACTAACTCAACACCTATTAAATCGCCCCTCCCCCTCCCTTCATTTTAAGAGTTCAAGCAATAGGCCCGTACTTAATTTCTTATGCTTATCTAATTTTATCCCTAAGAATGCCGCACGGATAACATGGGTTTATGGCCTACCTTAAAAGTTAACCATATTTTGATATTTTGAAGATGTCTGCTAAATACATACGGAGATTTTTGTAATTGGAGATTTTTGTAGTTGGGAAGTTATTTGGAAGGTACATGAATACTGCACAGGGGCGTATCCAGGATTATATTTTAAGTAAGTTTGGGGGAACGATTTTTTTCCAGTCTGGTCTCGTTTAAAAGGTAATGAATTAGTCTATAGAGGCGGACTTTGTGTTGTCGTGCTTATGAGGGCCAAAGCCGCGCCAATTTGCTTTTTAAAAAAATGTAAAATCAGAGTTACACTTTATTTTGTCCTGTGTTCGCTGGTAGGTTTCCGCAAGTTTCACCTCATTTTAAAGGTAATCAAATACGCTATACAACGGTGTATCTAAAATTCTATCTTAGCGAAGTCATAAGTACCTGCAGAGGTCCATATAAATTAATACAAAATGTATTAATATTCATCTTATTCGAATGGTTTGACTTTGTTTTGAAAAACAATTAGGAGTAGGTCATGATGCATTTTTGACTTATCTATATAATTGTCATTGAAAATTTTTTTTTTGTTTTAGAAAGCCACTGCAGATCGAGGAAGCAAAAAACTTTGTTTTATTAAAAACAAATATGCATAGTGTGATATTAAAGAAGTATCAGTTTATAGATTTTCTTTGAAAATTAAATTACTCACTAAGTTTTTGTTCTTTCTAGTATAAGTAACTACGCTACTATTTTTCTCTGATAAAGAATATAAAATTATAAAATTAAAACAATAAACACGAAAATATTGAAAGAAAACCGACTAAAACAATGTTTTAATCCGTTTTTTTTCCATTTTTAACCTAATACCTAATACCAAAACTTGGCCCATACTCAGTGGCGTATGCAGAAATTTTGTTTTTGGGAGGGGGACTTGAGGTATCTGGCCAGACTTAACAATTTATTTTTGATTTGAGTTTAAGTAGTTATGCTGTGATTGTTCTAGACCAAGTGCACATGCACTGAGAGGATGGCATGTGTCCATCCGTCAGTCGGTCTGTCTGTGTCCAGTCCCGAAGAAGTGGTCAACCCAAGGTCATTCTGCAAGAAGTGATCACCAATGACGTCACTTGACCAGTGGCTGTTGAAATTCCAATGACGTCACTTGGTCAGTGGCTGTTGAAGATGTCCAAGAGGGTTGTTAGGGGGTTGCAAGGGAATGCCATAAAGGCTTGTGTGAATAGGGGATGTGATCACGTGACTTATGTTCTACAGAGTGAGTCTGCTTGGGGTTTATACAGGGTGCTCTAGTGACATGCACCTGTCATCTGTCATTTGTGCTCTCTAGCCAAGCTGTCAAGTGCCACAAGGTCTTAGCGTTAACGCTAACGTATGCCTGCTGAAATTCTCTAATGGTTGAAACTTCCTAATATTAGTTGCCCATTCTCGGTCACAAGTGCCAATGTATGAAGTAGAAAATGACGTCACGCATAGCATTGGGGCCTTATTATTTCAAGAGTGTCAACGGGGCACTATTTGAAAAATGTCGAGATTAGAGAGATTGCTATCAGCCGGTATACCGAAGGTACTTTTTCCGCTATGTGCGCACGTTTTTCTCCTATGGTTTCTGTAAAAGACTAATTTTGGTTTGCTGCGCAGGGGATAAAAGGCCTTAGTAGTTTTCTGCGAATATCTCGAGTTGTAAGTGATCGATTTGAAAAATTCTTTTTTTGTTAGATTGCTGTGTTCCAATGCTATTTATTCTTAGAGAGATGGGGAAGCCAAAAGGGCATTAAAGTGCTTGACCTTGGTAGTTTTTGTTGCAAATATCTCGCGTTATAGCGATGGGATTTAAAAAATGTTAGTGTTACAAAGGGGGAGGGCATGACAAAAAGGTTGTATTATGTGTGTGACCCAGCTGTGCAGCTCGAGTTAAAAGGCTTTTATTTTTACGGTAAATAATATTATTATTATATGGATTTTAAAATGATCAAAATGTGTGCTTTCGTGAAGACAAAATCGAGTATACTCAAGATAACCCATGACCCTGTTTATCAAGAATTTAAAATAACATGTTTACGTAAAGCTTACTAATGAGCTAATTTAGAACAAAGACGGATAACCTATGAACTTGTTTTTCATAAATTTATTATGAAATAAAACAAATAATTGGTAAATCTTTTGATTTATCGAAATACTATTTTATAACCATAATTTTTAAGCAGTAATTTGGCACCCTGATTTCTCGTTTCAACGTGTTTGATTGCAAACTCCAACAAGCAGAACTTGCACATTCTTAAGCTGTGGTTTACGTTTCTACGACAAAAAACACAGTCTTTGTGGATCTAAAATATAAAGAAAAATTTATTTTTAGTAAAAATATGTTTATTAAATAAAAAATTATGTTAAGGGCATGTCTTCAAAACAAAATATTTTTTATATTCAGATTTGGCCTCACACATTTCTGTTAAATTTTTATGATGTTCAACTTACTTTTGACAAAAACAAAACATTTTATTGCAAACAGGGCAAAATCTGGAACCAACATTAACAAAATTCATATAGTTATGACAAAAACAGTCCTTTCTTTTAAAATCTACACATACATCTTTCTTAACACTTTGATGTTCTGCACTAGTCTTCAATCGTTTTTCTGTTTGTCCTTGTTCACCAAAACCTCTTTTTTCTCCCATATATTTTGAAATTGATGGCTGTTCTGATTCTCTTTGCTCACCATAATTTCTTTTTTCTCGATATGTTGAAGTTGAAGGCGATGGTGAATTTTGTTGTAATTTTTTACTCTCCATGGTCAAATCGGACTGAAACAAGAAAAAACTATATTGAAACTGTGTAGTTAGGTGTATAAAAATAATACTTTTAAAAAATTTTTTCCTGTATTAAGGATAATAATTATGTACTTACCTTATATATTTAAAGTCCAATTTTCTAAAAGTTCTCAGTGTGACTATTAGATGCCCAGAACCTTACAAGATGAACGAAATATGTAGACTGATTAAAAATTTATGAGGAATCTAATTAATTGTATATCCCCAAGGCAAAGTATCGGTGGAGTGGGGCAATAATTTACGTTTATCGTCAAAAGGACTCAACGCGACTTTTTTTTGCTTGACTGTGTGCACCTGGTGTCGATAAGATCTAATTAAAGTTTGTGGAAGTTCTGTGACTTTTTGTTTAAAAAGGCATTCAAGGTAGTCGTTAAATGTAATTTTTCTGAGTGAAGCCTTTTTTACACCCTTAGCCCTTTTACTAATGTTAAAATTATGACTACTCTCTTCAATTTCCTGTTCACAAAAACCTTTCTGTCTTAGTTTATTTTGATGGCCTATCAACTCACCCTCATTTTCCAAAATTTTCAAGCTATACATTTTGGAGCGCAAACCTACAAATTCTGTCATAATGGCACCATTATTTTCATCTTTCATAAGCCCCAAAACTTTTTTATTTTTTAACGGCATGTTGAAAATGTTGTCTGGTGGGTAGTCAGATGTGTCAAATCTGTCAATGTCATTTTTCATATTTTCATAAATGTCGTCAACATGTAAATGATAAATTAAACTGTCAGTGTCTGTATATGTCATTTTAGCCCTATTTCCAAACATTTTTTTAATATAATTATAATGAAAATCATACACGAAAGTTTTTGATAAATCTAAAATTGCAAATCCGATATAAATGGGCTTATTGAAAATAATTTTGTTTTTAGACATTTCAATTATAACCATATCTTCATCAAATATGGTTAAGCTATGAAAGTTTGGTTTGGAGATGTAGGAACGCGCCCCATAACGTCCAGACCATTTAGTCACCAACCTTACCTCTTTATATTTTCTAACATTCTCCATGGTCTTACCGAATACTGAATTAATCATTAATTTGAAAAAGTTTTTTTCAAAACTGTTTTGGCTCTGTTGACGCATGTGAATGTTTAAGTCAATATAAGGCTTTAACCATGGAGACTGTTTAAATTTAAGGACTCTGTGAATTTTTTTAATTTTTAAACCCAAACCAATGGCCTGTTTCAAGTTTCGATAATGAATAATGTATACAGTGTGGTCATTAGCTTGGGTAACTTACTTTTAGAATTGGGTGGGACTCTATGTTCTGGACAGACAGGAAGGTCTTTATGCATATCAAATAGTTCAGGGGGATAAGAAATATCTGCCTCAAAAATGTACCCTATGTCACTGTCATCAGAAATGTTGCATATTTCTTCCTTAGCGCATTTACCATTTTCAACCCATTCAAAACCACCATACGGTAATGGTAAACTCATTGCAGTACCGTAAAGCGAGTTAACATCATAATACATCAAATATGACGTTTCCTTGCTTGGATTGTATGAATCACCCATGTACCTGTTGTTGGCTTTGGCATATCTGTTTGAGCACTGAGAAACACCGCCTCGTATGCCTTTTTCCACAAACATGATCATATCAACATCCATCAAAAGTTCCAGTTCTACTTTACACTGTTTCAACATGGCCGAAAAAGCCAAACCTGAACTCGTGACGTAATGAAGGGGATCAAGTTTGTAGGTAGAAAGACATATGGAGCGGCAATTTTCCATGACATCACTTAATAGGATTATGTCTGTACGCATATAAAAAAGGCTGTAGTCCAAAAGCGATTTGATATTAAAGGTATTCCAAATGGTTTGAGCACTTTCATACTCATTATTTGAAATACCCTTTCCTACCAAGCTACTATAAAACGCATCTTTAGGTGGAAGGGCAGTTTCCTGTAGCTTTTCCCAAGAATCGAGATACTCATAGGGTAAGACACCTTTACGACTAACCAATTTAAACTTTTCCTCTTTCTTATAAAAACTTTTTGTAATACTTTTTTTTTCAATCGTCTAAAAATGAAACCAAATCATCTAATTTTGAAGCCATAAAGCGATACGAATCAATAAATCTAAATTTAACAGAGGTATTTTCTATATATTTTGTAAACGAAATATAGTTTTCTTTATTAACAGGGAGAAGTTGAATTCTACCCTCTATGTCTTTAGCTAAAGATTTTATAAGGAAATGGCTATCATATCCGGACAAGTTATGGAAAAGTACAGGAACGCTGTGTGAATCTGTAAAATTTAAGTTACACCCCGCGTGAGCTGCACCCCGATACATTCCTGTCAAGTGACAATGGTCCAAATGTTTCACTTCATCCTTTTTCAGCGGTTGTTCACAGATATGGCAATGGGTTGCATTTTTAAAATCAAGTTTTTCCTCAGTGGTTAACGGTCTTAAAGGCACAAAATTTTATCCAATTTTTCAACAAAGATTTTAAGCTCTTGAACAAAACGTGAAATGCAGTCTTTTCCCACAAACTGATGTTAGTATGAGAGCGAGTCGTCATAAGAACATTTCACATAATATCCAATAGCAAACGGAATATGATGTTGTGTTTTTTGTGTATTTGATAGTGTATTTTCACCTTCCATTTTTTCTAACAAACATTCTAAATCTGCATAAACAACAAATGGAACGTTCTCTTTATTTTTAAATTCCGTAAATTTTAAACGTGGCAGAGTTAGTTTAGCAAAATTCAAATTTCTACAATCTAAATAATGCTTCTCCAAAACTGCCTTGGAAACAAACCAATTTAAGCACCTATCACATACCCATTTTTTATGCGTTTTACTACCAATCTGTTTGCGAAGTAACGTGATAGATTTTGTATGAGGGCAAAGTGATAGATGCGTTTTTTAGAGCTAACAATTTCAAAATCTACAGAATCAACCTCAACATCATCATCACATTTTAAAATGAGCAAATTAACCCGTGTGGAAAAATTTGATTTACTCAAACAGAGAGGAAGAATTTCTCTCTTTTCACAAGTAAAAACATTAATTGATAAACTATTTAACTCTTCAAATTTAGAGATATCTTTTAACTTCATAGGAAACTCAAACTCCTCATATTTTAACCCCACCTCACTAAAATGAGGGTACGAGGAAGTTCTAGTCACATGCTGAGCGGCAGGGTGTAAATCGGCCACAATAGACCAAAGAAAGCAATAGTTATCATTATTTTTTACATTGATAACCCCCTTGGTGTTTTTAATCCACTGTGGTAAATTAACGTAGGTCGAGTCACCACAGTTTATAGGTGTGTGCTGATTAATATTAACTTTGAGATGGAGAATTTCATAGAGGGCCCATCCACTATCTCTTTCTTGAAAATCTTCCATCTTAGTTAGTATTTTTTGGGCAACATTTTCCTCATACCATTTTTTTAAATTTGTCGTTTGGTCTATTATGCTGTTTTTTGTGGAAAAAGCCTTCACATCAGTCTGTACAGTGCCTTCATGCAACTTTATAAAATTTCTCGAGAAAATGACATTAACTTTTATCACAGATGATCGTAGGGCCTTTTTAATCTGAACAGAAAAACTTTTGAATGCTTTTTTAAAAAAAATCTTGGGTTCTTTGATGGTGAAATTCGTAATAATTCCTGTCCTAATTCGACCACCAAAGCAGGTTTCCACATCCTCCCACATTAAATTTCTTTTTAAAGATCTAACTTTTTTAGTTTTGACAAAATTAATCCTTTTTTGATTTTTCAAGTAGTTTACGTAATATTTTAAAAGGGCCAAATTTGCTTCTAATTTAGAAAAATTTCGTACAAAATCAAGCTTATTTTTTAAACAAATTTTTATATTCGAAATTAAATTTATAATAAAAGTGACCAATAATTAAATTCCTTTTTTGTTTTAACCAGGCTACATACCTTTTCAATCTTTTTTATGGATTGGAACACTATACCGTCAAACGTTTCTTGTTGAGAACTTTCTGAGGACGATGATTACATTTTGTTTTTGTTGTTCTCAGGTGTGTGAAGAAAATAAGAATGACACAGTGCAGGCAATGCTTAATATTATGTATAGATTAAAAAATATAAGACCTGTAACGTTTATATATAATATGAAAATAACAAGATTGATGTCAAACACTTTTAAACAGCGTCAGTGAGACTATAAAAAAGACACGAGTTTGACCCTAACGAGTGACCTATCTTAGATTGTGGAACTAAACCAAAACAACATGTTTTGTAAATTTCAATTTTTATCAAAATAATTTAATCGAAAGTTGGGGTTAAATTTGATGACATTTCATTATAAATGTGATTTTCTATTCTAAAAATAAATTAATCGGTTGTTAAGGTCATAATTAACGATCTTTCGTGGTTTTATCTTCACATAAATCCATATAAATATTTTGAGAGCAGAGGTTTAAAATCAGTAAAGAACTTTTCTTTCTATTAAACACAAAAAAAAACACAATGTCGAGCGAAAAAACCAAGTTAATAATTACAAGCCTAGACAAGGTAGAATGTCCACCTCAAATGGTATATGTCGTGATGAAGAATAGTTTTAAGTAAGTATTTTAATTTGTCAATTATTTAGCATGTAAAATTTTAGTTTCTTTATCTGACTGTGTATTTATAATGTTTTATAGGGAATAAAAATACACTTTTAACCCCTGCTTTTGGGAAGTAAAATGGATCTTTTAATCAGTAGGAAAAAAAGTTAAAATTTAACGTTAAGAGGGATTTATGTAGTTCACTATTATTTCCTTCAACTTAGTTTTCTCGTATCCTAACGTGCATAAAATAGTATATCAATCGTAGGACTAAAGTGTTTTTTAATCCTACAACAAAATATAACTTTTTGTAAATTTAGTGGAAAAATACTGATACTATAGATAACTATTTAATCTAATTGTTAATTTTTGTTACAGATATAAGGTGCAAAATGTATCACTTAAAGGGGATAAGGTGCATGTAGATTTGAACTTTTTCCCCACATCGGAATTAATCGCAAAGAAGCTGGGGAATCTGCCAGTAAGTTATCTACGTATCAATGTAGATAATGATGAGGAGCTTAAACTGTTGGAGGAGGCCTGTAAAAAATTTAGATTTAATGAACAGGAACCAATTGCTGGAACATCATCCAGACAGGTTCTATTGCCTCCTTCACCATCACCATCAGCCCCACCAGCCCCAAAAAGAAAGAGAAAGATCAACCTGTTGTCTGATGTGAAATTGAATGAAAATGATGATGATGAAGAGATAACTTTTATTGAATCTCAAAGAGATTACTTTGTAAACTAATATTTTGCATTATGAATATAAACCACATTATAAAGTTATAGTTTTTTATTTTTAAACCAATTGTTTAACAACAATACATTTTCTTTTGCACAGCCTAAAAAATTATTGAAATGTGTAAAACAGTGAAAATTTATATTGGCTCTTTTTAACTTTTTAAAATTGGGGCAACCCAATTCGAACATATCTACAACATTATTACTTATTAAATTAGATAAAAAATTTTTTTATCCACTCCTTTAACAAAAACTGTTTCATTTTGAATAATATTTTTTATAAAAAGAGTAATATTTTCTAAAGGTAAATAACTAAAGTCAAAAGTGTCCCATTCCAACCCATGTAGATTGTCTGTGTTCCATTGGGCTTGACGTCTAAAGTCCTCGTGGAGCCAGGTAGACTTCATGGGTACATTAACCATATGGTGAGAAATTTCATTGGTCTCGCTGTTGAGTATAGCAATTTCTTTGCATATAATCTATCTTTATATTGAAAGCCTTGCACGTCCAGAATAAACATTCTTAAACAACTCTTACAGTGCTGGTTAAGGGGTTGTATTTAACCAATTGATCGTGTAGTATTAAGCAGTATGCTACAGTTTTGTCAGGCACAGCTTTTTTCGTTTCAAACTCAATTCTGATATCGACTGCGCCACCTTTAAGCACGTCTTCACTCTGTCGTGAACAATCGATAACTATCAGTGGAGCATTATTCTTAAAGTTTATTGGGTAGAGACAGGGTTCGCTCTGCTCGCGATAGTAGTAGGATTTTTGAAACTGCGCATACATTTCATAGAGTATGGCATATTGATTGCTATTAAAGTCCAGGTTTAAATTATCATAGGGGAAAACCTCAGAGTGTAGGTAAACTTTTAGATTTGTTAGATGCAAGTGATCGAAACGACTCATATTTTTATCATATTTTTTCTATTGGTCTGAAAACCGATGATAATAAACCGCGGTTTTTCTAGTTGATTCGATGATTTTGCAGGCCAAGTGTGACTAGTAGTGGTTTGAAGTTGAGGATATTCATGCAGCTCCCAGCTTCTAAAGGCAAGATTAAGGTCCCTATCTCCTTCTAGATAATTGTAGAGTTTTACTTTTTGATTATCGGACACTCTAACATAGGGCACTTTCCATAAAACTTTATTCAAAACCACCTTGTAGGTTTCTTTTTTATCCTCATTAACAATGAGAGCGTTCAAGTCAGAGTTGCTTCTTATTAGTACCAGTTCTTGGCGCACGTTTTAAATAATTTTGTGATGGTCTTCAAATACACCCATAATGGCTTTAAGTGGTAAACATGTGTTAAAATTACCAGAACCATCTAAAAGTGCTGGATTGTCTTTAACTAACCAGCCGGCGTTTAAAAGAGCATTATTATCACTCTCCTTAAATGAGCAGTAACCCTTCATTGTCGATGTAATACCAGGATTTCACACACGGTCCACAATCACCCCTCCCAACTCGTAACGAATCTCATCGAACAGGTGTGCCAAACCGTTGTTTACAAAGTGCACATTTGTGCTGGCAGTATTATCATCTTTTAGTACCTTACCCTCAAGAACACTTTGGCTAGGCAAGGTATAGAGGTCTTGAGTTTGTATTGGAATTCTAATTTCGTCGTTGTTGTTTAGCGTTGTGGAAGCGTAAGGCTGATGGGTATGTAGTTGATAGCTCACCTTAGTGATAAAAATAATCTTCTTAGGTTACAGCTTACACGTAGTCTTAAATTATACCAAGTTTTTTTCCTATGATGAATGCTGCTTTTTTAATTTAAATCCCAAATAAGTTAAAATTGTTTTACTTTGCGGTGATAACTCTTTCACTGTCTCTCTGCGACTAAATTGTTTTTCACGGTATGGTATCTTCTTATAACCCACTTCCTCACCCATGAACAGTTTGTCATAAGGGGCGCTAAACGAATCATGATTATATAAAAACACCATTTTAAAATTGTCTTAGATGTAGTCCGTGGTCCGTGATCAGCTCTCCACGAAAATTGATTGGTTTACCGTCCTGGTCTGTTATTTTAAGTAGAATTTCATCAATATAGTGCGTGTTGATTGGTAGATAAATGACATTTAACGGCTTTTCTACTATTTTAAACCCCGGTTCAACATTGGGGTAAAACATGTGTAGTATATGAACAGGATTTTCATTATTATAAGAATTTATAGTTAGATTACATTCCACACAGATGGCGTTCACCTTAAATATGTCGACGGGTATTTTGCATATATGCTTCTTGTCCGGTTGAAGAGTCCGTCCACTAAATCCTAGTAATTGCCCGTCTTCTTTCAAATTTTCCTTTGAGAATTTTTGTAAAAAATTGTTTATATCCTCTATCTCGTAGGACCCTTCTGGAATCTTAATGATTTTTGTGTTATTATAACAGAAAATATTATTAGAGCTGTCTACGTTCGGTATAGAGTTGTAGCATTCGAAATTCAAAAGCCCCAAATCATACTGCTTTTTATCATCCAAAACTATAGGGGGATAAATACTCGTTGAAAGGTATGGTGAAGAGGGTGACGTTTTACCTGACAGTATAAAGGTAAAAGACATGATCTTTACACTTTGAAGGTTCGCTTATAAATAAAACAATAGTCACTTTATTCTATACATTTATTTTATTTTAGAGTAAAACAGAAATTTTAAACATAAATGTTCACAGTTTACAGAATTATAGGTCTGATAGGGGTTATGGTTATAGTATATTTTAACATCAGCATTGGACCTGAAGTATTTTACAACCTCCACAGGTGGTTTCAGGTTACCAAAACTGTCAAAATAATGTACATTTTTTCCACTTTTCTTATACGTAGTCCAGTGTGTTCCTGGGCCGGTGCTGTCATCCAAATTAATTATACCCGACTCGAACTTGTGTATTTTTAATGGTAATTCATTTTTCATATGAACACCTCTAAAATTTTTAATTTTAAATAATTTTGCATATTTTTCCAAGTCCACGTTAGATAAGGCAATGTCTGGTAGTCTAATTGGTAATGGTTTTTTAAATAAATCTAAGTCTTTTTTAGTGGACACTTGCTTTTGCCTAAAAAAAGGCCCAATTCTGTTTTATAGGGTTTTAGAAACAGTCCTTTGCCTATGGCTATCGACTCCATTGTTTGATTGTGACGTCGTGCTTCATCAAGTTGTTGATTGGCATTCTTTTGTGTTGTCTTTAGTGCAAGTTTTACTGCATTACCAAAATCCTGGGGCTGCTGTTGTTTTAGATTTTCCTTTATATTTCTTTCCACCTCCCTGAAACCCACTGTTTTTCTAATGTGTTTCAGTTTTTTCTTAGTTTGCCTTCTCTTCTTATTTTTCTCTGAAATCAATTTTTTATATTTAGATAAACTGTTAGACATTTTTTTTCTTTTCTTTGAAATTTAACGGTGTGTCTTATACCACGGTTTTGGTGTGAATGAAAAGAAAATTATATCCACTAAGAATTATATATATATAACAAATTTACTTACGTTTTGACCCCATGCCTAATTTAAGTTTGGTATTCATAGCTGCGGCTACCCCCATGGAAGCCAACTTTTCCTTCCAATTTGCATCGGATGCATGCGTTCTCTGTAAAGCCTTCCTTATTAATATCCTATCGGCTAGGTGTCGATTGTTTAAGTCCTTGTAATTTGAATAGGAGATGTCGTGTTCTTTACAGGCTTCATCCAACTGATTAATGCCCTTATCTCCCCTAGCTAAACGCTCTTGTAGCTTAGTTCCAGGACCACAAAAACTAAACCCTGGTAAATTTAGCTCAAAGGGCAGTTTATTCATCAAAGTATTCAACACCTCATTGCCTTCATACCGTGGAATACCATAGTACTTCATATTTCAATGTTATAACTAAAACTGAATAAAAATAAGTGATTACATTTTTTATGCGTTAGGTTCTTGATGGTTGAGTTGAAATGACATGTTTCTTTTGAAAAATGAAAAAAGTTGTAAGACAAAAAGTTCGTTTAAATGTGGACAATCATGATGTTAACGCAAAAATTCAATCTAGGCATGGTTTCTTGCTACCATCTTCTATTCGGTGTCTTATAGTAGGACCATCCAACTGCGGAAAAACTAACATTATGCTTAGTCTTTTAGAACACTCAAATGGGTTGAGATTTGAAAACGTCTACCTGTATTCAAAAAGTTTTTATCAAGCGAAATATTTATATCTCGAAGATCTTCTGAAACCTCTTAAAGGGGTAGGATACTATGCTTTTAACAGTGGAGAAAGCATTATAGCCCCGTCTCAGGCAAAACCATATTCAGTGTTTATATTTGATGGCGTGGCCAGGAATAAACAAAACGTGATACGTGAGTACTTTAGCATGGGTCGACATAATAACATTGACTGTTTCTACCTCTCTCAGACATATGCAAAGATTCCAAAACACTTGGTAAGGGATAATGCTAACGTTTTAATATTATTTAAACAGGATGATTTGAATTTAAAACATGTTTACACGGACCATGTGGGTACTGATATGACATTTGACGAATTTAAAAACATATGTTCATACTGCTGGAAAAATCCCTATGACTTTTTAACTGTCTTCAAGGATAGCAAAATTGATGAAGGCAGATATCGTAACAGGTTCGATAATTTCATATATCTATAACAGTGGAAAGCTTTTTATTTTATTTGCTATTGTTTACTCAAACAGATAACATAAACATGTCGGAAGCCGTTTCCGGTGAAAAGAACTTGAAGAAAAAATTAATTTCAAAAAGAAAAATTATACGTGAAAAGCTAAATTTATTAAAACAAGGACAAATTTCACACGCTAGCCTATTTCTACCGGTTACAAAACATTTGGAGAACATTGAGAGCAGTTTAAAAAATGAGGAAAAAAATAAAGCTTCACAGAAAAAACTACAAACTCTTAAAACTATAAAAAAAGAGAAGGAGGAGGAAGAGGAAAAAGAGGAGGAAGAGGAGGAGGAGGAGGAAGAAAAAATCCCTAAATACACACTTGTATTAGAGCTATTTAAATCAACCCCTCGCAGTTCAGAACCAATCACCCCCTCAAAACGCCCCAGAAAACAGCTTGATTTTTCTCAAAGTGCTGGAAAAATTCCAAAAGAACAGCCTGGGCACCGTTATAATTTGAGAAAAGCTCTACTAAAAGACATCACTCAGAGCCATATAATGGGAGAAGATGAAAAACAGCGTGAATATGAGGAGGAGCAAAAACAAAAACTCTTGAATAAATCCTTACCAGATTTCTATAATCAGTTTGTCCTTTACCTGCTCGATATATTAGAGACTTTACAGAGGATCCCTTAACCCAACCCAACCCAACCCATTAACCATGGACCCTTTAAATCTACATAGGATATCGTAACGGACAGTGATTCAGAGAAGTTTAAAAAACTATTTAAAAAACGGGGTGGTCAAACAGGGATGGAAATGGAGTTTTCAAACAACCCTATAGAATACATATACTGGGATGATCCAAATGAACTTGTCGAGCGCTTGCGTTTATTATTTGCATCTCAGACAGCAGGCCACACGGGTCACAGAAACGAAATTAATTCTATTATTGAAGAGCTAAGGGAAGCTGATATTATCGAGTAAAAAAGACGGTTAACTTTATTACAGATGTCAAACGTCAGGTTGTTAATGAGATACTTAAAGCAGCTAGGAAAAATTTCACCCGACGCAGAGTAATACTAAAATCATTAAATGATTTATTTCAAGCGGACCTCGTAGAAATGATACCATACTCTTCTGAAAATAAGGGATTCAAGTATATTTTGGTTGTAATTAACTGTTTTTCAAAGTACGTTTGGGCTTTCCCTTTAAAAACCAAAACGGGGCATGAAGTATCTCAGGCCATTAAAAAGTTTTTAAGATGCAAGCTCCCATACACCTTCAAACCGATTTGGGTAAAGAATTTTATAATTCTTCCATGGAAAAAGTGTTAAAAAAATTTAAATTAAAACACTACAGCTCTTATAGCAAAAAAAAGCACAAATAGTGGAAAGAGTAAACAGAACACTAAAAAATTTAATGTGGAAAAAATTTAATTACCAAGGGTCCTACAAGTGGTTGGATTTACTATCTAAAATAGTAAATGCATATAATACTCAAAAGCATCGCACAATCGGCATGAAACCTGTCGAGGTGAAGAAAAAACATAAACAAATGTGGTTAAATACCGCCTATAGTCATATAAAAATGACTTTTAAACCTAAATATATGATTGGAGATCATGTGCGCATTTCAAAAATTCGTGGTGTGTTTGATAAAATGTACATGCCTAATTGGTCGACGGAAATCTTTACTATAAAGAAAATTCAGCTTACCAATCCCATCACATACATATTGGAAGATGACAAGAAAAATGAAATTAAGGGAGGATTTTATGAACTTCAGCTGCAAAAAGTAACGTATCCTGATGTCTACCTGGTGGAAAAAATCTTAAAACGCTCTAAAAATAAAGTGTTTGTTAAATGGTTAGGATTAGATAGTAAACATAACAGTTGGATAGATAAATCTAATGTTGTTTAAAATTAATTTAAAAAATATATTATAAAATAAAAATAAAAAAATGTCTTTTAATACCTATTATTATGCAAGATTACATAGCAATACTTATTTTTTAGTTTTTTCACCATTTTTTGGGTTTCTAAAGTATTTGGGTGCTCCCATCCACCAGGTTTAGTAATATCTCGATCCCATGTGCATGGTATACATTAATAGTTTTGTAAACCAGTTTTCCCTTTACATTTAGGACATATATATTTTACAGGTATTGGCATTTTTTCTTACTTCTTTATGCTTTAGTGTTTAAAGTCTTACTGATGAACGCGTTTTAAACACAGACTTTCATAATAATAATAATAATAATTCTACATTTGGCAGAACAAAACCAACCAATTAGTTTTCCTTGGTTGCATTATGGTAAAAAGCTTCTTAATAATTCAAATCATTTCAGTTGTAGTTCTAAAGCGCTGTAGAACACATGTCTGCTGCTTTTCTTTAGAAATGAGAAGCAATGCCAATGTTCCACAAGTATATCATTCCCTTCGGTGTGAAAAGTGTCAGAGACTCGACTTGGTAAAAATTAGCCCAGGCAATAGCATAGCTTCGTACACGTATGATATTTGTCGAAATTCAAGTTTAGGAAAAAATCCTAAAAAAATACATAAAAGAAAGACGACTGGAAAAGGACAATTTGAATTCAATAATAATAATCATTAAAAAAACATTCTAATATTATGGAAAACTCTCAGCAGATAGAAAATTATTGGTTAAATAAAATTGATTGGGAACTCGATGACCTCTTGGAACAAGGAAGTTGGAAGTGAAACGAATGGAAGCTTGACTTTGTAGATGCCGTGCTGTTGTACACAAAAATATATCCCAACTATCAGGAATTTGCAAAGACATATATTCATAACACGGTTTGTAAATACGATGGTGTAGATGAAGTGGGTTAACATTAAAATATAATTTACAAAAAGTGTCTTGTTTTATTTAAATCACCCTCGTATCCCATTTAGTTTCTATTTTTTGTCGCATTTTAAAACATCATGATAAATTTATGAAAAACAAGTTCATAGGTTATCCGTCTTTGTTCTAAATTAGCTCATTAGTAAGCTTTACGTAAACATGTTATTTTAAATTCTTGATAAACAGGGTCATGGGTTATCTTGAGTATACTCGATTTTGTTTTCACAAAAGCACTCATTTTGATCATTTTAAAATCCATATAATAATGTTATTTACCGTAAAAATAAAAGCCTTTTAACTCGAGCTGCACAGCTGGGTCACACACATAATACAACCTTTTTGTCATGCCCTCCCCCTTTGTAACACTAACATTTTTCAAATCCCATCGCTATAACGCGAGATATCTGGCAAAAACTACCAAGGTCAAGCACTTTAATGCCCTTTTGGCTTCCCCATCTCTCTAAGAATAAATAGCATTGGAACACAGCAATCTAACAAAAAAAGAATTTTTCAAATCGATCACTTACAACTCGAGATATTCGCAGAAAACTACTAAGGCCTTTTGTCCCCTGCGCAGCAAACTAAAATTAGTCTTTTACAGAAACCATAGGAGAAAAACGTGCGCACATAGCGGAAAAAGTACCTTCGGTATACCGGCTGATAGCAATCTCTCTTATCTCGACATTTTTCAAATAGTGCCCCGTTGACACTTTTGAAATAATAAGGCCCCAATGCTATGCGTGACGTCATTTTCTACTCCATACATTGGCACTTGTGACCGAGAATGGGCAACTAATATTAGGAAGTTTCAACCATTAGAGAATTTCAGCAGGCATACGTTAGCGTTAACGCTAAGACCTTGTGGCACTTGACAGCTTGGCTAGAGAGCACAAATGACAGATGCCAGGTGCATGTCACTAGAGCACCCTGTATAAACCCCAAGCAGACTCACTCTGTAGAACATAAGTCACGTGATCACATCCCCTATTCATACAAGCCTTTCTGGCATTCCCTTGCAACCCCCTAACAACCCTCTTGGACATCTTCAACAGCCACTGGCCAAGTGACGTCATTGGAATTTCAACAGCCACTGGTCAAGTGACGTCATTGGAATTTCAACAGCCACTGGTCAAGTGACGTCATTGGTGATCACTTCTTGCAGAATGACCTTAGGTTGACCACTTCTTCGGGACTGGACACAGACAGACCGACTGACGGATGGACACATGCTATCCTCTCAGTGCATGTGCACTTGGTCTAGAAAAATCACAGCATAACTACTAGTTTAATCTTTAGGCTTCAATATTCATTAGATCTAGGGGGCAAAAAACCCTAAACACAAATCTGCATACGCCACTGCCTATACCTTTAAAGAGTACTCACTTTATTGATTAAATGACATAAAAAATATTAATGCATTTATTGACTTAAAGCCCATGCCTCTCTTCAAATTATATTCTGCCTACGCCTTTAAATGACCTTTTAAACACGACTAACCCTTAAGAAAAACCACCATAGAAAATAAAACACAAAAACGTTTTAGTTTCATTTACGTATTTTTTTTCAATTAACTTTCCCAAATACTAAAGCCCCCCGTAAATTATAAACTTAGTTTCGTCTCTGTGTGGTATTTAAGTACCTTTCAAATGACACCCCATTCACAAAAATCTGCGAAGTACTTTTCAAGTTACGAAAAAAATTATCCGGAGGTGTTTAGTAGACATACGTTCTTTCATAGATTATATCTCCTATCACAGACATACGATCCTCATAGGATTTCATTTTTTTCACTTAAAGTACAATATCTTCAAAATATTAAAAAATGGTTAATTTTCACGGTAGGCCATAAACCCATGTTATCCGTGCGGGATTCTTTATTTGGAATCAGTTAAGTATTTTTTCCCAAATTTATTTGGAATTAGTTAAGTATTTTCTAAAGGCTCGAATATGGATGGAAGTAAAAAATAACTAAATTTAAAAGTAAAGTTGCAGCTGTTAGATTTGCCGTACTATAAAAAGTAAGCTTTTATACGCAAGAAAAATAAACTATGGGTTATATCAATGTTGATGTGTATGGGCAAGAGCCACGTCGTTTCAAAATTTCAGGCGAATCTTTGTTTCTGTTTATCCTTCCAACAAAGAAGAAACACGTGTATGGGTCGCATTACGGCTTGCTTTTGACGGTGCGGCGACTGACTGCACACTAATAAAATACAAGATCTATACATCCTCACGAAAATCCCTTTTGCTGGTAGGGAAATTTTGGAACGCTTAAAATCTTGACAACTTTGACGGCCGCTGTGGTAGTGTTTAACAACCATTACCACTACCACGCATCGATTTTACCACAGTTTTTGGAACACATTAGGGATATTTTGGAACGCTTAAAATTTTGATAACTTTGACAGCCGCTGTGGTAGTGTTTAACAACCACTACCACTACCACTCATCGATTTTACCAGAGTTTTTAGAGCACATTAAAAACTGTCACTGGTAAAAAAATTTAGAGATGAGAAAAAATAAAAAACTTGGCTTAATTTTACGTAATAAGTGGTTTATATGTTGGAACATGATATTTTATTATTTTTAAAATTAACTACGCCAAAGTTCTCTAAAACTAACCAGAAAAATAACCACAACCACAACGAAATGGATTCGTAACTTACGGCAGTGGTAGTGGTTAATTACCACTACGAAATGACGTTTAGCTATTGCGCAGACTCAGTAATTACCACAACCACTACGAAGTGTCAAATAAGAATTCCAAAATATTCCTATTAAAAACTGTCACTTGTAAAAAAATTTAGAGATGAGAAAAGATAAAAAATTTGCCCTATTTTTACAAAAGCCATGTTTTATATGTTGGAACATGGTAATATTTTATTATTTTTAAAATTAATTGCGCCAGAATTCCTAAAATTAACCAGAAATTTCGATTCGTAGCTTACGGCAGTGGTAGTGGTTAATTACCACTACGGAATGACGTTTAGCTATTGCGCAGACGCAGTAATTACCACAACCACTACGAAGTGTCAAATAAGCGTTCCAAAATATCCCTATTATTAAATAAGTAAGTGTCTGTAAAAAATTAACCAAAAGAATATATGTATTTTATTATGCATCTGGCTGTGCAAGTAGTTCCTTCCAGGGTGCTTATTCTTGACGGGTAGGGAGTAGAAGAGGCGAGAGAAGTATGCGGGGTTTACTAAAAATTTGACGACTCTCTATTCTTGAAAAAAAGTTAAGAGAGGGAGCTGCTCCCGAGAGAGCAGCTATGTTCTCTTAGTAAGACCCAGTAGTAGAGGCCGATCCCCGGGTTTTCTAACCTAATTTTTATATTTTTTTGTCTTTTTTTGTTTTTTTTCTGAGTAAAAGCGCAATCATACAAGGGTAAAATGTTGTTGAAGATTTGAACAACATAATTTTAAATGATATGGTAATGGGAGACGCTCGGGAAGACATGGAAGATGCAGTGGAACAACTAGGGGTTGCAAGGGATGTTTTGGACAAAATAAGCCCCTTTGATTTAACAGAACATAAATATGTCCGATTACTCGGATATTTCTTTCCATAAAATACTGCTTGCCGCATACGTGAATGTAGAGCCACAATAGATCTCTCAGGTCGTAGTGGAGGGAGCTGTAAATTGCACCACTCATAACAAATCTAGCCTAACCGTACGTGAATGTAGCAGAGAAAGTTCCCCTGTACATATTCGGTCTATCGTAGAGAAATTCAGCAGATCTTTTTCTAACAACAAACGAAAAACAGCTTATGTACATTGAGAAAAATTTTTGGTTGGTTTGGTAGGTCAAAATGTGTTGCGTTTTGATTGGTCGCACAAACCGGCAACAGTGTTCCCAGGGACTCGATTGACCCGCCCACTCCCCATATCTCAAGAATGCGGATATTCTCTCCCGGGGATCGTGAGCTAGGGATCAATCCTCGGGAGCTCCCGGGGATTCCCCCATCTCTCACTTTCAAGAATAAGCACCCAGGGTTTTTTGCCGTCTCATAAAATTTTCGCGCATGTGCATAGGCGCGGAGCTAAGACGGCTCAATACCCTCTCCACATAGGCCGATCAGCTCTTATCGTTTTAGTGTCCTTTTATCCACCTTCGCCGCCATTTTGACAAAAAACTAATGGATTATCTGTCACTTTTAAGTGAAAATGGCGGCGAAGGTGGAGAAAAGGACACACACAAGAGGGTACTGGACGGCTCCATGGCCTGCTAGATTTTAGATCTTGCTTGCAAGTTTGGCCTGTGAAAGGCCTATATATTTAACCTCATACATATAGGAGTACAAGCGACTTTGATGAAGGTATATAAAAAAAAATTATTTAAGGAGGTAGTGTTTCACCCAAAAAACGCAGCACTGCACCAGCTCGAAAGCACCTCTCTGTACAGGGCCTACGATGTAGGTAGAAAGGAAGGTAGTTACCATGGTATCTGTCTAAAAATTGCTATTTGAGTTGAAAACGTCGCATAAATTTGACGTAAGACGTAACCTTAAAAAAGTATGTGACAATCTTTTTCAAAATGAAGTTATGACGATTTGTCTAACTAATTTGCAACCCTACGTGTGCCCCCTCGACTTTTCGTTGGGTCCAGTGCGTTTCCCAAACATCTAACTAACTTGTGACGCTTTGCTGACAAAACGATTTCTATGTCCTAGGCTTCATCTTTTTATTAAAAAAAAATAACTACATACACCTTTTTAATTCCTTATCTATATGATATTTTTGTGATTAAACCTTTGTTCTAAATTTTGACTATAATGCATCCTTGGCTTTCAAAGGATTTAAACAACCTGAACAACAAGAGGGAATCCCAGGGACAAGGTAAAAACAAAAACTTTTGGCAGCTAAACAAAGATTGAGATAAGTAGTTAGCACAATCTCAGACCAGTTGTTTGCTGGTTTAATGCATCTTTTACTAAATGCATAAACTTCGACATAACTTATCTCCATCTTTTATGAAACAAAACTATGAGTTGGGCCATGTGTGCTCATGTGTTCATACAAGGTCAGGATCGTTCATACAAGGCATAAGCTTAGTCACTTGATTAGTATTTGGTTTTGTTATAGTGTTAGTTATAGTTTTAGTCTTAAAAATTGCTCACTGTTCATACTTGTCTTTGTTGTATTTAACCTCACTGTTTTGATGGGTATATATGCAGTATACAGTTTTCTGCCATTTTTGATTTTTTATGAAAAATTCTTTATGGGGGCACCTACTAGGGTCCCTAGGACCCCAAATCTGCCTGCGACCGAGCAAAACTTGTTTTTTGCTTTTAATTTGCCTGTATAAAATTTTTGAAAATATTGATTTCAATCCTGTCAACAAAGATGGGCGCCATACTTACAATTTGGAACTCGCCCATGCGCACTAATATTTGTTATAGTAATATTCATAATTTTAGTTATAAAAGTTGAAATTTGCCAACTTTTCCGTAGGACTGTGACTAAGCCTATGACAAAGCATAATCAAAAGCATTGATGAACACTCTCATAAGAAACAGTGGTTTTAACTTTTTTATGATAGGACTGTGACAGAAATTAAACCAAAGACTAAGACTATGCCTTGTATGAATGATACTTTAAGGGGAGTTTACCCAACTTTTCATATTGAAAATTTATAACCTAAGCACAATTTTATTCATAGTCAGAATGTTAAATACATTATTCTTAATAGAAGTGTTTACCCAAGTTTTCATAGTTAAAGAAAACATTTTGGTTGGTTGATTTAAAAATGGGAGTGATTGATTTTAGCTGATATTAGAAAACAGAAATTTAGCAAGAAGGAAGAATACCTAACCTGTTGAGGTTAGGTAAAGAACAGCATTTTTTTTAAAACAAAGAAGAAGTTAAAAAACCTCCAAATCAGTTACTTCAACCAAAAAGAAACTAAAAAACAAAAGATCAAAAGATCTTGGGTGGATATAACGAAAATTCAAACTTGGATGAGTATTCCACAAGGAACACACAAAAGATCAAAGCGAAAAGAGAAATGAATAAACAATGTTTCGCCCTGGGTAACCAGCGTGGGCTCATCAGTAGTTTCATTGGTCACCCTCCACTATACATCATTAAACACCATCATACACTTAGATTTCCTACCTTGAACCACTCACAAATAGGCATCGTTCCGCACTGGTACTTACTTATCCAAGTTACCTAATACGAATTCGTCCTGGCGTGTTAATATTTCTAGTAAGATTATGCTCCTAAAGCAATTAAAACAAAGAAGAAGTTAAAAAAAACCTCCAAATCAGTTACTTCAACTGAAAAGAAACTAAAAAACAAAAGATCAAAAGATCTTGGGTGGATGTAACGAAAATTCAAACTTGGATGAGTATTCCACAAGGAACACACAAAAGATCAAAGCGAAAAGAGAAATGAATAAACGATGTTTCGCCCTGGGTAACCAGCGTGGGCTCATCAGTAGTTTCACTGGTCACCCTCCACTATACATCATTAAACACCATCATACACTTAGATTTCCAACCTTGAACCACTCACAAATAGGCATCATTCCGCACTGGTACTTACTTATCCAAGTTACCTAATACAAATTCGTCCTGGCATGTTAATATTTCCAGTAGGATTATGCTCCTAAAGCAATTAAAACAAAGAAGAAGTGAAAAAAAACCTCCAAATCAGTTACTTCAACTGAAAAGAAACTAAAAAACAAAAGATCAAAAGATCTTGGGTGGATATAACGAAAATTCAAACTTGGATGAGTATTCCACAAGGAACACACAAAAGATCAAAGCGAAAAGAGAAATGAATAAACGATGTTTCGCCCTCGGTAACCAGCATGGGCTCATCAGTAGTTTCACTGGTCACCCTACACTATACATCATTAAACACCATCATACACTTAGATTTCCAACCTTGAACCACTCACAAATAGGCATCGTTCCGCACTGGTACTTACTTATCCAAGTTACCTAATACGAATTCGTCCTGGCGTGTTAATATTTCCAGTAGGATTATGCTCCTAAGGCAATTAAAACAAAGAAGAAGTTAAAAAAAACCTCCAAATCAGTTACTTCAACCGAAAAGAAACTAAAAAACAAAAGATCAAAAGATCTTGGGTGGATATAACGAAAATTCAAACTTGGATGAGTATTCCACAAGCAACACACAAAAGATCAAATCGAAAAGAGAAATGAATAAACAATGTTTCGCCCTGGGTAACCAGCGTGGGCTCATTAGTAGTTTCACTGGTCACCCTCCACTATACATCATTAAACACCATCATACACTTAGATTTCCAACCTTGAACCACTCACAAATAGGCATCGTTCCGCACTGGTACTTACTTATCCAAGTTACCTAATACAAATTCGTCCTGGCGTGTTAATATTTCCAGTAGGATTATGCTCCTAAGGCAATTAAAACAAAGAAGAAGTTAAAAAACCTCCAAATCAGTTACTTTAACCGAAAAGAAACTAAAAAACAAAAGATCAAAAGATCTTGGGGGGATATAACGAAAATTCAAACTTTGATGAGTATTCCACAAGGAACACACAAAAGATCAAAGCGAAAAGAGAAATGAATAAACGATGTTTTGCCCTGGGTAACCAGCGTGGGCTCATCAGTAGTTTCACTGGTCACCCTCCACTATACATTATTAAACACCATCATAAACTTAGATTTCCTACCTTGAACCACTCACAAATAGGCATCGTTCCACACTGGTACTTACTTATCCAAGTTACCTAATACAAATTCGTCCTGGCGTGTTAATATTTCCAGTAGGATTATGCTCCTAAGGCAATTAAAACAAAGAAGAAGTTAAAAAACCTCCAAATCAGTTACTTCAACCGAAAAGAAACTAAAAAACAAAAGATCAAAAGATCTTGGGTGGATATAACGAAAATTCAAACTTGGATGAGTATTCCACAAGGAACACACAAAAGATCAAAGCGAAAAGAGAAATGAATAAACGATGTTTCGCCCTGGGTAACCAGCGTGGGCTTATCAGTAGTTTCACTGGTCACCCTCCACTATACATCATTAAACACCATCATACACTTAGATTTCCAACCTTGAACCACTCACAAATAGGCATCGTTCCGCACTGGTATATATCCACCCAAGATCTTTTGATCTTTTGTTTTTTAGTTTCTTTTCGGTTGTAGTAACTGATTTGGAGGTTTTTTAACTTCTTCTTTGTTTTAATTGCCTTAGGAGCATAATCCTACTGGAAATATTAACACGCCAGGACGAATTCGTATTAGGTAACTTGGATAAGTAAGTACCAGTGCAGAACGATGCCTATTTGTGAGTGGTTCAAGGTTGGAAATCTAAGTGTATGATGGTGTTTAATGATGTATAGTGGAGGGTGACCAGTGAAACTACTGATGAGCCCACACTGGTTACCTAGGGCGAAACATCGTTTATTCATTTCTCTTTTCGCTTTGATCTTTTGTGTGTTCTTTGTGGAATACTCATCCAAGTTTGAATTTTCGTTATATCCACCCAAGATCTTTTAATCTTTTGTTTTTTAGTTTCTTTTCAGTTGAAGTAACTGATTTGGAGGTTTTTTTTAACTTCTTCTTTGTTTTAATTGCCTTAGGAGC
This sequence comes from Oxystoma pomonae, assembly GCA_963921995.1. NCBI lineage: Eukaryota > Metazoa > Arthropoda > Insecta > Coleoptera > Brentidae > Oxystoma > Oxystoma pomonae. The sequence continues at coordinate 72,493,983 of OY998166.1, read as the reverse complement.
ATAATCCTACTGGAAATATTAACACGCCAGGACGAATTCGTATTAGGTAACTTGGATAAGTAAGTACCAGTGCGGAACGATGCCTATTTGTGAGTGGTTCAAGGTTGGAAATCTAAGTGTATGATGGTGTTTAATGATGTATAGTGGAGGGTGACCAGTGAAACTACTGATGAGCCCACACTTTGATCTTTTGTGTGCTCCTTGTGGAATACTCATCCAAGTTTGAATTTTCGTTATATCCACCCAAGATCTTTTGATCTTTTGTTTTTTAACATTTTTTTTGTTCTTCTTTTTTGTCAATTTGGTATGTTAAATATCCTAATGCAATATGCTTATAAACTCTTGAATAAACAGGTGCTGTTAAATTATGTATTAACACTAAAATTGTACTTATACACTATGAATTAAACTTATGAATTAATCAATATGAAAAGTTGGGTAAACCTGCCTTCTGTCTTTAGTTTAGTTTTTGTTATAGTCTTAATCATAAAAAAGTTAAAACCACTGTTTCTTATGAAAGTGTTCATGCAATGCTTTTGATTATGCTTTGTCATAGGTTTAGTCACAGTCCTAAGGAAAAGTTGGCAACTTTCAACTTTTATAACTACAATTAAATGTGCATGCGCGAGTCCAAATATTAAGTATGGCACCCAACTATGTCAGTGGCGGTCCCAGCCATTTCAAAAGGCGGGTGCAGTTTCGATACAAGAAAAAAACTAGGATATAAGCATATCTTTTATGAGGAACATATCAATATATGCAAACAAATCTTAGTAACTACAAACGCCGATTTGGCTTCAAATCTAGAGGGGGGGCTATTCAGATTTTAAGTTGTTTATTTCATACATTTTTTATTTTAAAAAATGTTTAAATGCGCCGAAAATTTTTGAGAAAATTACATTTTTTGAGTCAAATTAAACTAAAATCGTGAATATCAACAGTATTATAGAACGGCAGGCAAAATTTTTTAAGAAAATTGCAATAAAAACTGCATTTTTTACTTAAAATTAAACTAATTAAATAAAAATCTATCAATCAACTTTTAAGGAGCATTGTAGTTCTGTAGTGTCAAAAATAAGTTATTATACCAACTATTTATCTTGTTGTTCTGGTTATCTGTCTCTCTGGTCAAAGCTGACTATATATAACACATTAATACTACCACATTTTAATTATAGTGCAACTATTTTGTATACACTGAATAAAAACGAATTACAGCGTCTTCAAACACTCCAAAATAGTTCAATGAGAATAATACTGAATTGTTCAAAATATACACCAATTCGAAAAAATGCAACAATGTTTACAATGGCTGCCTGTAGTTGATTATTTTGAACTAGTTGTGTTAGTCTTTATTTTTAAAATAAAAAACGGACGCGCGCCCTCATATCTAAGGCATAAGTTAGTTTATAGTAATGCAATTCACAATGTAAATACTAGACAACAAAATAATTTTTTTATATCTCAAAGAAAAACAAAGAATGGTCAAAATTCGCTCTTTTTCAACGGAGTCAATTCATTTAATAAGTTGCCTCAGAGCATTAAAGATGCTTGCTCAGTCAATAACTTTAAAAAGAAATTAAGAATATATTTACTTAAAAGATGTGGTATATACAATGATTAGATAGGTTTTGTTTTTCTCTCTGCCACTTTATGTTTGTCTATTGTTATATTTTTGGTTGTTCTATATAGTCTCTGTTTATATATTTTTTATTATTATTTTGCTTTTATTATTCAATCAATCAATCAATCGTTTATTAGCAGTAAGCTCTTGTGAAAATACAATTTACAAAAAAATAATACAAATAAGTGTAAATTTAAACAAATTACAACAAAATTTAAGCCTATAAAGAAAATATAAGGTCACACAATTAAAGCTTAATACATGTCACAAATAGTAATATACAAAGATTCATCAACAAAATAAATACATCACACATAAATAAGTTATTTTTAAAGCTTTAGCTACCTACCTATTTTATTGTATTTTTTATGTACATGTGTCCTTTGGAAGAGAGTTAAACAATTTCAGTCCTTCGGTAAATAAGGTATTGCATGCTGCATTATCATAAGTTATATAGAAATCCTGTAAATGACTGGATCTTTATTCCGATTATGTATTTGACGAGGGGTAAATCACTGGCTAAAATTTGTACACCAGACTACACACAAGCTGAAGACTACACGGATTACACGATGATTACACAGACTACACGGTGATTACACAGACTACACGGTGATTACACAGACTACACGGTGATTACACAGACTACACGATGATTACACAGACTACACGGTGATTACACAGACTACACGGTGATTACAAGGACCTGAAACTCGTTAGGTATATAAAAATTGATAATTTTTTTAGATTTTGTTATTTTTTTTTATTAGATTTAGAATTTTTTTCTGACATTCTCATTTTTTTTTTAATTCAATTAGGGATAACTTCGATCCCGATCTCGTTTTCTAAAACCAAGTATAAAACAAAAAAAATCTCCCACCATTTCGATGACCAAACTCGAAAAAAGGTATATTAAAAATGACTAAAAGGTACATCAGAAAAGCTTCTTTAAAAGTAAAAATTAAAAAATTTAAACTTAAAAAAATGTCCGACTTAAAAAAAAACATTTAAATGTATAAATAAAATTACTTTTTATTTTTTTATTAAACCAAATTTCGGTGCCTCTCAATAAGCACAAATGTAGTGCTAATTCTATATGTTGGTCCCTCTATTTTGATAAGGAAGAAAAATGGCAGACATAAAGAATTAGAACTGAATTTACGCTTACTCAATGTGTAAACCCAGCCTAAGACTCTTTTTCGTGCTGTAATAAGATCTGGGTTAGGTATCAAAAAATTGAGAAAGTATTATTTCACAAAGGCTTCCGCTTATGTATGACATATAATACAATTAAGCGTATGTACTTTAGCCTAAAATTAATTTAAAATTTTATTTGTAACTTTTTTTTAAAAATTACATAGATTTGAAGTTTATGTCGTGATTTTAATAAAACCTTCCCAGAATTTCCCTCAAACCCTTTCCTATGTCCCTGTTTATTTTTTTATATTAAACCCCAAGTGCTTTTTTTAATATGGAGGAATTCATTGGCGGGGTCGAGGTTTTTTTTTTCGTTTTTTAGAAATTGCCTCCTTCTGCCACTTTAAGTTAAATAAAACTTCTTCTATCTGTTTGATTTTAACATCTGATGGAACGGGATGAAACGGGCTTTATAACAAGCGGGTTATTTCGCATGGGTCCCCCAGGAACAAGGACTTAGTGGGCATCAAAATTGTAAAATATGAATTTTATTTTCAGTTGTAAAATGGCTACCCAAACTTTGGACCTATAGATCAGGAAGTATTTAGGGGATGATTTTGATTAGACCTATATTTTCTGATTTCGACTATTATTGTCTATTATTTTATAACTCAACTTATTCAAAATTTTAAAAATGATTTTTGTTCTGAAGGTATTATGTTGAATTTTTTTGCTTATTTTAATATGAATTTCTATAGCGCCCTAAAGATTTTATTGAATAAAAACGCCATTTTCTCCAATTTTAAATGAGGAACTTGTCTAAATTTATTATTTAAGCCTACCCATGACGTCATTTTCAGAAATTTAATGATGGCGGTCCATAGGGGCGGTTAGTCCAGGAGAATTTTGCAAATCTCATAAAGTACATTTTGTCGTACTTGCTCATAAACGGGTCGTAAGGTATACCTTTCACGACTCCATCTGCAAGATTCAAAATGGCGCCCTGGAGACAGAAATAGACCAGGAGAACTTTGGGATATTTTGGTGTAAACTGTCGAAGATCATTCAAGTAATATTATATGTTTTGGATATTAAACCTGACGTGAGTTCCTTTTTAAAAAATCTTTAAAAAAACAGCCCCCCCCCCTTCTTCTAATTGCAGACAATGGTTTTACATTTTAACAAAATTTACATCTAATAATACAGTGATTAGTTATTAAGCTTTTACTTGGCATACTCACCCTTTTAATTTTTAATGTAATTAATAGATCTACTAGGCCGTGCTGACCGTATAAAAAAAACTTAGACGTTTGCCGTTACTTTCTGGACAAGATAAGGTGCAATTAGTTTTCATAGTGACGATTTTTACATTAATTTTATTTTTGCTTTTGCTAAAAAATAATTAAGGTAAGTAAAACTAGTCAAGTTATTTAAAAAAAGGATAATCGTTTTTAATCGACAATTTTTGATTAGAAACCATGGTGTCGCAGTTTATTCAAATATTTGAAGAGGAATTTTTAATTCATGAGTGCGGGGGGTTGGTAAATCTTTATTTAAAAATAGCCACCAAAAATTTCGGGAAGAGGTAGTGACATAATTACATTGGAACTAAGTGGCAAGACTTTGGGTGGGGTCTTTGCAGATGCAATAATCAGTAAACAAACTTGTTGGTGAATATTTTCATCCCTATAAAAAATAAGACATTTAAATAAACAACTACCAGCCCCACGCAGTCATGAATTAAAAATTTCTCTTCAAATAGTTGAATAAATTGCAAGATTATGTTTTCTAAAAAAAATTCAAAAATTGTCGATTAAACACGATTATCCTTTTTTAAATAACTTTACTAGTTTTATCAACCTTAATTATTTTTCAGCAAATACATTTATTGTAGATCTGCTCATGAAATTAATAAAAGTTCCACAGTAATCCAAATGAGGCGCTATTATCGTTTTATAAATTGTTATTCTAGTAAATAAGGATACTCTATTACTCAGTCTGTATAAAAAACCAATCTTCTTTGCCATTTTTTTCTTAATTAAATATATTCACAGTGTGAATTTAACTTAAGTTCGGAGTCAATAATAAAACCCAAGTATTTAAAAACTTCAACTCTTTCTATGACAACTCCATTCATTATTACATTAGGACCAGTTTCTTTCCTATAATCGTACACTTTGTTTTCTTTGTATTCAACACTAATCCATTATTATTCAACCATTCTGATAAGTTCTCTAGATCTTTATTCAATATCATTATAATTTTATTTATTTCTTCTGGATCTCCCACTATATAAATCATGGTGTCATCTGCAAATAATTTAATCTTACAATTTTTAACATGTTTCGCAATGTCATTAATAAATATTATAAATAGTAATGGGCCCAATGTACTTCCCTGAGCTACACCAAATTTGACTTTTAAAACATTTGATTTGGCTTGGTTATATTTTACACTTTGATGTCTACCTGTGAGCAATTCTTTACAAATTCTCAGAGCTCTGTTTTCTATACCATATATATTTAATTTCTTCAGCAGCAGAAGACAATTTATTGTTTCGAATGCACGTTTCAAGTTTAGAAATACTGCAACAATTACCTTTTTGCTATTTATAATATCAAATTTCCATTTAGAGATTGTATACTGCAATGCTGTTTCACAAGAATGTGCCTTTCTAAAACCCGATTATTCTTTTATGAAAATATTTGCTTCATTAATGTAATTAACAAGTTGCTCCTTTATTACCAGCTCCAATATTTTTTCGTACATCGGTAAGGTATTGATGGGTCGAAACTCTGCACAATTTTGTGTGTTTGGAACTTTTTCTATGGGGACTATTATTGACTCTTTCCAGCTGTTTGGGAACTCTCCTTTTTCTAGACACATATTTATAAGATTGAGCAAATGGTGACCAGCAACATCAAACGCAGCTTTAATTATTCTTAAGTCTATGCCATTCTTATCACAGTTATTCTTTTTTAAGCAATTGACGATTTCTTTCAGCTTCTTAAACGTAATTTTCTTAAAACTAGTTAGTCTGTGGCTTGGTTTGGATATTAGTCTCAGTATTTGGTCAAAGTGTCCACTGTCCTGCCGGTTCGTTTCATTTACTATATCTTGACTGCTACTCACAAAATAGTTATTAAAAGAATCTGCAATGTTAACATCATCAGATATAAATTTATCAAACTTGATTTGATTTGAACTTAATTTTTGCTTCCAACTAATTAGTTCTTTTAGCACCTTCCACATTGCTTTTCCATCTCTTTTGTTTTGATCAATTTTTTCTTCATAATACTTTTTTGTTTCTTCTCTTATTTGCGCTGTTACTCCGTTTCTTACTTTTTTATAGTTTCTCCAATCGTCTTCATTTTTTGAGTTTTTTGCTAATTTGTAAAGACTGTCCCTATGTTTAATGTTTTCAATCAATTCCCGACCAAACCAAATTTTTTGTTTAAAATTATTAAAAACTTTTTTGTCTTGAAAAGGCGCATGAATATTCAGTGCTCTTACAATATTATTTACAAATTGCCAAGTTATTTACATCTGTTTCATATTGGCGCCAGTCCATGCTGATTAATGTCTTCTGAAAGTTTTCCTTTTGAAAATACTTCTTTTATTAACAGTTTTCTTTTTATTCATTCGAAGGTTCTTATTTGGCATATTAATTGTAATAATAGAGTGATCTGATATTTTGAGTTCTTCCGATATTTTGTGTAGTATTGTTTTTTCATTGGCAATTACGTAGTCAATCAATGTTTGTGTATTTTTTGGGATTCTTGTATACTCGGTAACTATCTGTCTTAACCCAAAGAAATCAATTAAGCCCCTAATTCTATTACTGTAAGTTGACTTAATACTTAGGTCGATATGGTACAATTATGTTGAAGTTATTCTTCCATTTGTTCTTCTAAAAACACAACATATTATATAAGATGACTTCATTACAGAAATTTTGAGTGCAACAAGCCAAGCATTCATTTGAAGAGAAGTATTAATAAGCTGTTGGTAGTTAATGTTAGTATTTACGTATATTGTTACCCCACCAGTATGCCTACTTCTAGATCTACAGTTTACCGATCTAAAACCATCTATATCAAACTCGACATCATCAATTTCCTCAATTATATGAGTCTCTGAGAAACAAAGTACCCACGGCTTTAATAATTTTATGTTTTCCCCAATAATAGATAATTTTAACAACAGGCCTCCTGCATAACTGTAGAAAAATCAATGTATCATTTTTACTTATTGAGTAACGTTGGTTGTGTCTAAAAAAGAAACACTATTATTTATGTTGTTGTTATCGTCAATAAGAACAATTTTTCTTAAGTTGCAAATATTATTTGAAATACTTTTAAAGCTATCTATGTTATTAACAATGATCTTTGCTACTTTGTTTAAACCTTTGATGTTCAAATACTTACTGTCTTTTCTATAATCTCTTTTTTCCAGTTCATTATAAAGCTCTACATAATTAATTTGATCTGTAAACTGCTTAAATCTCTTCACAGTTTTAAATATAAAATTATTTATTTTATCTATTCTCTTCAGTTGCTCTACTCTATTTGAATTAAATGGAATTGAACATATTAATAGGTTTGTTTGAAAACACTTATTAACTAAAAGCGACATTTCACTTAGAGTTAAAAATGTGTTATTAATTCCTGCCAAAACTACTACATAATCTAGACTATTGAAATCCCTAATAAAACTATCAACCTCATTAAAAACTTTATAAAATTTAGCGTACGGCTTAATGATTACCTGCAAGTTTTTCTGTCCTAAATATTTCATTAACGGTCCATACAAAAACTTTTCTGTGTCGTCTGTTAACACTCTAGGTTTAGGTTTTTCTTTATTCAAATAAACGTTTTCATTTGGTTTCTCAATATTCAAATTTATTTTATTTCCACAATCTTTTCTAAATTGTTTGATGTCATTTGCATACACTACATTTTCTTTTTCTAAGAGATCAATGCTTACTATCCGCCTTCTTTCCTCCTTCATTTCTTGTAATCAGTTTGTTAATCATAACTACGTATTCTTCAATTTTTTTTTGCGATTCTTCAACATGTCTAACATTTACCATCATTTCCTGTTTGAACTTTTTATTTTCTTCCATGAATTTATAGAGCTCTAAGTTAGCATTATCTCCATCCAATGTCTCCAGCATTGAACTAAAATTATTATCAATCTTTTGTTTCTTAGATATCTCGGATAATGTTGTAATATCTTGTCTTAAAGCATGTATAATGTTATCGTTATCTTTAATATTCTGCTTTAAGTTAAAATTTTCCATTTTGGTTGCCTTAAGTTCAGATGCTAAGCTATTAGCCTCAGCCTCTAAGTGTTCATTCCGCTGTTTCAACCTTTTATTGTTTTTATTTTCAACTTCTTATCTTTATCTTCCTTTGCCCTCTGGGTTTCACAAGTTTCGCCTTTAAGGTTTTTTACTTCCTTGTTTATTTTTTGAAACTTCTTGCTCACTTCTTCATTTTTATTTTGTTCAGCTTTAAGTTCTTGTTTCGCCTGCAGTAATTTTGCTTCAAGGTCATTTATTACATTAGTTTGTTGTTTTATTTGATTTTCCATGGACTTTTCTGCTGCGAACACATAATCTTAGAAGTCGATAGTTCTTCTCTTTAGTCTATTGATTAACTCTTCTTTGCCTACAATTATCTTTTTAATTCATTATTCTCCATTTCCATGCTAGCCTTAGTTTCCTCATGTTCATTTTCCATCAAAGTTAAATGTTCTTTCAGCTTTTTAATTTCTTGAAACATATTATTTGTTCTTTCTTCACCAATACACATTTTTCTGAATATTTCTTTACACCCATTAAAATAAAAATTTAAACTTCTTTCTGCTAAAGCCAGAGTGTGTGCTTCTGTGGTCTTAAGCCCTGCACACTTTTTACAAAAAGTCAAGTTACAGGAATCACATTCAGACCCAAATAGCTCACTTTCATTTCACATTATTATACATGTGTGTTTGAAAGTTTGAGACTATGATGTGGTTGAAATTAACTCTAAACTACAATCAATTCCTAAGGCTACGTACTTATATACTGTGAGAAATCACTCAACCTTGAAGTTTAAGAAGTTGGCTCCGCCCAAGGAGGGGCTTCCAAATATTTGGGATTTCAACACTTGGTTTACTGAAAATACCCTGATTCTGCCCAATAAAGGCAGCTTCAAGGAATTTTCGTTTCTTCCAGTGTGACTCCTTGTGCAAAACCTTTGCTTCTGCCCACTTCTTTCTGTGTTGTTTTGACCATGCATGTTCAGCAATTCCTGATTTCGTTGTTTCACCTTTTTGGGTATTCGTCTGATGTTCCTTAAGCCTAACAGATAGTGGTCTTTTAGTTTCGCCTATGTATGATTCACCACACTCACAAGGAACTTGGTAAATGCATTCCTTATTTTGTTTGTTCTCCGGTTTTGTTTTACTGAGAAGGCTTCGAATTGTATTACTAGATTTAAAAGCTGTTTTAATATTAAAGTTTTTCGCTACTCTTCGAATTTTCTCTGATACTCCTTTAACATATGGAATTGTAAAGAATGCATTTGCCTGGTATTGGTCTTGTAATCTCTGTCCTGTTTGTTGAAATTTAGAAATAGTATCTGTTATAAGCTTAAGGCTGTAACCATTCTGCTGCAGATCCTTCTTAATGTTTCTTTTTTCGATTTCTAAGTCATGAGAATTGTTACAAATTTGAACGGCTCTGTTATACAAAGTTTTGATTATGCCTCGTTTGGTTGTAGCAGAATGATTTGAACCTTGATTTAAATATTGTCCTGTGTGAGTGGGTTTGGAATGAAGTGGGCAGAAGCAAAGGTTTTGCAGAATGAGTCACACTGGAAGAAACGAAAATTCCTTGAAGCTGCCTTTATTACTACTACTACTACTACTGATCGAAACGTCGTGTATAAATAAAATATAGACAATGGAAATCCGAAACACAGAGTTAATTTCATTATACATGTTTGTTGTGGATTTTATGACTATTTTATAAATATTTTTGTTATTTTACTTTGTTTGTTTTTTCTATATATACGTATTGTTTGTATGACTATACAGGGTCAGTCCATATCAAGTCAACCAGGGTATTTTACCACACCATCTCCGATGTTGATGATTTTTAGTATACATGTTTTTCCTACCAAAAAACTGGAAAATCCAAAATTTCAGACTTTTTTGACCAGTTGTTTATTTTGAATTAATTTTTGAAAGTCGAAAAAGTCACTTATTTGTCCTTAACATGTGCGCACAAAATTAGGAATATCCAAAGAACCACTTATAATAGAAAAGTAGGTGAAGGTTCATTTTAAAACTCTTATAAAGACCTTTCATATGAGAATATTGCATAACATATATTGAAAAAAAAAATAAAAAAAAAATTTTTGATTTTTTTTTTGAAAAATTTCAAAAAGGCCATTTTTAATTTTTTTCAAAAAATTATATTATTTTCTTTAAAGTGTTATTAAACTATTCACAAAATTTTGAGATGGACAAATCATGGGTTCAATGTGAAAAAATTTATTAAAAATGTCACATGCATGAAAAATCGCCTATGAATAGACAATGCATTTTGGTAATTAGAAGAATATAATGGGGTTTAAAGCGATATTATAAAAATATTTAACAATATTTTATTTAATAAAAAATTATATCCTACGTTTCATTCTGTATCAGTAATCAGATTAACATTGCCCCCCATTGTAATATTTACTTACAAAACCTCTTTTCCACCGGAGACGTACTATTGGATGTTCCAATTCTTAGGAAAATATGCCTGTATAAACCTGCCAATACTTTTGTGAAATACTGCCTGTTTATTCCTGTTTAACATTAAGGACACACCTCCTTCATTTTATTGGTCTGTTTAGGTACATTGTGGGGATTTGCTGACATGAAAATTCCTGCATAAATTGATTTTAAATTTTTGGCAAGTATCTTCCTGATACAGCTCCAAATAATCGATACATAATAGTTCGACTGAAGGTTTAGCAGAAGTCATCTCTGTGTAATTTTAAAAGTTTCAACTATGGGTGAGGCAAGTGGATGGACTAAATATAAAGTAAAGTGCTGTGATCCACTAGAGTTAAAAATCAAGCATTTTGGGAAATTAAGAAATGTGACCAAGTGGATGTGCAGTTACAAAAATGTCAAAATGGGAATGAAAATCTGTGATGGTTGTAGACTAAAGCTTTCAAAGGAGTTTAAGGCATCTGAAAAAGATGAGGCAGGGTAAGTAACAAATAGTATTTTTTAATATAAAATTAATAAACTAAACCAATTGCGTCAAGTACGGAGTGGAAAAATCTCATGGCATTATTTTGCATGGCATTTTGAGAATACAGACATTATGTACAAATTTCTTGGCATTATGTACACATTTTGGGTCAGCTGTTACCCCCTTTTTAAGTTCTTATAAAAAACTAACTTTTTAAATTTTTTTAGACCCAGTCAAGTTCCAGAAAATGATCCAGATTTTCAAGATCCTGCTGAATCATTTACTCTTTTAAACAAGTCATTGGAGCTTCTTGGTGTGTCGCCGATTAAAAGAAAAAATGTATACAAAGAAAAAATTGTACAGCATACAATTGCGAAAGCATTTACAAAGGAATCTGATTCAACGATAGTAAAGGAATGCCAGAGTGACGAAAGTGAAATGATTAAGCAGTTAAAGGACAAATTTTTAAAAACCGAAAAGAGGAGTGAGAAAATACTAGTTTTATCATGTTTACCTCAAAGTTGGAGTAGAAAGAAGATTGAAGAAGAATTTGGAGTTTCTCAATATTTGGCCAGAGCTGTAAAACAGTTAGTTAAGGACAATGGGATATTATGTTCTCCTAACCCCAAACCGGGAAAGACCCTTAGTGATAGAGTGGCCCAAATAGTGGTAGATTTTTACCAAAGGGATGACATTAGCAGGACCATGCCAGGTAAAAAAGATTATGTTGTTATCAGAAAATATTGAGCTGAAAAAGAATATGTACAAAAAAAATTAGTCTTAGCTAATTTAAAAGAAATTTATGCATTGTTTAAAACTGAGTACCCCAATGAAAAAATTGGGTTTTCAAAATTTTGTGAACTGCGACCCAAAAACTGTATATTGGCAGGAAAAAGTGGGACTCATACTGTACGTGTATGTACTATACATCAAAATATAAAACTAATGCTCAATGGCTCCAAATTAAATAAGCTATATGATGAAAATAACAGGCCTCTTGCAATATCTTATCATGATTGCCTTTATAAACTAATCTGTAATCCACCTTCAGTGGACTGTTTTTTAAGCAATAGATGCAAGCAATGTCCTGGAGTAGAACAGTTTAAAAATACGTTAATAGAAAAATTTGAGGAAGAATTAATTGATGACGTCTCATTTAAAAAGTGGGTCTCAGTAGATAGGTGTACTATGGAAACCGTTGTTAAGAAAAGAGATGATTTTGTCCAGGAATTTACTGATGATCTTGTAAAACTTAAATCACATTCTTTTATTGCAAAAATGCAAAAAGAAAGATACAATGAAATAAAAATTAACCTTAAACCTGGAGAGTCTTTGATCACTTGCGACTTTGCGGAAAATTATTCCTTTGTTATGCAAGATGAAGTCCAGTCTTATCATTGGAATAACAGCCAGGCAACCCTCCACCCTTTTGCCATTTATTTTCTAAGTGATGGTAAACTGCACAACCTGAATTATGTGTTTATTTCGGAAAGCTTGACACATAATACAATTGCATTTCATTTATTTTTAAAAAAATTAATGCCTGATTTAAAAATCAAAATACCAGGACTTAACAAAATTTTTTATTTTTCGGATGGATGTGCTGCGCAGTACAAAAACAAAAAGAATTTTCTGAATATATGCCTGCATAAAAAAGATTTTGGTGTTGAAGCAGAGTGGCATTATTTTGCCACCTCGCATGGCAAAAGTGCCTGCGATGGCTTGGGAGGAACTGTTAAAAGACTTGCTGCCAAAGCCAGTTTGCCGAGGCCCTATGACAATCAAATAATGACACCTCTACAATTGTTTACTTGGTGTGAAGAAAACATATCTGGCATTGATTTTAAATATTGCACAGAAGCAGATTATACAAATCATGAAATAATTTTGAATAAAAGATTTGCGGAAGTCTTAACAATACCGGGGACACAAAAAATTCATGCTGTAATTCCTCTTACAGAAAGCACGTTTTTGGCAAAACAGTTTTCTACATGCTTAGAGGTCGAAACACATAATCTTTTTAAAGGTGGAAGCATTATTTTGCAAAATATCGAGTCAGGGTTTGTCACTGTAGAATATGACAGTGCTTGGTGGCTGGCTTGTGTCTTGGGGAAAAATAATGAGAGCGGAGAACTGAAAGTAAGCTTTCTTCATCCACGAGGACCTGCCTCATCATTTTTTTACCCAACACCTCAAGATATTTTAATTATTAAACCAGAAAGTCTTATAAAAAAAGTTGAACCCAACACTGCTACTGGCAGAACTTACAATGTCAGCAAAAAAGAAATGTCAGATTCATCAGAAATTCTTAAAAGAAAGTTAAAAAAATAAATTTAAGGTATATAGTTAGTCTTAGTGTTTTCTGTCTAATTTTTATCAACGAAGTAGAAAAGTTTGTTTATTTCTTTTGCGAGTTTAAAATAAAATAATTTGTAGATAAAGCCTCTGGGTATTTTTTAAAACCTGTATCCATCCAACAAATTTATTTATTTTAATATCCAGTGCACTATTGGTGCTCCTAAAATATGTTTATTTTTTTAAATGCATGATTTTTAATGTACTTAATATTTTTGATATTTTTTTTGACATTGAACCCATCATTTCTCCATCATAAAATTTTGTGGATAATTAAGTAACACTTTGACCAAAATTATATATTTTTTTCAAAAAAATTAAAAATGGCCTTTTTGAATTTTTCAATTTTTTTTTTCAATTTTTTATTTTCAATTTTTTTTTTGTTAAAATTATGTTGTTATATTTCATAAAAAAGAGCTTCAAAATGACTTTAAAATGAGCCATTTATTACTTTCCTAGTGTAAGTGGTTCTCGAGATATTGCTAGTTTTGTACATTCTTGTTAAGGTCAAAATGCTGACTTTTTTATTTTGAAAAATTAAAAAAAAAAAACTACGAATCAAAAAAATCTAAAAATTTGCATTTTCAACTTTTATGGTAAGAAGAAAATATATACCATATATGGTCGCGTAAAATTTTTGTGATTTTTTGGTTGATTTGATATGGAATGACCCTACAGTGATTTTAACTCTGTATAAAAATGTGAACATTTTTTATCCATTTTTTATTGTGTTAGCCTGTAACAAACTGTTATACCTTCCTTTTAGACTTTAGACTTAAATTTTTAGCTAAATAAACGATGGTTATTATTATTATTATTATTATTATTATTATTAATGTTTTCAAAGCGCAGCAGGCGAAAATCTTTTAAGAAAATGACACTACAAATGCCACTTTTAACAAAAAATTAAACTAATACTGTAAATATCAAAGGTGTTATAGCGCCGCAATTTATGCCCTAGTTTTGAACAATATCGCCACACTTTTTCACTGCCTCGAAAATGTTATCAGGATGTTTTGATTTAAGCTTTTGCCTACAATATTCTTTCCAAATAATGACTTCTCCCAATAAAACTTCCAGAATTTGTGTTTTGGATTAATCAAAAAGTTTATAGTATTTGGGAAACGGCTTTAGTTAATTTTGCCTTGATTTTGGCTTCACGTTGTATAAAACTTTGTATGAACATGTTCTGGTCAAAAATACTTTTTTATGTCCGAAATGATTTTGTCTAAAACTTGTTTATAAATAGAAACTCTATAATACTGTTCCGTATTTCCAATATCGTGGTTTTCGTGGTAAGTACTTTATGCGTTTGTTTATTCATGGTGTGACGAATTCAGGGTCAAACTGTCCCAAAATACTGTGGAGGGATTCTAGATAGAATGTCTTTAAAGCAGGGTTGACTGCCCCGTGGATAACACAAAAAAGCCCACTGGGTTTTTTGGGTAAAACCCTAAAACCCACTTAAAAAAACACGTAGGGCTTTCTTAAAAGTGGGTTTTTTCATTATTAATAAAATAAATAAACGCAAAAAAGGTATATTATTACCAGTCGTTTGAATCTGATCGTAAGTTTCCATAAACTTGCGCTGCAAAGCTTTTTCTAATCCCAAGCAATTTCTTATTTTATTATTTCAAATAAGACCCTAAGTTGAAATGTCTTTTCAAACTCTACTTTTATTACTGGATTCTAAAACCCCAGTTCATTCTGAAGCACTCTTTTCACCGCTACTCGTAGGCATTTTCGTTTCTAGAAAAATGGTTTAGATTTAATAACCTCGAAAAAAACGAAAACTTGCAGTTACTTACAGTGTAGTAAATACACAAACTCTAAAAATAATTTTTTTTAGGTTTGTTTACATTAAGAAAATATGATAGGAACATCGCATCCGCATAAAGCGCTGGTCAAACTAAACCAAAACTGTATAAAATATATCGTATTTTATAGCTGATAAACGATCACGAGAATAAGTCCTAATTTTAAAGAAGAACAACAATCTGTATATAATATAAAAAGAAAACCATAAAAAACCTCATAAAACCCATTTATAAAACCCAAAAAAGCCTAGTGGGTTGGGTTTTATATAAAAAACCTGTTTTTTTTTCCAACCCTGCTTTAAAGGAATGTTCTGCAGTTACTCGTTTTTTTTCCAAAAATTTCAAGGTTACCACCAGCATCCTGGGACCGCCACTGACATGTTGACAGGAATGAAATCAATAATTTCAAAAATTTTATACAAGCAAATTAAAAGCAAAAAACAGATTGCTAAGTGTTTTGTAGGTTCAGAAATAAAAAATTGATTCTATTAAACCTTATTTTCTTTAAGAACAAACTACAAAAAATTAAAGTATATAAAACAAAACATCAAAAAAGTGAGGTGCTTAGTGATTGTTATGACTATAACAAAGACAAGTATGAACAGTGAGCAATTTTTAAGACTAAAACTATAACTAACACTATAACAAAGCAAATACTAATCAAGTGACTAAGACTATGCCTTGTATGAACGATTCTTAAATTGGATATGGCCGGGCAAAATGGTTATGGTATACAACCTACATAAAAAATTTAAACCATAAGTATTATGGAACGCCTATGGTTTATCAAACCAGGAATTTATCAGACCACATTTAATAAAAATTTTCATTGTAAGAACGATTCCATAAAAACTGCAATTTGTTAAACCAATTTTGACTATTTCTTTGTGTATGGATGTTTGCATGAAAATCATCCATTTTTCAATTCAATTTTCTTTTTGGAAAAATTCTGTCAAATTAAAATAAAAACATGTTTATTTTGTTGGTAAGGTTATTCTTAGTCATACTTGGTATATATGTATTTATTTTTGGAAATAATACAATTTTTGCAAATAGGCTGGAAACGGGAAAGAAAAAATAGATATATATATATATATATATATATATATATATATATAAAAGATATATATTTAAATGAAAAAAAAAAGTTTTTTTCTTCATAAAAGCAAAGCAGAATACTTCTAAGAACATATTTTTTTATATAAAAAAAAACAAAGCTTCTAATCCTAAGAGCAGGCTTTAAGATCTCGTCTGATCGGACACCAATGCAGCAAAAGGCTTATAGAAAAGCTAAATTGACATTGGACAGCAGAAAGACAGCTGGAGAGGTGGACCTGGTTATTAAATATTGCAATGGCTTGCCTGTTGTTGACGTTGAGCAACAACAAAAAAACAGGTTACCACCCCATTAACTATATTTTTTCGAAATGTAAGAGGTCTTCGAACTAAATTAATGGACCTTTTGAAAGCTGTAGCATGTTGTGCTTTTGACATACTTATTCTGGTGAAGGGCAATCTAAACAGTGACTTTTCTGACAGTGAGGTGAAATGTGATGGTTTTAGATAATTTAAAACCCTTACAAGTAGTCCAAAACTATGTATTAAAAGTAATTTTTAAAAAGAATAAACTTTATCCTACTAAGCAGCTTTTATCTCTCTGACATTCATCAACTTTTTATACTATCTGCATGTACTTATATGTACAAAATTCAAATTAATTAATCAACTTCACAATATAATATAAAAATGTATCACTACCAAAAAATAATAAAACTTTAAGCCTGAAATCATTACATTACCTTGCCTCTATATATAAAAACCACCGTCTTGAAAACTTATGGTAAATATCTAAATAGGCAAATTTGTAATTTTACAGCTTAAGTTTGAGTTCCAAATGCAGTATTTAATAGTGACATGTATTTAGTTTTTTTTCTTATATTATTAATTATTATGTACCTGACTTAACTGACTGTTAATCTTAGTTTATAGGCACAAGAACATAATAACAAACACTAAAAATAATTAACACTTATAAAAATTTCAAAATAAAACAGTTTAAATGTAACACATACAGATGATAAGTCATCTAGGTGTTAGAGAAAACATTGTACTAATGGAGGAAACATTTTGTAAGTGTATTAAAACATATTGTAATTTAATAAAATCTGAAATAAATATATTTGATACTTGATACTTTAACATATTTAGAAGTGATAGAAATTTGAGGACTAGCAAAAAGGTCAGTGGTGGAAGTGTGTTAGTATTTATCAATAATAAACTGAAATCACAATACATCAGTATAGCAGAAGACAGAGTAGAGCAGTTGTATATCTTATGCCAAATAAATTCAACCAAATTTTTAGTGGGTGGAGTACACATACACCCACAATCGCCTCGAGAAATTTATGCCTGGCACTGCGCAATGGCCAAAAACATAAGTCAACAATATTCTGGGTTGAATATGTACCTGCTTGGGGATTATAACCTACCCAATGCTTTATGGTCTAATGATGAGTTCAGAAACATGGTGCAATGTCCAGGTGGAGACTCGGCAATAGAAGTAGCTCAGTCTTTCGGATATCTCAAGTTTTTTCAACATAACAACATACCAAACTATCAAAATGTTTATTTAGATTTAGTATTTTCTAATGTTAAGTATTTAGTAGTAAGCAGGGCCAGTTATTTACTTTTAGATGCATAATGTTATCTCTGTATCTCATGTATACCAATATGAATGAATGAAACACAGTACAAGGGACTTCATGAAAATTAACTCTATCAAAACATCATATTTTTCCTATGTCCGTACTCATCTAGAGTATGCTGCATCAGTATGGAGTCCAAACTACATATTAAAATATGGGGATTATTTGTAATGAAACGCACAGGTGACCTATGATAACTAACTGACTGTTTTTATTTATTATTCAGACAAAGGAAAAGTTCTTATCTTATATGTATTATTGTTCTCGTTCTTAAACAAAAGAAAACTGATTCATCACTCGATATATATATTCAATCGATACTGTATATAGTACCGCATGTTTTATTTACATGCTGTGATTATTATAAGGTCGTAAGTACATATTTATTTTTGTTACTTTTTGCTATGTATATGAATATAAATTAAATTCATATTCCAACACTCCCACTCAAAAAGTGGACCAAAATATTACAACTGTTTTATATATATTTCAAGGAAACATTTCTTTTAAAGAAAAAAAAATAAACATCTAATTTAATTTTTTAGATTACAAAAAGAACTTTTAATAACTATACCAATATCTTCTAATTATTATTTCGAAATCTATAAAAGATTATATTTAATTGATATCTGTAAATACTTAAAACACGAAAATCTTTCCTATTTTTATGTAGTTTATTTAATTCCCAATTGCAGTCTAATTTGTATAAATTTTTGAGCTGGCAGTGGTTTTGTAAATATGTCTGCTTGTTGTTGTCCTGTAGAAATATATTTCAACATAATATTTTGTTGCTGTATTTGTTGCCTTATATAATGATACTTTATGTCTATATGTTTTGATTTTTTGCAATTTGCAGGATTGTTTGCTATAGATATACAACTTGTATTATCTTCATATAAAAGTAATGGCTTTGTTAGTTCAATATGCATGCTTTTTAAAAGATATTTGAATCATTTTGCCTTTAATCATTTTGCCTCACGCACGCTTTCAGAAACAGCCATATATTCAGCCTCAGTCGAAGATGCTGCGACTGTATGCTGACGTTTAGAATTCCACGAAATTGTACATAAATCAAATGCTTTAAATAAATAACTAGTAGTGCTCTTTCTGTCAATCTCACAATTTGCCCAATCAGAGTCTGTATAGCCAACTAGTAAATCAGAAAAAAAATTATTTTCCTGTTTATGTTAATTTTAAATTTATAATCCCTTGTATGTACCTTAAAACTCTTTTTAAATTTTTTCACAACTCTTCACCTTTTTTTTTTTTGAAATCTACTTAAAATATTGATTGCCGCACAGAGATCAGGTCGTGTACACACCATTACATACATCAAGCAACCAATTAAATTTCTACAAGGTATTACTTTCCTGGTTCAATGCTTGAAAATTTAGCTTTGGTTGTAATAGGGTGTCCACCGGGTAGCAATCTACCACTTTAAATTTATTTAAAATTAACTTTAAATAGTGGCTTTGGTCTGTAGTTAAAGTATCACAAGTTCTTTCAATTTTGATGCCTAAGAAGAGCTTTACTGATTTTAAATCTTGCATTTTAAAATGTATTGTTAAAATTTGTTTTTTGTACAATAACGTGTCTGTTGTTTTAGTTCTAATTGAAACATCCTCTACATGCAAAACAATGTAGACATTTTTAAAAATATCATTTTTATTCAAGATATATTGGCATGGATCAACTGCAGAATTTTTAAAACCGATTGATTTTAGGAACTCATCTAATCTTTCATACCAGCATCTAGAGGACTGCTTTAAACCATATAAATATTTTAGTAATTTTCATACTTAACCCTCTTTTGCTTTTACTCCTTTACGAACAGTCATATAGATCTATTCTTTCAGAATTACATTTAGGAATGCCGTTTTGACATCCATATGGTGTACTTGCAGTTGATATTGATTTGAAAATGCTAGGATATACCTTAATGTAGTCATTCTCGCTACTGGCGCAAAAGTTTCATTATAGTCACATAAGTATTTTTGAATAAAACCTTTTGCTACCAAAGGAGCTTTATATCTACTGGGGTTGCCTAGCTTATAATTTTTTTTTATATTAAATACCCATTTGCACTGTACTATATTTTTATTTGATGGTTTATTTACTAAAATCCAAGTATTATTTAACAAAAGTGAATCGATTTCTTCTTTTACCGCTTGCTCCCACTTACAACGCTCGTCCATATTTTTAATATCTGAAAAACTATTTGGAAGTTTTGTAGTATATGTTTCTAGATTTAAAATATAACTATACATTTCATCGTACTGATTTTCGTTGTAAGAGACAATAGGTTTATTTTGTAATCTTTCACTTTTTTTTTAAAAGAATGCTATCAGATTGTGAAGAATTTGTATCGTTTTGAGATAGTTTCTTATCAAGTTGATCAGAAAACTTAATTTTCTTAGTGATTTTATTTTCATCACTTTTTCTAACTAATTTTGTGGGTCTTGTTTGTTTAAAACTAATTTCGTCGGAAAATTATATCTCGAGCAGTAATAAATTTTTCATTTTCAACGTCCCACAATCTATACTCACTTGACTCATATCCTGTCAAAATAGATTTAAAAGATTTTGCATCCAATTTGGTCTTTTTATTTTTGTTATGAACGTAAGCTGTCGATCCAAAAATTTTAAGACCTTCTAATCTAGGCTTTTTATTATGCCATAGTCTTTTTATTTTTGGTATGAATATAAGTTTTCGATCCAAAAATTTTAAGACCTTCTAATCTAGGCTTTTTATTATGCCATAGTTCGTATGGTGTTTTGTTAATCTACAACGCTTTAGTTGGTAATAAATTTGTTATATAAGTAGCTGTTAAAACATCTTCGCCCCAAAAAGATTTATCGAGGTCAGCAGAAACCAACATTGTGCGTGCTTTTTCAACAAGGGTGCGATTCATTCGCTCCGCTACACCATTTTGTTGATGTGTATGAGCCACAGTGAGATGATAACTTATCCCTTTATCGATACAAAATTCTTGATAATCTTTTGATAAATATTCTCCACCATTATCACAATATAGTTTTGACATTTTTAAATTAAAATGTGCTTCACTTTTTGCTACGAAATCTTTAAAAATAGATAAAACCCCTGATTTGTATGTTATCAGGTACGTGACTGTGTAATGGGTGTATTCATCAATAAAATTAACTAAATAATTTTTATTGTTTATAGTAGTTGGTGACCACATACATCAGTGTGTATGATAAATAACGGTCTTTCAACATAACTTTTATCTTTAGTTTTAGAAAAAGTGATACGCGTTTGTTTAGCGTAAATAAATGCTTCACACAACGTATTTTCTGGATTAATATTTACGAAAGCAAAACTTGTACTTGCAATCAGTTTTTTTTGTGGTAAAAACAATATTTTCTCTTGTGGTTTCTACGGCCACAAAAATCACATCTTATGTTAGAAACTTTAAAAGAATTTCTTTTATTAAAAAATTCGTTTGGTTTAAATTTATTTTTGTTTTTAAAGTTAGGTTTTGCATTTTTATACTTTACATTTTTTATTTTGTTTGTTGTTGGATTTGTTTTATCAGTATAAAATATTTTTTAGCTTTATTTCTTGGTCAAGAAGTCTCGTTTTGACAAACGCCAAAGTAAGATTATACTATCCAAATTTGTCAAAATTTGTTTGGACGTCACATTATCTTTTGCAAAACTTATGAAACTATCACTAAGGTATTCAATTGGTCAGAAATTTCTTCTGGAGGATCATTTTCGACAATGTCCAAAACACATAACTCGGCCAATAACGATTTTATTCTAAATTTCCACACACTATATCGCGTACCGTACTTGGATATTGCGTTTTCCGCCGTTATCCATTATTACGCAAACGATTAGTCACTATAACTGAAAACTTTCCGCGTAATTCTTAAAGAAAATTTCCGTTTTTACATGGTTATTGTACGTTACTTTTTACGTTCTTTTAAAACGAGCGTAAACTGGGCCCCATAACCTATTAAAATATGGGGATTATTTGTAATGAAACGCACAGGTGTCCTATGATAGTTAACTGACTGTTTTTATTTATTATTCAGACAAAGGAAAAGTTCTTATCTTATATGTATTATTGTTCTCGTTCTTAAACAAAAGAAAACTGATTCATCACTCGATATATATATATTCAATCGATACTGTATATAGTACCGCATGTTTTATTTACATGCTGTGATTATTATAAGGTCGTAAGTACATATTTATTTTTGTTACTTTTTGCTATGTATATGAATATAAATTAAATTAGTATTCCAACACTACACCTACCATATACATCGACTTGAAAGTGTACAGCGTAAATTCTTCAGATATTTAAACTACAAATTTTTCAATAACCAGGAATTTCATTATGCAAAACTCTGCACAGAACTAAGCCTGTCAACACTTTCCTGCAGAAGAAAACAGAGAGATCTAAAAATGATTCACAAAATTACAAACTCTACTATTGACTGTCCATACTTAACATCCCAAATTGGTTTAATGTCCCCTTTCGCAATACTCGCACAACTCAAACATTCCACCAGCAATTTCACAGAACCAATTATGGATTTCACTCTTTCATTCCCCGTGCTCTCAGATTGTGCAATCAACTGAGTGAGCTTGATTTCTTTGGGCAATATGAACCATTTGCGAGGACTGTCAATTGCCTCTCTTTATAAGTGTACTAGTCTTGAAAATAGCAGAATATGAACTATATGTTTAAGTATATTTTTATTTTCACTTTTATCTTACTTTATTATTTAAGTACTTACTGTTATTCTTTTAACCTTGTGTTTAAGTTTAAGTTTGAACTTGTTAAATGTTAATTATTCAAGATTTTTTTTTATAATGGGCTTGACCCGTCAATAAATAAATAAATACCCAATAACTTGGTCTGCAACAAATTTTACTATGATTTCCAGAATGGCAACTACAGAGAATTAAATACCTGGTGTCATACCTGGGTGGTAAAAGTACTGGGGAGGCAGCTGATCTATTTATGAATTGTTGTCAATAGGTATTGCCTACTTCATACCGATAAAAAAAGTACCAAACATCAATTTTTTCAAAATGCAGGGATGAAAGCTACGTCAGTATGTCAGTAAAAGTCAGTATTTTCGCGATGGTCAGTATTTATTCAGTATTTGGATAAATTGGTCAGTAAAGTCAGTATTTTTACTGAAAAACCAAAGCATTAATCGATTGTTACAGTAATCCTGTAGCACTAGAAGTCTCAAGTTTTCTTGAATGAAGTTCTTGCATAAAGAAGAAATATTCTTTTTTTTCTGTAATATTTTAAGATTGCTAAAATTACTGAAGAGCTTTATTAGAACAATTTTTTTTTCACTATTTCACTCTTAGCTTCAAACTTGAAAAAAATTCCATTGAGGCATGGAGACATCACACTGTCCATACTTATGTTTTTTGGTATACTTGTAAAGTTGAATAAAATGTCCTCAATGCAATACTGATTCAAATACGGAGCCAGATAAAGTAAGCATGGGCAAGCACAAAGAATTACAGCCAAGTGAACAAAGGCGGATAAAGTTTACAGCTGACCCAACTCACATGTTCTTTAATATTTTTCAAAAAACATGAAAAAGATAGCATTAGTTTCAAAAAATTTTTGCCAGCGGCGGTATACATCGTTGTTTGTTACGATTTCAGTTAAATTTATGGCCTAGATTCACCGAAAGTTTGCGCCTTTGCTTTTAAATAAACATAAGTGTTTGTTTGGTACAAACCGATGCAACCTAACTCCACTATACCGTCCCGCTTTGAAATTGGCTGTATCCGTCCCTGAGTGGACCTTTAACCCTTCAGAGCACATATCAAGAATTTTTGATTTTTTTTTGTATGGCAACTTCAAACAATTTTCTTGATTAACTGTTACTTTTTTTAAAGAAAAGAAAGACCAGTCAATTTTTTTGATGCTTAAACTTAAAAATTGGATATTTTCTTGGAGGAATAACACACTGATTGTGTTAGAAAACGTCATTTATAATGCAGTCAATTTTAAATGTGGAAAATTTAAAGAAGAGGCAGATAGAGTGCAGAAAATTGTCAAAGAAGTTAAAAAAAATAAAAACGAAAATCTTTACTTATCAGTAATATTGTTTGTAAGAAATTAAAAAAATAAGATTAGTAGCAGTTTTTGTAGGCTTTAAATATGGTATACTAAATTTATTAAAAACAACAACGTTTGAAGGGTGGACATTGGCTGGCTAGAAGGAGCCCAGATAAATAAAAACTTCAAAAAATTATTTATACCTAGTTTTTTTGGTTAGTTTTTTGGTCAGTATTTCTTTTTAATTTTTGTCAGTAAGTCAGTAGAAAAATGATTCTAACCCCCTTTCATCCCTGAAAATGGTTTTCCTCAAAATTAAGGAAGCTAACCCTAACATTCTAATGTAAACTATATCAAGTTTTCTCAGCTCCGTTTGGAGTGCAAAAGGCTGTCTGATCTTTGTTTCATTAATTATATATATATATATATATTATATGAAATTAAGGGAAGATCCTAAATCGTTTGGAAGTACCTAAATAAACGACAAGCGTTCTAGCCATAGTCTCCCTAGTGTTGTCTTTTATGGTAATCAGTCTGCTTTAAATGGCCAAGATATTGCTGATCTGTTTAGAGAGTTCTTTTAAACTGTTTACACTGATAATCAAGGTTCATCTTATCTTTCTCCTGATTTTGAGAGCACTAACATTAGCACTAGCATTGCATGTTCTTAAATCTCAAAAATTGACCAACTATTTAATAATGCTCTTCCTGATATCTGGAAAGAAAGCATTATTGTTTCAGTATTTAAGAGTGGTGGGAAGGTTAGTAGACAGTTATCCTGGAAGTGCAAAGGCCTTATTCCCCAAGAAAAACATGGGTTTTTACAAAAGAAATCAACTGCAACCAACTTAGTGACCTGTCAGTCTGATATCTTAAAAAATATGGAAGCGAGAAAACAAACACACGCAATATATACATACTTCTCTATGGCTTTTGATCGGGTTGATCATGAAATCTTGCTTAGAAAGTTAAATCAATTTGGATTCCACTCAAATTTTGTCTTTTGGTTTGAGAGCTCATTAACGGGTCGTGTTCAATGTGTGAAGATAGGCTGCTATTACTGTGATAGTATTTATGTGTCATCTGGAGTCCCCCAAGGCGGGTATTGCTCGCCTATATTGTTTAACATTTTTGTAAATGAAGTTGTCAATTGTTTTATAAATAGTAAGTGCCTAAAGTTTGCAGATGATTTTAAATTTTGGAGAACAGATGAAAGCGTTTCTGCTCAAAAACTATTGCAACAAGATTTAAATCGCTTATGTAGATGGTGTGAAGATAATAAATTATTTTTAAATATAAAGAATGTAGTTTTTCCAGGAAATCTAATAGGACTGAAACTAGTTATACTATTAATGATCAGCAGCTTGAATATCTGTCGTCAATGAAAGACCTAGGTGTAATTTTGGATGAAAGATTGACATTTGCTGAACATATCTGTACTGTGTGAGAACGTTCAATCATAAAATCATTCGCCAAAGAAAATCTTATTTCTTCAAACCCATTCAATAACAAATTCGAAATTTATAAGACCCACTTTTAATCAAACTATTGTTCATTAAACTCATTCAATATCATACTCGTAATTTGTAAAACCCATTATTAATAAAACCGGGAATTTGTCAAACCATTATGTTTCAAAACCGGAATTCCTAAAAATCGTTATCAGAAAATTTTTGCTAAATTGATTGCGCATTCGCCAATAATACATGAACCGAAAGCGTACACGCAGGTGGCGCAGCTGCGCGGCGTTTCGATGCAGTTGTCGCTGCTACGCATATCTGTGAAAGATTCGAAAATGTTGAGTTTTATTGTGTGGAATTGCAGGTATTTCTCGGTTGAGACCACAAGAATGGTTTATTGTTCTCTGATTAGGTCGATCATGGAATAGTGTTCAGTTGTCTGGTCGCCCTTTTTATCAGAATTATTCTGATTCATTACAAAGGGTTAAGCATAAATTTTTAAGGGTGTGCTTATAAGATTAATAATAATTATAGGATTCTTGACCATGACTATGGAGCCATAGAGCAACAACTTTGTTTACCTCCTTTGAGTGTATGTCGGGATATGTTTGGTTCTGTTTTTGTATTTAAAATTATAAATGCTTTGGTTGATTGCCCCAATCTCTTAAATCAGGTTGGTTTTAGTGTGCCCTACTGTCATGGTCTAGGTAACCAGAGTACCTTTAATGTTCCTTTCCACAGAACCTCATATGGTATGAATAATAAAATATAGATATATTTAGCGTCTCTTTGGAAAGATTTAAAAGATCTCTTTTGTTGTAATAGCTCTGTAGGAGGTTAGTTACGTAGTTATTTTCTTTTTTTTAAGAGTTAGTTTTTTAAGAATTATTATTTTTTGTCTATCAAGTTACAGTAGCACAATAACTATTAGTCAGGACTTTATTTATTTTTCAGTATTTCTTGTTAACTTTAATTTTGTACCTAACTTTAATATTTTTGTATATTAGCAGTTAATGGGGTTATCCCGTAATTAAATAAATAAATAAATCTTTTTTTATATAACTTTTCTAGGAAAATATTTTTCTTGGTGAAAAACAAAATGCAAAATTGATTGCTCTAATATATCTTCTTTAGACTTTTTCGTTGGCGCCTAAGGTCAAAAAAATTAAGGAAATATCATTCCCATGATTGTTTTCATTCATTTCATTCATTATTGACACGGGAATGAAAGACATGGGAATGCGAATTTTTCCTTTTTTTTAAAGTTCGAGTTCTTAATTGTAAAAGAATATTAGAAAAAATATACCATGCGAGAGAATCAACATGTCAGAAATTAAAAAAAAAATAAAATGACTTTTAAAAAAGAATTATTAAAATTAAATAAAAATGCTTACCATGGGAATGAAAATTTAAGGTGTTACAGCCTGTCCAGACGTGTCAAAAATTTTTATATCGCGGCCCACAAATAAGCCTGCTCACTATCAATGCTTGAGAGCTACTGATTAGCAATTTCAAAATTTTCTAAAAAATTTAATTTTCTACCCTTATTGGATTGGAAGGAATATTAAAGGGTCAGTCCATATCAAGTCAACCAGGGTATTTTACCACACCATCTCCGATGTTGATGATTTTTAGTATACATGTTTTTTCTACCAAAAAACTGGAAAATCCAAAATTTCAGACTTTTTTGACCAGTTGTTTATTTTGAATTAATTTTTGAAAATCGAAAAAGTCACTTATTTGTCCTTAACATGTGCGCACAAAATTAGGAATATCCAAAGAACCACTTATAATAGAAAAGTAGGTGAAGGTTCATTTTAAAGCTCTTATAAAGACCTTTCATATGAGAATATTGCATAACATATATTGAAAAAAAAATAAAAAAAAAAATTTTTGATTTTTTTTTTTGAAAAATTTCAAAAAGGCCATTTTTAATTTTTTTCAAAAAATTATATTATTTTCTTTAAAGTGTTATTAAACTATTCACAAAATTTTGAGATGGACAAATCATGGGTTCAATGTGAAAAAATTTATTAAAAATGTTACATGCATGAAAAATCGCCTATAAATAGACAATGCATTTTGGTAATTAGAAGAATATAATGGGGTTTAAAGCGATATTATAAAAATATTTAACAATATTTTATTTAATAAAAAATTATATCCTACGTTTCATTCTGTATCAGTAATCAGATTAACATTGCCCCCCATTGTAATATTTACTTACAAAACCTCTTTTCCACCGGAGACGTACTATTGGATGTTCCAATTCTTAGGAAAATATGCCTGTATAAACCTGCCAATACTTTTGTGAAATACTGCCTGTTTATTCCTGTTTAACATTAAGGACACACCTCCTTCATTTTATTGGTCTGTTTAGGTACATTGTGGGGATTTGCTGACATGAAAATTCCTGCATAAATTGATTTTAAATTTTTGGCAAGTATCTTCCTGATACAGCTCCAAATAATCGATACATAATAGTTCGACTGAAGGTTTATCAGAAGTCATCTCTGTGTAATTTTAAAAGTTTCAACTATGGGTGAGGCAAGTGGATGGACTAAATATAAAGTAAAGTGCTGTGATCCACTAGAGTGGAGATTTAAAAAGTGGGTCTCAGTAGATAGGTGTACTATGGAAACCGTTGTTAAGAAAAGTGATGATTTTGTCCAGGAATTTACTGATGATCTTGTAAAACTTAAATCACATTCTTTTATTGCAAAAATGCAAAAAGATAGATACAATGAAATAAAAATTAACCTTAAACCTGGAGAGTCTTTGATCACTTGCGACTTTGCGGAAAATTATTCCTTTGTTATGCAAGATGAAGTCCAGTCTTATCATTGGAATAACAGCCAGGCAACCCTCCACCCTTTTGCCATTTATTTTCTAAGTGATGGTAAACTGCACAACCTGAATTATGTGTTTATTTCGGAAAGCTTGACACATAATACAATTGCATTTCATTTATTTTAAAAAAAATTAATGCCTGATTGGCAGAGTGGCATTATTTTGCCACCTCGCATGGCAAAAGTGCCTGCGATGGCTTGGGAGGAACTGTTAAAAGACTTGCTGCCAAAGCCAGTTTGCAGAGGCCCTATGACAATCAAATAATGACACCTCTACAATTGTTTACTTGGTGTGAAGAAAACATATCTGGCATTGATTTTAAATATTGCACAGAAGCAGATTATACAAATCATGAAATAATTTTGAATAAAAGATTTGCGGAAGTCTTAACAATACCGGGGACACAAAAAATTCATGCTGTAATTCCTCTTACAGAAAGCACGTTTTTGGCAAAACAGTTTTCTACATGCTTAGAGGTCGAAACACATAATATTTTTAAAGGTGGAAGCATTATTTTGCAAACTATCGAGTCAGGGTTTGTCACTGTAGAATATGACAGTGCTTGGTGGCTGGCTTGTGTCTTGGGGAAAAATAATGAGAGCGGAGAACTGAAAGTAAGCTTTCTTCATCCACGAGGACCTGCCTCATCATTTTTTTACCCAACACCTCAAGATATTTTAATTATTAAACCAGAAAGTCTTATAAAAAAAGTTGAACCCAACACTGCTACTGGCAGAACTTACAATGTCAGCAAAAAAGAAATGTCAGATTCATCAGAAATTCTTAAAAGAAAGTTAAAAAAATAAATTTAAGGTATATAGTTAGTCTTAGTGTTTTCTGTCTAATTTTTATCAACGAAGTAGAAAAGTTTGTTTATTTCTTTTGCGAGTTTAAAATAAAATAATTTGTAGATAAAGCCTCTGGGTATTTTTGAAAACCTGTATCCATCCAACAAATTTATTTATTTTAATATCCAGTGCACTATTGGTGCTCCTAAAATATGTTTATTTTTTTAAATGCATGATTTTTAATGTACTTAATATTTTTGATATTTTTTTTGACATTGAACCCATCATTTCTCCATCATAAAATTTTGTGGATAATTAAGTAACACTTTGACCAAAATTATATATTTTTTTCAAAAAAATTAAAAATGGCCTTTTTGAATTTTTCAATTTTTTTTTTTCAATTTTTTATTTTCAATTTTTTTTTTGTTAAAATTATGTTGTGATATTTCATAAAAAAGAGCTTCAAAATGACTTTAAAATGAGCCATTTATTACTTTCCTAGTGTAAGTGGTTCTCGAGATATTTCTAGTTTTGTACATTCTTGTTAAGGTCAAAATGCTGACTTTTTTATTTTGAAAAATTAAAAAAAAAAAAAACTACGAATCAAAAAAATCTAAAAATTTGCATTTTCAACTTTTATGGTAAGAAGAAAATATATACCAAAAATCATCAAAATTGGAATTGGTCGCGTAAAATTTTTGTGATTTTTTGGTTGATTTGATATGGAATGACCCTAAAGGAATGCCTCCTTTCTTTCAAATGCATGCCAAAAGCCGATCTTTTGTCTGTAGGATGCTTCTGAGAATTTAGGTGTTCCCAAACCCTATCTCGAAAACTGCGGCCAATTTGTCCGTCATATTTTGCCGGACCTTCTTTGCCATCTTCTTTTTTATATAATTGCAATGAGCAGCAAAATTCAGTTCTGAATCTATCATAAATCCAAGATATTTAAATGTTTCCACCTTTTCTATTACCATTCCGTTGATTTTAATATCACACCAAAAATTTTTGGTTTTAAGTTTCTTGATGTTACTTTTATTGCCAAGGATCATATATTTTGTTTGGTCCGAGGTTTTGTCTGTATTAAGTTTTAGTCTGTTAATTGTAGGCCATTGTGCTAAGTTTTCTAAATCTAAATTTATTAATCTTATTAAGTTCTCAGTTTCATTAATGGCCCCTATAATGTATATCATAGTGTCATCTGCAGACAATTTAATTTTACAATGTTTTTTGTGCTTTATAAACAATATAAAGAGAAGTGGACCCAATGAATTGGCTTGAGCTACCCCGTATTTTACTTTCAGTGTTTTTGATTTCGTTTGATTGTTACTTTACACTCTGTTCTCTGTCTAATAAGAACATAGTTTTAATGAAGCATCTGTTATTCCATATTTCTCCATTTTTTTAATAAGTAGGTTACAATTTATAGTTTCAAATGGCCATTTTAGGTCTAAGAACAGGGCTATTATAATGTTTTTCTTATTTACTATATCATTTTGCCATTTTGTAATTATATATTGTAATCTGTAAGATGTTTCATGATTTGTTCCTTTATTGCCATTTCCAATAATTTTTCATAAATGGGCAGGGTATTAATTGATCTAAATTCTGTACAGTTATTTTTATTTTGCCCCTTTTCTATAGGAACCACTGTAGCTTCTTTCCAGCCATACTGTAATACGATATTAATTAGATTTAATTAATGGTTGCCAACTACTTCAAACGTTAATTTTAATATATTTAAGTTTATGCCATCTTCATAACAATAATTTTTCTTTAAACTAAATACTATTCTCTTAAGATCTTTAACGTTAATTTTAATATTTTTAAGTTTATGCCATCTTTATCAAAATTGTTTTTCTTTTGGCTAATTTTCTAAATCTAGATAGTTTTTGACTTGGGGTAGCGATTAAATTTGTTATATTTTCAAAATTTTGGCTCCGTCGTTTACTTTGACTTTCCACCACAACCTTTTCTGTACTATCCATAAAATACTCGTTAAAACGTTTGCTATATTTTTGTAATTTCTTTCTATTCTATTTTCAAAATTAACCGTAGCTGGTCTTTGTTTTTGTTTTACATTAACTAGTTCTTTAAGTGATTTTATTTCGTTGCAATATTTCTATCTCTTTTGTATTTTTCCCAATCAGTATCGACCCCAGGTCTTTGGTGGTTTTATAGAGATAATCGCTATATTTAATTTGATCTAATAGCTGTTCTGTGAACCAAATTTTTTTGTTTAAAGTTATTAAAGGTTTTGCTTTCTTTAAAAGGTGCATGTAAATATTTCTGCATGTTTATTTGCATCCGTGCTACTTGTATCCCAAGTCATTTGTTGAAGTGTGTTTTGATATTCCTCTTTGGAAAAGTATCTATAAGTTACTTTAATTATGGTTTTATATGCGTGTAAAGTACTTTTAGATTGTGGCGTATTACTTATTATATTAGAGTGATCTGAAATCTTTCGTATGTCTGTTACTTTAAGTTCTATTTTATCGTCATTGGTACACTTCTCTCCACATAAAACTGGTACAGCAGAAGAAGGTAGCTGCAAATACGATTTTGTATATTTTCCTATGTGCAACACTGACTTTTTGACTTTGTCATTTTAGGTTATATTTTTGGCATATATAAACTTTTTATAAGGAGACGGCTTGTTTATTTTTTAATAATTCAAAATATAAGACCACTAAAAATAAAAACCACATTTCAAATGTGCCTAATGGAACGTGGAAAATTTGATTCAATTTTTAATTCTTTCGCTTTGGCAAATGGATGATTTTTCAGAAAACTGATTGCTTCTTGGTCTTCGTCTGGGCTAGTAACTTTCGTCAAACTGGTGCGTTCCTTTCGGTGGATAGTTCCGTCCTCTTGAAATCGTTTTTTTTGTTCACTATCGTAGACTTGCTTCTCTCATAATGAAGAGCTACTTGCCGAATAGACCAACCACCGTCTATTTATCAAATTCGGACAGATGCGGCGGCATTTTTTTAAATTTGGATGACACTGACATGCAAAACATGATGTTGTCAGGAGTCTGTGACATTGTCACTTATAGGAAGACAATGCCGTACTATAAAAATTTTAAACATTAAACAGGCTGCTAACTTCTGCTGTACCAATTTTATGTGGAGAGAAGTGATTGGTCTATTCGGCAAGTAGCTGTTCATTATAGGAGAAGCAAGTCTACGATAGTAAACATAAAAAACCGATTTCAAGCGGAAGGAAGTATCAACCGAAAGGAAGGCACCGGTTTGACGAAAATTAGTAGCTCAGAGGAAAACCAAGAAGCAATCAACTTTCTGGAAAATCATCCGTTTGCCAAAGCGAAAGAAGTAAAAATTGAATCAAATTTTCCATGATCCATAGCAACATTAGGCAGGTTGATTAAACGTTCGGGGCTAAGGTGTCGCATTGCGGCAAAAAAATTAAACTCAGTGGGGAAAAGAAGCAGTCTCGATTAAGTTTTGCGTTGAATTATTCTCTGAGACAAAGAATTTCGGCAGTAGGTGGTTTTTACAGATGAGAAGATCTTTAAGTCCAACAGCGATAAAAAATTAATTCTGGTTCATCGACCGCCAAGAACCCGATACGAAGAATGATATATTGCAGGAAACGAAGACCGTGCGGGAAGATTTTCGGTAAATGTTTGGAGCTGGATATCGGCTAGAGGACATGGCGCTCTATTTAGAATTAGTGCTATTAAAAATAAGTTTTTTTTATATGTTTTTAATTTGGTTATTTTTTTTATTTATTTCGTTAACTTTTAATTGCTTTGAGCTAGTAACTTTCGTCAAACCGGTGCCTTCCTTTCGAGGGACAGTTCCTTCTTCTTGAAATCGATTTATTATGGTTACTATTGGAGACTTGTTTCTTTCATAATCATCTAGTCGATTAGACAATTACTGTGTAGCTTTTGTTTAGTTAATAAAACATTTTTGCTTTTTTGAAATGTGCTATTTATTTGTAGTGGCCTTATATTTTGAATTAGAAAAAAATAAACAATCCATCTCCTTATGAAAAGTTTATATATGCCAAAAATATAACCTAAAATGACAAAGTCAAAAAGTCAGTGTTGCACATAGGAAAATATAAAAAATCGTATTTGCAGCTACCTTCTGCTGTACCAGTTTTATGTGGAGAGAAGTGTACATACGTAGTCAATTTAATTAATGTTTTTGAACCTTTAGTTACTCTAGTGTATTCTGTAACAATCTGTTTTAGCCCAAAAAAATCGATCAGCGTTCTCATTCGATTACTATATGTGTTATTTTTAAGGTCTATATTAAAATCACCTGTAATAATCATTGCACCGCCGTGCCAGCCGTGCTATATTAGTTCCTCTATGTTTTCTTCTAGAAAATCTTTAAATTGAGCATTGGAAGAGTTAGGTGAGTGGTAAACGACACATATTATGTAGTTCAATTTATTCATTTTTACTTTTATCGCAAGTAGCCATGTATTCATATACGAAGTAGTATTGATAAGTTCTTGGATCTCTGTTTTTAATATATATATTTACTCCGCCCGTATGACGACTTGTGGATCTGCAACTCATTAATTTATAACGGTCAATATCTAGCTCATGATTATTAATTTCTTCAGTTACTTATGCGTATTTCTGAAAAACCTAGCTCTAGTGGATTGTATGACACTATATTAGCCTCAACAATAGGCAACCGTGTCAAAAGTTTTTTAAGGGTGTTTATCCAGGGTTTCCACAACCTGGAAAGTGAAGGAATTTGAAAATGATCAGGAAAAAGTTTCGATGGGACAGAGAAAGTCAGGGAATTTTCCCCAATGAAAGTAATTTGAGGGGATTTTTTACAGTGCTCTAGTGAATAAACTATTCTAGCACTGTCTTTTTTATTTCAGGAAAAAAGCAAACATGAAAATATGTCTTATTTCTAACTTATTCAGAAGCAAAGTATTCGCTTTCCTCCTTTTTAAAAAATACGCACCTAATATGCGTTAAGTGAAAGTTTGAGTTAAAAATCACTTAGTAAAATCAACATTCTAAAAAAATTGTTTCCTTTTTTAAGACTGCTAGAAATATCAGTCAAGGAATTTTTTAATCTGGTCAGGGAAAAGTTAGGGAATTTTTTCTAGAAAAATCTGTGGACACCCTGTTATCTCTAAAGTCACTTTGCAGACCAATTTGAAAGTTATATTTTTGGAGGCCTTCACTAAATTTAAATTATATTAATTTGTTTTTAGTTGACAGCAGTTTTCATCCTCCAGGCCTTCCATCCAGCCATCATGGCCCCAAACAGTGGCTCTTCAGGGTACGAATGGAAGCCAAACTAAAAAAAGAAGAATCAGTTTGCGTTGTAGGCAATGTACAGGAACTAGGCAGCTGGGCACCTGAAAACTGTCTACCTTTACAACAAGATGAAAATGATGATGAAATTTGGTTTGGTACAGTGGAACTCCCGTCCAAGAAGAAGATAGAGTACAGATACTGTGTTTGTACAATTATTGGTAAATATGGCATAATTTTTTGAAACAACTTTTTAAAATTTCCTAATGTAACAGACTTTATCTATAAATTTTATTTGATGTCTACAAACATCTTATCGATAAAGCTAGTACTTAAACCTAACATCCAAAAACAATTAAGAAGTGGAATTGCATGTAATAAATAAATAATACAAGTCACTGACCTAAAATTACTAAGGAAGTCTCTTTCGGGAAAATATGATTTAATTGAGAAACATAAAATGGACCTGTTAGAGGCAGGAAAAATTGCTGCTATTTAACTTAAAATTAACATTAGTAACGCCAATGCACTACAATGCGAAATCTTAAGGTCAAAAACACAGAAATGGAGGATCTACTTAAGAAAAACTTGAACGTCATCAAAATTAAACAAATAAGTAATCACTCCAAAATATGTATACTGTAATCAAACTGTAGACAACTCTTATTGGTTACAAGTAGAGGCAAAACATTATAAGAGGTTAAATGTAACCTTTTGTTAATAAAAACACTTATGGTAAATATCTACATGCAATTTTGTTTTTATGCTTTGCCTAAACAGTTTTCAACTTTTTATAAACAAATAAACCACTTAGAAAAAAAAATTAATATCTATATTTTAAACTTTAACTGTATATATTTTACACTTTGATGAGCCAATTAAAGAATTTCATATGCTTTTTACTCATTGTTTTAATAAATCATTTTCGTGGTGCAAAATGAGTAAGAAAGACTAAACCACTTTGTATTACTAATAGTATCAAATCTATATTAAAAAATTTACAAATATTTTTTTTCTGGAATATTTTTATAATCGGGTTGTAAAAAACGCAAAAGTCAACTTTTACGAAAATCGTCTTTTAACGCAAAAAAACACAACTAAAGAGGCTTGGTAAATTGTAAATGATTTGAGAGGTAAAAACAACTCACAACCCCATATCTCAGAGTTGGAATTAAACGTCTTAAATAATCATTACTGCTCAATGGCAGACAGATTAAATAAGTCTCTACATGGTGACCCAAATCCTCTTGATAATTTAACGGATTTTCTGTTGATAAAGCATTATTTCTGCAACCAACAAACAAAAGACATTTTTAGGGATATAAAACACTGGTCTGGTATATAGAAAACCTCAATGATCATGTCCTTAACACGTTGACTGAAGCTATCAATAAAAGGTTTTCGTTTTCTCGTCAGGTATTTTCCGTAGTGTCTGAAAATAGAACTACTCATTCCATTATCCTGCTAATTTTCGTCCTATTGAACACTATCTAAAATAATTCGATAAATATAAAAAAAAAGGAAACGTTAAGGTTTATCAAAAAGCATAAGATAAGAAACAGTTGCCAATTTGGTTTTCAGGAGAGTCTCAGTACTAGTGATGAAATGCATTTGATTGTGTCAATCAAACTTTGCTAAAAAATAAACTTCTATGGCCGCGTTTGCGATTTTACTTGTTTTTCCTGTTTTCTTGCTTTAAATGTTCATAACTTTAATTCCCGTGAACCGATTTTGATGCAAAAAAGCCTATGTACTCCCCAGGAGTCCAAGGAATGCAGCAGTAAAATATCGGTCCAGTAGATTTTCCGTAATACTGCAACAAACAGACAGACACAATCCTAAAAACTGGATTTTTGTAAACTATATCGTTTCGTTAGAAGCCCCCCCCAAAAAAAATCAATGTAGAGAAATAGTGTTTCTAGAGATTTATTATATGTATAGATCATCTTTATACTTAGAATCATATTTTATTGATCGTAGAAAAATGAAAAATGGTTAGAAATTAAAAATTTGTTATGGGGTTTCACAAGGTTCCCTTTATTATTACAGTTACAAATATTTGTTACAATGGCGGTAGAGGTATTCAACAGATGCTGCTTATACAACCACCTTGTTAAAAAGTAATAAATAATGCTATTTTTTTATTTACCCAAGTTTTACAATAATGTAAATAAAAGAAAATTAAGTAGAGAACTACACTCCATTCCAAATTGCAGCCTGCGGACCAGTTTTTTGACACTGACAATAATTATTCTATTTAGCTTCTGTGTTTAATTGTCAGCCGTCATATTAAAATTGGTCCGGAAAATTTCGAATGAAGTGTATATAACTTAAAAAGAGCTTATCCAAAGAACCTACTTATTAAATTTTTACTTTTAGTTGACTTAAAAGCTAGAATAAACAATGCATATACACTTCCAACATGAAGGCGAAGGTTTGGTTTAAATCTAGGTGTAGGACTTACTACGTTTATACGTGACTAAAACCGTTTTTTATCTAAGGAGGGTTTTAAATAAAATCGCTTTTTCCGTGGGTTTATACGTCCTTCAGGCCTGAGTATTTCTTTTAGTTAGAAGTAATGAGCTAAAGCGTTTAAAGTGTTTATACCGACCCTAAACTCGGTTTTATAAGTTTTAAAACCGTTCTTATATAAAAGCGCTTTAAGAGGCCGGTATAAACAAAGTATCTGACAGTACTTTTCGTCTAATTTCTTTGAGCTTTAAGATGCTTTTTTAGAGTCTTACCAAAAGAAAAAACGTTTTAGGACAGGTTAATATCTATGTTACCCTGAAGAGAAGAAAAACTGTTAGGGAACTATTCAATAGGGCGAAGGAGACCGACTCCTGGGACCAGTATAGGCAAAACATTATAAGAGGTTAAATGTAACCTTTTGTTAATAAAAACACTTATGGTAAATATCTACATGCAATTTTGTTTTTATGCTTTGCCTAAACAGTTTTCAACTTTTTATAAACAAATAAACCACTTAGAAAAAAAAATTAATATCTATATTTTAAACTTTAACTGTATATATTTTACACTTTGATGAGCCAATTAAAGAATTTCATATGCTTTTTACTCATTGTTTTAATAAATCATTTTCGTGGTGCAAAATGAGTAAGAAAGACTAAACCACTTTGTATTACTAATAGTATCAAATCTATATTAAAAAATTTACAAATATTTTTTTTCTGGAATATTTTTATAATCGGGTTGTAAAAAACGCAAAAGTCAACTTTTACGAAAATCGTCTTTTAACGCAAAAAAACACAACTAAAGAGGCTTGGTAAATTGTAAATGATTTGAGAGGTAAAAACAACTCACAACCCCATATCTCAGAGTTGGAATTAAACGTCTTAAATAATCATTACTGCTCAATGGCAGACAGATTAAATAAGTCTCTACATGGTGACCCAAATCCTCTTGATAATTTAACGGATTTTCTGTTGATAAAGCATTATTTCTGCAACCAACAAACAAAAGACATTTTTAGGGATATAAAACACTGGTCTGGTATATAGAAAACCTCAATGATCATGTCCTTAACACGTTGACTGAAGCTATCAATAAAAGGTTTTCGTTTTCTCGTCAGGTATTTTCCGTAGTGTCTGAAAATAGAACTACTCATTCCATTATCCTGCTAATTTTCGTCCTATTGAACACTATCTAAAATAATTCGATAAATATAAAAAAAAAGGAAACGTTAAGGTTTATCAAAAAGCATAAGATAAGAAACAGTTGCCAATTTGGTTTTCAGGAGAGTCTCAGTACTAGTGATGAAATGCATTTGATTGTGTCAATCAAACTTTGCTAAAAAATAAACTTCTATGGCCGCGTTTGCGATTTTACTTGTTTTTCCTGTTTTCTTGCTTTAAATGTTCATAACTTTAATTCCCGTGAACCGATTTTGATGCAAAAAAGCCTATGTACTCCCCAGGAGTCCAAGGAATGCAGCAGTAAAATATCGGTCCAGTAGATTTTCCGTAATACTGCAACAAACAGACAGACACAATCCTAAAAACTGGATTTTTGTAAACTATATCGTTTCGTTAGAAGCCCCCCCCAAAAAAAATCAATGTAGAGAAATAGTGTTTCTAGAGATTTATTATATGTATAGATCATCTTTATACTTAGAATCATATTTTATTGATCGTAGAAAAATGAAAAATGGTTAGAAATTAAAAATTTGTTATGGGGTTTCACAAGGTTCCCTTTATTATTACAGTTACAAATATTTGTTACAATGGCGGTAGAGGTATTCAACAGATGCTGCTTATACAACCACCTTGTTAAAAAGTAATAAATAATGCTATTTTTTTATTTACCCAAGTTTTACAATAATGTAAATAAAAGAAAATTAAGTAGAGAACTACACTCCATTCCAAATTGCAGCCTGCGGACCAGTTTTTTGACACTGACAATAATTATTCTATTTAGCTTCTGTGTTTAATTGTCAGCCGTCATATTAAAATTGGTCCGGAAAATTTCGAATGAAGTGTATATAACTTAAAAAGAGCTTATCCAAAGAACCTACTTATTAAATTTTTACTTTTAGTTGACTTAAAAGCTAGAATAAACAATGCATATACACTTCCAACATGAAGGCGAAGGTTTGGTTTAAATCTAGGTGTAGGACTTACTACGTTTATACGTGACTAAAACCGTTTTTTATCTAAGGAGGGTTTTAAATAAAATCGCTTTTTCCGTGGGTTTATACGTCCTTCAGGCCTGAGTATTTCTTTTAGTTAGAAGTAATGAGCTAAAGCGTTTAAAGTGTTTATACCGACCCTAAACTCGGTTTTATAAGTTTTAAAACCGTTCTTATATAAAAGCGCTTTAAGAGGCCGGTATAAACAAAGTATCTGACAGTACTTTTCGTCTAATTTCTTTGAGCTTTAAGATGCTTTTTTAGAGTCTTACCAAAAGAAAAAACGTTTTAGGACAGGTTAATATCTATGTTACCCTGAAGAGAAGAAAAACTGTTAGGGAACTATTCAATAGGGCGAAGGAGACCGACTCCTGGGACCAGTATAGGCAAAACATTATAAGAGGTTAAATGTAACCTTTTGTTAATAAAAACACTTATGGTAAATATCTACATGCAATTTTGTTTTTATGCTTTGCCTAAACAGTTTTCAACTTTTTATAAACAAATAAACCACTTAGAAAAAAAAATTAATATCTATATTTTAAACTTTAACTGTATATATTTTACACTTTGATGAGCCAATTAAAGAATTTCATATGCTTTTTACTCATTGTTTTAATAAATCATTTTCGTGGTGCAAAATGAGTAAGAAAGACTAAACCACTTTGTATTACTAATAGTATCAAATCTATATTAAAAAATTTACAAATATTTTTTTTCTGGAATATTTTTATAATCGGGTTGTAAAAAACGCAAAAGTCAACTTTTACGAAAATCGTCTTTTAACGCAAAAAAACACAACTAAAGAGGCTTGGTAAATTGTAAATGATTTGAGAGGTAAAAACAACTCACAACCCCATATCTCAGAGTTGGAATTAAACGTCTTAAATAATCATTACTGCTCAATGGCAGACAGATTAAATAAGTCTCTACATGGTGACCCAAATCCTCTTGATAATTTAACGGATTTTCTGTTGATAAAGCATTATTTCTGCAACCAACAAACAAAAGACATTTTTAGGGATATAAAACACTGGTCTGGTATATAGAAAACCTCAATGATCATGTCCTTAACACGTTGACTGAAGCTATCAATAAAAGGTTTTCGTTTTCTCGTCAGGTATTTTCCGTAGTGTCTGAAAATAGAACTACTCATTCCATTATCCTGCTAATTTTCGTCCTATTGAACACTATCTAAAATAATTCGATAAATATAAAAAAAAAGGAAACGTTAAGGTTTATCAAAAAGCATAAGATAAGAAACAGTTGCCAATTTGGTTTTCAGGAGAGTCTCAGTACTAGTGATGAAATGCATTTGATTGTGTCAATCAAACTTTGCTAAAAAATAAACTTCTATGGCCGCGTTTGCGATTTTACTTGTTTTTCCTGTTTTCTTGCTTTAAATGTTCATAACTTTAATTCCCGTGAACCGATTTTGATGCAAAAAAGCCTATGTACTCCCCAGGAGTCCAAGGAATGCAGCAGTAAAATATCGGTCCAGTAGATTTTCCGTAATACTGCAACAAACAGACAGACACAATCCTAAAAACTGGATTTTTGTAAACTATATCGTTTCGTTAGAAGCCCCCCCCAAAAAAAATCAATGTAGAGAAATAGTGTTTCTAGAGATTTATTATATGTATAGATCATCTTTATACTTAGAATCATATTTTATTGATCGTAGAAAAATGAAAAATGGTTAGAAATTAAAAATTTGTTATGGGGTTTCACAAGGTTCCCTTTATTATTACAGTTACAAATATTTGTTACAATGGCGGTAGAGGTATTCAACAGATGCTGCTTATACAACCACCTTGTTAAAAAGTAATAAATAATGCTATTTTTTTATTTACCCAAGTTTTACAATAATGTAAATAAAAGAAAATTAAGTAGAGAACTACACTCCATTCCAAATTGCAGCCTGCGGACCAGTTTTTTGACACTGACAATAATTA
Source organism: Oxystoma pomonae (assembly GCA_963921995.1). Classification (NCBI taxonomy): domain Eukaryota; kingdom Metazoa; phylum Arthropoda; class Insecta; order Coleoptera; family Brentidae; genus Oxystoma; species Oxystoma pomonae. Next base: position 72,453,078 of record OY998166.1, on the reverse strand, counting down.
TTCTATTTAGCTTCTGTGTTTAATTGTCAGCCGTCATATTAAAATTGGTCCGGAAAATTTCGAATGAAGTGTATATAACTTAAAAAGAGCTTATCCAAAGAACCTACTTATTAAATTTTTACTTTTAGTTGACTTAAAAGCTAGAATAAACAATGCATATACACTTCCAACATGAAGGCGAAGGTTTGGTTTAAATCTAGGTGTAGGACTTACTACGTTTATACGTGACTAAAACCGTTTTTTATCTAAGGAGGGTTTTAAATAAAATCGCTTTTTCCGTGGGTTTATACGTCCTTCAGGCCTGAGTATTTCTTTTAGTTAGAAGTAATGAGCTAAAGCGTTTAAAGTGTTTATACCGACCCTAAACTCGGTTTTATAAGTTTTAAAACCGTTCTTATATAAAAGCGCTTTAAGAGGCCGGTATAAACAAAGTATCTGACAGTACTTTTCGTCTAATTTCTTTGAGCTTTAAGATGCTTTTTTAGAGTCTTACCAAAAGAAAAAACGTTTTAGGACAGGTTAATATCTATGTTACCCTGAAGAGAAGAAAAACTGTTAGGGAACTATTCAATAGGGCGAAGGAGACCGACTCCTGGGACCAGTATAGGCAAAACATTATAAGAGGTTAAATGTAACCTTTTGTTAATAAAAACACTTATGGTAAATATCTACATGCAATTTTGTTTTTATGCTTTGCCTAAACAGTTTTCAACTTTTTATAAACAAATAAACCACTTAGAAAAAAAAATTAATATCTATATTTTAAACTTTAACTGTATATATTTTACACTTTGATGAGCCAATTAAAGAATTTCATATGCTTTTTACTCATTGTTTTAATAAATCATTTTCGTGGTGCAAAATGAGTAAGAAAGACTAAACCACTTTGTATTACTAATAGTATCAAATCTATATTAAAAAATTTACAAATATTTTTTTTCTGGAATATTTTTATAATCGGGTTGTAAAAAACGCAAAAGTCAACTTTTACGAAAATCGTCTTTTAACGCAAAAAAACACAACTAAAGAGGCTTGGTAAATTGTAAATGATTTGAGAGGTAAAAACAACTCACAACCCCATATCTCAGAGTTGGAATTAAACGTCTTAAATAATCATTACTGCTCAATGGCAGACAGATTAAATAAGTCTCTACATGGTGACCCAAATCCTCTTGATAATTTAACGGATTTTCTGTTGATAAAGCATTATTTCTGCAACCAACAAACAAAAGACATTTTTAGGGATATAAAACACTGGTCTGGTATATAGAAAACCTCAATGATCATGTCCTTAACACGTTGACTGAAGCTATCAATAAAAGGTTTTCGTTTTCTCGTCAGGTATTTTCCGTAGTGTCTGAAAATAGAACTACTCATTCCATTATCCTGCTAATTTTCGTCCTATTGAACACTATCTAAAATAATTCGATAAATATAAAAAAAAAGGAAACGTTAAGGTTTATCAAAAAGCATAAGATAAGAAACAGTTGCCAATTTGGTTTTCAGGAGAGTCTCAGTACTAGTGATGAAATGCATTTGATTGTGTCAATCAAACTTTGCTAAAAAATAAACTTCTATGGCCGCGTTTGCGATTTTACTTGTTTTTCCTGTTTTCTTGCTTTAAATGTTCATAACTTTAATTCCCGTGAACCGATTTTGATGCAAAAAAGCCTATGTACTCCCCAGGAGTCCAAGGAATGCAGCAGTAAAATATCGGTCCAGTAGATTTTCCGTAATACTGCAACAAACAGACAGACACAATCCTAAAAACTGGATTTTTGTAAACTATATCGTTTCGTTAGAAGCCCCCCCCCAAAAAAAATCAATGTAGAGAAATAGTGTTTCTAGAGATTTATTATATGTATAGATCATCTTTATACTTAGAATCATATTTTATTGATCGTAGAAAAATGAAAAATGGTTAGAAATTAAAAATTTGTTATGGGGTTTCACAAGGTTCCCTTTATTATTACAGTTACAAATATTTGTTACAATGGCGGTAGAGGTATTCAACAGATGCTGCTTATACAACCACCTTGTTAAAAAGTAATAAATAATGCTATTTTTTTATTTACCCAAGTTTTACAATAATGTAAATAAAAGAAAATTAAGTAGAGAACTACACTCCATTCCAAATTGCAGCCTGCGGACCAGTTTTTTGACACTGACAATAATTATTCTATTTAGCTTCTGTGTTTAATTGTCAGCCGTCATATTAAAATTGGTCCGGAAAATTTCGAATGAAGTGTATATAACTTAAAAAGAGCTTATCCAAAGAACCTACTTATTAAATTTTTACTTTTAGTTGACTTAAAAGCTAGAATAAACAATGCATATACACTTCCAACATGAAGGCGAAGGTTTGGTTTAAATCTAGGTGTAGGACTTACTACGTTTATACGTGACTAAAACCGTTTTTTATCTAAGGAGGGTTTTAAATAAAATCGCTTTTTCCGTGGGTTTATACGTCCTTCAGGCCTGAGTATTTCTTTTAGTTAGAAGTAATGAGCTAAAGCGTTTAAAGTGTTTATACCGACCCTAAACTCGGTTTTATAAGTTTTAAAACCGTTCTTATATAAAAGCGCTTTAAGAGGCCGGTATAAACAAAGTATCTGACAGTACTTTTCGTCTAATTTCTTTGAGCTTTAAGATGCTTTTTTAGAGTCTTACCAAAAGAAAAAACGTTTTAGGACAGGTTAATATCTATGTTACCCTGAAGAGAAGAAAAACTGTTAGGGAACTATTCAATAGGGCGAAGGAGACCGACTCCTGGGACCAGTATAGGCAAAACATTATAAGAGGTTAAATGTAACCTTTTGTTAATAAAAACACTTATGGTAAATATCTACATGCAATTTTGTTTTTATGCTTTGCCTAAACAGTTTTCAACTTTTTATAAACAAATAAACCACTTAGAAAAAAAAATTAATATCTATATTTTAAACTTTAACTGTATATATTTTACACTTTGATGAGCCAATTAAAGAATTTCATATGCTTTTTACTCATTGTTTTAATAAATCATTTTCGTGGTGCAAAATGAGTAAGAAAGACTAAACCACTTTGTATTACTAATAGTATCAAATCTATATTAAAAAATTTACAAATATTTTTTTTCTGGAATATTTTTATAATCGGGTTGTAAAAAACGCAAAAGTCAACTTTTACGAAAATCGTCTTTTAACGCAAAAAAACACAACTAAAGAGGCTTGGTAAATTGTAAATGATTTGAGAGGTAAAAACAACTCACAACCCCATATCTCAGAGTTGGAATTAAACGTCTTAAATAATCATTACTGCTCAATGGCAGACAGATTAAATAAGTCTCTACATGGTGACCCAAATCCTCTTGATAATTTAACGGATTTTCTGTTGATAAAGCATTATTTCTGCAACCAACAAACAAAAGACATTTTTAGGGATATAAAACACTGGTCTGGTATATAGAAAAGCCTTGTCTTCCTATAATAAGGAAATACTGAAAGCCAAAAGAGAATCGTGGAGGAAATTCAGCGAAGGAATATCGGAAATCTCCGCTGTAACAAGAATCCACAAAATTCTCTCGAGGGATCCGAACCAAACTGTGACTGTAGGGGCGATAAAACGACCAGACGGAAAATACACAGAATCTAGGCAAGAAACTCTTGAATTATTAACTAATGGCCTCTTTCTGGACAGTAGTAACTGAACAGACTGGCTCAGCCAGAATCCAGGTCTGATATAAACAAACCGGATGGAGAGAGCTGGAGGCTGCAAAATCATAACCTCAGAAAAGTTTAGGTGGGCCGTTAATACATTACAACCATTTAAATCTCCAGGTAAGGACGGGGTATTTCCGGCTCTTCTACAGAAGGGACTGGAGCCACTTTCTGTTAAAAACAACGGAAAAACGAATTGAAAGGCATATTAGGGATGGAGCGCTACTACTTCACCCACTGAATAAAAACCAGTACATATGCCTATCGACCAGGCAAATCTATGGATCTGGCGATAAAGAATCTCGTCAGCAAACTATCTCAGTCACTCGACAATAAAGAAATTGCAGTGGCAGTCTTCTTAGATATTGAAGATGCATTTAATAATGCCAGAACCGAGTCTCTCGCCAACAGTTGTAGGAGGAGAGTTGTCGAGTCACTCGTCAGCAATTGGATCAAAATGATGCAACAAAATCGCATTGTTAAAACCATCCTGGGGGGAGTAAGAGCTTAGTGTAAATACCAACAGAGGCTGTCCGCAGGATCGTGTCCTATCCCCCTACTATGGTCACTTCTGGTGGAAGAACTGCTCGACCTCCTTCAGACCGAGGGAATAGATGCGCAAGCGTATTCTGACGATGTTGTAGTACAAATAAGAGGCAAATTTGATGGGGTGATACATCCTTCAGAGAAGTCTAAACCTAATCAACGGTTGATGCACTAGGGAAGGTCTATTCATTAAACCCAAGAAAAACATCATTGTAACTTTTACAACAAGGAGAAAACTAAATCTTATAGAACCTAGCATTGGCGGGGAACGTATTCCTTTCCTAAAAAAGTTATCCAGAAGGCGCAAATGGCTCTCTGGACTTGTAACAGAATATGTGGGAAGTCGTGGGGGATGAAACCAAAACAAACCTAATGGCTGTATCTAACAATAGTAAGACCGATGATCACTTATGACTCTATAGCTTGGCAGTCCAAAACCAAGCATGTCACTGCTCGGCAAAAACTAGCAGGCCTGCAACGAAGAGGATGCAAAGTCATAACAGCAATGGAAGTAATGCTTAACCTCCCCGCGATGCAGCACATCTGGAAGAGAAGGAGGCAAGAGCAACTTTAGCAAGATTTAATATCCTAAATCAGGAGCATCCTGGTCAGGCATTGGGAAACTGTGCAGTGCTAACCAAGGTATTTTGTAATAACCGAATCCTTAGTATGTACCGTTTCAGGTTCTCTTTCCAACGAGGGAAGAATGGGAGGGGAATATAAATTAACTTACCAAAGCTGACCACATTTGGTACACAGAGGGATCAAAAACCAAGGACGGTGTGGGAGCAGGTGTATCGGGTTCAAGAGCTGCAATTTTATTTGGACTCGGTAACCTTGCTAACATCTTCCAGGCCCAGGTTTACGCCATAGAGCTCTGTGCAAGAGACGACAAAGGCACCTCCAACAGAAGCATCAAAATCATACCAGATAGTTAAGCTGCTCTAAAAGTAATAAGCTCAAATAAGATCCAATCACTTTTAGTTGGGAGCTGCCTTCAAACTCTGGAACCAACAAAATCACTCTTGTATGGGTCCCGGGATACACAGGAATTGAGGGAAACGAAAAAACGGACTCTCTTGCTAAGGCAGGAACGGAATCTGCGTTTTTAGGGCCAGAGCGCTGCTTTGTACTAACTAAAGCCACGGTCAATAGGGAATTATCCGAGTGGGTTGAAAGAAAAGGAGTGCAGCACTGGCGCTCAACTCAGGAACAACAGCACTCCAAAGCCTTTCTGAATAAGCCAGAAAAACATAGAGCAAAGCAGCTCCTGCCTTCAAACTCTGCTAAAGATTTGTGGAACCAACAAAATCATTCTTGTATGGGTCCCAGCCACACAGGAATTGAAGGAAACGAAAAAGCCGATTCTCTTGCTAAGGCAGGAGCGGAATCTGCGTTCTTAGGGCCAGAGCCCTGCTTTGGACTAACTAAAGCCACGGTCAATAGGGAATTATCCGAGTGGGTTGAAAGAAAAGGAGTTCAGCACTGGCGCTCAACTCAGGAACAACAGCACTCCAAAGCCTTTCTGAATAAGCCAGACAAACAAAGCAAAGCAGCTCCTGCAACTACCAAGGAACACCCTGAGAATAATCAGAGGTCTGTGTACAGGCCAGTGCCGACTCAATCAACACATAAATAGAATTGGAGTGAATATTACACCGATTTTTCAAACAGATATTTTTTTTCTTTATGCTTTAAAATTCTAAAAACCTTTTTTGATAGAGAAAGCTCATTATTTTCTACTGGCCTAATTCATCTGGACTGAGTAAAAGTGGGAGTTAGTATAGATGATAGATTATATGAAAATCTTAAACAATAATTTTGCACCTTCTGCAAGCTATATCTACGTTTAGTTAATACTGGCCAGAAAACTGTATTGCAGTAGTTAAGATAAGACAAGTGTATCTGTGAGTCCAAATTTAATTTGTTTGCTAATTTTTTTATGCAATGCTTGATGAGAATGAATCTTAACAAAAAAAATAAAACAGTAATTCTGTGTAAAGCGCTTAAAATTAAAACTGCGACTCAGCATCTTTCATGGGAACGGTTCTGAATTTATCTTCTTCTTGTTATCTTCTGAATATTATGTAAATATAACTCCTCCCTCCGTAGGTCTGAAAATCACTGAAGTTGGACTGAAGTTATTTTCAGCGGCAACTCCATAGTTGCCTTCTGAAATGGTTGTCTGACTTCTCCATACATTTTTCCAATTTAATTGGATAGCCGGAACATTTTGAGCTTTTGGCGTTGAAGTTTTCTTTTTTTTATTTTATTTGGGATCAATGCCCAATTTTGAGCCAAGTTTTTTGCAAAGTTAAAGACGAACACATAATATTCATGCATGAATTTGAACCCGAGATCTTCCGTGTCGCAGGCCGATACGCTATCTACTGCGCTACGAAGACCGGAAGTTTTCCTGGTGACGTATGACATAATGTTCGGTGACATTGGCTGGTCATCGATCATTTTTATTGTCTTTATTAACTTATAGATATTGGCAATATCGATTTCTGTTATAGTCGTTTATTTCTTTAAAATTTTCAAAAAATGTGTAAGATTGTTTAAACTTTTATGACATAACACCATGACTATATTACAATCAAAAGTCAAATAATTTCGGCCTACGTTTCTTGGGGGGGGGGGCGATAACCGAATTTTTAATAGAAAAGGGGAAAATCTAAGCATTGCTCAAGTTTTTCATGAATATCTCAAAAATTAAGACACCCAGTTAAGAACGGTTTTCATTTCCAGAAAGCCAAATCATTGGTTTATTTAACAAGGTATTCGTTTTTGTTTAAAAGTAAGTGGTACGAAAACAGTAGCGGCTCGTTTTGGAAAAATTTTAAAATTTCAGTTTTTTCAACTTCTTTGCAAGTTAATTTCTTTTGCTCTGGTTTTTAGGTTTGAATTGCGAAATTATATTTATTGATTTTAAAAATTAACCCATTACCTTACCTTTCTCTTGCTGCTTTTTAAAATATTTTCTGGTACAGTTTACGCTACCCGTGGCCCCCATTACCTTACCTTTCTCTTGCTGCTTTTTAAAATATTTTCTGGTACAGATTACGCTACCCGTGGCCTTTTTAGCACAAATTGTTTTTTTTTTAAATCTGCAGCATCAGAGACTTAATTTTTTTAGGTTGCCATTTTTGTTGGTATGTATACTTTTCGAATAACGTTTAAATATGCCTTTTAATCTTGTCACATTTTTTTTCAGTAGCGTCCTCATCAACGGTTAAATTAAAAATAAAAAATCAAAATTGTGAAAATTTTCCTAAAAAAATAACGCAATATCTCTCGCTCATTCCGGTAAGGCTATATTTCTTTTGGTAGCTCTGTCCATTGCTTTTTAGGGCTGCTATTACATATGCAAAAAAATGCTAGAGAGGTTCTTCTATACCTATGCTAGTCAAAAGTTCGTACGAAAATCGCATATTAGTCTGGAAGATGAGAAGGTTAATTAAGAAAAAATAATAATTAAGCAGTGAAACTTGGCACGCAAAATAAGTAGACCCTTAAACTATATATAAATAAATAAATAACACAAAAATTATTAAAGGTTTAATTATGGTGGAGCGATGAAATTTGGCACAAATGGTCATTGACTCCGCAATTTTTTTTGTTGTGTGTTACTTATTTGAGGTCTCTTGCCTAGGACCCCAATTCTCGACGTTAAACAAAAAATAGGAAAATATTAATAACAGCCATCCACAAAGTGACAGAACTATCAGATTAAAAAGAAATATTTGTCGCTATATTGGCTTAAATTAAAAAATACAAAGTTTTATATAGAGGGCCCCAATTCTCTAAGTTTTTTGAAAAAAAAACAACATTAAATATCACCTCAAGCATAACGATAGAATAATGGAATTTGGCACAAATGATCACTGTGTCCCTTTTAACTCCAAAAAACTGCAAACTACCAGATCGTGTTTTAGTAGAACAGAGGGCCCCTATTTTTAAAAGTAAAACAACTTTTGTATCATTGACGGGTTTTTTATTTAAAAGTAAGTTTTAAAGTTACTAGGCATTCCGCTCATCTAGCTTACCTAGACGCCCAGCACTTTACCTTAAGAGCAAAGAGTATTCTTCTTTTCTAGGGACGAAATATTTTTCTAGAAGAGTATTTTCTTCTCTAGAAAAGAAAATGTATGAAAAATAGAAGAACTTATTTTTGTATCTATAATCTATATATCTAATCGGGCATAAAAGGACAAATCGTGAGGAAAAGTAAAAATTAAGCGGAAAAATAAAATCGCAAAAAGTGACTTTCCGCACTGGAAATAGTCTGGAAAATACGATTTTCCGCACGCTCGTAGGCAATAGTTATTTACCTAATAAGTGCGGAAAGTGGTACTTTTCTGTACGCGACGGCAGTTGCACGAACGACGCGAAGCGGAGTTCGAGCAAGCCGTCAAGGTACAATGTTTTTCCTACGGGTGTTTTTGGGCATCCTATTTATCAAAAAAAATGTTTTTATTGTGCGAAGATTTTATAATAATGCTACAAAATGACACACAAGATAGAATAGTTACATAAATAATTTAATTAGTCTTATATATCTTCATTTTAAACAATACAAAAATCGTGCGGAAAACATATTTAGAAAACAGTATATACATCCAGAATGTTTAAATTTAAAAAATAAAAATAACAGTGCCTCCATAGTTATAACGGCCCTGCCCTTGCATTTTCCGAGAAAAATGCGTACCGATAATAACACTACCAATCAAGTTAGCCTGGAAATAATCCCGAGATAAGGAGTCTACCGGGCAAGCGCGTCGATTGCATCAGTAGTGAAAGCAACCATTTGACAGCGAAAATTTAGGTTTATGTTTAATATTTTTGTTTACTTTTAAACATGGACAAACTTCTTTCAAAAATAGGGAGCCTATGTAGAGGACTTTAAAATGTCAGTATACAACAAATAATATTTACTTTTCTACTAAAACAAGACCTGTTAGTTTGCCGTTTTTTGACGTTAAAAGTACGTTTTCTAAAACTAACTTTGGGAGTAAGGGTCCTTTGCAAATGGTCTTAGAACCCTTGGTACTTAAGGAACATTGTGATCATTTGTGCCAAATTCCATTATTCTATCGTTATGCTTGAGGTTTAATTAATGTTGTTTTTTTCAAAAAACTTTATCAATTCGGGTTCTCTACATAAAACTTTGAGATTTTTTAATTTAAGTCAGTATAGCGACAAATATTTGTTCTTAGTGCGATAGTTCTGTCCCTTTTTGGATGGCTGTTATTATTTTTTTTTCTATATTTTGTTTAATGAGAGACCTCGAATAAGTAATACACGACAAAAACAAAATGCAGGGTCCATGACTATTTTCGCTCCACCATAATTTCTAAACCTTTTAACAATTTTGTGTTATTTTCGGAAATAGGGGCCCTTTTCAGAAAACTTTATGTTAGAGAAACATTTATCAAAAATTATCTAAGGTTCTACTTATTATGCATGCCAAGTTTCACTGCCTAATTATTATTTTTTTTTTTAAATTAAACTCCTCATCTTCCAGACTAATATGCGGTTTTCGTACGAACTTTTGACTAGCATGGGTATAGAAGAACCTCTCTAGCATAGCCCCCCCCCAATTTTTTTGCATATGTAATAGCAGCCCTAAAAGGGAATGAATAGCGCTACAAAAAAATATAGACTTACCAAAATGTCGCAAAGTGTGTAGAAATACCAGCGAGAGATATTGCGTTGTTATTTTTTGAGGAAAATTTTCACAATTTTGAATTAGTGGACTTTTCAAATTTAACCATTGCTGACGACGCTACTGAAACAGAAATTGAACAAACTGTCAAGATTAAAAGGCATATTTAAACGTTATTCGAAAAATATACATAACAAAAATTGCAACATATCTATAGTCAAAAAAAAGTAAAGGCCCTGATGCTGCAGATTAAAAAAAAAAAATTATTTCGGTACCTTTTGTGCTAAAAAGGCCACGGGTAGCGTAATCTGTACCAGAAAATATTTTAAAAAGCAGCAAAAGAAAGGTAAGATAATGGGTCAATTTTTAAAATCAATAAATATAATTTTGCAATTCAAACCTAAAAACCCGAACAAAGGAAATTAACTCGCAAAGAAGTTGAAAAAGCTGAAATTTTAAAATTTTTCCAAAATGAGCCGCTACTGTTTTCGTACCACTTACTTAAAAAAAAAAACGAGTACCTTGTTAAATAAACCAATGATTTGGCTTGGAAATGAAAACCGTTCTTAACTGGGTGTCTTAGTTTTTGAGATATTCATGAAAAACTTGAGCAATGCTTAGATTTTCCCCTTTTCTATTAAAAATTCGATTACCGCCCCCCCAAGAGACGTAGGCCGAAATTATTTGACTTTTGATTGTAATATAGTCATGGTGTCATGTTATAAAAGTTTAAACAATCTTACACATTTTTTGAAAATTTTAAACAAATAAACGGACTATTAGGTTTGGCGTGTGAAATAATTTTGAATTTTCAATTTCTTTTAACTGGATATCCGACAGGTTTGTCCGACATTTCATGCGTAGCTTCGAGATTTTTGCGGGCATAATCAATACTTCTTGACTAGGATGGTAGTGGCATGATGATAGGCAGTGTTGAGGTTGCAAGCTCTCTGTAAGTTTTAAAGTGTGGTGAATCACTTTTAGTAGTAGTAGGTGTTTTTCAGGAACGGACAGGTTTCTTCGTAAAACTGACTTGTTTTGTAGCTTCTGGCCAAGTAGGTACAGCGAGGAAGAAATATTTGGTTATTTTGGATAGTGGGGATAATTTGGTAAAAGGTAAAGATTTCAGGTTCGATAATTGCAAAAATTAATTTTGTTTTTGAAAACGAAATTTGGGTTCCTAGGAATTGATAGTAAGTTAAAATATTAACAAAAGGACCCCGCTCACTTAGCATTGCCACTGGCTTTTGAAATGGACCTCTTTTTGATCCGACCCACGGTTTCAGAGATATAGGTGTTGAAAGTTGGAGGTTTCAGATTTTAGGGACTTTTCACTAAAATCAGTTTTTTGCATATTTTTTTGTTATTCGAGTAGCTAACTTCCTACTTCCAGTTCATCAGTTTTTAGGTAGAGAACCCGGCTATTGAATGCAGTTGAAAAAAATGACATATTTTATTTACGTCACTCTCAGTGGCAGCACAAACTTGAAAAACGTAAAAAACTTTTGTTTCAAAATGCAATTTTTCGTAAAATCGCTGATTAAAAAAGAACAAACGGTGAAATATTTTTTGTTTTTTGATATGTTATAGAAAAATCTTCGGAGAAAAAAGAAATAAGCTACATATGTATAATAAGCTCATCACACTTTGTGAAAAACGCCCGTGAACCTGGAAAATGCTCGGGTTAATCCCCCCTATATCTCTGAAACTGTGGGTCGGATCAGAAAGAGGTCCATCTTAACGTTGATCAAGGAGAACAGATCTACAACATATCAAACGCCCAGCTCATTCCAACCGAAAGCCAATAATACTGCGTCCTCTAAATTATCAAGAAATGTTATCAAATTCTGACAGTTCAGATTAATTTTCACACAATTTATTTTTGTTTGTTCCCTAGGACCGGGATTCTAAAAACTCCCGCTGTAACGAGATTTCTGTTCGATTTCGAGACAATATCCATTTTGGCCGCGTTTTTTCTTATGATATTTTTCGTACTGCCAGTGTCTATTAGCGCTTCTGATTCGACTCCGTTTATTTTTATTTTTAATTTTATAACTATTGCTGAAGAGAACCCTCTTTGAGGCAGGTGCAGGGCGACCAGGGGTATTAATTTTGTCGCCCTTGTCCATTTGGGCAAGCCGTTGCGTAGTGTCCTATGCGGTGACACGCGAAGAATTTGATGCGATTATCCGATGCGCACGTGTCCGGCGTGATATTTCTGTTGTACGAAGACATGGCGTTCCTGCCTCGCGTCCTTGCTCGCGGGGATTCTCTGTCTTCGTGTTACCTGTGTGGCGATAGCCCTCTGCGTCGTGCTGACTCTGATAGGACCTGCTTTGCGGCCTCGGTCGGTCTCATCGCCTCTTGATTGACTCGGATCTCTGTACGTCTTTGTAGGGTACTCCATGTTGTTGCTCTTCAAGTCTATTTTCTAGTTCGTCTGTCGGTGCCATGTCTATGACTTTCGCGACGTCTTTTATTTTCTCGAAATCTTTGGGGGTCCTGTTGCGGTTTGTGAAATAGTAGTATTTACTCGCGGCCTCTTTGGTGAGGCCTTTTTCGAAGTAGTCTAAGAAAATTAAGACAAGGACAGGGTCGTATTGAACTACTCTGCCCTGTTTCCTTCTCTGTAGATTTCTCCTAGCTTCTTTACTGCTTTCCCCATTCCCGTTTTACGGTTTCCCACGTTTTCTCCAGGTTCTCGTTCCTCGTGGAATATACTTCGTACCATTTAAGGGCTGCTCTCGACCATGCGTTGGTCATAGCACGTCTCTCAAAATCGCTTAAAAAATTTGAGGCTGGTTGTCGCCTTGGGGCGAATGTGTCCAGACTGATCACCACCGGCACAGCCGGAATTGTTGTCCCTAATGATGACTGATAATTGTGTGTGTCTTTCCCTCGTCGTTGATGGAGGCAAATATCTGGCGAGCGCCCTTGCGTTCTCTGACTTCTTTTTCTCGTCTTTGCATCGTGCTTGTGCGCGATTTCTCTCCTTTTCGGTAAATCTCATTTGCGCAGTGTCCTGTTCCTATAAAATTTCTCCGTCGTCGACTTTGCACAGTCTCGACGTGTGAAGGGATTTTTACGATACTTGCCTGTGTATCCTCGTTTTTACTTTACTCTATGAACTCACGGGTTGGCCCTTGGCGACCCGCCGCATCGCGTTGCCATGGTGTCTGTGTCTACGTTTCCTTCCTTGAAGGCCATTTCTTCCATGCCTACTGGCTGGTGGGTCTTCGTCTGATGACTCGTTTTTTCCTGACGTGTCGTCTTTGTCTGCATGTCCTTAATGTTGCACTGTCCCCTCATGAACTCAAACGAACTGCGCCTATTAACCTTATGTTCGGAATAATCTTAAATACAATTTTCCGACAAAAAGGTCAAAAAACTAGCATCTGATTGATTACATTATTGTACGTTCCAGAGATGAAAAAGACGTAAACATTACAAGAGCAATAACGAGTGCAGACGACTGCTGGACAGACCATCGCCTGATACGAGCCCAAATGAACACACACAAGAAGTAGCCGTCAAAAAAAGCAAATCAGAATCAGATTCAATTAGAGCGCCTTAAAGATGATCAAACCAGAACAAAATTCCAAGTCTCTCTGAATTAAATGCTGGGTACTTTAGAATACCCGGAGAATATTGACGATCACTGGAGAATGTTGAAGACAGCAATAACATCTGCCTCCACAGAAACGGTCGGCTACACACAAAGAATACATCAAGAGTGGTTTGATGAGCACGACAAAGAAATTCAAGACCTTATTGAGAAAAAGAGAAAAGCCCATAATGCTTGGAAAAGCCACCCTAACTCTAACGAAAAGAAAAGGCAATATCAAAAAGCCAAAGCAGAAGTACAAAGGCAAACACGTAGATTAAAAAACCAATGGTGGACAACAAAATCACATGAAATGCAACATCTAGCTGAGTCCAACAACACCAGAGCCTTCTTTCAAGCTACACAAGGTATCAATCCCCTATGATCCAAAGATGGAACAAGGCTGCTTAAAGACAGATCCTCTATCAATTCACGATGGAAAGAACACTTCCAAGAACTACTCAACAGACAGTCTCAGGTCGATAACGACATCTTCGACAAAATTCCGGAGAAAACTACACAAGAACACCTAAGTGATATTCCTAGATTAGAGGAGGTCGAAAAGGCAATCACACAGCTAAAGAATAACAAGTCAGCAGGCACAGATGGTATCGCTGCAGAACTCTACGTACAAGGGGGTCCCAAACTTAATTCCCAAATACACACTAATAAGTAAAATATGTTCCACTGAGACTGCCGAACTCAGAGACGCCTCTATAGTTACCATTTTCAAAAAAGGCGACAAGGCCCAATGTGGAAACTACAGAGGTATATCTCTGGTTTCTGTTGCTGGAAAGATACTTGCACGGATACTATCAAACTGATTAATTCCGATTGCTGAACAAAATCTGCCAGAGACACAATGTGGATTTAGGCCCAATCGAGGCACAGCTGACATGTTCTTCAATGCCAGACAAATGTAAGAGGAATCTAGAGAACAAAATCGCCCCCTCTTTATGGCCTTCATAGACCTAGTCAAAGCATTTGACTCGGTCCACCGAGAAGCATTTGGAAAATACTGGCAAAAGCTGGATGCCCTCAAAAATATATTCAAATTCTTAGACTACTACACGACAATATGAATGCAACAGTCCTGAGCAATGATGGACCAGGAGAGTCATTACGATTACGACAGGCGTTAAACTAAGGTGTGTTATTGCGCCCACCCTATTCTCTATATTTTTAGGTGTCATGCTTCACTTTGTTGAGGAACATCTACCGCCGGGAGTGGAAATTCTATATAGATTTGACGGTGGCCTACTTAACTTTGCTAGGCAGACTGCGAGCGAAAACTAAGGTCTCGACGACCTCGGTAATGAAAACGTCGTTATGTCCGATACAGAGGAAGGTCTACAGCTGGTAACCAAGCCTACAAAAGCATTGGCCTAGAGGTCAATGCCAAAATGCAAATTCTTCACCAACCAGTACCAGGTACGAATCCCCAAACTCCAAACACTTCCATAAATGGCCATCCTCTGCAGAACGTGGAACATTACCCGTACCTTGAGAACCACCTATCATCAAATGCAACTATTGATGCAGAAATACAGCATCGCCTAAAATGTACTAGCGCAGCGTTCGGACGGCTTTCGGAGAGAGTCTTCAACAATCACGACGTCAATGCGGAGACCAAGCTTCGTGTCTACAACACAGTTATATTACCAACTCTAACATACGGATGCGAAACGTGGACCACCTACAGAAGGCATATCAAACGACCAGAAAAATATCACCAAAGTTGTTTAAGACGAATCCTGAGAATACAATGGCAAGGCCGACGAACAAACATAAGTGTTTTAGAAGAAGCCAGAACAACTAGTATAGAAGCCCTTATCTTCAAGCACCAGCTTCGTTAGACTGGTCACATGATCTGCATGCCCGAAACACGTCTCCCAAAGCAGATATTTTATGGACAACTGAAGAAGGGAAAGATAAATCAAGGAGTTCAACAAAAAAGGTACAAGGACATTATCAAAGTCAATATAAACAACTTCGAGATCACGGCAAACGACAGCACAAACTTTTGAAGAGCAACGACGTAGACTAGAGACTGAAAAGAGAGAACGTAGAAAGGAGCGACAAAATGGAAGAATGGATGACCAACAACACCCGGCTGCTGTCGGAGACTGGGTGTGCCAGGACTTTGGAAGGTTGTGCGGCTCGAGAATTGGCTTACATAGCCATCGCAAATGCACAACAGATAGCGACGATACAGAATAGAGGAAAATCATACTCGGTATCAAGTGATTGCCTATGATTGCCTATGACGATGACTGTCCCCTGTTCCTTAGGAATCGTTATGCTCCTTTTCATTGTGAGGGCGTTTGCATCAGTAAAGTTCCTCGACATTTCTTCTAGAGGAGGGAGGGCTTTCTCGGTCTCCACTTTGACACATCCTTTCTTCTTGTAATTGCACAGTCTTCTCAATGACGCCTGTGCTGCCCTCGTATCTCTGCTTTATTAACGTAAGATATTTGCTCGCCTTAAATTTTTTCCAATAAAATTTAGTTTCGCAATAAAATGACCGCCTTCTTCACTTTTGCTATTTAAATGCACGTATAAAGGTGTTAACTGTGTTTTTCTCTACTGGTGATTTTTGCTAGTGCGCTATTAGCTGTGTTGCAAAAGTTTTCTTCAAAATACTAACATTGTTAAAAATGGCTGGAAATTCACCACTGTGATAAATCTTTTTCTGGGACACCTAGCATATGACAAAAATGGCAACTCGCTACATATAATTATTCTTATTAGTAGTTACAATCTAGTTTTATTACGATAACATTATAAGTGCATTGATTATTTTTTATTCAGCTAATTCGGCAGAAAAAAAAAACAAATACGTGCGACCATCGGCATCGGTATAGTATATGTATGCAGTACGTAGGTGAAATTTAAGATTTAAAACAATCCGCTTAATATTAATTTTGAAATAAATAAAAATATGTTAATTTTCAAAATTTTTAATAAATAATAAATCGCACATAAATATAAGCAAATTTGGAATTTTCGTTTTTGACCAACGTAAAAGAGTTTTTATTAAAGTTTAATAAAGGAAACGTTATTATAAAAAAATGTCTACAAAAATGTGAGAAAGATAAAATTGTTTTTATGCACGCCTATTGATGTGCATAGTTCACTGTTATCTTCTGCTACCTCAGCGCAAAATACTATATTATATAGTCTATACTCGGTTTAAAAAAATAATGTATAGATGAAATTTTATTTCTGCTAGTTAAATATATTTGAATTTAAAAGTTAATTAAGATTTTAATTTTATTGCCGTATTCCCAAAAAAATACACCTTATGTCACTGATACGAAGAAAAAAAAACTCCTACGTCCGTTTACCTGGATTTGTTTTTTATTTTACCAATTTTCCAAACGGTCTTGCCCTTTTGACTGCGCCGACTTTTTTTCGTATAACTTGTGAGTGCTTTGCCTTATTTTAACTCTATTTTGATCGAAAATTTAAGAGTTAAGTCGTTTGTGATTGTAAACAAGCAGGTAGAATTTTGTTATCAGAGATAAATTTGTTCGACTGTTTGTACACAATTTTTTCCAGAATTTTAAACATTAAAGGTAATCATACCAGTGTTCCACTCCAATCTCCAATTTCACCCAAACTAAATTTGCTATATATTGCAAGGACAAAAACGATTATAAAAGTTTTAAAAAATCGGTTATGAACATATTAATTACAAATGCTTGTTATAATTCTGTCCCTTTAGTGAAAATATTTTTTGTAGTTGTTATTTTGATTGAATTCTTTTTTCTTTTTAAACAATTTATGTTTCCCTTCCTTATTTTAAATTTTATTTTAAATTTGATGTGATATTTTTAATATTATATTGGGTTATTTTTAGAATGTCCCCTTTTTCGTATGATGCAAGTGTATAAAAACTTTCTATTTTTTTTACAATTGAACTTGAAGTTAAGAAAAGTCAACTTTCTGACTTAAAGATGCATAAGTGGAAAAATTGGAAACGCATGCACTTCTGACTTCTCACGGAACCTAGAAAACTTTTAAAAACCAGTAGCTTTTATTTTTTTTTCGGCACACACTACTAAATTGCCTATAGGTTTAAAAAAAAATCAAAAGCCTACCGCCAGGTTCTTGAACACTTCTAACATGTGTTAAATAACTGTAGTGAAAAAAGAAAACATTATTTCTTACTTATTTAGAAGTGTAATAACAATAAGAAAATATTTATCTATTATTCATGTGTTGTAGTCTAATTTAAAAGCGTTTGTTTAAAATGTTCATTTTAGTTTTGTATGCGTGAAATTTTGCCATTTTGCAACCAGCTCCACCAACATAGATTTAATTAGGAAATATTTAGGGGAGCTTAAATCTAAAAACTGCATATCAGTAGCAGCTTTGGTTTAAAAATTATGAATAGTTAATAGCTTTCCCCTTTAAAAAAACTGCATATCTGTACCACGCCCACCCTTTACAAAAGTAGTTTTTCCATAATTTTATATTGTTGCATGTTAACAGGAAGTTAGTTTGCACACAAAAAAGCGAGTTAATAACAACGTGGTAAAAATATATTCATCTTTAAAGCTTGCGGCTTTTTGGCCCTAATTCAAAAATGTATAAATGTGGAAGAAAATTCGGCATATCTTTTGGCGTCTAAAATTTTGTTACGGTTGTCTCAAAAAAAATTATTCCACCTTTTGACACACATGAGTTTAAACCATGATATTTCCACAAACATTTCGATCGAGATTTCGATGATCTCTTGTTTTCAAAGCACGCTCTTAGCAGTTGTTGACTCTCAAAATGGCCGCTAGAGTCAAGGGGTTATCAACTCTTTTTTTTTTAACTCGCATTGTACAGCACACTTGCACGTTGCGGCGCATTACATACGCATTACGTTACATTACATTATGTAGTACAATTATTTTTTGATGGGAGGCATTTTTTTTTGAATTTGGACTTTACTGCTGGCATTACGACTCGACATTATATTTTGGAGTTCCGACATCACACAAAAAAAATGTCTGTTTTGGTTATTTCTAGGGGAGATAGCAAAAACTAATACAAATGTTGGGGGGTCGATTCTTCAGAAATTATTATTGGTGAAAACCGCATGTCAGCATGTCGATCCGTTTTCGAGCTACAGGGGCTGTTAGCATTTTAGAATTTCGCCTGAGACTTAATGAAATGTTAATGAAAATTTATTTTTGGCGTAAACTGCTTTTATATACATGAATAAATTTTTTTATTAAATTGTATTTTATCTGTAACCTTATCTTTTTGAGAAATAATACCAAGTTGGTATTTTTCTTATGGAATGACCAGGGTGGCTACATGTCATAAAATCTTATAAATTCATAAAATTTAAATATTGTCATATATATGTCCAAAATGTCATGTAAACAAACTTTTAATATCTGTATATTTTCTCGTGGGATAGTTAGGCAATTCCTTATACAAACCGCACGTCAAATTTTCAATCACAACTGGTAAATTAGCGCAGGAATATTTAGGGAAGTCATGATTCACAGGACACAACAAGAGTTTTTCCGCGCTTTTTAATATTAACCATTAGATATACTCGATTTTGATTGACTTTTACTGCACCAAAAAGTTGTGTGCGTATTTTTGTTGTGTATGTCATTTTCATGGGACCTATTTTTGCTTAGGTACCTACTAAAATTACAATGGATTTATTTACGTTTAATAAATATTTATTTTCTTAAAAATATAGAAAAATAATTCACATTTTTGCGTCAATTAGTGCTCTTATAAAATAAAGTTTCATCGCTTGTCACGCTATCTTGTGGTTTACGTGTAGGCTTCATTATTATCCTAGGAGCGTAAATGGTCCATTACAGTCGTGTTGGGACGCTCGTTAAATTAGTATTATGGGTTGGTCGTAAGTAAACCCTATTATATCCTTGCAAAAGGTTTTGTTTTGTTTAATAAACTAAATTTAATGCATCTCGGAAACTGCGGTATTCTTGGCTACTTGAGGAAATGCAAGACTGCAAACTTAAGAAAATATTGAGAATGGATGGATGTGGAATCGGGCAAGTTAAATCCCACATATATCCACGCAGCTTCCGAAAAACACATGAAACGGTAAAAAACCTCTTACGATTTAAATTTTCCTAATAGATTTCTTTTTATATATTTGTATTAGTAAACGTTTTAATTTTAATGATACAAATGAAAAAATTGGGTGGATTTATTATTTCACACAATTACAGGTACCTACTTGGCATTCAATTTTTAAAATATATTTATCATTTTAATATCGCTTTAATTCCACTTCTTGATGGTTGGTAACAGTTATTTACCTAACACGTGCGGAAAATTATACTTTTCCGTACGCACCGGCGTTTGTCTGAACGACGCGCCAGCGAAGTTCGGGTAAGCCGGAAATTGGAAAAGACGCGTTGGGTACAACATTTTTTCTACGAGCGTGAGGAAAATTTAAAAAAAATTGCGTGCAGAAAAGTGATACTTTCCGCACGCTCAGAAAAATATTATTACAAAAAATGTCATAAAATTGTCATAAAATTTTTCAAAAATTGTCATAAAATCATTAAAAAAATAGTTTTTTCCCAGTGGTCACCTTGAATGACTTAACTCGATTTTTGTTATCAGCATAAAATTTCCTTTAAAATGATGTATAAATTTTTTTTTCGTTTTTCGTAAAAAGTATGCTGTAAAAATAAATAAGAAAATTTTTGTAAAATAAAAGTAGGTACGGTAATTTCACCTAACATTGGTTCTGGGCCTAAACAATGTCCAAGGCCCTTCAAAATTAAAAAAAAAAATACAGAAAAGATTTGTGGCAAAGGGTGCTCTCTAAGCCACAAATCTTTTCTGGAAATTTATTTGGGCGCTAAATTTCCCCTTCATTAAAAAAAATTGTTTGTCCGGTATTCTTATACAAAACCGCGTAAAAACTACCGATCTTTAAAACAAATAATGAAACTATAAGAAAAATCAATTTATTCCGTTAGCTACGAACTTTCATCCGCCTGCATCCCTTATGCTAAGAAATAGCAGAATAAGAACTTATGTATTTTGGCCAGTTTTATAAATTTTTAACCAAAAAATTGCAAATTGAAAAACTTTAAAACGCACTGATTTGCCATGTTGAATCATTGTTATCTTCAATAATATTGAACAAGTTTAGGTAAGAGTTGCCTTTTGATTGAAGTCGTTTTTTGGCGCGAGAAAATTTCGAAAGCATTTCGAAATCATGCAAGAAATGTCATTTTGGCGTTGAACTGGTGACGTCACGGTTCAACACGTTTCAAAGGATTTCAAAACCGCTCCTCGGCCTGTTTCGAAAGCGCTTCAATCACGATTCCAATATGGCGGGAGTTGTCATTTGTCAAAATACGGGGGTAGTGTCGGCTAGAGGCCCTGTATACAATTTTTTACAGTTATTCTTGGTAAAAAAACAACTGTCAAATGTCTACAGGGCCTTTAGCGTCGGGTTATGGACCACCGGATTTTTTTGTGTTTTTAGAGGTTGATTCGGACACTGCCAAGCAGCTTTCGTTAAATAAGTTATATAACCTCCGATTTATAAACCGGAGATAGAAAAAAAACGAAACTAACAAATATTTTATAGCAATAAGTTAGGTTACGTTTTGTAAAACTGTCACTGAAAGCCAAGATCGCGGAGAAAAACGAAAACTACTTATCATTGTTTTGCTCGTTGTTTTTAAGGTTGTGCCTCAAATTACACAAATGGTAGAAAAGATCATTGGTAGAAAAAGTCTTGCCCTTGCAAGCCATTAGTCATTAAAATCGATTTGGTAGTTTTCAAGTTATATAAGTATGCAGATTTTAATAAACAGTTCTTTTACTAAATTATGCAATTGACATCTAATGTTTTTTAAGTAACTCTTTAACCACATTTTTGATATTTATTAATATTCAGATTTACTAATACTAAAACAATCAAAAAATTTTAATCCGGTCCCAACTAACGAAATCGGTCTCAAGTGGTTTTTCAGTTAAACAAAAATTAAGTAAGAGTAGTATTCAAAAATCACACCTAAATATTTATGTAGTAGGATCCGCGGCGTTGCCCGCGATATTTAAAAATAATGTCATTTGACAGCGAAATGTCAAATAAAAGGTAGCCTATGTTTCCATTCAGGTCACACCCTATCTTCTTACCAAATTTCATTCAAATCGGTTCATTCGTTTTTGCGTGATTGAAATCTCAAAGTCTTAGTCTCGAATATTCGAATATTTATATAATAATTGTCGCCATCTTAAAATTCACAATAGATGAAATTTAAAAAATATACTAATAGGTAAAAACATATTAGAAAATGTGTTGCCAGCTTTACATAAAGCTAGCAAGTCCATATTTGCACACGAAACTAATAAGTATTTTTACAATAGTCCGACAATTAAGTCCTTTTTATGTGCTCTTCTTTTGCAATTTTGTTTTCCATTTACTTTTTCTATAAACCTACGAAGTCCACACCTTAAAACAAAAAAACTTTAGCAAAAGGCACATCATTTTGGATATTATTATAATTTTTTTTTAGCCTTGTATGTAAATCAGCACATAAAGAGTACATAAAAAAGAGCAAATAATTCTGGAACTAGGTTAAAATGGCTTGGCTTCTTTATCGTTTTCGATCAATTTAAAGCAAAACTTAAAAATCGGTTGAGGTGTCTTTTAAAAAATATATAAAAATAAATTTGATACCTCGAATAATGTTTTTGCTATACCTACTTTTATTAATTTTTTTCATGATTTTATTAATTGTTTCTTAACACTTATCAAACTAAAAAGCTTTTATTTAATTCCATTTACCGTTCACAATTTTCTATTCTATTGTAGAGTTTGGCATCCAAGTGGTGGTAAGAAATTGGGAAGCTCACATTAATCCAAGAATTATAGAATACTCTGAGGAATCACCAACGCCTCAAAACGAGCCTCAAGTATACGGTTATTACGAAGACACAGAACGTATTGACAGGGGATGGCTTAACAAGGAGTCCGTAGTTCAGCTAAAACTTTGTAACAACCCTTTGGACTTGTGGAGGTCAAAGTACGCCAACAAACCCACCTATATTAAGGTCACCCCTGTGAATTTAAGAAAAACTAGTTCTAGTTTCGCTGTATCAATGTCAGAAGCTTTAGACGAATCCTTAAGTGACACTCAGGATGGGTTAGAGGGTGCCAAGTTTGCCTTGACCGAAGTAGCGAGTTTAAACGCCGACGATCCCTGTTTTCAACCTCAAGACCAGTTTGGCATTAAGTTAATCAAAGATGATATGATTATTTTTCAATGTTCGATTTTGTTTCCTCAAAACACTGCCTATTTAATCGATTTTTACGTTTACTCATCTTCATCTAAAGAGGACGAACCTCCTCAACACATTGGTTTCGGTTATTTGCTACCGACCGTTTTACAATCATCAGAAGGATACTATATTTTACCGGTGACAAGTACAAAACATCGACCCTTGGGAGAACTGCGTGTTGAATACTTAGTTATCGGTTCGATGACGAATTTTAAATGTGATATGAATGTTTGTTATGCTCGTCATTGGAACAAAACACGCCAAGGTCTAGATGTGGGGCATAGAGGCTCTGGGTCAAGTTTCAAAACCAAAATGCAAAATTGCGCTGAAGTAAGAGAAAACACTATAGCTTCATTGAAGAATGCAATTGACCATGGAGCTGATTTCGTGGAATTCGATGTACAGTTGAGCAAGGATTTGGTGCCTATTATCTATCATGACTTCCATGTTTGTATCTCGTTGAAGAAAAAGAAGACTCTGGAGGAGATGGATATGC
This sequence comes from Oxystoma pomonae, assembly GCA_963921995.1. NCBI lineage: Eukaryota > Metazoa > Arthropoda > Insecta > Coleoptera > Brentidae > Oxystoma > Oxystoma pomonae. The sequence goes on along the minus strand of OY998166.1, from coordinate 72,429,769 downwards.
TGGAGCTGCCCGTAAAGGAGTTGACTTTGGAGCAGCTTAGGATGTTAAAGGTAGGTTAACTTGTTAAAATTCTGTGTCAATTATTGAATTCCTATGCTCCCACAAGTACAGTTTTTATAATAAAGTATAGTTATAAAGTCCTTCCCCTCTACTATGCTCCAAAACTACTTTCTTTACTTAATAAATATATATTTCTTCCCCAATATAGTCTCTTATTCTGAATTGTAACTAACAAAAGAGTTATTTTAATTCCAGGGCTGGTTTGGTGAAGGTTTTATCAGGCCTTGAGTTTTTTCTTACGCTATTTTAAAGTTACGAAATGAAAGTTATGTGCACCATACCACTGCCTAAGAATTTTAAGCCATAATATTCGTCTACAAGCCGGACCTTGTCTGCCTTAGATTTATCCTTCTAAATGATTAATTTTAAGAGTTTAGATTTGTTTCTGAAAATATGGCCAAAATATTTAAATTTGATGGTGTGTGTGTGTTCATTAAGATTTTTTTTGTCACACGAACTGTACTTGGTAGTACTTTTTACACATATTTCATATATGATTTCAGAATTTTTCTATCAGGCAGGGTTGCAAAGTGACAAAGCAATGAGATTTTGCGAAAGTATAGATTATAATATGTGTATAAATTATGAAAAAATGAAGTACAAAGTGATATATTTACTAGGAAAATGTGGTCATATAAAACTTTCGACTGTACTTTGCCTCAGAAACATCTCTCTTTAGCGTTCAGAAATAGTGTGCCAACATAGCGGGGCTCCATTTGCCTTGATATCTCTTTTCCATGTCTAGAGCGTCCTGGTGAAATCGTTCGTCATGTTCGTTAGTGACTGCTCCAAGGTTTTGTGGAAAAAAGTGTGAGTGAGGAAAATGTATTTTTAGACAAATTTTACAACCCATGGGCCAATAAATTGTTAAGAATCTCTATACGTAATTTTCGGATTTACGATTTTTCAAGAAGCCGTTGTAAATGTCCTTAAAAGACAACCACGTTGCTTTTTCAATTCCATTCAGGTCCCGACAAATGTTTTATCTCGAAGTAGTTGTCTGACCTGAGATCCCACAAAACTACCTTCCTTTACCTTGGCACTGATTTTAGGGAACTTACTTCTCACACATGCAAACCCACTGTTAGTTTTATCCATATCTTTTAACAAAATTCTCCCTCAACCCAAGCTTAATGTGCAAAGGGGGTAAATACATTTTTTGAGGATCAGCAAGTGACATTCTTATTTTCTGGTGTCAGGGAAGTCGGTTTTGACCACTTTTTCTTCTCATAGTGATTTTTCCTATCTCGACTATCCCAAAACAACAATACTTTGTGTAACCGAGCAAAAGTGAAACAACTTTTAAATCGCCACAAATATTCCACTTAATATATTTATTTTTTTTTAAAAGAAGCTTCATGTTGTCATAAGATTCTTTCATGTTGCCTGCATGAGCCAAAGGAACAGAGGGGAACTTATTTCCATTGTCGAGTAGTAGCGCTTTCAAGCTTGATTTGGAAGAGTCAATGAACAAACGCCACTCATTTGTATCATCAGCGCCACCTAGAGATTTTTTTTCTCTTGTAGAAAAAAGTTTCTCCTCTAGGTGGCGCTGGTATTATTTTCATGCCCACGTCCGTCTTCCATAGAGAAGAATTTCTCAAATTCTGCGTCGCGATTACGATAAAAAGCAACTTTGGTTCCACTCTGAAGAAGATACCAGTCTTTTAATCTAGAACCTAGAAGTTCGGCTTGCGTCTTAGACAAGTTTAAATCGCGCACCAGGTCGTTAAGGTTTTCTTGACTTAGAAGATGCGGCGCACAAGAAGGCGAATCTGGTTCAAATGTTCAAATCTAAATCAATACTTTCGCCTACAAAACTTTCGTTGTTTACATCGACAGTTTCATCGTCGCTTGGTGTCATGTTTTGTGGAAGGTCAGGTACAGGTAATTCCGGACTGCGAGGTACTGGTCTCAGTGATATTTGTAAGTCAAAAATTGGTAATATGGTTCGCACCAAATCATGAGAATCACAAAAGGCATACGTCGTTTATCTTTTGCCCACGCTGTAAGAAGTCTGACACACGTAACACAACAAATATGGGGAGCCCAGCTTGTCTTGATCGCCAACTTTACACTTGAAATAGTGGTCATATCATTTTTTAGCGAGAGACGTGAAAGACCGTTTTTGAGATTTAAATATCAATTCGCCGCAGATGTAGCAAAAAGAGCTCGGATGGTTTATGCAATTTCCTGGCATTTCTACAGGTGAATTACACTACAGGTCACAGCGCACTCTTTAAAACGTTAACAAAATCTGCGTATATGTTCATTCACCGAGCTCTAGCCGATAACTAAAATATCAAGAAATTTTATCTAGGAATGGGAACTGCTTGCAGGTCTTAACACGCCAAGACATGTTCCGCGTGATACGCGGAGCACACTTTAATATTTCTGGTTTCAAAAAGTTATTTTTACACTACACAAATAATGAAATCAATGCCTGACATAGGTTTTTTGTTAAATGACTTATAGTACATAGCTTTTAGGTAAATAATCGAGTATACTGGAACATAAAAACTAAAGAGATGGAGAAATTCTAAAAACATAATTGATTTCAGCATGCAAAATTATATGAGAATCAGGCATTTTTGCTCTTGGGACAAAAATCTTGTCAACCAGTGTAATCAGACCGTCTTCTTCGTAGGTGTCAATTAAATTCTCTATAATTTTATTTCTGTGGATATTAAACAACAACGGAGACAATATGGAACCCCTGTCGCACAATTTCGAACAGTTGGTCTTCAACTTTTATTTTAGATATTGTCACAGTAAAATAGGGCTAAGGGGATGACTGTTTCCTACCCTTAACTCTATCCTGTTTATTTCGTTATAAGTTTTCACTTTTAACGGCCGGGTTGGGTCAACAGAGTTGGCTTAAACCGAACGATTGCCTAGGGGGTCGAGATACGGGATATTCCCTAAGGTTGCAAATTGCACAAGGGTTAGCCTCTTGGCTAGATAAAATTAGCACGTTTAACTTACCCGACCACTAATTGGTTTTATTGCTTACACCTACAAAAACACTAAGGTTAGCCTGAGTGGCCCTAAGTGAATGGAAATGGTGATTTGACGTTGACAAATGTGTACTTACGTTCTAAACAATTCTTGTGTGCCCAATTGACTCTAGGCATGATTCCCTTTGTTTATCTCTTGACTCGGCGTTGACCCGTTCCTGCTTGGAGCCTGCATAACTGCGCCCTTTCGGAATAGTCACTCAACACTTTCGCGATTAGTTATCTATTTTTGTAATTCAGTGAGCGTTCTTGCGACGCCATCGCTTCATCGAGAACGAAAGTCTTTCTCATACTTTGCTAAAAACCGAATCCCCGATCGATTTTCCGATCAGCAAGCAGGTAGGCTTTCCCCCAATCTCTTGATCGTGACTTTTTTCGATACAAAATATTGTTAAGCAAACCTTGGCCCGCTAACTGTGTTTTTGGTTTATCAATCTTCTAAATGAAAACCTTGATAGTTTTATTTTAACAACAGTTTTATTTTAAAAATATATTCGAGGACTATTCTTCACCTTTTCGTGTTACTCTTAAGCAAAAGCCTTCTCATATTTGATTAAACCGGCATATACTGGCACCGACACATTCCTAGACCGTGAATGCCAATTATACACTTCTATTTTTTTTTTAAATGGTGATTGAGATCATACCAAGTGCGCTTTTTATTTCTTAGTCTATATTTTTTACTTTTGCTTTGTCGCGCTTGTTAATTGGTCACAGGATGAGCGAGAGCGAGAGGTTCTAGTTTACCAAAAAAATAATTTTTAGGTCTACCACTTATCAGAAGGCAAATCGAAAAATCAGCGCTTCTTTGACGAAGATCTTGAAGACCACCAACCATTTCCCACCCTCCAGCAACTGTTGGAAACGCTGGACCCTCACGTTGGCTTCAATATAGAAATCAAGTGGACCATGAAGCTGGCGGACGGTTCCTACGAGCTGTACCATCCGACGGACCTTAATTTGTACCTGGACACCATTTTGGAAGTCGTACTAAGGTAATTAAAATGTTCTTTATTTTCACATGGTCTTTGCTTGTTTTATGTGGTGTTGTAGTTTTTATATGTATTGCTGAACTTTAATGAAGGGAAATATTGGTCAGATAAAACGCAAATAGGGTGATTCAGAAATTATTAAAATATTGAGTACTTTAAACTTTTAATCTCAAAGTTGTAACCATTTTCTGACAAAATCATTTTTCTTTTGGCACAGAATAACATTTTTAAATAAGCCCTGATTCACGCCGTATGTTCAAAGGTTTGAAAAGGTCAAATCTTCATACAACACATTGAGGGTGTAGATTGAACCTCTACACCCTCAATCATCTATAACTCATACCTCTTTTCAATTTTTTTTAGAGATTTAGTTTTGTGAAGAGAGGCATTGTTTATTCGTTATTTTGTTTTTTATGTTTATATTTTTAAATTTTCCCTAGTCGAACTCTTTATAAATCGTAACTTTTTGGGCGGTCCCTTGAAGTTAGACTTCGAGAGTTTCGACTGTATTAGTAAAAAGTAGCTCCTGAAATAGTTATGCCCGTGTGCACCACTTCCCCTTACTTCTTCCACTTGTTCAAGTGCCGCTTGAACTGAAGGTGACCCTTGAGATTTACTTGGTTTGCAAAAGTTCCGAATATGTTCCACTTGGAAAAAGTAAGGAAATTATTGGCAACATGGCAGTTATCTGCATTTTTTTTGTGTTTTTTGGTGGAGTGAAAATTTGAGGTTGTTTAAAAAAAAATATTGATGATTTATGATTATATGGAGGAAAAGGCAACTAAAACTACTATAATTGGTTAACTATGAAACCTGACTATTTATTATTACACCACTAGACCAACCCAACCCCTTTTTTAGTTTCTTTGCAACGAATTTGTGAAAAAAAGGTGAATTATTCACTTAGCGAAAAAAGTTTCCTTATAAATATTGTGCAAAGTTTTAAAAACATAATTTTTTTTGGACCTTCTAAACCTTTTGTAAAAGGTATCTTCATCAAAAGTGTTCAAATAATTCCATTCATTACAAAGTCTAATTATTCATCTTCTTCGTCATCCCAAAGAAGTTCCATTTCCACAGAAAGATTTTAAGGCAACGGAACAATTTTATAACCTGATAGAATTAATGGCTTTTGTTTAAAAACATAACCAAAAAATATCTAACTCTACGGCTTATCTTAACTGCAGCTTAAGTGCCACTTACATGATATTCCACATTATTGCAAACCAAAACTAAAGCTTAAACGCGGCTTACATGTCAAGCCCAACCCGTGCACACGGGCATTATTTACCTAATGTGAAAGTAATACTTTTTTGCACGCAACCGCAGTTGAAGGAGCTTTTGCAATTTCTTTCGGTATTTCTAAATCATTGTTATTTTTAAGCAGGTCTGAAGTTACCTCATGTTATCTGACAGATTTTAGTGATAGAACTTTTTTGTATTCAGAAAGTCTGGTTTTTGTTGTATAATTTACAGTTTCATACAAAATAAATAAATGATTTTGATGATTAAGATGAGTTGATTATAGTATGTAGATTCAGTGGACAATAGATTTTCGAAAGATACAGTGCCAATTAATATGTTATCTTTTATTGAAGAGGAACGAACGAACGAACAATAATTATTCCAAAAATGGATTTCCTTCACTCACGACGACAGCTGTGAACAAGACCTTCTCACAATTGAAACTGCAAAAATATTTATTTTTTACGACTTCAATAACCCATAATATATCGACTCAAGAACAAAAATAAAATAATGCATTTAAATATTGGGGGAGTCGAACGAAAATTGATTGATGAAATATATATATATTATGTCCCTATATCGCACACAGAGATGGAAACTTTAAAAACTACTTACAAAATCTAAGAGACTTATTACATAAAATATACAATAGCAAGGATATATACATAATTTGCCGTGCTATTAAGTTTGACTTTCTCCAAAACTCTTCAGATAGAACTAAATTTTTAAATCTGTTCGCAGAATTTGACTTTAAACATTATATAAACCAGCCAACAAGCTAATGTTAATCTTATCAATATCGAAGTCGATCACACCGATCAAATTTGCAAAGTTAATACTTCCGTTCACATGCAAAATAAAAGTAAAGCAATACATAAAAGAAAGTCAAGTCTGTCTAATATAGAAATGTTTAATAATTTATTATCAAACGAGATTGGAGGACGATGTATTCAGCCACAAATTTTCAGTGCAAATTCAATGCATTTTATGACACTTTTTCTACCACTATACACGTGCATTTCTGGAAAAACTAATAAAGTCGAGAATATTTTCAAAAAAATGGTATTTACACCAGTTACAAGAAATGCTCAACCATCTATGTAGTATGAGCAGGCTATACATTAAAGTTCAAATAGTTTATGAAATAATACCAAGAAATGGTAAAAAACACAAAAGCACCCAAAATAATTATAGACGATACCTCCGACATGGAGGCCAGCCAACACCTTATGTTTTAGTACCCTTTTAAACATATTCCGCCGCCATTTTTGACACTGTTGACAGTTATTACATTAGTTAATTGTCAAAATGGCCGCCACATACGTTCAAAGCTCACTAAAACGCGAGTAGATGGAAGGCCTTTACAGATTACCTAAAACCAAGGACATAACAAAAGAAAGTTGATAATAAACGAAACACAAAATAAAATAAAAGAACAACCACACTATAAAATAGAAAATGATACTGGTAGAATGCTGACTGCCAAGCGCGGTACTGTCGGAACTACTGTTATATCTTATCAACGTCATTTAAAGAAGGCGAATTTCCAGAAAGACTGAAAGAATTAAAAAGAGTCCAAATTTATAAAAACCAAGGAGACCGTGAGAGTGCAGCAAATTAATTATAAGCCAGTCAGTATTTAAAGTCAAAAACAAAAAATTTTGAAGCCTGCTTTGCTGAACGTTAACCAACTTTCTGGAAGAACATAATCTTTAAGAGACAGCCAACACGGATTTACAGGCAAGAAGTCCACCCTTACGGCGATTCTAGAGTGCATTGAATTTGTATGTAATTCACTAAACAATAAAGAGCGACCGTTGGAACTTTTCTACGATCTGGACGCTTATTCTTGACCGACCGTGAGGTGAGGTGAGCGAAATTCCCCGTGGAAAAAGGTGGTGAAAAAAGCTCACCTCACCTCACGGTCGTTCAAGAATAAGCGCCCTGAGACAGACTTTTGATAGCTGCTAAAATCGGGGTGAGAGCGAGGGGTTATCTACCCCCTCAAAATATGTACACCTACTGCCAAAATTATAGGGATTTATTGGCAGGATTTCTACATACTGCCGAGTACTGCAATTCTTCCAAAAAAATATCTCCATTGATAAGAACCCACTAATAACTCTGGCGGAAAAACCGCGCTACGGTTCCTTAGCGTTACACTTGACTTTAAGCTCACATGGAAGTTCCAGATTGATTCAGTTTGCGCCCGGATTAACTCAGCATGTTATGTAACTGGGATGTATCAGTTCTGAAACTTCGTTATTTTGGGTCTGTGCAGTCAGTTCTGCAGTATGGACTGATGTTTCGGGGGCGATTGGATCATATAAAAAGCATTTTTAATGGCGAGAGTTTCGCCAAGGACTGGGTGTGGGCCGTTTTTCATACATCAGTTATAACTAAAAACAACAAGGAGTCCACAGGTATAATACTATAAAGAGATGGCCTAAATTCACCATATAACATTGGAATTAAATTCATTAACAAAATTAAATGAAAATTTTCAGCTACAACAAAGAAAACGCTCCTTAACAAAACAAATCAGTTTCTTAAAGATCATTGTTTTTATAGTGTTGAAAGTTGCTACATTTTTGACTAAAAGTTACCTTCTGGTGTTAAGATAAATACTTGTTACTTTTGTTGGTAAAATTTGTGACTTATCTTGCGTTGTACTTAAAGTAAAGTGTCTATTTATTTTATTTTATTTATTTACTGATAATTGTCTACTTACATACACTCTATATTAAATTACATTAAGTTATAAAATTTATTAATAGGTTTAACCTTTTATATTTCATTTTCTTCTTTATTAAGATTTGATTACAAAATAAGATGACTAGTCCGATAAGGCTTATACTTACTGTATTGACCTTTAGATGAATAAAAAATAAAGAACTGAAAATATATAAATCTATATAAAATAGTAATCAAAATCATAATTAAGACGCACAAGTGAAATAAATCTTGTCTTGGTCTCGCTCGTTTATCCAACTGAGGTCGCGTGCGGAAATTTTTTTAACCGATATATCCCTGTTTTTTTTTTGTTTAATTATGAAGTCCAAATCAAAATCTTAAGTTTAGGCTTTTAGAATTTTTGAAACGGTACATTGTCAGCCACCTCCAAACATGCCAAAAGATGGCTTTACGCAACCTGAATAAGCTCGCTTGCAAAAAAAGAATGGTTTGGCAAGAACGCAAACCTAAAATAATTGCATGCCTAATACAAATGTCCCAATTTTAGAGAAACTATTTTATTTTAGTAAACGTAACAAAATATTATTAATAGTATTTATTGTTGCTGTTTGATTTGTTTTGATAAAGATCGATTTTGTTCAAAATTTATGTTTTTTTCTCACTGTAAGTTTACAGTAGTAAGTCATATTTTTAGATTTTTAAATATAGTAGCAGTAGTAATGGCTTAAACTACCTAAAAATAATATCAAGAAAAAGATTGGAGCTTTTAGCTTTCTTTTTCTAAACCATCAAAAATTTTGAAGGGGTTTTGTAAAATTTTTAATCATATTTACATTTTAAGTTGTATTCGGCTCTTAAATTCTAAGCTTAGCCATCTTGTAGTAAAAATCGACCCTTTTCTTGGTGGTTGGTTTGGTAAGTACTTTTTATTTAAGGGTAAAGAACTTCACTTTTTACGTTTCAAGTCCTATTTAGTTTATAGAAAAAAATATTGTTAGATCTTAACCTACTTACACAGTATTATAATTTATTAAGTATGTAATAATATCTTATGAAATATATATTTTTAGATTAAACCCAATTATTTATTTAATTACGAGAGCTACGAAAATCAGCTAACGTCCTTCATAAGTACAAATATACCAAAGGAACTCAAGTCACTATACGATCTACCAATCAGTACCATCGAGAAAATAACTGTCACTACCACAACATAAGACTGATTACTATCTACTAAGAATTTCTTACCCTGAGGTTTAAAACAGGATACCCTATCTAAACTGGTCAAATTAGTAAAATACAAGGTGAGTTACAGTTAATTTTTTACCATGCTTAAGCCTATTACTTTGCCAATCGGTCGTGGTTCCTTTAGATAGAGGTGACGTCATTCAGTGAGGTACGTTGGGTGTAAACACTTCTTGCGAAATAATATATAGGAGGGTCCAAAATGGGACTTTTTTCACTTACAAACTTTTTGTCCAATTTCAAAACTTATAAAAATCTTAGATGACGGACATTTAAAAAAAAATGTGCTTTACTAGTAAAAAACTTAATTTTTAAGTGTAGAGCTTTATCTGTCCCGAGTGTACTGATGTATCGTTTATTGTTAAATTCGGATTCAAAATAAGAAAGTTACGAATGGGGTTCGTGCGTTAAAAAAAATGCCGATTTTATTCTTTTATTATATTTTTGGGACCCTTAAATGACATTTTTTTTCTGATTATTTGTCCTGTATTTTCACTTTAAACTTGACACCCTTGAAAAAAAACACTGTAAGTGCTCGTGACGTCACTGGTGTTTAACGTTGCAAACTTCAGAGTAAATACGACCGGTTTTTTTCGCTAGCCGTCCGAGATTACGGTCAACCAACCAATTGAGAGTTTCTGGCTAGCGCAGGTTCATAACCTATAATATTTGTTTAGCACTTTTTTTTTATTTTTGAAAAAGTGCTTTATAATATGCTTCATATATATAAATAATATGTAGCTTTAAAATGCAGTGGTGTGCGTCTGGCTGCTTAAATAACTCGGAGATGCGTTCGGAACATCTCGAAGCACGTGTATAAAAACTTGTATTGTATTTAGTGCATTAATAAACCCGCCTTTCCAACTACAACAAAAAAAACAAGATCATAATTTTTATTGGATTGTAAATACGCTATAAGAAAACGGAATCTTTTTATTCGCCTACCTATTTTAACAGTTGATCCCGTACCTAACTTTTACACCGAATACGCATCAAACTCTATTTTTTCAATAGGTATAAAAATTTAAACAGTTTTGCAATCGATCACCACAACAAGACCGCACGAACTTCCAAGAACCCCATTGTTTAAATAAATGTGTTGGGTGAACCAAATTCAGTCAGACCAAAAAAATGTCAATATTCACATAAAGCCCCAAAACTTTAAAACCTGGACTTTTCGAAATGCCAAAGAGTGAGCATTATTAAAATCGGACAAATACATCTTGCCAAGCAAGAATGTTTCTTTAATGAATTTTATAGCGACGAGAAATCTTCATAGGCACCGGCGGCTGTCCCAAACAAAAACACAGTAACTGACAGTTTTCTCAAAATTGAATTTATATATATATATACATATATACTTATCGGTTCTGCAACGTTCTACGTCTTCCGATACCCAATTTCCATTCGTTTCTGTTGGCCCATAAGTTCTCGTTCAGGCTCCTATCTCTGACTTCGCTATCGATTCCTTCTCCAGCTCTTTCTTGGTCTTATCTCCTTCTCCCAGCTGGGTTCCACGTTAACACTTGTTTAGGTTCTCTTCCATCCCCTGCACATGACCGTACCATACTAGTTGTTTTGTTCGGATGTCATCGACGGTATGTTCCATTTCCATTATTATTTATTTATCTAATTCTCTGATTGGTGACTCCTTCTTTCCTTGATCTTCCTGCAGCCCTTCTCCAGTAGACCATCTCTGTAGCACACAACATCTTCTCCGTTCTCTCCTTAATCTGCCAAACCTCTGAACCACATGTTATAATATTTTTTACGATAACATTGTAAATGATCGTTTTATTATTATTTGAGATGTTTCTATCCCACAACAATCCACTCATTAGCGATATTGTTCTTCTTCCCAGAGTATTTTGGTCTTTGATAGCACCGTCGAGTTTTCCATCGGATGTTATTTTGAGACCCAAGTATTTATATTCATGGCAGGCTTTGATGCGTTGTCCGTTGTTGAGGAATAAATCCTGACTTCGTCCACCTACGCACGTATATTCAGTTTTGTTCAGGTTTACTTCCAATCCCCACTTATTGTATTCTTCAATTAGCTTTCTCGTCATGTATTCCAGGTCCTCGTAATCCTGTGCCACTACTATTTGGTCGTCAGCGAAGCATAACGTACTATCGTACAAATGAATACCCATGTACTGGCATTTTCTTTTCCATTGTTTCAGTACTTGTTCTAAGAAGATCTTGAATAGTGTAGGCGAAATACAATACCCCTGTTTAAGACCTTTAGTGACACTAAACACCCTTTAGTCAGTTTATTTCCTATTTTATCTTTAGCCTCAGATTTGCTATATAGAGCTTTTATGGATTTGATTAGTCCTACATTAATATTCGTTCTCTCTAGCGCTTCCCAGAGAAGGCTCAACGGGACACTGTCGTAAGCTTTTTGTAAATCCACGTATAGCAAATGCAGTTCTTGACCAAATGCTACTTTTTTCTCAATTAATTGGGTAGATCTAGCTGCTTTAAAACCCGCTTGTTCTTCTGCTTCCATATCTTGATATTCGTTTTCTATTTTACTTCTGATAATTTTTCCATATATTCGACTTAGAGAGCTAGTTACTGAGATTCCCCGGTAGTTATCGCAGTTGTCCGTTCTTCCTTTTTTATGTATGGTGGATATATATGAGATTCTCCACTCGTCTGGAACTTCGTGACCATTCAAATATTTTTGAAATAGGCCACGCAGTCTATGGTACATTTTCTCTGTTCCGTACTTTATCAAATCTGGTGGGATATTTCCTGGTCCTGCTGCTGTCCCATTTTTTAGTGTCGTACACACCTTTTTTATTTCAGCCAGTGTCACGGTTAGTGGAGATCCTATTGTTCTTACAGTATCAAGTCGTTTATTTATAGAAATTCTGCTCGTTTTTCTGTAAGTAGTTTCTCAAAATGTGTATCCCACTCTTTGGCTGTTATTGGTGATATGATATCCTTGGTTCTCCAACCTTCTGTGCTCCTTTGACCACCTATACAGCTTCAATATTCTGGCATTTCTTTTCCCACGATTCATTTTTCTTCTGGGTGATGAGCCTTCTCATATTTATCTGAGACCGTCTGTACTCTTGTCTGCTATTTTCTGATCTTGTACTTAGGTAATCGTGGTACTTCTTCCTTTTAATCTCTATTTCTTGTTCTATCTCTTGATCCCACCAGTAGGGTTTTTTTCGATCTTGCTTTCGTTCCACTTTACCGAGCGCTTCTTCGGTCGCGCTTTGTAAACTATTTTTCAGGAAATGATATTCTCGAACTCAGGTTATATCTACATTGACTTAGTTCTTGCTGTCTATTCTCATCCTCATTCTCAAGTTTTTGTTTTGGCCTCTATATGGGAAGAGTATTTTTGCCTCCAGGAAGTAGTGGTCACTTCCGCACGTTGCTCCCCTTTTCGCTCTTACGTCCTGTATGTTTAATTTCGTTCTTGGTTTTGTTATCAAGTGATCAATAACTGATCTTAGATTTCTGGTGGGTTGAATCACACAGAGTGTTATTAGTCTGTTTCCGTTATCGTTGACAGTCTCCTCTACCTATGTTATCGTGTCTTCTCCTTCCTGTCCTGGAATTAAGGTCTCCTGGAATTATCATTTCCCTGGACTGAGGTAACTTCTGCGTTTAACCTCTCAAAAAAGCTATCTTTCATGGCTACATTTGCGTCCTCATTAACTCCATATACACCAAAGATTGTTAGTCTATATCCGTGTATAGTAACGTTTAGCTTCATCATTCTCTCGTCGATTGCTTCCCAGTTGTTGATATAATTTCTCCACTTCCTTTTGACCAACATGGACACTCCCTGTTGTGCGTTTTTCCTTTGCTACGCCAGCCACTGTAGAAGTAATCATACTGGCCCAAGTTTTCGGATACCTTTTCCTTTTTCTTGGTCTCAGTTAGTACCGCCACGTCGATTTTCATACTATTCATTTCATTTACTACTTCATTGACCTTGCGAGTCATACCTTGTACATTCCATGTGCCGAAATTCATAATCCTTTTTTATTGCTTGGTTCATCTTTGGTGATCCTTCCGCTTCCGAGGCTGCTGATATTTTATCTCTTGCGAGTACTAGGGAGTTGGCCTATTGCTTGAGTTTTTGATAGATCTAAAATTACCGAACTTTTCTGTACGTTTCTGTCTAAATATGAAAAAAAAACGGATAAAAAATAAGCAAGTTATGGCGCAAATCAAAACTCAGTAAGTGTGACATCAAGCTGAAAAATTCGAAATTTTCTAAAAAAAAAAATTTTCCATTGCGGCATTGTCTAATATCAATTTAGAGGCTCTAAGCTTTAAGTTATAAAAAGTCACTTTCAGCTGTTTTCACACACATTATTAGACCGTCACTTTGTATAACATGTTGTATTTCAACCGTTTTATTTAAATCCATTTTTCTCTATTTTTTTCCCACGTCACTTACTGTGTTTTTCCTTGGGGCAGCCGAGGGCCTCTGGTGGTCTGCCGAATGTGACCGATTTATCCTCTCTTGAGTGCGCCTCTGGACTAAAACCCCTCCGCTGCAGATTTGGTCGAAATAGCGGAACCATTCTCAAGAATATAACGTCACTATTTCGCCGTTCACTATTTTGGTCCCTTAGGTGCGTTCGTCTTTGTGTTTGATTTTTAGAATCGTTCTTATCATATTATATCTCTGGTTCCTTTTATCTACCTGTTGTATCCCTTCTTTCTCAACTCCCCAGCAAACACTGTTACGTAATATTAAGTAAAAGTTACATCTCATGATTACTTTGTTACATAAATTCTATGTAAACGTGGAAGTCACAACGAGGTAAAAAGTAATTTCCATGTTCTGCATTATGCCATGCACAAAGTTCCCTACTTTTTACGTAAATAATATGTAATTATAATAACGTAAATAATACATGGAAACAAAAAATTGGGAAACGGCAGATATCGATTAACTAGTAACTAGAAAGTAAATCAAAAGGTAAAATTGAGGTAAATATTTTTACATAATATTTATATCTCTTAAAAGTAACATCAAGGTAAACTTGACGTCACGTAAATAACGTACTCTTTATGTAACTACTATATAAATTTATAACATAAATGTTATAAAATGTTATATATAAAAATGTTGGATTTCGTGGTACCTCAGCAAATCTGTTGCAATCATATCTCAGTGATAGAAAACAGTTTGTTCAAATTAATGACATTTTAAGCGAGCCAACTATAGTAGAATTTGGTGTTCCTCAAGGCACTGTATTAGGACCTATTCTTTTCACATTATACATTAACGGGTTACTGGAAATCGACAGCTTGGGTTTGGTTGCATCGTTTGCTGATGACACAGTTCTTGTCTACAGTGGCAGGACTTGGAATGAAACTAAGGTAAGAACTGAAAAAGACTTGAGAAAAATAAAAGACTGGTTTGATAAAATGTCCCTTACGATCAACTTTGAAAAGACAAATATATCGAAAATTATTAAAGTATTTAAGGTTCTCAGAATATGTTCCAAAAATAGCCCCCCAGAAAAGGGCTACATAGGGGATTTTACTTTTTACGGTAAATAGTAGTTGGGGATGTATCGAAAACAAAAATCTATGTTTTAAAGATTATATTTTTTTTCTTAAAACCTCTCTCTAGACCAACTTTGACCGATATATGTCGTCCGTTTTCCCGATTTGCTTTGTGTGACTTTTTTGAATGACTAACTTTAATTTGGTTTACCTAACGCACTCGTTTGAACAATTCATAACTTTCTCATTTGTTACCCGATCTTAACAAGCAATAAATCAGTACACTTGGAAAATATAAAGCCTCACATGCAAAAGTTGAGTTTGACATAAAAAAATTTTAGGGGGGTCAAAAATATCTATTTGCGTTAAGTTCTTAAATTTTAAAGGCTTGAAATCGGACAAAAACTTTTAAGGACAGCCAAAAAAGCCCTGTATTTTTTGGGCCACCCTAAAATGTGCATTCTAAATTCTTCGGACCATTTTCAGTATTGCGGTTGACATTTTTACATAAAAACTAAACGCAACTATCATTATCAGTGTCAAAAAACTGGTCCGATTGATTTTGGAATGAAGTATGGCTTTAAATTTTTTGGGATATCTGGCGCGTAAAACTCGTTGCGTATAAGAAGTGTGTTTTATGTTAAAATATTGTCTCAAGTATAAATCAAAAAAATTATAATTTTTAACGTTCTACTAAAATAAGTGGCGCATGAAAAAATTTGCGATGTCGTAATTGGCCTTCGTATGGAATGTATTTTACTCGAATCAAATTTAAATTTTATTCGTTACAAACCAAAATTAGCTTTGATATTTTAATATAAAACACTGCTTATTTATCTTACTATACGGATTTAGAGAAGACACCTTACTATTTTTGTTTACTTAAGCTTTAAAAATAGTATTTTCTTGGGGAAGGTTGATATTGGACCCTATTCTGATTATTAAATATAATTTGGAATGTTGTGAACGTTATATATTGTCAATCTTCATTAGATTCGTGGTATTAAAGTTAAAGGAGGTCTTCAGCAATAATAGAAGTCATGTTTATTTTGTAGTAGAAATAATCGTACGACTAGCGTTGTAATAATTTAAATATGGTCACTATTTTGTCATCATACCCTTAGACATTATTTTATTATTCTTTTTGAATCTATGTCTCTTTGAAGATGAGGTGTCATATATAGGCATGGCACTGACATATTGTATTTGTTAACTCATGTCAGTATCGCAGCATGTCATATTTTGTCAAGGCTTTTAAATGATGAATGAATGAAAAATCTCGCTTATTTAAAGTCGGGAAATTCGCTAGGAGTTTTTGGTTATCTGATTAAGATTCCCTCATATATAGGATTTCTAAGCATTTCTTTACGGGTAGGATTTCAATAAATCAAACAGAAATAGCACAAAGGAAACAGGTATATTGAGCAATACTGCCAGTTTTTTATTATCTTCAGACTGCTTCCATGAGAAAAAGATTGTCGCTACTCTCATTGTGAGCATAAGTCAAAGTTGCAATAATAACCGTGTACAACACATATCTCCAAATTCTCCTAGAGGGCGGCAACGATCGGGAAATACCTGACCTTAGTCTGTGTGCTGTAGGTACGGGTGTGCTGTAGGTTCGGGGTCGCGTCAGGTTACGTAAATTTGGTATTTTTATAATGCAGTATACTCCGGAAGAAAAGATTTTTATTATTAACTAAAAAATTAAATATTTTTGCTCTAAATCCAAATTTTGTTCCATTCTGTTACTACTAGTGCCATCTTTCTGGAAAAGACCATACCAGCATTCGCTAAACTACACGAACCAAGGAATCAATAAACAGCGGTTTTTTTCGTGTAGAGCGTGCGGTTTCTTCATCTTATTAATTTTGAATAAAACACACTTTTTATCAAAAATTTAATATGAGCTTTACGAGATGTTTTATGTCCTGATATCGAAATAGTAGGGAACCAACACACACACAACACCGCAAAAGTGGGGAAGCACGCCTTTATTTGGCTCTGTTTTGTTACAGAAAATGATTTTTTTTACGAAAAAAATTAATATCTGCCAAGAGCTGTGAGTGCCCCTGTTTTTTGTCAAATTTTTGTCTGCGGCGTTTTTTCTTTTTTCTCCACGAAATTAAAATGGTTATAGAAAAAATACAAACATATATTTATTTTTCTATTTATTATTTTACCCCCCTCCCCCCTTACCGTCCCACATTGACACTAAAAAATTTTTAGGAGATTTCTATAAATCTCCTAAACTAGATTTTTTTAATGTCAAGGTTGTCAGGAATTTTTTTTAAGAAGTCGGAAAAAACCGGGAAAAAGTCGGGAATTTTATCTAGGCAACGCCGGCTAGTCTTGGGACGATTTCTACTACAAAATAAACACAACTTGTATTTTTGCTGGACACCCCTTTTAAGTTGGACACTGAAATTAAATCTTGAAGGAAATAAAATAATTTGGAGAATTATAATGATATATTTCGACGTCATAGTACAAGACGAAACAAAAAGTTGTTTTATCGTTTTTTGTATTTTTCCTAGTAGTTCACCAGAATAGAGTTCAACTAATAACCGGTGGTTTGCAATTTTCTCCGCAAAATCCAGTTTAAGTTCGGTTCTATTATTTTATATCTTGAAGATTCATTTGTTAATATTGGATTTTGCGAGGACAGTTATCTTATTTGTATATTGCAAAAGGATGTAACTAAGCAACGTTTTTATCTTATTGACTGGCAAAGGGCAACGCATTTTTTAAATGGAAACTGGGCTTCGCATCGATTTTAATGTTGTCAAGTCAAAGTTGTACACTTCTCTCCACATAAAACTGGTACAGCAGAAGTTAGCAGCCTGTTTAATTTTTAAAATTTGTATAGTACGGCATTGTCTTCCTATACACGGTGTCTTAATTGCCATGGGCCACTATTGCTATCTCGGTAACTATAAGAACTACAAGGTTGGTCAAATTAGACAAAATGTGCAGTTTTGGGGGACATTGAAAATCTGGTCTTAGATTAAAAAAATTAATATTGTCTCTTGAGGTACGGGGGTTTTTCGAAAAATTGCAGAAAACTTTTATAAAGTACCTCATAAAGTATAATTTTTACAAAAAATTCGTATAGGAAAATTTTTTTGCATTTTTGACGTTCTTCAATTTGGTATTTTTTAAGAAAATTTGCTACGTCTAGTTTTCGAGATATTAACATCAACTTTCTTTTTTTAAATACGGACCTGTATTTTTTATTCCATTTTTTAAAATCTCCTTTTTTTAGGATTTTAACGATGTATCCGATGTCCATATTTATTTGCATTTTAATGGTAAAAAATGGTTATTTATGTTTTTTCGCACTTTTGCCGTTTTATCAAAGGTGGCTTAGAAAGCAAAAAGAAAGAATTGCTTATAAAAGCCTATGTTGCGTAATACATCTGTCAAGGTAAGTTTAAATCAACATGGCACCGTTTTCAAAAGGTGAAAAATTGGATTTAATTTTTTGTTATGCAAAAGCATTTCGAAATACTGAAAGAGCGCTCCAAATGTATACAAAATTCGTACCCCGAAAGGCGTGTACCAAATCGAAAAATTAAATTAAAAAGCTAGAGCGAAATTTGCTACTACACGGATTGAGTACGGTGTTGCACAGATCATTTGAAAATCCTTCCAAACGGGGAGCAACCGGCAGAGGACGGGGAAGATGAGACAAATATCAATAGAGATTTTCAGAGAAATTGAAAAAAAAAGTTTACTTTTAAAAAACGTGTTAAAATAATAATAAATACTGTGTAATCAGTTTAATTTAATTACATGGTAAAAAGCTTAAATATTTAAAAAGTTAATAAATAGTTTTTTTCATTAGACGCCGCATCAGTCTTTTATGTTATTAAAACAGGCAATTGTTTTATCGGTCGTCTAAGCCACCTCTGACGTTCAATTTTTTTTTAAGCAAAATAAAACTTAAATTTTATTTTTTATCATTAAACCTTAAACAAATATGGACATGTGATACATCGTTAAAATCAGAAAAAAAGTTCTTTAAAAAAATGGAATAAAACATACAGGTCCGTATTTAAAAAAAGTAAGTTTATGTTAATAAAAACTACCGAATTGAAGAACGTTAAAAATGCAAAAAAATTTTCCTTTACAAATTTTTTGTAAAAATTGTACTTTTTGAAATATTTGATAAAATAGATTTCAGCAATTTTTCGAAAAACCACCGTATCTCGGGATGGAATATATTTTTTTTTAAATCTGAAACCAGATTTTCAATATCTCCCAAAAACTGCAGATTTTGTCTAATTTGACCAACCTTGTAGTTCCTCTAGTTACTGAGATAGCAATAGTGGCCCATGGCAATTAAGATACCCTGTATATAAGTGACAACATCATTTTTGCATGTCCGTGTCATCCAAATTTTAAAAAATGCCGCCGCATCTTTCCGAATTTGATAAAGCTCAAATCTTAGCAAAACTAGACAGTCTATGGAAAATCATCCGTTTGCCAAAGCGAAAGAAGTAAAAATTGAATTAAGTTTTCTAGGATCCATAACAACGTTAGGCAAGAGGATTAAACGTTCGAGGCTAAGGTGTCGCATTGCGGCAAAAAAAAATTAAACTAAGTGAGGAAAAGAAGCAGTCTCGATTAATTTTTGCGTTGAATTATTTTCTGAGGGACGAAGAATTTTGGCAGCACGTGAGAAGATCTTAAGTCCAACAGCGATTAAAAACAAATTCTGTAGCCAAGAACCCGATACGAAGAACGATATATTGCTGGAAACGAAGACCGGGCTGGAAGATTTTCGGTAAATGTTTGGAGCTGGATATCGGCTAGAGGACATGGCGCTCTATTTAGAATTAATGGGCGATTTACAGCCGAAGTTTACGTTAATATGCTGGAAAATGTAATAGTTCCAGAGGTGAGAGTCCCTTATCCAGATCATTTTGTATTCCAACAGTTCATACGGCCAGAATTGCGCAGCGATGGTTCCAGGATAGTAATATCGAAGTTTTGCCTTGGTCTGCAAAAATCTCTGATGCGAATCCAATAGAGAACGTTTGGGGACTTATCGCAAATAAATTAGCAATTTTTAATATTATTCCCAGAAATTCAGAACATCTAATGGAACTCATCGTAAGGGCATAAAATAAGTATTTTTTTTATGTGTTTTTAATTTTGTTATTTTTTTTAATTTTATTTATTTCGTTAACTGGATCTGACCTTTTAATTGTTTTGGACTAGTAGTTTTCGTCGTTGGTGCCTTCCTTTCGAGGGATAGTTCCTTCTTTTTGAATCGATTTATTAAAATTACTATTGTAGACTTGCTTTTTTCATAATCAGCTAGTCGAATAGACCAATTACTGTATAACTTTTGTTTAGTTAATAAAACATTTTTGCTTTTTTGAAATGTGGTTCTTATTTTTAGTGGCCTTATATTTTGAAATATTCAAAAATATACAAGCCGTCTCCTTATAAAAAGTTTATATATGCCAAAAATATAACCTAAAATGACAAAGTCAAAAAGGCAGTGTTGTATGTACACAGGAAAATATAAAAAATCGTATTTGCATCTATCTTCTGCTGTACCAGTTTTATGTGGAGAGAAGTGTAGATATGGCTCTCGGGAACATTTTTTTTCATTGGCCCGACCGCCGATACCTGACAGAATTCCCAATAATCGCTGTGAAAGTTTGGTTTGGCTCACTTAAGAACCAGCTTATCGTGCCCAATTTAGAGGAGCGAAGGGTCAATTCCGACTAAACTGACAACACTGCTTTCGAAAATTTCAATTATTTTGACGCATATCAAAAAGTTTCAAAACTACAACGTCATTTTTTATTTTTATAATTTATTAATGCCAACTTATTTTGTACTTCTTTGGGGCCCTTCTATCCAAAACCTGTCAAAAAGATTGACACCATATTACTTGATTTTTGGCAAACATACATCGGAAACTCATAGTTTATATCCGCTTGAAGTCCCAAAATTAAAAAAAAAAGTCAAGACTTGACATCCTACAATTAGTTTTGAGGTGACGATTGATGTATTTTGTCATTTGCTGTTTAAAAACTAACGAACTTCTTTGCGCTAGTAAAAAAGAAAACACACAAATCTAATTGTGCTTTCAATAACCTTTTAATCGCAATATTTTGGTTGTTACTTCAATAAATTTAATAGGTTATAACGTAAGAAATTCTACAACTTCGCTCTCATTCAGTCGATTCGCCTTAGTTCAAGGTCGGTTATAGGTCAATCTATTATTATCTGTATTGTCGAAGTATGCAGGGTATGGTCAGAAAAATGGCTAGGGTACGGGATTGACTGATTAAAAAACCTATAGTTTAAAGGGGTTTCGGAAAATAAAGTTTTAAAATATATTAATTCTTGAACTTTGGGAGATCTTATAGGTGCAAGCCTCTTTCTGGTTGGCAGACCGCAATACCAGTTACATTTTTTTTTATCATTGTAACTCGATCAATTGTAACAACACGTCACATAATAATTAGTAGTATCAATGCTAGTACAAACTGGTAGTATTTAAACATTAGGTACGGTTTTAGGTAGGGTGGTAGATGACTATCAGGAAAGCTGATCTCCCGTAGTCCTTTTGGTTTATTGTGATTCCACATGTGGGGAACGATGTTCAGAATATCCAAACAATACTTTCTAACAGCATTTTCTTTTTCCTTTTCATAGACACGGCGGTGACAGAAGAGTCGTCTTTTCGTGCTTTAACCCTGACATTTGCTCCGTGATCAGACTAAAGCAAAACAAATACCCGGTCGTGTTTCTGACAGTTGGAGAGAGCACAGTGTACGAGAAATATGCCGATCCGAGGTGCTGGTCCATCAAGGCGGCCTCGCAATATGCTCAAATGATTGAAATTTTGGGTATCAATGTCCATACGGAGGATTTGTTAAGGGAGCCGTCACTGGTTAGTATTTGTTCAGAGTTTAAAGTTTGCTGGAGATCCTAGAAAAGTCGTTAAGATTAAAATATCTTACAAAAAGTCATCAACTCTTACTTTAGAGCTTTCACAAGTTTGGCTGAAAGCACTTTTAGCACTTAATCCTCATTAATTTTATTGTTATTTCTTACGCGATTTCGAGATCCACCAACTCAAAATATGTACACCTAGTCGTTTCTAAATACTATAAACTGTTTGATTAATCCAAAAAACAAATTCTTGAACTTTTATTGGGAGAAGTCAGTATTTGGAAACAATATTGGTCAAAAGTAGGTAAAACTACTACTAATACTAGGTAAAAGCTTAAATCAAAACATACCTGATAACGTTTTCGAGGCATTAAACAAGTATGGCGATATTTTTCCGTTGATAAGAAAGAACATTCTTGGATGTTTGAGAGTAAGTAATGCTAAAATTGAAAACATAAGTACAAAAAACCGGAAACGATTTTTTTTAAAAATAGGCATCTTATGTTTGAGATACGCAATATAAAAGGTAATGTTTTACTTAAAAAGCTTTTTAGACCTCAAAAAAAAAAAAGTATTTGGCTATTAGGTTTTGTTTGTGATTTGTTTGTTATCTATGTTTTTTATAACTGAAAAAATTATACGTAGTTACTCAAGCCCGGATTTCAAGGGGATAGGGAGGTAGTTAACCCCCCCCCACCCTGCCTTTAAATTTTTTGTGAAAACATTTAGAAAATAAAAAGTAGCGCATAAATTGCGGTACTATAACACCTTTGATATTTAAGGTATTTATTTTTGTGTTAAAAATGGCATTTATAGTGTCATTTTCTTAAAAATTTTCGCCTGCTGTGCTTTGACACCATTGAAATAGTTAATTTTAGTTTAATTTTAAATAAAAAAAATGCATTTTTAGTGCAATTTTCTTAAAAATTATCGCCTGCGCCGCTATGATACCGTTGATATTAACGATTTTAATTTAATTCTACTCAAAAATTGCATTTTTAATGTAATAAAACAAACGACTTAAAATTTGAGTATCCCCCCCTATATTTGAGACCAAATCCGCGCTTGTACTTTATTCTAGTTTTTTTTCATATCGAAACCGCTCTCCCCCCCCCCCTTTTTAAATGACTGTGACCGCCACTGAGTAGTGCGAGTGCTGCCAAATACCGTCAGTACTGACAAAAGTTTGTACACCTACTGCCAAGGTGGACAACCTCTCGCTCCATTCAGGGCTGATTAAAGTCGACTAAAGAGGAGAAGAAAACTGATCTCATTGATTTCACCCAATAACATGTTCTGACAGTGTCACGAAATATCCTGACGCTCAGCCAAGCTCGGCACGACGTCACCCGACTGACCTTTTTTAAGTGAGCTTTCCTACAAGTCCATTTTACTGGTTATGGGCAAGAAAACAGCTTCTCCTAAGAAGCGGCGTTCGCGGCAGCTCGGCGCGTGCTCTGTAAGAGCTTGTCCAACTAACGTTTAAGGTCAAACTACTTAAGATATACATGGCATAACATTTTCTTGCCTGTGTTGGGAATTTGGAACCTTTGGTTGCACTAAAACAAAATTATGATTGTTCTCCACAAACCAAAACTACACTTTTTTGCACTCGACGCGCGTTTCGCTAACAACGTTAGCATCATCAGGAGACGATAAACAATGAACTAAATTAATCTACGCTCTATCTTATATACAATACTTTAGTGGGCGGAGATAAGACTAATAAATTGTGATTGATCACGATTTTTAATCCTATCTCCCCTCAACCAAAGAATAAAGTGTACTAAACGGGATGGGTCCTCTATCTTTATTTAAACTATTTCTGGATTTAATGATTTCCATACTTTCATATGCATTCAAAAGTCTTTTGTTTGGTACACTTTTTAGAAGTTTTAGGTTATCTAATGTGAATCTATGATTGTTTTCAAAAGCATGTTCGGCCACACTTGACTTTTCTGTTCTTCCGTATTTTAAGTGTGCTAAGTGTTCTTTAAAACGTGTTTGAATAGAGCGTCTCGTTTGGCCAACATATTTTTTGTCACAATCCATGCAACTAATTTCGTAAATTCCACTTTTTTCTAGAACTGTAGTTTTATCCTTGGGATTTCCTAGTAAGCTTCTTATTGTGTTACCGGATTGATATACTAATTTAAGACCGGTGTTATTAAATACTTTGTGTAATCCTTTCGTATAATTAGGATTGTAAGGAATTGATACAAATTTTGAGTCGCAGGTATCTTTTTGTCTGAAAAAGGTAGAATTCCGAAAGGTCTTCGTCGTAACCGTTTTCGCCAGCTATATTCCTAATCCTATTCTTTTCTGCTTCAAATCTTTCTTTGTTTAAGGGGAAATTTACTAATCTATATGTTAAAAAGTGCAAACTTGCAAGCTTATGTTGTAAGCAATGAAAAGAGTCATTTGGAATATACCTGTTGGTGGCCGTGCCTTTTCTGTATAGGTCAAAGTCCAATTTATTCTTATTTCTTATAACTAAAGTGTCTAGAAATGGCAGTGTACCGTTGTTCTCTGTTTCATAAGTAAATTTAATAATGGGAAATTTGTTATTTACTTTTTCCATAAAATTTTCAACACTAGTTACTTGAGTGTTGAATACTGCAAACACATCGTCTACATACCTGAACCATACTCTGGGGAAATACTCAAATTCTTTACTTATATCTGATTCAAATTTGCTCATAAATAGGTTTGCGATAAAAGGTGATAAACTATTACCCATTGTGGTTCCTTCTAATTGCTGGTAGTAGTTATTTTTATATTGAAAGTAATTTTGATTCATGCAGAGTTTTGTTAAAGATAGGTATTCTAAAGTCTGTTTGTCTTCTAGATTGTTTTTTCTTAGTAGTTCCTCCAGGTATTGTAAGGTATTGGGGATTGGTACACTAGGGAACAACGAAAACAGAAATAGTTAGATTTAGAAATCAAAAATTTGTACGCAAAACGAAGTATGTTTGAACTTGAAGCATACCGACTGTTTAAAAAGTTGACATTTAGACTTAGTGATAAGAACTTTGAAGAATGGTGCGATTTCCAAAGACATATGTTTGTAGTAATTGAGAAAAAATTTACGAAGAAGATGTCTTCACTTAATAAAAAGCTACAAAAGTTAAAACGTTCTGAACCAAAACCAAAAAAGTCGAAGGAAATCGCAAACATTGTAGAAAACCTATCCTCTCAAACTTTTAATAACAAAGAAATATCACTTTTAAACAAAGGTCTTAATTTTGCCCTGCCCCCACAAAAATATAATTTAAGTGATATTATTGCAAATATTGAAAGTTCAATCTCTTATCTTTCAGAAGGCACAAAGGGCTATGTGCGAGATGCTTGCCGATATCAGATCTCTCAAAACATCATTCAAAACAATAAAAATAGTACATTAAATCACAATAAAACAATTAAAAGTTTGAGAGAAAAAGATGTTTTCTATCTAAAGGCTGACAAGGGTAATAAAGTTGTTATATTAGATAATACAGATTATTTCGAAAGGGTAGATAACCTAATAAAAAATGGACCCTACAAACAAGTCCCAAAGAACCCCTTACCAAAAATGATTGACGAAGTAAAAAACACAATTAAAAAATGTGACAATATTATTACTGACAATATTAAATATAAACTACAAGTAAGCAATCCCACTATGCCGAAACTTTGAAGAATGGTGAATTCCGAAAATCCACAAGCCTGGAAAATCGGTTAGACCTATAGTTTCTGCTGTAGGATCACCTACTTACAACATTTCGAAATGGCTAGCAAACGAGTTTGAAAATTTACCGATAAAGGAAAAAGATTTTTCTGTTCAAAATTCCCTTGAATTTATCAACAAAGTTAAAGATATTTCACTCCAAGAAGGTGAAATTTTAATCTCGTTTGATGTTAGTTCGTTGTTCCCTAGTGTACCAATCCCCAATACCTTACAATACCTGGAGGAACTACTAAGAAAAAACAATCTAGAAGACAAACAGACTTTAGAATACCTATCTTTAACAAAACTCTGCATGAATCAAAATTACTTTCAATATAAAAATAACTACTACCAGCAATTAGAAGGAACCACAATGGGTAATAGTTTATCACCTTTTATCGCAAACCTATTTATGAGCAAATTTGAATCAGATATAAGTAAAGAATTTGAGTATTTCCCCAGAGTATGGTTCAGGTATGTAGACGATGTGTTTGCAGTATTCAACACTAAAGTAACTAGTGTTGAAAATTTTATGGAAAAAATAAATAACAAATTTCCCACTATTAAATTTACTTATGAAACAGAGAACAACGGTACACTGCCATTTCTAGACACTTTAGTTATAAGAAATAAGAATAAATTGGACTTCGACCTATACAGAAAAGGCACGGCCACCAACAGGTATATTTTCATTGCTTACAACATAAGCTTGCAAGTTTGCACTTTTTAACATATAGATTAGTAAATTTCCCCTTAAACAAAGAAAGGTTTGAAGCAGAAAAGAATAGGATTAGGAATATAGCTGGCGAAAACGGTTACGACGAAGGCTTAATAAATAAGCTGATAAAAAGACCTTTCGGAATTCTACCTTTTTCAGACAAAAAGATACCTGCGACTCAAAATTTGTATCAATTCCTTACAATCCTAATTATACGAAAGGATTACACAAAGTATTTAATAACACCGGTCTTAAATTAGTATATCAATCCGGTAACACAATAAGAAGCTTACTAGGAAATCCCAAGGATAAAAGTACAGTTCTAGAAAAAAGTGGAATTTACGAAATTAGTTGCATGGATTGTGACAAAAAATATGTTGGCCAAACGAGACGCTCTATTCAAACACGTTTTAAAGAACACTTAGCACACTTAAAATACGGAAGAACAGAAAAGTCAAGTGTGGCCGAGCATGCTTTTGAAAACAATCATAGATTCACATTAGATAACCTAAAACTTCTAAAAAGTGTACCAAACAAAAGACTTTTGAATGCATATGAAAGTATGGAAATCATTAAATCCAGAAATAGTTTAAATAAAGATAGAGGACCCATCCCGTTTAGTACACTTTATTCTTTGGTTGAGGGGAGATAGGATTAAAAATCGTGATCAATCACAATTTATTAGTCTTATCTCCGCCCACTAAAGTATTGTATATAACATAGAGCGTAGATTAATTTAGTTCATTGTTTATCGTCTCCTGATGATGCTAACGTTGTTAGCGAAACGCGCGTCGAGTGCAAAAAAGTGTAGTTTTGGTTTGTGGAGAACAATCATAATTTTGTTTTTTTTTTTGGATTTTCTTGCCTGCCTTTTTCCCAAGAGGACAAAAATCAAAGCAATTCTGTCATCAAAAATAGGTCATATAGAAAATTTTCCCACCAAATTATTGAGGCCCTGAGGTAAATAAATATTACTAGTTGTAGAAGGATAGAAAGTATTTTGTAAAATTTTACCAAGAATTTTATCAAAGTTATGACCCATTTTACCATCTTAGTGCCCTCTTGAACAAAGAAATGTTAGTAGAAAAAATGGAATTATTAAATTTATATTCTAAACAGAGATGAAAATAACTGGACTTGCAAGAAAAAATGGAGAAGGGTTGTCTAAAAAATAAATAATGGCTAAACATTTAGAAATAAGGCTTAAAAATTTTACATCTAAAAAGTGATATTTTCGAAAAAAATTTCCATACGCAATACGAAGGTGGTTGTGTAGCGAAAACTAATGCGCCATGAAAATATTGGATTTTTAACAAAAATAAATAGTTTTTTTTTGGTTGAGTGTTTTATAAAATATTTTTTTTTGTTTTTGTATTTTGTTCTCAGGGCGTATTTGATACATACCTTTTCATCATTTTCCAGTTTCAAGAGGTTTTTATCAAATACCAACGATTTTTTTTTATATGGAAAAATCTGTATAAAAACATGGCTTCCATTTTCGTTATTTTGATATGGAATCCTCAAGCGTTTACTTTTCCTTATTTTTTACTTAAACACCAAATATTTTTGACCGAAGGGCATTTTTTCAAGTTCGAATTACAAAATAACCACAACTGTTTTTTGAGGTTAATTCATTTATTGCCCTTTTCTGGAGCAGTTTTCTAGTCATTCTTCGGTAGATTCCAAGGTGTCTGAGTCCTAATCACTTGGAATCTTTCTTCTCATATCATAACTAAAGCGGATTTACGAGCACACAAAAAAGCACGCTGCACGCTTGGCTATGGTCGTGCTGTTAGAATGTGACTTGCCAAATTTTATCGAGATGCGGAAAGTCACATTCTAACCGACAGACTTCGCTGCGTCTTAAATCTTTGGTGAACGTGAACGTCGTCGCTTACTGTTTTGATCTCTTAGGTGCGTTCGTCTTCGTGTTTAGTTTTTAGAATCGTTCTGATCATATCATGTCCATGGTTCCATTTGTCTACGTCTTGTATCATTTCTTTAAACAGGTTCCCTATGGTTATATTCTCTATCTGTAGATCGTGTCTTGTTGTTTGGCGGTAGTTCTCAAATCTTGGACAGTAAATTTAAATTAACGTATGTTTTGCATCATCTATTCTTTGACAGTACCGACATATGTCGTCCGCTTTCCCTATTCTCTTTGTGTATGTCCTGAAAGATCCATGTACCGTTAGAGCTTGTGTCATATAGTAATCCATTTTTTTGTGCTTGCAGTCTATCCATGTTTTAATGTCGGGAATAATTATTTTCATCCATTGTCCTTTTTCGGTATTTCGGTCCCATCTTGCTTGCCAGGATTCCAGTGTTTTCTCTTTTGCAGCTTCTTTGTTTTCTTCACTGTGTCCATTTTTATCTTCATATACAATTTCTTCGACAATTAGGTCTATGGACGGGATTCCTGTTATAACCTGAATAGCTTCCGTGGATACCGTTCGGTAGCTGCGGGCTACTCTTAGTCTTTCCGTTGCATTCTTATCAGCATGTTTTTGTAATTCTTTGTGCGTAGTACTGGACTTCATATCACTACACCATGTCACGATTGAATGGATTACACTGTATAGTAAC
Source organism: Oxystoma pomonae (assembly GCA_963921995.1). Lineage (NCBI taxonomy): Eukaryota > Metazoa > Arthropoda > Insecta > Coleoptera > Brentidae > Oxystoma > Oxystoma pomonae. The sequence continues at coordinate 72,401,089 of OY998166.1, read as the reverse complement.
TTCCTCTTGCTAGTACTGGGCCCGTTTATGTTGGGCATAAGTCTGTGTAGTTCAGCGAGCCTTTTAGTTGCCTTTTTAGTGGTTTCTTTTGTATGCTTTCCGAATTTCTGGTTTTCGTCGATGTGGATTCCCAGATATCGTACGCTCTTTTGTGGTTTTATGAGGACTCCATTTAGTCGAAACTCAATGTTTTGCCGGACTCTTTTTCCGATTAGTATAACGGTTTCGGTTTTTTCTGATGCTAATTCTAGGTGGTTGTTTGTCATCCATTCGTTAATAAGTCTTATTGCCTCGTTGCTATTTGCATAAGATGTATCGCTGTGTCAGCCCTGACTATTACCATTAGATCATCTGCATATCCTATTATGCCCACGCCCCTAGGGAGTTTTAGTCTAAGTATGCGGTCATAGTATATATTCTAGAGTAGAGGCCCTAATACCGACCATTGGGGTGCTGATGTTTTAACTTTATTTTGTTCGTTAAGTATGTATCGTTCTTTGAAGTAGCTAATTACGTTATTTATAAGATATTGGGGTGTACGAGTGTCTGTTAGTCTTTCTACTATTTTCAGCCACAAGGCAGAGTTAAAAGAATTTCTAACATCCAGCGCTATGAGCACTACCCACTCACTTCTATTCTTGTTAGTTTTTGCTCCGTTTGCTATTTCTAACACCTTTTTTACTGCGTAACACGTATTTTAGGGGGGACAAACCTCCATTTTTCTCCATCTTGTACTCTATTCTGTTTTTTTTTATCAAGTGTTCATATGTTTTAGCAATCGTGTTAATTAGACAGAGCGTTCTATATGTGTTTGCAGCATCGTATGGTTTTCCGTTTTTGTGTATAAGGACCAATTTTGCTATTTTCCAGCTGCATGGGAATTCCTGTTTTTTAATCAAACCCTTCATAGTCTGCAATATCATGTCCGGTGCTATTTGTATTAGTTCTTTGATTACTTCTGGTGGTATTGAGTCAGGTCCTGGTGCCTTGCCTGGTTTGATTTTTTCTGTGGCTGAATAGCTCTTCCATTATGAATAGTGGCACTGTGTCGGTGGATATTGCTGCTGGGAGTGATTCGTTTTTCTTAAGGAATTATTACCTCTTCAGTTTTTTCTTTGGTAAGTTTAAAAGGTGGGCCAGTATTTTTAAACTGTTTTTTGACTATCTGGTAGCCTTGTCCCAATACATCTTCGTCCAAATCTTTACATAGCTTTGCCCAGTGCAGTTTCTCATCTCTTATTTTGTCCCTTAAAATTTTTTTCTTTTGTTTGTATTCGTCCCATATACGTGCTCCTTTTTTCCTCTATTTCTTCATTTGCGGCTTGTCGTGTGTATTTTCTCCGAGCTTTGACGCATTCTTCTCTAGCTCTTGCAATGTCTTTATTCCACCAGTAAGGAGCGGAGTTATGAGAGGGTCCGTAACCTTTAGAGACTTTATATATTTCTTTAAGGATTTTGTCCATTTCATTTGCCGTAAGTTCTATTTTTTTCCCTACACCTACACCTAGAGAAGGAAGAAGGAATGCAGATCCGTGAAAGGGTGACGAGGTGTCGATGGTAGCGATTATCAAGGGCCTAATAAATCATGTAACCTGGATCGGAGAGCTGAGGAGGTGAAAAAGTGTCGCAGCCGGGGGTAGGGCGGTTCAAAACTGCGTTACATATTTGTTTTTCCATTCCTATTCAAATTAAGTTGGGGTTGGGGTGTAAAACTTTGCGAGGCGGAAAGTGGGTAAAAGTTACCTTAAATCTTTGACTTAAAAAACTCTTAACCCCGAAGTTACATTTATTGGTCAGAAACAAGTAAGTTAACATATAAAATTGTTCGAAAAAAAAACAAAATCCCCGAAAGTTTCATTATTGGTCAACAATAAATAATTTATGACAAAAAAATTTCGGAAAAAAAAATGACTTAAAAAAGTACCAAAAAAAATTCTGCCCTCGGGGGCATTTTTAAAGACAAAAGTTAGTAAAATTTAACAAACAAAGACAAGTAATTTATAACATATAAATTTTGACTTTTGCCGTTTTAGTTTTACGCGTTCATAATGTGGGCCTTAAAATTAACGAAGAACTAAAAAGCCAAAATATTTAAAAAACAAAAAAGTGAATCTTATGTCCGTAATAAAAAAATTAAAGTAACACTCGTGGCATATCCGACAAAGCGTTTTTGTTTCTTACTTTATTACGATCAGGCCTCCAATGTTTAATGGAGAATCCATACACCTACAGACCTGTTTTATCTTTATTAGGAATCATCGAAGAGTCATAGGATTGGACCTGGCAGTTGAAGCTACACAGGCAACCATGCACACCTCTCGAATTTAAAACAAAAAGTTCGTAATCCGCGGAGACGTGGTATCTGTGAGCGCCATCTGTCGAGTAAACTGAGAAAAAAAAACATCAAAATTGAAAAATGCAGGAGACCGTAAAAACTCGTGGCATATCGGACAAAGCCTCTCACTTTATTACGACCAGGCCTCCAATGTTCAATGGAGAATCCAGACACCTACAGACCTGTTTCATCCTTATTTAGATTGACGAGATTGACTTTTTTGTTTCTTAAAATTAATTATGTAGTAATATATTGATAAGATTTGCCTTTTTTTTAACCACTTTTGATGACATTAATTGTTGGTTTGAAGGCGAATCTTCGGTCGTCTCGTGACTGCTTTTGAGAGTGTTTATTGATTAAAACCACTTCACGTAATATCAATTGATCAGTTACATCCTACGAGACCGAGAATCAGCACCCTGGAATCAAACATCAACGCAAAACAGTTGATTCTGGAATCAAACATCAACGCAAAACAGCTGATTGATGGCAAAATCACGGATTTATTAGCTTAACGATGGCAAATCCACGTCGGCATCAATGGTTGATCATGTTTCAAAACTTATCACAAGTCAGATCAGAATAGGAATGGGACTTTTAACCCATCATTGAAGACTGAAAATTTCCCTCCCTTGTGAGGTGTGCCAGTGCCATCTAGAGGAGAAAGTTTTCTTTTCTGCTAGTCTTGCCCTGCTTCAATAGCTATGTGAAGCTTAAAAAATAGTTGGTGTACCACTTAATTACCAAACCCTTATAACTTCTAAAACCAGAAAAATGTTAACTCAAGGGGATGAACCACACACGAATTTAAAACACGTTTTATGCTAAAATTATCGGTAATTCTGATGCACAAAGCACGCATTTAAAAAAAAAAATTATACTGGCGCTCATTATTGCCTATTTTTTTTTTAGGTGATTACATATTGTATTATACCGTTGTTATGAAAACTTTGTGGTTTTTAGGTGAAACTTGCTTTGGAACGCAACCTAGTGATTTTCTGCTGGGGCGACGACAACGCTGACCCCGCGACTATTAAGTTTTTAAAAGAATTGGGCCTTCACGGCGTCATTTATGATAAGATCCATGAGCATATTCCGAAAGAGGGCAAGGAGAGCATCTTTCTAATGAAGTCTAAGAGTTCGCAGAAAGAACTTCTTGAGGTAAGTGTATGTATGTAATGTCAGTTTCGATAAATAAGACATCGAGTAAGGCATAATAGAGTAGGACTTTATACAGATATCATTTACCTTTATACAGATATTTTATATTTACCTTGTTCTTGACATTAAGTAAAGTCAACCCACTCTTACAACCGAGGGAGTGATCACCATTTTATTAAACTTTAGGCTCCTTTGGACTTCAATAATGAACCTCGATCAGTTTTGAGAGTTATAGTACGCGATAATCCTCACAAATGTTGATAAAACAAAAGCGCCTTTTCGAGATTATGTAACACGCGAACTGTACTAACCCATACTTTGAAAATATCTAAGACTTAAGACGAAACAAAGCGCTGACCAAAACCAATCCAATCAGCATTTATTTGACTTCCAAGTACACTTCCAAGCACATAAAATGCGTACAGCAGAAGTTATCTGCAGGTTGCACGTTGCTTATTGTAACTGACTTTGATGGTTTCGAATTACTAATGACATTGTAAATACAAAAATAAGGAGACTGGCCATACTTTACTATAGGACTAATCAACACCGTACTTAGAACGGTTTTTGACAAATCAACACCGTACTTAACTAAAAAGCCTGTTAACTCTTACCGCTTCAGTGCCCTTTAGCCTATTGTGGCTGCCATTTTTATAAGCAAATTGAAAAGTAAAACATAGATTTTCTGTCAGTTTGGTATCAATATGGCGCCGATCATAGGCCAAAGGATACTAAAACGAAAATGAGTTAAGTGACTTTTTAGTTGGTGTTTGACTAATATACTAATGAATAAAACAATTTTTTTAAATTATTCAACATTTTATTATAAAAACTTATTCTTAAAGCTCATTATGGGCGGAACAAGGCCAAAATTGTGCGAATAAGAAAAAAGTATCAAGGAGGAGGAACTGTTTGCTGAAAGTAAAGCAATAACTTAATCATAGTCCGCATACCTCTGCAGGATCGGTAAACTTGAGTAATCTAAGTCTTTGCAGACAACCAAAAATGTTCAAAATCAAAAAGAAATTATTAAAAGGCCAGAACATAAATAAAAAAAACCAAGAAAACGTTTCTTCAGTAGCGTGTCATTGCCCCGTCAGCCTCGATAATGTTTGCCATTCTGCGTGGCATGGAATCTGCTAAATTATGAAATAAATTTGGATTTGAAACAATGACTTCCTCGTACCCTCTGACTATGAGCTCCATTAAGAGGTTGGTATTTCTGGGAACAATATTCATTTATGTTAACTTTTTTGCTATAAGGCCCCACACACCTTGATGTTGTTTTGCTGGAACCACTGTTTAGAAATGCGTGCGGTATGGATAGGACAGTATCCTGTTATACACAAAAACTTCTGGATGAATAATGGTTGCTTCTACCTCAGCCGTAAATCTTCCATGGATTCTAAAAAGAGCCTCATGTCCTCTCGCCGCCATTCACGGAAAATCTTCTAGCCCGGTCTTTGTTCCCAGCAATATATTTTTCGAGCGTGTTCGTGGCGGCCCATATCCGTGAAGACCAACTGTTGGCAAAATTCTTCTTGTAGTTAATAGTTTAGTGCAAAAATTAACCTGGCTTGCTTCTTTTCCGCACTAAGTAAGATTTTCTTGGCAGCAACACGTCGTTCTTGTGTCTCAATTTTCGCTTCTGGGGCCATCACAAATGGGTGGTCTTCAAGAAAGTCGATCAGTTGCTTATCTTGCTGAGGCAAGCCAGTGCCCCGCCTTTGTCGAATAGCTCGTTCTTCTTGATACTTTCTTATTCTTACAATTGTAGCCTTATTTTGTCCATAATGGGCCGCTACTCTTCGAATCGATGAACCACGTTCTAATTTTGTCAAAATTTGGGCTTTTTCTAATAGTTGGGACATTTTTACATATAAGCGTATGACAACAAAAAAACCTGATGGTGACATTTTTTGTCAATTTGAAATACCTAAAAGGTTACTGAATTGCGAGGCCCATAATACACTATATAAAATCGACGTACGCATTTTATGTGGCCGGAAGTAATCTAATGTAATGCGACGTTATTTGGTAAACGACGTCGCTTTTATATCAGAACCAACGTTATTAAGCGTAAGTCAATGTATGAACGACTCGTCGTGTCGGGTTCGCATACTATGACGTAACTTTCTACTGATTTGCCAACGTCGGGGCCACGTTGGTATCCAACTTTCTATTAATTTGCCAACGTCGGTCTTATGTTGGTTTCCATGACGTTAAATTGTTGTCCTGCCCAACGGCCAATCGTACACAGAGGGACAAATCCATAAATTAGCTAATAAAAACAAAATCTCAAATTTTTTTTGTTATGAAAATATTTTATACTTACCAAATCTTAGCTTTATCAATCAATATGATAACAATATATAGGGTGCGCAGTCAAATCTTGGACCGATTTCAAAATTTTTAATTTTTATTTCTTAACGGATTTTTTAACTGGGTGGCTTTTTTAAATAAAATTAACCTTGGTGGGCCCGTTGCACGCCGACAATCCATGGTTTAGCCCTTGAAGCCTGCCTCTTTCGCAAAAGAACAGATTTTTCTGTGCTGCATCTGCTTCTTACATCGCTTGGGGTCAGCAAATAGTTCCCAAGGTGCGACTCTCTTGACCTGGCCAGAGCTGGACACGCCATCAGAACATGCAAGGACGATTCTTCGTCCTCCATACACCATGGACACTCTGAGTTTTCGGCGATTCCCAGCGTCACTAGGTGTCTTACTTTTATAATTATGTAATAATACCTAACTAAATATTTTAAAAAAGAGATAATATGATAGATCTACACAAGGGTTTGTTCGCTATCGCCCTCTTGGTTTTTTTACATATACTTTTATGGCCGTAGCTTTCTCATGAATTTCAGTTTTCCCAAGTCACACATAATATAGTTCCCTTATAGGTACTGCATCGGTGACTAAAAGAGAAAGAAACTCAAATTACTGCAGCTAAGACCACAAGTAACATGTTAAAGTGATATATATCGCAGCACTCGAGAGCACTTTTGATAACACTCTTCCAAACTTCAAGTTTTCAAAAATATAGTAGCAAAAATAACCACTTTAACACCTAGCACTTGAAAATATCATAAAATATTAACTTACCTTGCATATTCCAATTATTCAACTCAAAATATTTATACATGTTTTGGTTGCCTCAATAGACAAAGCTAAACTTTACTGATTTTAGCAATAGAAAATGTTAAATAATTGGGTTACTCCTTTTGTTGATTTTTGGCCTCGGCCTGCTATTTAATTAACGCATAAAAAAATCTTTCGCGGAAACAATATAAGGGTCATGTTGTTAACGTAAATACCTATCAAAAATTCAAAAATTCTATGTTTGTTTTTTTTAGTTTTTATTAGATAATTTGTGGATTTGTCCCTCTGTGCGTCGTCGGAATGGATTATGTTTAGTGATGGTCGATAGAATTATATAGAATATACCCTAAAGTTACGTTCCTACTTAACTTTAACGTAATGTTCGTTGAGTTTTAAACCTACTTTGACATTAATGTCCTAAAGTAATTTTTTACCGTTCTTTTTTTAATTGAAATTTTATTATGCCTAATTAACGTAAATTTAAACTTTTTGGATAGAATTTAGCCACCCAGAAGTTTTTTTTTTTTCAAGATTTCGGTGGGTTAAGGTAAAAAAACCATATTATTTCATTTCCAACGTCTCGACCGCTTTATTGCCTCATCATCAGGGCTCTTTAATAATAAAAAGAAAAAACAAGCTTAAGAAACTTATTAAAGGTTACAGCTGTTTTTTTTTAAATTTTGATCTTAACCCAACAAAGTCTTGGAAAAAAAATTAACATTCGTCGACTTTTTATAGAAAGAAAGCAAAAACTCTTTATCTATTCTTAGCTTGGGGAACCAGCAGATCCCATACTTTTTCTAATTGTGCAGTATGGGCTCCATTTCCTTTAGGTTTTTTTATTTACACCATTTAGAAAAAAATTTATTGATCTTTCGTTTGTCAAACGTCAACAAGAGTAAGATTATCTGTGCGACTAACCTAACAGTCGAAGACGTCGGATGGTATAAACAAAATATTCACCAATTGTTAGAGGTTGGATTCTAATACGTCGGCATTGACCTGCGATACATGGCGTTGGATTCTAAAACGTTTGCTGCCTATCGAGTAGTTTTCTTTTTGTCGCGGTTACGGTTAAGCTTGATTCCAAAATTTCCCAGAAGAATAAGCAGAAGAAGGAGACCTCGATTGTGTAATATTGTCTTATATATACAGGGTGGATTCTTTAAACGGAACGGTGCTTCTAGCGGGTTAGAATTTCCTTATATAAAAAAATCCAAAAACACGTCAACTCAGATTTTTAATTTCCTTTAATCGTGCCATCTTGGATTTTGTCTATGTCCTTTAGTTTACGAGGTATAGGAATAGGACACCCTGTATATTTTGCAATTTTTGAAATCTGTAAACAATTCTCTCTTCAGCAATACCACACAGTAGGATCTTTAACGATAATCAAGATATTTTTATCTAAATCTGTATGGAAAACTTCGATATTCATTCAAATATCCCCCGTAAAACAGGGCATAGAAAACAATTCCATGCAAGTTTAAGTGCCTCTATCTTGGAAACCGTAAGAGATGGAGTATTAGTGTGTGGTATTGTCAAAAAATAATTTTTTTAGGATTAAAAAAATATCAAACTATACAGGGTGTCCTATTTAAAAAAATAATTTTTTTTCCTTACTTCGTAAACAAAACGAGATAAAAAAATCCAAGATAGCATGATTAAAGAAAGTGAAAAATCTCAGTTGACGTGTTTTGGATTTTTTTATAAAACCAAATTCTAACCCGCTAGAAGCACTGTTTTTAATTTTTGTGATTTTCGGGATTGTACCTAAGCTTTCAAATTAAAAATGCTATGACGTCACCTATCAGCTGACATTAATAGAAAAAAATGGACTTAGATAGCACATCCTGTATAGGTCCATACCTTGAGAACCGCAATCATTCTGAACCAGCAAAATAGGCTGGTTCCGATTCTCAAGGCATGGAATATGACAGGATGCGATATCTACATCGATTTTTTCTGTTCATGTCAGCTGAAAGGTGACGTCACAGCAGTATTCATCTGAAAATTTAAGTACAATCCCGAAATTCATAAAAATAAAAAAAATTTTACTAGATATATATTTAAATATCAACAATTATCTGTAAATTTAAACAATATTCGAAGATATTACGCAATCGAGGTCTCCTTCTTTTGCTTATTCTTCTGGGAAATTTTGGAACCAAGGTTAACCGTAACCGCGACAAAAAGAAAACTGCTTCGGGCATTCAGACGTAGGATTTCCGTATGTCGAGTCGTTTGAAAGTAAGAACTTAATTTTAGTGACATTTAGTCAATTTTTTACAACGAAAGTGGGAAGCCCGGTCCGAATTGGTTAAATTTTAATGCAAAATAGGCAAGTCGATTAAATCCGCCATTCTAAACAACTTGGCGTCTATCGGCCATCACGAAAACATTTTTTTTATGAAGTTTGATCTAAACTGAAAACCCACATTCAAAATAATAACAATTTAGCACTTGGACACTGGCCACACCAGTTTTAAAACAAAATAAACAAAATGCAGAAAAAATAATTTTTTTTTTATTTTTTTTTTGAGGTCTGTTTTTGGAAGCATCTTAATCACATTTATCAATAAAATGGCTTTCGTCGACATAAATTGCATCTGTCTTGCGTTTTAGAAGTGTTTCTTATTATAGTGTTGGCTATTTTCAAACAGGTTATATTGTTCTCCAAAATAATATACCTTTTAAGTACAATTTACCTTCATTCGTGGGATTTTTTTCAAATGAAAATTTGATTAATTTTAAGTAACGAAAATCGACGAATGGTCGACGTAGGCAATTGGCGAAAGTTCATCCCTAATAAGGTTCATTTACTGACGTCGTACTGACTTCGGGGCGACGTGAATTTGTATTTCCCATTGAGGCATAAATAAAGGGACCCACAGACTGCGGTTTTGTTCGACTAGCAAATCTGCTCGAGCTAAAACGATGCAAAACCGAAATGTGTATGCAGAAAATTGTCGCTTTTGCAGGGTGACCAAATGTCCTAAAATTCTAAAATTTTGACTGCATTCTGAAATTTTAAGTAAAAATTGGCAAAAATCCTAAAATTTTCACAAATTAAAATTTTGTCCTAAAAGTCTTTTATAATGTAAATTTTAACTAAAATAAAAAAGTAAATTTTTCTCTGATTTTTTTTTCGAGTTTATTCTATCCTTTTTGTGCAATGTCTATGGTAGCGCTCACTGAACCTCTGTTCCGATTACAGGCCGGATGGCATCGAATAATATTGGTGTCTTTTTTTAGCATCCAGAACCGACAAAGATGCATGGTGTTATTATTCCTTCTTTGCATCCATTTTTAAGTGAACATAGCCTAGAAAACTCCTTGGACTGAAAGAGAATAAATAAATTTTAATATATTTATGTATTTATTACCTAGTCGGTAAGGTATTATGTCTAAGGAAATATGTTGTATTTAGAGTGATTATATATTTTGTATTTTGTAGGACAAAATACATTCAGTCTTGGGGAAAATACTTTTCCGTCCTCCTACATATAGGGAAGTCTAACAAAAATAATATGGCCGATCCAATATGGCCGGTGTAGGGTAAACAAACCGTTTTTCCATAAGACGTAAAGCTTAATCAACTTAACTCAAAAGTTTGTCAAAATGGAAAAAGAAACAAAGATTTTTTTGTAGAGTAATCCTTTCTGAATCGGGGAGAAACAAGCATTTTAATATGGAAAATCGTTTTGTTTACCCTACACCCACCATTCTTAAAGGGCCATCACGTGATTAATGGATGACTTTGACAATTTTAAAATAGACAGCAGTGGAGTAAGACAGGTAGAAAGTCATGATAGGTCCCAAAAGCACCAAAATTTAGAAAAATCTCATGAAAAGGGGGAGCAGCCGAAATTGTTATTTAATAGAAACCAAGAAAATTCATTCATTAACGACAAATCGACGAAAGGATAGGCCCTAGGGGCTTTATATACCGTTGAAAAAAATTACTCGTTTCGCAGTTCCGAAGGCATCTTCGACTTATTTAAGAATATGTTTCCAGATAGTGAAATAGTACGAAATACGTCGCTGGGTCGTACAAAAACAAGTTATTAATATATTGTTTAATTTGGTTTGGCAGTCCACTTCAAACAAAAATTAAAAGAAGTGATTGGTTCAAATCCCTGCTCTTTATTATTTGACAAAACCACAACGTCACAGATCAAAAAACAGTTATCTATATTCTGTTTTGGGATTCTCTTAATGACGTAATGATACCACCTGTCTATATTGGATCTGTATTTATGGGCCAATGCAGTTCCGAACCTGTTAAAGAAGTAGCTTTTCATTTTATAAAAGAATATGAACTGGATCCAAAACTGCTAATGTTAACCTCAAGTTTTTAAAAATATTCGTGGGTGCCTTGCAGGAAGAGTTTGGTACGGGAAAGAAAATGTTCTAAAATTTTTCCAAACTGTCATAAATTTTTGTATTTTTTGTCCTAAAAATCCTAAAAAAAGTTGACAAAAACCGATGATTTGTTAAAGTAATAATAACACTAAACCGAGATCTGTGTGCAACTCGCATCCGTTGTTTTTGCTAGATCAGATTTGCTCGTCGAACAAAACCGTCGGTCGAACAAAACCGCAGTCTTTTGTCCTTTTAAGGGTCGATAGAAGTCGAAACGACGTTGCTGGCTGAAAAATGTTTTATCATCATCAAATCAATGATCAAATGATAAACAAATTTTGACTTTTTGTATATTTAACCGAAGTCAGTACTAAACAAATGTGTATAAAAATAATTATTTTTGCTACCTTTTTGAAAAATTACGTTTTCTACCCCTAAATCAGAAACAAAACAAACAGGCACAACAAAAGTTTGGCAAAATTTTCTTGTCAGGGAAGTTTCATCAAATCAATCAAAAATGTTATTTAAATATACTTGTATATCCAATACGCTTATTTGAAATAAAAATTTGTATATGAAAACTTTGCTTATGTTTAATTCTTATATGTTGGCTCTGTAATCTCTCTAAGTAGTGTATATGTATGTATACACAAAAAAACCTTTTTTAAAAAAAGGTGAACATTTCAAATATTCAATTAATACCTCAGAGGCTTATTTTTAAACCTTAAAGCCGACAAATCAATTAAATCAAATCAAATCCGGATATCATTATCAACTAAAAGACATTCATCGGACACTTGCCATTACATCGGAGATTATCAACTTACCCTAAAATGGGTTGGGTCTGAACCGCGATCGTCTTTTGGTTAGAAATTATGTTGGAAAGAGTAAGTATGTTAGTAACTGATTTTGCTCTATTTCCTCTGCTAAAACATTAGGATGAACCGGTAAGATTTAGAAATGGCTATTTTTATATATTTCAGTAATATTAAAATTTAGTTGCATGATCTAACCTGGCTCATGATTTGTTAATTTCACCGCAAATTTTACGAAAAATCTCTACATTAAAGTTAAGCCTCGAAAGTAAACTTACACTTGAAGTGCTAACAATTCATATCCTTATGACAAACTCATCTGAGTGACCTCAGCCAGTTGAATCCAGAACATTAGCTAGAGTGAGATAAAACGACGTCTGGTGATAAACGGTAAACGTCAACTTACTGGTAAAATCACTAGGTACTTCTAAAGCCGGCATTCCACGGCGGGCGGGGTGGGGATTGTCAAGTCTGGCTTGTGGCTTGGGCTTGTCCAGGCTTAGCCAGAATAGTGAAGGGACATGTGTAAGTCCGTGGGATTTTTTATGAAGGAGTTTTGTGACTCAAGTGTTACCGGGTGTTTTGTTCGCATTCGTGTAGAAGGGGTTGATATGACGACATCTTTCAAGATGGCGGCCAAAAAATCATAAAAAATACAACTGTCGCAACCGGGGCATGATTATACTCGATTCCATATAATTCGAGGACGAGGATAAATTGGATCCTTAGAGTTTGATGCAGTTTTAAGCTTCATGCTCTTGAAAAATACCCCAGTAAAATTAACAAATTAAAATAATAACATTATTGTAAGGGCGCAATTCATCAACTATTAAAGCGAAGAGGACCAAATTTGGTAACAAAGGTAAGAAGATCAAGTCCAACAATTTTGTTAAAAAAAAATTTGTTCAGCTTGACGCGTTTCAATATGGCGTCTGATATATCAAAATGGCGACCTATAACCACATTTTATATTATCCAATTTTCTAAAAAAACAAAAATGACAAGATGGTCATTAATTCTTGTTAACTTATCTCCGCTTTCTATTAAGAAAAAAGTATAGTTGATGCATGACCTTGATTGACCTTGAAAATACCATTTAAAATTGAAACACCAGCTTTTTGTAGTGTTTTTTCCAATACACCACTACGCAAAAGTAGTGTACCCGAGATGAAATTAACATCTTAGCCATAAATAAACACTTCATTTTAAACCTTCCTACCATTTTTTTGATCTGGCGTCCCAGATGTTTACACTATACCCCGGTACAAATGACCTATATACCTGTTGTTTTTAAGTTTCGAAACTTTGAATTTTATGTTCTAGTCACTTTTCTAACCAACAAAGTCATTTAAATTACCTATAAGAGAGTTAGCAAAAGTTAGATATACATTACCATATTCTGAACCAAGTGTTTTAGATGGCATTTTCCAAAATGGCGGTCGAAAAACCATAAATAATTCTATTTATACCAGTAGGGCACGACTGTACTTGTTCATAATAAAATTCAAGGATCCGTGTAGAAGAGGTTGATATGACGCCATCTTTCAAGATGGAGGCCAAAAATCATAACAACTTAACCGGGGCACGATTATAATGGATTCCATATAACTCGAAAACGAGGATTCCAAAAAATTGACTTTTAAGGTCACCCGACCTTAAATGACATTGAAAATCGCATAAAACAAGATTTTTCCCATTCTCTGTTCAATAAATCTATACCCCAGTAAAATTAACAAATTGCAAAAATAACATACTAAAGGATGTTATTTATCAATTATTAAAGTGAAGAGGACCAAATTTGGTAACAAAGATAAGAAGGTCGAAGGAGGAATATTTGAAGTTGATCTGACAAAACGTCGAATTATTAAGATTTTTTGAAAAGAAAATGGCAAAAATCTTGATTTTTTGCGATTTCCAAGGTCACTCAAGGTTGTATGACCTTGAAAGTGAATTTTTGGAATCCTCGTTCTCGAGTTATATGGAATCATGCCCCGGTTGCGAAAGTTGTATTTTTTATGATTTTTTTGGCCGTCATCTTGAAAGATGTCGTCATATCAACCACTTCTACACGAATGCGAACAAAACACACGGTAACACTTGGTTGTGTAACTAAAGAGCTTTCAATCCCACATAGTCACAAAACTCCTTCATAAAAAATCCCACGGGATTGAAATTATCGACATATGCCCCACTACACTAGAACATTAAATCTTAAGACGCCTTTTCGCCACCGATGATTTCGAAAGCACATTTTGAAAACATACGTCACCGTTTCAACCGCAACGTCACCGTTTCGAATCATCGCTACTGATCGCCAAAATGACAATTATTGAATGACATTAATCAGCTGTGTGTGTGTGTGTGTGTGTGTGTGTGTGTGTGTGGCTTCTCGTTTTTTGATTTTGGAAGTTTTTTGTGATTTTTTGAAATGGATGTTCTAGATCCACAAGTGAGCTTTTTTTTCGTTCTCTCCAGATTACCTTGGCCTATTTTTATTATTGCTAAAAATTGAACCGTGTTCGAAACAGCGCGCGGCGGCCGAGGCGCTTTCGAAATCTTTTGAAATGTTTTGAACCGTGACGTCACCTTTTCGTCGCCAAAATAACGTTTTACTCATGTTTTCAAAGCGGTTTCGAAATAATTGGTCGCGAAAATTCGTCTTTAATATCTGAGTTCTCAAATCAACGAACAGACTATGGAGTGGCCCTCACGAAGTCTGTGATTGTACAGTGACTTTGTCTGGTGTGGAATTCACAAGCTAGATGGTGAAGGGTTTGTCGTTCGTCACAGTGGCAAGCACTGCTCTCTGATTTTGTGTAGAGAGTTTTTCTTGGGAGTTTAGTACCAGGAGCTGTCTCGTTTGTGCGGAGGTCATTGTAGGTATCTGGGGGGACTTTGTTTTGCCATTCTTGTTCCCATTTGTGCTCTAGTTAAACGGTGAGCGTTGCAGCAGTTTGAATTGTCGGTTTGCTTGTCTTAGTCCTGGTGTGAGTCTCCAGTGTTTTTACAATTGGTCCTTTTCCCAATTGTTCAGTTCTTTTAGAACGTGGCTTTTCATGAGTCCACAGTAGGGCTCTGGGCCATAATATGGCGTTTCAGCACCTTGTTCTGCGAGAGTATCTGCTTCCTCGTTGCCTGCTATGCCTCGGTGTCCGGGTCCGGTCCAGACTAGTTTCGAGTGACCAAGCGCGCAGTATTCAGTCGTATAATAAACAGCTTGAGACTATGCATTCCCACGACGGCGCGGCTACGCGGCCGTGCTTGGTTTGTGCAAGCTCGACAAACTTGTCTTTATTAGTATTCACAGTGCCGGCCGTGGACAAGTTAAGTTCCAGAACCTCAGTGCTCAAAAAATGAATTCAAGCAGTCGACGAATCGCATTGTAGCTTGTGCTGCATTTTAACTTCAATCCTCTTCCATGCTTCGCGTCGTGGACTGAGTTTCTATTTTTGTAGTTTTCGTCTTTCGGGTTCTATATGTATTCTATATGTATCATACAACGAAATAAGTTCCAGTATCACATCGATTGACCTTCATTCTAGCCAACGTTCCGGGCGATACTGACCACTGATGTACACTTCCCGACACATAAAACGCATACAGCAGAAGTTAGGCACATGTCTATGTATTAAAAATTTTGCTTGCTTATTGTCACCGACTTTTGTAAGTTAACGCTTTTAGACAACATAAACAAATTTTGTTAAGGAGACTGAAAGCATTTTTACCGATATTTACTGGTTCTATAGTTTTAAGGTTGTTGTTACGAAATATAAAAAAAAAGATAAAACACTATTAAAAAAAAAATTATTATTATAAATAAAGCAATTCAATCAAATTTTGTCAGAACCAGAAGAAGGTTGGCCCCTTCGTCAAATAGCCGGTCAAAATGGATCAAACAAGTCCACTATAGTGCGACTAAAAGGAAAATACAAAGAAGAAAGAACTGGAAGGATTTGGGTTAAGAAAGGTCAATACACATAAACAGGATCAGTTTTATAAACAACAAAATACTAAAAAACAAATAGAAAAAAAACCTATCGATAAACAAAAATCAAAAATATTAACTTCAGTATCTGGTCATTGCACCATTTGCTTGAATAATTTTTTCTAAAGGTCTTGGCATGGAGTCTGCTGCTAACTTTTCAAATAAATTTGGATTTTCTCCAACGATCTCTGCATATATTAAATTTTGATAACTTTTTTGCAATGAGCTCCCATACGTTATCGATGGGATTAAACATTTTTTCATCGGTAAAAGCTACCTGTCGCCAAAATGCGTTTTTCTGTCTCGAAAAAGTAATCTGGCTTGCTTTTTTTCTTTACTTAGCCGTATCTTTTTAGCTGCAACACGACATCTCAGCCTCGACTTCTTTATTCGTCTTAGTGCAGTTCTTACCGTAGCAGGAAAATTAACTGAAATTTTGCTTCTGTGGCCGTGGAAAATGGGTGTTCTTCCAGGAAATTAGTGACTTGCTGATCCTGTTGGGGTGTGATGACTTTGGTCAAGCCAGTTCCTTCGTTTCGTCGTACAGATCCTTGTTCTTTGTATTTTCTTTTTAGTCTTACTATAGTGGACTTGTCTGGTCCATAATGATCGGCAACCCGACGAACAGAAAATTTAGTTATCGAATTCCGATAACTGTCGTGACATTTTTGAGTTGAACAAGACTGTGACAACAAAACATGACAATGAGTGGACTCTGACACTTTGTGACAGAACAGGTTGCTAAATCGTAAAGGACGGAAGTGTAGGCGCGAAGAAGCCGATCCTTGTCGGATCAAGCCAGCTCAAGCCGCGCCAAAAAAGCACGAGTGAATTATTCCCATGGCGCTCAGTGAAGTTTGGCATGTGGCTCTCCGATCCCCGTGCCGTGGGATTCCTGGCTTAATAGTTATTTATATAGGGTGGGCTAAAAAATTTGTTCGAACTATAACTTTGGACCCAATCGGCCGATTTTCAAAATTTGACATATGTCAAAAATCCAAGATGGCGGAGAGGTTTAAAAAATAGGTAAATTTCACCCCTCTGCGAGAAATTTGTGTGAGACCCTGCACTTGAGTTTTGCAAAAGCCCCATAATTTCTTCGCCTACCGAGGTATTAATTGTCTAAATTGGTTATGAGATAAAAAAGTTATAAACATTTTAAATCAGGAGTATTTAGACCAAAAATTGTAATGTCTGTAGGAAGGTGCAGTGTTTAAGACTAGCATAACTTGCGACCTAGTCGTCCGATTTTCAGAATTTTAAACTCTTTGGTAAAACTAGACATGAATCTTCACTAATTCTGTTCAAAATTTAACATATGTCAAAAATCCAAAATAGCAAGTTTTAAAAAATCGTTAACTTTTTTATTTTCCCATCCAGTTATCTAACAAAATTCGAATTTTAGTTTTATTTCTCTTCCTTGGTGATAAAGGATCATCTTAGTGAAAAATTAAAATTGCATTAAAATTAAATTTAATATGAATATTATTACAAAAAACATATATTAGAAAAAACAAACAAACTTGAAATCTGAAACAACAAAACTACACTGAATAAAATCTTATTCTGATTTTCTAAGTTGGTTCCCGTCAATCATTGTGCCAATGGTTGAACGCATTTGGAACATTATTAAAATTGGACGACTGTGCCAAAAGTTTTTGTGCAAACAATACAATTTTTGGTCTAAATACTCCTGGTCTAAAATTTTTATAACTTTTCTATCTCATAACGAATTTAAATAAGTGATACCTCACAGTTCACTTTTTGATTGATTTAAAAAAAAATATACTCTTTTCGAAAGTTATATTTTTATGTAGGTGCCGTCCCTAAATAGTTATTCTGATAAAAATTAAAATCTTCTATATACGTATTACTGTCAAAACCTGTCAAAAATATGTCATTTTTTACCAAAATGTAAAAAAAAATATTTAAAAAAAAATAAAAAATAGAGCATTTCATTTTAGACAAAAAAAGTAAAACAAACAAGCATTTTTGTAGTACTAACCGTTGTTTTATAAGCGTCATTGAAATGTTTGAAAAATGGAAAAAATTGTCACATTTTGAATTTTAATGCTGTTAAAAAAAAAATTATTTTCTGAAAAATCGATGTGAAACCTGAAATAGAACATATTTTCTCTAAAAAAACGTTACAATGTTTTTTATATCACTTATAGTTTCTATATAAAAATTAGTTGAAGAAAATGCTAAAATCATGTCGATTTTATTGAATGTCTTTGCACCAAGATTTATCTATAAACCTAAACTTCTAAAAAAATACAATTATGTGCTAACATAAGAAAATTAATTTTTTGAATGACCGTAATACTGACTAGTACTTGATGCTTTGTTCTCTGATATTTTTTTAAATGGTCTATAAGACCCTTCGAACTCACCGGGATTAAGGGGGCAAGATAGAAGCAGTAATAAGGGAATTACCTTATATAGTCAATATTTGTTGTTATTTTATTGTATATAAAAAGATGTCTTTCAAAGAGCTCCTCTTATCTAATTCCGCCACAGGTTACCTTTTTAAATCTAGTCGAAACTTTTTTACCGTCGTTTGATAGGTGATAAGAGTAACTATTTAGCAAATAATTGTTTGTTTTTAGAGTTTAGTTTTATAGAAAAATCTTGGTGTAAAAAAGTTCAATACAATCGACATGATTTTACCATTTTCTTCAACTTATTTTATTTTTGTATAGAAACTATAAGTAATGCAAAAAAAAGTTGTAACGTTTTTTTATCGAAAATATGTTCTCTCTCAGGTTCCTCATCGCTTTTTCGGAAAATATATTTTTTTAACTAACAGCATTAAAATTCAAAATGTGACAATTTTTCTATTTTTTAAATATTTAAATTACGTTTATAAAAAATGGTTACTACTACAAAAATGCTTATTAACTTTTTTTGTCTAGAATGGAATGCTCTATAAGCCCAAATTTTTTATTTTTTAAAAACATTTTTTTTTACATTTTGGGAAAAAATGGCATTTTTGACAGGTTCTGACAGTAGGACGTATATGGAAGATTTTAATTTTTGTCAGAATAACTATTTAGGGACGTCATCTACACAAAAATATAACTTTCGAAAAGAATATATTTTTTTTAAAAATCAATCAAAAAGTGAACTGTGACCTCAGTAGGCGAAGAACAACAAAATCAAGTCCAGGGACGCACACAAATTTTGCGCAGGGTGGTGAAATTTACCGATTTTTTAAGGCTCTCCGCCATCTTGGATTTTTGATATACGTCAAATTTTGAGCCAGATTAGCAAGAGCTCCTAACAACAAGCATAAAATTTTCAAAATCGGACAACTAAGTTGCGAGTTAATCTAGTCCTAAACAGTGCAGTTCCTACAGATATTACAATTTTTGGTCTAAATACTCCTAATTTAAAATTTGTATAACCTTTTTATCTTATAACCAATTTAGGTAAGTGATACCTCGGTAGTCGAAGAAAGGATGGGGCTTTTGCTTCATTGACAAAAATCAAGTCCAGGATCACACACAAATTTTTCTTAGGGGGTTGAAATTTACCCATTTTTCAAAGCTCGCTTGATACATGTCAAATTTTGAGTGGCGTCAGTAAAATTTCATTTTTTATCTATAAAAACAGCCAAAAACTCCAAAATTAGGCCAATTGAGTCCAAAGTTATAGCGCGTTCAAAAAATGACAAATTTTTTGGCCCACCCTAAATTACCATAGCCTCCTTTATTACTTGTACCATAAAGTAAGTTACTAATTTACTTTATGCTAGTACGGTATGAGCTGAGCGGGGAATATTGCCACGACGAGGTCGTAGATCAAGTTGGGGTAACCACACAGTTGCTGTAATAAGTCTTACCGTACACTTTATTTAAAAAAAAAACGCTTTTTTGCAGTCACAAAATTGACCTTTCTAAAAGTCGGACTACCAGCTAAAATGCCTAAAAAC
Source organism: Oxystoma pomonae (assembly GCA_963921995.1). Classification (NCBI taxonomy): domain Eukaryota; kingdom Metazoa; phylum Arthropoda; class Insecta; order Coleoptera; family Brentidae; genus Oxystoma; species Oxystoma pomonae. The sequence continues at coordinate 72,381,392 of OY998166.1, read as the reverse complement.
TTCAAAAGTACGACACTTTGTCATATTGTTTAAAAAAGGTCTCTAAAATTGAAAATATTTTTTTACTTAAATTAAAGGCAACCTTATTTTTATATTAAATTTTGCATAATACTAAAAAATCAGCAAAAATAATGTTTTAGTAAAGTCTTTATTGAACAATATCAAATTATCACTCGGGTTACGGACGAAGGCTGTTCTATAAGGAGGGCGATAACCAATTTTGGAGTTGATAAAATAACAATAATACGATGGAAACAGCACTGGATTGAAAACATTTCGACGAATAGGAAACTTGGATTAGGATAAAAACGATGGTAAACGTAATACTAATTTAACTAAAAAAAGAACTAAAATAAATAATTTAGTATTTAATAGGATCACCATTTTTCTCTATTACAAGCTGCAAACGTCTGGGCATTGAAAAGGTTAAATTTTAAAAATACTGATGGTCTTCTGAGAGCTGATCCAATGCGCGATAAATAGCATCGCTTAACTTTTCAGCATTTCGTGGTCTCCAATTCCTTTGGTATATTATTTTAACGATTCGACCCCATATATTTTCTATTGGGTTAAGGTCAGGGCTGTTGGCTGGCCAAGGAAGTGTTTCTATATTATTATTCTGAAACCATTGGCGAACAACATTAGCCGTGTGTGCTGGACAGTTGTCCTGCTGATAAACGAAGTAATTATTTTCATGTAAAGCCTGTATAGATGGCAGCATAACGTTTTCAAGGATTTCAATATATCGTTCACTATTGAATCTTCCTTCGATTCTCCAAAAAAAATCCCAAACCTCTAGCACTAAACCAGCCCCACATGTTTACAGAAAAATATCCAGCTTTTTTTAATTTGGTTTGTATATTCGGGTTCAAATCTAGAATTTGGTGGACGATAAACTAATATTCTCCTGCTGCTTGAAGATGATTGAAAACATTTTTTCGTCAGTGAAAACCACCCTTTCACAGAAGTCATTATCAGGAAGAACGTGGTTCAGTGCAAAAATCACTCTGGCCTGTTTTTGTTCTCCTGTTAGAAGAACAAAAACAGAAGAAGCAACTCGACAAGAGACTTCTGATTTCGTTACTCTTCTATTTACTGTTGCTAAAGAACCCGGAAATAATGTTACATTAGCTGCTTCAACCGACGTGGAAAAAGGATTTTGTCTGAGATGGTCAATAAGTCTCTCATCTTGCACTTCAGAACTTACTTTTGGTCGTCGTGATCCATCTTTCCTATCCGTAGAATTATTTTCAATCCAGCGCTTTTTCCATCGCATTATCAGCATTTTATCAACTCCAAAATGGGTAGCCGCTCTTCTTATAGACCAGCCGTCTTCTATAACTCGAGTGATAATTTGAACTTTTGTAAATGTTGATATCTGTGGCATTTTTAAGGATGTCACACTGAATTTTAAGCTGTCAGGCACACTAAGCTGGTGATGTTATAGTATACACTAATGGAAAGCTAAATTTTGTGGCATAGGAAAAAATGCATGTATGAGTTTTTTTTGAAATCAAGTGTACACTTCCGGCCACATAAAATGCGTACAGCAGAAGTTAGCTGCAGCTCTGTTGAATTTAAGTTTTGCTAATTGCGTTGCTTATTGCAACTGACTTTGACGTTTTCGAATTACAGGTTAGATCTTTTGACATTGTAAACATAAAAATAAGGAGACTGGCCACACTTTACTATGCTTTACAGTTTCTTCTTCTTGATAATTTCTTCTTATTCTTACAATTGTAGGCTTGTTTCGTCCATAATGGGCGGCTACTCTTCGAACCGACCAACCACCGTCTAATTTTGCCAAAATTTGGGCTTTTTCGAATTCGTTTAGTTGGGGCATTTTTTAATATAAGCGTTTGACAACAACAAAACCTGACGGTGAAATTTTTTGTCAATTTGAAATACCGAAAAGGTTACTGAGTTGCGAGGCCCACAATACACTATATAAAATCGGCGTACGCATTTTATGTGGCCAGAAGTGTACTTGATCAACACCGTTCTCAACTAAAAAGCCAGTTAACTCATTTTCGTTTTAGTATCCTTTAGCCTATGATCGGCGCCATATTGACACCAAACTGACAGAAAATCCATGTTTTACTTGTCAATCTGGTTATAAAAATGGCAGCCACAATAGGCTAAAGGGCACTGAAGAGGTAGGAGTTAACAGGCTTTTTAGTTGAGTACGGTGTTGACTTGATATACGACCCAGATTTTTGTGTTTTCTTTTTCAACATATTATGCAGTGACCTTACACAAAAATGACACTGACTTGAACAATTTTTTTTAACAGAAATACGTTGTAAAAAGTTGAAGTTTTTTTAAATAAAAATGTGTCACGTAATGAGCTAGTATGATACTACATCATAACAACGTAACTCAAGGATTAAAATGGGTTATGTAATAAGGTCTTCTAGTGTGGCTTGTAGATAAAAAAATCATGAAACATGCAGATGTTGGCTATTCAAAAATTCCTGTTTCAAGATGTGTGCGACAAGAGGAAAGAAATTTTGAATGAAAATACAGCAAAAAAACTGATTGCAGTTTTTAAATAAGTACCAGTCCCCCGTCTTAAAAACTGGATTTATTGAAATCCCAGCTGATCCCCTTCTTGAAATTTTTCACACAGTTGTATATAAATATATTTTATATTCAAGCGATTTTGATCAATTTCATATGTATTGTAGGCGCGGCAAAAATAGTCAATTTTTGTTGACGGATTTATTTTAAATATATACAATATGTGAGTCAGTACAGGGTTAATCAAAAATCATAGTAAACATTTCAAAAACTGTATTTCTAAATGATGATGCTCCAAGTTATTGGAGTGTAATAATTTTTAAGTAAGTAATTGGAAAAGTGGACCCAAACATTATTTAAATTAACAATTAACATTATATTTGTACAAGGTAAGACAAAAAGAAAAAAAATAAGAAGAAATCTAAATTAACCATAAAAAATCACTAGAATCTCGTAACTTTTGGAACCTCAAAAAAGGATTTTCAAAATAGCGCTTTTCAAACTTTTATCACGATTTGTAGCTCCACCGAGATTCACCCTGTACATATCAAAAGTTCTACCCTAACACAAAATTGTGTGGTCATTCAGTAAAATAATAAAATTTTATCAAAAATCGGTGAACATACATTTTTACATAAAACTGAATGCAAAATTTCAGAAATACCGCATTCAAAAATTGTAATCAGTTTTTTGTGACATTTTCGTCCAGCTTTTTCCCTTTTGTCGCACTGTGGCCAACAGGAGGAAAGAAAGATGACGAAAATTTCTTGCGATTGCTTTTTATCTTTCTTATTGTTGATACTCTTTTTATTATTATCATTGAAGAAAGGAAGAACCAAGCCGTGGAAAATACTAAATTAAATTTAGCCTACGATACGCACTAGTAAATGTATTATTTTAAACGATCGCTCTGCAAACCTTTTGATGGGTGAAAAAGAAAAGAAAGTTCTCATAATATAGGGGTCCAAACTTTTCTATTTCCTAATTATTTGACTTTTTAGGTTTAAGAAGGGGGAACCCCCAAATGATTTTTTAATTTATTGGGATCCTGAAAGATTTTTTACTGTTTTTGAAAAAAATAAGGGGGGTACCGGTATTAAAAAAAAACTGCAGTGGGTAAAAAAAATAATTTAGAAAAACCTATGTTCTTATTATGTATACCCAAGACGCCCTTTAATACCAGAAACAAGACTCGTTTTAATTATTTTTCCAAACATTTTTTTATATTTTGACACTAATTTTTATAATGACGTGTGACTATAAACGTCTTTCGTTTAACATTAAAAAGCATCTCAAAAATTAAGGACTTTTTATTCCTATGTTAGGTCATTTTGTTTTTCTTATTTTGAGCTTCTCTATCTCCCATTAAAAGGTGTGCAGAAATATCGTTTACCCCCTGAATACCAGCACTTATATTGCTATAAATAACAATCTGTTTCGTAGTTAGACATTCCTGCTTTTATGACACTTACCATCATTTCACAAAATATGTGCATCATTTGATACAAAATCATTCGGTAAAATAAAAGGTTATTTGTTTATTTTGTGAGTTTATTTTTAAGATGTTGTTAAACTATAGTTGCGTTTTTTCCGCAAACGTTGCAAATATGGTGAAAAGGTTTAAATCGTATTTATTATTATTATAAACCTAGGGACTAAAGTGATACTTTTAATCCCGCGGCGAAAGGTTTGTACAATTCGCTAAGGGGTTAAAAGACGCTTTAGTCCCGAGGTGTCTGTACTATTTTATGCACTTTAGGAAAAGATTATTGTTAAAATCACGTTATTTTTACGCCAAATGGTTCGTCGACTACAATAAAGGGTGCTAAGAATGAAGCCAAGAGCAAGTGCTGTTTGGCTTGACTTGCGATAAATTTAATTATAATTTTCCAGGGATTATTTTTTTTTAATCCCTGAGGGATTAAATGTACTTCTAATCCCTAGGCAGATTTACTTTAATGAATTTGATAAATTTAACAATATTTAACCTATTTAATACACGAAAATAATTTAAGTCTCGCATATGATTTTAAGAATAAACTTGAAAATTATTTAAAAATTCGTATTTTAGTCGCGTGTCAACATATTTTAATTCCACCAAACAAATAAAATATTCGCGTTGTCCAAGCAACGTTGCGGAAAAAAAGCAACTTATGCTTCTTTTCAATTCAGTTTTTAATACGTCGCTAATTTAATTCTTACTTAATTTAATTTGTTATTTTTTTAGTTGGCTGCCGCTCAAGCCGAGACTCCTCAGCCACCGATAATGATAACTCATGCAGAAGACTCGCTCAGAGAAACTTCCCGAAATTTTGATCTAGAAGTCATTCGAAAGCATATGACAGATGCCATTTCAAACACCACGCAAGGTCTGGAAGGCGGTAGCTCTATTTAAGGGGGTCACTTTGCAAGGTAACATGCTTTTTTACAAGCTTGCCAATACTATATTCTATTACGATTTTAGAAGTGAGACTATTAAAATCTTTCAAGAAAGTAGGATTTTCAGAAGTTGTATAAAAACGGTTCCTAAAGCTTGCGGAAAAATATTTTTGTTCTTATGTTCTGAGATATTAATACTTTATAGAAATTCTCTGGGACCCCTCGTAGTTTTCTAGATAATTAAAGAACTTAAAGCCAGTTTAAAAAAAGTTGTTATTCGTTACATTTTGATTGGGTAAAACCAGTTTAACTGTGTGTATCTTTTGCCGTCACCTCTGATTGAAAACTGAAGCAATGTGGATAATGTTGACATCTTGTGCGTTTTTAAACTTTCTAAAGATATTTTTGCATTACCTGCAACATATGTAGGTAGAATTGGGACGGAAATCCAAGATGGCAGCCGTTTTGTCATTTTTTAATGGTATTTTTTGGACATCCTTGAAATTTTTAGCAGTTTAAATAAGACAGAAAATTAGAATATCTATTAAACAACCTGATGATTTTAAAAATTTGTTAAAATTATTAACAATTGTGATTTTCAAAAATATTTGCGTAATAATATATCTTTACGCCTTAAAATTTCAATTTTTAGTTAGTGTTTGTTTGTTTTTGTATATTAGTTTTCCAATGTAAAAATTTCCTGGCTCGTTTGCCTATTGGTAATGGAAATATGTGTAATAGATCAAAATTTTTGGAAAAATTTCTATATTACTTAAATCTGCCTTTTTCCCCGAGGGGGGGGGACGTTTGGGGAGTGGTTTTTATACCAAAAAAACGACGAGGGCTGATTAGCATATTTTTTGTTTTTCTTAAATATCTGAAATCCTTAAAATATAAAAAAAAAACATAAATTTTTGTATTTTTTATTAATAGTTGATTTTTATTAAGTTTCTAACCTTTTTTAACAAATATGTTTTATGCGATATATAGAACACGCATTTATCTTTAATGTAATACCTAAGGGTGTTTTAAAAAAATTTGGTTAGTTTTTCTTTTAATTACATTTAGCAGAAAAACCGTTGCTTAAATCGAAATTGGCTATTTAACTTTTTTTAAGAAAATTTTGCCGGCTTTCATTTAAGGTATATAAACTAACAAAACTATAAACAAAATCTATTTTTTATTAAGCATAAAATTCTTTATAATTTACTTTGATTTGCAGCTATACAGTTATAATACTTTTTGCCGTACGACTGCTGAAATAAAAATCTTTGAAATTTAAAAAAAAATCATTAGGTAGAGAATGTAGGCCATGAAATTTCCTTGAAAATGGTGTTCTATACAGCTCAATAGCTATGGCCTGAAAGAAGATAATAGGTATTATCTAATTAAATCACATCATTTATTACGCATATCGCGCAACTGGGCGAAAAATTGTCCGACAATTTTGATGTCTTGCACATATTTCCATCATTAATAGGAAAGTGGTGGTTTTTGGGAAACCTTAAAAACGTGTTCATTATCTAGATTCCCAAGAATTTGATACCTCTACTACTATAAATTTAGTTTTCCATTTATTTCATTTGGAGCTGTAATAAGCTACAAAATTATATGATTTAATTTTAAAACGTTGAATACAGAGTTGGATTAAAATTGAGAAACCTGAGAGATATCAAATGGGATCGATAGGTAAAACTAGAGGATTATGTTAGATTTTTATTTAGATAATTTATTAAATTAAAATTTAAGCTAATTTTACAAATTTCGCCTCATAGTAACTACTCTTGCAAATATAGACCAAAAAAACCGAAACTGTTTTATAGAGTGTCCACGTTCTGGAAAGTCAGGGAAATTCCCCGATAAGAGTATCGGAATTGCCATTCATATGCTCTTTCAGAGTATTAAAAATGCCCTTTGCAGTTAACCCCAGATCAAAATATTCATTTTTTTTTTAAATTTTAGCCACTTTTCTTAACACCGTCCAAAACATATAGTAAATTCATTTTTAGTCAAATTTTCCAAAAAAATTGACCCGCGGCGTATTTATCCGACATTTATCACATGATTTTGGCAATCGATCTACAAATAGTTGACACGGTCGCGAATTTTCAGAAACGACAGAAAATCTCCGCCGTCAAAATTCTGGAAAGTGGCGATTTTTACTTATCGCCTCATTTTTTGAATAAAATTTTGTAAATTTAATATTTAAAAGATATTCTGCAGGACTAGTTTACGGCGGAGCTAAATTGTTACTACGCGTACCAATAAACGTCAAAAAGTGGCGATAATTCTCACCATGTAAAAGGAAAGACAGAATTTGTGTGACTTTTCTGAACAGTGACAGCGAAATATTCCAGGGCTACCTATGGTTTTGTATGCTAAAAGTGTTAAAGGTTTGTTTACACAAAAAAATAAGCTTAATAAAATACATTTTTAAATAAAAAACAGAGTTTTTCAGAAAAACAGCCTACAAAAATTAAAACTGACGGATTGTTTATTTACTAGAGCAGTATTAAGAAACTAAATTTTAAGGAATATTAGCAAATAGTCCTGACAAAAAGGCATTAAGTGTAAACTTGTGTTTTTGAAAATCGTCAGATTTTTTGTAAGAGCGACATTTTCTGACGGTTTTTGAAGAATCGCGACCTAGATGGCAATCTCAAATGTATTTTACAAAAAACGTCAAAAAATCATTTTCGAAGAATTTTCTGTATCAGACAAAGCGTTTTTGTTTCTCATCTCATTACGACCAGGCCTCCAATGTCTAATGGAGAATCCAGACATCTACAGACTTGTTTCATCCTTATTAGGAATCATCATCCGATATGCCACGAGTGTTACTTTAATTTTTATTTGCGGATACGAGATTCACTTTGTTGTTTTTTTATTTTAATATTTTGGCTTTTTAGATCTGCGCAACAAACCCCCTCCGGAGCGATTGCTTGCTGATGCCTTAAAATTAGGGCCACGTAGTATGAAGCTCCAATTGGGGGCGGTGCTGCTGCAAACGTTACCTCTTTTTAAGAGTCATGTTACAGTGACCTTATACTTTTACAGGTTTCTTCTTTATAACCTGCTAAAAGGTACAGGATTCTGTATTTACGGTCTTCTGCACTTTTCAGTTTTGATGTTTTTGTTTCTAAGTTTATTCGATAGGTAGCGCACACAGGTACTACGCCTCCGCGGATTACAAACTTTTTGTTTTAAATTCGAGAGGTGTGGGTGGTGCCATTAGACATTGGAGGCCTGGTCGTAATGAGGTGAGAAAAAAAAACGCTTTGTCCGATATGCCACGAGTGTTACTTTAATTTTTATTTGCGGACACGAGATTCACTTTGTTATTTTCTGTATAATTTTTAGAATAATGTCCTCAAGATTTTTGCCTGTGGCGCCTTTTAATCATTATTTTCGTATCGCTGTTTTGAAATAGACAAATAAATCTGAGTGTAGCAAAATACCTTCAAAAAGGGAGAAGAAATGGTAAACGAGAGGTTTGATTAGTTGTAATAAGCTGATTTTCTTAAAAGTTAGAGTCAGGGAAATTTTAACAAGTTGGTCTTGGAAAGTCAGGGATTGTTTTCTGTGGACACCCTGTTTTACTTAATTCATAACTTAAGTATTTGCAAATAATCGTTTTTTGGAGCACTATTACTTTTACATAGAGTTCTTTGTTCAGAAATAAATCATTTAAAAACAAAGGAACATGTATAATATTGTGTAGTTAGTGCAAACACCAAACTGGATTGTTTGCCATGAGGTTGACTTGTATGCCATCCTTTTATTTTTTTTAACGTTGGTTATTAAATTAAAGATATCCAGTACTAGGATTGACTTAAAAACAACGTAGCACATTTTGACGAGAAAATCTCCTTTTAAATAATTTTGATATTTTTAAGATAGAGTACATTAGACTTTGTTGTTTCCTGCCTTTTAATTATTTTAGTTGGTGGAGAAAAAGACATGGAGAGTGCATCTGTCTTCTTAATATTCCATATCAATGTCAAAAGCGGTAGGCCATAATGCTACTTAACATGTAACTCTGTAAATTTAACGGAGCAGAAGTTAATTTTTTGATCAAATTTTATGTTTTTTCTTACACCTTTCTTGTATATTTTATTTTAACATCAGCCTGTCATTAGAATATCGAGAGTAAAATAGAGTTTCGAACTTCGATTGTCTTTATGTTTTACTTTTTCACAACGTTTCGAATGCTTATGTATCTGCAGTCGTCTTGAGGTGAATACTAATAAAAAACTAAGATTATCTTATCTTATATAATAGCATGTGTACAGTGAACCATAAAACTAACCTGTGTTCAGTCAACCATGAAGTTTGCACTTGGTTAGTTACGCCCTTTCGCTGTTGAAAGGTCCTGAACCATTTTGTGGGATCGCTAAGGCCAAAGCCAAGCAATCTATTAAAGAGTGGCTTACCAAAGAGACGAACGGTCTGTGGGAGCAAACACCTGTACAAAGACAGGCCAAACAGTTTATTAAAGAACCAAAGCTGACTGCAGAACTTCTTAGTAAGGAAAGGAAGCTTGTCATACAAATAGTGGGGCTCCTAACAGGTCACTGGAAACTCAATAAGCACTTGTATGTAATGGGATTGGTAGAAGATGCAACATGCCGCTAGAAAGAGGAAGAAGCCTCATTACATGTCCTATTTCAACGTGAAGGCCTAGTTAGAACCAGGGCCTTACTGGGGGACCTAGAATGTCCGCGGCCAGAAAGCTATATAGAGGGCACACTGGCAAAGCTTCTGGGTTTCATGACGAGGACGGAGCTGCTACTTGTTTTGTAGTTCTAGCAAAGCAGGGAAGAAGAAAGGTGGACAGCTGTCTACACCACCCCATTCTAATCTAATCTAATGTAATCTATGGTTGTCGGAATACATGCTAGTATATAAGATTAGATAGTCTTAGTTTTTTGTTAGTATTCACCTGATGACGGCTGCAGATACATAAGTATTCGAAACGTTGTGCAAAAGTAAAAAATAAAGGCAATGGAGGTTCGAAACTCTATTTTACTCTCAAGTTCAACATTGTCTACCACCTTCAAAAAACATCTAGAATTTCCCCTCGAATCTGATTCCATTTTTTTAATGAAAAATTACATATCGATATTTTGTATTTTCTCCTGAGGAATTATTTTTTATAAAAATACTAAAACAACACGTTACTTTTCTTCAAATTTTATGATTAATGATTGCGACAAACAGATTCATCATGAAAGGTGTTTAGATAAACATTATGTGTTGAGAGCTAGAGCAGTCAAATCTACTAATTGTAGCTATTGCAGTGCCTTAAGCTATCAAATCATGCGCCCCATGGCTTTTCTTTCGCCGATCGATACTTCGATTTATAATATAATCATAGCTTGCCAAAAGTTTTTACTAAATATCCACATTCTGATTATTTACAATTTTTTATTAGAGGCGCCGGCGCCTTTCATTTTTTGACCACAACGTATTCTGAACTTTAAAAAAATTGTAGTAATAATTCTAGAACCTAAAAGACATGTTTGGCATTAGTACAGAAATATAACATATTGTACATTCATAGAATATAAGATGTGTTTGTAGGATACTTAAATAGTGCAAATATTTTTTTTTTGCGATTTTCAGAGATTATTTTTCTATACTAAAACTTTCTGCTAATGGTATAATAACGGTAACTATAGAACTTAGAGTTATTGTTTAAAAATAGTCAACTTTTAGCTTACGACCAAATTGGGATTTAAAAAAATGGTTCAAATAAATGTTGTCAGTTTTCTATTTATGTAACTTTTTTCTTCATAAATCAATAAATAAAAATATTTGACTAAAATCGTATTTATTTTTTGGCGGTCCCTTATCATAAGCGCGGTCTACACGTTACCTCTTATCGTACGATTTGTCTATCGATAAGACGTTGCAGATAAAACGTTGTGTGTAGACAACAAGTTTGAACGATAATACAACTGTGCAAACATCGTCGACGGGGTTGAAAGTTTGAGCTGTCGAGCATAGATTTGGATGATTTGTACAGACAAGTCGTTACGTGTGGACGGTCTCCTTTCGATTTATTTATCGATTTACTGTATTATCGGCATACCGAAGCAAAATATTGTGACGATTTATGTGTCTCGGAAAGTAATTTTCGGAAAATATGTCCGATCTTTTCTTCATATATGGAGTAACTAATTTTAGCAGATACAATCATCTGCATCGACATACATCCTTAAGTAATTTCTCCAGTCATCAGGTTCACTTCGTAGTTCGTTAATCCACTGTACGTGGGAATAAATATGTCATTTTAATAACCATTTTCTAGGCCATCTTGAACGTGGTCTGTTATTTAAATGCTTAACTTGGTTTTTTCATATTAAACACAGGGCGAACACAGACCACAAAAGTATTTCTTCCATGATGTACAGATCACATCTTATCACAACAAATTGTATTCAACTAATCGTTCAGTGTAAACGGGTTTCCTCTGAAACGTCTTATTTGCACGTTTTATCGACACAGATAAATCGTACGATAAGAGGTAACGTGTAGACCGCGCTATACCCTCTTGTAAAACAAATTCTACATAAACGCTAATTCAAAAATAATAGATAAAATCGATTTCCGCAATCTAGGCGAGCTCAACACTGTTCTCAACTAAAAAGCCTGTTAACTCCTACCGCCTCAGTGCCCTTTAGCCTATTGTGGGTGACATTTTTATAACCAAATTGACAAGTATGTCAGTTTGGTGTCAATATGGCATCGATCATAGGCCAAAGGATACTAAAACGAAAATGAGTTAACTGGCTTTTTAGTTGAGAACGGTGTTGGCGAGCTACACTTCCGGGCCACATAAAATGCGTACAGCAGAAGTTAGCTGCAGGTCTGTTAAATTTAAGTTTGGCTAATTGCGTTGCTTATTGTAACTGATTTTGACGTTTTCGAATTACAGGTTAGATCTTTTGACACTGTAAACAAAAAAATAAGGAGACTGGCCACACTTTACTATAAGACCAATATACTAATGAATAAAACAATTTTTTTTTAAATGATTCAACATTTTATTATAAAAACTTATTCTTAAAGCTCATTATGGACGAAACAAGACCACAATTGTGCGAATAAGAAAAAAGTATCAAGAAGAAGGAATTGTTTGACGAAAGGAAAGCCATAACTTAATCATAGTCAGCGCACCTCTGCAGGATCGGTAAATTTAAAAGAAAGAAATTATTAAAAAAACATTACGTAAATTAAAAAAAACAAGAAAACGTTTCTTCAGTAGCGTGTCATTGCCCCGTCAGCCTCGATAATGTTTGCCAGTCTTCGTGGCATGGAATCTGCTAAATTTTTAAATAAATTTTGATATTCAACAATGACTTTGTCGTACCCTCTGACTATGAGCTCCATTAAGTGGTTGGAATTTCTGGGAACAATGTTAATTGGTTTAACTTTTTTCTCGATGTTTCCCTGGAACCACTAGTTTGATTGTATGTATAGGACAGTTATCTTGTTGATACACAAAATCTTCTGAATGAAGAATAGCATCAACATAAATCTCAGCCGTAAATCTTTCATGGATTCGTTGATATTCAACTCCACACATTCACGGAAAATCTTCCAGCCCGGTCTTCGTTCTTAGCAATATATTTTTCGAGATAGCGTGTTCGTGGCGACCGATATACCAAAATTTGTTTGCTGTCATTGTGGGACGGAAAGATTTTTTGATTCGTGAAGACCACCTGTTGCCAAAATTCTTCTTCTTGTAGTGAATAGTTTAGTTAAAAATTAACCTGGCTTGCTTCTTTTCCGCACTAAGTAAGATTTTCTTGACAGCAACGCGACATCTAAGACCAGAACGGCTTATCGTTGATCAATTGCTGATTCCGCTGATGCGTACTGTCTTGGGTCAAGCCAGTGCCTCGCCTTTGTCGAACAGTTCCTTCTTCTTGATACTTTCTTCTTACTCTTACAATTGTAGCCTTGTTTCGTCCATAAAAGCGGCACTCTTCGAACCGTACTATTTTGCCAAAATTTGTTCTTTTTCGAATTCGTTTAGTTGCAGCATTTTTAAATATAAGCGTATGATAACAACAAAACCAATTGGTGACATTGGTGACTGGCCCATAATACACACATAATAGTGTCCCTTAAGGCAGTTGTAAACCTTGTTCTAATTAACAAAACTCCAACCTTATGGTCTATAACTGCCAAGAATTATCAAGTTCACAATTAAGTTATGTGGAGAAGAGAGACAAGTTCGTGTAGTTAGTTGGTGTAATATTGCCAAACATTAACCGAATTAAACAAATTTGAGTTCTTTGGAAATTCCAGATTTTGAATATCAAAATTAATGTTCTTAAAAATTCAACATGGCGAACTGAATGCCAATTTTTACAGTCGATCCTTAAAACCTAAAGTCTCTTTTCTTCATATCACTTTGCGAAATTGGATTAGTTTCTACCAAAGTTATACGCAGTTAAAGAAACAGAAGAATAATTAAAGGGATAAGGATTTTTACCCGACATACAATATCACACATACTAACTACTGTGCTATTTAGGGTGATATTATATATAATAATAATAAACCATAACGCATTGAATTTTGTCGAAATGCAATGAAATGAGACGCGTAAAAGGCCATTTAAAAAAAAACGGTCCAATAAAATCTGGATAAACAAGAAATCTAAAAACTGTTAAAGTGACACGGAATGATGTATTTCGTGTAAAATCATGGTATATTGTAGACCACCGCCAAGAGGTGGTTTACCTACTTGAAATTTGAAAACACGATTTCGTTGATTCATTGATTTAGAAACAAAATCAAATTCAAGGCTTTTTTCTGCATTAATTGGCTATTTCAGTCCGTTATAGAAACGTATGATGTATAGTTGATTCAAGGAGATCACTGCCCTCTTAAATCAAGACAAAGCTTTTTACATATAAGTTTAAAATGAATTTTAACTAAAAGAAGAAAAATTTGCTGCAACTGGTTTGCGTTGTATATGCTAGCGCGGTAAAAAATCACGTTGTAAAAAATTTGTGGTAATTTTTTTGTAGTAACAAGAAAAAACCGCGCATGCAAATACAGCGTCAACGTGACCATTTCTGCCTAAATAACTTAAGGTACATCAAGTTTACAGCGCAAATTAAAGAAAAAAGCATGTAAAAAATACGTATAATAAAAGGTCCGGGACATTCACCGCGCAAGCAAAAAAAAAATAGTTTTTGGGTTATTTTTGTTTGTTTTGGTAATAAAGAAAACAATAAAATAAGTAATACTTCAAAATAATAAAAATGTTACAAAGAAATACTTGGAAAACCTGCGTTTTTCTCTTGCGAAACACTTATATGATTATAGTAGGTCCCAAATTCCATCAAATTTCACTCATGCTTAAAGAAAAACCTGCATAATATTAAAAACGACATGCGTCCCATAGTCCTAAACCTTATTCCATCTTATTAAATACCGCCTTTAGTCTATTCGCTTAGAGGACTCCGTGTTTCTGCCTATTAATGAACTTCGGATCATATATATCATTTAAGGTGTGCCGAAAAAATCTCACTGTTTTAAATGAATAAGTAAGCAAGAAATTGCACGATTTGTATAATATTAAGCTTTTTAGTAAGCCAAGGCATCAAAATTCGTAGATCTGGTGTCAAATTTGGTCTTAGAAGAAATAGGCATTTTTGGCTTTCTGTGTATTCAATCCGAAACATGAGTTACACAGTTACATTTCTTCAAAGCAGTTTAATTACACACTTAAAAAATTGAGTTAGGAAATAAAGTAGTTGGGCCCCTTTAAAAATAGGAATATTCGACTATAGCCATTCAAACAAGTACATTTTTGCAAGCAAATTATTTCTTAACTGAATTTTTAAGTGTTAAATTAAAATCTTTGGAAGAAATGTAACTGTGTAACTGATGTTTGGGATTGTGTTGTTCAGAAGAAGAAAAATCAAAAATGCCTATTTTTTAAATAAGTCCGCCATCTCGGATTTTTACTAAATGCCAAATTTGATATCGGATCTATAAATTTTGATGTATGGGCTGTCTAAAACGCTTAATATTATTCCAATCGGGCAGTTTCTTGCTTAGTTATAATCATTTAAAAAAGTGTTTTTTTTTTCGGCACACATTAAATGATATAACAGTTTTTATTTTTTTTTTACGAAAACTGTACACTTCATGAGAAAAATGGTTGAGTGGGTTTTTGTAGACTATGAAATTTCCTCTCCATCGGTGTGTCTTTCAGGCTCCTGGAGATTGCCCTAAGATGCAAAAAATAGTCGAGAACACACACAGGTGCAAAATCACGTGTCAACCATATGTAAGACGCCATATTTGACACAATATCGACTTCCTTTTATTAAAAACCAGTTTAGGTTATTAGAAATGGTATCAGTTTTGAATTTTACGAACTTTTTTCCCGCTTTTAAAACTTTGATGAAAAGTGAATTTTTGGTGTTAAAGGCAAATTTTGCAGTTTTTTAAGCAAAACCCTTTGGCAACCTATGGCAGAAATGGTACCAACTATGGATACAAATTGTTAATACACATCTTTTTTGTTCCCCGTAATTTTTTGCAGAATCGACAGTTACTCTAGAAAAAGTCAAGAATACGTAAAAGAAACATGATGTTGCAGTATATATATTTTTCTAACGTTTGTTTGTTTCATATATTTTCTTACGACCGTGCGGAAAAGTTACTTCTCCGCACGATTTTTCGTTTTAAAGTAGTACTTTTCCGCACGATTTTTACTCTTCCGCACGATTTTTAATGTAACGCACAATTTTTTAAAGGACAATGTTTTAATTTAAGATATACTTTAAATTAAATTACTATACAAGGGGTTCCAAATTCGATGCTCACCATGGGGATCTTCTAAATGGTAGGAGATACCAAAACTCTTGCGGAAAATGCCTTTTCCACCCTTGATGGCTTGTCCGAACTCCGCTACGCGTCGTTCGTGCAACCGCATCGCGTGCGGAAAATTACTACTTTCCGCACTTGGCAAAGCAAGTGGTTGATATTTGTTAAAAGTGCACTATGATCGAAACGAAATAAAATTAGTTTAAAAAAAATCGGTTCACAAATAAAAAAGTTGTGAACTGAAAAAACGCAAAAAACGCGGAGGCCTCTAAACAAATAGCCTAATTATTCAGGAGACAAAAAAAACTATTCTTGGAGTCTCTTTATTTTCGCCAAAGTTTCTTCGATTTATAAGCCATTGACCAATAATGATCGTTCATATTTGGTCAAGACTAATGCATATAAGCGACACCGGCGCCGGTTTGAACCAAAATAGGGGAAATTTTGACGTCATTGATCAGCTGTTTTACTTTTGGTCTTGACCAAAGATGACCGTGCTCGGGAGGTGAGTTATGGTTCCGGTCATTAGTTTTGGAGAGGTTAGGTATATTTTCAAATAGCGATTTTTAAATTTATTTTAGTGCTAGGCCCCAAGCACGAACTTCGATGAGAATCTTGATCTGAAGGTGTGTTATGTCTTTGGAAATCAGATTTAAAGTTGATTCAAAGTTTGGTGTGGAAAATTATCTGGGGCGAACAACTATGGGATTATAGGGCAGCGTCTCATTTACAGACTACACTGTGTTACCGTTGAACTTAAGAGGTTGGGTTGGGTGTGTCCTAAGCCGAAAATTCTTGCCTTCGGCGCTATTAGTAAATTTTTCCAACAAGTTAGTTTGACTGTTCCATCCAAGCGAATGGTCTGTTGGGCTACGGTTATTGTGAATTACGTCATAGCCTTTAAAATTAATGACTGAAAGAATAACCGCGGTCAAAACCGCTCCTCACTGGTCAATGGCTTATAAATCACTTAGATGAACCACTGAGGTAAGAATTACTTGTATCTCAAGAAAGCACTCGTTGCAGAAC
The DNA here is from genome assembly GCA_963921995.1 of Oxystoma pomonae. Lineage (NCBI taxonomy): Eukaryota > Metazoa > Arthropoda > Insecta > Coleoptera > Brentidae > Oxystoma > Oxystoma pomonae. The sequence continues at coordinate 72,364,604 of OY998166.1, read as the reverse complement.
CGTGTAACGCGCGATTTTAAGAACTGGTACCCCTTTGTACTGTACTGTACCAGATTATTAAAATGTCTAATATGTCACCTGTACCCCCGCCATTGCTTTTAACGATCGTTGAAAAATTTAGGAAAACCGTTGTCATAAGAGTAATGGGTCATTCAATATCAAATCAACCAAAAAATCACAAAAATTTTACGCGACCAATTCCAATTTTGATGATTTTTGGTATATATTTTCTTCTTACCATAAAAGTTGAAAATGCAAATTTTTAGATTTTTTTGATTCGTAGTTTTTTTTTTTTATTTTTCAAACTAAAAAAGTCAGCATTTTGACCTTAACAAGAATGTACAAAACTAGCAATATCTCGAGAACCACTTACACTAGGAAAGTAATAAATGGCTCATTTTAAAGTCATTTTGAAGCTCTTTTTTATGAAATATCACAACATAATTTGAACAAAAAAAAAAATTGAAAATAAAAAATTGAAAAAAAAAATTGAAAAATTCAAAAAGGCCATTTTTAATTTTTTTGAAAAAAATATTTAATTTTGGTCAAAGTGTTACTTAATTATCCACAAAATTTTATGATGGAGAAATGATGGGTTTAATGTCAAAAAAAATATCAAAAATATTAAGTACATTAAAAATCATGCATTTAAAAAAATAAACATATTTTAGGAGCAACAATAGTGCACTGGATATTAAAACAAATAAATTTGTTGGATGGATACAGGTTTTAAAAAATACCCAGAGGCTTTATCTACAAATTATTTTATTTTAAACTCGCAAAAGATTTTCTACTTCGTTGATAAAAATTAGACAGAAAACACTAAGACTAACTATATACCTTAAATTTATTTTTTTAACTTTCTTTTAAGAATTTCTGATGAATCTGACATTTCTTTTTTGCTGACATTGTAAGTTCTGCCAGTAGCAGTGTTGGGTTCAACTTTTTTTATAAGACTTTCTGGTTTAATAATTAAAATATCTTGATATATATATGATGAGGCAGGTCCTCGTGGATGAAGAAAGCTTACTTTCAGTTCTCCGCTCTCATTATTTTTCCCCAAGACACAAGCCAGCCACCAAGCACTGTCATATTCTACAGTGACAAACCCTGACTCGATATTTTGCAAAATAATGCTTCCACCTTTAAAAAGATTATGTGTTTCGACCTCTAAGCATGTAGAAAACTGTTTTGCCAAAAACGTGCTTTCTGTAAGAGGAATTACAGCATGAATTTTTTGTGTCCCCGGTATTGTTAAGACTTCCGCAAATCTTTTATTCAAAATTATTTCATGATTTGTATAATCTGCTTCTGTGCAATATTTAAAATCAATGCCAGATATGTTTTCTTCACACCAAGTAAACAATTGTAGAGGTGTCATTATTTGATTGTCATAGGGCCTCTGCAAACTGGCTTTGGCAGCAAGTCTTTTAACAGTTCCTCCCAAGCCATCGCAGGCACTTTTGCCATGCGAGGTGGCAAAATAATGCCACTCTGCTTCAACACCAAAATCTTTTTTATGCAGACATATATTCAGAAAATTCTTTTTGTTTTTGTACTGCGCAGCACATCCATCCGAAAAATAAAAAATTTTGTTAAGTCCTGGTATTTTGATTTTTAAATCAGGCATTAATTTTTTTTAAAATAAATGAAATGCAATTGTATTATGTGTCAAGCTTTCCGAAATAAACACATAATTCAGGTTGTGCAGTTTACCATCACTTAGAAAATAAATGGCAAAAGGGTGGAGGGTTGCCTGGCTGTTATTCCAATGATAAGACTGGACTTCATCTTGCATAACAAAGGAATAATTTTCCGCAAAGTCGCAAGTGATCAAAGACTCTTCAGGTTTAAGGTTAATTTTTATTTAATTGTATCTATCTTTTTGCATTTTTGCAATAAAAGAATGTGATTTAAGTTTTACAAGATCATCAGTAAATTCCTGGACAAAATCATCACTTTTCTTAACAACGGTTTCCATAGTACACCTATCTACTGAGACCCACTTTTTAAATGAGACCTCATCAATTAATTCTTCCTCAAATTTTTCTATTAACGTATTTTTAAACTGTTCTACTCCAGGACATTGCTTGCATCTATTGCTTAAAAAACAGTCCACTGAAGGTGGATTACACATTAGTTTATAAAGGCAATCATGATAAGATATTGCAAGAGTCCTGTTATTTTCATCATATAGCTTATTTAATTTGGAGCCATTGAGCATTAGTTTTATATTTTGATGTATAGTACATACACATACAGTATGAGTCCCACTTTTTCCTGCCAGTATACAGTTTTTGGGTCGCAGTTCACAAAATTTTGAAAACCCAATTTTTTCATTGGGGTACTCAGTTTTAAACAATGCATAAATTTCTTTTAAATTAGCTAAGACTAATTTTTTTTGTACATATTCTTTTTCAGCTCCATATTTTCTGATAACAACATAATCTTTTTTACCTGGCATGGTCCTGCTAATGTCATCCCTTTGGTAAAAATCTACCACTATTTGGGCCACTCTATCACTAAGGGTCTTTCCCGGTTTGGGGTTAGGAGAACATAATATCCCATTGTCCTTAACTAACTGTTTTACAGCTCTGGCCAAATATTGAGAAACTCCAAATTCTTCTTCAATCTTCTTTCTACTCCAACTTTGAGGTAAACATGATAAAACTAGTATTTTCTCACTCCTCTTTTCGGTTTTTAAAAATTTGTCCTTTAACTGCTTAATCATTTCACTTTCGTCACTCTGGCATTCCTTTACTAGCGTTGAATCTGAATCATTTGTAAATGCTTTCGCAATTGTATGCTGTACAATATCAATTTTTTCTTTGTATACATTTTTTCTTTTAATCGGCGACACACCAAGAAGCTCCAATGACTTGTTTAAAAGAGTAAATGATTCAGCAGGATCTTGAAAATCTGGATCATTTTCTGGAACTTGACTGGGTCTAAAAAAATTTAAAAAGTTAGTTTTTTATAAGAACTTAAAAAGGGGGTAACAGCTGACCCAAAATGTGTACATAATGCCAAGAAATTTGTACATAATGTCTGTATTCTCAAAATGCCATGCAAAATAATGCCATGAGATTTTTCCACTCCGTACTTGACGCAATTGGTTTAGTTTATTAATTTTATATTAAAAAATACTATTTGTTACTTACCCTGCCTCATCTTCTTCAGATGCCTTAAACTCCTTTGAAAGCTTTAGTCTACAACCATCACAGATTTTCATTCCCATTTTGACATTTTTGTAACTGCACATCCACTTGGTCACATTTCTTAATTTCCCAAAATGCTTGATTTTTAACTCTAGTGGATCACAGCACTTTACTTTATATTTAGTCCATCCACTTGCCTCACCCATAGTTGAAACTTTTAAAATTACACAGAGATGACTTCTGATAAACCTTCAGTCGAACTATTATGTATCGATTATTTGGAGCTGTATCAGGAAGATACTTGCCAAAAATTTAAAATCAATTTATGCAGGAATTTTCATGTCAGCAAATCCCCACAATGTACCTAAACAGACCAATAAAATGAAGGAGGTGTGTCCTTAATGTTAAACAGGAATAAACAGGCAGTATTTCACAAAAGTATTGGCAGGTTTATACAGGCATATTTTCCTAAGAATTGGAACATCCAATAGTACGTCTCCGGTGGAAAAGAGGTTTTGTAAGTAAATATTACAATGGGGGGCAATGTTAATCTGATTACTGATACAGAATGAAACGTAGGATATAATTTTTTATTAAATGAAATATTGTTAAATATTTTTATAATATCGCTTTGAACCCCATTATATTCTTCTAATTACCAAAATGCATTGTCTATTTATAGGCGATTTTTCATGCATGTGACATTTTTAATAAATTTTTTCACACTGAACCCATGATTTGTCCATCTCAAAATTTTGTGAGTAGTTTAATAACACTTTAAAGAAAATAATATAATTTTTTGAAAAAAATTAAAAATGGCCTTTTTGAAATTTTTCAAAAAAAAAATAAAAATTTTTTTTTTTTATTTTTTTTTTCAATATATGTTATGCAATATTCTCATATGAAAGGTCTTTATAAGAGCTTTAAAATGAACCTTCACCTACTTTTCTATTATAAGTGGTTCTTTGGATATTCCTAATTTTGTGCGCACATGTTAAGGACAAATAAGTGACTTTTTCGATTTTCAAAAATTAATTCAAAATAAACAACTGGTCAAAAAAGTCTGAAATTTTGGATTTTCCAGTTTTTTGGTAGGAAAAACATGTATACTAAAAATCATCAACATCGGAGATGGTGTGGTAAAATACCCTGGTTGACTTGATATGGACTGACCCTAATGGGTTAAACAAAACACCGCCTACCTATTTTACTTGTCTATTACATTGAAATCATGGGAAAGTACTTTTTATTTTATTTGAAAACCTTACATGTTATGCATGTATATTTTTGGAATCAAAAAGAAAATGTCCTAAACTCGATCCTAAATTTTAGAAAAGAAGTTCATGTCAAATTTTTGCAAAGACGTAATTTAAAAAGCTGTAGAAAGTTATGCAAACTTTTTTCTACCTCCAATAATGATAACGCAAAATATAGTGCCACACAGTATTTGACATTTTCGTTTCATCATAGGGGAACACGTAACAATTTTCCAGAAGAGGTGAAAAATTTTGACACTAAATAATTCAAATTTTTCTATTTCCAAAAAATTTAAAACTCTAAAATCTGGAAAATTTTGGACGGTCGATGTTATGGGCAATCAAAAAAGTGCGGCATATAACCTTATGGTGCTCCGGTGTATATGTAAACTTTGTTTTTTGCTATCTACGTCGTCAAAATCGGTACCCAGACCGCATAAAACGCATTTTTCGTAGTAAAAAGTCCGACTGGTTGATGGACTAGCTCTGAAACAAGTTAATGGTAGAACTAATTGTACGGTCACCCGATTGGGTCTATATAGAAACCGTGGATCAATAAAAATTTTAAAAAAAATTAGCGTTACACTTCTATAGAAAAAGGTAAAAATTCAAATTTCGACTTTTGTGGCCTCTTTAAGGCATAAGCTTTTCCACTCTAAGGTCTGGCAATTTTCGATTGACGCGAATGGAGCACTGAACGGCCGAACATACACAACGCAAATCAGATAAAAAATTTTTTTTAAACCTTCATCAAAAACATGATTTTAGTAACTGTCTGCAGATAACTAGGCATGGCTTTTTTGGTTACCGATGCAAAAAAAACTTGCTTTTTTGATCACTGGTGCAAAAAAAAACTTGCTTTTTTGATCACTGGTGCAAAACAAGATTTCTGACCGTTTTTGACCCAAAATTAAAGAGAAATAGCGGAAAAAAGTAATATTAAAAAAATCTAATTATTCTTACCTAAAAATTAAGGCATTTCCGTTAGTTTTCACCAAGTATTTACGAAAAAATCCTTTAAAAACATCGTCACCGAGTAAAAAGGCACATCGCCATGGATTTTTTTACCAGCCGCCTTGATTTATAGTGATGTGTTGCGAGAAGTGCTCTTCGTTCGAGATTTTAAATAGTAGTTTTAACAACTAGTGGCTAAAATAGTGCTTTTTTTACAAGCGTTGGTTTAAATAACGAGCGCAGCGAGGTATTTAAAAACGCGAGTAAAAAAAGCACAGTTTAACCGCGGGTTGTTAACACTATTTTTTTTATTTATTAAAAAATCCAAGAAAAACAGGAAAATACAAATCAAGGCGGCTGGTAAATGAAAAAACAACGGTTTCCGTAGCGATGTGCCTTTTTACTCGGTGACGTTCATTGTTGCGACATTTTAATCTTTGACAGTTTGATATTTTGCCGATGTTTTTAAATGATTTTTTCGTAAATACTTGGTGAAAGCTGGCGGAAATGGCTTAATTTTTAGCCAAGAATAATTAAGATTTTTTCAATATTAACATACTCCCCTATTTCTCTTTAAATTTGGGTAAAAAACTGGCAGATATCTTTTTTTGCACCCTTGATCAAAAAAAGTTTTTTGCATCGGTAACCAAATAAGCCATGCTTTAGTTATCTGCAGAGAGTTATTAAAATCATGTTTTTGATGCAGGTATAAAAAAAAGTATTTTCCTGTTTTTCTTGGATTTTTTGATAAAGGTATTAAAAAAAATAGTGTTAACAACTCGCGGATAAACTGTGCTTTTTTTCTACTCGCATTTTTAAATACCTTGCCGCGCTCGTTACTTAAACCAACGCTTGTAAAAAAGCCATATTTTAGCCACTAGTAGTGAAAACTACTATTTTGGCTACAGTTTTGGATAGACAAATAAATTTCGGAGGTCACAATGTGGAGACATTTTTACATTTATTTTTCGTTTCCGGGATATTGGCAAGGCCTACAAGCCTCAGTTTTTGGTTTTTGTCGCCTAAAATTGAAAACAAAAACATGACAGCGTACGTCATGCTAATCTCGAAAACGGTACATGATGGGGGATCGTTTATGTGAAATCCAATAAATTAAACTGGATTACCATCTTTTTTAAATGTACTTCGTTTTCGAGACATTGATTTTTCAAATAAAATTTTTTAACGCTTATAACTCAAAAATGACTGCACCCATTTTAATGCGCCAAAGTGTTTTTCAATTAGGACACTTGTGAAAGTGAAGGGGGTAGTACCTTAACAAATTATTTAATTAAAAAAAGTTTACTAATTTTTTTTCTTCCTTAATAATTTTGAATACTCGTTAATATTTTTTCTTTCATTTGAGCATTTCGGCGATAACTCGCTGGCTTCGTTTATGGTAGAGGCCCTCTATACATTTGACAGTTATTGTTTTACCAGAGGTGGGCAACTCATATTGTCCTCTCTAGTTTTTTTCATATTTGCATGAAAAAGCGATTTTACGAAATGGACTGATGTTTTGTTGTCTCTTTTTATAATTTACCCAGACAGTTTTTGAAAGATTGATTTTTATTTGGGTAGTAAAATATGTCAAGTTTTGACAAAAAAAAACAAAAACAAACAGTGAATATCCACGCGGTAGATATTGAAAATGTAAATAATTGGTGAAAATATAAAGGCTCCTATTGATCTATATTTTTTTTTTACTCTTTTTCTGATAATAAAACTTGTAGCTCACTTACCTCGCAAATTCGGCTATTTTTATTAATTTTCTAGCTTGGTAAATGCATGTTTTCTTTTCATTTTTCCTGAGTTTCTTTCTCCATTGGACAAAGGAACAATACAAATTCTTCGAGGCACGTATTTTTACAGTTTTTGATACAGCAAAATTCCATTTTTAAACCTGACGTTGCTTAATCAAAAATCTGACTGTGACCAAGTTATTTATTGTCAGGGGTTACCAACTATCATTGCCAACACACAATTTCAAACATTTCTCTAGCAACTGTCAAATCCAGTTGCTCACCTCTGGTAAAACAATATGTAACTGTCAAAAATCATATACAGGGCCTCTAGTTTATGATAGTTATGAGTGGAGTAGGAGGTCAAAAATCCAGTTTTTTCTTTTGGAAAAATTTCCTTTTTATATTTAACTCCACCATTGGGTATTTATTCCTTATCTAGTTATAATCCAAAAAGTGTTTATTGTCGCTTTCGCGACAAGAAGTAAACACATGTTAATTAAAAATTTTCAAATTAACCATTTAAGCATGTAGAAAGTAACACTGTCGCGTGTTTATGTGTTTATTCTCTACGCTATCAGAGCGATGAAAATAAGAAACAAATAATTTTGATCTCATGCGTCTATAAGTAATAAGATCAATTTTAATGAGCTAAATTGGACTTTCTTACTTTTTGATTTAAACAAAGAACTTAAACACTCTAATGGTGAAATCATAACGCCAAAAATCAAACGTCGTATGCAAGGTGTTCAAAACCGTAGGAGGCTGAGAAGTAAAGGTAATATTTCATATAGGTACTTGGATGTTTTAGTTTCAAAGTATTCATACAACGGTTAAGTTAAGACGGCGACCTCACTATTTTTTAAATTGGATACCCTGTATATTTTGACGAGGAGGCATTAATTACACTGGGCTTGTAATATGTTAGAGCCCCAACCTCCCTGATAATTTTCCAACAAAAATTTGGGGGGGGGTCTGTTTTTGACTTATATTGATTTCAACGGACGTTACTGGGAATGCGAATAATACAACGCTTTATTACATTTTATTAGCTAGAAATTCAAAATTGGTTTTGCTTTAAAGACATCTTTTTTGCCGATTGTATCAGTTTTGGCTCGTACACCTATTTTAAATGTATACAGAGTGGACCCAAAATCTTATACATATATAAAAATATGACTGATTTTATTGTATATTAAAAATAAAAAAATAAGATACTGTTGATGCTGTATTTTAAAAGGCGCCTTTTTAATATTCAAAATAATAGACGCTTAATTAAAAAGTCTTTTTTAGTGGATTCACTAGGGTTATAAGATGAACAATAATTTTTCTTTAATTAAGTAACCCTGAAATGTATAGGGTGGTACAAAAAAATCATAGATGGGAAGTAATAAAACCAAGAGTTTACTATGTTAAATAAAAAAGTAATTATAATTGGATAATTTAAAAGTAGATAGTGCTTTTTAGTATTATAGTTAAATCACCCTGTAATGTCGGATATCTGGGTTATTCTAAAATAATTTTAAGTCTTAAAATAAACATATATTTGCGATTCATCTATGTGGATTTCAGAGTGTCGTTCTTAATCGTGTCTTTGGATTAATTTAAATAAATATATTAAACATTAAATATATTTTTTTGTGACTACCAACTAGAACAAGCCCAAGTAACATTTTTGGTTAAAATTTGGTGAAATATTCTCGAGTAAGCTAGTAATTTTTTGTTATGAAAATCTGGGAGGTCAAAAAAGAGGGAAATTTCCTGCCTTTTTACCAAAGTGGGGACAAAAACTAAGGGAATTTGGTGGGATAAAATAGGTAATTAAATTTTTTTTTCCTGAAGGTGAATTTGCCAGAGCACACTTTTTACCAACTTTTGGGACACATGTACCTTACACATCTGCATAAATGCGCAACCTAATTTGTGTCCTATTGTACACAATGCCCTCTCAGTGCCTTCTTGTTTGTCTGTGACTGAAGCGCCCTCTACGTGTCAGAATAGAAGGAGATAAAAAATTTTTTAAACGAAAATAAAAAAAGAGAAATAGTAATTATGTCCATGGCCTACAATAACTTTGGAAATAAAAAATGTAGATGAAAAATCACAATTATATTTTAATCATAAGGATTAAACTACTATTTTAAACTATTAATGGGAGGAAACCGATATACGCCGAAATTTTTTTTATTGAATTGTTTACTTTTAATTCCATAAAATTCACGCGCCCATCGAAACAAGAAAGTTTTAACAAAAAAATCACCAAAATTATGCTTCGGGAAAACACTTATTATTATTTTCAATTTGTAATCATAATTTAATATTTGGGTATGAAACAAATGTAACCAAATCATTTCCATAAAGATGTTGTAGTTTTTTTTTCATTAAAAATAATAAAAACATGTTAAAAAAAAGAAAAAAAAAACATGGCGCCTTACCTTTTTTTGGCGACCGTGCCCTAAAAGTCGTGTTAATTTCCAATGTTGAAGCCAAAATTTCTTATTAATTTTGCATCAAGGATGGTTTATCCATTTTTCAAATTCATTGCCAATTGTTCCCCGCACACCCCCTGCCCAGTGTTCGGTTGTCATATTGATTGTTGACGTAAAGGCGGATTTACGCTGCAGTGAGCAATTAAGCAAGCAAACAATTCGAAAAAGTTTCATCATATGGGAATACACACAATCGTTTACGCTCGCAAATGTCATAACTTGACATATGACATTTGCGAGTGTAAACGATTGTGTGTATTCCCATTGCTTGTGTTCGGCACTTGTAGAGATCCACTAGGACTTGTTGGGTCCCCACTATCACTTTTAATTTCTTTAACTTTTCTGTAAAAACTGCTTGATGCTGTGAAAGGTTTGTTTCTTTTTTCTCTTGGCATGTTAAAACACAAAACTGTCAGGATCACCACAACTAGGTAGGTACTTTAACACAGAGTATCCTTTTTGACGATCAATACGTGCACATGAATGAAAACCAAATTTTTGTCCTAAAACTTATTCCAAAAAAAAATCCTAACTTTGAGGAATAACTGTAGGTCAAAAATAAGTAACTTTGAGTTCAGTTTTAAACCAAAAAAATTCTTAACAAACAAGGTGGGGACCTCAGAGTAGAATCTCAAGTCAAGTTTACCATCAATTTACCTTCTCTTTTAACTTTATATTCAAAAAAACTTTGAAGACATGATACGGGGAAAATAATTCGAAAAATATCCTAAAAGAAAACCTTTAAAATGTCGTGTATATAATGACCGTTTCTTAAGGTTATTTGTTCCAATTTAAAAGTTATTTTCAAATCTCAAACTACAAAGTAATTTTCTGAAGGAAAACGGGGGATTTTTTGACGTATGATTGGTCATCTGAACTTTGCAACTTCCCAATATGCCCTAAAATGTTACTTGGGAGATTATTTTCGAATAACACTGCTATTCGAAATTACAGGGTGATTCAACTAATAAGCACCACAAAAATATTTTGATTGATTTAGATTTTTTTTTAAATTATCCAGTTAGAAGTAGTTACTTTTTTATTTAACGTAGTAAACTCTTGCGTTTATTAATTCCCATTTATGATTTTTTTACCGCCCTGTACATAGCTAGCATAAAATGCTAGATAAAATCATATTATAGTTAAGGATTATTTAATTAAATAAAAATTATTCTGGATCTTATAACCCTAGTGAATCCATTTAAAAAAGACGCAGGTAATTGTGAAAGCGTCACTTTTTATTATTTTTGATAACTGTGTAATTAAGGCACATAAGTATATACATAATTATGGATAAAATCAATTTTAAATATTTAAAAAATGTCACTTTTTAAATACAGAAGCAGTATCTTATTTTCCTTGATTTAAAAAAAAAATATACAATAAAATGCAATCCATGAGAGCATATTTTTATATATAAGATTTTGAGACCACTCTGTATACATTTAAAATACGAGCAAAAAATAATACAATCGGCAAAAAACAAAACTAATTTTGAATTTCTAGCTCCATTTTATAAAAAGTTATTTAATAAAATGCAATAAGCGACGTATTTATTCGCATTCCCAATGGCGTCCGTTTAAATCATTATAACTCAAAAACGGAACCTAGACCCCCCAAATTTTTGTTGGAAAATTATCAGGAAGGTTGGGGCTCTAACACATTACAAGCCCAGCCAAATTCACACATCCCGGTAATCAATGCAATTAGTGCTTTTCCTTCTGTTTTTAAAAAGGTAACATACCTTTAAGGGTGAATTTGAATAAAAATTGCGCTTCTTCCAATTAATTAATCTAAAAGACTGTTAATCAAATTTGTATCAAATTTTGTACGGATCCCGGAAACATTTTATGGATTTTGCATAATTTTAAGTTTTTTACATAATTTTACGTATCCTATAAATGTTTAATTTACGGTAGAAATTATCGATTATTTAAAAAAACTAAATAAAAACGAGATATTATATTTTTTTGTTGTTTAAAGTTTTGTTAATTTTTGATGTGCGGTTTACCTGTTTTAGGATTCAAATTCTTAAGTCATTGGTCTTATATGGAGATGATTTTTCGATCGATTTAAAAGCCGTTAAGGACTTCCTGTATACACAGGGATAGCAAATTAAAAAATAAGATTTGGTTTTTGAAGTGTAAGGAGACCATAAAGGTATAACTTTGTCTTTGGAGGAGACGGAAAAAGAAGATTTCAAAATATGAAATAGTACTTTTCACAACTAGTGGCTAAAATAGTGCTTTTTTTTACAAGCGTTGGTTTAAATAACGAGCGCAGCGAGGTCTGAAATGATTTTTTTCGTAAATACTTGGTGAAAACTGGCGGAAATGGCTTAAACGAATAAAAAATGAACAGAAATCTTTTTTTGCATCGGTAACCAAAAAAGCCATGGTTTAGTTATCTGCAGCCAGTTACTAAAATCATGTTTTTGATGAAGGTATAGAAAAAAATTATTTTTAAATTTACTTTAACTCAAACATATCCTATTTGGCTTTTGAAAATATTACGGGTTGGGAGATACAGGTTTTATACAAAAAAACCCCTGCAATGGGTAAAATAATACATTTTTATAAATTTAGTTAAAAAAAAACAACTTAATCATTTAGAAAAATACTTATTATGTTTACCTGTGGGTGTTAATATCGGATAAAAATTAAAACTTATTTTTTTTTTAATTTCTAGTAAAAACTAATTTTGGCACCATTTTCATTGGCATACCAAACTTTTTATACAGTACGGTGTAGAAATAAACAAGTATGGCTTATGATCATAATTATAACTCGGTCATTATGGAAAAATCGCATGTAGACATTTAATTCCTCGCGGATGTTAGTAAAGTTAAGAAAATTATGCACTTCTTAAATGAAAACAATTAGACTGTTCGCGTGATCATTACCTACCTTAAATTCGTGCCAAACGAATAATTAAACAATGTGTCTATATTTAAGAATTGAAGAGCAATCAGTATAGCTTATTTCTTTAAAATTAAGTGAATGGACAGGAAGGTCCGCTCTTTCGTCAATTTTTTAGTTTTCATTTCAGGGCCATATAAAAACCAACATGACCTCTATTAAACTTGTTATTACAGTGGTTCTTTTCGGGGTGGAATTTTGTGAAAATGTGGAGATTTTTGAGTTGCCGGCTGTGCGGGCGATTAGTGAGTGTACCAAATTGAATGACAGGTAAGCTTTTTAGTTTTCTTGATTCCAAAAAAAAACTAGTTTTTGCTTCGCTATGTTTTTGGATATATTTGTTTAATTTCAAGTATGCTGGCCATTTTTAAATCCCCATAGCCAAGCGAAAAGGAAGTTTCTTTTTGCCGCAACTGATACATCAGTGGGTGCAAAAAATAAATGCACGGGGTCTAAAAATCAATTTTTAAAAATTATTCGCCATTTTGAATTTTTATGAAATGTCAACACCAAATTCCTAAATTTTCAAATATTGGCTTTTCAAAATGGTTCTGTTATCAAAATTGGATAAATACAATCCAAAGTTTTCTTTCTTGACCCGACTAAAGGACCCTGCCATTTTCTTACGGGGAATGTGTTTCGGCTAATGTTTTTTAAATTTTACAGTGGGATTTACTACACAGGTCTAAATATTAACACCTGTGGGGGGTACTAAATTTTAAAACCAATTTTCAAAAACACTTACCCATACAGAAAAGACACAAAGTTATTGATTATTTTGTATTGTTATTGCAAAATACCACTGAAAGAAAATGCCCTAAAACTAATTTTTTTTGACAGGTTTCAAAATGGCAAATGGCGAATACGCCAAAAATTTGGCCACCTCAGGGGGGTGATTTAAATTTATAGCCCCCAGAAAGGATTGTTTTGTGGCATTTGGTAATAAGTTCGTTGATAATTTCCCTAAGTAACTGTTTTTACAAGGATTAATTTACCTTATTTAATATCCCAAGTTGTTCATTACCCAATAAAACACCTCCTATTTTGTCCAGAAAAACGCCATATTTTGAACACGTTTATGCACGAAATATATACCAAACAAAAAAACCCAAAACAACTATTAATTTATTTACAAACTGAAAGTAAAACATTGAGGTTATCTAAAAGCTCAGTCAAAAAAATTTTCCTTACTCAAAGCCCACTCATTTTAAAGCTGTAACTTTCATCAGTAGAGGTTGGTGCAAGCCAAGGTGCAAGCAGAGGTAAAAGATCCGAACTCGCTGTTTGTGATTGAACGCAGCGCTAATATTTTTAAACTGACATTTCGACAGTGACAGAAATGTAAAAAAACTTTCATTTAAGTTTTTTAATACATTTCATAAATAAAAACACCTTTTAAATAAATAAAAAAATAACCTACTCCCTATTTTATTATTACTCATCTAAATCGTTGTGTGACATCAAGTATTAATTGGAAAAAATAATTAACAAGGGTAAGTTTTAATTAGAGTGACATATAACCCCAATGTTAACTTATTCTACAGAGTGTTTACTATTTAAATCCCGCGCGGTTTTAATTTTGTTAAGATTGTGTGTTAAGATGATTATCCAATAAACAAATTCATTAAAATTCTTCTTATAAATCAAACTACGTCCAAAACTCAAGGAGGGTTCGTTTAAAATGCTGAAAACCAAAAATTTCACTTAAAATTAGAAAAATTTCTGTTTTCGACTAAACTTAACCATCGTTTACAAGAAAACTATAGCTCAGATGAAAATGATTTTTGCGGATTTAAAAACGTATATGTACAGGGTACGCAAAGAATTAATTAAGCCTGAAATTGCGCAAAATCCCTCAATTTGGAACACGTTCTTGTTATCCTAAAAAAGATAGTCAAGTATTTTTATGATTTGTAAACTTTTGAATATGTATAGAGTACGTCAAAATAATAGGTTTATAACTCTATTTTATGTTGAAAGGAAATGAAAATATCATGAAAACTGTAGCTTTGAAAGATTTGAACCTTATAACAAAATTTTTGGGTAATCTGAAAAACGCATAGCTGCTTTACTTTTAAAGTTATGATTTTTTTTTATATATTTTAACGTTTTTTCAAATAACTCAGAAACTAAAGCTCCCACGAATTTGGACTTCATAACAAAATTTGTGGTCCATATTCATGGAAACAACAAGTCTGAAAACCGTATATCGCTACTTGCTTTTGTTCCAAAGTAACCATTTTTTTAAATATTTTATCCCCCTATTCTCCCTTCAACCCCCCACCACTCTACTCAAAAGTTAATCAGTTGATGGTCAGCCAATAGAGGATTTTGGCACCAAATTTCGTAAAAATCGATTAAGGCGTTTTTGAGTTATCGTGTATACAGACAGACAACAGACAACTTTTTTTTTTCGTCGAAAGGTGTTTTGGAACCTTAGTAACTCATTTTTGATAAAATTAAGAAAAGTCAAAATTTCACGATTTTAATAGTCCCCCCTACCATATTGGTATGGTGGTCTAGAAAATTGGTGCTAGAAAGCACGGATAGTCCACCATACAATCAATTATTTTATGTTAAAAGGAAATGAGAATATCTCGAAAACTGTAGCTTTGAAAGATTCCCTTATCGTGTACATACAGTATAAGGCAAGAAATACGCTTGTAATTGCTTAACTTGAGTTTTCAAACAATCGGCTCTTCTTGAATTACTCCGAGGTCCGTAGAATGACATAATAGAATTGCTCATTAACAGCATATTAAAATATTAAAAAAATAGCCGAAACACATTCCCCATAAGAAAATGGCAAGGTTGTTTGGCTTTCCTGGTAAAAAAACTTCATAGGAATTTATGAAAGTTTGAAAGTTTTTTGAGTTTTATAGGGTTTTATATCTTCTTCGTAAAAATTTTAAATTTTCACCAGTGAAAAAAACAATTTGCAGGGTGGGTCAAAAATATATATCAAATTTTGAAGTATATTGGCTTTTCATTATGGTAAAATTTATTAAAATCA
This sequence comes from Oxystoma pomonae, assembly GCA_963921995.1. Classification (NCBI taxonomy): domain Eukaryota; kingdom Metazoa; phylum Arthropoda; class Insecta; order Coleoptera; family Brentidae; genus Oxystoma; species Oxystoma pomonae. The sequence continues at coordinate 72,349,074 of OY998166.1, read as the reverse complement.
GACAACATTTTTTAATTTAATGGGCAATCATTTTCTCGTTAAGTAATATTACTTTTTCTGTTCAACCAGTTTTCCATGTCTTTCCGAAAAGGCTGCCATATTTATGGAAAGAAAAATGGACGAAAGTATTCCATTATTAGAGGGTATGTCACTGCAGAGAAATGGGGAAAAGATCAATTACCGGCAAGCTAGAAACCTTAAAGGCAAGTGAGTGTCTTTTAAAATTATTGCATACATACATACATTTTTGTGTGTGTGTCTTTTTATCCCTCAGTGAATTTTAGTCCTCGCGCTTCGCTCAAGCTTCAAATATTTTGCCACGGAATAAAAACTGCTACGTTCGTCCCTAGTTATATCATGTACCGATACTATTATTGCTGCCACAAGCAAAAATGTTTACTATATTACTAACTATTAAAAAAATCTATTCGTTCTGTCAACGTCGACCAACCAATGTATTGGTAGTGTCTTATCCCAGCAAACAAGGTTCCCTCGGGCTTTCGTCGGCCCGATGTCGATTGCCGAATTTGCCGTCATCGGCTCGACGTCGATTTACGACTTCGGACCAGCAGTATTTTTTGTCCGCTTTGCGATGTAGGCCCAATGTATGTTTGCCGACGCAACGTTAGACTGTAGCTCGCCGTCGGACCAATAATAAATTTTACTTTTTTACCACATGGTACCGAACATCCGCCCATAAAGCTGCTTAATTTGGTCGGTCTAACGTAGGCAAGCTGGTCTCGGCCCGAAATCGGTAAACTATTCCGACATTGGTTTCCTAAAGTGGTCCAACGTCGGCGATTGACGAAAGTCCGTCGGTGGTAGCTTAAAGCGGCCCGACAATGGCAAACCACAAAGGTCCGATAATGGGTGGATAATAATAAGGCCCCACATCAGCCTCTCAAAGCGGCCCGACGTCGGTGATTGACAAAGGTCCGTCGGTGGTTGCTTTAAGTCAGACATTGGCAAACTACAAAGTTTCGATAATGCGGGTGCTTAACCAATCGGGCTGGTTTAAGTTTCTTGTCAAGTCCGCATTTTAGTTTTGAAATATCTATGCTCATTACATATATAATATTATCTTCCACTGTACAGGGAACATAGTGACATTAGCGCCATCTCTACATACTAGGAAGAAACTATTAAGCAGTTTAAAAATTTTAAGGTGACGTAATCGGACCATCGTCGGTTGCCGATTCTCGACCAATCAAACAAAGTTCCAATCGGACCATCGTCGGCCCTAAAGCAGATAAAGTGGTCGTCGGCATAAAGTCGACTATAGGAAATCGGGCCATCGTCAGTTGCCGATTCTTGACCGATTAAACAAAGTTCCAATCGGACCATCATCGGCCCTACAGCAGATAAAGTAGTCGTCGGCATAAAGTCGACTATAGTAAATCGGGCCATCGTCAGTTGCCGATTCTCGACCGATTAAACAAAGTTCCAATCGGACCATCATCGGCCCTAAAGCAGATAAGGTTTGCGTTGGCATAATGTCGACTATAGTAAATCGAGCTATCGTTAGTTGCCGATTCTCGTCCGATTAAACAAAGTTCCAATCGGACCGTCGTCGGCCTTAGAGCAGATAAAGTGGGCGTCGGCATTAAGTCGACTATAGTAAGTCGGGCCATCGTTGGTCCTATAGTGGTGTTGGAATAAAGTCGACTGTAGTAATGTGGACCTCTGTCAGTTGCCGATTATTGACCGAAAACTGAAAATCGCAATCTGTCTAACATAGGGTCAGCGTGTAGTCGCCGATGCCGAAACACTGGCGACGTTGTCAACATTGGCCCGATTCAATGCCGACGATTTGTGTTTGCTGGGATACTACCATCATCAAGGATTCCTGGTTTGAGCTCTTAAGTAACGGTTTTGGCGCACTAGGTACCAATAAAAATTAAAATCTGGGGCGAGTTAATGAACTAGTAACAGCAGTATGGACGTAGATAGAGGGTATTTTGTATCTACGGTATGGAGAAAGAAAATGGGTGCGAAACCAATGGTTGAAAAATGACATTTCTCAGGTAAGAACTTATTTTTGAAAAGATATTTTTTTATGCCCTCCTTACTACAAGGGTAGGTATCATTAGTTAAATAAATGGCGCAAGCAGACATGTATAGCCGTCCATAAATTTAAAAAAAAAATTTCAAAATATTTTTTTAGGAAAATTCTATTATCTATCTTAATGTGAAAACCGCGCTAGCGGCTACGGTTCGTGAGTTACAATTTTTTTAAAAGTTTAATGCCCCTTCCTACCCTCTTGCCAACCCCTCAAACCCACCAAAAATGAATCAGCTCTGCTTCTGGTGACAAATAATTTTTGTGCCAAATTTGATAAAAATCGGTTATGCAGTTTTTGAGTCATCGTGTTAAGCTTTTTAGTTAAAACTGTAGTTTTTTAACCAGGTGTTTCGCATATATTTGCTTTATCCATGCTGCTGATATTAGTCTATTGACTCGCCACCCCCCCCGTTTAAATTTTTATTGGTACTTGTTTCACCAAAACCGTTACTTCAGAGCTTAAACTAGGAACGCCTGAGGATGATAGTATAAAATACCGAAATATGTCGGGTTTTCGATAATAACTAATAAATTTTTTTGGTTTTTTAAACTTACTGGTTGGTTTAAAACAGGTTTAAAAGAAAAAAAATACATATTTTTTTATTTTTGACTTTAAAAAAAATGAAACCACGTATTTACAACCCTTTTATGATCTCTACTAAGCTATAACCACGTATATCTCCAGTGCTAAGAAAAAAACACGTAAAGTCTGTGGATTTTATGGCTTTTGCCCATCAGGACTGCTCGAATAGGATATGTTATTTTACCGTATGTGCCTATTTTATCTGCAAAACGCACAATTATTAATTATTGTGTTTTATTTTTTGGTATTTTAATCCATATTTTGAATCTTTATCTATAGTCAAAAAAATCATTTGTCTGTATTACACCTAGAACGTTTTTAGAGACTTTATTCTGACGGCAGTATTCATTTAACCCCCCCCTTCAAACTAGAAACCCTTGATGATGGGAGTATAAAATAACAAAATATTCCTGGTTTTCGATACAAACTTCTAAAATTACTGAAGAAAAACCATAATTTATTTGATTTAAATGTCAACTTTACCATTATATAATTTTGACGAATTTTTGTAGGTTTTGACAGATTAAGAAATTGTTTTCTAAACTTTTTTCAAACCCATGTGATATCCTTGGATCTGGGTTCGACGGCTAGGGGATTCCGAGATGGGGGATTCGGGATGATGGGTGGCGGTGGAGGAGGAAAAATGAAGAAGGGAATGATGAAGGAAAAGGAGTACATGCAGTATGCTTTCATGGTCTTATTAGGTAATTATTATCTCGCTTATTGCCGATTGAACCGCAGCGCAGTGTTAATTCTGGTTTAAATTTAATTGAGGTTTAGAATGCGATACCTTACTATTTAAAGTTCGTTGTGTAAGTACATTCTAAACCCCAATTATATTTAAATCAGGTTTAACACTGGATGCTATTAGGCATATACATTTCAAATGTGAAAAGGCGCTTTTTACTGGATCTTATATTAGATAAAATTGCATTTCCAACGACAGCTTCCGCTTGTATTTGCTGCTTCTAGAATAACATTTTAATATTTTTTTTTAGTAAACTTCTTAAATGAAAGAGCCAAGGTCCTCTTCCAATAATACCAATTATGAATTTGAATTCTTATTTTATTAATGCGCTGCCAAAATACTCGGAGAAATTTGACAAGATTTTACCAGATTTAATATGTTTTTGATGCGGTTTGTGAAACATTCCTCATAGGATCTCTTAAAATCTTGTCAATTCTCGTGAGCGAAAAATGATTTCTTGTGAAATATGATAAAAGCTGATCAGTTTTCATAAGTTTTCACGAGGCAAATAATCTAGCTGGGCAAATCTCGTCAAGCTCTAGTCAAATCTCTTGATATCTGTTGAAGACTTGAACAGATTTTAAGAGTTTTGACGCGGTTTTTTTGGCAGGGTGGAAGCAGCAAATACAAGAGAAAGGTGTCGTTGAAAATGCAATTTTATCTAGTATAAGATCTAGTGAAAGAAGGGACCTTTTTTTGTTATGTCCGTAACAGTGGCGTAACAATTAAAGAGTTTTGTTACATTTTGAAATTTTCTAGCTAAGAAAATTGGACTACGCCACTGGAAAAATTTAATTTTCTGTTATAATTTAGTTCATTGTCCTTAGATCAACCCTGCCAAGTTTGGTACTAGTAGGTTGAGAAATCTTGATGAAAAAGCTAAAAAGGGATATGCAAGAAATTCAAAATTGGCATCATTTTGGCTTGGGTTTTTTCAATTTTTCTTGGAGAAGGAGTGGTTTAAGCTACGCTATCACTATTTACTTATTGATAGAAAATTAAATTTACAACATTTTTCGTATTTGTCACTTTTGACAGTCTGTCACCGTTTCGGAGTTATCCAAGAAAAACGCTTTTTTGGAGTTTTTTGGTAGTAGTAGAAATGGGGACCTTTAGTATGTTAAACGGTGGACCTTCTTAAGCTTAAGTTAATAAGAAAAAGTTTGGGTTCTAATTTTTTCCTCCATTTTTTCTATGTAACTTAGCCTAAATACTTAAAACGCTGTATTTTTTAGGTATCTTTGGTTTAACGGGACCAATTGTGATGAAAGTCATTGCCGTGATGGCGGCCAAAGCTCTACTCGCTGCGAAAGCGGCTCTTATCATTGTCGGCTCAGTAGCTCTGAAACAACTTTTCGAAAAAGAACACCACAAACCTTCTGTAAAAATTCAGACCATTGAGGAACACCCTCATTCACACCAGGAAGAAGAGGAATACGACCGAATGGGCTACTATGGAACTTATGGCGGGACGCAATATTACCATAGTCCATATTCGGCTTATGGACTCCATAATAGCCCCGCCGTTGTGGAAACGAATAAGATCAATATTAGCAAGTAATGTGTAAAAATTTAGGTAGTTTTTTTTTAATTAAAATGCGATGTTTAAATTATTTGTTAACAGCATACATTATTAGATTTTTCAGTGAATCCTTGTATTTTCTTGAAGAAGCCGAAAAAAATCAAGTAAGGCTTGCACATTCGAACAATCCGTTGGACTTGCATTGATTACGTCAGTAAAGGAACTGCTTGGTTATTTCATATTTAATATTGCAAAATAGTTAAAGGTAATAAAATCAATACTCAACCTGGGTTTATGCAGGAAAATATAAAACTGAATTAAAAATTAAATTAAATTAAAAATAGGAACCTGGTGATGGTCTATATAGGAAATAAAATTAAAATAAGAATGATATTAAACCAAAACCAAATAACTTTAGCTCATGCATATTAAAAATGTGTCATCTGTCTCTTTTCATTATTTGTCATTTTTAAAGAATTTTCTGTTTTCATTTGAAATTGCCAGTTTTTTGCTAAAAATCAGCAGCGAATGGTGGTCCAGGTCACATACCTTAATTTATTAATTAATTTACTTAGCTTTTTATAGGAAAATACATTTTCAAGTGTTCAAAAAAAAAAGTGTGGTTATACGTAAAAAAATCAATGTTTCTTGACATGCGCACAACTGTTTTCAGATAAAATTGAGTTGACCGTGTCTTAATTTTAATTTTATTTGCTTATTATTTTTATTTTTCACTGTATAAACGTTTACGTGTTTTGTAGGTTTAACTCTTATTTTTATTTTTTATTTAATTTATTTATTGAATTAGTTTTATTTTCTCCTGTATAAACCCAGCTTCAGTGCAGGGTACAGGATGTAAAACCATGAGTTTTAAAAAAGGAAAACAAAATCTCATGTAGGGGATTTTCATAAAAAAATCTGAAAAATAAATGATTTCTAAGAAGCCTTCTTTCTTTTTTCTCGCCGCAAACCTTCTCTAAAAGTTCAGACCATTGAGGAACACCCTCATTCAGACCTCGAAGAAAAAGAATAAGATCAAATGAGCTGCTATGGAACTTATGGCGGGACGCAATATCACCACTAGTAGTAGTCCATATACGGCTTACCATGGGCTCCATAATACGCCCGCCGCGACGTTTCGACACTTTATTCGAAGTACAGGGCAACAAGTTTAATCTGCCTTATACAAAAAAATCTTTACCAATTGTGAATACATATTACACAGAATAGAGGATCTTGACGAACAAGTATAAAAAAAAACACTTTAAGGCTATAGTTTCTCCCCAGATTTTAAGTAAAAAAAAGTACAACTGACAACGCCTTGTTCTTTAATTTTTTAGTATTTTGCCAGAGTGCACAGGGAAAACTAAACATCAGAATTAGCTGAAATTTTGCAGGGGTGATCATTTTTAAATGCTTACCAAAAATATCTGAAGGATTTTTCAAAATTCTCAATTATTTTTTCTTCAAAATAAAAGCTCTGGTGCTGTCATCTATCCAAAAGCCTCAAAATAATTGCGGTTTAGAAGAAACCCAATTTACAAAAAAATAAAGAAAAACTCACAATTTCCTCTGGATTACATTTTTCCTTTTTATATTTCCTTGCTTTAGCGAAAATAAAAACTATAGTCCTTTTTTCTAAAAGCCTGATGTGCACTCCGGAAAAGAAAACCCGAGAGAAAACCGATCAATCAATCACACTTCATTGAATTTGGGAGACACACGCAGTTCAAGTGTTGGCCGATAGACTGCAGAATTTATACGATTCCATGGTAACTGCAGGTGTTTTGTCAACAAACTTTAAATCGGGCCGCAGTGGGACAGAAGAGTATTTTTACGTTTTCTGACAGAAAACCATTTGAGGTTATGTTTATCTTTAAAAATGTGTTTTCAAAAACATTGTTCTAAAACAAATATATATGAAACCACTCCGCGTGTGCGGTCGCCCGCCGAAAAAGACCTAGCGCTGCGCGGGCATTACTATCAAAAAACTTTACTGGCTCGCTGGGATTACTAGAAATTCGCATAGAAACATTCGGCGCCCATAACCCCACATAATTTTGTTTTTATTTTGATTCAAACATTTTTTTTTTAAATTTAAATTATTGCGGCATCCTTATGTGCAATTGTACCAGTGAAATCTTGAAGTACCAAGAATAGATTTTAGAACCTCAGTTTCAAAAACACACGGGTACTTGAGTACTAACAAAACAGGTCAGTAAAGCTCCATTTAGAGATTTTTAAATCTGCATGCTTTTAAGTTGGTTTGGTTGGTTAATGGTTTTCTTTTATTTTAGTATTTTACTTGGTTTTTTAGCGGCGCAGAACGCCAAAAGTCAAAATAAGTAACCTAACCCCAAATTTTTGCCCGGTGCTAAAAAATCTCTGGATAAACGTAAATAAAGTCTCCGTGTTGCCATGGAAAACAAATTCAATGACGTAAAATTTTGCAAAAAATCAGGTCGAAATTATAGTTAAATTGATTTCCCGTACAGTGTTGTTAAAAACAATTCCCCAGATTGTAACTACGACCTTAATTAATACTATAGCAAATTATATCAACTCTCATAAATTATCAAAAAGTTTTTTGGACAATAAACTATAATTTCAACATAAAAAAATTGGCGCTGGAAAGCACGGATAGTCCACCATACAATCAATTATTTTATAATAGAATCGTAGATTTCTCCAGGGTGAAGCAGTTGAATCATAGTAGGTAGAAGGAAAGAAAGTCCTGTATGCTTCACAAATATTTTATTTCAATAAACACGACGCGTTTTGATTTTTTCTTTAAAAAATCATTTTCAAGTGTGCATTCTGTAATACAATAAAAACGAGTGTTTCAAAATTAAATTTAAATAAAAAAATAAAAAAGAGTACTTACAGAACGTCAAAAATCCATCATTAAGGGTAAAATTTAGGACACAAACTACACATAATTAAAATAATAAATAAAACATGTCGGACAGTTAAAAACACCTTAGTTAAACATACACTAACAACAAATTTAAAAAAAAGACAAAGGAAACGAGAATAATAAATAAAATTCGAAACGAAACAACGAGCGGCATCTAACAGTTTAAAAACTAATTAAAAAATATAAATAAAACTGTCGAGACGGAACAAAGATAAAAAACAAGAAAACTATTTAAAATTATTGATAACTGACAGATGTAGGATCATTTTCCAACTTCGCTATTTCAAAATTCTCCAAAAAATTCAATTTCCTGCCCTTGTGAGCACCATGTAACATTTTAAAATTATTCTCCAAATTAAAAGTGTGAGCCGTCTCTCGCTTTTTTTTAAATTTGTTGTTAGTGTATGTTTGACTAAGGTGTTTTTAACTATCCGATATGTTTTATTTATTATTTTAATTATGTGTAGTTTGTGTCCTAAATTTTATCCTTAATGATGGATTTTTGACGTTCTGTAACTACTCTTTTTTATTTTTTTATTTAAATTTAATTTTGAAACACTCGTCTTTATTGTATTACAGAATGCACACTTGAAAATGATTTTTTAAAGAAAAAATCGAAACGCGTCGTGTTTACTGAAATAAAATATTTGTGAAGCATACAGGACTTATTTCTTTCCTTCTACCTACTACAATTATTTTATGTTGAAAGGAAATGAAAATATCTCAAAAACTGTAGCTTTGAAAGATTTGAACCTTATAACAAAATTTTGGGGTAATATTTACGAAAACTAAAATCTGAAAACCGCATATCAATAGCTGTTTTACTTCTAAAGTTATGATTTTTTAAAATATATTTTAACGTTTTTTCAAATACTTTATAATAAAATTTGTAGTCCATATTCATGGAAATTTAAATCTGAACACTGTATATCGCTACTTGCTTATGTTCCAAAGTTACAATTTTTTAAAATATTTTATCCGCCTTTTCCCCCCTTCAACCCCCATCACCCTACCCAAAAGTTAATCAGTGCATGGTCAGCCGATAGAGGATTTTTGTACCAAATTTCGTTAAAGTCGATTAAGGCGTTCTTGAGTTATCGTGTATACAGACAGACAACAGACCGACAGACAACTTTTTTTTCACCCCATTTTTTGCATCACTTTTTGTCTAAAACTGCTCTGCCGATAAACTTTTTCCTTGTTTTAGATTATATGCTGTAGATAAATAGCTACTTTAGATCCCTTCGATAAGCAATATTTTGCCTTAAACTTAATGTGGCCAGAGCTGATCTCGCTCATGTTTTGTTTCACGAAGATTAACAGGCCAAATTTCCAGGCAATAATGGCCACTATTTCCTGAAAGACGGACGCGAGTGGATAGATAGGTCTTTGGACACAATAAAATTAGCCTAATTTTGTACCTAGTAGTGACATATAAAGTGTTTCATCAGCGAATAGCTCACAAGTAGGAGTTCCGAAACTTTTAATTTGACAGTGTGATTCTGCCTGTGAACTATAGCTATTTAACGTATGGTGGTGGAATTTTTTTTGGAAACAGTATTTTTAAAAACAAATTTTTTAAAGGCATTTCTTCAAAATATAAATCAAATGAGAATTATACCAACAGAAAAACTATTGGATCCACTGACTGATTTTAGACACAGTCCATCCGCACTCGTCGGGCTAAAACAAACTATTCCAAATACACCGGAGTACCACAAGAATACATACCGGGAGCGACTTAGAGACTAGACGCAAATACGTGTTTCACCCTTGTTAGGGATCATTAGGGCGCCATAAGTTTTTATAGACGAATAATACGAACGATCAAATCAACAAGCCATAGACAAATGCTCGGCAAACACAAAATACTTTTCGAACAAAAATTTGTTCAAATTACGATTTTTTTTATTTGTATTTTTTTTTCGGAAAAGTACCTTATCAAAATTTTTATTTATTTATTATTTATTTTTGGGAAATATTTGATGTTTTGATCGAAAATTCTATAAAAGTCTATAGAAGTTTATTATCTACACTTCATCCCAAATTCAATCGGAACAGTTTCTGTGTATAAATGTCACGGGCCATATTGAAATTAGTCCGCAGAATTTGGGATCGACAGAAAGCGTAAATGCCAAAAATCACAACTCTAGAAATTTCCCCGGAAAATCTTCCACTTAATAATTTTCAGAAATAACCTTGTGAATTTACAGTTAAATTTGTACAACGAAAATTTCCGAAAAAAATTCCGCGACACAAAATTAACGCTAATTAATGCACCTTAAAGGTTTGAAATTAAATTAAATTCACATGATACAAGCTCTGCAAAATGTCACAGAATGAAAGGTCAAAACCGACTCTACTTAAAGCCGACCAACTCCTAACTGTTACCGATTAAGTTTTTTTTTATCGATGATAAAAGCACATTGAAACGGTAGGAATTGATCGCGCCTTAAGTAGAGTAGGCTGGTAAAAACGGATGTATTTATCAGCGATCTAGCAACGTCAGATGCGTATGCTGTTGTAAGTTTTTGGCTAATTTGTTCCCCACCTTTTTATGCTGAGGAGAAAGTTGTGAACAACGGCCCTTAAGGGCTATTTCTAAAGTTCGAGCGGATAACTTTTAACTTCTTAAGAGACGTCACAATGTTTTTTTTGCACTGTTGTACATGAGCGTTTTAGTGTGCATAGTAAACTTTACTTTTTGGGGATGTACAGACAACTCTATTTTTCAGAAATATAATAAGATTTTTTTGCAATTGTTAAAGTTAAAATCCATTGTGATATAATATACGGTTAAACAGTCCTACACTAATACAAGAGTTTTGAGTGAAAATTTACTGTAGTAATTTACAATAGTCCAGGAACCTCCGGCTTATATCCTGAATCCTGCTATCCACCTATCCATTATACTATTGGTTTGATTCTTATCTTCCACACATTTTGAAGTTTAGTTAACGTAGTAATTGTGACTATTTTCTTTGGATTGTACTATTTGAACTTTCTTGGTGGATAATTTATTTCGTTCTGTTGTCTGTTTAAGCCAATTTTGGCTTTTATAGTAAAATGTGACCCGGTTTTTTGCGTGGAATGTTCGACGTAAGCGGCGAATTTCTTAGAAAAACGCGCTTTCTTGCTGGAAGTGTATGCTTGAACAGGGAGAGGCATAAATCGCTATATAGTATAATGCAAAAAAGGAAACCGTTTAAAATATTTATATATATTTAAAATAGCGAACGATCACATATCGTATGACTTTCAAGAACACACGGTCCTACATGGATCTCGATCTCGTTAACTGTTTAGTTTTTAATAATTTCTTAAACGACAAACATCGGGATCGGTAGTGCGCGCTATATCTATAGGTATAAAAATAGTTGGTGTGTGGAAACTTTTTTAGTAATTGTTAAAATACTTTGGTTGTTTTTGAATTTAAATATTTTTTATTTATTTTGGATAAGAAGATAAGAAAAATTGCTTAAAATAAATCCCCGTTTTCACAAAAGAAATTGTTGAAGAATAATAATTTTTAAAATTATTATTCGTCAACAATTTCAAGAGTTATAGGAAAATTTTTTGGAAAACTTTATTAAAATTTATGAAAAATTATTTTGGAAAACTTTATAAAAAATATGTTCAATCTTTTAATACACAACTTTTGAAATCAAGAAAAAATATTTTGAATATTTAAATTTTCAAAATCAGTTAACTAAAATTATTATGACAATCTTTTAGTTGCCTGCTAAAAAGAAAATACTTTGAAAAAGTATCGAAAGAAAAAAAAAGTTGAAATAAACTTGTGTTTGTGTCTATATTTTATTTATACACGACGTTTCGATCAGTACAATCTCTGATCGTCTTCAGGTGCAAACTACGAGTGTAGACGATCAGAGATTGTACTGGTCGAAACGTCGTGTATAAATAAAATATAGACAATGGAAGTCCGAAACACAGAGTTCATTTAAAATACATCATTGTCTCAAAATTTGAAAAAAAAATTATTTTAAAATTTACGTTTTTTTTTTAAAAGTTATTTTTAATTTACTTTACTGCTTTTGAAACAAAAAAGGAAACCATTTAAAATATTAATTTATAAGCACTTTTTGTGGAAAGAAAATATTTTGCAAATTATTAAAACAAAATTATTTTATAACTTTGGGATATTGAGATATATTATTTTTTGTTTTAAACAAAAATTAATAACTCTTTTTTTTTAAATTAAATAATTTGATTTTACATTTTCGACCTTTCACAAAGTTAGTAAGGTATATCATTTGTTTGTCTTAGCTAACTAAAAACATTAAATTGTTGATTTTTAAATTCTGTACTGATTAAAAGTTTAGTAAGATGTCTTTACTTGTAAGATTGTTTTACTGTTTCCAAGCTTAGGAAGCGTTTTAATGGCCGAAATTGGATTATGCTTGGGGACTCTGGCCGTTGAATAGAGCCAAGTGCAGTAACTCACCCCGAAACGGCACCTATGAGAAATCCCAAGTTTCATATATTCGAATCAGAGTAATTTGTAGTAATCCTTGAAATTGTTTAATTGACCATTTGGTAAATGGCAGTTTCGAAACTGTAAGCTGATCAATTATTTTAAAGGATTATGTTTGGTTTGTTTATTTTCAAAACCTTCTTTGCTAGACGACACCAATTCAATTGACAAAGAATAATATGAAGACTCAAATATTTTAAAATATTTTTTTTTATGTCAAAATCTCTCTAATATTTTGACAATAGATAAATCACCAGTTGACAAATAGTTAAGTATTCGAAAGTGAATTTGAAGAAAAAGTAATCCCTAGAGATATACTGAAGGCCGCTAAAGAGGCGAAGACGAATCTTTTGCCGGCCAAATCAAGAAAACTATACGTAAAAACCTATAAAGATTATGTTTTGTGGTGTACTGGTAAAAACATTCCGGAAAGTAACCTAATCGTAAAAGAAGACGCCTTACTTGCATACTTCAACGAAAAAGTGAAACAACACAAGCCGTCTTCCCTAAAGAGTTATTATAGTTATTATTTTTTTACTATAGGTAATTTTATTGTTGCGTTCGTTTAATAAAAATTATTGAAACAAAAATTTGCATTTTTTCGTCTAAAAATTTAAGAAAAGAATATTACAAAAAAATAAAGAATGACTGTTTTTCATAAATAATTAAAAAAGCCCCTAAATTTAACACATGCATGCCTTAAAATAAGTTTTAACGCCCGCGGGCGGTAAAGTACTGGTTTAACGCCCTCAGGCGTTAAAGTGCTTTATTAGGCCCTAAAATGCGTTGTACATAAAATAGTTTAAAGAACCCCGCACAACTTGGATGTGTGGAACTCTGGGTTTCGGTCGATTTTGATAATTGATATGTTGAAAGCTGTAGTACTAGCGTTCAACATATCAGCATTAGCAAAATTTAGATTTAAAAGGTGTACCCCCCCAACTAGCAATTTGTCGACGACTCAACGTTGTGCACCGCGTGCCAACGTTGCGTCGCAACGTTTACTTTTACTCAAACACCACCCACTTTTGCACCAATTTGGTGGATGATTTTTTGGTTGAGTCAACGTCCCGATCGCGACTACAGTTGAAGTAATAGTTCAATGGGTTTTGGAGTACAATTATTTGTTCAAAATATTGTTCATTACGTAAAATGATAATTAAAACCATAATATTATTAAAATAAAATGATATTCTATGTCATATATCATGTTTTGCATCATCAAAACATGCGAACCAATGCCAAAATATATAAACAGACGGTAGTTTACTGTCAAATGTGCAGGTCGTAGCTTTAAAAAACAAGCGCGCCCTCGATTAAGATGATTTTATGAAACTAAAAAAAAATCATGACTTAAAACTCGCTTCGAAAAACCTCTGAAGGTGTTGCTTAGGATTCCTAAGAACAAAATACGAATTTTTACACGCAAAAAGATCGTAGTTTATTGTAGAAAAAGGTAAAAAAAAATTTATGTTTGTTTACATATTAGCATACAGTGGTTTTTACAATCAATCATGGCGGCACTTATTAGTTTCTATGACAACCAAAGGAGTCCCGTATCTCGACCGCTGTAACTACTTAACTTTGTTTTGAACTGATCCCCTAACTTAAAAGACGCGAACACGCCTCAATTTTTACCCAATCGAAATTGCTCCACAGTTTGGCTTTCTGCTGCTCACTTAATTTCCGTCCTTGTTGTTTACACAGGACCTTCCTTTTTCTTTTCCGCCACACAGAAGATGACACATTTTGATCCGGTATATCAGCTAAATGCTAGGCTAAAGTCTTCTGCGACTATAAAATATCGAAGAATATTTATACAATTTGTTCCTTTTCATAGCGCAAAATGTTGAAACAAAACTAATAGAAACTCTACAAAACACTTTTGACGTTTGTATGACAGACAGCAGTGCTCCAAAATTGGTTTGTTGCAAACGTAACAGAAAACTTGGTTAGATGAAAACAGGCGTGCCCGCGTCTCCAACAAACGGGCCAGAAAACGTGGGGCAAATTGAGCAATTTTCGGTTTAGCACACACCGATTTGCAGTCGGCGCCTTCACAACTAAGGAATTACTGTTAGTAAAATAGACGGTCATAAATAGTTGTGATGGTGACTGCAGTTGTGATAAACGTTTAGGCGTCGTATAATAGTCGAAGTTATCGACGGTCGCCCTGATAACTATTCTTTATCCGTAAAACAACGTTTAAAATTAGTGCAACTCTAATTTTTACAACTTGCACAACTAAAAATTGCTAGTTTGAAAGTTTGAGACAATGATGTGTTTGAAATTAACTCTGTGTTTCGGACTTCCATTGTCTATATTTTATTTATACACGACGTTTCGATCAGTACAATCTCTGATCGTCTTCAGGTGCAAATTACAATCAATTCCTAAGGCTACGTACTTATATACTATGAGAAATCACTCAACCTTGAAGTTTAAGAAGTTGGCTCCGCCCAAGGAGGGGCTTCCAAATATTTGGGATTTCAACACTTGGTTTACTGAAAAATACCCTGATTCTGCCCAATAAAGGCAGCTTCAAGGAATTTTCGTTTCTTCCAGTGTGACTCCTTGTGCAAAACCTTTGCTTCTGCCCACTTCATTCGGTGTTGTTTTGACCATGCATGTTCGGCAATTCCTGATTTCGTGGTTTCACCTTTTTGGGTATTCGTCTGATGTTCCTTAAGCCTAACAGATAGTGGTCTTTTAGTTTCGCCTATGTATGATTCACCACACTCACAAGGAACTTGGTAAATGCATTCCTTATTTTGTTTGTTCTCCGGTTTTGTTTTACTAAGAAGGCTTCGAATTGTATTACTAGATTTAAAAGCTGTTTTAATATTAAAGTTTTTCGCTACTCTTCGAATTTTCTCTGATACTCCTTTAACGTATGGGATTGTAAGGAATGCATTTGCCTGGTTTTGGTCATGTAATCTCTGTCCTGTTTGTTGAAATTTAGAAATAGTATCTGTTATAAGTTTCAGGCTGTAATCATTCTGCTGCAGATCCTTCTTAATGTTTCTTATTTCGATTTCCAAGTCATGAGAATTGTTACAAATTTGAACGGCTCTGTTATACAAAGTTTTGATTATGCCTCGTTTGGTTGTAGCAGAATGATTTGAACCTTGATTTAAATATTGTCCTGTGTGAGTGGGTTTACGATAGACTGTTGTTCTGATGTCGCTTTCTACTCGTGTGACCAGTACATCAAGAAAAGGAATTTGACAATTTTGCTCCAACTCCATTGTGAATTTAATGGTGGGTCTTATGTTATTTAGGTGGTGAAGAAATTCTGAAAGTTGTTGGTCATTTCCGGTCCAGACAATAAAAGTATCATCAACATATCTCAGCCAGAGTTTAGGTTTATATGTTGCGGTATCAACCGCGTGTGATTCGAACCACTCCATGTAAATATTGGCCACCACTGGCGAAAGCGATGAACCCATTGGCAGACCGTCTTCCTGAGCATAAAACCTATCTTTCACTTGAAAATAAGAGTTATGTAGGCAGCACTCCAACAACTCCATCACTCCCTCCAGCGGTAGGCTGGTACGTTCATAAAGGGATTCGTCATCAACCAGTCTCTTTCTAATAATATCTAGCGATTCCTTTATTGGGACATTGGTGTATAGACTTTCGACATCAAAACTGACAAGTCTATCCTCGGTTCCTAAAACAAAAGATTTAAGAATATTAACAAAATGGTTTGAATTTTCTACAAATGAAGCGGTCTTGCCTGCAAGAGGTTGAATAATTTTCAAAAGGAATTTAGACAGATTGCTTGTTGGAGAATTTCTGGAACTTGTAATTGGGCGTAAGGGCATTGCATCTTTGTGAATTTTGGGAAGTCCGTATAGATGAGGAGGCTTGCTATAATGTGGTGTAAGTTGAGATCTTGTATTGTCCGGAATATATCTGGAATACTTTTTCAAAATTCTATAAACCTTACTTTCGATTGATTGCGTCGGATCTTTTGGGAGAAGTTTATAGTTTCCTTTAGCAAGTACCTCTTCAACTTTCTGGTCATAGGTTTCCGTGTCCAAAATCACTGTTGCATTGCCCTTGTCTGCCGGTAAGATTTTAATTGATTTGTCCTTTTGAAGATTCTTCAACGCGATTTTCTCTGTTTTGCTTATATTAGAGGCATGCTTAATAGGTTTGTCAATAATGGTCCTTACCTGATGTCTGAACTCGTCGGCGTCTTGTCGTGGAAGAGGATGACCTTCTATGGCGGTGATGATATCGATGGTAGGTATCTTCTTAGGAGCGATGGAAAAGTTAAGTCCTTTGGCAAGTAAGTTTTCTTCTATGGGTGTCAATGTCTTCTTTGACCCATTCACGATGGTTCTTACAGCGTCGGTGGTCGATTGGCTTTGTGGCTGTTGATGGGCGAATTTCCTTTGGTGCTTTGCTTGCCAAGTCTGTCGTAGATGGTCGCAGGTTCGTGTAATTTTGTCCAGAATCGGTTGATAATCTTCCTCCATAGTATATTCTCGAATCTCCTGAAACCGTTGTCTCAGTTCTTCTGCCAGTAAGGACTTGTTCCAGCGATGAAAGCTGATTTGGGACCGTATAAGCGCTTTACTGGCGTCATCTAGAATCCGCTGAACTCTTTGTCCTGGAAATGATGCCTTAAGACGAAATGCAACCGGAATAATGTTGCTGTCTCTTGCTTGGCATAGGAATTCGATGTGCGTGTCTTCTTTGGTATGCTTAATTAAAGTTTTCTCGTAGCCTCGAAAAAGATCGCTGATACCGGGTCCGTACCGGGATTCCAACGTTTGTTTGAAAGTTTGAGACAATGATGTGTTTGAAATTAACTCTGTGTTTCGGACTTCCATTGTCTATATTTTATTTATACACGACGTTTCGATCAGTACAATCTCTGATCGTCTTCAGGTGCAAACTACAATCAATTCCTAAGGCTACGTACTTATATACTATGAGAAATCACTCAACCTTGAAGTTTAAGAAGTTGGCTCCGCCCAAGGAGGGGCTTCCAAATATTTGGGATTTCAACACTTGGTTTACTGAAAATACCCTGATTCTGCCCAATAAAGGCAGCTTCAAGGAATTTTCGTTTCTTCCAGTGTGACTCCTTGTGCAAAACCTTTGCTTCTGCCCACTTCATTCGGTGTTGTTTTGACCATGCATGTTCGGCAATTCCTGATTTCGTGGTTTCACCTTTTTGGGTATTCGTCTGATGTTCCTTAAGCCTAACAGATAGTGGTCTTTTAGTTTCGCCTATGTATGATTCACCACACTCACAAGGAACTTGGTAAATGCATTCCTTATTTTGTTTGTTCTCCGGTTTTGTTTTACTAAGAAGGCTTCGAATTGTATTACTAGATTTAAAAGCTGTTTTAATATTAAAGTTTTTCGCTACTCTTCGAATTTTCTCTGATACTCCTTTAACGTATGGGATTGTAAGGAATGCATTTGCCTGGTTTTGGTCATGTAATCTCTGTCCTGTTTGTTGAAATTTAGAAATAGTATCTGTTATAAGTTTCAGGCTGTAATCATTCTGCTGCAGATCCTTCTTAATGTTTCTTATTTCGATTTCCAAGTCATGAGAATTGTTACAAATTTGAACGGCTCTGTTATACAAAGTTTTGATTATGCCTCGTTTGGTTGTAGCAGAATGATTTGAACCTTGATTTAAATATTGTCCTGTGTGAGTGGGTTTACGATAGACTGTTGTTCTGATGTCGCTTTCTACTCGTGTGACCAGTACATCAAGAAAAGGAATTTGACAATTTTGCTCCAACTCCATTGTGAATTTAATGGTGGGTCTTATGTTATTTAGGTGGTGAAGAAATTCTGAAAGTTGTTGGTCATTTCCGGTCCAGACAATAAAAGTATCATCAACATATCTCAGCCAGAGTTTAGGTTTATATGTTGCGGTATCAACCGCGTGTGATTCGAACCACTCCATGTAAATATTGGCCACCACTGGCGAAAGCGATGAACCCATTGGCAGACCGTCTTCCTGAGCATAAAACCTATCTTTCACTTGAAAATAAGAGTTATGTAGGCAGCACTCCAACAACTCCATCACTCCCTCCAGCGGTAGGCTGGTACGTTCATAAAGGGATTCGTCATCAACCAGTCTCTTTCTAATAATATCTAGCGATTCCTTTATTGGGACATTGGTGTATAGACTTTCGACATCAAAACTGACAAGTCTATCCTCGGTTCCTAAAACAAAAGATTTAAGAATATTAACAAAATGGTTTGAATTTTCTACAAATGAAGCGGTCTTGCCTGCAAGAGGTTGAATAATTTTCAAAAGGAATTTAGACAGATTGCTTGTTGGAGAATTTCTGGAACTTGTAATTGGGCGTAAGGGCATTGCATCTTTGTGAATTTTGGGAAGTCCGTATAGATGAGGAGGCTTGCTATAATGTGGTGTAAGTTGAGATCTTGTATTGTCCGGAATATATCTGGAATACTTTTTCAAAATTCTATAAACCTTACTTTCGATTGATTGCGTCGGATCTTTTGGGAGAAGTTTATAGTTTCCTTTAGCAAGTACCTCTTCAACTTTCTGGTCATAGGTTTCCGTGTCCAAAATCACTGTTGCATTGCCCTTGTCTGCCGGTAAGATTTTAATTGATTTGTCCTTTTGAAGATTCTTCAACGCGATTTTCTCTGTTTTGCTTATATTAGAGGCATGCTTAATAGGTTTGTCAATAATGGTCCTTACCTGATGTCTGAACTCGTCGGCGTCTTGTCGTGGAAGAGGATGACCTTCTATGGCGGTGATGATATCGATGGTAGGTATCTTCTTAGGAGCGATGGAAAAGTTAAGTCCTTTGGCAAGTAAGTTTTCTTCTATGGGTGTCAATGTCTTCTTTGACCCATTCACGATGGTTCTTACAGCGTCGGTGGTCGATTGGCTTTGTGGCTGTTGATGGGCGAATTTCCTTTGGTGCTTTGCTTGCCAAGTCTGTCGTAGATGGTCGCAGGTTCGTGTAATTTTGTCCAGAATCGGTTGATAATCTTCCTCCATAGTATATTCTCGAATCTCCTGAAACCGTTGTCTCAGTTCTTCTGCCAGTAAGGACTTGTTCCAGCGATGAAAGCTGATTTGGGACCGTATAAGCGCTTTACTGGCGTCATCTAGAATCCGCTGAACTCTTTGTCCTGGAAATGATGCCTTAAGACGAAATGCAACCGGAATAATGTTGCTGTCTCTTGCTTGGCATAGGAATTCGATGTGCGTGTCTTCTTTGGTATGCTTAATTAAAGTTTTCTCGTAGCCTCGAAAAAGATCGCTGATACCGGGTCCGTACCGGGATTCCAACGTTTGTTTGAAAGTTTGAGACAATGATGTGTTTGAAATTAACTCTGTGTTTCGGACTTCCATTGTCTATATTTTATTTATACACGACGTTTCGATCAGTACAATCTCTGATCGTCTTCAGGTGCAAACTACAATCAATTCCTAAGGCTACGTACTTATATACTATGAGAAATCACTCAACCTTGAAGTTTAAGAAGTTGGCTCCGCCCAAGGAGGGGCTTCCAAATATTTGGGATTTCAACACTTGGTTTACTGAAAATACCCTGATTCTGCCCAATAAAGGCAGCTTCAAGGAATTTTCGTTTCTTCCAGTGTGACTCCTTGTGCAAAACCTTTGCTTCTGCCCACTTCATTCGGTGTTGTTTTGACCATGCATGTTCGGCAATTCCTGATTTCGTGGTTTCACCTTTTTGGGTATTCGTCTGATGTTCCTTAAGCCTAACAGATAGTGGTCTTTTAGTTTCGCCTATGTATGATTCACCACACTCACAAGGAACTTGGTAAATGCATTCCTTATTTTGTTTGTTCTCCGGTTTTGTTTTACTAAGAAGGCTTCGAATTGTATTACTAGATTTAAAAGCTGTTTTAATATTAAAGTTTTTCGCTACTCTTCGAATTTTCTCTGATACTCCTTTAACGTATGGGATTGTAAGGAATGCATTTGCCTGGTTTTGGTCATGTAATCTCTGTCCTGTTTGTTGAAATTTAGAAATAGTATCTGTTATAAGTTTCAGGCTGTAATCATTCTGCTGCAGATCCTTCTTAATGTTTCTTATTTCGATTTCCAAGTCATGAGAATTGTTACAAATTTGAACGGCTCTGTTATACAAAGTTTTGATTATGCCTCGTTTGGTTGTAGCAGAATGATTTGAACCTTGATTTAAATATTGTCCTGTGTGAGTGGGTTTACGATAGACTGTTGTTCTGATGTCGCTTTCTACTCGTGTGACCAGTACATCAAGAAAAGGAATTTGACAATTTTGCTCCAACTCCATTGTGAATTTAATGGTGGGTCTTATGTTATTTAGGTGGTGAAGAAATTAAGCATACCAAAGAAGACACGCACATCGAATTCCTATGCCAAGCAAGAGACAGCAACATTATTCCGGTTGCATTTCGTCTTAAGGCATCATTTCCAGGACAAAGAGTTCAGCGGATTCTAGATGACGCCAGTAAAGCGCTTATACGGTCCCAAATCAGCTTTCATCGCTGGAACAAGTCCTTACTGGCAGAAGAACTGAGACAACGGTTTCAGGAGATTCGAGAATATACTATGGAGGAAGATTATCAACCGATTCTGGACAAAATTACACGAACCTGCGACCATCTACGACAGACTTGGCAAGCAAAGCACCAAAGGAAATTCGCCCATCAACAGCCACAAAGCCAATCGACCACCGACGCTGTAAGAACCATCGTGAATGGGTCAAAGAAGACATTGACACCCATAGAAGAAAACTTACTTGCCAAAGGACTTAACTTTTCCATCGCTCCTAAGAAGATACCTACCATCGATATCATCACCGCCATAGAAGGTCATCCTCTTCCACGACAAGACGCCGACGAGTTCAGACATCAGGTAAGGACCATTATTGACAAACCTATTAAGCATGCCTCTAATATAAGCAAAACAGAGAAAATCGCGTTGAAGAATCTTCAAAAGGACAAATCAATTAAAATCTTACCGGCAGACAAGGGCAATGCAACAGTGATTTTGGACACGGAAACCTATGACCAGAAAGTTGAAGAGGTACTTGCTAAAGGAAACTATAAACTTCTCCCAAAAGATCCGACGCAATCAATCGAAAGTAAGGTTTATAGAATTTTGAAAAAGTATTCCAGATATATTCCGGACAATACAAGATCTCAACTTACACCACATTATAGCAAGCCTCCTCATCTATACGGACTTCCCAAAATTCACAAAGATGCAATGCCCTTACGCCCAATTACAAGTTCCAGAAATTCTCCAACAAGCAATCTGTCTAAATTCCTTTTGAAAATTATTCAACCTCTTGCAGGCAAGACCGCTTCATTTGTAGAAAATTCAAACCATTTTGTTAATATTCTTAAATCTTTTGTTTTAGGAACCGAGGATAGACTTGTCAGTTTTGATGTCGAAAGTCTATACACCAATGTCCCAATAAAGGAATCGCTAGATATTATTAGAAAGAGACTGGTTGATGACGAATCCCTTTATGAACGTACCAGCCTACCGCTGGAGGGAGTGATGGAGTTGTTGGAGTGCTGCCTACATAACTCTTATTTTCAAGTGAAAGATAGGTTTTATGCTCAGGAAGACGGTCTGCCAATGGGTTCATCGCTTTCGCCAGTGGTGGCCAATATTTACATGGAGTGGTTCGAATCACACGCGGTTGATACCGCAACATATAAACCTAAACTCTGGCTGAGATATGTTGATGATACTTTTATTGTCTGGACCGGAAATGACCAACAACTTTCAGAATTTCTTCACCACCTAAATAACATAAGACCCACCATTAAATTCACAATGGAGTTGGAGCAAAATTGTCAAATTCCTTTTCTTGATGTACTGGTCACACGAGTAGAAAGCGACATCAGAACAACAGTCTATCGTAAACCCACTCACACAGGACAATATTTAAATCAAGGTTCAAATCATTCTGCTACAACCAAACGAGGCATAATCAAAACTTTGTATAACAGAGCCGTTCAAATTTGTAACAATTCTCATGACTTGGAAATCGAAATAAGAAACATTAAGAAGGATCTGCAGCAGAATGATTACAGCCTGAAACTTATAACAGATACTATTTCTAAATTTCAACAAACAGGACAGAGATTACATGACCAAAACCAGGCAAATGCATTCCTTACAATCCCATACGTTAAAGGAGTATCAGAGAAAATTCGAAGAGTAGCGAAAAACTTTAATATTAAAACAGCTTTTAAATCTAGTAATACAATTCGAAGCCTTCTTAGTAAAACAAAACCGGAGAACAAACAAAATAAGGAATGCATTTACCAAGTTCCTTGTGAGTGTGGTGAATCATACATAGGCGAAACTAAAAGACCACTATCTGTTAGGCTTAAGGAACATCAGACGAATACCCAAAAAGGTGAAACCACGAAATCAGGAATTGCCGAACATGCATGGTCAAAACAACACCGAATGAAGTGGGCAGAAGCAAAGGTTTTGCACAAGGAGTCACACTGGAAGAAACGAAAATTCCTTGAAGCTGCCTTTATTGGGCAGAATCAGGGTATTTTCAGTAAACCAAGTGTTGAAATCCCAAATATTTGGAAGCCCCTCCTTGGGCGGAGCCAACTTCTTAAACTTCAAGGTTGAGTGATTTCTCATAGTATATAAGTACGTAGCCTTAGGAATTGATTGTAGTTTGCACCTGAAGACGATCAGAGATTGTACTGATCGAAACGTCGTGTATAAATAAAATATAGACAATGGAAGTCCGAAACACAGAGTTAATTTCAAACACATCATTGTCTCAAACTTTCAAACAAACGTTGGAATCCCGGTACGGACCCGGTATCAGCGATCTTTTTCGAGGCTACGAGAAAACTTTAATTAAGCATACCAAAGAAGACACGCACATCGAATTCCTATGCCAAGCAAGAGACAGCAACATTATTCCGGTTGCATTTCGTCTTAAGGCATCATTTCCAGGACAAAGAGTTCAGCGGATTCTAGATGACGCCAGTAAAGCGCTTATACGGTCCCAAATCAGCTTTCATCGCTGGAACAAGTCCTTACTGGCAGAAGAACTGAGACAACGGTTTCAGGAGATTCGAGAATATACTATGGAGGAAGATTATCAACCGATTCTGGACAAAATTACACGAACCTGCGACCATCTACGACAGACTTGGCAAGCAAAGCACCAAAGGAAATTCGCCCATCAACAGCCACAAAGCCAATCGACCACCGACGCTGTAAGAACCATCGTGAATGGGTCAAAGAAGACATTGACACCCATAGAAGAAAACTTACTTGCCAAAGGACTTAACTTTTCCATCGCTCCTAAGAAGATACCTACCATCGATATCATCACCGCCATAGAAGGTCATCCTCTTCCACGACAAGACGCCGACGAGTTCAGACATCAGGTAAGGACCATTATTGACAAACCTATTAAGCATGCCTCTAATATAAGCAAAACAGAGAAAATCGCGTTGAAGAATCTTCAAAAGGACAAATCAATTAAAATCTTACCGGCAGACAAGGGCAATGCAACAGTGATTTTGGACACGGAAACCTATGACCAGAAAGTTGAAGAGGTACTTGCTAAAGGAAACTATAAACTTCTCCCAAAAGATCCGACGCAATCAATCGAAAGTAAGGTTTATAGAATTTTGAAAAAGTATTCCAGATATATTCCGGACAATACAAGATCTCAACTTACACCACATTATAGCAAGCCTCCTCATCTATACGGACTTCCCAAAATTCACAAAGATGCAATGCCCTTACGCCCAATTACAAGTTCCAGAAATTCTCCAACAAGCAATCTGTCTAAATTCCTTTTGAAAATTATTCAACCTCTTGCAGGCAAGACCGCTTCATTTGTAGAAAATTCAAACCATTTTGTTAATATTCTTAAATCTTTTGTTTTAGGAACCGAGGATAGACTTGTCAGTTTTGATGTCGAAAGTCTATACACCAATGTCCCAATAAAGGAATCGCTAGATATTATTAGAAAGAGACTGGTTGATGACGAATCCCTTTATGAACGTACCAGCCTACCGCTGGAGGGAGTGATGGAGTTGTTGGAGTGCTGCCTACATAACTCTTATTTTCAAGTGAAAGATAGGTTTTATGCTCAGGAAGACGGTCTGCCAATGGGTTCATCGCTTTCGCCAGTGGTGGCCAATATTTACATGGAGTGGTTCGAATCACACGCGGTTGATACCGCAACATATAAACCTAAACTCTGGCTGAGATATGTTGATGATACTTTTATTGTCTGGACCGGAAATGACCAACAACTTTCAGAATTTCTTCACCACCTAAATAACATAAGACCCACCATTAAATTCACAATGGAGTTGGAGCAAAATTGTCAAATTCCTTTTCTTGATGTACTGGTCACACGAGTAGAAAGCGACATCAGAACAACAGTCTATCGTAAACCCACTCACACAGGACAATATTTAAATCAAGGTTCAAATCATTCTGCTACAACCAAACGAGGCATAATCAAAACTTTGTATAACAGAGCCGTTCAAATTTGTAACAATTCTCATGACTTGGAAATCGAAATAAGAAACATTAAGAAGGATCTGCAGCAGAATGATTACAGCCTGAAACTTATAACAGATACTATTTCTAAATTTCAACAAACAGGACAGAGATTACATGACCAAAACCAGGCAAATGCATTCCTTACAATCCCATACGTTAAAGGAGTATCAGAGAAAATTCGAAGAGTAGCGAAAAACTTTAATATTAAAACAGCTTTTAAATCTAGTAATACAATTCGAAGCCTTCTTAGTAAAACAAAACCGGAGAACAAACAAAATAAGGAATGCATTTACCAAGTTCCTTGTGAGTGTGGTGAATCATACATAGGCGAAACTAAAAGACCACTATCTGTTAGGCTTAAGGAACATCAGACGAATACCCAAAAAGGTGAAACCACGAAATCAGGAATTGCCGAACATGCATGGTCAAAACAACACCGAATGAAGTGGGCAGAAGCAAAGGTTTTGCACAAGGAGTCACACTGGAAGAAACGAAAATTCCTTGAAGCTGCCTTTATTGGGCAGAATCAGGGTATTTTCAGTAAACCAAGTGTTGAAATCCCAAATATTTGGAAGCCCCTCCTTGGGCGGAGCCAACTTCTTAAACTTCAAGGTTGAGTGATTTCTCATAGTATATAAGTACGTAGCCTTAGGAATTGATTGTAGTTTGCACCTGAAGACGATCAGAGATTGTACTGATCGAAACGTCGTGTATAAATAAAATATAGACAATGGAAGTCCGAAACACAGAGTTAATTTCAAACACATCATTGTCTCAAACTTTCAAACAAACGTTGGAATCCCGGTACGGACCCGGTATCAGCGATCTTTTTCGAGGCTACGAGAAAACTTTAATTAAGCATACCAAAGAAGACACGCACATCGAATTCCTATGCCAAGCAAGAGACAGCAACATTATTCCGGTTGCATTTCGTCTTAAGGCATCATTTCCAGGACAAAGAGTTCAGCGGATTCTAGATGACGCCAGTAAAGCGCTTATACGGTCCCAAATCAGCTTTCATCGCTGGAACAAGTCCTTACTGGCAGAAGAACTGAGACAACGGTTTCAGGAGATTCGAGAATATACTATGGAGGAAGATTATCAACCGATTCTGGACAAAATTACACGAACCTGCGACCATCTACGACAGACTTGGCAAGCAAAGCACCAAAGGAAATTCGCCCATCAACAGCCACAAAGCCAATCGACCACCGACGCTGTAAGAACCATCGTGAATGGGTCAAAGAAGACATTGACACCCATAGAAGAAAACTTACTTGCCAAAGGACTTAACTTTTCCATCGCTCCTAAGAAGATACCTACCATCGATATCATCACCGCCATAGAAGGTCATCCTCTTCCACGACAAGACGCCGACGAGTTCAGACATCAGGTAAGGACCATTATTGACAAACCTATTAAGCATGCCTCTAATATAAGCAAAACAGAGAAAATCGCGTTGAAGAATCTTCAAAAGGACAAATCAATTAAAATCTTACCGGCAGACAAGGGCAATGCAACAGTGATTTTGGACACGGAAACCTATGACCAGAAAGTTGAAGAGGTACTTGCTAAAGGAAACTATAAACTTCTCCCAAAAGATCCGACGCAATCAATCGAAAGTAAGGTTTATAGAATTTTGAAAAAGTATTCCAGATATATTCCGGACAATACAAGATCTCAACTTACACCACATTATAGCAAGCCTCCTCATCTATACGGACTTCCCAAAATTCACAAAGATGCAATGCCCTTACGCCCAATTACAAGTTCCAGAAATTCTCCAACAAGCAATCTGTCTAAATTCCTTTTGAAAATTATTCAACCTCTTGCAGGCAAGACCGCTTCATTTGTAGAAAATTCAAACCATTTTGTTAATATTCTTAAATCTTTTGTTTTAGGAACCGAGGATAGACTTGTCAGTTTTGATGTCGAAAGTCTATACACCAATGTCCCAATAAAGGAATCGCTAGATATTATTAGAAAGAGACTGGTTGATGACGAATCCCTTTATGAACGTACCAGCCTACCGCTGGAGGGAGTGATGGAGTTGTTGGAGTGCTGCCTACATAACTCTTATTTTCAAGTGAAAGATAGGTTTTATGCTCAGGAAGACGGTCTGCCAATGGGTTCATCGCTTTCGCCAGTGGTGGCCAATATTTACATGGAGTGGTTCGAATCACACGCGGTTGATACCGCAACATATAAACCTAAACTCTGGCTGAGATATGTTGATGATACTTTTATTGTCTGGACCGGAAATGACCAACAACTTTCAGAATTTCTTCACCACCTAAATAACATAAGACCCACCATTAAATTCACAATGGAGTTGGAGCAAAATTGTCAAATTCCTTTTCTTGATGTACTGGTCACACGAGTAGAAAGCGACATCAGAACAACAGTCTATCGTAAACCCACTCACACAGGACAATATTTAAATCAAGGTTCAAATCATTCTGCTACAACCAAACGAGGCATAATCAAAACTTTGTATAACAGAGCCGTTCAAATTTGTAACAATTCTCATGACTTGGAAATCGAAATAAGAAACATTAAGAAGGATCTGCAGCAGAATGATTACAGCCTGAAACTTATAACAGATACTATTTCTAAATTTCAACAAACAGGACAGAGATTACATGACCAAAACCAGGCAAATGCATTCCTTACAATCCCATACGTTAAAGGAGTATCAGAGAAAATTCGAAGAGTAGCGAAAAACTTTAATATTAAAACAGCTTTTAAATCTAGTAATACAATTCGAAGCCTTCTTAGTAAAACAAAACCGGAGAACAAACAAAATAAGGAATGCATTTACCAAGTTCCTTGTGAGTGTGGTGAATCATACATAGGCGAAACTAAAAGACCACTATCTGTTAGGCTTAAGGAACATCAGACGAATACCCAAAAAGGTGAAACCACGAAATCAGGAATTGCCGAACATGCATGGTCAAAACAACACCGAATGAAGTGGGCAGAAGCAAAGGTTTTGCACAAGGAGTCACACTGGAAGAAACGAAAATTCCTTGAAGCTGCCTTTATTGGGCAGAATCAGGGTATTTTCAGTAAACCAAGTGTTGAAATCCCAAATATTTGGAAGCCCCTCCTTGGGCGGAGCCAACTTCTTAAACTTCAAGGTTGAGTGATTTCTCATAGTATATAAGTACGTAGCCTTAGGAATTGATTGTAGTTTGCACCTGAAGACGATCAGAGATTGTACTGATCGAAACGTCGTGTATAAATAAAATATAGACAATGGAAGTCCGAAACACAGAGTTAATTTAAAAATTGCTAGTTGGGCCTAAGCTTGAGCTAAAATGTTGTTAAAAGTGCTGCTAGGTACTACGCGAAGAACTAATTTTAAAAAAAAGTTGATGATAGGAAACGTGGGCGAAAAAGTCTGAGAACAAGAATATTCAGAAAAAAAATTGCAACATTTTTGTCTAAGTGCTCAACTTTCTGTAGTTAGTTTCCAAAAAGATAGAGGGCGTCAAAGTTACAAAAAATCAGTTTTAACGTATTTTGACCAACAAAAAGTGATTTTAAAAAAAAAAATTAAATAAAAAAGTGGTAGATCTCGGAAAAATCCTATAAAAATATGTATATTGCTTATAAAATTAATTAAACAGTCTCTGAGCTACAGCGACTGAAAGTCGATAAAATTCTTTGAGAACCGCTTTCAGGGCATGCATGAAGTCGCGTGTTTGCATTATATATTATTATTTCTAGTAAGTGCAGTACAAATGAACTATCAAATTAAAGCTTGTGACGTACGCTACACAAATCATTCAGTCTGTCGGTGGTACCGTACCGTCGAGTCTTTTGAAAAAAATTTGGGACCGATTTTCTTCATTTCTGTTGGTCAGAGACAAAAAAGTGTAGGAACAAAAAAGTCTGCATACACCCGCTGTAAAAGTCTGGATACACTCTAGAAAAGTTTGGGTACACTCAGTCTGGATAGACTCTGTAAAAATCGGGATACACCCCTAAAAAGTTTGGCTACACCCTGGAAAAGTCCGTATTTTTTTTAAGCGAGGGAAGCTTTGGAGTAAATAATTATAATTTTATAACCTGTAACATCATCAGGGCTGTCCGGAGTCCCGGATTATAACCAAACGCTTTTATTTCTTAAAACATAAAACTCATTCTCTATCACTACAAAAGCACTACAACAATTAGTACAAAGGTAAAAAGCGGATAATCTGCGTCTAAAATCTTGTTCTTGTTATATTTTTCAAGGTCAGGTTGGTAAAGGTTGACTTAAATTTGGCCTCCCCCCCTCCCAATATTGTAGCATTTAACTGAACTAAAATCAAATCAAAAACGGATTGCGCTGGTTGGTCGGTTCGAAGAGTAGCGCCTATTATGGACGAAACAAGGCTACAATTGTAAGAATAAGAAGAAAGTATCAAGAGTCGGATCAGTACGCCTCAGCGGGATCAGCAACTGATCTACTTTCTTGAAGACCACCCATTGGCGTTGGCCCCAGAGGCGAAAATTGACATTTTCCTTGATCCATAACACCGTTCTCAACTAAAAAGCCAGTTAACTCTTGTCTGTTCAGTGCCCTTTAGCCAAAGATTGCCGCCATTTTTATAACCAAATTGACAGGTAAAACATGGATTTTCTGTCAGTTGGGTGTCAATATTACCGCTATAGTAGCCCAAAAGCTACTAAATCGAAAAAGAGTTAACTGGCTTTTTAGTTAAGCAGGTGTTGAGCCGTTCTAGGCTTAGATGTCGCAAGGTTAATTTTTTTATTAAACTATTCACTACAAGAAGAATTTTGGCAACAAGAGGTCTTCACGGATGAAAAAATCTTTCAGTTTCACAATGACAGCACACAAATCTTGGTATATCGCCCGCCACGAAGAAGCTATCTCGAAAAATATATTGCTGGGAACGAAGACCGGGCTGGAAGATTTTCCGTGAATGTGTGGAGTTCGATATCAATCTTATGGAAAATGTGTGGAGCCTTATAGCAAAAAAGTTAACACGAATGAATATTGTTCCTAGAAATTCCAACCACTTAATGGAGTTCATAGTCAGAGGGTATGACAAAGTCATTGTTTCAAATCCAAATTTATTTCAAAATTTAGCAGATTCCATGCCACGAAGACTGGCAAACATTATCGAGGCTGACGGCGCAATTACACGCTACTGAAAAAACGTTTCCTTGTTTTTTTTTTTAATTTACGTCGTGTTTTTTTAGTAATATCTTTTTGATTTTAAACATTTACCTATCCTGCAGAGGTGCACTGACTATGATTAAGTTATTGCTTTCCTTTCGCCAAACAGTTCGTTCTTCTTTTAGTTTTTATAATAAAATGTTGAATAATTAAAAAAAAATTGCGTGGCCCGTCTCCTTATTTTTGTGTTTATAATGTCAAAAGATCTAATCTCTAATTCGAAAACGTCAAAGTCAGTTACAATAAGCAACGCAATTAGTAAAACTCGTATTCAACAGACCTGCAGCTAACTCTTCTGTACGCATTTTATGTGGCCGGAAGTCTACATACATCGAAATCTAGCAGTTGGTTGTCTGTTGCAAAAATACATGTTTTATGGTCCCTTTCGTTTTCACTATCAATTCCTTTTTTTTGGGGAAATGCCCCCTATCCCATTGTTTGAGTTTTAAAAACAACTTTACAATAATACCCTCTCCTGTGATTTTGACGTGACAGCGCTCACCGAGAATTGGCTATATGCTGGTATTCGAGATACAGAACTGTTTCAGTCCCAGTACCATATTTTTAGGTCCGATAGGGATTATGATAAGGTAAAGCAGAATCTGGGGGGGTGGTGTTTTATTGGCTGTTAAACAGACCGTCCAGTCGGTCGACCTTAAAATTGAGTTACCTGCTTTTATTCTTGATATAATTGACATCTTAGGAATAAAAATAACTTTTTCAAAGAAGTCATCTCTTTACATTATCTTAACTTATATTCCGCCAGGTAAAGTCTCATATTTATATGAACAACTCTTTGAATTTATTTCGTCAATTACTTACTTATTTAATGCCACACCGAGAAAGATGAGTGAAATAGATTATATACTTGAGTTTTTGTATTTGGAAATAACATAAAATTCACCTGTATTAAATATTTGCACCATTTGTTTTAAATTTTTTCATCTACCTAGACTTCATTTTATCCATAAATATTGAAAACAAATTATTTGGCCACCTAGTTTAAATAAAAACTTCATTCAATTTTAATTAAAGATATATTTTTTTATTTTTAATGGAAAAAATAGGTTATCTACTTGTCTTTAATATATTATGCACTTAAATTTAATGTATGAACTTATTAAAAATAAAAAGTCAATCATCCTATTTGAAATAAAAATGTTATTAAGGTACTTTTTTATAAATTTATTAAAAATAAATAGATTTTAATTCAAAAATAAATAAAATAAATATTTAGAATAACTATACCTACCTTTCATTATCCTAAATTTTTTTGTATTTATTTTAAGTAAAAAATATTTTTGTTCTAACTATTAAACTTCTTGAAACATCCTAGATTTAATGTTAAAACTACTAGTTTTTAGTAAACCGTCCCATCAAACGTGTTGGTCCGGGATATGTTCGGCTGATAGGCCGGCATTGCTGCGGGTTACCATCTGATCCTTCGAAACTACCCGGCCTTATGCTATTTTTAAGCCACCGGTTCGGATCAAGAAATATTCGGCCCGCGATGTCGTTTAGCGTTTTCACCAGCGTTTGCAGGGTGGGGAGCTTAGGGACTTAATCTCCCCACCCACCAGAGCCATTGAATATCGACTCTTAAAAAGAATTTCAAGAGAGAAAAAATGGTTACTCAAGCCCCCCTAAGAACCTCAAGCACCCCACCCCCCACCGAACAATTTCTGCGCAATAGTGTTACTATTACTATAAAAGTCAAGAGAGAAAGACCAGTCGGTGCACAACCAGTGAACACCGTCTTTAGCAATATCGACTTATTATATTTAACCCCCGAGTTAATCTTCAACTGTCTGATGGCACTTGGTACACTCCACAATGACATCAGTTCCATTTAGCTTCTAATTGTCAGCCGCCAAATTGGTCCAGAGAATTTGGAATAAGTTGTATGTCAGCCCAAGGCCGACAAAATCGGCCCTGGTCAGCCATCTGCTGGAATTAACTTTTGAAACGCCTGCCACTTGTACCCGACATTTGCCGCCATATTGGACTAAATTCGTGAAAGGCCTCCAGTAGAGTCGGTGGTGCATGGTTATGAACAAACCCAAGTGACCCAAGAAACTTAACCTCATATTTTGGCGTCGCTGTTTGGTGTGTAATTTTCCTGTTTTTTCGGTGTCTTTTTAAATTTGGGGATGTTTCTTAATGACAGATTTTTATGTGTTATGTTTTTTTAAATTAATATATTCTATAAATAGGAGGCATAATATAGAGCATCAGTAAAACTAAATATCTTTAAAGCAAAGGCATTCTCATAAGGCCGCTTGACATGGAACAATAAAATGAAAATTGTTAACTTTAAAATCACTTTTTTCTGCCTTGCATAAAAATATTATTGGTCGTGTGAAATTTGTCTTGCTGCTTGCATGCAAAAAAAATGGCAGAAGGGGGATAAAATTATTGTGCAATGCTACTTATTGCAAAAAGCGATTTTGCTTCAGATAAGAATCATGTCAAAAACATTAACATGCAAGTTTTCCAAGCCTCATTATTTTAGAAATCTTGAGAAACTTGTTCTATAAGTTCTTGAGAAGCCTTCCCTAATAATTTTTAATAATATAAATAATTTAAGGTTAACATGAACACATGATTGAAAGAGTGGACCAAGAAGCCAGCAAAAGTTTTTTAGTCGCAGTATGCCACAACTTTTAAGAGAGCGAAAGATAACAACACATTGAAATGATTATGAAAATTCAAGGTAAGTCTTTCTGGACGATAAGGTAAAAACTGGGTTTGCATAGGTGTTATTTTGGAAAGATATTTAAAAAATGGGTCGGATTTACATTAAATTAACAAAAATAATATCATAATTTTAATCTTGATTTTTTCTTAATTTCTTTTTAATTTTCCACCCAAGAATTTTCTATCTGTTTGGTAATTTTGTTTCTCGCTTAAAAGACTTTACTGTTACTGTTGGGCCAGTGCCGCATAGTTTTCCTTAATTTTACTTGTATCATGTGTGCTGATAATATTGTTATTAAAATTTTGTGCACTTTTTTATCTATAATTTTAGGTACAAAAGCATCACTTTCATAAACGCATCAATTCAAAATGTTTGTCTGTATTTCCAGCCTTGCCTAGTCAAAAATAATGTCATAACATGTCAGTGAGGGCAATAAAGAAAAATAAAATGAATGTGTGTCAAAGTAGGTTTTAAATAATTTCTTCCATGGCCAACAAATACTTTTTTTGGCAAAAAAAAACCTAACCTAAAAACTTCAAATGTGACCACAACAACAATCTAGGGCATTTGGATGTCTGTCAACTTTCAAACCTGGTTTTGTTCGGTAGGTCATTGAGGTTAGGTTTTGTCTAAATAAAAATGGAACGGACTTATTTATTTTTGTTTATTTATGGGTAACACTCGGGGTAACACTAAAATTATTAAGTTTATCTTTGGCAGTTTTCAAGAAAAAATAAAAAATACTTACCACCAATTGTACAATATATTGAACAAGGAAAAATAATTTAAGTGTTTCTTTGTTCAACTCATTAGGCAGTCTTATGGGGACATATTTTGTCAATTTGTTTAGACTATTAAAGAGCAAAGTAACATATTAGGTAGGTATATTTGGAGTAAGAAGGAAAAATTCATCTAAATTTTAAAAAACATATAGAATATAATTCAATGTAAAAGTTTGATATTTGTGATGATCATTACCAATAGAAAGAGTTCCAAGAAGTTTATAGAAAATTGCATGCACCTTTCATATTTTAATCTACTTGTCGCTAAAAAAAATAATAGTGGTCAAATATAATGAAACATCCTATTGGTATAGTTCAATTTCTAAAAAGAACTTTATTTATTTAAGAAGATTTTCAGATATAAATTTAAGTTGATTATCCAGTTTTAATTTTACTAAGTTCTTATTTACCTATTTTAATTTTTTAGGCACTGTAAAAAGCAATAAAAGACAAGTAGAAATTATTTTTCAATGGATGACCTGTGACAGGAGGAAAATCTGGTAGATTTAATTAGTTTTCTATATTAAGTTTACAAGTTTACTATTTGATTTTATTAGAAGCGAAAAATGATCTGTGAACTGATTACATCCAATACTAATTTTTTAATTAGAATTTTTAATTTAATCTATAATTTCATGTAATAATGCCTACTTATTGTTTTAGCTGCTTTAAGGAAATCAGTTTGCCATCTAGAATAACTCTGAAATATAACATGAATGAACAATGAAACTATAATGACTCCTATGAATTGCTGACAGGATGGGAAAAATATTAAAATATATCCTAAAAATATCTCCACAGTTTAAAGCTACAAGGTAAAACAATAATAAACTAAAATTTTCCTGATAATTATTTTCGAGATTATTTCATTTTGAAAACATTTAATTATTATATGAAAATTTAAAGCAGGGTTAATTGCGGTGAACAGTAAATCATTAAAATAGCTAACAAAGTAAAAACTGAATTGGGCAAATAGTTCTTAACAATTATCTTCTATTAACTGTTATACTTTTAAAATGACCTATATCAAGGAGTGTAAAAATGTGCTGAGCTTGTTCTTGGTTAAAACAAAACTAATGTTTCGAAAATTATACCAAAAATGTAAGTTTGGACATTTTTTATTTTTAATTTTTCAATAATATAGTGATAAAATAATACTTATGGGGTGGGTCCAAAAACGGGACTTTTTTGACTGTCCGTTACTTAAAAAGTTTTTGTTCGATTTAAAA
Organism: Oxystoma pomonae; assembly: GCA_963921995.1. Lineage (NCBI taxonomy): Eukaryota > Metazoa > Arthropoda > Insecta > Coleoptera > Brentidae > Oxystoma > Oxystoma pomonae. The sequence goes on along the minus strand of OY998166.1, from coordinate 72,314,296 downwards.
AATTTTAACCATTTTGCAAAGCCAAGACGTCAGAATTTAATACCAAAATTGACAATTTCTAAAAAAAAAGGTATTCTTGACCTCTCCTGCAAATTTTTATGTGCGCCACTGATGAAAGACTTAATTTTTGGGTGTAGAGCTCTATTTTTTGCGAGTGTACTAATATATCGCTTGTTGGTATCGGCTAAGAAATAAGAAAGTTATAAATTTTTTCAAAATAGTGCGTTTGGTAAACCAAATTCAGCCAGACAAAAAATTTTTCTTGGTCATGCTTTCGGATGTATTTGTCCGATTTTAATAATACTGAACATTTTAAAAAGCCAAGGTCTTATAACAGTTTTATGTGAAAATTGACTGTGTCAAAAAATTCAATACTTTTTTTGGTCTGACAGAACAATTTATAACTTTATTTTTTCTTACCCGATAATAACAAGCGATACATTAATACACTCGGGAAAGATAGAATCCTACATAACAAGCAAAAATTGAGTTTCATCAGTGGCGCACATTAAAAAATTTCAGGAAGGGTCAAGAATTACCTATTTTTAAAAATTTATTTTTCACAAATTGTCAACTTTGGCATAAAATTCTTAAATTTTTAAATCTTGGCCTTTCAATTTTTGAAATTGGACAAAAACTTTTTAAGTAATGGGCAGTCAAAAAGGTACCGTTTTTAATATACCATCAACTTGCTTTCATAATTTGTGCTTTAGGTAGATGGTTTATTAGTTCTTAATAAATAAATTATTTGTTTCTAAAGCATCCATAACTTTTTAATTTTTTTAAATACTTAATTCACCAGTTTTTAATATATAATCTATTTGCGTTTAATAGATGACCTACTAAAAACAAATAAATAAATCATTAGCATTTATAATCCTAATACCAATATAATTAGTTTTTAGTATAAAAAGTATTTGTTTCTAATATTTTATCTATTTATTTTAAATGTTTTTTCTATTTATTCCAGTGTTTTAATATCAATTATTTTAAGTGGATCGAAATATTTATTCTAAATGTATAGTTTGCTTGTCTTCTATTTCATGCAGATATGCCACTTGGTTTAAGTTTTTTTTTATTAATTCCAAGTAGATTTTTTTTCTCGGTGGAACATAATCTTTCTCGGTGATTTTAATTATTCTTAATATGTAGACTATTTGGGGGGAGCCATTCCTTCGAACAGATTAAGTCATTTGCTGGATTTTTTGAGTTTTCTGGACTGGCAATAAATAAACACAGTTAAAAACTCCGATGACAGGCTTCTTGACCTTATTATAATTTCTTCGATCTTGGCTACAGTGCAGAAATGTTACGACTTCTTGATTAGGGAGGACAGATGTCACCCAGCATTATTAATCAATTATCCAATAAGCGGAGACAAAATGGTAAGACCTCTCAATCATGATGTTTTTTATAATTTTAAAAGAGCCGACTTAAGAGTACTGTACGCGAAACTTTTAGAGATTGATTGGCGCATTCTTGAGTCTATAGGAGATGTCAACACAGCTGTAGAGCTATTCTATCATAAGTTGTATTTTTGCTTTGACGAATACGTTCCTAAAACATCTAAAAAATGCAGAAATTATCCTCCTTGGTTAATTGCCGGCTCTGAAGAGCACAAAGCCCAAGGCTATTGTTGGTCCAGACAAAATTCCTGCCTTTCTATTAAATGACTGCGCCCATGTATTTGCTTATCCTTTAGCGGTTTTGTTTAATTTATCTCTTAAACACAACACTTTTCCAGCCACCTGGAAAATATCTAAAATTGTTCCAATTCATAAAAAACAGGATAGGAATCTTATAGAAAACTATCGTCCAATTGCCATCATTAACAACTTTTCAAAATGCTTTGAACGTGTCCTCCACAACAGTCTTTATTTTCCACTAAGCAACCAAATCGATTCCAGACAGCACGGATTTATGAAAAACAAATCAACAACATCAAATCTAGTTACTGCAACTCAATTTATTTCAGAATCTTTAAATATGAATTCACAAGTCAATGTATTGTACACTGACTTTTCTAAGGCCTTCGATAGATTAGACCACGGCATTATTTTAAGTACTTTTGAAACTTTTGGAATTTCGGATGACCTTTCTGTTTTTTTAAATCTTACTTGACAGAATGCCCCCAATATGTTGAGTGCCTTGGTCGAACTTCGTCGCAAATTGTAACCATCTCAGCCCTGAGGCTCAATATTGGGCCCTCTTTACTTCATTGCCTTCAGAAACAGCATCGTTAATGATGTCTTGGTCATTTGCCTACTGTACGCTGACGATTTAAAGCTTATTTGTCGAATTAATAGTGCTTTCGATTGTGAAAGACTTCAGGAAGCTCTAAATAAAGTCAATACTTGGTGTGCCACAAACTCATTACCTTTAAATCTGACAAGTTTTTAAAATACCTGGCTTTTAAACTAGATGGTGTGTACCCGGAAATTGCAATACCTAATTATGTTTTATGCAATAGATTTAAAGTGTCTTCTCTTGAAGAAAGACTAATAATAAATAATAAACTAATTAATAACAGAATCGATTGGCCTGAATTATTACAACAAATAAATTTTTTGGTACCCAGAACCTCAGCTAGAACTACGGTACCCTTTTATCTTCCAAGTCAAAGAAAAAATTTATTAAAAAACTCTCCTTTGATCAGAGCCTGTAACACATGCAATCAAGCTGGCAATTCCATTAAAAAGTTATGCCTTTCTTAAGTATGTTATCTCTGCTCTTTGTTTTTTTTTTCTTCTCCTATTTCTCTTTTTGTAAAGATTCATTTCTTTTTTTTAAGTAAACTTATTGTTTCTTTTCCTACTCTGTAATTGGGTTAAGTCCCGTTGAGTGGCTGTAAATAAAATAAAACAAAATTATTGGGATTCAGTAATCTCTAATATACCTTCACCTCCTACAAAAACTTTTTTCTGGCCGTGGTAAAAACTTCACTCAACATCAGTACTTGAGGGGACGTCCCAATAGTCTCAATAATTCAATATCACATAACATAAATTTCCTGTCCTACAAATATAAAATACGTTTTACAGCTTATGGCCTAAATAAAAAATAAACTTTTTCCATTTAAAAGTTAAACACCCTCTGTCCGACCTTCGTATTCAGTTAGAAAACGATGTCTTTGGTCCCTGGGGGTGCATTTTAGGGGTTGGACGCCAAAAAACGTAGCCTTGGGTCCTAAAGAGTGACCCTTTCAATGGGGGTGTAATGTTTTCAAATGCTTCTTTGTAGGCTGAATAACGTTTTTTAAAAATAAATTATTGCTGCGAATCGAGGGCGCCCACATTTTATCAAAAAAGGACAAATTTAAAATCGGCATGTAAGTATAAGGACATTGTAAAATCAGTGAATTATCAAAAATCGTCATTTAATGGTAACGTATAAGAGCAAAATAAAATTAAAAAAAATACTTGTTGTAACAAAAACACTGAAAAAAACATCGTACTTAGTATTTATATCAGGCGTTTATTAATTTTTTATAGATATTTGTACATCAATAACACCTAACTGTTACAAAAATTACAGTAATGAAATTAATAAACGAAATAAATGAAAAATGTTTCTTGACATTTTATAGAGAGCTGTTATTAATAGTATGAACAGGTTATGAGATAATAAAAGAGCATATGAAATAAATAAAACATGTTAACGATCTTAATCAATGCTCTAAATAAATTTAATAAATGGCGATCATTCACTTTATTATGAACCTGGCAAACAAAATACATAAACAAGGTTATGAAATTAATGTACGTAACAGTATTTTACTAAATTAATTCGTAGATGTAACAAAGCTATAAAAACATGTTTCTTAATCCTTGATTTCACAACAGCCTTTATAAAAATCATTCTTAAAGACTGTTTGTATTGTAACAACTTTTTTTTGAAACTGTGTCTTGCAGCAGTAATATTAATAACTCGTTTTGGCTATAAAATTTATGTAAACTTGATTATGATAGTAATGAAACTTTACATCGGAGCAAAATCATATACAAAATACATTGGCTCAATGTATTTTTTTTTAGAAAACGGTACCTTTTTTGTTTCATTGAACACTTAAAAATATAAAATAAAATTATTTTTATTTTTATGTAAAACACATTAATTTGTTTGAAGACTGCGCCAAAATATCATCAAGTTTATAATATATTATTTATTTATCTATCAATTCTGTATTATAGAGGGCTACTATATAAGTTGAGGTTTTGTACTCAGAGCGAAATGAACAAACTGATTTTTATTAATTCTATTCAAGAAGAATAAAATTATTTTTAATCCCTCAGAGATTAAAAGTGCCCCTTTTAGTCCTAAAATGAGGATTTAAAAGTGCACTTTTAATCCCTAAAGTGCATAAAAACTTTTAAAACCACCGACAATGTCAAACATAAACCGTGTTATCCCTGGAACTGCTTAGCCTCTATTTAACCGAACATAGCTATAAGCACTTCTTGAATGATAGGCTCCAAACATAAAAAAACAAACTGCATTGAAATCGGTTCACTGGTTCGAGAGCTACATGCGACACACACACAGACCCAGCCAACACAGTTACATAAATATTACGTAAAAGTTACAGCACATGATTACTTTGTTACATAAATTCTAGGTAAACCTGAGGTCACAAGACGGTAAAAACTAACTTCCATGTTCTGCATAACGCCATGCACAAAGTTCCCTACTTTTTACGTAAATAATATTAAAGATATTTTGGAACGCTTAAAATTTTGACAACTTTGAAAGGCGCTGTGGTAGTGTTTAACAACCACTAACACTACCACGCATCGATTTCACCAGAGTTTTTGGAACACATTAGAAACTGTCACTCGTAAAAAAAATTTAGAGATGAGAAAAAACATAAAATTGGGCTTTATTTCACAAAATAAGGGTTTTACATGTTGGAACCTGGTAATATTTTAATATTTTTAAAATTAATAGTGCCAAAATTTTCTAAAATTAACCAGAAAAATAACCACAACCACAACGAAATTAATTCATAGCTTACGGCAGTCGTAGTGGTTAATTACCACAACGGAATGACGTTAAGTTATCGCGAAGGCGCAGTAATTACCACAACCACTACGAAGTGTCAAATAAGCGTTCCAAAATATCCCTATTTAATTAAAATAACGTAAATAATACATGACAACAAAAAATTGGGAAACTGCAGATATCTATTAACTAGTAACTAGAAAGTAAATGGAAAGGTAAAATCGGGGTAAATTTACATACCTACCATACCATATATATATATATATATCTTTTACAAGTAATATCAATTTAAACTTGACGTTACGTAAATAACGTACTGTTTATGTAACTACTATATAAATTTTTAGAGTCATTTTATGTATATAATATTTATATACTTCTAATGTCACAACAAGGTAAAAAGTAACTTCCATGTTCTGCATAACGCCATGCACAAAGTTCCCTTCTTATTACGTAAATATAATGTAACTAAAGAAACATAAGTTATGTTATGTAGGTAAATATTACGTAAATTTTATGAAAACTTTTTTTATTTAAATTTTTTGACTTTAGATTTGTTAATGTAACACCCCTCTTTTTCATCGAGGGTTAAAAAAGCGAATAATTTTTGAGTACAGTAAAAAAAATTGTAAAATTGTTTCAAAAATTTTAATAAAAATGCCTAATAAAATTTAAAATTTTTCAAGGAAAAGATTTTATACTTTTTGTTTCTTTTTATGTTTGTATAGTATGCCAAATAAGTACCAAAAACTAATAAACAAGAGGAATTATGAAAATCGATAAAACATTTTAAATTAGGAAACATTATTCTATTGTCTTTTGGTTAAATCTCATAGGTGGCTCTGTTTTTATCGTTTTAACACTTTATTATTATTAATTGTATATTTTATTTTTTTTTATGTATTTTTAACCTTAAATTGTGTTGACGTAAGAATGTATAACTTTTAAAATATTTTTGTTAGTTTGTGACCTTTGTTTTATGTTTTTTGTGGAATGTTTCTTGAAATTCTGTAAATAATAATTTTATTTCATTTAATTGGTAGTTAGTATCCTAAAAAAACCTTGTTTAATATCTTACAGAAGAATGCACTTGACAATGGTGGAATAACCGAAACGCGTCGTGCAATAAAGAAAAAATTTTTGTGAAGCATTTGTACTTTTTCCCCCGGGGAAATTTACGATTCTATTAAACAAGAGGAAGTTCACAAATTTGAAAAATTAACAGTGAATCTTTTTGTACGTTGCACGACTAAACCATTTTAAATTTTCTGTCCCTAGATTTGCCCTTAGTGTTTTGCGGGTTTAGGTCTACCGGCATTTTTTATTTTAATTTTTTGCTCCATACTAAGAGCTAAAATTATTTTTAAGTAGTCAAGAATATTATAAATCAGACATTTTATTATTACTCCCTTATTCTGTGTGGAGGTGCATGTGCACCAACAACGAATGTAATCATGTCAAACTGATTTTGTTTGGTACAGCTTCTTGTTGATTCTCAGTGGCGTGCGCAGAAATTGATCCTTAGGGTTTTAAGTATAATATTGATAAATTTAATTTTTGGATCAATACCTATGAGTCATGAGGGGGGTGGGGGGGGGGGGTGGCTTGAGCCCCTAAGCCCCCCACCATGCGTACGCTACTGATTTTATAATTTTAAAACTTTGTATTGTTCGGTCATTTTTTTAAACAATCCAGATATATATATGCTGGATTTTACTTACTATATTTTTTAACCAAAAGCAGCCTAAACTGGACTGCCAAAAAAAACTCGACTAAAACCCCCGACCCACATTTAGCCACGTGCTTTAGAGAGGACGTCGCTCTATGGGCTCTAACTCCTCTCGTCTCCGTTGTCGGTCTATTGATTAGTGTGCATGCTAATGTCGAGAAGTGATAGTGTATGTTCCCTAGACGGTTTTTCCGGCGAAAACCGTAGTTTTCCGCCGCTTAATCGACCGAAGTTTGACACAGAACCGTTATCAAACCTTTGTAAAACTTATTTCCCGTGAAAAGTAGTTAACCGCGGGTATTAGTTAATATTCAGGCAGTGTTCCCAGATTTTATTGTTCGTGGAGGGCGAGTTTCATCTAGATATAAGACATTTTCACTACTTTTCCCGAACACCGGGCGCAGAGAGTATATAAGTAAGTATACAACACACCAGATACATACAGAGAGTAAGGAAAATGCGAGGGGGGAATAAAGAGCGGGGGTCCGAGCGTCGTTATGTGTTCTCCAATGACGATATACAATATGATATGAGATTCACGTGGTTATTGATCGTCTAACCGACGTTGCCAGGTAGTATATACTTAGGTTGCGAACAAATCAGAAGTGGGATGAGGCAGATACAAAACAACGATGAGTCTGGATTTGAACATTTTTATAGGCCTGTAAACTGCTAATAAGAAAAGGTAATAATAAAAAATTGGGCACGATAACGCAAAATGGTAGGTAAAACAATTATTTTCTGTTTTTAAATATTTTTGTTTTAATATTTGTGACATCACGCTATTTAATACTTCATCCCACCCTCGTAAAGGACTACTTCCAGCGTAAAGCTCAAATTTTTACAAAACTTAAAAAACATCCGCTAAGTATGAGGTTTTTGAAGCGTGGATTTTTCTGTTGAAAAGTGCAAGCAAACAGGAAACAACTTCCTCGGCTTATGCCCTGAGTACTGTATATCAAACAAATAATTTTAACATAGTTTGGCAACAATGCCAAGTAGACGCCGACGCCGAGGCGTCGCTTTCCTTCGTTCTCGGAAAATATTATTTCATATTTCTATCTTATTGGTGGAGGGGAGCAGATTTCCGGCCAATGAAAGTACGCTTATGAAAATTCATATAGCAAATATGATTGGTATGGAGGGAGGTTTCCTTAATCTCGGAGAGGTTTATACAACCTGTAAGTATATAATGTAGCAGCGTCAGTATGCAGCATGAATTGATTGCATGCAGTTTCAAATTTTGTTTTAAATACTTTTTGCCCACGCCGACATTTGTTGGCATTTAAAATATGAAAATCTAGAATATTATTTTATCTGGTAACCAACCGGTTTATTAAAATATTAGGTAAATGCTTAATATACATTTTTGAAATAATCAGCTTTTCATATCTACGTGATTATTTTAATGCCTTTTTAACAAAATTTCCCACTAATCAAAAACCTCTGTTACATTTACATTACCTCAATGTATTTTTGTGACCTGTTATGTAACACAACTTGTAACCTTAACGACGATATTACATAACGTAACAGTGTTACATTCGATTTTTCAAGTCTAGACTAGCATGTAACGTTTTTTCATTATATGGCAAAACGATCATTCTCTTTCAAATAACACACATATTAATTAAATTTAAAGAACTATACTTGTTTTCATCTCGATTCTTTGGTAATAGCAATAATTACTCCCTCCCTTCCTAACTTTTTTAGAATTTGCGCCAAACGTTATTACTCATGAAATTATGTACACTGAGCAAAATATCCACTAATCCTAAATTATCCTAAATAATTGATTAGCCCCACGTGGAAACTTTACTTAAATATGAGACAAGTGAACTATAAATATACTTACCATAAGTTTTCTCACCTACTTAAGGTTATAAAATAACATATTAACCACAAGTAAAAATTTCACTTACCGCAAGTGAGGTATCTAATAACCTGGTTATGGTCACATTTTTACTTAAAATTAAGTTTTGTTTATTATTTATCCCTACCCCCCCCCCCCCCCCCGAAGTCAAGTCCAGGGTGCGCTACTGCGCGTTAGTAAATCTATAGTTGTGCAAAACCAGTGTAACTCCTAAAATATGGTTTTAACTAAAATAAAAAATATATTTTTAGCTCTTAAAATCATGTCCTATCATAATACACCCTAAGAAAAAAAATAAAAACAAATAATAAAAAAAAGTGCGACGTGCCGACGGGGTTCGAACCGACAACCTACAGGTTGATAGCAATGCTTTATCCACTGTACCATACGCTTATAAAGAAATAGGTTGAAACCGAGGGATATAAGCGTTTTAGCGGATTCTTATTGGTCGACTGAAAAGTGTTAATCATGATTAAAGCTTAATCAGAGAATTTTCGCGTTTGGTGGATAAACAACAACAAGCATCTCTAAACCAACGGTTGCAGGGTTCCTTACCGGTCATGGATTTTTTTTTAGAGTTTTTTTTTAACTTATTTTCATCATGATCTCCGTATAAATAGAACAATGATCGTTGCAAATGGGATTAATCATTATAGGCATGCATTATTATAAGGAAGAATATATTTTTCCGCATGATTTTTTAATATTTGTTGCCTTCACTTGTCCTTAGTAGAAAAATTCACTAACCGTACGTTAAGGGAAAGTTAAGTGAGTTCTCACATATTGGTAAGTAGATAAATCACTAAGGGTTAACAAACTAGTAGAAAAATTCACTAACCCTAAGTGAAGAGAAAGCAGGGGCGTGTCAAACGCCCCCGTTCGTCCCGCAAGGCGGGGGGGGGGAGGAGCACGGAATATTGGGAGCCTTTTAGCCGCCTTGCCTTAAAAAAAGTAAAAAAAAAGAATATAATAAATAAAAACAAATACGCACACGAATACCTTTCGGCTCCTTTAACATTACATACATTTTGAATACTAATATAGAGAGGGTACATGAGACCCATTCTGGGACCCATTAGTTTGTTGGTTTTCTTTATAGTTGGTTTTATTCTGTATTATAAATATTTGGAATAACAAAATATAGGCTAAAATATCAGGGTTTCACATTAAAGATGACATTTATGCATTAACTTTCTTGTTGTCCACAAAAAAATATCGAGTAGAACAGGGGTGCACCCTAAAAAAATTTGCGGGGGGGGGGCCTCAGAAAAATCTGACACGCTTCTGAGAGAAAGGCTTGTCGCATATTGGTAAGTAGATAAATCACTAAGGGTTAACAAACTAGTAGAAAAATTCACTAACCCTAAGTGACTTGTCGCATATTGGTAAGTAGATAAATCACTAAGGGCATTGATTAAAGGCCTTTACTCTAATGCTAAGGGTTAACAAACTCGGGTATAAGTAGGTAGTTTTACTTGCAGCTACCTATTGAATTCATCACTTGGGGCTAATAGAAACTTCACTTACCACTAACAAAAAAAGCTAAGTAGACTCTTCACTTGGGATGGTGTTCTGAGTGTAGATTTCTATTGCAGTTTCAGTTTTTTTGTAAGGCGACCAGTACCCACAGAGTTGCCACGACGTCCTTTTGTTTTAACGGGACATCCTCTATATTCATAAACCGTTAGGCGCAATATAGTTAATAATACAAGGAATGGATAGACTGTGCTCACGTACAAGCGTATAGCTTCTGTGAGCGATCTCTCTTTTTTCCCTTTATTATTATTAAGGAAACTGGATAGGTACAAAAAAACGTAATACTGTATACAGGATGATTTGCGACGAAATGCAAATATTATCCAATGCTAACATTTTTTTTTTGAGTCTTCTTGTCAAATATACAAAGTGATTTATGAAAATATTGCAAATATAAAAACAGGCCATATCTCGAAAATTAATTGCCGTATTTACTTTAAATTTGGCACACATAAGGAGCTCCAAAAGCCAGTTCTACCAATATATAAAAAATATAATTCCAGATCCGGAATAAAAAAATTTAGTATTATATATTTTTGTTAAAAACAACACCGTGTATACTGCAATTTGCAAATTCTTTATTATTACCACATAAAAGCTAAAGAATAGTGCTATAATACGATTAGATTGTATTTAACGCGTTAAGTCTCAGTTTTTTTATAAAAAAAATAAAACCGTTCTTATGCCAATCCTGAGATATTAAGGGTTTTAAACAATATCACGTTTTAAACTAAAAACGTAGGTTTATGTTAAAACCAATTTAGGCATAAATAAATCAATACCCACCCTACCCAAGCAAAAAACAGGCTGGTACAGGACCGGAATTTATTAATAAAGTCTATTTTAATTTAAAATGCGTTTTCGGAATTGATTTGAAGTGGTAGTCAAATCATTAAAGTTTTTATTTGTCCTTATTGGAAAACAATATTTCTTTATACATTCATTTGGAGATTTTGATATCAAAACATACAAGGCAAAGGATGTTGCTATAAGTATTTTTTTAAATTGATCATCATCTACAAGACCGTCGAAAGAGATAATATACAGGGTGATCTAACATAAATGGTCCCGCCACTTTTCTTTGTTATTAGGCATGCTTTAAAAAGTGTATGGTACAAAAGCTGTATAACGTTTTCCAGCGTTTTAGAATATGGATGCCAAAGTTGACAAGTATCATTGATATAAAGTTTCTTATTTTAAATAAAACATCCTATATTTTATCGAATTTTTAAATTCCTCGTTTTCTTCTGATTTCGAAAACTTTTTTATAGCATGCATAATAAGGGAGAAAAATGTCGGTGGCATTTATGGTAGATCACCCGGTACTTATCCCCTGGTTGTTATCTTGGGACGTTTTTGTAGATGATAATCAATTAAAAAAAAAATTATAGCAACATCCTTTGCCTTGTATGTTTTGATACCAAAATCTCCAAATGAAGTAAAAAAACAAACAAAACCAAATAGATATTAGTCCGAGCCGGAAATTTTAATGATTTAACTACGACTTCAAATTAATTCCGAAAACGGATTTCAAATTAAAATAGAGTTTATTAATAAATTAAAAGTATATCTTTGTATATTTTATCAAGATCAAGACGTTGATTTATTTATGACTAAATTAGTTTTAACCTAAAAATACGTTTTTAGTAATTTAAAACGAGATATTGTTTGTAACCCTAATATCTCAAGGTTGGCATTTGGATTGTTTTATTTCTTTTATAAAAAACTGAGACTTAACGCGTTAAATACAATCTAATCGTATTATAGCACTATCCTTTAGCTTTTATGTGGTAATACCAAAATTTGCAAATTGCAGTGTACACGGTGTTGTTTTTAACAAAAATATATAATATTAACTTTTTTTAGTCCGGATCTGGAATTTTTTTAAATAAATTGGTAGAAGTGGCTTTTGGGGCTCCTTTTGTCTGCCAAATTTAAAGTAAATACGGCTATTGATTTCCGAGATATGACCGTTTTTATTTTTGCAATATTTTCATAAATCACACTGTATATTTGACAAAAAGACTCAAAATTTTTTTTTAGCATTTTAGCAGGATATGAGTTGCCCCTGGCCTTTAATTTACTTAACATTAAAATATTTGCATTATTATAAATATTGGGAAACAAATAAATAAAATAAATAATTTTTCTAAAATTGATGATACACAAAAAAACTGAAACTGGGATATAAATTTACACAATTTCACGAGTATTTCTCTTTTTGATAATTAAGAGTGAATTTGAATCGACAAACAGTTCGTTTAGTTACACAGATAAACCGCATGCGCACATCAAAAAGTAACAAAATTTTGCACAGCCGAGGCTTCTGGTATCCCCCCACAGACCATTTGCGTGGTTTTTAAAAAAATATATATATCTGGTTTAGGATACGTGCCGACCGCCGTAGCGCAGTGGGCAGGAAGGTCCCGGATTCGAATCCCGGCTAGGTGCATGAAAAAAAAAACTTCGCTAACACTGGGCATTGATCCTGTAAGGGATGGAAAGTATAAAAAAAATAGGATACGTAAAATTATGTAAAAAACTTAAAATTATGCAAAATCACGTGAATGGTACCGGGATAATGCTTTAAACTTTCACCGTACAAAATTGCATATAAATATGATTAACAGTTTTTTAGATTAACTAGGTAATTGGAAGAAGAGCATTTTAATTCAAATTCACCCTTAAGGGGGCGATGTAAGAAATGTTTTTTTAATATTAATTATTTATTATTTTTGAATTTTACAATTTATACGAAATGTTGTTTATAATTTCAATATAAACTATTTTATTCAGTACAACGTATTTTTCAGTTACTGTAACGTGTACAATCAATGTAAAATAAGTGTTTTTTTTTGTGTATCAGCGATACTTCCAGAAACAATGTTAATTTTAAACTTAGATTGTACTTTTTTTAACATTTTTCTTAAAACCAGTGGGGGTCCCAGGTGGGGGGCGATCGCCCCCCCCCCTTTGCTCTAGAAAAAAGTAGACAACAAACATGCTGGTAGTAACCCTGAAGTCTTCGGAGCAAAAACGTATTTTGGGACAGTTTTCACTTCAATTCTTCACACCAAGAATAAACAAACGCATGACGTACTTTCCGCGAAAACCATTGGAAATACAGAATAGTATAAACAAGTTCTAGACAAAATCATTTCGGACATAAAAAAGTATTTTTGACCTGAACATATTCATACCAAGTTTTATAGTACGTGAAGCCAAAATCAAGGCAAAATCAACTAAAGTCGTTTCTAAATACTATAATCCAAAACACAAATTTTTGAACTTTCATTGGGAGAAGTCAGTATTTGGAAGCAATATTGGTCAGAAGTAGGCAAAAACTTAAATCAAAATATACCTGATAACGTTTTCGTGGCAATAAACAAGTGTGCCGATATTTTTCCTTTGATAAGACCATTCTTGGATGTTTGCCAGTAAGTAATGCTTCGTCAGAAAGAAGCTTCTCATGCCTCAGAAGATTGAAACCATAAAAAAACTGGGACGGAAATTTGTCTGACGGGCTTAGCGTTGCTGCATATTAACAGACATATTGAAATTGACATTGAGCCTGTCATTGACCAGTTTGCCCAAAAAAATCAGGAAACGAATTTTTTAAAGATAGGCTCTTATGTTTGAGATATGCAATATAAAAGGTAATAAAAAACAAAAGGTCAAGAGATCTTGGGTGGAAATAACGAAAATTCAAACTTGGATAAGCATCCCACAAGGAACACACAAAAGACCAAAGCCAAAAGATAAATTATTAAACGATGTTTCGCCCTGGGTAACCAGCGTGGGCTCATCAGTGGTTTCACTGGTCACCCTCTACCATACATCATTAAACAGCATCATACACTTTTAATCACTCACAAATAGGCATCGTTCACTGGTACTTATCCAAGTTACCTGATACGGACTCGTCCTGGCGTGTTAATATTTCCAGTAGGATTATGCTCCTAAGGCAATTAAAACAAAAAAAGAAGTTAAAAAACCTCCAAATCAGTTACTTCAACCGAAAAGAAACTAAAAAACAAAAGATCAAGAGATTTATGGTGGAAATAACGAAAATGCAAACTTGGATGAGCATCTCACAAGGAAAACACAAAAGACCAAAGCAAAAAGAGAAATTATTAAACGATGTTTCGCCCTGGGTAACCAGCGTGGGCTCATCAATGGTTTCACTGGTCACCCCTTTTTTACAAAAGATACTGTTTCAACTTAAGACTATAGTTTCTCCCCAGATTTTAAGTAAAAAAACTACAATTGGCAATGCCTTGTTCTTTAATTTTTTTAATCTTTTGCCAGAATGCACAGGGAAAACTAAACATGTGAATTAGCTGATATTTTGCAGGGATGATCATTTTTAAATGCTTAACAAAAATATCTAAAGGATTTTTCAAAATTCTCAATTATTTTTTCTTCAAAATAAAAGCTCTGGTGCTGTCATCTATCCCAAAAGCCTCAAAATAATTGCGGTTTAGAGTAAACCCAATTTACAAAAAAAATAGAGAAATACTCACAATTCCCTCTGGATTACATTTTTCCTTTTTATATTTCCTTGCTTTAGCGAAAATAAAAATTAAGTCTCCTTTTTTCTATAAGCCTGTGCACTCCGGAAAAGAAAACCGATCAATCAATCACACTTCATTTAATTTGGGAGACACGCAGTTCAAGTGTTTTCCGATAGAGCGCAGAATTTATACGATTCCATGGTAACTGCAGGTGTTTTTTCAACTTTAAATCGGGCCGCAGTGGGACAGAAGAGTATTTTTACGTTTTCTGATAGAAAACCAATCGAGGTTATGTTTATCTTTCAAAAATGTGTTTTCAAAAACATTGTTCTAAAACAAATATAAAACCACTCCGCGTGTGCGGTCGCCCGCCGAAAATGGCCTAGCGCTGCGCGGGCAATACCCCGAGTCCATCAAAGAACCAAGAGAACTTTACTGGCTCGCTGGGATTACTAGGAATTCACATAGAAACACTCGGCACCCATAACCCCACATAATTTTGTTTTTATTTTGACTTAACCATTTTTTTAAAATTTAAATTATTGAGGCATAGTTATGTGCAATTGTACTAGTGAAATCTTGGAGTTCAAAGGATAGATTTTAAAACTTCAGTTTCAAAAACACACGGATACTTGAGTACTAACAAAACAGGCCAGTAAAGCTCCATTTAGAGGTTGGAAAGACTCTTGCTAGTCGTTGACGCTTCTGTTTAAAATAGAATACGATTATTTCGTCTAGCGCCAGTAGCCGATTTTTAAATCTGCATGCTTTTAAGTTGTCGGTATCAGCTAGCGGGAGTGTTTTTAATTCAATTATAAATACACCTGTAAATGCAACCTGAAACATTACACCCAGTTACTTTAATACGTAGTTAGGTAGCGTTTTTTTTAGCAGGTAATTCTGAAATAAATGGTTTTCTTTTATTTTATTATTTTACTTGTTTTTTTAGCGGCACAGAACGCGAAAAGTCAAAATAAGTAACCCAACCTCAAATTTTTGACCCGATGCTAAAAAATCTCTGGTGTCTCACTATAAATAAAGTGTCCGCGTTGCCATAGAAAGCAAATTCAATGACGTAAAATTTTGCAAAAAAATCAGGTCGACATAGTTAAATTGGCTTTCCGTACAGTGTTGCTAAAAACAATTCCCCAGATTGTAACTACGACCTTAAAAAGCTTTTGAGACCTCAAAAAAAAGTATTTAGCAATTATGGCTTGACCATGATGGTAATTTTAGGCTTAAAATATTTTAGCATAATTTAAGGGGTAACGTTTTTGATGAAGCAATTTTTTACTACATTTTTACAAATTTTTATGCCAACAGACATATAGTAGTTTGCACCTGAAGACGATCAGAGATTGTACTGATCGAAACGTCGTGTATAAATAAAATATAGACAATGGAAGTCCGAAACACAGAGTTAATTTTAGACATATTGAAATTGACATTGAGCGTGTCATTGACCATTTTGCCCAAAAAAACCGGAAAACGATTTTTTTTAGATAGCCATCTTATGTTTGAGATATGCAATATAAAAGGTAATGTTTCAACTTAAAAAGCTTTTTAGACTTAAAAAAAAGTATTTAGCTATTACGGTCAAGCCATCATGGTGATTTAAAGCTTAAAATATTTTAGCATAATTTAAGGGATAACGTTTTTGATAAAGCAATTTTTTACTACGTTTTTCACATTTTTATGCTATGATATTGCTCACATTTTAAAGCTTTCTTTCCAGTTTCGATTTCCAGAATTAAACACTCACATTTTCCAAGTCTTCACTGTTTTTTAGGCGTTCAAAAAAAAAGTACTGCCCAAAAACATTTTTTTTCTGTTACAATGAAAAATATTTAAATTTAGAGAGAGAGAGAGAGAGAGCACAATTTTAGAGGTAGATGGAGAGATAATTTAGTGATGTAAAAAATATTTAAGGTTGTTGAAGAGAGACAGCAGGCTATAAAAAAGTTTTTAGAGAAAGATGGACATAATTTAAGGCAAATGTTTACTAAAAATTTCTGTTATGTCATTTCTCTGTCACCTTAAGAGGTGTCGTGCATATGATTTTTTTTTGCAATTTTTATCAAAAAAACATCAAAAATCGTAATTTTTCAAAGTGTAAAATGTGTAAAACATAAGGGTGGTATTAATTTATTTCAATCAAAGTTCTTTACTGTCTTTAAATTTAAAAAATTTAAAAACGTGTCCTACTAAAGTGTATTTTAGCACATCTAAAAATAATTTAACAGGCATTTAAGAAAATTATTTTAAGTGTCATCATGGCTTTAACATTAGGTTTTGTTTGTGATGTGTTTGTTATCTACGTTTTTTATAACTGAAAAAATTATACGTAGTTACTCAAGCGCGGAATTCATGGGGATAGAGGGGTAGTTGACCCCCCTATCCTGGCTTTAAATTTTTTATAAAAACATTTAGAAAATCAAAATTAGGGCATAAATTGCGGCGCGGTATTAGTTTCATTTTGTGTTAAAAATGGCATTTGTAGTATCATTTTCCTTTAAATCAAAAAATCCATTTTTTAGTGCAATGTTTTAAAAAGTTTTCGCCTGCGGCGCTATGATACCGTTGATATTAACGATTTTAGTTTAATGCGACTCAAGAATTGCAGTTTTAATGTAATTTTCTCAAAAATTTTCGGCGCATTTAATTTTTTACAATATATACAATATTATTACGAAATTACAATAAATTACATGTTATCTGCATAATATGTTAAAAATAAGTAGTATTTCTAAAAAAATATATAACAAAAAAATACAATATAATGTAGTGTATTAATTTTATCTTGTGGGTGTAAGGTGGGGTTTGCCTAAACTATTTTAGCAAGAAGCTAAAGCTCGTGCGCAAACCCCCCCTTAAAATTTGACCACGAGATGGTATTCTCAACATGGTGGCAAATGAACTGGTCTGGAAGAGTGAGAGCAATGTAGAGGATTTAAGTAAAAATATTGCATATACATCACTATTTTTTTTATTATAATATACTTATATTTAAATTATAATTATATGTAATTATAATGTAAAATTTCTTTTAAACATTTCTTAAAATAAAAAGTGTATAAAATAAACGACTTAAAATCTGAGTACCCCCCCCCTAGATTTGAGACCAAATCCGCGTTTGTAGTTACTTAGTTTTGTTTGCATATGTTGATATGTTCCTAATAAAAGTATCGAAACCACCCCCCCCCCCCTTTTCAAATGGCTGGGACCGTCACTGCTTAAACGTATCAAGAACAATTCAACTTTGAAAACCTGTAATGTAACAGACTCTGCTTAGTGGGTTACGGTCCAGGTCATTATAGAATTCATATAACTATGAGACACTAAAAATGGTACAAGTATATCACACAATGTGTAAAAATAATAACTTTAAAAAACAAAAAAAAATTATGTAAAAATCAGGGTTGGCCCTGGAAAAATCCGAAGGCGAAAAATCTAGTGCGCACGGACGTTCACTTCTATAAACTGAAGGAAACAAAATTGTCAAATATAAATTAAATAAATGAATATAAAATACCCACATAGCAATTTCTCATCCTTAGCATGTGCACAGAATATCCTCAAGTTCTCTAAATTAACATTGGAACATTCTAAGCATGTGCTAAGAATAAGTTACTCTTCGACCTAATCACATGCTATGCAGGTTCTTAGGATGTGCGGTCATCCTTAGCAGGTGCATATAACATTCTATGCAGGTGCTACAAGTAGGTTACGTTGAGAGAGATCGATCCATAAAATGAAAATATCTAAGGTTTGCTCGGGATAAAGTATGCAAACATTAAATCACTGAATTAAACGTTCATGATTTTATTTTATCATGCATATAGATGTATATATACTTAATATTATACCAAAATTGGTATATATTTTGCAAAGAAACCTTTTTTAATGGTATTTCACTAGTATGTGCTAAGGAAATACTAGAAAAACATTCTTTTGATGTTCTTTTACGGTACCAGAATAGCTTGTGCGCTAAAAAGACCAAATAATGTTTCGATACATGTTCTAAAGATATACTAAAAGTTACCTTCTTTAATGGTATTTCCTTAGCATATGCTAAGGAAATACTAGAAGCGCATTTTTTTTATGTTTTAAAATTGATATGTTCTTTGCATGTGTTAAAGATGTACTAAAAAGGACCTTCTCAAATGGTACATTCATAGCATTTGCTATAGGGTTATTCTTAATAGCATATACTTAAATAGTATATACCAAGCATATGCTAAAGATGTGCTCAAAAGAGTTTTAACGCGTATGCTATGCATGTATACATATAGTTATTTATACGCATACATCTCTTGAAATAAAACTGTTGGCTTGCCGCGGACCAAGCGATCAAGTTCGGATGGTTCTTGAGTGAATGAATATATGTGATCGGTGAACGCTGGTTCAAGAATATTACAATTATAATACGTGTCCGCATTCATATGCGTTCGCAGGTCAAGAATCCGGCCCCAGAAAGTTATTATAATTACGGCTTTTTTTCAGAAAATGTAAAAGCATTAGCGCCGTTATAATAGTTGGCACGCTTGCAAAGGCTAGTGTCAATTTTTTTTGCGGTTGATCGTCTTTTAGACGTGAAGTTGTGATGACATATTAGTTTATTGAGCCGAAACAAAACAAATTTAGACAATTCACAATTTTTTACAAACTTGCTTATAAAGAACATTTATGCAAATACTTTTAAAACGGAAAAAATACAAAAACCAAACCAAAAATAATGCCACATTGCATGCTTATTACGCTCGGAATTTTAAACCAAGTCTTCTCACAAAGAGCTGATTCCATGACAATATTTTCTCCTAAAAAAAGTAAAGCTCTTTTTACTGTCCGGATTTTCAATTCCCCCGAATCAAAAGAAAAAGCGACAGACAAAACAAACACACCGGGTATTGATTTGAGTCCTCCCGGAGATGTAGCGAAGTCCGGTTCGACCTAGTCCAGTCTGTAAAGAATATTAAATTTAATAATATTTTTTTTCTACGAGTGATCGCGAGGAAGCTACTTTGTGCACACGTTTGCATACGCAAGGTAGCACTTTCCCGCACACTTATTTTAAAGCAAAATTACCATATTACAGACGCGTTTTCTTATTTTTTTTATAATTTTTTTTTAGTAATGCACTACGAATGTAAGAAACATGGTACTTTAAGCGAAAAACTTGATTTTTTTAATTTGAACAAAACTAGAGAAGAACAAAATAAAGCAGATTTCAAATTTTTGTTTGTTGTACTTTGGTATAGTTTTTAAAAAACAATATATAAAGCACTTGTCAACTTTGTCTTGTTACAATTAAAAAAAAAGTTTAGGTATCGTATATCGGTCACATCGACGATTCACCTAAGACACTGGCGCACCGAGAGGGGGGTTTTAGGTTTAACCCCCCCCTCCCGAGATGCCTGGTTATGCTCATATTTTTAATTCAAATTAAGTTTTTTTAATTATTCATCCTTACCCCCCCCCCCCCCGAAGTCAATTCCTGGATGCGCTACTGCCTAAGAAACAGTTGTATTACTCTATAACGTAAAGATATTTTCAAAGGCTTGGCAGGCATGGCAATCTCACCCGTTCTCAGCTTCTTTAGAGGAAAGCATTATGTTTATCATTCGAATAGAAGAAGAATTTAGTTCTTCTTTTGTAGTTCTCTCTTTGTCACCGTAAACTTAAAATATTTAATTTGGGCCCATCGCTTTTATTATGGTATAAGAAAGATAAAAAAATATTTTCTACTTTTAAGTGCATTTATTAATAAAAGTTTGTTCCCTAAAAGTTTTTTTTAATAAAAATTTTTAGATTTGTACCCTAAATCATCCATTTTGAATCCGCCATATCTAAATTTTCAAATCTGATCAAAAATTCATATCCCCTTCCCGAAAAACCCCTGTGTGCTAATTTTGATTTAAATCGAACAAATTAAATCTTTTTCCCCCTCCACTTCCCTCGTTAGAGAGAAGTGTGTATCTAATAATACCATATTATTGTATTGTCGCCGGAACCATAAACGCAAATTGGGTATGCACAGACCCTTAATTTTTAGATTTGTAACCTTAATCGTCCATTTTAAATCTGCCATATCGAAATTTTCAAATCTGATTAAAAATTCATAATCCCCCTCCTTAAAAACCCCTGTATGTCAATTTTGATTAAAATCGAACAAACTAAATCTTTACCCCCTCCACTTTCCTCGTTAGAGGGAGGTGGGTACCTAAGAACCATATTATTGTATTTTCACCGGAACTATAAACGCATACCAAATTTTAACACAAGTCAGTTAAAATTGGTCCATCTTGAAAAAAATCGTATTCCTTAGCCCCAAAGGCCCCCGTATACCAATTTTGGTTGAAATCGGACAAATTTAGGTGTTTTCCTCCCTCCACTACCCTCGTAGGGGGCAGGTGTGCCTAATAATGATATATTATTGTATTGTCCCCGAACTATAAATGCATGCCAAATTTGAAGGCAAGGATGTGTATAAGTTAGTTAAAATTGGTTAGCAAAAGATGATCCTCCATCTCCAAGTGCCCCAACACACCAAATTTCAACGAAATTGGGCGTACTTCACGCCCTTTGAGTAGAGGGGAGCTGTAAATTTCATCACACATATTCTTGTATTGTCACCGCAACTATATAAGCATGCCAAATTTGAAGCCGATCGGATGTCGGGAAGTTGGTCAAAATTAAGTTGCAAGATTCCATCCGAACAAACATAGTTACATAGTTATGTACATACATACATTGCAAGTTAAATAAAAGCTTCTAAAAAAATGCATTTTACTCGTTAAAAAAATATTGCTCCTAACAAGTGCGCAAAGTAGTTTTTCTGAACCTAAATCTTATCGGGAAAACATAACTTTGCGAACAAGGCGAAAGTTGAAAACCACTTGCAAGCAAAATGTTATTGAAATCTTAGGGAATTTTCATTCAAAGGATTTGTATGGATAGGTATTGCCAACATTATTTGTAATTTGTTTTTTAATTTTTTTATAAGCTAACAAAGACTTATTTATGTAGAAGCTAGGTACTTTTAGAATTAGTTTAGGATTTTTTAAGACTTGTAGTATTTTTCTGCTTTGTAATTTGGATTGCCTGTTAAACAGTGTACTTATAAATAAATAAATAAAATAAATAAACATTCAGCAATTTTAGGTATCGCCTATTAGTTGTTCAAAAGTTCGAGTATGAAGACGGTTCCAGTGGACTATAAAAAAACCTACCAAAAATAATAATTGAACAACTTAACTGAGAATAAACCTCCGCAATATTGCAGGATCAAAAACGAACACAAAAGCAAGTTATTACCTACCATCCATATAGAGGCATAAACCACACATTTTGTTCCTGATCAAAACCCAAAGTCTGTTTTTGGCTCGCCTTGCAAGATAAATATTTATTGGCTAGTTGGTAACCCTAATGTTTATGAAACGTTGATTTGGCTGGGAAGGGGTCAATTAAAAAAACAAGAAAAGCTTTTTGTTGATTTGCGAAGGTTTCCTTTTATTTAAAATTATCATCAATTAGCGCTGATGATGATTTTCAATAAATCGAAACGTTCGAAAATTTAAAAAAGCTTTCCTTGTTTTTTAATTGACCCCTTCCCAGCCAACTCAACGTTTCATAAATACTTATAACATATTCTGCAGGTTGCTATAACCTGTACTACTAATTTAAAAAACTTTGCTACCCATTGATTCAAATATGATGTGTATTCAAATTGAATGACCTACTTTTTAGTTTATTTTTAAGATCACCGTAAAATTTCCGTTAAAACAATTTATCGCATTTAAAATGTTATTTTTTATATACTTATTTATAATTTTTTTGTTTTTTTTTAATTTTTCTGTTTGTAAAAGGTATAAATAATAAAAACAAATAAGTAAATAATAAATAAAATAAAAAATAAATAAAATAAAAATGGCTTATAAGCAGCCCATAACCTCCCAATCCCCTCGAATGAAATCTTGAATAGGGCCATCCTCCTGGGTTCTTAAAGTAAGACTACCTATCATTATTTTGAAAGAAGCGTGTTCACTTTTTAAGGAAATCCCGACCTTAAGCGAAAAAATTCAAGAGGGTGGCCGTTTTGTCTTTATGCAAGAGATCATTTTTTTCGGCGTAAAAAACTTTACATGTTGTCTTTACAGAGGGCACCAAGTAACAGATACTTTCAAAGGTTTTTACCACTCTATCAAACGATTTTAATGATCTTCAAACAAGACGGAGGTAATCTTTCTAGGATAATTCAGTGCCCACACTGTACCCTAGCTAAACATCATCATAACCGAAAAAACAAATAAGAAGTCGAAACTTTTGCTCTCATCTATTTATCGACAAGTACTTTTTGATTAACGTGAATGCTACCAAATAACTGTCGTTACTCCCACTTTGGAATATTCTACCACCCAGCCAACTTGCAGCACACAATAATTTGGCATTACAAATCTGGGCTTATATCCATTTTTCCTCAGCTCTCCTTGTCACAAAATATGATGTTACTTAGAAGACCAAGAATATTTGATCTGGAAGAATCTCAGCTTGTGAAGTAAGTACTTGATAACAGAGGTTTTTTTGATTGATTTTGGTAGCAAGGGGTCTATTTTACGAATCCGATTGATGCCACTCGGGCATATTCAAGATGGCGGCAATTTTTTTAACTTAATACACTAAGTAAAAATATTAACGGGTTTTGTGGTTTTCTGAATACATTTATGCAGTAAAGAATCTTAGGGGCTCTCTAAGTGTCCTAGGGTCAGTTTTAAAAGTAAACATTTAGAAAAATAAGCACATGAAAAATGGATTATATAAAATTACCTGGTTAACTAATTTAGGTATTTTTTACTGAATCCAATTGACATACCGCTTTGGCGCCTTTGTAAAACTCAAAGTATACAAGATACATCAACTTTTCGGGGTTTTCGTATCCACTAACTTTATTTTTGGAATTATGTGCTTTTTTTACAAGGGTTGGTTTAAACCCAAGTAGCACACGTCGTCCTCAGGACGTCCCAGGTCCAAAACGTACGTCCTGGAGACGTTTGAAGTGGGACCAAAGAGCGGTTGGGGACACTTACACGTCCTCAGGACATCCACAGGACAGCATAACTATAAAATTAGTTTATACTTATTTCGTGATTGGTTGCTATTTTATTTGGTTTTTATTGGTTATTTTAAGTTATTTATATTGATAAAATCCATTAATGCTCAAACGCCCTGGGTCCAAAATGTACGTTTTGGGGACGTTTGACGTGAAACCAAAATTCGGATTAAACCACTCAAACAGTTTTAGGACGTCCCCCGGAAATCGCTATTAGAAAATTGGTTTAATAAGTGTCGTTTTTTGGCGTAGAACACGACGCTGCCGTGATTTCGAAATGTGCCGTCACCGTTTTTTGCCATCGCCAAAATGAATTTCGAGTGACAGTTTCACAAACCTAACCAAACTTTGTTTTTTTTTTCTTATCCCCGGTTTATAATTCCTGGGTTATCTTATCCTTTGTTATTTTGATGTATAAACCCACCATTAAATACCATTCCTGACGGAAGTTGCTTGGCAGTGTCCGAATCTTCCTTTAACAGAAATTCTCCCAATTGAATTTGGCCCATTACCAAATCATACTCCATCATTTTATTATTGAAAAATCAAAAAAGAATAGCCGGTGAGCCATCCCAAGTAGCACACATCTGTCCCAAAAACGGCCTTGGGACGTTCGCCACCGGACATCCCCGGGACGTCTTAAAGACGGCGTAAGTCCCAAAGCGGACGTACCTAAGACGTCCTGTGAATATATGTCCTGTAGACGTTTTCTGTATACGTCCCATGGACGCCTTTGTCGTACGTCCTGTGAACTAATTATTTTGCAACATTGTACCTCCCAGGGACGTCCTAAAGATGGCGTGGGTCCCAAAGCGGACGTACCAAAAACGTCCCGTGAATATGTCCTGCAGACGTTTTCTGTGTACGTCTCAGGGACGTCTTTGTCGTACGTCCTGTGGACTAAAGATGGCGTACGTCCCTGTCGGACGTCCTTTGGACTAATTATTTTGTAACATTGGACCGCCCAGGGACGAATGTCTGGAGGCGGACGTCCCAAGGACGTTTTTGGGACAGATGTGTGCTACTTGGGAATAACGAGCGCAGCGAGGTATTTAAAAACGCGAGTAAAAAAAAGCACACTTTAGCCACGAGTTTTGAATAGTATTTTTTTTTAATACCTTATCAAAAAATCCAAGAAAAACAGGAAAATACTTTTAAAAATCTCGAACGAAGAGCACTTCTCGCAAAACACATCATCTTTACACTATAAATCAAGGCGGCTGGTAAATGAAATAACAATGGTTGCCATAGCGATGTTCCTTTTTACTCGGTGACGTTTTTAAATAATGTTTTCGTAAATACTTGGTGAAAACTGGTGGAAATGGCTTAAGTTTTGGACAAGAATAATTAGATTATTTTCAATATAACTATTTTCCGCTATTTCTCTTTAATTTTGGGTGAAAAACGGACAGAAATCTTTTTTTGCACCCGTGATAAAAAAAAGCTTTTTTGCATCGGTAACCAAAAAAGCCATTCTCTAGTTATCTGCAGACAGTTACTAAAATCATTTTTTTTAATGAAGGTATTAAAGAAACATTATAGTGAGACGAAGACATATGACATTATTTTTGAGATTATCGGGGTGACTTAATTTATTTTTGGGGTTAAACATTTTTAGGATAGGGGTATTATAGGGAGCTTAGGGGCAACTTTAAGGGTAACATGAAAATTATTGGTGTAAAGATATGTGTTGAATCGATTTGGACTTTTTCTGATTTTCTAAAGTTGCACTTGGGGGTTCCATTATTTAAAAAAAAATATAAGGGGTGTAGGGGTGTTTTAGGGTTAAAAAAATTAGTACGTATCTCCTAAATTTAAATTTAAAGTTAGATAGTTAGTCCTAGGGGTGGTTTTAAGGGTAGATTAGATTAGAATGGGGTGGTATAGACATCTGTCCACCTCGACCTTCTCAGATCTATTGTGGTTCCCCTTTCTTCTTCCCTGCTTTGCCAGAAGTAAAAAACAAGTTGCAGTCCCGTCATCGTCATGAAACCCATAAGCTTTGCCAGTGTGCCCTGCATATAGCTTTCTGGCCGCGGACATTCTAGATCCCCCAGTAAGGCCCTGGTTCTAACTAGGCCTTCACATTGGCATAGGATATATAATGAGGTTTCTTCCTCTTTCTTACAGAAGCGGCATGTCGCATTTTCTACCTATCCCATTACTTATTGAGTTTGCAGTGATCTGTAAGGAGCCCCACTATTTATCTGACAAGCTTTCTTTTCTTACAAAGAATTTCTGCAGTCACTTTTGGTGAACGTTCTTTAATTAACTGTTTGGCCTGTCTTTGTCCAGGCGTTTCCTCCCACAGACCGTTCGTCTCTTTGGTAAGCCACTGTTTAACAGATTGCTTGGCTCTGGCCTTAGCGATCCCACAAAATGGTTCAGGCCCTGTGAACTTTATTGCCAAGGCTTGTCTGACCAATTTATCAGCTTTTTAGTTTCCACAGGCTAGTGTCACCCTTTTGGTACTTGCCAGCCTAATTAGAGCTGTTTTTGCTGAGTTTGGACGTCACTTGCACTGCTTCTAGAGCTTTAAGTGCAACTAGACTATCTGAATATATAACTACCGAATGAGAGTTTTCCTCTACTCTATGTATTTCTTCGGCACAGTGATGTATTGCCGTTACTTCAGCTTGGAACACTGCACTTGGATAATCGTTTGTCAAGCTTATAGAGACTAAAGTCTCATATTTTTGTCCGTATATGCCAGCTCCTACACCCTCATCGGTCTTGGAGCCGTCTGTGTACCAGAGTGATTCCTCTCCCAAAGGAGGACCTCCCTCCCAGTCAGCTCTATCTGGAATTTTGATTTTGTATTTCTTTTAGAAATTGTACTTGCAGACCGTTACGCTGCTCGACCATCTCAGTATAGGATCTCTTTTGAGCTCGTTTTTAAGTCTTTCATGCTTGACCCCGCGTTAGCCTGTAGGCTACCTCTCGTGCTTCTGCCTGAATGAAGACATGCAGAAGTGGCTAATTCAGTAGAACTTCCAAAGCTACCCTTGGGGGTGGTCCTTATAGCACCTGTGATACTTAGGCAGGCTTGTCTTTGTATGCTATTTAGGAGTGCTATGGCCCCGGCCTGTTTGGTTCTCGTCCACCAAGCCACCGAATCATAGGTTATTATGGCCCTTACCACCTTTGTATACAACCATAAAGTCATCTTGGGATTTAGCCCACAGTTTGCTTTGACTATGTAAGGTTTCCATTTTAGGTTTTGGTCAAAGATTCTGAATCTAATTTTAAAGTTTAAAATATTTTTAGGTTAATTTAGACACCCCTTTACCACCAAAATTCGACACTGAAACCAAAATGTTAACCTTAAACTTATATTTAACAATACAGTTAAATTTAGAAGACTTGAAAACCGGTAAATCGATGTACACTTCCAGCCACATAAAATGCGTACGCCGAGTCTCAACTAAGACCGGTGTTGTGTATTATGGGCCTCGCCACTCATTAACCATTTAGGTATTTCAAATTGACAAAAAATGTCACCTTCAGGTTTTGTTGATGTCATACGCTTATATTTAAAAATGCCCCAACTAAACGAATTCGAAAAAGCCCCAAATTTTGGCAAAATTAGACGGTGGTTGGTCGGTTCGAAGAGTAGCGGCTCATTTTGGACGAAACAAGGCTTACAATTGTAAGAAGAATAAGAAGACAGTATCAAGAAGGCAAGGCTTAACCCAAGTCAGTACGCCTCAGCAGGATCAGCAACTGATCATCTTTCGATGGTCCCAGAGGCAAAAATTGAGGCACATTTTCCTGGATCCATAAAAACGACGCGCAGACGGATAAGACGTTCTAGGCTTAGATGTCGCATTGCTGCCAAGAAAATATTACTAGTGCGGAAAAGAAGCAAGCCAGGTTAATTTTTGCACTTAACTATTCATTACAAGAAGAAGAATTTTGGCAACAGGTGGTCTTCACGGATAAAAAATCATTCAGTCCCGCAATAATAGCAAACAAATTTTGGTATATCGCCCGCCACGAACAGGCTATCTCGAAAAATATATTGCTGGGAACGAAGACCGGGCTGGAAGATTTTCAGTGAATGTGTGGAGTTGGATATTGGCGAGAGTACATGGGGATCTTTTTACCATCTATGGAAGATTTACGGCTGAAAATTATGATGATATGATGAGAAATGTTATGCTTCCAGAAACAACCATTCTTCATCCAGAGGGTTTCGTGTATCAACAGGATAACTGTCCTATCCATACCGCACGCATTTCGAAACAGTGGTTCTTTCCAGCAAAACAACGTTTTTTTGCCATGTCTGGCAAAAACTCCTAACGCCAATCTCATATGAAAAAAATGTGTGTGTGCCTTACAGCAAAAAAGTTAACACGAATGAATATTGTTCCCCGAAACTCCAACCACTTAATGGAGCTCATAGGCAGAGGGTACAACGAGGAAATTCTTTAAAATCCAAGTTTATTTCAAAATTTAGCAGATTCTATGCCACGACGACGAAGCAA
Organism: Oxystoma pomonae; assembly: GCA_963921995.1. Taxonomy (NCBI): domain Eukaryota; kingdom Metazoa; phylum Arthropoda; class Insecta; order Coleoptera; family Brentidae; genus Oxystoma; species Oxystoma pomonae. The sequence continues at coordinate 72,286,053 of OY998166.1, read as the reverse complement.
ATATTATCGAGGCTGACGAGGCAATGACAAGACTTCTGTTTTTTTTTTTTACTTACTTTTTTTTTAATAATTTCTTTTTGATTTTGAACATTTTTCGTTTTCTGAAAAGCCTAAGATTACTCAAATTTACCGATCTTGCAGAGGTGCGCTAAATATGATTAAGTTATTGCTTTATTTTCGCCAAATAGTTCCTTCTTCTTGATAGTTTTTTCTTATTCGCATAATTGTGGTCTTGTTTCGTCCATAATGAGCTTTAAGAAGAAGTTTTGTAATAAAATGTTAAATAATTTAAAAAAATTGTTTTATTCATTGTAAAGTGTGCCCAGTCTTATTGTAAAGTGTGGTCAGTCTCCTTATTTTTGTTTTTACAAACGTCCAAGTCAGTTACAATAAGCAACACAATTAGCAAAATTTAAATTCATCAGACCTGCAGCTAACTTCTGCTGTAGGCATTTTATGTGACCTATTGTCTTTTATGCAAGTAACATTTGTGTTACCCCTAAAACCACCCCTATGACCCTTAGACCTAGAGCTTGTATGTATGGCACTTATTGAAGAAAAAGAGACGCGACAACCCCTTTAAAGTCATGGAAACTGACATTTTTTGGTTATGTTATTTTCCTGTTAAAATTTCCTCCCGTGACACGTGGGACTCCACGTGTTAATTAAAATGTGGTGCTGAACTTTAAATAGAAATTTAAACTTCTGAAAATAATTGAATTTGTCCTGTTGCACTACAAAGGTTCAGAAATGCGATATCTCTTTTTATCATCATCTAAAGCGGTCAAAGGACTACAACCTTGGATATATCGAAATACTTGAAACAATCCAGACATCATTTCTCAAGCATTTGCTACTTCTACCTAGGACCACCTCATCTGCTTTGCTTCGAAAAGAAATTGACTCTCATCATATGGCAGTGTTTGTTTTTAAATGTGCACTAAACTACTTTATCAAGTTACTAAGTATGCCTGAATATAGGCTACCCAAAAAATGTTTGCAACGCCAAATTGCCCTTTTAGACTACGATACCCCGTCAAAATTTAACTAGGTCAAGCGACTTCAAATACTTTTTACCGGTAACAGTATTTCTGAATTATGGTCCCTTGATCCATATATTCTAAAAAAAAAAAATCAAAACTATTATAGAGAGAGTGGAAAGAAATTATTTTAACCATGACCTTGCAATTGCGCAAAATTCTACCTACACTCTTTTCTTTTCCTCGCTCAATCACTCTTCGTTAAGGCCAAATTACTTATCATACAGTATACCTAAGGACGTGTTGAGATGTTTGGCCCAGATTCGCCTGTGCAATAAATTTTTCTGTAAATTTAGCCTTAGGGGAATTACTTATAGACTAAACCAAGAGGAGTTATGTACTGTCTGCAATATGCATGTAACAGAGTCTCTTATCCACCTACTATTTTATTGTCTGTTATACAAAAATCTGCGTCCAGCAAGCTGGTGTGATCCCGATAGTTTTCTCGTCCTGTTGGATGATCTTACACCTAATCTGGCGAATGAGATCTGTAGAACAACTCTAAGTATTTTAAAACTACGTGCGTTTCTTAGAAACGAGTAGTAACCCACGGCTACCTTCATATAGTCAATATATTAAATAAATATTGTTTCACTTTTTTTCTCATGTTACTTACTATACTTATTTTTTCAACTATAATGTTGTTTTTTTTTTGGTTTTTGTTACTATTAAGTAATGTTTTTAGGTCTAATTTTTTATAAACAATAAATGAATTAAATTGAATTGACCTGGCCCAATCTGACCTTATGCGAGATATAAGGGGGGGGGATTAAAACATTAACGAAAATAAGACGAGGATGAAGATTGAAGGGTAAAAAAAACATTTTAATTAAAATTTGCTCAAAAAAATTAACGATGTATTTTGGTTACCGGTGCTGGACTATAAATAGAAAACTACCCAAAATAATTGATAATCATTGATCCTGTTACATTACAAAGATAATCTGTCAGACCATCCCTTTTTACTCGATTTCTAAAAACCATCTGAATCGGTCCATTTCTCTCGTTTCACCTTTGCAGGATGGCCCGAGGGACTACAACCTGACGATCAAAAGTAATAATGAAAAATATTAATTAAAATGGTTACCAGTGGTGCTGACGACTCCATCCATCCACGATCGAAAACTGTCCATTTTTCTCATTTCAGCTTTGTAGGATGGCCCGAGGGACTAAAACCTCACCCAACCTGAAATATGATCAAAATTAAGTCAAAATTAAATATTTTAATTAAACTTTGATAAGAAAAAACAATAACGTACTTAGTTGGTTACCACCGGTCGATGCTGGACTGTAAATAGACAACTGCTGAAAATAATTGAATTTTTCCTGTTGCATTACAAAGGTTGAGAAATGCAATATCAACATCTTATCCCGAGTCCATCTGTCGGACAATCCCTTTTTACTCGATTCCTAAAAACCATCTAAAGCGGTCCATTTTTCTCGTTTCAGCTTTGTCGGATGGCCCGAGGGACGAGAGCCGGGAGAGGTGCTCACACAGGACAACGTTAAGTGCTTTCGACAACTTAACTCTATTACTATTTTCTTATTTTCCTCCCGTTTCTTATTTCGGAACATCTAAGAGAGAGAACTCTTTTTTAAACTTGCAGAAACTATTTTTGCTTACGGGCTTATTTTTGCTTGAACCTACACATTTAGGTACTAACGTAGACCTAGAGCTTGTATGTATGGCACTTATTGAAGAAAAAGAGACGCGACAACCCCTCTAAAGTCACGGAAATTGACATTTTTTGGTTATGTTATTTTACTGTCAAAATGTCTATATTTGGAGACGAGAACTCAATACCCACATAGCAAGCCTTGGATATTGTATATCACAAAGTTATTTAAAATTAGGATATACGTTTTCTATGCTACATGTATATTTTATATATATTAGAAAAAAACATGATTCGTTTGAAAAAAAGAAAACATGACCGGATATTTACTGTATATTCAGTGTATATGCGCTATCGTACATCCTAAAAATATGTTTTTTGTATACAAGCCTTAGGTTTTTTAACCGAATAAAAGTTAATATTTTAAAATAAAATAACAATATGGATACGAACAGAATATACTTTTATGAATATAACATTGTTATATATTAAATAAAATTTTGACAAGTATATATTTTGTATATCGTGATGGATATCGACAGGATATACTATATAAATATATACCATAATGGATATACCATAGAACATCAAATTTGATGTAATAGAAATATAACTCGAATATTTTCGTGGAGTAATTAAAGCGTGTTCAGAATATACTTATAACGTATATTCAGTGGATGTTACCTAATGGGTACCTCTGGATCTAAATTGGATCTTTTTTGGAGGTTGTATGCACGTCGGGTGAATATCTGGGTGATAATAGGCAATATCCTTCTCCGTTTTCGTATATACGCTGGATATACGTGCAATATTTTTTTGCTATGTGTGTACTGGGACAAGATGCAAAAATCTGTGCAAGAATTAAACAGACCAGATCATTTTTTAATAAAATGTTATCAGTGTTGCCTAGTCGCGAGCTCAATACCTCTCTCCGAATTTGTGTGCTTCGTTGTTATGTTTTTAGAATTTTATATTACGACGTGCACATGTGTGGACAGAGTACGTAATGTGGAGGAGTTAAGGGCGAATTTGAATAAAAAATGTGCCTTTTCAAATTACTTAACCCAGCAAACATGGGTTTATTAAAAATGTAAAATATTCACTGTACAAAAGGAGTACAAATTCGGAACATAGCATTTTACTATTTTTGTAATTTGATGCTGCACTTTGCGGTGCCATTACAAATAAAGCAATATTTTAATACTCTAATTAACGTACTTTATGCCAGTGCAATATTTACGCTTTTTTTGTATTGTTGCTACGCATTGCAGCACAAATTGTACAAATATTGTAAAATGCCGTGTTCCAAATTAGTGCTAGTTTTGTACTTGCGATATGTTTGCTGGGAATCTAAAAAACTGTTTGTATTTGTATCAAGTTTAGTACGGTGAACGTTTAAAGCATTATCCCGGAACCATTTCGCATAATTTTAAGTTTTCTACATAATTCTACGTATCCTAAAAATGTTTAATTTAAAAATTAACGATTATTTTAAAAAACTAAATAAAAACAAGATATATATATAGTTTTTTGAAAAACCACGTGAATGGTCTGTGGGGGTTACCAGAAGCCTCCGCTGTGCAAAATTTTGTTAATTTTTGATGTGCGGTTAATCTGTTGTAAACGAACTGGTTTTAGAACTCAAATTCACTCTTAAAACCAGATTTAAATTTAAGACGATGATTTTCATTTTCCCGTATTTTAAAACCGGATTTAAGGGTCGTTAAACCCGGTTTGGTTAACACCTCATTCAGCAAGGCTTAAAAATTCTTAAATCCAGATTTCGCATAAAACTTGTTTCCTATTGGTCACATTTTTGACGAAAAATGTCAAATTCAATCAGCTGTTGTTTTGTTTTCATATGTTTTGAGTGCGTTTTGTTGTGACCTTCGGTCACTAATCGAAGGTCACAATTTTAGTGCAGAAGACAATGAATTTTAAAATAGAAGGGCCTAACGATCTGTTACGATCCTGTGTTGTGGAGGGCAAACAAATGGTTTTCCAAAATACGCAACGCTAATTTCAAGGCAGTGACTATAATATTACGAAAGTCGTATCTAAAGTTACGACAGTCGTATATAGAGTTACGACAGTCGTATCTAAAGTTACGATAGTCGTATCTAGAGTTACGACAGTCGTATCTAGAGTTACGACAGTCGTATCTAGAGTTACGACAGTCGTTTCTGGGATTGGGTTGCTTTTTCTGATTTTTGTGGGGTTGGAATTTTCTTGTAAAAATGTAAAAAACGTTTTTTGTGACTGTCGTAATTTTAGCCACGGTATAGATAGTGATTTTCCTATTGGTGAAAATGCTTTTTTATTGTAATTTGTTCTTTTTGGAAAGTGGATAAAAGCAGTTTGTTCGCTGATTTTTGGAAGAGACTCAAAAAACTGGCAAAAAAACGATGTTAGCGCAAAGGTCAATGATCTGATTTTTGTTTTTATTGTTTTTTTTTTGTATTTTTTTAGTTTTTTAAGGATTAGTTAGAAAGAAATAAAATACGAGTAGCCGTTGGTTGCAAGTGTAACTTCTTCTTCTTCAAGTGCCATGCTCTCTTCAAACGTTGGCTATCATCAGCGCGATCTGCACCTTGTCCACTGCCTTTCTGAAAAGTGACGTAGTACTAACGCCATACCATTGTCTAAGATTTTTAAGCCATGATATACGTCTGCGACCCGGACCTCTTCTGCCCTCAATTTTTCCTTCTATTATTAATTTTAAGAGTTCATATTTGTCATTTCTCAAAATATGGCCAAAATATTCAAGTTTACGTGTTTTGATGGTAAATAAAACTTCCAGATTCTTATTCAATTTAGGAAGAATATCCACGTTACGTACTTTTTCCACCCAAGATATCCTGAGCATTCTACGATAGCGTACATCTCGAATGCCTCCAATTTTTTGCACATGGCCTCAGTCAGTGTCCATGCCTCTACGCCGTAATACAAAATGCTAAACACATAACAACGAAACACGCGAATTCGGAGGGTAGTATTAAGATCGCGACTACACAACACTGATTTCATTTTGACAAAAGATGATCTAGCCTATTCAATTCTTGCACGGACTTCTTGCATGTTGTCCCAATTTTCATTGAGCTGACAGCCCAGGTATTTATACGATTTTACGCGTTCGACTTGTTGGCCATTTAACCATCCATTTTGTTTTTCCAACATTCAAGTTAAGCCCAAATTGCGAACTTTCGGCTGCGACTCGATTTATCAGCTCTTGCAGGCCTTCCAACGTATCCGCAATTATGACGGTGTCGTCAGCATATCTCAAATTGTTAACTTTTATGTCGTTTATAGTTAGACCCTCTTCCCAGTTGTGAAGTGCATTCTCGACAATTTTATTACTATAGATATTAAATAGCAGCGGAGACAATATGCAGCCTTGGCGAACACCCCTTTTTATTCGGACTTCTCCGGACAGTTGACCATCAACTTTTATTTGAGCTGTCTGGCTCCAGTATAGGTTGGCAATTATTTTTAGATCTCGATCATCTAGACCAACTTCTTTAAGAGATTCCATAAACTTTTCATGCTGTACTCGGTCGAATGCCTTCTCATAATCTATAAAACAGGCATATACTGGCACTAACACATCTCTAGACCGTTGAATGAATTCCAAATAACTCCTCTCTTATCCCGAAGCCTCCACGAAATCCGAACTGCGTATCGCCCATAAAGAATTCGCATTTCTTATAAATTCTTTTATGAATAATCTTTAAAAATATTTTTAGCATATGGCTCATTAGGCTAATTAGACCGTAATCACTACACTTCTTTGCTGAATGCTTTTTAGGCAATGTAACAAATGTTGGTTTTAGCCAATCAGCTGGGATTTTACCACTGCGATAAATCAGATTAAAAAGTTTGAAAAGAATATTCAGCGACTCTTCGTTTTTGATAAGTTTTAAAACTTCCGTGTATACTTCGTCTTGCCCTACTGCTTTTCTGTTTTTAGCTTCTGGATGTTCAGACCGATCATCGCTAAAGAGATTTTCTGTGTAGTTACACCTTTCTTTTAGTTTTTCTTTGGTATCAGGTAAGATTTCTCCTTCACTGTCAACAAGGATTCCTGTTTGTCTCTTATTAACTAAACCGGTCGCTTCCTTTCTACGTTTGTGTAAATTAAAAGTGTCATGTTGAGTATCCAGATCTTCTATTTCTTGACATTGTTGTGTTAGCCATTCTTGTTTTGCTGAATTGATTTTGTTTTTTATTTCTCTATGAATTTCTTTGTACTGAGCGGTGCCTTTTTTAATTGCGCCTTTTATCCATTAGGTCCAGGATTTCATCGGTCATCCAAACTTTCTTTTTTTTCCTTGGTTCACCCTTGCATAGGCGCGCTGTGCTTTCGACTATGGCGGTTGCAAGTGTAAATGAAAAAATATAAGAATTCAGCTGAAATAACTCATATTATTTTTTGTCGCCATAAGTGGGCTTTCAGTTAGGGCGGATAACCATGCAAATTTTCTTAAATCCGGATTCAAAATTGGATTGGGATTTATTCAAATCTAAATTTAAGGACTTTTCATCATCAAAAAACGTTAACTTTAGTATTTTGGCGATATTTTGAGGAATGACATATATGAAATGTTCTTGCAAGAAACAACTTTTTTGCTTGTTGCGTAGAAAAACTTTAATAAATGTTGTATTTCCCAAATAACTTAAAGGCACTTAATAAACGTTCTGTTGCTGTTACTTTGACGTTTGTTGGTTGACAAGCTTATTAGTTGGTTTCCAAGAAGGATTTTATTGTTTTAGTGTTGTTGCTATGACACTAATATATGCAAACATAACGCAATGCAATGCGAACAGTTCAACTTTACGCACCCAAATGCATGCTTAAAAATCGCTTTTACTGACGCAAGTAGGAAAAAAATATTTTAACACTTAAGGCATAATTTTTGATATGTTTTCCCCACACATTTGGCAGCCGAATGATACCAACATTATTATTTAACTTAAATGACCTTGGTGGAGAAGCGAACCATAAAAATTATGTTAAAATTTGTTTTTTTTTATTAAGTATTTTGAAAATGCAGAAAAATTAACCTACCTTTAGCTTAACATGTAACTCGGGAACTATCAAAACTGCTGTTAAATCCATACATAACCCGCGACAAAGCGACATGTATTATAGATGAATGGTAACTGTCCCGAAGGATTTTTAACTTTAAACCATTTTCCCCTACTAGAACATATTTGAAAATAGGACGAATGATTTGAAATAAAACGATATTATGCTATATAGCTTCAGTGGCGGTCCCAGCCATTTGAAATCAATGGTATCATAGCGCCGCAGCCGAAAATTTTTAAAAAAATTGCATTAAAAGAAATACATTTTTGATTTAAAATTAAACTAAAATTGTAAATATGTTTAAAGCCAAGGTAGGGGGGTTAACTACCTCCCTATCCCCCTGAAATCCGCGCTTGAGTAACTGTACGTATAATTTTTTCAATTATAAAAAAAAAGATAACAAACAAACCACAGACAAAACCTAATAGCTAAATACTTTTTTTTTGAGGTCTAAAAAGCTTTTTAAGTTGAAACATTACATTTTATATTGCATAGATCAAACATTACATGCCTATATCAAAACAAAATTCGTTTCCGGTTTTTTTGGGTGGTCAATGATTGGCTCAATGTCAATTTCAATATGTCTGTTGATATGCAGCAACGCTAAGCCCGTCAGACGAATTTCGGTCATAGTGTTTTTAAGTACTTATTTTTTTAATCTTCTGAGGCAGGAGAAGCTTCTTTCTGACGAAGCATTACTTACTGACAAACATCCAAGAATGTTCTTATCAACGGAAAAATATCGCCACATTCGTTCATTGCCTCGAAAACGTTATCACATGTTTTGGTTTAAGCTGACCCCCAATAAAAGTTCAAGAGTTTGTGTTTTGTATTAATCAAACAGTTTATAGTATTTCGAAACGACATTAGTTAATTTTGCCCTGATTTTGGCTTCACGTTGTATAAAACTTGGTATGAATATGTTCAGATCAAAAATACTTGGAGTCTCGTTATTGAACCTTGATTTTATGTCCGAAATGATTTTGTCTAAACCTTGTTTAAAAATTGAAACTATAATATTGTTCTGTATTTCTAATATCGTGGTTTTCGCCGGTTTCAAACTGTCCCAAAATAATGTGGAGAGATTCTAGAATGTCTTTAAAGAAATGTTCTGCAATTTCTTCAAAGACTTCAGGGTTACCACCAGCATCTTTTTTGTCTACTTTTTTCTGGAGCAAAGAGGGGGGGCGACCAACCCCCCTGCCCCCCTGGGACCACCACTGAGCTTAGACATTTATTTCCCAGTCGAAGCGGACCACTTTTTTGACAATAACATTGACATTTCTTGAAGAAAAAAAATATGTTTAAAAAGTTGCAGGTCGACTATTCCTCCAATATCGATAATCTATCCATTGTCTAATTCACAGAAAAATCGACCAACTTTATTATGGACAAAACACTAACAGTTAACATTTTTTTTTTTGGTCCAAATCATTTGGTTCCAGATATTTAATGATTTGAACCAAGATTTAGCTCAAAAAGTGTCATCTGTTTTGTCCATAAGGACTGCATAAGGTTGTGTAACTTCCCTGTAAGTACAGGGTTCTTAAATAAATCGTTAGGAGGTCAAGCAGCCGTTTATAAGACGTAGACAAACAGAAAATCACATTAGGCAGTGAAAGACGGACGTATTGGGGCGAGGTTGTCTCTACATCTTATATGTAGCAAATCCAATTAAGATTATTTTTTTCCAATGTTTTCCATTTTTATACGTTTAGGCCTGGCATAAAAAATATTTTTGCTCGATATTAATAACAAACTCATGAAAGCTATCCTAAAAAAATCAATTTTTTGGCTATTCATTTTGTAACCATTGGTCATACGCACTGTTTACAGCGTGCGGACTGAGAAAAATGCATATCCACAACCGTTGCGAAGGGACAGGTCGCACGGGAAAATCGACTATGATCGAAATTGGTTCGCTACTTATTTCGATATCAGAATATAAAACAGTAGGGGTATGGGCCGCTTTATTCAAAATGAATGAGTTGTCAAAGAAACACGCTCTGCACGAAAAAGAACGCTGTTTAGTGATTTCTTTGGTCGTGTAGCGCCTTTTCCAGAAAGATGACACCAGTAGTAACAGAGCGGAACGAAATTTGGATATAATACAATACAATAATATTCATTCAACAATATTAAAATAAAATACACAACAAAAACTCAACGAAATATTAGTGGTGCACCGAGGGGGGGGGGTTTGGGATTAGACACCCCCCTTCCCCCGAGAAGCCTCATGGTTATATACAATTGGCACAATCAAATAATATCAGAAATAAAATATATAGGGAATAAAATACGAGAGCCTGAAAAAAAATCTTTAAAAAATCATAAATTACAAAATTTTTTACGATTTCAATTTTTTTATTTGTTTTTAATTTGGATCACCAACAAAATGGTCTTTTTAATGTAATTTTATCAAAAAATTTTCCCCTGCGGCGCATTTTACAATTTTTATAAACAAATTAAGGGTAAATAAACAACTCAAATTCCCAAAACCTCATCAATATTTATGATTTTACTTTAACTTTAAGATAAAAATTGCATTTTAAGTGTTATTTTCTCAAAAAATTTTACCTGCTCCCACGAATTTGTACTTTATAACAAAATTTGTATTCCATATTCATGGACACAAATATAAAAACCGTATATCGCTACTTGCTTTTGTTAAAGTTACAATTTTTTTTGAATATTTTGTATCTCTTTTCCCCCCTTCAACCACCCACCATGCACCCTACCCAAAAGTTAATTTTGTTATAAGGTTCAAATCTTTCAAAGCTACAGTTTTCAAGATATTTTCATTTCCGTGCTTTCTAGCACCAATTTTTTAATTGTTGTTTTAAGAAATTAGAAATACAAATGTTTTGTAAAATGTCTCTACTTAAATTTTCCAACTGATCCTTCATAGTTCCCAACTGAACATTCATATTTCTTAATTGCAAGCAACATTGAGGGGGGAGAGGCTCCACCCATCCCCCCCTAAGATATCACCTGTGCGGTCAAATGACTCTTCAAATTAATACGATAACCTCTGTTTTCAGACTCTAAAAATTCTCATTATTCCATTCCAATAACTTAGCAGAAAACCTCGCTTCTATATGAGAAAATAAAACTGCATGAAAAAGGCAACAAAAAGGGATTTTTGAGACCGGCGACCTGAAACGCTCCTTTATGTGCCATTGGTCACCCCGCGTCGTCCGAGACAATTTACTCCCTTCAAGTAAATATCTTTCCTCTTCTATATAATGAGGTCCGGTGCGGTGTCCGGCCAGGGGCGCGTGCGCCACCCGCGATTTTAGCTTCGTACACACAAAAATTCGATATTAATATCCGATGAGAGAAGCTTGCAGGGCGGAGAGAAAGATCTGCAGCAGTGCGCAGCTAGGCCAATGACGCTGACCGAGAAGCAGCCGCCAGCTATGATTATGATGAATTTATGGAAGTAATAAGCTGCCCGGTTCCTATTGGCCGACCGACGATTTTCCCCCAAGAGATTTTCTTTTTCATTTTTTCATGTTTTGTTTGCTCCGCCTTCATACACCGCGACCGCAGCATACAGTATCATAACTTTATAGCAATTACTCGCCCTCGTAAACATTGCAGGAAGCTTACGTGGTGTGATGGGGGCTGAATATATTTCACTTAAATTTTTCATGATTATGACATAATTTTTATTTTGAGCAATTTTTTTGTATTCTAGCAGAATGTAATGATTTCCTGAAAATGTTTAAAAAGTGCCTAATTTCGTCCCTTAACGATTGACCCATCCGTTTCTTTTTCATCCTCTCAAAAATTCAGCCAGAAAAAAAATTATCTCGGCAATAGCCAAACAAACTTGTATGTTAATACTAGAAAAGAAATGCTTTAAATTTTTCCAAACTAAATCTTTAGAATTGGGGCTTTTGTCACTTTCAAATCAAATATTTGATTTGATTTTTTAAACGAACGATAAGTAGGTTTATACTACTTATCGTCTTATCCAAAGATCCAAAACTCATTTATTTATGGAATATTCTTGACCGATTAGTTTGCCTTTCATACGAGTAGTTTAATAAGCGTTGTTTTGGTATGACCATTTGGTTTGTTTTATTATGAGATTAACATTACAACTAGTTTAATAAATATTTTGCCTCGTATCTATTTATTTGTCTATGATTGGAACGAATATAAATTAGCCTATCGTACACTAATAAAAAAAAATTGGTGCTAGAAAGCACGTATAGTCCACACAATACAATCAATTATTTTATGTTGAAAGGAAATGAAAATATTTCGAAAACTGTAGCTTTGAAAGGTTTGATCCTTATAACAAAATTTTTGGGTTATATTTACGAAAACCAAAATCTGAAAACCACATATCAATAGCTAGTTTACTTCTAAAGTTATGATTTTTTTAATATATTTTAAGGTTTTTTCAAATAATTTGGAAACTAAAGCTCCCACGAATTTAAACTTTATTACAAAATTTGTAGTCCATATTCATGGAAACTTAAATCTGAAAACCGTATATCGCTACTTGCTTTTATTCCAAAGTTACAATTTTTTTAAATATTTTTTCCCTCTTTTCCCCTCTTCAACCCCCCACCACCCTACCCAGCTCATGGTCAGCCGATAGAGGATTTTTGTATCAAATTTTGTTAAAATCGATTTAGGCGACTTTTTTTTTCGTCAATTAAGGAGTTTTGGAACCGTAGTAACTCATTTGTGATAAAATTTTAAAAAAGTCAAAATTTCACGATTTTAATAGTCCCCCATACCATATTGGTATAGTGGACTAAAAATGGAGCGGAAAAACAAAAATTAAGAACCCTTATTCTGTTTGATAATAGCCGAAATTAAAGATTCCCCGCGAAATCTAAACGAAACACAAACTCCAGAAAATGATTTAGAAGAATAAAATACAACAAAAGTTAAATTTGCTTGTACCTATGTTATATGACTGGCATATTTTGAAAGTATATTTTAGTTTATATAAAAGTGTCGTTTTTTAAAAATATACTATTACTATTTTATCCCTAGTTGTTACATCTCGTATAATCTGTTTTAGTATAATTGTCCCCTTGGTATTTTTCTAGCTACTCCACTCGCACAAATGGAACACAATTAAACACAGATACCCTAAACATTAATATCTTCTAATAACCACTCATTCCGCTAAATTTACATCGTTCCCGACAATCGCATCTTCCATTAAGTCCCTCGGGAAACTGTCCTTTCCTTAAGGGCTTTGAAATCTTTCCACAAACTCTATCCCGTTCCAGTTGAATTTAATGCAATTTGGTTGAGTTTCGTCTCTATCAGACACGTTGCTTTCGAGAATTTGTATGAATCTTAGAAGTTTTGGAGCAGTTCGTCCGCCGTAAAGTGATATATGGGAATGTGGTTTTAAGATGACATCTGAAGAATCTATAGTGCAACTAGGGTGGACAAGGGTCAGCAGAATTTCTAATCCCTTATTAAACAGTAAATTGCTTTTATTTAAAATGTATTTAGTCTGTGCCTATAGCTTATTCCAAATTCTGCGGATCAAATTCATGATGACCACCTCAGATTAATAAAAAAAATATTAGTCTGAGATGACCACCAAAGATCGAAATACCAAAATATTTGGGTTCACCAAACTACGTTCTTAAAACTATATTGAGGTCTAATTTACTTTCGGAAGAAAACAAAATGCTAAATTTTGTTCCATTTAATCTGGAGAAAAAAGACGATTTAAATTCTGGTTAAATAGGTAATTCGTTTTAAAATTTTGAATACAAAAAAAAATCTAAAAAAGGATTTAGCGAGGGTAAATAAATAACAAAATCATTGAATAGCGAGATTAAGGTGTATGATTTCATCCACATTATAACTAGTATAAAACTGTAGTTTACATCCATACTAATTAAGTAAAAATATTATGATGCTCAGATGGTGGGGCTTGTTTTACAGGGAGGTTCTAAAACTTGCAAAACATAATAGCTCTATGAAGTCCTTTCAGCTCTTTTATGATAAGTGCTATTGTGTTAAGGGCCACACCAATATACCAAAAAAATATATTGTCCACCCCTAGGTGGAGGCTTTTCTTACATGGAGGCCTCAAAACTTGCATAATAGCACTAATCAAAAAAGAGATGAAATGAGTTTATATAGCAATTATTTTTTGCAAGTTTTGGGGCTTCCTTGAAAAAAAACGCCCCCACATACAGGTGTGCAATAATTTTTTTTACTATATTGAAAAGAGACGAAATGACTTCATAGAACTATTATTTTTTTAAAGTTTTGGGACCTCCCTGTAAAAAAATCCCTCACCTCGAGGCGTGCCATATTTTTTTTGTTATCGTCTGAAAATATTTCTTTTGTTATCTTTGGTGTGTCTTTATCAAAACTTTATAAACCTCAAAAGGGATGAAATTATTAATTTTTTACTGCCACTACCTCTCTAACTATTATATCAGTTAATGTATCAGAACTCGAAAGAAGCATGTAAGTAGTAAATTTAAATTTGTCAAATTTAATTCAGTAGGAAATGGTTTAAATTATTTAATCCACTGGTTCCCAAACGTTTTCAGTTTGCGGCGCACTTATAGGTTTAGTATTTTGTCAGGGCGCCCCTACTCGCAATATGCATATATATTCATTCATATTTCGTATCATATTCATTTTCCTATAATCACCACAGAATATACTTTCACCTTTCTTAGTAACCAAAAAAAATAGTATATTTATATATATATATATACTTCTCCTTATTTTGTGAAAAAGATGACTGACTTCTCTAATATTATTATTTCGGCATTGACAAAAAAAACTACAATCCTAATTCGATCTTCTTTTGAGCTGTTGATGGACAAAATAAACTTTTTATTGGCGAGTTTCAGGTGCATTAGATTCATCATAGTGACATCAATATTGTAGAATTAAATCTATACCGGGGATAAATTCATTTTCTATACATCTGTATTAATACCGTGTGGCGTAACTTCAAATCTTTTTCTGTCTTATTTCAAATTCGGTCTCTATTAAAACATTGGCCTTCAGTCATTTGAAGTATTTTCATGTCGTTATAATAGGATTTTATAACGTTTTGCATAGTCAGATTTAAGTAAGGAATTTGGGGAACCTGATGTATCGACGGTAGTTATTTCATCTTTTATGTATTAATTCTCTGATGACAAACTTGTTTGCTTTAAAAATTGCAAATCATCATTATTGTAATTTTTAACGTAAACAATTTTTTTAAGAGAAGTTCCCAACCTCTAATAAGACAGAAGCGTCGGAAGCAGCTGATTCATAAAAAAAATTACTAATACACCCTCAATCTTTATATTTGATGTTTGTTTACTTCTGTTACATTTTTCTTGGCCTTAAATACTACATATTTTGTTTAAAAATGTTACGGTTTCCTCAATCTCTAGAGCCTTAATAAGCTCTTTGCTACTGCTGTTAAACTTGATCTATCAATCCCTAAGCAGAATGCTATTCTGGTATCTCTAGCATATTCAGCCTCAATCTTTTTTGAATATTCTCCGGAACATTTTTGTCTGGTTTTTATTTGTGTCAATCTTAATTCTGTGTAGTAGGAAAAGTCTGCAATAGTTCTGAGGCAGAACCACGTATTGTTCTGGCGTAATTGTCCAGGAGAAATGACCATCTAATATTGAAAAGCCTTGAATTTTACGTCTAGTGTTATTTTCATGTCAATAGTTATTTACATACCAAGAGAAGAAGGTGTCACTTTTCCCCCGCGGTTTGTTTGATGCCCGACATCAGGAGGACATTAAAAAACCATGGGGGAAATACACTACTCCAAAGGAATGTATTGCATTTTATCTACTACCTAATAATACCTATAAACATATATTATAGGACCAATTTCCTTTGCAGCAAGGATCCATACGCGGCACAGGGAGGTAAAGTAACGAAAACTCCCGGGGGGAGTAAAATATTTAACTCCTTAAAGAGGTGAAGTGTTATTGTCGCCCCTCATATGCGGGTCCAAAATGTCTTTTGATAAGGTAGTAGATAGGTAGAGGTATGAAATATTCGAGTAAAAAAAAGTGTATAAAAGTAGTATTCGAGTGGAATTTAAAAATGAACCTCATTTAGAAATGGCTACCATAGTTTATTAAAAAGGACAAATTTAAAAACTTCAAAAAAGACGCTGTAAAATCAGTCCATCGTCATTCAACAAAACGAGACATGAAAAAAAAACCAGAAAAAAGGGGTATGTTGGCATATTTTTTCTGCAAGCGTGTGGAAAACGTGATTTTCCAAACTGTTTTTAGTGCAGAAAATTCTGCTTTAATACACCTTCAGAAACGTCAATAATCTTTCTTGGTATGGATGACAATTGCTTGTTTATTGTCAAAGTGACGTCTCCGTTTCTTGTCGATTTGCCCTTAACAAAAATTTTAAAGAAGAGGTTTTTGGCGTACTTTGCAAAGCTCTACTTAGCGCAGATCAAGTTGAAGTCTTGAAATCACACTTATCTTCTAGTGAAAGGGGCACCGATAATTCATAGAGCCGGCGCATGTAGAAAGAAAGAATTGACAAATTTATCAGTCGAAAACGTAAAAATAAAACTTAGTTTGATTTTGATCAATATACCACACAATAAAACGCACAGCAGTGGAAGTTTTGCAATCACTGGCGCGAAAAACCTAAACATTATACGAAAGTGTTAATAAATTTGGAGAAAAGCCCTCCAACGTCGCAGCTTTCTTGAGACTGCCAAACCCTGTGCAATATACTGGACATTGCTACAGAAGATCTTCTGCGACTACGCTTGCAAATGCTAGTGTAGACAACACAAATCTCAAACGTCATGGAGGCTGGCTTTTAACCAAAGTTGCTGAGGGGTACGTGGAAGAATCCATTGAAAACAAAAAAGATATAGTCGGCAAAGTTTTGAAACCTTCAAATGGTGCATCAGTTAACCTTGCCTCTGGCGATTTTGTCCTAACTAAATGTTACTTCTCAATCTCAGGCTTCAAAAAAGCATCTACACATCCTGCCGATGCCATTAGGAAGTCAAATGTTATATATAACATTAATAACATTTAAATTTTTATCTAAATAAATTACCATTAATAATTAAAATAACGTTTATGATTTTTTACCTTCGTTTTCCTCACGCTTGTAGAAAAACAATTGTTCCTAACGCTTGAGGAAAATCTTTTTCTATACTTGATAGGAAAATAGCTATTTCAGTAATTTCAGAGTCCCAAAAATCCACACGAATACCATTTGTTAGCATAGATAGCATTTTTTAAGAGTGAAACTAAGAAATACATCAAGTGAAGGTGATTGCTATACTTTAAAAATACTTTTAAAAAATACCTTTTCAGCCAATATAGGAAACCTACATTTATGCTTTCCCTGACCCTTAAGTTTTAATCCTTCTCTTTTTCTTATTTGGCACCCCATAGTGCATAAAGGCAAAGTGTTCACAAACTGTTTTAAAATTTATGACTTTTAACGGTGCTTGACACCGTTAATTTGACGCCGAGCTGACATTTGTCTAATGGGAATTATCACTGAATTATCATCACCCAGATATACTTATTAATAAATAATTAGTGGGCTTAATGCTCAGTTGTTTTGATGGTTCGATTTACACAACTCCAAATAAGGTATAGTTTTCGAGTCCATAATGAGTTTATAGTAAGCTCAAATATCCCAGGCAAAAAAACCGCATATAGTTTCTCAAGAAAGTTGGAGAGTTTTTATATTGTTTTAGAGTGTTTTATAAGATTCTATTAGCCAAGCTACCTTCCTCATAAAAACTGATTCTGATAGATTTGGCGCAATTTTTTTGGAAAGGTTGGGTTAATTTACCTCAATTTTAAGTAAAATTTTAAAATCTCACTTAACATTAATGCAAAAAAGAATAATTAATTAAAATTAACCTACTACTGAACGAATTTTTTACTTTTCGGTTTTAAATATTTTTACGCTGTACACTTAGTCCAAATATCGATTTCTGTTTTTTCGTCTCATTTATATAAAATAGCTTTTGTTGGGTACTTTTTTATAAACCTATATTTTTAAATTAAAACCAGATGACCCAAATTAATAAACCAAGAATTTTAGTTTTTACCTCACCTCCATATTTAGGAACGCTCTCTTTGATAGCGTTTTAGTGAGAGATAGCAAATTACAAAAATAAGAACAAAAGCTACTTTAATGTTATAGTGGTAAAAAATGAGCTTCTTTCCTTATTTGGTTTAACACTTTCTTTTTCCGATTCAAAGTTCGAGAAAAAAATTAATTCGCGTACTTTTAATAAGAATGCCATCAACCTACTAAGTACAATTATTTTAATAACTTTTACAACAGTAAGTTTGAGGATTGTGTGTAGAGGGCTCAAGTAACAGTTTTTTTTAAGGGGGCAGTTTAGTGTGTACAAATATATACCTATTTAAAAATTAAGATTTATTGGAAAAATTTACCTTAGGTGAAAATCAAACTAAAATTGTAACAGACAAATGACTTGTGGCGTAGGGTCAAGGAAATCGAAAAAAAAATTCCTTGGTCTGGATCTGAACACGGGACCTCTAGAACACCAGTCTAAAGCTCTACCATCTGAGCTATCGAGGCAATGAGTTATGATCAGGTATTCGGAAATCCTTTTCTCCGATTTATTTCTTAGTTGTGCGGTGATTTTCAAAACTTAGAGGTGTTATAAGGATAGGAAATACACATTCACAATTATTAGTTGTATGAAATTTCTATTTATCTATCAACCAACGATACACGACTTGGTAAGTATAACGTTTTATTGAAGATGTCAGACGGCGAATTTCAGCTAATTTTTAACGTCAATAGCCTAAACTTTTTGAAATTTAAGCAAAAAACATGTGATCCCTTTTATGTGAAATATTTTAAGATGAGTTGGGTCGATTGCAAAGACAAGGAGACCACCCTCCACTGTGACTTCCACTGGTGTAATTTTGCCCTATTCTTTCTGTTTTGTCTTTGTAACTCTTATGCCTTCCAACGTCAATATAATTCAAGTATACGCTCCCCTCAGTGAATATTCAGATGATGAGCATTCTATGACCAACGTAAAACTGATCTTAGTTTTGAAAAAAAAGTTAAAGGTCACCATTGTTACGGGAGACTTTAACGTAAAACTTGGAAACGCCCCAAGAGAAGATATTGTTCAAACGACCAGTCTCGATATATCCAATTAACGAGGGATCACTTTTATCAGTTCCGTCAGAACAGGGATTTTTTTCGGGTCAAGTGCTTTCATTAAACTTCCAGCTAGATGCCTTTATAGTTATACCTCTAAATCTGACACTCCATAGAGGATCATTAGAAACGATTTATGAAGTGTATCCGCAAAAACTTATCCTGGCGCACATGTATGGTCGGATGACAATCCAGTTGTGACCAAAATTAAATTTACCTTCAAGAAAAATCGTCCCGCAAATAACAAACCCAGAGCCAGGATAGGCAAATTTCAAGATAACATGATAGCAACTAAATTTGGAGTCGACCTTTACAGAAATCTTAAATATATTAAGGAGTCTACCAACAAGATACAGGAATAATCGTAAGCACAACACTTTTAAACAAGGGTCAACCAAGAAAAAAAAAGAAACTGTGGATGACTAATGAAATCCTAAATTTGATGGATAGAAGACGCAGTAAAAAAGGCAGTTCTAAGTACCAAGGAATTACCAGAGAAATAAAAAACAAGATAAAATCATTAAAACAAGACTGGATAACAAACCAATGTCAAGAAATCGAAGATCTAGATGCTAAACATGACACTTTTAATTTACACAAATGCATAAAGGAAGCTGCCGGAGATTTAATAAAAAACAAGCTAGAATCCTTGTGAACAACCATGGTAAAATCATAAAAGAATGATGATGTCATGTGGAACAACTCTTTAGCGATAATCCATCCAGCAAAAATAATTCTCAAACCAAGGCATAGATATAACAGAGAAAGTACAACATATAATAGCTTCAGTTAAAAACAGAAAACTATTAGGGCAAGACAAAGTATACACGGAAGTTTTAAAGCTTATAAAAAACGAAGATTCGCTAAATACGCCGGTCACACTTTTAAATTTGATCTATCGCAGCGGTAAAATCCCTGCTGGCTGACTAAAATCAACCTTTGATGCACTGCCTAAAAATATTTCTAAAAATCATCCTTAAAAGAATTTATGGAAAATACGAATCCTTTATAGGCGACACACAGTTTGGATTTTGTGGAGGGTTCGGGAAAAGAGAGGCATTATTTGGCATTCAAGTCTTATTTCATCAGTTTATGGATGTGTAGGTGCCAGTATATACCTGTTTCATAGATTATGAGAAAGCTTTTGATCGAGTCCAATACAAAAAGCTCATAGAATCTCTAAAAGAGGTTAGTCTAGATGACTGAGATCTAGGGATATACTAATACTATACTGGATCCAGGCAGCTCAAATAAAGTTTAATGGCCAATTGTCCGAAGAGATCCGAAAAAGGAGAGGTATGCGCAAAGTTTGAATATTGTCTCCGCTGTTGTTTAATATCTACAATAACAAAATAAATGATAATGCACTTCACAACTGCGAAGACGGTTTGACCATAAACGGAATAAAAATCAACAACCTAAGATAGCTAACGAAACTTTCATAATAGCACATACGCTGAAAGGTTTGCAAGAGTTGCTGAATCAAATTGTTACCAAAAGTTTGCAATTTGGGCTTAAATGTTGGAATAACAAAATGGATGGTCAAAGCCAAGTAAAAGGACATCGGTCATTATGAAAAAAGTATAAAAAGTCCAAATTCTTCAAAAAATCTTTTTTCTTTATCGCAAGACGCATTTCGGTTATTCCACCATTGTCAAGTGCATTTTAGAATTTCAAGAAACATTCCACAAAAAACAAAACAAACTAACACAAAAAATCTTTATCGTTGTTTTTTGTTAGTTTGTGAAATTTGCTTTATTTTTTTTTTCTGGAATGTTTTTTGAAATTCTAAAATGCACTTGACAATGGTGGAATAACCGAAACACGTCGTGCAATAAAGAAAAAAGATTTTGTGAAGTATTTAGACTTTTTCTACTTCTTTCATAATGTTTCAACAGCTTCACCCCGGAGAAATCTACGATTCTATCAGGTGTATATTAGAATAATAAATAATACTTGGGTTCCACGTTTAATGAGAACTGGGAAAACATACAAAAAGTCCGTGCAATAATTGAATAGAGCAGTTCATCTCTTATCAAAATGAAATCAATTTTGACGCGATCTTAATATCACTCTCCGAATTTGCGTGCATCGTTATTATGTTTTTAGCATCTTATATTAAGGCGCATAGAGGCATGAACACTGACTGATGGCATTTGCAAAAAGTTGCAGACATTCGAGATGTGGTGTTATCGTAGGACGCTCAGGATATCTTATACAGGGTTCCTAAGCAAATCCTTAGGGGGCCAAGCAGCCGTGTATAAAACGCAGACAAACGGAAAAGCACATTAGGTAGAAAAGGATGGGCGTGGGGTGATGTTGTCACTACATCTTACACGTAGTAAATCCATTCCAGGTTGTTGTTTTCTAATGTTTTCCATTTTCATACCTTTAGAACTGGAATAAAAATTGTTTTTGCTCGACTTTAATACCAAACTGATGAAAGATATCGTAAAAAAAATATTTTTCGGCTTTCCATTTTGTAACCATTGTCCTTACGCACTGTTTACAGGCTGGGGACTGAGATACATGCAAATGCCTAACCTAAAGCGTTCATACACGGCCGGAGAAATCGACTGAGATATTTCCGTAGAAACTTAGGACGGGTTGACGCCTTCGAACGTCCAACCCGGGTTTTGCACTTTGATTCGAAATCAAAAAGGAGGAACAGTCAAATATGGGGCCGTGCACAAATTACGTAACGGTGATTTTACCAATTTTTGACCCCCTCCCTATGTAATGTTTTGTAACGGTTTGGCACGCCACTCCCCTAATATTACGTAACGATTTCAAGACCACTACCCCCCCCCCCAAAAAAAAAACTTTTCACTTATTTTCATTCCAAATTTTCTTAGTTTCACACAAATGCAAACGCTGTCGAAAACGCCCCTCCCCCCTACGTAACGTTTTGTAACCCCCCTCCCATGATTGAAAAATTGATATTTTTTTCTTAAAAATTATACTCTTTAGACCTATTTCTTTGTGTTCTCGAAATTACGTAATTTAAAAAAAAAAATTGAAAGCGTTTTGTATTGTAAGTTTTTATTTCGTGCTTTGTTTTTCTAACATTTTTGCGTTCGGCTAATTTAATTGAAAAATTTTTGCCCTCGGCGCCCTTTATCTTCTCACTCGAAACCAAGATCCCCCATTTTAGGTAAACTGATCCCGTCTCTGTTTCTAAATTTTTTCGAATAAAAGTAGAGTATGAACATGGGGGAAATAATTTTTTTCTACGGTATGACGAAAATTTCGAGAAATTTGAAGAAAAAAATAAAAAATGTGGCAGAGCTCAAGTTTTTCGTAAAAAAAAACGTTTTTTGTAAAGAAACAGAGCAAAATAAATCTTTTCACCCCTTTTTGATTGTTAAAAATATTGGCAGCCCCTTATTTTTCGCTTTTACTCGCTACATGTTTCGAGATCATGTCATAAAACACCTCGAAAATATCAAATGTAGTGCAGGGCCAGCTTTATTTAAAATCAATAATATCGCAAGCAAAAAGCTCTGCAGGAAAAACAGCGCCGTTTATGGATTTCTTTGGCTGCTAGTGCTAGTTGCATGGTTTGGCCGTTTCCGGATAGATGTCACTAGTAGAACAGAATGGAAAGAAATTTAACTAAAAGCGAAGATATTTCTTTCTAATGTTAACAACCTCACGAGTTTATCGCTCAGTATCGTAAATAATGGACCCTGCCGCCTCCTTTAAACAAGAAAAAGCTGTGGTTTGGACCTGAAAACATCTAAATTCATCTCATGGTGTGGCCGCCATCTAGCGGAATTTGCAGACATCTTGTCAACGGTTATTATTGCAACTATGATTTACGCTCACAATGAAAGAGTGGCGACAATTTTTTCTCATGAAAGCAGTCCGGAGATAATAACAAACTGGCACCATTGCTCAATATACCTGTTTCTTTTGTGCGCGCAGAACTTTCTATGCCATTTCTGTTTGATTTATTGAAATCCTATCCCTAAAGAAAATCTTAGGAACCCTGTATGAACAGATTTAATAATGTGGATATTCTGCTCAGAATAAATAAATATCTTGAAGTGTTTTGTTTAACACATTTTGATGATGATAGCCCACGTTCGAAGAGAGCATGGCACTTGAAAAAGAAGAAGAGGTATAGTCCAATTTTTTGATGAGCGGACTGACGTAATGTTTTTTGGATCTCTATTGGATACATTGTTTTAGACAGCGACAATAAATATGTAAAAAAATTAATGTCGTTGATTATTTCAACTGTTACTTCGAACTGACAACAACAAATTATTTGACATACGAACTATCGATGATAAAGAAATACGTTTTCAGAGGCAAAAATGACGTCAGTCCGTTCATCAAAAAATTGGACTACAGCTCTGTTGGGAGGCGGTTAATTATTGCCCCTTTCCGTGGAACCACCCTTGGGCATTTGATTAAAATTCTTTAATTTTTTAAATTGTGTAAAATTTGCAAGTAAATGGTCGTTTTTAAAATTGTGTTTGCCTTCTTCAGTCAGAAATGTCGTCCATTTTAATTGGTCCGCTCATTTTTCTTTTCCATTTGAATTTTTATTTCCGCTGTGTATTCCGGGCCTCTGTCCCGCACAGTCTGCAATGAATAATGTCTAATTGGATTTTGTAACGATTTATGGCCGCATTTTTACTTCTCTGAAGAGGGAATTACGGAATTACATTAGTCTTCTAATGCCACTGAAATGTACAAATATCAGGCAATAAAGTACTACAAAAGACAATTTTTTTTTTAAATCATATTGTAAAAGTATGGCGTCTATCGGTATCAGTAAAAAAACTTTTTCTTTTATTTCCACTAAAAATAAGTTATTTGAGTTCAAAAAAGGGTTATACAGGGTTCCTAAGCAAATCCTTAGAGGGCCAAGCAGCCGTGTATAAGACGCAGACAAACGGAAAAGCACATTAGGCAGAAAAGGATGGGCATGGGGCGATGTTGTCACTACATCTTACACGTAGTAAATTCATTCCAGGTTGTTGTTTTCTAATGTTTTCCATTTTCATACCTTTAGGACTGGAATAAAAATGGTTTTTGCTCGACTTTAATACCAAACTGATGAAAGATATCGTAAAAAAAATATTTTTCGGCTTTTCATTTTGTAACCATTGTCCTTACGCACTGTTTACAGGCTGGGGACTGAGATACATGCAAATGCCTAACCTAAAGCGTTTATACACGGCCGGAGAAATCGACTGAGATATTTCTGTAGAAACTTTATCAAGCAAATAAGACGTGTTGACGCCTTCGAACGTCCAAACCGGGTTTTGCCCTTTGATTCGAAATCAAAAAGGAGGAACAGTCAGATGTGGGGCCGTGCACAAATTACGTAACGGTGATTTTACCAATTTTTGACCCCCCCTCTTTGTAATGTTTTGTAACGGTTTGGCACGCCACTCTTCTAATATTACGTAACGATTTCAAGACCACTACCCCCCCCCCAAAAAAAAAAACTTTTCATTTATTTTCATTCCAAATTTTCTTAGTTTCACATAAATGCAAACGCTGTCGAAAACCCCCCTCCCCCCTACGTAACGTTTTGTAACCCCCCTCCCCCCTATGACCATTACGTAATTTGTGCACGGCCCCTGTAGTCCCAGTGGAGGAGGGCGAGAAAATTGATATTTTTTTCTTAGAAATTATACTCTTTAGATCTATTTCTTTGCGTTCCCGAAATTACGTAATTTTTGAAAAAAAATTGTAAGGGGCGCCATTTTTATTTCGTGCTTTGTTTTTCTAACATTTTTGCGTTCGGCTAATTTAATTGAAAAATTTTTGCCTGCGCCGCCCTTTATCTTCTCACTCGAAACCAAGATCCCCCGTTTTAGGAAAACTGATCCCGTCTCTGTTTCTAAATTTTTTCGAATAAAAGTAGAACATGACCATGGGGGAAAAAAAAATTTTCTACGGTATGACGAAAATTTCGAGAAAGTTGAAGAAAAAAATAAAAAAAGTAGCAGAGCTCAAGTTTTTCGTAAAAAAAAGTTTTTTGTAAAGAAACAGCAAAATAAATCTTTTCACCCCTTTTTGGGTGTTACAAATATTGGTAGCCCCTTATGTTTCGCTTTTACCCTCCCGATAGTTTTGAAGAATTGGTTCGCTACATGTTTCGAGATCATGTCATAAAACACCTCGAAAATATCAAATGTAGTGTAGGGCCAGCTTTATTTAAAATCACTAATATCGCAAGCAAAAAGCTCTGCAGGAAAAACAGCGCCGTTTATTGATTTCTTTGGCTGCTAGTCTGCTAGTGCTAGCTGCATGGTTTGGCCGTTTCCGGATAGATGTCACTAGTAGAACAGAATGGAAAGAAATTTAATTAAAAGTAAAGATATTTCTTTCTAATGTTAACAACCTCACGAGTTTATCGCTCAGTATCGTAAATAATGGACCCTGCCGCCTCCTTTAAGCAAGAAGAAGCTGTGGTTTGGACCTGAAAACATCTAATTTTTACTTAGATTAGATATTCAAATCTGTCCCCTTCTTGAGCCTCACAATATCCCAATCTATTGTAAAACTCTTGGCGCGTAGCAGCCAACATTTCAGTGGTGATAGAGTTGCCCGCCTCCAAAATTTTTGCCCTCAACTCCTGTATAGTCGTAGGCCGTAAGTGAGGGTGTTAGAAAATTTTGTCGTGCCAACAACTCCATAGGAAAAATTCATTTGGCGCAAGATCTGGTGATCGAGGAGGTCATCGGATATTTCCATACCTGGAAATAATTTTATCACCAAATACCTGACGAAGATAATTTGTAGCCTGTCGTGAATTGTGGGATGAACAGCCATCTTGCTGAAACCACAATTCGTCCAAATTTATGTTGAGTTCCCTCAACCGTAGTAAAACCTGGTGTTGGTGAAGATCAACATATTTTTGGCTATTCAAATTCCCTTCAATGATAAAGGGTTCAATAATGTGATCCCCGACAATACCGCTCCAAACATTTAATTTTTGAGGATGTTGCGCTCTAACACTTGCGTGCAGATGTTTATTTTCGCGGGACCAATAGCGGCTATTTTGTGGATTGTGAGAGCTATGAAGTTCAAATGTCTTCTCGTCACTAAACAAAACTTTTGATAGGAAATTTTCGTTCCTGTCACATTTATTCCTCATAACCTCACAATATTCTAACCGGCGAAAATAATCACCTGATTTCAATTCCTGCGACTTCCCAATCATAAACGCTTGTAGCCGTATTTTTTTAGGATCCATTGGCGAGTATTGTTGGGAATATTCAGTGCCTCCGCAATCGGTTTCGTCGAACATGGTTCATGTGCCTCAACGTAAGCGCATACCATTTCGTCTCGTTCCACCCTGTGTGGAAGAACGGGATGCTCAGGTATTTCGCCGTCGTGGTAACACTTTCTACAACCATTTATGCACCCGTACCTTTCAAAACGATGATAAATGTTGTAGAAAGTTTGAGCCACAGGAACCGGTCGATCTGGGAACGCAAAAACCAAAAAAGCCATATGACCTCGTCCGCACTGTCACTTTTTATGTAGTTTTTAATAATAAAAATCTTTTCTTCTCGAGTAT
The DNA here is from genome assembly GCA_963921995.1 of Oxystoma pomonae. Classification (NCBI taxonomy): domain Eukaryota; kingdom Metazoa; phylum Arthropoda; class Insecta; order Coleoptera; family Brentidae; genus Oxystoma; species Oxystoma pomonae. The sequence goes on along the minus strand of OY998166.1, from coordinate 72,259,581 downwards.
ACGGCATTTTAAAAACACAAAATTTACGAAACTGAAGAGACTCGAAAGGAAATAAAAATGCAATGCCTGTGAATCCCAGTTTTTCCTCGATCATCTCATGGTGTGGCCGCCATCTAGCGGAATTTGCAGACATCTTGTCAACGGTTATTATTGCAACTATGATTTATGCTCACAATGAAAGCACTCCGCAGATAATAACAAACTGGCACCATTGCTCAATATACCTGTTTCTTTTGTGCGCGCAGACCTTTCTATGCCATTTCTGTTTGATTTATTGAAATCCTATCCCTATTTTGAATCCGCCATATCGAAATTTTCAAATCTGATCAAAAATTCATATTCCCTTCACGAAAAACCCTTGTGTGCTAATTTTAATTTAAATCGAACAAACCAAATATTTTCCCCCCTCCACTTCTCTCGTTAGGGTTAGGGTACCTAAGTAATAATACCATATTATTGTATTGTCATCAAATTTAAACACACACCCTTAATTTTTAGATTTGTAATCTTAATCGTCCATTTTGAATCCGCCATATTGAAATTTTCAATGCCAATTTTGATTGAAATCGAACAAAGTAAATCTTTTTCCCCCTTTACTTCCCTTGTTAGAGGGAGGTGGGTACACAATCGGATGTGGATAAGTCAGTTAAAATTGGTTAGCAAAACATGACCGAAAATCGTCCATCTTGAATCCGCCATATTGAATTTTCAAAATCTGGAACTATAAACGCATGCCAAATTTGAGGGCAATCGGATGTGTATAAGTTAGTTAAAATTGGTTAGCAAAAGATGACCAAAAATCGTTCATCTTGAATCCACCATACTGAACTTTCAAAATCTGATTAGAAATTCGTTATCTCCATGCCCATACTCCCTTCGAGTAGGGGGGAGATGTCAATTTCTTCACACTATATTCTTGTATTGTCACCGATAAGTATGCCAAATTTGAAGCCGATCGGATGTCGGGAAGTTAGTCAAAACTAAGTTGCAAGATTCCACCCGAAAAAACATATCTTCATAGTTGTTATATACATTGCAAGTTAAATAAAAGCTTACTCCAGGGGAATGTATCTGATTTCTGATTTTATCTACTACTTTAATATCTAGAGTAACAAATACAGGTAAAAGGAGGTAAAGTAACGAAAACTCCCGGAGGGAGGTAAAATGTAAAACTCTCTAGGGCGTTTTCAACCTTCATATCCGGGTCGAAAATTTAATTTTCTGAAAATGGTAGTAGATAAACAATTTTTATTTTTTAACATTTTATAAATATTTCAGTTTGACTTTTAGTAGATTCAGTAGGGAATTCTGCTTACTAAATTTCATTTATTTTCATGAAATTTACGACGTTTTTGCTTAGTAAGCTCCAACTTTTTTAATTTACCGTGACACGAATACCGCCGCTGCAAAAGTTTTTCCCGGCTAGCTGCTCTATTCCTCTATCTTTTTAATTTTTAACTTTTAAATAACATGATACTTTATTACTTTAATTTGGTTTGAAAAACTTTTTTAAACATTTTAAATTTAGTGAATAGATATTTTGGCTAGTATATACTAAATGGAAATTTAAAAAATACTTAAATTAAACAGAAAGTATTTAACCTTAAATCTTTAGGGATATTTTGGACCGCTTATCTGACACATCGTAGTGGTTGTGGTAATTACTGCGTCTACTCAATAGCGTCATTTCGTTATGGTAATTAACCACTACCACTGCCTTAAGCTACGAATCCATTTCGTTGTGGTTGTGGTTATTTTCTGATTAATTTTAGAGAATTTTGGTGCAATTAATTTTAAAAATAATAAAATATTACCACGTTCCAACATGTAAAACACTTATTTTGTAAAATTAAGACAATTTCTTTATTTTTTCTCATCTCTAAATTTTTTTACAAGTGACAGTTTTTAATGTGTTCCAAAAACTCTGGTAAAATCGATGTGTGGTGGTGGTGGTGGTTGTTAAACACTACCACAGCGGCTGTCAAAGTTGTCAAAATTTCAAGCGTTCCAAACCGTCCACACGCCGAATCAGCGGCGCCAAACTGTTGCATCCCCATATATAGAAAATGGATTACTGGTACTAAACAAGTCATCGGGAATTTGAGAATGCAATGACACATTTTTTTTACACAATTACACAATTTTATCACATTTATGCAAATTTTAAATATTTATTTAATGCAGGGTAATTGCTTTAACTGATCTGGCTTAAATGAAATAAATGGGCATATTTTTCGTGGTCAACTTCCACTTATATTATTTTGGTTTTGAAAATAATTATTTAATAATTATTTGGTCTGAACAAATTATTTAAACCTTGTTACCAAAATAATTTATTTTATTCATATTTAAAACCCACTTAATATAATAGATGATGTAATTAAACATTTTTTGGGAAAGTAATAAAAGAGTAAACCACCAACCAATCGTATAATAACACAAACAAAAATCGAAAAGAAATAACGTTAAATAAATGGTGCCAGCAGGCACGTATAGCCCGTCATACAACCTTTAAAAAATCTTCTGGAATAATTAATACTCATAAATAATAGTACATTATAAACCTAGGGACTAAACTGGTACTTTTTACCCCGAGTCGAAAAGTTTGTGACCTGAGTGAAGCGAAGGATACAGTCGTCAAAGGATAAAAAGACACTTTCTCACACTACTCTTTTATGCACTTTAGGATAGGAAAAACTAAAGAGAAAATAAAGAAAATACGGCAAAAATTAAAAAGAGTGTTAAATTCCTCTTTTCATGGATGAAATTGCCACTTTAAATTCCTTAGAAATTTAATAGTACATTATAAACTTAAGAACTAAAGTGCTACTTTTAATCCCGCGTCGAAATGTTTGTAGCCCGACCTTAGGGATGGCTACAATTCGCTAAGGGATTAAAAGACGCTTTAGTCCCGAGGATTATATACTATTTTATGCACTTTAGAAAAAAATATTTTTAAAATTACGTTATTTCTACGCCAAATGCTTCGTCCACTACAAGAAATAGTGCTAAGAATGAAATCCTGGCCAAGAGCAAGTGTTGTTTGGCTTGATTTGCGATAAATTTACTTATGATTTTCCAGGGATTCATTTATTTTTAATCCCTGAGGGATTAAATTTACTTCTAATTCCTAGGCTGAGGGATTAAATTTGCTTTTAATCCCGTAGGGTTAAATTTTTTTTTAACCTCTAAAAGAGGGATTAAACGTACCTATTTAATACCTAAAGTGCCAAAAATAATTTTAAATCCCTAAAAATAATTTTAAATTTTTTAAATTAAATCCCTGGGGGCTTAAAGTACCTCTCTACTTCTTAATCCCTGAAAAAAGTTATTTAAAATACCTTTTTATTCCCTATAGTGCAGAAAATATATTATACCAATATCTTTATAACTTTTTTTTTTAAACTTTTTATAGTCGGGTTGGTAAGAATGTATGCTCAGTTTTTTGGTTTTAGTATAGGTGCATAGTTTAATAAATTATAAGTTAAAATTTGTTTCCACCTGAAAAATATCTAACGTTTAGTTACTCTCTCGAAAAATCTTATATTAATAAACCTTACCCACTAAAACCAAATAAATTTGGCGACTTTTTCCCGACGCAGCTATAACAAAAGCATTTTGACCATAGAATGCATGACCTATTTTCAATGGAGGTTAGTAACCATTGCTATTTTATTAAACGCGCGGTGTTTTTTTGATACATCACTCTTTTGTTATAGGCGCTTTTTTGTCTCGCGCTCTTTTGTAGCCTGATCTTTTATTACAGAGGCTAGACAAATATCCGCACCAAAAATGGTTTACAGAAACCTTAATGTGAGGGAGGAGGGGATGGGAGGAGGGCGGGAGGGCTATCGCCTCCCCCCTTTGCTCCAGAAAAAAAAGACAAAAATAAAAACAAAACAGTAGATAACAAAGATGCTGGTGGTAACCATGAAGTCTGTGGACATTCTAGAATCCCTCCACAGTATTTTGAGACAGTTTGACCATCAATTCTTTACACCAAGAATAAACCAACGGATGACGTACTTACCGCGAAAACCATTGGAAATACAGGACAGTATTATAGAGTTTCTATTTATAAACAAGTTTTAGACAAAGTTTTATACAACGTGAAGCCAAAATCAAGGCAAAATTAACTAAAGTCGTTTCTAAATACTTTAAACTGTTTGATTTATTCAAAACAAAAATTCTTGGACTTTTATTGGGAGAAGTCAGTATTTGGAAACAATATTGGTAAGAAGTAGGCAAAAGCTTAAATTAAAACATACCTGATAACGTTTTCAAGGCAACGAGCAAGTGTGGCGATATTTTTCCGTTGATAAAAACATCCTTGGGTGTTTCCTTCGTAAGAAAGAAGGTTCTCATGCCTCAGAAAATTGAAAACAAAAGTAGGTACTTAAAAACACTATTATTAAAAGGTAATGTTTCAACTTAAAAAGCTTTTTAAACCTCCAAAAAAAAGTATGGAAATTGGACGTAGTTACTCAGGCGCGGTTTTCAGGGGGATAGGTGGTTAGTTAACCCCCCTACCCTTGCTTTAAATAATGAAAATGTTTAGAAAATAAAAAGTAGGGCATAGATTGCGGCGCTATAAAACCTTTGATATTTACAATATTACGGCCGTCGTTAAATCTGATGGCTGCGGCGCACGCGTTTATGTCAATAGTGTGAAAATTCTGCCCGGCCATGCCTGACTAAAAAAATCTCCAATTTTTAATGTATGTTTTACTAAAAAAATTGTTTATTTGAGTTATTTTGGCATCAATAAAGTGTTTTTTTTTCTCCTTAATTTTTTTATTTAAGTTAGGTATGCCCCCCCCCCCCCCTCTCCCAAGAGAAATGTGAAATGACGACCCTGCCAATAAGTTTCTATATTATATAAGCCGTGTTTTGGAGATTAATGGGGGGGGGTTTTAAACCCCCCCCCCATTAAACATGGTCAAGGGACCGAGGGAGAGCTATAGCTCTCCCACTTTTTTGACCCTTTACCACGGTTTGTGACGTGTGTTTGGTGTGATGTCTTAAATTTTTAAAAATTTTTCTGCGGCGCTATGACGTCATTAATTGTTACAATTTTAGTTTAATTTTAAGGAATTTTTATCACCAGCATTTAAAACGTGTAATAAATGGCATTATTAGCATAATTTTTGGAAAGAAAGGCTTTCTTTCCTAACTTTTTCTGGAAGTGAACGCTTAAGTATAATTTTTCTTAAAATATTCATCTGCGGCGCATTTATGACTTGGTAACAAATCTATCTAAAACCTAAGAGATCAAACTTTTTAAAGAATTTTTTGTTTTTTTGGTTAAAATTTTCGCCTGCGGCGCTATACCAATATTAAACACATTGTTACAATTTGTTTAATTCTAAGCAATTTTTTTGTAAACAACATTTGAAACGCGTAAAAAATAGAATTTTATTGTAATTTTTATAAAAATTTTGCGTGCGGCGCATTTAAGGGTTAATTTTGAAAGAAATCTGGAAATGAGACTAGATGAGACTTGCTTTTAAAAATAAGTATTTTTGTTCTGTATACAATAACTCAACAGCTATTAAACCGCTCCTCTCCCCTCCCTTCAGTTCAAGAGCTCAAGCAATAAGCACCTACCTAATTTTTAAAAATTTGCCAGTTGATTTTTACTAAATGATGAAAACCCCCCCAGAGTCGATTTCTAGCTACGCCACTGGTAGCACACGTTGCTAGTGTGATTTCGAAATGTGAAGTCACCGCCCTGCTGAAATTTGCCCCTCAAATCTCATCCACACCGGAGAAGTTTTTATCATGTTTTTATAAGTTCTATAAGATTCAATGAGAAGGCCAATATTTTTTTCTATAATATTTTATAATCTTCTAGAAGCAGAGAAGATTATATAGGAAATATATAATATTTTATCAGCTTGTGGTTTTAGAATAATTTACAAGATTGGATAAGATTAGTTACTTTTATGAGAATCAGGTATGCTTTATAAGACAGAAATCATTTTATTAGTTTGTATCAGGGTGTGGGCTTGGGAGAAGATTTTAAGAATGCACAAATACACATTTTTTTAGTAAGATTTGATGGGAATGGAGTATTGAGGATGTTTGAGGAGATTCTATCACTATCGTGATTATAGAAGATCCTATGAGGAATGATTTTGGAGAAATTTCTATGGGTTTGTGGGATCGGTTTTTATATTTCAGTTTCGTAATTTCAGAAGATCTTATAAGCGCAATGATTTTGGAATTTTTTTTATGGTTTCTTGTGGGATAAATTTCTAGGATATTTTTTAAGGGTTCTTGAGGGATCGGTTTCTAGAATATTTGATAAGATTCTATCAGTATCGCAATTCTAGGAGTTCCTATAAGCAATGATTTTGAAGATTTTCTATGGGTTCTTGTGAGGTAGGATTCTCGGATATTTGATAACATTCTATCAGTATCGTGATTTTAATAGATCCTATGAGGAATAATTTTGGAGAAGTTTTTATAGGTTTTGGTGGGATCGGTTTCTAGGATATTTAATGAGATTCTAACAGTATCGCGATTCTAGGAGTTCCTTTAAGCAATGATTTTGGAGGAGTTTTTTTGGGTTTTTGTGGAATCGAGTTTTAGGATATTTGATAAATTCTATGAGTATCGTGATTCTAGAAGATCCTATGACAAATAGATATTTTATAATTTTTTTCTAGTTAGCAAACAACATTAAAAATGTCAAATTTAACATTAACTTCTTTATGTTGAATTGAACACCCAAAAATACAAATAATAATTCCCTTAGTATCTTGTATACATAAATTAGCACATATTTATATCTAAAAACTTACGCTTTGAGTTTCTGACAAATAACATAACTTTAATAGAATCCAGAATCAGAGAAAGATGCATGGTGCAACTGGCTCTCTCGTCAGTCAATTTTGGGCAAAAGACGATAACCAAAACAAAAGCAAGCTGGGGAAGTTGGCCGACTTTAAAAGCGCAATTTCAACAGGTCTAGCGAAAATCATACATCTTTTTCAGTGTCCTTAACTGTCACTAAAAACTACGCCAAATTAATACGATGCGGAAGTTAATGATTTCAAAAGTATACTTAACGCAAGTCAATTCAAAAAACAAATTTTTGAGAGAAATCTTCTAGGAAGTTATCGAAATCTGTTCCAAAACCAACCCAAAACGCGATAAAAACTCCTCGCTCATAGGATCTTCTAAAATTATCATAACGATAAAAGCTCCTCAAATCTCCTAGAAACCAATCCCATAAGAACTTATATAATCTCCTCCATAGACCTGATAAAATTTTCTAGGATCTTATCGAAATCTGTTTCAAAACCGACCCAAAACCCGATACTCATAGAATCTTCTAAAATCACCATAAAGATCAAATCTTCTAGAAACCAAAACCATAAGAATATACTTCTCCAAAATCAAAGACTCATAGACCTGATAAAATCTTCTAGGATCTCAACGAAATCTGTTCTAAAACCAACCCAAAACCCGATAAAATCTCCTCCCTCCTTTTCTAAAATCACCATAACGATAAAACCTCCTCAAATCTTCTAGAAACCAATCCTATAGGAACTCATATAAGCTCCTCCAAAATCATAGACCTGATAAAATATACCAGGATCTCATCGAAATCTGTTCCAAAACCAACCCAAAACCCGATAAAATCTCTTCGCTCATAAAATTTTCTAAAATCACCATAACGATAAAACCTCCTCAAATCTTCTAGAAACCAATCCCATAAGAACTCATATAATCTCCTCCAAAATCATAGACCTGATAAAATATCCCAGGATCTCATCGATATCTGTTCTAAAATCAACCCAAAACCCGATAAAATCTCCTCGCCCATAGGATCTTCTAAAATTATCATAACGATAAAACCTCCTCAAATCTTCTAGAAACCAATCCTATAAGAACTCATATAAGCTCCTTTAAAATCATAGACCTGACAAAATATCCCAGGATTTCATTGAAATCTGTTCCAAAACCAACCCAAAAGCCGATAAAATCTCCTCGCCCATAGGATTTTCTAAAATCACCATAACGATAAAAACTCCTCAAATCTTTTAGAAACCAATCTCATAAGAACTCATATAATCTCATACAAAATCATAGACCCATAGACCGATAAAATCTTCTAGTATCTCATCGAAACCTGTTCCAAAACCGACCCAAAACCTGATAAAAAATCATACAAGAATTCTATCATATTTTTTATGAGATTCGATGGGAAAATTTCAGCAGGGCGGTTTAACATCAACGTCATCAGTTCTTGCTCTCGCCGAAAACTTCCCAGTGACAGTTTTACAAAACCTAGCCTAACCTTTTGCTATAAAATAGGTCAATCAAGTCACCACCCCCCCTCATTTAAAATTACTTCGGGGAATATTTGTTAGCCTTATGTTTTTTTTATATCCCCGGTTTAGAAATCAGGGGTTATTTTGTTATTTTTCCTGGCAGTGTCCGAATCTCCCTCTAAGAGGAATTATCCCGATTGAATTTGGCATGCAAATCAAACTCCATCTTTTATTATTGAAAAAATTAAAAAAAAATAGCCGTGCTCCATAACCCGACACAAACCGCGTATTTTGACAAATGACAACTCCCGCCATATTGAAATCGTGATTGAGACGCTTTCAAAACCGTCTGAAATGTGTTGAACCTTGACGTCACCAGTTCAACGCCAAAAATACATTTCTCGCATGATTTCGAAATGGTTTCGAAATCTTCTTACGCCAAAAACGACTATAGAAAGAACACCACTAAGCAGAAACCTGTTACATTTACATTAACTTAACGTATTTGACCTGTTACTTAACACAGCTTGTAACTTTAACGAGGATATTACATTTCCGGTACATCAATTGTCTTAAACATTTACGTAACAGTGTTACATTCGATTTTTTTAAGTATGTAACTTGCATATAACATTTAATGTTACATGTAAAATTATTTTTTTAAATTTACCTCTAACTTGTTAAATATTGGTTCAAACAGCTTAAACAAATAAAAAAAAATTATCAAAATAAAATAAAAAAAATATGCGCTGACTGGACTCGAAAGGCGATACAGCACGGTTTTAGCGCCTTAGACTAGTGATGGGCACAAAACATCGATGTTTTTTGTTCAACATCGATGTTTTTTGTTCAATATCGATGTTTTTAACATCGATGTTAATAAAATATCATAGATGCTAAATCATCGATACTTTTTTTAAACATCGGAACATCGAACATCGATACAAAAAAAATTATAGGAAATAATTTGTCTGAGAAGTTTACACTTATACCACACCGTATCAAAGCGGTTTGTTTTCAAAAGCTAGAAAAACCCTCACCGAAAGAAGGAATCGATTGAATGGACCAACACTCAATAAATTATTGTTTCTACAATCAGTAGAAAAAAGCTTTTGGGACCTCTAAGGGTGTGCTCCAATGGGATCAAGATTTTTTTTACATACTTTCTTTTGAATGTACTACTCATCTTTTTGTTATTGTTTTTTACCTTAGATATTAAAATAGCCTTTGTATATCATGTACCGATTATTATTATGAATCTCTTATTTGCATGCTTATTCTAAGTACTGTGTAACAATAGCAATGAGACTTAAATAAAACAGTTTCTGTGAAGAACGGAATACTCTCTAAAAAAAGCAAAAAAAACATCGATGTTTAGAAATATCGATGTTTTTATGCCGATGTTTTTTCACCATCGATGTTGAGTTTCGATGTTGACATCGTTTTTTTTCGATGTGCCCATCACTACCTTAGATTACTAGGCCATCTCGGTTTTGTTAAGAAATGTCACCAATTCATGGTATATTAATGCAGTGGTGTACAAAAAAAATTGTTTTTTTTATTATAAATTTAATTAATTGTTTTTAATAAATAAAATACATATAAAAAGGTTTCAGTTGCAATAAAAAAAATTTATACACAAATATTGAATCACAATAATTTGATCAAATCATAATTTGGCAAAATTTAAAAAAAACTGAAAATACCTACCTATATAATTTCGTCGAACCGTAAAAAAATCAAATCATAAAATGATGGTACGTTACTGCGAATATATATACTTAAATTTATACTTATTTTCCCTTTTTTGAAAAGTTATCAAAAAAATTGCAGGATTTATTTTTTCCAAAATTTTTGCCATATTTGGGTTAAAAGTCTCATTAATTTTGGAATTTTTGCATAAAACTTAGAATTTTGTTTGAAAGTTTGAGACAATGATGTGTTTGAAATTAACTCTGTGTTTCGGACTTCCATTGTCTATATTTTATTTATACACGACGTTTCGATCAGTACAATCTCTGATCGTCTTCAGGTGCAAACTGTTATTACTTAGAATTGTATTTGGTCATTTTCCAATAAACAACCAACTTTGTTTTAAAGTTGACATGTTAATTGAGCTCACAATACTGCTGCTTTTATGCGATCATTAATAAACTAAACTTGTTTCAACTTTGATGTTTATTACACTTACAATAGTGTATTTTGTCATGTCAAAATAAAGGACCAAATTTGTATTAAATTTGACATTTAATTACAATGTTGTGTCATATCATCATATCATGTAACTGTAAAGAAGCAAATTTGTTTCGACACTGACATTTATTAAACTTCAAATCATGTTATTTTTCAGTTACTTTATCGTTTACATTTCTTGTTAAATCTAAGATTAAATATTAAAGTAAAATTAGTGCTTCATTCGTGTATCACTGATACTTTCACATAAAATGTTAATTTTGTACTTACATTTTTCAATATTGAAAACCTGAAATGTAACAGACCTTGCTTAGTGGGATCGCCTCTGTTTGAATTTAAAAGAAATTACTATAATTGACGGAACAGCCAAAAACAGTGATACTTTGGTGGAGTTTTGAAAGTTCAAAGATAATTTGAACAAGAATGGTTTTATTTCTACTCTAAGCAGCTGTAAAAAGAAATAATGTTACTTTTAAGACATGCAAATGGTATCCCAGCCAACACCGTTACGTATATATTACGTAAAAGTTACAACACACAACATACATTCTAGGTAAACTGAAAGTTAAAACAAGTAAAAAGTAACTTCCATGTTCTGCATAATGCCATGCCAAAAGTTCCCTACTTTTTACGTAAATAATATGTAATTGAAATAACGTAAATAATACATGGCAAAAAAAAATTGAGAAACTGCAGATATCGATTCACTAGTAACTATAAAGTAAATCGATAAATTGGGGTAAATTTTTTAACATAATATTTTTATTTCTTACAAGTAACTTCCATGTTCTGCATAATGCCATGCACAAAGTTCCCTTCTTATTACGTAAATATAATGTAATTAAAGAAACATAAGTTATGTTATGTAAATATTACGTAAATTTCTTGAAAACTTTTTTATGTAAATTTTTTGACTTTATATTTACGTAAATACTATGTTAATATAATATATTTGCTGGGATGTTTCGACTTGCCTTGTATAATTTCATGCAGACAACACCATGTACATACAGAAAGTGCAATTACCGATTCTGTCCCTTAATTCATCCAAACTATAGTTTACGAATGTCGATACTAGTTATCTATCGATTTCGAGCCAGCATTTGTCATAGTGTGGCATTCGGACGGCCGGCCAGCGGTCAGCGGACCCCCTGGGGGGCGGCAGGGCGGTCGCGGGGTTTGGGGGCGCAAGGGGCTCGCAGAAAAGGGAGAGCCTCGTTTCTGATCAATACTCAGGTCTACCGCCGGAGTGCCAACAAAGCAACTATAACGGATTCTGGACTATTGTTCATCAGATGATAAAATGAGAAAATGGATTTCTGGCCGCTGCAGGCACGAAGGAGCGAGAGGGAGAAACCCCGCCGGACGTGGTCAGCGACGCACAGTGGAATAAATTCATAAATGGCTTTTATGAGTGATCCTTTATATCACCCCCAAGTAACAATTTAACGTTCCGGCGACGTAGTCCTAGAAGTTACGCAACTATCTCTTGTTGCGGCGCTGACTCATGCTACAACGTTTAAACGACTCGATTCTGCACCGATTTGGTCAATCATTTTAGGGTTTTTACAACGTTATGCTTTTAACTATGGGTTCTAGCGGGAAGTTCTTTTAACGTTGCCAGTTTAACTCGAGGGCAACTAGAGGGCGCTGTTTGGAAATTATCTTGGTGTGGACAAGAGTCGAAACATTAACCATTTATTTAACTATAGTATAAAATGAACACAACAACAACTAATTTCATACCCAAGACATATTCTGAAAAATGCTGATGTAAAATAGCTTTATAAATGCGTATAAAAACAAATGTTCCGGTCAAAAATCAAAAACACAACAAAGTTTACTGTTAATTATATAGTGACATATGGCTAAAAAACGCGCGCGCCATGAATCCGTTGCGATATTCATGAATTGAAGAAATTTTACAAAAAAACCATATTATTCAAAATTAAAAAATTGCATGCAAAATTGATAAAACAATAAAAGTTAATCATGTAGGTATATTTATTTGCAACCAAAAGCTAATATTAAGCTTAAAATAAAAAATTTTCTTTATGTTTACATTTCAGTTGCAACAATGGCGGAGTACGGGCAGCCAGGTTGAGGCATTCAAAATGGCTTGGGCGTAAACTAGTTGATTCGGTTAACTCGGGTTGTGGAGTGTAAAAGATTGACCAATATGTCTACTTCGGTTGTTCTATTAACCCAAACCATTACCCACTCCCAACGGAAAGAGCTTTGGCAACTAAAAACTGAACGCCCCCCAACCGCATGTTTGCTTTCTGTAGTGCAGTACCGTTTGTAACCTGGCTTTTGGAGTGCTTGGTTCTGGAGCTGGAACTTCTACCTCACTAATTTTCTGCCTTTTTTTCTGTAGTAATAGATCGTACCCAAGTAACAATTTGTCGACGCAACAACGTTTCCAAACGCAACCACAACGTTGCAATGTGACGTTGTAGGAAACGTTTTGTCAACCCCATTTTACACCAATTTGGTAAATACTTTTCGAGTTGTCTTAACGTTGCTCGCAACCTTTGGTATGCATTCAAGTCAAGAAATGACCAAGATGACAACCTTGTCTGCAGCGCCACCTACAATAAGTTATTTGTTAGAAGTGCGCCAGAGCTGTTTATTATTGCCCAAAATATAACCTTTAGTCAACATTTTATATTTTTTCTCCACCAAAAACATCTATCATAAGATTCAGAGTAATAATAAACAATATTTTTCAAATTAATAATTATGAACAAGATGTACGTTTTTAAGGCGTTCTGTATACTAAAATTGGAAACGCAACTTAGTGTACTGTCAAATATGATATTTTTAGGTCCAAAAAAAACCGCGGGACTGAAATATATGGCAGATTTAGAAAAAAAGTTATTTTTTTTTTAATTTTATATAAGACAAAAAATTGTTGCAGAACTACTTTTACGTCTGTATACAACTAAATTAGTGATTTAACAGTAATAACAGCTAGGAATTGCTAGGAAAAACTAATAAAAGGCTCCTAACGCGTTTGTTTACATTCTGTTTGACAATATGGCTTCAAATTAAAAAGGTGATTGCAAAAAGCAACATGGCGCTTATCCGTCGTTTCGTACTTACCGTTTGTCAACCAAAAAACGTCCTTTGGTAACAGGTTCGACGCCTAATGTCAACGTACCAAAATCTTTCCCTTGGGTGACAGCTGACAGCCTGTCAAACTTCATCTGTCCGCGATTAAAAAAAAATGTTTTTTGCCAAATAAAAAAATGGACCGGAGCTAGTTTAAAGTGGTCCATATTTTGGAAATTGACAAATTGGAGCTTGTTTCACATTCATGGGAAACGAGGGCTACCTCTATTCGCCGGCACCTTTGAGGTTGTTGAGAAGACTTCAGTCTGATGGTACCGGAGCTCTGCCCATGAAACCAGTACCTACCCTTGTGTTGTAAAAAACCTCAACAAAAAAGGAAGTTACAGATCGAGGCTGCCGGTGGAAGTTACAGAAGCTGCCGGTGTGAATAAAATTACAAAATCCTAATCTGGACCGTCAAAGCAATAGCTGCAAGAAAATCAGATTCATTCCCAGTAAAAGTTGATAAAAACTGTTGTAGGCTTAACACACAGACAGAGCCACACGTATGGAATCATTATGCAAAGTTAATGGTCAACAAGCAGAAAGTTCAGAAACACTATATAATGAAGTCCCACACGCACACCTGATAATTGTAACAAAAGTTCAGATGTTCTTGAGAAATTTAACGAACTTTGCAACCTCATAGCTACATGTAAGTACTACAACTGTACTGGTTTTCTTTTATTTTTAGTAAACACCCAGTATCCATCTGTTTGATTTTTATTGACGGTAAACTGTCAAGGCTTAAATGACAGATTCATATGAGATACAGTCATAAAGCTTTAATCATGATTAACACGAATCGGGGTTTGAAATGGGTCTTGACAAATAAAGTTTCAATATAAAACATCACATTTTAACACCGATTCTCTCAGAATTTTTGCTTTATGAGCATTAAAAGCATAGCTAAGCAGAGCTTGTTCAGTCATGGAAGTTTTATATTAATTAATTTAATTTAAAAATTCCCTGAGTACTGCTTTTTTGTTTAATTTTACTTAACTTTTCTTTAATTTTTTTAGGTGCAAAGAAATTGACAATATGGATATAAAACTAGACCACCTTAAAGACCTACATAAAGAGAGTTACACTGAAGGCTGATGAAATATCAATTGGATCTAAAGAGGAAAACAATACTTGGGATGAATAACTTGAAAAAGGGGATAACCCTTTGATCATTTAAGTAGATACTAGTAGTAGGTGCACTACCCAAATAAATACTTGCAGAGCTACAATATTCATCCCAGGGCCGGCTCACAATGGGGGCTATGAGCCTCTTAGTGCTGAATATTGGAGCTATGTTAGTATTTAGGTATTTGTGTAAGTACCTTTACTATACGTACTAAAAAAGCTTTGTAATATTTTTTCAAATTCTTTATTTTTGTTTAGGTTAGTTTTATAATTAGATAGATTAAGAAAAAAAAAAAGGTTTTTCTTTCTGCTAGTTTATTCGTTAAAATGTTGTCCCTATTAGTTGTGTTCTGTACTTTTAAAGAAGCTACAATCTAAGTACCTACTTTGTGTTTTATATTATGTTTTGTACTGTTTGTGCAATGTGTATTTTGTATTAAAATTGGTCAGAAGAAAGGTTTTCTTTTTCTTTAATAAATACATATTTTTTAAAAGTTTGACACAAGAAAGTCAGAAGAAAGGTTTTCTTTTTCTTTAATAAATACATATTTTTTAAAAGTTTGACACAAATACAATAGCAATAGTTTCTAGTTTCATTTTAAAAAAAAGATATAGTTTTTTTTAGAAATATTCAAGGATTCGTAAGTAAGGGCCAATTTACTCAAGTTTTAATGCCTAATGCTTAAATTTCTATTTCTGTCTATTTCCCTTCAAAAAGTAGACAGAGAGAAGAAAAATTACGCGTTCAGGATTAGCCATTAAAACTTCAGTAAATGGGTCTTATGAAACAAATAAAATTTACAATAAAAAAATAAATGAAAAATAAAAAAAGTGAGGTTGTAATAAAATAGACCTATTTCTGTGCTCTTACCACATAACGACAAAAAAACGTAAATTTGACGAAGAATTACGTAGGATGTGCGACGTGTACCCTTTAACGTTTGGTGGTCGTTATTTTGACACCAAAATAATCACGAAAACTCATTAGTCATACGAAAACGTTTACAAAACGTTGCAGTTTAACTTCAGGGTAAAATTAACGTTTAGGCGTCGGTAATTATTTCGTTAACGAAGGTCGTCCCGAAAATAACCAATTTCTCCACCAAATACAACGGTAATATTGGTTAAGTTTTTAGTCATCACAACCAGTAGGTCATACAATTGTTACTTGGGTATACTTAAAAGATCTCTTCATTGTCTCACAAAAAAAAGTAAACAGTATCGGATCGGATTGGATTGAGCTTAAGTAAACAATTGACCAGTTTATTATTGCCCATTCGCAGACATATCAAAAGTCGACAGGTCCACTGCAATGAAGTTCTATCATAGAAAATTTGTGCGATCTAGCCAATAAATTGAGGTACACAAAATAAAATTAAGTTGCATTGACGCCTTTGTCGCAGTACAAGCAAACAATAAGAACTAAAAATGCTGGAATTTAATGTGTTGTCTAATGGGTCGCCGCGGAAACGTTAAGAAGACGTTTTAATAATAACTATTAAGCAACGATTACCTGGTTCTCCATTTAACGTTTAGATCATCTGCATTAAAACGTCTTGGGTCAACTAAGGTTATGGTTTCAACGTTTTCCTGACGTCACTATAAAGTCCAACATATTAACTACGATAATGATATTGAAAAGGTGGCTACAGTGGACATTGCAACGTGGAGCTTTAACCGAAGTTGCGTTTAACGTTAAATGACCGTTGTTTCGTGGTTAGATAATATTCGTTTCAAAAATGACTGATATCTGCACGAACCGTAACGTTAATTTTGGTGTAGAACGTGGTTGAGGTTGTCAAATTACTGCTTGGGCCTGCTTAGCCAGGGAGGGGGTTTGAAAGTGTAAATGGTGGTAAATGTACAATATAAGTTAATCATGATCACGGGAGTCACGTCAATAGTGCCTATTATAGCCCCCCCCCATTTTTACTCCAGTTTGGAACGTGTGATTTAAATAATTTTAGTTTAATTTTAAGCAAATTTTATCACCAGCAGCATGATTTTGGCAACAAATCTATATACACCGCTACCCATCCCCACTTTTTAAAAAATATTTTACAAACACGAAAGATTTTTTTCTTTTTTTGCCAACTGGGCAAATGTAATTTTATTAAAAAAAAGAAAAACGCTTTAACAATCTACTACAATAACTTCTAATCATAAAACCACTATAACACTTTTTCTTGGTATGTAAAAAAGCCGAAATATACAAAACGTTTCGGACCTAAAGCAAAGAATATTTTTTCAATTATTGTATTTTTTGTCCCTTCCAACCCAAAAGAAAAGCTTTACTGGTTCATGGTTCACAATAATTTTTAACATAAATGTTAACAACATGCTTTCTCCTTTAATTCCAATGCCTTTTGTTTAGTTTGAAAATGCCTTGATAAAGCATTTTTCTAAAAGATTGTAATATATAAAAGTAAGAATTTACTAAAATTAAGTTTTGGTTTTTCTTGTCCCGTCCAACCCAAAGTTTAAAGGTTCGCCCTATAAGCTCTGGTTACAACTTATTGTTTTATACTCTTTTATTGCATAACCTATGGTTTTAGGAAATTATTTATTAGAAAATTTAGTCATAATTTTAATCATATGGAAGTCACAGCTGGTTTTTCTACTAATGAGTTACTTTTTTGTCCCGTCCAACCGCTTGAAATGGCCGAACTATAAAATTATTAATTATTAAATTTAAAATATTTATTTTTTTAAGCAATATTTTTTGTCAACAATATTTCAAACACTTAAAAATAGCATTTTAATGTAATTTGCGGCGCATTTAAACAACGCAAACACCTATTAAACCTCTCTCCTCCCTTCCTTCAGTTCAAGATTTTGTCTTTTTTTTTGCCAAATATAAAATTATTAATTGCTAATTTTTTTTTTAAGCAATTTTTTTGTCAACAACATTTCAAACGCGTAAAAAATAGCATTTTAATGTAATTTGCGACGCATTTAAGGGTTAATTTTGAAAAAATCTGCAAATGAAACTAGAGCCGTCAAGGAATCCACATTTGCTTTTAAAAATAAGAATTTTATTTTCGTACAAACTAACCCAAACACCTACTAAACCTCCCTCCTCCCTTTTCAAGAGCCTAACTAACTTTTAAAAACTACTAAAAATTTTCAATAGGTAGGTAGTTGATTTTTATTAAATGACGAACCCCCTCCCAGAGCTGAAGTAGTAGTGATCTTTCAAACTGTTATGCTTAATAAGGATAACAGCGCGCTGGTTTTGCAGAAGAAAAAAGTTGTGCAATCGTGATTTTTATTTGGGTATATTTTAATAGGTGATGTAAAGTCGAGGACAATGGCTTTTGTACTTTTTTGACATTTTTTGACAACTATCAACAAAAGGTAGTATGTCCTAGATAATGTCCGTTAACAGCATTCAGTTTTTTTGAAACAATAGTATTAGTGGTTTATTACAGGTGAACTTAATAAGCTCACTAAGCAGTAAATACTTACCAAAAAAAATAGGGGTAACGGACTCATGAGGATTGGCCCACATTTTTACTGTTTTGCGTGAATAATTTTCTTTTTTGCTGTTTTACTACTACAGTATAAATAAAAGCCTGTTAATAAATTTATATTTTAATTAAAACATTAAGTTAGCAAAGTAATATACTAAAAATTATAGATTTACGCAACTAAATGAGTGCTGTAAAGTGCACTTAATTCAATGTCTTCTTCAAATTCCGAATCGTCAGATTCAGAACTTCATTCTTCATCTTTACTTTCCAACGAAATGATTAAAGGTGCAATTTCAGAAGCATCACACTGTTTAATGGAATGCCAAGATTCTAAAATAACTTTATTTGTATGGCCAACATAGTTCTCCTACTGATCAACAGAAACCTCGTCAAGTATTCTAAAAAATAAAAATGGAACAATTATGAGCCAAAAACATTTTAACGGGCCGCTTTTATCATATTTTAGTGATTTTTTAAATATTTTATTTCATCAGAAAGTAAACAAAAATCGGTCAACTGCCTTCTCGTGCGGTAAAG
The DNA here is from genome assembly GCA_963921995.1 of Oxystoma pomonae. Taxonomy (NCBI): domain Eukaryota; kingdom Metazoa; phylum Arthropoda; class Insecta; order Coleoptera; family Brentidae; genus Oxystoma; species Oxystoma pomonae. The sequence continues at coordinate 72,240,851 of OY998166.1, read as the reverse complement.
TATCACTTTCCGCACTTGTTAGGTAAATAACTATGAATGAATGAATGAATGTAGAAACGCGGGCGGGACAATACAGGTAAATAACTATAAACATACTAAAAGACCTAAAATACTTTTTCCAAGTCAGCAGAACTTCTTCTGGCGTTCCTTTAAGGCTTAGCATGTACTGGTCATATTTCCGTTTGCACTGAGAACATACTATTTCAATGGCGTTATATTGGCAGTGATATGGTGGCAACCATAATATTTTGTGACCCAAAAGTTTGACATACTCATCTAAGTAATATTTTTTGTTTAAGTTGCGTTTTTTTATCAACAAGAGCCCAAATTTTGTCCTTTATCGCTTTTTTGGGAAAGTCAATATTTCTATTTTTAAGCCAGTTAATTAACTTTTTTTTTGTTCAAGACTTTCTTGGTATATCTTCCACTAAACCAGAGTGATAACTAGCATTGTCCATGATAATGAGAGATTTTTTTGGCAAGTTTGGCACTAACTGATTTTTAAACCATGCTTCAAATTTTTTTCTATTCATGTTGTCATGATTGATAATCGCCCTTTTTAGTACCACTTTTAATCAGACTGGCCCCTGAAATAAAACCTGACTTGCATCCTGCATTGATCACTATATATAAGTAACCTATAAGGCAAACAAAGTAGTGTTACAAATTAATTAAACCCTATTGACCAATTTTTTTTTTCGCAACCAGGTTCTAGATGTAAAAAAATTATTTCTATATTTTAAAATCTAAACTAGTATTCAAATGATCTACCTTCTCCTTTTTATAACATGTTGTTCGACATTCGATCTTGCCAACAGTTGCGTAAGGAGCTTTTACTAAATATCCACGTTTCATCTATAAAAATGGGGGTGAAACCATTTTGCTTTAAGTTGTAGTTTTGCACATATTCAGGTAGAAAGTTAATGCGTTTTAATTTAATATCTGGTAGATCCATGAGGTATTTTCTATAGCTGCTCTTTTTCCATTTGAAGCCAATATTTTTCACCTATCTAAAATATTGAAAAAGGTTACAAAAATAATAATATAAAATAATGACTATGACTCTATATGACGGTCTTAAATAAGAGGGACCTTTACTGCGCAGGCCGAACACCCCGATATTACTACAAAAAAATGTGTTTACTTACCTATTTAGAGATCTAACGGAATAATTAAAAAAAAACTCAATTCTTCATTTAGCTTTTTATGAAGAGAAGCCATGGTCACATACTCCTGATATTCAGACATTCGATATATTACATCGCGAATTTTGTGTTTCCTGTACTCCGTTATTTTAGTTTTCTTTTCCTTGGTTTGTTTTACTTGGTTTTCAGCATAACTTGCATCACTCTGAATTCCTTTTTTTTTTAATATTATGTAAAGTTGCCCGTAAAATATTTAAAGCATTTGCTCTCTCAAATGGGTTCTTAAAATTTATACACTCAGTACAGTTTCCCCGCAAATTCAGTTCTTCTTTTTCAAGTTGAAAAAAGGTTAATACATTTAGAATTAAAATCTGAGCTTGTTCGTTATATCGCGGCATGTAACACTAGCATTTTTTCAATCACTCATATTTGCAAAAATGAAGTAAACTCAGGTAAAAATTTGATTCAAGAAATCCCTTATTTTGAAAATTTTAATTTCGCTCTCGTTTTTTAAATGTGAGAGAGAGATCACAAAATGTCAAAAAAATATAAATGCCTATGTCCTGGACTTTAGTATGCCTGCTTTTTTTAAAACATATTGCCAATTCATTTTTTTCTTTAGTTTTGAAATTCATCATGTGAAGCAACTACTTTCCATTATTTAAACCGGTCCAAAAACTCATAACTATTTCGGTGATTCTTTGTCAATGTTCAATTGACAAATGCACTAATTTAAAATTTTTGTTATTTTATTCAAAAACCGTTAGAGAAAAACGTAACATACACTGAAAAAGTGTTTTAATCCGATGTAAGGGTAACGTTAATTTTATTCCTCAATTTCATCGGTTCAATGTACTTTTTCATTAGTAGTAGCAATGTATTTTTTTAAATTATTGAACAATGAACTAATCAAAAAGTTCATTTAACCAATATAATTGAGCAATAAAATTAATGTCACCCTTACATCGGAATAAATTTTTTTTAAAGTGTATTAGATATGTTTTTGGAGTCAGAAACGAATGCTCCATTTCAATTTGCCAAAATATACCGGGTGTCCCATTAAAAAAAGTCGCGCTCTCCCCGTCCCCTTAATGACTGACCAGCATTCAAAAATATGCTTTTTTTGTAATCCATCATGAAAATATGACTTTTCTGCATCTTGGTTTTGGGAATATTAGAGGGGACTCGAAATTTTGGGTCACCCTATATAAGGAAAAGTTAAATAAAAAAAAATTAGTAGTCATTAAAAAAGATATGGTAATTATAACTAATGTAATCTTTTTGCCATACAAGCACCCAAAAAAGCCAAAAACAAATATAACACCTACTCATTTAAAACAATAAAACTCTCTATAATCCACTGTGCGTTGTTGCAAGAGGAGTCAGGTGCCCTTTTATGCGAGGTGCGTATCGGGGTTGAAAGCAGAGGAGTTTTTGTTGGTTTACGGAATTTTGATAGATTTTTTATGTTTAAAACACTACCTATTTTGCAAAGAATCGTTGTTTTAAGTAAGTAAATATGTATTTGATGCAAGTTAATATGTATTGGGACGAAATAAATTTTTATTATTGTTTCAAAAAAATATTTGTTTCGACCATATGGAACAATTATTTAATATTAACCTTTTTCTGTGTGAAAATATAGTTTTCACTTGCGGCTAAACTGGTGCTTTTTTTACTCGCGTCTTTATATCACTTGTTGCGCTCCCTATATTTAAACCAACACTTGTAAAAAACTACATTTTTGCCGCTAGTTGAATAAAGTTATTTTTATCAAGGGTGCAAAAAAAATTCCAATTCATTTTTTCGTTGAAGAAAAATAGAGCAAAATGATAATATGAAAAAAATCTAATTATTTTTAACTAAAAATTAAGCCAATTCCTCATTAAGATCAAGTGTTTTTCAAAAATTCACAAAAATATCAGTAGATGGATGGTAAAACTAATTTCTTTAATAAATAATAGGCATTATAGGCTGAGATTAATTAAAGTAATACTCGTGGCATATCGGACAAAGCGTTTTTGTTTCTCACTTCATTACGACCAGGCCTCCAATATCTCATGGAGAATCCAGACACCTACAGATCTGTTTCACGCTTATTAGGAATCATCGTGACCTTATATTTTTACAGGTTTCTTCCTATAACCTGCTGAAAGTTACAGGATTCTGTATTTAGAGTCTACTGCACTTTTCAATTTCGATGCTCTTGTTTCTTAGTTTATTCGACAGATGACAAACTTTTTGTTTTAAATTCGAGAGGTCTGCATGGTTGCCTGTGTAGCTTTAACTGCCAAGTACAATCCTATGACTCCCTGATTATTCCTAATAAGAATGAAACAGGTCTGTAGGTCTCCGGATTCTCCATTAGACATTGGAGGCCTGATCGTAATGAAGTGAGAAACAAAAACGCTTTGTCCGATAGGCCACGAGTATTACTTTAATTAATCTCACTGTATAAACCAACTGTATCATCTGCAAAAGATGCAAGGATTTCTTTACTTTCCAAATTTAGTAGCTTATTTATATGAATTGAGAATAATACTGGACCTGAAACAGTACCCTGAGGAACACCAAACTCAATTAAGAGTCACATTGTCAATTTCAACATATTGTGGCCTTTTAAAAAGGTATGATTGCCAGAAACTCCTCGAAATCGTATTTTCATAAGTATCTTATGATCAACCGTATGTAAAACACCATCCAAGTCCAGGTAAACCCCAATGACCGTTTTAACTTTGTCGACAGAGTTATACATATTATCTGTTAAAAATGCAATATCATCTTCCGTTGATAAACCACTTCTAAATCTGAATACTCCTTGTGAAATTATTTTTTGTTTATCAAGGAATGCTACCAATCTTTTTTTAATAAGCTTTTGAATAACTTTGCCTATGCTCGATATAAGTGATATTGGACGATAGTTTTCAATGTTAAATTTGTCCCCTGATTCGTGCAATGGTTTTATAACACCTATTTTTGATGTTTATTAATTCGTTTTTGCTCAAAATATAAAACATCAAAAAACGGTGGGTAGTATGGATCGGCCTTTAATTGTGTAAGGTTATCACACAGAGACTTGCATAAGGGAACATTCTTGCTTGCTTGCGCATCACCCAGCAAACCAATTAACACCACTCAAGTCCGCAGATATCGTTTACTGCCAAAATATTATTTTAAATACATTTATTTTATTAAACATTACCTACTAAAACAAATATACAAATCTTTCCAACCCGGTGATTGTGTGCAGAAAGCTGTTTCTTGGAAATTATGAAAATGTCATACTTAGTTAAGCTGCGAATTCCAAAATTTTACTATATTGTCGGGCTGGGCAAATAATAGTAGTTTTTGCAACTAGTGGCTAAAATAGTGCTTTTTTATAAGCGTTGGTTTAAATAACGAGCGCAGCGAGGTGTTTTAAAACGCGAGTAAAAAATAGCACAGTTTAGCCGTGAGTTGTTAACTCTATTTTTTTTTAATACCTTTATCAAAAAATCCAAGAAAAACAGGAAAATACTTTCATAAATTTCGAAAGAAGAGCACTTCGGGCCAAACACCATATATACACTATAAATCAAGGCGGCTGGTAAATTGTTTCTATAGCAATGTGCCTTTTTATTCGGTGACGTTCATTGTTGCGACATTTTAATCTTTGACAGTTTGATATTTGGACGGTGTTTTTAAATGATTTTTTAGTAAGCGTTGGTTTAAATAAGGAGCACAGTGAGGTATTTAAAAACGCGAGTAAAAACAAGCACACTTTAGTCACGAGTTGTTAACACAATTTTTTTAATACTTTTATTAAAATATCCAAAAAAAAAACAGGAAAATACTTTTAAAAATCTCGAACGAAGAGAACCTCTCGCAACACACCATTCGTACACTATAAATCAAGGCGGCTGGTAAATGAAATATCAATCGGTTCCATAGCGATGTACCTTTTTACTCGGTGACGTTCATTCTTGTGACATTTTTATCTTTGACAATTTCATATTTTGACGATATTTTTAAATTATTTTTTCGTAAATACTTGTTGAAAACTGGCGGAAATGGCTTAATTCTTAAGCAAGAATAATAGGATTTTTTTCAATATTACTATTTTCCGCTATTTCTCTTTAACTTAAAAACCGGACAGAAATCTTTTTTTGCACCCGTGATCAAAAAAAAAAGTTTTTTTGCATCGGTAACCAAAAAACCCATGCTTTAGTTATCTGCAGACAGTCACTAAAATCATGTTTTTGATAAAGGTATAAAAAAATGTATTTGGGTTATTCTTCAAAAAGTGGCAGAAACCAGGTTACAGGAAATAATTTGCGAGGGAATGAGGGATTTTAGATTTTTTCTGCAATATTAATTATAATTACACTTTAATTGAAACAATCAAAAAATTAAATAAAAAAAAAATATATATTTTTGTAGTGTTTTCGTATCCACAGATCGTGATATATCACGTCCATGGACGGTTACTAAGATACTTATTGAAGTTTAGTGTCTCTTAGAAAACATCTGGCAAAGACTTCACATATTTTGCGTGGACTTACAAACTTGGTTTTTCGTTAAAAATTGCCCTAAACATGCACAAAAATATTTAACTTGAAATCCAAAAAGATTTACAGTTTTTGGTTGCTGTTACCAAATAATCGCCACGTTCGTGGACAGATATTAAAATTAAAAAATCCCGCCCCACCCTGGTATTGCACGCATATCTTTTAGGTGGTCCGGCAGTCATTTAACAATTCAACACTCTCAGTGTGTTGTTTACATGATTAGAGACCGCATTTTCCTGAAAACTAGTGACATTTTTGAAAAAACCCATTTCGTCAAGCACTGAGATCACGTCTGTGGATGCCAAAAAATGTAAGAATAAAAAATCATTTTTGCTTCTGAATGAACACTATAAACAAAAAATAGTAAGTTACATTTAGTTACAAAACGATTAATAACATAACCTCAAAAGCAAAATTCCTGACCGGCTAAAAACATATTGTTCATCACGTCCGTGGACGTCACGTCCGTTGATTACCAATAATTACGCACGCATTTTCGTGCGGAAAGTTCCATTTTCCGCACGCCGTGCGAGAATGGATTTTTCCTGTGTCTTTTCACCATGCCGTGCGATAAATAACTATTACCTAACGCGACGGCAGTTGCACGAACGACGCGGAGCGTAGTTCGGTCAAGCCTTCAAGGACGGAAAAGAAACTTTACGCACGTGTCAGGTACAAAATTTTTCCTACTTGCGTAAAAACCGTCTAGGCAACATTATATTTTCATTTTTAATTATTAGAATAACAAAAAACTGTTTTTCTTTTGCATTTTCTTCACACTTGAGTTGAAAAATATATTAAAAAAGTCGAATTGCACCTAAAAACTCGGTAAAAAAAAGCGTGCGTAAAAGTAAGACACAGGGAAAATCCATTCCCGCACGGCGTGCGTAATAGTGCACTTTTACGCACATTAGTAGGAAAATAACTATTTAGTGATTCTTTTTTCCTGAGTGCACTAAAGTAACTTCACCGCACTCAGCACAGAAATTAGTTGTGTGTGTGTTTTCTGTTCAATTTAATTATTTAACTTATTAAGTGCACGTATATAAATAAACACGTCCGTGGTACCTGGTTATCACGTCCGTGGTCCACTCAAATATATTTTCACAAATTTTAGCAAAAGTAAAAATTATCTTGCTTGACCACTATAAACAATGCAGAGGACAACCTAGTTTTGCCAAATTTCCTTATCAAAATTACTTATTAAAAGCAATTTAAAGTTTTGAAATTTCATCAGTCATATTTGGCAAAATTATGAGAATATCCCATTTATAAATTTGCGCGTTCTTTTGATAACTTTACTTTGCAAGGAAACGTGTTGCGCAGTAAATTATATATTTGCGTGGCTTGTGAACTTGCAGTTATGTCATATTGCGCTGTAAAATACTGGTGTGGTAATGGCTCGCGATATTTACGTGCGCGGTGTTTTTTGCGCGGTAAAGACTGCGAATTTTTATCTATGAATGTTAAATATGCTTCTATGTGTGTTTCTATTACAAAGTATGCGGTTTTTAGGAGAATTTAAAATACGCTTTAAAAATGAATAAATATTTCGTCGTATGCCTCCAAGATTTATTAAAAAGGAATCATGATACTTTGTTTAAAATAAATAAAAGACTGCCTTGCTTGCCTTTTTTTATACTGGGACTTTCCATTCATTATAGAATCAATGCCCAGTTGTAGCAAAGTTAAAGACAAACACAAACTATTCATGCACCTAGTCGGGATTCAAACCCGAGATCTTCCGTGCGGCAGGCCGATACGCTGCCTACTGCGCTACGGCCTTGACATAAAAACCAACACGAGTATAAACAGTTCGTGCCAATAGAGCACTAGTGGAGTCTTTCCCTAAATCTGAATATGCGTCAGATAGATGTTGTCACTTTTTGTAAGTTGAACAGAAAACCTGACGCAAACTAAAAACTTTTTCCAAAAACTGTTATATTGAACATTCAGTGGCGCACTAAGGGGGGGTTGAGGTTTGGGGTTAACCCCCCCCCCTCCTCCGAGAAGCCTGGCATAATTAAATACCAGCAGAAATATAATATATAGGGAATAAAATACAAGAGTCTGGACTTAAAAAATCATAAATTGCGAAATCCTTCGACTGTGGCGCTATAACATAATATTTTATTTTATTGTTAAGTCAAAAATTGCATCTGTTAATTTGGTAAACAGCCCCCCCCCTCTACATGTGAGCCCAGATCCGCGCTTGTAAGCACCTGTTTCCTTGTATCAATTATGGTCACATTTTTACTTCAGATTAAGCCAATTCCTGGGTGCGCCACTGGAACACTGAAAACCAAAATAGTTCTGACCGGTGCGAAACTAGTTCCTATAAGTTGAAAACGCCATAACACTGTTTCTGGTCGAAACGCAAAAAGTAAAATTAAATGAAATCTATTGTGTGAGTAGACCTTTACTTGAAAAGAAAACAACAATATATATTTTGGAACGCTTATTTGACACTTCGTAGTGGTTGTGGTAATTACTGCGTCTGCGCAATAGCTAAACGTTATTTCGTAGTGGTAATTAACCACTACCACTGCCGTAAGCTACGAATCCATTTCGTTGTGGTTGTGGTAATTTTTCGGGTTTGTTTTAGAAAATTTTGGTGTATAAAAATAATAAAATATTATCAGGTTCCAACATATAAAACACTTATTTTGTAAAATTATTATAAATATAAATTTTTTTACAAGTGACAGTTTTTAATGTGGTCCAAAAACTCTGGTAAAATCGATGAGTGACAGTGGCGGCCCCAGCCATTTGAAAGGGGGGGGGCAGTTTCGATACGAAAAAAAAAATAGAATAAAAACATAGTTTTTATGAGGAACAAAAACTTAGTAAGCGCGGATTTGGTCTCAAATCTAGGGGGGGCTACTCAAATTTTAAGTCGTTTATTTTTATTACATTATATCAACGGTATTATAGCGCCGCAGGCGAAAATTTTTAAGAAAATTGCAGTAAATAATGCATTTTCTGATTTAAAATTAAACTAAAATTGTAAATTTTATCAATGGTTTCAAAGCGCAATTTTTAAGAAAATGACACTACAAATGCCATTTTTAACAGTAAATATCAAAGGTTTTATAGCGCCGCAATTTATGCCCTACTTTTTGGGCAAATCGGCAATTTCAATATGTCTGTTGATATGCAGCAACGCTAAGCCCGTCAGACGAATTACCGTCATAATGTTTTTAAGTAGTTATCTTTTCAATCTTCTGAAGCATGAGAAGTTCTTTCTGACCAAGCCTTACTTACTGGCAAATATCCAAGAATGTTCTTATCAACGGAAAAATATTGCCACACTTGTTCATTGCCTCGAAAACGTTATAGATATGTTTTGATTTAAGCTTTTGCCTACTTCTGACCAATATTTTTTCCAAATAGGTACTGACTTCTCCCAACAAAAGTTCAAGAATTTGTGTTTTGGATTAATCGAACAGTTTATACTATTTAGAAACGACTTTAGCTAATTTTGCCTTGATTTTGGCTTCACGTTGTATAAAACTTGATATGAATATGTTCAAGTCAAAAATACTTTTTATGTCCAAATTGGTTTTATCTAAAACTTGTTTATAAATAGAAACCCTATAATACTGTTCTGTGTTTCCAATGGTTTTCTTGGTGTGAAGAATTAAAGGTCAAACTGTCCCAAAATATTGTGGAGGGATTCTAGAATCTTTAAAGGAACTTTCTGCAATTTCTCGTTTTTTTCTCCAAAGACTTCAGGGTTCAGCATCTTTGTTGTGTACTTTTTTCTGGAGCAAAGGGGGGGGGCGATCGACTGTGAGTGGTAGTGGTTGTTAAACACTACCACATCGGCTGTCAAAGTTGTCAAACCTTTAAGCGTTCCAAAATATTCCTACTAACTGATACGTGCATGTGTGATAATGCTCACATTCCAATTTTAATAGAGGTTTTGTTTTATGTTAGAAGAACTGTTAGAGAACCTTTACTGCCGGAAAAAGGTAAAATTCATTTAATGAACGATCTCATTCCTTATGTAAAAACAATCCAGCATCACTCTGTGCCCGGTTGCCGCGATCCGTTTGTGAAAAAGTAATCAATATGCAAATGTCGACACTAACCCGTAAATTTAATAAACGTTACAGCCAATAAATGTCATTCAAAGGGAATGAAAATTAAAATACATTTCTCATTGGTCGACAAATTTTCGCAGAGATTTTTCTGTTGTTTTTTCTCTCGCGTGGCATCGTGCGAACTAAATCTTTTAAGTCAAGACACTTTTTTAATCAACTTTTTATCTGCAGGGAGTTTTATTTGTTTTCGATATTTATTTGATCGCTTTAAGGTTATGGTGAATCACGTGGTTTGTTTTCTGTAGAATTATTATATGTAGTTTACGCTCTTGACTAATGAAAGTAGAGTTATCAAAGATCAAGTCGAAATTTCAGTTTGTCAAAAAGGTAAAATTAAAAAGCAACAAAAAATAATGCAGGATCTGGCATTTCTATTTCTTCCCAAAGTTCCTTGGCTACATAAAAGAATCAAGTATGCATGTGGAATATTAGGCACTAACCCTCCTTAAGTTTTGGACATAATTTGATTTATAAGAAAAATTTTAATAAATTTGTTTATTGAATATTCATCTTAAAACAATCTTTTGTTGGATTTTATAAGAAAAATTAAAATTAAATTTAAAACCACGTGGGGTTTAAATAGTAAACACTCTGTAAAATAAATTAAAATTGAGGTTATATGTCACTCTAATTAAAACTTACCCTTGTTAATTAATTTTTTCAATTAATACTTGATGTCAGACAACGATTTAGATGGGTAATAATAAAATAAGAAGTAGATTAATTTTGTATTTATTTAATTACCTTGGCTTGCACCAACCTCAACTGATGAAAGCTACAGCTTTGAAATCAGCATTCATGATGACGAAGGAAAGTTTTCTTGACTGAGCTTTTAGATAACCTCAATGTTTTAATTTCAGTTTCTAAATAAATTAATATAGTTGTTTTGGGTTTCTTTGTTTGGTATATTTTTCGTGCATAATCAGTGACCTTCACTTATGTTTGTTTTGCCTCGTAGTGCCCTACTAAATATATTTTTTGTGCTAAAAACGGGTTCTAAATATGGTGTTTTTCTGGAGGGGGCACATTGTTTACCGGCATCGGTGAAATGGCTTGGGGTTGCAATATGTAGTCCTAACCTTCCTGATATTTTTAAGAAAAAAATTTGGCAGGGTCTCCGGTTTTGTTTTTGAGCTATGCCTGTTTAAAGGTACGCCCCTGGAAAATAAGAAAATATGCCATGGCTTACTATATTGGCAATATCTTTTCAAAAAAGAGAAACAGAAGACCATAATTCATATTATATTATTAAGAATATATGTCCAGGTCAGATTTTATTATTTTTTGACCTATAATAATATTACACACATACATAGTGTTCCATAAAACCTTTGATAAAATAAACTATTAAGAACATGGTTTCATTTTGATAGGTACGATAAAAAGTCAATGGTCAAATAAAATCATATACATGAGAAAATTCAATAAGTTATTGAAATATTCCGCTCATCAAAATTCCTATAGGGTGATCTCAATAGAATTCTCAGATAACAGCTCTCCAAACGCCGAAGTACGTACTAACTTGTTTCTGGTAAAATATGAAAAAGTATAGCAATTATCCTCTTATCGTCTGTTTTATCAGTATTATAGTGAAAGAAGGTGATTTTAATAAGTCAAAGTTACTTACAGGGTGTACCAATAAAATAATCTTGCAAAAAGTGAATTTAAATGAAAAATTCAGTTGAATTTGATAAAATAACATTTACTTTTTATTACCGTTCAATTCCAACTGTTTTCAGTTTTTGCTATACACTATTAAGTGTTTTGATATGTACAGAGTAGCTAAAATAAACATTGTATGCATAAAAGATATTTTTAATATTGTATCTGCGGTTCAAGTTTTTGTTTATAAAATAATAAAAACGATTGTTATTCACTATATGTGGTATATTTTTTCAAAATGGTTTTTTTCAAAGTAGTTTTTTGCAACCCCTCTTACCCTTCTCCTTGGATCTCTCTCACTTTGGTATTTTTGGTTAAACGAATCCTCCTTTAAAAATAATTTTCTATTGTTTTATTTTATTAGAAACCTAGAGAATAGCTAATTATGGAGTTAAAACAAAATTAAACGAAATACTTTATTAAATTAAATGTTGATTTTTATTTTATCTAAAATGCTTATGCATTTTTTTAAATATTTTATATAACAAATATTGTCCAAAATATATAACTTTTAACTAAACTGCAATATCCAACTTATTCTAAAAACGAAAGCAATGTAAATGCAGATATATAGGTATACTTTAAAAAAATATTTTGTCATCTTTCTATTGTTATGTCTATGATGTGCATCCAAAATATTGCCAATAGGGCTACCGATGGATATTTTATGTTTTCTTGACGCCTAGCATATCCTAAGAACCATACAATACTTGCCACATGAGCACATGTCCCTATAGTTCTGGCTCCCGATTTGCACATCCAATAGTAGCCAAGAAATAACTACAAATATATGTTATAACAAGAAATATAATATGTTATATGTTATAACAAGAAAGAAACTGTATAACAAGAAATAACTACACAAAAATCAATCTAACTGTCACTGCCAGTAAATATGCATTTGTTGTTTACATCAAGTTTTCACGGCTACGTTTTCAAAAGCGGTATATATTTATCCTATCAAAAAAAACACCAGGAGATTGGCAGGTGGGGGGGGGGCAGGATCGAAAAAACTACTCGCAGGAAAAACATTTTGAAAATAGATAACGCTCTCAACTCTATTTATTAACTTAAAGTAAATATTTCAACGCATCGGTATCGGTATACGTAACGCGTTCGAAACAAAGTCAAAATACACTACATTTTTGACTTGTTCATTCCATGTTTCGAACGATGCCTGCTTCTTTGACGGGTGTGATGACAGAATCTAGTTGCGTACAGAAGGATGTACGTATCGTTACGGACCCACGCAACGATTTCAATCAGCAGTTCTGTCATCGCAACCTTCAGGAAAGCGGGCATCGTTTGAAACATCGCATAAAAAAGTCAAAAATGTAGTGTATTTTGACTTTGTCTCGAACGCGTTACGTATACCGATACCGATGCGTTGAAATGTTTACTTTAAGTGTCGATTTCTGCCTTGATTTTGAATTCACGTTGTATAAAACTTGGTATGAATATGTTCAGGTCAAAAATACTTCTTAATGTCCGAATTTTTTTTTGTCTAAAACTTATTTATGAATAGAAACTCTATAATACTGTTCTGTATTTTCAATGGTTTTCGCGGTAAGTACGTCATGCGTTTGTTTATTCTTGATGTGACGAATTAAAGATCAAACTGTCCCAAAGTACTGTGGAAGGATTCTAGAATGTCTATAAAGGAACTTTCTGCAATTTATCGTTTTTTCTCCAAAGACTTCAGGGTTACCACCAGCATCTTTGGTGTCTACTTTTTTCTAGAGCAAAGGGGGGTTCACCCCCCTCCGCCCCCCCTGGGACTGCCACTGTCAAAGATACGCTAAAAACAAGGAATCAAAAATAGCTTACCAACTTGTGTCTATTAACTCTAAAATATAACTATAAATTAAATTAAAAATTACCCGCTATTATTTACATTAAGCTGGCTAAAAAAATAAAACGCAAGCTTCGAAAGGAGCTCCGATAGCCCCTTCCCAACAATTCGTCCCAAGGATGTACATTTTACATCCATTTTACTTCTTTACGTCCCAGGACCTACTGGGTACGTGTGATGTGCATAGAAAGGTATACTTAAAAACGTATTCTAATGTTATTTTTTAGGTCTTTTTTTGTACGTACCTACTACGTGAACAAGTTGTCATAACTTGGACGTAGTGCATTTATGCATTTCTCTAACTTCTAACGCAAACTTTTGTATAGGTATTTTTCATTCTCTTAAAACAAGTCAACCAAGAGAGGAGTAGCGAGGAGTTTTCGGGCTTTAAAATGCCCGCCCCCCCCAAGCATAAAAAATATTTTGTATTTAATTTATTTACGTCTTTCGTCCTCCAAGTTACATACCAAAAACGTCCCCTGTACGTGTATCGTACATTTTACGTCCCATTCACTTCTTTTATTCCTAGAGTACGTATAATAGACTTACCAAATGACAATTTGGACACGTTTGTACTACGTGCAGTGCACATTTACTTCATTCCTATTTCATTTTTATCAGGGTGTTTTTGGTCAGCATACAAAAATATCAACTGTGGTTATCGGTATTTGACAAACATCAAGAATAAATTTATTTCGGTTTATTTTCCCAAGTACTTCTACCCTACTACTACCTTTTACGCTTTCTTTTTGCAAAATTTGCCAAAAACACAAACACTTTGACTTGTATTGACATCAGAAGTAAATATAAACAAATAGTTCAAGCAATCTAGAATTTTAGTTCGGAATCGGAGCGGACAGGATGAAACTTTCAGGGTAGTTAGGGCCTATATAAAGAAGCTTAAACCCAAGTTTTTGACTTCATCCCCTTCCGCCATCTTGGATTTAGGAGTGTATTTATTTTTCGCGATTGGCGGCTTAAATATGCAGTTTACGGAAAAGTATGCCCAGTGATTTAATAATAATACGATTCCCCATCGAAACTATGGGTGTAAAAAAATTCATAAAATCATTATTTAAACAATTATGATCATTTTAGTGAAAAATTTAGGGGTTGAACTACAGTTTTTTGACTTTTTTAACCTTCCTGTGCCATTTATGAACAAATATAATCAGGAGATAAATGTAGACCTTGCGGCTTAATTATGCAATTAACGGGAAAGTAGGTCCAGTCATTTCTTGTAGGTAATAAGATCCCTTATCGAACTATGTGCATTAAACAATTAATAAAAGCATTATTTAAAAAATTATGCACAATATGCAAATAATGAGAATTATTATATATCAATAGTGTTATTCTAGTTGTACCTCATATTTTAGCTGATTTAAGCAACGATTGTACACCTCTTGTTTTCACATCAATATTTTCGGACAAATTAAGGCACTTATCGCAAATAAAACAATTTTTCGCGTTTTCGTTCATATTGAATGCGATCTGGAAGATGCTCACACTTCCACAGTCAACGTCGAAATAGGTTTTTCATCTCTAAAATTTTCCGTCAGAGCAGGTGCACTATAAAAACGGCACAATATTAACATAATCTCCTGAAAAACATGTCTGAAAAATCTGAAGCGAGGTACATTTCACGCCAAACAAATTTCGTCATTCCACGCCAAAAAGTTTTTACGTGAAACAATATACTGTACTTTCACGGTTATATATACTATGAGTGACTATAAATAATATTCAATATAAATGATAAACATTGGAAGAAACAAGTTACCCTGTTCAACTTGATTTCATATCGTTGAATCCATAAAAGCTAGAAAAATAGGAAACTGTACTTCAAACTCGTAATTGTTTAAATAATGCATTTATTAATGGTTTAATGCACATAGTTCGATAAGAGATCTTATTATCTACAAGAAATGACTGAACCTACTTTCCCGTAAATTGCATAATTAAGCCGCAAATCGCGAAAAACAAATGCACCCCCAAATCCAAGATGGAGGAAAAACTCCTGGGGGGATGAAGTCACGTAGATTTATCTTCTCGCTTATGTACTCAAACTACCCACAAAGTTTCATTGAGCCTTCTCTTATGCCAAGGTAGATCTGCGAGATTCGGTTTATAGTATCAGCCGCACCACGCTCGACTTTCAGGCGCTGGGGGTGAGCGCGCGCGAATTCGGAGCGCTGCACTGCGAAAATGAAGAATGATACGCAAAGAAGTTAAGACATAAATATTGTAGAGCTTTTCAAGGTCTACATTTATCTCCTGATTATATTTTTTCATAAATGGCACAGGAAGGCTAAAAAAGTTAAAAAACTGTAGTTCAACCCCTAAATTTTTCACTAAAATGATCATAATTGTTTAAATAATGAATTTATGAATTTTTATATGCCCATAGTTTCGATGGAGAATCTTATTATCTACAATAAATCACTGAGCATACTTTTCCGTAAACTGCATATTTAAGCCGTAAATCGCAAAAAATAACTGCACCCCTAAATCCAAGATGGCGGAAAAACCTCGCAGGATAAAGTCTAAAACTTGTGTTTTAGCTTCTTTATATAGGCCCTAACTACCCTCAAAGTTTCATCCTATCCGCTCCGATTCCGAACTAAAGCATTGGAAGTTGGATAGATTGCTTGGACTAAAAATAAAGATAACTACGAAAATCGTTTAGGGATATTTTGGACCATCTAAAATAACAGCAAAAATAACTACTTTGGTGTTTATAGTAATTAACAATAAGGATAACAACTGTCAATTTTAAAAGAGTTTTTGGAATGTAAAGTTACACCCGGTTCCCACTTACTACTTTCTCGTACGTGCCCGCTCACGACTGTCAAACATTTCATATTGACATCATGTGACGAGTAAGTGAGCACTCACGAGAAAGTGTTAGGTGGGAACCGGGTGTTAGACAATGTAAAATTTCATTAAATGAATCATAACCTAACTTTTGTCGGGTCAGTGCTTGTGAATTATATGAAGTTTAGGATTTTTTTTCTTCTTAATTAGTATATATATACACAATTAGTAATTAGAACATGATAAAAAATATCCGTCCTCACGAAAAGAAAAATGCAAATTAACCAACCACTTTTTAATCTGTGGTAAAGATAACAAAAATCGTTATTCCTATTTGGCGTAAATAAAGTGCGTCGTTATCCTTATTTGATTAGCCTCTCCTCTTTTCCGTTACTGCGCAGCCGCACAAATAGCGATAACCACAAAAAAATGTTATTTTTAGTGATCCAAAATGTCCCTATTAACCACAAGGCGTGCTGATTTTTTGTTTATATTTACTTCTGTCAATTCACGCCAAAGCTCGCGTAAAAGTGTTTGTATTTTTGAATTTTTTTAAAAAGAATGTTTAGAATTGTTACTTTTTGATAAAAAAATGTGCACAATATATTGGGTAAGCGTAAAAATAGGAAAATAAATAAATAAATCGAAATAACTTTGTATGTTGACCAAAAACTCTCTAATAAGTCTCTCTGTAGACGTTAAGGACGTTTCGCGGCGAGGACTTTATTTATTTATTTATTTAGAAAACCCTGTGAAAATCAAACCCAATCCCATCCTACCCTACAAAACCCAACCCACCAAATATTTTACTAACTCTTACCCACTAACACAATAGAGATCTTTTGCACCTCTTACAAAAAATCCCCGTTAGGTGACTTTATCCCTTAATAACGCGTTGTGACGTAGCTAACATCACGTTATTTTTAAGACAGCATTTTTAGTTTTTGCACGCCGCCTTTGATTTGTTTATGGCCGTATTTATATGGTATTTATTATTATTATACAGATTTACAAAAAGAATTTGTCCTATACTATCTTTTATTTAGAATATCTTATTCTTGTGTTTTTTATAGTGAATTTTAAGTATTATTAATCTTTAAAACCTCAAAAACACAACAGAGAAAAGGGAAGTTATGATAAACAGATCGGAATCACTTGTCATAGTTGCCAATGCCAATCAATGTTTTACATTTATTACGAAATTGTAGCCAAAGAAAATGATTAAACAAAAATTGCCACTTATTTTTAAAATTTTCAAAAATCAAATTAAATTTTTTGTTTTTCCACTTAACGTTTTATTGTCGGCAACCATGTAAATTATAAGGGATACGGTATTCTCCCGCAGGTAACGTTAAACTTTATCGGTTAGTAAGGGATTCCGTTATTACCTCGTAACTGCGCCTGCCCGAAATAAGCGAGAAAGTAAAAAGGCATCAAAATTATAGGTGCAAAAAGTCTCTAATAAAAGAAAAATGAACCGAAAAATTAATCGACATTTTCTAATTATATTAAAATTTTCTAAAAATATCAAAATTTCTTTACGACACTTTTTTATTCGCAAAACGTCTACGTGCCAAAATTCTCCAAAATATAAGATTTTAGTCTTTTGGCCCCTCTAACTATATAAGACAAAAATTTTCCTTAGCAAAATAATTGCCATAAAAGTTTGTCTGCATATAGTCTTGCTGGTATACAAGCTATCATAAATTAGACGGAAGCCTTTTAAACGAGATTACCCAAAATAATTCAGCAGATGCGATGCAGAAATTTACGGAAGGACCTTTGATCGTAAATTTGCTAGAAATAGCCCCCATTTCGTATACTTGAGTTAGTTCAAAAGTATTGTCAAAATCATCATTGCATCCGCACAAGGTTTTATTTAAACTTTTGGCTTACAAGTTTATATAAAAAATATCCCAGCCATATTTTTGTATTCCATACTTTCCTCTTCTTTAAGTATTATGCTCTTTTCGAACGTTGGATATCATCCACGTGATTTCCCAAGTAGCAATTTGTGGACGGCATGACGTCGCCAAACACGACACTACGTCAGACGCTTACGTCGGTCGGTACAGTCTGATGCACCAGTTTGGTGGATTATTTTTTAGTCATCATGACGTCGTGATCACAACTTATGGTCAGCCAGGTGGTGTTTATTTTGGTAGTGTATTTTTTATCCCAAAAGTAGATATTTCCTATTTGGATTAAACGCATAACAGTTTACTGTTAAATACACTTCTTGTAGCTCCAAATAACAAGTGGCCTTCTTGTTTACTTCTAAAAAAATATTATTTATTTTTAGTTAGTTTTTTGAATTTCTAAAAAATGCGTACAAATATTTTTGACTGTATTCTGCATTGATAATTTAAAAGGAAAAATATCATTAAAAAATTACTAAAAAAGCTTTTTAAACCTTGATTATATAGGGTGGACCACAAAAAACCGGACTGTTTTGTTTTGACTGGAAATTTTTTATTTATTGTCAGATTTTAACGCAGAAAAAAGAGTTTTGGAAAGGTAATGAAATAGACTTTTTGAGAATATGTCAAAAATTACATTTATCAAAAATTGAAAATGGCGGATGTCCAAAAGGTTTTTATTGAGACTCTTTGTATATTTTTTTGTAACTAAAAAAAACTTCTATCTATTGTTTATAAACCGATGTATCATTTGATACATTCTATTAAGAAATAAAAAAAACTAGGGGTTTTTTCATATACCAACTTCTTGGATAAAATAAACACTGCTAATAAATTTAAGTTAACCAGATTTCGTTATATTTTCGCCAATTTTGTTGACAAGGACACTCTACAGATGCAATAAGGCTTCTGTTTCCAAATGTCAAAAAATCACATTTTGTGACAATTAATTACAATTTTAAACATTATAGCATTAACTTTTTCAATAATTGATCAATTTTTGAAAAATTACACTTTTTGAAAAGCTCAGTCCTTAAAATTTAAAGAACCCGCGTGAAAACTGACAGTTACTAAAAATCCAAAATGGCAGGAAAAATGGGAATTTTTAACCCTAGGAAAAACTTTCTCTATAAAACTGTATTCAATCCCAAACGTTACTTACAGAGTCATATTCCTTCCAAGCATTTTGATGTAACACTTGAAAAAGTTGGTTTAGAAATAAAGTAGTATTAAATATTTAAACCAAGCAAGTTTGCCTTCAAACAAGTAGAGTTTTGCAGGGACACCAAGACAAGTTATGGTCTGTTTATACATTTAAAACTATTTCTCAACCATATTTTTTGAGTTTTACATTAAAATACTTATGTGGCTTGATGTGGATTTGTAATTGATGTCTGAGATTTCATAAAGTTTTTTTCATGGGGGGGGAGGTTAATTCTGACACTTTTACTTTTCAAAAAATCTAAGTTTACTAAAATGGTTAAATGTATGGAAAATATATTGCTCTTCATAAAGTAGATTTTTTTTTCAGTTAGCTTGATTTTGTAAGAAAACTTTGGTCTATTTAAATATCTCAAACTTCCTTGTTTCTTGCCCAAATTTTTACAATGTTACATTGATGCGCTGGTAAAGAACTTGACTTTGTAACTCATGTTAAAGATTTAAAACAGTGATGCACAGAAACAAATATCTAAGGGGGTCAGAAATACCTATTTTTTAAATAGGTCAACCATCTTGGATTTTTAGGAAATGTCAGATTTGAATTCAATTCTATAGATTCTGATATCTTGGCTTTCTATAAAGCTTAATATTATGAAAATCTGACAGTGTCTTGATAAGTTGTAATGATTTAAAAAAGTGCGTTTTTTTGGCAGAACCTATGTATTTAATTTTTCGATCCAACACGACTCAACCCGACCCACACGGCCACAAGACTTTTATATTCGGCGAAGAATATTACCAACAATTTGAAATAAAGTTAACAACCAAAAAAATTACCTACATTGTTATTATAACAAAAAGTTTCCTAATGGTTTTGATAACCAGCGCAGAAAAATATTTTGATATTTTTGTCGACTTTTCGCCGTTTTCTTGCACTTACATCTTTTCAAACAAATTTAATAAATAATGCAAAAATATTCTATGAAAATATTTTTTAGTGTGATTCATTGTTTGCTCTTAGTTCCCCAACTATGGTCCAACGCGATTACAGTCTAAAACTGATCTATAAAAACTAAAAAATAATTTTTTTTCGCATGGAAGTGTACAATTTTTTGTCCCAATTTTTTAGTGGAATAAGATACACTATGGCCATTCTACCAAATTTTCTCCTCCAGTTTTAATTAAAAGGCACTTGTAAACTAGACTTGTTTATTATTACTGAACGTAACAAGTGTCCAACATCAGTGCGCTTTAAAGTTCTAAAACGGTTTCTTAACAATGATCCAGTTTGACCATTGTTATAATTAATATTGTATTAATTGAAGGCTCCCTGGCCGTCCAAAATATATTTAATTTTAAAATATTATACCGCTATTTTTTAACGAAAAAGATGCACTCTTATTGGGATCATTTTAAATCTTACAGGTGATAAAAACGTGACGTGAAACGTGACTATAATACGACCAGAACATTTTTTTAAAGAATTATAGTAATATACCGGATACCTACTATTGCTATGTTTCCATTGGTATTGAGTTCGTTTTCAAAACTCATTGTATCTTTTTCTTTTATATAGCGTGTTCTTTATCAAGACCAAGAACACGCTATATAAAAGAAAAAGATGGAATGAGTTTTGAAAACGAACTCAATACCCATGAAAACATAGCATATAATTGCATGGATATGATCTTGTGATTCAAAACATGTTCAGATGGCCACGAGATGGATATCCTAAAGTGTTATGTTGATGTACTACTTGAGATTAGTTATCAAAAGATTACCTAAATAACTTTGTGCTGTCTTATATGCATAATATTACCTGCTACATAGAGAACATATTGATTCCAGTGCCATCTACCTACAATAGATATATGTAAATCGCGTTCTTTTCACAAGATAGTAATATTTTCAGCAAACATGCCGAAATCAAATCAAATATTCAAAAAAAAAATAGGTCTGCAACATTTCTGTCATATTCCCAATAGAATATTCCAAAAATCACTTTGAAGGAATATTCCTATAACATGAATATTCCTCCAATGTTATGTGGGTATTAGAATCACGGAGCGACAATTTTTTAAATTTTGACGGGCCTTTGACCATAGTTGCGGCCCAGGACCAATATTAGGAGAAATTACGGTAACCTAACTGTTAAAAAAAATCTTGTGACAAATTAGTATTATTATTAACCATCCCTCGTATACGCTACGAATACAATAACACGAAATACCAAAGCAATATTCTACAGATAGTGACCACTGGTCAGCGCGGCTCCCCCATTTTAACGGCACCCCTAAGTTATTGCTTAATCTCCCAGCTTACAGGCTAATAACTGAACCAGAATTGGACTCGGAATATGTCATTAACAAATATCCCATTTCTGCGATGGTCATTTGTTCAGTTGTTGTTATTGAAAGTTTGACATTTACTGTGATTAATTGGGCCCGTTTTGAAAATGAGCGTGAAGTCTTGTTGAAATAGCCAAATGTAATTGGCAATGTCCGAGAAGTGATGAATTTCGTAGTGAGAAATGTTCTCGAGGTAAATACTGGATGTTATTTTTATCATGCCTTCCCTGCCAAAAAAAAGGATCTCGGCTCTTATCAAGTTTTAGATGTTTTCTATGCGATATGTGAAATAAACTGAAACAAGAACGAAAAGTGCTTTATTGTCCAAGACAAGAAATGGAAAAACACGCTGTAATTTAAGATAAAAAAATAATAATCTAATAAAAAACACTATTAAAAATGCAAAGCATATTTATACATAGGTAAGTCCCTTGAAAAAATTCGTCAATACTATAGATTCAATCGTGCTCCCAATTGTTGACAGGTGATCCTGATGAAGTAGTTTTAAAATGTGTTTATGAAACTTTAAGCTGTCATTCAAAATTAATTCAAAAAATCTGAATTGTACTCTTATTCTGTTGAAATCCATACTGATTTTTTTAATCTTATGTCTTCTTAGAAATGGCGTAATTTATTTGCTATTTGATGGGGAACTATGATCACCACCCTTATGTTGGGTTAGGTTTGTTATGAGTGCTGCATTGCTGCACCCTCCAATGCGACCTAAAAGGTCTATTGTGGCTCATACCTGTTTTACAAGTCACATCATCTCAACTTCCCTGATAAAGAAAATCAGTCTATTTGGTGAGACTTCCTCGAAATCTTGAAGCACTTTCAACCCAGGGCCAAATATTACGCAGTGGCATAGGATATGTACCGGCGTTTCCTCTTCTCCTTCACAGAATCTACAAATCGGTGAATTTCTGACTCCAATTCTATTTATGTGTTGGTTGAGTCGGCACTCGTCTGTATACAGACCTGTGATTATTCACCACTCTTGGAGAGCGGGAGGACACTTTTAGGATAGATGAAAACACCTCTGTTTCAAACGAGATGTTTAAGGCGCGGGATAATGTAATAATGGCGTATTAGGGAAGTTGAGCCAGCATTCTTAAGGAAATTCCATCTTCACCAGAAGCCTTCTTATTTTTCATAGTTTTATCCACTTTTCGTGAAGTGGCTGCAAAAAAGTAAAAACTCTCTGGAACATGAACATCTGAGGAATAAGACGGAGGTTCTGAAACCATGTCATTGCGAACTCTACCAGTTATGACTCTTTTTGTTTGTTGTTGGAATTACTTAAGCGCTTTGAAAAGTACGACCGGACCATTTCATTATTTGGGTATGTCTTACGCAGGTCATTTGAAAATCTTAGATTGGACAGTAGCTGTCTCAGCCATTTGAAAGGGGGGGGGCGGTTTCGATACGAAAAAAAAACTAGAATAAAAGCATATCTTTTATGAGGAACATATCAATATATGCAAACAAAACTTAATAACTACAGTCGCGGATTTGATCTCAAATGTGTTTTTGGGCAAACCGGTCAATGACTCGCTCAATGCCAATATCAATATATCTGTTGATATGCAGCAGCGCTAAGCCCGTCAGATGAATTTCCGTCATAGTGTTTTTAAGTACTTATGTTTTCAATCTTCGGAGGCATGAGATGCTTCTTTTTGACGCAGCATTACTTACACCCAGTTCCCACCTACGACTTTTTCGTGAGTGCCCGCTCACGCGTCACATGATGTCAATATAAAATGCGCGAGCACGCACGAAAAAGTCGTAGGTGGGAACCGGGTGTTACTGGCAAACATGCAAGAATATTCTTATCACTTGTTCATTACCTCGAAAACGTTATTAGGTATGTTTTGATTTACGCTTTTGCTTACTTTTGACCAATATTGTTTCCAAATAGTGACCTCTCCCAATAAAAGAGTTTATAGTATTTAGGAACGACTTTGATTAATTTTGCCTTGATTTTGGGTTCACGTTGTGTAAAACTTGGTATGAATGTGTTCAGGTCAAAAAAACATTTTTACGTCCGAAATGAATTTGTCCAAAACTTATTTATAAATAGAAACTCTATAATACTGTTCGGTGTTTCCAATGGTTTTTGCGGTAAGTACGTCATGCGTTTGTTTATTCTTGGTTTGATGAATTGAAGGTCAAACTCTCTCAAAATACTGTGGAGGGATTCTAGAATGTTTTTAAAGGAACTTTCTTTTTTCTTTAAAGACTTTAGGGTTACCACCAGCATCTTTGTTGTCTACTTTTTTTTGGAGCAAAGGGGGGCGATCGTCTCCCCTTGGGACTACCACTATACTACTATAAAATTTATTTAAAAATCGTGCCTATTAATTGCACCGGCATACGCAGAAGAAGGGGGAATTAGGGGCCCAATCCCCCCTCAGAGTCATCGAAAATCATCGCATAATGGTTGAATTGAAAAAGTGTTTTTTTTTTTATTTTTAAGGGTGAATATGAATAAAAAATGCGCTTCTTCCAATTAGTTAATCTAAAAAACTGTTAATCCAATTTGTATCAAATTTTGTACGGTGAAAGTTTAAAGCATTCACGTGATTTTGCATAAGTTTAAATTTTTTTAAGTTAATGTTTAATTCACGGTAAAACTGATCGATTATTTTAAAAGACTAAATAAAAACAAGATAAATATATTTTTTTGAAAAACCACGCGAATGGTTTGTGGGGGATACCAGAAGTCTCCGCTGTGTAAAATTTTATTAATTTTAACGTACGGTTTATCTGTTTAACCAAAGGATCTGTTTCTAGGATTCGAATTCACTCTTAAGCACACATAGATTAAAGAAAGAACCTTTTACAGATGAAAAAAAACCAAATTATTATGTGGAAGGGAAGAGTGATACAAATTAAAGAGTTTCAGAAGGTCCTACCCTCACCATGTGCCAAGCTTCCCCGCAGCGTAAATTGTTTTTTTTTTCGTGTCCCCATACAGTGGAAACTTGGTGGACCAAGAACCAAAAAATGCCAAAAGACTAGGTTTCCTTATCATCTTTAGGTCTTTAGGCCGATAAGGGTACTAAGAAAAAAAACAAGGTTTTTTTCGTAAATCGACTTTTATTTTTAAAAAATGCGTGCTTTTCTAGTATAATGGTCATCATTATCATCGAATGTTGTATCGAAAAACAAATAATTTAATGAAACTGTCACCTTTATACAAGAATGTCTAGTTTTTCCACGAAACTGTGTACTTTATGAAAACACTTTTCACAGTGGCGTACGCAGAAATTGTTCTTGGAAAGGAAGGGCTTGAGTAACAGTATCACCATTTTATTCTTGATTTGTGGGGAAAATGTAATCTTTACAAGTCGATATACGGCGACTTTGGGGAGATAAGAACTTGAGCCTCTAAGCCCTCTCCCGCGTACGCCGCTGCATTTCGAATAAAAAATGTACTTATTTATTTTAGAATAAAAATATTTTTCATATTCAAATGTTTTAAATAAGCGTCTCTTTCTAATTTAAAATCTTCTGCTCATTTATACTTAAACGATTTGTTCACCTGAATAAAAAACCACATAAAAGACATCCCTTTAATTCAAAGGTAAACGAAATCTGTCACTACCACTGAGGGAAGCTGACTTTTTATTAATAAATGGCAAGGGCAAGTCAAGCGAACATGTTCCATTTAAAAGTGAGCAAACAGACAATTTGAGTTGTCGAAAGCAGACGTTCAATTTTTAAAGTCATTTCGAGATTTTTGCCTTGGGATTCTAAGGTAAAGGGGTTTTTGCTTAAAATGTGCTTTATTTTCGTAATGTTTTACGTTTCTCTGGCTTTGATGAAAATGTGAATGTTGAACTTTTTTAATTTTTATTTGACAAACTTATCGTTACGGGTTTTCTAATTCTTAATGGATCCTCTTGATAAACAAACAAGTGGGATTCAAATATCACAAACTTTGTTGTAAATGAAAAATTACAAAATAGTGTAGGGGCATATGTCGATAATTTCTATCCCATGGGATTTTTTATGAAGGATTTTTGTGACTATGTGGGATTGATAGTTCCCTTTAGTTCCAGAATCAAGTGTTATAGGGTGTTTTGTTCGCATCCATGTAGAAGGCGTTGATATGACGACATCTTTCAAGATGGCGGCCAAAAATTATAAAAGATACAACTTTCGCAACCGGGGAACGGTTATATTCGATTCCATATAATTTGAGGATGAAGATTCCAAAAAATTGACTTTTAAGGTCATCCGACCTTAAATGATCATGAAAATCGCAAAAAACAAGATTTTTGCCATTTTCTCTTCAAAAAATCTTAATAATTCGGCGTTCTGTCAGACCAATTTCAAATGTACCTCAAACTATTAGACATAAATGTCAAATTGGGTCCTTAGAGTTTGATGCAGCAAAATACCTCAGCAAAATTAACAAATTGCAAAAACAACATACTAAAGGGCGCTATTCATCAATTATCAAAGCCAAGAGAACCAAATTGTGTAACAAAGATAAGAAGATCAAGTTCAACAATTTTGTTAAAAAAAATTTTGTTCAGCTATGACGTGTTTCAATATGGCGGCTGATATCTCAAAATAGAGACCTATAACCACATTTTATTTTATCCAATTACGTAAAAAAGTAAAAATAACAAGGTGGCCATCAATTCTTGTTGACTTATCTCTGCTTAATATGAAAAAAAAATTAGTTGATGCATGACCTTGATTGACTTTGAAAATACCATGCAAAATGGAAAAACCAGCTTTTTGTAGTGTTTTTTTTAAAATTTACAACTATGCAAAATCTTTAAGTGCCGGAGATGAAATTAACACTTAATTTTTTCTTCGGAACTGTGAACTTTATGTTCTAACACACTTGTCTAGCCAACAAAGTCATTTAAATTACTTATAAAAGAGTTAGCAGCAGTTAGATATACATTACCAGGTGTTTTAGATGCCATTTTCCAAAATGGCGGTCGAAAATCATAAAAAATACAATTTTTGCAACCGGTGCGTGATTATACTCGATTTTATATAAAACAATCATTGTCTTGACAAACAGGTAAATTTAAAAAGAAGTTTCATTCCCATTCACTGTCGCATATTCGAACTCTATTTCATTCCATTCCCATATTCACCAGAAACACACTCCCAAAGACCCAGAATCACCTCAATCTAATCCTTACGTACCCTGAGCGCACCGTGAACTCCGCCCCACGCCAAAAAATTTTATGAAAGCTACCAAATATATCTCCCGTTATGGAAATAAAATTTTCAAAATCCCTCTTTAGTAAAAGTCAAAACATAACCTCAAAAATGGACACGCTACAACTGACTGGTCTTAATTAATAATTTTTTAAAATTGCTACTTTTAAAAAAAAAATTGAATCAGCCTCACAAAAATGGCATAAAGTCGGCACCACCTAGCAGAAATTATGTTTGTGAAAAATTAATTTTCGAGTCCATGTTTTATACACAAATTTATGTAAATACCTTTAACTTTATTGAATAAAAGTTTTGTAACTTAAAAAAAATTGTAATATCTGTTTTTAGTATTCACTGATAATGGCATGTATGCTGAAACCGTTCTAAAATAAAACCCAAACTTTGCACGAAATAGAAAAAACGCTGTTTTAATTTTTCCTTATCTCAACGTGCAACGCAACATATCCAAATGAATCAATTTATTGTAAATTATTTTTAAAAGTATTTAACTTTCCAAAGATTCTTCTATAGTCGAAATTATACCCATTTGTAGTGACGTCATAATGGCAGCCAAAAACGTATGTCTATCGATATTTCTTTTGCAACAAACGACTGATGGCTAATTAACGTTGATACTTATACTATAGTGTGATGGACATAATAAAAAATGTCATTTTACCTTTGGATATATTAAGGTGTCTAAAGCTGTCCATGCATGATCTATTTATCCGTGACCTTATACATTAAGACTGGGTACCTACTTAAATTACCCGAAAATCACTATCTAATTTGATAACATTAGGGTGATTTTGGTCAGGTTTTTGGCCAGTCTGTTACCCTTACCTTTATTCTGGGTAGACGCAGTGGCGCACTGCCAGGCTGTTACCTTTATTAAAGGTAACCACAGGCGCTAATTAGCGCCGAATAGCGACTACATTTACCGTTGAAAAGCCAACTAACGAACTTGTTTAAGACAAAAATAGCATCTTAATAAATAATTAACATATATAAATAACAAAATACAGTTCCACAAACGTTGGCAAGTTAATTTAATTTTAACAAAATAAAATTAGTGTTGATTCATAGCCTTTTTTAGAAGGTAAATATTCTTTTTCTTTAGCCATCCGATTAGCCTCTGTTTGGTCCAAGATTTTCTTGGAATTTCTTCTGATATATGCCAGAATGGTAGCTTGCGTTGTCCATGATTATTAAAACTTTGGAGGAAGATTCGGAACAAGCTGTGTTTGAAACCAATTTTCAAAAATGTTTTCTGTTCATGTCATATAATAATAACCCACTTTTGAATGTTAAATTATATACAAAATATCGATGACCTGACAAAAAACGGAGATAACTTACTTAATTTAAATTTAACTCATACTCTGTAATACAAAATTAGTTTTTCAAAAATATATAAACTACCACTAAATACGTTGAAAAATTTGACATATAATTCTCTGATATTGCATTTTATATTTTTTTTTAATAAAAGTTGTTTAAAAGGTACGGTTCTTTAAAGGTCCCCAGAGCTTCACAGTGAGGCAATATGAGGGTCATACTGGGAGACATAGCAAACCATCCGATTGACCTTAACCCCTTAACTTGTTTTACATTTTTTTTTTTAACTTTTGAGCTTGCCTTCGAAAGGTATTCTAGATATTTAAAACAGACGGAGCTTAATTCATAAGCTTAGATTTTTATCACTAAACAGATAACAAGATTATTTTTACCTTCACTGTTTTTTTTTGAATTCGTGTGCTTGGTGTCATCTGTCATCCCTTGCTAAAGATCCACGTCTCGTCTATGAAAACTAGAGTAAAACCTTCTGTCCATTAAATATTTTTGACTGTTTGATTTCTTCCACTTAAAGCCTATACTGTTTATCCATTATTGTTCGCTAAACTTTTGCCTTATTTTTGCCAGCGTAACATATTCTTTTCTGGCGTACATTGAATAAATTGTTTCCCGAATTTTATTTTCTAAATAGCTTGTAATTTAGGTTTTGGCTATGTTTTGCTTTGAAGACATATTAGATGCGTAAATTTTGTCTGATTTTATCCCATTTTGATTAATATTTGCAACTAGCCAGTTTCAATGACGCTGTCCATAGCCTACTTGACGTAAAATAGTCACGTGGTACATCGAAAGTTTTTTGGGCCAACCAACCAAAAATGAACTGTGACCTGTTTTGACATCTAAAATTTGTGTTTTGACATTTAAGGTTAGAAACATTTTGTTTCACAAATTTCACGCAATTTTTACTTTTTACTCCAAATTTTATTGCGATTCTTCGACGGTATTTGTGCTCCGTTATTTAGAAACAACGGTCCAATACGAGTTAATACATTTTCAATATGATTAATTTTTGAACCTTCCATCAAAACAGGGCAAATCAAACTTTCGGTAGTTATGCAGTATACGGTTTTCTGCCATTTTTGATTTTTTTTGAAAAATTCTTTATGGAGGCACCTACTAGGATCCCTAGGACCCCAAATCCGCCTGCACCCAATTTTTTTTTTAAGAGAAAAAGGGTGCCCGGGGGGGGGGGGTTGTAATGTGTTTTTTTATTGTTTTGGGTTGGGTTGGATTAGTTTCTTTTTGTTGGCCCTGAAGTTCAATACAGCTTTTTTTTGGGATCATACCAGGATCGAACTGCATAAAAATGGGTATCATTTAACTGACTGATAACATGCATAGTAAGCTCTGTTATCACCAAAGATTACAAACTATAATATAAAAAAATTTGTTAGCACATCCAATATTTCTGCAACAAGTAGGTATATATCGAGGGGGTAACCAACACTAGTTCAGAAAATGTGACATGATTGCCAATTTTGTTGAATTTTTAGTGATTGTAGGGGACTGTCGGGAGATTTATAGATACTTCCAGGGACTCTTGGGGTCTGCAAGCCAGGGTTTGGTAAGGGTTAGGGAGTTGCAGGGGCTGCAAGGGACTTCTTCATAAACAATCACTGTTAAACACTAGAACGCCCTCACTACTAACTCTCTATAATAAGATTATTGCACAAATCACATTTAAAATAACAGCTACACCAACTCACAAAGTTTTCAAGAAAAATACAACTTTTTAAAAGAATAACAACAAAACAGCATAAACAAACATTCTTAACCTCAAAATGTCAAAATATTTTCAGGTGCCAAAATGTGTTGTCAAAAAAAAACATAGTTTGGACTTTTGGTTGGTTGGTCCAAAAAACTTTCGATGTACCACGTGACCCGATGTTCAATTGTTTCGCCTGTGACGTCAATTGAAAGTACCCAAATGACTTAAATTGGTTGCTTCTGCTGTTCGCTCTCTTACAATATCTCTCTATTACTTGAAGGGCGGTTCCGTTGCGGACTCGGACTTTTTCAGTTAAAAAGCTAATATATTTAAAATTATTAGCTGCGTTTGCTCATTATACTTTTTCGAGGCGGCATTTCTTGCTTTCAAAAATAACTTTGACAACTTGATGTTTTTGAATGATAGTGCAACACCGTTCTTAACTAAAAAGCCTGTTAACTCCTATCGCCTTAGTACCCTTTAGCCTATTGTGGCTGCCATTTTTATAACCAAATTGAAAAGTAAAACATGGATTTTCTGTCAGTTTGGCGTCAATATGGCACCAATCATAGGCCAAAGGATACTAAAACGAAAATGAGTTAACTGGCTTTTTAGTTGAGATCGGTGTTGGATAGTGACGTATATGTCGGGTAAAAATATAGAGGATGTTTACTTATAAAAAACGAATAATAATCAGCCACCAATTTTTTCTAAAAATTTGTTGTCACTACCGTTTGAAATGTACGACTTTAGGTACTTACTAACTAAATTAAGCCTTATCGCGGGGGTGACGCGACGCGACGGCTCGCACTTTAGTAGTCCCGACCACTTGAGAATCACGCGCCTAGACTATTCGCGAATTGCATCGGTCCTTCGCGACGCCCCGCCCACTCTCATATATAATTTAGACTAAAACATCGCACTAAATAAATAAATAACTTCTAAAAAAGAACGTTTAAAACTAAATAGCCTAGTACCTATTTAAATGTATAACTCGTAACATTATTTTCAAATATTTTTGAGTCACACACACATACTTTTGTAGGCAAAGATGCATGCAATACATTTTTTCTAAAACAACCAAAAATCAAATAAAAACCGTACCTGATTTGACCTACGAGCGTGCGTTAAAGTGCTCTTTACCGCACTCGTTTTAATGTGTGTTGTAGCCTACCGCACTGAGTGCTGTAAAGCAGTGGCGGTCCCAGGGGAGGAGCGGTGGGGGGGGGGCGGTCGTTTCTAAATACTATAAACTGTTTGATTAATCCAAAACACAAATTCTTAAACTTTTATCGGGAGAAGTCAGTATTTGGAAACAATATTGGTTAAAAGTAGACAAAAGCTTAAATCAAAACATACCTGATAAGGTTTTTAAGGCCATAAACAAGTGTGGCGATATTTTTTCGTTGATAAAAACATACTTGGATGTTTCTTAAAAATTTTCGCCTGCTTCGCTTTTAAAACATTAATATATTTACAATTTTAGTTTAATTTTAAATCATAAAATGCATGTCTAGTGCAATTGTCTTAAAAATTTTTAGGATTTTAGTTTAATTCGACTCAAAAATTTTCATTTACATTTTTTATGAAATAAACGTCTTAAAATCCGCCCCCCCCCCTAGATTTTAGACCAAATCCGCGCTTGTAGTCACTAAGATTTGTTTGCATATATGTTCCTTCTAGTTTTTGTTTCGTATCGAAAACGCCCCCCCCCCTTTTCAAATGGCTGAAACCGCCACTGTGTAAAGTTACTTGACCGCTATAAAGTTACCGCATTTCAAATATAAAACATTTTATTTTTTCGAATAAATAATAGTTATTGTTAGTTATATTATTTTTAAAATTATTATTTAAAAAGATATGTTTTTCGCGTTGTTTGGTCTACTGCCGTCGCGTGCGGTAAAGTATATCATTTTCCACACTTGTTAAGTGCATAACTAAATCTCAATATTTAAATTACTTTTTTGGGAATTTTCGGGGCTTATAGGTCTAGCAGTTAGATAGATAACAAGTACGAAAACTGATACATTGCCGTCCGCAAGGGCAGCTGACCAACCGACGAACCGCGGGGTTTGGTTAAGCCGACAAGAGCGGTAAAGACCCGGTAATATCCTCAAAAAGAATACAAAAGAGCATCTTTTTAAAAAGGATTTTTCTTTCTGTTTCCAAAAATACTTAAAATGTTATATAATAGACTAATGAGTTGAACAAGAAGAATGATATTCGGTCTCAATATTATTCATAAACCGTTAAAGTAAAAGTTAACATATATTAGAATGATTTGCCGAAAACTGATCGTAAATTTAAAGTCATAAGCAGTTGCAACGTCCCCACTACCGTTGCAAACCATTTCGTCGCAGATCCACTTCGTCGCAAACAATTGGGTCGCTGATCCTCCCCGTCGCATAGGACATTGCGACGTCCCCTCTACCGTCGCAAACCATTTACATTTACATTACGACGTGTACACTACCGTCTCAGATAATTTCATCGCAAATCCACAATGTCGCAAATATATTCCGTCGCATACAATAAAATAGCGTGTTGAATTGAATTGAAATAAGCTTTATTGTCATAAAGATTACAATAATTTCTTAAAATAACCTTGTAGACAAAGCAATGTAAAGTGAACTACATACAATAATATTAAACTTACACTTATCTAAACTAAACTTTACAAGTAGAATAAAACTAAAGTCCTAAAGTTATAATTTGGTCGGAATAAGAAAATAAACACGTTAAAATAAAGTATAAACGTTAAAATAAAGTATAAAAAAAAACAGAAAATTGTTAAGATATTTTTGTTAAATTAGAATTAAAATAAAAACATTATATGTAAATAAACAAACCAACAACAAAATAATAAAAATAAAAATATTCAGTCAGACAGGTAGTCAGGAATGTTAATATTTGTTTACAAAATATTATATTTTCACTTAGTGAAGGACATGATTGATTAGCCCTCAATAAAATATTCTTCAATTGTATAGTAAGCTTTGTTTTCCAAGAAATTTGATACTAGTTTTCTAAATTTTTTGTGATTTTTTATAGCTCGTATAGACAAGCTTAAGTGGTTATACATTTTTATTCCCAAGTATATAACAAAGTTTCTTGTCATGGCCAGTCTTGGAATAGGCAAAAAATATTTCCAGACTGTCTTGTTTGTCATAATTTTGATATTTTTTATGAACTAAGCACACTGTTTCTAGGATAATAATGCATGCTAGGGTTAAAATTTTTGACTGCTGAAACAGTGGCTTGCAGTGTTCAAAGGCTCTTTTTTTATGTAAGTAACGAATTGCCCTTTTTTGTAATATAAAAACAGAATCAAACAGATAATCTGAGCAAAAACCCCAAAACGCCGCTCCATAGCGTAACAAAGAGTCTACCAAAGCAACATTCTAGCTGATGAGTAGTTTAGTTCTTTAGCTGCTACTTTAACTGTAAAACAGGCAGATGCTAGTTTAGATTTTAGTTTCTCAATATGCTCCTTAAACTTAAGCTCTTTGTCCACTACAAAGCCCAAAAACCTGGTGTGTGTCACACATTCTATGTTGTGAGAGTCTAGATCTAAGATTTCATTTCGAATTTAAAAGATATGATATTTGTTTTTTTAATGTTAAAGCACAAACCATTTGCTTCGCACCAGGATTTAATCTTTATAATGTCATTCAACATGACTTCCTCTAGATTCTCCCCAGGACCACGACATACAACTGAGATATCATCACAAAAAACAGTAAATACACCCTGAATATCAATATGTGTTAAGTCCGCTATGTATGCCAAAAAGAGAACGGGTCCGAATACAGAGCCCTGGGGAATACCTCTTGAGATAGTTAGCTCATCGGAAAGTTTTCCCTTTATCTTCACAATTTGAGTTCTTTCAGACAAGTAAGAAGTTGGCCATTCTAATGCCTCATTGTAGAATCCATAACGTGTATAAAATATCAGAAGCTTACGGAACCAGTGGATAATTTGGGGTGCTGGGTGTGGAAATATAAAAAAACTAGTAGATAAAACTAAAAAGTCACAACAATTACGTCGTAAGGACATGTTGTCGCACAAATTTTGTGGATTTAATAATGACTCCTTGGCTTCTTCGTGGAGCTTTATATCTGGTGCATGAGTATGTTCTGAAATTTTGACCACAACATTTTTTTTTGAATGTATTCTCGCAGAACATTCTATTTTCTCATACTCGACACTTTTCCATACAGTTTTTTCATTATATGTTCCCTCTTTTTTAAACAAGTAATTCTTAAATAGTGCCACTGTCCCCTTTTTCATTTGAATTAAAGTTATTTTTGCATCCATTTTAAAAATGTTTAATTAAAACCACTACTACCACAGAAGAACAACTAAAATCAAACTACAATTTTATCAAAAATTAACAATGAAAAAACAAATAATAAGAAAATAATGAAGCAGTAGGTATCTCTAGAGATTATAAAAAAATGCGACACTGTGTCATACATCATGAAAAATTTATCTTATTACCACGTTTTCAATTTACATACATAATACTAATTAGCACGTCGCAATGTCCAATGCGATGGAAGTTATTCGCGACGTTGTGGATTTGCGACAAAATTGCCTGCGACGCTAGTGGGCACGTCGCAATGTCCTATGCGATGGAGAGGATCCGCAACCCAATTGTTTGCGACGATCTAGATCTGCGACGAAATGGTTTCCGACGCTAGTGGCCACGTTGCAATGACGTCTACGGCGAAATGAACCCGCGGCGCAAATGTTTGCGACGCTTTGGCGACGAAAGTGTCTGCGATGGTAGTTGGGACGTCGCAACTGTTTGCGACTTTAAATTTATGACGGAGTGACCGAAAACCTATTAGAATACCAGCATTCAAATAGTATATTACATAACGAGAGAAGAAAGTGACATATTTCATACGAGCGTGAATATTGTGAACGAGGCGCTAGCCGAGTGAAACAACACGCGAGTGAAAGAAAGTTACTTTCTATCGAGTTGTGTACGCTATTTTTCTTAGATCTCTCTCAGCCAAATGCATTTAGAAAAAGAGAACAATAGTTACTATAGTAAGCTCACAAAAATATGCTGTATGTGTACGAGAGAGGCCCTTACGTGATCGATTTCGATGTGGAGTTCAGAAAGGGTAAAGCAAATGGTGATAAACTAATAGACAGAAATGCTGATTTTCGATGTATTAAGCTTTCTTTTACTTGATCTTTAGTTTATCTCAGTTAAACCTGCCCTTTAACCCCGTGATATAAACTAATTAGCAGCAAAAACAAATCCGCACTCATTGCGGGAAAGTCTCGGGTTAAATTTATTTCTGCACTCAGTCAGTAGAAAAGTAGTGTTTTCCACACGTCGTAAAAAATACTATGATTTTTTGAAATCTTCATGCTCATACGAGATCTTTTTTTTTATTGTCAATAAAAACGTACTGAATATTCAAGAAAACTAAAAAAATTCCGCAACACTGTACAAAGTATTGTAGGGTAGTACTCTGTGGTAGGAAATCTTACGCGCGGAGGGCAAAGTAGCTACCAAATGGTAGGTGTTTCTCAAACGGTCGTAACATAGATTTTTTGATAAATAATATTCAATTTGTAAGACACATCCAAAAACTAACTGAAAAAGAGCAGTTCTGTATGGATCAAAATTGGAAGTCCTTTGGACTCAGTTTTTTTGTCATCCATTGTATCAGAAAAAAACCTTTATCCAATGGATGTCCATAAATGGTCCATATACAATGCGGGCGGTTTTGGACAAAAAATGGCTGTCCGATGGACAATTATTGCTGTTTGGGTGCACGGTCAGCGAGTACGAAACGCCGAGCGTATTGAGTTACGAGAATTGCGGTCCTGAGAGTCAATTATTACGTTTTCACGAGGAACTGAATAGGTTTTCAATACAATTCACTTTTCGGTTTTCCTGAAGCGATTTGAGTGCGTTTTGAACACGATTTGAGCTTTTGACATTTACCTGGTGTATTTTGAGGTTAGTTTTTGCCAATTTACTTCTTTGTGTACTTTTTTAAAGCCAATAAGTTTACCTCACAATAATATACTTAAAATGAAGGTATACACCTACTTTTGCAGAAATATTGGAAGTGCTAACAGCTTATTATCTTTGTCATCGCGTACGATGTAGATGGATCCTAATAGTATCGCAAAAAAAGCAGTGTTGAACTTGGGCGGGGCCAACGAAAAAAAAGTGGGGGCCGCCTCGTTTTCTTGGAAGGTTTGAAAGTGAAACGTATTAAAAACGTATTCAATTTCACACGAAAACGTAGTAAATGTTACAAACTCGACTCAGATCGAGACTTCATTGGACGGTATTCGAAGTCATGGCAATCTAGATTGGGCCTTTATACAAGGTGTTTCACAACTTATGTCAGAAACTTTTAGAGCTTATTAAGAGGACTGCAAATAATATATATACAAAAAAACAAGTAGGCCGTTTTCAGAAGCCTCTTCAAAAATGTTTCAATTAGGGAACATTTTTCCAAGACATGACTGTACGACTAAAACTATGCAAATTTATCAGACCGTAATTTAAAAAAAAATTCATCGTAACAACGATTCACCATAGAAACTGCACTTCGTCAAACCAATTTTTTATCCGAACCTTATTTCATCAAACCAATTAAATAACAAATTCGAAATTTAACAGACCCGTTTTTAATTGAACCATTGTTCATCAAACTCATTCAATAGAAATAGAAAGTCTTTTAGTTTTACTGCTGTTAAAATGTACAACAACATCCCCGAATATATTAAATCCTCAGCAGTGTGTTTTCATTTAAAAAAGGCATCAAAAGGTTGATTACAAGGAATCAGCTAAGATTAACTATTTAAATTGTTAAGTGTGTAGCTAACTTCTGATTGATTATTATTTTTTATTATTCTTACTCTTAGGCCATTGGATTTTTATACTGCGGGCGTGCGTAGTGATTATTTCATTTCATCTGAATGGTGCAGTTGTTCTTGTTACGAGAGTATAGATGGTTGTTATAATTTAGATATATATTTGAAATTTTTTTTTCTCAGGGTGGTTATATGGAAGAGCGCTAGTAAGCGAATATCGCCATCTATTCATGTTACTTATTGCACACGGTATTTTGTAACTTGTAAATAAAGACATTTTCGATTCAATTCAATTCAAAATAATACGCTATAAGTATGCGAAAAATGCATCAAAACGCCGCGGCGCTACTCCACCTGCGTGTACGCCTCCGGTTCATGTGGTATTGGCGAATCCGCAATTAATTTAGCAAAAATTTTCTGATAAATTACGAGTTTTACGAATTGCGGGTTTGCTATTGAATGAGTTTGATGAACAATAGTTTGATTAAAAACGGGTCTTATAAATTTCTAATTCGTTATTTTAATGGGTTTAAAGAAATAAGGTTCGGATAAAAAATTGGTTTAACGAATTGCTGTTCCTATAGTAAACGATTTTATAATTGAACTTTCTTTTATTTAGCGGCTTTGATTTTGCACATTCTGATAAACCGTTGGCGTTCCAAATGATTCTTGAAGTATGATACATATGTGACAAAAAACCCTAATCGCCGAATATTCTCATATCCAGTGGCGTAGCGTAGGGGTTGGGGGTTAAAACCCCCCGTTCCAGGAGGTCCAACCCAATCTAGAATAAATTAATCATGATCAAGGGCTCAGGGCGAGCAGCTTCCCCACTTTTTTGGCCCTTTACTCCGGTTTGCGACGTGTGGTTGGTGTGATATCTTAAATTTTAAAAATTTTACCGGCCGGCGGTGCCATGATGTGATTAATTTTAACAACAATTTTAGTTTAATTCTATGAATTTTTGTAATAAATGGCATTCTAAGTATTTTTTTTTAAATTTTCATCTGCGGCGCATTTCTGATTTGGCAACATCTATATACACCACCGCAACCCACCCCTGCTTGGCATCTAACCCAATCTACTTTTCTAAAAATATTTTACAAAAAAGCTACGAGAATTTTTTGTTTTTTTGGGCAAAGTTTTCGCTTGCGGCGCTATACCAATATTAAATATTGTTACAATTTTGCTTAATTTTAAGCAATTTTTTTGTCAACAACATTTTAAGCGCGTAAAAAATAGCAGTTTAGTAAGCAGCGCATTTAAAGGTTAATTTTAAAACAAATCTGCAAATGAGACTAGATGAGACTTGCTTTTAAAAATAAGAATTTTTGTTTCGTATACATCAATTCAACACCTATTAAACTACCCCTCTCCCTTCCCTTTAGTTCAAGAGCTCAAGCAATAGGCACCTACCTAATTTCTCAAAATTTGCCATAGTTGATTTTTATTAAATGATGAAACCCCGACCAGAGTCGATTTCTGGCCACGCCTCTGTCATAATTAAGTAAAAAGGTCAAATAATGACATACCTCTATTAATTTAAGGGCACCTAGAAATAAATTCGGCGAGCTTCTGCGGCGGGTCATTGTGCTTCGTTATAAATTAAAACAATATCCACTAATTCGCTGTTTAATTTTCCAAAAAATGAATAGTTGTATGTCATCAACACAAAATCACTAAAAAAACTTATACTCCGCACCACGTCGTGACCTGACATTCAAAACTGAAATAGCTAATATTGCCTAATTTGTTTACTTTCTGTGGTACAATACGGAGATAAGAGCGGGGCGGACAACGCACTTGCTTGCTTGATGCTCGTTTTTTGTTAGGTGCTTTATTGATAAACTTCAATGAGCAGTCGAAGGCGAAGAAAATGTTTTAACACATTTTTGGTTATTTTTTTGGGAAAACTTTTGTACAAATTTAAGCGAAATGAATCATCATTTCAAACACCGACTAGTATTAGGAATCATGTCTTTCATTTTTATACATAAGTTGTAAAACACCCCCATTATGTATATGTTTTTTTTCTAAACCCTCTACGCATGTCAATTGTGGTTTTGGAGATATTAGGGAGACTCAAACTTTTGGAACACCCTGTATAACAGACTTTCTTTCTCTTTTTTTAGATAATATAAAGAAAAAGCGTAGTCCGGCCAAATGACGTCGCAAAGCAAATCTATTTTGGAGCGTCGTGATGCCTTGGTTTTAAATTATTCAGGAAAGTGAAGATTCCAGCTCATACAAGCCGGACGCCGGACAGCAGGGCTCAACAGGATTTGTTATTTAGAATATAGATATGACCAAAATAATATATATTTAGAAAAAAAAATGTTTTTTTGATGAACAAAACAAAATAAAGTTTAAAAGAGACAATACTGCCCTTCTAACAATAGTATAAGAGCCAGAGGCCGAATTGACTAAGGTGTTTTAACAAGGCTAGAATTTTGTGATCATATGTTTAAATAGTCGTTTATAAAAATGGTACTGACCTGCCAAACAATACCGGGTTGCGTCCTTGAAAAATTAATTTTTCAAAATTCGAAAAACAACTAAAAATTATTTTGCTTTAACAAAGCTATTATTTTAATATGTTTTATAGTGTCTACGTCTGATATCAAAAAACAATGGACAGGCGATTTCGATGGTTGCATCTCCGTGACAGGCGGGCATATACTCACTATAAAAAAGGGAAGATCAAAAGATCTTCGGAGGAAAGAACGAAAATTCAAAATTGGATGAGTGTCCCACAAGGAACACACAAAAGACCAAAGCGAAAGGAGAAACAATTAAACGATGTTTTGCCCGGGGTGACCAGCGTGGGCTCGTCAGTAGATTCACTAGTCACCCTCAATCCAGACATCATTTAACACCATCGCACACTCTGACTTCCAACTCTGAATCACTCACAAATAGGCATCGTTTCGCATGGTACTTATTATAAGTCACCTGATACGGGTTCGTTCTAGCGTGTTAATCTTTCTAATAGGAATATGCTTCTAAGACAATTAAAACAAGAAGTTAAACTTCCAAATCCGTTACATCAACCGAAAATAATCTGTTGGTCACCCCGGGCGAAACATCGTTTAATTGTTTCTCCTTTCGCTTTGGTCTTTTGTGTGTTCCTTGTGGACACTCATCCAATTTTGAATTTTCGTTCTTTCCTCCCAAGATCTTTTGATCTTCCCTTTTTTAGATTCTTTTCGGTTAATGTAACTGATTTGGAAGTTTAACTTCTTGTTTTAATTGTGTCAAGGCCGGACAGATCAGGCCACTGTGGCATGAATCTGTCCGCTATGAGAAGTTGGGCGAACCATACTGCCTGTAGCCTGTAGGCGGTGGGATGTAGCGACCCCCGCCCACGATTCGAGTCTAGTGCTGAATCGTGCAATCAGCTGGCCTAATCTCGAGGGACCCAATCGTCGTATTCCTTACGCCATTGGGTCGTCACTCGTTATTAGGGACCGTGGGCTTGCTTAATGTACATCAGCATGTCCACGTTAATAAAAGTCTCGCACAGGCATTCTCTACTCTGAGATCCTATACTTTCTAGGACACATAAAACCATGAAGTCCGAGCACACCAAAGTCTTTCGGCGATCGGCAAGTTGCGACGGGAGCAGGACAGTGTAGTTTGGAAGCTCTTAGTGACAAACCGACACGAAAGCGGCGGAAGCGTGATCGGCGTTTTTCTCAAGGATTGGCTGTAGAGCAACTCGTGTGCTGCATCCGTGACTGAGCAGCCCTATTTAGGACCCACTCTGCTCACCCTGAAAGGGAAGGGGCTATAAAAGTTGCCCTAAACATAGCCAGCCAACAACTGCCCGACTGGACAACTGCATCCAGTGGGTACACCACATGCGGTCAAAACAAAAGAAAAAGAAATCCAATGAACTTTGCCACAAGTAATATCCGTACACTTATGGATACAGGCACAACCACAAGACCACAAAGAAGAACGGCAATAGTGGCACGTGAACTAAGGAACTATAACATCGATATCGTTGGTCTCAGTGAAACTAGAAGAGCAGGCGACGGCCAACTTAAAGAACACGGAGGAGGCTACACATTTTTCCGGAAAGGAAAAGAAGAAGATGAACCACGTATTCACGGAGTGGGTTTGGCTATAAAAAATGAGATTGTGGACCACCTAACCGAATTTCCATCCGGAATAAGCGAAAGATTGATGACATGGCGCCTAAACCTTAGTAACCACCAACACGCTACTATAATCAGCGCCTACGCTCAAACTCTTGCAGCTGATGAAAACCAAAGAGATGAATTTTAGTCTCAACTTAATGAAGCCATAACGTCTGTACCTAAATCTGATAAACTCATCATCCTTCAAACCTATGGAAGGGCGTCATTGGCAAGGAAGGTATTGGAAACATGAACTCAAACGGATTGGACGGACAAAACCTTATGTTCGGAATATTACCTCATAATCTCAAATAAAATTTTCCGACAAAAACATAAATTCAAGACATCCTGGCAACACTCGAGGTCAAAACACTGGCATCTGATTGATTACATTATTGTACGTTCCAGAGATCAAAAAGACGTAAACATTACAAGAGCAATAATGAGTGCAGACGACTGCTGGACAGACCATCGCCTGATATGAGCTAAAATGAACTTGTACATTCCACCAAGAAGTAGCCGTCAAAAAAAGCAAATCAGAAGAAGATTCAATGTAGAACGCCTTAAAGATGATCAAACCAGAATAAAATTCCAAGTCTCTCTGAATCAAAACCTGGGTACTTTAGAATACCCGGAGAATATTGACGATCACTGGTGAATATTGAAGACAGCAATAACATCTGCCTCCGAAGAAACGGTCGGCTACACACAAAGAAAACATCAAGAGTGGTTTGATGAGCACGACAAAGAAATTCAAGACCTTATTGAGAGGAAAAGAAAAGCCCATAATGCTTGGAAAAGCCACCCTAACTCTAACGAAAAGATAAGGCAATATCAAGAAGCCAAAGCAGAAGTACAAAGGCAAACACGTAGATTAAAAAACCAATGGTGGACAACAAAATCACATGAAATGCAACATCTAGCTGAGTCCAACAACACCAGAGCCTTCTTTCAAGCTACTAAGATGATATATGTTCCCACTACACAAGGTATCAATCCCCTACGATCCAAAGATGAAACAAGGCTGCTTAAAGACAGATTCTCTATCAATTCACGATGAAAAGAACACTTCCAAGAACTACTCAACAGAGAGTCTCAGGGCGATAATGACATCTTCGACAAAATTACACAACAACACCTAAGTGAGATTCCGAAGACGAAAAGGCAATCACACAGCTAAAGAATAACAAGTCAGCAGGCACAGATGGTATCGCTGCTTAACTCTACAAACAAGGGAGTCACGCACTTATTCCCAAATGCACATTCTAATAAGTAAAATATGGACCACTGAGACCATTCCTGCCCAACTTAGAGACGCCTCTATAGTTACCATCTTCAAAAAAGGCGACAAGGCCCAATATGGAAACTACAGAGGTATATCTCTGCTTTGTGTTGCTGGAAAGATACTTGCACGGATACTATCAAACCAATTAATTCCGATTGCTGAACAAAATCTGCCAGAGACGCAGTGTGGATTTAGGCCCAATCGAGGCACAGCTGACATGACAATCTGAATGCAACAGTCCTGAGCAACGATGGACCAGGAGAGTCATTCCAGATTACGACAGGCGTTAAACAAGGGTGTGTTATTGCGCACACCCTATTCTCTATATTTTTAGGTCCATGCTTCACCTTGTCGAGGAAAATCTACCGCCGGGAGTGGAAATTCTATATAGATTCGACGGAGGCCTACTTAACCTAGGCAGACTGCGAGCAAAAACTAAGGTCTCGACGACCTCGGTAATCGAACTGCAGTACGCCGATGACAACGTCGTTATGACCGATACAGAGGAAGGTCTACAGCTGGTAATCAACGCATTTGACCAAGCCTACAAAAGCATTGGCCTAGAGGTCAATCTTGCCAAAACGCAAATTCTTCACCAACCAGAACCAGGTACGAATCCCCAAGCTCCAAACATTTCCATAAATGGTCATTCTCTGCAGAACGTGGAACATTATCCTACCCTATACCTTGGGAGCCACCTATAATCAAATGCAACTATTGACGCGGAAACACAGCATCGCCTAAAATGGGCTAGCGCAGCGTTCGGACGGCTTTCGGAGAGAGTCTTCAACAATCACGATATCAATGCGGAGATCAAGCTTCGTGTCTACAACACAGTTATAATACCAACTCTAACATACGGATACGAAACGTGGACCATCTACAGAAGGCATATCAAACGACTAGAAAAATATCACCAAAGTTGTTTAAGACGAATACTGAGAATTAAATGGCAAGACCGACGAACAAACATAAGTGTTTTAGAAGAAGACAGAACAACTAGTATAGAAGCCCTTATCTTCATGCACCAGCTTCGTTGGACTGGTCACATTAACACGTCTCCCAAAGCAGATATTTTATGGACAACTGAAGGAGGGTAAGAGAAATCGAAGAGGTCAACAAAAAAGGTACAAGGACGTTCTCAAAGGCAATATGATGAAGGGTCACATTGATATAACTTCGAGACTACGGCAAACGATAGGGCTTCATGGCGCCGAACAGTCCATGAGGAAGCACAAACTTTTGAAGAGCAATGAAGTAGACCAGAGACGGAAAAGAGAGAACGTAGAAAGGAGCGACAAAATGGAAGAATGGATGACCAGCAGCACCCGGCTGCTGCCGGAGACTGGGTATGCCAGGGTGTGCGGCTCGAGAATTGGCTTACATAGCCATCAAAAAACGCACAACAGATAGCGACGATACAGAAAAGAGGAAAATCATATTCGGTATCGAGTGATTGCCTATGATGATGATATAAAAAATATATAAGTATTTTAAAAATTCAAAAAAAAATAATTTTCAAAAAAGTGGAGTCACGCTCTTTTTTCTTAGCGGGGCAGAATATACACTTAAAGTAAATATTTCAAGGGATTTTAAAAGTTAAGATGATTTCCTTTCGAAGAAAAAAGGTCAAACGTGACGTCTTCATTGAAGTAACCAATAAATTACTAGCATCAGAAATAATAACTTTTAAGGTAATTAAACGATAAGTCTTTGAATATGTAGCAATCTCTTAAGCTCTGTGATGAATGTTCAACTTTATCGCTATTATTTAAGATCTCAAACTGAATTAATTAGGTCCTCTGAAGACGCTTTTTGTATCACAAGTAAGGAACATTAACAAAGTACTTTATTTACTTTGTTAGGTATTTCGCATGCAGAAAACTGATGTAACTTATTATTTCAGGGTCCTTCTATCTCTGCCCTGCTTCTCCCCTAGTATATTCTCTCGTAATATGAAAGAAAAAATCTCAGTCATATTAAAACAGTAGGTACACAAAATTTGGAATTGAGTACGATGAAGAAAAAATTATAGAAGTAAATCGTTTTTTATGCGCATTTTTCGGCTATAATGAAAAACCCCTTACCATTTCAAGGTCAAGC
The DNA here is from genome assembly GCA_963921995.1 of Oxystoma pomonae. Lineage (NCBI taxonomy): Eukaryota > Metazoa > Arthropoda > Insecta > Coleoptera > Brentidae > Oxystoma > Oxystoma pomonae. Next base: position 72,196,655 of record OY998166.1, on the reverse strand, counting down.
CACGAGGGCATCTAGTCATAATGGAAATCCGTGATTGAAGCAGACCTTTTTATTATAAATTGCATCAATTTAGCAATAATTTTCGTTTTTCAAGACAAACTTATTCCTAACGAAAAATATTCCTTTCTGTCAACGAAACAAATGTTTATCTCATTGTTATTTCGTGAAGAAAAATATGTTTAAGTCAAAACCGTTAGTAAAGTAAGTAAGAAGTAAGTAATAGAACGTATGTCCCGTGATATTTCTATATACGTACTATTTTCGATTAACTGAAAACTAGAAAATGGAACTAAAAAGGCGGATTATTAAGGATCTCAGTACTCAAACAGAAATAATACAATTCTTTGGATTGTTTGAGATTCAAGACTGCTTTACTCTATTTTAGGTTGTATTGGAGATATATAACTTAATTTATTTCCTTTTGTCTTTAATACCGCCTTTAATTTTAATACAAGGCGCAAGCTACTATACCACCATTTCCCTCAGAGATTTATTTTCTTTAATATAACGAAATTTATGTGTTGAGATGCTACGAATCTTTTTAGGCAAATTAAATTTTCTGAAATTTGTTTCTTTAATAATAAATAAATACTCGTTAAAACTCAAAACCGTACTATAGAAAATACAGAAACCCTTAAATGTATATTTTTTAACTTTATGTAAACAAAAACATTTTTTTTATACCTTTATCAAAAATAATGATTTTAGTAACTGTTTGCATGTAACTAATTAAAGCATGGCTTTTTTTGGTTACCGATGCAAAAAAACTTCTTTTTGATCACGGATGCAAAAAAAGATTTCTGTCCGTTTTTTACCCAAGATTAAAGAGAAATAGTGAAAAATAGTAATACTAAAGAAATCTAATTATTCTTGCCTAAAAATTAAGTCATTTCCGCCAGTTTTCACCAAGTATTTACGAAAAAATCATTTAAAAACAAAAATATCAAACTGCCAAAGATTAAAATATCGCAACAATGAACGTCACCGAGTAAAAAGGCACATCGCTATGGAAACCATTGTTATTTCATTTACCAGCTGCCTTGATTTATAGTGTAAAGATGGTGTGTTGTGAGAAGTGCTCTTCGTTCGATATTTTTAAAAGTATTTTCCTCTTTTTCTTGGATTTTTTGATAAACGTATTAAAAAAAGTGTTCACAACTCGCGGCTAAACTGTGCTTTTTTTAGCCAATTGTTGTGAAAACTACTATTATTATGTTTTTTCTGGGTCAAACAACATGTATTTCCAACAGTGTAAAACCACCGATAAGAAGAAAAGAGTTTATAAAATTATTACACATTATAGCTTAAAGGTGTAATGGATTTGATCGATATAGAAAATTTCTGTTCAAACTTTTTAGGTTTTCCTCAAAATGCCACCCCAAAAAAAGACTATGCAAAGGAGCATGTGTAAATTAAAAATATCTAGTTTTGGGTTCATTAAATAATTATTTGAAAGTAGTCCATTTTGGTGGAGTTAAAAGTTTTTCTTTTAAATAATTATTTCTTAAATACGCAGCTTTTGCTATCTGTTACCTCAGAAGAGTAAATCCTCATTTATCAAGTTCTAAATGCGTTTGATTTTTGAACCCCATAATTAGACCACCGAAGGGTAACTTATTAGCAAGGGGAATTGGCAGTAATATCTAAGATAAAATAAGGGTATAGCAGAAGTTTTCACATAAATATCATATAAACTACTAGACTTATAGGAGGCAGATTTTACCGAGTTTGATGTAGGTTTGCAGGGTTCAAATATTGACTTACAGTTGTTAAACTCTTTTCGATAAAAGCGAAGCTCAAATTTCTATATTATTCTTTTTCTACTAGTCTTTTTATTCTTGGGAATATCAGGCATTATAAGAACGGGGGTGTAAAAGTTTCCCTTAATATAATAACTACATTTATTTAACAGTGTCTAAAATTAACCCCTGATATAGAGACATGGGGTCGTCCATCTGTCTACTTTTATAGTGATTCATAAGGAAGATCAGTGTACCTCAGTTTACCTTGCAGAATAAGCCGACAGTAAAGATGTTTGCCTTTAGGTCCACTTTTTACTTTTTTTAAAAACTATGCTAGAAAAAAGTTTAAGCTAAAGTTAGTACGTTCTTTTAAGCCATTAAGCACCTACAGAAGGTTTCAAAATTCGTACGCTAACTTGATTGGGAGAGATATCGGTACTGCTTTTTTTTCGGAGAATGCAAGGACAGGGTTGTTACAGTATGTCATAGATATGTGGTCTAAACCCAAAGCTAATTTTTTTACAGATTACTTGCTTCTCTTGGGAGTCAGGGGAGATAAAATTTCATTTTTTAACTATTTGAAAAATAATAATCAGAAAAAGTTATTCTTTGGAGCCTACAAACCTAGTCAAAAATGCCAATATTGTATTAGTTGAAAAAAAGCAAAGTGTATGTATAATCTGGATCTTAAAAAATACGGCAGAAAGGTATTTTAAATATAGATATAAATATATTAAAATTTAATCAATTATTAATTAATATATGTTACAAGAATCCAAGATTTTAAAAAGTACCTATTACCAAAATATATTACAATAAGATATTAACTTGTAATATTACATAAAAAAATCCATGATATTTTAAAGTTGAAAATATAGTTTTATAAAAATTAAAAATATATTTTATTTATTTATAAAAAAATATAATATCTCTTATTTTAAAATTAAATATATGTTTTAATAAGATTTAATAAATTAATTAATTAAATTTTATATTTTCAAATTTAAAATCTTTCGTTTTAAATGGAATTAATATAAATATGTTTAAAATTAATATATTATTTATTAATATATGCTACAAAAATCCAATATCTTAAAATCTATATGTGCCCCGATCTGTTTCAAAACTTACCTTGAAATTCCGCAAAAAGTTCTGGCATTTGCCAATCTTCTAAGAGTTTTTGCAAATCATTGATAACTTCTCAAACTGTTAGTTTTTGCTACGCACTTATTCTAAACTACTGTAGACCGGGAATAAGAAAAGATTTTTTTAAGTTTCGCCATTTTTCGGTCAAGACATATCCGTCGCGTCCCTTGATTGAATATCAAAGGACACTTTTTTAAAATTTTAAATTGTACTAGCTTGATTTTTAAAATATTTTCTTTCACTTGTAATATTGTTGTAATTGTATTTTACTTGTAATTTTATACTTTACGGAAAAATTGTAATAAAACTATTTTAGGTTTAAATAGATTCCCGCTTTATTTTTAAAAATATATTTTATTAAAAACTGGAATGAAATTTTAAAACGTTCATCATATTTTAAAATGGTTTTGTAAGATATGTATATTTATTTATTATTTAGCTGTAAAATTGTAATAAATCTAATTTCAGATTCGAATATCTAAAAGTATTCTAAGTCTAATATAAAAATATATTTGAAAGAAATCTCCCAAGTTTTTAAACTTAATAAAATTATATTTAAAATAAATATATTTTCTCTAAAACACAATTTATTAAAAAATAAAATGCATTTTATTTCCGTGAGTATCCCTTTTAAAATTTTGATTAAGCTTGTACCTATCCTACTGGTTATAAGCTAACTTAATTTCCTCAAAATTAAAAAAATAACTCCTCTGTAATTATTTTTTTAAAGAACATTAATAACAAACGTCAGCTTTCATTCAAACGATTCAAAATGGCCGCACTTTCAGGCTTTTACATTAAAGAACATTAATCATTATTAGCTCCCCAGAAGACGCCAGGAATCGCGATGCTGGCCTGCTACGTTTTATATCGCTATACAGAATCATAATTTCTGGTTAGGAGAGACAGGAGGGCAGGGCTAAAAATCGCATATCGAAAACGTGCGGAGAATGAGCCATTTTCTTTTTGGCTGATGATAGCAGAATATAATATGATAAAGCCTACACTCCGCACTGATATGGTGGATCCGTAAGCGACGTTAGATTAAATTTGGAGAGGGAAGGGAGCAGAAAATATTAGTTTTCACAATTAGTGTCTAAAATAGTACTTTTTTACAAGCGTTGGTTTAAATAACGAGCGCAGCGAGGTATTTAAAAACGCGAGTAAAAAAAGCACAGGTTAGCCGCGAGTTCTTAACACTATTTTTTTTAATACCTTTATCCAAGAAAAACTGGAAAATACTTTTAAAAATCTAAAACGAAGAGCACTTCTCGTAACACACCATCTTTACACTGGTAAATGAAATAACAATGGTTTCCATAGCAATGCGAATTTTACTCGGTGACGTTCATTGTTGCGACATTTTAATCTTTGACATTTTGATAATAAATTTTAATTCTAATATAAGTTAAATTATAATACTACCATCAGGTGTTTCCTTTAAATAATACTTTAAATAAGTAAATTATATCAAAAAATATTGGTGTTACCAATAATGCCAAAAAGGTAACATATAAATTAAATTAACTTAAAATAATAATTTTAAATAAAAAAGCTCCTCCAGGTCAGTTCCTACAGGCAGAGTACCGAGGACGGGGGCCGAATTTCCCCTCTGGATAGCAAGGCCAATCTTTTGTATGAGATAGCTGTGGGCTTTTTTATTCTTTATTTTTGCGCTTATTTCCCTAATAAGGTTTTTAGCCGCGCTACCCCAGGGTCCAAACGTCTCAACACTAAATGGGACAAAAATATACTGGTTCGAAAGTTGCTCGTATGTTTTTTGTTTTATTTTATTTACTTGACATTTTGATTGATTTTTTTCGTAAATACTTGGTGATAACTGGCGGAAATGGCTTAATTTTTAGGCAAAAATAATTAGATTGCTATTTTTCGCTATTTCTCTTTAATTTTGGGTAAAAAACGGACAGAAATCTTTGTTTGCACCCGTTATCAAAAAAAAAAGTTTTTTTTGCATCGGTTCCCAAAAAACCCATGCTTTAGTTATCTGCAGAAGGTACTAAAATCATTTGCCATCAATTTTTCCTTCTATAAGTTCATAATTGTCACTTCTTAAAATATGGCCAAAAAATTCAAGTTTACGACTTTTGACGGTAAATAAAACTTCACGATCATTATCTCATCCTCGTTACGTACTCTGTCCATTCAAGATATCCTGAGCATTCTACGACAGTATCACATAACAACAAATCACACGAATTGGAAGAGGTCTATTAAGTTTGTAATTACTTTACGATTTAAACAATTAAAATTTTTTATTTTTGGGATCAAAATTGGTAAAATAAAAATCTTATGCAAGACACCACTCAAAAAGAAGAAGAACAGACAGACGACAAAATAGAAAATTCGAAATTTTTATCAAAAAAGGGCGTTAAATTATGTTCATCTTGTTCTAAATTTATTTTTTAAATACTGCTTTCTCTCTTCAACAACATTAAATATTCTTCATTTTTACAGGGAAAAAATGTCTTTTGGCAGTCCTTTTTTTAAACGCTAAAAAATAGACAAATCTAGAAAAAAGTTAGTTTTTTATTCTACAAATTGACATTTTGGAAAGAAAACTATAAAATGGGGCTAAAATTATGGCGTAAAAAATCTGCAAAAAAATCCGATAAACCAAAACGTTATCGCTTAAATTACGCTAAAATATTTGAGGTCTTAAATTATCGATCGGCGATACAAAAGAGCCAAATTTTGCATAGGTAGGTATCCGCGTTGGATATTTAATTTTTTTAACGATTATGTGCAATAAATATTGCACCCTTAACAAATCAGTACAACCAAACAACCGTGGCAAAATCAAAGATGTTTGTTGTTTAATTATTATACTTAAACTAACGAAATGGAAGACACTTTTTAGGTCAAATCGTGGTCCAAATCATTAAATATGTTGGACAACATGAGTCGAACACTTTTTCATTTCATACGTAGGTATTTTATTTAAAAGCCATCCATAATCTGTATAAAATGAAAAGTGTGCGACTGAGTTTGCCCAAAATATTTAATGATTTAGACCAAGAAAAGTGTCAACTGTTTTATCCATAAGGCCTACTTTTCTATACAGAGCGCTTCAGGCTACTGCGAACATAGGCCGGAAGAAGTCCAATTTGCCAGTGTACGTACACGGGACACCGCACACCTATCAGTAGAGCAACCAACATTCAGGCTTGCGATTACCGTTCGCGGCTTGCGTTTAGTATGCCTCTAACCACGGTTCTATGTGGAGCGTAGTCAATGAAACCGGAATTTGGTCAATAAATACGCAAATTTTTATAACGTAATTTTTTTGTCACTGATAAATAAGAGTTTTATTTTCAACTGCTCAGATTTACCACTAACAACGTGTTACAATGAAAATAATAAGGAGAAACAAAATAAAAGCAAGTTCTCAAAATAAAATAATACATTCTAAAAACCAAAAAGATTCTCCCAGTCAAAAAAAAATTAGAGCAAATATTCGAAAAGTCCTCTTTGCTCGGCCAGAAAATATCCGAGCCTATTAAAAAACCCATTCCAACGTTTCCAAGCATGTTAGGGGTGATAGTTTTAAAAGTTTCTTCAATTTTAGTCCGAAGTTCTTCCAAATTATTAGCTCTTTCATGCCCGTAAACTTTATTTTTGATATAACTCCACAGATATATATAACCCGATTAGGAAATACATTATCAAGATATTCCCTAACAAGGCCAACATTGTGAGCGGGACAACCATCTTGTTGAAACCATGTTTCACCAAATCTTACACTGCCTAGCAGTTGGAATAATATGCTGCTGCAGTAGATCCATCCATAGAAAATGGCCCAATTACGTGTTCCCCTACAATACCCCCCCAAACATTTAGTTTTTGGAGATACTGTGTTCTTACGTCAAAATATCGAACGTGTGTTGGGTTATGACGATTTAATAATGAAAAAGTGCGTTCATCTGTGAAATGAATAGATCTCAGAAAGTTTTCATCACGATTAGCCTTTGCCATCATTGTTTCGCAAAATTCCATACGACGATGGTTGTCCTTCGGAAAAATTTCATGCGTTTTTACGCTTTGTGAGAATGATAACCATTTTTTTTGAGAACACGTAAGACAGTGGCGTCAATTTGGTGGCTAGTTAACTTTCGATTTTCCTCCACTGCAGCGCAAATTATCACATCTTGTACTTCTTGCTCGTTATTCAAAACAGTGAATTTTTTATGGTTTCTTGGCGCTACACAACCAAATATTTCAAAATTCTGCACAAACATATGAATCGTTGATAAACTAGGGCGATTTACAAAATTCTCCAAAAAAAGTTCTGGAATAAATCTGAATGGTCTGCCTTGATAGTACCATTTTACCATCTGTACTTTTGCGGCAACTTCGTGGACATCCATTTTTAGTTTTAAAAATGTATTATTTCACTCAAGAACTTACCAATCTGTTTCTCGAGCAAGGCAGAAATAAAACAAAATAATAAAAACAAAATAAATTTCCAAAAGATGTGCGCAGCGTGCTTCGAATCCACCTCGGTCGTACGGCACGGAGAATAAATTGGACTTGATTCCCCCTATGTTCGCAGTAGCCTGAAGCTCATTATATATTCGACAATGGTTATAGTCAAAAGGCCCAAAGAAGTGATTTTAAGTGTGCATCAATGAATATTCAGAAATAAAAAAAACAAAGTCATTATAAAAGTCCCCAAGTCACACGAGAAACTACTTCTTATACATTAAGAGTATGGCCTTTGCTGGCAGCTTTCCTAGTATTATTCATGCAAATTTTCGCTTGCAAGGATATTTTTGGCCCAACACTTTTCTATCCAAATCTATTAACTCCCCCACTTTTTTGACCCTTTACTCCGGTTTGTAACGGTGTGATGTCTTAAACTTTAAAAATTTTTCCTGCGGTGCTATGACGTCATTAATTTTTAATTTTTTAATCACCAGCATTCAAAACGTGTAATAAATGGCCTTATTAGAATAATTTTTCTTTAAATTTTCATCTGCGGCGCATTTATGACTTGGCAACGAATCTTTATATACCACCGCAACCCACCCCTTCTTGGGGACGCCCAGGGTTTATCAGAATTTGCAAAATCAAACCCGTTAAATAAAAGAAAGTTCAAGTATAAAATCATTCACTATAGGAACAGCAATTCGTTAAACCAATTTTTTATCCGAATCTTATTTCTTCAAACCCATTCATTAACAAATTCGAAATTTATAAGACCCGTTTTTAATGAAACCAATGTTCATCAAACTTTTCATCAAATTTTTGGTAAATTTATTGAGCATTCGCCAATACCACATGAACCGGAGGCGTACACGCAGGTGGCGCAGCGGCGCGCCGTTTTGATGCATTTGTCGCTGTTACGCGCGCATACTTACAGGTTGCGTTCAATAGTTTGTGTATAGATGTCACTTGCATTCACCCGTCTTACATTTATGTGTTATTGGCGAATGCGCAATCAATTTAGCAAAAGTTTTGTGATAAATTACGGGTTTTACGCATTCCGGTCGGGTCTGTTAAATTTCGGATTTGTTATTGAATGGGTTTGATGAAATAAGGTTCGGATAAAAAATTGGTTTGACGAATTGCAGCAGCAATGTTGAATCGTTCTTACGATGAATTTTTTTATTAAATATGGCCTGATAAATTCCTGGTTTGATAAACCATAGGCGTTCCTTCTTGGCATCTAACCCAATCTACTTTTTCAATTTTACAAAAAACCTAAGAGATCAAAATTTTTAAAGATTTTTTTTTTGTCAAAATTTTTGCCTGCGGCGTTATACCAATATTAAATTTTGTTTAATTTTAAGGAATTTTTTTGTCCATAACATTTGAAAGGCGTAAAAAATAGTGTTTTGTAATTTTTTCAAAGTTTTTGCCTGCGGCGCATTTCAGGGTTAATTTTGAAAATAATCTGCAGTCTGAGGCCTGAGACTTGCTTTTAAAAATAAGTATTTGGTTTCATATACACTAACTTAACACCTATTAAACCGCCCCTCTCCTCAGTTCAAGAGTTCAAGCAATAGTCACCTACCTAATTTTTAAAAATTTGCCATAGGTCGGTAGTTGATTTTTATTAAATCATGTGACCCCCCGCCAGAGTCGATTTCTGGCTACGCCACTGAAAATATGCGATATGTGGATCCATATTTCATAAAAGTGAAAGTTACAATTTAAAAACTATTATTAGAGAACCCTAGATTCAAGCTTTCTGATTTTCCCTTTTTTTTGGTTTAAATGATTAAAATTTTTGCTGTACCAGTAAATAAAATTTATTTTTGGCCTGCATGAGTTCATCTTGCATCTTGCAGTGAGCGAAGCAAAAAAAATATTGGACCGTGTTTCTTCAAGGGAACTTGCTCGTTGCGTACAGGTTGACCCACTATATTTTGACCCCCCCCCCCAGTTAGCGTCGTTATTATTAATGTTAGAAAAAAAGGTAAATTCAAAACTTGTATCACTGTATACTTTAAGAGTTACCTGTCTAAAATAGCTAAATGTCATTGCAAATGTCAAATTTGGACACCAAGTTTGCTATTTTAAATGAAACACCTTGTATATTGTTAAATTTTTGAATCGCGCTTTTCTTTCTCATTTCAAAAATACCAAACACTTTAACTCTATCTATATTAGTTTGAAAGAAAAATTCAAAAATCCTCACCATAAGCATGATGGGTTAGAGAGAGATTAAAGCTTTCAATATTCTCTCTCTAGCACATTGGCCACAAACTAATATAGATAGAGGTGACATATTTGGTTTTATAAAATACAGGCTGTTTCATTTAAAAATTCAAAGCACTTGGAAATTGCTTTTTTTGATAGATATTTTTTTTTTAATTTGCAAAAGTTAAACAACTTTTAGATTTAAACTTTGGCATATTTAAAATAATGTCTGTCAAAAAAAGCGTTATTATGAATGGCAATTTCTAAGACCACGTTTGAATTTTTAAACGAAACACTCTGTATTTTATAAAATTTTTGAATCGCCCGTTCCTTTCTGATCCCAAATATTATATTATTATTAGTATGCAAACAGTTATACAAGTTTTGCATTTAACCTTTTTTTCTAACATTAGGGCATCGCCACCTAGAGGGGACATTTTTCTCTTGTACTAGCCTGGGCACTCCCGTTTGACAGTGAATCCACTCTTCACAGCTGATCAATGTCAAAATCTAAACAATGCCAGTGTCAGTTCAATGTTTTCGTTTGGATTTTTGATTTAAAAATTCGTTTTTTCGACAATTTTAAGAACTTTTTCGAGTTGGTTTTTGCCTCGTTTCGTTCCAAAAATGTTTGTCACCTATTTTATGGTTTATAGTGTCTAAAGCATGGATCTATTAGTTACCATTCGCCGAAAAGTTGGCTAAATAGCCGTAAGGAGAAAAAAAGAAAGCTTGGAATAAAAAAAAATTACATTTATTTTGCCTGGATAAGAGGTCGGCAGTAGTAAGGTAGGAATTTTATTATTAAATATTTATTATATTATTATAATTAAATACTTATAACCGAACACATTTAATTGTGTATGCAAGGCTTTTTAAGACATGAACCAAGCCTAGAGTAAAGTAATAAACAATAATTTGCAAAACTAAAATGGTTTTCCTTATGCAACAGCACTTACTTAACACCGGTGCGTTGGCGATGATACTTACACATAAAACAGAGCACAAACATTTTTGGAAAGGGAGGAGGCAAAAACCAACTCAAAATGATCTTAAAATTGCCGAAAAAAACGAATTTTTAAATAAAAAATCCAAACGAAAACATTGAACTGACATTGGCATTCTTTAGATTTCGATTTTGACATCGATCAGCTGTGAAGGGAAGATTCATTGTCAAACTTAAGTGCCCAGGCTAGTACAAGAGAAAAATTTCCCCTCTAGGTGGCGCTCATTAGGGATATTTTGTAACGCTTATTTGATGCTTCGTAGTGGTTGTGGTTATTTTTCTGGTTATTTTTAGAGAATTTTGGCTTAATTAATTTTAAAAATAGTAAAAAATTACAAGGTTCCAACATATAAAACACTTATTTTGTAAAATTATGCCAATTTTTTAATTTTTTCTCATCTTTAAATTTTTTTACAAGTGACAGTTTTTAATGTGTTCCATAAACTCTGGTAAAATCGATAAGTGGTAGTGGTACTGTTTGTTAAATACTACCACAGCGGCTGTCAAAGTTTTCAAAATCTTAAGCGTTCCAAACTATCCCTATTAATAATAACCGAGCTAACTTGGGGGCCAAAATATAGTGGTGTACCCTGTACGTAAGGGATATTGCAGTCAGCTGTTCTGTCATCGCATCCACCATAAAATCGGACATAAGCAATTAAAAATTTTTTTTTATAATGGGCGCAAAGTCCGTTTTAAAATTATTAAAAATTCGCTTCTAGTTTTTTTTTAAACCTCTTTCCTAATAAAGTCGCTTGAAGCACCGTTCCATTTAAAGAATCCACCCTGTATAAATAAATTCAAAGGATATTTTGTTACTTTAAATGTATTTCAACTACAATATAATTTTTATTGTAGAGCTTTTTAAACGCATTGGGTTCGTTTAAAAGCAAAACTTATCCGATTTGATTAGGAAACTAGTAGAAAAATACACAAAAAAGTTTACATTTTTTACGAGCTGTGGTTTCGCCATTATGGTGTTTTCATGGTTTGAAATTTTGTAGCGTTATTTTCTGTGATTAGTAGAGTCCATATAATTATAAGCTCAATATAAAGGCCCAGGATGTGCGAAAAACGTCGCGGCAACGGTCAAAATCTAGATTGCCATGCCATAGCCAATGGGCTAAAGACGGCTCGATCTGAACCTGCGCGAGTTTGCAACGTCGAATCACCTCATTTCTCGTTCAGCGCACTTTCAGCTGTGGCAGCCCGTCTTTAATCCATTTTGCAACGGCCAACTTGGTATTTCACGGGGGTTTCCGCGACGCTTTTTAATTTAGGGAAATACATGGGCAGGGCCTTTATAGTATCTCATAGTTATATGGTAGAGTCCGATTATTAAGTAAATGGGCCACGACAAGCACCGACAAGCACGGACGATGCGCAGCGTTCCCTTGTTGTCTCTGTTTGAAACATGCCCGAACACTATGGCAGGGGCGTACGTATCCTCACTACCATTTAAAATGAATTACGAAAATTCAAACTTGGATGAGCATCCCACAAGGAACACACAAAGGACCAAAGCGAAAAGAGAAATGATCAAACGATGTTTCGCCCTGGGTAACCAGCATGGGCTTGTCAGTAGTTTCACTGGTTACCCGCTCCAGACATCATTACGACGAACCCGTTTTAGGTGACTTAGGTAAGTACCAGCGCGGAACAATGCCTATTTGTGAGTGATTCAAATTTGGAAATCAAAGTGTATGATGATGTTTAATGATTTCTGGAGCGGGTGACCAGTGACACCACTAACGAGCCCACGCTGGTTATCCCGAGCGAAACATCGTTTAATCATTTCTCTTTTCGCTTTGGTCCTTTTTGTGTTCCTTGTGGGATGCTCATCCAAGTTTGAGTTTTCGTTGTTTCCCACCCGAGATCTTTTGATCTTTTGTGTTTTAATGACGTCACAGTTGCAAACCGGTTATGAAATTTTAGAACTAGCCTAGGAGGTTGGTTGTATACATAATCCCTAAACTTTTGCAAAATTATAATTAGTCTTTTTTTGAGTAATATCAAAGATATCTTCACAATATTTTAAATGACGTCATTATTTTAGAACCGCTGTCAAAATTAATATCAATATAATCTCAACCAGAACCAGGACCAATTCTTAAATCAAAAATCCCTTAAGTGTTTGAATGAAACGAGTGTTCTGGTTTGGACAATCTGCACTCAGACTGCACCGAGGGGTGGCTCGGTCGTCATTTTGTTCCAAAAGGCATTTTTTTACCAGATTTTGCCTCTAAATGCCTCTAAATAGTGCATTACCGAGCCATCCGTTAGACTGTACTGACACAATTTTTTGACAGCACCAAGCCAGTATTAGTCCACTATGAGTGGCGCACCAATTTTACCAATGGAAACCCCTGTAAGATTTTTTTTTTCTTTCAAATCTTGGAGCTGTGAGTGACGAACAAGAGGAGTGATTTCATCACGACATGAGAGGCTTGAGGAACGATTCCAAGGTCGTTGGGACGCATCTATGTCAGGAGAACACTATCACTGCTGGAGGTTAAAGGTAGAAGTTTAGTTGAAAAACCTGAAAAACATTATGTATACGTCTCAATGAATAAACAGGAAGAATTGAAGTGTAAAAATTTGTAACGCAGTGTAATTAAATAATAGTGATGGGTGTTCAAATATGACATCTTTAGCGCATTTTCAAACTTATTGGACATTTAAAGTAAATATTTCAACGCATCGGTATCGGTATACCTAACGCGTTCGAAACAAAGCCAAAATACACAACATTTTTGACTTGTTCATGCCATGTTGATGCCCGCTTTTTTGACGGGTGCGATGACAGAACAGCTGATTCCACTCGTTGCGTACAGAGGGATGTAGGGATGTACGTAACGTTACGGATTTACGAACGTACGCAACGATTTCAATCAGTAGTTCTGTCATAGCACCCTTCAAAAGAGCATAAAAAAGTCATAAATGTAGTGTATTTCGCCTTTATTTCGAAGGCGTTACGTATACTGATACCGATGTGTTGAAATATTAGACACTTAAAGTAAATATTTCAACGCATCGGTATCGGTATACCTAACACGTTCGAAATAAAGCCAAAATTCATTACATTTTTAGCTTGTTTATGCCATTCCACTTTTGCATACGGAGGGGCAGTTCTGTCATCGCACCCTTTAAAAAAGAGGACATCGTTCCAAACATCGCATAAACAAGTCAAAAACGTAGTGTATTTTGGCTTTATTTTGTATACCAACACCGATGCGTTGAAATATTTACTTTTAGTCTATTTACTTTAAGTGTCTAATAGGGACTTGTTGTGCGTTACTCTATAAGGTTTTACCATAATAAGGCTAAACCGTATTTTATTTAAGTTAAACCTTAACCATACTTTAAAAAAAAAGTGTTAATGGAAGTCGTATTACTTTTACTTATTCCTAACCTAAAATTTCTAACCTTGTAGGGCTTTTCCCTGATAAATTCTCGCAAAAGAATTATATCGTCAGTGTAGCTGAACCTCAACCTTCTAGGTTTCTCCAATTTATTCATTTTTTCACATAAATTTTATAAATCCAAAAGACTGTTTTTATTTATAAACAAAAAACTAAAAATGCAAAAGAATATTAAAAGTCGTGTCGAAAAAAAAACAACCATCACTACTATCCGTGCAAATTGAGGTTATGTTTAAAGATAAGGGACGTACGGTAACTGTACCGAATTAAGGGAACACCGTATTTTATTATGGTTCCCTTAATAAAAACGCAGGTCACCCGCATGCTCAGATGTCAATTTTCCTCAATAAGGGAACGCGAAAATGTACGCCCAATAAGTCGCTAATAATAGCGTGACAGATCACTAATACGTTTGCGCATAATAAAGATAAGAGTAAAGGAGTATTATTCGAAACTGGTGGTTTGTACTCTTACAAAAGATAAACCATGCACTGCGGCCTCATGTAGGCCTATTGTGCCTTTAACAAAGTTATGATTGTTTTCCGCAAACCAAAACTACACTTTTTTGCACTCGACGCGCGTTTCGCTAACAACGTTAACATCATCAGAAGACGATAAACAATAAACTAAATTAACCTATACTCTATCTTATATACTATCTTTTAGTGGGCGGAGATAAGACTAATAATTTGTGATTGATCACGCTTTATAATCCTATCTACTAAAGAATAAAGTTTACTAAACGGAATGGGGCCTCTATCTTTATTTAAACTATTTCTGGATTTAATGATTTCCATATTTTCATATGCATTTAAAAATCTTTTGTTTGGTACACTTTTTAGAAGTTTTAAGTTATCTAATGTGAATCTATGATTGTTTTCAAAAGCATGCTCGGCCACACTTGACTTTTCTGTTCTTCCGTATTTTAAGTGTGCTAAGTGTTCTTTGAATCGTGTTTGAATAGAGCGTCTTGTTTGGCCAACATATTTTTTGTCACAATCCATGCAACTAATTTCGTAAATTCCACTTTTTTCTAGAACTGTAGTTTTATCCTTGGGATTTCCTAGTAAACTTCTTATTGTGTTTTCGGATTGATATACTAATTTAAGACCGGTGTTATTAAATACTTTTTGTAATCATTTCGTATAATTAGGATTATAAGGAATTTTAGAGTCGGAGGTATCTTTTTGTCTGAAAAAAGTGGAATTACGAAATGTCTTTTGAAAAGAATGTCTATTTATCAGCTTATTTATTAAGCCTTCGACGTAACCGTTTTCGCCAGCTATATTCCTAATCCTAATATTTCTTTGTTTAAGGGGAAATTAACTAATTTATATGTTAAAAAGTGCAAACTTGCAAGCTTATGTTGTAAGCAATGAAAAGAGTCATTTGGAATATGGCCGTTCCTTTTCTTTACAGGTCAAATTCTAATTTATTTTTATTTCTTATAACTAAAGTGTCTAGAAATGGTAAGGTACCGTTGTTCTCTGTTTCATAAGGGTGATTTTGGTCAGGTTTTTGGCCATCTCTCACCCATACCTTTATCCTGCACGGACACAATAATGCTAGCAAAAAAAGCGGACTAAAAACTCCCTGATAACAAGGTAGTGCTAGGTTACCACAAATATAGGGTGATTTTGGTCAGGTTTTATCCCATCTCTTACCCGTACCTTCATTCAGCGCGGGCTCAATAGCGCTCTGTCAGGCTCTTACCTTTAATAAAGGTAATCACAGGCACTAATTAGTGCCGAAAAGCGAGTACCTTTACCGTTAAAAAGTCAATCAACCAAACTTGGTGTGATACTGTGGTGAAAGACTTTTAGGTTAGAAAATTGGTTTTGATTGACAAAAATTTGCTAATTTTTAGTTTTAACTTTATTTTTATGTGATTAGTAGTAGTGTGGGGTTGCTATGATTAAACACAAATGCAAAGATTTTATAATGAAAAAAGAAAAAAACAACGAAAAAGGTCAGGTTTTGTTTACTGTCAAACGTTATTTTAAAGGTAACGTAAGAGTAACAAAATTTGCCGTAAAACAGTTAGCAATTTTATTTCTAGAGTTGTAGACGAAAAATCATCAACGTATAATTTTCCAGCCAGAGAGATTTCATCCAGCCGCCGTCAATTTTGGTACGTAAACGCTCGATCGGTCGCTATAATTTCTCCGCAGAGAGAGGAAACAAAGAAAACGAGAAAACCCTGGCCTGGGGGCGGCATGGATTGAAAACGAGAGAAAAATGACCGCTGTCCGTCCAGCCGATAGCGCACATAAGGTCACTAAACTAAAAATTACCCAAGTTTGATATGGACTTTAAGGAATGTAAGGTGTCCACTATCCCTTAACGGGTCAAGCCAAGGGGTCAATTTTACCGCTTTTAAATTTAGATTTCGATTTGGCATGACTTGATTTTATAAAATATCTCTAGAGAGCGTCATATCACATTTCTCTTGGAGGGAGGGCATCCCAACTGCAAAAAATATGAACGAAAAAAAAACACAGTATTGATGCCAAAATAACTCAAATAAACATAAAAAACCAAACAAATTTTTTGGTAAAACATACATTAAAAAAACAAAAAATCTTGGATCTATAAACACTAAATTAATGAACTAACGGAAGATGGCTGTGGCACTGTAAATATAACGAAAAAAACAAGAGTTTTTTGTACTTCAGTGCAAAATGAACTTAATTATATATCTCGCAGGATCGATGCTACCTCAACCTACTGCTAACTACACTAGTAGTAGTATAGAAGGGGCGCCGGGCGGCGCGAAGCCTGGCAAGTAAGCCTCCCTGGGCCCTTTCTGGATTACCCCGAGCCTGTCCCTAGTCCGCCACCTGCACCACTGGTCTGGCAATCTGCCCTTCTGGTTTTACTGTTCTTTTTGCAAAGTCCAGTATTTTATCCCATTTGAGTGTATGCAGGTCCTCCTCATCCAGGGTCGGGGAACCGAATACTTGGTATCTCGTCCTCTGGTATGCCTCGCAGTTCGCTATAACATGTCGAGATGTCTCTTCTGCCCACCCGCAGATCCGGCAGGTCGAATCATTTTCCACCCCGATCCGGGTCATGTGCTTCCTTAGTTGGTTGTGACCAGCAGACCAGCGTCCCTTCGTGATCTCCCCAGAAGCCATTTTTGTCTGGCTACATCCGGGCCCTTCACGAAGTCCTTGATCTGTCTGCATCCTGTTTCTCCTCTCCAAGCGGTTGCCATGGCATCCTTGGCCCATGTATTGAGTCGGCATTGCAATTGCCTCTTGGTTGTTCCTAGGAGTGGTTCCGGCCCTACATACTGGGTGCTTGTCCCGGTCCTGGCGAGCTCGTCGACCTTCTTGTTCCCCGGCACCTCCATATGTCCCGGTATCCACATAAGTGTCACTTGTTTGCCCTCTCCCAAGGATTCGCATTCGCACATTCCTCCACCAGGGTGTTGTTGATCTTGGGCGCCCTTAGTGCCTTTAAGGCCGATTGCCTGTCGGAGCATTTATAAACATGCTCCTCCGTACCGTTCTGTATTTAATCCATGGTTGCAGCTATTGTATACACTTACACTACACTTCTGAAAGACCGTGGCTTGCTCTCCGAGCAGATAGCTCTTTCGAACCTCCTGGTCTTCTACGTAAACCCCCGATCCTGTGGTTTGCTTCTTCGACAGTTTGGACCCATCGGTGCCATAGCTCCCTGTCTGGGGCTAACTACAATAGGTATTTTCTTGGTTTCGATTGTTCACAGAGATTTCTTCTGCTTCAGCACCTACCTGTTGAGTCTCTAAAGACGAAACGGCGTCGTTCTAGGTTCCACCCGCTGTGTGAGCCATCAAAATTCAGGAAGTTCATTTGTTTTTTTTTTCACTAAATTAATAGTTTAGTGAGTAACGGCGGCGATGCTTTATTGTAGCAAATTCGTCAACTAGTTTGTCCAGGTCAAACTCTTTAACCATGTTTGATTGATTTTTGTATGCGAATACTCAGGGGAGGGGGCAACTGCCCCCCCACAATTCACGCCCTGGAAAATATTTAACTTTTTTGCTAGCCAATTTAAATTTGTAATGGTATTGTTTCGTTACTTCGGTGTAGTTAAACCCAAAAATATAAGTTTTTGTTTAGGAAAAAAAAAGTTGGAAATTGTTCCCTAGTGTTACCTATAAGAAAATAATAGAAGTCAACTGATAATTGAGGGTTGTTTTACAATTTCCAGATATATCAGTGCCGACTCTAACTGGTTGTTTGTAAATGTCCCCCACGTGGCATATCTTGGTAACAAAATGAATAGAAAGTATTAGTATAAAATAGTTATTTAACTAACTAGTACGAAAAGTTGTACTTTTCAGCACGAGGCAGTGGGACGCGTGAGTGCAGCGGAGTTCGGACAAGCCGTCAAGGGTGGAAAAGGCACTTTCCGCAGGAGTTGGATACAATTTTTACCTACGAGTGTTTTTGAACATCTTCGTTAAAAATAAGTTCTTAATAAACATAAACTTTATAAATATGTCAAAAAATTTGAGAATAAAAAAAATAATAAAACCCACATACTTTACAGTTTAACTATTCATAGCTTCTATTGCTAAACTTGCTTAACTAATTTTGAAAATACTAAAGAGACGCTCTACACTGAGATAAATGATATAAGCCTGTATACACGAATTGTACACTATTTGGGACAATACAAATTTTTTTATAATGGGTATAATATCTTCTATAATGGCTATACAATTTTTGTATACCCACTATTAAACAAGTTGAATTGTCCCAAATTGTATAAAACTGGTGTATAAAGGCTAATATCCTTTCTTTCAGTGTAGCTGCCGAATGTCATAGTGGATTGTGACTCTCGCTATGGCTGCATTATGGTATGAAAATATGTATTATTTATTGTCATCTTATTTAACAAATTAATAATAGAAGCTAAGCGTCACAGATCAGATGAATTTTTGATCACGTATCTGATTGGTTGAATAATACCACGTATAATATACGCGCTAAAGAATCAAAATGCTTAGAAGAAATTCGTCTACTCCGCGATGTAAATACCGAACCTAGCCACTACAATTAATTTTTTTTGTTAATTTAATTTACGGGTAGTCATGACTGACTAGTTTAGGAAAAAGCTTCGGAATAAAGTTCTCCTTTTTTGACAGTCAAGCTTTCGAGAATATATTTTTCTCTTCCTCAGAACTTCTACAATAAGTTAACAAGCCATTAAAATAATTAACTTAATTAAATTACAACTATTATAGATAAACTATACAGGTACCCATACAAATATATCTAAATAATTCTGTACTTACCAAAGTGGGTTGAAAAACAATAAAGCTAGACATCTCTGAACAATTCTGAGCATTTTTTGCCCTTTTGGGACTTATGTTTTAATAAAAAACTACATGAATTTGTCTAAAATAATTGAAAAGTCCACAAAATGGTGGCGAGAGGTTATTTTTATATTATTTTTTAAATTTTTTGACGTTTATGAGGTCACATTAACCGTCTTCTTTAGTGTATCACGTAACCCAGGAGAGAGAGCGAGTAACACAGAGAATATTGCACGAGAAAAGGACGCAACAGTGTGGTCATCTTATTCTCTTTTTCATTTTAAAAGTTTTAGACACAGATAAACTTATGCGTGTCTTCTCGTTGCCGAGAGAGATGGGTAGATAAGATGACACTCTGCTGCCTCCCTCACCATGCCGTATACCAGATTTGTCACCAATTTTGTTCACATTTTAATACGGACAATACATTGTTGAAAAAAACAGAAAAAATTTAATTTTATATTAAAAGAACTAATTTGTTCAAAAATTTCACATAATTGTATCAAGAAACCAAACAAAAATATATTTTTTTTAAAAACAATTCTGTAAAGTTTTAGCACTGGTCCAATTCCAGAAACAATTGTGTAAAAAAATACAAACATTTTTCTCCGTGTAGTATCTCATAGTTATAAGCCATATCATGTGCCTATTCTAAAGCTTAAGTGCAGGGAATTTTTGGCTCTATGGTTTGACAAAATCAAACAAAATTGGCTACTATTATTGTTGTCTAACTTATATTAGTGACCTTAAGTCCAGTGCTTTGGGCGCTTCATTCCTGCAGAGTAAAACTTATCAAACTTTGATCACCGCGCCTCGGGCCACTTCCAGCTCAACTTTATTGATAAAAGAAGAACGGATTACTAAAACAAAACTTTTTCAGTTCTTTATAGTTTCTTTTCTTGGCAGCAACTTTTTCTATTTACAGCAGCGTCAATATACAAGGTGTTTTATTGCGTATTTAAGAAACACAAACCAAAGTAATTCCATCCCTCTTTAAGGGGTTAAAAAAAAAAATTATAAAAAAATCACGGTTTATTTAAAAGAAATAAAATACACATAGGTACATACCATTTTGCAGACGACCCATATTTCCTGTTAAACTTGGGCTAAAATGCACTTCTTGTAGAGGAGGTGTATGAAAAAATAAAATAAAAATGACTATCTTGGAAACAAAATCGACGCGAACACTATGCTAAGTATATTTTAAATTGTTTCTTTTTGACTCAGTGGCGTAGCCAGGGGAGGGGGGTTAAGGGTTAAAACCCCCCCAGGTTGCCCAATCCAATCTACAATAAATTAATCATGATCAAGGGCCCCAGGGAGAGCTCCCTTACTTTTTTGACTCTGTTTGTGACGTGCGTTTGGTGTAATGTCTTAAATTTTAAAAATTTTGCTTGTGGTGCTATGACGTTATTAATTGTTACAATTTTAGTTTAATTTTAAGGAATTTTTATCACCAGCATTCAAAACGTGTAATAAATAACATTCTTAGTATAATTTTTCTTGCAAAGACGAATGCAGAAAGTGCAAAAAGGTGTCCTCTTTGCATGAATAAAAAATCGACTTGTTCTAGGAGTTTTCGTACGTAACACACTGTATATAGAAAGATACAGAGTGATTCACCATATTTTTCAACCTCAGTTTACTTCTCTTATTATTGAAGCTGGAAAAGGAAAAATGCTGTTATCGCATATGTCAAATTTTGACATTAACTTCTCCTGTTTCTAAAAATATATAATATGTTAGATTTATTTTGGAAGATTCCCAAGTAAAAAGAAAAATATGCTGCTATAAGAGTAATTTGTTAAACGAAGAACAACCTAAACTCTGTTTACTTATCTAACACATGCTAAACTCTGTTTACTTATCTAACACATGGGAATCTAGAGAAAAGACGTCCATTCATAATTTAAAAAAAAATATACTTACAGGGTAATAATATTTCTTTTTTCAAAAATATTTTTATTTACTCACATAATAGTACACTTTACATTTGTTTCTTTTCTTTTATACCTTCATCAAAAACATGATTTTAGTAACTGTCTGCAGATAACTAAAGCATGGCTTTTTTGGCTACCGATGCAAGAAAACTCACAAAGACTTATTTTTTGATCACGAGTGCAAAAAAAAAAATCTGTCCGTTTTTTACCCAAAATTAAAGAGAAATAGCGGAATATGGTAAGGTGACCAACCGTCCCGGCTTGGCCGGGACAGTCCCGATTTTTAACCATTTGTCCCGGGGGAAAAATCCGTCCCAGATAGTTCCGATTTTTCAGCAAAAGTTCCGGTCCGCCCCGGTTTTGATACCACTGTATTTTGTAACTTTAAAATCACTGCAATTAAAAAAGCAGATGATCTCTGTCATCTATAAATTTGAATTGAAACCTTACTTAAATTATTTTTCTTTAATCAGTATTTTGGAAAATACATCTTAATATTATTAGGGGTGCATATAAGAAAAAATACATGATATACAATACATTGAATGGCCGGAGTGTCTCGGTTTTACCCCTTTACGAGTTGGTCACCTTAAATATAGTAATATTGAAAAAAATCTAATTATTCTTGCATAAGAATTAAGCCATTTCTGCCTGTTTTCACCAAGTGTTTACGAAAAAATTATTTAAAAATATCGTCAAAATATCAAATTGTCAAAGATCAAAATGTCGCAACAATGAACGTCATTGAGTAAAAAGACAAATCACTATGGAAACGATTCTTATTTCATTTACCAGCCGCCTTGATTTATAGTGTAAAGATGGTGTGTTGCGAGAAGTTCTTTTCGTTCGAGATTTTTCGTAGTAGTGTTAACAACTAACGGCTAAAATAGTGTTTTTTTACAAGCGTTGGTTTAAATAACGAGCGCAGCGAGGCATTTAAGAACGCGAGTAAAAAAAGCACAGGTTAGCCGTTTAGTGTTAACATATTTTTTTTAATACCTTTATTAAAAAATCCAAGAATAACAGGAAAATACTTTTAAAAATCACGAACAAAGAGAACTTCTCGCAACACACCACCTTTGCGTCTTTGTGAAATCTGGCGGAAATGGCTTAGGCTAGAATAATTAGATTTTTTCAGTATTACTATTTTCCGCTATTTCTCTTTAACTTTGGGTAAAAAATGGACAGAAATCTTTTTTTGCACCCGTGATCAAAAAAAAAGTTTTTTTGAATCGGTAACCAAAAAAGCCATGCTTTAGTTATCTGCAGACAGTTACTAAAATCATGTTTTTGATGAAGGTATTAAAAAAAAGTATTTTCCTGTTTTTCTTGGAGTTTTTGATAAAAATATTCAAAAAAATAGTGTTAACAACTCGCGGCTAAACTGTGCTTTTTTTACTCGCGTTTTTAAATTCCTCGCCGCGCTCGATATTTAAACCAACGCTTGTAAAAAAAGGACTATTTTGGCCACTAGTTGTTACAACTACTATCTTTGATCACGGATGCAAAAAATGATTTCTGTTCGTTTTTTACCCAAAATTAAAGAGAAATAGCGAAAAATAGTAATATTGAATAAATCTAATTATTTTTGCATAAAAATTAACCCATTTCACCAATTACTTATATAAACCAAAGCTTGTAAAAAAAGCACTCTTTTAGCCACTAATTGTTAAAGCTACTATTTTGCAAATAACACAACAACTCAACCCAATATTTACTAAATCACTCCAAAAAAAGTTTCGACCTCTCCTGTGTTAATGTTAAAAGCAGTGCATATGACAACTTTTTTTTGTTTAAAATGGCAAATATACATTTTTCTTTTAATTTCAACAGGTAACATTAAAAAAAAATCATTTAATTCGGGGCGGCACTTACAAAAATTGCCTCGGGCGGCCAACACCCTAGCGCCAGACTTGTGAACTTCAGAACTTTGTTGGTTATGGAACTGTGCGTAATTTCGATACAAAGAAAAATAACCTGACCATATACCCATATCCAGAAAATTAAATGGAAAATAAAGCAATCGAGATCCAACAGTGAAGCCTCCGTTGCACCGCGTTCTCCCGCTTAATGGCCGGATCCCGGAAATTGTGAGCATATATATCTCAGGCCAGATTTATGAAAGTGCTTTTCTTCCCGGCTGCACAGTAGCAGCAGCACGGGAGATATATACAATCGCCCACCTGACCATCAACACGGAGAATTTTCGAGGTCCGCCCCTGGATATTATAAGGCCGCCACCACTCGCGTAGGAATTTATGACCACTGTGCGAGATAGCATCGAAAGATTGGAGGTGGCCATTTATCCAGAAAATGCTGGGGAAATAAATGGTGAAAGGGCCTATACGTGTGTAAAAGAAAATTATTACTTGATAAATTTAGCTTTCTTTTGCGCATTCCGTTTCTACTGGATCCGTAAATGGTTATAGAGGGATCAAGCTATAAGGTACAAAATATTCTTAGATTTATTATAAAGTATAATGTAGGTTTAATAATAACACCGATATTCTTTTGGCGACGTTTCGGCGAGGGATTGCGCCTTTTTCAAGCCCTGGAACAAGTGGTTTTATTTAGAAAAATATAAGTGGCGAAACATCTAAGGTATTTTTTTGTTTTTTTTGTACTTACTTAAGAGCTAGGTGAATTTGGTTGGTGGTGGGTGTTGATCCATTTGGCAGTGTCCTGTTACTGTTATAAGCAACATAATCTATCAAAATGCTTGTTTTTCTTTATTAATGATTTTGCGAATTTTTTTTTAATTGTCAAAATTGAGGTTAAAGGCCACTAGATTATCATTTTTCCAACCAGAACACAACCCAGGGACCTTTAACCTCAAAAAATTTTGACAATAAAATTTTTTTTTCGCAAAATCATTAATAAAAAACAAACAAGCATTTTAATAGATTATGTTGCTTACAGTTATTCCAGGACACTGCCAAATGGATCAACACACCACCACCACCCAAATTCACCTAGCTCTTAAGTAAGTACAAAAAAACAAAAAAATAGGTTAGATATTTTTATGTACAAAAAAAACAATGTTTCGCTACTTATATTTTTCTAAATAAAACAACTTGTTCCAGGGTTTGAAAAAGACGCAATCCCGCGCCGAAACGTCGCCAAAAGAATGTTGGTGTTCTTATTAAACCTACCCCTATAACCCAACAAAAAAAGTCGTAAAATGTATCCACAAGGGGACGAACCAAATGTATATAATAAGGATATTTTTGAACGGTTATTTGACAGTTCGTAGTGGTTCTCGTAATTACTGCTTCTGCACAATAGCCAAACGTCATGCCATTGTGGTAATTAACCACTACCACTGCCGTAAGCTACGAATCCATTTCGTTGTGGTTGTGGTTATTTTTCTAACATTTTCTAACATATAAAACATTTATTTTGTAAAACTAAGCCCAATATTGCGTTATTCCTCATCTCTAAATTTTTTACAAGTGACAGTTTTTATAATGTGTTCCAAAAACTTGGACGGTTCTCAATTAAGATTACCGTCGAATGGGGCGAACCGGGACGGTTTCGAAATGTTTTTGTAAATTACTGTTTTTAATAAACATTAAAATTTTGAATTACATCCCAAAAGAAGACTTTAATAGATATATATTTCTCCCACCTGTCAATCTGACAGATGAGTTAATAGATTTCATTTTGGTTAAGCGTCCCGATTGACCTTGAGAATGGGATCGATTAGTTACTACAATGGGATTAATAAGAATAGAACTGACTAAAAATATTTTGTGAAAAAAAATTGATACCAGAAAGCACAGATAGTCCACCATACAATCAATTATTTTATAAAAAAGGAATTTGTTGTCTGTTAAAAATAAATAAAAAGAAAGCTTCGTGGCATATCGAACACACATTTTACTTTTCAATTCATTACTAATACATCATACACGTACAGTCTGATGATTCCTAACAAGGATGAAACAAGCCTGTAGGTTTCTGGACTATCCATTGGATCTTGGAGGCCTGGTTGTAATGAATTAAAAAGCAAAATGTGTGTCCGATATGCCACGAACTTTTCTTTTTTTAAATTATTTTATGTTGAAAGGAAATTTTATTTACGAAAACCAAAATCTTTTTAAGCATTTCGTTTCGTATATATCTACTTAAAACCCTTCTTTGTGTAACTAATGTTTAATCTCCTACTTCAGGCCAGAGTTCCTTCCCAAATATTTAGTTAAGTCATCAACGTGAATAAAAATCGGAAACGTTTTTGGGCCAAAAAATGGTTACAAAATCGTATAGTACCACAAATTTGGATTTCAATAGTTTTTTGGGCCTGTCATTAATTTTTTTCTTTCATATATCAACTGTCTCGTTTTGATCGACCGTACCAATATGTTATGGGGGACTATTAAAATCGTAAAATTTCGACTTTTCCTAATTTTATCAAAAATGAGTTACTAATGTTCCAAATCACCTTAATCGACAAAAAAAAGTTGTCTGCCGGTCTGTTATCTGTCTGTATACCCGATAACTCAAGAACGCCTTAATCGATTTTAACAAAATTTGGTACAAAAATCCCCTATCGGCTGACCATAAACTGGTTAACTTTTCGGTAGGGTGGTGGTAAACTTTGGTATAAAATCCAAATTCGTGGGAGCTTTAGTCTCCGAGTTATTTGAGAAAACGTTAAGATATATTAAAAAAATCATAACTTCAGAAGTAAAGCTGCTATTGATATGCGGTTTTCAGATTTTGGGTTTCGTAAATATTAGCCAAAAATTTTATTATAAGGTTCAAATCTTTCAAAGCTAGAGTTTTCGAGATATTTTCATTTCTTTTCAACATAAAATAATTGATGGTGTGGTGGATTATCCGTGCTTTTTTTTATCGAAAAGCACTTTTTTCGAACATCTTTTATTTCACACGTTTTTCAAATTGCACTTTTTTTTTCAAATAACATTATCTTGAGAAAATAATTAATGATTGCCTAAAAACGTAGGTTATCTTTGGGTGAGCGGACTGTAGATTTGAGCACGATGAACTTTTCTTGAATTTTTGGATTTCTTACACTTACAAGGACATTTTAAGTCATTCCGACACGCAAGGGTTACGACGAAACGCCTTGCACTCTACCTTCGACCTCGAAGTCAGCGTGATTGTACAGTAATGAGCTTGTCAAGACGCGCGCATTCTCTTTTTATAACGACCGCCAGTTTTCTAAACAAAAAATATGGCGGACCAACTCTTAGTTTTGATTGGTGCGCAATGCAATACGATTTTAACGGGTTTATAATTTTAAATTTAAATTTGAAAATATGAAACTTTAACAGACAATATGGTTAGCAAGGATTCGCTTAATTTGTTTGGCTTTGGTGAGTTAGGTTCCATAGTATAATATTCTGACTTATATTTGAGTAATTTATTTTTTTATTTCAGTCAGTTGTCTTGCTTTAATTTATCTTAAAAAAAAAATCAAAATAAAATTTTGTCGAAAAAAATGCAATTGAAAACATGTGTTTTTCGTCGAAAGAAATGTTTAAAAAATAACTCCAAATTCATGTATTTTAAAAAATGAAGTGCAACTCACCCTAATTTTTCACAGATATTTGCCTTTTCTTTTCGATTAGAACAGTTTTATGCTTAATAGTGCATAAACTGGGTAATTGTCAGCAAATAAAGCTGGTCAAGTTGAAATGATAGTAGTGCACTTTCATGCTTACCTAAATTTGCTGGTGATATAAAGCAGCGGCCAACCTTTTTTGACCTATACAAGGTAATAGTGCATAACAATAATCATTATTCCAATATAAGAAAATTTCAAATTTTAGTGTCTTTGTTGGTGATGCTGCCTTAGTTATTAAACATATTCCCATGTTAGACTGTAATTATTCAATGGCATTTGACTCTCTTATTAAGAAAACTATTGAGCACTTTCTCTAAAAATCTACAGGCTCTTAGTTTAACCCAGGTTGATTTATGGGACTTTACAAAATTAAATTTACTTTTACAAAAAATAATTCCAGAACATTCCAGAACACTAGGTCTTTTATGACAGGTACTGTGAATTCTAATACTCCTAGAGGTAATTGCATTTATTGTCATAAGTCTTGTTCATCATTAATAAAATGTGATAAGTTTTTGAAAATTGACCCTCATCAGAGACATGACTTTGCAAAAAGGTGTCATCTATGTTTCAACTGTCTGGCTCGTAGCCATTCTCTAGGAAGTTGTTCTAGTGCGTTGGGCTGCAGAATATGTTCCAAAAGGCATCACACCCTTTTGTGTTTCTTAAATGGTCGAAACAACCCACCTCCCTCCGATGATGTCTCGGAATCACCTGATAGTCAAAAAGCTCAAAATAGTGCTTCGACAAAAGTTGAAACCAAGAGTGAAACAAAATTTTGTGCCGTAACACACACTGTGTCTCAGTCTGTAATATTTGCTACTGCTCTAATTTCTATTCAGAACTCAGGTGGTGACTTTGTGAAGTGTAGAGCATTACTAGATTCTGCTAGCCAAGCAAATTTTGTGTCAGAGCATCTTGCTAGTAATCTTTTGTTGGATAGACTGCCCAACAATACCCCCATACAAGGCATTAGTGGAATGTCAACGTGCATTGCTCTAGGTATTGTTTCGTGTATAGTTACCCCCTATAATCAAGTGCAACCTCGCTTGTCTTTTGAGGCCCTAGTAATCCCATCTATTTGTGACAGATTGCCATCAGCTAAGATTAATTCGAAACGATGGAGCCATCTTCAGGGTTTACGTCTTGCTGACCCAAATTTCTGTGAATCTGGTGATATTGACCTTCTTTTAGGTATCAATGTGTATAGTGATATTTTGTTGCCTGGCCTTTGTAAAGGTCAGGTTGGTAGTCCGAGTGCTTTCCAAACCATTTTTGGTTGGGTGATTATTGGGAGTGCTGGTTATGGTGAAAATCAGTCCCTCAGTTTGTGTACATCATTAGCAAAAAATGTGGAAACACATCACCTCGATTTGATTTTGAGAAAGTTTTGGGAGTTAGAGTCAGTTCCTGACAAACTTCACTTGTCTCCTGAGGATAAATTGTGTGAGGACATTTTTTTTGAAAACTTATTATCGTACCGAGGAAGGTAGATATGTGGTGAACTATCCTTTTAAGTATGATTCTGTTGATGTTGGTGGTTCTTTTAGTGTTGCTATGAAACGTTTTAGCTATCTAGAATCTCGATTAAATAGAAACTCTATGTTGAAGGAAGCGTATCATGATTTTATGAAAGATTATTTAGCCCAAGGACACATGTCTTTAGCTAAACCTGTGATTCCTGGTCAGCTGGCATATTTTATACCACACCATTGTATTGTGAAAGGTTCTCTGACCCTTCAGAATGGTAGTTCTTCTTCTCCCTTCAAGCTCCGTGTTGTGTTTGATGCAAGTTGTACTACAGATGATAAAAATTTGTCTTTGAATAGTTGCCTTCCTACTGGCCCCAAATTGCAGCCAAATATTGCATCTATTCTTCTTAAATTTCGAGTTAATCCTGTAGTGTTTTCTTGTGACATAAGGCAGGCTTATCGTCAAATCTTGATTGATGAAAAGCAGCGCGATTATGAGCGCATACTATGGCGCTTTAATTCTTGGCAACCAATAGAAGAATATACCTTAAACACTATTACTTATGGTGTAAGTAGTAGCCCTTATTTGTGCATTCGCACATTGTTGCAGTTAGCTAATGATTATTACAGTGAATGACATATATAGATGATGCAATAGGGAGCGCTTCGTCTTTTGAGGATGCCCTCAACGTCAAAATAGAAACTTTACTGTCTAAGGGATGTTTTGAGTTAAGGAAATGGGCGAGTAATGAGCCTAGGTTACTGTGCTCTATCCCCGAGACACATCAACAGCCCCTTTCTTTTAGTGAAAAGGAGTCACCCGGATTAAAAATACTACATTTCTTGACCGCTCTGGAATAACTCGAGTTGGAGGTCGGCTTCGACATTCTGAACTAGGCTATGACGCTAAACACCCCATGCTCTTACCCCGAGAGAGTAGATTTACCCGTTTATTGATTGAACAGGTGCATTTTGAGAATTGTCATCCAGGCCCTCAAACCTTGTAGTTTTTAGTATGGCAACAGTTCTGGATCTTATCGGCTCGCAGAGCTATCCGCCATACTCTTTCACAGTGTGTTCGATGTTTTAGGTTGAATCCAGAACCACTTCAGCCTTTTCAAGGTGATCTTCCTACCGTGCGACCCAAGTCAAACCTTTTCTTCAAACCGGTACCGACTTTGCTGGTCCTATATATATCACTCTGGGCGCAAAAGGAGAGGTGTTGTTAGCCAGAAGGCTTACATTTGTGTTTTTGTATGTATGGCTACGAAGGCCTTACACTTGGAGGTTGTGTCAGACCTCACATCTGAAGTTTTTAAAAAGAATAATGCTCGTATCCACCAAAGCAAAAATTCCCCGATTATACTTTAATCGTGATTAGTTCCTGATCAGAGCTTAGATTGTAGTCTTTTACATTGCAATTTTGTTTACCACGACTCCGATTAGTGTAAATCATGATTAAAGCTTAATCGGGGAATTTTCACGTCAGACTAACGATAACTTGCTACACACACGCAGTTTTTTCACAGTTTGGGCGGACTGACAGTACAGTCCTGATGCAAAAATATGTGTGTTTGACGAAATTTGAACTGCAGGCCGACTGTACATAATTTAGACTGTTCTTATTTTTACAAGCTTTTATTTATCTTGCAATGTATCTATGTTTTGTTCGCGTGGAATCTTGTAACTTAATTTTTACCAACTTCCCGACATCCGATCAGCTTCAAATTTGGCATACTTATATACTTGCGGTGACAACACAAGAATATAGTGTGATGAAATTGACAGCCCCCCCTACTCGAAGGGGGTGGAGGGGGGTACAGTTAAAGTACGCCCGATTTCGTTGAAATTTGGTGTGTTGAGGCACTTGGGGATGGATATAACGAATTTCTAATTAGATTTTCAAAATTCTATATGGTGTATTCAAGATGGACGATTTTTGGTCACCTTTTGCTAACCAATTTTAATAACTTATACACATGCGTTTATAGTTCCGGTAAAAATACAATAATATGGTATTCTCAGGTACCCACGCCCCTCTAACGAGAGAAATGGAGGTGGTAGTTTGTTCGATTTGAAAATTTCAATATGGCGGATTCAAAATGGACGATTTAGGGTACAAATCTAAAAATTAAAAACAGTTTTATTGAAAAAAAATCTTTAAAGAACGAGCTTTTACTAAATGGACTCAAAAGTAGAAAATAAATTTTTATCTTTCTTATACCATAATAAGAACAATTTAAAAATTTTAAATTTACGGTGACAAAGAGAGAACTACAAAACTAAATTCTTCTTCAATTCGAATGATAAACATAATGGTTTCATCTAAAGAAGCTGAGAACGGGTGAGATTGCGATGCTTGCCAAGCCTTTGAAAATGTCCTTTGGTTATAAGTAATACAACTGTTTCTTAAGTGAATCGTCGATGTGAGCGATATACGATACCTAAAGTTAAAATTTTTAATTTGGTCCCATCGCTTTTATTATACGGTATAGGAAAGATAAAAATTATTTTCTACTTTTGAGTGCATTTAATAAGAGCTTGTTCTTTAAAAGTTTTTTTTTTATTAATTATTATTAATTTATTCTTTGTAAAGTACTACATTGCAAATAAATCTTATACGACCAAATCGATGCTAAACTGAAAATATATAGTAAGAGTATTAGGCCTTAGACCCAGTTAGACCTTGATGGTGTCATTAAGTCGATATTGTCGAATTGCTCTGACTGATATAAATATTCATGACTAGCTTGGGCCCTATAGCCCCTTTTGTGGAAAATTAAGCCAACCTTTAGATTACATTTTTGGCGTGCTGTAAAAAGGCCTTTGGGAATAATTAATTTAGATTTGTCAAGATAAGATTCAGTCTTGCCATTGGCAATAATCACAAAGGATAATTCTTTGTTTAGGAATAGAACCAGTGGTGGGGATTAAATGACTTCTAGTTTTTTTAGTATTATGATACCGGCAGACAAATCGTCACATCAGAATTACAAGGTTCTATCTACAACATTTTGACATTTTAACTTTTTTGCAAAAATGAATTATGAGCTTTATCAAACAAAAAATAAATAGAAAAAAACCGGTGGGTAGTTTTCGATTTATTAAGAAAATTACAAAGTTCCAAGTGGATGATTTTAAATTATTTTAGAATTACAGTTCTATCGACCAAAATATTTTTAGTCGCGATTTTGATTGTTATACTTTTTTCCTCCGCCAGTACTGACTTTTAAATTATCTTTTTGCTGTTTTTAAATAAAAATGTCCCCCCCCCTTTTAAGGTACGTTTTCTATGATGCGGCGGACGCATCGGGCGTCTG
The DNA here is from genome assembly GCA_963921995.1 of Oxystoma pomonae. Taxonomy (NCBI): domain Eukaryota; kingdom Metazoa; phylum Arthropoda; class Insecta; order Coleoptera; family Brentidae; genus Oxystoma; species Oxystoma pomonae. The sequence continues at coordinate 72,165,043 of OY998166.1, read as the reverse complement.
ACGCAAGTAATCGTTTCCTTTGGCCCGTATGAGTCAGACGCAGTCCGTCAGCCGCATGCGTCCGCCGAATCTTAGGAACCGTAACTTTAAGTAAGTATTATTTTTTGCAAACTAGTGCATTTAAAAGCCCTAAGAATTTATTTTTTTATTAATCTTGTATTCATTCATTTAATTTTCTTAAATTAATACCAATAAAATTATTTTCTTTGAAAATGAATTTTATACAAAAAAAGTTAAATTAAATTATGTTCTTACGTTTATTTATTGCATGCGACTCAAGTTTTTTTTATCGTTAGTCTCCACGAACACACATTATTTTATACTTTTTAGTCCGTTTTAAAAACGGAGGGCTTTATTAAAACTTATTTTTTATTTAATTAATTACTTTCTGCTTCTTAGTGTATCTTTTTTTGTTTGGGAAATATTGAGTAAATTTAAATCTAGAAACTGCAGCTTTGGGTCAAACGTTACGAATTTTTAAATATATCAACCCCTTTCACCTCTTCAATCACCCCACACCCATCATCATAGCTTTTTTATCCATTATAAGAACATATTTAGCAAAACTCAAATCTGAAAACTGCATATTCATAGCATTATTGGTTGAAAATTTATGGATTTTTAAATATATCAACCCCCTACTACTCCCTAGAGCACACAACAATATCGTTTTTTTGTTATAAAATTAGAAAAAAAACTTATGGAAACTTAAATCTAAAGAATGCATATCCGTAGCAGCTATGATTTAAAAGTTATGATTTTTTTAATTTTAATAAATTAACCCCCACTCACCTTTTTAACTACCCCCCACCAACGCAGTTTTTATTGTAATATTATAATGTGACTGGAATTAAATAAGTTTACCAAATTTTATTAAACTCGATTAACGAGAAGTTAAAACTTTTAAATGTACCAAAGTTCTATATCTACCAATTTCTTAATATAAAAATTATTTTGAGAATTAGAAAGTTCTATCCCAATTTTCCATGTCAAACATTTACAGTTTTCTGTGGAAAAAAATAGATCAGACCAACTTTTTTAAAACCTTCGAAATCAAGTAAAATTAAATTATTAATTTAAAATATTAAAACAAAACAGATGGCATAGTCCTAGAGCACGATTTAAAAAAAATGCAATTGCCAAAAGTAGCAGGTAGATAGAACCTTGTAATTCTAAGGTGACGAAATGGTAAATTAAATTTAGTCTATTTGATTTTTAAACACACCGAAAAAAAATTGAGCAAGAACAATTTTGAGTATAAACGATTGTTATGTAATAGCTAACTAACTACCCATGCGCAGCTCAACCAGTTTGTGTTTTTAATGTAGAGGCTCACTAAAAAAGGATTTATAACAATTTTACCCCGAAAGGCGTTAAAATAAAGGTTTCAATTTAAAAATAATTTAGGGAGGGACAAGGACATTGGATTACATGGTCTTTGGAACCTCAGTAATTATTGATTCATTGAAAATAAAAGGTTACCTGGAGGTGAAATTGGTAAATTGATTTTTAAATAATGGCAAACTTAAATGATAGAACAGTTTTTTCTCGTATACAGGGTGTGACAATAAGTAATTTTTTTTAAATAAGAAAATCTGTATATTTTTTCCGTTTGGAATCGATTAAAAATTACCTTTACAAAAATACCAAACAACCTCCAGATATCTTTTGTTGTGTCGGATATGTTTACATTAGTTTTAATACACGACAAAATAAAAATATTATAAACGACCAGAGAATTATTCATTATCAACTTTAAACGTAAATATTTAGTTAACTACAAGAAATATTTCTATAAAGCTGATTTTAAAAATACACAGAATGTCTTATTTAAAGAAAGCTTATCTTACTTACGTAAGTAGACGGAGGGCGACAGAGGTCTAACTAAGTTCTCCATAATTTACCAAAAGATTTGATAATTTAAACTAACCCTTTATTTTCAATATTAAGTTCCTGAGGTTTCCTGTAATAAAAAAAGACCCTGTATAAGGTTTTAAATTAAAAGATGGCACTAAGGGGGTCAAATAACGCGTTATTTGAACGACGAAAGTTGTTTAAATGGGCTGGGTTTGGTTGCTTATAATATATGCTTCATAAGCCAGGTACAGTCCTATGTTACCCTAATGATTCCTAAAAAGGACGAAACAGGTCTATAGTAGTAGTAGATAGAAGGGGCGGTGCGAAGCCTGGCAAGTAGCCTTACGCCGAGCTTGCCCCTAATCCGCCGCCTGCACCACTGGTCTGGCAGTCTGCTCTTCTGGTTTTACTGTTCTTTTTGCAAAGTCCAGTATTTTATCCCATTTGAGCGTGTGCAGGTCCTCCTCATCCAGGGTCGGGGAACCGAATACCTGGTATCTCGTCCTCTGGTATTCCTCGCAGTTCGCTATAACATGTCGAGATGTCTCTTCTGCCCGTCCGCAGGCCCGGCATGTCGAGTCATTTTCCACCGCGATCCGGGTCATGTGCTTCCTTAGTCAGTTGTGACCTGTTATGATTCCTGTCAGCAGACCAGTATCCCTTCGAGATCTCCCCAGAAGCCATTTTTGTCTGGCTACTTCCGGACCCTTCACGAAGTCCCTGGTCTGTCTGCATCCTGTTCCTCCTCTCCAAGCGGTCGTCATGGAATCGTTGGCCCATTTATTGAGTCGACTTTGCAATTGCCTCTTGGTTGTTCCTAGGAGTGGTTCCGGTCCTACATACTGGGTGCTTGCCCCGATTCTGGCGAGCTCGTCGGTCTTCTCGTTCCTCGGCACCCCTATATGTCCCGGTACCCACATAAGTGTCACTTGTTTGCCGTCTCCCAAGGATTCTAGTGCATCCGCACATTCCTCCACCAGGGTGTTGTTGATCTTGGGCGCCCTTAGTGCCTTTAGGGCCGATTGGCTGTCGGAGCATATATAAACTTGTTCCTCCGTACCGTTCTTTATTTCCTCCATGGTTGCAGCCATTATTATGGCATACACCTCTGCCTGAAAGACCGTGGCTTGCTCTCCGAGAGGGTAACTCTTTCGAACCTCCTGGCCTTCTACGTAAACCCCCGATCCTGTGGTTTGCTTCTCCGACAGTTTGGACCCGTCAGTGTAGCCAATCACAGCGTTCTCCTCGAACTGTTCGCGGAGTTTTTCACTCTGCCATATTTCCCTGTCTGGGATGACTACTTTGTATGTACCTCTTGTTGAATCTCCCGGGGTTTTTTGGTCTTTGTGTTTTGATCGCTGCCATTGGAATTTCTCTCTCGACGATTTGGGCAATTCGAAGATGCCCCGCAGCTTCCCCTCTTCCTCTCCAAAATAGGCCTTTATGTTTCTAGACTATCTATTAGATCTGGGAGGCTTGGTCGTAATCAATTGAAAAGCAAAATGTATATGTCCGATGCCACTAACCTTTCTTTTTATAACTGCTCAACACCGTTCTCAACTAAAAAGCCAGTTAACTCATTTTTGTTTTAGTATCCTTTGGCCTATGATCGACGACATATTGACACCAAACTGACATAAAATCCATGTTTTACTTGTCAATTTGGTTATAAAAATGGCAGCCACAATAGGCTAAAGGGCACTAAAGCGGTAGGAGTTAACAGGCTTTTTAGTTAATTACGGTGTTGAACTGCTATAGTCCAATTTTTTGATGAGCGGACTGACGTCATTTTTGCCTCTGAAAACGTATTTCTTTGTTGTCAACAGTTCGCATGTCAAATAATGTGTTGTTGTCATTTTGAAGTAACAGCTGAAACAAACAACGACACGACTTTTTTTTACAATGTATCAAGTAGAGATCCAAAAAAATTACGTCAGTCCGCTCATCAAAAAATTAGACTATAGTGTTTGTTTCCGTAAGCCAAGCGTGCTGCGTGCTCGTAAATCCGCTTCAGTTATGATTTGAGAAGAAAGAATAGTCCAGATCCTTGGAATCTACCTACCAAAGAGTGACTGGCAAACTGCTCCAAAAAAGAGCAATCAATAAACCTGGATCAAAAATAGTGGTTATTTTGTAATTCGAAGTTGGCCAAATTACCCTCAGATCAAACAAATTTGTAATTCAAGTAAGAAATTAAGGGAAAGTGAACGCTTGAGGTCTCTACATCAAAATAACGAAATAGATATTACTCTAACAAGTGCAGAAACTTACACGAAACTCTCGTTGCCCGAAAGACGAGTAGCGGAGTTCGGGCAAGCAGTTAAGGACGGAAAAGATACCTTATGCATGAGTTGGGACCAAAATTTTTTCTAGTAGTAGAACACAAAAATATCAGTGCTGGAAAGTGATATTTGAATGCGAAAAAGTAATATTTTCCGAACTATAGTTCGTGCGGGAAAGTCATGTTTCCCCCCCCCCATTTATTTGCAGATGTTTTTGGATTTAAAAAAACTATAAAAATATAAACTACTTCCAATTGGAAAATAATGAAAAGGAATGAATGAAGACTGTAAACAAAATAAAAAACAACAAATAGTAGTTTTCACAACTAGTGACTAAAATAGTGGTTTTTATATTTTTTTACAAGCGTTGGTTGAAAACGCGAGTAAAAAAAACACAGTTGAGCCGCGAGTTGTCAACACTATTTTTTAAAATACCTTAATCAAAAAATCCAAGAAAAACATGAAAATACTTTTAAAAATTTCGAACGGTCACGGTCATTGTTGCGACATTTTAATCTTTGAGAATTTGATGTTTTGACGATGTTTTTGAGTGATTTTTTCGTAAATACTTGGTGAGAAAATATTACTATTTTCCGCTATTTCTCTTTAATTTTGGGTAAAAAACAAACAGACATCTTTTTTTGCACCCGTGATCAAAAAAAGAGTTTTTTTGCATCGGTAACCAAATAAGCTATGCTTTAGTTATCTGCAGACAGTTACTAAAATCATGTTTTTGATGAAGTTATAAAAAAAATATTTTATAAAACAGCCAACCTCAAAAAAAGAACTATTTTTTTGTCAAAAATCCATTCTTAGTCCACCATACCAATATGGTATGGCGGCTGACCATGAACTGATTAACTTTTGGGTAGGGTGGTGGGGGGTTGAAGGGGGAAAAAGGGGATAAAATATTTAAAAAAATTGTGATTTTGGAACAAAAGCTAGTAGCGATATACGGTTTTCAGATTTAAGTTTCCATGAATATGGACTACAAATTTTGTTATAAAGTTCAAATTTGTGGGAGCCTTAGTTTCCTAGTTATTTGAAAGAACGTTAAAATATATAAAAAACATCATAACTTTAGAAGTAGCTATTGATAGGTATGCGGTTTTCAGATTTCGGTTTTCGTAAATATTATCCTAAAATTTTGTTATAAGGTTCAAATCTTTCAAAGCTACAGTTTTCGAGATATTTTCATTTCCTTTTAACATAAAATAATTGATTGTATGGCAGACCATCCGTGCTTTCTAGCACCAATTTTTTTAAGGCAAGTCAATTTTTTGCTATATACCAAATAGTTTTTACGCATGAGAATTTCCTTCGAAAATATCATTTTTTAGTTATAAAATGGTTAATCCTTATTTCTAAATCTTCAGCCATACTTTATTTTCAGACAACCCTTTTCCATTTTTTGTTGCCACTCCAGTTATTTTCATCTCTGTTTGTTCAAGAGAGCACTAAGATGGTACACTGCATTTCAAATTGCTGCGGACCGGTTTTTTGACACTGACAATGACAGTTCCATTTAGCTTCTGTGTTTAATTGTCAGCCGCCATATTGAAATTGGTCTGGAGAATTTGAAATGAGGTGTAATATGAGCCATAACTTTGGTAAAATTCTTGGTAAATTTTTAGCAAATAACTATTATATTTCCACCACTGGTATAGGATTTATTTACCTCATGGCCTCAATAACTTGCTAGGCAATGTCAAAATTACTTTGATTTTTGTCCCCAACTTGGGAAAAAGACAGGTAGTTTAAGGTAAATTTTATCTCTTCTAAACTTTCCAAGTGTGCCTAACAGAAGGTATATTTCCAGTAAAGTTTGACCTTAAATGGTAGTTGGGTAGGGGTTTTCAAGGTAAGATTTCAAAAATGTATAGTATTTTTGCTGGATTATAGAGATTTTCGGAGGCGAGCATTACGAATTTTCAATCACATTTCAAAAATTATGAAGTTAACAGCTTCTTAATGGGGGTGGGTCCCACCTATAAACTATCCGAATTGATTCAAAATTATTATATAGGGGTTTCGGGGCCTAGGATCGTAAATTTTTGGTCAGATTTTAAAAATTATAAAGTAAGAGCTTCCACCCATTGTGTGTTTAAAATTAGTGGTATAACTGAGAGGATATTAATAGATGTTTCACTACTGCATTCCTTGGACTTCGTAGGCTTTAACATCAAAATCGGTTCACAGAACAAAAGTTATGAGCATTTGAAGCAAAAAGTTTTATAGTAGAAATTTGGGAAAAACCGCAGGCAAACTTATGAACAAAAGTCAATTTATTTTTAAAACTATTTACACTACAAAATTAAAAAAATATAATTTGCTGACCCCGTTTTCATCATGCTAGCAGAAATTACTCGAGAGGTGACCATTGATTAATTTTCTGCAGTTATGGCCGACAATTTATCTCGCTGCTTGTATTCCTGGCCAAACGAGGAAATTCGGGCCAAATTAATGGTTTCTATATAAATGTCAGTTCTGAAATGTACGTAGGGGCTGCAGTGGCGTGTTTCTTTCTTGTAGGAAGGATTTTTAAAGCGGTTTGACGGTGCTTCAAAAACGACTTGAACTGATCTTGCAAGTGAAAAAGAGATTTTTTTTTAGTATGACGAAAAATCAATATTTACATTCTATAGAATGCACAATAGGATCGGTCGACTGCACTAAGAAAAATATCCACTAATCCTAAGTAAGAATTCATTAGCTCCAAGTAGAAACTTCATTTAAATATGAGACAAATGAACTGTCTTCTTACAATAAGTTTTCTCACCTACTTAAGGTTACAAAATAATATATTAACCATACGTAAAAACTTCACTTACCGTAAGTGAAGTATCTACTAACCGTAGATCTATAGTGGCGCAAAACCAGCATAACTCCTAAAATATGGCTTTAAATATAATAAAAAATTTATTTTTGAGCTCTAAAAAACATGTCTTATCATAATACACCCTAAGAAAAAAAAAATAAAAACAAATAATAAAAAAAAGTGCGATGCGCCGACGGAGTTCGAACCGACAACCTATAAGTTGATAGACCAATGCTTTATCCACTATACCACGCGCTTATAAACAAACAGGTTGAAACCGCGGAATATAAGCATTTAATCAGATAATTTTCGCGTTTGGGGGATATATATGGACAAGCATCTCTAAACTAAGGGTTAACGGGTTCGTTTTCGGTCACCGATTTTTTTTGAGTTTTTTTTTACCTTTATTCCATCATGATTTCTCTATAAATAAAAAAATTATCGTTGCAAATGGGAGTGTCGAATTCTTGTGATGCCAATACGTTGAAAAATCATTATAGGCATGCACTATTATTATGATGAACATATTTCCGCATGATTTTTCAATATTTGATGCCTTCTCTTGTCCTTAGTAGAACAATTTACTAACCGCGCGTAAGTGAAGGGAAAGTTAAGTGAGTTGTCGCATATTGGTAAGTAGATAAATCATTAAAGGTTAACAAACTAGTAGAAAAATTCACTAACCCTAAGTGAAGGGAAAGTTAAGTGACTTGTCGCATACTGGTAATACTGGTATAAATAACTAAGGGTTAACAAACTCGAGATCGTTTTACTTGCAGCTATTGAATTCTTCACTTGGAGCTAATAGAAACTTTACTTACCACTAGCAAAAAAAGCTAAGTAGGCACTTTACTTGGGAAGTTTTTCTCTTTTTGTTTTGGTAACGTTAGATTACAAACTCAGAAATAAAGCAACATTAATAAAAATGTTTTATTCGTTTTAAATTTATTTATTATTTTTGTCCTTTATAATTGTTATCTTGCATAGTTTATTTTAAAGTTTTTTAAAACCCGTTTAGTTATTAAATTTCTATGTATTTAATATTAAAATTTTTTAACATGATGTCTCTTTCTGTGTCGGCCCTGTTTTGAGAAACAAATATATTGGTCTTTTTTTTCCCTGATATTAAAGATAACTGTCATAATTTCTAATTTAAGAAAAAAATTATTTAAAAATGAACCTTTAATAGGCACTAAAAAATCAGAGATATGGGTATAGTCGGCTAAATTTTAATAAGTCGCATTTAGTTTGTTTTTATCTGTGTTTTAAAAGGGTTCAATGTAGTTAAATACATTAAAAGTAGTATAAAGTACAAGCTAAACGCACAGAAGAAAGAAAAACATATAGTGACTACCAAATTACAAAATAAATTCGAAAACATCAATAATGCGACTTATTAGACCTTAGTTGAGTATAGTTGTCCCAAACCTCTGCAAAAAAACAAGTATGAAAAGCAGGATCGGTAACGACTTTATTTGAAGCGGCTTAGTTCGAAACTATTAGTTTACCCTCAGGGTATTTATTCTTGACTGTCGGAAAGGTGTAGGGAGCAAAACTCTCCCGGGGAGCGAATTAGGGAGTAGTCAAAATCAAGTGATATATCGAGGGAATGCCGCGTTCTCCTAGTTCAATGTAACATTAAGCCAGGGAGTCGAATATTTTTTTTTTAACTCCCTAGTATGGTGCCCGGGAGCGCTCTCTTCTCTCACATTCCACAATAAGCACACAGGTTTACTAGGTGTTGGGTGGGATTAGTGCGTAAAAAAAAATAATAATTTAAACTTTAAAACATAAGGGGATGAACCCTTAGAAGAATCTATTCTCAATTGTAGATTTTGAGAAAAATTTCATTCTTTAGACATTTAAAATGCTGTGATATAAACTAAACCAAAATTTTAACAGTTAATGATGTTCTAGCACCACTGTCATAATTTTTTGAAGTTTAAGCAGAAAGTTCTTTAAAAATTTTTAAAAGTGGGTTATTAGGTAGGCCTCCAAAAGGGTTAAGGTGTAATCTAGTATCAGTTCTAGATTTATAGCCAAAATCATGTTTTAAATACGCAGCAAGTGCAAAAATTTTGAGAAGATTAGACTAAAAATACCATTTTTTACAGGTTTTAAATGTTACTGACTTAAATTAACATGAAAAAATTCCTCAAGAATTGGGATCCTTTAAATACAATTTGCGAAATGTTTAAAAAAGTTGGGTTGGATTGGATCAAAGAGGAAGGTTCCTCACAACCCAACCAAAGAAAGTAAATGTTAATTTAAAAGTGAGGGGACCAGAGCCTCCACTGGTCGCCCCCGACACGACGCTGCTGAAGAAAACAAACTCGAGGGTGGCTCGGTAATGCACTTTGGTGTACATGCCGCCCGATGGCATTGCGTGGCATTGCGTGGCATTGCGTGGCATTGCGTGGCATTGCGTGGCATTTTCAGGCATTAAGCATTCTGAGACATTTTTAACAGAAAAATCTGGTAATAAATGCAGTTTGGTGTGTACACAAACTGATGACCGAGGCATCGCTCGAACAAACGACAACTTTTTGCATAACTTTTTAAATCTTTGCCATTTTAAAATATCTAAATGATTTTTTTTTATTTTCATTGTTTTTTCTGGTGCTGTCATTTTTCTCGAAAGATTTAAAGTGCAGTTGAAAACACACCTGATTTTTAATAAAAATTGTAAATTATCAACTCTTTACTATGGATTACATCATACCCTTTTATATTTCCCTTCTTTAACGGAAAAAAACTAATTTCCTTTTTTCTAAAAGCCTCGGCCATCCTGGAACAAGAAAATCAAGAATTTAATAATACTTGATTTCGCATTTTTATTTTAATTAAAATTAATAGAAAAATGCGTAGTTCAAGATATAGGCCCTCTATATATTTGACATTTATTATTTTACCAGAGGTGGGCAACTCGTATTACTGTCTCTTTCTAGTTTTTTTAATATTTGCATGTAAAACCCATTTCATGAAATGGACGGATGGTTTGTTGTCTCTTTTTATAATTTTCTCATACAGTTTTTAAACCATCGATTTTTTTTTGGTTAGTAAAATATGTCAAGTTTTGACAAAAAAACACAGTGTGGTAAATACCCAGTTAGATCTTAAAAATTTCAATCATAAGTAAAATAAATATAAAGAATCTTTAAGATCTATATTATTGTTACTCTTTTTCTTGAAATAAAAGACAGGAACATAATAACCAAAATTTTTAAAGATTTTTTTTTTAATTTTTGCCTGCAGCGCATTTAAGGGTATTTTTCAAAACAATATTCAAATAAGAAAAGATATGAGACTACACTAACTCAACACTTACCAAATTGCCCCTCTCCCGTCCCTTCAGTTCAAGAACTCAAGCAGGCACATATCTAATTTTCCTAAGATTCTCCTTAGGGATAGGATTTCAATAAATCAAACAGAAATGGCATAGAAAGTTCTGCGCGCACAAAAGAAACAGGTATATTGAGCAATGGTGCCAGTTTGTTAATATCTCCGGACTGCTTTCATGAGAAAAAATTGTCGCCACTCTTTCATTGTGAGCATAAATCATAGTTGCAATAATAACCGTTGACAAGATGTCTGCAAATTCTGCTAGATGGCGGCCACACCATGAGATGATCGAGGAAATACTAATAAAAATTAGATGTTTTCAAGTCCAAACCACAGCTTTTTCTTGCTTAAAGGAGGCGGCAGGGTCCATTATTTACGATACTGAGCGATAAAATCGTGAGGTTGTTAACATTAGAAAGAAATATCTCCGCTTTTAATAAAATTTCTTTCCATTCTGTTCTACTAGTGACATCTATCCGGAAACGGCCAAACCATGCAGCTAGTACTAGCAGCCAAAGAAATCAATAAACGGCGCTGTTTTTCTGCAGAGCTTTTTGCTTGCGATATTATTGATTTTAAATAAAGCTGGCCCTACACTACATTTGATATTTTCGAGGTGTTTTATGACATGATCTCGAAACATGTAGCGAACCAATTCTTCAAAACTAGCGGGAGGGTAAAAGCGAAAAATAAGGGGCTGCCAATATTTGTAATACCCAAAAAGGGGTGAAAAGATTTATTTTGCTCTGTTTCTTTACAAAAAACGTTTTTTTACGAAAAACTTGAGCTCTACCACTTTTTTTATTTTTTCTTCAACTTTCTCGAAATTTTCGTCATACCGTAGAAAAAAATTATTTCCCCCATGGTCATACTCTACTTTTATTCGGAAAAATTTGAAAACTGAGACGGGATCTTGGTTTCGAGTGAGAAGATAAAGGGCGCCGCAGGCAAAAATTTTTCAATTAAATTAGCCGAACGCAAAAATGTTAGAAAAACAAAGCACGAAATAAAAATGGCGCCGCTTACAATTTTTTTTTAAAAAATTACGTAATTACGGGAACGCAAGGAAATAGGTCTAAAGAGTATAATTTTTAAGAAAAAAATATCAATTTTCTCGCTCTCCTCCACTGGGACTACAGAGGCCGTGCACAAATTACGTTATGGTCATAGGAGGGAGGGGGGTTACAAAACGTTACGTAGAGGGAGGGGGGTTTTTGACAGCGTTTGCATTTGTGTGAAACTAAGAAAATTTGGAATGAAAATAAGTGAAGTTTTTTTTGGGGGGGGAGTAGTGGTCTTGAAATCGTTATGTAATATTAGGGGAGTGGCGTGGCAAACCGTTACAAAACATTACATAGGGAGGGGGTCAAAAATTGGTAAAATCACCGTTACGTAATTTGTGCACGGCCCCACATCTCCTTTTTGATTTCGAATCAAAGTGCAAAAGCCGGGTTGGACGTTCGAATGCATCAACCCGTCCTATTTGCTTGATAAAGTTTCTACGGAAATATCTCAGTCGATTTCTCCGGCCGTGTATGAACGCTTTAGGTTAGGCATTTGCATGTATCTCAGTCCCCAGCCTGTAAACAGTGCGTAAGGACAATGGTTACAAAATGAAAAGCCGAAAAATATTTTTTTTTTACGATATCTTTCATCAGTTTGGTATTAAAGTCGAGCAAAAACAATTTTTATTCCAGTCCTAAAGGTATGATAATAAAAAACATTAGAAAACAACAACCTGGAATGGATTTACTACGTGTAAGATGTAGTGACAACATCGCCCCATGCCCATCCTTTTCTGCCTAATGTGCTTTTCCGTTTGTCTGCGTCTTATACACGGCTGCTTAGTCCCCTAAGGATTTGCTTAGGAACCCTGTATAAAAATTTGCCATTCATCTTTTTATTGGTGATTGTCTTTTTAGGAAATGCAAACATAGATTTTCCGTTACTTTTCGTTGTTGTACAACCACGGTATGCACAAGCATAAGCCATTATATTTAAAAATAAAAAAAATAAAAAAATATGAATCGCCTTAAATCAAACCAGAGATAAACTTACCTTACACCTCTTATAAAACTACTGATATTTAACAGGAGGGGGAATTTGCGGATAATTAATCCCAACCCATAAAATTTCACTATTTTTCTGTCCTTTCAAATAAAAAAAGTACTTTTAATAATCATAATGAACGTTACACAAGAAACTCTGACTTAAAATAAACCAGTAAGAAAGAAATCAATAATAAGAACAACTTTTGTAAAATCACACATAAAATAAATCAATTAAGAAAACCAAAATTTAAATCTGTTAGTAAATTAACTCCCGGCCTATTACGCTAGTTTTCCGTTCGACTGCTAGAAAATAAAAAAAGTCATCAACTTCCGGAACAAATAGAGATAGATTTTATTGAACTTTATTCCGCACATGCGCCCTCAAAAAGTGTACCCAAGCTGTCGCTACTCTGTGGTTTGTTATACTCGGATGTTATTAAACTAATCTTTTTTACCTCGCATATTCGACTATTTTCGTTAGTTTTCCAGTTTAGCAAATCCATGCCCTCTTTTTATTTTTCTTGCGTTTTTTTTGCATTGGACAATAATAGAACAATACAATCTTTTTTACCTGTCAAATTTGGCTATTTTCGTTAATTTTCGAGTTTAGCAAATCTATGCTCTCTTTTTATTTTTATTGCGTTTTTTTTTGCATTGGACAATAGAACAATACGAAGTCGTCCGCGCCAGTATTTTTAAAGTTTTGTATTTTTAAAATTTGTTGGAGGTTTTAATTTTTGTCAGTGGTTGCCAACCAGCACTGCCAACACACAAAAATTAAACAACAAACCAAAAGGGTTTTATTATAAATCTGTTTCGAAACTTAATCCTACTAGATAGAAGGTATAGGTAGATATGCCTTCTTAAACAATTAAAATATTTCTTATAATTTAACATAAATAATTTATTGCTTAAAATATTTTTTGTCAAGCGCACATAAATTTATTTATTGAATAAAAAATAACGCGTCTGACCAATTGGCACATAACAATATTATATTTAATGCCTATTGCAATGATGGTAAATATATGCATAAGCCACAGGGGCATTTGGAACAACACATCCACATTTAAAAGTTTTCAATACTTAAATAAAATTTTATAAATATTATTTCAAAAACTGGTCATCAACAATAACCAATAACGTAGTTATAAAAATAGCGTTTTTTCCGTAACGTTTGGAGGAATTAAGATGTGTTCACACGACACACGACTAAAAAATGTATTTTTAAACAATTTTCAAGTTTATTCTTAGAAGGTGGTGAGACAATGATAGAACTATTACTTTTATTTATTTTATTCAACACATGACAGTTACGACCGTCACCGTGTGTTATAATCCATAACTCACTAGTGAGCTATGCATTATAACTCACGTTCATATTTAAAGTAGTCTATTTATTTATTACTATTACAAGCAGAATTTACATTGCATACATGAAATTAGAGGAAAACGCTATCGATTTATTCGAATTTGAAGTCACTGTAAAATTCGTTGGTTCATTGAAATCAGACGCTCCCATACCGGCACAGCTGCTTATAGTGCTGGAAGACGGCGACGCATTGGAACCTTGTATTTTTTCTGCAATTTGTATTTTGTTATGCACCGATTTTTCTAGGTATCCTTCTGCTACAGTCGAGGACTTCCATCCTCCGTGGCGCTTCAAAGTAGTCATGTTAGCCCCTGCATTGGCCAAGAGTCTCCAAAGACTTTCTCAGGCAGTGACCGGTTTAGAGCGCTGTTGGGGGGGTTGACTTTAAGTATGGGGAAACTTCTCGATTTCTTGGTTTTAGTGTCTGGCAAAACTACGTGAAAATATCTCCCTTTGTCTTGAATATTTTCTATTTTCAAATTGACCAATTCATCGCATCTACAAGCACCTCTAATCCCCATTATCAAAGCCACTTTCATCAACAGGTACTCGTCGTCGGGAGTTTCGTTCAAAAACTTCGTTATTTCAGATCGTTTTAATGTCTTGGACTTCTTTGTTTTGTATCCCTATGATTTGCTTTTAAAAAAGCTTGTTAAGCTATTAACACACCATGCAACTTTTTTATGCATCAAAACAGGGCCCGCTCTAGCCCATACGCCGCCCCCGGTCAAAATGACAAAATGCCGCCCCTTAGATCATGCATGCATATTTTTTCATATATTTTTTATACTGGGATTCTCCATCCAATCAGGATCAACTACGCAGTGTTTGCCAAGATACGCCATGTTAAAGCATTGGACATTCACAAAAACAACCATTTAGTTTTTAATTAAGAAAAAAAGGTATATTAAAAAAAACGTAATATAATTAACGTGTAAATGCACAAACTAAATCTAGGACTATTCTATAAAAACTAAGCACAATAACATCAACTATCTAGGTACACTCAAGTTACAAGAAACTCTTCTTTCGAACTTTTATTTCTGCAAATTTTTTTTATTGTATCTTTTAAATCTACTCGATCAACAATTTACGGCCCATTTAAAAATTTTCTAGCATAGTTCGCGCCACCTGTGATCTACTATGTAACTAACGTTTTTATTGTTTTTGGTATGTTTTTGGTTACTGCCTTTTTGTTTTTCATTAATATTTTTTTATGTTTAGTTACTTCCAAAATTGGAATAGGCATAAACGTTATGATTTTTTTTAAATTTGATGTTAGAATCGTTAAATTAGGCTTCATATACGATTGCGTTATTTTGATATGATGGCCCCCAAGCACTCAATAAGATATTCTATGGACTAAAAAAAGTAATATAAAATTAGATTAGCTTGTTTTAAGTATTAGTTGTATTTAGGATTAATAGTTTTTAGGTTTTATTCCAGAATGACATATGATTCTTTCATTAGATTGCTATTTTTATATGCTATTCCATCATATCAAGTAGTTTGATATGATGGCACTTTTGAGGTAAAATCAATAAAAATTGATAAAAAAATAATAAAGACCGATTTGGTTCAATATGAAGCGTTTTTCATGAAAGTATACTGAAAAATAAATATACGCTAAGTTTTGTATTGATATTACTTATATTAGCCGTAAAAAAATGCTAAAGAAAAAAAGGGGGCCATCATATCCACACTTGCCCAACCATTTTCGAGTTAAGTTAGTTCTATAAGAAAAAAAATTAATTTGAGTTATGTCTTCGAAACAGAAAAAACTAATTAAACGGCTAGACTCATTAAAAAGTCTATTAAAAAGGTTCACCACAATGTCGAAGTTTTTACAATAAAGAAATTATAGACAATGTCACAAAATACAGACTTTTCAGAAACACCCCTACAGAGTCCTCACATTGAAATAACATATGTAAACTTCACTTAAAATTTAGGCCCCACAAATGGAGGTCGGTTTTTTCAATCTCTTCTAGAAATACCCTTAACCCCCCAAAACCATAAAATTTTCGACACCCTGCACTTACGAAAAAAATAATCTTAACCAGTTTTTACCTTTCCAGACCAGAGGTATTGGTTTCACCAAAAAATAACTTTTGCAAATTTTATGAAAAATGTGTAATTGGGTCAACATAAGTCTAAATCAACAATAAGAAAAAAGTTGTATGTCCGTCTGTATGTGTGTATGCGTCTGTATAAACGATTTCGCAAAAACGGCTTAACCGATTTATATAATTCAAGGTAATAAACAACACGCATTAACATGTTATTCTTAAATATTCCTGCTTCAAACAAGTTGCAGCGCTGCACAAAATATTGCACCTACCTATCTTTTTCTTATTTAATTAAAACTATCATTATGTTTTTTTAATTATGGATTACCAGGATTACCACAACTTTTGTATACTTTCCTGTTATACATAATTGAAATTCCTAAATACGAAATGTAAAGAGCGTTTTAATTTTCGTCAAAAAAATTGATGATTACTTAGAAACTATTTAAGTTATCAATATTTTGTCACATTCACAGTCAAAATGCCGCCCCTTAGATTTGCCGCCCCGGACAAATGCCCGGTTCGTCCGGCCTTAGAGCGGGGCCTGATCAAAGTTTGTTTTCACAGGTTAAAAAAATATACAAGCAGATTGTGTCTCCTTTTAACCTGTTATTATAAAATTTGATGCATGGAAAAGTTGCATAGTGTGAACTGGGCTTTAGTTTGTAATTTTTTTTGTAAAGGTGAATAGTCGAACGAATTATCGAGTATTTGTTCCATAGCGACGATGGGGCTTATTTTTTTTGCAAATGAAAAAATAAGCCAATAGAACATTTTCATCCATATCTTTTACCTTCCGTGCATTCATCCAAGACTCAAAAATTTTGAACTCGTTGTCGTAAGAATCTCGGGACTTTTCTGGCAAAATCTGCATCGCTGCTTCTTCCGCTTCCGTAAGGATATTCTCAGGAACGTAATTTTCATCGGTTTCCTCCATATTCGATACGTTTTTTTCTTCAAAAATGTTCTCCTCTTTTGCAGGGAAAACTGGCAAGTGTCAAAATTTATTTAAAGACTTGCTAACAATGTATCATGCCCGTGGCAACCAAACAAACAACCTAATTTGACCAAAATGTAAAAAAGTACCTTATAAGTCATTCTGACATTTATAGGGTACTGAGTACTGAGCAAGTAGCTTTGATTTGATCACAGAGCTTATTAATTATTATCTTATAAAAAACGGTTTCTTGTATGTTTTATTGTATATGTGTTATGTTGAAATGTGTCCTAAGTCACTTGAGAATTTATATCACTCGGCCTGACGGCCTTGTAGTATAAATCTTTCTTGCGTGACTTAATTTTAACATAACACACTAGTACCATAAATAACTATTAATGGTTTTCGTGTAATAAATAGGGCCATATAACTATGAGGTACTATAACGGCCCTGCCCTTGAATTTTAAGAAAAACAACTCTAGCGATAGTAACTCTCCTAATCAAGTTAGCCTGGAAAAAATGCGACGGCTGCAAACTGCGTCAGGCGTGCGCAGTAGATTTTTCGCCTTTGGCCTTGCCCAGAGCCAACCCTGATTTTTACATTATTTTCTTTGTTTTTCAAGGTTTGCGATCCTTGGGCCATTATATTATCTCTCTTAGTTATTTTATTATTATTATTATTATGGGTGCCGATATCAAAAAGAGGTATGTCCCAGAATTACGGAAAGTCGTCGTTGTTTTCATGGTCTGGTTTTTGTCATGCTACTGGTAAAGGAAAGAAGGATTTCCCGACAAAACCTTTGAATTTGTGGGCATACTAAAATCACGCTGGCATTTATTATAAAATACATCAACTAAATTTAATTTTTTTAAAAATAACAACCAAAAACAGCTGATTATGACGTTAGTGACAATGAGCGAGGCTCACCGATTGTGTTGATGTCACCAAGTAAAGTAGATGAATTTACGATCTCGATGTTTTTCATTGCTGAGCTCATCAGTAAATTTAAATACTCGCCCTACGTTGCTTATGTTACATAAACAATAGACATTTTAAGTTGGTCATAGGACATAATCGTCAACGTGGAATATAGCGCAATATTTAGGTCAGTCAAGCCACAGCCCCCCCCCCCTCCCTCCGAAAGATATTCGAGTTTTGATATGCTTATAATTTCGAACCAATTTTGAACCACTTTTAAAAATTTTGAACCACACTTTCCTGGTTTTTTTAATATTCAAAATGGGGGGTGCAGCCGGACGTCAAGCTACACCCCCCCTCATTTAAAGCGTAGAGAAAAAAGAAAAGCATCTATTCCAAAATTAAAACTAATTTTGAACTCCTAACCATCAAAAATAATTTCGAAAAATCCACTAGTAACCATGTTTTTTAAAAGATATGGTGGGGGTGTAGGTTGACGTCAAGCCACACATCCTTCAAAAAATTTCGAACTATGATATGCTTATAATTTCGAATTAATTTCGAACTAACTTTGTACAACTTTAAAAAAATTTGAACTACCCAAATTTCTGTGATTTTTTATATTTATTCAAAATGGGGGGTTTAGCCAATTGAAGTCCAGTCAGTTTGGAAGGCGTAGAAATATATTAGAAACGACCAGAAATCACGTAAGAAAAACTACTTCCATCTTTGTTGGACTTTTGGTACCTAATATATGCATTTATAAAGCACCTCATTTTTCCAATGGTGCTTCTTAGCTGATGCGGACTATATGACCAGAGAAATTCTTTTTGGTCATATAAGAACTTCGAAATTAGTTCTTAATTTTGGGAAAGTTTTTCAATTTTGGGAAAGTGGTTCAAGATTAGTTCGAAATAGGTTCAAAATTATAAGCATATTAAAACCAGTGGCGGTCCCAGCCATTTGAAAGGGGGGGGCTGTTTCGATACGAAAAAAAAACTAGAATAAAAGCATAGCTTTTATGACGAAGATATCAATATATGCAAACAAAACTTAGTCACTACGCGGATTTGGCCCCAAATCTAGGGAGGGGGGTACTCAGATTTTAAGTTGTTTATTCCATACATTTTTATTTTAAAAAATGTTTAAATGCGAAGAAAGTTCATAAAATTGCCCTGAAAAATGCATTTTTTTATTTAAAGTTAAACTAAAATTGTAAATATATCAACGGTTTCAAAGCGCAGCGGGCGAAAAGTTTTAAGAAAATTACACTTAACACAAAATTAAACGAATACCGTAAATATCAAAGGAGTTATTGCGCCGCAATTTATGCTCTACTTTTGATTTTGCAAATTTTTTCGTAAAAAAATTAAATCCAGGGTGGGGGTGTAATTACCCCCCTAACCCCCTGAAATCCGCGCTTGAGTAACCTCGTATAATTTTTTCAGTTATAAAAACCATACATAACAAACAAACCACAAACAAAACTTATTAGCTAAACACTTTTTTTTTTGAGGACTAAAAAGCTTTTTAAGTTGAAATATTACCTTTTATATTGAAATATCTCAAAAAATATAAAATGCTTTATCTCAAAAAAAAGTTCGTTTCCGTTTTTTTTTGGGCAAAACGGTCAATAACTCGCTCAATGTCAATTTCAATATGTCTGTTGATATGCAGCAACGCTAAGCCCCACAGACGAATTTCCATCATAGTGTTTTTAAGTACTTTTGTTTTCAATTTTCTGAAACAGGGGAAGCTTCTTTCTGACGAAGCATTACTAACAGTGAAACATCCAAGAATGTTTTTATTAACGGAAAAATATCGTCACACTTGTTCATTACCTCGAAAACGTAAGCTTTTGCCTACTTCTGACCAATATTTTTTCCAAATATTGACTTCTCCTATTAAAAGTTCAAGAATTTGTGTTTTGTATTATTCAAACAGTTTATAGTATTTGGAAACCACATTAGTTAATTTTGCCTTGATTTTTGCTTCACGTTGTATAAAACTTGGTATGAATATGTTCAGGTAAAAAATACTTAGAGACTCGTTATTTAACCTTGATTTTATTTCCGACACACAGACCTACACCTCCGACATGATTTTTTCTAAAACTTGTTTATAAATAGAAATTCTCTAATAATGTTCTTCACTTCTGTATTTCCAATATCGTGGTTTTTGCGGCAAGTACGTCATGCGTTTGTTGTGTCTATTCCAAAATATTGTGGAGGGATTCTAGAATGTCTTTAAAGAAACGTTCTGCAATTTCTCGTTTTTTCTCCAAAGACTTACCACCAGCATCTTTGTGGTCTACTTTTTTCTGCCGCCCCCCTGGGACCGCCACTGTCAAAACTCGAATATCTTTTTTTATTTTGGGGGGGGGTATGGCTTGACTGATCTCAATATTTTGTCTTCCTTTTATATGTAAAAAAAAGACTTCCGACCTTTTTCGTGAAGGTGACGTCTTTAGCATTGTATAACGAGGTCGGTTAAGCTAGGGGGACCACCATAAGGGGCGAAAAAATTTTTATTGCCACCATTTGTTGCTGTTTTGTTGCAGTATTTGTGTGCCATAATTTGTTGCTCATAGGGCCCGACAGTAATCAAAAATAAAAATTATGAAAAAATGTCTCGGAATTTTTTGATGAGCAAAAAACTGTATTTTGAAAATACTGCCCATTCTATTGGTCCAAAAAGAACCTAAAGGTGTTTAAACATCATAAAAATGTCTCCACGAATTTGTTGCGGCAAAATAAAATTTGTTGCTGATGCCGTTTAGAAGAAAATGTAAAAGAATCTAGTCGCGTGACCCTGTTAGCGCAATTTCTCGTAAACTAACTGGGGGCCACGACGCATTGTATGTCATTCGATAGGGCCTGACCGATACTAACTTGTTGCGGCAAAACAAAATTTGTTGCTGTTGCCGTTTGGAAGAAAATGTAAAAAAAACCTAGTCACGTGACCCTTTTAGCGCAATTTCTCGTAAACTAACTAGGTGGCCACGACATATTGCATGTCATTTAATAGAGCCTGATCTGTACTAATTTGTTGCGGTAAAATAAAATTTGTTGCTGTTGCCGTTTGGCAGAAAATGTAAAAAAAAACCTTGTTAGGTGACACTTTTAGCGCAATTTCTCGTAAAGTAACCAGGGGGCCACGACTTCTTGCATGCCATTCGATAGAGTCTGACCGGTACTAGTTTTCTGCGGCAAAGTAAAACTTTTTGCTGTTGCCGTTTGGGAGAAAATGTAAAAAAATCTAGTCACGTGACCCTTTTATCGCAAATTCTCGTAAACAAACTAGGGGGAGACGACGTGTTGTATGTCATTCGATAGAGCCTGACCGGTACTAATTTGTTGCGGCAAAATAAAATTTGTTGCTGTTGCTGTTTGCGAGAAAATGTAAAAAACCTAGTCACGTTACACTTTTAGAGCAATTTCTCGTAAACTATCTAGGGGGCCACGACGGACGTGTTGTATGTCACTCACGTGACAAGGTTTTTGACCTTTTCTCCCAAACGGCAACAGCAACAAATTTTATTTTGCAAGACGTCGTGGCCCCCTAGTTAGTTTACGAGAAATTGCGCTAAAGCGGTTACGTGACTAGGTTCTTTTACATTTTCTTCTAAACGGCAACAGCAATAGTACATGATATATCTAGGGACTAAAGTGGTACTTTTTATCCCAAGGCGAAATGTTTGTAGCCCGACCGGAGGCAGGGCGACAATTTGCTGAAGGATAAAGAGACACTTTAGTCACATGATATATATACTATTTTTTGCACTTTTGGGCACCGTTTTTATTAAATTTTAATTAATTAACAGATCTTCATTATACTGCCTTATAAAAATGTGACAACCAAACTACCATTCACTCTCTGACGTGAAGTCAATTCATATTTATCTGGGGTGCGTTCAGCGGCATCTGGAGCCAAACTAAAATTGGCATTAGCCGTTTAGAAATGGCTCCAGCTTGCCAAAAGTGGTTAGCATATACCGTTAAAGATCGGCTGAAGACATACCAGTTTTGGAGGAACTCGAAAGCGCCGCTAGAATTGGCATCACTTGTTGTTATTGGTCCGCGGACAAGGCTAACGAAAAAAAATTTAGTTGCGAGGTTTTCCTAACTTAACAAATTAAAGAAAATTCAGAAAATCATTTGAAAATGAAAAATGCAACACGTTTCTCCATTTTTTCTTGCATACAATGAAATGTGTAGATACCACACTTGTGGATTGTGAGAAGAATGCTTTTTTTTGCGGACAGAAGGTAGGGAGTAGGCATCTGTTTATAAAAAGCTATCAAATTGTCGTGGTTTAAAGTTCCGACAGTCCCTTTCCTTTTTAAACACAGTGTCCGTGCCTAGCAAAAATACTAAGGATACGACACTCGGCTTTGCGCGTTCAAAGCTGGTTCGGCAATGTCAATACCATTTTTGACATTTTGAGTGGAAGGGGTAAAACCGTTTTTGGTTTGGCTCCAGCCGCCGCTGAACGCGCCCCAGATAATACTTAGTTGCCAGTGTGTAGATAAAGTACTGGAAAACAAATGGTAAGATACAAACAAAGCCTATAGCTGTCAAGATTTTTGCGAGTGTATCCAGAAGTGGAGAAAATGGACATCGACGAAACTGCCGCAGAGGCAATGAAAGCGCTGCTGCCCGCCAAATCAGAAAAAATATACGAAAAACAGTACAACCATTTCCTTCATTGGTGTCAATCTCAAGATGTTGCTTATATAACCCAGGAAAAAGTGCTTCTGGCATATTTCTTTCATCATGCCAAAAACCTCAAGGCTTCAACAGTTTGGTCTCATTATTCAATGACTAAATCGAAGCTGATTGCGGAAAAGTTAATTTATATAGCCTGATAATAAGGAGCGGGACTAAAATATTTTAGGCCCGGGGACTAAAATATTTTATTCCTGGGGATAAAAAGTACAATTTTAGTCCCTGAAATGAGGGACTAAAATAAGTTTTTAGTCCCTGTGGTGTTTAAACAACTTTAGATTCTTTTTGGACCAATAGAATGGGCAATATTTTCAAAATACAGTTTTTTGCTTATAAAAAAATGAGCAATAAATTATGGCACATAAATCAATTTTATAACATTAACCAAACGGAAGATATCGGTGGTCCCCCTAGCTTAACTGTTAAGCGAGGGGGACCACGTTTTCTCGAAAACGGCTGCTGCAGCAACCAATCTTATCTTAGCGCAACAAAACAAGAACAAATGAGCAACAAATCATGGCATTAAAATATTTTGGGCCCCTTAGCTTAACCGACCTTGTATAACGTTTAGACGAGACGCAAGCTTACTCAGTATAACGTCTGATCTATGTTGCTAAGGCAGAGATATCGGAAAAAGTAAAGAAGAAAGTCAAAAGAGATTGATAGATAGATAGATTGGTAATAAGAACGGCCAAAACAAAGACGGCAAGCTAGAAATAAGTTGTTAGAAAATGTAAAAGACAGAAACGTCCGAACCGGCAAATTTCACGTCTACCGCTAAGCACCTCGTACGTGTCATCACCAACTTAAATTTTTTAATGATCCAACGTGAGTAGCGTTTACGCCCTTAATATAGGGGGTCAGAAAATAATTGACCATCTTATCCGAAGCCCCATCTTTGACATTTTTTAAAATTCTTTTTTAGCTCCTTTTCCAAATTTAGTCTAGAAATTTTATTGTAAATTATATAGTGGCGTGGCCAGAAATTGACTTTGGGGGGGGGTTTCATCATTTAATAAAAATCAACTACCTATCTGTGGCAAATTTTTAAAAATTAAAATGAAGGAACGGGAAAGGGGTGGTTTAATAGGTGTTAAGTTAGTAAGCCACAGGCAAAAATTTTGAAAAAATTACACTAAAATGCTATTTTTTGCGTGTTTCAAATGTTGTTAATAAAAAAATTTGCTTAAAATTAAACAAAATTGTAACAATATATAATATTGGTATAGTGCCGTAGGCGAAAATTTTGGCAAAAAAAAACAAAAAACTTTAAAAATTTTGATCTCCTAAGTTTTTTGTAAAATATTTTTGAAAAATTAGATTGGGTTAGATGCCACGAAGGGGTGGGTTGCGGTGGTATATATTCTTTCGTTTCTCACTTCATTACGACCAGGCCTCCAATTTCTAATGGAGAATCCACACCCCTACAGACCTGTTTCATCCTTATTAGGAATCATCAAGGGCGTCATAGGATCGTACCTGGCAGTTGAAGCTACACAGGCACCAGGCACACCTCTCGAATTTAAAACAAAAAGTTTGTAATCCGCGGAGACGTAGTACATGTGTGCGCCTGTGCGCCTGTGAGGTGTGCATGGTGCCTGTGTAGCTTTCACTGCCACGATCAATCCTATGACTCCCTGATGATTTCTAATAAGGATGAAAAAGGTCTCTAGGTGTCTGGATTCTCCATTAGACATTGGAGGCCTCGTCGTAATGAAGTGAGAAACAAAAACGCTTTGTCTGATATGCCACGAGTGTTACTTTAATTTTTATTTGCGGACACGAGATTCACTTTATTGTTTTTAAATGCTACATGAGTGCCAAAAGAGCAATAAATTAGACTTGCTAGAGAAAATGGAAATTACTAAGGTCAAAAAGATCCCAGTGTTGTTGTTTGTGAATGATGTTTTCAGTTTTGAGCCAGGTTAATATTTAACAACCTACAGCAGTAAAAATATTTTAATATGAATTTTATCAACAGCTGTTAAGACATGACAGCGCAGTGATAACGTATCTGCCTTTCATTCAGAACATACGGGTTCAGTCCTTACTCCGGCATAAATACATTTTTTTAAACTTTTATAATTATTTTGTGGTTATATCCTTTACATAACCTAAAAATGTTCATTTGTTTTTATTTGTAAAATGAGGAACGAGTCTCCTTTATTCAAATGTTTTTTATTTTTATTTTTTTAAACTTGTGTAATGTTCTTCATATAAATGTTAATCTCTGCCGTGACGTTTTATATACCAGATAATTACTATTTTTTGCTTACTTTTCTTTTTTTTATTTTGACGGTTCTTGCAATTTGTAGATTTGAAGGTACCTATGTAGGCGAAACACGTGTAACCTACCAAATTTTGAACAAATTTTGTGTTTTGGGACTTTATGACTTTGAGTAGCATTTGAAATTTTTGAAATATCTTTGCTTATTATATATATAATATTATCTTTCACTGTACAGAGAACATAGTGACATTAGCGCAATCTCTACATACTAGGAAGAAACTATTAAGCAGTTTAAAAACCTTAAAATCGCAATCTGACCAACATCGGGCCAGAGTGTAGTCGCCGATGCCGACACACTGCCGATGATTTCTGTTTGCTAGGTAGATTTGTTGCCAAATCATAAATGCGCCGCAGATAAAAATTTTAAGAAAAATTATACTAACAATGCAATTTATTACACGTTTTGAATGCTGGTGACAAAAATTCCTTGGAATGAAACCAAAATTGTAACAATTAATGACGTCATAGCACCGCAGGTAAAATTTTTAAAATTTAAGACATCACACCAAACACATATGTGAAAAACCGGAGTAAAGGGTCAAAAAAGTGTGGGAGCTATAGCTCTCCCTGGGGCCGTTGATTATGATTCATTTATTGTAGATTGGGTTGGACCTCCTGGGGGGGGGTTAACCACCAAACCCCCCCCCCCTGGCTACGCCACTGAATTATATAATTGTTTTTGCAAACATAGCTATTTACTTTAATTAATACAATAAAATGAGAATTGCATGCAAGTTGTCTCTTCTCCTCTCGCTTTGGTGGTACCGTAAGTGAGATGGAAATAGAAGGTTTGCATGCAATTCTTGTTTTATTAGTTCATTTCAAGCAGGCTAAAGAGCTTCTTATCGAAAACAATGCAATTGCATTTTTTGAATAGAAATAGATTTTTATGGCCTTTTGATATTTTATTGTCGTTTTAGCAAGTCAAATAAAGGTCTGCCATTATTTTTCCAAACGGGTTTTTCGATGGCCGTCCCTTTTTTCCATGATGGAGGGTTAAAATATACGTAATATCAGCCAACGTTTCCCTTTTATGCTTGAGTTATGTTTTTTCGCCCGTTCGTCTACGTTTTAACGCGCTCTGTTGATAGTGACAGATTTTTAACAAACCAGGTTTGTTAAGGCGCAATTACACAGACGAACATGCTCAAATAAAAGCTCGTGCAAAAGATCTAAAATTTTTTGCGTGAACATTGTTTTGAGCTTTTCTTTGAACATTTATTTCGGGTAAATTTTTGAGCAAATTATTGCTATCTATTTTGGAAACATATTTTTAAAGATGAGAATAAATAAAATTTCACATCAGTTTTTTATTTCCAAGGGTTTTTTCCTAAAGACAAAAAAAAAGGAAAATTTTTCTTTTCCAAAAAAATTTTGAGTTTTTCAAATATCGGCAAAAAACTCAAAAATTGCACTTTTAAGCGGTAATCCGCGCCTCACGACTATGAGGAGTGGTGGGGAGGGTGATTTTTTTTAAACATTTTTGTAACTTTACTTTACCTTTAGCTTTTATTGTTGTTTTTTAATTCTTCACACCAGATTTACCTAGTTAGTTTAAGGTCCCAAGGGTTGCTTAAAAAATCAAAGAGTTTATGGAAATGGTGAAGATATAGATATTTACTGTCAATTTAATGTAATAATCAAGGTCGATTACTGACACTGAACCAACAGTATGCAAAGGGCAAAATAGCGATTCAAAAGGGTGGCCGGCCTACTACCTGCGAAATCCAAAACGCGGGGGTTGTAGTGTTGGGTTGTAAAAGTGGGTAATAAACTGGTATTATTTAAACCGAACGTGCTTTTGTTCATATATTTGAGATTTAATAAAATGTATACAGGTTTTTTAATTTGCCTTAATTAATATTGTAAAAGACTAAACTAGGAAGTAAAATAAAGGGATATTCTTTTAAACGTAAATTTTTATCATTATATTTTACAGGCAACAACAATAAATAAGTGCCAACTATTATTTGTTTTACTCTCGTTTTTCTTACAACCCCCAAAAAGTTACAAGTATACTGGCATATCCCCTATAAAAATCAGATCAATCGAAGTTGCTTATGACGTAAAATGTGAATTTCGGCATCAAATCGTTTTTCCGTCGGAAAGCACTTGATTAAAAATACCTTATTTCAAAACTTTGTTTTTCTATTTTCACTTAAGTTCAATGAATTCCGATAACAATATATATTTTGAATTTGTAAAGAAATTTTTATACCCCCAATTCTTCAAACAAATTTTGCTTATCATTCTCTCCAAAATTTACGTATTGAACATTTTGCTCAAGAGGCTTGTGTAAAAGTTTGTCGGCATTTCCACATCAAAGGAAAGTTATTTGCCCAATTAGCATTTGAACGTCGGGTCGACGAACTGATGATGACTGATGACGTAGGGAAGCAACGTCGGACCATAGAGAGAATACACCATATCAGTCCTTTGGTGTACTTTACTAGTATTATGAAGACGAAAATTTGATGTTTGTGTTTGTTCCTCAAAATTGAAATGAAATATTGAATATTTTTGACGAGTAGGATTGTCTCAAAAATATCGAATAAAAATAATTATTAATTCAATGGCGCTCCTATTAAATCAAAGGAATTATTTTTAAAAGTGGCGCACCGAGGGGAGGGGTTTTGGGATTACCCCCCCCCCCCCCGAGAAACCTGTTTATATACGATTGGCACAAATAAATAACAGCAGAAATAAAATATATAGGGAATAAAATACAAGAACCTGGACTTTTTTTGCCTGCGCCGCTATAATAACTTTCATTTTTATGATTTTGTTCGTTCGTGCCCGCTATAAAAATTTTTGATTTTTTTTATTTCTTGGATCACCATCAAAATGGTCTTTTTAATGCCATTTTATCAAAACATTTTGCCTGCAATTTGGTGTCAAGAATGGCATTGTAAGTGTCATTTTCGTCTGCGGCGCATTTTACCATTTTTACAAACAAATTAAGGGTAGCTCAAATACCCCGAACCTCATAATTAGTTTAATTTTAAGTTAAAAATTGCTTTTTAAGTGTTATTTTATCAAAAAACTTTTGAACCATGAATTTGACATCAAATTTTGGATAAATAAACAATTTGATTAAACCCCTTTACATTTGAGCCTAGGTCCGCACTTATCAGCACCTGTTTCCTTGGTTTATGGTCACATTTTTACTATTATACAAAATTAAGTTTTTTTATTATTTATACTTAAAACCACCCCGAAGCTAATTCCTGGGTGCGCCACTGTTTTTAAGACAATACTACTTGTCATTCAGGAACTGCCATTGATGCCACTGTAGTGTTTTTCTGTGTAGAGATACATCAAACAGCAATAAAACTACTGTATGAACTTTATTGCCTCTTTTTGCTATATATATGGCAGCCAACGACAAAATAACATTTGTTTGAAAATTTGAGACAATACAGGACGTTTCGATCAGTACAATCAGGTGCAAACTACAATCTATGCCTAAGGCTACATACTTATATACTATGGGAAATCACTCAACCGTGAAGTTTAAGAAGTTGGCTCCGCCCAAGGAGGGGCTTCCGAATATTTTGAATTTCTACATTCGGTTTACAGAAAACACCCTGATTCTGCCCAATAAAGGCAACTTCAAGGAATTTTCGTTTCTTCCACTTTATTCGGTGTTGTTTTGACCATGCGTGTTCGGCGATTCCTGACTTCGTGCTTTCACCTCTTTAGGTATTCGTCTGATGTTCTTTAAGCCTAACAGAACGAACGAATCCCTTTATGGACGTACCAGCCTGCCGCTGGAGGGAGTGATGGAGTTATTGGAGTGCTGTCTACATAACTCATATTTTCAGATGAAAGATAGGTTTTATGCTCAGGCCGTCATGGGTTCAGCGCTTTCACCAGTGGTGGCCAGTATTTATATGGAGTGCTTCGAATCACACGCGGTTGATACCGCAACATATAAACATATAAACCTAAGCTCTGGCTAAGATATGCTGATGATACTTTTATTGACTGGACCGGAAACAACTTTCAGAATTTCACCACATAAATAACATATTTCAGGAACCGAGGATAGATTTGTCAATTTTGATGTCGAAAGTCTATACATCAATGTCCCGATAAAGGAATCGCTAGACATTATTAGATAGAGACAGGTTGATGACGAATCCCTTTATGAATGTACCAGCCTACCACTGGAAGGAGTGATGGAGTTCTTGGAGTGCTGTCTACATAACTCTTATTTTGAGGTGAACAGCCTTATACTTATAACAGATACTATTTCTAAATTTCAGCAAACAGGACAGAGATTACAACACCAAAACCTGGCAAATGCATTCCTTACAATTCCATACATTAAAGGAGTATAAGAAAAAATTCGAAGAGTAGCGAACAACTTTAATATTAGGACAGCTTTTAAATCTAAAAATACAGCCTTCTTAGTAAAACAAAACCAGAGAACAAACAAAATAAGGTATGCATTTACCAAGTTCCTTGTGTTAGTCTTAAAGAATATGAGACGAATACCCAAAGAGGTGAAACAACGAAATCAGGAATCGCCGAAAACGTATGGTAAAAACAACACCGAATGAAGTGGACCGAAACAATTTTTGCACCCGAAGAAAATCAGAAATTGTACTGATCGAAACGTCGTGTATAAATAAAAAAATATAGACAATTGAAGTCCGAAACACAGCGTTAATTTCAGACAAATTAACAGTTACTACATTTTTAAAAATGTGCACCAGTATCTTTTATTTTCTATGCATCCAATATTTCAATATCTGACAAAGAAGCTTTCAATAAGGGCGAGAAAGTGTTTACTTTTTATTTTTGAGTGCGGCGGTATAGAACAAAAAAATGTTTTAATTGTAAGCCCTTGATTGTTAACTATCTCTTAAAATATTTAAAATACATAAAAGCTTTAAAATTTTAGAGAGAAAACTGTAACATGTGACCAAAATTCTAGCTTAATTTACCTATAAATACAAAAAAAAAAATCAAATACGTTAAAACAATTTAAGTTTTAAATTAATTGTTTAAGCAATACCCTCTCCACATAGGCCGATCAGCTCTTATCGTTTTAGTGTCCTTTTCTTCACGTTCGCCGCCATTTTGACAGAAAACTAATGGATTATCTGTCACTTTTGAGTGAAAATGGCGGTGAAGGTGGAGAAAAGGACACTAAATCGGTATGAGTTGATCGGCCTATCTCGAGAGGGTATTGGTTTAAGTTTAAATGACTATTAATGGCCATACTACAGTAGTTAAGTAGTAGTTGGTCAAAGAACGCATGCGTAGACATAGAATATGGATATTAGAATCCCATTTCTCTGGTCTTGCGTGAACCTTTTTATCACCTTATCAAGGCCACGCTTACGGCGGTTATAATAACGTTAAGTAACGTAGTTTAACGACTAGTCCAACCGCTATCGCAGCGAGTTTGGTTGAAGAGAGCCCGAAGGATCGATATATTGGTAATACGAACGTGGCGAACCACAGAAAGCAAGATAGAAAGCTGGCACTGAATGTAAAAGACAGAAACGTCCGATCCTAAAAGATATGACATTGTCACCACAGATCCTCAGTATATTCGATGGAGTAATGTTTTATCGTCCGATATGCGGTTTCTTTCGACCTGACATCGAAACGATGCGATACGATATTGGACGCAGCCACCCTAGATCACTTAAATAACTAATTTGTTAACTAAAAACTTTGTTTTTTTTTTTTAATTTCAAAGAAGGGACGTAACTTTTTTTCAGTGATGGTTCGGGAAACGATCACATCCCCTTACCGCAATGTGGGCTAAAATTAACAAAATAATTCTCTTCTATGTGGTTGAATAATTTAAAGCTATTATTTTTTTTTCAAAGTAAAATATGAAGAGTTTAAGATTTAAACGTTGTTTCTTTTAATGCGTTTCAAGTATCCAAAAAACACTGTTTCTTTTTTTTAGTAAGTATAACAGATACTATTTCCCTCTAATTCTAAAATTACTGAAAAATTCTTGACTACAATATTTTTGAAAAACTTTGTTTTGAGTTGGTTCTATTTATTTATTGCTCCTAAGTCAAAAAAAAGTAACTTATAGCATTATTTACCTAATATAGGCAATGCTTATAGAGATGATGAACAAATATGATGCTGTCATCTCTTGCAAACCTTTAGTATCCAGGCTTGTAAAGCTATAAAGTAATAACATGTTTTTTTTTGTGATTAAAGGGGTTTGCATTTGTATCTGTATCTATTTTTTTTTAAATTTTTATCAATTTTTGATTGTCAAAATGAATTTTGAAATTCAACAAATAAGCAACAAGACACACAATCCTGAAATTTGTTTATGTATGATCTACAAAATTGTGTTCTCCCACTAAAACGGGGTAATTTTTATAAGCTAGATATTTTCTAGATTAAGAAAACATTTTTTTAATAAAACTTTAGTGGCACAAACAAAATATGTACCGTAAAATGGGGTATACTTGGCCTTGAAGGTGAGATTGACCAAATTCTGAATTAATTTAATTTTGTAACTTAGTTTTGGATATGGGTTAGTAGCACTAAATTAAACCAAGAATCAAAACTAAAAACTGCATTTAAATGCCACAGTGACAAAACTAAATTATTTCCACCCAAAATCTCCTTCAATGAAGATCATTAGTATTTATCTGGCAATCTTAAATATTTGTGGATATTTTTAAATTGTTCGATTCTTGTGTTTAATTTTCCAAATACTTAATTTTAATTAAGCTTTTCCTGGTCTGTTGGTTATGGTTATTTACCTAAGAAGTGCGGAAAGTTATACTTTACCGCATGCGACGGCAAGGGCGATAAAGACATCTTACGCATGTGTTAGGTACACAATTTTAACTACAAGCCACAAAAATTCCCAAAAAAGAAATGTAAATATCTTTGTGTATTTTAATTTTCTGAAATAAACATAGTCACTTTACCGCACGGGGTGCGGTAAAGTGCCAGAACGTTAACTTTACCGCATTGAGTGCGGTAAAGTACTACTTTCCGTACGCAAATGCGTGCGTTAAAGTGCACTTTACTTAGTGAATCTTAGTGTCAAATAATATATCATCAGATATCTTTTTTCCTGTTAGTAGTAACTACTAGAGGCCTTCTATACATTTGGCAGTTATTGTTTTACCAGAGTTGGGCAACTTAGTGAATCTTAGTGTCAAATAATATATCATCAGATATCTTTTTTCCTGTTAGTAGTAACTACTAGAGGCCTTCTATACATTTGGCAGTTATTGTTTTACCAGAGTTGGGCAACTCATATTGCCCTCTCTTTCTAGTTGTATTTTTCATATTTGCGTGTAAAAGCGATTTCATGAAATGGAGTGATGTTTTGTTGTCGCTTTTTATAATTTCCCCAGAGAGTTTTTGAAAGATTAATTTTTTTTGGTTGGTAAAATATGTCAAGTTTTGACAAAAAAAAAACAAAAATAAACAATGAATAAACACGAGGTATATATAAAAAATGTAAATAATGGGTAAAATATAAAGACTCCTATTGATCTAAACTTTTGTTACTCTTTTTCTTCTTCTCGGTATATATAAAAAATGTAAATAATGGGTAAAATATAAAGACTCCTATTGATCTAAACTTTTGTTACTCTTTTTCTTACAATAAAACACGGAAATATAATGTGTTATTTATTGTACCTACTGCTTATAGGTCACTTACCTCGCAAATTCGGCTATTTTTATTAATTTTCTAGCTTGGTAAATGCATGTTTTCTTTCCACTTTTCTTGAGTTTCTTTCTCCGTTGCTTGGACAACGGAACAATACAAATTCGTCGAGGCACGTGTTTTTACAGTTTTTGATACATCAAAATTCCATTTTTAAATCGGACGTTTCTTAATAAAAAAATCGAAGTGACCAAATTATTTATTGTCAGGGGTTACCAACTATCATTGCTAACAAATAGTTTGTTCTTAAACATTTTCCTAACAACTGTCAAATCTAGTTGCTCACCTCTGGTAAAACAATAATTGTCAAAAATCTCTCTAGTAACAACCTGTATAAAAAATGAACTCCGCATGCATGATGCGGTAACACTAGAGTTACCGAAGTTCCTAGACATTTTGATATGTGGTAAGATTGAAGGAAAGTGACAATTTTTTGACAGCGTTTGTTGTGACAAATGTTACTGTCACACTTCTCACCTATTCATACAAAATTGGTTATAAAATAATAAGAGCTGAAAGTGAAAAAAATTATAGATTGGCTAAAAATAACTACTTTTTCTCGTTTTTTAGAAATTAGGCATCATAAAATCAGACAGTTTTCTTCAAAACCTTATTCTATTCAAATCTCAAAATGAAAATTTTCTTACAATGCTCTCCTCCTATAGAAATTTATTTCTAAAAATCAAATATCATAATTTACTAAAAAAATACTCCTATTTTTAATATTTCAAAAATTTATTTAACCTAAAAATCAGGTCCTCCTCCAAGCCTTCTCTTCTAATGATCTTCTTTTCTTATTAGACAAAACCTCAGAGTTCCAACAGCTGAAAATAAATCAGTGTTACCACATCACTTCTTCGTTCCCTAACATAACCTATTTTGAATTTGCATGTGGCAATAATTTTTAACTGTAAAAACCAATTATTTTTATTCATAGATTATGATAAATTGATTACATACTAGACACTTACAGTGGGATTTACTAAGATCTAAAATAGTACCCCCCACAGATCTAAATATTTACACCTGTGGGGGGTACTAAAATTTTCAAAAAACACTTACCCATACAGAAAAGACACAAAGTTATTAATTATTTTGTATTGTTATTGCAAAATACCACTGAAAAACTGCTTTTTTCTCAAAATACACCATATTTTGGAAGAAAAAGCCCTAAAACTAATTTTTTTGACAGATTTCAAAATGGCTAATGGCGAATACGCCAAAAATTTGGCACATAATAGCTTCATTGTTTGTGTTTGAGGTTATAAAGTTGGTGATTTTTTAGACTATCTTAGGGGGGCGGTTTAAATTTATAGCCCACAGAAAGGATTGTTTTGTGGCATTTGGTAATAAGTTCGTTTATAATTTCCCTAAGTAACTATTTTTATAAGATTAATTTACCTTATTTAATATCCCTAGTTGTTCTTTACTCAATAAAACACCTCCTATTTTGTCCAGAAAAACGCCATATTTTAAACTCGTTTTCAGCACACAAAATATATTTATGAGGGCACTACGAGGCAACACAAACATAAGTGAAGGTCACTGATTATGCACCAAAAATACACCAAACAAAAAAACCTAAAACAACTATATTAATTTATTTACAAACTCAAGTAAAACATTGAGGTTATCTAAAAGCTCAGTCAAAAAAACTTTCCTTACCCAAAGCCCACTCATTTTAAAGCTGTAGCTGTCATTAGTAGAGGTTGGTGCAAGCCAAGGTGCAAGCATAGGTAAAAGATCCGAACGCGCTGTTTGCGATTGAACGCAGCGCTTATATTTTTAAACTGACATTTCGACAGGACAGAAATGTAAAAAAAACTTGCATTTAAGTTTTTTAATACATTTCATAAATAAAAACACCTTTTAAATACATACAAAATTAATCTACTCCTTATTTTATTAGTACTCATCTAAATCGTTGTGTGACATCAAGTATTAATTAGAAAAATTAATTAAGAAGGGTAAGTTTTAATTAGAGTGACATATAACCCCAATGTTAATTTATTCTACAGTGTTTACTATTTAAACACGGCGTAGGTTTAAATTTTTTAATTTTCTTTTCTTCTAAACTGAAAATTTCCTATTAAATCCAACAAAGGATTGTATTAAGATGATTATTCAATAAACAAATTAATTAAAATTTTTCCTATAAATCAAACTACGTCCAAAACTCAAGAAGGTTCGTTTAAAATACTAAAAACCAAAAATTTCACTTAAACTTAGGACCGTTTTAAAATTTAGTAAATCCCACTGCAAAAGTAAAATATAAAAAAAGTGCTTAATCCTTGTCGTATCTCAGTGTGCATGCTCAAAATGCCATACGGCTTTACGTCTCATCCATAAAAATTGAAAGTTGCACATAAAAAGGTTGCTTAGTCGTAATGCAAATAAACAAAATGCAGATAAGAAATAAATAGCAGCACATTATTTAGCTAATTTTTTTTTTATTAGAAACAAATAAATATTGATTATAAAGTGGGTACTATTCTTGGTTGTCGGAGGTTCACACAGAGGGCGCCATGGTCGGTACTCGACAGAAATTTTCTCCGCTTGAGCCGTAATCTTTAGCACATAAGCGTGACCGAAATTCTCTGTCATTGTGGTACACCTAGCTGATGTCCCTAATAAGGACGAAACGACGTCGTCCTAGGTTCTATCCTGTCAGCAATCGAAATTCAAGAAGTTCATTTTGCACTGAAGTAAAAAAACTCTTGTTTTTTCGTTACATTTACAGGACCACAGCCATCTTAGGTTAGGTTAGGTTTGTTATGTGTGGTGCAATTTACAGCTTCCTTCACTGAGACCTGAGAGATCTATTGTTACTCATTTCCCCCCTACCCCACTCACCAGACCGGTCTGATGAGCACCCCCTAGGAAGGCAGTTTTCTTTTCCTAGAGGGATTTAGACCTAAACCCCTTTGTTGGGTCTAGGGATCTTTAACGTGCTCCACTATCAATATATGGATTACACGGGACCGTCCTCTCCGAGGGACGGCATGGAATCGAATTAGCCTGCCCTCTAGCTAACTCGGCCTACTCTACTTCATACTGCGTTTTACCTTAAACTTACAAAATTCTGTAATTTTATAAGAAAAAGTCCAAGTAGACTACCTGCAAGACCTGGGGCTTGAATTCGGCATCTCCTGCTTGAAAATTGCGGCGTTAACCCCGACACCAAGCAGGCAAGTCACAGCCATCTTCCGTTTGTGTAAATAAATATTTATCCTGCTTAAACAAAAATCCAAATTTAAACCAACTAAATTTTTTTATTTCAGTCAACTATAAAATTAAATAAATCATTTAGTTGATTGAAATCCATATTTATTTGAGTCAGTTAATTTTTTTTTCAGTGTTCCTATTTTTAGGAACTTTACTCAGCTGTTATGGGACGGCGCTCTT
Organism: Oxystoma pomonae; assembly: GCA_963921995.1. Taxonomy (NCBI): domain Eukaryota; kingdom Metazoa; phylum Arthropoda; class Insecta; order Coleoptera; family Brentidae; genus Oxystoma; species Oxystoma pomonae. The sequence continues at coordinate 72,129,295 of OY998166.1, read as the reverse complement.
CTTGGTTGCTGGGACTATCCAAAACCTACGGTCGGGTATACGGCCAGAGCTTTCTTGTGTGTTCATAATGTGGGCGAGTAAATTCATCTATGATTCTTGGTAATATTTATTGGGTTCTTAAATTACCTGACTGATTCTACCAATTCTTCGTTTTTTTGTAGTTATTGTTTTGTTGTCAAATTTTTTAATGTTGTTTTAATAAAGATTGTCGACTTGATAAGAAGTCGCGTTAAAACTATTTGAAAGCCAGTTTTCCAGGACTAATGCTGGGTTTATACAGCAAAATAAAATAATTTAATAATAAGAAAACCCAATAAAAAACCATATTTTTGATCACATGATCACGTTTGACCAATCGCAGGGCTAATTTTTATTTCTTGTTTTATTTTATTTGCTGTATAAACCCAGCATAAGGAGATAAATAAATCTTCAATTTAGGATGTTATAATATGGACATAAGTTTTATCCTCGCCATATTCTCCTGGACGTGTATTCTTGAAAGTCATACGATTCGGTCTTTCTCTCGTGCGATGGGATCTATCGCATGGGATCTATCACCTCCCACGATCGAAAAGCAGTTTAGGAAGTAATACATCCGAAAAAAAACCTGCTTATTGCGTAAGCGTCACTAGATTCAGCGCTGGTCCCCGGTTTCGGACCATGCCATCGGGAACGTATGATTTTCATGACATCCGTAAGATCGGATCATCGCTTAAGAATATAACGGTTTCGTCCCATGTGATCATTCGCCATAGATCAATGCCGCTCCCTGTTCAAGAATACACGTCCTGAAGAATTTCTTAATTGGAAAAAAAATCCAGGCCATATAGCTAAATTCTGATTGATTTTTATAGCGTTTTTTTTAATTTTCGATGGCTCATCGAACTCAACGACACGGAATGTTAGATTAACGTCATATTTCATTTGTCAAAAAACCGATGACATTGGTGAAAAAAATCTGATGAATTTACAAACTCGCCCTGTTTGTTGAAAGTTTAATGAAAGACGCGTCGGTAATAGGGACTTATCGGTACATAAAGTCGGCATAGCCTGACTCGGCACTATTTCTGACAGTTCCGTACGAAGGTTGAAAGGTTTCTGACATTTTTGTCATATAAATATGTCATCTGAACATGCTCATATTGTGCCATTCTTAAAGTTGACAAATTAAAGTTAATGCCGTCCTTTATTAAAGGCAGGCACAAACATTATGAAAGTTATTTTGATAGCAAAGATGACATATTTAGACAACAACAATGTCAGAATCCTTTTAAATTTCGTGCGGAATTGTCGAAAATAGTGCCGTCTTTATTAAAGTCAGGTTATGCCGACTTTATGTACAGATAAGTCCCTATTAAATTTAATTATCTATGTCAATTTTATGGCTGGTACAATATGAGCATGTTTAGATGGCATGTTTAGATACAAAAATGTCAGAAACCTTTTAACCTTTATACAGAACTGTCAAAAATATAGTACCGCTTTATTAAAGCCAGACTATGCCGACTTTACTCTCCATTCCAAATTGGTGCGGACCAGTTTTTTGATACTGACAAAAACAAATCCATTTAGCTTTTGTGTTTAAATGTTAGCCAACATATTGAAATTAGTTGGGAGAATTTTTAATGAGGTGTATGTACCGATAAGTTTCCATTAAAAATTTTACTTTAAGTTTACATTGTATTTATTAATCAGATGAAAGTCAATCTGCTTTTCTAATGTATGAGGCAAATAATCTTATCTATAAGTTATTTTTCAGCTAAATATCAATGTCCGAGGCCGACCAATAGAGAACATCATATAAATTCCGAGTACAGCGGAACAACACCCGTCAATATTTCAGGATATAGCGCGATAGGGGCAGCTAGCGGAGAGATGAAAAGAGAAAAGGGGGAGACCGAAGTGGACAATCCATTTCTCCAGGACGCGGTGTCCAGGCCCGCCCTATCTGATGCGAAGCTCTGTTATATCCTGGACAGACAAATCATATGAACCTCTATAATATTGCTTTGTTGGGGAATTTGAAACTAAATATGTAGGAGCGGTGATTTTGAATTGAATAAACACAATTTAAGAGTTTAATTTGTGGTCCTTTACAGTGGGATTTACTAAGATCTAAAATGGTATCCCCCACAGGTCTAAATATTCACAGCTGTGGGGGGTACTAAATTTTAAAACCAATTTTCAAAAAACACTTACCCATACAGAAAAAATAGAAAGTTATTGCTTAATTTGTATTATTATTGTAAAATACCACTGAAAAAATGTTTTTTTTTCTCAAAATATACCATATTTTAGGAGAAAATGTCCTAAAACTAATTTGTTTTGACAGGTTTCAAAATGGAAATTGGTGAATATGCTAAAAATTTGGCACATGATAGCTTCATTATCTGTGTTTGAGGTTTTAAAGTTGGTGATTTCTGAGACCATCTTTGGGGGGTGGTTTAAATTTATAGCCCCCAGAAAAGATTGTTTTGTGGCAATTGGTAATAAGTTCGTTAATAATTTTCTTAAGTAATCGTTTTTACAAGGATATTTTTACCTTATTTAATATCCCAAGTTGTTCATTTACCAATAAAACACCTCCAATTTTGTCCAGAAAAACGCCATATTTTGAACCCGTTTTCAGCACAAAATATATTATTTATCAGGGTACTACGAAGCTCACTGATTATGCACGAAAACTGTTTCCAATGAAAAAAATCCAAAACAACTGTACCTATTCATTTAATTACCTAAAAGCTTAATCATCAAACAAAACTTTCCACTGAAACATCATACTCAAAAGTCTCAAAGCTGTATTTTCTCATGTTCTACCAGAGAACCGGGCACCGTCCAGTTTGTTGAGCCGACATGACTCTTTTCTGAAAGCATCAGTGAATGATCGTTGGATTCAGGTCTGTTTTTAGCCGCATTTGTTTACATGATCTCCTTTGATGAAATACTTTTATTTGTGGTTTGCGATTGTGATGGGTATGAGTTTTTAAAGTTTTTTTATACTTTCGATAGATAAAAACTCCTTTGAAATAAATACAAAGTTAATCTAATCCTTATTTTATGATTACATATCGAAATGGTTTTGATAAAGTGAGTATTAGTCGCGAAAAATCAATAAACAAGGGTAGGATGACATATAACGTCAATAGCGGTGGGGGGGGGAGGGCGCAGGCTCAAAAGGGTACCATGGTTGTGTTACCTGATTTTCAATTTTTGAATTCCTTGACTTTCCCAGGTTTTCCCTGACCAAAAATAAAAAAATCCAGGTTATTAAAATTATTTAAGCAGAACACAAAAATTTACGTATTGAAAAAAAGTGGGTTGGGGTGGGAAACAGTGTCAATTCTGGACTTGTTACCAAAATTATGTCCTAAATGTAAAATTTTTTTGCAGTACAGCAGTAAATTATATAAAGATTGATATTGTTGATATTTTTCGCGTTTCTCTAAAATATTATTCTGAGGCAGTCGCAGCTGTTTTTCTAAAATCATGACGTAAATTTGACGAACGAAAAAACAAACGAAAAATTTTTCATATCTTTCACAATTTTTATTATTTTTAGTCTGTTAAAAGTGCGCTCAACAGTATAATTTAAAAATGTTTGGGAAGCTGTTCTTAAAACTATTTTTTATAACAAATGGCAAAGCAAATACGGGACGGGTTGACGCCTTCGAACGTCCAACCCGGGTTTTGCACTTTGATTCGAAATAAAAAAGGAGGAACAGTCAGATGTGGGGCCGTGCACAAATTACGTAACGGTGATTTTACCAATTTTTGACCCCCTCCCTATGTAATGTTTTGTAACGGTTTGGCACGCCACTCCCCTAATATTACGTAACGATTTCAAGACCACTACCCCCCCACCCAAAAAAAAAAAAACATTTCACTTATTTTCATTCAAAATTTTCTTAGTTTCACACAAATGCAAACGCTGTCGAAAACCCCCCTCCCCCCTACGTAACGTTTTGTAACTCCCCTCCCCCCTATGACCATTACGTAATTTGTGCACGGCCCCTGTAGTCCCAGTGGAGGAGGGCGAAAAAATTGATATTTTTTTTTTTAAAAATTATACTCTTTAGACCTATTTCTTTGCGTTCCCGAAATTACGTAATTTTTGAAAAAAAATTGTAAGCGGCGCCATTTTTATTTCGTGCTTTGTTTTTCTAACATTTTTGCCTTCGGCTAATTTAATTGAAAAAATTTTGCCTGCGGCGCCCTTTATCTTCTCACTCGAAACCAAGATCCCCCGTTTTAGGAAAACTGATCCCGACTCTGTTTCTAAATTTTTTCGAATAAAAGTAGAGTATGACCATGCGGGAAATAATTTTTTTCTACGGTACGACAAAAATTTCGAGAAAGTTGGAGAAAAAAATAAAAAAAAGTGGCAGAGCTCAAGTTTTTCGTAAAAAAAACGTTTTTTGTAAAGAAACAGAGCAAAATAAATCTTTTCACCCCTTTTTGGGTGTTACAAATATTGGCAGCCCCTTATTTTTCGCTTTTACCCTCCCGCTAGTTTTGAAGAATTGGTTCGCTACATGTTTCGAGATCAAATGTAGTGTAGGGCCAGCTTTATTTAAAATCAATAATATCGCAAGCAAAAAGCTCTGCAGGAAAAACAGCGCCGTTTATTGATTTCTTTGGCTGCTAGTGCTAGCTGCATGGTTTGGCCGTTTCCGGATAGATGTCACTAGTAGAACAGAATGGAAAGAAATTTAATTAAAAGCGAAGATATTTCTTTCTAATGTTAACAACCTTACGAGTTTATCGCTCAGTATCGTAAATAATGGACCCTGCCGCCTCCTTTAAGCAAGAAAAAGCTGTGGTTTGGACCTGAAAACATCTAATTTTTAATCTCATGGTGTGGCCGCTATCTAGCGGAATTTGCAGACATCTTGTCAACGGTTATTATTGCAACTATGATTTATGCTCACAATGAAAGAGTGGCGACAATTTTTTCTCATGAAAGCAGTCCGGAGATAATAACAATCTGGCACCATTGCTCAATATACCTGTTTCTTTTGTGCGCGCAGAACTTTCTATGCCATTTCTGTTTGATTTATTGAAATCCTATCCCTAAGGAAAATCTTAGGAACCCTTTATTATTAAGAATGACGTAATGTTACAATTAGGTCTATAGTTGTTTTGAAGATATCAGATACAAAAGTTTTTATCAAGTAGCCAGTATCTAAGCATCCGCGTAGGAATATTTTCTTTTGACACAAAAATGTCGATAATATCTGACTATAAGATGATATGTCACTTGTTTTTAAATATTTTGCCAAGAATTTTTTGTTTATCTTACGAAAAAAAAACACTTTTTTATTTAATTGTCCGCCATTTTAACTGAGGTATTAATTTTTTTTTGATCCAAAAATTTAAAATTAATTTAGCTTATTCTAAAACCGCTTTTGTTTGTCAAAAAATGTAAACGGGCGGAAAAATAATGTTGTTTTTTTTTTTTAATTTTAATCGCCGCGATTTTGGCACGAAAATGATATGTGTCATTTTTTTTAATGTATATCTCTAATTTGATAAAATATAATATTTTATCATGTTATTTTTTGTTTAGGTTAAAAATAAATATTTTTTTTTACTTAAGCGTCCGCCATTTTAACTGAAGTATTAAACTTTGTTGTTTTTTACACAAAAATTTAAAACTGATTTACCTCATCCTAAAACTACATTTGTTTGTGAAAAAATGTAAACGGACAGAAAAATAATGTTGTTTTTTTATTTTAGTCGCCGCCATCTTGATTTGTGAATGACATATGTCACTTTTTTTATTTTTGGAATGGATATGTCTTAACGCAATATTCTGCCACGTGTTTTGTGTTAAACTTAGGGAAAAAACAAAAAAAAACTTTTTTTTACTTAATCGTCCGCCATTTTCATGCACCATTAAAATTTGTTTTCTTTTGACACAAAAATTTAAAACTAATCTAATTCATTCAAAAACTGCTTTGGTTTGTGCAAAATTGCTAACGTGTAGAAAAATAATCACGTTTCATTTTTTTTTTCATTTTTGAGAAAAGCGTCCTCGATTTAGTATATATCGATATATTGCATGACGTTAGTGTAAATACCACACCAGAAAAAGAAAATTACTTGTTTCTCGATAGTTTGGCCGCCATTTTGAATATCATATGTTAAATCAAATGTTTTTTAAAATTTTAGAAGAGACAAGTTCATCGCTAATTGGATTCCACTAAAAATATGTAAAAAAAATGTTGTCTATAAATTAGTAAGGTCTCTTTTATTTTGGACATATTAAGCGCCATCTTTGTACCCGCATAAAAACTAGTATTTTTTACTGTGAGATCAAGAAGCCGGTCAGTAGCTTTAATATGGGATACCAGAAAAGATCACTTAAAAAGTAAAAAGAAAATCAAAGAAAAACTAAATTTTTCAAATCTGGCCGCCATGTTGTTTTGAAGTGACAAATGTGAACTTTTTTATATTTTTGGATTAAGTGGGACCTCCTCACTATTAGCCAATTAAATTCGAGTTAATTTTTTTGCAGACGTAGAAAACACATTTTTTTCCTATCGTTGGCAGCCGCCATCTTAGTTTCTGAAGCCGGAAAATGCGAGATCCTCGACTGAAATTTTAGCTTTTAATATTAGGTATCACTATGCCAAATATAAAAAAATATACCCTTTCTGCAGCTTTCTCTTGAAAATCCCTACGAATTTACTCCACTATTGAGTATCAGCAGCCCAATAACCACTTTATTATTGATTTTTGAGAAAAATTTAATCTTGGGGAGTAAGAAGTCTCTTGCAAAACCATCAGAATTTCGGTTTTGCATTCTTATGTCGGTCTTTAAACTTTTGCAACAACTCTATTTTTAATTTAATTTGAGATACTATTCGACGTAAAGCTCTATTATTTCCTGGACAGACAAATCATATAAACCTCTATAATTTTGCTTTGGGTGGGATTTTGGAACTCTATATGCAGGTGCGGTCATTTGAATTAAATAAACGCAATTTAAGGGTATAATTTAAGCTCCCCTAAAAGCCCAAATATGTAGATATAGAGTTATTTCATTAAGAGTATTTAGTTTTGTGGAGTAGGTAGATAAGTCAGTGGAGTACGCAGAAATTTTTCCTTGGGGGGCTAAAAGAAATAACTTTTTTCTTGATTTTTCGGAGTAAGCAGGCTCTTGCAGAGGAAGAAGGAATCGGGAAACGACTACTCACATAAGACCCTTAAACTTTTAAGCAGTAGCAGTAGTTACCATGGTAATGTAAACAACCCTATTTTTAATTTTATTTAAGACACTATCCGATGCGAAGCTCTGTTATTTCCTGGACAGAAAAATAATGTCACAATAAGGGTTTAATTTAAGCATTCTTAAAAGCCGAAATATGTCGAAATTTTTTTTAAGTGCATAGGTTTGTTGAGTAGTCACTTGTAAAACCATCAACATTTTGAAAATAATATAGCGTTAATAAAGAACCCCGACAATTTCTTATGTATGTTTCTTCTTAAATTTTAATATGTTATAGGGGACGGCCAGACAAATATTTTTTATTATTGCCACCACTCCTAATGGGTACAGGGTAAGCCAGAAAATAAGGTCAAAGTTCAAAAATTCATTAATTTGTACCTCACTAAATCCCTGTTTTTACGCAAACTATGAAATGGAAAAAAGTAAGTTAAGTATGTTGTTAAGTAAAGAAAAACTAATGTTTTTTTTTATCTACACTTTAGCCGATATCGTTATTTTTGCAAAAGATTTTTGATGGTCTTACGAGCAATAAAACAATAAATCGTTGTCAATGTAATGTGTATCAGTGACGTAACAAAAATATTTTTCTTGAGGAGGAGGGATTCTACCGACGACAAAAATATTAACTTTTCTTTTACCTACTAGGATTATAAGTAGGTACAAACTTTACGTTTCCTGCATATTTATCTTTAAAAAAAAGCCTTAGTAAGAGGGGTGGGACTCAAATATGATACGATGAGATAGTCTTAATGCGATTAATTCCATGCCATAGTACTTAAGGGTTATTAAGACGTACCTGATGTAATATCATTGCGTAATAATTAAATATTTTGATCCGACGAAATATATTTGAGTCCCCCTCCCTTATTAACGTTTTTTGAAAAGATGATTATGCAGTCAACTTAAAGTTTGTATTTATAACTATCTACTTATAAATCTCCAGTGGTTCCCACATAACATTGGAGTAATATTCATATTATAGGAATATTCCCGTAAAGTGATTTTTGGAATACTCTATTGCGAATATGACAGGAATGCTATTTGTTGAATATTCTTTAAGAGTTTGTGGAAGACTAATGCATATTTGGTGGATATTCATGTGGATATACCGGGTGGGCCATAAAAAACCGGATAAAATGTTTTCCGTTATAACTTTCGAACCAGACCACCGATTTTAATGCAACAAACTGTTCTTTGCAAAGAATTGAGCAAGGCTTTAAGCAAAAATATTTTTTTGTCCGCCATATTAAAATCTAAGATGGCGGAAAGAAACAAACTTTACCATTCAAAGAGCCACGTTTATTCTTATGTTACGGAAGATTATTGGATTTTTTTGAAGTCGTAAAAAAGCTCTGTTTCTGCCACGCAGGACGACACGACGTGCCAATCATTACAATCGGTTAAATGTTTTCCAAAAAAAAAAATTCAATCAGTGTTTTACGGATTAAGCGATTGCCGTCTCAATTCTGTCTGCATACATTTTCTCATAAATTAATTATTAGAAAACCGTTTCGATGAAGTAAAAGGCATCGTGGCGAAAATCGATTGTTTTTTAACCAACGCTATTGAAATGTGCCGCCATATTCAAATCCAAGATGGCGGACAGAATCAAACTTGACCCTTCAAAGAGGCTCGTTTATTCATATTTTCTGTAAACTTTTTATTTTTTTTTATTCGTAGAAAAGCTCTGCTTTCACCACGCACAACGAGGTATAAATCATTAAAACCGGTAATACTTCTTTCCATCACTGTTTTGAAGATTATACGATTGCCGTCTCAATTCCGTCTGCATTAATTTCCTTATTAATTCATAATTACCGAACCGATTTTAATTTAATAAAGAGCATTATGACAAAGATCGACTGAACTCTAAAGAATACTATTGAAATTTGTCGTAATTTGTAAACCCAAAATTGCGGACAAAATCAAATTTGACCCTTCAAAGACTATTATTATTATGTTTGGAGAACCTTTTCGACTTTTTTTAATTTCGTAAAAAAGCTCTGTCTTCGCCGCGTATAACTAGGTACAAATCATTAAAAACGGTTTTGTGATTATTAAAAAATTAATTTTTGATTCACTTTTCATATGTTGCTGATAAATCTATTCTTACTATGATGTTTTTTATTGTATCAAAATTAGTTCAGTAACAATGAGTTTGTGAGGAAACAATGGTTAAAACAAAAATTAACTTTTTGAGAACCACCACTAAACCGATTTTAATGGAGAGAGGGCATTTTTAGGTTCTTGAAACCTAATAATAAACGAGCCTCTTTGAAGAGATAAATTTAATTGTGTACGCCATCTTGGGTTTCAAAATGGCGACAAATTTCGATAGTGATCTTTTAGGAGTTTTTGATCTTCGTCATGACGCTTTTTATTTTATTGAAATCGCTTAAGTATCAATTTGAGAAGGCAATCGTATAATCTGGAAAACAATGATGGAAACAAAAATTAATTTTTGGAGAACCACCAAATCGATTTTGATGATTTATACCTGGTTGTGCGTGGCGAAAGCAGAGCTTTTGTACAAATTAAAGAAAATATTTAAAGGTTTACAGAAAATATAAATAAACGAGCCTCTTTAAAGGGATAAGTTTGATTTTGTCCGTCATCTTGGATTTCAAGATGGCGAAAAATTTCAAGCAGTAGTTAAAGAACAATCAATTGTCGCCATGAGACTTTTAGTAATAATGAATTTATGAGAAAATGTATTCAGACAGAATTGATACGGCAATTGCATAATCCGTAAAACACTGATTAAATTTTTTTTTTTTAGGAACCACTTAACCCATTTTAACGATTTGTACCTCGTTCTGCATGGCAAAAATCCAAAAAATTTCCGTAACATAAGAATAAACTAGGCTCTCTGAAGGGTAAAGTTTGTTTCTGTCCGCCATCTTAGAAATCGGTGGTATCGTTTAAAAGTTATAACGAAAAACATTTTGTCCGGTTTTTTATGGCCCACCTGGTATATCCACTATATATCTTAGGATATCCATCTCGTGGCCATCTGGACATGTTTTGAATCACAAAATCATATCCATGCATTATTTAATAGGGATAATATTTGCTATGTGGGATATTATAGTCTGTGTCCAGGTATATTACTATAATTCTTTTTCTGGTCGTATTATAGTTATGTTTCACGTCACGTTTCTGTCACATTTATATCACCTGAGCTAGAACATAACTTATTGCCGGCATGTGTTAGAAATATTCCCAATGGTAAATGTAACATTTCTATTACATTCTTTTTTCTCTAAGTATATGACTATTACATTACAGGAATGTTTAATTGTTATGTGGGTTAAAAGAAAAGTTAATATTTTCATTGTTTTACCATCAAAATATATTTCGCAAAAATAACGATTTTTGACTAATTTTGAACAATTTTTTTAGCTTCCCTGTATAAATACGGGCTAAAGTGTAAATGCAAAAAATGTTAGCAGTACTCTACCAAACAAAATACTTGAAACTAATTTTTCTCCATTTTATAGTTTTCGTGAAAACAAGGATATAGTGAGGTACAAAATAGTCAATTTTTGAACTTTAGCTGGCATATTTGTCTGACCCTCCCCTATAATATATTAAAATTTGAAAAAATTTAACGGGTGCCCACGCTACATAGGAAATTGATGGGGTTCTTTACAAAGGCTTTTCGTGTTATAGCTGGTCGTTTGGGAAACACACGTGTTAACGTAATATTACGAAATCGTCGTGAATAAAGGTGTTTTTTTAAATTTTTTATTCAAATTAGAGATTTTTTAAGTAAAGTTTTGTTCTCTGATAATGACGTTTAACTGATTTGATACGTTAGCTAGTGGCAATTTAGCAGTTCTTTGACTGTCTCTAATACATAACAACACAACGTGTACAGTAAGTCCGATGCATTTCAAAAGTCAATTTTCCACCATCTATCGCAGGCAATAATTCCAGATCTACACGAAGTGGAGGGATTTGACAGCAAAATTTATCTGAGTTTGGAGACAAATAAATCCCCGAGACTTTATTAGATATAGAAGCTAATTTATGGTCGTAGTCTCGAAGTGCCAACGAAATCGAACATCGAAGACAATATACAAACTTACCTACTATTGCCTATATAATACAGGGTGGCATACAGCAAATAAATAAAAGTTTATGAATTTTCTAACCTAACTTACCCACTGCGATAATAACCCATTAAAATCTAAACACATACATAGACCGGGTGTTTCACGGGGGTGGCTAACCAAATTTTTTATCTGTATTTTTTAAGATAGAGAAATGAAACTGGGTATCATATAATGTCCAATTTGAGGCTTTTTGACAAGTCTTCGAGTGACTTCCGGTTTCAACAGAAACGACCTAAACTTTCGATTTTTAAATAAGGCTCCCTGTATATTTTTACATTTTTGGATTCCTGGGGACATTCCGCGAACAACTATATCCCATATGTAAAATTTTGAGAGCTGCTAAAAAAATGAAATTTAATTTTTTTTTCAATCTAGGGTGAGCGTGATGGCTCAAAAATTAGTATTTCGATCTCCGTGAATGCAACAAGAATTAAATGCTTAACTCTTAATTTAATCGCGTTTTAAAATATCAAAATGAATTTACCCCATTTTTTAAAATATTATGATATGTGTTCCCATTATTATTATATAAAACTTAATATAAACTTAAGTTAAAAAAAAATAATTTTTAGTAAAAAAATAGGAAATTAAAGAAATATTTTGCTATTGTTTGTTGTTGTTTTTTACTCGTAGGGTTGTTAACAATCGCGAAGGCAGTATCTTGTCATTAGCTATAAAAGCGAATAAAGTAAAATTTCCAATTCTTCATTTGTTTTTAAACTGCTGCATTACCTTTTCAACTCTCAACAGGCGTACGAGTTAAAAAAATAGTAGTTTTCGCAACTAGTGGCTAAAATGGTGCTTTATTTTACAAGCGTTGATTTAAATAACGAGCGCAGCGAGGTATTTAAAAACGCGAGTAAAAAAAAGCCCAGTTTAGCCGCGAGTTGCTAACACTATTTTTTTTTTAATACCTTTATCAGAAATACCTTCATCAAAAACATGATTTTAGTAACTCTCTCCAGATAACTAAACCAAAAAAAGATTTCTGTCCGTTTTTTACCCAAAAGTAAAGAAAAATAGCAGAAAATAGTAATATTGAAATAATCTAATTATTCTTGACTAAAAATTAAGCCATTTCCGCCAGTTTTAACCAAGTATTTACAATAAAATCATTTAAAAACATTGTCAAAATATCAAGATGTCAAAGATTAAAATGTCGCAACAATGAAGGTCACTGAGTAAAAAGGCACATCGGTATGGAAACCATTGTTAGTTCATTTACCAGCCGCCTTGATTTATAGTGTAAAGATGGTGTGTTACGAGAAGTGCTCTTTGTTCGATATTTTTTCAATATTACCATTTTCCGCTATTTCTCTTTAGTTTATAAGATGCTAAATATTTGTTTGATATTCTATTTTTTCACAAAAAATTGTTCTTGATAACCCTAGCTTTCACACAAATCACATCACATCACAATCACCGTATTTAAAAAAATAATTGTGGATGTTTATTTTGAAAAAACAATTAAATTCAACTTATTTCAAAGCTGTTAAAATTTGACATGTGAGGTACCGTTGGACGCAGAATGTTCCTAGGAATCCAAAAAAAGTAAAAATATACGGGGTGCATTATTTAAAAATCGAAAGTTAAGGCCGATTTCGGTGAAAAAAAATCAGAGGTTAAAGTTTTAAAAGCGTTTTCTATACCTCAAAAACAAAAAGTATTAGAGGTTTGAGAATTGGTGTAACGACTCTACTAATAAAATAAGCGAATTGTTTCGGCATTTTTTTTAATTTTGACCGAAGGTTGCGAAATAAGGGTGATTCTGTTCTAAAGGTAGAAATATCTCACAATTACAGCAGAGACAAAATGTAACCTTGAGAATACCTCTCTTCATACGCTGTCTGGTTTTAGTATGGGTTGGCAGTTAAAGCAACTTTCCATCATCTTTTCGTGCTAAACTTAATTAAAAGCTTTCGCATATATAGTATGGCACCTACCACTCCCTAGGCCATTGATTATCATTTAATATAATTGGCCATTGAATATAATTTAAGTACCAACGAAGACTTCTCTTTCCAACCCGAACCATCTAGGAAGTCCACACTGAGCGACGCCCATAAAGAATTAACATATTCCATAATTTTTTGTGGATAATCTTAACAAAAATTTTAGCGTATGACTTATAGCGTTTTCGTTTTGATACACTGGAGCAAAACTAAAACTAACCTGGTGCTATCAGAAAATTGCATCGGTGTTGCGGTGCATGATTAGGGCACTGCAAATGGAATATGAAATGCCGGTTTGAGGGCAGATTTTTTTGTGTTATTTTATGGTAACCCGAAAAAAAGTATTTATCTACTACCTTGTCAGAAAATGACATTTTCGAACCGCATATAATGAGCGAAAATGCCACTTTACATCCCTAGGGAGTTTGTTCTCCCGGAGGAAGGTAAAGTGAAGAAAGAATAGTCGTTTTTCTCAGATAATTATTTATTATTATTGAAAGTAATGTTACAGTTTGTTAAATTAGTGAAGGATAATTCTGAACCAGCATTGTTATTGCCACTGTTGAATGCTGCAGGAGAATAAATATTTAAAACTTTGTTATCATTTTTCCATGTCTCCCTGCAGGTGGAATTGGTATTGGGATTATGTATCCTTTGGCCACTGTAGAAGAATTCCAGCCTCCGTGTTGCTTAAGTGTAAGTAAATCTCTACCTGTATTCACTAATAGGGTGGCAGAAGTTCTGCAAAATGCAGGACCAGTATAGCTCTCCTTGTTCTCCAGTTTCAAAAATTCTGCTATTTTACTAGGTATTTGTGCCATGGTATTTTTCCCTATAACCTGGGACGAGCACCCCCCAATTTGATACGTAAGGAAAAACCGTTGATGACTCACATTTTTCGGTCTTAGTGATGCGTATTTCCTATACAGATCCACCACGGGAACCCGTCCCAACGTGTCATCCGTGATGGTGAACGTTCTTTTTGTCTTGGTTTTTGAATTCGGTATTCTGAGGCTCAACATGTCACGCCGATCATCAATGTCACTAACCATCATGTTGATCAACTCATCGCAACGGCAGGCTCCCGCTATTCCAAAAAGTAACGCCACCTGAAAATAATAGAACATTGAGTTTCTCGATAATATGTAATTTTATAGCCAAACATTTTAAGAAAATAAAAACTAGTCTACCTTATATTCATGTGCAAAAAATATTAATCCGAAGCCTGGCTCATGAATGCTTTGATTTCATCCCTTGTGAAAGTAGAGGTTCTCTTTGAATGAAAACCATGAGATTGGCTCTTCAAAAAGGCAATCAGCTTGGGGTATTTTATGTCAAAATTTTCCTTCAACATTGTATGTATTTGCTCCATAATGATGACGGCTTCAGTTTTTCTGCCAGCATGGAGAAGTACACAAGAACGGAACTTTCAGAAACTTCTCTCACGTTATTTTCCCCCATCCATTTCCGAAACAGGCCATATTCCTTTTCATACCTTTCTCTTGATTTTTGGGGTAGCAAATCCAGAAAATTCCATTTTTTAGAGATCGACGAACTAACACAGACGAATAAACAACGCTCTTCTGTTTCAAACATATATGTATGAGCTTAAATATACGCCCTTGCAATGCTTTCAGCGTGCACAACTTTGTAAGCAGGATGTCCTATATATATGCCTATACCTTTCTCTTTTACTCTTTTATTACTTTTATTGTCTCTTTCTGGCGTCAAATCTTAACGGTTCTGCACATGCGCGGCCATCGTCATCGGTTAACCAACTAAAATCCAGAAAGACAGCTGTGCAGTTGTCAAAATTTTTCTATTTGTTTAAGTTTCTAGAAAATCAGCATTTTCTATTTTTAAATAAATAAATATATAAATAGAAACCATTTTTAGGTATTTTCACTTTTTTCTTCAAATTTTAAGAAAAAATAGCTACCAACCTCTGGAACTTCACTTTTGTTGTTTGGCGCCATCGACAAACACAGCATGTCTTTTTATGCGGCGACATCTTAAGCTCCAAGATATAAACAGTTTCTATTATTGGGAAATCAATTTAACCGTGGCGACCTGATTTTTTTGCAAAACTTTACGTCATTGCATTTGTTTTCCATGGCAACGCGGAGAGTTTATTTATTTTTGTCCACAGTGGGACACCAGAGCTTTTTTTGCACCGGGCCAAAAATTTGGCGATAGTTTACTTATTTTAATTTCGCATTCCGCGCTGCTAAAGCACATAAGTTTTTTTTACTTTCGCTTCCGTGTAACTCATGATTCGTTGCTGTAGCCCGAAATTGCCTTGCATCATCATTACCGCCGCTGTACGGTACCACCGCGCAAATAAACCTTTTGGTCCATGTCACTGCGTGTTTATTTTTCAGGCAAAAACAATAAGTTTTTCTATTTGTCCCTCGGTTTTTGCTAATGTAGTACATTATTTTCCTCTTGGTGTGCTTAAAGACTCCGAAAATATGCAATGGATCAAGAAAAAATAAAAGGAAGCAAATTCTTAAGGTAAGACCTGGGGTTGACTATACATTTTTTGAATAAGTATTGTTGTCTTTATAAGGGTTTTTCCTTGGAATGTAATTATGCACTATACGGTTTTCTGCCATTTTTTATGAAAAATTCTTTATGGGGACACCTACTAGGGTCCCTAGGGCCCCAAATCCGGCTGCGCCCGATTTTTTTTTTTTAAAGAGAAAAAAGGGTGCCTGGAGGGGGGTTGTAATGTGTTTTTTTCATTGTTTTGGGTTGGACTGTGTTCGATTGGGTTGTTTTGGTGAAAAAAAATTAAAAAAAAAAATCAAAAATGGCAGAAAACCATATACTGCATAATTACCCCTTGAAATAACTACAAGGGACTAGGCAACATTGTTAGGTACTCATTTTTAGTTTAAGGAAATTTCTTCCTTCTAGATTCTTTTAAGGTGTATTCAGAGTTCCATAACTATAGCAAGCATATGCTGCTGTCCTCAGTTACTATGTTTATATGCACCTAAAAGCGCTTTTATATATTGATGGTTTTAAAGAAAATCGCTTTCTTCGAGGGTTATGTCCTTCATTAAATGTCAGTTTAAAGAAAAAACAAATAAAACAACATAATTAATTAATTAATTAACAACAGATTTTTTGAAAGACTAGGGTTTAGTATTTTCTTTAGGTTAGAAGAAATGCACTAAAGTGTTTATAACGACCCTAAAATGGGCCAACACTGTTCTTAACTAAAACAACCAGTTAACTCATTTCCATTTTAGTATCCATAGATCAATGCCATATTGACACCAAACTGACAGAAAATCTACGTTTTACTTGTCAATTTGGTTATAAAAATGGAAGCCACAGTAGGCTAAAGGGCACTGAGGCCATAGAATTTAACTGACCTTTTAGTTGAGAATGGTGTTGAATGGGCTTTTTTTGAGTGATAAACTGCTTCCAAATAAAATCAATTTAGTGCTTAAATCTGTTTTAGTGGTGTTTATATGACAACATTTTCAAACCATCCTTATATAAAAGCGCTTTAAGAGGCCTATATAAACAAAGTAAGTGTTCCATAAGCCACAAGCGGTATGCAGTAAAAGCAGCATGCATTTGTTATTGTTTATTTTCCTTGCATCTTACCTCATACCACTTGCCTTACGGAACTCTACATATGCCTTTATTCCTCTGCAAAACAAGTTATTTTATGTAGGTACCTATATATAATAAGTATGTTTTTCCTTTTTGACTACCACTAACATATGTGGAATTAGGTACCATACAAATTAATAGTCCCACAGCCCATAACTTAAACTGTTAAGACCTTGCCGGACTTTGCATAATATTTATTTTTTATGTCCACTCAGATGACATTTTAAACATATATATACTTAAATTTGTAACTTTTTTAACAAGAAATGGACAAACATTTTGTCAAAAAAATATATTTTGTCATTAAGCCGCTCTTGATAGCATCGAAAAGTTAAATTAAGCTCCTCACAGCTGATTTTCCAAGGATTGCTTTATAAGTATTTAAAACACATGGTCACATTATCTAATTTAAACATTTCCGAGAAATTCTGTTGAAAGGACCTTAACTTAAGGGCTCAGTTAAGGGTTAAGTTTGGAGGGGTCTCTAAAAATACCCTTAGAACATCTTGAAGAACACATACAAAGTCTCAACAGTGAGGTAGTCATAAATTTTCATAGGCCTGGGCTCACGGACTATAGTGAAAATATTAGGTAAAGAATAAAAACATTATACAAAAAAATAGTGAGGCACATTTTGCTCACTTTGGCTCATTTACTTATTTCTAAGTTTTCTCTACAGTAAAGCTAGAGAAAGTCCAGTTTTAATACCTACCTCTATGCACTTTTTAAGAGTTGAAAATAAAATTAGGACCTGAATATTTTTGTAAATTTAAGGTGTCAAAGATAAAGGACCGAGAGGTGAGGTGAGCGAAATTCCCCTCACATTTGTTCAAGATTAAGCATACTGGCCTGAGGAAACTGTCTAGGAGGGACGGTTCCTGAAAATACTAATAAGAAGGCTGCTCCACCTGGCAAAAAAAAACACCTATGTGAACAGTAGAAAAGAATATGCAATGAGGAATACAATAAGCCTTGCAATAAGCAAACTAGCTGCAGTATCAGGGATTTCCTAAATCATGCCTTATTGTAGGAAAGAAATCTATCAAGATGGAATGACACTGCTTTTCTTGTCTTCAAGGTATATATATATAAAATTTAAATTCTTATTGTAACAATTTTAATCAGTCAGAGTATGTATGGAACTGAAAAACCGAGAAAAGTTGAGAAATTTATTCTTTGAAAAGGTCAGGAAATTTGACAAAAAAATATACAAAAACAAGGAAAATCTGGAAGCCCACCTGGAAAAAATTGATTTAAAAACAAATTAGAATCATGAAATTTGTCAAACTAAAATTTTGCAGCTGTTTTCTTTTATACAAAATTCTTGAAAAAATTATGATAAGTTTTTTACAAATGGTTAGGAATAACTGGGAGACATCAGAGAATCCAATTAAAGGTTTTCTGTACAAACTCTGTTATTGACCTTATGTACTGATGCCTTTTTCATTTAAATCTCTTACCCAAAATTTTTACTTCTTGTGCAAACTCAAAAATAAATAATTCAAATAAAATCCAAAAACTTAATATTTAATATGCTTGAACACACAGAAATACTACCTATTTATTATAGGTAGGTACCAAATGTAATGTTACATCTCTTGCTATCTTTTATGTAAACTTGTGTTTTCTGTTAGTGAATCATTTATTGTTTAAAAATTTGAAATGTGTAGCTTCTGAAAGAGATACCTACAGGTCCAAAAATCTCTAATTTCGTAATAAAAGATCCTTTAACTAAAACTCTAATGCCCAATGTAGTTAAAAATGCATAAGATAAGGTTGCGGCATAGATAGGGTTGCAGAAATACTTTCTCTTTTTTGGAGTTCTGTTTTGGTTTAAGTGAACATTTATTAAAGTACTCCTTACTAGTACTAAAAAAAGCGTTGTAGCTAAATTAGACAAATGTTTACCTCTAATTTTTTTTATTTTCAGATTTTGGAATTTAGGCAAGAAAACTACCAGAATGAACAATACAATTTTTATACATTTTAGTTATTCACAGAACAATAACAACTATATGGGTAGAATACTTTAGCATTTTTGTGTCGTAGAAATATTTTTAGCAATTTTAATTAACTATATATAATAAAATTTCAATCAAATTCATTCCAAATTCTCCGCACCCATTTCAATATAGCGGCTGATAATTAAACACAGAAGCTAAATGGAACTGTCATTGTCAGTGTCAAAAAACTGGTCTGCAGCAATTTGGAATGGAGTGTTATAAATATTTCAATTTAAAACATAATTAAATGTATTTGGTGTTTAGAATGTGACACCCTCCTATTAACACATTGCCCATGCTCACATGTGGGCATTTCTGTTTTATGTCTCAGGACCGCGTGCCTACCGATGGTCACAAAACAGCGGAGGATTTGTGTCCACCGGTGGGCATCTGGTCCTTGGAAGTAAAACTAAATGCACACATGGCTCAACTTGTTGAGGTGATTATGGCCACAACATTATAAAAACCTATAGATATGCAATTAAATAAATTAATTTAAAAACTTATCTCAAAAATACTTATTAATAATCATTTAAATTAAATCTAACTTAAAAAAGAAAAGAATAACATGTTATTTTTTCCTTCTTTGGAACCGCAAACTAGTAGCTGTAGTTTCAAATATGAGGCTTCATGTGGTTAGGTTCTGAAATTTAAAAAAAAAGTATACGTGTATGAACTGAAAAAATATTTTCTTTAGAGAAAACAACAAAATTGAAGAAAGAGCTTGATAACAAAAAATTTTTTACTGATTTTGGGGAACTTGAATCCAGATATTCAAGGTGGTGCCCATTTTTTAAAAATAACTAATAAAAAAAATAAAACAAAATATAGGCATCTGATACATCAATTCAGGGGTTTTTGGGTTCCCTTAATCCATTTATGTGATTTAAAAATTCTTAGAAGTATCTAAGGGTTCTAGTAGCAGTTTTAAAAGTAAACATTTTGCATGCATGGTTGACTAATTTTAGTTTTTTTAGTTGATTTTAATTGGTACAGCTGTACATTTTATGAATCCGATTAATGCCACTCTGATACCCTTGTAAAACTCATAATATTTAAGATGGGACACAAACATTTTAGAAGAAACCAGAAAAAATCTGGAGATAATAAAAGGATCTTAGGACAAAATTTTGGGACCTAGCCCAAACTTATATTACCTCTTAACATATATACAACTTTAGAAGACTTAAAAATATCCAAATTGATATATTTCCCTAAAACTACCTCTAAATCCTCGTCTGAATCCCTATTGTAATAATTGGAACACCAAAATTAATTTTGGAAGACCCAAAAGACCCCTAAATTAATATATCACATATCTTTTACACCAATAATTTTTTATGTTGCCCTTTCAGGCTCCTTACATTACCCCTAAAAACTGTTTAACCCCCAAAATGAATTTAGTTAACCCCAGAATCTCCAAAGTGATGTCTTTCTATCAATAGTATGTTGTTTTTACCACTTTACCCCTAAAACTCACCCTTAGGCCCCTTAAATTACCCCTAAAAATTTTTTTTTACACCAAAAATGAATTCAGTTAATCCAAAAATTTCTTAATTGAGGAGGAGTTTTTTTGTCATTAACGATTCTTTTTGCCCCTAGGAACCTTAATTATATTATTCCCAAAAAATGTTTATTCTAAAAAATGGAATCAGTGTTTCCAAAAACCCTGAGGTTAATGTATTATACGTGTGTACTTGATCTAGTTTCTCACGAAAATTTTGTGCTTTTAAGTCGCCGTCATCGCCATCTGGAATATTTGGGGTGTCAAAGAAAATATATATTCCGACAAAAGTGGATTTATATATAGTCCATTTTTGATGTGTTTATTTAAAAAAATGTTTACTGTTAAATCTGTTCTTAGAACCCTTATGGTGCCTATATTATTTTTTATTTTTTGGAGTTCTCCCAAAGGAGCCAGAGTTTCATCACTTGTATTTGTTAGCTTAGCTACCAAAATCCGTCAAAAAACCTTTATTATCAAGTGCTCCCTTCAAACATGGTAAAAAGCCCATTGGCATCTTGACTTATGCTTGAAATAATTCAAATTCATGTTCAACGAAAACATAACAGAGGTGTTTTTGAGTATTTGGTGAACACTTGAAAAACATTATACAATTTTAGTAGTCTAGAAATTACTTTTTAATATATTTTTTTCCATAAACAGGCTTTTTGGGGGTGACTTGAGGGATATGAGTTTTTCCAGGAGAAATTATATAAAAAAGTGGCTCGAATGACATCTTATTTAGAAGATCGTTTAAATTGCTTTACAAACATGCAAGATATTAAGTTTAAATTTGTCAAGGAGCGACAAATAAACAATTTCTTGTACAAAATTCAGGAAAAAACGTTGGTTTTAAAGTTACATTTTTCATAATAAAAAAGGGAATAAACATTTCATGATTTTTTTCTGATTGTTTTCTCAAACATATCATCCAAATAAGCCTACTTTTATTATTAATTTTGGTGGTCAAACTGATCCGCTGAAAAGGTTCAAACCTTTTCTTCATTCCATACCAAATTTAAAAGCAAATATCTTAAACACCAGTCATCCTAGCTTTTTAAAATTTTGACATAATTAATAGTAAAGACCTTTCCCCTTTTAAATTCCAGAGATAAAAATTACCCTATGAAATTTCCAACAGAGCCAAAAAGTATCTGTGAGTGTCCCCCTTCAAAATTGTTCTCTGTTTTGTTCTTTGTGTATAGTTTTTCTTTTTTTCCTAATGAAATTGAAATAGATGAGGGGAGGCTCAAAATATGTCCAGAAATAGGTCCAGGAAATTTGCAATAAACAATAAGAGTTAAATTAATTTTTGATATCGGATCTAGACTATAATAAATTTTGTTTATTTAAGGAAGTTTCACCAAATATAATTGAAATCAGAAGCAAAAACTTACTTTGAGTTTATAGATTATTATTCTTTGTTTGGTGCTGACTCTATAGAACCATCTTGTTTTGCTATACATTTTAGTTGGCAAAATATCCACTGCTCTGTATGTTTGGGTACAAATTGTAGACTTTTTAATTTATAGATTATTATTCTTCTCTGGGTGGTGGCACTTTAGAATCTTCTTCTTTTTCATTTAAGGTAGTTGCCTAAATATACACTGCTCCATATGTTTTGTTATTATATACAGCTCCTAAAAGAATAATAAAAATAACAAGAAATATTCTATCTCTAAATTTTGTTTCTATATTTTGCACTTTAGGCGAGGACAACCAATATTTCTTAAAAATTTTCTCTTGAGTGGCACATGTTTATAAACTGTTTAAAAGATTTTTTGAATAATAATTTTTTAGTTACAGAAGCAGAGGTTTGGTTTTGTTATCTAAGTTATAAGTTAGAGACAAAAGTATCAAGCCAAAGTAAATCAAGTTTTGTAATCTGAAGTTTTATTTTCCTGTGTTATGAGTTTTAAAATCTAAGCAGGTTCACAGTGCATGATTCAACTTTCATAGAAGTGTTCACTAACCACCAGTTATGACATATACACATAGTATTTGATCCTGTGTATTTAATTTATTTGAAAGATGAGTGAGCAACTATTTATATTTTAAAGAATTTTTCCTGATTAATTTTCTCCAATTTTCAAGTCACTAACCTATTTTATTCAAAAAACAAGAGAGACTAAGGGCCGGTTTCTCAAAAGCGAGTTTGTGTTAACTCAAGCAACATAACCTAGTAAAAATCAGGTTAAAATTAACTCCAGGATAACCAGGGCTTCAAGGTGAGGGTAAGTTACATTGCCTCAGGGTTAACCTAAAAAAAATATTGGCTTAAAAACAGCAAGGAAACTGGGATTTATAGCGCGCGAGTTTCTGATAATCCGCTATTGAGAAACTGGCCCTAAGAATAACTTTTTATCAGTAAAATTTTCTACAGTATTATTTCATGCTGCTCACTTAATATATTAAGGCTAAACGGTATTAGTGTAGTAAACAGTTTTCTTTAGATACCTATTTAGCACTTACCTGAGCCCCTAGGAAGTTCAAATTTACCAGTGATGAAACTTTTTTCATTTTTTTTAACTAAAGCGGGAACTAAACCACCCAAATCCTGAACTCAAACCAACCCAGCACTTTTTAGCAATTCCAGCGCTCATAAATTTTAACTCTTTAGGGACCCTAGTTAGTGCCTACATACAAGATTTTTTTCATAAAAAAACTGAGTAAAATACTAAAATAAAAAAAAACCATTTACTGCACAATTACTTGCTAAAAAACGCTACCCAACTACATATTAAAGTAACTGGGTTTAGTGTTTAAGGTTGCATTTATAATTGAATTTGAAACACTCCTGCTAGCTGTTGCCACTGATTTAAGGACAACAGGTTAACTTAAAAAGCATGCAGATTTAAAAATCGGCTGCTGACGCTAAACGAAATAATCATATTCTATTTTAAACAGGAGCATCAACGACTAGCAAGAGTCTCTTCAACCTGTAAATGGAGCTTTACTGACCTGTTTTGTTAATACTCAAGTATCCGTGTGTTTTTGAAACTGCTGTTGGGATCTAAAATATATCCTTAGGCCCCTAAGATTTCACTAGTAAACTTGCACATAACTTATGCCGCAATAATTTAAATTTTAAAAAAAATTGAATCAAAATAAAAACAAAATTATGTGAAGTTATCGGAATGTTTCTAGGCGAATTCCTAGTAATTCCAGCGAGCCAGTAAAGTTCTCTTGGTTCTTTGATAAACTCGGGGTAATGCTCGCGCAGCGCTAGGCCATTTTCGGCGGGCGACCGCACACGCGGAGTGGTTTCATATTCATTTTTGAAAAAATATTTTTGAAAGATAAACATAACCTCGAATGGTTTTCTGTCAGAAAACGTAAAAATACCCTTCTGCCTACTGTGGGCCTTGCTGACAAAACACCTGCAGTTGCCATGGTATCGGGGGCTTTAGGATAGTTGGGGGCTTTAGGTTAGAGGGCGCTTTGCTTATCTTGATTTCCCAATAACTCCTAAAAACTTTCGCGTAACCAAAGATTAAAAATATCACAATAAAAAAATCGCGGAAAACGACTATGTGTGATCAAAACAAATCAACAAAAATGGCGTCTCGACCGAAGGGCGAAGACGAAGGTCGCGAAACCGGGCGCCTCGTAAAATTTTCGCGCATGTACATAGGCGCGGAGCTAAGACGGCTCTATGGCCTGCTAGATTTTAGATCTTGCTTACAAGTTTGGCCTGGGAAAGGCCTATATTTAACCTCATACATATATGGTTTCAAATAACAACCATCAGCGTCCTAGCAACAAGCCTACTAGATTGTATTTTTTCATTTAATGTTTGCCTGGGTTTTTTTAATTATTGTCAAATAACAATACTTTACCTCACCGTAGCGCGTAGTGATCTTTGTCGAAAAGCGGGAATTGAAAAAATCGGCCGGAAGTATTAATTTGTAGTCTGGAGTAAAGTGCATTTCCTCCCTTGGTTTTTTAATGCCCTTCTAACGTCGGGCATCAAACAAACCGCGGGAGGAAATGTGACACTTCTCTCTTGGTATGTAAATAACTATTTTAAAATCTCAAAAAAATAATAGAAAGAAAGATGCACTGACGCGCCACGAGTTATTGACGATTATGCAAGATAAATCAAGCTAAAAAGTTTGATCAGAGTATTCAGGGAGTCTTGGTTTTTTTATGAGCTTTAGAACTGCTGCGTTAAAGTGACTCCAGCCCCTTAAAGCACCGCGCCAGCAAATTTCTAGCAAATGTTTACAAAATCAATTAACTCACCTATAAAATATGCACGATTCGTGACTATTATCATCATGGCATTTTCGTTTTTGAACAAAGGCATTACCAAATGAATTGATGCGATCACATTTTCATTTTGCTGTGTAGCGAAAATTAAATTGGGAAAGTTTTTGGTGCTTATGAAAGACTTAGAATAAATAGTTAATATAGACTGTGATAAGGAATGTTATTTCTAGGCATTTTCCGATGCAAGTGCTTCAAGATGCATTATTATTATTTTTCACGGAGTCTCCTGGGGTTAATTGTTGTAACCGGAGATAGGTGCCAAGGTTAACCACACGCAATCAGGAAGACAAAATTCACCGGATAATGCTTGTTGTTCCTAATATCACTGCTTTCTACATAGCAGCATTTTTGAACAATCCCAATTCATTCAAATATACTGGCAGCTTTTTGTGCACCAGTCCGTTAGCAGATATAATATACAATATTTTACTACTTTTTCGGTGTATATGTTTTTGTCATATTGTCGTCTAATGGTACGACAAAATCGAGTATTTGGACCACTCTTTTAACTTTATCATAAACTATCATATCCAGTGGCGGTCCCAAGGAAGGGGGGCAATCGCCCCCCTGCCTTAGATGCAGAAAAAAATAGACAACAAAGATGCTGGTGGTAACCTTGAAGTCTTTGGAGAAAAAACGAGAAATTGCAGATCGTTCCTTTAAAGACATTCTAGAATCCGTCCACAATATTTTGTCACAGACACAACAAACGCATGACGTACTTACCGCAAAAACCACGATATTGGAAATACAGAAGTGAAGAACAATATTATGGAGTTTCTATTTATAAACAAGTTTTAGAGAAAATAATTTCGGACATAAAATCAAGGTTCAATAACGCGACTGAATCAAGCCAAAATCAAGGAAAAATGGAATAATGTCGTTTCCAAATATTATACACTGTTTGATTAATCCGAAACACAAATTCTTAAACTTTTAATAGGAGAAGTCCAAACATACCTGATAACGTTTTCGAGGCAATGAACAAGTGTGGCGATATTTTTCCCTTGATAAAAACATTCTTGTATGTTTGCCATTAAGTAATGCTTCGTCAGAAAGAAGTTTCTCATGCCTCAGAAGATTGAAAACATAAGTACTTAAAAACACTATGACGGTAATTCGTCTGACGGGCTTAGCGTTGCTGCATATCAACAGACATATTGAAATTGACATTGAACGAGTCATTGACCGGTTTGCCCAAAAAAACCGAAAACGATTTTTTTTTTGAGATAGGCATCTTAAGTTTAAGATATGCAATGTAAAAGGTGACGTTTCAACTTAAAAAGCTTTTTAGATCTCAAAAAATAAAGTATTTAGCTATTAGGTTTTGTTTGTGGTTTGTTTGTTGTCTATGTTTTTTACAACTGAAAAAAATATACGTAGTTACTCAAGCGCGGATTTCAGGGGGATAGGGGGGTATTTAACCCCCCAAAATTAGGGAATAAATTGCGGCGCTATAACACCTTTGATATTTACTGTCAAAAATGGCATTTGTAGTGTCATTTTCTTAAAAATTTTCGGCTGCTGCGCTTTGAAACGATTGATATATTTCCAATTTTAGTTTAATTTTAAATGAAAAGTAATAAGTGCAATTTTCTTAAAAATTTTCGCCAGCGGCGAATTTTTAACGTAATTTTCTCAACAATTTTCGGCGCATTTAAACATTTTTTTAAATAAAAAATGTATAAAATAAACGGCTTAAAATCTGAGTACCCCCCCTATATTTGACACCAAATCCGCGCTTGTAGTTCGTAATCGTTATTACACTCAATTTTTTTTCTCAGCTGTAAGTGTGTACTTGCAATCCTGCACGTTTTGTAGGATCTTCCACATGTCTCGAAAAGTATAGTACTGCGTTGAAGCTGGCACGGAGCACTCGGATATCAAATGTTGGGTAATAGACACTTAAAGTAAATATTTTAACGCATCGCGTTAACAAAGTCACTACATTTTTGTCTTGTTCATGCCATGTTTCGAACGATGCCCGCTTCTTTGGCGGGTGCAATGACAGAACAGCTGATCCCACTCGTTGCGTACGGAGGGATGTACGTAACGTTACGGACCCACGAACGTACGCAACGATATCTTCTGCACGGCAGCCTAACCTACACGTCGTTAGTGGTACTTCATTATTCTCTACTGATTATTATTTTTCATTTAGATAACTTTTAAAGAGTTTCACTGCAGTTTCATTAAAGCCAATATTTCTTAGTTTGTCCACCATAAGTTTATGAGATATCATATCAAACGCCTTGGCTATATTGTAGCTTCTTTAAAAATATCGGGGTAAATACCATCATTAATTGATTTATTTATGATAAAAGTTAGAGGATTCAAAGTAAAATTGAAAGTTACTTTTAATATTTCTGATGTAACCCCATTTCTTGCAGGTTAGTTTCTTAAAATTTCATGTTTTAGTTGTGACTTTCATGTTTTTCGCTAAATCAGCAGCTACATTAGTAAAATAAGTATTAAAGAAATTAGAAGTTATTTATCAGTTTGTTGTATTTTATTTTCAGTTGATTTAATTTGTTGTTTTTTTGTATTTTTCTGGTCCCTATTGTTAATGTTTTACGAATTTCTAAGTTTGTTACGATTTTTTATTTTTTTTATTTTTATATTTATAATTTTAGCTGTTCTTAATATTTTAGCTGTTCTTAATATTTTAAGTGTGTAATTGTAATTTATAAATTCGTACTTTTAATTTATGCTATTTACATTTTTCTGCTTTTTATGTACAACTTGCCTTTGTGATTTACTAATTTTATAGGTCCGCTTTAATTGTTTTTTTACGTATAAAGACTTACAGGTTCTTTCAGGTAATTAACAAAATTTATAGTAGCATAATTTACGTTTTTCCAGTGCATATTTTTTTCCACTTATAGTTTTTAAGTTCTATTTTTAAGAATTCAAAAAGCGTTGTATCTGGAAGATTTAATAAATATGTGGTCAAGAGTTTTCCGTGCAGTACTTCCTATTAGTACTATTAATAGTAGAAATGAATCCCCATTTCCGTAGGTATTTTAGCTACTAATTTTTTATTTCTGTAGCTGACAGGAAATCTATATTTATGTCCCCAAAGTAATGTCGAAATCGTACATTTTTAACTAAATTTTTTCTAGGTAAGCATAAAAACTTCGTACAAAATCGATATCATTTGTCGAAGGCGATCTATACAGAGCTATCAGCTTAAACGATGTGTTTTCTTTTATAATTGATAAATATATAAGTATATCAAATTAATTTCTATGTATTTTTTTAAGCGTTATTCAATTGGTTACAAAGGGTGAAAATAAAACAAAGGTAGAGTTTTGGCCGATTTTTTTAAAAACCATTGTAGTCGTTTAAGGGTCGTAGTCAACCCGAAAATTTATAGACAGCCCAGACTTCCACCCAAAGGCCGTTCACAAATGACGTCACAAGACATTGACCATATAAATATGAGATACTCTAATGGCCCGGGATCGAAATATGTGTAACAATAATAACTTTTAAAAACAAAGGAAATATATTAAACATCAGGGTTTGCCTTGAGCAAAGTCAAAGGCAAAAAATCTACTGCGCATGCTTGACGCAGTCTGCTCGTGCACCAGAAGAGCTTTTGGCTCTGCATTTCTTTCAGGCTTGAATAGGAGAGTTATTATTACTGAGGCTTTTTTTCGGAAAGTGCAAGGGCAGGGCCGTTAGGGTATCTGGTGGCAGTTCCCACTGCATTGTTCGTCGCCCGCCGCTCTGTGATCAAGTGAAATAACTTGATGCCTTATTTTGAAGCCTATATCATATTTTTATGATCTGCAGGAGTTTTGAAAATTATATAAGTTTGATCTGGATTAACTGCAGTGTTTCACTCGTTTTGCTGTTAGTGTTACCTGTATGGTTTCAACCATGAAGTCGGAAGATATCAAATACCTGTTGCATTAATGACAATACAGTCAATTAGATATTTTCTTAATGCCAATATTAAAATTAAATGGAGATCACTTCTTAATTCCCTATTATTCTATGTTATTTGCCGATTTTATCCGGACCATGCACAGCCACGAAGGCAGGCAATAATAACACAAAGTAGTTGTGTTTATTTATTTTTCATTTTGTAAACGGTATCGCAAACGGTTTTGAGTTTAACCTCGATCATGCAAACCAGCATTTGGTTTATTGGTTAAATCCAATAACTCACTTTATATTTATACCAACCTAACATTTATTTTACTTCAGTAAAGGTTGAATTGGGCCACCAATTACCGCGCAAAAAGAAAATGGTAGATTGGGTGAAATAACGCATTCCTAACAAGTGCGGAAAGTGATACTTTATAGCACGCGGCGGCAATTGACCGAACGAAGCCAAGCAAAAATTAAATGTTTATTTGAGAAGTAAGGGCGTCCACGGGGCAAGGGGAAAATGGACACTCTACTATATTGTTTGCTCTATTTTTTTAATAGGAAAATTCAGTTCTGCGAAAAAAAGAAGAAATTTTTGTATCCGAATACTCTCAATCAGACAATCAAATAATTGCCTCATTAATTTAATAGTGCTGTTTCTGTATTAATTATGACCAGGTATTCGATAAAGCTGGAATTTTTAGCAATTATGTTTTAGGATGTGCACATCGACCATTCCAAAATTAATAGCTACATTGACGAACTCCTGAAAACATTTAAACAAACCGGAGCAAATTCTGATGAACTTATTACGGGCATTATTTTAAACGAAGTTGCATCTGAAATAGCAATCGCTATACATATAACATCTAAAAAATCTAAAAATGTAGAAATACTTCGGTCGGTTTTCATTTATTCTATATATGGATGCCATTAGCTTCTCTACAGACCAGATTTTAAGAAGACGCTGCATCCGCATAATTTGAAAAAAAAACATTTGTAATCATCTCCTAAAGATGCTAATTTAGCGAAACACGTATAGGAAGTGAAAAATATAAAGTTTTGGTATCGTGGTAAAACGTTTTTGAATCAAATCTAGCTTTATTAATCAAATTAACACATCGGCCAATTATAGATTTTCCTGTTATCGTAGAAGAAAATAGAGACATAAAACTGTATCCGTATCGAAATGCGCATGTGCAAACTTCGATGCGTAAAACCTATCGATACGGTAGACGTATCGTATATATATCGTGACGATCCGTGACGTATTTAAACCAATTTACCTGTTCTTTGATCTCAATTTGTAATCTATGGTCTAACTTAAAATATTTGGTCGGTTGAATAAAGGAGATACGTTACGTATGCACTATCTTTTTTGATAGGTTACTTATCTTCTTCCGGTATGTATACCGATAGAGATAGGTGTCGAAAGTTATGAGGTTGCTTTGTCTTTTTTTGGGGGTTAAACGTTAAACCCCCCCCCAGGAGGTCCAACGCAAACTACAATATTTAAATTAATCATGATCAAGGGCCCCAGGGGAGCTATAGCTCCCCCAATTTTTTGACCCTTTGCTCCGGTTTGTGACGTATGTTTGGTATGATTAAATTTTAAAAATTTTACCGGCGGTGCTATGACGTCATTAATTTTAACAAAAATTTTAGTTTAATTCTAGGGAATTTTTCTCAGCAGCATTCAAAACGTCTAATAAATGGCATTCTTAGTATAATGTTTGTTAAAATTTCCATCCGCCGTCCATTTATGATTTGGCAACAAATCTCTATACAGGGTGGATTCTGAGATTTTTAATTTTCTTTAATCGTGCTGTCTGGGGTTGTATGGGCTGCGCTGTAGAGGTAGTATCTCTTGTTTAAAATGGTTGCATCGAGAATCATAGACTGGCTCCACGTGGCACACCCCGGTAACTGCATCAACCTGCAGGCCAAACTATGTGAGGGTAGCCAGATATGGCGAGAAAATTAGTGTTGGAAAGCAGTAACACTAAAAGTAATTGTTCGGCGTACTTCTAAATATGAAAAGAAAAACGGCAACAAATTACATAGTTAAAGGCGTGACAAGGATTGTTTTAACGGTTTTAATGCTGCGATGAGGAAGGCAACGGGAAACCATCTCATTATCGTCCCCAGGAAATATCATCATCATGACTGGAAAACCAAAAGCCAGAGGGTGCTAAGAATCTCCGGACCAGTCATGAAGATGATTGCTACATGGAACGTACAAAATATGTTTCAGGCTGGAAAAGTCCACAATGTCATCAGAGAAATGGAACGATTGGACATCGAGATCTTGGGAGTTAGCGAGGTTAGATGGCCTAACTCAGGTAAATGCCAGATAGACGACTACCATGTCTACTACACAGGCAATGACGGACAAAACCACTATAACGGCGTCGCAATCATTTTGAATAAAGAAATTCAAAAATCCGTTATATCTTTTGTCCCTGTGTCGGATCGAGGGATATTTCTTCAACTAAACTCTAAGCCTTTCAATGTCAATATTATTCAGGTATACGCTCCAACCAGTAAATATTCAGATGATGACGTAGAGGCATTCTACGACCAAGTTCAGACTGCCCCTAATTTTATAAAAAAGACAGAAATCACCATTGTTATGGGAGACTTCAACGCAAAACTTGAAAACGCCCCAAGAGAAGACATTGTTGGGAGATACAGTCTTGGTACATCAAATGAACGTGGAGATCGCCTTTTCCAGTTCTGTCAGGAAAAGGATTTTATTGTGTCAAATACTTTCTTTAAACTTTCAGCTAGACGCCTTTATACTTGGACTTCCAAATCTGACAGTCCTGAGAATATCATTAGAAACCAGATAGACTTTATATTAATTAATAAACGATTTAGAAACATTATTAAATCTGCTAAAACTTATCCTGGTGCAGACGAAGGCTCGGATCACCATCCAGTTGTGGCGAAAATTAAATTTTCCCTCAAGAAAAATCATCCCCCAAATAACAAACCCAGACCCAGGTTGGACGAACTTCAAGATAACATGATAGCAACTAAACTTAAAGTCGAACTTAACAAAAAGCTTAAAGATATTAATGAGTCTACCGAACAAGATGCAGAAATGGTCTGGATAAAGGTTAAAAATGCCATAGTCGAAAGCACAACACTCTTAGGCAAGGATGAAATAAGAAATAGAAAGAAAGTTTGGATGACCGATGAAATCCTGGAGTTGATGGATAAAAGACGCAGTAAAAAAGGCAGCGATCAGTATCAAGAAATCAATAGAGCAATAACAAACAAGATAAGGTCAGCAAAACAAGACTGGATAACACACCAATGCCAAGAAATAGAAGATCTAGATGCTAAACATGACACTTTCAATTTACACAAACATATAAAGGAAGCGGCCGGATTATTTAATAAAAGACAAGCTGGAATCAAGGCAAAATCATACCGGATACCAAAGAAAAATTAAAAGAATGGGGTAGCTACATAGAACATCTCTTTACCGATAACCGATCCAAACAGCCAGAAGAATTCTCAAACCAAGGCATAGATATAACACCAGAGGAAGTAAAACACGCAATATCTTCAGCTAAAAACAGAAAAGCGGTAGGACAGGACGAAATATACATTGAGGTTTTAAAGCTAATAAAAATCGAACATTCGCTAAATACGCTGGTCAAACTTTTTAACTTGATTTATCGTAGCGGTAAAATCCCTGCTGACTGGCTAAAGTCAACCTTTGTTACGCTGCCTAAAAAATATTCAGCAAAGAGGTGTGGTGGTTATCGCCTGATTAGCCTAATGAGCCATATGTTAAAAATATTTCTAAATATTATCCACAAGATACGCAGTATGGATTTCGTGGTGGGTTCGGGACAAGAGAGGCCTTTTTTGGCATTAAAGTCTTAGTTCAGCGGTCTAGAGATGTGTCGGTGCCAGTATATGTCTGTTTCATAGATTATGAGAAGGCATTTGATCGAGTCCAACACGAAAAGCTCATAGAATCGCTAAAAGAAGTTGGTCTAGATGACCGAGATCTAAAGATAATCGCTAATCTATACTGGAATCAGACTGCTCAAATAAAGGGTAATGGCCAACTGTCCGAAGAGGTCCAAATAAGATAAGGTGACCAACTCCTAAAGGGGCAAAACCGGGACACTATGTCCATTCAATGTATTGTATATCATGTATTTTTTCTTATATGCACCCCTAATAATATTAAGATGTATTTTCTAAAATACTTATTAAAGAAAAATAATTTAAGTAAGGTGTCAATTCAAATATATAGATGGCAGAGAACATCCGCTTTTTTATTGCAGTGATTTTAAAGTTACAAAATACAGTGGTATCAAAACCGGGGCGAACCGGAACTTTTGCTGAAAAACCGGGACTATCCGGGACGGATTTTTTCCACGGGACAAATGGTTAAAAATCGGGACTGTCCCGGCTAAACCGAAGAGAGCATGGCACTTGAAGAAGAAGAAGAAGTGCTATCTTGGATTTTTTATTATCTTTTTGACAATACCACACACTAATACTCTATCTCTTATGGTTTCCAAGATAGAGGCGTTTAAACTTGCATGGAATTGTGGTCTGTTTTACGGGGATGATATTTGCATGAATATCGAAGTTTTCCATACAGATTTAGATAAAAATATCTTGATTATCGTAATAGATAAATCCTACTGTGTGGTATTGCTGAAGAGAGAATTGCTTGCAGATTTAAAAAATTGCAAAATATACAAGGTGTCCTATTTCAAAAAAATAAAAAATTGCCATACCTCGTAAACTAAATGACATAGACAAAATCCAAAATAGCATGATTAAAGGAAATTAAAAATCTCAGCTGACGTGTTTTTGAATTTTTTATTCAACCAAATTCTAACCCGCTGGAAGCACCGTTCCGTTTAAAGAATCCACCCTGTATATACCACCGCAACCCAACCCTATCTGGCATCTAACACAATCTACTTTTCCAAAAATATTTTACAAAAACCTAAGAGATCAAAATTTTTAAAGAATATTTTTTTTGTCAAAGTTTTCGCCTGCGGCACAATAACAATATTAAATATTTTAACAGTTTGTTTAATTTTAAGCAATTTTTTTGTCAACAACATTTTAAACGCATAAAAAATAGCAGTTTAGTGTAATTTTTTCAAAAATTTTTGCCTGCGGCGCATTTAAAGGTTAATTTTTGAAACAAATCTGCAAAAGAGACTAGATGAGACTTGCTTTTAAAAATAAAAATTTTTGTTTCGTATACACTAACTAAACACCTAATGAACTTTCCCTATCCCCTCCCTTTAATTGTAATTTTGAAAAATTTGGCATAGTTGATTTTTATTATATGATGAGACCCCCAGAGTCGATTTCTGGCTACGCCACTGACTTTATACCTCTGTTAACAACATCGAAACTTATTTTTTAAGTAAAATTCTGATGTTTACAGTTTCTTAAGCTAAATACAATCTTCGAACATCTCTCGTTCATTTCAAGCGGTTGGACGGGAGGAAAAAGTAAAAATTGTGATTATATTTTTTAATAATAATTTCCTAAAACCATAGGTTCTGCAATAAAATAGTTTAAAGCAATAAGTTGTAACCAGAGCTTATAGGACGAACCTTTAAACTTTGGGTTGAACGGGACAAGAAAAACCAAAACCTAATTTTAGGAAATTCTGACTTTTATATATTTCAATTTTTTAGAAAAATGCTTTATCATGGCTTTTCCAAACTAAAGAAAAGGCATTGGAATTAAAGGAGAAACCATGAACCAGTAAAGCTTTTCTTTTGGGTTGGACGGGACAAAAAATACAATAATCGAAAAAATATTATTCGCTTTAGGTCCGAAACTGTTTGTATATTTCGGCTTTTTTACACACCAAAAAAAAGTGTTATAGTGGTTTTATGATTTGGAGTTATTTGAAGATTTTTAACAAAAACCAATAGATTGTGAAAGCGTTTTTTTAAAATAAAATTACATTTGCTTGAAATGGCCCCTCTGCAAATTATAATTAGGGCTAGAATCATCCATAGGCATACCTAGGATTTTCCCTTCCTTAATCCCAGTGTTGTTGTTTTTCAGTCCAAGTCCCTTAATTATCGGTTTCTACGCGTGGAATAGCCTGTGGCTAACCCATTTGACTTCCCCTTCTATAAATGCAATATGATATAAATGGTAGCAAATTTTGGCCCATGTTTGGAGTCTGGGACGTTTCGGCCCGGAGAAATTTCGGCGCGGGGGCGTTCCGGCGCCAATGATTATCTAAAAAATCCCTGGGAAAATCAAACTCAATCCCACCCCACACTACACCAAAAATCCAATCATTTATTTTAATAACTCTTTCCCAAGACTTTTTGATCCTCGATTACCTGTAACACGAAAAGCGTTTTTAATAGTTATAATATTTACCGAACAAGTGCGGAAAGTGATAGTTTACCGCACGCGATGGCAGTTTCACGAATGACACGAAGCGAAGTTCGGGTAAGTTGTCAAGGGCGGTAAAGTTACTTTCTGCATGTGTTAGGTACAAAATTTTACCTACTAGCAACTTATACCCTTTAAAAAAAAACTACACAAAAACCCTATCATTTATTTTAATAACTCTTTCCCAAGACTTTTTATGCATACCATGCCACTGTAATATTTTTTTGTTTTCGTAAGGAATAAAACAACCTGTAATACGAAAAGCGTTTTTAATAGTTATTTACCTAACAAGTGCGGAAAGTGACGCGAAGTGGAGTTCGAGTAAGTTGTTAAGGGCGGTAAAAGCACTTTCCGCATGTGTTAGGTACAAAATTTTACCTACTAGCAACTTATACCCTTTAAAAAATTATCAAGATTATTAATTTTAAAAATAGTAGAAAATCATGTGAAACCTAGAGTTTCTTCCTTTCGAGATTTTTTTTTAGTGCGTTAAAGTCACTTTTCGGCACGATTTTTCGTTTTAAAAGTTGTATTTTTCCGCACGATTTTACTTTTCCGCACAACTTTTAATGTAACGTGTGATTTTAAATCAAATTTATATCTATGGGTACTACTTTTCATTCAGAAAATTCATAGCCTTAACCATTAAACTTAAAAAGTCATATGCAGGCTACAGTACTAAAAAAATCGTGCGGAAAAGTCAAATTGTGCGGAAAAGTAAGTTAATTTTTTTCGCACAATATTTGTATTGTTAAAAATGAAGATATTTAGGACTAATTAAATGATTTATGTAACTATTCTACCTTATGTGTCATTTTGTAGTTACAAATCTCAATATCTTCATTTGTACCAATACAAAAAGCGTGCGGAAAAGTAACTTTTTAGCACTAGTACGGAAAAGTTACTAGTCGCACAATTTTACCTTTTCGCAAAATTTTTTTGTTACTGTAACTGCATGTGACTTTTTAAGTTTAATGGTTAAAGCTATAAATTTTCTGTGTGAAAAATAGTACCCATAGATAGTAATTTGAATTAAAATATTGTCCTTTAAAGTGAAAACAATACTAAAAATCGTGCGGAAAAGTAACTTTTCCGTACTCTCGTAGGAAATAGTTATTTACCTAACATATGCGGAAAGTTATACTTTTCCACACGCACCAGCGTTTGCACGAACGACGGGCCAGCGGAGTTCGGGAACGCCGTAAGTGCGGAAAATACTTTTCGCACATGTTAGGTACAACATTTTTCCTACGAGCGTGCGGAATATCAAAATATTTTGTCATTATTTTAGTTAAACCTAGAAGACGCAAAATGAAAAAAAAATAGTCAAAACTACCAATTTTATGCATACCATGCCACTGTAATATTTTTTTGTTTTCGTAAAGAATAAAACAACCTGTAATACGAAAAGCGTTTTTAATAGTTATTTACCTAACAAGTGCGGAAAGTGATACATCACCGCACGCGATGGCAGTTACATGAACGACGCGAAGTGGAGTTCGAGTAAGTTTTTAAGGGCGGTAAAAGCACTTTCCGCATGTGTTAGGTACAAAATTTTACCTACTAGCAACTGATACCCTTTAAAAAATTATCAAGATTATTAATTTTAAAAATAGTAGAAAATTATGTGAAACCTAGAGTTTCTTCTTTTCGATATTTTTTTTTTAGTGCGTTTAAGTCACTTTTCGGCACGATTTTTCGTTTTAAAAGTTGTATTTTTCCGCACGATTTTACTTTTCCGCACAACTTTTAATGTAAGTAACGTGTGATTTTAAATCAAATTTATATCTATGGGTACTACTTTTCATTTAGAAAATTCATAGCCTTAACCATTAAACTTAAAAAGTCATATGCAGGCTACAGTACTAAAAAAATCGTGCGGAAAAGTCAAATTGTGCGGAAAAGTAAGTTAATTTTTTTCGCACAATATTTGTATTGTTAAAAATGAAGATATTTAGGACTAATTAAATGATTTATGTAACTATTCTACCTTATGTGTCATTTTGTAGCTACAAATCTCAATATCTTCATTTGTACCAATACAAAAAGCGTGCGGAAAAGAAACTTTTTAGCACTAGTACGGAAAAGTTACTTTTCGCACAATTTTACCTTTTCGAAAAATTTTTTTGGTACTGTGACTGCATGTGACTTTTTAAGTTTAATGGTTAAAGCTATAAATTTTTTGTGTGAAAAATAGTAGCTATAGATAGTAATTTGAGTTAAAATATTGTCCTTTAAAGTGAAAATCGTGCGAAATGTAAAATCGTACGAAAAAGTACAACTTTCAAAACTAAAAATCGTGCGGAAAAGTAACTTTTCCGTACTCTCGTAGGAAATAGTTATTTACCTAACAAGTGCGGAAAGTTATACTTTTCCACACGCACCAGCGTTTGCACGAACGACGGGCCAGCGGAGTTCGGGCACGTAAGTGCGGAAAATACTTTCCGCACATGTTAGGTAGAACATTTTTCCTACGAGCGTGCGGAATATCAAAATATTTTGTCATTATTTTAGTTAAACCTAGAAGACGAAAAATGAAAAAAATAGTCAAAACTACGAATTTTATGTTTTATTTAGAACTAAACTTTAACAAGCTTAAAAAATTAATTTTTATGGTAATTATTAATCACGATAACATTGAAAGTACCACTGATCATGTTGCTTAATGCCATCGCTGACTTCAAGTCTTCCTGATTCATCACTGAGTGAGCAACAGCGTGCTCAACAACAAGTGGGCTCAACAGCGTGCGGGAAAATTTTTTTTGCTCAACAGCGTGCGTAAAAAAATTTTTTCGCGCACGGCATGCGGATTTTTTTTTTCACGCACGGCGTGCGGAAAAAAGGCACTTTCCGCACGGAAATGAGTGCGAGAAAAGCGTTTTTCTGCAATAGCTTTCAAGAATACAAAAAATATCACCGCAGTAACAAGGGCGGCGCGTGGCTACTATCTATATTCTAAATTTATCAAAAATCCAAAGATTGCGCCCCCCCCTACTTTCTGTTACTACTAGGTACTGGTCGTGGACAAAATACGGCACACCAGCTTGCATATAATGAGCCACTGCACGCGCAGATAAATTAAGACACTTGTCTTCGACAACGGCTCCCGTCTCCAAATTTAACTTTACGTGAAATAGCTTTCATTAAATGCTTGTTGGGCAATAAATTGTTACATTTCTTTGCTCAGAAAGTTTAACAAAATGAAGCCCTGACATAAACAAAAAACTGTCTCCAACTCGCGTCATTTAAATGCCATCCATCTCTTTTTCATGACCAAAATGATGGAGCTGAATCTGAGCATTTCCGATAAGCAACAGCACAAAAAATCACCCCACGGATAAGTTTTTGGTTTGATATAACGAAAATCGTCGGATTTCTCGCATATATAAGATCAAGGCACATTTTATATAACTAACCTCATCCATCTTCTTTCGTTTCGTAGCTATAACGCCCTCAGTTTTGCCATCAAGGGAGCTTGCAGCTCAATTTGTCAGTAAATGTAATCAGTGGTGGCAGTACGTGTAAGACAAACTGCATGTCAATAATTAAATTAAACTTGGATTCGAAGTCATAGTCCCGAAAATAAAAAAAACCCACTTAAAAAAACTTAAAACTTATTATTGAAGGACAAAAATTACTTTCTCAAAAACATAAACTCATAGAAAATCTTGAAATTTGCCATCCACTACCTGTATTTTTTTTAAAAGCAGAAAGTCTGGGAAATATGTTGCTTAAGAAATAAGTTGTATTTCAATCTCTGAAGTGAATAGTGGAAAAATTGTTTGAAAACGCGTTGTAAATTCTTTTCCAAAAAATATTTCTAACAAAAACTAATTCGTAGTTGCTAAGTCCAATCGGTGAATACATCCTCCAACTTATTTTTTGTTTTTTCAAAAAATATACAAGCGCTATTATTAACTCCTAAAAATTAATAAATGAGAAATATAGACTTTCTACCACCTTATCAAAAAATAACATGTTTCACTGGCATATAAGGGGAAAAAATGCCACTTTACCTCCCTAGGGAGTTTAATATATTTTACCCCCATCAGGCAGTTTTCGTTACTTTACCTTCCTGTACCGCTGCAAATTAATTGGATCCAATAATATTTTTTACTGTAGGTATTATTAGGTAAAGGATAAAATCACATACATAGTGTTAAGGTGCATTTCCACCATTGATTTTTTAATGCTCTTTTGACGTCCGGCATCAAAGAAACCACGTGGGGTAAAGAAACACTTTCCTTCCTTGGCATGTGAATAATTTTTTTTTAATAGAGAGCGTTAGATTCAAAATTATTTTCTTTATAGCTCTTGCAGTTTTTGAGATACCTAGATCAAATTAAAACCATAGGTGATTGTAACAATCTTCAAGAAGCTATTTTTTCAGGGATCAAGCCCCTTTTCGCCCCGTAAACCTTTTTGTGGTGCGCCGCTAGTGGATTCTGAAATACGAAATAAATTATCTGTTTTGTTTAAAAACTTTCTTATCTTCAGTAATTTTTTTGTAACTCAAGGGGACTCGAGAAAAAAGTTAATAGTATATTATTTTCTCGTCCACTTTAATTTAATTGATTCAAAACAAGCTTACGGCTTTCTTGGACAATGTTTTATTTAATTAATTATACCAACAGCCAACGTTGCAGACCTAGGACCGAAACGTTGGCTGTCAATTAAAATATGTAAAGCTCCCTAGAAATGCAAAATGGCATTTTCGATTCTCATATGCGGGGGTTCGAAAATGTAATTTTCTGATAAAGTAGTAGAAAAAAGTATTATTTTAAAATCTTGATACTGAATTTTAAAACACTCTGTATATCAAACTATATAGGTCCATATTTTCATTCTCAAAAAGTGATTTTTTTTTGTTATCAGCGAAAGTATGACCCAAACGCGGTACTTGCCTTTGTTAATTTAATAATGCAGTAAGCATGAAAAGCTAGAAAAAATTTAAAAGTGAATGGGAAATTTAGCGCCCTAATTAATTTACAAAAAAGATTCGTGGCTTAGAGGGCAAAGGGTGAGGGAATAAATCGGAAAAAAGTTTTTCCTCGACCATGATTTGAACCCGGGCCTCTAGAATACCAGTGTAATGTTCTACCGACTGAGCTACCGAGGAAATGGGGTTTTAACTGGCTATTCGGAAATCCTTTCGTCCGATTCATTTGTTAGTAGGGGGAAGATCTTTGAAGCCTACTGCGGCTTTAAAAACCTAGACATGAGCAAGGAGGTACACATTCTGGATTATTAGTTCTAGAAAATTTCTATTTATCTATCAACCAACGATACACGACATCTAGCGTTTTATTTTTTTAGACTATACGCAAAATGTTCCTTTTAAATAACTCTTTAAAAAACAAAAATATTTTTTTTATATATCAGAGTTTATGGGGTTGAAAAAAAGACCCTTAAGAAAAAAGTACCGACTCTGGACATAAACCGTTTTTGTGCAACAATCGGACTATACGCAAAATGTGCCCTTGAAATATCCCATTAAAAAACAAAAATAATTTTTTTATGTATCAGAGTTTGTGGGGTTTAAAAAAAGACCCTTATGAAAAAAGGACCGAATCTAAAGAAAAAAGTACTGAATCTGGACATAAGCCGTTTTTGTGCATCAATCAGACTAAACGCAAAATGCGCCTTCTGAATAGCTCATTAAAAAACAAAAATAAATTTTTCATATATCAGAGTTTATGGCGTTGAAAAAAAGACCCTTAAGAAAAAAGTAGCGAATCTGGACATAAGCCGTTTTTGTGCATCAATCAGACTATACGCGAAATGTGCCCTTAAAATAGCTCTTTAAAAAACGAAAATAATTTTTTTCTATATCAGAGTTTATGGGGTTGAAAAAAAGACCCTTATGAAAAAAGTACCGAATCTGGACATAAGCCGTTTCTGTGCATCATTCAGACTATATGCAAAATGTGCCTTTGAAATAGCTCTTTAAAAAACAAAAATAAATTTTTTATATATCAGAGTTTATGGGGTTGAAAAAAAGACCCTGATGAAAAAAGTACCGAATCTGAAGAAAAAAGTAGCGAATCTGGATATAAGTCGTTTTTGTGCATCAATCAGACCATACGCAAAATGTGCCTTCTATGCTCTTTAAAAAACCAAAAATAAATTTTTCATATATCAGAGTTTATCAATCAGTTCATCAATCAGACTATACGCGAAATGTGCCCTTAAAATAGCTCTTTAAAAAACCAAAATAAATTTTTTCTATATCAGAGTTTATGGGGTTGAAAAAAAGACCCTTATGAAAAAAGTACCGAATCTGGACATAAGCCGTTTCTGTGCATCAATCAGACTATATGCAAAATGTACCTTTGAAATAGCTCTTTAAAAAATAAAAATAAATTTTTTATATATCAGAGTGTATGGGGTTGAAAAAAACACCCTGATGAAAAAAGTACCGAATCTGAAGAAAAAAGTAGCGAATCTGGATATAAGTCGTTTTTGTGCATCAATCAGACCATATGCAAAATGTGTCTTCTAAATAGCTCTTTAAAAAACAGAAATAAATTTTTCATATATCAGAGTTTATGGGGTTGAAAAAAAGACCCTTAAGAAAAAAGTACCCAATCTGGACATAAGCCGTTTTTGTGCATCAATCAGACTATACGCAAAATGTGCCTTATAAATAGCTCTTTAAAAACCAAACATAAATTTTTCATATATCAGATTTTATGGGGTTGAAAAAAAGACCCTTAAGAAATAAGTACCGAATCTGGACATAAGCCGTTGTTGTGCATCAATCAGACTATGCGCAAAATGTGCCTATGAAATAGCTCTTTAAAAAACAAAACTAATTTTGTATATATCAGAGTTTATGGGGTTTAAAAAAAGTTCCTTATGAAAAAAGTACCGAATCTTAAGAATAAAGTACCGAATCTGGACATAAGCCGTTTTTGTGCATCAGTCAGACTATAGGCAAAATGTGCCTTCTAGATAGCTCTTTAAAAAACAAAAATAATTTTTTTATAAATCAGAGTTTATGGGGTTGAAAAAAAGACCCTTAAGAAAAAAGTACTGAATCTGGACATAAGCCGTTTTTGTGCATCAATCAGACTATACCCAGAATGTGCCTTCTAAATAGCTCTTTAAAAAACAAACATAAATTTTTCATATATCAGATTTTATGGGGTTGAAAAAAAGACCCTTAAGAAATAAGTACCGAATCTGGACATAAGCCTATTCCTGATGCTTTTATTATGGGTTCAGTCCATAAATCGATGCTTTTTTAAAAGGACTTTTTTTAAACCCCTAAACTCTTGTATATATAACAATGTTATTTTTGAGGAATCAGGTGCTTTTGCTGAGGTTTTAGAATTCGATGAATTTTTTGAGGGACGTGTTTTTAACTCTCTAAACTATTGCCTTGCCTATGCTTTGATTAATGCTTAAGAATGGCTTATATTCGATGCTTTTTTCTCAAGCGACGTATTTTTAACCCATGAAACTCTTGTATATAAAAATCTTACTTGGAATTTTTAATTTATATTATATTTTTTTTAATTTATGTTTAGTCAGAATGGGGTAGGTCGTCCATATTCGATCCTTTTTTTAAAGGACTTTTTTTTAACGTAACTAGTTTGTAGGAATAACAGGATTTTCGGTCCAAATGTAAAACTAATTTATTAAAACTATTTTATAACACCAAGCTTTCGGAACGTTTTGTGGGGGTAGGTCCATATTCGATGGTTTTTTAAAGGACTTTTTTAACCCCCTAAAGCCTTGTGTACATAAATTATTATTGAGAAATCAAGTGCTTTTAGAAGGACACATTTTGTGTATAGTCCGATTGATGCACAAAAACGGCTTATGTCCAGATTCGGTACTTTTTTCTTAAGGCTCTTTTTTTCAACCCCATAAACTCTGATATATGAAAAAATTATTTTTGTTTTTTAAAGAGCTATTTAGAACGTATATTTCGCGTATGGTCTGATTGATGCACAAAAACGGCTTATGTTCAGATTCGGTACTTTTTTCTTAAGGGTCTTTTTCTCAAGGGTCTTTTTCTCAACCCCATAAACTCTGATATATGAAAAATTTATCTTTGTTTTTTAAAGAGCTATTTAGAAGGCACATTTTGCGTATGGTCTGATTGATGCACAAAAACGGCTTATGTCCAGATTCGGTACTTTTTCGTTCAGATTCGGTACTTTTTTCATAAGGGTCTTTTTTACAACCCCATAAACTCTGATTTATGAAAAATTTATTTTTGTTTTTTAAAGAGCTATTTCAAAGGCACATTTTGCGTATAGTCTGATTGATGCACAAAAAAGGCTTATGTCCAGATTCGGTACTTTCTTCTTAATGTCTTTTTTTCAACCCCATAAACTCTGATATATGAAAAATTTACTTTTGTTTTTCAAAGAGCTATTTAGAAGGTACATTTTGCGTATGGTCTGATTGATGCACAAAAACGGCTTATGTCCAGATTCTGTACTTTTTCCTTCAGTTTCGGTACTTTTTTCATAAGGGTCTTTTTTCCAACTCCATAAACTCTGATATATAAAAAATTAATTTTTGTTTTTTAAAGAGCTATTTTAGAGGTAAACTTTGCATATAGTCTGATTGATGCACAAAAACGGCTTATGTCCAGATTCGGTACTTTTTTCTTATGGGTCTTTTTTTCAACCCCATAAACTCTGATATATGAAAAATGTATTTTTGTTTTTTAAAGAGCTATTCAGAAGGCATATTTTGCGTATAGTCTGATTGATCCACAAAAAGGGCTTATGTCCAGATTCTGTACTTTTTTCTTTAGATTTGGTCCTTTTTTCTATAAGGGTCTTTTTTTAAACTTCGTAAACTCTGATATATAAAAAAAATATTTTTGTTTTTAATGGGCTATTTCAAAGGAACATTTTGCGTATAGTCCGATTGTTGCACAAAGACGGTTTATGTCCAGATTCGGTACTTTTTTCTTAAGGGTCTTTTTTCCAATCCCATAAACTCTTATATATAAAAAATGTATTTTTGTTTTTTAAAGAGATGTTTAAAAGGATCATTTTGCGTATAGTCTGATTGATGCACAAAAACGGCTTATGTCCAGATTCGGTACTTTTTTCTTAAGGGTGGCTGTCTCGACCCCATAAGCTTGGATAAATAATATTTTTTTTCAATAATTTTAAAGATCATAACAACATATTTTTTGTATTACACAGTTTTATGCAAAATCGCATTTAAAGGAAGTTTTAATTATTTTTATTATTTTTAAGATTTG
Source organism: Oxystoma pomonae (assembly GCA_963921995.1). Taxonomy (NCBI): domain Eukaryota; kingdom Metazoa; phylum Arthropoda; class Insecta; order Coleoptera; family Brentidae; genus Oxystoma; species Oxystoma pomonae. The sequence continues at coordinate 72,085,054 of OY998166.1, read as the reverse complement.
GGGGTGTTTTACCTTTTACTTTAAAATCACGTTACTTTTGTCAAAAACTCTAAAAATAGGGTTGGGCACAACTATTTATCTGGTCGACTGTGAATTCGCGCGACCGGAGCTGTTTTCTAATCTAAATCCGAATCTGTCTTCAGCCACGTGATCTTTTAACATGTACAAAAATTTAACAAGAGGGTCTATTATCACCAATATTTGTTTAAAACATTAAACAAGGTAAATTACAATAAAAAGTGTGTACCAAAAAGTATTTATCTATAAAATATCCTTCCTGTTCTGCATTATCTATGGAAAAAAATTCACTACAGCTGCAATGCAACGACGACTACACTACCACACCTTTTGAAAACTGTGTAGGTTTAAATAAGTTTGTATGTTTAGTTTCTGAGATATTTGCACGTAAAACATATTTCTTAAACGAATTAAACCAAAATAGAGACGAAATTAAATGCTCCAGATAATGTAGTTTCACCCAATAGAAATTTGTTATGCTTCAGTTAGACAGGTTGTATACAGGGGCTAGTCAAAAATAACGTTTTAGTTATATCGACATGGCCAGTATTTGAGGCGGAAAAAAATGTTGCGCGCATTACTAATGATCTTGAAATTAGCGGGTAATAGGACAGGAGAAAAAGAAATCTTATTCTTTTTTAACGGCCAACGTTTCGACCCTTTATTGAGATCTTTATCAAGGCTACAACAATGGACAAAATTACAATAGTTTTTTATTAATATAAACACACTTTCGCTCAAATATAGGTTGGTAATATTTCCTAACTTAGTGATCAACAGATCCATTCATGTTTAACAATAGTAATTTTATAAATCTAAAAGTCTAAGAGTAACTCTAAGTCTAAGTCTAAGTTTAACAATAGTAATTTTATAAATCTAAAAGTCTAAGAGGAATAAAACAGCACTTTTTGTATAAATAAAAACAAAATGACACTAAAACATAAGCAGAGAAAATTTAAATTGGAAAATGGAAATATAAAAATATTGAAATCATTTAGTTTGAATATTTGCACCCCTAAACGAAATGATTTCAATATTTTTATATTTCTATTTTCCATTTTAAATTTTCCCTGCTTATGTTTTAGTGTCATTTTGTTTTTTATTTATACAAAAAGTGCTGTTTTATTACCTTTTAGACTTTTACATTTATAAAACTACTATTGTTAAACATGAAAAAAGAATAATTTTTTAGATCTGTTGATCACTAAGTTAGGAAATATTACCTTCCTATATATGAGCGAAAGTGTGTTTATATTAATAAAAAACTATTGTAATTTTCTCCATTGATGCAGCCTTGATAAAGATCCCAATTAAGGGTCGAAACGTTGGCCGTTAAAAAAGAATAAGAGTTTCTTTTTCTCCTGTCCTATTAACCGCTAATTTCAAGATCATTAAAAATGATATTCAAAAACTATATTTGAATGAACCTCATATTAAAATAATAGGTCAACTGTTACAGTGTACGTTTTCTCTGGGTTATCAAAGCTCTCTACTATCCGATAAGGTAGTAATATGTTGCATATTTGTGAAAACCTTATAGGGTTTAAGTGTTCCTATGTGAATTTGCTTAAGGTGCGAAAACACACCTAAACTTTAAAAATTCGTACACTAAGAAATAATGATGGTAAGAACGCAAATAAAAAGTTTTAGGTGCGCAACATTTTTTTTCGCCTCAAATACTGGCGATATTTCGATATAGCTAAAAACTTTATGTTTGACTAGCATCTGTATAGCTTAAGCATAAAAAATTTCTATTGGGTAAAACTACATTATCTTGAGAATTCAATTTCGTCTCTACTTTGGTTTATTTCGTTTAAAGAATATGTTTTTTTCCATTGGAATATAGCCCTGTTGGGCCTTTTTCCCGACTTTACGTGCAAATATCTTAGAAACTAATCATACAATCTAATTTAAACCTACATAGTTTTCTAATTTTGACTTGCACTACAACATGCCAGAATATTATTAGACACTTATAGTTAATTTTCAGTTTTATATCTATCGAGTCGACCAATCAAGCAGGTGCACTTTTAAAATCATGGCGAATGCGTGACAGCTCCAGCTGATTAAATGCACGAAAACCTCGTTAGGTACGATAAGGGAGTCGTAACATTACGACCGTCCCTACATACGAAATGATGTTTTGACGCATTTGATCAGCTGGAGCTGTCACGCATTCGCCATTAGTTTAAAAGTACACCTGCTCGATAAGTCGACTCGATACAGATAAGGATACGAATGCCGATAAACCCGAAAATTACCTTTAAGTGTCTATTAAATTCGATCGAGATCCAAATTTATTGGTGTTTGTTTGCGGGGTTTTTTTCTACAGCAACCAATCTAGTAATTTATTCTTAAATTATACATTGAACAACTCCAATGTAAAATTCAATAGCGGAAAATTTTCTCTCCTGAATAAAAATTCAAAGAACAAAATTATAACATAAGATGCAGAGTAAAATCACCCCAATCCATAAGGCTTATGTTTATGCATAAACTCGATTTGACTCCGCATGTTTATTTCATAATTGACTTTTACCAGAGAGGGGCCGCATCCATGATGTAATTTAAAATTTGTTTAATGGCTTAGAAGATTGCCCAAAACGACCTTTTTAATAAGTGTCATGATACCGACCCCAAAATTTTATTAAGTAATTGACTCCTGTTTGTCGGATGTTTTTTGTCAAACAAAGATTGATTGATTGCAAAATCTAGCTGGGTATACATATCACGCTCAAGTTAAAAACTTAGCAAAGAGATTTTGGCGTTACACTTCAGTAATTACAAAGAACCCCGCACGACATACATTGAAAAATTATTTCGGTGAAATTTGATAAAATATTAATATGTTATAGTGGGTTGGGTTGGGTAAATATAAAATGATTTCGATGTCAAGTTTCAGAGATATAGATGGTCAAAGTTTTGTCGTTTTGGGGTATATTGGGCACACTCAAAAAGGCATTTCCTGACCGAAATAAAATAAGTTATCGACGAATATGGGTTATTATATTAACAAAAAAAAAATTAAAAATTATTTTTGAGCAAACATTAATGTCTTAATATTTTCTAGATAAACTAAACAAGTTTTTCTTCCCAGTAAGAGTTACTCGGTGTTACGTGTTTTTTTTTAATATTTTTTTTTAATCATAAAAACTTGACGAAAATTCTTTTCTTCTGTGTAATAACTATTTTGCAACTTGAAAATCTAAATATTCTTTTGCATTCAGTTAAAGTGATGAGCAAACAAACTTTAAATAAATTTAATTTTATTTTTTTTATTTTTTTCCTAGCTACGAAGTAATCAGTATTTAATAGGGATCTTTTGGAACGCTTAAAATTTTGACAACTTTGACAGCCGCTGTGGTAGTGTTTAACAACCAGTACCACTACCACTCATCGATTTTACCAGAGATTTACACATTAAAAACTGTCACTTGTAAAAAAATTTAAAGATTAGAAAAAATAAAACATTTGGCTTAATTTTACAAATTAATTGTAGTATTTTATTATTTTTAAAATTAATAAAGCCAAAATTCTTTAAAATTAACCAGAAAAATAGCCACAACCACAACGAAATGGATTCGTAGCTTACGGCAGTGGTAGTGGTTAACTACCACAACGGAATGACGTTTAGCTATTGCGCAGACGCAGTAATTACCACAACCACTACGAAGTGTCAAAGAAGCGTTCCAAAATATCCCTAATTTCTTTAAAACTGATACAGGGATGTTAATATAATTTTGGGTACGCCTTTATCATACTTTTATCTAATACAGAGTAAATTTTATTATCACTTCTTTATATTTTGCATCTAGGATGATGATTTTTTTTAAAGGTTTCTAAACTAAAAACTAATACATAATAACACTTTTGGTGGGGCTGAATTATCAAACAAACAATAATATGCCATAATTTATGATTATGGGTAATTGCTCTCCCTAAAAAATAGTTTTTTAGATGTATCCTTCTTCTATTCGACCTTTTTTTGGAAAAGCTACTAACTTTGACTAGTACTCAATAGAGTACCTATATAGGTATGAGGGAGAGCAATAACCCATTAATCATAATTTATATTTTATATTTATATTTATTATTTATAGTTTGGAGAACCTTGAGAAACCTTTAAAAAATCATAATCCCCAAAGCAAAACATATAGAAGTGGTATAGAAATTGCACCCTGTATTAGACAAAATTATAATAAAGGCGTAAGCAAAATTAAATTAAAACCCTCAATTGGTTTTAAAGAAATGAAAAATTGATTACTTTTTTGTAAAAACTAATGATATAAAACTTTTTGCATGTACCTCGTAGCTAGGAAAAAATAAAAAAATTAAATACAGTTTATTTAAAGTTTATTTACTTATTAATTTAACTCAATGCAAAGGAATATTTAGATTTTTAAGTTGAAAAATAATTTTTTCGTAGTACAAAACAATTTTCGTCAAGTTTTTATGGTAAAAAAAATAAAAAAAAAACATGTAACACAAAGTAACTTTTACTGGTAATATGTATACAACCTGTTAACATTATACATAATAATAAGAAAGTCCATGTGTGGTTTCTCCAGAAACCATATTCGTCGATAACTTATTTTATTTCGGTCAGGAAATGTCTTTTTGAGCATGCCCATTATAGTTCAAAACGACGTTTTTTTAAAACTTTGACAATGTAGGTATATCTGTGGAACTAGACACATAAAATTTGATCAAATTTCACCGTAATATTTTTAATTAAAGTAACACTCGTGGCATATCGGACAAAGCGTTTTTGTTTCTTACTTCATTACGACCAATGTCTAATGGAGAATCCAGACACCTACAAATCTGTTTCATCCTTATTAGGAATCATCAGGGAGTCATAGGATTGTACCTGGGCAGTTGAAGCTACACAGGCACCATGCACATTTATCGAATTTAAAACAAAAAGTTTGTAATCCGTGGAGACGTAGTACCTGTGTGCGCCACTTGGAGCCCTGGTCGTAATGAAGTGAGAAACAAAAACGCTTTGTCCGATATACTACGAGTGTTACTTTAATTTTTATTTGCGGACACGAGATTCACTTTGATTTTTTAAATATTTTTAATGTATTTCGTGCGGGGTTATTTGTCAGTTCTACACGACCGCTGACCAAATAAATTGAAGCATCAGAACTTGTCAACCAAAATTTGCAAGGGTTATCTACTTCGGCCCTTTTAGTTTAGTTCAAAATCTTCGCAAAATGTACAAGAAACCGAAAAACTACCATTCCAGAACCGTAAATTTAATATTTTCACTTATAATCTCCCTAGAGCATGAATTATTTCCGAAAATTTTTTCGAGGTACGAATTTTTTGAAAATTTCCGGAGGCGTTCATCTATTATTTTTACAATTTCCTGGTTTTTTAGTAAAATAAGGTTTGCATCTTTGTATCAAGTTGATTATATTCTATTTAAATCACACAATTCTATAGTACTAGAATATAGGGAAAAATATGTGTATAGGCACATGTGTTATATTGGACGCTAGGTGTTTTGTATTTCAAATAGTTTGAATTTGCTGTTTTTTTCACTTTCCCTTGACCCTAGTAAAAAAAAGACGATTCTCAAAATTACGAAATGAACACATTTCTTCATACTCTAATAATCTTATACAACTGGAGAGAAGGGAAAATTAATTATTCTCTTGCAAAGTCGATGACTATTTAACGCGGTAAGTATTTAGGTAAGAAACATAAAATCTGCGAAGTTGGCTATGACTGCTGCAGCGCATTGGTGGAATGACGTTTCACCAATATCTTTTTGTTTTGTTTATTAATTAATATTCGTTATATTAAATTTTATTGTCACAAAGAAAATATCATAAAATGAATAGAAAATTGTACCTACGCCTCTGTTGTTATTCTGAAATCTGCACGTGACAGCTATCAAGTCAGGGAAATTATCACTTATTAATTTTTCAACTAGGTCACGTGACTGAAAAAATTTCCGAAAAATTCGGGTTGTTACCTAGCAACCTGTCAAAAACAAGGTATCTGATTGGCTTAAAACAACTGGTATAAAATTTTCTTTAAAATAAGACCAAGATTATCAAAATACTCCTTTGTTGCGATCTTGGCTAAAACTACTTTTATAAAACAAATCCTAAAAAGAACGTATTTTTCCTGAACAACAAAAATATCAAAAGTGGTCCCAAATTCCCTGTTTTGAAGGGAGGAGACTCACATATATAGAAAACTATCGGCTATACTTAACAACTTATCTAGGAGGTGGGTGTTCTTGGGTTTAGCACAGGGGGTGCTTTGATAAGACACTTGAAATAAGCTTACGTTTCGAGTACATTTTTATTCTTTTTCAGAGCTACAAAGAAAAAATTTTGGTACACGAAAGTTTTGGATTACATTTTTGGACAAACCAAAAACATTTTTTTATATATAACTTAGAACAATCAAACAGAAGCAATTTTTCTGATTTTCATTTCCATAAAATCTATATGTTTATGGCGGATACATGACGAAACTACTTTTTTGGTTTTTTCGCCATTAAGTTAAGGAAATTTTTTCAAAAATAAGTTAAAACCCACTGCGTAAATTCCTAAGGAAAAAATTTTGTTCGTTTGTCAGTGGTTTTTAAATAATATAAAAAATTTGCCTGCACACACACTGTCGAACTAGACATATAAAATTTTATCAAATTTCACCGTAATATTTTTAATGTATTTCGTGCGGGGTTCTTTGTCAGTTCTACACGACTGCTGACCAAATAAATTGAACCATCAGAACTTGTCAAACAAAATTTGCAAGGGTTACCTACTTCGGCCCTTTAATTTTAGTAAAAAAAAAACTTAATAATTTAAATTGTTTTAGTGTATCTATGTAGGTTTTACAATCACGTTTTTTTAAACCGATCTTCTCCCTTTTCGAATCTTTTAATTAATACATAAAAACATTTTTTTTTGGTTTGTCCAAAAATGTAAACCAAAACTTTCATGTACCAAAACTTATTCTTTGTAGCTCTGAAGAAGAGTAAAAATATACTCAAAACGTAAGCCTAATTTAAGTGTCTTATTGAAGCACGCCCTGTCCTTAACCCAAGAACATCCACCTCTGTAAGAATCGCAAGGTCAAGATTCTACCGTTTGTATTTTATCTAAGATTTTTGAAAAAATTTTCAACGATCAAATAATTAACCACCTGTGTAAATTTCTCTGAAAACCAACATGGATTTAGGCAATTTGGAGAACAAAGTAAAAACAGCTGGAATATTCTTTGACATGACAAAAGCGTTTGATACCATTAATATTAAATTTGATTTTTGTAGCATAAAAATTGTTTTTACTCAATTTTAATAACAAACTGATGAAAGCAATCGTAAAAAAATGACCTTTTTTATACCTTCATGAAAAACATGATTTTAGTAACTGTCTGCAGATAACTAAAGCATGGCTTTTTTGGTTACCGATGTAAAAAAACTTTTTTTTTGATTACGGGTGTAAAATAGTACATTATAAACCTAGGGACTAAAGTTCCACATTTAATCCCGCGGCGAAAGGTCCCTACGGTCAGGCTACAATTTGCTAAGGGATTAAACGACACTTTAGTCCCGAGGTTTATATACTATTTTATGCAGTTTAGGAAAAGATCTTTGTTAAAATTACGTTATTTCTACGCCAAATGGTTCGTCAACTAGAAGAAAGGGTGCTAAGAATGAAATCTTGGCCAAGAGCAAGTGCTGTTTGGCTTTACATGCCATAAATTTAATTATAATTTTACAAGGATTAGTTTTTTTTAATCCCTGAGGGATTAAATTTACTTCTAATCCCTAAGCTGAGGGATTAAATTTATTTTTAATCCCTTAGGGATTAAATTTTCTTTGAATTTCTTAGGGATTAAAAGTGTCACTTTAGTCCCTAAAAAGATAGATTAAAAGTACCTATTTAATCTCTGAAGTGCATAATAGTACATTATAAACCCAGGGACCCGCGGCGAAAGGTTTGGGGTCCGACCGTAGGAAGGGCTACAATTCGCTAAGGGATTAAACGACACTTTAGTCCCGAGGTTTATATACTATTTTATGCAGTTTAGGAAAAGATCTGTGTTAAAATTACGTTATTTCTACGCCAAATGGTTCGTCAACTACAAGAAAGGGTGCTAAGAATGAAATCTTGGCCAAGAGCAAGTGCTGTTTGGCTTGACTTGCCACATATTTAATTATAATTTTCCTGGGATTAGTTTTTTTCTTAATCCCTGAGGGATTAAATTTTCTTTGAATTAATTAAAAATGTCACTTTAGACCCTAAAAAGAGGGATTTAAAGTACTTATTTAATCCCTGAAGTGCATAAAAAGATTTATGTCCGTTTTTAACCCAAAATTAAAAAGAAATAGCGGAAAATAGTAATATTGAAAAAATCTAATTATTCTTGCCTCAAATGAAGTCATTTCCGCCAGTTTATCTACAAATTATCTACAAATAAATCATTTAAAAACATTGTCAAAATATCAAAGTGTCAAAGATTAAAATGTCGCAACAATGAACTTCACTGAGTATAATGGCACATCTCTATGGAAACCATTCTGCCGTCCCTAAGAAGAAAGCAGTATGTTGTTTTTTGAACTAATTGAGTTATTGATATTTTCAGATTTATTGGACCAAAATCTTTATAAAAACAAAAAAAAAATCAAAAATGAATTAATTAAGGACGACCTTTACTTTTTTTCGGTTTTCGCATGTATTCAATTTTTTCCTGACTTCCTCATATAAAAAGGCCGCATGTAAAGACATGCGACTTTGATGCTGTGTAATTGAGTATAAAAAGTAATACTTTTATTTTGCTCAGCCGCATGTTTTCACATGCGGTGTTTTTGAGATGTTGTTGAATGATTGTGGAAGTAACGGCCAAAAGAAGAAATGATTATTTGATTTTTAAAAAAGAATTCGATAGCTCCGATAAGCACAAACTTCACTTTATTTCAAAAACAAAACAAACCATATTGCATTTGCACACACAATTTTTCTTTTGGTTAAAATAGTTTGGGTGATGTTATACAAGGTGATTCACGACGAAATGCAAATATTTTAATGGTAAGTATTACAGGCCAGGGGCAACTCATATTCAATGGTAAAAAAAATTTTTGAGTCTTTTTAACGGACATATCTCGGAAATCAATAAACGTATTTACATTAAATTCGGCACACATAAGGAGCCCCAAAAGCTACTGCTACCAATGTATAAAAAAATAAAATTCCGGGTCCGGACTAAAAAAGTTTAGTTTTACAAATTTTTGTTAAAAAGAACATACTGTATACTGCAATTTGCAAATTTTGGTATTACCACATAAAAGCTAAAGGAGGGTGCTATAATACCCTTAGATTGTATTTAACGCGTTTAGTCTCAGTTTTTCATAAAAGGAATAAAAACATCCAAATTCCAATCCTGAGATATTAGGGTTACAAACAATATCACGTTTTAAATTCCTAAAACGTATTTTTAGGTTAAAACTAATTTGCGCATAAATAAATCAACACCCACCCTACCCAAGCAAAAAACAGGCTGGTACAGGACCGGATTAATATTTTTTAATTTATTTTTATAAAATATAAAAGCACATACTTTTAATTTATTAATAAACCCTATTTTAATTTTAAATCCGTTTTCGGCATTGATTTGAAGTCGTAGTCAAATCATTAAAATTTTACGCCCGGACTAATATTTATTTCATTTTATTTGTCTTTATTGGAAAATAACATTTTTTTGTACTTCATTTGATGATTATCACAACATTGATTGATTATATTGATCATCATCTACAAAACCGTTCAAAGATTACCCAGGGCGAAACATCGTTTATTCGTTTCTCTTTTCGCATTGGTCCTTTGTGTGTTCCTTGCGGGATGCTCATCCAAGTTTGAATTTTCGTTATTTCGTTATTTATTATTTGAATTTCGTTATTCGAAGATCTTTTGATCTTTTGTTTTTTAGTTTCTTTTCGGTTGAAGTAACTGACTTGGAGGATTTTTAACTTTTTTTTTGTTTTACACTGTATATTTGACAAAGTCGTGAATCACCCTGTATTGTGCTTTGGTTTGAGTGTTTTTAGGTTGAGTACTTTCAGGTACACAGTAGAGTTTTTCTTTTTCTTCTTTGTTCTATTTCCTATAAGTTGAAAAATTTTCTATTAGTGCTTTTAAGGCCATTTGTACTTAAATAAATATTTAATGTTTTTACACTTTCGCTACCATTACTCAGAAAGTACACCAACTAGGGAAAAAAAAACTCTACTGAAATTATTATATTTGGTAGCATAGATACTTTCTAAACACCAAACTCAATTGTTATTAGACATTGTCTATAGAAAAAATAAAGCTAAACTGAATTGAATTGAATTGAAATATAAAGTAAACCCAGTAGTTATTAAATGAAGTTTAATTTACTACGACCTTAACAATTTTGGTCTAATAAATTTTCTATTAGCCAAAGAATCCAATGTTGCTTAACTCAACTTTGCTTTCTCTTGAGGAATACTGACTCTAATTTATTCTTGGAACATGACGTTTCCCCTTAATATTAGATGAGATTTTTTTTCTGTGTAAGCATTTTATTCTGTATCCAACTCAATCTCTTGCCTCCTATATCAGAATCCTCAATGTACCACATTCCTCGCTTTTCGAATCCATGACTTATTTTATTACTATTGTATTCTTTGGCAATTTCGGGGATAAACTCTCCCATTTGAAACAATTCGTTTAAAATGTCGATTTACTGTCGCGAGGATATGATAGCGTTTCCATGGTACTGCCGTTGAGAATAGAAAACACCCATAAATTGCATTTTGCTCAAGGTCATAGTTTCTTCCCAGATATTTAAGAAAAAAAAATACTCGCGGGTTTCAAACCAGATTCTTCAACAAATTGTAGAATTATCAATAATTAATTTCCTCTGGATTACATTATTCCTTTTTATATTTATTTATCTTAGCGGAAAAAAAGCTAAAGAGCATTCGTTGTAAGAAGTTTGAGCAATAAAACCCCTTGAGCAGGTAAGTCGGTTGTTCTCAAACAATAAATTATATTTTTGGAATTTTTTTTTGCATCAGTAATAAGGAAAGTCATGGTTTGGACATTTGTAAACAGTACTTAAATCATTTAAAGTTAATAAAAAATAATTAGGTAAAAAAAGATTATTTCTTAGCTTTTATAGTATTTAGGCAAATTAGTTTTACGAATTCTTTTTTCTAAAGTTTTGGTTCTAAAAAGAACCGATATTGCAGTCTTTCGATAGAACGCACCTACTTATAAATGCATACTAAAAATAGTCTTCCTCTGCATCTGAAATATCATCCATGCTTTCAGAATCATTATCATCATCAGTAATAATTAACGGTCTTACTTCGTCTATAACCTGTTCTGTCTCATAAGATTCAAAAGTAATTTTTTCCATTTGTTTAATGTATTTCCGCCACTCTTCTTTGCCCACTTTGCTAAGTGCCTCCTCCTACGCCAGCCTCACCGATATTTTTACAGGCATGTTTGTCATAATAATTATTGCTAATACCCGATACCTATTCACTGGTAGGGTGATAATCTCAAGACTTGATGTCCATATTTAAAGGTTAATTTGTCAACAACATATTTTTTTTAAATGGCTACTCTTTACACTTACGCTTAAAAGATCACTTTTTAAAAATAAATTTTCCTGGTTTATGTTTTTCTTTGACAACCACTCTCTTATTTCCTCTTTTTTCCAGCTGCTTGTAGGAAATTTTTCTTCGAGTCTCGTATGGTAAGACGCATTGTCCAAAACAATTAAGGAAGGGTTTTCTAAACTTTTTAAAAGTTTTTCCTCAAACCAATGCCCAAAAATTTTATCATCCATATTGCCGTGATAATCGTCAGTTTTTTTTGTTGATGAAAATAATAAACTGGCATTTGAAATAAACCCTTCTTCATTTTGCCTGCACGGGTACTGGAATAGCAATGTTTCGACTGATTGTGCCAAGACGATTTTCTTGAAGTTCCGTGTGCAAATACCCATGTTTCGTCAAGAAAAACAACTTGCCTTGGCAATTCCGATTTTTTGTTTTTTATGTAATCTCTTAAAAATTGGCATCTTTTTGACACAATATTGGATTGCTCGCAAAGCACTTTTCTGTTGTTCGTTTTCTTTATATTTAAAGCCCATCTCTTTTAAAATTTATGACAAACTGTTAATTCCAATATCGTAAAGTTGTTTTTCCTTTATCTTTTCTAGAATAGCTTTGAGGGTAACATATTCCTTTAACTTATATATATCATAAACAATATTTCTAATCGATAGTTTAATCCCTTGTGATAGATCAAAGGTTTTTGAATGCTGTCGAACTTTTTTTTACGCTCTGTCCAATTCCTCTTCACTCTTTTTTCGAAGTCTTCTTAAGGTCTTATCTGAAATGCCGCAAGCACCAGACGTTCGTTTTTGCACTGCCAAAACAAACACTAATGGGCCCGAGTTATTTTTTTCTAACGTAAAATAACGTTCCACTTGTAATACCAACTTTGCTTTATAACTGCTTTAAATTCCGTAATTCACACACAATAAGAAGCATCCTAAAAGCAAATAAAAGCATACCTACTTATTTAAAATATAACATACCATCCCCAACTGGAGCAAATTTTGATTATTTTCTGAAAAATAGTGATTATTAGCATTGACGACAGCTCCAGATTAAATTTTCGGAAAAAATACCTTTCAAATTCTTTAACTTATTGACGCAAAAAGTTTTTTAAAAGTATAAGTGAAAAATAAAATAAAATAGAAATATTTATCGTGGTATAAGTATAACGCGTAATTCTTAAATAATTTTGTTTTAAGACCGCTGATTTAGTCCACTCTTATTTTGCCGAATACAGTGAACCAGTGGGATGACTGGTACGATCAAGTACAGCGAGGGCATTCTAACTTAACTGGCTTACTGACTTAGGTTTTCTTTTGTCCAAAGGCCTGGGCACCCCGGAAATGATCGATAAATCTTGTTTTCTAAGCGTTCCTATTTCATTGAATATGAGAGAAATGTTCAAGGGTTGTAATATAAATCGCAGTACTGTTCCGATATTCGGTCGAGGTCATTTGGCGAGTTCACTGGCGTTTCATGGTCATTAGCGAAATGCGTACAGGGTTGCTAAAACCTAGTCCTGATTATCAGGACCATCTTTGGACTATGTTTTAGATAGTTTTTTCAAAAATATTGCGAAAATATAAATAAAAACGCGAAAATACATTTAGCAAATGCGCAGAAATAACAATAAGAATAACGAAAAGTCAACTTACGGTTTATTATTCATTATTCCGTGTTAATAAAGAAGAGCGAATGTTACAAATTTGCGATTTCACTTTTTATATATCATCGTACTTTTTTATTTTTTTTAAATCAATGCATCGAATGGGCACTTTTTTCGGTCAAAATATTGAGCCAATGACAGACGTTTTCTGCACATTTGCTGTTTTTCTTTAATAGTTTGCTCTATTTTGTGATACAATCGCTTGGAGGCGCGCCGGCTGGCCTTTAAAACTAGGGAATTTTATTATTTTATTTATTTTTACCTTTTTAATAAAGTGGAGTAATTTATTCTCTATTTGGTGTTTAGCACAACTCTTGCGTCAAAAGATTTTTTCTTTTCCTCCAAGTTCTTACCTACGCTACGGCGCAATTTTTACAAGTTTATAAAATTTTTGGTTTTCGCGCTGCGATATAATTTCATTTTTATATAAAAAACTATTATATAAATCATACTGGTGAATAGTAATACTAATCTTACCTTACTTATCCAGGATATCAAAATCCCCCAAAACCAATGCCTGGCTACGCCGCCGCTGTCTAATTCCTTATGGTTCTTTAATATATATAATTTTTGTTCAACATTACCTGATTTTGACAAAATGTTGCTTAAATTCTGTATATAGCAATATTAACAAAGAACGGCGAAAGTATCACTGCTGTAACATTCGCTCTTCTTTCTTAACAAGTTGCCTTAAATTTCAAAATCCGAAAAAGTTAACCAACATCAATATCAATATCATAATCAATAATTTTTACAAGATACTAATATTTTTTTACGAAAAAAATGAGAAAAATAAATGAAGAAAAAATTAATTTTTAAAGAAGTTAAAACTACTAAATCAGGGATTTTATATTAGTTTCCGATTGAAAAAGTTAACCAAAATCAATAATTTTTACAAGATACCACGATTTTTTTACGGGAAAAATAGGCAAAAAGAAACGAAAAAAAATATGATTTTTTAAAGAAGTAAGAACTACTTTTTAGAACAAAAAGAAGTTAAAAAACCTCCGAATCAGTTACTTCAACCGAAAATAATCTAAAAACAAAAGATCAAAAAAATCTTGGGTGGAAAAAACGAAAACTTAAACTTGATTGAGTATCCCACAAGGAACACACAAAGGACCAAAGTGAAAAGAGAAAAGATCAAACGATGTTTGGCCCTGGGCAATCAGCGTGGGCTCATCAGTGAAACCACTCTCCCCAAATATCATTCAACACCATCATACACTTTGATTTCCAACTTTCCGCACCATTCCGCACTGGCACTTATCTAAGTCACCTGATGACCCCCAGCCTTCGCAGACATTTTGGTTGTTTATGAGAAAACCCGAAATGTGTAAAATGTTTAAAAAATCTGTCCTTTAAAGCTTACTTTTCTTTCGAAGGATTTAGAAATTTAATCCTTGAACTTATTAGGGAATTATCAGAATGCTTAATTTAGGTCGAATTGGTACTAGCTAAGCATCAATAAAAATCAAATTTAAATTAATGAAAATAGCGCCTTCTTTGATCGAGGATACCATAGACGTTATTTCTAACCTTATTTCTTAATATTTAGCTACTTTTTTTATAAACGATTTTAATGCAAAGTGCAACAAGAATTCGCAAGTTTTTGGTTTTCATTTTATTTTCAAGCAATTGTTTATTATAATACGGGCAATAATTAGACTTTTCAGGACAAATTAGATTAATGTAAAAAGTTAAACTTTGTTTTTACAGTTTTAGTTTAGTGACCTTATGGCCGTATTTATGGCCCTTCGGAGACTTAAGGCGACTTTGGACGAGTACGAATACTGCTTGGGCCCAAAGACCCTTTAAGGACGTCTTGTTCCTTGAAGGAAGGATCACGCATTCGGCCCTTAGTTACAGTGCTGCAAGTTCTAACATCAAAACAGTGCCGAGTTAGCCTCAATTCGACTAACCCGGTTTTAGTAATTCCCTACCTCTTCTCCTAGGATTATTTATAAGTCTTATCTTTTTACAACTGGTGCTTCGAATCCTTTCACATTCTACCTGGCTTTGGAAATTTCATAAAAATTTCTTGGTTCACGAACAAAACATTTTTCCTTGTAATTTGTATTTTTGCTTTTGTTTTAAAAATCATTTGTTCTGAATTCTTAAAATACTGTTCTGCAAGTTTAAGGAAAAGAATAAATGGTTGTCTTTGTTAGAGGCACGCGCGATTTTATCCCCTTTGCCTTACACTTTCCAGCTACACTTATTCATTTATTTACTTAACTTATTATTTTTAATAATAGAAATGTAAAACTTTATTTATTTTGTTATTCCTTCAGATACTTTTTTTAAAAAGAATCTTAGTTTTAGTCCTGCTTTAAAAGTTTCGCAGATATATTCTTAACACGTGTGGATAAATTTTATAAGAATAACTCAATACCAACTAACATATAGTCCAATTTTTTGATGAGCGAACTGATGTTATTTTAGCCTCTGAGAACGTATTTCTTTTTTGTCAACAGCTCGCATGTCAAATAATTTGTTGTTGTTAATTTGAAGTAACAGTTGAAACAATCAACGACATGACTTTTTTAACATATTTATTGTCGCTGTCTAAAATAATATATCAAATAGAGATCCAACAAAACGACGTCAGTCCGCTCATTAAAAAATTAGACTATAGTAGTATGAAACATTTGGATCAAACCAAAAGCAAACGGCAAAGTCACGAAAATCATTTTTTTTATGTGGTATAGTCATTGTCTTGAATCTTTATCTGATCCATTAATTTCAACAGTAACAAATCTTTCTTCGAGAGATCATTATGTTTCTCCAAAATTTTAAATTCAGTAAAGAAATATTTGCTTTGTCAAGAAGGTAGGTTGGCGGGAGTAACCATGGCTCTGTTCTGCGTCACCAGTTTTGGCTAACGGATAAGGGTTCTGGCGTAGGGAAGTGTCGACCCCATCGCCCAGAAAGAAATCTCTGCAGAGATCTAACCGAACATAGTCGGTCAAACCTAACCAACAGTAATGGAGTAAATACCATCACCCAAGGTGGTTCATCAGCTGAGAGAGAGGTCCTCTAGTGCGAAATCGAAGGTTTAGATGACCATCCTTCAAGGTGGTCCCTGAGAGCCCTCACCAAAAAAAAATCCTGTGTAATTTTTTTTGAATTGAGTAACTAAAATTGTGTGCAACATCTACTCATTTGTGTATAAAATTTAAAAAAAATTTTGGCTCATTTTGACTGGTGTAATAACTTTACACACTCTTTTTTTGGAACATTAAGTGGAAAACGTTTTAGCAACAAATTTTTACAAACTTCGATTGTAAAACGCCAATAAACAAAGCATGTAAAAATTAACAAAATTATGGTGAATTTTCTTTTCAGTCAGGCACTATTATAGCCGGGCAGTATTTTGGCCTGACTTATTTGTGGAAATTTTACAAATCGGATACAGTCCGTTATGATTTTGACATTTTTAAAAATTTAACATTCAAGTGATGACCAAAATATTTACGCATTTCAATTTTCGAGATTTAAAAAACACTCTATATATGAAACAAGAGGAGTATTCTTTTGGGGACCGGTTTCTTAGATCTTAGCTTTGCAAGTTAGAAAGATTGGTCCAAATATAGCTACGTTTTAGTGTTAACTAACAAAATATATGCAGAGTTTTTTTGTTTTTTTAGAAAGATGCTTAATGGAAATATGGGAAGTTGTGCGATGCTTTTTTTCTCGCACACCTGAACCTATAAAATCTTATGAAAACACTATAATCACATCATCTGTCGTAAAAACTTTTACAAAAAAAATATTTTTTGGCTTAAGAAATCTTGCAGGTTTTTATAAATAAAGCCTCAAACAATCTCATAGAAACTTATAGTAACATCTCTCACACAGCTTCTGGCGACAAATAAATACTTAAACGAGAACAATTTTCTATTAGATATGTAGAGCTAGTGCTAATGCTAGGTCGTCGTAGTTTATAGTTTAAATTAGGTTATAGTTTATTTTGCCTGTATTAATCAATGTTAAATTACTTCTACTACTATTACTACTACTACCACTGCTAACGTTGTGCCATCATTTTTTGTTTTAGAATATTGTAGATAGATCTTAGAGAACATTTTAAACCTTTATGAGGAATTGTCATATAAACAAATCATAAAATATTCTAGACTTTTCTAAACCAATATGATGAATCCTATATGCGGAATTTGTGTTTCACTTTCACTAGTCAAAAATTATAAAACATCATGAATTTGTGTGCGCACAGAAGCACAGATCATGAAGTCCTTTAATAGACAATTAAAGTAAATATTTCAACTCATCGGTATCGCTATACCTAACGCGTTCAAAACGGAGCCAAAATACATTACATTTCTCACTTGTTTATGCCACGTTTTGAACAAGACCCGCTGTTATAGTGGACACGAGGTCTCAACAGCTGATAGCAATCGTTGCGTACGTTGATAGGTCCGTAACGATGCGTGCATCTCTCCGTAAGCAACGAGTGGAGTCGGCTGTTCTCCCATCGCATTCACCATAAAAGCAGGCCTCATTCGAAACATGCCGTAAACAAGTTAAAAATGTAGTGTCTTTTGACATTGTTTTCAACGCGATATGTATACCGATACCGATGCGTTGAAGTATTTACTTTGTGTCTAATGTTTTATGTGTCATTTTTTATAATCTTTTATGAGGTTTTTTTGGCAGCTACCAACGCAATTTTAAAGGTTTGAACTAAGTCGTCCATAATTTTTAATATGGTTTTGAAAAAATACATACGATACACGATCGAAAATTGACTTTACAGGTTTCCAAAATTCCTGTGTCGCCCTGTAAAGTTTACGTCTTCAGACTCGTAACGTAAATAGCTATTATTGTCATAATAGCTCTAGACAATCCTCCCCTTTTTACAAGTAGACATAACATTTCAAATTCACTTTAATGTATACTATAATCAAAGCCATCAACTATTAAAATCAAAATTACAAAAACCTCAAATATGAAATTCACCCATTCAGTGGCGCGTGTCAAGTCAATTACAGGCACGATCAGCGATCAAAGTTAAGTAAGCAAATAGGAAAATAAAGTGGGCTTTGTTCAAAGATTTATAAAAATACACTAGATAAAAGTTGCATAATAGTTGTTGACAAAAAAAAAATTATACTGAGACTTTTCTGTCCCCTGTAAGGTAAGGAGCAAAACTAAAATTGACACAAAAAAGCCGAATATGAACGAAAGTAAAAAACACCGAAAATAATGGAGAGGAACATCATTTTATAGAATTTTAATTTACTCGATCCTTAAAAGACACGAATATAATTTAACCGATTATAATTTTCCCTAACTTTAAAATATCAGAATTACAAAAGCATCGAAAATAGTTGTCTAGAAATGACAAAAACCCGACCCCTTAATTGATAGAAAATAATATGCTCGATCCTTAAATGAGCAGAAGCACAATCCAGCCAATTGGGCCATGCATCAAATTTAAATCTCTATAAGAGCGTCGTGGGCCCTGGATTGCGGCGTTGACAAGTTTCTCTATTTGAATTTTATTTAACTTCACAGTTTCTGGCGGTCTAACTCTTTATCAAATCTTGCGATTAATTTTTGTAATGTAGGTCCGATGACAATACAATATTATGAAGAAATTTGGGGATAGGAAATGGGTGAAGAATGTAAAGGGGGTAAATACAATATCACAACTTATTTCGACTCTTCCCTGCCGTAAGCCTGGCAACGTATCAATCAGGCTCTTAAGAGAATTAACTTTTCATCTTCATCATCACAAAGATTTAAAATATATATTCTTTTAATAATAATGTATGATACACTTAACACGGTATGACAATGTGCATGGAAAAGGATTTTCCATAATTTAATTTTGGGCAGCCGCGCGGTTTATGTGTTTTTTGGTTGGTATGGGTTAATTAAAAAAAAAAAAATGCGGATGCAGATTTGGGATCCATAAAGAATTTTTCATAAAATAAAAAATGGCAGAAAACTGTATGCTAATTAATTACCAAATATAATTATAATACATTTTTTATGTACTGGGTCTTTTTAATCATGTATCTAGTGTAGCTAAGTGGTTTGCAAAGTTAAAAACAAACACAAAATATACATGCACCGAGCGAAGATTAAGATTAATTAAGTGTAAATTATATTATAACAGTTTAAAAAAATGGTGCTGTAAGGTACTGTACAGTTTTTACAAAAAGGGTACCTATCTACTATACCTATTTAGGTTTTCAAATTCAGAGATCTCAAGAACTATACAGACCGCTTCAAGCTACTGCGAACATAGGGGGAATCAAGTCCAATTTACTCTCCGTGTCGTACGACCGAGGTGGATTCGAAGCACGCCGCAGTGTTATCTTTTGGAAATTCATTTTGTTTTTATTATTTTGGATGGATAAGTTCTTAATTGAAATAATACATTTTTAAAACTAAAAATGGATGTCTACGAAGTTGCTGAAAAAGTGCAGATGGTCAAATGGTCAAATCGTCATAACCCAACACACGTTCGATATTGGTCGAGGGAAAATTTGCATTTGTATTTTGACGTAAGATCACAGTATCCCCAAAAACTAAATGTTTGGGGGGGGGGTATTGTAGGGGAACACGTAATTGGGCCATTTTTTATTAACGGCAATTGCAATTTGAATGGTCCTAGATACTTGGATCTACCTGCTAGGCAGTTGTTAGGTGTAAGATTTGGTCAAACATGGTTTCAACAAGATGATTGTTCCGCTCACAATGTTGGCCTTGTTAGGGAATATCTTGATAATGTATTTCCTAATCGGGTTATAAGTACACGGGGAACTATTTTATGGCCAGCTCGATCTCCCGATCTTGCTCCTAATGACTTCTATCTGTTTTTGAAGAAGCTTTTCAAATTATCACCCCTAACATGCTTGGAAACGTTAGAAGGGGTTTTTATAGTAGGCTCGGATATTGTCTAGCCGAGCAAGGAGGACTTTTCGAACATTTGCTTTAATTTTTTTTTGACTGGGAGAATCTTTTTAGTTTTATTTTGAGAACTTGCTTTTATTTTGTTTCTCCTTATTATTTTCATTGTAACACGTCGTCACTGATAAATCTGAGCAGTTGACAATAAAACGCTCTTATTTATCAGTGACAAAAAATAAGAAAATTACGTTATAAAAATATGCGTATTTATTGACCAAATTCCGGTTTCATTGACTACGCACCACACAGCACCGTGGTTAGAGGCGTACTAAATACAAGGCGAACGGCGGCGAACGGCAGCGAATGGCGATCGGGAGCCTAAGTGTTGGTTGCTTCACTGATAGGCGTGCGGTGTCTCTGCATGTACGTACACTGGCAAATTAGACTTCTTCCGCCCTATGTTCGCAGTAGCTTGAAGCGGTCTGTATATCTGTACCACAGAAGTAAACTGTATTTAATATTTTTTTAATTCTGTCGTAATTTTTACATCCAAAAACAGCGCACTTTGTCATTGTAAACATTTATAAATAAATTTTGACACTGAAATTTGACATATCGCGTTAAGTGTACCGTGTAATATTGGACATTTGAAACAAAGTTATCAAAA
This sequence comes from Oxystoma pomonae, assembly GCA_963921995.1. Lineage (NCBI taxonomy): Eukaryota > Metazoa > Arthropoda > Insecta > Coleoptera > Brentidae > Oxystoma > Oxystoma pomonae. The sequence continues at coordinate 72,064,195 of OY998166.1, read as the reverse complement.
TTCCAAAAAAATAATAAAAAAGGACATGCACTGGCGCTTCACTATTGACAATCAAGCCAGAAAACGTGCACTCAGGGCAACGTAACCTGCACTTGTTTTCAAATGGAATGGAAAACTCGAGTAGTGCAATCAAATGGTATACGAATATTGCCCTGGGTGCGCACCAGTGCATCAAAAGGAAAACGTTATTACTGTAAAGTATAAAAAATTGCCATTGATAACAACCAACCACTAGCCGGGAATCGAACCCGGACTGTGCGCGCGAGAAGCGGATACGCTTACCACCTCACCACGGTGACTGATAGTTCTTGATTTTTCGTTCACAGTGGCGGCAAAGTCAAAACTGGGAGAAAAACTTTAAATTGCGCCAGTTTACCTCAATGTAAACTTAACTGTAGCGTTTGAAAATGGCACAAGTACAATTCGTTAACTTTTTTTTCTTTTGTAAAACCTAATTTTTTGCCCTTAGGATTACTTCTAAACTGAATACAAATAATATTTTTTTGGTTTAGTAGTACTAAAAGATCAAGTTAAAAAAGTCAACCTAATCAAGAATCACGGGATTTTATAATTTTTAATTTTATAGTAGTATCCTTTAAAAATACAAGAGAAACACATATGTAAATAGAATATTCGTACCGATTAGCTTATTATTCTAGGAGTTAAACGAGAGGTGGCTCGGTCGTTATTTTGTGTATATCAAAAGGCGTTTTTACCAGATTTTTGTGTTAAAATTGCCTCAGAATGTCATAAATTGCCTTAAAATGCATAGAATGCCTCCGAAATGCCACCAAAGTGCATTAGCGAGCCACCCCTCGGAGTTAAATGAATTACGACAAGTTTCAAAGTTTTTTTTTTATGGATTTAACATTTTTCACTCTACTAATAATTAAAATGCATTCATAAGAACAGTGAGTTAATAGATATTTACGTCACTAGACCGGAAATTGGTCTTTACAGGTTGACGCAGAACATTTACAGGGCGAGCCGCAGGAGAGTCCTGTAAACCTGCAGAGACCTGTAAAGACACTTTCCGGTCGTGTTGTCGTACGTACTTTTTTTCAAACGATCAGAAAAAACATTTAGTACCTATCACTTTCGTCAAAGTCTAGCCGTGTTGTGTAATTTATGGACAGTCCCCTGGATACCGATTCTGGAAGTCATAGGAAGTGATCGTTCGCCTGATAGAAGAAAAGTAAATTCAACCAATAAACGCGCTTAAAAGCAGTGACGAGACAATCGAATAATTACCAAACTATTATGGGCACGCGCAGAGCTGCCTTGAACAACAATTTTTGAGCGACCCAGTAGTTGGGTTTTGTAGGAAAGCTCGTGTGAAAAACGTCACTTATATTATTTCACAGCACGCTATTGGACGAACGACCGATCGATATTTTACTCGCTTATGCGCATGCTACAACAAACTTGTCCGTCTTTTAGAGTAGGACTCGCACAGTGGTCGATTTTTGTAAAAACGCGGACATTAAAAAAACTTTCACATTGTAATTTCGTACAAAATATTTAGTTTTAGTAAATAGACAGGATGATCTTGTGAATTTTCACATTTATCTTAAGACATTTTTAAGAGAAAAAAGATATATATTTATTAATTAGCTAAATAAAGTAAAAATGTTAGTTTAGAAAAAGAAAAAGAAAATATATTAAAAATAATGCCAACCGAAACTTTCAAATGAAACACACACATTTTATTTTTAAATTCTAAGCATTTTTATATAACGTACCCTATGTCGATCTTCAACTGTTTTCGAGATATTAACAGTTGAATACTGTCATACTCTGGATCTTCTATTTGAAATATGATGTTGAATTCTGATGCGTAATATCAAACTCGTAAAAAGCATAGTTTATTCTTTGGCCAACTATTCGCCTAGTATCTTGACAACCATATAGGGGCAAATTTAGATACATTTTGAATTTTTTAATTTTTCCATTTATGTCCGCGTTTTCCGAAAAATCGACCACCGTGCGTCGTTCGAATGACTTTTGTACGATCGGCCGGTCCCAGAACACGGAATTTTGGATTTTAATAGAAGTGGTCACTTCTCAGGTTATGATCGTTCTATTACGCCCAGAATCGAGCCCCAGATGTTTTCTGCTTCTTGTTGGCTAGATAGTCATTGCCACTAAGGCCAGTAGTTTTTAAGATTAAAACTAAAAAAAAGCAAGTAAAAAAATTGTAAAAAATATTAGAAAAATTATGGCCGACCATGGCCAACTTATCAAGCAAAATAATGATAAAAGAACTCATAAAAGGCAGAATAGAATGTTCTTTATTTACCTATATTTATAGTATACTTAGAATTAAAAATGTGTGGTCAATTTTTCGGTGTATGTGACTCTTGAAGCAGCTTCTATTATTTCCTCCGGATTCAACTCATTTTCTAGATCTGAGTCCATTTTGTAAACAAAACTTTTGAAACAAATTTAAAAGAGGTTTTTTAGAAGTGTCAAAACTGCCCAAAAAAACAAAAGCTAAAAGCTGTCAACCAGAAGTCATCCAACTTGGTCAAAAAGGGGACCGGAAAATGATCAAGGGACCAGAAAATTGAACAAAAATGTCCTTTCTTGAGAATGAAAATATTTCAAAAGAACATGCCTTGTAATGTAGAACTTTCCGAACGAAGAATCATACGGAAAGTGGCTATTTTCCGATCGTTTGAAGAAAAACTGTTAAACGGATAACCCGTACATCAAAAATAATCAAAAGTTTCCACAGCAAGGCTTCCCTTAGCTTTAAAATTGTTATTTTTTTTTATGTGGAATTTTTGCAATCTTCCGTAGTTTTTTAAAATAATAGGACAACGTGAAAATCTCAGAAACATGTAAAATATTTCGAGATACTATATCACTATTCCTTTACAAGGCATACCTTATTGAAAAAAGCATATTTTTATTTAACTCAAATTGGGTAGATTGCATTGCAAGAAAAACTGATTTAGTTAGATTTGGATTTTCCTAGGCCGTGTTTATTGAATACTTTCGTATTATTCTCAAGGATATTAGTTGCAGGGGGGATTTATTGATAGTACAGTTTCGGATAACCATTTGTTTCTTGATTGAGTATTATGTTTAGAAAAATCTTACATCCGATTACCACTGGGTAATTCCATAAAATAAGGGCAAATTGACAATATTTTTTCGATTTTAAAAATATTTTTAGTGTGTTCTTATCTAAGCTCAATTACCCCAAAAAGGTCAACAAAAAATTTTTTTGGGTCAAACTTTAAAAATTCATAACCTTTGCCCAGATTGGGGTATAGCGATTTCAAATAAACTGCACTATTTAGATTAGAGATTGCCCTTTAATCAGCGGTATATCCAGCCCAGATGTCTAGGAGGGTTATTTTATTGTCCGGGGTATAGGTTCACATTTGGTTGTCGGTTCCAGCTAAAAAACAACAAACACTTTTGCTGCGATTGTTGGCATGCCGATGCCGCTTTCCGTAAAAGTCAAAGTGAAACTGGAATGCAATCGTCTTATAACAAAATTAAATTGCTTTTATAGTTGGGTCATCTAACAAAATGGGGGCTTGAGCCTGGGTGCAGCTAGGTAAAAATAAATAATAAATAATGTAAAAAAATGCTTGGGCGGTGTTCGGGTTTCTCCCTCAATTTAGTTTAAGTTTTTTAAAATATTATTTCTTTTTCAAGGGGTGAAATTTAAAATAATAAACCTTTATTTCATGTGTTAAAACTATTTATCTCGCGCATTAACCATTTTATTAAAATGGATTTGAGCTTGCACTAATGAAGAGCCCCCTGGTGGCGAAAATAAGAAGTTTTTTGACATTAAGAGAGAACCGCGCGCGGTATAACACGAACATAAAATATTTAAAGCTTGTGCCTTTTTGACCGCCTTTTCAACGCTAAAGAAACGCAATATCGCTGGATGCGTGTTTTGGGACCTGCCACAGCGAAGAAGAACAGTTTGGTAAGTGTTTGCTAAAATTCTCGAAATTGTTAACTTATCAGATTTAATTATTCAATTAAAATCCTGGCAGGTCCTCATGCACGTACAGGCGGCTTTAATACTACTTTAAGGTTATTTTGATTTTTGAGATCCAAAGGGTCTTTTTTTATTTTTTTTTATTTAATTATAATTTTATTATTATAATTATAATTATTTTTAAAAAATTAAATATTTTTAAAAACAATTTTTGCAAAAATCAATGGTGATTATAATTTCAAAATCATTTTTAGTCCACCATACCAATATGTAGAAGTAGAATAAGGGGGGGCTCCCAGGCCGGCGACTAGGCTCTACGCGAGCCATTTTCGCCATCCCCCAACCATACCAATATGGTATGGGGGACTTTTAAAATCATGAAAGTTTGATTGTCGATTTTAATGAATTTTATACAAAAATCCTCTATCGGCTAACCATGAACTAATTAACTTTTGGGTAGGTTGGTGGGCGGTTGAAGAGATGAAAAGGGTGATAAAATATTTAAAAAAAAATTGTAGTTTTGGAACAAAAGCAAGTAACGATAAACGGTTTTCAGATTTAAGTTTCCATGAATATATGGACTATAAATTTTGTTATAAGTCCAAATTCGTGGGAGCGTTTCCGAGTTATTTGAAAAAACGTTAAAATATATAAAAAAATCATAACTTTAGAATTAAAATAAAGCTATTGATATGCGGTTTTCAGATTTTGGTTTTCGTAAATATTACCCAAAAATTTTGTTACAAGGTTCAAATCTTTCAAAGCTACAATTTTAGAGATATTTTCATTTCCTTTCAACACAAAATAATTGATGGTATAGTGGACTATCTGTGCTTTCTAGCTCTAAGTTTTTGTTTATATATATCTATTAATTTTCATCACATGGACCTCATGTTTATTGTAAACGAATATTGTTCTTTCATAATTAGAAAAAAAAGTTGAGTATTTTATTATTATTATTTGTTTAAATTTAAACCAGTTGGGGTCCTAATACACGAAAGGCTGAATTTTAAAATATCTAAAATATTAAAATAAATCACAATTTGTTTGGAATTTCAAAATTAGTTGTTTAAGTTTTAACTTTTTTCGTAAAAATTGACACAGCCTCAAAAAAGAGTGAAAGGACAGGTAATTTTTTGTTGAGTTTTTTGAGGTGTGTGGCATTTGGGTACACTGCCCAGTAGCAAAAAGTTAACGAATTTTCATGTGGTTTGATAGAAAATAAAAACGTTTATTTTATTTATAAGTTATCTACGCTATTGGCAAACTCTTTTATTCAACAGTTATGGCTTTTGTATATAGATAGGGATTCATAGCGTGTTTGCTGTCAATATATTTAACAACAACTGGTTTTCTATCACGCAACTCATAGAATATCGGTACGAAGCTCATACTATAGTGCGCACTCAGAAAATATTGGCTCAAAGGAAAAATGAACACAAATTTCAAGTAAACAGATTGATCAGATAAAATTAACAGATTTTCTAAAAAATTAGGTCCTTATCGGTACATTAAGTTGGCACAGCCTGACTTTATTAAAGTCGACACTATTTTTGTCAGTTCCGCACGAAGAATAAATAAACAACTACTACATATTTTTAGGCATACCCATCTGCTCTGAAATTTCTACAAAAGTATCATTTAAATTTTCGTGTTTAATTGCTATTAGCCAACTTTAAAGAACAAAACACAGTTATTATTATTAAAACTTATTATTTAAAAAAAGGACGGCATTAGCTCTAGTTATGTCAACTTTATAGGTGGCACGATATGGTCAAGTTTAGATGACAACCATACCAGAAATAGTAGCAAGAACATTAAATAACCAACTTAGGGGCCATCCATAAATTATGTAACGCAGCTAGGTAGGGGCATGGGGATTCACAAATTAATTTCATAGTGGTATGTTAAGAGCCTAAAAAAAGTAGTAGTTGCGTGCCGAACTATCAAAAATAACGTGGACGTTAGGTACCGATAAGTCCCTATTATTTAGGTTTTTCTAAAATAATATTCTAAATTTTAAGATTGGCATCTTTGCCGTATCAAAGTATTACTACAAAAACAAAAAAAAACAGTAGAATTGTAAGCAAGCATTCCATTGATAAATGAAATTATTATTATTTCTTCATTTATTATCACGTTTCATCAAACTTCCATCACAATTAAAAAAACTAGAATCATACGGAGTAAGAGGCATTCCCTTAAAATGGTTGAAAAGCTATCTTAGAAATAGAAAACAAAAAGTGAGAATATCTCGTGGTGGGGATGTAGTGGAGTCCGCTAGTGGCATTATCACCACAGGTGTTTTCCAAGGAAGTATACTTGGAACTCTTATGTTTGTGATCTACTTAAATAATTTTAGTGACATAATAGAACCTCCAAATGCACTTTTTATATTTGCCGATAATTTAACAGAAGTAACGCCTATTGCAAAACATGAAAATATTGAAGAAAATTGTAAAGAATTATTAAGCTTAAAACAAAACTGGCTTGCAAAAAATTAGTTGCTTTTTAATGTAAATAAAACAAACATAATAACGTTTAAAAACAAAAGATCAAAAGATCTTGGGTGGAAATAACGAAAATGCAAACCTGGATGAGCATCCCACAAGGAACACAAAAAGGACCAAAGTGAAATGGTAAATATTTTGGGAATTTGGAACCTTTGGTTGCACTAAATCAAAGTTACGATTGTTTTCCACAAACCAAAACTACACACAGGAGGTCTCCTGATGATGCTAACGTTGTTAACGAAACGCGCGTCGATTGCAAAAAGTGTAGTTTTGGTTTGTGAAAAACAATCATAACTTTGTTTTTTTTTGAAAAGATAAATGTTTAAACGATGTTTCGCTCTGGGTAACCAGCGTTTTTTAATTGCCTTAGGAGCATAATCCTATTGGAAATATTAACACGCCAGGTCGAATTCGTATCAGGTAACTACTTGGATAAGTACCAGTGCGAAACGATGCCTATTTGTGAGTGATTCAAAGTTGGAAATCAAAGTGTATGCTGTTGTTTAATAATGTATTGAACCACTGACGAGCTCACGCTGGTTTCCTTGTGGGATGCTCATCCAGGTTTGCATTTTCGTTATTTCCACCCAAGATCTTTTGATCTTTTGTTTTTAGATTCTTTTCGGTTGATGTAACCGATTTGGAGGTTTTTTAATTTCTTTTTTCGTTTTTTTATATTAACGTTTAGCAATCTTAACATAAGTACGTCTGAACCTATACACTTTCACAAACAGTTAAACTTCGAGGAATCACTGTGGATTCGCTACTGAACTACCACAAACATATTAAAATTCTTTTTGGTAAACTTAGTAAGACAACTTATATTAAAAACTATATATTATGCAATGTTATACTCCCATTTAAAGTATGGGATCCTCCTTTGGGGCAGTAGTAGTCAAGTTGAGAGCGTATTTGTACAGCGCATTATATTCTCACTTAAACATCGAGAGAGTTGCAGAAATTTTTTTCGCAGAAATAAACTACTGACACTGACAGGTATTTATATTTTCCAGTGTGTTCTATTACTGAGAAACAACAAACACAGGCTTACTTCTACAGAAAAAAGCCCATTTTGTTCTGCTCACATTTGTAAAATAGAGCCCTATAACCTAAAAGAATTCCTAGACTTAAAGTGTGATTAGTCATTTTTTCTTACGATTTTAAACTACTTTGTAAAAATTTTTTGTTTTACTATTGTTTATAATTTAGGTCTTTTTTAATTTTTAAATTTTAATCTTAAGTGTACATAAGTATTTAAGTATCCAATCATTTTGTTCCTTAAAAATTATTGCATTCAAAGAAGCTCACGATTTTAAACTAGTTTGCACTTCGTAGTTGTTTTGCGTTGTTCAAAATTTAATTTTATGTACTGTGTACTTTATGTATGAATATTCCAAATATTTTTTCTTTTTAAATAATTTTATTTAGACTAAGCTGACGAACCATGTATGCATATAAATTCGTATTTATACGTTATAATAAATAACTAACTAACTAACGTATACAGCTTAAGGGGGCGGTTGGGAAAATGATCTGCTATATTTCATAAACCAATTCTGGAATAATACCATTCGGACCAATTGCCTCCCATAAAAAGCACATTTTAAGACATATTTTGCCTATTACTATCGGGTAGAGTATTGTTTATGGTGACTGAAGAAAACAGCTCAGTGAAACGTAAAGATTAAGAATATAAAATACGATAACAAATCATACATTGTTTTCTTTAGGAAATACTCCCCAGAATATCCCTTGTTCATAGCAAATAATGGTAATTTTTACCGCAGCACTCGTTCTTCGGAAAAAATTATCGACAATTTGCTATGCACTAGGAATATTACCTCAATTTCTTCACAGTTAAAAATTGCCAATTGTGACAATTTCAGTGATTTCCATTTATCAATGTACGAATTAATTTTGTTGTGGTGGCAAATGCATAACACGGTATATGTGTAATGTATAACCCGGTATAGGTGTATGTAAAATACAAGTTGGTGTATCACTTTTTATATGGTAAAAACTTCAATTTTTTGTAAAAATAATGTGGTGACATAGTTTGCATGCAACGAAAACACGAACCTCACGGTTTCTAAGCCAAGCAGGGTCCGCAAAAGATAACATCTTGGTATAGGACTTCCATATGATGAAAGGAGTTGCCATGAGAATTTAAAAGCCTCGGAAGCCCCCTTAATATCTTTAAAACCAAAACAGGGAGAGGAGTATCAGTATGGGTCATTCTAGGAGCGGAGGGAGGAGTATTACCTTTTCCTCTAACGGTATTTAAATAAAATGACCACCTCTTTTGGCGTTGGAGTTTTTAGGAGTATGGACTCGGAGTTTTGGGCCCACCTGTATAAAGCAATGTTGCCAATTTAAAATCCTATAAAAAGAGCCACTACTACCGAAAATCCCAAAATATTCCATAATACAGTGTATCGGTTTCGTCCTGCAGGACAAAGCAAACAAATCAAGAGTTCAAACATTGACTGCTGGTTCTGATTTAACAGTTTTAGTGCTCGGTATGATTCATAGGGAATATTCAATTTTATTGATGTTAAAAGGATCAATACCTAAAGCAAAAGAGCGCAAGAGTAAGACACCGTGCTGGGAGGCCAGCACTAACGGTGAAAGGACTGCATTCTCTCAAATGGAGATATACCATCGATCAGTTGACAAATACTATGTGGATTTGTAAAAAGAACGGGTAGATCGGGGTGCCGATTCTTAAATTTCGAGAGAATGGTCGCCTGGGAACGTTCCCATCCTTTATTTCGACCATTAAGAAGGCTCAGAAACTGCCAAGGTTGTACGGTGCACGCGCAAAGCTGACTTGATTATCGTTTTTCAAGAGCGCCCGTTTTCCTGGTCAGAGGCAGGTGTATGAAAGTGTAGGAACGTTCCTTCGATACACGGCAATCGGGTGAAGTTCGGACGTGGGGTCGGATAGGTTTCGGATAACTCGTGATAGCTTTAAAGCGTGTGATTGATTTTCATACGGAATTCAAGAATCGGCACCCAGGATAGACTGCAAGAGTGCGCGAAGTGGCGATAGTGAAAAGATAAGGGACGACACGGGATAGGTTAAAAAAGGCCTACTTGCCAGGCAACGAGACACCCCATTTTTATTAATACTACTACTACTAAAACTATTACTACTACTAATGCAAGAGATAGATCTTGAGCTTGCTTAAGCTTTACTAATAATAAATTTGTGATGGTTTGCATCAATGGACAAAATAAAAAACAACCTGCAGAGTCCGGTACATAGATCAACCATTATCCGTATCTCCTGCCTGATGAGCTCAATGAGTTTCCTGGCCCTCTTCCTACAGGGTTCTGTACTGAACTCTTTGGAATGTACCAGTCCCGGAAATTCTCTCCAGTTTCTGTTAATTATGCAAGAGGGACACGAATGCGAACAAAAACAAATCTCCCCACTCTTGGAACTTATTCGCCATCCAGCTTGAGAGAGCAGTGTTGATTCTGTTATATGCTATTCGAAGGGCTGGTTCGGAGCCAACGAAGACGGCGGAGGCCGCTTCGCGCACCAGCTGATCTCATTTCCCCAATGCCCAGAATGTCCCGAAATCCATACCAGCGACAGATTGTTTATTCGCCCAAGGGTATTCAGTGTGTCCTGGCAGCTCCTAACGGTTCTCGATGAGCACCTATATAGGATTCAAGAGCCTTAAGGACCGCTTGACTGTCGAAGAGTATCTTTATTGATCTGTAGCGCCAGTTATGATCTATCATCCAACGTGCGCTCATTTCATCTTCACTTGAGACACTTATTCTGTTGGACGTCGAGTCCTCCCTATGAGAATAGTGGTGTTTAGCTTTTTGCTGTTTACTGTGGCGGGCATTAGATCAGGTAGGACCACTAGAGTGGCTCTCAATTACCCGCGTTAAAGGGTTTGGTACTACTTGGCTTGCCCTGCCACCCCATTGGTTTTGCCTACACATAGCCTCTTTCTCCAAGACAAGGTGTAGAGAAGGAAGCTTTAGGAGGAATTCAAGTGCTACTGATGGTAAGGGTTTAGTGTACAGATTATACAAATATTTTGCAGTCGCATGCCTTCAATTGAGTTCGTTAGAGTTCATTAGGGTGATTTTTATAAGCAAGCGACTGTAAAAGGTTTCTCTCTCAATTTAGACCTAGCAGTCGACTATTTTTATTTACCACTTTTTGTTTGTGTGTCGCATGTTATAAAGCTTTAACCCCAACCCGTACTTCTTGGTGGTGCAGGAAAGGGGGCTAGGGTGTGAGTCAGTGAGGTGGGAGGTGAAAATAATAATAATAAGCTTTATTGGTGTTTTTTATATTATAAAATAATGAAATATGTAAGATAGCTTGCTCAGTGTTGGTTTGTTGAATTTCACCAAATTAAATTAATCCGGAGGTCAATGTCAATAAAGCCTTATGAGAATTTTGCTAACAAACGATTGTTTCTTCTGGCGCCAAGACAGAATATATGTTTGTGTATGGAGAGCTATATACATTATTAAAGTGTCGTTTCGCAGTATTTGACGTTCAAATGATATGCATATGGCTGCATGGACTGAATTTGATCCCCAGTGTATATGCGATCCCCCAATCATAAGATGAGGGAGCTAATGTATATAGCCTCAAAAGAATGTATAGTTTACCCTGCGAAAGTCGTCTATACCTAATTATTGGCAGATCCGGTTAAAACATTATTATTTTATAATAAATAAAAATGCTCTAACCATTCTTTAAAAGCAAACATGTTTTGTAGACTAGAACTAGAACTTTTCTAAAGGTTATTACTAAAGCAATATATAAGATTAAGAAAGAAAATTATTTCATATAATTTGTCCATGCAAGCGAAGTAATGCTAAAAGTAAGCGCTTTTTGTCACTTAGAAAAAAGGCTCTAATTTCTTCGCAATTATAATAAACCAGAATGATTAATCAGCGGATCAGATATAACTAGTACAGTACCTTGTTAATTTATCGCTAATACCACTGAACACACTATTGACTGTATATATGTATGCAAATACAAAATTACCACATTTTTTCTTCCCCAAGTTTTATTTTGTCCATCTTTGGTACCAAATCAACCCTAATTTTAAAACTAAAGCATTTTTGAACTTATATTAAAAAAAACGGAACTTTCCTGGTTAATACAAAAGAAATATGTAAGTTGGATCTTTTAACATGTTCAAAAATTTTGCAAGAGGGTATATTATCACCAATATTTGTTTAAAACATTAAACAAGGTAAATTATATTAAAAAGCGTTTACCAAAAAATATTGTTAACTATCTATCTGTAAAATATCCAGTTTTGCATTATCTATGGAAAAAAATTCACTACAGCTGCAATTCAACGACGACTACACTACCACAGTCTAACTGCACCTTTACGTATCTACATGCATGGCAAAGTAGAGAAATTCAAAATTCATGTTGTTCAAAGAAGGAAGAGCTGCACTTGTCCCTCGACAAGGTAAAGTATGGCACCTCTATAAATACCGACAGTTATCTAAATACTTTGTCTGTCCATCATTGTTTAACATGCAGAAAAAAATATACTGGTATCAAGAGGATACATGTTGATCCAAGCATAACTTCGTTTGGATGGTCGTCAATATTAGTGAGTCATTCGAACAAGTATACACAACTACATGGATAAATATTTAGGCAACTAAAGGCAACTATAAGTTATTTAAACCAAAGGAAGGAAAGCAAAGATTTAAATTAACATTTGTTATACTTAATCAAACACGCAACTCACCCTTCAATCATAAAATAGAATTACTTGAATTAAAGACATAGTATCCTTTATTTGACAAGATTGCCTGCTTGAAACAATACTAATAATACACTTAATTAAAACACTGAATTTTTGCCTAAACTAAGAATAAAAATTCCTTGAATCAAGGAATCATATCTTTGATTCAAACATATTGTACTATTAAACCAACAAATGAAACTAAACTGTAACCACAGCAACCGAACCAGAACTACGACTACACCCTAAATTACCACTACAACCTAAATTAGACTACGAAGACCTAACCACTTATATAATAGACACTTGAAGTTACATATAAAAAGAGGGCTTATTCCTTGTCGTATTTTAGTGCGCAATGCTCAAAATGTCAAACGGCGTTACGTCTCACCCATAAACATTTAAAGTTGCATATATCTCAGTGCGCATGCTCAGGATCGATACAATGCGCTAACTAATTGCGAATACTGCAAGGCGGGTCGTAGAGATAGGTGAGACATATAGCCGCTGTTGTACGGCGTATCCGTTCTGAGCATGCGCACTGAGATACGACAACGACTAAGCACCCTTTTTATGTGCTACGTATCCGCATCTAACGAGAACCAAGCACATTGATTGGTCAGAAACTTGTAGCACGTTCGAAAAGAGCTAATTTAAGGTGTTTTTCGATACGTGTGTCGTAACGATACGTGATACCTAACGCACCTCAACACCTATCACGTTCAAGAATACCTTAGATTAGCATATATCTGCTCTTTTTGAACGTGGTACAAGTTTCTGACCAATTAATGTGCTTGGTTCTCGCTAGATGCGGATACGTATACCGCGATGAGTTACAAATAGCTTTATGTCTCTAATGGCTATTATTTAAAATTAATTGAAGAAATTTTTTGAACAACATTTAAAACGGGTACAAGTAGAATTTCTAGTGATAGATTTCTCAACATTTTAAGACATGATTTTGGCAACAAAAAATTTTGATATAAGATCCGCCCAACGCAATATTTATCAAACCGTGCTCTCCTCCTTCAAAAAAAGCTGCGAATGCCACTTCGTAAAACGATTTAAAAGTAACTTATATAAAAATTACACCTAATAAATTTTTCATTAGTATTCAAGTGAATATGTCTTTATTGATTTTCTTTATAAATGAACTAATTTTAGAGCCAAGTTGCCGTCCCCTAATTTTGCCGCCCCGGACAGAGGCCCGGCTTGCCGGGCCCTAGCGCAGGCCCTGAAGCTACTAAATTAAAAACAATTATTCTTGAAATATAAAAATAAGCAAATAGTTGTTAGACACACTAACTACTTGCGAATACTGCAAGGAGGGTCGTAGGGATAGGTGAGACGTAATCGCTCGCTGTTGAGATACGACAACGAATAAGCATCCTTTTTATGTGCAACTTTAAGTGTAGTATTAAATAATATACATAGAAGAACAATGTTCTTGGATCAACTATGTTTTTTTTTTAAGTATAGGGTTATTTTTAAACAGATAGTAAATTTTCTTCGGTGTACGGTTGGATTTATATTATCATGCAGAAAGGAGAAGTATTTCAATGTTTTTATGAGGATATAAATTGCTATGTTTTCATGGGTATTGAGTTCGTTTTCAAAACTCATTGTATCTTTTTCTTTTATATAGCGTGTTCTTTATCAAGACCAAGAACACGCTATATAAAAGAAAAAGATAGAATGAGTTTTGAAAACGAACTCAATACCCATGAAAACATAGCAAATATAAAGAGTTTCTCTGTTGACCGATTCCAACGCTTTCACTAGATCAAAAAAGGTACTTATTTGCAGGGGGCGGATTTTGTTTTCTTTTCATATTGCTCCAAAAATAGTTTTAGTTGTTAACAGTACTTCAAAATTGGGAATATGTTTTCCTCATTCACTTTGATTAAAGCCTATTTTTGCTCTTTATTTGAAAGGCGACAACGTTTTGGAAATATAACGCATGTTATATAGGTCATTTAAAATCACCTGTTAACTTTGGCATCCAAAACTTACCTAAGTAAGAAAGTATAATGCGTCAATTATACAATATATTTTTTGATTGGTCTATAAAACACAAATTAATGTTTGTTTTTCTTTTCTTCGAAACGCAAATTTTCCCCCAGTTTATAATTTCCATTCAATTTAATTTCTTTTTAATTTCATGATAATTGCTAATAAGAATTAGCTATAAATCCATGTATAATGAATACCCAAAAAAAATTAACACAACACAAGCTAACCTATTTACGTTAGAAAAAATCGTTTATAACTTTGTAACATATTTTCGCCTGCAATTTTTTGATAGAACATCAAAATTTTGAGACAAATACATCTGAAATCATAGCCAAGCAAAAATGTTTTTCATGGCCTGACTGAATTTGGTTAATCAAACGCACTCATTTGAACAATTCATACGTTTATTTCCTACCCGATACTAACAAGCGATACATCAGTACGCTCGAAAAAGATAGAACTCTATATACAAATAAAACATTTGCAGGAGGAGCCAAAAATACTATTTTTCTAAAAATGCCCTTTATCTTGAATTTTAATAAACTGTCAATTTTGAAATCAAATTCTTAAATTTTGAGGTCTCCGGTTTTTTTGGGCCACCCTGTATATCACCACAAAAGTTTTATTGTTTTTGTTATTTTGATGGTTTAAAAATTCTAGTATATTTTCTATACAAAATGTATCTTATGTTCAATTTTGGACGTAATCAAATGATCTTATTTCATGACAGCTAAAAGGATTTCAACCAATGACAATTCTTACACTTGATCGCCCTACGGATGATCAACGTGCGCCGCGACCAGGAAACATGTGTCCTCGTATTGTCCCCTGATAAACCCCCTTTTCTTTGCTTGAATTAATATTTGTAGGTTTCCGCGGAAGCGTGAAATCGGTATCATCGGGACCAAAACAGTAATCCGATACCAATTGTGTATATGATTGATCAGCGATCTGCGAAATGAGAATATATAGAGCTATGGTACGATACAAAACGTTGACATAGCGTTGATGAATAATGGAATCCTACTCTAAATTAGAGACTCTGTATGCATAAAATTTATTGTTCAACTTCAAAGTCACTGAAATTAACATTTTTTGGACATGTTATTTTCTTGTCAAAATGTCGAAAGTGTATTGGCGTTATACTAGAAGGCTACTCTAGATGCAAAAAAATCCACAAATATAGAAAAAATTTATACCTGTTTAAGGTGACAGCAATGACAGTGACACATTTGTCAAAAAAGTAAACAATTTCGTTTTTTTAAATTTTCCGAGGCTCATGCATAAAAAATGACAGAAGATGACAGAGTTTAAGGACCGATCTGTTCATACTTTTAAATAAACTTGACTTTGATGGGGTTGTCACGTTTTTATTTCATCAAAATATAAGTATGTAAACTAAGCAGCTTTTTGTAACTAATTTTTCCTTCCTATCTCCAAAGCAAAAAGGCCGCTCCTTATTTACATATTATAAAACAAACACTGAAAAAAAACACCAATAATTAAATAAGGTGTCTTAAGCTCCGCAGTATTTAAATAAAAACGTTGCTTTAATTTTTAGTTCACCATACCAATATGGTATGGAGGACTATTAAAATCGTGAAATTTTGACTTTAACACCTTAATCGACGAAAAGAAAAGTTGTCTGTCGGTCTGTTTTCTGTTCTCTGTTATCTGTTATCTGTTATCTGTTGTCTGTTTTCTGTTGTCTGTTGTCTGTTGTCTGTTGTCTGTTGTCTGTTGTCTGCTGTCTGTTGTCTGTTGTCTGTTGTCTGTTTTCTGTTGTCTGTTGTCTGTTGTCTGTTGTCTGTCGTCTATTGCCTGTTGTCTGTTGTCTGTTGTATGTTGTCTGTTGTCTGTTGTCTGGTGTCTGTTGTCTGTTGTCTGTTGTCTGTTGTCTGTTGTCTGTTGTCTGTTGTCTGTTGTCTGTTGTCTGTTGTCTGTTGTCTGTTGTCTGTTGTCTGTTGTCTGTTGTCTGTTGTCTGTTGTCTGTTGTCTGTTGTCTGTCTGTATACTCCATAACTTAAGAACGCCTTAATCGATTTTAACGAAATTTTGTACAAAAATCCTTTATCGGTTGACCATAAACTGGTTAACTTTTGGGCGGGGGGGGGGGGGTGAGGGGTTAAAGAGGGGAAAAGGGGGATAAAATATTTAAAAAAATTTTAACTTTGGAACAAAAGCAATATACGGTTTTCAGATTTAAGTTTCTATGAATATGGACTAAAAATTTTGTTACAAAGTCCAAATTCGTGGAAGCTTTAGGTTCCGAGTTATTTGAGAAAACGTTAAAATATATTAAAAAGATAATAACTTTAGAAGTAAACGCAGTTCAAAGCTACAGTTTTTGAGATATTTTCATTTCCTTTCAACATAAAATAATTGATTGTATGGTGGACTATCCGTGTTTTTCAGCACCAATTTTTTAATGACAAAAATGAAAACATCGTGAAAATTCCCTTTTTTATAGATTTTGTAAAGAAGAATTTACATGTAATTATAGACTAAATACGTTATGAGCACCGACCTAGAAACCCTTCTACGTCTGTGGTTATGAGAGATTTGGTTATAGGCAGGAGCATTTATCTTTAGAAAATACAAAAAAGGTTTGTTTAACCCTTATAGTAGAAAGGGGAACTGGTGAAAAATAAAAACTGTAGACTTATGAAACTCACAATATTGCCTTAAATAAAATATTCGCCAACATTTCCGAAAAAGGCTATTTTAAAATGGGTTTGTGGTGGGTTACCATATATTTTTGAACAATCAGATTATATTTGCCGGAGTTCATGGGCGTAGGGAGGGGGGCAGGGAGGCCATGAGCCCGGAATTTGTAAAAGAAATGCTTTTAAAGAAATTAATATCTCACCGATAGAAAAGAGGTACAGAACTAGAAAAATGTCTTCATTTATAATAGGTCGGTATACATACCCAAAGAACAGTTTGCCTCCCCCCCTGCAGAATATCCTGGCTACGCCCATGCCGAAATTATGCGCTAACATCAGTACCTTTAAAATAAAGCAGCCTTAATTTAAAATTTGTAAAAGTCGTTTTAAAATAAAGTGTTTCGCAATACAATCCTAAGTTACTATATCGTGAAATTGTGATGTGGGCAAATGGTAAATAAAAATTTGATACCTCAACAGCTGATTAAATAATGGCGCGTTAAAAAATCGCTGCTGGATTTCAAATAGTTAGTTAATTAAAAACTATTATTTGATTTGATTCGCGCTTGTGAACCTAGGCAAACTGTTTTAATTGTTTGAGGGGTGCGCCCACATCGGATCAAATAAAAAGTGTCACATTATACAGAGTTTTACTGAGAGATTTTCTTTGTTTTACCACATGTAAACCCATATGGTAGTTTTTTTTTGTTTGAATGCTGCCCTCCGCCAAAAATTACGTGTTTTTATTTGGAGCGAGGTGTTAACTTTATTGACGTTCAACTTTTATACTAGACACAGTTGGTCATAGGACGTACACGCAAACGTGAAATATAGCGCAATATTATGTCTTCCTTTTATCTGTACAAAAGCAAAGACTTCCGCTCGAATACAGATATCAACGTCCAATCTCTGCTGTCTATCGTTGAGCTTTTTCATCAAGGTCTCGTCATTTGCATGTATAACGTTCATACATGACACTAACCTACGTACAGTCTATTCCATTTTTATTTACACAAAACATAACCTCACTTTCCATAGAACAGAAACCAGATTTTTAAGTTGCCAAAATCAAACGCCCCCACAGCATTATAACTACACTGCTAACTTTAAATCACTCCGAATATCCCCTTATATTACACTTTCATATCAATCAAATGCACCAGAGTAAAACAGCAAGATGCCTTATGGATGAAAAATATGTTATTATGTAATATCTCTGTTAAGGCGGCCATGATATTCGTTTTTATTTGTACACCGAACATAACAAAGAAAACACGATGCAGACCCAATATGCCTGAGAGAGACCCGGACTGGTGAGCGAAGTCATCCAAAAAATAATCAATTCAAATTCAATTTAGACGTTTAAAAATAGGACCGGCTTAAAATTTTTCGTATTTTTTATTACAAGCTTTTATTTAACTTTACCTCTATGTATGATTGTTTATATGTTCGGGTCCAATCTTGCAACTCAATTTTGACTAACCTCTAAATGTCTGACTGAATTCAAATTTGGTATGCGATTATAGTTCCGGTGACAATACAATAATATGGTATTATTAGGCATCCCCTGGAGGAGGAAAAACGCCTAAGTTTTTTAAGGATAAGGAATACGAATTTTTGATCAAATTTTGAAAATTCAATATGGTGGATTCAGGATGGAAGATTTTTGGTCATGTTTTGCTAACCAATTTTAACTGACTTCAACATCCGATTGTCTTTAAATTTAGTATGGGTTTATAGTTCCGATAAAAATAAAATAATATAGTGTTTTTACGCACCTCTCTCCCCCCTAAGAGGCGAGTGTAGGAGGAAAACACCTAAGTTTGTCCGATGTCAACCAAAATTGTTATACGGAGGTTTTTGGGGATAAGGAATACGAATTTTTGATCAGATTTAAAAAATTAAATATGCTGGAATGAAGATGGACGATTTTTGTTCATGTTTTGCTAACCAATTTTAACTGACTTATACACATCCGATTGCCTTTAAATTTGGTATGCGAGGGAAAAAATTTAGTTTGTTCGATTTCAATCTTAACTGGCATATAGGGGTTCTTAAAGAAGGGGATTATGAAGGTTCAATCAGAGTTGAAAATTTGAATATAGCGGGTTCAAAATGGACGATTTAGACTACAAATCTAAAAATTAAAATATTATTTTATATAAAAAAACTTTTCAAATCCAAGCTTTTATAAAAAAATATAAAGTTCACTCAAAAGTATAAAATAATTTTTAGCATTGTGATATCATAATAATAAAAGCGACGGGCGCATTGTAGAAATTTATGTTATTGATTATATGATTATTAGCAAAAATCTGAATTCACTATAAAGCAGAGAAATACAAGGGTACGTAAATTCATCCCAAATCAACCCAAGCTACTTTAACATTTCTCTGATATATGGATGACCATTGTTAGTTTTAATTTGCGGCCATCGGTTTTATTATTATGATATCAGAATGCTAAAAATTATTTTATACTTTTTAGTGAACTTTATGTTTGAAGAGTCCACGGGAGAAAGGCGAAATATCCATACGACATTGTTTTGAGAAAATTCTACTTTTTGCATGGACCCTACGCCTTTTTTCACTGTACAGAATATTTTTAGATCACGTTTACGCTGTGATGCGTTTCTTCCTTTTTTCAATTAGGCATAAAAATCTACTACTAATAGCAGATTTGTTGCCGTATATAACTCAAAACTGAAAAAAATGTGACATTTCGCCTTTTTCCCGTGGACCTTTAATTTTATAAGTTTCTATTTAAAAAGCTTTTTTTTATATAAAATTATTTATATAAAATTATTTTTTAGTTTTTAGATTTATACCCGCCATATTGAAATTTTCAAATCTTATCAAAAACTCATAATCCCCTTCTCTAAAAACCCCTGTATGCCAATTTTGATTAAAATCGAACAAATTAAATATTTTTCTCCCTCTACTTCTCTCGTTAGGGGAGGTGGGTACCTGATAATACCATATCAGTATATTTACACCGGAACTATAAACGCATACCAAATTTGAAGACAATCGGATGTGTATAAGTCAGTTAAAATTGGTTAGCAAAACATAAGCAAAAATCGTTCATCTTGAATTCGCCATATTGAATTTTTTAAATTTGATCAAAAATTCGTATTCTTTATCTCCAAAAATCCCCGTATACCAATTTTGGTTGAAATCGGACAAACTAAATTTTTTTCCCCCCCAACTTTCCTCGTTAGGGGGAGGTGGGTACCTTATAATACCATATTATTATATTGCCACCGGAACTATAAACGCATACCAAATTTTAAGACAATCGGATGAGTATAAGTCAGTTAAAATTGGTTAGCAAAACATGACCAAAAATCGTTCATCTTGAATCCGCCATATCGAATTTTTAAAATCTAAAAAAAAACAATATCATATTATTGTATTGTCACCGGAACTATAATCGAGTACCAAGTTTGAATTCAATCGGACATCTACAATTTAGTCAAAACCGAATTGCAAGATTTGACCTGAATATAGAAAAATACATACATAATAGAGGTGAAGTTAAATAAAAGCTTGAAATGTTTCCTAATTTTGAGAAAAAAATAATTTGGGGGGTGGTTGAGGGGGTTGATATATGTGAAAATTCATAAGTTTTAATCCAAAGCTATACATTCATAACAACTATCTAAAAACTGCATATTCGTAGCAGTGCAGTTTTTAGATTTAAAATAACAAATTACTTCCTAATATTAGAGGGAATTGTGACGAAACAGATTTCTATCGATCTTCCGGCTATATGCCTAATGTGCCCTAAAAATGACCAATGCGTGCGTCCGCCATGCCTGTGCCCCAAATAATGTCTTAGCTTCATTCATTTGAGATTTCGTAACCAGTCCCTTCTATAATGTGTAGAGTTCGCACTATTTACATTTATGTATTGGATCAACACTTGCTGCCTTGGCCATATCTAGTACACTGTGATCAATTGTCTTACGATAACAATAATAAAGTGCCAAAAAAATGGTTCAAAAAACCTCTATTACAATCATGATAAAATTGAAACTAAACAAAATCGAAAATTTTCTGAATGAGGCCCTGTCCATACTGTGATCGGTGTGGCCAAAAATCTAGGGAGAAACAAAAAAATAAACGTCAGACTAAAATTCTCGTTGACAGTTGACGTCAATCAATGTGGATAAATTTCGGGTGGAATATATATATGGAATATATTTTGCCGACGGGAGCCAAAAATCAATAGACGAGCGGCCGAACCAAAGAAAGCAAGATAGAAATACATGGTAATAAAATGTAAAAGACAGAAACATCCGAGCCGGAAAATTTGCTATTTTTTTAAAAGATCACCATAGGTGGCATCACTTATATCATTTCGAGTGAGATCGTGCAGTGTTTAGAACACGGTGCAAACACCATGTTATGTGAGAAAAGTATAATTTATTAATGCTTCTTTAAAAGGTTTTGATGCTCGGCTTCATGCTTCATGGATTGGAATGTCTCGAAATTAAAAAAAAATCAGAAAAAAAATCATTATTCAACATCAAAAAAATAGCAAATTTCCGTATTATTTTTATCACTTGACATGTATCAATTTATTGGCCGAATGTTCCATTAGACAAGTGGCCAGTGGATGTGCGGAACCTGAATTCCAATACTTCAATCTAACTCACTTCAGTTTCCTTAAGCCTACTTGCGGTTTCAGAATTCCGGCAGAATATTGCTTACAAAGAAAAATTTGGTGTATTTTAAAAAAAAATCCAAAAATTGCTGTTACAGATTTCTGTATTATCGACGAGGCTAAAGAAAAAGCCAGGTAAGGATTTTGACTATTGTTAGTCGTGTTTATTTTATTTCGAAAATGAGAAAGTCCAGCAAAAAACTGTCTGGATACGGTTGTGAGGAATTCAAAAATAAATTTATCGTTTCCGATATTCTGCCCGGTAAAGATTGGCCCAAAAACAGCAAAGCAGTGTTGTCAAATCTATGCCGTTTTTGTGGCCTTAAAGTCTCTACTAGCGTCACCTAATAAAAAATATTTTTTTTTTGGATCTCAAAAGCACAATTTAACTCACTGTCCAATAAAAAATCCACCGCTTCTTTTTTGTTACTAATATATTTTTGTTTAAGTTTTTTTTTAAATGTGTTTTCTTGCGTCTTTTTACTGGCGTTATTAAATTACTTGCTGCGATCGTTTAAAAAAAAAGACATAATTTTTCCAAAACATGATTTTAGTATAACTGTCTGCAGATAACTAAAGCATGGCTTTTTTGGTTACCGATGCAAAAAAACGTTTTTTTACCAAGGGTGCAAAAAAGAATTTCTGTCCATTTTTACTCAAAATTAAAGATAAATAGCGGAAACTAGTAATATTGAAAAAATCTAATTATTCTTGCCTAAAAATTAAGCTATTTCCGCCAGTGTTCATCAAGTATTTACGAAAAAATTATTTAAAAACATCGACAAAATACCAAACTGTCAAAGATTAAAATGTCGCAACAATGAACGTCACCGAGTAGAAAGGCACATCGCTACGGAAAACATCGTTATTTCATTTACCAGCCGCCTTGATTTATAGTGTGTTTAAGATGATGTGTTGCGAGATGTGCTCTTAGTTCGAGATTTTTAAAAGTAATTTCCTGTTTTTCTTGGATTTTTTGATAAAGGTATTAAAAAAATAGTCGCTCGCTGTGCTCGTTATTTAAACCAATGCTTGTAAAAAAGCACTATTTTAGCCACTAGTTGTGAAAACTACTATTATGCACTCAAACCAATAACGAATACAAGCAAACACACTTTAATTATTATTGCTAGTCGTCGACCTGCGGCCTTGTCCCGCGATATCCAAAAATAATTTCATTTGACAGCTCTCATCACGCGAAAAATCAAATAAAAAGTAGCCTATGTCTCAATTCTGGTCAATTCTATCTTCTTAACAAAACGCATACATATAACAAAATTTATAAATTTATGCCTAATACAAGAGTTACCATTCAACTTCACTTCAATTTTCGTGCAACTCCAAAACTCGAAGAAGTAAAAAAGTCCAATATCACAAACAGAGATAGTTTACAAAAAAGTATCTTTTTGGATGCTGCTCATTAAGCTAATTCCAAATTTTTGTCTATATTCTGTAATGAAATTACCTGCGTGTAAAATTTTTCTGTCAGCTCATCATATTATACATGAAAATGTTTTTTTTTCTACTTCCGTGCGAAGTACTTACTTCTCGCACTAATTTACGTGCGAGAAATCGAATTTCGCACACTGAAACTAGGAAATTCCATTCCCGCACGATTTTTTATTCGTGGAATTGCCCTTTTAAAACACTATTTTAATAACGGTTTTTCATATTATTTAAAGAGGTTTATTAATATTTTGGGACGTTTTAAAGGACCTACGACATATTTGAAAAACGGTGCCAAGAAAAGGGAGTAAAAACTATGAAAGAAGAGGTACTTTTAGCCATTTTTGTATAGGAGTTTTTTTGACTCTCGTAGAAAAAATGTTTTTCCTAACACGTGCGAGAAGCGTCATTCCCGCACTTAAAGCTTATCCGAACTCCTCTCCGCATCGTTCGTCTAGCTGCTTTTGCTTGCGGAAATGTATCACTTCTTGCACTTGTTAGGAAAATAAGTATTAACACACAAAATTTTAGAGAAAACAATTTTAAAGGTAAATTTTTTTAATGACAAATTTTTTGACTCCCAATAAGTATGAATCTCTAAATTTATGCTTAGGTATACAAGAGCCACCATTCCTCTAAATCCACCTCAACTCAATTTTCGGTTCGCTCCAGTCAAATTGGCCCTTTGTTATTATTGAAGTCACGACAAGGGCTGCATGATTATGGCCAATAGTCATGCTGGACACGTCTCGTAGAACATCCAGAGTTCGGAATTATGTGCCGAAAACTAACTTTGGCAACTTGAATAATATCATAAGCTGCGTTTGTTTTTTAGATCGATCGCTCTGCATTTGTTCATTCGTTTAAAGTGGACGTTGAGATAATCCACTTAATTAAAAAGTATAGTAATAAGAGTATATTATGCAACAAGCATGTAATGAAGGCCATTATACGTGAGGATAAAGTTTGAGATGCGAGTCAAAGGCGAGCGTCTTAATTAATCTGAGCGTGAAATGATCAGTGGCGTAGCCAGAAATCGGATATGGGGGGGAGGGGATTCATTAATTAAAAATCAACTGCTTACCTATTGCAAATTTGCAAAAATTGATTTGTACTGATGGGGTTAGTGGCGTCACATGTCCTCTAAAAGTGGGAGGGTGCCTGAGCTCCTGAACTAAAATTGAAGGGAGGGAGGGCGGTTTATTAGTTGTTGCATGCGTTAGTGTATACGAAACAAAAAGACTTATTCTTAAAAGCATGGGCAGATTCTCTGGCGGACGTAGTCTCAATTGCAGATATTTTTCCATAAATGCACCGCGCCGCAGGCAAAAACTTTAAGGAAAATAACTAAAATGCAATTTTTGACGCGTTTAAAATGTTGTCGACAAAAAACTTGCTTAAGCTGATCACACACAAAATTGCATAGTGCATAGCATGGCTGCATCCTTATGGAAATATATCTATGTATATGCAATATGGCGGCTCCAAATCCGTTTTTGATTTGTCGAAATATTATGTTTGTATGTGATCAGCCTTAATATTAAATAAAATTGTAACATTGAATAATTAACTCGGGTTAACCGCAACTCCCCTGGCAACATTAACATTATTATCCAAATAAAACCGCATTACCTCTCATTAAGTAACATCTGTGTCGCAGACTATGGCGACAAATAAGTACTTATACTAGAACAATTTTCTATTAGATAGTACAGTAAAATTGTCATAAATAAAAGGGATACCTCGAAAAAAATCCGGAGGACTAAAATTTTTATATGTTTTTTGGGGGGGGGGGGTGTAAAGGTAAGATCCCCAAGTTTGTGTTTCGGCATAAAATTTTCAACATTTTGGTCCAAGCGCTCAACTTTCTGCAGTTAGTTTTCAAAAATTTAGATGCCGCCGAAGTTACAAAAAATCAGTTTTAGCGTATTTTGACCAACAAAAAGTTATTTTAAAAAAAAATTAAATTAAATTAAATTCAAAAGTTGTAGATAAAAACATATATATATTATCTATAATTAATTAAACAGTCTCTGAGCTACGGCGACTGAAAGTCGGTAAAATTCTTTGAGAACCGCTTTCTGAGCATGCATGAAGTCGCGTGTTGTGGATTATATACTATTATTTATAGAAAGACCAGTACAAATGAGGTTTCAAATTAAAGCCTGTGATGTACGCTACACAAATGACCCAGTCTGTCGGCATAAAAATTGCCGAAAATACCTGACAGACTATTTAACAATTATTTGGGTACCGTCGAGTCCTTTTGGGTAACGAGCTATCCATCGCTTACATAAATGCGACAAGAGGGATCGGAGGGGTAGGTAAAAGTATTATTATTATTTTGTAACTTTGGCGCTCTCTATCTTTTTCGAAACTATCTACAGAAAGTTGAGCACTTTAACGCATATGTTGCAAATTTTTTGCCGAATATTTTTGATCAAACTTGGGAGGCTTAGTGGTTGTAGTAGTATAGAGGCGGCCCGTGGGCCTGGCAATTAGGCCTCTTAATGGGCCCTTTCTGCTATACCCCGTTTCTTACCCCTATGCCCCCTACTTCCGCTGCACCTCTCCCTCCGGGCCTCCCTGTCTTCTTTACGAAGTTCAGTATGTCGGCCCACTTGAGCAAGTGCAGCTTTTCTTCCTCTATCGTGGGAAATCCCCACTTCAGCTGCCTTAGTCTGGCATATGCGTCACACTGTGTTATCAAGTGCTGCGCCGATTCCTCTTCGAGCCCGTAAGCAGGACATACGGGATCTTCTGCTACTCCTATTTACGTCAGATGTTTGTTCAGCCGATTGTGCCCAGTCAGCATCCCTGTCAGCAGTCCAATGTCCTTTCGGGTCTTGACTAAGAGCCATTTAGTTCTGGCTACATTCGGACCATCCACGAATAGCTTGTACTGTCTGCACTTTGACTCTTGCCTCCAGGACGTCTTCAGTTCATTGTTCGCCCATTTGTTGAGCTCACTCTGTACCTGTTTCCTTGTTATTCCCAGAAGAGGTTCCGGTCTAATGTAGTCTGGCAAGTTCGTCCGCTTTCTCGTTCCCTGGTGTCACCCTTTTGTCTTAAGCCAGTGTTTGCAGTGCTTCAGCGCACTCCTCCACCAGACTAATGACTATTTTGGGTGCACTTAGAGCCTTGAGGGCAGCCTGGCTGTCGGAGCATATGTATATGTCCCTCCTGCCATTTCTGACCTCGGGTAGGGTTGCTGCCGTGATAATGGCATACACCTCCGCTTGAAACACCGTAGCGTGTTCTCCAAGTGGATAACTCTTCTGACAGTTTAGAGCCATCCGTGTAGCAAACCGTCACCTTTCTGCTTAATTCCGTTCGGAATTCTTCCATTTTCCACTCATACCGTTCCGGTATTGTGACCTTGTACGTTTTATCAAACCTCCATGGTTTAAGCGGTGCTTTCACTGGCAGTCTTAGGAGGGACAACACTTTCGTCACCAGTCCCTTGACCGCCAGATGGCCCTCTCTTTCCTCCCTGCCTTTCCATAGTCCCTGGTCCCTTAATCGCAGGTGCGTCGCCATCGCCTCCTTCTTGATCCAAGTTGGAAGCGAGGGGAGACCCAAGATTGTTTCCAGAGCGTGGTCATCCCTCTGCAGAAGAGCTCTTGCAGGCTCGTAAGCTTTTTGAATATAGTCAGCTTCTCTACAGCGGGCAACCAGACACCACTGATCCGTATTGGATCCTTGGTCTTATGTTGGCCGTGTATATCCAGTGTAGGATCCTCGGACTTATGCCCCAGGTTCGACCCACCACTAGGTGCAATGCCGTCGCCCTGTTGAGAGCCCGCTTGGTTTTCTTACGAAGTCTTGCGAGCTCGTTGTTCCACCAAGGTACCCTCCGTAGGGGCTCTGGTTTTAAGACACAGGCTTCTTCGATGCTGGTCAGAATCACCTGCTCCAGATTTGTCACCTCTTTTTCTAGCTCCTTCTTCGTGGTTATGTCCTCTTCCGAGGTTCCCTTCCTTAGGTCTAGTTCTGCTTGGTAGCGTCCCCAGTCCGTGGATCGTGGGTTCCTTCGAAGTTTCTGGGTTGTTACGTCGGTTTTCACCTCAAAACTGATCATCCGATGATCAGAAGAGGCGATCTCCTTCGTAACTCTACAGTTGGCAATGTCTTGAAGTAAGCCTCTTGATACCAGCGTTATATCGATAACTTCCTTTCGGTCTTCATTTTCAAATGCGACCTTACACCCTTTGTTTATTAATTCGTACTAATTCCAGATTGGTCGTGGTTAGGAACTCATATAGAGCTTCACCCCTTGGGTTAACATCGCTGCTCCACGCCTCTTGATACCAGCGTTATATCGATAACTTCCTTTCGGTCTTCATTTTCAAATGTGACCTTACACCCTTTGTTTACTAATTCGTACTAATTCCAGATTGGTCGTGGTTAGGAACTCATATAGAGCTTCACCCCTTGGGTTAACATCGCTGCTCCACGCTATGATCAATGGGAGTCTCTTACCTTCGGCGAATTCTATGACCCGCACCAATTAGTAGCTTCTCTTCGTATGGAACGAACGCGCTACAAATTACCACCTTAATACTAGAGACCTTTTGCACTTATTATAAAAAATGCCCGTTAGGTGACTTTTTAGTTTTTGCACGTCGCCTTTGATTTGTTTATAGCCGACTTTATACGGTATTTATTATTATAAAGATTTACAAAAAGAACTTGTCAGTAATATTTTTAATTTAGAATATCTTATTCTTATGTTTTTAGGATGAATTTTAATCATTAATAATCTTTAAAAACTCAAAAACACAACAGAGAAAACGTAGGTTATGATAAACTTAACCTACTTGCCATAGTTGCCAGCGCCAATCAATGTTTTACGTATCTTATAAAATTCTAGCTAAAGAAAATGATTAAACAAAAATTGAGACTTACCTTTACAATTAAAAATAATACAGAACATTAAAAAACCAATTTAAATTTTTTGTTTTTCTACTTAACGTTTTACTGTCGGCGACCATGTCAATTATAAGGGATACGGTATTCTACCGCAGGTAACGTCAAACTTTATCGGTTAGTAAGGGATTCCGTTATTACGTCGTAACTGCGCATGCCCGAAATAAGCGATAAAGTAAAAAGCCATCAAATTTATAGGTGCAGTTGCTAGTCTCTCTTACCTTAATCTCCAGGAGCGCTGCTGTTACGTCTAGAGCCCCTAATTGCGACAGTGCTACCGCAGGGAGGTCCTTTGACACAAGGATGCAGCTTCTTGGTCGTTCTTCCTCGGTGTCATCTTTGCCGGTTATGATGTTATATCCGGCACTACCTAGACCCCTCACTTTGCCTCCTAACTTGGGAGGTTTACTTTCAAACCACCCGAAAGTACATACCAAAAACTCAGCCTCTCCGGATTTTTTTGGACCTCAGATGACAATTTTACTGTATTAAGATTATGTAAAGCGAGTCCAAGATGCCATTAAGTTAGGGGTTAATTCGTCGTAGTTTAATTTAGGTTTTATATCATAGTTTAGGTTTCTTATTCTTAGTTTCGGCAAAAATTGCAAGTACAAAAATTATTGTTCCAAACAAGCAATCTGTTCGAATAAAGGATACTATTTCTTTAATTCAAATAATTATTTTTTATGGTTGTAGTACATATTGCAGATTGTTGATTTAACTAGTCTCTTTACTTTTTCCTAAGTATTACTTGGATTTTCTTTAAATAACTTTTGCTTGCCTTAAGAAAAACCTTAATATATATCCAAGAAGTTACGTATACTTGTTCCAACGACTCACTAATATTGAGGACTATGAAAACGAAGTTCACCTGCCTGCTTGGTGTCGGGGTTAACGCCGCGACTTTCAAGCAGGAGATGCCGGGTTCAAGCCTCGGGTCTTGCAGATAGTCTACTTGGACTTTCTTTTTATAAAATTGCAGAATTTTGTAAGATTAAGGTAAAACGCAGTATGAAGCCGAGTTAGCTAGAAGGCAGGCTAATTCGATTCCATACCGTCCCTCAGAGAGGACGTTAAGAGGACGGTCCCGTGTGATCCATATATTGATAGTGGAGCACGTTAAAGATCCCTAGCCCCGACAAAGGGGTTTAAGTCTAAATCCCTCTAGGAAAAGAAAACTGCCTTTCTAGGGGGAGCTCATCAGACCGGTCTGGTGAGGGGAGCTGTAAATTGCACCACTCATAACAAACCTAACCTAACCTAATTTCAGGTTTGATTAAAATACAGTGTTGGACAGTTCTCATCTAGAGTGCCGAAATGCATGTGTCTGAGTCAGAACGCTATTCAATTCAGATGCACTGAAGAGAGGCTAGGCAACGTTGTCAAGCAAACAGTTTAGGAAAACTGTTGCACTTTCGGCGCTTGAGTCTGTTTTATTCGAATTCGCGGGCGTGAAGGAGATAGGAGACGTCATTTTTCTTAATTAATCACTTAGAAGATCTTTTTATGTATTTGATACTGAAATGATGCAACTAAAATACCACAAAATCCCTAAAAAACGCACCTCTCCAAAAAAAAACACACCTCTTTTATGAAATTTTTTAAAACCTTTAAATTCGTTTGAAAGTTAAACAAGACCTGAACACGGTTAAAAAAATTGTTCTAAGTAGAAAGATAGAAGGATGCAGATTGAAAGAGTATAATTTTGTTGTCAATTTATTAAAACAAGATATTTTGTGAGAACGCGAGACTGCTACGATAAATTGTCTCGTAGAGTCGAGACTTTAGCGTAACTGGTTATGGGAGGTCTGGCTCAGAGTTTTCGCAGCTTTATTGAAAGAGCACCGTCAATCGGTAGTAAAGGTTTGTAGAAAAATTTAATTAATTTTAAACTAAAATGATAAAATACTCATAATCACTGTTTTACGCCCTTTGAAGGCAACATTTATAATTTTTGGAGAGATCTGAAAATTTTTTAGTTAATTGTGGGTGACATCGGCAACAGCGTATCGGTTTCTTATTATCTCTTTCGCTCTCATTTCCTAGCCATTGCTCTTCTTTTTCAACACACGCTATTTCGGCACCCTAGACAAGAACTGTTGAACCCTAAAACAAATCGATCGATCATTTCTCTTTTTACTTAGGTCCTTTGTACGTTCCTTGCGGGATACCCATCCAAGTTGGAATTTTCGTGTTTCCCACACAAGATCTTTTGATCTTTTATTTCTAGATTCTTTTCGGTCGAAGTAACTGATTCGGAGATTTTTTAACTTCTCTTTATTTAAATCGCCTTAGGAGCGTAACCCCATTGGAAAGATTAACACGCCAGGACGAACCCGCTTTAGGTGACTTAGATAAGTGCCAGTGCGGAACGATACCTATTTGTGAATGATTCAAATTTGGAAATCAAAGTGTATGATGGTGTTGAATGATGTTTGGAGAGGGTGACCAGTGGAACCACTGATGGGCCTACGCTGGTTGCCCAAGGCGAAACACCATTCGATCATTTCTCTTTTTACTTTGGTCCTTTGTGTATTCCTTGTGGGATACTCATCCAAGTTTGAATTTTCTTTCGGTTGAAGTAATTGACCATTTTCCGAGTTTGACAGGCTGAGTAGCAAAAAGGTTTGCCACCAAACTAAAACAAAATACCAACAAAAAAAATAAAAAATTGACAGGCAAATTTGGGTGGGAACCCTGATTTTCGACATAACCAATCTTTTTTGTGTTTAATTTACGAAAATAAACAAATGGGTGCTTCAGTGAATTTAAATTAAAATTTACATAAAAATGTAATGAAATCCCCGCGTGGTTACTGCTGCAGAGTGAGAACCATAAGAAGCTGGTTTAAAGATCAGCTCATGCTCCAAAACATATTAAAAAACGAGTTTTAATGATTTGGCTTCTATAAACACCTGGTAAGAAATGGATAGCATTCAGGGCTTTTTACTGCTTTGATGAGGAATCTAGTCAGTTTCTACTACTCTGATGAAGGAATTCAGAACTAAGTTTAAGGTTAACTCTCAGCTGGCTACAAGAACCGCCGCACTTCGGGGTTTATTCCATTTAGAATTCACAGAATTGGGGTTTTCAACCCACCATAGAAATAAAAGCGGGCAACTAAATCAATGAGGAGGGCAGCCATTTGCAATTATGAGAGAAAAACAGTTCAATGGGTGTATAATAAAATTAAGAATATACAAATGATTCATTAAATCAAGTTTTTAAGGTGTCGTCTAACTATAAAAAATGGTAAACTTTTGTAATTTGTTCTTTAAAGCTTTAACTAAAAGTGAGATTTTACAATTTTTACTTTAATTTATGTAGTTAATTTAAAAGTTGAATTATATTTATATTTTCTTTTCCAAATCTCTTAGAAAAGTTTTACAAGATTTTATAATGTTTTACCAAGTTTTATATCTTTTCTATGCAGTATGTGAAACAAACTTGTAAAAACTTAATTCAATTTCATGAAGTATGGATTTTTTTCTATCAGTTTTGACAAGAAAGATATCTTGGCCAGTAGAATCTTATAAAACCCTATCAAACATCATAAAAATTCACTAACTTTCATAAGAACCTATGCGGTTTTTTACCTGGGAAACAAAAAGTTATTATTTTGGAGTTTATTATTGGAAACAATTTTTTGGAGGTTTTAATAGATTGAATAAAACAAATTTCCTTAAAAATATATTTTTTTCACATTTGACTAAAAGTTGGAAAAGTATTTTTTTATTTAGACTTATTATATCAAATTCTAATCCCGTCAACTACTTAAAGCAAAAAAAAATAGATAATAGATAAATTTTGGAATTGTGGTAATTAGCCACTAACAGTGCTGTAAGCTATGAATCCATTTTGTTATGGTTTTGGTTATTTTTTTTGTTAATGTAAGAGAATTTTGCTGCATTTAATTTTATTAAATAAAATATTACGAGGTTCGAATATATAAAACACTTATTTCATAAAATAAAGCCCAATTTTTCTGTTTTTCGTCATCTCTAAATTTTTTACAAGTGACAGTTTCTAATGTGTTCTAACAACTCTGGTAAAATCGATGCATGGTAGTGGTTGACATATACTACCACAGCATCTGTCAAAATTTTAAGCGTTCCAAAATTTTCCTAATAATACATAGTCACTTTTATGAACCGTGGGAAAAAAGGAAACTTAGTTTTCTTGTGTATGTACTTACTAAAAACTATTGTCAGTCCAGTTGTTTAAGTTCCTCTCATTTACTTATTTTAACCCTTTAAATTTTAAACCGTTTTCCTAAAACGCATGTATAAACACTACCTAAACCGTTTTAAGAGGTCCGATGCGCTTTAGCGTGCTGTCGTTTTAAAAATGCGGATTAGCGTTTGTAAAACCCTTCCAAAGAGCGTATAAACCCTCAAACCGTTTTTGAAGCCAGCGCTGCCAACCGAAAAGTTCAAAATGAGCTCGAGGTCGATTCCGATGTGAAAGCAGATATGTACCCACTATACCAACCAGTCGGCTTTTGGTTGCTTCAAGGTTGGCAGCGCTGGACCATCTGACCTTAAAGCGTTTTTAATTTTACCGTATAAACAGTAGGCAAAATGCGCATCGGCGGTAAACAGCATTAAAATAAAAACGGTCACGGGCCGTATAAACTAAGTAATAGTCAGAAAAATTGAAGCGGTTAGTCATCGTTAATCCTTGAAGTTGTGTAGTACCTAGCTGTGTTGTGTAATGGCTCCTTATATTTCCTAAAAATAACAGAAGCAAGTAAATCACAGACCATATGATATTGATTATATAAAAATGCTCTATCTTTGTCATCAGCTGACAAAACACCCACCTGTTAGTGTGGTTTGGAGGTCAACAGTCCTCGACTTCCTCAAGGAGTCTTGTCCACTTACTTAGAGCTGGGCCACATCAAGTTTGGAACGTCTCGCCTATCTTTCTATGCTTGTTTTTACTTTAAGTTTGATATTTTCTGTGCTTATTATACATGGATTGTGCCCAAGCCATCAGGTAACATTTTGAATTTTCTTTACTTTGTTTATTTGGGTGATGCAACCATCTGCTTTCTTATAACTTGGAACTGATCTAAAAGCACAAGAAATACAAAATGAAGGAGGTTTAAATTCGTTTCAAAAAGGTAAACAGACATCAATGTTGAGTTAGGTATTTGTCAAGAATCCGTACGTTAGCTACATCAGTGTAATGTACGACCTACCTAGATTATTTTTGAAGGCTTTTCTTTGCGAAAATAATGGATTTTTATTTGCCATTTCATTGTTTTTCCAAAAAAAAGTTCAACTAGAGTACAAAAATTGGTTTGTTATAAGGGATTTTCGATTTAAGAATTGGTTATAAAATAATGACCGCATTTACAATATTGTGAAGATATCTTGGACTTTACTCAAAAAAGACTACCTATAAGTTTTCAAAATTTTAGAGATTGTGTTTACAACCAGAGGACCAACCCACGTCCCAGGTTGGTTCTAAAATTTTATAACCGGGTTGCAACTGTGACGTCATTGTTTTAAAACGAAAGGACCGGTTCCGGTTTTGGTACAACCAGAACCAGGACCAATTGTAAATCGAAAATCCTTATATTCGGCGTCAACCGATGAAAACTGATGTGGCTAACTGCAAAAATAGGCAATTTACCCATTTTCAACTTCTATTTCTATGAAACCCACCTACCACGTTAAAAATTACAATTGGAAAAAGTAAAAACAACAAAATTTCGTCGGAAATGGGAACTGAGAACTATTTATTAATCCTTTATTTAGCAAGAAAGCACTGTGAAGTGAGCAGGCGGGTAGAGGCACGTAAGAACCTAAGAACTGAGAAATTTCCCGTTTGTGATGCCAGAAGTGAGAACCGAAAAGTAAGCAGGCGGATAGGGGCCACCGTAGTTTATTTTATTACTTTACGGAACTCTGACTGCACCTTTAAACTTTTAACTTACATGAGCATACCAACCTGGGAAAAAGCATTTTTACACATTGAACTGCTGCACATCTCGAGGCATCTGTAACTGGCTGGATTCCTCATCAGAGCAGTAAAAAGCCTGTGTGCTAGGTGTGTATAGAAGCAGAGATATATAGGTCCCTGATAGAAGCCAAATCTTTACAACTCGTTTTTGAACATGTTTTGGAGCATGAGCTGGTCTTTAAACCAGGTTTTTATAGTTCTCACCCTGCAGCAGTAAACCCGCGGAGATTTTATTACACTAAACCTTTAGTTTTTATGTAAATTTTAACTTAAATTCACTGAAGTGCGCGTTTCTTTATTTTCGCAAATTAAAAACAAAAAAGTTTGGTTTTGTCAAAAATCAGGGTTCCCACCCAAATTTACCTGTCAATTTTTAATTTGTTTATTGGTCATTTTGTTTTAGTTTGGTGGCAAACCTTTTTGCTACCCAGCCTGTCAAACTCGGAAAATGGTCAATTGATTTGGAAGTTTTTTTAATTTCTTTTTATTTTAGTCACCTTAGGAGCGTAACCCTATTGGAAACATTAACACGCTAGGACGAACCCGCTTCAGGTGACTTAGATAAGTGCCGGTGCGGAACGATGCCTATTTGTGAGTGATTCAAATTTTAAAACCAAAGTGTATGATGGTGTCGAATGATCTTTGGAGAGGGTGACCAGTGGAACCATTGATGAGCCTATGCTGGTTGCCCAAGGCGAAGCATCATTGGACCATTTCTCTTTTTACTTTGGTCCTTTTTGTGTTCCTTGTGGGATACTCATCCAAGTTTATATTTTCGTTTTTTCCACCCAAGATCTTTTAATGTTTTGGTTTTAGATTCTTTTCGGTTAAAGTAACTGATTTGGAGGTTTTTTAACTTCTTTTTATCTGTATATCCTCTTGGTATCAATATATTATTTTTTTTTGTGTATATTAGGAATACTTAAAAGCCTACGTTTAAAATTTTTATGTTGAAATTGTTACTCCATAGTCATCTAATCAATTCAACCTGGTAGGCTTATAAAAAAATCAGCTAAATTTTACCCTACTCCTTTTAGTGTAGACAAAGCACCAACAATAATAAAAATATTTTTTAAATTCCGAAATCGTCTTAAAAAATAAAACTAGCCCGGAAACAGAAAAACTCCTGGAAAGCACCGCGTCAAAATAACATAAAGTATTTTTAAAGGATATTCATGTAGATATAGTATAGACTTTTAATGTAACTTTAAGTCAGTATTTACGGGCTGTCTAATCCTTTATTATATAGAGGCCATTAGGCAACAAACTAATAGATAAGTTTGAGAAGTATGCCAAACTTGTAAGAAATCCATTACTAACGCACCTGATTTGATTTAAGGTTGGACACAATTTGTAGTTAAAGGCTTAGAACATTGAACTACTAGAAGGAGCTTTTTTCAGACCTAGGGCAGGGTGTTTGAGTTCAACATCTTCATCCCATTGTTATCATGTTAACCTAATACGTTTTCCTCTGTTTTTAGTATTATTTAAAATATAAAAAAAAACTGAAAATGTATTCAAGTAGGATGTACAACTATAAAAATAAGAAAAAGGTGCTATGGAAATCCCTATTTACACTGATATTAATGACAAGCCGGCAACACAGATTTCCTGCCTTTGTTTACCAAGAATGGCCAAATATGAGGAATTCTAACCTAATATTTAGTTAATATTTTAATTTAACCTGTGAACCGAAATACTTCGGTCCCCCGGCTTCTGTTTCAACTTGCATATAATAATACACTTCAGAACCATTTTTCGCCACAAACTTTTCACAAAAATATCAAAAAAACACTATTGACAAGTGCTGAAACTTTCACTTTCAAAACAGTAATGACATTCCAGAAAAAATCGAGAAACCGCAACAAACAATCAATGTTGCCATGTTGACTACAAAAGATGTTTAAGGAAAACACACGTTAAATTTTCAAAAAACGTCGAAAGTTTTAAATAGGTTGTGAGTATTATATATTGTGTCTATTAGCTTTTTCGACATATATCTTAAACCTCATTAATTAATTAATAAATAAGCGTCAAAATTTTGTTATTAAAATTGGCAACGCAGATTTCTTTCTCCCCTTTCCCCAATGTAGATGTTGCACTCAAACAACCAGTGTAACCAGACAGACCAGACTCCTTCTAGTGGTTCAATGTTCTAAGGTTAAAGGTTTTTGTTTAGTTTTAAAATGTCAAACATTAATTTTGGGAGTCAAATAAACTTCAGAATTGGCCGAACTGACGAAAAAAAAATAATCTCTACTCTTAATTATGTCCAGGAAGTGGGTAAGTTAAAGTCTCACCAAGATAAGTTTAAATATTGCGAGACAGAAGCTAATAAAACTAAAAGAGGAAGAGAAAGTTAAATATTAATCTCAGACTACAATATTTTGCGCATTAATAAAATAGGCAGTTGAAATTTTGCATTCCAGCCGTTACGTCGTTTATAAAGGACAGCAGTTTTGTTGTTGTGGACATTTTTTCGTTATTTTTAAAACAGCAAATTACCCAATGCGTCATTCGACAACGCACAAGTTTGTGGCTTTAAGTTGATAAAATTTGTTACTGGATTTATAAATATGGTGAGACAAAACAGTAAATTTTTTTGAAAAATTTAATAGAACGTCGTCAAGGATGTACACAATAAGTATTCGCACCAATAAATAAATAAAAGGAAAAAATTGTTTTGACACTCTTTGAAATTTTGACAGGTGTCAAAATAATTAAAATTTCGAAATCGGCGTTGCCAATTTAGTCGCCAATTCGGTCCCCAAAATTACTTAGACTAAGAATAAGCTGCAAAGCCCAGTTTTCAATTCAAATCTTTGACTTTTAGCTTATTTTTTTACTGCTAAAAGTCAGATACAATGATATTCTATAGATATTCTCTTTCCCCGTTTTTTGTTTCCTCCGTTCGTTAAAAATAATAGGGAACGCTTAAAATTTTGACAACTTTGACAGCCGCTGTGGTAGTGTTTAACAACCACTACCACTCCCACTCTTCGATTTTACCAAAGTTTTTGGAACACAGTTAAAACTGTCACTTGCAAAAAAATTTAGAGATAAGAAAAAGTAAAAAATTTGGCTTAATTTTACAAAATAGTGTTTTATATGTTAGAACCTGGTAATATTTTGTTATTTTAAAAATTAATTAAGCCAAAATTCTCTAAAATTAACCAGAAAAATAACCACAACCACAACGAAATGGATTCTAAGCTTACGGCAGTGGTAGTGCTTAACTACCACAACAGAATGACGTTTAGCTGTTGCGCAGACGCAGTAATTACCCCAACCTCTACGAAGTGTCAAATAAGCGTCCAAAGTATCCTAATATTAGCAAGAAAGATATAAAATGTGAAGTATAATGCATTGCAAATAGTCGCTGTTTTTCGTCTTTTTCTGACAAATAATTCTTTGGGTCAATATTGAATTTCCTTACTTGGACTAAACTTAAAAAATCCATAAACTTTGAAATATAAGTGTCTGTGTAATCTTTAGAAAATATCTTGGAAATTAATGTTTTATTTGATAGACTAGGCTTACCTAGGGCCTCTAATATTACAAAATTTGCTTATTGTTTACATAATGCAGAATAATAATAGTAGGTAAAATCCCTTTAATTTAGCCTTTTTGCTGCATATTAAGGCTTCTTCCTTATTATTTGAAGAAGTTCAAATCTGAATTTTCTTGTTTACTATAACGTCATCCTCCATTACGCCACTTCCAGATAAAATAGAATAAAACTCGAGAATCTTGAACTATCGTGTCCTTGTTTTAATGCGCATAAAAATTACGGCTAAAAAGAGCTTGCTAAGCCTTTGAAATATAAGTTTCTGTGTAATCGTTAAGAATATATCTTTAAAAGTATTGTTTTATTTGATAAAACTGCGTTACCTTTTAGCAGAATTTCTTTACTGTTAAAAAGTTATATACAATAATATACTATGGATATTCTCTTTCCCCGTTTTCTGTTTCCTTCATTCGTTAAAAATAATATTAGCAAGAAAGATTTGAAACATGGAGGATAATGCATTGTAGACAGTGTCCGCTGTTTTTTCTTCTTTCTCCGGCAAATAATTCTTTGGATCAATATTTAATTTCCTTACTTGGACTAAACTTAAAAAATCGGCAAGAAAATTCCATAGACCTTTAATATAAGTTTCTGTGTAATCTTTAGAATATAGTTTGGAAATTGATGTTTTATTTGATACACTACCTAGGGTTATTACATTACATATTAATACTGCTTCCTTATTATTTGAAGAAGTTTAAATCTGAATTTTCTTGTTTACTATAACGTTATCCTCCATTACAAGACACCAGGTTTAAAAAATATAGTTCGATGTTCTAAGGTTTCAACGATTAGATGTGTTTATTAATTTGATCTTCGATGGGTTTCAATTAGAGTTCTTAAAATGAGAGAGAATTCTTACAAGCCATGGCCACAATTACCAGAATTAGAATACTTCCAGTATTTTGGCGTAATTGTAATGTTCTAATTTTAGTGTTAGTTGTAAACATTCAACTCTTATGATCACTATTGCAGAAAATGTCGATGGGTCCGAATCCGAACACACACACACACACTTAAAGAACTTTAGTCAGTTGAAATTTCTCAAAAGAACAACATTTTATTCAGTGAAAGTTTATTGCAAATATTACGATGAGTTTGAATAGTGGTTATTTTTTTTGCTTTTTTCATAAAATTGTATTATCACCAAAGGTTTAGTAAAATGGTAAAATAACAGTAAATGTAAATTTAAAATTATAAAAAGAATATTTGAAACTATATAATTTAAAAAAAAAATGAAAATTAAATGAGACTGAAGATCAAAAATCTCTTACAATTTTACCTCATCTTTTATTATGCCTAAGACGGAAGCCGCGTTTCCTCTCTGCACAGCTATTTCGATAAAGTTTCGAGAACCCTTTTCCGGAATTTTGGAACTTATTTCCGAAATTAGTTTCTTCACTTCACAACCCACTGGACCGAAGGATTTCACAGCAAAAGGGACGAAGATAAAGCGCTCTATCCTCATCCGATCCACAGCACGAGAACAAAGTAGCTTGGCTAACCTGGCAAACCAAAAAGTCAAAGGGCAGGCAGCTGCTTTGGGATGCTACGTGCAGTCACACTACTACTACTACTACTTGCAAGTTCTTATTTAAATGTAACATTAAAAGAATGTGGTGGGGCTGCACAAATGGCTGAGGAACGAAAGACCAAAAAATATGAGGAACTTTTGGATCGCTTTATCTTCCCCTTTTGCTGTGGAAACATTCGGTCCTCTGGGTTGTGTTTCGAAGAAACTAATTTTGGAAAAAAGTTCCAAAATTCCTCAAAAGGGTTCTCGAAACTTCATAATACAGAGTATTGGAATAACTGCGCAAAGATGAAACGCAGCTTCCGTCTTAGGCACAATAAAAGAGGAGGTAGGATTGGAAGAAATTTTTGACCTTTAGCCTCATTGGATTTTAATTTTTTTAAATTATATAGTTTTATTTATTTTTTTTTATAATTTTAAATTTACCTTTACTGTTATTTTACAATTTTCAATATTTGGCCGCAGTTTGAATGTATGCAACACTGCAAAATCAAACAAAAAAGCTGGGCTTTAATGAAGAGCTTGAGTTACATAATACTTAGCATATATTAAGAGCTTGCAGTATATCAATATCTAGAATATTTTGCTCGTTAACTAAACGTTTTTTTGGTTACCGATGCAAAAAAACTTTTTTTTTTATCACGGGTGCAAAAAAAGATTTTTTACCTAAAATTAAAGAGAAATAGTGGAAAATAGTAATATTGAAAAAATCTAATTATTCTTGCCTAAAAGTTAAGGCATTTCCGCCAGTTTCCACCAAGTATTTTCTAAAAAATAATTTAAAAACATCGCCAAAATATAAAACTGTTAAACATTAAAATGTCACAACAATGATCGTCACCGAGTAAAAAGGCACATCGCTATGGAAACCATTGTTATTTCATTTACCAGCCGCCTTGATTTATAGTGTAAAGATGGTGTGTTGCGAGAAGTGCTTTTCGTTCGAGGTTTTTAAAAGTATTTTCCTATTTTAATTCGATTTTTTGATAAAGGTATCAAAAAAAATAGTGTTAACAACTCCCGGCTAAACAGTGCTTGTTTTTACTTGCATTTTTAAATACCTCGCTACGCTCGTTATTTAAACCAACGCTTGCAAAAAACGTACTATTTTAGCCACTAGTTGTGAAAACTACTATTTTAACTAAAATATTAATTGCGTTAACTAAATTTTTCAAATAATCAGCTTATATATATATATATATATACGGAATTAATCTACTGTTGTTTTTAACGAAAGGTAAATTCCAGAACATTGGAATAGGCAGTTTTTCGAATTTCTGTGACAAAATTCGGCAACGAAAAACTTGTTGTTTCAAAATAGAAAAATTTTTGCAGACCTGTCGAAATTGAAATATTGTTTTCCTACGACCACACATAAAAGTAACCAAATCTGCACTCTATAACGCCTCACAAAGTTTTATATTTCACACGCATATCAATTTTACTTTCGTCTCTAGAGACGAAAATGTTTTCTTTTCTACGTGACGAAAATGAATGACAGCAAACCATCCAAGCAATGTAGGTGTCTAGTAGGCTATGATTTGTGGAAGCATCGGAAATACACAGAAACCATTTTCATCCTTAGAGAAGAAAATACTTTCTTCTCTTAAGATGAAAATAAAAAAAAAAAATAATAATAATAAAAAATACGAGTGTACGAAAAGTAACTTTCATACACTCGCGTGTTGTTTCACTCGGCTAGCGCCTCGTTCACAACATTCACGCTCGTGTAAAATATGTCAGTTTCTTCTCCCGTTATATAATATACTATTGTTTTTGAAAGTTGTAGTAGTATTGTTTGTTTTTGAAGGTTGACCCACCTTTTGAACGAGAAGTGGTGTGATGAAACTTTATATTGCAGTTTCTGATTGTCACCGTGTATTAATACAAAACTGTCAGTTGCAAAGCAACGAAGAGGCGGCACCAGATTCCATCGTGAAAATTAATGTCCCCAAAGTATAATTTGTGGAGACGAGTCTACTGTATATTGCGAGGACGCTCGGCTGAGTTTAATATGCCGCTTAATTGTCTCGAAATGAGAAATTCGCCCGGGGAAGTTATAATTGGATACGCGCCATCCATACATCTAGAAAATGTCGCGTCTTGGGAAAATCTTATACAGCCACCACTCATTCCAGATTTTCGGTCTTCGCTTCGCCCGCTTGTCCCATAGATATAGGAGATTAGGATAGACAACCTGTCCGAACGTCGAGAATTTTTAGGCAAAATTTTTAATAGTAGTTTCGTCACAACCCACATAGCAATTTGTCATCCTTAGCATGTGCATAGAATATCCTCA
The DNA here is from genome assembly GCA_963921995.1 of Oxystoma pomonae. Lineage (NCBI taxonomy): Eukaryota > Metazoa > Arthropoda > Insecta > Coleoptera > Brentidae > Oxystoma > Oxystoma pomonae. Next base: position 72,022,866 of record OY998166.1, on the reverse strand, counting down.
AGAGGAAAAAGGATATGCTAAGGTTACGTTCCGCCCTAATCACATGCTATACAGTTTAGTAGGATGTACTAATAGATATTCTTATCAGATGATTGGCATGTGCTTAGGACATATAATAATAAATAATAAATATATATAAATAATAGAACCAGTATAACTTCTAAAATAAAAAATATATTTTTGATCCCTAAAAACAATGTCACAATACACTATAAGAAAAAAAAAATAAAAACAAATTACTTATACGGGCCGTTAAACCGTTTAAATTTCAAACCGTTTTCCTAAAACGCATGTATAAACACTACCTAAACCGTTTTAAGAGGTTCGATGCGCTTTAGCTAAAATTGTTTTAAAAATGCGGATTAAAACCGTTTAAAAGTGCGTATAAACCATCAAACTGTTTTTGAAGCCAGTGCTGCCAACCGAAAAGTTAAAAATGCGTTCAAGGTCGATTCCGATGTGAGAACAGGTATGTACCAACTATACCAACCAGTCGGCTTTTGGTTGCGTCAAGGTTGGCAGCGCTGGAGCATCTGATCCGAAAGAGTTTTAATTTCAACGTATAAACAATAGGCGAAATGCGCATAGGCGGTAAACCGCATTAAAATAAAAACGGTTTACGGGCCGTATAAACTAAGTAAATAATAAAAAAAAGTGCTGCGACTCGCCGACAAACTACAGGTTGATAGACTAAAGCTTTATCCACTGTGCCATACGCTTTTAAAGAAATAGGTTGAAACCGCGGAATATAGCGGTTTTTATTATTTGACTGAAGTGTTAATCAGGATTAAAGCTTAATCAGAGAATTTTCGCGTTTGGTGGAACGTTGGAAAGTGAAGGGAAAATTAAGTGACTCTGGGGGTTAACAAACTCGGGTCTAATTAGGTCTTTTTACTTGCAGCTATCGAATTTATCACATGGAGCTATAGAAACTTCACTTATCACTAAAAAAAAAGCTAAGTAGACATTCACTCCCACTGCACTGAGAAAACGGGGCCAACCCACAATCGTGGGTTGAAAATTTGGGGCTATCAGAACTCACACCGTGCGTTACTATAGCACACGGTATGATTGTCCCAAACCATTTCAATTTAGCTGGGAGAACTCAGCAAGTCGTGGGCTACCACAATTCAGGCATGGGATTGCCCCAGCCCAGTTTCATGTCTAGGCTACGATAACTAAGGGCCTGAATTGTTTTAACTCATGATCATGGTTTATTTTTTCCGCCGTCTAGGAAATCCCAGGGATTTACACATGTGAATCTGATTATAGGCGGGCTTGCGGTTTGCTTTGGCTGGCGGTTGCTAGCTTCATTTCCAGTTGTGATACTTGTGATGTAGTTAGTGTAGGTCATATGTACAGGTATCCTGGCCGGTGCAGCGGCTGGTTCACGAGTGAAAAATATAATATGTTTTATTGTATTTTCTAAATAATATGAAAGTGTGAAGTGCGCCGCTAACTCTTTCCTAAGTCTAATTTACAACTATATATATTTCTGTCATTTTCCTGAGCAAATTAGACTTAGGGACGGCTTTAGCGTTACAGTTCTTTAGGTTTTGTTTTTAACACACCATATTTATATTAATATATTTGATTTTGTTTATATATTGCACAGTCAAACATTTTCAAACGCGATATTTGAGATTTTTTTTTAAGCTTTTTTATACAGGGTTCCTAAGATTTTCCTTAGGGATAGGATTTCAATAAATCAAACAGAAATGGCATAGAAAGTTCTGCGTGCACAAAAGAAACAGGTATATTGAGCAATGGTGCCAGTTTGTTATTGTCTCCGGACTGCTTTCATGAGAAAAAATTGTCGCCACTCTTTCATTATGAGCATAAATCATAGTTGCAATAATAACCTCTGACAAGATGTCTGCAAATTCCGCTAGATGGCGGCCACACCATGAGATGTTCGAGGAAAAAATTAGATGTTTTCAGGTACAAACCATAGCTTTTTCTTGCTTAAAGGAGGCGGCAGGGTCCATTATTTACGATACTGAGCGATAAACTCGTGAGGTTGTTAACATTAGAAAGAAATATCTTCGTTTTTAATTAAATTTCTTTCCATTCTGTTCTACTAGTGACTTCTATCCGGAAACGGCCAAACCATGCCGCTAGCACTAGCAGCCAAAGAAATCAATAAACGGTGCTGTTTTTCCTGTAGAGCTTTTTGCTTGCGATATTATTGATTTTAAATAAAGCTGGCCCTACAATACATTTGATATTTTCGAGGTGTTTTATGACATGATCTCGAAACATGTAGCGAACCAATTCTTCAAAACTAGCGGGAGGGTAAAAGCGAAAAATAAGGGGCTGCCAATATTTGTAACACCCAAAAAGGGGTGAAAAGATTTATTTTGCTCTGTTTCTTTACAAAAAACGTTTTTTTTTACGAAAAACTTGAGCTCTGCCACTTTTTTTATTTTTTTCTTCAACTTTCTCGAAATTTTCTTCATACCGTACTTTTATTCGAAAAAATTTAGAAACAGAGACGGGATCAGTTTTCCGGGGGATCTTGGTTTCGAGTGAGAAGATAAAGGGCGCTGCAGGCAAAAATTTTTCAATTAAATTAGCCGAACGCAGAAATGTTAGAAAAACAAAGCACGAAATACTTACAATTTTTTTTCAAAAATTACGTAATTTCGGGAACGCAAAGAAATAGGTCTAAAGAGTATAATTTTTAAGAAAAAAATATCAATTTTCTCGCCCTCCTCCACTGGGACTACAGGGGTCGTGCACAAATTACGTAGTGGTCATAGGGGGGAGGGGAGTTACAAAACGTTACGTAGGGGGGAGGGGGGTTTTCGACAGCGTTTGCATTTGTGTGAAACTAAGAAAATTTTGAATGAAAATAAGTGAAAAGTTTTTTTTTTTTTGGGGGGGGGGTAGTGGTCTTGAAATCGTTACGTAATATTAGGGGAGTGGCGTGGCAAACCGTTACAAAACATTACATAGGGAGGGGGTCAAAAATTGGTAAAATCACCGTTACGTAATTTGTGCACGGTCCCACATCTGACTGTTCCTCCTTTTTGATTTCGAATCAAAGTGCAAAACCCGAGTTGGACGTTCGAAGGCGTCAACCCGTCCTATTTGCTTGATAAAGTTTCTACGGAAATATCTCAGTCGATTTCTCCGGCCGTGTATGAACGCTTTAGGTTAGGCATTTGCATGTATCTCAGTCCCCAGCCTGTAAACAGTACGTAAGGACAATGGTTACAAAATGAAAAGCCGAAAAATATTTTTTTTTACGATATCTTTCATCAGTTTGGTATTAAAGTCGAGCAAAAACAATTTTTATTCCAGTTCTAAAGGTATGAAAATGGAAAACATTAGAAAACAACAACCTGGCATGGATTTACTACGTGTAAGATGTAGTGACAACATCGCCCCATGCCCATCCTTTTCTGCCTAATGTGCTTTTCCGTTTGTCTGCGTCTTATACACGGCTGCTTGGCCCCCTAAGGATTTGCTTAGGAACCCTGTATAAGGGGTTATCCATTATAAACCTTATCGTCTCATCTGAAATTTGAAATTTATAATTTACAAATTGCATAGATATGTTTTGTTATTTTTAACGTAAAACCTTGTTTATTGTGTGATTTTTTGAATTTAAAAGAAAATTAAAAAATCTCGTTTAGTTTTTGAGTTATTCAGCATTGTTGGCAAGGGTACGTAAAGCCTGCTTCGCTATAAAAATTACACAAAATACAGCATGTTTCATTTAAAGTCACAAAATACATGTACAAAGCCTAAGTATTCTAATATCAAATTTGTCAGAAAAAGTGATGATTCTTTTTGAGTTCCCTGTTAATCTTAGATCAAGAGTCAAAAATTCTGTACTAGTTTATAATGGTTAGCGCTGTATAGTTAGCTATCTATTTATTATATTTTTTATACAGTCAGCCGGTGCGACTTGAGAGTCAAGGCTTCGTTGGATTTTGTTTTATTTTTAAATCACAAAATCTTTTTTTTTTTGTTGAGAAAAACATAATCCATATTTTTAATGGTCCCTAGTTGACGGTATTTATTTAATCTCTAGTAACGTTCGTGCTGGTTATGAAAGTTTTTCGTTGACTAAAACATTTTTAACCTTGTAGTTTCTTCTAAAAATAAAATAAAAAATAAAAATAAGTTTTTTTTTTTATAATACTAGTACAGTCATTTAGGATAACTTTTAACCAGTGGGTAACTTTGAGCAACTTGGAAACTGAATTTTCCAAGTGGCTCAAAGTTACCCATAATGGTTCAAAGTTACCCCGACTGACTATACTACAACTCAGATGCTGAGTTCTGGTAGCCCAAAGGTAGGGTTCTCCCAGCACAGACCATGAGTTATCACAACCCAGATGCTAAGTTCTGGTAGCCCAAAGGCAGGGTTCTCCCGGCCCAGACCGTGAGTTACTACAACCCAGATGCTGAGTTCTGATAGCCCAAAGGCAGGGTTCTCGCAGCCCAGATCATAAGTCAGCACAACCTAGATGGGCTGTCCTCTATTAGCAACACGGCTGAGTGTAGGAGAACACATATTTGAGTTCTCGTAGCCCACCATTTTTCTCAGTGTGAGTGCACTGAATTAAACGCTCATGATTTTATTGTATCATGCATATAGATGTACTTAATATTGTATAATAATTGTTATATACTTTGCATATGCTAAAGACGTCCTAAAAGTAACCTTCTTTAATGGTATTTCATTAGTATATACCAAGGAAATCCTAGAATAACATTATTTTGATGTTTTTATGGTACCAGAATAGCTTGAGCGCTAAAAGGATTAAATAATGTTTCAATAAGTGACTTTGCATGTGCTAAAGATGTTCTAAAAGTTGATTTCTTTAATGATATTTCTGATTTATGCTAAGGAATTGCTAGAAGCGCATTCTTTTGATGTTCTTTTGCAGTACCAGAATCGCATGTGCGCTAAAAGGACCAAATAATAATGTTTCAATCGGTGATATATACTTTGCATATGTCAAGAAAATGGTTACAAGCTCATTCTTTTGATGTTCTTTTATGGTACCAGAATAGCATGTGCCCTAAACGGAACAAAAAATGTTTTAAAATTGATATATTCTTTGCATGTGTTAAAGATGTACTCAAAAGGACTTGCTCAAATGGAACACTCATAGCATTGGCTATGGATATCCTTAATAATATATACTTAAATAGTATCTACCAAGCATATGCTAAAAATGTGCTTAAAAGGACATAATCAAAAGGAGCTTTAACGCATATGCTATGCATATAAATGTTAGGCTGTCTAACAAAGGTCAGATCGATTGAAGATGGCCTAGGACAAACAAACCGCTTTTCCCATAGACTTGCATCGTTGCAATGAAACCAATCATCATTTTAATACCAACGCAACGCGCGCAGTTGCAAAATATTAAAATAATAAGCTCGCAGCTGGCTGTTAAATAAGGTCGTATCCGCTATTCCTCCTTCTTACGCTCTTATACTTCGGTAGATAATGTCATTCCTCTCAAATTAGTCAGCTTACTTAATAAAAACCTGTAGAGAGAAGGCGTCATCAACAGTAGTATGAGATAGAAATTGCTGACACAGCCTTATTTAACATTGATTTGCGAACTTATTTGTGAATATTTTGCAAAAAGGATCAGTACTTAAAATAGTGCCTTTTTTTAAACTACATCGCTAGTGGTTTTCGGAAATTTTGCAATTTTGTGAATATTATGGCTTGTGGAAGAACGTCAGCTGATCTGACGTAGATAGCAGCTGATCGTGACAGTTAGACAGACAATCTAACACTTTTTCAAACAGCTGTTGTTTTTTTTCAGAAGTCAACTTATAGGAACGTATGAAATAAAATCTTCTTATCCAATAACATATACGTTCTACGCTCTTACACCCCTGTACGTAGCAAAAGATCCTTTATATCCACTTATATCTCGGTTTCTATAGGTTTTAGAAAAAAAAGTAATAGTTAATAATAGTTGGAGGTTAAAAAAAATCTTATTTAAATTTTCAGGAGATCAGTTTAGATTAGATTTTGAGTTATGGTAATACATAATCACACGACGACCTTTGCAGATTAATTTTTTTCCTTTTTTCCCTGTTTCGTTGAAGTTTTGACAATGATCCTTGGGGGTAGCTTTCTGGCAGTCATTATAGACCTCCAAGTGAGTTCCTTGCTCGCACTGATACAGGACGTTTATCGATGTTGCCTTTTCTTTCTGACAGGAGCGACATAGTTTAACGGAATAAAACTTTGTATAAAATTGTTGTTCTTTAGCTATCTCATTCAACAGTCGAACCAACGAATCAAGGTCATTATTTAGACCTTAAGACCACCGCAATCTTCCACGAACCCAAAGAACCATTTTTATTTGTGCTTTCCTGCCACTCACAAGAGATGCTGCAGGGCAGCGTTTCCTGCGAGTTTACCATCAAGTTGCGTCGTGGTACGGCAATAAAAAAAAACGAGGTACCTAAATAACGACCTTAATAGATTCGTTAGAGTGGATGGTAGAGGAGACTGGTGAAGAACAAGATTTGGCAGACACTGATCATAGTGAACCAAAGCAAACTGGAATACCTACCACGTTAAAAAAACGCGCTGCTTAACTCCTCATGGGTAGTGTGGAAACCAGTTAATATCAGCTAATTTAGTAGAAAATTTTAAAATATTACCCCACTTTCCGCTCCGTAAATGGGTAGTCTGGTAAGGGATAAACGTTTATCACTTCTTTTAAAAAGAGTTTGAAACTGGTATCCTCTAGGATGTACCAACTAATAACAAAGGTATATAGGTTTGGTCTTCCTGAAGGGTTTGTATTCCTGGCGGATGCTCCAAAGCCTAAGTATATTTAGGTGTGGCCTAAATGCGGATCTATGTGTGTAAAATAACAGGTAACCAAACTTTCTGACCAATATCATTATGTAAAATATGCTGGGTTCGTATAGCTTGAGTTGAAAAAAGTAGGTATGTGGTAATTAAGACTTTATTTCTTAAACTGATTTAGGGAGCTATATTATGTCAAAACTGATCTTGGCCGTTAAAAACACTTTTGTAGAAAACCTAATCTCCCACAACTTTTATTTAAACTTGTTTTTTATACAACCTGTAAGAACCAAGATATAAATGAAAAATTATCGACATTTTGGAACGCTTATTTGACACTTCGTAGTGGCTGTGGTAATTACTTCATCTGCGCAATAGCTAAACATCATGCCGTTGTGGTAACCACTGCCGTAAACCACTAATCTTTTGTTGTCGTTGTGGTTATTATTTAGAGAATTTTGCCGCAATTAATTGACAAAACAATAAAATATTACCAGGCCCCAACCTATAAAATACTTATTTTGTAAAATTAAGCCCAATGTTGTGTTTTTCCTCATTGCTAAATTTTTTCCAAGTGACGGTTTTTAATGTGTTCCAAAAACTCCGGTAAAATCGATACGAGGTAGTGGTAGTGGTTGTTAAATACTACCACAAAGGCTCTCAAAGTTGTCAAAATTTTAAACTTTCCAAAATTTCCCTATTGATTTGGCCGCCTTTTTTTTCAAGATGGCGGGGTGCGCGGCGGTCAACCTACAAGTTTACCTTTCTACCAAATTTCAAAACTACTGCACCTTTTGCACGCAAAAATCCATTAATGACTGGCCCAAAATGGACTGGAGTGACAACTGACAGACCAGATTGGTGGTTTTAAGTTATTTATTGATGATCAGAGGAGAATTTCAGAGGCAGCTACCATCAAAATAATGGGAGTGTGGTGTTGGCTTAAATTTGGACGCTCACTCGTTAAAAATTGTTCTATTCCACTATGATATCAATGGGTTATCCGGCACGATTCAGGATGCCGGACGAGTGCGAGAGAGTTGGGTTAGCGGAAAAGCTCAGCTATGAGTTTTATAAGGTTGCAAAATGCTAGACTTGCGATTTGATTTGCATGGTGTATAATAGGTATAATAATAATTTCCAAATCTATACATAATAGGGACTTATCGGTATATTATAGGCTTACTTATATAAAGTCGGCACTATTTTTGACAGTTCCGCACGACTACAACATATTTTAGGCACTTTACTCACCTGTTATGAGACGGCGCTCTTCTTGGTGGCCGCGGATATCCCCACCTTTAATATGGACTTATCGGTACATAAAGTTGACATAGCCTGAGCAACACCGTTCTCAACTAAAAAGCCAATTAACTCTTATCTCTTCAGTGCCCTTTAGCCAAAGATTGCCGCCATTTTTATAACCAAATTGATAAGTAAAATATGGATTTTCTGTCAGTTGGGTGTCAATATGGCCGCTATGGTAGGCTAAAGGATACTAAATCGAAAAAGAGTTAACTGGCTTTTTAGTTAAGCAGGTGTTGGCCTGAGTCGGCACTATTTCTGACAGTTCCGGATGAAGGTTGAAAGGTTTCTTAAATTTTTTTCATATGAACATATCATTTAAACATGCTCATATTGTGTCATTATTAAAGTTGACAAATTAAAGTTAATGTCGTCCTTTATTAGGGACTTATTGATACATAAAGTCGGCATAGCCTGACTCGGCACTATTTCTGACAGTTCCGCATGAAGGTTGAAAGATTTCTGACATTTTTGTCATATAAACATGTCATCTAAACATGCTCATATTGTGTCATTCTTAAAGTTGACAAATTAAAGTTAATGCCGTCCTTTATTAAAGGCAGGTACAAACATTATGAAAGTCGAAATTATTTTGATAGCAAAGATGACATATTTAGACAACAACAATGTCAGAATCCTTTTAAACTTCATGCGGAATTGTCAAAAATAGTGCCGACTTTATTAAAGTAAGGCTATGCCGACTTTACTAAAGACGGCACTATTTTTGACAATTCCGCACGAAGTGTAAAACGATTCTGACATTGTTGTTGTCTAAATATCTTTGCTATCAAAATAATGTCGACTTTCATAATAGTTGTGTCTGCCTTTAATAAATTACGGCATTAACTTTACTTTGTCAACTTTAACAATGGCACAATATGAGCATATTTAGATGAAATGTTTATGTGACAAAAATGTCAGAAACCATTCAACCTTCGTGTGGAACTGTCAGAAATAGTGCCGAGTCAGGCTATGTCGACTTTATGTACCGATAAGTCCCTAATAAAGGACGACATTAACTTTAATTATGTCACCTTTATGGGTGGCACTATATCAGCCAACACCGTTCTCAACTAAAAATCCAGTTAACTCATTTTTGTTTTAGTATCCTTTGGCCTATGATCGGTGCCATATTGACACCAAACTGACAGAAAATCCAAGTTTTACTTGTCAATTTGGTTATAAAAATGGCAGGCACAGTAGGCTAAAGGGCACTGAGGCGGTAGGAGTTAACTGGCTTTTTAGTTGAGAACGGTGTTGTATCAGCATGTCTGGATGACATGTTTAGATGACAACAATATCAGACACCTTTTAAACTTCGTGCGGAACTGTCAATTATAGTGCCGACTTTATTAATGTCAGGCTATACCCACTTTATGTACCGATAAGCCCTTAATAATAGGGACTTATCGGTATACAAAATGGCATATCCCGACTTAAATTAAATTTAGCACTATTTTTGATAGTTCTGCACAAAGGTTAAACGTCAAAATAATGTTAAATTATATAATGATGATGTCAACTTTATAGCTGGCTCAATATGAGCATGTCTACATGACCACAAGATGACAATAGTAGCTGTTTACCTTCATACAGAACTGTCAAAAATAGTGCTGTATTTATTAAAGTCAGAACTTATACCCATAAGTCCCTAATAAATCTCTCTCTCTGAATCGGAATTTTTGTTTGTTTGTCTGTCTGTCTATTTTTTTGTTACAGCGTCACGCAAAAACTAATAAACGGATTTGATGGTAAGTTTTACTACTGGATTCCTTGAATTCCTGGGCAGGACATAGGTATTTCATCAAAATTGGTTCACTGAAATAAAATTTATGACAACTGGAAGAAAAAAACAGATAAGTGGATATTTGACTGAGGGATGGAAGGGTGGAGTGGTAGGGGGAAGGGAATGAAGGAAGAGATAGAAGTGAAAAGATGTGATATAGTGGTTTTCATAAATTAGTGTACCTAATATCAATCTAAGGTGGGTAGTACTTAGTCAGATTTAGAGTAGTTTGTTCACTTTAAAGGCGAAATTTTCCAGTAATTGACAGGTATACTGACAAAACATTCTTTAAAATTAAAAGTATAGAAGCGTCATCACTCACGTAATACTGTGGCTGGTTTGCTTTAGTAATGTCACTGAATCCAGTGCACTTTCCTTTTCACGCTTATACTAAATCTCATTTACTTAGTTAAACATTTGTAGAGCCACTCATGAGGTGGTTTTCTATGATACAGCTGGAAAAAAGTGCAGAATTATTTCGGGATAATCTAAACAAATTAATGTACCCATCCACATGAACCCAAAAAAAAATAATTTCTTTGGTTAATATTTAATATTTTTAATTAATCTCATTTATAAACAAATCAGATTTATAAAAAGTAGTTGTTATTGTTCACACTGCATTGTTGCGTCGCCGAAGGGTGCTGTTATGTCTTGTGTGCAGTGCAGAGCTTCCCGAAAACACTTTTCATGCACACCTTGGATGTGGTGGTATCATATACCTCATTCCAAATTCTCCGGACTAATTTCAATATGGCGCCTGACAATTAAACACAGAAGCTAAATGTCAGTGTTAAAGAACTGGTCGGCAGCAACTTGGAATGAGTGTAGCTTGTTCCCTTGTGACATATGTGGTGACATCTAACCAAAAGAACCTCACAGGTAGTGTTGGAGTTTTTTTGGTGACCTTCATATCGGTCTAGGTATTATTGTCGAACCTCCAGTGGTACTTGTAATGACAACAATATGCAATTTAACTACAACATCTAATAAGTCCAATTTGGTTAGAAAAAAAAATAACGTAAGATCAGTTGTTTTTAAAATTTATTCTTTCTTCAAACATATATTTAGGTCATAACAAATTAAAGGTTATAATATCATTTTCAATTGCCTTATAAACAAGGCATTATAAAATACGTAAATGAGGCAATAAATCGTAAATCTAGAATAGCTTTGCTAATTGCCACCCTTCCGCTTGAGTATGCAACATCGAATAACCAACCCCTCTGAGACAGAGAGACGACCGCGAGAGTTAGTCAAGAGAAAATTTAAGAAAGTCTGGACCTTCTTGCAAATTGACAGCCTGGCATAAAGCAGCAACGTTAGAAGAGCATCCAGAGCGTGCCTCTGGACGGACGGACGCTTGAGATTGCGTGACGGCCTTCTCCCGCGCCGCCGCCACCTGCTGTCCGGCCCTGCCCAGTGCCCGCCGTCGTCATAGCAACCACCTCTCGTCATTAAACCATCGCCTTATCATAACCGCCGAGCCGACCCCGGCCATCTTTGGTCACAGCCACGGCCGCCGACGGAGCAAGCTGGCCACCCGCTTTCACCCACCCTCAGCCTCCCGCGCCGTTTGTCATATGGTCCCCTTTCGATATTTGGGGGCAGTTGGGTGGCCGGTCGTCGGCTATCTCTCTGGGAATTGTCAAGATTCTTTTCTTCTTTATTTACTTTAAAGATTTCCAGATAATACTTGAAATCTCATTTCAGAAAGAAAAAGCAAATATAAATTCGATTTTCTTTGTTGCGTTGTTTATTTGTATCGAAAAAAAGTGTTAGGTAAAAATCAACAGCGACCAAGTGCGTATGGATTCTTAACGCCTTCCCTACTTTTAGCAGTCTGAATTAATTAGCTAGTTATCTTACGATGCGTCCCCTTCGATACTTTGAGGGCGATTAGAGGTCCGTTTGCATCTTTGGCAGTTGTCAAGATTTTATGTTTTTCTTTATTTATTTAAAATGTTTAGATTATCTTTTATTGAACACTTCAGAAAGAAAAAAATTCTTTAATAAAGTAGGCTAACGAGCATATCCCTAAAAAAGGAAACTATAGATCCGTGTTTCGCACTAATGATGTTCAAAAATACGGTGCTACCTAATGGAAATAGGTAGCCGGACTGATGAGCACCACTAGTGCGAAACACGTGTCTACGGATTACCTTTACCCTTTTGACGGATATGCTTTTATTATTTTTATTCACCTTGACTAAATTTGGAAGTAGTTTCCTTTGTCAAATTCATTGTTTGGGAAAATTATGATCAACATTTCATACTATAAGAATAAAATTAACCGCAATCTAAATACGAGGCATGCAACTCAATCATCAATCATCCTGAAAAACCCCAAACACACTATTTGCCAGAAACATATTTACTTCATAGATAGGACCTAAAATTTATAATGACCTACCATTGTTATTGAGGGGTAAACCCATAAAACTACGAGATGATATAACAGCCCTGCCCTTGCATCTTCCGAAAAAAAAGCCGCAGCGATAATAACTCTCCCAATCAAATTAGCCTGGAAAAAGCGCAGAGCCAAAAAATCCTCTGGACGCGAGCAGACTGCGTCAGGCATGCGCAGTAGTTTTTTCGCCTTTGGCCTTGCTCATGGCCAACGCTGATTTTTACATTTTTTTGTTTGTTTTTCAAAGTTATTATTGTTACACATTTTGCGACACTTAAAGCGCAGAGCCAAAAAATCCTCTGGACGCGAGAAGACTGCGTCAGGCATGGGCAGTATTTTTTTCGCCTTTGGCCTTGCCCATGGCCAACGCTGATTTTTACATTTTTTTGTTTGTTTTTCAAAGTTATTATTGTTACACATTTTGCGACACTTGTGCCATTATAGTATTTCATAGTTATATGGGTAAACCTTATAAGAAAATTAAAAAATTGGTGCTAGAAAGCACGGATAGTCCACCATATATTCAAATATTTTATGTTGAAAGGAAATGAAAATATCTCGAAAACTGTAGCTTTGAAAGATTTGAACCTTATAACAACATTTTTGGGTAATATTTACGAAAACAAAAATCTGAAAACCGCATGTCAATAGCTGCTTTACTTCTAAAGTTATGATTTTTTTTTATATATTTTAACGTTTTTCCAAATAACTCGGAAACTAAAGCTTCCACGAATTTGGACTTAATAACAAAATTTGTAGTCCATATTCATGGAAACTTAAATCTGAAAACCGTATATCGTTACTTGCTTTTTAACTAACCCCCATCCTACCGAAAAGATCAGTTCATGGTCAGCCGATAGAGGATTTTTGTGCAAAATTTCGTTAAAATCGATTAAGGTGTTCTTGAGTTATCGTGTATACAGACAGACAACAGACCGACACACCGACATTTTCGTCGATTAAGGTGTTTTGGAACCTTAGTAACTTATTTTTGATAAAATTAATTAATAATTAAGTCAAAACTTCGCAATTTTAATAGTCCTCCATACCATATTGGTATGGTGGACTAAAAAGAAATTAGAAATTGGATAATACCAAGTATCTGTACAATCAAATTTTTAATATAATAAGCTTCTCTATATACTTTATATTCTTTATAGACTGTATAATAATTATCGTCTTTTTTTTCTATATATTATTTCTTTGATAATTATAGTGGTTGATACATAAAAGAGTTAAGCCTCAAATTAATAAATATTAGTAAATGACTAGGTGCACACACAGTATTTTAAATACCATCGTGCAAGAAAAACTTAGTAATAGAAATAGGGGTGCAATATTTATTTATTAAATGTTGTATAATTTAATTTATTTAACTGCTTAAGTTAGGTATATACTTGTTACAATTTTTTTATTTAATCTGTTACTGGTAGAAAGTTTGAGACAATGATGTATTTGAAATTAACTCTGTGTTTCGGACATCCATTGTCTATATTTTATTTATACACGACGTTTCGATCACTACAATCTCTGATCGTCTTCAGGCGATCAAATATTGTAGTAATCGAAATAAGTAAGTAAGTAAGTAAGTAAGTAAGTAAGTAAGTAAGTAAGTAAGTAAGTAAGTAAGTAAGTAAGTAAGTAAGTAAGTAAGTAAGTAAGTAAGTAAGTAAGTAAGTAAGTAAGTAAGTAAGTAAGTAAGTAAGTAAGTAAGTAAGTAAGTAAGTAAGTAAGTAAGTAAGTAAGTAAGTAAGTAAGTAAGTAAGTAAGTAAGTAAGTAAGTAAGTAAGTAAGTAAGTAAGTAAGTAAGTAAGTAAGTAAGTAAGTAAGTAAGTAAGTAAGTAAGTAAGTAAGTAAGTAAGTAAGTAAGTAAGTAAGTAAGTAAGTAAGTAAGTAAGTAAGTAAGTAAGTAAGTAAGTAAGTAAGTAAGTAAGTAAGTAAGTAAGTAAGTAAGTAAGTAAGTAAGTAAGTAAGTAAGTAAGTAAGTAAGTAAGTGAGTAAGTGAGTAAGTGAGTAAGTGAGTAAGTGAGTAAGTGAGTAAGTAAGTAAGTGAGTAAGTGAGTAAGTGAGTAAGTGAGTAAGTGAGTAAGTGAGTAAGTGAGTAAGTGAGTAAGTGAGTAAGTGAGTAAGTGAGTAAGTGAGTAAGTGAGTAAGTGAGTAAGTGAGTAAGTGAGTAAGTGAGTAAGTGAGTAAGTGAGTAAGTGAGTAAGTGAGTAAGTGAGTAAGTGAGTAAGTGAGTAAGTGAGTAAGTGAGTAAGTGAGTAAGTGAGTAAGTGAGTAAGTGAGTAAGTGAGTAAGTGAGTAAGTGAGTAAGTGAGTAAGTGAGTAAGTGAGTAAGTGAGTAAGTGAGTAAGTGAGTAAGTGAGTAAGTGAGTAAGTGAGTAAGTGAGTAAGTGAGTAAGTGAGTAAGTGAGTAAGTGAGTAAGTGAGTAAGTGAGTAAGTGAGTAAGTGAGTAAGTGAGTAAGTGAGTAAGTGAGTAAGTGAGTAAGTGAGTAAGTGAGTAAGTGAGTAAGTGAGTAAGTGAGTAAGTGAGTAAGTGAGTAAGTGAGTAAGTGAGTAAGTGAGTAAGTGAGTAAGTGAGTAAGTGAGTAAGTGAGTAAGTGAGTAAGTGAGTAAGTGAGTAAGTGAGTAAGTGAGTAAGTGAGTAAGTGAGTAAGTGAGTAAGTGAGTAAGTGAGTAAGTGAGTAAGTGAGTAAGTGAGTAAGTGAGTAAGTGAGTAAGTGAGTAAGTGAGTAAGTGAGTAAGTGAGTAAGTGAGTAAGTGAGTAAGTGAGTAAGTGAGTAAGTGAGTAAGTGAGTAAGTGAGTAAGTGAGTAAGTGAGTAAGTGAGTAAGTGAGTAAGTGAGTAAGTGAGTAAGTGAGTAAGTGATTAAGTGATTAAGTGAGTAAGTGAGTAAGTGAGTAAGTGAGTAAGTGAGTAAGTGAGTAAGTGAGTAAGTGAGTAAGTGAGTAAGTGAGTAAGTGAGTAAGTGAGTAAGTGAGTAAGTGAGTAAGTGAGTAAGTGAGTAAGTGAGTAAGTGAGTAAGTGAGTAAGTGAGTAAGTGAGTAAGTGAGTAAGTGAGTAAGTGAGTAAGTGAGTAAGTGAGTAAGTAAGTAAGTAAGTAAGTAAGTAAGTAAGTAAGTAAGTAAGTAAGTAAGTGAGTAAGTGAGTAAGTAAGTAAGTAAGTAAGTAAGTAAGTAAGTAAGTAAGTAAGTAAGTAAGTAAGTAAGTAAGTAAGTAAGTAAGTAAGTAAGTAAGTAAGTAAGTAAGTAAGTAAGTAAGTAAGTATATAAGTAAGTAAGTAAGTAAGTAAGTAAGTAAGTAAGTAAGTAAGTAAGTAAGTAAGTAAGTAAGTAAGTAAGTAAGTAAGTAAGTAAGTAAGTAAGTATATAAGTAAGTAAGTTAGTAAGTAAGTATATAAGTAAATAAATAAATAAATAATTAACTAAGACCTTTTCCACCTATAATTTAAGATAAGTGCCAATTTTTGGTTAATCATTTTCTTTGGCTAGAATTTCGTAAGAAATGTAAAACATTGATTAGCACTGCCAACTATGACAAGTGATTCCGATCTGTTTATCATAACCTCTCTTTTCTCTGATGTGTTTTTGAGTTTTTAAAGATTAACAGTAATTAAAATTCACCATAAAAAAACACAAGAATAAGATATTCTAAATGAAAAATATTATTGGAAAAATAAATACCGTATAAAGTCGATCATAAACAAATCAAATGCGGCATGCAAAAACTAAAAATGCTGGCTTAAAAATAACGTGACGTTAGCGTTATTAAAGAAGCGACTAAAATCCACTTTACGTTCCACGATTTCATTGGTCGACTCAAGGTTACATGTTTGTGAGGTTAGGGCTTTTGTGTTTAAATCTTTCTCACCATCACCTTTTATTTTCAAACGCACCCCAGCAGGATTTGTTTGGTTAGATTGCAAAAAGGGTTAGGCTCTGGGTTGGGCCGGGTTGGTTCGTTCGGTAGGGTTGGATTTGGTTGGGTTGGGTAATATTTGTTTTTTTTTAATTTGCAGGGGGGTTAATAAAATCAAAATATATCTATAACCTTCATGTAACCTTGAGTCGACCAATGAAAACGTGGAAAGCAAAGTGGGTTTTGGTCTCTCCTGTTATTAAGCGATAAAGTCGCTTAACGGGTAGAGTAAGAGGTGCAAAAGGTCTCTAATATTTCACTTCCTGATACAGTACCACATTTGTGACAAATGACATTAGTATGCCTTCTGACTAATTAGACTTTGTCTAAGTTTAATGGTTTTGGAGAATTTTGCAAAAAAAGACGAGAAACAAAACAAAAACTTATTTTTTTTTCTGAAAGCCCGTAAAATTCAATCAATTTTGCTGATTACCTTACAGAGTACTCTGACTCTATACATGAAGGAACAATGACAAAAAACTTTTTACCTCAGTCGGTTAATTCTTTAGAATGTTTTAGAGAAGAGTCTGCATCTTTAAAATTTGTTTAGATATGGTGCTTAAAATTCTAGCGATTTAAAATGGAAACATAAACATTTCCCATGTCGATAAACATATAAAATGTCCTCCAGTTAGAAGAGAAAACGTCGCTGTAGGTAGGTTAAGTTGTTGCTTGTGTCGATTTAAAATAAATATTAATTAAGTATATAAAAAGTATAAATAATTGTCTTTGAGATTTGCAATAAATTAATGGGAAATGTATGTTTACTGGAACAATAAAAACGGTGCAATTGAAATATCGCAAGTCAATAAAGTCTTCCATACACGAAAAGTATGTAGATAGTAAGTTTTTGCGATAAGTACTATTATTGTATACCGGCATAATGTTGCTCAAGGCCGGAAAATGCTCTATTAAAGTACAAGTCTAGATGTTTACGGACAAGGCAACAAAGGAGCCGAGTTCGGAATTTCTAGAAGAGTACTTCAATGATATTTCACGTGCGTGTATCGTACAACGTTTTAAGTCATATTAGGAAATCCATTATTTTATTCTTATTTTTTTAGTTACTGTACCGGACTAGCATGTAATGTATCATTTCCCGGACTGAAACCAATAATGGAGTATATTACAATACAGTTTGAAATAAAGATAGTTTCGGCGACCTTTTGGCACATTTTTTTAATATAACACACACTCTTAAAACAATTATAACAATTGCAAAAAACCATCCGATTTAAACCAGCGGCACATGTTCGACGACAATAAAAGCAAATAGATATTAATTTTAATTTATTTGCGCTTTAAATTTACGTATACTAGTCCGCGTGGATAACCAACTTTATTTTTCCGACAAAGTCTGCATTAAAGTAGTCACATTAAAACAACGTTACTTTAATTACTTATGCGAATGGTAATATGACGTATCATTTAGAATTTTAAAGAATCGTTTTAATTGTACATCATACCAAATTTGGAGCTGCGGTTTACAAGAGCTGAGAGATTGTCACTTGGGATCACATTTTTTCGTATTTCTGAATGATACTGGCAGATATTTTTAATGATCAATATAAAATAATTATAGTTCTTGATTTAATTGAAAATTTGCAGTTTTAGACTACAAAATATAAATATTTCGGTTTATTCCATCTGTTAATTAATAGTAGTTGTTTTGGGTTAAGTGCGTTTGATAATTGTCGCTTTAACACTATTATGGAATTTTAAAGTCAAACCAGCTTTTGTAAGCTAAATGTATACACAGATCTCTAGAAAAACCATTTCTGTACATAAAATATTTTTAAAAAATTCTTGGTGTTGGCCAAAAACTAAACATTCTTTGGAGTTCGGTTGGGGTGGATTGGGTAAAACCGCAGGCAAATCTGCAGGGTCTTCAGCTGTGGTAGTATAAGTAACATTCGTGGCATATCGGACAAAGCGTTTTTGTTTCTGTTTGTAATAGAAAATCCAGACACCTACAGGCCTGTTTCTTCCTTATCAGGAATCATCAGGGAGTCATAGGATTGTACCTGGCAGTTGCAGCTTCACAGTGACCATACACACCTCTCGAATTTAAAACAAAAAGTTTGTAATCCGTGGAGACGTAGTAACTGTGTGCGCCACCTGTTGAATAAACCGAGAAACAAAAACATCAAAATTGAAAAGAGTGGAACACCGTAAATACAGAATCCTGTACATTTCAGCAGGTTATAAAGTAGAAACGTAACCACTTTTTAAGAGTCATGTTACAGTGACCTTATACTTTTACAGTACACATACTTTGATGACTCATCGAGCTCAACGACAGGGAATGTCAGATTAACGTCATATATCATTTGTCAAAAAACCGATGACATCGGAGGAATAAAACTGATGAATTTACAAACTCGCCTAATAGTAATACCCTTCTAATATTCTCAAGGCAATATTAGTTCTCATTTTAAAAAATAAATAAATAATTAACGAAACGCAAAAATTTGGACATTTTGTCCCTCCCTATCCCCCTTGTAACAAGCCTGTAATGGAAACTTAGACTCCCCTCCAAAATTACGTAACGCAGGCTACCACAATACCCACTCCCTTCTTGAGTTAAATGTATCAAGTAAATATAGAAAAAAAAATATTATTTAAAAAAACGCTGCTTATTTCTTCATAAAATTTGACAGGGAAAAAGGTCGCTGTTCGCTTTGGACCTTACGTAACGCGACACGAGATATCCCTTTCACCCATTTGTATTGCTTAATAATGCTTCCGCTAACGCCCTCCCACCCCTAAAGTTTTACTTAATTCATGTGTTTTGTTTAATTTCACGAAAAACCCTGAAGTAATAAAACTTTTTTTTGGTCATTTTTCGTATTTAGATAGGTTTATGCAATCACAAAATTCCATTAAGCTTTAATATACAACCAAAAATAGTTTTTTTGTCGACCAGTGTTATTTGACTGCTTTTATTTAACATTGAGTCAAATTTCTTTAAACAAAAACTTTCTTCAAACGCGCGCCCCTCTTCTATTATAAAATCACCCTCTTTTATTCGCACACAAAGCTACTTTCAGAGAACTTCCAAACGAATCATTTATTTCTGGTCGACTTATAAATGTATTCCGGCTGTAGATTTGAATATAAATGATTGAAACGATTGTTGAAAATCACAAACCAACACTTTTCAAATCACTTAATAATGCGCAGGTATTTTCGTGAAAAGGCGAATGATTTTTATTCAGTTTTCCCCGGGAAACAAATTACCTACAGCAGTTGCTACTTTGCGATCAGAGACCACTGCGTTAGCCCAATTTGCAAAGTACGTAACTCTACTTTTGACCAAAAGACCTTAAAGAGATAAACAAATGAAATTCAGGAACTTAATGTCTCAAACCGACAAACAATTCACTTTGCCTGCTTTGTAAATAAATTGCGAAAATCCGCCATTTTTATCTGAAGAGCTTTAATGTAGAAATTTTATACTCACTCTCGAAATACTCGATTTAATACGTACTTTGAAAGAACCATTAGCCCGGGCTCGTTCTCGTATACCTCTGTTAAACTAGTTACCAAATACTGTGATATTACAGTAACCTCAAAAATATATCCTGTGAAAGATTTCAACATCATTTCCAGCGACTGCTATTAGATGGCAGAACCTATTTGTTTGTTTTAGTACTGTTCTGGTTTACTTTCTTTATTTATGTATCCATATTGCACCTTTTTTTGTACTGCTTCTTTTATGTTTTTAGTTTATTTAAGATATGTGAGACTTTTTTTTATTTATCATTTGATTTGCTCGGTTGAGCAAACAGCTTCAGCTGACCTTCACCGAGTTTATTCATAACGCTTTAGGGCTAATTTTACAACCAAAGGTAAAACTCCAGATTAAACCATAGTTTAAACTTCAGTTTAATCTTTGGATTAATCCATCGGTAAACAAGTTGCTTAATTTTATAAGTCGGAGTTAAACCACGGCCATGAAGAAAGACTAAATTTTCTTTACATATATAGGGTTGATTATTTTACCCAAAATGGCACCAACTAGAGCCAAACTTGATAAAAATGACTCAAGTAGTTTTTGAGATATCAGTGTTGGTTACAGACAGACATACAGCCAGACATACAGCCAGACGACACAACAAAAACGTTCAGATTTGTCAAAAAGATATACATTATATATATATACGTGTGAGCTCGATGTGAGAATAAAACTTGCTGGTCTGTGAGCTGTTCCAACTCTTGTCGAATTTCCTTGTGCACAATTTCGCATATCTCTTTAGATAATTCAAACCTCTTTTTAAAATCTACATATCGTCGGACTCCTCCAAAGGATTTGTTCTAGGACAAATAATATTTGGCCTTCGTGCTTCGACAATGTCAATAATTTCGTAATACTTCATCCAGTTGATGAAAAATAAATTTTAAGTCATTTAGCGTCATAGCGATTTCACTAAATACTTACAGTCTTTTTACCAAAAACAAATTTTTAATAATTTTTTTGAGGTTAGAATCTTTCAGTAACTATTAAACTGAAGTTTAACAAACACCCAGACCGCCGGTAACGGTTAAACCGAAGTTTGTTGCTAAACTGCACCTATAAAACGTAAAAAAGTCGACATCTGTGGTTTAAACTGAGGTTTGACGTTTAACTATGAGTTGTAAAATTGCGCATTAATAAATAAATTAAAATTTTGTGCCCATTTTTTCTCTGCAGACTATTTCTACTAAATTTTTTATGGTCTCCTTCTCTCAACTTAAGCGGTTATTTTTTTTTGAATTGCGAATCATAAAACTCATCCTCAAAAACAAAACAAAAATTAAGTTAAAATTTACACAATGCATTAGAAACTAAAATGGGGCATCATAGCCCATGATGCTATTCTGCAGATAGCGAAAAACTAATATATTGTGGGCTTTTTTATTAATCAAGATTTCATTTCTCAAACTGGATTTTATCTGCAACCATTAGGTTATACTTGATATATGAAATCAGAGTAAAATTTTCTTTAAAACGATGTATCGCTTATAATGTAATTTTTATATTTTTATAATATCTATTTTTAATTTTTTTAATAAATTTTTTGTGCTTTTTAATTACACTTTATCGTCTTTTTCATAAAAAGTATGCTAAAAATAAATATGAAAATATTTTTACAAAATTAAAGAAAAATGGGAAGATAGGTAGATATATATTTTAAGAAAAATACATTGTTTTAAATAATTCTGATAGGATGGAAAATCCCAGTATAAAAAAGGGAACTTTTCTTTTAAACATAAAATAACAATACTTATAAATTAATAATAAATAAATAATTTATTATTAAGTACAAAGTTTTCAGATAAACAAAATATTAAAAAGTTTAATCCAGCGACTGTTGCAGTACTACATAAACTAAATTGCCACTTAAGTTGTTCCTTGACTGCAGGGCTTTTACATCTACTCGATATAATAAAATACTGAATACTTGTTTAAAAAAATATCATTACTTAAATTCAAACACACCCACAACATTCACTCTCTCATACTAATTTCTAACAATTAAAAATGTAACTAATAATTTAGGATTTATGTTAAAAGAATTTAAACATCTTATAAAGTACTACTGATATAATAAATATATGTATTTTTATACATTTATACAGATAGGTAATTATCATAATTAGAGACTTTTGCAAGACGGATCGTTAATAAGTATAATAAAATTAGTAAGATTTTGCTATATTTGGTCTGTGTGTGTTTTTGCTGTTCCCCAGTGTAATTAAAAATTGAATACATGTGCAACCCAAGAACGAGTGAACCGGTTGTAAAACAATTTGTTACTCATGGTTAGTGGGGGACATCGAAATAAAACTTTACAGGAGGTCCCAGGCGGCTGCGTAAGCTTTAAAAGAACTCTGAAACGGTGTACCCTTATGTGTTGTTCTACCCCGACTTCGTCTAGCTATCAAAATATTTAAAAACCTCTATCTTGCTCATTCTTTTAAATGCCAGGAAACACGACTGTCCTGTAAAATTTGGAGCTACGCGCTTTTTAAACTGGGGTGACGATTGAAGATTAATAATGTCGAATTTTCCCTTTTATCATATTTCACCCCTTGAAACCATAGCTTGACATTGCTTTATAAGTGCATATCAATGTCGAAATTAATTTTGTGAAGAAGTTAAATAGGTATAGAGTCGGATTTGAATAATTGAATATTTTGCTGGCTCCTTAAAATATAATAGTTTTTGAAATCAGAGCAAAAACTACCACTTAATGTCAAGCTTCACCTGGACTCTTAGAACGGGGGTTTGAGAGAGAAGAATGAGGTGTGAGGGGCCCATTACACTAACGTGAGTTTAAGAATTAGAAACCTTATAATTCATTTCGTATGTATAAATTTTTGGGGTTCTTGTAAATTTTTCAGTTGCCGCAAATTTGGAAACTACGTAAAAAATATTCGACCGCTATTTTTTATTTTTTTGAAAAAAGTAACTATAAGCGGAGAAAAACGCGTTTAAAGTTAAATCTGTTTAAAAAAACTGCTTATTCGGCCATCATACTCTGAAGTTAGCTCGCCGATGACCTTGTATGGGCCTAGCCGCTAAATTATTTTTGACGTTTTCCACTTTGACGTTGGTGCGGTCTTAGCGCCAAATTTATAGTCATCTTTCAAGGCACCCTTGTTCGTTCAAGAAGGCCTTCGGACCAATTTGGTATTTATAGTGGTAAAAGGCACCCATGAAGGAATCCTTACATTAAGGTGGCTAAAGAGCTACCTTTGGACTTTTTTTGTCATTTCGTGGGTTGCTTTTTAAGCAAAAGAAGCAGCATGCAAAGTCTCTGGGTTTTTTAGTGAGAACTTCATTTTTTATTGATGTTTATTATACTTTCCCTATTGACCAAAAGCTACCTACGTTCGTATACAAAAATCTTTACACAATTTACTATAATGGACAGCCTCACATTTAGAGAAAGAGAGTTTTTGGTCAGATACAGATTTTCAAAAACACCACACTGCACATTATACCAAAACATGACCGAAAATCAATTTAATCACCCAAACAACCGGAGTCTCTCCCAGTGTCCCCAATGAATGCCTTGATATGTACCCTACGGTATATGGTACTGGAAGGTAGCTAGGTGATGTAAGTAACACCTACGACACAAAAATAACCTGCTAACAGAAAAGACAAACTACATATTTATTCAAAATTCGGTAAAAAAAACAAAATAAAATAAACTATCTTACATACATTTTTTTGTTCATACGTGAGCCCCTATTCTTATATCTTTGAATCACTTAAGCGAGGAAAACCTTTTCCTGGCTAGTGTAGGGTTTTAAGGAGCCCACAGACTGCGTTTTTGTTCGACGAACAAATCTGGTCGAGCAAAAACGACGCAAGACCGAAAATTGTAATTTTTGGCTTTGCCTGATTTGGTCCATCGGAGATGTTCGATATATATTAATATAAAACTAAAGCGAAGCCTGTGTGCAACTCGCATCCGTCGTTTTTGCTCAACCAGATTTGGTAGTCGAACATAACTGTGCAACAAAAACGCAGTCTGTGGGCCCCTTTATAGTGCTCCCCTTTTGATTTTTATTTTCATTAAGTTTTTTGTCAGAAAAGAAAAACAAAAATTTTAAAAATAACAAAACCTTAACCACAAAAATTATAACAATGAATTTATCCCAACCATCATTTTTGCGACGTTGCCGATGCAACTGTACCTTGAAATATTCCTTCCGCAAGGGAGGGACTAGAAATAAGAAATTAAAGGACTCCTTGAAGGACAGCTTCGTCAAGGAGGTCAAGAGGCTTCCTTCGACGTCGGAGTATAAATTTGGCCCTTATTGTTGTGATCGGAGCCGTACTGGTTGGTATAGTGGGTACATACCTGGTCTATCAACCAGGAGACCCGGGTTCAATACCCGGGGCAGTCGTTAGTCTACTTGGACTTTTTCTTATAAAATTACATAATTTTGTGAGATTAAGGAAAACGCCGTATATGGAGCGGTGTAGAGGGTGTTAGCTAGAAAACACGATTCCATACCGTCCCTCGGAGAGGACGTTAAGAGGACGGTACCGTGTTATCCATATATTGATAGTGGAGCACATTAAAGATCCCTAGCCTCGACAAAGATAGATAGATAGATAATATGCTTTATTGTCAAAAAAACAAATAGTTTTGTGGACAAAGCGTATTTAACTGATAAAATTTGTACACCTACAGAAAAAATGTTAATAAAAACTTTTTAACTTATAGAATCCTGTTAAAAGTTAATCATATACGTACATTTAAAATTGATAAAAAATAAATACATTAAAGGTCTGTATCAGTTGGGAATAATACTGGACATAAAAATGTAATAAAAACAGAGGTTACATAAATAAATTTAAATTAAAATAAAACATAGCATACATGAAGACAAAATGTTTACACATTTTTATATAATTTTTCTAAAATCATGGACCTTTCTTAAGTTTGTTTAACAGAAATTTAACAATATATATGATAATTAAGTCCCTACCTTGAACTTTTCTTGTTAGTATTCTTCTAAACTGTAGTAGGCAGGCCTTATCAATTAAAAGATCCTCAATGCTTTTTTTTTAAATCTTATTATTTACAGACGTTTTTATTGAATGTGGGAGATGAGTTTACCATTTTTATTCCGTTATAATAAATTGATCTATGCACCAGGGATTTTTTGGGGATGGGAAGTTGTGAATTTAATTTTTGACTCAATCTTGTACTATATCCAGTCTGACGCTGATAGTTAAAAATAAGAGTGACTGTCTTCTTCGAAATAAAGAGAGAGGGTAACGAATTGCTCTTTTTTGTAAGGTAAGAGAGAAAGAGAGAGAGAGAGAGAGTGACTTGTAGAATCCTCAAAGTTAAAATAACTGGTCAAAAAATACAAGTGTTTTTACAAGTGCTTCGGAATGTCGAAAATTTTTTTGATC
The DNA here is from genome assembly GCA_963921995.1 of Oxystoma pomonae. Taxonomy (NCBI): domain Eukaryota; kingdom Metazoa; phylum Arthropoda; class Insecta; order Coleoptera; family Brentidae; genus Oxystoma; species Oxystoma pomonae. The sequence goes on along the minus strand of OY998166.1, from coordinate 71,997,715 downwards.
ACGGGCGCAAAAAAAAATGTCTGTCCGTTTTTTACCCAAAATTGATAAAGGTGACTTAAGAGTCAGACAATCCTGGGTTCTACCACTTGAGCTGGCATGTTATATAGAGATAGCACCAAAAAAGAGAGAGAGAGACTGTTAAAAAAATACAATACAAGTGTTTTTATAAGTGCTGCTTCGGAATATCGAAAATTACTTTTTTTTATACCTTCATTAAAAACATGATTTTAGTAACTGTCTGCAGATAACTATAACTTGGTTACCGATGCAAAAAAAAAACATTTTTGTTTTAGATCACGGGTGCAAAAAAAGATTTCTTTATCCAAATTTAAAGAAAAGTAGCGGAAAATAGTAACAGGGAAAAAAATATAATTATTTTTGCCCAAAAATTAAACCATTTCTGCCAGTTATCAAAGATTAAAATGTCGCAACAATGAACGTCACCGACTAAAAAGGTACATCGCTATGAAAATCATTGTTATTTAATTTACCAGCCCCCGTAGTTTTCACAACTAGTGGCTAAAATAGTGCTTTTTTTGCAAGCGCAGCGAGGTATTAAAAAACGAGTAAAAAAAAGCACATTTTAGCCGCGTGTTGTTAACACTATTTTTTTAATACCTTTATCGAAAAGTCCAATAAAAACAGGAAAATACTTTTAAAAATCTCGAACGAAGAGCACTTCTGGCAACATCCATATTCACACTATAAATCAAGGCGGCTGGTAAATGAAATAACACTGGTTTCCATAGCGATTTCCCTTTTTACTCGGTGACGTTCATTGTTGCGACATTTTAATCTATGACAGTTTGATGTTTTGGCGATTTTTTTAAATGATTTTTTCGTAAATACTTGGTGAAAACTGGCGAAAATGGCTTAATTTTTAGGCAAGAATAATTAGATTTTTTCAATATTACTATTTTTCGCTATTCCTCTTTAATTTTGGGTAAAAAACGGGGAGAAATCTTTTTTTGCAACCGTGATCCAAAAGAAAGTTTTTTTGCATCGGTAATCAAAAAAGCCATGAAGGTATAAAAAATAGTATTTTTCGCAACTAGTGGCTAAAATAATTCTTTTTTTACAAGCGTTGGTTTAAATAACGAGCGCAGCGAGGTATTTAAAAACGCGAGTAAAAAAAAACATAGTTTTGCCACGAGTTGTGAACACTACTTTTTTTAATACTTTTAAAAATCTCTTTTAAAAATCTCGAACGAAGAGCACTTCTCGCAAAACACACCATCTTTACACTATAAATCAAGGTGGCTGGTAAATGAAATAACAATGGTTGCCATAGCGATGTGCCTTTTTACTCAGTGACGTTCATTGCTGCGACATTTTAATCTTTGACATTTTGATATTTTTACGATGTTTTTAAATGATTTTTTCTTAAATACTTGGTGAAAACTGTCGGAAATGGCTTAATTTTTAGGCAAAAATATTTGTCTGCGAAGAAAAATCTTTTTTTGCACCCCTCATAAAAAAAAATTTGCATCGGTAACCCAACAGTTACCAAAAAATCATGTTTTTGATAAAAGTATTTTCCTGGTTTTCTTGGATTTTTTGATAAAGGAATTAAAAAAATAGTGATAGCAATTCGCGGCATAACTGAGCGCTCGTTATTGAAACCAACGCTTGTAAAAAAACACTATTTTAGCAACTAGTTGTGAACACTACTATTTCCGAGTTGTTTGAACAGCCAGCAGCACAACACTGCATTTTAAAATAACACATATGAAATAAAATTTAAAGCACTTTTTCAAAGAGTACACAAAACATTATAGGTCATAAACCTGCGAAACTATCAATTGGTTGGGTGACTGTAATCTCGAGTGGCTAGCGAAAAAAACCGGTAGTATTTACGTTTGCAACGTTAATTACGACATCGTCCTCGTGATTACGTTACTTAAGTTCGTTCAAGGGTCCTAAATTTGAAGCGAAATTACAGGATGAAGAAGCAGAAAAAAAATATTGTGAGAAAACTTTTCGGTAAGTTAAGGGTTCTAAAAATATAATAAAATAATAAAATTGGCATTTTTTTAACGCACAAACCCCATTGACCCTCTATTGTGTTTGCGTTTTGCTCAAAATTTATATAAATCGAGAATTGGGCCCCAAAAACGAAACTTGGGTGAAGCGAGAAGCGAAAATTTTCCTACTAATATATAAAAAAGTAAATTAACAAAGTTTAATTTACTTTGAAAGCAAAGCCAAACGAAACATAAAGACGGAGAACTGGGAAGATATATGAGCATCCCTCTCTGGAAAGAACGAATTTTATGCAAACGGCCAGAATAATAACTGCGCATAAATTAACCATTTTCTTTTACGAGCGAAGCAAAACTGTAAATTTTCGTATATAGCGCACAGCTTAAAACCATTTTGTTAAACGAATTAAATTTTTAGGTTTCATTACGAAATCTATATTATCTATATAAATTATATCAATTTTTGATGTGGGACCGTCGAGTTCCTGTTGTGTGGAGCATAATATTTTAACGAATTATTCGTTGTTTTAACTTAAATCAGTAATGCTTCTAAAGCAAAATCTTTTAGATTATGAACCAGTAAACCATGTCTACAACTATAACACGAGACAAGGAATCATCCTTCAAACAAAACAACACTCAACTGTTTTATTTCAGAGGTGTCCGAATCCTACACACCTACAAAACTCTATAACTTATTACCTTAAGATATTAAAAATAATAAAATATTTAAAAAAACAGTTAAACAAACATCTAGTGGGAAATTTCTCTATTCACTAAGCGAATATTACGACGAACCTAGTATTTATACATATTTTAAATTATGAGGCTACATTTTTGAGTTTATTTCATTTATATTTAGATCTTTGTTTGTTTGTTTCCCACTTGTCTGTTTATTTGTTTTCTATCGTTTCTAATAATATATTTATGTAACTAGTGACGGTCGCAGGGGGGGTGGGATCGAAAAAAGTAGACAAGAAAGATGCTGGTGGTAATAACCCTGCATGACGTACTTACCGCCAAATCCATTGGAAATACAGAACAGTATTATAGAGTTTCTATTTATAAACAAAATATTTTAGACCAAATCATTTCGGACATAAAAAAAGTATTTTTACCTGAACATACTCATACTAAGTTTTATACAACGTAAAGCCAAAATCAAGGCAACAGTCGTTTCTAAATACTATAAACTGTTTGATTAATCCAAACACAAATTCTTGAACTTTTATTGGGAAAAGTCAGTATTCGGAAACAATATTGGTCATAAGTAGGCAAAAACTCAAATCAAAACATACCTGATAACGTTTTCGAGGCAATGAACAAGTGTGAAGATATTTTTCCGTTCTTGGATGTTTGCCAGTAAGTAATGCTTCGTCAGAAAGAAGCTTCTCATGCCTCAGAAGATTAAAAAAATAAGTACTTATAGTCCAATTTTTTGATGAGCGGACTGAAGTAATTTTTTTGGATCTCTATTTGGTACATTGACGGACAATAAATATGTAAAAAAAGTCATGTCGTTGATTGTTTCAACTGTTACTTCAAATTGGCAAGAAAAAATTATTTAACATGCGAACTGTTGACAACTCAAAAATACGTTTTCAGAGCCAAAAATGAGGTCAGACGGGCTTAACGTTGCTGCACATCAACAGACATATTGAAATTGACATTGAGCGAGTCATTGACCGGTTTGCCCAAAAAAACCAGAAACGATTTTTTTTTTGGAAGGCACCTTATGTTTGAGATATGCAATATAAAAGGTATAATAATGTTTCAACTTAAAAAGCTTTTTAGACCTCAAAAAAAAAGTATTTAGCTATTAGGTTTTGTTTGTGGTTTGTTTGTTATCTTTGTTTCTTATAACTGAAAAAAATTATACGTAGTTACTTAAGCGCGGATTTCGGGGGGATAGTGGGGTAGTTAACCCCCCCCTTCCTGGCTTTAAATTTTTTATGAAAACATTTAGAAAATCAAAAGTAAGGCATAAATTGCCTGGCTATAACACATTTAATATTTACGGTATTAGTTTAATTTTGCGTTAAAAATGACATTTGTAGTGTCATTTTTTTAAAAATTTTTGCCTGCTGCGTTTTGAAACTATTAATACATTTACAATTTTAGTTTAATTTTAAATCAAAAAAATGCATTTTTTGTTGCGATTTCCTTTAAAATTTCCGCCTGCGGCGCTATAATAACGTTAGTAAAAAAAAACAATTTTGAAATTAAAAATCTCCAAGTCAATTACTTCAACCAAAAAGAAACTAAAAAACAAAAGATCAAAAGATCTTAGGTGGAAATAACTAAAATTCAAACTTGTATGAGCATCCCACAAGGAGTACACAAAAGACCAAAGCGAAAAGAAAAATGATTAAACGGCGAAACATCGTTTAATCACTCCTAACATCGTCATCCTAGTATTCAATCTCTAATAATTCAACTTAATTAATTTATAATTTGTCTATTAACTTATAAGATAATTTATTATTTCTACATGATATATGATGTTTTATTTTTTTTTATTTTGTAATTATTTAATTTAACAAATTTTTAAATTCTATTCTAACATATTGTATCCTATGTTTGACGATGTCTATACCACAAATTAGTGGTCGAGTGACAAATAAGGATATTCTCTTATATTCTATTCTATCCAACGAACGCTAAAATATAGTGCACTATATCTAGCCCTGCTGTTTCTCTCTCTCACTCTGTCATAATACTACTTAAGTGAGGCCTCGAAGCAAGAGCCTATATACAAATTTTCTACACAGAATAAATACTCCAGTGGCATCATTGGGAGTTCCCAGTGGCGTAGCCAGGGGGGTTTGAGGGTTAAACCCCCCCCCCCCCAGTAGGTCTAACCCAATCTGCAATAAATTAATCATGATCAAGGGCCCTAGCAGGGTTACCAACCGTCCCGTTTTTTACAGGACCGTCCCGTGTTTAGACCAAAAATCCCATGTCCCGTCATGGGTTCTTAAGGGACAATAAAAGTCAATTATTAATTCGTGCAATATCATATTTAGAAAAATCATTTGATTTTTCTGGAAATAATGTGTATTTTCATTTACAAAAACTTAATCTAAAAGAAAATTTCAATTTTTAATGACCTTTGTCGAATTATCAATGAATTTCAATTACAAGAAATTGACACCAATACTGCATTTGAGGAGTATTCTTCTATTAAACCCTTAATACTAAGCATAATTAGGGAAGAGTGTTCTACAGCAGAAAAATGGCTAAACATTTTTCAGTCTTGTAATAGAGAATTTCCTGAGCTGTTTATAATAATTTCATTTATTTTAAGCATTCCTGCATCTAATTTCAAATGGTCAAATAGAAGAAACCGATGTAGCGTTAAACTAATAAAGTCAAAGACCCAGATTTGTATAAATTTTGATATTGATATACGTCATTAATTGTTACAATGTTACAAGCATTCAAAACGTGTAATAAATGTCATTCTTAGTATAATTTTTTTAAAAATTTTTATCTGCAGGGCATTTATGATTTGGCAACATATATACCACCGCAACCCACCTCTTCTTGGCATTTATCTCAATCTACTTTTTCAAAAATATTTTACAAAAAAACCTAAGAGATTAGAGTTTTTAAAGTATTTTTTCTATTTCTATCAAAGTTTTCGCCTGCGGCGCTATACCAATATTGAATATTGTTACAATTTTGTTTAATTTTAAGAAATTGTTTTGTCAACAACATTTGAAACGCGTAGAAAATAGCATTTTGGTGTCATTGTGAAAAATTTTGCCTGCGGCGCATTTAAAGGCAAATTTAAAAAAAAATCTGCAAATGAGACTAGATAAGAGTTTCTTTTAAAAATAACAATTTTGATAAACTAACTTAACACCTATTAAACCCTCCCTTTAGTTCAAAAGGCTTAATCATTAGGCACCTAACTAATTTTTAAAAATTTGCCATAAGTATATAGGTAATTGATTGTTATTAAATGATGAAACCCCCCCCCCCCCCAGAGCTGATTTCTGACTACGCCACTGAAAAAACGATCCCTTTGTATTAATAACAAGCGCCGTTGAATTACTAATTATAGTTCTGGCCCCATGCTATGCCGCCCCAAAAAAATCTAGGTCGGCAGATTTAGATTCTCATGTTTTTGAATCATTGTAGCAGTAATTTATCTTGGGTAGATATTGAACACCTGAGCCACACTATTTTAGTGACCACCCTGTATTTTTGTATTAGAAAGCTTAAGATTTGCATTTTTTTGTTTGTTTCCCTTGTGGAAAAAGGCTAAATATCAAAAAGTACTTGGCCAATCGAAAAAAAAACACGTATCGAAAGATTAGTATATTACATAACGAGAGAAGAAAGTGACATAATTCACATTAGCGTGAATGTCGTGAACGAGGCGCCAGCCGAGTGAAACAACACGCGAGTGTAAGAAAGTTACTTTCTATCGAGTTTTGTACGCTATTTTTCCTACGACCACTTTAGTATTTAATGCGTATTTTTTATTATTATTAAATTTTTTTCATTTTCATCTCAAGGGACGAAATGGTTTCGGTCTATTTCCGACGCTTCTACAAATCATAGCCTACTAGATACCTATATGGTTTGGATGGTTTGCTATCATTTATTTTCGTCACTAGAGAAGAAAACATAAATTTTTCTGAGGCGTTATAGAGTGCAGATTTGGTTACTTTCGTGTGTGGTCGTCGGAAAAATTTATTTCTGCTTTTTATGTATTATGTTTTATGTCTATTAAAGATAAGGGTTGCTTTGAGGTAATACCAGGAATTTGAAAATATTTTTTTTTCCAAGGTAACAATCTTAAAATTTTTGTACAGGGTCAGCCCAAAAAATGGTCTTTGGAAGTCGTTAAATATATTATAAATCGAATTTGCAAACATTTTATATGTAATTTCTCATTTATGGACAGGGTGTCTCAAATCTACGCCCTACATAGATTTGAAAGCTGAAGTTGCCATCTGTAGAAAAATTTATATTATTCAGGATTTTTAACCTTTATTTACAAAATACAAAATACAGAGTGTATTAGTACGCTTCGGTAACTTGTACAAATAGAAACCTCCTTACAAATTTTTAAAAAATGGATAATATTTGCAAATGGGATTTATAATTTATTTAATGACTTCTAAGGTCTTTTTTTGGCTCGCCCAAATTAATAGATTATTATCTTTAGAAAAAAAATATTTTACAATGCCTTATATTATGTCAGAAAAAACTTTTATTTACTCTTACTTACTCCACTTTGAAAATCGATTTTAGATGGTGCGATTAAGGGTATTTTTTTTTTGGCTCACCCTGGACACAAATTAATAGATTATTACTTTTGAAAAAAAATATTTCACAATGCCTTGTATTGTGTCAGAAAATACTTTTATTGTGTTACTCCACTTTGAAAATCCATTTTAGAGGGTGTGATCAAGGGTATTTTCAAACGTTTTTCTTTGGGTCACCCCGAATATATACAAAGATAAGTGTAAAGAAAAATTGTTGATAATGGCATGTGCAATTATATTTCGAAAGAAGATTTTTTTTATAAACCATATAATTTTCTAAACCAAAACAAAAACTTGCATATAATGTGGTTTTTTGGACAATTATAATATTGAAAATTACGTTAATTAAAATATAGGGGTTCTGGGCTTAACGAATAATATCCATAAAAATAAATAAAATCAGAAAAGCTATATTGAATCTGCGAATCCCTTATCTTTAATAGACATAGAACATAATACATAATACACAAAAAGAAATATATTTTTTAATACCATCATCAAAAACATGATTTTAGTAACTGTCTGCAGATAACTAAAACATGGCTTTTTTGGTTACCGATGCAAAAAAACTTTTTTTTTGATCACAGGTGCAAAAAAAAATTTTTGTCCGTTTTTTACCCAAAGTTAAAGACAAATAGCGGAAAATAGTAATATTGAAAAATGCTAATTATTCTTGCCTAAGAACTAAGCCATTTCTGCCAGTTTTCACCAAGTATTTACGAAAAAGTAATTTAAAAATATGGTCAAAATATCAAATTGCCAAAGATTAAAATCTCGCAACAATAAACGTCACCGAGTAAAAAGACACATCGCTATGGAAACGATTGTTATTTCATTTACGAGACGCTTTGATTTATAGTGTAAAGATGGTGTGTTTCGAGAAGTTTTCTTCGTTCGAGATTTTTAAAATTATTTTTATGTTTTTCTTGGATTTTTTAATAAAAGTATTTAAAGAAATGTGTTAACAACTCTCGGCTAAACTGTGCTGTTTTTTACTCGCGTTTTTAAATACCTAGCTGCTCTCGTTATTTAAACTAACGCTTGTGAAAAAAATTTTAGCCACTAGTTGTTAAAACTACTATTTCGATCAGTAGTTTCTTTTTTGACTGGCCAAGTACTTTTTGATATTTAGCCTTTTTTTATTTACTTACCAAATTTACTTATTCAATTACCACAATAGAATTTGAATATATTTTTTTTTTTTAATTTAATTTAAAATTTTATGAATTTCATGCCTTGAGGAAGTGGTTGAAAAAATATTTTTAATTCTTTTTTAAAGGAATATGATGTTGCCGAAGATCTTAAAATGTCTGAGATATAACTAAAATTTTTGTGCTAAAATATGTAAAACAACTTTGTCCGATTGTTTTGTTCATTCTTGGTATAATTGTGGCATTTTCCCTTTGACGCGTGTTGTAATTATGCTGGATTTCTTTGATTGGAATTTTTTTGTTATAAATGCGAATTGCGATATTTTGAAAATACAAAAGTCTTGTATGAAAATTATTTGTCTCCTTAAATAAAAGCATGCTTGGATATAGAGGATCTTTTTTATAGATGATTTTTTATAATCCCTTTTTGAGCTCCATCCAAACGTGTAAGGTAAGTTTTTGAGACACCGCCCCATGCAATTAGACCATAATTTAAGTATTTTTTGGTTTGGTTTAAATCAAATATGTCTCTATAAAAGCGGAATATTGATAACAATGCTCTGAGTTTTTTAACGACTTAATCTTCTTGAGAGTCCCGTTTTAGATGACTATCAGTATATATCAAATATTTAAATTTTTTGCAGGATTGAATTTCGAATTGTTGCGCCTTCATCGAAAATTTGATTGTGTAAAAATTTGGTAGTTTGTTTCCGTAGGTACAGAACGGCATAAAATATGTTTTTTTTAAGGTTTATGTTAAGAAGTTTATTCTGAAACTAAGTACAATAATTTCGAAAGTCTTCGGTTACAAGCCCCAGAAGTTCTTCCCACGATTTTCCCTGGTAATGAGCAACCGTATTATCACAGAATTTGTACAGCTCGGCCCGACTTTGAACCTTATATAAATCGTTAATATAAATATTAAATAATATCGGGCCACGAGCAGTCCCCTGTGAAACACCGCAACCCACTTTCAGAGGCGCCCTATTTTCAAAATAACTTTTAAACCTATTTAACTCTGTTCCTGAAAAACCAATGTTTTTAAGTTTTTTAAATAGCAAATGTGAAATGGTATCAAAGGCTTTCGCTAAGTTAACAAAGATAGAAATGGACGGAATGTTATTATCGATACAGTTGTAAACTTTTTTAATTAGTACCGCCATTGCATCATTTGTTGACTTACCCTTTTGAAAACCGTATTGATTTTTGGAAAGTATGTTGTTAGCTTCTAAATGTGCAACTATTCTTTCTTTTAAAATTTTTTAAAGTATTTTTGCCAACTAGTGCAATTGGATGATAGTTGGAGAACTCAGGCTTATCCCGGTCTCTTTAAAAATATCGGGATAAATACCTTCCATATTTTACATAAATATATAATATGTATTTTTAATGTTAAAATTTTCAGGCGTCGTTTTTACAAGCAGATGTGCATGCAACTTTTCCGAGATGCATGAAAATGATGCATGGTGTGTTCCTAGCTTCAGGCAAATATTCAAATTTGTTCGAAAACCAAAACTGACCACCACCAGATCCAACAAGCCGTTAAGAAGTCCAGGGAATACTTTTCCGATGGAGCGGATCTTTGAGATATTGATTGCTGGCTCAAAAGTCCATTATTCCAGGCGGAGACCCGTACAAATACAAGGATACTGCTCCATTAATTACCGGTTAATTGAATTAATTACTCTCATTACTTCACATTGGCCATTGTGCAGTCGCAAGACACGACCGGCGAAGCTTAGGCCTGATTGAGAATTACTGCTGCGAAGGTCGTTCCACCAAATTAGTTTTTATTCTGCTATATCTCTTTATCTGGAAAACTGGATAGGATCTTGCATACTTCTTTTTACTCACATTAATTTTAGGCTTTTGTACGCTTTATTCTAAATTCAATCGGGCAAGTTTTTTGGCACTGCGGTCGCGATTCTTCAAAAACCGTCAGAAAATCTCGCCCTTACAAAAAATCTGACGATTTTTAAACACAAGTTTACACTTAATGCTTTTTTGTCAGGACTATTTGCTAATATTCCTTAAATATGTTTATGTGTAAACAAACCTTTAAAACTTTTAACATACAGAACCATAGACATCCATGGAATATTTCGCTGTCACTGTTCAGATAAGTCACACAAATTCTGTCTTTCCTTTTACATGGTGAGAATTTTCGACGTTTATTGGTACGCATAGTAACAAGTTAGCTCCGCCATAAATTAGTCCTGCAGAATATCTTTAAAATATTAAATTTACAAAATGTTAATAAAAAAATTACGCAGTTTCTCTTACAACAATAGGGTAAATATGAAGATTGCTGTGTTTTTATTTTAAATGAGGCGATAAGTAAAAATCGTCACTTTCCAGAATTCTGACGGGTGAGATTTTCTGTCGTTTCTGAAGAATCACGACCTGCTTGTGTTTAAATATCAGCCGCCATATTGAAAATAGTTCGAAGTATCAATCTACTATTTTTAGTAAAGTCTTGCCACCCTATACGATCACGAAAAAACTGCTAGTCTTTGCAAATGTGCCAACTATCATAACCTATAGTCGAAGTGCCAGATCTTAAAATATAGGATCTCACAAAAAAATGGGCTAACAGTTTAAGATTTTCACCATAGGTAGGGGTATGTTTAGGGATACCAAAAATACAAAATTGCCACCTATAAAGTGTAGCACTACAATATGGCAACACTGTAAACATTAAAATTTTAAATGGCTTTCTTTAAAAATCAGTAAGTCCTACTTGAAAATTTTTTTCTTGGTATTTAAGCCAAAACTGACCTCTTTAAAAGGAAAATACAAAATTGTAATATGTGATCTAAAAACAACTGAAATATGTCATCCAAAAAACTCGAAGGATCATTTTTTTCGTGATTTTTAGAACGACGCCTAGGGAACAACGATTGCAATAAATTTTGTTTTTATCCTTTAAAATAATCAATCAATTATTATAAACAGAAAAAAATGAGAGTGCTACCTGAGTTCACTTTGACAAGTAATTGACGGCCATTTTAAACTCGCCTTGCAAAAACATCATAAACGCCACTATCTACTATACTATAAACGCTAGGACAATAAATCTTTTTTTGTTCGATTGGTATTTTCTTTCTACGTAAAAAAGCTCTTATACGTTTAGTTTAAAAAATTACGTTTGGGCTCTGAAATATATAGAACGCAAATTTTTTAATGGAAAGAAATGAAACAAATGACTTTTTTTTAAAAACTAATTGGTGTAAAAAACCTAACATTATAAAAAATTCAACGGGTTTAAAGTGAGTTAAAAATGAGTTTATTTGTTTTTGAGAAGTCACGTAGTTTCCAAGATATGACCCAAAAATTACCAAGTTTGCACATAAGTGCTAGACAATTGAGCTGTATAATTTGTGCTACTCCTTTGATATGATTAGTACAAGTGCTATAGATAATTTTAAGAATGTCGAAAATATAGTGGCTTCCCCAGAGATTGTCTAGGGGGGGGGGGGCTTGAGTAACATAGTCTCAGATAACCATTTTATTATTATTTTTTTAGAAAAGTTAAATCTTTAGGATTACCTATAAATTCAATGGCTCTGGGGGGGAGGCTTGAGCTCCGCCCTACCTAGGCCACTAAAAAATACAATGCTATAAAATATGAAGTATATAATGCATTACAAAACAGCAACCTTGGATTTTTTTTTCAAATCCATCTAAACCAAACGTAAATATTTTTTTTTGAATTATCCAAGTCGTCCTATCGATTAAAAAAGCTTATACTCACGTTTTTGTCTTTGGGAGTTCTACCCAGAAACATTCGTAACTTCGACAATCACCAGAAATACCTAAAATAAGAAGAAAATAAAAATATAAGAATTTATAACTCATAAATTATGGTAGCTGAGTACTTACTTTAAGAGTATAATTAAAGCCGTGGTGAAATAATCATCTTCATTGGTTTTATAAGAGAATGTGTTGCCTTACCGGGACGTGGGTATAAACCAGATCTTGTAATACGTTCGCCATGTTAGCGCAAAATTGATTATTAGAAAATTTTCACAAAAGTAGCCAACCGGATGGTGTATTCCTAAGCCAACCACCCGTTCAGTGTTTCAATCCCGTGTTGAACGCAATTAAACTAATATTTAAATTTAATGAATGAATATTGACTCAGTTTTGAAACTGCGAGCATAATGCTTTAGAAATTTACAAAATAAAAATTACAACCGGGTGGCTACTTACGATGTCGGAGTTTAATAAATTTGAGAAAGGAAAGTCATTTGAATAAATTTTTTTCTCCTCCGGCATATTATCTATAATAAAGAATGAACTTCACAACAGCTAAGAGCGTCTGACTATAAACAGCAACAAAATCAACAATCTAAGATATGCTGACGACATCGTCATAATTGCGGACTCGCTGGAGGGTCTGCAAGAGTTGGTGGATCAAGTTGCAGTAAAAAGCCCGCATTTGGGCTTAACTTAAATGTCGACAAAAAAAAATGATGATTGCCAAAGAAGAAAATATTGGTGGCGTATTAGAAGTAAATGGCCTACAGGTCGAACGTGTTGATTCGCATACAATACCTAGGTTGACAGCTCAATGACAACATGCAAGAAGTCCCTGAAAGAATCGAACAGGTTTTATTATCATTTATCATTGCTCTTCAAAATTATATCAGTTTTAGGTAGTCACGATCTAAATACAACTCTTCAATTTCGGGTGCTTGTGATTGTTGAAGTTACGAATTTTTCTGGACAGAACTCCCAGAGACAAAAACGTGAGTATGAGCTTTTTTAATAGGTAGAACGACTTAGAACGACTTTGAAAAAAAAAATCCAAGGTTGCCGTTTTGGTAATGCATTACATTACTTTATATTTTATAGCATTGTCTTTTTTAGTGGCGTAGGTAGGGCGGAGCTCAAGCCCCCCCCCCCCCCCAGAGCCATTGAATATATAGGTATTCCTAAAAATTTAACTTTCCTAAAAAAATAATAATAAAATGGTTATCTGAGACTATGTTCCTCAAGTCCCCCCCCCCTAGAAAATCTCTGCGGAAGCCATTGTATTTTCGACATTCTTAAAATTACCATAGTACTTGTACTAATCATATTAAAGGCGCAGCACAAATTATACAGCTCAATTGTCTAGCACTTATGAAATAAATTCTTTCTGCAAATTTGGTAATTTTTGGACCATATCTTGAAAACTACGTGACTTATCAAAAACAATTAAACTTATTTTTAACTCACTTTAAACCCGTTGAATTTTTTTACACCAATTATTTAAAAAAAAGTCATTTGTTTTATTTTTTTCATTAAAAAATATGTTTTCTATATATTTCAGTGCCAAAATATAATTTTAAAACTAAACGTATAAGAGTTTTTTATGTAGAAAGAAAATACCAATCGAACAAAAAAAGATTTATTGTCCTAGCGTTTATAGTGTAGTAGATAGTGGCGTTTATGATGTTTTTACAAAGCGAGTTTAAAATGGCCGTCAATTACTTGTTAAAGTGAACTCAGGTGGCACCCGCATTTTTTTTCTTTATAACAATTGCTTAAATAATTCAAAGAATAAAAACAAAATTTATGGCAATCGTTGTTCCCTAGGGGTCGTTCTAAAAATCACGAAAAAATGATCCTTCGAGGTTTTTTGGATGACATATTTCATTTGTTTTTAGGTAACATATGACAATTTTGTTATTTTTCGTTCAAAGGGGCCAGATTTAGCTTAAACACCAAGAAAACATTTTCAAGTAGGACCTACAGACTTTGGAACAAAGCCATTTAAAATTTTAATGTTTACAGTGTTGCCATATTGTAGTGCTACACTTCATAGGTGGCAATTTTGTATCTTTGGCATCCCTAAACATACCTCTATCTATGATAAAAATTTCAAAGTGTTAGCTCATTTTTTTGTGCTCACCTGCTGTTTCCATCGGTTTTATTATTTAAAACAACAAATTTGTCATTGCAGAATTTTGTCACAAAGGACGCGATTCTTCAAGCACCGTCAGAAAATCCCGCCCTCACAAAAAATCTAACGATATTTAGAAACAAGTTTAAACTAACTGCTATTTTGTTTGTATCATAATTGCTATTAAGAGTAGGGGACCGTGGTTCTTTCATTTAAGAAATTTACTAAAAAAAAATATAAAAAATTATAATTTTAAGAAATTCTTATGTTATTACTAGAAGCAGCAAATACAAGCGGAAGGTGTTGTCGGAAATGCAATTTTATCTAGTATAAGATCCAGTGAATAGCGGGGGCTTTTTTTGTATATGTCAGTAACAGTGGCGCACCAAAGAGTTTTGGTACATTTTGATATTTTCTAATTAAGAAAATCGGACTAAGCCGCTGGAAAAATTTAATTTTCTGATATAATTTAGGCCATTGCTCTTAGATCAACCCTGCCAAATTTGATAGGTTAAAAAATCTTCATGAAAATGCTGAAAAGGAATATGCAAGAAATTTAGTATCATTTTTGGTTGTTTTTTTTTTAATTTTTCTGGTAGAAGGAGTGGTTTAAGCTACACTATCACTATTTACTTATTGATAGATAATTAAATTTGCAACATTTTTTCCATTTGTCACTTTTGACAGTCTCTCACTGTTGAGGAATTATCCAAATAAAACTCTTTTTTGGAGTTTTTTGGAGGTTAGAAATCACAATTCTCGAGGATGTAGGGATGTTAAAGGGTGGACCTTCCTGAACTACTAAAATTTTGGTTTCTAATTTTTTCCTCTATTCAGAAAATTTATATCTAAATTGCCTATCCTATAAAGCTGAAAAAAATAAAGACAGTGTGTGTGTTAAAATATACATAGTGTAAGTGAAACAAAAATATTTAAAAAAAATTTAAATTGTTAAAAAAAGAAAAAACAATAAAAAATAAGTGGAAAATGTGCTGTTGAGGACAAATTTGGATATCTAAGCGATAAACGTAGGTGGAAAAATTTTTAAAAACAGTTAATATCGGTTTTGCGTTCAACGTTTTCCGCACCGGCTCTAAGGGCTCGTGCAGCACTGAAAAAATCAATTCCGCCTTTTTATTTTAAGTCAAAACAGAGCATCCAACTTATATAATTATTTTCAATGGTCTTAAGTTACTTTCGTGTAAATTGAGTTAAGTGTTTGAGTGAGACGAATGGTCTGGTTTGGGTGCAGTTTATGTATCATTTAAACTGCACTCATACTGCACTGACGCATTTTTTTGTCAGTACCGAGCCAGTGTTAGTGCACTGACTTGGTACCGTTAGTGCAACACTGCTCTCTCAGACTGGATGGAAAACAAGTTCCACATTCCAAAGAGTTAATTACAGAACCTGCAGGAAGAAGGCCGGGAAACTCATTGGCTCACCAGGCAGGACATCCAGATAATGGTTGATCTATACACCGGACACTGCAGGCCGAAAGTACCATTACACAGAATGGGTCTAAGTGAGGACACCGAATGTAGGCCCTGTATGGAGTATGATGAGACGGCCAGACATGTGCTGTGTGACTGTCCGGCCATTGCACGTCAGCGTCAACGTATCTTCGGTACACCACAGATCGACGGACTGGATCTGAATGATTCTTCACCAAAACAAGTTGCGAGCCTCTTTAAAAGGCTGAATATTCTGTAGCAACAAAAAATGTTAAAAGTGAGCCACAATAGATCCAATAGTGGTGCAGTGGACAGTGCCATACTGGCATACTCACAAACGAATCAATTAAAAAAATCAGTGTTAGTGCACTACTATTACATACATTGCGTCATGAGCTAGTCTCAATGCTCTATTGTAAAATAAAGTATAAAGAGATTCAACAAAAATAGTACATCCTCCCGAAAACATCCCTCTTAAAATAAACGGCCGCAAAGTAGTGCGGCGTTAAAATAATATTTATTATCATTATCTGAGGCATATTGCCGTTGTCAACATGACTAATAACAATCATAATTCCCGGCACACGCTTTGGATTGCGGGAACTGCGCCCCCGACTCTTCCTGATAACGGACCACAGTAAAAGCGGAAGGACCATAATTGACGGTATAGTCACATAACCCCAAGAAATAAAATATCTCAAGCTAGCAAATATTTTTTTTTAATGTAATTTTTCACTGTAACTAGTTCACTAGGTTTTGAGATATGATATTTTTTTATCCACCTTATAATATACAGGGTGGAGACTTTAAATGGCATATATTGGCCGTAGCGGGTTAAAAATTTGCTTTTTAGAAAAATCCAAAAACATGTCCACTAATACTTTTAGCAATAAAAATTTTCGGCCTAAAATTTTTGTGAACCTACCATCAGAAATGGGGTCTATTCACATATAGCACACAATCATATGTAGGAAAGCTTATCCAAAAAGAAAAACCCTCGTGATATTTTTTTATGAGATTTGTCACGTGTCAAAAATTATCAAAAAATTATTGTGTCGGACATCAAATGGATTTGTTTTTCCCTTAGAAAAAATATCGTTGGTATTATAACAGCCCGGTAGACTGCCGTTTTGATTTTAAGAGTCAAATTATGATTGAAAAAGATTCGCTCTTTAAGGCTCCAATATGCTTTCGATGCTGCGCTGATTCCGATTGCTGTCCAAGTAGTTAAAGCGATAAACTTGCTCTAAAATCTCTCCGTTGACTTCTATATTCTGCGGATTTTCTACAGATGGTATTGTCAATAATTTAATTTTTGACGTATTTAATTTTAGACCCAAGGATTAGTAGGCCCAAGCGTAAGATGTTCATATCAGGGCGCAATCGTCTGCATACTGTAGGTCAGTATTATATCTGTCTTCTGACCAATCCTCTGACTTTTAGATTTCTATCCACAATGATCGATAGGGCTGAAAGGCAAACATTGAAGAGTATAGGTGCTAAAACACAACCCTGCCTGACGCCCGTCTCCGTGGGAAAGAACTCTGAAAGAAGCTGTCCGCTTACAAGCACTCCTGCTGTATTATTTGTATGCAGATTTTCGACAATAGAGATACATTTTCTTGGAACCCCGAAACGTCTGAAAATGCGCCACAAGACGTTGCGACTGACGGAGTCGAAGGCCTTAGCTAAGTCTATAAAGTCAACGTGTAATTCAGTATGGTGTTCCCTTGCCTTTTCCTCCAGTTGTCGTAGAGAGAAGATTAAGTCGTTAGTTCCTCTGGTTGAAGCCTGGCTGCCAGGATTTTTGATAATAACTTACCTGCTATAGAAAGCAACGATATCCCCCAGTAGTTGTTGCAATCAGAAGTTGAACCTTCGTTTTTATAGATGTTTATTACATTAGTATGTTTAAAGTCCTGTGGGGCATTTTCGGTAAGCCATATTTTGTCTAGAACAGATTTCAAGGGGAATAAGGTCATCACCAGCCGCCTTAATATACACGCCCTGGAAGCAATTTCGTTAGCAACATGTCATGGTCAAGTGTGCCATGAAAATAAAGAAATACGGCCGTTTTGCGCAAGACCGTTGGATTGATGTTATTCCTGACGCCATTTTTCTTTGTTTTGATTTTAATTACGAAAGTGGTGTGTTTTTTCGGTTTTAATTTTAGTCACAGTACACACACTAAAATGTACTGTGATTTAACTTTATCTTCTATGTTTATGGCAGGCATTTATACAAAACAAAGTTGTTTATACAGAGCAAAACAAATACCTGTAAAATTTTTGGTATCATCCAGAGAAAACTTCTGCACTTTCACATCTTATTAATTTTTCGATCATTAAAATGCGATTAAAAACGCTATAAAATTACATTTTTATCTTGGGCGGCACATAATTTCATGTAAAAAAACGAAAACTGTTTGGTTTTTGAAAAATCAACACTACTATATACCATCGGCCATCGCAGTGAAAGGCATTGCGCATGCGTAAAACGACTGGTTTCAAAAATTTTTATAGCCTCCTGGATTTAGATGAATAATCTTTCTTACAAAAATTTTCATTTCAGATTTTAACAAAAAAAAATTAAAAAGAAAAAGTTCGTTTGTTTATTTAACATATATACTTAATTAAAAATATATTCAAATAGAATTGTTGACAAAATCAATAAGCAGCGAGCTTTCCCTCAAATGGTAGTAGATCCCGATCGCTAAATCTCCTTTTTTAAATTTATCAACTCCAGAGTTTAGGATATCTGCAAAGATAATTAAATCTGTCTCCGTAGAGATGCTTAATTTTCCTTCAAACTGAAGGTACATCTGCCGATTCTGCAATTTGACAGATGGTTGTCTTTTATATGTATCCTCTGTTAGATTTTTTCATCATCATTTTATCTCCTAATTCCAAGCGTACTGATGAGCACCAGAAGTGCAAAATCCGGATCTATGGCTACCATTACAGTTTTTGAGGTAAAGCTCGCTATTCATTGATTTTGTCCTTCATGCACCCTCGCTAAATCCCCCTTTTTTATAATTGTTGACTTTCAAAGTAAATGTGATAGGAAGAAGATTTTAGTAAATTTCGTTCAAATGAAAAAGTTTTGTTCTTTTTATACGAATCACGGCCTAAAAATCTTAGACAATGTTATGGCGTTTATACTATGACACTTTTCAGGAAGCAAAACACTTGTCAACCAGAAAGTCTTAAAGTTTATACTAGTTTCGATCGTAAATGGGCTGTTGCCTCTATCCCGATATTTGCGTTTTTATAGCCGTTTGTTAAAATCTATGATTCTATTGGTGATACCAGAAATTTCCCGAACAACTTCAACCAAATCGGTTAACTTGGTAAAAAATGCAAAAGTCTTTTGGCTAAAATTGTGAGTAGCAATGATTATATTTACAGAAACAGAAATGTTCCAATAGAAGGGTTTTTAAATTATTTATTAAAATACCTTTAAACACAGTACGAAATGATTAAATAATCTATAAACTCAAGAAACAAATAAATAAAAACAGTGAAGGTATATCCCAAATGTTGGCGCTAATTATTATAACAGTTTTCGTCAGTAAACGAACGTTTTGGAGAATTTTATTTCAATTGCTACTTTTTATTAAATATTTTGCCAGAAAATTCGATTCAGTATTTTTAACTGACGTTGATATTTTCAGCCAGAAAATACTTCTTGAAATAGATATGACATCGTTTTTATGACCTTTGCAAAGCCAAATAATTTTTTTATTCTGTCTGGTACCACTTAGTCCAAAATGTTAAATAACATTGTTGTTTGAAGGTGGTAAACAATGCTGAACTTGAGAATAAACTAGAGTTTCGAAATTTCATTGTTTTTACTTTTTCACAACGTTTCGAATGCTTATGTATCTGCAATCGTCATCAGGTGAATACTAACAAAACCCTAAGTCTAACTAGGCTTATATACTGGTTGGCTCCGCCCTTTCACAGTTGAAATCTGTTACCTCCGGAAAGTATGGGTTTCCAAATATCCTTGATGGTGACGCTTGTTTGAGAAAATACATTCTGGTTTCTCAGGATGAATGCTGTTTCTTTGAATTTTCGCTTGGCGACGATTTTTGCCTCTTTCCATTCCATATGATGTTGATTTTCTCAACAATTTTGAGCTTTTTTCGATCCAGTTGTGTCTCCTTGTCGAGTTTTGCGTTTGTGTTCGATAAATCGAACTTCCATGGTTCGGCTGGTTTCTCCAATGTAGATATCTCCACATTCGCATGGTACCTGGTAGATGCAGTTATTGGTGTCGTGGCGTTGTGGTTTACTTTTTGTCAATTGACTTCTTACTGTTGTGGTCGTTTTGAAGACAGTTCGAAGATGGTATTGGTTGCCTATTCTTCTTATCTTTTCTGAAATGTCTTTGACGTATGGAGTTATAAGTGTCGCCTTTCTTTCAGTATTTACGTCTGTGGACTTTGGTGTTGGTGTGGCCTGAAGAGTTTTATTGATCGTGTAGTTGGTAGTTGATTAAATAACATATTTAAGGGCCGGGTTACCCCATGAGTTAGGGTTAACCCTGGGTCAAAGTTGTAACAAGTGTTTATGCATCCAGGGTCAACTGCTAACTCGAAAGTTATCTCAGTTAATTTTTAGTTAAGTACTGTATTATATGGGACACTTTAGAGCAGGTTTATCCAATAATGTAATAGCTAATGAATAAATTTATAGTGCCTAATTTTATATCTCGTGTTTTCTTTCTAGAAAAAAATATGAACTACTAAATTTATAGATCACAAATAATCACTACCTCTCTATGTTCATAATTCATGAAACTTTTTCTCCCTAGAGAGTGTCGTTTACTTTGCCTCCTGCCAGGGGCTCGATTCTGGGCGTAATAAAACGATCATACCCTGAGAAGTGATCCATCGCACAAAAGTCATGTGAGCAACGCACGGTGGTCAATTTTCAGAAAAACGCAGTCATAACTTGAAAAATTAAAAAATTCAAAATGTGTCTAAATTTGCCCTTATATGGTTGTCAAGATACTAGGCGAATAATTGACCAAAGAAAAAAACTACGCTTTTTACGAGTTTGATATTACGCATCAGTATTCAACATCAAATTTCAAATAGAAGACCCAGGGTATGACAGTATTCAACTGTTGATATCTCGAAAACAGGTGAAGATCGACATAGAGTATGTTATATAAAAATGTTTATAATTTCAAAACAGAATGCAAAAATGCAATAATATACTAGGTGTTTCATTTGAAAGTTTCGGTTGGCATTCTTTTTAATATACCCTATATACATAAAAATATACTAGTATACTGTAACACTTATATATTGTCTCAATTACTTTGAAGTAAATTTGATTGTTCTAAACTAACATTTTTAGTTTAATTTAGCTAATTAATAAATATGTATCCATTATCTTCTTAAAAATGTCTTAAGGTAAATGTGAAAATTCACACGATCATCCTGTGGAAGGTTTTTCTTTATATCCGCGTTTTTACAAAAATCGACCACTGTGCGACGTCGTACTTTACGAGACGGTCAAGTTGGCCGTAGCATGCGCATTAGCGAGTAAAATACCCATCGGTCACGTGATGGTTTCATCCAATAGCGTACTCTGAAATCATACGAGTGACGTTTTTCACACGAGCTTTTCTACAAGTCTATACTACTGGATCTAGTCAAGAGAACGGCTTCGCTCAAAAATTGTTGTTCGAGGCAGCTCTGCGCGTGCCCATAACAGATTGGTGATTCTTCGATCGTCTCGTCACTGCTTTTAAGCGCGTTTATTGGTTGAAGCTGCTTCCCTTCTCTCAGGCGAACGATCACTTCCTATGACTTCCAGAATCGGTACCCAGGAGTTTAGTGCACTTTTCCTACCTCCACCCTGCAGATCTAATAGAGATACCGTAAGTTCCTATTGTTCATCATTTTTCTTTATTTTATCATATTTTTTTTGTTAAAAACATACTGAAATATATATTTAAACTTTTTTTTTGTACAGAGAATGGTAGTAGAAAAAATCCGATACATTCCGATAGGTTATTTTGCACTACATATTTTTTTGTACTTATTGTAAAATTTTTAAATTTTTTTGAGACATTTTTACTTTTGTTTGCGAAGTCTCCCGCAAAACAATTAAAGATTTTTAACGAAACTTTTTATCTTCGAAAACAAAAAAAGTGATGTTATTACCAGAAAAAGTAAACAAATCGACAGAAGTGAGCTGCCATTATTCCATAAGTAATGCCAACCTTCGGAAAACCCGAGAGTTTACCCGGCCGAGAGTTAAAAAAGCTTGGATAAACTCTTTTCGACTTAACTCGAGATTTAGCCCAGAGTTAGAGTTGATCGAGCGTCAGAAAACTCTGCGAGTTAACCCTTGATTGATAAACCGGCCCTAAAGCTGTCTCTCGTCGAAATTTCAGGAAAAAACTAGAACGTCTATACTACAAAATCAACATACTACGACAGGCCAGGCGTTTAGTTGCCATATAGCGAGGGAAGCAAAATGCTATCTCACACCCCTGTGAAATACGTTCATCAAGGATTATAATAACGAGGTCGCTTTGCATATCTCTACAGAGATTATCCTTGGCTTCCATCTTGTTTATACGCCCTGCAAATCTTTTTATACTAAAATTACTAAACCTATTGTATTAGGGACTTTTTTTCCGTAAACTGGAGCTATTTTAGAAACGCGGGGTTATTTTGGATATTGTGTTTTTTTAGATAAAGTTGACAGTACTGCAAAAAACTTGCCGGTTGGACGCAGCAATTTTTTTAGGTGTTGTCGTGGGGACTTATCATATCGTATCAGTGGCGGTCCCAGGGGGCAGGAGGGGCGATCGTCCCCCTCCCTTTGCTTCAGAAAAAAAAAACAACAAAGATGCTGGTGGTAACCCTAAAGGAAAATTGCAGAACGTTCCTTTAAAAACACTCTAGAATCCTTCCACAGTATTTTGTGGCAGTTTAACCTTCAATTCGTCACATGAAGAATAAACCATGACGTACTTACCGCGAAAACCACGATATTGGAAATACAGAACAGTATTATAGAGTTCCTATTTATAAACAAGTTTTAGACTGAATATATTCATACGATTTGGTAACATTGTTCATACCAAGTTTTATACAATGTAAAGGCAAAACCAAGGCAAAATTAACTAGTGTCGTTTCCAAATACTAGAAACTGTTTGATTAATCCAAAACAAAAATTCATGAACTTTTATTGGGAGAAGTCAGTATTTGGCAACAAAATTGGTCAGAAGTAGGCAAAAGCTTAAAAAATAAAAGCATATACGATAACGTTTTCGAGGCAATGAACAAGTAAGTGTGGCAATATTTTTCCGTTGATAAAATAGTTATTTAAACAACAAGGTTTGAAAACGACTCTTTGCACACGATCGAGACAGTTTGGGAGTGTGCAAAGAGGTTTTCAAACGAGTTTTTTTACGATACTTTTTATACGACTACAAATAAACAGAGACCAAAAAAATCAAATTTCAATTTAACTCGTTTTTATTAATAAAATGTATAATATTCTATTTGAAGTATCTAATCAACAAAACAAAGGAGTCGGACGGTTGCTATGGAACTCAGCCAACTTATATTGTTGGGTGACGACAACAAAAATCACAATGACGGGAGACCCTTGTGCAAAAACATAATAGTATATACGGAAAAAAAATAAAACTAAAGTAGGGTGGATAATAATAAATACTCTTAGCAACAAACCAATGAAAAACAACACAAATAAACAGATAAACAAAAGGAATAAGATCCACACAGATGATAAAGAGATCGTCAACGAGTTTGGTAAATGTTTACCAAAGGTTATAGATAGTACGCTAAAAGATTATTTTGACAACCAACTCTCTCCCAAGTGTACATATGGAAAGGTAATTCCGCTTCAACTTCTGCATCGTGAAATCGGAAATATATATAACAAAAAATCTACGGTATTTGATAATATTCCCGCGTCTTTGATAAAAACATGCAGTGAGGAGCTTTCTTGTATTCTTAATTTATCTGTCGAACAAGGAATCTTTGCTCAACCACCTAAAAAAGCAGAGATAGTGCCAATCTTTTAAAAAGGTGATCATAGCAAAATTTAAAACTATAGATTTACATATAGCACTTAGCATTTTTTGAAAGATTTTTGAAAAAACTATTTACGAAAGAAAACAAATTTCGGAAATGTTTATAACATATTTTCTAGCAGTAAACACGGCTTTCGTAAAGATGATGAGCAACCACACGTAAAATACACTTGTACTAAGAAGATACATCTTCACACTATACAACTAGTTGTATTGTTTACCTGTTAGGTATATTTGTAAACTAAGACACAAGTCCAATCCGTTCTAACAATAAATAAATTTTGGCCATACATATCTGGTAAAGAAATGTAACGAAATCATAGTGCTACAATTAAAGCAAAAGAAATATGGGCGAGAGGACCTAAACGCAAAAGATGAATTCATTTTGATGATATCTCCATCAGAATGAAAACGGATTAAAAATTATGACTCACATAAAGAAATTTGGGATACTTTAAATATAAACTTTACAAGTAAGGTTCTTGCCAGAAAAGCAGCGTTGCTTAAGAGCTTAATAGTATTTCAAATGCGTGAAAATGAAGATAAGATAAAAGATAAATTGTATAAATAATTATTATGATGCTATACTCTACACCAAAAAAATTTAGGATTGCTTTAGAAACAAGAGATAAAGTATCACTACTCGAAAATTTAAAATAAAAATCCTTAAAGAAAACGAAGCACGGAAAAGGCATTTTAGGGTAGAAAACAAATACTATTCACAAAGAAAATTCAACGTCTACTACAAAAACATTGGCAAAAGCAGTTCAAGCAGAGGAAATGAATCTTATCCAAACCGGGACAATCAGAATCATCCAAGAAGAGACAATCAAAATTATCAGAAACTAAATAGAAGAATACAATGCACAGGATATTAAAAATAGGGTCATGTGTCAACAAGGTCAGGGTGAATATAAAGATTGAAAAAATAAAAGGCGAAATAAATCATACAAAGCTGAATTTTGATAAACTAACTTCAGCTTTGTATGATCAATGATTTTTGAAAATTCCATATGGTATTTAGACAGGGATGTACGTCACACATGTGTTCAGAAAAAATCATACAACACCGACGACAGCCAAAACCACCTAAAGTTAGCTTCAAACGCCAAAACTGCAACCATAAATGGAAATGGAAACACAAAAAGAAGGATATAAAAAATTAAAAAATATTTTGCATTTATCTACAAATTTAATGTCGGTAGCTAAAATTACGAACAGTATTTTTTCATATAAATGAAGCTCTGGTCAAAAATTTTCAAGGTAAAATTACCACAAGAGACCAAAGGCACAATGATCTTACATAATTGAAAAACAACACCATGCCAGCAAAGCATATAAATGTATTGTTGAAAACTCCGTGATCACATGACATTAAAAACTTGGTCATCTTAATAAAGTTGATTTAAAAAATTCAAATAAAAAACTGAACGAATAAATTTACTAGATTACCATTTCCAAAGAAACAAAATGATACAGCAAGAAGTATTAAATATCACACACAGCGATGTTTGGGATCCATTTAGAGTAAAATATCCTGGAAGTAATCGTTATTTTATGATGTTTACACAAGGACATTCCAGATATAGCAAAACGTACCTATTACATAGCAAGAACAAATGAATATTGTAATAAAATAAATTTTTTACAATAGGACATTGGAGGAGAATATGTAGGCAATGACCGTCAAATTCATTTCCTTTATATTTAAATAAAATTCACATTAAGAGATGTTTAACGACTCCACATAGATACACCCCAACAAAATAACATTTTTGAATGTAAAAATCGATTTATAACAAAAAAAGCCAGACGTTTTTTAATTGAAGATCAACTACTTTTAATGTCTTTGACAGTTGTGCATATCGCAAATTATATTTTAAACAATTGTTCATTAAAATATTTAAATGGAAAAACACCTTTTGAGTTATGAGTTGGAAGAATTCCCTCTGTCAGATATTTGCATATTTTTAACAGAAAAGCTTACGTCTTATTAAAATGCATAATAGAATTAATTGGAAGTTAAAGTGAATAAAGAAACTTTTACGGGATATTCTGAAACATTAACAATTTGCGAATTTATATATATGCCAAAATTAAGAAGAATCATAAATAGCCGAGATGTAAAAGTTTTAAATACATTTAATGGATAATTAGAAAATAAAACATTCAATTTTTTAAAGAAGATGAAAAATACATAAATGCTAAAACACAAAAAAAAAACAACAAACAGATAAACTACGTTGATAAAGATAATGTTGATAAAGATAATCAAGATAAAAATAAAGATTAACAAGAAACCAATGACAAGAAGATCAAAATCAAAATATCAATCAAAAATATTTTTTTGGATTTGACGATGGTAATGAAGAAAAATAAAATCCAAATTATGAAGGGGAATAAAATTTTGGACCAAAGCAGAATAAAAAAACTCAAAAATATGGATAGAAGATTATGAAATGGTTAATTTTGGCGCAGGAAACAACAGTAACAAAATTTGGAAAGGTGCTATAAAAAGTTAGATAGAAGCACACATAAAACATGGATCATTGATAGGAGTGGAACTAAAATCAAACAAAAACATTGTAAGTTTATAAATAATATTTAAAGAAAAACTTGACGTTGATAAAACACTAGAAAGATAAAAAGGTCAAGTATTAACTACTCAAATACTTTTTTACCAGTAGCCCAGTTAAGTTCCAGAAGAATGCTTTTAGGAATAACAGCCCAAAAAAGGTCTATAACCGGATCAACTGGACGTTACAACAGCATTTTTAAATGGCATTATTGAAGAATAAATCTACATGGAAACTCCAAAATATCTTAAAAAATACTTACACCAAATATGTTCTGAAGAAAACCAAGAAGACGATCAAATTATGTTTATCAAAGAAAGAGAAATATTGAAAGATTGAAAAAAAAGTGCCAAGAAAGGATGGTTGCTTAAAAACTTGCATTTCAGTTTGAAACAAGTTGGTAGACAATGGTTTAAAAAGTTAGATGAAAAACTTCAAGTTTAGGACTAGAACCATCAATAGCAGATCCTTGTATCTACAGTACAACGAAAAACGGAGCAAAAGTTATAGTAGCGGTATACGTCGATGACTTAATTATAGCGTACTCTAATAAAAATGATTTTAACAAATTAAAACAAAATGTGACAACATCTTTTGAGATGAAAAGAAAGGTTAAAGTCTTGACTTGGATCATAATTTAGTCAAGAAAAAGATCAAATTAAAGTTACTCAAAAGAACTATATAAAAGATGTCGTAAATTAATTTAACATGGGAAATTGTAAGTCTGTGAAGTCATCAATGGAACTGAATTTAAAACTAGAAAAAGTAAAGTAAGCTATTTAAATCAATTGAATATTTGTTATGAAAACTCACAATATAATCAATATGCACAAGATTCAGCTAAAAAAAACATTTTGTAAGAGACGCAGTACAAAGAGGTGAAATAAAAATCGATTACAGACCAACCAAAGAAATATATGCGGACATTTTAACAAAATATTTAAGTGGCAAAAAGCATGCAGATCTAGTCAAGAATTTAGGTCTTCAGATATAGATATATTATATATACCTCATATATTTGTATTGGTAAGATAATATATTTGTAAACAAACAGTTCTTAATATCAATAAAAATGGTAAAAATTGAGTTTCATTATAAAACAGTATGTCTATCAACTTAACATAAAAAATTCTTGCTTATACCGTACAAAATCTTTGGGAGTACATCCATATATAAGTAGGCTTAAAAGTAGGGAAAATAAGGAAAATGATTCTTTTTTCAACCCCTGTATCTTAAAAACGACCCGATCAAAATGTTTGATATTTGCAAGGACAAAGTGGAAAAACATTAAAATTCCAGACAAATTTACAGTTTTTTCCTTATGTTCACGAATGGTAAATTTAAAGTTTTAATCTCGAATATTAAAGTATTCGAGAAAATGGACAACCCTTTAAATTCATGGTAGGTAGGATTCAAATTGTCGTTTTGCCACTTCAAACAGTACCCACTTTAAAACTGAACCTTATCAATCAATTTTAATTTACGTTGCTGCTATTTTGAAAACCTTATGAATTCGGACCAATTTGCTAGTTTTTGTCAGATAGGACGTTATCTTAACAGTGATTTTATATTTCGATAAACTAATAATAATTAATTTATCGCTATTATAAAATAATTTTCTTCACGTAGAAGTAGCTGAAAATTTTATTTAAAACCAAATTACTTAGTATGGAAGGACACTATCTTCTAATTTTGGTAGCATTTTATTCAATTTTTGGTAAGTTTATTTTTCTATATTTTTGAATGAAAAAATCACAATGATCAGTATTAGTAGTTCCTAAATGTTTTACCACATTTAAAAAATTATTTTTTAATCTCTATATATGTTTCATTTAACTAAACTGAGTTTTATATTCTCCTGAAAATGATAAGCGAGTAAAACACGTATAGAGAGTTCAAAAAATAAAGTTTTTTTATTATTCCTGCAAAACTAACCCTATCTTTGTTTCTAATTTAACTTGACACAGATTAGCTGATTTTTTTCGCCATGTCAAAGTCGACCTATATTTTAGCATCTTTTCTTCTAAAAAATAGAAGAAATCATCGGATCCTGTACTTAAATATGTGTGCAAGTCAAGACTTTTTTCATCTTGTGCCTTTAAATATTTTTCTCAACTTTAACGTCATGAATATATAAACTTTAATTTATTTGTTTTTTTAAATAGATACTGCTTCAATACACAAATAATAAAATAACAATCCCTCGCAAATAGGTTTATACTGCATATTGTAGTTGGACAATCAAATATACTGGAACATAAAAACTAAGGGTGAGAAAGAAATTCTGAAACATAATTGACTTGCGTACAAAAATATTTTGAAATTATTGGTCTTGGGACAAAAATCTTGTTGACCAGTTTTATTATTTACAGGGTAGATTAAATTTATTTTTATTGTGATATTAAAAAAAAACTTTTCTTTAAAGTTTATGCGAGCAAAATTTAGTAGACATTTATTTAATACAATAACATTTTAGTTTAAAGTTTTGGTACCAAAAATTGCATTTCTAGTGTAATTTCGTCTGCGGCGATTTAAGTTTTAATTTTTAATATTATCAAAAAACCACTTAATTAAAAAAAAGTTTGTAATTTTGTTTATTTCACCTTCTGAGAGTGAGTGAAGTCATAATCGATGTCCCTATACGTGGCGAAAATATTTCTACAGTTTTTATATATGACAATATTTATAAATTATAAATAATCGAATTTAAAATTTGATGCACGTTCACTAATCAAAAATGTGACAGTGACAAAAATCATTATTGTCAGTGGTGGCCAACTATCACTACCAACACAACAACCGCCAAATCGAGTTGCTCACCACTGATGAATGATAGTTACGCGTAAATAGAGACCTTTTGAACCTATAACTTTGAAGTCTTTTTACTTTATCGCTTATTTCGGGCATGCGCAGTTGCGAGGTAATAACGGAATCCCTTACTAATCAATAAAGTTTGACGTTATCTGCGGGTGAATACCGTATCTCTTATAATTGACATGATTGCCGACAGTAAAACCTTAAGTAGGAAAACAAAATTTTTAATTGATTTTTGAATGCAAATATTTTCTGTATTCTTTTTAATTATAAATATAATTGTCACTTTTTGTTTAATTATTTTCTTTGGTTAGAATTTCGTAGTTGAGTCCGATCCTTTTTCTCTGTTGTCCTTTCGAGTTTTTAAAGATTATTAATAAATAAAATTCATCGTTAAAACACAAAAATAAGATCTAAGTGGAAATTCTTTTTGTAAATCTTGACAATAATAAAGTCGTCTATAAACAAATCAAAGGTGGCGTGCCAAAACTAAAAATTCTGCCTTACAAAAAACTAAAAATTTGGAAAACTCCTAAAACTCAAAAAAAAAGTTGATCACTGTTTTTTTTTTTCGTCTTTTTATGTAATTTTTTTTTAAACACTGGCCCATTAAGGCTGGAAGGTAGCCTTGTGGTTTATAATAATTGCAATAAATTTTTAAGTTTTGTTTTATTACAAAATTGTTACCTACTACAAGTATTATACATCTTAACAAAGTCATGTTTATGGTTTTATGTTTCTCCCTATGAAATGGGGTTAGTTGCCGCAATCTATGAATTTACTTAAGGAAAACAGTCTCTTCTTGACTTGCGAAGAGCTATCATGTAAAATTTTTGATAAAAAGTTTTTTTAGCACTTTTTTCGACAAAAAGTGATGGATTTAATACCCTATTGTTTGGGTGCTTTTAGAACTTTGTGTCAATGACATTAATACATAAAAAAACTGTATTGAGTCCATAAGACACCAAATTTCTGATATTTTTTTATAAAGAAAATTACAAAAATATTATACATTTTTTAAAATTTATTAGTCTTAATAAAAAATTTAAATGAAAAGCGTTAGTCGTGGTTAATTTTGGACGACTATATTTTTTAAATACTTCTCCTGTTAAATAATAGAAAACCGACTTAATACTGTTTTCTTCTTTATAAGCGCAACTTTAATTTTTGGTTTTGGTTAGAACTAATCGCAGCCAATCCGAAATCATGTTACAGCTGCGGATGGAACATTTGGAACCCCCTAGGCGTATACAATGAATGTGGAAATCCTTTAAGTATTAATGATACTTACAACTGTGACTCTTCCAATGGTATAGAGATGGTCTGCCTTAAAACAGTTATTACCATTGACGTCAATTTAATTAATCCGAGTTTACCAAGTAAGATTATTTTACTGATTTTATAGTGGCGGGGACTAAATAATATAATGCTTTGGAAGAAGAGTGCGAAACCACAGTTTTTTTTTCAATTTAAATATTTCTAAATTACATTTGAGGACTAAGGTGGTTTTGTAAAGATGTTTCGTTTTTTATAGCGAGGCTTTTTTTGCCTCCTTATATTATAGGCTGCGAGATATTTAATCAAATATTAAGAATTCTTGGGAAAGAGAAGTGGCGTGCACTGGTTATGAAAATGCAAGACGTTCTTAAAATTGTGTCATCATCAATGTGTTTTAACTTTTAACAAAATTGTTGCTGTGCCAGTTCGTGTGGCTAAGCACAACCATGTTTGTAACTAATAAACTTAAGGGATTAGCAATAAGTTCAATAGATCCTAGAAAAATAAATCTCGTAGGCTCTGATGATGATTCGAAGTCGAAAATGCTAAGCCAACTACAAACAAAACAAAACAATTAAAGGCTGCAGGAAGAAATACAGCATTACTAGGTTGACCTCGATTCTGGATTGAAAAAGTCCACAAATATAGAAAAAAATAATATAATAAAAAAATACTTTCTGTTTAATGTAATGGCGGTGAAAGTGACATCAAATAACAGCAGTTAATTGAACAAATCCATTTTTTTAAAAGGGGGAAACATTCTCGTTTTTTTTTTTAATATTCCGACGTTTATAAACAAAGAAGGACAAAAACAATGCTAGAGTATAGAGGATTGATATTTCCGTCCTTTTAAATAAACTTGATTTTTATGGGGTCACCTCTGTCATTCATCAAAATACAGGGTGTAAACGATATGAGCGTCATTATTTAAATGGGTGATAAGAGGAGCTAAAAAAACAAGCAAAAAAGCTCATATAATATGGACGTCAAACCTTAGTGGTTTCGGAGATATAAGACTTTTCAGTAAAACACAGTTTGGCAACAATGCGCTTTTAGGTGCGAAAAAATTATAGACTGGCGCGGCGCGGCGGGCTGCCACATAAATATTAACATATGACCTTTGAGATGGTTTTTTTTTCACATTTTACAAATTCTTAATTATTTAAAAATAGTCAAAAGCAAAAAAATAAATTTGTACTTACCGAAAATTTGTTTTAGCCTCTCTTCTTGTTGTAAAAGTTTATTTAAAAGTCCTTTTCGGTATTGAAATGAAGTTTTTCTTTGAAGAGCAATGCGTATGGTCCACTTTTATTATAACACCTGTCACACAAGTTTCAAAGCTCTTTTTAATTGGCAAAAGCTCTTGTTTTATTATTTTTTTTTGGAAAACGCTTAAAAAAAATCATTCAACAAATTTTCAGCATTTGTTTGTACACTTGTAGGGCACAAAAAAAAATAAAAACATTTGTCACACAGTGTTCAAACTGTTTTTAGTTTGTAAAAACTCTTTTTTTTTATTTTAAAAGCACTCAACCGAGTAATATATCTGTATATATATCTGTCGCCATACATTTAAGCTGCAAGATTTGAGTTTCTGCGAGCTTCACCGTATACTAATAGCATGTTAGCGTATTCCTGAATGAAGAACATTTTTAATTCAGTTTAATTTCACACCAAACTGCAAAAAACTCGCGAAAATAATGGCG
The DNA here is from genome assembly GCA_963921995.1 of Oxystoma pomonae. Lineage (NCBI taxonomy): Eukaryota > Metazoa > Arthropoda > Insecta > Coleoptera > Brentidae > Oxystoma > Oxystoma pomonae. Next base: position 71,965,494 of record OY998166.1, on the reverse strand, counting down.
TCAAGTAGACTCGCGTGACTGACAACCTTCACAACGAACGAGGGAAAGGGTCGGAGGTTAGAGACTCAATCAAGTATGTAGCGAATTACGTTGTTGCCAAGATTTTTTAAATCTTTAACTCAAAATAAATCATTCTAATTTTTTTATCAATTTTTTTAAATTTAGAGGATTATTATTATTTTTATTTATTTGGAAATGGCCCTATCGTTAAATGCTTAAAGTTAGACAAGAATATTTATAAAATTCCGTTAGATATAAGCACCTAAATTTTTCAATTTTAAAGTCATCAAAATCTGTTGAGTTTTGCCCCATAAGTCATATGCACTTTTTGACTTGTTTTGACCCCCCCTTTCCTCAGGTAAAAGGATGACTATGGTATTGTTTATTCATCATGTATGTCATACATACAGACATATTCAGTAGAATTGCCTAATTTTTTTATATGTTGAAGTACTCATCCTAAGAATATTTTTCATTGCGTTAACTCTCTACCGCAATCGCACTTTTGAGTAATTTCCCAGCAAACATATCACAAGTACAAAAATAGTAGTAATTTGGAATCCGTAGCAAAAATACAAAAAAAGTGTAAATATTGCACTGGCATAAAGTACTTTAATTAGAGTACTAAAACAGTGCTTTATTTGTAATGGCACCGCAAAAGTGCAGCATCAAATAGTAAAATGCCATGTCCCAAATTTGTACTTCTTTTGTACAGTGAATATTTTACATTTTTAGTAATCCAATTTTTCCTGGGTTTTGAATTATTGTACTGACCTGATTTGCAAACCGACTAAAATCTAATTTTCTTTTTTGAATCTGCCATGACTGTCTTTTTAAAAATAAAGATTTAAATGTCAAAATGCACTGCCATCTTGAATCGGCCATATTGAACTTTTTTATTTCTTATCTGATTTAAACGAAACTTTTTCTAAATTATAAAACGTTTTTAAGACACCTAATTATGACAGAAAACCGACAGATGTCAGTCTCCATCGTGCGTAGGCCATATTGAACTTTTTTATTTTTTATCTGATTTAAACCAAACTTTTGCTGCACATAAAGCGTTTCCAACCATATCCAATTTTGATCCAAAATTAACATATGTCAGTAGCCATCTTACAAGGCCCATATTGAACTTTGTTATATTTTGCCCGATCTAAATATAGCTTTTTATACATTTTAAGGTTTTCTAATATTACTTAAATACGACGCAAAATTGACATATGTCAGTAGCCATCTTGCGTCGGTCATATTGAAGTTTCGTTTAAATCAGATAAGAAATAAAAAGATGGCAGTGCAATATTGACGTTTAAAATTTTATTTTTAAAAAGTCAGTTATGGCAAATTAAAAAAAAAAAGATAAAATTTTGGTCGGTTTGAAAAAATAAGGTCCGTACAATAATTCAAAAATTGCTAAAAAGTGTGAAAATGACGACTTTGACCTCACTTTTTGGGTACTTCTGGGAGGGGTAGAGAGTTGACGCAATAAAACAAAAATCTTCTTAGGACGAGTACTTCAACATATAAAAAAATCAGGCAATTCTACCGAATACAAATTTCCATTTAAAAAGGGCGATATTCTTTGCAGAGCAAATTCTTTTTTTTTCTCGAAGAGCAGGTTTAGATTTCCAGCACACTGCAAAGAGAAAGAACCGTGTTTTTTTAATTTATGCAGTCTAAAATGAAAAGGTTTTATTTTTACACTGTGAAAAGAATCTTAACTAAAGAACACAGATTCGATGTATAAGAAGCTCAACTTCTATGTCAACCTTTCGAGTGCAGTGATCGCAACATCCGCAAGGTTTAGATTTACAGGGAATTCAACTTATAGTGCATTTTCAGCGAGAATATAATTTGTGCGTATTAATAACGGGAAAAGCTTTCTTTTGTCTCTTTCTAATGACGTGCATGTCGCCAGAAAAAATTCCTCACCCCACAGGTTCGGGATTTTTTGTTAAAAAATTGGCTTTAAACAAAATTTCCAAAAATTTCCTGACAATCTGACATGCGCGATTATAAATCTAAATGCCACTGATGTTGAAATAACTATGCATGCAACTAAAACTTTTTGCCACTTTTAGACGATACTCTATTATCCAGAAGCTGCTCCCAGAAGTATGTAAACTACTTGGGCGCTAAAACTCCAATATGTGACTATTTTTCGGTGTTTGCTACCGAAGCTGGTACTGTTGAAATCAACGAATGCAAGACTTGTGAGGGCGACAATTGTAATAATTTTTAAAATTTTCTTTTTGATATGTCAAATATTCCTTGTTGTCAAAGATTTTACAATATCGAATACAAACTTAAAATGCATAAAATTATAAAAGGAAAGTGGATGATTTAAAAATATTGTTTTTAAGTTACATTTTAAAATTCTGATTTTTCTGCTGAAAAGTTTATTTTAAAGGGTCCAAATCTCGAATTTTAAGATATCATAAAATGTCAGACACTATACGCTTGTTGCACCATTTTTAAATAAATGGTCAGTTAGGTAAAATCTGGTTTTTATTAACATTTGTTTAAAGTATATCCAATATAATTTGAAAATTAACAAAATTGGAAATATAAAAATTAAAATTATAAATAGAAAATCTCATCTAGACCATGATCCGCCCACTGGTATGGTTCCCAACACTGAAGCCGCGTTTCCTCTTTGTATTACGAGAGTGATCCTTTGGGTAATAAAGCTATGTATTTCTTTATGTTCAGTTTTGTTTGTTAAGTCCGAGACAAGCTTTTTAGCTTCATTACCCCAAGGACCAAAGAATTCTACACTAAAGGGAATAAAAATGAAACGGCTCTCCACCTCTTTGTATTTTGCTCTTTTTAAAATTTCTCTGCTACGTGCAGCGTCCCCACTTAATTTTGATGTTTTGTCCAAATATGAAAAAGCCATGGTATCTCTGCACGTAGCGTCCCAAATCAGTGCCCTACCAGCTTTCCATCTCCTCGAAAAATACCAGGTGACTCCAGCACACTTGGAATGCCTGTAGAAACCAAGGCACGTTTTATTATATCATTGATCAACCCATGACGAAGTAAACGACCCGCACTTTTAACGCAACTTAGCCCGTATAGGCCATAAATATCTACATTTTGTGCCGCAATTGCTGGTGTGTACCTCACACACAGGTTGACCAAGACGTAAGGCGATGGAGACACGGAAAGATGGATTGTCCATAAAATTCCCCAGAGCAGCGGAAGGTAAGGCATTGACCCAAGCGTTGCTCTCATGTTGTTGAAGAGCTAAAAGACAAGCTTTTTCGGTGGAGGTCTCGCCCTTTGACAGTAAATTTTGAAAAGAAACACAACTTTCAATTTAAAATTTTTTAAAATTTTGAAAAGAAACACAACTTTTAATTTAAAATTTTTTGTGTTGTATGTTTATCCATATGGATTTCATTTGATTCTCCTAATAAATTTTTAAAATTATTAAAACCTTCATCAAAAATTTTGTCTGGAGTTTCAAAACCATATTTAAGAAGAATTAAATTTGCGAAATCAGTGACATAAGAGTCGAAACTGAGAAATGCTTAGTAACAAAGAGTTGACGTATTTCTTATACCAAAATTATTAACGTCGTCCAAAACTCTCCAGCATGGGGCACAACGAAGTAGGTATGTCATTCGTGGAACTGCAAAAGAGTGACGTAAAAGGAAATAAGCAATATGCGAGTCCAATAAAGATATATTTATTTATATAGTTATATATTTCTGATGTTTCTGTCAAAAATTAAATTTCAGACTTTTGGAAATTTATATTAAGCCCAATATTGGAACATTCCGAAATAATATATTGAAAATCATCGAATACTATGTTTGCGTCTCAAGCCAATGTGCCATCATCCAAATACCACAAATTAATATCTGATTTTAGAGACATGATAATAGGGTGTATGGCTAAACAAAATAATAAAGGACCTAAAGGATTGTCTTGTTGTATACCTCTCTGTGTTAAAATTATATTTTCATTTAAAGATAAAAACGAATGTCTTTTGTCTCATTGATTAATAAAATTAAAATATTCTGGAATAAATTGTTTCACTCTAGAAAGAATGGTGCTTCTACATAACATATTAAATGCATTATATTATTTTAAAAATAATTTTTGGAGAAGGGTAAGAACAGGACATCTACCTACGGATTGTATGCACAGCAATTTCTAATTCGCATTTTGTGCCAAAACCTAATTGAATTGGACGAAAAAAAAATCCTATTTTATCATTAGTTTTAGCACAAACAACTTTTACAGCGAGTGGACGAATGCACATACCTACGGCTATGGGTTGGATTCCACCATCTTTCTTACCCAAAGCACAAAAAGATGCTCCATATAAAATAGGACATATTAGTTTTTCAATAGAATTACCAAAAGAAGATTATGAGAAGCTGTACCAAGTTCCTCACCTACCAAATCTTTAAGATGTTGCGGTCTCAAAGCATCCAAACTACCAGCAGAACCTGGTCTAAATGATTTTAAAGCTTTTCTTATTTCTTTAAGGTATTCTCATTCGCCAAAATTTATTTGGAACAGAGGAGACGAATTGTAGCTTTGACGTCATTTTCAGAAATTTGATTTGAATTTTGGGTTAATGTAATCGGTTCTGGATTTTGTTGCATCATTGAATGACTTCTTACTCTTGAGTTGTTTTAGTTCAAAAAATTAAAATAAGGCTTCCAGTGGTAAGAATTTATTATTTTTCCAAACATTTAAGTTGTTTTTAACCAAGGCTATATTTTTCTGGAACTCTCAAAGTAGCATAAGGAAAAATAAACAAATTTTCATTTGGCACTTATCTTTGCATATATTCGGGGTGACCCAAAAAAAAAACGTTTGAAAATACCCTTAATCGCACCCGATAAAATTGAGTTTCAAAGAAGAGTAACACAATAAAAGTATTTTTTGAGGTAATACCACGAATTGGGAAATATTTTTTTACAAAAAGTCAAAATCTGGAGATCTAGATTTTTTTGCGGGGAATAGGATGTGACCTGGACTATGAACTCACCGAGTTCAGAACAAACTATATTGGAGCTACATCTTACAACATATCCATTGATTTAAATTTTTTAAATAAGTATATTTTTTGAAAAAATATCTGTTTTTTTATGGAGAAAAACTATAATTATAGAAGTTTGCAGAACGATGAAATTGGAAGACCCCTGATACTTTCTGGGAATTCGGAAATTATTTCGCATATGAAGGAATAGAGCTAAAATATTATATTAAACACCACGCGATCATACAAAGTGGAGTTAGAATTTTTACAAGCTCTCTGTGATTGCTTCAACAAGTTTCGAGTGAAAAGAGTAGCTCAGTTTACTCGATCGATGAATAAACAAATCCAAAAGAGCCCTAGATTGATTGAATAAACGAATATTTTTGTTATTTAGTGCGCCCAGGGTACACAGAATGAATAAACGGACGCGATAATTGAAGACATTTATTGGTTGGTTAGCTGATGTCTTATATAAACGAACGCGTTTTAAACCGTCATAAGACATTATAAACATGGTATTTTGCTCAGCGGTGTACCTTCCTATTTCCCGTAATATTGTTTGGTGCTTCGTGTATCTCAAATCAGTTTACAAATTAGCGTATTTTGTTGCTAAAACCAAAAAATAAAAAGGTGAATGGTTTCCCAATTAGAGGTAAACTTAAGAGCGTGGGTAACAAAATGGAAAATTTCTTGCACGATATTATGTTATACAAGGTCAATATTATATCGTTAAATAGCTATTAGTGTATTAAGAGTGCAAAGTATTACTTTGCGGCTTGAGAAAAAGTTTCACGCGTGACGCGAAGCATTAATAGCTTCTGACCTAAAAATACTCTTAACAATGCAGTGAGTTTTCAATGGTCTAGACGTGTGTTAGTGCCAGTACATGCCTATTTTATAGATTATGAGAAAGCCCTTGATGGAATCCATCACCAAAAGCTAATAGAATCTATTAAAGAAAGTGGTCTGGATGATCGTTATTTAAAGATAATTGCCAATCTATACTGGCGTCAGATTTTTAAAAGTTGATGATCAACTGTCCGGTTCAAATAAGAAGGGCTGATGCATATTGTCTCCGCTGTTATTTAGTTTCTAGAGTAATAAAATAATCAGAATGCTCTTCACAACTGCAAAGAGGATGAAATTAGCTTTGTGTTTTGGACTTCCATTGTCTATATTTTATTTATACACAACGATTCGATCAGTACAATCTTTTATCGTCCTCAGGTGCAAACTACAATCTATTCCTAACGCTACGTACTTATATACTATAAGAAATCACTTACCCGTGAAGTTTAAGAAGTTGGTTCCGCCCAAGGAAGGGCTTCCAAAAATTTGAAATTTCATTACTTGGTTTACTGAAAATACCCTGATTCTACCCAATAAAGGCAGCTTCAAGGAAAGCGACATCAGAACAGCAGTCTATCGTAAACCCACTCACACAAGACAATATTTAAATCAAGGTTCAGATCATTATGCTTCAACCAAACGAGGCATAATAAAAACTTTGTATAATAGAGTCGTTCAAATTTGTAACAATTCTCATGACTTGGAAACCGAAATATGAAACATTAAGAAGTATAATGGTTACAGCCTTAAACTTATAACATACACTATTTTTAAATTTCAGTAAACACAACAGAGATTACAAGACCAAAACTTTAATACAAAAACAGCTTTTAAATCTAATAACGCAATTCAAAGCATTCTTAATAAAATAAAACCGGACCACAAACAATCAACATAGGCGAAACAAAAAGAGCACTATCTGTTAGGCTTAAGGAACATCAGACGAATACCCAAAGAGGTGATACAACGAAATCAGGAATCGCCGAACATACATGGTCAAAACAACACCGAATGAAGTGGACAGAAGCAATGGTTTTGCACAAGGAGTCACACTGGAAGAAACGAAAATTTCTTGAAGCTGCCATTATTGGGATGAATTTCAGTAAACCAAGCGCTAAAATTTCGAATATTTGGAAGGCCCTCCTTGGGGGAGCCAACTTCTTAAACTTCTCGGTTGAGTGATTTCTCATAGTATATAAGTACATATATAAGCCTTAGGAATAGATTGTAGTTTGTACCTGAAGTCGATCGGAGATTGTACTGATTGAAACGTCATGTATAAATAAAATATAGACAATGGAAGTCCGAAACACAAAGTTAATGTCAAACACATCATTATCTCAATCTCACTATAAACCGTGTAACACTTAAGATAAGCTGACGACACTGTCAAAATTGCAACTACAATTTTTTTGTGTCTTGTCGCCATGGACATGTATAAAAAATGCACTCCGCTTCCTTATTGAGGATCCAGCCAAAAATCACTCCGCATGCAGCTGCTGCCAAAGCGATGTGACAACACCGAAGTTTCTAGACATTTTGACCTATGGTAACATTGGCGTTTGACCTGACAATTGTTGCGGACGATTTTGTGTTTTTTCATTTTTTTATTATTAAAATAACTTTAACAGTAGTGCACTTTTCAATTTTGATGTTTTTGTTTCTCAGTTTATTCAACAGGTGGCGCACACAGGTACCACGTCTCAGCGGATTACAAACTTTTTGTTTTAAATTCGAAAGCTTCAACTGCCAGGTAAAATCCTATGACTCCCTGATAATTCCTAATAAGGATGAAACAGGTCTGCAGGTTTCTGGATTATCTATTAGACATTGGAGGCCTGGTTGTAATGAAGTGAGAAACAAAAACGCTTTGTCCGATATGCCACGAGTGTTACTTTAATAATACACTATGAGAGTATACACCTTCCCCACAAAAAGGACAGATTGGTACTCACTTTATTTGTTTTTAAAGAAATTAATAATATAGAATGTTTAATAAGGCACTTAATTAATTAATTATTTAACAGCAGATATTACAAGCTGTAATCTGATGCCAAATCATTTGACTGATTTAACGTTAAGTTTAGTGGCTAGTTTTTTTAATTTTCGGACAGCGTACAGCAATTGGACATTGCCATGATGCAATTAAACCTTAGGATGAAGTCTGAAAATATTGTTTTTTTGTTCATATCAATGGTTATTGTGGTAACAGGTTGAATTTATGAGTGTCATTATAGTTTTAAGCTAAATAAAATATATCGAACAGTCAATGAACAGTTTGAAGTTGGTAGACAATGTTGAACTTGGTAGTACACTAGTGTTTCGAACTTCCGTTGTGTATATTTTTTACTTTTTCACAACGTTTCGAATGCTTATGTATCTGTTAAATTACTTGTTGACTGCGCTATTAACGATAAGACTTCGACACCTAACTTTAATTGAAAAAACGCGACAAAATATTGACATAATGCAACGTCACTGTGGATAAACCAAAAGTCGGAAATCACAAAAATATAGTATCTCACAGTTATATGATATTACTTGTTGACCAGCACCGGCCCCAGGGCGAGCCAACCAGGGCGCAACGATCCTGGGGCCCCAAAATCACTAAAACAACCCAATTAGAGGAGACAAAACTGCTTAAAAATTAAAAATTGTATTTAAAATAATTTGCCTAAAATTTTCGCCTGCGGCACTATAACACTGTTAATATTTAATATTGTAGTTCAATTTTAAACAATTTCTATCAGGAGCACTTAAATCGTCTCAAAAATAGCATTTTTACTATAATTTTCACAAAATTTTCAGTATTCAAAGTATTCAAAAATTCTCTTAAAATATTTTTATCACCGAAATTTCAAAAACGGCATTAATTTCCCAAAGTTTTCGCCTGAGGCACACTCAAAGTATTTCAAAACACTTCCTGCTTAAATTACAGATATTTTGTAGCGGCATTTAAAACTTCTCATAAATGGCTTTAGTATAAGTTTTGATTTAAATCCAGATCCGCCCCTAAATTATGATTACGTACCTAAGCGCCTATTTTTCTATCTAGAATCTATTTATATTGAATATAAGATAACCATTTAAATGCTGCTATACAAGAATCACAAGTTTTCTGCAATTTTGCGAAGTTTTGATTTTAATCCAGGTTCGCCCCTAAATTATGATTACGTACCTAATTTTTTTTATTATAAAAAATTATCTATTTATATTGAATATAAGATAGCCCTTTAAATGCTGATATACAAGAATCGCAAATTTTCTGCAATTTTGGAACCACTCGAAATAGGATCCAACAATAATATCCATATTTTTCATTATGTTTTTGTAATTTTCTTGGATTTCTGACATTCAGAGAAATTTCTGGAGTGGGGGAGGCGCCAACATCTCTAAGGCCGGCCCTGTTATTGCCTGCTATCTGACCATAAACTGTCAATATTTTTAGTTTTATTCAGTCAGTGGATATTCAGTTTTCATTCAGGCATCGCATGGATTTACACAGATCGACACCTCCGATTATAGGCCTATAATAATCGACCTCGGTTTTAGATATCTTTGATCTAACCCGGGGGCCATTTTGACAATTAATTAATGTATTAACGTTCCATTTAATGTAACTATAAAGTATACACAACATGTGGATGCCTTTGCATGATCTGAGAAACTGTGTCCTAAATAAGAATATCCATTACTTACTAGCTTACCTACAAGAGAATCCTCTGATCACCGGCCAACACACATTTTGGTGCCGGCGATTTTTTAACTGTTCCTGGGTAATTTTTGGGTGGAGAGTCCGAGATCAGATTCTGTCTATCAGATCTAGTTTTTAAAATAGGAATTATTTGCTTTTTTTTAACCTCTATATATTTTACGTTATAACTATGACTATTACCAGTAAGAAAAAAAATCACATATCATTAAATATTTATTATAAAAAGTAGCTTAACATACATTCATACTCATACTAGTCACTATCACCTACAAATTTTCTTTTATACGACTTTCTAGCATGAAGTTTACTGGTGTAGTCTCGCTGAAGGCTCCCACAGTAGTCGGCCATCATGTGGCTATCCCATCGTCTTTGATATTGATCTTTCATAGTTTTAACATCCTGATGGAATCGTTCTCTCCGTTCTTTATTACAGTCACCTAAATTTCTGGAAAGCGATCTAGGTGGCTGTGGAGGTAGTGAACTTTTATACTCATGTTACAACCGAGAATATGAAAATTTGAAAGCATAGTTTTCACTAATTATATGTAATTGTCTGCTTTGTGATTTCCAAGAAAATTTTTAACTACTTGAACAAATGAACCCCAAGCGTTAGATTCAGTCTCATTTATTGATGTGGTAAACTGTGGATGTTTAATAAGTTGCCTTATTTGAGGACCATCAAATATACCAGCTTTTAGTTTTTCCGTGATAATCCCAGGAGACTTACGTGACAAGTACCCAAAACAATTTCCATCTCGATCTAACGCTTTCACAACTTGATATGGAAGGGTGGTAGTAAAGTTTTTTCTCTCGTAACCAAAGGTTCATTCAATACGTTTTGTTTTTAGCCAATTTCTCTTAACCGAGTGCTGATCTTTAGCTTTGCTGTTCCAAAGACATAAAAAACAGGGGTATTTTGTATATCCACTTTGCTGTCCAAGAAGAAAGTTTACCATTTTCAAATAAACACAAATTGCCCACTGATGTTCTTCGTATTTAATTTGTTTCAAAACTTGTGCTATTGTTTTATACTCTCTTTAATGCTAGTAGAATTTCCAAAAGGAATTGAGGTATATTTGTTACCGTTATGTAAAAGGACACACTTTAAACTACGTTTTAAACTGTCAATGAAAAGGCGCCAATCGTCTGAAGTGAATTCTGGCAAACCCATTTTTTTTAGAGTCCTTTTATATTTTTTTTTCTGAGTGAAAAAAAGCAGCAGATCCTTTTCTCTCTTACGATAAAATGTAACATTCATGCCTGGATAAAGAAGGTTCTTTTCTTTTAATCTGGATGCAAGTAATTCAGCACACTCCTTTGAGAGGTATAGTTCTCTCACGAGATCATCGTTCAGTTCTTGTTGATTAAAACACTGCTTTAAATTCATTGTCGTTTTCTGATTGCATTCTTCTTCAGATGTTGATGTTTCAGTATCATCTTCCGGGATTTCAGGAAGACTGCTGAAGGTTGGAATGGGTATTTCCTTAGAGTGCGGTACAGGTCTTCTTGCAGAATCTATATCAGGATATGTCCATTTATGTCGATTGTTCCTATTTATGCCTTTAATATTAACGAGACAAAAATAGCAGTCATCATAATGATTACTTGGTTCCCTCCAAACCATTGGCACACCAAATTTCAGGCACATTCTGTTTCCAATTGTCCACTGTCGCAAATGTTCAACACATGTTTTACACACCACATGTGGAGCCCATGATTTATCTTGATCTCCCAAATGAATGCCAAAATAGGCAAGATAAGACCTTCTACTTTCTTTCAAAGTGTATTCGCCACATACATAATAAAAAACATCTGGATGGTTACACAGCTACGCCTGCTTGTGGATGCCATTGTTTTAGTTTTAACACTATAAAACAACGAAAATGTACAAAAAATTATGACACAACTTTATTTGCAAAAACTACACAATATACTAAGTCGAGAAGGATAAAGGTAGACAAAACATACTATGTTTCCAAAACCAATTAGTCGGTGTTGAGCAGGTATGAAGAGATCGGATCATAGGGAATTTCCAATATAAAATAGCTAATGAAATTAATAGGATTAAGTAATGCGGGTTAACCAGGTCTAGGAATATTGATTTACGGACAATTACAGGTATATTTGGCTAATTAGATCCTAGTTTTGAATACCAAATTTCTATTTTGAATTTTAAAGAGGTGTTGATTTATTTATTTTTGCCATTTATTAGAACTAAATGCAATTAGTATCTATCTCAAAAACTAGAGCTGATAGAAAAAAATCTGCTGCCAGTTTTAGAATCAGAACATTAAGTATATCTAAAATCAGTTCTTAGATCTCAGGCACCAAATTTTTTTTCTATTTTGTTGACCTGTGAATAGATGAACTCTTTTTATCTGGATTAAAGACAAATACAATACACATCATTTCACATACAAGTTGTAACATAAATTAATAGTAATAGCATATTGTACCCTAAAAGTGTCTTAAAAGGAAAAAAACCTTCTAAATGATTTAAGCACTAATTTGGATTCATCCGTGCGTAAAGCATAAAAAACTAAAACCATCTTTGATGACGCTAATCGTACGTTAAGTAGCATGTTGAATATCAACCCAATCAATTCATAAAGTAAATTTATAGCATGATATAAGGCAATTCCGCCTACTGGATAACGAGATTGCCTAATCATGCATGCAGAATTGCCACGGAAATATATCTATAAACAAACCGGATTCAGTTTTTTCTTTCGATTATGATATAGGGAGTAAGTCAAGTAAAGGCAAACATTGTTTGGACATATTTTGCGAGACGTTTCCGCAAAATCGGCAAGTTATTAGCCTGGAATGGCAGAAGCTGCAATATAGCGGAATCACTTCCGGAATCAGTCAGTCGGAGAAACGGAACGGGGTTGCGAGCAAATCATACATATTGAGAGGTTTTTCATTTAGACGATGACTTTTTAATTTTCTAGAATTTATCTATTTAAGAGTGGTACTAGGATGAATGTAAACAACTATCTATTTCAATGTCTCTAGTTACCAATTTCGCTAAATTTTTAGAAAAAATTTTAAAATGTAGAATCGAAGGTTTTCTGGAAAAAATAAAAATATTTTAATTCGAATTTTAGTACACAATCAGCATCATAAAGCTTAAATTATAAATGCGTTCGCGTTCGTAAGTTCGTAGTTGGGAGTTTAGAAAACATTATTTATAAACGCAGTTCGTTGCTGAAATTTGATTGGTCTTTCCAAGGTCAACTGAATATTATGTAAAACAGCTGACATAAAATCATAAACTAACTAAAAATCGGAAAAAATTTTACCCATTTCAAAGTGCTTCTTGTTCATAAGCATTTTATAGAAAAACCTAAAAATTTCTCTTAAAAAAAAAATAACAAACAAAATTGGCTGAAATGATAGTTGACAGTTGAAATGATTGCATTTTGATTGGTTGATGCGAAGTTCACCAACTACCAACATAAAATTTGATTATGTCTGAACTGCGGGCGCGGACGCGAAAGGAGAACGCGACCTTTTATTATAAATGGAATTAAAAATTTCAATAACGTGATCTCCAGCGCGCGGACTACGAACTTCATCTGCGGACGCGGACGCTTTTACAAATCCCGTGTAAAAGTGGTACGTGAAAAACATAGGTTGTATTTTTTAAATTGCATGGTTAACTACCGAATTATATTTTGACACTGACTTTTATATTAAGCTGGACTAAAATTTTAAAATATTGAGATTTTGTTTTTAAAATAATGTTTATATTATCATGATAAAGCCATGATTACCCTTGAAATAATTTTCCTAAATAACTGTTAAATAACTTTAGTAGAACACGTTTTTTTTTGAATTTACTAAAGACTGTAAATAACTTTGATTGAAAGAAATTGATACCACCTTATGTTTTACACACTTTACACTTTGAAAAATTACAATTTTTGCTGTTTTTTGGATAAAAATTGCAAAATAAAAATCATATATATGACACCACTTAAGATGACAGACAGATGACATAACCGAAATTTTTAGTAAACATTTGCCTTAAATCTCTAAAATACTTTTTTATAACCTCTAAAATTCTGCCCTCTCTCTCTAAATATTGTTCATTTTAACAAAGAAAAAATGTTTTTTGGCAGTACTTATTTTGAACAACTACAAAACAGTGAAAACTTGAAAAATTTGAATGTTTTATTCTAGAAATCTAAACTTTTGAAAGAAAGGTTTAAAATGTGAGGAATATCATGACATAAAAATGTGAAAACTTAGTAACAAATTGCTAAATTATGCTAAAATATTTTAAGTCTTAAATTACCATCATGGCTTGACCATTATAATAATACTAACTAATGCATAAAATAACTGTAACAAAAATCTAAAAACACAACTGAAAGAAAGCAAGGGAGTGGTTTATTGAAAGTTTCAACTGAGGAACAAGACCAAGTCCAGGTCTTGTTCCTCAGTTGAAACTTTCAATAAACCAGTCCCTTGCTTTCTTTCTATTGTGTGATCTTTTTCATAATCGTGGTTTGCTGTCTGCTAAATGTCTAGCCACGCCTCTAATTGACCAACTTAGTTAAACTTTTTCGAGAAGTTGGACTTTATCAAATAAAGAAAGAAAGGGCATTTTTTTAATTACCTGTCAGAATGAAATCCATAATGAAATGCAGAATCCATATTTTCTGTAGGTAGTGTTTGTGAAAAATCCTTATTTTTATACCGTTATCGAAAACATGGTTTTAGTAACTGTCTACAGATAACTAAAGCTTGGCTTTTTTGGTTACCGATGCAAAAACTTTTTTTTTTTGATCACAGGTGCAAAAAAAGATTTCTGTCCGTTTTTTACCCAAAGTTAAAGAAAAATAGCGGAAAATAGCAATATTGAAAAAATCTAATTATTCTTGCCTAAGAATTAAGCCATTTCCACCAGTTTTCACCAAGTATTTACGAAAAAATCATTTAAAAATATCGTCAAAATATCAAATTGTCAAAGATGTCGCAATAATGAATGTCACCAAGTAAAAAGACATCGCTATGGAAACGATTGTTATTTCATTTACCAGCCGCCTTGATTTATAGTGTAATGATGGTCTGGTTTGCGATAAGTGCATTTCGTTCGAGATTTTTAAAAATATTTTCCTGTTTTTCGTGGATTTTTTGATAAAGGTATTTAAAAAATATAGTTTTCACAGCTCGTGGCTAAACTGTGCTTTTTTTAGACGCGTTTTAAAATACCTTGCTGCGCTCGGTATTTAAACCAACGCTTGTAAAAAAAAGCACTATTTTAGCCACTAGTTGTGAAAACTACTATTTTTATTTAAAAAAAGTATGTTATTAAGCTTATTTATGTGTGTAAACAAACCTTTAAAACTTTTAACATACAAAACCATTGATAACCTTGGAATATGTCACTGGCACTGTTGAGAAAAGTCACACAAATTCTGTGATTCCTTTTACATGGTGATAATTTTCGTCACTTAAATGAATATTGGTTTGCATAGTAGCAATTTAGCTTGACCGTAAATTAAACTAGTTCTGCAGAATTCCTTTAAAATACTAAATTTTCGTCACTTTTAAATGAATATTGGTATGCATAGTAGCAATTTAGCTTGACCGTAAATTAAACTAGTTTTGCAGAATTTCTTTAAAATACTAAATTTATAAAATTTTACCAAAAAAATGACGCAGTTTTTCTAACAATGCTAGGATAAATATTAAGGAAGCTGTGTTTTTACTTTAAATAAGGAAATAAGTCAAAATTCCTAGTTTTCAGAATTGTGGAGGTTGAGATTTTCTGTCGTTTCTGAAGAATCACGATCATTATGTCCCTATGATAAACCAAAAGACCACAAGCAATAAACGCCACTGGCCAAATCGTTACACTTATATTATACGATACGATTACCAATTTTTAACTTTCTCTAACGGACAGACATCAGACAGTCAAAACTCCGCTTTCCGACAAGAAAATGACTATTGTTCTTTGTTCGTTAGCCGTCAAGATTTACAAAACGAGAACTGATAGAAGTATTGCGATCCGTGCCCATTGGAGCATAAGGGCATTAAAATAATTATGTATAATTTAATTCTTTTGCCAAACAACAAGTGGAGTATATGAACCAAACGCTGCATTGTGGGAGTGTCTGGGCAAATTATCCAATCAGATTAGGTGCCTCTCTTGGTATGTACAGTCTTTGGTTTAACTTTGCAGGAAACGGTCTATTATGTTGTTTTTATATAAAAAGTTTTTTACTTTGTAGTTGCACTAAATGAAAAAATAAAATAATCTACAAAAGAAAATAACTAACAACAAAATAGGCCTAAAGTCAACCAATTTCATAATCAACGTTACCATTAAACTATGATAAATGTAAGGATCTAAAATGTTGTAGTAATCATCAGAACAATAAGATAGATAGGGAGGTGGAGGCAATTGAGGTGTATGATTTCATCCACATTATAACTAGTATAAAACAGTAGTTTACATCCATACGAATTAAGTAAAAATATTATGATGCTCAGGTGGTGAGGCTTTTTTTACAGGGAGGTCCTAAAACTTACAAAAAATTAGGTCTATGAAGTCATTTCATTTTCTGATTAGTGCTATTCTGTTAATAGTCCTGACCCCATCTTATATCCCCGCAAAAAAAAAAAACTAGGTCCGGAGATTTTGACTTTTGATTCGTGTTTTTGGATCATTGTAGCAGTAATTTATCTTGGGTAGACTTTAAACACTCGGGCCACACTATTTTAGTGACCACCCTGTATTTTCGTATTAAAAAGCTTAAAATTTGCATTTTTTTTGTGTGTTTCCCTTGTGGAAAAAGGTTCAATATCAAAAAGTACTTGGCCAATCGCATATCGAAAGATAATTTCTTTCTGCGTTTTATGTATTATATTTTATGTCTATTAGGGGTTGCCATGTAAACCGAGATTTAAACAGGATGGTTACACCAAATTATGTATGTTTTCCAAAAAAATTCGCAGATTTAAGATTTTTTCTTTTCATTTATGTTTAGGGATTTTATTCCTTAAGCCAAGATAAACTATATTTAAATCAGTGTAATTTTCAACATTATACAGTGTCCAAAAAACGATTTTATATAATTTTTTTAAAAATATTGATCAATTTGCGGGTTTTTATTTAACTTTGAGTAAAAGTTGTTGAAATTGTGGATTGACTATAATCATATAAATGATTTCGCAAGGAAAAAACATAGCTTTCTTAAAAATTTCGTGAAAAAAGTATAGTAGACTTTTTAACTAAAAATACTCTGTTAATTGCGTCACTTACTTTTATTTTTTTTATCGCTTCTTATCCCTAAATTTGCAAAGGTCCATATGAGAAGAGTTATTCTTAGACAATACGTCTTCAATAAGATGATGGAGTGAAATTAAAATTTTTAATTCATATATTTTCTATAGTGTCAAAACACTTAACTGACGTTTTGCTCGCTGACGTTTTGCTTATGTTGTACGAGAACCTTACCTTTCTGAAGTAAAAGAAAGCCTTCTACATCTATAAACGTGTGAATCACCAACTTTTCCAAATTTTAATTTTATCTATCTTTATAACATTTACCTTTCTTCTCTTCTCCCGCCCCCCCTCTCCTTAAATAAGGAACAAATATTTTTATTGTTGAAGTATTTATTTATTTATTTTATTTATAATGTTCAGTTACAAATGGTAACGAAAAGCAGTTGCGAAATCTCCCGTCCACCCTAGTAACGCTTTTACCTACTGGACTTTGGCGTAAGGCAAGGTCTGGAAGAAACGCAGGGAGGAAGGAGAGTGGAAAATTGCTCTCCATCTTCCCAGCTTCTGCAAGAAATCTCTGAATTTTCATGAAAAAATAGTAAAATTGCTAAAGTCACACGTTACTCTTCCGGCCCCTAACGCACAAGAATTTACCGTTGAACACTTTTACCAGCGCGTAATAAAACATCACTGCATAAATCACAAAACCGTGCAAAACCACCAAAACAAAAAAAAAATAAGCAAATCTCACAAACCTTAAAACGAACAAAATAGACTGCTAATGCTTATGGGTTTTCTCCCAATAAAATAAATGACTGCCTCATGGAAGTTACAGTTTATTTCTACTGGACCCAGAGTAAACCGACTTGAGTAAAATTTGTTGTGGTTGCAAACCCAATATTTTAGTATTTGATGAATATATAACAAGCACTGCTTGACGAAATTTAAGAAAAAATATAGAACCACTGTTTCTTGAGTATTTAAAAAAATTTATTTAGAGAACTGTTCGAATCAACTTGATTTTAAAGGGGCAGTATAAACAGTGTAATGACGTGACAACTTATTTTCTCTTTATCTACGTTTTTGGTTGGTAGTAGATTCGCCATTTTCTTTATTTTCGTTTCTTGGTTTTCGAAGTTTTTGCTTAACGGGTTGTGTTTTTAATTTACTTTTTCTGTGCCCTTTTGTGTTTTTTAAAGACTGCATTATGAAGTGCTTTGTTGTCGGCTGCAACAACACCAATTATGCGAGTGGAAATACGTTTTCCTATCACAGGTAAGGGTAAATAATTCCTGTTTTTGCCAATTTTCTTTAATACTTCTGCGATCATTGCAGGCATTCTTGAAAGTGTGAGAAGGGAGTACGCACCAAGAGAGTATCCATGTCCTCTTCTTACTTGTATACTTTTGTATATCTCCACCTCACTCACAAATTTCGGGGGGTACTCAATGGTTTGGATTCCAAAAATCTCCGCACATTTCCTCGCCCTTTTCACGTCTGGGTTTACCCAACTTTTCAAATTGATAATTCACAACTTTGTGCTATTAAAATAAAGAGACAGACATATTAGCACTAAAACTTTAAATTATCAATATGAAAAGTTGGGTAAATCCAGCCTTATTTTGACTTGAGTGAAGAAGTATAGAGACATGCAGAATTTGTTCACAGCAGCAGCCCAGCAAACACTAAAAGAATATTAATATTCGAAGGATATTCATATTAGGTGATAAAAGAGTGATATAAATTTATTGTATACTATTTATATGATAAGAATATTAATTATTAATTAATATTTTTTAAAAATATTCCTGTGCTAAAAATATTTGCTTATAAAATTTAATCTAAAAAAAATCTATTAAAAAAAAAGAATATTCTACTCATGTTAACTGTACATGAAAAACCTCGTCTGTAATCAATTTTTATCACATTTATATTGTCTGTTGAAAGGCAAAATCATTAAATTTTAAGAAAAGGCGATATTAAATTCTGTGCAAGTTCTGCATTTAATTCGTTATTTTATTTTGAGAATTTTCAATTTTATATGGATAAAATTAGTGTAAAATTAATGCTAGTATGAAAATTGTATGTCTCTGTAAAAAAAGTGACTTAGTTGATTTTGCATTTAAACCGAAGATATAATCTAAAAGGAATATTCCTAGAATATTTCTGTGTTTACTGGGAGGCCTCATCTCAAGAATACATCTTGATCCATGCCCCCATGGCAAAACACTTGAGCCAGATGGTTGCCATAGGACAAACCCTTTTTCTATAGTGCATAATGTTAATTTGTACTTTTAGCACGCATGCACTTGTGAATTGTTTTCTAAAGTCATCTCTCTCAAGCACTACTACTTGCTACTACTAATTTTATAAAAACTGGAAAGAAACCTGTGAACTACAGAGTATACACCAAAATCAACATTGTTGACAGGTTACATTTTGCATAAGGTTTTTCAAAAAATTGCAATACTTAAAACTATGAGCTTAAAAACTTATTTAATCTTAATTAATTTAACCTTGTAGTTCTTATAGTTACTGAGATAGCAATAGTGTCCCATGGTAATTAGGACACCCTGTATTAGCAGTATGCCTTATGAAAAAGGGTTTATTTTTCCTAAGGCAACCATGTTGAATCGCTTATCAGCTGTGGCAGTTTTATTAAGTATCGTAATAATAAAAAAGTCTAATTATTGTTTTTCTATTTCTTTCAATAGGTTTCCACCAGATGCTACTATTAGTAGAAAGTGGTTACTGAGCAGTGGAAGAGACTCTAAGAATGTTATTAAATACCAAAGACTCTGTTCTGACCATTTTACTGAGAATGATTTTCAAATTGATGGTGGTGGGCAAAAATCTCTTCAACCAAATGCGATATCTTTAATAAATTTGCCTCCCAACACATTCATTCCCATGTCAAAGGAGACCAAAAGCAGAGTTGAGCAATTCTTGAGATCTTTAGGGTTTTTAAAAAGAACTAATTTATCAAGCACTAGAACTACAGTTAATGAAAAAGTTGACTTTGATCTGGGAGTACCCAGTACCAGCACTTCTTTACAGTGAGTTTTTTACTATAAATAACCATAGGGGTCACTCTTTTCCTTTTTCATTTTTAATATTTTTTATCAAATCTAAAGAAGTATCCCGTTTTATATTTTTTGATAATGGGTTCCTGAGAGGTATCCTATCCTGAATATTAAATAATTTTTTTAAATCCTTGTAAAAATAGTGGCAATAAATTATTTAGACAAACTCTAAAAAATATTATATATAGTTTTTCCAAAAAAAAAATATGAGTTTTTTATTTAACTTCTTTTCTTCAATTTTAAAAAAATTATATTTTTTAGTGTTGGAGATTCAGTATATAAAAACATCCTTGAAAAAAGTCCAGACAAAACACGATCTTCTACATCCTCAAGTGTAAAAAGAAAGTTTGTTAAAGCATTTCATAGTTACAGCATGTCACCAATGAACTACAGAAAAGAGATTCATGAATTTAACAAACGAGTCAAAACTTTAAAATCAAAACTTGATAGTACCCAAAGAACTAGCAAAAGAAGGAAAAGAAACATAAATTCTTTAAAAGAGATCACAACAGACTTAAAAAAAATGTTCTCTTTCAACAAACGCTATGAATCTTTTGGATACAACTTTTTCTGGCATGCCCTTAGCATTAATGAAAAGAATGCTTCTAAACAACAGAAGCAACAAAGGAATTATTAAAACTGAGTATCCAGTAGAATTGAAAAGCTTTGCAATGACCTTGCAATTCTATAGCTCAAAGGCCTATAATTATGCGAGAAAAACAACAACAAAAAAAGCACACCTAGCACCATAAGGGCTTGGTTATCAAAAGTGAATTGCACGGTTTCACTAACCACTATGTGGATGTGGGAAGCCACAGAAGTTTTAGTTTTGATGGTAGTTGGAGTGAACGACAATTTCAAAATACCCATTGGATATTTCTTTGTCAACAAATTAACAGGAGTAGAAAAAGCAAATCTTGTTAAACAAGCATTACTGAAATTGGAGGAAACTAAAATTGAAATACTATCTGTAACTTGTGATGGTCCACATGTGCATTTTAAGATGATGTCAGAATTGGGATGCAAAGTTAATGATCCAGAAAACCTAACAACCTATTTTTACCACCCAGTTGATATTAAAAAACAAGAAAAAAGAAAAATACATGTCATATTAGATATATGCCATATGATTAAATTGTTGAGAAACAATTGGGCAGCTACACAAGTTTTTCTAGACTCTGGCAATCAAATTAAATGGAATTATATTGAAAAGCTTTACGCCTTGCAGGATGAGGCTGGTCTGTACTTTGGCAATAAATTGAGAAAAAAGTACATTGAATGGAAACAACATAAAATGAAAGTAAGTTATTTTAAATATTGGTAAAGATTTTAATTTATAATAATATTTTATTCACAATAGGTATCTAAGAATAAAGTTAAGGATCTTGTTAAGGGAGAGGGTGAAATAAAAAAGAGGCATGGTTTTTTTTAAATCCTTAGCCTATAACTCTTCTTATTGTAATTGACAGTATTATACATTAATATATTTTTTTTAACTTTTACGTGAATTTAGCAGCCCAAACTTTAAGCAAAAGTATTGCAGATGCCATTGAATTTCTGTGCAAAGAAGATGCCATGCCTACCGTCCAGTTTATCAGAAAAATTAATGATTTGTTTGATCTTCTTAATACCAGAAATCGATTTGGTAAAGGTATGAACACACCAATGAGATCAGAAAATGAATTCTATTGGAGACCAAGAGTGGAAGAGACGTTAACTACTTAAGAAAGCTAAAATTATCATCTGGTCAGCTTGTATATACATCAAGGAAACAGGTTCCAATTCTTGGATTTATCGTCTCAACAAAATCATTGTTGAGTATCTTTCATGCTGAGTGAAAAGAGAAAAAAAGGCTTTTTTATCTCTTAACGTATAAGTTTTCACAAGACCACCTAGAACTTTCCTTCTTTGGTATCAGGTTAGTAAATAATTAAAATTTGATATATTCTAATGAAGCTTGACAATATCTTTTAATTAATTATTAATTCATAACGTAATTCCTGTGAGGCACTTAGTAGAAAAACTCTTAGTTTTTTTGTTAAAAATAATTGTTCTTAAATCTGCATTATCTGTAACTATACTATCATTTTATTTCTTTCAGAATTCGTCATGGCCCAAACAATAATCCATCAGCTCTGGAGTTCTTCTACATTTACCGTAGAATGTTAGCACATATTAATATTAAGAGTTACACAGGAAATTGTTTACCACAGGATGCCACCACAATATTCTCTGTAACAAGCACAAGAGATATTACTAACATTCACCAACTAAGAAGTCGTGACACTGATGACACTGTTTCTGAACTGGAAGAAAAACTAAACATAATGCTGCCTTCAAGTTTTAATGAGTTTTCAGAAAATATTGTTTGTTATATTGCTGGGTTTGTGGTAAAGTCAAGTAAAAAAAAATTAACATGTCTCAAATGTATTGAAGTCCTAACATCATTTGGAGATGAGTGGGATACTACAACAAAATTTATAATTAGAAAAGATAGAGGAGGGCTTTTATATCCATCCAAAAGTGTACAAAAAATCTGTGAGAAAGATAGAAAAGAAGATTCAAAACACTATTAAGATTGTGGGTGGCTTGCCCGCTCATGATATTTTAATTAAATTATTATTTAGGGAAACAAAAAATTTTGTTACTGATGCCAATTTATTCCCCTCATTAATTGATCATGTCTTTGATTATGCTTCTTGTGAAAATAATCATATTAAGCTTTTAGTTGAAGCAATCATTAAAACATACAGCACTTTGAGGAGTCATAGCGCTGCAAATAAAATTAATGAAAGTATATCTGGAGAAAAGGTCCGAAAAGTTTTAACAAAGCTTGTACTGTTTAAACGTTAATATATTATTAATATATAATATTTATATATTATCTTTAATTAAAAATAAGTAGTTTCTGTTTGTAAATAAGTTACTTTTAAGTATTTTTTGTATTGTAACTTTTTTGATGGTATTTTGTAAATAATTATTTTCTACAAATAAAATTTTTTTTCATTTAAGCTAATTGTAAGATATGTTATATAAAATTGAAAGTATATTAAGGCTGGGTTTATACAGGCAAATAAAAATTAAAATAACAAAAACAAATAATTTTGGTTTATACAGCTGAATGAAAATAACTTTGCAGAATGGTTTAACGATCCTATTTTTAATTTTCTTGTAGCTCTATGTTTACGGATTGGGGGATCTTGTTAATGAAATGTCCTTTTTTTGAAATACTAATGTTTCACAAAATTTATATAAAAATAAATTTTGCGAAACGTTGGCATTTCAAAAAAGGACGTTTCATTAACAAAATCCCTTGACCGATAAACATACACCTTCTAGAAAATAAAAATAACTGAACCAATCAGCACACAGCTTCAATAATTGAAATAATTAAACTAAACCAAACCAAAAAGGGCAAAAAAACCTGAAAAACACCCATTTAAATGATAAAAACAAATGAAAGTGAGGTTATGCGCAAATATTTTTTCAGATAATAAAATTTGCCCATTTTTTATTTTTATTTCTGCTCTATAAACGCCTACACTATTTTCCATAAGCTCAACTTTTATTTCAATTATTATTTTTATTTTCCTGATTAAACCCAGCCGATTTTTTTTAAGGGGTCATCCATAAACTGGTGTAGGTACTTAAAGAAGGGGAACTTTTTTTACTAAAGTTTGTATATTGTTAAAAAAATTGCAAATTTATTATGCCAGAGCCTTTTTTACAATTAGTGTTATTTGTGGTTCTCAGTTGGTAGTTATAAGGATTTTGGTGCATTGCCAACTGCTTCTGGCACTAAACTGTCAAATACATGAAGCAGTTATTTCTTAAAACAACATTTATTTATTATTTTTTGGTTATAAGGTTTGTGTCAAATCCCCAACAACCCAAAAATGTATTTATTTGCCTTCGCGGTATATTATTAGTATTTTTTATATACGCTATTCTTTAATTCGTGCTGAATCATATATCATTTAGGCGAAGATGGTCATGTTTGCGCGGTTTGTGAATTTGCCGGTATCAGTTTTACACTATAATAGCTTGCTTGTTTAAAAAATAACAGCGTACATCGGTTACAGCGCAAAATTTATACCGAGAAAAGCTGCTTTTTAAGATACCGCGCGCTACAAGTTAATCGCCTTCGACAAGGTGTGCAAAAACCTAAGCAAACCAGCTGGGTGTATGTAAGAAACCTTTGTTTTCAACTAATTATTTAAAATTAATTTTAAACTTATATGTAAGAGGCTTTTTTCTTGATTTAAGAGAGCAGTAATCTCCCTGAATAAACTTAAAAGTGCGATACTATACGTTCCTATACGTTGACTTAAAAAACGGGCTGGAATACCCAATTGAAGCCAAAAAAGACCTGTAATTTGCTGTTTTTGTAATTACCGGGTGGGCCATAAAAAACCGCACAAAAGTTATTTCGCTATAACTTTTAAATTATTTAACCGACTTTTACAAAATTAGTGGTATTGTGTAGATAATTAATAAGGTTTTTTGCTGCGCACTAAAAATATAACGCCATCTTGAAATTAAAAATGGCGCATTAAAGCAAACAAAAGCCTTTTTTTTATTCTCCATGATTCAATGTCGTCAATTTTTTTTTTAATTTTTAGTATTTTTTTCTGAAACTACCATTCATGCTTATTTAAAAAATTTGGATAAACTCTTTGTGAGATGTTAAATTTTATTTTGGTATCACTTTTCAAATCCATCTCTTAGTTTTTTTGGTTTTCGTTAATTCTTAACCGATTTTTACATAACAAACGTTGTTGGACGGGGTTTGGTAAAAAGTCTATAAAAGGCCTATTTGCCAGACAAAAGCCGACCCTTCTCTAAAAACTAAAAATTAAAAGATAAAATTGTCAAATAGTAAAAAGAAGAAGTTGGAATAAAAGCTTTTATTTTATTAACTCAGCCATACTAAAGTTAAGAATGGTCTATTTCTTTTAAAAAGTATAATAAATTACAGCTTTTTTCTTTGCAACAAGGTTTGTTTTGTAAAAATCGGTTAAGAAATAAGAAAGCTACGGTAAAAAAATAATGATGAAAACCGAAAAAACCAAGAGATGGATTTAAAAAATGATACCAAAATAAAATCTAATATCACAAAAAGCGTTTATCCGACTTTGAAGAATAATGGTTTTTTAAATAATCATGAATGGTAGTTTAAGAAAAAAAAAATAAAAATTAAAAAAAAAATACAAAATTGCAAACGACGAGCTAAAAAAAAACTTTTGATTGTTTTCATGCGCCATTTTAAATTTCAAGATGGCGACTTTTTTTAGTATGCAACACAAAACCTTATTAATTATCTACACAATAGTGCCAACTTTGTAAAAATCGGTTAAGAAATTAGAAAGTTACGGTAAAACATTAATGATGAAAACTGAAAAACCTAAGAGATTTGAAAAATGATACCAAAATAAAAACTAATATCTCAAAAAGTGTTTATCCGATTTTGATGAATCATAGATTTTTAAAATAAACATGAATGTTGGTTTAAGAAAAAAAAAACTAAAAATTAAAACAGAATTGAGAACATTAAAAACAACGAGATAAAAAAGGCCTTGGTTTGTTTTAGTGCGCCATTTTAAATTTCAATATGGCAACATTTTTTTGGTACGCAGCAAAAAACCTTATTAATTATCTACACAATAGCGCCAATTTTGTAAAAATCGGTTTAGTACTTTAAATGTTATAGCGAAAAAACTTTTTTCCGGCTTTTTATGGCCCACACGGTAAAATACTTGAAAATATCTATTTTGAACAAAAAAATCAACCAAATCGTGATTGTTTTGAATTTAAAGCAGATAAACCACCTCTTGGCGGTGGTCTATAATATACGATGATTTCACTAAAAATACAACATCCCGTGTAATTTTAACAGTTCTCAGATTTCTTGTTCCCGATTTTATTAATTTTTACGGATCATTTGGACTGTTTTAAGAAAAAATGGCCTTACGCATCTCATTCCAGTGCATTTTGACGTCCACCAAGATAAACACATCTTATGAGTTGCGGTATAGTTCGGCTTAAAATCAATTTTTAGATACCATATATATGTCAGCCTTCAAACCAAACTTTTCTTAAACTATAGTCCTTAGTAAATATCTCCTGAGTCTATATTTTCAAAATAATATGCGTGTCTTACCATCCACAAAGGGTTATTAATTGTTAGAAATTATGGTTATCAGAATGAGAAATAAATTCCCATAGTGGACTTAAATATAAATAAAAAGAGAGTTTTACCAACAGAAAACTGTTGGATTTTTTGCCTTCTCCATCAGTACTACCACTGACTGGTTTCAGACACAGTCCATCCACCAGTCGGGCTTTCTACTTTGACGAATCGATAGCAAAAAAACGATCTTTATAAAATACACCGAAGTACCACGAGAATACACACCGGGTGCGTCTAGTCTCCAAGTCGCACCCAGTACGCAGTGCGTGTAGTCTCCATGTCGCACCCGGTATGTATTCTCGTGGTGCTCTGGTGTATTTTATAAAGTTCGTTTTTTTTGCTATCGATTCGTCATAGTAGAAAGCTCGACTGGTGGGTGGACTGTGTCTGAAACCAGTCAGTGGTAGAACTGGTGGAGGAGGCGCAAAATCCAACAGTTTTCTGTTGGTAAAACTCTCTTTTTATTTATATTTAACTCCACTATGGACATTGGGAATTTATTTCTCATTCTGTTAACTAATGTTGGGCCGAACATTTGTCCATGACTTGTTGATTATATCGCTCATATTATTCGACTATAAAAACTTATGTCGCCTGATGATCTCTAACAAGAGTCAAACACGTGTCTGCGTCTAGTCTCCAAGTCCAACTGGTGGATGGACTGTGTCTTAAACCAGTCAGTGGAAAACTGGTGGAGAAGGCGAAAAATCCAACAGTTTTCTGTTGGTAAAACTTTATTTTTAATTATGGTTATGTTTATATGTTATTCCCTGTACAAAAATCGTACTGTTTATAAAAATAACCATAATTTTCAACAAATTAGGTACAGGGTAAATTTTTGATTAATAGTAAAAAATACAGTAATAAAAATAGAGTAATAAAAACGATTCGAAACTGGAGGAACAGCACCCAAAAAATGATCAAACTGAAATTGTTAAATTAGCAATCCTTACCGTGCTGTATTATGCTGGCGACATTGAGTTAAAAGTTCTATAACTTCGAATTTATAAACTTTCTGTTCACAGTTACTGCGGAAAAAAATCAACGTACAGAAAGCCATTGTCATCTTGCCGTCGTCTTTAACCAGACCTACTCGGCTTGCCTTGCAAACAAAATACCCTAGTTTGTACCACGTGATTTTGTTAACTTCAGTTGTCGCATTCGTGGTTAACTCTTGCTTTTTTGAATTGATTGAACTTTAAAATAACCCCAAAAAAATTTACGAAAATTTGAGGATAGTCTTTTTTTTTCAATTTTTCCAGCAAACACAACCTCGCGGGCTACGCCGAAATGGCAAATGAAAAGTTTATAAATCCAAAATAAAGCCAGGCAGTAAAAGCATGGCTGTAGCCATATAACTCTGATATACTAAAACGGACCTGCCCTTGCAAGAAAAAAAATTGATGAATTTTAAAAGACCGATAAAAGGAAAAAAAAATAAAAATTTAGGTTTTACTAGAGACACAATTTATTTCATAAGATATATCATCATAAACGTAGAATTAAATTGAAAGAAAAAGGCAAAATTTACATATAGGCTCAGGAAGAAAAACATAAAAAGAAATTACCAAAAAAGAAAATAGGCAATTTAAAAAGGTGGAATATAAGCCATAGCGCTTCCATGAATTCAAAAGTGCCCTCCTACATATTTCAGAAATTCAATCACAACTCCCGCCTCAAAAAATATATTTCAGCGATTGTAACTCCCCTTGAGGATTTCACATCGAAAGTCCTATTTATTTTGATACCTCCACAAAAGCCATTTAGAGAAAAAAAGCCGTTTAGGAGGAAAACTCTTATCGCGAAAAACTTAGGCCAGTTAAAAGTGCAATAGAAATCGGCGCTAATAACACAGTTCTGCATCGTGAAACTTCTTCTCCGAAGTTTTTTCAGGCTTTTGTGTCTACTGTGGTGTACTGAATTGTAAAATGCAGCTTAAGTGACATATTGCATGCTTAGTTCACATAAAATCGGATTCTTCAACTAGATCTTTGTAAAAACAAAAGATCAAAAGATCTTGGATGGAAGAAACGAAAATTCAAACTTGGATGAGCATCCCACAGGGAACACCCAAAGAACCAAAGCGAAAAGAGAAATGATTAAACGATGTTTCGCCCTGGGCTCATCAGTGGTTTCACTGGTCACCCTCCCCAAACATCATTAAATACCATCATACACTTTGATATCCAACCTTGAATCACTCACAAATAGGCATCGTTCCGCACTGGTACTTATTTAAGTCACCTGATACGGGTTCGTCCTGTCGTGTTAATATTTCCAATAGGGTTTTGCTCCTAAGGCAATTCAAATAAAAAGCAAAGAATTTAAAAAATCACCAAATCAATTACTTCAATCGAAAATAATCCAAAAACAAAAGATCAAATGATCTTGAGTGAAAAAAAACGAAAATTCAAACTTGGATGAGCATCCCACAAGGAACACACAAAGGATCAAAGCGAAAAGAGAAATGATTAAACGATGTTTCGCCTGTGCGTGGTTTTCTCTTTTTTGTTTTAATCATCTTAGGAGAGCATAACCCTATTGAAAATATTAACACGGCATGAAGAACCCGTATCAGTTGTTTGTGAGTGATTCAAAGTTGGAAATCAAAGTGTATGAAACATCGTTTAGTCATTTCTCTTTTTGCTTTTGTCCTTTGTGTGTTCCTTGTGGGATGCTCATCCAAGTTTGAATTTTCGTTTTTTCCCACCCAAGATCTTTTGATCTTTTGTTTTTAACTCCTTTTTTTTATTTTCCTAATGTTTCTCCCTTGGCATTTCCAACATTCAAGTTAAGATCCAATTGCAAACTTTTGACTCCAATTTCATTTAAGAACTCTTGCAGGCTTTCCAGTATCGTCAGCAAATCTTAGGTTGTTGATTTTTATGCCGTTTAGACTCAGCTCGTCGTTTAATATTTTATTACTGTAGATTGAACAACAGCGAAGAATTTGAACTATCTGGTTCCAGTATAGTATCACGATCATCCAGAACAACTTCTTCAAGAGAGAAAATATATTCTCTTTTCTCTCTTTTTAGTTCGATGCAGAGTTATACAGAGAGTACTAAATAAAACCAGCGGCGTACTGAGAAAAAGTGGGGCTCGGGGCGGTATCTTCTATATACTTATATTAGTTTTATTTGACAGAAACACAATATTATATCCTAAAATTTTTATAAATATGATAAATTTAAGCCAACTAAAAAAGCTGAAAAAATTAATTTTTTAAATCTTTTTTTTTATACCTTCATCAAAAACATGATTTTAGTAACTAAAGCATGACTTTTTTGGTTACCAACGCAAAAAAAGATTTCTGTCCGTTTTTTACCCAAAATAGCGGAAAATAGTAATATTAATAAAAAAATTTAATTATTCTTGCCTAAAAATTAGCGATTTCCACCAGTTTTCACCAAGTTTTTACAAAAAAATCATTTGAAAACATCGTCAAAGTATCAAACTGTCAAAGATTAAATGTTGCAACAATGAACGTCAAGGTATTAAAAAATAGTGTTAACAACCCGCGGCTAAACTGTGCTTTTTTTAGTCACGTTTTTAAATACCTTGCTGCGCTCGTTATTTAAACCAACGCTTGCAAAAAAGGACTATTTTAATTTTAGCCACTAAGAGTTGTGAAAACTACTATTTTTCTACCATTTACCGTTACAAACGCTTGCATACCTTCATTAAATTCTATGTTTTTAGCCACTTCGATCTCAATGGATAAAATCGCCGAACATGTTATCCGTTCTTGGCTCGTAAGCTCATTGTGGAGCGCAAAAAATTTTTAATCAATTTTAATTTCGAAAAACTGCGCTTACATGTAGCGTTTGAAACACATAATGTAATAAATAGTTTCAGATTTAAAAAAAGAATAGAAACTGAAACGCAAAATTCATATTTAACAATAAATTTAGGAAAATCTGAACAACTCCAAGATGAAGAATAATTTTTATTACCAAAAAATCAATTTAAGATATTCAGAAATATGTTTGATTTTAACAAAGGGGTGGTAAAACTAATGAAATCAAAAATATATTTTTTAGGGTTTCAATCTTGGGAACAATAACTTTCTTCGAGTAATCAAATAAGCATGTAAGATTTTTATGTCTTTAACAATTTTGTCAGTTTTTTTACTACACATTCTATTTCAAATTATTAAACAAAAATTAAACTATAACTTGGATCTATTTTTGAAATAGAAAGTCCGTGGTTGAAGCACTTCTCTCCTAGACGGATGCTAGACAGACAGAGAGAAATTTGCGTACCAGAACACCGGATATCTTTTTCTATAATTTTAGGTATACCTATTTATGCATGAATGATGATGAGTTCTGGCTTTTACCGGTTTTCCAGAAAGCGGCCACCCCTGCATGCGTATACTTGGTGCTTTTATCTTATCCCTGCCAAAAAAACCGCGTTCAATCTCTTAGAACATGAATTACGAATTTTTTCTATCAATTTTGACGAGCATACGGCATAAAAACTCACCAAATTTCATAAGAACCTATGCGGTTTTCGTACCTGGGATAACTTAGAGTAGGTTTTTGGATAATTGTGTACATGTGAGATCCCAAGGGGGCCCCCCGTAACCCGGAGCTTGGGGCGGACCGCCCCCCCGTCAGTACGCCACTGAATAAAACCATCCTACCCTGATTTAACTTACCCTCCATTATAAATTAAATCGGACCAGTTTTATGACATTGTAAATGATATTTCCATTTAGTTTCTGTGTTTAAATATCAGTTCCCATATTAAAATGGGTCCGGAGAATTAAGAATGAACAGTAACATTAAAAAAAAAAAGTATTATCCTTTTTCTTTGCCTATTATTTCTATTGCCCTAACGAAAAAAGAATAGAAGGCGTATGTGGAAAATATACATTATATAAAAAGAAGCGCATATCTGGATTGGATGAGCGCGGAAATTCATGGAAGATACCGAAACGTTGGAGCCATAACTGTGCGGCAAAATCCGACGGGATGCTGTATCATGGAATAGTAATGAGATCTTATAGAAGGGGGTGTGTGCGTAATATCTGTGGATATATTAAATGTTTTCTTTAATAAGACGTAAGACGATCTGGATAATTCTACGAGAAAGGTGCTGCAGAATGGGAATGCATATTTCTCAAACACAAACTGCACATGAAGCATAATTTTATTTATAGGATGTACAGCTAAATGTTATCCTTAAGGAGCACTTGTTTTTATTTTTTTAATTGCAAGTTTGCGATTTGTTTTATTACAAAGTCTCAAAGTAAACAATAAAAACTTGAATCAAAAATAAATCGGTAAATGATATTTAAAATCGTATATCTTTTTCAAAAAATGGATAAAACGTACCTTACCAAACATATTTAAAAAAATTCCAAATAACTTTTTTTCGCCATGTTTGCAATTTGTGGCATTTTTGTCACACAATATCTTTTAAATCCTTAATTTCTATAAAAACAGGATGTTTAATTTACTTGCGACCATTACAAGTTTTGATATAATGATCGCGATTCTTCAGAAACGACAGATTACTCGTCACAATTCCGAAAACTGGCAATTTTTACTTATTACCTCATTTAAAATAAAAACACAGCGTCCTAAATATTTATCCTAACCTTGTAAGAGAAACTGCGTCATTTTTATTACAAGCTTTTATTATTTAACTCGCAATGTATCTAAGTATATGTATGTATATATAAGGTGGACAAAAAAACCGTACATTTTTTTTCGGCTGTGGTTTTGATACCGCATGATTTTTAAATTTCCTCATTTTTAACACCCCTGCCAAAATTGTGTGTGCTTCACTATACTCGATTTTGGACATTGGCCATAAAGACACGTCTTTGTCGTGCACAGAGAGGTATCAGTTATAAAAATCGGACAAGATATAAAGCTCAACGTCAACGAAGTGAGTGATGTTTTAACCCTTTGTAAAACATAGGTCTAAAAACCTCTAGTTTTTGTTCTACTAGGAATTTGTTAAATCTCGTCCGATTCTTTAGACTTTGAGCTCCGCGGGAAGCTAAGGCTCTGGCCGATATACTCTATCTGTCAAATTTGACATTTTATGAAAATCCGTAAAGTCGCATGCTTTTGAAACTTATATATTTTTCACTACTTCTTGCCAAACGTTTTTGCAAACCAATGTACCTGATTTAAATTATCCGGAGGGTCACGTCTTTTGAAAGAGGGATCATTCGTAAAAATCGGACAAGAACTAAGAAAGTTTTGCTTGACGAAAGAGGTGCTGTATTTAAACCTGTGGAAAATAGATAAAATGCAGAAAGTTTTTATTTTATTGATTTTTTTTAACTTATCCGAATTTGTTATTTTATGCAGTGTCCAGAAAACTAAAATGGCGTACTAGATTGGATTTAATAGAATAGTGCTTTTAGGTGCACTGTTTACAGGGTTAAAAACAGCACCTAATTCGTTAAGCAATCCGATTTTTGCGAATGATACCTCTTTGATCGGACGAGATTTAAGAAATCCCTAGTAGAACAAAAACTGGAGGTTTTTAGATATATGTTTTACAAGGGGTTAAAACACCACTTCATTCGTTGGCGTTGAGCTTTATTCCTTCTTATCCGATTTTTAGAAGTAATACGTCTGTGTGCACGATAAAAACGTGTCTTTATGACAAATGTCTAAAATCGAGTACAGTGGCGCACATAAAACTTTGACGGGGGGTGTTAAAAATGGGGAAATTTAAAACTCATAGGCCATCTTGGATTTTAGCGAATTGTCAATTTTGACAAAAGTTTCATATAGTCCGAAGCTTTAGCTTTTCGCAGAAACTAAAATCACAAAAATCAAACATACGGCAGAGAAACTACAGGCGGTTTTTTTTGACCCACCTTATATATATGTAACGAACGAACTAGATATGTTTGTTCAGGTGGAATCTTGCAACTTAATTTTGACCAACTTCCCGACATCCGATCGGCTTCAAATTTGGCGTGGTTATATAGTAGCGGTAAAAACACAAGAATATAGTGTGATGAAATTGACAGCTCCCCCTTACTCGAAGGGGGTGGAGGGAGGTACAGTTGAAGTATGCCCGATTACGTTGAAATTTGGTGTGTTGGGGCACTTGGGGATAGAGATAACGAATTTCTAATCAGATTTTGAAAATTCAGTATGGCGGATTCAAGATGAACGATTTTTGGTCATCTTTTTCAATTTTAACTAACCTATACAGAGCCGATAACTTCAAATTTGGCATGCATTTATAGTTCCGGTGAAAATAAAATAATATGTCAGTATTAGGCACCCCATCCCCCCTACGAGAGCAGTGGAGGGGGGAAAACACCTAAGTTTGTCCTATTTCAACCAAAATTGGTCTATGGGGGCTTTTGGGGATAAGGAATATGAATTTTTGATTTTAAAAATTCAATATGGCGGATTCAAGATGGACGATTTTCGGTCATGTTTGCTAACCAATTTTAACTGACTGATCCATATCCGATTGTGTTTAATTTTGGTATGTGTTTATAGTTCCGGTAAAAATACAATAATATGGTATTCTCAGGTACCGACCTCCCTTTAACGAGGAAAGTAGAGGGGGAAAAAGATTTAGTTTGTTCGATTTCAATGATATATAGGGGTTTTTAATGAGGAGGGATTATGAATTTTTGATCAGATTTAAAAATGTGAATATGGCAAATGGGGAAAAGGATTTAGTTTGTTCGATTTAAATTAAAATTGGCATACAAAATCTAACCTAAAAAATAATTTTTTATTAAAAACAAACTTTTAAAGAACAAGCTTTTGTTAAATGCACTAAAAAAAAGAAAATAATTTTTTACCTTTCTTATCCCCTAATAAAAGGTGACACAGAGAAAACTACAAAGGAAGAACTAAACTCTTCTTCTATTCGAATGATAAACATAATGCTTTCATCTAAAGAAGCTGAAAATTAGTGAGATTTCCGTGCTTTCTAAGTCTTTGAAAATGTCCTTAGGTTATAGACTAACACCACTGTTTCTTAGGTGAATCGTCGATGTGACTAATATACGATGCCTAAAGTTAAAATTTTTAATTTGCGCCAATCGGTTTTATTATGGTGTAAGAAAGATAAAAAATTATAGATAAAAAATTATTTTCTACTTTTGAGTGCATTTAATAAAAGCTAGTTCTTTAATAGTAGTTTTAAAAACTGGTGGCTAAAATAGTGCTTTTTTACAAGCGTTGGTTTAAATAACGAACGCAGCGAGGTATTTAAGAATGCGAGTAAAAAAAAACACAGTTTAGCCGCGATTTGTTTACAGTTTTTTTTTTAAAACCTTTATCAAAAAATTCAAGAAAAGCAGGAAAATACTTTTAAACATTGCAAACTAAGAGAACTTCTCGCAACACATCATTTTTACACTTTAAATCAATTTGATGAACAATTTGATATTTTGACGATATTTTTAAATAATTTTTTCGTAAATACTTGGTGAAAACTGGCGGAAATGGCTTAATTCTTAGGCAAGAATAATTTGATTTTTTCAGTGTTACTATTTTCCGCTATTTCTCTTTAACTTTGGGTAAAAAATGGACAGAAATCTTTTTTTGCACCCGTGATCAAAAAAAAAGTGTTTTGGCATTGGTAACCAAAAAAACAGTTTTTTGGCATCGGTAACCAAAAAAGGCAAGCTTTAGTTATCTGCAGGCAGTTACTAAAATCATGTTTTTGATGAAGGTATAAAAAAAGTTTTTCTTAATAAATATAATAAACATTTTGTAAATTTTTAAGATATTCTTCAGGACTAGTTTTACGGCGGAGCTAAATTGCTACTACACGTACCAATAAACGTCAAAAAGGGTAGAAAATTTTCTCCATGTAAAAGAAAAGATAGAATTTGTGTTACTTTTCTGAACAGTGTTTATACAGAAAAATAAGCTTAATAAAATACATTTAAAAACAAGGACCAAAACGAACGCTGTCGGTAATATTATTTTCGCAGGAGCATCTACATTTTTTAAAAATATTTTAAAGATATTCTTTAGGACTAGTGCCTTGTCCATCAAAATTTTAAAAAAATGCCGCCGCATCTTTCTGAATTTGATAAAGCTCATATCTTAGCAAAACTAGACGGTGGTTGGTCTATATTCGGCAAGTAGTTGTTCATTATGGGAGAAGCAAGTCTACGATAGTAAACATAAAAAACCTACTTCAAGAGAAGGGAACTATCCACCGAAAGAAAGGCACTGGTTTGACGAAAGTTACTAGCCCAGAGAAAGACCAAGAAGCAATCAATTTTGTGGAAAATTATCCGTTTGCCAAAGCGAAAGAAGTAAAAATTTAATCAAATTTTCCAAGATCCATAACAACATTAGGCGGGAGGATTAAACGTTTGAGGCTGAGGTGCCGTATTGCGGCAAAAAAAATTAAACTAAGTGAGGAAAAGAGGCAGTCTCGATGAATTTTTGCTTTGAATTATTCTCTGAGGGACGCAGAATTTTGGCAGCAGGTGGTTTTCACAGATGTGAAGATTTTTAAGTCCAACAGCGATAAAAAAAATGATTTATCGACCGCCAAGAACTCCAAGAACTCGATACGATATATTGCTAGAAACGAAGACCGGGCGGGAAGATTTTCGGTAACTGTTTGGAGCTGGATATCGGCTTGAGGAAATGGCGTTCTATTTAGATTTAATGGGCGATTTACAGCCGAAGTTTACGTAATATGCTGGAAAATGTAATGCTTCCAGGGGTGAGAGTCCCTTATCCAGATCATTTTGTATTCCAACAAGATAACTGTCTAGTTCATAAGGTCAGAATTCCACGATAAAAATATCGAAGTTTTGCCTTGGCCTGCAACAACTCCTGATGCGAATCCAATAGAGACGTTTGGGGACTTATCGTAAAGAAATTAGCAAGTTTTAATATCATTCCCCGGAATTCAGAACATCTAATTGAACTCATCGTAAGGGCATATAGGAAAGGTATTGTTGCAAATCCAAACTTATTTAAAAACTTCCAGCCAATTCAATTCCCAGAAGACTTCAAAACATCATTACAGAAAACGGTGCAATGACGCGCTATTAAAAATAAGTATTTTTTTATATGCTTTTAATTTTGCTATTTTTTTAAATTTTATTTATTTCTTGATCTGGTCTTTTAATTATTTTAACCTAGTAACTTTCGTCAAACCGGTACCCTGCTTTCGAGGGACAATTCCTTCCTCGTGAAATCGATGTATTATGCTTTCTATCGTAGACCTGCTTCTTTCATAATCAGCTAGTCGAATATACCAATTACTGTGTGTAGCTTTTGTTTAGTTAATAAAATATTTTTGCTTTTTTTAAATTTGGTTTTTATTTTTAGTGGCCTTATATTATGAATTAGTAAAAAATAAACAAGCCGTCTCCTTATAGAAAATTTATATATATGCCAAAAATATAACCTAAAATGACAAAGTCAAAAAGTCAGTGTTGTACCAGTTTTATATGCAGAGAAGTGTACGTTTGCGGTTACTAGTGCGATACGAATAAATGTTTGCGAAAAGCCTCTGATATACCTATAACAAAAAATAGATTTTACTTATTTCACAAAAATTACACAGATGCTTGATTATGAGTAAAACCTGTCCCCTAATAACAAATCGCAAAATAAGCGTAAATAAGTACCTCTTATCGCTCACACTTGCGACACTCGATTATTATTGAATCATAGAGAGCATAATGTTGTCCGTTCGACCCCATCATAATCACAGTAGGAGTGTTCGTACATGGAAATAAAGTGTTCCTACATAGTTGATAACTTCAAGGGTGTATACGGGGAGCGTCAGGAAAAGATGAAGTCTATATTTTTTTAATAAGAATACACAAAAACATTAACTACTTTAAGAAAAGATTGAATATGCAACAAAAATCTTTAGGTAGAGAATCTTTTGGTTTTAACCGAAGATTTTGTATGCTGTGGCCAGACTGGTATTAATTCATAAGAAAAACAAATCGTACGATGCTCCAAATAGTTATAGATCTCTTTTGATTACTTGAAACTATCGCAAAACTGTACGGACAGTTTATTAAACAAAGAATCAAAAAAGACGTGGAAGAACCGGGTTTGGGTTTAGGAAAATAAAATCAACTGTTCAAAGCCCTGAGGCGGAGAAGAAGCATGATGGAGATCGTCGTAAACGTCAAAAACTCTGCATTTTGGAATAAAATGGTAAGAAAATGATAGATCTAAAAATATCGCAGTACCTAATTAATATTGTAGGAGGAAAGATACATAATTCATGAAAGAAACGAAAATAAATAACATCTCATCACAAAATGGAACAAATATCTGAACGCAAAATCTTCGGAGAAAACATCCAATATAGCAAACATCCTGTACGCTGCCCCTATACAGGGTTCCTAAGCAAATCCTTAGGGGGCCAAGCAGCCGTGTATAAGACGCAGACAAACGGAAAAGCACATTAGGCAGAAAAGGATGGACATGGGGCGATGTTGTCACTACATCTTACACGTAGTAAATCCATTCCAGGTTGTTGTTTTCTAATGTTTTCCATTTTCCTACCTTTAGGACTGGAATAAAATTTTTTTTTGCTCGACTTTAATACCAAACTGATGAAATATATCGTAAAAAAAATATTTTTCGGCTTTTCATTTTGTAACCATTGTCCTTACGCACTGTTTACAGGCTGGGGACTGAGACACATGCAAATGCCTAACCTAAAGCGTTCATACACGGCCGGAGAAATCGACTGAGATATTTCCGTAGAAACTTTATCAAGCAAATAGGACGGGTTGACGCCTTCGAACGTCCAACCAGGATTTTGCACTTTGATTCGAAATCAAAAAGGAGGAACAGTCAGATGTGGGGCCGTGCACAAATTACGTAACGGTGATTTTACCAATTTTTGACCCCCTCCCTATGTAATGTTTTGTAACGGTTTGGCACGCCACTCCCCTAATATTACGTAACAATTTCAAGACCACTACCCCCCCCCCCAAAAAAAAAAAACTTTTCACTTATTTTCATTCCAAATTTTCTTAGTTTCACACAAATGCAAACGCTGTCGAAAACCCCCCTCCCCCCTACGTAACGTTTTGTAACCCCCCTCCCCCCTATGACCATTACGTAATTTGTGCACGGCCCCTGTAGTTCCAGTGGAGGAGGGCGAGAAAATCGATATTTTTTTCTTAAAAATTATACACTTTAGACCTATTTCTTTGCGTTCCCGAAATTACGTAATTTTTGAAAAAAAATTGTAAGCGGCGCCAATTTATTTCGTGCTTTGTTTTTCTAACATTTTTGCGTTCGGCTAATTTAATTGAAAAATTTTTGCCTGCGGCGCCCTTTATCTTCTCACTCGAAACCAAGATCCCCCGTTTTAGGAAAACTGATCCCGTCTCTGTTTCTAAACTTTTCCGAATAAAAGTAAAGTATGACCATGGGGGAAATAATTTTTTTCTACGGTATGACGAAAATTTCGAGAAAGTTAAAGAAAAAAATACAAAAAGTGGCAGATCTCAAGTTTTCCGTAAAAACAACGTTTTTTGTAAAGAAACAGAGCAAAATAAATCTTTTCACCCCTTTTTGGGTGTTACAAATATTGGCAGCCCCTTATTTTTCGCTTTTACCCTTCCTCTAGTTTTGAAGAATTGGTTCGCTACATGTTTCGAGATCATGTCATAAAACACCTCGAAAATATCAAATGTAGTGTAGGGCCAGCTTTATTTAAAATCAATAATATCGCAAGCAAAAAGCTCTGCAGGAAAAACAGCGCCGTTTATTGATTTCTTTGGCTGCTAGTGCTAGCTGCATGGTTTGGCCGTTTCCGGATAGATGTCACTAGTAGAACGAATGGAAAGAAATTTAATTAAAAGCGAAGATATTTCTTTCTAATGTTAACAACCTCAGGAGTTTATCGCTCAGTATCGTAAATAATGGACCCTGCCGCCTCCTTTAAGCAAGAAAAAGCTGTGGTTTGGACCTGAGAACATCTAATTTTTTCCTCGATCATCTCATGGTGTGGCCGCCATCTAGCGGAATTTGCAGACATCTTGTCAACGGTTATTATTGCAACTATGATTTATGCTCACAATGAAAGAGTGGCGACAATTTTTTCTCATGAAAGCAGTCCGGAGATAATAACAAACTGGCACCATTGCTTAATATACCTGTTTCTTTTGTGCGCGCAAAACTTTCTATGCCATTTCTGTTTGATTTATTAAAATCCTATGCCTGAAGAAAATCTTAGGAACCCTGTATAAGAAGAATCTACTGAAATATCCCAGTAAAATAAAATAATCCCAAACAAAAGCGATTTTATGGGTCACATTTGCTACAAGCGAAGCTCTACAGGAAGTTGCAGAAATACCTCCAATTGATCTTTTAATCAAAGAATTCAATTTTTATTTAAAAACCTAGACCCAGACGCAAGAGAAATGGTAATATAGAACACAAAAAAAGATGAGTGGACAAACAGACTGTTCTCAAACATTGAAAGGTGGACCTCACGTCAACATAGACTACTAAATCACCATCTTACCCAAATCGTAACAGATCATGAATATTTCAGCACATAAAGTAGCATTTACACAGGCGAATATTCCTTTGATCTTCGAAATGCCCACAAACATTCGCGCGAATTATTTATTTAAAGATTTGCGAAAAAGGTTCGGGCCAAAAGGTTCGGGGTTCGGGTAAAACGTTCGTGATGTTCGGACAAAATTTGCTGAAAGAAATATTTGGAATAAAATAAAAATTAGAAAAATTATTTACTGTAAATCATTGAACTGAATTGTAATATAAAAATTAAATTTTAAAACTTTTGGACGGAAAAACGATTTAACGCACTTGATAAAAAATAATGAGGATTACCTTATTTAATTTTGTGGAGTTTTGGTGGTGGCGTTTGGTGGTGGGGTTTGGTGATGAGGTTTGGTAGTGGGGTTTGATGAGTTTACACTTAATTAAGCAAAACCAAAAAAGTACTAAAGCGTAATAGCAACAATTAGGTACAAACTTATTTAGTAGATATCTACCAACCAACCAACAGCCTACCACCCAGAAAATAATAATTTTTCGCTTTCCGTCGGCTTTCACTATTTAATCGAAAAATTAAATAAAATATGTTTGGTGTTCCAATTTAATTTGAAGAATTGAGGTCAGTGATGTGAGACCCAAAATATTATCTATTCCCACTTTCAAAAATATATTTCCAAAAAATTTGCCCGAATGTTCGTGGCAAATGTTCGCTGCAAATGTTCGTTGCAAATTTTTGAGTATTAGGGCAGACGTTCGTCGAAAAAGGTTCGCCAGATTTGGCCCGAATTTTCCGACGAACCTATTCTCTCTCTAAATTTTTATCCATCCGCTTTAAGTTGCCTTTTTTGAAAGCTCAATCATATATTTTTATTGCATTTAAAGGGTTTACAGAAACGAACGGGTCACGACAAGAAATTTTTGTGACGTCGCTCAATCCCACAATCTAATAAAACAAGAAATAGTGAGGTTATCTTTACTGGCAACGGCCAACAAATACGTCAAGATTGTATGGTGGCGCGACGTCACAAAAGTTTCTGGTCGTGGCCTGCTGGTTTTTTCAGGCCCTGACTCACCCTATACGTCAAATTATTCTTCCCGCTTATCATCGAATAAAGCGTGGGGTCGCGCCCCCGAATAATTCGACAGAACAATCGCTGATTCAATTTGGATTTTTTAGGTGTGACGATTATTCCGATTATTTGACGCCAAGTAAGCACTTGTCCCCGCTAGATTTAATGAAATATGGCCTCTTGGGGAAAGCTCAAGCACCGGTTTAGGGCGTGCAGGCCCCAAAATGTCTAATAGGGTAATAACGTGCAAGAAACCGGCGTTTTTTAAAATTAAGTTTCTTGGTGAGCAATGTATTAGCTTCTATTCTATTATTTTATTTATCTATTAACTTTTATTTTGAAAAGGGCCGTTTAAAAAACTCAAAAATAATAGATATAGTAACAAAACCAATTATCGCCAAAAAAATTTACAAAACCCATTTGAATAGGGTTAACAATTCCTTTTATAAAATTGGAATAGATTAAATATAACTTGTAGGAATAACAGGATTTTCAGTCCAAAAGTAAAACTAATTTATTAAAAACCAAGCTTTTGGAACGTTTTGTACATTAAGAACATCCATAATAATTTTGTTTTAAATAGTCAAATGGTACACGCCTTATATGAGTTTAATTTACTTTATCTTTGGTTTTCTCTTCATACATTTGTAATTTTCAAGTCCTTTTAATTTTTTGATGAATATAATGATAATTGTATAAATATATAATTTCGGCTATAATTTCTAGCCAGATTTTAAGTTAAAAAAAGTATAACTGGCAGCGCCTTCTTCTTTAATTTTTTAATCTTTTGCCAGAGTGCACAGGGAAAACTAAACATCAGAATTAGCTGAAATTTTGCAGCGGTTATCATTTTTAAATGCTTAACAAAAATATCTGAAGGATTTAAAAAAATTCTCAATTATTTTTTCTTCAAAATAAAAGCTCTGGTGCTGTTATCTATACCAAAAGCCTCAAAATAATTGCGGTTTAGAGCAAACCCGATTTACAAAAAAAATATAGAAATACTTACAATTTCCTTTGGATTACATTTTTCCTTTTTATATTTCTTTGCTTTAGCGAAAATAAAAACTATTAATCACACTTCATTGAATTTGGGAGACACACGCAGTTCAAGTGTTGACCGAAAGATCGCAGAATTTATACGATTCCATGGTAACTGCAGGTGTTTTGTCAACAAACTTTAAATCAGGCCGCAGTGGGACAGAAGAGTATTTTTACGTTTTCTGACAGCAAACTATTCGGGGTTATGTTTATCTTTCAAAAATGTGTTTACAAAATCATTGTTCTAAAACAAATATGAACCCACTCCGCGTGTATGGTCGCCCGCCGAAAAAGGCCTAGCGCTGCACGGGCATTACCCCGAGTCTATCAAAGAACCAAGAGAACTTTACTGGCTCGCTGGAATTACTAGGAATTCGCATAGAAACATTCGGCGCCCATAACCCCACATAATTTTGTTTTTATTTTGATTCCACCATTTTTTAAAAATTTAAATTATTGCGGCATAGTTATTTGCAAGTGTACTAGTGAAATCTCGGAGTGCAAAGGATAGATTTTAGAACCTCAGTTTCAAAAACACACGGATACTTGAGTACTAACAAAACAGGTCAGTAAATCTCCATTTAGAGGTTGGAAAGACTTGCTAGTCGTTGACGCTCCTGTTTAAAATAGAATACGATTATTTCGTCTAGCGCCAGTAGCCGACTTTTAAATCTGCATGCTTTTAAGTTAACCTATTGTCGGTATCAGCTAGCAGGAATGTTTCCAATTCAATTATAAATGCACCTGTAAATGCAACCTTAAACATTACACCCACTTACTTTAATCCGTAGTTTGGTAGCGTTTTATTAGCAGGTAATTCTGCAATAAATGGTATTCTTTTATTTTAGTATTTTACTTTTTTATTCAATTATAAATGCACCTGTAAATGCAACCTTAAACATTACACCCACTTACTTTAATCCGTAGTTTGGTAGCGTTTTATTAGCAGGTAATTCTGCAATAAATGGTATTCTTTTATTTTAGTATTTTACTTTTTTTAGCGGCGCAGAACGCGAAAAGTCAAAATAAGTAACTTAACCCCAAATTTTTACCCGGTGCTAAAAAATCTCCGGTGTCCCACTATGGATAAACATAAATAAAGTGTCCGCGTTGCCATGGAAAACAAATTCAATGACGTAAAATTTCGCAAAAAAATCAGGTCGACAGTGTTGCTAAAAACAATTCCCCAGATTGTAATCACGACCTTAAATTAACAGGGGCAGGAGGGTTGAAAATATTGCCTGGTACATGAGAGAAAAAGAAACGCACCATCTATCTACGATAATGGTCTGAAGTAAGGATTTACAAGTCTCCGCGATATTTTTCATGGCATTTTAATATCGCCTTATCTATTTGGTATAGCTGACAAGAACAAGGCGAGGCCGCCTTTAATCGTGTCCGCGTTTATTGTATTTTCTTAAATATTTCATGTCGCGTATAGAGAGACGAACGAACATCCCGGGGGGTATGTAAGAGGATAATTCATGTCACTTACCAGAATCGACGGAGCTTTGTGATGGCAGTTATATTGGTATCACTTAAATTGGTAGCTACGCGCTCTTGTCGCCCGCCCGGTCGAACGTCCCAGAATTCCCTGATAGATGGAGGAGCTTATCCCCCCCGTCTAGGGCGTAGGTATAGTTGGAGAACAAAGAAAAAGGGGGCCACGTAAAAACCTTATATTTAACTCGCAGAACTAAGCAGCAGACACTTCTATTCAAACTCTAATTTAAAAATGCGTTAATTTTTTTCGAGTCGAGTCAACGAAAAATGAGTAAACACTTCGGTCAATAATATTATTAAGCACATTTTTTAATCATTTCCCGATGTGGACTCGTTTAAAATTCATATTTTTTATAGCGGGTTCTTGCCGCCCGCCGTAGCGCAGTGGGCAGCATATCTGCCTGCCGCACGGGTTCGAATCCCGGCTAGGTGCATGGATATTTTGTGAAAAAAAAAATGATTGCTCTCAGATTTTGCACATATTAAGCTTGAGGGCCCCTAATATGTCCTAAAAATAACATAAGCGAGTTTGCAACTTACCATTTGATATAAATATTACAAAATCACTCTAACTTTGTCATCATTTGACAAAACAATCACCTGTTGGTTTTGGTTTGATGTTGATTATGCTTGAATTCCTTAAAGAGCCTTGCCCAATCTCTTACAGCTGAGCCATATCAAGTGTGAATTGTCTTGCCTGTATCTTTGTGCATTTTTAGTCCGTAAGTTCCACATTTCAGTGTAGGCTACATTTAAACTAGCAGTTAGCGTTAATCATCCGTTTCTTAACAGATGGTTAGGGTGTTTATTGGTGGATATGGGCATTTTAAGCCCTTTTATTCGTCAACCAGCAAAGAAAATTCTTTACCTCAGCCATGAAAATTTGTCAACTGTCAAAAATCATAGAAAAATACTACAGAATCTTTCATTTTAGTTCTGACACACTGAAAACTTAGTTCAAATGTACCACGGAAACTTGGTAACATTTCAAGAGAACCGGGTGGGTTCAAGAATACGACCTTCTTTCACCGAGAGAAAACCTTTCTATCGGGAATGCTCTCACAAGAAAAGTTTTCTCTCGATAGAAGGTTCACCTCCTATGACTTCAAGGATCGGCACCCTGCCAGTTCGTGTGTTTATAAATTTGTTGTTTCTTGTTTGTAAGTAATTTATTATATCTTTTATTTTTCGCCTTATAAGTATATTTTAGATTTGTACCTCAAAAAGTAAGTAAGTAAAAAAGGTTTTTAGCTCTCTACTCGTTTGTTTTATCTACTCTGTCGCCCGATTTTTTGAATTAGACAAATATTTTTTATGTTTTTTATTAACACGAGTTGGCAACAGGAAGAGTCTAAATATTATTAAATGTAGTAGCCCCTGTAAAATTTTAGTCCATTTATTATTTTTAGACAAATAACATATTTTCTCAACATTTTCTT
The DNA here is from genome assembly GCA_963921995.1 of Oxystoma pomonae. Lineage (NCBI taxonomy): Eukaryota > Metazoa > Arthropoda > Insecta > Coleoptera > Brentidae > Oxystoma > Oxystoma pomonae. Next base: position 71,920,872 of record OY998166.1, on the reverse strand, counting down.
CTGTAAAAATTCTTGCTCAGCAGGACTTTGTTTAATTTTTGCTAGTTTTATTAAAAAAAAAAATTGTGTAGATTGGGTCAAGTGATAACCAAGTGTTGTAATTATTAAAGATCCTTTGTGGCTTTTTTCAAAACTTATGTGTTAAATTACACTAGTTAAAAATCAAGAAAAGCATATTTTTAGAGTGAATTTGTCAACTAAAAAAATCTATATTTAGGACACAAAATATGTACCTATGGGTATAGAAGGCGATCTGACGACTTAGGGCTCTATTATAACTTTTTTGCTACCGTTGCGCCTCTAGTGACTCGGTCTCGAAGCTTGAATTAGGGTAGCGGTGCTGGCGCCGGAAAATTTTAGCGCAGGGAGCAGCGTATCTGCTTGCCACACGGAAGGTCCCGGGTTCGAATCCCGGCTAAATTCACTTTGCTTCACTTTGCTAACACTGGGCATTGATCCTGTAATGGATAGAAAGTCCCAGTATAAAAAAAAGGTTCTTCTTTTCTACATTCTTTTTTAAGTTATTTAGCTTTTTTATTTTAGTCACAGTCCACAAATTTCAAAACATAGTACAAATAAACAACAATGCCAAAAAATAAAAGCGAAGGTCATTGATTTCACTAATAGAACAGGAATTGCTTACCCAAATAAAGGCAATGCTTTTCAAAATTAATATAATATATAGATTTATTTGCAAAAAAAAATATATTCATTTTTGTATTGTTGTGAAACCATCTTTGATTCCAGTATCTTACCCCTTATCCCCAATTATGTAGTTTACTTAGCAAAATATCCATGTTTACACTGTCAAATGCACTACTTAAATCCGAAGACTTGATTGCGGGATGGGACTACTCGGCGCCGCCGTTTCGGCGCCAAGCCGTTTTGACGCATGGATAAAATTTCGCAATTTTTAAGGCACTAAAGCGTGTGATTTTCATTACTTTTGAATGTGTCGGTAGGATTTTTTTTTAGAACAGTGGTATTTTTATAAATTGAAACAAAATAATACTTTAAAGCTTGTATTCTATATAAAACAACACTGCTTTGATATTTTTGGAAACGAGCAAACGGAATCTGTTTTTGCTGGACTCTCTCATTTTCGAAATAAAATAAACTCTGCTAACAATAGTAAAAAATCTTACCTGGCTTTTTCTTTACCTTGAAATCTGTAACAGCAATTTTTAAATTTTTTTATTTTTTAAAAAAATGCACCAAATTTTGAAAAATCCTTTGGATACGGTTGTAGATTTTTATAAATCCTATTATCTGATAACAAAAAAGTTATGATTTTTTTCTTTGTAGGCAATGTTCTGTCGGAATTCTGAAGCGCGAAGGTCACGTAATTTAGTAGGACCAAGGAAACTGAAGTGAGCTCGATTGGAGTATTGGAATTCAGGTTCCGCATAGCCACCGGCCACTTGTCTAATGAAACGTTCGGCCAATAAATTGATACATGTCAATTGATAAAAATAACACGGAAATTTGATATTTTTTTGATGTTGAATAATGTTTTTTCTTTGAGTCTTTTTCATTTCGAAACAAAACCTTTTAAAGAAGCATTAATAAATTGTTACGTTCCCAATAAGTTATACTTTCCTCTACGTATGGTGTTCGCACCATGTTCTGAACACTGCACAATCTCACTCGAAATGGTATTAGTGATGCCATCTATTGTTGATCTTTCAAAAAAATAGCAAAGGAGTGTTGTCAAATCTATGCCGTTTTTGTGACCTTAAGCAATTTTCTTGGGGGCTTATGTCCATCAATAACTTGTCTCAACAAATAGCTGGCTTTTCGTACATTATTTACGGCATCTATAAACTTCCAGACTGACGGGTTGGGTTGGGTTGGTTTGTGTTGGGTTGTTGTGTTGACTAGAATAAAATTCCCATATTATATAATTCACATTTTCAAAAAAGCATTCTTTCCAAACGTTTCCGGAGGATTTCGGCGCCGAAACCTTCGGGCGCCGAAACGGAAAAAGGATTCGTGCCGAAAGAGCTCGGCGCCGACACGGCTTGGCGCCGAAATGTCCTAGACCCTTTGATACGGGTGGGGGATAAAGGACATTTTCCCAACTAATATTAAAAGCGATTCCCAAGTTACGTGAAACTTTGAACTTTTTGTTATTGTTGCTTGAAGAAATTAGAAATACAAAATGTTTTCCAACTGAACCTTCATATTTCCCAACTACAAGCAACTGAAACAAGGTATCGCCGGTGTGCCTTCTACACCTTTATCCTGTTCAGTATTATATATAAGACTTAAAAATTCACAGGTGGCATAATAAATATGACGTGCTGTCGTTGGTTCTTTTGTTCTAGTTACTCGCGTTTGTAAAGCATTTGCTGCGCTCGTTTTTTAAAAACTCGCTGGTGAAAAAAAAAATACTTTATAAGTATTACCCGTCACGTATACGCTAATTAAAAAAAACAACAACCGAAATGTAAAGAACAGAATTACAAGGACTCTAAAAACATCCCGCACGCCTGTGTTTTTAAAAATATAGGTAACGAATTTACACCCGTATTATTGATCTTCTAGAGACTAATAATCCGCAAATTTGTCGTGAGGCAGCTAATACAAATTGTCAATCCAGAGGAATCCGGGCCAGTCTTCCGGGTTTGCATCTGATTTACTGTGAAAACACGACGAGAAAACAGCAATAAAGGGCACCCGCCGGGTGGACTTCCATGTTCCGGAGGTGATTAGAAAGCCCAATGAGGGTCGGCGTTAGTTCAGAAATTCATTAAAAAGTGCCAGCCCTGTTGGATCCCGTTTAATCTGCATAATCGGAAATATCGACATTGATTTTGTAATCTTTTAGGACGGTTTTCTGCTTTAAAAATGTCATTTTTCGAACATCTAGGGCGAAAAAAGCTTAATTGGGATCGATGTTCGTCAGAAATTCGTTGGGGGTATTAAGCGCGATCGAATGGTTTTAATTGAACGTGATTGCCCCGGAACGGAAGTTTTCTAAAAAACAGAACTGGATTATTTTTGTTTTTTGAGTAGACGGATGTTTTAAAAGATGTTAGTTTACAACTAAAGTAGTCGTAAAAAAATGTTTTTTTTTATACCTTCATCAAAAACATGATTTTAGTAACTGTCTGCAGATAAATAAAGCATGACTTTTTTGGTTACCGATGCAAAAAAACCCTTTTTTTATCACTGTTCCAAAAAAAAATTCTGTCCGTTTTTAACCCAAAATTAAAGAGAAATAGCGGAAAATAGTAATATTGAAAAAATCTAATTATTCTTGCCAAAAAACTAAGCCACTTCCGCCAGTTTTCACCAAGTATTTATGAAAAAATCATTTAAAACCATGGCCAAAATATCAAGCTGTCAAAAACTAAAAATGTCGCAACAATGAAGGTCACCGAGAAAAAGGCACATCGCTATGGAAACCATTGTGTTATGATTTACCATCCGCCTTGATTTATAGTGTAAAGATGGTGTGTTGCGAGAAGTGCTCTTCGTTTGAGATTTTTAAAAGTGTATTCCTGTATTTTCTCTAGAGACGAAAATAAAATTGATTTGCGTTTGAAATATAAAACTTTCTGAGGCGTTATAGAGTGCAGATTTGGTTACTTTTGTGTGTGGTCGTAGGAAATATTATATTACATAACAACACGCGAGTGTAAGAAAGTTACTTTCTATCGAGTTGTGTACACTATTTTTCCTACGACCACTTTAGAATTTAATTCTTATTTTTTATAATTATTAAATTTTTTTCATTTTCATTTCCAGAGAAGAAAGCATTTTCGTATCTAGGGACGAAAATAGTTTCGGTCTATTTCCGACGCTTCTACAAATCATGGCCTACCCACATAACAATTAAACATTCCTGTAATGTAATAGTCATATACGTAGACAACGAAGAATGTGATAGGAATGTTACATTTTACCATTGGGAATATTACTAACACATGCCGGCAATATATAATAATTAAAAGGATTATAGTAATATACTTAGAACATTGAACTTCTTCTAAGGTAAAATACATAAAGACTGACTATAATATCTTACAATATTACATGGATATGATTTTGTGATTCAAAACATGTCCAGATGGCCACGAGATGGATATCCTAAGATATGCAGTGGAAATATATCCACATGAATATCTGCCAAATATGCATTAGTCTTCCACTAAAGTGCAATTACGGAGTAGCCTATACCACTTGAGATTAGTTATCAAAAGAACATATTGATTCTAGTGCGATCTACCTACAATAGAAGACATTAAACTAAATTGTAATTATAAATCATGTAAATCGCGTCCTTTTCACAAGACAGTAATATTTTCAGCAAATATGCCAAAATCTTGACGAAAATATTCTTTTTGAGAATATTCATAAAAATAACTTGATTACCACGTTATCATGGGAATATTATTATCTTATTACCAAAGAAATATAACTATCACAAACTCTTAAAGAATTCCACATGTAATATTCGCAATAGAATATTCCAAAAATCACTTTAAGGGAATATTTCTATAACATGAATATCCCTTCAATGTTATGTGGGTACTAGATACCTACATTGTTTGGATGGTTTGCTGTCATTCATTTTCGTCACTAGAGAAAAAAACATTTTCGTCTCTAGAGACGAAAATAAAATTGAATGAGTGTGAACTATAAAACTTTCTGAGGCGTTATAGGGTGCAGATTTGGTTACTTTCATGTGTGGTCGTAGGAAAACATAATTTCCTGAAACCATTACCAAGCATTACCATGCTGACAGCGTTTATATTTATTTTCAGTGCGGTACTTCCCTATTTTTTAAATTTTGCGATGTCTCATAATTTTAAAAAAGTAGATTTTTGTGACATTATAAATGGGGTCTTGAGCATCAGGCCAACTCTAAACGGTTTATTGAAGTGCCATTCCTAAAAGGAGTATCGTCGTGACATAATAAAAAATGATATCCCTTCGTATTTTGACTTAATAGACAATTCTCGATGGTCAATTTGGTAGAATTAATTCGCAGACTATAAAGCGCCGCACATGAGGGTTGGGGACAGGAAAATTAATTGAAGAAAATTTGAGGCGAGTAATGGGCCCATATGGTGGCAATATTACTGGACAAGATAGGAGATTGGATTTTGCTTATGGTGCGCTTTATTTATGGAAAAATGATTTCTGCCATTTAACATTTGAGGCAATTATTTTGATTATTTACCAAATACATTATAAAAGCAGTACCAACAGGTTTTAATTATCGACGTGTCATTTGATGATATACAAATATCGAACATTGACATTTTGGTTTGTTGTTGTATTGTTCTTTTTTAAATTTGGTTATATCTTCAAAATTCATTTGGGATGGTGAAATAATCAGAAATCATGCTTAGATTTTTTGACATGAGGAAACCGCTCTCGGGTAAGTCCTCGAGCGGTTTCCACGGCAAAAATCTTCGAAATGATTTTTGATAATTTCCCCATCCCTAAATAAATTGCTACAGACTATTTCTCTCAGAAAATATTGACCAATAAAATCTATGCTGGTGGCAAATTTGCACCATTTGGAAACGAATTACAGCGAAAATTTGCACTAGTGCGCCTTTAAAAAAAACTCCACTTTACATAGCCCGCAGAATATCTGTCGTACATAGCAAATTATGATAATTTGATTTTCACCTGATTAATGGTCAAGCCATGATGACCCTTTTTTATAAGCGTTGGTTTAAATAACGAGCGCAGCGAGGTGAAAACTGGCGGAAATGGCTTATTTTTTAGGCCAGAATAATCAAATTTTTCAGTATTACTATTTTCCGCTATTTCCCTTTACTTTTAAGTAAAAAGCGGACAAAACCCGTGTTAAACAAAAAAGCCATGCTTTAGTTATCTGCAGACAGTTACTAAAAATCATATTTTTGATGAAGGTCTAAAAAAAATTGTTTCCAGGTTGTTCAAGTCCCGTCCTTGGGGCTACTTGAACAAAAAGGGGAAAAATAGGAAAAGAAACGCTTTGATAAATTGAAAAAAATTTTGAAAAAATAAAAATTAATACATGTTCAGGTGCAAACTGAAGACGATCAGAGATTGTACTGATCGAATCGTCGTGTATAAATAAAATATAGACAATGGAAGTCCGAAACGAAGAGTTAATTTCAAGCAGATCATTGTCTCAAACTTTCAAACAAACAATTATTTTATTTTAAAACAATGTATTCGTCAATTTTTTTTTCTAAAACACTAAGCTAATTTTTGAATCCACAAGACAAAGATATACCTGCATATGTTAAAAGCATTTAGTTTTCTGTTTTGTGTACATGAAAATCAATTTCCAACAGATACATGTAAATATTCCTATTTATATGCATAAGTCCAGTCGGCTTTCACCGAATCGCCAACAAAAGAAACTCAAGTGGACATCGGACGATGTGAAAAGCTCTTTCCCTTCGCTTTATGAGGCTCTATACTGATTCGCATTCTGCAAATGTATCAGATTGAATGTGGTGCATTATTAATGGAACTGGTACAAAATTGAATTTGTTTTCAAGTGATAGATAGTACCTACCTACTCATTTCATATTAAATTTTATTTCTAAGAAGCTTTTATTTAGAACTTAAATCGTTTTAAGTTAAGGTATCCCATATATAACTATGAAATACTATCATGAAAATAATGTAAAAATCAATTGGCCTTGGGCAAGGCCAAATTCGAAAAATATACTGCGCATGCCTGACGGAGTCTACTCGTGCCCAGAAGATTTTTTTGCTCTGCATTTTTTCCAGGCTAACTTGATTTGGAGGGTTAAAATCTGGCCTTTGCTCCAGAAAAAAGTAGATTACAAAGATGCTGGTGGTAACCCTGAAGTCTTTGGAGAAAATCTAGAATCTAGAATCCCTCCACAGTATTTTGGAACAGTTTGACTTTCAATTCGTCACACCAAGAATAAAAAAACGCTGACGTAGTTAGCGCGAAAACCACGATATTGGAAATGAGGAACAGTATTATAGAGTTTCTTTATAAACAAGTTTTAGACAAAATGGTTTCGGACATAAAATCAAGGTTCAATAACGAGACTCTAAGTATTTTGGACCTGAACATATTCATACCAAGTTTTAGACAAAATCAAGGGAAAATTACTAATGTCATTTCCAAATACTACAAACTGTTTGATTAATATAAAACACAAATTTTTGAACTTTTATTGGGAGAAGTATTTGGAAAGAATAGCAAAAGCTTAAATTAAAAAATACCTAATAACGTTTTCGAGGCAATGAACAAATTTGGCGATACTTTTCCGTTGATAAAAACATTCTTGGATGTTTGCCAGTATAAGTAATGCTTCGTCAGCAAGAAGCCTCTCCTGCCTCAGAAGATTGAAAACATAAATGCTTAAAAATACTATGACGGAAATTTATCTTTGTTTTTTATATTTGAAAAAATTATACGTAGTTACTTAAGCGTGGATTTCAGAGGGGAAGGGGGTAATTACCTCCTTCCCCTGGATTTAAATTTTTTACGAAAACATTTACAACACCTTTGATATTTACGGTATTAGTTTAATTTTGTGTTAAAAATGGCATTTGTAGTGTCATTTTCTTAAAAATTTTCGCCTGCTGCGTTTTGAAACCATTGATATGCTTAAAATTTTAGTTTAATTTTAAATCAAAAATGTATGTTTTTAGTGCAATTTTCTTAAAAATTTTCGCCTGTGCCACTATGATACCGTTAATATCTATTATTTTAGTTTAATTGGACTCAAAAATGGCATTTTTAATGTAATTTTAAAAAAAATTAATTCCAGTTCTTTCTCGTTTCGAAACCGCCCCCCCCCCTTTTTAAATGGTTGGGACCGCCACTGTCACAGTTATAGGAGTTATAGGATAGTTTAAGAAATCGTTATGGGGATTGACTAGCTTAATTATTATCCAAATAACTTTTGACATCTAGCCGGCCTCCGTAGCGCAGTGGGTGGCGTATCGGTCTGCCGCACGTCAGGTTCGAATCCCGACTAGGTGCATAGATATTTTGCGTTTGTCTTTAACTTTGCAAAAATTTCGCTAACACTGGGCATTGATCCTGTAATGGATGGAAAGTCCCAATATATACAAAATAAAATAATTTTTGTCATCTCTGCCAAAATAAACCGCATTAAATCTCCCCCACAGACTCTGGCGACAGATAAGTACTTATATTAAATTTAGGTAGTATATCATAATTTAGGTTAGGTTATAGTGTAGTTCGATTTGTTAGTTTAAGAGTACAATCTGCAAGTACAAATACTTTTTCTTAAATTTAGGTAATTCTTTTTCATGATTGGGTCGGGTGGATTAAGTATAACAATTGTTAACATTATCTTTGGATTTGCTTTAAATAACTTGTGCTTGCTTTAAGAAGAGTCTTAATATCCATCCAAGTTATATTTTTTATCGTGATGGCCGTCTCGTCGTCGTGCTCCTCACGGATTCTGCATATACATTCTGAGCAGTTTTGATTGTTTATTAATCTAAATTACGAATATTTTTTCAATTTGTAAAATGCCTAAAACGCCGATGTTTCAGTCAAAAAAAATTTGATGGCTAGTAAATTTGGCATCAAACATCATATTTTCAAAAATACTTAATTTCAAAAACTAATCGATTTTTCGCTGACCCGCTGTAATACAGTAACTGATGGCTAATAAATTTAGCGTCAATTACTCGGTTAAACATCATATTTTCAAACCGACCGAAATTCAAAAACTAAGCGTTTTTTCGCTGATCCGCTATAATACACTTACTAAATCATACAATTTACAAAAATCTTTATTTCGTCTGAATATCGTACAATAGTATGGAACAAGTCAATTAGTAATATGTACTGTATAAAACCATTCAAAAGAAAGAGGACATATAACAATATATACAATTACAAAAAAAGGTAGATAATTGACGTCACATTATAATTATACCACATGAATATACTAGCATAAAACAATTCCATAGTTTTTTTAAAACAAAATAAATAATTTTGTTTTGAAAAATGTTTATTAATATTGTAAAACGGAATGCTGATAAAAAATAATTTTAGTTTATTTTTAAAAATGCTCTTTTTTAGGTAAATGCATAAAGGCTTTTAGTCCCTTAAATAATGGCAACTGACTTCCAAGTTTAGTTTTATGAAATGAATCATGCATTTATGGGAATATTGTTTTCATGTAAAAACTTTTTTGTAGACATTTTGACAAAAAACTCAATCAAACTGAAATCTCTGTAACGCATCTATTTTCTAAGATATATCCTAAAGTTGGTATTTTTCTTAGAGAATGACCTTTCTTTCTTTGATTTTTTAAATCACCATAAAATTTCCTTTAAAATGATGTATCACTCTTTATGTTTTATTTTATGTATTTTTATTTTTTCGATATTTATTTATTTTTTTAATTACTATCTTTTAAACTTTTTTAACGTAATTTTTACTATAAAGTAAAATTATAAAGATAAAATAAATATAAATATTCGTAATAAGGAATAAAAATATAAAAAAATACTTTAAAATAAAAAAAAATGCCGATTTTAAAAATCAAATAAATAAAGGGGCATTTTACAAGAAAAATACAAACTTTTGGTTATATCTCTAAAACTAGATTTGTTAGGAAAAATCCAGTTAGAAGGTTAAGTTCTTTGTTAAAATGTCTTCAAAAAAGCTATTTACATGAAATCAATATTCTTATAAAAAACGAAGTTATAGACCCCATCCCAAAACTGCCCCCGTAGCTTGGAAAAAGTAAGATATATCAAGATGCAGTTTTCGTATTTAAGCTTGTCTCAAAAATCGAGAGCAGAATATGCATACTATTTTTTGGCTATCTTGCCTAGAAGTACCCAAAACCCCCAAATCCCAGCGAATCTAGCCCACCCTGTACACACCTCAAACAAATATAGACTACACTGAACTAACTAGAAATGAAGTCCTGAAAATGTAAGGTCCACTTAACCAGGTTAAAGCAGTGCAACCCTCAAGAGAAATATTAAAATCACTGAAGAACGTATGTAGGGCGTTTTATTCAGTGATTGAAATAAGCAATCTTAAACTTAATAAAAAATTAAATTCAATATTCGAAATTCCCCCATTACTACCGCACCGTCCTGCCTCGGTTGGTCCGGCTGGCGTGGCGTTGCCCAGCGCAAATATGTTTAAGCATGTACAAAAGGAATTCCAGAATCCATGAGCATTTCGAGAACTCCCTCTCACATATCAAAGGAACAGATATTAAGAGAATAGGAAATAGCCCCAGAATAACGTTGAACGATCAGTTTTAAGAAGAATCGCAATAATACATGAATCGGAGGTGGACACGTAGGTGGCGCGGCGGCGCGGCGTTTCGATGCATTTGTCGTTCTATGTGCGCACACTTGGCTAAAAGTATTCACAGGTAGTGTTCAATACTTTGTGTATAGATGTCACTCTATTGTTCTTAAGATACAAGTGACATCTATAGACAAACTACTGAACGCTACCTGTACTGACAAATGCATCGCCACCTGCGTGTACGCCTCCGCTTCGTGTATTATTGGCGAATGTGCAATCATTTTAGCAAAAAATTTTTTATAAAAAACGGATTTTACGAATTCCGGTTTTGGAAAATAATGGTTTGACAAATTCCGGTTTTTATTAAAAATGGGTTTTAAAAATTAAAAACGGGTCTTATAAATTTCTAATTCGTTATAGAATGAGTTTGAAGAAATAAGTATCGGATAAAAAATTGGTTTAACGAATTGCAGTTTCTACAGGGAATGATTTTATTATTGAACTTTTTTTTAGTTAATGGGTTTCCCAATCAGCATTTGGACGTCGTTTCGACGTTGGCGTAGACAACCCTGACGACAGAAATACAAATCAGGGTTGTATCGACGTCGCCATACGTGGGTTCCATACAGGGAATACAGAAATTTATACTACAAACTAAGTCGTGATTAGTGCAAATAGCGCCTACGCTTTGAAATAAGATGCCGTCAGTGTTTCATGTCAAAATTATTACTTATCCCATTAGAACATTGAGACTTGTAACTTGTGCGAGCTTGAAAACCAGGCTGAACACCAAAAACTACCAACGCACTTCACTTTACTGACACACATGACCAATGCAGGGCCAAAAATATATGATCGCCATGAATATTCTCATTTTTTCAATAAAAAATAAGATTTAATTGAAAAAAAAACTTCACCATTTTTTTAAAAATATGCCTAAATGTTATGTTTAGAAATTACAACAATGTTTTATTGCAAAGTTCATGGGATTTCATGACATTTCACACAAAAATACAAAATTTATCCAGAACTACCGTAAAGAAAAAAAGGCTACGTTAGAGAATTCCAATAAACTTGGGCGATTTCTACTGAAACTCCAGTTTTATTTTTCAAATCTGACTGGTTCTGATCCCTAGTGAATTTTTGTTTACTTAATTCGCCCGTTCTGGCGAAACGTTGATTTCATCTACAGTGACGCCACTGCAAGAATCTAGAAGTCGCCAGCCGTATAAGTTTGACTCGATCTGGTGGGTCTGACCTCTGGTTAATCTGTTTAGGGAACATTGCTTCCAAAAAAGATTCCTCCACTACGTCTGTCCGACATCGCAACAATACCCAGAAAGTAAGCGTCAGTGAGATTTAGTGTAATGCCGAAAATTCTAAACTGCAAAATTTTTTGACAATTTTTACACCTTTTCCAACTGCCTTTCATTTTTTCTTCCGTTTTATGTTTTGCAACCACGTTTATATAAGACGCTAAGTGATCAACATAAGTGACACACAACACACAACGGTTTGTGATAAACTGCTTTAAGGCCTAGTTAAGGTAAGTTTAAAGTTGAGTTTCTACCCAAAATAATCATAAAGCTTGATCTATACCTTCTGTTAGCTTCTGTGCTAGCTATTTATAATTATTTCTTTGTCGACTTAGCTGAAAACGATCATTAATTGCAGCCCAGCAAGTCATTTTTGTATTTCTTAAGCCTGCTTGGCATGAAGCAATAAAACGAGAATTGCATGCAAATGGTCTCGCGCGTGCAATTTGATTTTTTTCCTGTAGAACGTAGTAGATAGAATATTTGAATTGATTTTTCTTTGGAATTATTAGTTATAACACAAAAATGTACCGCACGCCCAAAAACATAAACAGGAAGTGTAATTTTCACTACTTTGGATTGGATTCCAAACCTTAACGATAAAAAACCTTCAGGTTCATTGGGTATATTTTTTGCATCCCGGACGTGGGACGGACGTCGCAGTTTTTACTGGTTGCAACCTTCGCAGCACAGATGTTGGACCGCCGTCAGAAAACTTTACTAACACAAGTACCATAAGTTCAGACGTCGGGCTAACGTCTTACTCTGTACTATGTGTCAACGTTCTCCTTAACGACGTCGAAGCATTGTCGGGAATCTGCACTATACTACACACAACATCTCCAACCGTTATCTCGACGGCTTACGTCCATCTATACAAGTTAAGACGTCGTAACAACAAAAGATAAATTACAATCCTTGACTTAAACCAGTAAAGTCGTCAACTGACTATATTTTATACCCCATCTGACGTTAGATGCCATACAAATCTAGTCGGAAGACGGAAAAATGCTATTCGGGTTGATTTTGCACATTCTGATAAACTGTGGGCGTCCTTTTGGAACGGGTTTCATAAACTTAAGTGCGTTAAAAGTAGCAGAAAATACCAATTAAACGCAAAAGAAACATATAAATTTCGGTGGCTACTAAACTACAAAATAAATTGGAAAATCAACAATGCAACTTATTAGACTCTAGTTGACCCATATAACTATATGATACTATAACGGCCCTACCCTTGCTTTTCCCGAGAAAAATGCATACCGATAATAACTCTCCCAATCAAGTTGGCCTGAAAAAAATAATAAAACCATAAACGCAGAGTGTAAACGGGCAGGCGCGTCGATTGCGTCAGCAGTGAAAGTGTCATTAAATTATCGTAAGGTCACTACGACGCCAGGCATGGATTTGTAAGTGCATGCGCAGTAGATTTTTGATTTATGGCCTGTTGACCCAAACAGTTTCAAAGCCAACAGCGATCTTGAATCTTCTGCTTTGTTTTTCAAAGTTATTTTCGTTACACATTTTGGAGCATTTTGGGCCATTATAGTATCTCATAGTCATATGAGTTGACCATAAGGCTTCACCTTGATGCTTCCAAGGCCGTTTTCCAATCAAACCCAAAATAAGGACGTTTTGCACAAAAAAAGCTAACACAAACATAATTAAGACTTTCTCCCCAAGATGGGGGTATAAATCCAATTAGGGTTTTGGTACTTATGTACCACGTGTATGTACTTACTTGTATGTATATTAAAGTCTTTAACATGAAAAAACATAAAACTAATCATAAAACCAGATTTTGAACTTTATAAGTTAACTGCCACGGCCTTTGCTAAAATTAAACTTTTTTCGAAAATAATTTTAAAAACTTTCCTAGTTAATATTTTAATATCTTGCTTTATTAATATACAAAATGTCTTGGCAGAGGCCTAAAGACGAGCCCACCAAATGCACAATAAACGTCAATATTTTACTAAATTTAAACTTTAGCAGTGAATTCCTTATGTATGCTAGTAAAAGTCGATAAAAATTTTCCTTTATATTATAATTTAACTCTCGTTACCCCTCGCCCTCTACGTCACAAATCAAGTTCCTGTAAGCTTTGGTTTGTCAATACTATTTAAAGTATTTTTAGTTTAGCAGCTATTTCTCCATAACCAGGGCTTTTTTTTAAATGAAACAAGGCAATTACTTTAAAACTACCCCTGCTGCTTGCATTAGGCTTAAAGGAGGAATAGGTACAGTACCTGATAGAAGAGTGTGATGCACATGCCAGGTTAAGCAGCTGACGTGCGAATTTGGATTAAGCAACCCAAAATTTCTTTAAAATTATCGCACATCAAAGGGTTAAGATGTTTGTTGAATTATAATAGACACTTAAAGTAAATACTTCAAAGCATCAGTATCGGTATACCTGACGCGTTCAAAACAAAGTCAAAAGACACTTTATTTTTCACTTGTTTACAGCATGTTTCGATCGAGAGCTGCTTTTATGGTGGATGCGATAGAAGAACAGCTGACTCCACTCGTTGCGCACGGATGGATGTACGTACTGTTACGGACCTACCAACGTACGCAACGATTGCAATCAGCTGTTCAGGCCTCGCGCTCACCATAAAAGCGGGTCTCGTTCAAAACATGGCATAGACAAATGAGAAATATAGCGTCTTTTGGCTTTGTTTTGAACGCGTTAGGTATAGCGATACCAATGCGTTGAAATATTTACTTAAGTGTCTACTTAAAGTAAATATTTCAACGCATCGCTATCGGTGTACCTAACGCGTTCGAAACAAAGCCAAAATACACTACATTTTTAATTTGTTCATCCCATGTTTCTAACGATACCCGCTTTTTTGAAGGGTGCGATGACAGCTTTGTTGATTAAAATAGTTGCGTACCTTCGTTAGTCCGTAACGTTACGTACATCCCTCCGTACGCAACGAGTTGAATCAACTGTTCTGTCATCGCACCCGTCAAAAAAGCGGACATCGTTCGAAACATGGTATGAACAAGTCAAAAATGTAGTGTATTTTGGCTTTATTTTGAACGCTTTAGGTATACCGATGCCGATGCATTGAAATATTTAATTTATGTGTCTAATGTCTAATGTCTGTTATCTACACATTTCCTCGTTCAACGCTCGAAGCAAGCGGTGCGCAGCAAGCCAGGCAAGGCAGGGGTCAGGGCATATCCATTTGCGAGGTCCTTTAAAACGCGATCGGTCAGCGCACTGGACCCTATATGCTCTTGAGGATTCTCCCCATATAATGCCCAAATTGATTGCTCTACACGCTGCGACACAATCCGATTCATACATTTATACATGTGCGTCCTCGTAACGCTCTCGCCATTTGTCTTGTTTTTGCTGCTTTTATGTTTTTAACTGGATTTTGACAAAGCGTCGTCCACGTATAGGGCTAATAGAATTTCGGGACGATACTGCGAAATTTATTGCCGTATCGGACAAAATTTAATTCGAAATTGTAAAATTCATGAATATGCGGAAGCTAGGGTTGGAGTGGAGTGATGTGACATCATTGATTAAAAGAGAATAAGATTAATCAATCAATCTTTACACATAAACAAGTGTAAATTTCTCGACACAAATATTCTCTTTTATATTATTAAATTTTACATTATATTATATTCTCGACCAACGTTCAGCTTTTATATTTAAACAGAAAATATTTATTAAAAAAAACTTTTAAAGAACAAGCTTTTATTAAATGCACTCAAAAGTAGAAAATATTATTTTATCTTTCTTATATCATAATAAAAGCGATGGGCGCAAATTAAAAATTTTAACCTTAGGTATCGTATATCGGTCATATCGACGATTCACCTAAGAAACAGTTGTATTAATCTATAACCTAAGGACATGATCAAAGGCTTGGCAAGCACGGCTTTTTCACCTGTTCTCAGCTTCTTTAAATGAAAGCATTATGTTTATCATTCGAAGAGAAGAAGAATTTAGTTCTCCTTTTGGAGTTCTCTCTTTGTCACCGTAAAGTTAAAATTTTTAATTTACGCTCATCGTTTTTATTATGGTATAAGAAAGATAAAAAAATATTTTCTACTTTTAAGTGCATTTAATAAAAGTTTGTTCTTTGAAAGTTTTTTTTAAATAAAAATTAATTTTTTAATTTTTAGATTTGGACCCTAAATCGTCCATTTTGAATGTATGCCAATTTTAATTTAACTCGAACAAACTAAATCTTTTGACCCCTCCACTTCCTTCGATAGAGGGAAGTGTGTACCTAATAATACCAATATTATTGTATCGTCGCCGGAACTATAAACGCATACCAAATTTGAACACACACCCTTAATTTTTAGATTTGTTGTGTGTGTGTGTGTTTTCCTCCCTCCACTACCCTCGTAGTGGCGGGGGGAAAACAAATGTTTTTGTTTATATTTACCGTGGCAAAATTTTTTATATTTAATTTTATCAACTCCCGAGCTTGGGATATTTGCAAATTTTTTCTGCCTCCATAGAGACCCTTAAATTTTCCTTTACAATACAAAAATACAATACAAATACAAAGGTACTCTTGACGAATTTGCAATATGACAGTTGATTTACCTTTGCATATACTCATGATTCATGATTCATTTTTAAGATTTTTCATAATTATTTGAAAGTTAGCCTAAAGAGCTTATTCAAGAAAAAAAGAAATGGTGCCAGCAGGCAGGAAATTTAAAAAAAAAATAAATTTTTTTTTTTCAAAGCTTTTTTCTCAATTTTTTTTCAAAAAATTGCTTTTTTTTTGGTTGAAAATGCAAATATCTATTTTAATCTGAAAACCGCGTGTCGCTAGCTCCTACGGTGCGTGAGTTACGTTTTTATAAGTATATTTTTATTTTTCTTAGATATCTCAAAAACTACGAATCTGACAGACTGTAACATTAATATAGTTTTTGTGGAAAATCTAATTATCCTTCTAAATATTAAAACCGTATGTCTCTAGCTGCTATATTCCCTGGGTTACGATTTCTATAATTATATTTTTGTTTTTCTTAAATATCTCAAAACCTACAGATCTGACAAATTTCATCATCAATACAGTTTTGATAGAAAGTATAATTTTCTATCTAATGGTGAAAACCGCTTGTTGCTAACTGCTGCTAACGTTTTGCGAGTTACGATTTTTAAGAAGTTTAACCCCCATTTCTAACCCCTTCGTAACCCTCCATCCGCACCAGAAACTAATCAGCTCACCGCCTGGCGCCAAAGAATTTTTGTGTCATATTTTATAAAGATTTGTTAAGCGGTTTTTGAGTAATCGTGTTACAGACAGACACTATGACAAAATTTTGTATTTAGGTCTCTTTTGACTCAAATAACTTATTTTTAGTTAGTTTAGTTAGTTTTTTTTGAGGATACCAATCCATACTAGGTATGTATGGATGACTAAAAATATATAAACTTTAAACTATATATTTTTAAGATAGACATACATACCCCTAACTTACGTAGCTCTTTTTTGGAGGGACATTCTTGGGAGGAATTCTAATTTTGTTTGTGCGATCTCCTGTTTTTGATAACAAATTTGAAATCCTCAATCATGGGGTTCGCATATCTAGTTTTTGAGATATCTGCAATCAAAGTGTAATTTTTAAAGGAGTTTTTTGAGAGAATCTAGAAATAGCAACATTTTTTGAATAAGAGTTTGTATCAACACTCTTTAATATATGACATCAAATTGAACAAAAATGGATAAATTGCATATGTAAATCTCTAACCATTCATAGTTTGTAAGATAATCGCTTTCAAAAATTGGGATTTTAAAACTTTGATTGCAGATATCTCGAAAACTAGATGCTTTGGTATGGGGCACCTTTAAAAAGGAAATTTTATAAGAATTTCAAATTTAATATCAAAAACAGCAGATTGTACAAAAAACAATTGCCCCCAAAAACGCCATACCATTTTATTTAATTAAAGCTAGAGGTCTATCTCCAAAATATATAGTTCAAAGTTTACATATTTGTTTTCTTGAATACATATGTAGTTTAGGTGAAGTGTGGCTCGATATTCTTTTTTTTTGTGATAAATAATAATATTTAGCCATCCAACAACAGCACCCTTTTTGTCAAAATAAGGTCTTATTTCGTTGCGTCGAGCATTGCCGTCGGTCGGTGTCGTCTTTGCAAGCTTACTTCCCTTCTTATTCCTTATCAAAACGCATAAACCCGTCTCAAATGTCCATATTTACGCTTTCTCGTTATACCAAGTCATGAATAAATTTGCACTTTAGCACCTAACGTCGCATGAAATCCGCTAGAATCACAAAATATAAGCAGTTTTTGGGCGTTTACGTTATTGCAAATATGGCGATAAAGATCTTCATCTGTAGTAGTTTTTTTCGTTTTCTCAGGTTGTTTCTATTTTAAAAATTTTTGAAAAGCTTTGGTTACGACAACAGAAGAAGATTTTCTCTATTCAAAACGTATTTTTGTTGTTTGGCCTGCCATTTAAAATAATATATTATACACTAAATAAATACAGCTCTTTTTACATTATGTGACATTCAGGTACTCTACTTAAAGCAAATGTCAAAAAACAGTGGGCTGACCACATGGTTGATTAAAATCTCCAAAACTTAAATAGGACCATAGACTTAAAAAAAACAGAGATGACCCAAAACCTTTAAAACAATGTTATTGGAATGAAGCCAACAATAATTTTATTACCAATGTGTTAGATAAAGAAAAAAACCTGGTAGGTATCCCAAGAAATTGCAACGCGCGGTTGACAGATCAATCAATGGCAACGCGTGCGGGCGACTTCAATTGGCGTATAAATCTATATATGTGAACGCGACGCTCTATTTATCTAAATCATAGATATCGTAAGTTTAATGTTATCTTCAATTTGAGAAATATTTTGCGACGTCTTTATTTTTTTTTTAATGCAATTTTTCATAAAATCGCTGATTAAAAAAGAACAAACGGTGAAATTTTATTTATATATTTTTATTTATATATTATATATTTTTTTATAAAATATCAAAATCTTCACTGCCTTCTTAAGATAGGCACTTTAGATATACATTTCCTGAATAGAGGAAAAAATTAGAACCCAATTTTTTTTTTCCTAAACAAGATTAGGAAGGTCCACCGTTTAACATACTAATTGCCAATTGCACCAACGTTAAGTCTGTATTTTAAGTCTGACTTACAGGTTCTCTCTCTATCTTATTGCATGCTTCTGAGAGATACCAAAACTTTTAAGTCAGACTTGAAACACAGACTTAAGGTTGGTGCAATTGGCAATAAAAGTCTTCATTCCTACTCCCTCGGAAACTGTAATTTCTAACCTCCAAAAAACTTCAAAAAAGCGTTTTCCTTGGATAACTCCTAAACGGTGACAGACTGTTAAAAGTGACTGTTGAAAATTTAATTCTCTAGCAATAAGTAAATAGTGATAGTGTAGCTTAAACCACTCCTTGTACCAGAAGAATTGAAAAAATCCAAGCAAAAATTATGACAATTTGAAAAATTTCTTGCATATTCCTTTTTAGCATTTTCATCAATATTTCTCAACCTGCGAGTACCAAACTTGGTAGGGTTGATCTAAGAGCAATGACCTAAATTATATCAGAAAATTAGATTTTTCCAGTGGCTTAGTGCTATTTTCTTAACTAGAAAATATAAAAATGTACCAAAACTCTTTGGGACGCCACTGTTACTGACATATAGAAAAAAGGGTTCCGATTTTCACTGGGTCTTATACTAGAAAAAATTGCATTTCCAACTAAATCTTCTGCTTGTGTTTGCTGCTTCTAGTAATAAAATATGAATTTTTTAAAGTCACAATTTTTGATATTTTTTTTTAGTAAATTAGTTAAATGAAAGAGCCTCTCCAATAGCAATCATGACTTTAAAAAAGGTGTCGTTGGAAATGCAATTTTATCTAGTATAAGATTCTGTGAAAAGCGGGACCTTTTTTTTTGTACGTCAGTAACAGTAGTGTATCAAAAAGTTTTGGTAGAAAATGGGACTACGCTACTAGAAAAATTTAATTTTCTGATATAATTTAGTTCATTGCTTTTAGATCAACCCTGCCAAGTTTGCTAAAAAGGAATACGCAAGAAATTGTTCAAATTGGCATCATTTTTTCTTGGATTTTATCAATTTTTCTGGTAGAAGGGGAGTAGTTTAATCTACACCATCACTATTTGCTTATTGATAGAGAATTAAATTTATCCAAGGAAAACGTTTTTTTGGAGTTTTTTAGAGGTTAGAAATGTCAGTTCCCGAGGGGGTAGGAATGGGGACTTTTAGTATATTAAACGGTGGACTAAGCTTGTTAATGAAAAAAAATGTTTGGTTCTAATTTTTGCCGCTGTTTTTCCATTGTGGCTTAGCCTATCTAATTGTAGCACTAAAAAAAAGATGTCTTGAATTAAGGTAATTCTCCTGGATTATAGAATAAGACTCTTATTCTCCCCACAAAACGAAACTGTTTTCGAAAGAAGCGTTTTTATCTTGTTCCAGGGAAATCCCTACTAATCCAATAATTCTAGATATTTTTCCATAGGCCTATAGGAAATTTAATTTGACATAATATTTCTTATATAAGTTTTTGTGATAAATCCATTCGTTAATAAGTTATAAGTAAATATGTATAAAAAAAAATTGGATTAAAATGTCACTTTTTATTTCGTTGGCCCTTACGTACTTTTTTGGCGTCTAATCCAAAAAATCCAAAAATTGGTTTAACAAAAATTGTAAAAAATTCAATCCTCTAAAACTTTTCTCTTAATGAGGTTTTTCTGAAATAAACAGGTTTCGCTCCAAAGCGTATGGAACATAATAATTTGACAAGTTTTGACTAAAATAAACCGTTGTAATGGGTGAATCTCACAATAAGCAACCACCCGAGGGGCGACTTGGTAATGCACTTTGTGGTACACGCAGGTGGCATTTCGAGGCATTACTTATCGATTGTCAACTTTTTTTTCTATCTCTTTCTAATTCATTGAAAAAGACACAAAATGGTAGCAATTCGAGGCATTTTTGGAAAGACAAAGCAAGAAACCACCACTTTTGATTTTGTTAAAAAATATAGGTTTGGGATCTCGGCTGAAAGTTTGAGTTTAAAACTGCATATCGCATTTGGTCATCCTCTTTTAATTTGTATTTGAACTTTTTTGAGCAAGTTAGCTGTAATAAATAATAAATTATATTCCTTAATCTCTCAGAACAGACATTTTTAAAATTATTTGATTTAGTTTTATACATAATTCCCTATATTTTTCTTCTATAATTTAAACTATTCAAGAATTAAAAAAATTATCTTATTCTAACAAATTCAACTTAACGATGTCTACAATAAAATTATACATAATTAGTTTGTAGTTAACAAAAACTAAGCAAACACTTTTTACTTGGTAAACCAACCAACCAAATTAATAAAAATTATATTATATTGATAAAGCTCACTAATTTAATAGCAATAATAAAAAAATTTAATTTCAATTTAAAACATGTCTTTTCGCATTTAAGTATCTGGATTTTTTTAATGGTTTTTTTGTTTATGTTGTGAGCTCTTGGTCTAGACATAAGAAATATTATAATCATATCTAAAATCTCAATAGTGCAGTTAGGTTTATGCAAGTAGTATTAACAAAATTATAAAATATGGTTTATGTTATGTAAATTAATTATTTAAAATTTCGTCATTCTATATTTTGGCTATAAATTGACAACCTTGTTACACTCCATGCGCTTTGGAGCGGAAACTGTTTGTTTCAGAAAAAACTTGACTAAAATTGGGGTTGAATTTTCTACACTTTTTGATAAACCAATTTTTGGATTAGATGTCAAAAAATACGTAAGGATCAACAAAAAAAATACTTTTTGGTTTAACATTTTTTTAAAACAAATTAACTGATAACTCATTAACAAACGGAATTATCACAAAAATGTATAAAATAAATGTTGTGCAGAATTGATTTTCCTTTAAAATGGCCTTTAGATTTCTTTAGTATACCATAAGATAAGCGAGATATTAAAAAAATGGAAAAAAACCTAAAAAACAAGTTGGCGCAATTTCGCCAGGGGGAGGGGGACCGAGACGAAGAAATCCACGGAAGTTGGCCCGTTCTGTCTTTCGGAAAGAGATCCTTTCCTCAGTTTTGTCAAAATTTAACAATGATCTAGGATGTTTTAGTATTCACAAGGAACCGGCCTACAGAAACTACCACTGGCAAATATGATTAAAGCCACTCTGCACTAAAAAAAGGATCGCTTTTCTAAAGAGCAAATGTCCCAACTTTGAAAAAGATAAAACACCTTCTATCAAATTAACAAACCCAGAATTTAAGGTCCATGTTTCATGATCATATTAACTTGATTCAAAAGATCCTTTTTTTAGTGTGTGAGAAACTGCCCCCAAAGACCAGCTCTTTGACAACTTTCTGTTAGGTAAGATTGTTTAATTTTCATTTTTTTTTTTTTTTAATTATTTTTTTTATTGTAGTTTTAAATATACCTGAGTCGCGTAAAGGAATAAAAATAAAATGTTCCACTCGTTGTTGTTGTTGTTCACTTTAAAGAAGCAGATCGTAGATAATAGAAGTTTACATAACAAGCATGTTATGATTGTCATTAAACGCGATAAAGAAGAAGATAAAGTTTGAGACGCGAGCCGCAGACGTGTGTCTTAATTTATCAGAGCGTGTGATAACCAAAACATGCCAGTTATATCAGAAATTATTAAAAATATAAAACGGGAACACTCTTAATTAACAACCTTCATAACCTGAAGTTTAAATGACGTTCTGTCTAAAATCCATTCGTTAATAAGTTATAAGTAAATATGTATAAAAAAAATTAGGATTAAAATGTCACTTTTTATTTCGTTGGCCCTTACGTACTTTTTTGGCGTCTAATCCAAAAAATCCAAAAATTGGTTTAACAAAAATTGTACAAAATTCAATCCTCTAAAACTTTTCTCTTAATGAGGTTTTTCTGCAAAAAAACAGTTTTCGCTCCAAAGCGTATGGAACATAATAATTTGACAAGTTTTGACTAAAATAAACCGTTGTAATGGGTGAATCTCACAATAAGCAACCACCCGAGGGGCGACTTGGTAATGCACTTTGGGGTACACGCAGGTGGCATTTCGAGGCATTACTTATCGATTGTCAACTTTTTTTCTATCTCTTTCTAATTCATTGAGAAAGACACAAAATGGTAGCAATTCGAGGCATTTTTGGAAAGACAAAGCAAGAAACCACCACTTTTGATTTTGTTAAAAAATATAGGTTTGGGATCTCGGCTGAAAGTTTGAGTTTAAAACTGCATTTCGCATTTGGTCATCCTCTTTTAATTTGTATTTGAACTTTTTTGAGCAAGTTAGCTGTAATAAATAATAAATTATATTCCTTAATCTATCAGAACAGACATTTTTAAAATTATTTGATTTAGTTTTATAGATAATTCCCTATATTTTTCTTCTATAATTTAAACTATTCAAGAATTAAAAAAATTATCTTATTCTAACAAATTCAACTTAACGATGTCTACAATAAAATTATACATAATTAGTTTGTAGTTAATAAAAACTAAGCAAACACTTTTTACTTGGTAAACCAACCAACCAAATTAATAAAAATTATATTATATTGATAAAGCTCACTAATTTAATAGCAATAAGAAAAAAATTTAATTTCAATTTAAAACATGTCTTTTCGCATTTAAGTATCTGGATTTTTTTAATGGTTTTTTTGTTTATGTTGTGAGCTCTTGGTCTAGACATAAGAAATATTATAATCATATCTAAAATCTCAATAGTGCAGTTAGGTTTATGCAAGTAGTATTAACAAAATTATAAAATATGGTTTATGTTACGTAAATTAATTATTTAAAATTTCGTCATTCTATATTTACGCTTGTTACGCTCCATGCGCTTTGGAGCGGAAACTGTTTGTTTCAGAAAAAACTTGACAAAAATTGTAGAGGGTTGAATTTTCTACACTTTTTGATAAACCAATTTTTGGATTAGATGTAAAAAAATACGTAAGGATCAACAAAAAAATACTTTAACATTTAACAAATTAACTGATAACTCATTAACAAACGGATTTATCACAAAAATGTATAAAATAAATGTTGTGCAGAATTCATTTTCCTTTAAAATGGCCTTTAGATTTCTTTAGTATGCCATAAGATAAGCGAGATATTTAAAAAAATGGAAAATAACCTAAAAAACAAGTTGGCGCAGTTTCGGGGAGGGGGACCGAGACGAAGAAATCCGCGGAAGTTGGCCCGTTCTGTCTTTCGGAAAGAGATCCTTTCCTCAGTTTTGTCAAAATTTAACAATGATCTAGGATGTTTTAGTATTCACAAGAAACCGGCCTACTACGAACATGAGAGTAAGATGTGTAGTAACTTCTCAGAAACTACCACTGACAAAAATGATTAAAGCCACTCTGCGCTAAAAAAAGGATCGCTTTTCTAAAGGGCAAATGTCCCAACTTTGAATAAGATAAAACACCTTCTATCAAATTAACAAACCCAGAATTTAAGGTCCATCTTTCATGATCATATTAACTTGATTCAAAAGATCCTTTTTTTAGTGTGTGAGAAACTGCCCCCAAAGACCAGCTCTTTAAAAACTTTTTGTTAGGTAAGATTGTTTAATTCTCATTTTTTTGTTTTTTAAATTATATTTTTTATTGTAGTTTTAAATATACCTGAGTCGCGTAAAGGAATAAAAATAAAATGTTCCACTCGTTGTTTTGTTGTTCACTTTAAAGAAGCAGATCGTAGATAATAGAAGTTTACATAACAAGCATGTTATGATTGTCATTAAACGCGATAAAGAAGAAGATGAAGTTTGAGACGCGAGCCGCAGGCGAGTGTCTTAATTTATCAGAGCGTGTGATGACCATAATATGCGAGTTATATCAGAAATTATTAAAAATATAAAACGGGAACACTCTTAATTAACAACCTTCATAACCTGAAGTTTAAATGACGTTCTGTCTAAAACGCCAAAACAAATAAGGTTACCAAGGGACTTTTCATATATCTTTTTAAGGCTATAGTTTCTTCCCAGATTTTAAGTAAAAGGAAGTACAACAGGCAACGCCTTGTTCTTTAATTTTTTAATATTTTGCCAGAGTGCACAGGGAAAACTAAACATCAGAATTAGCTGAAATTTTGCAGGGGTGATCATTTTTAAATGCTTAACAAAAATATCTATTCTATATCTATTTTTTACAATTCTTAATTATTTTGTCTTCAAAATAAAAGCTTTGGTGCTGTAATTTATCCCAAAATCCTCAAAATAATTTCGGTTTAGAACAAACCCGATTTACAAAAAAAAAATAGAGAAATACTCAAAATTTCCTCTGGATTACATTTTTCCTTTTTATATTTCCTTGCTTTAGCGAAAATAAAAAGTAAGTTTCGTTTTTTCTAAAAGCCTGTGCACTCCGGAAAAGAAAACCGATTAATCGCAGATCGCAGAATTTATACGATTCCATGGAAACTGCAGGTGTTTTGTCAACCAACTTTAAATCGGGCTGCAGTGGGACAGAAGAGTATTTTTACGTTTTCTGACAGAAAACCATTCGAGGTTATGTTCATCCTTCAAAAATGTGTTTTCAAAAACATTGTTCTAAAACAAATATGAACCCACTCCGCGTGTGCGGTCGCCCGCCGAAAAAGGCCTTGCACGGGCATTACTCCGAGTCTATCAAAGAACCAAGAGAACTTTAATGGCTCGCTGGGATTACTAGGAATTCGCATAGAAACATTCGGCGCCCATAACCCCATATAATTTTGTTTTTATTTTGATTCCACCATTTTTTTAAAATTTAAATTATTGCGGCATAGTTATTTGCAAGTGTACTAGTGAAATCTTGGAGTGCAAAGGATAGATTTTAGAACCTTAGTGTCAAAAACACGCAGATACTTGAGTACTAACAAAACAGGTCAGTAAAGCTTCATTTAGAGGTTGGAAAGACTTTTGCTAATCGTCGACACTAAAATATAATACGATTATTTCGTCTAGCGCCAGTAGCCGATTTTTAAATCTACATGCTTTTAAGTTAACCTGTTGTCGGTATCAGTTAGCGGGAGTGTTTTCAATTCAATTATAAATGCATCTGTAAATGCAACCTTAATCATTACACCCAGTTACTTTAATACGTAGTTGGGTAGCGTTTTTTTAACAGGTAATTCTGCAATAAATGGTTTTCTTTTATTTTAGTATTTTACTTGTTTTTCAAATCAAAATAAGTAACCTAACCCCAAATTTTTGACCAGGTGCTAAAAAATCTCTGGTGTCTCACTGTCGATAAACATAAATAAAGTCTCCGCGTTGCCATGGAAAACAAATTCAATGACGTAAAATTTTGCAAAAAAATCAGGTCGACATAGTTAAATTGATTTCCCGTACAGTGTTGCTTAAAACAATTCCCCAGATTGTAACTACAACCTTAATAACGGTTAATATATCAATTTAACGTGACTTAAATTAATAATTAAATCTTATGAAACAAAGTTTCATTGCTTGTCACGGCATCTTGTGGTTTACGTCTAAGCTTTATTATTATCCTAGGACCGTAAATGAGCCATTAAAATCGTCTTGAGAGGGTCGTAAATTTAGTATTATTCGTTGCTCGTAAACGCACGGATGAATTAGGACACTCGCCTTCGGCCAAGGACGGATCTCACTTTATTATTATTATTATTATTAATGATTCTATTGTTGCAAAAATAATAATATACAAATCATTTTACACCTACTATATAAATAAAATATAAACATTATTTGGGCACAAAATGTAAAGTTCGCACTTTTTCTTGAAAAACAATAAAAAAGCAGCGCTCTTCCACTTAACCTGTAAATAAAATAAATTTCTATTACTACTACGAAGTAAAATAAAATACCATCAAGTTATTCACAACTTTTTTACCCTAATCGATTAACAAAGCAAATAAACCTATAAAACGAAAAAAATACAAAATAAATAAATAATACAAATAAATAATAAAAATACCATTCTAAACAGTGTGTTTGGGGGGGGGGCAATCGGATTTTTGGTTGTTTGTTAATTTTTTTAATTGTTGGAAAAAACAGCTTTAGATGAGTTGCTGAAAACATTATGCTACATATGTAATTTTTGACATGTTTTAGATTGTGTTGATACATGATGAAGCAAGATAATAATAGAGATATTTTGGAACGCTTATTTGACACTTCGTAGTGGTTGTGGTAATTATTGCGTCTGCGCAATAGCTAAACCTCATTCCTTTGTGGTAATTAACCACTACCACTGCCGTAAGCTACGAATCCATTTCGTTGTGGTTGTGGTTATTTTTCTGGTTAATTTTAGAGAATTTGGCACAATTAATTTTAAAGATAATATAATATTACCAGGTTCCAACATATAAAACACTTATTTTGTAAAATAAAGCCCAATTTTGTGTTTACTTTCTCACCTCTAAATGTTTTTACGACGGACAGTTTCAAATATGTTTCAAAAACTCTGGTAAAATCGATGCGTGGTAGTGGTAGTGGTAGTGGTCGTTAAACACTACCACAGCGGCTGTCAAAGTTGTCAAAATTTTAAGTATTTCAAAATTTCCCTAATATCTGTCTACGAGTAGACGCTTGGGGTTTCCTTTGCAGACTGGCCGTTTATTGTCTTCAAAATTTATCCTGTATTTTGATTAGGTAGGGTTTCATGAGAAACTGTTCGAATTTCTATTATTTAAGTATTGGTAATGATAATTTACGGGTGCATGGTTCTTTAGAAGATCGCAGATATAATACATAGATAAAGGAAAATGGAAAAAACGATTAATTATAACTATCTGCATAATTATCTATTTGAACATGCATAGAAGAGAAACGGTCTCAGTAAGCCATCATCAAGATTCAAGATATTTATAAATCAAACGGGTACCCTAATATTCTAAGAACGATGAGCAGCCATTTGATTTTCTGAAAACCTCCTGTTAGGCTAAGTTTGCATGGACTGTACTTTCTGCCAGGATTTCAACCTTTGATGGAGGTGCCACTATCTTCATCGTTATTTTACACATTCAATTATCTTTTTAAATCAGCGCTGAAAACATGCTACATCTACATTTAAATGATTTTGGGATAACAATTCTTCTCCATAATGTTAATAAAGAACATCTTTATCAAATAGTCCCATACAAAAAAAGTTGCATTGTTTCATAATTTATCAGGATGTGCAAAATCAGAAGCGTTTAATGTAACAATAATATTCAAGGTCTAGCACCAGGTGAATGACATCTCCGTCGATACAATATCCATAACTTAGCATCCGCCAGTTAAGCTGATCATAGAAATATATCTATGTATATGCAATATGGCGGCTCCAAATCCGTCTCTGATTGATCGAACTGTTATGCTATGTGTTCTGCCAGTTTGTGTGTGATCAGCCTTATGAATACACTCTCAGGAAATCCCACCCTCCACCTTTCTTGTAAAACCGATCACACACAAACTCTGCACTGCGTGCACTGCGGTGGCATAGAGGTATTGACCAATCGGCGCTCCAGAATTTTCAACATGGCGTTCTGAGATGCACAATTATCTATTTGAACTTGCATAGAAGTGAAACGGTCTCAGTGAGCCATCATCACCACCTGGGAAAACTTTTTTATTACTGGTCACAAAAAAGTAAATTAGTCATGAAATTATTTATATCTCTATTACAGTTTCGTTTTTTTTTAAATCACCCGTTACACCCAGGATATCCTCGAGGTAATTTTTTTTAATGGAACACCCTGTATATTTTTCAAAATTTCGATAGATCTTCTTAACTGGTCATTGAGCAAATTCACAAAAGCCATAAGAGTAATGTGTTGAACAAAGAACCACCGAAACTATTTTTCCTTGGCTGACGCATTGCCCTTATGGCAAATTATTTTTGATTTTACTCGAGAACCGTCAAAGATAAACCCTACGTATGATATATTTTTGTAGTCAGAAAGAGAAAATCTATCAAAATTTTATAAAATATACAGAGTATTCAATTAAAAAAACAGAACCTCATGGAGACTTCTGGTGTAGAGTACGATTAAAGAAAAAACTGAAAATGTTACAGAAATCTACCTAATTTGAGTCATTCACTTTTTTATTTATCTTTTTGTGACAAATAAAAAAAAGTGTTCCCCAGTGGAACTTTATAAACGGTCACCCTGTACACTCAATTATCTTTTTAAACCGGCGTCGCCGAAAAAATGCTACAAATACATGTTACTAAAATTTTAATCTAAGTTAATGATGTTTTTTTTTCAAGGGTCTCGAGGGGAAATCTTGCATAAGGCGCCCGAAATAAATAAAATAAAGAGCCTGGGTAGTGTCGGATTCCTGCCGACTAAAACCCCTCGATTGTGACTCCAACCTGCCTGGTGGCAAGCTGCAGTCACTGCACTGCAGCCATTTCTGGCTTATTGTGCACAACTTAATGATGTTTAGAACAATGTCTAAAGCAATGATAAGGTTTGGGTGCTGCTTTAAAAGATCGAAAATATAATATAGAGAAAAATAGAGAAAACAATTAACTATAATTATCTGCATAATTATCTATTTGAACATGCATAGAGATGCATCAGCAAGAAGAGAAACGGTCTCAGTGAGCCATCATCGAGATGAATAAATCAAACGGGCATCCGAGTATTCCAAGAACGATGAGGAGCCGTTGATAGGCCGTCCGGTAGTCGGGCTGGCGCTATTCGCCGCCCTTATCTCGCGATCTTTGCATATATGCAAAAGATGGGACCGTTTAAATTGGCTCTTTGTTTTCATTACTGCTACTTCTGCTTGCTGCCCGATTATATGCTGCTAAGGCGACGCTGCCGTTTCGAAGAACCTACAATTAAATGATTTTGGGATAACAATTCTTCTCCATAATGTTAATAAAGAACATCTTTATCAAATAGTCCCATACAAAAAAAGTTGCATTGGTTCATAATTTATCAGGATGTGCAAAATCAGAAGCGTTTAATGTAACAATAATATTCAAGGTCTAGCACCAGGTGACTGACATCTCCGTCGATACCATATCCATAACTTAGCATCCGCCAGTTAAGCTGATCATAGAAATATATCTATGTATATGCAATATGGCGGCTACAAATCCGTCTCTGATTGGTCGAACTGTTATGCTATGTGTTCTGCCAGTTTGTGTGTGATCAGCCTTATGAATACACTCTCAGGAAATCCCACCCCTCCACCTTTCTTGTAAAGCCGATCACACACAAACGCTGCACTGCGTGCACTGCGGTGGCATAGAGATATTGACCAATCGGCGCTCCAGAATTTTCATCATGGCGTTCTGAGATCGGCCGTTAATTGGTTGAACCTCTATGCCACCGCAGTGCAGCGTTTTTGTGTGAGAACCTTAAGTTTCCAAAGGCTACCAGTATAAAGCTTTTTTTAAGAAGCGACCTATTCTGGTATACAGGTAAATTTTGCTCCTCGTAGGAATGTAACCTAGAAGAAAAAATTAAATGATAAAATACGAAGTGCTGTTGCGAACGTTACCTCTTTTTAAGAGCCATGTTAAAGTGACCTTATACTTTTACAGGTTTCTTCTTTATAACCTGCTGAGAGGTACAAGATTCTGTATTTACGGTCTTCTGCACTTTTCAATTTTTATGTTTTTGTTTCCCAGTTTATTCGACAGGTGGCGCACACAGGTAATACGTCTCCGCGGATTACAAACTTTTAATTTAGGTACAATCCTATGACTCCCTGATGATTCCTAATAAGAATGAAACAGGTCT
Organism: Oxystoma pomonae; assembly: GCA_963921995.1. Taxonomy (NCBI): domain Eukaryota; kingdom Metazoa; phylum Arthropoda; class Insecta; order Coleoptera; family Brentidae; genus Oxystoma; species Oxystoma pomonae. The sequence goes on along the minus strand of OY998166.1, from coordinate 71,890,512 downwards.
GTAGGTATCTGGATTCTCCATTAGACATTGGAGGCCTGGTCGTAATGAAGTGAGAAACAAAAACGCTTTGTTCGATATGCCACGAGTGTTACCTTAATAAAATATACTATTAACGAAAACAAAGAAAATTTCTCAAAACACGCAAATACTAATTTTGTTAAAAAAAAAGAATTTTGCATTGGTCTATGCATTTTCAAAAGTGAATCTCTTAAAACCTGGCCGCTAAATTTTTTAAATTTTAAACACCTTTGGAAAAGCATTTGAAAGACATTTAAAGTCCCCTCTCCGAAGTGCTGGGGAGGTGATTCTAGCCGATTTACTCGTCTGTAAGGGAACTTCAGAAGGACTCTCCGACAACCAGGAGGTAACACAGGGAAGATAAGGATCAACAAGGAACTCAAGGATCCAGTAGATCTTCTTCAACACAAGAGGCCCGACAAGGAACTGCATACGTACTCATTGGACACTCTAAAAGGGGTGGCTACGGACGCCTCTGATGTAAAAAATTGATCAAGGAGCTCAGGAAGCTGCAGTTCAAAATCGTGGTCAGCATGGACGATCCAACCGAAACAGAGCTGACTGAAGAGCACCTGCTCGAAGTCCTTGCTTCACCTAGGCAGAAAGGATGTGAGACCAGCAGTAGTAGTAGTAGTAGCATAAGGGCGGGCCGTGGTCCTGACAATTAGGCCTCTTCATGGGCCCTTTCTGCCGTACCCCGTTCCTTACCCCTATGCCCCTACTTCAACTGCACCTCTCTCTCCGGGGCTCCCTGTCTTCTTTACGAAATTTAGTATGTCGACCCGTTTGAGCGCATTGCAGCTCTTCTTGCTCTATCGTGGGAAATCTCCACTTCAGCTGTCTTGTTCTCGCATATGCATCACACTCTGCTATCAATTGATGCGCCGATTCCTCTACGAGCCCGCAATCTGCGTCAGATGTTTGTTTGTGAGACTAGCAACATGGCTCCTAACAGGACACTGTTGCCTCAACCAGCACCTAGAGATGCTGGAAATCTCCGGAGACTCAGAGAGTCGATGCTGCATGGAGGACGAAGAATCATCTTGGGACTATCTGTTGGTCCCAGGCGATACATGTAAGAAGGTTGCCGGCCAGAAAAATCTGTTCTTTTGCGAAAGAGGCAGGCTTCCAGAGCTAAACCAAGGGTAGTGGGCGTGCAACGGGCCCAGCCGGGTAGCCTACGTACATGGAAATTGTGCCGCTTGAACTTGTACATTAATTTAGTTAAGACGACAAAATAAGCCAATATAGCTAAAAAGTGTTCTCCTGGAATAACAAATCGACGTATTCGAGGGTTTGTAAAAATCGTACTCTAAATACTAGAAAACGCCTCCGTTTCGGTTTCGTTGAGACACCCTGTATAGGAACGTCGGCCAACTATGGGGAACTCGACTCATAAGTAAGTTGTTTAATTTATAGGGAAGTTACACAACCTTAAGGACAAAACGGTTGACACTTTAAATATCAAATCAGTCGAACACTTTTTATTTCATACAGATTTTATTTTAAATTTTATTTTAAATCCTATCCAAAATAAAATCCTATCCAAAATAAAATCTGTATGAAATGGACCGCGATTTTGCCAAAAAATATTAACTATTTTGTCCATAAGATTGTGTAACTTCCCTATATATTAAACAAAGAATGCATTTACTTATTGGTCGAGTTCTCCGTAGTTGCTTCCTACGACATGCCTATGGTAATCACCACTGACTATCCATCCATTTATTCAACACTCAAAAATGGCCAATTTCTTAGCCTCTTAAATTGGCACTTAATAATTTTCTTTAAGCACCTCTTAAAGATTTCTTAACGCTAATATTACCTTCAAATATATTGGTAGAATTGGCTATTGCAACCAACGGCGTTAATTTAAGGCGGATATACAATTAAGCAAGCAAGCTCGCAAGCAAGCATGCAAGTGGACACACGTCAATGTTAAATTTCACGGCTTTTCCAATTTTCTCGAAAAGTACAAATTATTTTCGAAATACAATGCGTTTAAAATATTTCTAGGTGTTTAGAGGTTCGAAAATATCATTTTTTTTTTTATTTTCTTGGGAGAATTTTAAGAAATTTAAAAATAAAAAAAATCTAACCTTTGGTTGGCGCCTTACGCAGCCTGCGAAGCTGCGGATGTCGACTTGCGAGGTTATATTTTCTTTATTTTTAAATTTATTAAAATTCCCTCAAGAAAATCAAGAAATTTTTGACGTTTTCGAAATTCTAAATACCTAGAAATATTTTAAACGCACTCTATTTCGAAAATAATATTTACTTTTCGAGAAAATTGGAAAAGCCGGTAAATTTGACAATGACATTTGGCCGCTTGCTTGCTTCCTCGTACTTGCTTCCTTAATTGTATATCCGCCTTAAATGGTGAAAATGAACATCTTTTAGATCATTTTCAAAAAATTGTAGTGTAAACCTGAGACACCCTGAATATAATTTTACGTGCAATGAAACCGTGTGCAATAAAAATTAATTTATTTTTTACCGGGCAAACGACCCTGAGGGTTTTATCAAATTCCTAATATCAACTAACAAGTAAATTCCAATTCTTCTGCTTTTCCGTTCATTAATATGCGCAAGAGGAGCAGGTCTGTTGCTAATTTGAGATGCTTATTTTTGTTAGTGAGAGAATGAATTTAAATTGTTAGTTTACCACCTTACTATTAGAATAAAATAAAAAGTGCACAGAGTGGTTGATTGTTGTAAAAAAATACTCAATTCTATGATATACCCAGATAATAAAACAACAAAACAAATGATGACAAAAAAAAACAATAAAAATTGATGATCAACTGTCCGGAGAGGTTCGAATTAGGAGAGGTGTTGTTTAACATCCACAGTTTAATAAAATAAGAGAGATTGCATTTTACAAATTTAATACAATTGCATTTTACAAATTTAATACGAAAAGGTTAAAAAAAACGTTCAGTGGCGGTCCCAGCCATTTAAAAAGGGGGAGGGTGGTTTCGATACGAAAAAAAAATTAGAATAAAAGCATCAAGCGCGGATTTGGCCTTAAATCTAGGAGGAGGGATACTCAGATTTTAAGTTGTTTATTTCATACATTTTTTATTTAAAGAAAATGTTTAAATGCGCCGAAAATTTTTGAGAAAATTACATTAAAGATGCAATTTTTGAGTCAAATTAAACTAAAATCGTAAATATCAACGGTATCATAGCAGTGCAGAAAATATTTTTAAAGAAAATTGCACTGAAAAGTGCATTTTTTTTATTTAAAATTAAACTAAAATTGTAAATATATCAATGGTTTCAGAGCGCAGCAGGCAAAAATTTTTGACTTCATTGTACTGATATAACAATAACCCTACATATGCCACTTTTAATACAAAACTAAACTTATACCGTAAATATCAAAGGTGTTATAGCGCAGCAATTTATGCCCTACTTTTGATTTTCTAAATGTTTTCGTAAACAATTTAAATTCAAGGTGGGGGGTAATTACCTCCTTATCCCCCTGAAATCCGCGCTTGAGCAACTACGTATTTTTTCAGTTATAAGAAACATAGATAACAAGCAAATCAAAAACAAAACCTAATAGCAAAATACTCTTTTTTTTTGTCTAAAAAGCTTTTTAAGTTGAAATATCACCTTTTATATCGCAATATCTCAAACATAAGATGCCTATCTTAAAAAAAAGTTCGTTTTCGGTTTTTTCGGGCACACCAGTCAATGGCTATATGCAGTTGATATACAGTAACGCTAAGCCCGTCAGACGAATTTCCGTCATAATAGGGAATTATTGAAATACGGCCGCACTGGATAGTGCCTACTTAGCGCCGACCTTAACACAGGCCGTGCCTGGCTCTAAAAGGTGCAAATTATAGAATTATTGAACGCGCCTCTAGAAAACGGTGACGATACGACTTTATTTCTAACCTACAAATATATGGTGCCTGTTTTTGAAATTCTGTGTTGTTTCTTTTTTATATTTTGAGTGATCAAAAGCATGGTCGATGTGTTGGAAGCAGAAGTCTTTGTGGAGGGTGGAGAGAAGGATCATTTAGAGTTCTGGAGGGATTTTGTTTAACTACTTCTCGTAGCAAACAAGTATTGTCTTCATCGGTAAAACGAAGTATTTGAGCTATTTTCTTATGCTATGTCATCCGATTTCATAAAAATATAACTATTTTGTCGGAATTTTTGCTTTTTTGGCCGTCACAACACAAAAAATTCCCGAAAGTAGGGTTAATCTAAAAAAAAATGGCGAATAGTTGTCAAAAACGTCAAATACGGCTAGACACAGCCAAGATGCGGCCCAATATAATTCCTCCACAAATAAGAGCAGGTTTATTAGTGTCGGCACTAAATGTGGTCGTTCTTGTGCATGCGTATCTGTCAACAGCGTCAAAATAGTGCCTGGCCTTATTAGTGCCGGGCCCTAACTGCGTTTCGATAATTCCCTAATGTTTTTAAATACTTATGTTTTCAATCTTCTGAGGCATGAGAAACTTCTTTCTGACGAAGCATTACTTACTGGCAAACATCCAAGAATGTTTTTATCAACGGAAAAATATCGCCACACTTGTTCATTGCCTCGAAAACGTATATCGTAGTTTTTGCCTACTTCTGGCCAATATTGTTTGCAAATACTGACTTCTCCTAATAAAAGTTCAAGAATTTGTCTTTTTAATTAATCAGACTGATTATAGTATTTGGAAACGACATTAGTTCATTTTCCCTTGATTTTGGCTTCACGTTGTATAAAACTTGGTACGAATATATTCAGTTCAAAAATACTTAGAGTCTATTATTGAACCTTCATTTTATGGCGGAATTGATTTTGTCTAAAACTTGTTTTTAAATAGAAACTCTATAATACTGTTCTTCACTTCTGTATTTCCAATATCGTGGTTTCAGCGGTAAGTACGTCATGCGTTTGTTTATTCTTGGTGTGACGAATTGAAGGTCAAAGTGTCCCAAAATACTGTGGAGCGATTCTAGAATGTCTTTAAAGGAACGTTCTGCAATTTCTCGGTTTTTCTCCAAAGACTTCAGGGTTACCACCAGCATCTTTGTTGTCTACTTTTTTCTGGAGCAAAGGGGGGGGCGATCTTCCTCCCGCCCCCCCTCCTTGGAACACCCACTGACATTAGAAGCATACTAGTAATAAATGGTCAACAAGTCGAACGAGTGATTTGTGCAAATACCTGGGTTGTCAGCTCAATAAAGACTGGAACAACCTGTCCGTGCAGGAATTAATAGGGTAGATCATCTTTTATCAAAATTATATCAGTATAATGAAATCAAGATCCAAAAACCACTCTCCGAAATCATTTACTTCGTTATTAAGATATAGTGAAAAGCAAATAACTTGAATGTTTTTGCCAGATTTATAAAATTCATAATAGAGAGAAAAATTAAGCGCAGAAGAAGTTTGGGTAGCAAACGAATATCAGTAATACGAAACTTTTCATACTGCGTTCTATCTGTGCACCCTGTGCGCACTAAATCATAATCGAAATGAAATCGAAGAAACCCTGCGCTCTTTTTTGAGTTCGTTTATTCATCGAGCGAGCAAACTGAGCTCTCTCTTTTTATTCCAAGCTAGTTGAGAGAGCACATCGAGCTTGTAAAAATTCTAACCTTACTTTGTATGATCGCGCACTGTTTGTTATCATTTGGCTTCGTTTCTTCGTACATCGACTTTCCGAATTCACGAAAAGTATTAGTGGTCTTTCATTTTCGTCATTTTTCAAAACTTCTGTCATGGTGGGTGCCTTTCACTTTAACAAGCTTAAAACATGAATTTTTATTGTAATTATTAATCACGGTAACATTGAAAGTACCAGTGCTCATGTTGCTTAATGCCATCGTCGACTTCAAGTCTCTCTGAGCAACAGCCTGCTCAAAAACAAGCGTGTTTAACAGCGTGCGTGAAAAATGTTTGTTGCTCAACACCGTGCGTGGAAAATTTTTTTTGCTCAACAGCGTGCGTGAAAATTTTTTTTCCGCACGCTCGTAGGGAAAATGTTTTTCCTACGATTGTTTTTGTCCATCTTATTTATCAAAAAAATGTTTCTAATACGCAAATGCTTTATAATATTGCTACAAAATAACACATACGATAGAATAGTTATATAAATTATTTAATTAGTCCTAAATACATTTATTTTTAACAATACAAAAATCGTGCGGAAAAGTAACTTTTCAACACTAGTGCGAAAAAGTTACTTTTCCGCATGAATATTTTAATAAAAAAAAACTACCCATAGATAGTAATTTGATTTAAAGTGTATCTTGAATTAAAATGTTGTCCTTTGAAGTGAAAATCGTGCGTTACATAAAAAATCGCGCAGAAGAGTAAAACTCGTGCTGAAAAGTAAAGAAATTGTGCGGAAAAGTAAAATAGTGCGGAAAAGTACAACTTTCAAAAAGAAAAATCGTGTGGAGAAGTAACTTTTCTGCACGCTCGTAGGAAATAAAATCAAAGACACTGTGGTAAAATAGGATTCGTAAGTGTAGGTACTACCTAGATATTGTATTCAAAAACTGGTGGTTAGCTATCTACCGAAGCTATCCACTGAGATTTTGAAGATTGCAATTTAATTACATACGACCCGGGAAACTAAAAAATCCTGCAGACTACAAAACTTGATTTAGACTTGATACTTTGTCTTCAATTTATGCCAGTACAAGCTTTAGTGAAAGCCACTACTAACTAGGTACATTACCTGTAATTTATTACTAAATTATATTTTTAGTTAGGTAAGTAGAGAGTAATTAAATTCAAAAGATTTATTGTTCTCAAATATGTAAGTACCTTCTAAAATCTTTTACATCGTTTGAAAATCCCAGCTATTTATTTTACAGGCAGCTAAGTAAGTAGTTACCGTATTTTTTTATGAAACTATACGAAAAAGAAAAGTGGTAAAATTTATTCATAATATCACTGGCGGTCGCATCTTTCCCAAAAGGAGAAGAAGGCGTGAAAGCTTTACGTAAAAGTTCCAAATTTAATGTAACTCTTGACCCAATAGAGCAAAAATTTTTGAAAAAATATCAAAAATTTTGCTATTTTTATGAAAAACGCGCGATTTTGAAAATACATTCTCGAAAAAAAGGTGGGGAGATCGCCTCCACCGCCCACCCCTGCGGCCGCCACTGATAATATATCATAATCTTTCTTCTGTACTATACTCAGCTTTAGCTAGGCATCTTTACCTATTTATATTGCCTACTGTCAGTTTTACTAAAATGAATTATGACAAGGTATTTTAGGAGTACATATATTTGTTCCATCTACTATATCAGAAAAGCATTAGATAATTATAGAGAGCATGGCATTTAAAAAAAGGGATAAATTTACATTTACACTTTATTATTATTTATAATCTGAATTTAAAAAATGCCACTGAAATGTTGTTATTGCAAGAAGCAACTATGATAGCTCTATTGGTACCGACGACAGCGACGCCGAATGCTTGGCGCTCAAAATAAATAAAATCATTTGAAGTGAGTAAAGCACAGGAAGTTTTTTTCAGATACCTATTTAAATTACCGGCATAGGAAATTACTTATTAAAAGTAAATAATATCTATTCTTAAAATTTAATGAAGGATACTGAAGGTCGAAATAAATTGTTATTATGTTTTCTGCAACTCCCTCTTATGCTGGAAACATTTTAAACCATCAACGAAGATTCAAGAAAAGTAAAAAAAACTGGAAAGCAGATTTCACAAGTAAGCGAAGGAGGCTTGCTACTTTATCCTTTTAGTTTTATAAGAGATACTACTTTTACAAAAATGTCGTTTTTTAAAGAACCACAACAAGCGCCAAATAGAGTAGGTAACCCGAAGCGTTTCCTCGCGTTGCAATTGTTTGAAATGTTTTAAAAAGTTTTAAACCATATAACTATGAGATAATATAACGGCCCTCCACTTGCTTTTCCCGAGAAAAATGCATACCAATAATAACTCTCCCAATCAAATTGCAACCTGGAAAAACCCCATAGACGAGGAGTGTAATGGGCAGGCGCGTCGATTGCGTCAGAAGTGAAATCAACTGACAACCATCTGACAGCAAAAATGTAGGTTTATGTTTAATATTTTTGTTTACTCTTGGAAAATCTATTAAAAGAGTCTACACTACCGTAAAAAATATTGAAAAAGTGTTGTCTAGTGTTTCCAGGGAAAACAGAACATATAGGGAATGGTGATCCGAACCGACCAATTTAAAAAATTAGGGGTATCGATGCGATTGACAGTATCATAGCTAAAACGGCGCCGTTGTTGGGGAAACATCACTTTTTCTATGCTTTGACACAAGGGGTTGACAACGGCTTTTCAAAATGGCGTATTTTGTTGTTGTTTTCATGCCAATAATTCTTACATTTTTTTAAAATTTTGAGTGATTTACGCTAGCCAGTGAGTTTAGAATTAAAAATAAAGACAATATATTAGAATATGACAGTCTAAATGCTTAGCTGATTTAAGTCAACCAGAATCAATTTGGTGTGAGACCTTCTCTGCTTTTTTACAAGATTTTCTAATAAACTCAGTGATTATTATAATGAATTAAGTGGGTCAGGACCCTCCAGTGGCGTGGCCTCGCGATACCTCAAAAAAAAATTGCAGTGATTAATAATGTAGATCCCTTTACCCTAAAAGACACCGATTCGTTTTGACCCTGCAAGTTTTCCCCAGTTTCTAACATGGACATTGTATTAATATATATTATATATAGGTATAAAACTATGTGCTAACAACTTCATTTTACACCAAACAGGTAATGAAAGCATTTAATAGTTTAAATGCAGTCAAGTATTTTGAGGCTGGATTTATGAGTAGTTGCAGAAGACGTATTTTTGGAGATTACATCTTAGTTATGGCAAAGGTGAGCAATCTTTACTTACCCTCGAATTTTTTCTCCTTATTTATACTAAGAAGTTTGGCTTAAAGGTACAGTTCAGCCAAATAACAAGTAGGGCTTAATTGATCCAACACCATTCTCAACTAAAAAGCCAGTTAACTCATTTTCGTTTTAGTATTGTTTGGCCTATGATTGGTGCCATATTAACACCAAACTGACAGAAAGTCCATGCTTTACTTGTCAATTTGGTTATAAAAATGGCAGCCACAGTAGGCTTAAGGGCACTGAGGTGATAGAAGTTAACAGGCTTTTTAGTTGAGAATGGTGTTGGATCAATTAAGCCCTACTTGTTATTTGGCTGAACTGCACCTTTAAGCCAAACTTCTCATACAAATATAAAAAAAACTAGAAATAGAGGCCAATATGAGTAGCCCACCTCTGGTACAACAACTGTCAAATGTATAGAGGGCCTCTAGTACAAATATGCTCATATTTTAATAACAAAGCTTCCTCGAGAAAAATGAAGATAACCATTTAATGTAATTTTTATAGTTGTGATCAATTAAGCCCTACTTGTCAGTTTGCTGAACTAAACCTTAAGTTGGGAAAAGTCCTCGATTTGCATTTGCCAAAAGTTCAAGATAAATCATGTTTATCTTTTGCCAACTTTAGTTTGTAGTTGTTGAACAAAAAAAAATGCTAAAGTTTGTGAAAGATAAACATGCGAGTTATGCCCAACTTTTGCTAATCAAACTTTTGTCAAATGCTAATTGCAAACTTTTTCCAACTTAAGCCGAACTTCTCAGTATAAGCCACACTTTAATAATATCAATTTGTTCATGACATTTTATTTTATTTTTCCTTACCCCTATCCCTAAAAGTCCTTTCTGTTTCTCTTTTTATTGGTCTTATTTTTATTTTTTTATTGTTAGTACCAATATTTTATTTTTATTTTTTTATGTGAATTATTTTGTCAACTTGTATTTTTTGTAATTTTATTTTTTTTAGTAACTGAAATCTCTACCTTGTTTCGTGCTGATCCTGCTTTGTAATTGAGCTTGTATAGTCAGGGAATTATTAATTTAGCGCTTTAGTTTGGATACACCTAGTGTTTTGACAGTCTCTACACAAAAACTGTTAAAACACTAGGTGCATCCAAATTAAAATGGTAAATTAAAAATTCCCTAACTGTAGGTCTTAGGCAGTGTTACAATGATAAAATAAATAAACCATGCTGTAATTACTGCAGAGATTACAAATTCAATCAGATTTTTCTTTGTGTTCACAGTTTAGTATCCTTAAAATTGATAGGTTTGTCAAAGGGATTATTAAAATCAATTTTACACTTACCTATTTTTTAGCATTTGTTTATTAAATGTTTTTTCTTTGTTTTAGGTCAAACATTTGGAGAGAATGAATCTTTCAGCTCTAAGATTTAAACAAATACAAACCAATAAGTTATTTATTATAATAAAACAACTGATGAAACCCTAGACTTAAACATGATTTGACTTTAATTTTTTTTAGAGTACCTACTTTGATTGTTTGTTTTTCTACGAGTCTGCAGAAAATCGCATTTTCCACACTATTTTTAGTGTGTTTTTCCGCACAGTGTGGAAAATTTTTTCCGCACTGATATGTCAATGCCTTGTTTGCTATGGTGTGACAAACCAGTTGTTTTGCATTTATTTGTCAGTGGCAGTTGCGTGCGGAAAAATCAATTTTCGGCGCTTGTTAGGAAAATAGCTATTTATCTGTATGTATGTACCTTTTTATTTTCAAATGAAAATAAGTAAAAGGTTTTGTAAAATTATTTAAATTTTTTTTATGTACATTCTATTTTTAAACATTTTTGTTGTTACTCTTTTTAGATTCTAAATAAAAAAAAACTGTTAAAAATATATTTTTAAAAACTAAAAAAAAGTTAGTTACAATGGGACAACTGGGGGACATAAATTAATTAATTAATGCACAGCATACTGTAAAAATTTCATCTAGCAGTGCTTCTTCACCTTTTGATGCAATTTTAGTGACAAATTTATTAATAATTAGATTATTTAGCCTGCTTTGTCAACAGAATGTTTTTTTTCTTGACAATAAAGTATTTTTTGATTGATTGAAGGATGGTTGTAATGGTATGGTAAGGCAGATTCAAAGTTTTTAAGGTAAGCAGTATGTGGTAAGATGCAAGGGAAATAAACAATAGCAAATGCATGCTGCTGTTCATAGTATTCTGTAAGCCACAAGCTATGAATAGCATGAATGCATTTGCTATAATTTTTTTTCCTTGCATCCTACCGCATACCTCATACTGCTTATGGTACTCTGAATCCGCCTGTACAGTACCCTGACAAATTCTGTATATTTGCCTGATTAAATTTATAATTCTTCCAAGTTCCAATAGGGTGAAGTTGGGACTTACCTATAGTAAAAGCTGAACAAGCAACTTGCCAAAAGTTTTTAGAGAAACTTTTTTGGGGGTTGTCAGAAGTGCATCCTTTCCACCCTAACCTAACCTAAAAAAAGAATCGAGCGCAGGCAGATTTGCATTTCTGAGAAAAATAGCAGATTATTTAAAGTGACCAGTGCAGAAAATGAATTTTACATACCTGTGACAAAAAGTTTTGACCATATTCACAAAAAGGTTAACTTTTTTTTTGTTAGGTCGCCTGAATCCATTTCTCACATCTTGTAGATTAGGTATTATTTATGTTCAGAATGTAAAACAGTGAGAATTCTATAAAAATTAACTTCGTCTCTTGGCCAGCGATTGCGGCACCCCACAATCCCCCAAAAATTTGGCATTTTAATTAGTTTGACAGTTTATTAGACTGCTCTATTTAATTACTCTGATACAAAGGCAGGAATTTAAGCTACAAATTAACCTTTAGGACACCTCATCTGTTCTTTGCAGAAAATACTTACTTTTTGTGGAATTTTTGTACAATCCGCGAAGTAGGACAACTCTAGAAGTTGAAATAAGTAGTATTAGTATTATGTTCCTTGCAGAAAATACTTACTTTTTGTGGAATTTTTATACAATCCGCGAAGCAGGACAACGCTAGAAGTTGAAATAAAGCAATTTATTAAATATTTTAAAGAAAAGACTCAAAAAAAGCCCAAGATATTTCAACTTTAAAAAGTAAAGAAATAAAGGAAAAAGTAAACCAAAAAGTAGGGTTATACGTCAAGTCGAACCAGAGATCAAATTTACCCAGGGAATATAATTTACCTAACAACGGCAACTTTCAATAGCTCCTTCAAAATTTGCCACTTTTTCTTTGGTGTTAACCATTCCCTATATGTTCTATTTTCCCTGAGTGTTTCCCGCGTGATAATAACGCACGCAATCACAGAAAATACCGCCACAAAATTTTAAAACACAAAAACTCCACAATAATATAAACAAAATGGCAAGACCATAGCTCGTCAAAAATGTAAACTTTTCGACAATGCCCAGTTTTCTCAGGAAGTGGGTTCAGCACTTGGGGCCATGTCCTCGGTTTAACTTGTAGATTGAAACCCTCAAGTAAGGCTATACTAAACTATAATATAATAAATAAATAAATTCATTTAAATAAAATCAAAGTTTTCGGACAGATGATGTCGTTGTCACTGTCACTCAAATTAATACCTTGTCATTAAATTCTCGTAAGGTCACTACGACACCAGGCATGGATTTGTTAGTGCATGCGCAGTAGATTTTTCGTTTATGGCCTGGTGGCCCAAACAGTTTCAAAGTCAACCGCGAGTTTGAATTTTCTTCTTTGTTTTTCAAAGTTATTTTCGTTACACATTTTGCGGCACTTGGGCCGTTATAGTATCTCATAGTTATATGTTTGAATACATTCATTTTCTCGCGTTACAACGGTAGCGTCACATTTAAACTAGTTAAAAATATTTCGAAACGTTTTTCTATCCCGTTCCAAAACCGAGGCGCGCACAAAACTTAAGTGAAAATTTTGCCTTTTTAGATTTTGCTTTTTTTCTAAAGCACTGTTTATACTTTTTTACCAGCGATTAGAATAGGAGACGATCAATGCAAAAATGATAATAATGAAGGTTTTTTTTTAATTAACAATAACTTAATCCATTTAAACTCGCACAAAAGTTTAATCAAAATAAAACAGAAAAAAATGAGGTTACAGGAAAAAGAAATGTCAACGACGTCACTGTTTTAAACTATTCATTTTCTTGCGTTTTAAACTAATAACGTCGTGGTTGAAATTACAGTTTCAACGTGAGAATACACCTAATAATAATAAAGCGATTGATTGTAATAACCATTTTAATTTTTTAAAATGTATTACAAACTAAGTTTAATTTTTCAGTGACTCGTATATCTGTCAGTCTTCCACAATCCCACATAACATTGGAGGAATATCCATGTTGTAGGAATATGCCCTCAAAGTGATTTTTGGAATATTCTATTGCGAATATCACAGGAATGTTTATATATTTTTTGTTGAATATTCTTTAAGAATTTATGATAGTTATATTTCTCTGTTAATAATATAATAATATTTCCATGATAACGTGATAATCAAGTTAATTTTTTGAATATTCCTAAAAAGAATATTTTTGTCCGGATTTTGGCATGTTGCTGAAAATATTACTATCTTGTTAAAAGAACGAGATTTACATGATTTATAAATGTAATTTAGTTCAATGTCATCTATTGTAGGTAGATGGCACTGGAATCAATATGTTTCCTATGTAGAAGGTAATATTTACCATACATGTAAGACAGCAAAATGTCATTTAGGTAATCTTTTAATAACTAAAAAATACCCAGCATTAATTTTCAGCTATAGTCTTGCACTTTAGTAGCATATTTGGTGGATATTCATGTGGATATTTACTGCATATGTTAGGATATCCATCTCGTGGTCACCTGACACTTTTTGAATCACAAAATCATAGCCGTATTTGCTATGTGAAATATTTATCATTTTGCCAAAAAATAATTCTCAGAATATTATAGTTGTGTTACTATGTTTCACGTCCCGTTTCTATCCCAGTTATATCACCTGTATGAGCTAAAACTTATTGCCGGCATGTGTTAGTAATATTCCCAATGGTAAAATGTAACATTTCTATCACATTCTTTGTTCTCTAAAGGCGTAATGACACAGACGAACATGCTCAAACAAAAGCTCGTGCAAAAGATCTAAAATTTTTTGCGTGAACATTTTTGTGAGCTTTTATTTGAACATTTTGTTCGGGTATATTTTTGAGCAAATTATTGCTATCTGTTTTGGAAACATATTTTTAAAGATGAGAATAAATAAAATTTTACATCAGTGATCAGTGATCTCAATTCTTTAAAAAAATGGAACACCAACTTTTATTTTAAATTTTTGTGAAAAAAAGCCGACGGCAAGCGAAACATTATTCTTGGCTATCAGTTTTGTCACATGGATTAGGGTTTTTCCCGTATTTTTTTGCCCGGGGTTTTTTTTGGGATATTCTTGCGAGTTTTTTTTATTTCCAAGGGTTTTCTCCTAAATTCAAAAAACAACCCAGGAAAATTTTTCTTTTCCAAAAAAATTTTGAGTTTTTCAAATATCGGCAAGAAACTCAAAAATTGCACTTTTAAGCGGTAATCCGCGCCTCACGACTATGAGGAGTGGTGGGGAGGGGATTTTTTTAAACATATTTTTGTAACTTTACTTTACCCTTAGCTTCGATTATTTTTTTTTTTCATTCCTCACACCAGATTTACCTAGTTAGTTTAAGGCCCCAACGGTTGCTTAAAAAAGCAAAAGGTTCATGAAAATGCTGAAGATAGATATTTACTGTCAATTTAATGTAATAATCAAGGTCGATTACTGACACTGAACAAACAATATGCAAAGGAGCAACATTCCGATTCAGAAATCTAGTCTATTACTGCTAAATTATATTTTTTTAGACAAGGGTCTGGGATCGTAGGGTTGTAAAAGTGGGTAATAAACGGGTATTATTTAGACCGAACGTGCTTTTGTTCATATATTTGAGATTTAATAAAATGTATATAGGTTTTTTAATTTGACTTAATTATTATTGTATTGTGTTTTAAACTAGGAAGTAAAATAAAGAGATTCTTTTAAACGTAAATTTTTATCATTACATTTTACAGGCAACAGCAATAAATAAGTGCCAATTATTATTTTTTATTCTCGTTTTTTTACAACCCCAAAAAAGTTAGAAGTATACTGGCATATCCTCTATAAAAATCAGGTCAATCGAAGTTGCTTATGAGTTAAAATGTGAATTTCGACATCAAATCGTTTTTCCGTCGGAAAGCACTTAATTAAAAATACCTTTTTTTAAAACTTAGTCTTTCTATTTTCAGTTAAGTTCAATGAATTCCCATAAAACTATAAAATTTAAATTTGTAAGAAATTTCTATACCAACATTTCTTCAAACAAATTTTGCTTAACATTCTCTCCAAAATTTCTGTGAGTCTTTTTGTACGAGATTTTGCTCGAACTTTTCTTTGAACATTTTGCTCAAGAGGCTCGTGTAAATGTTTGACGGTATTTCAACATCAAAGGAAAGTTTGTATGTGTAAATGCGCCTTTAGAATATGATCATTTCATTACAGAAATGTTTGGTTGTTATGTGCACGGAAAAAAATTTGCACCAAGAACAAATTTGTGAAGATATAATCAACAAATTGTTCGAAAAAACTACATTTTTGTTGATAATATTTTTAGAATTGGCTACAATTTTTACATAAATTGTTCTTGGTGCAAATTTAAGAACAATTTGTGTAAAAATTTTACACAATTGTAAACAATAAATCCATACATTTTTTCCAGTGTAGGATGTTGCAATTCACAGAAAGATCAGGTTTTGTTAATTTAAGAAGTGTGTGAATAAGGTAAAAGACACGACGTATGACAGGACATGGGATTTGTATATGTGTGTTAATTTTTGAAAGAACCCAGATCATTCAATATATCAAATAAATAAAAAAATTTCCTACTTTTTTCACTAAAAAAAATACTTCATTAATGCCCACTAATAAACTTGTCAACCTCTAAATGTCAAAGTAACAGCACCAGAAAATTTACTAAGTGCCTGTTTTTATACGCAAGTACAAAAATTGTTGTTCCTAACATGGATATAAGGTGCCTTTTCCGTCTTTGGTGGCAAGTCCAAACTTCGTAAGCGTCATTTGTGCAACTGGGCGCATGCGGAAAAATATTATTTTCCGCCCTTGGTAGGCAAATAACTATGATCTGAGTGACAGGCGTATTTTTGGGGAAAATTCAGAGTCGGCTGTTAGTCAGTGGATGACGCAAATCTGGATTTTGACCGAAACTGGCGTTTTTGCAGAATATTTACCTCAGATATATAAACCCGACGGTACTATCGAAATTGAAGCATATCTGTCTCTTTCTCTTCTACTAAGGGAGTTTATAAACATGTATCGCATTTCTTAGATGTGATATATTGTATTCACAAAAACCACAACATTCGCAAGGTGGCATTTAAAATATTCCGAAGCGGGGTAATAATATTCAAAGACTGTCCAAATAAACCAGTCATGATGTCTTTAAAACCGATTATAATTCCCTGGAGCATGCATCGACGGTTCTGTTCAGCGAAACTTCGGGGGCAATTAAAAAGTAAGCAGGCCTACTAAAATTTAACAGTTTCCGAGTACGATGCCGAACTTTTTCACTAGATTCTTATTAAGGTATATTTGAAATAATTAATTAAATTTGTTCGGGAGCCCGGCATTTTTATTATCGTTTTTCGTGCCATAAATCAGGTGCCGATGCAGACGGCGCTCTCGATGGAGCCCGCACGGGTTGTTCCCACTGGGACATTATTGCCTGTTGCAGAGCCGGACTTGTGCTAGTTTAAGAACCTTCCACAATATACATAAAGTCTTTGTGGGACAAACTGGCAAATATTTAAATAAAGGGGGTACAGCTCTATTGGAAGATATGGCAGTCAAACAAGTGTAGCTGCGTTCGGTATTTTTAATCTGAATCGTTCGTTTATTACATCTAGATATAGGGGAGGTAAATCCGAACCGTTCGTCCGGTACTTCAGCTCCGATCATGTAAAACGGTTTCCTCGAAGGTTTTTGGCCGATGAAACAGAATAATTTGTGGAAAAAAAAACCTGTGTATTTTTTTTAATGTGTAACTAAAAATATGCACACCTTTGTGAAAAATATCCAATGAAATGTAATTTTCTTCCACAAATTGTGTAGAAAAAAATCCGATTTTGTTTTCAGTGTACCTTAAAAAACGCCACATCCTTCTCACGTGCATAGTGTACATTTAAAAAACTACACATTTCGGAAACTTATTTGATTTTAAAGTAAAATACTTCTTACCTGATTTTGTCTATTTATTTGAGGTATCAAAAATTGTAATAATAACTCCTTTATAACTTAACTTTCTCTACAAAACGCCTGAAATCATACATAATAGGGCACAATTATAGCCAATCAAATAAATAAAGGAACTAAGGTAAAAGAGAAACATGTATATTTTTAAAGCCCGCTGCAAGTGTTCTCTTTTGATTGCACCCGAGAATAACAATATACATATTCGGATCTCACTTTATTGGTACTACTAAAGCGAGATGGGGAGAGACGACTTGCACGCAAATCAAGCGGGCTTAAGAAGTCAATTCATTTCATACAAGTTTTATTAAAATTTTAAAATAGACAACTTAACAAATAAAAACAACATTTTTAAATAATTTTCGAATTCTTATTCTAACGTTGGCTCCTGCCTTCACCTTATCCGAACTTTTTAATAATATTTACAAGTAGTTTAAGGAAATTATTATTATTTATGGGTATTAATAGATGATATTTTTGTTTACTGTAGAAAAATACAAAGTAAATGCTTAAGGCTATAGTTTCCCCCAGATTTTAAGTAAAAAAAGGCAACGCCTTGTTCTTTATTTTTTTAATCTTTTGCCAGAGTGCACAGGGAAAACTAAACATCAGAATTACCTAAAATTTTGCAGGGGTAATAATTTTTAAATGCTTAACAAAAATATCTGAAGGATATTTCAAAATTCTCAATTATTTTTTCTTTAAAATAAAAGCACTGGAGTATAATAATCTCGTTTTAGAACAAACTCGATTTCTAAAAAAAAATAGAGAAATACTCACAATTTCCTCTCGATTACATTTTTCCTTTTTATATTTCCTTGCCTTAGCGAAAATCAAAACTAAGTTTCCTTTTTTCTAAAAGCATCTGCACTTCGGAAAAGAAAACCGATCAATCAATCACACTTCATTGAATTTGGGAGACACACACAGTTTAAGTGTTGACCGATAGACCACAGAATTTACACGATTCCATCGTAACTGCAGGTGTTTTGGCAACAAACTTTAAATCGGGCCGCAGTGGGACAGAAGAGTATTTTTACGTTTTCTGACAGAAAACCGTTCGAGGTTATGTTTATCTTTCAAAAATGTTGTTTCAAAAGCATCTTAGATATAGAACCATTCCGCGTGTGCGGTCGCCCGCCGAAAAAGGCCTAGCGTTGCCCAGGCATTACCCCGAGTCTATCAAAAAACCAAGAGAACTTTACTGGCTCACTAGGATTACTACACATAATTTGGTTTTTATTTTGATTTAACTTTTTTTTTTTATTTATATTATTGCGGCATAGTTAGGTGCAATTTTACTAGTGAAATCTTGTAGTTCAAAGGATAGATTTTGGAACCTCAGTTTCAAAAACACAAGGATACTTGAGTACTAACAAAACAGGTCAGTAAAGCTCCATTTAGAGGTTGGAAAGATTCTTGCTAGTCGTTGACGCTCCTGTTTAAAATAGAATACGATTATTTCGTCTAGCGCGAATAGCCGATTTTTAAATCTGCACTTTTAAGTTAACCTGTTGTCGGTATCAGCTAGCGGGAGTGTTTCGAATTCAATTATAAATGCACCTGTAAATGCAACCTTAAACATTACACCCAGTTACTTTAATACGTAGTTGGGTAGCATTTTTTTAACAGGTAATTCTGCAATAAATAGTTTTATTTTATTTTAGAATTTTACTTGGTGTTTCAGCGGCGCAGAACGCGAAAAGTCAAAATAAGTAACCTAACCCCAAATTTTTGACCCGGTGTTAAAAAATCTCTGGTGTCTCACTGTGGATAAACATAAATAAATTCTTCACATTGGCATGGAAAACAAATTCAATGACGTAAAATTTTGCAAAAAAATCAGGTCGACATAGTTAAATTGATTTCCCGTACAGTGTTGCTAAAAGCAATTCCCCAGATTGTAACTACAACCTTAAGAAGTAAAAAAATTGTTGTATGTGGGAAGCTTGTGGCTGTGTTTTACCTTTCTGGTTTATTGTCCAAGTTAGGTAATCAGAAAAATATGGTTTCTTATAAAACAACTTATGGTAATTACAAAATCAATTCAAATCGTCTTGATCAATATCGGTCATTTCTTTCGACGTCACAACAAATGAGCTTTAGAATTTATTTGTTTGTGTTAAATAAGGTTCGTAATTACTTTTTGATAGAAACAAATCTAAAGTAACCACAACAAAGAAAAAACAAAACAATAAAATTTTAAACATAAGAACCAAGAAAATAAACCCACAAAATTTTTCAATAATTTATCAAAAAAGCTACTGAAGCTTTGATTTAGTTACAAAACCTATATATTTAAACGTTACTAAAAAAGAAATCATAGTTTATCCGCTATTTGTAAATATTGTATTTTTATCTCTTTATTAAAAAATAAAAAAAGAGCCTCAGGAAAAATAGTTACGAAAGATTTCAAAATGATTGGAAGATGGTAGGAAAGGCAACATTAATTAACAAAAGAAGACCAAGGTCATTGACACTTACGACAACTAATGCTCATATTTTTTGGCCACAATTCGTCTTTGGCGCAAAAAATAGCTACAATTAAGAGTCCTGACCTGCGAAAGTTGACATCAACTGTCTATCACAATGGGTAATTTTGATCTGGCCTGTCGATCACGTCCCCGCTTCCAGGAAGTTCTCAATCTGTCCACTTTTGACTTGGCCGCCATAATTCAACGGCCGGACCATAGCTATGGCTTATGGCCGCCAAAAACCGGGGAATTCGCGATATGCTTTTCAGGCGACGTCAGTTTATGCCGCACAACCGTATCTGACCAATTACTATGGGATTATTATTACATCAATTTTTTTTCGTCGGTCGTTCGTTACTTGAAGTTAGGGACATAAAATTCATTTGGAATACTGATCAAGATTTGGTTTGGGTTGCCAACAAAGTCAGTTTGTAAACCTATAGAGAACCGCCGCCAGCGACCATAATTTTAACAACGAATTCCCTAATTACTGATATAACTTTTCGGTAGATATTCTACCACCAGTGATTCTATCGGGGGAGGGAGGGAGCAGTGTTCGTGGCGAACACTCATTTTGCCTGCGGCACTATAACGTCATGGATTGTTAGTATTTTACTACAAATTTGATAAATTTTTGTCAACAGCATTTAAAACAGGTGAAAAATGGCATTTTTAGTCCAATTTCATTACATTTGTGACATGATTTTGACAATAAATCTAGAATTTGACTAGATCTCACTTTAATCCAAGCCAATTTTTTTAAATATTTCATAATTGTGAGCTATTTTTGTCAACCACGTTTAGAACGTGTAAAAAATGGTATTGCCAGTTTGTTTTCTTTTTAAATTTTTATCTGCGTCGCATTTACAACTGGGATGTGCGCCTTTGCTTTTAATGTATAAAATAAATAAGTATTTTTTTTGCACACACTACCCAGCAAACATCGATCTACTGGTACTTTACTAATATTTTACTTTGACCGCTAGCACCGGCAATGATGTGCAATTATTTTTATGTGGCAGTGTTTGCATATTTTAAAAAAGTGCCATTTTAGTACTTTGCTTTTAATAAAGCAAGAAATTGCACTTTATTTTTTTAAAAATCTTAGTGCAGCCAGCTAGAGTTAATGGCAATAAAACCTTTCTAAAAAAAATATTTCGTTACAAGCAAAAAATTAATAAACTTCTGGAAGTAAAATCAGATCATCTAAAAATTTGTACAAAAAAATACAAAATACAAAATGCAAAGATGTACAACAGAGGTTAAAATCAACGACTATTGTACTAAACACTTACATCTTGTTACAAAATAGTTAGCTTACATCTATTGTACGCAGGCATCTTTCAATATTTTTGCTCTACAGAAGATACTACTATAAGATATATTTGTTTAGACAGCGAGAACCGGGAACTGGGAACTTGAAAATTATTATCAATAAGTTTAGGAAATATGATGGTGATACATCTAAGCATCATTACCTCTTCTGGATTTTTGCGGGTTGAAATTTGACCTAATGTTACTTCTGTGGGACATTTAGGCAATCCCTATTCCCTGGGAAATTTTGAACATCCCAAATGGATCATTTCGGGGATATCCTTGTTTGTTTGTGTTATTTTTATGTAATTTTTATTCTTTTAGAAACTACTTTCTACTTAGTACTTATCCGTTATATTTTTACCATTATTAAAAAAGTACAATGAAAAAATTAAAGGAAAAGTACAAATTTTTTATACTAAATATATACATGCAGGCCTGATGCAGACTGTCATTCCAAATTAATGCTAACCAAGTACTTCCTGCTTAGTACTTTGCCGTTATTGGCAGCGCGGAAAGCAAGTACCTAAAAAGTACTATTTTTTAAATTCATGTTTGCTGGGTATGTAACCCAACACCTGCTAAACCACACTCTTTAAAAAAAGGTGTGACCATCTTCGAAATATACATAGACGCCCCCCAACCCACCATAAAAAAGTCAATTTTATTAGTTTGACTTATTTTGTGGCGAAAATCTCAAAAATTAGTATTTTTAGTAAAAAGGCGGCATATTTTTAACGGCGAATTGGTCAAAATTACTTTTTTACGAAAAGCTTAGAAAGTTTTTAATTTTTGTCGGTCACCTGGAAAAAATCCGAAATAAAAAGCCACTTTGCAAATGCAGCCCATATTTGTCTCTTTCATTCGTAATAGGTGTCATGCCTCGGATCAGTCGTCAGTCAAAACCATCGTCGGCGTTTCAGTTTTCCGCTTGTTGTTGCTGAATATCTGCTGACTCTGATGATCGACTGACACGACATGACATGATTGACAGCCTTGCATTGCAATGGTAGTAATGCAGAGCAAGAAACAGGTCCGAATAATATTAAGGCAACAAAAAGGACGGGTAAAAGTAATATGAAACTCAACCGCTCTGATAAACTTTTTAGAAATAAAAGTTGTTTATTCTTCATCTTATTTGCGAGACAATAAGGAACGAGCCACGAAACTTTTCACCACTCCAATATTACATTGTGGACAATAATGACACAGAGTACCGAAACAAATGATGATACTGATATTTGCTAAAACAGGAGCTAAAAAAGGGGGGGATGTTGCCTGGCTTAAGTTAGATTAACTGCAAAGGAAGCCGGAGAGCGGGGGGGGGGGGAGATTGCAAAATTAACTTTCACCATCATTTTCCTTTTTTTACGGTCGATTTTTTCATGTTTGATGGGATTTTTTTTTATTGTCCATTTTTATAATATTTGATGGGATTACATAGGTTTACAGTTCACCGAAGAATGAGCGTATGATAACATTAGAGTTACTGTAGAATAAAAGTTAACTTACTTAAATCGCCCTTACCTTGCTAGTAAGCTTAATATTTTAAGTTAAGTATATAATAAAAATTTCATAGATATAGTAAACAATGAAAAGGTACTCCATAAAAATATCAGGACCGCGTTCAAGCTAGGGCTGTCACGCTCTTTTTGAGCAAGGACACAACTTCCTCAAATCATGTAATCCTTTTGCATATAAATTATCGTAATTTAAATTTATGTATTTGGTTTTTTAAACTATTTTATAAACAAAATTACGACAAATAATAAGAAAAAAACATTACTTTGATCACGGTAATAAAGGCCGTATGTCTGAGACAGGCACATTAATGAATGGCGGCATAATTATTATTCAAAAAGATAATTTTTAAAACTACCTACCTACTATGTGAAGTTTTACTTCTCTGTTTCTTTTGGTTCTAGATATATTAGGGTAAACTCGGATTTTTAGGATACCCTGTATAGTATTAAACGCAAAGTTTCAACTGTTAATTTCCAACCAAATGTCTTTGACCAATCTCTACTACAGTTACTTCCGCCTGTTCCCCGCAACTGCCCCTACCTAGTTTTTGAACCTTGGTATTTTGCCTACATAAAGTTAGCAGAGCACCCATAGAAAATAATTGTGGGGGTATCTTTATATTAAGTTGGCAGAGCACCCATAGAAATATTGAATATGACCAAAATTCGCTTAGTGCCGCTAATTAATTCGCCGCTAATTAGTAGCAAAATAAAAAAAAATATGGCCGGGTTGGGTTCAACTGGTTATAGTCTTCTGGAAAAGCGCAGCCAAACATAATTTTTTTTTAAAAAAAGGTCATATAATTTATCTAAATTTTGAAAATTTTTGTGCTAACTTTACGTATATGCACTAAGCAAATCTTGGCTACATCCAATATTTCTATGGGTGCTCTGCGAACTTTATATAAAGATAGCAAAACATCACGTTTTTTTAAAAAAAACGGCCACGACAATTTTTTTTACTTTACAACTAATTTACGGCTAATTAACGAAAAATTATAAAAACATATTTTTTTTTTGAATAACCGAAATTGCTCTGCTAAATTTATGATGATGGGCTAGTTGCACCTAAGCTCGAACGCGGCTCGCGTGTAGTGGCAATCTGAAAGATAAGGAACAAAAACAATAACTTAACGAAGACAATTTAAAATTTTTGCCTCAAATAAAACATAACAAACCAAAAAAAAAAACGTTGTCACATTTAATATTTCCTCAAAAATCCCTCCTTAAAGAAGGCTTTAAAAAATACAAAATCCGAGGACGTCCCGAGGAGCGGCTTAAGTCTAGGCTGTAAATTTTTACTGAATTCCTATGAATGTAGGCTACCTTGCTGGAACTGTTGCGCGCCCACTATCCATAGTTTGGCCCTGAAAGCCTGCTTCTTTCGCAAAAGAACAGATTTTTCTGGGCTACAACTTTCGTGCGACTCTCTTGACCTGGCCAGAGTCGGACACTCCAGTAAGGACGATTCTTCGTCCTCTATGCACCATCGAATCTCTGAGTCTTCGGCGATTCCCAGCATCTCTAGGTGTTTGTTGAGACGACAGTTAGGAGCTCTGTTGCTGGTCATTCACACCTAGGTGGAGCAAGGACTTTGAGCACGTGCTCTTCACTCAGCTCTGTTTCGGTTGGACCGTCCATGCTGACCACTATTTTGACTTGGAGCTTCTTGAGCTCCTTGGTCAATTTGTTTACATCAGCGGCGTCTGTACGCGCTCCTGCTGCGTTTCTAGAGTGTCGAATGGGTACTTGCGCAGTTTCCTGTCGGGCCTCTTATGTTGAAGAAGATCTACTAGGTCCTTAAACAGTTCCTTGCTGATCCTTATCTTTAGAAACGTCTTTTGTGTTACCTCCTGGTTATCGGAGGGTCCATCCAGAGTTCTCGTCTCTTGACTTTAGAAATTGATTAATTATGATTAAAAATTATGTAGTATACTTTTTTCGCTAGACTATGGTTCAAAATAAACTATCCAAAGATGAATATTATTAAAAAGGATGACATTTATTTCATTTTTATCAGGTAGCACCGTATTGATTAGCAGCCCTATAGTGCAAAACTCGAGTTTACGGTTACTCTTACCTTTTTTGAGAAAAAGCTTTTTACGAATATTGTTGTTTGAAAATAGTAGGTATCTAAAAAGTAGTAGTAGGCATATAATAATAAAGTCAAAAGGCAATTTCAGAAAATTTGTCACAGGAGAAAGACCCTTTTATTGTTTTTCTTCGCTAAGAACCTTTATTAATATGTACAGTGTTACCCCGGCGGATCATTTTATAGCACCGTGTGTACTGCTTTATTTCTGGAGTAAGGACAATACGAAGATTTCGTCCTAGCACCCTAGTTTTCCATTTTATTTTCAGCCAAATGATCGAGTATCCCTAGAAAATCTAAGGATTATACATACTGTAATCAATAAAAGTCACTGAATAGATAACAAATGACTTCTCATGTGTTGTCAAACCTTAGAATTTTATTCTTACTTTCCACAATTAAAGACTTACAATAATATAAAAACATCCGGACCCATTTGCTGGTTCTGATATTCTCCCATTAAGAAAAAAGGTTTCCTCCAATCGATTGATTGATTGGACTGGCAAAACCATACGGGGAAGGAGTAGGGGATCAAGCACCCCCCCAGGATTCTGAAAGGGGAAAAGATTTGTTTCAACAAATCAACGAACACGCTGATCAAAAAAGTCATTTTCCACTAGGAAACACTCGAAGAATTACTTAAAAAAACCCTTTAAGCGAAATAGATTGACTAGCCTTGCTTATCTGTACATCAAAGATGTCTATATTTTACTAAAAAGTTAGTGCTAGATGAAGTTTACAAATTAAAGAAAAATGAATATTGTAATCCCAATCTGAAGACTAATTGTGCAATAAATTTTGATTTTTGTTTTTATTGACATTAAAAATGTTGCACGCCTCACGGCAAAGAAGTAACAGTAATGTGGGTACCGGGTCACCCAGGGATACCAGGCAACGAAAAGGTAAATGCATTTTCTCGGATTGGGGTCAGTAACCACTACGTGAGCCCACAACGACTTCTAGGTCTAGCCTTCAGAGAAACAGGAACAGTCAGACTGAAATGGCTCCCGTGAAGGACACGGAGAAACATTGGACTTCTGATAGGGATATTGAGCGATCATAAGCGATTAAGTTAGTATCTAGCTGTCATGGGGATCGGGAATGGCTCCATTTTCCAGGCATGAGAGAAGGTGGAGGGGACATCAGTGCACCTCGCTGCAGAGGCACTCGGATATTCGAAACTGGATGCATGCGCAGAGGACCTGCTTTCTTTTAAATGGAATGTGTAAAGAGAACAGGTAATCCCAGAGAGCCAGCCGCCGTAAAGGCAGTGCAGATAGCGGATACTGAACCTACTTTTTTGGGTTTTTCGCCACTAAGTTAAGGATATTTTTTAAATATGTTAAAATAAATAAATTCTTAAAGAAAGCATTTTATTCGTTTGTCAGTGGTTTTAAATAAAGATAAATAATGCCTACACACTCGCAAATCATCTGACGTTTCGACAGAAACTCTACTACCGTTATCAAAGAAATTTCTTTCAAATACTTTTTTAGATTTTTTAAAAATTTTCTCTTTAGGAATTGACGTAATGGTTAGATATTTTTGAAAAAAAAAATCCTTAACTTAGTGGCGAAAAACGCAAAAAAGTAGTTTTAGTGACTGCTAGCGCTTACTTGCTGGGCCTTGAGCCGCCCCCGCCTCTCCCGTCTTCTACTACTACTAAGGGCAATTGAATGAATTAATGTAGAAATGCAAACAGGACAATTCCCATGTACGTAGGCCACCTTGCTGGTCCCGTTGCACGCCCACTGTCCATGGTTTCGCCCTGGAAGCCTGCCTCATTCGCAAAAGAGCAGATTTTTCTGGGCAGCAACTTTCTTACATCGCCTGGGGCCAGGAGATAGTTCCCAAGCTGCGACCCTATTGAATCTCCTGCAGGACATATAAGGACGATTCTTTGTCCACTAAGGGCACTTTCACTTACCAAGTTGTTTTAGTCCCTCAGATTCCTAATGATGAAACTCTTGTCGACACTCTTTCGAAAGAGTAGTTTACCTCCGAGGGGTTGTTATTCGAAAACCATAGAGTAAATGTTTATTATACGAGCCGCTAGGCGGCGTTATTAAAAACGAGAGAGCACCAGGCACCCCCGAATATACGTGACAGAATTTCCTCTCGAACACCGCCTCCGATCAAAGCGTTTTGTTTTATGCAAATTTTTGGGATAAACCCTCTCAAATTATCAAGGGAAGTTTAATAAATGCTTGACTACGATGGTGGAATTTAAAATTTAAAAAAATACAACTTGTATTCATTACAATAAGATAAAACTAATAATACTTAATTTATTCAGAAAAAACATACAATCCACAATAAAAAGTAGGATTCTTGAGTTAGGTGATAATATTGTCGAAATTTCAATTTCAAACGGAAAATCGTATTCTCTTATTTTGAAAATAATTAGGTAAAAGCGGTTTGACTTATTTTTATTTATCCTTATCCTTATCCTAAACACAAATCCGATAAAAAGCGAAACTTTCCAACAGCAAATAATAGGTATATTTTGGAACGCTTATTTGACACTTCGTAGTGGTTGTGGTAATTACTGCGTCTACGCAATAGCTAAACGTCATTCCGTAGTAGTAATTAGACACTTAAAGTAAATATTTCAGGGCGTCCGTATCGGTATACGTAACGCGTTCGAAACAAAGTCAACATACGCTACATTTTTGACTTGTTTATGCGATGTTTCGAACGATGCCCGCTTTTTTGAAGGGTGCGATGACAGGAAATCGTTGCGTACGTTCGTGGGTCCCTAACGATACGTACATCCTTCCGTACGCAACGAGATTCTGTCATCACACCCGTCAAAGAAGCAGGCATCGTTCGAAACATGGCATGAGCAAGTCAAAAATGTAGCGTATTCTGACTTTGTTTCGATGGCGTTACGTATACCGATACGGATGCGTTGAAATATTTACTTTAAGTGACTATTAAGCACTACCACTGCCTTAAGCTACGAATCAATTTCGTTGTGGTTGTGGTTATTTTTCTGGTTAATTTTAGAGCATTTTGGCACAACTAATTTTTAAAATAATAAAATATTACCAGGTTTCAACATATAAAACATTTATTTTGTACTGTTGTTTGAAGGTGGTAGAGAATGTTACACTTGAGAGTAAACTAGAGTTTCAAACTTTCATTGTCTTTATTTTAACTTTTTTACAACGTTTCGAATGCTTATTTATCTGCAATCGAAACGTTGCGAAAATGTTAAAATAACCATTATCTTTATTTTAACATTTTTCGCAACGTTTCGAATGCTTATGTATCTGAGATCGTCATCAGGTGAATACTAAAGCGTATTCACCTGATGACGATCGCAGATACATAAGCATTCGAAACGTTGTGAAAAGGTTAAAATAAAAATAATGGAAGTTCAAAAGTCTAGTTTGTTCACTTATTTTGTAAACTAAATCTCAATTCTCAATTTTGTGTTTTTTCTCTCACATCTCAAAGTTTTTTACGAGTGACAGTTTCTAATGGGTTCGAAAAATTCTGTTAAAATCTATGCGTGGTAGTGGTTGTTAGAGACCCTGTATACGATTTTTGACAGTTATTGTTTTACCAGAGGTGAGCAACTGGATTTGACAGTTGCTAGGGAAATGTTTAAAAACAAATTGTGTGTTGGCATTTATAGTTGGTAACCCCTGGCAATAAATAATTTTGTCAATGTCACATTTTTGATTAAGAAACGTCCAGTTTAAAAATGGAATTTTGCTGTATCAAAAACTGTAAAAACCCGTGCCTCGACGAATTTGAATTGTTCCGTTGTCCAATGGAGAAAGAAACTCAAGAAAAGTGGAAAGAAAACATGCATTTACCAAGCTGGAAAATTAATAAAAATAGTCGAATTTGCAAGATCAGTGAGCTATAAGCAGTAGGTACAAACATACGCATTTAGCATGTTCTTTGTTAATAAATAACACATTATGTTTCCGTGTTTTGAATTAAAACCTTACTTAAATCTTTAATAAGTATTTTGGATAATACATCTTAATATTATTAGGGGTGCATATAAGAAAAATACATGAATGGTCGGAGTGTCCCGGTTTTGCCCCTTTAGGAGTTGGTCATCTTATTATAAAACACAAGACTTGATAAACAAACATGGATAAATTTTACTCTGAAATAGTAAAAAAATGTCATTATATTTCCACGTACATTCGACATTCTCATGTTATGTGATTTTAGTGACACTGTTAAGGCGGCCTACGATATAACTAAAATTTGTCCTTCAATTCGGTCAACAGTAATTACCTGATATAATTCTACTTTATGTGTGCCCATGGTTATTTTAAATTTAAGTTTTGATTTATAATTTTATTAAATTATATTTTTTGACTAATATATTAATTTATAAATAATTTTTTGCTTATTATATTGCTCTTATCCCTTTTTAATTAATTTAAGCGGTTGCGCGTTAAAAGTGTTCTTTCTTTTTCTTTGGAAAAATTCAAATTTGAATCCCACAAGGAACACACAAGCGACCAAAGCGAAAAGAGAAATGATGAAATGATGTTTCGCCCTGGGCAACCAGCGTGGGCTCATCAGTGGTTCCACTGGTCACCCTCACCAAACATCATTCAATACTATCATACACTTTGATTTTCAACCTTGAATCACCTACAAATAGGCATCGTTCCGCACTGGCACTTATCTAAGTCGCCTGATACGGATTCGTCCTGGCGTGTTAATCTTCCCAATAAGGTTACGATCCTAACGCGATTAAAACAAAAAAAAAAATTAAAAAGCCTCCGAATCAGTTACCTCAACCAAAAAGAATCTAAAAACAAAAGATCAAACGATCTTGGGTGGAGGGTGACCAGTGGAACCACTGATGAGCCCGCGCTGGTTGCTCAGGGCGAAACATCATTTGAATTTTTTTTTTCGCTTTGGTCCTTTGTGTGTTCCTTGTGGGATACTCATCCAAGTTTGAATTTTCGTTTTTTCCACCCAAGATCTTTTGATCTTTTGTTTTTAGATTCTTTTATGTTAAAGTAACTGATTAGGAGATTTTTTAACTTCTTTTTGATTAAAAAAGAATGTTGTTGACATGTTGGCGTATGCAACAGTGCCCATCTCTAAATTACGCCCCCCTCCCCCCTCTAAAATTACATCACAAAATATGAAACGACTATTGTTAACGTTGACCGAATTCTGAAACCATAAACATGCGCTATTTGGCAACATTGCACTTGCAGCCTAACCATCATTACTACCAAAAGTAGTGCCGACAGAGCTCATACGATAATTAACAGCATATGTAAGGAATACATTATTCAACTATGTCTAAGAGTTCTCTTTAATATTTTATGCTATTCATTAAAAAACTCCGCGCTTTTATCATAAACTTTAGTAAAGCGTATTTTTCCATACCCGTTTCGAATTTACGACTGCACTCCAATACGGAGACTATAACATTTCATCATTAATCGAACGTAAATGACGTATTATGACAGTTCTGAAAAGCTATTAACTTACATTTTTAATAAAGCTTTATGAAACATAATTTTGCAATTACTCAAACGTCCAAGTCCGTAGCCGCAGCAGTATGTCAATCAGAGTTTCGATATATTGAACGATATTGGTAAATAATGTGTGCAATTTAGTCGGTTAAATTTGGCATTCAGATGCAGTTGACGATTTTTTATTGACTGTTAGGTTTGATTTAAAGCTACAGAAATATCGAGGGGTAGGCATTGTGAGGAATTTTTGGTGATTGGGTAACAATTAATTCCCTGACGCCGCTAGTTCTCCCGAAAATGACACTAATGTGACTTTTCATGAAATTTGTTTCTGCTGGTCATTAGCGAGAGAAATAAAAAAACAATTTCTATTTAAAATATTCTAATTAGTGTCATTTGTGAGAGAAATACACACCAATGGGAACCCTCAAGAATAGCTACACTAGTAGTAAGAGAATAGCTATTTTCCTAACAAGTGCGGAAAAAAAGGTTTTCGCACGTGTTAGGAACAATTGTTTTTCTACGAGCGTGAGGAAAATACACTGAAAATAGTTTTTTGCCACTGACAAATAAATGCATAAATAACTGGTTAGTCACACCATAGCAACCAAGGCATTTCATAGGCAATATGATGAACAGAAACTTCGAATCAGTACAGGTTTTTCGAAATTTGATATATCGGTGCGGAAAAATTTTTCCACACCGTGCGGAAAACGAATTTTCCGCACTAAAAATAGTGTGGAAAATGCGATTTCCCGCACGCTCGTAGAAAAAAGTATTTTTCTGTCAGTAAAAACCATTTTGACTAATAATTATAATTGACACCTTTATTTGAACTGCTTATTAGTAGTGTAGCGGTTCTTAAGGGTTCCCGTTGGTCGATGTCGATGATTTCTCTTACAAAGGCTAAAGACCAGCGGAAACAAATTTCACAAAAAGTCATGTCATTAGTGTCATTTTTGGGGCAACTGGGCTGCGTCAACTAATAGGATCTGTGGGTTTCAGGAAAATAATTGTTTCTCCCTGATTTCAAAAATAGCTACATAAGATATTAATTAGTTGGCCAAAATTATTAGTTTTTGTTCTCAACATCAGGTGAAAGTATCTCATAAATATATGAATTAAACCTCTACCCAGGTAACATTTTAGTTTGCTTAATAGTTTTATTTTTCATATTCTATAAGGGTTTTAAGAAATAAAGCTTGACGTAAAATATCTGACTGGCAGCCATTTTCCTAAACTGTTCCATTATTCAAAATTTTTTTATTTTCGACTTCAAAGTGCAAACAGTAAGATAAGTTAAGGAAAAATAGTTGGTTTATTAATCGTTCGACCTTTATTTTGTTATTTTTTCTCTATTGTTTGAATTACGGGAACTTTAAGAAAACTAACCTTACTTATTTCTCAATAAATTTAGTTAAAATTTCTTTAAAGTACGGTTTTTTCAAGCGCGCATGTTTCTAGAAGGCAGAAATGAATGCTACACGATAAAGACGACGCGACGTGGCATGTAAGATTTCTCGTAGAGACTTGATATAAACATCAACAAAATATTATAGTATTGTTGCCTATAAATATTTTTATCGAAATATAATATCCATCAAAAGTGTTGTCATTTCTGTAAACATTTTGCATAACGCATTTAGATAAAGATGAAATTATAAAGAAACGCATGCAGATGGGGCGAGGTCAAATAAAACCCTCTGACAACCATTTAAAAACTACTTGTTGGCTTGTGTTTTGGCTTGAGTTTTTATAAGGGGTTAGAGAATGTTTTCAAAGACATTTTTTTAAAAGTAAAACTCATGTGAAAGTAGTAATGTATCCCTTTATAAAAACTGACACTTAAGGCGTATAAGGGGTTTATAAGAGGTCTGAAAAGGCTTTCAAGAGAACCTTATATAACTTTTAGGCTGTAAACCAAAATTCTTCATGTACAGGGTTATCTGCATTATAAACCTTCTCTGTGGCAAAGTTTTTACTATTAGTCCAAGGAAGTTCAAACAAAAAGCATACAATTTAAGGAATGTTTCAACTATGTTGGGAATTTGGAACCTTTGGTTGCACTATAACAAAGTTGTTAGCGAAACGCGCGTCGAGTGCAAAAAAGTGTAGTTTTGGTTTGTGGAAAACAATCATAACTTTGTTAAGTAATGTTTGTTCACTTTATAACTAGAAACTTCCAAATATGAAGTTTGTAGGGCATGATTTTAATTTGAGTTGTTAATGTTGCGCATGGGTACATACCAAATCGGCGGCGGGTCAGTGTTTGTAACCTTAAGGCATTGTGGGGCATTGACAGGTATTTAAACGGCATTGTGAAGAACTTTTGGGGATTTTAGAGACAATGTCGATGCAATGCCTGGTGTAAGGTCAATTTGTGTTTAAACATAATTTTGAAATATATTTTTTAGGAAAAACAGGAGTATTTTGTACTTCAATGCAAAATGATTTTTGATTGCTCACATAGAAAATGGAATCTAGGACGATGCCGTTTCATCCCTATTAGGGAAACCAGCTGATGAGTTTATTTTTTTTCTTTTAAGTTGAAACTTTCTTCTTCAATACATCAAAAGATTGTGTTACGGTGATTATTCGCCAAACAAATTAATTAAAACTTAAGAAGAGTTGGTTTAAAATGTTCAAAACCAAAAATTTCACTTAAACTTAGCACGTGTCTTAAAATAGGTTAAAGCCCTTTAGTAAATCCCACTGTTAAATTTTTTCTATGATATCTAAGTGACTGTAGCAATGGCTGCAGTGCAGTGACTGTGGCTGAGGGGTTTTAGTGGGTAGGAATCCGACACTACCCGGGCTCTCCTGGTAGAGGAGAAATTACTCTGGCAGGAAAGTAGTTCGGGCGTCTTATTGATACCCATGAAAAAAAAAGTGACTGTAGCAACTATTGAAATGTGGGTTTTGAATATAAATGCATTTATCGGAAAAAACGTCAGAACTTTATTTTTTGTGTCAATTAACACATTCGTAAAATCTATTTTGTTTTTCATTTAATAGACGGCTGTACGTACCACATTGTGCATCTCTGCACTGACAAATTTAATGATAATTACCAATAAAATTTGGAAATATTTACGAACATCTAATTTTTAAGTGGCGCCAAGGAAGTCATAATATGGTCCTTTGACTAAATGGCATTTAAAATTTTGGTGCCTTCTTTTATATTTAATTTCATTTAACGAAGTATGTGTGATTTTTATTGCCTCAAATTAGTCGCGGTATAAAATATCTAAAAGGGCGGTTAAAAATGTGTCTCCTGATAACATAAAAAGTTTATTACTGGCTTTAAAAATAAATAATAAAAAAAAAGCGATTTCGTGATCTACTAATACCAATTGTGACATTAATTACATCCTTCTTAAGACCCCACTCTCCAAACCCTGACAAAGACGCAGTACAACAAGTTCAAGTCAATTTGACAAAAATATAGAGGAACCAAATTAAATCATAGCAAATACTCAAAACTTACCAATTTTAACCCTAAACTCTAAGCTCTAAAAAAATATTTTTTATTTAGTAATAACCTTATCCTAATATAGTTGATGTAATGTATTATTCTTTAATGTACATTATTTTATACTTCAAAAAACTATTTGATTATTATTAAATTTTAAAAAAAAGTATTTTTATGCACTGTGCGGATTTAAAGGGTAATTTAAATCCCTAGGGATCTAAAATGTACTTAGAAAATGTGTTTAGAACAATATTAAAAGCTGTTAGCTGTAGGCTTCTTAAAAATTTTCGCCTGCTGCGCTTTGAAACCATTGGTATATTTACAATTTTAGTTTAATTTTAAATCAAAAAATGCATTTTTTAGTGCAATTTTCTTAAAAATTTGCGCCTGCGGCGCTATGATACGTTGATATTTACGATTTTAGTTTTGGCTCAAAAATTACATTTTTTGAAATTTTCTGAAACTTTTGGTGCATTTATACGTTTTTTAAAAGAAAAAATGTACGAAATAAACAACTTAAAATCTGAGTACACCCCCCTGCCCTAGATTTGAGGCCCAATCCGCGCTTGTAGTTAGTAGTAATGTTTTGTTTGCATATATTGATATGTTCCTCATAAAAACCATGCTTTTATTCTAGTTTTTATTTCGTATCGAAATCGCCCCCTCCCCTTTTGAAATGGCTGGGACCGCCACTGTATTATGTAAATAAAATTTAGCATCCATGTCAAAAAAACCGCATTAAATCTCATAAAATAACATCTTTCCCACATACTCTGGCGACAAATAAATATTTATACGAGAACAATTTTCTGTCTTAGATATGTAAAGCAGTTAAGTCGTCGTAGTTTTATTAATGTTATATGTCATAGTTCAGGTTAGTTTAAAGAGTGAAAATATTGTACACTTCCGGCCACATAAAATGCGTACGCCGATTTTGTATAGTGTATTATAGGCCTCGCAACTCGGTACCCTTTTAGGTACTTCAAATTGACAAAAAATGTCACCATCAGGTTTTGTTGTTGTCATATTCTTATATTTAAAATTACCCCAACTAAACGAATTCGGCAAAATTAGACGGTGGTTGGTCGGTTCGAAGTGTAGCGGCCCATTATGGTCGATACTAGGCTTCAATTGTAAGCATAAGAAGAAAGTATCAAAAAGAAGGAACTGTTCGACCAAGTCAGTACGCCTCAGCAGGATCAGCAACTGATCGACTTTCTTGAAGACCGCACATTAACCCAGGTTAATTTTTGCACTAAACTATTTACCACAAGAAGAAGAATTTTGGCAATACGTGGTCTTCACGTATGAAAAAATCTTTCAGTCCCACAATGATAGCAAACAAATTTTGGTGTATCGCCCGCCACGAACACGCTACCTCGAAAAATATATTGCTAGGAATGAAGACCGGGCTGAAAGATTTTCCGTGAATGTTCGGAGTTGGATATCGGCGAGAGGATATGGGGCTCCTTTTAGAATCCATGGAAGATTTGCGGCTGAGATTTATGTTGATATGATGAGAAATATTATGCTTCCAGAACCAACCATTCTTCATCCAGAAGGTTTTGTTTTTCAACAGGATAACTATCCTATCCATACCGCACGCATTTCTAAACAGTGGTTCCAGCAAAACAACATCGAGGTTTTGCCATGGCCGGCAAAAACTCCTGAGGCCAATCCCATGGAAAATATGTGGGGCCTTACAGCAAAAAAGTTAACACAAATTATTATTGTTCCCAGAAATTCCAACCACTTAATGGAGCTCATAGTTAGAGGGTAAGACGAAGTCAGTGTTTCAAATCCAAATTTATTTCAAAATTTAGCAATTTCATGCCACGAAGACTGGCAAACATTATCGAGGCTGACGGAGCAATGACGCGCTACTGAAGAAACGCTTTCTTATTTTTTTTAATTTACGTAGTTTTAATAATTTCTTTTTGATTTTGAACATTTTTGGTTATCTGCAAAGACTTAGTTTACTCAAATTTACGGATCCTGCAGAGGTGCGCTGACTATGATTAAGTTATTGCTTTCCTTCTTCTTGATACTTTTTTCTTATTCGCACAATTGTGGTCTTTTTTTGTCCATAATGAGTTTTAAAATAATTTTTTATAATAAAATGTTGAATAATTTAAAAAAATTATTTTATTCATTAGTATATTAGTTTTTTAGTGTGGCCAGTCTCCTTATGTTTGTCTTTACAGTGTCAAAAGATCTAACCTGTAATTTGAGAACGTCAAAGTCAGTTACAATAAGCAACGCAATTAGCAAAACTTAAATTCAACAGACCTGCAGCTAACTTCTGCTGTACGCATTTTATGTGGCCGGAAGTGTACACTTCTCTCCACATAAAACTAGTACAGCAAAAGTTAGCAGCCTGTTTAATTTTGAAAATTTTTATTGGGAAATCAATTTAACCGTGGCGACCTGATTTTTTTGCAAAACTTTACGTCATTGCATTTGTTTTCCATGGCAACGCGGAGAGTTTATTTATTTTTGTCCACAGTGGGACACCAGAGCTTTTTTTGCACTGGGTTAAAAATTTGGGGATAGTTTACTTATTTTGATTTCGCATACCGCGCCGCTAAAGCACATAAGTTTTTTTTACTTTCGCTTCCGTGTAACTCATGATGCGTTGCTGTAGCCCGAACTTGCCTTATCATTACCGCAGCTGTACGGTACCACCGCGCAAATAAACCTTTAGGTCCATGTGACTGCGTGTTTAATTTTCAGACAAAAACAATAAGTTTTTCTATTTGTGGCTTGGTTTTTGCTAATGTAGTACATTATTTGCCTTTTGGTGTGCTTAAAGACTCCGAAAATATGCAATGGATCAAGAAAAAATAAAATTCTTAAGGTAAGACCTCGGGTTGACTATACATTTTTTGAATAAGTATTGTTGTCTTTATAAGGGTTTTTCCCTTGGTTTTTCCTTGAAAGGTAATTATGCACTATACGGTTTTCTGGCATTTTTTATGAAAATTTTTTTATAGGGGCACCTACTAGGGTCCCTAGGGCCCTAAATCCGGCTGCGCCCGATTTTTTTTTTAAAGAGAAAAAAGGGTGCCTGGAGGGGGATGTAATGTGTTTTTTTCATTGTTTTGGGTTGGGTTGGATTAGTTTGGGTTGGACTGTGTTGGATTGGGTTGTTTTGGTGAAAAAAAATTATAAAAAAAAACCAACAGGCGCATGCGAATTTGGGGTCCTAGGGACCATAGTAGGTGCCCCCATAAAGAATTTTCCATAAAAAATCAAAAATGGCAGAAAATTGTATACTGCATAATTACCCCTTGAAATAACTACAAGTGACTAGGCAATGTTGTTAGTTTAAGGAAATTTCTTCCTTTTAGATTCTTTTAAGGTGTATTCAGAGTTCCATAACTATAGCATGCATATGCTGCTGTCCTCAGTTACTACGTTTATACGCACCTAAAAGCGCTTTTATATAAGGATGGTTTTAAATAAAATCACTATCTTCGAGGGTTATGTCCTTCATTAAATGTCAGTTTAAAGAAAAAACAAATAAAACCACATAATTAATTAATTAATTAACAACAGATTTTTTGAAACACTAGGGTTTAGTATTTTCTTTAGGTTAGAAGAAATGGACTAAAGTGTTTATAATGACCCTAAAATAGGCCAACACTGTTCTTAACTAAAACAACCAGTTAACTCATTTTCATTTTAGTATCCTTTGGCCTATGATCAATTCCATATTGACACCAAACTGACAGAAAATCTATGTTTTACTTGTCAATTTGGTTATAAAAATGGCAGCCACAGTAGGCTAAAGGGCACTGAGGCAGTAGGATTTAACTGACCTTTTAGTTGAGAAAGGTGTGGAATGGGCTTTTGAGTGATAAACCGCTTCCAAATAAAATCGATTTAGTGCTTAAAAATCGGTTGTAGTGGTGTTTATATGACAACATTTTCAAACCATCCTTATATAAAAGCGCTTTAAGAGGCCTATATAAACAAAGTAAGTGTTCCGTAATCCACAAGCGGTATGCAGTAAGAGCAGCATGCATTTGTTATTATTATCTAAATATGCCTTTATTCCTCTGAAAAACAAGTTATTTTATGTAGGTACCTATATATAATAAGTATGTTTTTCCTTTTTGAAGGGTGGACTACTCAGTTGACTACCACTAACATATGTGGAATTAGGTAGCATACAAATTAATAGTCCCACAGCCCATAACTTAAATTGTTAAGACCTTGCCGGACTTTGCATAATATTTATTCTTTATGTCCACTCAGATGACATTTTAAACATATATATTCTTAAATTTGTAACTTTTCTAACAAGAAATGGACAAACATTTTGTCCCCTCTTGATAGCATCGAAAAGTTAAATTAAGATCCTCACAGCTGATTTTTCAAGGATTGCTTTATAAGTATTTAAAACACATGGTCACATTATCTAATTTAAACATTTCTGAGAAATTCTGTTGAAAGGACCTTAACTTAAGTTAAGGGTTAAGTTTGGAGGGGTCTCTAAAAATACCCCTTAGAACATCTTGAAGAACACATACAAAGTCTCAACGGTGAGGTAGTCATAAATTTTCATAGGCCTGGGCTCACATACTATAATGAAAATATTAGGTAAAGAATAAAAACATTATACAAAAAAATAGTGAGGCACATTTTGCTCACTTTGGCTCATTTACTTATTTCTAAGTTTTCTCTACAGTAAAGCTAGAGAAAGTCCAGTTTTTAATACCTACCTCTATGCACTTTTTAGGAGTTGAAAATAAAATTAGGACCTGAATATTTTTGTAAATTTAAGGTGTCCAAGATTCCCCTCACGTTTGTTCCTGAAAATACTAATAAGAAGGCTGCTCCACCTGGCAAAAAAAACCTATGTGAACAGTAGAAAAGAATATGCAATGAGGAATACAATAATCCTTGCAATAAGCAAACTAGCTGCAGTGTCAGGGATTTCCTAAATCATGCCTTATTGTAGGAAACAAATCTATCAAGATGGAATGACACTGCTTTTCTTGTCTTCAAGGTATATATATAAAATTCAGA
This sequence comes from Oxystoma pomonae, assembly GCA_963921995.1. Taxonomy (NCBI): domain Eukaryota; kingdom Metazoa; phylum Arthropoda; class Insecta; order Coleoptera; family Brentidae; genus Oxystoma; species Oxystoma pomonae. The sequence goes on along the minus strand of OY998166.1, from coordinate 71,851,919 downwards.
ATTAAAATTCTTATTGTAACAATTTTAATCAGTCAGAGTATGTATGGAATTGAAAAACCGAGAAAAGTTGAAATTTGTCAAAATAAAATTTTGCAGCTGTTTTCTTTTACAAAATTCTTGAAAAAATTATGATAAGTTTTTTACAAATGGTTAGGAAAAACTGGAAGACATCAGAGAATCCAATTAAAGGTTTTCTGTACAAACTCTGTTATTGACCTTATGTACTGATGCCTTTCTCATTTAAATCCCTTACCCAAAATTATTACTTCTTGTGCAAACTCAAAAATAAATAATTCAAATAAAATCCAAAAACTTAATATTTAATATGCTTTCACAAACAGAAATACTACCTATTTATTTTTGTTGGCATATAGGTAGGTACAAAATGTAATGTTACATCTCTTGCTATCTTTTATGTAAACTTGTGTTTTCTGTTAGTGAATCATTTATTGTGTAAAAATTTGAAATGTGTAGCTTCTGAAAGAGATACCTACAGGTCCAAAAATCTCTCATTTCTTATAAAAGATCCTTGAACTAAAACTCTAATTACCAATGCCCAATGTAGTAAAAAATGCATAAGATAAGGTTGCGGCAAAGATAGTGTTGCAGAAATACTTTCTCTTTTTTGGAGTTCTGTTTTTGTTGTAAGTGAACATTTATTAAAGCACTCCTTACTAGTACTAAAAAAAGCGTTGTAACTAAATTAGACAAATGTTTACCTCTAATTTTTTTTATTTTCAGATTTTGGAATTTAGGCAAGAAAACTACCAGAATGAACAATACAATTTTTATACATTTTAGTTATTCACAGAACAATAACAAATATATGGGTAGAATACTATAGCATTTTTGTGTTGTAGAAATATTTTTAGCAATTTTAATTAACTATATATAATAAAATTTTAAAAAATATGCTGAAAAATTACATTTTTACATATACACCTCATTCCAAATTCTCCGGACCCATTTCAATATGGCGGCTGATAATTAAACACAGAAGCTAAATGAAACTGTCATTGTCAGTGTCAAAAAAACTGGTCTGCAGCAATTTGGAATGGAGTGTAATAAATATTTCAATGTAAAACATAATTAAATGTATTTGGTGGGCATTTCTGTTTTACGTCTCAGGACCGCGTGCCTACCGATGGTCACAAAACAGTGGAGGATTTGTGTCCACCGGTGGGCATCTGGTCCTTGGAAGTAAAACTAAATGCACACATGGTTCAACTTGTTGAGGTGATTATGGCCACAACATTATAAACACCTATACATATGCAATTAAATAAATTAATTTAAAAACTTATCTCAAAAATACTTATTAATAATCATTTAAATTAAATCTAACTTAAAAAAGAAAAGAATAACATGTTATTTTTTCCTTCTTTGGAACCGCCAATTAGTAGCTGTAGTTTCAAATATCAGGCTTCACGTGGTTAGGTTCTGAAATTAAAAAAAAAACAAAAGTATAAGTGTATGAACTGAAAAAATATTTTCTTTAGAGAAAACAACAAAATTGAAGAAAGAGCTTGATAACAGATATTTTTTTACTGATTTTGGGGAACTTGAACCCAGATATTAAAGGTGGTGACCATTTTTTAAAAATAACTAATAAAAAAATAAAACAAAATATAGGCATCTGATACATCAATTTAGGGTTTTTTGGGTTCCTGTAATCCATTTATGTGATTTAAAAATTCTTAAAAGTATCTAAGGGTTCTAGTAGCAGTAAACATTTTGCATGCATGGTTGATTAATTTCAGTTTTTTTAGTTGATTTTAATTGGTACAGGTGTACATTTTATGAATCCGATTAATGCCACTCTGATACCCTTGTAAAACTCAAAATATTTAAGATGGGACACAAACATTTTAGAAGAAACCAGATCAAATACAGACATATGATATCATTCCTTGGATAAAAAAAAAATTCTGGAGATAATAGAAGGATCTTAGGAGAAAATTTTGGGACCCAGCCCAAACTTATATTACCTCTTAACATATATACAACTTTAGAAGACTTAAAAATATCCAAATCGATATATTTCCCTAAAACTACCTCTAAATCCTCGTCTGAATCCCTATTGTAATAATTGGAACACCAAAATTAATTTTGGAAGACCCAAAAAACCCCTAAATCAATATATCACATATCTTTTACACCAATAATTTTTTTATGTTGCCCATTCAGGCTCCTTACATTACCCCTAAAAACTGTTTAACCCCCAAAATGAATTTGGTTAGCCCCAGAATTTCCAAAGTGATGTCTTTCTATCAATAGTATGTTGTTTTTACCACTTTACCCCTAAAACTCACCCTTAGGCCCCTTAAATTACCCCTAAAAATTTTTTTTACACCAAAAATGAATTCAGTTGATCCAAAAATTTCTTAATTGAGGTCACAAGTTTTTTTGTCATTTACGATTCTTTTTGCCCCTAGGAACCTTAAATATATTATTCCCAAAAAATGTTTATTCTAAAAAATGGAATCAGTGTTTCCAAAAACCCTGAGGTTAATGTATTATACGTGTGTACTTGATCTAGTTTCTCATCAAAATTTTGTGCTTTTAAGTCGCCATCTGGAATATTTGGGGTGTCAAAAAAAGTATATATTCCGACAAAAATGGATTTATATATAGTCCATTTTTGATTTTGATGATTTTAAAAAAATGTTTACTGTTAAATGTGTTCTGAGAACCCTTATGGTGCCTATATTATTTTTTATTTTTTGGAGTTCTCCCAAAGGAGCCAGAGTTTCATCACTTGGATTTATTAGCTTAGCTACCAAAATCCGTCAAAAAACCTTTATTATCAAGCGCTTCCTTCAAACATTGGCATCTTGACTTATTCTTGAAATAATTCAAATTCATGTTCAACGAAAATATAACAGAGGTGTTTTTGAGTATTTGGTGAACACTTGAAAAACATTATACTATTACTTTTTAATATATTTTTTTCCATAAACAGGCTTTTTGGGGGTGACTTGAGGGATATGAGTTTTTCCAGGAGAAATTATATAAAAAAAAGTATCTCGAATGACATCTTATTTAGAAGATCATTTAAATTGCTTTACAAAACATGCAAGATATTAAGTTTAAATTTGTCAAGGAGCGACAAATAAACAATTTCTTGCACAAAAGTCAGGAAAAAATCGTTCTTTTTAAAGTTACATTTTTTATAATACAAAAGGGAATAAACATTTCATGATTTTTTTCTGATTGTTTTCTCAAACATACCATCCAAATAACCCTACTTTTATTCTTTAAATTTTGGTGGTCAAACTGATCTGCTGAAAAGGTTTAAACCTTTTCTTCATTCCATACCAAATTTAAAAGCAAATATCTTAAACACCAGTCATCCTAGCTTTTTAAAATTGTGACATAATTAATAGTAAAGACGTTTAAAAGACCTTTCCCTTTTTAAATTCCAGAGATAAAAATTACCCTATGAAATTTCCAACAGAGCCAAAAAGTATCTGTAAGTGTCCCCCTTCAAAATTGTTGTCTGTTTTGTTCTTTGTGTATAGTTTTTCTGTTTTTCCTAATGGAATTGAAATAGATGAGGGGAGGCTCAAAACATGTCCAGAAATAGGTCGAGAAAATTTGCAATAAACAATAAGAGTTAAATTAATTTTTGATATCGGATCTAGACTATAATAAATTTTGTATATTTAAGGAAGTTTTACCAAATATAATTGAAATCAGAAGCAAAAACTTACTTTGAGTTTATAGATTATTATTCTTTGATTGGTGCTGACTCTATAGAACCATCTTGTTTTGCTATACATTTTAGATGGCAAAATATCCACTGCTCTTTATGTTTGGGTACAAATTGTAGACTTTTTAATTTATAGATTATTATTCTTCTCTGGGTGGTGGCACTTTAGAATCTTCTTCTTTTTCATTTTAGGTAGTTGCCTAAATATCCACTGCTCCATATGTTTTGTTATTATATACAGCTCCTAAAAAAATAATAAAAATAACAAGAAATATTCCATCTCTAAATTTTGTTTCTATATTTTGCACTTTAGGCGAGGACAACCAATATTTCTTAAAAATTTTCTTTTGAGTGGCACATGTTTATAAACTGTTTAAAAGATTTTTTGCATAATAATTTTTTAGTTACAGAAGCAGATGTTTGGTTTTGTTATCTAAGTTATAAGTTAGAGACAAAAGTATCAAGCCAAAGTAAATCAAGTTTTGTAATCTGCTGTTTTATTTTCCTGTGTTATATGAGTTTCAAAATCTAAGCAGGTTCACAGTGCATGATTCAACTTTCATAGAAGTGTTCACTAACCACCAGTTATGACATACACACATAGTATTTCATCCTGTGTATTTAATTTATTTGAAAGATGAATGAGCAACTATTTATATTTTAAAGAATTTTTCCTGATTAATGTTCTCCAATTTTCAAGTCACTAACCTATTTTATTCAAAAAACAAGAGAGGCTAAGGGCCAGTTTCTCAAAAGCGAGCTTGTGTTAACTCAAACAACATAACCTAGTAAAAATCTTTAAAAATCAGGTTAAAATTAACTCCAGGATAACCAGAGCTTCAAGGTGAGGGTAAGTTACCTTACCTCAGGGTTAACCTAAAAAAAATATTGGCTTAAAAACAGCAAGGAAACTGGGATTTATAGCTCACGAGTTACTGTTTTTGATAATCCGCTATTGAGAAACTGGCCCTAAGAATAACTTTTTATCAGTAAAATTTTCCACAGTATTATTTCATGCTGCTCACTTATTATATTAAGGCTAAACGGTATTAGTGTAGTAAACAGTTTTCTTTAGATACCTATTTAGCACGTACCTGAGCCCCTAGGAAGTTCAAATTTACCAGTAATGAAACTTTTTTCATTTTTTTAAACTAAAGCGGGAACTAAACCACCCAAATCCTGAACTCAAACCAACCGAGCACTTTTTAGCAATTCCAGCGCTCATAAATTTTAACTCTTTAAGGACCCTAGTCAGTGCCTACATACAAGATTTTTTTCATAAAAAAAAACCAAGTAAACTGCAGTACTTGCTAAAAAAACGCTATCCAACTACATATTAAAGTAACTGGGTGTAGTGTTTAAGGTTGCATTTACAAGTGCATTTATAATTGCATTTGAAACACTCCTGCTAGCTGTTACCACTGATTTAAGGACAACAAGTTAACTTAAACTTAAACGAAATAATTATATTCTATTTTAAACAGGAGCATCAACGACTAGCAAGAGTCTCTTCAACCTCTAAATGGAGCTTTACTGACCTGTTTTGTTAATACTCAAGTATCCGTGTGTTTTTGAAACTGCTGTTGGGATCTAAAATATATCCTTAGGCCTCTAAGATTTCACTAGTAAACTTGCACATAACTTATGCCGCAATAATTTAAATTAAAAAAAAAATTGAATCAAAATAAAAACAAAATTATGTGAAGTTATGGGAATGTTTCTAGGCGAATTCCTAGGAATTCCAGCGAGCCAGTAAAGTTCTCTTGGTTCTTTGATAAACTCGGGGTAATGCTCGCGCAGCGCTAGGCCATTTTCGGCGGGCGACCGCACACGCGGAGTGGTTTCATATTCGTTTTTGAAAAAATATTTTTGAAAGATAAACATAACCTCGAATGATTTTCTGTCAGAAAACGTAAAAATACCCTTCTGCCTACTGTGGGCCTTGTTGACAAAACACCTGCAGTTGCCATGGTATCGGGGGCTTTAGGATAGTTGGGGGCTTTAGGTTAGGGGGCGCTTTGCTTATTTTGATTTCCCAATAGTACGGCATTGTCTTGCTATAAGTGACAAAGACTCCTGACAACATCATATTTTGCATATGTCAGTGTCATCCAAATTTTAAAAAATGCCGCCGCATCTTTCCCAATTTGATAAAGCTGAAATCTTAGCAAAACTAGACGGTCGGTGGTTAGTCTATTCGGCAAGTAGCTGTTCATTATGGGAAAAGCAAGTCTACGATAGTAAACATAAAAAACAGATTTCAAGAAGAGGGAACTATCCACAGAAAGGAAAGCACCGAGTTGACGAAAGTTACTAGCCCAGAGGAAGACCAAGAAACAATCAATTTTCGGGAAAATCATCCGTTTGCCAAAGCGAAAGAAGTAAGAATTGAATGAAATTTTCCAGAATCCATAACAACATTAGGCAGGAGGATTAAACGTTCCAAGGCTAAGGTGTCGCATTGCGGCAAAAAAAATTAAACTAAGTGAAGAAAAGAAGCAGTCTCGATTAACTTTTGCGTTGAATTATTCTCTGAGGGACGAAGAATTTTGGCAGCAAGTGGTTTTCAAAGATGAGAAGATCTTTAAGTCCAACAGTGATAAAAAACAAATTCTGGTTTATCGACCGCCAAGAACCTGATACGAAGAACGATATATTGCTGGAAACGAAGACCGGGCGGGAAGATTTTCGGTAAATGTTTGGAGCTGGCTCTATTTAGAATTAATGGGCGATTTACAGCCGAAGTTTACGTTAATATGATGGAAAATGTAATGCTTCCAGAGGAGAGAGCCCCTTATCCAGATCATTTTGTATTCCAACAAGATATGGTCAGAATTGCGCAGCGATAGGATAATAATATCGAAGTATTGCGTTGGCCTGCAAAAACCCCTGATGCGAATCCAATAGAGAACGTTTGGGGACTTATCGCAAAGAAATTAGTAAGTTTTAATGTGGTTCCCAGGAATTCAGAACATATAATGGAACTCATCGTAAGGGCATATATGAAAGTTATTGCTCAAAATCCAAACTTATTTGAAAATCTAGCCAATTTAATGCCATGACGCGCTATTAAAAATAAGTATGGTTTTTAATATGTTTTTAATTTTGTAATTTTTTTTTAAATTTTATTTATTTCGGGAGTCGATTTATTATGGTTACTATCGTAGACTTGCTTCATTCATAATCAGCTAGTTGAATAGACCAATTACTGTGTAGCTTGTGTTTAGTTAATAAAACATTTTTGCTTTTTTGAAATGTGGCTTTTATTTTTAGTGGCCTTATATTTTGAATTAGTAAAAAATAAACAAGACGTCTCCTTATAAAGTTTATATATGCCAAAAATATAACCTAAAATGAAAAAGCCAAAAAGTCAGTATTGCAATAGGAAAATTAAAAAATCGTATTTGTAGCTACCTTCCGCTATACCAGTTTTATGTGGAGAGAAGTGTAGATATCTTTATTAGCGTTTAAATCTTTTAAAGCTACACTTAAAAGAAAGTTTGAATTTTTAATTATTTACAAATTTTTCATAAATATATCAAAATCCAACAAAATTCACGTCTCTGATTAAATCGAATAAAAACCAAAATAATGACATCAAAATTAGGAAAAGCAAAAAAATGGTAAGTAGAAACAGGCCACGTACACTTGATTTAAAAACAAACGCATATGCAGTCACAAAATTGATCTTTCTAAAAATGTAGAATATATACGGACTACCAGCTAAAATGGCTAAAAACTTCAAACGTACGACAATTTGGCATATTGTTTAAAAAAGGTCTCTAAAACTAAAAATATTTTTTTACTTAAATTAAAGGCAACCTTATTTTTATATTAAATTTTGCGTAATACTAAAAAGTCAGCAAAAATAATTTTCTAGTAAAGTCTTTATTAAACAATATCAAATTATCACTCGAGTAACGGACGAAGGCTGTTCTATAAAGAGGGCGGTAACCCATTTCGGAGTTGATAAAATAACAATAATACGATGGAAACAGCGCTGGATTGAAAACAATCCGACGAATACCGAATACGAAACTTGGATTTGGAAAAAAAAAACGATGGTAAACTTAATACTAATTTTTTTAACCTAAAAAAGAACTAAAATAAGTAATTTAGTATTTAATAGGATCAACATTTTTCTCTATTACAAGCTGCAAACATCTGGGCATTGAAAAGGTTAAATTTTTAAAATACTGATGGTCTTCTGAGAGATGATCCAATGCGCGATAAATAGCATCGCTTAACTCTTCAGCATTTCATGGTCTCCAATTCCTTTGGTATATTATTTTAACGATTCGACCCCATATATTTTCCATTGGGTTAAAGTCAGGGCTGTTGGCTGGCCAAAGAAGTGTTTCTATACTATTATTCTGAAACCATTGGCAAACAACATTAGCCGTGTGTACTGGACAGTTGTTCTGCTGATAAACGAAGTCATTATTTTCATGTAAAGCCTGTACAGATAGCAGTATAACGTTTTCAAGGATTTCAATATATCGTTCACTATTAAATCTTCCTTCGAATTTCCAAAAAAACCCAAACCTCTAGCACTAAACCAGCCGCACATGTTTACAGAAAAATGTCCAGCTTTTTTAATTTGGTTTGTATATTCGGGTGCAAATCTAGAATTTGGTGGATGATAAACTAAAATTCTCCTGCCGCTTGAAGATGATTGAAAAACTTTTTCATCAGTGAAAACCACCCTCTTCCAGAAGTCATTATCACGAAGAACGTTGTTCAGTGCAAAAATCACTCTAGCCTGTTTTTGTTCTTCTGTTAGAAAAGGCTTCTTTGCAGCAAGTCGACAAGAGACTTCTAGTAGGGCAGATGCCCCTTGTAAAATAAGTTTTACCGTACGCTGGAAATGCCGGTTTAACAGGAGGTCCGGGCTCTTAGCTGACTACAAAAAAAATATTTTTTATTATATATCACGCGCACAAGGGGGCAGGTGAATGGGAAGTTTTAATTTCTTTTTTACATGTAATGTATTATATTTCATAATTTATATTTCAAAAACTGCTAAACTAATTTAGTTAAAGATAATATCGGTTGAAAGGTTATACTTGCCGCAAAACATGTCAAGTCAAGTCAACATCACTTGTATGCCACAAAATTTAACTTTCCATTAGTGTATATTATTATAAGGCACCACCAGCTTAGTATTCCTGACAGCTTAAAATTCAGTGTGACATCCTTAAAAATACCACTGATATCAACATTTACAAAAGTTCAAATTATCACTCGAGTTACAGAAGACGGCTGGTCTACAAGAAGAGCGGCCACCCATTTTTGACTTGATAAAATGACGATAATGCGATGGAGAAAGCGCTGGATTGAAAATAATTCTACGGATAGGAAAGATGGATCAGGGCGACCAAAAGTAAGTTCTGAAGTGCAAGATGAGAGACTTATTGACTATCTCAGACAAAATCCTTTTTCAACGTCGGTTGAAGCAGCTAATGTAACATTATTTTTGGGTTCTTTAGCAACAGTAAATAGAAGAGTAACGAAATCAGAAGTCTCTTGTCGAGTTGCTGTAAAGAAGACTTTTCTAACAGAAGAACAAAAACAGGCCAGAGTGATTTTTGAACCGAACAACGTTCTTCGTGATAATTACCTCTGGGAGAGGGTGGTTTTCATTGACGAAAAGATTTTTCAATCATCTTCAAGCAGCAGGAGAATTTTAGTTTATCGTCCACCAAATTCTAGATTTGAACTCGAATATACAAACCAAATTAAAAAAGCTGGACATTTTTCTGTAAACATGTGCGGCTGGTTTAGAGCTAGAGGTTTGGGTTTTTTTGGAAATTCGAAGGAAGATTCAATAGTGAACGATATATTGAAATCCTTGAAAACGTTATGCTGCTATCTGTACAGGCTTTACATGAAAATAATGACTTCGTTTATCAGCAGGACAACTGTCCAGTACAGACGGCTAAAGTTGTTCGCCAATGGTTTCAGAATAATAATATAGAAACACTTCCTTGGCCAGCCAACAGCCCTGACCTTAGCCCAATGGAAAATATATGAGATCAAATCATTAAAATAATATACCAAAGAATTGGAGACCACGAAATGCTGAAGCGTTAAGCGATGCTATTTATCGCGCATTGGATCAGCTCTTAGAAGACCATCAGTATTTTCAAAATTTAATCTTTTCAATGCCCAGACGTTTGCAGCTTGTAATAGAGAAAAATGGTGATCCTATTAAATACTAAATTATTTATTTTAGTTCTTTTTTAAGTTAAAATAATTAGTATTAAGTTTACCATGGTTTTTGCCCTAATCCAAGTTTCATATTCGTCGAATTGTTTTCAATCCAGCGCTGTTTCCTTCGTATTATTGTTATTTTATCAACTCCAAAATGGGTTACCGCCTTCGTCCGTTACTCGAGTGATAATTTGATATTGTTCAAAAAAGATTTTTTTAAAACATTATTTTTGTTGATTTTTTAGTATTATGCAAAATTTAATATAAAAATAAGGTTGCCTTTAATTTAAGTTAAAAAAATATTTTCAGTTTTAGATACCTTTTTTAAACAATATGACAAGTTGTCGTACTTTTGAAGTTTTTAGGCATTTTAGCTGGTAGTCCGTATATATTATACACTTTTAGAAAGGTCAACTTTGTGACTGCATGTATGCGTTTTTTTAAAATCAAGTGTACACTTTAACAAAATATATTACTAAGAAACTAGTCTTATCTAGCAAGGCCACAATAATGAAAAAAGTTTACTGGCTTGCTTCAGAGGCATTCACATGATTTTTGCGATTATTGTCAACGACTCTCTCATCTGCCTTTTGCTTAGATAGTAGTATTACTTTTAGCTAGCTTTTAGTTTCTAGCTTAGAATTATAACTACTCTTTTTACATATTTTCCTTTATCTCTTTATCGAACTCGGCTTTTGATAAAAGACAAAATCTTTTTCAGTTTAACATGCTTAAGACGGAAGGTCAGTGCTTGTAAAACGAGTTCAGTGATGGAATCCAATATATGTTGTGAATCAGTAGATACCTGTCCCGCTACAGTTAAGGGAGTAGTTTTTTGGTTTGGCTAAAACGTGGATTTGGATCTATTGTCAATATAATGTCAAAAACACCTTTTTGAACACGTCAAGGATATGGATATTTAAATGATGTTTTTCAAGAAAGACAGTGGCGCACGTGAAAAATTGGTAGGGAAGCGAAAAATTTTTCAAACGCCTCCGCCATCTTAAATTATAAAGAAATGTCAATCTTGAGGACAGAATCCCACAGATTAAGGCTTTTCCTTTCCAATAAAACAAAAATTTTTAAAATCGGACACGTGGGCACGCATTTATACCATAAAAAATGTGAGGATTTTTACGGGCGACCCTTTAGTTTACGTCTACCACCTAATAATTACGTTTAAGAGTGAACTTAAATCCTAAAAATAGTTCGTTTACTTAAATAGATAAACCGCACATCAAAAATTAACAAAATTTTGCACAACGGAGGCTTCTGGTATAATAAGTAATATATATATATATATATCTTGTTTTATTTAGTTTTTTAAAATAATCAATAATTTTTACCGGGAATTAAACATTTCTAGGATAAGGAAAATTATAAAAAAAATTAAAATTACGCAAATCCGGGATAATGCTTTAAACTTTCACCGTACAAAATTTGATAAAAATTTGAGTAACAGTTTTTTATATTAAGTAATTGGAAGTAGCGCATTTTTTATTTAAATTCACCCTTAAGCGCAAAAATTAAAAACCATGTACCTTTCAACAACGGTTAAAAAACATTCACAATACTCCATGAAGCTTGCATGTCTCACATAGATTTATTATTGGTTAAATACACGCGGGTAAAAAACCATTTCGAAAATTGATACGTTAAACCAAGCATTTTTGTTTGACGTCTACACAAAACAACTCGTTGCCTCACAAAATGTAGTCATCAAAATTTGTATAGATCCAACATGTGAAGTGTGAAATAGCATAAAATTAACAAAAAACTGCTCTATCATTCTTGGACTTTGTTGAATTTATGGGTGAAATATGAATCGATCCATCTCGTATTGAAACGAAAATTATTTGATTACCTTCTATAATCCACCAAAAAATGTATTCTTTGTTAAATACTGATGATAGTCAAATTCTCACCCATATAAGAAATTTAATTGAATGTTTTGTTATCGAAATGAACGTGTGTGGGATTATTCCTGTGCTTCAATTCTAAATCAGATTAAAGAGTACTTTTTAAAAGGCCGTGCAATTCTCCCAACCTCTTCGCATCTTTTTGGTAACTAAACTCCTCTCTCTCAAGCGCTATGATACGGGCAGAAAGTCACACCTCTTCAAATTAAAGATTTCACTGATTTTTCTCCACACGTACTTTATCAGGAACTAATAAAATGATTCTTACTATTGATGAAAAGTTTCTTATAACTCTCAAATTGTAAAATCTTAACAAATTTTTTATAAGTTTCAATATGCTGAAACTACGTTCACACGTGGCTATTGTGACCGGTATTCATTGATTATCTGAAGCCGGTACAAATCTCTTCAAGGAATTCTACGGCATTAATATCTCTTCCCTATTTTATAGCCAAATCAGTCAGTTCCTGCTTTTTTCCATCCAAAATCATCAGCAGTCTCTATCAATTTCTCATATTTCTAATTCATTTCTGTAATTAAGATATCAAATTGCTTGAATGATATTGGTGCGCATACTTTGCATGTTCGGAATATGTTGGTTACCATCTTCGCCTTTGTACAATTGCATTATTTTCTTCTTTTTTGATTTTTTGGACCTGCAAAGTGGATGCCAGTGCAGAGACACGTATGAAATTTTCTTGTTATTCTTCATTACGAAGTTCTTGTAATGAATTATTTAATCCCTGAATTAAATTAGCAGTTTTATCCAAAGACAAATCTTTCGTTTGTATAGCTCGAGTTACTCGATCAGTTTGACTCAAGATTTTATCCCAAACATCAAGAAAATAAATAAATTTTAAATCGATGTTTCTTTAGCAAATTTTCGGCGGATAATTTTGTATCGGTATTACTTGGGTTCTCAACCATACTCTGCAACACTCCATGCATAATACATCTTTAAATTTAGAATTCAGCGACTTTACGGCATTTGCTTTAGATGACCATCAGAATGCTCTTTTAAAGAAACCTTTAGTGTCAAGATTGTCCATCATGAGGTAGAGGAAAATTAAAAAATTTTCTCAACCATACAAATAAAATTCATTTCTACATAGGCTAAAGCAGAATGTACTCTTGTTTATAAAAGAAAACGCAACCTTGATTTTTTATTAGTGTATACTCAACCACACCACCAGCTTGTAATGTCTGACAGCATTAAATTCTGTATTACGGTGATAAAATCAAAAATAAATAGGCGTCTAAGTCAAAAAATACCTTAATTTAAATCAAATGTTTTATCTCGGATGTAATTATGATATATAATTTTAACAAGTCGGCCCCAAATATTATGTTCTCTTGGGTTAAGATCAGGGCTGTTGGATGGCCAAAGAAAAGTTTTAATATCTTGGGAGGAAAGAACGAAAATTCAAAATTGACTGGTGACTTATAATAAGTACCATGCGGAACAATGCCTATATGTGAGTGTTTCAGAGTTGGAAGTCAGAGTGTGCGATGGTGTTAAATGATGTCTGGATTAAGGGTGACTAGTGAATCCACTGACGAGCCCACGCTTGTCACCCCGGGCGAAACATCGTTTAATTGTTTCTCTTTTCGCTTTGGTCTTTTGTGTGTTCCTTGTGGGACACTCATCCAATTTTGAATTTTCGTTCTTTCCTCCCAAGATCTTTTGATTTTCTCTTTTTTAGATTCTTTTCGGTTGATGTAACTGATTTGGAAGTTTTAACTTCTTGCTGTTATTTTCTTAGAAGCATATTCCTATTGGAAAGATTAACACGACAGGACGAACCCGTATCAGGTGACTTATAATAAGTACCATGCGGAACGATGCCTATATGTGAGTGTTTCAGAGTTGGAAGTCAGAGTGTGCGATGGTGTTACATGATGTCTGGATTAAGGGTGACTAGTGAATCCACTGACGAGCCCACGCTTGTCACCCCGGGCGAAACATCGTTTAATTGTTTCTCTTTTCGCTTTGGTCTTTTGTGTGTTCCTTGTGGGACACTCATCCAATTTTGAATTTTCGTTCTTTCCTCCCAAGATCTTTTGATCTTCTCTTTTTTAGATTCTTTTCGGTTGATGTAACTGATTTGGAAGTTTTAACTTAAAAGTTTTAATGTTATTTTTTTCAAACCACTGGCGGACAACATTATCCGTGTACACGGCACAGTTGTGCTGCTGGCAACATAACATCCGTAAGAATCTCAACATATCTTTGGCTGTTTAATCTTCTCCAATTTGCCAAAACATTCCCAAAACTAGCGCTAAACCATCCCCACATATTCACTGAAAAACGTCCAGCTTTCTTAATTTGGTTGGTGTATTTTCGATCAAACCTAGAATTTGGTGGACGATACACTAAAATTCTTCTACTGCTCGAAGATGTGAAGACCACCTTCTCCCATAAGTCACCATCATGAAGAATTTTACTTAATGCAAAAATAACCCTGGCCTGTTTTTGTTTTTCCGCTAAAAAAAGGCTTTTTTGCAGCAACTCGACAGGAAATTTCATATTTTTTAATGTTAATGTAATGATACCTGATATGATATGGCAAAAGGATGTTGTCTAAGGTGGTCGATAAGCCTTTCATCTTGTATCTCAGAACTTACAGGCTTTTGTCCTGGTCCATGTTTTCATCGAATTATTTTGTATCCAGCGCTTTTTTCATCGTACTATCACGCTCTCCTTTTACAACTTGAGTGATAATTTTCATTTCATAAATGTTTTAATTTGCGGCATTTTTGACTTTAAAATTTATTTTCAAAATCACCTTGATGCATACCGTCAGCTATTTTAAGCTGGTGAGTGGAATACCCACACTATTAGAAATTAAGGGATAGGGAAAAGGCATGCATGATTCTTTTTTTTGAAAACAAAAGTAGAGATGTTAGCTCCGCTATCATAGACTTGGCTTCTGACATCTTGAATATCGAGCTTGTCTCTTTCAAAGCTAACGCTGCATTTCATAATAGCTTAAAAAATAGGCCCCTTTTTTAATTTGGAAAATAAGCTTTGAAGATTGACTCTGTAATGTAGATATTTGTGGGATCTTCGTAATCCAGGACATAGGACCAGATTAAATTAGAAATCGCAACCCAAATATTTTCAATGATTGAAGACTAGGACGAGTAAAACGATACATTTTTCTTAAAATTAATAAAAAAACAAAGACTAATCAAGGTGGGACTGGGACCAGTATGAACGATACTTAATTGATACTTTTTATGAAAAGTTTTGTAACCCTTTTATTTTTTGGAAATTTCTTTTAAAAAAATGATAAAGGAGACACCAAAATGTGTTTTTAATATTCTATCGGATAGTGTTGAGGAGTGTTTTCTACAGTCTCGTTTAGACCGATTTTAAATTTCCATAAGTTTTGGTGTGTAGTTATAACAAAGTCAAGTTTTCCCTCCTTTTCTTTCTAATTACCCAAATGAGTCCGATTTTAAAATATCAATTAATCACTAAACCATTTTCGATATTTCATGAAGATATTTGACGGACGTAAAATCTACCAAATAATTTATCCTCGTCAGTTTTAACATTTTATTATATTTACGGCGTCAGCCAAAATAAATAGTTTATTAAAATTACAACAAATAAATTGAAATCGTCAATCGCTTTTCATTATTGCTGCCCATCATTCGCTTTATTGCATTTCAGGCTTCATTTTAAAATTATCAGGATTTATAATCATAAAGCAGAAAAAATATAAGTTAGTTTTGAGAGTAAAGTAAAATGTTGTAAACCAGACGCATGACCGCATTTACGAGGAGCACTTACATTTTCTTGTGGAGAGCTGTATTTATTGTTATTTATGCACAACCCGGCGTTAAAGAGTACTTTAGCGCCCGAATTTTAGGGCGTAATAAATCACTTTTACGCCCGTGTGCGTTAAAACAGTACTTTACCGCCCGCGGGCGTTAAAACATATTTTAGGGACCGCATGGGTTAAATTTAGGGGCTTTTTTAATTATTTATGAAAAGCAGTCATTCTATAGTTTTTTGTCATACTCTTTTCTTGAATTTTAGACAAAATCAATTCGAACATAAAAAAATATTTTTGACCTGAACATATTCATACCAAGTTTAACGTGAAACCAAAATCAAGGCAAAATTAACTAAAGTCATTTATAAATACTATAAACTGTTTTATTAATCCAAAACATAAATTCTTGAAGCTTCTCATGCCTCTTCGTCTGACGGGCTTAGCGTAGCTGCGAGTTATCGACCGGTTTGCCCAAAAAACTGGAAATGATTTTTTTTTGAGATGGGCATCTTATATTTGAGATATGCGATATAAAAGGTAATGTTTCAACAAAAAGCTTTTTAGACCTCAAAAAAAAGTCTTTAGATATTAAGTTTTGTTTTTGGTTTGTTTGTTATCTATGTTTTTTATAACTAAAAAAATTAAACGTAGTTACTCAAGCGCGGATTTCAGGAGGATAGGGAGGTAGTTAACCCCCCCCCCCTTCCCTGGCTTTAAATTTTTTATGAAAACAGTTAGAAAATCAAAAGTAGGGCATAAATTACGGCGCTATAACACCTTTGATATTTACGGTATTAGTTTAATTTTGTGTTAAAAATTGCATTTGTAGTGTCATTTTCTTAAAAATTTTCGCCTGCTGCGCTTTGAAACCATTGATATATTTGCAATTTTACTTAAATTTCAAATCAAAAAACGCATTTCTTAGAGAAATTTTCTTAAAAATTTTCGCCTGTGGCGCTATATTACCGCTGATATTTATGATTTTAGTTTATTTCGTCTCAAAAATTACAGTTTTAATGTAATTTTCTCAAAAATTTTCTTAAACATTTTTTAATGTATTAAATAAACTACTTCAAATCTGCGTACCTCCCCCCTAGATTTGAGACCAAATCCTCGCTTGTAGTTACTAAGTTTTGTTTGTTATTCAATTTTTTTTCGTATCGAAACCGCCCTCCCCCCCTTTTCAAATGGCTGGGACCGCCAAGTTCAAGTTCAAGTTCAACAGTAGCTTTGTTGTCAAAAATTAATAAATTATAGACAAAGCCATGCTTAACTTAAATTAACATTACAAATTAAACACTAAAGTAAAACTACTTAACAGCTATTTGTTGTTGTGAAAATAGTAATTTTAAAAAAATGTTATTTCAGATAATAAGATAATTTTGTGGATAACCGTAATTTGGATCCATCCAAAGTCAAACAATAAAAGAAAAATAAAAAAACACAAAATAAATAGAGACTGTAAAAACAAGATATCAATCACTTAACAGTTAGAATTAAAATAAACAATACAGGTAGCTAGGTCAACTTCTGTCCAAAGGACACATTATTACCTAAATAAAAAAGAAATAATAAAAAAATATATAGAAGAAATAAATAAATGTATTTTAAAATGCCATTCGAAGATATAATATCATTCAGAAAAAAACTCGTCTAGTGAGTAGTAAGTTTTAGATATCAAAAATGTTTTTGCCATGCGTCGAAATTGCTTATAGCTATCAATTTCTCTTAGGTTTATAGGCAATATATTGAACATCTTTTTTGCATTGTAAACAAAAGAATTCTTAAAAAGAGTTGAATGAGTAATAGGCAAATGTAACATACGTCGGTGGCGATTGCTATATTCTCTTTGTCTATATAGCTCTTGTTTGTATTTTTTTAAAATAAAACACACTTTCCAAAATATATATACAACACAATGTTAAAATTTGTTGTTGATAAAATAAAGGTCTACAAGAGGTTCGTCTGCTAATTCTACATACGCTTCTAAGTGCTCTTTTTTGCAGTACAAACACAGATTTAAACAGAGAGTTTGTACAAGACCCCCAGAAACAAATTCCATAAGACAAATAAGATTCGATTAGGGAAAAGTATGCATTTCTGTCTACATCTCTTAGTGCATAACAGTCCGAAGAAATTTTATTCTTGACATTTTTAACATGCTCCTGAAATTTAAAGTTTTTGTCAATAGTTAATCCAAGAAATTTATTTGTTTCGATATTAGAAATATTTTCATTTTCCAGAAAAATGTTATTAATCTCACATTTAAAGTTTAATATGTTTGTTTTAGATATATTAAAAGATAGCCTATTTGCATCACACCATTCCTTAATTAGTGACACATCATTCTGAACTGTTGCAGCCAATCTATCAATGTCCGAGTAATTCCATAGGACAGTCTGATCATCCCCAAATGCTGTAAACTCTCCATTAATTGGAAGATGCAAGATGTCATTAATAAAAATTAAAAACAAAAGAGGTTCCAAAATGGAACCCTGGGGCACGCCAATGTTTATAGCTTCTTCAGAAGAATTTTGATCATTAAAAATAACTGATTGAGTCCTGCCAGATAAGTAAGACTGAGTCCACTGCAATTCCACACCTCTTACGCCATAGATATAAAACTTTTTCAACAGTATTCCATGATCCACACAGTCGAATGCCTTGGAGAGATCACAGAACACTGCCGAAGCCTTCTCCCCTGAATTTAATTGAATGTAAAGGTGTTCCAAAAAATTAAAAATCGCATCACTAGTACTTTTTTGGGTTTGAACCCCAAACTGGGAGGCACTGAGAAGGCTTTGTTCACTTAAAAAGGCTGTTAGTCTGATTTGCACTAGTTTCTCTATAATTTTAGATAAGGTGGCAAGTAGAGCGATAGGTCGAAAGTTTGATGGGGCATTGTGATTTCCTCCCTTATGTAAAGGCATAATAAGGGCTTTTTTAAAACATGAAGGAAATTTCTCTGCGCTAAAATATTTGTTAATAGCAACAGCTAGTGCATCTAAAACCACATCAGGGAGTGCTTTAAGTACACGGAGTGAGATTTTGTCCTACCCAGAAGCATTTTTGTTTTTTAATTTCCCAAAAACACCCTTTATTTCAAAAGATGAGGTGTGAGCCAGAGTAAATGTTTCAGTTACCGAAATATAGTTTAAATACTCTAGTGGATCTTTAATTGATGTAATTTTATTTGATAAATCTGCAGCTATATTGCAGTAAAAGGAATTTAGGTCGTTTGCTCTAAGATCTGATTTAACTAATGCAGAGTTTTTACCTCTTAGTTTGTAGTACAATTTTCCATGTTTCCCTATTTTTATTATTGGACTGATCTATTCTATTTTCAAAATATAATCTTTTAGCACTCCTGATTGTTTTTTTGTAAATTATTATAAAATTTTTAAAGTAAGTAAGTTTTTAAAGTAGTAAGAAAATTATGATTATTACTAATAAGGAGGTGAAAATGCTCTAAAGGGTCTTCGCTTAAAAAATTTTTATCCCAATCAGTTTGGCAACACAATAGCTTAAACTTTCTAAAGTTTTTTCTTGTAAGTAATCTACCTCTTTTTATCTTTTTTTTAGTTTTAACTGAATTAATTGGAAAAGTACAGTAAATTGCTTCGTGGTCAGACAGTCCAGCATGAATCGTCGAGCACTGAACTTCATCCTGATTAAATGATGAACAAACATAATCTATTATTGTCGAAGAGGTGGAAGTTATTCTTGTTGGCCAATCGACATGGATTGAGAGATTGTTAGACTAAAATATATTTTTTAAAAATTGAACAAAATTGAACGTTTTGGCCAGACTGGTTTAAAAAGTTGATATTAAAGTCACCTGTCAAAATGACGGATGCATTAATAGGTATCTAGGACAATATGACTTCAATTCTTTTAAAAAACTTTCTAACACTTGCTCTGGGAGACCTGTAGAAACCTAAAATATACAAATTTAGCATGCTACAAAACACAATTGAAAATTCACATGTTTTTTCCTCAAGTAAATAGTCAAACCTGCTTATTGAGACAAAATCATAATTCTCCAAGAAATCCTTTCACACTAAAATTAACGTACCACCACGTGAGTGTACAGCTCTAGAAAATCTACAGACCAAAACGTAATTTGGAATATAAATGGGTTCTTCTGGTTTTAACCAGTGCTCAACAATAATAATAATCTTAGGGAAAGAAGCATAATCCATAAAAAGCAAGAAGTCATCCAGTTTTTACGCAGTGATCTTATATTAATTAACATGAGGTTACAGGATCTTGCTGATTTTGAGATCCTAAAAAAGATTGGGAATCATGGTTTACCTATCTTGGTTCTAGAAGATTTACGGTTTGACCATTTGATAAAGTTTTTTCCACAAGGACTAGATCTTCATAAACAGGAATTTTATCGCCAGTAAATTCGTTGACAGAAAGATTAGTGACATTATTGGTAGCAACACTATCAGAACTATCAGAACCATCCGAACCACCAAGTACATTATTATTATTGTTGAGTAAACAGTGTTCAAAATTTGTCATAAACGTTTGTGATTCTAAAGGAATATGTTTCAAGAAACTACAAGAAGAGAGTTTTTTCCAGTTTGAAATTAAATTGCTTAAAAAAATATGTTGCCTTAGTAGGACCTTTACTGTTAAGAAAAATGCTCTTATTGTAATCTGAATACCTAAATTTGCCATATAAGTCAAGACAATCTATGTTATTTGTAAATTTTTTTATTTGATCAACAGTGTAAATAATTTTAGAGTTAATATACTCAATATTTTTGTATGGAGCTACCCCTTTATATTTTGCCCATAAGGTACACAGAATCAAAGTGGTATGAAAACACAAATTAGTAAGCAAAGTAATGTCCTTTGTTTTAATGTCATGATTGTTAAGGCCGGCAAGCATCACAACAAAATCTCCATAACTAAGCGCTGCAATCGATGCTTCCTGACTGCATATTACATCCATGAAAGTTGCATTAGACTTACATTAACTTACAACAATTAACTTGAATTTGATACTCTGACGAAAACATTTTGTTAAGAAACGATAGTAAGTATTTTCCATATTCGTCTGTTAGAACTAAGATTCTTTCTTCTGGATTTTGCTGTGCTTTGTTACTAGTTTGCATATTATTGTTCTTGTTAATATAAGCCTTGTAAGAGTTAGTTTTGTTACTGCGATCCTTGCTATTAGATGATTCGGAATTAACAACAGCATCAGTATAAGCATCATCTATAGAGGGCTTGTTTATTAATAGAGGGTTCACTGCAGCGGAGAAGGTTGGCACTACGTTTTTTCCGACATTTTTTTCAATGACTTCAGTGTGACTCTTAATGTTTTCCACTGCTTTCGAATACTTAACTATTTGTCAACTGATTTTGACACCAAAAAAAAAAATATTTTAAATTATTTTTTTCCAAAAAACAAAAACATTGTGTGTATCTCAGTCATAAAATGCGTTTAACACCCTCAGCGTGTAAAAACCCTCGCCTGGCGGCTCGTGTTTTTATTTCTACGCCGCGGGCGTTAAACGCCTCTTTATGACCTAGATACATAAATAGCTATTACGTATTTAGGTCTTAAAGACAGCGTTAACGCCCGCGGCGTGAAAATAAAGACCCGAGCCGATAGGCGAGGGTTTTTACACGCTGAGGTCGTTAAACGCAATTTAAGAACGAGATACATTCAATGTTTTATGCACAACCGTATTTTTTAGGAGAAAAAAAGATTACATGAATTGTTCCACAAAAAGAATTGTTCGTCTAAAGCTCTCTAATATTTTGACAACACACGAATCGCTGTCAGTAAACGGCAATCTGACAAAAACTTTGAATAATACTCCTAGAAAACACTTACCAATCAAATAAACAAACTGAGCGTCACTTGAGAACTTTCTTTTAAATTTTCATACAAACTACATTATTTTCCCGATTTCAATGGATATCGAGGAACAGAGTTCACCAAATCTCCCCAGGGAAATCCTGGATGCCGCCGAAGAGGCAAAGAAGGACCTTTTGCCTGTGAAATCCAGAAAACTTTACGATAATGTATGTAAGAACTATTTCTTGTGGTGTTCAGATAAGAATATTCCTGAAAGTGGATGCCTAAACCTAAAAGAGGACACTTTGCTGGCGTACCTCAGCGAAAAAGTGAAACCAAACAAATCGTCTTCCCTTTGGAGCTATTATAGTGTGTTGAAGATCACTATTAGTTTTAACAACGACGTCGACATTTGTACCTATAATTATGTAATTTGTTTATTGTTGTTCTTAAAATAAAAATTGAAAAAATAAAACAAAAGCTTGCTTTTCATTGCTGTTATAAAATCTCTTTGAGTTGAACGAACAAAAAGCAAGCCAAACAGGAAAAGCAAAATTACTAGCAAAATTCTGCAAAAATCACTTTAATGCCCTCGGGCGTTAAGTGAGCTCTATAGGGCGTTAAAGTGCCACTTATCAGGTCACTCAAGCTACACCCCCCCCCCCGTACTTTTTTATTCCTTACTGTTCTCGCTGCCAATAACGGCAAAGTACTAAATAGAAAGTACTTAGTTAGCATTGATTTTGAACAACGGCCTGTATATATTAAGTACAAAAAAAGTTGCACTTTTACTTTCATTTTTTCTTTGTATTTTTTTAATAATGGTAAAAACATAACGGATAATTACTAAGTAGAAAGTAGGTAAAAAAAAATAAAACAAACAATATAATCTCACATCCTAATAGCACAGTACATCCCACTCATCCCAGGGATATCCCCGAAATTATTCATTTGGGATCTTCACAATATCCCAGGGAATAGGGAATCTTAGATATATCACCATCATGTTTCTTAATATTCTTGATAATAATTTTCAATTTGAAGTTCTCGCTGTCTAAACAAATATATCTTATAGTAGTATCTTCTATGGAGGAAAAATATTAAAAGTAGCGCTACTTACAATAGATGCAAGGTAACTATTTTGTAACAAGTGTACATGTTTGCCACTACTTATAATATGCTTGATTTTTTGTTTTTTTTTGTACAAATTTTGACATGATCTATTTTTACTTCCGGAAGATTATTATTTTTTGCTTATACCAAAATATTTTTAAATCACTTGTTTGAATATACTTAAAGAAGGTTTTATTGCCATTAACTCTGGCTGCACTAAGATTTAAATAAAGTGCAATTTCTTGCTCTATTAAAAACATAGTACTAAAATGTTCCTTTTTTGGCACTTTTTCAAAATATACAAACTCAAAAACTGCACTTCTTTGCCGGTGCCAGCAGTTGCCAGCAGTCAAAGTAAAATATTAGTAAAGTACCAGGACATCGATGTTTGCTGGGATAATTTCGAACCAATTTCGAACTAATTTTCAACCACCTTTAAAAATTTCGAACGACACTCCTTTCTGTTTTTTTTTTAATATTCAAAATGGGGGGTGCAGCCGTACGTCAAGCTACAACCCCCTCATTTAAAGTGTAGAGAAAAATAAAAAGCAACTATTCCAAAATTAGGAACTAATTTCGAACAACACCCCCGCCTCCCTCCCGAAAGATATTCGAGTTTTGATATGTTTATAATTTCGAACCAATTCCGAACTAATTTTGAACCACTTTTAAAGATTTTGAACCACACTCATTCCTGGTGTTTTTATATTTAAAATGGGGGGTGCAGCCGAACATCAAGCTACACCCCCTCATTTAAAACGTAGAGAAAAATGAAAAGCAACTATCCCACCAAAAAGAATTGCGCAAAATCCACTAGTAACCCTGTTTTTTTTAAATATGGCGGGGGGTGCATGTTGACGTCAAGTCACACCCCCCTCAAAAAATTTCGTACTTTGATATGCTTATAATTTTGAACTAATTTCGAACTGATTTTGTACAACTTAAAAAAAAAAATTAACCAACCTAATTTCTGTGATTTTTTATATTTGGAAAGCATAGAAATATACTAGAAACGACTAGAAATAACATAAGAAAAACTATGTCCATCTGTGTTGAACTTTTGGTACCTAAAGGCGCAATTACACAGACGAACATGCTCAAATAAAAGCTCGTGCAAAAGATCTAAAATTTTTTGCGTGAACATTTTTGTGAGCTTTTCTTTGAACATTTTGTTCGGGTAAATTTTTGAGCAAATTATTGCCATCTGTTTTTAAAGATAAGAATAAATAAAATTTCACATCAGTGATCAGTGATCTCAATTCTTTAAAAAAATGGAACACCAATTTTTATTTTAAATTTTTGTGAAAAAAAGCCGACGGCAAGCGAAACATTATTCTTGGCTATCAGTTTTGTCACATGGATTAGGGTTACTTATAATATTTTTTTCTTAGGGTTTTCCCGGATTTTTTTGCCCGGGGGTTTTTTTGGGATTTTCTTGTGAGTTTTTTTATTTCCAAGGTTTTTTTCCTAAATTCAAAAAACAACCCAGGAAAATTTTTCTTTCCCAAAAAATTTTTCAAATATCGGCAAAAAACTTAAAAATTGCACTTTTAAGCGGTAATCCGCGCCTCACGACTATGAGGAGTGGTGGGGAGGAGATTTTTTTTTAAACATTTTTGTAACTTTACTTTACCCTTAGCTTTGATTGTTTTTTTGTAATTCCTCAAACCAGATTTACCTAGTTAGTTTAAGGCCCCAACGGTTGCTTAAAAAAGCAAAAGGTTCATGAAAATGCTGAAGATAGATATTTACTGTCAATTTGATGTAATAATCAAGGTCGATTACTGACACTGAACAAACAATATGCAAAGGAGCAACATTCCGATTCAGAAGTCTAGTCTGTTACTGCTAAATTATATTTTTTTAGACAATGGTCGGATCGAAGAGTTGTAAAAGTGGGTAATAAACGGGTATTATTTAGACCGAACGTGCTTTTGTTCATATATTTGAGATTTAATAAAATGTATATATGTTTTTTAATTTGACTTAATTATTATTGTATTGTGTTTTAAACTAGGAAGTAAAATAAAGAGATATTCTTTTAAACGTAAATTTTTATCATTACATTTTACAGGCAACAGCAATAAATAAGTGCTAATTATTATTTTTTTATTCTCGTTTTTTTACAACCCCAAAAAAGTTACAAGTATACTGGCATATCCCCTATAAAAATCAGGTCAATCAAAGTTCTTTATGAGGTAAAATGTGAATTTCGACATCAAATCGTTTTTCCGTCGGAAACCAGTTAATTGAAAATACCTTGTTTTAAAACTTAGTCTTTCTATTTTCAGTTAAGTTCAATGAATTCCCATAAAACTATAAAATTTAAATTTGTAAGAAATTTCTATACCAACATTTCTTCAAACAAATTTTGCTTAACATTATCTCCAAAATTTCCGTGAGTATTTTTATACGGGATTTTGCTCAAACTTTTTTTTAACATTTTGCTCAAGAGGCTCGTGTAAATGTTTGTCGGCATTTCAACATCAAAGGAAAGTTTGTCTGTGTAAATGCGCCTTAATATGTGCATGTGTAAAGTACCTGATTTTTCCAATGGTGCTTCTTAGCTGATGTGGACTATATGAGCAGAGAGGATTTTATTGTGCATCCAAATCAATAGTGGATTTTTCGAAATTCTTTTTGGTGATATTAGGAGTTCGAAATTGGTTCTTAGTTTTGGGATAGTTGCTTTTCATTTTTATCTAGGCTTTAAATATGGGGGGTATAGCTTGACGTCTGGCTGCACCCCCCTTTTTAAATATAAGTAAACCAGCAAGGAGGTGGTCAAAATTGGTTCAAAATTAGTTCGAAATTGCTTCCAAATTATAAGCATATCAAAACTCAAATATCTTTCGGGGGGGGGGGGGGTGTGGCTGATAAGAAAAAACGGTAGATGATATAAAATTAAGGATATACACATTCACGATTGTTAGGTGCATGAAATTTCTTTTTCTCTGCAAACAAACCACATATATATTTCCTTACTTCTCGCCCTTTACACCACAAATTATTTTTTTTTAAAATAATATTTTTATTTTGTGTATTAAATTGTGGTTTTTAAAAAACCCTGTACCAACCCGCATTTCTATTGTTCGCCTCTTTAGAAGATTTTCAAGTCCAAGATTTTAATTTATCGCCAGTTATAGCGTGGAATTTGTTCGACAAAAATTCGACACATCACGGTCGGATAAATTTTCCAAGAACACCCTCGATGAATGCATCATTTTTGCATTATTTTTCCCCGAAGACAGGATATTAAAGTTATTAAAAGATGGAATCGTAACAAATCGACTTAATAAAATTTAATATTTTGCTCCAGATACCCTTGAGATGACGCAGCTCATACAAGACACTCTTTGTAGTGGTCATGATCGCGTTAAGTTACAAAAAGCGTCTTAGGCCCATATTCATAGTTGATTCTTAAAGTAAACCTCACGGTACCCTTTTAAGGTGAGTTCGAGGTGACCGGTTGTGAAATTGCGAAATCAAGCATCACTACAGGTACAGATAAAATTAACTTTACAGAAAGATATCATAAGGTCGAGAATACTAAATAAAATTAAAGATTTGGATAAAAAACAATATGTTCATGAAACTGCAAAATGCCAGCTGGTTGTCTTTAACATTTATCCACATTCCATGATTTCTTTTTCGGACATATTCATCATCATTTTTATCTCCTATTTCCCAAAGCACCGTACTGATGAGCACCGCTAGTTCGCAACTCGAGTCTACGGTTCCTGTTTCTTTTTGAGGAATGCTCGTCAGCGATTTTTGTTGTTTTTATTGACTAAATCTCTTTTGGATATTATAAACTAGTTAGTTTTGGTTTATTTTTATTTAATTTATAAATATGTTTTATACTAATAAAGCTAAAGATGATTAAAATACTTTATCCAACACATGACACTAGTGAGTTATGGATTATAACTCACGTTTATATTTAATTTAGTATTCTATTTATTTATTAGTATTACAAGCAGAATTCACATTGATATTGAAACTAAAGGAAAACTCTAACGATTTATTCGAATTTGAAAGCGGATAGTGCTGGAAGAAGAATGAATGAATGAAAACATGCTTTATTGTCTAAGAAAAATTTTGTACCACACAATAGGTTTCTTATTGAAAAAGCTAAAAACAAATAGAATTAAATTCACCTAAGCACTAAAAGAAAATCGGTAAATAATAACATTTTTTGTCATGTCTTCAAAATGATTAGATTATATATAATTGCATCCTAAACCAAACTTAATTTTAATTTACATATAAAAAAGTTAAAAAAATAACAAGTTTTTTTTAAAGAATACTAACATAACATTTAAAAATAATACAGACAGCTAAAAATATTGCTAAAATGTCATAGAACATGTTACAAATGAACATAGAAAATACAAGTAAAAATAAAAAATAAATGACAAACAAGTGTTATCCAAACAGTTTTATTATCAAGCAGAAACTCTTTGACTGAGTAATAGACCTTTTTAACAACAACAATGCATTTAGAAAAGTTAAAAAATAACAACTTCTTTAAAGAATACTAACATAATATTTAAAATATACAGACAGCTAATATATTCAAAACATAGAAAATAACAAGTAAAATAAAAATAAATAATAAATAAGTACTGCCCAGTTAAAAAAGTAAAAAATTAAAGTTTTAAAATGTTCAAATAGTTTCATTATCAAGCAAAAAATCTTTTACTAAATAATAGGCCTTTTCAACAAGAAATTTTTTTATTATCTTTTTAAATTGTTTATGATTTTTGCAGTTCCTAACACCAAAAGAAAACTTGTTGTAAATTTTAAGCCCCTGTAAATGAAGGAATTCTCTATAAGTGCAAAATGCGGAATGGGTAACAGTATTTGATTTGTTGCCTTGTCGTTTGAAGGCTTTGATGTTTTGCAAAATATTTGCGATTTTTATGTATCAAACAAGTAGTTTCTAAGATAAAAAGCGATGGTAAATTTAATATTTTATTTTGAACAATCGAAGGCTGACAATGAGTTTTGGGTGGTAACTTGCATAAATACCTAACAGCTCTTTTGTCAAGTACAAAAACAGAATTAAAAATGTAGTCACTGCAACATCCCCAGAAAGGGAGCCCATAACGTAGGTGGGACTCCACAACTGCAAAGTAAACTGAGCGAGATATTTGTTTTGCCAACTCTTGGGAAGTAAACTTTACCGTATAACAAGCAGAAGAAAGTTTTTTATTTAGGGACAAAATATGGTCATGAAATTTTAAATTATCATCAATTTTGATTCCCAAAAACTTAGTACTTTCTGAGCCGTCAATAGACTCAGTAGCGATAAAAATATTTTCCAGATTGCATTTAAAACTTAAAAGGTGTGTTTTTGACATATTGAAACAGATGATTAGCATCACACCATTTCTTTATGTTTATAATGTCATTAATCAATTAACTGTGACAATGTATTAATATATTTTGTTGTCCAAGAAATGGTGTTATCGTCTGCAAATATTGTAAATTTCCCTGCTATATCCAAACTGAGCAAATCATTAAGGTAAATTATAAAAAGAATTGGGCCAAGAACAGACCCTTGAGGAACACCACAAGATACCTACATTCTTTTCGAGGAGACGCTATTTACACAAACTGACTGACGACTTTTATACAAATAAGAACGAAACCAATCCAGAGCTCTCCCTCTTATACCATAATGGTAGAGCTTCTGAAGCAGTATTTTGTGACTCACACGGTCAAACGCTTTTGATAAGTCACAAAACACTGCTGCCGTTACTTCCATGTTGTTAACAAGAACCTTGTATTTTTTCTGAAATTTGTATTTTGTTATGCACCGATTCCTCTAGGTATCCTTCTGCTACGGTCGGGGACTTCCACTCTGCGTGACGCTTCAAAGTAATCATGTTAGCCCCTGCATTGCCCAAAAGAGTCAGCGACCGGTGGTTTCTCCAATTTCAAAAACATTGCAATTCTTGATGGAATCTTTGACAATGTATTTAGTCCCACACACTGGCTGGTACACCTCCCATTTTTGTAAAAAACAAAAAAGCGGCTACAAATAGTATTCTTAACATGTATTTTTTACACAAATTGATCGGGTTGACTGAAAATCCTTTTTCAAGTATGGTGAAGCTGCTCGATTTCTTGGTTTTAGTGTCTGGCAAAACTACGTGAAAATATCTCCCTTTGTCTTGAATATTTTCTATTTTCAAATTGACCAATTCATCAACAGGTACTCGACATCGGGAACTTTGTTCAAAATCTTCTCTATTTCAGGTCGTTCTAATGTCTTGCACTTCTTTGGTTTGTATCCCTGTGAATTTCTTTTCAGAAAGCTCGTTAGTAGGCCATATTTTGAAATGATTTTGAAATGTCAGCCAGTAGATCATTTTCATCGACACCTTTTATCCTCAGTGAATTCATCCTAGACTCAAACACTTTGAATTCCTTGTCGTAAGCATGTCGGAACTTTTCTAGCAAAATCTGCATTTCTGCTTTTTCCGCTTCCGTAAGGATATCCTCAGGAACGTAATTTTCATCGGTTTCCTCCATTTCCTATACGTTTTTTTTTCTTCTTTAAAAAAGCTTCCCTTTTCTGCAGGGAAAAGTGACAAGTGTAAAAATTTATTTAAACATTTGCTAGCAATGTATCATGGCCGTGGCAAACACACAAACAACTTACTTTGACCAAGTCATTCTGACATTTATAGGGTACTGAGACGCAAGTAGTTTTGATTTGATCACAAAGCTTATTAATTATTATCTCATAAAAAAAAACGATTTCTTCGACTTGTTGGATAAAACATTGTAATCCACTCGTAAGTTATGTTTCCTAAGTCACTTGAGAATTTCTACCACTCGGCCTGACGACCTCGCCTGACTTACTTTCAACATAACACACTAGTATCATGAATAACTATTATACACATAGTTTATACACCTAATAGTTACCTTTCACTACTTAATAATAAACCGTATTTTCTCTCAACTTTTTAGACATGTTGAGTTGCTAATGCAACTAACTCAAAAGCGGATTCGAATTTTTCCATAAAATTAAATAGGCAACAATATTTAAAAATATTTTGGTATATTTAATAGAATAAAGCAAAATAACATAAAGCTAAATTCCGGATGAATAAAGCTAATAAAACTAAAAAGCTTTATAAAATAATTTATTATTAATTGCACCCTGCACAAACATCTATTGGTTGAGAGCAGTCCTCAGTATGATCAGTCCAATACCGTATCAACTAAAAAGCCAATTAACTCCTACCACCTCAGTCCTCTTTGGCCTCTATGGCTGCCATTTTATTATCAAATTGATAGGTAAAACATAGATTTTCAGTCAGTTAGGTGACACCGATAGTAGGCCAAAGGATCACAAAACGAAAATGTTGAGAACGGTGTTGGTCAGTGTCAATTATGTTTCGAAATGGTGATCGATACAAATCACTGCCAAATTGGCATAGGCTAAGTCGGCACTATTGTTAACTTTAACAACATATGCAAGCGTAGAACCTACATACTGACACTCTGGGCGTTTTCCACGGTTGTCTACTCTGATTCGTTGTGAGGTTATCTCTCTAATCAGACGGGTCATGAACTACTTTCGAACCCCAGACCAGGTCTTTTTCCTCCAGTAGTCTACCGATTTAGGGAGTGTTTAACAAGATCGACCTCCACGCGATATTTGATTCCATCCGGCCTGATTACCGGCGTTAATGGAGAGGTAGGGTAAAAGATACGTTTTACACTTATTTTCCCTGGGTTCCCCCCCAACCCTGCTCACCAGACCAGTCTGCTGAGCACCCCCTAGGAAGGCAGCTTTCTTTTCCTAGAGAGATTTAGAACTAAACCCCTTCGTCGGGGCTAAGGATCTTTAACGTGCTCCAATATCAATATATTAATCACACGGTACCGTCCTCTTAACGTCCTCTAGGAGGGAGAGGGTGGAATCGTGTTAGCCTGCCTTCTCCGCTCCATACGTCGTTTTTCCTTAATCTCATAAAATTATGTAATTTTATCGGGGATCGAACCCGGGTCTCCTGGTTGAAAGACCAGGTATGTACCCACTAATATTGCCTTCCTTTGACAAAGGATGAACCAAAAGTCATTTTTAACCTAATTTCAGTTTATTTGATATTTTTAAATGGTACAAGAATTCCTGTTAAGAGCAAGTTATTTGATTTGATTTTATTTGCAATACTTTTTGTTATTCAATCTGTTGCGTCCTTTATTATAATAAGATTAGGTAATGTAAATCTTAACTTATACAGTGTGATTTACTAAGATCTAAAATAGTACCCCCAACAAGTCTAAATATTTAGACCGTGGAGGGCACTAAATTTGAAAACTAATTAAAAAAAAACTCTTACCCAATACAGAAAAGACACAAAGTAATTGATTATTTTGTATTGCAAAAACCACCTAAAAAATACTTTTCTCTAAATATATCATATTTAGGAGATATTATATTATAACTTAATCGAATTGTTACGCCTTTTTTAGTTTGCAGAAAGTCATTTATATGTATATCCAGCCAAATATTTAGGCGTTAAGAAGAATTATACAAAACGTTAAAAAACCTGTTTTTTTTTCATACAAGAAAAAAAAAGTAACTAAAGGTCATATTATAATTTTTAATAATTAATAATATTTTGTTGGATAAGTTGGCACTAACAAACAATAAATTATCCCAAATTTGAATAAGAATAAAAAAGATATGATTGATATTGTTGTTATTTTTTTTATCAGAGGCCTGGCCTGGCCTAATATAACTAAAACAAACACCACACTAAGTAAGATATTTTGATGTCTTTCTTAATATATAAAATAACAACAAAAGACCTGTTGCCGTTTTCTAAATTATAAAAATAAAAAAAGAAATTTTTTAAAATCTATTTTCGTCAATGGTCAATGGAATTATATAAATTCGGATATAAACTTTTTTGGTAGGAAACCTACGATTTGTAAGAAAAAGAGTCGGCCATTTTCTCGGCCAAAATTTTAAAGCATTGCCCAAAGAAAAAGTGTGGGACTTAAGCCGGACTAACCACCACTTGCAGCGACTTTTGCTTAATGGAGCTGTAAGCTTATGGCCCTTTAAGGTACCGTTAGTGATTTATGTATCTTGCGCCGGTTTTAATGGACAATTAGGAGTTAATTAAAGCATATTTAGCTAACTGGCCATTACTGGTCAATTCCTAACCCCACTATTTCATGTTTCTTATTTTTTTAATTTTGTATTTGTTTGATTTTGTCAAAAATGGAATACCACGACATGCTTAATGAAGGTCTTGTGGAGGACGAATTAAAAGTGCTGGACTTCGTAGATATGGTTTTTCCCCCGTAGGGTCTGTCATAGGCCCAACTATTACGAAGAACTATAAGAGTTAGATTTTTTTAGAAGATTTCGACTAACCAAGCCCACGTTCATGGCTCTTTTGGAAGGGATCGAGTATCAACTGGAGTACGCAGATGATAGATAGGACCTTAAGGCGGATTCACAGTTCCGCAAGGTAAGCGGTATATGAGGTATGCGGTAAGACGCATGGAAAATAAACTATAGCAAACGCATGCTGCTGTTCAGGGTGCGCATAATTTATCAAAAAGTCCATTACAAAAAACGGAAATTATAATAAAGTACAGGTTCATAACAGTACAACGTAAAAACAATAAGTACGCAAAATTGTACTATCACAAAATCGAAATAGATTATAACGGACTGGCCTAAAACGTTACAAGGGCAAAACGGTACAAACGTAAAATAGTGTAACATATTCCGGCTAGATGGCGACACAGTACACAGCCGACAACTGCTGGTCGAGAAAACCTGTTTAATATATTTCCGCTAGATAGCAGTACATATAGCGAACAAGCTTTTCGTAACGGCTTTTGCTGCGCTTGGTTTTTACTGTACAGAATGTGTTGGGATGCCTCCCTCCTAGGGAGGACTATGAATACGACTCCTAGATAAGTAATGCCTAATTTCAATTGGCCGACTGTAGGCGAGATCAGCGCCCTCTGTACCTAAAATAGAGAAGGCGCTGTCAGGCTAACAAACCAAACGGTCCGTCACACCGCAGCGGCAATATGTTACACTATTTAACGTTTGTACGGTTTTTAGTCTTGTAAGGTTTTAGGCCAGTACGTTTTGACCAATCTTGCCAAGTACTGATTTGTTATTGTAAATTTCATGAAAGTATATACGTTTTTACATTGTATTGTTTTGATTAATTATAGGCATTCGATGTTCATAGTTTTTGGTAAGCCGAAAAAGGTAAGCGATAAGAGCAGCATGCATTTGCTATTGTTTATTTTCCTTGCGGCTTACGGTATACCTCGTGCTGCTTACCTTAGGGAACCCTGAATCCGCTATTACAGAAAAAGAAGAAATAAATGGAATATTTAAGGTTATGGAATAATAAGAGTGATGCCACCAGACAGCTAACAAAATCCCTAGGATAATGCACTGTAGCCATACTGTCAGGTCTAAAAATCGTGTTAGCAAAAGTTCCGCAAGTTGTTGAAAGTTAATGGATCTTTTAAATTAATTGGTCCTTTTTTTAATGGGCGTTACAAAAGTCGCTGCAAGTGACGGTTAAAGTATTAATCGAGAAAATCATCAATTAACAAGGGTAATTTTTGATTAGTGTGACATATAGCACCAAGGTTAATGTCCTACAGAGTGTTTGCCATTACGTGTAGGTTTAAATTTTTTATTTTTTTTTCTTCTAACTTACAACTTTCTTCTTAAATCCAACAATATATTTTGTTAAGGTGATTATTCACTAAACAAATTAATTAAAATTCTTGTCATAAATCAAACTATATGTCCAAAACTCAAGGGAATTTGGTTTAAAAAGCTAAAACCCAAAAACATCAATTAAACTTTGGACTGTTCTAAAATAGGTTAAATCGTTTTAGTAAATCTCACTGTTACAGGTCAGTGAAATTGCCCCTCCCCCGTGAAAATTAAAAAAAAAATATTGCACTAAAATGCATTAATAATACAGCAATATGCACCACCATTAAAACTTTTTGCGCCACTTTCTCGAAGAAACTACAGCGAATTTTATGTAGGGAGGCCAAATGAACGCCCCCCCCCCAGTGGTATTTTAAAAAAAAATAGATTGCACCAGACTGGACTATTTATGCACCAATATGCACCACCAATAAAACTTTTGGCACCCCCTCCCATTAATAGAATTTAAGGTTTTCTTGTATTATGATTGCGGGAAAGTATAACTTTCCGCACGCAAACAACTACAAGTGTCCGTTACCGCATTTAATATACAGTGCGGACGTAAAAAGTACCCCCCCCCCCTGCTAATTCGTTCAAAAGTAAGAAAACTCTGTAAAAAATATATCAATTTTTAAAAAAATTAAAATTTTAAATAGGGAATTAAAATACATTTTAAACAAGGTTTCACTCCACCGCCCTTTTTATTTAAAATTTTAAAGTGGTTAGTGACCTTATAGTCTTGAGTCATTATAAGACTAATCTAAAATATGTCAAAAAGTGGTAAAATTGTTATCATTATGCATGTTTTCTATTTAAAGTCGATATCTTAATTCTTTCAAAAGTAAGGTGAGGAACGTAAACTATAGCCAAAAAACTCATAACTCTGTAAGTCGTAACCCGATTTAAAAAAAAATAAAACTTTAAATAGGGAATTAAAATACCTTTTAAACAAGGTATCACTCGTCCCCCCTTTCCATTTAAAATTTTAAAGTAGTTCGTGACCTTAACACTAACGTCAATATGACGCTCATAAGACATACGTCAAAAAGCAGGAAAAGTGATATCATTAAACACGGTTTTTATTTGAGGTCGATACCTCAATCCGTTCAAGAGTTAGCAGGGGGGGGACTTTTTAGTGACATAGATCATTAAATATAATTTATGAAAAACAAAAATCGTAAAGAAAAGTAACTTTTCAACACTAGTGCGGAAAGTTACTTTTCCGCACTATTTTTTTTCAATGCAGTGAAAAACAATAAACTCGATATATTTTACAGACTACATACAAAAATCATATTTGCTGTTTTTTTTTTAGGGTGGAAAGTATATAATACTATAGCAAAAAAAAGTTATACTTCATTCCAGATTCAATCGAAATAATTCTTTGACAAGTTCCTGTGTTAGTTTCTGTGGCACATATTGAAATTGTTGTGGAGAATTTGGAATGAACCAGAAAAATGGTACCGACTTATCGCACGCAAATCAGAGTTCGAGAACACTAAAACAAAATCAACCAAAATATGAAAATACAAAACTACCTAAAGACTTAAAAACTTGTTAATCTACGAAAAATTCTTAGGGTTGGCAACGTTGTAGTCAAAAAACTCATACCGGGGAAAAGAACAGAAAGAACCATTGTTATGTGCGAATAGGTCATTAAGTTACAAACTTCCTTTCTTTTCATCTTGCATTAATAGAAAGAGATGTAGATCTGTTGGATAAATTAGAGGTGGTTAATTAATATAAGATACCTATAAGGTATACAAAAATATATGTAGCTGAATATAAATATGTTGCCACCTGGGGTATCTACTTATATAGGGATAAAAAAGGGTTATTTGCCAAAATTTTTAACTACTCAAAGAAAGGTTGAAAAAGTTTTACTGGTAAAGTGGTGGTGCATAAATAATGCAATCTAGGGCAATACTTTTTTCTTCAAAACACTCATAGAAGGGGGTGCACAAAGTTTTATTGATGGTGCATATTGGTGCCTAAATAGCGCTGTCTATTGCAATATGTTTTTCTTCAAAAATATCATTGGGGGGGGGGAGCTAACTTCTCGGTAAAGAAACAGCTGTAATTACTCACGGAAGGGGGTAAAAAAACGTTTTATTTGTGGTGCATATTGGTGCATAAATAGTGCAATCTGGAGTAAAATTTTTTTCTGCAAAAATATCAATGGGGAGACCAACTTCACGGTAAAGAAACAGCGGTAAGTAGTCAAGGAAGGGGGTACAAAAAGTTTTATTTGTGGTATTTTTTTTCAAAAATACTTACTGGGTGGGCAGCATTCATTTGCCCCCCCCCCCCCCGCCACAAAAAAGTCGCTGTAGTTTCTCAGAGATAGTGGTGCAAAAAGGTTTATTGTTGGTGCTATATTTTTTTCTTTAAAATTATCACTGGGTGGGGCCAACTTCATTGACCTCACTGTTACAGTTTTATGTTGGTTTATTATTTTTTGCGCTCAATTTTTATCAGTCTAACTGTTGAATTATAAACTTTTCGTTTGCGTTCGCGTCTGCCGACGCCGTTGGCGTCGGGAAATAAATTTACGGAATTTGGAAATTGGACAAAAGTGAAAGATCACTAGTATTTTCCGAAAATTAAGAAAGTTGGCATATTATTATGGAGAAACCAAACTGAAAAATATCAAATACCGTGCGATCATTTAAAGTGGGTTTAGAATTTTTACCAGCTCTTATAACACGCTTGCAATGAAAAAAGTTAGGACGCGGTAACTATCATAGGTTTATATACATTCAGTTTTCCGTGACTGCATGCAATATTATGGAAAATATCAGACCAACCGTTCGGGACTAAGAGCTAAAATATGCATGGACATGCCCATCCTGTGTCCCTTTTCCCTCAATCACTCAAACCCACCTGATGTCGCTTTGCTATAAATGCGCATTTATGCAAATTTCGTCAATATCCAGCCATTTCTCCCTAAAGTAAATCCAGGGGATCAAACGAAAATGAAAGTCAATATTTGCTAACTCGAACATTCAAAAAGTACCTCGTCCACTAAACCCGGAAAAGTTCTGAAAAAATATAGGCGACAAAACCCAAGATCGAAATGTTACATAATTATTAAAATAAAAAAAAAATATAAAATTAAATATTTAAATAAATTTTTTCTAACAATAACTTTAATTCTTTGTCTTTAAAATGAGTTATATCAAAAATATATTACTTTCCGTATTAGGACCTTATTACTCATATTATTATTTTTAGTTTTTAGTTTTCTGATAACGAACGAAGTCTGGATTATCGAGAGAAAATAATTGCCAACTGGACGAATAAATCCGAATAAAGAGAGATCTTCGCCTAGGTTATTTAATATCTACAGTAATAAAAAGAAAATGCACTTCACAACTGCGAA
Source organism: Oxystoma pomonae (assembly GCA_963921995.1). NCBI lineage: Eukaryota > Metazoa > Arthropoda > Insecta > Coleoptera > Brentidae > Oxystoma > Oxystoma pomonae. Next base: position 71,815,239 of record OY998166.1, on the reverse strand, counting down.
GAGGCATAAAAATCAACCATCTGAGATATGCTGACTTCCCTGTCATAATTGCAGATACGCTAGAAGGTCTGCAAGAGTTGTTAAATCAAATTGCTGTCAAAAGTTCACAATTTGGGTTTAACTTGAATTTTGGATGGTTATAGTCAAGGAAAAAAACATTAGAAGCATGCTAGAAATAAATGCCAACAAGTCGAACGCGTCGATTCGTACAAATACCTCGGTTTCCACCACAGTAAGAACTGAGACATCATGCAAGAAGTCCGTGCAAGAATTAAAAAGGCTAGATCATCTTTTATTATAATCAAATCAATGATGTGTAGTGACAATCTCAATACCACTCTGCCAATTCGTGTGCTTCGTTGTTAAAGACATTCGAGATAATTATGGTGCTAGGGTAGAGAACGTAACATTTAGACTAAAATTATTTTTAATTAATCATGCCTTTTATATACATGATGAGTACTTAAATGCGGATTTTTCAATTATTTAGGTGCCTTTTATATCACCCACGAGGCTTATAACAATGTTACTTTGTCTTCAAATAAATTTATCATTTTAAATAACGTCGTTGTAACTTTTTAAGTTAACCGATTGATTGAAATTATTCTAATACTATAAATATAACATTTACTTAATTAAAATAATATAAATGGATATAATTCAACAATTATATGTTTTCCTGTGTTTAAATACTCTAGACCATTTTCTTTTTTATTGTTTTGTATCGAAAACTGACAAGTGATTATGAACTTTCGTTTTTTTTTTGTTTTATATTGTTACATACAGGGTTCCTAAGCAAATCCTTAGCCGCCGTGTATAAGACGCAGACAAACGGAAAAGCACATTAGGCAGAAAAGAATGGGCATGGGGCGATGTTGTCACTACATCTTACACGTAGTAAATCCATTCCAGGTTGTTGTTTTCTAATGTTTTCCATTTTCATACCTTTAGGACTGGAATAAAAATTGTTTTTGCTCGACTTTAATACCAAACTGATGAAAGATATCGTAAAAAAAATATTTTTCGGCTTTTAATTTTTTAACCATTGTCCTTACAAACTGTTTACAGGCTGGGGACTGAGATACATGCAAATGCCTAACCTAAAGCGTTCATAAACGGCCGGAGAAATCGACTGAGATATTTCCGTAGAAACTTTATCAAGCAAATAGGACGGGTTGACGCCTTCGAACGTCCAACCCGGGTTTTGCACTTTGATTCGAAATCAAAAAGGAGGAACAGTCAGATGTGGGGCCGTGCACAAATTACGTAACGGTGATTTTACCAATTTTTGACCCCCTCCCAATGTAATGTTTTGTAACGGTTTGGCACGCCACTCCCCTAATATTACGTAACGATTTCAAGAACACTCCCCCCCCCCAAAAAAAAACTTTTCACTTATTTTCATTCCAAATTTTCTTAGTTTCACACAAATGCAAACGCTGTCGAAAACCACCCTCCCCCTTACGTAACGTTTTGTAACCCCCCACCCCCCTATGACCATTACGTAATTTGTGCACGGCCCCTGTAGTCCCAGTGGAGGAGGGCGAGAAAATTGATATTTTGTTCTTAAAAATTATACTCTTTAGACCTATTTCTTTTCGTTCCCGAAATTACGTAATTTTTGAAAAAAAATTGTAAGCCGCGCCATTTTTATTTCGAGCTTTGTTTTTCTAACCTTTTTGCGTTCGGCTAATTTAATTGAAAAATTTTTGCCTGCGGCGCCCTTTATCTTCTCACTCGAAACCAAGATCCCCCGTTTTAGGAAAACTGATCCCGTCTCTGTTTCTAAATTTTTTCGAATAAAAGTAGACTATGACCATGGGGGAAATAATTTTTTTCTACGGTTTGACGAAAATTTCAAGAAATTTGAAGAAAAAAATAAAAAAAGTGGCAGAGCTCAAGTTTTTCGTAAAAAAAAAAACGTTTTTTGTAAAGAAACAGAGCAAAATAAATCTTTTCACCCCTTTTTGGGTGTTACAAATATTGGCAGCCCCTTATTTTTCGCTTTTACCCTCCCGCTAGTTTTGAAGAATTGGTTCGCTACATGTTTCGAGATCATGTCATAAAACAACTCGAAAATATCAAATAGTGTAGGGCCAGCTTTATTTAAAATTAATAATATCGCAAACAAAAAGCTCTGCAGGAAAAACAGCGCCGTTTATTGATTTCTTTGGCTGCTAGTGCTAACTGCATGGTTTGGCCGTTTCCGGATAGATGTCACTTGTAGAACAGAATGGAAAGAAATTTAATTAAAAGCGAAGATATTTCTTTCTAATGTTAACAACCTCACGAGTTTATCGCTCAGTATCGTAAATAATGGACCCTGCCGCCTCCTTTAAGCAAGAAAAGGCTGTGGTTTGGACCTGAAAATATCTAATTTTTAATTAGATTAGATGTTCAAATATGTCCCCTTCTTGAGCCTCACAATATCCCAATCTATTGTAAAACTCTTGGCGCGTAGCAGCCAACATTTCAGGGGTGATAGAGTTGCCCGCCTCCAAAATTTTCGCCCTTAACTCCTGTATAGCGTAGGCCGTAAGTGAGGGTGCTGGAAAACTTTGTCGTGGCAACAACTCCATAGGAAAAAGTCATTTGGCGCAAGATCTGGTGATCGAGGAGGCCATCGGATATTTTCATACGTGGAAATAATTCTATCACCAAATGCCTGACGAAGGTAATTTGTAGCCTGGCGTAAATTGTGGGATGAACAGCCATCTTGCTGAAACCACAATTCGTACAAATTTATGTTGAGTTCCCTCAACCGTAGTAAAACCTGGTGTTGGAGAAGATCAACATATTTTTTGCTATTCAAATTTCCTTCAATGAAAAAGGGTCCAATAATGTGATCCCCGACAATACCGCTCCAAACATTTAATTTTTGAGGATGTTGCGTTCTAACACTTGCGTGCAGATATTTATTTTCGCGGGACCAATAGCGGCTATTTTGTGGATTGTGAGAGCTATAAAGTTCAAATGTTTTCTCATCACTAAACAGAGCTTTTGATAGGAAATTTTCGTTCCTGTCACATTTATCCCTCATAACCTCACAATATTCTAACCGGCGAAAATAATCACCTGGTTGCAATTCCTGCGACTTCCCAATCTTAAACGACTTGTAGCCGTATTTTTTTAGGATCCATTGGCAAGTACTGTTGGGAATATCCAGTGCCTCCGCAATCGGTTTCGTCGAACATGGTTCATGTGCGTCAACGTAAGCGCATACCATTTCGTCTCGTTCCACCCTGTGTGGAAGAACGGGATGCTCTGGTATTTCGCCGTCGTGGTAACACTTTCTACAACCATTTATGCACCCGTACCTTTCAAAACGATGATAAATGTTGTAGACAGTTTGAGCCACAGGAACCGGTCGATCTGGAAACGCAAAAACAAAAAGCCCAATTACCTCGTCCGCACTGTCACTTTTTATGTAGTTTTTAATAATAAAAATCTTTTCTTCTCGAGTATACGGCATTTTAAAAACACAAAATTTACGAAACTGAAGCGACTCGAAAAGAAATAAAAATGCATTGCCGGTGAATCCCAGTTTTTCCTCGATCATCTCATGGTGTGGCCGCCATCTAGCGGAATTTGCAGACATCTTGTCAACGGTTATTATTGCAACTATGATTTATGCTCACAATGAAAGAGTGGCGACAATTTTTTCTCATGAAAGCAGTCCGGAAATAATAACAAACTGGCACCATTGCTCAATATACCTGTTTCTTTTGTGCGCGCAGAACTTTCCATGCCATTTCTGTTTGATTTATTGAAATCCTGTCCCTAAGGAAAATCTTAGGAACCCTGTATATTGTTTCTTTTTAATTTAATTTTTATAATTTTTTATCTATTTTAAGGATCTTGAAGTTTTATTCACCATCAAAAGACGTAAACTTGAATAGTTAGACCATATTTTAAGAAATTACTAATATCTCTTGAAAATAATCATAAAAAGAAAAATTGACGACAGAAAAGATCCAGGTCGCAGACCAGTATCATAGCTTTAAAATCTTATACAAAGGTTGCAAATGTTTAACTTTTTATACCTAGAGAAGGTCTCTAAAGTTCGTTAGATTTTGAAATTTACAGCGTGTCCCAGCTACTACAATTGACAACTACATTGACCGACATCTTGAAAACAAAAAAAGTTGGAAAAAACCGTTTCGAGGGTTTAAAGGGGGAACCATATTAAGGTACTTTTCCACCTACTTCTATTAACCCCTAGAGCGGAAGCCACCCCTACCCCAAAATCTTAAATGGAAACATAGATCATGTGATACCGCATTCGAAAGGTTTTTTTATTCTCTAAACATCGCCGTAATTTTCCCGTCCGGGAAATAATCCATTATATCACTAGTCTGGTAAAGAACTCGTCTAGAAATTTCGGACTCGGCTCCTTCGTCGCCTTGTCCGTAAATATCTAGAGTTGCATTTCCCCACCTTGGAACGTAAATTATTATTAAAAATCTCGAACGAAGAGCACTTCTCGCAACACACCATCTTTACACTATAAATCAAGGCGACTGGAAAATGAAATAACAATAGTTTCCATAGCGATGTGCCTTTTTACTCGGTGACGTTCATTGTTGTGACATTTTAATCTTTGACAGTATAATATTTTGACGATGATTTTAAATGATTTTTTCGTAAATACATGTTGAAAACTGGCGGAAATGGCTTAATTTTTAGGCAAGAATAATTAGGTTTTTTAAATATTACTATTTCCGCTATTTCTCTTTAATTTTGGGTAAAAAACGGACAAGCTAAAATCAAGTTTTTGATGAAGGTATAGAAAACATATAGAAAAAAGTATTATTGATAATCGCATGTAAAGATTATACACACTCAGAACAATTCTCACTTACCATTTATAAAAATTAACTTACGCCAAAGATATACTTCATTTAAATACGAGACAAAAGATCTATCTATTTAAGGAAAAAGGACCGATCTATTTATGGTTAATGAGAAACTATTTATTATGTTTAATAAAAAAACTATTTATGATAAATAGAAACTTAATTTGGTGTTAATACATTTTCTATTTACCTTAAACGATTTATCTATTAACCATATAATCGGGAAAAACTCACTAAATCATAAAATATGGCTTCAAATACAATAAAAAATATATTTTTGTATTCTAAGAACCATAACAAAATAAAAGAAAAGTGGTACAGTGGACGTCACCGGGGTTCGAACTCTCAACCTACGGGTTGCCAGACCAAGTTTCTACCACTGCACCATTGTGTCTCCTATACGAAAAATGCCAAACTCGCGGTATGTAAATGGTTTTGCAGAATAAGTATCAGAAATATTTTACAATTTTATTAGATTTATTAAATTATATTATACCTATGTGTGACAAACGGAAAATCCTTTCGCAGTAAATAGAAAAATTTTTATGGGTTAATGGTTATAGTTGATTAATATAATTTGATCACTTGTGGTTATTGAGTTACTCACGGAAAATCCTCCAGCGGTAAATAGAAAAATCATTAATTGGTTAATAATTTGATAACTTGTGCTTATAAAGTTACTTGTTTACCACATATAGATACTTCTTTTACCACAAATATATTAAAGTTAAGTGGATAAGTATTAATGACAAATAAAAAATTCACTTAAGGCTAATAAATTCAAACCAAATAGGAAATTCTGCTTACGGTAACTGAGTTGTGTATTTAGGGTAAACAGAAACTTTACTTACCACTAGTGGAAAATGTTAAGTAGGAATGCTACTTGGCCATGCTTTCTCAGTGTATGTCTGCTCTAAAAGTTTAATGTACATTTAAAAAAAAAAGTTCTTTTTGGATACTAGACAAGTAGGGTGAAGGTGTTTCTGTATTCTGTATCTCATGCTTCTCCATTTGATAAAAAATTAATACTTGTTGCTTTATGTTAATTCAACGATTAAAACCACAACCATCTTGATTTAACTTGATCGTATCGTTTTTAGTTGACGATCAACGCGTTGTTTAAACATTTTTCAGCAATGGCAGATTCGTCAGAAAGGCAAATACCTCCCACGTTTAAGATCAGCACGCGTTCAATATTCAATAGTCTTCGGTCATTTAGAGTTTTGTGACCATGTTGTACATCGACGAAGTGTAGGTATCGATATGTACCGATGATATCGCTCCACTATGCAGCATTGCGAATCTTACAAATCAATAAATTCCAATTAATGAAAAGGATAAATTTTAATTAATAACGTATTAACAGGCAATGATAAAAATGCGGCTCGCCGGTGAGCATCTGGGTTTCAGTCTGTGTCTCGTCGCTATTTTGAATAACTAATGAATTGGGTGGCAATGTCGATGGCAATGCTAATTGGTGGTAAGGTGTGGCGAAACAGACTCCTGCACGTCAACACAACCTCTTTAATTGTAACTTAGCACATTCGACATGATGCAGATAGTCATAGTTGGTTTGGCGATAGGCGTCTGATATTGTTCGATGTGAATTTTCAATAAGGCATTCTCACGGTTTGAGTTCAAGTCAGTACGTCTTTCGTTGTTTATCAAAATCTCGCTGGTCGATGCTCTTCAGGATCGTATTAAATCTTTCAGTCTGTCGTGACGGGTATTGTTTTGTATTTAAATTGGCCTTTTTATTAGCGGTAGTTGTCGAAATGATGAAGACCCTTTGCTATTTTTGGGACCTTTCTTAAGTTTATAGGTTTTTTTGGGTTTTTAGTCTGCTGGTTTGGTTAAAATTTTAATTATTTACATTTTTCCCAGAAGATCTAGGTTCGAATCAAGGCGCAAAACTCAAAACTCTACACTAAGAATTTTAGGAAGTGCAGTAGTACTAACACCACACCAATGTCTAAATCTTAAAAATGGTATGGTTTTGTTTAAAGGTTGTAGATAATATTGAACTTCAGAGTAATTGTCTCAACTTTCCTTTTGGTATGGTTCTAGTCAGCCATAATATTCTTCTGCTCCCGAGACCTCTTCTGCCTTCAATCTTTCCTTCTATTATAAATTTAAAGAGTTAAATTTTGTCATTTCTTAAAATATTGCCAAGATCCTAATCTAATCTTAGCATAACATCCACGTTACGTACTTCCATTGTCTATGTTTTATTTATATACGACGTTTCGATCAGTACTATCTCTGATCATCTTCAGGTGCAAACTACGTTACCACGTTACGTACTCTGTCTATCCAAGATATCCTAAGCATTTTACGATAGCACCACATCTCGAATGCCTCTATTTTTATCACAAGCTTTTATTTAAGAGTGAATTTGAATTCTAAAAACAGATAAACCGAACATGAAAAATTAACAAAATTGATTGAATGGTTTCGGGAATGCTTAAAAGTTTTACCGTATAAAATTTGATTAACAGTTTTTTAGATAGAAGTGCATTTTTTATTCAAATTCACCCTTACCGTGCACTGTACCTATCTATGTATACCTATGTGTAACTATGTAAGTAGATACAAGAATATAGTGTGATGAAATTCGAAGCTCCCCCCTACTCGTAGTGGGTGGATTGGGGTGGAGAACGCCCGATTTCGTTGAAATTTGGCGTGTTGGGGCACTTGAGGATGGAGATAACGAATTACTAATCAGATTTTAAAAATTCAATTTGGCGGATTCAATATGGACGATTTTTGGTCATTTTTGCTAACCAATTTTAACTAACTTATACACATCCGATTGCCTTCAAATTTGGCAATTCAGTGACGATTTCAATCAAAATTGAGATACAGGGGGTTTTAAGGAGGGGGATTATGAATTTTTGATCAGATTTAAATATTTCAATAATACGGATTCAAAATAGACGATTAACTTTACAAATCTAAAAATGAAGGGTGTGTGTGTATGTCTTGTATTTATTTAGTTTTTTAAAATAATCGATAATTTTTACCGTGAATTAAACGTTACGAAACTTACGTAAAATTATGTAAAAAACCTGAAATTATGCAAAATCACGTTGGTTCCGGGATAATGCTTGAAAGTTTCACCGTATAAAATTTGATAAACAGTTTTTTAGATTAACTAATTGGAAGAAGCGCATTTTTTATTCAAATTCACCCTTACCGTGCACTGTACCTATCTATGTATACCTATATGTAACTATGTAAGTAGATACAAGAATATATTGTGATGAAATTGGCAGCTCCCTCCTACTCGAAGTAATTGGAGGGGGGTGAAGAACGCCCGATTTCGTTGAAATTTGGTGTGTTGGGGCACTTGGGGATGGAGACAAATTTCTAATCAGATTTTAAAAATTCAATTTGGCGGATTCAAGATGGACGATTTTTGGTCATCTTTTGCTAACCAATTTTAACTAACTTATACACATCTGATTGCCTTCAAATTTGGCAAGCATTTATAGTTCCAGTGACAATACAATAATATGTCATTATAAGGCACCCCCTCCTACGAGGGAAGTGGAGGGGGGAAAACATCTAAGTCCGATTTCAACTCAAATTGGTGTACGTATAAGGAATACGATTTATTGATCAAATTGTGAAAATTCAATATGGCGGATTCAAGATGGACGATTTCCTCAGGTACACATCTCCTTCTAACGAGGGGAGTAGAGGGGGAAAAGATTTAGTTTTTTCGATTTCAATCAAAATTGGCATTGAGGGTTTTTAAGGAGGGGGATTATGAATTTTTGATCAGATTTGAATATTTCAATATGGCGGATTCAAAATAGACGATTAAGGTTACAAATCTAAAAATTAAGGGTGTGTGGTCAAATTTTGTATGCGTTTATATATCCGGCGACAATACAATAATATGGTATTATTAGGTACACACTTCCATCTAACGAGGGAAGTGGAGGGGGGAAAAGATTGTTCGATTGAAATCAAAATTGGCACACAGGGGTTTTTCGGGAAGGGGATGTGAATTTTTGATCAGATTTGTTAATTTCGATATGGCGTAAAAATCTATAAATCAAAAAATAAATTTTTATTGAAAATCTTTTAAAGAATAAGCTTTTATTAAAGGCACTTAGAAGTAGAAAGTAATTTCTTATCTTTCTTATACTTAATCCATTTTTTGATTTAAAATTAAAATAAAACTGTAAATATATCAATGGTTTCAAAGCGCAGCAGGCGAAAATTTTTAAGAAAGTGACACACTATAAATGCCGTTGTTAACACAAAATTAAACTATTTTTAGTTATAGCGCCGCAATTTATGCCCTACTTTTGATTTTCTAAATATTTTCGTACCTACCTACCCCCTGAAATCCGCGTTTGATTAACTAGGACGTAAAATTTTTGCAGTTTTAAAAAAGATCTAAAAAGCTATTTAAGTCACGTTTTATATTGCATATCTCAAAAAAAAGTTTGTCAATTTCAATATTGATATGCAGCAACTCTAAGCCCGTCAGACGAATTTCCGTCATAGTGTTTTTAAGTACTTATATTTTTAGTCTTCTCAGGCAAGAGAAGTTTCTTTCTGACGAAGCATACCTTACTGACAAATATCCACGAATGTTTTTATCAACAGAAAAATATCGCCACATTTGTTCATTGCCTCGAAAACGTTATAATATATGTTTTGATTTAAATCTGACTTCTCCCAATAAAAGTTCAAGATTTTGTGTTTTGTATTATTCAAACAGTTTATAGTATTTGGAAACGACATTAGTTAGTTTTGCCCTGATTTTGGCTTCACGTTGTATAAAACTTAGTATGAATATGTTCAGGTCAAAAATACTTAGAGTCGTCTCATTATTGAACCTTGTCCGAAATGATTTTGTCTAAAACTTGTTTATAAATTGAAACTCTATAATATAGTTCTGTATTTCTAAATACTGTGGAGGGATTCTAGAATGTCTTTAAAGGAACGTTCTGCAATTTCTCGTTTTTCTCCAAAGACTTCAGGGTTTTAACCCCCGCATCTTTGTTGTCTACTTTTTTCTGGAGCAAAGGGGGGGGGGCGATCGCCCCTATGACTAAATGACTAAATTAAACTACGATGACCTAACCACTAATGTAATAACACTAAGTACTTATTTGTCGCCAGATGCGGTTCTTTGCACTAAATCTTATTTGGACAATAAGCAAAATTTAAGAGGATAGATTCGTTGTTAATTAATATTTGGTTATATTTTTTTTAATAGTATTAGTATTCTTAAATGAAATTTTGAGTTATTAGTTTAGTTTAAAGTTTATAAAATACTAATTTGATAGTTGTTCGAAGTATTAAATAATTTATATAGAAGAATAATATTTTTGCACCAACTATTTTTTTAAAGTATAGGATTATTCTTAGATACATATTTTTTTCAGTGTACGAATTTGAAGAGTTGTATTAAGATCACAACTACACTACACTGATTTTTTTATTAAAAATGATCTGACATGTTTAATTCCGGCACCGCATGCCAGTATTTGTAAAAAAACTAGTTTCAATATGCCTCTTATAATTTTTTTCTTTGCTATAACCATCCATTTTGTTTTTCCTTCATTCAAGTTACGCCAAAATCGCGAACTTTTTACTGGATTTTGATTTAACAACTCTTGCAGTGGTTTTCCCCAATCAACAATATATAGAGTGCCCAAGAAAACCGGACTTTTTTACTTAAACAATTACTTAAAAAGTTTTTGTCCAATTCCAATAACAATTTTGAGAAGGATTTGATGATGATTATTTATAAAAATCCATACATTTTGAAAAAAGAGGCACACGGAAAAAAATATGTATGTAAAATTTTTACATATCCTGTGCAAGTGAAATTGTGCAATAATTTTACACAAATATTGAAAAAAATCGAATGAGGCTGTGTAACTTTTATACATGCAATTGTGCAATGGATTTTGTGCAATAATATTACTCAGATTTGCAATTAATGTCAACAACGTTGTTGAAAAGACGTGAGTGCTGAAAAAATTCACAAGAGATGTGTAATTTTTTTACAAAAATTTGTTGAAAATGTTTATTATTTTTTAGGATTATTTTTTCTTTACTTTATTAGTAAAACATATTTGTTAAAAAGCCCACTAGTTGTTTTATAAAAACATGCAATTTTTCGATGTGCTCAAAAATATAAAAAAACTAATAATAATACCTATATAATTTTCCGCATAAAACTGGTACAGCAGAAGGTAGCTCCAAATACGATTTTTTATATTACCCTAGTGCAACACTGACTTTTTGACTTTTAGGTTATATTTTTGGCATATATAAACTTTTTATAAGGAGACGGCTTGTTTATTTTTTACTAATTAAAGTATAACGCCCCTAAAAATAAAAACCACATTTAAAAAAAGCAAAAATGTTTTATTAACTAAACAAAAGCAACACACAGTAATTGGTCTATTCGACTAGCTGATTATGAAAGAAGCAAGTCTACGATAGTAACCATAATACATCGTTTTCAATAAGAAGGAACTGTCCCTCGAAAGGAAGGCACCGGTTTGACGAAAGTTACTAGGCTAAAACAATTAAAAGGCCAGATCAAGTTAACGAAATAAATAAAATTAAAAAACAAATTACAAAATTAATAATATATAAAAAATACTTATATTTAATAGCGCGTCATTGCACCGTTTGCTGTAATGATGTTTTGAAGCATTACATTTTCCAGCCCCAGTTACCGAAAATCTTCCCGATCGGTCTTCGTTTCCAGCAATATATCGTTCTTCGTATCGAGTTCTCATTGTTATGCATTCTGGAAAATTTGATGAAATTTTTACTTTCGCTTTGGCAAACGAATGATTTTCCAGAAAATTGATTGCTTCTTGGCTTCCTCTGGGCTAGTAACTTTCGTCAAGCAGTGCCTTCCTTTCGGTGGATAGTTCTCTCCTCTTGAAATCGGTTTTTTATGTTTGCTTCTCCCATAATAAACAGCTACTTGCCCAATAGACCAACCACCGTCTAGTTTTGCTAAGATTTGAGCTTTATCAAATTCGGAAAGATGCAGCGGAATTTTTTTAAAATTTCGATGACACTGACAAAACATGATGTCGTCAGTAGTCTGTGACATTGTCACTTATAGGAAGACAATGCCGTTCTATAAAAATTTTAAAAATTAAACAGGCTGCTTACTTCTGTTGTAACAGTTTTATGTGGAGAGAAGTGTACCTACCAGTTTTTATATTAGATATACTTTACCATGTACTACCTACCTACGTTGGGTAACATTTTTGAACTCGTATTTTTCAATTTTTTCAAAAATTTTCAATTTATGGTCATTTGGGTTGGGGACCCTAAAACCTTCCTACATCAATAATTTTTTATAAAAACTAAGAATAAAAGAAAACTATATACTTACTGGCACTGTTACCGAAGCCTCTCTGGTGTAATGGAGTCAATAAGTTAAAATTTGCGTAAATAATTTTATTTTTTTTTGTGTATGTAAAGCTAAAAAAATCCTAAACATCTTGAATGAAATTTGATCTTTGATAAACAACCCTAAACGCAGCATAAATACTTACCTAAACGCCGCGCCATTTTGTTTAATTTTAGAAACAATCGTGCAAAATTTTACAACAATTTGGAAAACAAGAAGCATCCTTATAAATTTTAAATTAAATTTGAATAGCTTTTCGTTATTAATTGTAATTACCTTCAATATATGAACTGATAATTTATTGCTGTTATTATTATCATAACTTTAACGGGTCTTGTCGGGTTTATATCTGTTCAAAATTTTATTTTGCTTTAGAAAAAAAGTGGTTTTTAGAACGTTTTGATACATTGTCTTAAAAAAAATAGAGGAATTTTTTTTTAAATTTTATTTATCAAATCTAATTTAATCCAAGGGTTAAGAATGCTAATCTTAAGGCTAATCCTACTTAAAATTAGGTAATTAGGTAAAGGACCAAAAAAAATAATTTTCATTATTCCCTCACTTAAATTGTCTTGAAAATGTCTAAAGTTTGCACTTCAATCAAAAAAAATCTTCCGTATATAAGTATTACGAACAGATATACCTACATATACCCGACAAGAACAACTTTAATACTTAATTAAGTACTCATTTCCATTTTTTTGGGGATGGTCCTTTTCTACAAAAAACTGTCCATTTATAGAATCGAAACGCTTATTCCCTAAATACATCTCAAGCTTAACCAACAGCTGTCTCAAGCTTATCGAAGAACAAGGTTTCTCTCTGAATAATGGCATGTGTATGATTTCGAGAAGAGGTCCAACCTTGTCAACGGCGACTTATTTTTGTGTTTAACTTGATAAGTTTTGTAGTTTGCACTTTCAGCTAGGATGCCTGATTGGGTCTTAAGTTATATATTTTCTTTGTTTCAGGCTACTGCGGAGGCCAGAGCTGGGCTGTGAACAAGTTGACTATTGGATACATTTTCACTTGACTTAGGCTGGATAATTAGTTAATTCAGTTAATAAATATAATTTTGACTTTATATATATAGTTATTTTTGTAATACATTTTGTTTGGTTAGCAGAATATATTTTTTTTAAAAGTAAAGTATAGCAGATAAAACCTATTTAGGCAAGCAAAGCAGTATTTTTTGACTACTAATTTTAATGTTAGACTCAGTACTTTGTTGTTTTTAAGCAAATAAAACTTTTGATAATTTGAAAAGATATACACAATTTGTGAAAAAATTTGTACAAACTATTGTTTAAAATATTAACAAATAATATGTAATATCTTAAAATTTGCTATACAAAATATATGCACAATTTGCACTAAATTTGTGCCCATTTTTGTGTAAAATATAAATAAACATTGTCCAATATTTTTCAATAGCTTGTATAAAACATATACACAATTTGCACTAAATTTGTGCACATAAGTTGTAAAAATTGATTCAAAAATTGTTTAAAAAAAGTATACAGGATTGGAGTAAACCTTTTTGCACAGCGTTGTAGAAAAAAAAAGTTCCACAATTTGTTTAAAAACTTGCCGCAATTGTTATTGCACAATCCTGTTGAAAAAAAATACAAACATTTTTTTCCGTGCACTTTTGCAAATTTTTTTGTGTGCGGTGTAAAACCTAACTTTTGCGTTTAGAGCTTTAACTTTCTCGAGTTTACTGATGTATCGCTTGCTAAAATAGAGTAAAAGAAAGTAGTGAATTGTTCCAATAAGTGATTTTAATAATGCTGACCATTCTGAAAAACCAAAGTTTAAAATTTTGCAGTTTTATTTTTGACGCTTTCGAAGAAATTTTGAAACATTCAATTTTTTTTTTGGTCTGACTAAATTTGTTTCACCAAACGCAGAGATTTGAACAATTCATTACTTCCTTATTTATTACCCGATGTTATCAAGTAAACTCGGAAATAAAATCTCTGCACGGCAAAATTTAGTTTTTTGCCAGAGGTGCACATAAAAAATTTTCAGGTGGAGGTCCAAAGTGACTATTTTTATAAATACGTCCGCCGTCTTGGATTTTTAGAAACTTTTCATTTTGAAATCGAATTCTTAGATTTAAGGTCTTGGCTTTTTAAAATGCTCAAAATTTTTGAAATCGAACAAAAGCTTTTTAAGTAATCAATCAATCAATAAACCATCAAAAAAGTCTTGTTTTTTTGGACCACCCTACATAATATTAGGGACTTGTCGGTACATAAAGTCGGCATAGCCTGACTCGGAACTATATCTGACTGTTCCGCACGAAGGTTGAAAGGTTTCTGACATTTTTGTCATATAAACATGTCATCCAAACATGCTCATATTAGGTGCGTTCGGGTAATGCACTCCATTCACTCTTTTTGACTCTTTTTACGTTAAACCGTTCGGGTATTCAAATCGGAGTGGAAAGTGCAGCGCCTTTTATCGTTCGGGTATTAGGAGTAAAGCAAAAAGAACTCACTCCATAAGTCCCACCTCGTGAAGGTAGAGTGCCGGTGCGCGCATGCGCAGTTAGTCATTCGGCCACATTTTGTGCTTTTTCGAGGCTTTTTTGTACAATCAGTTTCAACTAAATGAAATGGCATCCTTTTCTAAACCCTCGGGTCCTTTATTCGACGGATCGTTATACAAAATTTACTTTTGGAAATTAATTGGATCCTCAATTTGAGAAAAAATTTTGAAAAATTCCATTTAGAATCAGCAAAGATTTGTTTTTGTTTGTAAACCAAACCAAAACACGCAGAGAACACCTAATTAAAGGTTAGGTTAGCTTACAGCTTGCAAGTTTTACTCAAAAGCGGTCGACTATTACAATTTCAATCCAAACACTCTGCCGCACTCTCACTCCACTCCTACACCACACCACTCCTACTCTTTATTATTACCCGAACGTACCTATTGTGCCATTCTTAAAGTTGACAAATTAAAATTAATGCCGTCCTTTATTAAAGGCAGGCACAAACATTATGAAAGTCGACATTATTTTGATAGCAAAGATGACATATTTAGACAACAACAATGTCAGGATCCTTTTAAACTTCTTGCGGAATTGTCAAAAATAGTGCAGTTTTTATTAAAGTCAGTCTATGCCGACTTTATGTACCGATAAGTCCCTATTATTTTTAAGAATTATATTTAACCGATTTTAATTTTATTTATTTCGATCCCCTCCAAAATCCAGTTGACTATAATCAAATAGTATATATCTGCCTTTTAGCGAACATTTAATCAACACGTTTTACTTCTCAAAGGCTTTGTTGATTCAAACACAATTCTTTTCTTATTGAGATTTTATCGCCGTTCTCAAAGTATTATATTTATGACCATTAATCAAATTGACCCCCGTGAATCCTGTACACCCCGGAGCGTGTGTGCTCTAAGCACCCTTTTTGCGCAAAAATATTATCGGGTCATATCTTAATAGTCCGGGGGCAAGGAAAAAACATTGTTGTACTTCAAATCCAGTAGTGACTACATCGATTTAGAAACCTCGATATCTTTTTAATACGTTCGCGTACAAGGCAGCATATGCCGCCGTTCAAACTTGAATCTCCCTGCTGCATCAACGCGGCGTTTGCCGCTCTGAGGCAACGCGGCGTTTGCCGCTCTGAGACAAGGCGGTATTTGCCGCTTGTTGTTGATTTATTGAAAAATTCAACTCCAGAATATTTGCGTTTTTTGCATTCACAAGAAAAAAAAGCACATTATATATACAGGGTTCCTAAGATTTTCTTTAGAGATAGGATTTCAATAAATCAAACAGAAATAGCATAGAAAGTTCTGCGCGCACAAAAGAAACAGGTATATTGAGCAATGGTGCCAGTTTGTTATTATCTCCGGACTGCTTTCATGAGAAAAAATGAACGTAAATCATAGTTGCAATAATAACCGTTGACAAGATGTCTGCAAATTCCGCTAGATGGCGGCCACACCATGAGATGAATTTAGATATTTTCAGGTCCAAACCACAGCTTTTTCTTGCTTAAAGGAGGCGGCAGGGTCCATTATTTACGATACTGAGCGATAAACTCGTGAGGTTGTTAACATTAGAAAGAAATATCTTCGCTTTTAATTAAATTTCTTTCCATTCTGTTCTACTAGTGACATCTATCCGGAAACGGCCAAACCATGCAGCTAGCACTAGCAGCCAAAGAAATCCATAAACGGCGCTGTCTTTCCTGCAGAGCTTTTTGCTTGCAATATTATTGATTTTAAATAAAGCTGGCCCTACACTACATTTGATATTTTCGAGGTGTTTTATGACATGATCTCGGAACATGTAGCGAACCAATTCTTCAAAACTAGCGGGAGGGTAAAAGAGAAAAATAAGGGGCTGCCAATATTTGTAACACCCAAAAAGGGGTGAAAAGATTTATTTTGCTCTGTTTCTTTACAAAAAACTTGACCTCTGCCACTTTTTTTATTTTTTTCTTTAAATTTCTCGCAATTTTCGTCATACCGTAGAAAAAAATTATTTCCCCCATGGTCATACTCTACTTTTATTCGAAAAAATTTAGAAACAGAGACGGGATCAGTTTTCCTAAAACGGGGGATCTTGATTTCGAATGAGAAGATAAAGGGCGCCGCAGGCAAAAATTTTTCAATTAAATTAGCCGAACGCAAAAATGTTAGTAAAACAAAGCACGAAATAAAAATGGCGCCGCTTACAATTTTTTTTCAAAAATTACGTAATTTCGAGAACGCAAAGAAATAGGTCTAAAGAGTATAATTTTTAAGAAAAAAATATCCATTTTCTCGCCCTCCTCCACTGGGACTACAGGGGCCGTGCACAAATTACGTAATGATCATAGGGGGGAGGGGGGTTACAAAACGTTACGTAGGGGGGAGGGGGGTTTTTGACAGCGTTTGCATTTGTGTGAAACTAAGAAAATTTGAAATGAAAATAAGTGAAAAGTTTTTTTTTTTTGGGGGGGGGGTAGTGGTCTTGAAATCGTTACGTAATATTAGGGGAGTGGCGTGCCAAACCGTTACAAAACATTACATAGGGTGGGGGTAAAAAATTGGTAAAATCACCGTTACGTAATTTTTGCACGGCCCCATATCTGATTGTTCCTCCTTTTTGATTTCGAATCAAAGTGCAAAACCCGGGTTGGACGTTCGAAGGCGTCAACCCGTCCTATTTGCTTGATAAAGTTTCTACGGAAATATCTCAGTCAATTTCTCCGGTCATGTATGAACGCTTTAGATTAGGCATTTGCATGTTTCTCAGTCCCCAGCCTGTAAACAGTGCGTAAGGACAATAATTACAAAATGAAAAGCCGAAAAATATTTTTTTTTACGATATCTTTCATCAGTTTGGTATTAAAGTCGAGCAAAAACAATTTTTATTCCAGTTCTAAAGGTATGAAAATGGAAAACATTAGAAAACAACAACCTGGAATGGATTTACTACGTGTAAGATGTAGTGACAACATCGCCCCATGCCCATCCTTTTCTGCCTAATGTGCTTTTCCGTTTGTCTGCGTTTTATACACCGCTGCTTGGCCCCCTAAGGATTTGCTTAGGAACCCTGTATGTATCTATATATATAGGGGGTGGTTCAAAATTCCCTAGAAAGTCTTTAACTGTTAGACTTTGTTGTTCTGAACAAGAATTAGTAAAATATATTTTCAACTCTTTCGTTTCAGAGATATTTGCATTTAAAAATTGTTAATATTTTCTGAGAGGCACCCTTTACTACGTAGTAGAAACATGAATTTTTGAAAACAAAACTTTGACAACTTCAAAATGCTTGACAAAAACCCTAAAACATGTTATTGTCAGCACACGTAGACTTGCTTGCTAAATTATTGTATGGGCGATTCCCAAAAAAATACGAAAATTTAAATCCTTAGAGAAAAAAATATTAAATTTAGACAAAATAATCACGTAACTTTTCTTAGATTAATGATATCTTACCACTGTTCAAAATTTGTAGGGAATTTTGAATCACCATGTATATATAGATATATTAATCAACACTAATCCATCTTTTCCTAAATTTTTCCTGTATTCATACAGCAGTCCACTTCTTCTATTTTGAATCTGGGTGAATCATAGGTGGTCTTTGCTGATGGTTACCATTCTGTCACCGCTAATTTATGATTAACTCTTTGAACTTTCTAAAGAATTTATCTTCTTAGTGGGTGGTGTTTTGAGAGTCCGTGTGCACAGAAAATATTGACTTTGTCGTTAAAAAATACAAATTCCTGAAGTCACGTGAGAGTTACATTATCGGGTTAACAACAATATCTCTAGCTCTGAGGTTTTCTTCTGACAGCCAAGTTAGATTCTACAATCCGCACTTTTGAGTTGTGTTTGTTTCACAAAAATCAGTAGAAAAGGCAATTTATTGTACTTGAAGAACTTTAAAATTAATAGTACTTATTATTATTATTATTTTGATATTTATATGTATTGTATTTTATAGTTTAAACTTAAGTGTGCTTTGGCAATGAGATATTTTTCTTGAGAGAATAAAGCGATTTTTGAGATTGATTGAGATTGAAAAAATTGCACCTGTGATATCCCAGCGTTAATTTTGTAAGTGTTGGATTCATGATCGTTCACTGCACATTTGAATCTATATCAGAAGTAGTTAAAAAATCACGCTATTGCTAGGAGTGTCTTTCCGAAAAATTATCACTATTGTTTTGTTGTACGATCTTTAAAAACATAAAGACTATTTTTATATTGTATTGCTCCAGGGAAAATAAGTCTGCTAATAAATGACCGAACAGCACCCCTACTAAAGGAGTAGACATCGTTTCTCATACTCCTATAATAAGTGAGCGATACGATCTCGATGGGCGAGTTGTTTACACATCGAATTATCCGCTACTATTATCCGTTATTATACGCGTTATTATGCGATATTACATGACGTTCTCGCTTATCTTAATCTAGACAACAAACTTCCGTTAAATTGTTACAAAACGGGGGATGAACGTGCCCAAATATGATTTCTATACGCACGGAAGGCGTTAAGAGGTTTATGTGTTTACACGAGGGGATATATAATCACAAAGTCAGCAGTGAATACATTTGTTTTATTCTAACTTGGAAAATAATAATTTAAAAAACAAAATGGTCCGTTATAAAAATAAAACTAACACTGATGGCATATCGGACCAACACCGTTCTCAACTAAAAAGCCAGGTAACTCATACCGCCTCAGTGCCTTTTAGCCTAACGTGGCTGCCATTTTTATAAACAAATTGACAGGTAAAACATGGATTTTCTGTCAGTTTGGTGTCAATATGGCACCGATCGTAGGCCAAAGGATACTAAAACGAAAATCAGTTAACTGGCTTTATAGTTGAGAACGGTGTTGATCGGACAAGGCATTTTTTTTCTTCTCACTTCATTACGACCAGTGTAGCTATTCTTGAAATCAGGGATAAAACAATTATCTCCCTGAAAAGCATAGATCCTATTGGTCGACGCCACAGATTTCCTCGAAAATGACACTAATAACATGAATTTTGATGAAATTTTTTTCTACTGGTTTTTAGTGAGAGAAATAAAAGATGCCAATTTCTATTAAAATTTTTGTCATTTGTGGGAGAAATCAGTGGTATCGATCAATGAGAACCGCGTATTTGTAAGGAATTATTTTCCTTGATCTCAAGAATAGCTACACAGTCCTCCAATGTCTAATGGAGAATCCGGACACCTACAGACCTGATAGAATCATAGATATCTCCGGGGTGAAGCTGTTGAAACATTATGAAAGGAAGTAGAAAAAGGTAAAATGCCTCACAAATTTTTTTTTATTGCACTACACGTCTTAATTATTCAACCATTGTCAAGTGCATTTTCTGTAAGATATTAAACAATGTTTGTTAAGAATACTTACTACCAATCAAATAAAATAAAATACTTACATAATTTCAAGAAACATTTCACAAAAAGAAAACATAAAAAAGATGTCACAAACTAATAATTTTATTTGATTTGATTGGTAGTTAGTATCCTAAGGCAACATTGTTTAATATCTTACAGAAAATGCACTTGACAATGGTGGAATAACCGGAACGCGTCGTGCAATAAAGAACAAAAAATTGTGAAGCATTTTGACTTTTTCTACTTCCTTTTATAACCTACAGAACTGTTTCATCCTTATTAGGAATCGTCAGGGAATCATAGGATTGAACCTGGCAATTGAAGCGACTTTCCTAACAACCAGGCAGGCCTCTCGAATTTAAAACAAAGAGTTCGTAATCCGCGGAGACATGGTCCTGTGTGCGCCACGTGTCGAATAAACTAAGAAACAAAAAGATCGAAATTCAACAATTAAGGAGACCGTTAAAACAGAAATCTGCACTTTTTAGCAGGTACTAGAAGAAAACCTTCAAATTATAAGGCTACTGTAACATGACTCCTAAAAAGAGGTAATGTTCGCGGCAGCACCAGCCCAATTAGAGCTTTATACTACGTGGCGCTAGTGTTACTTTTATTTTTATTTACGGACACGAGATTCACTTTTTAAACGATTTTATTTAAGTTGAAAGAGCCACAAATTTTTTGGCACAGTAATGTAGGTCCAATGACAATACAATATTATGAAAAAATTTGGGGCGTAGAGGGTGGTTAAGGTGTGTTAAGGGAGTAAATTGATAACTTAGAAACCAAAGTAGCAGATACATACATGCGGTTGTCATATGTATGATCTAATCCAGTAATAATACACTATTAAAAAATTTTAATTTCGCGAGCGTTATCCATCCTAGTTAAGGTCTGTAACGTGCCGCTGGCTGTGTGGCACTAAGGTGGCTAAAAGAACAGTGTTGCGAACGTTACACCTTCGAAACGCAGGCGCACTCCGTTGTATAAGAGCCTTTTCTTTCTATACGGACCTCTGGAAGGAATGACCGAATATTTGATTGCTACTCGTGGAAATAACAATGAAAAGTCAGAATTAAGAAACGTCAATACAGAAAAAAAGAAGACTTCAGAAAGCAAGGTATCGTGAATAAGACTAAAAAGTAAAAAAGAAAATACATTAATTTTATTATAAAATAGCACTAAAAGTTGTTGTAAAATCTAGACTTTCGTAAACAGAGATCTGCTATATTATTTTTTACTTTTTAGTGCATTTTTGTAATAAATAAAGAAATACTTTGGCTTTTTAGTTCTGCTTGCTGATGCCTCATAATTAGGGCCAAACAGCTTCAATGGGAGGTAGTAAGTAAATAGTAAATAAGTCATGTTGCAGTGATATTTTACAGGTTTCTTTCTATTACTTGCTGAAAAGTGCAGATTTCTGTTTTTACTATCTCCTGCATTTTTCAATTTTGATGTTCTTTTCTGTATAACTTCGAGAATTGGCACACTGTGCAAAGAACTTTCTAATGGCTGCATACCTTAAACATCAGTTTTTAAAGTGGTTTTTCGGTTAACGTCAAGACTTGGGACCCTCAGCGAGAGACTTTGAATAAGTAACAGATATAAAAGTGTAACACTTTTATCTCAAAAATTACCTAAGGATCCACCCAGAAGAAGAAACTATATCATATTATACATAAGTCAATGAAATTCGCTTTTCAACTTCGTTGCTTTAAAATTAAATGGAATGGCAATAGTATTGCCAACAAAATGGTCTGATTCAATTTGGAATTTAGTACCCCTAAAAGCTACTCCTAAATATTCTAAACGCAAAAAATATATCTTTCATCAAAAACATGATTTTAACAACTGTCCGAATATACCCAAACCAAGGCTTTTTCGGTTTTCGATGTCAAAAAACATTTTTTTTATACCTTCATCAAAAAAATGATTTTAGTAATTGTCTGCAGATAACTAAAGCTTGGGCTTTTTTGGTTACCGATGCAAAAAATCTTTTATTTTGATCATGGGTGCAAAAAAAAAGATTTCTGTCCGTTTTTTACCCAAAATTTAAAATAAACAGCGGAAAATCGTAATTTCAAAAAATCTAATTATTCTTGCCTAAAAATTAGGCCATTGCCTCCAGTTTTAAAGACATCGTCAAAATATCAAAATGACAAAGATTAAACTGTCGCGACAATGAACGTCACCGAGTAAAAAGGCACATCGCTATGGAAACCATTGTTGTTTCATTTACCAGCTGCCTTGGTTTATAGTGTAAAGATGGTGTGTTGCGGGAAGTGCTCTTCGTTCAGGATTTCTAAAAGTATTTTCCTGTTTTTCTTGGATTTTTTGACAAAGGTATTAAAAAAATAGTGTCAAAAACTCGCGGCTTAACTATGCTTTTTTTAATGGCGTTTTTAAATACCTCGCTGCGCTCGTTATTTAAACCAACACTTGTAAAAAAGCACTATTGGATCTACTAGTTGTGAAAACTACTATTTTTCATTCATCTTCGTACAACAATGCACAACATAGAAACGCTTT
Source organism: Oxystoma pomonae (assembly GCA_963921995.1). Taxonomy (NCBI): domain Eukaryota; kingdom Metazoa; phylum Arthropoda; class Insecta; order Coleoptera; family Brentidae; genus Oxystoma; species Oxystoma pomonae. Next base: position 71,792,556 of record OY998166.1, on the reverse strand, counting down.
GTTGTTCTGCCAATGAGAGTTAAGTATGAAAATATTGATTTTCTGCACTTGTTAGTTAGTCTTAAAGTTGTTTTTTCTTATTAATTTAAAAAGGAGCATTTACATGTCACCGATACCAAGCCTTCTGTAAGAAACGAAAATGATGAACACGGTATTCATTTCAGTCTCATTAAATATTCAGCTCAGCCGTGATTCTGTTTACGGTTGTCGGTTTAAAAGAGAGCAACCGTTCTGCATTTCTCAAAGCCCCTTGTTATGACGATTTTAAATATTAATCCAGAGGTATAAGGAAATCAGTTTTAAAGTACCCTACCCTTCGGTTTTTACTGCGGGAATATTGTTTTGAATTATTCACTCTTGTTCCAATTCCGGTTTAAAAGTTCTTGTTTGGATTTTTTTTATGTTCAGTTAACCTTGACACAACCGCACTCAGTGCATATATTCAAGTTTACCTTTTTTGATGTTATAAATAAAACTTCAGCCTTACCTCTTCTAAACAGATCAACTGCGTTATGTATTTTGTTCCTCCGAGATATCCTGAGCATTCTACGATAGTACCACATTTCGAATGTGCTTGGAGACCTGTTTGCTAGTTTGGCTGGCAACCCAGGTATTTGTAAGAATCGAGACGTTCGACTTATTCGCCATGTTTTTTTCAACAGACCGGAAAGTACAAACTTTCTGTACAAAAAATTTTACGTAACTTTAAAAAGATGGGTACAAAGATGGGACCGGAAAATAAAACGTAGACCGGAAAAGGAAGAAGAGATCGGAAAATGATTATTTTTAGTTCTACGTTTTATTTTCCAGTCCCATTTTTAGTCAATTTCGCTATGACGTGTTGACAGTTTTAAACCTTTTTTATTTTTTTTTGTAATTCTTATTTAATTTGTTTTTTTTAATTATTTTTTTTTTAATATTTTTTGTAACACCTAATTTTTTTATTTTTAAACTAAAAGGTTTATTAATGACCTCTAGGTGTAAAAATAGGTGAATATTAGTTGCTCGAAAAAAAAAGTACTACACATGACCGGAAAATCACTTTACAGGTATCCACAGATTAACAGGTCTTGTCTAAGGCTCGCCCTGTAAACTTTCTGTGTCGACCTGTAAAGTTCCCTTTTCCTGTTTAGTAACGTAAATACCTATTTTTTTCAAACGACCGGAAAATATCCACTTTCCGTACGATTTTTCATACGAAAAGTTCTACATTACAAGGCATGTTCTTTCGAAATATCTCTCCAGAAAGGACCTTTTTGTTCAATTTTCCGGTCCCTTGATCCTTTACCGGTCCCATTTTTGGCCAAGTTGGCTATGACTTCTTGTTGACAGCTTTTAGCTTGTTTTTTGGGAAGATTTGACACTTCTAAAAAAGCTGTTTTAAATTTGTTTCAAAAGTTTTGTTTACAAAAATGGACTCAGATCTAGAAAATGAGTTAAATCCGGAGGAAATAATAAAAGCTGCTTCAAGAGTCACATACACCGAAAAATCGGCCACACATTTTTAATTCTCAAATTAAGAGTATACTATAAATATAGGTAAATAAAGAACAAACCTAGAAATCTGCCTTTTATGAGCTCTTTTATCATTATTTTGCTTGATAAGTTGGCCATGGTTGGCCATAACTGGTCGTCAGTCATCACTGATTTAGCTGTGTGAAGCTAATAGGCACTACACTATAATTTTTCTAATGTTTTGTACAATTTTGCACAAGTTAAAAATACAAAAATCATTTCTAACCAAAAAACTTTACTTGTTTTTCTTAGTTTTCATCTTAAAAACTACCGGCCTTAGCGGCAATGGCTATCTAGCCAACAAGAAGCAAAAAATATCAGGGGACTGTTCATAAATTACGCAACACGGCTAGGCGTCGACGAAAGTGATAGATACTAAAATGTTTTTTCTGATCGTTTGAAAAAAAAAGTACGTACGATACACGACCGCAAAGTGTCTTTACAGGTCTCCGCAGGTTTACAGGACTCGCCTGCGGCTCGCCCTGTAAATTTCCTGAGTCGACCTGTAAAGTCCAATTTTCCGGTCTAGTAACGTAAATACCTATTACTTCTAATATGACGCTAATATCTTTTTTTGGCTAGGGCCATCCATTTGGTTTTTCCAACATTCTAGTCAAGCCCAAGCGTGCTTCCACCATGTCTGCAACTATGAGGGAACCGGATTTACAAAAACCGAAACACAGTTGAACAGAAAATAAAACGTCTGAAATGAAAAATCAACGAAAGTCAAATACGCAGAAAATAATGGAGACGAATATAATTTTATAGAGTTTTAATTTACGCGATCCTTAAAAGAAACGAATATAATTTAACCGATTATAATTTTCCCGAACCATAAAATAACAGAATTACAAAAGTATCGAAAATAATTGTCTAGAAACGAAAAACACCTGACCTAAAATTGACTGAAATATGCCCGATCCCTAAATGAGCAGAACCACAATCCATCCGAATCTCTATTGGGAATGCATCAAATTTAAATCTCTAGAGCACGCACAATGGTTTATATTTCAATTTTTTGTAAAGAAATATCTCCTTAGTTTAAACCTATACTCGATTTTTTCAGATTTATTTTGAATTTTGAGAAAAGTAAAATTTTGTATTTATTTTCAATTTTTCTTTCCTTCTGCCACCGGTCCTTCATTCATCTCTAAAACAAAAACCGCTGTGTCAATTTCCCTCTTTTTTTCGCTTGTTTATAGGATATATTTAAAAGTGTTTTGTTAAGCCTTAAAATAATTTACTTGAAATACACACCTTGTGTTTGCTGTGTTAGTATGGATGTATGTATGGATTTTTAAGTTTTTTTGTATAGGATGAAATAAGTTAGTGGAGCGCTAAAGGTCAGTGGCGAACCCAGAAATTTTTCTCCGGAGGGGACCTGAACCCAATTTTTTCTCAAAAATTATTTTTGTAATAAATTTAAATCCAGTTTATTAAAAGAACACTACAATAAAAGTACATTTTTTAAAATCTTGGGGGGGTGCTGGGTGCGCACCTTCTAAAAGTTATAGGGGATTAAAATTAGAGCAAAGCGCTAGTAAGAAGGATATAGTAATTATGATATAATGATATTAATATCGCATAAACCATTCAAGGAAATACTCAAGACTTTCCACAAATATTGACATTTTTAACAAGCTTTTTGCGTCATCTGATCCTTTTATACTTGGGCTTAGGGAACAGCCAAAAAAAAGATGGTATAAAGTATCAGTGAATTTATTAGTTTTTTATTATATTTTTATCATTAAGTATATTTAAAAATTATGATATATATTAGTAGGATATTTTTACAATAAAAAGTTTTTTTTATTTTTTTGGAAAAGAGTTAAGTAAGCTTGTTTTAAATTACTTTCTTTTGTAGGTTTATTTAGAATATAAATTTTAATTTTGGATAAATAAATTGATTTTTTTTACTTTTTACCACCCTACAAAAAAGTATTAAATATATAGGAATAAGTAAGTGATAAGAATTTGACAAAATAGTGGCGGGGGCTAAATAGTAATTTAATAAAAATTAGTACTTTTCTTTTTGTTTGATTCTAAATGGAAGTTAAAATTTAAGGGACTGTGGGACCTGGGGGGCATCTGACCCCCTCCCTATACGTATGTCTATGTCACGACACAAATGAGGGTGGAAGTAGTGTTTCCAAAAAATCAATAATCAATAAAACTAGTAACATTGAGTAATTATTTTTATCTATATTACACAATATTTATCCTACACCCAGCAAGGGGGAGAAGGGGGGGTTACCTAAAAAAAAATTGTAAATATGTAATAAATATATGTACAAAATTTCAAGTTTATCCGATAAATACCCTTAAAGATATTGGAAGATGACACGGGGATTTTTTTTTATTAAACGATTTTATTTAACTTCACAGTTTCTAGCTGTCTAACTGTCTGTCAAATCTTGACATTCATTTTTTTAATGTAGGTCCAACGACAATGCAATATTATGAAGAAATTTGGGAGTAGAAGGTGGTTGCAGAATGTAAGGGGGCAAATTAATACAATATTACAACTTAGTTCGACTTTTCCCTGCCGTAAGTCTGGCAACGTATCAAATGAATTCGTGGCTATCGGTTCAAATCATTTTCGGCCAGATTGGGGTTCTTGAATTTTGTCGTTCGGCATTATTATCTTTCTACGAAATTATTTTCGTTAAAAATATTTTCTAACATTTTGTGTTTCGATAAAAATATATTTCGTTTAAATTAATTATATGCATATATTTTCTAGTGATTTGATTTTTCCGTCATTTAATTTTCGAGACCATTTTTTATGGACCTATTATTTTCTTTTCTTTTATATTCTGACAAATTATGTTTCTGCCAAATTTGGTTTCGCGTTTTTTACAGGGACCCATGACAGTGTCGTCAGCATATTTTAGGTTATTGATTTTTTTGTTGCTTATAGTGAGACCCACTTCGTAGTTGACAAGTTCGGTCACTATTATTAATTTTTATTACTGTGGAAGTTAAACAAAGGAAATTTGTAAGTGCCCTGTATAAATTTATCAGCTAAACATAACTGACCCCTTTCCATAGAACGCCCGCCGTAGGATTCTTGGAGCTGTAATATAATTTCAAAAAAAACATGGTTTATACTTTTTTAAGTTTCAAATAGTAGTTTTCACAACTAGTGGCTAATTTAGTGCTCTTTTTACATGCAATAAAACACCATTTTTTTTCAATAACTTTATCAAAACAGGAAAATACCGTTGAAAATCTCGAACGAAGAGCCAGCGCCACTTAGAGGAGAAATTTTGTTCTCTTGTACAAGAGGTACGTTGAAAGAGCACCTTTTGCAACACAGCAGCTTTACACTATAAATCAAAGCGGCTGGTAAATGAAATAACAATGATATTCATATGTGCCTTTTTACTCGGTGACGTTCATTGCTGCGACATTTTAATCTTTGACATATATTTTAACGATGTTTTTAAATGATTTTTTCGTAATGAAAACTGGCGGAAATGGCTTAATTTATTAAGGTATAAAAAAAGTATTTTAGAAGGTCTAATCATATCCGCATATTCTGGGTTTTCCAATATTCAAATGATATAAACTACAGTAGCCAACTAATACAAAAATTCTCACGTACATAAATAAATGTCAACTTTAAATTCATGTGGCACTGTAAAATTTTACGTAATGAAACACTGAAGAATGAGGTAGCAAATAAATGTCATTATAAAAATATATGTCATTCATATTTCGCACGGTTCCGATTAACTATAATATCATCAGCGTATACACACCTATTATTATGCTAATAATAAAATTGAAGACATTGTTAATATAATAAACAATATGAATTCAAACATATGGATGGAATACCAAGTAGTAGAATTAACTGTTTGTGCCCACTAAAAAAAGATATCTACTTTAATTTTTGATTTTTTTATATGTAGGTGTACTATATCCTCGGTTGAAGTAGTAGTTTTCACAACTAGTGGCTAAAATAGTGCTTTTACATTTACAATTTACAAGCGTTGATTTAAATAACGAGCGCAACGAGGTAATTAAAAACGCGAGTAAAAAAAGCACAGTGTAGCCGCGAGTTGTTGACACTATTTTTTTAATACCTTTATCAAAAAATTCAAGAAAAACAAGAAAATACTTTTAAAAATCTCGAACGAAGAGCACTTCTCGCAACAAACCATCTTTACACTATAAATCAAGGCGGCTGCTAGTAAATGAAATAAAAATGGTTTCCACAGCGATATTTCTTTTTACTTGGTGACGTTCATTGCTGCGACATTTTAATCATTGACAGTTTGATATTTTGACGATGTTTTTAAATCATTTTTTCGTAAATACTTGATGAAAACTGTCGGAAACGGCTTAATTTTTAGGCAAGAATAATTAGATTTTTTAAACATTACTTTTTTGCACCCGTGATCAAAAAAAAAAGTTTTTTTGCAGACAGCTACTAAAATCATGTATTTGATGAAGGTATAAAAAAAGTCAGTGTTGTGATTCTGACTTGAAAAGCATAGCAATATATTCAATAAGTCCTCTGCTACCATTGCTATGTTTTTTGTTTTTGTAGTAAGAACTTATTCCTTATAGGTATAGGTATCATTGTGATAAGGTTTCCATGGACCTTGCAGAATCCAGTTAAAATTACTATGGGGTTTCGTATGAACATCTATGCTAGTAAATGCGGGTGATGCTTTTGTCGGGCTACAATTCTATTTGGTTATTGGGTGTAATGTTTAAGGTGGCATTTACAGGTGCATTTATAATTGAGTTGGAAACACTCCCGCTAGCTGATACCGACAACAGGTTAACTTAAAAGCATGCAGATTTAAAAATCGGCTACTAGCGCTAGACAAAATAATCGTATTCTATTTTAAACAGGAGCGTCAACGACTAGCAAGAGTTTTTCCAACCTCTAAATGGCGTCTGTTTTGTTAGACTCAAGTATCCCTGTGTTTTTTAGAAACTGAGGTTCTAAAAAAATGGTTGAATCAAAATAAAAACAAAATTATGTGGGGTTATGGGCGGCGAATGTTTCTATGTGAATTCCTAGTAATCCCAGCGAGCCAGTAAAGTTTTCTTGGTTCTTTAATAGACTCGGGGTAATGCCCATGCAGCGCTAGGCCTTTTTCAGCGGGCGACCTCATACGCGGAGTGGTTTCATATTTGTTTTAGAACAATGTTTTGGAAAACACATTTTTGAAAGATAAACATAACTTCGAATGGTTTTCTGTCAGAAAACGTAAAAATTATCTTCTGTTCCACTGCGGCCCGATTTAAAGTTTGTTGACAAAACACCTGCAGTTACCATGGAATCGTATGAATTCTGCGGTCTACCGGCCAACACTTGAACTACGTGTGTCTCCCAAATTTAATGAAGTGTGATTGATTGATCGGTTTTATTTTCCGGAGTGCACAGGCTTTTAGAAAAAAGGAAACTTAGTTTTTATTTTCGCTAAAGCAAGGAAATATAAAAAGGAAAAATCTAATCCAGAGGAAATTGTGAGTATTTCTCTATTTTTTTGTTTGTAAATCGGGTTTGTTCTAAACCGCAATTATTTTGGGGGTTTTGGGATATATGACAGCACCAGAGCTTTCATTTTGAAGACAAAATAATTGAGAATTTTGAAAAATCCTTCAGATATTTCTGTTCAACATTTAAAAATGACCATCCCTCCATTCTAATGTTTAGTTTCACCCTGCGCACTCTGGAAAAGTTAAAGAACAAGTCGTTGCCAGTTGTACTTTTTTTACTTAAAATCTGGGAAGAAACTATAGCCTTAAATCAATTTTCTTCTTTACTTGAACTTTAACTTTGACAGTTAGGCTTGATAACGTGCGCCACCATAATACGTAGACGCGTTGCGTTGTTGCAAGGATGGTAAACCTATTATCCTTTTGCATTTCTAAGCCTTAATTGTATCCATTTACGAATTATTCACTGCAACTAGATATCGCTAAATTTAAGAATATTTTCCCAAGAAGTTTAAAATTATTGGCTATTTATTTCCTTTTTTTTTTAATCATGCACTCAGAGCAGTATTAAAACGTTGTAAACATTTCTTTTATTGTAATAAATCCCAAAGAGCTCGGAATTAAGTGTCAACGACGAGTCATAAAATAAACTGTTTAGTAAAGGTATATCCATTTTCCAGGGAATTCTATTTATTTCCTGGATAACTTAATAACGCTACGAGCGAGCTAACGCCCGGGACATAGCTTGCTCCAAAGTTATGAGCGTTTATAAGTGGAAAATTAGAATATCTAAAGCAGTTTCCTTTGTTCCCTTCAGCATTAAACTTAACCTTATTTATTAAACGAGCTAACTAAGTCGGGTATTAGCATTAAATTTCCATTCGTCACTGTGACATGAAGTTATCAGTAAATTAGGCGACCTTCCCCTCCGACTTGAGCTTACTGCGCTGCTATATACACCCCATGCGAAACTCTATGCCTTACCATGATTTATTAATGGTAAAATATGTCCATTATTTGGTCGAGCTAGTTTTAAATTGAGGCCGGTTTATTGTTGTTAAAAGATGTTGACATCATTTTTAGGGTGTTTTTTAGGACGTAAGAGACGTAATAAATTTAAAAAATAGTCTTTAGTGGACCTCTATTTATAAAGTAACAAAGATGGGCACGTTTAGTATAATATATATTATATTTGCATTGAAATAACATACAAACAAATTGTAAATTAACTTACATAGGTTTTCCAATAAAAGAAAGCTTGTAAAGTAAAATTCTATGTAAGTTTTGTAAACGTTTTCCAAATAAACTACTATATTTTTATTATACTAATTCCGAGTTAAATTAAAATTAACAGTAAAAGTGTTGTCAACATTTTTTAACCTAATTTCACTTGCCATTTGTCATTGAAGCTGTGCAACAAAAGTCAAGGCCGCACAGAGTATCGTTAATTCAGAGTTATATTTTTTTACATGACTCTTAAAGAGTAAATTATATCATACTAATTCCCAGTTGTAAACTTAGAATTATAATTATTTTCAGTTTTTAACCCAGAATTATATTAATTTTGAGTTTCTACCAAATAATTATACTAATTTTGGGTTTCTTAACCAAAATTATACTAATTGCGAGTTGTAAACTTTGAATAACCCTAATTTTAATTTGACAACCAGGAATAAGTACCTATGATTTCAAGTTTACAACTCCGAATTATGTTTTTTGTTACTTACTTACTTACTTACTTACTTACTTACTTACTTACTTACTTACTTACTTACTTACTTACTTACTTACTCTCCCGGAGCTGTATTCGATTTTGAATTATTTTTTCTGAAAATTTCTTTTTAATATTTTACTTAATTTAAAATTCCTTTTAGTTATCTTTTTTAGCAGACTTCAATATTTAATAAGGGTCAATTTTATAATTGAGATCTCAGAAATTGAATACGGTGCGGCGCGCGGCGGCCTTAAATTTAGATTATAAAAATTACCGCTTTTATGTGACAACGGTAAAAAACTATCACGTTTCAAAATTATTTTTGCAATTTATATTTTATTGTTAAATATGCACATGTTCATGAATTGTTACAAATTGCTGTCCATACAAAGTTTTTATTATAATTCATCAGTTAAGGTCATCGCCTAATATAGACCATAAATAATCGGTGTTTAGGTTGGCAATCAATCAAAATTTACATTTAGAAGTATAATTTAGAAAACCAAAGTTGTATTACAAAAATTAATTTAAATTTAAAATTTCTTAACAAAATTTAAAATAAAAGTTGGGCCATTTCCCGTAAGTTCAAAACAACATTTTCCGGTACTCTAAAACTATTATTAAAAAATTGGTGCTAGAGAGCACGGATAGTTCACCATACAATTACTTTATGTTGCAAGGAAATGAAAATATCTCGAAAACTGTAGCTTTGAAAGATTTAAACCTTATAAGAAAATTTTTGGGTAATATTTACGAAAACCAAAATCTGAAAACCGCATATCAATAGCTGCTTTACTTCTAAAGTTATGATTTTTTTAAATATATTTTAACGTTTTTTCAAATAACTCGGAAACAAAATTTGTAGTCCATATTCATGGAAACTTAAATCTGAAAACCGTATATCGCTGTTTGCTTTTGTTCCAAAATGACAATTTTTTTAAATATTTTATCTCCCTTTTCCCCCCTTCATGGTTAGCCGATAGAATATTTTCGTACCAAATTTTTTTTAAATCAATTAAGGCGTTCTTGAGTTATCGTGTATACAGACAGACAACAGACCAAAAGACCGACAGACAATTTTTTTTTTCGCCGATTAAGGTGTTTGGGAACCTTAGTAACTCATTTTTGATAGAATTAAGAAAATACAACATTTCACGATTTTAATAGTCCCCCATACCATATTTGTATGATGAATTAAAAAACATATTTGTTAATGGGGCTATCTCGAAACTGTCATTTACCGAAAAAAAAAATATATATTTGATTTTAGCAGTACGGTTATCATTGGGCCAATTATAAATTTTTATTTTTCAAAATCCAGTTAAAAGTGACCTAGCCCAGGCGCTGCATTTAAAATATTGTCGTATAATCAGGGTACTGGCAAATGACCATTAAAATTATTATACTGAATCCCGTTTTTTTAGTCCACCATACCAATATCTAAAAACGTGAAATTTTGACTTTTCTTAATTTTATCAAAAATGAGTTACAAAGGTTCCCAAACACCTTAATCGGCGAAAAAAAAAATTGTCTGTCGGTCTTTCGGTCTGTTGTCTGTCTGTATACACGATAACTCAAGAACGCCTTAATTGATTTAAAAAAAATTTGGTACGAAAATATTCTATCGGCTAACCATGAAGGGGGGAAAAGGGAGATAAAATATTTAAAAAAATTGTCATTTTGGAACAAAAGCAAGCAGCAACCTTAATCGACGAAAAAAAAAGTTGTCTGTCGGTCTGCTGTCTGTTGTCTGTCTGTATACACGATAACTCAAGACCGCCTTAATCGATTGGTACAAAAATTCTCTATTGAATGACCATGAACTGATTAACTTTTGCGTAGGGTGGTGGAAGGTTGAAGGGGATAAAAGGAGGAAAATGGGGGCAGAAGGGAGAAAAAGAAGGATAAAATATTTAAAAAAATTGTAACTTTGGAACAAAAGCAAGTAGCGATATACGGTTTTCACAAGTTTCCATGAATATGTGCTACAAATCCTGTTATAAAGTCCATATTCGTGGGAGTTTTAGTTTCCGAGATATTTAAAAAACATTACAATATATTAAAAAAATCATAACTTTAGAAGTAAAGCAGCTACTGATATGCGGTTTTCAGATTTTGGTTTTCGTAAATATTTTTTCAAATTAAATCCTTTAAAATAAAAAATATTAAAAATACGGACTGTGTACCTGAACGTTAACTATTGGGAAATCAAAATAAGCAAAGCGCCCCCTAACCTAAAGCCCCCAACTATCCTAAAGCCCCCGATACCATGGCAACTGCAGGTGTTTTGTCAACAAGGCCCACAGTAGGCAGAAGGGTATTTTTACGTTTTCTGACAGAAAACCATTCGAGGTTATGTTTATCTTTCAAAAATATTTTTTCAAAAACGAATATGAAACCACTCCGCGTGTGCGGTCGCCCGCCGAAAATGGCCTAGCGCTGCGCGAGCATTACCCCGAGTTTATCAAAGAACCAAGAGAACTTTACTGGCTCGCTAAAATTCCTAGGAATTCGCCTAGAAACATTCCCATAACTTCACATAATTTTGTTTTTATTTTGATTCAATTTTTTTTTTTTAATTTAAATTATTGCGGCATAAGTTATGTGCAAGTTTACTAGTGAAATCTTAGAGGCCTAAGGATATATTTTAGATCCCAACAGCAGTTTCAAAAACACACGGATACTTGAGTATTAACAAAACAGGTCAGTAAAGCTTCATTTAGAGGTTGAAGAGACTCTTGCTCGTCGTTGATGCTCCTGTTTAAAATAGAATATGATTATTTCGTTTAGCGTTAGCAGCCGATTTTTAAATCTGCATGCTTTTTAAGTTAACCTGTTGTCCTTAAATCAGTGGTAACAGCTAGCAGGAGTGTTTCAAATTCAATTATAAATGCACTTGTAAATGCAACCTTAAACGCTACACCCAGTTACTTTAATATATAGTTGGATAGCATTTTTTGGTAATTATGCAGTATACAGTTTTCTGCCATTTTTGTTTTTTTTTTGAAAAATTCTTTATGGGGGCACCTTCTAGGGTCCCTAGGACCCCAAATCCGTCTGCGCTGGTTGGTTTTTTTGATTTTTTTTGTTTTTTTTTTATTTTTTTTTCACTAAAACAAACCAAACCAACACAGTCCAACCCAACCTAATCCAAACCAACCCAAAACAATTAAAAAAACACTTTACAACCCCCCCTGGGCACCCTTTTTTCTCGTTAAAAAAAAAAAAAAAAAATCGGGCGCAGGCGGATTTGGGGTTCTAGGGACCCTAGAAGGTGCCCCCATAAAGAATTTTTCAAAAAAAATCAAAAAAGGCAGAAAACCGTATACTGCATAATTACCCATTTTTTTAGCAAGTACTGCAGTAAATGTTTTTTTTTTAATTTTAGTATTTTACTTAGTTTTTTTTATGAAAAAAATCTTGTATGTAGGCACTGACTAGGGTCCTTAAAGAGTTAAAATTTATGAGCGCTGGAATTGCTAAAAAGTGCTGGGTTGGTTTGAGTTCAGGATTTGCGTGGTTTAGTTCCCGCTTTAGTTAAAAAAAATGAAAAAGTTTCATTACTGGTAAATTTGAACTTCCTAGGGGCTCAGGTACGTGCTAAACAGGTATCTAAAGAAAACTGTTTACTACACTAATACCGTTTAGCCTTAATATATTAAGTGAGCAGCATGAAATAATACTGTGGAAAATTTTACTGATAAAAAGTTATTCTTAGGGCCAGTTTCTCAATAGCGGATTATCAAAAACTTAAAGTAACTCGCGAGCTATAAATCCCAGTTTCCTTGCTGTTTTTAAGCCAATATTTTTTTTAACCCTGAGGTAAGGTAACTTACCCTCACCTTGAAGCTCTGGTTATCCTGGAGTTAATTTTAACCTGATTTTTAAAGATTTTTACTAGGTTATGTTGCTTGAGTTAACACAAGCTCGCTTTTGAGAAACCGGCCCTTAGTCTCTCTTGTTTTTTGAATAAAATAGGTTAGTGACTTGAAAATTTATCACAAAAAACATTAATCAGGAAAAATTCTTTAAAATATAAATAGTTGCTCATTCATCTTTCAAATAAATTAAATACACAGGATGAAATACTATGTGTGTATGTCATAACTGGTGGTTAGTGAACACTTCTATGAAAGTTGAATCATGCACTGTGAACCTGCTTAGATTTTAAAACTCATATAACACAGGAAAATAAAACAGCAGATTACAAAACTTGATTTACTTTGGCTTGATACTTTTGTCTCTAACTTATAACTTAGATAACAAAACCAAACATCTGCTTCTGTAACTAAAAAATTATTATGCAAAAAATCTTTTAAACAGTTTATAAACATGTGCCACTCAAAAGAAAATTTTTAAGAAATATTGGTTGTCCTCGCCTAAAGTGCAAAATATAGAAACAAAATTTAGAGATGGAATATTTCTTGTTATTGTCATTATTCTTTTAGGAGCTGTATATAATAACAAAACATATGGAGCAGTGGATATTTAGGAAACTACCTAAAATGAAAAAGAAGAAGATTCTAAAGTGCCACCACCCAGAGAAGAATAATAATCTATAAATTAAAAATTCTACAATTTGTACCCAAACATACAGAGCAGTGGATATTTTGCCATCTAAAATGTATAGCAAAACAAGATGGTTCTATAGAGTCAGCACCAAACAAAGAATAATAGTCTATAAACTCAAAGTAAGTTTTTGCTTCTGATTTCAATTATATTTGGTAAAACTTCCTTAAATATACAAAATTTATTATAGTCTAGATCCGATATCAAAAATTAATTTAACTCTTTAACTCTCCCCTCATCTATTTCAATTCCATTAGGAAAAACAGAAAAACTATACACAAAGAACAAAATAGAGAACAATTTTGAAGGGGGACACTTACAGATACTTTTTGGCTCTGTTGGAAATTTCATAGGGTAATTTTTATATCTGGAATTTAAAAAGGGAAAGGTCTTTTAAACGTCTTTACTATTAATTATGTCAAAATTTTAAAAAGTTAGGATGACTGGTGTTTAAGATATTTGCTTTTAAATTTGGTATGGAATGAAGAAAAGGTTTGAACCTTTTCAGCGGATCACTTTGACCACCAAAATTTAAAGAATAAAAGTAGGGTTATTTGGATGGTATGTTTAAGAAAACAATCAGAAAAAAATCATGAAATGTTTATTCCCTTTTTTATTATGAAAAATGTAACTTTAAAACCAACGTTTTTTCCTGACTTTTGTGCAAGAAATTGTTAATTTGTCGCTCCTTGACAAATTTAAACTTAATATCTTGCATGTTTGTAAAGCAATTTAAACGATCTTCTAAATAAGATGTCATTCGAGCCACTTTTTTTATATAATTTCTCCTGGAAAAACTCATATCCCTCAAGTGACCCCCAAAAAGCCTGTTTATGGAAAAAAATATATTAAAAAGTAATTTCTAGACTACTAAAATTGTATAATGTTTTTCAAGTGTTCACCAAATACTCAAAAACACCTCTGTTATGTTTTCGTTGAACATGAATTTGAATTATTTCAAGCATAAGTAGCTAAGCTAACAAATCCAAGTGATGAAACTCTGGCTCCTTTGGGAGAACTCCAAAAAATAAAAAATAATATAGGCACCATAAGGGTTCTAAGAACAGATTTAACAGTAAACATTTTTTTAAATAAATCCATTTTTGTCGGAATATATACTTTTTTTGACACCCCAAATATTCCAGATGGCGATGATGGCGACTTAAAAGCACAAAATTTTGATGAGAAACTAGATCAAGTACACACGTATAATACATTAACCTCAGGGTTTTTGGAAACACTGATTCCATTTTTTAGAATAAACATTTTTTGGGAATAATATAATTAAGGTTCCTAGGGGCAAAAAGAATTGTAAATGACAAAAAAACTTGTGACCTCAATTAAGAAATTTTTGGATCAACTGAATTCATTTTTGGTGTAAAAAAAAATTTAGGGGTAATTTAAGGGGCCTAAGGGTGAGTTTTAGGGGTAAAGTGGTAAAAACGACATACTATTGATAGAAAGACATCACTTTGGAAATTCTGGGGTTAACCAAATTCATTTTGGGGGTTAAACAGTTTTTTGGGGTAATGTAAGGAGCCTGAATGGGCAACATAAAAAAATTATTGGTGTAAAAGATATGTGATATATTGATTTAGGGGTTTTTTGGGTCTTCCAAAATTAATTTGGGTGTTCCAATTATTACAATAGGGATTCAAACGAGGATTTAGAGGTAGTTTTAGGGAAATATATCGATTTGGATATTTTTAAGTCTTCTAAAGTTGTATATATGTTAAAAAGTTATGTTATAAAGTTTGGGCTGGGTCCCAAAATTTTGTCCCAAGATCCTTCTATTATCTCCAGAATTTTTTTTTTATCCAAAGAATGATATCAGTGGATTCCAAAACCCTCAATTTGATATATCATATGTCTGTATTTGATCTGGTTTCTTCTAAAATGTTTATGTCCCATCTTAAATATTTTGAGTTTTACAAGGGTATCAGAGTGGCATTAATCGGATTCATAAAATGTACACCTGTACCAATTAAAATCAACTAAAAAAACTGAAATTAGTCAACCATGCATGCAAAATATTTACTTTTAAAACTGCTACTAGAACCCTTAGATACTTCTAAGAATTTTTAAATCACACAAATGGATTATGAGAACCCAAAAACCCCTAAATTGATGTATCAGATGCGTATATTTTGTTTTATTTTTTTATTAGTTATTTTTAAAAAATGGTCACCACCTTGAATATCTGGGTTCAAGTTCCCCAAAATCAGTAAAAAAATATCTGTTATCAAGCTCTTTCTTCAATTTTGTTGTTTTCTCTAAAGCAAATATTTTTTCAGTTCATACACTTATACTTTTGTTTTTTTTTTTAATTTCAGAACCTAACCACGTGAAGCCTGATATTTGAAACTACAGCTACTAATTGGCGTAATTAATAAGTATTTTTGAAATAAGTTTTTAAATTAATTTATTTAATTGCATATCTATAGGTGTTTATAATGTTGTGGCCATAATCACCTCAACAAGTTGAGCCATGTGTGCATTTAGTTTTACTTCCAAGGACCAGATGCCCACCTGTGGACACAAATCCTCCACTGTTTTGTGACCATCGGTAGGCATGCGGTCCTGAGACGTAAAACAGAAATGCCCACCAAATACATTTAATTATGTTTTACATTGAAATATTTATTACACTCCATTCCAAATTGCTGCAGACCAGTTTTTTGACACTGACAATGACAGTTTCATTTAGCTTCTGTGTTTAATTATCAGGCGCCATATTGAAATGGGTCCGGAGAATTTGGAATAAGGTGTATATGTAAAAATGTAATTTTTCAGCATATTTTTTAAAATTTTATTATATATAGTTAATTAAAATTGCTAAAAATATTTCCACAACACAAAAATGCTATAGTATTCTACTCATATAGTTGTTATTGTTCTGTGAATAACTAAAAAGGAATAAAAATTGTATTGTTCATTCTGGTAGTTTTCTTGCCTAAATTCCAAAATCTGAAAATAAAAAAAAATAGAGGTAAACATTTGTCTAATTTAGCTAAAACGCTTTTTTTAGTACTAGTAAGGAGTGCTTTAATAAATGTTCACTTACAACCAAAACAGAACTCCAAAAAAGAGAAAGTATTTCTGCAACCCTATCTTTGCTGCAACCTTATCTTATGCATTTTTTACTACATTGGGCATTGGTAATTAGAGTTTTAGTTCAAGGATCTTTTATTAGGAAATTATAGAGATTTTTGGACCTGTAGGTATCTCTTTCAGAAGCTACACATTTCAAATTTTTACACAATAAATGATTCATTAACAGAAAACACAAGTTTACATAAAAGATAGCAAGAGATGTAACATTACATTTGGTGCCTACCTATATGCCAACAAAAATAAATAGGTAGTATTTCTGTGTGTGCAAGCATATTAAATATTAAGTTTTTGGATTTTATTTGAATTATTTATTTTTGAGTTTGCACAAGAAGTAATAATTTTGGGTAAGGGATTTAAATGAGAAAGGCATCAGTACATAAGGTCAATAACAGAGTTTGTACAGAAAACCCTTAATTGGATTCTCTGATGTCTCTTAGTTTTTCTTAACTTATCATAATTTTTTCAAGAATTTTGTATAAAAGAAAACAGCTGCAAAATTGAGATTGGCTTCCAGATTTTCCTTGTTTTTGTATATTTTTTTGTCAAATTTCCTGAACTTTTCTCGGTTTTTCAGTTCCATACATACTCTGACTGATTAAAATTGTTACAATAAGAATTTTAATTCTGAATTTTATATATATACCTTGAAGACAAGAAAAGCAGTGTCATTCCATCTTGATAGATTTCTTTCCTACAATAAGGCATGATTTAGGAAATCCCTGACACTGCAGCTAGTTTGCTTATTGCAAGGCTTATTGTCCTCACTGCATATTCTTTTCTACTGTTCACATAGGTTTTTTTTGCCAGGTGGAGCAGCATTAGTATTTTCAGGAACCCTCCCTCCTAGACAGTTTCCTCAAGCCAGTATGCTTATTCTTGAACAAACATGAGGGGAATCTTGGACACCTTAAATTTACAAAAATATTCAGGTCCTAATTTTATTTTCAACTCTTAAAAAGTGCATAGAGGTAGGTATTAAAAACTGGACTTTCTCTAGCTTTACTGTAGAGAAAACTTAGAAATAAGTAAACGAGCCAAAGTGAGCAAAATGTGCCTCACTATTTTTTTGTATAATGTTTTTATTCTTTACCTAATATTTTCATTATAGTCCGTGAGCCCAGGCCTATGAAAATTTATGACTACTTCACCGTTGAGACTTTGTATGTGTTCTTCAAGATGTTTTAGAGACCCCTCCAAACTTAACCCTTAACTGAGCCGTTAAGTTAAGGTCCTTTCAACAGAATTTCTCGGAAATGTTTAAATTAGATAATGTGACCATGTGTTTTAAATACTTATAAAGCAATCCTTGGAAAATCAGCTGTGAGGAGCTTAATTTAACTTTTCGATGCTATCAAGAGGGGCTTAATGACAAAATACATTTTTTTGACAAAATGTTTGTCCATTTCTTGTTAAAAAAGTTACAAATTTAAGAATATATATGTTTAAAATGTCATCTGAGTGGACATAAAGAATAAATATTATGCAAAGTCCGGCAAGGTCTTAACAGTTTAAGTTATGGGCTGTGGGACTATTAATTTGTATGGTACCTAATTCCACATATGTTAGTGGTAGTCAACTGAGTAGTCCACCCTTCAAAAAGGAAAAACATACATATTATATATAGGTACCTACATAAAATAACTTGTTTTCCAGAGGAATAAAGGCGTATTTAGAGTTCTGTAAGGCAAGTGGTATGAGGTAAGATGCAAGGAAAATAAACAATAACAAATGCATGCTGCTCTTACTGCATACCGCTTGTGGCTTACGGAACACTTACTTTGTTTATATAGGCCTCTTAAAGCACTTTTATATAAGGATGGTTTGAAAATGTTGTCATATAAACACCACTAAAACCGATTTTTAAGCACTAAATCGATTTTATTTGGAAGCAGTTTATCACTCAAAAGCCCATTCAACACCTTTCTCAACTAAAAGGTCAGCTAAATCCTACTGCCTCAGTGCCCTTTAGCCTACTGTGGCTGCCATTTTTATAACCAAATTGACAAGTAAAACATAGATTTTGTGTCAGATTGGTGTTAATATGGCATTGATCATAGGCCAAAGGATACTAAAATGAAAATGAGTTAACTGGTTGTTTTAGTTAAGAACAGTGTTGGCCTATTTTAGGGTTGTTATAAACACTTTAGTGCATTTCTTCTAAACTAAAGAAAATACTAAACCCTAGTCTTTCAAAAAATCTGTTGTTAATTAATTAATTAATTATGTTGTTTTATTTGTTTTTTCTTTAAACTGACATTTAATGAAGGACATAACCCTCAAAGAAAGCTATTTTATTTAAAACCATCCTTATATAAAAGCGCTTTTAGGTGCGTATAAACGTAGTAACTGAGGACAGCAGCATATGCATGCTATAGTTATGGAACTCTGAATACACCTTAAAAGAATCTAAAAGGAAGAAATTTCCTTAAACTAACAACGTTGCCTAGTCACTTGTAGTTATTTCAAGGGGTAATTATGCAGTATACAATTTTCTGCCATTTTTTATTTGTTATGAAAAATTCTTTTTGGGGGCACCTACTAGGATCCCTAGGACCCCAAATCCGCCTGCGCCCGTTGGTTTTTTTTTGTTTTCTTTTTAATTTTTTTTCACCAAAACAACCCAATCCAACACAGTCCAACCGAAACTAATCCAACCCAACCCAAACTAATCCAACCCAACCCAAAACAATGAAAAAAACACATTACAACCCCCCTCCAGGCACCCTTTTTTCTCTTTAAAAAAAAAATCGGGCGCAGCCGGATTTGGGACCCTAGTAGGTGCCCCCATAAAGAATTTTTCATAAAAAAATTAAAAATGCCAGAAAACCGTATAGTGCATAATTACCTTTCAAGGAAAAACCAAGGGAAAAACCCTTATAAAGACAACAATACTTATTCAAAAAATGTATAGTCAACCCGAGGTCTTACCTTAAGAATTTGCTTTCTTTTATTTTTTCTTGATCCATTTCATATTTTCGGAGTCTTTAAGCACACCAAGAGGCAAATAATGTACTACATTAGCAAAAACCAAGCCACAAATAGAAAAACTTATTGTTTTTGTCTGAAAAATAAACACGCAGTCACATGGACCTAAAGGTTTATTTGCGCGGTGGTACCGTACAGCGGCCGTAATGATAAGGCAAGTTCGGGCTACAGCAACGCATCATGAGTTACACGGAAGCGAAAGTAAAAAAACTTATGTGCTTTAGCGGCGCGGAATGCGAAATCAAAATAAGTAAACTATCCCCAAATTTTTGACCCGGTGCAAAAAAAGCTCTGGTGTCCCACTGTGGACAAAAATAAATAAACTCTCCGCGTTGCCATGGAAAACAAATGCAATGACGTAAAGTTTTGCAAAAAAATCAGGTCGCCACGGTTAAATTGATTTCCCAATAAACATGTCTTTTCTATAAACCAACAGTCTAGTTTTTTAATATGTTTGGTTTTAAAGGATTGTTAATCTGTGTCAGCATTTATTTGCTAATATCTGAAAAACTGTAAAAGAAAAAACACACTTTAGATTTAAATTCAGCGACCCCAATTAGTATAAAAGGTTACTCTACATAATTATATTTGATAGTTGGCATTTATAATATTTTTTTCAAAATGGCGTCGAAAAAATGGAGTTTCCGGGGGGCGGACGGAGGCGGCCCCGTTCTTGCTTGGGAGAGCTTAACCAAAAGGTGTGTTCCTAATAATGAATATATTACGTAATTTAAAATAGAACTGTAAAGTTGTGGTTAGACGACTCTATAACAACCTTTCTAACGTAAGTATAATGGTTTTGGTGCAACGAAACGTTGCAGGACATATAACGACGCTATGACTATAAAGGTTTCGAAACTATTCACTTTTGCTTAACGTCATACATCGTCAGGAGTACCTAAAATTTATTTATTGTTCCAAGCAAGCAATCTGATCGATGAAAGGATACTATTTATTTAATTTAAGTAAATCTTTTTCATGTTTGGAGCACGGTTTCGTGTTCGACTAAGTATAACAATTACTGGTTTAAATAGTACTTTTCGTATACGTTTCTCTAAGTATTACTTCCCTGCCAAAAAAACCGCATCAAAACTGTGAAAACCTGTTCAAGTCTTCAACAGATATTAAGAGATTTGATTAGCTTGACGAGATTTCACCAGCCAGATTTTTGCGTCGTGGAAACTTGTGAAAATTGATCAGCTTTTACTATATTTTCATGAGAAATAATTTTTGGCCCTCAAGAATTGACAAGATTTTAAGAGATACTATGTTTCACAAACCGCATCAATCTGGTGAAATATTGTGAAATTTCTCCAAGAGATTTTATGCGGTATTTTTGGCAGGGTTGGATTTTCTTTAAATAACTTGTTGTGTATACTTGTTCTAACGACTCATTAATAATGAGGACTATCAAAACGAAGTTAGATTTGGATTAACATGTATCCTCTTGGTATCCCAGCAGACACAAATCATCGGCATTGAATCGGGCCAATGTCGACAACGTGTCGGCATCGGCGACTACACTTTGGCTCGATGTTGGTCAGATTGCGATTTCCAGTTTTCGGTCAATAATCGGCAACTGACGGAGGTCTACATTACTATAGTCGACTTTATGCCGACACCACTTGAGGGCCGACGATGGTCCGATTGGAACACTGTTTAATCGGACAAAAAACGGCAACTGACGATGGCCCGATTTACTATAGTCGACATTATTCCAACGCAAACCTTATGTGCGTTAGGGCCGATGATGGTCCGATAGGAACTTTCTTTAATCGGTTGAGTGTCGGCAACTGACGATGGACCCATTTACTATAGTCGACTTTATGCCGACGCTTACTTTATTTGCTTTAGGGCCGACGACGGTCCGATTGAAACTTTGTTTAATCGGACGAAATCGGCAACTGACGATTTCCCGATTTACTATAGTAGACATTATGTCAACGCAAACTTTCTTTAATCGGTCGAGAATCGGCAAATGACTTTATGCCGACGACCACTTTATCTGCTTTAGGGCCGACGATGGTCCGATTGGCACTTTGTTTGATTGGTCGAGAATCGGCAACCGACGAGGGTCCGATTACGTCACCTTAAAATGTTTAAACTGCTTAATAGTTTCTTCCTAGTATGTAGAGATGGCGTTAATTTCACTATGTTCCCAGTACAGGGGAAGATAATATTATATATATAATGAGCAAAGATATTTCAAAACTAAAATGCAGACTTGACAAGATGGTGGTACTTCTCTACAAGAATCACCTCTTCTGCCACTTAAACCAGCCCGACTGGTTAAGCACTTGCATTATCGAAACTTTGTAGTTTGCCAATGTCTGACCGCTTTAAGCTACCACCGACAGACCTCCGTCAATCGCCGACGTTGGACCGCTTTAGGAAACCAATGTCGGACTTGAATAGTTTACCGATGTCGGGCCGAGACCAGCTTGCCTACGTTAGACCGACCAAATTAAGCAGTTATGGGCGGATGGTCGGTACCATGTGGTTCAACCATATCGGACCTTAATCGTACTTCGACGGTATGCCGATGTCAGCAAAAAGTTAAATTTACCATAGGTCTGACGACGGGCCACAGTCTAACGCTGCATCGGCAAACATATATTGGGCCTATATCGCAAAGCGGACAAAAAATACTGCTGGTCCGATGTCGTAAATCGACGTCGTGCCGATGACGACAAATTCGGCAATCGACATCGGACCGACGAAGGGCCGTGCTTGCTGGGATTAGTATTATATTTTTAAAACATTGACTTTCGGCATTATTTTTGTTTAAAATAGTAAAACGATACATTATCGCCTTTTCTCTCCACTCCCCTCGCCTTAAGACAAGCTGTATCCGCTTAACATTAACCCAATCGAACTATGAAATTTTTTTAGTAATTTACGCGTTATCTACATGACTTTCATTTACCTTAGATGTTTTGATAGCAAATCACATTTTTAGGGAAGATGCGTCACAAAGGTCGTTTTCCTAAGCACATAAATCAGCTTTTGTTTGTCAGTGTGTCTCCTCTGCGACCACCACACAAAATTCGTAGGCCCTTTTTTACGCTGTCACACTAAATCATGAAGTAGGCGCCACTCTCACCTGAGATTTAGGGACTATTTATCTGTTTTCTTTTCTTTTTTGACGGTTATTTTCGAGAAAAGTGTGTGTAGCGTAAAAGTTTTGCAATTCTCTTAATTAACGAGAACTCGGATAGGGCCTAATATAAGAAAATAAAAGGCGGAAGTTAAATAATACGCATTTAAAAAACCACCAATGTACGTTAATACATCACGATCGTCGGAAGCGCCAGAAGGGCTCCCCACTTTTTTGATTCTTCACTCGTATTGTAATGTATGATTTGGTAAAAGGGATGCAGCGCTATGACATCATTAATTGCTAAAATTTTTGTTTAATTAACAAAGTGCGATACATCATTTTAAAGGTAATTTTAATTATTAAAAAAAAGCTTTTAAAGAACAGGCTTTTATTAAATGCCCTTAAAAGTAGAAAATAATTTTTTATGTTTCTTAGTCTATAATAAAAGTGATGGGCGCAAATTAAAAATTTTAACTTTAGGTATCGCTGGGTATCGTATATCGGTCAAATCGACGATTCATCTAAGAAACAATTGTATTACTCTATGACCCAAGGACATTTTCAAAGGCCTGGCAATCTCACCCATTCTCAGCTTCTTTAGATGAAAGCATTATATTTATCATTCGAATAGAAGAAGAATTTAGTTCTTCTTTTATAGTTCTCTCTTTGCCTCCGTAAACTTAAAATTTTTAATTTGCGCCCATCGCTTTTATTATGGTATAATAAAGATAAAAAATTATTTTCTACTTTTAAGTGCATTTAATAAAAGCTTGTTCTTTAAAACTTTTTTTTTAATAAAAATTTATTTTTGAATTTTAAGATCTTGGTACCTACCTTAAATCGTCCATTTTGAATCTGCCATATCGAAATTTTCAAATCTGATCAAAAATTCATATCCCCTTCCCGAAAAACCCCTGTGTGCCAATTTTGATATAAACGCATACCAAATTTGAACACAATCGGATATGGATAAGTCAGTTAAAATTGGTTAGCAAAACATTACCGAAAATCGTTCATCTTGAATCCGGCATATTGAATTTTCAAAATCTGAAAAAATTCGTATTCCTTATCCCCAAAAGCCCCCGTATACCAATTTTGGTTGAAATCGGACAAACTTAGGTGTTTTCCCCCCTCCACTTCCCTTGTAGGGGGGAGAGGTACCTAATAATGACATATTATTGAATTTCCACTGGGACTATATATACATGCCAAATTTGAAGGCAATCGAATGTGTTTGTTAAAATTGGTTACCAAAAGATGACCAGAAATTGTTCATCTTGAATCCGCCATATTGAATTTTGCCCCAACCCATCAAATTTCAACGAAATCGGACATACTTCAACTGTACCCCCCCTCACCCCATTCGAGTAGAAGGGAGCTGTCAATTTCATCACACTATATTCTTGTATTGTTAGCATACCAAATTTGAAGCCGATCGGAGTCGGGAAGTGATATTCGAATTCTGCTTTAAAAAAATCTACGAAAAATCAGTTTAACAGAAATTTTTACAAATAAAAAAGTTGTAATTTTAACGACGAGTTTTTGTATTTAGTGCAAATTTTTAATTTTTAATTAATTAATAAGAAAATGTAAACCAAAATAACCTGACGCTTTCTTTGTTTTAGAAATATTTTAAATGTGATCGTTCAAAATTTTAAATTTAAATGTTAGTATTTTGTCAGCAAGGAAACTAGAATTGTTGTCTGATGATGGCTTGAAGGCCGAAAACATGTTCACACACAGAAAATAAAAAGGAATTTTTAAATAAATTGGCACTAAATACAAAAACTCGTTTAAATTTTAATTTAAGTGCACGCAACTACCACAACTTTTAAAAAGTTATAGACCCCATAGCAAAATGCACACTTTTCAAAAAGCCCCCGTACCTCGAAACTTGCTTGATATATCAAGATACGGCTTTCACCTTTAAACTGTTCAAGGCGGGGTATACCCGAAAACCATCGAATTTTGGACACCCTATACATAGCCTACCATACAGGGAACACGTTTGATTTTATTGAAGTTGATTGCAAGGGTGATGGTAAATTCGGTCCCAGCAGGTAGCTTTTATTTTTATACCCATTTATCGGTAGGTAAATTCCCTCCCAACCAGTATCGTAAATACTGAGGTGCTTAATCTCTTAGCAATAGTAGTAATTAGTAAATGAATAATATAACTATTTATCATTTAGCGTATTTTTCTCACTCTACATATTAGTCGAAGTATTCTCTGCAGTCTGCAATATGGAATAATATAATTACCTGAAATGGCTTGGGTTGGGTTGGGTTGAGTTCCCTAGGGATGGGAAGGGATGTGATGGGTTGGGTTCCCTAGGGATGGGAAGAGATATGATGGGTTGGATTGGGTACAATATATGTTACACTTTTATAGGTATATTTTATTTAATAAAACGAAAATTATTCAATACTACAGTTTTATTTCACTATGGTTTGTTCATAAAGAAGAGAGAGAGTAATAAAAATGCAAATTTGGATAAATTTTGTACTGAGTGATCAATCACTTTTTCTTCTCTTTTAAAAATTTTTCAATGTACCTCAGGTAAAAATCCTTTATTTTTATATACCTCACCCTGTTCGACCGGAGAATAAATAGAACTCAAAACCGAGAACAATAGAAGGCAAGCGATAAACTATTCTCATAGGCGCCGCAATTGGGGGAAACTTACATTTTAAGTACCGTGGTATATAGGTATTATTGAAGAAAATAGTAAATATGTGAAAAGTTCTATGAAATGTAATAAAACAAATTACTTTATTAGAAAAAATTTTTAAATGAAATAATAAAAATACATTTTAGGAATCAAAATAATATTATAATATATATACAAAAACGGATTGGCGTTTTAACTAATTAATAAGCACACCTAAAAATTAAATTAAGGCTAAACGAATGGTTGGTACATAAAAAAAATGTTACGGTTGTCAATTATTATAACTACAAAAATAATTAAAATGAATGGAGGTATTTCTTTAAAACCAGTCAAAAATAAAATAGGAATAAATTACTCAGATTCAGAAGAACAGTAAATGCTCTCATCATCACTCTCATTTCTTCCAAAGAAATACTTAACACAACAAACATGTTGTACACATTTATGCCAATTATTTGGAGTTATTTTTTTAACTGATTCTTGAAAAAGCAGCTCCATATCCTTTAATTTATAGGTTTATTCCTTGCTACATACCCTTTGATTTGAGCCCATATTAATTCTATTGGATTAAGTTCACAATGGTAAGGCGGCAGTCTTAATACTGTTATGTTTCGTTTTTCAGCCATATGATCGACAACTTTTTTATTAAATTTTTCTTTGTGGCTATTTACCAATGATAGTAGTTCTTTTTTTTACCATATCTGCCTCAAAATTTATGTTTTTTTGGTCTAAAATTCTTAAAATCATAAAATTATATTATTACATTGCTATTTAACCCTTACTTAAACTTAATCCTCTAATTATGCACCTGAAACAATTATGGCATTATCTGCATACCAACGTATTATAGTGCAAAAACAGAACATGCATAATAAAAAATTTCTAAAAGGCTAAAATATAATATATATTTTTAACTGCTGTCTATTTTTTTTAATTTAAATGTTGGCAAACACCTACGCCAATGGTGCGCTCGAGAAAATGGGTTTTATTACTCTCTCTTCTTTATGAATGGACTATAGTCCAAAATATTTTGTCGGGACCGAATTTACCTATGCAGTTTCACTAAGAAAAAACTCGGGAACGAATTTACCCGATATTTTTTACCCTTTTTTTCTTGGGATTCCCGATTGCAAAACATAACATAATTTTGATTTTTTACGTAGACTCAGGTGTACGTATTATTTTGCGTTACCATAAGTTACAATGATATATGGTTGTAGACTTAAAAGCACAAAAAAAATTTTCTTTGATTTTTAAAACTATAATTTTTTTTATAACTTCATCAAAAACTTGATTTTAGTAACTGTCTGCAGATAACTAAAACATGTCGTTTTTGGTTACCTATGCAAAAAACCTTTTTTTTATCACGGGTACAAAAAACATTTCTGTCCGTTTTTTACTCAAAATTAAACAGAAATAGCGGAAAATAGTAATATTGAAAATATTTCATTATTCTTGCCATTAAACCATTTCCGCCAGTTTTCACAAAGTATTTACGAAAAAAATTATATCGGCAAAATATCAAACTGTAAAAGATTAAAATATCAAATCAATATCAATAACAACAAAAGGCACACCGCTACGGAAACCATTGTTATTTCATTTACCAGCCGCCTAAATTTATAGTGTAAAGATGCTGTGTTGCGAGAAGTGCTCTTCGTTCGAGATTTTTAAAAGTATATTTTCCTGTTTTTCTTCGATTTTTTTATAAAGGTATTAAAAAAAATAGTGTTAATAGCTCGCGGGTGAACTATGCTTTTTTTACTCGCGTTTTTAAATACCTCGCTGCGCTCGTTATTTAAACCATTGCCAACACCAACGCTTGTAAAAAAAGGCACTATTTTAGCCACTAGTTTTGAAAACTACTAATAACGGCTATATTTTTAATAATCATGAGGGGTAAGAGGTTGGTCTATATATAGTATAACCAGTGGCGGGAGTGGAAGGGGGGGTGGCGGCGAAAGTTTTGACAAAATTATACTTAAAATACCATATTTATGTGTGTTGCTAATAAAAAGTTATATAATATTATTGATGTCATAGCGCCGTAATCACCGTGCAATTTAAGTAAAAAGTGTTTAAAAATTTTAGTTTTTTTCTACCCTTATTTGTGAAAATTTTAGTTGTCTTTTAAAGTTTTGATCAAACTTTTCGATTTTTTAGAGGAACAATCGCAAAAAGAAGACACATCAGCCCACTTGTAGGTAGTTGTCAAAAGTTTACACTTTTTTCAAAAATTTCCAGGTTTTTAAAATTGATTTTTGTTATAATGATAAAAAAGCAGTTAGTGTAAACTGGTGTTTAAAAATCGTCCGATTTCTTGTAAGGGTGAGGTTTTCTGACGGTTTTTGAAGAAACAACAGAAAATCTCACCCGTCACAATTTTGGAAAGTGACGATTTTTACGTATTGCCTCATTTAAAATAAAAACACAGCGTCCTTAATATGTATCCTAACGTTGTAAGACAAACTGAGTGGTTTTGTGAATTTAATATTTTAAAGATGTTCTGCAGTACTATTTTTAAGACGGACCTAAATTGCTACTGCGTGTATCAATAAACGTCGAAAGGTGTCGAAAATTCTCACCATGTAAAAGGAAGTACAAAATTTGTGCGACTTTTCTGAACAATGACAGTGACATATTTCATGGCTATCTATGGTTTTGTGTATTAAAAGTTTTAAGGGTTTGTTTACACGCAAAAAAGGGCTTAATAAAAAGTATATTACATAACGAGAGAAGAAAGTGACATATTTCGCACTAGCCTGAATGTTGTGAACGAGGCGCTAGCCGCGTGAAACAACACGCGAGTGTTAAAAACTTACTTTCTTTCGATTTGTGTACGCTATTTTTCCTACGACCACTTTAGGATTTAATTCGTATTTTATATTATTAAATTTTGTTCATTTTCATCACTAGAGAAGAAAATATTTTCGCCTCTAGGGACGAAAATAAAATAGATATGCATGTGAAATATAAAACTTTCTAAGGCGTTATAGATTGCAGATTTGGTTACTTCGTGTGTGGCAGTAAAACTGCCTACAAAAATTAAAATTGACATATTTTACATTTATTGGAACATTATTAAGAAACTAAATTTTAAGGAATATTAGCAAATAAGTCCTGATAAAAAAGCAGTTAGTGCAAACTGGTGTTTAAAAATCGTCAGATTTCTTGTAAGGGCGAGATTTTCTGACGGTTTTTGAAGAATCGCGACCAATTCATCAAATGGTGAAATAAGTAGATAATGTTAAGAAATGATTATTTTATCTAAAATTATGCGTTTTAACCCCCCCCCCTTCCTGTATACGTCACTGGTATAATATTGGAATAATACTAGTCAAAGGCCAGCGTAGAAGAAGTTTTTTTGTATTCAACAAATATATAAGTTGCTTAGTATAAAATATAAATTGACCGCCATTTAACAATTGATAACACTGTCCAACAATGAAAATGTTTTGGGCTCAAAAAATAGCTAATTCTTAAGTAGTAGATAAGGTGATATTTTACATTTTATATCCTCTAAAAGCATCGAAAGAGAAAATAATAGAAAGGGCAGAGAACTGGATAGGGTGGGGAGTTAGAAATAGTGGCACGCCACCATCGAAATTGACTATCGATAATATCGATAGAGATAAAACTACAGAATTATCGATAGTTTTAATTTAGATATCGATAATTGCAATACAGCCCTACTATTCTCGATATATATAATCGGGGACTCTCTCCTTTCCGAAATAATTGCGTATTTGCGCATCTTTTTATTCAGGGCGACCGATACCTTACAGTTCAGTTTCATATTTCTAATCGAACGCTCAGTTAATGTAGTGTGTATGGTATTGTTATAAAACTAGATACATGGAGACACAATATATCATCGCAAACTAGTGTTTATGCTGTAAATCTAAGGTTTACATTTTAAATAGAATATTTATGTTTTCTTTAGTGCAATGCAAAATTTGTTGTTTTGGAGTGTTTTCAAAGTAAAACTTATTGTATTAACATGCCTCGTAAATGTGTACATTCAGTTAGCAATTTTTGTTATATTTGTGAAGAAATAACGTTTTCTTCACAGAAACGCAATTTGACGCCTCTTGTGAAGACTGCTTACCAACATTATTTTGGAATGAAGGTAGGAGACCAGGATAAGTCATGAGCTCCACATATATGTTGCAACTCGTGTTCAGTTCTATTACGAGAATGGCTTAAAAATAAAAAACGATCGATGGCTTTTGGGGTGCCCATGGTTTGGCGGGAGTCTACAAACCACATAGATGACTGCTATTTTTGCTTGACTCCGCCTATCAATGCAGGATTGCCAATGAAAAAAAAAACAGTTCAATATCCGAATCTCCCATCTGCTATTCGACCTATACCACACTCAGACAGTTTACCAATTCCTACTTCACCTCAAAACTATGAATTGGAAGTAGAGAGTGAAGACAATGTGGAAGATGAGGAATTAAACATGTCTTCGATATCACACGATCCTGATTTTAAAGAAAAAGATGATCAGCCACGCAGATTGAGCCAATCTGAGTTAAATGATCTCATTCGAGATCTTGACTTGTCACAGGAGAAGTCAGAACTTCTAGGATCAAGGTTACAGCAATGGAATCTTCTTTAACCATATGTCAGGGTCTCTAAGTACAGACAGCGTCAGCGGAATCTGTTACATTTTTTTAAGAAGGAGAATAATCTTGTTTTTTGCTGTGATATTAATGGTCTAATGAAACGTTTGAAAATGGAGCATAATCCAACTGAATGAAGGCTATTCATAGACTCTTCCAAACTTAGTTTAAAAGCTGTATTGCTTCATAATGGCAATCGTCTTCCTTCTGTTCCTGTTGGTCACGCAGTTCATATGAAGGAGACTTATGCAAATATGGCAACCCTCCTCAACTCAATCAAATATGCTGAACATAAGTGGAAAATCTGTGGCGACCTAAAAGTCATTGCTATACTATTAGGAATGCAATTAGGGTACACTAAATACTGTTGCTTTTTATGTATGTGGGATAGTAGAGATACGAAATCACACTATATCCAAGTAGATTGGCCTGCAAGGAATCTTAAGCCTAGTGAGAAAAATGTCATTGTCAATATTTGAGAGAAAAATTTCCCAAACTAAGTGATCCAAAAGTCAAGGAAGGCATCTTCGATGGGCCACAAATACGTAAATTCGTAAAGGATCTTGCTTTCGATTTAGTTCTGAAAGGAAAAGAAAAGGAAGCTTGGGAAGCTCTTAAGGGAGTTATGCATGGATTTTTAGGAAACAGAAGGGAGGAAAATTACACTGAATTGGTAAAAGTACTTCTAGAAAAGTACCATCAACTCGGATGTAATATGTCACTAAAAATACATTTTCTCCACTCCCATCTTGATTTTTTCCCACCCAGTTGTGGAGCTTTCAGTGACGAGCATGGGGAAAGATTCCACCAGGATATTTCTCTCATGGAACGGAGATATCAGGTCCGCTGGAATGAAGCAGTACTCGCGGATTACTGCTGGTTTAAGTATAGGGATGCTCCAGAAATTACTTACAAGAGGAAAGCCAAAAGACAGCGATCTCATGAAGCCCCCAATTAATTCTTCATATATTCAACCACTAGTGAGTGTTTTTTTGTCATTTATAGTGTGTAACTCTCATTAAAAATACAGCTTTTAATATTGTTAGCATACATAGTTAATGTTTTTCGTTACCTCATAATTCTTATTAAATGAAAAACTCATTATTTTTTATCACAGAAACTAGAGCTAATAAAAAAACTTTCTTTGTCATATTCATCTTTCGCAACCCAAAATTGGTAGGAATTAACTCATAAGTTGAAGGAAACAAAAAAAAATTGTTGGACAGTGTAATCTGTCTATAAACAAAAGTTGAAATACTGCAGGCAATTGACAATGGCAATTTAAGCCCTAACTCGGCAACACCAGTAAATCATATGTTAGTAAGAAATTGTTAGTTTCTAAGTTATGGAGCATTAAAAATAATTTTAAAGAAAAAAAAATATCCCACGGCTAATAGGGGACGGTTGGACACCTTGGCTAAGATTGTTAAGTTACCCACACCACATCGTTAACATAAAGTTCTTGCTGCACCAGTTTAATTCCTAGACGGGCGTTTTCGGTGGTTTATATACCACCTTAATCCAACACTTTCACGGAGTCGAAACTTTATAAACTCAAACCTTAACTAGATGCAAACTTCTTCACGCCCTGCTTGCAAGTCCGTTGTTACTCGACTCTAATTAACAATAATAGCCATACAGAACACAAAAGGTAGGTAACAATTTCCAAGTGTCGTACGAAGTTTATTAAGAGGCCCGTTTACAACAGAACTTTGTAGTAGAGACATTAATAGCGTTTTCGATCTAAACTGCTCTCGATCTAAGGTTGAAGCCGACGGAACGGGATCAACTGATCGAATGCGTTTTCGGTGTCACGACATCAAGGTTCGATTATTGGTCTGGGCCGCGGTGCCATTTATAGGACAAAATTCATTATTTTTGAGGCTCGCAAGACTTAATTTCGCATCTTCAGAGCATAAGCTCGGCGATGAAAATTCGCCCCCTCCGTTATTTTCTGCTTTTTCTCAATTTTCTCTCAACTCCATGATCAGTCAAAATTCACGGGGCAAGAAAAAGTGGTCAGCCAGAGGAGATTCATTCCTAAATCGAAAAAACGGCTCTTTTTACAAGCTTTTATTTAACTTGCAATATATCTAACTAGATATGTTTAGCTTTATTGTTTATAAAACACTTGGTTTTCAAACAATGAGTTTGGCTTAAATTTAAGTACAATAAAGCTAAAATAAATAAAATAAAACTAGTTATGTTTGTTCGGTTGGAATCTTGCAACTTTTGACCGACTTCCCGACATCTGATCGGCTTCAAATTTGGCACGTTTATATAGTTACGGTAACAACACAAGAATATAGTGCGATGAAATTAACAGCTCCCCCCTACTCGAAGCGGGTGGAGGAGGGTACAGTTGAAGTACGCCCGATTTCGTTGAAATTTGGTGCGTTGGGCCACTTGGGAATGGAGATAACGAATTTCTAATCAGATTTTAAAAATTCGATATGGCGGATTCAATATGGACGATTTTTGGTCATCTTTTGCTAACCAATTTCAACTAACTTAAACACATCCGATTGCCTTCAAATTTGGCACGCATTTATAGTTCCACTGAAAATAAAATAATATGTCATTATTAGGCACCCCTCTCCCATTCGAGGGCAGTGGAGGAGGGAAAACACCTAAGATTTCTACCAAAATTGGTATACGGGGGCTCTTGGGGATAAGCAATACGAATTTTTTAATAGATTTTAAAAATTAAATATGGCTGATTCATGATGGACGAGTTTTTTTGGTCATATTTTGCTAACCAATTAACTACCTGACTTATCCACATCCGATTGTGTTTAAATTTGGTATGCGTTTATAGTTCCGGTGAAAATATAATAATATGGTATTCTTAGGTATCCACCTCCCTCTAACGAGGAAAGTGGAGGGGAAAAAATATATAGTTTTTTCGATTTCAATAAAAATTGACATACAGGGGTTTTTAAGGAGAAAGATTATGAAGTTTTGATCTGATTTGAAAATTTCAATATGGCGGATGGACGACTAAGGTTACAAGTCTAAAAATTAAGGGTGTGTGTTCAAATTTGGTATGCTTTTATAGTTCTGGCGACAATACAATAATATGGTATTATTAGGTACACACTTCCCTCGTTAGAGGAGGGGGGAAAAAGACTTAGTTTGTTCGATTTAAATCAAAATTGGCATACAGGGGTTTTTCGGGAAGGTGCTATGAATTTTTGATTAGATTTGAAAATTTCAATATGGCAAATTCAAAATGGACGAATCTAAGAATAAAAAAATAAATTTTTGTTAAAAAAACTTTTAAAGAACAAGCTTTTATTAAAGGCACTCAACAGTAGAAAATAAATTTTTATCTTTCTTATAGTGTAATAAATGTGATGGGCACAAATTAAAAATGTTAACTTTACGGTGACAAAGAGAGAACTACAAAACAAGAACTATATTCTTCTTCTATTCGAATGATAAACATAATGCTTTCATCTAAAGAAGCTGAGAACGGGTGAGATTGCCGTGCTTGCCAAGCCTTTGAAAATGTCCTTAGGTTATAGAGTAATACAACTGTTTCTTAGGTGAATCGTCGATGTGACCGATATAATACACCTAAAGTTAAAATTTTTAATTTGCGTCTATCGCTTTTATTATGGTATAAGAAAGATAAAAAATTATTTGCTAGTTTTGAGTGTATTTAATAAAAGCTTGTTCTTTAAAATTTTTCTTTAATAAAAATTTTTTGAATTGATTTTGAATCCCTAGGGAGTGGGTTTTGAGTGAGTTTTGATTTTAGTTATGGGTATATCTTGCAAATTTTGAATGACCTAAATTTTTAAACAATTAAGCAATTCACTAATTTGGTTTCGAAAGTTTGACATTTCTGAACAAATAAATCCATCGCTCCCAGTGGTGCTTATGTCATTTTATTAAAAGTAAACAAAGCCAAGAAAGAAGTTATCAGATTTTGATGGTTAAAGTTGTTTTGGTACATTAAAATAAGAATTGTAAATGAAAATAATAATGACTTATGTATAAGTTTCTACCTCCAACCCCTTGCCAAAGGGTGTTTTTTGGAGGAAAGTTAGTTTTTTGCCAATAGCTCCAACATTTTTTATCCTACGACAAAGCTTTTAAAAGCAATTTTGTGGATAATCAAATGTGCCACACTCCTGCAACCATCGATAGAATTTATACCTTAAATCTCATATTCAAACACAGCTCATGTAAGTTTATTTAAGATATTTAATTAATTAGATGGTGCTCTTAAATATACTACGCATACAAAACACATAAGTAACAATTTCCAAGTGTTGCACAGAGTTTATGAACTAAACTATGGGGCGTGAGTATTACAATCTTGCACCTCTAACATATTCTTGCAGTTAACAAGGGTAAAATTTTATAAAAGTTCAGAGCCAACAAATGAGATATTAGCGTCAACAAACAAACAACATTAAGTGCTATTCCAAACTCTGCATAATTTTGTGCGTTTGATTTAAAGTTTACGTAATTTTTAAAGTCATGTAACATACACACTTCTTTATTACTAAAAACGTCTAGTTGTACGATGAAGTTCTCCAATTTTGTAATTAATCATGTGACCCAACTAACCAAAATTAGGGATATTTTGGAACGCTTATTTGACAATTCGTAGTGGTTGTGGTAATTACTGCGTCTGCGCAATAGCTAAACTTCATTCCGTTGTGGTAATTAACCACTACCACTGCCGTAAACTACGAATCTATTTCGTTGTGGTTGTAGTTATTTTTCTGGTTCATTTTAGAGAATATTGGCGCAATTAATTTTAAAAATAACAAAATATTACCAGGTTTCAACATATAAAACACTCATTTTGTAAAAGTAAGCCAGATTTTTTATTTTTTCTCATCTATATTTTTTTTTACCAGTGATAGTTTTTAATGTGTTCCTAAAACTCTGATGAAATCGATACGTGGTAGTGGTAGTGGTTGTTAAACACTAAAAAATGGTTGGTTATTTCGTATTTTACCCTTCGTAAGAACGGATATTTTTCATCATCTTCTTATTTATAATTATAATTGAACATTTTCTATCTGTACCGGGTGCCCCAAAAGTTCGAGTCCACCCTAATATCTCGAAAACCAAAAGAGGCAGAGATGTAAAATTTCACATGATTAGATGGTTTACAAAAAAGTATCTTTTTGGATGTTAATCATCGCACCCATCATTGAGACGACGATACTTTTTTTAAATGAGATATCCTGTATATTTTGGAAAATTTTAATAGAGTTTTTCCTTCTGTTTCCAAAAACACCTAATATGTTACTTTTTTATCTAACGTTTTTTAAATAAAATGAGAAAATCATCTCCATAAGACGAATGAGTTAAACAAGGAAACAGATATTCGGTGACTCTTTGTCTCATTGCTCCTATTTAAAAGTTAGAGAAAACGGTAACATATTAGGTATTTTTAAAAACAGAATGAAAGGCTCTGTTCAAGTTTTAGAAAATATCTAGGGTATCTCATTAAAAAAAATGTATTGTCGAAGCCCTAGCTCCGCCCCCTTAATGAATGACGGCACAGTTAGCATCCAAAAAGGTACTTTTTCGTAAGCCATCTAATTATGTGAAATTATACTTCTCTGTCTCTTTTGGTGTTGGATATATTAGGGTGGACTCGGATTTTTAGGACACCCTGTATATACTAAATAAAAAGAAAAAGTCAACAAAATTCACACCACGCACTGACTTCAAAAAAGTAAGGTTATAATTCATTTAACGAAATTTTATGTTATCTTATTTTACATTCCAAAAACTCTTTTAAAATTGACAGTTGTTATCCTTATTGTTAATTAGTATAACCACAAAAGTAGTTATTTTTGGTCTTATTTTAGATGGTCCAAAATTTCTCTATTAACTTAACACTTTTGCGTTATTTGGAGCTGTCCAAAAACTTTACTTTTAACAAAATAAAGTTAACGATGACTATAACTATAACAGCTGCTAAAGTACATGTCCAAAAACCCTCTACTATATGATAAGCTCTTAAACTTTAACCTTATTTAGGCGACAGCCAACAAAATTTCTTATTATCATTAATTCTATCCCCATTTTAGAGACAAAATAAAAATAAAACTGGAAAGCTTTTTTATTCCATTAAAAAACTTTTGTAATATTTTAAGTCGTTAATTACCAAGCCTAGCAGTTGTTTTAAAAAAGTCTCTCTTTTTAATTTTATTTTAAGAAAAGGAAATTCCGTAAAGGGGGAAATATTCCTCTAAGCAGAGCTCGTAATTAAACATCTCGAAAAGCAGGAAGTTAAAAAAAACTAATATTGGCTAAAATCTGAGCATTCATTTTAATTCTTTCAGGGGCATTATTTAAGTTAAAATTACTTTCAGAGAAAGAAAAAAAATATATCTCGGAGAGGGTGGAAATAAAAAGTATTTTCGTTGTCAGTTTATTTTTATCTAAATTGCTAAACTTTGAGAGTAATGTGGAGGCCTTAAGTTTTTCGAGCAGGAAATATTTTTAATAGGGATCTTTTTTTTTTCGTAAAAGCGGAATATTATTTTCGTCTTTTTAGGCATCTGCGCCTTTCGTTTTTTGTTTCAATTATTAAGTCATTACCTCCTGTTACTTTGGAAAGAATCTGTAAGCACGCGACGAAATATGAAGAAAGTGTTACTAGAGGCACTTTAATGAAAAGGGTATATTTAGGTGTATTGTGATGGTAACAGTAGTAGTAGTAATTAATAATAATAATAATAATAATTGATGTCTTTATCTCACAATTTAAAACATAACACAATATTCATACAATGCATGTGATATAACATATTATTGTGAAAAAGCCGAATTCCAGAGCGATTCCTTGTGGGATGCTCATCCAAGTTGGAATTTTCGTTTTTTCCACCGAAGATCTTTTGATTGAGCAAGTTAAGTCGTGCTAATGTGAAGTTCAAGAATTCGGAGGAGCCAATAGGAGCGAAAACTTTTTCTATAGAAAGGGTTAGTTTTTTGGACATGTATATTTTAAATAAAAGTATAAGTAATGGAAATTAAATATCTAAAAATTAATCTAAGACGACTGGAAACTTTGGCGTGGATGATAAATTCGTCTACCCCTCTTCTTTGTAGCTGACCCATCCCACATTTTCTTACTATTTTTCTAAACATATAAGAGAATCGAGTTTTTATCAACAGCGTTGAAAACCTGTCAAAGGCATATTTAGTATAATTTTCTTTTTAGAACTGATACTAAATCTTACCCAAATCCACCCCCATCTTGGTAGCTAACCCAATCCAATTTTTTTGAAACAGAATAAAACGTAAAAGAAATCAAATAGCCCATTTTTTATTACTTCATAAAAAAACGCGAAAAAGATTAACATTTTTAAAGAATTTTCTCTTTAAACCGCAAAAATTTTTACTTGCGGCGCTATTACATCAATAATTGTTAGCTAACTTTTGAGGAATATAATTTCTCCAAATTTTCAGAAAAATTAGAAAAATCCCATGTGCCTAACTTTTGCAAAAACTTTCGCCTGTGGCGTCACTTTTCGTCTTTTATTTAACACCAAACTTTACGTACATTTCTGCAAATTGTAGCGTAAGTGGTGATAATACTTTTAAAATTTTTGTCTCCTTGAACTATTACGTATGGTACATCTGCATTTCACCTTGCCTGAACACTTTATAACATCACCGACATCCCCCTCGAAATTTTTTTTTTTTTTAATTGTCGACTTTGTAGGATATATGTTCAAAAAACTTTAACTTTAACAAAACAAGACGACTTCTCCATAAATCATAACCATAAAAAGAAGTTATGTTGGATAGAATTTAAAACAAACCCAAAGTAATCAGTACAAAAGATTTTTGATTTATGTTAAGTAAATAAAAAGGTTAAAAGATAAATTTAAGAAAAGTTATGGGCAGTAAAGTTGGCGACACTCATCAGGTAAATGCGGTATTAAAAACGATAAGCCATCAAAGCCATGTTATATTTTTGACATATATTTTTTTAAATACATAACTGCAAGGAAAAATTATTACATCGTGAATATGACCAACACTTTTATGATAAACTTTTTGCTCTTCGGCTCTTGACTTATTGTTCGATTAATATTTTTAAAAATTCAGGGACCGACACAGCTTCTCGAAGAGCAACAAGAAAAATATCTTGATTAATTTATGCCCCAGGCCAAAATTTTAAAATATATAAGGATAACTTAAGATTCCCTTTTGAATTAGGGTGTTTGGGTTGAATTAGCCAGTTTCAATGACGCTGTGCATGGCCTACTTGACGCAAAAGAGTCACG
This sequence comes from Oxystoma pomonae, assembly GCA_963921995.1. NCBI lineage: Eukaryota > Metazoa > Arthropoda > Insecta > Coleoptera > Brentidae > Oxystoma > Oxystoma pomonae. Next base: position 71,754,523 of record OY998166.1, on the reverse strand, counting down.
TGGTAAGTACATCGAAAGTTTTTTTGGGCCAACCAACCAAAAGTCTAAGCTATGGTTTAAATTGAGGTTCGAAATAAACAAAAATTTTTAACCTAAAGTATATGCATATGTGTTGTGAAAACAAACCATAGCTTAGACTTTGGGTTGGTTGACCCAAAAAAACTTTCGATATACCACGTGACCCGATGTTCAATTGTTTTCGGTGTGACGTCAATTGAAACTGACTTATTCCGGTTGGCGGCCAAAATGTCGCAAAATTTTAAGCGCGGACCCGAATCATAGAGAAACGAAATTATAAAAAAACTTTCACACGTTTTTTCAATCAAGCATGATTTAATAAGGTGCATATTCTCAAACATAAGCCCTTAACGCGCTGCTGCTGATAGAAGCACCCCTCGATGTTATAAGATATTTTTTTTATACCTTCATCAAAAACATAATTTTAGTAACTGTCTGCAAATAACTAAAGCATGGCTTTTTTTACCAGTACAAAAAAACCTTTTTTTTGGTCAGGGGTGCAAAAAAAGATTTTTGTCCGTTTTTTACCCAAAATTAGAGAGAAATAGCGGAAAATAGTGATATTGAAAAAATCTAATGATTCTTGCCTAAGAATTAAGCCATTTCCGCCAGTTTTCAGCAAGTATTTACAAAAAAATCATTTAAAAACATCGTAAAAATATCAAACTGTCAAAGATTAAAATGTCGCAGCAATTAACGTCACCGAGTAAAATGGCACATCGCTATGGCAACGATTGTTATTTCATTTACCAGCCGCCTTGATTTATCGTGTAAAGATGATGTGTTTTGCGAGAAGTGCTTTTCGTTCGAGATTTTTAAAACTATTTTCCTGTTTTTCTTGAATTTTTTGATGAAAGTATTAAAAAAATAGTGTTCTCATCTCGTGGTTAAACTATGCTTTTTTTACTCGCTGCGCTCGTTATTTCAACCAATGCTTGTAAAAAAAGCGCTATTTTAGCCACTAGTTGTGAAAACTACTATTCTCTAGAGATATTTTATGAAATGAAGTAGGCGGAATTATAGTATGACGTTCTATCTATCTAAAAGCGGTAAAATTCAGCCCCTGTTTAAACATTACTTTATAGATTCAACTAGGCAAACTCACCTAAAAAAGGCTGATTTTAGGAAATCAAGCATGTCCCAAGTTATTCTTTTAAAAATGCAACTCATCATATTCCCTCGGAAATTATAAAACGGTCAAGTTTTTTATACATAGAACAAGAAAATGAGGGATCACAAAAAATACAGTAGCAGGCGGCATGATAGTGCATTCTATTTGTTTGAACGAAAATAATAAAAAACAGTTTCAAAAAGGCGATAAACCATTAACCATGTGTCAAAAATGTTTTAATAATTTTTGAATTCTGTTCCAATATTGGAAAATCGAATTTTTTAATAATACAAGAATAGTCTTCTTGGTCAGTGTGTTTAACTCTTAGTTATTGTTATGAATATTTCTGTGACTGCGCAATTTTCAACCATCAAGGCGTCCGGTATTTAAGAAGGAATAAGTGTATGGTTATCGTTGTTTTGATTTATTTTAATTCGCAACGTTTTTGAAAAACGGATTTATAAAATTTAGCAAAAATAAAATTTGTAGTTTTTCGTGGGTTGTAGGACCAAGTCAAAAGACTAATTTTTTCTTATTGCGATGTTTCGTGGTTATGTAACATAACCACAAAAATGAACGTGTCGAACCCGGGGAAAGAAAAAATATTGTTTGCCAAAAAATTAATTAATTCGTCAGTATGTTTGATAACTCGATGCTAGTAAGCCCACACCCACCAGAAAAAGGCTGTATGGCTTAATTGTTTTTTATGTACCTTAGGGATTAAATAGGTACGTTTAATCCCTCTTTTAGGGACTAAAGTGAAAATATTAATCCGTAAGGGATCAAAAGTAAATTTAATCCCTTAGGGATCAAAAAAATAACCCAGCCACACAGCTCTTGCTATTGGCCAAAATTTAATTCTTAGCACCCTTTCTTGTAGTCGACGAATCATTTCGCGTAGAAATAACGTGATTTTAATAATAATATTTTTCTAAAGTGCATAAAGTAGTATATAAACCTCGGGACTAAAGCGTCTTTTAATCCCTTACCGAATTTTATCCCTTACCGAATTGTAGCCCTCTTTACCGTCGGGCTACAAACCTTTCTCCGAGGGATTAAAAGTAGCACTTTAGTCCCTAGGTTTATAATGTACTATTAAGGTTGAAAAAGTCTTAATAAAGAACGAAACGTCCCAAAAAGAAAAAAATAGTCTTTTGGCTCGGTCTCACAACCCACGAAAAACTACAAATTATGATTATTAAGGGAGAAGAAAACCAGACAATAAAAGTAAAACTTCTCAAAAAAAGTTAGGGTCAATTTAACGTCAACTAAAAAGATAAAGTAAACCCGACCAAAAACTACTTTTTTTATACCTTGGTTACCGATGCAAAAATAGTAGTTTTAGCAACTAGTGGCTAAAATAGTGCTTTTTTACAAGCGTTGGTCGAAATAACCAGCGCAGCGACGTATTTAAAAACGCGAGTTAAAAAAAGCACAGTTTAGCCGCGAGTTCTTAACACTATTTTTTCTAATACCTTTATCAACAAAATCCAAGAAAAACAGGAAAATACTTTCAAAAATCTCGAAAAAAAAGTTTTTTTTATACCTTTATCAAAAACATGATTTTAGTAACTATCTGCAGATAACTAAAGCATGGCTTTTTTGATTACCGATGCAAAAAACTTTTTTTTTATACCTTCATCAAAAACATGATTTTAGTGACTGTCTGCAGATAATTAAAGCATGACTTTTTTGGTTACCGTTGCAAAAAAACTTTTTTTTTGATCACGGGTGCAAAAAAAGAATTCTCTCCGTTTTTTACGCAAAATTAAAGAGAAATAGCAGAATATAGTAATATTGAAAAAATCTAATTATTCTTGCCTAAAAATTAAGTAATTTCCACCAGTTTCGTTCGAGATTTTTAAAATTATATTCCTCTTTTTCTTGGATTTTTTGATAAAGGTATTAAAAAAAATAGTGTTAACAACTTGCGGCTAAACTGTGCTTTGTCTAGTTGTTAAAACTACTATTTTTTGATGACAAGTGCACAAAAAGATTTCTGTCCGTTTTTTATCCAAAGTTAAAGAGAAATAGCGGAAAATAGTAATATTGAAAAAATCTAATTATTCTTGCCTAAGAATTAAGCCATTTCCGCCAGTTTTCACCAAGTATTTACGAAAAAATCGTTTAAAAATATCGTCAAGGTATCAAATTGTCAAAGATTAAAATGTCTGAACAATGAACGTCACCGAGTAAAAAGACACATCGCTATGGAAACGATTGTTATTTCATTTACCAGCCGCCTTGATTTTTAGTGTAAAGATGGTGTGTTGCGAGAAGTTTTCTTCGTTTGAGATTTTTAAAAGTATTTTCCTGTGTTTCTTGGATTTTTTAATAAAGGTATTAAAAAAAAATAGTGTTAATAGCTCGCGGCTAAACTGTGCTTTTTTTTACTTGCGTTTTTAAATACCTCGCTGTGCTCGATATTTAAACCAACGCTTGTAAAAAAAGCACTATTTTAGCCACTAGTTGTTAAAACTACTATTTTTTGATCACGGTCACGGGTACAAAAAAGATTTCTGTGCGATTTTTACCCAAAATTAAAGAGAAGTAGCGGAAAATAGTAATATTGAAAAAGATCTAATTATTCTTGCCTAAAAATTAAGCCATTTCCGCCAGTTGTCTCCAAGGATTTACGAAAAAATTATTTAAAAACATCGTCAAAATATCAAACTGTCAAGGATTAAAATGTCTCAACAATGAGCGTCACCGAGTAAAAACGCACTTGGTTATGGAAACCATTGTTATTTCATTTACCAGCCGCCTTGATTTATAGTGCAAAGATGGTGTGTTGCGAGAGGTGCTCTTTGTTCGAGACTTTTAAAAGTATTTTCCTGTTTTTCTTTTCTTTTTTTTTAATCGAGCTTTTAAGTACCTCGTTGCACTCGTTATTTAAACCAACGCTTGTAAAAAGCGTTATTTTAGCCACTACTTGTGAAAACCTCAAACATAGCGATAACTTCGACGTTAAATGTACTGACCAAAAATTCCCTTCGAAACGGCCATTATGGAAAATTTTTGTCAATTTTCTTTTACTGTTGGCAATTTTAGCACCGTTTATATGGGAGAAACCAAAACTATTATTTTTAACAGCCTTTTAAAATCTTCAAATCGAAATTTGTTGACGTTATCTTACGATAAAAACTTAAACATAAAACTTAAGATCGCCCTTTACCACGCAACAAGGCCTAAATGGAAGGAATGCCCTTGTTGTCGTAAAGATGTCAAAATCAGTGTTGTTTTAAAATGGGAAACAATGAGACGGTCTTACGATTTGTGTGTCTGAGACACTAAAAACCATGGCAGTCAGTTTAAAGGGAAAACAGATTCTAAGTTTTACACACGGTGTGCTTGAATGAAGTATAGGTTAAATAAAATTGGGAGGAAAAACTAATTGTATTTTTTGGATATGTAGCCCCACGATCCCTAGATAGATACGGTGTAGTAATTTTCCCCCACTCTTCGACAAGATGACGACACAAAGATAGCAGGTGATTTTTGTCTGACATTTAAAAGTTGTATGAGGGTTTGACAAATTAAACTAACATTTCGGATATATCTTTTTTTTTAATGATTGATGCAAGACCTGTTTTTTGCATGTATCTCTTAGTATAACTTTTTGTGTATAAGTAAATATAGGTAATTTAGTTTTGGCCTGCATGAGTTGATCTTTCACCAAATACAAATTACGATCATTATATGGTAATCGATTTCGTCAAGAAACACATCGGATGAGTCGGAGTTAGTTCGTCCTCGTCGTTCAGAAGTTAAGTTATGCAGTTGTTATTTTTCCTGTTACTTACCCAAGCAGCAATTTAACGGCGTAGCAACGTTGTTAAATGCGACCCGACGTTATGATGCGACGTCGTTTTAGCCAACATGCCGACCCGAATTTACACCAAAATGGTGGTACGACTTGACGTATAACCCTACTTTTTTGTTTACTTTTTAAAGTTGGAATTTCTTGGCCTGATTTGAGTCTTTTCTCTAAAATATCTAATAAATTGCTTCATTTCAACTTCAAGATTTGTCCTGCTTCGCGGATTGTTTTAGCCAACATGCCGACCCGAATTTACACCAAAACGGTGGATAATTTTTGAGTCCTTACGTCGTTGTCCAGTGACTGGAGTCGGAATAGTAATCGTTCTTGTCGTAAAATACGACCCAAAGTGACTACACTAGCGCCTTCTTTATTATTGATTTTTTGGTGGTGATGAATGAACTTATTTTTATACACTTTAGAAAATTTCAAACAAAAAATTATAATTTGATAATTACCGTTTATTAAGTAGTATTTATATGGCCACTATGGGAGCAAAATTTGGTTGGTGGTGGCAATTCGGTTTACTGACAAATATGCTTAGAAAATGAACGAAAAAACACGCGCGCCCATATTTTTTTCGAGGGATGGGATCGTTCCCCGAGATTGATCCCTTCTCTTCAGGGATCGACCCTTCTTTCGAGATTCAATTCTGCCGTACATAAGTGCGGCAGAGAAGGACAATATAATGCCATTAATTTCTTTGGAAACTTTTCTTTTTCACAAGAAAAGAGCACTTAAGTTCGTCAAAACTCCGGCCGGAGAACGTCGCAAGACCGGCCAGAAACGTAACAAGTTCACGTAATGTGAAAGTTGTTTAGACGTTGATACGTCGGAGAACGTAACTAGAGTCTCATAAAAACGTCCACATGACGTCACTGGTTTACTAGAAAATGCACCAACGCGTGACAGGTCGGCTAAACGTTGGGTAGACGGTAACAATGTTACTGCAGTATTATCTAACGTTAAAGGAACGGAATTTTATCGTAATATGTAAGACCGTCTGAAGATCACTTATTTATATCCCAAATTCACGTCCATTTATGTGAAGTATGTGGTCATTGGTCAGAAAATTGTTACTTGGGTACTGTTACTGTTTACTTCTTGCTAATTTTAAGAAGCTCCACTGTGAGAAGAATATGGACTATTTTCTCAATTTAAAATTTATTTATTAATTTTTACAAAATATTCAAATTTAAGACTCTTAAGACCCCTAACAAGTGCTGCAAGACGAAAGAACAAGATGTTCTTCAACCTAAAAAATAAAAAACAGATTTATCTTTCAATTGTTATCTTTTTCATACCATGAATATAATCTTATGGTCAATTGTCACATTCACTTTAATGTTTTGCTTTTCTTCTTTTATTTTCTATATAGACGAGCACAAGTTACTGAAAGAGATCAGTTTAATCGAAGGCTATGGCAAAAATTAACAATAGGGACCCTTCTATTCTGGCTGACAAAAATAAAAAAGGTATGACGGTGCGGGTAGCGAGAATGCATGTTCTACAAGAGGTTATACTATGGTTCTACGGGAAGATAAGAACGCCATATTGAGGCGTCTGCCTCCTCGTGGCACACATGGATGTGTTTGTAGCACACCTCACCGGTATGTCGGTTTGAGGGTGATTGTGGGACTTCCAGTGGTGTTTGGATAACTAATAAATGAAGCATCACGTGGACTAACTTAATGCCTAACTTGATAGATATGTCAGCAAAAAAATTCTTTTTTAGGCACCGGCAGCAGTGCATTCAAGGATCCTGACTAACTCGTATGTTATCTAGAATCTAACAGGCTGGCAAATTTTAAAAACAGATTCAAAGTAGATAAATGTGGTACGAAAGGCAAAAAAATAAAACTTCTCCTTTTGCGTGACAAAAAGTTGCCTCTTGGTTCTGACTGCTTGGTTCAAAGACTTAATTGCTTATATAGTATTAAACTGTAAGTTGGGACTAAGTACCTATACATAGAACTTGCAAAAATAAGAAAAATATAAGCGTTATTTTTACAAAAGCTTAACACGAGGTAGTGACGAAAATTCGAGTAAAATTGCAAAAAGGTAAAAAATGTTTTCATTAGTGAACAAAATTTGTTTTGCTTTAACCTTTAACCATATAACTATGAGATAATATAATGGCTCAAGGATTGCAAAATTGAATAAAATAGAAAATAATTTAAATAATTTTATATAAAAAAAGCTTTTCAAATACAAGCTTTAATAAAATATAAAGTGCACTAAAAATTATAAAATAAATTTTTAACATTTTGATATATGTAATAATAAAAGCTATATGCGCATTATAGGTATTTTGACCATATTGACTCGGTAAATTTATGTTATTGATTAGATTTATGATTGTTCGCAAGAATTTAAATTCACTGTAAAGCAGAGAAATGCAAGGGTAAATAAGTCCAACCCAAGTTGACCCAATGTATCCTAAAATTTCTCTGATATATGGCTGGACATTTTTAGTTTTAATTTGCGCCCATCACTTTTATTTTTATGATATCAGATTGCTAAAAATTATTTTCTACTTTTTAGTACCCTTTATATTTTATAATCTGATCAAAAATTCCTAATTCCCTTCCCTAAAAACCCCTGTATGCCGATTTTAATTGAAATCAAACAAACAAAATATTTTTCCCTCTCCACTTTTATCGTTGGGAGGTGGGTAACTGCTAATACCATATTATTGTTTTGTTACCGGAACTATAAACGCATGCCAAATTAGAAGACAATCGGATGTGTATAAGTCACTTAAAATTGGTTAGCAAAACATGATCAAAAGTCGTCCATCTTGAATTCGCCATATCAAATTTTCAAAATCTGATAAAAAATTCGTATTCCTTATCCCCAAAACCAATTTTGGTTGAAATCAGACAAACTTAGATGTTTCCCCCCCTCCACTGGGGGTACCTAATAATACCATATTATTGTATTGTCACCGGTACATCAAATTTGAATTTAATCGGTTATTTAGAAGTTAGTCAAAATTGAGTTGCAAGATTTGACCCGAACATACAAAGATGCATACATAAAGGTCAAGTTAAATAAAAGCTTGTAAAATCAGGGTTGGCCCTGCACAAGGCCAAAGGCGAAACATCTACGACTGCGCATGCCTGACGCAGTCGACTCGCGACCAGCGGATGAATTATTGAATCTCAAGCGCACAAACGAAATTGAATGAATGAATAAAAAGTAATTATTTATTTCCCGTGCCCGGATTTTTGATTTATGAGCGCATATAAATGCGCACATTATAATTTCGAACCAATTTCGAACTAATTTTGAACCACTTTTAAAATTTTGGACCACACGCCTTCCAGGTTTTTTTATATTTAAAATAAGGGGTGCAGCCGGACTTCAAGCTACACCCCCCTCATTTAAAGCGTAGAGAAAAATGAAAAGCACAAAATTAAGAACTAATTTTGAACTCCTAATATCACCAAAAATAATTTCGATAAATTCACATATAGTCCGCATCAGCTAAGAAGCACCATTGGAAAAATTAGGTGCTTTACACATGCACATATTAGGTACCAAAAGTTCAACAAACATGGAACTAGTTTTTCTTACTTGATTTCTAGTTATTTCTAGTATATTTCTATGCCTTACAAACTGACTGGATTTCTATTGGCTAAACTCCCAATTTTCAATAAATATAAAAAATCATAGAAATTGGAGTGGTTAAAATTTTTTAAAAGTTGTACAGAATCAAAAAAAAACAGTTTTTTCTTATAAACCGGGTTCTGCGCAGGTCTAGACGCACTGAGTCTGCAATATTTAAAAGACCTTTTGAATGACGAACTAGGTACATTTTCTTCAAATTTTCAAAATTCATTGTCGCTATTTCTTATACATATTCTTAATGGTTTCGTGTCTGAAAGTATTTTACCCATTTTTACGGAGGTTCACTCTGCGCTTTAAATTAAAAAAATGGAGGAATACGTCCCATTGCAGTCGGTGTATGCTTTCGTAGATTAGCAGCAAAATTAGTTTGTTTTTCAATTTATGAAACTTTAGGCAATTTGCTTCGTCCAACTCAGTTAGGTTTTGGTGGTTTTGGTTGAAAATAGACTTTTATAACGCCTTTAATATGATCAATCGAGAAATCGTATTATCACAAGTTAACAAGCACATACCACAATTTTTCAGTTTTATTTCACAGAGTTATAGAAATCCTTCATTTTTATCATTTGCAGAAAAAACCATTTTATCACAAAGAAGAGTCCAGCAAGGTGATCCTTTAGGTCCACCACTATTCTGCTTATCTCTACATTCTATAATTTCAAAATTAAAATCTGATAGTAATTTATGGTATCTTGATGACGGAACTTTAGCTGGGGATCCTTGTAGCGTACTCAAAGATTTTAAATTTTTGAGGAAAGAATGTTTGAGTATCGGCTTAAAAATTAATTTAGCAAAGTGTGAATTTTCAGGTCTGAGTAAAGAACACAATTTAAATATTACAGACTATGACTCAAATATTGATAGTTTATCAAAAGTTGATCTTGAAAATCTTACTCTTTTAGGAGTACCTTTCTTTGAAAAGGAAATTGTCAATTATTTTTCCTCAAAGATTGATGTTTTTACAAAATTTTCCGACAAACTTTTACCTCTAAATTCTCATCTGCCTATTATTTATTAAAACATTAATTTTCGATTCCAAGAATCACTTATTTACTTCGGACAGCGCCATGTTGGAGGATGCTGGAATGTTTAGAAAAATTTGAAGATCTACTGAAATTTAGTTTAGAAAATATTTTAAACTGTAAAATTGATTCGAATGCTTGGTCAATGTGCATTCTTCCAATTAAATTAGGTGGTTTAGGAATCAGAAATAGCTCATCTCTTTGTTACTCAGCTTTTTTTGGTTCTTTGAATGATTCATCATATCTTTTTCCACAAATTTTTCCTGAGAAAATTATTTTGCATCCAGACTCTGCTTTGATCAAAGCATCAAATAAATTTCAAAATTTAACAGGCATTTCGGATACTTCTAGTTTAAAATCACAAAGGGATTTCGATACTGCAATGTGTGGTGTATTCTTTCAGCAAATTTTTTAATCTTCAAAATCTCAACTTGATCAAGCACGTCTTCTAGCTCTTAATGAGCCCGAGAGTAATGCGTGGCTTAATGCTTTGCCCTCCTCTTCTTTAGGAAATTTATTGGATGACTCGTATTTTCGTATTTCTGTCGCTCTTCGTCTTGGTCTTCCTGTTTGCGAGTCTCACACCTGCACCTGTGGCGAAATAATGAGTAAATTGGGTCTTTATGACCTTAGCTGCAAAAAAAGTGCAGGTCGATGGACTCGTCACAGTTTGATCAACGACATTATAAAGCGGTCTCTGGTTTCAGCAGGATTTTTAGCGAAACTAGAACCGGTATTTGTAGGAGTGACGGAAAACGGGCAGATGGGATTACTTTGATTCCTTGGAAGGGGGGAAAAACTTTAGTTTGGGATGCCACCTACAGGGACACGCTTTGCAGCTCCTATCTTGGTAAAACTTCTCATAAATCTGGAGAAGAGGCTAAGATAGGAGAAATACAAAAAAGGACAAAATATAAAGAGCTAGAAGACAGAGGATTTTTGTTTTACACTTTTGCAGTGGAAACCTTAGGTCCATGGGGTGATGAAGCTAAAAAATTAATTTCTGAAATAGCAAAAAAAATTGAAACAAAAAATGCTAGAAGTTTCATCACCCAGCGGATCACTATCGCCATTCAAAGGGGGAATGCGGCCTTAGTGCCGGGGACCTTACCCGAAGAACAAGGATTGGAAGAAGTTCTTTATTTATAGTTTTTCTTATGATTAATTTTAATTTTAATTTTTTTTTAGCTTTAAACCAATTTTTACAATTTTATAGCTATGATTATTAAAAAAATTCTTTAATAAGCATATCAAAACTCGAATATCTTTCTAGTGGGGGGGGGGGTGGATTAACTGACCTTTTATTTCGACAGACGTATGTCTACAAATAACGATTTTATATTCGCTTATTTAATTTAGTTTTGATAATTTTTCTTTACTGGGGAGCGTTCATTTCACAGAAGTGAATGTTCATGCGCTCGAGTTCAAGAATTCAGCCCCAGAAGAATTTCGGCTCTGCATATTTTCCAGGCTAACTTGATCGGAATAGTTATTATCGGTACGGCTTTTTATCGGAAAATGCAAGGGCAGGGCCATTAGAGTATGACATAGTTACTTATATTGCTTTAACATATTAATTTTTACTCCAAATCGTGAAATTTTGACTTTCCTTAATTTTATCAAAAATGAGTTACCTACTAAGGTTCCAAAACACCTAAATCGATGACAAAAAAAATGTCTGTCGGTCTGACGGTCTGTTGTCTGTCTTTCTACACGATAACTCAAGAATGATTTTAACGAAATTTGGTACAAAAATCCTCTATCGGCTGACCATGAACTGATTAACTTTTGGGTAGGGTGGTGGGGGGTTAAAGGGGGGGAAAGAGGGATAAAATATTTAAAAAAATTATAACTTAAGAACAAAAGCAAGTAGCGATATAAAATTTTCATATTTTAGTTTCCATGAATATGTACTACAAATTTTGTTATAAAGTCCAAATTCGTAGGAGTTTTAGTTTCCGAGTTATTTAAAAAACTTTTAAAAAAAAAATCTTAACTTTAAAAGTAAAGCAGCTATTGATATGTGGTTTTCCGATATTTTGATTTCCTTTTAACATAAAATAGGGAGATTTTGGATCGATTAAAATTTTGACAACTTGGACAGCTCCTGTGGCACTGTTTAACAACCACTACCACTACCACGTATCGATTTTACCAGAGTTTTTGGAAAACATTAGAAACTGTCACTTGGAAAAAATTTAGAGATAAGAAAAAACGCAAAATTAGGCTTTATTTTATACAATAGCCGTTTTATATATTGGAACCTCGTAATATGTTATTATTTTTAAAATTAATAGATTGTGGTGTACTATCCGTGCTTTCTAGCACCATTTTTTTTACTCTTTTTCAATTTTTACAACCTTTGTTTATCTTTAATAGTACTTTTCACAACTAGTGACTAAAATACTGCTTTTTTTACAAGCGTTCGTTTAAATAACGAGCGCAGGGAGGTATTTAAAAACGCATGTAAAAAAAGCACAGTTTAGCCGCGAGTTGTTAATACTATTATTTTAATACCCTTATAAAGAATCCAAGAAAACGAGAAAATATTTTTTCTTACGACCACACACGAAAGTAACCAAATTTGCACTCTATAAGGCCTCAGAAAGTTTTATATTTCACACGTATGTCAATTTTATTTTCGTCTCTAGAGACGAAAATGTTTTCTTTTAGGTATCTAGTAGACTATGATTTGTAGAAGCATCGGAATTAGACAATTTTCGTCCCTAGAGAAGAAAATACTTTCTTAATAGTACTTTTCACAACTAGTGACTAAAATAGTGCTTTTTTTTACAAGCGTTCGTTTAAATATCGAGCGCAGCGAGGTATTTAAAAACGCATGTAAAAAAAGCACAGTTTAGCCGCGAGTTGTTAATATTATTTTTTTAATACCCTTATAAAAAATCCAAGAAAACGGGAAAATATTTTTTCCTACGACCATACACGAAAGTAACCAAATTTGCACTCTATAAGGCCTCAGAAAGTTTTATATTTCACACCCATATCAATTTTATTTTCGTCTCTAGAGACGAAAATGTTTTCTTCTAGGTATCTAGTAGGCTATGATTTGTAGAAGCATCGGAATTAGACAATTTTCGTCCCTAGAGAAGAAAATACTTTCTTCTCTTGAGATGAAAACGAAAAAAAATTAATAATATTAAAAAATACGAATTCAATCCTAAAGATAGAAAGTAATTTTCTTACACTCGCGTGTTGTTTCACTCGGCTAGCGCCGTGTTTACAACATTCACGCTCATGTGAAATATGTCACTTTTTTCTCTCGTTGTGTAATATACTACTAAAAATCTCGAACGAAGAGCACTTCTCGCAACACACCATCTTTACACTATAAATCAAGGCGGTTGGTAAATGAAATAACAATCGTTTCCATAGCGATCTGCCCTTTTACTCGGTGACGTTCATTGTTGCGATATTTTAATATTTGACAGTTTGATATTTTGACGATGTTTTTAAATGATTTTTTCGTAAATATTTGTTGAAAACTGGCGGAAATGGCTTAATTTTTGGGCAAGAATAATTATATTTTTTCAATATTACTATATTTCGGTATTTTTGTTTTATTTTGGGTAGAAAACGGACAGAAATCTTTTTTTGCACTCGTGATCAAAAAAAAAGTTTTTTTGCATCAGTAACCAACAAAGCCATGCTTTAGTTATTTGCAGACAGTTACTAAAATCATGTTTCTTATGAAGGTATAAAAAAAAAGTTTTTGGCATCGGTAACCAAAAAATCCATGCTTTAGTTATCTGCAGACACTTACTAAAATCACTTTTTTGATGAAGGTGTAAAAAAATATTTTTTTTCGACTGTAGTTTTGCTACCGAAAGTTTAGTTTTTGTGATTTCTGCGAAAAGCTAAAGCTTTAAACTATATGAAACTTTTGTCAAAATTAACATTTCGTTAAAATCCAAAATGGGCATGATTTTTAAATTTCCCCATTTTTAACACCCCCCGCCAAAATTTAATGCGCGCCATTGTACTTGATTTTAGACATTTTCCATAAAGACACGTCATTGCCGTGCACAGAGACGTATCACTTCTAAAAATCGGACAAGAAGTAATAAAGCTCAACGCCAACGAATTAAGTGGTATTTTAACGCTTTGTAAAACATAAGTCTAAAAACCTCTAGTTTTTCTTCTACTAGGGATTTGTTGAATCTCGTCCGATTCTTTAGATTTTGAGCTCTGTATGGAGTAAGTTTTTGAAACTTAGATATTTTTTACTCCTTCTTGCCAAACTTTTTTGTAAGCCAATGTACCAGATATCAATCGTCCGGAAAGATACATCTTTTCAGTGTACAAAGAGGTATCCTTCGTAAAAATCGGTCAAGAACTAAAAAAGCTTTGCTTAACGAGAGACGTCCTGTTTTTAATCCTGTAAGAAGTGCACCTAAAAACACTATTCTATTCTATCCAATCTAGTATGCCATTGCTGTTTTGTCAAGTTAAAAAGAAATCACCAAAATAAAAACTTTCTGCATTTTATCTTTTTTACACAGGTTTAAATGCAGCACCTCTTTCGTTAAGCAAAGCTTTTTTAGTTATTGTCCAATTTTTACGACTGATGCCTCTTTGTACACTGAAGATTTAACAAATCCCTAGTAGAACAAAAAATAGAGGTTTTTAGACCTATGTTTTAACCCTTTGTAAACATAGGTCGTGTCTTTAAGTATAGTGTCATAGTCATAGTGCATAGTGTCTAAAATCGAGTACAGTGAAGCACATAAAATTTTGGCGGGGGATATTAAAAGTTAGGAAATTTAAAACATGCGCCATCTTGGATTTTAACGAAATGTCAAATTTGGCAAAAGTTTCATATACTCTGAAGCTTTAGTTTTTTGCAGAAGCTAAAATTACAAAAATCAAAAAAAATGTACGGTTTTTTTTTGGCCCACCATATATTTTTTAGTCGCAATAAATCCTTTGAAATCTTGAAAAACCAATAATAAAATAAATATAAACAATCAGATAAACTTTATCCTTGGATCTATATGACTCCTTCATAAACCGAGTCCACTAAACTCTAACCCATAAGCCATAAATTTAGCAACACAATGACATGATGAAGAATTTTTGTGTGTTTTATCCCAATTTAATTTCTCATAAAGACCAGTTTTATGGTCATCATAAGGTTTCAGCCTAGTAAAACAGCGGATATTACTAACATGTAGCAGTTTTTCGTGTTATCGTTACGTACTAATTATTGGATGTATGTAAGTCTTTATTTAATTAATTTTTTTTATACCTTCATCAAAAACACAATTTTAGTCACTTTCCGCAAATAAAACAACAATGGCTTGTTTCTGGGTGGCGATTTTTTTTTCAGGGGTGCCAGTCAGAGAAGTAGTTATTTAGAGTTATTTACAGTTACTGAAGTAACCTAGTAAACACACTTGTGACTTTAACCCAATATTTATATAAATCTAAGGTTTATATAATAATGTAAAATATGTTACATCATATTTACGTAAATCTCACATAAAAATATTTTTATAAAAAAATTAGGTAAACATTACGTCAAAAATTTGACTGTAAATTTAAATCATCATAAGCAATGTTAATTTTACGTAACTAATATGACTTTTTAAATAAATGCTTAAAATTTACGTACATATTACGTAAATAGTGGGATTAATTTTACATAAAAAATATAACATACCTATTATATAAAAAATTATATATAAATTTAAGTAATCTAATTTACGTAAACGTTACATAAAATGATTTACTTTAAATTTAAGTAACATAACTATTACATAAAACGTTTTATGTAATATTTATATCGTCTAAATTGGGTAAACGCTCTATAACGCGATTTACGTCACATTAAAATTTAGAAATTTACAAAATTATCATGAAAATGAAAGAAATTACCACTGCTTAATAGTTTCTTCCTAGTAGGTAGAGATGGCGCTAATGTCACTATGTTCCCTGTACAGTGTATGATAATATTATATACATAAAGAGCAAATATATTTCAAAATTAGAATACGGACTTATTGACAAGATCGTGGTACTTCTCTACAAGAATCACCTCCTTCGCCCTTAAACCAGTCCGTCTGGTAAACTGTAGTTTGCCAATGTCGAACCGTGTCAAGCAATCACCGACGGACCTTTGTAAATCACCGACGTTGGCCCACCTCAAGCTGCTCATGTTAAACTTCGTTAGTTGACGCTTTGCGCATGTCATGCAAATTAATGTGACTTTTTACCTTATTAATAACTTATTGTGACCTTAAATTTACATACCAAGGTAAACCTGTTATGTAAAATATACGTAGTGTTTACCTAAATATTTATGTAAAAGGTATGTCATTTTATTTACATCACATTTATGTAAGAATTAGGTGGGCTCTGCGTATGGAATTATGCAGTGTTTTTGCACATTAATGTGACCCAAATTTTACCTTTTTAATAAATAATTGTGACGTTTATGTGACCTTAAATTTATATAACAATGTAACCCTGTTATGTAAAATTAACGTAGTTTTTACTTAGCTCTTAAATAACATGGATGTAATATTTATGTAAAAGGTATATCATTTCATTTACATCACATTTATGTTACAGTTAGGTGGGCTTTGCGCATGGCATTATGGAGAGTTTTCGCACCTTAGTGTGAAATTTTACCTTATTGTGACCTCTGAGTGACCTTAAATTTACGTAACAAGATAAATCCGCTTACGTAATTTCTACATAATGATGTTTACTGTTGTTTACTGTGTAACAAAATCAGCTTTACTTTAATTATAATGATCAGTGACATAACAAACCAATTTTTGTTTTGTATTATTTTATTTTTTGCAAATTTAGCACTTTATGACGCATATTCAAATGTTTAGCTTAAAATGCATTCGTTATATATATTTATTAGGTCTGCTTTAAACTTTGCTAGGTCCACTCAAAATGATTATTCATTAAAATGAATTTAAATATTTTGTTACATTTCGACGGTGGAAAGCCAAAATGTATTAAACGCCACGTTTTTTGCAAATATTATATCAGGAGTTTTAATTTTAAGGTGTTTTAGCGTATTCTAATATTTTTTTAATGATGTAAGTTTTATTAAAATGAAAGTTATGTAGAAGCCATATGATTTTTTTAAAATTACAATTAAACTGCTCTTCTATCAGTTATAAGTGAATTTTAATATATTTTAGCATTCCACCGTCGACTTGTTTTTCCGCATTTAATTTTAATTTAGCAAATTTTATCACACGCGTAAGTAAAATTAGCTACAGTTTATTCAGTGCATTAATCATCAAGGAATATTGACATTTAAACGATCGATGTTAAAAATAAAATTAAAAGATTTATGTCTAATCGTTTAATGTAAATTATGACTAAAATGTAAAAGAAAGCTTTGGTTATGTAGGTGGCCTTTGTTATGCTTAGAAAATGAGGGAACGTATACTTTTCCGAGGAAATCTGGATATTTACCCATTATAAAATACTAGCAACATTAAACAGAACAATAACAGAATTTATTTTAGTTGGAAATTTAAATGGCTTCGGAAATTTGTTTGTAAGATTTCTCAAGAAAAGCATCCTATTATAAATTTAAAAGTATACGCATAAAATAAGGCATAAATCTAAGACTATGTATAATATATAATCAACTCATTATACAAATAAATTAAAATAAACAAGTTGTTCGTTAATCTATCATTTATCAAGTTTGTATTCAAAAAAATACGTCACTTATAAAAATATTATATGTAACAAAAAATATTTCGATCTTGAATTTTGCATCTATGATGGGTTCATCTGAGTATTCATCAAGGAATTCTCTCTTTCTTTGTGGAACTGGTACCTCCTGGCTAAGGAGAGCTGAAATATATAATTCCTGAGAACTAAAAGTAGCATTAACCAAGAAACTTTTAAAAGCTTTTCATTTCTAAGCCAAATTATTAACTCAAATTTCGAGAGTCTTGGTTGGGTCTTGCAACATTTTTCACTTTATTCACTTTGTTTAGAATTTCGTGGCAAATAATATATTACAAAAATGAAGAAATAGATAGTATTTATTCTCAAAATGATCTTAAATATCAAGAAAAAAAATCGAAAAAATTAGTTTTAAATTTGTGATAACACAAATAAGGAATATGTCTGCTTTTAAAATAAAGCTCACACAAATTATACAAGACTACAAGATAATCCACCCCTACCAATATGTTTTAGTTAATGTTTGAGTAAACGTAAGTTAGGTTTTTATTAGTTCTAGTCTTGGGCTCGTTATTTTTGTTAAACCTGAGCATTTTACAAATAAATGGTATAAAGAGCTTTTATTTGAAGGGGGGATACCCGCGGCTGCTAACATGATCAAAATTTAGATAGAAAATGCGTCAAAAATTGTTAAACGTCAAAAATTTTAAACTTCAAAAACAAAATCCTTGGGACTCCTTGGGCTTTTTTTAACTCAATACCCACAAGGTATTAGTTAAGGGAGTAGTTGCTAAATGTAATGGAGGGCTAAATAATATTTACTTAGGTAGCTATGCTCATTTATATGTATGAATGGTTGAGGAATTTGTCCATTCACAAAATAATGCTGTATTTGTCCGAGACTTTATTGCTTTCGATAAAGTAGTGGTCCTACGTGGCAATTTTTCAAACGACTAATTCTGTGGGCAATAATACCTTCGACACTGATGGCGCACCCTGTGTGGTCATTTTTTGCGTTTTCACTTAAAAAGGAAATATTATTCTTATACGTTTCTTATGGCCGGATTGGACGGTCATTGCTCAACCAAGTTGAGGTCCGCGACTACCACTGAAGTATATAAAATTGAAGGAAGGTGCTTACGATCACATATAAATAATGTTTGTGAATGGTGAAGTTCATGGATTAGTGGACTGGATAAAAAGAAGCCACCAGATATATAACAACGTTTCGGTTTATCTTAAACCTTTTTTAAGCCATAAAAATAGAGATATTAAACGAACTATTCCTGAGAGTGTTGCCAACATCAGGTAACAAAATTTCACTAGGTTGGTGCCAAAAAAAATCCTTAACGTGTTAGGTTTACTAAACTCCTATTCTCTCGAGAATTAAATTCAAAATAACGAAACAAATTCAAAAAAGATATTTCAAGGATAATTAAAAACAAATACGCAAGAATTTCAAGGATATTGAGATGAAATGATGATGAAAACATCTAAAAATAATTTTCCCCCCTCTATACTTAAGCATCGCCGGTCGAGATTATGTTTCGGATGGGTGACCACAAGGAATCTCTGCTTAATTTCGCTACATATACCCTGCCGTGCTAGAACTGGTGAATGGTAGGTTTATTGGATTTTCCTATCATCTTGATCAAACGTTTTACAAGTACAATCTTTGTACAGGTTGCGTCTTTTAAAACTTACAATGGCTATATTTTGTTCAATCAGAAATATATCAAAAAAATTAAAAATACCGTTTCTATAAGACCAGGAGGAATACAACTGACGTATTTTCCAAACCCCTTCGACCAACCCCTTAAGCCCCACTCCCACTCACTTAAAAATCTTAAATGGCACGGTCCCCCTTGTGGCACCTCTCTGGAAAGCCCTTGAGAAATAATATTTGTTGGTGTTAAAAAAATCAAAGTAAAGTCAAATACTATCCTTAAATTTTGAAAATACTAAAGATTTTCTAATTATTCCATTAACAATAAGTTGAAACACAACTTGTTCTCGTGTAGAGCTACTGTCCACTTAAAAAAGTTTAAAATTCAACAACACTTTGTGGCTCAAAAACGTTCAAAATAAAAAAAGGGAATTAATAAATTTTATTTTCTTATCAAAATTGCGCCAGATAATTTTTTTATATCTAGATCATGTTTTTCCTTACCATTGTTTTAAATTTTTTGAAACGGATCTCTATAGTCATTCAAAATTAAAAGTGGTGGTAATTTGATTTGTTTTTTATAAGTATTTTCAAAAACTGTTTATACTGTCGAAGAAAGAATTGAAATAATATCAATTTACGGTGCTCTTGACAGAAACGTTAGTTACCTTTATGTTAGAAATTTTGTAGGAAAATTTCGAGAGAAAGGATCTGTTCTAAATTTTAAAAAAATGGTGCTAGAAAGCACGGATAGTCCACCATACAATCAATTATTTTATGTTGAAAGGAAATGAAAATATCTCTAAAACTGTAGCTTTAAAAGATTTAAACCTTATAACAAACTCTTTGGGCAATATTTACAAAAACGAAAATCTGAATTTTTTTAATATATTTTAACGTTTTTTTCAAATAACTCGGAAACTAAAGCTGCCACGAATTTGGACTTTAAAACAAAATTTGTAGTCCATATTCAAGGAATCTTAAATCTGAAAACCGCATATCAATACTTGCTTTTGTTCCAAAGTTATAATTTTTTTAAATATTTTATCGCTCTTTTCCCCCTTTTCAACCCTCCACAACCCTACCCAAAAGTTAATCGGTTCATGGTCAGCCAATAGAGGATTTTTATACCAAATTTCGTTAAAATTGATTAAGGCGTTCTTGAGTTATCGTGTATACAGACAGACAAAAGACAACAGATAGACTGACCGACAGACCGACAGACCTGCAGACCGACACACAACTTTTTTTTTCGTCGATTAAGGTGTTTTTGATATAATTAAGAAAAGTCAAAATTTCACGATTTTAATAGTATCCAAGGTCCTAGGATTTTGGATGAAGAAATGCAGGTGGAAAGGTTGCTATTAGTCCATAAGTAGCAACGCGTCACTTAGCATCAATAACCAGTATATCTGAAGCATCTGTCAGAACAGTATTAAAAAAGCATAAATTCGTAGAAAACGAAAATTTTGCAAGAACTTGGCGACGATGATCCTGACAGACGAATTCATTTTTGCGAAATAATGACAGAACATATTCAAAGAGAACCATCACAGATTAAAAACGTTGCTTTAGCGACGAATGCTTTTTTTTAATGGAAATGTTAATAAGCAGAACTGCCGCTATTGGAGTGATCAAAATCCACATCATTTTACAGAAGAGCCCACTTAAAAATCCTAAAAAACTAAACGGGGCGGGAATACTAGGAGACCGAATAATAGGTCCTTTTTTTATCGAGGGTAATTTGACTGGCCTAGTTTACACAGAAATGCTAAATAATTTAATTGAACCGGCTATTGTTCATGAGCCGGAAAAATGGATTTAGAAGAAAATTTAAATCTAAATAAAGACATTCTTCATGTCCAACAGGATGAGGCCCATCCACATTATGCTGCTGTTGCGAGGCAGTGGTTGGATAGGAATTTTCCAAATCACTGGATTGACAGAAGGGGGCCAATTGAGTGGTCACCAAGGTCACCTGATCTCTCTCCTATGGCCGTAGTTTATAAAACTAGGCCAGCTTTCTTGGAAGAATTGCGTCAGAGGATAATTGATAAACGTTAGGAATGAATTTGAAAATCGCCTCTGCTTTTGTTTGGAGCAAAATGGCTGTCATTTTGAACATTTTTAAAATAAATAATTTGGAAACATGCCTTTAACAGTACTTTCTTTCCTTTGCTTCGCTGCTTACTGGAGTATTTTCTTTTACCATTCTGTGCTTTTTTTATTTGTTTTTAATTCTATAGGTAAATATTTGATTTCACCCTGGATTTTTACCATTAAATAACATATTCTGTGGGCTTTTTAGAGACGTGCCACAAGGGGGGTGACAAGGGGATTTGAAGAATACGGCATTTGTATTCTCCCCCGGGTCTTATAGAAATGGTATTTTTGGTTTTTCTGATATCTCTCCAATTTCAGAAAATACGCACACTTTATATCCCTAGTGCAAGTTGACTGCGCAGTAATAATAATTGTCAACCCTTCCTCGAAAAAGCTAAGTTTTTGAGGGCATCCAGTAGGGTAACATAAACGTTTAAATTAACAAAGCAAGGTAGTCGTTATGAAAAATTTAGTTATCGCTATCTAACTAGAAAAGGGGGTGTGAAACGAACACCCACCTTTCAGTTTAATTTTATTGCCTACGCGTTTCAGTTTAATTTTATTGCCTACGCGTTTCAACAAAATCAATCACAGCCTATGCACCAGAGCCTTTTAAACCGTAATGCATGAACTAACTTTTAGTCGAAACGCATATGGACAATAAAATTAACTTAAGAATGAATTTGAATCATCATATTTTGCACAGCGGAAGCTTCTGGTATTCTCCACCGACCATTCGCGTTGTTTTTCAAAAAAAAATATATATCTTGTTTTTATTTAGTTTTTTAAAATAATCGATAATTTTGACCGTGAATTATACATTTTTAGGATACGTAAAATTATGTAAAAAACTTAAAATTACGACAAATCCGTGAAATGGTTCCAGGATAATGCTTTAAACTTTCCCCGTACAAAATTTGATACAAATTTGATTAACAGTTTTTCAAATTAAGTACTTGGAAGAAGCGCATTTTTTATTCAAATTCACCCTTAAGCACCCACTTCTTCAGTTTATTATTTATTTATTTTCAAATGTTGGCAACACTGTTATGCGGGCAACATGGCCGGCCAGAATATGAGCAATTGCGTTTATATTTAGATCAGTGCAAAAGACAATCCATAAAAAAGCATGTCGCAGTTTTTAGCGCGGCCTTAAGTACGATCCGTGCATAGCGGGGGTTATAAATTGTAAGGACAATTACAAAAATATTTAGCTCTAAAATGGACACGAAAAAACCTCATCTTCATGTCGCTGGCCATCGCGAATGTCGTGAAAAACAGCGCTTTATCTTTGCATTGCCCTGTCATTTGTTTAATTGTGCGTATTTGTTAGAGGCCTATATAGTTTACGTGACACATCGAGTATTTTACTAAGCGACTGTATAAGTAAATTGCTACATCTGGCCACCACTAATAATTAACTCAAAGACAAAAAACGTTTCAGATAAAATAAGAACGAAGAGGGCGATATTTACTAAGGATTATACCCAGCAAACACAAATCGTCGGCATTGAATCGGGCCAATGTCGACAACGTCGGCAGTGTGAGGGCATCGGCGACTAAACTCTGGCCCGATGTTGGTCAGATTGCGATTTACAGTTTTCGGGCAACTGACGGAGGTCCACATTACTACAGTCGACTTTATGCCGACACCACTTTAGGACCGACGATAGTCCGATTGGAACTGTGTTTAATCGGTCGAAAATCGGCAACTGACGATGGCCCGATTTACTATAGTTGACTTTATGCCGACGTCTACTTTATCTGCTTTAGAGCCGAAGACGGTCCGATTGGAACTTTGTTTAATCGGACGAGAATCGGCAACTGACGATGGCCCGATTTACTATAGTCAACTTTATCCCGACGCAAACCTTATCTGCTTTAGAGCCGATGATGGTCCGGTTGGAACTTTCTTTAATCGTTCGAGAATCGGCAACTGAAGATAGCCCCATTTACTATAGTCGACTCTATGCCGACGCCCACTTTATATGCATTGGGGCCCACGACGGTCCGATTGGAACTTTCTTTAATCGGACGAGAATCGGTAACTGACGATGGCCCGATTTACTGTGCCAATGCAAACCTTATCTGCTTTACTGCTTAATAGTTTCTTCCTAGTATGTAGAGATGTCGCTAATGTCACTATATTCCCTGTACAGTGGAAGATAATATTATATATATAATGAGCAAAGATATTTCAAGACTAGAATGCGGACTTGACAAGATGGTGGTACTTCTCTACAAGAGTCGCCTCTTCTGCCACTTAAACCAGCCCGACTGGTTAAGCACCCGCATTATCGAAACTTTGTAGTTTGCCAATGTCGGGCCGCTTTAAGCTACCACCGACGGTCCTCCGTCAATCGCCGACGTTGGACCGCTTTAGAAAACCCCAATGTCGGACTTGAATGGTTTACCGATGTCGGGCCGAGACCAGCTTACCTACGTGAGACCGACCAAATTAGGCAGTTACGGGCGGATGGTCGGTACCATGTGGTTAAACCATATCGGACCTTAATCGAACGGCGACGGTATGCCGATGTCAGCAAAAAGTAAAATTTACCATTGGTCCGACGGCGGGCTACAGTCTAACGCTGCGTCGGCAAACATACATTGGGCCTACATCGCAAAGCGGACAAAAAATACTGCTGGACCGATGTCGTAAATCGACGTCGTGCCGATGACGACAAATTCGACAATCGACATCGGACCGACGAAGGCCCGAGGGAACCGTGTCTTCTGGGTATATAGTTTAAGGAAAGTTTGATTGAGAACCAGATCGCAATTGATAAGATCTTGTTACCCGGAAGGACGTCAAAATGCAAGGGAATGAGACGCGTAATACAGTAGCGCACCCAGTAACCCCCCCCCCCCTCCGGTGCGCTACTGCGTACTATTCCGAATAGTCCATAAAAATAAATAAAATCTGGGTAAACAAGAAATTTGAAAACTGTCAAAGTGACACGGGTATCGTATTTCGAGTAAAAGTTTATTGTAGACCACCGCCAATAGGAGGTTTATCTGCTTTCAATTTCAAAACGATCGCGATTTCGTTGATTGTTTTTAACTCAAATTTAAATTTTTAGTAGATTTAAAGTATTTACCCAACAAATGACAGTTATGACTGTCATTATTGATGTCATTTTAGACAAGCAAGCTATCAAATAACACGCTAGTGTGTTATTGGTTATAACTCACGATCATATTTAAAATAGTATTCTATTTATTTATTACTATTACATGCAGAATTTTATCTTCTGTAAATTCATCCAAGACTCAAACGTTTTAAACTTCTTGTCGTAAGCTTCTCGGAACTTTTCTGGCAAAATCAGCAACGATGCTTCTTCCGCTTCCGTAAGGATATCCTCAGGAACGTAATTTTCAACGGTTTCCTCAATTTCTTTACGTCTTTTTCTTCAAAAAGCCTTCCTTTTTCTGCAGGAAAAACTGACAAGTCTCAAAATTTATTTAAACATTTGCTATTAATGTATCATGAACGTGGCAACCAAACAAACAATCTACTTTGACCAAAATGTAAAAAAGTTACTGTCAAGTTATTCTGACATTTATAGGGCACTGAGACGAAAGTAGCTTTGATTTGATCACAAAGCTTATTAATTATTATCTCATAAAAACGATTTCTTTCACTTGTTGGATAAAACATGTTATGCCACTCGTGTGTTATGTTTCCTAAGTCACTTGATAATTTATACCACTGGGTCTGACGGCATCGCGTAACTTATTTTCAATATAACACACTAGTACTATAAATAACTATTTAGTTAGAAAAATATCAAATTTCAGGATTTTCTTACTTTAGCTATTCCAGCCTGTTCTTTAAATCAATGTATCAATGGTATTAGATCTCACTTTAAGTTTGTTCAAGGAGATCGCTGCCCTCTTAAATCAAGAATAAAGCCTTTCACACATAAGTTTAAAAACTAATTTTAAGTAATTAAAATAAAAATAATATCGATAAATGGTTGGCGCTTTATGCATTGTTAGGGATTCGCCTCATTCAAATATATATTTTTTGCTTTATTTTGTTTTTGTTTTGATTATCTAGCACGGTAATTTGGGCGGTGATGTCATATTGCGCGTGGGTAAAAGTCTTCCGCAGTATGTTCTTGCGCGCTAGAAGCCAGAAAATTAACGTAAGGTTTTAGCAATTTTGCTCAATTTTTATGAAAATTCGGAGATTTTTTGCAGAAGCCGTAAAAGAAAGAAAGCAATCGCCCTGCATTTCTCCAAGACTTTGCCTTATGCTAATGGGCCGCATTGCAACTTGGTGGCATCCATAAATTACGTAACGCGGCGTGGGGGTATAGGTGAAGTGTTACGAGGGCGAAGGGTAAGTTCGTTCGTTCGTTCCGTTACCATTTTTATCTGAAAAATGATAAAGAAAATAATAAAAAAGCCAAATATTTGTTACCTAATTTAAAGAAAGGGAGAGGAGGTTCGAAAATCTTACGCAGAAGAAGAGAGGGTCAAAATTAAAATTTGGACAAATTGAGTGTTATACTTGTTTACTGAGATGTAAAAGGCTTTTTTTGTATAAGAAGGTAGGGTTCTCCTCCAAACGTCGGCACGCAAAACGTCAGTTTTGAGAGTTTTTGATCTTCGATAAAAATATGTGAATTTAAAATTCAATTGTCTTTTGTCATTAGTGTGAAGAAGTGTATATATGGATATTTTTTTCATATAGACCTCCGCAAATTTAGGAATAAAGGAAGATACGAAAATCTGAGAAAGTAGGTGACTTTCTAATTAACAGAGTATTTTTAGTTAAAATGCCTACTACAGGGATAAACCCACGCCAATCCCCTTTTTTCCATTTTTTTACGAAATCCTTGGAAAAACTGAGTTTTTTCTCCTGCGAAGTCCAAAATTCCGACAAGTTTTACTCAATTGAAAAACCCGCAGAATTAGATTCAAAACGACATACGTCCCATAGTTCCATTAGGTATGTTATGCCCACGTGGTTAGTAATATTAAAATTTGGATGCTTCTGTGATGAGGTCATTTTATGCACCACCGGGCGTTAAAGTGCACTGTAACGTCCGCATTTTAGGGCGTAATAAAGAACTTTAACGCCCGTGGGCGTTAACGCAGTACTTTAATGCCCGGGGGCGCTAAAACTTATTTTAAGGCCCAAATGTGTTTTTAGGAGCTTTTTTAATTATTTATGAAAAGCAGTCATTCTATAGTTTTTTGTAATACTCTTTTCTTTAATTTATAGACGAAAAAATGCAAATTTTTGTTTCAATAATTCTTACTAAACGAACGAAACAATAAAATTACCTATATTTAAAAAATAATAACTATAATAATAATAACTAACTATAATAACTCCATAGGAAAGACGGCTTGTGTTGTTTCACTTTTTCGTTGAAGTATGCAAGTAAGGCGTCTTCTTTTACGATTAGGTTGCTTTTCGGAATGTTTTTACCACTACACCACAAAACATAATCTTGTTTTTTTTCGTATAGTTTTCTTGATTTTTCCGGCAAAAGATTCGTCTTTAAATTCCATAATATTTTACAAGAAAAACGGTAAAAATAGCCACTAAAACGCAACATTATTTGTAATGATGACTTGATATGGTTGCTAATGACAAGCAACTGTTTGTGCCTCAGATTGCTTGATTGAGAATGACAGAAATAATCATACAACAGGTCACTTTCGACTACTATTTGTCAACTGGTGATTTATCTATTGTCAAAATATTAAAAACATTTTAACACCAAAAAAAATATATATTTTTTTTCAAAAATTCATGCGGTTGTGCATAAAACATTTTATGTATCTCAGTCATAAAATGCGTTTAACACCTTTAGCGTGTAAAAAGCCTCACCTGGCGGCTTGTGTTTTTATTTCCGCGCCGCGGGCGTTAAACGCCTCCTTTACGACCTACATACATAAATAGCTATTATAGGACGCCCACGGTTTATCAGAATGTGCAATATCAACCCGTTAAATAAAAGAGAGTTCAATCATAAAATCATTCACCATAGAAACTGCAATTCGTTAAACCAATTTTTTATCCGAACCTTATTTCTTCAAACCCATTCAATAACAAACTCGAAATATAAAAGACCCGTTTTTAATCGAACCATTGTTTATCAAACTCATTGAATATCAAACTCGTAATTCGTAAAACCCGATGTTTATCAGAAAATTTTTGGTGACATTCATTGCGCATTTGCTAATAATACATAAACTGGAAGCGTACACGCAGGTGGCGCAGAGTTTCGATGCAGTTGTCGCTGCTACGCGCGCATACTTGTACAGGTACCGTTCAATAGTTTGTCTATAGATTTCACTTACTTTCAAGTTAAGTAGGGTCACCGAATCCTGAAACCTGCGGTCCCAGGGGTAGCGACACGAGTCACGTGACCGCACTCGTTTTTTCAGCCTGATATAGAAAAACTGTTTTAATAAAACACAGTTTTATACAGCTTAAGAAAAAAAATGTCACTAGGTTTTTTTTGTGTGAAAAATTGTAAGGTGTTACAATAATATAATTTAGGAGATATTTGGCGAATTTTTTAAAAATTGCTAAAAATTATTTTCTTTTAATTATTAGTTCTTTGCTTTATAGAAAAATAATGTGTACGAAAAATACACAATTAAAAGGGACACACGTTGAAACTTTATTAATAATTAAGTATAATCTAATTTAACCTAATACTGTATTAATAATATTCAATACTGCAGGTTTTTCTTATACCGAATATCCAAAACTATATACGATAGGTACCTATATCTATTTTATTATACAGTCGAACTTCTGTAAGATTAAAACAACATAGAAAAATATAGACAAACCTAAAATGTAGGTTGGTAGTTCGTAATAGGTTTTGGGATAAGGCTTAGTGTGACGTGTGATGTGAGACAATACAAAGTTTTTTGGTTGAGATTGTGATATGTTATACATGTACTTAAAATAATTTCACAAAGCCCTATCGAACATCCCCACATGTATGGCAAAAATGTTGATATATTTCGTAAATATTCTAGGAACATACGGGAATGTCCAAAACACATCCTGTGAATGTCCAATGACTATTTTTTTGGACATCCCGTGAATGTAAATATTGCATGTAATCCGGACATTATATTTTTGCATATAAATTAAAAAATATAATGTTCAGATTATATCCATTTTTGATAATTATGAGATGTCCAAAAATTAGTGATTGGACGTGTTTTGGACATTCTCGTGTTTTCCTAGAATATTAATGCAAAATACCAACATTTTTGCTATATAAGACCAACTTGCTGGTCCAAATGAAACTTTTCGTTGGAAAATATGCTTTATTTTGCTGACCTGGATAACGTCGCACACTCGCAGCTTCTTTGAAGGATTTCCCTCGACTTTTAGGGTTGTCAACCAAAGTTTGCGTTTTCCAGATTTTTTTTTTCCTAAAAACAAGAAAGGTATCTAAATTTAGCGTTAACATAAGCACACGGAAATAATACGCAGAAGCGGTTTTAGAAAGCTATAAAGAGAGGGATTTAGGCTTTTAGGAAAATTTTTTGGAAACATTTATCAATTTGTGCCATTTTCATTAAGTTGTTTTTCGCAGAAAATGCGCCGGTGAAAATTTTAAAAAATCTGTTTGCAAAAAATGCGCCGCAGATGAATGTTTGTGTTTTTTTTAAAATCATTTTGTGCCATTTTTTGTAGTTTTTTGTAGGAAAAGAGGGTTGATGTACCCCATTCCCGAGTTGCTATGTATTGTATGGATATACAGGATGTCCCCAATTGGGCAATTTTGGCGACTTTATATAAAGTCCATCCCGGCGAGATAGAAAAGACTCCCATTATAGGTACCTATACCTACCTTAAACCCTCCAAAAGAGTCCAATTTATTGGAACACCCTGTACATATTATACATTCTACTTATAGTATAATGTGTAGTAATTTACTTTCTGGCACTTGAAAAAGCCTAAATCCACTCTTACTAGTACTGGAACAGGAGGAATCACAGCAAGTAAAAACCATAGTGTTGAGAAATTTTTCAAATTTTCTATCTGACAATTTTATTATTACAGCTAGGTTACTGTGGTTACAGGCCCCAGTAATATAAGTCAGTTCTATACCGGGCGTGATGGTGAGTTAGGTATTTTATACCGGGCGTGACGGTAAGTTAGGTATTTAATGCCGTCACCCCGGTAACACTATACTTGCCATGCGTTCCTCTCTCTTAATCGTCACCCCCAGTATATTTATTGCAAAAGTTCAAAAAAAAAATCAAAATCGTAATTAAATTACAGGATATTTATTGCTTGCAGTTGAATGTTTGACTTTCAAAACTTGAACTTTTTAGTTAGTTACCTTTAGTAGGTACAGCTACGCGACGTAACAATATACACTTACCTTATAGTAGATCTCGATTCCTAATCCAGCATGCTCTAGTTTTTTCGGTGCGTATCCATTAAATCTTCAGTAGTAGGTACTTGGTTCTCTTAACTTGCTTGTACGATTATATTACCTGTCCAAACTCTACGTAAAAACATCCATATATACCGAACTTATTCCAATCATTCTTGTGTAATATTAGCGGCATTGTCTTGCATTGACACAAAAATATATAAATAGGCACTTATATGGACACACGCGAATGGCGATACTTAAATATTTTTTAATGTTTGAGGATTTTTTAACGTATAGGTATGAAAACGCGCGCGGATAAATGTATGGAAATGTTTACATTATTTCGTTCGATTATCGTTTTTCACGAGCGCCTGTTCACCTGCCCAGAGTCAGGTGTAGGAAAGTTCCTTCGATACACGGCAATCGGATGAGGTTCGGCCGTGGTCGGATAGATTTTGGATAACTCGTGATAGCTTCAAAGCCTGTTATTGGTCGATATCAGGGAGGTGACCGTTCCCGTGCGACCTTTCCTAAGAAATTCAAAAATCATCCCCCCGATGATGAGTAGCAGATACTTGTTCAGATACAGTTTAGTATTGTTGTTTTTTAATGCATTGATGACGAAAGTACTCTATTCCCACTTTACGGTACCATTTTATAGAGCGCCGAACTGGATTACTGTAAGATGATACTTGGTCGGAGACATCAATGTACGATTTTACGGAGTTGTACTCGACTATGGTGGAGTATTTGTGTTTTACTACAGACCTTGTCCTGACTTCAGTAATTTCTGGACATAATTTTGTCGTTAAAAAGGTACGCGACATATTTTAAATAAATACTTGTAAACACACAACACAGATTATTTTAAATTTTCGCCACGTCCTTTCGAAATATTGGAGGAGAATAAGCAAAAAACAATGTGTGGTGCAGGAAAGCAGTGTTGCCGAACCAAAAAATTTTTTCCCGATCCAAAAAAAAATTCTGCTATCCACAGTCCAGACCTCTTAAATTTCTCATATAAGAACGTGCTATCTGTGTTCGCCTGGCATACACAGTCGTTTAAATGTGCTCAATATGTGTGTATCAAAAATATACACATGGGCCCAGGCGGGAAATTTTTTGTGTATCAAATATATACACATGGGCTTAAAGTGTTAAACAGCTTAACAATATTAAAATCGGACAATTTCTCGCTTTGTTCTAATCATTGAAGAAAAAGCGTTTTTTCGCACGCCCTATGTATTGTTGGTGTTGAACGTGCAAATTTAGATAATACACAAACAACTTACAATTTTTAGCAAGGTTTGCATACTAACTATTCTCTATCTACCCCTGTATAATATCCTCTTTTGAAGGGGATCTCTATATGGTCCACTCTCCAAGAAAATCTATTTATTGACCCAAACTAGGGATAAAAAAGCACAAAAACAGGAAAACTGCAAGCGCGAAACACCCCTGTTCGATTTTCCATAAAAAGCTGGCTTTTCCAGCTTTAGGAGAAAACAGCGAGATGTCACTCTATCTGGAGTTTGTCTAGGAGGAAAATAAAACTTCTCGGACAACAAAAATTAAGTTTGAGTAACCTGTTAAGGATGGGATAGGGTGCTATTGTTTAAAAATTTAATTTTTGGGAGTTCGGTTTTTCGAAGGTTTTTAAAATTCCGAAAATTTCGAAATAGTTATAAATAAATGAATAAATATAACGACTTCTTAACTAGGGTTAAACAAAAAAAACAAGTCACAAGTAAAGCAGGAAATAAAACAAGGAATAAAAGTGATTTTTTTTAAAACTTTAAATGAATAATTTCTAGATCTTGGAAAAATCCTTCAAAAATATGTATATTGTTTATAATTAATTAAACAGTGTCTGAGCTACAGCGACTAAAAGTCGGTAAAATTCTTTGAGCATGTCTTTCTGGGCGTGCATAAAGTCGCGTGTTGTGGATTATACAAGGTGGATTCTTTAAACGGAACGGTGCTTCTAGCGGGTTAGAATTTGGTTTTATAAAAAAATCCAAAAACACGTCAACTGAGATTTTCATTTTTTTTTAATCGTGCTATCTTGTATTTTTTTTGCGTAGTTTTGTTTACGAGGTATGGCAAAAAAATATATTAGCTAAATTGGACACCCTGTATAATTTAAAATTTTTGAATTCTAAAAAAATTATCTTTTTGACAATACCACAAACTAATACTCTATATCTTATAGTTTCCAAGATAGACGCATTTAAACTTGCATGGAATTGTTGTCTATGCCGTGTTTTACGGGGGATATTTGAATGAATATCGAAGTTTTCCATACAGATTTGGATAAAAATATCTTGATTATCGTAAAAGATAGATGCTATTATTTGATATTGCTAAAGAGAGAATTGTTTGCAGATTTCAAAAATTGTAAAATATATAATACGCTAATAAAAAAAAAAAATTGCCATACCTCGTAAACTAAATGACTTAGACAAAATCGAAGATAGTACGATCAAAGGAAATTAAAAATTTCAGACGTGTTTTTGGATTTTTTTATTCAACCAAATTCGAACTCGCTGGAAGCACCGTTTCGTTTAAATAATCCACCCTGTATATTATTATGTATGGTAAGAGCATTACAAATGAGGTATCAAATTAAAGCTTGTGACATACGCTACACAAATGATCTGGTTTGTCGGCATGAAAATTGCCGACAGACTGACAGTTCGTCGTTCGATTTTTCGTAACTTTAACGACCTTTATCTTTTTAAAAACTAACTACAGAGAGTTGAACCTGTAACAAAAAATATTGCAGATTTCATGGCAAAAATTTTTGTTTCAACGCTTTTTTGCTTCCGACCAACAGAATTGGTGAAAATCGGTTTCATTTTTTTAAAAATAAATGGCGGATAGTTCCTTAGGAGTGGGGGAAACACAAGATTGGGAATTTTACTTTCAGACCCCCCAAAGAACATACAAGAAACTCAGCCTTTCCGGTTTTTTTGGACTTCAAATGATAATTTTACTGTATTACCATTAATTATGTAAAAAAAATTGGCCAAATTTTGACCCCTCCCTCCCCTGCAACATTTTATAACATTTTTTGCAACCTCTACCCCCTCCCTTTTGGTACTTAATAATACTTCTACCTATCCCTCCAACTACTCTTTTTGAGTTTATATAAGCGATGGATGGCCCGTTACCCAAAAGGACTCGACTATCGGTAATTTTCATGCCGACAGAATGGGTCACTTGTGTAGCGTACATCATAAGCTTTAATTTGATACCTCATTTGTACTGCTCTTACTATAAATAATAATATAGGTATAATCCACAACACGCGACTTCATGCATGCCCAGAAAGCAGTTCTCAAAGAATTTTGCTGACTTTCAGTCGCTGTATTTCAGAGACTGTTTAATTAATTATAAATAATATACATATTTTTATAGGATTTTTCCGAGATCTACAACTTTCTTACTTAAAGTTTTTTAAAAAATCACTTTTTTTTGGTCAAAATACGTTAAAACTGATTTTTTGTAACTTTGGCGCCCTCTATCTTTTTGGAAACTAACAACATAAAGTTGAGCAATTGGACAAAAATGTAGCAAATTTTTTGCCGAATATTTTTGTTCTCAGACCTTTTCAAAATGACGAATGGTTCCCGAGGAGTGGGGCACACATAAACTTGGGAGGTTTACTTTCAGACCCCCCGAAAATACCAAAAATTCAGCCTCCCCGGATTTTTTTTGATCTCAGATGACAATTTTACCGTACTATATAAAAAATTCAAATTCACACATTTTTTAAAAACTAGTTAAACCTATATTCACTTCTTTGAATTTTGACTGCTGTATCTCCGATTCGGGAAGTATGCGGGGGTAATTGCATAAGTGCATCAAAATTACCGATAATTTTTGCATAAAACGTATTTTTTTTATAATTTCACGAGCTTGTTTTCATATTTTCGCGAAAAAGCCCGACTCCGCAGGAGGAGGTCATTTTCGTAAAATATCAAATCAAACGAATGCAAGTTGTAATAAAAACATGATGAATACAAAAATTATCTGGTTCATTCTGAAGCACGAACGTATTTATTTGAATATTTTCAGAATCAGAGACACAGCAGTCAAAATTTAAAGAAATTAGAATATTTAGTGTGCTCAAACTTTCAAAAAGTGTGTCACTTTGAATTTTTTATCTACTCTTACCTCATTAAAAACAACAATTAAAAATTATGAGAATGTAACTCTGACATTAATGTCCAGGACACTTATTCTTGAACGACCGTGAGGTGAGGTGAGCGTTTTTCACCACCTTTTTCCACAGGGAATTTCGCTCACCTCACCTCACGATCGGTCAAGAATAAACGTCCAGAGGCCGACATTTTTTGACGTTATGGAGACAATGACAACATGCAATTACCACTGTAAGTTTGCGAAAATTGTACACCTCTTATGGGAGTATTAACACATGAGGGAAATATTCTGTAGTAATTTATTAAGGGATAGGAAAATTATTGAAAATAATGTAGAAGATTTTTTGCCATCGAAACGGTTTCCTCATGACAAAAAATCTAAGAATGATTTTCTGATTATTTCACCATCCCGAAATGAATTTTGAAGATTATTTACCAAATTAAATAACGAACAACACAACAACAAACCAAAATGTCAATGTTCGCTATTGATATATCATCAAACGACACATCGACAATAAAAACCTGTTGGTACAGACGTGTGAAAATCGACCTGCTTTTATAATGTATGAGGTAAATAATCTGTACTAATTTATTAAGGGAAGGGGAAGTTATCGAAAATCATATCGAAAATTTTGTATTATTTCACCATCCCGAAATGAATTTTGAAGATTATTTGCGCGTTTAAGCGTCTCTACGGAAACACATGTAATTATATTTATAGATATCCTAAGCTCTGGAGTTGATAAATTTTTTGAAAGATTTATCTTTGCTTTTATTTATTAGCGCTAAACCAAATAATTTACTAGAGAACAAAAAAAATGCAACACCAGAGAGGACAAATATTTTTAAAGTAATTTATTTATAAATTTATACATTAGGATGCTCTTAAATAATAATGAGTGGCTCCTCCATGGTTATTTATGCACTCGTTTGTTCGATTGGGCATTGACAAAATAAGATGGTCTATATCATATTGAGGAACACCCATCCAAGTCCTATTTATGGCATGCCAGAGTTCATCTAAGTTTCCAGGGGGACATGGTAATCGACTAAGATTGCGCTCTATCATATCCCATACGTGTTCGATAGGGGACAAGTCAGGCGATCTTGCTGACCATTCCAAAGTCTCTACGTCAAGTTCATGTAAGAAGTCCATTGTTTCACGAATTGAAAGATCGCTTTTGAAATAGTTTGTAGGTAGAGATGTAAAACTGGCTGCAGCACTTCATCGATATATCGTCAAGTAGTCAGATTGCCGTTAATGAGGACTAGAGGTGATCTGCTTCCTAAACATATAGCACCCCATACCATGATACTTTGCTGTCTTGCTGTATCACGTTCAACAGCAAAGTCCACATTTCGTCTTCCACCTCGAAATCGCCTAACCCTCATGCATCCATCATAGCCGCCTAAACAAAACCTGGATTCGTCGCTAAAGCCCGTTTTGCCGAGCTCTTCACCCTCCAAGCGGCAAGCCTTATGTTGTGGGGTCAAAGGTAGCACCAAAAGCGGACGGTAAGCCCTCAGCCCAATACCAAGCAATCTTGGATTAACTGTCATCTTTGAAAATCCTCGTCCTGTAGCTGCAACCAGAACCTCTCTTACTTGGCGTATACTATCCCGTCGATTTCTGAGAGCAAGAAGTCTGAGATGCCGTAAATCACGACCTTGTAATAATCTAGGGCGTCGAGAACCCACACGACGTCTATAAGTCTTATCATTGCACCACCTTCTCCAAACTCTTAACACTGTTGATGGATTGATTGGATTGAAAACCAGCCTTTTTCATTCCCACGATACGACCTTTCTCGAAGTCGTTTAAATGATGAAGTTGTTAGCGACCGCATACTCTTGGCATTTTTATTTTTTAAGTAAACTGTAAGCCATCCAAAAACACCAAAAACTACAAGAAAAATAATTAAAATTTTCAGAGAAGGTCTTTTATGTGTTGGTTGTTTTTGAAAATGAATAGAAAAAATCTGTGAAAAAAGAAAAGATTAGAAGACAAAAAATTTATCAAATATTTCTTTTGAGATAAGGTATACAAACAAATAATTTTCATTCAAATAATTATCCATATACATGGTGTTGCATTTTTTTTTGTTCTTCAGTATATAATATTTAATAATCAAAGAGAAAACCCATGCCCAATAAACCTTACTAATTCAAGTATTTGCAAAGCAAGGAAATAAAAACACAATTCCACTTTCTAGGCAAAATAATAAAGGTAATAAAGCGTGCCAGTCAGAAGTGCTAAGAACACACTATTCATGCAACAATAACACAAGGAGAGGAAGGGTTGAGAAACCCTCATTGTGGCGTAAGTTATATTACTTTTGGCACGGCAAACACCGAACATAACCGCTAAGACTTAATAACAAACTTACCGACAAGACCTCTGTCACAAAAGCAGACTGAGTTACTGCACGCTACGCCGTCTTTGTTTGTTTCCTAAAAGAAACAAGGAGGAAGATAAAAATATCGGTGAGTAAACGAAAACTAAACATTAAATGAAATAGTGAAGGTAACGGGGGAGGTGCGAGATATGAAATCATTTTGGTCATGCAATTTTACAATAAACATATCAAAATGATGGGAATATTTCGTGTTTGGGATGACACGTAAATCCGATTGTTCTGGGGTTAACTGATTTTTTATTTGTTTTAATATCTTAATTCGAGAATCAGGTTTTAATGCACTAATTTGAGCGTCTGGTGCGTTGAACTTGCAATTCAAATAATTTGTCCAGTCTGATTTAAACTATAATTAAAAAAAAGGTTAGATCCATGATGAGTGAAAAATTGAAAGCAGCCGCGAATATTCTATAATCAATCGATAATGGGGCACAGAAACTCAAACTAGAGGAGCATAAACCTATTAGGAGTACAGCATCGGCTCCGACCGGCAGGGTTCGGAAGCCGTCACTGTGTTTTGGTAGTGGATTTGTTTTACCTTTGCACGCGGATGTTCGTTTTTCGAAAATGTTTTAAAAGTGGTGGTACATAAGTTAAAATTCGAAAAAATCGTAAAATGGCGCAAGGCCGACGGAGATGAAATCTGCATGGACACATTTCAAAAGATAGGCAAGTACCCTGCACGTTATTTAAAAAGTTTTTATGGCGTAGGTAACGTCGCAGTGTGTAGAATTAGGTAGGTAATTGATTTTTAAATTAATTTTTTTGCTTATTACCATTAATTTTTTTAAAACATGATGGCAATATCATATTTATCCTGTGCACGTGAAGCAGTACGTAGGTACACTTCTCTCCACATAAAACTGGCACAGCAGAAGGTAGCTACAAATACGATTTTTTATGTTTTCCAGTGCAATACTGACTTTTTGACTTCATTTTTTTTTCATTTTTAGGTTATATTTTTGGCATATATAAACTATTAATAAGGAGACGGCTTGTTTATTTTTTACTAGTTCAAAATATAAGGCTACTAAAAATAAAAACCACATTTCAAAAAAGCAAAAATGTTTTATTAACTAAACAAAAGCTATACACAGTAACTGGCCTATTCGATTAGCTGATTATGAAAGAAGCAAATCTACGATAGTAACCATAATAAACTGATTTTAAGAAGAAGGAACTGTCCCTCGAAAAGCACCGGTTAAAAGGTCAGACCAAGTTAACGAAATAAATAAAATTTAAAAAAATAGTAAAAAAACATATAAAAAAAAGACTTATTTTTAATAGCGCGTCATTGCACCGTTGCCTGGCTGCAATGATGTTTTAAAGTCTTCAAGGCATTGAATTGGTTAAATTTTTAAATAAGTTTCAATTTTCAGAAATAACTTCCCTATATTCCTGAGAATGTTATTAAAACTTGCTAATTTCTTTGCGATAAGTCCCCAAACATTCTCTATTGGATTCGCATCAGGGGTTTTTGCAGGCCAAGGCAAAACTTCGATATTATTATCCTGGAACCATCGCTGCGTAATTCTGGCCGTATGAACTGGACAGCTATCTTGTTGGAATACAAAATGATCTGGATAAGGGACTCTCATCTCCGGAAGCATTACATTTTCAGCATATTAACGTAAACTCGCGCCCATTAATTCTAAATAGAGGGCCGTCCTCTAGCCGATATCTAGCTCGAAACATTTACCAAAAATCTTCCCTCCCGATCTTCGATTCCAGCGTTCGTTTCCGATACGAAGAACGATATATTATCGTTCTTCGTATCGGGTTGTTGGCGGTCGATAAACCAGAATATGTTTTTTATCACTGTTGGAGATCGCCAAAATTCTTCGTCCCCCAGAGAATAATTCAACGCAAAAATTAATCGAAACTGCGTCTTTTTTTCACTTAGTTTAATTCAACGCAACGCGACACCTTAGCCTCGAACGTTTAATCCTCCTGCTTTGGCAAACAGGTGATTTCCCAGAAAATTGATTGCTTCTTGGTCTTCCTCTAGACTAGTAACTTTCGGCAAACCGGTGCCTTCCTTTCGGTAGATAGTTCCCTCCTCTTGAAATCGATTTTTTATGTTTACTATCGTAGACTTGCTTCTCCCATAATGAACAGCTACTTGCCAAATAGACCAACCACAGTCTAGTTTTGCTAAGATTTGAGCTTTATAAAATTCGGAAAACATGATGTTGTCAGGAGTCTGTGTAAGTCAAGGCCGTACTCTAAAAATTTTAAAAATTAAACAGAACTTCTGCTGTACCAGTTTTATGTGTCGAGAAGTGTACCAGTGTACCTAGGTACATTAATAAACGAATAACTATCTTAAAATCGAATTCTAGAATGGCCCATGTTAGCTAGGTTTTTTATTCTTTCAATATGGCCGGTACCTACTTATATACCTACTATTGGAATAAAATTGGAAGTAAAGTAAAATCTTCAAATATTCGGTCAATCCCCAGATTTTTTTTTTAATTTAAATATTTCTTCATTCTTTCAATTTAAATAAGTATTCATACCCCTCGCAAATTATCGATTTTCACTTAAGAGGTCATAGTTGCCAAAAATCAATCATTTCATTCGCGATTAGAATGATTGCCCCAAGATTTGCAAATAAACCAAAATTATTTTTCTTATTTTAATTTTTATTTGCCTGTATAACCCCAGCTTACATACAGAGTTTATTTTACGTGATGACAACTAATTACTCTGTACAAAAATTAGAGTGAAACTTCACTCTAAAATCACCATAAAAGGATCTTATACAGGTCCAAATCAATTTACTCAATTCTGAGTAAAAATTGTATCTTATTCGAGTAAAATTTACTCCAAAACAGATTTGTTCTTTCGAATTTTTAATTTAATTAATTCCTAGTTTTGTTTTGCTCTTAGTTGTTTCAACTCTCTCTAAAATGGGTTAAAACTTAGTAGGAATGACTCAATATAAGTGCTCAGTGATGCTCTTAGTAAAGTAAAATCACTCTTAAGAATTCCACTCAGAAAATTTTGGTTTCACTCCCAAATATTTCACTACAATTAGTTTGGACCTGTTTAAGATCCTTTTGGAGTAATTTTAGAGTTAAATTTCACTCTAATTTTTTTACAGAGTACTAAGCCGGCAAAGTAAACTTTATAGTTTTGTAAACCTGTGGAGTCTTGTAAAGTACATACTCGGGTACATACCGTAGTTGGTCCATGTTAGCTCGTATAAGTAAAAAATTTTAAAGCTGATTGGAGGGGGTATATATCTCATCAAGCAATACTTTTTGGTCCAAAGATGGTAAATACTATTTAAAATTCGATTAATAAATGGTAATGTATTACCCAAAAACTATTCTATATGTTAATGGAAAGTTAACAAATAGTACTATAAAAATATCAGTTGTGAATTTAGGACAAGAAATAATTAGGTTATATATTTAAACGACCATAAAAACTAAGGCATTTTAAGGGACTTAGGATTTTATCGGACAAGACGTTTTTGTATTTAAGGGGGAAACTTTAAATAGAGAAAGTAGGTGAAGTAAAGGTATTTCAGATGCCTTTATATACAACATCGTCATGCTAATTTAATTTCTAGGGGTAAAACTTA
This sequence comes from Oxystoma pomonae, assembly GCA_963921995.1. Taxonomy (NCBI): domain Eukaryota; kingdom Metazoa; phylum Arthropoda; class Insecta; order Coleoptera; family Brentidae; genus Oxystoma; species Oxystoma pomonae. The sequence continues at coordinate 71,714,911 of OY998166.1, read as the reverse complement.
GCCTTTAAAAGGGGTGTGTCCTGCAAAAATTCCAATATTGCACACAAAATTGTCCCTCTGAACTCTAAATACACTAATAGGCCTCTGTTTCGATGATCGTGAAAAACTATGTATAAAAACAGAATTAAAATGTCATATTAAAAAAACTTAACAGAAGGTCGACAATTCTATAACGTCAACTTTTTTCTAGTAATCTACTAAAAACTTGAGTATGTAACATAATAATATTTTTTAGCAAAAACCTAATGATCCTCCCACAATTTCTAATTAATTAAACACCCTACTTGATTTGGTTCCAAAATCTTAAGTTTAGTTAGACAAAAAGAAGGTTAGGTTTCTATAGATATTAATAATCCCAGAACATAAAAATATTATGGATATAACTTTTTTAATTCTTATCTGAGGTTAACAATAAATGTAAATATTTTAGGTAAAAAAGTAACTAGTTTTAGGAAGATATTAAAAATTTCAAAAAAAACTTAATTGTTCTATAAGCTTCTTTATTTCTTAGCCAAATTTAATGTGTAGTACTTTGTTTTATAAAAAAATTTATTTAATTTAAAAAGTTATTTACAGGTTTTGTTAAAAGACGCTTTATTTTTTGAGTTATTAATAAAAATCAAAAATTAGTCTTCCTTTATTTTTCAAAATAAATAATTGGATTTATTACAGTGTAATATATTTTAATTTAGCTAATTTTAGTTATATAGAAGCATAATCAGTTGAATTATAACCAATGCATGAAATTTGACCGAAAATATTTGGTCAATTTTTATTTTTTTTTTAAATAAAAGCACTCGTGCATGACACTAAAGAAAAAATCCCTGCGGTTTCGGGATTAAAAAAATAAATTGACTGAACACCAAATTTTTCCAAAATTTCCATTAGAAAATATTTTAAAACAGTATATTATCTAAGCTTAAACGTCAAAAGTGTCCCAAGGATATTAATTAATATTAATATCCACTTATTAATTTTTTGAAATTTACAGTTAGAAAACAAGAGAAAGAAACCTGCACAAATTACATTGGAAATGGCTTTCTGTTAAATGTCATAACTTTTTTATATGTTATAGTGCTCGATTAACAAAGCACAAAAATAAAAAAAATGAGATAGGGAGCAGGATTACTTTCTGAGATATGGAGCTTTAAAATTGACGTGTTTTTACGCTATATTTTTGGACATGGTCCAAATTTTTTTCGACAACTTTGCTAATTACCGCCGAAATAAAATGATTCGAATCTCCATTTGTCTGGAATTAAATACCCCTTCCACCCATATAAAAACGTTTTTATATGGTTTCTTTGGTACCACCAGAAAAGTCACTGATTTTTAGGTTTTAAAAAAGAAAGAAAGCGACCATTTTTAAAAAAATTATAATTCTCATTTTCTTTTAAAGGAACGCCAGATTTTCAAAATTCTCACATATTTCATTAGAAATAATGTCACTTAGCTAAAGAAAAAATTTTAGCTTGAGTGGTACCATAAATTTCAAAAATGGTAGGCACTTTTAATGTTTTTTAATTTTTTCGATATTCAAGAAATACGAAAAGTGATTTTAAATATATTATAGGTAGGTTATAAACACTTTTTATGGACAAATCCAATCCAAAAGCTTAATACGAATAGGTTGGTACCAATTAGTACCTATTAGCACCTGTATTTGACTAATCAAATTGCTCGTGTGGTATATGGTTTTTGACGAACTTGGGGTCGCCGGTAACGAATTTGATAACATTTTTCCGGTTACTATTACCGTTTTTCCACGAGAAAAAAAAAGAAATAGGCTTGACAAAGTCAAACTTATGCTGAAGAAACGGCGATTTGTTGCCAGATAATTTTACGCATTCTATTGGCAAAACAGTGTAAAAAACCAGAAAAATGTTATCATTTTCGTTACCGGCAACCCCAAGTTAGCCTAAAAGCATATAACACACGAGCAATTTGATTGGTCAAATACAGGTACCACTGGATATCTATCGGTACCAACATATTCGTATTAAGCTTTTAAATTGAATTTGTCCAGAAAAAGTTTGTATAACCGATCCATAAATTATTTTAAATCACTTTTCATATTTAACTAATATTTCAGAAATATTAAAGCATTAAAGGTACCTACCATTTTTCCAATTAATGGTACCACTCAAACAAAAATGTTTTTTTTAGCTTACTCTCATTATTTTTATTAGCATATGTAAAAATTATTAAAATCTGGCCGTTTGTTTTAAAGAAAATAAAAATTGTATTTTTTTTTAAAAGCGGTCATTTTCTTTCGTTTTTAAAATTCACAAATAAGTCACTTTTCTGGTGGTACCAAAGAACGCTTAAAGAAATATTTTTACATGGATGGAAAGGGTATTTCATTCAGGACCAATCGAGAAACGAATCGTTTTATTATGGCAGTAATCAACAAAGTTGTGGGAAAACAACTTGCACCATGTCCAAAAATATAGCCTTAAAACACGTCAACTTTAAAGCTTCATATCTCAGAAAGTAATCCTGCTCCCTATCTCGTTTTTTTATTGTTGTGCTTTGTTGATCGAGTACTACAACATATAAAAAAATTATGACATTTAGCCGAAAGCCATCCCCAATGTAATTTATGCAGGGTTCTTTCCAGTAGAAATATAACTAGTGCATCAAATATTTCCGTAAATTTTTCGGAAATTTTATCTGAATCCAATTTTTGAAGAAAAGCATAAGTGCATAGTGCGTGAAAACAATTTTTCTTTGGTGCTACGCACGAATGCTTTTCTTAAAAATCTGGGCAAAACATAAATTTTATAAAAAAAATTCATTAATAAGTATTTTACGCAGGTGTTATGTTTTATTAAAAAAGTTGAGTTATTATAATCAAAACATACCCTTAGATTAAAAATAAGTAGAAATTTGGTTGAAACCTCACAATTTTATTTTGTTCTCGGGTTAAGTTTGGAAGATACGCATGCGTACTTGACCAAAACACACGTTACGTCGAGATACGTGCAGTGGCCTATAGTCCCTACTAATAAAACAACAAGTCTGAATTACATCCCTGCTTCTCGATCGTTCAAACGGGGGGATGGTGTACCACACAGAAAACAAACAATAACTAAAAGGAAAAATCAAAAACGGTCAAATTAGCATTAGTTAGAATACCTACACTTTTTGCGACAGCTATAAAACATTTTTATTTTGTTAGTTAAGCTACAACAATATTAAAGCCGTAATTTTTATGCATTCAGGCAATTTTTGTTCATTCCCCGGATGTTTATGCTAGATCGTTCCGGGCGCGTCTCCGGGGAGTTTTGAGTTGCTCTCTTTCTTTTAATTTTGGCAACCGGGACACGTACGTATAAATTTATTACTATTCAACCCGTTGCCGAAACTTAATTTCATTAGTCTGCATTGTTTAAAATTGAAAGCCGAGAGCGAAAGAGATTAGTTAATTTATCATGAAATTCACCGAATTTCCCTATTTTATACTAGAACGGCTTTTGTGCACTTCAATCCGATTGTGCGTGTACCAAATATTGCCTCCAGTTATTTAAATTGATTTTATAACCCTTTCAGGCCTCTTTTCGACTAAGAACAAAGCCAAACGTGCCCCCGATAGTAAATGGATTTAAGGAATCGTTTTGTGTTTTAGTTTCGCTATGACCATGGATTTTAACTGGATCATGTGGCGACACTTAGGCTGGAATTTATAGTCGATCCACAAGGCCTCCTCAAGGCTGAGTGGTTTTTGAGGATCCCCTAAGGTCGGAAATGCATTTTTTTTCAAACGACCGGAAAATAGCTACTTTCCGTATGATTTTTCGTTCGAACATTATAAGGCATGTTCTTTTGAAATATTTCCACTTTCAGGAAAGGACCTTTTTGTTCAATTTTCCGGTCCCTTTTCCAGTCCCATTTTTGGCCAAGTTGGCTATGACTTCTTGTTGAAAGCTTTTAGCTTTTGTTTTTGTGGGCAGTTTTGACACTTCTTAAAATTATTTCAAAAGTTTTGTTTACAAAAATGGACTCAGATCTAGAAAATGAATTGAATCCGGAGGAAATAATAGAAGCTGCTTCAACAGTCATATACACCGATAAATCAACCACACATTTTTAATTATCAAAGTAAGTATACTTTAAATATCGGTAAATAAAGAACAAACCTATAAATCTGCCTCTTGTGAGTTCTTTTATCATTATTTTGCTTGATAAGTTGGCCATGGTCGGCCATAACTGGTCGTCAGTCCTCAATGAATTAGCTGTGTGAAGCTAATAGGCACTACACTATAATTTTTCTAATGTTTTTCACAATTTTGCACAAGTTAAAAATACAAAAATCATTTTTAACCACAAAACTTTACTTGTTTTTGTTTAGATTTCACCTTAAAAACTACAGGCGTTAGCGGCAATGGCTATCTGGCCAACAAGAAGCAGAAAACATTAGGGGAATGTTCATAAATTATGCAATACGAATAGGCGTTGACGAAAGTGATAGGTACTAAAATGTTTTTTCTGATCGTTTGAAAAAAAAGTACGTACGATACACGACCGGAAAGTGCCTTTACAGGAAGCCTTAAGTTTGAGTAAAAGCCAAGGTAGCTCGGAAGCTACCTTAATGAGGCCTTGGTTAATGTTTTTCAGGTTAGGTTTAGGTTTTATGTGTTGTTGATGATATGATTTTTGAATAGTAGTTTTTTTTAGGTTCTTTTTTTGCTGAATATTGGACAAACTTCAAGGCTTCTTGGACTACTACTTAGGATGTGGTAGAAGTAGAAAAACCCCTCTCACCACATCAGCGAGTTGAAAAAATATACCTCAGAGACTTTGACAACTCTTTTGAGAGGTTTTCTGAAAAGACGTTCAAAAAACGATATTGGTTTTCTAAAAATATATGTCAAGATTATATACACCCAATTGTACATGATGAATTAAAAAAAGATAATAGAAGAGGGCTGTATTTCGTTATTTCGTCCCATGCCCTTTGTTTTCTTTGAAGTGATGTGGCATGCATCTGTTTTTTTTTTTTAATTCCAAAATGGAAAATTTTGCCATTAGTGAGCACAAGTACTCCTTTTCCTCATTGGAAAAAGGAGTTCTACTCTCCTTTCGTTTTTACATGGCTTATATAGCTTTAAAAACTACAACATGCAATTTAACAAAATCAGTAAAATCACACAAACTAAAAAATAACCTAACATTCTTGACAACCACCACAGTTCACCACAAAAAAATCCTGTTTTGGCTCAAACCCGACAAACAAATTTTTGAGAAAATTACATTAAGAATGCAATTTTTGAGTTAATTTAAACTAAAATCGTGAGTATAAACGATATCATAGAACCGCAGGCGAACTTTTTAAAGAAAATTGCACTAAAAATGAAATTGTAAATATATCAATGGTTTCAAAGCGCAGCAGGCGAAAATTTTTTAAGAAAATGTAATATAAAAATATCAAAGGTGTTATAGCGCCGCAATTTATGCCCTACTTTGGAAAAATATCGCCACACTTGTTCATTGCCTCGAAAATGTTATCGGGTATGTTTTGATTTGAGCTTTTGCCTACTTCTAAACAATATTGTTTCCAAATACTGAGTTCTCCCAATAAAAGTTCAAGAATTTGTGTTTTGAATTAATCAAGCAGTTTATCGTATTTAGAAACGACTTTAGTTAATTTTGCCTTGATTTTGGCTTCACGTTGTACAAAACTTGGTATGAATATGTTTAGGTCAAAAATACTTTTTTATGTCCAAAATGATTTTGTCTAAAACTTGTTTATAAATTAAATAGAAATTCTATAATACTGTTCTGTATTTCCAATATCGTGGTTTTCGCGGTAAGTACTTCATGGGTTTGTTTATTCTTGGTGTGACGAATTGAAGCTCAAACTATCCCAAAATACTGTGGAGGAATTATAGAAGTCTTTAGAGCAGAGTTGGCTGCCCAGTGGATAACCGAAAAAACCCACTTGGATTTTTTTTTGGGTAAAACCCATTTAAAAAAAAACACGTAGCGCTTTTTTAAAAGTGGATTTTTTCATTATTAATAAAATAAATAAACGTCAAAAAAGGTATATTATTACCAGTCATTTGAATCTGATCGTAAGATTCGATAAACTTGGACCAGGTGCAAATCTTTTTCTAATCCCAAACAATTTCTTATTTTATTATATTCCAAATAATACCATGTCTTTCAATGAATGCTGCACTAGCTGGGCAACAATGCAAATTATAAAAAAAACCGATTCTGGTTCAGTATTTGCAGACTCTACTTTTATTACTGGATTTTAAAACCTCAGTCCATTCTGAAGCACTCTTTCTAGCGCTACTCTTAGGAATTTTCCTTTTAAAAATGGTTTAGTGTTAATAACCTCCAAAAAAACCAAAACTTGAATCGTATGTGTCATACTTTTTTTTGTTTTATACTTTTCTTTAAAGTTTTAGCCATAATGTAAATTCTTAATAAGAGTATTGCATGATTTAGAGTTTAATTACTTACCTATTTATAATAACAATTGCTTTGTCAATGAAATATGTTTATTTTGAGACAATAAAGCTTATTGAGATTGAGATTAAGAAGTAAGCAGGTACTTGCAGTGTAGTAAATACACAAACTTCAACAATAATTTTTTAAAGGTTTGTTTATATTACGTATATAAAAAAAGCGCTGGTCAAACTAAACCAAAACTGCTTTGAATTATTAACAAACAAACAAACTGTCGCTTTCTATATTTCACCTTTCTTATGTCGTATTTTATAGTTGATAAACGATCGCGAGAATAAGTCCTTATTTTAAAGAAGAACTACAATCTGTATATAATTTAAAAAAAAAAAACATAAAAAATCCAATAAAACTCATTTGTAAAACATAAAAAAGCCCAGCGGGTTGGGTTTTATATAAAAAACCTGGGTTTTTTCCAACCCTGCTTCAAAGGAACATTCTACAATTTCTCGTTTTTCCCCAAAGACTTCAAGGTTACCACCAACATCTTTGTTGTCTACTTTTTTCTGGGCCCCCCCCTGGGACAAACGGTATTGTCCGATAAAAGTAAAGTTAAAATATGAATACTGTTTTTTACAAACCAAACTTTATATGAAGATCCAAAAATATAAGGTGGAAAAAAAAACCGGGCATTTTTTCTTCGGCTGCGCTTTTGCTACCGTAAGCCCCCCGCCAAAATTTTAGTGCCATAAAGACACGTCTTTGTCGTGCACAAAGAGGTATCACTTCTAAAAATCGGACAAGAAGTAATAAACCTCAACGCCAACGAAGTAAGTAGTGTTTTAACCCTTTGTAAAACATAGGTCTAAAAACCTCTAGTTTTTGTTCTACTAGGGATTTGTTAAATCTCGTTCGATTCTTTAGATTATGAGCTTTGCGGGAAGCTACTCTGGCCTATATAATCTATCTGTCAAATTTGACATTTTATGAAAATCCGTAATGGCGCATGCTTTTGAAACTTAGATATTTTTCACTCCTTCCTGCCAAACTTTTTTGTAAACCCATATACCTAATTTTAATTATCCGGAAAGCCATGTCTTTTTAGTGTAAAAAGAGGTATCATTCGTAAAAATCGGAGAAGAACTAAAACAGATTTCCTTAACAAAAGAGGGCAGTTTTTAGACCTGTGTAAAATAGATAAAATGCAGAAAATTTTTATTTTGCTGATTTTTTTAACTTATCCGAATTTGTTATTTTATACAGAGTGTCCAGAAAACTAACATGACATGGCAACTTAGACAATGGCGTATTAGATTGGATTTAATAGAATAGTGTTTTTAAGTGCCCCGTTCACAGGGTCAAAAAGGGCACCTCTTTTGTTAAGCAAAGCTTTTTTAGTTCTGGTTCGATTTTTACGAATGCTTTGTACACTGAAAAAATGTGGCTGAATGATTGAAATCAGGTAAGTATATTGGCTTACAAAAAATTCGGCAGAAAGGAGTGAAAAAGCTAAGTTTCAAAAGCATGCGCCATTACGGATTTTCATAAAATGTCAAATTTGACAGACAGTGTATATAGGTTAGAGTCTTAGCTTCCCGCAAAGCTCAAAATCTAAAGAATCGGACGAGATTTAACAAATCCTTAGTAGAACAAAAATTAGAGGTATTTAGACCTATGTTTTACAAGGGGTAAAAACAACCCTTAATTCGTTGGCGTTGAGCTTTATTACTTCTTGTCCGATTTTTAGAGGTGATACGTCTCTGTGCTAGACAAAGACGTGTCTTTATGGAAAATGTCTAAAATCGAGTTCAGTGGCGCACATAGAATTTTGGCGGGGGGTGTTAAAAATGGGAAAATTTTAAAATCATGTGCTATCTTGGATTTTAACGAAATGTCAATTTTGAGAAAAGTTTCATATAATCTGAAGCTTTAGCTTTTCGCAGAAACTAAAATCACAAAAATCAAGGTAGCAAAAGTGCAGCCGAAAAAAAATGTACGGTTTTTTTTGGCCATTTGCAAAGTACACTTATTTTTTATAGTTTTTCGAAACCTGAAAATAAGTATTATACATAGAATATCAGATTGTACCCCTTATATCTAGTTTTTGACATCAAAGGTATATTCCCAAATGACGAATTGAATTTGTCAACACTATATCTCGCTTATTATGAGAGATATTTTAATTTTATAAAAGCACGATTAATAAAAATGTAGTTAAAAACAGGTATTTAATATCCACGGTCAATAGGGAAATATTCGAGTGAGTTGAAAGAAAAGGAGTGCAGCACTGGCGCTCCACTTCTTAACACAAGCTTGTCTCAACAACGCCACTCCAAAGCCTTTCTAAATAAAGCAGACAAACGAAGGGCACTACCAAGAAACGGCCTAAGAATAATCAGAGGCCATTCCCGACTTACCATTTATATGAAAGAAGCTGAGTGACCAAAACACAGATCTGTAGATTCTGTGGAGAGCACGAGGAAACGCCAGTAATCACTCAGCTGAAATAGCACATCGTATCTCACTGAACACTCACCAAATAGACTGATTTCCTTAGGTAAAGAAATTATCCGTTGAAATTATAAATAGCTATGAGCCACAATAGACCTCTTTCGCAGTGGAGGAACCGCAATAGTAACATTTATTTTGTTTATACGAGCCTCTTAAAGCACTTTTATGTAAGGATGGTTTGAAAATTTTGTCGTATAAACACCACTAAAACTGTTTTAAGCACTAAATCAATTTTAATTTAAAGCGATTTACGAAAAAGGTTTATTGCTTTAAAACATTTTAGGGTCAGTATAATAGTTATTTATGTATCTAGGTCTTAAATATAACGTTTAACGCCCGCGGAGTGAAATAAAGACCCGAGCCGGTAGGCGAGGGTTTTTACACGCTGAGGTCGTTAAACGCAATTTAGGAACAAGATACATACAGTTTTATGCACAACCGTGTTTTTTAGGAGAAAAAAGACTTCATGAATTAATTACCCACAAAAAAAATTGTTGGTCTAAAGCTCTCTAATATTTTGACAACACACGAATCACTGTCAGTAGAAGAAATTTGACAAAAACATTGAATAAAGCTCCTAGCAACACGTGGCAACTAATTAAACAAATTGAGCGTTTCTTCTAAATTTTCAAACAAACTTCATTGTTTTCGCGATTTAAATGGATATCGGTGAACAGAGTTCACCAAGTCTCCCCAGGGAAATCCTGGATGCCGTCGAAGAAGCGAAGAAAAAAATTTTACCCGCGAAATATAGAAAACTTTACGAAAAGGTATATATGTGGTGTTCAGAGAAGAATATTGCTGAAAGTGAATGCCTAACCTAAAAGAAGACACGTTGGTAGCGTACTTCAACGAAAAGGCGAAACGAAACAAGCCATCTTCCCTTTGGAGCCATTACAGTATGTTGAAGACCACTATTATAAAATTAACTCTGTGTTTCGGACTTCCATTATCTATATTTTATTTATACACGACGTTTCGATCAGAGATTGTACTGATCGAAACGTCGTGTATAAATAAAATATAGACAATGGAAGTCCGAAACACAGAGTTAATTTCAAACACATCATTGTCTCAAACTTTCAAACCACTATTATAGTTTTAACAACAACGTCGACATTAGTAAATATTCAAAGCTCATAGCTTTTTTGAAGCGGAAGAACGAAGGGTATAAGCCAAAAAAGTCAAAAATTTTGAGCAAATCCCCTTATGAATTTTGCTGGAGCAACTGCATCTTTAATTTTAAGTTGGATTGATTTTTACCTATATTTATGCAATTTGTTTATTGTTGTTCTTGAAATAAAAATTTAAAAATAGAACAAAAGATTGCTTTTCGTTGCTGTTAAATCTATGAAAAACTGAAAAGAACATATCTAGGTAAAAAATCTCTTTGTTTTGAACGAACAAAATGCAAGCCAAACAGAAAAAAGCAAAGTTACTATCAAATTACAGCAAAAATCACTTTAGTGCCTGCGGGCATTAAGTGAGCTCTAGGGCGTTAAATTGCCACTTATCGCTCTAAAACGAGGGTGGCAAAAGGCATTTTAACGCCCCGTTGTGCATAAACACTTAAAAAGTTCGACCTAAAGAAATACTCAACTCTCGTTTTACTGAAAAATATGTTGTTAACTTAGTTTTTTTATTTGTTTTCTTTTTAAACTGATATTTAATTAAATTTGATGAATGACATAAAACCCTTTGAGAAAGCGATTTTATTTAAAACGGTCCTTATATAAAAGCGTTTTTAGGTGCGTATAAACTTAGTACTGGTAAAAAAGCTGACCCAACATCCAAACGTTTGCTTGTTCAGTATCCAAACCTTGATGATAATTTTCCCATCAAACCATCAAAAATATGGGTAGATTTAATTAGAAAGACGTGAAATTTTAGGAAGCCATAGAAATAAATTAATAGTTTGATCAAATTTTTCACCGGCAAAATCCGAGTCAACAGACAAACATGAAAGTAATAATAACTAAAATATACTTAATATCACTGACTGAAAGACAGCGCAGTCAAAACTGGTGGGTTTGAAAGCATGAACTTTGCACACTAGTCCTTTTTATAACGTATCTAAGAATTAGGAAAGCACTTTTGGAAAATCGTCCCTGGGGAGATAAAAGTTTGTATGGAAATTCCTCATTGTTGAAGTTACAAATATCGGACACACAAGTAAAAGTAATTGAGTAAGAGGTTCCAAGCAACAATTTTCTGACCAATGATCACATACTTCACCTAAATGGACGTTAATTTGGGTGTATAAATTAGTGATCTTGAGACGGTCTTACATATTGCGACAAAATTCCGTTGCTTTAACGTTAGATAATACTGCAGTAACATTGTTACCGTCTGCCCAACGTTTAGCCGACTTGTCACGCGTTGGTGCATTTTCTAGTAAACCAGTGATGTCGTGTAGACGTTTTTATGAGACTCTAGTTACGTTCTGCTGACGTATCAACGCCTAAACAACTTTCACATTACGTGAACTTGCGACGTCTTCCGGCTGGAGTTTTGACGAACTTAAGTACCCTTTTGTTGTGAAGAAGAAAAGTTTCCAAAGGAACTAATGACATTATATTCTCCTTCTCTGCCGCAATTATGTACGACAGATCGCTCTATCTTTCTCTAGATTTTAAATAACTGACTCAACGATGACATTATCCTACAAGTATATGGGCGAAAGAGAAAGACTGATGCTCTTTAAACAGTGATGTCTGATCCACAGCTTCACTTCTTGCCGCTCACTAAAAATACTTTTTGCTTTTGCTTCCAATAAGTAGGATCTTTGAAGTGTTCTGCCATATTTGAAAAAAATAAATTTTATTTCACAGTTCACCGACCATTTAATTAGAAAAATCGAATAAAAAGTAAGTTTATGGGGATTGTCAACTGTCATCGGCGGAATTGTTGGAGCGTTTTCCAGTCGCATGTTGGGTTGATAGTAACCAACGGTCGTGTCAAGAGGTTCATGTGGGAATGTTTGACGACTGTAGTCCATTTACGTGTATTTTTTGGGATCCTCATAATATTAGCCATTTTTGATGCCGTCGTTTAGGTTCGAAGTGGCCGCCATTGTTTATATTTACTAATCACGGCAAAAAATACTACAAACACCATTGAATGGCATTTTGGAGACGTTTTATGTTCTGGCCGAGATAGGTATTTGACTATGGAAGGGCTTTAGTAGCATCCATTTTTTTTACATTAAAAAAAGCAATATTTTTCGTTTAAACACAAACAAATCAAAGGCGCGCTTGTTTTTTCATTCCTTTTCTAAGCATATTTGTCAGTAAACCGAATTGCGTTTTTAAATTTTGCTCCCATAGTGGCCATATAAATACTATTTAATAAACGGTAATTATCAAATTATAATTTTTTAAAGTGTATAAAAATAAGTTCATTTTAGTATCCGAAAATCCCAAAGTTTTAGATGGGCAACATTTTGGTTAGTGAAGCACCACCAAAAAATCAATAACAAAGAGGGCGCTAGTGTAGTCATTTTGGTTCGTATTTTACGACGTAACAAGAACGATTACTATTTCGACTCCAGTCACTTCACAACGACGTAAGGACTCAAAAATTATACACCATTTTGGTGTAAATCCGGGTCGGCATGTTGGCTAAAATGACGTCGCGTCATAACCTCGGGTCGCATTTAACAACGTCGCTACGCCGTTAAATTGCTGCGAACAAGATATCAATAGTAAAACTAAGTTAGAAATTAATGAATATATACTGAATGAATAGTGACAGCTCGGCGTAGATGATTAAAAAAGGGAAATAACTATTATGCACACCGGGCGTTAAAATGTCTTTTACCGCCCGCGTTTTAGAGCGATAAGTGGCACTTTAACGCCCTAGAGCTCACTTACCGCCCGCGGGTTCAAGAGATTTTTGCTGAAATTTGATAGTAATTTCTGTTTTTTCTATTTGGCTTGCATTTTGTTTGTTCAAAACAAAGAGTATTTTACCTAGATATGTTTTTTCTTCACTTTTTTCATAGATGTAACAGCAATGAAAAGCAAGCTTCTGTTTTATTTTTTTAATTTTTATTTCAAGAACAACAGTAAACAAATTACACAATTATAGGTACAAATCAATCCAACTGAAAATTAAAGCGTTCTTCCACTTCAAAAAATCTACGATCTTTCAGAATTTACTAATGTCGACGTTGTTGTTCAAACTAATAGTGGTCTTCAACATACTGTAATAGCTCCAAAGGGAAGACAGCTTGTTTCGTTTCGGCTTTTCGCTGAAGTACGCCAGCAAAGTGTCTTCTTTTAGGTTTAGTAATCCACTTTCAGCAATATTCTTCTCTGAACACCACAAAAAATAGTCCTTATATATCTTTTCTTAAAGTTTTCTGGATTTCGCAGTCAAAAGGTCCTTCTTTGCCTCTTCGGCGACCTCCAAGATTTTTCTGGGGAGACTTGGTGAACTCTGTTCCTCGATATCCATTGAAATCGCGAAAACAATGCAGTCTGTATAAAAATTTAGAAGAAACTACTCAAGTGACGCTCACTTTGTTTATTTGGTTGATACGTGTTCCTAGGAGCATTATTCAATGTTTTTGTCAGATTGCTTGATTAAAAAATTGACATAAATTACCTTCCAAAAAAAATGCATAAAACCTCATAAAAACACACTTGAATTTTATTAGTTTTTATAAGGTCTATGAGCTTTTGTGAGGCAAAACTAGGATTATAAAAGTTTGTAAGAATTTATGAGGTATTTCTTTAGTTTTGGTAAGAATTTATGTGGTTTCATATGTGTGTTTTTGATCTGATTCTATAATCAGTCAGGTTTATAAATATTTATAAAATTTGTTAAGTGCAGACATTTTGTTAAAGATATTTTACGGTTTTATAAAAGCACGATTTTCTAAGAGATTTTATAATCAAACCGACACATCAACTTTTTTGGGTTTCTATAATCACATTCTTTTTTTTATGAAGAGGATTGTATAAACCCATGTTTTTATATTTTTCTGATAGATTTTATAGTCAAACCAACTCATAATATTTTATGGGTTTCTATGATTACATTTTTGTCTTTTTTTTAATGTTTTAAGAGTTTCTAAAAAAAACGTTTTTTGATGAGATTTTGGGATATTTTATCATCAGGCCAAATCATAGAATTTGACAGATTTCTATGTACATTTATAATTTTCTAGGAGTTGGTAAAAACAATTTCTTTAGTCAGACAAACTTACAACATTTTATAGATTTTTATATATCCACCCTGCTAAAAAAAACCTCATTAAATTTAATAAAAAACATAACTGATTTTTATCAGTTTTTGCGACCACCTGAAAACTAATTAAAAAAAGCTATACTGAATATACTTACTTACTTCTACCAAGATCCCATCTGATTAAAAATTCATAATCTCCCTAATAAACTAAATCTTTTTCCCCTCCACTTCCCTCATTACAGGGAGGTGGGTACCTGAGAATATCATATTATTGTATTTTCACCGGAACTATAAACGCATACCAAATTTGAACACAATCGGATGTAGATAAGTCAGTTAAAATCGGTTAGCAAGACAAGACCGAAAATCGTTCATCTTGAATCCGCCATATTAAATTTTCAAAATCTGATCAAAAATTCGTACTCCTTATCCCCAAGAGCCCCCGTATACCAATTTTGGTCGAAATCAGACAAACTTAGATATTTTCCCCCCTCCACTCCTCTCCTGGAGGTAGGGGTAGAGTGCTTAATAATGACATATTATTGTATTGTCACCGGAACTATAAATGCTTGCCAAATTTAAAAGCAATCTGATTAGTTAGTTAAACTTGGTCGTCCATCCTGAATCGGCCATATTGAATTTTTTTTAAAATCTGATTAGAAATTAGTTATCTCCATCTCCAAGTGCCCTGACACATCTAATTTCAACGAAATCGGGCGTACTTCAACTGTACCCCCCTCCACCTCCTTCGAGTAGGGAGGAGCTGTCAATTTCATCACACTATATTCATGTGTTATCACCGCAACTATATAAGCGTACCAAATTTGAAGCCGATCGGATGTCGGGAAGTTGGTCAAAATTAAGTTGCAAGATTCCACCAGAACAAACATATCTTGTTCGTTACATAGCTATAGATAGATACATTGCAAGTTAAATAAAAGCTTGTAAAAAAAATAGTTTTTGGCTTATGAAATCTCATAGAAATTTATCAACATCTCTCCCACAGCTCCTGGCAAGCACAAGGAGTGTTATTGTATTATAGTGGGTTAGGTTGTCGTAGTTTATAGTTTAGGTTAGGTTAAAGTTTAGTTTGACTGTATAAGAATCTCTTGCATTACTTCGACTACTATTACTACTACTACAACTACTAAAGTTGAGCTGTAATTTTTATTTTCGAATGTTACAGGTAGATCTTATAAAATCTTATAAACTTTTATGAGGAATTGTCATAATAAAAATCATAAAATATTGTAAACTTTTAAAAGCCAACTGGCTGATAAAATATGATGAACTCCTATGCGGAATTTGTGATTCACTTTCACTGGTCAAAAATTATAAAATATCGATCATAACTTTATATGAGCATAGATTATAAAAACTTATGATGTTTGATCAGTTATTTGCTATGATCTTTTATGAGGTATTTTGACAGGGTAGAATGGCCGTCCGCTTACTAACAGTAATTCGTGTGTTGCCAAAAAATACTAGAGAGCTTTAGACCAACAATTTTTTTTGTGGAATAATTCCAGAAGACTTTTTTCTCCTAAAAAACACGGTTGTGCATAAAAAATTGTATGTATACATACAATGTTATCTCGTTCTTAATTGCGTTTAACGACCTCAGCGTGTAAAAACCCTCGCCCATCGGCTCGGCTCTTTATTTTCACGCCGCGGGCGTTAAACGCTGTCTTTACGACCTAGACACATCAATAACTATAATATTTTGGGGTAAAAATTTCTACAACTCTAAACTAAAGAAGATACTCATCCGTAAACCTCCACCGTACTATCAGGGCATGCACTACTGATTTATTAATATAATTACACCAAATTGGTTTCAAATATATAAATTTATATTTTATACCAATCCGATGCACATTTGGGGTGGTCAGCCGAAATCGCGCATTCTGGAAATACTAGCGTAGCAATTTCCGTTAATTTATGTGTGCAGCACGATCTGGGGTTTGCTACTGACGTTGTTGAAACATTGAGAATGTTTGGTGTATCCATCAATTATGGAACATAATGCAAATTCGATCCGATATTGCAGGCCTTTGGATTCCAGAGCTCGGTTCGCAATGTTGGCTGATTGGATAAATTGTTCATCGTTCCCACGGAATAATGTTTACCGTGCTCACCGTATTGTATCTAGTGACCTTTGCATGTGTGCTAATGTACAAAGGCTTTAATCAGTGCTTGCATGGAGCAAATATACGATACGAGCGAGTCAAAACGTCATAGTAATCAGTTTTGATTAGATTTTAAGCCGTCCAGTTTTCATTGGCCGACACAGAGTTATCTTTACCCTGTGTGTAAGCCACTATGCCAGCCATCGTTAACACTAACAAGTATTCATCAACGCGTCGGTCGCGTCGCCACTTTGTGCTTGCATTGCCTAAAATAACTTGCAATATTTTCTGATGTGAATTGTAAATCGCTGCCCGTGGCTCTATGTTATTTCGACCTAATAAAATAAGATGATTTTTGGTAATCTCTTATATAAGTAGCAAACGGAAAATAAACTTCTATTCTAATGTATTCTATTCTCCAATCACATAATTAAAAAAAAATCTTTCATGTAATATTAAAAAGTAGTCATCTACAGCGCAACATAAATCAGTTTGTGATTTACATGGGTCCCTATAAAAAACCCGAAACCAAATTTGGCAGAAACATAATTTTTCAGAATTTAAAAGAAAATAAAATAATTGGTCCGAAAAAAATTGTCTCGAAAATCAAATGACGGGAAAATCAAATCGCAAGAAAATATATGCATAGCATTAAATTTAAACGAAACATATTTTTATAGAAACACAAAATATCTGAAAATATTTTTAACGAAAGTAATTTAATAGAAACAGAATAGCCACCAATTCAATTGCTACGTTGCCATGCTTACGGCAGGGAAGAGTCGAAGTAAGTAGCGATATTGTATTAATTTACCCCCTTTTCTTCTCTCAACCACCCCGTACCCCCAAATTTTTTCATAATATTGTATTGTTATCGGACCTACATTACTGTTCCAAACTTCATTAAAATCGGTTCACGGGAGGTGTGTCAAAAATGAATCGCAAGATTTGATAGACAGTTAGCCAGAAACTGTGAAGGTAAATAAAATCGTTAAATAAAAAAAAATCCCGGTGTAGTAAATAGAGAAACTTGTCAACTCCTCAATACGGCGCTCTAGAGAATTAAATTTGACGCATGCCCAATAGGGATTCGGATGCATTGTAGTTCTGCTCATTTAAGGATCGGGGATATTATTTTCTATCAATTTGTGATTCGGGTGTTTTTCGTTTATAGAAAATTATTTTCGATACTTTTGTAATTCTGATATTTTAAGGTTTAGGAAAATTATAATCGGTTAAGTTATGTTCGTGTCTTTCAAGGATCGAGTAAATTAAAATTATATTCGTATCCATTATTTTCTGGTTGTTTTAGTAGTAGTAGTCGAAAAGGGGCGCGAAGCCTGGCAAGTATGCTCCCTAGGCCCTTTCTGCGTTACCTCGAGCCTACCCCTAATCCACCGCCTGCACCACTGGTCTGGCAGTCTGTTCATCTGGTTTTACTGTCCTTTTTGCAAAGTCCAGTATTTTATCCCATTTGAGCGTGTGCAGGTCCTCCTCATCCAGGGTCGGGGAACCGAATACCTGGTATCTCATCTTCTGGTATGCCTCGCAGTTCGCTACAACATGTCGAGATGTCTCTTCTTCTGGCCGGAGGCCCGGCAGGTCGACTCATTTTCCACTGCGATCCGAGTCATGTGCTTCCTTAGTCGGTTGTGACCTGTTATGATTCCTGTCAGCAGCGTCCCTTCCTGATCTGCCCAGAAGCCATTTTTGTCTGGCTACATCCGGGCCGTTCACGAAGTCCTTGGTCTGTCTGCATCCTGTTCCTCCTCTCCAAGCGGTCGCCATGGCATCGTTGGCCCATTTATTGAGTCGACTTTGCAATTGCCTCTTGGTTGTTCCTAGGAGTGGTTCCGACTCTACATACTGGGTGCTTGCCCCGGTCCTGGCCAGCTCGTCGGCATTGTCGTTCCCCGTCACCCCCCTATGTCCCGGTACCCACATAAGTGTCACTTGTTTGCCTTCTCCCAAGGATTCTAGTGCATCTGCACATTCCTCCACCAGGGTGTTGTTGATCTTGGGCGCCCTTAGTGCCTTTAGGGCCGATTGGCTATCGGAGCATATATAAACATGCTCCTCCGTACCGTCCTTTATTTCCTTCATGGTTGCAGCCATTATTATAGCATTCACCTCTGCCTGAAAGACCGTGGCTTGCTCTCCGAACGGGTAGCTCTTTCGAACCTCCTGGTCTTCTACGTAAGCCCCCGATCCTGTGGTTTGCTTCTCCGACAGTTTAGACCCGTCGGTGTAACAAATCACGGCGTTTTCCTTGAACTGTTTTCACTCTGCCATAGTTGCCTGTCTGGGATGACTATTTTGTACCTCTTCTTCAATTTGGTCTTTGTGTTTTGATCGCTGCCATTGGTATTTCTCTCTCGGCGATTTGGGCAATCCTAAGATGCCCCGCAGCTTCCCCTCTTCCTCTCCATTGACCTGTATCTCTCAACCGGAGGTGGGTCGCCATCGCTTCTTTTCTGATCCAGATCGGAAGCGGCGGCAGTCCCAGAATGGTTTCGAATGCCTGTCTAGGTGCCGTCCTCATGGCGCCTTTTGGTTGTTTTACTTTTGTTTATATTTCGTTTCGGAAGTGTTATTTTCTGTTCAAATGTGTTTCGGTTTTTGTGAATTCGGCTTTTTTGTGGGTTCCCATTTAGATCGACTTGACTTATCCAGGCTAAGTTGATAAAATCCACTAAAGATCAAGGACAAACCTATGCAATCAGGAACCAGAAACCGTAGAACATGTAATATGCCAATGCGAGGCACTGGATCGCAAAAGGCATCTAATATTTGGGGTAGTTAAACTAGACCCAATATTGACTGGGGACTACTCCATTAAGGACCTATACAAACTTGCGTAGGGGATAAAACTAATGGAGTGGTTAGCCTAGGAACTAAGAGGGTGCACAATAAGCCAGTAATGGCTGCAGTGCAGTGACTGTGGCTTGCCACCTGGCAGGTTAGAGTCACAATCGAGGGGTTTTATTCGGTAGGAATCCGACACTACCCGGGCTCTCCTAGTAGAGGAGAAATGACTCTGGCAGGAAAGTAGTTCCGGCGTCTTATGCAAGATTTCACCTTGATACCCTGGAAAGAAAAGGACAAACATCAACTTAAGTATTAGCGTTTTCGATTATTGCTCTGAAATCACCCTTGCGCAGTCCGACATTGATCCTAAAAAGATTTACCGCTTGTTGCACCATTTTGAAACAACCGGTCGGTTACGTAACCTTTATCTATTTTTTAACCTGAGTTTAATTTTTCGAGTGTTTCACCAACAAAAATTAACTGGTGATTAACTAACACACGTTTAGATTCATATCTTGCAAACTTTACGTTTAAAAAACATCAGTGATTTTTTGACAGTTTCTTGATTATTTTGAGTGTGTCGTTTTGATTAATATAAAATAATAGTAGTTTACATAACAAGCATATTATGATGGTTATTAAACGCGGAGATGAAGCTTGAGACGCGAGCCGCAGGCAATACCAGAAATTATTAAAAAATATGAAACGCGAACACGTCAACAACCTTCATAACCTGAAGTTTCAATGACGTTCTATCTAAAACGTCAAAACAAATTAGGTTACTAAGGGACTGTTGATATATCTTTATAAAAACAATGTTTTTATGGCCACTTGCACCAATCCAAACCTAGAGCACACCTGAATAGGTGCCCCATAGTTCTAAGGAAACCGTAATCCGTCACCTAAACTGAAATGGCAAATTTTAGACGCACTCCTGGCTATGTGAGCAAAACATTCGGCAATGTCGCAAATTCTGTCAAAAAAAAAACGTCATTCCTTGGGTTTTCTGCCATTTTTCTCTGCCTCCGTCGCCCAAATTTTTTCTTAAACAGGTGAAAAATTGTTTTCCTAAAGATATATGGCTGACATTGATTTTTCAGATTTTTCTAATTTATCGCATGTAAAATGTTACAGAGAGGTTATGCATAGAGACAATATTTTTATGCCTGCCTGAGCATGTGTACATTTGTGCTATGTAGTCACAATATGTTTGATATTCTTTCAGCGAGTTGGTGCGGTATGGTAACAAAACCAATATCCTATTAACCCTGGATCTATAAACTTGATGATATTGTTAAGGCTTATTTACTTAACTTTTAATGCATAGTGCTTAATTTTTGACCTCTGTCTTTTAGTATGCTGGAAACAGATAGAGATATAAAATTAATACACATTACGAACTTACTGTTCGACGGTGATGAAAACCTGACCCTTTTTCTTTTGCTGAGGGAAAAAAAGAGACATATTTATAGTATAAGTATATAATCTTGACCGTTGAGTTTATAAATCCGCAGGGCTTACCGGTCATGAGGATACTCCAGCTGATTTTCAATCTGCTCCAAAATTAACATCACGATTGGTTTCGCTAATCTAAACCTTTTGAAAAAAGTTATGTTGCCCATATCCTCAAAATGATTAGACCTGTTGTAAACTTGACGTGGAAAGCCATTCTCAATTATTTCTAAGAACTCCAGATCATCGCCCGACGCCTCCATATCCAAAAAATCCATTTTTACAACGCAGCCACAAAAAAAAGATTGTGGTTAGTTGAATTTTGAGGTTATATTATCAATAGGTAAGGGTAAGGTGGGAGCTAGGGACCCAAAATCGACTACCTAGATTTAAGGCTAACCTAACATGTTTAGGACTCACCTAAACACTTCACCAAATGAAAACTGACACCTACCTAAATTTAGGGGATACCTAGGGCTAGGTGTATCCTAAAAACGTTGGTGCAAGAGGTCATTAGTCCACCATACCAATATGGTATGGGAATAGTGAAATTTTGACTTTTCTTAATTTTATCAAAAATGAGTTACTAACGTTCAAAAACACCTTAATCGACGAAAACAAAAAGTTGTCTGTCGGTCTGTATACACGATGACTCAAGAACGCCTTAATCGATTTTAACGAAATTTGGTACAAAAATCCTCTATCGGCTGGCCATGAACTTATTAACTTTTGGGAAAAGATGGTGGGGGTGAAGAGAAAAAGGAGATAAAATATTTAAAAATTTTTTAACTTTGGAACAAAAGCAAGTAGCGATATACGGTTTTCAGATTTCAGTTTCCATGAATATGGACTACAAATTTTTTCATAAAGTTCAAATTCGTGGGAGCCTTAGTTTCAGAATTATTTAAAATAAACGTTAAAATATATAAAAAAAGTCATAACTTTAGAAGTAAAGCAGCTATTGATATGCGGTTTTCAGATTTTGGTTTTCGTAAATATTACACAAAAATTTTGTTACAAGGTTCAAATCTTTCAAAGCTACAGTTTTTTTAAATGCTTAATATGTCAATTAAACGGGACTTATTTTTGGTTAGGTACTAAAATTATATTGGATTTTTATTTACGTTTAAAAATATCGAAAAATAATTTACATTTTTGCATCAATTAGTGCTCTTATAAAATAAAGTTTCATCGCTTGTCACGGCATCTTGTGGCTTACATCTAAGCTTTATGATTATCCTAGGAGCGTAAATGGTCCATTACAGTCGTGTTGGGACGCTCGTTAAATTGGTATTATTGGTTGGTCGTAAGTAAAAAAAATTAAAATTAGTGAAACTATTGCAGGAAAACGAATAATAGACATTACTTTTCGCAACAACACGACTATTGGAAAACATTTAAATCAATAAAGTGATTAATATTGAAAGAGGCAACCTGGAATAAAATGTATCCCCTATCAACGGGATGTTTAAGGTTTAAATAGATGTTACAAAAACAAGAAAAAAAATCAAGTCGGATAATAGTAGTTTTCACAACTAGTGGCTAAAATGGAGCTTTTTTTTACAAGCATTGGTTTATTTAACGAGCGCAGCGAGGTATTTAAAAACGCGAGTAGAAAAAGCACAGTTTAGCCGCGAGTTGTTAGCACTACTTTTTTAGCACCTTTATCAAAAAATCCAAGGAAAACAGGAAAATACTTTTAAAATTCTCGAACGAAAAGCACTTCTTGCAACTATACACTATAAATCAAGGCGGCCGGTAAATTAAATTAGAATGGTTTCCATAGCGATGTGCCTTTTTACTTAGTGACGTTCATTGTTACGATATTTTAATTTTTGACAGTTTGGTATTTTGGCAATGTTTTTAAATGATTTTTTCGTAAATACCGGGTGAAAACAGGTAGAAATGGCTTCATCTTTAAGCAAGAATAATAAGATTTTTTCAATATTACTATATTCCGCTATTTCTCTTTAATTTTGGGTAAAAAACGGACAGAAATCTTTTTTTTTGCACCCGTGACCAAAAAAAAAGTTTTTTGAATCGGTAGCCAATCAAAAAAGCCATGCTTTGGTTATCTGCAGACAGTTTCTAAAATCATGTTTTTCATGAAAGGTATAAAAAAAAGAATTTACCTATTCTATGGGGCAAAAATTACCTAAACCCGTGTTCTTAGTTTGAAAAATTTCGTAGTTTAGAACAACGTGATCTCTTCACTTTAAGTTATGTTCAGTGGCGGCTTTCGATCTTGGGGGCGGGGGGGGGGCGCATCGGTTTCAATAAACTTCCCCCTCCCCTGAAAGTCAAATCTATACATATCGTAGGTATAAAAAAAAGTCGTTATTCTAAACGACCAAATTTTATTTTTATTTAAAGAATTTCCAATTTTCTAAAGGTTACATGTTCATGAATTTAAGCTTAATGACTAACTAAGACTAAGACTAAGAACAAGATAGTTTAATGCAAAGGAACCCGGCGTGCGGCGGCTGCCGCATGGTAGCACTAATACTCCAAGAGCTGATACACATAGTAGGCTAGGTGTTTTGGTAACCGTAGAAATTTGTTCAAAAGTCATCAGATCTTTGTTTTTGTATCCCAGCAATACAAAGAAAGTGTTAAATAAATTATGGCCCAATATAAAATAGATGTCGATAAGCGGCCACACCTTCTTCGATAAAAATATGTAACGTAATCGAATATTTCGATTCTAAACCTTTATATATCCATTTCTAAATTGTCGACTAATATTAAGATCTTGGTTAGGGACTAAAGTGCTACTTTTAATCCCGCGGGCGAAAAGTTTGTAGCCCGTCGCGACCGTAGGGAGGGCTACAATTCGCTAAGAGATTAAAAGACGCTTTAGTCACGAGGTTTATATACCATTTTATGCACTTTAGGAAAATATTATTGTTAAAATCAAGTTATTTCTACGCCAAATAGTTCGTCGACTACAGGATAGAGTGCTAGGAATAAAATTTTGGCCAAGAGCAAGGACTGTATGGCTTGAATTTCGATAAATTTAATTATAATTTTCCAGGGATTAGTATTTTTTAATCAATGATGGATTAAATTTACTTCTAATCCCTAGGCTGAGGGATTAATTTTACTTTTAGTCTCTCAGGGATTATTTTTTTTATACCCTTAGGGATTAAAAGTGGCAGTTTAGTCCCTAAATAAAAATATATTTAATAAGGATCTAAAGCTGTATTCTGCACTTTGGCAGTTTAGTCTGGCCCCGAATAAATTTGAGAAATCGTCTTCGAACATTTTTTCCAAAAAAGAGAATATTTCATGTATTTCAGATGGTAACAAAAACAAAAAAAAAACTTCAAAAAATAACACCTAACGTCATTTTTTTACTTAAAGTCTAAATTAAATTGGGCGTTTAAGTTAAACGTCGATTAAGACCGCTTAATTGTTAAAAAAGATGCAAAGGGCATTCACCATTTAACCGGCATTTAACGTTAAGCGCCGGTTAAAACTAAATGGCGCAAGAGGTGGTTAAATGTTCGATTAACCGCTGTCACCCGAACTTGCGCTTTCGATTATTACTCCTAACCTGAAACAGATCGATCATGGTTACTCCGTGAATGAAGACGAAGACAGTCGAATCAAAATATTTTCATAACCTCACTTTGGAGTTGTTTTTTTTTTTTTGAGAAAAATAAGTAGAATAGGGAAATTTATTGCTCTTGAGAAACGTTTTTCTTTCTCTACTTGATCAGGAAGTGAGGTGAAGTCCGCGCAAAATATTATTATACACCATACAAGCATCCCAAAATAAAAATACTTTTTAATGCATTAAAAAATAAGTAATTTTTGAGGCAACAGCGTTTTCGATTTTCACTCTTTTTGAAAGCACTCGATAATGGATTTAGGATCACGCGCAGGCAGATCTGTAACGTCACTGCTCTACCCGAGATCGATTTAAGAGTGGAATAATCAAAAACTCTATATGACACACCAATGTTACCAAATTAAGCTTTCAAGATAGTTTTGGTGTAAAGTTGTTCTGGCCTTTATAACTTATAGCAGTTGTCAAAATGAGTGCACCACTAGTGCAGTCATGTTTCATATTACTTTTCGTATTTCATTGACCGAGTTCTGCACTTGAAGCATTTTTTCAGCACGAGCACGAATTTAAAAATAAATCATTCTTGTGAGAAAATCTGGGGTCACCAAAAAATAACACACATAAATAGCAATGAAGACAAATGAAAAAACTTTTTGTGCCTCAAATTCCAAAAATATAATGTTTTGTTGAAAACTAGAGTAAAAATTCAATAAAAAACAATTTAAAAATTCTTTGTTAAAATTTTAAAACATAACAAATTATTAACCAAATGCAAACAGATACCTACCCTGGTCATATTCCATTGCATCAGTGCAAGTTTATGATAGCATGATCTTAGTGCCAGTGCAAAACGAGTGGCGCACCCAGTTTTCCAATGGAAATTGCTATAAAATTAGACCCACTGATATTCGACGATTTTTGAGAGTGCGAAAAGTGTTTATAATTTGAATATACAGATTTGTGTCACATCAATCTGTTTTAAATAGTGCTATTTCTGTCGTTCTGAATAATTATTGGAAGTATCCTTGCTATATTATAAAGAAAACAGGCTAAAGCAAAGTAAGTTAATTAAAATTCATAAAAAACCACTATTCAAAAATCGTGAGGTAATATTTTAAAATCAGTAAATCCAAATCAAAGCACCATCATTTGTTTTCAAACAAAACAAAAGTTTTGCATGAATATACAAACGAAATAATTTCCCAAAGGATATGGCATTCTGATGTTGCAAAAACTTATTCCGGTAACAAAATATCCTGACATTTGGCTTCTCTGTTATTCTGCCCTTTTATTATTACGAATAATAGACGTATCTACATTTTTGAATTTTTCCAACATATATATATTTTGTTCGATTTGTTCAGTTTATCGTCAGCAAGAGTGCTGCTATACAGGATGTAAAAGATATGATAGTCATTATTTAAATGGGTGATAGGAGTGCCAAAACAAACAAAAAAGTTCATATAATATGGGCGTCAAAACTTAGTGGTTCCCGACATGTACGACTTTTAATTTAAACACATTTTGGCAACAATGCGCTTTTAGCTGCGAGAAAATTAAAGGAGATCTCATGATAGAGTGGCGCAGCGCGGAGGGCTACAACGTAAATATCAACAAAAAGTATACCACCTTTAAGATGTTTTTTTTTACATCATACAACTTATTTATTAATTATTTAAAAATAGTAAAAAGCAAAGCAATAAATGTTTAAACAAAAGATCAAAAGATCTTGGGTGAAAATAACGAAAATTCAAATCTGGATGAGGATCCCAAAAGGAACACACAAAGGACCAAAGTGAAAAGAGAAATGATTAAACCATGTTTCGCTCTAGGTAACCAGCGTGAGCTCGTCAGTGGTTCCACTGATCACCCTCCCCTTACATCATTAAACACCATCATACACTTTGATTTCCAACTTTGAATCACTCACAAATAGGCATCGTTCCGCACTCGTACTTACCCAAGTTACCTGATACGGATTCGTCCTAGCGTGTTAATATTTCCAATAGGATTATGCTCTTAAGCCAACTAAAAAACAAAAAAGACGTTAAAAAACCTCCACATCGATTACATCAACCGAAAAGAATCTAAAAGCAAAAGATCAAAAGATCTTGGGTGGAAATAACGAAAATTCATACCTGTATAGCATCCCAAAAGGAACACACAAAGGACCAATTTGAAAAGAAAAATGATTAAACGATGTTTTGCTCTAGGTAACCAGCGTATGCCCGTCAGTGGTTCCACTGGTCACCCTTCCCATACATCATTATTCACCATCATATACTTTGATTTCCAACTTTGAATCACTCACAAATAGGCATCGTTCCGCATTGGTACTTATGCAGGTTACCTGATACGGATTCGTCCTGGAGTGTTAATATTTCCAATAGGATTATGCTAACAAAACAACTAAAAAACAATAAAGTGATTCAAAGTTGGAAATCAAAGTGTATGATGGTGTTTAATGATGTATGGGGAGGGTGACCAGTGGAACCACTGACGAGCTCACGCTGGTTAACTAGAGCGAAACATCGTTTAATCATTTCTCTTTTCACTTTGGTCCTTTGTATGTTCCTTTTGGTCTTTTGCTTTTAGATTCTTTTCGGTTGATGTAACCGATTTGGAGGTTTTTTAACTTCTTTTTTGTTTTTTAATAAATGTTTACTTACCGAAAATTAGTTTTAGCGCCTCGTCTGGTTGCGAAAGTTTATTTAAAAGTCCTTTTCGGTATCGAAATAAAGTTTTGCAATGCAAAGTTTTATTACAAAAAAAAGTACGACCCTTGTCACAAAACTTGCAAAGCTCTTTTTAATTCGTAAAAACTCTTTTTTTATTATTATTTTTTTTTTGAAAACACTCAAAAAAGTACTTCTATTAAGCATTTGTTGGTACACTTGTAGGGCATACTTCCTTTTTTTAAAACTAAAAACACCTGTCAGACAATGTTTAATTTGTGAAAAACACTCAAAAAACCGAACAAAAAATACTTCTTTTAAGTCGCTGGGGAAATCTATCGCGATACATTTGAGCTGCAAGATTTGAGTTTCTGCGAGCTTCACCGTATACTAATAGCATGTCAGCGTATTCCTGATTGGAGAACAATTTTCATTCAGTTTAATTTCACACCAAAACGCAAAAAACTCGCGAAAATAATGTCGTCAGGTAGACCCGCGCGACTCACAACCTTCACAACGAACAGCGGAAGATGCACTATGCACTGTGCTGTAGATAGAAGAGAGGGTCAGAGGCACGATACACCTAACACGGTATGCCAGTGCGCAGGGTCTTGTTATCTCTCTCGCACAATTTGACGTCACGTTGGAATCATAATTTGAAATCTTCAATATCAAGTGTATGCTTTATATGATCTTTTATTTGGAAATATAGAATATTTTGTAACCAGCTGGATTTTGAAAGTGTAATATGTGATGAAATTACATCTTAATACACTATACACATATTTTTATTGATTTTTTCAGTTAAAATCTCAAGGTGTAATTTACAAGGAAAATAATGCTTACTATAAAAATCAGTTTTTTTAAGTATGATTTGAAAGATCAAAGAACGCATCACATATATACAGGGCGAATTTTGAGTTGAGACATTTTTTTCAACAGCGCAGCAGCGTGTAGAAATCCATTAGACCAACCTAATATTTCCAGATTTATCAATACTCAAAAAAAAACTAGCAGGAAGATTACTGTGAATCAGTGGCACTCCCCCCCCCCCCTCCCGAGAAGCCTGATTGTCAGATTTTTACTTCAAATTTAGTTTTTTTTATTATTTATCCTCAACCCCCCCCCCCCCCCCGAAGGCAATTTCTGGGTGCGCCACTGTGTGAATTATGATGATGAATTATATTATTCATTTTTGCACAGCTTTAATTATTGAAAATTTAAAAACTGAAATATTGTTTGTCTATTAGATTTCTAGATGCTGTTGAAAAAAATGCTCTAATTATCTTGTTATAAGAATTCACAATAAACGTTAAAAATATTATACACTAATAATAATTATTAATATCAAACTTTATTTAGGAATTAGGTACGTGTATTAGTATACATAAATATATGAATAATATAATTAATATTTGATTCCTGTATCTTTGGTATACCAATTCGTATTTTTGCACGTAGCCATTTTAGTTTTGTAATTGATATTTCACTGTTATAAATGA
Source organism: Oxystoma pomonae (assembly GCA_963921995.1). NCBI lineage: Eukaryota > Metazoa > Arthropoda > Insecta > Coleoptera > Brentidae > Oxystoma > Oxystoma pomonae. The sequence continues at coordinate 71,686,656 of OY998166.1, read as the reverse complement.
AAACTAGAACATTTAGTTAAACTCTATGATAGTGCTGAACAATAATAATTACAAAAATAGGGCCGAAAAATCAGTGAAATCACAAATTACTTTAGCTCTCAGTGGTAAACAAACAATTCTGATTCCAGCGTGACGTCATGCGCGGCGCGTGTCGAATTTGTGAAGAGAAATCAGCATACCGTGTTAGGTGTATCGTGGACAGAGGTCAGAAGCTCACGTATGCAGCGAATTGCGTTATTGCCAAATCTTTAACTCAAAGGAAATCATTATTACCTTTTTTATATTTTTTTTTAAAGTTTAGAGTATTTAGAGGAAATACTTATTTTTATTTATTTGGAAATGGTTCTATTGTAAAACGCTTAAAGTTAAACAAGATTATTTGGAAAATTCTGGTAGATATAAACACCTAAATTTTTCAAATTTAAAAGTCATTTAGACAAAAATCTGTTGAGTTCTTCCCCATGTATCATATGAACTTTTTGACTTGTTTTGACCCTCCTTTTCATCAGTTCAAAGGATGACTATGGTATTGTTTAGACCCTGTATAGGTAAAAAATGTATTTATCTCTTTCATTATTTGGCATACAAGTTAATTTAATGTAGGTTAACTGGAATAGATGACAAAAGAATAGAAAATAGATATACACCTATTCGAGTTAAGACAATATTATCATGGAAAATACAGGTTTAGCTGACTTTATGTAAATAAAATTGGTAAGCTTATGATACCCCACGTTATAAAATAAAATATGATCCATCCCTTTCGTTTCGTCTTCACACGGTATCAGTTCACGCAATTTCCTGCACTTATCGGCTTCTTATTTATTCTGTCCGACAATATAATATGAAAAACTAATTATTTTATGACCGTTGTATGGATTCAATTTATTAAGATTATTTTTGTTTTATATGATATACATATTTGGGCTAAGATACATAGGAAAAATAGAGGAAAAAATTAAAGCCCAAATTTTTTTTATTAACAAGCTTCGGAAGGTCCACCGTTTAGCATAGTTAACAATTTCTTGCATATTCCTTTTTAGCATTTTAATCAAGATGTTTTAATCTACGAGTACCAAACTTGGCAGGATTGATCTAAGAGCAATGACCTATGCAGAGGTGTAGTCCGATTTTCTTAACTATAGAATTTGAAAATGTACCAAAACTACGCCACTGTTACTGACATATACGAAAAAAAGGTCCCACTTTTCACTGAATCTTTTACTAGATAAAATTGCATTTCCAACGACACCTCCCGCTTGTATTTGCTGCTTCTAGTAATAAAATAAGATTTTTGTCATCAGTCATAATTGGTCCTTTCATTTAAGTTTGAAGGCCGCACGGATAACATGGGTTTATGGCCTACCGTAAAAGTTAATCATATTTTGATATTTTGAAGATATTGTACTTTAGGTGAAAAAAAATGAAATTCTATGAGGATCGTATGTCTGTGTAAGGAGATATGAGCCGTGAAGCGGAGAATTTTTCTCTTAATTTAAAAAGTACTTTGTAGATTTTTGTAGTTGGGGTGTCATCTGGAAGGTACTTGAATACTGCAGAGGGGCGTATCCAGGATTATATTTTAAGAAAGCTTGATTGTCTGGGAGGGTTAATTTAAAAAAAAACATAGAAATTAAAAGTAAAAACTTATTTTAATCCTGTTTGGGGGAACGATTTTTTTCAAGTCTGGTATCGTTTATAAGGTAATGAATTAGTCTACACACGTACTTAGAATTTTGTGTTGCCGTGCTTATGAGGGCCAACAAATTTGCTTTTTAAAAAAATGTAAAATAAGAGTTACACTTTATTTTGTCCTGTTTTTGCTGGTAGTTTTCCGAAAGTTTGGCCTCATTTTAAATCTAATCAAATGCGCTACAGAGATGTATCTAAAATTTTATCTTAGCGAAGTCATAAATACCTGGAGCGGTCCATATAAATTAATACAAAATGTACTAATATTCATCTTATTTAAATGGACTAAGATTTATTCAAGAGGTTTAGGTAAGTTTAAACTAAGTGGGCTTTTACTTTGCTTTGAATAACAATAAAAATTGTTTTTTGTTTTAGAAAGCGACTGCGTATCGAGGAAGCAAAAAGTATGTTTTATTAAAAATAATTATGCATAGTATGATATTAAAGAAGTCTCAATTTATACGTTTCGTTCAAAAATTAAATACCTCACTAAGTTTTTGTTCTTTCTAATATAAGTAATTACCACGCTACTGTTTTTTTCTGACAAAGAATCTAAAATGATAAAAATTTTCTGATTTATTCCCACTAAATCCAACCTAATACCAAAACTTGGCCTATACTCTGTGTCATATTCAGACATTTTTTTTCCAGGTGAGGTTTGAGGTTTCTGGGGGACCTCCAAATCAGTTACGTTAACCGAAAAGAATCTAAAAATAAAAGATCAAAAGATCTTGGGTGGAAATAACGAAAATTCAAACCTGGATGAGCATCCCACAAGGAACACACAAAGAACCAAAGCGAAAAGTGAAATTATTAAACCATGTTTCGCTCTGGGTAACCAGCGTGAGTTCGTCAGTGGTTCCACTGGTCACCCTACCCATTAAATTATCATCATCATTAAACATACACTTTGATTTCCAACTTTGAGTCACTCACAAATAGGCATCGTTCTGCACTGGTACTTATCCAAGTTACCTGATACGGATTCGTCCTGGTGTGTTGATATTTCCAATAGGATTATGCTCCTAAGGCAATTAAAAATCAAAAAAGAAGTTAAAAAACTTCCAAATAAGTTACATCAACCAAAAAGAATCTAAAAACAAAAGATCAAAAGATCATCATCATCATTTCTCTTTTCGCTTTGGTTCTTTGTGTGTTCCTTGTGGGATGCTCATCCAAGTTTGAATTTTCGTTATTTCCACCCAGTTACATCAACCGAAACGTTTAATCATTTCTCTTTTCGCTTTGGTTCTTTGTGTGCCCATCCAGATTTGAATTTTCGTTATTTCCACCCAGAATCTTTTGATCTTTATTAAACGTTTAATCAGTTCTCTTTTCGCTTTGGTTCTTTGTGTGTTCCTTGTGGTATGCTCATCCAGGTTTGAATTTTCGTTATTTCCACACAAGATCTTTTGATAATTTGTTTTTAGATTCTTTTCGGTTGATGTAACTGATTTGGAGGTTTTTTAACTTCTTTTTTGATACTTGCCACTATTAGACACCATTTTTATTAATGTCTTCACTATTTGCTAGTTCACAAGTAGTTCTTGCTGTTGCTGTGAGCTGTTAACCAAAACTTCTTTCAGGGATTTATTTTTACCTTTTTAATTAAATATAAAATTATTCATTTATTTATATTTACTTGGGATGCAAAAATACGAAAAAAAACCTCAAAAACCATCAAAGCCACCAAAAGTCAAATCTTTATTATTCGATCTGAAGTTACTGCTTTAGACGTTCTTTGGACGAATAGTAATTTTCGCAAACTTAAAGCAAAAGGGTAATTGCATTTCAGAAAATAAATAATTGATAATTTTGAATTGTTATTTTTAATGAGATGACAGTAGGTAAAAAATTCCAGGACAATCACATTTTTTTTACTTTGAAGACACTATATAGCATAATATTCTCTTTATTTAAATTTTGGCTGCTATTTCCCTATTGCCAGATCCACAGATTTGCTTTATGCTGCCCGATTCTATATCCATCTTTCTCTATTAGATAGAGATAGAGAGAAAATTTTGAATTTGACAGCTTTTGGATTCGTTTGCTTTCATATTTTACGTAAATGGCCTGCTCCGGCGGAGTCGGGCTTTTTCGCGAAAATATGGAAACAAACTCAATTATAAAGAAACACGTTTTGTTTAGAAATTATCGGTAATTTTGGTGCACTTGTGCCATTGCTTTCGAAAATTGGCAACACCAAATACTTAAGTCTAAGCGGGGACACCGAATATAGACTCTATAGAGGAAGAACAGGAAAATACGCAAAAATGTCGCAAAATAAACGAAGTTCTAATGAGCAAGCACAGCTAATTATATTAAATATATTATTATTTTTTGAGCTTAAGAAAAGACAATTGGCTTAAGGGATTCCTTTGGATGTTGGAAATGTAAATGAAACAACAACAAATGCAACAAAGGTTAGTGTAAGAACCATAAAAAATCTGAAAAAAATGGGCCTAAAAACAACGAAGACTACATACATATACACCGAAAATGTACCATCAAAGGTAAGAGCATATATAATACAATATATATATAATTTAATGTAAGTAGGTATGCCAAAAGCAGCATGCTATGATAAAAACTTTGCATAAAAACTAAATGAAGAAATGTTAAACCATTTTCATTCCAATCATTCTTTTGCTATAAATAGGCTTTAGATGGAAGAACAGCAAGAATCGAGAGAAGAAGAAGAGTCGGCATAGCCTAACTCGGCACTATTTCTGACAGTTCCGCACGAAGGTTGAAAGGTTTCTGACATTTTTGTCAAGGAAACATGTCATCTAAACATGCTCATATTGTGCCATTCTTAAAGTTGACAAATTAAAGTTAATGCCGTCCTTTATTAAAGGCAGGCACAAACCAGTACCCTCTCCAGATAGGCCGATCAACTCATACCGATTTAGTGTCCTTTTATCCACCTTCGCCGCCATTTTCACTCAAAAGTGACAGATAATCCATTAGTTTTCTGTCAAAATGGCCGCCATTTTCACTCAAAAGTGACAGATAATCCATTAGTTTTCTGTCAAAATGGCGGCGAAGGTGGATAAAAAGACACTAAAATGATAAGAGCTGATCGGCCTATGTGGAGAGGGTAATGCACAAACATTATGAAAGTCGACATTACTTTGATAGCAAAGATGACTTATTTAGAGAACAACAATGTCAGAATCCCTTTAAACTTCATGCGGATTTGTCAAAAATAGTGCCGTCTTTATTAAAGACAGGCTATGCCGACTTTATGTACCGATAAGTCCCTAATAAATAATAAGTCTGTTTTAAGTCCAATTATTCAGATTTTTTATGGTTCTCGCACTAAGTTTTGTACATTTTCTGTTCTTTTAACTTTTTTTAATAGCTTTAATAAATTGTCCATTCTCAAACTCCAAAAAAGGCCACTATATTAAATATAATACTGTACTTGCTTATTATGTAATTTAAAAATGCATGTTTTCTTCATTTTTTAGTCTTAATTTAGGTTCTTAGTCTCGTTTAATATTTTAAAGTTTAAAATATATTTAAGAATTTAATCTAAGTGTTTAGTTTTATTTTATATGTTTTTATAAATCAGCTAAGAAACACTTATGCTTATATATTTTAAATTTCGAATACCTCAAAAAACAGAACTCTGATGGATTCCTAAAACAAATTTTGAAAATATTCTAGTGTCCCGAAACTTGATGCTGCTAAAATAAAGTTAAATTAGTTAATGCCCTTAAAACCTTTGCCCTTTTACAATTTATGACAATCATATACCGTATACTGTATAAACCACTTTTAAAAAATGACTGATTATTATTTTGTAAACCAAAGTTACTACGCTACTATGACGTTGGGGCAACTACTAAAAAATCGGACTATAAAAGCCAAAGATCGATGCAGTTGCAAACCTCTTTAAGAAAAACAATCTCAAAAATGGCACACTCAAAAATAAATGAAATCAAATTAAGGAAAAAACTATTTCTTAACTAATTTTATATGTAAAACAGTGTAACAAAGTTATGAAAACTGTCAATATTTCGACGCCCATAAGCACAAGAGAAATAAGCTCCCGCTGGGCCCCCTGTTGTGAAACCCGCGGTCCATTACAAATCAGTGTGTATGCATGTGCTCGACTCCACACGAGTAGCTTTCGAAGGCCCGTTTATGCCTTTTTAATGAATACGAATGGTCGATTTGGGTAGGAAAAAATCTATTAATTAAAATATAGGTAGAATTAATTTGTCACAATAATTGCTCTAAGAAAGGGGAACTCGGGAATGCCTTGAAAAATTAATTTAAGCTCTTCAAGTTTTTCACTTTTCGTTAAGCAAATTGGTTACAAACCAAAGAGTTTTGTGTGTCTCTCTCTCTATCTTCGTAAAGAAGAAGTGGCTTGAAATATTAGCTACAAAATCCGGTGAGGCTAAAATTTTTATTTTTTTTGAGGGGGGGGGTGGTTAAAAGTACCCAAGTTTGTGTTTCCCCCACTTCTCGGGAACCATCCGCCATTTTGAAAAAACTTTGTTACCGACTTTTCTCCATTTCTATATTTCGGAGGCGGAAAAGTCTGAGAACAAAAATATTCGGCATAAAGTTTTCAACATTTCTGTTCAAGAACTCAACTTTCTGTAGTTATTTTCCAAAAATTCAGATAGCGCCGAAGTTACAAAAATCAGTTTTATATTTTGCCCAACAAAAAGTAATTAAAAAAAAATCCTATAAACATATGTATATTGTTTATAATTAATTTAACAGTCTCTGAGCTAGTGCGACTGAAAGTCGGTAAAATTCTTTGAGAACCGCTTTCTAGCATGCATGAAGTCGGGTGTTGTGGATTATATATTATTATTTATAGTAAGAGCAGTACAAATAAGGTATCAAATTAAAGCTTGTGACGTGCGCTACATAAATGACCCGTTCTGTCGGCATGAAAGTTGGCCAAAGTATCTGACAGACTGACATTTAGTCGTTAAACTGATTTTTCGTAACTTCAACGCCCTCTATCTTTTAAAAAACTAACTACAGAGAGTTGAACCTGTAACAAAAAATATTGCAAATTTTATGCCAAAAACTTTTCTTTCTAGTAGTGGATAGTCTCGAGGAGCGTTCAGATTTGATGAAAATATCGTCCGGCGATTCGCCTTTTACGTCCTGCTAGAGGAGGTGGTTGAAAATCGCTCGTCTTGCGCAGTAGGCTTATAAACAGTTAAACTTAACCAAAATCAATCTTTTGAATTATTTTTCATTTTGAAAATTTTGCTTTTGACCAAATCCATAGAACCTAAGAATAGAAAGACAAATTTTGGTTCAAGCCAGTAATAATTTTTGTTTTGGTATATTGTTTACAAGATTGGTGAGCAAATATAATGGAAGCGGAGGCTGTGGCATTTTCACTAAATAACTAAACTATTCTCTTCTCAGAAAAAATGACATGTACAACGCACCACAAAAAAACAGAAAAAAACTAAAATGAATTTTTTTATCTTGTTGTTCGTTTATCCATTTCACATTAAACCAACGTTCGGCGATTTATGCATGACGTCATCCACTCTCGCCCGACGTTTTAAAGTGAGCGCTATATTGAAAAAATTACAGATTTTTGACATATATTTTTTTATATATATAATATAATATCAAAAACAAAAAATACCGAGATTTCCCTCAAAAAAGGTAATAGTAACCGTAGACCCGGGTTTCGCACTTATGGTGGCCATCAGTACGGTGCTAGGAATTAGGAGATGAAATAATGATGTTATGATGACAAAATCTGAAACAGGATTCATGTAAAAAACAACCATCTGTCAAATTGCCGAATCGGAAGATGTCCCTTCAATTTGAAACAAAATTAAGCGTCTCTACGAAGACAGATATAATTATCTTTACAGATATTCTAAACTCTGGAGTTAATAAATTTTAAAGGGATTTAGCGGGGATGAATAAATAACAAAAAACAAAGAATAGCGAGCTTTCCCTCAAAAAAGGTAATAGTAACCGTAGACTAGGGTTTCGCACTTGTGGTGGTCATCAGTACGGTGCTAGGAATTAGGAGATGAAATAATGATGTTAAGATAACAAAATCTGAAACAAGATTCATGTAAATAACAATCATCTGTCAAATTCCAGAATCGGCAGATGTCCCTTCAATTTGAAGGACAATTAAACGCCTCTACGGAGACAGATATAATTATCTTTACAAATATTCTAAGCTCTGGAGTTGATAAATTTATTAACTCCAGAGCTTAGCATATCTATAAAGATAGTTATATCTTTCTCGATAGAGACGAGGGGGGGGGGGGTAAAAGTAAATATATTCGCCACCATTCTTCTTATCGGCTTGTTCATATGTTATTATAACTTTTTTTGCAATAAAAATATGTCCTTTAATTATTTTTGTAACTGTATTATAAAAAAGTGACAGTTTTTTAAAAAAAGGCGCGCGCCCCTTAGCACTTAGAAAGCTTACTTACTTACTTAGTATGTTGTTAAGGGCAATACGTTCCAACAAATTTGGTTATCTTTTTATTTAAAATGGCTGTCTTAGATGCGCAACATTTAATGTAAGATGGCGGCCGTAATTTTTGAGAGATGACAGCTCTACCCCAATTTTTATATTAACACATTTATGCTTCGCCTGTGTACCATATTTAACGATCATGGCTAAACGGATTAGGAAGTTAGGTCAATGATAATAAGAGCAGGTATTTTCAAATATGGCGGATCTATTTTTGACATTAGCAGAACGCCATCTTGAATGCCTACTTTTGAGCTAGTTACGCCCAAAAACAACGATAATAAAAAAGTATATGTCAAAAATCTGTCATTTTTTCAATAGGGCGGAACTTGGATCCAGGGAATTTTATGGGACTTTCGATATGTTGTTTATGAACGTATTCTAAAGCTCTATGCCAAAAATCAAACATGTGTTATTTTTTCACATTTTTGCTAGATTGACTGGAGTATTTAGGTCCAGATCATCCAGACCAACTTCTTTGGACGATTTTAGGAGCTTTTCGCGTCTCTTTCCATACCGGCGATATTTAATTCATTAAAATAAAATCGATTTGATATCAATTATTTTCGAAAAATAATAAATCTCTTTGTAATCCTGGTCCTGTATTGTCTCCCGCATATGAGGCATGATTTTCGGACGTTGTTTGTCACCCTATTTCAAGCTAAACTTCCATTTTTCTTTACGTTTTGATTTCACAACTGACTTGTATGCCGTTTAAGGTCATACCATCTTCGTAGTTGTAAAGTGCATTCTCTATTACTTTATTACTATAGATACTAACCATCATTGGCGAACACATCCCCTTATTCGGACCTCTCCGTACAGTTGATCAACTTTTATTTGAGCTGTCTGTTTCCAGTATAGGTTGAACAATTTTATCTTTAGATCGCGATCTTTCAAACCAACTTCTTTGCGATATTCTATGAGCTTTTCACATCTCTCTCTATACTCGCGATTTAATTCATTAAAATTAAATCCACTCGATATCAATCATTTTGAAAAAATAATAAATCGCTTTGTAATCCGAGTCCTGTATTGTCTCCCGCATTGGGTGTATTTATGGGGCATTATTTTCGGACGTTGGTTTTTTTAAAAAATACTAGAGCTGTCACAGTATTTCAAGCTAAACTCTCGTTTTCGTTAATGACCAAAAGAGATAAGTGCCAGAAAGTTGTAAGGAATCCGAGAAGAACGTATATATCTTAAACGACACCTTCAGAATGTTGGCGAGAGAGGTAGAATTTTCTATATAATATGCAGCATTCAATTTAAATTTTGTGGGAATCGGGTGTTCGTTTTTATTTTTTCCTCTGTTTTATGGCTATTTATATGCCTATGGTAATATCAGTTTTGTTGGGCTTTTTATAATAAAACAAAATACCTGCCGACAGACACTGCATGGATTTTTGTGCACTGATCTCTATTTTTAATATTAGCATGGTGAATACACGTATTAAGTCACTCTTCATTACCTATAGACAAAAACGACGGGAAGACGCTTCAGTCCTCTAAGTATTGTAAATTTAATTTTAAAGTTTTGTAGCAATAAAAGGAGCAACTTACTAAACCCTAACGAATAGTCGAAAGACGTAGACATGACATATTGCGCTTTGATGTAACTATTAAACTGTTTAAACTTAATTCAGTATGTCAGATATAAAGATCGATTATATGTTTAAAGCTATTTGGCAAGACAAAAAATGAGGTTTATAAAAAAAATTAAAATTCTATATATTAACACGTTCACCGCCAAGCCAATTTTCACAAAACGTACCACCACGCCACCCGTAAAAGCGACTCAGCGGACACCAGTGTCCGCTCAGGCGCCATCAGTAAAAAAGGCAATAGCGGACACAGCTGCTTTAAAAACTTTTTTACACACCACAGCGGACACAATAGCGGATACAATAGCGGACACATTCTTTAAAATTTAAAAAATTTAAACAAAATTCTGTTTTAAAAAAAAACACGGTCAGTAGGCCATTCATAGAGCTCCAAAAAGAATACTTGATAATAAAATATTCGAAAAATTAAACATTTTTAGGGAAATATCAACCCCCAAATATTGCAGACACCGGTGTCCGTCCTGGCATGATAAACCGACCATGCAGCGGACACCGGTGTCCGCCCTGGCGGTGAATGTGTTAAAAATATCTTGGATTACGGGCTCACACATAGCCAACTTGACACTTGAAAATTTTAAAAATATCTAGGATTACGGGCTTATGCATGGCCAACTTGACACTTTGTTCAACATTTATTTTATTATCATGAGTTAAAAGCCAAATTCAAAAACCTTTAGGTTTACTGGAAAAATTTGTTTAAAAATAATAGACACTAACAGTGAGATTTACTAAGATCTAAAATAGTACTCCCACAGGTCTAAATATTTACACCTGTGGGGGTACTAAATTTTAAAACCAATTTTCAAAAAATACTTACCCATACAGAAAAGATACAAAGTTATTGATTTTTTTTGTATTGCTATTACAAAATATCACTGAAAAACTGACCTAAACTAATTTTATTTTTCACGTTTCAAAATGGCAAATGGTGAATACGCCCAAAATTTGCCAAATAACAGCTTCATTATTTGTGTTTGAGGTTATAAAGTTGGTGATTTTTTAGACCACCTCAGGGGGGTGGTATAAATTTATAGCCCTCAGAAAGGATTGTTCTGTGGCATTTGGTAATAAGTTCGTTTATAATTTTCCTAAGTAACCATTTTTACAAGGATTAATTTACCTTATTTAATATCCCAAGTTGTTCATTACCCAATAAAACACGTCTTATTTTGTCCAGAAAAACGCCATATTTTGAACCCGTTTTCAGCACAAAAAATATATTTATGAGGGGACTAAGAGGCAAAACAAATATAAGTGAAGGTCACTGATTATGCACGAAAAATATACCAAACAAAAAACCCAAAACAATTATATTAATTTATTTACAAACTGAAATTAAAACATTGAGGTTATCTAAAAGCTCAGTCAAAAAAGCTTTCCTTACTCAAAGCCCACTCATTTCAAAGCTGCAGCTTTCATCAGTAGAGGTGGGTGTAAGCCAAGGTGCAAGCAGAAGAAAAAGATCCGAACTCGCTGTTTGTGATTGAACGCAGCGCTAATATTTTTGTGTGAGTGTGATAGAAATGTAAAAAAACTTGCATTTAAGTTTTTTAATACATTTCATAAATAAAAACAAAATTAATCTACTACTTATTTTATTATTACCCATCTAAATCGTTGTGTGACATCAAGTATTAATTGGAAAAATTAATTAACAAGGGTAAGTTTTAATTAGAGTGACATATAGCCCCAAAATTCATTTATTCTACAGAGTGTTTACTATTTAAACCCCGCGTGGGTTTCAATTTTTCAATTTTCTTTTCTTCTAAAATAAAATTTTCCTCTTAAATCCCACAAAAAATTGTGTTAAGATGATTATTCATAAAAAAATTTATAAAAATTTTACTTAAACTTAGGACTGTTCTAAAATAGACGAAAGGTTTTTAGTAAATTCCATCGTTAAAGTTAAATTTCGGGTCTATCGGCATTCGTATCCTTATCTCTATCGAGTCGACCTATCGAGCAGGTGTACTTTTAAACTAATGGCGAATGCGTGAAATACTGCTTTTTAAATAAACAAACAACTTCGGTAATCTCCGGAGATTCCCAGCATCTCAAGGTGCTTGTTGAGGTAACAGTGTCCTGTTAGGAACCCTGTTGCTAGTCTAACATCCTTCCTACTAGGTGGAGCAAGGACTTCGAGCAGGTGCTCTTCAGTCATCTCTGTTTCGGTTGGGCCGTCCATGCTGACTACGATTTTTACCTGAAGCTTCCTGAGCTCCTTGGTCAATTTGTTTTCATCAGCGGCGACGGTAGGCATCCCTAATGCGTTTGTAGAGTATCCTTGTGCAGTTCCCTGTCGGGCCTCTTGTGTTGAAGAAGATCTTCTGGGTCCTTGAACAGTTCTTTGTTGATCCTTATCTTTATAGGTTCCACTGGGTACCTGTTCGATTCCCTGTGTTACCTCCTGGTTGTCGGAGGGTCCTTCTAAAGTTCCCTTACACACGAGTAAACCGGCTAGAATCACCTCACTATAAAAGGGTGCGCCTGAGGAAGGTTTTTATTGTGGTGTTTCTTCCATGCGGCCCGGGTGTTTAAGCCAAGGCCCGCACAAGTCGTTGGGTCCACTTTATCTCCGGCACACCGACCCCAAAAAGATGCGTTCCAGGGGGGTGCGGTATAACGTTCCCCAACAGGATTTAGTCAGCGACTTATTCAGTCAGGTCCACCTCCGCGAATTGGACGTATCTGTTGAGAATTACCCAAGTGGGATTCAGAGAAGGAAGCTCTGAGTCCCCTTGGGCCGGGATAATGATTGTATCTTGCTAATCCAACCCAACACAAGCAAAGTCCGTAAATGGCTATTCTTTCTAGGCCAAAGGTTCCTTTGATTATGATGCATTTGCGTAGATCATTTCATTTTTTCAGAGTCAGTCTTCGAGTTCGAAAAAATTAAATTAGTAGCTTCTATACAACGAACGGTTGTTTACTTTTTGCTTCAGTACAGTAAAGAAAAATTGTATCTCCTGTCCTGTAAAAACTTGGTTGTGCTAAAGCAAATAGTAAACAAAAAACTGATATAAAGGTCAATTGCCTTTTTCTCATTGCACTAATTTTCTCCATACCTATCTTTTAGTAGTAAAAACAGTAGTAGTAAAATCAATTAAGGTCCTCAAAACCTAGACCTGTGACTTTCTGAGCCCGAAAGCATTAAATTTCTAATATAATTAAATACTGATGTAACGCACCGCTTGCTCCACCAATTTGATTAGGGTTCAGTGGTTGGGTTCTACCTCAATAATTTTAATGGTCATTGTGGTGTGGCTTTAAATTAAATTCACTGCCATCTGATAAAACTATATGGAAAATATTGACTGTGAAATTTAAAAAAAAGTTTTTACAGATAAGTTTTGCAGATTTTTAAGACAATTTTAAATGGGATCTATTAATATATCTAAATATTAAAAACAGGAATTAGTATTAGAATTTACTAAATCATGTTATCAATTTTAGAATTTGCCAATTTACTAATATTTAGTACAATATAATTGATTTTGTATTCGATGTACTTCTATCGGACAGTATTTATCGCCAGTATAGACTTAACAGGCCCTTATATTTGATTTAAAATTTTAAGCATTAAATTTTAGTACAGCTGCCATTAAATATAATTAATAAAAAATATTTGTTTTTAGTGTTTCCGTTTTCCGTTTTCCGTAATTAATACTAGTACTTAATTACAGCATTGTTTTGTATTAAAGATGAGTATTATTTAACTATGTTACTCTTATTCACTATATAAGGATTGATACTAGTATATGTGAATTAGAGATAAACGATAAAATGAATATCAATGTATTAACATTCAGTGTGCACGTACTAAAGATAAACTTATTTGTACTAATTTTTAACGGTTTTTTTGATTCAAAGTTTTTACATCAGGATCATGCCAGTTATCCCATAACTTTCACGGGTGCATGTTGCATGGGGCATTATCTTCCATGGCACCGTTTTGGCTTATATTGGATATAATAAAACTTATTTTAAAGATAAGTTAAACAAACCATTTCAAAGAGATTTTCAATAAATAATTACGAAGATAAGAAGAAGAAACGGTTTAGTTGTCGAATTGTTTATAATGCAGTATGCCTATCGATTTGCACTACGACGCGACGCCAAAGAAATCTTGATCCTGCTGACCAAAGAACATGGGGATCTTCTATCAAACTTTAGAACAACGTTCGAATTAGATATCCTGCTACTAAGTAATTATAGTATCACGTATATTTTTTTAATATTATATTACTTTAACCAAAAACAAATCTGTAACTTGTATTATTTAATAGATTTTGTTCTTCTATATTTATATGTTTTTTGATCCATTACCGACAAAATTTAAATGTTTTTAATTACAGAAAACAATACTAAGTTATATACTAAAATTTAGTACGTATTAGTATTAAAAGGCATTTGTGGCACTAAATGCTAGTACAATAAGTAGACATTTTAATACATAAGTAGTACGATTTTAGTTGAAGCAGAATAAATATTAGTTTTACTTTAAGATGTTGGAAATTTAGTTTAGCATATACACTATTATTACAAGATTTACTTAATATTAATGCAATCTGTACTTTTTTAAAACTTGTTACAACAAAGATTAGTGATGTTTTATACTAATATTTATCCTTAACAGTGAATCTGAATCCTAAAAATAGTTCTTTTAATCAAATAGATAAACCACACATCAAAAATTAACAAAATTTTGCACAGCGGAGGCTTCTGGTATCCCCCCATTTTTTATTCAAATTCACCCTTAAAATACTGATTTATAGTTCAAATCTAGACAACCATAAGATCAGCTAACTTGCAATAATATCAAATACAAATATAATTACCGCTATATTGATCCCAAGATTTACTAGTTTTTAATGTTTAATGCTAATATTTAGCACATATTTCTTTACGTGTATAAGAAAAACAAATTAAGTGTCCGTATTTTAATTCCAGTCTTTTATAGCTCAGGAAAGTCCGGGAGACTTGCTCAGATACGTTTGTTACCCTACTACTCCCAGTGTTATGAGTCTCAAAATTGAGCTGAAATTCTTCTGCTCCACATATTTTTCTGATAAACTTTAATATTATATCTCGGCCTTTAAAAAAATGTTCTGCCATAAGAGTAATGTATTAAACGAAGAACCACCTAAACTCTGTTGACTTGCTTAGCACAGGGGAATCTAGAGAAAAGAGGTCCATTTAAAACTTTTAAAAAATATACAGGGTGTTCCGTTTAAAATAAAGAATTAATGATGACAGCTGAAAGTTTATAGAAAATTATGCATTAAACTTCAATAATAAGGTGAGGTGAAAAATATGGTCAATCACCCTGTAAAAATATTTTGTATTAACTTATTACGTATTCGTGCCCATTTGTTTGTTTTTATTTTAAGAAGACAGGGGCGAATAAAGAAGGTGGCCAACCATCTGCGGTTTTGCGAATTTATTTTCTAAAAATTTTCGAATGCGGCGCCATGTTGCAAGTTTTATTTGAAATATACATTTCCTACTTTTTTTCTAATTTTCACCTGTGACTTTGACTGGTTGGTTTGATTAAAAAATTAAATGACACACTATAGTTTCTTCTAATTTTTTTCTTGTCACCTCTACTGTGCATGTAAATTCTCAAAAGAATTGGTGCTGATCAATTGCGATCGACTATATTCCACCCCAACCAAACCAATCTCTGTTTAAAATATTCCACAAAAAACGTAAAAGAGATAAAGTTTTTCTTTTGCAAAATGCAAAACATTATATATTGTTACAATTTTAGTTTAATTATAAGCAGTTTTTGTCAAAATCATTCAAAACGTATAAAAAATGGCGTTTTTGGTGTAATATCCCCAAAATTCAATAATTCTAGAATTAAAGATAAATTCGTCCGAGTTAATGTGTTAATGTTAGAAGCAGTGCATATGACAACTTTTTTTGTTTAAAATGGCAAATAAAGATTTTTCTTTTAATTTAAACGCATAATATTTTTTTAAAGATTCGTTTAATCAGGGCGGCATTTAAAAAAATTGCCTCGGTCGACCAAACCCTTAGCGCCGGGCCTGGAAGGTTGTTGACTTAAGACCGTTCGCGTTTGATATGTTTAATAATTTCTGATATTTATGATGACATTTTCATTGGTCGTAGGTAAAGTAGTACACTAACTCGCATATTATGGTCATTACACGCTCAAATAAATTAAGACACTCGTCTGTGGCTCGCGTCTCAAACTTCATCTTCGCGTTTAATGACTATCATAACACGCCTGTTATGTAAACTTACAGGGTGCCCATTGTCAGATAAATATGAGGTTTTCAAAATCAAAAGCTTTTCAAATTACCCTGTATAAGAATATTTTGTGAGTAGAAGACCAATTTAATCATATAATAATGAGCTTAAAGCGCACTTAAATTAATTTTCCATTATCGAACCTTCTAATTTACCGAAAGCTGTAAAATGACAAATTTCCATTATGTCATGATAGAAAGGCGGTGCGGGTCAAGACCGCGCTGGCCGGTTATCATCCCGAAAACATGGAAGTGCTTTATGGAAACGGACGTGTCCGGTCAGGATTAATGAGGACGTATCTCAGGGAGAAATGGGGATTTATCGTCGGCGCATTCGCCCGCTTTATGAAGATTTATACAGAGCATGTAACGTCGGTGGCAAAACACCGACTTGGGTTAAATTTTGGTCGGAGTAGCCATTCAATAATATGTTGGTCTTTCTATGGTGCTATAATTTTCAGGCGTGGTGAAATTGTGTAAAAAGTGTAAAAATATAAAAGGACCTTAATAATTTTGTTAATTGAGAAAAAAATGTTGTTCAAATTTTACAAAGTTATACAAGAGAGGCCTTGTTTGACATTTGGCAGGGATGTGTCGCTGCCAGTATATGCCTGTTTTATAGATTATGAGAAAACATTTGATCGAGTCCAACACGGAAAGCTCATAGAATCGCTAAAAGAAGTTGGTCTAGATGACCGAGGTCTAAAGATAATCGCTAATTTATACTGGAATCAGACTGCCAACTGTCCGAAGAGATCCAAATAAGAAGAGAAGTACGCCAAGATTGTATATTGTCTCCGCTGTTGTTTAATATCTATAGTAACAAAATAATAAAGAATGCACTTCATAACTGCGAAGAGGGTTTGACCATAAATGGAATAAAAATCAACAAAATACGATATGATGACGACACTTTCATATTAGCAGACACGCTAGAAGGCCTGCAAGAGTTGTTGAGTCTAATTGAGGTATGTTAGAAGTAAATGGGGAGCAAGTCGAACGCGTGGATTCATACAAATACTTGGGTTGTCTCCTCAATGAGAATTGGGACAACATAACTCAAATAAAGGTTGATGGCTAACTGTCCGAAGAGGTCGAAATAAGAAGAGGAGTACGCCAAGATTGTATATTGTCTCCGCTGTTGTTTAATATCTATAGTAACAAAATAATAGAGAATGCACTTCATAACTGCGAAGAGGGTTTGACCATAAACGGAATAAAAATCAACAACATACGATATGCCGACGACACTGTCATATTAGCAGACACGCTAGAAGGCCTGCAAGAGTTGTTGAATCTAATTGAGGCATGTTAGAAGTAAATGGGCAGCAAGTCGAACGCGTGGATTCATACAAATACTTGGGTTGTCTCCTCAATGAGAATTGGGACAACATAACTCAAATAAAGGTTGATGGCTAACTGTCCGAAGAGGTGCCAATAAGAAGAGGAGTACGCCAAGATTATATATTGTCTCCGCTGTTGTTTAATATCTATGGTAACAAAATAATAGAGAATGCACTTCATAACTGCGAAGAGGGTTTGACCATAAACGGAATAAAAATCAACAACATACGATATGCCGACGACACTGTCATATTAGCAGACACGCTAGAAGGCCTGCAAGAGTTGTTGAATCTAATTGAGGCATGTTAGAAGTCAATGGGCAGCAAGTCGAACGCGTGGATTCATACAAATACTTGGGTTGTCTCCTCAATGAGAATTGGGACAACATAACTCAAATAAAGGTTGATGGCTAACTGTCCGAAGAGGTCGAAATACGAAGAGGAGTACGCCAAGATTGTATATTGTCTCCGCTGTTGTTTAATATCTATAGTAACAAAATAATAGAGAATGCACTTCATAACTGCGAAGAGGGTTTGACCATAAACGGAATAAAAATCAACAACATACGATATGCCGACGACACTGTCATATTAGCAGACACGCTAGAAGGCCTGCAAGAGTTGTTGAATCTAATTGAGGCATGTTAGAAGTAAATGGGCAGCAAGTCGAACGCGTGGATTCATACAAATACTTGGGTTGTCTCCTCAATGAGAATTGGGACAACATAACTCAAATAAAGGTTGATGGCTAACTGTCCGAAGAGGTCCAAATAAGAAGAGAAGTACGCCAAGATTGTATATTGTCTCCGCTGTTGTTTAATATCTATGGTAACAAAATAATAGAGAATGCACTTCATAACTGCGAAGAGGGTTTGACCATAAACGGAATAAAAATCAACAACATACGATATGCCGACGACACTGTCATATTAGCAGACACGCTAGAAGGCCTGCAAGAGTTCTTGAATCTAATTGAGGCATGTTAGAAGTCAATGGGCAGCAAGTCGAACGCGTGGATTCATACAAATACTTTGGTTGTCTCCTCAATGAGAATTGGGACAACATGCAAGAAGTTCGTGCAATAATTGAACGGGCCAGATCATCTTTTATCAAAATGAAATCAGTGTTGTGTAGTCGCGATCTTAATACCACTCTCCGAATTCGTGTGCGTCGGTGTTGTTTTTAGCATCTTATATTATGGCATGGAAGCATGGACACTGACTAAGGCCATGTGCAAAAAGTTGGAGGCATTCGAGATGTGGTGTTATCGTAGAATACTAAGGATATCTTGGATGAACTGAGCAACTAATGCGGATGTTCTTCCTAGAATAAATAAAGAGCTTGAAGTTTTATTTATCATCAAAAAACGAAAACTTGAATATTTTAGCCATATTTTGAGAACTGACAAATATAAACTTTGAAAATTGATAATAGAAGATCGCGCTGGTGACAGCCAACGTTCGAAGAGTGCATGGCACTGGAAGAAGAAGAATACATTATAAACATCCAGATTTAGCAATAAATTGCTCCACATTAATCATCCTTTTTTGATCACTATACTAAAGGTTCTAAAAAAGTTTAAAAAAAAAACAAAAAATTTTTGGAAAACCCATAAAATTCTCAAAATAAACTACAGTTAGCAGCATAAGCAGTTTATTTAAAACTAGAAATTAAGAGAGATTTATCCGATTATTAACTAGGGAAAAAACCGGTAAAAAAACTTGGCAGAAAACCTCTGGAAAAAAACCAGAAAAAAAACTCTCCGGAAAAAAAAACCTCCGGAAAAAACCTGCAAGAAATAGTAGTTCTCACAACTAGTGGCTAAAATAGTGCTTTTTTACAAGCGTTGGTTTAAATAACGACCGCAGTGAGGTATTTAAAAAACGCGAGAAAAATAGCACAGTTTAGCCGCGAGTTTTCAACACTATTTTTTTAATACCTTTTTGAAAAAATCCAAGAAAAACAGGAAAATACTTTTAAAAATCTCGAACGAAGAGCACTTCTTGCAACACACTATCTTCACACTATAAATAAAGGTAAATGAAATAACAATGGTTTCCATAGCGATGTGCCTTTTTACTCGGTGACGTTCACTGTTGCGACAAACTGCTGTTTACCTCTAACCGCTTTTTGCGGTTTGGAGGGAACAAAAGCAAAAAACCATAATTACAAAAAAAGATTTTTAGATATAAATTTGAATCTATTTTCAACCTGCTATAAACGTATTTTTAGACCTTTTCACCATATTTGCAACGTTTGGTGTTGGTTTGGCTTCTAATATGTAATTTATTTAAAAAAATATAACCGCACTTTCAATGATTTAAAATCCACATTATACATTAGGTCGCTTTTTTTAATCAATAATAATGGTGCCTAGATGATTATGATGGGAGTGACAAAAATCAAATAGATTGTGTGAACAAAAAAATGGGCTTGCCGTTATTATCGTTATGCAATTTGTTAACTATTTAACCGCAGAACCATCCTTTAAAAACGTGCATTGTATTAATATGATTTTTTTTTGTAAAATCATTCTCTTATGAAAACGGCCGGATATCCCTATACATTGGTATTATATTACCGGAACTTTTTAACTGTTTTGTTCCATATTGATGCGCTTTTTATATAGAGTGTGATTCAAAAATGCGCTCAAGAAAATTGAACGCGATCGTAACTCAGCAAATGTACCGATTATAATTTTATAAATTGGTCGAGAAGTCAGAAAAGTAAAAACAAAAAAATGTCTCAACGGGATACAAGTAAGTTTCGTTGATTAAAAAATATGTTAATTTCAAACAAGTAAAATTGACTTACTTCCAGTATTTGACCAGTATTTTATTAAACTATAAAGCTATATATTTGATTTAACAATTAAAAAATCTTTATCCGAATGTCAGCCAAATACTTGAAAAGTTTATTTACATAACATATGTATCACATTTAACATATCCCAGACCAACACACATTTTGATGCAGGCGATTTTTTAACCGTTCGTGTGTAATCAGATTTTTTCTATCAGATCTAGTTTTTAAAATAGGAATTATTTACTTTTTTTTAACCTCTGCACACACACGTTATAACTATGATTATTGTAAGTAACAAAAAAAAATACATATAATTAAATATTTATTATAAAAAGTAGCTTAACATACATTCATACTCATATTAGTTACTATCACCTACAAATTTTCTTTTATACGACTTTCTAGCATGGAGTTTACTAGTGTAGTCTCACTGAAGGCTCCAACAGTAGTCGGCCATCATGTGGCTATCCCATCGTCCTTGATATCGATCTTCCATAGTTTTAATATTCTGATGGAATCTGAATTTAGTCACCTAAATTTTCTGGAAAGCGATCTAGCTAGCTGTGGAGATAGTGAACTTTTATACTCATGTTACAACCGAGAATATGAAAATTTGAAAGCATAGTTTCAACTAATTGTATGTAATTGCCTGCTTTGTGATTTCTAACAAAATTTTTGACTACTTGAACAAATGAACCCCAAGCGTTAGATTCAGTCTCATTCATTGATCTGGTGAACTGTGGATCGTTAATAAGTTGCCTTATTTGAGGACTATCAAATATACCAGCTTTTAGGTTTTCGGTGCTAATCCCAAAAAACTTACGTGATTAGTATCCAAAATAATTTCCATCTCGATCTAACGCTTTCACAAACTGCTTCACAAGCCCCAACTTGATATGCAAGGGTGGTAGTAAATTTTTTTCTCTCGTAACCAAAGGTTCATTCACTACGTTTTGTTTTCCCTCTGCTGTCCCAAAGACATAGAAAACAGGGGTATTTTGTATATCCACTTTGCTGTTCAAGGAGAAAGTTCACCATTGTCAAATCAACACAAATTGCCCACTGATGTTCTTCGTATTTAACTTGTTTCAAAACTTGTGCTATTGTTTTATACTTCTCTTTCATGGTAGTAGAATGTCGAATAGTAAATGAGGCATATTTGTTACCGTTGTATAAAAGGACACATTTTAAACTACGTTTTGAACTAAGAGTCCTTTTATATCGTTACAGAATACCAGCTTATTTTCCTGAGTGAAAAAATGCAGCAGATCGTTTTCTCTCTTACGATAAAATGTAACACTAGTGCCTGGATAAAGAAAGTCCTTTTCTTTTAATGTGGATGCAAGTAATTCAACACACTCTTTTGAGAGGTATAGGTCTCTCACGAGATCGTTCAGTTCTTGTTGATTAAAATACTGAGAAGCTGTTAAATCTGCTTCAAATTCACTGTCGTTTTCTGATAGCATTCTTTGAACTTCATCAGACGTTGATGTTTCTGCATCATCTTCCGGGATTTCAGGAAGACTGCTGAATGTTGGAATGGGTATTTCCTTAGAGTGCGGTACAGGTCTTCTTACAGAATCTAGATCAGTCATCATATTGGTTACTTGGCTCCCTTCAAACCATTGGTACACCAAATGCACTTTCTGTTTTCAATTGTCCACTGTATAGCCCAAGATTTATCTTGATCTCCCAAATGAACGCCAAAATAGGCAAGATAAGACCTTTTCACAAATTCAAAAATAGTTTTTCTGCTTTCTTTCAAAGTGTATTCGCCACATACATAACAAAAAACATCTGGATGGTTTAGACAGTTACGCCTGCTTGTGAATGCCATTGTTTTAGTTTTAACACTATAAAACGACGAAAATTTACAAAAAATTATTACACAACTTTATTTGCAAAAACTACACAATATACTAAGTAGAGAAGGATAAAGGTAGACAAAAGGTACTATGTTTCTAAAACCAATTAGTCGGGATTGAGCAGGTATGGGGAGATCGGATCATAGGGAATTCCAAATATAAAATAGCTAATAAAATTAATACGATTAAGTAATGTGGGTTAACCAGGTCTATTTCGGCCTTTTATTAGAACTAAATTCAATTAGTCTCTACATCAAAAACTAGGGCTGATAGAAAAAATCTGCTGCCAGTTTTAGAATCAGCACATTAAGTATATCTAAAATCAGTTCTTAGATCTCAGGCACCAATTTTTTTTTTATTTTGTTGGCCTGTGAATCATTTGTATAAGTACCCGGTGACCCAAAAAAAAACGGAATGATTTTAAAATCCTATAGCTTTGTTAGTTCCTTACCGATTTTAACGAGTGATAGCTTTAATAAAGGCGCATGAAATTCCGCATTGACATATTTAAAAATGTTGGCAGCCGTCTTAAAATCAAAGATGGTGGACATTGACAAAACGAAGCATATATTTCAACTCGCTTCTTTTTAAGGAATCCACTTAAATGAAATTAAAAAATTAACACTATTCAAAAGTCTAGTCTCTACCAAGGCGATCGACATATCGCTTATTAAAATCGTTTAAGTACTTTAGGATTTATATCACAAAAATATGGGAGAAGTTCCAGTGTTCTGTATGTAAATAATGAATATTCATATCGCCGCAATTTTTTTATTTCTCAACCGATTTTAATGAGCGATAGCTCCTTTGATGAAAAATTAAATTTTCCTTCGACGATAAAAAAAAATTGTCGATAATTTTTGGAATTCAAGATGGCGGATCAAATTAAATCAATCTCGTTTATTTTTTTGGAACCACCTGCACCTCAAGCGAAGTAACCAGTAATAACACCGCCCAAAATCCTAGTCTCTGCAGGCGATCGACATATCGCTCACTAAAATCGGTTAAGTATTTAAAGATTTACACCTAAAAATTTTTACGCTTGACTTTCTATGAAGATAAGGATATTCTTGCTTATTGAGGTGACCAGGTAATACATAATTTTTTTCTTTATGTTAATTTTTTATATGGTAAAATAAGTTATTACCCATTAAAATCGGCAAAGAAATAAGAAAATTACGTTGATATAATTCGCATATTGAACACTAGAACTGTCTGAAATTAACTCTGTGTTTCGGACTTCCATTGTCTATATTTTATTTATACACGACGTTTCGATCAGTACAATCTCTGATCGTCTTCAGGTGCAAACTAAAATCAATTCCTAAGGCTACGTACTTATATACCGTGGGAAATCACTCAACCTTGAAGTTTAAGAAGTTGGCTCCGTCCAAGGAGGGGCTTCCAAATATTTGGGATTTCAACACTTGGTTTACTGAAAATACCCTGATTCTGCCCAATAAAGGCAGCTTCAAGGAATTTTCGTTTCTTCCAGTGTGACTCCTTGTGCAAAACCTTTGCTTCTGCCCACTTCATTCGGTGTTGTTTTGACCATGCATGTTCGGCAATTCCTGATTTCGTGGTTTCACCTTTTTGGGTATTCGTCTGATGTTCCTTAAGCCTAACAGATAGTGGTCTTTTAGTTTCGCCTATGTATGATTCACCACACTTACAACGAACTTGGTAAATGCATTCCTTATTTTGTTTGTTCTTTGGTTTTGTTTTACTAAGAAGGCTTCGAATTGTATTACTAGATTTAAAAGCTGTTTTAATATTAAAGTTTTTCGCTACTCTTCGAATTTTCTCTGATACTCCTTTAACGTATGGGATTATAAGGAATGCATTTGCCTGGTTTTGGTCTTGTAATCTCTGTCCTGTTTGTTGAAATTTAGAAATAGTATCTGTTATAAGTTTCAGGCTGTAACCATTCTGCTGCAGATCCTTCTTAATGTTTCTTATTTCGATTTCCAAGTCATGAGAATTGTTACAAATTTGAATGGCTCTGTTATACAAAGTTTTGATTATGCCTCGTTTGGTTGTAGCAGAATGATTTAAACCTTGATTTAAATATTGTCCTGTGTGAGTGGGTTTACGATAGACTGTTGTTCTGATGTCGCTTTCTACTCGTGTGACAAGTACATCAAGAAAAGGAATTTGAAAATTTTGCTCCAGCTCCATTGTGAATTTAATGGTGGGTCTTATGTTATTTAGGTGGTGAAGAAATTCTGAAAGTTGTTGGTCATTCCCGGTCCAGACAATAAAAGTATCATCAACATATCTCAGCCAGAGCTTAGGTTTATATGCTGCGGTATCAACCGCGTGTGATTCGAACCACTCCATGTAAATATTGGCCACCACTGGCGAAAGCGATGAACCCATTGGCAGACCGTCTTCCTGAGCATAAAACCTATCTTTCACTTGAAAATAAGAGTTATGTAGGCAGCACTCCAACAACTCCATCACTCCCTCCAGCGGTAGGCCGGTACGTTCATAAAGGGATTCGTCATCAACCAGTCTCTTTCTAATAATATCTAGCGATTCCTTTATTGGGACATTGGTGTATAGACTTTCGACATCAAAACTGACAAGTCTATCCTCGGTTCCTAAAACAAAAGATTTAAGAATATTAACAAAATGGTTGGAATTTTCTACAAATGAAGCGGTCTTGCCTGCAAGAGGTTGAATAATTTTCAAAAGGAATTTAGACAGATTGCTTGTTGGAGAATTTCTGGAACTTGTAATTGGGCGTAAGGGCATTGCATCTTTGTGAATTTTGGGAAGTCCGTATAGATGAGGAGGCTTGCTATAATGTGGTGTAAGTTGAGATCTTGTATTGTCCGGAATATATCTGGAATACTTTTTCAAAATTCTATAAACCTTACTTTCGATTGATTGCGTCGGATCTTTTGGAAGAAGTTTATAGTTTCCTTTAGCAAGTACCTCTTCAACTTTCTGGTCATAGGTTTCCGTGTCCAAAATCACTGTTGCATTGCCCTTGCCTGCCGGTAAGATAAGTCCTTACTGACAGAAGAACTGAGACAACGGTTTGAGGAGATTCGAGAATATACTATGGAGGAAGATTATCAACCGATTCTGGACAAAATTACACGAACCTGCGACCATCTACGACAGACTTGGCAAGCAAAGCACCAAAGGAAATTCGCCCATCAACAGCCACAAAGCCACAAGGTATTTTCAGTAAACCAAGTGTTGAAATCCCAAATATTTGGAAGCCCCTCCTTGGGCGGAGCCAACTTCTTAAACTTCAAGTTTGAGTGATTTCCCACGGTATATAAGTACGTAGCCTTAGGAATTGATTGTAGTTTGCACCTGAAGACGATCAGAGATTGTACTGATCGAAACGTCGTGTATAAATAAAATATAGACAATGGAAGTCCGAAACACAGAGTTAATTTCAAACACATCATTGTCTCAAACTTTCAAACACACTAGAACTGTTCCCAAAATTTTAGGTATGAATCCTAAAATACTTTTTACCGATTTTAATGACCGATATATCGATCACCTTGGCAGAGACTAGGCTTTTGGGCGGTTTTATTACTCGTTACTTCGCTTGAGTTGGTTCCAAAAAATAAACGAAATTAAATATTCTTTCAAAAAATAAGCGCCAATTTCCTTTTGTCGCCACAGGAAAATTTAATTCTCGAATAAACGAGCTATCACTCATTAAAATCGGTTAAGAAGTAAAAAATTTGCGGTGATATGAATATATGCATTATTCACATAAAGAGCACTAGAAGTTCTCCCAAATTTTTAGGTGTAAATCCTAAAGTAATTAACCGATTTTAATGAACGATATGTTGATCGCCTTAGCAGAGCCTAGGCTTCTGAATAGTCTTATTGTCGATACTTTGCTTGAGTGGGTTCCAAAACCTAAACGAGATTAATTATGATTATCTCATAAAAGATGAATTCAAAAATTATCGACAAGTTCTTTTGTCGTCGCAGGAAAATTTAATTCTTGATCAAACGAGCCAATACTGAATAAAATCGGTTAAGAAGTAAAAAAGTTGCAGCTATATGAATATATTCATTATTTACATATAGAACACTCGAAGTTCTCCTAAGTTTTTCTAAAGTACTTAAACGATTTTAATAAGCGATACGTCAATCGCCTTGGTGGAAACTAGGCTTTTGAATAGTGTTAATATTTTAATTTTATTTAAGTAGATTCCTTAAAAAAAAGAGTTAAAATATATGCTTCCCTTTGACAATATCCACCATCTTTGATTTTAAGATGGCCGCCAACTTTTTTAAAACTCGTTAAAATCGATGAAGAAGAACTAACAAAGATATAGCCATTTAAAGTCATTCCGGTTTTTTTTGGGCCACTCGGTATTTTTATTTCTTTTAGAATCATTGATATTTTATAAAAACCCGTGCATCCTTCGTCAGGAACTCGTTTCCAAAGGGTTGGTATACCGAACATACTCTTGTAATAACAATACTATTTCTTAAATTACAAACACAATTTCATTACACACCAAATTATAGGGTGAACCACAAATTGTCGGATTTTAACGCAAAAAAGACTTTTTGCAAATAAGTCAAAAAATTACATTTGGGTGTTTTCAGACTCTTTGTATATTTTTTTTTGCAACCGCAGAAATCTTCTGTATATTGTTAGTAAACCGATGTATTACTTGATGATTTTATTAATAAATAAAAAAACTATTGTTTTTTTCGTATACCAACTTTTTACATAAAATAAAACTGTAACTGAATTTAAGTGAACCGGATTTCATTATCTGTTCGCCACTTTTGTTGACAAGAACACTTTACAGATCTGATGCTAAAAATAGGGCTTCGTTTTCTAAATGTAAAAAAATAACATTTTGTGAAAATCCAAGATGGCGGATGCCTTAGAATTTTATGCATTTAAAAAAACCCGTTGTCTTTTTTCTTCAACCGCTTTGCATATTTTTTTGCTATAACAGAAAAGTACCAACTATTATCTGTTAACCCGTGTATCATTTGTTAAAAATTTTTTTAAGAAAGAAGTAAAATGTAGGGTTTTTTTTTATTGTTGCTGCAAATGGTGACTACATTCGTCCAAACTTTTAGTACTACTTCAGCTTCTTTGACATATGTTGTAGTTTATTGTTATAAAATTGATTTTAAGAAATTAATAAACCTTTTTTATCTTTTTTACTTCCCCCGCTAAGCGAATAAGATTTTGATGAATCTCCACGAATTTGGTGGTTCCGAATTCAGATGCCCGTTTCCAGATGCTGTCGTTCTGTCTGTTGGTCAGTCTGTCTGTCGCTCATTTTGTAGCCACTGTAACTCAAAAACCTCTGCACCAAATATAACGAAATTTTAAACAACGATTACTTGTGTTAACACCTCTATTACATTTGAGCTTTTCGTCATTACACCTTTTAAACCTAACCCCAAAAAACTTCATCCCTAAACAAAAAGGACTTTGCTCTGGATACACCTTGGAAAAGTTCGGATACACCCTGTAAGTCTGAATACACTCTGGAAAAGTCTGGATACACCCAGGAAAAGTTCGGATACACCCTGAAAAAGTTCTGTATTTCCTTGTGCGAGGGAAGTTTAGGATTTATTTTCTATGGAACTTTTTCACTCATGAGGAAGAAGTTTTTGCACAGCTTAAGAAAACTACAAAATAAGAGAATGAGAAATAAATTCCCAATGTCCATAGTGGAGTTAACTATAAAT
The DNA here is from genome assembly GCA_963921995.1 of Oxystoma pomonae. Lineage (NCBI taxonomy): Eukaryota > Metazoa > Arthropoda > Insecta > Coleoptera > Brentidae > Oxystoma > Oxystoma pomonae. The sequence continues at coordinate 71,658,846 of OY998166.1, read as the reverse complement.
AAAAAAGAGAGTCTTACCAATACAAAACTATTGTAGTGGGATTTACTAAGATCTAAAATAGTACCCCCCACAAGGCTAAATATTTACACTTGTGGGGGGTACTAAATTTTAAAACCAATTTTCAAAAAACACCTACCCATACAGAAACTACACAAAGTTATTGATTATTTTTTATTGATATTGCAAAATACTAATAATAGCTTCATTATCTGTGTTTGAGGTTAGAAAGTTGGTGGCCCCCAGAACGGATTGTTTTGTAGCAATTGGTAATAAGTTCGTTTATAATTTCCCCAAGTAACCGTTTTTACAAGGATCAATTTACCTTATTTATTATCCCAAGTTTTTCATTGACCTATAAAACACCTCCATTTTTGTCCAAAAAAACGCCATATTTTGAACCCGTTTTTAGCACAAAAAATATATCTATGAGGGCACTACTAAGCAAAACAAACATAAGTGAATGTCACTGATTATGCACGAAAAATATACCAAAGAAAAAACCCAAAACAACTATATTAATTTATTTACAAACTGAAATTAAAACATTGAGGTTATCTAAAAGCGCACTCAAGAAAACTATCCTTACTGAAAGCCCACCCATTTCAAAGCTGTAGAGCTTTCATCAGTAGAGGTTGGTGCAAGCCAAGGTACAAGCAGAGTTAAGAAATCCGAACCCGCTGTTTGTGATTTCAAAGCAGCTAATATTTAGAAACTGACATTTTGACAGTGACAGAAATGTAAACAAAACTTGTATTTTAGTTTTTTAATATATTTCATAAGTAAAAACACCTCTTAAATAAATACAAAATTAATCTACTCCTTATTTTATTATTACCCATCTAAATCGTAGTGTGACATCAAGTATTAAGAAACAAAAGATCAAAAGATCTTGGGTGGAAATAACGAAAATTCAAACTTGGATGAGTATTCCCCAAGGAACACACAAAAGATCAAAGCAAAAACAGAAATGAATAAACGATGTTTCGCCCTGGGTAACCAGCGTGGGCTCATCACTCTTGTTAGGGATCATCAGTGAGACATAAGTTTTTATAGTCGAATAATACGAACGATCAAATCAACAAGTCATGGACAAATGCTAGGCAAAACGTTAGATAACAAAATGAGAAAAAAATTCCCAATGTCCATAGTGGAGTTAAATATAAATAAATAAATTTTTATTAAAAGAAACTTTTAAAGAATAAGCTTTTATTAAATGCACTCAAAAGTAGAAAATAATTTTTTATCTTTCTTATAACATAATAAAAGCGATGGGCGTAAATTAAAAATTTTAACTCTAGGTATCGTATATCGGTCACATCGACGATTCACCTAAGAAACAAAAAACAAAAGTTCAAAAGATCTTGGGTTAAAAAAACGAAAATTCAACCTTGGATGAGTATCCCACAAGAAACACACAAAGGACCAAAGCGAAAAGAGAAATGATTAAACGATGTTTCGCCCTGCGCCACCAGCTTGGGCTCATCAGTGGTTTTACTGGTCACCCCAAACATCATTAAACACCATCATACACTTTGATTTCCAACTTTGAATCACTTACAAATAATAGGCATCGTTCCGCGCTGGTACTTATCTAAGTCACTTGATACGGGTTCGTCCTGACGTGTTAATATTTCCAATAGGGTTTATATATATATAAGGCAATTAAAACAAAAAAAATTTCTTCTTCTACAATAAACGTCAAAAAGTGTCGAAAATTCTCACTATGTAAAAGGAAAGACAGAATTTGTTTGACTATTCTGAACAGTGACAGCGACATATTCCATTGCTATCTATGGTTTTGTATGTTAAAAGTTTTAAAGGTTTGTTTACACACAAAAATAAGCTTCATAACATACATTTTTAAATTAAAAAAAGGGATTTTCACAAAAACTGCCTACAAAAATTTAAATTGACATTTTTTTTTATTTACTGGAATACTATTAAGAAACTAAATTTAAGGAATATTAGCAAATAAGTCCTGACAAAAAAGCAGTTAGTGTAAACTGCAAGGACGAGATCTTCTGACGGTTTTTGAAGAATCGCGACCATATTGTCAGATGACTTTGACTTTTTTTAAATGAGACTTGAATTAAAATTGACAAATTGACATAGTAGTACTAGTAGTAGTAGTAGTATAGGAGCGGCCCGTGGACCTGGCAATTAGCCCTCTTCATGGGCCCTTTCTGCCATACCCCATTCCTTACCCCTAAGCCACTACATCCGCTGGAACTCCCTCTCCGGGCCTCCCTGTCTTCTTTAGAAAGTTCAGTATGCCGGCCCATTTGAGAGAGTGCAGCTCTTCTTCCTCTATCGTGGGAAATTCCCACTTCAGCTCTTGATCGCACTCTGCTATCAAATGCTGCGGCGACTTCTCTTCGAGCTCGCAAGGGTGACACACGGGATCTCCTGCTACCCTTATTTGCGTCAGATGTCAGTCAGAATCCCTGTCAAGAGTCCAATATCCTTTCAGGTCTTGCCTAAGAGCCATTTAGTTCTGGCTATATTTGGACCATCCACGAATAGCTTGGACTGTCTTCATTTTGACTCTTGCCTCCAGGACGTCTTCAGTTCATTGTTCGCCGATTTGCTGAGCTTACTCTATACCTGTTTCTTTGTTATTCCCAGAAGAGGTTCCGGTCCAATGTATTGGGTTTCGTCCCCTAATCTGGCAAATTCGTCCGCTTTCTAGTTCCCTGGTATTCCCTCATGACCTCAGTGTTACTCTCTTGTCTTGAGCCAGTGTTTGCAGTCCTTCTGCGCACTCCTCCATCAGACTACTGATTATTTTGGGTGCACTTAGGGCCTTGATGGCAACCTGGCTGTCAGAGCATATGTATATGTCCCTCCTGCCATTCCTGACCTCCGGTAGAGTTGCTGCCATGATAAGCACCGTAGCGTGTTCTCCAAGTGGATAACTTTTCTGAACTTCTAGGCTTTCCGCGTACACTCCTACGCCTTTTGTCTGCCTGGCTGACCGTTTAGAGTCATCCGTGTAGCAGACAGTCGCCTCTTTGCTTAATTCCTTTCGGAATTCTTATATTATTTCCAATAGGGTTTATATATATATAAGCATTCCGTTCTGGTATTGTGACCTTGCACTTTTTATCGAACCTCCATGGTTTAAGCGGTGCTTTCATTGGCAATCTTAGGAGACGCAACTCTTTCATCGTCAGTCCCTCAACCGCTGGATGGCCCTTTCTTTCCTCACTGCCCTTCCATAGTCCCTAGTCCCTTAATAGCAGTCGCCTCCTTCTTGATCCAAGTTGGAAGCGAGAGGCGATCCAAGATTGTTTCCAGACCGTGGATGGAGGTCGTTCTCATTGCACCGGTTATCCCTCTGCAGAAGAGCCCTTGTAGGCTTGTATGGTCAGCTTCTCTACAGCAGGGCACCAGACCACTGATCCGTATTGGATCCTTGGTCTTATGACGGCCGTGTATACTCAGTGTAGGATCCTCGGGCTAATGCCCCAGGTTCGACCGACCACTCGGCGCAACTGCCACAATGTTGTCAACGGTCATTTTGACAACATGCTGGCACTTGAATCCCTTGTCTAGCGTCCTTTTAAATAAGTTGTGATACCAAAGGTAGGGGTCTGCCGTACATTATGGGATCTCTGAATTCCTCTACTTTTCTTAGGCACTTTCTTAGGCACCACAAGTGGAGAGACAAGCAGCTACCCTGGGGACAGCCTCCCGTCACATCCAAGTTCACCTTGGACTGTGCTTCCTTTTTTTTCATTCAGTCAGACTTGCTTCCGCTCCACTTTCCTGAAGGGCAGATGTTATTATACGCGTTCTTGCCTTGTCCGTAGTGCTGGTTCCTATGGAATGTTCTGTTAGCCAGTGTTCCCTCCAGGAGGTACCTGTCTACCATTTTTTCCAGTTCCTTCATCATAAATGATATGAGACTTATCGGTCTGAAGGATTTAGTCGTGGAGTAGTCCTTTTTTCCCGGTTTCGGGATAAAAACTACATTGGCCTTCCTCCATGAGGTAGGAACAATACGCTGGCCCTGAACACTCTCCTCGTATGATGAAGTAGTGTTTCTAGACCCCGATGTAGCAGCGCTGGGAAGATTCCGTCTGGGTGATTTGTAGGGACTGTACTCCTATTTTGTAAACCAGTAATTTTTCTATATAACTTTTGAATCTCACCGTATGCAAGGCCGTTTAGTCAGGTGAATTATAACGCTGGGTGCCGCCGCGCAGTTTAGTAAATTTATTATTCTTTTATTATTTGATATGATAATTCCTTTAATAGAGCCTATTTAAAAAATACACACACACAGATGACCTTTTTACGTTCCCTTTATGTTGAAATATATCGCTAAACAACTGTCCCAGTAGGTATTATTAAATTACCATTTTTGACAAATTTAAGCGGCGTTTTATTTGTAATTCAATTCAATGAGACCGATTTATTAGTTTTACTGTCAAACAAAATTACCCGCATTTTTGGTCAATTACACATTATTTGGATTGTAATTGTTTTCATCAGGATTTCTTTTCTTTTTGCCCGGCTCACAAATGTACATTTCTGCTTCTGCATTAATTATTTTTTATTATTATTATTCGCAAGATTAAAAAAAAACGTTAGGGTTCATACAAAAGCCTACAAAATTACTGTTTTTTTTTTACTAGAGTACCTATATTTAATTAATTAAAAACAAAAGGACGTGTACAAAATTTTAAAAAACAAGCAGCTAGGATTTCGGAAAATACATTTTTGAGGTAAGGAAACGGTCCATATGTTACTTGATGTTCATATGTGTGCGGTTTGCGTCAAGTTGCGACCGTAGTTAAGCAGGAGGTTTGGGATAGGCACAGCTAGAGTTCGATTATTAAGTAAATGGACCACGACAAGCATGGACGATGCGCGGCGTTCGCTTGTTGTGTCTGTTTGAGGCAGGGCCGAACAATGTGGCAGGGGCGTACATATCGTCACAGCCATTTAAAATAAATGAGTAAGTTAAAGAATTATAAAAAAATATTATTTGCAAGCCGTTATTTTGAATTTGGTTAGTTGATGTGTTGTTGAGTTCTCAAATAATTTATTTACAACTATACACTTCAATACTGAGCTGGGTTAGTGCATGTTAATAACTTGTTTAATTCTTGACCTTTCCTCCTTTTTGCAGAAAAATAATTGTACTTATTTAAAAGGGTACCGTACAGGTGTAAAACGCGGAACAAAACTCAGCCTCCAGTTTTAAGAAAAAATTCGCTATTTCACAGTTTTTGTAAAAATCAGGGACTTTCCGTTCGCCACCTGTTGACTAAGACTTCATCTTAACAAAATTTGGAAACAATGGAAACATAAATAAAATCAGATTACAGCATGATCAGCAGATAATATACGATGATGATAATTAAACACAAAAAAAACTATTACATACTGTAATATAAATATTTTTTGAGTAGCAACACATTGAAAGTTAGAAAACGCCTTTTCTCAAATAAGTTGAAAATGGACATTCTCCCCTTTTCCCGTGTACCCTTCGTGTATTAATATTTAAATTTACTTTTTTATGAATGGATGTTAGACTAACTATATGCGCATGCGCACAATTTAAGTATAATGTTATTGTTAAAAATAATAATAAATTGACAAGGGGCGCTTTATGTAAAAGAGATATTTATTTATAAAATAGTAAAATCAATGAAATGCTTTGGAAAGTTATTACAGTAATACCTCCCAACTAGCAATTTGTCGACGTCTCAACGTTGTGCACCGCGTGCCAACGTTGCGTCGCAACGTTTACTTTTACTCAAACACCACCCACTTTTGCACCAATTTGGTGGATGATTTTTTGGTTAAGTTAACGTCGTGATCGCGACTACAGTTGAAGTAATAGTTCAATGGGTTTTGGAGTACAATTATTCGTTCAAAATATTATTCATTACGTAAAATGATAAATTCACTATTCGACTACAAATTAAACTATTTCTAACACCATAATATTATTAAAATAAAATGATATTCTATGTCATATATCATGTTTTGCATCATCATAACATGCGAACCAATGCCAAAATATATAAACAGACGGTAGTTTACTGTCAAATGTACAGTTCGTAGCTCTAAAAAACAAGCGCGCCCTCGATTAAAATGATTTTATGAAATTAAAAGAAAATCATGGTTTAAAAATCCTCTTAAGATGTTGCTTAGGATTCCTAAAAACAAAATACGGATTTTTATATGAAAAAAGATCTTAGTTTATATTAGAAAAAAGCAAGAAAATAATTTTTAATGTTTGTTTACAAATTAGCATACAATGGTTTTAACAATCAATCATGGCGGCACTTATTAGTTTCTATGACAACCAAAGGAGTCCCGTGTCTCGACTGCTTTAACTACTTAACTGTGTTTTGAACGGATCCCCTAACTTAAAGACGCGAACACGCCTCAATTTTTACCCAATCGAAATTGCTCCACAGTTGACTTTCTGCTGCTCACTTAATTTCCGTCCTTGTTGTTTACACAGGACCTTCCTCTTTTTTTCCGACACACTGGGGAATCACCTTCAATGACGTCTGTCACATGTCAAAATATCGAAGAATATTTATACCATTTGTTCCTTTTCATAGTGCAAAATGTTCAAACAAAACTAATAGAAACTTTACAAAACACTTAGTTATTTTTACTGAATTAATTGACGTTTGTATGACAGACAGCAGTGCTCCAAAATTGGCTTGTTGCAAACTTTAGCACACACCGGTTTGTAGTCGGCGCCTTTACAACTAAGGAATTACTGTTAGGACAATAGACGGTCATAAATAGTTGTGATGACGACTGAAGTTGTGATAAACGTTTAGGCGTCGTATAATAGTCGACGTTGTCGACCGTCGCCATGATAACTATTCTTTATCTGTAAAACAACGTTTAAAATTAGTGCAATTCTAATTTTTACAACTTGCACAACTAAAAATTGCTAGTTGGGCTATATCGTTCAAATTATTTTGACACAAAACTAACCTTTTCATACCATATAGAAAATTGTTGTAACAAAGCCTACAAAATGTTAGGATTTATAAAAAGGCACACAAGAGATTTTGACAACATACTTTGTATCAAACTATTATATAACTCTTTAATAAGATCACACATTGAAAACAGAACTCCTGTGTGGTCTCCCTATCACAAAATATATGTAGATATGATAGAACTTATTCAAAAAAGATTTCTAAATTACATTGCCTATAAACTCAAAATATATAAAGAACATATACTTTACAATGACTTGTTAACTTTATTGGAGCTGCAGACTTAAGAAAAAAGACGAGTTAACTTTGACATATTGTTTACAAGTAAACTAATTAAAGGTGAGATTGACTCATCTAATCTGTTATATAAAGCCCCTGCAGCAGTTAAGATATAATTCAGTATTTTATAATAACTTTCATCGTACTTTATATGGGCAACAATCATCTGTTAGTAGAATTATGATTAATACAAACACATTAAATCTGGATATATTTAATTCATCTATAACTAAAATAAAAAAATATCTGGCGTGTAGAAATTTAAGTACTTAGTGTATCTCAGTTTTTCTTTTTATGATTTTTGTTAATTGTAGGTATGTTAGACATAAGTATTATTGTTTTTTTTTATATAGCTGCATTTCAAAATTGTTGGTCTTAGTAATCTATTTTTTTTAATATTATTTAAATTGGGTGGTAACCCGTTAAATAAATAAATATATTAAGGATTGCCATTCTCGTAAAACAGTGAATGTCGACTATGAAAGGACCATGCTGCATATCGGAAGGCATTTCATTATGATTCTAAATGAATAAAAATTTTTACCTGCGACCAACGAATATTACTAATTTTACGACCATCTCAACACGATTTTAATGGCTCATTTACGGCCCTAGGATAATAATAACGCTTAGACGTAAACCACAAGATGGCGTGACAAGCGATAAAACTTTATTTTATAAGAGCACTAATTGACGCAAAAATGTGAATTATTTTTCTATATTTTTAAGACAATATATATTAAATAATTTTAGTACCTAACCAAAAATAAGTCCCGTTAAATTGACATATTACGCATTTTTAACCCTACGTTAGGCGCGCGGTATTTTGCGACGAGTTTAGTTGCGCGGTCTACATATGTAATCCTAACCAGTGATAAAATATTTATTTTTCTATGTATATATTTTACCGTAAAATTTATTTTATATCAACTTTTTGCATATTTTTTTTAAAGAAAATAAAAATAAAAAATATGTTTTTTTTTTGTACTTTTATTAGCATATAGTCAAATTTAAACAAGAACAAATGAACTTGCTGAGGTGAAATATTTTCTGATATCAACACATTAACAGCTTCCTAAACAAATTATATATACAAGAAAAAACTTTTTATAGTTCGTAGAAAAGTAAGCACAAAACAGTGTATTTTTAGTCATTCAAACAAGATAAGCACACATCTGCCATATGTTCTTTGCATGCATAACGTCTGCATTTCTCGAGGACTTGTTACGACTTCGAGGACAAGTGTGACATCGTCCGACGTAATTTTCTTGTCTTGGGGCATGAAGAGGAGGGGGTATCGCTGGAAGTCCAAGAAGAGGACGCTCCCGCCTTCTTAGTTCAACCGGTAACGAGGTAATAGTTGATCTCACCTCTATCTGTGGCTTGATCAGTTCCCAAGCAAATTTTTCAATGAAGTCACTTCTACAGATTTTTTCTTGCGGATGATTTGCCTTATAAACGCAAAGGGCGTTTATACCAGAGATATTCAAAAGGTCGTAGAAAATAACCATCGACCAACGACGCGTGTTTCTTGCAACGTTGTAATTTCCACATAGCTGATCCACAAGATCTACACCAATTTTAGTTTGATTGTAACTAGTCACTATTACTCGTTTCTTTGCATCCTCTGTCTCTAGATAAATCGTATCGTCATGGTACATTGAAGACACCAAAATAACAGCTTTGTTTTTTTTCGCGCAATAAGAGACCATTGTGATATCTTCCTGAAAACCAAAAAGTGAAGTTTTCTCTTCTCTTGTCTTATTCGGTAGGAACTCCAAAGGGATCTCAAGTTTATTCATACGCATTGTACCAATATATGTTTTTTTTTTTGTTGCAACAATTTTTTTGTCAACGGAATACTGGTAATCCAATTATCACCAGTAACGTTGCGATTAGTTCCCTCTACAGGTTGAACTAATCGTAGCACAATGTCCTCGGCAGAATTATTTAACTTATAGGGGCCATCCGGCTGGATTCCTACGTATGTCTTGAGATTGAGTGTATAAGATGTTTTGGCATCAACCAGGGTGAACACCTTTATACCATATTTTGCTGGTTTGTTAGGTATGTACTGTTTAAATGAACAGCGTCCTCTGAAAACCAGTAATTGTACGTCAATAGTGACGTACTCACTAACAATATAGCTATTTTGGAAATTAGCTAAGAAAATTTCGAAGACTTCTCTAATGGGTGTCAATTTATCTAATTCCTCTCTTTCATCTCTGGTTGTTATATCGTCAAATCTCAGACAGCGGATAAGAAATCTAAATCGTTTGTCGCTCATTGCGAGATAACAAGACTCAACTCCATTGCCTTTAAAATTATCGCGTTTTTCCTTCCACTTCTCATTGTTCTCATCTCTCGTCAGTTAGTCTAACATCTCGGTCCCTTACGAATCTGTTTTTCATGTTCTCAATATAAATATTTGTTGAAACAACTTATATTCGAATAATGGCATCACTAACAAACAGTTTTATACAGTCAAATTCAGATATGGAATTGCGGGCCTCACGTTTCGATCCGGGAAAATGTTTTATAATATTATTCGCACGCGGTCGCACTTGTGTATTAGGACAATCTTTTCTCCATCTAGAGGTTTTGTCCTTCCCTATGTAAATTTTGCCACTATCAATTTGTTCGTCATTACTCATCTAGTGGACTTTCCTCCCCACTTGATACTTCTTCAAGCCATCTTAACCAAATATCTGAATCCCTACTTCGTTCTATATGTCTTTTTTTAGAGTCGGACTTATTTATTTCTGAAACAAAAAAAAAACTATATAATTATGTACTCAAAATATTTATACAACAACACATTTTTTTACCATTAGCCAGCAAACACAGTAGATGCTCGGCTATGTCGGGCGCAAGGCGGTTGGACCATCAGCATTTTTGACATCGGCCCTACATCGTAAATATAAATATGCCCAATATAGGACAAAATTTAGTTGGTCTAACATCGGCGGAAATTGAACTACCGATGCCTACGCAGCGCCGACATTCTGTGTTTGCTGGATATATAACCTAACTGTTCTGGTTTGCGAGTTACATTTTTGGTTTTCTTCCAATTTCACAAAAACAACTGCTCCAAAAATGTTTTACATTATAAAATTGCTTGTTGCATACATCACACGTAATAAAATGCAAGAAGAAAACATCACTTCCTTATATATGTCAATTTGTTATGAAAACAAACGCACTTTGTACCCGACAGAAAACGTAATACAGTTAGTCGCGCGGTCTACAATCGTAGACCAGTCGTCTTTGGAAGCGCGTAAAAATTAGCGCCACCCTACAGCACTGTCGCTAACGTACTGAACTTATAGACTCGGATGCAATCGACAGCTACTCAAAAGGATGCGCGTGTATTTAACATTTTCTAGAAACTCTCGTCGTTCAAATAGGTGTGGTCTACAATCGTAGACCGCGCGCCCAACATAGGGTTAAGAAAAAAACCTTGTTTTTAAAGAGATATATGATAAGTCCCTTAGTAACCTTATTTATTTTGACGTTTTAGATAGAAAGTCATTGAAACTTCAGGTTATGAAGGTTGTAGTCGTAGGTAAAGTCGTAGGTAAAGTATAGTACAATAACTCGCATGTTATAGTCATTACACGCTCAGATAAATTAAGACACTCGCCTGCGGCTAGCGTCTTTAACTTCATATTCGAATTTAATGACCGTCATAACATGCTTGTTATGTAAACTACTATAAAACAATAAGTAAGGAATTTGTATTAACCAACCTAATTTTGTACGCAATCTTGATAATAAAAAAGAAGCAATTAATGAATATCATGTGCCTTGCATTACATTATAAAAGACCATATTGAATATGTAAATAATTTGTTATGCAACTAGCCGATTTATTGACCTTATTACTCACAAAACTGTTTTCACCTATTTTGCTACCGGCTATAATAAGTGTCAATAAAAGGGTTTCTTTATTACCTCCTGCCTACACTTGTTCATATTTCTTTGGTTATATTTATCGGCCGCTACCACTTGTCCATTTAAGTTATAGTTTATCTGGATTTGTAATGTATTTATGCAAATGACGATTATTAAGTAGGTATATTGCCGATACATACTTTCTAATTTTCTAAACGTATATAGTAATACTTCCATCTCTTCCGTGGCCTTTCCCTGGATTTATGATGTAGAAGATGACATCAAGAGTATGGGTGTAAGAAGGTGATGAAGGATCATAGCAGAGGACGTAATGGAGGGATCCGGTAAATTAAGCTAAAACCCACCAGAAATTATATTGCTATAGGAATTAAGAAGATATTGAAATACTTTAGCAACGTGAAATAATTAGAGCAAATAATACAATTATAATTGTTGTTGACTATAGAATGACTGCTTTTCATAAATAATTAAAAAAGCCCCTAAATTTAACACATGCGGGCCTTAAAATAAGTTTTAACGCACGAGGGCGTTAAAGTACTGTTTTAAAGCCCACGGACGTTAAAGTGCTTTATTACGCCCTAAAATGCGGAAGTTAAAGTGCACTTAAACGCCCGGTTGTGCATAAATTGTTTTATATATCTGAAAAAATTACAATGGACTTTAATACCAGTTTAAACTTTCATAATGTACCATTCCAGACTTTCCCAAACTAGACAACAAGACTATGTAAGTTCCCGGTGTGTTTTATTAATTAGAGACCTCGAAATAATAATTACTCCGGAATATAACTCCATTTGCGAAAGGGGTAAAATTACATAGGTGCCGGTATAGGATTTGCGGGATTGTGTGGTCTCCTAGTCTAGAATACATAAGCAAAGCAATTTGTTTTGCGAGATTACGTTATTACATACGTTTCTTTACGCTAATTGGCTCTTGCGTAGGGTTTGCTGTTACATGTTAGTTTAATTTATGTTGTTATTATTAGATTGTACAATATTATAGAAAGACATTTTATAGGCAAATATCAAAAGGAAATATTTCACCGTTAATATAGAAAATGGAAAAATCATTACAGACCGATTTGCCATTTCTAGTAGTGCCATCATAAGGATTTGCATATTTTTATGATATTCAAACTTTTCAAATTGATTAAAGCTAATTTTATTCACGGTGGTCAGTTAACAATACCTCCTGCTTAAATAAGCATAAAACAACAACATTCTTTTGACACCTGTAGATAAAGCACCTTTTTTTCTTTAAGAAATATATTTTTATTTCGAGCATATTTACATATTTTGTCAAGATAACTATCTAAGTCATAAACCTACACTTTAAGAATTAAAATGTAAAGTTACACTCTTAATGCCCGGCCATCTGCTTAACCCTAGCGGGTTAATTGCGCGTGATGCACCTTAGCTCCAAAATTAAAATATAATTAATAACTCGTGTTTTAACAACATACTGACAACGCCTTTTAAAAATGTATAAATGAACGCCTTGGAGCGGGTTGATATTTACATGTTAATTATAATGCGGTTAACAAAACAAGTTAATCTGATTGTTTTAATTTCGAGGAATACCTGAACAATCTTAGCTTCAATTGTAAGACACCATAGACTGTTATATTTATGTTTAATATTGGCTTTTGATTTGATTGAATTCTGATGAGAGTATGCCAAATAGGCCCCTTCCCCACTGCCCATTATCCATTACTTGTGTGGTATAATTTATATCTACAGAGTTGATCTGCGCAGCTCGCGCTGCAAATTTCATGTCTAGACCTGTACAGTTCAGTTTTATACGTAAATAGTTCTTTACATGAATTTTGCAATGTAGTACGTTGGGTACGCCGCTAATATCGAAATAATCGTGCACTTTTTGATTGAGAAAAGGCAACTTTTTAGATCCAGAACCGCCTCTGAATTCGTGTAGAATACAAAAATGGCGGCCATTAAAGATAGCTGCCATTAGAATCTTTAGACAATTTTCTATCTCTACTTTTTTTTCGAAAGCTTTTTATGAAAATAATATATTTTTATCTTTACAGGATGATTTCATGAAGATGACCACAGAATAAATACCTGGTGTCTCAAAAACTGGAATAAAATTAAACAGCTGCTGCTTTTTCACTGTCTGATGAACTAATCAATAACATTTCTATCGCATTTTAAAAAATTGCTATCATTTTTTATACCAAGATGGGGGATCAAATTAAATGTGTATTATGATTTCACCCTGATAGTTTCTCTCTAATAAAGCGTCTAACAATTTTAAATTTAATTAATTTTTATTATTGATGAAAATCTATCAAGTAGGTACAGGGTGATTCACTATATTTTGAACCCCGGTTAGCGCCTTTACACTGAAAAAAAAGTCCGCTTGAGACAAGATCTCAAATTATCTTGTTTTTTATTTTTTTATCATAATTGAATTTCTCCGAACAAGATTCCTAATATCTTGGTTTTATTTTATCTGTCAAAAGGAGTATGCTCAACACTTGTTACAAATTTAAAAGAAATTATTTCAGATGATAGAAGTTCTTTTTCCCAAGAGACAAGTATTTCAATCCGTTCGGTTAGTTACCGAGCACACCCGATCGGCGGCTACCCTGCCAGCTGTCAATCGATAGTCACTAGTCAGATGCCGGCCATGATAAGATCAATAGTGTGGTCTTTGCAGTTGGTTGGAAAAATAGGTAATGTGATTACCTCAAAAATACCGTGGCTGGAAGAACTGCTACATGTGTATGGGCATGGGGCACTTGAAATCGAAATTTAGAGGTAAGCATGTGGTATTTTTTGAGTAAGTTAAAATCGATATAGCTAGAAAACATGCAGAGTACGCCTTCCTGATTTCTTCCATTTAGAGTTTAAAATATGTATTTCCGGTTTTTTGCAAGGTACAGCGATCATGCCTGAACTCTCGTGTGTAGTAAATTTCACAAATTTTTGATTGTGTACCTAAATAATTTATTTTCTATATCCTGTTTGACCATTAGCTTTAGTAAAGGCAGTTATTGTGAAGTATTTTTCAAAAACATTTTGATCTTACTTAATTAAAAATATTTACAGGTTTGAACCCCTCCCCCTTCCAAGGGCCTGCTGTTAGGAGAACTGGCTGACTAGAGCTGCCCTTGATGATGTATAACCCACCACCATAAACTAAGAAATCAGGCTTTTTTGCAGTTTTTGTTCACGAGCTCTCCGACTTTAATGTAGGGAGGTAAAACTTAAGTCCCACTTTTACTTAACTATTTTTGATATTTTGGTTTAAGAATTACTCTGTCTACTTTTTGCTGAACAAGCCAAAAGGGAAAGACTATTAGAATAAAAATTATTGTCTCATTTTTCTTAATTTAAATGTGTTTTCGAAACAAAAATTATTCCCACTTTTAATTTTTAAGTAAGTTCTGTAACAGCAGAGTTTTTATACTTCTATACTGTTTATAAACTGTTTAGTCAATCTAGATTTTTTCTTATAATTAGCTAAAATTAACTGCTCTTTTGATGATTTGATGTAAACCCTTTGATATAATTAGAAACAAAATAAAGAAAACATGCGAAAAATGTTCACGTTCATGTTGCAAAATACACTATTTACTGTTTTTGACAATATTAGATGTAGCGAAGTTATATTCACGTTTATGTAAAGTTTTAATATTTTATTAATAAACAGTTTTTGTTAATTAATTTTTTTTTAAATTTTTTTAATTTCCAGTATTTACAGTTTTTTTTTGCTTACAGGTGTAACGTTTCTGCACAGAGCAACACATAAAAGGACAATTGCATAGTTCGCATAAGATTCTCTCTTTTTTATTTTGCTATATTAGGAGTGGGGGAAACCAAAATAAAAAGAGGTTCTTATGCGAATGCAATGATTTCTTTTCGTGTTGCCATACTGTGTAATGGCGTCATTATTTTTAAAGTTTTCGTAAGAGAATTGTGTGCTTCTTTTAAGGCCAATTTTCAAGAAAATATGCTCCTAAAAGCAAACTATTTATTAAACTATGATGCAAATAGTTAAAAAAGTATGCCCTTGGAATAAGATTTTATGTTCTTTGCATAGGACTTTGATTCTCAAATTGGTTTAAGGGAATGGAGATCTCGTGAGAAGAAACTGGGGACTTTGCGCATATCGAAAGTCATAATTCTCTTAAATTAACCTCGTATTTTCTAACACTAAGACATCCTTTTTTTCAGTGTATTATTGACAATAGTTTTTTAAAATCCTTCTGACCCATATGACCGATGTTGTCAAATGTTATTCCATATATCAAAATTTGACATCAAGTTTCTTATATTAAATGGAACACCCTGTATATTATCTCATTTTCTGAATCCTTAAAAAATATGCTTCTCAAAAATACAAAACACTTTGGGCCTATCTTTTATCTTCTCCACGATATTCAAGTTTAAATTTATATGGAAGAGATAAGAAATCGAAATTAACTATACAATATTATTTTCCTGTCTCTTCCACAAAAATTTAAGCTTGAATATTTTGGAGAAGATAAACTTAAAGTGTTTGATATTTTTGAAAAGCTTATTTTTTAGGGAATCAAAAAATGTAATAACATACAGGGTGTTCCATTTAATATGTGAAAGTTGAGGTCAAATTTTGACATATGGAACTTTTCTACTTAAACTTTTTTTCTATCATCAACCTCTAACCAGGGGTTCAAAATATAGTGAATTACCCTGAACCTACTTTTTGAGATATCTTAGTCCAAATTCTAAGCAAAAGTATGCGTACATGATAAAGGTTTGTATAGGCAACAGCAGTAGCACGACGACGCGGTGATAGTCGGGCAGTAGAAACCTATTTTCTTTATTTATGTGGTGACTTTCATATATTTTGGTACAATATAATATAGTTTATCAAATCCGAAAATAATATTTTGTAGTTCGGCGTCCCATTACAGGTGGCGTCGCGGCGCCCTAAATTGCTTAAATGTCCTTACATTAGTTTTTATATGTATCCAAAAAACTAAAGCTCCCGACACAATTTTTTTTGCACATTCTGTTGACCAAAAAAATTACCTTTTTATTCGTACGTACTTTTCACCACTGTGTATAATATTGGATATTTTTCTTGAAATCCAGTAAATTGATTTTTTTAAAGCCATTTTAGGGATGATTTTGGTTTACCATACAAATAGTTTTTTCTTTTGGGTTCCTGAAAATTAACAGTTTTTAGCAAAGACCATACCTGGTCAGATAAAGTGATTACAAAATCGCAAATTTGCCAATGCCGCATTTTTAATACTAATTATCGTAGTTTTTGTCATCATTTTCTTTTTTTTTTGTAACATTTTACTCTAGCTTAATTTTTCAAAAATTTTTGTTAGCTTAAGATAAAATAGTGCAAAAAAATTAACTTAGATCATTTTGTCATTTAATTGTACAAATTTTATTTTTATACATCTTCAAATATAAAAAAAAAACGTAAAAAAATATGGAAGAGAAAAACGATTTTTGGCTCCAAATTGACATACTTTTACTTTTGTCCCTAGAACTTTTACATTTTTTATCTGATTATGATGCCCCCTTTAAAAAACTGCTCCTTAGAGTACTAGTATTTAAACTATATAAAAAAATATGAAATAAAAATGAATTTCATTCAACCGGACTGGTGCGAAAATTGGTATTTTTGCAGATTTTTCTAAACTTAACACATCAACATCATAACAAAATTTTGTAAAATGTATATGTTTTTGTCTTAATTGAGGTACAAATGTAACTAAAAATTAGTATTAACATTTTAAAAAGTAAAACCAAAATTTAACTTTAACTATTGCATTTATTATATTAGTAGGGGTGCAAACGTCAATTTTATAATTTTTATATTAATTTGGAAACAAAATTTTATTATATTGATTGGATCACATTTGATTTATATTAGAAGTCCAATTATTTTCAAACAGAATTGAACTTTAGTAGGGGTCCTGACTACAATGGCAACTTTGCTTCCTAATAAAAAAAAGCACAGTCAACAAAGGAGACTACCAAGTAGAGCAATAAAAATTGTCAATCAAATATCTACTTACTTTTATTTTAGCATGACTTAGTTTGATCTGCAAACTTTACTTAAAATCATTAGAATTTAAGTAAAAACATAAGTTGCTTAAACTTATCGTTGTTACGTTATATAAGACAAATGTTATTGCTTACATCTAATAATAGTACATTATTATGCTTTTACGTACAGAATATAAAGTGACCTTTCCTATTCCTATCAACTATACTTTAATTTAAGTACAGACAAAAAAAAATATTTTTTAAAGTAATATAATACGAACATAACATTATTTGTTATATACTTACATATGTGACTTCTACTACTATGTCCACTTATTATTCTTAATTTGAATAAAGTAGAGGTTGAAATCGAGTTCTTACCTTATTTTTTAGTTAGCTTACGTTTCGACGTAACTTTTAGAAGTGAATTTGGACAAAAAAAGCGTTCCTCAATAAACCCTACTTCAGCAACACACTATGTCTACACTGGACGCTTATTCTTGATCGACCGTGAGGTGAGGTGAGCGAAATTCCCCGTGGAGCAAATCGATACTTTAGAAAGATTTGTAAATTTCATTTTATTTTACTTTTTTATAGTTTTATTCCGTTATTTAGTTTCTTACAAATTTTTCCTCGCTCATCAATTTTAAAAACCCTGAAAATATGAACAATGATTAAAGTAAATTTAAGGCAATAGAATCTTGATAAAGGAATACACGTTTAGTTCGTAACGTTTGGTTCTTATCTAAAACAAAGCTTTTGAATGTGGAAATAACTATTTACATACCAAGGGAGGGAAGTGCCACATTTCCTCGGTTCCTCCCGCGGTTTGTTTGATGCTCTACGTTAGGAGTGCAATAAAAAAATTTGAACACTTAAATGACAAAGATGATCTAAGTTAATTTTTTTGCACTATTTTCTCTAACGTTAACAAAAATTTTTGAAAAATTCAAGCTAGAGTAAAATTTTACAAAAAAAAATAGAAAATGATGACCAAAACTACGATAATTAGAAAAATGCGACATTGGCAACTTTGCGATTTTGTGATCACTTTATCTGATGAGATATGGTCTTCGCTGAAAACGATTAATTTTAAGAAACTCAAAAGAAAAAATAATTTGTATGGTAAACCAAAATCACCCTTAAAATGGCTTCAAAAAAATCAATTTACTGGATTTCAAGAAAAACTAAAAAGACGAAATTTGACACATATTGTATTTTGATCCAATATTATACACAGTGGTGAAGAGCACGAATAAAGTGTAATACAGGGATTCGGTTGAAGTAACTGATTTGGAGTTTTTTTTTAAACTTTTTCTTTGTTTTAATTGCCTTAGGAGCATAATCCTACTGGAAATATTAACACGCCAGGACGAATTCGTATTAGGTAACTTGGATAAGTAAGTACCAGTGCGGAACGATGCCTATTTGTGAGTGGTTCAAGGTTGGAAATCTAAGTGTATGATGGTGTTTAATGATGTATAGTGAAGGGTGACCAGTGAAACTACTGATGAGCCCACGCTGGTTACCCAGGGCGAAACATCGTTTATTCATTTCTTTCTTCGCTTTGATCTTTTGTGTGTTCCTTGTGGAATAGTCATCCAAGTTTGAATTTTCGTTATTTCCACCCAAGATCTTTCGATCTTTTGTTTTTTAGTTTCTTTTCGGTTGAAGTAACTCATTTGGAGGTTTTTTTTTAAAATTTTTCTTTGTTTTAATTGCCTTAGGAGCATAATCCTACTGGAAATATTAACACGCCAGGACGAATTCGTATTAGGTAACTTGGATAAGTAAGTACCAGTGCGGAACGATGCCTATTTGTGAGTGGTTCAAGGTTGGAAATCTAAGTGTATGATGGTGTTTAATGATGTATAGTGGAGGGTGACCAGTGAAACTACTGATGAGCCCACGCTGGTTACCCAGGGCGAAACATCGTTTATTCATTTCTTTCTTCGCTTTGATCTTTTGTGTGTTCCTTGTGGAATACTCATCCAAGTTTGAATTTTCGTTATTTCCACCCAAGATCTTTCGATCTTTTGTTTTTTAGTTTCTTTTCGGTTGAAGTAACTGATTTGGAGGTTTTTTTTTTAACTTTTTCCTTGTTTTAATTGCCTTAGGAGCATAATCCTACTGGAAATATTAACACGCCAGGACGAATTCGTATTAGGTAACTTGGATAAGTAAGTACCAGTGCGGAACGATGCCTATTTGTGAGTGGTTCAAGGTTGGAAATCTAAGTGTATGATGGTGTTTAATGATGTATAGTGGAGGGTGACCAGTGAAACTACTGATGAGCCCACGCTGGTTACCCAGGGCGAAACATCGTTTATTCATTTCTTTCTTCGCTTTGATCTTTTGTGTGTTCCTTGTGGAATACTCATCCAAGTTTGAATTTTCGTTATTTCCACCCAAGATCTTTCGATCTTTTGTTTTTTAGTTTCTTTTCGGTTGAAGTAACTCATTTGGAGGTTTTTTTTTTAAAATTTTTCTTTGTTTTAATTGCCTTAGGAGCATAATCCTACTGGAAATATTAACACGCCAGGACGATTTCGTATTAGGTAACTTGGATAAGTAAGTACCAGTGCGGAACGATGCCTATTTGTGAGTGGTTCAAGGTTGGAAATCTAAGTGTATGATGGTGTTTAATGATGTATAGTGGAGGGTGACCAGTGAAACTACTGATGAGCCCACGCTGGTTACCCAGGGCGAAACATCGTTTATTCATTTCTTTCTTCGCTTTGATCTTTTGCGTGTTCCTTGTGGAATACTCATC
Source organism: Oxystoma pomonae (assembly GCA_963921995.1). Taxonomy (NCBI): domain Eukaryota; kingdom Metazoa; phylum Arthropoda; class Insecta; order Coleoptera; family Brentidae; genus Oxystoma; species Oxystoma pomonae. Next base: position 71,638,879 of record OY998166.1, on the reverse strand, counting down.
CAAGTTTGAATTTTCGTTATTTCCACCCAAGATCTTTCGATCTTTTGTTTTTTAGTTTCTTTTCAGTTGAAGTAACTGATTTGGAGGTTTTTTTTTAAACTTTTTCCTTGTTTTAATTGCCTTAGGAGCATAATCCTACTGGAAATATTAACACGCCAGGACGAATTCGTATTAGGTAACTTGGATAAGTAAGTACCAGTGCGGAACGATGCCTATTTGTGAGTGGTTCAAGGTTGGAAATCTAAGTGTATGATGGTGTTTAATGATGTATAGTGGAGGGTGACCAGTGAAACTACTGATGAGCCCACGCTGGTTACCCAGGGCGAAACATCGTTTATTCATTTCTTTCTTCGCTTTGATCTTTTGTGTGTTCCTTGTGGAATACTCATCCAAGTTTGAATTTTCGTTATTTCCACCCAAGATCTTTCGATCTTTTGTTTTTTAGTTTCTTTTCGGTTGAAGTAACTCATTTGGAGGTTTTTTTTAAAAATTTTTCTTTGTTTTAATTGCCTTAGGAGCATAATCCTACTGGAAATATTAACACGCCAGGACGAATTCGTATTAGGTAACTTGGATAAGTAAGTACCAGTGCGGAACGATGCCTATTTGTGAGTGGTTCAAGGTTGGAAATGTAAGTGTATGATGGTGTTTAATGATGTATAGTGGAGGGTGACCAGTGAAACTACTGATGAGGCCATGCTGGTTACCCAGGGCGAAACATCGTTTATTCATTTCTTTCTTCGCTTTGATCTTTTGTGTGTTCCTTGTGGAATACTCATCCAAGTTTGAATTTTCGTTATTTCCACCCAAGATCTTTCGATCTTTTGTTTTTTAGTTTCTTTTCGGTTGAAGTAACTCATTTGGAGGTTTTTTTTTTTAAATTTTTCTTTGTTTTAATTGCCTTAGGAGCATAATCCTACTGGAAATATTAACACGCCAGGACGAATTCGTATTAGGTAACTTGGATAAGTAAGTACCAGTGCGGAACGATGCCTATTTGTGAGTGGTTCAAGGTTGGAAATCTAAGTGTATGATGGTGTTTAATGATGTATAGTGGAGGGTGACCAGTGAAACTACTGATGAGCCCACGCTGGTTACCCAGGGCGAAACATCGTTTATTCATTTCTTTCTTCGCTTTGATCTTTTGTGTGTTCCTTGTGGAATACTCATCCAAGTTTGAATTTTCGTTATTTCCACCCAAGATCTTTCGATCTTTTGTTTTTTAGTTTCTTTTCAGTTGAAGTAACTGATTTGGAGGTTTTTTCTTAATTTTTCTTTGTTTTAATTGCCTTAGGAGCATAATCCTACTGGAAATATTAACACGCCAGGACGAATTCGTATTAGGTAACTTGGATAAGTAAGTACCAGTGCGGAACGATGCCTATTTGTGAGTGGTTCAAGGTTGGAAATCTAAGTGTATGATGGTGTTTAATGATGTATAGTGGAGGGTGACCAGTGAAACTACTGATGAGCCCACGCTGGTTACGCAGGGCGAAACATCGTTTATTCATTTCTTTCTTCGCTTTGATCTTTTGTGTGTTCCTTGTGGAATACTCATCCAAGTTTGAATTTTCGTTATTTCCACCCAAGATCTTTCGATCTTTTGTTTTTTAGTTTCTTTTCGGTTGAAGTAACTGATTTGGAGGTTTTTTCTTAATTTTTCTTTGTTTTAATTGCCTTAGGAGCATAATCCTACTGGAAATATTAACACGCCAGGACGAATTCGTATTAGGTAACTTGGATAAGTAAGTACCAGTGCGGAACGATGCCTATTTGTGAGTGGTTCAAGGTTGGAAATCTAAGTGTATGATGGTGTTTAATGATGTATAGTGGAGGGTGACCAGTGAAACTACTGATGAGCCCACGCTGGTTACCCAGGGCGAAACATCGTTTATTCATTTCTTTCTTCGCTTTGATCTTTTGTGCGTTCCTTGTGGAATACTTATCCAAGTTTGAATTTTCGTTATTTCCACCCAAGATCTTTCGATCTTTTGTTTTTTAGTTTCTTTTCGGTTGAAGTAACTGATTTGGAGGTTTTTTCTTAATTTTTCCTTGTTTTAATTGCCTTAGGAGCATAATCCTACTGGAAATATTAACACGCCAGGACGAATTCGTATTAGGTAACTTGGATAAGTAAGTACCAGTGCGGAACGATGCCTATTTGTGAGTGGTTCAAGGTTGGAAATCTAAGTGTATGATGGTGTTTAATGATGTATAGTGGAGGGTGACCAGTGAAACTACTGATGAGCCCACGCTGGTTACGCAGGGCGAAACATCGTTTATTCATTTCTTTCTTCGCTTTGATCTTTTGTGTGTTCCTTGTGGAATACTCATCCAAGTTTGAATTTTCGTTATTTCCACCCAAGATCTTTCGATCTTTTGTTTTTTAGTTTCTTTTCGGTTGAAGTAACTGATTTGGAGGTTTTTTCTTAATTTTTCTTTGTTTTAATTGCCTTAGGAGCATAATCCTACTGGAAATATTAACACGCCAGGACGAATTCGTATTAGGTAACTTGGATAAGTAAGTACCAGTGCGGAACGATGCCTATTTGTGAGTGGTTCAAGGTTGGAAATCTAAGTGTATGATGGTGTTTAATGATGTATAGTGGAGGGTGACCAGTGAAACTACTGATGAGCCCACGCTGGTTACCCAGGGCGAAACATCGTTTATTCATTTCTTTCTTCGCTTTGATCTTTTGTGCGTTCCTTGTGGAATACTTATCCAAGTTTGAATTTTCGTTATTTCCACCCAAGATCTTTCGATCTTTTGTTTTTTAGTTTCTTTTCGGTTGAAGTAACTGATTTGGATGTTTTTTTTTAACTTTTTCTTTGTTTTAATTGCCTTAGGAGCATAATCCTACTGGAAATATTAACACGCCAGGACGAATTCGTATTAGGTAACTTGGATAAATAAGTACCAGTGCGGAACGATGCCTATTTGTGAGTGGTTCAAGGTTGGAAATCTAAGTGTATGATGGTGTTTAATGATGTATAGTGGAGGGTGACCAGTGAAACTACTGATGAGCCCACGCTGGTTACCCAGGGCGAAACATCGTTTATTCATTTCTTTCTTCGCTTTGATCTTTTGTGTGTTCCTTGTGGAATACTCATCCAAGTTTGAATTTTCGTTATTTCCACCCAAGATCTTTCGATCTTTAGTTTTTTAGTTTCTTTTCGGTTGAAGTAACTCATTTGGAGGTTTTTTTTTTAAATTTTTCTTTGTTTTAATTGCCTTAGGAGCATAATCCTACTGGAAATATTAACACGCCAGGACGAATTCGTATTAGGTAACTTGGATAAGTAAGTACCAGTGCGGAACGATGCCTATTTGTGAGTGGTTCAAGGTTGGAAATCTAAGTGTATGATGGTGTTTAATGATGTATAGTGGAGGGTGACCAGTGAAACTACTGATGAGCACACGCTGGTTACCCAGGGCGAAACATAGTTTATTCATTTCTTTCTTCGCTTTGATCTTTTGTGTGTTCCTTGTGGAATACTCATCCAAGTTTGAATTTTCGTTATTTCCACCCAAGATCTTTCGATCTTTTGTTTTTTAGTTTCTTTTCGGTTGTAGTAACTGATTTGGAGGTTTTTTTTAAACTTTTTCCTTGTATTAACACGCCAGGACGAATTCGTATTAGGTAACTTGGATAAGTAAGTACCAGTGCGGAACGATGCCTATTTGTGAGTGGTTCAAGGTTGGAAATCTAAGTGTATGATGGTGTTTAATGATGTATAGTGGAGGGTGACCAGTGAAACTACTGATGAGCCCACGCTGGTTACCCAGGGCGAAACATCGTTTATTCATTTCTTTCTTCGCGTTGATCTTTTGTGCGTTCCTTGTGGAATACTTATCCAAGTTTGAATTTTCGTTATTTCCACCCAAGATCTTTCGATCTTTTGTTTTTTAGTTTCTTTTCGGTTGAAGTAACTGATTTGGACGTTTTTTTTTAACTTTTTCTTTGTTTTAATTGCCTTAGGAGCATAATCCTACTGGAAATATTAACACGCCAGGACGAATTCGTATTAGGTAACTTGGATAAGTAAGTACCTGTGCGGAACGATGCCTATTTGTGAGTGGTTCAAGGTTGGATTTTCGTTATTTCCACCCAAGATCTTTCAATCTTTTGTTTTTTAGTTTCTTTTCGGTTGAAGTAACTGATTTGGAGGTTTTTTTTTACCTTTTTTGTTTACGAAGAAAGCAAAACAAATGTTTAAATCTAAAAACACCAACGCTAAAACTAAATTTTTCTTGCATGCCAGTTCATCGATTAACATTATAGTCCAAAGATTTGCCAATTTCAATTCAACCTATTCTATGACATGCTGGCGCGTTTAAAGTCTAACGGAAAGTTTGCTAAGGCAGTGATCGCATGCAACAGAAGTAACAGGTAGCGTAATCTTAAAGCATTAGCAATATTTGGATAATTAGAAATTAAATTATGTTCCTTCAAAACGTTTAAAATGTCCTTGTGACTAGTCATGTTATTTAAAGTTTTTAACTTCCAAATATAATTCTGTAGCATTTAAATCGCTAGAGTATTTTAATGCCAAGTATGAAGCTTCTGCTTTCTGGATATATTTACCTATACTTTCCAAAATCATTAGACACAGTGTTTAATCCTCCAATATTCTACTGACACTGTTCAATTAATTTATCCAATGCTTCATAGTTATAATTTCAGCTGAAACCGCAACTGCATTAGGTTCAGGAAAGCAATTGACTACTTCATTTTTACTGAAGTGTTTTGCAAATACATTTGCAGACCTTTTAGGAATTATGACACTTTTTTGATTCCAAGCGTGTCTCTCTGCAATAATTTACTATTTACTATAATTTTAATCTTTTTAAAGAACTAAAGAAAATCATTATTTTTTCTTTACGGTCCTTTTTTCTATTTATACCCATTGTATTTATACCTAGTCGAGCGCAACAGACTAACAAAACATCGTCCTGGTTTTTCCTAATTTTCAGTCAGCAGGATTTACCCACACTCACTGGACTCAAGTCCTATTCAAATTCAACTTCAAACTGACGACATTTATCGTTATCTTTTTCTATCTTGCGTAGTTGAATGTAGGCGGGTGAGTTCGGAGCACAAAAATAAAACAAAAAGGGTTTAAACGAAGGCGCTTGCCGCTCGCCCTTACTTGCACACCCATTAGTGGCTACAAATGGCAAATCTCTCGCTACACGATTCACACATTCGCCAAAGAAGCTTTCGGATAATCCGTATTATCTCGCAAAAAAGTTTAATATATTATACATTGTATATTATACACTTAGTCTCTCCGCCTAACGTTAAGTTATTTTAAAGTAAAGACTTTGAATTGTTTTAATCAATTAATTTAACAGAATCTTATCATTAAGATTTAGTTTTTATGAATTTCCTTTGCCGTTAAAAACGGTTACAATCTATGTCTAAGAGCAGAGTTTAAGACACTTGATATCAAAAGATGTCCAAATATTTGTGTAATTTTTTGAATCTAGGAAAACAAAATCCCGGAAAAAAACCCTCAGGAAAAAACCATACGGTAAAGAAAACCCCAGAAAAAAACAATAAAATATTATTATAACTTACCCAAACTCAACCCAACTGAAGCTAGACCCACCCAATCCAACCCGAAATAATATTTTTTGATTTTTACTTATGTTTTAATAGGGAACAATAATTTTTTTCCTGGGGTTTTTTGTCCAGGGATTTTTTCCCAGGGTTTTTACCGTTTACCAAATTTCTGAGGGGGCTTGAACTTAATTTTTCTTTCCTGGCATGCGGTAAAGTGCATTGTGCCGCATTCATTTGAGTAGGAAAAAGTTACCGCACTAAAAAAAATTCTGTACTCAACACATGCATAAAGTGTCTTTACAAACCTTGTCGGCTTAACCGAATTGGCTTCGCTTTTTTCGGTCAACTGCCGTTGCGTGCGTACATTCTAATATATATTCACTTTAAACAAATATACTATTTAACCAAATTCAATGCAAAACAGAACCAACGAAAAACGTATAGAATATAATAATAATATTTTATCTTTCTAGTCAGACGTGCCAATCAAGGGTACCGCTTTTGATCCGTTTGGGTTTCTTTACGAAAAAATCTTGAAAGGTGGCATATAGGTGGCATATAGGTGGCCGCTTCGGTATATTATCTATTTTCCCCGATGAGGCAAGCAAGTGCTCTGCCATTTTTATTGGTTAGGATGGCTTTACAAAACAATCTCGAAAAGTCGCATATAGGTGGCTAGCCGCTTCGGCATATTATCTTTCTAGCCAGACGTGGCAGCCAAGGGCACCGCTTTTGATCGGTTTGGGTTTCTTTACGAAAATACTAGCGGTTTGCCGATGAATCTGTTGGCAACGTTCAGGCGGCCGGTAAATGTGCGAATGCGGCCATCTACCATCTGATGGCAGGCCGTCACCTATTCGCAGCTTATCCTCCAATGATTTGTAGCATCCTAGCCCCACGCGAAGGCCGCGGTGTCGTGTAAGCGGCGATGTCTGGGCGGCCACTTTACAGCCACTAGCGGATTGCCGATAGAACTATCGGCAACGGTCTGACGGCCGGTAAAGGTACGAATGCGGCAATTCATCATCTGACGGCAGGCCGTCACTTATACGCAGGTTATTCTCCAGTGGTTTGTAGCGTTCTAGCCACAGGTGGCTCGCAGGGTTTGTGTTTACTGGGCACTCCAGAAAAATTAATCTAAAAATGTTTTTTGAAATTTGCAAACAAAAAAGAATACCAATACTTAAGTAAATTAACAGAAAAAGAAACTTAAAAATAATAGAAACAACAAATTCAAAATAATAAATCACAATTAAAGGAAAATACAAGAAAAACTATAAATAAATAAAAAAAAATTATGAAAAAAATTTAAAAGAAAAAAAATGTTTAAAACTAACTGAGAACATTTAAATAAGATAAAAAATGTTTTTGGAATTGCACACACAACAGCAAGATTAAGTTATTATATTTACGTCAGTTCTAAATGTATTTTTTTCGTATAAGTATTGGGGGTGTTTTTCTTTGATAACTTTATAATAACCTTATGATAAAAGCAACATTTGTGTCATACCGTCTCATTTTCATGTTGACCCAACCCGTCTCACAAGCTTAAAGCTTACTGGTCACCTCCGTCGAATACCGTGGATAAATCTTAAACAATACTTGCTCATAGACAACATAACAATGATTAAAAATTGACAATATCTTACTATCACACGAAATTTTCTTCGATCTGCTATCCAAAATATGTCTTGAATTATACAGGCATCTAAGTCGACCGATACACTTTTGAATGCAGTTGGAAATATGTTTATCAAACCCAAATTTTTTGCTTCAGTCTTGACAGGTAGAGTGTTATTGCCAATGGTAATAGAGACATTTTTTGTGAGATTTTTAATATCGGTAGGTCAACCGACGAATAGTACAACTGACTTTTTTGGATTTAATTGCAGAGAATGGTCCCTAAATATTTTACAGCCTAGAAGGTTCAAATAAAATATAGAGTTGTCCATCATCCGCGTAGGTTTGACTTTTATGAAACCTTAAAAATTCTGAAAATTTTGAGGTATACAAGATAAAAGAATAGGGGCTTAAAATCGAACCTTGAGGTACTCCATTCTGGACATTATGACACTCAGAAGCAACTCCGGTATAAACAACTTTTTTTTTGTATCACCTAAGTAACTCTGAATACGTCCTAAGGAGCTCTTATTATTAATGTTTCATGATTTGTGGTGTTAAATGCCTTGGAATAATCAAGTAAAGCCAATACCCCTAGGACGAATCCGTATCAGGTAACTTGGATAAGGACTAGTGCGGAACGATGCCTATTTATGAGTGATTGTTCAAAATCAATCAAATCAAAGTGTATGATTGTGTGACCAGTGGAACCACTGACGAGCTCACGCTGGTTAGCCAGAGTAAAACATCGTTTAATAATTTCTCGTTTTACTTTGGTCTTTTGTGTGTTCCTTGTGGGATGCTCATCCAGGTTTGAATTTTCGTTACTTCGATCCAAGCTCTTTTGATATTTTGTTTTTAGATTCTTTTCGGTTGATGTAACCGATTTGGAAATTTTTTAACTTCTTTTTTTTGTTTTTTAAGATGCATGTTTTCATAATATCTATTGCCAGCCGCCGTAGCACAGTGGACAGCGTATCTGCCTGCCGTACGGAAGGTTCCGGGTTCGAACCCCGGCTACCTGCATGGATATTTTGTGTTTCTCTTTAACTATGCATAAAACTTGGCTAACACTGAGCATCGATGCTATAATGGGTGGAAAGTCCCAGTTTAAAAAAAAAATAATATCTATAAATTTCTGGTGACATGTTTAATGATGGAACAGAATTAATGCAGTATTATTTATATCTGTCGGATTGTCTAGAGCTTCCGGTAAATTGTGGAATTTTTTACCAATAAGATCATAATTTTTAAAAATTTCCAGAAAGTTTTACTATTTTTGTCTCTTAGGTGCAAATTTAGATAAGCTTTTTGCTCCCTTTGTATAGATTTGTTTGTAAAGTTTCTTAGATCTTTGTAAGCAAGATGTTTCTCTGGAGTTTTATTTTTTTTTAAATTAAACTTAGCCTTGTTTCTTGCTCTAATCAATAATTTTATATTAACTGTAACCCACCAAAGATTTTTTTTCTTAACGTTACTGTTTTAAAAGGAGCAATTAAATTCATTAAGGCTGTTATATTGTCATGAAAAAAATATAATTTTTTGATCGATTGTAAAGAATCATACAGTTCTTTTGATAAAAATGTTTAAACAATGTTAAAATTTTATACAGCCCTGAACAAAATACTTTTACCCTTTTATTTGTATCTCCAGAAGACTATCCCTTACAACTAAAGCATTCGGACACACACTCCTGTAATTTCTTACTTCCGAAGTGTGCGAAACTGAGCAGCTGGCCGTTTGATTGTATTCCGCATTCTAATGATAATTTGTCCATCTGGCAACTTTTACTTTGGGGATGAAACTCTTAATTTTCAATGTTAAACAAAGACGGACCTATAGCTAGTAAAATCATTGCGATTGGGATAAAAGTTTCAGGACCCTGCACGAATTTTGTAAGGACATTCTAATATTTCGTATACTTAGTCCTACAATAAATAGGAAACGTACAAATGGTATCTCAAAATATTCGACTTTAACTTTTAAATGATAAGTTTTTATAAGCATTTGAAAATTTTTTGGATTTTTTTGAATGCAGGCAGAGTCACCAACAAAAATCCTAAAACGTTTATATATTTCTTGTTAGAAGTAGTCTTTGCAAATTCTTAAAATTCATCAGCGAGAAATCTGTCCATGTAAAGCATAGATTTCTGTCATCTCTCCTCTCCTTTCCTTAGCACTAATTTAGTGGAAAGGGTACTTTTTTCGCTGGTTTAAATTTTGATAAGTAAAACTGCGCTTACTTTGACCCTAAATTTAACGAGCAAACAAGATTTTTTTTTAGACAATGCTTAGAACCACGGTTCTCTTGTGGTACCTTTATAATTTTTGTTTTTCGTGCTAGGTGTAGGCTACTAAAATCCAAAAAATATAGGCAAAATATGATATTTACCCATAATGCACAAAAAGAACAGAAAACAAACGACTACTTCCTACTAAAGAATTAACCCTAAAAACCAAAATTATCAAAAAATTCTTTTGCTCAGTTAAAAAAATCTTGGGCCAAAAGTACCTCTGAATAGGCCCGTTTTTTTTAAAGATAAGACTACACTCTTAACGCGACGGGATAATACACATAAACAATTCTTGTATTGTTTTACAACATTTGTAAAAAAGGTCATGCTTACTAATCATCGAAAAATAACAAAAAATTTGAAGGTGTCAATATCCCAAATAATCCGTGCACGGTCCTTTTACACACCCACGCACCCTTTAAAGCAGCTCATTTCTTTATTTGCCTTAATCAAGGTTCGACTGATGATTATATGGTGACTGCAGAACGGGGGAGGAAATAATTTATACCATAGTAAAAGTTGGAATCTTATTTGACGTCGTATCGGTTTCATATTTAAACAGAGAAAATAAGGGTCGGATTACAATATTATGTATTTCAAAATGCATTTTAGTTTCACAGTATCTGCCTAACTGTCTATCAAATCTTGTGATGCATTTTTAACAACTTCTCGTAAACTTATACTTACGTATGTAAGTTCCCTGACAATACAATATTTTGACCAAATTAGGCTGGGGGGGATCATTAAGGGGATGTTTATAACTTTTGAATCAAATCTTCTGTTTTCTAATTAGAAAAAAAACTAATTTTGGGGGGTGGTTAAGGAGGTGAGAGGAGGATACGTACACTTTGCGCCACATAAAAAGTGTACATTTTGTCGTACTTATTCCTGCTGTTTGAAGGTGTTAGACAATTTTGAACTTCTTCACTTCACAACGTTTCGATTGCTTATGTATCTGCCTCCCTGGCGACGATCTTTGCCCCTTTCCATTCCATATGATGTTGATATTTTTGATCCAGTTGTGTCCCCTTGTCGAGTTTTGCGTTTGTATTCTGTAAGGCGAATTTCCATAGGTCGGCTAGTCTCTCCGATGTAGATATCCCCACACTCGCATGGTACTTGGTAGATGCAGTTCCTGGTGTTGCAGCGAAATGGTTTAGTTCTTGTTAACTGACTTCTTATTTTGGTGGTCGTTCTGAAGTCCGAAGATGGTATTTGTTGCCTATTCTTCTTATCTTTTCTGGGATTCCTTTGTTATATGGAATTATAAGTGTCGCCTTCCTTTCAGTATTTACGTCTGTCGTCCTTTGTGTTAGTGTGGTCTGAAGAGTTTTATTGATCGTGTAGTTGGAGAAACCGTTTTTTCGCAGATCGGATCGAATTTTTGCCTTTTCTTTGTAAGTGGCTCAATCTATAAGAGATTTTGTAGTTCCTAGTTTGGTTCATGTAGAGTGGTTTGATTTGAAGTTGAGATATTGTCCAGAATGAGTAGGTTTGCAATATACAGAAGTGGTTATGGTTGAATTCTTTTTGGTGACTAGAACGTCGAGAAAAGGGAGCTGAGAGTTTTCCTCTTTTTCCAGAGTTAGTGTGATGCAGTTTCTTATGCTGTTGACCTAATTGAAGAATTGTTCTAGTGTATAGTTATCCTTTTTCCAGATGACAAATATGTCGTCCATGTATCTTAGCCATATTTTAGGTTTGCAGAGCTTCTTCTTCAAACGATTCCATAAAGATGTTGGCCACTACCGGCGAATCTTCCTGTCAAAAATACCTGTTCTTTTCCTGGAAGTAAGAATTCTGCTGGCAGCATTTCAACAAACTCATAATTTCATTGATTGAAAGATTGGTTCTATCAGAGAGGTGGTTGTCCTTGGGTAACTTCTGTTCAATGATTTGAAGTGATTATTCCAATGGTACGGTCGTATACAAATTTTCGACGTCAAAACTATCAAACTGGTCGTCAGGTTGTAGGTTGATATCTCTGAAGAGGTCCACAAAGTGCCTTGAATTTTTCTACTTATTCCTATTTCAGGTTATATTTTTTGACAATATTAATGGGGAACTGAAAGTCTATTTGAACTACTCTACCTTTAAGGTTAAATCGGTTCAACAAATGTATTATTGAAAATAGTCTTACAAAGCTCATTATGGACGAAACATGTCCGCCATTATGCTTTTCTTCACATAGCTTTGTCAACATCTCAGCCTAGAGTGCAAATATTTGTCAGAAATCGAGGAAAACTTACTTGTATTTGAGGTCTAGCGTACTGGCAAGCAATTGATCACTTTCTGAGGTGTGCTGACTTTTCTCAAGCTAGTACGTTCCTTTTGCCCAACACCGTTCACCGTTCTCAATTAAATAGCCAGTTAACTCTCTATCTCCTCAGTGCTCTTTAGCCCACTGTTGCCGCCACTTTTATGACCAAATTGACAGGTAAAGGTTTTCTGTCAGTTTGGTGTCAATACGACCGCGATAGTAGGCCAAAGGATACTAATACGATAAAGAGTTAACTGGTTTTTAGTTTAGATGGTATTGTTTCGCCGAACAGTACCTTCTCCTTAATACCTTATTATTTGAACAATTTTGGCCGTGTTTCGTCCATATAATGGTCCACTACTCAACGAACCGACCAACCACCGTCTAATTTTGCCAAAATTTAGACAATGACATTTTTTAACATTTTATATGGCGCCAAGTGAAAACTCATAACATTGGACCTAAAGCAGCTATAAATATGCAGTTTGCAGATTTGAGGTCCAATTAATATTTTGACTTTTATGGGTTAAAGTACGTTCGTGGGAGAAGAGGGAGAGAGGGGATTAATACATTTAAAAATTCGTTATTTTTAAACCAAAGCTGCTACGAATCTGTAGCTTTAAAATATAAATATAACTTCTAATTTCAGAGTCAGAAAATATTTTGGTGGTGAACGGTTGAGCGGGTGAGAGAAGGTTGGGTTAATAGAGTGGTAAATGCATAACTTTTGAACAAAAGCTGCTAAGAATATGCAGTTTTTAAAATTGAATGTACTATATATTTCCTAACTTTAAATAAAAGTATGACGAAACAGATTTCTGTCGATCAACTACTCCTCTGGCTACATGCCTAATTCACCATATTCCCTAACCGATTTGATTAAAACTGCCCAATTCCCCTGATTCACTCCGAACAAAGCGAAGCGAGTTCGGTCAAGCCGGCAGGGGCCGTAAAGACACTACGCATGTGTTAGGTACACGATTTTACCTACAAGCCTCAAAAATTGCCAAAAAAGAAATATAAATATCTATATTTTAATTTTCTAAAATAAACGTAGTTACTTCACTTTGTGCGGTAAAGTACTACTTTCCGCGAGTAGGTAAAATAAATTAAATAAACTTATTAAGTCCAACGATTTTATTTAATTCCGCACCAAAAGCTAAAAAATAATTGTATCATATAAATATATAACATAAAATCGTGAAGCGTTCTACACTGGAAATTAAAGGCCATCCGAAGTTTGAACTTGAATCGCCTTTGGTGGAAATTTAGAAAGAAAAAGTTGAACTACCCTTCTTATACTGACACAATACATGTCAGCTTGAAAACTTCGTTACGCCCCACGATTGTATGTGATCTGTTGATTGTTGTTCAAATTAAGTAATAGTAATTTACATCATTAAAGTACTCGTCTAGAAATTCCTTCGTCGCTTTGTCCGTAAACATCTAGACTTGTACTTTAATAGAGCATTTTCCGGCCGTGTATTGTACATTTAATTTCATACTGTAATTGGGAAATACATTATTTTATTCTTAGTTTTTTAGTTACTTTAACGGACTAATGATGTAATGTATCATTTCCCGGACTGAAACCTATAACGTAATGGAGTATATTACAATACAATATGAAATAAAATAAATATGATAAAATTATTTGTTACCTTGAATACAATCGTTTTACTTTAAAAGGTATTTTTATTTATTTTATTTAAAAATACATACAGACCGCTTCAAGCTACTGCGAACATAGGGGGAATCAAGTCCAATTTACTCTCCGTGCCGTACGACCTAGGTGGATTCGAAGCACGCTGCAGTGTTATCTTTTGGAAATTCATTTTGTTTTTATTATTTTGTTTTTTTTCTGCCTTGCTCGAGAAACAGATGGGTAAGTTCTTAATTGAAATAATACATTTCTAAAACCAAAAATGGATGTTTACGAAGTTGCCGAAAAAGTGCAGATGGTCAAATGGTCAAATCGTCATAACCCAACACATGTTCGATTGGTCGAGGGAAAATTTGCATTTGTATTTTGACGTAAGAACACAGTATCCCCAAAAACTAAATGTTTGGGGGGGGGTATTATAGGGGAACACGTAATTGGGCCATTTTTTATTAACGGCAATTGCAATTTGAATGGTCCTAGATACTTGGATCTACTGCAGCAGCACATTATTCCAACTGCTAGGCAGTTGTTAGGTGTAAGATTTGGTGAAACATGGTTTCAACAAGATGGTTGTTCCGCTCACAATGTTGGCCTTGTTAGGGAATATCTTGATAATGTATTTCCTAATCGGGTTATAAGTACACGGGGAACTATTTTATGGCCAGCTCGATCTCCCGATCTTGCTCCTAATGACTTCTATCTGTTTTTGAAGAAGCTTTTCAAATTATCACCCCTAACATGCTTGGAAACGTTAGAAGGGGTTTTTATAGTAGGCTCGGATATTGTCTAGCCGAGCAAGGAGGACTTTTCGAACATTTGCTTTAATTTTTTTTGACTGGGAGAATCTTTTTGGTTTTTAGAATGTATTATTTTATTTTGAGAACTTGCTTTTATTTTGTTTCTCCTTATTATTTTCATTGTAACACGTCGTCACTGATAAATCTGAGCAGTTGACAATAAAACGCTCTTATTTATCAGTGACAAAAAATAAGAAAATTACGTTATAAAAATTTGCGTATTTATTGACCAAATTCCGGTTTCATTGGCTACGCTCCACACAGCACCGTGGTTAGAGGCGTACTAAATACCAAAGGAAAGTCATGCAAGTGGTGATCGCAAGCCTGAGTATTGGTTGCTTCACTGATAGGCGTGCGGTGTCTCTGCATGTACGTACACTGGCAAATTAGACTTCTTCCGCCCTATGTTCGCAGTAGCTTGAAGCGGTCTGTATATTATGTCTTTTAATACTAAGTCGACTCCAATGATTTGAAATCTGCAATGAAAATTTCGGAGAGCAAAAACGAATTATTTTATAGGGTTGTGACACTATATTATTATTTAAGAAAAAAGTAAAACTACGATTGTTGTTTGTTTGCGACCTTTAGAAAATTGCAGATTTGCATGGAAACAGTTATTATAAAAAGACCCATTACAAAATACTTTTTTTGGCAACAATTTTTGTCCCCTTAATTTTTTTTGGGGGGTGGTCATGAGAACGGACTACCACCGAATTCTGGCAGATAAGCGGTTTTTAGTTAAGAATGCTATTCCTTTGAATACCTATATAGTGAAATTTTTGTACCCTGTGGGGGGGGGGGATTTAACTTACATGCTTTTGCAGTAGCATTGTTATATGACTGTTATTAGCAGGCGTAATTATTTTTACTAGAAGTAAGAGCATGACAGATTGTGGCGCTCGCGCAGAATTCAAATAAGCATCACGAAAACAGACCAAAAAAGTAGCAAAAGTAGCTTAAAAAATAACCAAAATAATCTTACTTTCTTAAAATGTTTTAAACTTAGAAATGACATTCCTACAGTTGCTATTATCACGAAAAAAATTGCTAAAATTTCTAAAAATAACGAAGGCAATTAATAACGTTTACAAAAAAATCGCTTTGCTCAGGCTACAAAATTCTATTTTTGGGATTTATACCATATAATCTCTCCCATAACAAACCATGAGATAAGAAGTATTTTTTTCATAACAGGGAAAACCTGAACACATAAAACACCTAAAGGAATCCCCCTCCATTTTAAGGAAAACGCACCTAATTTATGTAACGGGGGGTGTTTTTTCGGGTTTTCAGCGGGAATAAAAGACTAACACCCACCCCCCATTTCTGAATCTTCGGCTTTTCGCATGTTTAATATTCAGGTCTCGGGCCGCACTGTTTAGTTTTATTGTGCATGCTTCACCTTAACGTATATAAATTGCTCTCCCAGCAAAATTATACTGATTGTTTCATTTTATTGGCCTTTCGTAACAAATGTGCTCCGAAGGGGTTGTTCCCTGAATAAGGAAATATATTCATTGGTGCTGGTATATTTACAGGGTGTCCATGAATATCAAATAAGAAATACCAGTAAAGTACAGAGGTAGATACAGAAGATGGCCACCGATCCCCTCCCCTTGTTTTGGAATTACCCCTCTACAAAATCTCACAACTAAAATTTTATTAAAAAAAAAAACAAATTACTTTTCTTCTACTATCTAAGAAATGGCTAAAATTAACCTTTGTTACACTGCCTAAAATACATTCAGCAAAGACGTGTAGCGATTACCGTCTAATCAGCCTAATGACAGTGGCGTGCCAAGAAATCGACTCTGGGGGGGGGGTTATCATTTAACAAAAATCAGCTATGGAAAATTTTTAAAAATTAGTTAGATGCCTATTGCTTGAGCTCTTGAACTGAAGGTAGGGGAGATGGACAGTTTAATAGGTGTTCAGTGAGTGTATACGAAACAAAAATACTTATTTTTAAAAGCAAGTCTCATCTAGTCTCATTTGCAGATTTGATTTAAAATGAACCCTTAAATACGCCGCAGGCAAAAAATTTTGAAAAAATTATGTTAAACTGCTATTTTTTACGCGCTGAAAATGTTGTTGTTGATGTCAAAAAAATTGCTTCAAATTAAACAAAATTTCACAATATTTAATATTGGTATAGCGCGCGCAGGCAAAAACTTATAGCTCTCCCTGAGGCCTTTCATCGTTTATTGTATATTGGGTTGGACCTCCTGGGGGGGGGGTTTAACTCCCAAAACCCACCCTAGCTACGAAATTTTAAGAAAAATTATGATAAGAATGCCATTATTACACGTTTTGAATTAAACTAAAATTGTAACAAGTAATGACGTCATATCACCGCAGGCAAAATTTTTAAAATTTAAGACATAAAATCAAACACACGTCACAAACCGGAGTAAAGAGTCAGCTATAGCTCTTCCTAGGGTTCTTGATCCTGATTAGTTTATTGTAGATTGGGTTTAACCCCCAAAACCCTCCACCCTGGCTACTCCACTGCTAATGACGGAAAATGCGAATTCTTTATGGGCGATATGCAGTTTGGATTTCGTGGTGGCTTCGGGACAAGAGAGGCTCTATTTGGTATTCAAGTCTTAGATCTACGGATGTGTCGGTGCCCGTATAAGCCTGTTTCATAGATTAAGCGAAAGCGTTTGATCGAGTTTAACATGAAAAGCTCATAGAATCGCTAAAAGAAGTTGGTCTAGATGACCGCGATCTAAAGATAATCGCTAATCTATACTGGAACCAGACTGCTCTAATAAAGGTTGATGGCCAACTGTCCGAAGAGATCCAAATAAGAAAAGGTGTGCGCCAAGGTTGTATATTGTTTCCACTGTTGTTTAATATCTATAGTAACAAAATAATAGAGAATGCACTTCATAAATATGAAGAGAGTTTGACCATAAACGGCATAAAAATCAACAACCTACGATATTCCGACAGAACTGTCATAATAGCAGACACGTTGGAAGGCCGGCAGGAGTTGTTGAATCAAATTGATGCCAAAAGTTTGCAATTCGGGCCTAACCTAAATGTTGGGAAAACAAAATGGATGGTCATATACAAGGAAAAGAACATCAGAGGAATGTTAGAAGTAAATGGGCAGCAAGTCGAACGCATCGATTCATACAAACACTTGGGTTGCCTCCTCAAGAAGCGGAGAACTTGGACAACATGCAAGACGTTCGTGCAAGAATTGAGCAGGCCAGATCATCTTTTATCAAAATGAAATCAGTGTTGTGTTGTCGCCATCTTAATACCACTCTCCGAATTCGTGTGATTCGGTGTTATATTTTTAGCATCTTATATTATGCCATGGAAGCATGTACACTGACTGAGGCCCTTCGAGATGTGGTGTTATCGTAAAATACTAAGGATATCTTGGATGGGCAGAGTAACTAATGTAGATGTTGTGCTTAGAATAAATAAAGATCTTGAAGTTTATTTACCATCAAAAAACGAAAACTTGAATATTTTGACCACATTTGGAAAAATGACAAATATACACTTTTAAAATTGATAATAGAAGGCAAAACTGAAGGCAGAAGAGGTCCGGGTCGTAGACGGATATCATGGCTCAAAAATCTTAGACAATGGTATGTTGTTAGTACTACGACACTTTTCCGAAAAACAGTGGACAGGGTACAAGATGGCACTTGAAGAAGAAGAAGCTACAATCTAGTTGATCTTAGGAATCGGCTTCCATTCCAATAATACTGAATTTATAAAACCCATTATCTTCGAAATAATGAGCTTCACATGTTTAACATTTTATTTGCGTTAATTTTTGTTTAATCGTGCCCATTTAATGACTGTACTTATAAAGTAAGCTCCGTTTTTTAGGCATGTAAAAATCGTTATGCGTAAAGGAAATTAGACTAAAGCATAAAGCTGTATGTTATGTTAAAATTACCAGTTCGGAACTGTAAACTGTTTAAGCAAGCATTAAGTTTACCTATAAAAATATAAACTTCTTTGTATTTCGTCGCGCAGGAAAGAATAATAATACTACTTTTAAATGCATCTATCTAGAGTTTGCAGTACTTTGACGATTTAGAACGCATACAAAATATTTTTTCTACGAGCGTGCGGAAAAATCGCAATTTCCACACTATTTTTAGTACGGAAAATTCGCTTTTCCGCACGGTGTGGAAACATTTTTCCGCACCGATATGTCAAATTTCGAAAAACCTGTACTTTATGCCTTGGTTGCTATGGTGTGACTAACCAGTTGTTTATGCATATATTTGTCAGTGGTAAAAAACTATTTTCGGTGTATTTTGCTCACGCTCGGAGAAAAACAATTGTTCCTAACACGTGCTAAAACCTTCTTTTCCGCACTTAACTGCTTGACAGAACTCCGCTGCGCGTCATTCCGTCAACGGCAGTTGCGTGCGAAAAATCTTCCACACTTGTTAGGAAAATAGCTATTTGTTAACTTACTTCTAACCAAACAATATAGATAACAAAAATCACGGAAAAACTTCTCGACTGATTTCAATGTGACTTTCACTGCTGCATTCCTTGGATTACTGGAGAATACACAGGCTTTATTTCATCAAAATAGGTTTACGGTAATAAAAGTTATGACCATTAAAAACAAGAAAGAAGCAAGAAAAACGGGCAAAACCGCAGGCGAAGCTGAGAGGTTTTCAGCTAGTAATTAATGATTTCAGAGCTTACTCCCACGCACAAAAAAATATCATAAGGCCACCTTGAGTTTATTTCATTCCTTGTATAAAATGCACCTGCTATGCAAAATAAAATCGTGAAAATAACTCATGAAATCAGCGATTTGTTAGAGGATACAATAAAATTTTTTCTAGGTCAAAGTTTATAGTTGTATTGTTTCTTGAGTATCCCATATCTGAGCGAGCTTTGCCTATTTCCAGTAGGTAGTAGAGAACGGCTTCCGCAGAATAGGTAATGCGGTAAACCATACCAATATATGATTATTATCGGTGCCTTGCCTTATCTCTTCGTTATTTTATGGTCTTTTATGAATTCTGCGAATAATAAAAAGTAACGAGAGCGTGCGCTGCTGCCCGGATCATCTCTTCCTGCAGAACTATTATGCAACGATACTAAAATGATAATATGAACAAGTATTGATTACAACAAACATTTTGAAAACTGATATGTCCATATTTACTAAGCTTTATTCATGAATTAATAATAATCGGAGTTTGAAATGAGTTCTACCAAAAAAGTTTTAATACAAAACCGTCCATTCTAAACATCGAAATGATAAAATCCATAGTTGAGAAATTTTCGCTTTAGTGATCCGAACATCAATTGTTTTATCATTGCTTGCTGTCTGTCTACAATACTTTGCAATGGTCCTTGGGATACCTCGCCATTATACTCGATGTCATAAACTACTGAATACTACTGTTTCTATATCTAAAAAGGGATTTATTTACAACCGTCGTTATAGAGATATAACGGATTCGTTCGTATATGGATTTTTCGATTTATTTCCAGAGAAAGAATACCTCTCCATCACCTCTCGGCGAAATTGCATTCATCAACTAAACCGTTGTTTTAACTGTGCTATAAAACTACATTAATGTGCGTGGCAATAATGATCAATCCATTTTGGTACAAGTAGTTAAATTTATTCTTTTAATTATTGCAAATGCGATTTCTAAGAAACCAACCTATTTCATTAAAAAATATTGTCTTGTAATTTTCTTGTGCTGCTGTTTATGGGTCGGTCAACTGTGCCCCACCAGATAGGGTTTCTGAAAAATTTTTAAGCAATAATTTTGCTCACATTCTCCACAACTTTCAAACCATAAACTAAATTTTGCACACCTTTTTACGAGTAATGTAGTCATTTTTCTATGGGGGGGGGCTAACTTGATCGTAGTTAGAAAGGTCTAATTTTGCATACCTATTTTGAAATTTTGCACACCTCATGGGAACCCGCAATAGGGTTCTCGAGTAATGAAGCCGCCACCCAAATGATATTTTTTTAAACTTTGGTACCATTCGAAAGATTTAATTTTGCACACCTATTTTGAAATTTTGGGAACCCGCAATAGGGTTCTCGAATAACGAGGCTGGCGCCCTTCAGATGATATTTTTTGCCAGCCTCGTTACTCCAGAACCTTATTGCGGGTTCCTATGGGGATGTGCAAAATTTCCAAATAGGTGTGCAAAATTGGACCTTTCGAATGAAACCAAACTTTTTTAAAAATCTCATATGGAGAGGGCTACTATCAAGTTAGCCCCCCCCCCCCCCCAAAGGAAAATGACCACAGTTACTCGTAGGAAGCTGTGCAAAATTTAATTTATGGTGTGCAAAATATGTGCAAAATTATTGCCTAAAAATTTTTTAGAATCCGTATCCGAGGGGAGGAGGGCCAAGTTGCCCGACCCGGTGTTTATTAGTATAATAGCACAATTTTCGTCGATGCGCTACAATTTTTTTTGAACTTTTTATGAAAAAAGGAACATACTTTCTATGATTATTTATTGCGACCTCCCGATTATTTTAGGAAGGGGTCCTACCCCCCACCTCGTTCGGTGAGGGTAAGATTACCCCTTTAAGGTTCAATTTTTCAGTTTTTTACCAATATAGGCAGTAAAATTATCTTTAATTTGAGGTATCACAAGTATACGTTTAACTTCAATCTCAAATCGACCCTCAAAACATTCAATATTTTTAGATATATGTAGTTGGCCAACTTTAAAGCTGTGTTTTGATATATATATATAATAAATATTTACG
Organism: Oxystoma pomonae; assembly: GCA_963921995.1. Taxonomy (NCBI): domain Eukaryota; kingdom Metazoa; phylum Arthropoda; class Insecta; order Coleoptera; family Brentidae; genus Oxystoma; species Oxystoma pomonae. The sequence goes on along the minus strand of OY998166.1, from coordinate 71,617,927 downwards.
CTTTAAAAAATATCTCCCTATTTTACTTCCTACATATATCTTCAACATTTTCAGGTACCTTTTGTTATTTTTAAGCAACCCTTGTGGCCTTAAACTCCCCCACCGCTAACTGTGTGAGGAATAAAAAAAAATCAATCAAACCAAAGGGTATGGTAAAATGAAGCCGCCAACCAAATGATATTTTTTTAAACTTTAGTACCATTCGAAAGATTTAATTTTGCACAATTTTGCACACCTATTTTGAAATTTTGGGAACCCGCAATAGGGATTTCGAATAACAAGGCTGGTGCCCTTCAGATGATACTTTTTGCCAGCCTCGTTACTCCAGAACCCTATTGCGGGTTCCGAAAATTGGACTTTTCAAATGGAGGGGGCTACTATCAAGTTATCAAATGACCACAGTTACTCGTAGGAAGCTGTGCAAAATTTAATTTATGGTGTGCAAAATGTGTGCAAAATTATTGCCTAAAAATTTTTTAGAAACCGTATCTGAGGGGGGGGCAATGTTGACCGACACGGTGTTTATTAGTATAATAGCACAATTTTCGTCGATGCGCTACAATTTTTTTTGGACTTTTTATGAAAGAAGGAAGATACTTTGTATGATTATTTATTACGACCTCCCGATTATTTTAGGAAGGAATCCCACCCCCTACCTCGTTCGGTGAGGGTAAGATTACTCCCTTCAGGTTCAATTTTTCAACTTTTTGCCAATATAGGCAGTAAAATTATCTTTAATTTGAGGTATAACAGGTATACGTTTAACTTCAATCTCAAATCGACCCTCAAAACACTCAATATTTTTAGATATATGTAGTTGGCCAACTAAGAAGCTGTTTTTTTATATATATATAATAAAAATTTACGCCATAAAAAATATCTCCCTATTTTACTTTCTACATGTATCTTCAACAATTTCAGGTACCTTTTGTTATTTTTAAGCAACCCTTGTGGCCTTAAACTCCCCCACCGCTAACTGTGTGAGGAATTAAAAAAAAAATCAATCAGTAAAACTCAAAACATCTATAAAAAAAATTCTCCCTTAAGAGTGTAATTTTTAGTTTTTTGCCGATAATTAAAAAACTAAAACTTTTTTAAAAAAGGCGTCAATACTTTTTGTAGTCTATAAAATTAAATTTAATTTAGTATATAACAATAACAATTACTACGTTTACTTCGACAGCTCTATTCGGATCGGAACCGGATTGGCTTCATAAATCTCGCTTAAATCTCCGATATAAACACGTAGGATTAAGGTATCGAAAATTTCGATCCAATCCTGAAATTTTTTGGATTGGATTGAGTCAAGTCAAGTCAATCCGCCGAAATAAACGTGCTCGACGGATTAACCTTGCCGTCGACCTTGATTCTGGCTTTGGCGCCCGAAATTTTTCAAGAAGAAGAAGAAGAAATTTCTAACTTTCCATCCGAAAATTTGTTGGTTATGGGTTTTTTTAAGATTTACTATTTTATTTAAGATTTTATTATTTAATATATGATTTCCTCCTTTCTCTAAAGTTTCTTTTTTCGATCTTGATTTGAATTTAATTTTTTTACAAAAAGACAACTTACACCATTTCAAGGTTAGAAAAACATCAAAATTGCGCACAACTGATTTGTTTACTCGTACTCATACGAGCAATTACTTAAATCGCTTTTAAAGTTTGATGGCACATAAAATATTTTTGTAATATTGTAACCTAATGAATTTGATCTATATTTAACATACAATAGTTTCATTATTTTCAATTTCAACACATCCACATCGATATGCTCATAAGATTCCTTCAGGTATTTGTAGATAAACCTATTTGTAACCAATTTTCACACACAATTAGCTGAAACAAAGTTTTTTTTTGTATGACTGGAAAGCACAGAAAAAACTCGACGTGTTTTTGCGTTTTATCCGCATTTATCACGCTGAAGCTGTAGCGAATTTGCTCCAGTTATTATCCTCCCCTGTATACTGAATACATATTACAATGATTTTGCGAATCAAAGTAGCCTATGAAAATGTTGTCAATGTCGATCAGTAGTTTTAACAACTAGTGGCTAAAATAGAGCTTTTTTACAAGCGTTGGTTTAAATAACGAGCGCAGCGAGGTATTTAAAAACGCGAGTAAAAAAAAGTACAGTTTAGCCGCGAGTTGTTAAATTATTTTTTTTTAAGACCTTTATCAAAAAAATCCAAGAAAAATAGGAAAATACTTTTAAAAATCTCGAACGAAGAGCACTTCTCGCAACACACCATTTTTACACTATAAATCAAGGCGGCTGGTAAATGAAATAACAATGGTGGTTTCCATGGCGATGTGCCTTTTTATTCGGTGACGTTCATTGTTGCGACATTTTAATCGTTGACAGTTTCATATTTTAACGATATTTTTAAAAGCCTTTTTCCTAAATACTTGGTGAAAACTGGCAGAAATGGCTTAATTTTTAGGCAAGCATGCTTAGATTTTTTCAATATTACTATTTTCCGCTATTTCTCTTTAATTTTTGGTAAAAAACGAACCGAAATCTTTTATTGTACCCGTGATCGTGCATCGGTAACCAAAAAAGCAATGCTTTAGTTATCTGCAGACAGTTACTAAAATCATGTTTTTGATGATGTCGTTTTTTACGCAAAATTAGAGAGAAATAGCAGATTATAGTAATATTGAAAAAATGTAATTATTCATGCCTAAAAATTAAGTAATTTCCACCAGTTTTCCCCAACAATTAACAAGTTAGTAACTCGCGGCTAAACTGTGCTTTTTTTTACTCGCATTTTTAAATACCTCGTTGCGCTCGTTATTTAAACCAACGCTTGTAAAAAAAAGCACTATTTTATCCACTAGTTGTTAAAACTACTATTTTTGATCACGGGTGTAAAAAAAGATTTCTGTCTATTTTTTACCCAAAATAAAAAAAAAATAGCGGAAAAAGTAATATTGGAAAAATGTTATTATTCTTGTCTAAAAATTAAGCCATTTCCGCCAGTTTTCACCAAGTATTTACGAAAAAATCATTTAAAAACATCGTCAAAATATCAGCTGTCAAAGATTAAAATGTAGCCACAATGAACGTCATTGAGGAAAAATGCACATCTCTAGGGAAACCATTGTTATTTTGTTTCCCAGCCGCCTTGGTTTATAGTGTAAAGATGATATGTTGCGAGAAGTGCTCTTCGTTCGAAATTTTTAAAAGTATTTTCCTGTTTTTCTTGGATTTTTTGATAAAGGTATTTAAAAAAATAATGTTAACAACTCGCACACAAAATTATTATTTTTTCTCCGGAAGATGAATCCTATTCAATGGACGAAGACTAAAAAATGTTTCCTAAGTAGTTTTTCTATTAAAAAGTAATTTTTTTTTAATATTGTATAATATTATTATTAACATGTTAAAATAATAGTTTATCCGAATAACATAACTACTTTAGAATGTAAATCAGTATTAGGAGCGTACCCAGATGCTCAAGCCCCCCAGAGCTCCTAAAAGCTAGATCTTTTTTTAAAAAAAATTTAGCTACGATGTAATTTTTTGCAGAATTCACAGTATTTTTTACAAACTTTTTGCCTGCGCCTCAAACCCTATCTTAATTACAGAAAATTTTGCCTACGACATCATTTTTTGCACATTGTACAGTATTTTTTTCGCCTGCGGCACAATTCCTGTCTTAATTACAATGTTATCCTAAAAATTTTTATTTTGAGGCCATTATCGCAATATTTTTCGTCTACTTACGGCGTAATTTCTGGCACTCGTTTACATTAAGAAATGTTTTAAAAAATTGCAATATTTTTTTAAATTATCTTTACTTTATTGCATTTTTTTTTTTAAATTAAGGTGCCCCCCCCCCTGACCTAACTTCAAGTCTCCAGCCCCCCCTAGACAAAAGGAGTATTAAGTAAAAGTGGATTTATCCCCTTAAATATTCAAACAACCGTGATAAACACTATTATTCCCCTGCAACCTCCTCTAAAATATACTCGCCTGTCAGTTGCTTGTAACCAGTAGAATCGTCAGTCCTTTTGCATAGTGCCTTGCAATAGATGCATAAACATCTCCTATAAATTGTAGCTTTGTTACAGCAACATAAAAAATTTATAAAATATAGTGAGTATATGCCCGCCTGTCACGGAGATGCAACCATCGGAATCGCCTGTCCATTGTTTTTTGATATCAGACATAGACACTATAAAACATATTAAAATTATAGCTTTGTTAAAGTAAAATAATTTTTAGTTTTTTTTTTTAATTTTGAAAAATTAATTTTTCAAGGACGGAACCCGGTATGGTTTGGCAGGTCAGTATCATTTTTATTAACAACTATTTAAACATATGTTTACAAAATTCTAGCCTTGTTAAAGCACCTTAGTCGATTCGGCCGGCGCTGGCTCTTATACTAATACGCATGGTCACACTTTACATGTTAAAATTTTCCGCTTATTGCTGCGAACCAAAAACTGGTACCCGATTATGTCCCACCCGATTTTGCCCTTAGTGTATTTCCAAAACAAATCGACTCCTACATTTTCAATTAAAATCCATAATGGAAAATATTTTTAACAGAAAAGCACTACAGAAAGATGATTCCTAGAGTCGATGCCATGCATTTCAACATGTTTCATAATGTGTAGGCCTCTTTAGATACAAACTTGCCCATATTTATTTCAAATGTTCCCTATATTTTTTATTTGAATTTTTTGAAATTATCATATTTGGTATTGTTATTCATCGGAACTAGATATATTCTAATCCAAACTGCATTAGCATACATTGCATCAGCGCTTCCTGGAATCAGAATATACAACAAAAACGATATTAAAGATGACAGATAAAACATTAAAATATTTTCATACATTAATATTAATATGGAATTCATCCCGTGGCATATTTTATTGTCCACAAAGGTTTCTATAAAATACAGGATGACAAAGAGAAAACAAGTAAAAATGTCAACTTTATTTGTTTTCTTCGATTCCGTCTAGAACGTGTAGTTTGTATTAAAATACATTTTTATTCTAAAGGGCGATAGAGAAATTATTTAAAGTTTTATTTTTATCCAGTCACTTAATTAATCCCTTATTTAAAATTTATTTAAAAATCACACTTCTAGTTACTTTCTTATTTTTGAAAAAAACCTCAAATATTTGTTGGTGCTTCTAACATCTAACATCCCATGCCAAATTCTGCGGACTAATTTCATTATGGCTACTAAAGATTGGGATACCAACTATTTAGGTTCTTCAGAACCAAATGTTTCTAAAGTCTATTTATTGCTTGTTCAGTTTCAATTTAGTTCTAGAAAAAAAGAATTATTCACAGTCCCCTTAAATTGACAAGCCTGATACTTCCGTGAATTGCAACACTGTCGAAGGCTGACAGATTTACAGGTGAATTAATTGAAAAGCAAAATATGTGTCCGATGCCACGAACCTTTCTTTTTATTTATTTTTCACGGACAATAAATCTACTTTTCTTAAATAATAATATTCCCTTTTATTTCTTTCGACTTTCCTATTGAAAATATCAATGAAGTGACAATATTTTGATAGTGATTTTAGCAATCCGTATACCAAAAAACAAACGGCTGACAACACAATGACAACAAATGCCATCCTTTGAGAGTGTTGCGATTCACAGAAGGATCAGTGTTCTCTAGTCCAATTTTTCGATGAGCGTACTGACGTCATTTTTTTGGATCTCTATTTGGTACATTGTTTTAGACAGCAACAATAAATATGTAAAAAAAATTCAAATCGTTGATTGTCTCAACTGTTACTTCAAATTGACAACAACAAATTATTTCACATGCGAACTGTTGACAACAAAGAAATACGTTTTCAGAGGCAATAATGACGTCAGTCCGCTCATCAAAAAATTGGACTATAATTTAAGGGGCTTTGGTTTACTAAATTAAATCGATTTAAACGCGAAGTGAATTGCCAAATTATTTTGAAAGATCTTATTGTCAGGATTTTCGTAAAACTGTCAGAATGACGGAGCGTTTTTTAGAAATTTTTGCCGCTTATTCAGGTCGTAGTTACAATCTGAGGAATTGTTTTTAGCAACACTGAACGAATCAATTTAACTATGTCGACCTGATTTTTTTGCAACATTTTACTTCATTGAATTTGTTTTCCATAGCAATGCGGAGACTTTATTTATATTTATCCACAGTGGGATACCAGAGATTTTTTAGCACCGGGTCAAAAATTTGGGGTTAAGTTACTTATTTGACTTTACTTTGACTGACGCTAAAGCACATAAGTATAAAATGTTTAAGGTTGCATTTACAGGTGCATTTCTAATTGAATTTTAAACACTCCCGCTACCTGATACCGACAACAGGTTAACTTAAAAGCATGTAGATTTAAAAATCGGCTACTGGCGCTAGACGAAATAATCGTATTTTATTTTAAACAGCGGTGTCAACGACTAGCAAGAGTCTTTCCAACCTCTAAATGGAGCTTTACTGACCTGTCTTGTTAGTACTCAAGTATCCGTGTGTTTTTGAAACTGAGGTTGGGATCTAAAATCTACCCTTTGCACTCCAAGATTTCACTAGTACACTTGCACCTAACTATGCCGCAATAATTTAAATTAAAAAAATGGTTGAATCAAAATAAAAACAAAATTATCTGGGGTTATGGACGCCGAATGCTTCTATGCTAATTCCTAGTGATCCCAGCGAGCCAGTAAAGTTCTCTTGGTTCTTTGATAGACTCGGGGTAATGCCCGCGCAGCGCTAGTCCTTTTTCGGCGGGCGAACGCGCAGGCGGAGTGGTTTCATATTTGTTTTAGAACAATGTTTCTGAAAATACATTTTTTAAAGATAAACATAACCTCGAATGGTTTTCTGTCAGAAAACGTAAACATACTCTTCTGTCCCACTGCGGCCCGATTTAAAGTTTGTTTACAAAACACCTGCAGTTACCATGGAATCTTATAAATTCTGCGATCTATCGGCCAACATTTGAAATGCGTGTGTCTCCCAAATTCAATGAAGTGTAAACACTTATGATTGATTAATTGTTTTTCTTTTCCGGAATACACAGGTTTTTAGAAAAAACGAAACTTAGTTTTTATTTTCGCTAAAGCAAGGAAATATAAAAAGTAAAAATGTAATCCAGAGGAAATTGTGCGTATTTCTCTATTTTTTTTTGTAAATCGGGTTTGTTCTAAACCGCAATTATTTTGAGGCTTTTGGGATAGATGACAGCACCAAAGCTTTTATTTTGAGGAAAAAATAATTGAGAATTTTGAAAAATCCTTCAGATATTTTTGTTAAGCATTTAAAAATGATCACCCCTGCAAAATTTCAATTTTCAATTCTGATATCTAGCAAAAGATCAAATTAAAGAACAAGGCGTTGCCAGTTGTACTTTTTTTACGTAAAAGCTGTGGAGAAACTATAGCCTTAAAAGTTTTTGTGTTATTGTCAATACTTTTGCGTTGCCTTTGATGTGGCTATTACATCAATTATCTAGGAGAATTCGAATGCGGGATTTAAGTAGTAAATTTAAATGTATGTAATATGGTTTTGTTTACATAGAGCCATGGTCATAAGGTTAAAATCTGTAATAATCGAATTAATTTCCTATATTTTGCTGCTATTATCAAATTCTTGTTTGGTTTATCAGTATATAAATATAAGGTGGGCCAAAAAAGCCGTACAATTTTTTTTCGGCTTTAGTTTTGCTACCGTAAGTTTGACTTTTGTGATTTTTAGTTTCTGCAAAAAGCTAAAGCTTCAGACTATATGAAAATTTATAAAAATTGAAATTTGGTTAAAATCCAAGATGACGCATGATTTTTAAACTTCCTTATTTTTAACACCCCCCGCCAAAATTTTATGTGCGCCACTGTACTTGATTTTAGACACTTGCCATAAAGACACGTCTTTGTCGTGCACAGAAAAGTATCACTTCTAAAAATCGGACATGAAGAAATAAATCTCAACGCCAACGAATTAAGTGGTGTTTTAACCCTTTGTAAAATATAGGTTTCAAAATTTGATTTTGAGTTCTGCGGGAAGCTAAGGCTCTGGCCTATATACGCTATCTGTGAAAATTGATAAATTTTGGAAATCCGTAATGGCGCATACTTTTGAATCTTAGATATTTTTCACTCCTTCCTGCCAAACTTTTTGTAAGCCAATGTACTTGATTTCAATCATCCGGAAATCCACATCTTTTCAGTGTAGAAAGAGGAATCATTCGTAAAAATCGGGCAAGAACAAAAAAAACCTTGCTTAACGAAAGAGGTGCTGTTTTTAACCCTGTAAACAGTGCACCTAAAAACAGTATTCTATTAAATCCAATCTAGTACGCCATTGCTGTTTTGTCAAAACTACGTTGCCATGTCATTTTAGTTTTCAGGACACTCTGTATAATATTGCTGATCCGGAAAAGTTTTAAAAAATCAGCAAAATAAACATTTTCTGCATTTGATCTATTTTTCTCAGTTTTAAAAAAGCACCTCTTTCGTTAAGCAAAGTTTCTTTAGATCTTGTCCAATTTTTACGAATCATACCTCTTTGTACACTGGAAAGACGTGGCTTTCCAGATAATTAAAATCGGGTGCATTGGTTTACGAAAAAGTTTGGCAGGAACAAGTTAAAAATATCTTAGCTTCAAAAGCATGCGCCATTATAGATAGAGGGGGGTTCGTGTGCAAATCGTGCTAACTTTATACCGATAAAGTGACTTTATTAAGGGTAGCTCATAAATCACGCTTTGACTTGTTGTCAGTATGGTAAATGCGTTTTTTTCAAGTTATTGCCCCCACCACTTTTTTTTTGGTCCTTTTAAAAACGCTGTAACTTTATTAAAAATGAAAATAGAGAGTCGAGAATAGCATTAAACGATTCAATGGAAATACGTGATAAAATTATTTTCTATAAAAGAGTTCAAAATTTTGCTTTGTTTTGTCACAAAAAATAAAAAACCTATTTTTTAGTTTTTTTTAAAGCAAGTATTTATTTTCAAAAGCCATTTGCAACAATATTAAGGCAAACTTTTAAAAAAAAAATCAAACAAAACTTGTAGAGTAACCATTTTGCTTTAATTTGATGTATAGAAGTTATACAGACCGCTTCATGCTACTGCGAACATAGGCCGGAAGAAGTCCAATTTGCCAGTGTACGTACATGCAGGGACACCGCCCACCTAGGCTTGCAATCGCCGTTCGCGGCTTGTATTTAGTACGCCGCTAACCACGGTGCTATGTGGAGCGTAGTCAATGAAACCGGAGTTTGGTCAATAAATACGCCAATTTTTATAACGTAATTTTCTTATTTTTTGTCACTGATAAATGAGAGAGTTTTATTTCCAACTGCTCAGATTTATCACTAACGACGTGTTACACTGAAAATAATAAGGAGAAACAAAATAAAAGCAAGTTCTCAAAATAAAATAATACATTCTAAAAACCAAGAAGTCCTCCTTGCTTGGCTAGACAATATCCGAGCCTATTATAAAAACCCCTTCTAACGTTTCCAAGCATGTTAGGGGTGATAGTTTAAAAAGCTTTTTCAATTTTAATCCGAAGTTCTTCCCAATTATTAGCCCTTTCATGTCCGTAAACTTTATTTTTGATATAACTCCACAGATAGAAGCCATTAGAAGCAAGATCGGGTGATCGAGCTGGCCATAAAATAGTTCCCCGTGTACTTATAACCCGATAAGAAAATTAATTATCAAGATATTCCCTAACAAGGCCAACATTGTGAGTGGGACCACCATCTTGTTGAAACCATAATATGCTGCTGAAGTAGATCCAAGTATCTGAGACCATTCAAATTGCCGTAAATAAAAAATGGCGCAATTACGTATTCCCCTACACCCTCTCAAATATTAAAAAAAAATACAAATGCAAATTTTCCCTCGACCAATATCGAACGTGTGTTGGGTTATGACGATTCAATAATGGAAAAGTGCTTTCATCTGGGAAAAGAATAGATCTCAGAAAGACTGAAGACGTATCAACTGCTTCGGGAGTTTGGTGGCTAGTTAACTTTCGATTTTCCTCCACTTTAGCGCAAATCATCACACCTCGTACTTCCTGCTCGTGATTCAAAACAGTGGGTTTTTTTATGGTTTCTTGGCGCTACACAACCAAACTTTTTAAAATTCTGCACATCGTTGATAACTAGGTTCTGGGCGATTTACAAAATTCTCCAAAAAAAGTTCTTGAATAAGTCTCAATGGTCTGCCTTGATAGTACCATTTGACTATCTGTACTTATTCGGCAACTTCGTGGATATCCATTTTTAGTTTTAAAAATGTATTACTTATCAATCTGTTTCTCGAGCAAGGCAAAAATAAAACAAAATAAATTTCCAAAAGATAACACTGCGGCGTGCTTTGAATCCACCTCGGTCGTACGGCACGGAGAGTAAATTGGACTTGATTCCCCCTATGTTCGCAGTAGCCTGATGCTCATTATATGCACTAGTATATTACAAGCTTTTATTTCACTTCACCACTATGTATGTATGTATGTTCGTGTCAAATCTTCCGATTGAATTCAAATTTGATATGTGATTATAGTTTCGGTGATAATCCAATAATGGTATTATTAGGCACCCTCTGCACCCCTACGTGAAGAGTGGAGGGGGAAAAACACCTAAGTTTGTCCGATTTCAAACAAAATTGGTATACGTGGGTTAAGGAAAACGAACTTTTGATCAGATTTTGAAAATTTTGATATGGCGGATTCAAGATGGATGATTTTTTGTCATGTTTTGCTAACAAATTTTAACTGACTTATATACATCTGCTTGTCTTCAAATTTCGTATGCGTTTATAGTTCAGGTGACAATAGAATAATATGGCATTATCAAGTACCCAGCTCCCCCTAACAAGGGACGTGGAGGGGGAAAAGATTTAGTTTGTTCGATTTCAATCAACAGTAGCATAAAAGGGTTTTTAGGGAAGGGGATTATGAATTTTTATATAATTTTATGTAAAAAAAAGCTTTTCAAATACAAACTTTTATAAAATATAAAGTGCACTAAAAAGTGGAAAATAATTTTAAGCATTCTGATATAATAATAAAAGCAATGGGCTCAAATTAAAACTAACAATGTCCATCCATATATCACAGAAATGTTAGGGTAGGCTATAATCAATAGCATGAATTTATCGAGTGGCGAAATTTCCTGTAATGCGCCCATTGCTCTTAGAATGCTAAAAATTGTTTTCTACTTTTTAGTGCACTTTATATTTTATAAAACTTGTATTTGAAAAGTATATATTTTTTGGCTTTAATTTTAACTGCCGGTGACGGCCCGCGCGGCGTATTAGATGCATGCGTAGAGTTACGTAATAATCAGGTGATTTTCCATTATTGTTTCTAAACTTAGAAAAGAGTAACCATGTCTGGAGAAATTAATTTGTGTTTCTGGGTAATATGTCAAAAGAAAGTTAAAGATAAAACAAGCACTGCTTCAGAAGATACTTTAAGAAATATACAAAGGTAAGTAAAGTTAAAAAATTAGATTTAATGTTTAAAATTTTTTAATACATATTTTTTTGAGAATTGTAAACGCCGCTGTAAATAATGGAGTGTAGTACCTGAAATGTTTTAAAAGTTTAAATATGTTTTAATATATCTTAAACACAACCTATTTTTAATTTTCTTTTTCTATTGATTTTTTATAAACAAATATTTTTGGGAAAACTACATGATAAAATACTTAAATATTTTTAAAAGTGCCGTTCCGCCATTTTTAAATCGCCATATTTGTTAAAAAAAATATAAATATCCTGGGATGGCCATAAAACTTGATCTGGGTCCGTTTTACAAATTTCGATTACTTTCCAAATGTTTCCCCATTTTTTGATATTATCATTAATCAGCCCATAAACCACCACTTTTTACTCGTTATTTTCACATAACTCAAAAACTACTTAACCGATTGGAATGTTTGAAGCTAATTTGTACAAAGCATCAAAATAGCTAATTTTTTTACATGAATTTTTTTTTCGTTGACCAACACTACACCAAAAAAATAAAAAACTATTTTTTTTTTAAATATTTTTGTATAAGAATTATAACTTTTTTATTTCTTTATCATAAAAAAGTTATAAATACTTAAAAAATACACCTTTCCGCCATTTTGAAATCAACATATTTTTTTAAAAATGGATATTCTAGAATAACAAGGGGTTTAAACTTGATATACTAAGCCTATTTAACAAGTTTAGGTTATCTACAAAAAGTTCTTGTAGTTTTGGGTAATATCATGAATCCCAAATACAGCCCAAAACCCCTATTTTTGACCAGTTATTTTAACATACCTCAAAAACTGCTTAACCGAATTGAATCTTTGAACCCAATTTGAACTCAGAATCAAAAAGGTTATCTTTTTTATAAAAACCTTACTTCGTTGGCGTTGAGATTTATTACTTCTTGTCCGATTTTTAGCAGTGATACCTCTCTCTGCACGACAAAGACGTGTCCTTATGGCAAATGTCTAAAATCGAGTACAGTAGAGCAGATAAAATTTTAGTGAGGGTTGTTAAAAAAAATTAAGAAATTTCAAAATCATGCACCATCTTGGATTTTGACGAAATGTTAAATTTGACAAAAGTTTTAGCTTGTACGGTAGCAAAACCACGGCCGAAAAAAAATATACGGTTTTTTTTGCCCACTTATATAACAAAGTACTAAGCAATTATTTTCTGAATTTAGTTTTGATTCGATACGTATTGAATACGGTGTGAAAACATACTATTTGTTTTATCTTTGACAGTTATTTATATTGATAGACACTTTTCTTGGGACCACCCTGTATAAGTGTATATGATTATGTCTGCCTGTGAATTCCATTATAATCACAAATAAAATTTAAACTTGCCTATTAAACATTCAGTTCGGTCACAATAAATTTATTTTTGAATATGAATAATAATCAAAAAATTGTGCCACGAGAGAATATAAATCAAACTGTGTCCGATTTGTGTCACAAACCAAATGGTCAAATTGAGATAATAATACTATATTGCAGAAAAAAAAACTAAATTCCAAAGCTTAAAAAGTATCACACCTTCGCCCTTCTGCTGCACTAAATTGTCTTAAAAATAAACGAAGACAATTAGAAAAAGCAGGAAATAAATGTTTGAGCTATGGACATTGGGAATTTACTTCTCATTCTGTTATCTAATATTTTGCCGAGCATTTGTGACTTGTTTTGTTGATTTGATCGTCCATATTATTCGACTATAAAAACTTATGTCGCACTGAAGATCCCTAACAAGGGTGAAATACGTGTCTTCGTCTAGTCTGCAAGTCGCACCTGGTATGTATTCTTGTGGTACTCCGGTGTATTTTGTAAAGTTCGTTTTTTTGCTATCGATTCGTCATAGTAAAAAGCCCGACTGGTGGATGGACTGTGTCTGAAACCAGTCAGTGGTAGAACTGGTGGAGGAGGCCACTCTTTTTTATTTATTTTTAACTTCACTATGGACATTGGGAATTTATTTCTCATTCTGTTATTTGATTGATTTGATATGATTTGATCGTCCATATTATTCGACTATAAAAACTTATGTCTCACTGAAGATCCCTAACAAGAGTGAAACACGTGTCTGCTTCTAGTCTTCAAGTTGCACCAGGTATGTGTATTCTTGTGGTACTCCGGTGTATTTTGTAAAGTTCGTTTTTTTTGCTATCGATTCGTCATAGTGAAAAGCCCAACTGGTGGATGGACTGTGTCTGAAACGAGTCAGTGTTAGAACTGGTGGAGGAGGTCACAAATCCAATAGTTTTCTGTTGGTAAAACTGGTAATTTTAATTAATGTTTGGGTTTTTTGAAATTGAGGTTAATTCCAAGTTTTTTTACCGAATCATTAAAAAATTAAAGTTAAAGCTCTCTTTTACCGTTATGCATTATTTTATTATTATTTTGTGCTTATAAAAAAATCCTATTTTACCTACTGGCGTCCCTACAGTGTCCAAGTAATCGCTCAAACTCAATAATTTTTAAATGAATAAATCGCTAAAATTTTTGTAAACACCAAAAATTGTGTAATTAAAAAAAAATAAAATTTCATTTTCGAAATAGACAGAGCGTTAAATTTAATTTTGATAAGGGCAAAGCACCCAAAAATAATTGGATTTAAAACTGTTTCTGATACCGCGATCACAATTTATTTTTATAGGTAATCGATTTGGCTTTAACCAAAAATTCGAAAAGCCACTCTCTTTTGAAAAAACAACGAAAAAAAGTTGAACATGTTACGGTCGACTTTTAAAAGTGGTCAGGTTTTAATAGTACATTATAAACCTAGGGACTAAGGTGCCACATTTAACACTTTAGTCCCGAGGTTTATATACTATTTTATGCACTTTTGGAAAAGATCTTTGTTAAAATTACGTTATTTCTACGCCAAATAGTTCGTCAGCTACAAGAAAGGGTGCTAAGAATGAAATCTTGGCCAAGAGCAAGTGCTGTCTGACTTGACTTGCCATAAATTTAATAATAATTTTCCAGGGATTAGATTTATTTTTAATCCCTTAGGGATTTAAAGTTTCCCTATAAAGAGGGATTAAAAGTCCCTATTTAATCCCTGAAGGGCATAAAACATTTTGAGAAGTGACTTTTAAACAGATATTTAGATAATATACCTGTTTATTTTAGGAAAATAATCAAAATAATTATTACTTGTTATCTACTGTAATAAATAAACTAATTTATTATTACTATTCGCTTAAAGGCTTCCGTGTTTTTGATGCAAATTTTATACAGAGGTGGAAAGCCCTTAAATTTCGAATCAGTGTTCCACTTATTGGATATCCTTCAAACGCATACCAAATAGTCCTTGTGCCAGACCCCCGAAATTGACCAGTTCATTATAATTTGGGGGGACCAAATGAAACTTTCACCACGTGTTTATGTGGAACGAAGTCGGGGGGGGGGGGGGTCAATCATATAGAGGTAGCTTTCAAACCTGGCAGCCGTTCAAAATTGCGGTTCGACTGTATATTTTTAAATTCAATTATCTCGAGTTTGGTTAAACCAATCTTAAATTACTTTTCTTTTAAATGTAACTTAATTGGCTGACTAAATTTGTTCTTTGATGATTATGGCCAAAGATAACAGTATTTAGTTGTCATAACCTCAAAAAAAATGTTTTTTTTAAATTTACGGTTTGCTGTTTCTTGAACTAATGGCTCAGAATATCAAAAAAGAATATCAGTAAAGTAAACACTGAAGAAAAAATTAAGGATCGGATTAATAGAACCCGAGATTTCTAGATTCAAAATGCACAAGGCGAGGTTAAACGTTAATATACTATATTAAAATAATTACGTTTAATTTTGTTGTTTTATGCATTTTATTTTTTATAATTTGTTCTATCTACAACCCTGCGGTAACTAAGGTTACTTCTATGTTACTGCACGGCGTGCGGTAATAAAAAAGTTACAACACGCAAACCGTTCGGTAACCATATTAGGGCTCAAGTTTTGATTTGACTTTTTTTTGGAGTCTACCACACAGTTGTAAAGAAAATACCTATTGTATACAAGACTAATAATTTTATTATATAATATTCTATTTTTTTCAAATGCGCCCAACTTATTTTTTGTTTTAATATAGTCACTAGGACTTCAAAGGTGTAATTGAAAGGAGCTATGAAACCTTGTTGTTAACAGTAACACATCTTAACAGATCACCAAATTCTTTGTTTAATTTTGTTTGAAAATTTGTTTTCGTAGATGCCTCAACTTGGAACCCACGGTCTGTCAGATGATAGGTAACTGTTTCAGTGTAATCAGTTAGAATGTATTCATAAACGCTATTAAAAGCCTTCTCACTGTTAACAACAAGGTTTATATAGCTTCTTTCAATTATATGTTTGAAGCCCTAGTTAGTGACTATATTACAAAAATAGAATATTATATAATAAAATTATTAATGTTACATACAATAGCTAGTTTATTTACAACCGTGTGGTAGACTCCAAAAAAAAGTCAAATAAAAACTTGGGCCCTAATATGATTACCGAACGATTTTGCGCGCTGTAACTTTTTATTACCGCACGCCGTGCAGTAATATAGTAGTACTTGCCGCACACAAAATCGTGCAGTAAACCTTAGTTACCGCACGGTTGTAGAAAAAACAAAGTTATAAAAAGCAAAATGCATAAAACGATAAAATTAAACGTAATAATTTTAATGCAGTATTAACGTTCAAACCCGCCTCGTGCCTTTTGAATCCTCGGGTTCTACTAATCCGATCCTTAATTTTTTTTCAGTGTTTTAAAGATGCGATATTTCTCTACAGCTTTTATTTAAACATTTTTTTTTTCATATTGTTAAACGTTAATTCAACAAACAGCAAAACGTAAATTTCAAAAAAACAGTTTAGACACATTTACAAATGATCTTGAAATTTGCGGGTAATAGGACAGGAGAAAAAGAAAATCTTATTCTTTTTTTTAACGGCCAACGTTTCGATCCTTTATTGGGATTTTTATCAAGGCTGCAACAATGGAGAAAAAACATAACAATGCCGAACCACAAAATTTAAGTACCCCAATCTGTCCGAAAATTATTTAGGTCAATCAAGCCACCCCCCCCCCCCCCGAAAGATATTCGAGTTTTTATATGCTCATAATTTCGAACCAATTTCGAACTAATTTTGAACCAATTTTAAAAATTTCATAAATTATTTGAAATGATAGCCACGAATTCAATTGTTACGTTGCCAGACTTACGGCAGGGAAGAATCGAAGTAAGTCGTGATATTGTAAAGCTTTTTTGACACACTTCCTCTTAACCGATTTTGATAAAATTTGGTATAGTTACATATGTTCGATGACAAAGTTAGTCAGTCAAAAACTGAGAAGTTAAATAAAATCGTTTAATAAAAAAATTCCCCGTGTCATCTTCCAATTTTTTATACTCACATCAAAAGCTTTTGTAAAAAATTAAGCTATACATGTTTTTGCTTTTACAATTTGGTATAGGGTCGGTCAGTACTATATTCTTGATAGGAGGAAGAAAAAGAAAAAGAAGTTAAAAAACCTCCGAATCAGTTATTTCAACCAAAAATAATCTAAAAAGAAAAGATTAAGAGATCTTGTGTGGAAAAATGAAAATTCAAATTTGGATGAGTATCACACAAGGAACAGCCAAAGGACCAAAGCGGGCAACCAGCGTGGGCTCATCATTGGTTTCACTAGTCACATCGTCACCATCGTACACTTTGATTTCCAACTTTGAATTACTCACAAATAGGCATCGTTCCGCACTTGTACTTATTATAAGTCACGTGATATGAGTTCGTCCTGGGGCTCGATTCTGCCACCGGCCCATCAAACAAAAGTCATTCGAACGACGCACAGTGGATCGATGCAATGCTTTTTTATGGACATTAAGAAAAAAATGAAGTAACATTTTTGTTGCTATTTTGTACTTAGTTTGTTGCCGATATACCACACTCTAAGTAAATCATAAGCAATGAATTATTTAATCTTTGTCTTTTTTGTTGTGGCGTGTTTTTACAGATGATTTCATATATTGGTGAACATTGTTTTATAAAAGCGGACCCTTTACACATTTTGGCCATTTTTTCAAATTTTTTCATTTATTTTCTATACTTTACATTTTGTTTTTTTATATTTTTTTAAAATATTTTTATTTTCAATTTTTTTCTATACCTACCTACATCAAAATTTCAAACATTTAAAAATTCATATTGATTTTTTTTAAAATGCTCAAATATGCAGAATTATAAAGAAGAAGTTAAAAAACCTCCAAATCAGTAACTTCAACCGAAAAGAAAGTAAAAAACCAAAGATCAAAAGATCTTGGGTAGAAATAACGAAAATTGAAACTTGGATGAGTATTCCACAAGGAACACACAAAAGATCAAAGCGAAAAGAGAAAGATCTTGGGTGGAAATAACGAAAATTCAAACTTGGATGAGTATTCCACCAGGAACACACAAAAGATCAAAGCGAAAAGAGAAATGAATAAACGATGTTTCGCCCTGGGTAACCAACGTGGGCTCATCAGTAGTTTCACTGGTCACCCTCCAGTGACCATCTTTTGATCTTTTGTTTTTTAGTTTCTTTTCGGTTGAAGTAACTGATTTGGAGGTTTTTTAACTTCTTGTTTGTTTTTAGTTGCCTTAGGAGCATAATCCTACTGGAAATATTAACACGCCAGGACGAATTCGTATTAGGTAACTTGGATAAATAAGTGCCAATGCGGAACGATGCCTATTTGTGAGTGGTTCAAGGTTGGAAATCTAAGTGTATGAAGGTGTTTAATAATGTATAGTGAGGGTGACCAGTGAAACTACTGATGAGCCCACGCTGGTTACCCAGGGCAAAACATCATTTATTCATTTCTCTTTTCGCTTTGATCTTTTGTGTGTTCCTTGTGGAATACTCATCCAAGTTTGAATTTTCCTTATTTCCACCCAAGATCTTTTGATCTTTTGTTTTTTAGTTTCTTTTCGATTGAAGTAACTGATTTGGAGGTTTCTTAACTTCTTCTTTGTTTTTAATTGCCTTAGGAGCATAATCCTACTGGAAATATTAACACGCCAGGACGAATTCGTATTAGGTTACTTGGATAAGTAAGTGCCAGTGCGGAACGATACCTATTTGTGAGTGGTTCAAGGTTGGAAATCTAAGTGTATGAAGGTGTTTAATGATGTATAGTGGAGGGTGACCAGTGAAACTACTGATGATCCCACGCTGGTTACCCAGGGCGAAACATCGTTTATTCATTTCTCTTTTCGCTTTGATCTTTTGTGTGTTCCTTGTGGAATACTCATCCAAGTTTGAATTTTCGTTATTTCCACCCAAGATCTTTTGATCTTTTGTTTTTTATGCAGAATTTTTATTATTTTTGCATTTTTTAAAAACCTTAAACTAATAAAATATTTTACTTGATTGCCATTCTTTGCGATATTTTGAGAAAAAAAAAGCTATAAAGAAAACACTAAAACAATTGTGAAAAGTCAACGCTCCGTAGATCAGTAACAAAGTGGTTGCGTACATGTTCATGAATGTTTTTATTTTTACCTGAAAAATTCGTGCCTAATATATTTGCACTAAATTTGAAAACACCCTGTATATAATTCAGTTTTGGCATTATCCGTCATGCCAAATCTTGACATAGTGTCATTTTTATCTAAAAATTGGCTAAATAATGTTTTTCTTAATAATTAAACTGAATTTTATAACTACAAGTTGATCCAATGTGCGACGTCCTACTCTGAAAGACGGTCAAGTTTGCTATAGCATGCGCATTAGCAAGTAAAATATCGATCGGTCACGTGATGTTTTCGTCCAATAGCGTGCTCTGAAATCACCCAAGTGACGTTTTTCATACGAGCTTTCTTACAAGTCCCAACTACTGGGGTGCATTCAGATTGAAGAGTCCGGGTGAAGTCCGGCGCAGAGCGTTACCCGATAGAGAGTGTGCCCGGCGATTCGTCCGATATGAACGAACAAGACGCATTATCATAACCTCACTCTTAAGATTAAAAAAAAATTGTTATTATGGAAGAAGTAATAGTAAATGCGTTTATAAATGAAGAACTACTCGTTGAGGATGATTCACTTTCATTACTTTTTCACTCAGTTCACCACTCTTGATTGTTCCATCTAGAACAAAATTGCCTTTCTCGTCCAACACCAAATTATGGGAATGTGTACTGATTCTTTCCATTGTCAAAAACTAGACTTCAAATTTAAAAAACACAAATACAAAAAATATTGTCTCTGAAATAAAGTTAGAAGTAGTTGAGTATTTGATCTGCGCATGCGGGACAAATTTTATCAACCTATTTCGTGGGGTGTGAAAGTGCGCGTTTGGGTAGCGTCCGGTAAAAATCTGAACAGCCGGGTAAATTTTAACCAAATCAATCTGAACGGCCACGGCGCGCCCGGGCATTACCCGACGTTCAACCTGAACGCACCCCTGGGTCTAATCGAGAGAACGGCTTCGTTGTTCGAGGCAGCTCTGCGCGTGCTCATAATAGTTTGGTGATTCTTCGATCGTCTCTTCACTGCTTTTAAGCGCGTTTATTGATTGAAACTACTTCTCTCAGACGAGCGATACCATCTTGCGAAACTCAAAATAGGCACTCTAGCGTGTTAATATTTAAGGCAATTAAAACAAAAGAGAAAGAAGGAAAAGAAGTTAAAAAAAAACCTTCGAATCAGTTACATCTTGGGTGGAAAAACGAAAATTCAAAATTGGATGAGTATCCCACAAGAAAAACCCAAAGGACCAAAGCGTGTTGCTCGTGGGACACTCATCCAATTTTGAATTTTCGCTTTTCCACCCAAGATCTTGTCTACCTACTATATTCTTCAGACCATATCAGATAATGCAAGTAACAAAAACAAACATGCCTAATCTGTCTTATGTTGACATCTGTCAAAATTTATTAAAAACACATCAGGAACTCGATTCTGGGCGTAATAGAATGATCATACCCTGAGCAGTGATCCATCGCACAAAAGTCATACGAACAACGCACGGTGGTCGATTTTCAGAAAAACGTGGACATAACTTGAAAAATTAAAAAATTCAAAATGTGTCTAAATTTGCCCTTATATGGTTGTCAAGATACTAGGCGAATAGTTGGCCAAAGAATAAACTATGCTTTTTACGAGTTTGATATTACGCATCAGTATTCAACATCAAATTTCAAATAGAAGACCCATGGTATGACAGTATTCAACTGTTGATATCTCGAAAACAGGTGAAGATCGACATAGGGTATGTTATATAAAAATGCTTAAAATTTCAAAACACTATATACCTAAAAAATATACAAGTATACTGTAACACTTATATATTGTGTCAATTACTTTAAAGTAAATTTGATTGTTCTAAAGTAAAACTTTTAGTTTAATTTATCCAATTAATAAATATGTATCTTTTACCTTCTTCAAAATGTCTTAAGATAAATGTGAAAATTCACACGATCATGCTGTGTATCAGCTAAAAAAGAATAAATGCCTACTTATTTAAATATTGTAAACGACATAGGCTATGTTATATAAAAATGCTTAGAATTTCAAAACACTATATATATTGTGTCAATTACTTTAAAGTAAAGTAAATTTGATTGTTCTACACTAACATTTTTAGTTTAATTTAGTCAATTAATAAATATGTATCTTTTACCTTCTTAAAAATGTCTTAAGTTAAATGTGAAAATTCACACGATCATTCTCTGTATCATCTAAAAAAGAATAAATGCTTACTTATTTAGACATTGTAAACTATTTATTTTTTTATTAAAGCTAAATATTTTGTACGATTAAATTACAATGTGGAAGTTTTTTTTTTAATATCCGCGTTTTTACAAAAATTGACCATTGTGCGACGTCGTAATTTACAAGACGGTCAAGTTGGCCACAGCATGCGCATTAACGAGATCTGTCACGTGATGGTTTCATCCAATAGCGTGCTGTGAAATCTTACGAGTGTCGTTTTTCAGACGAGCTTTCCTACAAGTCCATACTACTGGATCTAGTCAAGAGATCGGCTTCGGTCAAAAATTGTTGTTGGAGGCAGCTCTGCACGTGATCATAATAGATTGGTGATTCTTCGATCGTCTCGTCACTGCTTTTAAGCGCGTCTATTGGTTGACACTGCTTCCCTTCTCTCAGGCGAACGATCACTTCCTATGACTTCCAGAATCGGTAGCCAGTTCGTAACGGTCAGCGAAATCCATATTCTTAAATGACTAATATAGGGTTGGACACTGGACCCTTTGAAAAGAAAAAGTATAAGGCTTATGCAGTATGAATTTCATCCAGAAGTAGATTAAGTAAAATACAGTATTCACTTAGCTGAAAACTGCCTTTTGCTTAAAATACAAGACTTTTTCGATTTTTTGGTTTTTTAATAAGTTTCAGATTTTCAAATCCATCGGATAAGTCTTACATTCCGTCTTTCCAAAAGATCAAAAAACTTTTTGAATCCAGCAATCAAGTCAAAAATTATAGGCAATGCAAAAAAGTGCGGAATTTTCGGCCCACCAACTTTTGATGCTCTAGATTAAATAGGCAAAATACCAAAGTAGCCAAAAGAAAATAAAAATATGATCGTACTTATACGGAAAAAATATTTCAGAGCGAGAAAATATACCAAAATGCCTTTAATTAAATTCTTACGTGCGAGCCGACCGACGCGTTCGTTTTCCAATTTTCAACCTTTGTTTAAATTTTCTTTGTATATTTTAAATAAATCATAAAAATCAAACATTAATGGAAGTCAATCAGAAAGCATTCCCGGTTCGTGTATTTATTCAAAAAACGATTATATCTTAACCGTTTGTGTTATGAACTGGTAAATAGACATGAACGGCATACAGAGCACAGACGAAAACCTTTCGAATGTTGAAATGTTTTATAAACATACCGAAAACATGTGGATTTCTAAAATGCTCGGCATCTTTATTATACACTGAGTCATTTTAATAAAACTAAATAATGATTTGCTGGAAAATCAAATTATTAGTCTTGAGAGAATTCCCCATTGGCTAAAAAAACTGGTTGTTTCATCTTGTCATCAGCAACTGTGGAATTCTCCTACGCTCAGAAAATGCTGGAAACAGCCTCAATCCAGCATATTCGTTCCAGTTCAATTTCCAGGGTCAGATATAGGGTTTTGCCTTATCAAATTAATAGTACATTATAAACCTAGGGACTAAAGTGCCATATTTAATCCCGCGGCGAAAGGTTTGTAAGGGATTTTTTCCAGGAATTAGTTTTTTTTCATCCTTGAGGGAATAAATTTACTTCTAATCTCTAATCTGAGGGATTAAATTTATTTTTAATCCTTTAGCGATTAAAAGTGTTCCTTAAGTCTCTTAAGGGATTAAAAGTGTCTATTTAATCCCTGAAGTGCATAAAATATATTCCTTTGTGCTACATCCTGTTTAGTCGTGTTTATATAACTTAATATTTGTGTATTCTTAAAATTTTTAGTTTTAACTAAAATCAGTAAGTGAATTAACATAAGTATGGCTCTGAGGCACAAAACTTTACTTTATTTATTGTTTCAAATTCCATCTTATTCACTTACTTCTGATTATAAAAATAAATACATGAAATAAATCGAAATAGATATTTAAAATAAATAAATAATTAAAGGCCATTAGATTTTTACACCTTTTCTGATCTATTTCAGGTCACACGTAGTGTAAGTCAATAATACAATAATAAAACTTAATTTAGAATTAAAATATTTATAGATTTAGTAAGTACATTCATTTATTATAGGATTTCTTAACATGATAGGTTAAGGTAAAAATTAAGCATACACAGTAGAAGAGAATTGTGATACTGCCAGTTCTTTTCATTAAAACTTTTAGAGAATAGTAATTTTTTGTTCCTATTAACATTTAATGTTGACTTATAATACTCATTTTTAACAACTAAACCTAAACTTTAAAGAATAAAGCAAAGAAGCTACGAGGTAAACTATAATTCTCTTTTTCAACAACTTTATTTGTGATGGTTCATCACTAAATAAAGCTAAACTTTAAGGAACAAACTTTTAAGATTCTACAAGAGAGAACTCAGACTAGAGAAAGCAAGCACCTAATCAGCTAGCAAAAGTCTAAAATGCAGAAGGATTCGGGTTTAAAGCGGATAAGAAGAATCTCCAATCGCTTAGATGGTCAGATATACTAACCTTTATTCATGTGACTGGAAGATTCGACCGAGGCCTTAAGGCTTGGCAAAAAGAGATCGGGCAAGTCTCCCGTAGAAATGTGCGAAAAAAAAGAGATAATCCTATAATATTGATTATTTTTGATCTGACTAAGGGAGAGGGCTTAAGCCCAAAAGGCAAGAATTCCACACTGTAACTGCCACTTCAATTACTGTTCATAAAGTCATCTAAAATTTTAAGCAAGCATTGGCTATAATAAAACCATCCTTAATTAGAACATCTTGATCCATCCAATCAATCACATATTAATTCATGTAAACCTTAATGAGGTTCTTTTAAAATTTGATGTTTATTCGTGAAAACAACAAACAACAAACAAACAACGTAGTTTATATTTGCTCACTTAAACATGGCTCACATTTACAGACAGAAAATTAACTTTCCGGCATATTAGTATGATTTGCATACAATATATGAACGCTAGCGTAGGCGGAAGTCGGCCGCCCCCTGTCAAGTGGATGATAAATTTTCCTCACTATGCCTTCGTTTTCCTTACAAATTATAATAAAAGCACCAACCGCAAAGGCTATTACTCTAGCCGTATCATAATCTAACATCTCTTGCCCATAAGCCGACATATTTGTAAATGCCAGACTTATTTGCCAAGTCGGAAGATCTCGGAAATAAAAATGTAAAAAGTGTTACTAGTTTGTTTATGCAGAACTTTGATCAGTTTTTTAGGAGGGGCAAATACAAAAACATTTAAATAGTTAAATTGTTAAACATAATGTAAATGGATTTATTTTTGCGCCTTTTGAATGTCCCGCATCATCCATTGAATAATGAATGTAAGTGATGATTAATTAAAATTAAAAATACAGGAGTCTAAATACCGATTTTCATTGTCGAGATACAAATTACAAGATTTTGTATCTGTCACTAGTAGATTGTATTTAGTATTTTTATTTTAATTTTCTGCATTGATTTAACCGTTTTGCAAGTTATTCGCTAGTGTCTAGATGATGTTCCACAGCGACCACCACTCTCACTAAAATAAACTTAGCACCCTGAAAAGGCTTGCAACTTTTTTAGATGAAGCATGATTCAGATTTTTATGGTTCAATCTTTGACTTGCCAGGAATTTGCACAATAAGTCCGACAGTCTCGTCGTCCTCCATACAGAGCCCGCATTCGGTGTCCTCGCTTAGACATATCCTGTGCAATGGTACTCTCAATCTGCAATGCCCGGTATATAGACCCATCATTGTCTGGATCTCTTGCCTGAGTCGTTTTCTACAATTATTAGAGATTCAACTTGTGAAGGTGGACTATTTTCTAATATAGTGTATATTATACTTAAAGGCATCCAATAACATTCTTAACCTTATTCGACCTGCTCCTTACGAATTATACACTTTGCTTATTATACATATATATATCTAATATTGTAATAGCATGGACGTTGCCTTTCGTATGAGCACCAATCTTAGCGCATCGTTTCGAAATTAAGATTAAAAAGATGGAGGATAGTTTGCTTGTTATTTGCTTCATGCAATACTGTTAACTACCATTGTCCAATTTTTAATTAGTAAATACTAATTTTTTTCTTGTTGAGAGAGCATAGCGTAAAATTAAATTCGAAAAATTGGGATTAATCCTTAAATCATATACGGTAAAATTGCGCTATTTGAACATAGTGACGTAAGTTTATTTACAATATTTTTCTAGGTTTCTTCAAAATATTCGGTTAGTTTTACCAAATGGCATTTTTTAAAGTTTACTCAGATAGAACTTGCGTTTTAGTTTATATGTTTATTACTGATTAATACTAATATGATTTGATAATTTACGAAATGTCAGTTTACTTTTATAAAACTAAAAATAAATATAGTTGGTACGTACTTTGAGGTACACAACAGAAATACAAGAAATCAAAATAATTACTATATACCTTACATAAATAGTAATGGGGGCGTAAAAATACCAAATACATTTAGTGTTCAGGTGTATTTAGAATTTCAGAACAGATAAATGGAGAATGGGGAAACTTGAAGAGTATTTTAACCTCGATTTTAACTAATCTTTATGTGATATTAGCTATTCTCTGTTTGTCTAATATTTATGTTTTTCATTCTTGTAATTGCTTTTAGATATTTGATATTAATAGGTTGATAGACTAGGTAATTATAAGTATAAGTAAGTAGCTAAATTGCTATTAATAGTTTTTTATTCTTTTTGTATGCCTACACTGTTGTTTAAATTATTTTTAGTTAATTTTTTTTATTATGACTTGCTCCATACAATTTTAAAATTGTCAAAAGGAAAATAAATAGATACTTTACTGTTTCAATAAACGATCTTTAAAAAATGCTAATTTTAATATATTATTTAATAAAAACAAAAAAAAAGGATCTATACTACGAGCATTCGCGTCATATTTCGGATTAACATGAACCCACAGCACTTTTACCTTTTATTTTCGGCGATAGAAAGATATGTGTGTATTCAAGTAGCCTATTACTTGGAGCTACTTAAACACCCCGAAAACAATTTTTTTTTCGCTTTATGGCTGACTTGTTTGCAATTTTTTGTAGCCATGGTGTACCTATCAGTTAGGTTGGTAACTGTTAATTCCAAATTCTCCGGCAGCTTTACATTTAAACAAGGACACAAAATGGAACACAACATTGTCAAAAAATTGGTTCAACTGAATTTGGAATATAGGTCGCGATTCTTTAAAATCCGTTTTATAAACACAAGTTTACACTAACTGCTTTTTTGTCAGACCATATTTGCTAGTTGCTTAAATATGTTGATTTGAATTTATGTAGGCAGTTTTTGTGAAAAACCCTTGTTTTTATTTAAACATGTATGTCATTAAGCATAGTTTTCTGTGTAAACAAACCTTTAAAACTTTTAGCATACAAAATGCCGAAAACGTCACACAAATTCTGTCTTTCCTTTTACATGGTGAGCATTTTCGACACTTTTTGACATTTATTGATACGCGTAGTAGCAACCAACTCAACTAAAAAGCCAGTTAACTCCTACCGCCTCAGTGTCCTTCAGCCTACTGTGACAAATTGACAAGTAAAACATGGATTTTCTGTCAGTTTGGTGTCAATATGGCACCGATCATAGGCCAAAGGATACTAAAACGAAAATGAGTTAACTGGCATTTTACTTGAGAACGGTGTTGGTAGCAACTTAGCTTCTCCGGAAAACTATTCCTGCAGAATATCTTTTAAAAAACGAGCTTTAATTAAATACACTTAAAAGTAGAAACTAATTTTTTATCTTTCTTATACCATAATAAAGGCGATGGGCGCAAATTAAAAATTTTAACATTAGGTATCGTATATCGGTCACATCGACAATTCACCTTAAACAGTTGTATTACTCTATAACCTAAGGACATTTTCAAAGGCTTGACAAACACGGCAATCTCATCCGTTCTCAGCTTCTTTAGATTAAAGCATTATGTTCATCATTCGAATAGAAGAAATATTTAGTTCTTCTCTTTCTTTGTCACCGTAAAGTTAAAAAATTTTATTTTGCACCCATCGCTTTTATTATGGTATAATAAAGATAAAAAAATTATTTTCTACTTTTAAGTGCATTTCATAAAAGCTTGTTCTTTAAAAGTTTTTTTAATAAAAATTTATTTTGTTAATTTTTAGATTTGTACACTAAATCTTTTCCCCCTCTACTTCACTCGTGGGGGGGGGGTACCTGAGAACACCACATTATTGTATTTTCACCGAAACTATAAACGCATACCAAATTTGAGCACAATCGGAATTGAATAATTCAGTTAAAATTGGTTAGCAAAGCATGACCGAAAATCGTGCATCTTGAATCCGCCATATTTAATTTTCAAAATCTGATAAAAAATTCATATTCCTTAGCCTCAAAAGCGCCCGTATGTCAATTTTGGTTGAAATCGGACAAACTTAGGTGTTTTTCCCCTCCAACTCCTCGTAGGGGGAAGGAGTATATTTTCAAAATCTGATCAAAAATTTGTATTCCTTATCCCCAAAAGCCCCCGAATACCAATTTTGGTGGAAGTTGGGGACAAATTTAGGTGTCTTTTTCCCTCCACTCCCCTCATAGGGGGTGGGGTGCCTAATAATGACATATTATTGTATTGTCACTGGAACTCTAAATGCATGCCAAGTCATTTAAAATTGATAGCAAAAGATGACCAAAAATCGTCCATCTTAAATCCGCCATATTGAATTTTCAAAATCTGATTGGAAATTCGTTATCTCCATCCCCAAGTACACCAACACACCAAGTTTCAACGAAATCGGGCGTACTTCAACTGTACCCCCCTCCACCCCCTTCGAGTAGGTAGGGGGGAGCTATCTATTTCGTCACACTATATTCTTGTATTGTCACCGCAACTATATAAGCATGCCAAATTTGAAGCTGATCGGATGTCGGGAAGTTGCAAGATTCCACCCGAACAAACTTAGTTTGTTATTACGTACATTGCAAGTTAAATAAAAGTTTGTAAAAAATGACGCAGTTCCTCTTACAATGTTAAGGCTCATTTACACAGACAAACTTTCCTTTGATGTTGAAATGCCGACAAACATTTACACGAGCCTCTTGAGCAAAATGTTCAAAGAAATGTTCGAGCAAAATCTCGTACAAAAAAACACACTTAAATTTCGGAGAGAATGTTGAGCAAAATTTGTTTGAAGAATTGGGGGTATCAAAATTTCTTTACAAATTCAAAATATATATTGTTATCGGAATTCATTGAATTTAACTGAAAATAGAAAAACAAAGTTTTGAAATAAGGTATTTTTAATCAAGTGCTTTCCGACGGAAAAACGATTTGATGCCGAAATTCACATTTTACCTCATAAGCAACTTCGATTGATCTGATTTTTATAGGGGATATGCCAGTATACTTGTAATTTTTTTGGGGTTGTAAAAAAACGAGATTAAAAAAAATAATAATTGGCACTTATTGATGTTGCCTGTCAAATATAATGATAAAAATTTACGTTTAAAAGAATATCCCTTTATTTTGCATCCCAGTTTAGTCTTTTACAATAATAATTAAGTCAAATTAAAAAACCTATATACATTTTATTAAATCTCAAATATATGAACAAAAGCACGTTCGGTTTAAATAATACACGTTTATTACCCACTTTTACAAACCTACGAACCCGACTCTTGTCTAAAAAATATAATTTAGCAGTAATTTAGTAGACTGTGTCGCCGATCTATCATCCCGTGTTTTGGATTTCGCAGGAGGTAGTCCGGCCAACCTTTTGAATCCCAATGTTGCCCTTTGCATATTGTTGGTTCAGTGTCAGTAATCGACCTTGATTATCACATTAAATTGACAGTAAATATCTATATCTTCAGTATTTTCATGAACCTTTTGCTTTGTTAAGCAACCCTTGGGACCTTAAACTAACTAGATAAATCTGGTGTGAGGAATTAAAAAACAACAATAAAAGGTAAAGTAAAGTTACAAAAATATGTTTAGAAAAAATCACCCTCCCCACCACTCCTCATAGTCGTGAGGCGCGGATTACCGCTTACTTTTTTTGGAAAAAAAAATTTTCCTGGGTTTTTTTTTAATTTAGGAAAAAAACCCTTGGAAATAAAAAAACTCGCAATAAAATCCCAAAAAAAACCCCGGGCAAAAAATCCGGGAAAAACCCTAAGAAAAAAATATTATAAGTAACCCATGTGACAAAACTGATAGTAGAGCCAATAATAATGTTTCGCTTGCCGTCGGCTTTTTTTCACAAAAATTTTAAATAAAAGTTGGTGTTCCATTTTTTTAAAGAATTGAGATCACTGATCACTGATGTGAAATTTTATTTATTCTCATCTTTAAAAATATGTTTCCAAAATAGATAGCAATAATTTGCTCAAAAATTTACCCGAATAAAATGTTCAAAGAAAAGCTCATAAAAATGTTCACGCAAAAAATTTTAGATCTTTTGCACGAGCTTTTATTTGAGCATGTTCGTCTGTGTAATTGCGCCTTTAGGATAAATATTAAGGACGCTGTGTTTCTATTTTATACGAGGCGATAAGTAAAAATCGCCACTTTCCAGAATTGTGACGGGTGAGATTTTCTGTCGTTTCTGAAGCATCGCGACCAAAAAATGTCTCAACTCATATCTCCAAAACTTCGGGTTTTATAAAATTTAGTTCCATTTTACGGTACTTGAATAAGTTAAATTTTCTCCTTCCCTAAATCATGAAGATGGTGTTTTAAATTACAAACCTACAGTGAATTAATAAATCTGCATAATTACGCAAGTCAAATCACAAAAAAATTGAGACGTAATATATGTTTACACTGTAGGATGTATAAAATATTATACCTAGTTTACTAAGTCAAACTAACAAATTATCATCAAAAATAAATTCGTACAATTCTGATGAATAAGGTGTAAATCAAAAATGGCGACCGGAAACGCCAGTAGAGGGTGCGTGGGAGTGCGTCATGGATTCAAACGGACAATAACTTACAGATAATATCTTTAAGAAAAAGCATATGCATATTATTATCTCTTTACTTAAATAATATTAATTGAGGAGAGGCCTGGAGTACAATATAACATGCAAGCCCGGTTAGCATGAATGCTTAAGGGCATTAAACTAATTTTATAAAGTTTTTTTGAAATCAATTTTCCGGAAATTTATATAACGTGCCTGCTAAGAATTTCCTATATTTTAAATAATAGTAAGTTTGGCTCAAATTGTTAGTTGGAAATTGGTACTCTTACTCTGACACCTTCAATAAAACGGTATATGTGGTGTATCGTTGGTTAATAATAATAATGAATGTATGCCTTCTTGTCCATAGCCAACAATTGGTTTTTCAAGCCGCCGCGCGACCCGCCGAAGGTTTAAAAAAAATCACACCACTACCAATAAATTAATTGTCGGAAAGATTTTATGGTTTTCCAAATTGTTTGAGCGTTGGACTAGTATTCTAGAGGTTTCGGGTTCACATCCCGGTCGAGGGAAGACTTTTTTTCTATTGCCTTACTTCTGGCCCTCTACGCCACAAATCATTTTTTTGTAAATTTATATATCGTCGCCTTAGAGCAGAACTATCCTATCTGGAAAAAGTAAACTTTTCAGTAGAGCGTTTTTTTATGAATAATGGCAAACAAAATTCAGTAATTTATGTTATTCAAAAAAAAATAATATTTTAGTATTTCAAAGACAAATTAATTAAGTAATAATATATGGGATACAAGGATACAAATCAGAACTATCCTATACGCCAAACTTAAGATCCTAACTACTCAAAATTTAATTTAGAAGTATCCTATCTGAAATTTGAAAAGTAGATAGACTGTACATCAAAACTATCCCATCTGACACTTCAAAAGTAGTTAGGACAGGCATTTCTATTAGGATAGCTCTGCTCCAAAATAAAGCACTCTTTTTTAGATAGGATTAATTTTCACAGATTTTTTTAAATTATTATTTTATATTTTATTATTTTTATATATATTTATTATGCAAAATACAATAAGTTAATACATAATGAGAAAAATGGAGCTATATTGTACAAATAAATAAAGGATAACCACAAAGACCGAAGTCGCGCGTGGTATTTAAAAAAATATTTGCAGCAATGTAGACCTGCTACTAAAACAAATGATAGCAAAAAAAGTACTTAAAACTGAAGTGTATAAGCTTAACAGCTACTTAAAATCTTAATATACAAAATACACCTAAGTGAAAATGTTTGATTTTCTTTTTATTAGTTCTATTTTTTTTATATAAAGCTAAATTTTATTTAAATCAGATTAAACCAAGTCAAATTAAAACTCTTATTACATGGAGCGCGGTTGCTGCTTAAAAAAAAGTTTTTAATCTTGTTTTTAAAGTTTTGAATATGTAAATGATTAAATAATTAAACAATTTTTGTGGAAGATAAACATAGTTTTTTTGTTATTTTTGTTTATGTGTTCTATCTACAATGATATTCAAATTTTGCTGCCATCTTGTACCATAGTTATAGTTAATAAATAAAATTATTTTTGTTTTTGAAAACAAATAACATTATTTGTAAAAAGTATAGTTGTTTAACATCAAAAATCTGTGATTCCTTATGTAACAAATTGGTTGAATAGAGTCTATTATATTTTAACATAATTTTTAGATGATGCCCTGTATTTTTTTTATGCAAAAGTTCCGCTTTTCCTTAAACTATTTTATTGCTAAAAAACCGAAAATGGCCAAAATGTCAGTTAGGATAGTTCTGCTCTAAGGCGCCGACATAACTATGGTGTAAAAACGACACAAAGAACTTTAGGTTCTCATATACTGTTAAGCTGCTTCCAGTTTCTTCAAACCGATTTACACTCACGTATTTATTTTCAATCAAATGGAATAGCTCTGTCTGCTTTGGAAACAAAATCAGTGAGATGATCTCGTGTATTGGATTTCAATTTTTTTATATCATATCTCAAAAACTTACATTTAGGAAAATTCATCTAAAAATATAGATACTAAAAATACTTGGGGGCCAATCTGCCTCAAAGATGTTTTAAAAACCGCTATAGCAAAACTTTGTAAGTACATATAAGAGCAAGCCTAAGCGAACCCAGAAATGAGTTATCCAAAAAATCACCCATGATATTTTTTAATAATTTTAAAAATCTCTTGTTATTTTTAAATAAATTTTTATTAAAAAAAAACTTTAAAGAAGAAGCTTTTATTAAATGCACTCCAAAGTAGAAAATAATTTTTTATCTTTCTTATACCATAATAAAAGCGATGGGCGCAAATTAAAAATTTAACTTTAGGTATCGTATATCGGTCACATCAACGATTCACCTAAGAAACAGTTGTATTACTCTATAACCTAAGGACATTTTCAAAGGCTTGGCAAGCACGGCAATTTCACTCGTTCTCAGCTTCTTTAGATGAAAGTATTATGTTTATCATTCGAATAGAAGATGAATTTAGTTCTTTTGTAGTTCTCTCTTTGTCACCGTAAAGTTAAAATTTTTAATTTGCGCCCATCGCTTTTCAATCAAAAATTATTTTCTACTTTTGAGAACATTTAATAAAAGCTTGTTCTTTAAAAGTTTTTTTTAATAAAAATTTATTTTTTAATTTTTAGATTTGTACCCCTGTATACCAATTTTGATTGAAATCGAATAAACTAAATCTTTTTCCCCCTCCACTTCCCTCGTTAGAGGAAGGTGGGTACCTGAGAATACCATACTATTGTTTTTTCTCCGGAACTATAAATGCATAGGTACCTCGATAGGTACCAAATTTGAACACAATCGGATGTGGATAATTCAGTTAAAATTGGTTAGCAAAAACATGACCGAAAATCGTCCATCTTGAATCTGCCATATTTAATTTTCGAAATCTGATCAAACATTCGTATTCCTTAACCCCAAAAGCCCCCGTAAACCAATTTTGATTGAAATAGGACAAACTTAGGTGTTTTCCCCTCTCCACTCCCCTCGTAGGAGGGAGGGGTGCCACACTGGAACTATAAATGCATTCCAAATTTCAAGGCCAAAAAAGATGACCAAAAATCGTCCATCTTGAATCCGCCATATTTAATTTTCAAAATCTGATGAAAAATTCGTATTCCTTAGCCCCAAAAGCCCCCGTATACCAATTTTGGTTGAAATCGGACAAACTTAGGTGTTTTCCCCCCTCCAATCCCCTCTTAGGAGGGAGGGGTGCCTAATAAGGACATATTATTGTATTGTCACTGGAACTATAAATGCATGCCAAATTTGAAGGCAAAAAAAGATGACCAAAAATGGTCCATCTTGAATCCGCCATATTGAATTTTCAAAATTTGATTAGAAATTCGTTATCTCCATCCCCAAGTGCCCCAACACACCAAATTTTAACTAAATCGGGCGTACTTCAACTGTATCCCCCTCCACCCTCTTCGAGTAGGGAGGACCTGTCAATTTCATCACACTATATTCTTGTATTATCACCGCAAATATATAAGCATGCCAAATTTGGAGGCGATCGGATGTCGGGAAGTTGGTCAAAATTAAGTTGTAAGATTCCACCCGAACAAACATAGTTCGTTATTACATACATTGCAAGTTAAATAAAAGCTTGTAAAATAATGGAGGATTTTAAAAGACCATCAAGCAAAACCAATGGTGTCTATGGAGGAATTACAAGTTTTCGGTTGGTAACATTTATTTTTAATTTTTGATGTACCCGTTCAACTATTGAAATTGTTAGTAGAATTCCAATCCACTCCATGGTTTTATATAATTATTAAAGTATATAGGCGTAACTTAGTATATAGGCGTGTATGCATAGAGAAGTGACATGTTAATTATAATTAGTTTTTTTAAGTAATATTCGTACTTGATATAATTTATGCTTGGCCTATTGTTATAACTGTTGTTTATAAGTAAACACGATTTTTGCATTATTTCTTTTTCTTTTCAAGTGATTTTTGATGTCGTTAAAGTGACAATCCATGGTTCCTGCGACACGATTATTCTATAACAATAATAGTTTACATTTTGCTATTTTTTTTTGTCTTACGCAAACACAAAAGAAAGGGATACACAGAATATTAAGTAAATTCAAGCCAATAAGAAAGGAAAATGTGCATGTTCCGGAAAATTATCTGTTAGATAGTAACAGCTAGCGGGTTTCTATAATGGTGGAACGAGCCCGTTAAACATGATTGTAAAAAATAGCAAATTGTTATGTAGTTAGAATTAAAAAGGTAAATCCAGAGATAGGTAATAAGTGGGCACAACGTAAAGGCATTATTTAAATATGGCCTTAATCCGGAAAAATATTTTGTCCCTGTTTGCATTTTCAAAGAAAGTAAGCTTGGTAGCAAAATAAATACTGTTAATGTTGTTAATATTTAGACTATGTTGATATCGATGTTGTTGTTGTTTCTCTTTGTTTACCGTCACTTTTTTGAGTTACGTTCACACTATTTATTATTATTTATTATATTATCAACTTCCTTCGAATATATTAAATACTGTTACCCGGATTCACAAACTTGGTGTTACTGTTTGAGGTTGACGCTTTTGGCGTCTCTTTTTACTTTAATAAAAGAAAAAGGAACAAAGATACATCAACATCGGACAGTTTAACAGTACCTTTAAGTTTATAAATCGGAAATTAACGCCTAGTACCAACAAGACTTGCAGATGGGCCGTTTTTAACTGCTCTAAATGTTATTTTTCAAATATATGAATGCAAGAGAATGTGGCTAAAATAGATAGGTACGGAGTGATCTACATAAATAAAAGAGGAAAAGACCAGGGTGTTCATTCTGGGAACTGTCCCAGACTAAATTCATTAGACATGCGCATTAGCGACCCAACTAGTCTTAATCTGTAGAGTATAATTTTTAGTTACCCAGGGCTCGTATTCTTGACGACCTGTGAGGAGTCACCGGTGAGTATTTGCCTCTCTCACTTTTCACATGGATCAAAGCAGGTGAATGAGAAATATGAACACATTTCTCTCACGCTCACGGATGTCATGAATACAGCCCTAGAATCGGCACCCAGTCCACTGAAGAAGTTACCTTTACCAAAGCTTTGGTGTTCTAGGATTAACAAACAGCTACTATTTAGAACCATGCGCCTTATCGACAGCTTTTAGATAATCTCAGTGCAAATCGTTTGCGCATCAGTACGTATATGTGTACTCGAAACTGGCGGTTAACCTTTTTACAGCTTAATCTTCCACTTCGGCCTCATATGGCACTGACACTAATGACAATATTTTAATAGAAATTGGAATCTTTTATTTCTCTCACTAAAAACCAGTAGAAAATAATTTCATCAAAAGTCATGTTATTAGCTAGTGTCATTTTCGAGGGAATCGGTGGCGTCCACCAATAGGATCTGTGCGTTTCACGGAGATGATTGAAGAGTGGAAGTAACAAAGGTGCTAAGTGCCAAAAAAAAAGTTATGATTTTTGTCTATGAATATTTAAAATCATGTAAATGGTTAATCTAAATCCCAGCACTTTTGTCAGGGCATAAAGCATGTCATTTAACACCTTTCTACGGCAAAAACCGAATTTCGGAAATTATGGCACTTGGCACCTTTGTTACTTCCACTCTTCAATTGTTTTCTTCCTGATTTCAACAGCTACACGCCTCAAAAATCGATCCCCTGTGTAGCTGTTTCAAAGATTCTCAATTTAATTAAAAACAAAATTAAATATTTTTATCCTTAAATGAATTAGAATTAGATGGCCAGAAATGGCATATAAGAGCATATTTAGCAGTGGTATATTATAGTTATATTATTACGAGCAACTTTTAAGCGCCTCAAAAATAATTTCTCAAATTAGTACAAATACGACTTGCTCAGACGTTTTAACATTGTCATTACGCAACGTTGCGTTGCTTGTTGTAACACCCTATATACAGGGTGTTCCAAATTCGATGCTCACCATGTGGGCATCCCATAATGGTAGGATATACGAAAAGGTTTAAATTAGGGCAAAGTTGCGCAATTTGATGCGGACATAGGCGAAAAAAACCGTAATTTTTAGTTTTTATTTTTCTGCGCCTTTATTTTTAAAGATGCCAGAAAAGTTTAAAAACTTTCTACTGGCACTTTTTTAGATCTACCGAATGACGGGTCCGTTTCTGATATTTGCCATTTCAGTGTGACAAGAGCACTGTCAAATTCATTTTTCTTTTGGACGCGGTTTTTTTTTCTCCTGCTGTTTGGTTTGTAAAGGATGACAGATCTTATTTTGCAACTTTATTTTGATACGTCACCTGACGTTTGAGGTTAATTGGCCATTATCAGCCCAAATACTATTTTTGCTTTACACTTACTCAAGATATTAGACACCAGTGAGATTTACTGACATCTAAAATAGTACACCCCACAGGTCTAAATATTTACACCTGTGGGGGGTACTAAATTTTCCAAAAACACTTACCCATACAGGAAAGACACAAAGTTATTCGTTATTTTGAATTGCTATTGCAAAATAACTCTGAAAAACTGATTTTGTTCTCAAAATACACCATATTTTAGGAGAAAGTGCCCTAAAACTAATTTTTTTTGACAGGTTTCAAAATGGCAAATGGTGGATACGCCCTAAATTTGGCACATAATAGCTTTTTTATTTG
The DNA here is from genome assembly GCA_963921995.1 of Oxystoma pomonae. Lineage (NCBI taxonomy): Eukaryota > Metazoa > Arthropoda > Insecta > Coleoptera > Brentidae > Oxystoma > Oxystoma pomonae. Next base: position 71,581,136 of record OY998166.1, on the reverse strand, counting down.
TGTTTAAGGTTATAAAGTTGGTGATTTTTTAGACCACCTCAGGGGAGGGTGGTTTAAATTTATAGCCTCCAGAAAGGATTGTTTTGTAGCATTTGGTAATAAGTTCGTTTATAATTTCCCTAAGTAACCGTTTTTACAAGAATTAATTTAACTTATTTAATATTCCAAGTGGTTCTTTAGCCAATAAAACACTTCCTATTTTGTTCAGAAAAACGCCATATTTTGAACCCGTATTCAGCACAAAAAAAATATTTATGAGGGCACTACGAGGCAAAACAAACATAAGTGAAGGTCACTGATTATGCTCGAAAAATATACCAAAGAAAAAAACCCAAAACAACTATATTAATTTGTTTACAAACTGAAACTAAAACGTTGAGGTTATCTAAAAGCTCAGTCAAAAAAACTTTCCTTACTCAAAGCCCACTCATTTTAAAGCTGTAGGTTTCATCAGAGGTACAAGATCCGAACTCGCTGTTTGTAATTGAACGCATTTTTAAACTGACATTTCGACAGTGGCAGAAATGTAAGAAAAACTTGCATTTAATAAAATAAAAACACCTTTTAAATAAATACAAAATTATTCTACTCCTTATTTTATTATCACTCATCTAGATCGTTGTGTGACAACAAGTATTAATTGGAAAAATTAACGAATAAGGGTAAGTTTTAACTAGAGTGACATTCCCCAATTTTAATTTGTTCTACAGAGTGTTTACTATTTAAAACCCGCGTGGGTTTAAATTTTTTAAATTTATTTTCTTCTAAATTAAAACTTTCTTCTTAAATCCAACAAAACATTATTAAAATTCTTCTTATAATTCAAACTATGTCCAAAACTCAAAAAGGCTGGTTTAAAATGCTTAAAACTAAAAGTTTCACTTAACCTTAGGACTGTTCTAAAATAGACTAAACCCTTTTAGTAAATATGGAAACCCGCAAAAAACATACTTTTTTACTTTCTTCTTAATTCTAAAATTCTTAAAACAAAGAAGAAGTTAAAAAACCTCCAAATCAGTTACTGCAACCGAAAAGAAACTAAAAAACAAAAGATCAAAAGATCTTGGGTGGAAATAACGAAAATTCAAACTTGGGTGAGCATCCCACAAGGAACACACAAAAGATCAAAGCAAAAAGAGAAATGATTAAACGATGTTTCGCCCTGGGTAACCAGCGCGGGCTCATCAGTAGTTTCACTGGTCACCCTCCACCATACATCATTAAACACCATCACTTTGATTTCCAACCTTGAACCACTCACAAATAGGCATCGTTCCGCACTGGTACTTACTAATCCAAGTTACCTGATACGAATTCGTCCTGGCGTGTTAATATTTCCAGTAGGATTATGCTCCTAAGGCAATTAAAACAAAGAAGAAGTTAAAAAACCTCCAAATCAGTTACTTCAACCGAAAAGAAACTAAAAAACAAAAGATCAAAAGATCTTGGGTGAAAATAACGAAAATTCAAACTTGGATGAGCATCCCACATCCCCCTTTTGTGTGTTCCTTGTGGGATGCTCATCCAAGTTTGAATTTTCGTTATTTCCACCCAAGATCTTTTGATCTTTTGTTTTTTAGTTTCTTTTCGGTTGAAGTAACTGATTTGGAGGTTTTTTAACTTCTTCTTTGTTTTAATTGCCTTAGGAGCATAATCCTACTGGAAATATTAACACGCCAGGACGAATTCGTATCAGGTAACTTGGATTAGTAAGTACCAGTGCGGAACGATGCCTATTTGTGAGTGGTTCAAGGTTGGAAATCAAAGTGTATGATGGTGTTTAATGATGTATAGTGGAGGGTGACCAGTGAGACTACTGATGAGCCCACGCTGGTTACCCAGGGCGAAACATCGTTTAATCATTTCTCTTTTTGCTTTGATCTTTTGTGTGTTCCTTGTGGGATGCTCATCCAAGTTTGAATTTTCGTTATTTCCACCCAAGATCTTTTGATCTTTTGCTTTTTAGTTTCTAAAACTCTTGTTTAAAAATACTACTCACTGACATAATCATAAAATCTAAAAATGTTGTTCAAATTATCAAAATTTTAATAGGATAAGTTATAAAATTTATGATTTAAAAAGAAAGAAAAAACGTATTGCCAAAATATTAGGGAAAATTATTTTGTTAAAACAAAACGTCTAAAACGATTGTCATTTTTAAAATTTTAAAATAGGTACTCCAAGCCAGTTTCATAAATATATTAAGTAAGTTAAAAAAAAATTGATTTTGAACTGATGATGGGCAATTAACCCAAAACGTCAGGCGAATTCTCAAAATAAGATCAAACAATATTTTCTGCCATCATTTATGAACCAACCGTCGGGAAAAAAGCACGTGTCCATAAGAAAAAATGAACTTGACAGTGCTCCTATCACACTGAGTGTCAAATCTGAAGAAAGGGCTGTCATTTAGTAGAATGTAAAAAAGTGCCTGTTAGTACAGTAAAATTGTCGTCTGAGGTCGAAAAAAATTCGGGAGGCTGAGTTTTTGGTACACCACTCTCCACATAAAATTGGTACAGCAGAAGTTAGCAGCCTGGTAAATTTTTAAAATTTTTATAGTACGGCATTGTCTTCCTATAGGTAACAATGTCACAGACTTCGGACAACATCATATTTTGCATGTCATTGTCATCCAAATTTAAAAAAATGCCGTCGTACCTTTCCGAATTTGATAAAGCTCAAATCTTAGCAAAACTAGACGGTGGTCGGTCTATTCGGCAAGTAGTTGTTCATTATGGGAGAAGCAAGTCTTCGATAGTAAACATAAAAAACCGATTTCAAGAGGAGGGAACTATCTACCGAAAGGAAGACACCGGTTCGACGAAAATTACTAGCCAAAAAGCAATCAATTTTCGGGAAAATCATCCGTTTGCCAAAGCGAAAGAAGTAAAAATTGAATCGAATTTTCCAGGATCCATAACCACATTAGGCAGGAGGATTAAACGTTCGAGGATAAGGTGTCGCATTGCGGAAAAAAAGTAAGTGAGGAAAAAAAGCAGTCTCGATTAATTTTTGCGTGGAATTATTTTCTGAGGGACGAAGAATTTTGGCAGCAGGTGGTTTATCGACCGCCAAGAACCCGATACGAAGAACGATATATTGTTGAAAACGAAAACCGGGCGGGAAGTTTTTCGGTAAATGTTTGGAGCTGGGTATCGGCTAGAGGACATGGCACCCTATTTAAAATTAATGTTTACATTAATATTCTGGAAAACGTAATGCTTCTAGAGGTGAGAGTCCCTTATTCAGATCATTTTGTATTCCAACAAGATAACTTTCCAGTTCATATGGCCAGAATTACGCAGCGGTTCCAGGATAATAATATCGAAGTTTTGGCTTGGTCTGCAAAAACCCCTGATGCGAATCCAATAAAGAACGTTTGGAAACTTATTGCTAAGAAATCAGCAAGTTTTTATATCAATCCCAGGAATTCAGAACATCTAATGGAACTCATCGTAAGAGCATATAGGAAAGTTATTGCTGAAAATCCAAACTTATTTAAAAATTTAGCCAATTCAATGCCCAGAAGACTTCAAAACATCATTGCAGCCAATGGTGCAATGACGCGCTATTAAAAATAAGTATTTTTTATATGTTTTTAATTTTGTTGTTTTTTTAAATTATTTTTTTTTTTCATAACTTTCGCCAAACCGGTGTCTTCCTTTCGAGGGATAGTTGCTTCTTCTTGAAATCGATTTATTATGATTACTATCGTAGACTTGCTTCTTTCTTAATCAACTAGTCGAATACACCAATTATTGTGTAGCTTTTGTTTAGCTAATAAAACATTTTTGCTTTTTTGAAATGTGGTTTTTATTTTTGGTGGCCTTATATTTTGAATTTGTAAAAAATAAACAAGCCGTCTCCTTCTAAAAAGTTTTTGTATGCCAAAAATATAACCTAAAATGACAAAGTGTTGCACATAGGAAAATATAAAAATCTGCTGTACCAGTTTTATGTAGAGAGAAGTGTATGTTCTTTCGAGGGGGTCTCCAAGTAAACCTTCCAAGCTTGGTTTTCTGTCACTCCTCATGAACCATCCGCCATTTTGAAAAACTTTAAATAAGAAAGTTGTAGATCTCGGAAAAGTCCTATAAAAATATGTATAATATTTATAATTAGTTAAACAGTCTTTAAACTACAGCGACTTAAAGTCGGCAAAATTCTTTAAGAACCGCTTTTTGAGCCTGCCTGAAGTTGCGTGTTGTGGGTTATATGTTATTATTTATAGTAAGAGCAGGACAAATGAGTTATACAATTAAAGTCTGTGATGTACGCTACGCAAGTGACTCAATCTGTCGGCATGAAAATTGCCAAAAGTATCTGACACACTGACATTTATTCGGGTACCGATAGTCGAGTGTTTTTGAGTAACGGGCCATCGATCGCTTACATAAACGCGACAAGAGGGGTTGGAGGCGTAGGTTGAAGTATTATTAAGTGCCAAAAGGGAGAGGGAACGGGTTGCAAAAATGTTATAAAGTGTTGCAGGGGCGGAAGGGGTCAAAATTTGGAAAAATGCTTTTACGTAATTGATGGTAGTATAGTAAAATGGTCATTTGAAGTCGAAACAAAAATCTTGAGCATATATTTTGGAATATTTTTGGTTGCTGGTTCAACTCTCTGTAGTTAGTTTTTAAAAAGATAGAGAGCGTTAAAATTATGAAAAAATAGTTTTAACGTATTTTAATCTACAAATGTCAGTCTGTTAGACACTTTCGGTAATTTTCATGCTGACAGACCGGGTCATTTGTGTAGCGCACGTCACAAAATTTAATTTGTATTACTCTTACTATAAATTATAATATATAAGCCACAACACGCGACTTCATGCATGCTCAGAAAGCGGTTCTCAGAGATTTTGACCGACTTTCAGTCGCTGTAGCTCAGAGACTGTTTATACTTAATTATAAACAATATCCATATTTTTATAGGATTTTTCCGAGATTTTTCATTTAAAGTTTTAAAAAAATCACTTTTTGTTGGTCGAAATACGTTAAAACTGATTTTTTTGTAACTTCGGCGCCATCTAATTGGGAAATTAACTACAGAAAGTTGAGCACTTGGAGAAAAATGTTGAAAATTTTATCCTGAATATTTTTGTTCTCAGAGTTTTTCACCTCTCCGACCAATAGAAATGGAGAAAAGTCGGTTACAAAGTTTTTTGAAAATGGCGGATGGTTCCCGAGTAGTGGAAGAAACACAAACTTGGGGATATTACTTTTAGTCGCACTCTAACAACATGTAAAAATGTTAGCCTCCCCGCATTTTTTCCGAGGTACCTCTTTTATCTACGACAATTTTACTGTACTACGTATAAAGTTTAAAGCGTTTTTTCACAGATTTAAGAATAAAGGCTTAGAAAAATAAAAACTAAAAATGAAAATTTCGGTTTTTTTCCGCCTACCTCCGGAACTACTCGGATTCCGTAAACTTTCTTTTTAGTTCTGAGCAAAGCATCAAAATGCGCAACTTTGCTCTAAACCGTTTCCTATCTCCTACTGTTTAGGAGATGCCCGTGGTAAGCTTTGAATTCGGAACATCCTGTATGTGTGAACACCACGCTCTACCGCGGTCGTACGTTTAATGTTAGCTTTAATTTGTGTGTTTTTTTTAAGTCTATGGAACAGACTATACGTGATATCTATAAGTCAAACTTTTATGATCTAACATCATTTTATGATTTGCGAACTGACAAAGATATCAAACATGTCCCGCGCAAAGTTTATACACGTCGGCTCAGGGGGGATTACTGGGTAAAAAAAGTCCGGTCGTAAACTTTTGACATATGAGTTTTAAAGTGGCCGACGAATTCACGTCATAACTTTTCGGTCTCCGGGTCGGATATTACCCGAAAGCCCCTCGGGTGATATCAATAAATCGGCCAGAAATGGATTTTTCATCCTCAGACAAATGGTCCTCGGACTGTGTTCAGTTTTCGAGCTCACCCCACGTAATAAAGGGGCAGTTTGTCAATTTTTGAGGTGTGTATTATATCTCACATATGTCTGTATTTCTTTGGCATTAAGTAGAGTTCCTGTATGCATTTTGACTAACTTGATTTTTAAAATGGAATCTGTTAAATTGCATAGAGGGACTCTAGTGTAAGGGACTCCTACCTTCCGAAGGAAACAAAAATAATTTTCAATTATTGTAGCCGTTTGTCAAGTTACTGATTCTGATTTGTACCATAACTTTTAAAATTTAAAGTTCTATAGCAACCCTCAAAATGTATACTGCTGCATGTGAGAAGTCACACAACTAATCCCGATCTTTGCAATGAAGCCATAGGTTCAAGCCGCCAAATCGCTTTTCATTACTCTAAGGCTTCTTTCCTTTGGAACAATAGTTTATCTCTCTCAGTGTGTGTAGGCGAAAAGGATAAAAAAACCTTAACCAAACTGGGTACCCAGAGTCGGATTACGGAGATTGGAGGCCCCGGCGCAAAAGAGAAACACAACGAATACAAAATAGATATTTTAATTTTTTAATCTTAAAGAAAATTTCTATTAAACATTAGGTACGTACTTACACTCACAAATTAAAATAAAAGGTAGTAACTTATTATGTAAAAGACACTCTACGTGCTTTTCTCGCAGGAAAATCATCAATAATATATTCAAAGTCCAATTCTCTAAGTAAGTCGCTGTCTATACTAAGCAAAGACAAAAATACCAAACGTTGTTGGTTCATCGTTGTACGTACCCTATTTTTAATAAATTTCATTTTGGAAAGAGATCGTTGACTAGTGCAGTTAGCTATTATAAGCACTAAATAAATTCTTAATTCGATATCAACGTTGGAAATACAGACGTTATTATAAAAAGAATTTTGTAGAAAAACTGTCTTTTCATTCAGTTTCGACATATTCATATTATGTATGTTGGGAATTTGGAACCTTTGTTTGCACTAAAACAAAGTTATGGTTGTTTTCCACAAACCAACACTACACTTTTTTGTACTCGACGCACGTTTCGCTAACAACGTTAGCATCATCAGGAGACGATAAACAATAAACTAAATTAACTTACACTCTATCTTATATACTTAGTGGGCGGCGATAAGACTAATAATTTGTGATTTGTCACGCTTTATTATCCTATCTTTAATATGCATTCAAAAGTCTTTTGTTTGGTACACTTTTTAGAAGTTGTTCTCTAGTGTGCCGATCCCCAATACCTTACAATACCTGGAGGAACTACTTAGAAAAAACAGTCTAGAAGACAGACTTTAGAATATCTACCTTTAACAAAACTCTGCATCAATCAAAATTACTTTCAATATAAAAATAACTACTATCAAGGAAGGAACCACAAGGGGTAATAGTTTATCACCTTTTATTGCAAACCTCTTTATGAGCAAATTTATATCAGATATAAGTAAAGAATTTGAGTATTTCCCCAGAGTATGCTTCAGGTATGTAGATGATGTGTTTGCAGTATTCAACACTAAAGTAACTAGTGTTGAAAATATTATGGAAGAAAATAAATAACAAATTTTCCACAATTAAACTTACTTATGAAACAGAGAACAACGGTACACTGCCATTTTTAGACACTTTAGTTATAAGAAATAAAAACAAATTAGAATTTTGACCTATACAGAAAAGGCCACCAACAGGTATATTCCAAATGACTCTTTTCATTACTTACAACATAAGCTTGCAAGTTTTCACTTTTTAACATATAGATTAGTAAATTTCCCCTTAAACTAAGAAAGATTTGAAGCAGAAAAGAATAGGATTAGGAATATAGCTGGCGAAAACGGTTACGACGAAGGCTTAATAAATGAGCTGATAAATAGACATTCTTTTCAAAAGATCTTTCGGAATTCCACTTTTTTCAGACAAGAAGATACCTCCGACTCTAAATTTGTATCAATTTCTTATAATCCTAGGATTACAAAAAGTATTTAATAACACCGGTCTTAAATTAGTATATCAATCCGGAAACACAATAAGAAGTCTACTAGAAAATCCCAAGGATAAAACTACAGTTCTAGAAAAAAGTGGAATTTACGAAATTAGTTGCATGGATTGCGACAAAAATATGTTAGCCAAACGAGACGCTCTATTCAAACACAATTCAAAGAACACTTAGCACACTTAAAACACGAAAAAACAGAAAAATCAAGTGTGACCGAGCATGCTTTTGAAAATGATCATAGATTCACATTAGATAACCTAAAACTTTTAAAAAGTGTACCAAACAAAAGACTTTTGAATGCATATGAAAGTATAGAAATCATTAAATCCAAAAATAGTTTAAATAAAGATAGAGGACCCATTCCGTTTAGTACACTTTATTCTTTAGTTGAGGGGAGTTAGGATTATAAAGCGTGACAAATCACAAATTATTAGTCTTATCGCCGCCCACTAAAAGATAGTATATAAGATAGAGTGTAGGTTAATTTAGTTTATTGATTATCGTCTCCTGATGATGATAACGTTGTTAGCAAAACGTGCGTCGAGTGCAAAAAAGTGTAGTTTTGGTTTCTGGAAAACAATCATAACTTTGTTATAGTCATATTATATTCATGTACTACCATAAACGAAGCCAGCAAGTTATAGCCGAAATGCTCCGATGAAAAAAAAAGATATCAGAGCGTGTTTAGGATGATTAGGAAAGAAAAAACTTTAATAATTTTTTTTTATTAAACCATTTTTTAAGGTACCACCCCCTTCGACTTTTAAAAAAATAACAATTTTGCAAATATAACTTAAAGAATCATTAGAAAAGGTATTTGTATTGAGAAAACACTTTACCGCATTAAAATCGGTGCAGTCGTTTTTGAGTTATAAGTGTTTAAAATTATTATTTTAAACTTGGATATCTCAAAAACTAAATAGAACTGAATGATGACGATACTTAACAGCACCCGCTGGATTCATGGGCTTCAAAAAGTGCCATATAAACGGGCCTCTAGCGTACACCGGTTTCGAGATTAACGTGACGATTTCATGTTTTTGTTTTTTTCCAATTTTTGCAATTTTGGTTTGGTCCTCGGCGGAAAAACCTGTTAATTATCATTTATAAAGTTTTGAGAAAGTTCAATTTAAAGTTTTTTTGAAATCCCGGAAATCAAGTTTTGAACCGTTAAACTATAATTAGCAATAAAACTAAATAATTTTTTTTAACATTTTATTTTTGAAAAAATATTTAAAAAAATATCACTTAACATGTTCTTCTTGAATTTACTTTTTTTGTAATGGTAACTTAACTTTAATAGAGACATAAAGCTATTTTTAACTCATCGCCGTATACGTATCCGCATCTAGCGAAAACCAAGCACATTGATTCTTCAAAAACTTGTAGCACGTTCGAAAAGAGCAGACATATGCTAATATAAAGTGTTTCTGAACGCAATAGGTGCTGAGATACGATACGTGTGCCGTAACAATACGTGAAACTAACGCATCTCAACACCTATCGCGTTCAAGAACACCTTAGATTAGCATATATCTGCTCTTTTCGAACGTGCTACAAGTTTATGACCAATCAATGTGCTTGGTTCTCGCTAGATGCGGATACGTATGCTGCGATGAGTTACAAATAGCTTTATGTCTCTAATATCTTTTACTAATAACTTAAACTAGTCTTAACTGTAGCAAATTAAACCACATTTATTTATATCTCAATAATACTTTTAATATTATTTTGACTTTAGACCGTAATATCATGTATGATGCACTGTGCACTGGCGGTATCCATTTAAAGCAAGACATTACATGATTAAGTTTTGAAGGTTCTATTGGTAAAGATATATTTTTGCTTGGGCTTAAAGTTTTTAATATCAAGATCATTTACTTTTCCACGTCTTTTAAAGGATATTTCTTTGGGTGTACCTGAATAGCTGTTGAAAACATAAACAGTTCATGGATTTTCTGCCCTGAGTTCCATAAACAATAAAAAAAAACCTAGATATACAGCTACAATGATACTCAATAATCCAGTAGTGACATTAAACCAAGAGTTTAGAACCCTTAAAAGAGCCTATAGTATAGGACATTGTAAACCTAGGAACTAAAGTGCTATTTTTAATCCCGCCGCGAAATGTTTGTAGTCCGACCGTAGGGAGGCCTGCAATTCGCTATACTATTTTATGCACTTAATGCATATAATATATGTTTTTTTTTTTTAAATCTAACCTGATTAACATTAATAACCTCAATCATCTTCAGAACTTTCAGTTGTTTCGCTCTGACTCCAATCTTTATCGGCGTCGGAGTCGTGAAAACATTTTCTTTCACTCGGAACTATTTTCTGTGGTAATTTTCACCAAATTTTTTTAACAGTGTCTTAACAGTTTATTACTGAAACAGCCTTAAGTTTTAGTTGGGGAATAGATTTCGCCAATTCTACCAACGGCTCCATCTTTAATATATTCACTGAACTAACTAATTTTATTGAAAGATATAGTATTTAACAGATTATTCATGCCAAAAAGTTGATTCTAGAATTTTTGTCAGTTAACAGGTTTTTCCGCCGAGGTCTTCGTTTGTTAAAATCGGTTAACTGATTTTGAAGTTATAGCGGCTTTTCTAAAAAAATAGGCTAAGTTTGAAGGCAAATTTTTTGTTGTTGTTTGTGTTAATAATAAATAGTTTGTTATGGGCAGATTTGTGGGGCTTCCAAAGTGTGAGCCTATAATCCGGCCTGTGATCAGCGTCCTTTTATTACTATTTTCTCTAAGTAATAACCGCTTTTAATATAGTATCAGAAAGCTGAAAAATTACTTTCAAATTTTTAGTGCTTGTTAAAAAATGTTTAGTTACCCATACATTTCAGACGAAATGAATATCGTTGCATGGGTACCACATTTGATGGTGGTACTTCCCATAGACTTTTAGAAAACAGTGCTCTCTAAGGGAGGAGCTACCAACTACTACTAAGTAAGATATTACCTCCTCCCCATTCGAAAAGGGATGAGCTCTCAAATTATTTTTTTCAACATCTTATTACAAATTCGTAAAAACGCCAAAAAACCCCCCCAATTGTGAACGAAATCGGTTTTGAACGAAATGGTGCGACCTCATTTACCCCCCGCCCCCATCAGAGAGAAGGGAGGATTGTCAATATCATAATATCACTCGCTTAACATCTCCCGCTCCAAATCTCAAAACTGCATATTCGTAGCAGTTTTGGTCGAAAATTATGAATTTTCCAAAATATTAACCCCCTCTCATCCCCTTAACTACCCCCCATCAACGTAGTCTCTCCTAAACTAGATGATAATGAATGGAATATAAAACTGAAAAATTCATATTCGTAGAAGCTTTGCTGCCGAACACTCTAACAATGTGAAGCTAAATAAAAGCTTGTAAAAAAAGTACTTCCGCTTCAATACGGACATTAGACTTCCATCTCTCTGGTCCCAAGTAAGCCTTTATATCAAGGTCAAGCTAGTGTAGCCTCTACTCTAACTGCTAACGTAGTTGGCTTTGTCGAAGAAAATCCAAAGCATCGATTAATTGGTAATACAATTGCAGGATCAAATCTCGTCAAGTACACATTGCGTCACACAACATCGAAGGAGCTTCTACGAGGCGGTTGGTGGTCCCTCACTTCTCAGCAGCTATGTGGTCGACGTTGTGCCACTGGTAATTGGTAATTAGTCATTACCAACACCCAAATCTCCGGTAATTTGGTGGAACTGGTAAATAATAAAAAAAGGATAACAATATTGTTATGTTGGATACATAATTTAAGTCATTATTTTTCATATAATTAAAATTATGCTCACATCAATTTTTTTTTCTATTAAAATTTCAAAATGGAAGTCGAATTGGCAAGGCTGCTGCGCAAGAAATACTATCTTTTTTCAGAACCATACCAATCAATTGAAATTCAGCAATATTTTTAGTTATAAAAAGCGAATAAACGCATAATTAGTAAAATTGCTTTCTTTCATCACTTTTATAGCAGAAAAAACCGTTTTAAAAAAATCTGGTAGTTTTTCGTACAATCTGGTAATTTTCCACTGTCCTAGGTTAACAACAACGAGGTAGAAGCAGGTAGACCAGAGAAATTGTCGGATTCACATGGTGGACGGCCGGGGATCCCGAATTGAGGTCTCTACAGCGAAGATGCCGAAAGATTTGACCTGCGCTTTCGGGCAGTGGGAATATTCCGAGGCAGAAGGCTGAGACATCGACCAGTTTGGATGCAGAAGGTAGCCGGAATCCCGCCAAGACTAGGGTCTCTACAGCGCAGATGACAAAAAGATGTGACCTCTGCTCTCGGTCAGCGAGGAACATTTCAAGGCAGAAGGCTGAGACTTTGGACACTTTGGATGGGTGAATGGTTGGAAAAACTCCCAACAGCGAAAACCAGAGTTGCATCGCCTTCAATTTCCGAGTCAACATATATGACTTCGAGCTACTGGGACGAAATAGTCTACCTTCTAGACCAAGTTCAGCTGGAAGGGTAGCGATGTTAGATAGATGCAAGTCTAACATGTAGCAGGACCACACTTCGGAGGGGGTGTAAAGCCGGCGGTCCACTGTGTATACTTGTTATGCAGTCTAAAGGTCCCTTCCCTCGACAAAGAGGTGTCAGGAATAATTAAGTCCTCTTAGAAAAAGAAAACTTGCATCCTAAGGGGCACATGCATCAGTCGGGGGTGCACGGGGGGTATGGCAGAAAAGGTCCTCCTAATTGCCAGGCCTACGGCCGCCCATCTACTACTACTAATTGGTAATACAAACGTGCCGAACGAAATAAAGCAGGATAGAAATATTGGCACTAAACAAATATAAGACAGAAACGTAAGATCCGATAAAATCAACTGCCTACTATTAGCATCTTTTGCCGAGGTTATTTTTCCAATCATTTACATCAACATCAACAGTTTTACATATATCCAAACAATAATAATAATTTGTTAAAATTTGTCAGCTCGACGACATCATTTTCGCCCCTTAAACGCGGTTCTTTGATTAATGATGAAATAATAGTTGGATATTAAGGTTCATATGCCTCTACGGAATAAGAGAAGATCATTAGTCATGTAGGAAGGCAGTGGCCAACGGCTCTAGTGCGTGTGCGTTCAGGCTCTTAAGCCATTAATAAAGTTTACCGGATTTAAACGTCGTAAGTCCCATCAAAATGGGGAAAAATAATTATTCAAAAATATTAAATAATATGTTATGCAAAAAGGCAGAATCTAGTCTAACAGTTTAGCGGGAACGTACAAGAAGACCATTTGAATCAACAATTAAGGTTAAGGACATACTTTATATGAAAATAAGAATTTTTTATTCACTAAAATACAAAATATAATAATCAAGCCTTAGTTTGTAGTAAGTGCCATTATTTGCCAGTTTCATAGATTATAAGAAAGCTTTTGATCTTACTCAACACTAAAAGTTCCTAGAATATCTAAAAGAAGTTGGTCTGGTGGCTGGTGGTCTGGATAATCGAGATGTTGAGAGCGAGATATTTACAAAATTGTGCTAAAACCAGACCGTACAAAAAAAGTGCACTTCACAACTGCGAAGAGGGTATAAACGGTATAAAATTAACAACCTAGGTAGATATATGACGACACTCATAATTGCAGATACTCTGGAACGTCTGCAAGAATTGTTGAATCAAATTGTAGTCAAAAGTTTGCAATTTGGGCTTAATTTGAATATTGGGAAAATAAAATGGACGGTAAGCGCCAAAGAAAAAAATACAAGAGAAGTTGCTAGATGGGGGTAAAACTACTGCAAAAAACCTTCACAAAAAACTTTCAGGTAACCTCAATCAGACTGACGATACATATTTCTGAATAACACCTAGGAATTTTCTTAATGGCGATCCATTAAAATTAACTCTTGTTGACATATTTTTTTTCTGTGGTGGATACAGTACCATATGGCAGATAAAAAGGTATACAAATGCAGCTGTATAATAAGTGTTTTCATTTTTTATTTGGTTTCAGCTCAAATCCGTAGAATGAAAGATCCATTAATCAAAAACTATAAGATAAATAGTGTGTTAACAGCAGATTAATATGGTACAATTCCTTTAACATCTTAAAAAGATCACCAAGGTGTAAATTTTGGGATGGTTAACAAACGATAGAAATAAAAAACACGAAGGTTTTCTGGACTCTGAAATCATTAGTCAGTTTAGAGTTGCTTTACTAAGTTTTAAAAAAACTAGATTTCCTATAAACTGTGACTTCTCTAGACAACCAACCCCTGTTGGCAAGGTGTTCTTTAGATAATAATAATCGACTGTAATACCTCAGATTTTTGGTGGGGATTGAGTGTAGAAGGTTGATCCCTCTGAAATATGCAATTTACTAAAACTTGTCACCATTTAACATGGATGTTTTTGAATTTCATGCAAACATTTTCTCTTTAAAATTATTAAGTAAGGGTTGTTTATACAAAAACCTTGATTATTTCTGTTACGGATACTTCTAGGCACCTCTCTCCTCTATCAACACATAATATTGTAGCTACTAATTTATTAATGCCTAATTCTTTTCAATGGAGCTTTTGCTAAAAGAAAAGTCCAGTGCGAGACAAATGGGATTTTTTGTAAACATCCCAAAAAGGTCCAGAAAAAGGGGAGAGATCATCTCCAGAGTCTTTACCCTCGGCATTTTTTACGTGTAATAAAACTATTACATTAGATTTTTTTACAAGAGAGGGTCATATATCCCCAGGCGTAGTGACCGTGATACATCAACCAATATCGTCTGTCTAAAAAGAGAATAGTCGCCTGTTTGGCCCAGTGCGGCCATACGTTTCAATTTTAACTGTCACAAAAATGTATCTTTATACTTTTTTAAGGAAATATTTTTTGTGTATTTTTATTCTGTACAGTGTTTTTACAGCTAATTCAAAAAAAAATGCGACATGTCAAGAATTGCCGTGATTTTACTTTGGTATTTAACAGCAGAAATAAAATTTAAACAAATCGCGGTCGAAAATACCGTTTGTTCTTTTATTAAATGCACTGCCACTAAAGCCTTATAATTTTTAAATAATGAAATTGAACCTTTTGGGCCTAGTTGCATCTAAGCTTAAAAGTCTCTTCACACTGAAAAACATGGTATTATGTATTTAAGAATAGCCGTAACTTTAACAAATATACTTATTGCAAAAATATTATTCTTACTGCGAACTACTTATTTATTCTTAAATTTAAGATTTCTTTTTAATTGGTACTTTTTTATCACTTTCTCCTGAAATTTTAGAAACTCCATTGAAATCATCAACTTTACTTGGATGTTCTTTTTTCGAAAATAAAATTAACGAAACAATCAACTCAGAAATTACTATTTTAGAACGTTTTTCTAAAAATTTCACATATTGGAGTTCACACACTAGTTTCTTTCTTCTTAAACACTCTTTTGCAATTCCTCGACTTTCTTATATTTTAAGATGCGCTCCTTGTTGGACCAGTTCTCATGCCCCTGAAAAGTACGATAATTTACTCATAAAAACTTTGGAAAAGATCTTAAATTGCAAACTCGATGAAAAGTCTTGGTTACAAAGTTCTCTTCCAGTCAAAATGAGTGGATTTGGAATAAGAGATTCATCTACACTTTGTTTCTTCGCCTTTTTAGGTTCCTCAAGCGATGTCAAACCTTTAATTGAAAGCATTTTACCAAAAAAATGTTTAGACCCTGACGATTTAGATTTCTATACAGCTTTTGATCACTGGGCTAAATCATGCTAATTCGACGAATCTCATTCAAATATCCAAAAAAAACAGAAGGATTTTGACACAGTTTTGTGCCAGGCCTCCTTTGATAGTCTTCCTTCTGGCTGTCAAAAACCTAGAGATGTAGCGCGTCTTCTGGCACTCCAGGCTTCTGAAAATAATGAATGGTTAAAAGCTCTTCCTATATCGCCTCTCTTGGGAATCACTTGGACGATTCGATACTCCATGTTTCTATCGCCCTAAGAGTTGGACTTCCGGTGTATAAACAGCATGTCTGCATTTGCAGTCAGCAAGCAGATAAATATGGCCTTCGCGGGCTTAACTGCACAAAAAGTGCAGGCAGGCTGTCCAGACACAAAACTTTAGTACCCTAGAGAGTAGGAAAAAGTTTATTGTGGGACGCAACGTGTAGACACACACCCTAGCTACATCATATATAAACAAAACATCTAAAGAAGCGGGTGCGTCTGCACATTTAGGGAAACGGCAGAAACTAAAAAAGTATGAAGAGCTGGTTGGCCGCTACATCTTTGTACCTTTCTCTGTAGAAACACATGGCCCTTGGGGTGAGGAAGCACAAAGGTTAGTTAACGATCTCTATTTGAAAATTAAAAATAAACTTTTTAAAAGCTTCCTCACCCAGAGGATCAGCCTGGTAATAGAGAGAGGAAATGCTTGGGAACCTTAAGCCATACGAAGGTTACAGACCTTGAGGAAAAATTAAGGCTTTATTTTAAGATTTTATCAGTTTCTCTAATTTTTACATTTTTTTTTATTGTTAACCTATTCAATTTTATATCACGTTTTTATAATTTTTTAAAATATTCCTTCCAAAGAGCACTTAGAAACACAAAATAAATTTTTTATATATATATAAAAAAAGGTAATAAACTCAAATCAATACCAACACAACAATAACTAAATCTTTCGTTAAGAAATTCTTATCCTTCAGTTAACGGAATTTCTAGGTATTGCAATACTTACTATGTTTATACGCACCTAGAAGCGCTTTTATATAAGGACGGTTTTATATAAAATCGCTTTCTCCGAGGGTTCATACGTCCTACAGTTTAAAGAAAACCCAAGTAAAACAACTTAGTTAACCACAGATTTTTCGGAAAACCAGGGTTGACTGTTCCTTTAGGTTGGAAGAAATGCGCTGGAGCGTTTTTAAAGTGTTTATAACGACCATAAAATGGGTTTTTAAGCGATAAACCGCTTTCCTAAATCGCTTTAAAGTAAAATCGGTTTAGAGCTTAAATCGGTTTTAGTGGTGTCTATTACTTAGTTTATACGGCCCGTTAAACCGTTTGAATTTCAAACCGTTTTCCTAAAACGCATGTTTAAACACTACCTTAACCGTTTTAAGAGGTCCGAAGCGCTTTATCTAAAATCGTTTTAAAAATGCAGATTAGCGTTGGTAAAACCGTTTAAAAGTGCGTATAAACCCTCAAAACGTTTTTGAAGCCAGTGCTGCCAACCGAAAAGTTCAAAATGAGTTCAAGGTCGATTCCGATGTGAAACCAGGTATGTACCCACTATACCAACCAGTCGGCTTTTGATTGCGTAAAGGTTGGCAGCGCTGGAGCATCTGATACTAAAGCGTTTTTAATTTCAACGTATAAAAAGTAAGCGAAATGCGCATTGGCGGTAAACCGCATTAAAATAAAAACGGTTCACGGGCCGTATAAAGTAAGTAAATTATATAAAAGTATTTTAAGAGGCCTGTGTAAACAAAGTGACTGAGTCTGTGGTCTTAAACTTAGCTTAATTTAGTTTTAACAGCATTGTCAAAAAACGCATTAAATCTCATAAGTAACATCTCTTCCACAGACTCTGACGTACTTATACGAAATCAATTTTCTATTAGATATGTAAAGCTTCTGCAAGTCCAAGATGTTACTATATTATTGTCTAGATCGTCATAGCTTAATTTAGGCTGTATATCATAGTTTAGGTTCGGTTAAAGTTTAATTCGATTTGTATTTGATTCAAGGAATTATTATTTTTAGTTTGATAAAAAAATTGCGTACAATTACTACGTTTATACGCACCTAAAACCGGTTTTATTTTTAAAAAAAATAATACAACTGAGTTAACAACAGATTTTTCGGTAAAACCCGGTTAGAGTATTTCTTGAGGTTGAAATCAATGCGCCAAAGCGTTTTTAAAGTGTTTATACCGACCCGAATCGGTTTTAAAGTGATAAACCACTTTCTAAAATCGCTTTAAAATAAAATCTATTTAGTGTCAAAAACGATTTTAGTGGTGTTTATACGACAAAATTTTTAAAAAATCATTGCATAAGAGGTCCGCATAAAAGAAGTAATTGTTCCAAGTAGGCAATCTGGTCTAATAAAGGACACTATTTCTTTTTCATGGTTGGAGTATGAATTGGTTTAAATAGTCTCTTTACTTTCCGCCAAGTATTACTTGGATTTGCTTTAAATAACTTATGCTTGCCGTAAAAAGAGCCTTAATGCGCGTCCAAGATGTTGTGTATACTTGTTGTATACAAGTTGTTGTGTGTACCTGTATCCTCTTGGTACCAGTATATATTTTTTTCGTACAGTTATAAACCTGTACCAATTTTTAAGAAAAGTAGGACGATATTCTTAACTGCAGAACCAAATGAAAAATAAATTTTGTATTAATAACGGATAGAAGGCTGATTTTTTTATACAAAAGTAATTTTTTACTAAATGGAACGGTGCTTCTAGAGGCTTTAGGAAGAGGTTTTAAAAAATAGCAAATCTTTAATGATTTTTGACGGACTTTCTGCCCATGATAAAAAAATATTGGGGACTCCAACTGGAGGCCCAGGGCCTACCAAGCATTTTTTTTAAGGAGAAGGTACCAGTTGTGGCACCTTTTTGGAAAGCTTTTTAAAAAGAAATTCGAATAAATAAATTATTTTGACATCTGTCAACCCATTTTTTTAAATAAACTACATATTTCTTTATTTACTAAGTAGAATAGAGAAACTACCACACAAAGATATTATTGGCACATGGGTTGACAGATGTCAAACAAATGTATTTAATCGGATTTCTCTTTTAACAAGCTTTCCAAAAAGGTGCCACAAATAGTATCTCCTCATGAAAAAAATGTTGGTAGGCCCCGGGCCTTCAGTGAAGGCCCCCAAATGGGCCGCTAGTAATGTTATTGTGTGAAAAATGAAAAATAAGTTTCTTTAAATTTTTGACATATTGGTTGACAAATGTCAAAAAAAAAACCAATTAGTTAAATTTCCTTTTTAACAAGCATTCCAAGTGGTACTTTCTCATCAAAAAAAAAGTTGGTAAGCCCTGGGCCTCAAGTTGGGGGCCTTAAAAATTTTGTTTATTATGGATGTAAAGTGTGTAAAAAATTATTAAAGATTCGCTTTTAGCTTTTTTTTAAACCTCTTCCTTAAAGTAGCTGGAAGCACCGTTCCATTTAAAGAATCCACCCAGTATATCTTTTACTCGTAGCGTTTGCTTTTGTCAAAAAGTCACGACCAAGTTTTAAAACAAGAATTTAGTCGTAAATTCACGTAGGCGTGATCACCTGTTATTTTAAAATTAATAAAGTGCTAAGTGGGAGCCACCTGTGGCTTTAAGGCTCATTCTTGTAATGCAGTGCGGTACCCAAGAATAGGGTCTTTAAAACAAGTAGTCTTGCTTCTATCATTAAGTTCTATTTTATATTTTAATTAAAACTGCTTTCTTGTCAAAAAATGGGCTTACTTTAACAGTACCATAATGTAAATGGTGTGCTACGGGTACCGCTCACAGTGCAGGTGCCTCTTAAATGCTAATGCGTTTTCTGTTATGACTTATGTTAATGGTGCGCACGGGTTTCTTTTCATAAATCGCTTGCATGCGAGCACCTACAAACACACAAGGATTGTTTTTTTTTTCACTTTAATAAATACATATCTGAAGGTTCTATCTGGCCGTTACGCCCTACGGTACTGATTAAATAAGTGCATGGAAAAACAGATGCATCCAAAAATTAATTAGTTACTTTTCAGCAATATCCTTCTAGCAACACCTACGTTAATATACACGGTATAAACAAAACATACCACTTTTTGGTAATTTCTCCAAGGGATTAACTTATATATAACTTAGATAAAAATAATAATTATTTGAGAACTCAACAACACGTCAACTAACGAAATTCAAAATAACGGCTTGTAAATAATATTTTTTTATCATTTTATAATTCTTCAAATTATTCATTTATTTTAAAGCAACAAGCGAACGCCGCGCATTGTCCGTGCTTGTCGTGGCCCATTTACTTAATAATCGAACTCTATCTTCGGATACATGCTGCTACCTCAAATGATATACATATTGCTGTCATGGTATATTCTACTTCAGTGAAATAAATAAATAAAGTAAAAAAAAAACATAACCTCACTTTTAATTTGTTCTACAGAGTGTTTACGTAGGTTTTATTTTTTATTTTTTCCCCAAAAATTGACACTTTCTTCCTAAATTCAGTAAAAGATTATGATAATTCCTAAAAAATTAATTAAACGTCTTATTATAAAACAATCTATGTCCAAAACTCAAGGAAACCATTTTAGTAAGTCCCACCGTAAATAACCCCGGAAATAGACCAACCATTTCATACTGGTTAAAAAATAAAAGGAAAAAGCACCCAAGAAAAGACCGACAATTTTGAAGCTTTTAAAAAATTTAAGGCAAGGCAAGCATAATGATAACATGGAAAGTAACCCACCGCACGGAAGAAAGGGTATAAATCTAAAGGGCATATCCGTTTTTCAAAAAATATTGGTCATATATATTCTGCTGACGTTTATACGCGTATCTATATTTTAGTGGCTTTTGACGTCGGAACGATATCTAAGAAGGATTGCCCTAATCACCTAAGAGGTAAGCCCATTCGCTTGAATTATGATATGGCCGGTCTGGCCGATATACTCGTGTATGCTCGCCGATTCTATAAAAGCGATATTTTTTAGTCCAAGCAAAAATGGGAGCAGTTTTGAAAGGTTGCATCGACATAAAATAGCACGAATGAGTAATCCTTTTTTATGACTACCCACTGCTAACAGCATATGTCACCGGCGTACGCAGGGAGGAGGGGGGGGGGTGCTCAAATGCTCAAGCCCCGTCTCTAAGAAGTTAAACTTTTTCCCAAAAATCAC
Source organism: Oxystoma pomonae (assembly GCA_963921995.1). Lineage (NCBI taxonomy): Eukaryota > Metazoa > Arthropoda > Insecta > Coleoptera > Brentidae > Oxystoma > Oxystoma pomonae. The sequence continues at coordinate 71,560,307 of OY998166.1, read as the reverse complement.
CAATAAAATGCTAATCTGAGATTATTCTGTTACACAAGCCCCCCCAGGAACAATTTCTGCGTACGCCACTGGCAGATGGTTCTCGATTGTTCACACAGAGGGCGCTAATTTCTGGCGGACTTATAAAATATTATAAATTGCTAGTGGAGTTGTTGTCTGTATGGTATACCTAGCTGGGTCCTAATTTTGAAACATCGTATGATTGATCAATTACTTGAACACAGACTAGCCTTCATATGACATTTCAATGTCAACAGTTTAAACTGTTGTGTTGTCCTAGTAGGTTCCACCCTCTGTTTAAACGGTCAAAAATCAGGAGTTCAATTTGCACTTTATACTACCTACAAAAGCTCTTATTTTTCCCGTTAAATTTGTAGTATGTAAGTGTAGATGATCATTTTTAATCAGACAATAGCACTTATATAGCTATGGGTTACAACATGTTAACTTCCACCCCCACACAGAAAAAATTATATTTTCTATTTAGGAATAATTTGCAGTATGTAAGTGTAGATGACATTTTTATTCAGACAATAGCACTTACATAGCTATGGGTTATAACATGTCAACTTCCACCCCCACACAGAAAAAATTGTATTTTCTATTTAGGAATAATCCTATACTCAAAAAAATATAGTTGGTGCAAGAATATTATTCTTCTATGTCCATTATTTAATACTTCGAACCACTATTTGCCTATTCTTAGTAGTGGCCGGTCTCCGTAGCGCAGTAGGTAGCACATTGGCCTGCCGCACTAGGTGCATGGATATTTTGTGTGTGTCTTTAATTTTGTAAAAATTTGGCTAAAACTGAGTATTGATCCTATAATGGATAGTATAAAAAAATGAGTAGTTCACAAACTTAAGTCTATTATAACCCAAAATTTAATTTAAGAATACTTGGGCTATTCAACAAAATTTAACAAATATTTATTTCTTCAATTAAATACAATTTCTAGGTTTTGCAACGAGTCTATGATCTTATTTAGGTTAAGTTTTAGCAAAAAATCAAGTCATTGATTGATAACAGAATCATACATATTTTTTTTTTTAATTTTTTTATGTATTTTTATTTATTTATTTTTATTTTTATTTATTTATTTATTTTAATTTTTATTTATAAGTTGTTTGTCTCACAATATGGACTAGACTATATTCAATATACCCAAACCTGCTGATCGTCAATATACGCCATATATTATTGGGGTCGGACCCTGGCTATCATAAACATATTACACAAATTGAAGAAAGCTTTTTCATATTGGCCGATATGGGCGACTTGGAAAATTTAGCGAAAATATCTTTATTGATGGCTTATGGTTTTTCTTTGTGCTTAAAACGATTTATCGAAAATTTGCTGACGGGATTTCTTGGAAGAAGTGATACGTATACAAAATTTACAGGTACTGAGAAAAATCATTCACGAAGAAAAAGATACCAAGAGGATACTTGTTGATCTAAGCATAACTTCGTTTTGATAGATCTCAATATTAGTGAGTCGGGGCTATACAGTCAAGCTAGTGGTTTTGGTAATTGGAGCTCTCGGAGGTGCACACACTGCTCTCAGCTCTTCGAGACCTTGCCAGCCTGCCGTGACAAGGCAGAACACCTTGCTGGCGCAATGCAGAAAGCGGTCATCCTCGGATCATTGGCCTATCTGCACCTGTGTAAGTAAACCCGTTAAAGTCGGCATAGCCTGACTTTAATAAAGACGGCACTATTTATGACAATTCTGCACGAACTTTAAAAAGATTCTGACATTGTTGTTGTCTAAATATGTCATCTTTGCAATCAAAATAATGTCGACTTTCATAATGTTTGTGCCTGCCTTTAATAAAGGACGGCATTAACTTTACTTTGTCAACTTTAACAATGGCACAATACGAGCATGTTTAGATGACATGTTTATGTGACAAAAATGTCAGAAACCTTTCAACCTTCGTGCGGAACTGTCAAAAATAGTGCCGAGTCAGGCTATGCCGACCTTATGTACCGAGTAGTTCCTAAAAACTTTAATTTGTCAACTTTATGGATGACATAATATATATGAGGATATTCAGATTATATGTTTATGTGACAAAAATATCAGAAACCTTTCAAACTTCGTGCGGAACTGTCAAATATAGACTTTATTAATGTCAGGCTATGCCGACATTAATATAGTGCCGACTTTATTAATGTCAGGCTATGCCGACATTATGTACCGATAGATTAGGTTAGGTTTATTATGAGTGGTGCGCTCACGCCAGTGAGACCTGCTTGAAGGTCTATTGTGGCTCATCCCTACTTAGATGTCACCCAGCCCAATCTCCCTGATAAATAAGATCAGTCTATTCGGTGAGACAGTTAAGCCTGGGACGAGTATCCTTATTCTTACCCTTTGCAGCGCTACGCACTAATCTATGATGTGTTCTGGAGTTTCCTCCTCCCAGCCACAGAACCTACACCCCAGTATGTTGCTTACTCCCAGTCTGTTCATGTGCTTGTTCAGTCTGCACTGACCCGTGTATAGTCCCGTGATTAATCTCAGGCTATTCCTATTGAGGTCTAAGAGCTGATCTATTCTGCGTCTATCTGGCTTGTTTAGGAACTTCTTGGAGTGCCGTTGCCCAGACGTTGAGAGCCAGTGCTGCAACGCTTTCCTAACTACCCACTATTTGATTTCTTTGTGAATGGTAGCCCTTGGTATGCCGAAGCAGGGCTCAGGTCCCTGGAGCGATGTCTCAGCCCCCACTCTGGCCAGGGAGTCTGCTTTTTCATTGCCCTCTATCCCTGTATGACCTGGAACCCAAATAAGTGTGATCCTGTTGGTTCTGCTCACTTGAAGTAGAGCAGTTAGGCAGTTTCAGACTAGTCTGACTCAATTCTGGGAGCGCTTAATGCTTTCAAAGCAGCTAAGGTATCCGACATTATCTTAATGCTCTTGTTGGAGAGACCCCTGCAATCTCTCTAGCGTATAGTTCTATGGCATGCATTTCGGCCTGAAATATGGTTACTAGCTTTCCAAGTCCTACTGAGATCTTAGTCCGTGGACCTGCTACACCTGCTCCCACGCCGTCTTTTGTTTTGGATCCATCAGTGTACCAAGCAAGGTCAGCCTTTATGAGGTGGTTCGATTTGTCCTACCATTCTTCCCTTGTCATCATATCATCATACGGTCTGTCGGCATATTAGGAATTCGGTTGGTTCGAAAGAATTCAGCCAGTCCCGCATAGTTGCCCATGCTCTACTCAGATATGCAACGTAGGAAGGTTTAGCATTACTTCCATCGCTTCTAATGGAGTTGATTTCATTGCTGAAGTTATGACTCTGCAAGCTTTGCGTTGAACCCCTGCTAGTTTATCCCTGGCAGTTTTCTGTTTGGTTTTCGCCCACCAGGCAATTGAGCCATATGTGATCATCGGTCTCACTACCGTTAAATAGAGCCAATAGGTTGTTTTCGGTTTCATTCCCCATGACTTCCCACAGATTCTGTGGATAACTTTGTCCAGGTGGCCATTCTAGTTTAGTCTCTGATCGAGTGTTAGGCCAAGGTATTTAGCCTCCTTTTGAAAATGTATGCGTATCCCACCAATGCTGGGTTCTCGAAGATTAAGCTTTTTTCTTCTTGTGAATGGTACTATTATAGTTTTCCTGGGGTTAATCGATAGACCTTCCCTCAGGCACCAACCATTTATCAGTTTTAGGGTTCTTTGCAGGATGTTGGATACCACTCCGTCAAATTTGCCTCTTACTGTCACGACAACGTCGTCAGAATAAGCCTGCGCCTCAATTCCCTCCACTCGCATTATGTACCGATAAGTCACTAATTATTTTAAGCTTAAGAATAAGCAAATTCAAAGTAATTAACAATGTTTATAGAAGAATGATATCCTTAAATATAGGGCTATTCTTAAGTACAGAATACCATTTTTTTTAGTGTGGTTTAGTGTGAAAACCCCTCCAAGTCTCTATCAAAAAGAAAAGTGTAATTTTTGCGAATTAAAAAAACGGAAACCTACAAAAGAACGAGGGCATAAGAAAAACAAACCTAAGAAATATTTTATTAATGCCTGAAACAGATACAAAATATGTTGGAACAAAATGTATTAAATACAAAATAGTAGTTTTCACAACTAGTGGCTAAAATAGTGCTTTATTTTACAAGCATTGGTTTAAATAACGAGCGCAGCATGAACCAGCTTTTTACTAAAGGAAAAAGAAAATGGTAAAGTTACAGCAAAAGTTGCGGAAAAGGAAAAGGAATTTAACCATAAACCAGCCCTTAGTAAAAAGAAAAAGCTCTCGTAAATCGAATATAAAAAGAATTATTAAAATCGGTTAAGCCGTTTGGATATTATGCTTCTACTCGCTTGACCCAAGTATTCATTTAACCCAAGAAAAGGAATTTTAAGAAGGTTACTCTTTATTTATCGTGACACAAAAACTAAAATTTTTAAAAATAGAGCAATACATTTTTTATTTTTGGTTGACTTCGCAAAAGTACCATAAAGTTAACATTTTCGGACTAGTGCGGAAAAGTGCACTTTTTCGCACGCAAAACAGTGCGGAAAAGTGAATTTTCCGCACGCTAGTAGAAAAAAAATATTTTTTTTATTTAATGCATGAACCCCAATGACAAAAAATATCGCGACAACTTCTTTAAAAGCGTCGCGCTCCAATTTGTCACCGTGTCCATCCATATACCTATTGATAATAATGATTGATGAGAGAGGCGAGATGAACAAAATAAAATTTTATTATCGGCTTAAGGCCGTGTTAACTGAGCACTCCGCTACCGCTGGCAGGGATTCGGGCTCACCCCTAAATCCCGCTGTGAACCTCGTCACATTCCATTCCATATACAGATTTATATTTTATAAGGGGACAGAGGATTACCAGATATTTGCAATTGACGGATTTAATTTAGTTATTATGACGGATAAATGGATTTCGACGCGCAGCAGTCAATTTTCAGTCGGGATTTAAATTAGAAGTGATTAGTCTGTAGACACTTAAAGTTAATATTTCAACGCATCGGTATCGCTATACCTAACGCGTTCAAAACAAAGCCAAAAGACGCTATATTTCTCACTTTTCTATGCCATGTTTTGAACGAAACCCGCGGTTATGGTGGCCGCGAGGCCTGAACAACTAATTGCAATCGTACGCAATGAGTGGAGTCAGTCAGCTGTTCTCTAATCGCATCCACCATAAAAGCTGGCCTTGATCGAAACCTGCCGTAAACAAATGGAAAATGTATTGTCTTTTGACTTGTGAATATTTCAACACATCGGTATCGCTATCTAACGCGTTTGAAACAAAACCAAAATACACTACATTTTTGACTTGTTCATGCCATGTTTCGAACGATGCCCTCTTCTTTGGTGGGTTCAATGACAGAACAGCTGATTCCATTCTTTGCTTACGGAGGGATGTACATAACGTTACGGACCCACGAACGTACGCAACGATTTCAATCAGCAGTTCTGTCATCGCACCCTTCAAAATCGCATAAACAAGTCAAAAATTTACCGATACCGCTGCATTGAAATATTTACTTTAATTGTGTAAGTGTCTAATATTGTACTTAACCACTATTGCCACATCTTACGTAACTTGGATAAGTACCGTGCGGAACGATGCCTATTTGTGAGTGGTTCAAGGCTGGTAATCAAAGTGCATGATGATGTTTAATGATGTATAGTGGAGGGTAACCAGTGAAACTACTGATGAGCCCACGCTGGTTACCCAGGGCGAAACATCGTTTAATCATTTCTCTTTTCGCATTGATCTTTTGTGTGTTCCTTGTGGGATGCTCATCCAAGTTTGAATTTTCGTTATTTCCACCCAAGATCTTTTGATCTTTTCTTTTTTATGTTAAGTAAAGTTATGGTTTAGTTCGATTTGTTGGATTAAGAGTACAACAGAGTTGAAACTGATTTTCAATTTTTTAACTCCCTGACATTTCCAGGTTCTTCCTGACCAAAAATTAAAAAAATCCAGGTTATTTTACAAGTTCCAATAAGCACATTAAAAAAAAATCATTTTTGCACAAGCTTGTGGACCTATAAACACTTCACAAATTTTTTGCAATTTAAGCAGGAGTGGGGTCCAGTCTCAAATCTGTTTTTTTTTACCACTTCTTTATTTTTTTTTATGATCTAGTTTTGTAATATTCTAGTTTTACTTTTAATTTTTATTTTTTTAAAATATTTTTTGTAAGTGTCAAAGTGTCTTTTTGTCTTTCTATTATCTAATTTTTTTTTGTTTTTTTTTCTTTTTATTATTTCTCTATTATCGTTTTTGTCTAGTTTTTATGATGTTTATTATTTTATTTATTTTTTGTTTTTTTTTAAAACTGTCATTCAATTTTTTTTTTTAATTATTTAGTCCATTTATTTAGTCTAATGTGTAAGCTTTTGATGTTGCTTAATTTTTAATGCATTAATATTCTTTGTTGTAATTTTTTTCCGCTTTTGACGCATTAACATATTAATTTAAAACCTTACTTTGTTACTTTATCAATTTTAGTTACAAAACTTATTAATGATTATTTTATTGAGCCTGCTTTGTCAACAGAATTTTTTTTCTTAACAATAACGTATTTTTCTACTAGCGTGCGGAAAATTCACTTTTCCGCACTTAACCAAAAATAAAACATTTTATTTTTTTTTTGTGTTAGGTAAACATTTTATTCACGATAAATAAAGAGTAACATTTTTAAAATTCCATTTATTGGGTTAAATGAATACTTAAGTCAAGCGAGTAGAAAAATATCCCAGCAAACACGGCTCCTTTGGGCCTTCGTCGGTCCGATGTCGATTGCCGAGTTTGTCGTCATCGGACCAGCAGTATTTTTTGTCCGCTCTGCAATGTAGGCCCAATGTATGTTTGCCGATGCAGCGTTAGACTGTGGCCTGTCGTGGGACCAATGGTAAATTTTACTTTTATATATTTTTTATACCGTCGCCGTACGATTAAGGTCCGATATGGTTTAATCACCATCCACCCATAACTGCTTAATTTGGTCGATCTAACGTAGGCAAGCTGGTCTCGGCCCCACATCGGTAAACTATTCGAGTCGGACGTTGGTTTCCTAAAGCGGTCCGGCATCGGCGATTGACGTAGGTCCGTCGATGGTAGCTTAAAGCAGCCCGACATTGGCAAACTACAAAGTTTTGATAATGCGGGTGCTTAACCAGTCAGGCTGGTTTAAGTGGCAGAAGAGGTGATTCTTACAGAGAAGTACCACCATCTTGTCAAGTCCGCATTCTAGTTTTGAAATATCTTTGCTCATTATATATATAATATTATCTTCCACTGTACAGGGAACATAGTGCCATTAGCGCCATCTCTACATACTAGGAAGAAACTATTAAGCAGTTTAAAAGTTTTAAGGTGACGTAATCGGACCATCGCTGGTTGTCGATTCTCGACCAATCAAACAAAGTTCCAATCGGATCATCGTCGGCCCTAAAGCAGATAAAGTGGTGGTCGGCATAAAGTCGACTATAGTAAATCGCGCCATCGTCAGTTGCCGATTCTCGACCGATTAAAGAAAGTTCCAATCGGACCATCATCGGCCCTAAAGCAGATAAGTTTTGCGTTGGTATAACGTCGACTATAGTAAATCTGGCCATCGTCAGTTTCCGATTCTCATCCGATTAAACAAAGTTCCAATTGGACCGGCGTCGGGCCTAAAGCAGATAAAGTAGGCGTCGGCATAAAGTCGACTATATTAAATCGAGCCATCGTCAGTTGCCGATTCTCGACCGATTAAAGAAAGTTCCTATCGGACCATCCTCGGCCCTAACGCAGATAAGGTTTGCGTTTGCATAATTTCGACTATAGTGAATCGTGCCATCGTCAGTTGCCGATTCTCGTCCGATTAAAGAAAGTTCCAATCGGACCGTCGTCGGCCCTAAAGCAAATAAAGTGGGCTTCGGCATAAAGTCGACTATAGTAAATCGGGCCATCGTCAGTTGCCGATTTTCGGCCGATTAAACAAAGTTCCAATCGGACCATCATCGGTCCTAAAGTGGTGTCGGCATAAAGTCGACTATAGTAATGTGGACCTTCGTCAGTTGCCGATTATTGTCCGAAAACTGAAAATCGCAATCTGACCAACATCGGGCCAGAGTGTAGTCGCCGATGCCGACACACTGCCGATGTTTTCGACATTGGCCCGATTCAATGCCGACGATTTGTGTTTGCTGGGATTGCACCTAACTCGCGCTTAAAGTGACTTTTCCGCACTTAATTGCTGGCCGAACTCCGGTAACGCGTCGTTCGACCATCTGCAATCGCGTGCGGAAAGTGGCGCTTTCCGTACTAGTTAAGTAAACTACTATTTTTGGATTGAATTGTTGACAAAATGTAATAAATGTACCGTAAGCCAACATTTTGAGAAAAGTATACTAAAAATACAAATTTTTAACACGTTTTCAATGATGTTATCGTGCCGCAGGCAAAACTCTTTGCAATATAGCAAAAATGTTGATATTTTTCACGTTTTTACGAAATATTATTCAGGTGCGGTCTTTTTGTGTGTTGCTAAAATCATGTCATAAATGTTACGAACTTTGGAAGGCTGTTGAATTAAACTAAAATTGTAATAATGAAAGATGTTATCACGCCGCAGGCAAAAGTTTTTGCAATAGTAGAAAATTTCTCAAAAGTTTTCATATTTTTCACGTAAAATAAATATTAAAGAACAAAACAATACTGGGTTTTTGGATTTATCTGAGGAACAGAGTGCAAAAAGCATGAAAGTTAAAAACGATCCTGTAAAAATTCCTTGATTTCCCTGACCAGTTTCAACCCTGTATAATCTGTTTGATTCTAATATAAAATTGTTTGATATAGGATTCTTTGATTCAAGGAATTCTTATTTTTTGTTTCCCAAAATAGTCAGTAGTCTGGTGGAGGAGTGCGCTGCAACACTGCAAACACTAGCCCAAAACAAAAGGGTGACACTGATGTGGGTCCCAGGTCATGAGGAAATACCAGGGAACAAGAAAGCGGACGAACTTGCTAGGCTAGGGGCCCAAACACAATACATTGGACCGAAACCTCTTTTGGGAATAACAAGAAAACAGGTACAGAGTGAACTCAACAAATGGGCGAACAATGAACTGAAGACGTCCTGGAGGCTAGAGTCAAAGTGCAGACAGTCCAAGCTATTCGTGGATGGTCCGAATGTAGCCAGAACTAAATGGCTCTTAGGCAAGACCCGAAAGGACATTGGACTGCTGACAGGGATGCTGACTGGGCACAATCGGCTGAACAAACATCTGACGCAAATAAGAGTAGCAGGAGAACACGTGTGTCCCGCTTGCGGGCTCGAAGAGGAATTGCCGCAGCACTTAATAGCACAGTATGATGCGTATGCCAGATCAAGGCAGCTGAAGTGGGGATTTCCCGCAATAGAGGAAGAAGAGCTGCACTCGCTCAAATGGGCCGAGATACTGAACTTCGTAAAGAAGACAGGGAGGCCCGGAGGGAGAGGTGCAGCGGAAGTAGGGGCATAGGGGTAAGGAACGGGGTATGGCAGAAAGGGCCCATGAAGAGGTCTAATTTCCAGGCCCACGGGCCGCCCCCATACTACTACTACTGTTTTTAGTTTGATCAAAAATTGTGTGTTAAATAAAGTATACCCACCTTCTTTCCACGGCACTAAGTGTTACTTGGATTTGTTTTAAATAACTTATCCTTGCCTTAAGAAGAATCTAAATTGAGAACTATTGAGGACTATCAAAACGAAGTTATGCTTGGATCAACATGTATCCTCTTGGTACCAGTATATATTTTTTCCGTGCAGCCAACTTTCTTTCCCACCGTAGGGTGATAGTGTTCCCACCAGTTATCCAACAACAATTTGGAATTTAGAGGGTTTATTTTGCACTTCTCAACCAAATAAATCACTCAAGTCTGTCGTGCTTCTTGTCGTCGTTCTAAGGGTAAAAAATATATATGTGTAGAAGGCCAGTTTTCTTAAGGAAAAATAAAAAAAAATTGTTTAAAAACGTTTTCTCGAGAGTAATAAAAAAACTATAGAATGTGAAAAAAGTTCACAGTCGAACGACAAAAAAACCATTTTTTGAAAGTATCAGGACAAACATTTCCATTAGTTCAATCGATACCTCCGACATGGAGGCCAGTCAACACCTTCCGTTTTAGTACCCTTTTACACGAATGCCGCCGCCATAAATATCGAAGGCATCGGTCCAATGTGTATTGAATAAAAAGTCCTCTGGTAATATGAACTATTTTACTTCAAACGTTACAAAAACGTTCATTGTCACTATACCTACTTGCCCACTGTGACATGAAAAAAAATATTACCCTCGATCCTTTTTGACCATTCTTTTGGCAACTTTGACATCTGACTTTCATTACCAATTTACCTCTAAAAACAGAACAAAATTTTAAAAAATGGTGCAATTTTATCACAGTTACCGCTACCTAAAATATAAAACGACTTAAGACTCTCTCTTTTAATCTTCATTTCGAATGGTTTTAAAACATATGAAGTTCTCTCTGCAAATAGAGCTCTAAAAGGTGCGAGTGACAAAGAAAAAAAGCGCAGCAGGCAAAAAGTTTGATATTTTGACCAAAAATAAAGCTGCAGACAAACATGTTCAAAAATAATAATATTTATTTACATACTAGGGGATGAAAATGCAGCATTTCCTCTCGCGGATGGTTTGATGCCCGACGCGTAGCAGAGGGAATAAAAATGCAAGGGAAGAAATGTATTTTACTCTAGAGGCATGTATTTAATTTTTTCTACTGCCTTTTGTAATAATTTCAAAATTAGAACAATATTTTTTATTCTGTTGAAAAACATTCATTTGCCAAACTGTTGCAACAATCCCGTATTTTTGATCAATTCACTGACACCTGCCAAAATGTAATGATGTCTGAAGATAGAATAAAATCAAAGTGCCTGGCGTTGCTATGGTAGCAGGAATCTCTGTTCTGTTTACAAACCTCAGTATCCACGGAAGTAACAAGTCGCTTCTTTCTGAAAGAACAATGGATTTTTCGAATTCGGAAGATGGCGATGGTAGTCCACCAAAGATTAGTCAGTCAGCAAAGATGGTGTCACTGGAACTACTACCAAATAAATCTCGCCAGTGAAAGTCATACGATCCGATCTTTCTTTCGTGTGATGGGATCTATCGCATGGGATCTATCACCTCCCACGATTGCAAAGCAGTTAAGAAAGCAACAAAAATCTTTGTATTGCGGAAATGTCACTAGATTCGAAGATGTTTTCTTCCCTCTCTCCGGCAAAGTGCCATTATGTTCCCTATTTTTAAGGTTGAAAATGCCATTTTCGAAGGAGGTAGTAGAAAAAAGCTTATTTTAAAATTTTAACTAGAATGGAAAATTGTATACAAAATTTTGCATGCATGCTTAAGTATTGTTTAAGTTCAATATTTTTTAATAAAAAATTGAGACTTAGAAAGAGGTAATCGCAAACGGGGAGAGGCGATCTTCTCACGAGTCTCAATAATATATCACTGCGTTATATAGTTTTTTAAATTAATTTTCAATTTGAGGAAATTTTCTCCCGTCCTGTAGATCTGAACTTTCCCCACGTCGCTTCACCACTAACATCAAGTTCTACATAATTAAAAATTGTAAAAAAATCCCAATTAAATGTCGAAATGTGTCTTACATAGTCACCTTAATTGTATACGCAGTTTGTTAGAGCCTAATTATTAGATCTGAAAAAAATCGCCTGTTTCTTGAAACCTCTTTAAAACTTAATATCACATCTAATAATCTTTAAACCATGCGTGTCGTATGTGGGAAATGAGCCTGTTCCCCGGCCCTGTACTTTGGAAGCGCAAACACCCTAGTTTTGATTGAAGGGATTATTCGACAAAAATTCGTTCTTTGCTCAAAACTAGAGCCCTGCCATTAAAGCCTCTTTTATTATTAAATGGACATAAGGCCTAGTGTTAGTCGGAAGAAAAAACCCCAAAATGATCAAAAAACATTTTAAAAACAGAAAACCAATATTGTCATGTCGCTCCAATTAGCATTGTAGAAAACTTTGTCCGAATTTAAATCGCTTTTTCTTTTAAATAAACCCCGGGTTTTGAGCGACCCCGGCGGACGTCAAATTAAAGAAGGCCTTCCCGTTTGCTTGTGGTCCTTTTCTTCCGCTGAATCGAGTCCCAATGTCTGTCAAAATTATACCCCTAAAGTTCTTATTGCTGTTGGGAATGATTCAACCACTGATTGTAATACCACCTTTATGTAGATAAAGCTGAATTTTCACTGTATTTTTTTATAATAATTTTTATTTTTTTTAGTCAAACGCCATAAGGCAACTAAATGCTCCTTTGGAAGTAATATTATATAAATGCTGTATCGTAACAACTAGCATAGGCATAGACACCAAACTTGTGGGATGGGGGGCGGGAAACTATCCCCCCCATTAATCTTTGGTCCAATCAAATTGAATTTAATTGTTTCATTATTTACTTTGATATATCCTGAAGCAAAGGTAAGTTTTTTGAGAAAATATTTTTTTCCAGGTATTGTGGGTAAGAGGAACAAGTTGACCAAAAGAAAACTAATCTTTAGCAAGGTTTTTCAAACCTTAAAATCAAACAGTATTTATTTAATAACCCACATTTGGTAAATGCAGTTACTAGTGCGTGGAAATAACCCAATATTGCTATAAATTTCTTCTATGTGAGCTGTTGCTGTTTGGTTAATATTTTTGCTTGGCAAGTACAGGTAGCAAAATCCACTTTAAAGTGGATATTTTACCTTGCCAAATTGTAGATTCAATTCATATTCATTCATATTTTCTACAATCTCCATGTTTCGAAAAACTTTAAATTTAACATTTTAATAAAACATATACAACACACAATACATAAATTAAAAATTAACAAAATTGGAAATTATAAATATAAAAATTTAAATTATAAATAGAAAACCTTATCTAGACCATGATCTGCTGGTATGGTTCCCAACACTGAGGCCGCGTTTGCTCTTTGTATTGCGAGACTGGGATAATAAATGTATTTCTATATGTTTAATTTTATTCGTTAAGTCCGAAACAAGCTTTTAGCTTCATTACCCCAAGATTCTACACTAAAGGGAACAAAAACAAAACGGATTTCCTGCTCTTCGTATTTTGTTATTTTTAAAATTCCTCTGCTACGTGCAGCTTCCCCACTTAATTTTGATGTTTTGTCCAAATACGAAAAAGCCATTGTATCTGCACGTAGCGTCCCAAATAAGTGCCTTACCAGCTTTCCATGGAACTAACGACAAACCATCCACCCGCTTCTCATCTCCTCGACAAATACCAGATGGCCCCAGCACACTTGGAATGCCTGCAGACACCAAGGCACGTTTTATTATATCATTGATCAACCCAGGACGAAGTAAACGACCTGCACTTTTAATGCAACTTAGCCTGTGTAGGCCATAAATATCTACATTTTTGCCGCAAGTACAGGTGTGTGTTGATCACACAGGTCGACCAAGGCGACGTAAGGCGATAGAGACACAGAAAGATGGATCGTCCACCAAATTCACCAGAGCAGCGGAAGGTAGAGCATTGAGTCAAGCGTTGTTCTCATGTTGTTGAAGAGCTAAAAGACGACCTTTTTCTGTGGTCTCGCAATTAGACAATAAATTTTGAAAAGAAACATGGCACAACTCTTCATCTAAATTTTTTGGTGTTGTATGATTATCAATATGAATTTCATTTGATTCTCCTAATAAATTTTTAAAATTATTAAAACTTTCATCAAAAATTTTGTCTGGAGTTTCAAGAACATATTTACGAAGTGACATAGGAGGCGGAACTGAGAAATTCTGAGTAACAAAGAGATGCGGTATTTCTTATACCAAGCCCACCCATTTTCATCGGTAGATTGCACAGTAACCATGCATTTTAATTAAAATCGCAGTTTGTTATATTTTCAATTGATTTTTTTAGAACAATATCAAAATTATTAAGGTCGTCCAAAACTCTCCAGCATGGGGCACAACGAAGTAGGTATGTCATTCGTAGAACTGCAAAAGAGTGACGTAAAAGGAAATAGCAATATGTAAGTCCAATAATTGTTTAATATCATTTTAGAAATTTCTTGATCAGAAAACGCGCATCCCAGAAGAAAGTAATTTTTATCTACAACTGAAATTTGTTTAATTTCATCCCTATAATTTATACAGTTATACATTTCTAATGTTTCTGCCAAAAAAAAATAAATTTCACACTTTTGGAAATTTATATTGAGCCTAATATTGAAACATTCCGAAATAATATATTGAAAATCATCGAATACTATGTTGGCGTCTCCAGCCAATATGCCATCATCCAAACACTACAAATTAATATCTAATTTTAGAGACATGACAATAGGGTGTATCTCTAAACAAAATAATAAAGGACCTAAAGGATCACCTTGCTGTACACTGTACACCCCTCTGTGATGAAATTATATTTTCATTAAAAGATAAAAAACGAATGTTCTTTGTAACATTGATTAATAAAACTAAAATATTCTGAAATAAATTGTTTCACTCTAGAAAGGATCGTGCTTCTACATTACATAATAAATGCATTATAGAAATCTATTTTTAAAACAATTTTTGGAGGAGAGCGTAATTGGAGAAAATTTCTTATTTTTAAACCGACCTTTAACTGCGCCATTCTCGATATTTTTCTCAAAAATTGTTATTTTCAGAATAGAAAAATCTTCTTGGCCTGAGCTGCGAAGGTAAAACAACGTTTCCACACAGAAAATCTGGTATTTTGGTTAATATTAAAAAAATAATATCATTCGACAACTGTCACGAAGCGAAATGTCAAATAAATAAAAAAATTAAAAGTCTATTTTCTTACCAAATTTCATCCAAACCGGTTCTAAATTTTTGCGGGATTGAAGGACAAACATACATACACACAAACAAACACGCATTTTCGCATTTATAATATTATGGTAGGATGACTGGTTGTTATTGACCTAAATAAGTTTGTCATTAAAGCAATTCCTAATTATCCTTCAGGAACGTAGATGGTAATTCTCATTGAAGCTACCAAAGTGTTTTTTTCTGTATATTTGAGATCAGTGCGTGCGACTACCCTTTTAATACAAAGATTGCTTGAATTGACGACTTCGGGAGAAGTTCGAAATTAAGTCATTTGCAAATGAACATCGTAGCATGAACGGACCGGAGTCTGTAATCATTGGGGGCATATTCAATGGAAATTATTCCAGAAATCATTTTAGGAAAGCTCGAGCCGAAGTAGTAAATAGGAGTGACTACAGTTGAAACCCACAGAAAAACACAATCAATATAAATTATTAATCTTAAGTACTCATATTCCTGAATACCAAGTTAATCCTAAACCAGGGTTACTTAGTTAGTAAAAAAACAAACTTCAAGAAAAGAAAACCCATGACATCTAAATATTAATTTTAATATATTAAGTATTTACTTAATTTTCTCAATATTTTAATTAACGTACTTACAATTAGGCTGTCTAACAAAACATATGATCAACGTCAGATCAATTCAAGATGGTTGCCCTAGGACAAAGAAACCGTTTTTTAATAAGCTTTAATTTGAGTAAAATAAGATTAAGCATTTTTTGTAGCATAAGAATTGTAATTTTTTTGTTCGCTATCATAAAAAAAGTAATAATTAAGAAAGTAAATGAAGATTAGAGCTTTTGTCAACATAATATTTGGATATTTTTAAAGTAGTTTTTAAAATTGATTATTTTGTGAATTAGGACCATTCACATCTAGAGCGACGATTTGTTGAGTGAGTTGGTGAAGACAATGAATTTTAAAATAGAAGGGCCCAACGATCTGTCACGATCATGTGGAGGGCAAACAAACGATATTTCCAAAAGACGCAACGTTAATTTCAAAGCAGTAGCTAAAGTTACGATAAAACAAAGTTATGATTGTTTTCCACAAAACTACACTTTTCTGCACTCGACGCGCGTTTCGCTAACAACGTTAGCCTCATCAGGAGACGATAAACAATGAACTAAATTAATCTATGCTCTATCTTATATACAATCCTTTGGTGGGCGGAGATAAGACTAATAATTTGTGATTGATCACGATTTTTAATCCTATCTCCCCTCAACCAAAGAATAAAGTGTACTAAACGGGATGGGTCTAATGTGAATCTATGATTGTTTTCAAAAGCATGCTCGGCCACACTTGACTTTTCTGTTCTTCCGTATTTTAAGTGTGGTAAGTGTCGTTTAAAACGTGTTTGAATAGAGCGTCTCGTTTGGCCAACATATTTTTTGTCACAATCCATGCAACTAATTTCGTAAATTCCACTTTTTTCTAGAGCTGTAGTTTTATCCTTGGGATTTCCTAGTAAGCTTCTTATTGTGTTACCGGATTGATATACTAATTTAAGACCGGTGTTATTAAATACTTTTTGTAATCCTTTCGTATAATTAGGATTATAAGGAATTGATACAAATTTTGAGTCGCAAGTATCTTTTCGTCTGAAAAAAGTGGAATTCCGAAACGTCTTTTGGAAAGAATGTCTATTTATCAGCTTATTTATTAAGCCTTCGTCGTAACCGTTTTCGCCTGCTATATTCCTAATCCTATTCTTTTCTGCTTCAAATCTTTCTTTGTTTAAGAGGAAATTTAGTAATCTACATGTCAAAAAGTTCAAACTTGCAAGTTTATGTTGTAAGCAATGAAAAGAGTCATTTGGAATATACCTGTTGGTGGCCGTTCCTTTTCTGTATAGGTCAAAGTCCAATTTATTTTTATTTATTATAACTAAAGTGTCTAGAAATGGCAGTGTACCGTTGTTCTCTGTTTCATAAGTAAATTTAATTGTGGGAAATTTGTTATTTATTTTTTCCATAAAATTCACAACACTAGTTACTTTAGTGTTGAATACTGCAAACACATCGTCTACATACCTGAACCATACTCTGGGGAAATACTCAAATTCTTTACTTATATCTGATTCAAATTTACTCATAAATAGGTTTGCGATAAAAGGTGATAAACTATTACCCATTGTTGTTCCTTCTAATTGCTGGTAGTAGTTATTTTTATATTGTTTTCCACTAAAGTAACTAGTGTTGAGAATTTTATGGAAAGAAAGACCTTTCGGAATTCCACTTTTTTCAGACGAAAAGATACCTGCGACTCAAAATTTGTATCAATTCCTTATAATCCTAATTATACAAAAGGATTACAAAAAGTATTTAATAACACCGGTTTTAAATTAGTATATCAATCCAGTAACACAATAAGAAGCTTACTAGGAAATCCCAAGGATAAAACTACAGTTCTAGAAAAAAGTGGAATTTACGAAATTAGTTGCATGGATTGTGACAAAAAATATTTTGGCCAAACACGTTTTAAAGAACACTTAGCACACTTAAAATACGGAAGAACAGAAAAGTCAAGTGTGGCCGAGCGTGCTTTTGAAAACAATCATAGATTCACATTAGATAACCTAAAACTTCTAAAAAGTGTACCAAACAAAAGACTTTTGAATGCATATGGGATTGGGTTGCTTTTTCTGTGTTGTGTAAGATTTAATGGGGTTGTGTTGGGTAGGGTTGGTTTTCTTGTGAAAATGTAAAAAACGGGTTTTTCGCAACTGTCGTAATTTTAGCCACGGTATAATTTAAAATGATTTTCCTTTTGGTGCAAATGCTTTTTTATTGTGTAGTTTGTTCGTTTTGGAAAATGGATAAAAGCAGTTTTTTCGCAGATTTTTGGAAGAGAGTACGCAAAAAATACAAGAATTCTGCTAAAATAACTCATATTAATTTTTTTCACCATAAATGGGCTTTCAGATGAGGTGGATAATCATGCATTCACAGCAGCTTCCAGTGTTGCCAGAGTGTCTGCGTCTTAAAGTTAAATCTGGCCTGGTGCAAACAAATTTTCTTAAATCCGGATTCAAAATTAAATCAGAATTTAGCCAAATCTAGATTTAAGGAATTTGGGGTGCAATTGGACAATACATTTTAAATATCAATTTGCAAAAATTACGGTAACTGGAAAATTATTACGATGGGTTTTTGGGGAATTTTCGTTAATTGAATGTTTTCAGTTAATTTTCAAGCAAGGAATTTCTTATGTGAAGACCACCATACCTATACTGCAAATCACAGCATGCAGAGAGAGAAAGTGTTTAAATAAATAAATATAAATAAACAAATAATGTCTTTATTTAACAAGCTTTTTAGTACTAAGTAAAATATAAAGTAAAACAGATGAAGAGCTTGAAAAAATGGCGAAGTGTCGCTTTTACAGCGTTTTACAACGTAGCCGTAAAAACTATAACTAGAGAAAAAATTAATAACCAAAAACCAAAAAAAAGAAAAATCAAAGGAGAATGTACGTGAAAGTGTTGTTATAAGTATTACGTCACTTGGGCTATGGTTAGATCCTTTATGCGTTTTTTAATAGTAGGAAAGGATTGTTTTTTTATCCCTGAGGGATTAAATTTACTTGTAATCCCTAAGCTGAGGGATTAAATTTATTTTAATCCCCTAGGGATTAAATTTTCTTTGAATCCCTTAGGGGTTAAAAGTGTCACTTTAGTGCCTAAAGAGAGGGATTAAAAGTACCTATTTAATCCCTTAAGTGCATAACATTTATTATATTAAAATTTCTAGGTACTTTGTTCTAAATTTTATGCGTTATACTAAAACGAGCGTTGGAAAGTTGATGATCGGTGACGAGGCATGATCAATGCCCTATCATTTCTTGTTGTATGGTGTCTATTGCCATTAAGAAGATAGTTTGTTATATAAATGTCTAGGCTGTTTCTCTAGAAGTATTTTGTGCACAAATACCTTAAGATGCAGTTCTCGTAAGTCGACCAATTTAAGTCTTTTTTGTTATCTTATTATGTGACTAATTCTGTCAAACTTTCTAATTCCAAAGGCAAATGTAGAACACTTATTCTGTATCCATTGTAGTCGGTAAGATAGTTTATATGCTTCGTGAAACATAGGTCTGAGTCAATCCACAGGTCTAGATTTTTAACTTCTGTTAGGATAGGTTTTGCGCATTAACAAAGAATATTACCTGCGACTTATTAGGATTAATGAGAAGGTGATGTGCAGCAGAGACGTCCACAATTGATTTGAGATCGGTTTTAATTTTATTTTCAATTTCACGGTGAGAGCAGTTGTAGGAAAAATTAACACGTACTGGTGTATCATCACAATAATGGTGAAGTTTTAAGTTTTCTACGAAGGTATAGAAGTCCGCTATATATACTGAAAAGAAAAGGGGGCCCAATGTAGAACCCTGATAAACACCTTGTTTGATAGGGAGGTAATTAGAAAATTTGGACTCATAAGCTATTTTTCGGTGACGCGGTGTTAAAAAGCCTTTTACCAATTTAATAGCTTCTTCTTGAAAGCCAAAATATTCAAGCTTTTGTAAAAATATGTTATGGTTCATCATTTCAAATTCTTTGCTAAAATCTAACAAAGTAAGGCAAGTAATTTGGTTTTTATCCGTGTGTTACGTTTCTACCGCATTTGTTTCATGTTTGTATGGCGTCTTCTTTTTTTATTATTACGTGGAGTATAAAATAAAATTTTGTACGAGAGCAAAATCGTCCAATTCAAAAATAAAAGCAATTTCAGCGTCCTAATCCGCCAGATTTTTATCAGCAAAACAATAATGTAAAAGGCCCGACGATAAACAATATGCTGGCCGAAGAAACCGACTAAGTTGCTCCCGAATGGGAAAGATTAAGCGCGTCTGCCTAGCGGCAGAGGAGCAGATAACAGCGCGCACTAATCCAAATAACAACATTAAATACGAGTCCAATTTACCGCTTTGTGGATTCGGAATGATTCGCAGGCGGCCGCAAACCCTCATGGCCACCTAAGAAATCCTTCAGCGCGTCCCTTATCCAGGGACCTGCCCGACAACGCAACATTAGACACTTAAAGTAAATATTTCAACGTATCGGTATAGGTATATGCGCGGGCCATTCTCATTTGAAATTTAAAAAAAAAAAAAGTTTTTCAGGATGTTTTTTTTTTGACTTGAGGTATCATTTGGAATTTCGAGGCATAGTTATCAAGGGAGGAAAGGTTCACTTTTCTCCCCGCGGTTTATTCGATGCCAGACGTCAGGAGGGCATTAAGATATCAAAGGGGGAAATGCACGTTACTACAAAGGAATGTATCTAATTTTATGTACTAGCTATTAATATCTACAGTAGCAAGTATTATAGGATCGATTTAATTTGTGCAGCAAGGATCCATGCGCGGTACAGGGAGGTAAGTGGCTTCGCACCTCATATGCAAGTCAAAATGTAATTTTCTTATAAGATAGTAGATAAAAGTTGTTATTTATCAACATAGGTTCCATATTAGTGATAAAATGTAGAAATAAATGTCAAAAATCAAATTAAATTTTCATAAAATCAAAATTTTACTTTAAAAAAAATTACTAGAAAAAATGTCCATAGTAGTGACATTTTATAAGGTTCTTAGTAGGAACAAAATTACGCCTATCAGAAAAAAATACTTCCCAAAATAACCGAAACCAAAACAAGGTTATCAGTATTAATACTTGACGAAATTTTTGGAAATTTTGTTTGAAGTCAACTTTTTAACAGAAGCTTGAGTGCATGCGATCTGAAAAAATCCAGAACCCGTGGGGTGAGGGATTTTTTATGGCATCACGCACGAAAGCTTTTGTGGTGCGATTTCCAAAGATTTTCACTTATTAATCCAGAAAAAAATTTCCACTTTAATATGCATAAGGTATATTCTCAATAAAATAGCACTATTATAAACTAACCGATAAATGTATACGCAAACAGCAAATATTAAGAAACTTAAGGAGTCCATGGTAGTGATACCCGATAAAAACGTTGTGCAAAACTGCATGGTCTAATGTCTTTCCAGGATTGCTAGATACTGCAAGTTCCAGAATTGCCTGACAACTGCAAAACTTGCCAAATATTTACGTTTTTTTATAAGCCTGTGGCAAAGTGGTTTTAGGTCATCATCATTGCTATAAAATTGATAATTGTCAATGGTTTGCGTAAATACCTTACCACATCATTGGTGGAACTCTTTCTAATATATTATTAAAAAAGAAAGCAATAAAAGTCGTTTTTTCTGTCTAAAAATATTTTTAAATCAAATTTCTGGATAGAGACAGTCCATCGTAGTGATACTTTGTTTAAAAAAATATAAAAAAGTAACTCTGAAGTCTTTGGAGAAAAACAAGAAATTTTGGAACGTTCCTTTAAAGACATTCTATATAGAATCCCTCCACAGTATTTTGGGACAGTTTGAAACAGACGAAAACCACGATATTATTAGAAATACTGAACAGTATTCTAGAGTTTCGATTTATAAACAAGTTTTAGACAAAATCATTTCGGACATAAAATCAAGGTTCAATAACGAGACTCCAAGTATTTTTGACCTGAACATATTCATACCAAGTTTTATACAACGATATTTTTCCGTTAATAAAAACATTCTTGGATGTTTGTCAGTAAGTAACGCTTCATCAGAAAGAAGCTTCCCCTGCCTCAGAAGATTGAAAATATTAGTAATTAAAATCACTATGACGGAAATTCGTCTGAAGAGCTTAGCATTCCTGCGTATCAACAGCCATATTGAAATTGACATTGAGCGAGTCATTGATCGGTTTGCCCAAAAAAACTGGAAACGAACTTTTTTTTTGAGATAAGCTTCTTATATTTGAGATATGCAATATAAAACGTAATGTTTCAACTTAAAAAGCTTTTTAGATCTCAAAAAAAGTATTTAGCTATTAAGTTTTGTTTGTGGTGTGTTTGTTATCTATGTTTTTTATAACTGAAAAAATTATACGTATTTACTCAAGCGCGAATTTTAGGGCAGGTACGAAAATATTTTGAAAATCAAAAGTAGGGCAAAAATTGCGGCGCTGTAACACCTTTGATATTTACGGTATTG
Organism: Oxystoma pomonae; assembly: GCA_963921995.1. Taxonomy (NCBI): domain Eukaryota; kingdom Metazoa; phylum Arthropoda; class Insecta; order Coleoptera; family Brentidae; genus Oxystoma; species Oxystoma pomonae. The sequence goes on along the minus strand of OY998166.1, from coordinate 71,538,344 downwards.
GTTTAATTTTGTGTTTTGTGTTAATGGCATTTGTAGTGTCACTTCCTTAAAAATTTTCGCCTGCTGCGGTTTGAAACCTTAACAATTTTATTTTAATTTTAAATAAAAAAAATAATTCTTCAGTGCAATTTTCTATAATACGTTGATATTTACAATTTTAGTATAATTTGACTCAAAAATTGCAATTTGAATGTAATTTTCTCAAATTTTCAGCGCATTTGAACTATTTTAAAACAAAAAATGTATGAAATAATTAATTAATCTGAGTACCCCCCCCCCCTAGATTTGAGGCCAAATCCGCGCTAGTAGTTACTAAGTTTTGTTTGTGTATATTGATATGTTCCTCATAAAAGCTATGCTTCTATTCTAGTTTTTTTTTTCGTATCGAAACCGTCCCCCCCCCTTTCAAATGGCTGGCACCGCCACTGAATAATTTACTTTATGTCTTATTTTTTAAAATTTTTCCAATATAGAAACTCTAATTACTGTAAGTAATAAAAATAAAGTTTTGATGTACAAGTAAAATACAGTGATTCATAATAATCTAAAAGCTGGCAAAATATTTAGTCAAATCCTTGTAAGGAAGCCACGTACTACGCCATCGTTGAAATTAAAATACAATACAAGGACGGCTGATAGAAATAGCGCCTGGATATAAACCGAATAGGTGCCTAACTTCTGACCAGTTTCTTGCATCATTATTTACGGTTTAAAAAGGTCATTTTCTAAGGAGGTAGTAGAAAAAATATTTAAAATACTAAAAAACCATTTTGTAAAATATTTATAAACATTCTTTCCGGAGCTTCTCTTTAAAAAAGGTGGAGACTTCAACAGGACGAATATCAAATTCTGGGATAGGTACGATTGATGTACATTAAGAAAAAACAGTGCATGTGCTAGAGGCCATTTGCCATGTCCAAATCAACAGCTTTACTTGTTTAAGCCATGTTTTAAACTAGGCCCTCTTATGGTAAATGCGATGACAGAAAAACAGCTGATTGTAGTCTTTTCGTACATTAGGGACGTATGGACCCTTACGGATCCAGCAACGCACGCAACTGATATATGGAATAATTTTATGTGTATGTTATTTTTTAACATTTCTCTAATATAGAACTATAGTGCGTTAAAACCTGCAATAATTTACCTTCACCTCAAGAAACAATATTAATACTTCTCTTCTTATTAAGCACAAACTCTATTCGGTTATTTTGATGTACAACTAAAGAACAGTTTGTTTGAAAGTTTGAGACAATAATGTGTTTGAAATTAGCTCTGTGTTTCGACTTCCATTGTCTATCTTTTATTTATACGCGACTTTCGATCAGTACAATCTCTGATCGTCTTCAAGTGCAAACTACAATTTATTCCTAAGGCTACGTGCTTATATACTATGGACAATCACTCAACCGTGAAGTTTAAGAAGTTGGCTCCGCCCAAGGAGGGTCTTGCAAATGTTTGGAATTTCAACACTTGGTTTATTGAAAATACCCTGATTCTGCCCAATAAAGGGAGCTTCAAGGAATTTTCATTTCTTCCAATGTGACTCTTTGTGCAAAATCTTTGCTTCTGTCCACTTCATTCGGTGTTGTTTTGATGATGCATGTTCGGCGATTCCCGATTTAAGCCATGTTTTGAACTAGGGCCTCTTTTGTGGTAGATGCGATGACAGAAAACAGCTGATTGTAGTCTTTTCGTACATTAGGGACGTATGGACTCTTACGGACCCAGCAACGCACGCAACTGATACGTGGAATAATTTAATTTGTGTTTTATTTAATTACTGTAATAAATAAAAATAAAGTTTTGATAACTTCCTGCGCTAAAACCTGCAATAATTTACCTTCACCCCAAGAAACAATATTAATATTTCCCTTCTTATTAACCAGAAACTCTATTCGGTTATTTTGATGTACAACTAAAAAACAGTTTGTTTGAAAGTTTGAGACAATAATGTGTTTGAAATTAGCTCTGTGTTTCGACTTCCATTGTCTATCTTTTATTTATACGCGACTTTCGATCAGTACAATCTCTGATCGTCTTCAAGTGCAAACTACAATCTATTCCTAAGGCTACGTGCTTATATACTATGGACAATCACTCAACCGTGAAGTTTAAGAAGTTGGCTCCGCCCAAGGAGGGTCTTGCAAATGTTTGGAATTTCAACACTTGGTTTACTGAAAATACCCTGATTCTGCCCAATAAAGGGAGCTTCAAGGAATTTTCATTTCTTCCAATGTGACTCTTTGTGCAAAATCTTTGCTTCTGTCCACTTCATTCGGTGTTGTTTTGATGATGCATGTTCGGCGATTCCCGATTTAAGCCATGTTTTGAACTAGGGCCTCTTTTGTGGTAGATGCGATGACAGAAAACAGCTGATTGTAGTCTTTTCGTACATTAGGGACGTATGGACTCTTACGGACCCAGCAACGCACGCAACTGATACGTGGAATAATTTAATTTGTGTTTTATTTAATTACTGTAATAAATAAAAATAAAGTTTTGATGCGTTAAAACCTGCAATAATTTACCTTCACCCCAAGAAACAATATTAATATTTCTCTTCTTATTAACCAGAAACTCTATTCGGTTAATTTGATGTACAACTTAAGAATAGTTATTCATGATAAGCTAAAATTTGGCAAAATATTTACTCAAATACTTTCTTGTAAGGGAGCCACATACTACGCCTTCGTTGAAATTAAAATACAAGGACTGCTGATAGAAATAGCAAATGAGCATAAACCGAAAACACACAAACTCTATTTTCTGACTATTTTTTTGCATAATTTTCTGAAATATTTAAAAGCGCGGTGGACACTTCAAAAGGACGAGAAGATTTATCTTCTTTCATGAAAACCAAAGCAAATACCTACGGAACAGAGGTGCAATACTTAGCGAACCTAGGAAGACTGAAATGGATCGCAGATTTTAAGATCTACGTGCTCACAGGCTTTTGTTTTAGCGCGAAATCCAACAATCCACTGCTGATTTAGCTGGAAACGTACCCATTGTTACAAATATTTTCTAATTTTTTTCGTTTTCTGATATTTTCTACGTTTTCACGTGAACTGACTACGTTTTCATACGATTCACTTTTCAGTTTTCATGAATCGATTTGAACGCGTTTTCAACACGATTTGAGCTTTTGACATTTGTCTGATTTATTTTAGGGTTAGTTTTTGCCAATTTTACATCTTTGTTTGCTTTTTTAAAGCACAATAATATAATTAAAATAAAATAAAGGCATATACCTACTTTTTTCAGAAATATTGGAAGTGCTAACAACTATTAGTGTCATCAGTTAGTTCGGTGAGATACCCGTTTTCATGCAGTTGGATCCCAATACGATTCCAGAAAAGCGGTATTGATCTTCCGCAGGAAAAACAAAAAAAATGTTCGATTCACCGCGTTAAAAAAGGTTTGAAAGTGAATCTTATTGAAAACGTATTTAGTTTCACGTGAAAACGTAGTCATTGTTTCAATTGTTTGTGATCCCGGTAAAAGTGATCCATTTTGTTTTTCTGGGCTCCTTTTTGCGCTCCAAGTCTTGAACAATTCGTAAGGTGAAAATATTTTTTAAGGCGACTTCGGCCAACACCGTACTCAACCAAAAAGCCAGTTAAATCCTACAGCCTTAGTGCCCTTTAGCCTACTGTGGCTGCCATTTTTATAACCAAATTGACAAGTAAAACACGGATTTTCTGTCAGTTTGGTGTCAAGATGGCACCGATCATAGGCCAAAGGATACTAAAATAAAAATGAGTTAACTGGCTTTTTAGTTCAGAATGGTGTTGGCCCTTGTATGAACTATGTTACCAGTCGCATGTCTAAAAGACTACGGACTAGGTATGTCACACCGAAAAAAGAAAGCTTGGAATATGTTTGCTATATCTTATTTCAAACAAGACAAATAATAATATTTTTATAATTATTTAATACACCATACGCCCTATAGGATCTCGGGAGAAATACGAAAATTGAATTTCACTTTTTAAGTCAATATTGCCATTTCCAGGGCGCGTATCTCTCACATTACCCGAAGATCTTTGCAAAATGGAATATTTAAACACATTCGGCGGTTTCTAAGCGATGAAAATTTTATATCCTTTCTCCATATTTGCCAAGAAGTGAGGAGGGTTGGTAAGGGTAAGTAAACGCTCAAAAAGGCTCAGTTTGAATCCATATATTAAGTTCTTCAATTTTGGATTGATGCGAGAATTTTTAATAACGAATTTATTTCCAGTATAAAGCGAGTAGGTACACTTCATTGAAAATTGAATAGTGACAATGACATTTTCATTGAGTTTCTGTGTTTAAATGTCAGCCTTCATATTGCAATTGGTCCGGAGAATTTGAAATGAAAAATAGTTTATCAGATATCTTTATAATTTTCAAAAGCGTACATAGTGTTTGAGCACTAGCATACACATAAATTATTCCTGTCGGGGGCTGAGTAGCATAATAGTTTTAGATTAGTACTTTATTGGTGATTTTTGAGGAAAATTCAACCTATATAAGTTGATTTTCAGTGGCGCTTGAGCTCCTAAGCCCCAGCCTCTGTGTACGTATGTTTAAGAGTGGTTGAAAGCCATGCAGTAATGTAGATGTAACCACTGTTTTAACAGATGAGGATAAGGTAATACTTGTTGTCATTTATTCTCATAGGTAAATCAATATTCAACTTGCATCAACTATAAGTAGTAGCAGAATAGAAAGATCTGTACCAGACTCTGACTTATGTACCTCGACTGATACACGTGCCCCTTATAATGGCAAGTTCTTTACTCCAACAGGTCTTAAATTGTGCTTGACTTCTCTGTGTTCAAGGCAGGGATCTTAGGGATTGGCCGACTGGACAGCAAGTATTCAAAGTTAAACCCCTTCGGAGTGTGAACTTGCTGCATGTTAAAGCAGAGCTTGTCAATCCCGAAGATGCAGGTCTTCATGGTCTTTTTGGCTGAAGTCTTTTGCACCTATATGGTCAGAATCCCTGACCGTGTTTCCCCTAAAATCTTGCTAACCCTAAAGACCTGCAGAACTGCTGCAGAGGAATAGTATATTACATAACGAGAGAAGAAAGTGACATATTTCACACGAGCGTGAATGTTGTGAACAAGGAGCTAGCCAAGTGAAACAACACGCGAGTGTAAGAAAGTCATTTTTTATCGAGTTTAGGATTTAATTTGTATTTTTTATTATTATTAAATTTTTTTCATTTTCATCTCAAGGGAAGAAAATATTTTCTTCTCTAGTGATGAAAATGGTTTCGTTCTATTTTCGACGCTTCTACAAATCATAGCCTACTAGATACCCAAATTGTTTAGATGGTTTGCTGTCATTCATTTCCGTCAAAAAGAGAAGAAAACATTTTCGTCTCTAGAGACGAAAATAACTTGTGAAATATAAAACTTTCTAAGGCGTTATAGAGTGCAGATTTGGTTACTTTCGTGTGTGGTCGTAGGAAAAGATCATTTACAGCCCGAGTATCTGGAAATAATAATAGCAGAAAGAAATCTCACTTCGCAGGATGTTGGGAATACTCATTTGGTGCAAAATTTAAAAAAAAATAAGATTTGAGATCTTCACAGAAAATCCCAAAACAGCGATCGTCTGTCTCGTAAAAGGTCGGATATGGAGACCTTAATAGAAAGAGCAAAATGGTTTTATCACGAAAAGACTAAAGAAGGCAGCTGGTGGCCAGTGAAAAAAATAAAACTGATAAATGTTTAAACCCGCTAAAACATGGGTATTTACCCGAAAAGGCAATAAGTTAGTTTAATGCTAGATGATGTTTCGCTAAGGTGGTTCAAGATAATTTCGCTCCTGAAAACGGATTCGCGCCAGGCGAACTAATTAAAGTTGGCCGACAGCCGGTAAAGCTTATAACCACCCAGCGGCAGCGTAAACGTATAAATTACTTTTAATTACAACTATTTTATAATTTGCACTGTCGAGTTTGATTAATTAATGCCAGAAAATAATGGCCGTAGCGTAAATCATGGTTAACTGTGCATAATATGAGGAGCAACGTACGAGAGGAGCGTTATACTAGTAAATTAAACATTTAAATAATGTTTTTTTACTGAAGTTACTAAGTTGAGCCAGTTACAGCAATTTAATAGTCTTATAAATAAAATAACAATAGTACTAAGTTCAACAAAAAATGAAAGAATTATTTCACTAAATAAGTATTGTTTGTGATTTTTTTTTAGTTTTGTTCCTACCCTGCATAAACCCTTGGTAGCCTCGTAGTCACTGGATTTGCATATTCCTATTATTGCACTAATATTTTTTAGACCTAATGTTTTATCGTTCACCAACTTCAACTATTTAGTACAGCATTCCTTTTAGCATCTTGTATTTTAATTTTACTCAGAAATATGCGGCACATGATAATCGATACTCAGACGAATGCTGCATTAACAGAATGCATAAATTGTTTCTTGTAAGTTCTTATGACGATGACCATTAAAGTCGAGTTAACTTAATAAATTATTTTTTTAACGTTTATTGGAAATATCGACAGGTATGACAGGGTACAAGCCGGTGGGCAAGCAAGAAGGTAGACAACATACACGCGCTGGATATCGTAGACAACTAATTTTGTCAAATAAATTAAAAGGTAAACGCTGCTATCCCAAATTGAGACTAAATGAAGGCAGCCATTATGACAGATTTTTCATTGATTCATATGAGCTTAAACTACAATTAATTGCGCTCAAATTTTCACACGCTTTTCATCAAATGCAAAGCACCGCAGCAATAATTTTATTGTGCTAAATTGTCTCTTCCGCCATCGGCTTCGACAACTTTTTAATAAATTTTTCTATTCTTGATTTCAACATTTTCTTTTACCTAGAGTGTTTGATACTTAGTCTCTTGGCGGGCTTATTATTAAAAAAAAAAGGTAAAAGTCAATCTGCCAGCTTCATTGAGGACTTGACACCATCTCGTCTTGTAATATGTAAGTAATATGGTCCCCTGAACTAGTTACTACTACTATTATTATTATTATTACAATTACAGGTTCTGTGGTATCATTTTGATTAGATGGTGCGGGTTTTCCTGGCTGTACTTGTAGGTACGTCGAGACATTTTTCTGGGACAAAAAGAGGAACAGTAGATTCATTTTTTGTTAACTCGTCCGCTTTTTCACGTACAGAAATTTCTTGATGTCTTGGCACCCATAAAAGCCTGTATTTTCGCTCTAGTCTAAATATGACTTTTGGGCTCTTTATAGCTTTTAGTGACGCTGGACTATTCCTACAGGCTCCCGAATTGTTTTTCCTAGATTTTTTGGAGCCGGACTAGTTCTTGTTGTTTGAAGGTGATAGACAATGTTGAACTTGGGGGTACACTAAAGTTTAGAGCTCTCATTGTCTTTATTTTTTACTTTTTCGTAACGTTTCGGATGTTTATGTATCTGCAATCCTCATCAGGTGAATAATAGCAAAAACCAAGACTAGTTATCTAATACTGTGAAGTTTACACTTGGGCACAGCATGGCCAATATCCTTGATCCGAACCATATGATGTTTATTTTGTTGTGTCCCTTTGTCAAGTTTTGCGTTTGTGTTCTGTAAGGCAAACTTCCATGGGTCGGCCGGCTTCTCCGATATAGATATCCTCACACTCGCATGTAGTAGTAGTAGTAGTATAGGGGCGGCCCGTTCCTTACCCCTATGACCCTACTTCTGCTGCTCCTCTCTCTCCTGGCCTACCAGTCTTCTTTACGAAGTTCAGTATGTTGGCCCATTTGAGCGAGTGTAGCTCTTCTTCCTCCATCGTGGGAAATCCCCACTTCAGCTACCTTGACCTGGGACACTCGCATGTACCTGATAGATGCAGTTCTTGGTGTCGTGGCGTTGTGGTTTAGTTTTTTGACTTCTCATTTTTGTGGTCGTTTTGAAGACAATCCGAAGATGGTATTGGTTGGCAACTGTTCTTATCTTTTCTGAGATTCCTTTGATGTATGGAAATATAGGTGTCGCCTTCCTTTCCGTATTTATGTCCATCGTCCTTTGTGTTGGTGTAGTCTGAAGAGTTTTATTGATCGTCTTTTTAGAGAAACCGTTCCTTTGCAGATCGGATCGAATTTTTGAAATATAATCCAGTCCAAAATTAAAAAATAAAGACAATGGAATAGTTTTTGTAAGATTTCCATTGCATCTGTTGTTGTATTTGTTATTGCCCCCATTATACCTAGACACGATAATTAGTCTTCTCCACCAGATCAGAGATGCATAGACTATCATGGGTGTAACTACTTTGCTCTATGACCAGTAGGTACGTTAGTTCAAATCGGGTATTCCTAGCAATAAAAAGGTAGAAAGGCTTTTCAGGAATATAATCCAGCTACAAAAGAAAGTGACGAAAAGACTAACTGTTAAGCCTAAATATATCTTTATTAAGTTTAAAAACGTAGGAGTATTTCTTTCACATACATTTTTATATTACACTTAGAATACTTCCAGATATTCGTTATTAGTGGAGCTTTACCTGGAAGAATAATATGAAATAGTATCCGGTTCTGAAGTCGAAATTAGTCTCCAAAAATATTACTTGTCTAAAAAATTATATTTCGTCTGAAGTCTTCAAAGTTGTCATCTGGTCCTCAAATTAAAACTAGTTTCATCATTATTAAATTGTAAACTCACTGCACAATCTTTTCAAATTAAAACCTCACTAACCTAACACCAACATTCGTATCTAAAACTGGATTTATTACAATTTTAAAGTTAAATATCATATGTTTTAAAACTAAAGATACATATTTTAAAAAATATTTTAAAAATATGACTGTTTTAAAATTTAATACCAGCTTTTATTAAATGTCAAAAACAATATATTAAAAAGTTTTTTAATAGAATATATTTTTAAAAATCTAGTAAAATTTGAAATTTTAAAAAAGTGTCATTCGATATTCAGTCCCGCGACATGACGGATGTGTCTTTACCGACAAAGGCAGAATCTTGAAAAAAATTTTTGTTATACCCGGCCTACAGTAAGTAGTTTAGAGTTAGTGCGTAGAAAAAACTAACAGTTTGAGAAGTTATAAATCATTTTGAAAAACTCTTAGAAGATTGACTTTTTTCAGAATTTTTAGGTATGTTTTGAAACAGATCGAGACACAAATAGTTCTTTTTTCTTATTTTTGCCTTTTATAAAAAGTCCTTTTTACTGTTTAATATTTACCACAGTAATACCATTCGTCGACATCGACAGTGGGAAACTTCAGGGGTTAAAATGTGTGGTTTAGCGTTTTTGTATTGTGTATTTTAGGTCATATTTTTTTTTCATTATGCCCAAATTATATGAAAAATGCATAAACAAAACTTATTTCTTTTAAATAAAAATATTAAAGACATTTTACATAGGTACCACTAATTTTAAAAAACAATTAAAACAATTCTATATAGAGGAATTGTATTGTTCCGTCAAAGTATTTTTTTAGGACAAAATGTAACCCAGACGTGGTTTTGTCTAATTTTATTTTATTTGTATCTAAAAAAATTTTTTACGGTAGTTTTTTAACTTGTATGTACATAGGGACAGCTTTTTAATATTTATCTCATTCAATTTTGTTAATTTTTTTATAAAAACTTAAAGAATTACGTTTTTATGATTTAATCGACAGATTTTATATGCATTTCTTGTACTAAATTTGGTACTCTTTTCCAGAAAAGAAGAAGACGAATATTTGGCTAAAAGAAAAAAAATACAGGGAAACGCGCAAACGCGAAGGAAGAAAAACTTCAAATCGGGAAAAAACTAAATCAAGAGATGTTGGAAAGGGATTGGACAGAATAAACAAAGAGATAAAAGCCGCCTTCGTCTCTATATAATATCTAATTTTAGTGTAATTGTATATTACTCTTTAAAATATTGGATTTTTGTAACATATATTAATAAATATCTTAAAACATATATTTAATCTTAAAAGAAGAGATATTAAACGGTGATATACATATTTTGAAATTAAATAAATTGATTTTTGATTTTTAATAAAATACATTTTCAACTTTAAAATACGATGGATCTTTATATATATGTAATAAGCTGAATTTTAGCAGTTAATAACTTATTGTAATATATTTTTATAATACTTTTTAAGATCTTGAATTCTTGGAACATACATTAATAAATAATTTATTAAGTTTTAATATTTTTATATTTATTTTTAAAATACTTATTTTCTCGTAAGAACTATCTGTCACATAATATTACTTTTACTGCTACTAAAGCATAAAAATAATTGTTAAGATTGTATGTTTTCAACAAACGTTTTCTTAGACTATAATTTATCTCTTTGTTTTAAGGTATCTTTGCCCGTCGGCTTATTATCTTTTCCGTGCACAATACGAAGCAGTAAGTATTGAGAAAAAGCTGCTTCGTCCATATAATCCAGTTTCGAGTACCTTAGGTTGACAGACATGCATGGCATATTATTATGCCCGCTTATTTAACAGCCTTCGTGCAAAAACCTTGAAGATTGATTGATGGATCGATCTCGACCGAAATGACATCCGACCAAGCTTAACGTGCCAACGAGAAATCTCGTATGTTGTGTAAAAAATCAGTCGGCTTCAGATAAAGATAATATATTTGACATAATTGTTACAAACTGGCCAAGTACTTCCGGATGTCATGCGTCTGCGTCTGGGGCAACATAACTAAATATTTAACCAATCTTAACAAAATTTTTACGACTTCAGGTTGCGCATGCGCTAGGATCATGTTAGTTATCTAGAAGTAGACGTTCACGTGGATAGATTTCTGCGTAGGTAGAACGCTAATAACGTACGTCAATTAAACTTTTTCTATTTTAAATCTAGGTCAATGGGAAAAACTGAATCACTCTGCAAACTGTCAGAATTTCAAGTTTACTTCAAGCACATAAGCTTGATCCCAAATTCTGGTTTAATAGGATTACCAATTTTTTGCATGACTGTCGGTAGGTACACTTCCGGCATCATAAAAGTGGTACACACTACTTTTTGTTGTAATAACTTGGTCTATTTTTACAAACAAAGTCACTCATCATTGTATTTGTCTAAAACTGTCAAAGCATGTGATTCTGGATTTAATTGTGACAAGTAAATGAAAAAATATTGACTTTTTGGGCAGTTTATGAAAATAACAACTTTTGTGGCTATCGTTATTTGACAAGCCTTCAGGTATAAAGTTATTTCGGTTATTTTCCTAACTATTTCTACGCTGACCAATAAAACAATGTATTCATTGTCTCCCTCAATCAAAAACTAACAAATCTAAATATTCTTTTTGGAAAAAATTGCCAAAAATACAAAAACTTTGAAATTCATTGACACAAGAATATGGAAATAAGCATAAAAATTGTAAATAAAGGTAAACAAAGCTCTTATTAGCGGCAAAATCACGTAATTGTTTTGTTGTTAACTTTATTTTGTTTATAGTTACTTCTTTCAATCCACTTTGTATTTTTGGATTTTTTTTTTCAAAACGAATATTTGGAATTATTAGTTTTTGATTATGGAAAATGCTGAATATAGTTTTGCTTTGTGGGTAAGCGTAAAAACAGTTGGGAAAATAAACCGTAATAACTTTATTCTTGACGGTTTGTCAAGTAACGATAGCCACAAAAGTTGTTATTTTTTTGTGCTTACCAAAAAGTCCCTAATGCCTTTTCGAATTTCTTTATTTGATAAAGCCCAACTTCTGGCAAAACTGCAACTAGGTTGGTCAATTAGAGGGGTGACTAGACATTCTGGACGCAATAAAACCACGATTACGAAAATTAAAAAACGATGGGAAAAACATCACACAATAGAAAGAAAGCAAGGGACTGGTTTATTGAAAGTTTCAACTGAGGAACAAGACCAAGACCATACAGTTGTTTTTTTAAATTTTGGCATAGCATAGTATAAAAGTCAGTGTCAAAATATAATTCGATAGTTAACCGCGCAATTCAAAAAATCCCTATATTTTTCACGTACCACTTTTATGATGCCGATATTGTACACCATTTCAAATTGCTGCAGACCAGTTTTTTGACACTGACAATGATAGTTCTCTTTCGCTGCTGTGTTTAATTGTCAGCCGCCATATTGAAATTGGTCCGGAAAATTTGGAATAAGGTATGGTACTTTGAGCAAGCAATAACTGTACGCAGGGTACTTCTATATGATTCACTGAATATATTATTTAAAATAACCTACGTAAATGTTTTCTTCCCTATGTTAAAAAATATAGACTTCAATATCTCTTATTTTTAAAACAAAAACCTAACTCCCTCCCAAGAAGATGTGTTCAACCTAATTACTATGTTCAGTGTATGTATTACTATATAGAGTGTAATTGCTACAGGTTTCAAAAGATTCAATCCAAAACACACTTTAAAATATGTGCAAAAACTTATGTAATGTATTAGGTATTGACGTCCCTAGACCGGAAAATTGGTCTTTACAGGTCGACACAGGAAATTTACAGGGCGAGCCACAGACGAGTCCTGTAAACCTGCGGAGACCAGTAAACACACTTTCCGGTCGTGTATCGTACGTACTTTTTTTTCAAACGATCAGAAAAAACATTTTAGTATCTATCACTTTCGTCGACGCCTAGTCGTGTTACGTAATTTATGAACAGTCCCCTGATATTTTCTGCTTCTTGTTGGCTAGATAGCCATTGCCGCTAAGGCCGGTAGTTTTTAAGATGAAAACTAAGAAAAACAAGTAAAGTGTTTGGTTAGAAATGATTTTTGTATTTTTAACTTGTGCAAAATTGTATAAAACATTAGAAAAATTATAGTGTAGTGCCTATCAGCTTCACACAGCTAAATCTGTGATGACTGACGGCCAGTTATGGCCAACCATGACCAACTTATCAAGCAAAATAATGATAAAAGAGCTCATAAAAGGCAGATTTTTAGTTTTGTTCTTTATTTACCTATATTTATAATATACTCTTACTTTGAGAATTACAAATGTGTGGTCGATTTTTCGCTGTATGTGACTCTTGAAGCAGCTTTTATTATTTCCTCCAGATTCAACTCATTTTCTAGATCTAAGTCCATTTTTGTAAACAAGACTTTTGAAACAAATTTAAAACAGCTTTTTTAGAAGTGTCAAAACTGCCCAAAAAACAAGCTAAAAGCTGTCACCAAGAAGACATAGCCAACTTGGCCAAAAATGGGACCGGAAAAGGATCAGGGGACCGGAAAATTGAACAAAACGGTCCTTTTTGGAGAGTGGAAATATTTCGAAAGAACATGCCTTGTAATGTAGAACTTTCCGTATGAAAAATCGTGCGGAAAGTCGCTATGTTCCGGTCGTTTGAAAAAAAAATACATTACATCCCTGTTCAAGAAACTACCTACAAAAAGTGGCACTAAAATTAATTTTTTGACAAATAACACCAAAATTTAGCACCTTTCGATTAACCGTGGACAACATCTGCCCAAATACACGGTCATCAATTTGACCAGGGTCCGTGTATTGTGTCACAACACTTTAGATATTAGCATAAATTTTATGTCACTACCCCGAGCGCGAGGTATCGATTTACACGATAAGTGCGATAATATTTTGAAATTATTATAATGTGGAGTAAATTTATCATTTTTATGGTTTGTGTAGGAGTTTTAATGTGGCTTTTTTGATTGTTATCCTTTTTCCGTCCTTATTTTTCTACCACAAGGTGTAAATTAAATGAATTGGAGTAAATACTATTTAAGAGGGGCGCAGCCGCTTAAATCCCTTACCATAAATCCTCCCAAAATTAAAAAAAAATTAATGTGTTCTCTCTCTAAAAAACCGGCGGTTATACCTGTAGAAGTTTAGTCTATTTTAAAACGGTCCTAAGATAAAGTGAAATTTTTGGTTTTAAGCATTTTCAATTAACCATCCTTGAGTTTTAGCACAGTGTAATATAATCTAATTTAGTAGACTCTGGTTTTAGACATAGTTTGATTTATAAGAAGAATTTGAATAAATTTGTTTACTGAATAATCATCTTAACACAATCTTTTTTTGGATTTAGGAAGAAAGCTTCAATTTAGAAGAAAAGAAAATTAAAAAATTTAAACCCAAGGGGTTTAAATAGTAAACACTCTGTAAAACAAACAAAAGAGGCCAGATCATCTTTTATCAAAATGAAATCAGTGTTATGTAGTCGCGATCTTAATACCACTTTCCGAATTCGTGTGCTTCGCTGTTAAGTTTTTAGCATACTATATTGACTGAGGCCATGTGCAAAAAGTTAAAGGCATTTGAGATGTGGTGTTATCGTAGAATACTGAGGATATCTTGGATGGACCGAGTAACTAATGTGGATATTCTGCTTAAAATAAATAAAGATCTCGAAATTTTATTTACCATCAAAAAACGAAAACTTGAATATTTTGGCCATATTTTGAGAAATGACAAATATAAACTTTTAAAATTGATAATAGGAAGCAAAATTGAAGGCAGAAGAAGTCTGGGTCGTAGACGGATATCATGGCTTAAAAATCTTAGACAATGGTATGGTGTATGTACTATGACACTGTTCTGAACAGAACAGGGTGTAGATCGCGCTGATGATAGCCAACGTTCGAGAGAGCATGGCACTTGAAAAAGAAGATTAAAAATCTTAAATGTAAGTTTTTTATACATTTCTATCACTGTCGAAATGTCAGTTACAAAATATTAGCCGCGTTCTAGTCACAAACAGCGAGTTCGGATCTCTTACCTCTGCTCGTACCTTGAATTGCACCAACCTCTACGGCACTGGGCTTTGAGTAAGGAAAATTTTCTTGACTGAACTTTTAGATAACCTTATTGTTTTAATTTCAGTTTGTAAACAAATTAGTAGAGTTGTTTTGGGTTTTTTTGTTTGGTATATTTTTCGTGCATAATCAGGGACCTTCACTTATTTTTGTTTTGCCTTGTAGTGCCGTCATAAATATATTTTTTGTTCTGAAAACGAGTACAAAATATATCGTTTTTCTGGACAAAATTGGAGGGTTTTTATTGGTTAATGAACAACTTGGGATATTAAACAGGGCAAATTAATCCTTGTAAAAACTGTTACTTTAGGAAATTATAAACGAACTTATTACAAATTGCCACAATCCTTTCTCAGGGATATAAATTTAAATCACCCTCCAGAGGTGGTCTAAAAAATCACCAACTTTATAACCTCAAACACAGATAATGAAGCTATTATGTGCCAAATTTTTAGCGTATTCTCCATTTGCCATTTTGAGAACTGTCAAAAAAAATTAGTTTTAGGGCATTCTCCTAAAACATGGTCTATTTTAGGAAAAAATGCTAGTTTGCAATAACAATACAAAATAATCCATAACTTTGTTTCTTCTGCATGAGTAAGGGTTTTTTGAAAATTGGTTTTTAAATCAAGTAGCCCACACAGGTTTAAATATTTAGACCTGTGTTAGATTTTTTTTTAAAGAACCTAGTCCAGCACCATTCTCAACTAAAAAGCCAGTTAACTCATTTTCGTTTTAGTATCGTTTGGCCTATAATCGGTGCCATATTGACACAAAACTGACAGAAAATTCATGTTTTACTTGTTAATTTGGTTTTAAAAATGGCAGCCACAGGAGGCTACAGGGCAATGAGGCGGTAGGAGTTAACTGGCTTTTTAGTTGAGAACGGTGTTGCCTGAAGTCTCTATCGAAGCAATAGGATTTAAAAAAGGCAACACCCCAAGCCATTTGTCTGAGTGGTACTTTTGTCGTTTTTCTATTTTAGTATGAACTGAAACAGTACTCCATATCTTATTTAAATACAAGGCGTTTAGTCGTAAAAAGCATAGGGACAAGATGCATGTAATGAGTACAATAGGTGGGGAGGAATGAAACAATAAATCCTTCCAGATCCTAACAGATTAACCAGTCTATTCCAGTCGGTTTAAATAGGTTTTCTGAAAGGTTCAGGTTTTTTAGGTGCACATATATCTCGCTTCTAAAGAATTCATCGATGGTCTCAAAAATAATTTTTAGTTTTCTGCTTCTAGACCGTTAAATTTTAAAGTAAGTGTAACGTCCAATGACAGATAGATAGAAGATAGTGCAACTGGAGGGCAATTCAAGTGGTGGCAATTTGACCCGACTTTCAAAGCGACCCTGTGCCGATTTTTCGACCGAGTTTACACTTGGGATTGTAAAACATCTAGTTTTTTTTTTTTGATTTTAATCTATTGTTTATATACTTCAATTAAATTATGAAAAAGTATATTTTTTGTAACATATCTGAAGTTTTCTTAAAGCACCCTTACAAAAAGTTTATTGGCTTTTGAAAGCAATTTTGACCTGTGCAGTGTTGCCAGTATTCTGACTCACAGTCAGTCACTCACGCGATCTCTTTGAAAATCGATATTTTTAGATAGAAATCTTTATCATTTGCCAGGCTTTTTTATGTTTATTTTGAATTAGAGAATTGTCTGAGTGAAATTTTGGGTCTAATGAGGCATAATATTAGTAGAATAATATAATAGTTTGATTTATAGTATTATATTTACCAAAAAGGAAGGTAAAGAATATGCAACCAACTATAACTTTTGGTTTTTGAGTTTGACTTTTAATAGGGTCACTGCATTTAGAAACATCATATTTTTGCAATTAGTTTTTTGTCTGAGAAAATGATGTGTTTGAAATTAACACTTCTTCTATTGTCTATATTTTTTATTTATACACGACGTTTCGATCAGAACAATCTCTGATCGTCTTCACATTCAAACTACAATCTATTCCTAAGGCTACGTACTTATAGGAAATCATTCAACTGTGAAGTTTAAGAAGTTGGCTTCGCCCAAGAAGGGCCTTCCAAATATTTGGAATTTCACCACTTCCTTCACTGAAAATATCTTGATTCTGCCCCATAAAGCGAGCTTCAAGCAATTTTCGTTTCTTCCAGTGTGACTGCTTGTGCAAAATCTTTGCTTCTGTCCACTTTATTCGGTATTGTTTTGACCATGCGTGTTCGGCGATTCCTGATTTCGTTGTTTCACCTTTTTGGGTATTCGTCTGATGTTCCTTAAGCCTAACAGATAGTGGTCTTTTTGTTTCGCCTGTGTATGATTCACCACACTCACAAGGATTTAGTTTTTTTGTGTTATTTTTTGTATTTTTGCAAATATAGGGTAAAGTTATTTATAGGTAAAGAAATCCGTAAAGAAACCGAGGAGTGTTGTGTGAAAAGTGAGAGAAGAAATAAACTTAGAAAGTACTAGCTGTAATTAAAAGAGAAGGTTCAAATATTCTACCTACTTTGGTTTTTCATTTTTAAAAGGCACATTTTTGTCTAAATTGTAAACAAAAAGACATAAGTCAGCAAATATCGTTTGGTGGTAATCACACAAGATGTGCATGATGTTGCCCGCTAGTCGCTATAAAAAATAGCCGCTACTTGAATCGCCCTCCTTGCAATGGTGAAGGTAGAGGTGGACTTAATTTACAGAGAATGCTGCAAAAAGGACGAACCCTTATTTCACTATCCAAAAGGAAGAACTTGAACCGGAACATCATCTGATCAAATGATAAGACATCCTGATCTTTATCCAGAAAAATTCACCTCGGGAGAGGGAAATTTTAATAGAGTGCTAGGGAAATAGTTTGTTTCAGTAACAAAAAAATTGCAATTACAACATTATTATTTGAACTTCGTCTCGACGTTATTTTCTCTGTGATTCGGGGAAAAAATCCTCCTTCTAAATAAACAAGAATCGCCACAAAACCAGAACTTTATGAATTTTTTATTCAAATATATCTTTTATAAACGGATACAAAACCGCCGCTCTGTTGAGCATATTCGTCGTCGCTTCTCATAAATAATTCCACGCATAACAAGATATTCTTCACGTATAAAGGATATCGATGCCGATTTCATCGGAATAGACAAGAATATTCAATAACTTGTCCTGGGGGGTGTTTGCCGGTCCCTCGGGTCGGTTGCACTCACTTTTCCACTGTCCAAATCACGGTTTTTTCCCTCGAGGTGCTCTTTCTTCCCATATTCACTTTATATAACACACAATATTTGAGGAGACAGTTCTTTTTACACACACAACGTTTTTTGTTCCGCTCTAAAAGATGCGGTATTTTGTTTGGATATAAGATTCGGGACCTAAAATATTGGTGTATATCTACTCCCTATTCGATATTTAATTCCAGCTGGTTGGGTTTAGTACTAATATTTTGTTATTACACACATATTCATTCTATTTCTTTCCAATATACAGTGCGGACGTAAAAAGTCCCCCCCCTGCTACGTAACTCTATAAGTTCACTAACTACTTTAAAATTTTAAATACAAAGAAGGGTCGAGTGATACCTTGTTTTAAAGGTTCTCTAATTCCCTATTCAAGATTTTATTTTTTTTTAAATCGGTGTATTACTTACAGAGTTATGAGCATTTGTCACTATAGTTTGCGCACCTCCCCTCTTACTTTTAAACGAATTCAGTTGACTTTAAATAAATTTTTTAAGGTAAGACCATAAGGTCAATAGAATCTTAAAGTTTTTATTATTGTTGAGTAATACTATACGTAATACGTAAACTATAGTTAAAAAAACTCATAACTCTGTGAGACGTAAACCGATTAAAAAAAAATAAAATTTTGAATAGAGAATTAAAATACCTTTTAAACAAGGTATCACTCGACCCCCCTTTCTATTTAAAATTTTAAAGTAGTTAGTGACCTTACGTCAATATAATGCTTATAAAAAATACGACAAAAAGTGGTAAAATTGTTATCATTACGCATGTTTTTTATTTAAAGTCGATATCTCAATTCGTTCAAAAGTAAGGTGAGGTGCGTAAACTATAGTCGAAAAAACTTCTAACTCTGTAAGGCGTAAACCGATTTAAAAAAGAAATTAAATAGGGAATTAAAATACCTTTTAAATAAGGTACCACGCGACCCCTCTTTCTGTTTAAAATTAACTACGTTAATATGACGCTTATAAAAAATACGTCAAAAAGTAGTCAAAGTGTTATCATTAAACATGGTTTTTATTTGAAGTCGATACCTCAATCCGTTTCAGAGTTAGCAGAGGGAGGGGGACTTTTTACGTCCGCACTGTAAAGAGACAGTACGGTATTTTTGTATAGTAAACAACATATTTTTAGTTAGTTTTTGCACTTCAGAATAAAAAGTGCACATTTTATCCCTTATTTTAAAAAGTAAAAAGACTTTATAAAAATGAAAAGTGGGGATAAAATGTTTTTTTTAAATTAATTAAAATCGGTTAGTAGGTAGCCTACTTTTGGATATTACTATTACTGGTTAACCAATTGTGAAAAATGTTTTTCACAGCATAATTATACAGGTTGTCCTAAAAATCCGAGTCCACCCTAATAAAATAGTTAACAAAAAGCTATCCTTTTGGAAGCTGATTGTGCCGCCATTCATTAAGGGGGAGGAGCTAGGGCGGAAACAATACTTTTTTGAAATGTGATACCCTCTATATTTTCTAAAATTTGAATAGAGCTTTTCATTCTGTTTCCAAAAATACCCAATAGGTTAGCTTTTCCTAACGGTTTTTAAATAAAAAGACAAAAACTTTTAAATAAGAGCAATGATTCAGACAAAGCATCACCGAATATCTGTTTTCTTAAAGAAAGAAGTTAAAAAACCTCCAAATCAGTTACTTCAACCGAAAAGAAACTAACAAACAAAAGATCAAAAGATCTTGGGTGGAAATAAAGAAAATTCAAACTTGGATGAGCGTCCTACAAGGAACACACAAAGGACCAAAGTGAAAAGGGAAATGATTAAACGATGTTTCGCCTTGGGTAACCAGCGTAGGCTCATCAGCGGTGATCTTTTGATCTGTTTTCTTGTTTAACTCATTGGTCTGAAGGAGATGATTTTTCCATTTTATTTAAAAACCGTTAGAAAAAAAAGTAACATATTTGGTGTTTTTGGAAACAGAAGGAAAAGCTCTATTTAAATTTTCTAAAATATACAGGGTATCTCATTTAAAAAAAACTATCGTCGCCGCCCTAGCTCTGCCTCCTTAATGACGGGTGCGATAGTTAGCATCCAAAGAGATACTTTTTTGTAAACCATCTAATTATGTGAAACTTTACTTCTCTGCCTCTTTTGGTTTTGGAGATATTAGCGTCGACTCGAACTTTTAGGACACCCTGTATACTTCAATCCAAGTTTTTTGACAATTATAATGACAGGTACATTCAGTTACTGTGTTTAAAGCGTGCCCACCGTGCATCAAAAACGCATCACGTGACTCTTCATTTAAAACAATTGAGGCTTAAGAGCCAGGACACCCAGGGCAAATCGTAGTCTGGAGTCTGGAAATCCTGGCCAAACAAAAAGTGCTAGAGTGCTGAAATTATGCACACACACTAATTATGTGACTTCCAATTGCGCTACAGAGTCCAATGTGCCAAATCTTAATTTTGGAATTATTTTTTTTTTTAATAATGTTTTTTTCTAAAAAAGCTCTCTGTAGCGCATTTGGAAGTGAAATTTTAGGCTTGTATGCAAAATCTCATTTCTCTAGTATTCTTCATTTGGCTATGATTTCCATAAAACGAAAATTGCTATTTTGCTCAATATGGAAACCACTTATAACTTTAATTTTTCTTATTTCAAATTCACTTGGTTTATCTACACTTTTATTTCAACCATGAACAAAAATCAATAAAACCCAGATTATCAGTTTACTTAACATGATAGTGGCTGGAAACTTTTCGAATAAAGTAAACTTATTTCTGAAAGTGTCAACAATCTGGCAGACATTTTCAGTGCGACTTTGTCAGTGATGAATAAAATAACCTAAATGTTAATTTTTCAAAAAAACGTTGCCATATTTTGGTTATGCTATATAGTGGGGAGTGTGTAACCATATCGCTACTAAGGGATTCTCGGTACCACCTGGCCTGGTTACCGGCGTGAATGGAGGAAGGGTAAGATAAGATTACATTTTACTCTCAATTGGCCCAGGTACCGAACCCACACACATTTGCAAGCAATCATTCCTGGACACCACGACCGATAGCATTTTTTTAAAAATGATACCGCGATCTTGAATAAAGTAAATACACGCAAAGCTTTTTATATTATAACAGGTCACGATGATGAAATGGCTCGACGCTTTTTTATTACAACTTTATACGACGGCGTTCCAGAAATTCAATAGTTTTCCGATAATATCATATCGGGTTGATGGATCGCCTTTGATTCACGAATAAGTGGATTTTATTGCACCGCTTTTCTATATGAAAAGTTAAAAGGTTATGCCACTGAAATATACGTATTCGGAAGTTATTGGATGCCGCCACTATTAATGCCGACCTTACAGTCGCTTGTGAACTGACATTTATTGGAATAGCGGTTCTGTGATCGACCTTATTTTTTTGCAGGATTCAAAGGTGGATGGCCAAGGATCACGCCAAATTGGGTAGAAGAGACCTTGACGGCAGCAAGTGACCCCAAAAACCATGGACTTCAAATTTGGTTGCAAAAAACCTCGACCACACTGAAAAGAATATCGTACATAGTATTAATAACAGGCGTTTATTAATTTGTTATAGATAATTGTACTTCAGTAACACGTAACTGTTACAAAAATCGGAGAAAAGTAAAAATTGTCATATAAAGTAATTAAATTAATAAACGGAAGTTACGAAATCAATGAAAAATGTTTCTTGACATTTTATAGAGAGTTGTTATTAATAGTATGTACAGGTTATGGAGATAATAAAAGAGCATATGAAATAAATAAAACATGTTGACGATTTTGATCAATGCCTTAAATAAATTTAATAAATGGCGATCATTGATTAAAAGTTTTTATGGAATGTAGTACAAGTTTATGAAAATTATGAACCGGGCATTAAATTGAAATTTATGTACGTAACAGTATTTTAATAAATTCATTCTTAGGTGTACCTAAATACTATGAAAACATGTCTCTTAATCCTTGATTTCATAACACCCTTCACAAAAATCATTCTTAAAGACTCTTTATATTGTAACAACTTTTTTTTGAAACTGTGTCTTGCAGCAGTAAAATCAATACAAAATACATTGGCTCAATGTATTTTGTTTTAGGAAACGGGGCCTTTTTTGGTTCAGTGCAGTGAAACCGAGAACTGACGTTTCTTTTGCTGGGACAGTAGCGATGTTAGATAGATGCAAGTCTTCATGTCGCAGCGTACCAGGCGGGTAAATCGACAGAACTAGCACTAAGCAACCTAGTAGGTAACATAAATGAAGCATTTGATGCCAAAAGCATCGCTCTGGGCATCTTTATTGACATAGAAGGAGCGTTTAACAATGCCCTACCACAATCCCTTTTTGAGGCAGCGTCCGTTAGAGGGATTGAATCCACTATCACTGGATTCATAAGAAATACGCTAAAAGAAGAAAGAAACACAATAAACACTGCTCTCTCAAACTGCATGGAGAATAAGTTTCACCAATACTAGAGAGAATTGCCAAGACTGGCACATTCCAAAGAGTTAATTACAGAACCCTGCAGGAAGAGAGCCGGGAAACTCATTGAGCTCAGCAGACTCTGTATGGAGGATGACGAGAAGTGCTGTGTGAATCTCCAGCCATTTCGGTAGACCACAGATCGACGAGCTGGATCTGAAAGATACTTCATTAAAGCAAGTTGCGAGCTTCTTTAAGGGACTGAATATTCTGTAGCAACAAACAATGTCAAAAGTGAGCCACAATAGACTCAATAGTGGTCGCAGTGGACAGTACCGTACTGGCGCACTCCCAAATGAATCAATCAACAGCAATCGCAGGATCGACAAATAGATGTCAGGCTAATTAAGCCTTTTTATTGACGGGCAAAATATCTATTTTTTTCCAAAATATTTAACAAAAAAAAATATTTTAAAAGCTTTTTTTTAAAACTTAAAAATTCAAATCCATTATTATATGGTTTCCTCTTCAAATTATTTACTTTATTAAATGTAAATTAATTTAGTCAGCCTGATTCCGTTTTTGTTTTTAAATTTTGTATATTTCAAATATTTGCAAAATCTTAAACTTTGTGAAAGGATGCGGTGGGCGAATTACCCTCAGACCCCTTGGAGTTCGAAATGTTCTGGAAAAGAAATTGGATACTACGGTTTTTAGTTTTGTCTGAATTCATAATAAATATAGTGTTTTTGGTCCTCTTTAGACACTTGAAGTAAATATTTCAACGCATCCGTATCGGTATACGTAACGCGTTCGAAACAAAGTCAAAATACGCTACAATTTTTACTTGCTCATGCCATGTTTCGAACGATGCCTGCTTCTTTGACGGGTGTGATGACAGAATCTCGTTGCGTACGGAAGGATGTACGTATCGTTAGGGACCCACGAACGTACGCAACGATTTCAATCAGCAGTCCTGTTATCGCACCCTTCAAAAAAGCGGGCATTAGTGCAGGGGCTACGATGAGTAAAAAGGGAAAAAGCGGTGTTTTGTGATAAAAGCAACAAACTTTGCACAGTTGTTCTTTGGACCAAAACAATCGATATGAACCACAGCTCTTCTCCGAAAACCTATGCTGGCGCAGTGGGGAGGGGAGGGGGTAAAAAATGGAAGGGTTTATAGTTTCTTAAATTTTAGTTTGTTGTATATAATCATCATTGATATCAATTTATAGGTTTTCGATGATGGCCAAACCGAAAACTACCACCTCCATTCATTTTAAGGTGACTTTATGGGGTTAAGGGGTTGTTTAAGCTCCTATTTGGGCATTTTAATAATAAAAGTGTAGGATTTTTAAACAAAAATAGAAAGTTGCGTCGAATTGTTAATAATTTTAATATTTTAACTTATTTCTCTTAATTTTTGATCAAAAGTCTTCATCCTGTGGGGTAGGTGGAAAGGGAGGGAGTAAAAATTAAAGGAGCACATATTTAAAAAAAAATAGTTTATGGATGTTATCGACATGGGTATTGATTTATAGGTTTTCGAGGATGACCAAACCGAAAATAACCACCTTCATTCATTTTAAGGTTTCCTTAAAGGATGGTGAGGAGGTAAAAGCTCCAATTTGGGCATTTTAATAAAAAAGGTGTAAGATTTTAGTAAAAATATGCATAGTATTGTTAATAATTTTAATATTTTAACTTATATCACTCAATCCTGTTGGGCAGGTGGAAAGGGAGGGTTTAAAGTATCCCTAAGGAGTTATGGGAGGGGGTAATTTGGGCTTTTTAATAATCAAATGGTAAGATTTTATTAAAATAGTAAAAATTAGCATAGGATTGTTTATAATTTTAATGTTTTAACCCATATCCCCTCAGTGTTTTACTTAAAATCCTTATCTTGGTTAATAGTGATAGGAGAAAAGAAGATATTTAAATAATGCATTATTTAAATTTTAGGATATGTTTCATCATGTTATAAGTAAAATTGCTATTTTTACAACAAAAACCAAAATGATAAAAATGCTTATAGAAATAGATATCTAGTTTATTTGTCCAAATTGTCTATTTTACTATCGTCGTCACTGTCATTTCGAAAATGTGGTTCCTGTTAATATATGCTAAAAAAGAAATTATAGGTTGCTGGATTGCTACGAAGCTAAGAAAATTAACTGTATTTTATATCAGTTTTATTGAATTTATAATCTTTAAGTTTTAAGTTTTTTTTGCAAATACATCTTAGAGTGTCGCATTGTGTAGTGCACCCACATCTATCCAATGCGCGACAAGTCTCCCATATATTTGGTTGAGCAGACCGGTTTCCACTTTTCTTTATACCACCTCCAAGGCAAGGTGAGCTTAATTCGGCAGTTTCAAACTTATCAGCTGATCTACTCCAAACCTGTCCTGCCTGACATGCCGCCCTTAATGCATGCTGTTGGATGGCAGCTTCAGCTGATGGCAATAAATTCAACGGCTTGCTTTGAGACATAAATAAATGTTTTCTTGCTTCATTGACACTGTCCATTTCCTGAACCCCATGTAGAATGATGAAAACAAAAAGTCGTCCACAAATAATGAAATATATCTTTTTTGTTTTCTACGTTTCGGAAATAATCTGCCCAATCGCTGGGTAGCATATCTGTAAAAAAAGTTTCTAAATAAGTAAGAGTTATAGTAAAAATAATGGACATACCAGAAAAAAATATTTACCTTTAGTTGGCAAATTCTGACGTCGGATTTTGGATCCCCTGCTGTCTCTTTTTGTCTCCTTTAGGCTATTGGGGTCGTAAAGATCCCAAGCAAAATCGACTCTTTTAACTTGTAGACTTGAGCTAAGTTTTAGAATAAGGCTTTAATTGACTATTAAAGTAGTCTCTTAACTTTTTAAAATTTGCTGTAAATCAATACCCATGTCGATAATATCCAGCAAAATATATTTTTTTTAAATAAACGCCTCTTTAACTTTTACGCCCCTCTCTTTCCATCTGCCCAACAGGATTTAAATATTTGGTAAAAAATTGAGTGGTATAAATTAAAATATTAAAATTATTAACAATACTAATCAAATTTTTACAAAAATCTTACACTTTTTTTATTAAAATGTCCAAATTGAAGCATTAACCCCCTCACCATCCCTTAAAGAAACATTAAAATGAATGAAGGTGGTTATTTTCGGTTTCGTCATCCTAGAAAACCTGTAAATCAATACCCATATCGATAATATCAATTTTTAAATATGTGATCCTTTAATTTTTACACCCTCCCTTTCAACCTACCCAACAGGATGAAGATTTTTGATCAAAAATTAAGTGATATAAATTAAAATATTAAAATTATTAACAATTCTACGCAAGTTTTTATAAGTATAACACCCCCTTAACCCCTTAGGGGCACCTTAAAACGAATGGAAATGGTAATTTTCGGTTTGGCCATTGTCGAAAACCTATAAATTGATATCAATGATGATTATATACAACAAATTAAAATTTAAGATAATATAAACCACTCCAGTTTTTACCCCCCCCCCCCCTTCCCACCAGGCCTGCACAAGTTTTGGGAGAAGAGTTGCGGGTCAAATTGCCTGTTCTGGTCTAAACAACAACTGTGCAAAGTTTGTTGCTTTTATCACAGAACGCCGCTTTTTCGCATAATCAAGTCAAACATGTAGCGTATTTTGACTTTGTTTCGAACGCGTTACGTATACCGATACGGATGCGTTGAAATATTTACTTTAAGTGTCTTTTGTCCCTGAAACCGTGGGTATCGCTATACGGTGTCGACGCGGTAAAAACCTGATGTCACGCAAAACATAGGGTTTTTGGCCACCTTAGCGATCAGTCACAGTTTTAGGTTTTTAAACTGACTTTCATTTTTTTTTAAATTTAATTACATTTATTCAATAATGGAAGCTCTGAAAGAAAGAGTTTGCAGCATTAGGTTTATTAGACTGGTTTAATCAAAATATGAAAATTTCAGAAGCTGTGTATATTTTCCCAAAGCCTTTTTATTAACTTCAGTTCTCCTATCAATACACGGTCAATGGAAGCTGCATGCCTCTTTCATATAGAAAAATTCATAGTCTTGATTTATATGAAAGGGAAAATTGATTGCCCCGATAAAACCTGTAATAGGGAAACATTTTCCTCAACCTATGCTCGTATTGATTGCATCAATAAGTAAAAAAGCTTTTTTCGATTGCCGAATTTTGGCCAATAGATAAAGTTTTATTTAAAAGGTAAAACGGTGTTTTAAAAATAATATTTAGCTACTAGCGTTCGTATAAGTGCACCCTTACGCACGCATTTGTGTGCATGTGCGTTTTTTACCAATTTTTTTAGGTCCAATTCGACTTTTTAGATATATTTTTCAACTCAAATATATAGGAAATCCAAAAAAAACAGTTTCTTGCTATTGCCATACCTAAAAATTAAATATAATGTTGTCTAGACGGGTTTTACGCAAATAGGAAAAATTTTGTACCAGATACGTGCCAAAAGCCCTTGACGGCTTGCCCAAACTCCGGTCCGCTTCATATGTGCAACTGCCGTCGCGTGCGAAAAACTATCACTTTCCGCACTTGTCAGGTAAATAAGTATTACTATTGCGCGGGCATGCTTCTATTGAAAAAGTGAAATTTTATTCACCGATAAGATTTAAAATAAAATACGTGCTGGTATTTAGGATCTCAAAAACAACGGCCCTAAAGAACTTTGACGTTTTTACAGAATTGGTCAAAAATTATTTTTAGTAGATGGGAAATAGATGGGAAAATTATCGATTTTTTTTTTCGAAAGTATGTTGGTTTAAAAACTGCTGCTACTGAGTGTTTTTTTGTATTGCGGACCCCACTGATTCCAAATTTGCAATCGAAATTTAACCAACTCTAAAGCCCGCTTGATATAGAGCAATAAAACGTGAATTGCATGCAAGTCCTCTCTACCTATCTCGCTTTGTTGAGCTCAGTAAAGCAAGAAGAAAATGTCTTGCATGTAATTCATGTTTTATTGCTCCATTTCAAGTGAGCTTAATAGTTTTTGAAACATTGGTAAAAATTTATCGAAAATACCGACCATTTTCAGTGAGCCGCAAAAACTTACAAATCGAATTAGACCTGGGCTAATTATTTTATTGGGAAATTAAAACAACAAAAGCGCCCTCTAACCCAAAGCCCCCAACTATCCTAAAGCCCCCGATACCATGGCAACTGCAGGTGTTTTGGCAACAAGGGTCACAGTGAGGCAGAACAGTATTTTTACGTTTTCTGACAGAAAACCATTCGAGGTTATGTTTATCTTTCAAAAATATTTTTTCAACCACTTCACGCCACTCCGCGTGTGCGGTCGCCCGCCGAAAATGGCCTAGCGCTGCGCGGGCATTACCCCGAGTTTATCAAAGAACCAAGAGAATTTTACTGGCTCGCTGGAATTATTAATTCGGCGCCCATAACCCCTTATATATTTTTTTAATTTAAGTTATGTACAAGGTCTTAACAGTAAGTTATGGACTGAGGGACTTAATTTGTATGGTACCTAATTCTACATATGTTAATATTAGTCAACCCTTCAAAAAGGAAATACATATTTATTATATATAGGTATCTACATAAAATGCTTGTTTTGCAAAGGAAGAAAGGCGGATTCAGAGTTCTGTAAGGTAAGTGGTATGAGGTAAGATGCAAAATAAACAATAACACACGCATGCTGCTCTTTCCACATACCGCTTGCGGCTTACGGAACACTGTGAACAGCAGCATACGATTGCTGTAGTTATCTCTGAATCCACCTTAAAAGAATCTAAAAGGAAAAGACATTACACACTAAGAATGAGTACCTAACAAGGTTACCTGGTCACTTGTAGTTATTTCAAGAAAAAACCCTTATAAGTAAAACTTATCAAAAAATGCATAGTCTTACCTTAAGTCTCTGCTTTCTTTTATTTTTTCTTGATGTTCTTCCAATTTATTGATATCCATTCCATATTTTCGGGGTCTTTAAACACACCAAGGGGCACATGTATTGTATTGCATTTAGCAGAAACCGAGGCGCACACACAATAGAAAAACTTATTGTTTTTGTTTGAAAAATCAAAATAAATACGCGGTCACATGGACCTAGAAAGTTATTTGCGCCGTGGTACGGTACAACGGCGGTAATGAAGGTAAGGCAAGTTCGGGCTACAGCAACGCATGATGACTTACACAGACGCGTGCCAGACCGCACACACTTTAGGAAAAAAGCGAAAGTAAAAAAAACTTATGTGCTTTAGCGGCGCAGAATGCGAAGTAAAAATAATTAACCTAACCCCAAATTTTTGACCCGGTGCTATAAAATCTCTGGTGTCCCACTGTGGAAAAACATAAATAAACTCTTCGCGTTGCCATGGAAAATAACTGCAATGACGTAAAATTTTGCAAAAAAATCAGGTCGCCACAGTTAAATTGATTTCCCAATAGAGTATAGGAAAAAATGTCACAAGAACTGTCCAATCCGCTACTCTTTGAGGATTTTTTACATTTGCATCTGGAATTAATGAAGATTTTGACCATCTTTAAAAAGTGGTACCTCTCTGTGCACGACAGAGACGTGTCTATATGGCAAATGTCTAAAATCGAATACAGTGCCGCACATAAAATTTTGGCGGGGGCTGTTAAAGATGGGGAATTTTAAAAACCATGTGCTATCTTGATTTTTAACGAAATGTCATTTTGATAAAAGTTTCATATAGTCTGATGCTTGAGCGTTTCGCAGAAGCCAAAATCACAAAAGGGTAATTCTACGCCATAGAGGACGTAACGATCGTTACACTATTTTACAGTGAATTTGTGTAGGCGTAATGTTATATACAACTTTAAGTTCACACATGTTAAACTAAAGAAATATTCAACTTTCATTATTAGTTACGACTTCGTGGACAATATTTTTAACGTATGAGTAGCTGGCTTGAAAGTTATAAAACCATAGTTTTAGTGTAACGACCGTTACCGTAGAATTATCCAAAATTCAAAATTACGGTAGCAAAACCATAGCCAAAAAAAAAATGTACAGTTTTTCTTGGCTCACCTTATATGTTGGGTACAAAGAACAATCAGTTGTAATCAGCTATGTTTCAGATATAGTAAATAAATACTTTTTTTACGATCGTGTGGGAAATGGCTCTTCTCACACTGTTTGCCGTGCGGAAAAACACATTACCCGCACTAGTGCGGGAAGAGTTAACAAAGGTAAAACTGTGGTGATATATATGGGGTACAAAGAAACATGCATTCTAATCAGCTATGTTTCAGATAATTTAACGTTTATACTCGCTCTATATACAGAGTGCTTCAGGCTACTGCGAACATAAGTCGGAAGAAGTCGAATTTGCCAGTGTACGTACATGCAGGGACACCGCACACCTATCAGTGGAGCAACCAACACTCAGGCTTGCGATCACCGTTCGCGTCTTGCGTTTAGTATTCCTCTAACCACGTTGCAATGTGAAGTGTAATCCATGAAACCGGAATTTGGTCAATAAATACGCAAATTTTGATAACGTAATTTTCTTGTTTTTTTTTCACTGATAAATTAGAGCGTTTTATTTTCAACTGCTCAGATTTATCACTAACAATGTATTACAATGAAAATAATAAGCAGAAACAAAATAAAAGCAAGACCTCAAAATAAAATAATAAAACATTCTAAAAACCAAAAACATTCTCCCAGTCAAAAAAAAAAAAATGTTGGAAAAGTCCTCCTCGCTCTGCTAGACAATATCCGAGCAATATTATAAAAACCCCTTCTAACGTTTCCAAGCATGTTAGGGGTGATAGTTTGAAAAGCTTCTTCAATTTTATTCCAAAGTTCTTCCAAATTATTAGCCCTTTCATGCCCGTAAACTTTATTTTTGATATAACTCCACACATAGAAGTCATAAGGAGCAAGATCGGATGATCGAGCTGGCCATAAAATAGTTCCCCGTGTACTTATAACCCGATTAGGAAATACATTATCAAGATATAACAACTGCCTAACAGTTGGAATAATATGCTGCTGCAGTAGATCCAAGAATCTGGGAACATTCAAATTACCGTCAATAAAAAATGGACCAATTACGTGTTGGGGATACTGTGTTCTTATGTCAAAATACAAATGCAAATTTCCCTCGACCAATATCGAACGTGTGTTGGGTTATGACGATTCAATAATGGAAAAGTACTTTCATATGTGAAAAGAAAGTTTTTATCACGATTAGCCCTTTTCATCATTGTTTCGCAAAATTCCATATGACGATAGTTGTCCTCCGGAAAATTTGATGCGTTTTGTAAGAATGATAACCATTCTTTTTGAGAACACGTAAGACAGTAGCTGAAGACGTATCAACTACTTCGGCAATTTGGTGGCTAGTTAAGCGCAAATCATCACATCTCGTACTTCCTGCTCGTCATTCAAAACAGTGAGTTTTTTATGGTTTCTTGGCGCTACACAACCAAACTTTTCAAAATTCTGCACAAGCCTATAAATCGTTGATAAACTATGTTCTGGGCGATTTACAAAATTCTCTAAAAAAAGTTCTTGAATAAGTCTCAATGGTCTGCCTTGATAGTACCATTTGACCATCTGCACTTTTTCGGCAACTTCGTAGAAATCTATTTTTAGTTTTAAAAATGTTTTATTTCACTTAAGAACTTATCAATCTGTTTCTCGAGCAAGGCAGAAATAAAACAAAACCATAAAAACAAACGAAATTTCAAAAAGTTAACACGGAGAGAGAGAAATAAATATATTTTTATGCAATCATGTGGGATCGTGTGGGAAATGTCCCTTCCCACACTGTTTGGAAAAACACATTTCCCGCATTAGTGTGGGAAGAGTTAACAAAGGTAAAACTGTGGTAATATCTATTGGGTAGAAAGAACCATCAGTTCTAAGCAGCTATGTTTCAGGTAGGTGACCGTTAAATCTCGTTAAATATAATAAATAAATACTTTTTTCTATGATCGTGTGGGTAATGGCGTTATCGGAGTTATCGTTAACAAAAGTAAAACTGTAGTGATATAACATCTGCGACGTCGAATCTCGCATTGTTGATTTATCAGAAAGTGATGATTGACGTTAACAACTAGCTTTAAACTGTCAGATTGTGAGATTGTGTGAAATAAATAGGATCACAAAATTCTGCAAGATATTCTGCATTCCCTTCTCCGAATGTAGCTGCTTTAGAAGTTTTGTTTTAGAACACCTGCGGAAAGAATTTTTCGCACTTGTTAGGAAAATAGCTATTTAAAACAACAAAAATTTAGTTCTTTGGAAAAACCAAATATTTGTTTCAAGCATAAGAAACAAATATTTATTTGAAGCATAAGAAACAAATATTTATTTGAATCAATTGCTCCTGTTTTTTTGAACTGTTAAAAAACTTGGTAAAGAAGAATTATTATTTATTACTAGTATTATGTGACATACATAAAGAACGATTTATAAGGAATAGAATTTAACGTGCCGCCAGTGGATCAATTTCCTGAAAATCATCAATTTTTAAAAGAGTTTGTAAATAGTTGGTCTGCCTAAGATCAAGATTTTAATTTACGCGCTCTTCTTGGCGAGCCTGGTTTATCTCCCGATTTTATCGCCGAAACATTAAATGAAAGAGATGCATCAATTGTGTTTAAAGGCTGGTGGGTCTTTAGAATGCTGTTAAGTCATGAATGTCAAACAAGATTATTATTCCTGTACTGTTAAACGCACATAATTTGTGAAAACTTTTACGCGAAAAAATTTTAGACCAAGAAAGAGCGTTAGCTTTCAAAACAGGCTAATTTTTCCGGATGAGGCTAGATTTTTGACAGATGTTAGTTTAACCCTATAGTGTTTTGTAAAAAAAGATTCTCTCTGAGGGATACTTGCTCTCTTCGTCATCTTAGATTAAAGATGATCGAAAGAGGTATTAGTCAAAAAATCATTATTTCTTATTTATTGGCTCATTTTTCTTAAACAAATTTTTATATATTTAGCCGTCTTTTGAAGTCTTTATAAATACTTCGTATTTTTTACGTTTGTGTAGCGGAAAAAAGCATTTTCTTGAAATCATTACTTTTTTACGTGTTTTTTGAGCACAAAACGTATACAGGGTCTCCCATTTTCGATGGGATTCAATGTTATTGAAGATAGTGAGAAGCGGTTTTTTTACTTTTTTGAGCTTTAAAAAATGGTATAACAGGTTTATTCCTTCCCTTGTAGTTCTTGAGCTACAGGGGAAAGTTGAAAAATGGTCGGAATTACCAATTGGTGATATCTCCCTTAATTAAAATAAAAACATGTCTGTGACAACTTTCTAAGGTTCAAAATGTTTTCATTTATATTTTAGTTCCTTTTTAAGTGTGTTTGATATTCAAATATCATTTTTTTTATTTTGAAGTTTTGATCCCGAAAAAATCATCTTCAGTATATTTAACTACTATGTAGTAGGCCTGAAAAACCAAGATATATTATATGAACATACCGGGTGAACCGAAAAAAACTGGACAAATTGTTTTTGCTATAACTTTACCAATTTCAATAAAACAAAATGAAATGTTAAGACAAATAAGCCTTCTGAGAAAAAAAAAACATTCGCTTTGCCACCATATTTAAATCCAAGATGGCGGAGAAAATCAAATACTTACCTTTTTAAACCCTTTTTTGTTATATGTTGTCATTTTTTTCTATATACTTTGTTTTGTATATCGAAAAATAACATTTATACCTAAATTTAAAAAAGTTTGAAAAAAGGGGCGCATTTGATTTTAGGCGCCATTTTTGATTTAAATATGGCGGCAAAGCGAACGTTTTTTTTTTCAAAAGGCTTATTAGGGCTTATTGGGCGTTACTCTATAAGGTTTTACCATAATAAGGGAAAACCGTATTTTATTTAGGTTGAACCTTAACCATACTTAAAAAAAGTGTTATTGGAAGTCGTATTACTTTTCCTTATTCCTAACCTAAAATTTCTAACCTTGTAGGGATTTTCCCTGATAAATTCTCATCTCATATCATCGTCACTGTAGCTGTAGGTTTCTCCAATTTATTAATTTTTTCACATAAATTTTAAAAATCCACAAGACTGTTTTTGTTTATAAACAAAAAAACTACAAATGCAAAGAATATTAAAAAGTCGTGTCGAAAAACAAACCAGCCATCACTATTATCCGTGTAAATTGAGGTTATATTTAAAGATAAGGGACGTACGGTAACTGTAACGAATTAAGGGAACACCGTATTTTATTACGGTTCTCTTAATAAAAACTCAAGTCACGCGCATGCTCAGATGTCAAATGTCAATTTTCCTTAATAAGGGAACGCGAAAATGTACGCCCAATAAGTCCCTATTTATCTGATTATCTTATCAATACACTTTTTTTATTGAAATTAATAAAAGCTAATTTAAAACAACAAAAATCGTTCAAGTGCTCTCATATTGTCAACATATCTTCAAAAACATTTCAAAACAGTAAAAAGTAGAAACGTTGAAGTGGTTGGTCGTCGGAAAGATTTTCTCAAAGTTGTATAGTTACAACGATTTACAAAACTTAATCAACACACAATTGTGAAACCTTCAAACTGAAGGATCTCATATTTTTGCACCTCAAAAATCAAAAAAATTATTTCCAAATATAATTTTTAAATATCTGGATTACCAATTTAAAATTTCATTTCGCTTTAAAGCAAATAGGTAATTATAAAATGAGCGGTAATTTCAAGTGGTCGTTTTTTAATTTTCAGGACGTTTTTAATACAAAAAGACTGCTTTTTCAAAAAAAAAATAAAAAAATAATAAATTAATTTTAACGTCAAATTTGGATTTGTGAACATAAACAAAAATCAGCTGGACAATCAATGACTTCAAAAAAAATGACGTCGCTAAAAATGCGTTGACCGTTCTATTCAAGGAACCGTGCCACGCAAATACATTAAGGATTTTCGATTTACAATTGGTCCTGGTTCATGATGTCACAGTTCCAGCCTGAGAGGTTGGTTTGGCACTTTGGTTGCAAACATAACGCCTTACATTTTGCAACATTATTATAAATGACGTCTTTATTTTAAAACCGCTGTCAAAATAATGTCAACCAGAACCAGGACCAATTCTAAATCGAAAATCCCTATTGTTGTTAAGGCTATCCGGAAAACGTTACGAACACCCACTGCAGACCAGCACAGGAATCAAATGACGTCATTATATCGTCGAGTAAATTTCAAGATCTGCACCTAAACACACGTTGTCCAGAAGGCGATATTTAGAGTAGTTACGGTACGACTGAGTTTTGCATCAAAAGGCAGGCATTTTTGAGTCACAATGACTAATAGTGCATAAAATTGCTACATGGGTAAGGTAAATTAATCCTTATAAAAAAGGTTTTTTCCAGAAATTATAAACGAACTAACTACCAATTGCCACAAAATGGTACTTTCTGTGAAAAATAAATTTTATGCACAAACGGGCGTTAAAATGCCTTTTACCGCCCGTGTTTTAGAGCCAGGTACTTTAACGTCCTAGAGCTCACTTAACGCGCCCACGAGCATTAAATTGATTTTTGCTGAAATTTGATAGTAATTTAGATTTTTCTGTTTGGCTTACATTTTGTTCGTTCAAAACAAAGAGATTTTTTTACCTAGATATGTTTCTTTCTAAGTTTTTTCATAGATGTAACAGCAATGAAAAGCAAGCTTTGTTTTATTTTTTCAATTTTTATTTCAAGAAAAATATTAAACAAATTATAAAATTATAGTTACAAATCAATCCAACTTAGAATTAAATCGTTCTTCCGCTTCAAAAAAGCTATGAGCTTTGAGAATTTACTAATGTCGACGTTGTTATTCAAACTAATATTGGTCTTCAACATACTGTAATAGCTCCAAAGGGAAGACAGCATGTTTCGTTTCGCGTTTTCGCTAAAGTACGCCAGCAAAGTGTCTTCTTTTAGGTTTAGGCATTTCGCGGACAAAAGGTCCTTCTTTGCATCTTCGACGGCATCCAGTATTTCCCTGGGGAGACTTGGTAAACTGATATCCATTGAAATCGCGAAAACAATGCAGTTTGTATGAAAATTTAGAAGAAACTTCTCAAGTGACGCTCAGTTTGTTTATTTGATTGCTACGTATTGCTAGGAGCATTATTCAATTTTTTTGTCAGATTGATTGATTAAAAAGTGACATGAATAGACTGGCCGCCCGCTTATTGACAGTGATTCGTGTGTTGTTAAAAAATTAGAGAGCTTTAGACCAACAATTTTTTTTTGTGGAATGATTCATGAAGTCTTTTTTCTCCTAAAAAACACGGTCTTTAAGACCTAGATACATAAATAACTATAAACCACCCCTCATATTTTTGACGTATTCATCATTTGCCATTTTGGAACCTGTGACAAAATATTATTTTGATAGCATTTTCTCCTAAAATTTGATATATTTTGAGGAAAAAGTGGGTTTTCAGTGGTACCTTGCAATAAAAATACAAAGTAATCAATTAATTTGTGTTTTTTGAAAATTTGTTTTAAAATTTAGTACCCTCACAGCTCTAAATATTTAGACCTAGAGGGGGTACTATTTTAAACCTTAGTAAATCAAACTGTGTTAAATTTTCCATTGGACCCATAATCACCCTGTACATATGCAATTAACGTATTTAATTTGGCTCATTAATTTTAAAAGTAACATTAATTTTCTTATAGGTTGCGAATGTACATATTTACGTTTGCATAACTCCATTTGAGTAAAAGCAGAAAACAATATAATTTTATTCATTTGTTATTTTAAATATATTTCAATAGAAATTTTGCAACATCGATTTCGATAAATTTCGCTTGAATTTACTCGTCTATAATTTTAAATTAACCTTTGTTTAACTTAAAACAAAAGGTAAATTTAAACATTTTTAGTTTATTTTAAAAAGTAATGGATTAAACCTGCCGAGTGATTTTAGCCTTAATTTGCATCCATTTAATTCTTGGCAATATTAAATTTGTTTATTTGGTCATTATTTTGTGTTTTATTTTAAGTGTAGTTTTTGCGCATTTTGTAATAATATGATTTTAAAAATCTGGAAAAAAAATTAAAGTCTCGTTTTCAAAATCCGTAAGTCCGCCAAGATAGATTCTGTTCTGTGTTTTTTTATTTCAATCAAGTGTCGAGTTTACTAATAGATACTGTCTTTCAACAAAAGGGCACCAAATACTTTTTAAGGTATTTTTTTACTTTTTTTATGTGCAAAACTCTTTTTCGCTATTTTCGCCCATCAGTAGAATAAATCCCTTCCAAAGGTTAAAACTCACCCCAAAAATTTAAATAGAAACAACAAGCAATCATAATTAAGTTTTCTTAATAAAAAGTGTCATTTTTTCCGCCTTAGGAAATTCGACCCTCATGTGCCAATTCGGATCCTGTAAAAATTGATTTTTTTTTTAATTACCTTTACAGTGCAGAATCAGTAATATTATAATAAAATAATAATATGTTTAATAACATAAAAAATACAAATTTGCATTGTCTGAGAACAATTTTAAATATCTTTACAAAAGTAAATTAGAATACCACCAGAGGGAGTTAATGCTTTTTGGCAAACGTGGGGTCAGAAAGAGTTTGAGGAAGTATCAAGATGCGAGTTTGTGATTAGATTGAGAAGAAACAAGAACCATTAAAGCAACATTATGTAGGTAGGGTGGGATACTTTGGAATTTTATTTTTCATAACTCGAAATCAATAGCAATTTTTTTTCACTGAATGTTGCATGCATCCTTCCCGAAAATAAATTGGTGCAAAACTTCTAAAATCGATCAAGAATTAACGAGGCACTGGGGCATTTGTTCTTGGTGTATTTTTTCCATATTTTGCTATTTATTGTTTAAATTAATAGTTATTTATGGTACTAGTGTGTTATGTTGAAAATAAGTCACGCGAGAAAGATTTATACCACAAGGCCGTCTCAATTGACTTAGGAAACATAACACATGAGTGGCACACAATGTTTTATCCAACAAGTGGAAGGAATCGTTTTTTTATGAGATAATATTTAATAAGCTTTGTAATCAAATCAAAGCTACTTGCGTCTCAGTACCCTGTAAATGTCGGAAAGACTTGATAGTGATT
This sequence comes from Oxystoma pomonae, assembly GCA_963921995.1. Classification (NCBI taxonomy): domain Eukaryota; kingdom Metazoa; phylum Arthropoda; class Insecta; order Coleoptera; family Brentidae; genus Oxystoma; species Oxystoma pomonae. Next base: position 71,500,857 of record OY998166.1, on the reverse strand, counting down.
CTTTTTACATTTTGGTCAAAGTAGGCTGTTTGTTTGTTTGTCACGGGCATGAAACGTTGTTAGCAAATGTTTAAATAAATTTTGATACTTGTCAGTTTTCCCTCTAGAAAAGGGAAGCTTTTTTGAAGAAAAAAACGTATAAAAAATGGAGGAAACCGATTAAAATTACGTTTCTGCGATGCAGCGATGCAGATTTTGACAGAAAAGTCCCGGAAGTCCACAGAAAATGCAGAATTTACAAAAACTGAAACAATATTGAACAGAAAATAAAACGTCCGAAACGAAATATGAACGAAAGTAAAAAACCCAGAAAATAATGGACACGACTATAATTTTATAGAATTTTAATTTACTTGATCCTTAAAAGACACGAATACAATTTTACCGATTATAATTTATTTAAGTTTTCTGGCTGTCTAACTGTCTATCAAATCTTGTAATTCATATTTGACACACTTCCCGTAAACCGATTTTAATATTACCTATGAAAAAATTTGGGGGTAGGGGGTAGTTGAGGGATGTAAACGAGGTAAATTATTACAATATCACTACATATTTCGACTCTTCCCTGCCGTAAGCCTGTCAACGTAGCAATTGAATTCGTGGCCATCGGTCCAAATCATTTTCGGTTAGATTAGGGTTCTTGAATATCGTGGTTCGGCGTTATTAGGTTTCTATTAAATATTTTTTGTTAAAAATATTATCTGACATTTTGTGTTTCCATAAAAATATGTTTTGTTTAAATTTAATTTTAATGCATATATTTTTCTAGCGATTCGATTTTCCCGTCATTTCATTTTCGAGACAATTTTTTTCGTACCAATTATTTTCTTTCCTTTTTAAATTGTGACAAATTATGTTCGAGTTTTTTATAGGGATCCTTATTTCCAGTATTTATATCAAAAGAGAAATATAGCTTTTTAGAATTCACATTGATAGTGAAATTAAAGGAAAACGCTAACGATTTATTCGAATTTGAAGTCATTAAAAAATTCGTTGGTTCATTCGACCCAGACGCTCCCAAATTAAAATTCTATAAAATTATAGTCGTATCCATTATTTTCTGGGTTTTTTAATTTCGTTCATATTTCGTTTCGGACGTTTTATTTTCTGTTCAATATTGTTTCGGTTTTTGTATATTCTGCTTTTTTGTGGTCTTCCGGAAATTCTCTGGAAGTTGCATGCATCCTTCCGGAATATAAAAATGTACAGAACTTACTGAAATCAATCAAGAATTACCGATGCGCTGGAGCATTTGTTCTTGGTATATTTTTTCCATAATTTGATATGTATTGTTTAAATTAAGCAAAATTAAGTCTTTACTTTGGCCATAATTGGCGATTTTAATGAATAGTCAATAAAAGTTTTGTAAATTCGAGAATGGCGCACTTTGACCTAGTTCAATTATTTTTAACCTTATTTTATAATCAATTTTTAAAGGTTAAATATATTTTTTTGATGCAGAAAAATGTTCCTAGGGGTGAAAAATTTCCATTTTTGAAACTGTTTACCATCTTGAATTTTTAAAAAAATTAATCTGTAACACTTGAAAATGTTATTTGTTTTTGTAATTTCAATTTATGGTACGGTCTTTACGACACCATTTTTTGTTTATGTTCACAAAATTATTGACAAAACGATACAAACACTCAAAAACGAAATAAACGCAATTAATAGACTTTTAAGTTCTTTCTCGTCGTCTAAAAATATCGTAAAATTCTTTTAAAAAAAGCTATATTTGTCTTTTAAAATGCTACTTTTCATTTCCAATTTTTATTTATCTAAGCCAATATAAATTTTACGACTTCAGCTGCTGGCAGCTTACTGTTTTAAAAGTTTATGCCGCTTAACGCGTTCCTTAAAAATAGAGACAATAGACACTTAAAGTAAATATTTCAACGCATCGGTATCGGTATACCTAACGCGTTCAAAGCAAAGTCAAAAGTCAGCACATTTTTTACTTATTTATGACATGTTTTGATCGAGGCCCGCTTGTTTGGTAGATGAGATGATAAACCAGCTCATTGCGTACGTTTGTGAGTCCGTAACGTTACGTAGATCTCTCCGTACGCAACGAGTGAAATCAGATGTTCCAACATCGTTCGAAACGTGGCATGAACAAGTCAAAAATGTACTGAATTTTGGCTTTGTTTTGAACGCGTTAGGTATACCGATACCGATGCCTTGAAATATTTACTTTGGGTGTCTATTTAACAATTAAACGCGTTCACAACAACCCAAAATTTATGCCACGTTTTGAACGAGGCTCGATTTTATGGTGGATGCGATAGTAGAACAGCTGACTGCACTCGTTGTGTATGTCGAGATGGACCATGATGGACGTAACGTGGCGACCACAGTCACGCACGCATCGATTGCAATCAGCTGTTCGGTCATCGCCTCCACCATAAAATTGAGCTTCGTTCGCAAAATGGCGTTAATGAGTCAAAAATATAGTGCCGTTTGGCTTTGTTTTGAAGTTGTTAGGTATTATACAGTGGCGGTCCCTGCCATTTGGGGGGAGCGATTTCGGTACGAAAAAAAAACTAGAATAAAAGCGCTTTTATGAGGAACATATCAATATGTGCAAACAAAACTTGTAAGTACAAATGTGGATTTGGCCTTAAATCTAGGAGTTGGGGGGGCACTCAGATTTTAAGTTGTTAATTTTATACATTTTCCATAAAAAAATTTTTTTAAGAACATTGCACTAAGAAATGCACTTTTTGATTTAAATTAAAGTAAAATTGTAAATATATCACTGGTTTCAAAGCGCAGCAGGCGAAAATTTTTAGTAAAATGACACTAGAAATGCCATTTTTAACTCAAAATTAAAGTATTACTGTAAATATCATAGGTGTTACAGCGCCGCAATTTATGCCCTACTTTTGATTTTGTAAATGTTTTCGTAAAAAATTTAAATCTAGGGAGGGGAGGGGATAATTACCCCCATACCCCTCTGAAATCCGCGCTTAAGTAACTACGTATAATTTTTTCAGTTATAAAAACATAGATAACAAATAAACCACAAGCAAAATCTAATAGATAAATACTACAATACGGGCCCAGTATGTTTTGATTTAAGCTTTTGTCTACTTCTGACCAATATTGTTTCCAAATACTGACTTATCCCAATAAAAGTTCAAAAATTTGTGTTTTGGATTAATTAAACAGTTTATAGTATTAATTGGAAACGACATTAATTAATTTTGCGTTGATTTTGGCTTCACGTTGTATAAAACTTGGTATTAATATGTTCAAGTCAAAAATACTTAGTCTCGTTATTGAACATTGATTTTATGTCCGAAATGATTTTGTCTAAAACTTCTTTATAAATAGAAACTATATAATACTGTTATGTATTTCCAATATCGTGGTTTTAGTGGTAAGTCTTTCATGTGTTTGTTTATTCTTGGTGTGACGAATTGAAGGTCAAACTGTCCCAAAATACTGTGAGGGATTCTAGAATGTCTGTAAAGGCCCGTTCTGCAATTTCTCGTTTTATCTCCAGACTTCAGACTTACCACCAGCATTTTTGTTGTCTACTTTTTTGCAAAGGAAGGGGGGCGATTCCCCCCGCCCCCCTCTAGCTAAAAGTACCTAATTTTTATTTTGTGTTAAATAACATTATTACTTGTTTAGGGTATTCCTATTTTTACAGACCGTCTATTGTATGCAAAAGAACTTATGTGACAAGTAAGTTTATCGTAAGTTGCATTCTTTATCAGGTCGCTAAATTATAATATATGGTGTGCCAAAAAAAACACACTTTTCAAAATGATTATAACATATCGGGAAATTGCATTTTTTAACTAAACCAGAGTTTACCTGTAAAATCAAGCTTATTAAGAAAAAATCTACTTGTTTAAATAGCAATAACTAGTAACAAAAATTGATCGATTTTAAGAAGTTTAAACTTTTTAAAAAACACAGGCCTCAAAATTTATAGAACTTGTGTCAAAAATGATATTTGTTAAAAATTCAAGATGGCGGACTTATATAAAAAAACCAGGCATTTTTGACGCCTAGAGAAAATACGTTATCTGCAACACTGTATTCAATCTCAAACATCGGTTATAAATCCACATCGTTGACAAGCACACCAATGAAATATTTTTAAAACTATAAGGAAGTTTTAAATCTTTATTTCTTGTACGAATTTTTGTAACCGATCTTTGAGATTGAATACTGTGTCGCAGAAAAGGTTTTTTCTAGGGGGGTGAAATATGCCTATTTTTTTAAATAGGTCCGCTATCTTGGATTTTTAGTAAATGTCAGTTTTATAATTAGTTCTATAAATTTTAAAGCTTGTGCCTTTTAGAAAGTTTAAACTTATTAAAATCGATCAAATTTTGAAAAAATTATTGCTATTTAAACAAGTAGATTTTTTCTTAATAAGTTTGATTTTGCAGGTAAAGTCTGGTCTATTTGAAAATTGCAAACTTCCTTATTTCTTGTCTGAATTTTTAAAATGATAAATCGATGTGCTTCGAAAAAATGGGACTTCGTAACCGATGTTTCAGATTTATTACAGTGTCGCACACAAAAAAATATCTAGAGGAGTTAAAAATGCCTATTTTGCAAATAGGTCCGCCATCTTGGATTCTTAGAAAATGTCAAGTTTGACATTGATCCTATAAATTTTGAAGCCTTGGCTTTCTAAAAAGCAACATACTATTAAAATCGGAGAATTTCCCGTTAAGTTATAATAATTTTAAAAAGTGCGGTTTTTTTGGCATAGATATTTGTAAAGGTTGCTAAGATCCAGAACTAGTTCAATTTTGTTTAGTTAGTTTTGAAGATTATTATGTAAACGATTGAATGAATGAATCCTTTATTGAAAAAAAGTAAATATAACACATGCATAGAAAACTAAATAGTTAAAGAATTTGAACAAAGTAAGGGTTGCTACTAACGTAGTTTTACTACCAGCGCGTAGCTTTTCCTACTCTTTTCGGCCTACATGTTTTATATCAAAATAAAATAAAATACGGTATATCTAACCTAGCTTATAACTAATCACAGGTTTCACTTATAAGTAGTAAAATTATTATAAGAAAACAGGATAAATTCAAATTAGATATGAAACATAGTCAGAAGAAACTTTAACTATTAATTTCATGGTAGTGTAAAGTACCTCAATAATTAGGTAAATTTTTAATTATAAAACTCACCTTTTGAGCACTGGATATTTACCAAGGTATCATCAATCACTGCTTTTACATTTCTTATATCAATCGTCTGATTTAATAATTCTATTACGTTTTGAGAGGCAGGTCAGGAAACACATAAAAAAATTAATCAAGAGCTTACTGTTTGATCAACTAGCAAAAACATAGTTTTACTCACCGGGGGCCCTATGCCGCCCTCATATCATTCATACAACATCATCTGGTCATAATCATCTCCTTATATTTTATTTCAATGTAATACCGGTGTTTAGTTATTATTAGCTAATTATTCTTTCTTCGACATGTCACCCTAAAATTAGTAAAGGGGCTTCCCCCGGACGCTTCATTGCCGCTAAACAATTAGCATCCCAACATCCAAGTGGTAGGGTTGCCCTTCATGAACCCTTCCACCTTGATGTGTCATTCAGAAAGCATGTAAGAATCCCTCAAACTTACAAGTACCCATCTGAAGGAACGCCGGCGGGCACCTATGTCCCCAGGATTGTTCCATTAGTAGTGGACCGCCATATTGCCTACACTACTAGAATATATCTAGTGGCCCGCCATTTTGCCTACACTAGTCACTATCACACCATTTCACTTTCTACATATCAACTCATTATTATTCTCTCTTTATTAATTCAAACTCTATGATTTACTCTAAAATCACCACATGCTTAACTAAAGCTCTTTTCTCGTCTATGACCGAAAGTCAACTGTCTTTTAAAAACAAATCTTCATCTTTCCATTGCCTGCCTGCCTGCCCCGTAAGCAATAAATATTGTAACTCAAGTATTTAGGTTTTCAAAAGGATTTTAGATTATAATAATGAAAATAATACAAGTACGAATATATATTCCTGACTACCTAAATACTAACTAACAGGTTAAAATAAAAGTCAACGTCACAGTAGGTTTAACGGCAAAATAAAATTTTATAAAAAACCATCTTTTAAATTATTAAATCTTAGCGATTGAATATACTTTACAATATTTTTTAAATTTAGATTTATGGTTTATTAAATAACTCACCTACTTGGTTAACGCAACAAACAGAATTGCGAAGTAAGCTATCGTTTATCCATGGGAGTTGTGTAAAGAAACTAACTAAGTCAGTGTAGTTTTGGGTTGTCAAGAGGAGAAATAGAAAAAAAGGTCTGTCGGTGCGAGATCTGGTTTTACAAAAATATAAGTTGTACTTTTTAATATTTTTTCTAATAGCGTGCGGAAAATTTAACTTTATGGTACTTTTCCACACTCAACCAAAAATAAAATATAAATATATTGCTGTATTTTTAAAAATTTTCTCTTTTGTGTTAGGTAACCATTTTAGTCACGATAAATAAAGAATAACATTTTTAAAATTCCTTTTATTGGGTTAAATGATTACTTAAGTCAAGCGAGTAGAAAAGATATTGTACCTAACTCACGCGTAAAGTGACTTTTCCGCACTTAATTGCTGGCCGAACTTACATCTAGGTTTAAGTAACATTTTTATAGGTTCGATAAAATTTACTCATTCCGCCTTTTATTAAACTCATTTTCTAAATTACAATCTACCGTAAAACGTTCTACACTATTTTCGTATATATTATTTTATGCACATATTATTTAGAAGATCAATAATTAGATATAGTCGTCCGGCTTAGGTCCCCAATTATTCATTTTGTGCAGAAAGCATAAAATTTGGCACGCTTATTCTTTGGATAATTCTTTAAAATTTTCGTCGAGGAAATCAATGATCGGATGTATAGGAGCCAAGATGGCGGCGATTAATTCAAAATGGACGTTTATTTTTTTTAAAATTGTAGGTTTGCCATCAAAACAAGATTATACTCGAATCCTTATAATTCGAAAGAGAGGAATTGAAAAAAAATGGTTACATTGACGTATGATCTTCATCGTCCTTGAAAAGTGATATTTTATTTTAAAAAAATGAATTTTGAGACATTTTTTTTGATAATTTTTCATAATTTAGTAAGCCGCGACAGGTTTCCTGTTGTAATTTTATAATTTGGAAAGAACATCAAAATATCTTTTCTAATTGACTTTTAGCTTACAAGGTGATTGGTTTAGTTCTACCAGGCCAGTCAAAGTAAGATTTTTAAAAAAGCTACATTATCATCCGTATCTTTTTTAGTTTTTGAGAAAAAAATGTCAAATTTGGTACAATTATTACAAATATGAAGGACAATTGCTACTCTGAAATTTTTTTAAATAGGTGGCGCTGCGGATGACGTGGCATAAATTTTTGTAAAAATAATTTTTGTTTGGTATGGTCATTGGTCGCTTAATTTTTTTTTTGAGTATGTAAAAAAAACGGGTTTTTCAACGTTTTCTTCAATTCTTCCTAGCGACCAAAAATTTGGCTGGATATACACGTTGATGACTTTTGAGGAATTAGAAGGTGCCAACAAATCGACTCAGATATGAAATTCCAAATTCTATCGGGCCGTTTTTACGCTATAGGCCCGTAAAGTTGACCTAACATGTGTTTAGTCGCCCCGAATAGTACTCTAATATACCCTATTGTTCATTGTTCATTGTTGAAGCACAAAATTTGGTACGCTTACTTTTTTAACAATTTTTTAGGATTGTGGTCAAGAAAATTTATGTGCAGAAACTAAGTTGGCGGCGAATTCTTCAAAATGGCGGCCTTTAATCGAAAGTTACTTATCAAAAAAAATTATACTTGAATCTATAGAACTTAATGAAGAGAAATTTGACAATATTAGTTAAATTGACGTGACTTTCTTTATTATTTAGGAAACGTAGGAAAACATCCTGTGGGTGCCTAACAACATCTAATTAAATAATATTTAATCAGATTTAATACCGGATGTTTCTATGGCACGTCGTCCGCAGCGCCACCTATCCAAAAAAAATTTAGTTGATAAGGTAGCATTAACAAATCGTAACAATTTTGAAAATTCTACTTTAAAAAGTAAAAAAACACAGATGGTAATGAGGCTTTTTTTAAAAATCTTACTAAAGCAATCAAACTGTAAGCAAAAGGTCATTTAGGAAAGATGTGTTAATGTCATGTTAAAATTATAAAACAAGACCTGTCGCCGTTTTCAGAATTATAAAACATTTAAAAAAGAAAGGATCTGGATAAGTATTTTTGTTGAGTAAAATGACATTTTTCAAAGTCATCCATTCATTAAGTTCTATAGATTTTAGTATAATATAATACTTTCGATTTAAGACCGCCATTTTGAAGAATTCGCCGCCAACTTGGTTTTTGTACATCCGAACATAAATTTTCTTGACTATGACCCCAAAAAATTGTTAAAAAAGTAAGCGTACCAAATCTGAGGCTTTCCGCAACAAATAAACATTAGGGTACATTAGAGTACTATTCGGGGCGACTAAACACATGTTAGGTCAACTTTACTAGCGTAAAAATGGCCCGACAGAATTTAGAATTTCATATCAGAATCGATTTGTTGGGGCCTTCTAATTGATTAAAAGCCATCAATGTGTATATCCAGCCAAATTTGTGGTCGCTAGGAAGAATTGAAGAAAACGTTGAAAAACCTGTTTTTTTTACATACTCAAAAAAAAATTTAAGCGACCAATGAACTATTTAAAAAAATATGAACTTTTATCAAATTTAAAATCGGAAATTTGTGTGCCACGTCGTCCGCAGTTTAGAATATCAGTTGACCTTGACAATTGTAATAATCGTGCCAAATTTGACATTTTTTCCTGAAAAGCTAAAAAAGATACGGATGATAATATAGCTTTTTTTAAAAATCGTACCTTGACTAGCCTGGTATAACTAAACCACTCACTCTGTAAGCAAAAAGTCAATTAGAAAAGTTATTTTGATATTCTTTCTAAATGATAAAATTACAACAAACGACCTGTCGCGGCTTACTAAATTTTGAAAAATTATCAAATAAAAATTCTCAAAATGCATTTTAAAATAATAAAATGTCACTTTTCAAGGACGATAAAGGTGACATGTCAATGTAACCATTTTTTTTCAATTCCGCTCTATCAAATTGTATGGATTCGAGTAAAATCTGGTTTTGATGGCGAACCTACAATTTTTTTTAAAAATAGACGTCCATTTTGAAAAAATCGCCGCCATCTTGGCTCCTATACATCCGATCATCGATTTCCTCGACCAAAATTTTAAAGAATTGTCTAAAGAATAAGTGTGCCAAATTTCATGCTTTCTGCACAAAATAAACAATTGATTGCTATTTGGGACTTAGGCCGGACGACTAATACTCAGTAACATTTGCAAGACATAAAGCTATTACCCCCAAGCTCAATTCAATCAAACGGAGGTGCGATATAATAATATGGTGGGGACTGCCTGGTTTGATGCCTGGAATGTTTTTATCTCTTTTGATTTTTTATAACTTTATAAGTAGCATAAAATATTAGTTTTTAAATTTTTATCCTAATTTTTTTTTAAGTTATGAATTCAAAAATGAGTTTAACAAAAGATGGCATTAATAAATCTAACGGACCCAAACCTAAATATAAAATATTAAAAAGTACAATTTATATTTTTGTAAAACTACATCTAGAGGCAGCACCTCCATTATGGGTCCCTATAAAAAACCCGAAACCAAATTTGGCAGCAACATAATTTGGCAAATTTAAAAGAAAAGAAAATAATTGGTTCGAAAAAAATTGTCTCGAAAATGAAATGACGGGCTACATTAAAATGAATCGCAAGATTTGATAGACAGTTGGACAGCCAGAAACTGTAAAGTTAAATAAAATCGTCTAATGAAAAATCCCCATGTCATCTTCCAGGGCCTACAGCGTTCTAGAGATTTAAATTTGACGCATGCCCAATAGGGATTAAGGATCGGGCATATTATTTTCTATTAATTTGCGGGTCGCCTGTTTTTCGTTTCTGGACAATTATTTTCGATACTTTTGTAATTCTGATATTTTAAGCTTTGGGAAAATTCATGTCCTTTAAGGATCGAGTAAATTAAAATTCTATAAAATTGTATTCGTATCCATTATTTTGTGGGTGTGTTACTTTCGTTCGTATTTCATTCTATATTAAAAACCGGCAAACTCATTTATTTAAATTATAGTTATTGTGAGTAAAAGAGATGCAAGAGAAAACTTATTTTTTTTTGTAATTTCTCTCTTACTCAGTTTTTGCTATTGTTCGGGTTGGGTTGGATTGGGTAATACTTCGGAGCGAGCTACAAAAAGTTTTTTTGTGAAAGTGTAGTACAAAGTATAAAACTAATTTTATTAAAACATATCTCTGATGTAGCGCACTTCCCGTTTAAAAACAGATTTTGTGAAATTTTTAAGATTATTTGTTAAAGGGGGTCAGCAGAAAAAATAATAGTTGTGCTTTGCAGTGGCGTACTGACGGGGGGGCGTGGAGGGCGGTCCGCCCCGGGCCCCGGGTTACGGGGGGCCCTCTTGGTATCCCACATGTACAAAATTATCCAAAAATCTACTCTAAGTTATCCCAGGTACGAAAACCACATAGATTCTTATGAAATTTGGTGAGTTACTTTTTAACGATTCAACGATTTTATTAGATTTTGAAGTTTTTTTAACATACCTTATAAAAAAAACATGTAAAACCCGATAAAAGATTATAAAAAATCTCGTAAAGCTTTTCTAAGAAATTGAACGCGGTTTTTTAAGTTTTTTTGTGTTTTTACTTCATCATTCATGCATAAATAGGTAGGTATAAGATACCTAAAATGATAGAAAAAGATATCCGGTATTCCGGTACGCACAATCTCTCTCTCAGTCTGTCTAGCATCCGTCTAGAAGAGAAGTGCTTCAACCACAGATTTTCTATTTCAAAAAATGATCCAAGTTATAGTTTAATTTTTGTTTAATAATTTAAAACAGTATGTGTAGTCAAAAACTGACAAAATTGTCAGACATAAAATTTTACACTTGCTTATTTTATTACTCGAAGAAAGTTATTGTTCCTAAGGTTGAAATCCTAAAAAATATATTTTTGATTTTATTAGTTTTACCATCCGTTTAATTGTTTGAATCAACCATATTTCTAAATATATTACATTGATTGTTTGGTAATAAAAATTATTGTGCGTCTTGCAGTTGTTTAGATTTTCTTAAAATTGTTAAATATGTTTCAATTATTTTTTTAAATCTGAAACTATTTATTACATTATACAGTTTTTCGAAATTAAAATTGATTGCAAATTATTTGTTCTCCATAATGAGCTTATGAGCCAAGAACGGATAATAAGTGGCCAAAAACATCGAATTTAATGAAGTTATGCAAGTGTTTGCAACGGTAAATGGTAGAAAAATAGTATTTTCACAACTAATGGCTAAAATAGTGCTTTTTTTACAAGCGTTGATTTAAATAACGAACGCAGCGAGGTATTTAAAACAGCGAGTAAAAAAAAGCACAGTTTAGTCGCGAGTTGTTAACACTATTTTTTTTATACCTTTATCAAAAAATCCAAGAAAAACAGGAAAATTCTTTCAAAAATCTCGAACGAAGAGCACTTCTCGCAAGACGCCATCTTTACACTATAAATCAAGGCGGCTGGTAAATGAAATAACTATAATTTCCATAGCGATGCGCCTTTTTACTCGGTGACGTTCATTGTTATTGACATTTTAATCTTTGACAGTTTGATATTTTGACGATGTTTTTAAATGATTTTTTCGTAAATACTTGGTGAAAACTGGCGGAAATGGCTTAATTTTTAGGCAAGAATAATTAGATTTTCTCAATATTACTATTTTTCGCTATTTTTCTTTAATTTTCGGTAACAAACGGACAGAAATCTTTTTTTGCATCGGTAACCAAAAAAGCCATGCTTTAGTTATCTGCAGACACTTACTAAAATCATGTTTTTTGATAAAGGTATAAAAAAAAGATTTACTGAAATTAATTTTTTCAGCTTTTTTAGTTGACTTAAATTTCTTTTTTGCAAATAGGTACCTGTATATATCATATTTTTAAAAATTTTAGGATTTAATATTGTGTTTTTATCAAATAAAACTAAGATAAGTATATAGAAAAATGAGAGGGGGCCCCCATCTGAAGATACCGCCCCGGGCCCTACTTTTTCTCAGTACGCCGCTGGTGCTTTGTAGTAAAAATGATCCTTAAGACGAGCGTAGTATTTTTTTTTTCAAACGTCCGAAAAAAAGCCACTTTCCGTTCGATTTTTTGTACGGAAAATTCTACTTTGCAAGGCATGTTCTTTCGAAATATTTCCATTCGCAAGAAAGGACCTTTTTGTTATATTTTCCGATCCCATTTTTGGCCAAGTTGGCTGTGACTTCTTCTTGACAGCTTTTAGCTCTTGTTTTTTTCGCCAGAAATTTGTTTCAAAACTTTTGTTTACAAAAATGGACTCAGATCTATAAAACGAGTTGAATCCGGAGGAAATAATAGAAGAAGTGTCACTTTCGATTTTCTGCCTGAAAAATCCAAAGAAGGGCTACCAGCTGAACTTTGATGCGTTTACAAACTGGTGCGAATTAAAAAACGTTCAAAAAATTAATGAAGATGTATTGGTGGCATATTTTTCGGAAAAATCGACTACACATTTTTAATGCTCAAAGTAAGTATACTATAAATATAGGTAAATTAAGGACAAACCTAGAAATCTGCTTGTATTCATGAGTTGATTTATCATTATTTTGCTTGATAAGTTGGCCATGATCGACCATAACTGGTTGTTTGTCAGCACTGAATTAGCTGTGTTAAGCTAATAGGCGATACACTATAATTTTTCTAATGTTTTTTACAATTTTGCACATAAGTTAAAAGTACAAAAATCATTTTAGTTTTGATCAGTACCTTCTCCATACAGGCCGATCAACTCCTACCGATTTAGTGTTCTTTAATCCACCTTCGCCGGCGAATGTCGAGAAAAGAACACTTAGACGGTAGGAGTTGATTGGCCCATGTGGAGAAGGTATTGTTTTGATCTTAAAAACTACTGGCCTTAGCGGCAATGGCTATCTAGCCAACACGAAGCAGAAGGCTAACATTTTCTTATTTGGGGACTGTTTATAAATTACGTAACGCCGCTAGGCGTTCACGAAAGTGGTAGGTACTAAAATATTTAAAAGTGCACTTTTAATCCCTCATTTTAGGGATAAAAGGGGCACTTTTAATCCCTCAGGGATTAAAAATCATTTTAATCCCTGGGGGATTTAAAGTAAATTTTTCCAAATTAAACCATAATTTAATTGAAATTTTATTTATTTGTTAAAATGTATGAACGAAAAAAATAATTAGCATATGCATTACTTAAATCTAGTTCTTATTATGATATATATTTACATTTACATTTACTTGGGTGCAATTTGCAAGACTTACGATGGGTGGACAGTTAGAGGCAAAATTTTTAGCTGTAGACATATTCTGCACATACGTAGCAGTCGCCGCTGCCGTTGTCGTCTTATTTTCTGAAATTGATCTTCCTATGGTGGATGCTGATGCCATATCGACATCGGAAGAGACATTGGTGAAAATTTGATGGGCAACATTCTTCTTTTGATACAATGAATTTTCAATATAACCTTCAGCAACCGAACTGTTTTTCCAGCAACCATGTCTTTTTAACACATATATAGTTGCTCCCGAGTCGGCAAGTAAAGAAGCTGATGATCTGCGAAAATAATGCCCAGTATATAGATTTACGTCTGGTAGTCCCAAGTAGCCAGCAATTCTCCTTGGTAGCTCTCCAATTGTATTTTTTCCTATTTGCTGACTCATGCATTTCCCATTTTTGTAAGACAGAAAAAATTGTTTATGCTGTGTAGGTGGCCTTAGACCAATATATTTTCTCACCATTTTCACTACATTCGTAGAGTTTTCACCGGACGTTTTTATCACAAACGAGCGATCCTTGCCTGATTTTGTGCTCCGTAGGCTTACCAGAAAAAAGCTTACATGGTCTGAGATATCGCTGCAGTCTAGCTCCTATTAGTAAAGTTTTGTAGACCATCAATGGTGTTATTTTTAGTAGTACTATCAGGAAAATACTCAAAGTAAAGAAAAAAATCTTACCTTTTGGGCTAGATATTCTTCATCTGGAGCATTTTGAATAAAATCTCTTATATTGTCGATATACAATGTCTTGGACTTTTTCGGCTTATAATAGTCATTCTGTCTCTTTAGAAATGCCGTGAGTTTACTATATTTGCTGATATCGACGTTTGCTTCAGATATTATCGTGGCTTTGATCATGGCTCCATACAGAATGCCTTGAGATTCTTAGACTTAGACATTTTCGGTAATCACGAAACTGTTTCTTGTAAACCTCGCGAGATTTTTGTGAAAGAAGGCTAGCGATGACCTCTTCCGCGGCCTCTTCAATGTTCATTTTCAAAAAAAATGTTGTACAATTTTAGCGGGGTTCAAACAGAAATAAAATAACATAAGATAACATAAAATAAAAAAAAATTGAGCGTTCACACAGAAAAATAATATAAAATAAGAGATCAGTTCCAGCCAATCAAAACGCGAATTTTTGCGCATGCGCTTTTGAATTTGACTATCACTTTATTGTCTCCTGTCATTCGTTGCGATGACGTTACGGTCATGCGCGGAACGCGATTTCAGATAAATTAAAATAAGAAGATAAAAATTTGCCATCTTTCTGTTACGTTATGTTATCGTGTTTTTCTGTTTGTATGAACGACATCAAGCAGCCCCATAAGGTAAACTCTTATTTTTTATTTGATTTTTTATTTTCTCTTATCTTATGTTATCTTATGTTATTTTTATTTCTGTATGAACCCAGGTTTTTTTGGACTCACCGTTTGGTGATGCCGTTTGATAACAACAACTGACTGACATATCCACACTTCCATGGCACAATAAATTTTGAGTGAATCCACCATGCCAACAACAATCAATGACAACTATCAATAATTCGAGCTGTCAATCTTGAAACTCGAGTACCGTTAAGTGGTCTACTGTTAGTTTTGTGATTTTTTGTTTTTAGTTCCTCGCATTCTAAAGTGCATAAAATAGTATATAAACCTCATGACTAAAGTTTATTTTAATCCCTTGGCGAAATAACTTTTCTCCGCGGGATTAAAAGAGGCACTTTAGTCCCTAGGTTTATAATGTACTATTTCTGATCGTTTGAAAAAAAAGTACGTACGATACACGACCGGAAAGTGTCTTTACAGGTCTACTGACGTAAATACATACTGTGATATTACTCTAGATGACCAAGATTTTTAGTTTCAAAAATTAAATCGGATCACTATTTTGTCACCAATTTTCTAGCTTTATCAAACCTTTTGGGAATACAATCCTTGACAATACACTCGAGTCCAAAAATCTTCGGACCAATTTGACAAAACACTCCTGTCATCGAAAATCAGCTGATGGCAGTTTTGGTTATGCTGGAAGGCAATATAAAACTTTAAAATCTTGATAATTGATAAGATAATAATAAAAACATATAATATACAGGATGTTCAAAATTACAAATTTAATGTCAAAATTTGTCCATTTTAATGATATTTATCTTTCTGGACATCTCTCATTAAAAATAGCAGGACCGCGTACATTTTTTTGGTATAGGTACAATTTTACCAAACAAAAAAGTTCAAGTTAAACTTAACATAAAGTTCAAAAAAGTTTACAAAATCCATATAGTTCCGGAGATAGGAGAAAAAAAAACGAAATCTTCATTTTTAGTTATTATTTTTCCGCGCACTAAATCTTTAAGCTGTCAAAAAACGCTTAAAACTTTCTTTCACTTTTTTAAGATCAAGTCATTTTTTTTCTTATGGACACATACTTCTCTGTCTCTGTCGTTTTGTTCTTAAAGCATGACAGATGATATTTTGCATTCATTAATTAATCATCAGCCTAAAATCAATTTTTGCTTTTAACTCAAGATATTATTTTGAAAATTTGACTTTTTTGCCATTTGAAAATATGTTTTTACCCTGTTTACTTACTGAGATAATTATATGACAGTTAAAATCTAAAAATATTGTTTTAATTATTCAAATTTTAATAAGATAAGATACAAAATTTAAGAAGAGCAAAATGTCAAAAAAAAACGGTAATTTTTAAAATTCAAAAAAATGCAGTTAAAAGCAAAAATTGAATTTAGCTGATGATAGTCAATTGACCCAAAAGTTGACTTATCAAAGAGGTTACAGAATACTATCTGTCATCCTTTAAGAATCAAACAAGAGTGCTCCTGTCATACTAAAATGTCAAATCTCAAAAACCTTTCATTAGATAGATTTTAAAAAAGTGCCTGTAGAAGAGTTTAAGCGTTTTTTGAGAGCTTTAAGAATAAGGGCGCAGAAAAATAAAAACTGAAAATGAAGATTTTTGTTTTTTTCGCCGGGACTACCTGGAATTTGTAAATTTTTCTTTTAGTTTTAAAAATTGCGCAACTTTGTCCCAATTTAAACATTTTCGTATCTTCTAGCGTTTAGGAGATCCCCATGGTGAGCATCGAATTTGGAACACCCTGTATTTACAACGACCTTACAAAATAAAGCATTTCCAAGGATTCCAGCCCAAAACCGCCAATGGTCTAGAAAAACATATTCCGGCTTACTTTTGACCACTTTTATTGATATATAACAATTTTTAGCCCTCAAACGAACCTATAAGACACTAATATTAACCCCGTCTATTATAATAAAGCGCGACAAAAACTGACTATTAAATTGCCTCTCGCGGCGGTTCAATAAAATAATTAATAGGGAGTTTCCCAAGAGACCTAAAGGGCACTTTAACAGTGCTTATATTCAAATTTCCGACGTGCGTCGCTTAGACTCGCTCCCGACGCGTAGCGTGGATTACGTTGTCGCTTAAAGCGATTAAGCTTAGTTTAATGCTGATATCTAGGGATATTATTCGAAATTGATTTATATTTTGGGGAATTAAAGCGTGAAAATGATCTTTATTAGGCAGTGTGCAGTACATTTATAGTTATTAAATCCACAGTGGTTTCTCTTTTCATATAACAATAAATAACTAAACATTGAACATGAAATTTTTGAAAAAAAAACACACTAAATTGAGTGAAAGAAAAAAAAACAAGAAAAAAAGTTGCTATATCTTCAGGGTCTAAACTTTCCAGATAAATTGACTCTTAAAGTTCGAGAAGTACGAGAAAAAGGACATTCTAAAAATTTAAAGTTTGACTGATCCGCTTATCAGTTCTTTAATTTATTACGATGCAAAAATGTCTCATTTATTTTTTTTTAACCGACAGGTTAAGCAGTGGCGTAGTCAGAAATTGGGGGAATTTCGTCATTTAATAAAAATCAATACCTAACGAGGCTCCTAAAAGGGGGAGGGCTGACCTCTTGAAGTGAAAGGAGAGGGGGCGGTTTAATAGGGGTTAGGTTTACTGGGTACTAAACCAAAATACTTATTTTGCAAAGCAAAGGCGGATTCTCTGCCGGATCAGGTCTCAATTTCAGATTTTTTTCAGCCTTAAATGCGTCGCAAGTAAAAATTTTGACAAAATTACTCTAAAATGCTATTTTTACGCTTTTGAAATATCTTTGACAAAAATTTGCTTAAAATTGAAACAAACTTTAACAATTAAAGATAAAGATAAAGATTTTTATTTGACACACTTTATTTTTGCAGCCTCGGTTTCGTCACATTTTTTCTTTTATGTAGAGTATTCAAAATTAGGTCAGATAAAAATTAATAAACAGGTGCAAACAAATTGCAAAAAAATAAAATAAAAATACTGATTTACAAAAACATAACACGAAATTGTTAAAATTTTAAGAATATAGAAGAAAATATAAAATAAAACATAAAATATAGATATTAAAAAAAACTACGGCACAAATAAAAGATTTAAAAAATAGGTACTGATACACACAAAATTGGTAAAATTAAAAGAATTAATGATGTCAAGGCAAAAACTTTGGCAGCAAAACAAAAAATTCTTAAAAAATTTTGAACTCTTACGTCTCTCATAAAATATTTTTTTAAAGTAGATTCGTTTAGATGCCAAGAAGATGGGGGGCTGTAGTGATATATATGTAACAATTTATAATGCAAAATTTTTGAAATTTCAGACATCAAACGTCAGAAATCGAAGAAAAGGGAAAAAAATTGGTGCTAGAAAGCACACAGATAGTCCACCACACGATCAATTATTTGATGATGAAAGGAAACGAAAATATCTCGAAAACTGTAGGTTTGAAAGATTTGAACCTTATAACAAAAGTTTTGCATAATATTAACGAAAACCAAAATCTGAAAACCGAATATCAATAGCTGCTTTACTTCTAATAACTCGGAAACGCTCCCAGAAATTTGGACTTTATAACATTGGATTTTATACATATTCATGGAAACTTAAATTTGAAAACCGTATATCGCTACTTACATTTTTTTTAAAATATTTTATCCACCTTTTCCCCCCTTTTCTCCCCTTTAACCCACCACCACCCTCTTCAAAACTTAGTAAGTTTATGGTTAGCCGATAGAGGATTTTTGTACTAAATTTCGTTAAAATCGATTAAGGCGTTCTTGAGTTATATTGTAAAGAGACAGACAACAGACCGACAGACAACTTTTTTTTGTCGTCGATTAAGGTGTTTCGAACCTTAGTAACTCATTTTTGATAAAATTAAGAAAAGTCAAGATTTCACGATTTTAATAGTCCCCCTTACCATATTGGTATGGTGGACTAAAAAGCGGGAGTGGGGGACTATAGCTCTCCTTGGCGCCCCCAACGTGACCCTTGCATTATTAATTTATTTTAGATTGAGTTGGACTCGCTGGCTACGCCACTGGGTTAGGGGTATTCAGGCTGTCAAAAACACCTCTGCAATGGGTAAAAATTGGTATTTTTATTATTTAAATTAAAAACGATATTAATATTCAGAAAAATACCTGATGACCTCTCTTTAATACCTAAAACCACTTTTTGGTTATATATTTGATTGAGACTAACTCTACTCGCACTAAAATCTTACCCAAAAAAAATACTTACATGATTAACCATAAGAAAAGGAAGAGTCAGATTTGCAAAATTTCAGATCTAAACACCAACAAGAGAAACAATAAACTTCATCAAAAAGTTAAATTTGACATGCATTATAAAACAATCGAGAGAATTAACCCCTAAAAATCAAACTCAACATCCATCCCCGTAACGATTATTAATTATTTATCCAAAGTAAAAACCATTTAATCTGAATAATACATGGATATTAATAATTAGCAGACGTTGAGCCGTGAAATGAACGGTCCACCCTTTCAGCGGCAGCGGTCCTTTTAAGGTCACTTGTTAGGAAAGGCCAACAATAATATTTAGTTGTTGTATTTGATAAAGATGAAGACGGTACTTAACTGTCGGAATATCACAAGGGCTGGGTAAATTATCAAAAATTTTTGAAGAAAGTTTGTTGATTTGTTTGAGTGCAAAAAGGCATGAAAGCAGTTTTTCAATAATACAAACCTAAGGGAATACTTTCTGATTTTTTTTCCATCCGGAGGGGTATTTTGTATTTATCGAATATTTCTAGATAGACAGACATCAATTTAAAAAAAAATACCGACTGTGATAGAAGGACGATTGTCAGTTTTGATAAGGTAAATTAGCAGTTTTTGGAGGGTGAAAATTTTATACCAGTTGTTTTACGCCATTTAGATGCCTTGTTTTTGACAGGTTGCTATGGCAACAATCCGAATTTTTTCGGAAATTTTTCGGTCACGTGGCCTAGTTGAAAAATTATTAAGTGATAATTTTCCTGGCTTGACAGCTGTCACGTGCAGATGTCAGAATAACAACAGAGGCGTAGGTACAATTTTCTATTCATTTTATGATATTTTATGACTAATAATAATTAATAAACAAAAGAAAAGGATATTGGTTAAACGTCATTCCACCAATGCGCTGGAGCTGTCACAGCCAACTTCGCAGATTTTATGTTTCCTACCCAAATATTTACCGCGTTAAATTGTCATCGACTTTGCAAGAGAATAATTAATTTTCCCTTCTCTCTAGTAGTATAAGATTATTAGAGTATTAGTAGATTAGTAGAGTAGTTTTTTTACTAGGGCAAAGGGAAAGTGAAAAAAAAACAAATTCAAACTGTTTGAAATACAAAACACCTAGCGTCCAATATAACACATGTGCCTATACACCTATTTTTGCCTCTCCTCTAGTACTATAATATTATGTGATTTAAATAGAATATAATCAACTTGATACAAAGATATAAACCTTATTTTACTAGAGTATCAGGGAATTGTAAAAATAATAGATGAATAAGTGTATAGCCACAATATAGGTAACACAGACCAACACCGTTCTCAACTAAAAAGCCAGTTAACTCATTTTCGAAAATCTCCCTTTTGAGAGTGCAATTTTTGCTTCAATGAATGTAGAAATGCGGGCGAGATAATTCCCACGCCACCTTGCTGGGCCCGTTGCACGCCCACTATCCATGGTTTAGCTTTGGAAGCCTGCCTCTTTCGCAAAAGAACATATTTTTTTGGTCTGCAATCTTCTTACATCGCCTGGGGCCAGCAGATAGTTCCCAAAGTGCGACGCACTTGACCTGGCTAGAGCCGGAAACTCCAGCAGGACATGCAAGTCTTCGGCGCCCAGCATCTCTAGGTGCTTGTTAAGGCGACAGTGTCCTGTTAGGAACAATTTTCACTTATTAATCAGGTGAAAATCAGCCTGCTTTAATAATGGATCAGGTAAATAGTAGTAATATCACAAGGAATCGGGAAATTATTGGAAATCTTCCACTAAGGTTGGTTGCTTTAAGAACTATTTTGATCGAAAAAACATACAAGGTAAAACTGAAAATTCTTAAAACCTCCCACAACCACCAATATCAGCGATTATGATATTATTAAATAGGTATCTAAAAAGATTTACCAAAAATGCGAATTTTTCTAAAAACTACCCACATTTAAACTGATTCTGGAGTGATTATTTTTACCAAATTAAAAAACGAACAACACAACAACAAACCAAAATGTCAATGTTCGCTATTTATATATCATCAAACGACACATCCACAATACAAACCTGTTGGTACAGACGTGTAATTTTGAGTTTTAAAAAGGGAAATTGTCAGTTTTGAAAAGGGAAATTGTCAGTTTTGACAAGGGAGATTTTCAGTTTTGACAAGGGACGTTTTCACCTGAGCGGGAAATTTTCGCTGAATAATCAGGTGAATATCGATCTGCTTTTAAAATGTGTGAATAGAAATAATCTGTAGCAATTTATTATGATATGAGAAAATTATCGAAAAACATGTTGAAGATTTTTTGCCGTGAAAACTGATCGAGGATTTGCCCGAGAGCGATTTCCTCATGGCAAAAAATTTAAGAATGATTTTCTGATTATTTCACCATCACGAAATAAATTTTGAAGAATATTTACCAAATTAAAAAACGAACCACACAAGAACAAACCAATGTCACTGTTTGCTACTTATATATAATCAAACGACATATCGGCAATAAAAACCTGTCGGTACAGACGTGTGATTTTGAGTTTTGAAAAGGGGAATTATCAGTTTTGACAAGGGTGATTTTCAGTTTTGACAAGGGAGATTTTCACCTGAGCGGGAAGTTTTCGCTGAATAATCAGGTGAAAATCCACCTGCTTTTATAATGTATGAGGTAAATAATCTGTAGTAATTTATGGGTAAATTATCAAAAATCATGTCGAATATTTTTTGCCGTGGAAAACGCTCGAGGGTTTGCCTGAGAACGGTTTCCTCATGGCAAAAAATCTAAGAATGATTTTCTGATTATTTCACCATCACGAAATGAATTTTGGAGATTACTTACCAAATTAAAAAACGAACAACACAACAACAAAGCAAAATGTCAATGTTTGCTACTTTTATATCATCAATCACACATCGACAAAAAAAAACCTGTCGGTACACACGTGTGATGTTGAGTTTTGAAAAGGGCAATTATCAGTTTTGACAAGGGAGATTTTCACCTGAGCGGGAAATTTTCGCCGAATAATCAGGTGAAAATCGACCTGCTTTTATGATATATGAGTTAAATAATGTGTAGTAATTTATTAAGGAATGGGGAAATTATCGGAAATAATGTCGAAGATTTTTTGTGGTGAAAACCATCCTAGAGCGGTTTCCTCATGGCAAAATATCGATTTTCTGATTATTTCACTATCCCGTAATGAATTTTGAAGATTATTTACCAAATTAAAAAGTTTTGACAAGGAAGATTTTCAGTTTTGACAAGGGAGATTTTCAGTTTTTACAAGGGAGATTTTCACCTGAGCGGGATATTTTCGCTGAATAATCAGGTGAATATCGATCTGCTTTTTTAATGTATGAATATAAATATTCTGTAGTAATTTATGTCGAAGATTTTTTGCCGTGTGAACCGCTCGAGAGGGATTTTCTGATTATTTCACCATCCCGAAATTAATTTTGAAGATTATTTACCAAATTAAAAAACGAACAATACAACAACAAACCAATGTCACTGTTCGCTATTTATATATCATCAAACGACACATCGACAATAAAAACCTGTCGGTACAGACGTGTGATTTTGAGTTTTGAAAAAAGCAATTATCAGTTTTTACAAGGGAGATTTTCACCTCAGCGGGAAATTTTCGCTGAATAATCAGGTGAAAATCGACCTACTTTTATAATGTATGAGACAAATAATCTGTAGTAATTTATTCAAAAATGGGGAAATTATGGAAAACAATGTCGAAAATTTTCTGATTATTTAACCATCCCGAAATGAATTTTGAAGATTTGCTACGTTTTCATGGGAATTGAGTTCGTTCTGAAAACGATTTCAATCCGATACCGTCCATGAAAACGCCTGTTTTTCCAGTATTCAAATCGATTTCAATCTAGATCCGACCCTGAAAATTTTTAGGGTTGGATCAAGATCGTATTGAGATCGAAATACCGATTTTCCATGAAAACGGGGATTGAGTTTACACATGCGTATTGCGTGGGATTACCAGACAGCCGCTAAATTATATTTTATTGCTCTCACTCTTTTTGAGAGAGAGACAGAAATAGAAGTGAAACTGTGGAACCGGCATTCTAAAATTTGGTAGAGTATAAAGAAAAAAGAAGATTAATAAGATAACCTTACTTAAATAACTAAACATTTGTGTTTTGAAGACTTTAAAAAAATTAATTATGGAAAATAAAAGAAATATTTGGCTCGAAAGTGTATTTGCTATGCACATATGCCAGTCCAGCATTTCTTTCTTCACTTCCACTTGCAAACAGAGTAGCAATTAAAATTAAAAAAAAAATGTGTGGCAAGGGCCAACATCATCTTTTGAATAAAATACATTTTAAAAAAAAGTACCAAAACTCAAAAATGAATATTTGACAACTATGACACATGTCCGCTGCCAAATATCAAAATTTGAAAACCGTTTTCAAATTGATTCAAAATCGATTTGAAAACTTGTCATGAAAACTCATGAAAAAAAAGTTTTCAAAACATATTGAAAACGAATTCAATATCCATGAAAACATAGCAATTATTTACCAAATTAAAAAACGAACAACAAACCAAAATGTCAATGTTTTGAAAATGACAATTATCGGTTTTGACAAGGGAGTTTTTCAGTTTTGACAACGGACATTTTCACCTGGGCGGGAAATTTTCTCTGAGTATTCAGGTGAAAATCGACCTGGTTTAATAATGTATGAGGTAAATAATCTGATTAATTTTCCATCCACACTGAACCAAAAAAGGCACCGTTTCCTAAAACAAAATACATTGAGCCAATGTATCTTGTTACTCCGATGTAAAGTTTTATCAATATCATAATCAAGTTTACATAAATTTTATAGCCAAAACGATTTATTGATTTTACTGCTGCAAGACACAGTTTCAAAAAAAAGTTGTTACAATATAAAGAGTCTTTAAGAATGATTTTTGTGAAGGGTGTTATAAAATCAAGGATTAAGAGACATATTTTTATAGCTTAGTCTTCAAGAATGATTTTTGTGAAGGGTGTTATGAAATCAAGCATTAAGAGACATGTTTTCATAGCTTTTAGTTACAACTAAGAATGAATTTAGTAAAAGACTGTTACGTGCATAAATTTCATAACCATGTTTATGTATTTTGTAGGCCCAGTTCATTATTTTCATAAACTTGTACATACATTCCATAACAACTTTTAAATGACAGTCAATGATCGCCATTTATTAAATTTATTTAAGGCATTGATTAAAACCGTCAACATGTTTTATTTATTTCATATGCTCTCTTATTATCTCCATAACCTGTACATACTATTAATAACAACTCTCTATAAAATGTCAAAAAACATTTTTCATTGATTTCGTAACTTACGTTTATTAATTTCATTACTTTATATGACAATTTTTATAACTTTTCTCCGATTTTTGTAACAGTTACGTGTTATTGATGTACAATTATGTATAAAAAATTAATAAACGCCTATTATTAATACTATGTACGATATTTTTTTCAGTGCAGAGAGAGCACAAAAAATAAGACACCATCCAAAAAATATCAAAAAAGAATAAAGCGGGTATTGAGTGGCTATTTTCACATTCTGAGCGGGCGAAATCAGGTGAAAATCAACCCACTTATAAATAGATGAGGTAAATAATCTTGCAAAAAGAACGAGTTGATTTTGATTTTGCATGTTAGGCGTGAACTGTCTTGAGCGATATCTGCAAAAAGTTTAGTGACCTTTCAGGACGATAGGAATGTCCTTTCTTTTTGCCACCCCATCGCCGGCCCTTGTAGCGCGTTACTTTTAACCCTGTTTCGCTGACGACAATGCCGAGCAGCTGTCATCCTAGCGAGAAATTTAAATAATTTAAACAGGTTGCAGTGCTTAATCGCCCGATTATAAAACACGAACATTCGTTTTCAATTATGTATGCCTTCCGCTGATCGCCTTTATCTTTTGAGTGTATTAATTTCACCCCGACAGAAAATTCATAAATCAAATTTTCCGCGTTGAGACTTTACAACTTAATTTGAGTGATTGCCCCCTTTTAGTGTTATATATGCCGAAGAGTTGTCAAGATATTTAGATCTCATCTCGCATGTTCAATATAATATTTAAAACGATTTTGTAATTATTTTCAATTTACTTGTACAAAATCTTTAAAATCGAGACTTTTAGGGGGATTAAGGTACTTTCAGGAACGATCGAAAATAATTGGCACCTAATTACGAGACTCGGTTTTCGAGAAAAAAATAAATGTATGGCTTCCGCTGATCGCCTTTATCTTTTAAGTGTATTAATTTCACCCCGACAGAAAATTTTCCTCGTTAAAACTTTACACTTTACAATTTATCGCAGTGGTTAGCGTATCGTCCTGCCGCACGAGAGGTCTCGGGTGCGAATCCCAGCTAGGTGCATGGATATTTTGTTTTTGTCTTTAACTCTACAGAAACACTTGGCTACACTGGACATTTATCCTACTATGGATAGAAAAATCCCATTATAAAAAAAATGCCGCCTTTTAGTTTTTGATAGTTTTCGAGATATTTGCATTTAAGATCCTTACAAAGTAAATGAATGAAAATTCCAACGTCAATTTTAGGTTTTTTTAATTCTTAAGTAAAAATATCTCGAAAACTATGAATGGCGGGATGCATGATATTTCAAGTTAGGACCTGGAGAAAACCACTTCCAGGAAGGATAAAATATAAGTGACACCCTATATCGAGGCTCGATTTTCGAGAGAAGTTAAAATGAGAAAACCTCATCTTGATATGTCAAGATGTTGTAGAGCTAGGGGGTTTTTAGAAAGTTTGCATTTTGGGAGTCTCTTACTTTAAATGTACAAATTTTGCTTTTTAATACAATTTAAAAAAAATATTTTATGATATATACAATTTTTGCCAAGCTTTTATATTTTTTGAGATATTTCATAAAGTTTTTATTTTTCTTAATAAATAATCATTTCTTCTTTCGACTTTTAAAATCGCCTTAAAATTTCCTATAGAGTGGTCCATCTCTCCTACCCAATTTAATCCATCCCACCACCCTAGGGTAGTATAGATAGGCCAATTTGAATAAAACTTTGAATACTTATATTGTTGAATATTATGGATATAATAATTATTATTCTCTGTTTAAATTAACCTTGTACACATTACTTTATTTTTTACTTTAATAATTTTTCCCGTTTCTATGTTTTTAAGTATTTCTGTCTGCCACTGTTAAATTTTAGTACCCTCCCTTTAGCAAACATTTCATCCTAAAATCTATATCACCGCCTAAAACTTCCCCAAAAGTTCATCATATCTTAACATCTTTATATTTAGAGCTTCTGGCTTTCTTGTAGAATATACACGCACGGCCTCCAGGGTGATAAAAACTGTCGGAAGTGATTGAAAGGTTTGACGGACTATAACATCATATTATCGGTGTACACGGATATACATTCGAGGGGGAAAATGATAAATGTACTCGGAGAGTATTCTTAAAAGTGGGGGAACTGTTGCTGTTAAGTCAGTTTTGTTCAAATTCGATAAATTTCAATGTTCTAAGCATTTTTGTGACACTTCTAAAAACATCAGCCCTTGGTAACCACGACTGAAACCTCATAAACACTATTTTTACTTCGGTACTCATTAGTAATCGGAAAATTTTTTAGGATTCCGTTACTTTCCCGATCTGACTGTCCGTTGGAAAACTACTTAAGAAATCTTAACAAAATGTTGCATAAAATCAGTTCACTGACGAAGAGCGTTTTGAACTGCATCCCTTTATCTCCTGGTAGCTACTACACCCCTTTATAAGGAAATATGGTGAAAGCTCTAATGAGCGGACATTCATCCATACTAATTATTATTCTTATTTATCAGGAACGGCACAGTTTGTGTCTTTTTCGGGATCGAATTCTAATAAGTTGCTTGTTCATTATGAGGTACCTCAAGGGTCAATTTTGGGCCCTACACTATGTTTAGTTTATGTAAACGATCTTAATCGTGCCCTCCCTTCTACTGAATTCGCTACATACTGCGACGATTTTACAGTAGTTTAATATGTTTTGTGTGCTGATGAGATTGACAGTATTTCTTCCAGAGCTTTGAATTTAATAAAATGTTGGTTTCTGTCTAACCATTTAAGTTTAAATGAGAAGAAAACGCAAAGATTGACATTTGCATTATAAATATTACTAAATTGAGTGATACTGATTCGGATAATTTGGTTGATTCTTGGGAGTTTACTTGGACCGACTGTCAAGAAACACCTATTTATTAAGATCACTATCAAAAATTGTTAGCCGAAAGACTCTTATTACGTGTTACTATGCGAGTTATTCACTTGCTCTTGTCATACGCACTGTTGGCGTGGGGCACTCTTCACATGCTTTTCAGGCTTCAAAGAAGATATACAGCTGATTGTTTGGATGCTTTTAAGAGACTAGTTATTTTAACACTTCCTTCGCACTATATCCTAGTGTGTTTGCGATATATTAAAGAAAACCTTTCTTGCTTTACTACACACAGAGGCAGAAACAATATTTTCATACTCCAACAACGCTTGACAAAGACCAGGAACGGTATTAAATTTTATTGTATTAAATTTTATAATGTCCTACTCAACAGAGTAAAAAAATTAGATTATAAAAATTTTAAGCAGGTGATCAAACAATTTCATCTTTGCTAGGAATCATCAGGGTAACATAGAACTGTACCTGGCGTATGAAGCATAACATAAGCAATCACATCCAGCGAATTTAAAGAACTTTCGTCGTCAAATTTTTTCGTTGTTTAAATTCGCTGGGTGTGGTTGCTTATGTCATGCCTTATACGCCAGGTACAGTCCTTTGTTACCCTGATGATTCCTAACAAGGATGAAGCCGGCCTGTAGGTTTCTGGAATATCCATTAGATCTTGGAGGCCTGATCGTAATAAATTGAAAAGCAAAATGTGTGCCCGATATGCCACGAACCTTTATTTTTATTTATTTTTCACGGACAACAAATTCCTTTTTTTAAGTAGTTAATTACTGCTATGTTTTCATGGGTATTGAGTTCGTTTTCAAAACTCGTTCTATATTTTTCTTTTATACAGACCGCTTCAAGCTACTGCGAACATAGGGGGAATCAAGTCCAATTTACTCTCCGTGCCGTACGACCGAGATGGATTCGAAGCACGCTGCAGTGTTATCTTTTGGAAATTCATTTTGTTTTTATTATTTTGTTTTATTTCTGCCTTGCTCGAGAAACAGATGGGTAAGTTCTTAATTGAAATAATACATTTTTAAAACCAAAAATGGATGTCTACGAAGTTTCCGAAAAAGTGCAGATGGTCAAATGG
The DNA here is from genome assembly GCA_963921995.1 of Oxystoma pomonae. Taxonomy (NCBI): domain Eukaryota; kingdom Metazoa; phylum Arthropoda; class Insecta; order Coleoptera; family Brentidae; genus Oxystoma; species Oxystoma pomonae. The sequence continues at coordinate 71,472,409 of OY998166.1, read as the reverse complement.
TCAAATCGTCATAACCCAACACACGTTCGATATTGGTCGAGGGAAAATTTGCATTTGTATTTTGACGTAAGAACACAGTATCCCCAAAAACTAAATGTTTGGGGGCGGGGGGGGGGGGGTATTATAGAGGAACACGTAATTGGGCCATTTTTTATTAACGGCAATTGCAATTTGAATGGTCCTAGATACTTGGATCTACTGCAGCAGCACATTATTCCAACTGCTAGGCAGTTGTTAGGTGTAAGATTTGGTGTAAGCTCCTAATGACTTTTATCTGTTTTTGAAGAAGCTTTTCAAATTATCACCCCTAACATGCTTGGAAACGTTAGAAGGGGTTTTTATAGTAGGCTCGGATATTGTCTAGCCAAGGAGGACTTTTCGAACATTTGCTTTAATTTTTTTTTGACTGGGAGAATCTTTTTGGTTTTTAGAATGTATTATTTTATTTTGAGAACTTGCTTTTATTTTGTTTCTCCTTATTATTTTCATTGTAACACGTCGTCACTGATAAATCTGAGCAGTTGACAATAAAACGCTCTTATTTATCACTGACAAAAAATAAGAAAATTACGTTATAAAAATTTGCGTAGTTATTGACCAAATTCCGGTTTCATTGACTACGCTCCACACAGCACCGTGGTTAGAGGCGTACTAAATACCAAAGGAAAGTCATGCAAGTGGTGATCGCAAGCCTGAGTATTGGTTGCTTCACTGATAGGCGTGCGGTGTCTCTGCATGTACGTGCACTGGCAAATTAGACTTCTTCCGCCCTATGTTCGCAGTAGCTTGAAGCGGTCTGTATAGCGTGTTCTTGGTCTTGATAAAGGACACGCTATATAAAAGAAAAATATACAATGAGTTTTGAAAACGAACTCAATACCCATGAAAACATAGCATACGTTAGTTCGTTTAGTTAAATTTGGAAAAAGATAAACCATATTTTCAATTAATAATGTGGGAAAGAGAAAACTTTTTCATCTTTGTTGGACTTTTGGTACCTACTATGTGTATGTGTAAAGCACCTGATTTTTACAATGGTGCTTCTTAGCTGATGCGGACTACAGGAGCAGAGATCTTTATTGCGCATCCAAATCAATAGTGGATTTTCAAAATTCTTTTTGGTGATATTAGGAGTTCGAAATTAGTTCTTAATTTTGGGATAGTTGCTTTTCATTTTTCTCTACGCTTTAAACGAGGGGGGTGTAGCTTGACGTCCGGCTGCACCCCCATTTTGAATAAAGAAAAAAACAGGAAGGAGTTTGGTTCAAAATTAGTTCGAAATTGGTTCGAAATTATAAGCATATCAAAACTCGAATATCTTTCGGGGGTGTGTGGCTTGACTGACCTAGATCGCCGCGATTCAGGCTGGAGAATACGTTCATTTTGGTAGAAGCCTGCGCATAAATTTTAATTATTTAACCTAATCTCGCTTTTTTTTCGGGAATGTTAAACGGGAGTATCTCTTAAAAATACAATAATTGTCTCAAAATTCAAAAATTGAGATCCCAGTAGCTAGTACACCCTTTTTGGTATGTATAATTTTAAATAAAATATTAACTGAAAACCCAATATTAACAAAATTCGGCAAGTGGAATACTTAAGTATTTAAACTTTATTACTAAGTACACCATATTACTAAGGGATACTAGGGAAATTTTGGAACACTTATTTGACGCTTCGTAGTGATTGTGGTAATTACTGCGTGCGTGCAATAGGTAAACGTCATGCCATTGTAGGAATTAACCAACCACTGCCGTAAGCTACGAATCTATTTTGTTGTGAAAGTCATTTTTTTACTTAATTTCAGAGAACTTAGGCGCAATGAATTTTAAAAATAATTAAATATTACGAGTTTCTAACATATACACCACTTCTTTTGTAAAATAATGCCCAATTTTCTGTTTTTTTTCATGTCTAAAATCTTTTAGAAGTCACAATTTTTATTGTATTCCAAAAACTCTGGTAAAATCGGTGCGTGGTAGTCGAAGTGGTTGTTAAACACTACCATAACGGCTGTCAACGTTGTCAAAATTTTAAGCGATTTTTTGTGCTGAAAACGGGTTCAAAGTATGGCGATTTTCTGGAGGTGTTTTATTGGGTAATGATAAGGTAAATTAATCCTTGTAAAAGCGGTTACTAAGGGAAATTATAAACGAACTTATTACCAAATGCTAGAAAACAATCCTTTCTGGGGGCTATAAATTTAAACCACCCCCCTTTGGTGGTCTAACAAATCACCAACATTATAACCTCAAACACAAATATTGAAGCTATTATGTGCCAAATTTTTGGCGTATTCACCATTTGCCATTTTGAAACCTGTGAAAAAAAAGTTAGCTTTTAGGGCATTTTCGTCTAAAATATGGTGTATTTTGAGAAAAAAGCAGTTTTTACGTGGTATTTTGCAATAACAATACAAACTAATCAATAACTTTGTGTCTTTTCTGTATCGTTAAGTATTTTTTGAAAATTGGTTTTAAAATTTAGTACCCCCACAGGTGTAAATATTTAGACCTGTGGGGGTACTATTTTAGATCTTAGTAAATCTCATTGTTAAAGTTGAACATAAAAAGGGTGCTTAGTCGTTGTCGTATCTCAGTGCGCATGCTCAGGACCGATACAATACTACTGGCGAGGCGTAGTCGCTGTTGTACGGCATATCCGTTCTGAGCATGCGCGCTGAGATACGAGAACGACTTAGCACCCTTTTATGGCGTTTTGAGCATACGCTCTGAGATACGACTTAAGTGTCTACTATTATCGCTACGCACGTCCAGTTTCAGCGAGGGAAACAGTCCTCAAGGTTCATGTGCAAACTTCTGTGGATAGTCGGACCCTTACGTATTTTTTCCAACCAGTAACTATTTAAAACATTGTCGTGGCAAAGATATTTTGAATGGGAGAGGACAGATACTGCAATAAATACAATTAAAAGTATAAGAAAACATCTGTTAAGTAAAATAAAAAACCTTGTTTGTTTTTCCTCCACTCGCAGCCCAACTGACTCTTTTCTCACCAGAGTTGGGCTTTCTTTCCATTTGTCCTTTTTTATAGTTTAACAATTGTTACAACTAATTGTAAACAGTCCCATTATTTATTTATTTTTTAATTCAAATGATCATTTTTTGGTAAGTAGTGGATGTTTTGCTTTTATACCCATTTATTTAACTTACTTGCTTATTCTTTATTTTTCCCCATTTTGTAAAACATGAAACATTCAATGGTAACAAATTCTTATTAAGAAACAGGTCAGGTTTTATTAAATGGGCATCATCATCATACAATATTGGATGCAGTGCGGGGATGTTGTTAGTAAGAGTAAGTAGATACGTTTGGTTATAACGAGCCGCCAGTGCTATTGCCATGCTTGGCATGCACTTTGTCGCTAAATAACAAACGTCAGGTGTGTTTTTGTTTGAACCGCTTGTCAACTTGTTACTTCTCGATTGACTTGTTTATTGGTGCAAGGAATCTGACAATTATTATTGTTTCTTGTAGGTCTTGGTAAATGTTTATTTGGTTAAACCAGTATGTCAAAATACGATTTGAAAATAGTCGAGGGTGAAGGTTCGCACCATATAACTATGAGATACTATAACGGCCCTGACCTTGCATTTTGGGTGAGAGCAGACTGCGTCAGGCATGAGCAGTAGATTTTGCCTTTGGCCTTGCCCAGGGCCCACCCTGATTTTTCAATTATTTCTTTATGTTTTAAAGTTATTATTGTTAACATTTTGCGATCCTTGAATCCCTATCGTATCGCATAGTTATGTGGTTCGCACAAACATTAATTAAGTAGTCTGGTTAGCATAGTCTTAATGCAATAATATTTTTGTTCACTATACTGCACAAACATTACAGCACATAGTACTCAGCGGCGCACTCAGGAATTGGCTTCGGGGGTAAAAAAACTTAACGGGACCATAATTCATACAAGGAAACAGGTCCGTACAAGCGCGGACCTGGGTTCAAATGTAGGACATTTTGATGGAGATCCAAATTGAAAACAAATAAAAAAATCAAACATTTTTATAGCGATCATGAACGAACGAAATCGTAAAAATGAAAGTTGGTAGAGCGCCGCAGGCGAAAAATTTTGCAATTTAGGATTTTTAAAGATTTGTGTTAAATATTAAAGTCTAGGCTCTTGTATTTAATTCCCTATATGTTTTATTTATATTGTTATTTAATTGTGCCAAATGTATATTACCAGGCTTCTCGGGGGAGGGGATCAACCCCAACCCCCCCCTCGGTACGCCACTGATGGTACTTAAATACGAAATGGATCCCAGGCTTTCGCCGAGATCACAAACAATTGAATCTTAAAGTAAATCTTTCAACGCATCGGTATATCGCTACACCAAACGCGTTCAAAAGCCAGAAGATACTACAACACAACGTACTTTTAAAATTAACTCTGTTTTTGGTCTTCCATTGTCTATATTTTATTTATACACGATGTTTCGATCAGTGAAATCCCTGATCATCTTCAAGTGCCAACTACAAAAAACAGTTTTTTGCGATCAGAGATTTTACTGATCGAAACGTCGTGTATAAATAAAATATAGACAATGGAAGCCGAATATTTTTATTTCAAATACATCATTGTCTCAAACTTTCAAACAACGTAGTTTTTCCATGCATACGCCATGGCTCACTAAACAAAGAACCCATGGTGGTCCTCGATTTACTTAAACTAAAAGGTCTCAATTTTGGTTTCACATTATTTTTCGATACCATTTTCTAAATACCCTTTAAAAAAAATAAAATCCTACATTGAGCAATTTTCTTGAAGGTCGTTGAACCCCGCACCCAACTATAGGTGTGCGCCGAAACCAACAGATTAAAATATAAATATAATCTAGACCCATGTTAAGACACCATAAAGAGCTGGGTTAGAATATTGTGGCCCTCACCATATAGAAACAGGTGCGTATCAAAGAACCGGTGAAATACACGTTATAGTATTATATTTGCCCTCAAAACGAAATAATATTTTTTTTTTGGAGACTTAATGCCCCTTATCCAGTGCCGTATATTTTTTATCTTTGAAAGTTAAAATTCTGCTATGTTTGTAACAATTATCTGTAGCTATTCTTAAGATCAGAGAAAATAAAATAATTCCTCCTTACCATTGGTCGATGCTCCTGGTTTCTCCCACAAATGACACTAATGACAATATTTTAATAGAAATTGGCATCTTTTATTTATCTCACTAAAAACCAGTGAAAACAAATTTCATCAAAAGTCATCTTATTAGTGGCATTTTCGAGGGAATCGGTGACGTGGACCAATAGAATCGGTGCTTTTCAGGGAGATAATTGTTTTCTCCCAGATTTCAAGAATAGCTACACTGATGTAAATTTTACTCGTCCGCTTATTAGTTTTACGACTATAACTTGATATTTTTTTACAGTGGCGTAGCACATTTTGATTTATTTTTTAAATTTCTACAGTTTAAGTAAGATACCTACATTATTATTATTTTATTTATACTATTAGTTTTATTTATGGCTGAAAAGGTGACATTTTTCTACAGCAGCATACTAATTTTTTTATTTAAGGTAGAAATTATAATTTCAAAAACATAATATTTGGGCAAAGAATAATAATTAGTAAAGTAGTGTTTTTACATTTTTTTACCACATTGTACCACATTCCTTTCTTTTAAAATTAAATTGTCTCTGATGATAGAACATTAGTTGGTCGTCCATTTATTGATTTTATGGCTAGAGAGCTAATGTTTTAACATTTTTTCACAGTGGTTCACCTTATTTTTCATAGAATAAAAATTCCGATTTTATTATTAATTTATCTCCTTAATCATATTCTAATTTGACTTTATTTATATTATAATCATCAGAATATTTACAGTAAAAAATATGGTACCCTGCTGCACAAAATTGTTAAACATTACTTTTTTATTTTTTATGCCAGTATCAAGATTACGCCGCTGTAACAAAATGTCACATCACGTCGCTTACAATTCTGCTGAATAAGAAAAATTAATTAAGTCTTCAAAACAAAACATTTGTTTCATTTTGTGGACAAATATCTAATTATAACATATTTGTAATTTCTATGCTTCTATGATACGCCACTGTGTCTCAACATTGGGGGCATAATATTCAAACCCCAAATTAAAAAAAATATATTTTCGTTTCAGCGCAAAAATTCAAAAAATCGATTTTTCAAAAAAAGTGCTCAATGTAGAATTTACTTCTTTTTGGAGAGAAGATAAAATAAAAACAAATAGTACATTTTCACATCGGATTCAATACGTATTAAAAAGATTATCTTCTTTTTTTTCATAGAGCATGTTGTCTGTTCTGACAAAGAGCGTAATATATGAAAGTACAAGATGCTTGATTTTCGATACGTATTGAATACGATATAACGTAATCTTTATGGTACTACAAAATGCTGTAAAAATACAGTCCATTGTCAAAAAATAAATGTAAATATTTACGCGAAGTATTTCAACAAACAGCAAAAAAAACATACAAATTTGGACCGCATTAAGAATACGCCCAAAGTTAAAACCAAAAATAAATAGATACTTAAACATTTTAAACACCTAATTACAAAATAAATATAAAAAAACACAAAATATGACCTGCAATGGATAGTAAATAGACTATAGTTACAATAATCACATAAATCAAGACAAAATAAGTGTCACATTAAAAAGTGAAAGAAAAAAATAAATAAATAAAATAAATAAAATAAATAAAATAAATAAAATAAATAAAATAAATAAAATAAATAAAATAAATGAAATAAATAAAATAAATAAAATAAATAAAATAAATAAAATAAATAAAACAAATAAAATAAATAGAATAAATAAAATAAATAAAATAAATAAAATAAATAAAATAAATAAAATAAATACAATAAATAAAATAAATAAAATAAATAAAATAAATAAAATAAATAAAATAAATAAAATAAATAAAATAAATAAAATAAATAAAATAAATAAAATAAATGCAATAAATAAAATAAATAAAATAAATAAAATAAATAAAATAAATAGAATAAATAGAATAAATAAAATAAATAAAATAAATAAAATAAATAAAATAAATAAAATAAATAAAATAAATAAAATAAATAAAATAAATAAAATAAATAAAATAAATAAAATAAATAAAATAAATAAAATAAATAAAATAAATAAAATAAATAAAATAAATAAAATAAATAAAATAAATAAAATAAATAAAATAAATAAAATAAATAAAATAAATAAAATAAATAAAATAAATAAAATAAATAAAATAAATAAAATAAATAAAATAAATAAAATAAATAAAATAAATAAAATAAATAAAATAAATAAAATAAATAAAATAAATAAAATAAATAAAATAAATAAAATAAATAAAATAAATAAAATAAATAAAATAAATAAATAAAATGAAAATAAATAGAAAAACATTCAGTGTTATAATAAGGTAAGAGAAAATAATAAAATAAAAATACACAATTTAAAATTTAGATTTATCATTTAGGAACTCCTGTGTCGAATAATATCCTTTTGCTCCCAGCAATTTCCTTAGTCCTTTCTTAAACTTTAAAATGCGCAAATTTAAAATTTTTTACTAAAATTGTTAAAAAAAACTTTCCCAGCATAATAGGGATATTTTTCATATTTTTTTGTTTTGTGACTTTTAAGGCTAAATTTCGAGTTATTTTTGGTCTCGTATTCATGGTACTTAAAATTTCTAGTCAATTTACTATGATATTATACAAAAACATACTAAAAAATTGATGTGCAAATTTTAAAGTGTACCAGTATACAAGAAAATATATTTTATCTTTTGTTGTAATTTGCTACTCTTCTAAAAGGGAGTGAAATTACATATGTGATCCAGGGGCAAAAAAAATGTTACTTAAGCTTCCACTAAACCACACATCAGAGTGGAAGGGTCGGAAAATTGAATCCGAATCTTTATTCCACTTTATTACAAGAGGAATCTCTCTTAGAGCTATTTTGTCGAAATTTTATGCTTGGAAATGCAAAACTCTGACTGTTTAACATTTCAGTAGGCTCATATTTAAAGACGGCTGCCTCATCTCTTCAACTATAGAATTCTGGTATTCTCGCGCGTCGCATATGCTACCCCTTCGTATCGTAGATTTAGAGAGACTTAGAGATTTTATGGGGCAAATGAAATTACATTTCCCTTTAAAATATGATGAGCTCTTCCGTTAATGAAACAACCTAAATCGAGGGATATCTTGCAACGCAACGTCTCGCTTTAAGTCGTCTTACCTTTTCCTCGTAATGAATAATAAACAGAAGTGGGAGACAAATTGCGTTTTGAAAATTTCGCACGTCGTAGAATGTTACCTGATATGTTGCGTAGGTTAGTAAAATGAAATATTCCTGAGGGCGGTCTACTACAAATAAATTCCGGTAATGTCAATGCAAGTTGTTTTCCATCTATTAAAAAAATCATCATATCAATAAGTCTAATAGGATAGGATAGAAGGATAGGACTAATGCTTGGCAAGCAATATGAAAAACCCAGTTTACAAATTTAGTGTTAACACAAATTTTGAACCAGGTTTACTTTTGATATTTACCAAAAGCAAGCAAAAGATCTGATCGGTGACATCACCATTTCTTCTATTATTGTTTAAACCAAAGTCACGGAAACTAATTGGTTGCATGCGGTTAGAGTTGTTCCATCCCGGAAAGTTTTTTTTTATTTTTTTTTCCAACACATGACAGTTATGACTGTCATTATCAATGTCATTTTAGATCGGTAAAAAATCAAATAACACACTAGTGTGTTATAATCCATAACTCACTAGTGAGCTATGAATTATAACTCACGTTCATATTTAAAGTAGTACTCTATTTACTTATTACTATTACAAGCAGAATTCACAAAGATATTGGAATAAAAGAAAAACGATTTATTCGAATTTGACATCATTGTAAAGTTCGTTGGTTCATTGGAACCAGACAGCTGCTGATAGTGCTGGAAGACGCCGACGCATTAGAACCTTGTATATTTTCTACAATTTGTATTTCGTTATGCACCGATTCTACTAGGCATCCTTCTACTACGGTCGTGGACTTCCATCCGCCGTGACGCTTCAAAGTAGTCATGTCAGCCCCTGCATTGGCCAAAAGAGTCGCCGAAGACCTTCTCAGGTAGTTCTAACGTCTTGGACTTCTTTGGTTTGTATCCCTGTGATTTGCTTTTCAAAAAGCTCGTTAGTCTGCCAGATTATGAAATGTTGATTTTTTATAAAGGTGAATAGCGAGCGAAGCATCGAGTATTTGGTCTTATCGTATGGTGTAATTTTTTGGGGTAATGCATGTCATAGTAACAGAATCTTTATCTTACAAAAAAGAATTTTAAGGCTTATTTTTAGTCTAAAACCGTTAGACTCTTGTCGTCCTTTATTTGTAGAGCATAAAATTTTGACATTTCCGTCCATCTATATCTATAAATCAGTACTCTTTGTTAAACAAAATATTCTTAAATTTCCTACTAATAATTCAACACATAATTACCCTACAAGGCGAGGCTCTCTATTGCGAATAAACAAACACTCAACAACTCTTTACCAGAAATCAATTAATAATGCTCCTCTCTGTATGTATAACAAAGTACCAACATTAAAATTTTTAAAAACAAGCTGCGCAAATTCCTAGAATCCAAAACTTTTTACTCTGTACAAGACTTTTATAATTCTAGTCATTAATGAATATTTTATTCAACATATATTTTTATAATGTCTGTATATTCTTATTATTTTTTTGTACGTACTTATTTTAATGTCAGATGCCTGTATTTTGATGTATGTTTGTTGTATATCCTTTATTTTTTTTTTACCTACGTTGTATTATGTGTGTCTGTAGGTCAGTTTTTGTAGATATAGTGATGTTAATATAATGTGTTGTACCCATCAGTGATATGAATCTTTTTTTCTGTTCCATTCTAATGACAAAATACTTAATTATATGTATTTCTTTATATTTTTATTCTGCATTTAAAAGATGAAAATGTTTTTACTTAATCTTTCTTTTGTTATAAAAACTATTTTATTACCATTAATGACGTAACTAATATCATGTAATATGATCAAAGGTTGAATAAAGAAACAAACAAACAACAAACAAACATAGCGACGATGGGGCTAATTTGTTTTGCAAATGTAAATATAAGCCAATAGAACATTTTTATCAATACCTATTATCTTCCGTGAATTCATCCAAGACTCAAACATTTTGAACTTCTTGTCGTAAGCATCTCGGGACTTTTCTGGCAAAATCTGCATAGCTACTTCTTCCGCTTCGGTAAGGATATCCTCAGGAACGTAATTTTCATCGGTTTCCTCCATTTTTCTATACGTTTTTTTCTTCAAAAAAACTTCCCTTTTCTGCAAGGAAAACTGACAAGTGTCATGCACGTGGCAACCAAATAAACAACCGACATTCTGACATTTATAGGGTACTGAGACGCAAGTAGCTTTGATTTGATCACAAAGCTTATTAATCATTATCTGATAAAAAGACTATTTCGTCAACTTTTTGGATAAAACATTTTATGCCACTCGTGTGTTACGTTTCCTAAGTCACTTGAGAATTTATATCACTCGGCCTGACGGCCTCTTGGTATAATTCATTTTCGCGTGACTTATTTTCAACATAACACACTAGTATCATAAACAAGTATTAAAGTCTCTTGCAAGCTAAAAATATAAGTGGAAATTCAGCAGTAAAACTAGGGCAACTTCCCGAGCTGACTTCAGTGAGAACCTAGTCAACCTAAAACGTCTTCAGAAAATGGGACTGCTGGCTTAACTCATTTAAAAATCCCACTCTCGACTAATATTCCTGGGCAGCGAGTGAATTTAAAACTTCTAATACACATTTTTTGATCACCGTTCAGTTAATTCAACACAAGTATGCATTTCCAACATTAAAAGATATGAATATCCCTCTAAGTTAACAGTTACAAGGTCAGACAAGGCAACAGAAACAATAGAATAATTACATACGAGCGAAGAATGCGGGGTACAAAAATCGGTTTATGCCAATAATAATAGCGAAGACAAGCACGTCAAATTAACAGTTACATTGTGCCGATATGATCGTAAAAGACATGATGGTAATAAATATGAATGGATTCGTGTGAGAACACTTACTGTGGCATGCACGACAGCCGCGATTGTCGCGAAATGCCATCGATTTATTAATATGACTGACCGACGGCTTATGAAACGGTACCATGAAGTTGGTACCACTGAGTTTGTTTATCAAATGGAAGCTTTATATAAGAATGACAGTAGCGCAGCGACTAAGTCTAAATGCGTACTACCATAAGCATCATTCTGTTTCGAATGGGTGACCTTAAGGAATCCCTGTTTAATTCCGCTATATATACCCTATGTTTTACCAGTACCAACTATCTATATAATCAGTCCAAGTCTGTAATAATTACTCCGTAATTTCGGTACCCAAAACAACCGGTATTCTGTGATTTTTTATTAGTTCTATAGTATGTAGGCAGTGGATTTCTTCTGTTTTTATCACGACTTGTTTTTGAGGTACACACCGATAACCATTCGTTCGTGTGTTTACACATTATTGCTTCCCCTTCCGCCTCACGACTTTTCCTCTTTACCTTCTTCTCCTCAAACCCTTCCATCGAACCGAATACCGACTTTGTTCGCTATTTTTTCCCGGTTTTACTTTAAATTGTCATAACTTTTATTTCTGTTCAGTAGCTTTTACGTGATACCGAACCAACAAACAGACAGACAAATAGAGAGAGATAAAATTTAGAGATTTATTATATGTTGAAATGTAATAATTATTAAGAAAATAGGTTCATTTCACGTAAGTAGGATGGTGAGTGAGTTCTGAAATGCATATAAAAAAATCTCTTTTTTTTCGTTCAAATCTTGGAGCTGTGAGTGACGAACAGGAAGAATGGTTTCATAGGGATATGAAAGGCTTGAGGAACGATTTCAAGGTCGTTGGGACACATCTATATTAAGATTACTGCTGGCAATTAAGGGGATAAGATGCTTTTTAATACAAAAGGAAAACATAAATATATATTTTTTTGTATAAATAAATATATTAACAAGAAGTTTAATTGGCAGTTCAGTGTCAGATTCAGATAATATAATGCATATAATATTTAAAATTCTACCCAATAACAGTATTGTACCCAAAAATTTCAAAAAAAAATTATAAGAAGAAAAACTAAACTAGTTTCCTAAACATAAATCACTTATAAGCTTAAAACAATAACTTTTTAGATCATTGATAAAGTTTTTCGAATTGAATTTTTTTAACATTTGTGGTTGAAATAAAAAAGAAAAAAAGAAAATAGTATTTCTAATTTTTCTTTAAAAACCCACAGAATCAAGCAACAGAGGAAATGTCATAAAAGCCTATATAATATTCTTGTTATTCTCCCATACAAAATGATCTGTTAATCAGGATATTCCATATTTGCTTGGATAAGGTTGTATGAAGTTAATATTATTAAGTTTTAATACTTCAATTATATTATATACTTATAATTTTAAACTGGCAGTCTTATTGAAATAACATTGGTAATTATATAAAGATATGTCTATGCTCGACGTTATTTTTTATTTTTTTTACCTACCGTGCGTACATAAAAAACAGTACGTGATAGAAAAAAAGTTCTTATGTGTCCTGATTTAGTGATGTGTATGAATAAATAAACGGGGAGAAATAAAGTGAGTACCTAATTGTTTTTTAAATTTATAAAGCAGTGTTATTGCCAACCACTCCTCGCTCAAACCCCAATAAGAGAGGAGAACTATTATTAAATATATATTTGCTAAAAAATTTTCTTAAGATTCGATCGGACCATACACAATTCCGCAAAAGGCCACATAATCATGGAAATAATTTTATTTTTAGCTACAAGGAATAAATTGCTTATATCTTACTCCTAAAACTACAAATCAAATCTCTGGAATGATCAAAAACTTAAGTAATTCAGTACCGTTTACTGAATTTTTTAACTTCGGCGAATTTTTTAACTTCGGAGTCGATTGGAGTCCTTATGCGGTGGAACGCCAGATCAAAAACCAATTTTAATTACTATCTTGAACAGCTCAGTAAATGCATGAGCTCCACATGACCGATAGAAACTTTCTAATACAAATATTGTTTATTAAAAAACTATCAAGAGCTAACTAATTTTAAAGGCAGCCAATTACTCAATAGTTAGATGAATGATGAAAATAAATAGATATCTAGAAAGGCACACTTTTTTAGAGTAATTTAGAACCTGCCAGCCATTCTATCAAAATTGAGATCAATGGCATATTCTCTTATAGAAAAAAACGTTTGAGGCCTTGAACGTCAAGGTTGCCGCCCCAAAGTAGGTTTAACGTCCTGTTTTTATGGATACGAATCTAGAAAAGAACGTGCCTAAGAAAATATTAATAACATATCAAGGGAAGAAAGTGCATTTTTTTCCTCCCGTGGAGAGTTTTATGAATAAAATCAAAAACACCTGCCTCAAATTTTAAGAAGTAGCTTTGTATTTTTTTAGTCTATATTACCATTTCCATCAACTAAAATTTGAAAAAAAAAGAAAATCGAAAAAATACTTTAATTAGTAGATATTCGGCTGGTGGAGAGAGGAAAAGTAAAATCTAGATAAAAACATTAGAAATCTTTCTACCACAAAAGTCATCGTTGCCTTGTAACCAATTCCTCCCAAAAACATAAATAATCAGCGCGGTGCAACACCGTGTAGAAAGCGACATCAGAACAACAATCTAACGTAAACCCACTCACACAGGACAATATTTAAATCAAGGTTCAAATCATTCTGCTACAACCAAACGAGGCATAATCAAAACTTTGTATAACAGAGCCGTTCAAATTTGTAACAACTTAGAAATCGAAATAAGAAACATTAAGAAGGATCTGCAGCAGAATGGTTACAGCCTTAAACTTAAAACAGATACTATTTCTAAATTTCAATAAACAGGACAGATATTACAAGACCAAAATCAGGCAAATGCATTCCTTACAATAGGAGTAGCGAAAAACTTTAATATTAAAACAGCTTTTAAATCTAGTAATACAATTCGAAGCCTTCTTAGTAAAACAAAACCGTAGAACAAACAAAATAAGGAATGCATTTACTGAAGTTCCTTGTGAGTGTGGTGAATCATACATAGGCGAAACAAAAAGACCACTAACTGTTAGGCTTCAGGAACATCACACGAATACCCAAAAAGGTGAAAAAACGAAATCAGGAATCGCCGAACATGCATGGTCACAACAACACCGAATGAAGTGGTCAGAAGCAAAGGTTTTGCACAAGAAGTCACACTGGAAGAAACGAAAATTCCTTGAAGCTGCCCTTATTGGACACAATCAGGGTATTTTCAGTAAACCAAGTGTTGAAATTCCAAATATTTAGAAGCCCCTCCTTGAGCGGAGCCAACTTTTTAAACTTCAAGGTTGAGTGATTTTTCACAGTATATAAGTACGTAGCCTTAGGAATTGATTGTAGTTTGCACCTGAAGACGATCAGAGATTGTACTGATCGAAACGTCGTGTATAATAAAATATAGACAATGGACGTCCGAAACACACAGTTAATTTCATTACATTTTATATTACGTTATCTTTTTTAAATAGGAAATTGACACATTTAGCACTTCTTAGCTTTTAGTCTGCTTTGTCAATGGAATTGTAATGTTCTGGACAATAAAGTACCTTTTGATTGATTGATAGTTACAAATATCATTTTCACCTTTCCAATTACCCGACCTAGGCAAAAAGCTGTGTAGTTTATTGGTAAAGTAATAAAGTCGACAGAAACCATTTTTAACCCCAAAAACCACTCTAAATACATTTTAATAATAATTTTGTGAACGAAAAAACAAAAGTTTGTTTTTTATTTCAACAATGGTTTAAAATTGCTTAACAGATTTTTTTTTTCGTTTTCGGATAAAAAAGAGGCAAGCCACTTGTATATTATTACCAATGATTTTTTTCAAAATTCAATTTTTTAAATAAAGTTTTCAACTAAAAAAGTTTTCCTTTTATTGTCTTTTTCATATAAGCCGGAATAAACAAAATACATCAATTACGGAAAAGTGTTGGGACGTATAAACGGATTGATAAATCCTAAAAAGTTTCGACGCACCGACGCTATAAACGGGACCGCGTTAATCCTACAGGCTGCATATGCAGGAGTCCTGGCGTAAGCGCTAGGCAGGAGAGGGAAAGCGGCTTATAACGTATGGAGATCCGATTGCGCTCACAGCTTAGAGTCAATTCCCTTGATTTCGTCAACCCCCCTCGAGTTACTCTCATCTCCTTTTACAGCACTTCGGTTCAGATTTATGCATCTGTCTTTCACATTATACCCATACTCAATTTATTTAACTGATCTACTCTAAAACTGCTAATAAGGTAGCAGGGTCCAGTACCTATTTCGACATTTCATGCCCAAGCGACCTCATTAATAAGACTTGAATGCTTTTATTCAGTGCATATATCAGATGACAGATTAAGATTTTAAAGGCTCTGTTTATCACCAGAACGTGTCATATGGCAGGATTTTAACATTTTGTTAATGTAGGAGATGAATGGGCAATAAGTGCAAAGTGAAAAAGTAAGTATTATTCATTTAACAACACTATTAAATGAACCGGTTTAGCTGAATCTCGCCCTTGTTCTGTAAACTAATCACTTCATTTTATTGCAGTTTTCTTTTTTAAAGTTAAGTTAAAAATTGGAAACTATTTTTACTTTTTTAAGACCTTTTGTTATTATTTTTATTTTATTATCAAATTTAATTTAAATGCCCCAATCTTTGTTTTTCTCTCTTTAATATTTGAAACTCAAAAACCACTCTTAAGGGATTAATCCAATTTTACTTAACTTTTTTCAGGTTCTTTAATGAGAAAAATATTTTCGTTATTAAAGCCGCTTTTCAGTAGAAGGTCGAAATTTTTTTCAAGATATATTTTTTCTAATTATTACTTTAAAATACGAAGTTTCTTAACATATCGACTAACCTTAGTTGAAAACTTTACTCCTAAAAGATCACTAGTGTTTAACTAATTTGGTGAGAGCATTAATTTGAACTTATTGGAATCAGTTATTCTATCTAAGTCAACAAATAAAGTTAAGTGAGGGTGAGTTAATAAGTCTAAATTAGCTAATTCCAACTTTAAATGCTAGCTTGTTTGTAGCTAGAGAACATGAAATAATGTTCAAAGTTTTTGAGAACCAAACGATATTAGAACCTACCAGCGCTAATATTTTTGAAAAAGTGAGAAAAGAGTGCTAACATGTTGCCTGGTCCGAAACAATCGAGATCTACGAAACGGATGAAAATGCATGCGCATTCTTACTTTGGGACCGTCCATAAATTACGTAACACTTTGAGAGAGATAGAATATGCGTTAAGCTCAATGAGGAAAGGGTTGTACCATATCTTTTTTGTGTTACGTAATATTTTATCAATCCCTTTCACTAAAATTTCGGAGAGTGCTCCCTTGTTACGATTTCAAGAATACTGTACCTGATAAACCTGTAGGTCAGTCAAGCCACTCCCCCCCCCCCCCGAAAGCTATTCGAGTTTCGATATGCTTATAATTTCGAACCAATTTCAAACTAATTTTGAACTAGTTTTAAAAATTTTGAACCACACTCCTTCCTGTTTTTTTTTTATATTCAAAATGGGGGAGCAGCCGGACGTTAAGATACACCCCCCTCATTTAAAGCGTAGAGAAAAATGAAAAGCAACTACCCCAAAATTAACTCCTAAATTGGTGATTTAGAAAAATCCGCTATTGATTTGGATGCGCTATAAATATCTCTCTGTCTATGGACTATATAGTCCGCATCAGCTAAAAAGCACCAATGTAAAAATCACGTGCTCTACACATGCACATAATAGGTATCAAAAGTCCAACAAAGATGGAAATAGTTTTTCTTACGTAATTTCTAGTCGTCTCTAGTATATTTCTATGCCTTCCAAACTGAATAGATTTCAATTGGCTAAACCCCCCATTTTTAATAAATATAAAAAATCACAGAAATTAGGATGGTTAAGATTTTTTTTAAAGTTGTACAAAATTAGTTCAAAATTTTTTTGAGGGGAGGTGTGGCTTGACGTCAACCTCACCTCACCCTCACAATATTTTAAAAAAAACAAGGTTAATAGTGGATTTTTAGAAATTCTTTTTGGTGATATTAGTTCTTAATTTTGGGATAGTTGCTTTTCATTTTTCTCTATGCTTTAAATGAGGGGGGGTGTAACTTGATGTCCGGCCGCACGCCCCATTTTAAATATAAAAAAAACCAGGAAGGAGTGTGGTTTAAAATTTTTAAAAGTAGTTCAAAATTAGTTCGAAATTGGTTCGAAATTATAAGCATATGAAAACTCGAATATCTTTCGAGGGGGGGGGGGGTAAGGCTTGACTGACCTAAACCAGTTGATGTTGGTTAATCGTTGAGAGAGGAGTAACTTCAAATCTTTCAATTTAAAAAACATTATATTATCCTCATTTGTTGTAAAAGAATCTATAATGGAACATACCTGATAAGCTTTTCATTGTTGGTCGATTATTGATGGAACAGAAAGAAATTCTCTGATGTCCCAACCTTTAAAATTTATTTGATGATAGGTGTGGTAGTAACCTAAAAGATAAAATGATGATTTTATTGGCAACTTCTGTCTGTTATGTTTAATAATAAAAGGCAAATCTGATGAAATCTTTTTCCATGATCCTAATAACCCTCGGAGGCCCGACATTACGTAATCGATAACCTATATTTTACTGACAAAAATAACATTCTTTCAATATACAACGTCGAAAATAGAGACTGGCGGGTATTCCCTCGCCGCTATGAGCTGATAGCACACTTATCATTTTTCCCTTCCGCATTCTGTTTTATGGACAATAGAGCTCAATTTCAGATTTAATGTACTGACAGATTATTTTACTTTGATTCTTTACACTGTCGTTGTGATGTCAGTCAATGCCTTTGAGAAGATAATCCTTTTTACTAATTAATGTTCTATTTTTCTTTTCTTCAATCCGATCAAATAAACTCAGTTGAGATCCTAAATTCTTTTTTGCTTCTTTTACACTGACAATTAATCTATGGATTTCATCATGAATTTATTCAAGGACACTTTTTTCTCTCATAGATTGCTCTGTGAGTTTGATATTAATATTAACCTCTGAGTTAGACACATTTGTTGCAGAAAAGTAACCACAGCAAAGAAAACCTAATAGAGCATGTTCCAATTGCGTGAATAAATTCGGAAAGAAAGTTGCATATTTATTACACCTTTTGACCTTAAATAAATCCATGGATTAATGGTCACCTATGAGGGGTCCACTTGACTTTATAACTAAATACATGTGTATGTTATCTATGTTGGGAATTTGGAACCTTTGGTTGCACTAAAACAAAGATATCATTGTTTGCGTTTCGCTAACAACATTAGCATCATCAGGAGTCGATAAACAAAATTAACCTACGCTCGATCTTGTATACAATATTTTAGTGGGCGGAGATAAGACTAATAATTTGTGATTGATCACGATTTATAATCCTATCTCCCCTCAACTAAAAAATAAAGTGTTGAAAATTTTATGGAAAAAATAAATAACAAATTTCCCACAATTAAATTTACTTATGAAACAGAGAACCATTTCTAGACACTTTAGTTATAAGAAATAAAAATAAATTGGACTTTGACCTATACAAAAAAAGAACGGCGACCAACAGGTATATTCCAAATGAATCTTTGCATTGCTTACAGCATAAGCTGGCAAGTTTGCACTTTTTAACATATAGATTAGTAAATTTCCCCTTAAACAAAGAAAGATTTGAAACAGAAAAGAATAGGATTCGGAATATAGCTGGCGAAAACGGTTACGAAGAAGGCTTAATAAATAAGCTGATAAATAGACATTCTTTTCAAAAGACCTTTCGGAATTCCACTTTTTTCAGACAAAAAGATAACTGCGACTCAAAATTTGTATCAATTCCTTATAATCCTAATAATACGAAAGGATTACAAAAAGTATTTAATAACACCGGTCTTAAATTAGTATATCAATCCGGTAGCACAATAAAAAGTTTACAAGGAAATCCCAAGGATAAAACTACAGTTCTAAAAAAAAGTGGAATTTACGAAATTAGTTGCATGGATTGTGACAAAAAATATGTTGGCCAAATGAGACGCTTTATTCAAACACGTTTTAAAGAACACTTAGAACACTTAAAATACAGAAGAACAGAAAAGTCAAGTGTGGCCGAGCATGCTTTTCAAAACAATCATAGACTCTCATTAGATAACCTTAAACTTCTAAAAAGTGTACCAAACAAAAGACTTTTAAATGCATATGAAAGTATGGAAATCATTAAATCCAGAAATAGTTTAAATAAAGATAGAGGACCCATCCCGTTTAGTACACTTTATTCTTTAGTTGAGGGGAGATAGGAGATTGTATATAAGATCAACCGTAGGTTAATTTAGTTTATTGTTTATCATCTCTTGATGATGCTAACGTTGTTAGCGAAACGAATATCTTTGTTTTATGTGTATGTTATGTTTTTAATTTTTTCAATATCTCTACATTTAACCAACTGAGTTCTGGTCACAATGATAAATTATGATTTCCTAAAAACACCTTCACCTTCGAGATTCTTGAGAAGTGGAAATTTCTGTAAATTTTAACGAGGAAAATAAAACATTTATTTATCGATCAACACAAAAATGAACAAGCTGGTACCCAAATAGTGTGTAGAAAAAGTTACTTTTTCTACGACCGTGCGGGAAACACCTCTTTCTGCACGCATTTTAATTCAGAAAATGTCTTTGATTGAATGAATTTGCTCCGAGGCTTTCCAGCACTCCGAATTTTTATTATTGTTTTTATTTCTTTAATTTTGTTTAAATACAAAGTCGTAGAAACAATATTGATCATGCGTAAAGTTTCTTTCCCGCCCTTGTCTGCTTGCCCGAACTCCGCTCCGCGTGCGGGAGACCTTAACTTGTTGCATTAGTTAGGATAATAACTATTTTGTGTTGATCTATTTTATAGAGCACACAACAAAATAACACAAGGTATCATATCCAACAAAATGCGTTTTTCTTGTAGCAGGTAAAAATCCCATAATACTATCTTATTCTTCTTCTTTATTGCTTTTATTTCAAAGTTCTTAAACAAATGCACTGAAACCTTATGGTTATGTTCCATACTTGACAAGATTCATCCATCCAGCTTTATATCTAACACGTGAGAAATTACCATTGATAACATAAACAGAATGGCAGATTTCTGATTTTGAATGAGAATACAAAATTGGTTGCTGGGAGTGAAAAATTTAAAACTTTGTCATAACTCGGGAAGATTCTAACAGTTTAATAAGGATATAAGCATAAGTATATTTCTTCAATTGTTAGCCTAGACAGTATCTATTAGTATGTTTTCACATCATACTCAATACATAAAGCATGTTCTCTGACAAAAAGTGTGATATATGAAAGAACACGATGCTTGATTTTCTATATGTAAATGTGGACAGCTATGCCATTTTAAGTTCGTTCTTCTTTTTACCTGAAAAAAACCACGTTTTGACTACCGTATAATTTTTGTTCCGACAGAAATCTTACTGAAGCAAATACAAAAATGTGTCCACGACAATCTTTTAGGGAAAATTCAGATTCAGATGTTTTATGACATACTTAAAAAGAAATTGATGAGAGACAATCAGACAGTTGCATGTGTGACAGCGAATCAGATACATCAGAACACACGTTGTTCAATTAAGAAATAATGGAAAGTAAACTGGAAAACCGCAAAGGCGTTTATGGAAAAAGTTATGATACAAAAAGAAACAGATTAAAAAGCAACTGTAATAACATATAAGAGCAACAAAGAGACAACCGGCGACTATACCTGGAAACGGAACGGGTATAGCCGCAGCAGAAAAGAGTGTTTTTTTGTGGGAATGCCAGGCAACTGAGGTTTTCAATACTACCAGACACGTGTCGTATGGTGTGCATAAAGCATTGCCTTCAACGAAAAAAAAAAAAGATCTAGAAGTCGTGCCCGACGAAAAATCTTTTGTCGTTCCAATTCTATGCAGATATCTACAGTCTCATCCAAGTTATATTTTGGCCAAGTCTCTCGAGTAATATTCGCATCTCTCCTCTGCTGCCAATCCAGGGTTTTATGTCCCTGCCATTGCCGTTCGTTATCATTGATTATTGCCCGCCAATATCCACTCGAAATATGCCTTTTGAGGGTATCTAGCGAAGAAAACGAGTTATGCGGTTTCGACGGCGATTACGTAAGGTGGTTTATTTATTTACACCTTAGGATTTTCTTTTCGCGGGAAAATATACAAATAATTATTAATTATTTTTTAAAAGACATCAAAGGCAAGAAAATATCAGCCATTATAAGTTGTTGTGTAGTGTCACGTATTTATAGTCTACAATATTTAAGAAAAAATTTACTTTTTTTTCTTTTTTACATTCAAATGCTTGGCTTAACTTTATGAATGAATCCAATTTTCTTGGTTAAATTTTGTTTTTTTTTTTTGTTTACAAATTTTGCTA
Source organism: Oxystoma pomonae (assembly GCA_963921995.1). Classification (NCBI taxonomy): domain Eukaryota; kingdom Metazoa; phylum Arthropoda; class Insecta; order Coleoptera; family Brentidae; genus Oxystoma; species Oxystoma pomonae. The sequence goes on along the minus strand of OY998166.1, from coordinate 71,450,768 downwards.
CTGATTTCTTCCCAGTAAAAACTAACGAAGAATATTACTACAGAGTATTCTAAGAATATTTTTATATATTATTGTCATATTCTCTTATGAATGTTCTTTTTAAAATATTTTAAGAATACTCGAATTCGGAACATTCATTTCAGAATATTCCAAGTATATGTATTTGAGTAAATAAATATTTTTAGTAATCAGAATGATAACTAAATCCAGTTGCTTTATCTCGAGAATTATTTTCACAGTCCTTTGAGGATATGTAGAAATGAAATCTTCTTATAAAGCACATAAAAAAACATATTCATGTTCATGGTATTATTTTAGGTTTTCTGAAAGCTATTAATTATTATTATATTATTATAGTAATAATACACAGGGGATATTTTTTTTTAATCTTCTGGAAGCAGAAAAAATGAAATATTCTTTTGTAGTCGAAAATTCCACATTAGTTTCTGTTTATTAAGTTGCATCGTTAGAGCCCAGATTGCGCCCATATCTATTTTAGTGGTAATCATTCTTTTCTATAGGAGGTTCCTCTAGGATAGGGGAAAAGAGGACGTTCTTAATAAGGCACGTTCTTAAAATATTTCTTAAGAATATTCTACCAAATGTGATTAAGATTCGACAAAAGGTAAAACGAAGATTCAGCAAAATGTAAGAGGAATATTCAAAAAAAAGACGACTTGAAAAATGTGCATTAGTAAATGTTCTTAGGAAATTTTCTATGTGCTACGAATTTTCTCCAAATATATTCAGCTGTTTCAGTCGCACACTCTTTGGTATATTTCAGAAATAATCCAGTCATTTTTCCTAAAAATATTATCTTCGTGTTTGAGGAATATTTATTTCACGTTCTAAGAACTTTCTAATCATGTGGAAACCTCTTGCTGTAAGCTATTCCTTTCACGTTCTTTGGTTGTTTTTTGTACTATATTTTTCTGAGAATCTGAGAAAATATCAAACTTAACCATAATAAATTACATAAAATAACAAAATTTGAATTTTTTCATATTAATTGTTAACTCTCTTAAAAATAAAAAACATAGGTGTTTCAAAGCAACACACGTAATAGCAATAAGTTATTATAATGTGTAAAACTTGAAAAAATGGACGAGCAATTTACATGTAGCTTTTTTCTCACAACATGCACATGCCATTAGCACCGATTTTCGATATATTTGTTGAATTTTCAGATATATATATTCAGCTCGCATATCCATAACAAATGGTTATTTTCTTTATACTAAAACAGGTATTAAAACACGGTATTGTTCCAGTGACTAGGGAATTAAATTCTTACAATTTTAAAGATAGGTAACGCATTATTATTTTTGCCTCTTTTTTAAACACAGCATTTTTATAAATTATTTTTAAAAAAAATCGTCATTTTAAAATCTTCAAAATTGCTTGGACATGTAAAAAAAACAAAATTTGCATTTTTAATTTGATGTGCAAGTTTTTCTAGCTTATGTTAAGTCAGACCTACATATTTAAAAATTATTTACTTGAGATAATTAACTTGTTTGACACCTCTGTTCTAATTTTTGATCGATTTAGTTTCTGAGTCAAACTGCACCATAGCTTTAATTCCCTCATGTTCAAAATGACTTTGTTTTAAAATTCTATAACTATGAGATAATATAACGGCCCTACCTTGAGTAGAGATAATAACTCTTCCAATCAAGTTAGCCTGGAAAAAACGCAGAGGCAAAAAAAATCCTCTGCGCAGACGATTTTTCGCCTTTGACCTTGTCCATGGCCAACCCTTTTTTTATATTATTTTCTTTATTTTTCAAAGTTATTATTGTTACACATTTGACACTTGTGCCATTTTAGTATCTCATAGTTAAAGGACTAGTAATAGTAGCAGATGGGCGGCCGTAGCCTGGCAATTAGGTCGCATAATGCACCCTTTTTGCCATACCACCCGTGCACCCCTGACGGATGCAAGTTTGTTAAAAGACTAAAATAATACCTTGTTTTTCTATGCGTTCCAATACAAAATATTACCTATGTGATAAACAATCCAAAACAAAATATAATTGTTTATTATTCCCATCAACATGCTTGTGTTCTGTTAGCTATGTCAAATAATTTTCATGGGAATCATTTCGATATTGTTTTATGATAATACATTTCTAATGACACTTCTGTTTTCATAGGACCTAACATTTTTGTCCTTAAATGCCCAATTGTTTTATCGTTTACGAACTTGGATTGTTAAATAAAAAATGGTTTTTATATTGTTTATGCGGCTAATGTTTCGTACGTGTTTCAAACTTTTCATGTTTAGTTATAATGTAGATATAAATAATATGCTGATTATGATCATTTTAAACAATACAATTATTGACAACGCACGTAGGTAAAGTAAACGAATGTAAATTTAAATGCCATAAAGGACACAAATATGAAAATAAATAAAACTGTGCACCTGTGCCGTAGTTTTCCACGAATTTTGAAAGAAAATATATAGACGTAATTACGACCCAACTCAAAATGTTCTAATCCTTCCCACCAAACACAGAAGGTTGGTAAATAATCGGACGGAGTTCTACGTGGGCTGATGTTGAACCAACTACCGTACCCAACTATAGTATCCTCACGTTGGTGAATTGCAAATATACTGTGTCAGCCCTACCCTTAGATTAAAAAAAGACAAGATATCTGGTCCAACGAAAACTCCTTGGCAAATAATAACGACTGTTTATTTACAAATATAATCAAAACAAAACAAAGCTGAGAAATATCGATTATTTTTCTATCCTTTTAAATGACATTAGAACGATAGGGACAGAGAATTATGTGTCAACCACTTTAGATCGCGATTGGCTTGTGGGCGGGGAAAGTCGGCAGAGCGCAGACGGTCGGATGATATTTTTATTGACATAAGCTTTTGCGTGTTATTTATTTTAAAATTTCAGAATGTTTTAAGCAGTTTGGAAGTCTTTTTAAAACCACATATTGTCAAAAAACGTTTATAGTGTGTTTTTTACCAGTAGGGGAATATTTCAGTGCATTTAAAGTGATATTTTGGAACAAATCGTCCAATGTTTTGAAAACAAAGGGGGAACAAGTGAAATCAGTCAGTGGCGTTACATGCCGATAGGTACACAGAAAATAAAAAAGTTTTAATGAATCATACTTAAAATAAGATGTTAATGACCAATGCTTCAAATGAGATATTTTCGAAGGTTTTTGTAAGGTTTTTTTGGAGGATTTTTTTAAAAAGACGATAAAATAAAGCATACTTTTAATGAAGTAGGTAATGCGCAGATGATACATTCTCGAAGATTTTTTTATAAAGACTATAAAATAAAAGTAGGTAAAATCCTAAAAAAAACTTGCAAAACAACAATAAAAATTAATTCACATGTGTTCAGGTTTGTAAGAATATTGAATTCCTACCTCTTATCAGAATATTAAGGTTGATTTATACTGCCGCCGCCGTTGCCATCTGCGCTCACCCTTCGAATTGATATTTGAATCTTTTTTCTGTCCTAGATGTCTCTATATACTCTAAGCATTATTGACTTTATATTGTACTGAAGAAGTCAGTTTAAATATGTTTCTGCTAATGACCAGAAAAAATAACAAAATTTAAGTAATCTCCAACGGCGAACTTAGACGGCGACAGCATAAGTCTTTGTGATGCAAAGATTAGTATGAAGAATGGTATATTTGCTTCTGTTTTATTGTTCAATGTATATCAAATCATATTAAGCGAAATAATAAGTACATGTATTTGTAAATGTTTTACATAAAAATTATACAGTGAGATTTACTAAGATCTAAAATAGTACCACCCACAGATCTAACTTTTTACACCTGTGGGGGGTACAAAATTTTAAAACCAATTTCCACAAAACACCTACCTATACAGAAAAGACACAAAGTTATTGATTATTTTCTATTTTTATTGCAAAATACCACTGAAAAACTGCTTTTTTTTCTCAAATTACACCATATTTTAGAAGAAAATGCCCTAAAACTAATTTTTATTGACAGGTTTCAAAATGGCAAATGGCGAATACGCCAAAAATTTGGCACATAATAGCTTCATTATTTGTGTTTGAGGTTATAAAGTTTAAATTTATAGCCCCCAGAAAGGATTGTTTTGCGGCATTTGGTAAAAAGTTCGTTTATAATTTCCCTAAGTAATCGTTTTTATAAGGATTAATTTCCCTTATTTAAAACCCCAAGTTGTTCATTAACCAATAAAACACCTCCTATTTTGTCCAAAAAAACGCCATATTTTGAACCCGTTTTTAGTACAAAAAATATATTTATAAGGGCACTACGAGGCAAAACAAACATAAGTGAAGGTCACTGATTATGCACGAAAATTATACCAAACAAAAAAACCCAAAACAACTATATTAATTTATTTACAAACTGAAAGTAAAACATTAGAGGTTATCTAAGAGCTCAGTCAAAAACACTTTTCTTACTCAAAGCCCACTCATTTTAAAGCTGTAGCTTTCATCAGTAGAGGTTGGTGCATGCCAAGGTGCAAGCAGAGGTAAAAGCTCCGAACTCGCTGTTTGTGATTGAACGCAGCGCTATTATTTTTAAACTGACATTTCGACAGTGACAGAAATGTAAGAAAAACTTGCTTTTAAGTTTTTTAATACATTTCGTAAATAAAAACACCTTTTAAATAAACACAAAATTAATTTACTACTTATTTTATTATTACTAATCTAAATCGTTGTGTGACATTCAAGTATTAATTGGAAAAATTAACGAATAAGGGTAAGTTTTAATGAAAGTGGCATAAAGCCCCAATTTTAATTTGTTCTACAGAGTGTTTACTATTTGAACCCCGCGCGGGTTCAAATTTTTTATTTCCTTTTCTTCTAAATTGAAACTTTCTTCTTAAATCCATCAAAAGATTAAGTTAAGATGATTATGCAATAAACAAATTTATTAAAATTCTTCTTATAAATCAAACTATGTCCAAAACTCAAGAAGGGCTGGTTTAAAATGCTTAAAACCAAAAATTTCACTTAAACTTAGGACCGTTTTAAAATAGACTAAACCCTTTTAGTAAATGTCTCCGTTAAAGTTCAATAAATCCGTATAGAACTAGCAAGCAATTTGTCTTGTCATTTTTACAAAATCATAGGATTAACTTAAGGCCAAAATCTTAAAAATTTATGAATTTGAAAATTTATAAGTAAATATTCCATTTCAAATAAATTATTGCTTTTGTCGAATTAAAGAAAAATAAAATTATATAGTTTTACCTAGATTCCCATGTAAAAAAGGTCCTTATAACCACAGATTACCTAGGTCCTCTGTGCTATATGAGGAGCATTTTACAAACACAATAACATAAATTTTAGCTATTAGGTAATATAATTTTTTTTCTTGATGTTCCAGGTGCTGTGAACTATCTTTCTTTATTTTAATGTGTGGCCTAATTTTATTGTGTTGAAAATTGAAATGGCAATAAATGTACTATATAACTATCACTATACTACAAAAATTTATCGTTAAGAAGCTTCCAAAGCTCAAATTGAAAGAATTATTTTTTGCATGTTTTTTAAATTATTTTGGAGATTTCATATTAAAAAAATTTTTTAATAGTATAATTCATGTGTAAATTTATATTTAGGTAGCTACGCCACTGGTGTGTTTACTGTAAACAACAGAAAGGTAAAACTTGTTCCATATAATAATATAACCAAAGTCTCCGTAAGTGTCAGGTATCTTGTCTCTTTTTAATCTAAGGCCCTACCCTCTCATACAGGAATATTACCAGCGATTTTCAAAAACTGTAAAGAATTGGAGAAAATGCTGAAACACATCGATTTTGTTTGTAAGAGTGAGACTTTTTGGATTGAAATTTTTATAGTGCGCATCCTCTTTGAGGGTTAAATTTTACGCCTATATTTTGAATGGGAAAAGTGGTTCGAGTGATACCCTGTTTTGTCTTGACAATCGTGTAAAAATTGTGAAACCGTATCGATTCGTTCTTGAGATATTTACTTTCAAAGTAAGTTCCAATTATTGTAGAGGTAGATTTCATCTCTCGTGGGAATGTATGCCAGAAGAAAAAATGCAATGATAAAATGTACTATTAACAAAAGAAAAGTCGACGTGTTCGACGAATCGAAAATTTCTTTAAAAAAATATTTTTACATTTGAACATGCAACTGTGAAAGTGAATATCTCAAAAACGAATCGATAAATTTTCAAAATTTTTACACGATTGTCAAGACATTCAGAAGACCTTCACAACAAGGTACCACTCGACCCACTTTCCTTATTCAAAATATAGGGGTAAAGTTTACTTATCAAAGGGTTTCAACATTTTCTCCAATTCTTAACAGTATTTTAAAAAATCCAGGTGAAACTTTTTAAATTGCCAATCCTGTATATGCGACGCATGCAAAACCATATATCAAATAAAATAAGTGATAAACATTTCTCTCACCCTGTGGCATGCAAAATATCTACTTATACCAGTATAATTTTCTATTAGATATGTGTATGGCTCGTGCAAGTCTGAGGCGTGCTTTTCTATATTAGTGGTTAGGTCATAGTTTAATGTAGGTTAAATTTAGGATACTTAGGTCACAAAAGAAATACCTGGTACACACTACCACAGCGGATGTCAAAGTTGTCAAAAATTGAAGCGTTTCAAAATATCCCTAATGTGCACAGATTTTTTAGTCCACCATACCAATATTGTATGGAGGAGTATTAAAATCGTGAAATTTTAACTTTTTTTAATTTTATCAAAAATAAGTTACTAAGGTTGCAAATCACCTTAATCGATGGAAAAAAAGTTGTCTGTCGTTCTGTCGGTCTGTTGTCTGTATGTGTACACGATAACTCAAGAACTCCTTAATCTATTTTAACGAAATTTGGGACAAAAATCCTCTATCGGCTGACCATGAACTGATTAACTTTTGGGTAGGGTGGTGGGGGATTGAAGGGGGGAAAAGGCGGATAAATTTTAAAAAATTGTAACTTTGGAACGAAAGGAAGTAGCGATATACGGTTTTCAGATTTAAGTTGCCATGAATATGGACTACAAATGTTATAAAGTCCAATTTCGTGGAAGCTTTAGTGTCCGAGTTATTTAAAAAAACTCTAAAATTTATTAAAAAAATCTTAACTTTAAAAGTAAAGCAGCTATTGATATTTTTCAGGTTTTCATTTTCGTAAATATTACCCAAAAATTTTGTTTTTTCATTATGTTTTATTTTTCGTAATTCCCGGATATGGATTTTGCCACGTCGGAAATTTATCTGCTGCCGCACGTACACCAGCGTCAAAAAATGCTGATAATGCGATGTTGGTTACTGACATCGTAACGTAACGTAAATCCGACATCGGCTCGCGTCTGCTGTGTTTACTGGGTCCAACCAATAAGCTCAGCAAAAAGTTGCCAACTATCTTACAGAGGCCAAGCAGTGCAGCAATATTTAAAATATGGCGGTTTCATACAGATGTGTTGTGTACCTGTCAAAAAATAGTTCCTGCAACTTTTCGGCATTTTTTCACCTAACGCACACTTCTTATGCATTTTTATAAGTCTTAAAACAAAAATGTAACAATAACAATTGCAAAAAACACAAAAAAACTAACAAAAACCTGACGGAACGGTCGGACCTAAGATGGCAAAACGTGCCTCGACAAATTAGTGTAGGGGCATATGTCGATAATTTCTATCCCGTAAAATTTTGTATGAAGGAGTTTTGTGACTATGTGGGATTGATAGCGCTTTAGTCAAACAGTCAAGGGTTACCGGGTGTTTCGTTTGCATCCGTGTAGAAGGGGTTGATATGACGTCATCTTTCAAGATGGCGGCAAAAATCATAAAAAATACAACTTTCGCCACCGGGATATGATTATACTCGATTCCATATAATTCGATGACGAGGATTCCAAAAAAATTAGCTTTCAAGGTCATCTGAGCTTAAATGATTTTGAAAATCGCAAAAAACCAGATTTTATTCATTTTCCCTACAAAAAATCTTAATAATTCGACGTCTTTTCAGAAAAACTTCCAATGTACCTCAAACTATTAGGCATATATGCCAAATTCGATCCATCGAGTTTGATGCAGTTTGAAGCTTTATGACCTTGAAAAATACCCCAGTAAAATTAACATATTGCAAAAATAACATACTAAAGAGCGCGTTTCATAAACTATTAAAGCGAAGAGGACCAAATTTAGTAGGAAAGATAAGAAGGTGAAGTCCAGTAACACTGTTAAAAAAATTTGGTTCAGCTATGATGTGCTTGAATATGGCAGGTGATATGAATATAACCATATTTTATTTTATTCAATTTCGTAAAAAAACTAAAATGGCAAGGTGGCCACCAATTATTGCTTGACCTTAAAAATATTGCTTGACCTTAAAAATACCATGTACAAGTGAAAAACCATGTTTTCGTAGTGTTTTTTCCAATTAACCACTACGCAAAAATCTTAAGTGCCGAAGATGAAATTAACGTCTTAGCCATAACCCAACACATAATTTTAAACCTCGGTAAAAAACGGTAAAAATGTCCTATATGTTTGTCGTTTTTATTAAGTTTAGGAACTGTGAATTTTATGTTCTACTCACTTGTCTAGCCAACAAAGTCATTTAGATTACCTATAAGAGAGTTAGCAGAAGTAAGATATACATTACCATATACTGGACCAGGTGTTTTAGATGCTATTTTCCAAAATGGCGGTCAAAAACTCATAAAATTCTACTATACTATTATGCCAGTAGGGCATGACGATACTTGTTTATTAACATTCATAATAAAACTCAAGGATGAGGTTACAGCAATTTAGTCACACATTCATGTGCCACCGGGTGTTTTGTTCGCATCCGTGTCCTAAACTTAATGAAAACGAAGGAATATAGGTTATTTTTACCGGGGTATAGAGTAAACCTCTTAAAAGCCAGATAAAAAAATGGTAGAGTGGTTTAAAATGAAGTTTTTAGTTATAGCTAATATGTTAATTTCATTTCCGGAGCTTAAAATTTTGCGTATGGGTAAATTGAAAAAATTACTAAAAAAAGCTGGGTTTTCACTTGTACATGGAATTTTCAAGGTCAATCAAGATCATACATCAACTAAACTTTTTTTTCATAGTAAGCGGCGACAAGTCAACAAGAATTAATGGCCACCTTGTCATTTTTGCTTTTTTACGAAATTGGATAAAATAAAATGTGGTTATAGGTCGCCATTTTGATATATCAGCCGCCATATTGAAACGCGTCAATATTTTTTGACAGTATTGTTGGACTTGACCATCTTATCTCTCTTACCAAATTTGATCCTCTTTACGTTAATAGTTGATGAATAGCGCCCTTTAGTATGTTATTTTTGCAATATGTTAATTTTACTGGGGTATTATTCTCGGTCATGAAGCTTCAAACTGCAATTAACTCTAAGAATCGAATTGGCATGTATGCCTAATAGTTTGAGGTACATTTGAAGTTAGTCTGACAAACTTCGAATTATTAAGATTTTTTTGTAGAGAAAATGGCAAAAATCTTGTTTTTTTGCGATTCAAGGTCATTTAAGCTCGGATGACCTTGATAATTAATTTCTTTGGAATCCTCGTCGTCGAGTTATATGGAATCGTTGTATTTTTTATGATTTTTGGCCGCCATCTTAAAAGATGACGTCATATCAACCCCTTCCACGCGGATGCGAACAAAACACCGGTAACACTTGATTATGTGACTAAAGAGCTATCAATCCACCATAGTCTCAAAACTCCTTCATTCAAAATCCCACGGACTTACACATGCCCCTTCAATAAATCAATAACCTGTTAGCCCTGGTTGTCACATTATCAGTAATTGTTTTTAAAAGATAAAACAAAACATTATGTTAAATAAACTTCCTTATGCATTTTAAACTGAACTTTTTCGCACTATATCTAATTTATTAGAATAATGTATCGTATTTATGCTACTTATTGCAATATAACGTAATTATAGGAAATAAAATAAGGGATAATTATGGAAACTCGGCAACCGCGGTCTAAATATCTGGAATGTCAGCCTAGATGTGTGATTTTTCTAATGTTTCTTATGCCGGTTCTAGTTTATTTTAATTTCTTTGTTTGTGACAGCATCCAGAGTCTGTTACAAACTTAAACGTTCCCAGATGACGACTTTCTCGTAATTTAATAAGTATTCCTCCCCAAGGTCGAAACTATTCGATAAAATGAAACACGGAAGGAGAATAAGGTTTCTTGGATCATCCTTTATGCACACAAACATACGGTGGCCTCTATTCGCCAGCTGACTTCTCACTGCACACTTCTGACGTTATATCGTTGAAGAAATTGATTGCAGATTTTATAGATATTATCCAGAATATATATTACGTGGTAGGTAGGTGAAAACCACTAATACTATGAATTATAACTGGAATAAACCCCAAAGTGCAGGGTTTTTGTGGCCAGTAACTTTAAAATGAATCAATATCAGACACTGTTTTTAAAGTAACACTTCACTTAACTGCAGTGTGTTTTCAAATACGTTCTCCCGATGCCTCCGATATTTAATAGGCCTTCCATCTACTCACATTTTAGTGAGCTTTGAAAGTATGTGGCGGCTATTTTGACAAATAACTAATGTAATAACTGTCAATAGTGTCAAAAATGGCGGCGGCCTACGTGTAAAAGGGTACTCAAACGGAGGTATCGGTTCACCCAACACGACCTACATAGAAGGCGTGGGATCAACCAGAAATAAAAATAATATGGCGTCGTCTTACGTTTCTTTTTGACATTAGTCGGTTTGTTTACATCGCGGGATCGCAACTTCAAGAGACTTTTGTAAAGAGTTTTTGAGAGTGTATCTTTTAGCAATGCCTACTACAAGGGCCAAGGTCCATCAAATCTTTCTGTTTTTCAATTTCCAAGAAATTAGGAAATTGCAAATAAATGAATGCATGCCATAAAACGAGAAAACTTTGTTCCTAGCAAGCGTACATGCGTAAGATACAGATGAAAAAATGCGCTGAAATTAGGGTAATGAAAGTGTTTTTTGTTAGGTGTGTGAAGTGCATTTTAAACCTGAAGAAGTTGAACGTTTAACTAAATAACACTGGCGATCTGTTGGAAGTTCCTTTATTAAAGCCTCATTTAAAGGGCGGTAAGTTATTTTTGAGTTACATGTTTTTTACTCTTAAGTTTTTTTCTAATGCAGAGTCCTTTTTACAAGGGGTAAACTAAGTAAATGTACTAAATAATGGTGCAAACCAAAGTGATGGTTAAAAGCGAGCAATATTTTTGGCATTTTTTAAAAAACTGCTGTGTCAGGAGGGTAGTGCATGTGTAGAGAGATGGTACAGGGTATCGAAAAAAGATAGAGTCAATTGTAAACCAACGTAGGTGAATAACATACGTACTGCAGTAAAATAATTGGTTAGTACCTAACTGTCAAAAATATTTGGAAGCCATTTTTAATAAGGATTTTTTTTTGGTTAGTTAAAGGTACAGGGTGACATTATATATTTTATATAAAGCTAAAATAAAAACCCAAATTTATTTTTTTTTTGCATTAGGTACCCGGTTTTATTTGTATTTTTTCTTAAAAACTACTAAAACTAGAGAGCAGCGGTGTCATTTCACATTTCTCTTCGGGGGTGGGGGGGGGCATACGTAATTTAAAAAAAAATTCAACGAAAAATTTGAAGGGATTTAGCGAGGGTGAAAAAACATTTTATTGACGCCAAAACAAAAGTAAATTTTTTGGTAAAACATACAAAAAATTAATGATTTAGCGGATAACGGCGATGCGGTAAACCGTAGTAGGTGTACTTAAGTTAAAAGGTGTTTTTAAAATGTGCTTGTATTTTTAAAAGACAAATTTTGATTTTTGTTTGCGGTTACTCCGCCGCGCAAGTAATAGCTCGTTGCAAAGGTCTTTAAAAACACTTTTCGTATGATGTGTCATCGAGTGTATGATATTACCTAAATTTCACAAAAATTATATGAACATTTTTTTTATATATCCTAAACATTCTTTTTAATTTTTTTCGATGGGGATGGTTTGCTATGCTTGTAGGCAACCTAGTTTGAAATTTGAGGGTAAAAATTATTATTGATGTGTTTATGATTAAAAAGGAGAAACTACGTTATAGTTTATTTTCTATTATACTTTTTTGTGAACCAATATCAAATGTTCATTTCGATTTTTTTACAAAAATAGATAATTGTGCTTTTGAAATTTTTCAAAGGATTAAAAATAAATAGGTTTTTAATTTTTTTAATAAAATAAAGGCACTGTGACAAATTATATGAAGGGTTTTTAAAAGACATTTAAAACAAGGTATCCCTCGCCTTTCTAGTATAAGTACATTTTCTAATCTCTATCAATTGCACCAAAAATCAATAATTTACTTTACACTATACAGCAAAAATTTTAAATTCTCACCATTTGCCCATTTAAAGCAGTGTTGTGGGAGAACGTAAGTAGCGGCCATTTTGAATCCGATTCTTGGCCTTGCGTGGAGGCGGTATTGGTTCACCTAATCCAATTTTTAACCAATAAACATGAAAAAAAGTGTAGAAAAATTCAGAGGCACGTAACAACTGAGTAATTTCAGGTCAGTCAAGCCACACCCCCCCCTCCCCCCCCCCCAAGGTGTTCGAGTGTTGATATGCTTATAATTTCGAACCAATTTCGAACTAATTTTGAACCACTTATAAAAATTTTGAACAACACTCCTTCCTGGTTCTTTTTTATATTCAAAATGGGGGGTGCAACCGGACGTCAAGCTACACCCCCCTCATTTAAAGCGTAGAGAAAAAGCAACTATCCCAAAATTAAGAACTAATTTCGAACTTCTAATATCACCAAAAAGAATTTCTAAAAATCCACTATTGATTTGGATGCGCAATAAAGATCTTTCTGCTCATATAGTGCGCATCAGCTAAGAAGAATTATTGGAAAAGTCCAACAAAGATGGAAATAGTTTTTCTTACGTGATTTCTAGTTGTTTCTAGTATATTTCTATGCCTTCCAAACTGGCTGGATTTCAATTGGCTAAACCCCCCATTTTGAATAAATATAAAAAATCACAAAAATTAGGGTAGTTAAAATTTTTATAAATTTGTCCAAAAAAAGTTGAAAAATGTAAGCATATCAAAGTTCGAAATTTTTTTGAGGGGGGTGGGGCTTGACGTCAACCTGCACCCCCCACCATATTTTTAAAAAAACAGGGTTACTAGTGGATTTTTTGAAATCCTTTTTCGTGATTTTAGTAGTTCGAAATTAATTCTTAATTTTGGGATAGCTCCTTTTCATTTTGCTCTACGCTTTAAATGAGGGGGGGTGTAGCTTGACATCCGCCTACACCCCCCATTTTGAATATAAAAAAAGACCAGGAAGGAGTGTGGTTCAAAATTAGTTCGAAATTTGTTAGAAATTGTAAGCATATCAAAACTCGAATATCTTGGGGGGGGGTGGCTTGACTGACCTGAAATTTCCCGCTTGTGACGTCAGAAGTACGAAATGAGAAGTGAGCTGGCGGATAGGGGCCACGGTAGTTTTTCAAAAGTTGCCTCTTTTTTCAAAGTAATCAGAAAACATTAGGTCCATTCGTCAAAAGAATCTATTATTTACATCTTTAAAAAAAAAACAAGCTCCCCCATCTTAAACGCTTTATTCATCGACTTGTAGCGGTCGATTATTGTAGGGGAGGACCCCGAAAACAGGAGAACCAGCTGGCTCTTTTTACGCTTTTTTATCGAATTGATTTATATGATGCGACTAATTCGCAATTTTTCCATTTACATATTTTCATCGACGACAGATGGAAAGCTTTATTGACCTTCTCGGCAGCTTATGGCTTTGTTATTTTATTAATTTTCGATTTTCAAGTATGACTAAGACGTTGTATTGGTTGGCATTAACAATAACACTGCGTGACACGATTTCGGTACCCGAAAAACTGATTGCCATTATACTATTAGTTATAGTATACAGAGTATCCTAAAAGTCCGAGTCCACCCTAATATCTCCAGAACCAAAAGAGACAGAGAAGTAAAACTTCACATAATTAGATGGTTTACAAAAAAGTATCTTATTGGGTAACAATTGTGCCGCCTGTGGCCGAGACAGTACTTGTTTTAAATGAGATACACTTGTATATTTTCTGAAATTTGAATAAAGCTTTTCATTGTTTCCAAAAATACCTAATGTGTTGCCTTTTTCTCTAACGGTTTCTAAATAAAATTACAAAAACTTTTAAATAAGAGCAATGAATTAGACAAAGAATCACCGAATAACTTTAATATATTAGCTCTTTTTGGAAACAAAAGAAAAAGCTCTATTTAAATTTTCCAAAATATACAGGGTATCTCATTTAAAAAAAGTATCGTCGCCGCCCTAGCCTCCTTAACGACGAGTGCGATGATTAGTATCCAAAAAGATACTTTTTTGTAAACAAAATTTTATTTCTCTGCTTCTTTTGGTTTTGGAAATATTAGGGTCGACTCGAACTTTTAAAACACCCTGTATAGGTAGTGAACATCTTCTGTTTTTATCACGTCTTTTTTTTGAGGTACACACCGATAACCTTTTTGTTTAGGCGACCCTCATTTTGTCTATATTAGTAAACTAGCTATTGCCCGCCACTTCGTTCGTGTGTTTCAAATTATTCCTTTTTCCCTCCGCCTCACGCCTCTTCCCCTTTACCCTCACCTTCTGCCCTCGAAACCCTTCCATCCTGACGAATACCGGCTTTGTTCGCTATTTTTCCCGGTTTTACTTTAAACAGTCATAATTTTTATTTCCGTTTAGTAGTTTTTGCGTGAATCTGGACAAACACAGACAAAAATAGAGTCATAAAATTTAAAGATTTATTAAATGTATAGATGTAATCATTACTGAGAAAATAGGAAAAGAACTTGAAAGTTAGAAGAGTTAGCTTCTTCATCCAATTTTAAATAATTTATATGTTAATTTCATGCAGGATGGAGAATTTGACTAGGTACTCAGAGTTCGCAAGAAATTAAGGAATTGTTACTTTAAAACAGCACCCAAAAGCTCATAATCCTCGCCCTGAACCACGATAAACCTAACAAGGTATGCTGATTTCTTGTCACAGATTCGACACACGCCACGCATGACGTCACGCTGGAATGAGAATTGTTTGTTTAACACTGAGAGTTAAGTTAAGTATTTTGTGATTTCACTGATTTTTCGTCCGTATTTTTGTAATTATGATTGTTCAGGACTATCATAGAGTTTAACTAAATATTCTAATTTTCGTTTATAATAGTGAAATATCAATTAAAAGACCAAAATGCCGGGTTGTGCCGTGGCTACATGCAAAAATACGAATCGGTATACGGAAGATACAGAGACCAAATCTTAATAATATAGCAAAAAAATATTGCGCGTATATCCAGCCTATATACGAAACGAAAACGGAGAAGATATTGCCCTGGATATCACCCAGATATTCACCCGACGTGCATAGGACCTCCAAAAAAGATCCAATTTAGATCCAGAGGTACTCATTAGGTAACATCCACGGAATATACGTTATAGGTATATTCTGAACAGGTATTAATTATTCCACAAAAATATTCGAGTTATATTTCTATTACATCAAATTTGATGCTCTATGGTATATCCATTATGGTATATATTTATATAGTATATCCTGTCAAAATTTTAGTTGATATACTACAATGCTATATCCTTAATAGTATATTCGGTTAAAAAATATAAGGCTTGTATACAAAAAACATATTTTTAGGATGTACGATAGCGTATATACACTGAATATATAGTAAATATCCGTTCATGTTTCCTTTTTTTTAAACGAATCATGTTTTTTTTTCTAATATATATAAAATATAAACGTAACATACAAAACGTATATTCTAATTTTAAATATCTTTGTGATATACAATATCCAAGGCTTGCTATGTGGGACGTACCTAATTAATACGTGTATATTATTTTTAACGTTTTTCATTTCTCTCCAACTCCATATATCAAATAGAAATTAACTATATTGTGGATTCTTCTAACAAGGTAACAGAATTAGAGCATTTTCATTTACCTAGATACTGTCTTTATCTCTTTTAAAAAAGTAAAAGGTTAGTTTTAAGTTAAGGCATTTATTCAACAGCATCTAGGAATCGAATAGACAAACAGTATTTCAGCTTTTTTTTTAAATCAAAACTCAGTCAGTAATAACTAAAGCTGTGCAAAAATAAAAATGTCAACAATGGAAAATTCACACAGTGGCGCACCCAGGAATTGTCTTGGGGGGGGGGGTTGAGGATAAATAATAAAAAACTTAATTTGAAGTAAAAATGTGACAATAACCAGGCTTCTCGGGGGGAGGGGGGTAATCTGGAAATATTAGGTTGGTCTAATGGATTTCTGCACGCTGCGCTGTTGAAAAAATGTCTCAACTTCGAAATTCACCCTGTATACATGTTATATAGGTTCTTTGATTTTTCAAATGATCTTTTTAAATCCAATCATACTTAAAAGATCTGATTTTACTCAACAGAGTAAGCATTATTCTCCTTGTAAATTACTCCCTTCCTTACGTGAGATTTTAACTGATAAATTCAATAAAAAAATGTGTATAGTATATTAAAAGATGTAATTTCATCATACATTACATTTGCAAAATCGAGTTGGTGACAAAATATTCCATATTTCCAAATAAAAGATCATATAAAGCTTACACTTGAGACGTCTTTTCGCGACCGATGTTTTCGAAAGCTCATTTTGAAAACATACGTCACCGTTTCAACCGCAACGTCACCGTTTCGAACCAACGTCGGTATACTTATATATACCGACCTTGGTTTCGAACCATCGCCACTGATCGTCAAAATGACAATTATTGACTGACATTACTCAGCTGTGTTTGTGTGGCTTCTCGTTTTTTGGATTTGGAAGTTTTTTTTGTGATTTTTCGAAATCGATGTCCTAGATCCACAATGTATCGCATTTCTATTATTTTCTTATTTTTTGTATTTTTACAAGCTTTTATTTAACTTGCATTGTGTTTATGTTACTAACTATGTTTGTTCGGGTGGAATCTTGCAACTTAATTTTGACCAACTTCGCGACATCCGATCGGCTTCAAATTTGGCATGCTTATATAGTTGCTGTGACAACACAAGAATATAGTGTGATGAAATTGACAGCTCTCCCCTACTCGAAGGGGGTGGATGGAGGTACAATTTGATGTATGGGGCACTTGAAGATGGAGATATCTAATTAGACTTTGAAAGTTCAATATGGCAGATTCAAGATGGACGATTTTTGGTCATCTTTAGCTAACCAATTTTAACTAACTTATACACATCCGATTGGCATGCGTTTATAGTTCTGCTGACAATGCAACAATATGTCATTATTAGGCACCCCTCCCCCCTACGAGGGGAGTGGAGGGAGGAACACACCTAAGTTTATCCGATTTCCACCAAAATTGGTATACGGGGGCTTTTGGGGATAAGGAATACGAATTATTGACTTGATTGATTGATTTTAAAAATTCAATATGGCGGATTCAAGAGGAACGATTTTCGGTCATGTTTTGCTAACCAATTTTAACTGATTTATCCACATCCGATTGTGTTCAAATTTGGTATGCGTTTATAGTTCCGATGAAAATACAATAATATGGTATTCTCAGTATCCACCTCCCTCTAACGAGGGAAGTGGAGGGGGAAAAAGATTTAGTTTGTTTGATTTAAATCAAAATTCCATATGGGGGATTATGAATTTTTGATCATATTTGAAAATTTCAATATGGTGGATTCAAAATGGACGATTAAGAGTACAAGTATAAAAATTAAGGGTGTATTTTCAAATTTGGTAGGCGTTTATAGTTCCGGCGACAATACAATAATACGGTATTATTAGGTAGACACTTCCGTCTGACGAGGGAAGTGGAGGGGGGCAAAAATTTAGTTTGTTTGATTTAACTTAAAATTGGCATACAGGGGTTTTTGGGGAAGGGGATATGAATTTTTGATTAGATTAGAAAATTTCAATATGGCAGATTCAAAATGGCCGCTTTAGGGTACAAATCTAAAAATTACAAAATAAATTTTGATTAAAAAAACTTTTAAAGACTAACAAGCTTTTATTAAATGCTCTAAAAAGTAGAAATTAATTTTTTATCGTTCTTATACTATAATAAAAGCGATGAGCGCAAATTAAAAATTTCAACTTTACGGTGACAAAGAGAGAACTACAAAAGAAGAACTAAATTCTTCTTCTATTCGAATAATAAACATAATGATTTCATCTAAAGAAGCTGAGAACGGGTAAGATTGCCGTGCTTTAAAAATGTCCTTAGGTTATAGAGTAATACAACTGTTTCTTATGTGACCGATATACGATATCTAAAGTAAAAATTTTTAATTTGCACCCATCGCTTTTATTATGGTATAAAAAAAATTATTTTCTACTTTTGAGAGCATTTTATAAAAGCTTGTTTCATAAAAGTTTTTTTTTTAATAAAAATGTATTTATTTCTTTAATTACATTTTATGCAACTTGGTATTTTATTGGTCTTTGATATTTTATGGTAATGCTTTTATGAGCGAGAAATTATCAGAAGCAAAACACAATACACAAGTATAAATTTTAGAATGACCCTGCCATATATTTTTTTCAATTTACTAAGTATTCTATTCAAAACCGTTACAAAAAAGTCTTCTCTTAGTATTCAACTTCCGTCAAGTCATCAGCTTTCAATACTTTACCGAGTAAATGAATTCCAATTTGATGCTCCTAACCCTCGTATCGACGCTTAAAGCCACCCCCATTCGAAACCCTTACGACATGTCGCCGTTTTAATATTCAGATTGGTTACACCTTTTATGTGTATAGGAAATAATTTCCAGCAATATTTACCCTGCACCCGACCGACCCCTGTTTGTTTTTACACTTGTCTCTTTGATACAGACATTATTAGGTGCAAGCGTATAGATATAAATTGAAATTGTATTCAAATTATGTCGGTAGACAAACAAAAACAAAGACGGGAATGTTTAATGTGTATTTTTCTTGCAGCTGGATCGAGGATTCACATAAGTCCTCTGTTATTTTAAGTTCTATTGTATTTTGTATTTGTTATTTTTAAATCAGCGAAAAACCTCTTAACAATTAATAAAAGTAAGATTTTCTCTCGCAAGACCCAAATTGTAATCGGCTTATTATTCTGGATCTTCTCCTGAGACAGCACTTTGCTTCTGTTTCTGCAATGAACTCATGTTATTTGGTTCTGGGTTTTGATTTTGGTTGTGGTTAGCACCTGATTTCTTGGGTTTATTTCTGTTAGGCTTTAAACTTCTTTAAACCAAGCATCATCAAATCTCGTAGGTAAGACTTTAAGACACCTTATGGACATTGTATCCCTACATCCCTATTGTCAGAATTCTGAAAACCCTTATAACTTTTTTCATTAGCAATAAATCTCGACCCAATAGATGCTCGTATTTAAAATAAAACTCCCGTGGACGCGCAATATGTCATTGGCGTCTCTAGGGAAATATTACTGAACAGGGCGGACAGAAGGCATTTTATTGACATACAGTAGATTGTTCTTCCAACACTCGGCCGCTGGACATAGGATCGTCGATGTCGATGACATATTTTTAGGACAAAAAATCAGTCTAGTCACGTAAGAAGACGTCGTTACAACCCGGAAAAAATTCGAGTCGGTTGGGGTGGAATTTTCCGGATCGAACGTTTCTGTCTTATATTTTATTACCATGTATTTCTATCTTGCTTTCTTTGATTTGGCCGTTCGTATTACCAATCTATTTGTTTTTCGACCCTCTCATTTTTACGTAGTGACCATATTTCGGTACTACCAGGGACCATATACCGGGTTATGCGTTTACCTCCGCAACATAGGGTTTGATGCAATGAAAAAATATACGTCCTGTAGAAGTAGATTGATAAACAATCAAAACGAGTTATAATAGAAACCACTAATACTCTGAGATTTTGTCATTTTTTTACTGTCAACAAATTATCTGGAAAATGTTCAACTCAAAATTAACCACTCAAGAAAAAAGAATACAGACCATTTTGCAGCTGCGTTACTCGATCAATCTCACAAGCTTCAAATGATTAAAAAAAATACCAGAAAATCACACTGTACCTAAGAAGAAACGTTTTAAAAAGTACAAAAAGAAAATACAGTAGCATTTCTATATTACGGAGATAAACGAATAACCCGGTATATCTATCTTCTTCTAATGGCTTACATCTGTGGGAGGTCAAATGTTTATTGTTTGTTTGGTTTTTTTAACAACGTGAGGCAATTAGGTGGGCCACTTTTAGCAACAAATAAGTTGACAGTTTTTTGTAAATATGGCGCTGAGAAGTCCGATTTACAAAGCTCAGTAAATTTTTTTGTGGAACATACATCGGCCCAACTTTTACGGTGAGGAATAATATTATTGACAGATCTGAAAAAGGCATATGACAGCATACCTGTCTCAAGACTATGGACGGAGATGAAAAACTTGGAGATCAATCCAATTCTGGTTCGAGCTACATAGAACTATTATAAGAATAACACTGCAAGCATTAAGATGGGAAAGGAGGTTACCACCTCTTTTAATACTACAAAGGGATTGAAACAGTTATCGCTGAAGACGAAGAAGATCTTAATTAGATGTTCAGAAAACTTAAAGAATAATATAAGGCGGCAGGTCTTCAAATGAATGTTTCAAAATGCGAATACCTCATCGTAGGCAATAATGAGATAAATGATCTAGTCCTAGACTGGCACAATAAAAGGAGTAAGATGTAGTAAATATCTTGGAATCTTATTTAATAAAAAAGGCAACAGCGAAAATGAAATCCAAAAAAACTGAATAAAGCTAGAACAGTAACCAGAACACTAAACTCTCTTCTATGAAATAAAAAAATTAAAAGAGCCACAAAGAAGCGCATTTATAGCAGCTTAGTCCAAAGTGTAACCCTCTACGGTTCGGAACCGTGGGATGTTACAAAAGCCAACAAAACTAAACTTATGGCAACTGAAATGGATTTCTTAAGAAGAAGTTGCGGACGATCGAAACTCGAAAGAGTCAGGAACGACGAGATCCTAATGCAGATGCAAGTAGACAGACATATACACGAAGATATAGAAAAGAGACAGCTAACTTAGTTTGGACATGCAAAGCTAATGAACGCTGACATGTGACCCAGAAAGGTACTAGGATGGACGCCACCGGAAAGAAGAAAGAGGGGAAGGCCCAAAAGGAGCTGGCGGGATGACACAAATCAAGCTATGACCACAAGAAACTTAGATGAAGACGAGGTTTTTGACAGAAAAGGATGGAAATTGGGGACGGAGAGACGGCAGCAGCCGTAGAAATTCATTTATATAAATATAATTTTATTACCCTGTGTTTAATAGTAAAGCCCAGATAAAGATTTAAAAATTTTGCCGGCAATCCACTTAAGTTAAATCGTGAAAAATTTTATGTTAATTTTGACCTCTTATAATTTTACAAGGAAAAAAATTGCTGCCTACAAAAACTAGAAATTAAGAGAAATTTATTGGTGGCTCTTTTGCGGCTGATAATAACAGCGGGCTTTAAAAACGTAAAGGAAGCTATCAGCTTCACTCTCGAAAGTTCAAAATAAGATACATGGCGTTCTGCTATAAAGATATGTCATAAGTCATAGAAGCTCCCTAGACATGACCATAATTCTGTCTGTTTTTCTCTTTCTGAACCTCTTTTTTGGTCGGGTGTCACCGTGTAAAAAAGGAATATTTATTTCCATTTGTATAGTTTCACTTTTATTGGATATTGGAAAAATCCCGAAAACTATATTGTCTAAAACTAAAACTAAAAGTACACAAGATATTTTGACGCAAATAGAGATGAGGGATTTTTTCGCTTTATATGTTATATAGACTTTTATTTAGCAAACTATTGCACCATTTCAAAATCCATTTCTCCCTTTCAGTTTACCTTAAAAAAAACTACCTGGATTTTTTTGAGATGCTCGCTGATCATCTTTCAGACTAATTAATTAAGTCATTAACTGGACGAGTAGAATTATTTTTATCTGGACCTACTCTTTTGAAATTCTTGTGCGCTACAACCTTTTTAATTCATGAAAAGAACATCTTTTTAATTACCCTTTTGGTCTTTTAAGATAAAAATCAGCGCTTTATAAAGAAGAAAAAAAGTGGGTTTACTTTGATTTCAAAACTTTGTACTTTAAAATATCAGGAAGTTTCACAAAATTCTAAAATTGTTTAAAGTCTGCATATGACGGAAAACTAAAAAGAAATAATTAGCAATAATAAAATTTATTGCTGTCCTATAGTTACCATAGGGCTATGATGGGTAAAAAGGGAAAAAGCGGCGTTTTGTGATAAAAGCAACAAACTTTGCACAGTGTTTCTTTGGACCAAAATAATAGATTTGATCTGCAGCTCTTCTCCCAAAACCTCTGCTGGGGCGGTGGGGAGGAGGGGTAAAAACTGGGGGGTTCATATTTCCTTAAATTTTAGTTTGTTGTATATAATCATCATTGATATTATTTTATAGGTTTTGGATGATGGCCAAACCGAAAATTACCACCTCCATTCGTTTTAAGGTGCCCCTAAGAGGTTAAGGAGGTGTTAAAACTCCTATTTGGGCATTTTAATAATAAAAGTGTAGGATTTAAAAAAAAATAAAAAATTGCATAGAATTGCTAATAATTTTAATATTTTAACTTATTTCACTTAATGTTTGATCAAAAATCTTCATTCTGTTGGGTAGGTGGAAAGGGAGGGGGTAAAAATTAAAGGAGCCCATATTTAAAAAAAAATAGTTTGCTGGATATTATCGACATGGGCATTGATTTACAGGTTTTCGAGTATGACCAAACCGAAAATAACCACCTTCATTCATTTTAAGGTTTCCTTCAGGAATGATGAGGGGGTAAATCTCCAATTTGAGCATTTTAATAAAAAAAAGTGTAGGATTTTAGTAAAAATTTGCATATTTGTTAATAATTTCAATATTTTAACGTATATCACTCAATTGTTTACCAAACATTTCCATCCTGTTGGGCAGGTGGAAAGGGAAAGCCGTAAAAACTAAAGAGGCATTTATTTAAAAAAATGTATTTTGCTGAATATTATCGACATGGGTATTGATTTACAGGTTTTTGAGAATGACCAAACCGAAAATAACAACCTTCATTCATTTTAAGGTATCCCTAAGGAGTTATGGGAGGGGGTAAAAGCTGCAATTTGGGCTTTTTAATAATCAAAGGGTAAGATTTTATTAAAATAGTACAAATGGGCCCAGGGTTGCTTATAATTTTAATGTTTTAATCTATATCTTCTCAGCGTTTTACTTAAAACCCTTATTTTGGTTAATAGTGATAGGAGTAAAGAATGATGTATATACATAAATAGATATCTAGTTTATTTGTCCAAATTGTCGTTTTTACTATCGTCGTCACTGTCACTTCACAAATGTGGTTCCTGTTAACACAGGCTAAAAACGAAATTAGAGTTTGCTGGATTGCTACGAAGCTAAGAAAATTAACTGCATTTTATGTCATTTTTATTTAATTTATAATCAAATAGTTAATTATCTTATGTTGCTACAAGCCCCTCTACATTTTTTGCATGCAGGCGTACAAGGTAGTTTGTTCTTTGTGCAAATACATCTGTGTCGCATTGTATAGTGCACCCACATCTATACAATGCCCGACAAGTCTCCCATATATTTGGTTGAGCAGACCGGTTTCCACTTTTCTTTATACCACCTCCAAGGTGAGGTGAGGTTAATTCGGCAGTTTCAAACTTATCAGCTGATCTACCCCAGACCTATCCTCCCTGATATGCTGCCCTTAATGCATGCTGTTGGATGGCAGCTTCAGCTGATGGCAATAAATTCAACGGCTTGCTTTGAGACATAAATAAATGTTTTCTTGCCTCATTGACACTGTCCATTTTCTGAACCCCATATATAGTCCGGTTACTTACTAAACGTTGTTGGCAATCAAAAAAGCAGAGCCAGATCTTACAATTTTTTGATTTTTTTTCTATTTAGGATGTCATATATGACAAAAAGTTTTAAGGGTACAAAAAACCTTATGAGGATATGAAAGTTTGTAGGTAGTTAAGGATACTTATGGATGCAAAATTTTTTGATGATGTCTGTAAAGAAATATAAGGGTTAAAAAAATGAGGTTAAGCCTGCGCAACAGGACCAACAACAAGCTATTTGCAACTACACCGAAAAAAAATAGTTGGTTGGCTTATTTCCGAATTAATTGGAAGGTAAATAAAATTAAAAATAATTTAAAAGGTGAATTCTATTCCAACTTCGTTTGCATGTGACCAAGGGTCTGCCTGTCTGCTTATTTACTTATTTGATTTAAACATAAACGGTGTTTTCTACTAGTACAATAGCATATTATATTTCTATTTTCTTTTCCAAATCAAAAAGTGTGTTATTTTTGAATCTTGTTAAAAGAAACAAGCTTGTGAGGCTTAAAAATCTGAGTAAAACAATATTTCTCTAAAAATATACCTTAGAATTTGAAAATAATTAGTCTTTAAAAGCCATTCCTTTTTATTATATTTTAATGGCAGTTACGAAGAGCCTGTTGTTCACTGTGTGATTCTTTTCTATAGATCATCGTGAATGCGCTGGTAAAAATATCTTCCTTTTATTTAGGTTGAACTATGATAAAATTATCATTATTTTAAATGGATGCATTTTATTCTGGTGGGGACCCATGTCGATAATATCCAGCAAACTATTTTTTTTTAAATATGTGCTCCTTTATTTTTACCCCCTCACTTTCCACCTTCCCAACGGGATGAAGATTTTTGATAAAAAATTAAGGGATATAAGTTAAAATATTAAAATTATTAACAATTCTACGCAACTTTTTAAATTTTTTTGAAATTATTAAAATGCCAAAATAAAAGCTTTAACACCCCCTTAACCCCTTAGGGGCACCTTAAAATGAATAGAGGTGGTAATTTTCGGTTTTGCCATCATCGAAAACCTATAAATTGATATCAATGATGATTAGTTTTAACCCGCCCTCCCAACCGCGCCTGCACAAGTTTTGGGAGAAGAGCTGCATGTCAAATTGACTGTTCTGGTCTAAAGAACAACTGAGCAAAGTTTGTTGATTTTATCACAAAACGCCGCTTTTTCCCACGTAGCCCATGCACTACCAAGAATATTTGTTTTTAGCGCGGAGATTTGAACTTTAAAAAAATTCTTTGGATATTCAAGGCTCTTTATTGACTGCAGCTTTAGTGACTTTTTGACATATGTGGGAGACCCTTTGACCAGCGGCGTAGCGTGACTTAAAGGGGAGGGGCGAAGGCTTAAAAAGGCACCACAGTTGTTGGTACCTATGTATATAATAGTATATCGAAATCAATAGTATGGCTATATTCCCGCTTAATACTCATTATAGAAAACGCATTCAGGTTGTCTTCCGTCATTTGTGTCGTCACAATTTTTATTTTTTTTTGTTAGTCCCTTAAAAGTGCGCTAATTTTCCTCACTGCTAGGACCAATTGTATTCATTATTTAGTATAATTTAAAACTGTTGGGAAGATGTTCTTAAAACTGTTTTTTATCATAAATGGCATAATTTCGTCAGGTTTCCCGATTTCATCACAAAAGGATTTATAACAAAGAAGAAGTTAAAAAACCTCAAAATCAGTTACTTCAACTGAAAAGAAACTAAAAAACAAAAGATCAAAAGATCTTGGGTCGAAATAACGAAAATTCAAACTTGGATGAGCATCCCACAAGGAACACACAAAAGATCAAAGCGAAAAGAGAAATGATTAAACGATGTTTCGCCCTGGGTAACCAGCGTGGGCTCATCAGTAGTTTCACTGGTCACCCTCCACTATACATCATTAAACACCATGATACACTTTGATTTCCAACCTTGAACCACTCACAAATAGGCATAGTTCCGCACTGGTACTTACTTATCCAAGTTACCTGATACGAATTCGTCCTGGCGTGTTAATATTTCCAGTAGGATTATGCTCCTAAGGCAATTAAAACAAAGAAAGAAGTTAAAAAACCTCCAAATCAGTTACTTCAACCGAAAAGAAACTAAAAAACAAAAGATCAAAAGATCTTGGGTGGAAATAACGAAATTTGGAAATCACAGTGTATCATGGTGTTTAATGATGTATAGTGGAGGGTGACCAGTGAAACTACTGATAAGCCCACGCTGGTTACCCAGGGCGAAACATCGTTTAATCATTTCGCTTTGATCTTTTGTGTGTTCCTTGTGGGATGCTCATCCAAGTTTGAATTTTCGTTATTTCCACCCAAGATCTTTTCTTCTTTTCTTTCAAAATATATTTTTACATTTTTGGATTCCTGGGAACATTCTGCGTCCAAAAATATCCCACATGTCATATTTTGACAGCTTTTAAAAAATAAAAATAAAATATTTTTTTTCGATCTAGATTTAATATTTGAATTTCAGTTAATTTAGCAAAAATAAAAAACACCTTGTAAATGCTTTACGCTTATTTTGATCGCGTTTTGAAATTTTAAAATAAAAATACTCTATTTTTTCAAATAAGATGATATGAGTTCACTCTATCAGAAAAAATGCTTAGTTTATAAATTATTAATTTTAATTTAAAAATTATAAAAAAATGTTTCATTTTTTAAAATTTATTTTTTTTTATTTTATAATGTGTAAGCTATTGATAGTTGAGAAGGTGACATTGTCACATAATTCCATGACTTTCTGAGACCAGTATTTAACTGCATTTTTAAATCCCAAAAACATTGTCATGGCCACCTTGGTCAAAATAGTAAGCGGGTTTTTAAGTGGAATTTGTTTTTAAAAGTTCAAAGGAAATCCACCACCTTCTCAACAATCAAAAGCTTACAAATTACAACATTAAAAAAAAAATAAACTATAAAAATTAGTTCTTTGTTTAATTACTGATTTTTTTATTGAAAATGATAACTTATAAACTAAGCATTTTTTTTTTGATAGAGTTAACTCATATGGTTCTATTTGAAAAGATGCAGTATATTCATTTTGAAATTTCAAGACGCGATCAAATTAAGCGTAAAGTTTTTACAGGGTGTTTTTTATTTTTGTTAAATTAATTGAAATCAAAATATCTAGATCGAAAAAAAATATTTATTTTTTATTTTTTGAAAGTTGTCAAAATATGACATATGGAGTACCGTTGGACGCAGAATGTTCCCAGGAATCCAAAAATATAAAAATATACAGGGTGTTTTACTTAAAATTCAGAAGTTAAGGTCATTTACGGCGAAACCGGAAGTTACCGAAAGTCACGTGACGTGTCAAAAAACGTCAAATTAGAAATTATATGTTATTGTTAAGTTTGGTTTTTTATGTAAATATTATTAGAAAAAAAAAGGGGTGAGCCACTCTCGTGGATCACCCGGTACAAAGTAACCAAATATCGAAAGGGACATAACCTAAATTAATACAAACGAACGTATTGCCTTAGTAAAGCATTCCTTCATTTACAGTGGACTGAAAATTTATAATAAATTTTCAGCTAATATGAGATTTAAAAATTTAAAGCAATTTCGAAAAACTGTTAAACTTTTTTTATTAGAAAAAGCTTTTTACACTGTGGAAGAATTTCTTCAAGATAATGCAGTAGTCTAAAAATGTAGTTACCAATTTACGTATTTTATTTTATAACTTAAAACTGATATTTTTAAGATAAGTGTATGTATAAGAATAAGTTTAAGGTTTTTGCTTTGTCAATAAGAAACATTTGTCTTGTACAGATATTTTTTGGACAATAAAGCATGTTTTCATGCATTCATTCATTCATTCATATTGTAATCTTGTACTCACCGAAAGCGCTCAAGTCCAGCAGTAACACGAAATTCCATCAACCATAAAGGGAAATTTAATTGCACTATCTAACAGAGAGGCCGTGATTGGGAAACATCGAAGGGACGCGACCAAACTTCTGACTAAGACTATAGCCAGGGATCAGTAAGGTTTGCCCCTGGGACTCCGATAATTGTTGACTTATAGCCTGTCGGTCAGCTTTCCGATTTGCCCTTATGCCTTGTTCTTAAACTTAACTTTGATCCAATATACACTATGCTACAGGGTGCTGCAAATGTTAAACAACGGGACATTCTAGACACGAATGCGGGAGAACCACCGACCGTGGAAAATAAAAGGAATCTCGGTCTATCTTTTCTCCGAAAAAGAGCCCATGTATAATGAAAAATATTTTATACGCAATACAAAGCATCAGACCTGTAATTTGGGACTGCAGTAACCGTGGAAAATAGTGCGTAAATTATTTTACCTTTGACTATAAATTCTACTGGTCCTCATTTTCTTCCTCCTGGTGCCCGTACAAACCTCAGATTTGAACACAAAATTTTTTTTTATTTTAGTGCGTTTTAAAATTGTCCTACTTTTTTTCTGTGGGGGCTCAATTATTGTACAACACCCTGTGCATTGATTTACTTGCACCCAGCTTAGAAATGTCTCTACTTCGTTCCGATTTTCAAATCAACTTAGTTAATTCCAGTGTTCTTGCTTTCATTTGCGTTACTTTTTCACCCTGTAGATACCTCCCATTAACGCTTATTTCACGATTCTTAAATCTGATGTTTGATATCTGACGTAACTCCAGGGGTTAATAAGGAAGAGTGCCGGCTTTCAGGGATTGTGTTACTGTCAATTAATAATGATAATTTTCTTGATCAGTTCGCAGGGTGCAATATTACTGAACTCCTATGTTTGAGCATGGCCGAAAATACCAGAAAAAAAAACAAGCACTTTTAGATATTAATAAGCCATTTTGTTTTGCCCTAAAATCAAAATTAACTTAGTTACAGGTGATTTCCAGTAGAAACATGACTGGCGCAAAAAATGTTTTCGGATATTTTTTGGAATTTTTTTTTTGAAA
Source organism: Oxystoma pomonae (assembly GCA_963921995.1). Lineage (NCBI taxonomy): Eukaryota > Metazoa > Arthropoda > Insecta > Coleoptera > Brentidae > Oxystoma > Oxystoma pomonae. The sequence goes on along the minus strand of OY998166.1, from coordinate 71,421,830 downwards.
AGCGAAAGAAGTGCTAATATAATAGAATATGATACATTAGGTTGCTTTTTTCTGAAAAAATTCCGATCCCGCAGAAAGAAGAATTTTTTCTTTGGTGCTATGCACAAATGCTTTTCTTAAAAAAAAAATTGGGTAGGCTAAATTTTAGAGAAATTTTTATTAGGAAATATTTTGGTGAGAAATTTCCCGAGTTTATGATATTTCCAGATGCAATTTTCAAAATCGATGCAATTTCGACACATCCATTTTCAGAAATTTACCTGTAAAATTTGCAAAAAGGAAATTTCCAGTAGAATTGGATTAATTTTTTACTTATTACTTGCTGATCTAAAAATATCAATAACCTTGGACTATTTGACTTACAACTAAAACCGTTTTTTAAAGATTAATTATTCAAAGTAAAAACGGTTTTAGTTTGAAAAAAATTAAAGAATACTCTTTAAGGCGCATACTGGTAATTTTTTTTATTTGTAGATGGTCATTAATGGGATTTTTTAAATTATTAATATTAATTTTCTTTTATGCTCATTGGGTAGCCAAGGACCCATACTAATCAGATATACAAAAAAAAATTGTTGGTTTGCTTTTTCTGTAAAAAATATAAGATAAGAATGAATTTTATCAAAAACATTTTAAAGATTTTTATTAAAAAAAAATTGTCAGTTTATAAGAAAGTAGATAACTTTAGAAACATGGTAGGCATAAATTTAGGTAAATAATAGTTTCAACAATATCTAGGCATAAAATTTGCTTTTCCTCTCCCAAATTTAAAATAAGTAGCTTCAAGTTAGGAAATGTTATTTTTTTTTTAAATTGAAAGTGCTGTACAAAATGATTCCCAGCGATTCCCACCAACTTTTTTTGTTTTTCGAATAGGCTCAGAAATTCACTTCATACATGTTGCAAAAAATTTTGTCGATTTTTGCTTTTTTGTCTAATAATTGTCTTGCTTTAAAACGATGTACTGCGACGCGAAGAACACTTTTTGAAATTTATGAGCAAACAGTTTTAAATAGGATTCGAAAATTTTGCTACAAGTTGAGTGACAAATGGGAAAAAAGTCGAAGGTTTAAAAATACATAATTTGTAGTTTTTCGTGGATTGTGGGACCAAGTCAAAAGACTAATTTTTTCTCTTTGGGACGTTTCATCCTTTATTAGGACTTTTTCAACCCTAAAGAACACTTAAGCCATACAGCATTTATCTGGTGGTTGGTGTGGTCTTACTAGCATCGAGTTATCAAACATACTTGCGAATTAATTAATATATATCTTTCCCGCGTGTTCGACACGTTTCTTTTTGTGGTTATATTAATTAAAACATGCTTTAGTTCCTGTTGGACAATGGTCGGAACATGCCCAAAAATGCAGACATAACGAACTAAAAAAAAATAGGGAAAAACAACGAAAATTTTCAAGAAAAGCTACCGTGGAAAATATACCGCATAATCTTTTGATATCATCAGACCCATATATTAATAGTTTTAGAACAAAACCTATGGAGTCCAGAAAAAAGCTATTATCTGAGGTATTGACACTGCTAAAGCAACCTAATGTATCATATTCTAAAAATACCGCTCTAACATCAAAAAACAATTCCTCCAGTGGGAAAAGTGCCTTCTCAGAAAGTTCAAAGAGTTGTTCAGAGAGTGACTCAGGTGTTAGTGAATAATATTTTCTTATTTTGAATAATCTGCCTTATACAGAAGTTTGCTTTTTTATTTTTATTTTAAAATCATAAATAATTTTAGTTTAGAGGAATATGTATGGTATATAATGATTTAAATACAATTTTTACATAAACATTTTTGTCCCTGTAGTATTAAAAAAGTGACCACTGTGCGCCGCTTCAAAACAACAACAAGCGACTTTTAACTTGAATAAAAATCCTAAAAAATGGCTAATAAAAAGCACGAAAATAAATTATATAACTTTTTATTAATTATTTATCATGCAAAGCTGATCAAATTTATTTTCCCATAAGAACAAAAGTTTACCTAGAACATAAGTAATCGGCAATACTGATTGGTTAATGATTAGTACCATCAATAAATTACCATTTTAATGGCCAATAGAATGAATTTCGGTCGTGTGTATGCATATTGAACGCAAAATGGCGCCCCCACGGCACCCGTAGATTTGCTCTTGGTTCTTCGTGGGAGCCTTTCGACCTCGAGGTGTCAGCCACGATTTTACGACGTACATCGGGCAGCGCCAGCTTGATTTTTACACATCGCACAGAGAGCTTGTTGGTCCATTCGACTACATCGGTTTTTGTTCGATTTGCCTCTTCTCCCCGCCTTCTATGAACATGAACGCTCATCCTATTTATTGCACAATTGTCGTACTTTTTCCTGATTCCTTACCCGGACCGATCGCGGTCTTATCTAGGCAGATAATTTTGTTCCAGCAAGGTTCAACTCTCAATAAGTTTTTTGCTTGTATAAGTCGCCATGTATAGATCAGAGCGTGGTCGTTAGCAAGCATCGCTAATATATCAATAATGTTCTACACGAGTGCTCTATGCGCAACAAACGTCCCAACAATCTTAAAACTCCGATTCGCATCTATGCATTTCTCATGCGTGGGTCTTCCGACTCAAAACATGCATCACGTGGTCTAAGCGAAATTTGCCTATAAAGGTTCATGTCGGACCACATGATGAGCTTTTAGATTTTAACAGAAAATGTAAAAATGGATTGGTTTTAAAAAATAAGCGAACTGAAGCGCTGTACCTGGCTTTGTCACATCAGGACGTTCACTCTTGAAAGTCATACGATCCGGTCTTTCTGTCGTGCGATAGGATCTCTCACCTACCACCAACGAAAAGTTGTTTAAGAAGCAATAAAAAAAAACGTCTTTATTGTGCAAGCGTCACTAGATTCGACGCTGTTCCCGATTGAGTTTAAGATCATTCGCCATACATCTATGCCGCTTCCTGTTCAAGAATACACGTCCAGGTATAAATAAGGCTTTTTTTCTGGTTGCACTCTTATGCTCAGTTTTGTTGGCGTATCTACGCCGTATTTAAATATTTTCCAAATTTATTGACAACTAGCTGAAGATCCCGCGCAGCTTCTCCCGTAGCTTTAACCGTTTTTCCCCGTTTTTCTTAATTTAAATGATCAAAACTTTTGGTCCCGTGAACCGATTTTGACATAAAGCCTATGTACTGCCTGGGAGTCGAAGAAATGCAGCAGTGGAATCGAAATCGGTCCAGTAGTTTTTGCGTAATGCTGGAACAAACAGACAGACAGAAAGACAAAAATTCTAAAAACTGGATTTTTATTATTTATGTCGTTTGGTTGAAAGCTACGTTAAACCTAGTTTAAATTTAATACAAATTTAGACTGTCCTTCCATAATAAACTTTAAATGCCAGGGTGTAACATTCTAAACGTCAGTTAAATTTGAACTGGGTTGAAAGATGCCAATTGGCGCTTGGTCCCGCAATTTGCTCTAGAAAGCTAATTTGGGGTAGTGGTTTGCTAAAATGTGTACAGACACTATGATATTTAATTAAAAAACAAACCAAAAGTGTAGAACAGTTTCGGTTAGAAAATGGATTTGACGTAAGATCTACTTTTGAAATAGATGAGAAGCTGCTCACTGAATTGTAAATGGAAAATCCACAAAATTTAAAAATAATTTTTTATGAAAAAAAACTTTTAAAGAACAAGCTTTTATTAAATGCACTCAAAAGTAAAAAATAATTTTTTGTCTTCCTTATACCATGATAAAAGCGATGGGCGCAAATTAAAAATTTTAACTATAGGTATTGTATATCGGTCACATCGACGATTCACCTAAGAAACAGTTGTATTACTCTATAACCTAAAGACATTTTCAAAGACTTGGCAAGCACGGCAATCTCACCCGTGTTCAGCTTCTTTAATGAAAGCATTATGTTTATCATTCAAATAGAAGAAGAATTTAGTTCTTCTTTTGTAGTTCTCTCTTTGTCACCGTAATGTTAAAATTTTTAATTTGCGCCCATTGCTTTTATTATGGTATAAGAAAGATAAAAAAATATTTTCTACTTTTGAGTGCAATTAATAAAAACTTGTTCTTTAAGTTTTTTTAATTCTTAGATTTGTACCCTAAATCGTCCATTTTGAATCCGCCTTATTGAAATTTTTAAATCTGATCAAAAATTCATAATCCCCCTCCTTAAAAACCCCTCTATGCCAATTTTGATTGAAATCGAACAAACTAAATCTTTTTCCCCCTCCACTTCCCTCGTTAGAGGGAGGTGGGTACCTGAGAATACCATATTATTGTATTTTCACCGCAACTATAAACGCATACTAAATTTGAACACAATCGGATGTGGATAAGTCAGTTAAAATTGGTTAGCAAAACATGACCAAACATCGTCCATCTGGAATCCGCCATATTGAATTTTTAAAATCTGATCAAAAATTCGAATTCCTTATCCCCAAAAGCCCCCGTATACCAATTTTGGTTGAAATCGGACAAACTTAAGTGTTTTCCCCCTCCACTTCCCTCGTAGGTGAGATGGGTATCTAATAATGACATATTATTGTATTGTCACCGGAACTATAAATGCGTGCCAAATTTGAAGGCAATCGGATTTGTATTAGTTGTTAAAATTGGTTAGCAAAATATGACCAAAAATGGTCCATCTTGAATCCGCCATATTGAATTTTTAAAATCTGATTAGAAATTCGTTATCTCCATCCTCAAGTGCCCCAACACACCAAATTTCAACAAAATCGGGCGTACTTCAACTGTACCCCCATCCACCCCATTCGAGTAGGGGGTTAGGGAGTTTTTTCCCAGGTTTATTTTCCTAGATTCATTTAAAGATGTCCTCCATCATGGAATTTTGGGAAATGTTAAATTTTAAACTCAACTATATAAAGTTCTAGCAAACGCAAAAAATGCGGAATGGTATATCAACTACAATTTTGAAGTAACACCAGTCAGTATTCAAAAATCCATAATTTTTTAATTTCTTATGTCGCAATGAGTTAAATTTTCTCCAGTGTCGCACACAATTTTTTTGCAGGGGAGGTGGAAATTTGCCGTTATTCAAAACGCCCTCTTGGATTTTTGCGAAATGTGAAATTTTGAGCCGGATCAGAAAAGTCTCATGTTTTGTCTTTCCAAAAAATTACAAAATTTTGAAATCAAGCTATTCGATCAAAAGTTACAACAAATCTAAAAGTGTGCAAGGTTTTTTAGCCCACCCTATATATACATAGATACATTGCAAGTTAAATAAAAGCTTGTAAAAATGAAACCATCAAAAATTTCCATGTGCTCTTACACAATTCATTTGTTTCTTGTTCACTGTCTTTTTCCTTTAAATTCTTCTTCACTCCTAAATTCAGTTGTTTGCGTTTAAATTTTTACAATGTACTACATCACCTAATTCGTAAAGTTCAATATTTTCAATTTATAAAAGATTTGTTCCTTCCTTATTACAAACATTGCATTATCATTGTCATTGAACATTTTTCAGGTACTTCCTCACGTAGCCCTTCAGATCCTTGCTAACTCTATATTCTCTTTCGAAACAGGACACTTTTCGGATTATTTAAAAGCTGTAAAAATCATTCCAATTCACAAGGGTGGCAACAATACTGACCCATCAAATTTCCGACCGATCTCTTTGTTGTCAACGCTCTCTAAAATTCTAGAACAACTTGTAAAAAAGAGAATCATACAATTCTTGAATAACAACCACAACAACATTCTTACCTCAAAACAATTCGGATTTCAAGCAAATAAAGACACATCTGATATTTGTCACCTGTCAAAAGCTTTTGAAATTCTGCTAAGGAAGCTTTCAATTTATGGATTCAGAGGTGTAGCTTTGAAGTGGTGTAGGTCATACGTCTACGTGTTCAGACTGACTCGAATCCGATAACCTGTGAAGTTCCATAGGGGTCTGTGCTTGCACCTCTTCTATTTCTACTGTTTATAAACGATCTCAGGTAACCTAAAATTACTGGAGCTTTCACCGTCTTTGCTGACGATATAACAATACTATGAAGTGACGAAAACATTATCAGACTTCACGAAAGTGTTAACTCAGATCCTGCTAAAGTTATTGCATGGTGTAACTCGAATCGTTTATCTTTTAACATATCTAAAACTCGTATTATTACGTTTAAGCTTTTCAAGATGATTCTATTGGTGACCATATCGTTGATAACACCACCAGCGCAAAATTTCTCGACCTTAATATCGACTCAAATCTAAAATTTGATAGCCACATTAATACTCTAAAAAAACATCATCATCATCTGGAGCATACTGCGTACGAATAACATCAATTGAACTTCGGAAACAAATGGCTCGAACAACGTATTTTTCTTTAGTGGAATCACATCTCCGTTATGGATTACCATTCTGGGGCTCTCAAATGGAATAAAATACTGGACTTTTCAAAAAGAACAGTAAAACCAGAAGAGCAGACTGCTAGACCTAGACCTAGTGGTGCAGGCGGCGGATTAGGGGCAGGCTCGGGGTAAAGCAGAAATGGCACAGGGAGGCCTACTTGCCACGCTTCGCGCCGCCCCTTCTCTACTACTAGACTACTTGTACCAAGTCGAAATAACTATAATACTCGACAAAATACCAATCTAAGGCTTCCAATACCTCATTCGACTTTAGTCAAACGTTCCTTCATTTACAATGGAGTAAAGCTAATCATTTACCAATGGAAATAAAAGTTGAAGTCAATTTGAAACGCTTTAGAACCAAATGTAAGAATCTGAGCTGGTTAAGAAAGCTTTTTATACTGTGCATGATTACTTGAGTGAGAATATTTAAGTAGGGTCTAATGGTACTCGAAAATATATTATTCTGAATTCATTTTACATGTTATTATGTTAAAAATTAAATACCTTAAATATTCTATTCTAGAATAGTGTTTTAGACTGACTTATGCTTCATAATTTATTGTTTACATCCATTATTAAATGTAAAAGCTATTTCGTTTTATTAATTTTTTATGTATTCTTTTATTTTATATAATATTAATGTGTTTAACTTTTTTGAATTGACAACGGAGTTGAAATATGTTCCAGAAATTAAGTAGGTAGAAAATTGTTTTTAAGACCATCTGCTTTATCAATTAAATTTACAAGTTATGACAATAAAGCATATTAAATCAAAAATACCTTTATTGTGCAAACTTTTACCACTTGCCGCAAATATTTCGAAACTGTCTCTATATCAAAAAGTGCAAGTTAAATTAGCAACTCGGCAAGTTTTTGGCCCTCAAGTAAACTTTCAGCAATATTTCTCTAGCGCTCCTGTTTACACGCCTTGCAAGCGTCACTTGTGGGAGTAATCTAGGCATATTTAATTGCAAGTGAACAGGAGGCTAAATCCAACAAGCTTTTAGGTGATTTAGTTACATTTTACGGATCCCTTTCATTTAATCATATTTTTTCTGTATTTGCCGCTAATTCATTTCTACTGGAATGTGGTGGCTTATTAAGTGTAATCTTTTATTTTAATTAGACGAAGGGTCTAGGTATCTTGATGTATTCAGGCAGGCTAATATCATAACATTAAATATTTGGATTGGTGACTTTTGACGCTTTAATTGTAAAATTAGAAGGTATCATATTCGGCACGCGAAAAATATTCGAAGCAAAACGCTGACTTTGTTTTCAGACACACTAATTAAATCAAATTAAGTATGCCTGGGGCACTAATTTAAGATGTTTTTCTTCAAAATCGAATATGAAGGCAACATCAGAGATTAATTAGTATCCAGTTTCGCCTAAAATTATAACGATCAGGAAAAAAAAGTTTAAACATCGCTCGAAAATAATTCTAATTTTAACAAGCGCCTAGGGGCGGAAAGTTAATTATAAACTTTCTAAAAACCATTTCTATTACTTTTGATGTAGAAACCCGATCGTGCGAAGAGGGTGTAGTGACGTCACGGCCTGAACGCCTGGTTTTTTGCGGGCTTTTAACTGCTATGAAGGAAGGTCAATGCAGAATTTGCTATTAAAAAGCTTCGCACAAAATATACAACTCAACTTTGAAAAATTGTTGATAAAAAAGTGAGGTTATGTATTGCAAGATATCCACGAAATTTAAAAGAGTGGTCTTATTTTAGCGACGTTAAAAAAGACGATATTTTAAAAGAGCGACATTCGACAGAGCGACATGTCAAAAGAGCGACATGTTAAAATTGCGACACATCAAAAGAGCGATATTTAAAACAACAATATATTAAAAGAGCGACAAATCAGAAGAGTGACAATCGCCTACTTAAAGGTCGCTCTTTTAAATCTCGCCAAATTAAATATCGCTTTTTTGAACCGGAGCCGCCCGCTGTTATCCATCTCCAAGCTCGGATGAAACAGGACGTGTCCCGGAACCATCCCCAATGTTATCTTGAACGCAACAAATCGTACTCTGAACGTCAACTTGAACGGAAAGTTGGACCTCCGGCTACGGCCGCTTCGGGTTTCTTCGCGAACGCACCCATAGTTTTAAAACTAATTTTTCTTATTTTCATATTTTAAGTTTTTAGCAAAGGCACATTTTCATGGAATCTTATCTACCTACTGATAAGTAAAGGCTCATTTAGAACAGCACGCTGCAGCTTAAGGTTACAGTTGTCAAAAATTTTTATTTGTTAATTTATAGGTGAAAAGTGCAAATTTTTGGGAGGATGGACACTCATTTGTTACATCAGGTACAAATAAGACTTTTTTTCTGGCTGCGCTTTTATACTTCGTATTGATGGCGTATCTACATCATATTTAAATACTTCCCAAATTTATGGGAAATTCTAATTTGATGACCACGAATTTTAATGACCATTGATTTTTAAATAAAAAATTAAAATCTACCATCTGTATATTGTTACTACGATTACTACCATAGCAAAATCAACTACTACCATCCCCATATAACTACTACCATTAAAAAATCAACTACTTTAACTATTACCAACCCCATATGGCTACTACCATTGAAAAATCAACTACTACCATCATCATATAGCTACTACCATCGAAAAATCAACAACTACCACCCTCATGTAGCTACTACCATTGAAAAATCTACTACTACCATCCCCATATGGCTACTACCATTGAAAAATCAACTACTAGCATCTCCATATAGCTACTACCATCGAAAAACCAACAACTACCACCGTCATATAGCTATTACCATTAAAAAATCTACTACGACCATCCCCATATGGCTACTACCATTGAAAAATCAACTACTAGCATCTCCATATAGCTACTACCATCGAAAAACCAACAACTACCACCGTCATATAGCTACTACCAGTGATTTTTCAATGGTAGTAGAGATATGGAGATGGTAGTAGTTGATTTTTCAAAGGTAGTTGATTTTTCAAAGGTAGTAGTTATATGGGGATGGTAGCAGTTGACTTTTCGATGGTAGTAGCTACATGGAGATGGTAGTAGTTAATTTTTAATTTTTTTTTGGTTATTAAAGTTCGTGGTCATTAAATTAGGTAGTCCCCAAATTTATTGACAACTAGCTGAGGGTCACGCGCAGCTTCGCCTGCGGCTTTATCCGTTTTTTTCCCGTTTTTCTTGATTGAAATGGTCATAACCTTTGTTCCCGTGAACCGATTTTGATGAAATAAAGCCTATGTACTCCCTAGTGTTAATTTCTAGGTGAAAAGTGCAAATTTTTGGGAGTATGGACTTTGATTTTGAAAATGTCGCGTGTATAAAACTTCACTCTCGGTCAGTGATGTTCTGTAAACTTATAATAGGGCTGCGTTCAGAATGCCCACACTAGTGTAAAAAACGCACCGGTGCGTGGTGTGTCGCCGTTCAGGAATATGAAAGTGACCGGTGCGTCTCACTTTCGTTGTTCTGGGGTGCGTTCACAGTTATCAACCAGAAATGTTTTGTCTTTACCCAGGGTATTTAACGGGAATCGCTGGTGAAGTACCGTCCACGTTCAGGATTTTTAAAACGAAAGCGAGCGATGACCTAACCTCTAAAAGTGTTTGTAAATAAAATGGATCCGGCTGTAGTTAAGTATTTTTTTGAAAAAAGCATTGAAGAAGAAAGTGAGTCTTCGGATAGTGATGTAGGGACTGTGATGCTTGAGATAGTGGGTAGTACAGTAGCTGATGTTGCGATCAGCAAGGAAAAGACAAAAATTGTTAGGTTAAGCAATATTGTAGAGCAAGCCGAAAACTGCTCTGAGAAGGAATTTCAGGCAGACTTCCGAATGACTCGGGAGTCATATAATTGGCTTTTAAGCCAAATAGAACATAGACTGACTAACTTAGGTGTAGGACCCAGCACTATTTTGCCAAAGAAGCAACTACTGGCAACCATTTGGGTGTTGGCTACACCAGATAGCTATAGGTAAAGCACACAAGTTTTTACAATCTTTTAATAGTATAGCAAAAAGAGCACTTCACATATCTCTGTTTCTTTCCCTCCCCTAGAAAGACATTGATTAAATGTAAAGTTTTTAAATAGGCATTTAACCACAACAAGTATATCGGCTCCATAACTTAGTTTGTAACATGAGTATTTTTCTTTTTTAGGTCTGTAGCTAAACAATTTGGAATGCCAAGATCAACTCTTCATAAATGTGTTAGGAGAGTTGTGGAAGAAATAAATGCACTAGCAGGACAATTAATATGATGGCCCTCCAGGGAAGAAAGGGAATCCATTAAAAGAGAAATGGTACATTGGGGTAATATACCAGGCGTTGTGGGTTCAATAGATGGCACATTTGTGCCCATAAAGGCACCATCTGAACATCCCCAATCATATAACAACAGAAAGTGTTTTTATTCAATCACTTTGCAAGGGATCTGTGACAATAATAGAGTGTTTCGGGACATATTTACAGGCTATCCAAGTTCTGTGGGTGATGCAAGAATTTTTAGAAACTCAGATTTTTTTAAGGCGGCTATTAACAATATGCCTGATTTTTTTAGTGAAAATGAAATAATTTTGGGTGACAAGGCCTACCCACCACTAAAATGGTGTATTCCACCTTACATTGACAGAGGAAATTTGGGAGCAAGAGAAAGGAACTTCAACACAAAACATGCAAAAACTAGACAAATTATAGAAAGATCATTTGCCCTCCTGTTTGGCCGATTTAGGAGACTTAAATATTTAGACATGAGCAGAGTAGATCTCATTCCTGATATGATCTTAGCATGTTGTGTGCTTCACAACATATGCCTTAAGTTTCCAGATGAGCTGTTGGATAATTATGAAGTTGATGGACATGCTTTTGTTATTGGAGATGAAGAAAATGATAATGTTGTTGAAGCAATAGATGCAATAAGAAGAGACGGTCTACATGTAAGAGATGAAATTGCTGAACTTATATTTAATTAAATTAACTCACTTTCCTCTTTTGAAATATATTTTTGTGGCATTTATATGGACTTTTCCCAGTAGTTTTAAATAAATAATTATTAAAATTTTTTCATTATTTAGGGCAATATTCATAATGGTACCTCAAGGTTTCCTCCTTCCTTTGTCATAAAAATTTTTAAATTACCAAGGAAGAAAAGGAGGCTTGAAAATGACTAAGAATGATATTATCAAAGAAAATATTTTTATTTTATAATATTATGTTTTACATAAATCATAATAACAACTTAAGATTGATCTAAATATTGCAAACGAAATCAGAGATATATCGATTAAACTAAAACTAAGAAACAATTATAGAGCTTAACTAAGTTCATTTACTTAAGACAAAATGTAAAAAAGCACAAAAGTCTTCAAACAGCTGTTTTGTCTTATGCAAATTTTAGCCTACTGCTCTTTAACCAAACATAAAAACTTAAATAGGAAACTAAAACTTCTTAAATATTTTTTTTTAACATAAGACAACAATGGTGATTAAATAGCAAAGCCTTCTTAAAGGTGGCTTGAGATCAAACAGGACACAAGAAATCTTAGAAACATGCAGTCAATGTCATGTTTTAAGCCTGCTTGACATGGAGCAATAAAATTTGAATTACGTGCAAGTCCTCTTTTTCCAACTTGCTTTGTTGTGTTCACTAAAGTGACAAGAAAATAGATGTCTTGCATGCAATTCATATTTTATTGCTCCATGTCAAGCGTGCTTTATTCATGTCAAAATGAATAAAGCCTAAAACAATTTGCTGCAAGCCCAGATTCTATCATTGCTCTCCCACAATGTAATTAATTACAGCAACTTTATGCAATTTTTTGTCCCTCTTGCTAAAACTGCTTGAAGTTCTGCAATTGATTCCATTGTGGAATACAAGTTGGAGCAACAAAGTGTTTCAGGCTTTATGTGTTCTTATTCATTTTACTTTTCCTTCAAAAACTGAAGATATTCCTTAAAGGCAGCTGTTGAATCTTCCCTCTGCTTGAGATTTTCTGCATGCCTTCTTTCACGTTCTTCCTCTCGGTTATTGAGGTCTTGTCTTAGTTGAGTTAACACCTCAGTCATTTTTTCAACATGGTTGCCAAGTTTCTTTTCTTTTGGTTTTGAGGGTTGCAAAGTTTTTGGCGATGATTTTAATTGGGTATGTTCTGGGGGTAAAACCTCAACTTCTGTCTCTGTCTTAGGGGTGACGTGTTGCTGTTCATTATCACTAAGTTTTCTTTTTTTCAAAGAAGAGGCTGTGGATACAGGTTTCACATTTGGATCCTTTTCAAATAATTCGTGAAACTGCTCAAAATATTCAAAAATATATTTATTGTCACCACTGGCTTTATCCGACATATTTTCAACTTTTTTTATATAACGTGCCTTTAGGTATTTAAATTTGTTTTTGACTTGTTCAGTTGTAAATCCTGGCATTTTGTCAGAAATCATTTTCCATATTTTTTCATGCCTGATGGTTTGGCTTTTAAATAAGGAAGAATGTTCTTTATATATATCAATTAACTTTAAAATATCACTGTGGGTCCATGAAATCCTGAATCGATCATTATCCTACAAAAAAAGACACAATTACGTTGAGTTGGTCAATCACTCAGAGTGATAATCTATTTTTTTTGTTAAAACCCTGCCAAAAAAAAACTGCATCAAATCTCTTAGTTTCACCAGATTTTATAATGCTTTATCACGTTTTATATGTTTTGTATGTGGTATGTGAAACAAACTTGTAAAAACCAAGATAAATATCATAGAGTACAGATTTTTTTTATCAGTTTTTACGAGCAAAACAGCCTGGCTCATAGAATTTTAAAAAATCCTATAAATCAGCATAAAAACTCACTGACTTTCATGAGATCCTATGCGGTTTTTTTACCAAGGTATTTAAAAGAGATTTTAAAAACCTTAATTATTTGAGGTCAGAGTTCAATATTTAACAAAACATCAACTAAAAATCTTGCAGTATTATGCACCTAAAATATTTCATTTAGTTGAAATAAAAAGAAGTATTCGCAGTGTATGTTTGCTAAAATACAAATTAAAATGTGTACCTTTGAAGCCTCGGGTACTTGATTAGGTACAGTTTGAATTGTTGATGGTCCAGGTTGGACTGTTAATGGTTCAAGTTGGACCGTTGATGGTACAGGTGGGACTGTTGATAATACATGTTGAACTGTTGATGGTACAGTTAATGGTCCAAATACTTTCTGTACATCCTCTATTGGGCAGTACTGCAATGAATTATCTAAAAATAAGATGTTAATTACCCTTGAAAAATGTCTGCTGACAAAGTTAGGGTCAATTAATTAATTAGATCAACCTAAGACGACATGCGCAAGTCATTTACTGCAATTTTTTTTAGATTGATCTAAGTTGCGAGCATGAATAGCTCTTTTCATTACGGTCTCCGTCAACGTCGAGTTTATAAGTAGATTGACTTACCTGTATTTCTGTTCAATAAAACAAGCTTTCCATCATCTGATATAATGGGCATTTGGGTATCTACATCTACAACAAGATCATGGGAATGGGTAGATATAAATTCCATTTTAAAAATAAAGAAAACAAAAATCGAAAATAAAAACTGAAAAGTAGGGTTGTGTATTATGCGAACCAATGCGCAGGCGCGACAAATTTTCACCAACTATTTAGCGGGGTAAAAAGTTGTTCGCTCGGCGATTCTCCACGCGAACCGTGAACGAAGACAAGATTTATCTGACGAAAACTGTGAACACCCAATTTGGAGGCAGTGTGACGCCGTGCGATCGCCCGGCGCTAACTGTAAACGCACCCCAGGAAAGGTGGTGTGTCCACTGGTGCGTTTATAGAGTCATTAGCAAGGCCACTAACATGCGGCAATAAGGGTCAAAATTGTGTTGTGTCTATTTTAGTGAGCTTATCACACCACACCGTCACCCCAGTTTCAACTTGGGCGATGGTTGGTGTGCTTGAATGATGTTATAATATGGTGAAATTTGGATAATTTTTAACGAAAAGACTGTTTAAAAATTTAATTTTATTTAATTTTTTTTTACTAACTCTGTATAATATATAGTTTTTTCATGATTTTTTTTTCTAGAGTCGTTTTTAAGCCAATACACCTAACAAGTATGAGAAGTAAAAAAAAAACGTGACTATTTTTATTTTTCTTTCTAATATGATGTGTTATTAGTCTAGTATATAGGGTATACTTTATTTATAGGAGGTCTCAAAAAGTTCTTGCCGATACTTGATCATTTTCAAAATTTTAAGATGTATTTTTGTAGCTTTTCAATGAGCTCATATTTAAATGATCCGTTAAGAAATAAAAAAGTGGTGGGGACGGTTTTAAAAACTATCCAACATTTTTCTGCTCACTTGTAGCCTAAACACATGCCCTTTTTGGGTTATTGGATAATCCATCATTCGAAAATAAGAGAGGACAAAAAGCCTATTTTTACATTTTTCTACCCACTTCTAGCGCAAAAAAAATTATTTTTTGGGTCATTTCTTATTAGATCATGTCACATAAGAATAGCAACCCAACTTTCGAAAATAAGAGGAAACAAAAAGCCTTTTTTGTCATTTATCCCAACATCCCCTTATTTTGTTTTTGTAAATTAGCTGACGGATTAGAGACAAGAATAACAGATTATAGGTGGTGTGTACACTTGCGGACACACCGAGTGCGGACACCCACACCATGGTGTAGGCTTTCTGAACGCAGCCTAGCAATATAACAGCCAAATAAAAAATTTGACACCTATCAGACAGATGTCAAATTTTGTAAAATTCTAAATGACCCTTCACTCGGGTCGTTTTTGATTGGCTTTTGAATAACTCGTTACAGCTTTTAACTTTACTTTGACCGTAATAGTCTGGTTGCCAAACCACGACTTTTGCCTCATATATTGCTCTCTATTTTAAGAATCTGATTGATGCCACTCTGGCACTTTTAGGCATTTTGGAAAATGCAAGACTAGTGAATCCACTGACGAGCCCACGCTGGTCACCCTGGGCGAAACATCGTTTAATTCTTTCTCCTTTCGCTTTGGTCTTTTGTGTGTTCTTTGTGGGACACTCATCCAATTTTGAATTTTCGTTCTTTCCTCCCAAGATCTTTTGATCCTCTTAAAATAGTGGTGTATGGCACATCATTTTAGTCGGCTTTGAGTCGCCTAAATCCATATCCGGTATTATTTTTATTCTGGGGAGGTACCCTAACGGAGGGAGGGGGGTTACTAACATAGACATATCCGCTGAATACAAATCTATAGTTTGGGGGTAATTTGAAGGAGTGCGAGTGGGGGGGTATTTATGGGGTAAAAAGTAAAACTATTTATGTGAAGACTTAATGAACAAACTCAAGTTTTGTTGCAGATTTCGGCAGCTCCGCTCAGCCTGGTGCAAATGCAAATCTCAGATTCTTGGTTAAGATTTTGTTGAGTCTTGCTACAGGAGACAGTTTGCTTATAGCCACACAGTACTCTCTCCATAAATCCATTCCACTATCTTACAACTCTTTGCATTGACTTTTATTCTCAGTGTTTCACAGAGTGGGCATGGTTATCTTGGCCTCTAAAAGATTCCTTCTTACTTTCCTTGCAACACTTTCTAGGGCAAATTGCGTCAAACGATTGATGGATTAAGTTGTAGCTGACATTCGTTTGCACTTCTTCCAGTTGAACAAAGGTTCATTATTTTTAAAAGCATACTGGCTAGTTGCTTGAATGTTTCCGAAAAATTTAAGTTTTTCTGTTCTTGTAAGGTTTTACCTACTATACTTAAAAATTAATTGAAAAACATTACCTTAGCTGCGCCTCTTACTGAATGCACGATTAGCACCAAAAAATATACTTTTTTGCAAACCATCTAAGTATGTGAAGTTTTGTTTTTTGCCTCTTTTAGTTTTGGAGATATTAGGATTAACTCTGACTTTTGGAACACCCTCTATATCCCCAGGTCAATCATTCTCCTCTGCAGAGGGGTCGTTAATAAACCATTCTTTACCAGGTGACCATTACCATTTAAACCATAGAAAGATAATAATATACTATCTCTAACTATTTTATCTTTTGTGGAACTTGTTTACATCCGGGAAAGTAAGTATTGGGCATGATCTAAATGAGTCAGTTGTTGAGGTATAACCCCCTAATTTTAATCTCAAATTCTTGGTTAAGATTTTGTTCCATCTTGCTACAGGAGACAGTTTGCTTATACCCATACCGTAGGCTCTCCATAAATCCATTCCAGTATCTTACAACTTTTTGCATTGGCTTTTATTCTCAGGGTTCCACAGATTGGGCTTGGTTATCTTGTCCTCTAATAGATTCCTTCTTAGTTTTCTTGCAACACTTTCTAGGGCAAACGTTGTTGCTGACAGTCGTTTGCACTTCTTCCACTTGAACACATTTTCCAGCGATCGCCCAGGGTTAAATCTATTAGAAGTCTTCCAACCAGTCAAGACCAATAGAATTACTTTCTATCAATATCGGGCAAAAGTGAGAGAAACCGATTGAAGCCGAAGATTTGGACCAATGAAGCATATTAGCGAGAGAATTTGATTCTCTGGGGTCAGAATTTCTATCAGTTCGAGAATAAGGGCACTGAAGGTGTTTTATCAAAACTATCAGTGAATTATTCCATTCAATATTTCCATATTATCTGTTTCTCTTTCAAACAGACAAACCGATCCAGATTTTACTATCAATAAAAAGCATACTGGCAAATTGTCCCGAGTCGTACGATAGCCAAAATGGTTGGCAAAAACGAGCGTCAACGTAGAAATTTTTGCTTCTTTGATAACGTTACGAATCGAAAAGTCATACAGACGATCTCTTTAGGGTTCCCTCGAGGACGTAGGGTTTTGCCCTGCCGTGGACATCACCGTATTCTCTTTATGTGTCGAGTAAATTATACTTTAGGTCTTTTCCCGGACCAGGGCACGTCCACAAGTTGCCATATACTTGGCTGATTTCACCTCGTCCACTTCTTACGTTATTATCTTAGATTAAATAGGCTGTCCACGCTCTAGATGCATAGTCAATGCTTATGTGAACGTTTGATGACACGGCGGCGGTTTAAATACCAACTTTTAACTCTTAAAACCAATATTTATGATTATATATGATTAACAAAGAATAAATAAAAATAGCTCAACTTGGGCCGTATTTTCAAAGTCACACGAAAAACAATCGCATATGAGTTTCATCTTTATCTCTATCTTCTTCTATGTCGAACAGAATGGGAGGCAAAAGACATGCCGGTACGTTGCCGTTGGCGGAAGTAAGCGTAACGGCGCGTACTTTCGTTGCTTGAGACCATATAACTATGAGATACTGTAAAGGACCTAAGGCGGATATACAATTAAGCAAGCAAGCAGCAAGCACGCAAGCGAGCAAGCAAGCGGACCAATGTCAATGTCAAATTTCCCGGCTTTTCCAATTTTCTCGAAAAGTACAAATTATTTTCGAAATAGATTTCTAGGTGTTTACAAGTTCGAAAATATCAAACATTTTTTGATTTTCTTGGGAGAATTTTAAGAAATTTAAAAATAAAGAAAACCTAACCTCGCAAGACGACACATGCAGCTTTACAAGCTGCGTGAGGTGCCACTGCACGCAAACTAGCAGAACGTTAGTTTTTTTAATTTTAATTACAGGAAATAAGTGGGAATAGTCTCCAAGATATAGCTCAATGGCCAACCAGGGAGAGTTTGTAAATTCACCGATGAGCTCACCAATGAAAACAATCGAGTTCGTAAACTCATCTCTATGATTCTCAATCGAGTTTGTAAACGCATCTTTATTTTTTGATGGCATCGATGCTCACTGATTCTAGGGGCTGCGGTGAGCTTTCCCGATTATTGTCACTAACATGATTTATTTGGCTGTTTTTTGCTGTTATTAGTTTTTTTTAATTAATTGATGTTTTTTTGTTTTAGAGGAGTAAGGAGGTAATGAAATCTATAATTCGGGCTGGTATAAGATGGACATAAGTTTTATCCTAGCAGTATCCTCCTGAAGCCCTACGAGGATTTTTCGATCGTCTTTATTGTAATACATGGGTTTTTTTCGAAAAAGCTCAAATAGAAAAAATAGAAATGATATTTCCAATACCAATTAAATAGAGAGCTGACAAACCTAAATGAATTTTTGTTAAATTTTTGAGTTTTATTTCCATACAAACTAACTTAACATGCAGATTCTTTTTTTTTTACTGTTTCAAGCGGCTTAAGGCGTTTATTTCATGTTTCAACTTTTTTATTTATGAAAATTTCTTTTTGGTGTAAATTGCTTTTTTGTAGATCTTTCAAAGCAGAATCCAGATCTCAAACTGGATTTTATCCGCAAGCTGACCTCTGGCATAATATGATATCATGTAGCCTAATTTTTTAAATATTTGGAGCAGGCGAAAATTACTTTAATGGTTTTAAATTAAATCTTCAAGACTCTTAGTCAGTTAGGTAGATAGTTAGGTTGATATCCGGACATGATCCTCTGCGACTATTACTTATGGGGCACATTAACGGTTAAAACGTTCAGAGGTGGGTGACCTGACAACAAACAAGACCTCTTTATGGATTGCGTTAATGCTTTAAGAAATGTAGAACTCCTTAATGCCGCTATAAATAAGTGCCCCCGCTTATGTATTGGGCAAAATGGGGGACATTTTGAGTACCTTTTATAGTTTTGTTTTCAGTTTTTTTTAACTAGTTTTTTTGAGATTAAGTTGTTTCAAATGAAGTAGGGTAGGGGTTTTTTTTTGTTATTAGTTATTATTTCCAGATTATTTGTTGTGTTATTAATTAGAATATAAAGTTTAAGAGTCGAATAATATAAATATTTAAAAATATAAGAAAATATAAATATAAACGTTAAACTGAAATTGGTAGAAGCCTTATTTAAAATGAAAAATGTAGTAGGCCATGACATATTTGACATGACCTTAAAGTTCATGCCTTTGGTGCATAGCAGACTTAATTTTTATTGTCATATCCATATCCGGCCATGCCACCCTTCTTATTGTGAAAAGAAAATGTTGAATATCTTAAAAACTACTTAACCAAAATATCACATATGTGCATCATTTTGATTAGAATTTAATTCTGAACACAAAAATAAAATAAAAAAAACAGGGTGAGCCATATGAAAAACAAAAACTTTGCATTATATCTTGAAAACTAGAAGTGGCGGATAAAATCCAGTGTGAGATCTGGATTCTCCTTTAAAAGATCTACAAAACAGCAATTCACACCAAAAAGAAATTTTCATAAATAAAAAAGTTACAGGCCCTATCCTAAGATGCAGACTTTTCAAAAACCCCTGTAGTTCAAAGATGGATGAACATATCAAAATGTGGTTTTCACCAAAAATCTTGTCTTGAAATTTGAGCCTCGCAAAATAGGGTTAGTTTTTCTCTATCTCCGCGAGAAGTACCGGTACCCATAAAAGTGTCCAATTTAAATCACCCTGTACATAACGCGTCAACAAAAAAAAAGATTTGAGCAAAAAAAACTGCGTTTAAAAAACTTTTGGTAATACAGGAAAATAAAATAAAATCCTAAAAAGCCAGCATTGTGGTTTTGTGGCAGAGCATTTTCATAATGAGGTATCTATGGGCTTACTTAGTCTAGGTTATGATGTAGGAAAGAAATTGCAGAAAACTTTACTGCATAGCGAGATTCGCATGGAAAGCTTTGTTGGCGTTTTCTGTTTGCCATTTACGAAGATATTTTTATGGAAATAACATTTTGTTGTTCTTATAAGTTCAACAAAAGAAGAAATAGCTTATGCACAACCGATTCCTAAGAAGCATCCCTAATATACTTAAAAACTGAGCGGATCAAAAGAGGTAGGTATAGCTAATAATAAATATTATAACATAAAAGTATTTCGGGATTTAGCTCGTGCTTAAGACTATATAGAGTTAGTCAGATAGATGTTAATGTAAATGTGGCATTAAACGTTGCGCAAGCGCCTTTCATACAAGGTAACGCTTACGCTATATAGTAATAAGGTCTTAAGAGGAAAGTTAAGACAACTATATTTTATTATTTTCACTCATTCTGAAATCAATTTACGACAGAATTCAGTCTGCTTTTTTTTATTATTATTTCTGTACGCACAAGGACTATACTGTGACAAGACCGCGCTTGCAAATATGGCCCCAAAAAAACCGGAATGATTTTAAATGGCTATAGCTTTGATAGTTCTTTGCCGATTTCAAAAAGCACATGAAACAACATTCCATGAAAGTCCCCTTCGGCAAATTTAAAAAAGTTAGCGGCCATCTTAAAATCAAAGATGGTGAACACTGTCAAAATGAAGCATGTATTTTAACTCGTTTCTTTTTAAGGAATCCACTCAAATGAAATAAAAAAATTAACATTGTTCAAAAGTCTAGTCTCTACCAAGGCGATCAACATATCGCTTATTAAAATCGTTTGAGTACTGTAGGATTTATACTCAAAAATTTAGGAGAAGTTCCAGTGCTCTATATGTAAATAATGAATATATTCATATCGCTGCAACTTTCTTATTTCTTAACCGATTTTAATCAGGAATAGCTCTTTTGATTGAAGAATTAAATTTTCCTGCGATGACAAAAAAATTTCGATCATTTTTGAATTCTGTATGAGGTATAACCCAGACGAGTAGTTATTCCACTACAAGAAAATGTAACAAATTTGTGTTTGACATATTGTAAATAACACATTTAAATGTTTTACGACTTGACCAAAACTTTATATTCTTCTTCTACACGTGTTTCGGTTAGCATCTTTAGAAGAATATTAAAACTTACCGGTTTTTTTGGTGGTAACTAAGTGGTAAAAACTCTTTTAAATTGGTTGTGCAATTAAAAATAATAGAATGACTACTACTACGACCCAAAGTCTGGCACGTGATCCGTTTTTACCCTACCCCAACGCAGTCCCCTGGTACAGTACCTGTACGATAGTGGCAGTGGGCACTCCGAGCCTTTAAATGGGATTTAGTTTTCACTTATCTGGGATGGTTAATTTTTAAAACTATAATACTTCAAAAAAATGTATCCAATTTAATTAAACTGCTTTAAAAACCTGCCTTATTTTACTGCGAAAAGACGTTTTTAAAAATTGTAATGGTTTCAAGCATATACTTATAAACTTAATACACACCCTGGCCCTATTCTGTGTAGCTATTCTTGAATTCAGGGAGAAAACATTTATTTTCCTGAAATGCACGGATCCTATTGGTCGACGCCACCGATTCCCCCGAAAATGACACTAATAACATGACTTTTGATTAGATTTTGTTACGTTCAAAAAAAAGGTCTTCACGTTGGGTCTCCAGGGTTGCGTTTAAAAAGAGAGATTTTTTATTCTTTAAATCAAAATACAAAAGATAACAACTTCTAAAACGCTATGTTTTGGGTCCTATTGAGCCTTGCATTCTTGTGGAAATCGCTTGTTGTAATCGCAAAGGTTAGCAAAGGCATGCAGGCAACATTTGTAAAACGATAAGTGTAAATTTTAACAAATAAAAATTTTAGGGGTCTTTCCTCTTGTTTTTATGATTAATTTCAATGCTGAAAAGGTCTTTTATCAAATATCAAAAACTTGGAATGGTTCTAATATTAAAAAAATAAAGCTTGAGCTTGTTTTGATAATGACTTTATGACTGTTTTCAAGAAGAAAAGGTTTGGACAGGGAAATATTCCTTATCTGTTTCCACATAGCTAGCCGATGACAGGGCTAAACAACACTGGAACAGGTACACAGGACCCATGACTGGACTATGCATCTTAGGCCAGGGTAAAGCAGCACTCAGGACAGGAATCGAAATGCATGATGTTGTCGCTCGAAATTCTGCACTAGAACCACCCATGGCTGTGCACCGGAACCAAGCACCCTAGACAGATATAAAAACAACCTTCTAGAACAAGGGAGAACACCCTAACGTATCATTTATACCTAATTTATAATAACGAACATGTATTTTACACAGGGGAAAATAAGAAGTAAAACAGTAAGGCAAAAAACTACTGTTTACTTATTGTACGGGGCATGCCTGAGGGGCAACACTCAAAGTACATACGCCAAAAATGCATAAAAAGACATATAAGTCCACCCTCTATTGTATAGTGGGTACCACGGAAGGTACACACGCAGCATATATTTACCTCAAATCATCCTGAGGGCGACAGTCCGCATGGCAGGTAACTTAATACCTCCCAGGCGATCAGGGAGTTAACGTGAGGCCTCCTCAACCTGTAGCACAAAGAAAAACACAGAATCAAAAATATGAATATTGAAATAAACTGGAGGGAAAACAATTTTTAAAAAAATCGAAAATAATTACTATAGATCGGCTGATAAGCCACGGTCTAGCCGGTCATTGTCGTCCGTAAACTATACGAAAAAAAGAATATCTTCGAAAATTGCCACCATCAAACGCCAAACACAGGCAACAGGCACTTCCACGATACATGTATTCTCTCTTCTTTTGATGGGACCTATGCAGATTCCGTCTACGCCATGGGCGCGACTTTTTTTCCGGTCTTCTCGGAAAAGAAAATTTAAAACGTGGCACTCAAAACGGTGCCGGAAAAGAAGTGTTTCCTTCCCTCCAGGAAATTTCAGACGCTAAAACAGAAGCTTCCTGCGGGCACCTGATTGGTCAAAAACCTCAGAGGCGTGAAAACTACAGTCGAAAATCGCTTATTCTCATTAAATATTAGGTGATGCTGCGGAAAACGCATTACAATTGGGCGATTTTTCTCATATGGGAAAAATCGACAGGGGCTGGGGTCCAAATTCTATTTTTCGAATGGTTCAAGTCGGAAGTCTCTATTCACCAACCTAAGACAGACAAAGACAACGCAGCGGTGTTGTCAGATTTCATTCTTTATCAGCGGGATAGGAAGAGATCACGTGACGAACAGAAGTTAACAAGAAGGCATTGGTTGCAGTAGTGAGCAAGAAGTGGACTTTATCTTTTTGGGAGAAACAATAAACAATAAGTGTAGACACTTGGTTTTCTCGAAAACGACTCAGCAGTAACGTAAGGTGCAACTGTAAACCACAGTTATGTGACGTGAAGTTAGTCACTGTATACTCCCAGGATTTTGCCTATGGCAATCTGGCAACGTCGTCCCAAACGTCACGGTCAGCTGGTGGTTGAATTTTATTTTGAAACCCCATAAAATGCCTAAAGAAAAACACGGATTTTTGCCAAGAAAAAGACCACTTTCCGGCCCTCAAAGTCTTCCTAAATAATCCAGGTGAGTCACAGTTTCCTTCCGTATGGGTAACATACAGATTCTTGAAAAATATCTCTCTCCCCGTGATTGTGTGTTTACCTCTTTAGAACGAATATAAACCTCCTTTATTTCGAATTTCTTGTACTTTTAGGCCAGTCTCGAGTCGTATGAGGACAGATGATCACCTCGTTTGAATAAATAAACTAAACAGCTATCGAATTTTAACTTGTTGAAGTCTGCACAGCCTATCGTATAAAGCAGAGGCAATATGGAACTTACAGACCAACAATGCACACAGAGACAGGCAAGACGGTCCACACTTGATATGGCTAGGCTGTAAGAGGTTGGGCAATGCCCTTTAAGGAAGTCACGCATACTGGAAACCAAAATAAAACCAACAGGTGAGTGTTTTGTCAACTGACGACAAAGGTAGAGTAATTTTGTAATATCAATACCATATGATTGGTGACAACCTTGCTCCTGTTATTTTTAGAACTTATTAGGAGCCCTCAAGCCTGGCATGTGCAAATCGGAGATCGATCAGTAACAGAAACTGCCAAACACCGACACATTCCTAGTGACAAGAGTCTACCACTCAACAAATGGACCGACACTAGTTTCTAGTAAGTACAAGACCGCTAAGTCTCTCTCTGTTTGACACGGTTTATAAAACTATCCTCTATTATCTACTTTATTTTTGGATATTAAGTAGTTGACGGGAGGAGAATTTGATATAATAAGTAAAAAAACAAAGGCTTACTAATCTAGTAAGTTGGCGGTTTAAACTATGCGCTAGAAAGACCGTTTTGGTGTTAAGTTATGTAAAATTATGTTATTTTTTCCTTGTTTTAGGTTACGGCAGAGCCAGAGCAACCTTTCTTGGACTGGTTAAATTATACAAGAAAAATATGAAGTTTCACTGAACTGTAGACTGTATATCATTAGGTAATATAAGAAAAAGATGGATGTTATATAATGAAAAACACATAATTTGCTACAGTAATTAAATTTAGTGGTTTTTTAGGAAGGGTTCAATGATATTCTATTTGAAATATTGAGATTTGCTTTGTTTTGAAAAAAAAGTTAACGAGAGTAAAATGCCTCCATTTAAAATAATCATAATTCTAGCATAAGTCAACCTCAATCCAACAGTAAATCTTGGTTTCCCAGCGCATTCGCCATTATAAAAAATAAACACCATGCTCAGACAAATATTAAAAACTATTGACTTAAAGATTTTGCCTAGGTGTTAAAAGGTTGTTTTAAAGACTTACTTTTTTACATTCTAAGGGGATATTGTTAGGAAAATATTAAACCGTTACAATTTGTTTCTACTGGTCTTTAGTGAGAGAAATAAAAGATACTGATTTCTATTTAAAATACTGTCATTAGTGTCATTTGTGGGAGAAATCAACGACATCAAGCAATGGGAACCGCGTATTTTGAGGGAAATAAGTGTTTTCCCCCTGATTTCAAGAATATAAGCCCTGGGCGTAATAGAACGATCATACCCTGAGAAGTGACCACTTCTATTAAAATCCAAAATTCCGTATTCTGCGACCGGCCCATCGCACCAAAGTCATTCGAACGACG
This sequence comes from Oxystoma pomonae, assembly GCA_963921995.1. Lineage (NCBI taxonomy): Eukaryota > Metazoa > Arthropoda > Insecta > Coleoptera > Brentidae > Oxystoma > Oxystoma pomonae. The sequence continues at coordinate 71,396,629 of OY998166.1, read as the reverse complement.
CACAGTGGATCAATGCAATGCTTTTTTATGGACATTGAGAAAAAAAATTAAACTAACATTTTTGTTGCTATTTTGTGCTTAGTTTGTTGCTGGTATACCACGGTTTAATTATATCGCAAGCAATAAATTATTTAATCTTTGTCCTTTTCGCTGTGACGTGTTTTTACAGATCATTTTATATATTTTTGAACATTATAAGAGCGGACGCTTTAAACATTTAAAAGTCATTTGAATTATCATTTTTTTTTCAATTTTTTTAATTTATTTTCTATAATTTACAGCGTTTCTTAAAGCCCTACTTATTTTGTTTTTTTATATTTTTTGATATATTTTTTTTTCTATATTTTCACCAAAATTTCAAACATTCATCAAAATTTCAAACATTTTAAAATTCACATTGATTTTCAAAAAAATGCTCAAATATGCAGATTTTTTTTTATAATTTTTGTATTTTTTAAAAGCCAATAAATCATTTTAATTGACAGCGATTTTTTGCGATATTTTGATAAAAACGGCCAAAAGCAGTAAATATTCATATGTGCTCTCCCCTGTTGTTAAAAATTCTAATTGAATCTAGCGAGTTACAAATAATTACTTTAACAATTTAATTTACTGATAACAGTCACAAATATGAAAAACTTACAAGACAGAATAGTTTCCAAACTAAACAGGTAATTTATTAATTCAGAATCTATCAGGGGCGTACCACGTAAAACTTTAGGGGGAAAAGAAGAACTTCACCTCTGAAAAAATATCTCCCTATAGATTCTCGCGATTATTCACTATGTTTGGATTACGTAAGCCCTAAACAGTACCCTATAAAGAAAAAACTAAAAAAATTGTGAAAATTAAACGCTCTGTAGATCAGTAACAAAGTGTTTGCGGACATGAAAAAAAATGTCCTTATTTTGACCTGAAAAATTCGTGCCTTGCACTGAAAAGAGTATACCTATCAAATTGACTAAGTAATGTTTTTCTTTATAACTACTAAGTTGAAAAGTTTGAAAGTTAAGGTAAATGTTGTCCAAAATTCCCTATACCTCGATCCACTATGCGACGTCCTACTCTGAAAGACGTTCAAGTTTGCCGTAGCATGCGTATTAGCGAGTAAAATATCGATCGTTCACGTGATGGTTGCTCTGCGCGTGCCCATAATAGTTTGGTTATTCTTCGATCGTCTCGTCACTGCTTTTAAGTTCTCTTCTCTTCTCTCAGACGAACGATCCCATCCTACAAAATCCAGAATCGGCCCAAGTGAAGTGGCAATTTTTTTTAGCAACATATCATGATCAAGTAGGTCATGAAAATAAGATTTTTGGTTCCGAAAGTGGTGTGTTTTTTCATACTTTCACCTGTGTGGTTTGTGGGGAAAAAAACTTACCTGTAAAATTTTTGGAATCATCCAGGGAAAACATCCGCCTTGTCACTTTCACATCTTATTAATTTTTCGATCATTAAAATAAGATTAAAAACGCCATAAGATTACACTTTTATTTTGAGCGGCAGATATTTTTACGTAAAAAAACGAAAACTGCCTGGTTTTTGAAAAGTAAACACAACTTCTGTCAACGTGAAACGTGACATTCGTAGGCCATCGGCCATCGCAGTGAAGGTAAGAGCATCACGCATGAGTAAAATGGCTGAAATTCCAAAAATTTTCATAGCCTCCTGGATTAAGATGATTAATCCTTACAAAAATATTCACGGGGATGCATTGCAATGCCCGTGTATATAAAGTTTTAAGTACATGGTTTTAAGAGTAGGCGGAGATCTTACGACTTAACAAATTCCAATTTTAAAGACGATATTTCTCAATATGAGGCGGTACTAAGATAAGTACTTCTTTTTACCTTAGATGACGAATTGAATCGACGTTCGGTGAAAAGCTCGAATAGGTATTGTTCAACTCCAAGAGATCAGGTTATGACCCCGTCCAAGCCAACTGAGATATCTCGTGTGTTGATTGCAGTCTATCATTATATAAATACACCACTGGGAACGGGCATATTCTACGCGGGCTGTCACTCATTTATCTAAGACACCCCACTATTTAATCATTGCTATCATTATTCGTTGTTCTCTTGTGCGCTTCGAGGAACAGATACATAATCGTTACTAGCCGATTACGACCGAACAGAATCATTATTATTATTACTCCCTGTACGAGTTGGCAAAGAGGAAATAATTGCTGATTCCGCGCACTGTGGGGTCAAATAAGAAATTTGAAATTAACTCAGTGTTTCGGACTTCCATTATCTATATTTTATTTATACACGACGTTTCGATCAGTATAATCTCCTACACCTGCAAACTACGTAGTTTGCACCTGAATACGATCAGATTGTACGGATCGAAATGTCGTGTATAAATAAAAAATCGACAATGAAAGTCCGAAACACATTTTTCAAAACAAATAAAAAGTATGTGTTAATTTTTATGGGGGAGTTGCATGACCATAATGAAGAACTTCTTGGGCCTTTCTCATACCTGGCAAATAACGTAAAACTCTGTTACTATAAACATTTAACAAAACATAACCAAAGACCCTGGTATACCTGATACTATTTCTAACCAATCAACTGTTTTATAGTTCTACTGTTTTATATTCTATCTTGGCAAATAATTAATCGATCTGAAAAAAGAATATATCTCAAATGTTAGGAAAATTACTTTATAGTAACAAAAAAAATAAGTGAAAAAGAAAAACGATAAAAATATAATATTCGCACTCAACCCAACCCAACTCTAGATGTAAGGAAGCTTTTGGACTTATAAACACAAATAAATTTTACCAATAGTTTTCATGTTCGCCCCAGTGTGTGACGAGAGAACAAGGGTCTATCAACTGAAGGAAATGATCTTCTTGCTTGCTAATGAGGCCTGTCTTGGGAAAACAATACATGAAGCTAATTTTCTAATCTCTATGTATCCGAATGGATTAGAACTAATGCTTGCCCATAAGCATTAGGTTTGTTTTACCAAAATTCACAACAAAGCTGTTAGACTTCCAATAAAAAGGAGAGGCTGATCATAAAATAAAAAACATTGACAGTGGGATTTACTAAGATCTAAAATAGTACCCCCCACAGGGCTAAATATTTACACTTGTGGGGGGTACTAAATTTTAAAACCCATTTTCAAAAAACACTTACCCATACCGAAACTACACAAAGTTATTGATTATTTTTTATTGTTATTGCAAAATACCACTGAAAAACTGCTTTTTTCTCAAATTGTACCCTATTCTAAGAGAAAATGCCCTAAAACTAATTTTTTTTGACAGGCTTCAAAATGGCAAATGGTGAAGACGCTAAAAATTTGGCACATAATAGCTTCATCATCTATGTTTGAGGTTAGAAAGTTGGTAATTTTTTAGACCACCTCTGGGGGGTGGTTTAAAAAGGATCAATTTACGTTATTTAATATCCCAAGTTGTTCATTGACCTATAAAACACCTTTAGCACAAAAAATATATCTATGAGGGCACTACTAGGCAAAACAAACATAAGTAAAGGTCACTGATTATGCACGAAAAATATACCAAACAAAAAAACCCAAAACAACTATATTAATTTATTTACAAACTGAAATTGAAACATTGAGGTTATCTAAAAGCGCACTCAAGAAAACTTTCCTTACTGGAAGCCCACCCATTTCAAAGCTTTCATCAGTAGAAGTTGATGCAAGCCAAGGTACAAGCAGAGTTAAGAAATCCGAACTTGTTGTTTGTGATTTCAACGCAGCTAATATTTAGAAACTGACATTTCGACAGTGACAGAAATGTATTTAAGTTTTTTAATACATTTCATAAATAACACCTCTTAAATAAACACAAAATTAATCTACTCCTTATTTTATTATTACCCATCTAAATCGTAGTGTGACATCAAGTATTAATTGGAAAAAATAATGAACGAGGGTTAGTTTTAATTAGAATGACATATAACACCAATTTTAATTTGTTCTACAGAGTATTTACTATTTAAAACCCGCGTAGGTTTAAATTTTTTAATTTTCTTTCCTTCTAAATTGAAACTTTTTTCTTAAATCTAATAAAAGATTGTGTTAAGATGATTATTCAATAAGCAAATTTATTCATATTCTTCTTATAAATCAAATTATGTTTAAAATTCAAGGAGGGTTGGTTTAAAATGCTTAAAACCAAAAATTTCACTTAAACTTAGGACCGTTCTAAAATAGACTAAACCCTTTTAGTAAATCCCACCGTGAGTGATCAAAAATGTTCGGAAGATTCAAAATGATAATAAACCAAACAGAAAAAAAGCTGCGATCAGTGGCGGATCAAGCGGGGGGGGCGTGCGGGGGCGCCCCCCCCCTGAACATTATCAAAGTTTTAAAAACATTAAAATATATCTCGGTTGATTTGAACTAATTTCGAATATTTATTTGAAAGTTTAAGACAATGATGTGTTTGAAATTAAGTCTGTGTTTCGGACTTCCATTGTCTACATTTTACTTATACACGACGTTTCGATCAGTACAATCTCTCATCGTCTTCATGTGCAAACTACTTTTGAATATGTTGTGTAATTAGTGTTAGTTAGTAACATATGTGATTTTTATTTCATTTCTATGACCAGTTTCCGAGATATCCGCTCTCAAAGTGAGAAAAATAGCCACTGTTATGTTTCAATTAAGAAATTACGGGTCTCTGTAAAATAAATAAAAAAAAAGTGGCTAAAATTACTAAACAGAAGACAAGCCGTACGCAGGAGTTTATTGTTATTGTTGCCGGATGCCTAGTTTTTATACAGGGGATAGTCCAAAATAAGGCATTTTTTGCTAATTTTCGAATTTCTGTTTCAAGCTATTTTGACAATCTGAAGGTTTCTTTTGAGCCATAATATTATAATTTCGATTATTTGTAGGTAAGAAAAATAGGTTTAGCTTGGGTAACTTAAAGGAGTTCATAAGAAAATATGTTTTAAGATTAGAGTATTCCTCTTGTCTAAAAAAATTAGATTAGGTAGATTTATCAGGTTCACAATATTTTGTGAGCAGCATAGTCGAGACAAATCACTTAAATATCGTAATTTTCAGCCTTCATGCAACTGTCTGCCAAATGTCATATGTGAATTATATGCAGGGGGCGATCCAAGATATATCTCTATTAAATTTATGCATTTCAACGACTCTTCAAAATATCAGATATGATAACAAAAATTATAGAAAAATTTGGAGCAGTTTTAAACAACCCTTCTCACACAGTGTAAATGAGAGAGTTAGCACTGTTTAAATATTAAAAACGAAACTTTTAATAATAAATACGATGATGCCTTAACAGCGTTGACACTGTGTAGTAAACATGATTACCCCAATATCTAAAACGCATTAAAAATTGGTTCTTCTCTTCCTGTTTCGGTTGCTACCGCCGAAAGAAGTTTCCACTTTAAGATTTGTGAAAACTTATCTTTGGGCCACGGTATAACATATATAGAAGCGATACTCAATGGCTCGGCGCTTTTGTATATATATCATTTAATGAACCTAGATTTAGAATGTATATTAGATAGGCTTGCAAAGCAAAAAAGAAAATTTAATTTTATTATATAACTAAAAGTTTTTTTTAATACGATAATAATGTTGAAATGTTAATACTAATATATTTTTTGTTTTTTAGAATTAAGGATTTGTATAACAAATTACTTTGCCAAAATAAATTAGTTGTATCAGGTAGTATTTGCTAGTCACCACCAACGGCTCAAGCAACTACGGACATCTGTAGGTCGAAGCTGTTTGGTTAGTGGGGAGAGTCAGGTCACCACTAACCAACGCACCAATCTAACCAAACCCCCAAAAACTTGAGACGACCTACATAAGTTTTATTGCTTGCGCCCCCCCCCCCCTGGTGAAATTGCTGGATCCACCACTGCCTGCGATAGTATCAATAAAAGTTCCTGAATGGCAAATAGGAATTGTTCAAGGTAATCCTGGTTGCAACAAAAACAGAGAACAATCAAAATTATTGTCAGGCTGTGATTTTTTTTATATTGCCTAGATAATTTAACCTCCAAAAGCTAGGGTTGCCATCTCTAAAATTGTAAAATTAGGACACAAACACTTAAAAACCCGGACAAAATCCGGACATTGCTGCAAAAATTTATTTAGCAGTTTTTAAAATAACCAACTTAATCGTTCAATCAAATCACGTCTTAAATCCGCCGCAAGCTAAAATTTTAAGAAAATTACATTAAAAATGTAATTTTTTACGCGTTTTAAAGTATGGTTTATAAATTCATAATTAGAATAGTCATTGCATAATTATAACAAAAATTACGACTATTGCAATGACTATTCCAATTATGAACGATACTTAAATGTTTTTGAAAAAAAATTTGTAACAAGCAATGATGTTATAATTTAAACAAATATGTAGTTCTAGAAAATTTAAATTTTTTGTAAAATATTTATTAAAAAGTGGGTTACATGTAATTTTAATTATAGATTTGTCGCCCAAATCACGTCATAAATGCGCCGCGGGCGAAAATTTTGAGAACACTGTAACTATAGAAAAATGTCATTTCTCCTTGAATGCATTAAAAATGCCAATTCTTCTTAAATGCTGTTCCTGACAAAAATTAAACTACAATTTTCAACAATTAATGACATTTTATACCTACAGGGTTTTTTTTTAAATTTTTACGTCCTGAAAATGTTTTAAAGAAAAGGTAATCCCAAGCTTGTTGTGAACCTATAATAAATATTTTGCAATTTTTCTGAAATATAAGCAGAACACAAAATTTTACATATTGAAAAAAGTGGGTTGGAGTGTGATTCAGTCTCAATTCTTCGAAAATGTTTCGTATTTTCAAAAAAAAAAAAAAAATCAGTCTACAACAAAAATATTTGATTGAATTTGTGTGTTTATAGCTAAATTTGGTAAAAAATAAACAAAAAAATTATGGTTTCAAAATGATTTTTTAAGGCACAAAATTGCCATGCTGCCTATCGCAGAAATTCCGAACAATTTTCAAAAACTCGCCCGGACGCCCCCAAAACCCGAACATGTCCGGGAAAATCCGGACGAATGGCAACCCTTAAGAAGCAAAAGAAGCAAATTCTTATAATCACCACTGTATGTATGTATTCTAAACTTGGTGGTCAGAACTCTTACGAAAGCTAAACCGTGCACTGCGGCCAAAAGTGGGTCTATTGTGTCTTGAATCCACTCAGATATTGAAGATCGTAATTAAAATACATCCGACCTAGGAAACTATTACTCCTGCACACTACAAAACCGAATTTACTTAGGCTTGGTTCTTCACGAAAAGAGGCAATTTCTCACCAATTCATTTCCTCCTTAGCATACAAGTAAACTTTTCGATTCGTTTTCGTTCGTTGTAATTTTTTTCTAATATACCAAATTTACAACCAATCGAAAAAAAGTCAGTTGTGAAGTAAATAATTAATTAATCAAAAGCAATGTAGTAAATGACACTAGTTTTACCAGCCCAGTAGTGGCGCCACGATCAACAGAATATTCCAAACAACGTGTAAACATAAAAAGAAGTTAAAAAACCTCCAAATCAGTTACAGCCACCGAAACAATCTAAAAACAAAAGATCAAAAGACCTTGGGTGGAAATAACGAAAATTCAAACCTGGATGAGCATCCCACAAGAAACACACAAAGGACCAAAGCGAAAAGAGAAATGATTAAACGATGTTTCGCCTTAGGCAACTAGCGTAGGCTCGTCAGTGGTTCCACTGGTCACCCTCCCTATACATCATTAAACACCATCATACACTTTGATTTTAAACTTTGAATCACTCACAAATAGCCATCGTTCTGCACTGTTGGTACTTATCCAAGTTACCTGATACGGATTCGTCCTGGCGTGTTAATATTTCCAATAGGTTATATCTATCCATCAGGTAACTTGGATAAGTACCAGTGCGAAACGATGCCTATTTGTGAGTGATTCAAAGTTGGAATAACTACCAAAAGCTTGACCCTGAGGCTGGCCAAACTTACACGCATCTACAATTTAAGTTCAAAATGAAACTTTGAGCTTGAACTTTCTTTTCATTTCCCGCATTACCCCTTTTAAAATATTTGCAGTCAAACCGATTACATCCTGTGTAGAATAATACAATGGGTAATATCTGATATCAAAAACGCTTTGTTTCCAACAAATAGAAAACAAGATGGTAAATAAAACGATCGATTCTTTATACAATAACACCCATGGAACGGGTCTTGGGTGCAAAATAAAAATAACCATTATATAAGAAGTAAAGACGTCGAAGAGCGCACTAAAGGCGAAAGCAAAGAGCAAGGCTATTAGGTTTATGGAATAAGGGTTTCCATTGAGTAACGGCAATCATAACAAAATTATTGAAAAAGCTAAAGATATTACAACATCTGACAGGTCGTCTCTTCCCCTAAAAGTAAAACTTTAAACCGCAACAATAGGATGCCAATTAACTAAAACTAATCCACAACGACATGACACCAAGGACTGTACGGGTTTGGAGATATCTACATTCGGGAAACAAGTCGATAAATGGAACACCATATAGAATGGAAAGAAGCAAATGTTGTCGCCAAGGACGATTTATTTAAAATAGTTTATAAAAGCAACGTTTATACAGAAGAATGCATTTTCTCAACAAAGTGCCATTATGAAGAATGGTTGGTTGGACATGTTGTTCGGGGGTATATAACAGATTTCACCCGCCGAACCAACCAAGCGTAAACTTTATGATCAATGCCTGCCAAAAAAAAACTCTTAAAAACTGATCAAGTCTTGATGAGATTTTAAAAGATTTTATTGGTTTGAAGAGACTTGACCTGGAAAAAATGTATGCCACATGAAAACTGACAAATTCTTATGATGTTTCATGAGAATCATTTTAAAATAATTTCTGACTATTGAAAACTCACAAGATTTTAAAAGATCCTAATGACAATAAAATTTCATTGTGGTACACCAGACACATGAGATTTCATGAGGTTTAGCAAGCAAGTTTTTATGAGAAATAAGATAGAGGGTCGTGAAGATTTCACAAGATTATATAAGTATTAAAGTGTAGAATAAAGGCATGCAAGCACAACTAGATTTAATGAGTTTACCTATAAAAATTAATTAAAAAGAATATATATATTATAAAGATCTACAATATTAACCAAATTTTACTATAGCAAGAGATTTTTCGAGATTTTGTAAGTTTATATCAGACACAGATTTCATGAGGTTTAGCAAGCAAGATTTTACTAGATTTCACAAGTCTAAAAGAAGGGACGTTTTTACAAGATTTTATGAGAAAGGGTTGTGAAGATTTGACAAGATTATATAAGTATCAAAGTGTAGACAAATACCAACCAGATTTGACAAGCAAGATGAGATTTTATGAGTTCCTATATAAACATAAATTAAAAGGAATAAATATAATAAAGACATTTCATGAGATTTATCAAGAAGGATTTTGATGAGATTTTAAAAGTACAAATGAAGGGCTGTTTTTAAAAGATTTTACAAGATTTCATGAGAACTAAAGTGAAGGGTTGTGTGAAGTGCAGAAAATAGACACGCACATCAATTTTTTGACAAGCAAGTTTTTTAATGAGAATAGAAAAGATTTTATGAGTACCTACATAAAAGCAAATTAAACAAAAAACACATTATAAATTTAAGCAGATTGGACTAGCTATAACTTGTCAAATTATAAAAGAAGGAATAGAAAGAGACAATTTTACCAAAACTGGTCAAAACCAACGAAATCTTATCAACATGTTTCTCTTAAAATCTACTTAAAACTGCTAAAAACATGTGTATTTTCTCATGTAATCTTGTGAAATCTGATGGCGTCTTTTAAAAACTGTTGAAAACATGGGCAATGTCATGAAATTTTGTTAACTTTATTTTATATTTCTGTTAAAATCTGCTTAAAACTGCTGAAAACATGTAAACTTGTCAAAACCATTAAAATCCGCTCAAAACTGCTAAAAACATGTGAATTTTCTCATGTAATCTGATGGAAAGTGGGTCTTTTAAAACCTGCTGAAAACCTGTGTATTCTCATAAAACCTTGTGAAATCTTAATAACTTGTATTTAAATGTTTGTTAAAATCTGCTCAAAACTTAACAAAACCAGTGGAATTAGAGCCTTTTTAAAATACTGGTGAAATCTTATCAACTCTTATGATAAATTATTTTTAAAACTTTTCAAAACTCCTAAAAACGGATGACAGTGCTCAAGCAAAACTCATGATGTTGGACGAGTTTTAAATGTATTTCCAACATTAAAAGTTCATGAGATTTCACCCGAAAGTGGTGTTTCATAAACCGCATGAAATACCGACCACAACTGATGAACTTTCACTAGTTTTTTTTTACGAGTTTTGACGCGGTATTTTTGGCAGGGATTGAAAACATATTAGTATATCAGCTTCGGTAGTCTAAGTTTTGATTAGTATTTACTTGATGACGCTACACTAAAAAGTTTAATAGTACCACAGCGGTATTCCTGAAACGGCGAAAGCGTTGCTAAATTTCAGGGTGAAAATTTTGACTAATTAAAATGCAGAATATGAGGATAGTCAACTGACTTATCCGACAACCGTCAGAATTTCCATTTCCTTTACAGCCTCCTCAGGGTGTCCAATTAAGGAATGGCTTCCGGATTTATCTCTGAAACAACTAACGCTAGGACTTCATGAAAAAAAAACTTTCATGAAAAAGTCGTACGAATTCACTAAACATATTTTGGTCTTCTGATCGCATCTCCCAGTCAAAAAATAGTAGTTGTAACAACTAGTAGCTAAAATAGTGCTTTTTTTACAAACGTTGGTTCAAATAACGAGCGCAGCGAGGTATTTAAAAACGCGAGTAGAAAAAAGCACAGTTTATCCTTGAGTTGTTAACACTATTTTCTTTAATTCCTTTATCAATTAATACAAGAAAAACAGGAATACGCTGAAAATCTCGAACGAAGACCACTTCTCGCAACATCCCAATCAAGGCGGCATAGCGATGTGCCTTTTTACTCGGTTACGTTCATTGTTGCGACATTTTAATCTTTGACAGTTTGATATTTTGACGATGTTTTTAAATAGTTTTTTCGCAAATACTTGGTAAAAACTGGCGGAAATGGCTTAATTTTTAGGCCAGAATAATTAGATTTTGTCAATATTACTATACTCCGCTATTTCTCTTTAATCTTGGATAAAAAACGGACAGAAATATTTTTTTTGCACCTGTGATAAAAAAAAAGTGTTTTGCATCGGTAACCAAAAAAGCCATGCTAGTTATGTTCTCACAAGAACACCTGTGCCTTATATTTTCTTAGATTTTCATTTTGCTAGCTTTGCATTAATTAGTTTATAAGTATATGTGAAACATCATAATTAGTTTGTTGTATTCCAGCTTTGCTACCGCTTAAACGAAATAAAAGTTTTTTTAAAAAATAAAATTTCCGAGATCATTCGAAAACTGGCGCAGTCGGTAGGATAATCGACCGCCAGCGGACAACTATTGCGCATCGTGCGGAAAAGTAACCGTTTTCGTGTTAACGATTAGTGGTGGAACGAGCCTACAAAAAGAACTAAAATTTCGGGAAAGTGGTGTTGTAAAAGTGGTGAAACAACCAAGACCACGGAATACAGTGTCCTATTGGTGCGAGGTGTATGGAACAAGCATCGTCCAGACAATCCTCATAGTTAGATACCAGGGAAGAGACATCATCGCTCGTCCTATTGGAATGAAGAAAATATTACTACTGTAAGTGCATCCTTGATTATTAATCCTTAAAAAACAAAAAATTTTATATTGATACGTTGTTTAGATATTTAAGGCATTTGGAACTATATAATATTAAGAAATGGCACAACCTAATTACGCGTTAATTAGGTATCAAGCGGATAATATCCCCTGTTTTGACGGCAATCCAAAACAAATAAATCGATTCATATCGGCATGTGAAAATTTCCTATCAAATCACAAAGATAGAACTAATACGAACGCTCCTATCAATAGCTGCCTTTTTGATACAATTTTAAGTAAACTTACTGGTAGGGCTGCAGATTTAATAGCGTCCCGCGTTGAATTAACAAGTTGGGAACTCGTAAAACAATCAATAATTTCCACCTTTGCCGATCAAAGATCGATTGATTGCGTAGTACAAGATATAATATCCTTAAAACCGGGAAAAAATGAAACACCGCAACAGTTTGGTCTAAAACTTCAAGATATCAGAAGCCTTTTATTCTCTAAAATAAATGTAACCAATGACGCTAGGGATATAAAATTATTAAAAATCAATGAATACGATAAATTGGTATTGAAAACCTTTATTCACGGTTTAAACTATCAAATGCAATTAATAGTACGTTTAAAAAATCCTCAAACACTTGAAGAAGCTATGAGTTTCGCGCAAGAAGAAGAAAACTTTATGTATTATAAAACCCATAACATGTTTGAATCAAGAAACCAACAAAGACAAATTTTAGCACCCCCACTATCTCAAAATGTACCACAAAGACCTAATTTTGCACCCTCTTGGCCACCTCACTACAATCATAATTTCTCTAGGCAGAATCAATATCCTAACATGTTCAACAACTCACGTTTTGCAACACCAAATAATCAATTTTCAGGCTTTGGAAGATGGAGACAAAACCCGCCTACCTTTCAAAATGAACCAAACGCATTTTCACCCCGATATCCAATAAATCGTCCAATATTCAATAATAACTTACGCCCTCAATTTAACAATTATAACCCTAATTTTAGTCAAAATAATAGTTTTAATCAAAATAACAAACGACTAGCGACTTCGTCAGTCGTTCGATCAACAAATAGACCTGAACCGATGGATACTTCATCTGGCAACACTGTTTTAAATAAAAACCCACAAAATCAACCCCGTCGCGATTTTATAGTTGAAGAACTCTTTAACCAAACGGTAGAACCGATCTCTAACATGACAAATTATTCCCAAAATCACACATATCAAAATTACGAGTATCCAGTTAATTTTGAAAATATTGATTATAGCAATAACCAATCAATCAATCAATATCAAAATGATCAAATTAATCAGACTAATCGGGACTTTCAAAATTATTGCACTATTCAAGAGCAGAGTAATTTCGATAGTTATTATTACGACCCCAGCTTGGAAATAAATAATGATTCAACCCTTTTTGAGCCGACCCAGAGTTATGAGGAACCTTTAAACAAAAATTTTCAGGAACCTCAGGATTCCAACAAAATAACATAATATTATTAAACAGTCACACAAACTCCGAACTGCCAGTCATTTTTCTACCTGAAATAAATGCAAAATTTTTAATAGACACTGGTAGCGGTCGCAGTTTTATAAAACCAAAATTAGCATACCAAATTTGTCCTAACTCGATAATTACTGAACCGTTTTTCGTGCGAACAGCCCACGCGACATCAAATCATAATGAGGTGACGAATATACCAATATTTCCATCTTTTAATTGTCACGGACATCATAAATTTTATCTTTTTGATTTCTCTCCCAAATTCGATGGCTTATTGGGAATAGATTTTTTAACACAGATAGGCGCTAGTATTAATTTAAAGGACTTTTGTTTAGAATCAAAAAATTCAGTTTTGCCTTTGTACTATCAGGCAAATAATAAGTCAAAATCAAACTTAAAAATATTCCCCTGCGAAATTATAATTCAACCAAGAACGTCTCAACAAGTAAAAATACCTGTCAACGAATCCAATGGTATTGGTATTATTAATTACATTGATTTTGGTAGTGCCGAAATGCCTCGGGCATTAGTAAAAATCATTGATTCCTACGCATTTACAATAATTACTAACTCACGCGAAAATCCTATAAAAATCAAATTACTACAACCCATAGATGTTGAAATTTTGGAAGAAACTGAATTTCACTTTATTGAAAAAATGGAAGTAGATAACGAATATGATCAAAATATCGATAATTTACAAAAACAAAATTTGAAAAATCTGCGCCTTGAACACTGTAACACGGAAGAATATAAAGCTATTCGAAATTTATGTTACGAGTACCGAGACATCTTTTACTGCGAAAATACACCACTAACATTCACTAATCAAATAAAACATAAAATAAATTTAACGGATGAAACACCTATTTTTACCAAAACCTATCGATACCCACACGTACATAAAGCTGAAGTTCATTCTCAAATTTCGGCAATGTTAAATAATCAAATTATACAAGAATCAACATCACCCTGGAGTAGTCCTATATGGATAGTCCCAAAAAAGATGGACGCATCTGGTAAACGCAAATGGCGCATCGTGATTGATTATCGACGCCTTAACGATAAAAGTATTGACGAAAAATTCCCGTTACCCAATATTTCAGACATCTTAGATAAATTGGGCAAATCCCAATACTTCACTACGCTCGATTTGGCCAGTGGGTACCATCAAATTCAAATGGATCCAAACGATATACAAAAAACAGCATTTTCAACGGATACGGGTCACTATGAATTCCGGCGCATGCCATTTGGGCTAAAAAATGCACCTTCGACTTTTCAGCGCGTTATGAATAACGTATTACGTGGTTTTCAAAATGAAATCTGCCTGGTGTACCTTGATGATATAATGGTATTTTCCACCTCTCTTCAAGAACACATTGATCGTTTAAAAGCTGTATTTGAAAGGCTTCGGCAGGCCAACTTTAAAATCCAACTCGACAAAAGCGAATTCCTACATAAAGAAGTAGCATATTTAGGCCATACAATTACTAACGAGGGAGTAAAACCGAACCCTGATAAAATTATAGCTGTAAAAAACTATCCTTTACCGAAAACACAAAAGGAAATTAAAGGATTTTTAGGATTAGCGGGCTATTATAGGCGATTTATCAAAGATTTTGCAAAAATTACTAAACCTCTGACAATATGTCTTAAGAAAAATGCCAAAGTCGAACACACGCCAGCCTTTTTAAATTCATTTAATCACTTAAAAAATCTACTAATAAATGCACCTATCCTAAAATACCCAGATTTCGAAAAGCCATTCGTACTTACGACGGACGCATCAAACATTGCTCTTGGCGCCGTGTTATCACAAGGTAATCCCCCAAATGACCAACCTATCGCCTACGCATCGCGAACGCTAAATGAAACGGAACAAAGATATAGCACGATTGAAAAGGAATTGTTAGGGATCGTTTGGGCTTGCAAATATTTTAGGCCATATCTTTACGGTCACAAATTTAAAATCTATACAGACCATCGCCCTTTAGTTTGGCTGTGTAACCTTAAAGAACCCAACAGTAAATTGGTACGTTGGAGGTTAAAATTAGAAGAATATGATTTCGAAATTATACATAAAAAAGGCAAACAAAATACCAATGCCGACGCGCTGTCACGCATTCAGTTAAACGCATTAGAATCGGAGTCTGTTATCAATTCTCCGGGAGACATTGATTCTGATATTTCTAAATTTTTAAGCGAAGACTTTGATCCAAACGCACTTTCTTCGGAACTAGTTTCTGATTACCTGCAAACCATAAATAACGGAAAACCGAAAATAAACATAACGTCAAATTTGCAAATTAAACCACCAGATCAAGCGCCTCAACCGACCCTACAAGAAATCTATCCAAATCTACAAAACATAAATCAAAATCAAAACTGTAATACTGTCCACACTACGAACGCCGATCAGAATTATGTTGTAATGACATTGCTTGATGAAATAATCAATAATAAAGCCAATCAAATTATTGTTAATCAATCACCATACGAAATGTACGTTAAAATCGATAAAGAAAATTTCGACGGCAATAAAATTATAAAAGCCACCTTACCAGCAAGTGTCTTGCATATTGTAACATTTTTAAAGGAATATTTGTCAAAATCAGCAATGCATATATATTTTCAGTCCAAAAATCTTAGAGTTTATTTTCAACAGGCCATGTCTAAACACTTCCAAAATTGCAAATTAATAGAGTGCACTAAATTAATAAATAACGTTAAAGAAGAGGAAAGGGCAATGTTAATAAAATATAAACACGAAGGCAAAACTAACCATCGTGGCATCGAAGAAACTCTGAAATTTTTGAAAACCAATTATTATTGGAAATCTTTAAAAAACGATGTGACAAATTATATAAATAATTGCGAAGTATGCCAAAGATCCAAATACCATCGCAAACCCCCTGATCAACCTTTAGTTCTTACCGAAACTCCGAGTAAACCTTTTGAAATAGTTCATATTGACACATTTATTATGGGAAATCAAAAATTTTTAACATTAATAGATAAATTCTCAAAGTTTGCGCAAGCATTACCTTACCACGGAAATGCCATCTCATGTTGCGATCAATTAATAAAAATGTTTTCTTTTATGGGAGTTCCGAAATTGATTGTTTCAGATAACGGATCAGAATTTCGAAACGAGGTGGTTGATGGATTATTAAAAGCTCATAAAATAAAATTACATTTTACTACACCTCATCACCATGAATCAAATTCTCCTGTCGAACGCCTACATTCTACGCTGATCGAACATATTCGACTCTTACGCGACGCAGACCCCAACGCGGAAGTTACTAATTTAATGCCATACGCACTTATTGCCTATAACAGCACTATACACTCCAGTACAAACTTTACACCTTTTGAACTTGTCCACGGACACAGAGATGCGAGGGATCCAATGAATTTAGTTGCTTCACATGTTTACACCGAATACATCCATAATCATAAAACCAAAACTGAAGCCCTTTATAATCAAATTTCGGATAAAACCAAAGAAACAAAACAAAAAATAATTGATAAAATAAACCAATCGAAAACTAAACAAAAATTAGTTATCGGATCGCAAGTATACAAGAAAACTGAAAAGAGATCGGGTAAAATGAAAAATAAATTTTTAGGGCCTTTTACGTTGACACAAATTTTAGAAAACAATAAAATCGAAATCGAAAACCCCAAAAATAAACGCAAAGAAGTTATCCACATTAATGAAACTAAAATGGTACCCATTGTTACAGATGGGCCTGGACAATCTACGGAACCAGCGCCAGCGTCAAGTTCAACGACTTGAACAACCACCCTGGAATTTTGCCTTTCAAGCTAGGAACAGCCAAAATTGTTACGAATCAATGGTCCTTTATTCAAACAATTGATCTACAACCAATAATAACAGAGTTTAATTCTCTTCAAAATCACACCAATATATTATCTTCCCACTTAAAAAATGATAGCGAGTATTTTCGGGAATATTTTAATTCTTTACTACCTCTACATGCTATAGAAAGACGCATTACGACATTATTAATCCAAATATTTCCTTATGAATTCAAAAATAGACAAAAGCGTGGCTTATTTAACCCATTGGGTACATTTATTAAGAGCATCACTGGAAATCTAGACCAAACGGATGCCGAAAACTTCAATGAAAAAATAAAAATTTTGCAATCTAACCAAAACACATTAAAAATTGACTCAATCAATCGAATTACTCTCTTGAACGGAACCATTAATAAGTTTAGAACCATGATGTCCAATGTAAGTCATAACCAAATAATCTTAAAATCGCGTATTTTACAGACTGAGAGCGCTATTAAACGATCAGACATTCATAACATGCAGTTCCACGAGTACATCCAAACGTTTATTATTATTAATCAAATAACATTACTATATCAATCGATTTATAATATATTGGATAAAATTGAAATAGCCTTAACGTTCTCGAAAATTAACACTCTTCATAACTCTATTAGTGACCCAAATGAATTACTTGCAAAAATTCAAGAAATAAGTAAACATCTTCATAATGAAGACTCGCTGCCTATACAGGGTGTCTCAAAAAATATACTTATTTTAGAAAAATTCATTGAAATCAAAAGTTTTATAAGAGATTATCAAATAATATTTATTTTTCAATTGCCTTTGATTGAAAAAGAAACGTATCAATATTATAATTTGTTCCCATTACCAATCCCCAATAATCAATCCTTTCTCGTCAACCTACCCCACAAACCCTACCTAGCACTTGGCGAATCCAGATATGTATACCAAGACGAAAAATGTGAAGAAGTCCAAACAAACGAATTCATCTGCAAGAACACCCACACTCGCACCATTGAGGAACATCCACCATGTGCTGTACAGCTTCTAAAGTTTCAATTAAATAACACCACTTGTCACCCGTTCGTTATCCACCTACACAACAATCAGTTTACCAGAGTTTCAGATGGTAAATGGATAATAACCACACCAGTCAATACAATTGCCAAAATCAATTGTGGCAATTCCGAGTCCAACAAACTACTCTTTGGTTCCTATCTAATGGAGGTATCACCAGAATGTAAAGTTCGAATAAAGTCAATGGTATTCGAATCATATGGCTCTACACCACTGACCTATACAGAAGTCAATTTGCCTATACTCAATTGGACCCACATCAAAGGACAATCACCGATTTTCAATCCACCCACGATTGATTTAAATCTAATCAATCTACATGCCACCGATGACATCCAGACCCAATTGACAGCCCAAAAGAAAGATCTTCAAGACATGACATCTCCAGTATATGTGACAAAAGCCAGTTTTTGGACTATTTTTCTATATATGATATTAGTTATTAGTATTTGCTATATGTTAATCAATAGATTTTTAATTAGAATTAGGAAAACAGAAGTAACCGAAGATTCTAATAAAATTTTTTGAAATCAAGTCCTTCAGACTGTGCTTTCAACTAGCGCGGGAGGAGTTATGTTCTCACAAGAACACCTGTGCCTTATATTTTCTTAGATTTTCATTTTGCTAGCTTTGCATTAATTAGTTTATAAGTATATGTGAAACATCATAATTAGTTTGTTGTATTCCAGCTTTGCTACCGCTTAAACGAAATAAAAGTTTTTTTAAAAAATAAAATTTCCGAGATCATTCGAAAACTTGCTTTAGTTATCTGCAGACAGTTACTAAAATCATGTTTGTGATGAAGATATAAAAAAACCTTTTTATCTTGAAATAGTATGAACAACATGCATAAAAATATCATAAACGTTTTCCTTTCGAAAAATCTACACAATTTAGACCCATCTCCCACACAAATTTACCCCCTTACGTAAGAGGAAACAAAATGTCATTTTTATTTAAAACTTAATTACACTTATGTGTAAGCATCTATAGAACGACTCCATCTCTCAGACGCGTGAAAGGCGGATGAGTCATCCTGACACCTTATCGCAGAGAGTCACGCATACCTATACTCGGATATCCGAACGTGGATGAAAAGGACCTGCTAACCCTCAAATCAGCTCATCTACTGGACTTTATGAAGAGAACAGAGTGGCCCGGAGAGCCAGCCACAATGCAGGTAGGGGAATGAATTTGAAATTATGCAAAATGCGCCTACTTGACAGGCTTTGTGCCACCCCCTGTCTACTACTAATCGAGAACGTTATAAAAACCCTAACTATACAAATTATTACCAACTTCCATTAAAGGAGTTAACCATAGAAAAAAAGTATATGGTGAGTCAACGCGAATTGGCCAGGAAACTAGTCCCAAATAGAAGAAATATAAATAAATAAATAAAAATAAAATTTATTTCTCAATTTGTTATTTAAATGATAAGTAATTCTGTTTATTAATCCTTACTTATTTCTCGTGACTTAGATTACCTTACTAGTGTAAAGGCAGTGCATCGGGCAGAGCCAGCGGGTCACACAAACAAATAATTCTTAATGTAATTGTCATTTCTCGATCATCGAAGGTAGTCCAATGATAAAATTACTTCGGCAGGAGTATCATCATATCTTGAGGAAAAGAGGTAAATTCTTGCTAGTCTCGCTTAGCATATTCCGCGAGAACAATGAAATGGAGCCCGATAGCTCGACGTAAATTTTCCAAAACTATTTGCGGCTGCCGCGTTATTATTCCGTGGCGCGTATATAAAATAAAAGAATTCAAAATATATATTCGTACGCGATTTTTTCGTCACCCGTCCCCTTTGGTATTTCATGTTTATATTCGCCAGTGTCGCGTATAAATATCAGCCTTTTTCAGCGGCAGTTTTGTGTTTGCTGGCTGGAAGATATGCAGCGCGGCGCATCTTTATTGCCACAATTACAGAACGTTCCGCACTGTCATCGCCGTTACCGGGCTCCTACCCGAATGTGTGTGTGTGTGTATGTGTACTCGCATTACGCTGAACATAAACTATGCTTCAATTAAACCCTTACTATATTATTTGATAAAAGGCTTATTTTCGGCCAAATGGGGCTTTTTACGAGGACACGCTTTATTCTCCTCATAAAATGCTGGCATTGCTTTTATTTTACGGAAATTAGTTTTAATTTTAAAGCCACGTCAGCATTAACATTCTTCACGAGCTGAGTCAGTGTCAAAGTAACAGTCCTTAGCTGTCATGTTCTAAATCCCTGATAGAGGCTGAGAGAAGCTAATGTTCGATCTGATAATCATTATCACCTGAAAATTAAAGTTCAAAAGCTTCTTCTTAAAGGCTTATTTACAATTCACCAATAAGTGGCTCATTTCTCCCCTACCCCGCAGGTTGGGTCAATATGGATGTGTTATCCTTATCTTTACAAAATGAAAATAAACTATGCCTCGACTTCATTTACATTATTTATCAATCAATGTAGCAGTCCTTACTTTAAAGTCGCATGTACACAGAGCGAATAGGTTTGTCCAAAAATTCAGGTTAAATCTGGCGAACCTTTTTCGACGAAGGTTTTCTCGAACACTCAAACAATTGCAACGAACATTTGTAGTGAACATTTGCCACGAACATTCGGGCAAATTTTCGCAAGATTTTTTGGAAATATATTTTTTAAAGTGGGAATAGATAATATTTTGGGTCTCACATCACTGACCTCAATTCATGAAATTAAGTGGAACACCAAAAATATTTTATTTTATTTTTCGATTCCATAGTAAAAGACGACGGAAAGCGAAAAATTATTATTTGCTGGGTGGTAGGTTGTGAGATTCGTAGATATTCTACTAAATAAGTTTGTACCTAATTGTTGCTATTATACTTTATCATTTTTTTGGTTTTTCCTTAATTAAGTGTAAACTCATCAAACCCCACCACCAAACCCCACAAAATGAAATAAAGTAATCTTCATTATTTTTTATCAAGTGCGTCAAAACGTTTTTCCGTCGGAAAGGTTTTAAAATTTAATTTTTATATTAAGGCGCATTTACACAGAGCGAATAGGTTCTTCCAAAAATTCAGGCCAAATCTGGCGAATCTTTTTCAATGAACGTTTGTCCGACCACTCGAACATTTGAAGCGAACATTTGCCACGATCATTCGGGCAAATTTTCGCAAGATATTTTGGAAATATATTTTTGAAATTGGGAATAAATAATATTTTTGATCTCACATCACTCACAAACTCAATTCTTGATATTAAATTGGAGCACCAAAAATATCTTATTTTATTTTTCGATTAAGTAGTAAAAGCCGACGGAAAGCGAAAAGTTATTATTTGCTGGGTGGTAGGTTGTGAGGTTGGTAGATATCTACTAAATAAGTTTGTACGTAATTGTTGCTATGCTTTATCACTTTTTTGGTTTTCCTTAATTAAGTGTAAATTCATCAACCCCACCACCAAACCCCATCACCAAACTCCACCACCAAACCCCACCACCAAAACCCCTCAAAATGAAATAAAGTAATCCTCATTATTTTTTATCAAGCGCGTCAATCGTTTCTCCGTCGGAAAGGTTTTAAAATTTATTTTTTATATTACAATTCCGTTTAATGGTTTATGGTAAATAATTTTTCTAATTTTTTTTTATATTTCTTTCAGCAAATTTTGTCCGAACACCACAAACCTTTTTACCCGAACCCCGAACCTTTTGCGCGAATCTTTAAAATAAATAATTCGCGCGAATGTTTGTCGGCATTTCGAAGATCAAAGGAATATTCGCCTATGTAAATGCTACTTTACAATTCAGTTTAATGATTTACGGTAAATAATTTTTAACCTTTTTACCTGAACCCAGAACCTTTTGACCCGAACCTTTTGCGCGAATCTTTAAATAAATAATTCGCGCGAATGTTTGTCGGCATTTCGAAGATCAAAGGAATATACGCCTGTGTAAATGCTACTTAAGGAAGAGAACCTGATTTTCATCTCCTAACGCCCTGATAGAGGATTCAACAAGATCATTTCAGGAACTCAAAATGAAAGTTTTAAAGCTCCTTTTCGAAGGCTTTGCAATTCACTAAGAAGTGGCTCATTTTTTCAATACTCCGTGAGTTGGGTTCATATAGTTGATGCTTATCTTTACTAGTGCGCAAGATCCAATAAGAATCTCTACAATGAGCTTGAGGGTTTTTCTTGTGTAGGCTTGCCCAAATTCTTTCGAGATACGCTCTGCTAACTTTTCATTTCTTAGGATTTCTATAGTCCGGGGTGCACTGTCAATCGAGTAGTGTATTTTTTAGCCTCACTTTCTAGTTACAAGTTTTGCAGGGTCTCCATTTTTAATAAAAAAAAAGAATATATGAAACTCCGCCAACTAAAATAAAATTAATATATTTTATTTACGTTTGACATAGACTTTTGCATTAAAAGGTAAAAGAACGAAAAGAATGGTGATTATGCGGATATTATGGTGATTCAAATTAATTTTCTCTTTAAATATAAAAATCGGCTGAAGGGCATCTGGAAGACCTAGATTATTCTTACTATTACCACTAATAGTATGAAACAAAACACCTATTACAGTGACTTACTAAACAAAAAACAATAAATTTAGTACATAACAATACAGCACCTGGGTTTAATCACCAATAAGTATATAATTGATTATTGTCGTAAAACCATAATTTCATGTGATCTCTTGTGCTACAGAAAAGGTAAGGTCTCACAATTCAAGGCTCTTATTTTTTATTTTACTATCAATATAACAAGAAACGTTAAGTACTTATTCCATAAATATGCGGTTATTGTTCTTCAAAGCAATTTTTCTATAATAACACCTTTAATAATGTCAATTCAATAGCTGCGCTTTCGCAGAATATGTGACAACAAAGAAAATCTTAAACTACTTGTTGTGTATAGTTAAACCACCGTAGATAACTAAAATCAAGGTCGTATTGGCAGATCTTTAAAATATTCTGAGCTAATTTTGTTGAAATTGTACGACCATCTTGTAAAGCCTGACCAAAATTTTTGATTCAAAGCATATTTTATAAAGTTTTCCATCGAAACCTTTACAGGTTTATTATAGCACACTTGTCCAGTTAAGTCTTTTTAGTACGATTATTCAGACAATACATGGACTCTCCATATACTTTGCGTACCTAACCATAAAGAGTGCTTCGCACAATAGGTGTTTCGGAGTCTCCTCCTCCTACTACTATTCCTGAGAGAACCTGCCGCCATGCTCATATTTTCCATATGTTTATAATCTTACGGTGCTGCGGCTCTGTTTTAGTAGATCTGATGCCTGTCGTTGCCCGGTGTTTGTATCGACCTGCTACCCCCGAGTCCGAGCATAGCCTTACTTGCACCTTTTTTGCGAGTTTAACAGCTTCTTCGTTGCCTTGGAGGTCATTGTGATCAACGCCATGGCGAATTTGTTGTTTTGTCCTTCCTCTTCCAGGTCACTTATGCAGTCTTGACTATCGGAACAAATGACTACATTCTTTTTGCTGATTAATCTTTGCTTTTTCTCTAAATATGCAGTAGTATTGAACTTCCGCGATTTTCGCTTGGAACACTGTGGCTCAGATTTATAGATATATTTGCTCTTGGTCCGTGGACCCCAGCTACTAACCCCTGATCGCTTTTGGAGCTGTAGGTATACCATGCTTGGTGACTGTTAAAACTGTAGAAGGAGGTTGTTTCGTCTGATGGCATTTCAGAAAGGTACACTCAGTTGCACAGTAATTGCGTAGATAGAAATCCAGGTAGGTATCACTCTGATTTGTTTTAAATCGCCTCAAAATATCTCTTGTACGCATTTTTCTGGCTCAATCAAGCTACACCTCCCCCTCAACGAAACTCTTAATTTGGATATTGTAAAAATTATGTAGTAATTTATTCCCCTTTCAAAAAAATTTCTACTTAATGAATAACGGAGTTTTTCGTACTTAAAAGGGGGGGTGTGACTTGGCGCTAAGCTGCACGGCCCCCCCCCCATGATTAGGAGACAGATTTAATGAAAGTTGATGGTACTTTTAGTTTACAAAAACCATCGGTTCCTAAGATCTTTGTTTGTTTGTTATGGGGTGTGTAGCTTAATATCAAGGTGGGGGTACCTTGATATTAAGATATATCTGCTTAGAAAAGAGATTCGACCAAAAGTGACAATGCCAGAATTTGGTACTAATTATGTACTAATTTCTCCCCTTCTAGAAAATTGCCTACTCTCAATATAACTTCCTTTTTTTTGTTTTTATGGGGTGTGTAACTTGATATCAAGGCACACCCGCCTCTGCCTACGAAAGAGATTTAAAAAAAAATAATTATGCCATAATTTATGATTAAATCTGTCTCCTAAGCATGCGGAGTGCACCTTAGCAAAAAACCACACCCCCTTTTAAAGGCGAATAATTCCGATATTCATTAAATACAAAATTTTTTAAAAATTGGACTAAATTAGTACATAATTTTTACAATATCCAAATTGAGTTTCGTTGAGGGGGGGATGTAGCTTGATTGAGCCCATTTCTCTGTAACTGAGAGTATTAACTTGATGTTCTCGCCCAACTCCTACCGTTTTAGTGTTCTTTTCTCGATCTTCACCGCCATATTGACAGAAAACTAATGGATTTTCTGTTACTTTTGAGTGAAAATGGCGGTAGTAAATGATCGACCTATTTGAAGAGGGTACCGGGTTTTAGGCTTTGATTAATCCAGTGTTGTACCAGCTACTTCCTGTATGACTATACAAGGTAATTTTTACAAATTGCAATAGGGCTTTTCTTTCTGATTTATAGGCCGCCTCCGCAGGAGAACATCAAACGAAACAACCCATTTGTGTTAGAATAACAGTCTCTTTATCTAAACGATGAATTAAAAAAAAATCTACTTCTTCTTAAGATTTTCAAGCTAATTCTTTTGCAGTTGTTTCAACGAAAAAAGGAAATACAAGCTTTTTAGCTGTAGTTTGTGTACATTAATTATAAGTCTCATAAACTACCATGATTTAGTCGCACAGTAATACTTTTACCGTTTAATAGTTTATTGGAATTTTTATGAAGTAAAAAAGGCATTATTCACTATTTATTAAATACACAGAAGCGTCTGCGTTCTTAAATTAGTGGCTAAAAACCTATCTATTCGCTGGTCGAGGCTTCAAAGAGAGGGTCAAAGGTTCCCGCCACCTTCACAGACTTCTCCAAAGCATTCGATAAGCTACTACACAGTATAATAAAAAAAAACGCATTGGAATGGCATAGTAGCAGTAGCGTAGTCAGGGGGGGGGGTTAAAACCTCCTCCCAGAAGGCCCAACCTAATCTACAATAATTCAGCTCCCCTTTTCTTTTACCCTTTACCTTGTGACGTGTGTTTGGTGTGATGTCTTAAATTTTTAAAATTTTGTTATATTATTACAATTTTGGTTTAATTCTAAGAAATTTTTGTCACCAGCATTCAAAACGTGTAATAAATGGCATTCTTTGTATAATTTTTCTTAAAATTTTTATCTGCGGCGCATTTATGATTTGGCCACAAATCTATATATATATATACCACCGCAACCAACTCCTTCTTGGCATCTCACTCAATCTACTTTTTCAAAAATATTGTACAAAACATAAGAGATCAAAATTTTTAAAGAATTTGTTGTTTTTCTTGTCAAAATTTTCGCCTGCGGTGCTATACCAATATTAAATATTGTTACAATTTTGTTTAGTTTTGTCAGCAAAATTTTAAACGCGTAAAATATAGCATTTTAGTGTAATTTTTCAAAAATTTTGCCTGCGGCGCTTTTAAAGGTTAATTTTAAGCATTTTTGTTCCATATATACTAACTCAACACCTATTAAACCCCTCCTCGCCCCTCCCTTCAGTTCAAGAGCTCAAGAGTAAGCACGTACCTACCTAATTTTTAAAAATTTTCCATAGGTAGGTAGTTGATGTTAATTAAATGATGAAACCCTCCCCAGGGTCGATTTCTGGCTACGCCACTGATAGTAGTAGGTACTTATGTAATACCTCATCTCTTTAATATATGTCACACTACTTTTTGGAGCTGGCAAATACCTCCAATTCGCTGATGATTTTAAATTATGTGAGTTTTCTATTTCATCCTTATTAGGAAACATCAGGGAGTCATAGGATTGTACCTGGCAGTTGAAGCTACACAGGCACCATCGAATAAGCTGAGAAACAAAAACATCAAAATTGAAAAGTGCAGAATACCGTAAATACAGAATCCTGTACCTTTCAGCAGGTTATAAATAAGAAACCTGCAAAAATATAAGGTCACTGTAAAACGACTCTTAAAAAGAGGTAACATTCGCAGCAGCACCGCCCCCAATTGAAGCTTCATACTACGTGGCCCTAATTTTAAGGCATCACCGAGCAATCGCTCCGGAGGAGGCTTCTTGCGCAGAACTAAAATGCCAAAATATTTAAAAAACAACAAAGTGAATTTCGTGTCCGCAAATAAAAATTAAAGTAACATTCGTGGCATATCGGACAAAGCGTTTTTGTTTCTCACCTCAGTACGACCAGGCCTCCAATGTCTAATGGAGAATCCAGACATCTACAGACCTGTTTCATCCTTATTAGGAATCATCAGGGAGTCATAGGATTGTACCTGGCAGCTAAAACTACACAGGCACTATGCACACCTCTCGAATTAAGGTGCTGCTGCGAACATTACCTCTTTTTAAGAGTCATTTTACAGTGACCTTATATTTTTACAGGTTTCTACTTTATAACCTGCTGAAAGGTACAGGATTCTGTATTTGCGGTATTTTGCACTTTTCAATTTTGATGTTTTTGTTTCTCAGCTTATTCGATAGGTGGCGCACACAGGTACTAGGTCCCCGCGGATTACAAACTTTTTGTTTTAAATTCGAGAGGTGTGCATGGTGCCTGTGTCGCTTCAACTGCCAGGTACAATCCTATGACTCCCTGATGATTCCTAATAAGGATGAAACAGGTCTGTAGGTGTCTGGATTCTCCATTAGACATTGGAGGCCTGGTCGTAGTGAGGTGAGAAACATAAACGCTGTGTCCGATATGCCACGAATGTTACTTTAATTTTTATTTGCGGACACGAAATTCACTTTGTTATTTTTTTTTTCTTATTTTTTTTTATAAATAAATAATCTTTCATGGTTTTATTTTGAAACCTAATTGTAACTGACACCAACCTAGTCAAATGTCATCCTCAAATAAGGAAAACTGCATTTACCCGCAGGTAAAGTCCAACTTTAAACATTATCACCCAGTACTAAGCGATACACTGCAACGGTGTCAAAATAAGAGGTGCAAAGGTTCTCTAATATGTCTTCTAATAATAGAGAGAAAATCGTCCACATTTTCGCAATTTCTCACTAAAGATATTCTTGCTATACGTTCGCGAATGGGTCGTATATTGGTGATTTTAGTTGGTACTCGTGACGGGACAATGTGCCCAGATGGTGTCAAGCACAACTCTGGTCAAGCTTGCGAAGCGTGAGATATCACAACAAGTATAAATGTGCGATCGAACAAAATTAAATAGGTGTCACTGAATGCATCAATAAATATGTCTGACTATAAAAGTAGATTGCCAGGATTATAAAGTTATGAGCTTGGATTTTCAATAGCATGTAAAATAAGGCGAAATCGCGATTTTAAGATTAATTTCGCAATTTAAACTAGTCAGGGATTTTTTACCTTTTCTGTAAAAATATTTTTCAATAAGGACTTAAAATGCAAAAATTCCAGATTTAAAAATGTCTTTTTTATACCTTCATCAAAAACATGATTTTAGTAACTGTCTGTAGATAACTAAACTATGGCTTTTTTTTATCACGTATGCAAAAAAAGATTTCTGTCCGTTTTTACCCAAAATTAAAGAGATATAGCGGAAAAAATCTAATCATTCTTGCCTAGAAATTAAGCCATTTCCGCCAGTTCTCACCAAGTATTTACGAAAAAATCATTTAAAAACATCGTCAAAATATCAAACTGTCACAGATTAAAATGTCGCAACAATAAACGTCACCGAGTAAAAAGGCAAATTTCTGTGGAAACCATTGTTATTTCATTTACCAGCCGCCTTGATTTATAATGTAAAGATGGTGTGTTGCGAGAAGTGCTCTTTTTTCATTATTTTTAATAGCAGTTTTCACAACTAAAATAGTGGCTAAAATAGTGCTGTTTTTTACAAGCGTTGGTTTAAATAACGAGCGCAGCGAGGCAAGAATAATTAGCTGTTTTCAATATTACTATTTTCCGCTATTTCTCTTTAATTGTGGGTAAAAAACGGACAAAAGTATTTTTTGCACCCGTGATCAAAAAAAAAGTTTTTTTGCATCGGTAACCAAAAAAACCATGCTTTAGTTATATGCAGACAGTTACGAAAATCATATTTTTGATAAAGGTATAAAACAATAGTATTTTCCTGTTTTTTTTTGGATTTTTTGCTAAAGGTATTAAAAAAAATAGCCATTCCAAGCCAACGGAGGTTACAAACAAAAGAAGTGAAATTTCTTTTTTTCTTGTTTGGCCCAATTATGTGCTGAATGGGTTGGAAAATAAATAATATTTAATATGATGCGAAAGCAAATAGGAGGGTCATAAAAAAGCTTCATTTAAGTTGTGCGAATTCTAAAATAGTGCACAAGGGAGGTTACAGCAAAGA
This sequence comes from Oxystoma pomonae, assembly GCA_963921995.1. Lineage (NCBI taxonomy): Eukaryota > Metazoa > Arthropoda > Insecta > Coleoptera > Brentidae > Oxystoma > Oxystoma pomonae. The sequence continues at coordinate 71,367,808 of OY998166.1, read as the reverse complement.
GTTTACAAAATTTCTTTAAAGCAACATATGCTTTTAAAATGTAATTGTTTGTCTAAAATTTAAAAATTATTTTAAATTTACAAAATTTAATTGAAAACTAAATGTTTTATAATATCAAGAACATTTCTACAGCGGAAAAATAATTGTATTGTATAATTGTGGTCGGTTTTATGTCATCCGTAGAGATATATTGGCATCTTGGTTAATATATATAATTTTTTTGCAAAACTAAATTGTTCAATGTTAAAACAAAAAATTACAATAAGTAGAGGGCAATATTTATTTACGAAAAAAATTAGGCATTTTTAATCTCTTTGTAAATACAATATATATAATTTTGTATTTTTCAACTTCGCCAAAAAAAAAGTCTTGAATTTCCATTTTTTGCACAACGGAGGTTACACTGAGTCAACAAAAAATAATTATACTATTAAATATTCATACTTTTTTAAAAATTATGAAAAAGAAATGCTTCAGAATTGACGATGCAACAAATAAAAAATAATGGTGTCTATAGAACAAACCTAGTTGTCAATTCATGTTCGCTTGAATTTTTTTCATGTTTTGTTTTGGATGGACATACATAAACATAAAATACTTTGATCTATACAAATATTAAAAACTGGATTTCATTGAAAGAGAAAAGTTAAATTTAGAATGCAATAATGATTTTGTATTTAAAATAAATTCAAATATCTTAAGTTTAAATTTTAACCTCTAGTGAACTTTTTCATGGAATGGCTGTTGTAAAAAACTCGCGGCTAAACTGTGCTTTTTATTACTCGCTGCGGTCGTTATTTAAACCAACTCTTGTAAAAAAAGCACTATTTTAGCCACTAGTTATGAAAACTACTATTTAAACTTCCAACACTAAGATAAAAATTGTTAAGTTAATAATAAATCATACCGTTAAAACCAAATACATTATTTTTTTGTTATTATGTGCGAACTGCTTGTTTACTCGTCAAAAAAGACCAATGGTTTTATTTTGCACACTCCAACAACGTTCTTTAACAAAGAAGTAATTATCTAATCAACCAGAAACATCTTCACACAACCAGCACACAAAGGGCATCAAAAACACCGAATATTTTCGTAAAATATACCATCTTTTGACACAAATAAAAGGCTATGATCCGCATAATTATTATTAATCCTTTCCGAAAACGGGCCACTTTGCAAGGATCATATCTGAATAAGTTTCGAAATATTTTTCTTCAAGGATTATAGCTGAAGATAATCAGGATTAAAATGTTTGCAACAATGTCAGAAAAAGACCGCCACTTTGTCACCTGTGCTTAAGGTATTAACATTTTGCTCAATAGTTTGGGTCCTTAGACCTACTTGTTGGCATTCGTTACTTTATTATGGTCATATTTCTGGAATGCTTGTTTTTTTTTGGGTTGTATTGGACTATACTAAAATCACCAAGATAGCTGGGAAAACTATTTTAAAAGCCATCCTGTTTTATAAAATAATTAATTTTTTAAATGTTATGTAATTGTTTAAAAACGACACATTTTAGGGAAGAAAAAAAAAGGAAAGGGGGAAGGTTATGATTTTAAAATGAACTTAGAATGGAATAGAATAGAATAGAATAGTAATTTATTTTCCCATAGACAATTAAAAACAATTGAGTGGGAATAGTAAAAAATTTTACGTAAATCTATAAAAAAAAGTATATATACATTGCCAGTTGCACAATTGTACAACATTTATGCTGGAGAAACAGTAAAACTTACAAATACATAACAAAGATTAACAATATGGCGAGCTACAACACACAAAACCCATCACCAGTAGAAGTTACTTTCAACAAGAATTGTTTATCGTTTCCTGATGATGCTAACGTTGTTAGCGAAACGCGCGTCGAGTGCAAAAAAGTATAGTTTTGGTTTGTGTAAAACAATCATAACTTTGTTATAGTGCAACCAAAGGTTCCAAATTTCCACCATGGTTTTCTTTAAAAGTAAATAAAATCTAGCAAAATAAATGAATAGCGAGCTTTCCCTCAAAAAAGGTAATGGTAACCGTAGATCCAGATTTCGCACTTGTGGTGCTCATCAGTACGGTGCTAGGAATTAGGAGATGAAATGATGATGAAAAAATGTGACACAGAATTCATGTAAAAGAAAACCATCTGTCAAATTGCAGAAACGGCAGATCTACCTTCAATTTGAAGGAAAATTAAGCATCTCTACTGCGTCCTAAGCTCTGGAGTTAATAAATTTAAAGAGGGATTTAGCGAGGGTGAATATATAACAAAATCAATGAATAGCGAGCTTTCTCTCAAAAAAGGTAATGGTAACGGTAGATCCGTATTTCGCACTTGTGGTGCTCATCAGTACGTTGCTAGGAATTAACAGATGAAATGATGGTGAAAAAATATGACACAGAATTCATGTAAAGAAAACCATCTGGTAAATTGCAGAATCGGCAGATGTACCTTCAATTTGAATTTAGCGAAGGTGACTAAATAACAAAATCAAGTAATATTAATTAGGAGATGAAACAATGATGAAAAAATATGACACAGAATTCATGTAAAAGAAAACCACCTGTAAAATTGCAGAATCGGTAGATGTACCTTTCTCCTAATTCCTAGCACCACAAGTGCGAAATCCGGATCTACGGTTATCATTATCTTTTTTGAGGGAAAGCTCGCTATTCATTGATTTTGTTATTTATTCACCCTCGCTAAATCCGTTTTTAAATAAAATGTAGGTGGTCAGATTTTTAATTGTAGCCAGCAAGTGATTAAATATTTTACTGCCCAGTATTTTCGGAGATTTTGAAGTTACAGTCAGTTTATGAAAAGGTAGATAGATTTTCTCTCTGTCTAGTATGCATACTGATTTACAGGTGTCAATTGAGACAAGTTAAGAATCTAAGAAAATTTTGCAAACTGAGTTGGTTGTCGTTTCATAATTCCTTTTTCAGATGTTTCCATCATCACTTTCATTAGATAGCCGCGTACTGATGAGCAACACACCAAGTGCGAAACTTGAATCTGCGGTCGCTATTATTTGAGGTAATGCTCGAAGTTCTATTGTTTTGGCTTTTATTTACTCTCTCATTTTTTTTTCTTAATTTCGGATACGTGTGAAGGTAATTATATCTGGGTTTTCCTTCGGACTTATGCAATCTGACAGTTGGTTGTCTTTTGCGTATATCCGCGTTTTGTAACTCCTTTTTCAGTTGTTTTTATCATCATTTCATTTCGTATTTCCATTTAGGCAGCACCATACTGATGAGCAATACTAGTCCGAAGTATGCGGTCACTATTAATTTTTTGAGAGAATTCTCAAGATTCCATTGCTACTTACTCTGGAAAAATCTTTTTTTCAGATTATCTACTCTTCCTCTGTAGAGATGCTTGAGTTTTCCTTCGGAGTTAGGATGCTTCTGCCGCTAACCAATTTTAACTAACCTATACGCATCCGATTGCCTTCAAATTTGTCATGAATATGTCATTATTAGACACCCTTCCCCCCTACGAGGGAAGTGAGTGGAGGGGGAAAAACACCTAAGTTTGTCCGATTTAAACCAAAATTGATATACGGGGGCTTTTGGGGATAAGGAACACGAATTTTTGATCAGATTTTGAAAATTCAATATGGCTGATTCAAGATGGACGATTTTTGGTCATGTTTTGCTAACTAATTTTAACTGACTTATCCACATTGTGTTCAAATCTGGTATGCGTTTATAGTTCCGGAAAAAATACAATAATATGGTATTATTAGGTACATAGTTCAGGAGGAAAAATATTTGGTTTGTTCGATTTAAATCAAAATTGGCATACAGGGATTTTTCGACAAGGGGATATGAATTTTTGATCAGATTTGAAAATTTCGATATGGCGGATTCAAAATGGACGATTTAGGGTACAAATCTAAAAATAAAAAAATAAATTTTTATCAAAAAAAACTTTTAATGAACAAGCTTTTATTAAATGTACTTAAAAGTAGAAAAACATTTTTTATCTTTCTTATACCACAATAAAAGCGATGGGCGTAAATTAAAAATTTTAACTTTACGATGACAAACAGAGAACTACAAAAGAAGAACTAAATTCTTCTTCTATTCGGATGATCAACATAATGCTTCCATCTAAAGAAGCTGATGAGAACGGCTGAGATTGACGTGCTTGCCAAGCCTTTGAAAATGTCTTTAGGGTATAGAGTAACACAACTGTTTCTTAGGTGAATCGTCGATGTGACTGATATACGATACCTAAAGTTAAAATTTTCAATTTGCGCCCATCGCTTTTATTATGGTATAAGAAAGATAAAAAATTATTTTCTACTTTTGAGTGCATTTAATAAAAGCTTAATCTTTAAAAGTTTTCTTTAATAAAAATGTGTTACACTGATAGTGTTTCTCACTAATTCTGGATCTTAATAATAATAAAATCATAGTTTCAACTAGAATTAAACCTGGATTTAGCGACCCAAAATTACCTAAAAATCAGTCAGCCATTTCTAAAGTTCATTATTTTGTTGACCTGTGTTAGTAATGAATACTGGACACGACTAATAATTTAAGGTTCTGAAAAACAATGAAACACATTAAATTAAAACCGGTAAAAGAATTGTTCAAGTATATCGCCTAACATGCGTGGGAGCGGGCATATGATAACCTGACAGGTGTTTTCTTGGGCAGTTTTTAATCGTTTCTATAAGGAAAACAATAGAAATCGTATAATTATGGCGCAACCAAACCATATTCTGCAAAGTGACATTTCATGTTTTTATATTTATGCGCTACTTTTTAACAATTTATTGTCTAAATGCTTACAAGTGCGTGATGAAAATTAAGAAAGTATAAGAAAAAGGGGAAAACACCGTCGAATTATATTCAACTATACTTTATCTGCATAAACCTATGTATTTATCAAGAAGGTATTAAATTTTTTGTACAACGAATAAAGGACATACCACAAACCACAAACCACACTACATAACAGGCACACTACATTAAGGCGCATTTACACAGAGAAAATAGATTCGTCCAAAAATTCGGACCAAATCTGGCGAACCTTTTTCAACGAACATTTGGAGCGAACATTTGCTACGAACATTCGGGCAAATTGTCGCAGGATTTTTTGGAAATATATTTTTGAAAGTGGGAATAGATAATATTTTTGGTGTCACATCACTGACCTCAATTCTTGAAATTAAATTGGAACACCAAAAATATTTTATTTTATTTTTCGATTAAATAGTAAAAGCCGACGTAAGCGAAAAATTATTTTTGCTCGGTGGTAGGTTGTGAGGTTAGTAGATATCAAATAAATAAGTTTTTACCTAATTGTTGCTATGCTTTATCACTTTTTTGGTTTTCCTTAATTAAGTGTAAACTCATCAAACCCCACCACCAAACCCCATCACCCAACCCCACCACCAAACTCCACCACCAAAACCCCACAAAATGAAATAAAGTAATCCTCATTATTTTTTATCAGGTGTGTCAAATTGTTTTTCCCTCGGAAAGGTTAAAATTCAATTTTTATATTACAATTAAGTTCATTGATTTACGTTAAATAATTTTGATAATTTTTATTTTATTCCAAAAATATATAATATACCACGAACCTTTTTACCCGAACCCCGAACCTTTTGCGTGAATATTTAAATAAATAATTCGCGCGAATATTTGTCGGCATTTCGAAGATCAAAGGAATATTCGCTTGTGTAAATGCTACTTTAAGGTGTCATTTTTAGGGAGATTCTCAGGCCGATTTTTTAGTATAATTAATATGGTACGGCAAACTATTAAAATCGTGAAATTTTGACTTTTCTTAATTTTATCAAAAATGAGTTACTAAGGTTCCAAAACACCTAAATCGACGAAAAAAAAAGTTGTGTTTCGGTCGGTTGTCGGACTGTATACACGATAACTTAAGAACGCCCTAATCGATTTTAACGAAATTGGGTACAAATCAAATCAAAAAAGGGGGATAAAATATTTAGAAAAATTGTAACTTTGGAACAAAAGCAGGTAGCGATATACGGTTTTCAGATTTAAGTTTCCATAAATATGGACTGCAAATCTTGTTATAAAATCCAGATGCCTTTAGTTTCTTTATTTTAAAAAACGTTAAAAAATATTTAAAAAAGCTCATAACTTTAGAAGAAAAGCAGCTACTGATATGCGGTTTTCTGATTTTGATTTTCGTAAATATTACCCAAACATTTTGTTATAAGATTCAATCTCTTAAAGCTACAATTTTCGAGATATTTTAATCTCCTTTCGACATAAAATAATTGATTGTATGGTGGACTATCCGTGCTTTCTAGCACCAATTTTTTATTTATAAACCCTTTTTTTAGGATTCCTATTCATGGTTGTTTAATAACATACTCTTAAAGTGTCACAAGACCGAGCACGAGACGTTCCGACACTCAGTCAAGCACGGCCCGACACCACCCTATCAACAAATTTTAAGCGAGTTGGTTATGCTCAAAAGAACGGCTTCTCCTTAAAAGCGGTGTTCGCGGCAGCTCTGCGCGCACTCCTAATAGTTTGACAACTTATCGGATTTTGACAAAAATTACCCAGTTTTAGGAATTATTCGTGTACCTGAGGGTTTTTAAAGCCTTCTTCCAAGAAAACAAAATCAATGAATAACGATCTTTCCCTCATAAAAGGTAATGGTAACCGTAGATCCGGATCCGGAATTCCTAGCACCGTACTGATGAGCACCACAAGTGCGAAATCCGGATCTACGGTTACCTTTACCTTTTTTTGCGGGAAAGCTCGCTATTCATGGATTTTTTTATTTATTCACCCTCGCTAAATTCCTTTTTAGATCTATCAACTCCAGAGCTTAGGATATCTGTAAAGATAATTATATCTGTCTCCGTAGAGACGCTTAATTTTCCTTCAAATTGAAGGTACATCTGCCGATTCTGCAATTTGATAGATGGTTGTCTTTTACATAAATCCTGTGTCATATTTTTTCATCATCATTTCATCTCCTAATTCCTAGCACCGTACTGATGAGCACCACAAGTGCGAAATCCGGATCTACGGTTACCATTACCTTTTTTGAAGGAAAGCTCGCTATTCATTGATTTTGTTATTTATGCACCCTCGCTAAATCCCTTTTTAGATTTTTCTTCCAAGATAGAGAAAAAAGGTATATTTTTCTTCAACTTAAGGCACTGCATTGGCATTCTATTATGGATTTAAAGTCCTCGCTACAAATTCGGTAATTGTCTGATCAATCAACTGTGATCAAAATTATTTATCTCTTTTGAGTTTTTATTCACTGTAGATTTTGCTGTTAAAGCTTTGCAGCAGACGTTTTATAAAACGCAAAGTTCCACAAAACTTACAAAGATTTTTACAATGTGATCCCTTAAGCTTTTCTGTAATGTACAAAATACTTAGTTTAAAAAACATCTTTTTATATAAATATATTTTTAAATTTTTATCTGTTTTAAAGAGACACGTGCAGTAAATTTAACACCGCCACTGAAACCATAGACCATTTACTATCTGCATGCCCATGTATTGCCAAAACTATCGCTGCACTAATTTACCTGCAAATTCTCCACGAACTAGAAATACCAGCCCCAAATGAAACTATTGGGATAAAAACATACCCATCGATAAAAAAGTTGAACATAATAGACCCGATATAATTGTTATAAATAAAACAGGACAAACAGTATACCTACCTAATTGACATAGCTATTCCAAACAACTAGAACATGCAAGAGAATTATAAAGAAAAAATTAATAAATACGAAGATTCAAAAATGAAGTCCAAAAGAGTTTGGAATATGGAAAAGGTAGAGATACTTGAACACGTGAATGTCACAGTTTATTTTAGAGAACTCCAGATAACTAGACAATAAGGACCCACAAGAAGAAAAGGATAATAATAATAAGTTAGTTTATTTATCATAAGAGTGTTGTATACAATTACAATTTTAATCCTTAATAATAGCTACTGTTGTTGCTTGTTAGTGCCAAAACGATTTATTTTTACACCTATTACATTTAGTCGCCATAGGTATTTTTCGTCCAATTGGGTATTTGTCATAATCAAGAAAAACTTGTGACAATTTGGTACGGTGGTCCTAGATTTACTTCAACTAAAAAGTCTTTGCACCTCAATTTTGTTTTACGATATTTTTCAACAAAAAATCCCGCACCCAATTATAGGTGCGCGCCGAAAATAACAGATTTTTTTATGAATTTGAATATGATGAAAAGAACCAATAAAATGCATGTGATACTTAAGATCAGATATTTGCCCACAAAACGAAAAAAAAAATGTTTTAGAAACTTAATCAGTGCGAACCCCCCCCCCTCCATAACAATATTAAGCCAACTTATTTGACATTTTTATTAAGTGGCGTACCACATTAGTAAAAATTCTGCTTGGTTAGTATCAATTATTTAATCGTCTGTTTATTGGTTTCACTGGAAATGACTTGACATTTTTTAACAGTGGCATACCATGATTTTCGTAGAATAAAAAATACCGATGTTTAGATAACAATTTGTTCCTTAAATCACATTATAATTTTTTCCAATAAATTTTACCTTCTGATGAGTACCATGAATAATAACAGATGTAATGTAATCAGAGAAAATTTAATTTTAAAGGAAAAAAATGTAGTTTGCCACTAAATAAAACACTCTTTATTAAGCATAATTGAACTAATGCCTAAATATTATTTTATTGAAAGAACAGTTGTAATCTAATCATCAGAAAATACACACTAAAAAATATTGATGCACAAAACATTACCTTCTCTTAAAAATCAATAGCAAGATGACTAAAAATATAAATATCTCTTATTTAAACAGCATAAATTTAAAAATAAACAATAGTTATTTACGTTAAAGGTCGGGAAATGCTTTAAAAGTACCAGTCTAGATGTTTACGGACAAGGCGACAAAGGAGCCGAGTCTGGAATTTCTATACGGGTCTAATCACATTTCACGCCCGTGTATCGTACAACGTATTATTTCATACTGTAATTGCATCATTGCCCGGACTGAAATATCGATTTCAGTTAACGTAATGGAATATATTACAATACAGTATAAAATAAAACTATGGTAGGCCGCTGGAAAAAATGTTAAGTCAGCTAGCTTAATATATAAAACAAAATAATTATTTCGTTTTGTGGGAAAATATGTAGGGAGATTTTAGTCAGGTTTTTTGTCAGTCTGTTACCCTTACCTTTATTCTGGGCAGGCGCAGTAGCGCTCTGCCAGGCTGTTACCTATCATCGAATAGCGACCTTTACTGTTAAAAAGACAACCAACCAAACTTGATGTGATTCTGTGGTAAAAGATTTTTAGGTTATAAAAGTTTGTTTTGTTTTACAAAAATTTTGTGTATTTGGATTTAATTTTTTGTTAACCGTGTTTAGTAGTAGTGGGGTACTTTTTTTACCGTTTTTTTTTGGTAAACAGGTGTGTAAGTACAAATAAGTTTACAGAGGCTCGATTTCTTCTATTACTCAACCAAAGACATCTTGCAAAATCATTTGCCTAATTAAATTTATGTTGAGGTGTCCTTCTCCCAGTCCTACCACTAAATTAATATTTTCATCCATGATATGGTTAGAAAAGCAAATAAAAAAAAAGACTTGAGAAAAAAACAACTTACAAAAGTAAGGTTATGTTTACCGCCAAACGATTGACTACGTTCACAAGCTCTATTTTTAGCCTCTTGAAGTTACCTTTATTTATGGTAACGGTAACCATAAGAGTAACGAAATTTGCCGTTAAACTGCCTGACCAAAATCTCTCTATTATGTATTTCACTGCTTCTTTTATAGACCCCTGTATCTAAACGGTGGGGGCGACAATATTCTAACCCAGCTTTTTATGATGTGTTTACAATTTCAAAAAATGTATTAGTTTCGGCGAATCACCTTTAGTCGGGTACGGGGTTTTGGATATCAAAATTAAAAAGTCGATTTTTCAAGAAAAGTGCTCAAGTGCTTTTTTGGAGAGTATTTAGAATATGGCATGGGAAAACGTTGTAAAACCAAAATTAAGGTGCAAAGACTTTTTAGGTGAAATAAATCGAGCACCACCGTATTGGGTTTGGTCACTTACCGGAATTATTGCTTCTGTTTTGAACATACATAATATACAGTGTGTCCAGGCACATGTGAAAATTTTACCAGCCGCAAGGCCGGAAAATTACCAGATTTTAGGGAAAATTGCCAGATTTCAATTTTACTAATTATCTGCTATTAAGAGTACACTAGATGCGTTTATTTTCTTTTTATAACTAAAAATAATGCTGAAGTTCAATTGGTATTAGGGATATTTTGGAACGCTTATTTGACACTTCGTAGTGGTTGTGGTAATTACTGCGTCTGCGCAATAGCTACACGTCATTCCGTTGTGGTAGTTAACCACTACCACTGCCGTAAGTTACGAATCCATTTCGTTGTGTTTGCACGGTAATTTTTAGAGAATTTTGGCGCAATTTATTTTAAAAATAATAAAATATTACCAGGTTCCAACATATAAAACACTTATTTTGTAAAATTAAGTCAACTTTTTTTATTTTTTCTCATCTCTAAATTTTTTTAAAAGTATCAGTTTTTAATGTGTTCCAAAAACTCTGGTTAAATCGATACATGGTAGTGGTACTCGTTGTTAAACACTACCATAGCGGCTGTCAAAGTTGTCAAAATTTTAAGCATTCCAAAATTTCCCTATTCTGGTTCTAAAAAAATTAAATGTTATTATAAATTATATGAAAAAGTGACATAAAATTTAAATTGTTTTACATATATATATTCTACCTGCATCTTATATTCACTTAAATTATATATCCAGCATAACAATATTCTTATCCTTTTTTTTATTATTTACCACATCCACCAAATCACCATAGATTTGGGTGTTGGTAATAGGGAGTTTTTGGACAGCATACAAAAATAATAACCTTTATGGTTATCGTTATTTGACAAGGCGTCAAGAATAAAGTGATTTCGGTTTATTTTCCTACTTCTATATATGCTTATTCATAAAGCAATGGATTCTGCATCTTCCCTAATTAAAAAGTAACAATTTTAAGGTTTCTTTTCGCAAAATTCGCCAAAAACACAAAAACTTTGACGTGAATTGACAGAAGTAAATATAAACAAAATACAGATAACTTCAAAAATTGTTGTTAATAACCACCAGGCGTGCTTATTACCGCCAAAATTACATTATTTCTGAGGTTATCTTTATTTTGTTTATATTTACTTCTGTCAATCCACGTCAAACGGTTTATGTAGTTGACGAATTTTGCAAAAAAAAAGCTTCAAATTGCTACTTTTTGATTAAGGAAGATGTAGAATGCATTGTTTTATGGGTAAGCGTAGAAATAGTTAAGAAAATAAACGGAAATAACTTTATTCTTGACGGCTTGTCAAATAACGATATCCAAAAAGGTTGTTATTTTTGTATGCGATACAAAAACTCCCTGATGATTAATTACCAATTACCAGTGGCATGCTAAAATTATGGTAGATTCTGGTAATTACCAGGGATTTGGCCACACAGATAGTATATGTAATATTTGGATCACACACTATTACTTTTTTAAGTAAGTTTCTTACACCTATTCTAGCTACACTAGAAAACCATGATTTAAAAGCTAGTTTCAAATTATGTGGTAGAAAATTTAAAAAAATTGGGGCTAGAAAATTAAAGTATTTATGAGTTATTTCTTTTTTTGTTAAAGGGCTTTTTTGGAAAAAAGATTGTCTCAAGTCCCGAATGCCTCTTTGTTTGTACAATATATCGGTAGTATATTGTTTTTTTTCTACCAAAAGTTATTCGCTACGTCGTTTATAAAAAGACACTTTTAAAACCTATAGAACTTCATTTCAGTCGTATACCTGCATAAAAGACAATTAAAAAAAAAATAGTTATCCTAGTAAAAAAAACAACCAATTGATAAAATAAAGAGAGGGTTCATAAGTAGAAATGAAGACAATAAATTAGCTTTGATGGGGATAATTTGTGTTACCGAACTGGCAATAAATAACGGTCAATATACCTGGGGACCTGTCTCTATAAGACAGAGATAACAAGCTCTGAGGTTGAGAATCGAAAACTGCAGCCAAAAAGCGTTTACGAGACTTGGTTGCAATATGGAACATTGACAAAGGTAAATTGCGGCCCGACTGTCATTTCGGGAGATAACACAGATATAAGAGTTGATTTCTAAACAAACGATTCAAAAAATTTATAGGTTTACATTATTTTTTTAATGAGTAGGAAACACGAAAAATGTTGAATGAAGGAGAATATGAATCCGAAATGAGGAGCTTTAAGACTGAGGGGATCCAAATAAAAAGTCCGTATGGGTTTGAGGAAGCGAATAAAAGTTTTAAAAAAAATTAAATTAACTTGGCAAACACTGGATGCTTTACTTTTTTAAATGCGATACAAAGAATAGACAAAGAATGACCGAATATATTGTTTAAATCATCGGTCCTACAAAGGCCAACATACCAGGAATTTTTGGAATCAGATAGAAAAACCCAAATCCAAATTTGGAAAAATATATAGGACGTCCCATTTAAAAAAAGTAATATTCCCCCTTAGCTCCGCTCCCTAAATGGTTGGCGGCACTATCAGAAAGATACCATCATAACTAATAACCCAGAATTTTACTAAAATTTGAGGCAAATTTAATGTATAACATTAATTTTTTAATGTCAAATATTTTGAAAAGGTTTTAGAAACCAAGTTAACTTTTTTTAGAAAGCACTACTTTAAGATCTTAATACTTAACAAGTGTCAGACACTGTCAACAATATAATCCACATTTAAGTTTGCAATTAAAAGAAGGTAATTTGTTTTTCCTACGAGCGTGCGGAAAAGTTTCTTTTCCGCACGACTTTTTGTTCTGAAAGTTATACTTTTCCGCACGATTTCACTTTTCCGCACGATTTCTTTACTTTTTCGCACGATTTTTACTCTTCCGCACGATTTTTAATGTAACGCACGATCTCTCACTTCAAAGGACAATATTTTAATTCAAGATATACTTTAAATCAAATTAATATCTATAGTTAGTATTTTTCATTCAGAAAATTAATAGCCGTAACCATTAACTTAAAAAGTCACATTCAGGCACTTTACTAAAACAATCGGGGGAAAAGTAAAATCGTGCGGAAAAGTACTACTTTCGATTTTTCTATTGTTAAAAATGAAGGTATTTGGGACTAACTATCTTATGTATCATTTTGTAGCATTATTATAAAATCTTTGCGTATAAAAACATTTTTTTTGATAAATAAGATGGACAAAAACACTCGTAGGAAAAACATTGTACCTAACTCCCTTTTCTACTTTTGACTGCTTTTCTATTCTACTCTTGACGGCTTGCCCAAACTCCGCTTCGCGTCGCTCGCACAACTGCCGTAAGGTATCACTTTCCGCACTGGTTAGGTAAATAACTATTTTTGCATAAAGCAATAAAAAGTTCTTTTCCTCTATACACCTTCAACCTATCTACATAAACGCTTTCTATTAATGATGCCAAATGAAATACTCGGGATGCAGATAGGCGTTGGTTTTTTGCTCTTGATGGATAATAATGAAAACAAAAGACGCTTGCGAGAATTGCAGAGCGGATAATTCTTAAAATTCTACGAATTATCGAAGGGGATAATTACTTACAGGACGCGCAACATGCTCACCCGATCAAGACCATATCTAATAGTTTGTGATAATAAGAGCAAAGCTTTGGTAAGTTTTTCCACTCGCGCTTCTGGCACTGAAGACAATTAAGCAGAAGACTTCTCTCGTTAAGTTCCCGCTTCATATTTTGGCGCTAATATCAAATTAGCACAAACATTATTTTTTAATGTACGGTTGATTCATGTTTTAAATTTAGAAATCAAAACTGTCCAGTCCTTATGCTCTTCGTTTAACTTATTTAATTACTATCAACAAATGTTTGCTTAGCCTAATACAATGATATAATAAAATACACAGCTTTGAACACCACACATCCACATAAAAACGCATCCTGTCAATTAATAATGCCAAATGCAAATAGAAAATTCTTGCCCTTGATAGGTAACGAAAACAAGAGCTTTAATTAAACTAATAAGAGAAAGCCAGTTTTCTTCCTTGTATTTTCAAAAACGTGATTTTATAATTTTAACTCAAAACATATTATTGTTTCATGTAGACTCCATTGCTATAAAAATGTACGTTTGAATTCTAACGCTTTATATTTCTCTTTTACGTTAAGCTTGTTTTCCTTATTAAACTCAGTGGACGTCCACAACGATTCCAATAAATTATAGTAACATCGAATGGTCATTAATGCTTTCTTGCTTGTGCATCAGTGTGGTCTTTTTCTTTGGACTCTTGAATATACCTGGGATGTGCATTTTTAATATATTTTACTAATTTAAATAAAAATCGGTTTATCTTAACCGGCCTCTCGGCTTAATTTTTAATTTTTTTGAATTTTTTGGCCTTGGTTCATTAAGAATAATATTACGTCGTTTGTTTTTTTAAGTTTTCATGTTTATCTGAGCCTCAATCTTTGTAATTATTATTAGAGCTGTTTGGTATAATTCAATGATAAATAAATTTTGTTAGGTTGTTGACATTTTAACTTTTAATCAACGTTTAGGTAAGAATTCAGTTGATGTAAGATAGGGTAGGGACTATATCAATTGTTTTACTGGCATTAGAGCAGTAGAAAGATTTTTTTCGCCAAAAACCATAAAAAAGTTAATTGAGGATTCTTGGTTTCTTTTTTTGAATATCAGGAATTATATGAAATTTGACAGCGATTGACAGAGTTTTCTATGATGCGCCAATTGTAGACTTTACTGAATGCCAACAAATTCATAAAAACAGCAGTATTCCGGAAAATCTTGAAAAAAATTGAAAATTTGAATGAAAATCTGATTTTAAAAGAGCACGTATTTTTGCTGGGGTTCATCTATCCTGAAACCTTTAGGGCCGTATTCTTGACAGTCAGGGAGTAGAAGGGACTGAAATTCTCACGGAGGCGAATTAGGGCATAGTCAAAACCAAGATATGTCAAGGGCATTCCGTCCCATTATCCTAGTCCAATGTAAGATAACTGATCCAGGGAGTATCGAATGAATTCTTAAAATTCGTTATTAATTTTAACTTTAGTACCTTTTTTGCCACTTTCTAGTATGGTCTATGGGGTCTCACTTTCAATAATAAGCGTCCAGGAGTGTGTATTAGTCCGTTTATTTCTTTAAAATGTTCAAAAAATGTTCATGAATAACTCAAAAACTAAGATACTACTAAGAACGGTTTTCATTTCCAGAAAGCAAAATTAATGGTTTATTTAAGAAGGTATTCGTTTTTGTTTAAAGGTAAGTGGTAAGGAAACAGTAGCGGCTCGTTTTTTGAAAAATGGTAAAATTTCAGCTTTTTCAACTTCTTTGCAACTTACTCTCCTTTTTTCTGGTTTTTAGGTTTGAATTCCGAAATTACATTTATTGACTTTAGAAATTGACCCATTAGCCTACGTTTCTTTTGCTGCCTTTTAAAATATTTCCGGGTACCGAATGCGCTACCCGTAGCCTTTTTAGCAGGGTACCGAAATAATTGTTTTTTTTTTAATCTGCAGCATCAGGGACTTTATTTTTTTTGCCTATAGATATGTTGCCATTTTTGTTGATATGTATTTTTTTCGAATAACGTTTAAATATGCCTTTTAATCTTGTCATAGTTTGTTCAATTTTTTTTTCAGTAGCGGCCTCAGCAACGGTTAAATTTGAAAAATCCACTAATTCAAAATTATGAAAATTTAGCTTAAAAAATAACAACGCAATATATCTCGCTGGCATTTCTACAAACTTTAAGAGATTTTGAGAAGACTGTATTTTTTTTGTAGCTCTAGAGGTTCTTCTATACCCATGCTAGTCAAATATATATGAGAAGTTTAATTAAGAAAAAATAATAATTAAGCAGTGAAACTTGGCACGCATAATAAGTAGATCCTTAGATAATTTTTGATAAATGTTGCTAACATAAAGTTTTCTGAAGCGATGAAACTTCTCACAAATGATCATTGACCTCGCAATTTTTTTTGTCTTGTGTTACTTATTCGAGGTCTCGTGCCTAGGACCCTAATTCTCGACGTTAAACAAAAAATAGGAATATATTAATAAAAGCTTTCCAAAAAGTGACAGAACGATCCTCGGAACTATTAGATTAAAATCAAATATTTCTCTCTATGTCAGCTTAAATTAAAAAATAAAAAGTTTTGTGTAATGGGCCCTCATTCTTGAAGTTTTTTGAAAAAAACAACATTAAATATCACCTAAAGCATTAGGAATAGAATCATGGAATTTGGCACAAATGATCACTGAGTCTTTTAGTACCAAATGTTCTAAGACCATTTGCAAAGGACCCTTACTCCCGAAGTTATAGAAAATGTACTTTTAACGTCAAAAAACAGCAAACTAACAGGTTCAGTTTTAGTAGAAAAGTAAACATTATTTGTTGTATACTGTCATTTTAGAGTCCTCTACAAAGGCTCCCTATTTTTTAAAGAAGTTTGAATTAATCCTCAAAGATCCTGCTTTTTGTTTTCTAATCTTGTTTTTCTATTGATACGAAATAGTAAACATAAACCTAAATTTTCACTACTAACGCAATCGACGCGCTTGCCCGGTAGACTCTCTCGTAACTTGATTGGGATAGTTATTATCGGTACGCATTTTTCTCGGGAAATGCAAGGGCAGGGCCGTTATATCATCTCATAGTTATATGGGTTATACAAACAACTATGAGGGCGCTGGTATTGTAAATATATTTTTCTACGAGCGTGCGGAAAGTGTCACTTTTCCGCACGCATTTTAGTTTTGAAAGTGACACTTTTCCGCACTACTTTTCCGCACGCTCTTGAGAAATCTGAATCGGTACCTTAATGACAATTTTTTCGGTGTCCTTATAATCACTCAACTCTCAAATAGTTGTCAAAAACTAGTCAAGTCACAATTTTAATGCTGTATCCCCATGGCAACAAGACTACAAACTAAAAAGTGCTTGAAAATGGACGCGTCAGGATCCGAAGAAAATCTTCCAGAATCTATAATAAATACAGCAAGAAACCTTGACCTCCTTCCTGTGAAATCAAAAACAAGCTATGAGAAGAAATATTTATTTTTCCAGTGGTGCAAGGAGCAACAAGTTAAAAGCTTCAAGAAGGAAGTGTTCCTTGCCTATTTTGTAAAACTTAGTAATACCTACACACCAAACACGATGTGGTCAAGATATTCGATGTTGAAAACAGTACTTAAAGTTCAAAAGAATGTAGATAACGGCCAATATTTCAAGCTTACGGCGTACCTAAAGAAGAAAAATGTGGGGTTCCAACCAAAAAAATCAAAAATTTTTACAAATCAGGAAATCGACAAATTTTTGTCTGAAGCACCTGACGAAATATATCTTATGATCAAAGTAGTAGCAATCTTTGGATTAGCCGGCGCATGCCGTCGCGAAGAACTTACAAAGATAACTACTAACGACATAACTTTGGAAAGAGATGACCTATTAATCATAAAAGATACCTGAATCAAAAAACCATACCAGCCGATCTTGTAATTTCTAATGATATAAATATGCCAATCTAAGGAAACCTGGTACACCACATAATAGATTTTTTGTACATTACAAAAACGGAACTGCACCATTCAATCTGTCGGAATAAACTCTTTTGGAAAATATCCATCTGAAATAGCAGCGTATCTGAAACTTCCCAACCCCGAATCCTACATAGGTCACAGCTTCCGCCGTTCTTCGGCCACAATGTTAGCGGACAGTGGAGAAGAAATAACAAATATTAAAAGATTGGACGGAAGAATTGTCAAACAAGATATTATCATATCCCTCAACATCAGCCAATAGCAGTGTCCCTTCTCCTTCCGAAAATGACATCGCTGTTAAAAATATAGAAAACCACGAAATAGTCCTGCCCCTAGAACATGGAACAACAACGCAGAAGTTATTAGCATCAGCAATAAACCTCGAAAATGCATTACCAATAAACAATAGTTATATGCACTTATTATTATAAAACTATAGATCAATAAACGTTTCTTTAATTCTTCGTTTCGTTTCTAACACTTGCGGAAAGTTTATTTTCCGCACTTGATTGCTGGCCGAACTCCGCTACGCGTCGTTCTGCAATCGCGTGCGGAAAAGTGACACTTTCTGCACTTGTTAGGAAATATACTATTTCCTACGAGCGTGCGGAAAAGTTACTTTTCCGCACGGTTTTTTTTTCTAACTTGAAATTTTCCGCACGAGTGCGGAAAAGTTACTTTTCCGCACAATTTTTGTATTGTTAAAAATAAAGATATTTAAGACTAATTAAATGATTTATGTAACTATTCTATCTTGTGTGTCATTTTGTAGCATTATTATAAAATCTTTGAGCATTAAAAACATTTTTTTTTTGATAATTAAGATGGACAAAAACACTTTTAAGAAAAGTTGATGAATTTCACTAACGTCATTTAATCAGCTGTTTTTGTTGTTATTATTTTATTTTTAAATTATTTCTTGTTTTCTTTAATAACGATTGTCGCATGCCGGCATTATAGGAAGTTGCGTTAGAACTAACTATTTGAAAGACAGTTTTCGAGGACTAAGGGGAAAAATAAATCTGCAGTTTGGGCTGGTATAAGCACCGGCGGGAGGCGGAAAGGGGGGAAGCCCCCCTAATGTTGCTTGCAGTTGGGAAATTTAAGTACATTTTACAAAACTGTCAGGTAATTAGGCAATCGCTTTTAATATTAGTTGTGAAAATGGCCTGTATCCCCCCCCAATCAAATGCCTGCGGATCACCGTTGGGTATACGATGAACATAAGTTTTATCCTCGCCATATCCTCCTGAAGCCCTACGAGAATTTTTCGTTCGTTTTATTAAATTATTATTAATATTATTAATTATTATATTATTAAATTTCTCAATTCGAAAAAATTTAAAAGAAAATCTAGGCTATGGATGGATTGAATGTCAGATTAACGTCATATTTCATTTGTGAAAAAACCGATGACATCGGTGAAAAAAATCTGATGAATTTACAAACTCGCCCAATGTAGAGCTTTTGGATTTCTGTGAACTTACAAACCTGGTTTTGTTCAGTGGGTAATTGAGGTTAGGTTTTGTCTAAATAAAAATAAAGCGGATTGTATATTTTCTCGCTTCCTTAAGATCAGAATTTCATTCTTAGCGTGAAAATATATATGTGGTTTGGTTTTACAGTGACGTAGTCAGGAGGGGATTGAGGGTTAATAACCCCCCAGGAGGTCCAACCCAATCTACAATAAATTTTTTGACCCTTTACTCCGGTTTGTGACGTGTGTTTGGTGTGATGTCTTAAATTTAAAAAATATTGCCTGCGGTGCTGTGACGTCATTAATTGTTACAATTTTCGTTTAAGGAATTTTTATCACCAGCATTCAAGACGTGTAACAAATGGCATTCCTAGTATAATTTTTCTTAAAATTTTCATCAACCGCAACCCACTCCTTCTTGGCATCAAACCCAATCTACTTGTTAAAAAATATTTTACAAAAAGTCCACGAGATCAAAATTTATAAAGAATTTTTTTGTTTCTTGTCAACATTTTCTGGCTTTGGAGTTAAAACCGCCACCCGAGAAACCTGGTTATGTACAGGGTGGTCCAAATTCGAAGGGCCACTATAGCTTTGAGCTTTTGCAGCATAGTTAGTCCAAAACTAATATACATGTTACGAGCTCGATTTTCAAGAGAAGTCGAAAACTAAAAACCACATTGCGATATGTCAAAGCGTTTCTGAGCTACAGAGTGATTCCCAAAAATGTGCGATTTTAAAGGCCTTCTAGAATTTTTTTATTTGTAAAGATAGAGATTTTCTTTAAAAACATTTTTTAAAGATTTTTTAAAGAGTTTCCGAGATATGACACAAAGTTATATTTCTTTAAATAAGATACCCCCAATTTTTCTAAAAAATCAGTTTTCTAATAAAATTTCCTATCGAACGATGGGCCATACACCTATTTTTATTAAATAGTTTAAAAGATATTTGCATATTTTGATATTTACCATAGTAGGCGCTGTGCGCGCCCTAAATGTGTAAATAAAATTTTATTGTTCTTTTTTTCATACAAAATCAAGTTGGTTACGACACGAGGGGACACAGTAACCTCGAATTTTAACTTCTAGTTTACTATAATTACCAATTACAATTACCAAAGTATAGCTCATTATTTTGATGAAGTGGCAAATTGTCGATAAACGAAATCACCTGCTCTTCTAAAATTTGTTTGTATCTTTCGGCATTTAAATTTCCATCAAAAATATATGGCCCAATAATTTGTCCTCTGTAGATGCCTACCCATACCTTAAAACTGAACTTTCCCTGATTCGCTTGTTCCACCATAATTCCAGTAATAGCAGGTATATCTGGTGAATATTCCATCACTATAAATCGTTGCCTCATCCGTCCAAATAACTTTTCTGGCAAAATCGGGGTCTTCTTGGCTTTTATTTAGGTACCACCTGCAAAATGCACGTCTTGGAGCAAAATCTCGTTGCCGTAATTGATGCACCCGTCGGGGTCGATAGGGCTTATACTTGTGTTTTTTAAGCACCCGAACGGCATTGCTGCGTGGAATTCCAGTGTTTCTCTCCATAGCCCTGGTGGAAGTATTCGGGTTAATTTCTATTTCTCCTAGAACCGTTAGTTCTTCCAACTCTCTATCTCTGGCTAGGCTTCTATATGTTGTAGGCCGCGATTTTGTAAAGGATCCGTATTCTTGTAGATGATGTTTTAACTTCAAAAATATTTTTGAGCTAGGTTGCCTTCTTTCCGGATATCTCTGGAAATATAGATTTAACGCCGTCTGTCGATTTTCGTTACTTTCAATATATCATTTTATCATGTCGTACTTTTCAAAGTTTTCAAACATTTTTATATCTTGAAGAAGACGCCACTTTTGACACTTGGGCTCGTTTATCATGGCAATTGTTTTTGTTTGATCATAGCTACCTAGATAGATACCCTAAAACTGCATAGGTCAGTAATTATTAAAAATTGCAGATATCTGTTTAACCTCTTAATAAAAATAGGTGTATGATACATCGTTTAACAGGAAATTTTATTACAAAACTAATTTTTGTTTTTAAATTGGGGTATTCCATTTAAAAAAATGTAACTTTGTGTTATATCTCGTGAACTAAAGGCTTTAAGACAAAATCGGTGAAACAGGTAGATTTTTCCTTAAAAAATCTTCAAAAAATGTTTTTAATGAAAATCTCTATCTTTACAAATAAAAAAGTTGTAGAGGGTTTTTAGAAACGCACATTTTTGAGAATCACCCTGTAGTTCAGAAACGCTTTGACATATCGCAATGCGGTTTTTAGTTTTCGACTTCTCTTGAAAATAGAGCCCGTAACATGTATATTAGTTTTGGGCTAACTATGCTGCAAAAGCCCAAAGCTATAGAGGCCCCTCGAATTTGGACCACCCTGTATAATTGGCACAATCAAATAACAGCACAAATAAAATATAAAGGGAATAAAATACAAAACCTTTAAAAAATCATAAACTGCAAACATTTTTGCGTGCGGCGATAAAAAACTATCCTATTTCTACGATTTCGTTCGTTCATGACCGCTATAAAAAATTTTTAATTTTTTTATTTGTTTTCAATTTGGATCACCATCAAAATGGTTTTTTTAATTTAATTTTATCAAAACATTTTGCCTGCGTTTTGGTGTCAAAAATGGCATTTTAAGTGTCATTGTTGCAAAAATTTTCGCCTGTGGGCATTTTAGCGTTTTTACAAACAAATTAGGGATAAATAAACGACTCAAATTCCCAAAACCTATTCAATATTTACGATTTTAGTTTAATTTTAAGTCAAAAAATGCATTTTAAGTGTTATTTTCTGAAAAAAGTGAGTTTGACATCCCTCCTCTACATTTGAGCCCAGGTCCGTGCTTGTAAGCACCTGCTTCCTTGTATCAACTATGGTCACATTTTTAACCCCCTCCCCCCCCCCCGAAGCCCCGGTTGCGCCACTGGTTTAAAAATAAGTATTTTTGTTTCGTATACACTAACTCAACATCTATTAAAACGCCCCTCTCCCCTCCCTTTCGTTCAAGAGACACCTACCTAATTTTTAAAAATTTGCCACAGGAAACCCCCCCCCCCCCCGCAGAGTCGATTTCTGGCTAAGCCACTGGGTTTTATTAAAAACACAGAAAAAAAGTCATGGAATGACTTGGAAGCATAAGATATTTGCAATACGCAGCCAAACGCGGATTTCGGAGGAGGGGGGGGGGGTCAGAAGAAGTAATTATCCTCCCCCCTTGGACTTAAATTTTTTAAAGCACTTAATTCGCCTGCGGCGCAGTATTTACGTTTTTTTGTTTAATTTTATTGCATTTTGACTATCATTTTCTCACAAATATTTGCCTGCAACGAATTTAGACATGAATTTTGGGTAAATAAACAATTTGAAATTTGATTACCCTCCCCCTAGATTTGAAGCCAGGTAAGCACCCGTTTCCTTATATCAATGAAATTTTATCAATGAATGGCCAAATTGCCGGTTACCACTTGTACTTACGAAAGGTCTTTTTCCTCATTAAAGTTTTTGAAAAACTACCTAGGAAACTCAACGTTAGAAGATAGAGAAGATAGGCTAAACGGAATTTCGAAGAAAATTGTTGGGTGCGCCACTGATAAAATAATAAACAAAAACATATCGTCGCCCTAGATGTAAATGGTCCTAATCCAAAAAATATTCAATTTTCAGTTAATGATAGCAACTACTTTAAAAATGTCTATATTTTATGTTGACAAAAGAACTAACCTTCGTTTACTTTTTTACTTATTACTTTTTGTATGATAACAAACAACAAAATAATCATTTTTATGCTAAAAAAAATGTTTGATCTTGTTTTACTCAAAAGTAGTGTTATGTGGATTAGTTCCATTCACATCTAGGGCGACGATATATTTAGTACCCAAAACGCTAAATTCTCCAACATATAAAAATTGTAGCCCATTGTAACCGAAAGCCATAATATGCAATGATATGTATGTATCTTCCTTCGTATTCAAGACAATAAAACAAAAACTTGGCTCACTATGAAACAGTCGATGACATATTCACAAAGTGAAACTGTCATTTGCAAATGTATCCGAGTTTGCCTTCCAACTTTTGCATCGCGTTTAAAAGACGACTAATAAGCCGGAGAGGCTCTCAGCATATGTGGGTAATTAGCCACATAAATAATTTTCTCTATTGTTTTGATATTATTTTTAACGCTTAATAAAACAAAACGCTTAGATGAACCTATTTGTTTGATTATGAATATAGATATTTTAAGTAGCGCTCGGTTAATTAGATATTTAGGAGTTGATTTTGTAAAATATTTAGGGAAAATATATGTGATTTTCCCTTATAGATTACAATCTGACATGATATTTTGACCACATAAACAAAAATTTTTTTAAAATCAATGAATAGCGAGCTTTCCCTCAAAAAAAACGTAATGGTAACCGTAGATCCGGATTTCGCACTTGTGGTGCTCATCAGTACGGTGCTAGGAATTAGGAGATGAAATGATGATGAAAAATCTGACTCAAAATTCATGTAAAAGACTATCTGTCAAATTGCAGAATCGGCAGATGTACTTTCAATTTGAAGGAAAATTAGGCGTCTCTACGGAGAGATATAGGTATCTTTACAGATATCCTAAGCTTTGGAGTTGATAAATTTAAAAAAGGATTTAGCGAGGGTGAATAAATAACAAAATCAATGAATAGCGAGCTTTCCATCAAAAAAGGTAATGATAACCGTATATCCTAATCCCTAGCTCTTCTAATTGCTAGCACCGTACTGATGAGCACCACAAGTGCGAAATCCGGAAAATACCATGTACAATTGAAAAACAAGCTTTTTGTAGTTTTTTTTACAATTTATCACTATCAAAAAACGTTAAGTGCCAGTGACGAAATTAACATCTTAGCCATAGACAAACACTTCATTTTAAACCTTCCTGCTATTTTTTTTTGATCTGGCGTCCCAGAAGTTTATACTATACCCCAGTAAATATGACCTATATGCCTGTCGTTTTTATTAAGTTTCGGAACTGTTTCAGAAATTTTATTTTCTACTCACTTGTCTAGTAAACAGAGTCATTTAAATTATTGATAAGTGAGTTACCAAAAGTTAGACATACATTACCATATATTGGGCCAGGAGATGCCATTTCCCAAAGTGGCGGTCAAAAAATCATAAAAAATTCTAATTATGCCAGAATAAAATTCAACGATAAGGATTCAACAGCTATTTACCATAGTTACTACCGGTGACCTAATTTTAGTATAGTCGCAAACTGATCAACGGACGACGGCGTCGTCTACGTATAATCTTTGTGCATTCACTGTTGACCAAAACTTCTACCCTAACTGCTTCGTTATTGGGTGTTAATCTAACCGCTGCTTGAGTGTCCATTGTCATTTTTGTTTTTTTACGAAACTGGATAAAATAAAATATGGTTATAGGTCGCCATTTTGATATATCAGCCGCCGTATTGAAACACATCATAGCTGAACCAATTTTTTTTTTAACAGTATTGTTGTACTTGATCTTGTTATCTTTCATCTTCGCTTTAATAGTTGATGAATAGCGCCCTTTAGTATGGTATTTTTGCAGTATGTTAATTTTACTGGGGTAATTTTCAAGGTCGAGAAGCTTCAAACTACATCAACTCTACCGATCGAATTTGGCGAACATGCCTAAGAGTTTGGGGTACATTTAAAGTTGGTCTGACAAAACGTCGAATTATTAAGATTTTTTGAAAAGAAAATGCCAAAATTCTTGTTTTTAGCAATTTTCATGGTCAATAAAAGTCAGATGAGCTTGAAAGTGACGAATTATATGGAATCGAGTATAACCATACCCTAGTTGCGAAAGCTGCATTTTTAACACTTGATAGTGTGACTAAAGAGCTATCCATCCCACATAGTCACAAAACTCATTCATTCAAAATCCCACGGGATGGAAATTATCGACATATGCCCCAGCACTATTATGTTAAACAATAACTCTTGCAAATTACGATTTTTTAAAGTTCAATTTTTACACTGGGTATAGGGGGTTCCTCCGACAATTTTAAAAAATGTTGTGTACAATTAAATATTTTAGCCCCTATAACCCAATATTGTTGCAGGTGGATAGACCCATTTTAGGCGTAACGGCTTTACTGTGTTCGCGTTTATGGGATTTAATTTATAGCATAATAAACGTATATTTTCGCCCATGACTGTGTGTATTATTTAAAGTGAGTGAATTTTTTAATTGTATTAGAAATATTTACAGGATTTAAAGGGCATTTAGACTTGACTACCTCAGTTTTGTTTACAGAAATTGACATAAAAATTATGGAATTAGGTAATTATTAATAACGTTAAGTCAAGATTTTCTTCTAAAAGCAATAAAAAAACGGCGAAAAGGTCCTCTAATCAAATCGTCTTCTTGGGTGCTAATTTTATTTTGATCGGAATCTGTTCAACCTCACAAAACTGTTTTTAATTTTTTAACTGGTACCTTAGATTAAATAAAGAAAAGATAGCCGAAGATTACGAAGACTTTGGTTATATTATTATCTGAGAAATCTTGGGACCTAATTTTCAAGGCCGCGAGAGGAATCGATGACTCAACAGCCAAAGCACATCAAATGCATGTTATCATTTTTTTTTTAAATTATGAGATCCAGTTTTTTCAGAAAAATTTGTCTTTGAGGTTTTCCTTCGACAAATCGTGAAAAAGTAATCAAGCTTTATCAGAATTTAATCATTTTTCTAATACGTTAATAATAAAAGGGCAGGAGTAATCTGGTTTTTAAGGTATGACTCTTTTTTTTACCTTTCTCTGAAACTTACTTTAGAATTTAATCTAGCAGTAAAAGGTGAGAAAACCACACACCATAAGTTAGCTGGAGGTAAAGTCAAAGAATTTGAGATTTAGGAAAGGTTAAATTTCCAGATAAAATATGGTTCGGCAGGCTTGACAGATGTAGGCAATAAATGCTGCCGGCGTATTATACGATCGCAGAAATGAGGAAAGTTAGTAATCTCAGTTAAATTGGTAGCAAG
Organism: Oxystoma pomonae; assembly: GCA_963921995.1. NCBI lineage: Eukaryota > Metazoa > Arthropoda > Insecta > Coleoptera > Brentidae > Oxystoma > Oxystoma pomonae. The sequence goes on along the minus strand of OY998166.1, from coordinate 71,341,642 downwards.
GTCCAACAACTTCATTAATCTGCCGGGATAGTATTAATGCTTCGAATCGCAGGCTTTTACATGTGAATTTAATTGGAAATAACTCGAGAATCGATTCGAATAAGGATTATCAAATTTTAGCCATAAAGTTGGAAACGGCGAAACTTTGCGCCGTTAAATTCTCAAATTAACTAATCCGTTATTCGACACACGAATGAAACAATATTTTATCAAATTTTATTGCCCCAGCAGCAGCCGATGCGGAATTATCCTAGGAAGTTTCGTTTTATTGCGGTATTCCTTTGCTGTTCTGTCCCGGAATAAACTTTGAACAAACGGAACGTCGCATTTTAAAAATCTTTACGATGAGAGTTTAGCTACATTGTCCAGATTTTCAACCAAACTCTAACAGGGTTGCCACTTTATTTTTGCACGGGAGAAGACGAAGTTGTGATGCATGACGCTGATGAGTTTTAGCAATTTTTTGTAAACTGAACATATACAATTAAACATTCCAGTAATGCAATAGTCATATACTTAGAGAACAAAGAATGTGATATAAATGTTACATTTTACCATTGGGAATATTACTAACACTTGCCGGCAATAAGTTACGTTCTAGCTCATAAAGATGGTATAAATGTGATAGAAACGTGACGTGAAACATGACTATAATCCGACCAGAACATTTTTTTAAAAAGAATTATAGTAATATATCTGGACACCGACTATAATTGCATGGATATGATTTTGTGATTCAAAACATGTCAAAGTGCAATTACTTAGTAGCCTATGGATATAGGTTTAGGTTTATCAATGTATCACCATTATGTTGATGTATTACTTGAGATCAGTTATAAAAAGATTACCTAAATCACTTTGTGCTGTCTTATACAGGGTTCCTAAGCAACTCCTTAGGGGTCCAAGCAGCCGTGTATAAGACGCAGACAAACGGAAAAGCACATTAGGCAGAAAAGGATGGGCATGGGGCGATGTTGTCACTACATCTTACATGTAGTAAATCCATTCCAGGTTGTTGTTTTCTAATGTTTTCCATTTTCATACATTTAGGACTGGAACGAAAATTGTTTTCGCTCAACTTTAATACCAAACTGATGAAAGATATCGTAAAAAATAATATTTTTCGGCTTTTCATTTTGTAACCATTGTCCTTACGCACTGTTTACAGGCTGGGGACTGAGATACATGCAAATGCCTAACCTAAAACGTTCATACACGGCCGGAGAAATCGACTGAGATATTTCCGTAGAAACTTTATCAAGAAAATAGGACGGGTTGTCGCCTTCGAACGTCCAACCCGGGTTTTGCACTTTGATTCAAAATCAAAAAGGAGGACCAGTCAGATGTGGGGCCGTGCACAAATTACGTTATGGTGATTTTACCAATTTTTGACCCCCTCCCTATGTAATGTTTTGTAACGGTTTAGCACGCCACTCCCCTAATATTACGTAGCGATTTCAAGAACACTACCCACCCCCCCCAAAAAAAAAACTTTTCACTTATTTTCATTCCAAATTTTCTTAGTTTCACACAAATGCAAACGCTGTCGAAAACCCCCTTCCCCCCTACTTAACGTTTTGTAACCCCCCTCCCTATGACCATTACGTAATTTGTGCACGTCCCCTGTAGTCCTAGTGGAGGAGGGCGAGAAAATTGATATTTTTTTCTTAAAAATTATACTCTTTAGACCTATTTCTTTGCGTTCCCGAAATTACGTAATTTTTGAAAAAAAATTGGAAGCGGCGCCATTTTTATTTCGTGCTTTATTTTTCTAACATTTTTGCGTTCGGCTAATTTAATTGAAAAAATTTTGCCTGCGGCGCCCTTTATCTTCTCACTCGAAACCAAGATCCCCCGTTTTAGGAAAACTGATCCCGTCTCTGTTTCTAAATTTTTTCGAATAAAAGTAGAGTATGACCATGGGGGAAATAATTTTTTTCTACGGTATGACGAAAATTTTGAGAAAGTTGAAGAAAAAAAAATAAAAAAAGTGACAGAGCTCAAGTTTTTCGTAAAAAAAAAAACGTTTTTTGTAAAGAAACAGAGCAAAATAAATCTTTTCACCCCTTTTTGGGTGTTACAAATATTGGCAGCCCCTTAATTTTTGCTTTTACCCTCCCGCTAGTTTTGAAGAATTGGTTCGCTACATGTTTCGAGATCATATCATAAAACACCTCGAAAATATCAAATGTAGTGTAGGGCCAGCTTTATTTAAAATCAATAATATCGCAAGCAAAAAGCTCTGCAGGAAAAACAGCGCCGTTTATTGATTTCTTTGGCTGCTAGTGCTAGTTGCATGGTTTGGCCGTTTCCGGATAGATGTCACTAGTAGAACAGAATGGAAAGAAATTTAATTAAAAGCGAAGATATTTCTTTCTAATGTTAACAACCTCACGAGTTTATCGCTCAGTATCGTAAATAATGCACCCTGCCGCCTCCTTTAAGCAAGAAAAAGCTGTGGTTTGGACCTGAAAACATCTATTTTTTTCCTCGATCATCTCGTGGTGTGGCCGCCATCTAGCGGAATTTGCAGACATCTTGTCAACGGTTATTATTGCAACTATGATTTATGCTCACAATGAAAGAGTGGCGACAATTTTTTCTCATGAAAGCAGTCCGGAGATAATAACAAACTGGCACCATTGCTCAATATACCTGTTTCTTTTGTGCGCGCAGAACTTTCTATGCCATTTCTGTTTGATTTATTGAAATCCTATCCCTAAGGAAAATCTTAGGAACCCTGTATGTACAATAATATTATATGCTACATAGAAAACATATTGATTCCAGTATCATCTACCTACAATAGATGACATTAAACTAAATTATATTTATAAATCATGTAAATCGCGTTCTTTTCACAAGATAGTAATATTTACAGCAAACATGCCAAAATCCTGACAAAAACATATTATTATTTTATTACCAAAGAAATATAACTATCACAAAGTCTTAAAGAATATTCAACAAAAAATAGGTCTGCAATATTCCTGTCATATTCACAATAGAATATTTCAAAAATCACTTTGAGGGAATATTCCTATAACATGAATATTTCTATAAAGTTATATGGGTACTTAGGGCGCATAGCGTATTCCGTGGGCCTTTTGATGAAGATTTTACGAAACCTGTTTTAATCGATTACTATTGGACCCACCAACATTGTCTAACCTGTTAACAGCTTCAAAAATGCTGCAGTCAAAAAGTAGGGTTAAGTTAGAGCAATGAAGTTTGGCACATATGTTGGCCTTCTCGCAACGTACCCTCGTGTGTCATAAAAAATTACACATGTGGCCCCTAGGGGGCAACAGAGGCCAAAATGTGTTTTTAAACTATTCGTCATACACGTCTGAATCTCAGTCAGTTGGTAGTTCGGACTATTACCTACAAGTTTACTATCTCGATAAAAAATTGCTTGGCTGTTAACAGGGCTCTTAGGTTAGGGGCTAAAGATTTTGTCTATTTCAATTAAAAAATTATATTTCACTTATCTTTCAACCCATATCAACAAAAATGCACCACAGGGAGCGCAGTGGACCACTACTCAATTTTAAATACTCCCAACTTTGCCCCAGCTCCTAGGGCCTCCATAAATGCACATTTAAAACTAATGAATTTGATGTAACAAATATTATGAAATATGGAAATTTTAAACCCCTGGCGCGACTCCTAAATAGAGCCTAAAAATTTTAAATCTCGAACAGCTTGTTCAAAATTTACTACACCAAATCCAGAAAGTGCAAAATTTTTTGACAATAACAAGTTCGAATCCAAACACTTACATTTTAAGAACCTAGATTTTTTACGTCCAACTTTGTCTCAGCCCCGAAGGGCGGCTCGGTCGTCATTTTGTGTATAAGTACCAAAAAATATTTTTACCAGATTTTGCCTCTAAATGCCCCCGAAATGAATCGAAATAATGCTTCAAATTGCCACGAAATGCCATCGGAGTGTACACCAAAGTGTATTACCGAGCCACCCCTTGCTCAGCCCCTAGAGGCTGTACGACGGCAAGATTTTTACCATTTCTATATTCCAGAAAACCACTCAACATGTTCATGAAGTGTTTTCTGGAATATGGAAATGGTGAAAATTAGATCCCGCCCTCTTACAGCCCCTATACTACGACACTTTTCCGAAAAACAGTGGACAGAGTACAGATCGCGCTGATGATAGCCAACGTTCGAAGAGAGCATGGTACTTGAGGAAAAAGAAAAACATTCCTTGATTTTGAAAATATGAAAATCAGCTTCATTGTACTAATTTGAATTTTTCATAAATTGGTTTCACTTTTCGTGGAATGGCTGTTATGCAAGTATAGGTACACGGTAAGACCACTAGTGGAGTAAATTCGTAAAAATAAACTGCAAGGGTATATATTTTACATTTGTCATAGTAATACCTAATACCAAAAGCTAAAATTTCAGTCGAGGATCCATCATTTTCCGGCCCCAGAAACCAAGATGGCGGCTGTCAAAGTTAGGAAAAATGTGTTTTCTACGTTTTCAGAAAAATCAAATCGAAATCAATTGGGTAATAGTCAGGAGGTCCCACTTAATCCAAAAATATAAAAAAGTTGATATATGTCACTTCAAAACAAAATGGCGGTCAGATTTAAAAAATTTAGTTTTTTTTAGATTTTTTCTTTATTTTAAATGATGATCTCTCTTAATATCTCATATGAAAGCTACTGACTGACCTCAACGGAGGTATAAAAATCTATTTTTTTTTGACACAAAAATTTAAAACTAATTTAATTCATTCTGAAAGTGCTTTGGTTTGTACAAAATTGCTAACGTGTTAATTTTAGTCGCGGCCATATTAATTTGGGAATGGCATGTGTCAGTTTTTTTACAATTTTTGAGACAAGCGCCCTCAATTTAGTATAAATTGATATATTGCATGACGTTAGTGTAAATACCACACCATAAGGGGAAAATTACTTTTTTCTCGATAGTTTGGCCGCCATTTTGAATATCAAATGTCAAATCAACTGTTTTTTTAAATTATAGCATTCTGCTAAAATATTTTTTTTTAAATGTTGTCTATAAATTAGTAAGGTCTCTTATATTTTTGATATATCAAGCGCCACCTTTGTACCCGCATATAAACTCTAATCTTTTTTATTGTGAAATCAAGAAGCCGGTAGTATTAGCATCAGAAAAGATAATCACTTAAATAGTCAAAAAAAATCAACCAATCAAGGTGACCAACCGTCCCGGTTTGGCCGGGACAGTCCCGACTTTTAACCATTTATCCCAGGGAAAAAATCCGTCCCGGATAGTCCCGATTTTTCAGCAAAAGTTCCGGTTCGCCTCGGTTTTAATACCACTGTATTTTATAACTTTAAAATCACTGCAATTAAAAAAGCGGATGTTCTCTGCCATCTATAAATTTGAATTGAAACCTTACTTACATTATTTTTCTTTATTAAGTATTTTGGAAAATACATCTTAATATTATTAGGGGTGCATATAAGAAAAAATATATGATATACAATACATTGAATGGCCGGAGTGTCCCGGTTTTGCCCCTTTAGGAGTTGGTCACCTTACATATGTCAACTTTTTTTTATATTTTTGGATTAAGTGGGACATCGTCCCTATTACCCAAGTAATTTCGATGTGATATTTCTGAAAAGCAGAAAACACATATTTTCCTAACTTTGACAGCCGCCATCTTGGTTTTTGGGGCCACAAAATGGGAGATCCTCGACTGGAATTTTATCTTTTGGTATTAGGTATCACTGTGCCAAATATAAAAAAAATATGCCCTTTTTGCAGCTTTCTCTTGCAAATCCCTACGAATTTACTCTACTACACAGTGTAATATAATTTAGGATTAAGACAATGATGTAAGACATTCTAATCATGAATGTGAATGACATGCAACACATACAACGTTGCAATGTTTACCTGGACGGACTATAAGTTCCGCCAGCACTGAACTGGAAGGATTCGTCAGAATTTGATTTACCCCTAAATGCACCGTAGGCACTAATCTAATCCATTCTTTTTCTCTCTTGATCCCACATAAATGAACAAAGAGGAAGCATGGATTAGCTAAACTAATCCGAATATTTTTACGGTGCATCTGGGGGTTAGACCTCAAATGAAAACCATTCAATCTACACTTTTTTGACAACGACAATTTCATTTATGCCCGTGTGCACCACTTCCCCTTACTTCTTCCACTCGTTCAAGTGAAGCTTGAACTGAGGGTGACCCTTGAGATTTACTTGGTTTGCAAAAGTTCCGAATATGTTCCACTTGGAAAAAGTAAGAAAATTATTGGCAACGTGGCAGTTATCTGCATTTTTTTTGTGTTTTTTGTGTGGTGATCATGATTATCACCTGTCAGTTGTCAAAAAACCACGTAAAATTGGAGGTTGTTTTAAATAAAACAAATTTTATTGATGATTTTATTATATGGAGGAAAGAGAAAATAAAATTACTATAATTGGTTAACTATAAAACCTGACTATATATTTATTTAGTACGTTTTGACATCGTACTCAATACGTATTAAAAAGATTGTCTTTTTTTTTTTCATAGAGCATGTTCTCTGTTCCGACAAAGAGCGTGATATATGAAGAACAAGATGCTTGATTTTTGATACGTATTGAATGCGATGTGAAAACATACTAATTATTACACCACCAGACCACAACCCAATACATTTTTCAGTTTCTTTGCAACGAATTTGCAAAAAAAGTGGAATTATGCGCTTAGCGAAAAAACATGATTTTTTTTGGAAATTCTAAACCTTTTGTAAAAAAAAACTTCATCTCATTCTTTGAAAAATCCTTCTTGGAAGGTATTACGTTAATTACAAAGTCTAATTCTTCATCTTCTTCGTCATCACAAACAAATTTCGTTTTAAGCACAGACCACTATTATAATCACAGACAGATTTTAAGGCAACGGAACAGTTTTACAATCTGATTAAATTAATGGCTTTGTTTAAAAACATAATCAAAAAATACCTCATATAACCTCAAAATGCGCTTAAGCCGAAGTAATTCTACGGCTTATCTTAACTGCAGCTTAAGTGCTACCTACATGATATTCCACACCATTGCACACCAAAACCATAGCTTAAGGTCGGCTTACATATCAAGCCGAACCCGTGCACACGGGCATTAGTTTCTGTGTTTAAATATCAGCCGCCATTTTGAAATTAGTTCGTGCGTCAATTTTCGTGGAATTTGGAATGAGCAGTAAGTAGGTAATTCGAGTTACTAAGTTTTGAGAGTGCATCCCAGTAATTAAGAGGGATATAGACTAAAAATATTTTTTTACAATGACGATTGTGTAGACATATAGGTATATGTAGCCAAATAAATGGGGAACTCATTATTTTTACAAAAACAATGACCATTATTAAATTATGATTACAATTAAACATTATTTTGCAATTTAGTTTGACAAGTATAATGTATATTAATAGTTTAATATAATAGTAATATATCCTTTTATAAATTATGATAATGAAATGCCTGTAACCAAACATAATTGACTCTAATAATATGGTAGAATTAAAACATTTTTTTAATTATAATTGACCATTTTCTTTCATTTAAAAGTAACAACAAAATATGTTCAAATAATAATTTTATTAACTAACAAGTCAAGTAGTACAACATTTATTACTTTGCCCATGCTGATAATTCCATTTCAAAGTCATTTTTCGTTAATTTATAGCAATTTTAATTTTCTAAAAATGTATGGTTACATTTTGATGATACGGTACTTTGTGAGAACAATAAAAATTTAATTCGCGAGGATTTCTACTCAAATTTCTTCCTGGAAAATTTTTGAAATTGTGTTGAAAAATGGTGTTAAATACTAATCAATCCAAAAGGAGCCTAAAACATACGCGTTAACTTTATAACAATTTACGACGTTTGGGTACCTCAAACGGCTACAGGCTACTCAATCACCTTGATCGCTTTGTTCGCTTGGTGTCAACAATTCAAAATTCATGCTATTTTTATTTTGACACAAAAACTTATTTCTTTTATGGTTAGACCCTAACGGCCAAATTAATGTCACTGGGAACATGAAGAAACCAAATTTATAAAAAGAAAACACACCCTTAGTACCAAGGGCGTCTTCAGACTTTGGCAAGCCCTGGACAAATTTTTTTTTAAGGGGGAATTTAGTAGTTGTTGCTGTTTTACGCAAAAAAATAATTATTTATATTCAAAATCAAGTCATAAAGTTTTCAATGTGCCGCAGTCGAAAATTTTTACACATTTTTATTGTTGTTAAGCATAACTGTAACAATCAAATAATTTCAACGATGATATAGCGCAGCAGGCAAAATTGTTTGTATATAAATAAATAAAAATATATAAAAATAAAAATAAATAAATAAATATTTAAAAATAAAAATTAATAAAAATAAATAAAAATAAGTAAATACAAATAAATAAAAATAAATAAAAAAATAAATAAAGGTAAATAAAAACAAATAATGATTGCTGTTTCTTAAAATTGTTTGTAGTGTAAGAAGAAAGTAATAAAAAAAGTCGGGTCAACTGTCAAGGCGGGCTGGGTTGAAGTAGAACCTCCAAAATCATGTATTACATGTTGTTGCCAAAAAATTACTAAAATTCAATCAATTACCTGATTTATACGGGCCTCATAAGATGCTTTTTATATAAGGACAGTTTGAAAATGTTGTCTTATAAACACCCCTAAAACCGTTTTAAAGTAAATCGATTTCATTTTAAGGCGATTTTAGGGTGGGTATAAACACTTTAAAAATGCTCTAGCGCATTGCTTCCAACCTAAAGAAATACTTAACCCTGGTTTTACAGGCAGAGATTTCTACACAAACTCTGATCTCTTCTTACTAAAATAATAAAAAAAAAGTGAAGTGGAGTCGTATCTTAGAAAAACTTTGTTGTTGTCAAAAATTGTTTAAATTAAACTAAAATGGCAACAATAAATAACGTAGCAAAACGTTAATGAAATATTTGCCAAAAGTTCTTCAAAAATTTAGCTCTCTTTCCCGTTTTTGATGAAATATAAAAAAAGGGAGGTTGGCTAGCTACAAAGGCAGGGACCGATCGAAAAATCTAATTTAATATCTGCCTATGATTTTGATCGCTTTTCCGTTCTTTCTAAAATATTAAAAAGTGGGTTAGTTGTCTAGGCGAACTGGGTTGGAATGGGATCTACACTTAATTCTAGATTTATTGTCAAAATCTTGTCATAAATGCGCCGCCGTCAAAAATTTTGGGAAAATAAAGCACAAAATGCGATTTTTTAAACGTTCTGAATTCTGTTGCAAAATTTACTTTAAAAATTGTTCAATAAAAAAGGGAGGTGGGTTAGTTACAAAGGTCTTGATCGAAAATTCTAACTTAATATCTACCTATGCGACCAGAATTTTTTGCCGAAAAAGCTAAATTTCTTTCTAAGGCCACCAATTCGAAATATTCAAACATTTAAATCCGTGACCTTAGAAAGAAATTTTAGCTTATTCGTCAAAAAATGGGCCTTTCATTCAAAAAGTATGAATATTACATGACCCTTTTTTAACGTCACTTAGATCAACATCGTTCTAAACTAAAAAGCCTGTTAACTCCTACTGCCTCAGTGCCCTTTAGCCTACTGTGGCTGCCATTTTTATAACCAAATGGACAAGCAAAACATGGATTTTCTGTCAGTTTGGTGTCAATATGGCACCGATCATAGGCCAAAGGATACTAAAACGAAAATGAGTTAACTGGCTTTTTAGTTGAGAACGGTGTTGCTTAGATATATCCTGAGCTAAGGTCACTGATAGAAAAAAAAAGAATCTACTCCTCAATAAAATAATCTTCCAATAAACAGCGGGACGGCCTTTGGCTGCCCCGGGCAATCGCACGGACACCCGGAGCCTGAAGACGCCCATGTAGGTACATGTCCCAACTCTACAAGCGTCGTTAATCTAACTGCCATCACAGCAAACTTCCGGCATTTGTTGGGTAAACAACTATTGCCTTGTCTCAGTTTGAAAAGTGGTATTTCCCGCACGCAAGGACAGAAAGGGCTATGCACTACGACTACATTACGACCAGGCCTCCAAGATCTAATGTACAGTTCACAAATCTACAGGCCTGTTTCATCATTCGTAAAAAATATCCGTTTAGGTAAAAAAAATCATTTTCAAAAGAAGAACCAATCCTGTTTGAAGGAATCTACATACTTACATATCATAACTAGCTGCTCGCCCGTGACGTGGTTCGGGTGTTAAAATTGTAGATTCCCCCCTCCACCTTACGGATCCCTATACAAAACCCGAAACCAAATTTGGCAGAAACATAATTTTTCAGAATTTAAAAGAAAAGAAAATAATCGGTCCTAAAAAAATTGTATTTTTAATAACCGATCCCCACGAATTCAATGCTACATTGCCAGGCTTACGGCAGTGAAGAGTTGAAGTAAGTTGTGATATTGTATTAATTTACCCCCTTTACATTCTTCAACCACCCCCTACCCCCAAATTTCTTCATAAAATTGTACTGTCATCGGACCTATATTACAAACACGAATTGCAAGATTTGATAGACAGTTAGACAGCCAGAAACTGAAAAGTTAAATAAAATCGTTTAATAAAAAAATCCCCGTGTCATCTTCCGAATAGAGAAACTTGTTAACACCGCAATCCAGGGCCTACGGCGCTCTAGGGCCAAATTTATAGTCCGACGTCGAAGGAAGCCTCAAGGTCTCCTTGACGAAGGTGTCCTTCAAGGCGTCCTTTAATCTCTTATTTATAGTCCCTTCCTTCGGGAAGGAATATTTCAAGGTAGGGTTGCACCGGCAACGTCGCAAAAATGATGGTGAGATGGTGCAAATAAACTACTGATAACTTCATTGTTATTATTTTTGGGATTATAATTTTGTTATTTTTAAAATGTTTCAGTTTTTTTTGACAAAAAAAAATGAATGAAAATATAATTTAACAGGAGGGCACTATAAAGGCGAATTCAGAGTTTCGTAAGCGGTATGAGGTATGCGGTAAGACGCAAGGAAAATAAACAATAGCAAATGCATGCTGCTCTTCTTGCGGCTTACGGAACACTGTGAACAGCAACATATGCGTTTGCTATAGTTTATTTTCCTTGCTGTCTTACCTCATACCTCTTACCTTATGGAACTCCGAATCCGCCTTAAGATCCTACACTAGCCAGGAAAAGGTTTTCCTCGCTGAACTGATTCAAAGATATAAGAATACATTGCGGTCATGTTTGAAAAAAGAAATGAAGAACTACTTTGTAAAAGATACTTATATTACTTAGCTACCTACTTGAATACTTCCAGTTCCATAATACTATAGGGTACATAGCAAGGCCAACATTGGGGACACTGGAAGATCCCGGTTGTCTGGGTAAATAAATTTATCTTCGATCATGGGTAGTATAATGTGCAGTGTGTTTCTATATCTGGCCAAAAACTCCTTTTCTATATTCATTATTCATTACAGTAAATTGTAGTAGGTATGTTTTGGCGCACATGCTCGTAGGTAGCTTTTGGTGCCCATGCAGGGACATTTTTATGACCTCTCTGTGTGGGGCCTTGGTAGAAATATTATAATAATTGGGAAATAGAAAAACCCTCGCTGATTTAACATGAATACAATAACAAGGTAAAGAACTCGAAGGGACTTTGCATGTTCCGTGATGATTAGGGACTTTTTCTTCCTTCCGATCAATAAATTCCAAAAAATCAACCATTATTTCCAGGATATCTTAAAAAGCAACAAACAAAATGACAAAAAAACAGTTATCAAAACAAATCCAACAATATTTTTGTTTTTTTAACCTCAAATTCAAGGGTGCCTCTCACGACTATAAATACCAAATTGGACCAAAGGCCTCCTTAAAGGAACAAGGGTGCCTAGCGATTTAAATTTGACACATGCCCAATAGCGATTCGACTGGATTGTCGTTCTGCTCATTTAAGGATGGGGCATATTATTTTCTATCAATTTGTGGGTCGCGTGTTTTTCGTTTCTAGACAATTATTTTCGATACTTTTGTAATTGTAATATTTTAAGCTTCAAGGAAATTATAATCGGTTAAATTATATTTGTGTCTTTCAAGGATCGAGTAAATTCAAATTCTATAAAATTATTTTCGTTCATATTTCGTTTCGGACGTTCTATTTTCTGTTCAATTGTGTTTCGGTTTTTGTAAATTCGGCTTTTTTGTGGGTTACCCACCTTACCACACTTTCATGCCCTTACACCTTCAGCCCCGTAAACCCTTCTGGAATACCTGCTTTGCCTGTGTTTTTTTTCTGTTTTTTTTTTGCTTTAAATGGTCATAACTTTTACTCCCGCTAACCGATTTTGATGAAATAAAGCCTATGTACTCCCCAGGAATCCAAGGAATGCATCCAAATCGGTCAAGTAGTTTTTTCATGATGCTGAAACAAACAGACAGAGAGACAGAAAGACAGACAGAAAGACAAAAAGCCCCCATCAAAAATTAAAAAAAAAAAATCAATGTACAGAAATATACTTTTTAGAGAGTCGAGCCGAGAGTCTAGATATATCATTAAATTCACCATTTTCAGCGAAATAATTTAACACTACGGAAAATAAAGACCAAAAAACCCCTGGAGAGAAGAAGTCATCCCAGACAGGGAACTATGGCAGAGTGAAAACCTCCGTGAACAGTTCGAGGAGAACGCCGTGATTTGCTACACAGACGGGTCCAAACTGTCGGAGAAGCAAACCACAGGATCGGAGGTTTACGTGGAAGACCAGGAGGTTCGAAAGAGCTACCCGCTCGGAGAACAAGCCACGGTCTTTCAGGCAGAGGTGTATGCCATAATAATGGCTGCAACCATGGAGGAAATAAAGAACGGTACGGAGGAGCATGTTTATATATGCTCCGACAGCCAATCGGCCCTAAAGGCACTAAGGGCGCCCAAGATCAACGATGAGATCAATCAATGGAGGAATGTGCGGATGCACTAGAATCCTTGGGAGAGGGCAAACAAGTGACACTTATGTGGTTAACGGGACATATGGGGGTGCCGAGTAACGAGATGGCCGACGAGCTCGCCAGCATCGGGGCAAGCACCCAGTATGTAGGGCCGGAACCACTCCTAGGAACAACCAAGAGGCAATTGCAAAGTCGACTCAATAAATGGGCGAACGATGCCATGACGACCGCTTGAAGAGGAGAAACAGGATGCAGAGAGACCAAGGACTTCGTGAAGGGCCCGGAAGTAGCCAGACAAAAATGGCTTCTGGGGAGATTACGAAGGGACGCTGGTCTGCTGACAGAAATCACAACAGGTCACAACCGACTAAGGAAGCACATGACCCGGATCGCGGTAAAAAATGACTCGACCTGCCGAACTTGCGGGCGGGCAGAAGAGACATCTCGACATGTTATAGCGAACTGCGAGGCATACCAGAGGACGAGATACCAGGTATTCGGTTTCCCGACCCTGGATGAGGAGAACCTGCACACGCTCAAATAGGACAAAATACTGGACTTTGCAAAAAGAACAGTGAAACCAGATGAGCAGAATGCCAGACCAGTGGTGCAGGCGGTGGATTAGGGGCAGGCTCGGGGTAGGGCAGAAAGGGCCCAGGGAGGCCTACTTGCCAGGCTTCGCGCCGCCCCTTCTCTACTACTACTAACACTACGGAAAAGTTGCTCACAACAAATAAAGAATAGCGAGCAAACCCTAAAAAATGTAAGTTGTTTAAATACCATATTCTTTCAGCTGTTTTTAACATTTTCTACTTGTTTGCAATATCAAATCAATCTTAATCCTTAAATTTCGCACAATATTTTGCTGCATTTGGAATTTATCGAAGTTCAATTAAACTTGATAAGTTACACAGGTCACAGGTGCTCTAATATAATACACCAATATCCTTGATTAATTGATTGTTCCGATAATATTACATGTGTGTATTTGTAAAGCTGCCTGACGATTAATTATGTCCAAAACATGCAGTATCGTCTCAAATTGAATATTGAATCAACCAATGCGCATTACTACAATATCAAACACTTGGAGATCACAAATATACAGGGTGTTTCACAACTTATGTCAGTAACTTTTAGAGCGTATTCAATTGCCTGCAAGTAATACAAAAATATATAAAAAAACCACTACGCCGTTTTCAAAAAGCCTCTTCTAAAATGTTTCAATTAGGAAACATTTTTCTTGACTTGACTTTACCACTAAAAGTATGCAAATGATTCGATAAAGTATGATACATATAAAGCGACAAAAACCCCTAATCGCTGAATATTCTCATAACTAAATAAAAAGGTCAAATAATGACATACCTCTATTAACGTAAAGGGACACAGGAATAAATTCAGTAAGCTTCTGCGGTGCGTTGTTGTATTATAACTGGAACACTCAGTATCTTTTTTATTCATGAAAATAAAGGGTAAGTTTGAATTCAAAAATTTCTTGGCAAATTGCAACGAACTTAAGCGCTATAACAACTTTTTTTTGTTCCCCTTGGTATACAGGGTGTGGCAATAAAGATAATTTTTTTAAATAGAATACCCAGTATATTTTTTGATGAATTTTTCAAAAAATTAGCTTTACAAAAATACCAAACACTATTGAAATATCTTTTGTAGTTTCTGAGATATTTGCCTTTAAAATTTTAATAAAATACATCAGAAACGACCATCTGATCAAGCTACATTGCCTTCAATCGTTCTTTTTTTCAAGGCCATTAGATTTTTAAGTTTATAATGTTAAATTTATTTGAAAAGATCAAGCGTAGGAATGCCGTTCCCTCTCGAGGCACTCGTTTCAGTTCGTCTTATAATATACCAAAATTTCAGAAAGCCATAAGCCAGGGATCTTTTTCCTATACCTCTGTTAAACTGCTTAACAAATACTGTGATAACAAAATTATGATTGATTTCCACAAACCAAAACGACACTTTTTTTGCACTCGACACGCGTTTCGCTAACAACGTTAGCATCATCAGGAGACGATAAACAAATTTTTGAAAACGAACGAACGAAACGCGTGTCGAGTGCAAAAAAAGTGTAGTTTTGGTTTGTGGAAAACAATCATAATTTTGTTTTAGTGCAACCAAAGGTTCCAAATTCCCAACATAGTAAATACTGTGATATTAGTAACCTAAAAAATGTTTCATGTGATAAATTTAAACAACATTTCAAACGAATTTTATTGAATGAGAATACCTTGTTAATTTTGTTTTTGTTTTTGTAATTTTGTTTTAGTACTCAATGTTATCTTATTTTAACTAAGCTCACTTTTTATCTTAATTTACATTAAATTTATCTTAAGTAATTTTTTTTTATAATTTTTAATTTATAAATTTTATTATCATGGTCAATAAGTCTACTTTAGGTATTTGTACGTTTTTTTTTGTCGCTACTTTTTTTTTCTTCTTTGCTACTTTTTTACGTTTTGATAAGATATTTAGGTATGTGAAACTTTATATAACATTTTTTTAATGATTTAATATTTTGTATTTACATGCTGGGTTAAGCAAACAGCATTAGCTGAACTTCTTCCAGTCAAAAATAAAGGCGTTTTTATTTATTTATTTATTTAAAATAAAGAACTACATTCATGGCCCACTTGGTAGCTTGATCAGTTGCTCATTTCCAATATATTTTCATTTTGACAATTATTAAAACTTAAACGCAAATATCTTAGGAACTACAAAAGATATTGAAATAGATTTTGATATTTGTGTAAAGCTAATTTAAAAAAAAAATCAAAAATGCAAAAATATACAAGGTGTTCTATTTAAAAAAATTGTCTTTATTGCCACACACTGTATACCAAGGGCAACAAAAAAACACCCTGTATAATAACATATTTTTAACAAAAATTCTTTGATATCCACACTATTTTTATTAAACATTCAATTTTAGAGCCTTGAAGAAGCAAATAAATTTTACGAAACGTTGGTATTTCAAAAAAAGGACGTTTCATTAATAAGATCCCTCAACCCATAAACCTACACCTTCAAAAAAAACAAAAATAGGATCGTGAAACCATTCTACAAATAAATTAAAACATTCGCGGTTTAATTTCCCAAGAAATGAATAGTTGTATGTGATTTTTTACAACAAAACACAAAACAAAATCACTAAAAAAACTAATACTCCGTACCACAACGCGACGTGACATTCAAAACTGAATCAGGTAATAGACACTAGACACTTAAAGTAAATATTTCAACGCATCGGTATCGGTACACGTATCGCGTTCGAAATAAAGCCAAAATACACTACATTTTTGACTTGCTCATGCCATGTTTCGAACGATGCCCGCTTTTTTGACGGGTGCGATGACACAAAAGCTGACAGCAATCGATGCTTACGGATACGTCCATTTCTGTCATCGCACCTTTCAAAAAAGCGGGCATCTTTCGAAACATCGCAGAAACAAGTCAAAAATGTAGTGTATTTTGGCTTTATTTCGAACGCGATACGTATACCGATACCGATGCGTTGAAATATTTACTTTAAGTGTCTAATTAAAGTAAATATTTCTACGCATCGGTATCGGTATACATAACGCGTTCGAAACAAAGTCAAAATACGCTACATTTTTGACTTGCTCATGCCATGTTTTGAATGATGCCTGCTCCTTTGACGGGTGTGATGACAGAATCTCGTCTCGTACGAAAGGATGTACACTTGATTTCAAAAAAAACTCATACATGCATTTTTTTCCTATGCCACAAAATTTAGCTTTCCATTAGTGTATACTATTATAAGGCACCACCAGCTTAGTATGCCTGACAGTTTAAAATTCAGTGTGACATCCTTAAAAATGCCACAGATATAGACCAATTTTTTGATGAGCGTACTGACGTCAGTTTTTTGGATCTCTATTTGATACATTGTTTTAGACACACGTAAAAAGAAGCCATGTCGTTGATTCTGTCAACCGTTACCTTAAATTGACAACAATAAATTATTTGACATGCAAACTGTTGACAACAAAGAAATACGTTTTCAAAGGCAAAAATGACGTCAGTCCTCATCAAAAAGTTGGACTATATCAACATTTACAAAAGTTCAAATTATCACCCATTTTGGAGTACGGATAGGAAAGATGGATCAGGACGACGTTCTGAAGTGCAAGATGAGAGACTTATTGACCATCTCAGACAAAATCCTTTTTCAACGTCGGTTGAAGCAGCTAATGTAACATTATCTCCGGGTTCTTTAGCAGAAGAAGAGTAACGAAATCAGAAGCCTCTTGTCGAGTTGCTGCAAAGAAGCCTTTTCTAACAGAAGAACAAAAACAGGCCAGAGTGATTTTTGCACTAAACAACGTTCTTCGTGAAAATGACTTCTGGGAGAGGGTGGTTTTCACTGACGAAAAAAATTTTCAATCATCTTCAAGCAGCAGGAGAATTTTAGTTTATCGTCCACCAAATTCTAGATTTGAACCCGAATATACAAACCAAATTAAAAAAGCTGAACATTTTTTTGTAAACATGTGGGGTTGGTTTAGTGCTAGAGATTTGGGATTTTTGTGGAGAGTCGAAGGAAGATTAAATAGTGAATGATATATTGAAATCCTTGAAAACGTTATGCTGCCATCTGTACAGGCTTTACATGAAAATAATGACTTCGTTTATCAGCAGGACAACTGTCCAGTACACGCGTCTAATTGTGTTCGCCAATGGTTTCAGAATAATAATATAGAAACACTTCCTTGGCCAGCCAACAGCCCTGACCTTAACCCAATGGAAAATATATGGGGTCGAATCGTTAAAATAATATACCAAAGGAATTGGAGACCACGAAATGCTAAGAGTTAAGCGATGCTATTTATCGCGCATTGGATCAGCTCTCAGAAGACCATCAGTATTTTTAAAATTTAACCTTTTCAATGCCCAGACGTTTGCAGCTTGTAATAGAGAAAAATGGTGATCCTATTAAATACTAAATTATTTATTTTACTTCTTTTTTAATTTAAAATAATTAGTATTAAGTTTACCATCGTTTTTGTCCTAATCCAAGTTTCCTATTCGTCGAATTGTTTTCAATCCAGCGCTGTTTTCATCGTATTATTGTTATTTTATCAACTCCAAAATGGGTTGCCACCCTTTTTATAGAACAGCCTTCGTCCGTTACTCGAGTAATAATTTGATATTGTTCAATAAAGACTTTACTAGTATTATGCAAAATTTAATATAAAAATAAGGTTGCCTATAATTTAAGTAAAAAAATATTTTCCGTTTTAGAGACCTTTTTTAAACAATATGACAAATTGCTGTACTTTTGAAGTTTTTAGGCATTTTAGCTGGTAGTCCGTATATATTATACACTTTTAGGAACGTCAATTTTGTGACTGCATGTATGCATTTTTTTTTAAATCAAGTGTACGTATCGTTGCGGACCCACGAACGTACGCAACGATTTCAATCAGCAGTTCTGTCATCGCACCCTTCAAAAAGCGGGCATCGTTCGAAACATCGCATAAACAAGTCAAAAATGTAGTGTATTTTGACTTTATTTTGAACGCGTTACGGATACTGATGCGTTGAAATATTTACTTTAAGTGTCTATATTGCATAGTTTGTTTACTTCCTGTGGTAAGATACAGAGATAAGAGCGAGACGGGCCACGCACTTTCTTGCTTGATGATTGTTTTTTTATATAGTGTATTATGGGCCTCACAACCGTGACCAACACCGTTCTTAACTAAAAAGCCTGTTAACTCCTACCGCCTCAGTGCCCTTTAGCCTAATGTGGATGCCATTTTTATAACCAAGTTGACAAGTAAAATATGGATTTTCTGTCAGTTTGGTGTCAATATGGCACCGATCATAGGCCAAAGGATACTAAAACGAAAACGAGTTAACTGGCTTTTTAGTTAAGAAGGGTGTTGCCGTGACCTTCGGTCACGCTCACAACTCAGTAACCTTTTAGATACTTCAAATTGACAAAAAATGTCACCGTGAGATTTTGTTGTTGTCATACGCTTACATTGCCCAGCTAAAGGAATTCGAAAAAGCCCAAATTTTGACAACGTTAGACGGTGGTTGGTAAGAATAAGAAGAAAGTATCAAGAAGAAGGAACACTATTTTGAAGACCACCCATTTGCGATGGCCTCAGAGGCGAAAATTGAGGCACATTTTCCTGGATCCATAAGAGCGACGCGCAGACGGATAAGCCGTTCTACGTTAAGAAGTCGCGTTGCTGCCAAGAAAATCTTACTTAGTGCGGAAAAGAAGCAAGCCAGGTTAATTTTTGCACTAAACTATTCACTAACAGAAGAAGAATTTTGTGGTCTTCACGGATGAAAAAATCTTTCAGTCCCACAACGACACAATGAGACACACTTTTGGTATATCGCCCGCCACGAACACGCTATCTCGAAAAATATATTGCTGGGAACGAAGACCGGGCTGGAAGATTTTCCGTGATTGTGTGGAGTTGGATATCGGCGAGAGGACATGGGGCTCTTTTTAGAATCCATGAAAGATTTACGACTGAGGTTTATGTTGATATAATGAGAAATATTATGCTTCCAGAAGCATCCATTCTTCATCCAGAAGGTTTAGTGTATCAACAGGATCACTGTCCTATCCATACCGCACGCATTTCTAAACAGTGGTTCCAGCAAAACAACATCGAGGTTACAGCAAAAAAGTGAACACGAATGCATATTGTCTCCAGAAATTCCAACCACTTAATGGAGCTCATAGTCAGAGGGTACGACGAAGGCATTATTTCAAATCCAAATTTATTTCAAAATTTAGCAGATTCTATGCCACGAAGACTTGCAAACATTATCGAGGCTGACGGGGCAATGACACGCTACTGAAGAAACGTTTTCTTGTTTTTTTTTTGTGGCTGGAAGTGTACTTTGTTTATAAGCTTCAATGTACAGTCGAAGGTGAAGAAAATGTACATTTTTAGATATTATTTTGAAAAAACTTTTGCACAAATTTAAGCAAACTGAATAATCATTTCACACACCGACCAGGGGTTCTATTTTCGAAACCATATTCGCATGCGACTACTTCCGTATCTTCCTATATCATATGGAAAAGAAGGCAAAAGACATGCCGATATGCTGATTCACGGGTAGTACGTGAAAGAATAACCGGTTTTTCATGCGAAACAACACGAATTCCCTCCACCCACTCGGGCAATATTGCGTTAAACCAGTCGAAATCGAACGCGGTCCTCACATACCGGCTTATCTTTCGCCTCTCATTTCACACGGTATAGAAAGAGACTTACATAAAAATTGTCGACTATTCAGTACACGTATCCGGATATTTTCGTATGGATTCGAAAATCGGATCCCAGTATTAGGAATCACGTTTTTTATTTTTATACAAAAATTGTAAAACACCCTGTATAAATCAGTTCATAAGTTTTTATTATTCAAAATAATCATTGGTAACCTTGATGGTTTATATAAATAATCGGGACACAAACCGCGGTCCAATTAAAACAACAGCCAGGTAGAACTTTTTGAGCCTTAATCAAAACATTTATAAATATTTTACCTTTTGCATCAAATTTTAGGTCTCTAATACCAGTTTTTATCTAATTAGGGTCCAAAAAATGATAGTCCCAAAATTTATGTGCGATCTCTTTAACAGTTTCGTGGTTTGTGTCACTTCTGTTGACGTTTCTTTTTCATTTAAAGGCTCCGAAGCAGTTTGTCACCGTTCATTTTCTGTGTCTCAGAAAACTATAAGGGCTCTTAAGAAGGTTGAAAACATGAAAGTCTTTGTATTTGTTTGGCTATGTCTTTTTTTAATTTTATCTAATTAGGAATGAAATAATGTAATGTCCAACTATTTAAATGATTCAATTGTATACCATTCAAACTTAATGTTCTATTGGGTAAAGTAAGATATTTTTTACAACCTTAATATAAAAATAACAACCAAACAAAACTAAACAACAATTTAAATAAAATAAAAATAAATGTACACAAAAAATGCTTTCAAAATATGATCTGAAGGAAGTAGTTATCACCGAAGCCGCATTACCACTTTGGATAGAGATACAATTAAACTGTTCAAAATTCTGCAATCCACAAAAAAACTTGCAAGGCTGTCCCAACAAAAAATACAGCAAGTGACTTGGGAAAAACAGAGAAAAATGGATTTAAATAAAATGGTTGAAATGCAACATGTTTTACAAAGTGACGTTCTAAAAATGCGTGTGAAAACAGCTGACAGTTACTTTTTACACCTTAAAGCTTAGAGCCTATAAATTGATATTAGATAGTGCCGCAATGGAAAAATATTTTTTTTTTGTGAAACTTTCGAATTTTGAAGCTTGCTTATTTTTTATCCGATTTTTTTAGACAGAAACGTACAGAAAAGTTCGGTAATTTTGTTTTTGTTTTTGCATCCGAAATTGGATTTGGTACTACTTCCCTTATTGTCGAAGATTTATTATTAAATTCGCTAGTAGCACACTTGTTTACTGCTTGATCTTTAAAAATGTTTTATTATCCCATATGATTGACTTTCTCCACCTGGTACAGCACCATGAGCCAATGTTACCGATGCATTTTATTTTCTATAGATAGTCCTCAAGGGTCAACCAATTTTTATTTGATGTTGAGTGGGCAATATTGCATGATATTATCTATTTCTATTTAATGTTCTTAAATTATTTTGACATTTTTTTCTTCATTTTATGGAAATCCTCCTCCAAAGTCCGCCTTGGATGCGTCACGCTTGTTGTCACAGCAATTCATAACGATTCGATTTATTTTCTACAAAATTTGATGACCTAAATTTGGCTGGATTGGCTGTTGCACCGCTTCAAGTTACGAGGATAGTTGAACCTTAAGTAGCATGCCAGTTCTACAAAACCCATACGATTTTTTTAGGGTAGTTTTCTAATCGTGTAGAAAACTGTCATTGGTGTCACTTTATTAATTAATAGTTATTTACATACCGAGGAAAAAAAGTGTCACTTTTTCCCTCACGGGTTGAATGGTGGGGAATATGACGTCATACTTACTGTCAAAGTTCTCAACCGAAAGAATAACCGCGGTATAGACCAAAGATAATATTGTTGTTATAATTGATGGCAACAATGCTTTACAAATCGGAAGACTAATGCAACGAACACTTGATAAGGTTCAAGCCTGGTGCCTTAAAGAGGGTCTAAGAGTCAATCCAGATAAAGTCGAACTAGTCCTCTTCACATGAAAGAGAGCTCTGGGCACTTTACCAGAACTTCGACTATTCAATCAAGTCGTTGCATACCAAAGCTCCACCAAATATCTTGGAATCATCCTAGACTCCAAGCTAAATTGGCGAGAGCATGTAGCCAATAAGATTAAGAAAGCCACAAGCGCTCAATATGCATGCAAAAGGGCTTTTAGCACCACGTGGCCACTTCAACCTTTGTATCTACACTGGATTTATACGGCTGTCGTGAGCCTTATCGTGACGTATGGAGCCATAATGTGGTGGCCAGGTACAAAAAAGAAGATCGCAAGGGCACAATTAGACAAAGTCCAGCGGTTACCGTGTTTGGGATTAACATGCGGCATGAGGACGGCACTTACCAGGGCTATTGAAAGGCTCGCAGGGCTGCCTCCTTTGCAACTTTTCATAGAACATTTACATTTGCTCATATAGTCAGTACTGTCTGCTATCAGGTTGAACTCTGCCCTTGTATTGGAGTGCAAACGTGTCTTGACAACTATGGCAAGGCACAACAAGGTCAATCTCCTCTGGATCCCGGGACATGAAGGTGTACCGGAAAGTGAAGAGGCCAATAGATTGGCAAGGATCATCAACCGATCCGGTAGGTCCGGAACCCACACTAGGTATTCAGGCATGTCAAGTCATAACGGCCCTGAAATGTGACTCGGCGTGAAAGGCGCTCTGAGAAGCTCTGGAATAGCAAACAGGGCACGCCAAACTCCTGATTGGTGAGGTGAGCGCCAAAAAAACAAAGTCTTTGCTTCACCTAGAGGGAAACTGTCGACTTAACAAGCACCTGGAGACGCTGGGAATTGCCGAAGGTGCATGGAGGACGAGGAATCGTCCTTGCATATTCTGCTGGAGTGTCCGGCTCTAGCCAGATCAAGAGAGTCGCACATCGGGAACTATCTGCTGGCGATGTAAGAAGGTTGCAGCCCAGAAAAATCTGTTCTTTTGCGAAAGAGGCAGCTGAACCATAAAGTGGGCGTGCAACGGGCCCAGCAAAGTGACCTACGTACACTTGATTTCAAAAAAAACTCATACATGCATTTGCCACAAAACTTAGCTTTCCATTAGTGTTTACTATTATAAGGCACCACCAGCCTAGTATGCCTGACAGCTTAAAATTCAGTGTGAAATCCTTAAAAATGCCACGGATATCAACATTTACAAAGGTTCAAATTATCACTCGAGTTATATAAGACGGCTGGTCTATAAGAAGAGCGGCCACCCATTTTGGAGTTGATAAAATGACGATAATGCGATGGAAAAAGCGCTGGATTGAAAATAATTCTACGGATAGGAAAGATGGATCAGGACGACCAAAAGTAAGTTCTGAAGTGCAAGATAATATAACATTATTTCCGGGTTCTTTAACAACAGTAAATAGAAGAGTAACGAAATCAGAAGTCTCTTGGCGAGTTGCTGCAAAGAAGCCTTTTCTAACAGAAGAACAAAAACAATGAGTGATTTTTGCACTGAACAACGTTCTTCGTGATAATGACTTCTGGGAGAGGGTGGTTTTCACTAACGAAAAAATTTTTCAATCATCTTCAAGCAGCAGGAGAATTTTAGTTTATCGTCCACCAAATTCTAGATTTGAACCCGAGTATAAAAACCAAATTAAAAAAGCTGGACATTTTTCTGTAAACATGTGGGGCTGGTTTAATGCTAGAAGTTTGGGTTTTTTTTGGAGAATCGAAGGTAGATTCAATAGTGAAAGATATATTGAAATCCTTGAAAACGTTATGCTGCCATCTGTACAGGCTTTACATGAAAATAATGACCACCCAGTGACAGTGAAAACCACCCTCTCCCAGAAGTCATTTTCACGAAGAACGATGTTCAGTGCAAAAATCACTCTGGCCTGTTTTTGTTATTCTGTTAGAAAAGGCTTCTTTGCAGCAACTCGACAAGAAGCTTCTGATTTGGTTACTTTTCTTCTGCTAAAGAACCCGGAAATAATGTTACATTAGCTGCTTCAACCGACGTTGAAAAAGGATTTTGTCTGAGATGGTCAATAAGTCTCTCACCTTGCACTTCAGAACTTACTTTTGGTAGTCCTGATCCATCTTT
The DNA here is from genome assembly GCA_963921995.1 of Oxystoma pomonae. Lineage (NCBI taxonomy): Eukaryota > Metazoa > Arthropoda > Insecta > Coleoptera > Brentidae > Oxystoma > Oxystoma pomonae. The sequence goes on along the minus strand of OY998166.1, from coordinate 71,317,376 downwards.
TCTATCCGTAAAATTATTTTCAATCCAGCGCTATTTCCATCGCATTATCGTCATTTTATCAACTCCAAAATGGGTGGCCGCTCTTCTTATAGACCAGAGGAAATGTTGATATCTGTGCCATTTTTAAGGATGTCATCTGAAATTTAAGCTGTCAGGCATACTAAGCTGGTGGTGCCTTATAATAGTATACACTAATGAAAAGCTAAATTTTGTGGCATAGGAAAAAATGCATGTCTGAGTTTTTTTTTTAAATCAAGTTTACATGGGAATTGTTCCACCCGCATTTCTACTTGCATTCACTCATTCATTCATTCAGACCGAAGATAAGTGATTCCAGACTGAAAATCACAGAACTAAAAGGATCCTTAGGGCAATAGGAAGATTGACATGTATCTACCGTTAATGTCGATTAATAATTTTCAATTATTATTCCACAAGGCACGAAAAATGGCGCGTGTTGCATTTTCTACAGGACGTGGTGACCTTACCTTGGCTACACTTGTAGTGTAGTTCACGTTCTTAATTGGCTGTTGCACCGCTTCATCAGAGGTCAATTGAAACTCGATTTTTTAGCATAGTTTTCCAATAGAATAGAAACTTTCATTAGTGTCACTTTATCAATTAAAAGGAGTTTACTGCTAATGTCGCTTATTATAATAATTTTCAATTATTATTCCACAAGAGACGTGCCCATTTCACACCATTCCCAGGTGGATTCTTTGCGCCGCGTTCGCCGTGCAAAAATCCGTAATAAAAATAAATAATTCATGCGTCGCGGGGATGAGAAGAGGTGATATCAAAACTATAGTTGTTCGACATGTGTTTTTAGGGCCATTCGGGCAAGAGTTATGTCGTTTCGCGGCGGGAATATCATCGCTCGGAGATCTGAAAATACACGTGTCGAGCGATCTTCTGCTCGTCATAACCAGATATGACGAGATTGGCGTTACAAAAAGCGTCAAATGCCTCCCTTGTGTGAATTCTGCCGCCTGTTGATCGCGCCGTGTTTTGCTGAAGGCCTTAAAACATCGCTCGAAAATAAATCTCAAACTGCAAGGATATAAAATATTATTTGTCTATAGGTTTTCGGCTTTTTCGCTTTGTCAATGACATCGTAGGGCTATAACGAGCACATCTGAGACATGTTTTTAGGTGTTATGGAGAATGAACACTGATCATTTTTGTTCACCATTGAACATTAATTTTTTTAGAAGATAGACTGGCGTTTATTATGTGCCAGCCAAACAAAAACCTGGATGGTAGGGGAGACCGGGGCATTATTATTTCCCAGTATACTACGCCGTCGATCTGACAACGTCCCCACATAGCAAAATAATGTCCACCGTATATATTTTGTATATACTTTTATAAGATAGAATAATCTATGGTATATTTTCGTATATCCACTGCATGCCCACATGAATTTTTTATTTATAATGGGACTTCCCATCCATATCCTACATGGACATGTCCAGATGGCCACGAGATTAATTTATGGTATATTTTCGTATATCCACTGCATGTTCACATGAATTTTTTTTTATACTGGGACTACCCATCCATTACAGGCTCAATCGAACCCGGGACCTTCCGTGCGGCAGGCAGATTAATGAATATATCTACTGCATATTCACCAAATATGGATATGGATATACAGTGGATATTTATGAATATGCAGCGTATATATTGATATACACAGCATATCTATAGCAAATAAAATTCATGGAAGTTATATCAATGTATCCCATTATAAAAAAAGAGAAGATCAAAAGATCTTTGCAGGTAAAAACGAAAATTCAAAATTGGATGAGTATCCTACAAGGAACACACACAAAAGACCAAAGCGAAAGGAGAAACAATTAAACGATGTTTCGCCCGGTGTGACCAGCGTGGGCTCGTCAGTGAATTCACTAGTCACCCTCAATCGCCATCGTTCCGCATGGTACTAATTATAAGTCACCTGATAAAGGTTCGTCCTGGCGTGTCAATCTTTCCAATTGGAATATGCTCCTCAGACAATTAAAACAAGAAGTTAAACTTCCAAATCAGTTACATCAACCGAAAAGAATTTAAAAAAGAGAAGACCAAAAGATCTTGGGAGGAAAGAACGAAAATTCAAAGTTGGATGAATGTCCCACAAGGAACACACAAAAGACCAAAGCGAAAGGAGAAACAATTAAACGATGTTTCGCCCGGGGTGACCAGCGTGGGCTCATCAGTGGATTCACTAGTCACCCAGTCACCCTCAATCCAGACATTATTTAACACCATCGCACACTCTGACTTCCAATTCTGAATCACTCACAAATAGGCATCGTTCCGCATGGTACTTATTATAAGTCATCTGAAAGTCATCTGATACGGGTTCGTCCTGGCGTATCAATCTTTCCAATAGGAATATGCTACTAAGACAATTAAAACAAGAAGTTAAACTTCCAAATCAGTTACATCAACCGAAAAGAATTTAAAAAAGAGAAGTCCAAAAGATCTTGGGAGGAAAGAACGAAAATTCAAAATTGGATTAGTGTCCCACAAGGAACACACAAAAGACCAAAGCGAAAGGAGAAACAATTAAACGATGTTTCGCCCGGGGTGACCAGCGTGGGCTCGTCAGTGGATTCACTAGACACCCTCAATCCAGACATCATTTAACACCATCGAACACTCTGACTTCCAACTCTGAATCACTCACAAATAGGCATCGTTCCGCATGGTACTTATTATAAGTCATCTGAAAGTCATCTGATACGGGTTCGTCCTGGCGTATCAATCTTTCCAATAGGAATATGCTACTAAGACAATTAAAACAAGAAGTTAAACTTCCAAATCAGTTACATCAACCGAAAAGAATTTAAAAAAGAGAAGTCCAAAAGATCTTGGGAGGAAAGAACGAAAATTCAAAATTGGATTAGTGTCCCACAAGGAACACACAAAAGACCAAAGCGAAAGGAGAAACAATTAAACGATGTTTCGCCCGGGGTGACCAGCGTGGGCTCGTCAGTGGATTCACTAGCCACCCTCAATCCAGACATCATTTAACACCATCGAACACTCTGACTTCCAACTCTAATCACTCACAAATAGGCATCGTTCCGCATGGTACTTATTATAAGTCATCTGATACGGGTTCGTCCAGGCGTATCAATCTTTCCAATAGGAATATGCTCCTAAAACAATTAAAACAAGAAGTTAAACTTCCAAATGAGTTACATCATCCAAAAAGAATCTAAAAAAGAGAAGATCAAAAGATCTTGGGAGGAAAGAGCGAAAATTCAAAATTGGATGAGTGTCATAGCAAAATAATGTCCACCGTATATATTTTGTATATACTTTTATAAGATAGAATAATCTATGGTATATTTTCGTATATCCACTGCATGTCCACATGAGTTTTTTATTTATAATGGGACTTCCCATCCATATCCTTCATGGACATGTCCAGATGGCCACGAGATTAATTTATGGTATATTTTCGTATATCCACTGCATGTTCACATGAATTTTTTTTTATACTGGGACTACCCATCCATTACAGGCTCAATCGAACCCGGGACCTTCCGTGCGGCAGGCAGATTAATGAATATATCCACTGCATATTCACCAAATATGGATATGGATATACAGTGGATATTTATGAATATGCAGCGTATATCCACGTATTGATATACACAGCATATCTATAGCAAATAAAATTCATGGAAGTTATATCAATGTATCCCATTATAAAAAAAGAGAAGATCAAAAGATCTTTGCAGGAAAAAACAAAAATTCAAAATTGGATGAGTGTCCTACAAGGAACACACACAAAAGACCAAAGCGAAAGGAGAAACAATTAAACGATGTTTCGCCCGGGGTGACCAGCGTGGGCTCGTCAGTGAATTCACTAGTCACCCTCAATCGCCATCGTTCCGCATGGTACTAATTATAAGTCACCTGATAAAGGTTCGTCCTGGCGTGTCAATCTTTCCAATTGGAATATGCTCCTCAGACAATTAAAACAAGAAGTTAAACTTCCAAATCAGTTACATCAACCGAAAAGAATTTAAAAAAGAGAAGACCAAAAGATCTTGGGAGGAAAGAACGAAAATTCAAAGTTGGATGAATGTCCTACAAGGAACACACAAAAGACCAAAGCGAAAGGAGAAACAATTAAACGATGTTTCGCCCGGGGTGACCAGCGTGGGCTCATCAGTGGATTCACTAGTCACCCAGTCACCCTCAATCCAGACATTATTTAACACCATCGCACACTCTGACTTCCAACTCTGAATCACTCACAAATAGGCGTCGTTCCGCATGGTACTTATTATAAGTCACTGGATACGGGTTCATCCTGGCGTGTCAATCTTTCCAATAGGAATATGCTCCTAAGACAATTTAAACAAGAAGTTAAACTTCCAAATCAGTTACATCAACCAAAAAGAATCTAAAAAAGAGAAGATCAAAAGATCTTGGGAGGAAAGAGCGAAAATTAAAAATTGGATTAGTGTCCCACAAGGAACACACAAAAGACCAAAGCGAAAGGAGAAACAATTAAACGATGTTTCGCCCGGGGTGACCAGCGTGGGCTCGTCAGTGGATTCACTAGACACCCTCAATCAGAACATCATTTAACAACATCGAACACTCTGACTTCCAACTCTGAATCACTCACAAATAGGCATCGTTCCGCATGGTACTTATTATAAGTCATCTGAAAGTCATCTGATACGGGTTCGTCCTGGCGTATCAATCTTTCCAATAGGAATATGCTACTAAGACAATTAAAACAAGAAGTTAAACTTCCAAATCAGTTACATCAACCGAAAAGAATTTAAAAAAGAGAAGTCCAAAAGATCTTGGGAGGAAAGAACGAAAATTCAAAATTGGATTAGTGTCCCACAAGGAACACACAAAAGACCAAAGCGAAAGGAGAAACAATTAAACGATGTTTCGCCCGGGGTGACCAGCGTGAGCTCGTCAGTGGATTCACTAGTCACCCTCAATCCAGACATCATTTAACACCATCGAACACTCTGACTTCCAACTCTGAGTCACTCACAAATAGGCATCGTTCCGCATGGTACTTATTATAAGTCATCTGAAAGTCATCTGATACGGGTTCGTCCTGGCGTATCAATCTTTCCAATAGGAATATGATCCAAGACAATTAAAACAAGAAGTTAAACTTCCAAATCAGTTACATCAACCAAAAAGAATCTAAAAAAGTGGAGATCAAAAGATCTTGGGAGGAAAGAGCGAAAATTCAAAATTGGATGAGTGTCCCATAAGGAACACACAAAAGACCAAAGCGAAAGGAGAAACAATTAAACGATGTTTCACCCGGGGTGACCAGCGTGGGCTCGTCAGTGGATTCACTAGTCACCCTCAATCCAGACATCATTTAACACCATCGAACACTCTGACTTCCAACTCTGAATCACTCACAAATAGGCATCGTTCCGCATGGTACTTATTATAAGTCATCTGAAAGTCATCTGATACGGGTTCGTCCAGGCGTATCAATCTTTCCAATAGGAATATGCTCCTAAAACAATTAAAACAAGAAGTTAAACTTCCAAATCAGTTACATTAACCAAAAAGAATCTAAAAAAGAGAAGATCAAAAGATCTTGGGAGGAAAGAGCGAAAATTCAAAATTGGATGAGTGTCCCATAAGGAACACACAAAAGACCAAAGCGAAAGGAGAAACAATTAAACGATGTTTCGCCCGGGGTGACCAGCGTGGGCTCGTCAGTGGATTTACTAGTCACCCTCAATCCAGACATCATTTAACACCATCGCACACTCTGACTTCCAATTCTGAATCACTCACAAATAGGCCTCGTTCCGCACCTGATACGGGTTCGTCCTATCGTGTCAATCTTAAAGATAAGAAACCATGGCAAAGAAGCTATTTATGTTTTTGGGAAGGCTGAGGTAAGAAAAAACTACAACAAACAAAAACCATACAACTTTCTTTTTATCTGGGGTTAAATTTTTCCGAAGCTAGCCAGTGTACCGATACGTCGCGCGTAATTCGTGTCGTACGTTTGGAAGATACTGCGCATGCGTACTCGTCCAAAACGTACGTTACGTCTAAATACGTGCCGTGTCCTTAATATCACAAGGTGCATTTCCTTAACCGCGTTCCAGCTAAGCAATCACGCTCTTTTTTGAACTTAATCGGTATACAGTGTGTGCCAATAAAGACATTTTTTTTAAAAGAGAATAACCTGTATATTTTTGCATTTTTGATTTAAAAAAAAAATAGCTTTACAGAAATATCAAACACTATTTGTTTTTTTAGTTCCTGAGATATTTGCGTTTAAGTTTTAATCATTTTAAAATTTTAAAAGCAAATATCTCATAAACTACAAAAGATATTTAAATAGTGTTTAGTATTTTTGTAAAGCTAATTTCTTGCAAAATTCAAAAATGCAAAAATATACTGGGTATTCTATTTAAAAAAAAATTAGCTTTATTGCCACACTTCGCTTCGCTGCAATTTGCCAAGAAATGTTTGAATTCAAACCTACCCTTTATTTTTATTAATAAAAAAGATACTGAGTGTTCCAGTTATAAACAAATACCCTGTACCTTTTTAAATAAAGTAGGCCTTTTAAAAAATAAAGAAACTCTTACATTTTTGGAATGTGCATTGCACCAAAAATCTTCTTTTTACTATTTTATAGACAAAGAAAAAACATTATTTTGATCGCGGTCAAAAATGTGTTCGTCTTTGACCAATTTTTGATTGCCGCAACCAATTGCTTAATACCGGTTTCCAACCCGTTATCAAACTATGGTTTGAAGATCGCGAATATTCGGTAACTTCCGTGTGGCCTTTCTATAAAGCTCAGACCCCTGTCACAATTAAAGGTGGCCGCTCATGTTGCTATTTTTACAAGCTTTTATTTAACTTGCAATATATCTATGTATACCGGGTGTCTCAAGGTGAGTAACTTATTAGAATATTTTGGGAACTATACAATGGAAACTTTTCAGACTTTCTATTCTAACATAAGTCCGTGTAAACTATCTTTGTGAAATACTCTCATATTTGCAGTGTTGCCATTTGCAGGAAAACTTGGCAACAACTTTCTTATTTTAAATTGAACACCCTGTATATTTTAACGTTTTTGGATTCTGCAAAATATATTAGGTACATTTTATGTATAATATCCTATACCTATGTTAAACTGTTTTTAAAATATTGACAGGTGAATATTGACATTTTTATCTTTGACAGCCTGCAACATCGAAACGTTTAAGGATAGAGCAAAACGGTTTTCACATTCCTTACTTGGTTTTTCACAAGTTATCATTTTATACTATTTTTAACCCAGGGTTAAACTAACCATGGGATATTTTAACCCTGGGTTTAGATATAAAACGATAGCTTGTGAAAAAACAAGACAGGAATGTAAAAACCGTTTTACTCTATCCTTAACCGTTTCGATGTTACAGGCTGTCAAAGTTAAAAAATGTCAATTTTCACCTGTCAATATTTTAAAAACAGATGATAGGTATAGGACATTATACATAAAATGTACCTAAAATATTTTGTAGAATCCAAAAATTCAAAAATATACAAGTTTTCCTGCAAATGGCAACACTGCAAATATGAAAGTATTTCATAAAGATAGTTTACATGGACTTATGTTAGAATAGAAAGTTTAAAAAGTTTCCAATGTATAGTTTCCAAAATATTCTAATAGGTTACTCACCTGGGACACCCGGTATGTGTAACGAACTAGATATGTTTGTTCGGGTGGAATCTTGCAACTTAATTTTGCATACTTATATATTGTGGTGACAACACAACAATAAAGTGTGATGAAATTGACAGCTCCCCCCTACTCGAAGGGGGTGGAGAGGTGTACAGTTGAAGTAAGCCCAATTTCGTTGAAATTTGGTGTGTTGGGGATGGAAATAACGAATTTCTCATCATATTTTGAAAATTTAATATATCTTGCTAACCAATTTTAACTAACTTATACACATCCGATTGCTTTCAAATTTCGCATGCATTTATAGTTCCGGCGACAATACAATAATATGTCATTATTAGGCACCTCCCCCCTACGAGGAGAGTGGACGGGGAAACATGTAAGTGGTTTTTCTTTGGGAGGGGGGCTTTTAGGGATAATGAATACGAATTTTTGATCAGATTTTGAAAATTCAATATGGCGGATTCCGGTGAAATACAATAATAATGTATTCTCAGGTACCCACCTCTAACGAGGGAAGTGGAGGGGGAAAAAGATTTAGTTTGTTCGATTTGCTCAAAATTGGCATACAGGGGTTTTTAAGGAGGGGGATTATGAATTTTTGATCAGATGTGAAAATTTCAATATGGCGGGTTCAAAATGGAATCATCAATGTGACCGATATACGATACCTAAAGTTAAATTTTTTTTAGTGTTTTTGTGCCCATCACTTTTATTATGGTAGGCTTGTTTTATTTTTACATAAGTCACTAAAGTCTTATCAAAATTTTAGAAGGATGCCGCTTACCCTTTTGGGGATAGGTGCACCTATGTTGGAACGCGGCTCTTGTTAACTGAAATGGTATATTATTATTCAAGTCACAAATAACAGTTGACATCTGTTATATGTTTTATCCAGCGCTGCGCATATAAAAACTGAAAATATTCTTTGCAACTGTTTCGAAAACTCGCGCGTACGCTTGCGGCCGCACATCCAGCTGACAATCGACAATTTTCTTGTCACCTCGATTAATATCGTTTTATTTATTAGGATCGGAAACATTTTTGTCTGTTAATATCCTTTTATTTGTTTTTGTAAATACGATATTTAGGGTGTAAAATCTTACCTATTATATAGGGTAGACCACAAAATTTGAGTCCTTTTGAACCCCCTGCTGACTCTTGATATAGACATCCAATTATGACATTTTTGGAGTTTATAAAAAGATAAAATATTTCAGGTTTAAGTTGAAGTTTGACACACAGAACTAGAGATATTTAAACTTTTGGGGGTAATACCACTAGAGCTTTCAAATTACCAATAACCTGATCTGCATTATGAAATTTTTTGTCGCTCTCCAAAATTTTCTCGAGTTTTTTGTGTCTACTATGATGTATTAAATTCTAATATGTCCTCGGTTTCTCCCTATCATCCATCAGTTTTTATATATATATAGAATGGAGAATATAAAATACGATGAATTTTTAAGGATTAAAAAAAACAAAAGCACCTTTTTGTAAAATATACTTCACATTGTATCGAAAAAAGGATAAACACAGTCAAATAATGTATGTTGTTTTTTTCGCTTGTATTGGCCAAGATCGGTTTCTCGTTTAAGGTTTCAACAGTAGTCCGCTAGCATATTTGGGGTCCATTTTCTACTGTACCGCTGTGGTGAAATGTTTCGCCGTGCTCGTCTGAAACTGCATCCAAATTGTCAGGAAAGGATTCCAAATGGGAAAAAGGAAAATGCAGCTTAAGTGACATATTGCAACCCAAGGCCATATAAGATTGGAGTTCTTTTGTAGTTGTCCAACTTTTGGTGATCTATACATACATTTTTGAAGGCAGCCCGTTCCCTTTTCTCTTTTCCTAAAAGTGTAGTTTCATCCTTAAAATTTTTCATATTTGAGGCCCAACGAACATTCCTTCTTTAAGATTTGCCTCACTTATATGCGGGAATTTCCGTCTCAAATAAAGGAACTTTCAGAGGAGGTAACTAAACTTTCTGTTGTTCTACTAAAGGTTCATTAGGAACGTTTTTCTGGTCCGACACAATGTAATGGCCAATCTTTAACTAAAAATTCGCATAAAAAACCACAATATTTTGTGAGGGCACTCTGCAGTACTGTGAGCAGTGCAATGATCGTAGTATTTTTATGCTTCGGAGTAATATGCGCATGTCCTGGTAGGTTTATTTCGTATTTACAGCATGACCAACGGGAACTAATGGCCGTTCGTTTCCAGTAAACAACAAAACTGCCTTTAGACTTGTGTTCGAAGAGTCAATAAGTAGTCGCCACTCGGTAGGTACATAGGAAAGGCCAAGTTTACTCATTAAACCTGAATTATCCTAACCTTTGAGAAAAATACGGCCAGCATAAACTGAAAACGTGGAAATTTTCACGAGATCCAAGCAGTTGTGCCTATGTTTGGAAAAGATCTAAATCAAGAACTACCTCTTGAAAACTTGGACCTGCTTCCTGCTACTGTGTCAAAATTATCTGGTTCATCCGAGGGCTCATCCAGTAGTAGTACTGGGGTAGTACCCTATGTTCACTGTAATGTAATGTACACTTGATTTCAAAAAAACGCATACATGCAGTCACTAAATTGACCTTTCTAAAAATGTATAATATATTGGGAAATCAAAATAAGCAAAGCGCCCTCTAACCTAAAGCCCCCAACTATCCTTAAGCCCCCGATACCATGGCAACTGCAGGTCTTTTGTCAACAAGGCCCACAGTAGGCAGAAGGGTATTTTTACGTTTTCTGACAGAAAACCATTCGAGGTTATGTTTATCTTTCAAAAATATTTTTTCAAAAACGAATATGAAACTACTCCGCGTGTGCGGACGCCCGCCGAAAATGGACCTATGAAATGGCCTAGCGCTGCGCGAACATTACCGCGAGTTTATCAAAGAACCAAGAGAACTTTACTGGCTCGTTGGAATTACTAGGAATTCGCCTAGAAACATTCCCATAACTTCACATAATTTTGTTTTTATTTTGATTCAATTTTTTTTTAATTTAAATTATTGCGGCATAAGTTATGTGCAAGTTTACTAGTGAAATCTTAGAGGCCTAAGGATATATTTTAGATCCCAACAGCAGTTTCAAAAACACACGGATACTTGAGTATTAACAAAACAGGTCAGTAAAGCTCCATTTAGAGGTTGAAGAGACTCCTTGATGCTCCTGTTTAAAATAGAATATGATTATTTCGTTTAGCGTCAGCAGCCGATTTTTAAATCTGCATGCTTTTTAAGTTAACCTGTTGTCCTTAAATCAGTGGTAACAGCTAGCAGGAGTGTTTCAAATTCAATTATAAATGCACTTGTAAATGCAACCTTAAACACTAAACCCAGTTACTTTAATATGTAGTTGGGTAGCGTTTTTTTAGCAAGTAATTCTGCAATAAATGGTTTTTTTTTATTTTAGTATTTTACTCGGTTTTTTTTTATGAAAAAAATCTTGTATGTAGGCACTGACTAGGGTCCCTAAAGTTAAAATTTATGAGCGCTGGAATTGCTAAAAAGTGCTGGGTTGGTTTGAGTTCAGGATTTGGGTGGTTTAGTTCCCGCTTTAGTTTAAAAAAATTAAAAAAGTTTCATCACTGGTAAATTTGAACTTCCTAGAGGCTCAGGTAAGTGATAAATAGGTATCTAAAGAAAACTGTTTACTACACTAATACCGTTTAGCCTTAATATATTAAGTGAGCAGCATGAAATAATACTGTGGAAAATTTTACTGATAAAAAGTTATTCTTAGGGCCAGTTTCTCAATAGCGGATTATCATTAACTCGCGAGCTATAAATCCCAGTTTTCTTGCTGTTTTTAAGACAATATTTTTTTTAGGTTAACCCTGAAGTAAGGTAACTTACCCTCACCTTGAAGCCCTGGTTATCCTGGAGTTAAATTTAACCTGATTTTTAAAGATTTTTACTAGGTTATGTTGCTCGAGTTAACACAAACTCGCTTTTGAGAAACCGGCCCTTAGTCTCTCTTGTTTTTTTAATAAAATAGGTTAGTGACTTGAAAATTGGAGAATATTAATCAGGAAAAATTCTTTAAAATATAAATAGTTGCTCATTCATCTTTCAAATAAATTAAATACACAAGATCAAATACTATGTGTGTATGTCATAACTGGTGTTTAGTGAACACTTCTATGAAAGTTGAATCATGCACTGTGAACCTGCTTAGATTTTGAAACTCATAACACAGGAAAATAAAACTGCAGATTAGAAAACTTTATTTACTTTGGCTTGATACTTTTGTCTCTAACTTATAACTTACATAACAAAACCAAACCTCTGCTTCTGTAACTAAAAAATTATTATGCAAAAAATCTTTTAAACAGTTTATTAACATGTGCCACTCAAGAGAAAATTTTTAAGAAATATTGGTTGTCCTCGCCTAAAGTGCAAAATATAGAAACAAAATTTAGAGATAGAATATTTCTTGTTATTTTTATTGTTCTTTTAGGAGCTGTATATAATAACAAAACATATGGAGCAGTAGATATTTAGGCAACTACCTAAAACGAAAAAGAAGAAGATTCTAAAGTGCCACCACCCAGAGAAGAATAATAATCTATAAATTAAAAAGTCTACAATTTGTACCCAAACATACAGAGCGGTGGATATTTTGCCAACTAAAATGTATAGCAAAACAAGATGGTTCTATAGAATCAGCACCAAACAAAGAATAATAATCTATAAACTCAAAGTAAGTTTTTGCTTCTGATTTCAATTATATTTGGTAAAACTTCCTTAAATAAACAAATGTTATTATAGTCTAGATCCGATATCAAAAATTAATTTAACTCTTATTGTTTATTGCAAATTTCCTGGACCTATTTCTAGACATATTTTGAGCCTCCCCTCATCTATTTCAATTCCATTAGGAAATACAGAAAAACTATACACAAAGAACAAAACAGAGAACAATTTTGAAGGGGGAGACTCACAGATACTTTTTGGCTAAAAAAGGGAAAGGTCTTTTAAACGTCTTTAATATTAATTATGTCAAAATTTTAAAAAGCTAGGATGACTGGTGTTTAAGATATTTGCTTTTAAATTTGGTATGGAATGAAGAAAAGGTTTGAACCTTTTCAGCGGATCAGTTTGACCACCAAAATTTACAGAATAAAAGTATGCTTATTTGGATGGTATGTTTGAGAAAACAATCAGAAAAAAATCATGAAATGTTTATTCCCTTTTTTATTATAAAAACTGTAACTTTAAAACCAACATTTTTTCTTGACTTTTGTGCAAGAAATTGTTGATTTGTCGCTTCTTGGGAAATTTAAACTTAATGTCTTGCATGTTTGTAAAGCAATTTAAACGATCTTAAGATGTCATTCGAGCCATTTTTTTTATATAATTTCTCCTGGAAAAACTCATATCCCTCAAGTCACCCCCAAAAAGCCTGTTTATGGAAAAAAATATATTAAAAAGTAATTTCTAGACTACTAAAATTGTATAATGTTTTTCAAGTGTTCACCAAATACTCAAAAACACCTCTGTTATGTTTTCGTTGAACATGAATTTGAATTATTTCAAGCATAAGTCAAGGTGTTAATGGGCTTTTTTCCATGTTTGAAGGGAGCGCTTGATAATAAAGGTTTTTTTGACGGATTTTGGTAGCTAAGGGGGTCTATTTTACAAATCCAAGTGATGAAACTCTGGCTCCTTTGGGAGAACTTCAAAAAATAAAACATAATATAGGTACCATAAGGGTTCTAAGCACAGATTTAACAGTAAACATTTTTTTAAATAAACACATCAAAAATGGACTATATATAAATCCATTTTTGTCGGAATATATACTTTTTTTGACACCCCAAATATTCCAGATGGCGATGACGGCGACTTAAAAGCACAAAATTTTGATGAGAAACTAGATCAAGTACACACGTATAATACATTAAACTCGATTTTTTAGAATGAAACATTTTTTGGGAATAATATAATTAAGGTTCCTAAGGGCAAAAAGAATCGTAAATGACAAAAAAACTGGTGACCTCAATTAAGAAATTTTTGGATCAACTGAATTCATTTTTGGTGTAAAAAAAAAATTTTAGGGGTAATTTAAGGGGCCTAAGGGTGAGTTTTAGGGGTAAAGTGGTAAAAACAACATACTATTGATAGAAAGACATCACTTTGGAGATTCTGGGGTTAACTAAATTCATTTTGGAGTTTAAACAGTTTTTAGAGGTAATGTAAGGAGCCTGAAAGGGCAAGATAAAAAATTATTGGTGTAAAAGATATGTGATATATTGATTTAGGGGTTTTTTGAGTCTTCCAAAATTAATTTTGGTGTTCCAATTATTACAATAGGGATTCAGACGAGGATTTAGAGGTAGTTTTAGGGAAATATATCGATTTGGATATTTTTAAGTCTTCTAAAGTTATATATATCTTAAGAGGTAATATAAGTTTGGGCTGGGTCCCAAAATTTTGTCCGAAGATCCTTCTATTATCTCCAGAATTTTTTTTTATCCAAAGTGATATCAGTGGATCCCAAAACCCTCAATTTGATATATCATATGTCTGTATTTGATCTGGTTTCTTCTAAAATGTTTGTGTCCCATCTTAAATATTTTGAGTTTTACAAGGGTATCACAGTGGCATTAATCGGATTCATAAAATGTACACCTGTACCAATTAAAATCAACTAAAAAAACTGAAATTAGTCAACCATGCATGCAAAATGTTTACTTTTAAAACTGCTACCAGAACCCTTAGATACTTCTAAGAATTTTTAAATCACATAAATGGATTACAGTAAGGCAAAAACCCCTGAATTGATGTATCAGATGCCTATATTTTGTTTTCTTTTTTTTATTAGTTATTTTTAAAAATTGGTCACCACCTTGAATATCTGGATTCAAGTTCCCCAAAATCAGTAAAAAAATATCTGTTATCAAGCTCTTTCTTCAATTTTGTTGTTTTCTCTAAAGAAAATATTTTTTTCAGTTCATACACTTATACTTTTTTTTTCATTTCAGAACTTAACCACGTGAAGCCTGATATTTGAAACTACAGCTACTAGTTTGCGGTTCCAAAGAAGGAAAAAATAACATGTTATTCTTTTCTTTTTTAAGTTAGATTTAATTTAAATGATTATTAATAAGTATTTTTGAGGCACGCGGTCCTGAGACGTAAAACAGAAATGCCCACATGTGGGCATGGGCAATGTGTTAATAGGAGGGTGTCACATTCTAAACACCAAATAGATTTAATTATGTTTTACATTGAAATATTTATTATACTCCATTCCAAATTGTTGCAGACCAGTTTTTTGACACTGACAATGACAGTTCCATTTAGCTTCGGTGTTTAATTATCAGCCGCCATATTGAAATGGGTCCGGAGAATTTGGAATGGGGTGTATATGTAAAAATGTAATTTTTCAGCATATTTTTTAAAATTTTATTATATATAGTTAATTAAAATTCCTAAAAATATTTCTACGACACAAAAAAACTATAGTATTCTACCCATATAGTTGTTATTGTTCTGTGAATAACTAAAATGTATAAAAATTGTATTGTTCATTCTGGTAGTTTTCTTGCCTAAATTCCAAAATCTGAAAATAAAAAAAATTAGAGGTAAACATTTGTCTAATTTAGCTACAACGCTTTTTTTAGTACTAGTAAGGAGTGCTTTAATAAATGTTCACTTACAACCTAAACAGAACTCCAAAATAGAGAAAGTATTTCTGCAACCCTATCTTTGCCGCAACCTTATCTTATGCATTTTTAACTACATTGGGCATTGGTAATTAGAGTTTTAGTTAACGGATCTTTTATTAGGAAATTAGAGATTTTTGAACCTGTAGGTATCTCTTTCAGAAGCTATACATTTCAAATTTTTACACAATAAATGATTCACTAACAGAAAACACAAGTTTACATAAAAGATAGCAAGAGATGTAACATTACATTTGGTACCTACCTATATGCCAACAAAAATAAATAGGTAGTATTTCTGTGTGTGCAAGCATATTAAATATTAAGTTTTTGGATTTTATTTGAATTATTTATTTTTGAGTTTGCACAAGAAGTAATAATTTTGGGTAAGGGATTTAAATGAGAAAGGCATCAGTACATAAGGTCAATAACAGAGTTTGTACAGAAAACCTGTAATTGGATTCTCTGATGTCTCCCAGTTTTTCCTAACCATTTGTAAAAAACTTATCATAATTTTTTTAAGAATTTTGTATAAAAGAAAACAGCTGCAAAATTTTATTTTGACAAATTTCATGATTCTAATTTGTTTTTAAATCAATTTTTTCCCGATGGGCTTCCATATTTTCCTTGTTTTTGTATATTTTTTTGTCAAATTTCCTGACCTTTTCAAAGAATAAATTTCTCAACTTTTCTCGGTTTTTCAGTTCCATACATACTCTAACTGATTAAAATTGTTACAATAAGAATTTTAATTTTGAATTTTATATATATACCTTGAAGACAAGAAAAGCAGTGTCATTCAATCTTGATAGATTTCTTTCCTACAATAAGGCATGATTTAGGAAATCCCTGACACTCCAGCCAGTTTGCTTATTGCAAGGCTTATTGTATTCCTCATTGCATATTCTTTTCTACTGTTCACTCAGTTGTTTTTTTGCCAGGTGGAGCATTCTTATTAGTATTTTCAGGAACCCTCCCTCCTAGACAGTTTCCTCAGGCCAGTATGCTTATTCTTGAACAAACGTGAGGGGAATTTTGCTCACCTCTCGGTCCCTTATCTTGGACACTTTAAATTTACAAAAATATTCAGGTCCTAATTTTATTTTCAACTCTTCAAAAGTGCATAGAGGTAGGTATTAAAAACTGGACTTTCTCTAGCTTTACTGTAGAGAAAACTTAGAAATAAGTAAATGAGCCAAAGTGAGCAAAATGTGCCTCACTATTTTTTTGTATAATGTTTTTATTCTTTACCTAATATTTTCATTATAGTCCGTGAGCCCAGGCCTATGAAAATTTATGACTACCTCACCGTTGAGACTTTGAGAGAGATGTTCTAAGGGGTATTTTTAGAGACCCCGGAAATGTTTAAATTAGATAATGTGACCATGTTTTTTAAATACTTATAAAGCAATCCTTGAAAAATCAGCTGTGAGGAGCTTAATTTAACTTTTCGATGCTATCAAGAGGGGCTTAATGACAAAATATATTTTTTTGACAAAATTTTTGTCCATTTCTTGTTAAAAAAGTTACAAATTTAAGAATATATATGTTTAAAATGTCATCTGAGTGGACATAAAGAATAAATATTATGCAAAGTCCGGCAAGGTCTTAACAGTTTAAGTTATGGGCTGTGGGACTATTAATTTGCATGGTATCTAATTCCACATATGTTAGTGGTAGTCAACTGAGTAGTCCACCCTTCAAAAAGGAAAAACATACTTATTATATATAGGTACCTACATAAAATAACTTGTTTTGCAGAGGAATAAAGGCGTATTTAGAGTTCTGTAAGGCAAGTGGTATGAGGTAAGAGGCAAGGAAAATAAACAATAAAAAATGCATGCTGCTCTTACTGCATGCCGCTTGTGGCTTACGGAACACTTACTTTGTTTATATAGGCAAAGCGCTTTTATATAAGGATGGTTTGAAAATGTTGTCATATAAACACCACTAAAAGCGATTTAAGCACTAAATCGATTTTATTTGGAAGCGGTTTATCACTCAAAAGCCAATTTAACACCATTCTCAACTAAAAGGTCAGTTAAATCTTACTGCCTCAGTGCCCTTTAGCCTACTGTGGCTGCCATTTTTATAACCAAATTGGCAAGTAAAACATAGATTTTCTGTCAGTTTGGTGTCAATATGGCATTGATCATAGGCCAAAGAATACTAAAATGAAAATGAGTTAACTGGTTGTTTTAGTTAAGAACAGTGTTGGCCCATTTAGGGTCGTTATAAACACTTAAGTGCATTTCTTCTAACCTAAAGAAAATACTAAACCCTAGTCTTTCAAAAAATCTGTTGTTAATTAATTAATTAATTATGTTGTTTTAGTTGTTTTTTCTTTAAACTGACATTTAATGAAGGACATAACCCTCGAGGAAAGCGATTTTATTTAAAACCATCCATATATAAAAGCGCTTTTAGGTGCGTATAAATATAGTAACTGAGGACAGCAGCATATGCTTGCTATAGTTATGGAACTCTGAATACACCTTAAAAGAATCTAAAAGGAAGAAATTTCCTTAAACTAAAAATGAGTACCTAACAACGTTGCCTAGTCACTTGTAGTCATTTCAAGGGGTAATTATGCAGTATACGGTTTTCTACCATTTTTGATTTTTTATGAAAAATTCTTTATGTGGGCATCTACTAGGGTCCCTAGGACCACAAATCCGCCTGCGCCCGTTGGTGTTTTTTTGTTTTTTTTTTAATTTTTTTTCACCAAAACAACCCAATCCAACACAGTCCAACCCAAACTAATCCAACCCAACCCAAAACTATGAAAAAAACACATTACAACCCCCCTCCTGGCACCCTTTTCTCTCTTAAAAAAAAATCAAAAAATGTATAGTCAACCCGAGGTCTTACCTTAAGAATTTGCTTCCTTTTATTTTTTCTTGATCCATTGCATATTTTCGGAGTCTTTAAGCACACCAAGAGGCAAATAATGTACTACATTAGCAAAAAACGAGGCACAAATAGAAAAACTTATTGTTTTTGTCTGAAAAATAAACACGCAGTCACATGGACCTAAAGGTTTATTTGCGCGGTGGTACCGTACAGCGGCGGTAATGATGATGCAAGGCAAGTTCGGGCTACAGCAACGCATGATGAGTTATATGGAAGCAAAAGTAAAAAAAACTTATGTGCTTTAGCGGCGCGGAATGCGAAATCAAAATAAGTCAACTATCCCCAAATTTTTGACCCGGTGCAAAAAAAGCTCTGGTGTCCCACTGTGGACAAAAATAAATAAACTCTCCGCGTTGCCATGGAAAACAAGTGCAATGACGTAAAGTTTTGCAAAAAATCAGGTTGCCACGGTTAAATTGATTTCCCAATATGGACTACCAGCTAAAATGCCTAAAAACTTCAAAAGTACGACAATTTGTCATATTGCTTAAAAAAGGTCTCTAAAACTGAAAATATTTTTTTAATTAAATTAAAGGCAACCTTATTTTTATATTCACTTTTGCATTATACTATCTACTAAATCAGCAAAAATAATGTTTTTTTAAAGTCTTTATTGAACAATATCAAATTATCACTCGAGTAACGGACGAAGGCTGTTCTATAAAGAGGGCGGTAACCCATTTTATAGTTGATAAAATAACAATAATACGATAGAAACAGCGCTGGATTGAAAACAATTCGACGAATGGGAAACCTGGATTAGGACAAAAACGATGGTAAACTTAACACTAAATATTTTAACTTAAAAAAGAACTAAAATAAATAATTTAGTATTTAATAGGATCACCATTTTTCTCTATTACAAGCTGCAAACCTCTGGGCATCGAAAAGGTTAAATTTTGAAAATACTCATGGTCTTCTGAGAGCTGATCCAATGCACGATAAATAGCATCGCTTAACTCTTCAGCATTTCGTGGTCTCCAATTCCTTTGGTATATTATTTTAACGATTCGACCCCCATATATTTTCCATTGGGTTAAGGTCAGGGCTGTTGGCTGACCAAGGAAGTGTTTCTATATTATTATTCTGAAACCATTGGCGAACAACATTAGCCGTGTGTACTGGACAGTTGTCCTGCTAATAAACGAAGTCATTATTTTCATGTAAAGCCTCTACACATGGCAGCATAACGTTTTCAAGGATTTCAGTATATCGTTCACTATTGAATTTTCCTTCGATTCTCCAAAAAAAAACCCAAACCTCTAGCACTAAACCAGCCCCACATGTTTACAGAAATATGTCCAGTTTTTTAAATTTGGTTTGTATATTCGACTTCAAATCTAGAATTTGGTGGACGATAAACTAAAATTCTCTTGCTGCTTGAAGATGATCACGAAGAATGTTGTGCAGTGCAAAAATCACTCTGGCCTGTTTTTGTTCTTCTGTTAGAAAAGGCTTCTTTGCAGCAACTCGAAAAGAGACTTCTTCTGATTTCGTTATTCTTCGATTTACTGTTGCTAAAGAACCCGGAAATAATGTTACATTAGCTGCTTCAATCGTTGAAAAAGGATTTTGTCTGAGATGGTCAATAAGTCTCTCATCTTGCACTTCAGAACTTACTTTTGATCGTCCTGATCCATCTTTCCTATCCGTAGAATTATTTTTAATCCAGCGCTGTTTCCATCGCATTATCGTGATTTTATCAACTCCAAAATGGGTGGCCCCTCTTCTTATAGACCAGCCATCTTCTATAACTCGAGTGATAATTTGAACTTTTGTAAAGGATGTCACACTGAATTTTAAGCTGTCAGGCATACTAAGCTGGTGGTGCCTTATAATAGTATACACTAATGGAAAGCTAAATTTTGTGGCATAAAAAAAAATGCATGTATGAGTTTTTTTTTAAATCAAGTGTACATTACTTTACCTTGACCCTTCCTCGCATAGGAGGTGGCACTGTTACACTGCTGCAAATGAGATCCAAGCAGTTGCGCCTTTGTTTGGAAAAGATCTAAATCACGAACTAGGTCATTGAGCTCTTTTCAAAAAATGTTGAAAATAATAACTCCTTTGATAACGGCAGTAGAGTTTCTGCCGAAACGTCAGATAAGTACTTATATTCTAGTCAGGATTTACGACTGTGTACAGATATTTATTTTTTAAGAGATTTTCGTAATTTAATGGCGAAAACCCAAAAAAAGTAGTTTCAGCATTATGAATCCGCCACAAACATATAGATTTTATTTACAACCGAAAACTCGGATAACGCCAACTTTGCACCCGAAATATAACTGGTAGGCTTTTCGTCGGGCCCCATTATGCTATAGAAAGATAAATATCGCACAGGTACATTCTTACACCTGCTTAAAACATGCTGTTGGTACTCTCTGGAATGTTACGTGATACGACAATTTAAAGGTTGGTGTAAGGGTTAAATAGGTGGGAATCATCGAAATAACATATTTGTTTGGCGAGAGGATTTTCGTGCAGAACGGTGAAATTTTTTACGATTGTGTTTTGTATCTATAATAATTAGAAGGTTGAGTTGTTAGGGGATTATTTCACAAACCGCATCACAAAAAAATATGTTACGTCACTTCCAAACCAACTCATTTTACAAAATTTTAACAAAAATCAGAAACTTCCAGAATGTTGACACAAATAATTCAATAGAAATCCCAGTTGCCACCAGCAAATTAAATTTTTCTAAAAATAAAATATTACCTTTGAAAAACATAAACCATTTGTTTGTATAAAAAATTAATATATTTATCAAGGAAAAAATTGTCAGTGTATTTATTATCAATTGACGTAAGTCAGAAAAATTATCGGGGGTAATATCATAAGTGCTTTGAGAATTATCGATATTTCTGAAAAAAAAACGGGTTTTTTGAAAACTGCACGAGTTTATTTTTTCCGTTGTGCCAAAGCAGAAATCCGCAGGAGGAGGGCAATTTTTTGATATAAGGGAAAAAATAACCGAGTGAGGTTTTCAACAAAAACACGTTTTTTCAGAATTATTTCTCAATGCACGAATGGTATTCGGTAGAAAATATAGAAATGAGACTATTTATTGTAGTTAATTGTACAATTATTATAGGTAATATAGACACAAGTATTTTTTTTCTCCATAACTAAAGTTACACCGCTTGACCCTGACATGCATTCGTTCGGATCTTCATTTTCCAAAAGTTCTCCTGAACTAGTGCGGCTCTGACTTCCTCGTATTTTATCGACGATCGCCTGATAATGCTCTTCGTCCATCTGCAGATAGCTCGCGATGGACTTGAAGCTAGCATGACCTGTCATTTTTATAAGTTCCTGTTCAGCAATCCGCTTTTTGCGAGATGAGACAAAGCAATTGCCCTCAGTGAATGATTTGTAATTTTTTTTCTTCACGTCTAGTCCCACCTGTGCAGCCTACGTCTTAGTCCACTTCGCCATCTCGTTCTTGCCCACGGGTATGTTCTTATTTTTCATTTCATTGACGTCCCAATTTCCAGAACGTATTGATCGTTAGAAACAGGCGATCATTTTCAATATTGGGGTGAGTTTTATTCAATATCAACCATTTGGATGAAGCGCATGACTTAGATCCACCTTGAGTGTTTTTTCAAAAATTGGATTGAACTCAATTCTGTTAGTCTTTTCACCTGCATTGTCCACTTCTTCTTTAAAAAACTGCAACTTGGCCCTGCTGCCTTCTCCTCCTCTCCAGGCTAGTTCAAAGGATAACACAAAGAACCTGTCTGGTGTCCCTTCATCACAGCTACTCACTGGTTTCCGCATTTCATCACCTCTCGCTCACCGGCGTTTCCTGCTTCAATTAATATTTTCTGGATTTTCAGAACTCCATAAATTGGTTCTAGACAAACTTCTTATTTTTTTTGGTGTTCTCTGGTATGTTTTTTGTATGTGCGAGTCGATTTTGGCCTCGGATAAAGACCCGAAACGATTAATTTTGTATCAAAACTCGGAAAATTTGGAAACTCATCGCGTCAGCGAATTTGTTTACGCGTAGCTAAGGCCGTAAGTCGTTCTGTTTATTCCATAGCAATCGCGATATACACTTCCCGACACATAAAACGCATACAGCAGAAGTTAGGCACATGTCAATATTTTAAAATCTTTGCTTGCTTATTGTTACCGATTTTTGTAGGTTAACACTTTTAGACAACATAAACAAAATTTGTTAAGGAGACTGAAAGTATTTTTACCGACATTTACTGGTTCTTTAGTTTTAAGGTTGCTGTTACGAAATATAGAAAAAAAGATAAAACACTTTAAAACAAAATTTTTATTATAAAAGAAATAATTCAATTAAATTTTGGCAAAACTAGAAGAAGGTTGGTCTCTTCGTCAAATATGGACAATGGACAAAAAAAACAACTATAGTGCGACTGAAAGGAAAATACTAAGAAGAAAGAACTGGAAGGCTTTGGGTTAAGCAAGGGCAATTCACATTCACACAACAGGATCAGTTTTATAAATAAAAAAATATCAAAAAACAAATAGAAATAAAAAAAACCTATCGATAAACAAAAATCAAAAATAACAAGTTCAGTATCTGGTCATTGCACCATTTTCTTGAATAATTTTTTCTAAACGCCTTGGCATTTAGTCTGCTAAATTTTCAAATAAATTTGGATTTTCTTCAGCGATCTCTTCATAAGCTCTAACTAGTATCTCCATCAAATAGTCAGCATTTCGTGGAAGAATATTATATTTTGATAACTTTTTTGCAATAAGCTCCCATACGTTCTCGATGCATCGGAGGTCTTTCCTGGCCATGGGAAAAATTCAGTAGTATGCTCCCTGAACTACTGCCGAGAAATACTGGAAATAATGCAGTCTGTACCGGGCAGTTGTCTTGTTGATACACAAAACCATCGGGATATAAAGCGGATATTTCCGGAAGTATAATATTTTGTATAATGTGTGGGTGTGCTGACTTTGGTTAAGCCAGTTCCTTCCTTTTTTTTTCTTCGTATTTTCTTTTTAGTCGTACTCTAGTGGACTTGCCTCGTCCATAATAATCGGCGACCCGACGAACAGATCAACCCCCATGTAATTTTGCTAAACTTTGGGAAATATCGAATTCTGATTGCTGTCGTGTGATTTTTAAGTTCAACAAGACTGTGACAACCTAACATGGACTTTGACACTTTGTGACAGAAAAGGTTACTAAATCGTAAAGGACATATTGCACATAAAATCGGCGTATGCGTTTTATGTGTCGCGCAGTGTACATGCGGGAGGGTGACCTGCAGCGCTTCATATATTATTGAGATCGCGTCAAAGCAGCAGAATTATCACCTGCTGAGGCATTATGAACTACTGGAGAATTATCACCTATTAATTCAGCGATAATTCCCCACCTCTTATTGACAGTTTTACAAATGAGGGAAATTGTCGATGTAATTTTCCAAAATGACACTAGTTTTATGGAACTTTTAACACATGCGTGGAATAATCGCAGATATTTCGTCTTACCATGTATCATGGAGAGTTAAAACACCTGCTGCGTTTACAGTCAAATACTACCTTTTGAAGGCTACCTCGCTTTAATACATCAAAATATACTAAATGTAATCCAGGACAAAATACGTCCTTCAGATGAACCTAAATACCCAGTGGATATCGTGGCATTATACAATAGTCGACCATATCGAATAAGGAGCGCCATAAAGTTGACATATTCAAAAGCATCTCGCGACTGTGACATAACAATAAGGGCTTTTAATACCCAGTGAATGCTCCCTCGGAAGGTATCCAATAAATCCATCAGTTGTGACAGCGCTTTCGGACATGCATATTATGCGCGCATATATGATATTTGGATATATTTCAGCAGTGGTATTATTTTCTTTGGCCTCGCTTAAATGTTGACGCTGTCTCCCCGATGGACGTCCGGGATACGGATTTAATAAATGGTAGCCGGCTCAACTGAAAGAATAACCAGGCAGGCCTGTTGACAGATACATAATATTGTTATGGAAATATTAATATAGAGTCGAGAATAAAGGACGCATAAATCTAAGGTAGCTATGGCCCTCGGACGGGTTGATATGCAAGTGTTTGATGCGGGAATAATTTTCGTTTGTTCACAGTTGGCTGATGGGAATAAATTTTGTTCCTTCCCATTGTTTTTCGACGTTTTTCGGCGGTCGCTGTCGGCTTTGAAATCGAACCGCTCGAAGACAATTTTTGATCTCATTAATTCAAAAATTTAAACTAAAGTTTTTTAACATACGGTAGATATTAAGTACATTTAAATAATATTTCTGGGTTAAAAAGGCATTTCAATAAAAAATTTGATTTTGACATTTTTCAATGCTTTGCTGACCTTAAATAATGATGAACGAAAGAAACTCACTTTTTATACCTTTATCAAAAACATATTTTTTTTAGTAACGGGAGATAAAAAATGGTCCAACCCGAAAATATAAAAAATATTGAGGCCAAGCCGCTTTTTGACTGCTTTAAACCAAAAATCGTAAAATGCACTATCCGATAGTTGTTTGTGACACCATGCAGTTATTTTCTGAAAGGTATTTATCAATTTCCTTCGCTGTACAAATTCCTATTAATTTTTGATGTATACAACTCATTTAACTGATTTTAGCATTCGAGCCCCCCTTAAGCTCTTATTATAAGGCCCATCCGTTACAAAACAGACATTCGGTACAATTGGTTTCTTTCAGACACATCAGCCTTACAGTAAAGTCTGTTGATATTTTGTTTAAATCAGAGAAAAACGCTACATCAAAATCTTTCATAATCTACAGGGTTGAGAAAAAGGACACTGCAGTACCTCCCATTCACATAAGTTCTTTATATGAATTACACTGAACTAATAATAAACTTTTTATTCGGGGACTTGTTGTTCAGGAATATGTAGTGTTTTTTTTCCGTGAACGTGTTATAAGTGACGCCAAATTGAAATTTTCTATGTTGCAAATAAAACTTAAAAATAGATTTTTCGTAGTCCTTATAACACCATACACTGTCATATTGGATTAAACTAAACTACTACAACGAATCACACGAATTCTGAGAGTGGTATTAAGATCGTGACTACACAACACTAATTTGATATTGATAAATTATGATCTCGCCAGTTTAATTCTTGCATGGACTTCTTGCATAGAAATCCATCTTGCATCAGTTGTTGGCCATTTACGTTTAATTCCTTGCCTGAAACCATCCATTTTGTTTTTCAACATTCAGGTTAAGTCAAATTACGAATCTTTTGACTGCAATTTGTTTCTGCTGTAGACCTTCCATCGTAGGTATCTGCAATTATGACACTGCGTCAGCATATCTTTATTTGTTGATTTTTATACCGCTTATAGCCAGACCCTCTTTGCAGTTGTAAAGTGTATTTTCCAAGGTCAGTGAAGTTGGCCCCCCCAGTGATAATTTTATACAAAAATATTGCACTAAAATGCACTAATTATGCACCAATATGTACCACCATTAAAACTTTTTGCACCACTTTCTCCGAGAAACTACAGCGACTTTTATATGGGTGGGGCCAAATAAACGCTAGCCCCCCCCCCACTGGAATTCTTGAAAAAAAAAATATTGCACCAGGTTGCACTATTTATGCACCAATATTCACCACCAATAAAACTTTTTGCACCCCCTCCCTTGAGTAGTCACAGCTGATTCTCTACCGTAAAGTTAGCCCCCCCCCCAATGATATTTTTAAAGATAAATATATTGCACCAGACTGCACTATTTATGCACCAATATGCACCACCAATAAAAAATTTTCCACGCCCTCCTTTGAGTAGTTACAGCTGATTCTCTACCGTGAAGTTAGTCCTCCCCAATAATATTTTAAAAAAAAATTATTGCACCAGGCTGAACTATTTATTCACCAATATGCAACATCAGTAAAATTATTTGCACCCCCTCCCATATGCAGTTGGACCTGTTTTTTCACCGTGAAGTTGTCAGCCCCCTTTTAATGATATTTTTGAAGAAAAAAAATATATGAATGCGGTAAAGTACAAGTTTTCGCACGCAAACAACTACAAGTGTCTTTGACCGCTCGTTAGTAGAAAAAGTAACTTTTCAACACTACTGCGGAAAGTTAATTTTCCGCACGATTTTTTCAATGCAGTCAAAAACAATAAACTCAATATATTTAGTACCTACCTCTGGCTTCTTTATCTGTCAGTGCATGGTGACTGTCACTAAGGGTGCGTTGTTTTCAAGTCTATATTAGAAATCATGTAAGAAAAACTTTTTACATCTTTGTTGCTCTCCTGGTATGTGTATAGCGCCTGTTTTTTATATTGACTCAAAAATGGTACTTCTTAGCTGACGCAGACTTTGACAATTTAATGATAGAGTACCTGCGTAATACTTCCAATCTTATATTTAACCGAACGACGCGATAGACGAGTTCGGCCAAGAATCAAGTGCGGAAAAGACACTTTAAATACGTGTTAGGTATAATATTTTTTCCACGACCACTCAATTTGCAGTTAAACGAGTGGATGTAAAGTAAACAAATTTACATACACAAATGAGTATCGAAAGTGAGCTCAGTTTTTGGTATGCAGTAAAACTTTCTTTTATAAGTTAGAATTTGTAAACAAATGTCCACTAAATATGAAACCTAAGGCGCATTTACACAGACAAACTTTACTTTGATGTGGAAATGCCGACAAACATTTACACGAGCCTCTTGAGCAAAATGTTCAAAGAAATGTTCGAGCAAAATCTCGTACAAAAAAACACACGTAAATTTTAGAGAGAATGTTGAGCAAAATTTGTTTGAAGAATTGGGGGTATAAAAATTTCTTTACAAATTCTAAATATATATTGTTA
This sequence comes from Oxystoma pomonae, assembly GCA_963921995.1. Lineage (NCBI taxonomy): Eukaryota > Metazoa > Arthropoda > Insecta > Coleoptera > Brentidae > Oxystoma > Oxystoma pomonae. The sequence goes on along the minus strand of OY998166.1, from coordinate 71,290,229 downwards.
TCGGAATTCATTGAACTTAACTGAAAATAGAAAAACAAAGATTTGAAATAAGTTATTTTTAATCAAGTGTTTTCCCACGGAAAAACGATTTGATGCCGAAATTCACATTTTACCTCATAACAAACTTCGATTGATCTGATTTTTATAGGGGATATGCCAGTATACTTGTAACTTTTTTGGGGTTGTAAAAAAACTGGAATAAAAAAATAATAATTGGCACTTATTTATTGCTGTTGCCTGTAAAATTTAATGATAAAAATTTACGTTTAAAAGAATATCTCTTTATTTTACTTCCTAGTTTAAAACACAATACAATAATAATTAAGTCAAATTAAAAAACCTATACACATTTTATTAAATCTCAAATATATGAACAAAAGCACGTTCGGTCTAAATAATACCCGTTTATTACCCACTTTTACAACCCTACGATCCCGACCCTTGTCTAAAAAAATATAATTTAGCAGTAATAGACTAGACTTCGGAATCGGAATGTTTCTCCTGTGCATATTGGTTGTTTATTGTCAGTAATCGACCTTGATTATTACATTAAATTGACAGTAAATATCTATCTTCAGCATTTTCATGAACCTTTTGCTTTTTTTAAGCAACGGTTGGGGCCTTAAACTAACTAGGTAAATCTGGTGTGAGGAATTAAAAAAAAAAAACAATTAAAGCTAAGTGTAAAGTAAAGTTACAAAAATATGTTAAAAAAAAATCCCTTCCCCGCCACTCCTCATAGTCGTGAGGCGCGGATTACCGCTTAATAGTGCAATTTTTGAGTTTTTTGCCGATATTTAAAAAACTCAAATTTTTTGGAAAAGAAAAATTTTCCTGGGTTGTTTTTTGAATTTAGGAAAAAACCCTTGGAAATAAAAAAAATCCCAAAAAAACCCACGGGCAAAAAAATCCGGGAAAAACCCTAAGAAAAAAATATTGTAAGTAACCCTAATCCATGTGACAAAACTGATAGCCAAGAATAATGTTTCGCTTGCCGTCGGCTTTTTTTCACAAAAATTTAAAATAAAAGTTGGTGTTCCATATTTTTAAAGATTTGAGATCACCGATCACTGATGTGAAATTTTATTTATTCTCATCTTTAAAAATATGTTTCCAAAACAGATAGCAATAATTTGCTTAAACATTTACCCGAACAAAATGTTCAAAGAAAAGCTCACAAAAATGTTCACGCAAAAAATTTTAGATCTTTTGCACGAGCTTTTGTTTGAGCATGTTCGTCTGTGTAATTGCGCCTTAACACACCTTTTCTACAACATTGAAAAAATGCAAATTTCGATACATTTGAAATGTATGTTAAAAAAAAAAGCTAATACGAAACATTAAATATGAGAACACAATGTTAAAACTATGCAAAAAAAACTTACAGAAAACGTTGAAAAAAGGCAAAACTTGATATCTTTAAAAAATATGGTAATAGAAACTAATAAGAAACACAATATATATAATTTATTAACTTTGTTGAAAAAATGTAAAGTGTGATAAAATGTTATATCACTGTCATATTGAGACTTTCAATGAATGATAAAATATAAGTTAGTTAATTCTTTCCAGAAACAATTCAAAAAAGGAATGTAACAGTGTTACATTGTCAGTCTTATCTATATACAGGGTGGATTCTTTAAATGGAACGGTGCTTCTAGCGGCTTTAGGGAAGAGGTTTTGAAAAAAGCTAAAAGCAAATCTTTAATGATTTTTTAAGGACTTTCCGTCCATGATAAAAAAGCTTTTGGGGCCCCCAACTGAAGGCCCGGGGCCCACCAACTATTTTTTTTTAAATAAGAAGGTACGGCTTGTAGCACCTTCTTAGAAAGCTTGTTAAAAAATAAATTTAACGCACTAGTTTTTTTGGACATCTGTCAACTAAAGTGTCAAAAATTTAAAAAAGAATTATTTTTTTGTCAATTGTTTTAGCTTCAAAATAAACTACATATTTCTCTATTTACTAAGCAGAATAAAGAAAATACCACACAAGGGCATTATTGGCGGCCCATTTGGGGGCCTTCACTGAAGGCCCAGGGCCTACCAACATTTTTTTTATGAGGCTACCACTTGTGGCACCTTTGTGGAAAGCTTGTAAAAAAAGGAATTCTATTAAATAACTTTTTTTGACATCTGTCAACCTGTGTTAAAAATTTTTAAAAATCTATTTTTTGTCGTTAAGGATGGTTGAGTAAAAAGAAAATCGACGTGTTTTCAATGTATTTCCCTTTTGTCTAATATCTAGTAAATTTAAAAAAGGTAATTAGACTGCGCTCTCAAATAGGGCGCCAATAATATCTGTGTGTGGTAGTTTATTTATTCTGCTTAGTAAATAAAGAAATATTTAGTTATTTTGAATCTAAAACAATTGATAAAAAAATAGTTTTTTTTTAAATTTGTAACACATGGGTTGACAGATGTCAGAAAAAGTTATTTAATCGAATTTATTTTTTAACAAGCTTTCCAAAAAGGTGCCACAAGTGGTCCCGCCTAATGAAACAAATTTTGGTAGGCCCTGGGCCTTCAGTGAGGGCCCCCAAATGGGCCGCCAATAATGTCCTTGTGTGGTATTTTCTTTATTCTGCTTAGTAAATAGAGAAATATGTAGGTTATTTTGAAGCTGAAACAATTGACAAAAAAATATTTTTTTTTTAATTTTTGACACATTGTTTGACAAATGTAAAAAAAACTAGTGCGTTAAATTTATTTTTTAACGAGCTTTCCAAAAAGGTGCTACAAGTGGTACCTTGTTATTTAAAAAAAAAATAGTTGGCGGGCCCTGGACCTCCAGTTGGGGGCCCCAAAAGTTTCTTTTATCATGGACGGAAAGTCCATAAAAAATCATTAAAGATTCGCTTTTAGCTTTTCTCAAAACCTCTTCCCTAAAGCCGCTAGAAGCAGCGTTCCATTTAAAGAATCCACCCTGTATATAGGTAAAGCTGACAATGTAGCGTTGTCACATTCCTTTTTTGAATTTATTCTAGAAAGAATTAACTAACTTATGTTTTATGATTCATTGAAAGTCTTAATATGACATTTTTTTTTCAACATTGTGTTGTCATATTTTGTGTTTCTTATTAGTTTCTTTTACCCTATTTTTTAAACATTTACAGTGAGATTTACTAAGATCTAAAATAGTACCCCCATAGTACCCCCCACAGGTCTAAATATTTACACCTGTGGGGGGTACTAAATTTTAAAATCATGTTTCAAAAAACACTTACCCATACAGAAAAGACGCAAAGTTATTGATTATTTTATATTGTTATTGCAAAATACACCATATTTTGGAAGAAAATGCCCTAAAACTATTTTTGTTTGACAGGTTTCAAAATAGCAAATGGTGAATACGGCAAAAATTTGGCACATAATAGCTTCATTATTTGAATTTGAGGTTATAAAGTTGGTGATTTTTTAGACCACCTCAGGGGGGTGGTTTAAATTTATAGCTCCCAGAAAGGATTGTTTTTACAAGGAATAATTTACCTTATTTAATATCCCAAGTTGTTCATTACCCAATAAAACACCTCCTACTTTGTCCAGAAAAACGGCATATTTTGAACCCGTTTTCAGCGCAAAAAACATATTTATGAGGCAAAACAAATATAAGTGAAGGTCACTGATTATGCACGAAAAATATACCACATATACCAAGCCATCGGTAGAGGTTGGTGCAAGCCAAGGTGCAAGCAGAGGTAAAAGATCCGAACTCGCTGTTTGTGATTGAACGCAGCGCTAATATTTTTAAACTGACATTTCGACAGTGACAGAAATGTAAAAAAAAACTTGCATTTAAGTTTTTTAATACATTTCAAAAATAAAAACACCTTTAAAAATTAATTAACTAACAAGGGTGAGTTTTAATTAGAGTGACATATAGCCCTAATATTAATTTATTCTAGAGAGTTTTTACTATTTAAACCCCGCGTGGGGTCAAGTTTTGCCTTTATCAACGTTTGCTGTTAGTTTCTTTTGGCATATTTTTGTTTGAATGTAAGTATAAAATTTTGTCAACATTGTGGTGTCACATTTTATCTTGCCTTTTAGTTTCTTTTTTGCATATTTTTAACATAATATTGTCACATTTAATGTTTCGTATTAGTTTTTTTTTGCATTTGCATTTTTTCAATGTTGTATAAAAGGTGTGTTTCATGTTTAGTGGACATTTTTTCACAAATTCTTATAAAATAAAGTTTTACTGCATACCAAAAACTGTGTGATACTTTATATTTTCTTCACTATAGTATGGAAAGAGCTCACTTTCGATACTCATTTGTGTATGTAAAGCAATCTTGCCTTCGAGAATTTTCCGCAATCGAATTTAAAGTGTCTTTTCCGGACTTGATTCCTGGCCGAACTCGTCTATCGCGTCGTTCGGTTATCTGAAATCGCGTGCGAAAGAATCAACACTTTCCACAGGTGAAGTACTATAAACCTGTTATAATATCGGTCCTTTTTCGTTTAAAAATTAGGAATTGAATTTCAATTAATGATTTAGTTTATTGGGCATTGACAAAATAGGATGGTTTATATCATATTGGTTTCCATAGCGATGTCCCTTTTTACTCGGTGACGTTCATTGTTGCGACACTTTGATAGTTTGACGTTTGTGATTTTTTCGTAAATACTTGCTGAAAACTGGCGGAAATGGCATAATTTTTGGGCAAGAATAATTAAATATTTTCAATATTACTATTTTCCGCTACATCTCTTTAATTTTGGGTAAAAAACGAACAGAAATCTTTTTTTGCTCCAGTGATAAAAAAAAGTTTTTTTTCATCAGTTTCATACAGTTACTAAAAAAAAAGGTTAAAAAAATAGTGTTAACCACTCGCGGCTAAACTGTGGTTTTTTTACAAGCGTTGGTTTAAATAACGAGCGCAGCGACGTATTTAAAAACGCACTATTTTAGCCACTAGTTGTGAAAACTACTATTGTGCTGCTCAGCATTCCCACCGCCTAGTTATAAGTGCGCTCAAACTTTTCCTATGCAAATCCGGTGGTCATTCTTATTGGACCACCCTGTATATTCAACTGTTTTAGTTCTGAAGAAAACATAACTTACCTCTTAATTTACGCTACAATATACCTATAGTTTATGCTAAAATGGAAAGGAAAATATAATATTAGTAATATCATTTTGTGACGGCAAATAGTTGTCAAACTCACAATATGGAATCGGAGAATGCCGAACCCTTCTGAGTAATAATTTTTCCGAATTTCAATAAATTCCCTCCGGCACGGCGGGCGGCAGTCATTTAAATTTACAAATCGGGAACGAGACTCATCTCTCTATATTTACTTAGAGAAATTGAAAACTGTCGAGCCCGGGCGAATTAATAATAAACTCCGTGTCTGAATGAATGACAAAGTCTCTGCAGAAGCGTGAAACATATTAAAAGGTCCGACCCCTCAATATATTAATAAATGGCTAAGTGCATATTGGACTATGTAGTCGAAGACCCAACGGTATCATTTGGTTGGTATTATAGTTGAATATCCTCCAAAAAATAATAGGAAGCAACAATACGCTGTTCGGGAGCTACAATAAAAACAAACATAATAAAAACTGAAATCGGAGTGAAGATGACTGACAGAGTGATAGTTTGGTTGTATTCTGCATACATCCGCGTTTAATGATTAATTTTTCAGATCTTTTTATCATTATTAGCACGTACTGATAATCACATATAGTGCTTACTTACCATTATACTTTTTTGAAATACTCGAAATTCTATTATTGTGTGATAATAATAAAATAAAATGGAGATGACTATTTTATACTATAAAATACCTAAATAAATTATCAACCGTATATACAGGGTGTTCCAAATTCGATGCTCACCATGGGGATCTCCTAAATGGTAGGAGATACGAAAAGGTTTAAATTAGGACCAAGTTGCGCAATTTGACGCTTTGCTCAAAAACCAAACAAAAAGTTTACAAATTCCGGGTAGTTCCGGAGATAGTCGAAAAAAAACGAAATCTTAATTTTTAATTTTTATTTTTCTGCGCCCCTATTCTTAAAGCTGTCAAAAAACGCTTACAACTTTCTACAGGCACTTTTTTAAGATCTACCTTATGGACACATGCTTTTTTTCTCCTGCTGTTTCGTTCATAAAGGATGACAGATATTTTACAACCTCATTTTGACAAGTACTTGACGTTCTGAGTTATTTGACCATCATCAGCGCAAATTCAAAGATTAAAAAACAAAGAAAAAAACATATTTTTAAAATGCTAAATAAAGTTATTTTGTTATAACAAAATGTCAAAAAAAACTGTAATTTTTAAAATGTTAAAAAAAATTGTAATTTTTAAAATGTTAAAAAAAGTACTGCATTCGGGTTTCCAAAATATCTTGAGTAAGTTAAAATCAAAAATTAAATTTGGGCTGATGATGGCCAATAAACCTAAAACGTCAGGTGACAAAATAAGCTTGCAAAATGTTATCTGTCATCCTTTATGAATCAAATGGCAGGAGAAAAAAAGGATGTGTCTATAAAAAAACACAGTGCTCCTGTCACACTGAAATGTCAATTCTCAAAAACGAACCTCTCACTAGATAGATCCTAAAAAAGTGTCTGTAGAAAGTTTTAAGCGTTTTTTGACAGCTTTAAGAATAATGGCGCAGAAAAATAAAAACTAAAAATTAAGATTTCGGTTTTTTCCGCCTATATCCGGAACTATCCAGAATTTGCAAACTGTTTTATTAGTTTTGAGGAAAGCATAAAATTGCGCAACTTTGCCCTAATTGAAACATTTTCGTATCTCCGACCGTTTAGGAGATCCCTATGCTGAGCATCAAATTTGAAACACCCTGTATGCACTGAGAAAACATGACCAAGTAGGATTCCTCCTTAACTTTATTCACTGGTGGTAAGTGAAGTTCCTGTTTATCCTAAACACATATCTCAGTTACCGTAAGCAGATCTACCAATTTGGCTTGACATTATTAGCCCTTACTGATTTCTTAGTGGCTTCAAATGAATTTTCTATTTATCGTTAATAGAGACATAAAGCATTTTTGTAACTCATCGCGGTATACGTATCCGCATCTAGCGAGAACCAAGCACATTGATTGGTCAGAAACTTGTAGCACGTTCGAAAAGAGCAGATATATGCTAATTTAAGGTGTTTCTGAACGCAATAGGTGCTGATATACGATACGTGTGCCGTAACGATACGTGATACCTAACGAATCTCAACACCTATCGCATTCAAGAACACCTTAGATTAGCATATATCTGCTCTTTTCGAACGTGGTACAAGTTTCTGACCAATTAATGTGCTTGGTTCTCGCTAGATGCGTATACGTATACCGCGATCAGTTACAAATAGCTTTATGTCTCTAATATTTACCCACTTATCTTTAATTGTGGTAAAAAAGTAACTCTATCACCACAAGTGATTAAATTAATTACTAACCATCTAATTGTTAACTCTTAACGATGTTTCTAATTATTTCTAAAGAATTTTCCGTTAGTAAATCTATAACCACAAGTGATCAAATTATTAACCAACTAACTATTGACCCTTAACGATTTCTTTTTACTGCTAAAGGATTTTCCCACTAAACACCAAAATGTAAACTTCAAATACATGTTGAAAAAAAAAGTATTTTTCCAAACACTGAAATGTGTTAAAATTAAGTCAACTTTTGGAATTAAAAAAAACATGTAGGAAAAGTTATCCCAAATTTTAAGCAAAAACATGACTAAACATATATTTTATAAGTAACAAACACAGAGACAGAAACTTTATATAAGTAGGATTTCTCAATCGACCTATTATTCTGCGCAATGAATCCTTGAAAGCCTTTAATATTCTGCTAATTCGTATGTGGTTAACGGCACCTATAGGTTGACGGTTCGCACCCCGTCATCTTCAACAACTTTTTTTTTTTTTTGTATTTTGTTTCTTTTTTGTTAAAGTGTATTATTTTGCGTTATGGTTTTTAGAGAACAAAAATATATTTTTTATTTTATTTGAAGCGATATTTTATGATTTAATTAGTTATTGCCCGACTGTGTGGTTAATAGATAAATCGTTTAAGATAAGTAGAGAATGTATTTATACCAAATTAAGTTTCTATTAATCATAAATATTTCTTTTATTAACCATAAATAGTTTTTCATTAACCCTAAATAGATCGCTCTTTTTAGCTTAAATAGATCTTTTGTCTCGTATTTAGGTGAAGTATCTATTTGGTGTAAGTTAATTGTTATAAATAGTAAGTCGTGTATTTTCGGCAATGAGTGTAGTCTTCCGTAAAAAAGGTCCGATTTAGAGGTACTTTTCCATCTCAACAGAAGAGTTTTTAAAAAATTTGAGTCTCATTTTAAAGATAATGATTAATAGTAGTTTTAACAACTAGTGCCTAAATTAGTGCTTTTTTTACAAGCGTTGGTTTAAATAACGAGCGCAGTGAGGTATTGAAAAACGCGAGTAAAAAAAGCACAGTTTAGCCGCCAAGAAAAAGAGGAAAACACATTTAAAAATTTCTAACGAAGCACTTCCCGCAACACACCATCTTTACACTATAAATCAACGGCTGGTAAATGAAATAACAATGCGGTTTCCATAGCGATGTGCCTTTTTACTCGGTGACGTTCATTGTGCGACATTTTATTCTTTGGCAGTTTAATATTTTGACAATGTTTTTAAATGATTTTTTCGTAGATACTTGGTGAAAACTGGTGGAAATGACTTAATTTTTAGGCAAGAATAATTAGATTTTTTCAATTTTACTATATTACGCTATTTCTCTTTAATTTTGGGTAAAAAACGGACAGTAAACTTTTTTTTGCACCCGTCATCAAACAAAAAGTTTTTTTGCATCGGCAGCCAAAAAAGCCATGCTTTAGTTATCTGCAGGCAGTTACTAAAATCATGTTTTTGGTGAAGGTATAAAAAAAATATTTTCTAGTCTAGTGGTAGTTTTTCGTTTATTTTTTGTTATTTTTGCGCAGTATTGGTGTAAGTATGACCATTTTGCCCATGATATACTGAACACGGTATGCTACTATTTATGCCCAATTCTGTCGGTTTTCACGCATCGAACACTGACGTCAGCATTCGAAACTTTATAGCATACTGAATTTTGTTTGAAACCGTTAAGAACAGAAATATTCTCGTTGTACTAACCCTCCAAAATAAATACAATTTGATTGAGAGATTGCTGCTACGATATCAACACATAACTTGTGTGGGTATCACTTTGTTGATCGATAATGATTATTCGAAATTCAAAATTTATTTTTTGTTGTTTAATAAAAAATTATTTACAATGCCGCTGTTTTTGGATGTAAGAATTATACAAAATTACAATACAAATTATATACTTCAGATTTTCCAAGGAAAAAGATTTAGAAAAAGAATGGAAAATTGCCTTCCAAAGAAACGACAAAATAAATCTTAAAAATATGTAGGTTCTTGTTATTTATTTTAAAACTCGTGTTTTGAACAAATTCGCGATATATACTTTTTAATTCAAAACAAATTAAACGCGCGGTCCAAAAGAACATTAAAGAAATTAATACCTTCTCCACATGTGTTGGTATCGGGTCGAACTATGACATCACGCCGAGATGCGCAATGTCATCCGTGTTAAGTATATTGTGATTGGACAAAAAATAAAAAAGTACCACTAGAAAACACTTCGTCAATTAAAATAAGACCATATTTTTTTCAAAAATAATTTAGTAGCCAAAGTAACCCTTACAAGGAAATTTACTTATTAAAATTGAGACCAGCAACCACAAATAAAAGGATCGATGACCGAAATTTGTGCTTTGGATCGGATTTCAAGAATTTTTAAATATTATACTCTTAAAAATGACCATCAGATGATCTTGCCAATTTGGATCTAAGACAACCAAGATTTTCATAGTTCTTCACCACTTTCCTAACTAAAACTCAATGTTAAGTTGATGGCTCCTGCACTATCCATATCAAATAGATCCATTCACTTATAGCAATGTAAACATGAAAGTGTGAAAACGGCGACCGGAAGCTTTTTCGGGTTCGATCCCCCAGAGGATAAATATTCAGTAACTATTTTTTGTTCTCTGCCTTTGGGGTTGCTTCAAAGGAACTTTCAACTGTTTTAATCGATTTGCTTCTAGTATGATAATTTCGGGTTGATTAAGTGAATTTATTGATTGCCATTTTAGTCTTTAATACGATAAATTCAGACTTTTAATTAATGGTTTTTGATAATGTGTTTAACCAAAATATTGTGAAGTAGGTGTCACACACAAATAACACAATACGTGTTATTTCTTTTGAACCTTTTTCTTTTGTAAATTTAATAATATTAAAAAATTTAAAAAATATTTAAAATCCCAATATCTTACTAATAAGTCTTCCAAATACTACCTTTAACTTTGGGGTGGCCTCAAAGGGACTTTCAACTCTTATAATCGATTTACCTCTAGCATGATATTTCAGGTTGATTAAGTGAATTTATTGTTTGTCATTTTAGTCCTTCACTTGCACTGCTTCTAAAGCTTTAAATGCAGTTTAATGAATGCTGAATATATAACTTGTTGTCGAAATTTTTGAATTTAGCGCCTTTTCTGGTTCTTTGACGTTTGTCACTAGTTTTATGTTGGCAACATCGATTTTAAACATATTTTGAGCAGGTTAGAATGGGCTCTCTCTCTCCCCGATGTCAAGCATGATTGAAGACATAATTTTGTGAAATCTGAAATAAAAGTTGAAAATTTAAACAATAATAAAATGTTTTATTAAAAAATATTACAACAAACTACTCTCATTCGGTAGTTATATATTCAGATAGTCAAGCTGCATTTAAAGCTCTAGAAGCAGTGCAAGTGACGTTCAAACTGGTTTGGGACTGCAGAACAGCTCTAAATAGGCTGGCACCAAAAGGGTGAAACTAGCCTGGGTTCCAGGACATCGCGGACACTCTGGAAACGAAAAAGCCGATGAATTGGCCAGACAAGGCACGGCAATAAATTTCACAGAGCCTGAACCATTTTGTGGGATCGCTAAGGCCAGAGTCAAGCAATCTATTAAACAGTGGCTTACCAAAGAGACGAATGGTATGTGGGAGCAAACGCCTGGACAAAGACAGGCCAAACAGTTCATTAAAGAACGTTCACCAAAGCTGACTGCAGAACTTCTTGGTAAGAAAAGGAAGCTTGTAAGACAAATAGTGGGGCTCCTAACAGGTCACTGCAAACTCAATAAGCACTTGTAGGCAATGGGATTGGTAGAAGATGCTAGCTACATGCCGCTCCTGCAAGAAAGAGGAAACAACCTCATTATATGTCATATGTCAATGTGAGGGCCTTACTGAGGGACCGAGAAGGTCCGCGGCCAGAAAGCTATATACAGGGCATACTGGCAGAGCTTCTGGGTTTCATGACAAGAACGGGGTTGCAACTTGTTGTGTAGTTTTAGCAAAGCAGGGAAAAAAAGGGGAACCATAATAGATCTGAGAAGGTCGAGGTGGACAGGTGTCTATACCACCCCATTCTAATCTAATCTAATATAGTCCTTCACCAGGATAAATGAACACTTTTGATTAATTTAAAAAAAGGAATTTGTTGTCCGTGAGAAATAAATTAAAAAAAAGGTTCGTGGCATATCGGACACACAATTTGCTTTTTAATTCATTACAAGCAGGCCTCCAAGATCTAATGGATAGTCCAGAAACCTACAGGCCTGTTTCATCCTTGTTAGGAGTCATCAGGGTAACATAGGACTGTACCTGGCGTATGAAGCATATCATAAGCAACTACAACCAGCGAATTTAAACAACTTTTGTTCTTTAAATTCGCTCGGTGTGGTTGCGCACTAATGGATAGTCCAGAAACCTACAGGCCTGTTTCATCCTTGTTAGGAATCATCAGGGTAACATAGGACTGTACCTGGCGTATGAAGCATAACATAAGCAACCACACCCAGCGAATTTAAACAACTTTTGTTCTTTAAATTCGCTGGGTGTGGTTGCTTATGTTATGCTTCATACGCCAGGTACAGTCCTATGTTACCCTGATGATTCCTCACAAGGATGAAACTGGCCTGTAGGTTTCTGGACTATCCATTAGATCTTGGAGGCCTGGTCGTAATGAATTAAAAAGCAAAACGTGTGTCCGATATACCACGAACCTTTCCTTTTACTTTTGATTAATGTTTTTTGGTAATGTGTTTGACAAAAATATTTTTATGTGCGTTTCACACACAAATTCATTACACATAGTTACAGTTCGTTCGATTTTATTTAGAAAAAACCTAACCTCAATGACCCACTGAACAAAACCATGTTTGAAAGTTGGCAAAAATCCTAACGCCTTGTAGCGTTATCGATTATTGCTCGAAACTTGATCTAGAGCGCTCTCGGATCAATCGGAAAAAGACTTGCGTGTTCGATTTGGCAAATGTTATTGCTCTCTGCCAGATTTGCGTGTTCGATTATTGATCGCTGCTCCAAGCACGATTGGTTGAAATTGATCTGAGAAATTCTACAGATCAAGCCCGAGCACGGAAATCCCGCGTAAAATTGACAATAACCTGATTCAAATTGTGTTTTGTTTTGGTTTTGTTGTTTTGCTGGAAAATGAGTATAAAAAGGAAAATTATTGAAGTAGAATCACTACTTTCTTCCTCAGAGGAGGAACTTGAGTATGTCAAATTGCTACATAGTTAGCCAAATGAAAAACGGGCTAAAATTATAAATTATGTAAAGTACGTAGTTTCCAACTACACTACACAACTCATACAAACATTTGTATTATGGGTCCTGTGGTTCCGTTTCCACTCATTTTCTTTTAGAAATATACTAGAAAAAAAATCTTTTCTAAACAATTCTAATCTTTAAGACGGACCAGAGAACAAATCGAACGCGTATTTCAACTAATCGTTCAACGAGCGCTCGTGACAGCTCGTGATCGGCTTTGGAGCGCTCTAAAACTGATCTGTGACGTCATTGCTCTAGCCCCGGGCAATCTCCGAGCGATTTTCGAGGAGGGTAATCGAAAACGCTACTAGTTTGAGACGCATTCGTTTTATTTTTCATTGCTTTCACTTTTTCATACTGACATGTTATAACAAAATGTATCGTTATTTTTCGCTAGACTAAAATTATAGATAAAAAAGTATGCAAACACATTTTTATGAAATCTTTATAACAATATTATCAGCAATATCACCACACATGATAAAAGTAAAATTAAAGAAAACTATGCGGCACTGACCCAACTGTCTTTTTAGGGAGAAACTAAATTATCAAACGTCGAAAATCTTGGCTGACAGTTGACAACAATTAAAATCTCTAAAAATTTAAAAATATTATGGTCAAGCCAGGATAGTAATTTAAGGCTTAAAATATTTTAGCATATTTTAAGAGGTAACGTTTTTGACAAAGTAATTTTTTACTATGTTTTTCACATTGAATGCCATAACATTGCCCACATTTTAAAGCTTTCTTTCCAAACTTTCGATTTCTAGAATAAAACACTCAAATTTTTCAAGGTTTAACTGTTTTTAGGCGTTCAAAAAAAGTATTGCCAAAAAACATTTTTTCTCTGTTAAAATGAAAAATATTTAGAGAGAGAGGGTAAAATTTTAGAGGTAAATGGAGAGATATTTTAGTAACATGCAAAAATTTTTAAGGTGGTTGAAGAGAGACAACAGGCTATAAAAAAGTATTTTAGAGAAAGATGAAAATAATTTAAGTCAAATTTTTAATAAAAATATCTGTTATGTCATCTGTCTGTCATCTTGAGTGGTGTCGTGCATATGATTTTCATTTTGCAATTTTTATCCAAAAAACAGCACAAATTGTAATTTTTCAAAGTGTAAAGTATGTAAAACATAAGGTGGTATTAATTTCTTCAATGAAAGTTCTTTATAGTCCTTATTTTAGCACATCTAAAAATAATTTAACAGGTATTTAAGAAAATTATTTTAAGGGTCATCATGGCTTTACCATTAAGACAACATTTTTTTAAATAAATAAAAATTCTATGTAGTATTTCATTAATTAAACTAGCTGCGATTTTACCAAAGAAATTAAAGTAAAGTAGAAGGCGCACTTCATATATTAAAAGCAAATTTTTTAAATCAGTAACCAAATCTAAGGAAATTGCGGAGTACTGTTCATAGCAACATTGTAGAGCCGCATTCTGATTGGCTCTAAAGCAATATTAAAGAAGTGGCGATTTAATAGAGATGTGTTGTTTACCCTGAAAAGGTAATTCCGGCGACTTTTCAGCACTTTTTTTCACTTTTTTCACCTAACACACACTTCTTTTTCTGCATTTTTATATATATAATTTTAAAACAAACATATATAAGTATAGTAAATAACAATTGCATAAAACACAAAAAACAAACAAAAACCCGTCGGATCGGTCGGACCAACACCGTCTCAACTAAAAAGCCAGGTAACTCCTACTGTCCCAATGCCCTTTAGCCTACGATGGATGCCATTTTTATAACCTAATTGACAGGTAAAACATGGAATTTCTGTCAGTTAGGTGTCAATATGGCACCGATAATAGGCTAAAGGATACTAAATCGAAAATGAGTTAACTGGCTTTTTAGTTGAGAACGGTGTTGGTCGGACCTAGGATGGCAATAACTTTTTTTCTCTGGTTGTCAGATTGTCCTAACCCTGATTTCAATAATGATTTCTAGAAGGTAAAAAAAAACATTATATTAAGTAAACTTTCCCATGCATTTTAAACTGAACTTATTCGGCACTATACCTAGTTTATCAGAATAATTGTCTGCTACTCATTGGTATATTACATAAATATAGGAAATAAAATAAAGGATAATTATAAAAACTCGGCAACCGCGGTCTACATTTCCGGAATTTGCGCCGAGATGTGTAACTTGCTTCGAGATTTTTATGCGGTTTATATTTTATTTAAATTTCTTTGGATTTTACCCGTTTTTTTCTCGTTTTTCTTGCTTTAAATGATCATAACTTTTGTTCCCGTAAACCGATTTTGATGAAATAATGCCTATGTCCTGCCCAGGAGTCCATCAAAACCCGTTCAGTTTTGCGTCATGCTGGAACAAACACACAAACAATCAGACAAACAGAGAAAAATTCTAAAAATTAGATTTACGGTATCTAAATATCGTTTGGTTACATGCCAAAACCAAAAATTTTTAAAAAATATTCAATGTAAAGAAATAGTCTCTCTAAAGATTTATTATATATATACAAAATTCAAACCCCAATACCTCACTAATTATTCTTCCACATCCTACCTTAATAAAATAAAATAAATGCGGACTAAAGAGTGCCCTACTATAACAATCAAATACTCTATACACGCAAGGTCCTCTATATATAGTCATTGTTTTATTTTTTAGTCAATACTAAAGTGCCCATTTTTTGCACAAAATTTATTAAAATGATTTATTCAGTTAGATACATCTAAAAACAAACCAATCATTTTAGACCAAGAAATAATAAACCCCTTTTTTTTCCTGTTGCCCATAAATGACGAGAATTCTTTATGGGGGAGAGGGGGGAATTATAGGTAGCGTGATATCACAATCATTAAAAAAATATGTAAAACCAATGAAAAGTTTCACCTATTATTATTTTACGCAATCATAGGATTTTCCAATAATTTTTTTTTAATAGAGACACTACCTTCGTGGTGGTTTTTAAAGTTTATAATAGCTTCATAAAAAAAGTTTAATCCAACAGTTTTTCTTGAGATTTTCCATTTTCCTTTTGTATATAACAGTTGCTTTACTTTAAGATTTTTTTCCTACTAAGTTCAGGGTGACCTTATAAAATTGGAAGGGCTGGGGCTGGTGAGAGTTGAAAAGGGGCGAGTAGGGGTCAAAATAGTCAGTAAAATTATTTCAAAAGTAACCAATGATATTCTAATCAAATCGTAATTTTTTTCGGGGTGAAGTTGTTAAAACATCGTGGGGAAAAATGGAAAAACCAAACAGTCCAGAATAAGCATCACAAAAATGTTTCATTGCACACGACGCGCTTCGTTTAAAAAAAAAATCATTATCAAATGTGGTATGTGTAAGTTAAATACAAAATATTGATGATAGAAATATCCAATAAATTAATTATTATATAAAAAAACTTAGAGAAAACAAAAATCCATCCATTAATTTTTTTAAAATTCATTGTTACTGTATGCACGTTAGTTATAAGACACTCAAAGTTAATTTTCGGGTTTATCGGCATTCGTATCCTTCCTCTATCTAGTGGACCTATCGAGCACGTGTACTTTTAAACTAATGGCGAATGCGTGACAGCTCCAGCTGATCAAATGCGTCAAAACATCGTTTCGTATGCAGGGACGGTCTTAATGTTACGACTCCCTTATCGTATCTAACGAGGTTTTCGTACATTTAATCAGCTAGAGCTGTCACGCATTCGCCATGATTTTAAAAGTGCACCTGCTTGATTGGTCGACTCGAAAGAGATAAGGATACGAATGCTGATAAAACTGAAAATTCACTTTAAGTGTCTACTGTTTATAAAGTGTGTTGTTTGTGACTTGTGTCTCGAAGATTTTAAGCTAGAATTATGGATTTTTGTTTGTTGTAAGTGCTTTTCCATAATATTTAATTTATTGTAGATTTTTATCATCAATATCGTTTTTGGTTTTTCTATTTTTCCTCACCAACGAAGTTTACTTACTTTCAACATTTTACTTTGTTTATACGAGCCTCTTAAACCGCTTTTATATGAGGACGGTTTAAAAATGTTGTCGTATAACACCACTAAAATCGCTTTAAGCACTAGATCGATTTTATTTTAAAGCGATTTTAGAAAACGGGTTATCTCTCATAAACCGATTTAAGAGTCGGTATAAAAACTAAAGCTAAAAGAAATATTCAACCCTAGTTTTACCAAAAAAATCTCGTAGAACGCGATTTTATTTAAACCCGTCCTTACATAAAACCGATTTTAGGTGCGTATAAACATAGTAATTGTAAGCCAAGAAACTTTTTTTGACAGGTACCCAGGTTAACAAGCAATACATCAGTAGACTCGTGAAAGATAAATCTCTACCCGCAAAAGTTAAGTTTTTCACCAGTGCGGTGTGCATAAAAAACTTGCAGGCGGGTCAAAAATACCTATTTTTGTCAACAAATTCTTAAATTTTAAAGTCTTGGCTCTTCAAAATGCTTAAAATTTTTGGACAGTCAAAAAAGTCCCGTTGGGCCACCCTTTTTTTTTGTTTTTTTTAAGGAAAATTTTTTCTCTTCTGCCACTCAAAAACACTAGAGAGATAAGTAAACATTTTACACCCAATATTTTGCCACAGACTCTTTATTTTAACAAATAACTACGACAATCATGAAATTTTTCAGTGGTTATGGTCACATTTTTACTTCAAATTAAGTTTTTTTTAATTTATCCTTAACCCCCCCCCCCCTCCCCCCGATCCCAATTCCTGGGTGCGCCACTGCTAAGTGTGGAAAAATCTTAAAGATTGACCCATCAGATTAATATTAACTATCTTTTATCGCAGGAAGACTAAATATAAGATGCCCTTAAACCACAAAAATATCATCACTAAAATTTTAAAATCAAAAATCCTGACTTCCCCTGACTTTTCCTGAAAAAACTGTAAAACAAATCCTGACTCTTTTTGGATATGTTTGGTTAAAAGACCATAACTAATTCCAAAAGGTTTGAAACCCGCGAGGCGATGCATTTTTAGGTTTGATGCAAGTGGCGCATTTTTAATACTTTAATTTATCCAGACTTTTACGTTTTTTTAAGTAAAAACCTCTGACTTTTCCTGACTACTCTGACTAAGCTCCCTGTTAAAATATTATAAGAACAGTTTGAGCAGTGGCGTAGCGTCATTTAATAAAAATCAACTACTTAGCTATAGCACATTTTTAAAAATTAGGTAGGTGCCTATTACTTGACCTCTTGAAGTGACGGGAGGAGAGGGGGGTTGAGTTAGTGTATACGAAACAAAAATACTTATTTTGAAAATTAAACCTTAAATGCGCCGCAGTCAAAATTTTTAAAAAAATTACACCAAAATATGCTATTTTTTATGCGTTTCAAATGTTGTTGACAAAAAATTGCTTAAAATTAAACACCATTGTAACAATATTTAATATTGGTCTAACGCCGCAGGCGAAAATTTTGACAAAAATAAAAACAAAAAATTCTTTAAAACTTTTGATCTTTTAGATTTTTTGTAAAATATTTTTGAAGCAGATTGCAGATTGGGTTAGATGCCGAGAAGGGGTGGGTTGCGGTGGTATATATAGATTTTTTGGTAAATCATAAATGCGCCGCAGATGAAAATTTTCAGAAATTTATTACACGTTTTAAATGCTGGTGATAAACATTCCTTAGAATCAAACTAAAATTGTAACAACTAATGACGTCCTAGCACCGCAGGCAACGTTTTTAAAATTTAACACATTACACAAACCACACGTAACAAACCGGAGTAAAGGGTCGAAAAAGTTGGGGAGCTATAGCTCTCCCTGGCGCCCTTGATCATGATTAATTTATTTTAGATTGGCTTGGACCTCCTGGGGGGGTTTTAACCCTCAAAACCCCCCCTGCCTACCCCACTGATTTGAGAAACAAAATTTTTTAATTAAAAAGTGTTTTCTTAACTCATCTAGTCTGGATTAATAAAAAAATCAAATAAATAAAAACGGGAACCAACAAAAAAGACGAATTTACAAAAACCGAAACACAATTGAACAGAAAATAAAACGTCCTAAACGTAAAACACTCGAATATAATTTTATAAAATTTTATTTTACTTGATCCTTAAAAGACACGAATATAATTTAACCGATTATAATTTTCTTGAACTTTAAAATATCAGAATTACAAAAGTATCGGAAATAATTGTCTAGAAACGAAAAACACCCGACCAGCAAATTGATAGAAAATAATATGCCCGATCCTTAAATGAGTAGAACCACAATCCAGTCCAATCGCTATTGGGCATGCGTCAAATTCAAATCTCTAGAGCGCCGTAGGCCCTGGATTGCGGCGTTGACAAGTTTCTCTATTTGGAAGATGACACGGGGATTTTTTTTTATTAAACGTTTTTATTAACTTCACAGTTTCTGACTGTCTAACTGTCTATCAAATCTTGCGAATTATTTTTGTAATGTAGATCCGATGACAAAAGAATATTATGAAGAAATTTGGGGGTAGGGGATGGTTGAAGAATGTAAAGAGAGTAAATTAATACAATATCACAACTTACTTCCACTCTTCCCTGCCGTAAGCCTGGCAACATAGGAATTGAGTTCGTGGCTATCGGTTCAAATCATTTTCGATCAGATTGGGGTTCTTGAATTTTGTGGTTCGGCATTATTACGTTTCTATCAAATTATTTTCGTTAAAAATATATTCTATTCTATAAAAATGTTTCGTTTAAATTTAATTCTATGCATATATTTTCTAGCGATTTGATGTGATTTGACCAGTTATTTTGTTTTCTTTAAAATCACTAAAGTAAAGTACTGAATTGTCAACAACAACAATTATTACCTAATCTTGAGGTGGCCAAAAAAAATTACAACAAAAAACCGCGATTATGAACAGACGCAGCGCAACAAAAAACCCAAGCACTCAAAACTAACAGACACCAATAAAATTCAAGTCACCAATTCAAAAATTATTATCGCCAATAACAAAACAAATGCAGCGGATACAAAAGAAAATCATAAAAGATGTTTATGCCTTTAAAAGGTTTTGTAAATCTGTCTTTTACCCCATACCCGCAGAAAATTTCTAGTAGATAAATGAACTTCTTACCTTTAGTAAAAAAATTATTTTAATGCTAAAACCTCCAGATCATCCACACATATATACATACAAGAATATATCATATTATCATTCATAACAAAACAAAATGATTAATAATATGGCTACCCAGCTCAGACAAAAGAAAACAACAAAATTATAAAAGACGTCCAATATGTTTCGGCTTGAATAAAAGGTTTTCAAATCTGCCCTTTACCCGCAGAAAATTTCTACAAAATCAACTTTGTACCTTAAATAAATTATTTTAGCTAAATCCTTCAATAACAATGAATCAAATAATCATCTATCAAAGAAGACTGAAAACTTACGCACTTAAAACCAACAGACACAAAAGAGGTCTTGTTAACTTCATTGTTAACATTCTCTTATCCACAATTTGAAACATTATTATCATTGAAAACAAAACGCAGGGCAGACAAACCAAATTATAAAAGTAGTCCAATGTTTCGGCTTGAATACAAGGTTCTCCAAATCTGCCTTTTACTCCACACCCGCAGAAAATTTATACAAAATAACCGTTATACCTTAAAAAAAAAAGTATTTTATTGTTAAAACTGTCATATCACTACATACTTATTATGGCCAATATCATATTATCATCCGTAACAAAACAAAACCGATTAATAAAAGTCACGAATCCAAAATCAACAAATTCACAAAAGAGGTCAAATGTTTACGTCTGCAATGAAGGTTACGTTGTCAAGCTTATTTTTACCCACCAAATATAAAAGTGTCATAAATGTTTACGCCTTTTTAAACCTTTAAATCAAAACTTATTTTATTGCTAAAACCGTCATATCCTCTACATACATATAGCCAATGTCATATTATTAACAATAACAAAACTAAAACAATTTTATAATATGGCTTCGCAGCGTGGACATAAAAACTAAAAAGCCACGCGCTCAAAACCAACAAAATCACAAAAAAAGGTCCAATGTTTACGTCTTCAATGAAGGTGACGTTGTCAAGCCCTCTAATCTTCACCCACCAAAAATAAAAGCTCAAAATATCAGTGATTTATGAATTGGCCGGTGAGTTGGTTTGGCGTTGAATGAGCGAGTCGACACCGACTCCCTTCCCAGGTAACTCAAGAGGGGCGGCGCTTACTGGGCCGGCCTGAGAATATCACTTAGTCAAATGCCGCACGTCGAACTACTTGCTGCTAGCAGGGTTCGCATCGCACTTACAGCCGGCTCTGCATGTCAGTTTTCGAAAACGCAAATGCACACAACAAAAAAGAGTTGTGCGTAATTTTTTGCCGTGTGCTGGATGATCTGGCGTAAATCGAAAATTGCGATACGCCAACTCGCGTTGACACGACCCCCGCCGATCGTGGACGAGGGTTGATCGGACGCGCCGCCCTTATCGAGTCCCCACCATTTTCAGCGGCGCTGGCTTAGAAAGCACCGCGACGCCGTCGAGGTCGTATGCCTTTGCTAATCAACGAAACTCATAACTGAGATGATTTGTGCGATATGTTGAGTGATCGAGGACAGTGACAGTGTCTTTTGTGCGGTTGGAAACAATGTCGCGAAGAAAACAAGCCAGACCTATTCGACTGCAGGAAGAGGAAGCAAATGCTGCGGCTGCTGCTCTTGCAGCATCCACTATTGCTGGTACTGCTCCAGTTGTTACAGACTCCACGGATACCCCTGCAATTATTGCTGGTAAGTCGTTTGACTATCTCCTACCTTTGTGTTCAGAAAATTAAAAAAAAATATATCTCAGAGGCCCGATTTTCTTTTTTTTAATATCTTGCCTACTTACTGGTTCGCGAATTGATTGACAATCCCATTCAGCAGGTTCTTGTTATTCAAACACCAAAAAAAATCGCTTTCAAAAAAAATTTAGCAAGTTGCCAATCTATGTCCAAAATTAATCTTCAGAGTAAATTAATTAAAAGACAAAAATTGAAGTCATATAGCTACTTTTACTTGCATAAATCTGACAACTGTTAGCAAATTAAAGTTACAAAAATACTAAATTCTTTAATATTACAAAACATAAAATTGGGGAACAAAAAATAGTTAACATTTTTAAAATTAAAAAGAAAAGTACAAAAACTTCTACTAAACAAACTATAACGCCACAGTTTAAACAAACAAAAACCTAAATAAAGCAAAAACCCAAAACGCTGTAATAGGCTATAAACAAAACTAGCGACAATTTAATAAAAGTTGTAACAAAAAAAGATGATATTAAAAAAAACAGACAATATATAAAAGTAAAATACCATCAAAATTCTTATGCAAAAAAATTGAACACAACTTGAGAAAACACTAAAATAAAGCAAAAACCTAGTAACTACGACCTAATAAGCTCTAAACAAAACTAGCCATAGTTTCATAAACGTTGCAATCTAAAATAGACAATATATCCAACGTTTCAAAAACCTTTATGCACAAAAAGTAAACGAAAATCAAAATAAATTCGACAACAATTATATTACACTGTGACTAAGTTAAATGTTAGTGAATAAACAAAACAAAACTAAACAATTTTTTAAAAGTTGTGATAAAAAAATAATAACTAAGACGGCAGACGGTACATTTGATCTTGAATTGTCTTCAATTTTAAAAATTCCTTGCCATCATTGGCACAAATAACCTTCTAGAACTCACACAAGTAACAATATTGGACAATAATATTTGAAATATTATATCATAAAGAAAATTCTCTGGACCTTTTGCAATCCGTCGGAATGCATACGAAACGAAAGAACGATATTCAGTTGAAAAAATATCTGGGCATTTAGTTTTAATGTTTCCGCACACCAACTGTATGACGGATAAAAATGCAATTATTATTGTTCTTAGAGGCCATAATATTTAACTCAGCAGGTGCGGTGTAATTCTTGCAACTAAATGTCCCTCATATATGGTTTAAAAAAATATTGCTACCATATAATAAAGATAATATATTTATATTAAGTATAAGAATTTTTTAAATATATTAGAAAGAATATACCCCTAATTAGTGATGCAGGAAAAAGTAAACAAAAATCTTATCCGCAATGAAAATATTTAAGGCTTTTGTTCACACCGATGAGGGCTATTAAGTCAACGCAGCGATATTATCTTCGATGAAATAATATTCAAATTAAAACGCTTTTAGACAGGCATATATAAGGTTTAGAATGTAAAAGAGAAAAACTTCACGGTTGACCAGGTGTACGAATACGTGAATGTTATCCTCGGATCAGTAAAATGGTCAAGCATTATGTTATATCTTATGTTTGATAATTTTCATAACATAATTTATATTCGTGAAGTACTTCAGTGTGGAATCATTTCATAATTTTGTCAGCTAAAAATAAAAATAAATAATTTATAACTTGGTTATAGCTTAAAAGATAAAAACCAAATAATTTGATAAATAAATGTATATTTAGAAAAAAAAATATTTTTTAAACCAATCAAATTTCTTAAGATATGTTCCAAATTTTAAATTATAAACTAAACATCTGACATATTTCAAACAAAAAAAAAACATGTGGCAACTTGATGGTTCTGGTGGTCTACTACTATACCCATGTTTTTACAATCAACGCTCTCTGATAAACAGATGCAATAGTAACGTACTGTCATCACCGATGAATGTCAGATTGGCCATCAAACGCCGAATAAAGAAACATACATGACATTTGACATAACCTTAATTATTTTCGGCTTTTGCAGCTTTTTCGTAAACGATTTAGACGAAATGAGCTCTCAAAGATTTATAGTGCTCCTAGAGTACGATGGCAGGTCACTTCAGCTTAATCTAACGGCTGAAGAAATTGAGGAAAACTCCCAACAGTATGTCGATGCTCATTTTATCCATTAAAATTAGTTCAAGCTAACATTTCTTTCACTAATAATTTTTTTAAGGTTACGGTAATCCATTACAACCGGTCCACCGACTCTAAAGTCTGTGGGACCTGATTGCAATCGGTCGGTGGATTGATGGAGAATCCATCGGTAATTTTAAAAACGTGGCCGATGGACACCAAATATTTTAGAAACCCGTTTGATGCCGTCGGTGAATTCACCGATGAATTTCAAAACATGGCCTATTGTTGAATTTGTATCAATAGTTAAGGGGCATCGATATTGTCGTGGGCTTCTTGTTGATGATTTTACAAAACCTCTTTCATTTAACGTCGCCCTACCTGTCAACACTCTCAAAAATGATTCAATCAAAAAGAAAGGTTAGAGTGTCGAAATGATTTTTTTAATCTGAACGGTTTTACATATGCCAATGAAATTTGGTGGTTAATCTAACAGATGAAGAAATTTAAGAAAACTCCCAATAGGATATAGATGCTCATTTTATCCATTAAAATTAGTTCAAGCTCATTTCCGAAGAACTGTATTCAGAACTAGCGACTAATTTTACTGTCATTTGGGCACTCATCAGTATTATGGTTACCATTTCTTTTAATAATACTTTTTCTTAAGGTTATGTTAATCCATCAAAACCGGTCCACCGACTCAAAGTCTGTGGGACTTGATTGCAATCGATCGGTGGATTGATGGAGGATCCATCGTTAATTTTAGAAACGGGGCCGATGAACCCCAAATATTTTAGAAACCCGTTTGATACCATCGGTGAATTCACCGATGAATTTAAAAACATGGCCTATTGTTGAATTTGTATCGATAGAAATTGTCGTGGACTTCTTGATGATGATTTTACAAAACCTCTTTCATTTAACGTCGCTCTACCCGTGAACGCCCTCAAAAATAATGCAGTCAAAAAGACAGGGTAGAGTGTTGAAATATATGTTTTTTTTAACCTGAACGGTTTTACATATGCCAATGAAATTTGGTGGTTAATCCAACAGCTGAACAAATTGAGGAAAAGTCCCAACAGTATGTAGATGTTCATTTTATCCATTAAAATTAGTTTAAGCTCATTTCCGAAGAACTGTCTTCAGAACTAGCGACTATTTTTGCTGTCATTTGGGCACAAATTAGTTTTTTTTAATATTACTTTTGTTTACGGTTATGTTAATCCATCACAACCGGTCCACCGACTCAAAATCTGTGGGACCTGATTGCAATCGATCGGTGGATTGATGGAGGATCCATCGGTAATTTTAGAAACGGGACCGATGGACACCAAATATTTTAGAAACCCGTTTGATGCCATCGGCGAATTCACCGATGAATTTCAAAACATGGCCTATTGTTGAATTTGTATCGATAGTTAAGGGGCTTAGATATTGTCGTGGGCTTCTTGATGATGATTTTACAAAACCTCTTTCATTTAATTTCACGTCGCCCTACCTGTGAAGACCGTCAAAAATGATGCAGTCAAAAAGAAAGGTTAGAGCGTCGAAATATTTTTTTTCCCAAACGGCGCACCTTTTACCTTTGAAACTAAGCAGATTCATAGTACAAATCAATACCTACCAGTGTAACATAACAAAAAAAAATCCGACCTGTGAACAAAAGCCGACATTTTTGGTCAATCAGAAAAACGTTATTACGGCAAATTTCACGCACAAAATTACTTAGAAAGTACCTAAATGTTGCAGTCAAAAAGTAAGGTTGGATTGTGAAAATATTTTTTTAACTAAACGGTTTGACCTATGACGTTGAAATTTGACACACTCCTGGCAAAAATATATAATAAATTTTAAAAAATGACATGTAGTGCCTCTAGGGACCACAATATAATTTTTTTATTTAGCAAAAATTTCGGTTCGCCTTCAAGTGCCCCTGTTCACAGGCCAGACATTTTCTTTGTTTTATTAGATTGATAAGCAATAGTATGTACTACGAAACTACTTAGTTTTAAAAGAACAGGTTAAGTCGAGGGTTAAGTCGTTTGGGAGATATTGGGGATAATCTAAAAACAATTTTCGTCTCCTTGTGGCCCCTATGGGTACATAGGAGGCCAATATCTGTAAATATTTTGACACTGTAACCTTACTTTATGATAAAAGTATTATAGGCGATCGCGCGTAAACTAACAGATTTATCTTTTGCAAACGTCAATCGAAGAAAGTTTTCTTTGAATAATTAGACCTTTTTTGGAAATAATTTGTTAATTGTAATAAAAGAAAGAATTTTTATGCTTTAGCTTCAATTACTTCAAAAAGGTAAAAAATAAAATTGTTGAAAATAAGCATTTGAGACATTAATTTTAGTCTCTAGGAATTAAAATCTGCTAAAAAAGAGCAGGTAGCTGATATGAACCCAAAATTAATAAAACCCTTAAATCGTCCACCCAAAAATGCCACGTTGACAGCTTGTCGTGTAACGTATGTCAAATTCATAACCGCTTCCGAGCTCCCAGTCACAAAAAACTTGGCTCCGTTGTTCTATAGATCGCGGTAGCCGCGCAAAAACAAAGAACCATAATTTGCTGTCAATTTCTGGATATATTGATGTTGCTAATTATGCAGCGGCCACTTTGATCTCGCCATGGTTTATGCTCCGGTATTCCGTGTGGTTTTTATTAAATCATATTTCCTCAATGTTGTCATCCTCAAGTCGGTGGTCTGCAACCGAGGATTGATCATTATTTAATTTATTACTTTTATGGATGATATAATGTTGATTGGTAATGCTCAGATAAACCTTCGAAGTAACTTTCTTTAACAATACATAATCTAATATTTCGCAGTTAATGAATTGCCTGTCCTGCTAGCCATCCAGAAAAACGACATTTCTAATTTGTTCTCATCACGGTATGAACAATAAGTCATTTTTGTAGATTATCTTCTCAGTGGCGTACTGACGGGGGGAGCGATCCACCCCGGGTTACGGGAGGCTCCCTTGGGATCCCACATGTACACGAAAACCGCATAGATTTTTATGAAAGTTGGTGAGTTTTTATGCTGTTTGAAGGGTTTTGTAAGATTCTACGAGTCAAGCTGTCTTTCTCGTCAAAATTGATAGAAAAAATTCGTACTTTATGAAATTTTATTAGATTTTTAAGTTTCTTTCACATACCGCAGAGAAAACATATAAAACCCGGTAAAACACTATACAAGATCTCGTAAAGCTTTTCTAAGAGATTGAACGCGGTTTTTTTGGCAGGGCTAAGATAAAAGCATCAAATATACATGCAGGGGTGGCCGCTTTTTGGAAAACCGGCAAAAGTCAGAACTCATCATTCATGCATAAATAGGATAAGATACCTAAAATGATAGAAAAACATATCCGGTATTCCGGTACGCACAATCTCTCTCTCAATTATAGTTTAATTTTTGTTTAATAATTTGAAACAGTATGTGTAGTAAAAACACTGACAAAATTGTGGAAGACATAAAAATATTTCACTTGCTTATTTCATTACACGAAGAAAGTTATAGTTCCCAAGGTTGATCCCCTAAAAAATATAATTTTCATTTTATTAGTTACACCATCCCTTTGTTTAAATCAACCATATTTCTGAATATATTAAATTGATTCTTTGGTAATAAAAATTATTGTCTTGGATTTGTTTAGATTTTCTTAAATTTTATGTTAAATATGAATTTTGCGATTCAGTTTCAATTCTTTTTTTAAATCTGGAACTATTTATTACATTATGCGTTTCAGACGCTACATGTGAGCGCAGTTTTTCGCAATTAAAATTGATTAAAAATTATTTGCGCTCCATAATGAGATTATGAGGCAAGAACGGATAACAAGTTTGGCGATTTTATCCATTGAGATCAAAGTGGCTTAAAACATGAAGTTATGCAAGCGTTTGCAAAGGTAAATGGTAGAAAAATAGTAGTTTCCACAACTAGTGGCTAAAATAGTGCTTTTTTTACAAGCGTTGGTTTAAATAAGAGCGCAGCGAGGTATTTAAAAACGCGAGTAAAAAAAGCACAGTTGAGCTGCGAGTTGTTAACACTATTTTTTTTAATACCTTTATCAAAAAATCCAAGAAAAACAGGAAAATACTTTCAAAAATCTCGAACGAATAGCACTTCTCCCAAGACACCATCTTTACACTATAAATCAAAGCGGCTGGTAATTGAAATAAAAATGGTTTCCATAGCGATGTGCCTTTTTACTCGGTGACTTTCATTGTTGTGACATTTTAATCTTTGACAGTTTGATATTTTGGCGACGTTTGTAAATAAGTTTTTCGAAAATGGCTTAATTTTTAAGCAAGAATAATTATATTGTTTCAATATTACTATTTTCCACTATTTCTTTTGGGTAATTTTGGGTAAAGAACGGACAGAAATCTTTTTTTGCATCGATAACCAAAAAAGCCATGCTTAGGATTTAATATTGTGTTTTTGTCAAATATAGAAAAATGAGAGGGGGGCCCCCATCTGAAGATACCGCCCCGGGTCCCACATCTTCTGTGAATTTATTTCTTGTTTTTTTTTTATAAGTTTCCCATGGAAAATATTTCCCCTTTTATTTGGCTCACCCGATACAAGCAGACTTTAACATGTTGGGGAAAATCAAAAAGACACCCGCTCTTAGAGAATTTTAGACCTTATAATATGTGCGGCAATTAATCAGTGGGGGCGCGCTTTGATATTTGATTTTTCCGACTGGCATTTTGAGGCTCCATTTGCCTATACACGTGATCGCACTGAATTCATAGAGCCCCAACGTTTGCCCCTTTTTAACCCCTCATTCCGGTACAATAAGCTGGGGTCTCTTTGTTACGATTCATTTAAGCCATGATCGCGAATTGAATTTCGCAAATTTTAATCTCTGTGTTTAAAGGTTTAAGGGAATCTTAATTTATTTTTTCTAGTTGCGTGCGTAAAACGCGTTTTTCCGCACCAATTTTCATATGAAGAGTTCGACTTCCCGCACGCTGTGCGTAAATTTTTTTTGAGTCCTGTGTGCGTAAAAAACTGACTGGCTAATTTTTGATGAGGAAAGTTTTAAAAAAACTGTATCTTATCCTTGCGGGATGAGTTCGTGGTGACACCCCTAGCGACCGAGGATCACTTTTCCGTTCGTTTTGAGGCTCGGGGCGAGGCCATTTCCCGTTCGCGATAACAAAGAGCTCGCGCTCGGAGCGTACCCTATGTAAGCCGAGCGCGTAGATGGAGAAAGAAGGGAAAAATACATTAACCTTAAAAAAAAAATTGTTTTTTTAAAGGCCACTAAAATTTTTGTTAATTTTGTAGTTTTTGCAAAATGTGTGGCAAAGCTGGGATAAATTTTCTAATCCCGAATTTATAAACTTGACGGTTAAATGTTCAACCGTGATGCATCTCTGTCCTTTCCTCTTACTAAGTGAAAAAGGGATGGATCTACCAACGTCGAACAGGCTCATTTTTTTCGTCTTCCTCACTGCTGACGAAAAACATAACCACAGCAAAATGCAAAACAAGTTTGCTAACATCCATTTCCACTTCAATGCTTCTGCAGTTCTAGTTAAAAAAAAAATAAAACAGAAAACTATTGTAGGTTATGACTCTCGAATCTATAGCGTTCGAGATGATCAGCAAATCTCTGTGTGTGTGTGAGAACTCACCTGCGTAAAGTGCCTTTTCCGTCCTTGGCAGCTTGCCTGATTTCTGCTCTGCGTCGTTCGTGAGACTGCGTCGCGGTCGCCTGCGTAAAAGTGTTTCTTTGCGCACTAGTTAGGTAAATAACTAATTTGATTCGATTTTTCTGGGTATTTGCTCCCTCAATTTTTGCTCCCTTTTCATCTTTGCTGGCATGTAGAATGAACAAAATATATATTTTCAAATCAATTTCCTTTTTCTTTTAAGTTTCAAAGTCATTTTTATTTTTCGCAAACCTGTCTCTTTATTTTGCGCCGGTGCAGTAACGATCTATCATGCTGTTAACTTGAATAAAATGTGGGGTGCTTATGGCCCTTTTTGTAGCAGGTCTGTTACCGTTTTTTTCAATCTGTACGGGCGCTACAGCAATCTGTTATGCTGTTAATTCGGGTTTACACAGTAATGGAGGGTTTACTCAACTTTTCATATTGATAATTCATAACCTAGGCACAATTTTTTTCATAATCATAATGTTAAATATATCATTGTTAATAGAAGTGTTTAAGTTTTCATAGTTATAATTCACAATTCATAAGCACAGTGCATAATTTGAAAGTTGGTCAACTTGAATTCTATGCATTATCAATATGAAAAAACCCATGTCAAAAGCCATAGAAAGAATGAAGAAAAATTAATTAATAATTAATTAAGAATTAGAAATTATATTAGAAAACAGAAATTTAGGAAGAAGAAAGACTTAACCTAACGTTAGGTAAAGAAACACATTTCTTTTGTTTTTCTTGTTTGTCAATTTGATATGTAAAATTGTCAAAATTTATCCTACTGCACTATGCTTCGGAACCCTTGAAAAAACAGGTGCTATTAAATTATGTATTAACATTAAATCTGTATTTACCCACTATGAATTAAAGTTATGAATTATCAATATGAAAAGTCGGGTAATGCACATCTCTAATACAAAATCCTATCCTAAGCATATCGCTTAATTTTTAACTTTTACATGCAAAAGTTGACAGTATTTAACATTTAAGTTTGTGTTTAGGAATTAGAAATTTGAAGTATCCATTAATTTTCCTGATAAAACTGCCTTTACCTTTATAGCGCCAATAACGCACAAGCATTCTAGCGCTTTTATTAAAGTTAACAAAAAGACCAATCGCTTCTATATTGCGACCACGCAGAGTAAAGATAAGAGTAACAAAGTAGCAAAAAAATAGATCAAAATCTGAAGCCTTTTAGCTTCAGTTAGGCTAAAGAGAGGTTTTTCAGCTAATGCCGTTTAATTTTAGTTAAAAGTGGAATATAAATACCCATGAAAAAGAACATCAAAACAAAATTAAAACTGGTGATAGTGTCACAAAACTATTTTTAAACAAAGGACACACATTATTGCATATTTCAAAAGAAACTCTTAATGAGAAATTGTACTCACTATAGGAACAATATACTTATCTCATAAAATTAAGGTTATATATTCCATGCATCCAGAAGTAAAATAAGTAATTGAAAATGTTCCCATCCAGGGTTGCGTTTTATCTTTTACTGACAGATTGGCGGAGGCATTCACAAAACGGCAATAAAAAGTCGAACTGCCCATCTTGTGGGGCTAGTGATTTATTATTTAAATGAAGGCTCAAATGACTTGCTAGTTCTGAGGATGTCTATTCTTCAACCTTAACAATACTTATGGAGTTGAAAAGTAGTTATTAAGTTTGTAGTTTTTGTCATTTAATTTTTAAATATACTGGAAAAAAAAATATAATTGATTACATTTCCAAAAGGATTCTTCAATGATAATGATCAAAAAATCAATAATGAGTGGCTCCTCCATGGTTATTTATGCACTCGTTTGTTCTATTGGGCATTGACAAAATAAGATGCTCTATATCATATTGAGGAACACTCATCCAAATCCTCCTTACGGCATGCCAGAGTTCATCTAAGTTTACAGGGGGACGTGGTAATCGACTAAGATTGCGCCCTATCATATCCCATACGTGTTCGATAGGCGACAAGTCAGGCAATCTTGCTGGCCATTCCAAAGTCTATGCCAAGTTCATGTAAGAAGTCCATTGTTTCACGAGCAATATGTGGTCTGGCAGATCGCATTTGGTAGGGATGTAAAACTGGCTGCAGCAGTTCATCGATATATCGCCGAGCAGTCAGATTGCCGTTGATGAGGACTAGAGGATCTGCTTTCTAAACATTGACGTCGGGGGGGGGGGGGGGGGGGGTTAGGGATAAATAATAAAAAAAACTTAATTTTAAGTAAAAATGTTACCATAACCAGGCTTTTCGCGGGGGTTTAACCCCAAACCCCCCTCGGTGCGCCAGTGCATATAGCACCCCATACCATGATACTTTGCTGTCTTGCTGTGTCACGTTCAACAGCAAAGTCTACATTTCGTCTCTCACCTCGAAATCGCCTAACCCTCATGCGTCCATCATGATCGCCTAAACACAACCTGGATTCGTCGCTGAAGCTTATGGTATTCCATTCGTCATTCCAGTTTTGCCGAGCTCTGCACCACTCCAAGCGGCGAGCCTTATGTTGTGGGATCAAAGGTAGCACCAAAAGCGGACGGTAAGCCTTCAGCCCCATACCAAGCAATCTTCCATTAACTGTCATCCTTAAAAACACTCGCCCTGTAGTTGAAACTAGAACATCTCTTACTTGGCGTATACTGTCTCGTCGATTTCTGAGAGCAAGAAGTTTGAGAGGCTGTAAATCACGACCTTGTAATAATCTAGGGCGTCCAAAACCCGCACAACGTCTATAAGTCTTATCATTGTACCACCTTCTCCAAACTCTTAATACTGTTGATGGATTGGCATTAACCTTTCTTGCAACTTCCCGTAAACCAAAACCAGCCTCTTTCATGCCCACGATGCGTCCTTTCTCGAAGTCGTTTAAATAATGAAATTGTTGGCGACCGCGAACTATTGGCATTTTTATTTTTTTGAGTGAACTGTAAGGAATCCAGAAAGACCAAAAACTACGAGAAAAATGATTTAGTTGGAGTTGGTCGTTTTTGAAAATGAATAGAAAAAATCTCTGAAAAAAGGAAAGATTAGAAGACAAAAAATTTATTGAGATAAGATATACACACAAATAATTTTCATTCAAATAATTATCTACATACATGGTGTTGCATTTTTTTTGTTCTCCAGTATACGTTTCTTCACACCAAATGTTTTAGACAGATCACCTTCATGAAGACATTGAGATCCATGGTTGCTCTGAGGGATATTTGTCAAGGTATTTGTAGTGCCTATATTGATTTGGACTGTTACAATACTTTTTTAAATGAAGTGAAATATCAGAATCGTTTAGTGGTTCCCACAGAAGAGAGAATGAAAGAAAAGGTCGTCGGTGGCTTCTTGATTTAATTCCTTATTAAACATCGTTTCTAGGGTATAGCGTGTTAAACAATATATATCCAATACTGGGGGACTAAGTTAAAGTTATTCCATTAACATAAACCTATTGGGCTCAAGATAAATCGGCAGTAATAGTGTTTATGCGATAATAGGCCTTCCTTGCGATGCGAAACAGCTTTTTTCCTACGCCTGCCTTAAGGCCTGACCAATCGATTAGTTATACGTAACTTTCCGCTATAAGTAAAAAACTTTTTAATGCAGAGGTGTCTTTAACTTTTAATGGCACAGTATTAATTGATGGATTGTTTTAATTAATTACTTAGCTGACGTAAAGAGAAAAATAAAGCGGCGAAAAAAAATAGTACAGTTTAATTTTTGGAAAATTTTGCCAAAACTAAAATCTAAAAATATGCCATTGTTTATTAACAACTGTAATGCACATTGGATACAAAACAGTACTAAAGCCGGACCTGACCGACAGACCGACAACTTAACTGAAGTAGCAAGTTTTTTACCACTATAAGACAATGGAACGGAAGCACTTTCAGGTAGGTATATGACTTAGCAGTTTTAAAAGATTCATAAGAATGAACTTTAAAATTTATGAATGAACGAATTCAAAAATACAATTTTCTTTGCGGAACGCCATTTTGAATAATACCTGGGGAACGGAGCATAATTAATTTGTTAAAATTTGTTCAGTTGTATAAATTTATTCATACCCTAATTCCGCAACTGGTTTTCGTTTTGTAGGTCCGTCGTTGGTTTCCCCCTTCTATTTACAGAATTTCATTACAAATGGCAAATTAATAATGGTGTCTAAATTTTAATTCCCTGATATTAATAAAGTCGCCATTTTGTAACCCGACCCCCTTCTCTCGCTACACGGCTATAATAATCTCATTACGAGGGGCGTCTGTGATGCCAGCCCAAGCGTAAAGAAACGAACCAGAGGGTTAAAAGGGGTAAAATGAGTTGATTCTTTACCCCCAAATGCCGCTGATTGCATTTAGGTATTGGGATGATACACCAGTTTTATACAGCGGACCAAAAAATTTAAGAAGTTGAAAATAAAGGGAGCCTCAATGGTAACTTTCAATAATGTCTATAGTAATGGTTAAATAGATAATATTTACATTTTTATCTCTATTTATTGCACGATGGCATGCTCTTTTCTTTAGCACATTTTAGAAGGTTGTGAACTGCCATAATATTCACACTCACTAGACCGAAAGCATAATTTTATGTTGATTTTTTAAAGTAATTTGTATTGTTTAAGGACAAAACACTTAACACCTGATTGCTAAGTATATTTCTACTTTTTTCCTTCTCAAGTTATTTTTCAAAATTACATTTCAGCCAAAACTGGCCCCATTATAAATACGCATCCAATTAGCCTCACATTAGTTCAATTTCTTAAATATCAAGATCTGTGTGTACAGAGATCAGTTTGCTCGCTGATATGCTTCAAACCATTTATATTCTTGGACCACACATTAACAGGTTTAAAGATATCCCACTTTCACATTATTAAGGTACATACGTTATCGCTAAGTAGCTTTTGGAATTGACTTCGGGGGGATGAATAAATAATAAACAAAACTTAATTTGAAGTAAAAATATGACCATAACCAGGCTTCTCGGGGGGGGGGGAGGTTTAACCCCAAAACCCCCCCTCTCTGTGCGCCTGTGCTGCTTCTTAAATATATATGTTTTATAAGCACATTTCGTCTCTCAACTCAAAATCGCCTAACCCTCATGCCGCCTCATGGCCGCCTAAACAAAACCTGGATTCGTCGCTGAAGATTATGGTATTCCATTCGTCATTCCAGTTTTGCCGAGCTGTGCACCACTCCAAGCGGCCAGCCTTATGTTGTGGGGCCAAAGGTTCTTTAACCCCCAAATGCCGCTGAAGACCCGTTTTACGATTTTATGCTATAGAATAAGCTCTAGTAGTACCACAGCCATCCATACTAACGGATGCGTTATTTTTACTAAAAAAAATACGTGCGTATCCTTAAAGCAAGAGCAAAACTTCCACCAAATAATTCAGTGACATAGCCAGGGGGAGGTTTTGGTGATCAAGGGCCACAGGGAGAGCTATAGCTCCCCCACTTTTTTTGACTCTTTACTCCGGTTTGTGACGTGTGGTTGGTGTGATTTCTTAACATATTAAAAATTTTTCCTGCGGTGCTATGATGTTTTTAATTTTTACAATTTTAGTTTATTTCTAAGGAATTTTTATCACCAGCATTCAAAACGTTTTTTTTTTCTTAAAATTTTTCTTAAAATTTTCATCTGCGGCGCATTTACAGTGATAATTTTTTTAGTAAAGTGGTTTTGGCTGGCACCTATCTTGCCAAACAACATTGCTGAAACAGCAGAGTTTTTGCTACAACAGCAAAGTTTCTTGCTAAAACTCGGATAGGAAAATGTTTAGTAGCCCTAACCAAAAAAATAATGACGCCAAATTTAGTCCCAGCTCCGAACGTTGCCGTTCCAGCAAGATGTTTGGGTAAATAGGCACCAGCAAAGTTGAAAATTTCTCGGTGTATGATTTGGCAACAAATATACCATCAGAACCCAGCTTGGTATCTAATCCAATCTACCTTTTTAAAAATATTTTCCAGAAAACCTAAAAAATCCAAACTTTTAAAGAATTTTTTGTGTTTTTTGTGCAAATTTTCGCCTGGGGCGTTATACCAATATTAAATATTGTTACAATATTCGAAGAGACTAGATGAGACTTGCTTTCAAAAATAAGTATGTTTATTTTGTAAACACTACATAATTTTTTAAAATTTGCTATTGGTCGGTATTTCATTTCTGGCTACGCCACTGAATAATTTTATTATAGTGTATTGGCTAGAAACTAATGCCGTTGGTTTATTCAAAAGACGGATGTTTTAGATATAATTTAATAAAACCAGGGTAACGGACGAGACATTGTACGCTGTCTCTGTTTTAATTAAAATTTAACGCCTTTTTAAAAAACAAATAATGTCAATAGTTTCAAGCCCATAGGCTATGCATATACTTATAAAATTAATATACACGCCCTGAAAATAAAGATATTCGGTCGTTTCGCGCAAGTACGTTGAATTGATGTTATACCTAACGCCATTTTTGTTGGTTTTGATTTCTGATTCCGAAAGTGGTGTGTTTTTCGTTACGTCTCATCTATACACACTTAAAGATGCACATAAAAAGGATGCTTATTCGTTGTCTTATCTCAGAACGGATACGCCGTACAACAGCGACTATGTCTCACCTCCGACCCTCCTTGCAGTATTTACAAGCAGTTAGAGTATTGTATCGATACGACAACGAATAAGCACCCTTAAGCACCCTTTTTATGTGCAACTTTAAGTGTGTATGGGTGAGACGTAACGACGTATATATGCGTTTTGAGCATGCGCACTGAATAATAAATATTTAATAAGTTACTATGTGCCAGTAAATGACGTAATGAATTATTTTAGGTCTGTTCCAGCTCCATCTAAACCTGACAGATAGCAGAATATCTGAATATTGTATAATCTGTGAAAATTCTTTGATTCTGTCTCTGCCCTCGCCGTTTACGTAGTAACACAAGTTGTTTTCAAGTATTTGTGGTATTTCAAGTTGATAATCCTTTTCAATAATCGGTATATTTTATGTGTATGGGCAGTGATAAAGTCTGGTCACACTAGTTCTAGTTCTAATTGCTAACGTACCAACTATCAAAACCAAACGGTACCTAAATTTTGCCAGGACTGGACCAAAAAATTTTTATTATTTGAAACCGCAAATTTGTGGTTGCAGAATTTTGTCAACAAAAAGTCTAAAAACTACCTACTTCAGTGGCCTGGACCTATTGCAATTATTATGATTAGCTTTATGGCAAGGACACTAAGGATTTTCCTTTGAAAATATAACATTGTCTACTTAAACCATTTTGACATTTCCTTAATGTTTTTGAGAATACCTTTCCGTAGTAGTAATAGTAGTAGTAGTAGAAATGAGGTGGCTCGTCGCCTGGCAAGTAGGAACCTTTTTATCCTACCCCGTTCCTTTACCTACCTTGTATTCTCTCCTGGCCTACGCATTATTTTTACAAAGTCCAGTATATCTCTACATTTCAGAGAATCCCCAAAACCCCAATCTGAAGATCTGCTAAAGTCCCACGTTTCAGTGCCGTTAGAAGTCACTAAACCAGTATTGTATGGATTCCCATAGTACCAATCCACTCAAAAAATGATAGGCTGTACTTAAAAAAGTACTTAATACAAGAATATTATTCTTCTATACACAATACTTCGAATAACTAGTTGATTATTCGTAAATTTCAAGGACAACTGTTTTTAAATTAGTAGTTAATAAACTTTATTTTTGTTTGTAAGCGTAATTACCGAACTAGGCATCTAATGTAATTATGCAGAATTTTAACCTGTCTGCTTTCAGAAAAAAACCCAAATGTTTTTGTAGCAATATTTATAATAAAATACCAAACAACATCAAAGAACAAACGCCTGTGGTTTATCAAAAACTGCTGCTGTTGAACCAATATTTTATCCGAACCTTATTTCTTCAAAGCCATTTAATAACAAATTCGAAATTTATAAGAACCGTTTATTATCGAACCATTGTTTATCAAACTCATTTAATATCAAACTCGTAATTTGTAAAATTCATTTTTAATAAAACCCGGAATTTGTCAAACCATTATTTTTCAAAACCGGAATTCGTAAAACCCGTTGTTTATCACCAAATTTTTGCTAAATCGATTGCTAATTCGTCAATAATACATGAACCGGAGGCGTACACGCAGGTGGGGCGGCCTGCGTTTGAATGCATTTGTCGTTCTATGTGCGCACACTTGGCTGAAAGTATTCACAGGTAGTGTTCAATACTTTCGGTATAGATTTCACTCTATTGTTCTTAACTGGAATGCAAGTGACATCTATACACAAACTATTGAACGCTACCTGTACAAGTATACGCGCGTAGCAGCGACAAATGCTTTGAAACGCCGCGCCACCTGCGTGTACGCCTCCGGTTCATGTATTGTTGGCGAATGCGCGATCAATTTAGCAAAAATTTTCTGATAAACAACGGGTTTTACGAATTCCGGTTTTGAAAAATAATGGTTTGACAAATTCCGCGTTTTATTAAAAATGGGTTTTACAAATTACGAAATTGATATTAAATGAGTTCGATTAAAAACGGGTCTCATAAATTTCGAATTTGTTATTGAATGGGTTTGAAGAAATAAGGTTCGGATAAAAAATTGGTTTAACGAATTGCAGTTTCTATATAGTGAATGATTTTATAATTAAACTTTCTTTTATGTAACGGGTTTGATTTTGCACATTCTGATTAATCGTGGGCGTCCCAAAGAACTAACTTCCATCAGACAGTTTAAAATAAGGTTTAAATACTTATCTTGTAGAAAAATGCTATTATTCTGTGTGTGTATTTTGACATATACACTTTTTAAGGACAGTCTTGTTTGAATCAAAGACAGTATTCCTCGACTCAAGGAGTTCTCGTTCTTATTAATTTGGTGTTAGATTAATTAGAACAATTATTGGTTTAAATAGTCTCTTTACTTTCCACTAAGTATTACTTTGATTTGCTGCTGCTATATATTAGCCTAAAAATTCATCCATGTTGTTATATATAAAAAAAAATAAAATTATGATTGTTTTCCACAAAACCAAAATTACACTTTTTTGCACTCGACGCGCGTTTCGCTAACAACGTTAGCATCATCAGGAGACGATAAACAATGATTGATTGTTCATCAGGAGACGATAAACAATGATTGATTGTTTATCGTTTCCTGATGATGCTAACGTTGTTAGCGAAACGCGCGTCGAGTGCAAAAAAGTGTAATTTTGGTTTTGTGGAAAACAATCATAATTTTGTTTTAGTGCAACCAAAGGTTCCAAATTCCCAACATAGTTGTTATATATACTTGTTCCAATGACTCATTAATATTAAGGACCGTCAAAACGAAGTTATGCTTGAATCAACATCTATCCTCTTGGTACCAGTATATCTTTTTTTTCGTGTCAATTAAAATTGGTTGATTTAAAACCACCCTTCTTCTTTTTCGTGGGTGCACGTCTCTACTGCCTTTCTAAAAAATGTCGTAGTACTAATCCCATATATACGATTGTCTAAGATTTTTAAGCCATGATATACAGGGTGGATTCTTTAAACGGAACGGTGCTTTTAGCGGGTTAGAATTTGATTGAATAAAAAAATCCAAAAACATGTCAACTGAGATTTTTAATTTCCTTTAATCTTGGATTTTGTCTATGTCATTTAGTTTGCGAGGTATGTCAATTTTTTATTTTTTTTAAATAGGACATCCTATATATTTTGCAATTTTTGAAATCTGCAAACAATTCTTTCTTCAGCAATACCACACAGTAGGATCTCCCTTTTAGGATAATCAAGATATTTTTATCTAAATCTGTATGGAAAACTTCGATATTTATTCAAATATCCCCCGTAAAACAGGGCATAGACAACAATTCTATGCAAGTTTAAATGCCTCTATCTTGGAAACCATAAGAGATAGGGTATTAGTCAAATTATTAACAAAAAGATAAAAAAAATTTGAGTTCAAAAATGTCAAACTATACAGGGTGTCCTACTTAAAAAAATATATTTTTTGCCATAAACAAAACGACATAAAACAAAATCCATAGAACGATTAAAGAAAATTAAAAATCTCAGTCGACGTGTTTTTGGATTTTTTTATAAAACCAAATTCTAACCCGATAGAAGCACCGTTCGTTCTGCCTTTCATTTTTGCTCCTATTAATTTTTAATTTTCCATATTTGCAATTTCTTAAAACATGGCCAAAATAGTCAAGTTTAAGCCTACTTAATTACCTACTCAATTCGGAGAGTGGTATTAAGATATCGACTACACAACACTGGATTTCATTTTGACAAACGATGATCGGGCCTCTTAAAAAAACTACACACATATAGGGTATACATTTCAGTGAAATATTCTCATGGCAAGAAGTTGCAACAAATCTGCGGCCGGTTGGCTGTCATATCCAAGTGGATTTGCATTCGTCTTTTTAACTTAAATGGTTACGATTATATGGAGGCGCAACGTAAAACCGGTTTTACTATCGCCTTCATTAATGGACACTAGTAAATCTGTCATTTTTGTTGATTAAAACAAGTCTTAATAATATCGCGCCAGTCCGAAGAACGTATACTCATGCACAAAATGAAGATCTAGTTCAAGAGCCAACGGCAAAATAAAAAGCAAACGGTGTTCACGCACATCATTTTTCATTAACGGCGTATTTTAAAACTCAATAAAATAATAACACTGTCCAACAAATTTTTTTTTTTGTTTCCTTCAACTTATGAGTTAATTCCTACCAATTTTGGGTTGCGAAAAACAGTGATAAAAAAATAATTAGTTTTGCATTTAATAAGGATTATGAGGTAACGAAAAATATTAATTATGTATGCAGTTACACACTATAAATGACAAAAGAATACTCACCGGTGGTTGAATATATGAAGAATTAATTGGGGGCTTCATGAGATCGCTGTCTTTTCGCTTTCCTCTTGTAAGTAATTTCTGGAGCATCCTTATACATAAACCAGCAGTAATCCGCGAGAGATATCCTGGTGGAATCTTTCGCCATGCTCGTCACTGACAGCTCCACAACTGGATGGGAAAAAATCAGGATGGGAGTGGAGAAAATGTATTTTTAGTGACATATTACTTCTGAGTTGATGGTACATTTCTAGAAGTACTTTTACCAATTGAGTGTAATTTTCCTCCCTTGTGTTCCCTAAAAATCCTTGCATAACTTCCTTAAGAGCTTTCCAAGCTTCCTTTTCTTTTCCTTTCAGAACTAAGTCGAAAGCAGGATCCTTTACGAGTTCACGTATTTGTGGCCTTCCTTGACTTTTGCATCACTTAGTTTGGGAAAATTTTCTTTCAAATAATTAAAAGCCAGACCATCTTGGTTTAAGTCTTTGACAATTTCTTCATTAAACCGAGCATGATATATAGGGGTGGAAGAAGAACATCTTTTGGATTCACGAGAGGCTCGGCAACGACATTTTTCTCACTAGGTTTAAGATTCCTTGCAGGTCAATCTACTTGGATATAGTGTGATTTCCTATCTGTACTATCCCACATACATAAAAAGCAACAGTATTTAGTGTACCCTAATTGCATTCCTAATAGTATAGCAATGACTTTTAGGTCACCACAGATTTTCCACTTATGTTCAGCATATTTGATCGAGTTGAGGAGGGTTGCCATATTTGCATAAGTCTCCTTCATATGAACTGCGTGACCAACAGGAACAGAAGGAAGACGATTACCATTATGAAGCAATACAGCTTTTAAACTAAGCTTGGAAGAGTCTATGAATAGCCTCCATTCAGTTGGATTATGGTCCATTTTCAAACTTTTCATCAGACCATTAATATCACAGCAAAAAACAAGATTATTCTCCTTCTTAAAAAAAGGTAACAGATTCCGCTGACGCTGTCTGTATTTAGAGACCCTGACATCTGGTTGAAGAAGATTCCATTGCTGTAACCTTGATCCTAGAAGTTCTGACTTCTTCTGTGACAAGTCAAGATCTCGAATGAGATCATTTAACTCAGACTGGCTCAATCTGTGTTTTTCTTCAAAATCAGGATCGTGTGATATTGAAGCCATGTTTAATTCTTCATTTTCCACATTGTCTTCACTCTCTACTTCCAATTCATAGTTTTGAGGTGGAGTAGGAATTGGTAAACTGTCTGAATGTAGTATAGGTCGAATAGCAGATGAAAGATTCGGATATTGAACTCTTCCTCTTTTTTTCATTGTCAATCCTGCATTGATAGGCGGAGTCAAGCAAAAATATCAGTCATCTATGTGGTTTGTAGGCTCCCTCCAAACCATGGGCACCCCAAAAGCCATCGATCGTTTTTTATTTTTAAGCCATTCTCGTAATAGAACTGAATTGCAACATATATGTGGAGCCCATGACTTATCCTGGTCTCCTACCTTCACTCTAAAATAATGTTGGTAAGCAGTCTTCACAAGAGGCGTCAAATTGCGTTTCTGTGAAGAAAACGTTATTTCTCCAAAAATATAACAAAAATTGTTAACTGAATTTACACATTTACGAGGCATGTTAATACAATAAGTTTTACTTTAAAAACACTCCAAAACAACAAATTTTGCAGTAAACAAAACAGAAATATTGTATGTAAAAAGAAAACCTTAGATTTACAGCATAAACACTATAGTCAGTTTGCGATGATATATTGTGTCTCCGTGTATCTAGTTTTATAACAATACCATACACACTACATTAACTGTGCGTTCGATTAGAAATATGAAAGTGAACTGTAAGGTATCGGTCGCCCTGAATAAAAAGACGCGCAAATACGCAATTATTTCGGAAAGGAGGGAGTCCCCGCTTATATATATATCGAGAATAGTAGGGCTGTATTGCAAATATCAATAGCTAAATTAAAACTATCGATAGTTCTGTAGTTTTATCTCTATCGATATTATCGATAGTCAATTTCGATGGTGGCGTACCACTATTTCTCCCCACCCTATCCAGTTCTCTGCCCTTTCTATTATTTTCTCCTTCGATGCTTTTAGAGGATATAAAATGTAAAATATCACCTTATCTCCAAAACTGGAGCTAATCTCTAATTTTTATGGTGTTAAGAATTAGCTATTTTTGAGCCCGAAACATTTTAATTGTTGGACAGTGTAATCAACCCGTGATTTTCTCTGCTTTGAAGCTGAACCATATTTAAACGACAATGACATTAATAATGTAGACTGGCACGATATGCCAAGGCGCATACGTCAACAGTATCAGAAATAAAGTGACAAATACATTAAGGTTTTGTTGCAAGTTCCATGTGTTTTTGTACACGGCATAGCACTATATTAAGTCAGAAAGCCAGCTCAATGACTCCTTGACTCGGCTTTGTAAATTCTAACGTCATAAATAGTGCCGACTTTATTCATTAATGGGAGGTTTTATAAACTCTTATTATGCTTAAGCATAAATTTAGTGCGGATTCTGTATGTCTGTCTTTCTTCTTCCTTATCAAAATAAATTAAGCATAATAATGAGTGGGGTAAACCTCCCATAAGTAAGGCTCCTCGTACTAACCCATCAATGCTTGATATGCTCTTAGTACATTCTAATAAAAAGATGGGCGACTCTCACACCACTTATAAGCGAGCATATTTAGTGTATTAAAATTAATAAAAATGCTCATAAGGAAACGGCATTTCTTATGACATCTCATTCTCAATCATCATAAACTCCTTGGCTTTTAAAATGGAGCATTAAGGCTTTTAAGACATTGATATAAAATAAGTAAAATTATGATAATAAAATCTTAATACAGGATATATATACCTACATAGATTACTGTTGCAATCAATAGCAAAGTATATAAATTTAATTTTTATTCAGAGTCGTCACATAAGGAATTTTGCATTTTAAAAGTGAAATAATTAAAAACAGTACAATCAAAAGATTAAACGCAAGAGCACGCTAAATGTCAAACTGCAATTCTGGGGAATTTTTACTGTCAAAAATGAAGCCTTAACTGATGAGAAGAGATTTTTGCGCAGATGTTTTGTGATTTTCGAACCAATTATTTAGCAATAATTATATTATCTTCATTCGACTTTATTTTAAAGAATGATAGTCGGCTACCAACGTCTGGGTAAATTATTTTTACGTAGGCCCGACGTAATCAGGAAGAGTGATGGTTCGAAATTATAATGTATTGGAAAAAAATCAAAATTTTTAACTTAAAACCGTTACACTCATAACGATTTTGATTTTTAAGCATAGTAAATTAAAAGCAAATAATGTTTCGGGCGTGAAAGACTAAAACAATTTTAAACCGCTTTCGTTATTTTAGTCTTTGGTGTACTATAAACGTACGCGAACTGGAAATTGTACTCCAACATCAAATAAACTTAAAACTACATGCCACTGAGGCACTGAATATATCTTTCGTCCTAATCACTTAATTTATAACTAAAAATAGAGAAGACAAAACATTTTCCCCGGTTCCCCCAAAACCGGTATTGATCTTGTTAAGTGAATTTCCAAATAAACTAAAGACACAAAGCAGGCAACGCTACCATACAGTCTAGCGAAAGCGGACATACATATGAAGCAAAGCTCGTAAAAATATTTTTTAATAAAAAGCTTTTATAAAAGGCACTAGAAAGTAGAAAATAATTTTATAACTTTCTGATATGATTTGGGTACCTTTTGAGTTTAGTACGTAAGTAGGTATTAAACGCGGTACCAAACTTCTGATGTGTCTCTTTTTATTATGTATCAATTATTCACTCGCGCACCGAGGGGGGGGGATTGGAGTCAAACCTCCCCCCCCCCCCGAAGTCAATACCTGGGTGCGCTAGTGAATTACTCATCTATAATATAATAAACTAATGGTTAAAGTGAAAACATTTAATTTTGCACTTATCGCTTTTATTATAGAATCAGAGAGCTATAAACTTATTTTATATTTTTTTAGGCATTAAAAAACATTTTTTACTTAAATTTT
Source organism: Oxystoma pomonae (assembly GCA_963921995.1). Classification (NCBI taxonomy): domain Eukaryota; kingdom Metazoa; phylum Arthropoda; class Insecta; order Coleoptera; family Brentidae; genus Oxystoma; species Oxystoma pomonae. The sequence goes on along the minus strand of OY998166.1, from coordinate 71,246,028 downwards.
TCTTATAAAATTCAATTCATGGGAACCATTATAAGTCGAAATTTGAATGCTATTTCAAACAAAATAGAAATCCTCATCGGGAGAGGAGAGAGCTGTTATAATCCTCAACACCAAAATCCCCTGTACACCAATTCTGGATCAAATCAAGCTTGTAAGGATTGAAACTGATTGGCAATTTTTGAATTCCCTGACTTTTCCAGGTTTTCCCAGATCAAAAATAAAAAAAATTCAGTTCTAATAACCACATTAAAAAAATTATTTTTATTTAAATGTTTTCGTCCTGAAAACGTTTTAAAGCAATCACAAGCAAAAGTGCCGTACGCAACCATGTTGTGAAAAGTATACTGAAAATGTCATTTTTAACACGTTTTCAATGACTTAATATTATTCAGGGGCGGTCGCAGCTTTTTTGTGTTGCTAAAGTCATGTCATAAATGTGACGAACATGGAACTAGGTTGTATTAAACTATTTTTTTTTGCAAAATCTAGAAAAAATACAGTGTTTTTGGCATTATATGAGAAACAAAGAAAGATAAAAACCATACTGTAAAAATTCCCTGATTCCATGAATTGAGGCCCATTCCCTGACTTTTCCAGTCACTTTTTCAATTCTCTGACTTTTCCAGGTTTCGCTGACCAGTTTCAACCCTGTTGTTTAGATGCCTCCCCGCCTCGAAGAAAGACGTCAACATCATAACTTTTAAGATCTGATATAAAATTCGTGTTCCTCGACCCCAAAACCCCATTTTGAACGAAGTCGGAGATACTTAGAAGGAACGACCTCTTTCTTCCCCATCAAAGAAGAGGGCGGACTGTCAGCTGCATAATACCACTTCCACCTCCCTCCCCAAATCTCAAAACTGCATATTCGTAGCAGCTTTGATTGAAAGCTAACCTACCTTATCCCCTTAACAACCCTTCCCCCCACCTACCAACGTAGTTTTTACATCCAAAATTAATATTTATTGGAACATAAAACTCAAAACTGCATATTCGTAACAGCTTTGGTTAATAAGTTATGAATTTACAAATATATTTTTAACTCCCTCTCATCCCCCTTAACCTCCACCACTATCGTTGTTTTTACCTCCAAGATTTGAAAATATTTAGTAAAACGTACAACTGAAACTTTGGTTGAAAAGTTAATCAAAAAATATTTAGTGAAACATAAAAATTAAAACTGCATATTTGGTGCAGCTTTGTTTGAAAAGTTGTAAGAATTTTCAAATGTAATAACTCCCCTCTCATTCCCTTAATCACCCCTCACACACGTAGTTTTTACTTCCAAAATTCGAAAAAATTTAGTGCAACATAAAATTTAAAACTGCACATTCGTAGCAGTTCAAGTTATTAATTTTTGAATTTGAACGCCGGAACTATAAACGCCTCCCAAATTTGAAGTTGATCGGATATGTAGAAGTTTGTCAAAATTGATTGGCAAGATTTGTGCATACATGTGAAGTTAAGCCTGTAAAAAGGGCCCATTTACTCAAGTTATCATGACAAATAGGAAATTCTGACTAAACTTGAGCATAATTCAATAAAAGTTGAGTTAATGGACCTTTACTTATTATTGATGACATGATGGCAAGTACAATAAGTCATCAACTTTATCCTTTTGTTGCACGACAAAACACTTCATTTAATAAGAAGGTCAGCTCACTGGCTCCATAAAATTAAATGCCTAGTTGTCTTGTTTCGATAAAACTCTATTATAAAATTACCGCAACTTTAATAAAAAGTCAAATAAATCAGAAAATTAATATCTTTTAATAAATTTTATGCATAAATTACATCAAAAATGTATGTATGTACATAAAATATATGCATACATATTTAATTTAAATAAATGATTTGATAACTATTTTTTATGTTAATAATAAGTAAGTGTAAGTGGGGCCCGAGGCGATAGCTGGTTCATTTTATCACGTTGTTGTAATAATTAATGCATTCGAATTCTAAACATGACAGCGGCGTTTATTTAATATTAAATATACGTTTTTATATACAACTACGAGGTGGGTAGGTACTTATCGGAATAATATTTTGTTCCAATTTGTTATTTTACACACCTTTTCGTTACTTATTCAAGACTAGCTGGTCGCCCGCAACTTCGTTCGCGTGTTTAAAATTGTAGATTACCTCTCCTCCTCCACCTTACCCCACTTTCATGCCCTCAATCCCTTTCATCCACTCGAATACCCCCTTTGCCTACAATTTTTTCCTATCTTTATTTGCTTCAAATGGTCAGAACTTTTGTTCCCGTGAACCGATTTGGATGAAATAAACCTATGTACGAAGATATAATTTCTAAACAAATTATTTAAATATTCCCCTTATTTTTCAATTTCTTTATTAATGCCACAGAGTATCGAACTTGGTAGGTGATCCGTGGTAATGCATGCACAAGAAGTCACGAAAGTGTATAGAGTTCTGAGCAAATCACTTAAATATTCCCCACTTCTTCTTTTTCTTCAGTTTCTCATTGGTAGAAAATTCTGAATATGTAATTTCTGAAGTAGAACCAAATTACTTAAATATTTACCCTCTTCTTCTTTAAGTTTATTATTGGTTGAAAATATACGGTAAAAGTAAAATAGTTGGAAATGATTTAATATTGTTAAAACTATTGTTTTCAATTAACAAAATTTAACTGTAAATCCGTTTAATCCGAATTGAAAATCACCAATGTTGCCTACGGTTAAATAAATTTGACGAATTTATTATAAAATATTATGTTTTAAGCAGCCAGTAACCGTCCAAGCGTTATTTCCTTTTTATGCTGTGGTATCAAGACAATTTTTTTCACTTTAGACAATGGCAAGTAAATAAAACCTATTTCCTCCAAATATATATTTTATGGGGAAGCAATTAGTTCTGCATCGGTTTTAGTGACATTACCATTGTTATTTATGACGACAATATTTTGTAAATTTTTTTGGTATACTTAGCAGCAGGTATCCAGACCATAATTTATCGTTGTGGGTCATGTTTAAAAGCCTTTCGAACAGCTTTAGAAATTTTTCACCTGAATTTTGTCTTTTGAAAGTAAGAAATAATATTCAAATAGTCATAAATCTTGAAAATTTCAAGTCAAAACGGTTTTTTAAAAGGTCCTTTGTCAAGTTATCATTTGGAATGTTAAAAAAAGCCTTGCCAATTTTTTTACGGCATTGATCTTACAAATCATATTGTCTAGCAGGTGTTGGTATTTTATTTTTATAATTTATGAATACACTTAGAACAATTTGTGTTTCTTCTCCGAACTCAGAAAAAAATTATCCAAGTCACATACAAAAATTTAATAAAACCATTTGGAGCCCATTTTATGCAGCGGCGTAGCAACATGACTTGGAGCCCCGAGGTAAGAACAATAAACAATATGTATAAATGTAAATTTTAAATTTTTTTATAAAAATTAAATACGTAGTAGGTACCGGGTTTTAGATGGTTTAGTAAAATAAATAAACAATTTTATTTACTGGAAATACTGACTGTGCAGTGGGTCCCCTTGCATCGCATCGCTGGGCCCCGAGGCTTTGCCTCGGGTTGCTCGATGATAGCTACGCGATGATAGCTACCCCACTGAATTTTTTAAGTAAAAATATTTAAAACAGCCATCAAAAGAATGGGAGAGATACAAAGAAACTGCGCGTAAATTGTCCCTCGTCACTGCAGTCTTGGGAAATGTTAACTGTAACGTAGCTTTAACTCTTACTTCAACAGAATAGCCAGAAAATCTCGATTTATCTACAAAACCGACTTAACAGTCAAATTTTTTACAGCAAGTACAAGGTCCTAAAAACACATTTTTCCAACAAAATTTCTCTCTAGGTTCGCCGCCATCTTGAATTTATGTGTAATTCGGGTTAACTCGGTTTTAGTCCGATATCTCATTGACCATTGTCCGATTTAAAAAAAATTGTTTTGTTTTATAAAAAAATGGTTTTTCCTACATGTCTCGGATAAAAAGTTAATTCACATATACCGCCGAAAATAATGATTAATCAAGGTGGCATATATATATATATATATATATTGACTGTAATTTGTTACCATGAAACTTTTTTAAAAAAAATCTTCTTATAAAAAGTTTAGTGGGTTAAATTTTATTTAAATTTTGGTATTAAAAGAAAAATTTGGTAATAACAGTGTTAAAAATATCGGAGATAGAGGGCGCCACAAATGTGTAATTTTTTTTTATAGAAAAAGTGTGTAGTGCCTTCTTAGGTATAAAATACACTTATATTAAGAAATAATGGTATCATACACACTAAGTAGCACTCAAAGAGAAAAAGTTTGAAGCCTGAGCGTAGCGAGCAGCTTTTTGAATTTCACAAATAAAAATGACGGAACCCTACCGATCGCCCCCTCCTTTTTTCGAGGATTTATTGACGCCGGTTTTTCATAAAAACAGTAAAATTGTTTATAGCTTTTCAAAAATTTTCGCCTGGGGTGCTCTACTGGGTCGAAAGTTATATTAATTTTAGAACTTTTGCATAAAACTTTTTTTTGCTTTTACAAAGTTTTGACCTCACGCTACTCCCTTTTGAGAAAGCTGGGACCACCACTGCTATAGACGAGGTAGTGTATACGAGTTTAACGAAAGATACAATTCTATTTTTCACATTTCTGACGCCCTTTTGCGTACCCAGTGGCGTACCCAGGACCAAGCTATGAGAGGAGGTTGGTAAGAAGAAGTAAGTAAGAAATGTTAACGCAGGCAAGAATTTTTAAAATACTCTTTCAATTTATAAACACCAAAGCTCCAATACGTGCCAATTAATACCCCACATGCCATATTCTGGATTAAACTGGGTTTTTTTTAATGTGTCTTCCATTATCTCCGCCCCTGGGGGGCAATTTTAATGTTCTTGAAATGGAACCATCTGGAGCACAAACCAAGTCTACGTTCCTACTAAATTTCGTCATAATCGGACAAGTGGTTCTTGAGTTAGGTGCGTTGGTGACAGACAGACAGACAGACATTAAGGTAAAAAATGTTCTAAATGATTTGAAACGCAAAGATCTATAAAAAATTTTAAAATCGGAGCAACTTTTTTTCGACCGTTTTGGTAGGATCTATTCTATTCTAGTATAACGTGTAGGCATAATGAAAATTTTAAAGTTACCCAAAAATATTTGAGAAAAATGACGGGTATTTAATAGGAATTTTATTCAGATTTGAGTAGCACTGGGTAACCACAACCTCCTCTCTCCCCTCAAAAAATGTCAATAATAGGTGAGTAGGTAATTTTGTTTTGTCATGGCCAACTTGACACAATAAGAGAGTCAAATCTTACCTAAAGAATTTGTCGTGTCAACTTTGCAGCATTCTATCTCAGCTATATTTTACTATACAGAAAAGTTTTAAAAATATATTATAGAGAATTTTGATATCTACAATTTATGTTTGAACACTTTTCTTCACAAGTCTACACAAAGAGAAATATTGGCTAGTAAGTACTCACATGTCACCATTTTTGGAAGTCACATACAAAAAAAGTTTTTAAATAAAAGTATTAAAAAATAATTTTGTTTAGCCAAAAAAAAAACCGTTTTAAAATCGGACAAATATTAACCTAAATATTAAGTCCAACACGAAATCCAACATGGCGGCGAACCTAGAGAGAAATTTTGTTGGAAAAATGGGGTTTTAGGTTTCTGGTATAATCCCCTATTAGCCCTGAAAAGTGTGGCTGTGTAGTCATTCTATTGGGCTATCTGTAGCTTTGAAATTATAACCAAAATCTATAGTAAATATCCACAATCTCGTATATAAACTATCCCAATACAATTCCAATAAAAATATACATTAAAAGCTAGTATGTTTACATTAGTCGGGGGCATCATGTAGGGCCTGTTTTCTATATGTAATGCCATCAAAAGTAGCACAAAAAATATCGCCGTTCGTGATCATTCAAGTCCTTTGGCCCGTGAAATCGCTGCTCTATAGCGAACGGGGATCGGGCCCCTTGCGACATATTAGCCGCTTGTCATATTGTTTACATTGTCTCTGTATTATGTAACGGTACCAGTTGGATAGAGATGTCATGAGAAAACCTCCGCCGAATTAGGTTTATACAAAAATATTACCGGGAGGCTCAATTTTCTATGTGACCGAATAAACTTTTATAAAATCTAATAACAATAAAAGGCTATTTGCCAAAGGAAAACCAAAATTTATAATAGCCATTTGTAAAGATAAAAAATTGGAGCCAGAAAGTACGGATCGTTCGCCATACAATCAATTATTTTATGTTAAAAGAGAATGAAAATATCTCGAAAACTGTAGATTTGAAAGATTTGAACCTTATAACAACATTTTTGGGTAATATTTACGAAAACCAAAACCTGAAAACCGCATATCAAAAGCTGCTTTACTTCTAAAGATATGATATTTTTATATATTTTAACGTTTTTTTCAAATAACTCGGAAACTAAAGCTTCCACGAATTTGGACTTTATAACAAAATTTGTCGTCCATATTCATCGAAACTTAAATCTGAAAACTGTATATCGCTACTTGCTTTTGTTCCAGTTACAATTTTTTTAAATCTTTTATCCCCCTTTTCTCCTCTTCAACGCCCCCCCCCCCCCCCCAACCTTACCCAAAAGTTAATCAGTTCATGATCAGCCGATAGAGGATTTTTGTACCAAATTTCATTAAAATCGATTAAGGCGATTAAATTATTGCAACAAAACTCGAATTAACTCATGTGGTCTTGACAGATGAAAATCTTTATGCAAAAAAACTCACTAGGAATCACCAGAACAATGTATTTTAGGGAATCGAATACACGTAACGGGTGCTATTTTGTTTTTTGCGTTTTTTCGACATTGGTATGGTTAGGTTTAGTTTTCATAAAAGTTAGCATACCAACTAATATATTTTTTGATCTTAGTGTATAGCAGAAAAGGCCACCGAAGAGGTTTAATATATTTTGAGTTTTATAAATCTTTACTTCTCTTATTTTCTTTATCCTCAATTTGTAACGGGTGTTATGATTGAGTGTAACGGGTGTTATATAGTAAATTCGTTTTTATATTGGATTTTTTTAAAAGACTTTTTCGGCCAAGAATGGTAAAAATCAATTGCAGTTGAGGACATATGCTCTATATAATACACCAAAACTACTTTTATACATTGTTATGTTAGTAAAAAAAAATAACTACATGGAAGGGTTAACATATATATATATAAAGAAGCAAGTACTAACATAGTACTAAAAAATGGTTACAATACTTTAATTTAGGTCCTTTGAAGTTCAGATTTGATAAGATAAAATTGGGCCCATCATTTTCAAAATAATGCTTGGATTGTATGTTATCTATGGCTCTGAGACCGTGCCATCTCGTTTCTAAAAACTGGGTGATTTCTTTTATTTGGCTCTCTGGTATAGTCCCCCAGTATTTACTGAGAGGAACTCAAAGCACTATTTAGGAGTATTTAACATTACTTTGTAAAAATACACCAAAAAATACTGTTGAAGAAATTGTGAAATACTTTTAGAATTATCAAAACATCAATCAAATTATTTACTTACTCAAGCAATTGTTTTATATTATGTCAAACACTGAATATACACAGCCTACTATGACTACTTTATTTTTGCAAGCAGTTTTTTTTTAATTTAAATGTAACGGGTGCGACAGTATTTAAATACTGTAACTTTCAAATTTCCTTGTGGTGACTAACATTTTTTTTTTGATACTGTCGAAGCGTATTTGATACTTGTTGTAATGATATAGTTTCGTATAATTTTTGTATTTGCGTGTTTAGTTAGAAACACTTTTTGTATTTTTTTGTAACGGGTGTGACATACAAATAATGATGAGTTCTTACAGTTACAGATCCTAAATGACGTCTTGCATGAATGAAATTTTATATTTATATTTTAGGCACTAACCACTAGTTCCTTTCAATAAATAATTTAATACGGTATATCTTAACGTGTAAGTTAGAACTCATTGTAAACAAAATTAAAATTTTCTGCATTATGAGTCTTAAAGCTTGTTTAAAAGATTAAAGTAGAATGCTGAAAGAAACTACATAAATATAGGCAAAATTTTGGTTGAACCTATGATTATAAGTATTCCTCTCTTTATTGGGGTAGATTTTATAAAGACACGACACGATTGAGTTTTGTCAAAATAAGGTACATTTCTGTGGAAATACCCTTTAGTAACTTAATTTCACGAGTTTAATAGTCCCCCATGCCATATTGGTATGGTGGACTAAAAATAATCATCAGTATTTTGATCTCTTACAAACTGAAACAGCTTTGGTTCGCTAAATGGTGAGGCTGATTCTCTAGCACATTATACCTAGTAATACACCAAGAGATTAAATTTAATTTTTACGAGCTCATGAATATTTTGAAAAATTTTCTAAAAATATTCGCGAGCAAGAAAAAATTTCAAGATTTAATTTAACCTTGGTAACCACGGCATTCGTTAAGAAAATTCCACACCAAATTATGATTAAAATAAAACAATTTTAAAATTATATTTTTTGATTTTATTAAAGTATAAGTTTATAAAAAACTAAGACGTAACTTTGTTCAACTGCTTTTTTACCAAGTTTAAGCATGCAAATAAGAACATTTGAAACTATCTTTAGGTAACAACATTCTATAATTAAGTGAAAAACTGTCCACTTTAATTGGCTGTGGCAAGCGAAAAAAAATTTCCAAAAAAATATCTCACCTGTCAAAAAACCCATTGGAATTGGTTAAAAAGTACTAGTGTGGAATTTTCAGCAATACATTAAGGCCACAAGAACGGCATAAAATTGACAACACTGCTTTGCTATTTTTTTGAAAGATCAACAATAGGTGGCATCACCAATATTATTTCGAGTGAGATCGTGCAGTGTTGAGAACACGGTGCGAACACCATATGTGAGGAAAAGTATAACTTATTAAGAATGTAACCATTTATTAATGCTTCTTTAAAATGTTTTGATCCTCGGCTCATGCTTCATGGATTGCAATGTCTCGAAATTAAAAAGAATCAAAAGAAAAATTATTATTCAACATCAAAAAAATTACAAATTTCCGTATTATTTTTATCATTAGACAAATGGCCGGTGGCTATGCGGAACCTGAATTCCAATACTCCAATCGAACTCAGTTTCCTTGGACCTACTAAATTACGTGACCTTGACCTTTCAAAATTCCGGCAGAATATTGCTTACAAAGAAAAAAACCATAACTTTTTTGTTATCAGATAATAGGATTTATAAAAATCTACAACCGTATCCAAAAGATTTTTTAAAATTTGGTGTATTTGTTTCAAAAAATAAAAAAATCCAAAAATTGCTGTTACAGATTTCTGTATTATCGACGGCGCTAAAGGAAAGCCAGGTAAGATTTTTGACTATTGTTAGCCGTGTTTATTTTATTTCGAAAATGAGAGAGTCCTTCAAAAAACTGTCTGGATACGGTTGTGAGTAATTCAAAAATAAACATTCCTGCCAAATTTCAACAGTTTCCGTTTTCTCGTTTCCGATATTCTGCCCGGTAAAGATTGGCCCAAAAACAGAAAATCAGTGTTGTCAAATCTATGTCGTTTTTGTGGCCTTAAGAACTAAATAACATAAAAACATTTGGCAAGGCCTCAAGACGCAGAGCAAGGCCGCTGATGTTTGAAGCTTATTTCTTTATGCAGCTGTACATTATTCCAAGCTTTTAAAAAAGATTATCTCTCCGTTCTGATTCGTGCTCATAATATTGAATAAATATGCGCTTTTTGAGGGTTGCGCCCCTTTGTCCCCGAGGATTAATTTTTGGTATATTTGAATTAAATTGAGACGTATGGTTACATTCAACTGTGTACGTTAGGACAATCTCTAACGGTTGTTTTGACACATTTTCCGTGACAAATCAAGCAAGAAAATTGGATTTTGGTCGCCCAAAAATAACATTTTTATGGATTTAGAACGCATCGACCGAAAATTAAATATAGCACTGTAGTAGGTAGACAGTTGTGGTTGATGATTCCGTGAATTTGACTTTTTCTTGGTAAATTTTTTTCCATAAAATGTTTCTTCAAATACAGGTGATCAATATCTCATGTCATTGAACCTCTATAAAAATGATGATCGTATAAAGGATATTATTTATTGGCGGTGTTCAAGTCGTTAAATTCAAATCCACACAAATCCGCTTCCGTTATATCAATTTGAGTGTTTTCGTCATATTTCGATAAGATCTTTCCAAGAACTACCCCCAAACTCACTAAAAATGCGTTTTAAAATTCTAAGAAATATTTAATTATCCAAGATCAGACGAAGCCAAATTATAAAAAATTTCATTGTCAGATGAAACATGTCCAAGTGTACTTGTTATTTTCAAAATCATTTTGACATCATAAATTTGTTTAATTATTTACCTCATCTTGGCTAATAAAATAATAATAATGTAGGTATCTGTCAGCAAATTTCTTACTAATTTACTGCAGCTATTGTAATCGATGTTTAACATTCTTAATCATCTCAACTGTCATTGCTCAAAAACATATAGGGACCCACCTGCGTGGCGTCTGCCTTCTATTAGCCGCTACATGTTTACTCTTAGATACTTCACCACGGAATAGTTCCATTCAAGAATAATCAGTCCCGCCAAAAGACTCTTTTTGGCATTGTGAATCAAATCTATTTCAGTCGTCGACTGAGGAGACACTAGTAGTGTCAGTGGCACATTACTGTATCTCTTTTTTAAGACCCCGCACACCTATTTCAATTTAACGGATGTCATTTAAACACAGAAACTAAATGGAACTGTCATTGTCAGTGTCAATAAACTGGTCTGTTTGAATTTGGAATGAAGTGTACCAGTACTCGTTTCAGGTGCAGTTTTGTTTTAGTTTTATCCTTGATATCCAGTGAAACCCCTATGAAAGGTCGCATTGCCAATTTGGTCCTTTCCTTCTGAACTTACTGTCAGCCAAATATACACTCGTTAACTTGTCTGGCGTTTCATATTTTATTAAACTACAACGTGTAAAGTCCTTTTCAAGATATTTGGTTTCGACTTATTGACCGCAATAATTTTACCTGATATGACCTTATTGTGATAATAAATGAGCAAATAAAAAAGAATCGGAAAGGCCTGGACTTAATTTTTTTAAACTTATTGTATATAATTAAGAAAGTAATTAAAAAAGGATAAATTTTCTAGGGAAAAAATAACTAATAGAAAATCTTAAAAACTATCTACTTACTTATTTACATTTTACCATGATTCTTAATCGGATTAATTGTTGCATGGTCCAAAGTAATGTAGGAATTTTCTACAATTATCATATGTCTTACGGAATTTTTCCAACTATCCGCGGAAATTTCAAAATTTTCTTATCAATTCTACCACACTACCATCTATAAGTCGTAGAAATATTTTCTGACCTAACCTTCGATTTTAATGGATAACATATGTGCTCTATTGGGTCAAAAATACAGTAATATGGTGAGAGTCTTAGCACCGCATGTCCCTTTTTGTATAAAATTCTTCAACATATATCAGCTGTCCCAAGGTGAGTAACCTATTAGAATATTTTGGAAACTATGCAATGGAAACTTTTCAAACTTTTTATTGTAACATAAGTTCATGAAAGACTTTCATATTTGCAGTGTTGCCATTTGCAGAAAAACTTGGCAACAACTTTCTTATTTTAAATTGAACACCCTGTATATTTTTGCAGTTTTGGATTCTACAAAATATTTTAGGTATATTTTATGTATAATGTCCTATACCTATGTTCAACTGTTTTTAAAATATTGACAGGTGAAAATTGACAATTTGTAACTTTGACAGCCCGTAACATCGAAACGGTTAAGGATAGAGCAAAACGGTTTTTAAATTCCTATCTTGGTTTTTCACAAGCTGTCGTTTTATATCTAAACCCAGGGTTAAAATATACCAAGATAAGTTTAACCCTGGGTTAAAAATAATATAAAACGATAGCTTGTGAAACACCAAGATAGGATTGTAAAAGCCGTTTTGCTCTATCCTTAACCGTTTCGATGTTACAAAGATGTGTCAAAGTTAAAAAATGTCAACTTTCACCTGTCAATATTTTAAAACCAGTTGAACATAGGTATAGGACATTATACATAAACTTTACCTAAAATATTTTGAAGAATCCAAAAATGCAAAAATATACAGAATGTTCAATTTAAAATAAGAAAGTTGTTGCCAAATTTTCCTGCAAATGGCAACACTGCAAATATGAAAGTATTTCATAAAGATAGTTTACATGGACTTATGTTAGAAAAGAAAGTTTGAAAAGTTTCCATTGTATAATTTCAAAAATGTTCTAATAGGTTACTCACCTTGGGACATCCGGTATATAATTTGCAGCCATGTACTTTTGAATTTGCTATTGTTTGAATTTGGAGCCTTATGTAATTGGCGACTATGGTAGCTTCCATTGTTTATTATTATCACGCTGTTTGGAGAAATATTTCGCAGAACATAGTTCTTAAACAAAAAAGTTATCTCATCGTGTCTTCATGATAGTCCACACAGGAGTCTTTAATATTTTTTGCATAGAGCCATAAGGCTGTCTGATCCCGCATGTAAAATGGTTATCTTATAATATACTTAATACTTAAGCCCATTTTAGACAGGACTCTCCAAAGACTAGTAACGCTACAATTTATTTGGGTTTCATCATCAATGAACCATTGCTTCAGGGCTCCTAATGTAGGCACACGTTGCTCTTCGTACATGGTGTAGATTTTTCGTCTTATCAAGTCTTTGTCACTTTCGTCAAAGAGGTCAAGAGAGGTGCCTTAGTAACGGGACATGTTTCAGTCACTGCAGCACATAGGAGGAATCAAGTCCAATTTACTCTCCGTGCCGTACGACCGAAGTAGATTCGAAGCACGCTGCAGTGTTATCTTTTGGAAATTTATTTTGTTTTATTTCTGCCTTGCTCGAGAAACAGATTGGTAAGTTCTTAAGTGAAATAATACATTTTTAAAACTAAAAATGGATGTCTACGAAGTTGCCGAATAAGTACAGATAGTCAAATGATACTATCAAGGCAGACCATTGAGACTTATTCCAGAACTTTTTTTGGAGAATTTTGTAAATCGCCCAGAACCTAGTTTATCAACGAATTTTGTAAAGTTTGGTTGTGTAGCTACAAGAAACCATAAAAAACTCACTGTTTTGAATGACGAGCAGGAAGTACGAGGTGTGATGATTTGCGCTGCAGTGGAGGAAAATCGAAAGTTAACTAGTCACCAAATTGCCGAAGCAGTTGATACGTCTTCAGCCACTGTCTTACGTGTTCTCAAAAAGAATAGTTATCATTCTTACAAAGCGTCAAAACTGCATCAAATTTTTCCTGAGGACAACTATCGTCGTATGGAATTTTGCGAAACAATGATGGAAAGGGCTAATTGTGCTGAAAACTTTCTGAGATCTATTCTTTTCACAGATGAAAGCACTTTTCCATTATAGAATCGTCATAACCCAACACACGTTCGATATTGGTCGAGGGAAAATTTGCATTTGTATTTTCTTTTTTTAAATGTTTGGGGGGTATTGTAGGGGAACACGTAATTGGGCCATTTTTTATTTACGGCAATTTGAATGGTCCTAGATACTTGGATCTACTGCAGCAGTATATTATGGTTTCAACAAGATGGTTGTCCCACTCACAATGTTGGCCTTGTTAGGGAATATCTTGTTAATGCATTTTCTAATCGGGTTATAAGTACCCGGGGAACTATTTTATGGCCAGCTCGATCAACCGATCTTGCTCCTAATGGCTTCTATCTGTGGAGTTATATCAAAAATAAAGTTTACGGGCATGAAAGGGCTAATAATTTGGAAGAACTTCGGATTAAAATTGAAGAAGCTTTTCAAACTATCACCCCCATCAAAAATAAAGTTTATGAGCATGAAAGGGCTAATAATTTGGAAGAACTTCGGATTAAAATTAAAGAAGCTTTTCAAACTATTACCCCTGCTTGGACACGTTAGAAGGGGTTTTTATAATAGGTTAGGATATTGTCTAGCCGACCAAGGAAAACTTTTCGAACCTTTGCTCTATTTTTTTTTTGACTGGGAGAATCTTTTTGGTTTTTAGAATGTATTATTTTATTTTGCGAACTTGCTTTTATTTTGTTTCTCCTTATTATTTTCATTGTAACAAGTTGTTAGTAATAAATCTGAGCAGTTGAAAATAAAACGCTTTAATTTATCAGTGACGAAAAAACATGAAAATATAAAAATTTGCGTATTTATTGACCAAATTCCGGTTTCATTGACAACACTCCACATAGCACCGTGGTTAGAGGCGTACTAAACACAACACTCAAGCCGCGAACGGCGGTGATCGCAAGCCTGAGTGTTGGTTGCTCCACTGATAGGTGTCCCTGCATGTACGTACACTGGCAAATTCGACTTCTTCCGGCCTATGTTCGCAGTACCATGAAGCGGTCTGTGTACACATTTTACAATTTCTCTAGCATAAAATAAATGCTTTTTCTCTACCGAAACACTAGAAGGTGGTTTATCACTATTTTGCCACGGGCGCTATATAATTATGTTTCATACTTTATTGAAATTTGACTGATAAAATAATATCTAAAACACATCTGAATATTTCTCATCCGGAATAAAGTCTGCCTGATATGACGAAATTTAATTTCAAAATAATACTTGTTATGTTTTAAGTCAGTTATATCAGGTAAAATTATTGCGGTCAATCAGTCGAAACCAAATATCTTGAAAAGGACTTTACAAGACCAACTCATTAATACCTACTGGCAACTGCTTAATAAAACAAAAAGTTGTATAAGGTTCTCTTTAAAACCTTTTCACGTCTCCTTATACGCCTTAAGTGTCAGTTTTTATAAAGGGATACATTACTTCTTTCACATGAGTTTTAGTTTTACAAAATAACTTTAAAAACATCCTCTAACCCTTTATAAAAACTCAAGCCAACTACAAGTAGTTTTTAAATGACTGTAAGAGGCCCAGCAAACACGGTTCCCTCGGGCCTTCGTCGGCCCGATGTCGATTGCCGAATTTGCCGTCATCGGCACGACGTCGATTTACGACATCGGACCAGCAGTATTGCGATGTAGGCCTAATGTATGTTTGCCGACGCAACGTTAGACTATAGCCCGCCGTCGGACCAATGGTAAAATTTACTTTTTGCTGACATCGGCATACCGTCACCGTACGATTAAGGTCCGATATGGTTTAACTACATGGTACCGGTCATCCGCCCATAAAGCTGCTTAATTTGGTCGGTCCAACGTAGGCAAGCTGGTCTCGGCCCGAAATCGTTAAACTATTCAAGTTCGATATTGGTTTCCTAAAGCGGTCCAACGTCGGCGATTGACGAAGGTCCGTCGGTGGTAGCTTAAAGCGGCCCGACAATGCCAAACCATAAACGTCCAATAATGGGTGGATAATAAGGCCCCACATCAGCCTCTCAAAGCAGCCCGACGTCGGTGACTGACGAAGGTCCGTCGGTGGTTGCTTGACACGATCCGACATTGGCAAACTACAAAGTTTCGAGAATGCGGGTGCTTAACCAGTCGGGCTGGTTTAAGTGGCAGAAGAGGTGATTCTTATAGAGAAGTACCACCATCTTGTCAAGTCTATTATCTTCCACTGTACAGGGAACATAGTGACATTAGCGCCATCTCTACATACTAGGACGAAACTATTAAGCAGTTTAAAAATTTTAAGGTGAAACAAAGTTCCAAAAGTCGTCCCTAAAGCACATAAAGTGGTCGTCGGCATAAAGTCGACTATAGTTAGTCGGGCTATCGTCATTTGCCGATTCTCGACCGATTAAAAAAAGTTCCAATCGGACCATTATCGGTCCTAAAGCAGATAAGGTTTGCTTTGGCATAATGCCGATTCTCGTCCGATTAAACAAAGTTCCAATCGGACTGTCGTCGACCCTAAAGCAGATAAAATGGGCGTCGGCATAAAGTCGACTATAGTAAATTGGGCCATCGTCAGTTGCCGATTCTCGACCGATTAAAAAAAGTTTCAATCTGACCATCATCGGCCCTAAAGCCCTAAAGCAGATAAGGTTTGCGTTGGCGTAATGTCGACTATAGTAAATCGGGCCATCGCCAGTTGCCGAATCTCGTCCGATTAAGCAAAGTTTCAATCGGACCGTCGTCGGCCCTAAAGCAGATAAAGTGGACGTCGGCATAAAGTCGATTATAGTAAATCGGGTCATCGTCAGTTGCCGATTTTCGACCAATTAAACAAAGTTCCAATCGGACCATCGTCGGTCCTAAAGTGGTGTCGGCATTAAGTCGACTGTAGTAATGTGGACCTCTGTCAGTTGCCCATTATTGACCGAAAACTGAAAATGACAATGTGTCCAACATAGGGTCAGTGTGTGGTCGTCGATGCCGACACACTGCCGACGTTGTCGACATTGGCCCGATTCAATGCCGACGATTTGTGTTTGCTGTGGAGTTTTAGCGCGTCTTTAAAAAGTTACAGTGCATGCGTTTCTTTATAATTTCATCTTTGTCTAAATGCATTATGCAAAATGTTTACAGAAATGACAAAACTTTTGATGGATATTATATTTCTATATATGTTTATTGGTAATAATACTATAATATTTTATTGATGTTTATATCGATTATCTACGAGAAATCCTACATGCCACGTCGTCTTTATCGTGTACAATAGAGAAAAAGTAACAAAATGCAGGTGGAACGATTAATAAATCAACTATTTTTCCATAACTTATCTTACTGTTTGCACATTAAAGTCGAAAAGACAAAATTTTTGAATTATGAAACAATTTAAGAAAATGGCTGCCATTCAAATATTTTACGTCAAGTTTTATAAGGGTTATTAAAACCCTTATAGAATCCCAAGAAGTGGTAATTACCACCATTGAATTTAAGCCAAAAGTTTTATAAGAGGAGTTTTTAAAATGTTTTGCTAACTATTTTATAAAGCTTGAACCACTTTAAGCTTAAAGTTTTATTAGAATAGTTTTTAAAAGGTTTTTATTACGATCTTATAAAATTTGTCAATTATAAACTAAAAGTTTTACAAGAAATGTCGTCAAAAGGTTTTGATTGCTAATTTATAAGACTCAACAACCAAAAGTTTTATAGGAAGGCTCTTTAAAATGTTTTGTTTGCTATATTATAAAAAAATGGCAACCTACAATAAAACTTTTACAAATATAGTAATAAGAATAATTTGATTCATAATTTTGGAATTTTTACTTTACTTTATAAATATTTACATGTTAAAGTTTTCTTATAAATATTGTTATAAATATTCGCGACCTCTATAAACCCCTTAGTTGAAAATTAATAAAACTATGTCCCAACCTAAAATGTTACTAGGGTGTGTATTATGATTTTGTCGAAAAATCTACAGGAGAACCTTATCTGTTCGTGATTTATTCTATGACAGCAACAGCACGTGCTTCTTGCAGACAGCCTGTCATAAGCGCTAACTCGGTTTGTTTAAGTCGTCCTCTACATTTTGTCACCGTTATTAAGCGAAGTTATTAATTAGTGACACCGCCTATTAATCATCTCGGGCTCATTAAGCCAGAGAGTATACGCATTTACATATCACACTTAGTATTTAAGATCCAGTTTTATTTGAAAGATAATTTATATGCAGAGAAATAATTTATTGACTCTGGAGAGAGGCGACTTGCAGATATTTTAAGTATGATTTGATTTAGATTACGTTGCAGATAAAGATTCTTTGCCATATTCCTTCTCTTCTTGAAATATTTC
Source organism: Oxystoma pomonae (assembly GCA_963921995.1). Taxonomy (NCBI): domain Eukaryota; kingdom Metazoa; phylum Arthropoda; class Insecta; order Coleoptera; family Brentidae; genus Oxystoma; species Oxystoma pomonae. Next base: position 71,228,258 of record OY998166.1, on the reverse strand, counting down.
GTTTTTTACAAGATAAAACTTACATAGGTTCTTATTGATTTAGTAATTCTCACGGGCTTCTTAGAATCCATAGATATAAAGAGAGGGGAAGCGCGGGGAAGTATGCTTACAACTTCCTAAAGATACTTTTACTTATTTAGACATCGTTTGGATATCTGAAAGGAATTGTTTTTTCCCATATTACTACCATTACTTCAGTCCACCTATCGAAAACAGGACTAAACTATGATCTGCATTTTGCCGCAATGTTTTTATTTGCGGACTATGCAAGCAAGATAAACGACGCTTTCTTTCAGCCATACTTTACTGTGTCATGCCAACTTTCGAACACTGTAAGTAGTGTACTTTTTATCCGATTATTATTTTCTCACATTATTTATATATCATTAAAAACATTCAGAAAAAAAATAATTATGAACCAGCACAAAAAACATAATACCGACACGATTTATATCTTGGTACATTTAATGGATTTAATGCTACTTAAATTTTTGCTACAATATAAATGGGCCAGCTGGTAAGGATCAAAGATTTTATCAAATAATATATTTTGCCTCCTCGCGTCCATATGTCACCAGGCATGGCGCATCACTCTGATTCTGTCTGTTTCGGAAAATAAACTAAGAAGGTTAACAAAAGTTGGGACAAGAATGCTTGTGTTTATTTTTAGCAATTAGTAAAAGAGAGTTGACTAATCTATTTCTTTTTCTGGAGGTTTAAACCACCAAATTAAACACTTAAATATACATAAACAAAAATAAAATTGAATTTATTTATATAATGGATATGGCTATAATCTGTCATCACCTATCGATACGTTTTCTACTATTAGCTCCCAATTAATCCGAGATATAACCTTTTTAACAGTTCATAAAAGTAACATTTTATTTAGATTTAAATTGAAGAAGACGGTAATCCTCTTCTAAAATGCCTTTGTCTTCTGGGCGATTCCATAAAATAGTTACAATCAATGGAACTTTAGGGTCTTTGATTTTTATGATTTTTTACTTAATTAAATTGTGGACCTATCTGACCTCAAAAATATTTTTGTTTTGCGGTATCTACCATTTTCTTTTTTTTTGACATGTACTTAAACTCTATGTGTATGGAATTTTTTTTTGAAAGTTTCAAAGTTAGCTCAAAAATACTTTTATTTACTTTTAAAAATATGACAAGTTTTCAAATTTACAACTTTTTCACTTTAACCAATACTATATTAAGTAACTGTAAACCTTTTTCGTTACAAGAAATCAAAAATTTGAGAGAAAAATTTCATTAAGACCATACATTTATTTCTTATATATTAAGGTTTTCCCAAAATTGTCAGAACTAGACATTTTTGAAATTTAGTATAGGGGAAGGTGATAAATTTATTTATACCAAAATAGCTTATAAATAATATTAACCCACCCAACCTTTTTCTTAAAAAATCATTTAATTTATTTTTTAACCCAACCCAACCTTTTTCTTAAAAAATCATTTAATTTATTTGGTTACGCAGGGTGCAACGAAATATATGTTTTTTTTTTTAATTTCCATACACATAGGGTTTAGATACCTTTCAAAAAAAGAAAATCAAAATCAAAGACCCTAAGGTTTCACTGCTTGTAACTATTTTATGGAATCATCCTTCTATAAACTAAGACGATGAGTGCATAATAAAATTAATATAAAGAAGGTATTATAAATAGTTAAGGAATGTTTAGTTCCCGCATTCAGCAATTTTATACGAACCTTATTTTTGGAAATTCAAATGTAATTTTTAATGCCCCTTAGACATGCTATAGTCCGCAATTGGAACCAGTCAGGAGTTTTGGAAAATGGGTCATTAATTATTTTTCATTTAATTGAAATGGATGATTGTACAAGATTATATGCATTAAAGGTTATTTTGGTAGTTTTCAAAGGGTTTGTGCAACGTTTTAAATTAAGTTTATGCCGGATTATTATGTATGTATGACTGTTTACACCAAATATTTATTCAAACATTTAATAAAATTAAAGGGGCCAGCATTCAATACGTGGGGCCGGAACCACTCTTAGGTATAACAAGGAGACAGCTGCAAAGTCGACTCATTAAATGGGCTAACGATGCACTAGCAGACTCCTGGGAGAACGAATTAGGATGCAGACAGTCCAAAGAATTCATCGACGGACCGGACGCGGTCAGGCTCAAAAGGCTCCTGGAAAGGACACGAAAAGATATTTGACTACTGACAGGGATACTGACCGACCACAACCGACTCAGTAAGCATCTGACTCGCATCGGGATCGGGAATGACTCCATCTGCCGTGCCTGCGGGAGGGCGGAGGAGACATACCGGCACCTCGTTGTGGAGTGCGATACATACCTAAAGATGAGGGAGGCATCAGGTACTCGGACAACCGAACCTGGATGCAGAGGACCTACGAGCTCTCAAGTGGGCCAAAGTACTGAACTTTGTGAAGAGAACAGGAAGGCCCGGAGAGCCCACTACTGTACAAGCGGTACAGGTGGTGAATTAGGGGGCTGGGCTGGGTTAAGGTAAAAAGGGACCGCTAATAAAATTAAAACATTAATTTTTGATAAGTTATCCTAGACCTTAACAAAATTAGTTAAGTCGGTAGGCAAGCAAGGGAAATGTTTAACAAATCACTGCCAAAATTCGATGCCTCTGGTAATTGCTCTCCACAAATTTGTAAGCAATTCAGTGACAAAACTAATCTAATATTTGAAAAATTTAATAACAAACAAGTAAAACACACAGTCTTCTCTTCTTTCCCAAGAAGCTCCACTGAGAGAAAATGGACTATTTTTTGAACAAACGTTATAATCAGATATTATTTAGATCGTAAGATTTTGCCATTTTCAATAATGTTAAATTTTCCACCGATAAGCTTTCAATCTTAATTAATTTCAACGGCGCGCCAGATAAAAACGAGAATTCAAAACCCTCTTTTAATTTGTCAGAGGAAATTTTATTGAACTGAAAGTTATTGGAAAACATAAGAGATTCAACCGGCAGACGTAAAATATATACTTTAGAATTCTTAAGAAATTTTCACCCCTCTGCTTACTCACTTAAGCATTTAATTTTGTTAATCCCTTTAATTTAACTAAAGAAAGACATTTCAGACATTGCGTTATTTCTTTCAAAGTCGAAAGCAGTTGCAAGACAATGAGTTTAACCAATTTATTAAATCACCGAACACAAACTAGACGGAAATCATAAAATGATCGGTATTTCCTGAATTTTTTTCAAATTTATATATGCCCACCCATCATCAGACTAATTTTAAATCAACTACTAATAAACAAATGAACTCGAAAAATTATTTAAACATAAATTCATTATTTTGAAAATATACAATTTGCAAGATGCTGTTGGCGTGCGTGCCTCAGCTAGAAATATTTTATTGCTGTTAAAACAAACAGTCCACATATTACCGGAGATATAAAAACTGTAAAAACTAACTATGTATAATCCTATGAAGCTTTTAGTGAATAGTTTTCCTCAGTTTTTATATCAAACACAACGCCGTGCTTAATCCATACAGTCAAGTCAAATAATTCGATTCATTGAAGCGTTTACTGGTAAACAAATACTAGATGCAATCGATGAGCTTGACGTTAACAGAAGTGCCGAATGATGGTATACCTGTAATATTTATAAAAAGTTGTGCAAATACGTTAGTGAATTCTTTCTGTATTTTATATAATAAATGTCTAAGAGATGGTGCAGCAGGGGCAAGTTACGCCTATGCTTAAAAATGGTTCCAAACAAGACATAAAGAACTATAGGCCGGTTACCCTACTTTGTATTTTTGGAAAATTGCTGGAAGCGGTAGTAACAAAGGAGTTGTTTTTTAAGGCTAAGCATTTAATCTGCGAATTTCAGCATGTTTTTTATCGGGGGCGTTCAACTGTGACAAATATTTTATCCTTTCTACAATGAATCTATGAATCTATGGATATGCAAGATCTAGTTGATACTTTGTACACCGATTTTTCTAAAGATTTTGATAGAGTTCATCACCCTACATTGCTACGTAGGCTTCGAAACTTCGGTGTGCATGGTAATTTGCTCAGATTAATTGCCGCCTATATTGAAAATAGGTTATACTGTGTTAAAATAGGTAATAGTACACTTCTCTCCACATAAAACTGGTACAGCAGAAGGTAGCTGCAAATACGATTTTTTACATTTTCCTGTGTGCAACACTGACTTTTTGACTTTGTCATTTTAGGTTATATTTTTGGTATATTAACCTTTTTATAAGGAGACGTCTTTTTTATTTTTAACTAATTAAAAATATAAGGCCACTAAAAATAAAAACCACATTTCAAAAATTATTATCCTGGAACCATCGCTGCGCAATTCTGGCCGTATGAACTGGACAGTTAACTTGTTGGAATACAAAATAATCTGGATAATGGCATATTAGCGTAAAATTCGACTTTAATTTTAAATAGAGCCGATATCCAGCTACAAACATTTACAGAAAATCTTCCCGTCCGGTCTTCGTTTCCAGCAATATATCGTTCTTCGTATCGGGTTCTTGGAAGTCGATAAACCAGAATTTGTTTTTTATGACTGATGGACTTAAAGATCTTCTCATCTGTAAAAACCACGTGCTGCCAAAATGCTTCGTACCTCAGAGAATAATTCAACGCAAAAATTAATCGAGACTGCTTCTTTTCCTCACTTAGTTTATTTTTTTTGCCGAAAAACGATATCTTAGCCTCGGACGTTTAATCCTCCTGCCTAATGTTGTTATGGATCCTCGGAAATGTTATTCAATTTTTACTTCTTTCGCTTTGGCAAACGAATGATTTTCCAGAAAATTGATTGCTTCTTGGTCTTCCTATGGGCTAATAACTTTCGTCAAACCGGTGCCTTCCTTTCGGTGGATATAGTTCCCTCCTCTTGAAATCGGTTTTTTTTCTTTACTATTGTAGACTTGTTTCTCCCATAATGAACAGCTACTTGCCGAATAGACCAACCACCGTCTAATTTTGCTAAGATTTGAGCTTATCAAATTCGAAAAGATGCGGAGGCATTTTTTAAGATTTGGATGACACTGATATGTAAAACATGATGTTGTCAGGAGTTTGTGACATTGTCACTTATAGGAAGACAATGCCGTACTATAAAAATTTTAAAAATTAAACAGGATGCTAACTTCTGCTGTACCAGTTTTATGTGGAGAGAAGTGTACGTCTAAGTTCAAAAAAGTTACATCAGGCCCCATTTGGGACCTCTCATATTTTCCATAATTATTAATGAATTACCAGACTGCTTTAAAAACAGTCCAATTTACTTATTGGCCGATGATTTAAAAATGATTAAGGTAATTAAACAAGTTTAGGATTGTGTTGAGTTACAACAAGATATTTGTACTTTAGGCTTAGGCTTACATTGAATATTGACAAATGCGTTAAAATTACTTTTAGTCGAAAAAGATCGGAAACTAACTATGATTATCGGATTTCCAATGTTGTTCTCAAAAATTTTGACGTTGTTAGGGATTTGGGTGTCCTAGACAAAAAATTTTCTTTTGAAATTCACATTGAAAATATTGTAAAAAGGCGTATCGTCACTTGGGTTTCATACTTAGAGTGTCTAAAGATTTCAAGTCGTACAAGTCATTTATAATCCTGTATAATTCTTTTGTCCGATCTCATTTAGAATATGCCAGCGTAGTCTGGTATCCCAGTTATCAGAAATGTATCGATAGAATCGAAAAAGTTCAAGAAAAATTTATTAAAAACTAATTAAGCTAAGTAACAGACGTTTCATTGCCTATGTAATTTTACTTTATAAACTGGTTAATAATATGGTGGATAGTAACGAGATGTTGTCAAAACTTTACTTTCATACTAATAGGAATTACAGCATAGAGTTTATAATTTATTTCACACTACTTTTTTTAGCACAAATTCGTCTCTTAATGCGACGATAGCTCCTCTTCAGCGATTTTATAACATTAATTTTTTTGAAATAGATATTATTTTTATATGGTTTAATAATGCCGTTCTTTTATTTGTTAAATTAAGTTAGGAAGTTTATTAAATTTAACTTAGATATAATTGTATCTGCGACATATGTATATTTATTTAATTTTGTATAAATATTTTGTGGTTCTTTGTAATTGGACTCTTATCTGAAATAAATAAATAAAAAGTCTTATATGAGGAGACCTTACACATGTTTATGTCAATGTTCAAGAAACTTAGCTACATTTGTCCTGAGTATATTAAAACTCTAGATCGTAAAGTAGAAAAAATGTTAAAAAACAAAAAAGAAACGGTTTAACCACAACATATTAAATCAAATTAAATTAAGTTAGGTATTAGAATAGAATAGTTCTTTATTTTTTAGCAAAGACAAAAAAAGAGAAATATTTCTATAATATAAGGCTGCCAGAATAATCCAAGAAAACAGTTCACCATGCTAAAAGACTGGAATTAAATCCCACGCAAGAAAAATTGCGAAAAAAAAATATAAAATTTTTAAACAAAAGTTAAATAAAAAACAAACAAGAAATATTCCTTAGTTTTTCTATACGGGCCTCTTAAAGCGCTTTTATACAGGGTGTTTCACAATTTATGTCAGAAACTTTGACAGCGTATTAAGTGGACTGCAAGTAATACAAAAAAATTAGGAAACGTTTTTCCAAGACATAACTCTACCACTAAAAATATGCAAATGATTCGTTGAAGTATGATACATATAAGGTGACAAAAAAAAGCTCAAATAATGACATACCTCTGTTAATGTAAGGGCAGACAGAAATAAATTCAGTAAGCTTCTGCGAAGGGTTGTTGTGCTTCGTTATAAATTATAACAATATCCACTAATTCGCTATTTAATTTCCCAACAAATGAATAGTTATATGTAATTTTTTACAATAAACCAGAAAAAAAATCGCTAAAAAAACTAATACTCCGCACCAAAACGCGATGTGACACTGAAAACTGAATCAGCTAATATTGCATAGTTTCTTTAATTTCTGTGGTGCGATACGGAGATAAGAGCGGAGCGCGCACTTGCTTGCTTGATGCTCCTTTTTTGTTGTTTTTTTTTTGTACAGTCGAAGGCGAAGAAAATATTTTAGCACATTGTTGGTTATTTTTTTGGGAAAACTTTTGAACTAATTTAAGCGAAATGACTCGTCTTTTTAAACACCGACCAGTGTTTCATTTTTATACATAAGTCGTGAAACACCCTGTATAAGGACCGTTTGAAAATTTTGTCGTATAAGCACCACTAGAAACGTTTTAAGCTCTAAATCAATTTTTTTAAAGCGATTTAAGAAAGCGGTTTATCACTTTAAAACCGATTTTAAGGTCGGTATAAACACTTTAACATATTGATTTAAACCTGAAGATATATACTCAACTCTGGTCTTACCGAAAAATCTATTATTAACTTAGTTGTTTTATTGGTTTTCTTTTTAAATTGACATTTAGTGATATTTAATGGAGTACGTATACCGGGTGTCCCAAGGTGGGTACCCTATTAGAATATTTTGGAATCTATACAATGAAAACTTTTCAAACTTTCTATTATGACATAAGTCCTTGTAAACTATTTTTATGAAATACTCTCATATTTGCAGTGTGGCCATTTGCAGGAAAACTTGGCAACAACTTTCTTATCTTAAATTGAACACCCTGTATATTTTTTCATTTTTGGATTCTACACAATATTTTAGGTACATTTTATACATAATGTCCAATACCTATGTTCAACTGATTTTAAAATATTGACAGGTGAATATTGACATCGTTTTATACTATTTTTAACCCAGGGTTGAACTACCTAACCTTGAGATATTTTAACCCTGTTGTGAAAAACCAAGATGAGAATGTAAAAGCCGTTTTGCTCTATCCTTAACCGTTTTGATGTTACGGGCTGTCAAAATTAAAAAATATCAATTTTCACCTGTCAATATTTTAAAAACAGTTGAACATAGGTATAGGATATTATACATAAAATGTACCTAAAATATTTTGTAGAATCCAAAATTGCAAAACTATACAGTGTGTTCAATTTAAAATAAGAAGGTTGTTGCCAAGTTTTCCTGCAAATGGCAACACTGCAAATATAAAAGTATTTCATAAAGATAGTTTACATGGACTTATGTTAGAATAGAAAGTTTGAACAGTTTCCATTGTATAGTTTCCAAAATATTCTATTAGGTCACTCACCTTGGGACACCCGGTATACCCTGGGGAAAAGCGATTTTATTTAAAACTGTCCTTGTATAAAATCAGTTTTAGGTGCGTATAACCGAAGTAATTGTTTGGTATGCTTACAGTATAATAAACATAAGCAATAATTGAATAAAAAAGATAATTTTACTAAAATAAAATCTATTGGATTTTTAACCTTCTCCACTAACTGGTGTCAGAGGCAGTCCATCCACCGGTCGGGTTTTTTGCTATCACGAATCGATAGCTATAACTATAAACTATATTAAATACACCAGAGTACCACAAGAATATGATCCCTAATAAGAGTGAAACACGTGTTTGCTTCTAGTCACGAAGTCGTACCTGGTATGTATTATTTTTTATTTATATTTAACTCCACTATGGATATTGGGAATATATTTCTCATTTTTTTATAAGCAATAATGTTTAATCGATATTAAGGAAATAAAAAGACTTATAACTATACTATTGTGTGCAGTGACACATGTGATCTGACATGAATTTGACTAATTATTTAGTAAAAAATATTTCCAGCCCTTCTTAAAAGCAAATATTGCTTTATTTTTAATGATTGGGGAATACAACTATGTTTAATACTTTACTTAGGTCAGTCAAGCCACACCCCCCCCCCCAAAGATATTCGAATTTTGATATGCTTATAATTTGGAACCAATTTCGAACTAATTTTGAACCACTTTTGAAAATTTTGAACCACACTCCTTCCTGTTTTTTTTATATTCAAAATGGGGTGTGCAGCCGGACGTCAACCTACACCCCCCTCATTTAAGGCGTAGAGAAAAATTATTTATATTTTAAAAAAATCAGGTCCTGTTTTACACATGCTCATAGGTAGGTACCAATAAATATCCAACAAAGTTTTCTTGCAAGATAGATATTTTTAAATTTATTTTATATTTTCCTGTGCATTAACATCAAAGCATTCTCTTCTGGATTACAAAAGTTCATCAGATATTTGTTTTTATTATGTTTGTGGTAAAACTACATAGTTATGGGAAGAAAAAATAAACAGACGAACAGAATATACCTCACACTAGCGAAAATAGCCTATAAATCTTAATTTTAAAATTCGATATTATCAACTCTAAAGAAATTAAAAATCATCATATTCAAGGAGTAAATAATTAACATGTGGTAACCACATTTAAAATTGGCAGAAAATTGAAATAATTTAAACAGTGGCAGCTTTATCTAAATTTAATAACTCTGGATAAACAAATAACTTAGTCCCGAGTGTTTACTGCCTATTTGAAAGGTCTAAATATTAAGACAAAGCACACAAGCAAAGCTACTGTAATAGAAGAGATTTGTGAAAGAAATTATTCGGTTTGTTATAAACATGTTGACACTTAAAATAAAGAAGGAGCAGGCTTTTACATATATTCGTTAAGACCATAATATTTTTATTAGATAGAGGAATAGGGCTTATGTTAAATTGGATTTGCAAAGACTTCTTGAACTGAATAAGTGGTATGGCACATAAAATAAGGGTAAAACCATGGATATAAAAAATACAAGAAGCCACACTTAAAACTACTTTTTTTGGGTTGTTGTATGACAACAGACAGATAATTTTAAAAAAGAATCTAAAAAGTTTTGAAAAGAATAATTTCTTTGAAAACGGCAGAAGAGTTTCTGCCGAAACGTCAGATAAGTACTTTATTCTAGTTAGGATTTGTGTGTGCGTAGGCAAAATATTTTTTATCTTATTTAAAAATCACTGACAAACGAAAAAAAATTTTTCTTTAGGAATTTACGCAGTGGTTTTTAACATATTTTTGAAAAAAATTCCTTAACTTAGTGGCGAAAAACCCAAAAAAAGGTAGTTTCAACATTATGAATCCGCCACAAACATATAGATTTAAGACACACTTCCTCCCCCACGTGCCTGCGGCTCGCCCTATAAATTTCCTGCGTCGACCTGTAAAGACCAATTTTCCGGTCTAGTGACGTTAATACCTTTTTTTTATATATATACTGGGACTTTGATTTGCACAAATACAAAATATCCATGCACCTAGCCGGGATTCGAACCCGAGATCTTCCGTGCGGCAGGCCGATACGCCACCTACGCGCATGCTTGCCTGAGAAATAGGACCGATCCCTGGCTTTGGAGTCGGGGAGCGCGAACACCCAATTTTTGATAGATTGGAATGAGCGATCACTGCTGAAGAATACTAAATGCGTTCGACGTGGAATCATTCGACACAAATCGTTAATGCTTTTGTTCAGAAAATGCAACGGCAGAGCAGTTATAGTATCTCATAGTTACTTATTAATAATATTTATAGTTAATATTTGGTTAAATAAGTCAACACCTCTAACTTTCAAATATTTTATGGCATTTTAAAACAAGAGTATGGTATTCATGGACTACTTTTTCGAATTTTATTAACAAAACCATTGACAAAATGATGTCAATTCTCATTATGGCAAATGCACCTATCAATATTTTACTGACAATCAATTGTTGGCAATTACAAAAAAAAATGTGTGTATATTTAGTTTTGTCTTTATTTGGCACAGGTAAATCGTTTGTCTTTTCCCAACAAATTTTATAATAAACCTAATTGGTTAATGTTAATATTCTACATAAACGGGTACCTTTCGATTCTAAAATAACCTTTATGGTCTTTGTCACGATAGTTGTACCAAGCAATTTGTCTTTTTATGGCCTGATGTCATTACCATGTATTGCATTTTTGTTAATAATTCAGTCGTTGTTGGTTTAGATTCTTTGTGTATATTTAAATAATTATTATGGACTTAAACCCTTTATAGAATATTTATCACAACAATCGGCGTTACCATTAAAAAAAAGATCGACGGGTTTATTCAAAGAGATGGTTGCATTTTTGTTGGACTTTAAAATACCGGTACTATTTCTTATTTGATGCACTATTGTTTCAAGCATATCTGAATTCTTATTTTATGAACTTTTAGTTCATATTATTTTCAAAGCAAAATATATTATAGTAGCACATTTATAAAAAATACATTTTACCACGTCCCTGAAGCTCGCAGAGCAAGGTGAGCAGAACTTTTTTTGTAGTGCATAATTAGGTGCTAATTAAGTGCCCCACTTAAAAATTTAGTGCTTCTTTTTTAAAAAAAAAATACAGCATATTTAGTAGCTTCAGATGAACACAGCAGAGCAATACATTAAAAATCATCGGAATCAAAATTACCGTAGTTCATAACTCGAGGCATAATATTAAGTGCCCCATTTTTTTTAGTATGTTTCATCTGAAGCTAGCCGAACATGCTGTATTAAAAAAAGGGAACACTAAATTTTTAAAAGGGGCATTTAAATAGCACTTAATACGGACTTTAGTATCCACTATAATAGTTTTTGTTTCAACGATTTTTATTGCATTGCTCTGCTGAGTTCATCTGAGTAGTACATGCTATATTTGTTTAAAAAAAGGAGCACTAAATTTTTAAATGGGGCACTCAATTAGCTTTTCATTATGCACAACTACATTTTTTATTCCGACGTTTTTTAATCTATTGCTCTGCTGAGTTCATCTGAAGCTAGAACAACTTGCTATTTTACAAAAAAAAAGTTTAAAATTTCTAAATGGGGCACTTAATTATCACTTTATTATACACTATGATGATTTTGATTCCGATGATTTTTAATGCATTGCTCTGCTGAGTTCATCTCAAGCTAGCAGAACATGCTGTATTTAAAAAAAAAAGGAGCACTAAATTTTTAAATGGGGAACTTAATTAGCACTTTATTATGCACTATTATAATTTTGATTCCGATGATTTTTAATGTATTGCTCTGCTGAATTCATCTGAAACTAGCAGAGTATGCTGTATTTTTTTTTAAAAAGGAGCACTAAATTTTTAAATGGAGCACTTAGTTAACATTTAATTAGCACCTAATTATGAACTATAAAAAAATTGTTCTGCTTACCCTGCCCTGCTAGCGTCAGGGACGTTATTTTACCACTGCTTTTATAATTAAAGTGGTACTAGCTAATTTGCTTTACAGTTGTGTGATTCGAAATTCAACGATGGATCACTATTAAGTTACTGAAAATTCGATGGCTCTAAGTCCTTAAAGAAATAGTAATAATGCCCTTTAAACAAGGCGATATGTATAAAACAATAATGCATAAACTAAAAAAAAACCTACCTGGAATGGATATGTGTAAGTTATTTATCAAAATACGTGGCAAAGTTGGTATTTCAAGGCTCCCCAAAATTATCATTTTTTGACCATAAAATGCAATGACCTGCTCTTATTCTTCGTTAATTGACTGGTATTTGGTGAGGATCTGCAGAATTATATGCTGAGATAATAAAATTATAAAAAAAGTTGATGGTTTTGCCAAGTCTCAGAAACCGTGTAAACGAAAAATGACCATTAAATTTCATTATCTTGAAATATTTTATGTTTAAAGCATTTTTGACAGTTTTATAATGGTGAATGGTTTTTATTAGTGGCGACAAGGTATTGAACCTTCACTGAAAACACAAAATGGCAAGTTTTGTAATTATGATACAAAAATTAGTTCAAGCACGTGATGTACTGGATTGTAGGAATTGACTGGTTCCCACTAGAAACCCTCCATACATTTGACAGTGGTTGTTAAACTAGATGTGGGCAACTCATATTGCCCTATCTTTCTATATTTTTTCATATTTACATGTAAAACCGATTTTATGATATGGACTGATGTTTCATTGTCTGTTTTTATAATTTCCCCACTTAGTTTTTAAAATATTTATTTTTTTTTGGTTAGTAAAATGTTAATAATAGGTAAAACATTAATAGTGAGATTTACTAAAATCTAAAATAGTACCCTCCACAGGTCTAAATATTTACACTTGTGGGGGGTACTAAATTTTAAAACCAATTTTCAAAAAAACACTTACCCATACAGAAAGGACACAAAGTTATTGATTATTTTCTATTGTTATTGCAAAATACCACTGAAAAACTGCTTTTTTTCTCAAAATACACCATATTTTAGAAGAAAATGCCCTAAAACTAATTTTTTTTTTGACAGGTTTCAAAATGGCAAATAGCGAATACGCCAAAAATTTGGCACATAATAGCTTCATTATTTGTGTTTGAGGTTATAAAGTTGATGATTTTTTAGACCACCTCAGGGGGGTGGTTTAAATTTATAGCCCCCAGAAAGGATTGTTTTGTGGCATTTGGTAATAAATTCGTTTATAATTTCCCGTAACCGTTTTTACAAGGATTAATTTACCTTATTTAATACCCCAAGTTGGTCATTAACCAATAAAACACCTCCTATTTTGTCCAGAAAAACGCCATATTTTGAACCCGTTTTCAGTACAAAAAATATATTTATGAGGGCACTACGAGGCAAAACAAACATAAGTGGAGGTCACTGAGTATGCACGAAAAATGTACTAAACAAAAAAATCCAAAACAACTATATTAATTTATTTACCAACTGAAAGTAAAACATTGAGGTTATCTAAAAACTCAGTCAAAAAAACTTTCCTTACTCAAAGCCCACGACTCATTTTAAAGCTGTAGCTTTCATCAGTAGAGGTTGGTGCAAGCCAAGGTGCAAGCAGAGGTAAAAGATTAGAACTCGATGTTTGTGATTGAACGCAGCGCTAATATTTTTAAACTGACATTTCAACAGTGACTGAAATGTAAGAAAGACTTGCATTTAAGTTTTTTAATACATTTCATAAATAAAAACACCTTTTAAATAAATACAAAATTAATCTACTCCTTATTTTACTATTACTCATCTAAATCGTTGTGTGACATCAAGTATTAATTGGAATTATTTAGAGTGACATATAGCCCCAATGTTCTACGGAGTGTTTACTATTTAAAACCCGCGTGGGTTTAAATTTTTTAATTTTCTTTTCTTTTAAATTGAAACTTTCTTCTTAAATCCAACAAAAGATTGTGTTAAAATGATTATTCAATAGAAAAACTTATTCAAATTCTTCTTATAATTCAAACTATGTCCAAAACTCAAGGAGGGTTGGTTTAAAATGCTTAAAACGAAAATTTTACTTAAACTCAGAACTGTTCTAAAATAGGCTAAACCCTTTTAGTAAATCCCACCGTAAAAATCTTATTCATCTATCTTTTTGTTATTCTTTTTCTTGAAATAATATTAATATATTATTGTTTTTTAATTTTCCAGTTCGTCAAATGCATGACATCTTTCCATTTTTCTTGCGTTTCTTTTTCTATTGGACGATGGAACAATACAAAGTCGCAGACGCAACTGTTTTGACAGTTTCTTACACCGCAATATTCGATCTTTAAACCGCATGTTAATAATCACATTTAAAATTTTATGTACGTTTATTAATCAAAAATCTGAGGGACAAAATTATTTATTGTCAGTGGTTGCCAACCATCACTGCCAACACACAAAGAAATTGTCAAAATTTCCCTAACAACTAGCAAATCGACTTGCTTACCTCTAGTAAAACAATAACTGTCAAAAGTTGTATACAGAGCCTCTAGTTTCTCCTACCCGACCCTCTCAGGAATTGCTTGATAAGGAAATGTAACCTCATGTTTTGGAAAACAAAACGCATTTCGTTAAGTTAAAAAAACGGAGTTGAAAATAATAATGTTTTGCAAAAAGGAATGGATATTTATTTTAGCATAAAACAAGAATAGTAATAAACTTAAAAAACCTGAATCAGAACAAAAATAATCCAGTAATAAAACGTTTGTACGGAAACCTAACCTCGTATGTGTATCTCAAGCAATTCTGTCATTTCTATGATATCTCCTCATCGACATTAAGGAAATATTTCTATGGTAGATTGAAGGGACAATGGAATAATAACCGGGGTAGATCAAAATCAGTCAAAGACAAAGAGGCGACGAAACGAAGAAGCGCCCAACCGACCGGGAAAGAAATAAAAGAGAGATATTTCCTTGGTAAACGCCAGTCTTCACAACCTGGTGGATCTGACGACGACGACGTAAAGTTTTCAGATTTAAAATGTTTGCCCAGATGGCATTAAATATATACTAATTGGACATATGTCAGTCGCAAGGCTATGTTACGCTATAATACCTTTTTAGGTCTTCTAACTTTTCTGATTTATGTTCATTTATTATTTTCAATGAGGATGAATAAATAAAGGGATTTCCAAAAAAACAGTTTTTAAAAAATTTTGAACTCTAAAAACTTAAGATGTTCATGAATGTTGACAAAAATTTAATTAGACATTTTCATTTTCAGTTGAGTATAAAAGCATAGTGTAATCACCGAACATTGCCTGTTCGGTGGTGTAATATAATTTAAGATCTAGACTGTAATAAAATAAGGGTTCCGTGCCCAAAGTGAATCAATTAATAAAGGAGTGGTTTTTTAATATTCCACAATTAATAAACAAACTTAATCAAGATTCCAGATTCTACCATCCGAATACGACCGGATCATATCGAAAATCTTTATTTTTCGCCGTAAAAAAAGGAGACTTCCGTTCGAATATGAATTCGATGGGCTGGCAGAATAGAATAAAATGGAAATATACTTAATTGTCATAAAAATATACATTTTGTGGATAAAGCGTTAAAGTTAGACATATAACAAAATAATGGTTAAGTTAAATAAAGGTATAATTAAAAATAACCCTATAGGCAACCGTGAAAAAATAATAAATTTTAAAGATTATTAACAAAAGAAACAGAACAAGAGCATTTTGGATACTAATAATAAAGTAAGTATAAAAGTCAATGAAGACACAAACAAAACTTGCAAACTAAAAAATTTATTAAAAATTATTCCATAAGCAAGTATTAAAGTATTAAAAAGTGTTAAAAAAAAAACAAAACATATTTGACACGCTAAAATAAGTATCACAGTCAACTTACAACAAGGATCACAAACCAAACAATTAAAATAAAAATCACAAGTAAAAAACACACAAAAAAACAACAAAACACAATAAAAAATAATATTTAAAAAAAAAAGTTTTACTAACCTATGTTGAACATAAAAACTGTTATTTTATGGTTTAACCTACTCAAGT
Organism: Oxystoma pomonae; assembly: GCA_963921995.1. NCBI lineage: Eukaryota > Metazoa > Arthropoda > Insecta > Coleoptera > Brentidae > Oxystoma > Oxystoma pomonae. Next base: position 71,212,027 of record OY998166.1, on the reverse strand, counting down.
TTGTCGTCGGAAAATTTCTGCAGACTATAATAGGCTTTATCAACCAAAAGTTTTTCTAAATAATCTTTGGTTAGAAGATATTCTAATTTTATTTGGAAGATGGTTAAACATTTTAATTCCATTGTAGTGGATGGATCTATGAATAAGTGTTGATTTGGAAATTGGGAGTCTTAGGTTTTAGGACGCAGAAAATGATTACGATGGATAAAGATTAAAGAAACTGACTATTTGTAAGGAAGTTAGAGTTAAAATACGCTGTGAACTAAAAAGTGGCCTGCAGGAGTTGGTTGTTAGTTGACCCCCAAAAAGAAATTCCTTAACGTAGATGGGATTCGATCAACGCAAAGTAAACAGTCCTAGCAAAGTGATCACCTAATTCATTAATAGTAGTCTTGACAGCATAACACTAAGAGTGAACTTTTTTACTTAAAAGGGAAATATGGGTAACAAATTTAAGTTTGCTTTCAATAGTCAGTCCAAGAAATTTTCTGTTCTTCCGACTAAGTTCAGTGTCACCAATATAAAAATCATTCAAGGAACAAACAAAACACACGATATTGTTCTTACTAAAGTTAAAAGTGAGAAGAATGGCGTCACACCACCTCCGCACCTAATCCATTTCCTCAGAAATATGCATTTTAAAAAGAATGGTACTGCGCTCTATAAAATTGTGGTGTCATGAGCAAAAATTGTAAAACAACCTTTTATTCCCAGTTGTGGTAAGTCATTAAAATAGATTAAAAACAGAATAGGACCAAGCACGGAACCCTGAGGTACACCCCATTCAATGTCTCCAGGCCGAGAGTAATTAGAGTCCACCACAACACGCTGAGAACGATCTAAACCAATCCAAGACAACCCCCCTAAACCCATAAATGTAAAGTTTATTCAGGAGAATGGCATGATTAACACAATCAAACGCTTTTGCTAAGTCGCAGAAAACAGCAGCTGCTACATTTGATTGGTTGATAGACAAGAATAATGATTCCATTAGATTAAACATAGCATTATTAGTGCTTGTGGTTTTTGAAAGCCAAACTTTGCAAAATCCAAAGTCCTATTAGTTTCCAAAAACGACATTAGTCTTGCTTTTGTTAGTTTTTATAAAAGTTTCGATAATGTAATGAATGAGAGACGACATACAAGCCGGTAGGTGTGCACCGCGTTGGAGTACATTCAAATTGTTTCGCCCGGAAAACGGATTATTCTTTCGCACACTACCCCATGCATTAGCATTTCGCCATGTCTATTTCCTCTCATTCTACATGGTATAGGAAGAGACGAAGGTACTTGTATGCGAATACCGGACCCCAAGGCCGGATTCTTGACCTGTGAACACATATAAATGCGCACATGGATTGTAATTCTAATATTCTTGGAACACTGTTCACCAATCACATTCACTCAAAAACCGTACGAACTTGATCGCTTGGCCCTTGGCAGACGAGAGACGTATGAGTATAAATAACTATTTTATACTCACTTGTTCAATTTATTTTTGATAATATTGTTTTTTTTCACCGGGGAGCGTTTACTTAACAGAAGCGAACGTGTTGTGGCATAGAGGGCAAAGGATGAGGGAATAAATAAGAAAAAAGTTTTTCCCCGACCAAGATATGAACAAGGGACCTCTAGAATACCAGTCTAATGCTCTACCAACTAAACTATCAAGGACACGGGATTTTGACTGGCTATTCGGAAATCCTTTCGCCCGATTCATTTGTTAGTAGTGGGTAGATCTTTAAAGCTTACTGCGGCTTTAAAAACCTAGAGATGTTATAAAGACAAGGAGGTACACACTCACGATTATTAGTTCTACGAAATTTCTATTTATCTATCAACCAAAGATACACGACATACAGCGTTTTATTGGAGGTGTCAGATGGCGAATTTCCAACTAATAATTTCAGCCAAACATATTTACAAAATGAAGGGGTTGAAATACTGATCGAGGAAAAAATTTTTTTCTGATTTATTCCCTCACTCTTTGCCCTCTACGCCACAAATCTTTTATCTAGTACATAAAGTTGATACCTTTTGGATTACTGTAATCACAGTCTATCTTAATCCTTTATTACACTGTGCTGTAGTAAACCAATATCTGCCCTATTGGTTTTATACTAATTGCAAAGTTAAGTACTCTTGGTGTATGTTGTCTGTTAATACCAAAGACAAATGCGCGTATCAAAACGCGCGACATATTTATCTCTTAACTAGCAACTTACAGCTGCGGTAATTACAATTGACTCGTAATTTAACGTTACTTGACTGCCATTCGCAAAGAACTTCCTGAGAATTTTTTTTGGGTGCTAGCGACGATCGATATCAGAAAAATATACAGAGGGTATCAGAATACATTAAAGACAAATAGTATTACATAAACCTTATAACAACCAAATAGAAATAAATCAATTATCTTCTAAAATCTTTAAAATATACATAAGAAATTAATTTTTTTCAGGATTCCAGCATTTTCTGAATTTCCTGAAGAAATTTTGATATTTTGCGTCTTTGATCAAAAATAATTTCAAAAATGACTCCTAAAAATGACCGAATTAAGCTTTCGCGTGTTTTAACGATTAAAATAAATCGAGTGAAGGTGTACTCTAAAACCTCCCTCGCTCAGAAGAACATATATAAAAAACCACTACTCATATACACATGGTTTAGATTGGGTCGGTCAGACTTGTTTCGGGTATATCCAGACTTTTCTTGGGTGTATTCCCACTGTTCAGGGGTGTATTCAGACTTTTACATGGTGTACTCGGACACTTTCACAGTATATCCAGGTTTTTCCAGTTTGTCTCCAGACTTTTTCAGGGTCTCTTCAGACTTTTCCAGAGTGTATCCAGACTTTTCCAGGGTCTTTCCAGACTTTTTTAGAGTGTATCCTGACTTTTCCTGGGTGTTTCCAGACCTTTCCAGGGCGTATCCGGAATTTTCCTGGATGTGCCCAGAGTGTATCCAGGGTGTATCCAGACCTTAACGGGGTTTATCCAGACTTTTCCAGGGCGTATCCGGAATTTCTTTCGAGTAGACGGACTTTTCATTCAACTACGATTTTCATAGGCTTTTTAGGGAGGTATCACAGGGTAAGAAAAAAAATATTTCTTTTAGGGATGAATTTTTTTGGGGGTAGCTCCGAAGGGTCTAATAGGAGAATGCTCAAAAACTCTGCGTGTCAACACAAGTAATTACTATGTAAAATTTTGTTATGATTAGTGAATAAGTTTTTGAGTTAGAGTGGCTACAAAGTAGGCGACAGACAGACCGACCGACAAACCGACAGACAGCGACGGCGTCTGGATTCGTGCTTATCACTATTCGGAACCTCACAATTTGTGGAGGATCATGTTAGCGAGGGAAGTAATAAATAAAAAGCGAATAATCGTTTACCTGCATAATTCTGGCACACCCTGTATAAACAAATAAACTACATACCAGTACACATAAGGCAAAATACATACGTTTTGTGGGTATAAACAAATTGTTGCAAATCAAATTGTTACTTTCGAAGAGCTTAACTTAGAAATCGTGGGAACAAAAATGTATGGAGTTTGTGAATGTTTTGAATGTTTGCTTTATGTTCACCGTCAATTATGTCAATCTAATCGCAAGGCAGATTTAGCAGTTTTAATGTGTTTTGCTTTTATTAGACTATTTAGGAACTAATAAGTATGCTATTCAATTTAAAGGCAAGCACAGAAATTCGCACAGATAATTATCTATACAATATGTATTCTACTACATACCGGTTGGTAAGCCACTAACACAAAACGGCGGTGGCTAAATAAAAAGAAATGGGACTCCCTAATTTGCTGACCAGATGAGATTTTGCTGACCGGGTATTTCTAAACTGAAATTCTGCTGACCACTACATACACATTGATCCTGGACTCAAATAGAATACCCCTGCCCAAATTTTTCCACCCCACCCCCCACCTCTGTGAAGATATTCACAAAAATAATGTAAAAGCTTGCTGATCGGGTATTTCTAGACTGAAATTGACTATATACCCCTGCCCAAATTTGGGTGTCAGTAGAATCAGTCAGCTTAGAAATAAATATCCGGTCAGCAAAATCTCATATGGTCAGCAAATTAGGGAGTCTCAAAAGAAACTAAGAATATCAGTCTCCATATAAAAGTGAATTCCCACCTGATTTAAAATGCCCGTTCAACAAATTAATTCATCATAATCAACATTAGTCGGCTTCAACAAAAAAACCGTCATTTACTCATCTAATTATGAGATTCTGAAATGGCCCAAGTGTTTCAAAATGTGTAACAATAATAACTTTAAAAAACAAAAAGATATTCCTGACGCAGAGCCCAGAAGATTTTTTGGGTCTACGTTTTTTCCATGCTAACTTGATAGGGCCCTTATATTATCTCATAGTTATATGCATTTAGTTGATATCGGTTTCGAAATGACTTAGTTATAAAATAATAATATAAAAACAGCGTTTCTGACATTGGAGGTCGGGATGAAGCCCCACTAAAACAAAACAGAATTAAAACTGTATTATTAGAATATAAAGTATAATAAAATGATGAAAATGTAACACTGATCAAACCATACAACAATTTCCGCTGGCATGCGCCTCTCAAAGGTTTCATTTCTATCGTCTATTTGTCAAATTGGCAAGCGTGACCTGATAGAACCAGTTAAGGTTAATCAGCTGTATCTTTTAGGTAATCTTTAAGTCCCAGTTAACTCGTATAAAGCGCTTCGATTGGACATAAAAGATTAACATTTAAACCTTGTAAATAACATTACTACAATCAATCTTGGCATGTTTGACGTTACAGTCTCCAGAAACGATAAGAAGGTGTCCAACGGTAGCTTTCTGGAATGTAGATTGCAGATTGAGTATAGATAAAAATTTAAAGTAACATTGCCAGAAGTATCAGAACCTTATATTTTAGGCCGATCAGATACACTGGCTCAACCTAGAGGCCCTCTATACATTTGACAGTTATTGTTTTACCAGAGGTGGGCAACTCATATTGCCCTCTCTTTCTAGTTTTTTCATATTTGCATGTAAAAGCGATTTTATGAAATGGACTGAGTTGTCTCTTTTTATAATTTCCCCAGTTTTTGAAAGATTAATTTTTTTGGTTAGTAAAATATGTCAAGTTTTGACAAAAAAAATAAAAAGAAACAGTGAATATACACGCGGAGATATTAAAAATGTAAATAATGGTTAAATTATAAAGACTCCTATTGATCTATATTTTTGTTACTCTTCTTCTTACAAGAAAACACGGAAACATAATGTGTTATTTATTAACAAAGTACATGCTAAATGCGTATGTTTGTACCTACTGCTTCTGGCTCACTTACCTCGCAAATTTTCTTGAGTTTCTTTTTCCGTTGGACAACGGAACAATACAAATTCGTCGAGGCATGTGTTTTTACAGTTCTTGATACACCAAAATTCCATTTTTAAACCGAACGTTTCTTAATAAAAAATGTGACAGTGGCAAAATTATTTATTGTCAAGGGTTACCAACTATCATTGCCAACACACAATATGTTTTTAAACATTTCCCTAGGAACTATCAAATCCAGTTGCTCACCTCTGGTAAAACAATAACTGTCAAAAACTATATACAGGGCCTCTAGCTCAACCTTATTCGATCAAGTTTGCGAGAAAAGAGTCTCAGCTGGTTTTTCAGCTACTTCTGTTACTTTTAGCAAAAAATAAGAAAAATTTTGTAGCTATTCAGAATACCATTGCCTTAAATCAGAAAATGTTTCGGTTTGTTGAAAAATTTCAGATTTTTTTAGTTGCATCTGCCTTACTAAAATAAACAAATAATATATAAATTATAATATTGATTACATTGAGCTAAATGTAATGCACGAAACGATACATATTTATAGGACTTTTTATTTAGAGACGCGATGTGTACAATTAGTAATAAAATTCGTGAGTGTAATGGCATCGTAACACGAAAATATGTTGTTGGTAAATCACTTTTAAATTCATGCGGCTAATTACCTAATGGAAAAGCAATATCCCGACTGCGCGGTGCTATTAAAACCTGCTACACTGTATTTTTATCAAATATTCATGGTCCTCGATATGGTTCGGATTGTACACGGCCGGTCACACTCTGATCGATATTTTCCATTATTTTCCGTAAATTACGAATGACATTTCATTTCATATGGAATATAAATTGGAACTTTGCATTCTTTTTAAAACATGTGTTAGTTTTATTTAGTAGCAGTTTTCGTGATTTATCGGTCTGTTAAAATAAACTTTTGCATTTTAACTAGAACGCCGCATATAAATAAAAGTCATGTTATACCATGTCAATATAAATAGTAGCTATCTAAATCGTCTTCTTTTAATGGTAAAGTGTTATTACTGCAAATAACGCTTGGGTACTTTTACCTCCTATAATTCTTGCTTCACCTTCAGTTGCTTTACATTAATCAAAGAAACAAATGGTATTTTTTATAAAATTAGTTTAGATCCGAATCTAGAACCGGGTTGTAACACTGAATAACGAGGTCAGTCACGCCACCCACTCCCCCCCCCACCCCCGAAAGACATTCGAATTTTGATATGCTTATAATGTCGAACCAATTTCGAACTAATTTTGAACCACACTCCTTTTTCTATATTCAAAATGGGGGATGTATCCGGACGTTCAGCTACACCCCCCTCATTAAAAACGTAGAGAAAAATAAAAAGCAACTATCCCAAAATTAAGAACTAATTTCGAACTCTTTTATATCACCAAAAAGAATAAAAATCCAAAAAAAAAAACGGACATCCGGCCAAAAAATTAAAAAAATTGTTAAACTAAAATTTTTTTTTTGTTTGTCCAGTGTACCAAATTTTTCTCGACCGAATGGACAACAGAAAATCCGAACTGTCCGGTCGAACACCGGCCCTACTCCTTGTGCATTCTCCTCCATTGGAAAAATCAGGTGCTTTACAAATGCACATATTAGGTACCAAAAGTCCAACAAAGATGGAAATAGTTTTTCTTACGTGATTTCTAGTCGTTTCTAGTATATTTCTATGCCTTCCAAACTGATTGGATTTCAATTGGCTAAACCCCCCATTTTGAATAAATATAAAAAAATCACAGAAATTAGGGTGGTTAAAATTTTTCTAAAGTTGTAAAAAATTAGTTCGAAATTAGTTCAAAATTATAAGCATATCAAAGTTCGAAATTTTTTTGAGGGGGGTGTAGCTTGACGTCAGGCTGTACCCCCATTTTGAATATAAAAAAACCAGGAAGGAGCGCGGTTCAAAATTTTTAAAAGTGGCTCAAAATTAGTTCGAAATTGGTTTGAAATTATAAGCATATCAAAATTCGAATATCTTTGGAGGGGTGTGTGGCTTGACTGACCTGAATAACGCACCGTACGTACAGTGCGTTATGCAGTAGTACTAGAGTCGAAGAAAGTCTAATAAGTCGAATTTATGACATTAATTGGAAAGTACTTTTTTATTTTTATCTTTGTTTTCAATGGGATCAATGTAGTTGAGTACGTTGTTAAAAGTAACATAAAATAAAAATTAAACGCACTGAAGATGCGACCTACTATTATACTTCCAGCTTACAAAAATTCTATATTTTGAAATTCAAACTGGTACTGGACAAAGCAAACTCTAAAGTGGGTCATTTATTCCCTAGGGAAATAAAGTAAAATTTATTGACATAGCGACGCATATGTTTCTGCGTTTCGGAATAGTGGATGTTATCGTTTGACATAAGACAGAGCGAAGGTACATGTGGCGGTTTGTCTACAGAGTGCGATTTTTTTGAAAAATAAATAAAAAAATATGGTTATTTTTTACTTTTCTGCTTATTCTAAAGTCCATAAAATAGTATATAAACCTCAGGAGTAAAGTGATGCTTAATCCCTCGACAAATTATATATATAAACTTTTTGCATCGGGATTAAATGTACCACTTTACTTCCTAGGTTTATGTACTTTTTGTACTTAATGTACTTTTTCGCGCAGAAGAAACGTCGTAAGGACATAATAAGGAGCTTATTTCATTTAATTTAACTTACAATACTTTCTTATATAGATTGATTCACGTGGGTGTCATCTTACTGGAATGACAACTTTCAATTTTTATTAAATCTGGTTATGTATATGTTAAACCTGTCCAAGTTCTAATTGGAATTGAAACATTTTCATCAATATTTATTCACGTTATTTGTTTTCGACGACTAAAAGTTGGTAAAACTATTTGAAAGCATCTAACCCATATATCAAAAATATTATAGCTAATGAAAATAGCTACAATACGATATTGACGGAAAACTATTATAAGGTCATGAATATACCGACGATATTATTTTGATGACTCCAATAACAAAATATATTAAATTGTTTTGAACTGAATAGTTAAGTGTAAAATCTGAATTACCGAAATTAAACTGTTACTACAAAATCCCATTATATCTAATTTTCTCGTTAATAAAATATGAATTCAGCATAAAATGATATCATGTCTTCGTCAATTTAATCAGAGACCCTTCCTTACTCTTGAAATTTCTGACCGAGTCTTGGAGAGCACTTTGAAAATCACGCCACGCTTACCCTGAAAGAGCTCCGCATAAAGAGATTCCAGCGACACTAATAAGTCCAAAATTAGGATTGAATTTCATTCCATTTAGGATTTATCATTTGTAAATCTAAAATAAATGTCCCATATAGAATATTGAAAATTTGTGTTCGGTCCAATGCAGGCGCTTTTCATGCAGTCCCCTTTATTGTCGATGCGCTCATGGCCATTCAATATTTTTGCGACAATAGATGACAATACTTCAATAGTCGGCACAATAGACCACTTGGTCCTTGAATATTTATATAGGTAATAGAGGAGGATTTTCGACTAAGGACCGGCAAAGGATCAATTTGTCTTATTTAAGAGTTTCGAGGACAAACTTCATAATTCAAAAATCTATTTTTAAACTCGAATTTATTATCACAACTATGCTTATGACCAAAGAGCGGCTAAAGCGTAAACATGTTTTTTTTTATGGGAGTGTCTAAAGAGCCGGCAATTCGGCTGAATAGCCGTGAGGCTAAAGAGCCGGCAATATTCGTCTTTTTTAAAAAAATTTTAAACTAAAATAATCCAAACTAACCTAAACAGACTCAAACCAACTTATTAAAAGCCAAAACAACCCAAAAAAACACACCTTAAACTAGATAAACCCAACCTAACCTAAACAGACTCAAACCAACTAAATTAACCCAACCTAACCGAAACAGACTCAAACCAACTTATTTAAAGCCAAAACAACCCAAAAAAAACACACTACAACCTCTACATCTTTTTTTGGCTGGTTTAGGTTAAGGTTGGGTTAATTTAGTTTAAAGTGTGTTTTTTTGGACCTTGGATATACTGAGAGAAGGTTTTATTGCTGTTAACTCTGGCTGCACTAAGATTTTTTTTTAAAAATTTGCAAACTCCGCCATATAAAAATAATTAAAAAAATGCACATCATTGCCAGTGCCAGCAGTTGCCAGCGGGCCAAAGTACAATATTAGTAAAGTACCAGTATATCGATGTTTGCTGGGAAATTACCTTTTTTACCTAAATTTTGGATTAGTTAGCTTTTGATGCGAGAAATATGTTAAATGCTTCTTTTCAGGTCAAACATCGATCGGCTGGCATATTTTTCTTATATCAATTTTTAGTAATTTTGTAAATTCGAAAACAATAGGAGAACAGTATTGAATCAATATGTTTTTTTAATTTTTTATGGATCCTCTTTACCAATTCTCATGGGACGCGGCCCCTACGGCATGTCTGCCAAATCCTAAGTCATGTGTGTACGTGTAAACGTTAGTGTAATATTTAGGTTAATATCCTCTCTTGCACGTATCGAAACACATTTAACAAAGTTTTAACATATCGATGGCGTTCAGAATTAATAATAAGCAGGCTAATCGTGCTACTGTATCTATTATGTATAAAATGACATTTTACAAATTAACAAACTAATTGACATTCTAGCCACATTCGGCAAAATACTAAAATTATAAGTAGTACTACGTTTTTAATACGGGTTGTGGGTTCATTGTTTCCTCTGACGAATAACTCCATATTTAATTTGGCAGTGTTGTTGTGTTAGAGTTTTATTTTAAAAAATCGGTTAACTGTAGTACATTTTTTGTGAAAACCGCTTTTTTAAGCATAAATTTTACTTTTTAATCTATTGATTTTAGCTTATTCATTGAAGAAAGGAAACAAGTTTTCATGTTCTAAAGAAGATCAATAAAACGTTCTCGAACAAAACGTGTTGCGGACATTTTTTTAAAGTTCTTGTATTGATCAGTACTATCGCCTTCTTGAACATACCAATCCTATACCCTAAAATGACAATTAAGATAAAAAAGGGTTTTTTCTAAAAGTTATAAATAAAAAATCAATTTTTATGGGATTTTTAGAGTGGTCGAGGTGCGCATCCTTTGTAACGATAGAGCTATCAATTACTATGGAATATGGAAGACGGTATCTGTTGATACAAATCTCAATGCTGGTTTAAATATGCCCACATTTTACTGCCTTGATAATATCAGGTATATTCTGTTCGGCGTGGGTTATTTTTGACATTAATATAAATCTTTTTCTTTAATTAATGTCTATTTCTGAATTCTTACGGATTTTTTAATTAGACGCGTCGAGGACCCTTTTTCAAATTTAAGTTTTTTCCTTTTGGGTTTTACATGCTTCGGTCCTTTCTCATTCATGCCGGCCCATTCATAAAAACAAAAACCCAAACCATATTCCGATATAAAACGAGAAATATAAAATAAAATAAATGTGTTTACATGGCCTTCGAGCAACAAAATGGTGGAAGATTTTTATTTTCAAGCAGGCATCGAACTCATGAACTGGAGTATTTATGGGTTTAAAATATTTATCACTTTTACACATCAGAATAATAACTGGTTTAATGCCATGAAAAGTTTTAACAGATTGTATAAAACTGTAAAATTATGCGTTTTAATTATCACAGTAATGCGTTTTAAAATTTACACCGCTAATGACAAAATATGTCCAGACACATATAATTCAAAATTATTATTGTTTTCTTGATTTTTTCTCGTACCTGTTCAATAGGACAGAGACCTTACTTCCACCAACGTTATTTTCACCTGTCTTAACTACGCGTATAATATCTAATCAGCTGTTTATTTGAATACCTACAAAGTCACCCCCGCAAAGTATCATTTGGCATCGAAATGCCACACCTGTTTAACGCGTTTTTAATGCTACCAGGTTCGACCCTAAATTTAAACGAATACCATCCCTATCGAGCAAATTTACATAGTGCGTCTTGTTAAATTAGAATGCATGTGCGTACGGCTTGCACATGGTCCTCCAATTTATAAGACATCATTGAATAAAATTTATGTCGTTTTGAGTTTTTTTTGGTTGTGAGTTTATTTTGCATGTTGAAGGTGCACGGTTTTCCAATCCACATTTTAATGGGGTTGATTTATTTTTGAACAACCTTGTATATTGTTCTTAGTCATTTTTTGACGTCGGGTCTACAAGAACCGAGCAAGAAAACTCTTTTATCTTTTCAGCAAACTTTGAACCATCAAACTCTAATCAAAATAGTCCAATGCAAAAACTAAATACGCTTTCTTTGCAACGAAATATTGCAGCTGCGCTATGTAAAAATAATCAATGTCAGATATTTAATTAAATTCAGCATTTGATATAACATCTCTGCCGTGCAGAAAATCGTGACGTTTACTTTTTAAGGTGTACGTATGTTTGTAAGACCGTATACGTCTGTACGTCATCCAGATTGCATCACTTTGAGCGCGAAACAAACGTCAAGGAATCCAGTTTATGTCTTGTATATCACTTTAGTTTGATAAATATTTATTCGCGTTTCCTTGAATCAATATTATTAATATAAACCTCGTGTCGCCAGTCGACGCGCATCTGACTTGCATGCGGGCGGGCCGGGTTCGATTCCCGGACAGATTAAATCATTTTATGTAAAAAAAGTTTGTAATATCATAATAATAAAAGCGATGGACGCATTTTAGGAAGTTTGGGAATGTGGACTGGATAAATTTATGTTATGAACTCGACCCAAGCTACCCTAACATTTGTGATATATGGATGGATATTGTTAGTTTGCATTGTATTGTCACTGGAACTATAATCGCATGCCAAATTTGAATTTAATGAAGGTGGGTACCTGATAACACCATATTATTATTGTATTGGTTGGAAAAACATGACCAAAAATCGTTCATCTTAAATACGCCATACAGTATACCAATTTTGCTTTTGAAATCGGACAAACTTAGGCGTTTTCTCCCTTCCATTCACTAGGGGAGGAGGGGAGTGCCTAATAATAACATATTATTATATTCTCACCGGAACTATAATCGGACATCTAGAAATTAGTCAAAATTTAGATTTGACCCGAACATACAAACATACATACATAGAGGTGAAGTTAAATAAAAGCTTCTAAAAAGAAATAATCTGATGATCGGTTGTTTGTGAATGTCCTAATTTAGTAACTGAGCTTAACTGAGCACCACAGCCCAAGCAGCATTTTTGGTAAGAACACGGATAATATCTCCCTAAAACCCGGTTCCCACATACGACTTTTTCGTGCTTCCCCGCGCACGCGTCACATGACGTCACATAACATTTAATAATGACATCATGTGACGCGTGAGTGGTCAATCACGAAAAAGTCGTAGGTGGGAACCGAATGTAAGATAGGATAGGACTCTTCCTAAAAAAATGTCATAGGGACTTTTAAGCATATAATAAGTAAATAGATTCAAAATGCACTTATGGACAAAATTTAGCCAAAATCCACCTGCCAAACAAATTTTTTCTGATAAACTTCAATATTTTGTCTCTAAAAACCTACAGGTGTCTTTAGGTTTTGGACATTTTTGAAAAAAAACGAAATTAAAAAAAATACAATTACAAGTTTTTTGGCACTAAGAGGTTTTAAAAGACTTTGTGACACTTTTTAACAGCGAAAGATTTCTTATTGTTTTCGAATTTACAAAATTACCGAAAATTTATAATAAAAAAATATGCCGGTCGATCGATGTTTGACCTGACAAGAAGGAGTTGACATATTTTTCACATCAATACCTAAGTACTCCAAAATTAAGGTAAAAAATAGGTAATCTCGAATATCTAAAAACTATAAAAGCACACCACTTGGTAAAAAAGACCTATATGTAAGCTTCAAATTCGTCCCTAAATCTTTACAAATTTTGTTGCCAAATTAGCCAATATTTGACGTAATATTGGAGAAAAACACCTTACCTAATTGGGTTAGGATTCCTTTAGTTCTGGTTTACTGAACCTAAAAGCTGCTTGGGTGGGAGGTTAATCCTAAGATGGATGAAAAGTTCCAATATAAAATAATATATATATATATATATATATATATATATATATATACAGGATGGTCCAGTAAGACAGGTCTCCGGATTTTTCCAAAATAAGTTTTAGAGTCCTTATAATTAGACTATGGGAGGCACAAAGGTATGTTCAGTAAAAATGTAGATCCAAATTTATGTAAGAAATAAATTTCCCCCAGTACGGTGGCCAGTTATGGCACTATCTTGTATAAAATGTATCCAGAAAATTTACTTTGTAAATATAAAAAGATAACACGCATGACAAGAAACGCTTATGGTTTCTCAAACCAGGAATTTATCAGATCGTATTTGATAAAAATTTTCATCGTAAGAACGATTCACCATAAAAACTGCAATTTGTTAAACCAATTTTTATCCGAACCTTATTCAATAACAAATTCAAAATTTATAAGACCCGTTTTTAATCGAACCATTGTTCATCAAACTCATTCAATATCAAACTTGTAATTTGTGAAACCCATTTTTAATAAAACCCGGAATTTGTCAAACCATTATTTTGCAAAACCGGAATTCGTAAAAACCGTTGTTTATCAGAAAATTTTTGGTAAATTGATTGGGCATTCGTCAATAATACATTAACCGGAGGCGTACACGCAGGTGGCGCGACGGCGCGGCGTTTCGATGCATTTGTCCTTCTATGCGTGCACACTTGGCTAAAAATATTCACAGGTAGTGTTCAATAATTTGTGTATAGATGTCACTGTACTGTTCCTAACCCTGCGTGTACGCCTCCGGTTCATGTATTATTGGCGAATGCGCAATCAATGTAGCAAAAATTTTCTAATAAACAACGGGTTTTACGAATTCCGGTTTTGAAAAATAATGGTTTGAAAAATTCTGGGTTTTATTAAAAATGGGTTTTATTACAAATTACGAGTTTGATACTAAATGAGTTTGATGAACAATGGCTCGATTAAAAACGGGTCTTATAAATTTCGAATTTGTTAGTGAATGGGTTTGAAGAAATAAGATTCGGATAAAAAATTGGTTTAACGAATTGCAGTTTCTATAGTGAATGATTTTATGATTGAACATTCTTATATTTATTTAACGTGGGCGTCCATTACAAGTATTTAATATTTCAAACAAAAGGGGTTTTCAAACACAATTGACATTGGTTTAGTAATCAAAGCACTTGCGAGATTTGTTTTTAAATTTTTGATATTCCTATTATTTGTTAATAGGTACTCAAGACCTTATCTCTTACAAATTTTTGAAACTCGGGACAGGAAGCTAATAGTCCGCTTGAGAAGGATTTATGAAGAAAGGCGTAAATTTAAAAGTTTTAAGTTATGAAGCTTTTACCCCTCACATTTATCCAATGTTGTTAGACATAAATTTCCTGAAATCTAAAAATGACTATTTAGGATAAAACGGCCCTGAAAGTCGTAAATCCCGGCAAGTAATATTCTAATTTCATCGCGATCCCCAAAAATTTACGGCATGAGGAAGTAATTTTTCCGTTTTCACCCCTTAAGTAAACCGACCAGACGGGCGTGTGTCACATTCGGAAATATTCCACATCTTCTCAAATTTTGCCTCGTGCCGAAGTGAACTAAAACAGATTTAATAAAGTGCCATATGTTCGTTTAACACCCGTCTAGGTTTACAAAACGAAACGCTACCAAAGCAAACATCGCCTTAGCAGCTAATGGGGCGTAAGCCATCGACAGAATAACTGGTGAAGTTTCAAGAATTTCTGATTAAAAATATCAACTTCCATTTTTCCGGGAGAAATCCTTATAAGCTCTAAAAGACGCCCCTTGAGATTAAACTACATTAATAAAATCCGGGAAAATATATTCAAACATGTCAGAGTTCAACGGCGTGTCAAATATTTATGTGTTATGTTTTATGCTTTTTCGCATGGAAACTTTTAATAAAATGGGATGTCAAAGTAATGAAACATTGATTTTACGCGAAACGCGATCTTTTCATGTACGCACTCGCTATGAAGGATAATAATTTATTTGTTGCCATTACAAAGGAAAAATTTATAGAAGCTCTAGAGGGGCCAAGTAAAAAAAATAATATAATTTTGAATTGTCAACTTGGAGTTATACTAATTTCGCCTTGCCAACTTGAAATTATCCTCTTGTAAATCTAACTTAGCAAATCGGAATTAGTACAATACTGAGATGACAAATCCAAATTAGTATAACTCTGAGTTGACAAGTCGGAAATAGTAGGTATAATTCCTAGTTAGCAAGTCAAAATTATACAAACTTCTAGTTCGCAACTCGTATAAATAATTCTGAGTTAACAACTCAAACTTTTAATAAAATGGGATACCGTAGTAATGAAACATTGAATTTACGCGAAACGCAATATTTTCTTGTAGGCACTCGCTATGAAGGATAATAATTCATTTATTTCTATTACAAAGGAAAAATTTATAGAAGCTCTAGAGGGCCAAGTAAAAAAAAATAACATAATTTTGAACTGTTAACTTGGAGTTATACTAGTTTCGCCTTGCCAACTCGAAATTATCCTCTTGTAAATCTAACTTAGCAAATCGGAATTAGTACAATACTGAGATGACAAGTCGAAATTAGTGTAACTCTGAGTTGACAAGTCGGAAGTAGTAGGTATAATTCCTAGTTAGCAAGTCGAAATGATACAAATTTTTAGTTAACAACTCAAAATTAGTATAATTCTCATTTGACAACTCGAAATTAGTATACTCTGGGGTTGAGAACTTGAAATTAGTATAATTCTGAGCTTCCAACTAGAAATTAGTAAAATAAAAATGTCGGCGTGTCAAATATTTATGTGTTATGTTTCATGCTTTTTCGAATAGAAACTTCTAATAAAATGGGATGTCTCAGTAATGACACATTGATTTTACGTGAAACGCGATATTTTCATGTGCGCACTCGCTACGAAGGATAATAATTTGTAGAAGCTCTAGAGGGGCCAAGTAAAAAAAAATAATATAAATTTGAATTGTTAACTTGGCGTTATGCTAATTTCACCTTGCCAACTCGAAATTATCCTCTTGTAAATCTAACCTAGCAAATCGGAATTAGTGCAATTCTGCGATGACAAGTCGAAATTAGTATAATTCTGAGTTAACAAGTCAGTAGATATAATTCCTAGTTAGCAAGTCGAATTTATACAAATTTTTAGTTCAAAACTCGGAATTAGTATAAATAAATCTGAGTAAAAACTCAAAATTATTATAATTCTCAGTTGACAACTCGAAATGTACTCCAGAGTTGACAACTTGAAATTAGTATAATTCTGAGTTGACAACTCGAAATTACTATAATACCACTTGGCACTTCCAGAACTTCCTAGTACTGCGCTCGGTACAGATTATTATAAGTCTTAAGGTTGGTGAAAAAATTGATTAAAACAGGAACGTGCATTTGGTTTGGTGGTAGGTACAGAGTAAAAGTCGTTTAGTGAGTACTGAGAGGTGGCTGTGGGTATATAACTATTTAGAAAACAAAATAATAAGTTAGTATTCGATCAAAAATCAACCATCATGCGAAATGTTGGGAATGAAGTTCCTACTTTAAAGTTTTTGCTACTGGACTTTAGTGTGATTCGCGTTTTTACAATGTTTTAATACTTTTTCTTAATATTCTAATTTTTTTAAAGCAGAATTTGTTGTGCTACGGCCCGGCGAATACACTACTTTGGCTCACCCTGTAAATTCAAATTTCATTTATAATTTTCATTCTGTTTCCCCTTTTGATTAGCGCAAATTTTTTTACCACTGATTAGTCACAATACATGACTCAATACGTTGTTCTTACAACAGTTCGTTTTATTGTTCTAATTGCCTTTCAATCTATCCTACCTAATGTGTGCACCAGAAAGAAAATTCTGCTATCCACAAATGCTCCTTCGTTTGTCATGTTCAAAAAGGAAATACATTATCATATCGCTATAGACAGCGCCACCCAAGCGCCGTCACACATTGCAGTCAGAAAAACTGCCACTGGAAATTTGAACATGATACCTGCTATATCATTAGTTGTGACAGGTCGACGTCGAAATTTCGAACTCATCGTTTTTGAGACCTATGCTATATTTATGTTGAGTTTCAAGGGGTTGATATAAAAAAACCTAAACCAAATTTGACAGAAACATAATTTGGTCCGAAAAATTGTCTCCAGAATATACCTCGTGCATATTAATAAAAGGAAATTTTTTTCCGGATTAATAAGTGGAAATCTTTGGAAATCGCTTTCGTGCACTCAAGCTTTTGTAAAAAAATTGGCTTCAAACAAACTTTCCAAAAATTTCCTGGAATTCTGACATGCACTAGATATATTACTAGTGAAAATGAAATTACGGGAAAATCAAATCGCTAGAAAATATATGCATAGAAGTAGTAGGTATAATTCCTAGTTAGCAAGTCGAAATTATACAAACTTTTAGTTCGTAACTTGGAATTATTATACATAATTCTGAGTTAACAACTCAAAATTAGTATTAATTCTCATTTGACAACTCGAAATTAGTATACTCTAGGGTTAACAACTTGAAATTAGTATAATTCTGAGTTTCCATCTCGAAATTAGTAGAGTTCAACGGCGTGTTAAATATTTATGTGTTATGTTTCATGCTTTTTCGCATGGAAACTTTTAATAAAATGGGATGTCACAGTAATGACACATTGATTTTACGCGAAACATATTTTTATAGAAATACAAAATATTAGAAAATGTTGTTAACGAAAATAATTTAAACCGATAGTCACGAATTCAATTGCTACGTTGCCAGGCTTACGGCAGAGAAGAGTCGAAGTAAGTTGTGATATGTATTAATTTACCCCCTTTACATTCTTCAACCACCCCCTATCCCCACATTTCTTCATATAATATTGTTTTGTCATCGGCACTACATTACAAAAATGAATCGCAAGATTTGATAGACAGTTAAGCTTGATTTATACTGGCCGCCCGCCGTCTGCGTCTGCGTTCACGTCGGCGCTGAGAAACATTAATATATGGGAACCCTTTACTTCTATTTATACCTTGCTGTCGTTGCGTCGACCCGCCGCTGGCTGCCGCCCGAGATGAGCCAAGTTTATTTTTTCCGTTTGCCGTCCGTAGCCACGCGTAGTCCGACCAATAGAAAAGCATGTTGAGTGGTCACGTGATTTTTATTGCTGTTTTTGTTTTGTTTTTCAAGAATTCTAACCTAACTTACCTAACTTGTTTTGATTGTTTATTATTATATTATTTTCTATCAATTGGTGGGTCGGGTGTTTTTCGTTAGTAGACAATTATTTTCGATACTTTTGTAATTCTAATATTTTAAGATTCGGGAAAATTATAATCGGTTAAATTATATTCGCGCCTTTTAAGGATCGAGTAAATTAGAATTCTATAAAATTATATTCGTATCCATTATTTTCTGGGTGTTTTATTTCGTTTATATTTCGTTTCGGACGTTTCATTTTCTGTTCAACTGTGCTTCGGTTTTTGTAAATTCGGCTTTTTTGTGGGTTCCCATTCCAAGCATATAACTCTGAGATACTATAACAGACTTGCCCTTGAATTTTCGGAAAAAAAAATCCGTATCGATAAAAACTGCCAATTAAGTTACCCTGGAAAAAATTCAGAGCAAAAACTCTTCTGGGCGCGAGCAGACTACGTCAGTCATGCGCAGTAGATTTTTCGGCTTTAGCCTTGGGTTAGCTTAATATTAAGCTACACACCCCACAAAATAAAAAAAATCAAGTATCTTGAGAGTAGGCAATTTTTTAGAAGGGGACGAAATAAATACATAATTAGTAGCAAATTATGGCATAGTTACTTCTTTTCAAATCTCTTTCTTAGGCAGATAGGTGTGCCTTGATATCAAGCTACACATCCCATATAAACAAAACAAAATCAAGTTATTACGCAATTTTTTAGAAAGGGACGAAATTAGTACATAGTTAGTACCAAATTATGGCATAGTCACTTTTGGTCGAATCTCTTTCGTAAGCAGAGGGGGATGTAACTTGATATCAAGCTACACACCCCATAACAAATACCTAAACAAAAATCTTAGGAACCGATGATTTTTGTAAACTAAACACCCTTCTTTAAGAGTAATTAGTAATTAATTAATTAGTACAAAAGTATGACATATAAACTTTTATCAAATCTATGTCCTTAGCATGGGTGGGTGCAGCTTAACGCTAAACCACCCCCCCCCCCTTTAAGGCGCGAATATCTCATTAAGTACAAACATTTTTAAAAGGGGACTAAATTAGTACATAATTTTGACAATATCCAAATTGAGTTTTGTTAAAGGGGAGGGGGGTGTAGATTGACTGAGCTCCAAGTACCGATATCTGAGTATCTGGTACCTTATCCTTATGTATGTATCATACTCTGCGATGAAGTGCCCAGATGACTCTTCCCACCTCTCACACGTCTGGCAGATAGAGTCGTTCCCAATTCCCATGACAGATAGTGGGTTATGACCGGTCAGTTTCCCTATCAGAAGTCCAACGTCCCTTCGCGTCTTTCCCAGAATTCATTTCGATCTGGCCGCATTTGGTCGGTTTCCGAATTTCTTGGTATTGCTTGCATCATTTTGCCCTATCCCAGGAGGTTGTCAGTAAACCTGTTTTCTTGTTTTTATATAGATTTAGATAATTTAGGGTGAAAACTATATTACTGATATCGGGTCGCAGAAAATTTTTCGAAATCATTGGTGGGTTTGGTTCAGTTTGGTTAGTAATGTTGATTTGGTGAGATTGGTTCGGTTTGGTTGGTTTTCATACCAACCAATTAAACCAACCGATCAAACCAACCAATCAAACGAACCAACCAAACTCACCAAACTAACTTTACCAACCCGACCTAACCAAACAAACCAAACCCACCAAACCAATTAAACCCACACTTGTCTATATTCCTACTAAAAAAAAACCTCCCAAGCTTTTTAATCGTCTATATCCCTATATTTTTGTTCGTTGTCAGGTGACTGAGTCAGCTGTGTTTCATCTGCGAGTGGAATGAGCGAATTAAATGTTTTTCGGAAAACTTGTCATTTGACAAATGATTTTCGAACCAATATCAATTCGAACAAATTGCCATTCGAACAAATGATTTTCGAAAAAATTGCATTTCGAACTGATGATTTTCGAACTAAAATTTTCGAACAAGTTGTTTTCAAACTATTTTCCACGACCATTCCAAGTTAAACATGACGAAGCATAGACGCTGTATCCTGAAAATGTTTTAATTCAAGCGTTTGATAAACAGCTGAGACGTTTTCCTATCCATTGGTCACTTAAAAATTGCATAAATGTTTCTCCATCTTGTTTTATAAAATACGGGGTTTGTAAATGGCAACCTTGCGTGGAGGCAGATAAAGAATTTACGCAAGACGCAAGCGTCTTGGTGGTGGTAGTATCTTAGTATCCCGCGTCAGAAAACAGACGGTCGCCTTGACATTAGATTTACGGCAAAATTACAACTCGAACACTTTAATTTAATGGGCCCGCCGCGCGAACCGGAATACGGTGACAAATCCAGATCACCCGAATCGTCGACCTTGCTGATCTGTACTTATGGATTAGCAAGCGTTGGAAAAGGAGGAAAGGATAGTTTTCGAAACGCGAAGAACGGGAAAATCTCGAACGCCCGCAAAGTCGCGCCTCCTTTTCCGAATTAGCAAACTGAATAAGCATGGCGACAACATGCCGATTTTCCTTACCAGACTTAACGCGCCTGATAGAAAAGTGTCGGGTTTTCGGTCGATACTCACTTGGAGTAAGAGTAACGTTGAAATGAATTCCAGCTTTAAGATATTACAGCTATACTCGAATATCTACGAAGAGCAAGCGTGATGTATGTGCAAATCATAGGTAAATTAATCAGCACAGGTTTCGTGACAGTTCCGCATATTCCTCATGCTCGTAGGTACCAACATTCAGACATAGGATGATTTAGTGACAGTTTTCGAAAAATTTTATGACAGTTTTATGACATTTTTTTTAAATAATATTTTCCTATAAGCTTGCGGAAAGTATCACTTTTCTGCATGGAGTGCATGAAAAAACAAATTACCGCACGCCGCACAATGGATGGACTCAGTGCTAATATAGGGACATTGAAAGAGCCAAATTTAAACTTTTTGTTACATTTTTGGGTTAAAGACATATTGGTGTTCTTGAAACCCCTTATAGTATATATCTTTTAATTATTTAGACATCGAGCACGCGAGCATGATTGAAGCAAACTAAAGAAGGCTTCAATCCACATACCAAGCCTTGGATATTGTATATCACAAAGATATTTAAAATTAGGATATACGTTTTGTATGTTACATGTATATTTTATATATTAGAGAAAAAACATGATTCGTTTCTAAAAAAGGAAACATGAACGTATATTTACTGTATATTCAGTTTATATGCGCTATCGTACATCCTAAAAATATGTTTTTTGTATACAAGCCTTATATTTTTTAACCGTTATGGATATACCATTGTTATATATCAACTAAAATTTTGACAAATATACATTTTGTATATCGTTATGGATATCGACAGGACATACTATATAAATATATACCATAATGGATATATCCCATATAACATCAAATTTGATTTAATAGAAATATAACTCGAATATTTTTGTGGAGTAATTAATACATGTTCAGAATATACTTATAACGTATATTCTTGGATATTACCTAATGAGTACCTCTGGATCTAAATTGGATCTTTTTTGGAGGTCCTATGCACGTCGGGCGAATATCTGGGTGATATCCAAGGCAATATCCTTCTCCGTTTTCGTATATACGCTGGATATACGCGCAATATTTTTTTGCTATGTGGGAAATAGGTAAACAAAATGTCTTTCATTTAATTGCTATTTTAAAATGGATAAAACAAATATTCCATTCTTACATATAGTTGAAGGTATTCATGGACTAAGGTAAATGTGCTTTTATATATATAGTTATAAAAGTGGCCAGAAGGTTCGTCCCTTTTTGAATTTGCTATAACTCTTAACCTAAATGGTCGATTTTCAAAACTTTTGACTTTTTGGAAAGCACATAGATGGAGTTTCTTCGGTACAGTTAAAAATTTGACATATCTGAAATATTCAAGATGGCGGACAGTTTTAAATATCGGTAATTTGATGGTGTGCGACAGTGACAAAAATCAAGAAGCTCCATCTTTTCTTGTCGTTGTCGTAGAAGCTCCATCCTTTCTTTACATCTTGAGGTATTAATAGTTTAAAGCAGTTAAGTAACAAAAAAATTTCCGCCGAGTTTTCCGCACTTGTTAGGTAAATAACTCGTACCAGCCATCCAGGAAGTGGATGTAAATCGATATTAAAATGATAAATATATTTTAAAAATTGAATTCCAAGTAGCTACCTGTAATTGTGTGAAATAATAAAGCCACCTTATTTTTTCATTTGTTCATTTATAATTAAAATTAAAACGTTTACTAATACAATACAAAAAGAAATCTATTATGAAAATTTAAACGGTAAGAGGGTTTTTCCAGTTTTATGTTCCAATTCCACATCCATCCATTCTGAATATTTTCTTACAAAGTTTACAGCAAGCAAAAAAACAGTGTTTCATTTCCTCAAGTGACCAAGATGCATTTTATGAAATTTATGACAATTTCAAAATTTTATGACATTTTGGGCATATTTTATGACAATACAATATGATTTAACTGCACAGCCTACTACAAACAGAACTATGTATGTATGTAGCAATTTAAAAAGATAATCATAAAATTTAAATAACAAATGAATGTTAGAATTTAATTCAGTGCATCGACAATAAAAGAGATCGGAATAAAGCAATCTCAGCAATTTTTTAATATAAAAACTTTAACGTGACCAACGCCCCACGTATCCCCATCGGCCCCATCCATGTAAATACGAAAATATTGTAAAAGCGCGAATTTCCAATATAAGCAAATGGGGCCTCGGAGAATATCCCCAGTCAGCCAAGTGATTTGACCGAGCCAATATAATGAGCAATGAAAACAGCTTGTCACTTAAGGGAACCGAAACCCGTCATCAGAATTTTATTGGGAAATGCGCTCCCCCGTCGACTCTATCACGTATTATTTGCCTTAGGCGAGCAAACGGAAAGCGATGTATCAAATAAAAATAAATTAAAAAATGATACACATTTGCAATATCCACAAGAAGGCAATGAAATAATAGTACAGAAAGTAAGGTTAGAGTAAGTCGAATTAAATAATAATTTAAACCCTACATATGAAGCGCTGACTCTAGAATCTGATCAACAAGTAGACAAGCGCTAAATCAATACTTTGACATACAAATATGTATTATCAGAACCTGAAAGTAACCAATGCCGTTAATATTCCAGAATTTCGAACCACCAATGTTCAGATTCTACAAACAACAAAACTTTTGAAAATAATGAAGAGGTTGTTTCAAATGAGAACCCACTTCCTGGTAGCAATATAATTATTACTTTCGCAGCTTCGTGCAAATTCGTAAATCAAATTTCAAAAACTGACAAGATACCTTTAAGTAGCTATAAGCACAAAAGGAAAAGCATTAACAACGTCCTTCGAACTTGTCATTTTTCTAGCTCTAATAAACCTTTTAAATGACATTCAAGGTTTACTGGAATTCTAAATTATAAGATCACAGTCGGTCCGGCCCTAAAACCTGCCGTTTGCTCCATTTTTATAAAGATTGGTGACAAAAGCTTGACGCATTAGATTTACAGCCAACCCTTTTCTGGTTGCAAAAAAGTCTTTTTAGAGCTTTCTTTCCACAATTTTAAGACACTCTTTCAGCAGACGGACAATAGAGAGTGTCGTAAAATTCGACTTTTGGACCATAAACAGGTGCACTGCCCTAAGTTATCAAGGGCGCACACTGCTGTTTTATACGATTTCTCGGGTTTGATGGAATATTTAACTTTTGCTTTTTAATATGTTGTTTGGAGTTTATTGGATTCGCTTGAAAGTGCTAAAATTCGTTTGATGATTGACAACCCCCGAATTACTTTTACCCGTAAAATTTGGTATTTTAAAAGCATTTTTAAGGGTACAGAATATGATCGATTTCACATATCCATGTCCAATTTTTTTGGTCAAAGAACAATAATGTTGGTGTCATATTCTTCAGATGCGGTTCCTTCCCCATTCGAATAGTCTCTTGTTTGTAGATGAAACTTGAATACAGATGGCATTGTAATATATCTGTCGCAGGGGTACTATTCTTGGTTGTTAGAGGTTCACACAGAGGGCGTCATGGTCGGTACTCGACAGAAGTTCTCTCTCGTTGTAGTACACCTAGCTGATGAGTCTCTAATAAAAACGAAACACTTTGCAATAGTACAAAAAAAAGTCCGGTTTTTAGGTTAGGCTGACTTTTTGCATGATCATTCCCTACCACCAAGGACTTATCCCCATATATTCTCCCTATAGAATCCTTTAATTGCTTCGCTGGATATAGCTCGCGCTTCAACATATTAAAAATCAGTTTTTGCGACTTTCTTAAAGACTGCTAAGTTTAAGAGAAAAGCTCAAGCGAGAAAACATACACGAAATCGATCAACATAATTGTAAAAATTAATGAAATTAATGATTAAAAATATTTGTAAAAGACGTCATTTTTTAAAAAAAAATTTAATTCGTTGGTAATTATTATTATTAAGATTTGTACCTGGTGCCACCTATACGAAGAAGACGTTTTATTGACGTGGTTCCCATATAGGCCTAGTATAAAAAGATCCGTGACCTTTATATTTTTTGTGGGAAGGGGTTCCGCGGGGGCGATCCACTACCGATTGCTTGGTGTCTAGTGGAGTTTTGGACAAAACCTTTTTTCTGTAAAGTTTAATTCCAAATATTTGATGGTTTTCACAAAAAAGGGATTTTGCGGAAACTTTTTGGGATTTTATTCCTACCATATCCCTACTAAGAATATAGTACAAATTCTAAAAACTATAATTTTCGTGTAGGTACTGAAGAAAAATAGTCATAGCCTGTTTAGATGATAGTAAATGAATGCATAAAGGTTTACACCATTTTATATCCTTCCTACTCGCTTTATGTTAGATTCACACCATAGGTACACACAAAAATCGTTTTATGATAATATCTCAGAAACCAAACCTCTAAAGATATTTTTGGTTTTGTCAAAAAAAAAGGTCTATTATACGGTTTTTGATGTAATTTTTTTTTTTTTTTTGTAATTTCTACCCTTACAATTTATTTATTTTGACCAAAATTCTCTCAGATGAAAATTGGCCTGAATGCTATTATTTTTATTAATTTAGTAAAAACCGGTTTCCGTGGGGTCACTATTGAAAAAAAAAGAAAAAATAAGAAATTATGTGTCGATTGATTCCGCATATTTTTTCTCTCTTGAGTTTTTTTCTTAAACCCAACAGTTTTGAAAAAAAAACACAAAAACTATTTTTCTCTACCTAGCAAAGCAAAGCCAGGATTTTTAGGGAGAATATATACACAACGATTTATATGAATAATAATAAAATAAGGAGTAGATTAATTTTGTATTTATTTAAAAGATGTTTTTATTTATGAAATGTATTAAAAAACTTAAATGCAAGTTTTTTTTTACATTTCTGTCATTGTCGAAATGTCAGTTTAAAAATATTAGCGCTGCGTTCAATCACAAACAGCGAGTTAGGATCTTTTACCTCTGCTTGCACCTTGGCTTGCACCAACATCTACCGATGAAAGCTACAGCTTTAAAATGAGTGGTGGGGGTTGAGTAAGGGAAGTTTTTTTGACTGAGCTTTTAGATAACCTCAATGTTTTACTTTTAGTTTGTAAATAAATTAATATAGTTATTTTGGGTTTTTTGTTTGGTATATTTTTCGTGCATAATCAGTGACCTTGACTTATGTTTGTTTTGCCTCGTAGTGCCCTCATAAATATATTTTTTGTGCTGAAAACGGGTTCAAAATATGGCGTTTTTCTGGACAAAATAGGAGTTGTTTTATTGAGTAATGAACAACTTGGGATAAGGTAAATTAATCCGTGTAAAAGCGGTCATTAGGGAAATTATAAACGAACTTATTTATTACCAAATGCCACAAAACAATCCTTTCTGGAGGCTATAAATTTAAACCACCCCCCTGAGGTGGTCTAAAAAATCATCAACTTTATAACCTCAAACACAAATAGTGAAGCTATTATGTGCCAAATTTTTGGCGTAGTCACCATTTGCTATTTTGAGACCTATCAAAAAAAATTAGTTTTAGGGCATTTTCTTCTAAAATATGGTGTATTTTGAGAAAAAAAAGCAGTTTTTTAGTGGTATTTTGCTATAACAATACAAAATAATCAATAACTTTGTGTCTTTTCTGTATAGGTAAGTGTTTTTTGAAAATTGGTTTTAAAATTTAGTACCCCCCCACAGGTGTAAATATTTACACCTGTGTACTATTTTAGATCTTAGTAGATCTCACTGTTAGTGTTTTTCGAGTCTAATATGACTGAGAATTATCAGGTCACTCAAGCTTCACCACTCCCTCCCCCGAAAGATATTCGAGTTTTTCTGCCGAGCAGAGGGGGTGTACCTTGATATCAAGGTACACACCCCATAAGAAACAAAAAAAAATCTTAGGAAACCATGGTTTTTGTAAACTAAAAGTACCCTTTTTTAAGAGTACATAATTAGGACAAAATTATGACATATCAACTTACAACCTCCCCTCTTAAGTGCTAATAACTCCGTTATTATGAGGATCCGTAAAATGACACTATACACAGGGTGTCCAATTAAAAAAAAAAGGTAAGTTTGTGCCATATCTAACTTTGGGACAACCTTTTTAAACCGCTTTTTTAACTAAGATGATCCTATATCAGTTTAAAAAAATCGTATAGTTCTCTCAAAAACTCCAATATTCCTGACTTTCCTAAGCACTTACTTTAGATAAAGAGTATTCGCTGGATTTCAATGTTTTACAGTGGTTTGTTTTATTTCTGTAGGTCTACTCTTATCAATTGTGTCAAGAATGGTTTTTTCATATAACAAAAATAAACGAGCAGTGTAAACCAAAATTAACACATAATAATTATTTGGCAACTAGAAATTAACATTTTGCAATGCGTCAACATAACGTTGTTTCTCATTTGTAAATAAAAAAGTAAACAATTGAAAAAGCCCCTTATCTTCATCTTGTTATGGTGTTTCATTAATATCGTTTTAGAGTGTATGATACTTTTTAAAGGTGCCTAAAGCCTGATAGTAAAATTCGCCATTAAACCCTGATCCTTATCTAGCACTGAAACCATAGTTTATGTGATATTTTTATAGTCTGAGAATGGAATATTTTTATTTTCGTTTCCATTTTCTCTTTTTTAATGAACTATCGATTTTCTCGGAGAAGTAAGCTATATCTAGGCGTTGCTGAACAAAATTTGCATTTAATAATCCGGAATCACAATCAGATTTTGCGTGATATAGTATAATTTCCATATTAGTTTCAAGGATTTCATAAACTGTTTTAATTTGCAATATTTTAATCGCGCTATTTATATTCAAAAATGTTTACATAAAACTATTTTTATTATCTCAAACACTTTAGTAATAAGCGTTGACAGAATTTATATCCAAACGATTTAGCTAATGGTGTCCGATTAAAAATAGGCCAGGTTTTATATCATATCTATCATAAAAATCGCACGGGACAATAAATTATTGCGGTTCGCCTTGGAAACAGTCCAATGTCTCCATTGCTTTTTCGCTTACTCGAGATGAAATATAGAGCAATCTGTTAATATGTTGCTTTGAAACAAACAGTATTGCAATTAAATCGTTAAACATTTTAAGAACAAGTACCTAACAAAGTTGCAGGTAAATAAAATATTAATAAGCTTACAGTATACAGCAAGTAACTTTCAAACACAGGACAGCAGTATGTATCGCGGTAGTAATCAGGGGGATTTAGACGGTACTCTCAAACTAAAATTTCAGAGGATTCTGTTCTTTGATTGCACTCTAATTCTGTGAATTCTTAACAAACTCATTGGCATTAAAATTTATTCAAAATCCTAAACCATGATAAGTGGTTAGTGAACAAAACACCCATTCAAATTGCACATTTTTTCCGTCTTTTACTAATTAACTAGGAACGTCGTTAAGTACCGAGGCTACTGGTTTTAGAGATGCTATTCGTGGAAGCGAAGATCTTATTGTAACCGTCTTGCCCCGATGTATTGCCTTATTTGTAACAGATTAAAGATTTTTAATTGTTAATGTTGGTCGTGCCTTACTGACTAGGACGCTCCTATAGTAATATAGGGTGGCCCAAAAAAACGAGACTTGTTACACTGTCCATTACTCAAAAAGTTTTTGTTCTTTTTCAAAAATGTACGTTTGATAAACCAAATTCAGTCACACCACAAAAAAAACATTTTTGCTTGGGTATGCTTGTATTTGTCCGATTTTAATAGTGCTGATCATTTTGAAAGGAAAGGTTTTTTATATAAATATTGACATTTTCGATAGGTTTAACATTTTTTTTTGAAACAGTCCTTATATTTTCGTAAAGTTTTCTGGATTTCGCGGGCAAAAGGTCCTTCTTTGCCTCTTCGGCGGCATCCAGGGTTACCCTGGGTAGACTTGGTGAACTTTTTCCTCGATATCCATTGAAACCGCGAAAACAATGCAGTTTGTATGAAAATTTAGAAGAAACTTCTCAAGTGATGCTCAGTTTGTTTATTTGGTTGCTACTAAGTTTTTGTCAGATTGCTTGATTAAAAAGTCACATGAATAGACTGGCCGCCCGCTTACTGACAGTGATTCGTATGTTGTCAAGATATTAGAGAGCTTTAGACCTTTTTTTGTGGAATAATTCAGCCTTTTTTCTCCTAAAAAAATACGGTTGTGCATAAAACATTGTAAGTATCTCGTTCTTAAATGTCGTTTAACGACCTCAGCGTGTAAAAACACTGGTTTATCGGCTCGGTTCTTTATTTTCACGCCGCGGGCGTTAAACGCTGTCTCTCAAGACATATATACATACATAAATAACTATTATGCACAACCGTGCGTTAAAGTGCACTTTAACGCCCGCATTTTAAGGCGTAATAAAGCACTTTAACGCTAGTTGGCGTTAAAATAGTACTTTAACGCCCGTAGGCCTTAAAACTTATTTTAAGGCCCGCGTGTGTTAATTCTATAGTTTTTGTAATACTCTTTTCTTGAATTTTTAGACGAAAAAATGGAAATTTTTGTTTCAATAATCTTTATTAAACGAACGCAAAAATAAAATTCCCTATAGTAAAAAAAGTATTCAAACTTAAATTAAAAATACAATTAGAGCAATTAGCCATATTTATGGATGATGGAACTGGCAATGACAATGTTGCTAAGCGATTTTCGTTTGATTCTCTTTCAGCTGTGGTTACTATGTGTGGAAGATCTGGAATAGTGGTCTTATAACTGCCATAGCAAGATGAAGACGGCTGTTGGTTACTTGTCCCTGACATAATTTTTTTTCCTTCCGGTTGGTTCGATGTACCCCTCCGCTACTGTCGTCGACTTCCATCCTGCGTGCAGTTTAATATTCGTAATGTTTTGATCAGCTTCGACGAGCAGGGTGGCAGAGGTTCTTCGAAAGCAGTACCAGGCAAATTCAAAAATTCAGCTATTTTTTAGGGATCTCCCCAAAAGTATTTTTACCAACAACTTGCCTGGACTATTTATGGTTTTAATAGTACACAAAAAATCGCTTACGTTCTGTGATAAACTTGCGGTCCACTTTCGTTTTTGTTTCTTTGATGGTAACTAAAAGAGACTCTTGGAGGTCTTGAATGTCATCTACCTCTAGGAGGCATAGTTCCTCGCGCCTGGTCGCCCCACATACTCCAAGAATTAAGACAACTTTTACTAATCAGGAGCATTTATTAAAAATCTTTCGATTTCTTCTTTGCCTAAATTTTTTTATTTTTTCGGCTTGTAGCTCTCGCTCTTACGCTTCAGAAATGCTATAAGTTTTGGGTACTTACTAATATCAACATTATGATTTAGTTTAATGGTGGTCTTCAACATGCTATAATAACTCCATAGGGAAGACGGCTTGTGTTGTTTCACTTTTTCGTTGAAGTATGCAAGTAAGGCGTCTTCTTTTACGATTAGGTTGCTTTCCGGAATCTTTTTACCAGTACACCACAAAATATAATCTTTATAGGTTTTTTCGCATAGTTTTCTTGATTTGGCCGGCAAAAGATTCATCTTCGCCTCTTCAGCGGCCTCCAGTATATCTCTAGGGATTACTTTTTCTTCAAATTCCATAATATTTGACAAGAAAAACGGTAAAAATAGCGACTAAAACGCAACATTATTTGTAATGATGACTTTGTTGATATGGTTGCTATAATGACAAGCAACTGTTTGTGTCTCAGATTGCTTGATTGAGAATGACAGAAATAACCATACAACAGGTCACTTTCGAATACTTAACTATGTCAACTGGTGATTTATCTATTGTCAAAATATTAGAGAGATTTTGACAGCAAAAAAAAAATATTTTAAAATATTTTTTTTTCAAAAATCATGCGGTTGTGCATAAAACATTACATGTATCTCAGTCATAAAATGCGTTTAACACCCTCAGCGTGTAAAACCCTCGCCTGGTGGCTCGTGTTTTTATTTCCACGCCGCGGGAGTTAAACGCCTCCTTTATGACCTAGATACATAAATAGCTATTATTTTCAATATTATTACACATTAATTTAGATTAATGACATCAATTTAACCGTCACCGTATTTTAAAGAGTTCGGGAAAAGCCATAAAAGTTTCCAGGTAAAGCGCCACAAATCAGTCATCTAGTTTGAAGAACGTTTTAATCTAACTCAGACATAAAAACATGTGAGCGGGGACCATCAAAACAGAGCAAGGTGCGGTTCGTTTTTATAGCCCATATAGTCGCAGTGTATACAATAGATGTTATAGGTAGGACCTACCAATCACTGGAAAGATTATAACTTTCCTGATATCATAATATTGTCGGCCCAACCCAGTGCACTACACCTAACATTAATTAAAATATCCATCGCTAAGGGCACAGTGGGTAATAGCAATTTCACGATATTTACGATCAATTTCCATTATTCAGACTTTATCAATTCAATTCGTGCATTAGAGTAGTGCATTTAAAATAATAGGGTTTGTGTTACCCTAATGCCTTCATCAAAACGGTTTGGCCTGTATCTTCATTAGATGGTAAATAATTATTTTTTGTAACCATAAACAAGTAATTCAAAGCGTTCCAGTTCCCAATTTCCCAAAATATCTTCTAGAACGTGGATTAGTCTTTAATGGATTTTTATTTCTTAAATTGCGTTGAAACAAAACGGTGGCACAATTTTATATTTGGTTACATCTCAGATAATTCAAAGTAAACGTTGTTTAATTAACGTTCATCCCCTCATTTTGTATTCATATACAAATGTCACAATATTCCTTCCAGTGGCATAGTAACGGGATAGGGGACAACCCAACCCCCCCTCCCCCGAAACTTATTACTAACTTTGCAGAAGATGCCGTTTGTTGACTTTGGACCTAGTGTAGCCAAGTGGTTTGCAAAGTTAAAAGACCCCAAATATATATGCATCTAGTCAAGCCTTAAACCCGGAACCTACCGTGCTGCAGACAGATACACTACCCACTGTTTACAGCTTAAAAAAATTGTGCTATAAGGTACTTATCCACGTAGTCTTTACGCAAAGGGTATCTACCTATTTAAGTTTTCAAATTCAGAGATCTCAAGAACTACATTTTTTTTTTGGCCAATTAGAAAAAAATTCTTGCAAAGTCAAATTTAAAGAGTAACAAATTAGACAAAACAATAATTATCAAATAGCTACCAGTTTAGTATTAAATAAATGTTTAAACTGCCTCTGACCAAAACCAGCTCAACTAAAAATCCAGTTAACTCTTTAGCGTTTTAGTATTCTTTGGCCAACTATCGCGGCCATATTGACACCAAAGTGACAGAATATCCATATTTTTCCCGTCAATTTAGTTGTCAACGGAACCTTTGGCTAAAGGGCACTGAGGAGATGGGAATTGACTGGATTTTTAGTTTAGAAAGGTGTTGCTCTGAAGATATATCTGTTATCTGGTACCAACAAAAGATTGTTTCTGTTTTGCTGCCGCAGATAGAAGAAAGGTGTTGCTCTGAAGATATATCTGGTATCTGGTACCAACAAAAGATTGTTTCTGTTTTGCTGCCGCGGATAGTTTAGTTTAAAATGTAAGATCCAAAGGTTAATGTATTTAATTTTTTAAGAGTGGAGATTCTTTTTTTTCTGTCAGTGATCTTAGCTCAGGAAATGTCGAAGTAACTTTCAAAACGGTTCATGTGAGATCCCTACGTTTTGGAGTTAAATAAACATCAGAATTGGCTGAACTGGCACATTTTGTAAAAACTACGACACGCGTCGGAGCACTATTTTGATTTTTTGCCAAATAAGCTTTTTAAGTCCACCGATTTGAAATATTCAAGCATGTGAATAATCCAAAATATACGAATGGCGTTTCCTAAAACCATAGCCTAACTATAAGGCTATGCTAAAATACAATTACAATTTTTAAATCTTTGTCCCTTGGTAATCTGAAGTATTTAATGCTTTTTGTAATTCTGTCATAATTTTTACATCCAAAAACATCGCACTTTGTCATTGTATATAATTATAAATAAATTTTGACACTCACTATCAAACAACAAAGTAGTAAACAACAAAAAGGTCAAGAGATCTTGGGTGGAAATAACGAAAATTCAAACTTGGATGAGCATCCCACAAGGAACACACAAAAGACCAAAGCGAAAAGAGAAATGATTAAACGATGTTTCGCCCTGGGTAACCAGCGTGGGCTCATCAGAGGTTTCACTGGTCACCCTCTACCATACATCATTAAACACCATCATACACTTTGATTTCATTCCGCACTGATGAGCCCACTGATGAGCCCACGCTGGCTACCCAGGACGAAAAATCGGTTTAATCATTTCTCTTTTCGCTTTGGTCTTTTGTGTGTTCCTTGTGGGATGCTAATCCAATTTTGAATTTTCGTTATTTTTACCCAAGATCTCTTGATCTTTTGTTTTTTAGTTTCTTTTCGGTTGAAGTAACCGATTTGGAGGTTTTTTAACTTCTTTTTTTGTTTGAATTGCCTTAGGAGCATAATCCTACTGAAAATATTAAC
The DNA here is from genome assembly GCA_963921995.1 of Oxystoma pomonae. Classification (NCBI taxonomy): domain Eukaryota; kingdom Metazoa; phylum Arthropoda; class Insecta; order Coleoptera; family Brentidae; genus Oxystoma; species Oxystoma pomonae. The sequence goes on along the minus strand of OY998166.1, from coordinate 71,178,421 downwards.
ACGCCAGGACGAATCCGTATCAGGTAACTTGGATAAGTACCAGTGCGGAACGATGCCTATTTGTGAGTGATTCAAATTTGGAAGTCAAAGTGTATGATGGTGTTTAATGATGTATGGTAGAGGGTGACCAGCGAAACCACTGATGAGACAACGCTGGTTACCCAGGGCGAAACATCGTTTAATCATTTCTCTTTTCGCTTTGGTCTTTTGTGCGTTCCTTGTGGGATGCTCATCCAAGTTTGAATTTTCGTTATTTATTTTGATATCTTGTTTTTTTAGTTTCTTTTCGGTTGAAATAACCGATTTGGAGGTTTTTTAACTTCTTTTTTTGTAACAAAGTAGTACTTGCACAAGTTGTGTGTTGGTATCATAGAACATCGTTTCTCTCAATTAAATCGTATTCATTTGGGAGGACAAGCGCATCGAGAATATTTCCGTTCCTTTACGGTTTCAAATAAAACATGAGAAGAATATATCAACGCAATGAACTCATTGTCTGAATCGAGCATGCTAATAAAACTTCGAATATTGACGTCAGTGTGCGATGCGCGAAAACCGACGTAATTGGACATAAATAGTAGCATACTGTGTTAAGCCCCATTCCCAGAGCTTCGACGTGTCGCGAGAGACACTTCGGCGACCAATTGCAATTAAGCAGCTTTTCCTCTATTACCCTCACTCATCTGTCGATGGCTGCCGCTGGTAGAGTTAAATTTATTTCAAATTTTTCTCCTGTAGCCGCGACAGTCGCCCTATTTAGAGAGTTTTTCCATGTTTTTGTTCCAAATTGTTTCGTTTTTTTAAACTTTTGGACATTTTCAGTTATTCTGCACAATTCTTTATTCCAAAGAAAGTAAAATAATATAAAGACGCACCTTCTGCAGGTATTTCTTCTTTTGTTGTCTCTTTTTTTGCTTTCCGCCAACAATAAAAAGCAATTAACCTATTCTCAACCAACCTAACCTCAAAGAACAAATGCTTTGAGACTCCCAGCGACAGTGGACGACAGTCAGTTGGGGGAGGGGATTGTCGCTCGCGCTGAGAACGGAGTTTTAAGTGTATCGTGCTCTCTTATATACCCATCCCCCCTCCCGACACCTGTTGCGCATCTGCGGGTTGGAAGAGGAATCGGCCGGGCACCTTATAGGAAAGTGTGACGCACAGGCCAGATTAAGACAGCTGACGTGGGGTTGCCCTACGATAGAGGAGGAAGAGCTGCACCCCTTCTTTGCTCCAAAAAAAAGTAGAGAACAAAGATGCTGGTGGTAACCCTGAAGTCTTTGGAGAAAAAACGAGAAAGTTCCTTTAAAGACATTCTAGAATCCCTCCACAGTATTTTGGGACAGTTTCTTCAATTCGACACACCAAGAATAAATAAACGCATAACGTACTTACCGCGAAAACCATTGTAAATACAGAACAGTATTATAGAGTTTCAATTTATAAACAAGTTTTAGACAAAATCATTTCGGACAAAAAAAGTATTTTTGACCTGAACATATTCATACCAAGTTTTATACAACGTGAAGACAAAATCAAGGCACAATTAACTAGAGTCGTTTCTAAATACTATAAACTGTTTGATTAATCCATAACACAAATTCTTTTATTGGGAGAAGTCAGTATTTGGAAACAATATTGGGCACAAGTAGGCAAAAGCTTAAATCAAAACATACCTGATGACGTTTTCGAGGCAATGAACAAGTGTGGCGATATTTTTCCGTTGATAAGAACATTCTTGAATGTTTGCCAGTAAGTAATGCTTCGTCACAAAGAAGCTTCTCATGCCTCAGAAGATGGAAAACAATAGTTAAAAACACTATGAGGGAAATTCGTCTGACGAGCTTAGCATTGCTGCATATAAACAGACATATTGAAATTGACATTGAGCGAGTGATTGACCGGTTTGCCCAAAAAAACCCGAAACGATTTTTTTTTTGAGATAGGCATCTTATGTTTGAGATATGCAATATTTATAAAAGGTTATGTTTCAACTTAAAAAGCTTTTTAGACCTGAAAAAAAAGTATTTAGCTATTAGGTTTTGTTTGTGGTTTGTTATATATGTTTTTTTAACTAAAAAAATTATACGTAGTTACTCAAGCGCGGATTTCAGGGGGATAGGGGGGTAGTAAATCCCCTCTTGGCTTTAAATTTTTTATGAAAACATTTAAAAAATCAAAAGTATGGCATAAATTGCGGCGCTATCACACCTTTGATATTTACGGTATTAGTATAATTTTGTGTTAAAAATGGCATTTTTGAGTGCAATTTTCTTAAAAATTTTCGCCTGCGGCGCTATGATACCCTTAATATTTATGATTTTCGTTTAATTCGACTCAAAAATTGCATTTTTAATGTAATTTTCTTAAAAATTTTTGGCGCTTTACATTTTCAAATGGCTGAGACCGCCACTGTTTGATGGGCCGACATACTGAGCTTCGTAAAAAAGACAGGAAAGCGGGAGTAGGAGGATAGAAGTACACAACTGGGTATGGCAGAAAGGGTCTCTCTCTACTATCTACTACTACTACTACTACTACTACTACCCCCCCTCCCGAAAATTATAAATCTATGCAACTAATGATAGATGTTCTTTATAATTGTTGCCTCAAGTCAGATCTATTTTTTTTTTAAAGAAGTAGAACTATATTTTCTCCTTACTTTCTTGTCACAATTAGTTGTTACCTCGAAGCAGCCAAATCGGTTGGCAACAATTCTATGGATTTTACTTTTAATTAGTGAGCAACACTTTCGGGCAATAAATGAACTATACTCCCTATATTATCCCAGGAAAAGGGTCCGTCACAATTATTATCATTAATTCTGCAGCTATTCTAAGCAATAACAGTATTAAATGAACGGTCAGAGAGATCGGATTCCAAACATATGAAATTATTATCCGGAACTAAAATCAGCTTTTCTTTGGGTTAATAAAGCGGGGGTGGAAATCGTTATTATATCGGGCACGTGTCGGTTCGAGTGCCGCTTGACCGTACCGCGTAGGTGGGTGGACATATGTTAACCAGCTGCATTTTTCTTTCTATAACTGACCCATTGGCGCCCTTCACAATGAAATTGATTATTGCTGGAAGCTTCGCATTTATTTTTGGTTTTATCGCGATCACAACGAAATTTTTCACGCAGCTGGAAGTAACTACAAAGTTATTTGAACCACTTCATTTAGATCTCTATTTACAACTATACGAGCCGTAAGGTCTAATTATACAGTATTATAATTATAAAATTAAACGTTAACAATGGTAACAAATTATCATTTCTAGATTTGAATGTTTATTGTGCACCTTGCTTGGTAACTTCCCTCTTTTTTGAACATTGGTACAATCTTATTTTGAAATTCGATCTGCCTACTCTTCGTATTTAAAATACATTAAAGTTCAATGAAATCAACATTTTTTTGACAGAGCTCTACATCCCATCCAGTTAATATTTTTTAATTACCAATATCTCTTGACCAGACTGCACCTTACAGGGAAAAAACATCCAAGCAAATGGGGCATCTTCGAGCGTGGTGAATCGCTGTTTATGACGGACAGATGAGCCAAGAAGTAATAAGAACGGCTACTACCATGAATAACTTAACTAGGGTTCTTATTTCTTTACGCCTTTGTGGTATGCCAATTCCATTTGCTGGAAGTCGTTTCGCCACTTCTATTTTCGTACCTTCTTCTTTCTTTTATTTAGTTTAATTTTTGATTGGTTTTCGTTAGGTCTTTGATTGCCAATAGTAAATTCCTTTTCATAAATATAATTTACGCCTATTGTAAAAGATTTCGATGCAACAGCAACTATTAGTGCAGTTTTGTCTATGTAATTTAATAACTATATTACTTCTCTACCAAATTCGTCTAATTTATTTTCTTTAAATTGATTACCAACGCTTTTATTCATACTTTATTTTATATATATTTAAATCTCGTTTACGACAATTGTAAATGATTACCATCCAATGGCAAATTTTAGCGCAGTTTTCTAGTATAACTATATCACGTTTTACATTAAAAAAAAAAATAAAAGGTTCAACAGTGCAGTAGTCAGTAGTTTTTCAGTTAATTTTCTTTACTTTTTTTTGTTGGTTTTTCTTGGGGATTTAAGTGCCAACTCTGATGACTGACCAAGCAGGAAACCAAAAAAACTTAAGCATTGCTTAGTAACTTCGAAATTTTTGAAAAGTAAAAACTTAGTAAATCGAATTACCAAATTGACAGTTTTCTGAAGGACTGTGAGGTGTAAGACCTGAAAATCTGAATCCGAAAGTTCCTTATCGAATTCTAGGCCAAAAAACATTTTTTAATTTCCAGATTCTTTTCAAAATAAAAGGTTAAAATAAATAATAACTAAACTTACTAGATTTTTTTATTTTGCATGGCAGATTGTATCATAAGTGAGGGAACTAAAGAAGACCTAATTTTTGCAAAAGTCTTTCCACCTTTATTCTAAATAATTAGCAAGTTTTCATGCTCCTGTTATGTAATATTTAGATCTACGTCAGATCATTTTTTAACAAGAATACCGTATGTATTTGCTTTGGTTTCTTATTTTATTCCTCATTCGCTTTCTTCTTAACATTGCCAACACTAAATTAAAATGCCTTTTATTGCTATACCTAAACGTCTTTTACGCCTATTGTAAATGATTACAATCCAAGTACAAGTTTTATTGCAGTAAATTTGGTTTTGATGGTCGTTCTAGTCGGAAGTCAGCCTTCTCATTTGACATAAATATTTTAACTGTCAAATTCAGGTGCATCTATACTTGGCCTGATGGGTGATCAAATCTAAATTATCTGAAGTTGCCAGAGCAGTTTTGTAGAATTAAAAATGCGTTATTAACACTAAAAATTCGGGCTCTATCCTCCCCGAAGAAGGAAGAAAATTTTTGGAAAGATGTGGTCCAGAAATCTTTTTTTTTTTAAATATATCAAAATTAAAATATTTTTTTTTACGAAACTCTAATCTAAAAAAAATCTTTGGGCAATCCCTAGATCACTTGAAACGCCTTTTTACTACCAAACCAGGATTAAAACACGGAACATTTTCCTTAAACTGCGTTTAACTTCCAAGCTCGGATTCAATAGCAGGGCCAAAGCAGCATAGCAAGCGGGAATGGCATAACATGATGCCATTAGCATATAGATTGCACTCGTTCGACGCATATGCGCGCTTTCCTCTGATGGGTCGTAATAATCGCAAATGACGAAAGCCGTTTTTATAATAGTCTCTCAAGGCGTTCGTCCGTCAATACTCAAAGATGTTTTACGACACATTTATGACTTGTAATTAACGCGCCTGTTCGAAACGTAGTTCCGACATCCGACGATGATCTTCATCTCGATACAAAATTTCACGGCGCGTTTAAAATCAATCTTGTGGGTCTCGAAACCGTTTAACTAAGTTGCCTTCGAGATGTTTATTTGGGTAATTTTTAAAGAAAATTGGTAATTAATTTGCCCCTTGCAGATCTATTGTATTAGGAAATTATTTATATAGGGTGTTTGAAATTCGATGCTCACCATGGGGATCTCCTGAACGGTAAGAGATACGAAAAGGTTTAAATTAGGACAAAGTTGCGCAAAATGATTAGTGGGTTCTCGCCATACCATTGGAACTGCAAAAGGAATGCTTTTTTTACAACTAACACAGCACACATGGGGAGTCCACTGCTTGTCTTGATCTCCAATTAACACACCAAAATATTTGAAGTAGGCTTTTTTAACATTTTCAGAAAATGGCCTAGCTTGGGATTTCACGATAAATTCTCCACAAATGTAGCAAAATCTGGCAGGAGAAGTTTTGCAATTCCAGCGCGTTTGACTCGACATTTCCTTTCTTAACCCAGAGAACCACTCACTTCGAAACTCAACAGAAGACTAATATTTAATGTTGATTTTATGTATAATATTCAAACAATACAGTTCAGGTAATTTTTCTGTTATAAAATACATCTATTTTAACCTTCCCCTAATCAAATTAACTACCTGCTAATGTAAAATGGTCTAATTAAGCTATTGAAAAACGGTATGTGGTAGGACTTTCCGAATATTTTTTCTAATATTAGAAGGCTATTTACATTTTAAAAATAATGAAATGACCTGTGTTAGAAAAATCTTGTCGACCAGTGTTCCATTGTACAGTTTTCACGTGATGACGATTGCAGAAACATAAGCATTCGTAACGTTGTGAAAAAATAAAGACAATGGTTCGAAACTCTAGTTTCCTCTCAAGTTCAACATTGTGTACCAACTTTAAACAAGATATTTAAGTTCGCCAAAACCAAATGTTTCTAAAGTCTATTTAGACGACGCGATGTTTGTTCTTGAGTTTAGCCAAATTTTGTCCCATTTAATCTGCAGAAAACCGGGCGATTTAAATTTCTGGTTGAAAAGGTACTTCCTTTTAAAATTGCGCATATAAATAAAAAAAGAACCAAATATCATCGATTTAAAGGGTAAGTATAGCAACCATGGCAAGAGTCGAAAATTACAGACATGGTTTACCAGCTAATTTTTTTTAAATATCTTATAGTACAGCAATGATGAACCTTAAAATAATATAGTTAAACACCTCTTAAATTGTTTTTAGATGTGCTAAAATACTTCAAAGTAGAACACGTTTTTTGGTAATTTTAAAGACTGTACAAAACCTCTCATTAAAATAAATTAATACTACCTTATGTGTTACACACTTTGCATTTTAAAAAATTACAATTTTTGCCTTGTTTCTGGATAAAAATAGTAAAATAAAAATCATATGCACGACACCACTCAAGATGACACATAGATGAAAAAACAAAAAATTCGAAATTTTTATAAAAAAATGGCTTTAAATTATCTTCATCCTTCTCTAAAATACTTTTTTTAAAACTGCTTTCTCTCTTCAACATCCTTAAATATTTTTTATTATTACAGAGAAAAAAATATTTTTTGGCAGTACTTTTTAAGTCTTAAAAAAAAATTTGAAAAAAGTTTTTTATTCTACGAATCGACGTTTTGTAAAGAAAAGTATAAAATATGGCTAAAATTATGGCTAAAAAATATGAAAAACCTAAAAAAAAAATCCGATAAACAAAAACCACCGCTTAAATTACGCTAAAATATTTTAACAGAATGAGAAATAATTTAATAAATAAATAAAATTATTTTTATTTTATTTTATTTATTTATTTTTATATTATTTTTTTAAATCTTTTTATTTATTTAGTTTTATTTTATTTAGTTATTTATTTTTATTTATTTTATTTATTTTTATTTATTATTTTAATTAAAGTATTTTAAGCCTTAAATTACCATCATGGTCGTACGATTACTGTCAGAAATTTCCTAAAAGTGTCAGAATGAAGGAGCGTTTTCGAGCAATTTTTGCCGCTTTTTAAAAGTTTTCGTGTTATTGTCGATACTATTGCTTTGCCTTTGATGGGGCTATTATATCAGTTACCTATAGTTATAAGAAGCATGTAAGTCGTAAATTTTTGTAGTAGGAAATGACATAAGGTTAAAATTTTTGTAATTACCAATTTAATTTGGTACAATTTGATTTGTTGTTAAAACTATTAAGCCCTCGTTTGGTTTAAAAGTGTATAAATATAACAAAGTGTTTGAAACAATCATTTTCTGAATTTAGTTTTGATCTGGGGTAAAACCAAATTACCAAAAATGCCATCAGTTGACTTTCGATGACAGCCGATGTTTTGTCAAACTGGTCCGGAGATTTGCGTAATCGAGTGTATACCTGGAGATCTTTCCTTAATATCAAATAGAAATTAAAAAGGAGTCGGCATGATATTTTTTAATAAATAATTTTTCAAACTATATTTATGTTCGTATCGACCAACGCAAAGATTTTGCCGATAAGCCTCCTGTTATATGACCCCTAGGTACCAGGTACCCTCAGAGTACCCAACCCAACCCAATCCGGCCTCCCCTCTAGGCTAGGTGCATGGATATTTTGTGTTTGTCTTTAACTATGCAAAAACTTGACAACACTGGGCATTAATCCTATAACGGATGGAATGCCCTAGTATAAAAAAGCGACTACGCTTACGACAGATCCCCTATATAATCCGTATTGACCAACGCAAAACTGTGTAAATAAGCATTGATCATAACATGTTTTGAATAGGTCTTATCAAATTAGGTTTCTATGCAAAATAGCTCATTCTAAACGGGGATTAGTATACTCCATTATTAGTTAAATTTACTCTCTTAAATCTACCAAAAAGTATTCAAAAGATTCGGATGAAGAAAAAGGCTTTCTAACCTAAAAAATGTTTTTCATGTTTTCAATATTTATTAAATTCTACTTACCCCTTGAAGAATATTATTACTCAAATAAACGGAAAAGACATAAAACTTTAAAACATATCAAAGCTAATAAATATCCACACGACATTTTTACTCCATTATCTTAACCAATATTAAGTCGTTCCCATAGCTTTTATTTATATTTTCGGCTTTAAGTAGACAATTCATAAGTTACGGATCACTTCGCTCCTAGACAACTGCAGTCAAATACATTAGCATTCATTTTCCTAACACCGTCTTTTTTCACATGTGTGTCTTGGAGCTATTTATAAGTTTCGACAACAAACACACGTGAATGACCTTGACCAAAATGCAGCATCGTTTATTAGCCGCTGATTATCTAGTTTAATTGGCAGAAGAATTTTAAACTATTAAACATACTGAATGTTTGCGTAGGCCAATTGAGGCGGTCAGCGCAAAAATGGCCTAAGCCACAAATTTGCGAAATTGAGTTTGATGAAGAAATTATGGTTTCAAGGATTTTAGGATAAAAATAACCTATTCGATTTTCTTAAAAATGTCAATGTCAAGTAGTATAGGGGCGGCCCGTGGGCCTGGCAATTAGGCCTCTTCATGGACCCTTTCTGCCATACCCCCACCATAGATGTCAACTGTTAGCCTTTCTACAACAAACAAATAATATCATCCTTATCTTGCTTTAAACCAGCAATTGGAATAATAGGTACCATGTCCGAAAACATGTGATTCGTGTTGAGATACGCACACCTTCTATTTAACAAATTTTCATGCATCGCGTTAAAAAAACCTCAAATTAGCCGTTTATTTTAGGCCTTCTACTAGTCCAAGCCAGTTCAGAATTCTTTTCGCGACCGATGATTTCGAAACCGCTTTGAAAGCATGCGTAAAATGTTATTTTGGCGACGAAACGGTGACGTCACGGTTCAAAACATTTCAAAGGATTTCGAAATCGCCTCGGCCGCCGTTTCGAACACGGTTCAATATAGCGGTACTTGTCAATTTTTTAGCAATAATGAAAATAGGCCAAGGTTATCTAGCGGCGACAAAAAAAAGGCTCACTCACAAGGATCTAGGACATCCATTTCGAAAAATCACAAAAAAACTTCCAAATCCAAAAAACGAGAAGCTACACAAACACAGCCGATTAATGTCATTCAATAATTGTCATTTTGGCCATCAGTGGCCATGGTTCGAAACGGTGACGTTGCGGTTGAAACGGTGACGTAAAGGCGTCTTTAGCATTTTTAAGGGAATGTTTCTAGATGAAGCAGTATTTTTGACAAATGCTAGTTTACCCCTATAGTATTTTCTAAAAAAAATCTCTCTGAGGGACACTTGCTTCCTCCGCCATCTTGGACTGATCGGAATTATTCAAAAAATCGTAACTTTCTTATTTATTAACCGATTTTTCCCAAATAAATTTTGTTATAAAAAAACGTCTTGGATACAACAACGACCAAATTTCTTCTATTCGCCGAGCTTGAAGGATATTATTTCCACGTTTTACTGATTGATATTACGCAATTTGGTTATAAAGCACTTCTGCTGTGCAAACTTATTCAGCATGTGTTTCCAAAAGAAGACAAAGCAAATCTTAGCCAAGTTGCATGCCGTTATTAGTTTTGTAGATTCGTTTTCATTTTTCTTTATTTTTCTGATTAAAACTGTTAATTTTTTTCTTAAAACTTATGCCCCATATGTTGATGATTTAATTTGATTCAGGTGAGTTGGACCCATTTTCTTCAGCCGATATAAATACCAACCGTTGTGTATTCTCATGGGTCGGGCTCTACGAGCTTCCCGGTCCTCTTCCTGCACGGTTCTGTGATGAACCCTTTGGAATGTGCCAGTTCTGGCAAGTTCCCCCAGTACTCACGACACTTATAGTCCATCTAATTAGAGATTGCAGCGTTAACCATGTTTGGTGCTGTTCCACGCGTTGGTAAGTCTAAAAACCTACCAGTGGGACAGTGTTTAATTACCTTAGGGCATTCAGTACATTCATGTTGAGCAGATATAGGATTCAAAAGCATTTATAAGGCTCTTTGAGTGTCGGAGAATATTTTCAATGATCTATTGCGCCAATGGTAATCTACTACCCATCTTCCGCTGATGTTAATGGCTAGGATATCTGCTTAGACAAGTGTAGATATTTTGGCGAATATATGATCCTGACTCTCTCTTGATTAGGTGGTGGTTATACTTTTCGGCTTGTTAATCGCCCACCTAAAACTTGTCTTTGTTCGAAGATTGTTGCCGTTTATGTTTTCATTTATAGCTAGCAGCCTTAGGTTCCTATTATCCATGTGGATTTAACAAGTGATTGTCAATTTGTAAGTCATGGAAATTAAGCTTTTTGCATGTTTCAAACTGGGAGATAAAAAAGTCCATATTAAATCTTAAAAGATTTGATGAGATAAATCTCGTGGACAACGTCAGTCAGTCGTAACGATAGCGTTGAACTCGCTGAACAAATTGTTTTTCTAGAACAACCGTAAAACCACTATGAATTAATATTTTCTTTATGATGAGATTAATTCAGTTTGTAAATTCATTCATAACGATGAGTATTTCTATTTGGGTATTAAGTTTGTCACCGCGTTTTGTTACCAAATAAATTGAAATAAAGTAAAAAAAACTCTGTTTACACTATCGGACGGACATGCTAATAAAGTCTAATATTTTAATTCGAAAATCAGCTCGCAGGATCAATATTTAAACAATGGTGATCTACACAGTCTCATATTTGTTTTTGTTAACTAGACTTGTCGGCAATCAATAGCGAGCCATGTTTGAAAAAATGTACGAGTTTGTTGATCGCCGTTTTCAAATAAGTTGTATACTTTTTAGTTTGCCGGAGTTTTATGGCTAGCTGTTTATCTACACCAAAAAACTGTGTCCGTTTCATTTTATTTATGAGTTTTAAACGTAAATCGTTCGTTTTTTGTGTGAAATTCTATCGTGCAGCTCGGAGCGTATTTGTAGTAGTTTTACGGGCGTAGCTTTTTCAACGTGTACGGTTACAAATAGTTATGTTCAGGGCCTTATCTCTGGCTATTGCACCAATAGAGATCTATTTATCAGCATGAGAAAACTGTGTGTTGTTCTGCGCTATGGCATGCTATCGATACATGTTAAATACCGATATTACAATGTGGAGGATCGTTATCCCGAACTGTTCTATCGATACCAAACGATTCTACATCAACATTATTGCTGAATCGTGAATAAAACCGCGGTGTCGATGCCCACGCAACCTAGCGGCAAGTGTAACTTACATCGTATGATGCTAAATTCTTATACTGCAGGCAAGATTTTCGATAAAAGTTCAAATTTAAATTGAAATTTGATTCGATATTTATTTGGATAATTATTTTTAACGGTAAATTCAAAATTAACTTTAACGGTTGAATAATTTTTGATATCTGAAACAACTACGTATTTTTTCTAAATCATTTTGGATAGTCATTCGCTTAAATAAGTATTCTGCTTTAGACAGTTGCAAAGCAGATAAATACTGCACTGCGGATATATTATTTGATAAGGAACTTTGTTTCATAATCCATATGGATTTATAAAACAATTTAATAGTCAGAGGTTATTTTCATAATTAAAGAAACACTCGTGGCATATCGAACAAAGCGTTTTTGTTTCTCACTTCGTTACGACCAGGCCTTCAATGTCTAATGGAAAATCCAGGCACCTAAAGACCTGTTGCATCCTAATTAGGAATCATCAGGGAGTCATAGGATTGTACCTGGCAGTTGAAGCTACACAGGCAACCATGGTTATTATTATAGTACTGTCGTAATTATACCCATTTGTAATGACGTGATTTTGGTTTATTTTATTTCAAAAAACAGTGACAAAAACTTTATAGAAAAATTGGTCATATTTATTTGTTTTTTCTGTCAGTTTGTTGTGTTTCTAAAATAAATGTTAAGGAACATACATTTTCGACTGCCAGTCTGGTAGCGGTCCCTTTTGGCCTTTCCCCAAGTCAGCCCCTTATATTATTATAGGCTTTATTCTTGTACTGCTCGGAGGACAACTTGCTAGGGAAGTTTACAAAAAATGAGATGGAGATATGAAAGTGTGAAGACGAAAAGGATACTTTCGCGGGAGCATTCCCTTCCCACACTTTTAAAAATACAGTCCCTAATCTCCTCACAAAGTTCGGTAGCTTAGTTTATTTGAGTGTTTGCAGGTTCTCTGCCTCCATTCGGGTATTCAGGTATCTGATGTCTTGTTCTTAGCTATGCCTTACACTCTGCAATCAGGTGCCGGGATGTCTCCTCTGCAAGGAAAAAAAGCTCTTCTTGAAACAAGATTATCAATCTTGATCCAAGAATAGCTTCATCTTCGATATCCTCAACTCTAGTTATTCTTTATCCAAGTAATATCCTATTCTTAAATATAATGCATGACTAGCGTTGAGACAAGTGTAATTTATATGATAATTCAAATATAGGTCTATACTTATTTTAAGACAATGTGGTTTTTGACTTTAAGCGGACGCTATACTTAATTCAAATTTTTTCTTTGCTTGTTTCGAACACTGCTTTAGGTTGTATTGATGTCAAATGCTATTCGAACGAGAATAACATGTTTGTAACGCAATCAAATAATATTTTATACCTATTAAGTAAAAATTATACTTACGTGAAATAGTTCTTATACTTGACTGAAACCGACCTTATATTTCACTTAACACCAATTGTAATTAAAACAAAAGTAGTATATATATAATATATGCTAATATAATAATGTTATTTTACTATAACGTAGCGTAAACCCGTCACTTGCAAAAAATGCAAAATAACCCTTCTCCTATAACCATGCTGATTCGGTCCCGTAGCAGAATCAAATCAACACGATTATTGGATACAAATTGAAAAGTTTTTTTTCGACTTGGTTTTAATATGTTTTCGCTTTCAAAGAAGAATTTCTGGTTTTAGTCCAAGTAAACTACCTGTTTTTTGAAAGAATAATGAACTCTTATCGGTTTACCTCTAGAAGTTATTTGATTTAATAATAGCTTTGGTTTTGATTTAAATTACCGCCTCTTCTTATTTAAAATATATTTGGTTTCTATTTAACTATAAGAGCCTTCGTAGATCAATAACAGGTAATTGCTTAATTCTAATAATGCCTATTCTTATACTAAGAATAATATACTTAAAGCAAATGTAATTTTTCAAGAATGGTTCCGTGTGCCCTTTCCGCAGGCCTTGCAGCAGTCCAAGTTCGTTCAGTATTTTTTCCTGGAGCCATTTGGGTATTATTGTTAGCACAAAATTATCCAAATAAACAAAACTATGGATCAATATTTACTAAGGCCCTTCAGCGGTAAAATAGTGGTGACATTTCGCATCGTGTTTTGCTACCACGTTTCTATTTCTTAGTGGTAAACCACTCAACGATTCAGTTTTTAAATAAGTAAGAGAAATATGCATCTTGAAAGAAACGCCTCATGTACGTCGTAATTTTCAATGAGGTAGCAGATAAGTCGGTGGTCAACTTGGCATGGCGTATCTTTTATACACCACTATATTTCAATTTTAATTAAACAGAATTGATCATTAACTCTGCTTTGGTTGTGCGAGTACGAATAAGGTGGTACGGTATGGATTATAAGACTGCCTTGAACTGTGATTTGTGCCACCCAAGGTCAAGTTTCGCCTCCTCGCTATGGTAATTTACTTTTTGTTAAGTCAAAGACTAAAAATTGGACAACGACTTAAGTGCATGACTACAATAATTGTATTTTACGTTGAATGACTCGAAGCATTATTAAGAATACTCCTGATTTCTGGAGTAGTCGGAAGAATTTCTACATTTGAAGCTTCCTGCAGTTTTGCAATAAGTTCTCCGCTATTCACGAGATTTTCAAAAATGTAATTAATAGTACTTCTAGTCAACATGTTAAATAAAATGACTTTTATTTTTATTTCTCGACTATTTTGAGGAAGGGTACTATTTAGAATGGTTACTGTCCATTATTACTACATAGTGATTCCCACAATTTTTTTTTTGTACTTTTCATCCATTTCATAATCAATGCCCAGTTTTAGCCAAGATTTTGCAAAGTTAAAGACAAACACAAAATATTAATGCACCTAGCCGAGATTCGAACCCGAGACCTTCCGTACGGCAGGCGGAATTTCCACAAATATTGGCTTATAATGTTGTCGACTAGTTCTTTAAATTTGATGTTTCTCTTCTTTACTTATATTGTAATCGACTAGTTCGTCATTACTTTATTCTTTAATTTTCATGGGTCTGTTTCCTTTAGAAGGATTTTAAATGTTATTTTTTTGATCAAAGGCTTTCATAAATGCCAATTTATTTAGGGTATTCGACTTTTAATGGGCTGCCTTGTTACGAGGATGAAAACTGAGCAAAGTATATTTTTTTTAATGTAAATTCTTAGTAAATTTGACATCGAACCGTGGGAATCTATAAAATACAAAAGGAGACTTTGATACAGATTCAGTCGAGATTCAATCCTATCATGAAAACGTGGTAAATATCATTATAGAATATCTTTACCAAAAAAATTTTAACTCTAGTACACTAGATTGAGAAATTGTCAATGTCGATGTGAGAATTTATTGGTTGCAGATTGGGGCGGCGGACAAAAGATCGAAGAACAAAAGGTCAAAAGACAAAAAGGTCGAAAGGTAGAAAATACCAAATGTCGAAATTACATAAGGTCGAAAATACAAAAAATCGAATGCAAAAAGCTCGATATTACAGAAGGTCGAAACTACAAAAGGTCCAAATAACAAAAGATTGAAATAACAAAAGATCGAATATCAAAAGGTCGAAAATACAAAAGATCGAAATTACAAAAGGTCGAATGCAAAAAGTGCGACATTACAGAAGGTCGAAACTATAAAAGGTCGAAATAGCAAAAGATCGAAATAACAAACGGTCGAATCTCAAAATGTCGAAAATAAAAAAGGGCGAGGTTCTGATACGTTATATCCCTCTCCTCATTTCTTATAATAGAACGATTTTCTTGCTTAGAATATGTAGTTTGGCTCTTTCTGAGACCATTTTTTTGTATTTTTTGTGTGTGTGTGTTGGATTTGGTTGGTTATTTTGGGTTGGGTTATGTTGGGTTCGTTATGTTAGGTTGAGTTGGTTATGTTGGGTTGTGTTGATTATTTTGGTTATTAGTATTTCGTGTTTTTTTCGATCTTCTGTACTTTGGACCTTTTGTAATTTCGATATTTTGTATTTTCGACCTTTTGGTATTCAACCTTTGGTAATTTCGATCTTTTGTATTTTCGACCTTTTGGTATTCGACTTTTTGTAATTTCGGCCTTTTGTAATTTCGACCTTTTGTAGTTTCGATCTTTTGTTGTTTGGGCCTTTTAATTTTCGATCTTATATTTTCGCCCTTTCCGTCTTTCGACCTTTTGTTTTTCGATCTTTCATCCGTCGCCCTGCAGATAGCCTTAGTAAGTTGAATTTATTCGGATTTAGGCTCAGAAAACGTTAATGCCGAATTCTCCAGACCAATTTCAATACAGAAACTAAATGGAACTGTCAGTGTCAAAAAATTGGTCCAAGTCCCTATAATGCAGGGTATAGTTAAGACTTAAGACCTTTCCATAAACGGAAACCGTTCTCCGTACGTTATAAGAGTACGTGGTGTTTCTGTAATTTAGTACTTATCTAATTGAACCAACATAAACCCCCGTTGTTATTTTGTGTTACGTAAGTTGATTAATTGATTTATTTGTTTCTACAGCGAAGTAATGTTTCTTTAACCCATAGGTAAGTAGGTACTCACCCAATTTTACAAGGCACACCAGTTAGACTTCACTAATCCTTTTCTCTTCTTCTTTTTCAGTAAAAAAAATTGATATTGTTGCATCTGTAAATTAGAAAAAGTCTAGTTTAAAGTTATAGAGAGCAAATAGAGATGCCTCTGTATATACAAAGACACAAAAGTGAATAATGCGACCATTATTTGTTCAATACCGGTCTCATATAAGTTGTACCCAGCCATGTTAACACATCCGAAACTGGTTCTGTTAAGGACTAGTTAGATAGCTGAAACTCTCTGTTTTAGTTATAAATTGTTTGTATTTATCGCGGGAACGTCACTTACGTATTGCATTGCCGACATCTTTGTAATATATCCTACCGTGGCAAAAGGTAAAGAGTAATAATAAAGCGACTTATGAAGGAAACAAACAAAGGTAGATGGAGGCGGTGCTTGGGCTCAGGTAGAGCCAATCTGACATTATCATAACTCGCGGACTCGACCAATGGGGTTTGGAATTCTTCATTGACCACTCACATAAACTACCTGTGTCAAGTAATATACATGCATATAAGCCGTATGCGGAGAAGGAACGTATAACGAGTTTCGGTCAAGCGTCCTTGTCTTGTTCGATTTTATGCATGTGTGTGCGAATACTGCGAATAGGCTGGCTGCGTTATTTTTTCTTTCGATTTACACATAAGTTTATTGCTTACAACTTTTTTAGGCTATTAACGAGCTGGTGCTTTTTATAAGGTATTTATGCACGACTACACTACACACTACCCAAGATTTTACTCTTGCAATTGATTTTACATGCACCAACTTATTTTTTGTGTTTATTTTCATGTTTAATTTCATATGTTAACTTTTGCTTTTTACTTTTTTCTTTTTAGCTACAAAGTAAAAGTGCTGGAAATAGGTACAGGCACTGGCGTAACTAGCTCTCTGACCTGGAGGGGGCCTAGGGGAGGCCTAGCTGACACTGCTTGATACTGATGTTTTTCTCAAAACTGTTTAATTTTATCTCGAATATTATGCATTATTACCTTTACTAAAATTAACCGTATCTTTATTAGACTCAGCCCAGCTGTTTAATATAAATTAACCTAAATTAACTGCAACTTCCTTGTCTTATGTGAAAATATTTCCAAAACGTGGTCTGCTGTAATATCTTCTTTAATTAAATCATTCTGGATGTTAATAATTGACAATACTGGAAAATCGAGTTTGTCCCATTGTAGTTCTGGTTCAGTTTTTTATTCTACGCATCGCAGAGAAGCTTCGTTAACAACTTAATAGAAAAAAAAGAGCAATCTGAAATAATTAAAAGTTGGGACAAAAGTCTTGTCTGATGGAATATTTGGTAGATTTTAAATTTATTTCTAAATTTTTACAAGTAATCATATTTTTTTTACCAAGATATCACACCTGAAGTCGTGGAGTAATTTTCAATAAAATTTTGAGTTTCTTCGATGTTTTACTTAAATAAAGCATATACCGATGTAGCCAATAGCAAGTTTGAAAACCTCTCCCTAGAATTAGCTGCTAAATTATTATTAGGTAGTGTATGTTTATTTTCCAGTATTCTAAGCAACTTACACCTGATGGCAACTCTATCGCATTGTCCAAGAGCACTTTCAACTATATGATCCTTAGTTTGTGCGTTTCCGTTTTGATACGCTGATAGGTTCTGAAGAAATATCATGTTTATCGACGAAGTCTTGGATTTCAGAATAAATATTTTTAAAATTGTTTCTAGTTTCTTCTAGAGACTGTAGCGTACCATCTATTACTAAATTTGCTTTGCCGAGAGTAGCATCTTTACCCTGAAAGTACTGACTAAAAACGTTGATACGTAATAATACAAAGTATGGAATGTGTAGGCAAATGCAAAACTCGGCTTTTTGAATAGATGCTAATAGTTCAACAACTTCAAGGGCATGTCTATCCTGGTTATCAGTTACTTCACTTTTTAGTGCCATTTTACTCGCCCCAATTAACGTTTAAAAATCTGCTCTATAATTTTCAAATCGACATGCCCAGCGAGTAGTAGAAAATTTAGACACTTCCAAAAATTTAATAACGAAGCTCTCTGCAACCTTTTCAGGTTTTTCATCATTTTCTGCCCCCCACCCAGGCCCCCCACTAGTTAGGCCGGTGGGTACAGGATTTATCTTAAATAATTGAATAGAAAGTTTGCGATTCGACAGCTATGTTTTGTAGCTAAAGTTGGAATAATTCAGGACAATGATATGAAAGAACCAATCATTAAAGTAAATAAAACTATCAAGATTCATATATCCTTGCATAAACCCTTTGAAACTTGTTGTTTGAAGGTGGTAGACAATGTTTCGAAGTTCCATTGTCTTTATTTTTTCCCTCAACAAATTGAGTTTTATTTAGTGTTACAATAATCACCTTCCTTTTTGTTTTTTTTTTGCTTCAATGAGCATTTTGGAGAGTTTATGTAAAAACTGCCTACATACAGGCCCTTCCCCACCTAATGTTTCAAAACCCAATGGCTTAAAAACATAGTTATTAGACAGCATTCTGTATTTAATGCTTTTTTTGATTTCTGCTTCTTGTGCGGCTTTATTTTTTTCTAGAGATGTCTTCCATTCTGCTAAAGTGTCTACGATAATGATTTCCCAAACTAGACTTTTCGAATTCAAATGGAATAAGTGTCATACCATCTGGTCGTTTGCCATCCACTCTATATAGCGTTTAGTCCACTAGGTTCTAGAGTGGGATGGTGCCCTGTTGTAATGAGTGCTTTTCTAATAATTTCGTTGTATTCCTTATGTCTAGAAAATCGGCCTTTGCTATGAAGGCATGATAAACCATGAGTTCCTGAGCAATCAACCATAATTGCACATCGCATATATGGGACTTAATAATTCGACACGAAGAGCCAAGTTGGGAACTGGTAAAGCATGCAAACCAAAGGTTTGAAAAAGGATATTGAAAATGATCTATTCTGTTTTTAATCAAAGTTGTTGATTGTTGGCATGAAGAAATAAAACTTCGTAAGGCAAGGGCGTCACATATACGCAATCCTAATCCTCCCGAGTGCGCTGGCAATGATGCTTGAAGCCATTGAACGGATGCTAAATGAATGTTTAGAATTTTGGTGAAGATTTGTTTAATGGATTCATCAAATTCGCCTAAAAGTGAGTTTTCATGGAAATTAGCCACTCTGAGTAAATATTGTAGACGTGGCAAAGATAAACAGTTTCTTAAAAGGTAAAAAGCTTGATGAGGCTCAAGCATTTTTTCGAACGCTTATCTATCTGCAATCATCATCAGGTGAATTATGTACTAGCATGTGTTCAGTGAACCATAAAACTATTGGTTGGCTCCGCTCTTTCACAGTTGAAATATGTTACCGCCGAAAAGTGTGGGTTTCCAAATATATCCAAAGAAACAGCATTCATCCTGAGGAACCAGAATGTATTTTCTCAAACAAGCGTCACCATCAAGGATATTTGGAAACCCACACTTTTCGGAGGTGGGTCGTTCTTGAAAAAAGGTAACATTTCATGTGGTAATTTAAAAAAAAACCAAATTAGTGTTTTTTGAATTTTGGTAATTATTAAATATTGCACTAGTTCTTGAGTTATTTTTGAGTTTATGAATTCATCTGCTAACACAGGTGATAGCCAGCTAACACCAGTTATAGTTATTTTACCAAAATCAAGAATCTTTATAGCTGGGTTGTTCTTCAAAAATGGTAACATTTGGTGTAATAGTTTCTAAAAAAAGAAAAATATTTACCACTTTCTAAGTAAATATAATATGTCTCCACCTATATATAATATGCCCTTACTTGATATCTTCTTTTCTCTCTTTTGTTTATTTTCTTTTTCGTTTCTCGTGCTTTGGCCAAAGACTTTCTAGTTTTTGCCATTTTTTTTTCTAAAAATTATTGAGTTTTTTTAATTACAAGCGAAAAATCTCACAGGTGTTATCAATAAAATATTCTGAAAGATCACACCAGTGACGTTCACACTAGTGACATTTTTAGCAAAATTTCTAAATAACAAAAAAATAAAAAAATTACTACTTTTGTATTTTAATGTTAATAAAATGCCTACTTTTCATCTTAAATCACATTTTTGAAAGTAAATATCTTACCATTTACTCCTTATATATATAGAAACACGTGTGACATTTATCTCGGCCAAAACGTTAATACTGTTTTAAAACCACCAAAATTTCACAAAAACTGAATTATGTAACACATTTCAGGTTACACTCCTAAACTGTGTCTTCCGTGCTTCTCCATTTTCAGGTAAATGAGTTGGGTGACACCAAAATTAATTACACGTGTTTTTTTTGTTTTTTGATTGACTGATGATTGAGGAAGACAAAAAACTTATATCTATGTATTTTTTAGGATTTAAATTTTTGAGTTTTTATCTATCTAAATCATTATCTAAATAAATTTTATGATCCTAAAGTGTCTTTTTGTTTTATCTGAATCTATCAACTTTGAAAATTACAGATCACACCACGTGACATGTCACATGGTGTGACCAAGTTTTCTTCCATGGAAACATTTCTTGGAGAGTTCATTACTTCTGGATAATGTTAGCCTTTGAGTACACTAACTATATCCTCCTACTTTGTTTTCAAAAGGATAAGTGGTTTTAAATTTACAAACGAATTACATGCAATGTTACCTTTTTTCAAGAACGACCCAGGTAACAGTTTTCAACTGTGAAAGGGCGAAGCCAACGCAGTAGTTTTATGGTTCACTAAACAAATGCTAGTATATAAGCTTAGGTAGTCTTGGATTTAGGTTAGTATTCACCTGATGACGATTGCAGATACATAAGCTTTCGAAACGTTGTGAAAAAGTAAAAATAAAGACAATGGAAAAAAGGGTCCCAAAGCAATGTTATGGATAAAAATTTACTTAATAGTTATGGTCGGCACCGAGATATCTGGAAGTCCAAAATTACTTATTTCTAAGTAGGGACGAGCAAACAATTAGGCGGAGTTATAAAAATCGAGTGCCAACACAGGTAAAATGACATTTTTTTCGTTATGCATAGTTGTATGAAATATTACTACAAGCCTAATGCCATAATAGCTGCCTACTTGTGGGCACAATTTTATTGCAGACCCTCTTTTGCTGCCGGGGTTATTTTCTTCACAATATGTAGGGAAATAGCTATGACTTAAACCTATCCGTATACTTATACTTACCTAACGCATTTCAGATAAAGCCAAAAGTTGTTTCGAACGGGGCTTGGTTACGTAAGTCGTAAAATAGCTAAATTTACCAATTACTTATTTAAGCGCATCGGTATACTGGGTCCCTATAAAAAATCCGAAACCAAATTTGGCAGAAACATAATTTGTCCGAATTTAAAAGAAAAAAAAAATTGGTCCGAAATCAAATCGCTAGAAAATATATGCATAGAATTCAATTTAAACGAAACATATTTTTATACAACCACAAAATGTCAGAAAATATGTTTAATGAAAATAATTTAATGCAAACATAAAAGAATAGAAAATGATTTGAACTGATGACCACGAATTCAATTGCTACGTTGCCAGGCTTACGGCAGGGAAGAGTCGAAGTAAATTGTGATATTGTATTAATTTACCCCCAAATTTTTTCATAATATTAAAATCGGTTCACGGGAAGTGTGTCAAAAATGAATCGTAATATTCGATACACAGTTCCACAGCCAGAAACTGTGAAGGTAAATAAAATAGGTTAAAAAAAAAAAATCCCCGTGTCATCTTTCAAATAGAGAAACTTGGCAACGCCGCAATCTAGGGCCTACGGCGCCCTAGAGATTTAAATTTGACGCATACCCAATAGAGATGGGGATGGATTGTGGTTCTGCTCATTTAAGGATCGGGCATATTATTTTCTATCAATTTGTGGTTCGGGTGTTTTTCGTTTCTAGAAAATAATAATCAAGTAAATTATATTCGTGTCTTTTAAGGATCGAGTAAATGAAAATTCTATAAAATTATATTCATATCCATTATTTTCTTGACGTCTTACTTTCGTTCATATTTCGTTTCGGACGTTTTACTTCCTGTTCAATTGTGTTTCGGTTTTTGTAAATTCGGCTTTTTCGTGGGTTCCCGGTATACTTTATACCTAACGCGTTCAAACCAAAGCCAAAAGTGGATGCGATAGTAGAACATCGGACTTCACTCGTTCCAGGACAAAAAAAATCCCGGGTATGGCAAGAAAATGACTGCTTGCCCATGCTTACCTAAATCTGCCTGTCTTCTGCCCAATGACAGGAGTAATGATTGTTGAAGTCTGATGTGAATATACTTGGCCAAAAACATTTTCACACAATTTAAAATTTAAACAAAAATAACAAAGTTGCCCAAAATACAAAATTTCTTCTGATTTTTTTTACAAGTTATAATAAGGGTTGTTTTACGACTTCTATATATATCCGTGCCGACTATAGATATCTGTCAAAGTAATAGAAGTTACAAGCATCCTTCTGAAGGAAGTTAAAAGCGGATTCATTTTTTTTCTTGTTGCGTTGAAACGATCTTGTTTCGAATTCTAATATTCCGAAGTAATAGAAATTCACATTAGTTTCATGCAAAATAAATTTGGAGGTAAAACGAAAAACAGAGACGCCATCGTGACCGTGGAGAATCTCGATTTAAATTCCGTATTTGGAAGCTCCAAGCACACTCCATTGTTGCGAGCATGTTACGTTTATATTTACACGAAAACATTGCTTTGTTAAAAGCAATTTATTGCTGAATTTAAATATAATACACGGGCTAATATCCTTGTGTGCGTGGAAAAACAGTAAATCACGGATTCCTCAATACAAAAAAAATCCGTTTTATTTTGACACGAAGGAAGTTGTGAATGGTGGTTAAGTAATTGACATTTAATTTACTTAAATACAGAACCTAGAGTCGGTACGAAGATATATGGAATTCGTAAAACACCCCTTAATATCAATGTTGGCAGGGCCGTCCTGAGGGGTGGCGCGGAGGAGCAGCCGCGCCAGACGGCCAAATTGGGGGGGGGCGGTCGGAGGCCGCCACCTGTTTCTTATCACTTTTACTTTATCTGAAATAATTTTTACATTTTTATCAATGGAGCGTCGCGATCTGTGATATGCTAATGTGTAGCGATTACACCTCGGCAAGAGTTCCAGCGCAGGATACCTTGCTCTTTTTGACCTTAATAGTAGAGCCATGTTTGTTTCGTGTGCTGCTCATAGTCTGAACCTCGTCATAAATGATTCCGTCAAGTCTGCGTTCCAATCAATTGATTTCTTTTCTATTTTACACAACTTATATTTTTTTGCTGTGTCTACACAGAGATGGGCTATTTTCAAAGAGAAAGTACAGTGTCTCACAATCAAGCCTTTGAGTGAAACTCGGTGGGAAAGTCGCATCGACTCAGTAAGAACTTTAAGGTATCAAATTGCTGATATATATGATGCTCTCGTTTCAATAAGCGATGCGCTTTCTGTTAACAATTCCATTAGGAACGAGGCTAATGGTATAGTTTTAAAATGTGAAACTTGACATCCACAAAAGCACTAAAAGCTACCCACGAATATTTTGTCAAGAATCGGACCAACAGTCATTTAAAAACAATTTTAGTGGATGCTGCAGAGTTAGCAGGACAGCTAGAAATTGAAGCAGTTTCGTGCAGTGCAGCAGTGGATGAGCCGATTTTGAATCCACAGGAAAAGTTTAAAATCGAATTTTTCTTCCTTATCCTGGATACAATCCATGAAGCTCTCCAGGAAAGATTTGACGTGTTAAAAACTCACTAGGACTATTTTTCGTTTTTATACGACTTAACAATCCTTTCAAAGATCAACCGAGAGCACATAACAAAGCAATACATGGATCTTCAGCATTATTTAGCGAACGGCGATAAACATGACATTGATGGTTTAGAGCTTCGGGATGAAATTTGTGCTCTAACTATTTTAATGTCACCAGATAATGCCGAAAATTTTAGATGTTCAAAACAAAAATTAAAATATTTAAAAACTCACGATCCAATTGGAAATGTTCCCAATATTAATATAATAGAATTCTATTAACGCCCACGGTTTCAGTGGTAATTGAGGAAAGAAGTTTTTCTAAACTCAAAATTATAGAAAACTATCTGAGATCGAGTATGACTCAAAAACGACTAAGCGGATTATCATTAATATCACTAGAACATGAAATGGCGAGCAGTGTAAACATTGACGATTTTATTGGATAGTTTGCCAAAAAAAAAGCGAGAAAAAAGTTTTAGTTTTGTTTATTTTTAAGAATAGTGTTGTAGTTAGTTAATAGTTTTTGTCAATAGCTTTTAGTGTTGGTTTAGGTCAGTTACCTTATGTTTTTTAATTTTTGTTACATGTGACGCCACTTTTAATTTTGAGTGCGGCACTGCGGCTCATTTTTTGAAAATTTTTCAATATTTTTTTTCTTTTTTGTCGAGCGTTTGATACTATTGTTAACCAAAATATTCGCCTGTGGCTCAATTATTTTATATGTTGTTGAAATGATTTATTTTGACACAACATTTTTTCCTTAGAACAGGTTCCGCCAATCTCCAAAAAAACAAATAGAAGGATTAGGAGGAGGGGGGCGGCTTTCTTCTAGGTTTGCGCCAGGCGGCCAACAGTCCAAGGACGGTCCTGATGTTGGGTAACTTCTACTCGGCCTAGTTGTTGCCACTTTTACTACGTTTATACGCACCTAAAAGCGCGTCCTTCTTTAAATGTCATTAAATATATCACTTTAAAGAAAAAACAAATAAAACAACTTAGTTAATACAACAGATTTTTCGGAAAACCAGGGTTTTAGATTGAATGAAATGCGCTAAATTAAAGTGTTTATAACTAAAATAGATTTTTAAGCGATAAACTGGTTTCATAAATCGCTTTAAAATAAAATCGATTTAGAGCTTAAATCGGTTTTAGTGGTGTTTATACGACAACATTTTCAAACCGTCCTTATATCAAAGCGCTTTAAGAGGCAAAAATCCAGTAAACTGGGTATATGGCTTGCAAAGGAAGGTACGTTGTTCCAACTAGAGGTGTACACCGTAATAATGGAAGCGGTAATGAAAGAATTACAAAGTAGCCAATCCACTTAGTGCGCTTAAAATTGTCAACACTGGTGGCAGAGGTCGTCGAAGCACTGGAAGCCCGGAAGAACCAAGAAAACAAGAAACAGACACGAGTAGGACTCAATACGTTGACCCGGAACCACTTCCAGGTTACCAATCATTCTCACTAGTAATATCAAAATCTGCCTGTGATTTATGACTTTCATATATTTCGGTGTCGACTACCTGAAAGTAACCGTACCAAGAAAGATGATAAAAATAAGCAAAAAATACAAAAGTTTCAACGCTAAATATATGAATTAAAAAATATTTAAAAAATCAGACAAAACAAGAATAAAATGTTTATTTCTGTCACTCAAACGTTTTGTTTAGTGTTGTGGTCGTCTGCGTTTAAATCAGAGGCACAAAGAGTTGGAATTCGCCCAAGAGTAGAGAAACGCGAAACAGAAACAAATGTATTAAACGAATTATGAACCGAAAAATGACATTAAGATATAAATATTTTAGTTTAAACTGATGCACAACGAATTAAACGATAAAATGTTGAACCATAAACATAAACGTTTTAATAATGTTTGATGCATTCCAAGATTTATTAGATTGTAATAATATCAGAGTTTGAAATGTAGCTTTCCCAGTGAGACGGGACATAAAAACTATTGCCAAAAGTTAAACACTTATATGAAGAGGGTCATCAAATTCCGGATCGTTTACTTGAACCCTAAATTTAGGATTGTTTGTGCTACTTTTGGATATATCTAAATCAATAACACAAGGTTGTTTTTCTATATTTTGTTACATTATCCTTACGGGTCTGGAAGAGTTCGTCTAAACGATCCAAACTAAAACCGAATTAAAAAGTTATCTTTTAAAACGTCTATAACGTCACAAAATCATTTTTTTTTTTATTTTGAAAAGTCCGCCACATTAATGGCTATAATCTATCGGAGAGGCAGACGACAATGCCGAGAGTATATTTGCAAGACCGACAAATTCAAAGGTAAGTAGATGGTGTCGAAGTACTGAAAGTCAAGGCAAACAATAAATAGTGATGTGAGTACCGGGACATGGTAATACCGGGCAACAAGAAAGCCGAGGAACTTGGTCGGATTGTGGTCAGCATGTGGGTGCGGAATCACTTCCAGGTTTCCAATCTTTTTCGCAATGGGATCGGAAACGATCACATTCGTCAGTCTAAATATTTTTTGGTTGATTTCTAAAAAAGAAAAAATGATCGGTTTTCTTAAAAAGACCTGTCGCTTTCCCAACATTTACTAATTTAGTCCATATCCAACTTTTTTTGTTTTAGTTTTAAAAAAGTGTTCCGATCCACCAAAATCGTAGGTCTCAATGCAAAGATCTCTTGAAGATGTAACTTTATTGGAGACAAGAAAAAAAGTCGGAATATATAAATACGTATTCCTTAAATAAATGAGGCTATTAAAGCAAAACAAAGTATGGTCGTTTGATGCGACGGGTTGAACGCAGACCGCTATATTTTGAAAGAAAGAGATGGCGGAAGATATGCCCATTGTTTAAAAACCACTAATTGCTAAAGAGTGCGATGCCGAGATTTATTTTTCTTGAGAAAGGCCAACTTCGTTGTTGCCTGCCATTTGCTCTCAGTATAACTCAGACCCAAGCTGACAAACAGTTTTTTCGTGTATTTATCTTCTTGGTTGGCTTGCTTTATTATAGAAGAATTTCAAATATCATCCGATATGAAGAGCTTTAGTATTAAATTTAGGTCTCACCTTAGCAGATACTTGGCTTCATTGCTTTCTGGGCTGTCAGTATTTATACTAGTATTTCTTTTGTATGTAGGTTTCATTTCCTCCTTTCATTCTTTTGCTTTATGATTTGATAAGATTTACTGGGTAATCACCAAAATTTCATCATCGAAAATACTTCCCCTGACCTAACTGTAAAAGAAATTCTAACTATTTTTGGTTAAAGACGAAAACTAATTTCAAAGGGTTTAAAAACCGGAAGAGATGCATTTTTACGTTTGAAAACCGCGAAGCGATGAATTTTTAGTATATCCTGAATTTTAGCGGTTTTTTAGTAGACCCCTGCCTTTTTTTGTCTACCTTGACTTTTTCTGATTCTCCTGACTTTTCCTGACTGGTGAGCAACCTGTATTTAGTAGCATTCTATAATTTTACTTCGACTTGGCTGATTGGCACTATGATTAAGTAGCAGATTAATTAAATGTTGAAGAACTTTGATTTAAAAATGTCCCCTTAACGCTTTTCAGTATTTCTAGGTAACAGGTTATCAGATGGAAAATTAGTAAAACTATGACTTAGCTACTTAATCTAAAAACATCCTCCAACGTCAAATTTAGTGGAAAAGAGTTTTGCTTTCCGCATATAATATTATTTTATTGTTAAAATATAAGCATATGTAGGTTGAACAAAGACTTTATTAAAATTATGTTCGTTGACAACTTTATTTTAGTGTTGATTTCTATACCTGAATCATAAAGGTATCAGATTTCGTCGTGTTCATAATCGGACTATTCCTCAACGTTAAACCGCAGTGGTAAGACTAAAGGAAAGGAAATACTACCTCAATTATTGCTTGTGTAGTTTATTCTTTTATACGGTTGAACGCACGGCTTGAGGACAATTTTAAAACTAATCGCTAATAATGGGCCGTTTTTGATGTTTCGGTGACATAATGTTTAAGATGGGATAAAGCTTTTCGAATATTCTTTTTTTAAAACTCGAAGCTATTGAAACCTTTGTTTGGACATATTTGTGGGATAATTCTTTTGCAGCCGAATGATGATCCGTCCTCTTTGTTGACAAGGATTTCGTCGTATCATTATATCTAATAGCGAATTATCTTTCCTATCTTTGAAAACTGATCTTATTTACTTTAAACATACGCAAGGATAAAGCTCTTTTAGGCAATACTGTTACATTTTTGGCTTGACAAAATTTTAGCAGCAGGTATATAAAATTACATTAAAATTTTTTTGTCGAATTTGAAGTTGCTCTTGCTAATGCTTTTAGCTTTTATTTGTATACAATTAGTATGCCGGCATGATAACTTTGTTCCAGAGGTAAAAACCTCTAATTTTTAACAACTGCTTATTTCAGTCATTATCGCATTTTGATTACTATCAGATAGAAGTAATATACATAGTTTCCGATACAACAAACATAATGTCCATTAATAACGACAATCTTAAAATCGCATATTTTGCCATAAATAATGTAATCAAATCAGCTGCTAGTTTATACTGTTGCTGACCCACCCCAACATACAAAAGTAACACTAAAACCAGTTAAAGCATTTTGTTTGTCGATGCTAATGTTGGTCACCTGTGACACCAACAAAAATAAATGTGGGATTATAAATAAAATCAAGTCCTTAGCCAATACATTATTCTGAGTGTTGTCCCAGTCTTTCGGTCGAATCTTTATTTTAATGAGTGGATGTTTTTGGTTTATTGTTATTTTTCTCTATCATTTCCGTTTATTACCCTAAAAAAGAGCCAATACTGGTTCCACCAGTTTTTTTGGGTTCCATAATTAAAAGGAGGTACGATTTTATAAACTGTAGGGTTATTTTAATTTTCCTCTTTTATTTATACAGGTTGTTTGGATTTATTGTTATTTATTACTTTCATTATTTAATTAAGTGCGTTTATTACTTACATTAATTCATTAAATGCGTCAATATAACCAATTTTAATAACAGCAGTTACCAATTCTTTGTTATTATGCATTGTGTATAATGCAATTTAATGTAATTAATCTAAATTGTCGATATTACCAGTAATTATTTGATCGTTATGTACGATACTGGTACTAAAAACAAAACAAAAAAAATAATGGAATGGAATCGATATTGCCATCTGCCCTTCAAGAATCAATTTAATACATTTTTCATCCAAATGCAGATGGTTCTTGTAAACCTACCATTATCCATCCAATATCTGTCGCATTGAGTTTGGTATTAATACCAGTCCATATAACGTTACAATTCATACAAATTTAAGAGCGCGCGTCATCAAATAATATACCGTTAACTCCAATAAATCACCAAATTGCGGGGGAGTTATGGACTTAATGTCCGGTCAGTTGCACAACTGTCACATAACCATCTACGACCCATTATTCCAATACATTATATGTCACCCCTCAAATATAAAGTTAGATCAAGCAGGGATCGACACGCGACAATATTCTCTCGAGGATAAAAGACCAATAGGTCAACATGTCTGGGGGAAATTCCAAAATATATTTTTGAAGTAATGGTTAATTGTTTTACCTTTTCAGTTAAGAGTAGAGTCCCCGATAAAAAAAACGGTATGACGCAGAGGTACTTTGGCCGAAGATTTTTTCTATCTTAACGAAAGAATTGTTTGATAATTTTGGTTTTATTTTAAAGATAATTATTAAGTTGAGGGTTCTCTATGGTAGTTTTCGTTTTTTTTTTCGTATTTTTTTTGTAATATTGGTATTTATATGACACATTTGAGCTGTTTACAACAGCCTACACCCGGCATCCGAAACAAAAATTTAAAAAAACGACAAATCATTATTTACAAAAAATTGTTTGTCGTCTAAATTTGAGGCAAGCGAAATTTTCATTGATAAATTTTAAACCAACTAAATCACACTCGTGCTCAGAAAACAGATGACCGGAATCTGTGCTTTGAATGGGTAGATTTGCACATCCGATTCGACGAATTTTTAATTTAATACACTCTTAATATTTGGGTACTTATACATGTAAGAGAAAATTTCAAATCATTATACACAATATTTTTATACCACAAGTAAGATTTTTTTTTAAATCAGCCTAAACCTGATGAAACCTCTCGTTTAAAATGTTTTCTTATTTTTTTGAAGGTACTTCGTTACACTCAGATTTATTTGTCTATTTCAAACAGCGATACAAAAATAAATAAATTAAAATGCGCCGCAGGCAAAAATCTGGAGGAAATTATTAAAAAAATTATACAGAAAATTCTTAAAAAATGATTGTTTGACGTTTTTTGTAAAATATATTTTGGATTGGCATCGCAGTCGCGATTCTTCAAAATTAAATCAAATCAAATTCTCGGCCTACAAAAAATCTGACGATTTTTAAACACAGGTTTACACTAACTGCTTTGTTTGTCCGAACTTATTTGTTGGGATTCCTTAAAATTTAGTTTCTTAATACTGTTCTAGTAAATAAAAATATGTCAATTTTATTTTTTGTAGGCAATTTTTCTGAAAAACCCCTTTTTTTATTTAAAAATGTATTTTATTAAGCTTATTAATTTTGAAGGTTTGTTTAACCTTCAAAATTTGAACATACAAAACCATAGATAGCAATGGAATATGTCGCTGTCACTATTCAGAAAAGTAACACAAATTCTGTCTTTCCTTTTACATGGTGAGAATTTTCGACACT
Source organism: Oxystoma pomonae (assembly GCA_963921995.1). Taxonomy (NCBI): domain Eukaryota; kingdom Metazoa; phylum Arthropoda; class Insecta; order Coleoptera; family Brentidae; genus Oxystoma; species Oxystoma pomonae. The sequence continues at coordinate 71,147,829 of OY998166.1, read as the reverse complement.
TTTTGATGTCTATTGGTATGCGTAGTAGCAATTTACCTCCGCCGAAAAACTAGTTCTGCAGAATATCTTTAAGATATAAAATTTACAAAATGTTATTAAAAAATGACACAGTTTCCCTTACAACGTTAGGATAAATATTAAGGACGCTGTGTTTTTATTATAAATGAGGCAAGGAGTAAAAATCGCCACTTTCCAGAATAGTGTCAATTATAGATGGAAAGGTGGCTAAAATTAAATTTAAAAAAATTGAATTTTTTGATATTTTTCACGTTTTGATGAAATAGTAGAAAAAAGTGTGTTGGGTTAGCTGCAAAGGGCGTTTTTAATACTCTGAAAGATCATATTACATCATTTCATTTTGAGTAAGTTCCATGACTTTCCATGACCACTTTTTTCCCTAACTTTCCACGAATTTCCAGATATTTCCAGAATGTGGATCCCTTGTTGCATTAAGAATAAAAATAGAATTAAACACATTTTTAATTTAATCATTAATCTTGGGCATCTTAATAATAACGCGCTGTCATCTTTCGAATAGATTTTATTTAACAAAATATAATAACAAAATGTTCGCCAATTTTCAAAAATATTCTCAAAATTAAAATATCATATAAAAATCTAAGGTTAGAAATAAGCACAAAGTCCGCATAAAGGTTGTTGTTATGCCTATTTCATTTACCTTCGCTCTTTTTGCTTAGTGCGCAAGCATAAGCACAGAAAACGTTATAATTTATTGTTAGAATTATGTTCTCACTTGACCAATTACTAAGAAGGCATTTTTACTGTCAATTATCAAATCATTACAATAAAGTCATAACACATAGGACAGTAAATTCATTTTACACATGAAAAGCTAACAATAAATTATAACATTTTATGAACTGCTAAACGGAACCGTTACACATTACCTAATGATATTAATAATGCAATGCACTCTACATTTCTAGTGTGTAGGTATTAAGATCAAAAGCAAATCATGATTGTGTTAACTAGAACCCAGTTAATAGACGATTATTCTTAAAGATCAAAAAAATATTTAGATTTATAACGATGCTATGCAGACGCGCATGTGTTTATTATTTCTGTTACAGAAAATAAAAGGAAAATAGGGAAACAAATAAATCTAATTTGTGTAGCTGTCTGCATTATATACGGATTACGCCTCATCCGAACATTTTAGTTGTTCACCGAAAACGAAATCGCATTTATTTTTAGAGATAAACTGGCGGTAGTTTATAAATTTTGTGCCTCTGCTGATGCAGAGTTTGTTATAGTACCTAGAGGTAATTTATAGGCTCGCGTCTAAAGGCGCGTGCATACTCATTTTCACCCGAAAAAGGTATTTATAAAATAATATACAGACTATTATGTAAACCAGGGCCGTAATAAAAATTTGTATGGGGAGAATAAAAATCTTCTCAAGAATATGTAGGCTATGCGTTTACCCCCTGCAACATAGGGTTTTTGTGCAATGATAGTACATTATAAACCTAAGGAGTAAAGTGGTACATTTAATCCCGAGACAAAAAGTTTATAGCCCTCCCTTCGGTCGGCCTATAATTTGTCGAGGGATTAAGCATCACTTTACTCCTGAGGTTTATATACGAAATATATTTATTTCTCAAAAAATCGCACTCTGTAGACAAACCGCCACATGTACCTTCGCTCTGTCTTTATGTCAAACGATAACATCCAGTATGCCGATACGCAGAAACATATGCGTCGCTATGTCAATAAATTTTACTTTATTTCCCTAGGGGATAAATTACTTTATACTTTATTCCCGCAAAAGCGGGATTAAATGGGTGAATTTATTCCCGAAAATGCATAAAAAATATTCGTACTCTACATTGATAATAATAAACAATAAAACCAGTCAGAATAGAAGTCGACAAATTATTAGGAAAACTGAACCATTAAGAAAAAATAATCAAAAGAAAACCATAACCCGGTATATATGGAACGATGTGTTTTTTAACTTCCGAGAAACCTTTTACGTAGCAAAATCGATTCAGATTTTATTAAAAACTAAAAACATAATAGACAAGCTACAAATGAGACAAGCAGACATGATTTTTATTTTAACCCAAATTATTATGTTTTTTTTTATTTTGACAAATATTTAGATTTCAGGCAGTTGAATTAATCAAATTCCTTATATATTTTTGTCGTTTTTGACTTTGACTAATTAACTGGTAAAAGTACGATAACCATTTGCAATCAATAAAAGTTTTTTAAGATATGACTAAAAAATATAATGAGTAATAATTAAAGGGTTGCGCAGATAAAGAGAAGGTAATTTTAAAAAAATCAATTTGTCAATGAAAATGTACTTACGCTTGAATTTCGGAAAAACTGCATTTTGGGCTAATTTGTGTTATACCAAGTCTCTCTCTTTTCTTAAGAATGAAATTTCAATTAATTTCCAAACTTAAAAAAATACTGAAGATTAATGTTTCTATACGATCCTGTAAAGAAAAACCACGCCAGACAATAATAATAATAAGATAGGGGAAAGAAATCCAAATGGGGCAAACTAAGTGATAATATAGGCACGAGCTGGGTCTCGCTTCCGTTTTTATAAAGCTGGAAACAGGCTGTTTTCATATGTGAGACTTCTGGATTCCAGAAATTTAAATAACCCGCTTCCGCCAGTAAAAATGACAAATGCGCTGGCTTATTATTTCATCTCCGTGGGGTGGGTTTAAGGCCGGCGTCGTCGTTTTTTATACATAGGTAAAAACAAGGCACGCATAAAAAATACATCACGCGCGCGTATGTGTATACGACGGCGTCAGTCAAATAAGGGCTTTTTGTTTAGGTTTTATATCCGCATCGGGGATGAGTGAACATAACCAGACTAGGCCAATTTTCTGGTTTATTTCCAACACATTTCGGTAAAAAAAATAAATGAAATAACATCAGAGAAAAATGTGATCGTAATTTTAAAACCAAACATGTAAGCTTCCCAACTAAATATAATCAACGCGCTATAATTTGAAAACGAAAATAAAAATAAATCTACCCGGATCAAATCATCACACATGCATAGAGAAACATGTATAAAACAGATGTAGGTACAAAGTGTTCAGAGCTTTATAGTTTTGGAGCCCTAAAAGTAGAAATATGGAAAAATTATTATAACGAAAAATGGCAAACAAATTTGCTGATAACTGATAATGTCAGGAACACAACATGATGAAGAAGAATGGCACATTTTTAACTTTAAAAAAATCTATTAAAAATAATTGATTTTTTCACATACAACTTCGGCACGTTTTTCTACAATTCGCCATAGCGTGCAGGAAAGTCTAACTTTCTGCACAGGTCAATAAATAATAAATAGTAGCTTGCTACAAAAACAAAAAAAAATTGTATAACATGCGTTGAACATATCAGTAGTAAGTATCTCTATTGGTGTGGCTAAAACGTTGTCAATACGGAAAAATTTTCTAAGGTCTGTAGAAAGTGCTAGAAAGCACGGATAGTCCCCCATACAATCAATTATTTTATGTTGAAAGGAAATGAAAATATGTCGAAAACTGTAACTTTTGAAAGATTTGAACCTTATGACAAAAATCAAATCTGAAAACCGCATATCAATAGCTGCTTTACTTCTAAAGTTATGATTTTTTTAATATATTTTAACGTTTTTTCAAATAACTAGGAAACTAAAGTTACAATTAAAAAAATATATTTTATCGCCCTTTCCCCCCCCCCCTTTAACTCTCCACCACCCGACCCAAAAGATAATCAGTTTATGGTCAGCCGATAGAGGATTTTTGTACCAAATTTCGTTAAAATAGATTAAGCCCTTCTTGAATTATCGTGTATACAGACAGACAACAGACCGACAGACTACTTTTTTTTTCGTCGATTGAGGTGTTTTGGAACCTTAGAAACTCATTTTTGATAAAATTAAGAAAAATCAAAATTTCACGATTTTAATAGTTCCCCATATATTAGTATGGTGGACTAAAAATCACAGGACTCTTGAGAGGTGAAATATTGTAGTCACCTTGATAATACCGTGTTGGGGTACGCACATAGATTTGTAATTTTGAAAATTGCTGCTTGACGGCTGTCAAAGTTGCCTAAATAATTTAAATAAGCCGTTAATAACCTTTTCTATTTTTTAACCGCCAAGGTTTTTCCTGTGATACAACCATCGCTTTACAAAAGAAATCAAACTCATACCCATTCATCAGACACCAATTTTTCTTAAAAATTTGTTGTAACCGTTGTTTAAAATATAAAAAGATAAAACAAAATGACGTCATTACAAATGGGTATAAGTCAAAGGACTATAATAGAGACATAAAGCTATTTGTAACTCATCGCGGTATACGTATCCGCATCTAGCGAGAACCAAGCACATTGATTTGTCAGAAACTTGTAGTACGTTCGAAAAGAGCAGATATATGCTAATTTAAGGTGTTTCTGAACGCAATAAGTGCTGAGATACGATACGGGTGCCGTAACGATACGTGATACCTAACGCATCTCAACACCTATCGCGTTCCATAACACCTTAGATTAGCATATATCTGCTCTTTTCGAACGTGGTACAAGTTTCTGACCAATTAATGTGCTTGGTTCTCGCTAGATGCGGATACGTATACCGCGATGAGTTACAAATAGCTTTATGTCGCTAATATTAGAATAAAAATTGGGTATCTACATTGGTCAAAATATCAAATTATAACAAACAAGCGTTTCAGTCAATTTATTCAGCACAAGAGATAAATTTTTAAAATTAAACACGGGATGTTTAAAAGGGCCGCCCTACATAGCAAAGCAACCTTAAAATAAATAATAAAACGACGGGCTCGGGCAATCGATATACAGAAGGTCGGCGCTCGCTAAGGGCTCCAATTTAACCCCGCTAAATCGCCTGCCTCCAACTGCGGTCGTTAGGAGAGCTTCACAGTCCAGAATCTACAAAAAAGAGAACAAAAAAGGCTGGTTTTCCAGAATGCATAGTCATTTTAGGGAGATAAATCTAGCTGGGTGTTTAACTAAACGACGCTGTAGTAATACTTAAGTGCGCCACTACAATTATTTTATAGGAAAATATAATTATTTTATTTTGAGAAAAAACATATTTTATTTAGGGTCGTATTCATAGCCGTTCCTCAAGGCTCTGCCCCTCAACTCATCAACCCAAGGAAGAAGGGTGCCCAGCAAACACGGTTCCCTCGGGCCTATAGTAAATCGGGCCATCGTCAGTTGCCGATTCTTGTCCGATTAAACAAAGTTACAATCGGACCGTCGTCGGCCCTAAAGCATATAAGGTTTGCGTTGGCATAAAGTCGACTATAGTAAATCGGGCCATCGGCAGTTGCCGATTCTCGACCGATTAAAGAATGTTCCTATCGGACCATCATCGGCTCTAAAGCAGATAAGGTTTGCGTTGGTATAATGTCGACTATAGTAAATCGGGCCATCGTCAGTTGCCAATTTTCGACCGATTAAACAAAGTTCCAATCGGACCATCGTCGGCCCTAAAGTGGTGTCGGCATAAAGTCGATTGTAGTAATGTGGACCTCCGTCAGTTGCCGATTATTGACCGAAAACTGAAAATCGCAATCTGACCAACATCGGGCCAGAGTGTAGTCGCCGATGCCGACAAACTGCTGACGTTGTCGACATTGGCCCGATTCAATGCCGACGATTTGTGTTTGCTGGGTGTCTTGGGAACGTCTATGAATCCGGTCCTTAATAATGATTTTTTTTTGTAAAGAATTTAAAACATACCAATCGCGCAGACACATTTCCGCGTCTTGCGAAGAGCGACTATGTCTCTCTCTCTCTCGTTTTAGGGAAGGATTTGTGGTCATTTCCAAAAAAGTCGCTTAGTATTTATCATATTTTATAACATTTTGCTAAAATTCAAATGTATGTAAACGAAGTATAAAAAGACGCTGTGTGAACCGAAAAAAAAAACCGCTGGCGGCACAAGACGCGCAAGTGTAAGGCAGCATAAAGCTTATATTTACTGTGCTCGCTACATTCTACTATTTTGCTTTCGTTCAGAAATTCGGCGTTCAAGCCGGAGCGCGAACGTATAAAGTAACCAGCTTGAGAATCAAGTCGGTTATGCTTTATGGATATAAAATTTCTGGGCGGGTATTAAAGGCGGGGATTATGAGAGAGCAACAAGTGCATTTTATATTTATGATCCATAAGCGCCGCCCAGCTGTCATAACCGATGCCGTGGCTGGTCTGTGCTCAAGCAGTTTGTCATATTCTGCGCCTGCCCGATAAATCCCTTCATATTTTTCGACCCCTCTCCTGCTTTCATATCTCATTTAATAAATATCTCGACCTATGCAGTCGAGGCGCTGGCGCTCTCCCTCCCCGATTCATAATACCGCGATGTATTCAAGACAACGGATGTATTCCGAAGTGCGGCGCTCGCTCGATAGTAAATATGTTAGTGAATGTGCTTTATTAAAAAGCCTGATTGCCAGTACATTACTAAACGGTAATACTTTGAGATTATGTGAGTTCAGTTAGTTGTATTTTTATCTTACATTTCATTTGACTTAGTTAAGTGGGCCAGTTAGAGTGTGCTGTTTACCGATATCTGAGATCTAGTTTTTATAGTCGCAAACCAAACGAAAAAGTATGCAGAAGCCGTTTGCAACAATGAAGTTAAAAAAAATGACATTTGGTAAAAAAATTGCATTGCATTTTAAATCGCGCTCAAAACCCCTTTTATTTTAGAAAAAAACTTAGTTGGTTTTTATTTATTATTGTTCCTTTCCAAAGTACAAAAGGAATTTTCTGTTATAAAATAAAACCAATGACTGAAAAACAAGAAAGTTTATTGGACACAGCGGAAAGTGAAGTCCACAAATCGAACAAATGCATATTTTTAGCTTTAAAAATATCAGTTTTACTTTAAAAGTTAAACTAACAGGGACGCGACATTGATAATAATCAACAAACAACTTCATGCCTTCAAGTATGGCAACAAACTGATTTTGAGGTTACGCATGATACACTTTGTAGACAAAATAATATTATTGGCTTCTTTATAAGCAACCTTTTTGTTTCAAAAGAAGTCCTTGCGTATTCATTTGATTAACCTTAAATACTTAAATTGTTAATTGAACCCCAAAGGTACATGTCAATCATATTGCTTGTATGATTACACCACATCTACACCCAACAACCTAACCCAGAAGTGATTTTTAACATATTCCTTTTTTTTCAGGTAACTTATCTGCTACGGTGCCCGTAGACTTATGCAAGGTACTCATGTGTCAACGATGTCAAGAACAATTCACTGATGTCCAGGAATATTTAACGCATAAAAGCGAATGCGATAAAAAAGCTATTAAACACGACGATCCTGATGCGCATTCAGATCCTGAAGATATGGTAGTGTCTGAGAATGATGATGACGACGAAGAAGCGGAAAGCATTGTAAAAGGATACGAATATATGCGCAGGCACAAACAAGACGCTGCCAACAACAACAACAGTGTTAATGAAAACACAACTGAAGAAAATTCAGATGATACTACATTGCCTCCAGCAGCACCTGGTCATGTTACATTGGAAGCTTTACAGAACACCAAAGTTGCTGTGGCACAGTTCGCGGCTACAGCAATGGCAAATAATCCTGATAATGAATCGGCATTACAAGAGTTGGCTGTTTTACAATCGACTTTATTTACCCTACAGCATCAGCAAGTTTTACAGTTGCAACTTATCAACCAACTTCAACACCAGCTGCAAATCGATAGAACCAAAGAAGACGATATAACTAATTCTCCCACACCTCCTGCAGAAAATGAAGGTGACAGTCCACCTTGTGCTGAATCACCGCAAACGACACCCACGAAAACAGTGTCCAGGGAACATTCGCCAATTCCAGCGCCACTCCCGACTACTCAACCAGAACCTCAACATCCGGTGAGTGCAACAACCGTTCCTGAAGTTAGGGTATCTTCTTCGTCAAATCAACCTTTAAATATGAATCCGATGTGTTCAATATCTTCCTCGTTAGCATCTACAATAATCACACATTCAAATGATCCACCATCTTTTGAAGAACCAAACACTTTAGAAATGTTGCAGAAAAGAGCCCAAGAAGTTCTAGACAATGCAAGTCAAGGTTTGTTGGCAACCAATTTAGCAGACGAGTTGGCTTTTAGAAGAAGTAAAGGCTCTATGTCTCCTTATGACTCAAAAGGAAGAAACGAACCGTTTTTTAAACACCGTTGTAGATATTGTGGCAAAGTGTTTGGATCAGATTCGGCCCTTCAAATCCATATCAGGTCACACACTGGAGAAAGACCGTATAAATGTAATGTATGCGGAAGTAGATTTACCACAAAAGGTAATTTAAAAGTACATTTTCAGAGGCATAACCAAAAGTTTCCACATATCAAAATGAACCCCAATCCAGTGCCAGAACATTTAGATAAATACCATCCACCACTATTAGCGCAACTTGGACAACAACCTTCTTTATCCCCAGGAGGTCACCCTCATCCGCCTTTAGGATTTGGTGCTCCACATTTCCCTCCTACATCGTTATCGTTATATCGCCCGCCAATGCTACCTCCTCCAGAATTGGTAAATCACCGATTGCAACCACCTATAACTCCACCTCAAAGGCTGTTCCCACCCCATCCTATGTTCATTAAAAGAGATGAACAGGAAGTTCCTGCTGATTTAAGAAAACCTCAAAGATCTCCTCCGCTAGAACGCCAACATCTTATCAAAACTGAATCTGAAGAAGAACAAAAACAAGAACCTTCACCTGAAAGATTAGATAGGGTACAAATAACACCAAAAGAAGAGCCAAGTCAAGAAAACGAACTAGAACAGGAACCAGAGAGGTTTAACACACCGCAAAACTTCGACGAGTGTAGCAATGATAGTAAATTAAGTAACGAAGAAAGGGCTCATCAACAAAGTCCTGGAAATAGGTCGGATCACAATATGCAAGATGAACCGGAAAACTTGTGCAATAGATCAAATTGTTTAACAGTTCCGCTTAGCATCTCTACTGGACAGAGGTTACACCCTAACTTTTCTTTTAGACAAGCTGCCTCGCCGCCAAGCAGCACGTCATCCGGAAGTTTAGGAAACTTCCCAATTACCTCAATGCCAGACATTACGAAAGATCCTTCAATATACACCAACCTTTTGCCAAGACCAGGAAGTAATGATAATTCATGGGAGAGCTTGATAGAAATCACAAAATGTTCAGAAACAAGTAAATTGCAACAACTAGTAGACAATATTGAACACAAATTAAAAGATCCAAATCAATGCGTCATTTGCAATAGGGTGTTATCTTGTAAAAGTGCACTTCAAATGCACTATAGAACTCACACAGGGGAAAGGCCTTTCAGGTGTAAAATATGCGGTAGAGCATTTACTACAAAAGGGAATCTCAAAACACATATGGGAGTTCATAGGGCAAAGCCTCCCATGAGGGTTTTACATCAATGTCCTGTATGTCATAAAAAATATACAAATGCTCTGGTGCTTCAACAACATATTAGGTTACATACAGGGGAGCCTACTGATCTCACTCCTGAACAAATCCAGGCCGCAGAGGTAAAAGACTTTCCACCTGGTTTTCACGGGCTCCCAAATTCCATGCATCCATTCCTGGGCCAGGGATTTTCATTACCTGGCTTGTCCCCTTTAGGCAATCCACATTTTGCATTTAACATGAGGTTTGATAAAGATGGTCGATCAGAGCATGAAAGTATGGATGACGATGACGATATGGACGATGATGACGACATGTTAAGCAATTCGGAGAATCAAAATATTCATTCATATATGCAATCCCCAACTGAAAGCAACAATCATATCAACCAAAACTCAAATTCCGAGCTTCCAACCGACCTTAGACAGGAACTTAGGTCGGAAACAAGGGAAAATGAACTTAACTGTTCGACCGAAGATTTAAGTGCTACTGAGAGAAACACATCAACACCTCACAATTTTCAGAATGGTGACAAGTCGCCTACAAGGTCTGGAGAACTGACCAGTCCAGAAAGTGCAGAGATGCAGTCTCCTCCCATCAGAATGTCCACACCCGTCCAGGTGAGATAATCACCCATATTATTAAGGCATATTATAACTAAACAAGTCATTCTCTCATCTACTATACTTGAACTAAGAATATTCATTAAAATGATCTAATTTAAATATTACCGGTTAAAAAATATATACATTTTTGTCTTCCAAAGCAATATACGAGTATTTTATAAGCAAACAAAGTTATGTTTACGAAGCTATTAAATAATAATGCATTATTAATTTCAGATTCCTCGTCCACCCTCGTCTCAACGAGCTAACAGTCCCACACCATCTGAAAATAATTCTATGGGCGCCCTTGATCTCACCCCGAAACAACCATCTAATCCAAGCAGACCGAATACAACCAGTCCTGGTCTAAGTCCCAGTCCCGCACCAGCACCTTCGTTATTTTCAGCTTTTGGAATCTTACCTCCGCAAGCTAATCAACCACTCATGACGTCAGCTTTGAGCTCTTTGACTTCTTCGGTGCTAACTTCCACATCGTTTAGTCCGTTAAGATTGGCTGTGGGGCCGCCTGGTATCTTAGGTATGCTATTTTCAGTTAACAAGTATTTTAACCAGAAAACAAACAAATGTGAATCTAATAATGATTAGTCAATAAGACATTAAACTACTCGAATCTTCTAAGCCCCTGGAGAGTTAAAAACCAAACATTAAATATATTACAAAATGAAGGGAATTAAATATATTTGAAATGGTAGCCTTACACAGAAAAAGCAATTATTTTGATAAGTAGCAACTTCTGTCAGTGCCATATCATCCCATCAGAGTGTAATACTTTATTTAATTTATTCCATAAAAAAAAACCTATAAGCTCAGCCTAATGACCCATTTTTTTAATATAGGCCGCGGAAATACAACATGTAACCTATGTTTCAAAACATTCGCCTGCCATTCTGCTTTGGAGATTCATTACAGAAGTCACACAAAGGAAAGGCCGTTCAAGTGCACCGTCTGTGATAGAGGATTTTCTACTAAGGTATGATATTTTGCTATAAGATTGCGGTTTTTATGTACACAGAAAAAATATTTGAGTAATTTTTTCAATTGAGTTGATTAACTAAAAATTGTGTAGACCTATTAAACTTCTTTGGTAGCCTGCTCTAATACATAAAAATAAATACATACGAGGTCGTAAACTATAGGAAACAAATTATTGCCTGCAACTTAAACACTATTAACGATAAAGTTAGAATTATTAGAGGTATCAGGTACTTTTGTGGACACAAATAATGTCACAGATCCCAATTTTTAAACCATAATTGCAGCTAAATTACACAAATATAACCACTACGTTTTATTGTTTTGTTTGACTACAATTTCTAATTTGTTTAATAGTTCCTTTTTTTATAAATACAAAGGCAACGGTATTGTGTAAAACATGCTACGCAGCTGTGATGGACATCAGTAAGATTAACAAACCTAGACATAAATGAATCGACGGGCGTCTTTCTTAAAATCTTTGTATTGTAATAGCAATGAAGAATGCCGACGATGCTGTTGAAAGCTATTTTCGGCCATTGCGATGAATAATATCGTTTATAAATAACGCCAAAGTTCACGAAAGTCGCGTCGTGAAGAAGAAATGCGCTATTTGCTCGGTGCGGATTTTTAATCGAAAACGAATATAACAGCCGCTGCAATAAATATTAAATAATTGCGATCAAAAATAAACTGTCGCGATAAAGCAAATTTTTCAGAATCCGTCTGCATTTCCGAGCCACACGTACGAGTGTTTAATGATGGCAATGTAAAAAACACATTTTTACGAGAAAAAAAGCGAAGATTCTTAATCAAAAATAGACTACTTAGAAATTCGATATAAATTATAGCTGGCGCACTGCCAACGGTTAATTTGAGAAGTTTCCAACTCTATTGTGTCGACGAAATTAGACCAAATGTTTTAATCACATTCCGGATCTATAGGTATAATAAACACCCGGCTCTCAATAAAAAATTGGTATGCCGTCAATTCATGAAAACTTTAGAAAACTGTCGATTTAGTTTATCGTTAACAAAATTTATTTACACTTACATAATGACTAGAATGAGCACATCTGCAGTCTTTGCCCTAACATGTCTTCATGTTCATCAGAATTTTAAGTGATGACGAATCGTCAGTGCTATTAAGTCCACTGGATTGGTGCAGCAAGTTTTCCAGTTCATCTTTTTCGTCAGCACTTTCTCCTCCTCCAAAAAAAAAAAAATACAAAATAAAACATGTCGAAAACGTTTAAAAACAAAAACAGTCAAAGTAGGGTTATGTTTATTATTGAGATTTGGTAGCAATCTATTGAAAAAATCGAACACGTAAACAAATCGCACACACGCAAATATTTTTTTGGATTTATAAACGCTCGGGAGCGGTTTTTAAGCATATATCACAAACGTTATAAGTCAACAGCCTTCCCAGATAGCACAAATTGTCCATTGTACAGCCATTTTTTGTCCAAACACATCCATCCATTGGACAAAGGTTTTTCCTGATACAGTGGATGACAAAAAAACTGAGTCCAAAGGACTTCCAATTTTGATCCATAAAGAACTGCTTTTTTTCAGATAGTTTTTGGATATCCAATGGATAACGATTTTTCTTAATTGGTCCATCGGATCCGGCGGACATCCATTTTGTATCCTGCAAAAGTGAAGTACATTGACTAAACATTATCAAAAAAATCTATGTCACTAGCGCTTGGCATAGTTGGCACATTAATAAATATGTCTTTTATCCGAACTGTTTTGGATATCCAATGGATCATGTTTTTTCTTATCCATTATCAACAATAATATTTCTCTCATATCTAGCCGAATCATTTGTATATTATAAGTAAGTTTTTTCATTATTTTAGACTAATTGGTATTTTGTATGTATGAACTTAAATTTTGAAAATATCGCCACTTTTGACTAAACTGTCCCGTGTACTAAGAAAATTAGACCAACGGATATACATTATAATTATTAATTTTTTCCAACAATGAACCATAAAGATACTACTATAACCATTGGATTTAGTATAGTAAGGTGTCCAACGTTTTGACAATTGTATTAAAATTTCCTACAGATTTGGTTGTCCAATATACTGCTGCATTGACAGAGTTGTGCTGTCTGGGTTTTTGTTTTTACAAATTAAGTGATGGTGTCAAACCAAAATTGGCATAAAACTTAACTTACAACTATATATATTTAACAATATTTTTCTTCATGTATTCGAAAGTTGGGCAAAAAAATTCCCCAAGAATATACATTGTAAATTAATTTAAGGCGATTTTCAGCCTGGAATGATTCTTAATTAATATTACTAACCAATGCATTTCAGCGACCCATTTCATTCATTTATGATTATTGAGTGATGGGGGATATGACGTCACCAATACCAAAGATAAATCATTCTAGGCTGAAAATCGCTTTTAGTATTTACGTGCATGAGTTTGATTTAACCCCGTTGTTTTCAGAACTTCACTTGCGACTGTAACAAGCAGAGGCGTATCCAGGAGGATACCACTAACCCTAAAACCACCAGTAGTACAACCAGTCCAAATACTTGGAAAGGCCCTAACTGGACACTTCCCTCATCCCACAACATCCCCTCGATATTCCCTTTACCGATGACCCCAGGATACGCCTCCACTTGGATGCAGTTTGCGGTAAGCGTCAATAACATCTCTTCACCATAACATTAATCACACATATTATATATAACTTGCTTTTTTTTAAAAAAGTAACGAATTTAACATATTGTGTCGATGTTGCTCTTAAGATCTAATGAAGGTACAGACTAAAACTTTAATTTAAATGAAATAAAAAAAATATACATCTTTTCGTGGGCAGGAGGGGTTTCCGGTTTTGTTTTTCCCTTATTTTACTTTAATTATAGTGTCATACATTCATTTCGAGAAGCTATCGTTATTCGTTTTTTAGGTTCGTTTACTTCTAGGCCACTTTTCCATATAAAATAAAAAAAAATTAAAAAGTACTTTTTTAGTTTATCAGAAAACACTTTTTTTTCTTTTATCATATTAACAAACGTTCCTTTACTGTAACATGTTCCACCATCTTTCTCATTGCGTTTTATCTGGAAAACGGTTTAGTTTTATAATTTGCTTTATTTTCTTTCAGGGTAACATGAAACAACACATGCTCACCCACAAAATCCGTGACATGCCTCCGCACATGTTTGACAAAAGCTCCTCAGCAATGAGCAGTGAAGACTCTACGTCGCTCCCGCCAACCCTTCCTCCAAATTTACCCCCGAATCTGCCTCATAGGGAGCAATCAAACGACACCGAATTACCTGTGCAGCCCCCACCTCAGGTATGATATTTTATTTATCCATTTTAATCGATACAACTTTTTTGTCCTGTGAGTGCACAGAATACTTTGGGGAATTGGGTCAACTTATATTCACACCACGCCACTTTAAGAGCAAGTTTCAATTGCTAGAGGACTAAATAAGTGTCCCTGAAAACTTTTTAATTTGGTGTATCAAATGTGGGATTGGGGTGTTAGTTCGTACCAAAATTCCCCCTACTTTTACACAGTAAAAGACAATAAAGTTTTAAAAGCTGTAATATTTTTGATAAGCCAGAGTGTAAAAATAAAAGCAAACAGATTATCATCATTTAAGCGTAAACCAACAACATCCTACTTAGTCATTTTTGAATAGTTTCACCCTAAACAATTTAAAAGTAAAATTCTCAAAATAAAATAAAACCAGATTAGAATACAACTCTTACGTTGTAACGCCGAAATAAACTTTCTCATAGACGGAGAGCTGTTGGACTTGAAAATTCAACGATAAGACCTCCGGCTGAAACTTTGTAAGGTGGTTGGGTCATCTGCAAGGATTTGACTCAAAGCCTCTGCATAAGTGACGTCAGACGCCTCAAAGTTGCAAAAAATTGTGCAAAAAACGATCTTACCTCCGGCTGAAAATTTGCATGGTAGTTGCCTAGAGGTCACAGAACTATGCAAATCGTCAGACACTGCTAAAGGGGTGTCAAAGTTGTAATTTTTTGATGAAATTTCCTCCATCTTACCTCCGTCTGACGTTTTAACATATTACTTCGCAAAATATCCTTAGTACATTTTGTAATCGTCAGACGAAATACTGCTGCGTTTGTCCGCCATGTTGGATTAAACATGGCGGAGAGAGGTATTTTCAAAACTACCTAACATTTTTATTATTTAACCGATTTTCTTCAAATAAATTTTGGTTAACTCGCGCTGAAATGCACTTTTATAAACACTATTAATGCTTTGATTTTTCGATGTTCCTATATCAAAAATACTTTTTTTTCTAAAATTCGCCGTTTTTTTTCGGATTTTCCAAAAAACTAGAAGTTTTACAAAAAAATATTTTATACAAAAAACATGCGCATTTTTAAGATATATTTACGCTGGTTACTACTTTAGCTTTGGGTTCTGTGGTTCTGGAGAAATACGCAAAAAAGTGTAATGAAAGTAAAACTCGTGGCATATCGGACAAAGCGTTTTTGTTTCTCACTTCATTACGACCAGGCCTCCAATGTCTAATGGAGAATCCAGACACCTACAGACCTGTTTCATCCTTATTAGGAATCATCAGGGAGTCATAGGATTATACCTGGCAGTTGAAGCTATACAGTGACCATGCACACCTCTAAGGATGAAACAGGTCTGTAGGTGTCTGGATTCTCCATTAGACATTGGAGGCCTGGTCGTAATGAAGTGAGAAACAAAAACGCTTTGTCCGATATGCCACGAGTTTTACTTTCATTTTTATTTGCGGACACGAGATTCATTTTGTTGTTTTTTAAAAAGTGTAATGGTTACAGTGAGCGTCGCTCCATCCGTGTCAGTTTGAATATAGACAATCTAGCAGGCCATGCCAAAACTTATCAATAAAATAATCATTCACTCCGTTTATACGTACCTAAAACCGCTTTTATAACAACATAAAATCGCTTTCTCCGAGGGTTTATACATCCTTCATTAAATGTCGTTAAATATGTCAGTTAAAATAAAGCAACTAAGTTGACACAGTTGCGGTCCCAGGGGGGCGGGAGGGGGGGCGACCCCTTTGCTCCAGAAAAAAGTAGACAACAAAGATTCTGCTGGTAACCTTGAAGTCTTTGGAGAAAAAACGAGAAATTGTAGAACGTTCCTTTAAAGCAGGGTTGGAAGAAACCCGGGATTTTTTTTACATAAAACCCAACCCACTGGGTTTTTCTGGGTTTTACAAATGGGTTTTATTGGGTTTTTTATGGTTTTCTTTTTAAATTATATACAGACTTTAGTTCTTCTTTAAAATTAGGACTTATTCTCGCGATCGCTTATCAACTATAAAATACGACATAAAAATAGGTGGAATACAGAAATCGATAGTTTGTTTGTTAATAAATCAAAGCAGTTTTGGTTTAGTTTGACAAGGGCTTTTTTTATATACTTAATATAAACAAACCTTAAGAAAGTTATTGTTGGAGTTACTACACTGCAAGTACCTGCTTACTTAGTATGACATGCTAGTATACGATTCAAGTTTTCGTTTTTTTCGAGGTTATTAACTCTAAACCATTTTTTTAAAAGGAAAATGACTGAGGTTTTAGAATCCAGTAATAAAAGTAGAGTCTGCAAATACTGAAACAGAATCGAAAAAATTAACTAAAGTCGTTTCTAAATAAGATAAACTGTTTGATTAATTCAAAACACATATTCTTGAACTTTTATTGGGAGAAGTCAGTATTTGGAAACAATATTGTTCGGAAGTAGGCAAAAGCTTAAATCAAAACATACCTGATAACATTTTGAGGCAATAAACAAGTGTGGCATAAATTGCGGCGCTATAACACAGTATATTTACGGTATTAGAGTTTAATTTTGTGTTAAAAGTGGCATTTGTAGTGTCATTTTCTTAAAAAATTTTCGCCTGCTGCGCTTTGAAACCCTTGATATACCTACAATTTTAGTTCATTTTAAATTAAAAAATGCATTTTTAAGTGCAATTTTTTATGATACCGTTGATACTCACTCCGTTTAATTTAACTCAAAAATTGCATTTTTAATGTAATTTTCTCAAAAATTTTTGGCGTATTTAAACATTTCTTAAAATAAAAAATGTATGAAATGAACAACAATCCCCCCCCTAGATTTGAGGTCAAATCCGCGCTTGTAGTTACTAAGTATTTGCATATATAGACATGTTCCTCATAAAAGCTTTGCTTTTATCCTAGTTTTTTTTTCGTATCGAAACCGCCCCCCCCTCCTTTTCAAATGGCTGGGATCGCCACTGGTTAACAACAGATGTTTCGGTAAAACCAAGTTTCAGTACTTCTTCAGGTTGAAAGCTGAAGCGTTTTTCAGGTGTTTTTAACGACCCTAAAATTGATTTTAAAGCGATAAATGCATATTGCTTTCTTTAAGTTAATTAAATTAACTAAAACAGGTAAAATTAAAAATTTTCAAATTTTTTTAAAACCCCCGACCAACCGCATATTACATTAGTTTCAAGCGTTAATAGAAAAATTCGAGCTGCTTATAAATACGGACTTTCGTTTAATTTAAACAAATAAGAGTTGGTCTCTCAGTGGCGTGCGAAAATAAAAAAAGCCTTATAGGCAAAAATACGGATTTACCATTTTCGGCGTGTACACAATAAAGAATGGAAATTTTAATTTACTCAAGGACCTTTGAGTGAAAAATATATCACTGAAAATTGAGTGAGTCACTCAAAATAGTCTAAAGTAACTCAGTATCTACGCATGACGTAGTCAAAACCCTTTAAACAATTGAATTTTGAAAACGCATGTATATGGTTGCATCTAAACCAGCTTTAAGTTTTTTGCGTATTACTGGAGAACCGCTTAACCCAGAGCTAAACCAGTATTTAGGATAAATACATCTTGAAACTGCACATATCTTTTGTATGGAATATTTTTTGTAAAACCCGCAGTTTCTTTTAGAAAATCAGGAGAAAAGTTGAAAAGAAACGGCGAATTTTAGAAAATAATCTATTTTCGATAGGTATATAAACATCGCAAAACCATATAGTATTAATAATGTTTACAGAAGAACAGTTCAGCAGAAGCTAATTAAGTCGGTTAAATAATAAAAATGTTAGGTAGTTTTGAAAATAGCCCTCTCCGCCATGTTTGATCCAACATGGCGGAAGAACGCAGTATTTTTTCCTGACGATTAGATAATGTACTAAGGATGTTTTGCGAAGTAATATGGTAAAACGTCAGACGGAGGTAAGATGGATAAATCTAGGTAACGTTCACTATGAATAATTGCGAACAATGCTAGATTATACTCAAACCATTACAATTTTTTGCGTATTACTTTAGAACCGCTAAACCCAGAGCTAAAGTAGTACCCAGCGTAAATTCATCTTAAAAATGCTTTTTGTATAAAATATTTTTTTGTAAAACCCGTAGTTTTTTAGAAAATCAGAAAAAAAGTCGAAAAAAAACGGAGAATTTTAGAAAATAATTTATTTTCGGTATAGAAACATCGTAAACTCAAAGTAGTAATAGTGTTTATAAAAGTGCACTTCAGCGCAAGCCAACCAAAATTTATTTGAAGAAAATCGCTAAAATAATAAAAATGTTAGGTGGTTTTGAAAATACCCCTCTCCGCCATGTTTGATCCAACATGGCGGACGAACGCAGCAGTATTTTTGTCTGATGATTACAAAATGTACTAAGGATGTTCTGCGAAATGTTATGTTAAAACGTCAGATGGAGTTAAGATGGATAAATTTTCACCAAAAAATGACTTTGACAGCGTCTGACACCCCTTTAGCAGTGTCTGACGATTTGCATAGTTCTGTGACCTCTAGGCAACTACCATGCAAATTTTCAGCCGGAGGTAAGATCGTTTTTTTTGCACAATTTTTTGCAACTTTGAGGCGTCTGACGTCACTTAGGCAGAGGCTTTGAGCCAAATCCTTGCAAATGACCCTTCCTGATGGTTCCCCCATTTTTGAAAATGCTACTAAAGCGTAAAAACTAAAAAGTTGTAACTGAATCCCCTTTATTTTGGCGTGTACAAAGAATTTATAACATTTTTGGGAGGTTGTCTTGATTTTCTTCCTTCTCCAGCTTGCATTTTCCTATAAGGAGCTTAGGAGTGCCGCCATGCTGGACGAAGACGCGCTCATGTTCACAATGGTCCAGGATTTTTTTCTGTATCTCAAACCATAGTGCAAGAACCAATAATTGTGTTACTAATTCCAATATGTAACAATATGTGTATACATTTTTCAGAGTATAACTCCGGTGTCGACGCCCAGTGGCCACAACAGTCATATCGCCGCGATGCAGAATCAAATCAACGAACAACAGCAACAGTTACATCATCAGGTGGAGCAGCAAATCAAAAGGGAGTCGACGGAGACGGACCTACCGTTACCGAAACGACCACCCAGTAAGTCTACTTTGTGTTAATTTATACTATCAAGTGAATAATGCTTACAGAGCTGCGCGTAGTGCCAAGGCACGTTCATTTTTGTAACGTGTCATGTGGCCAGCACTAACAATTTGAGGGCTAAGCGACGAGTATACATACAGGATATCTCGATATTCGCACTTTACCGAAAAAAAAATCGTTATCCAAAAAACAAAATGTTTAAAAAAATAATGACGTATATAATGATAGATTATTTTAAAGTTGTATAATTATATTGATATCTATTGCATATATACTGTTGTGTTTTATCCTTATGAAATTTATTAATAGAATTTAATAGATAAAACCCTATATAGTAGGTAATTATTGTTAGATTGTTATGTATGACAATGTCCATACTGCTTATTGTAGTCAAACGGAAAATAAAGTTCTAGTCTATTCTATTTTCCAAACTTGGCAAAGTGACCCTCCAAAAAAATAATGAAGTTTGATCTAAAACGACTAGATATACGCTTTGTGGAAAGAAATAGAAGTATTTATTTTAGGGAGAGCTATTTTGAGATAACCTGTATATTACAGACAATCGCAACAACACAGATGCATAGTACATTATTTTACAAATTTGGTGGCTGTAAGGGCTTACTTTCTTCCCTGGGCGGCTTTAAGAGCAACAAGTTATTAAAGAAATTGTTAAAAATAAATGGTATGAAGCAAAATATATTAAATTTGTTTATATATTAAACCAACAAATATAAAGAAACAGCCAAATAATTTACTGTGCATTAAAAATTCGTTAATACCTGATCTCGAATGTAAATAATAATCTACTCAAGCTATCTAAAAAAACTAAAAAGCTCATCATTTCATATTTTCGTACTATGTGTTTTGCTTGAAGCACTAACCTAAGCTAGGTTGCGGGCTAACATGTGTGTGGTGTGCTTTTCGTTGCAGGCTTGCAGTCAAGTAAACACTTATGCCATGTGTGCAATAAGAACTTTTCGTCCAGTTCGGCCCTGCAGATCCACATGCGCACGCACACCGGAGACAAGCCTTTCCGTTGCACAGTGTGCCAGAAAGCTTTCACCACCAAGGGAAATTTAAAGGTATGTATGCATTTATACTGCTGGTAAAGATTCATGCTTTTAGCTTTACTAACACTGGGATTTGGCACGCAACTGTCTGGTCTCCATGGTTATAGTCCGTGATATCCTTAGATTAATGGACTGGGCTTAATCGATTACCTCTAAGGAATGCATTTATAGAAATCAATTAACCTATACCTGCTATTAGTTTTAGCACGACTATGGAAAAGTCAACGGACTAACAATCATATGAAATCTTTTTACCAAAAACAACTTTAAAATCAATATTTAAGTTATTTTTATTTTGCTCGCATGGTTTATGTATCATATACTGCGAAATATTGTGATCGATATTTTTCGTTATGCATAATAGTAGTAAAGTGACTAGTTGTCGTGACAACCTGCTTAAGAAAAAAATTAACGGTGGGATTTACTAAAAGGGTTTAGTCTATTTTCGAACGGTCCTAAGTTTAAGTGAAATTTCTGGTTTTAAGCACTTTAAACCAACCATCCTTGAGTTTTGGACATAATTTGATTTATAAAAAGAATTTTAATAAATTTGTTTATTGAATAATCATCTTAAGACAATCTTTTGTTGGATTTAAGAAGAAAGTTTCAATTTAGAAAAAAAGAAAATTAAAAAACTTAAACCCACGCGGGGTTGAAATAGTAAACACTATGTAGAACAAATTAAAATTGGGATTATATGTCACTGTAATTAAAACTTACCCTTGTTAATTAATTTTTCCAATTAATACCTGATGTCACACAAAGATTTAGATGGGTAATAATAAAAAAACTTAAATGCAAATTTGTTCACATTTCTGTCACTGCCGAAATGTCAGTTTAAAAATATTAGTGCTGTGTTCAATCATAAAGAGCAAGTTCGGATCTTTTACCTCTGCTTGCACCTTGGCTTGCACCAACCTCTACTGATGAAAGCTACAGCTTTAAAATGAGAGCTTTAAGTAAGGAAAGTTTTCTTGACTGAGCTTTTAGATAACGTCAATGTTTGAATTTCAGTTTGTAAATAAATTAATATAGTTGTTTTGGGTTTTTTTGTTTGGTATATTTTTCGTGCATAATCAGTGACCTTCACTTATGTGTGTTTTGCCTCGTAGTGCCCTCATAAATATATTTTTTGTGCTGAAAACGGGTTCAAAATATGGCGTTTTTCTGGACAAAATTGGAGGTATTTTATTGATTAATCAACAACTTGGGATATTAAATAAGGTAAATTAATCCTTGTTAAAACGGTTACTTAGGGAAATTATGAACGAACTTATTACCAATTGCCACAAAACAATCCTTTCTGGGGGTTATAAATTTAAACCACCCCCCAGAGGTGGTCTAAAAAATCGCCAATTTTATAACCTCAAACACAGAATATGAAGTTATTATGTGCCAAAATTTTGGCGTATTAACCATTTGCCATTTTGAAGCTTGTCAAAAAAAATTACTTTTAGGGTATTTTCTTCTAAAATATGGTATTTATTTTCACAAAAAAGCAGTTTTTCAGTGGTATTTAGCAATAAAAATACAAAATAATCAATATCTTTGTGTCTTTTCTGTATGGGTAAGTGTTTTTTGAAAATTGGTTTTAAAATTAAATGCCCACCACAGGTGTAAATATTTAGACCTGTGGGGGGTACTATTTTAGATCTTAGTAAATCCCACTGTTAATGCCTAGCGGATGTCGTAGAATAACTGGAATTGCCTTACTGTGTGTACGAGTATAACCAGCAAAAAGCTGTTTTTCAAATTGTAAGATTAAGACTTGACCATAATTATCAAACTGATTTTTTTTTGCGTTCATGACTGTTAGAACCCAAATCTAAAAATGAACCCTCTACAAATTTTAATTTTTGGTAATTCTTAAAACCGTGTAAGTACCTCAAAATCTATTTAAAGGAGTCCACGCTCCCAAGTAATCCGTAAATACTTTTGTCCATATTTACAGGGCCTTAACATCAATCTTTATTTCAGGTGCACATGGGTACGCATATGTGGAGCAACGGGGCGTCCCGGCGGGGACGTCGTATGTCACTCGACCTCCCCCCCATCCCCATGACGCCCAAGGATTCCGAATTTCTGCAGCGGAGGCCCGACCTTTTCTATCCATACCTTCCAGCTCCTTTCCTTAATGGCATGCAACAAAAGGTAGGAATTTATACAAGGGTGCAATCAGACCACGTTCTAATTTTTTTTTCTCAGCCCACCTGAAGACGACACAAAGATATCATCCTGCTTTCTTTATTGATTTTTTTGATGGGTGACATTTGGGGTTATATTATTTTTGCATAAATATTTGTAATAAAAGTTGTATTTGTTCATCATTTCTTTTCTTCTGGCCCTAATTAAATACCCTCCCAAGTAACAATTTGTCGACGCAACAACGTTTCCAAACGCAACCACAACGTTGCGATGTGACGTTGTAGGAAACGTTTTGCCAACCCTATTTTACACCAATTTGGTAAATACTTTTCGAGTTGTCTCAACGTTGCTCGCAACCTTTGGTATGCATCCAAGTCAAGAAATGACTAAGATGACAACCTTGTCTGCAGCGCCACCTACAATAAGCTATTTGTTAGAAGTGCGCCAGAGGTGTTTATTATCGCCCAAAATATAACCTTTAGTCAACATTTTATATTTTTTCTCCACCAAAAATCATCTATCATAATATTCAGAGTAATAATAATCAATATTTTTCAAATTAATAATCATGAACAAGATGTACGTTTTTAAGGCTTTCTGTACACTAAAATCGGAAACGCAACTTAGTGTACTGTCAAATGTGATATTTTTAGGTCCAAAAAAAACGCGGGACTGAAATATATGGCAGATTTGGAAAAAAAGTTATTTTTTTTAAATTTTATATAAAACCAAAAATTGTTGCAGAACTACTTTTACGTCTGTATACAACTAAATTAGTGATTTAACAGTAATAACACTTACGAATTGCTAGGAAAAACTAATAAAAGACTCCTAACGCGTTTTTTTACATTATTGTTTGACAATATGGCTTCAAATTAAAAAGGTGATTGCAAAAAGCAACATGGCGCTTATCCGTCGTTTCGTACTTACCGTTTGTCAACCAAAAAACGTCCTTTGGTAACAGGTTCGACAGCTGCTTCACCAAAATGCGCCTAATGTCAACGTACCAAAATCTTTTCCTTGGGTGACAGTTGACAGACTGCCAAATTTCATCTGTCCGCGATTTAAAAAAAAAATGTTTTTTGCTCGATGGTTTTTGCCAAATAAAAAAATGGACCGGAGCTAGTTTAAGGTAGTCCATATTTTGGAAATTGACAAAGTGGAGCCTGTTCCACATTCATGGGAAACGAGGATCACCTCTATTCGCCGTCACCTTTGAGGTTGTTGAGAAGACTTTAGTCTGATGGTACCGGAGCTCTGCCCCTGAAACCAGTACCTATCCGTGTGTTGTAAAGGAAGATTTTTACTTACAGCTGATAATACCCTTGATAAAACTCAACAAGAAAGGCAGTTACAGAGGCTGCCGGTGTGAATAAAGTTATAAAATCCTAATCTGGACCATCAAAGCAATACCTGCAAGAAAATCAGATTCATTCCCAGAAAAAGTTGGTAAAAACTGTTGTAGGCTTAACACAGAGACAGAGCCACACAACAAGGAGAAAGTTCAGAAACACTATATAATAAAGTCCCACACGCACACCTGATGATTGTAACAAAAGTCCAGATGTTCTTGACAATCTTAACGTACTTTGCAACCTCATAGCTGCATGTAAGTACTACAACTTTACTGGTTTTCTTTTATTTTTAGTAAACACCCAGTATCCATCCGTTTGATTTTTATTGACGGTAAACTGTCAAGGCTTAAATGACAGATTCATATGGGATACAGTCGCATTAAATTTTGTAGGTTAATTTTCTTTAAAACAATAACTTCTCTTATGTCATTATCTCCCAACATGAAAATTCTCCGATAAACCTTTAATCATGATTAACACGAATCGGGGTTTGAAATGGGTCTTGACAAATAAAGTTTCAATATAAAACATCACATATTAAACACCGATTCTCTCAGAATTTTTGCTTTATGAAAATTAAAAGCAGAGCTTGTTCAGTCGTGGAAATTTTATATTAATTAATTTAATTTAAAAATTGTCCGAGTACTGCTTTCTTGTTTAATTTGACTTAACTTTTCTTTTATGTTTTTAGGTGCGAAGAAATTGACAATATGGATATAAAACTGGACCACCTTAAAGACCTAAATAAAGAGAGTTACACTGAAGGCTGATGAAATATCAATTGGATCTAAAGAGGAAAACAATACTTTGGATGAAGAACTTGAAAAAGGGGATAATCCTTTGATCATTTAAGTAGATACTAGTGTTTTTTTTACATACCTAGTTGAGATTTCTAAATAATAAATAGGTACACTACCCAAATAAATACTTGCAGAGCTACAATATTCATCCCAGGGCCTGCTCACAATGGGGCTATCAGCCTCTTAGTGCTGAATATTGGATCTATGTTAGTATTTAGGTATTTGTGTAAGTACCTATACTGTACGTACTAAAAAAGCTTCGTAATATTTTTTCAAATTAAAAAAAAATATTCTTTATTTTTGTTTAGGTTAGTTTTATAATTAGATAGATTAAAAAAAAGGTTTTTCTTTCTGCTAGTTTATTCGTTAAAATTTTGTCCCTATTAGTTGTGTTCTGTACTTTTAAAGAAGCTACAATCTAAGTACCTACTTTGTGTTTTGTATTATGTTTTGTACTGTTTTTGCAATGTGTATTTTGTATTAAAATTAGTCAGAAGAAAGGTTTTATGTTTCTGTAATTAATACATATTTTTTAAAAGTTTGACACAAATACAATAGCAATAGTTTCTAGTTTCATTTAAAAATAAAGAAATCATAGTTTTTTTTAAATATTCAAGGATTCCTAAGTAAGGGCCCATTTACTCAAGTTTTAATGCTTAAATTTCTATTTCTGTCTATTTCCCTTCAAAAAGTAGAGAGAGAAGAAAAATTACGCGTTGAGGATTAGCCATTAAAACTTCAGTAAATAGGCATTATGAAACAAATAAAATTAAAAAAAAAGCGAGTTTGTGTATTGTGTCGATGACAAGACTTGAAATACCAAACGATTCTTATTCTCTGCACAGAACGATCAGAAATGGTTGGTGCATAAAATAGACCTATTTCCGTGCTCTTACCACATAACGACCAAAACACGTAAATTTGACGAAGAATTACGTAGGATGTGCGACGTGTACCTTTTAACGTTTTGTGGTCGTTATTTTGACACCAAAATACTCACGAAAACTCATTAGTCATACGAAAACATTTACAAAACGTTGCAGTTTAACTCCAGGGTAAAATTAACGTTTAGGCGTCGGTAATTATTTCGTTAACGAAGGTCGTCCCGAAAATAACCAATTTCTCCACCAAATACAACGTTAATATTGGTTAAGTTTTTAGTCATCACAACCAGTAGGTCACACAATTGTTACTTGGGCTGTGATATTACTTACATTATTTTTGTCATAGGTATAGGTAGGTATGCGTTTTTTTAGTGAAAAAACCAAAAAATAAGGCATCTTAGTTTTAAATTTACAATCAGATTTATTGCATATAATATGCACAACAAGTCTTTCCTTCTAAATAACAAAATAACCACTCTCCCAAAAATGCCTAGCAAAAATCAAGTGCAAAATAAAATAGCTTCCAAAACAGGAAAAATAATAACTACATAACTTCTGAACCAGGAAGACGAACTAACTCCAACTCATCCGATGAGTTTCTTGACGGAATCCATTACCAACTAATGATCTTTATATTATATTTCTATTATATGAAAGATCAAGGCATGCAAGCCAAAAATAAATTATATTTACTTATACACAAAAAGTTCTCATAAAAGATAAAAGCATAAAATAGCTCTTGCATCAATAATTTTTTAAACAAAAAAGAAGAAAAATCCGAAAAGTTAATTTGTCAGGCCTTCATACAATTTTTAAATGACGTACAAAAATCACCTGCTTTCTTTGTGTCGTCATCAGGTCGAAGAGTGTGCCAAAATTATTAGACCGTATCTATTCTAGGGACCTAGGCAATCAGGCAAAGCACTCCCTCCCAAATCTCCAAACCCTTTCCACATTTTGAAACATATATCACAGACCAACACACATTTTGGTGCCGGCGATTTTTTAACTGTTTCTGGGTAATTTTTGGGTAGAGAATCCGAAATAGCCATCAGATTTTGTCTATGAGATCTAATTTTTAAAATAGGAATTATTAACTTTTTTTTAACCTCTATATATATTTTACGTTATAACTATAACTATTGCCAGTAACAAAAAAGAACACATATAAATATTTATTATAAAAAGTAGCTTAACCTACATTTATACTCATATTAGTCACTATCACCTACAAATTTTCTTTTAACGACTTTCTAGCATGGAGTTTACTGGTGTGGTCTCGCTGAAGGCTCCAACAGTAGTCGGCCATCATGTGGCTATCGGGCTATCCCATCGTCCTTGATATCGATCTTTTTCTTTGGAAAGCGATCTAGGTGGCTGTGGAGGTAGTGAACTTTTATACTCATGTTACAACCGACAATATGAAAATTTGAAAGCACAGTTTCCACCAATTCTATGTAATTGTCTGCTTTGTGATTTCCAAGAAAATTGTTAACTACTTGAACAAATGAACGCCAAGCGTTAGATTCAGTCTCATTCATTGATGTGGTTAACTGTGGATCTTTAATACCCATCAAGACCATCAAGTATACCAGCTTTTAGTTTTTCCATGCTAATCCAAGGAAACTTACGTGACAAGTACCCAAAACAATTTCCATCTCGATCTAACACTTTCACAAACTGCTTCATAAGGCCCAACTTGATATGCAAGGGTGGTAGTAAGATTTTTTCTCTCGTAAACAAAGGGTCATTCACTACGTTTTGTTTTCCTTGAACCATAGTATCTTTTAAAGGCCAATTTCTCTTAAGTCAGTGCTGATCTTTAGCTCTGCTGTCTCAAAGACATAAAAAAACAGGGGTATTTTGTATATCCACTTTGCTGTCCAAGGAGAAAGTTCACCATTTTCAAATCAACACAAATTGCCCACTGATGTTCTTCGTATTTAATTTGTTTCGAAACTTGTGCTATTGTTTTATACTCCTCTTTCATGGTACTAGAATGTCCAATAGGAATTGAGGCATATTTGTTACCGTTATATAAAAGGACACATTTTAAACTACGTTTTGAACTGTCAATGAAAAGGCGCCAATCGTCTGAAGTGTATTCTGGCAAATCCATTTTTTCTAAGAGTCCTTTTATATCGTTACAGAATACCATCTTATTTTCCTGTTTGAAAAAAGGCAGCAGATCCTTTTCTCTATTACGATAAAATGTAACATTAGTGCCTGGATAAAGAAGGTTCTTTTCTTTCAATCTGGATGCAAGTAATTCAGCACAGTCCTTTGAGAGGTATAGGTCTCTCACGAGATCGTTCAGTTCTTGTTGATTAAAACACTGAGGAGTTCTTAAATCTGCTTCAAATTCACTATCATTTTCTGATTGCATTCTTTGAACTTTATCAGACGTTGTAGTTTCTGTATCATCTTCCCGAATTTCAGGAAGACTACTGAAGGTTGGAATGGGTATTTCCTTAGAGTGCGTTACAGGTCTTCTTGCAGAATCTAGATCAGGATATGTCCACTTATGTCGATTGTTGCTATTTATGCCTCCAAACCATTAGTACACCAAATTTCAGGCACTTTCTGTTTCCAATTATCCACTGTCGCAAATGTTCAACACATGTTTTACACACCACATGTGGAGCCTAAGATTTATCTTGATCTCCCAAATGAACGCCAAAATAGGCAAGATAAGACCTTTTCACAAATTCAGAAATAGTTTTTCTACTTTCTTTCAAAGTGTATTCGCCACATACATAACAAAAAACATCTGGATGGTTTACACAGCTACGCCTGCTTGTGGATGCCATTGTTTTCGTTTTAACACTATAAAACGACGAAAATGTACAAAAAAGTATGACACAACTTTATTTGCAAAAACTACACAATATACTAAGTCGAGAAGGATAAAGGTAGACAAAAGGTACTATGTTTCCAAAACCAATTATTCGGGGTTGAGCAGGTATGGGGAGATCGGATCATAGGGAATTCCAAATATAAAATAGCTAATAAAATGAATAGAAGTAAGTAATGCGGGTTAACCAGGTCTAGGAATATTGGTTTACGGACAATTTCAGGTATATTTGGCTAATTAGATCCTAGTTTTGAATACCAAATTTCTATTATGAATTTTAAAGAGATGTTGATTTATTTATTTTTTTCCTTTTATTATTTATTATTAGTCTCTATCTCAAAAACTAGAGCTGATAGAAAAAATCTGCTGCCAGTTTTAGAATCAGCACATTAAGTATATCTAAAATCAGTTCGTAGATCTCAGGCACCAAAATTTTTTTTTACTTTGTTCGCCTGTGAATTAATAAGATTTTCATTTTATTTTGAAGGACTAACTTTAACTAATAAAACTAACTTAAAAGCAAGATGGAAATTTGAATAGACACTCTTAAATTATATGTGCAGACATAAAAACGTATCACTTTATACAAAACAACTAGCAACTGCTGTAATAAATTTACCATTTTAACCACTGAAAATGTTAGAAAGGGTTTACCTCGGGAGTTATGCACCGGAAAAGAAATAAACTAGGTAGGATTTCCCGAGCTATTTGCAAATATCTCAGAAACTTACTACATAATATTTACCACGTAGATAAATCTCGTAAATATTTGGACCTGCAGCCATTTTAAAATGTAATAGTTTGGAAGTTAAAAGGGAAAAAAAAAGTTCAAGGTTCTTAAGTTATTTCAAAAATTTCAAAAACTGACAAATTAAAAATTCAGTTCATTATATCGTGTATGCAATTATGTAAAATATTTGGCTTAGCAGGATGAAATTTTGAATAGTTTGGTAGGTCAAGGTCGAAAACTAAAAAGTTAAGAAACGAATGAGGAGTGTTTTGTACTATCCTGATCCTGTGTGAAAAGTCGAAGATCAGGATGTCCATTTTGCACTAAGTACAAAAATCTCCTGTTTTTTCATTAAAAAATTAAGGTTAGTTTTAAAGCGATTTTTGCAATGTCTCAAAAAAAGTGTTTTAAAGATGGCGGCTAGTGTAAAATTTTCGAAATTTTTTTTTTCTTGTTTAATTAACTGCAGTGACTATACCAAGTATCAAAACCGTACTAAGTATATGTTTATTACACATAAATATAATACTCAATAATTTTTGGCGGCCATCTTGAAAAAAATCAAATTTTGGTAACTTTCGCATTCCAATTCAAAACAATCCAGTCTGTGTAATCTTGTCGGGCTAACGTAACACTCTTATTTCCAGCTAAACGAAATATCCGCAGCCCAAAATGGTCTCACTCCCTCCGCCAAATTCGGTGGTCCACTGGGCTTTGGATATCCAGCGCCACCTGATGGTATTCTTCCCCAGGCGAGCTCACCCGATCGATTATCCGATCGATTATCGGATCGACTATCCGACCGACTACCCGATCAACCGCCGAGTGAGCCGAACGACCCTAAGGGAGGAATTTGGGATCTGCATTTTCAACGGAAGAATGTTACTGATACCCCTCGGGAAGAACTGATGCCCGCCACCAGAGAAGGACTTGCTGCTTAAGGTTGTAGATAATTTAAGTTAATTTCATTAAGTCCACTTGTCCAAAACAGTTGAACCGTGTAAAAAAAAGCGATGTAAAATCGTTATATATCTTAATCGCAAACTACTGGCATAATACTGAAAAAATGGCTTAATGAACTAAAACTAAAAAGCAAGCATATCCTTTTTAAATCAGAAAAATGGGATATAAGGCGTAAGTGTTCCTATATTTAAAAAAAAAAGACTAGTCAAAGCAAAGACAAAAGTATCTCTATCAACTTTACTAATTAATCTAAACAAATACAAAATACTTCAAAACTTCGGTATTCGGTAGAAAGTTAACGAACATTCTGAGTTAACGACTCTCACAAAAGTTTATTTTTACTTTATTTTAAAGCTTTGTTTCAGTATAAAAACCTATCCATAGTATATTTTATTTTTTATCAAACAAAAAACTCATGTTTCCAATACAAACATTTGTTTTCAAGTATAATTCAAACATTTATTATTAAAAATCGAGATACTTATGTCAACGACATATTATTTGGGGCAATGCATACTGTGATATATTAATTGTAAATAAATACGTATATATTAACGTGTAATATTTAACTAAATTTAGATCACATTATTATAGTAAGTTTAATTAGACAAAAGTGTAAAAATGACGTTTGTTCTCACTAGTTGTTAAATTCATCATTTGTATTATTATATTAGAATTTTACGTTGCAGAAGTCTTGAAGAAAGTTGGGGAAAACTTCATAGAACTCTGTTTACTTTTTTATTTTTCAAAAATGGTGGATACCAAGTATTTTTGCCCAGTTATCGTAAATGTGTTTTGGAATCAACTAATTCTTTAAAATCAATTAAATAAGAAAATTAAAATCACGCGACGCTTTTCTTATCTTCTGATGAAAATAATAAAATACAAGTTCTATACCGAACCTCTTGTTTTGTTAACTTATTTTGGGTCCTCTAAATAGCTCATACACTCCGATCCGGTGTCACTAAATAATGTTTATTTTTTTGAACGATTTTAATTTTGTCCGGTTCTTCTTCATTATCGTAAAATTTGTTTTGCTGTGGTATAGAAAAAAAACGTACATATATAGATGCTCCACCTTAGGGCATTGGCATTGCCAGTATTTTAGCTTTACAAAAAAATCACTCATGTACATTTTACGTACGATACTTAACTGTTACTATACATGTTGTCCAGTTTAGTTTGGCATGGCCGTAATATTATTGAAAACAATATTATGTGTGTGTAAATAATACTTCTCATTATTATATAATGTAAAATAAGACTGTTAAATTATGTTGCTTATTCTTAGTACAAACAACCGAATCATTTCTTTCTCGAAAAATCAGAACAAAAAATTCCATTACTATTATTATATGTAGCAAATTAAAACCAACTGCAAAAATTTGTAACACAACGGCATGCATTAAATTATAAAAACAAAAAATGTTCTCCTTCATTTTGTTACATACAGAGCGTCCCAAAATTTGAGATCCGCAGAAAATTCTCCCAACTCTTATGAAAAACCTGTTATACAAAGACACAATTATGGACGTAAACATTTTCCATACAATTAGGATAAGGAACGATTTCTTGACATCAAATTTTAGGACTATCTATAAAGAATGCTTTGATAAAGCAAAATTTGCATTTAGCCCCATTTACCATTTTATTATTACTTTGTGTTACACACTTTTGTAGATTTTGTGAATTGAAATATTCACGTAAAAAATGTTAAAAAAATAAAAATCAAGAAGTAAATGTAAGTAATACCTATCTGTAGACGTTTCGTTTCGAAAAAAAACTCCCACTCTGGCTAAATGTACAAATATTTTTAACTAAATAAAAATAGTATATCTGTATTTACAAACACGTAAAATGCCAGTTGATTCTGTTTTATTATAAAATATAATTATTTATCTCATATAAACTTGTGGTTTTATTTTCATTATATATGCACGTACAGGGTTCCCACTAAATTCTGATTTCCAAATTCCCTGACTTTCAGGTTTTCCCTGACCATCTTTTCAAAAATTCAAGGTACTTTTTGGATATAAATTGCTACGTGGATACCAAGTAAATGTATTTATAATATCTAGGTAAAAAGCAGATAAATAAGATGAGAAACTTTGTTCGAAACTTTATTTGAAGACAAAAATCACAGAAACCGAATTCGTTAAATCCTAAAAACAAATCAGGTACTTAAAAGTATTAAAAATAAAAGACTAATTTGCCTAGTGGTACCTATGGTTTTTTTTTAGTTAATCTAGTTATAAAACTAAATTGCTAAGTTTAAATATATACGCACATGTGCATATGCACACAAAAAGAAGACCAGCATAAGCTGGAATACGGAAAAACTCGAGCCAGAACAAACACAGGAAATATACCAGAAACTAGTTACTGAAGAAATAAAAGAACCGCAATGGGGCTACAATGTAAACGAGCTCTGGAAGAACATCCAAGAAACAGTAACTAGGGTGGCTAGTCAAGTGCTCGACACCAAGAGAAAACAAAAAAGGAAGTAGGGAGGGCATTTCACAGAAAAACTCTTTTTCTTATGGCAACGTTTCGTGGCCATTTATTACTTTATCAAGCCTCAGAATACATTAGTTTTTGTTGTAACGTCTGAGGCTTGATAAAGTGGTGATGGGCCACGAAACGTTGCTATAAGAAAAAATAGAATTTTTCTGTGCAAGATGTCCAAACAAAATTTTAGTCAAGGGAAAGAAAACATGAAGAAAAAAGCGTAGTAGAGCGACGGAAAGACGAAATATGACCAGAAAAAAAATGCTTTAACGCCCAACCAACAGCATCTAACATAGAAGAGTATAAACAACAAAGATCTGAAGCACGCAGAATGATATAAAGGAAAGAGACCACCATCTAAATATAATAAGAGAAATGGAGGAAACAGACCAAACAACAAAATAAAAGAATACTTTCAGGGAATAACAAAGCACAAAACAGGATACCAACCCAGAATCGAAAACTTCCTCTCAACAAACAACGGACAACTGATAACCAACGAAAGAGAGATCCTAACCACATGAAAGAACTACTTTTGCGAACTACTCAATGAAGAGGTCAATACCGATACTACACTCATAATAATATTGACAGCTAAAATAGAAATACCGGCCCCCAACATATGAAGGAACATTTAAAGCCTTAAAAAAGCTAAAGAACAACAAAACTTCTGGTAGTGACTGCACTGCATAGGCTCATCCACAAGCTCATCCAAAACATTTGGAACACCGAAATACTACCGGATCCATGGAAGGAAGGCGTGATAGTCCCTATCCATAAAAAAGGAGATATAAAGAAATGCTCAAATTATCGGGGAGTAACTGCTAAATACATGCTATAAGGTCCTCTCCAGTACTCCAGTAAAAGGTCCACTATAGACTAGATTTTCACCGTTAGAAAAATAATGGAATAATGGAAGTGCTGGGAATTTGACAGAGAACTTCACCAGATGTTTATTGATTTCAAACAGGCATTTGACAGATTATGTAGAGCAAAGTTGTGGGAAGCAAGCAGGCAAGCAATCAAAATGGGTACGGAGTATACAAGTATACAAGTAAGTTAAGCAGGGTGACTGTTTTGTGAACGGCTATATTCTACCAGGAATGACCCAATCTACTACTGGTCTTCTCAGATGATGTGGACATAATTGGCAACAGCAGGATTAATCTTAAAGACTCCTTGCACCACAATATTTCTGCATCCATAACTGATTACTTATTAAGAAAAGATTACAAAAAAGAAGCAGAACCCCTTTTGATAGTGGAAGCAGTTGCTGTGGAGGTTCCTTCACTTCCAGTAGTTGGTATATAGATGTAGGTCCATTGTCATTTTGTTTAGTGATCAGTTTTGTTGATTAACAAAGGCAATTTCCTTGAATTATTTTCAGCCTCCACTTTCTTTACATAACCACTGCTCTTAAAATGGCTCAAGATGGCCTGACGCCCCATATTACTCAATTCAATATTTTTTAAAGAAAGCTTACAATATGATTGATATTTATTGTTTTCACAGCCTGTAGACACTGCCACTCTGGTGGACTTAAGGAAGAACTTATCCAGTCTGAATTAAAAACTTTTTTTTTGGACATTTTGGATTCTTGCTCTAAAAAAATTTGAAAATTCTCGAAATCTCGCATCGTAGTTGCACCCCACATCATTTTAAGGTTAGGAATAAATACACTCTCATGATAAATATTGTCGGATTAGAATAAACGACCTCGACTACACTTGAAAGTTGTAACATAAGATAGCGCGATGTGTGCTTAAAACAAGGAGAAATAATGCTGGGTGATATTTATTATTGTAATCATAAGGTTCTTGTTCTACACGTTTTAAAACACTTTCCTCTCTCTTTTCTCTTGCTCTTGGATTTTAGGTGGACTAGAACTGATTGAGCGTAAAACAGATGTTGAGCTTATATACGAGGTGAGCAGGGAATAACTCACATATTTTTTACAAAGTTGGTTTAAAAAATAGGCTGAGAAAGAGAAATTCCAGGTTTTGTGTGCCAATTCCCTGACTTTTGCGGATTTTTTGGTCATTCCCTGACTTTTACAGGTATCTCTCAAAATTCCCCGACTTTTCCAGATTTTCCAGGATTTCCAGTCAGACGTCACCCTGACGTATGCTTGCCACAAATCTTGCAAGTCAATTTTGACTAACTTCTACATATCCGATCAATTTCAAATTTGGTATGCGTTTGAGTGCCGGCGACAATATATTATGAAAAACCTTAAGTTGGTGGGGAATATATTTAAAAATTCATAACTTGAATGATATCATCTACGAATAGGCAGTATTGTTGGTGAGAGGGAGTTAATATTTTTAAAAATTCATAACTTTTCAACTAAAGCTGCTACGAATATACAGTTTTTAGTTTTACGCTTCACCTTTGATTATACAGGGTGTAAAGGATATGATAGTCATTATTTAAATGGGTGATAGGAAGGGCCAAAACAAGCAAGAAAGTTCATATATTATGGGCGTCAAAATTTAGTGGTTTTGGATATATACGACTTTTAAGTTAAACAGTTTGGGAACAATGCACTTTTAGGTGCGAGAAAATTTTTTTCACAACTTACGAATTATTGATTATTTATAAATAGTGAAAAGCAAAAAAACAAATGTGTTCTTACCGAAAATTGGTTTTGGCGCCTCATCTGGTTGTAAAAGTTTATTTAAAAGTTCTTTTCGGTATCGAAATAAAGTTTTGCTTTGAAAAGGAATGCAAAGTTTTACAGTATTGTCCACTTTTATTATAAAAAAAAGTACGACAGCTATCACACAATTTTCAAAGCTCTTTTTTATTTGTAAAAACTCATTTTTGATTAACTTTATTTTTTTGCCAAACACTAAAAAAAACATTTCTTTTAAGCATGTGTTTGTATACTTGTAGGGCATACTCCTTTTTTTTAAATTAAAAACACCTGTCACACAGTTTGTCGCGATACATTTGAGCTGCAAGATTTGAGTTTCTGCGAGCTTCGAGCTGATTAGAGAACATTTATAATTGAGTTTAATTTCAGACCAAATTCGCGAAAGTAATGACGTCAGGTATACTCGCGACTGCCAACCTTCACAACGAACAGCGGAAGATACACTATGCACTGTGCTGTAGAAAGGAGAGAGTGTCGGGGTCAGAGACTCCCATATGCAGCGAATTGTGTTGTTGCCAACTGTTTTTTAAATCTTTAACTCAAAGAAAATAAAAAAAAAAGGTTTGTATCCCGACCGTAGGGAGGGCTACAATTCGCTGTGTGATTAAAAGACGCTTTAGTCCCAGGGTTTATACCATTTTATGCACTTTAGGAAAAGATTATTGTTAAAATAACGTTATTTCTATGCCAAATGGTTCGTCGACTGCAAGAAAGGGTGCTAAGAATAAAATCTTGGCCAACAGCAAGGGCTGTTTGGCTTGACTTGCGATAAATTGAATTATAATTTTCCAGGGATTATTTTTTTTAATCCCCGAGAGATTAAATTTACTTCTAACCCCTTAGGGATTAAATTTTTCCTTTAGGGATTAAAAGCGCCACTTGAGACCCTAAAAAGAGAGATTAAACGTACCTATTTAATCCCTTAAGTGCATAAAAAATGCGTAAGTTTGAGTCGTCCGCATAATTTACAGTTTGACGTAAGACACTGGAAAATCATTTATATAAAAAATAAACAAGATAGGGCCGATGAAACTCCCCTGCGGTGTGCTCATGCTGATCCTCCCTATCTCTGGACATCAACACTGCCATCCCTTCGCAAAATGACCCATTGCTTACGGGTACTAAGGTACTCAATGAAATAATATTTAACTTTTGAACTAAATCCAGCGCAAAGGACTTCCCCTAACGTCACATAACTGAAGTTTTTTTTAATACTAGCTGGTGGTCAAGACTATCGAAGGATTTACTTAAGTCCAAAAATGCACCCAGTGATCTCTGCTGCCCTTTAAGGTTATTAAAGATACCCTCGATAGATCTACAAAGTCAAATTATGTTGAAAGAAGACGACTCATTCACAAAAATTTTTAAAAAGAGGGAGTAAAACTAATTGGCCTATTGCTTGTTTTAATTTATTTGGGAAAATTGCGTATTTAAAAGAGTTATAGGGAAATTTTCGAACCTTTAAAATTTTGACTACTTTGAAAGTCGATGTGGTAGTGTTTAACAACCACTAACACTACCACTCATCGATTTTACCAGAGTTTTTAGAACACATTAAAAAAACTGTCACTTGTAAAAAAATTTAGAGATGAGAAAAAATAAAAAATATTGCTTAATTTTACAAAATAAGTGTTTTATATGTTGGAACATGGTTAATATTTTATCATTTTTAAAAAT
Organism: Oxystoma pomonae; assembly: GCA_963921995.1. NCBI lineage: Eukaryota > Metazoa > Arthropoda > Insecta > Coleoptera > Brentidae > Oxystoma > Oxystoma pomonae. The sequence continues at coordinate 71,110,701 of OY998166.1, read as the reverse complement.
AATTGCGCAAAAATTCTTTAAAAATAACCAGAAAAATAACCACAACCACCACCACAACGAAATGGATTCGTAGCTTACGGCAGTAGTAGTGGTTAATTACCACAAGGGAATGACGTTTAGCTATTGCGCAGACGCAGTATTACTACATCCACTACAAAGTGTCAAATAAGCGTTCCAAAATATTCTTATTGATTATCATGCATAGTGGTAAGCTTAGTTCTGTTGAATAAAGTTTAATGAAGTTGTTATAAATGCCGTCAAGGCTAGTTATCTATTATGTCCAAGGTTTCTTGAAAGGAGACTTCTGTAGGTGCCATACATATTTAAAGGTTATCGCTCATTTCGTGTGCATCCTTTTTAAGGATCAAAAACCAGTTTATTTCGCTGCTCCTACAAGCGTCAAATGTGCTTCTAAAATAAGGGATTTTGAGCAATTTCAGACGTATTTTTTAGCTTACTCTGTACACATACAGACATTAGTACTAATATCAGAAATGTAGGTCGTTAGGTGTTGAATCAAATCTGCAGAAACCATTATTATCCTATCTTTAGTGTTGTCGTAAACGAAGGTTAAGCTTAGTAAAAAACCTTCTCTAACATATAAAAATATTTAAAAAAATTAACCGAAACATATCCAGCACAAGAAAATAGCAGGGTTCTTTTAAGAGTGGATACAACACCTCCAAAAATATAATAAATAAAACGATGCAGGAAATAAAATTCCTGGTCCAACATAAAACCCCGCTTTTTCGCGTCTCCACGAAATTTCCAGCTATTTCCCGGTTCTCCAGGTTTTCCCGTTTGCTGGACACCCTGAGTAGGACACGCCTCTTTCGACGGGTGGGTTTTCCACCACCAGAATTTAAATAGGAAAAATGGTTACATTAATTAGGTGGGTACCTTATTTTGAATGGCTTTGCCTTGAATAAAAAATCAACCTACAACTTTCTTACAAGTTCAACCCTGGGCAGTATATACATATAGGCTTAGGTATTTCATCAAAATCGCTTTACAGACACAAAAATTATGACCATTTATAACAATGATTTGAAGCTTTTGGGAAAAAACCGCAGACAAAGTTGGCAGAAATTCAGCTATTTTAATAAATTAACTTGCAATTCTTAATAAATGGTAAATGAGCTAGATTATCCACATAAGCTCGCGATGTGCTTTTATAGGGTTTCTTTTTGTTGAACTAGAACTTGACTAGGATTTAAAATAGTAAATTAAGTTAGACCTGGATGCCAAAAGTAAAGTAGGTCAAATCTAACGTAAATGAAATTAAGTCAAATATTCAAATAAAGAACAGTAGAAAGGCGATAAAAACGCAATGAAGACGCATTTTTTAATTCAAATTTTGGTTTTAAGTTTATATATTATTCAGGTAAGCAACAGTTAATGCCATGCTCAATAATTTAACGCATTTTTGTCGTATGTACACTTTTATTTGCCTTATACCCAGCCCCAAACTGGAATACCTAAGTGAAAACGAAAGTTTTAAACCTTCTAAATCAATTTTTGTATTATGCAGGAGTTTTATTTTCATGGGTCGCATGCGTTTCAGTTATCATCTTTATAATTTCACTAGGTTCCTGAGCTAACCATCAGTTCTTAATACATCGATAAGATATTGTTTTAAATTGTATTTTGACTGTGTATGTAGCATGCAAGACAAAACAAAACAAATTTTAGGGGTACTGTGAGAGTCAGAGAATTACAGACCAAATTTATATGGACATTTCGATCGCAGGAAAACCAACTGGAAGAATTATTTTTGGACTATTTGGAGAAGTGGCTCCAAAAACGGTTGAAAATTTTAAATTACTTGCTTTGCATGGCATAGAAGGCAAAAGTTATGTTGGAACTAATTTTTTAATTGCCATTAAGAAAGTTATGATTTTAGGTAAGTGAACAAATTAAAAAACCAGAAAACTACAAACAAAATAATGGACAAACTTTTAAAATTAAAAACAATCAATATTACAATTATTATTATACTCTGAATATTAAAGTTCAATTTTATAAGAATACACCTCATATATTCTAACATTACCATAATGTTTTTATTGATTTTTCTGTTAAGGAGGAGATGTGGTAAATAATAATGGCACAGGATCTGTCAGTATTTATGGAAAGTACTTTGACGATGAAAATTTTAAAGTAAAACCTGATTCAGCTGGTCTCTTAGTGATGGCAAACTTTGGAGGTAAGTAAATATTTACCTAATTATGCTTCAAACTGATTATATTTCTAAAATGCAAAGTTGCAATTAGCTACTAGCTTTTGGCTTAAGGTTATATATATATGAGATGTTAAGAGTAGAGATTCTTTTTTTTCTGTCAGTAACCTTAGCTCAGAAAATGTCGAAGTACCATACCAGAATTGGCTCAATTTTGAATGAAAAGCACATTTTGTAAACACTAAGATACGGCTCCGAGCTTTTTTTTTGATTTTTTTCCCAACAAGCTAAAATTTGAAATATTCAAACATTTGAATCGGTGACTTTAGAAAGATATTTTGGCATATTCGGAAAAAAATCAAAAAAGTGCTCCGAGCCATGTCTAAGTTTTTACAAAATGTGCCTGCCCTTTAAAGTTCAGGCAAATCTAATATTTATTTGACTACAAAAAGTAAGGATATCCCATGACCCGTTCTGAATGTCGCGTCGCGTCGCTTCGACCTCTCCTGAGCTAAGGTCACTGACAGAAAAAAATAATCTCTACTCTTCATAAAATAATTATATGCTTTAATGACAGGCATAACTGCATTAAATTGAATTAACCAAAACTTATATTTTAACCCTCTACACGTGTTTCGTCAAGGATATTATGCATCCAATATTCTATTACTATTTACCGATTCTAATACCATACCTCATGTGGGCAGTGTACTCCTTAAATCTAGTTCTGACCAAATGTCATATATTTTCTATCATAACACAGGTCTGCATTTTTTAACACTTTAAAAGTTGATTTAAAAATTTCAACTGTTTTCTAGTAATTGGGTAGCGCTGATTTCAAATCTGCTTTTTTTTCAAACCAATAAAACAACGGAGTTTCCCATGGAATCCTATCGAAAATGGGACACCCTCTGTACATGTTTTATTATTGCAGAAAGTCCCTTATACCACATGGATCTTAGTGGTATTTGAAAACTTGTTTTAGTGTAAAAAATAAGGAAGATATGGGTCTGGCAACCATAGGGAGTTTTTGTTTTTTTTTTGCTCTGGTACCTGCAGGGGGACCATATGTCGACCCAAATGGGTGGACATATAAGTCAACCTGTTAATAGATTTGACCCGAGTAGACCAAAAAAAAGTTCATCAGGAATCGCTCCATCCCCATTTATTCAAAATGGCGGCCAATAATTCATTAAAGTTTTTACGAGGGTTATCCGGTCATGTTTATATTCGGTTTTATATATTTCTGGTATACGAGAAATTAAAAAAAAGTTAAAATGCGATCCAATATTCCGAAAAATGTAATTTTTCTTATGATTTCATAAATTTTTGTTATAATAGCTATTAGATCATGATTGTACTATTTTGAGTATGAGCTAGGATCCCAAAAACATGTATTCAAATTGATTACGTTCAGTGACTTTAAAATCTTTGATATAGACTCACATAAAAATGTATACATAAGCTCGTGCCTATAGTCCACTTCATATATTTTGGAGATGACGATTTAAAAAAAAATGTTTTAGATCACTGTAATCCTGGATGACCTTATAAAATGCAAAAAACGTAACTTATGTCCCGTTTTTCAAGGTCATCGAAGATCACAGTGATTTTAAACAATTTTTTTTAAATTCCTCATCCCAAAATTTATAAAAATTGACTATAATCTTGTCCGATGCAAAAAAGTAATTCCTATCAAAAATCATGTTTTTTAACTTAAATTGTATTTTTTAAGGTCATCAAGAGTCATAGTGACTTAAAACATTTTTTTTTTAATCCTCATCTTCGAAATATATATAAAATCGACTATAATCTCATACCCTAATACCCATTATTAAAAAATGCCCCATAAATAATTATGCTTTTTTATCTTAAATTTTCAAGGACATTGAATGTCTTAGTGACTTAAAATATATTTTTTTAATTTCTCGTACCCGAAATATATATATAAAAAAAAAACGACTATAATCATGACCCATTAACCATAGTAATAACTTTAATAAATTATTGGCCGCCATTTAAAAAAAAAAAAATGGCGGCACAGATAATCCTGTCAAAAGTTTTGTTGGTCTACTCAGGTAAAATCTTTTAAAATGTGCTTATTAACAATCGAACCAAATTTCATGCTTGCAGAACAGTTTAGCGCTTTTTCTCCTGTAGGAAATGAACTATAATAAACGATGATAGGGTATTTAGTCTTAAGGCTTCTGCCCGAAAGTAGACTTTTGGTATTAAAGACCATTCTGACCATCCCTATGAAAGTGGTATATATAGGGTGGGACACAAAAAAATGAGACTTTTTGGATTGCCTATAATTTTAGAACCAAAAGTACGATTAAAAAAAAAACCTCTTGAAATCCTCATATTTTTCAGAATAAGTGTTAAAAATGACGTTTTGTAAAAATCCAATTTTAAAAAGTTGCAATTTTTCACCCCAAACGGAACTTTATTTTCTGTGCGTTACTGAAATTTCTTTAAATTTTAACGGTGAATTTTTAATGTCTAATGCATTGACTTTTTTAAATGCTTATACTTAAGTTCATTAAAATCGGTTTAGTCTGTCAAATTATAGCCAAAGTAAAGATTTATTTTACTTAATTTAAACAATACCTTGCAAAATATGGCAAAAATAAACCAAGAACAAGGACTCCTAGCATTGTTAATTCTTTAACGATTTTCGCCATTTTTGTACTCGGGAAAGATTCATCGTTTAGGAAAAAAAAATATTTTTACGCCAGTGGAGAACAGAAAGGTTTCATGGGGGATGAATAATTGTTTTTTTTTTTTATTGTCCACCATCTTGTCTTTTGTTGTTCTAAAAAGTATAATATTTCCAGTGATGTATTTTTTTTTTAATCGGTATCGGAAAGTTATGCGCAATTCAATAAGTCTCATTTTTTGTGGCTGACCCATTATTTTTTTTTTCAAGGGTATCAAGGGGAAATCTTGCATAAGACGCCCGAACTACTTTCCTGCCAGAGTGATTTCTCCTCTACCAGGAGAGCCCGGGTAGTGTCAGATTCCTACCGACTAAAACCCCCCAATTGTGGCTCCGACCAGCCTGATGGCTGACCAGAGTCACTGCACTGCAGCCATTACTGGCTTATTGTGCACCCTTTGATCCTAGTTTAACCACTCCACTCCCCTGTAGTTTGTACAGGTCTTTAATGGAGCAGTTCCTAGTGTTGATTCTAGTTTAACCACAGCATTAAATTTTCCCCTGTACGAGTTTGTACAGGTCCTTAATGGAGCAGTTCCTAGGGTTGATTCTAGTTTAACCACACCATTAAATTTTCCCCTGTACGAGTTTGTACAGGTCCTTAATGGAGCAGTTCCTAGTCGTTACTGGGTCTAGTTCAACTTCCCCATAGGGCTATACCGGCCATATTCGGTCGCCAGAGCCTCGTCTGTTTTAGACAGGGAGCACCACGAGAAGGTGAGGTTGGCATTTGGACATGAGAGGCTAGATGCATTCGCATCATACCGATCAAAAGCCTCTGGTCCCATGCCCAATGGGGTAAGCATGGTCTCCAACTGTTCCGAACAAATATGAAGGTTACATTATATTCGCATCACTATCCTTTACTCCCCGTGGCTCACCCATATATCCTCTAATTGCATAATAGTTTTCAAAGCAGCGGGATTATTATTAGTTATATTATGGCTATAAGAATTGGTAGATTTTCTTTAGGTTCGATTACAACTAATTCTGGAAAGTGGGTGTGCAGTGAGACCTGCAGTGTATCTCTTCCAGAATCTTAGTGGGTCTGATTTGGTCTTTTGAGAGTACCAACTCGATTTGTTGATGAATTCTTGGACAATTTTTTTAAAAAGTATTGCGAATTCAGTGGTATTCTAAACCATTTGATAATGTTTATTTCATGATTCAATTTTTATCGTACAGTTTTAAGTTTATTTTATGTGGTTAAGGTTGTTTTAGCCTCCTGTAGTTGACTAGGTACCAGTTCTATATCAATGTGGTTTCTTATATTATTTTTGACCTAGTTAGGTTCCGTTTGAAAATAAAAGATGATGGTGAGGCGAGGTTGGGATAAGGTAATATTTATGACGTCATAAAAAAAAAACCTCGAGGTGATCCTGGGGTGAATATCGCCTTGAAATTTCGAACGCTGGCGTTGGATTTGTTTTGAAAATTAATTTTGTTTCAGTTTATGAGAAGAATTAATTAGCAATGTGAATTGCTCCAAATATCATGATCTTTGTGCAAAATACTCTTTGTTCACCCAGGCGAAAAAAATAAAGAAGAAAAACACACTTTTTAGCGGGTAGCTTTTACCCAGCTCAAGACCTCAACGATTCTAGTGCACCCCGGGCAATCACCTTTTTGATTTTCGAAAGGAGTTGTATGACGTCATTACTCTGACGCTAGTCATTTTCGAACGGTTTTGGACTATCAGAATTAATACCTTTACCCGGCTAACAATTTTCAAACACACCCTTGCAGTTTATTAAGAGTAGATATTGTTTTTTTTGTCAGTGACCTTAGCTCAGGAAATGTCGACGTTTAAAACGGGTCAAGTAAAATCCATACTTTTTGGAATCAAATAAACATCAGAATTAGCTGAATTTTGAATAAAAGGCACATTTTGTAAAAAGAATAAGCTAAAACTTGTTTCGAAGGCCACCAATTCGAAATATTCAAAGGTTGAGCTAAAGTCACTGACAGATAAAAAATATCTCTACTCTTAAGGGGCCGTTCGTTAAGTCATCGATTGATCTATTGATGGAATCGTTTGCGTTCGTAATCGCATCAGTACGATGGAAAAAATAATCTTACAAACTTAATTAACATAATAAAAAAATAATTTAAAGTTATGAATCTAATATAATTTTGCCTTAAGTAAGACAGTTAGTCGTGAATGACCGCGGAAAGGTCTTCTTCATCTGATTATTAGGGTGAATTACAATTGTTTATAAATTAAAAGAAAAAAAAAACATACGAATTCACAACTTTTTAGCGAAACGCGAGGTTATAAATTCCATCGCGTTCGTGTATCATGATATTCCAGTTTTGATATGCTTATAATTTCAAAACAATTTTGAAGCACTTTTAAAAATGTTGAACCACACTCCTTCCTGGTTTTTTTATATTTAAAATGGGTTGTGCAGCCGGACGTCAAGCTACACATACCATTTAAAGCGTAGAGAAAAATGAAAAGCAACTATCCCAAAATTAAGAACTAATTTCGAACTCCTAATATCACCAAAAAGAATTTAGAAAAACCCACTAGTAACCCTGTTTTTTAAAAAAAATATGATGAGGGGTGCAGGTTGAAGTCCAGCCACACACCCCCTCAGAAAAATTTCGAACTTTGATATGCTTATAATTTTCAACTAATTTCGAACTCATTTTTTTAAGAATTTTTAAAAGAATTTTAACCACCCTAATTTCTGTGATTTTTTATATTTATTCAAAATGGGAGGTTTAGCCAACTGAAATCCAGTCAGTTTGAAAATACACACGACAAGCCGCAAATGAAGAAATAGAGGGAGAAGGAGCACGTATATGGGACGAATACAAACAAAAGAAAAAAATTTTAAGGGACAAAATACGAGATGAGAAGAAACTGCACTGGGAAAAGCTATGTAAAGAGTTGGAAGAAGATGTATGGGGACAAGGCTACCAGATAGTCAAAAAACCATTTAAAAATACTGGCCCACCTTTTAAACTTACGAAAGAAAAAACTGAAGAGGTAATAACAATACTATTCCCTAAGAAAAACGAAACACTCCCAGCAGCAATATCCACCGACACAGTGCCACTATTTATAATGGAAGAGCTAAAATCAGCCACAGAAAAAATCAAACCAGGCAAGGCACCAGGACCTGACTCAATACGACCAGAAGTAATCAAAGAACTAGTACAAAAAGCACCGGACATGATATTGCAGACTATGAACGGTTTGCTTAAAAAACAAGAATTCCCATGCAGCTGTAAAATAGGAAAATTGGTCCTTATACACAAAAACGGAAAACCATACGATGCTGCAAATGCATATAGGCCGCTCTGTCTAATTAACACGATTGCTAAAACATATGAACACTTGATAAAAAACAGAATACAGTACGAGATGGAGAAAAATGGAGGTTTGTCCCTCCTACAATACGGGTTTAGAAAAGGCAAATCTACTATAAACGTAGTAAAAAAGGTATTAGCAAACGGAACAAATCCTAACAAGAATAGAAGTGAGTGGGTAGTTCTGCCTCGTGGCTGAAAATAGTAGAAAGACTAACAGACACTCGTATACCCAAATATCTTATAAATACCGTAATTAGCTACTTCAAAGAACGATACATACTTAACCAACAAAATAAAGCTAAAACATCAGCAGGCATCACCCAAAAATCGGTATTAGGGCCTCTATTCTGGAATATATACTATAACCCCATACTTAGACTAAAACTCCCTAGGGGCGTGGGCATAGTAGGATACGCGGATGATCTAATGATAATAGTCAGGGCTGACACAGCGATACATCAAGACTTATTAACGAATGGATGACAAACAACCACCTAGAATTAGCACCAGAAAAAACCGAAGCCGTTATACTAAGTGGAAAAAGAGACCGGCAAAACATTGAGTTTCGACTAAATGGAGTCCTCATAAAACCGCAAGAGCGTACGATATTTGGGAATCACATCGGTGAAAACCAGAAATTCGGAAAGCATATAGAATAAACCACTAAAAAGGCAACTAAAAGGCTCGCTGAACTACAAAGATTATGCCCAACATAAACAGGCCTAGTACTAGCAAGAGGAAGTTACTATACAATGTAATTCATTCAATCGTGACATATGGTGCAGTGATATGGAGTCCAGTACTGCGCATAAAGAAGTACAAAAACATGCTGATAAGAATGCAACGGAAGGCCTTACTAAGAGTAGCCTGCGGCTACCGAACGATATCAACGGAAGCTATTCAGGTTATAACAGGAATTCCGCCCATAGACCTAATTGTCGAAGAAATTGTATATGAAGATAAAAATGGACACAGCAGAAGAAAACAAAGAAGCTGCAAAAGAGAAAACACTGGAATCCTGGCAAGCAAGATCGGACCGAAATACCGAAAAAGGACAATGGACGAAAACAATTATCTAACGGGACATGGATCTTTCAAGACATACACAAAGCGAATAGGGAAAACGGACAACATATGTCGGTACTGTCAAAGAATAGATGACGCAGAACTAGAAATCACGTAAGAAAAAGTATTTCCATCTTTGTTGGACATTTATTGGTGCCTATGGGCATATGTAAAGCAGGAACTGATTTTTTCATTGGCTTAAAAATGGTGCTGTGCTTCTTAGACTTACCTGATGCTTTTCGAAATTCTTTTTGGTGATATTAGGAGTTCGAAATTGTTGTTGTTGCTTTTCATTATTCTCTACGCTTTAAATGAGGGGGGTGTAGGTTGACGTCCGGCTGCACACCCCATTTTGAATATAAAAAAAAACAGGAAGGAATGTGGTTCAAAATTTTTAAAAGTGGTTCAAAATTAGTTCGGAATTGGTTCGAAATTATGAGCATATCAAAATTCGAATATCTTTAGGGAGGGGGGGGTGTGGCTTGACTGATCTGTATCATTGCGGCACAGAACAACACCATTGCGGTACCATCGGAAAGGCATCGCTAATGACGTCATACCCACCTCTTCATCAAACTGCTGGACTCCAACTCAACAAATCGTAGAATTTCAGATGACTTTACGAAAAGAATGTATGGGCCAATCTTAAAATAATGTACATTTTCTGAAATAAAAATAATTTGGCTTTTTTGCTTTTTAATTTTCATAAAATTCTTTAATAAAGTGCATTCATTGTAAGAAGTCCGCTAAGCAATAAAACCTCTTGAGCAGGTAATTCGGTGGTTCTCAAACAATAAATTATATTTTTGGAACATGACGAATTACATTTTCTAAATAATAGTAGTTTTTACATCTAGTGGCTAAAATAGTGCATTTTTACAAGCGTTGGTTTAAATAACAAGCGCAGACAATTTTTTTTTGCATCGGTAATTAGGAAAGTCATGGTTTGGACATTTGTAAACAGTACATAAATCATTTAAAGTTAATAAAAAATAATTAGGTAAAAAAAGAATATTTCTTAGCTTTTATAGTATTTAGGCAAATTAGTTTTACGAATTCTTTTTTATAAATATTTGGTTCTAAAAAGAATCGATATTGCAGTCTTGCGATAGAACGCACCTACTTATAAATGCATATTAAAAATAATCTTCCTCTGCATCTGAAATATCATCCATGCTATCAGAATCATTATCATCATCCGTAATAATTAACAGTCTTACTTCGTCTATAACCTGTTCTGTCTTATAAGATTCAAAAATAATTTTTTCCGTGTGTTCAATGCATTTCCGCCATAGTCCTTTGCCCACTTTGCTTGCTTTTAAATGGCTGCTCTTTACACTTGCTTAAAAGATCACTTTTTAAAAATAAATTTTCATGGTTTATGTTTTTCTTTGACAACCACTTTCTTATTTTCCCTTTTTTCCAGCTGCTTGTAGGAAATTTCTCTTCGAGTCTCGTATGGTAAGACGCATTGTCCAAAACAATTAAGGAAGGGTTTTATAAACTTTTTAAAAGTTTTTCCTCAAACCAATGGTCAAAAATTTTAGCATCCATATATTAAACTGGCATTTGAAATAAATCCTTCTTCATTGCCTGCATGTATTATCTAATTAATTTTTTTCCATTACTTGCACTGGTACTGGAATAGCAATGTTTCGATTCATCCTGCCAAGACGATTTTGTTGAAGTTCCGTGCACAAATACCCTTGATTCATCAAGAAAATCAACTTGCCTTGGCAATTCCGATTTTCTATTTTTTATGTAAAATCTGTTATCTTAAAAATTGGCATCTTTATGACACAATATTGGATTGCTCGCGAAGCACTTTTCTGTTGTTCGTTTTTTTTATATATAAAGCCAACCTCTTTTAAAATTTTGGACAAACTGGTAATTCCAATATCGCAAAGTTGTTTTTCCTTTATCTTTTCTAGAATAGCTAATCGATAATTTAATCCCTTGGGATTTGAATGCTGTTGAACCCTTTTATATGGTGTGTCCAATTCCTCTTCACTCTTTTTTCGAAGTCTTCTTAAGGTCTTATCTGAAATGCCGCAAGCATCAGACGTTCGTTTTTGCACTGCCAAAACGGACACTAACAGTCCCGAGTTATTTTTTTCTAACGTAAAATAACGTTGCACTTGTAATACCAAACGGCGTTTACCTGGAGATAAACACCTTCTAGGCGTTGTGTCACCTTGCTGAACATTTTCCATAACTTTGCTTTATAACTGCTTTAAATTCCGTAATTCACACACAATAAGAAACAAACCAACTGGAGCAAATTTTAATTATTTCTTGGAAAATAGTGATTATTAGCATTGACGACAGCTTCAGATTTACCTATAATGACCGCAAAATAATTAAATTCTCGAAAAAAATACCTGTCAAAATCTTTAACTTGTTGACGCAAAAAGTTTTTCAAAAGTATAAGTGAAAAATAAAATAAAATATTTATCGTTGTTTAAGTATAACACGTACTTCTTAAATAATTTTGTTTTAAGACCGCTGACTTCCCCACTCGAATACAGTGAACCAGTGAGATGTCTGGTACGATCAAGTACAACGAGAGCATTCTAACTTAACTGACTTACTGTTCAAGAAGCGATAACATCTTTTGGAGATTTAATCCGATATCGGACTTCATACAGCGAACCGACTTTATAAATACTTTCATGTACTATGTCTGGTTAAGATCGTATAAAAAGTGTTACAGCCAAAAATAAGAATTAAGGAGTCCACGAAAAAGACATATTTGACTATGGAAGTGACTTTGGCTAAAGAATTAAAACAAATTGGAAAATATGTATGTTTAGACTACTAAATATGTAATAAATTAGCTTATCTGTGCCAAAAAACTTGAAATGAAGAACATAACCATTTATATTCATTCCTTTTTCATTTAAATGAAGTAATAGCCACAGATGTGATAAAAATATCCACGGAATGCACAAAAAACAACACATAATGGTAACATAAATTATACTACAAAAACCTAGTATCCATCTAGAACAGATTTTTAATGTTACATAATTCTTTAGAATTCGATTGTCCACAAAAATGATTTTTTACCGCCAATATCTATTTACAGAATGCAAAATGTCAGGTTTGGTTTCCAAATGTCAACAAAAGCAACAATTTTGCATCACAACCTCATAGAAACATAAAAAAACTTCTTCTTTTTTCGACGGTACAGAAGTGATCACACCAGCTTAATGCACTTAATTTTGTAAAATGTTGACTAAATAATATGAAAAACAAAAAATAACATGACGCTACCGACCGAAAACCGGGCTTATTAAAAGCGCATTATTTGCCAACATTTCTGAAATGTATTGAGTTTTTCACGGAAGTGACACTGTAGTATGGATATATTTATTTTGATACTTCAAAAATGGCAAAATTAGCAATAAGCAATTAAAAGTTACAAATAGATAATGTCCCTCAAATTGAAAAATTAATATCAACCAAAATAATTTATTTTAAAAATTGTCTAAAAAACTATAATAAATTGAAGCTGGAAATCAGAAGTGGTTACGTCCCCGGAAGGGGCATTTTTCATTTTTTTTAATAGGAAAAAAATGTTTTGTACGTTTTAGGAAGTGGTGTCTAGAGAATTTGAAACATCATTTGATGTACAATGAAAAAGTAATTTTAAACAGTTTTTTATTTTTTTTTCTAAACAAGCTGAAACCACCAGTTTGTACGCATTTTTAAGAATAACCCGTATATTATTTTTTTAATAATAAAATCTAATAAGTTTTTAAGTGTGATGCGTGTTTGCATCCAATCCCACTATCACCTGTTGTTTTGATTGCACCATCGTGCAGGGTTCATTTGATGATGGTGGTTAGACAGAGTATGGTAAGTAGGTTAAAGCAAGGACAGCTCCGATCCGTACACCTGATGCCATATTTAAGTTCAGCCTGAAACCCGCTTGATCCTTAGAACAAACATGGGTTAGTTTTAAGCCATTTAGCTTATTCTTGATAAATATGCATACATTGTCATCAAAGTTATGTTCATAGATGATCTTACCTCTGGCTTCGCCTAGTCCTTGGATCATGGCCACGTCGCTGTTTTGTTCCAGAAGGACTGTAAACGTCTTCCTCCCAAGTTTCTTCAAGGTGTTCTCATCCATCGCGAGAACAAAGATTGTGCTGTTCTTCTCGATCCGGCTTCCTACTATCCTCCACTTCTTGTGGAGGAGTACGTGTGTGTATTTTGGTGGGCTCTCTGTCCCCCAGGATGCCTGTACCTTGTATCGCGAACAGACAAAAGCTTTTCTAACCAATTAATGTAAAACGAAGGGGTAAGTTTTATCAATGGCCTTTGAAGAGCGCTTTCTGAAACACAGTGCATATTAAAAAAAATACATAAACTTTCCACTATATATTTTTGAGATGGACATACCCCTAGCTTAAATTAAATATAAAAATACAAATCTTCGATGTAGCTATTTTTTGGGGGACATTTTTGGAGGCTATCCTATTTTTTTTGTGCCATCTCCTATTTTTGATACCAAATGTTAAATCCTCATAAAATTTGCTTTTTAAAGATACCTGATATCATAGGGTTCGCATACCTAGTTCTCGAAATATCTGCAATCAGTCTTAAAATGTCATTTTTGGATGGCGATTATCTCACAAACTAAATAGGGTATTTTAACATAATGTTGGGTGTCATTTTAAGGAGATTTTCTTGAGAGAATCTACAGGTAATAACATTTTTGGAACTTATTAGTGGTATCGACACTTTTTAATAAATGACGCTTTTAAAAATTGAAATTTTAAGACTGCAAGTATCTCAAAAATATTTAAAAAACAAATTTTATACGGATTTGTCCCGAAAAATGTCCCCCCAAAAAATACCTACATCGAACATTTATATTTTTATATGCAATATAACAGGGTTCCCACCAAATTCTTATTTCCAAATTCCCTGACCTTTCCAGGTTTTCCCTGACCATTTTTCAAAAAATTCCAGGTATTTTTTTTATATAAATGGCTTGTCTACGTGGATACCAAGTAAACGTAGACTTTCACCATGACAATTTTTGAAAGCTCAAATTTAGCTACAATGTAAACGAGCTCTAGAAGAATATCCAAGAAACAGTAACTAGAGTGGCTAGTCAAGTGCTCGAGAAAAAGAGAAAACAAAGAAGGAAGTAGTTTGATGGCGACTATAGTAGAGCGACGGAAAGACGAAATATGATCAGGAAAAAATGCTTCAACGTCCAACAACATTTAATATAGAAGAGTATAAATAACAAAGAAGCACGCAGAATGATATAAAGGAGAAAGAGAACACCATCTAAATATAATAAGAGAAATGGAGGAAAATAGACAAAACAACAGAATAAAAGAATACTTCCAGGGAATAACAAAGCCCAAAACAGGATACCAACTTAGAACCGAAAACTTCCTCTCAACAACCAACGGACAACTGATAACCAACGAAAGAGAGATCCTAGATCCTAACCACATGGAAGAACTGCTTTTGCGAACTACTCAACGAAGAGGTAAATACCGATACTACACCCATAAGCATATAAACTAGATTTTCACCGTTAGACAAATAACGGAAAAATGCTGGGAATTTGACAGAGAACCAGATGTTTATTGATTTCAAACAGGTATTTGACAGATTATGTAGAGCAAAATTGTGGGAAGCAATGCAGGAACTGGGCTTTTCAAAAAAGCTGATATCCCTGGTAAAAACGTGTACGGAGGATACAAGGTGCAAGAGGCGGAATATAGCTACTCTGATTTGAATGGACTTAAGCAGAGTCGTGACTCTCTTTTACCCCAACTCTTCAACATAGCATTAAAATATGCAATTAGGAAAGCCAAATTTAACACACCAACGGCCACCAGAAAGTACCCAACCTATTACTGGCCTTCGCAGATGATGTGGACATAATTAGCAACAGCAGGATTAATCTTAAAGACTCCTTGCACCACAATATTTCTGTATCCATAACTCAATGCTTAACAAGAAAAAATTACAAAAAAGGAGTAGAACCTTTTTTGGCAGTGGAAGCAGTTATTGTGGAGGTTCCTTTACTTCCAGTAGTTGGTGTATAGGTAGGTCCATTGTCATTTTGGGCCAAGACTGATAGTTCTTAACTAACAAAGGCAATTTCCTTGAATTTTTTTCAGCCTCCACATTCTTTACATGACCACTGCTCTTAAAATGGCTCAAAATGGCCTGACAAAGTTTACAATATGCTTGATATTTATTGTGCAGTCTAAATTAGAAACTGTTTTCTTCGAAAATTTTGGATTCTTGCGAAATCTCGCATCGCCGTTGCACCCCACACATGTTAAGTCGGATTAGAAAAAACGCGCTAGACTACACTTGAAAGTTGTATTAGAAGAGAGCGCGATGTGTGCTTAGAACAAGGAGAAATAATACCAGGTGATATTTATTATTTCGAAACGAAAGCCAAATTGCTCTTGGATTTTAGGTGGACTGGAACTGATTAAGCGCGAAACAGATGTTGAGCTTATCTACGAAGTGAGCAGAGAAGAACTCACATATTTTTTACAAAGTTGGTTTAAAAAATAGGTTGATAAAGAGAAATTCCAGGTTTTGTGTGCCAATTCCCTGACTTTTGAGGATTGTTTGGTCATTCCCTGACTTTTTCAGGTTGCTCTTTAAATTCCCTGACTTTTCCAGATTTTCCAGGTTTTCCAGGTCAGTGGGAACCCTGTATAAGCTAGGGGTATGTCCATCTCAAAAATATATAGTTGAAAGTTTATGTATTTTTTTTCTTGAATATGCACTTTATGCCAACTATGGAAAAAAGGAAATCCAACAAAGCAATATGTGACTTCTTTAGCCAAACCAATTTTGCTTATATGCTTATTGAATTTGCATTCATCCATTAAGCGTCCAACTAACGATCAATTATGATTCGCCATGATCTCTTTTCTTCCATAAAAAAAAACATGAATCAATCATGCACCCACAATATACATGGATGTGTCCTAATCTGCGCAATTGCCGTGCACCTATAAGTAATCTTATACAGATGGCCTTGGGACTAAACAGTATTTTACTCTCTCATTTCAGGGACTAAAATGGTACTATTTATCCCGGGGACTAAAATATTTTAGTCTCGCTCCTTATTATCAGCCTTGAGGTTTTTAGCATGATGAAAGAAATATGCCAGGAGCACTTTTTCCTGGGTTACATCAGCAACATCTTGAGATTGACAGCAATGAAGGAAATGGTTGTACTGTTTTTCGAATATTTTTTCTGATTTAGCGGGCAGCAGCGCTTTCATTGCCTCTGCTTCGTCGATGTCCATATTTCCCACTTTTGGATACACTCGTAAAAATCTTGACAGCTATAGGCTTTGTTTGTGTCTTACTGTTTGTTTTCTAGTACCTTTTCTACACCCTGGCAACTAAGTATTATCAGATAAATATGAATTGACTTAACGTCAGAGAGTGAATGGTAGTTTGGTTGTCACATTTTTATAGGCCAATATAATGAAGATCTGTTTTTTTTTGTGAAAAAAAAAATTATAAAAATTTAATAAAAACGGTGCCCAAAAGTGCAAAAAATAGTATATATACCATGTGACTAAAGTGTCTTTTTATTCCTCATTTCGCCTCGGGATAAAAAGTACCACTTTAGTCCCTAGGTATATAATGTACTATTTTCCATCAGAGGAACGTTGTTGGGGGTGGAAATATGTTATAAAATATATTTTGTTTCTAATAAAAAACCCGTCGACATATATTTTTGAATTTTTTAGGACCAACCTCCAATGGCTGTATGTTTTTTATAACTACCATGTCAACTCCTTGGTTGCATGAAAAAAATGTCGTTTTTGGCAAGGTTAGTTAATCTTAAAACAAAATTTAGACAAATGGATATCGGAGTTGATTACAGAAAGAATGACGGCAGATGGCAGGCAACTGAACCAAAGTGGACAAAACGTCTAAAACGCAAATTTAAAATCTTCTAAAATAACTCGTACATTGTAAGTGGATATGTATGGGTCTAAAAACATCTAAGCAAATAGTAGTACGGGACATGAACCTAGAAGTATTTAACTATTTATTTATTTGTTTTATTTACAGGATCAACCCCATTACAAAAAAATATTAATACAATATTAAACCTAACTGCCCTCAGGCACAAAATTATTGTTACACAGCATTCATTAAAAAAGTTAATGATTGCCATACTTTGTCCCTTAAATCTAGATAAGGAAATTCCCAAAATTTTAACATCTCTAGTATTTACAATTCTTAATGTTCTTTCAACAGAAGGATGAGCTGCGTTTCATAATATGATAATGAAAAGATGCGGTTGTGCCTTAGGATTGATGATATAGTATTACGGAGTTCTGGACAAGTTATCTGACCATTTAATAGTTTAAATAAGAAAATCAGACCAGCATATATACGCTTTGTCTTGCGTTTTCATACATCTTCCGGCCACATAAAATGCGTACAGCAGAAGTTAGCTGCTGGTCCGTTCAATTTAAGTTTTGCTAATTGCGTTGCTTATTGTAACTGACGTTGACGTTCTCGAATAACAGGTTAGATCTTTTGACATTGTAAACACAAACATTTTTTTTAAATTATTCAACATATTATATAAAAAAAATTATTCTTAAAGCTCAGTATGGACAAAACAAAACAAGGCCACAATTGCACGAAAGCAATAACTTAATCATAGACAGCGCACCTCTGCAGGATCAGTTAATTTGAGTAATCTAAGTCTTTGCAGACAACCAAAAATGTTCAAAACCAAAAATAAATTATTAAAACACTACGTAAATTAAAAAAAAAATAAGAAAACGTTTCTTCAGTAGCGTGTCATTGCCCCGTCAGCCTCGATAATGTTTGCCAGTCTTCGTGGCATGGAATGTGCTAAATTTTGAAATAAACTTGGATTTGAAACAATGACTTCGTCGTACCCTCTGACCATGAACTCCATTAAGTGGTTGGAATTTATGGGAACAATATTCATTCGTATTAACTTTTTTGCTATAACGCCACACACATTTTCCATGGGATTGGCGTCAGGAGCTTTTGCCGGCCATAGCAAAACCCTCGATTTTGTTTTGCTGGAACCACTGTTTAGAAATGCGTGCGGTATGGATAGGACAGTTATCCTGTTGATACACAAAACCTTCTGGATAAAGAATGGTTGCTTCTGGAAGCCTAATATTTCTCATCACATCAACATAAACCTCGGCCGTAAATCTTCCATGGATTCTAAAAAGAGCCCCATGTCTTCTCGCCGATATCCAACTCCACACATTTACGGAAAATCTACCAGCCCGGTCATCGTTCCCAGCAATATATTTTTTGAGATAGCGTGTTCGTGGCGGGCGATATACCAAAATTTGCTTGCTTTCATTGTGGGACTGAAAGATTTTTTCCACTTGTTGCCAAAATTCTTCTTCTTGTAGTGAATAGTTTAGTGCAAAAATGAACCTGGCTTGCTTCTTTTCCTCACTAAGTAAGATTTTCTTGGCAGGGACGCGACATCTAAGTCTAGAACGGCTTATCCGTCAGCGCGTCGTTCTTATGGATCTAGAAAAACGTGCCTCAATTTTCGCCTCTGGGGTAATCGCAAATGGGTGATCTTCAAGAAAGTCGATCAGTTGCTGATCCTGCTGAGGCGTACTGACTTGGGTCAAGCCAGTGCCTCGCCCTCGTCGAACAGTTCCTTCTTCTTGATACTTTCTTCTTATTCTTACAATTGTAGCCTTGTTTCTTCCATAATGGGCAGCTACTCTCTCGACCAACCACCGTCTAATTTTGACAAAATTTGAGCTTTTTCGAATTCGTTAGTTGGGGCATTTTTAAATATAAGCTTATGACAACAACAAAATCTGACAGTGACAGTTTTTGTCAATTTGAAATACCTAAAAGATTACTGAGTTGTGAGGCCCATAATACCCCATATAAAATCGGCGTACGCATTTTATGTGGCCGGAAGTGTACAGTATTTTCCATCCCAAATTTATACACATCAACGAGAGTTTTCAGTCTGACGTTTATTTTTTTGTTTCTCCCATGGACAGGGCCTCATTAAGAAAATTTTCGATTTCGTTTAGTTTAAATTTTATCATAAGTATTGATTATAATAGAGGGTTTTTGAAACATTCTTTTGCCATTTATTGTTATCGTAAGACAATTCATCACAGTGTACTAGATATGGCCAGGGCCGCAAGTGTTCATCCAAAACATAAACGTAAATAGTTTGAACTCTACATCATAGAAGAGACTGGTCATGAAATCTCAAATGAATGAAGCTCAGACATTCTTTGGGACACAGGCATGGTGAACGCACGCACTGGTCATTTAGGTCACATTAGAAATATAGCCACAAGAGTAGCAAGATCGATAGAAATTTGTTTCGTCACAATTCCCTGTAATATTGGGAAGTAATTTGTTATTTTAAATCTAACAACTGCATATTCGTAGCAGCCTTAGTTGTTATGAATTTACATCAACACCATCGCCAAGTTTAATTTTATACAATTGCAGCTTTGGATCAAAACTTATAAATTTTCACATATATCAACCCTCTCAACCACCCCCCCAATTATTTTTTTCTCAAAATTAGAAAACAAAAGTTTATTATTACAAGCTTTTATTTAACTTCACCTCTATGTATGTATGTTTGTATGTTCGGGTCAAACTAATTTCTAGATGTCCGATTAAATTCAAATTTGGTATGCGATTATAGTTTCGGTGACAGGACAATAATTTGGTATTATTGGGCACCCCTGGAGGAGGAAAAACACCTAAATTTGTCCGATTTCAACCAAAATTGGTATACGGGGTTTTTTGGGGATAGGGAATACGAATTTTTGATCAGATTTTGAAAATTCAATATGATGGATTCAAGATAAACCAATTTTAACTGACTTATACACATCCGATTATCTTCAAATTTAATATGCGTTTATAGTGCCGGTGAAAATACAATAATATGGTATTATTAGGTACCCACCTCCCCCTAACGAGAGAAGTGGAGGGGGAATAAATTTAGTTTGTTCGATTTCAATCAAAATTAGCATACAGGTGTTTTTAAAGAAGGGGATTATGAATTTTTGATCAGATTTGAAAATTTCAATATGGCGGACTCAAAATGGACGATTTAGGGTACAAATCTAAAAATTAAAAAGTTATTTTGTATAAAAAAAGCTTTTCAAATACAAGCTTTTATAAAATAATAAGTTCACTAAAAAGTAGAAAATGATTTTTAGCATTCTAATATCATAATATTAAAAGCGATGGCCGTAAATTAAAACTAACGATGTCCATCCATATATCACAGAAATTTTAGGGTAGCTTGGGTCGGGTTGGGTTGGATTTACTTACCCATGCATTTCTCTGCTTTATAGTAAATTCAGAATCTTGCGAATAATCATAATATAATCAATAACATAAATTTAGCTAGTCAACATAGCCAAACTTTCTATAATGCGTCCATCGCTTTTATTAATATGATATCCATTTTGAATCGGCCATATTTAAATTTTTAAATCTGATAAAAAAATTCATAATCCCCTTCTCTAAGAACCCCTGTATGCCAATTTTGATTGAAATCGAACAAACTAAATATTTTTCCCCCTCAACTTCCCTCGTTAGGGGAAGGCGGGTACCTGATAATACCATATTATTGTATTGTCACCGAAATAAATACAATCGGATGTGTATAAGTCATTTAAAATTCTTGAATTCGCCATATTGAATTTTCAAAATCTGATCAAAAATTCGTATTCCTAATTATCCCCAAAAACCCCCGTATACCAATTTTCTTTGAAATCGGACAAACTTAGGTGTTTTCCCCCTCCACTCCCCTCATAGTCGGGGAGGGGGTGCCTAATAATACCAAGTTATTGTATTGTTACCGAAACTTTAACCGTATACCAAATTTGAAAAACCTCCGTATAACAATTTTGGTTGACATCGGACCAACTTAGGTGTTTTCCACCCTCCACTCCTCTCGTAGGGGAAGAGGGAGGTGACTAATAATACTATATTATTGTATTGTTACCGGAACTATACCCGCATACCAAATTTAAAGACAATCGGATGTGTAAAAGTCAGTTAAAATTGGTTATCAAAACATGACCAAAAATCGTAATTCGTATTCCTTATCCCCAATTTTGGTTGAAATCGGACAAACTTAGGCGTTTTCGCCTCTCCAGGGGGTGCCTAAGAATACTATATTATTGTATTGTCACCGGAACTGTAATCGCATACCAAATTTGAATTCAATCGGACATCTAGAGGTTAGTCAAAATTGAGTTACAAGATTTGACCCGAAGATATAAACATATAGAGGTGAAGTTTAATAAAAGCTTGTAATAAAAAATACGCAAAATTAAAAGCCGGTGCTGCATTTTAAAACGTTTAAATTTAATTTGAATTCATTATTTTTTGGGTAACTTCGCTCATCAGGCTGGGTCTCTTCTCACGTCCCTGAAGCTAGCAGAGCAAGGTGAGCAGAACAATTTTTCTTTATAGTACATAATTAGGTGCTAATTTAATGCTAATTAAGTGCCCCATATAAAAATTTAGTGCTCCTTTTTTTTAAAAAAAATACAGCATGTTCTGCTAGTTTCAGATGAACTCAGCAGAGCAATACATTAAAAATCATCGGAATCAAAATTATCATAGTGCATAATAAAGTGCTAATAAGTGCCCTATATAAAAATTTAATGCTCCTTTTTTTAAAAAAAATACAGCATGTTCTGCTAGCTTCAGATGAACTTAGCAGAGCAATGCATAAAAAATCATCGGAATCAAAATTATCATAGTGCATAATAAAGTGCTAATTAAGTGCCCCATTTAAAAATTTTAAACTCTTTTTTTTTTTGTAAAATAGCATGTTGTGCTAGCGATTAAAAAACGTCGGAATAAAAAATGTTGAGGTGCATAATGAAAAGCTAATTGTGTGCCCCATTTAAAAATTTAGTACTCCTTTTTTAAACAAATATAGCTATAGTATATGTACTGCTGGATTCAGATGAACTCAGCAGAGCAATGCAATAAAAAGTCCGTATTAAGTGCTATTTAAATGCCCCTTTTAAAAATTTAGTGCTGCCTTTTTTTAATACAGCATGTTCGGCTAGCTTCAGATGAAGCAGAGCAATGCAATAAAAAGTCCGTATTAAGTGCTATTTAAATGCCCCTTTTAAAAATTTAGTGCTGCCTTTTTTTAATACAGCATGTTCGGCTAGCTTCAGATGAAGCTAGCAGAACATGCCATATTTAAAAAAAAAGGGGACACTAAATTTTTAAATGGGGCACTTAATTAGCACTTTATTATGCACCGAGTTATGCACTATGGTAATTTTGATTCCGATGATTTTTAATGTATTGCTCTGCTGAGTTCATCTGAAGCTAGAAGAACATGCTGTATTTAAAAAAAAAGAAGCACTAAATTTTTAAATGGGGCACTTAATTAGCACTTTATTATGCACTATGATAATTTTGATTCCGATGATTTTTAATTTATTGCTCTGCTGAGTTCATCTGAACCTAGCAGAACATGCTAAATTTTTTTTTTAAAAAGGAGCACTAAATTTTTAAGTGGGGCACCTAATTAGGACATAATTATGCCCTGCAAAAAAAGTTGTTCTGCTCACCTTGCTCTGCTAGCTTCAGGGATGTTCTCTTCTCAGACATATTGGGTCTGCATCGCGTTTTCTTTGTTATGTTCGGTGTACAAATAAAAACGAATATCATAGCTGCTTTAACAGGCATATTCATTTTTAAAGTAACCCTCGTGGCATATCGGATCAAGCGTTTTTGTTACTCACTTCATTACGACCAGGCCTCCAATGTGTAATGGAGAATCCAGAGACAACTTAATAACTTACGGAGACTAACAGAAAAATAAGGCCGCGCAGGAACTAGGTTGCTGTAGCGCATAGCGCATTGCGGCGGAGAGTGAAAGTAATGCTTGTATTAAGTAAACACCTACCTTGCCCAGTCCATCTCTTTCTATATGATCATAAAAGAAAGACAGAACATTTTTAAATGTCGAAATAAGTATATTTCACACAATTTTCATTTTGTACCTGCCGGTTTTTGCCACCACTTGTCAAAGTCTGTTAAGCCTGGCAAGCGTTTTTTTTTTAGATTTTCAAAAGTGAATCAGTTGAATCAGTTTTGGTTGGAAATCGCGCGAGTTTATGGGATTAGCTATATAGTGGATTAACAACTGTAAATAATTGTAAAATCTAAAATGCCATTCAAATCAGGCTGGATCACTACCATTAAAGCTAGAGAGCATGGGACTATTTGAAGAGTGCCGAAACTTGGGGTTCAGATTTTTGCGAACCAAATCCCTGAAGAAAATATTGTGATGATTTATACAGAGTTAAGCAAGAAGATAATAGGTTAAAACACAAGAAAAAAAAAGACATATAAGTTAAAACATTTATAAAATCTGTATGACTTTTATACCGGGATTCTTTCCCAATTAATAAAAGAAAAAACATAATAACATGTTGTTACCTTTAATACTTGATAATATTTTTTAGATTTTTATAGGGTCCAGAAAACTTTGTGTAAGCTAAAGAAAGTTTTCTATCTGCATGAAACAGTACAAAGTTGATTAAGGTTTGTAAAGAGCTAAAAAATTTGGCGAATGCATTGCTTTTTTAACACTAAAAAGTATGGAAAAACTGCGCCTGTTAAGTTTTTCCATATGTTTTTATTATTAAATAAATGTCTGTAAAAAATTAACCAAAAGAATATAAGTATTTTATTATGCGTCTGGCTATACAAGTAGTTCCTGTAGCTACTGGCTGCGCTCGTGTCGTAGACAAACAATGTTCCCCAAGTATAACACAGTATCGGTCACTCTCGCGTAGCTATTACTTTCTCTATGGGAGAATCCAGATTCATCCTTATTAGGAATCATCAGGGAGTCATAGGATTGTACCTGGTAGTTGAAGCTACACAGGCACCATGCACACCTCTCGAATTTAAAACAAAAAATTTGTAATCCGCGGAGACGTAGTACCTGTGTGCGCCACCTGTCGAATAAACTGAAAAACAAAAACATCAAAATTGAAAAGTGCAGAAGACCGTAAATACAGAATGCTGTACCTTTCAGCAGGTTATAAAGAAGAAACCTGTAAAAGTATAAGGTCACTGTAACATGACTCTTAAAAAAAGGTAACGTTCGCAGCATGAGTGACAGTCGGAACACTGGCAACACTGCACAGGTTAAAATTTGTTGTCAAAAGCCATCAAACTCATTTGTATGGCTGCTTTAGGAGAACTTCAGATATGTTTATTGCTGGTAAAAGAAAATATAAACGTACCTTTTTATATTTTAATGATATAATTTTATTTGAAAATAACAAATATTTAATTCAAATATATAAACAGTAAACTAAAATCCGAAAAAAGTAGCTAGTTTACTTTACAACCCCAAGTGTAAATAGAGGGTCGCTTTGAAAATCGCCTGCCACGTACTGAGTGTCTCTTATACAAACTTGTCTCTGAACTTGGAGCAATAAAAATAGTTGTTTGACTGAACCATAGGCCAAATCAAGCTTCCTGACACTCATAAAATCTCTAACATATATTAACACTCCTACCACGCCCCTTTTTTGCTACTAGCTACAATAATAATTTTATTAACATGAATTGCTGCTCGACCAATTGAAGACCCTTATATTTTAGTAGGACAAATTTATGGCCAAATATTGAGATAAATTAATTTTTAATTATTAAGTTAAACTTATTATGAGTATACAGGGTGGGGACATTAACTGGCGCAAATTCGCTACAGCTTTAGGTTGAAAAATGCGGATAAAACGCAAAAACACGTCGATTGAGTTTTTTTGTAAGCTTTCCGGTCAGACCAAAAAAAAAATTTTCACCTCGTTTAGAGGGTAAAACTGATCCCGACTTAATTTTTTTTACATGGGATGATACCATTTGTGGCACCTTGTTGGAAAGGTATTTTTAAAAGAAAATTGATTGTGCCATTTTTTTCTCAATTTTTACCAAATGGTAATTTTCTAGCGTGAAAAAATTATTTCATTCAAAAAATTCT
Source organism: Oxystoma pomonae (assembly GCA_963921995.1). Taxonomy (NCBI): domain Eukaryota; kingdom Metazoa; phylum Arthropoda; class Insecta; order Coleoptera; family Brentidae; genus Oxystoma; species Oxystoma pomonae. Next base: position 71,085,352 of record OY998166.1, on the reverse strand, counting down.
TCTGATGCTTACAAAACCATTCTAAGGTACAGTTTTTGTGGTCAGTATTTTCTCAATTTGTTTTTAGAAAAGTGTATGAAAAGCTTTATCTCAATTTGGACTTTTTATTGTAAAAAATGGACTCGGAAAAAATTAAGGTAAGTATAGGTACAAAAAAATTATCGCATCTTTATCAATTGTAAGGCTGCAATGAATCACAATTTATTGTCTGTCGAATTATTATTCTTCAAATATTCTTAATTTTCGTTAAAAATGTCGACGTATTTAACGGAAACTTTGAAAATAGAAATTTTGATAATGATTGGGTTTTTGGGATCGGATGCGTACCCAAACAGAAGTTGCGGCATTATTTCAAGCGCGACATACGGAATTGCCTCCGTTACACCGGGCTACAGTAGGCAAAATTGAGGCTCATTTCAGGTTGCACTGGCATTCGCGTCAAATTCCTCGAGAAAGGCCACAACGAGTAGACGAAGACACTAGACTAAATGTTCTTCTAACATTTCAGGAAAATCCAATCAGTTCTGTCAGACGAGTAAGTAGGGAATTTGATTTGTCCCATAAAACTGTATTGACTATCTTGAAATCTGCTGATAAAAGACCCTTCAAAATGAAGCCTGTACAGTTGTTGATGGAAGATGATCCCGATCGGAGGATGGAGTTTTGTGAAACCATAATGAGACAAATCGATGATGGAAGTATTTTACCGGATTGGATATTGTTTTCAGATGAAGCAACTTTTACCTTAAATGGAGAGGTGAGTCTCTTTGATTAGGCACCTATCCATAACTCGAAACAATATAATTAAATCTGTACGCTTTAGGAACGTTAGTAATCAAAGATCTTTAACTTTTGTGTCTTCATTTTTAGGTAAATCGTCAAAATTGTAGGTACTATGCAGAAACAAATCCACATTGGATAGTTGAGCAGCAGTCAATATCAAGGAAAAATCAACGTATGGGCTGAAATAATTGGAGATAGAATTATTGGATCCATATTCTTTGACCAAAATTTAACCGGCGACAGATATTTGGAATTTTTACAAAATACGTTGTTACCTGAACTTATCCAAATGTTTCCGACAGAAGATGGAACCATTGATCAAAGAATTTTCTTCCAACAAGATGGGGCTCCACCACATCACGATCTCAATGTACGACAGTTCTTAAATGACTTTTTCCAGAACAGGTGGTTTGGAAGAAGGGGATTCATTGAATGGCCAGCTAGATCTCCTGATCTTACTCCATTAGATTTTGATTTATGGGGCATCTTAAAATTTGAGGTGTACGCCACAAGACCCAATAATATTGAAGAGCTGAAGGATAGAATTAGAGAAGAAATTCGGCAAATTACACCAGAAACATTAAGAAGGCTTCAAGCTGAATTTTACCACCGTGTTGCTCTTTGTCAAGAAGTAAATGCCATTTTGAACAGTTGTTAAAATAAAAAGAAATAAATCCACTTGGCGTTCTTTGGTTAATTTGGGTATTCCTAACCATGTAGATGGATGAATTTTGTCTAAATTTTCAAGATAAAACACACTGACTATAATTTTAGAGCCCAGTTTATGCGCAACTAATTTTTGTTGAATTTCGTTCCCTATTCTTCTTTTTTCCCGCTAGAAAAAAGAGTTAAAATGAAAAAAAAGGCACAATCAATTTTCTTTTGTAAAGACCTTTCCAACAAGGTGCCACAAGTGGTACCATCCCATTTAAAAAAATAAAGTCGGGGTGAGTTTCACCCTCTAAAGGGAATGAAAATTTTGTTTTTGGGTATGACCGGAAAGCTTACAAAAAATCTCAATTGACGTGTTTTTGCGTTTTATCCGCATCTTTCAACCTGAAGCTGTAGCGAATTTGCGCCAGTTAAATTCTGAAAATATAAAAAAGAAATATAAAGTTTCTATTTACTTGCACTAAAATTAATTAACTACAAATTTAAAATATATATTAATATGATAGAATAAAAAAAAATATTTAATGAAACTGGTCAAAATATTTTTCAAGCTAAATATATCAATTTATCATATCGAAATCGAGGCAAAGTACTACGAACTCAAATTCAAACAAATGCGATAAAAGTAAGCTTAATAAAAAAAAGTAAAGACTAAAAATCTCCGCCTATAAATAATATTACACAAATTATTCTAATAAATAAAATTCTTGCATATATTCTATATTCTACATTAAACCCACCTTCTGCAAAATCTGCAAAATTCAGCTTACCCTACAATGAATTATATTATACTTAAAGGAAATATTAAAAATATAAATCAAATATATTCTTGATATTTCATAAATGAATTTAAATCAAATCTTATAATACAAAATAAAAATGATAGAATAATTAAAACTAATCTTACTTCATAAGAAATAGTTTGAGCAATAGATCGTAATCTTCCTAATATTGCATAATTAGAATTTGAAGATCAACCAACCTAGAAAATCTTTAAAAAAAATAATACTATAAACACATTTAAATTTACTAAAGAGTTGAAATTAAATAATTTCAATACATCCGCAAAAGATTGAATTATTCCTATACAAGCTACTTTATTTCGTTCCAACGATGTTAAAAAAGCTACTCCAATTATCACAAAAAGAGATAAAGTTAATCTAGAAATTAATGTGTTATTTGTAAAAATGAAATATTAAAATTCTAATTCTATTCCATTGTTCTGGCAAAATAAATATTAATTATTATTATTCAATTATAAAATTTTAAATTAAATATCTGATCCTATTGTGATGAAATATTTTATATATATTAAGATAGAAACCAATCTGGCTCACACCGGTTTAAAGTCAGATCATGTAAAATTATAATTTAGCTTCTGCACCAAAAATGAATTTTAATTCAATATCAAGGTGGCAATCTTTTTTTTTTTGGATTTGGACTTAATATTTTAATTAAAGTAACACAGTGGCATATCGGAAAAAGAGTTTTTTGTTTCTCACTTCATTACGACCAGGACTCCAATGTCTCCAATCATCAGGGAGTCATAGGATTGTACCTGGCAGTCTGCCAATCCGAGTGTTACTTTAATTTTTATTTGCGGACACGAGATTCACTTTGTTTTTTTTAAATATTTTAATTTTTTAAAGGATCAATAATTCACTAATCAGTGATTATATACAAAAAAAAGAGTTTATATAATTTTGTTATCACCCCAATTAAATAAATATTTAACTTAAAAAAGTTATTACCCAATTATTTAAATATTATAATCAATAAACTCTATAGTCTTCTCGTTTTCAACATTTATTTAAGCTTTTTAACGCATGATCGAGCACACCGGAACAGATTAGATGACTTTACCGACAATTCAGCATCAGTATAGTTTTCGCAAAGCCAACTCTCAAGAATCACCAAGACATCATATTGTCAATATAAAACTATCTTAAACTGGCATAAGTTTCTAGGAAAAAAGTGACAAATCAAGTTTTTTAAAGATGTTTAATTGCAGGCTGCATAAAAATTATCTGCCGGCTGTCATTTATCATCTGGAAAAATAAAATTTGGATAAAAAACTGGCATATCCTTTATTAAATTTAATCGAGAATTTAATGAGGAAGCCTCGTCAGACTGTGTCTGCCACGTATTTAAACCACTCGACTTCCTGCGCCATGAGGATCGGATTTGGATATTACAAACGAAGGATCATTTAATTTCTAATACTTAAATGAGAAAGATGTTACTACTTACTCAGTTGCATACTTTTATAAGTTTATATATTGTACTAATAAAATATGCGGAGAATAGTTCGGAATTCTGTCTGTTTCCCAAATAAATCGGTCTCTATATATGCCTATTCAGTGAATATATGCAATGCCTTCTAGTTTAAGAAAAGGAAAACATTTTTCTTGGCTTATGTACCAAAAAATAATTTATTTTATGTAGAAATGTCTTTTAAAATAGATTTTTGAAAAGTAAATAGGTGGACTTCAAATTATATGTATATTATTTCTTTATAGGTTCTTAAGGGTCAAGATCTTGTCCATAAAATAGAAAATTTAAAAACTGACATCAATGAGAGACTTTTAGTTAATGTCAGAATAACCAAATGCGGTTATATTGAAACTACACCATTTTTTGAGGATCACAAAAATTATGAGTAAGTCTATATTTTTAAGTGTGCTGAAATTAATTTTCTACACAAGGAAATGCAGAGATATATGTTAATACCTAATTAACTCATATAAATATTGGACGTTGCGAATGTTATGTTGTAAATTTATTCAAAATGGCCAATTTAAAACAGTAGTAGTAGTAAATGGACGGCCGTAGCTTGGCAATTAGGCCGCAAAATGGACCCCAGACTGATGCACGTGCCCCTTAGGATGCATGTTTTCTTTCTCTTAATTTTTGCTTGACACCTCTTTGTCAATTTGAAACAACAGGAATATTAATTTAAAATTTCAATTTTCAATTAGTCAAGAAAGAAAATTTTGTAGATAATAATTTAAACAAATTTGTAATATTTTCTAGATTTTTCGATGTTTAATTTAAATTACATACTATGTGATCAAGAGTAGTGAACAAAAAGATACGCGACAGCCCTTCAAAGTCACTAAAACTGACATTTTTTGGTTGTTTTTTCGAGTGTTAATTTCTTGTCAAAATTTTAGAAGTGCATTGGCGTTACACCAAAACACTTATATAAATAGGCTTACCTTTGATTCTACATCCAAAAAGTCCACAAATATAGAAAAATAATATTTCAAAAATTACTTTTTCTTTAAGGTGACAGCGGTGACACATTTTGTCAGAAGAGTACACAATTTAATTTTTTATTTTAATTTTCTGACACTTATAAATAAACAAGGACTAGTAGAGAGGATTATATTTCTATGTTTATAAAAAAAATATATACATACAGGCTATCTAGTCAAGAGGAGAAATTTGGTATTTTCTATTTCAGTTTGCCAAAAGCCCTGTCAGGCTCTTTTTTGATAAAGGCACATCCGCTTTTTTCTCATGCTTTTTAAGGTTTTTGAAAGTAGTTCCGCGAATTTTTTAATTACCTGATTCCTGGGTCACCCTGTAGATTCATTAGTATTTTTCGTCCAGGCTTATGAATTGCCTTAAAATTTTCTAGTAAATAAAATCTGTCTTAAATATAAAAAAGTGTTTAAAGTTATTTTTGTGTTTTAGGCTAACATTATGGGCTTGGATAAAAGCAGGATGGTTTCCTTTAAGTTTTTCTTTTGGAATTCTTTTGTTTTTTCAATTTTTCCTCTCAAAATTAAATAGTTTGCAACCAGTATAAAATAAACTATAAAAAAATCTACATTTCTAATAATTTAATATAAAAGAGAAGAAGAAAATTAACGCAAATTATGATTATATTATATAACCAAAATAGTAGTTTTGCATAATTTTTTAAATTTTGTTAGTACTTTCAAACAAATACTAATTTATAGTCACAAATTTACTTTAGTGCTTAAGTTATTAAATTATGTAATTATTAAATAATCTTAAAATAAGAAACCCAATCTGCTATGGTTGTTTTTTTAAAGTTTACACTACAAGATCATATCAAAACCATATTTTTCTAAGAAAATATATGACACTTCCGACGCGTTAATAAAATAATATTATATTATGAATATATTTATTTTGTTCCAAGTTATCAGTAAATAATCATCTCGTTTCAGGACAAAATAATAAGCTCGGTAAACTGATGACGTAACGCCAAAAGCCACTTTTACATTCTTGATGACAACAAATGCCATACATAACCATATGTCGACAACAAATGCCATACATCACCATATGTTGACAAAAAATGCCATACATAACTATATGTTGACAACAAATATCATACATAACCAATGTTGACAACAAATGTCATAGATCACCATATGTTGACAACAAATATCATACACATATAACTATTAGGTATATATAAAGGCCCAGTCATTAATCTATTGGCCCTGGCCAACTTGATATTTCGCAGGGGTTTCCGCTACACTTTTTATAATAGGGAAATACAGGGCAGGGCCTTTATAGTATCTCATAGTTATATGATCATACATAACTATATGTCGACAACAAATGCCATACATAAGGGGCATTTTATATGAAATCCACCAATCGAATAGTGACTTTAGGTTTCGTCTTCTAAAATTACCAAGTTTTTGCTACATAGGTATAGAAAAATATCGGAAAAATAGAAATATCTGTAAAATTCATTTCAGAAATGCATAAGCGATACCTTGTTTGAAACGTCTTTTAAATGATGTGTCACATGACATATTTCAAAAATAAAAATTTTCAAAAAAATATATATTTTTGATCAATATTTTAGTGATATACTGACCAAATTTCAAGATTGAGTAATGATGGGTTTAGGTACAAAAAATAAATAAAGTTTTATTGCACATGATTTTACCTTAAAAAATTTACTTTTTATTAGAGCTATTTGGTTTCCCTTGATTTTTGCAAAACTATTGTGTTCCTGTGAACTGCTTTTTAAAATAGATACAAAAATCTGGATGTTCATGTTTTAGCTAGGCCACACCTTGTAATATGGTTATAAAGCCACCGTATACAAATTTATTTTGTTCTCTCTGTGTATCGATTTATTATTAATTAATATTGATGAATATAGTAACATCAATTGCATGGTAATCATTGTTAAAAAAATATAGTCAATAAGAACCTAATTAGAATATTATAACCTCAATTTTCCTGATTGGTCAGTCTCAGAAATAAATTAGAAAAATGCAGGTTTTTGCAGTAAAAATCCTGCACAAAAAGAAGCACACGGTTTAAAACTAAAAAAAAAAAGTGTTTGACTTTTTGGAAAATAGTGACTTAGGAGGTACAGCAAAACAATGTCTGAAAGCCAGGCAAAGAAACAATTATGCAACTAAGTGTGGTGATCCATTAAACAGGAAATAAAAGTTAGAAATGTTATGGAAGCCATGTGCAATCGCGTAGATATAAAAAAAAGGGATGAAGATTTGTGTAGGCTAAAGTACATGAAGACTTTAAAAAATGCTGAATTCCCTGAAGCTAGGTAAATTTTAATTCATAATTTTTCTAGAAACCTAGACCTTTACATTTTTTATTTATTTTCTAAACTCTTTTATAAATGTTTAACAATGCGACGTAAGACTTATACAATTCAATTTTTCTTCAAACCTTTAACACACAATCCATCCTCCAATTTTGAAGCCGAACCTAAGGTTGGACCAGACCAGTCTTTATAGCTACCTAACTTAAGCTTTCAGGAGAATCTCCAATTGAAAAGAAAAGATTGACGATGCGGAAAGCGGAAAACGTTAAAGCTGTTAGTGAGAAAAAATTAACAGAGAAAAGACGAGCTGAAGCTGTAAAAAAAAAGATTGCGACATGTTACAGCATTTGCTATCCTGCCTGCCTATTATTTGGAATAGATCAAAAATCGAGAAATAATTTGGAGTGGCAAGAGCTGCTAAGAAGATGGTGAAAGAAAAAGGGATTCTGTCCACCTTAAATCCAAAGCCTGAAAAATCCTTTAAACGACCTTTTAATCAAGATATCAGATATTCGGAGAGATTAATGTTTTTCTGTACTTGTGTAAGTGCAAAACTTGGTAATTTTATAATTTTCAAAAATTAGAAGCAAAAATACTACTGGCCCAAAAATTTTTCAAATTTAGATTTTTCATCTGCTCTATAAATAAAATAAGTGTACCAAAAATTATAAAAATCTGCCAAACCACTGGTTGATTTTATATGAAATGACCCATAACCAATGTCAACAACAAATGTCATCACCCTAGGTCCACAACAAATGCCTTACATCACTATATGTTGACAAAAAATGCCATACATATAACCAATGTTGACAACAAATGTTATATATAACTATATGTTGACAACAAATGGCATACATAACCAATATTGACAAGAAATGTCATACATAAATATATGTTGAGAACAAATGCCATACATAATCAATGTTGACAACAAATGCCAACACCATAGCTACACCTTTTACTATTTTTGCAATGCAATTAATAAATGTAATGATTAGCAAAAGGCTTACCCTAGATACTTTTCAAAGAAAACCTCAAAAATCTACCTACAGTATATAATCTTCAGCACAACCTTTTCTGCTTTTCACCTTGTCACTGGGTATTTTCATGCACAAAATCTTATGCCATACATAACCAATGTTGACAACAAATGCCATACATAACTATATGTTGACAAAAAATGCCATACATATAACCAATGTTGACAACAAATGTTATACATAACTATATGTTGACAACAAATGGCATACATAACCAATGTTGACAGGAAATGTCATACATAAATATATGTTGACAACAAATGCCAACACCATAGCTATACCATTTATTTATTTATTTATTTATTTTTCCTGGATTATTCCAAATTATATTATTCACATGCAATGCAATTAATAAATGTAATGATTAGCAAAAGGCTTACCCTCCCTAGATACTTTTCAAAGAAAACCTCAAAAATCTACCTACAATATATAATCTTCAGCGCAACCTTTTACGCTTTTCACCTTGTCCCTGTGTATCTTCATGCATAAAATATTATCCAAAACCAACATCATTTACTACGTTTATATACACCTAAAACCGGTTTTATACAGGGTTACTAAGCAAATCCTTAGGGGGCCAAGCAGCCGTGTATAAGACGCAGACAAACGGAAAAGCACATTAGGCAGAAAAGGATGGGCATGGGGCGATGTTGTCACTACATCTTACACGTAGTAAATCCATTCCAGGTTGTTGTTTTCTAATGTTTTCCATTTTCATACCTTTAGGACTGGAATAAAAATTGTTTTTGCTCGACTTTAATACCAAACTGATGAAAGATATCGTAAAAAAAATATTTTTCGGCTTTTCATTTTGTAACCATTGTCCTTACGCACTGTTTACAGGCTGGGGACTGAGATACATGCAAATTCCTAACCTAAAGCGTTCATACACGGTCGGAGAAATCGACTGAGATACTTCCGTAGAAACTTTATCAAGCAAATAGGACGGGTTGACGCCTTCGAACGTCCAACCCGGGTTTTGCATTTTGATTCGAAATCAAAAAGGAGGAACAGTCAGATGTGGGGCCGTACACAAATTACGTAACGGTGATTTTACCAATTTTTGATCCCCTCCCTATGTAATATTTTGTAACGGTTTGGCACGCCACTCCCCTAATATTACGTAACGATTTCAAGATCACTACCCCCCTCCAAAAAAAAAAAACTTTTCACTTATTTTCATTCCAAATTAGTTTCACACAAATGCAAACGCTGTCGAAAACCCCCCTCCCCCCTATGTAACATTTTGTAACCCCCCTCCCCCCTATGACCATTACGTAATTTGTGCACGGCGCCTATAGTCCCAGTGGAGGAGGGCGAGAAAATTGATATTTTTTTCTTAAAAATTATACTCTTTAGACCTATTTCTTTGCGTTCCCGAAATTACGTAATTTTTGAAAAAAAATTGTAAGCGACGCCATTTTTATTTCGTGCTTGGTTTTTCTAACATTTTTGCGTTCGGCTAATTTAATTGAAAAATTTTTGCCTGCGGCGCCCTTTATCTTCTCACTCGAAACCAAGATCCCCCGTTTTAGAAAAACTGATCTCAAGTTTTTCGTAAAAAAAACGTTTTTTTTAAAGAAACAGAGCAAAATAAATCTTTTCACCCCTTTTTGGGCGTTACAAATATTGGCAGCCCCTTATTTTTCGCTTTTACCCTCCCGCTAGTTTTGAAGAATTGGTTCATCATGTCATAAAACACCTCGAAAATATCAAACGTAGTGTAGGGCCAGCTTTATTTAAAATCAATAATATCGCAAGCAAAAAGCTCTGCAGGAAAAACAGCGCCGTTTATTGATTTCTTTGGCTGCTAGTGCTAGCTGCATGGTTTGGCCGTTTCCGGATAGATGTCACTAGTAGAACAGAATGGAAAGAAATTTAATTAAAAGCGAAGATATTTCTTTCTAATGTTAACAACCTTAGGAGTTTATCGTTAAATAATGGACCCTGCCGCCTCCCTTAAGCAAGAAAAAGCTGTGGTATGGTCCTGAAAACATCTAGTTTTTCCTCGATCATCTCATGGTGTGGCCGCCATCTAGCGGAATTTGCAGACATCTTGTCAACGGTTATTATTGCAACTATGATTTATGCTCACAATGAAAGAGTGGCGACAATTTTTTCTCATGACAGCAGTCCGGAGATAATAACAAACTGGCACCATTGCTCAATATACCTGTTTCTTTTGTGCGCGCAGAACTTTCTATGCCATTTCTGTTTGATTTATTGAAATCCTATCCCTAAGGAAAATCTTAGGAACCCTGTATAAGGACAGTTGTAACTAAAATCGCTTTCTCCAAGGGTTTATACCTCGGTTTATACGTCCTTCATTAAATGTCATTAAATATATCAGTTTAAAGAAAAAACAATAAAACAACTAAGTTAACAACAGATTTTTTCAGTAAAACCAAGGGTTGCCAACTTTTATTTTTGCTTTATCTGGACATTTGTTCTAAATTATCAGGACATTTGATGCAAAATCGGGACATTTTCAAAAACGCTTAGAAAAGAAATAGATCAATAACTATTGATGGTTTTTGAATTTTAATTTACAAGCTAGCTAAGAAATTCCAATAGAAACAAAACAAAGTAATAGTATATTACATAACAAGAAAAGAAAGTGACAAATTTTACACGAGTTTGAATATTGTGAACGAGGCGTTGTAGAAAGTTGTAAGTGTGTAAGAAAGTTACTTTCTATGGAGTTGTGTACACTACTTTTCCTACAAACATTGTTGAATTGCACTAATTTTTATAAAAATTGGTCTTAAATTTCACACAAATCAAATGAAACTATTTTTCCGCACATATGTTCAAAAAATTTCTGCACACGGGTGAAACTTAACGTTTTCTAAAGATGCAAATCGTGTGAAATCCATTATTTTCATGTGTGGTCGTAGAAAAAAATAGTTAGACTACACAAAAACGTGTGGCCCAGATGGTTTACCAGTAATTTTCATAAAAAACAGTAAATTTTTCTAGTCCAGTATTTTGACTAAAATTTTTAATAGACCATTTTCTACAGAAGATTTTCCGACAGCTTGGAAGCTAAGTTATGTTACCCCAATATTAAAAAGCGGAGATAAGTCAAATTAAAAACTACAGAGGTATTTCAAAAATTTCTTGATTTCCTAAATTGTTTGAATGAATAGTCACAGATAAAATTGCAACACACTGGTTTTCAAAAGGTAAATCATCAATTACTAATCTCTTGATATATCAAGAAACTTTGTTTGAAGCCTCGGAGAGTGGGTATCAGGTAGATGTCATCTATACCGATTTCTCCAAGGCTTTCGACAGGGTCGATCATAACCTAATACTTGATAAACTTAGTCAATGTTTTCGAATTAATCTAACTGGAAGACGCAAGGCATAAAAATAGAGAATGCTGTCTCCGCCGAGTTTAACGTTTTGTCAGGTGTCCCCCAGGGCGGACATTTGTCTCCATAGTTATTTAAAGCATTTATAAATGATATATCTTCCGCTTTAGAAAACTAACTAACAAGAGTTGAATGGGTTTTTAGCATGGTGTGAATATAACAATTTATCCCTGAATAATTGGTTTTAAAGTAATAAACCACTTTCTGAAATCGCTTTAAAACAAAATCAACTTAGTGCCTAAAATGATTTTAGTGGTGCTTCTAAAGCCGTGTTCTCACGAGTCAAGTTTAGTTAAACAAGTTTAGTTGATCAACAAAAATTAAATAAAACTTGATCAAGTTAAGTTCACACCTACAACAGAAATTGATCGTCCCTGTTCAGTTTAAAAATGGCGTCGATCGCAATTTTGCGCAAATGTGTACAGGTGGTTGCAGTTTTGTTACAAAACGAACTAAAAAAATATGTGATGCAAACATAAATCATAAAAAACGTCGGTTTTGGGCGAGGCAGTGGATTTTAAGAAGAAACAATTTAGGAACATTAGGCATTCTTGTCTCTGATACAGTTCAAGAAACTTCATCATCACATTTTCCGACAATTTAACACTCATTTTTACACTTTTTTTTGTTTTCAATAATATTTCTTGCCAAAAACTACTAAAACCACGGCCAGTTGATTGCCTAGTTCATACGTTTCAAGACTTGTTTCCACTTGAAAGTGATTCGGGACTTGAACGACAAAAGTTTCAATGGATCAAACTTTTGTTGAACAACAAAAAAGTTGATCAACTCTGTTGAAACAGAAGTTCTCACGATAGTTTTTATACCAACTATAGTTGTTCAACTAAACTATAGTTGTTCAACTAAACTTGAAGGACAAAACTTTCAAACTGTCCTTATATAAAAGTGCTTTAAGAGGCCTGTATAAACAAAGTAACTGTTATCAGAATATCCCCAATCAGTATCAAGCTGATAAGTCTATTGTGCTACTATAGGTATACAGACCGCTTCAAGCTACTGCGAACATAGGGGGAATCAAGTCCAATTTACTCTCCGTGCCGTACGACCGAGGTGGATTCGAAGCACGCTACAGTGTTATCTTTTGGAAATTCATTTTGTTTTTATTATTTTGTTTTATTTCTGCCTTGCTCGAGAAACAGATGGGTAAGTTCTTAATTGAAATAATACATTTTTAAAACTAAAAATGGATGTCTACGAAGTTGCCGAAAAAGTGCAGAGGGTCAAATGGTCAAATCGTCATAACCCAACATTTGCATTTATATTTTGACGTAAGAACACAGTATCCCCAAAAACTAAATGTTTGGGGGGGGGGTGTAGTAGGGGAACACGTAATTGGGCCATTTTTTATTAACGGCAATTGCAATTTGAATGGTCCTAGATACTTGGATCTACTGCAGCAGCACATTATTCCAACTGCTAGGCAGTTGTTAGGTGTAAGATTTGGTCAAACATGGTTTCAACAAGATGGTTGTGCCGCTCACAATGTTGGCCTTGTTAGGGAATATCTTGATAATGTATTTCCTAATCGGGTTATAAGTACACGGAGAACTATTTTATGGCCAGCTCGATCTCCCGATCTTGCTCCTAATGACTTCTATCTGTTTTTGAAGAAGCTTTTCAAATTATCACCCCTAACATGCTTGGAAACGTTAGAAGGGGTTTTTATAGTAGGCTCGGATATTGTCTAGCCGAGCAAGGAGGACTTTTCGAACATTTGCTTTAATTTTTTTTTGACTGGGAGAATCTTTTTGGTTTTTAGAATGTATTATTTTATTTTGAGAACTTGCTTTTATTTTGTTTCTCCTTATTATTTTCATTGTAACACGTCGTCACTGATAAATCTGAGCAGTTGACAATAAAACGCTCTTATTTATCAGTGACAAAAAATAAGAAAATTACGTTATAAAAATTTGCGTATTTATTGACCAAATTCCGGTTTCATTGACTACGCTCCACACAGCACCGTGGTTAGAGGCGTACTAAATACAAGGCGAACGGCGGCGAATGGCAGCGAATGGCGATCGGAAGCCTGAGTGTTGGTTACTTCACTGATAGGCGTGCGGTGTCTCTGCATGTACGTACACTGGCAAATTAGACTTCTTCCGCACTATGTTCGCAGTAGCTTGAAGCGGTCTGTATATGCGGCCCAATGAGACTTTAGAAAAACCTTTAAAACATAAATTAGTGCATGGATTTATTTTATTCCTTGCAAATATTATCCAATCCAAACAAAAATATCTCCAGTTTTTCTTTAAAAAAGCTCAAAAACTCATCTCTCAAACCTAAAGTACATATGTACTCCAATAGAATAGTCAGAAAATCGCGATTTATCTAGAAAACTGACTTAACAGCCATATATCTATATCTCATTGACCATTGGTCCGATTTAAAAACAACTTGTTTTATAAAAAAATGTTTTTTCTAAGATTTTTGATCTAATATTTTTTTTGCTATATGTCTCGGATAAAAAGTTCTACCGCCGAAAATAATGATTATTCAGGGTAGCATATGTATATATTGGCATATAATTTGTTACCATTAAACTTTTTTTAAAAAATGTTCCTATAAAAAATTAAGTGGGTTAAATTTTCTTTAAATTTTGGTAATAAAAATAACAGTTATGTTAAAACTAACGGAGATATAGGGCGGCACAAATGTGTATTTTTTTTAAAAAAAGAAAGAAATGTTAACGCAGGCAAGCATTTTTAAAATTTCAATTTATAGGCACTAAGGCTCTCACCAAAGCCTTCACAATCCCTGTAAATATGTTCCAATTAATACCCCACATGCCATATTCTGGATTAAACTGGGTTTTTAATAAGTCCCTTCCATTATCTCCGCCCCTGAGGGGCAATTTTAATGTTTTTGAAATGAGACCATCTGGAGTACAAACCAAGTCTACATACCTACTAAATTTCGTCAAAATCGGACAAGTGGTTCTCGAGTTAGGCGCGTTGGTGACAGACAGACGAACAGGCAGACATTAAGGCAAAAAAATGTTCTAAAAATTTTCGAGAAAAATGCTGGTTATTTAATAGGAATCTTATTCAGATTTGAGTAGCACTGGGTAACCACAACCTCCCCTCTCCCCTTGGGTACGCGACTGTATATCCGGCAAAACTCGAAGTTGCCGAAAACCACGTGATCTGCTATAGAAACGTCAAAAACATAGAAAAACCAAGTCTTGTTTTATTTCAATTTTAAAAACAGCAGAAACGAAGAAGTAAGGCTACCTTTTGGATCACTCTGTAAAAAGTGTCAAACATACTCAATGAAACTTTTTACATCTTTATTCTTTAGATAGGTTATTGGTAAATAAGTAATTCCAGATATCAGTATTTGCTTACCTTTCTTTTTCATGACGTGATTTTAATTCTCGCATAAGGTTTTCTTGCAAAGCAAACAATTAATTTCCTCGTTTTTCTCGAAATCCATAAGGAAGAATATCGAATTATATTCAAATTTTAAAAGTACATAGCTACGCAGAATATTATCTAATATTCCAATATTCCAGAATGGAAAAACACTCACTAATGACAGTTGTCAATAATAGGTGAGTAAGTACTTTTGTTTTGTCTTGGCGGACGCCCACGGTTTATCAGAATGTGCCAAATCAAACCCGTTAAATAAAAGAAAGTTTAATTATAAAATCATTTGCTATAGAAACTGCAATTCGTTAAACCAATTTTTTATCCGAAACCTATTTCTTCAAACCCATTCAATAACAAATTCGAAATTTATAAGACTCGTTTTTAATCGAACCATTGTTCATCAAACTCATTTAATATCAAACTCGTAATTTGTAATACCATTTTTAATAAAACCCGAAATTTTTCAAATTGTTTTTCAAAACCGAAATTCGTAAGAATCGTTGTTTATCAGAAATTTCTGCTAAATTGATTGCGCATTCGCCAATAATACATGAACGGGAGGCGTACACGCAGGTGGCGCGGCGGCGCGACGTTTCGATGCATTTGTCGCTGCTACGCGGGCATACTTGTACAAGTAGTGTTCAATGTTCAATAGTTTGTGTATAGATGTCACTTACAGTCCAATTAAGAACAAATTTCTGAAAACGACGGGTCGCATTCCGATTTTGAAAAATAATGGTTTGACAAATTCCGCGTTTGAATAAAAATGGGTTTTACAAATTACGAGTTAGATATTGAATGACTTTGATGAACAATGGTTCGATTAAAAACGGGTCATATAAATTTCGAGTTTGTTATTGAGTGGGTTTGAAGAAATGAGGTTCGGATAAAAAATTTATTTAACAAATTGCAGTTTTTATGGTGAATCGTTCTTGCAATGAAAATTTGTATTAAATACGGTTTGATAAATTCCTGGTTTGACAAACCATAGGCGTTCGTCATGGCCAACTTGACACAATAAGGGAGTTAAACCTTACCTCAAGAATTTGTAGTGTCAAATTTGCAGCACTCTATCTCAGTTATTTTTTACTATACAGAAAGTGTTTTAAAAAAATTATAGAGAATTTTGATATCTACAATTTATATTCGAACACTTTTCTTCTCAAGTCTACACAAAGAGAAATATTGGCTAGTAAGTAATCACATGTCACCATGTTCGGGAGGCACATACAAAAAAAAATTTCGAATAAAAGTTTTAAAAAATCATTTTTTTAGCCAACAAAAAAAAAACGTTTTAAAATCGGACAAATATTAACCGAAATATTAAGTCCAACACAAAATCCAAGATGGCGGCGAGCCTAGAGGGAAATTTTGTTGGAAAAATGTGGTTTTATGTTTCTGGCATGATCCCCTATTAGCCCTAAAAAGTGTGGCTGTGTAGTCAGTTTTGCCATTTTAAAGTACTATTCTATTGGGCTAATTCTGCACAAAAATTTTACTCTCCTCACCCACAGTTGGTCTAGAGAGGGGTTTTAAGAAAAAAAAATATATAATCAAACATACACTTTTGTTTTTAATCAATAACCAAATACTATTTACGGTATAAAGTAAAATCCCCTATATAGCACTTTTCTGGGGGGCTATTTTTGGAAAATATTCTGGGAATCTTAAATATTAACCCTTTATTTTGACTTCATATTTGAATTTTCGCTGAAATTCTCTTTCCAATGGTACCCCATATCATAAGGTTTACTTTACTAATTTTCGAGATATTGGCTTCCAAAATGTCAAAAATTCAATTTTCAAAGGTCCACATCTTAGAAACTAAACAAAATATCTCTATTGTGTATATTATCGATTTTAGGGGTTTTTTACGAGGAAATAAAAAATGACAACAGTTTGAAAATCTGACCTTCTACTTCATATTTTTGGAATAATATCGTCAAAATCACTGAAAATCAATAAACTGTAAATAGGAATGTGCAAACTTCAAACTATTGTCATTTTTTATTTGCTCTTATAAAACCGTCAAAATCGATAACAAACACAATATACATATTTTGTTTAGTTTCTAAGATATGGGCCTTTGAAAATTGAATTTTTGACATTTTGAAAGCCAATATCTCGAAGATTAGTAAAGCAAACCTTATGATATGGGTACCATTGGAAAGAGAATTTCTGCTAAAATTCAAATATGAAGTCAAAATAGGGAGTTGCTATTTAAGGTTTTTAGAATATTTTCCAAAAATAGCCCCCCAGAAAAGGGCCACATAGGGGATTTTACTTTTTACGGTAAATAGTAGTTAGCGATGTATCAAAAACAAAAATCTATGTTTTAAAGATTATATATTTTTTTTATTAAAACCCCACTCTAGACCAACCCCAAATAAGGGAGGTAAAGCGGAAAAGCTGTTGACCGGGCCCTTAACCTTATCCGATTTTGACAAAACTTGGCAGCAAAATACACGTACATGTTTTGGAAAAAATTTTCCCCCCTCACCCACAAATAAGGGTGGTAGCACGGATCACCTACCAAGGTACTATTTGGTGGTAGAGCGAAAAAACACGATTGATCAGCGAAAAAGTTGTTTACCGGGCCTTTACCCTTATTCGATTTTAACCAATCGCTTGTTTCCAAAATTGCGCGTGTTTAAAACTGCGTTAACAAAAACCGCGGTCCACCAAAACCGCGCCAAATGGAAATAACGTGCTGTGTATTGTATGTATATAGGCAAATTTTGATTATGTTGTAAAGACCGGAACTTAAACGCGTAAATATTAACGCGCACGCCAAAATGGCGTGGATTATTACCGGCTTTACTGGCTTTGGACGGTATTGTCTTGCGCAGTGATTTTATTTTCCGCGGTAAAAGTGTTGTGCGGTAATTTTTTGCGGTTTGCTGCAGCTTATTTGGGGCAGCTTATTTTTCGCTGGTTAATCGTGTTTTTTCGATCTACCACCCTTATTTGAGGGGTGAGGGGAGTCAAATTGTTACAGCAAGTGTACTTTAGATACGTTAACATTTCTGATAAGTTTGATCAAATCAAGCTTGGTCAGGATAACGGCTCGGACGACAACTTTTTCGCTGGTCAATCGTGTTTTTTGCTCTGCCACCCTTAGTGAGGGGGTGAGGGGGGGTAAACTTTTTACCGTAAGTGTAATTTAGGTACGTTTACATATTGGGCAATTTTTTTTCAAAATCGGATAAGGATAACAGCCCGGTCAACAACTTTTTCGCCGGTCAATCGTGTTTTTTCGTTCTACCACCCTTATTTGGGGGGCGAGGGGGGTCAAATTTTTACAGCAAGTGTACTTTAGATACATTTAAATTTCTGATAAAGATTGATCAAATCAAGTTTGGTCAGGATAACGGCTCGGTCGACAACTTTTTCGCTGGTCAATTGTGTTTTTTGCTCTGCCACCCTTAGTGAGGGGGTGAGGAGTAGGATAACAGCCTGATCAACAACTTTTTTGCTGGTCAATCATGTTTATTCACTCTACCACCCTTATTTGGGGGGTGAGGAGAGTAAAATGTTTACAGCAAGTTTACTTAGGTCCGTTTGATCAAAATCGGATAAAGAATCCCAATCCCCAGCAAACACAAATCGTCGGCATTGAATCGGGCCAATGTCGACAACGTCGGCAGTGTGTCGGGATCGGCGACTACACGCTGGCCCGATGTTGGACAGATTGCGATTTTCAGTTTTCGATTCCGACACCACTTTAGGACCGACGATGTTCCGATTAGAACTTTGTTTAATCGGTTGAAGATAGGCAACTGACGATGGCTCAATTTACTATAGTCGACTTTATGCCGACGCCCACTTTATCTGCTTTAGGGCCGATCACGGTCCGAATGGAAATTTGTTTAATCGAACGAGAATTGGCAACTGACGATGGCCCGATTTAGTCGACATTATGCCAACGCAAACCTTATCTGCTTTAGGGCCGACGATGGTCCGATAGGAACTTTCTTTAATCGGTCGAGAATCGGCAACTGACGATGGCCCGATTTACTATAGTCAACTTTATGCCTACTCCTACTTTATCTGCTTTAGGGCCTATGATGGTCCGATTGGAACCTTTTTTAATCGATCGAGAATCGGCAACTGACGATGGCCCGATTTACTATAGTCGACTTTATGCCGACGCCCACTTTATCTGCTTTAGGGCCGATCACGGTCCGATTGGAAATTTGTTTAATCGGACGAGAATTGGCAACTGCCGATGGCCCGATTTAGTCGACATTATGCCAACGCAAACCTTATCTGCTTTAGGGCCGACGATGGTCCGATAGGAACTTTCTTTAATCGGTCGAGAATCGGCAACTGACGATGGCCCGATTTACTATAGTCAACTTTATGCCTACGCCTACTTTATCTGCTTTAGGGCCTATGATGGTCCGATTGGAACCTTTTTTAATCGGTCGAGAATCGGCAACTGACGATGGCCCGATTTACTATAGCCGACTTTATGCCGACGCCCACTTTATCTGCTTTAGGGCCGATCACGGTCCGATTGGAAATTTGTTTAATCGGACGAGAATTGGCAACTGACGATGGCCCGATTTCGTCGACATTATGCCAATGCAAACCTTATTTACTTTAGGGCCGACGATGGTCCGATTGGAACTTTGTTTGATTGGTCGAGAATCGTCAACTGACAATGGTCCGATTACGTCACCTTAAAATTTTTAAAACTGCTTAATAGTTTCTTGTTAGTGTGTAGAGATGGCGCTAATGTCACACGATGTTTCCTGTACAGTGGAAGATAATATTATATATATAATGAGCAAAGATATTTCAAAACTAGAATATGCCATTTAAACCAGCCTGACTGGTTAAGCACCTGCATTATCGAAACTTGGTAGTGTGCCAATCTCGGATCGTATCAAGCAATCACCGACGGACCTTCGTCAATCAGCGACGTCGTGCCGCTTTGAGAGGCTGATGTGGAGTCTTATTATCCACCCATTATCGGACCTTTGTGGTGTGCGTCTTCGTCAATCGCCGACATTGGACCGCTTTAGAAAACCAATGTCGAACTTGAATAGTTTACTGATGTCGGGCCGAGACCAGTTTGCCTACGTTAGACCGACCGAATTTAGCAGAATTATGGTCGGTACCATGTGGTTAAACCATATCGGACCTTAATCGTACGGCGACGGTATGCCGATGTCAGCAAAAAGTAAAATTTACCATTGGTTCGACGGCGGGCTACAGTCTAACGCTGCGTCGGCAAACATACATTGGGCCTACATCGCAAAGCGGACAAAAAATACTGCTGGTCCGATGTCGTAAATCGACGTCGTGCCGATGACGGCAAATTCGGCAATCGACATAGGCCCGACGAAGACCCAAGGGAATCGTGTTTGCTGGGTCATGGTTTTTGCTCCACCACCATTATTTGGGGGGTGAGGAGAGTAAAATGTTACTGGACGTGTTTGTTTATGTAATTGAATTGCATCTGCCAAAATAGGTTAAAATTGGACTACCGGAAGCATCTGGTCAGTGGTCAATTGACCTGTCAATATTTTAGAGCTACCCCTCTAACAAAATATATATCATCAGTTTTAAGTTTTTAAGAGTAATCAAATGATGCTATAAACATGCACCACTAAGAGTCCAAGAAATGCAGTAGTAAAACTTATAGCTCCCATTGAAATCTGTTCAGTTATAGGTACTAATTTTGAGCAAAATTGAGCATTATTAGATGATATTGATACTTTCTTGGATATGCCACTTCACAATGGATAATTGCTGTCAACTTCATATTTTTCATAATTGAAAATTCACAATTCTTTTTGAGTTAGTTAGTGTGTGCGTACTGTTATGTTGGGTTGGTATTTCTGAGGTTGTGTTGTTGGATCGAGTTGGTTTTCTGATGAAAATGTAAAAAACTGGGGTTTTCTCGACTGTCGTAACTTTAACATTTTTACTATTCACCACAGCCTGTGTTAGTTAAATGGTCACTTGATTTCAAATCAAATCAACCAGAGGTTTGACAGACCATCACCCCGATTTGGATAATTTTTCGTACAGTTATTCTACCCATAAAGGGAATGAAAAATCCCAAATTAAAAATTTTTTTGACCATTAGTTTTTTCTAAGTTAATTCTTGAAAATCAAAACAAACTACCATTTGGCTCAAACATGTACCTAAAGAAATGAAAATATCTTGATAGCTACTTAAAGTACAATAGTGGTTTATAGCTCGTTTTAAAGGTATTTTAAGTACCTTTCGAATGAATGAAAAAACGAAATTAAAAAAACTTTTTTTTTTAATTTTTGAAAAACAGACGTTTTTATTTTTTTCAAAAAAAATACTTTGTTTCTGGATATTTTGCCAAACTATTTACAAAATTTCAAGAGAGTGGATGGGTTCATCAAAAAAAATTATTTTAAAAATTTTGAAAATTGAATAAAAAAGGTTATGTGATACCGAGTGTGATACTTTATCAAAATGGACTTTAAAATACCTATAAAACAAGGTAGTACTCGCTTTTATGTGTTATACAGTTCTCAAGATATCACTCTTTTTGTGTACCTGCACATTTGGTTCTAATATCTTGAGAACCATACATACTACAAAAGTGAGTGATAGCTTGTTTTAAAGGTATTTTAAATGCCATTTTAATGAAATATCACACTACCTAATTTTTTTTGGAAACAAAAATATTTTTTTTTGATGAATACTCTCCATCTTGAAATTTTGTCAATAGTTTAGCGAAATATCCAGAAATGAAATATATTTTTATAAAAAAAAATAAAAAATGCTGTTTTTGAAAAATTATTTTTTTTTATTTCAATTTTTTTAAAACAAAAAGTATATCATGAGATAATAATAAACCATATGTCCAAGTTTAAGTAGTTATTGAGATATTTGAATTTCTGTAATTACATGTTTAAGCGAAATTGATAGTTTTTGTGATTTTCAAGAATTAATTAAAAAAAAACTAATGGTCAAAAAAATGTTCATTTTGGGATTTTTCATCCCCTTTATGAGTAGAATCAGGACCTATAGTTCCCTGGTAGAATAAATGTACCAAAAATTATCGAATTTGGGGAGATGGTCTGCCAAACTTCCCTTTTTTTTATTTTAACAATTTTTATTGGAATTAAAACAGTATAAAAGGCTATGTTATGGGGGGGGCTTCATTGAATAAACAACACAGCAGGGACAAGGCCCTTATTAAATACCAAGTTGAAGGGGTATTGTGTGGGAGCCTGTAATCCCTACTTTGGTTTTTTTCTAATGACCCCTGGGGCTATGAAAATGGAACATAAAACCCCAGATTTGGATTTATAAATTCAATAAAAGTTGATGCAGCTCTGCACGGTCCCTTATTTATTCAAGGGACCGTGGCAGCTCTGTCTCTTTCTTTTTTCCTATTACTACTAGAAAGAGACAGATATATGCCTAACAGTACCATCCAAGTTTATAAAGTCGGGGTAAAATGATACATTTGAGGGCAAGTACAGAGACAATGGATAAACACGAGGACCGATATTCTTACCTGATTTATACTTTACATAGGTTAAATGTTTTCATCGAGACCCTTCTCTTTAAACTTACTCCGGAATACCGGAAAACAAATCCGCTCTCCGGCGATTTCCACTTTTCGAATGTTTGCTTGTCAAATATCGAGTGTCAAAAAATTTGGCAAGCATAGTTAAAAAAAGGGTTAGGCGAAAACACGACCTTCCTAAATAAAACAAGCCTTATGTCTATTTTTTTGCGAAATACCTGTTTTCAACTAATAGAAACGAGTTCCGCACCGATTAGATTTTCATGAAAACTCTGAAACCACAGACCTAAAAACCAGGTCTGTGCCTGAAACTTTTCGAGTGCATACATTAAAACCCCCAGATGCACCGTAAAAATAGTCGGATTAGTTTAGCTAATCCATGCTTCCTCTTTGTTCATTTATGTGGGATCAAGAGAGAAAAAGAATGGATTAGATAGCCAATCGCGATTAAGTGCCTACGGTGCACTTAGGGGTAAGTTGCATTCTTATTGTATTTTATATCTTTCTTTTTTTTGCATAAAAGTTATTTCAAATTCATAACAAAACAGTAGAACATGCAGCAGAAGGCAAAAAATATATCCTCTTACTTTTTTACTTTTATATTTTAATTCGTCTTTACCCAAAAGTTAATAAGATGGATCGAGGTCAACTGATGCGTAAAAATTACCGCGCAAATCAATACGGCACCTAACGTTAAGAAAGAAACACGCTATTTAAAAATACATTTATTTTATTAAACCTCAACAACAAATCTTTACTAGTACCAACCTCAGATTAATGGTTATTAGTCTGAGGTACCAACCCAGTGATTGTGTGCAGAAAGCTCCCAAGCAGCATTTTTCTGACTTCCGACTAATTACAACCTAATAGGACGTCGGTTTTGGCCCAAATTTAGGTCTGAAGTTAGTTTGTCCAACAAACAACGTATTTTTAACTAAAATATGATGTCGCTAACAACTAGTGCATCAGTTGTGACGTCGATACTTACCAAAACTGACGTAGCCAAATGTTGGTGATACACGCTACTTATCAGCGACGTAAATTAACGTTAATTACGGCAACGTAATTTTTAGAATTAAAGTCGGGTCAAAGTGAAAACGGACGTCAGTTAATGAGACGTTGTAATTAGTTTGAGTTTTAAAGTATAATTGTATTAAAATGGACGTTGACAAACTTTTGGTTATTAAATGTAATTTTTCCGAGGTCCACCGTCGTGGGTGCAATTGTACTACAATATTCTAGGTCGGGTCATTCTACAAGATGACGTCGCAGGAGGTGTTTTTGTCCGAATAGGTAAATAATCATTACGAATTTGGTCGACGCCATCACAACAATAAATTTTATTTTCTCATTTTAAAAGCTTAATATGTAAATGAACCCATTTGTTGGCAACTAAAATGCATTTTTTAAATTCCTATAATGTTTGAGTATAACAAAGGGGGTTCCTTATAAATATTTTATTTTTAGGTTATTTTTTTTAATTTATGTTTTAATATTTTTGAATTATTTTTGTGTTTTAATCATATTTATCAGTAAACTGTAACTTTTTTATTAACTAAGATGATTGATATCCACATTTTATTGCGATGTGTTTATTTACCCCTAAATGCACCGTAGGCACTTAATCACGGTTGGATATCTAATCCATTCTTTTTCTCTGTTGATCCCACATAAACGAACAAAGGGGAAGCATGGATTAGCTAAACTAATCCAAATATTTTTACGGTGCATCTGGGGATTAGACATTTAAATAATGTTTACCTACTAAGTTTAAATTTGCCGTGCGCAGTCGTAGATTACGTAATATTTGACCAACATACTGTGCAGCACCCGACATTGAAACAAATTAAAATTTCGTTTCATGCCTCCAGGAGTTGTTCAAAATGAATAAAAGCCAAAAAAAGTTTCTGGATTGTTTCATATATCTTATGCATTACCCTCTCCACATAGGCCGATCAGCTCTTATCGTTTTAGTGTCCTTTTATCCACCTTCGCCGCCATTTTGACAGAAAACTAATGGATTATCTGTCACTTTTGAGTGAAAATGGCGGCGAAGGTGGATAAAAGGACACTAAATCGGTATGAGTTGATCGGCCTATCTGGAGAGGGTACTGTCTTATGTCTTGACAAAAAAATCCTTTCCTTTCCTTTTTACATTTTAAATTTCTGCCGGTTCCTTTATCTCATCACCGCGAGTGTTTGGAGGAAATGTTTTTGCGAGATTTTACGGAGCTCGGTAAATTTTGACATATTTTCTTTAAAAATTAAGTGGATATTTTGGCGGTTCCAGATTTTTTGTGCTTGTTTCTCGAAATCAGTCATTTTCACAGAGGATATTTTGTTTATTCTTGCTGTAGAGGTAAAAGTGAACGCTCGTGTCCTTTTGATTTATACCTGGCGGAGCTGACTGTGTTGTGGCCAATTACCGTTCCAGGTCATTTTTAAGCTGGATTTATAAAGTGGGTTTGCATTAATTTCACAGCTTAAGGAAAAAAGAGTAAAGTGTGGTTAGAATACAAACCAGGAGCGTTCCTTTATTTCGATTAAATCCATTTACTCAGTCGTCACATGACTTAAAACTGCTCGGCTCGCTCTCAGATTAGGTTAAAGCAAGGAAAATAGAATATATAATAAATGGATATGCCAACCCACGGTCCCTTGAATAAACACGGTCTAGTAATTTTTTGCTCCGGCCACCTGATAATGACACAAAGATATCAGCCTGCTTTCTTTATTGATTTTTGTGATGGTTGACATTTGGGATTTGGTTATTTTTTAGGAAAATTTTGTAAAGAAAATTGTATTTATTTTTTTCTTTCTTCTGGCCCAAATTAAGTACTCAGCGATATTCCTTACATTATTTTTGTCGTAGATAGCTGCATTTATGCGCTTTTTTAGTGAAAAGGCTCATCATCAATAAAAAAGTCAAAGAACAAGGCACCTTTCTAGTTTTAAATTGGAAATCAGATTTTGTGCTTGTAGTATTCACAAAATGTCTGTTCGTCTGAATAATAAAAAATAAAATAATCACTTTCCCAAAAATCCCTGGCAAAAACCAAATACAAAAATAGCAACGACTTACGTAACCTAACTTCTGAACCAGGAGTTTGAGCTAACCCCAACGGAATAGATTAACAAGTAATGACCTTAATTTCTATTTAGTACAAGATCAACTCATGCAGGTCAAAAATTTTTTTAAATTTTATTTACTTGTACACATTTAAACAAAAAAAAAGAAAAATTCGAAAATTTAATTTAATTTGTCAAGCCTTCTTACAGTTTTTAAATGGCGGACAAAAATCAGCTGCTATCTTTATTTTGTCATCAGGTCGAAGAGTGGGGCAAATTTTCTAGACCGTACAGTCCAATTTTTTGATGAGCGGACTGACGTCATTTTTTTGGATCTCTATGTGATACATTGTTTAGACAACGACAATAAATATGTGAAAAATAGTCATGTCGTTGATTGTTTCAACTGTTACTTCAAACTGACAACAACAAATGATTTGACATGCGAACTATTGACAACAAAGAAATACGTTTTCAGAGGCCAAAATGACGTCAGTCCGCTCATAAAAAAATTGGACTACATATATCTATTGTACGGACCGTGATGCCAACCGACCAATCTAAAAAATTAGGGGTAACAATGCGATTCACAGTTTTATAGCTAAAAAGGCATAACGGTTGGGGAAACGCCACTTTTTCTATGCTTTGACAAAAGGGGTTGACAACGGCTTTTCAAAATGGCGTATTTTATTATTGATTTAATTGCAATAATTATCTTACATTTTTTAATTTTGAGTGATTTACTCTAGCCAGTGAGCTTAGAATTAAAAATAAAGACAATATATTACAATTCGTTTATTTTCACACAAAGGCAGGAATTTACTCTACAAATTAACCTTTAAGATACCTCACCTGTTTTTTGCAAAAAATACTTTTTTGTGGAATTTTTATACAATCCGCAAAGCAGGACAACTCTAGAAGTTGAAATGGAACAATTTATTAGATATTTTAAAGAAAAGACTCAAAAAAAAGGCCAACAAATTCCAGCTTTTAAAAGTAAACTACACAAAAGAAAAAGTAAACAAAAAAGTAGGGTTATACGGTTAAGGTGGACCAGAGATCAAATTTATCCAGGGAATATACATTTAAATTTATAGTTTTGCCTCTCAGATTGCTCCATCCGAGTCCCTATAGTTTGTAGAAAAAATACATTAGAGAAACGTATTTCATAGAATTGAAAAATGGAGAAACTGTACTTTGTAGAAATCGAACTTTTGAGAAATGTACATCGAAGAAATCATAAAACAGAGAAATCGTAAAACGTAGAAAATGGTAAGGCAAAAATCTGTTCTGTGCCTGACAGCTGTTTGTATTTGCCCTTAGAATAAGAAAGGGCGTAGACTAATTTTTTTTTCTAAAGCATCCCAGCTTGTCCCAACTAAACTTAAACCAACCCAGATCAATCCAAAACACTTAAAAAACCAACCCACCACTCCGTTAAATTTAGCATAAATAAATTAAAATAGTCTTTTCTACGCTCTTTATTATTCGAAGCTCGCATGCAAACACCTGTAAGATTGAGAACAGATTTTCGCCATACTTACGGTTTCTCTGTTTTACGATTTCTTTGATGTATATTTCTCCAAAGTTCGATTTCTACAAAATACAATTTTTCCAAAGTTTATTTCTATTAATAATGATTCCTGTATTTTACTTTTCTTTATTTTATGGGACCCCCTCCATCCTCTCGTTAAAAATTTTCCATTTTTTAAGAATTTTCGATTTACAATTGGTCCTGGTTCTGGTTGAATCAAAACCGGAACCGGTCCTTTTGATTTAAAACAATGACGTCACAGTTGCAACCCGGTTATAAGATTTTAGAATCAGCCCGGGAGGTTGGTTCGGCATTTTGGTTGTAAACATATCCCCTAAAATTTTGCAAAATTATAGGTATTCTTTTTTTGAGTAAAATCGCAGATAACTTCATAATATCATTATTCATTATTTTAAGAGCGCTGTCAAAATTTTTGTCAAAATAATGCCAACCAGAACCAAGACCAATTCTAAATCGAAATTCCCTTTTGTAAGTTGAACAGAAAATTCGTTCTGACCGGTGCAAAACTAGTTCCTACAAGTTGAAAACGCCATAACTAGAACAAGCCCGCCCCATCCCTATTATTGCAACCAACCAAATCCCAACCTTTGCGAACAGGTGCTTTTTGAGAACTAGCCTAACCTTTCATTTTTTGTTATTTTGTTTTTGTGCCCAAATTTGCAAAATTTTTATGTTAACAATGAATGAAGAAATCGACGAGACTGAGTTCTACCAACAAGATTTTACAACTGCTTCAGAATGGGAAGTTTTTATAGCTAGAATTGAAGAAGTGATAAATCAGTGGAAAAGTGAAAGTTTTCACTTTGATAAAAATGACCCAGTATGGAACACAAAGAAAGAGAAAATTTCCTTCACTGACACAAATTTTGAACTTATTTTATACAAGAGAAAGGATGCAAAGTTTGAAGAAAACATTAATTTGGAAGCAGTTAAGCATGTCTTTGATAGTTGGTATGATTTTAGACTAAACAAGGGTCAAAACACCCTTCCAGACCTGTGCCTATTCAAATGGTATGATCTAGAGCAATTTATAGTCCTAAAACCTTCAGAGAACATGGAAATTACAAGCGAAAGTAAAATAAAAGTGCTTCTAAGCTCAATAAATATTGCTGTTGGTAACACAAGCTGCAACATTCCTTTTTTTGTACAAATTAGAGAACATTGGCAACAGCTATATTTAGGTGTTTATGAAAATGACAGTGTTAGATCCAACTTGGAGATGGTACATTTAAGGAAAGGTCCACAGTACTGTCATTTCCTTTCAGGAGTTTTAGATCTGTTTAAAACTAAAGTTATGTCTCCTTGTACCATAGAAAATATTATAATCTCATTAAAATCCAGCTATGCTTTAACAAATTTTGGTCCC
Source organism: Oxystoma pomonae (assembly GCA_963921995.1). Taxonomy (NCBI): domain Eukaryota; kingdom Metazoa; phylum Arthropoda; class Insecta; order Coleoptera; family Brentidae; genus Oxystoma; species Oxystoma pomonae. The sequence goes on along the minus strand of OY998166.1, from coordinate 71,056,997 downwards.
ATGGTTTGGAAAGTGGACACACATTCAGATTTAATTGATATTGAAAATTTATTTGAACTACCTTTTGGAGTTACTATAGAACCAATTCAATCTATTGTTTTATCTGCAATATGGCATCATTTATCAGAATACTCTGTAGTAGACACTGAAAATCATACAGATTTTTTGCCCCTTAAAGCACAGAACTGGCAATGTTCCGTGAGCATGACATGTGATCCTTTATGTTTGTTGGGAGAAAGTTTAAATGAAATCTACTCAATTCTTAATAATGATGCCACAGTATATGACTTATTGGATATCATATCTACTCCACAAACATCACATAATCCTTTAGATCGCCTAACAGAGCCTGTAGTTCCTACAATGTCAACTCTACTAAACCGTGCAGCTAGGAACTCAATTAGTGAGATAAAAAAGTCAAATAGGCCAATTCAAGATCACATTTTGGTACCAGTATTGTATTTTTTATTTCCTGATGCTGTGGAAGATCCACAATTTTCTTATGGGAGGGAGGATAAGAAAGGAATAAAAGACAAAGATAAGGTAGGTAGGGTAGGTACTTACTTACTGTAAAAGTGGTTTTGTTACTATATGAAGTATTCACCAATACAGACATTAGAGCAAAACTCCCAATGAAGAAAAACTGAGCGACTTTTTCAAGTGCTGCTCTTTTTGAAGTTTACAGTTGCTAGCACTAACATGCGCAAAAAATGATTTTTAAAATAATAGTTTTATACCATCATATTTTATAATAAATATTAATGATGAAAATTAGAGAAAATTTGATATTTTCCAAAAAAAAAACTAAATATAACTATTTTGTATCTGTTAAAATCATTCAAGCTAGTAGCAATGTGACAAATATTTGTTTAGATTAATACTACATTTTTTGTAAATTTCACATTTTTTAAGGTCATTAAAATAAATGGATAGCCCCTTTGTGAAAGAACAAATACAAAGTACTATGTACCTTTTTCCAGCTTATATTAATAAAAAGCAGCAATATTCATTGCTGCCTGCCTAGAGATAATAAATGCCTGCTTTGAAATGGGTGTTTTCACATAGCAAATATGCTACTCATCTTTAAAAAAGGAAGCAGATTTAACCAAAAAAATTATTGGTCCATCCATCCCACCACTATTGAAGGTCTTTGAGAAGTATTCCAATTTGTCACACACACATTGCTAAGAACATAAAAGGAACAGCAAGGATTTGCCATGCCTAGCAGGGCAATATTTTTAAAGTTCAGTTCTTTTAAAAATCGAGTCATAGTTTAGGAATTTTTTTAGCTTCTGCTAAGCCATTCATTAAGTTCTATTTCCAATGACTTACTCTGCTGGTATTGTTAAGCCCACTATTGAGAGTCTTTTTTTTTTTTGATTGAACAAATTTAGGTTTAAAAACTATAGCTACATTGTTTTCCCCCTTCCATTTAACTAGCTTTCAAAATTTCGTTTATATTGCTTTATCTTTTTTATATAATTTATTTTGTTTAAAATAGTTACAGGGTGTTCCAAATTTGTTGCTCACCATGGAGATCTCTTAAACGGTAGGAGATACGAAACCGTTTTAATTAAAGCAAAGTTGCACAGTTTGATGCTTTGCTCAAAAATATTTTTTTTTACAAAATCTCTGTAGTTCCGAAGATAGACGAAAACGGGTGAAAAGAAATGAAATTTTCATTTTTAGTTTTTATTTGTTTACCCCTTTATTCTTAAAGCTGTCAAAAACAGGAGCACTGTCAAGTTCATTTTTTCAAATGAAGAAATAGCCTCGGAAAAAACCGAGGAAAAAACGTATTTTTAAAATGTTAGGCTAAATTATCGTGTTAATACAAAACGTTAAAAAAACCTGTAATTTTAAAAAAGCGGGTTTCTCGGGTTTTACCAAAATATCTTTAGTATAGGTTAAAAACAAAAATTGAATTTGAGCTGATGATGGCCAATCATCGTAAAATGTCAGGTGACTTGTCAAAATAGGTTGTGGTAATGAACCAATCGGCAAGAAAAAAAGCATATGTCCATAAAAAAGCACTTGATAGTGCTCCTGTCACATTGAAAGACCAAAGCGTTTTTTGACATCTTTAAGAATAAAGGTGCAGAAAAATAAAAACTAAAAATGAAAATTTTGTTTTTTTTTCGTCTATCTTCGGAACTACATGGGTTTTCTAAACTTTTTGGTTTTTTTTTAGCAAACTGCCTTAGTTTAAACTGTTTCATATCTCCCTACAGTTTGAGGTGAGCATCGAATTTGAAACACCTTGTATAAGCTTAAGTTTTTTGGGTTTTTTTCTGAAGATTAATGGTATATTTTTCATATTGTATTTAAAATGTTGAAGTCGGTGACCAACCAATTTATATGGAAGATTTATTTAAGATTGTTTAATTAATTATTTTTAAATTATATCTTCGGCAGTCCTACAGTTATGAAATCTCAAAACTTGGCCTAAGTTATTATGTATGAGAGGGAAGAGTAAAAAAGATAAAAGATTAAACAAATTGATATGCAATAATTAAAAAAAAAAAGGGTTTGGCAGACCATCTCACCGATATTGATCATACATACATTTATTCTACTATATGGGGATGAAATCCCAAATTTGAAAATTTTATGATTTTAACTAGTTTTTTTTAGAAAATCTAAGATACTGCCAATTTTTCTTAAGCACTAGATTAATTGAAAGATTTTTTAAATTTTCCAAGTCATTTTTATTTTTTTTCAAAAAAATATTTTTTCTCTCTGGAACTTAACTATCTACAAAATTTCACGATTAAGACATGTTGGGTTCAGACAAGGGTTGAGGCCCTTAGATTAGAAAATTTATGAAAGAAAAAATAAAAAAAAAGTAGGTACCACTACCACACCACCACACTATAAATCACTGTTCTCGTGTAAATGGTTATCAAGATATTTAGTACTTGTTTATGTTTATGCAAAATTAACAGTTTTTTCGATTTAAAAAAATTAATTGAAAAAAAGTACCCATCAGAAAATTTTCAAATTTCGGATTTTTCTTCATCCTTATGGATAGAATAAATCGAGTAATAAATGTACCAAAAATGATCAAAATCTGTGAGGTAGTCTGCCAAACTTCTGGTTGATTTGATAGGAATTGACCCAGCTACATAAAAAAAAATTTCATGGCTTCAAACAAAACTAATAGAAATAATATATAAATTTAGATAATAACAACTAATAGATACCATAGAAATACCTTTAGATCCTTGTTTAGATCATTAAATAAGTAAATTTAGTTTTGAAAGCATCTACAATTTAAAAAAAACACCACAGATGTGTGTTTAGATTTAAACGTCGGACGAGACGAGAATATTATTGTGAAGAGCAAGTGGAGATTTATACTCAAGATCTAATATAAGGATAGCAAGGGCTGCCAAAAAACTTCCCAAAATATGTTTAGATTTTGCAAACTTACCTTGAACGTATTATCTAAAAAACATACTTTCTAAAAAAAAAAAAATGTGTAAAAGGCGAATTAAATAGCCCCACGTGTTTTCTGAACACCAGGTTTTCTTCCTACTACTATTTGATTTTACAATCACTTATCAGTTCCGACTTTAGCAACATTTGCCAATTATAAGCAGGGTTGAAACTGGTCAGGGAAACCTGGAAAAGTCAGGGTATTTAAAAAGTGACCTGAGTAGCAGGAGATCCCGTGTATCCCGCTTGCGGGCTCAAAGAGGAATCGGCGCAGCACTTGATAGCAGAGTGTGATGCATATGCCAGATCAAGGCAGCTGAAGTGGGGATTTTCCAAGAAGAGGAAGAAGAGTTGCACTCGCTGAAATGGGCCGACATACTGAACTTTGTAAAGAAGGATGCCCGGAGAGAGAGGTGCAGCGGAAGTAGGGGCATAGGGGTAAGGAACGAGGTATGACAGAAAGGGCCCATGAAGAGGCCTAATTGCCAGGCCCACGGGCCGCCCCTATACTACTACTACTACTACTACTACTACTACTACTACTAAAAAGTGACCTGGAAAAGTCAGGGAATGGGTCCCGAGTTGTGAATTTTTGCAGTTAAAAACTCTTTTATGCGTTCCTCTCTCTGTTATTCTTATAATGCCAAAAATTTAATAGGTTACTATAAACATAGAAATACGATGGAGAATATTTATTTTCATTTACACAAATTAAAAATTTAATGCTACCAAGATATTCCTTAGCATAGGTTAAGGAGTTCCTTAATCTATGTTCCTTAGTTTATAATATAATATAATATTTACTTACAAAGGATTCACATGTGTGAACCCATTTAAATATTATTTTGTCTGGCAACATTTATTGCTACTTTAAGAATCCCTATTAGTTAAAATGGCTGAGTGGGGGTCTTGGGGAAGAGGGCTCGTCAGCTAATATATTTCGCAAAAACGTGAAAGATATTAAAACTTGAAGAATCATTAATTATTACAATTTCTACAAGCAATTTTAGCATCAAACGTGTAAAAACAACATTTTTAGTATAATTTTTCAAAATTTTCTGAATAAAATTAGATCAGAATAATCTTGGATTGAGATTAGAACCAACCCCAACCCAATTCACTTTTTTTTAAATATTTCTTAAAACACGTGAAAATTTCCTGTCTAAATCGCAAAAAAATTTACCTGCGGCGCGTTAACATCATTGATTGACGTTTTTGCTTGCGCCACAACCCAACCCACTTTTTTTTTAAATATCTATTTCACAAAAAACGAAAAAGATATCAAATCATTAATTTACCTGCGCCTGGGGTGCTATAACATCATTAAATATGACAATTTTCAGTCAGGGAATTTCAAAAGTGACCTGGAAAAGTCAGGGAATGGGTGCCAATTCATGAAAATCAGGGAATTTTTATAGTGTGATTTTTATCTTTTATGCTTTCCTCACTCTGTTCCTCATATAATGCCAAAAACATAGTATTTTTTCTTTTGTTCTTCAATGTTTATTTTGGTTTTTCTAAATTTTGCAAAAAACGTGATAAATATCAAAACTTTTATGAAATTTCCTTGTTAAATTGCAAAAGTTATTGCCTGCGGCACGATAGCATCATTAGTTTTTACAATTTTAGTTTAATGTAACAGCCTTCCAAGTTAGTCACATTTATGATATGGTTTTAGCAACACAAAAAAAATTGCGACCGCCCCTGAATATTTCGCAAAAACCTAAAAAATATCAACATTTTTGAAGAATTTACTGCTATATTGCAAAAAAATTTTGCCTGCGGCGCGATAACATCATTGGGAACGTGTCATATATTTTTGATAAAAAATCCAGAATGGACACTGAATCCCACTTTTTCAATATGTTTTTTTTTTCTGCTTAAATGACAAAAAATTTATAGGTCCACAAGCTCGTGATTACCTTTTCTTTAAAACGTCTTCAGGACGTGAACATTTAAATAAAAATGTTTTTTTAATGTGCTTATTGGAACTTGTTAAATAACCTGGATTTTTTTAAATTTTTGTTCAGGGCAAACCTAAAATAATCAGGGAATTCAAAAATTGAAAATCAGTTCAACCCTGTTCAGATTTTCTTTTGCTTAAAACCTTTTCAGGACCTAGACATCTAAATTAAAATTAATTAAATGTGCTTATTGGAGCTTGTAATATAAGGGAATCAGGGAAAACCTGGAAAAGTCAAGGAATTCAAAAATTTTCAATCAGTTTCAACTCTGGTAAGGCCCTTCTTTGTCTTTTAAAATAGCTAATCTACAATATGGAAGGCAAATTCAAAGGATTCAAGACCTGTCCAGAAGATTCGCTGGTATGGAGACTGTCCATCATTTTGACACACTGCTTGCAGAGCCTCGGTGGAGTTAAAGCTTTCTCACATATTTGGTACGAGTTCGTTCAAGAAATGAGATACAGATGGGAGAAGAGTTTGCCAATACCTGGGTGAGTCTGTATTTTTTTCGATTTTTTAATAATATTTCATTTCCGTGGTCCTCGGAGATAGGTACACTTCCGGCCACACAAAATGCGTATAGCAGAAGTTAGCTGCAGGTCTGTTGAATTTAAGTTTTGCTAATTGCGTTTCTTATTGTAACTGACTTTGACGTTTTTGAATTACAGGTTAGATCTTTTAACATTTTAAACACAAAAATAAGGAGACTGGCCACATTACACTATAAGACTTATGTACTAATGAATAAAACAATTTTTTAAAATTATTCAACGTTTTAATATTAAAACTTAGTCTTAAAGCTCATTATGGACGAAACAAGAAAACAGTTGTGCGAATAAGAAAAAAGTATCAAGAAGAAGGAACTGTTTGGCGAAAGGAAAGCAATAAGTTAATCATAGCGCACCTCTGCAGGATCGGTAAATTTGAGTAATTCAAATCTTTGCAAACAACCAAAAATATTCAAAATCAAAAATAAATTATTAAAAAAACACTACGAAAATTAGAAAAAACAAGAAAACGTTTCTTCAGTAGCCTTCATCGAACAGTTCCTTCTTAATACTTTCTTCTTATTCTTACAATTGTAGCCATAATGGGCCGCTACTCTTCGAACCGACCAACCACTGTCCAATTTTGCCAAAACTTGGGCTTTTTCGAATTCGTTTAGTTGGGACATTTTTAAACATAAGCTTATAACAACAACAAAACCTGATGGTGACATTTTTTGTGAATTACGTAAAAGTCAAATGCCCAAAAGGTTGCTGAGTTGCGAGGCCCATAACACACATATAAAATCGGCGTAGGCATTTTATGTGACCGAAAGTGTACCTATTAAGAAATAAAATTAAAATAAAACCACCGACAGCCTCCAACATAAACCGTATTGTCTCTGGAACTACTTAGCCTATTTTTATCGAACAATAACTAAGAACACTTCCCAAAGGATAGACTCCAAACAGAAAAGAAAACCGCATCGAAATCTGTTCACTGACGTTTGTACACATACACACATGGGGGACAAACATAACACTCCTCTTTTTTGGCATTCGCGTTGGTGTTAAAATTAAGTAATAACAAGGTTTACAGTTTACTTAAAGAATGATTAGTTCTTATTGAATTTACTATTTTAATTTAAAATTAAGTACAAAAATTAGCTAGTAATAATATAAAAGACACAAATCATACATCAAAACGTAAAAGTAACCTAACATAGATTCATGAATCTAAGTAACTAATAAATTAATTAAATAAAATGATAGCTATTTACAGAACCTACCTAAATAATATTACTATTTTTATCAATTTTTATCTTAATGCCAAGTAATAAAATCTAACTTCTTTCTGCTTTTTTATGTTACTATTATTGTACATAATTTTAATATTTTTTGTATTTTTAATGGGATGTATGAATAAAACACAAAACCCTTAAGTCCCATACATGCTCTTAGTGAAAATAAAAACTTTTCAAATAACAGGTACAGTTCGTATCCTCTTAAATTCTGGACAGATTTTTAAAGTGGAATGAATCAAATTGGCTATTATCGTTATTATCATATCCATATCAGTTCTTGGAACTTTTCTACTGTCAGCAGTTCTATACGGTCCGTTCTTTATTAAAAAGTTACTTTGGCAATATATACAGAAATAGTTTTTAAGAACTTTTAGAGCCAAAGTCATTTAATTTGAGCTTTTGAGCAACATTTACTGCGCATCAAAATCAAACGGTTTTTAATACGTTCTTAATACCGAACTAAAATAAATGCCGTTTTTAGTAAAATGGTTTACTGTCATTTGTAAGCGCATTAATTGCATACGAAAATAACTACTGTTTCTTGAGCACCCAATTATTACTAAATATATTAATGTCAGATTACAGCGGAACCAGCCCACTATTTTTCGCAGCATGCCCTCGGGTCATATAAATATCCATGTCGTGATCCGTCCAGTTGTCAGAATTTTCACAGTATTGATTCAAACTGTGCATACTGTCTGCAGTACTATACCGACTGCTCGGTCTTCGGTGGTGGTGCCCATCTCTGGTACGTGATCTGGGTCTGCTGCCTCTAGTTGATGAATGGACCGATTGATTTGTAGTTCCGTGGTGCGAGGGTGGCACCCTAGTTGAAATCCTCTCCGAAAGCATTGCTAGGGATTGACGGGAGGCGCGCAGATCTGCAAAAAACATCATATTGTCATATACACTAACAAAAGCATAGAAGCGTCCGTCGAGGTATTTTAGTGATAAGCCAATAGTCTACGAAACACTGGAATGTTAACAATAAAAAATATCTTTTGCACACACTTGGTGTAGTTTTAGCTCAATGCTCTAGGGATGTGTCAATATTCCTGTTACTCTAGATTTTGAGAAAACTTTTGATTGAGTCCAATGCGAAAAGGTCATAGAATCTCTTAACCCAGATAAGGCCACCGTCCTTTTAAAAGCCTAAAATTTCTGCGCTGAAAGTATATTTTGATACATGGCAACCATCTATAATTGTTTTAAAACAAACATTTTACCAACCGCTTATGATTGTACTGAGTTTTTATTCATTTAAGCTTAAATTTTTGAGTAATTTTTAATTGCATTTTGTTTGACCTTTAACATTGCTAATGACAGGTAAGCAAAATTTCTTATTTAGTGCTTGTTTGTTTATAGTTTCTTCAAAAATATATAAAAAGTAGTCTTGGGAAACTATTTTACTAAATTTGAGGTTAGACCGTATGTATGTCTACGGGGTGTGGTCAAAAATATTTTGGTGTTCTTTTAAAAGCACGGTGGCCCAATACGCTGTAGTTTTTATTTTTTAGATAGTGGAAGAAACCGGTAAAATTTCACAAGATTTTGGAAGAAATTGAACAAATTGATAGTGAAATTCCAGAAAATATATATATATTTCAACCAGGGAATGCCAATTGTGAAAATACCGATAAATATTGTGGAGAGGAAGAGGATGTTCAAATGATCAACTTGCTCAAAAAAGCTGATAGAGACATTTTTGACTACTATATATATAACTGACGACAATGGCATTATGATATGCAGGTCTCATGACACCAATGTCATAGATATTGCATCCAATACCTCTTAGATTTTTCCCACATCATCGGTAAAAAGATTTTCTCAAAAAGAAAAAAGAACATTCTTGTATCTCAACCTTGTGTTCCAAAAAAATATAACGAAAACATGGGCGGCGGCGTGGATAGAGAAAATATCAGTTTATACAGAACGTGAATAAGAGGAAAAAAGTGTGACTTTCCACTCATCATTCATTCACTAGACATGAGCCTGCATAATGCTTGGCAAATATACCGATCCTATGGCGGAGATAAAGGTCATTTGAGCTTTAGAAGATCAGTAGCTAGAGGAATTCTGGAAATCTATAAGAAATCAAAAAAGGGACCGAGCCGACCAACTGCCAACCTTCATGAATATTCAAAATGCGACGGAATAAATCATTTGATATGCTATCAAGATAATGCGACCCATTTCAATGTTTGACACAAAAAAATTAATTTTATAGCATAGATAAAGATTAGCATGAAGTTTAAATTTTAGTTTTATATTTTTTGTTTATTTTTAAGTAAAAAAGTATTTTAGTAATGTTCTGTAGCGTAGCAAGAAAGTCTACATAAATAATAATTAGAAATCGTTGCCGCCGTCCGTTTAAAAGAACACTTTCCCGGAGTAAAACTATGCAACTTCAAACCCAAAAACCTTTTTAAATCCTTTCATTTAGACAATATGAACCCGTCAAACCAAAAAAAATGTGCTATTGGGTTATTATTTGAGTTAAAGAAGTTGGTGTGGATGATTATTTAGACTCCGTCCCAGAGACCCAAAAAATAACCCCTCCAGAGCAGTTCCCTTAAAGTATCCACCTCAACTGATCAACCCTTCCGCTCCTCCTTAGACCAAGTTTCTAGATTTTTATTCACCATCATAAAATGGGTCACATTTTAAGAAATGACAAAATTAGGTCGCAGATGAATAATATGGCTTTTCCCAAAATTAGTCGACAAGATACTTACAACGTTCAAAGGGCTTAAAGAAAAAAACCCATCAGAAAAAAGTCTCTTCCAGAAAGTAACCAAAATTCTAGTCTTAGAAATATTAAACAAATTAGCACGTCTAAACAAACTTTGAATGTTGCCTTGGGAAAAACTTAATGTTGTTAATTTTGTTATGTTAGTTAGGTACCTTGTCTGGCAGCAACTGCCAACAAATTATTTTGAAAATCATTGGCCAAATATCTTCCAGAATGATTTGAGAAGCTATTTTGTGATTGGCCATCCGCAACAGATCTTGTCTTAGCCCCTCCCCCTTTTGAGCTGAAATTGGATCTTAGATCATCGAAAGATTGAGGTTGCTCCACCGGGTACATTCTTGGTCTTTGGGTGCTGTAGGCTGAAACTTGGTCCCAATCCTGTAAAATAAGTCACGGTTTATTTCACGCAAATTTAAACCGTATTTTTAAAAAGTAAAAAATATGTTATCCGGTTTGAAAAAAAAATATTTAATCGAGTTGTGGCGAAACAACTATAGTGGTGGGATAATACTATATAACAATATTCGGTAATATGTTGATGTTAGAGGCTGAGTTTTTGGTATGTTCTTTCAGGAGATTTGAAAGTAAAGCTCCCAAGTTTGTGTTTCACCCACTCCTTAGGAATCATCCGCCATTGTGAAAAATTTTGTAACCGACTTTTCGCCATTTCTATTGGTCGGAGGCCAAAAAGTCTGAGAACAAAAATATTCGCCAAAAAATTTGCAACCAAGTGCCCAACTCTCTGTAGTTAGTTTCCAAAAAGATAGAGGGCACCAAAGTTACAAAAAAATCAGTTTTAACATATTTTGACCCACAAAAAGTAATTTTTTTAAAAAACTTTAAATAAAAAAGTTCTATATCTCGGAAAAATCCTATAAAATTATGTATATTATTTATAATTAATTTAACAGTCTCTGAACTACAGCGACTAAAAGTCGTTAAAATTCTTTGAAAACTGCTTTCTGGGCATGCATGAAGTCGCGTGTTGTGGATTTTATATTATTATTTATAGTAAGAGCATTACAAATGAGCTATCAAATTAAAGCTTGTGACGTGCGCTGCACAAATGACCCGGTCTGTCGACACGACAATTGCCGAAAGTATCTGACAGACTGACATTTAGTCGCGTACCGTTAGTCGAGTCCCTTTGGGTAACGGCAATCGCTTACATAAACGTCACAAGAGGGGTTGGAGGGGTAGGTAGAAGTATTATTAAGTGCTAAAAGGGAGAGGGAAAGGGTTGCAAAAATGTTATGAAGTGTTGTAGGGAGGACGGATCAAAATTTTGAAACATGCTTTTACATAATTGATGGTAGTACAGTAAAATTGTCATTTGAAGTCGAAAAAAAACGGACAGACTGAGTTTTTTGTATGTTCTTAGGGGGTTTTGAAAGTAAAATTCCCAAGTTTGTGTTTCCCCCACTCCTCGGGAACTATCCGCCATTTTGAAAAAACTTTGGAACCGCTTTTCTCGATATCTGTTGATCGGAGGGAAACAAGTATAGCAACAAAAATATTTGGCATAAAATTTGCAATATTTTTAGTTACAGGGTCAACTCTTTGTAGTCAGATACTTTCGGCAATTTTCATGCCGACAGACCGGATCATTTGTGTAGCGCACGTAACAAGCTTTAATTTGATACCTCATTTGTACGGCTCTTACTACAAATAATAATATAAAATCCACAACACGCGACTTCGTGCATGCCCAGAAAGCGGATTTCAAAGAATTGTCACACAGTCACTGTAGCTCAGAAACTGTTTAATTAATTATAAACAATATACATATTTTCATAGTATTTTTTCGAGATCTACAACTTTATCATTCAAAGTTTTAAAAACAAACCACTTTTTGTTGGTCAAAATACGTTAAAACTGATTTTTTGTAACTTCGGCGCAATCTAACTTTTTGGAAACTAACTACAGAAAGTTGAGCACTTAGACATAAATGTTGAAAATTTTATGCCGAATATTTTTATTCTCAGACTTTTTCGCCTCCGACCAATAGAAATGGAGAAAAGTCGGTTACAAAGTTTTTTCAAAATGGCGGATGGTTCCCGAGAGTGGAAGAAACACAAACTTGGGGATCTTACTTTTAGACCCTCCCAAACAACATATAAAAATTTTAGCCTCCCCGGATATTTTTAGACGTACCCCCCTTATTTATGACAATTTGACTGTACTACCGTTAAAAATCGTTTTTATCACGTTTTTGCAACAAATCTGCTGTGGAAGTTACCCACTAGCTTATTTAGTAAGTTTATCATTATATCCATTAGTCTAAGATCCAAACTTTATTAACTTACCTTTCCGCTACTAAATGCATTCAAAGTGACCAAGGAGGGCATCCCTTCTCCTGGGCTGGCAGCCATGCCGTTACAACAATTAACTGGCAACCCTGGAACAGGGACTCGATGTTTCAGGCTCATTTTTTGTTGGTGGAATTCGTGAAGTTTCTTGGATCTTCTTCGAGTAGCAGCTAAAATAAATTATAATTTAATAATTATTTAAACGTGTTAAATATGTCACAAAACTAATATCTTAGTTAGCTCAGATAATTTATTAATTAAGTAAACCAGCTAATTCATTCACACTTTTTAGTGGGTGGGTTAATATTCATTAAGATCCCGGCAATATTTTAACATCTGTGACTTACTCCCTCCCTGAGGGTCTCAACTCTTGACGTTAAATAAGAAAGCCAGAAAAAACCAAATTATCGTTCAAGATATAGTACCAAAAAGTTTTATTCAGAGGTTCCCATTTTCTGAAGTAATACAGAAAAAATCAACAATCAATATTTAATTAACCTTAAATGATAAAAATAATCAAATTTAGTACAAATATTTATCGGGGCCCTTTTCCAAAGTTAATTAAAAAACTCAAGTTTAATTCAGAAAACATTAAACTTAGTGACGGTGACAGTAAATATTATTTGCTGAATTTTATCATATCGAAGTCCTCTACAAAGAGTCCCTATTCTCTACAAACACACTCAAAAGTTTTTAAAATATGATAAAGCAATCAAAGTAGGCACATATGTTTGTTGAGGTCCTAGTTAATTTTAATATATATTGACACTGGGGCCCCAATTCCAGACGTTCGTTGGTACTAAGGGGTACTAATGAATATTTGTACTAAACTTCATTATTCTTTGTTTCTTTGCACTTTTGCAGGGGACTTTCTGGTGACAATATATTTATCGCTTTTTGAAGGGTTGCTTTTTTAAGTTTTTCCTGTTCTTTTGTTTAACGTCAAAAGTTGAGAGCCTCAGCGAGGGATCTTGAGTAAGTTACAGATGTTAAAATGTTGCTGGGACTTCGGGAATAGGGGTCCTCTGAAGGGGACTACATATCTCCAAAATTACCTAAGGGTCGACTTTGTATGCGGACGCCTTTATCCTTTGGATTTATAGGCGTAACGAGGCCAGCAAACTGGTCTATTTGTACTGTGTGTGTGTGCTACCACCTCTTTCTCAATACAACACAAATACTAAATGCATGGTAATGACTTAAATTAAATTGTTTGGGACTCTTAAACTGCAAAACTAATAAATATTTTACATATAAAAAAAAATTTTTTGGTATTTTAACTGTTCTTAAACATGTTAAATTTTTGCATTTCTACGAATTTTTTTTGTTAACAATATTCCTCTCAATAGTTTGACCTGCAAAAAATGCCAATCAAAAACCATAACATACCGATAAATACTATAACAGCAACAACAATAGTTCCGCAAATGGCAGCACTGGCGACGATAGTAATTTTGTCCATATTTGAGGAGGCTGGAGACACTGTCCTTACTTCACGACACTGGGCGAAAGGCACTGTTTCTGGGGTGATATTCAGATCTTCCAGGGAGACTACGCAGACTATTATACACTCCTAAAAAAAATAAAGCAAAATTTGTGGCGAAACTAACATTCAGTAAATAGAAAAATTTTAAAACACGAAAAATTAAAACATCCAAAAAGGACGTGGTAACATCAGCCAGGAAAATAGGAAAACAGTAAATTGGAAGCGAGGAGAACAAGACCTTAGCAATGGAGGTTTTTCAAAACTTTTTAAAACCCCCGACAAATATGCGAATTTTTCTCAAAACTACCCCCATTTGCTCCGCCCCTGAAGTTATTTTTTTTGACCTAATGGAACTGAAATGAACTAGTGCCTAATCTACGTCTATGCACCAAATTTCATCATAATCGAATGAACGGTTCAGGAGTTATACTCGATTATATTTGTCATCATATCTCAAACTCCTTGACATCTGACAATTAGCCTATTATTATCGAAGATAGCCAAGAAAACTCCCTGAAGGATAGGCTCCCGGCAGAAAAAAACCGCATTGAAATCGGTTCACTGATTCGAGAGCAACATGTGTACGGGCACCTACAGGTATATATATATATATATATATATATATATATATATTTAATTAACTTTAATTGATAAAATAATCAAATTTAGTACAAATGTTTATCGGGCCCCTTTTCCAAAGTTACATATTTCTTTTGGTTCTCAAAAATTTTCCATCCCCAATATTTTGAGAACCAAAAGAAATATGTATACATATTCACAAAAACATATTGGAAGATTCGTGGGGGAGGGCCAACAAAGACTTGCCCCCACGCACCTATTCAGCGCAGGCCATACCCACTATTTTTGAAAATTGTAACCCCTCCATTGTGATACCTTGTATAAAAGGGGTCATTTCAAATCAAATGAACCAGAGGTTTGGCAGACAATCTTCCCGATTTTGATAATTTTTGGTACATTTATTCTATCCATAAAGAAAATGAAAAATCACAACTTTAAAATTTATTTGGTCATTAGTTTCTTTTAAATTAATTCTTGAAAATCAAAACAAACAACCATTTTGCTCAAACATGTACCTAAAGAAATGAAAATATCTCGATAACTACTTAAACTAGGACATTGGTTTATTGAATGATGGAAAAACTTTTTTTTAATTTTTTAAAAACATATTTTTTTATATTTTGAGATGGAGACTTAATAGGTTCATCAAATTATTTTAAAAATTTTGAAAATAATTTTTACAAAAAATTAGGTTATGTGATACTTTATCAAAGTGGGCTTTAAAATACCTATAAAACAAGGTATTACTCGCTTTTTTACGGTATACAGTTCTCAAGATATTACATTTGGTTAAAATTGACTGTCTTTCATCATACATACTACATATATATATATATATATATATATATATATATATATGTAGTATGTATGATGAAAGACAGTCAATTTTAACCAAATGTAATATCTTGAGAACTGTATACCGTAAAAAAGCGAGTAATACCTTGTTTTATATATATATATATATGTAGTATGTATGATGAAAGACAGTCAATTTTAACCAAATGTAATATCTTGAGAACTGTATACCGTAAAAAAAGTTTTTTTTTATTGCAATTTTTTTAAAACCAAATGTATATCATGTGATATACGATTCGAAAGATATTTAAAATTCCTTTAAAATGAGCTCTAAACAGTACCCTCTCCAGATAGGCCGATCAACTCATACCGATTTAGTGTCCTTTTATCCACCTTCGCCGCCATTTTCACTCAAAAGTGACAGATAATCCATTAGTTTTCTGTCAAAATGGCGGCGAAGGTGGATAAAAGGACACTAAAACGATAAGAGCTGATCGGCCTATGTGGAGAGGGTAATGCTCTAAACCACTGTTCAAGTGGTAGTAATTATCGAGATTCTTTAAGTACATCTTTGATCCAAATTGGTAGTTCCTCGACGCAGGCCACGCCCTTATTTTTTTAAATTTTAAGTATCTTCTGGTTTTTAAATCATTTGAGCACAAACTCAATTTTTTGCATTTCAACTGCTAATATCTCAAAAACTCAAATTAAAAAAAGAACACTGTTCTAAAGCAGATGCAAAACCCTTTTGGACAAGGTATCACAAATTAGGGTTTACAATTTAAAAAAAAATAATGGGTGTAGCCTGCGCCGAATGGGTGCGCGGTGGCAGGCATTTAAATACATCATTGGCTCTTCCCTCGAATTCCCCCGATAGGTTTTTGAGAATATGTATATATCCCGGTTGGTTCTTAAAATATCAGGGGGGGGGGGAGTTTTCCACACTGTTTAACTGAAAATACTATTTTTTTTATACCTTCACAAAAACTTCCTTTTTTTTTTTGATCACGGTTGCAAAAAAAATTTCAGTCCGTTTTTTACCCAAAATTAAAGAGAAATAGTGGAAAGTAGTAATATTAAAGCCATTTCCGCCAGTTTTCACCAAGTACTTACGAAAAAAATCATTTAAAAACATCGTTAAAATATCAAATTACCAAAGATTAAAATGTCGCAACAATGAGCGTCACCGAGTAAAAAGGCACATCGCTATGGAAACCATTGTTATTTCATTTACCAGACGCCTTAATTTATAGTGTAAAGATGGTGTGTGGCGAGAAGTGCTCTTCATTCGAGATTTTTAAAAGTATTTTCCTGGTTTTCTTGAATTTTTTGATAAAGAAAAAATAGTGTTAACAACTCGCGACTAAACTGTTTTTTTTTTACTCGCGTTTTTAAATACCTCGCTGCGCTCGTTATTTAAAACAACGCTTGTAAAAAGCATTATTTTAGCAACTAGTTGTGAAACTACTATTTTACAACTAGTGGTTAAAATAGTGCGCAGAAAGTAATTTAAAAACACTATTTATTGGTACCTCTATCAAAAAAAACAGACATACACAAAACTAGAACACAACAACCAATGCCTGATCACCATTTTTCGCATCCCTTTCAGTCAGCGAGCATTTCATTATTTTCTCGTGTTTTCCAAATTATTTTTTTTTGTGAAAGCTTGGGTAGTAGGGGTGGTTAGATGCGGTGCGGGAAGAAATGGATATACAAAATGGAAACTTACCTGTGATGGTACATTTTTTATTTTAAACTCCCTCTCGCTGGCTTCTAATGGTGGCCCTTGCTTAAAGCTTTTGTCTCCAAACAGCCGGTAAACAACTCTAAACCCAAGAATATTGACAACTTGAGAATCCCACTGAATAATGACAGAGTTATCTTGTCTATACGCAGTCTTGACCATAACCTCTTTGGACTCATCTGCTTTGTTTCTTATTGGAAAGGCAGTCATGACGATCGGTGGCCTTGTGTTTTTCCAAGATGGCGTGAATTTAGTTTTTGCCTTTGTAACTGCAGTGGTCGAGGTCGAACTGGAAGTAGAACTTGTTGTAGTGGTTATTCTGGTTGTTGTCGAAGTTGAGCTTGGTTTTGTACTAGTTGTAGTTGCCTTATTTGTGGTTGATAGTTCCGTTGTGCTTGTGGAACTTGTTAAAAATTGTTGGGGAACAATTAAGTCCTCTAAATCAGCGCTCACAACTGTTGCTACGCCAACTGGTTCATTTACTGGCTTTGAGACTGTTGGTTTGCTCTTACATTGCAATTCTTCAGGCTGTATACTATAAAAACCCCTGTCCCTAAATCTTGGTGGGCTACCACAAAATTGGGGATTTCTTTCTCTAGAAGTCACTTGGAGATCTTTGTTTCTAATCCAGTTTATCACCCAAGATAATCTACAATCACAGTGCAAGAATCTGCCACCTAGACTTAAACCTCGTAAAGAACCGTTTAAATGAGAAAACGCCTCAAAAGGAATCGTAGTAAGAGGATTTCCATCTAAAGCTAATAAAGTAATGCTAGGATTTCCTCGAAATGCGTTATGAGGTAGTTCTGTTAGTAAGTTAAATCCAATATCTAATACTCTAAGCTCGGATAATACACTCATCGCTGCAGTAGGAAAATCTGCTAATAAATTATTTAGCAAACTCAACGAGCTTAATGTTTTTCTAATTCCGTAAAAGGCATTGTCATCTAAGTTTTGCAAGATATTTCTTTCTAGATTCAAAGCGGTCAAAGATTCTAATCCTTCAAAAGTTTTGTTCATATCTGGTCCAGGCAACTCTCGGATACTATTTTGTGACAAATCCAAGAAAGCCAAGGTTTTCATACCTTGGATAGCTTGTGGAACTCGTTTTTGAGCGGTCCCTTTCAGATTTAAGTTCTTGAGAGATTTTTCGAGGCCTCTTAAAGCACCACTTGCCAGAGTTACATTGTTATCTGATAATTTTAAAGTTGATAGTTTGTTTAATGTTTCAAAAGCCCCTTCTGACACAAAACTGATCCTGTTATGGGATAAATCCAGTAATTGTAAAGTCCTTAAGTTTTTTAAAGCTTCAACCGGTATCACACTTAAATCGTTGTCTTGCAAATTTAAATTTTTTAAAAATAGTTCTTGCCCTTGTAGAGCATTATCCGAAATCACATTAATTTTACACCCTGACAACTGAATATTATGAATTTCTAGATTAACAAAAATATTGTCTTCAAGAGCACCTAGAGTAGAATTATTTACATAGAGCAAGTCAATAGGAGTCAAAGTTGCGTGGTTATTTAATGCACTTAAAAGTTTCGGCCATGCCACCATATCACATTGCACTGACAGTTCTCTCCCTAAATTGTATGAACACAAACATGACGATTGGAGCTCAGGTACTTCTCGATGCCACGGACATTGTGCTAATGTTGCAGAAAGGTATGAAATAAGGAAAAGGTTCGATATCCAAAGTATTCTTTTCATGATCTGCAAAAAATAATAAAAAATATGTTAGTGTCAGACTACGGTAGGTTTTTTCTAAGTTGGTTCATTTATTTTAAGAGGTGATAGAGGACGAAAATAAGATATAAGTTCATATACCCGTTTGTTTTTTTTTCAAGTTTGCGAGGAAGAAGTGGGTAACAAACAACAAAACACATTTTTTTTTAAATCAAAATCATATTTTTTAATAATATCTGATTAAAAAAATGAGGGAAGGCAGGGAGAATATCTGTAGGTCAGAGATAAACAGTGGTGACTCCAATTTTACCTTAAATAATTGATTTATGACCTTTGAGTTTGAGAATGGTACGCCTAAACAACAACAAAAAATATCCAGTACTTTTTTACCAAAGTAAATGTTTCTCTCCCAAACTCTTCACTGATTTATTTAAAGGAAAATAACATTAGATCCGAAACTTAATAAAGGGAGTTTTGAACAAAAAAGTGCATGAATATTATTTTGACGTCCTCTATTACTATCAAAAGAAACAACACAATTTTGAATTATACCTTTATTATCCTTGAATAACTTAAACCCGCAAATTTTAGAAAACGTCTCTCAAAAGAGCAACATTAATAACTATATGAGTATGGTATTGCGGCTGTTGATCTTTTAAAGACATTTTAAACCAAATTATTAAGTCTTTAGTGTAGTAATAAGCAATGTCATCTGCATACCTACTAGATAATATTTTTATACAGACTTGTTTGAAATCAACTTGTTCAAAATTGTGAAACAGATTACGAATTACCGAACTGATCTTAAAATTTAACATCAGCATAGTTAAGGAGTGGTAGAACAGGTTCACATTCTATTATTAATTCTTTTGTTTTTGCATATTTTATAATTAGTCTCAGAAAAAATGTAAGAAAATTCTCATGGACTGAAATTTTAAGACATTGTAAACAACTTATTTTTTATGAAACTGGGCTAGTAGTCGTTGTCGTGTGTTTTATGATTTCGCAAGTTATAGCAACCCTATGAGAACTAAAAAATATGTAACAGGACATTGTTTCGTAGGAAGTTGCATTTTGCATATAATTATAAATAATAATAACTTATTTTTCGTGCGATATTACCCAATATTTAAAGCGAAAAATTAATCTTGGGAAAATCTTAACAATTGAGATTTTATCCAATTTTAGACAAAAGTGAGACTTTATCAATCTTACTGTAACTATTATTACACATAAAACATGACGTTTAGACATTTGCAAAACATTTGTTTACACGTTGTAGTGCTGACCCTACAATAATAATTTATCTGTATTTTGAGTTTTCGTAGCAAACATATGCGAACTTTTTAGCAAATATTCGTTAGCATTTGAATGTAAAACATTTTAAACAATATGAAGTTTATCGAACTCGTAGAATTGTAAGCAACAAACTTTGACGAAAGTAATTGGTAATTTGTGCTATTACCCCCGAATATCACCAAATCTCCACAATTAACCGAAATATATTACGTCTTTATTCGTGACTATTAAAATTTTGTATTTGGCCAACCTATATTACAAAACTGAGATCTATACTTACTTTAATTAAGTTACTGCTTTCCTACAATTACTTCTAAATGTCATTTTAAGTCTTCAAGATAATTTTTGTTAGTTATTTGCGGCTTCGGGCACTAGACGAGCCTGTAGTGCATCTTTTTGTTGTTTACTGGGTCACAAGGTTGCATAGTTGGTTGGCTATGGGCTTGGCTCTCTCATCTTTTATTTACGGTCGATTAGGAAAGAATGGCTGCTAGATTGGTAGGAACATTTTGAATTTGGTTTTGGCGCTCTTGGACTGTCTGAAAGAGAATTAAGGTCGGTTCTAATAAGGAAGGTTTGCCACTGTTAACATATACGCTTGTGCAGTAGCCAGGGCCGTATTATAGGCTGGGCAACCGGGGCAGTTGGGGGCACTTTGGGGCCCGCACAAATCTGACCACAACAACGTATTTAACATTAACTCAAACAACAACAAAAAATCTGCCTTCAAAGTTAGCCTATTTTTTCAGAAAAACCGTTATAGCTTTAAGAAAAGTGAACTGATTTTAACAAATGTAGTGTCTTTTGAAGGTATTAGCAAGGCCTACAAGCCTCAGTTTTTGATTTTGGTCTATTTCGATTTTTAAACTCCAAAAAACCAAAATTGCAAAAATTGAAAAGAAAAAACAAAAACATTAAATCCTACGATAGAGGCCTGTTTATGCGGCACTTTTTAACGAATGAATCAAACGGGTGTCATTAAGCATTGCGGCATTGGTATCTTTCAGTTCTGTTTAGTTTTCGAGATATTAATTTTTAAAATAATAATTTTAAACGCTTATGACTCAAAAACGACTGCACCGATTTTAATGCGGTGAAGTGTTTTCTCAATAAGAACAACTTTTCTGAGAAGTCCATAAGTTAGATTTTCAAAATTGTTATTTTTGAAAAAAGTGAAGGGGGTGTTGTCTTAAAAAACGGTTTAATTAAAAAAATGTTATTAACTTTTTTTCTTCCCGCATCATTCTGAATACGCTCTAATAGTTTTTTAATATGGTTCGTACAACGATGAACCAACAACGATTGCTATTTTTGTCTTTAGTCAGTATAGAAAACTATTTACTGAGAGAATCTGACTTTGAAGATATTATTAAATGACTGCTGCAAAAAAGCACGTACTTAGGATCTTGTACACAAATGGTTACTACTTTTTATTTTACTTTGTAAGTGTAAGTACGTATCCAGTTTTTAATAGAAATTTTGTTTGAGATATTTTTTATTCGTTGTGTTGGGAGAGGGTTCTACACTGTCTCATTTGCCCCGGGGACTTTATTAATGAGGTTTTTAAAATCGGACTTAGCCTGTTCCTATTGTTATTTAAAAAAATATATCACTTGCAAACACAACAGTAATCAGGGCGGAATTAATATACACGTAATAAAGTCAAAAATCTTAAGTAATTACCAAACATTGTTGAGGTTATAAGCTATCAACTTTTTGTAAAAATCAGTTTTTTGTCAAAAAGAATGGAAATTTTGTTCGTATAAAACATAAAATAACCAAAACTAGAAATAGTTAACATGTGAAAAACTTTCAGGTTCGAACCGCTATTCCAATAACTGTCATTTTAAAAGAGATTTAAAGTCAGTTAGTTAGTGTAAGGTCGGCACTAATAGTGGCAGGCCGTATCCCAATAAGTCCCTAATCACTGCTAGATAGCTCGGATAATTTTCAAGGTAGACATATTTAAGTCCTGTATAAGGTCAAGATTTTTCCCGCATCTTGAAGCGAATGCAGATTGCTAAGTTGGTTTTTTGGAATACTTTCTATAGTTTTAACCGATCTTTTAGTCGACTCTGTCATCTATACTGCCGTCAGAAGGAAAAACCCCGTGAGCGACCTAAACTTGATTTATGGAAAAATAGAAAAGAAGCTTTGAATTGTAATAGTCTGTAAAATACCAAAAAATAAAAAACAATAATTAATAATTGTGCGTTTTGCAGATAAAATAAGGCACATACGGTAAAATAACATATCCTATTCGGGCAGTCCTGCTGTGCAAAAGCCATAAATATTAAGAAAGATCCATGTAAATCCACAGACTTTACGTGTTCTTTTCTTAGCACCGGCGATATACGTGGTTATAACTTAGTAGAGATCATAAAAGGGTTGTAAATACGTGGTTTAATTTTTTTTAAGTGAAAAATAAAAAATATATATATTTTTTTTATTTTAACCTGTTTTAAACCAACCAATAAGTTCAAAAAACAAAAAAAGTCATTTTTGAAAAATTTGTTGGCTGCGGGGTTTTTCCTTCTGACGGCAGTACACCCTATGTAACTATAATGGCAAATTTCACCAAAACGGTTAAAATTATAGCAAAGTTTTTCCCAGTTTTATAAACTGTCTGTATTGTGGGTTTTGGGTATTTCTAAGAGAGACATCCAAAGACTAATATACATGTTATGGGCTTGTTTTTTAGAAATTAATAATGGTAAAAACGGCATATCAGAATGTCAATGTAAATTACTTTTTTGTAGATAATTTAAAGTAGAATTTATTTGTCAAACTGGATATTATCTGTAACTTTTAGTTTTTGTTATTCTTACATTTTTATGTGTTTGTTATTTTTTTGATTTTTTTATTTATACTTTTTTGTGTTTTTTAATTTTTTTTCATTTTAAATGGCCTTTCTGTAAAAAGTATACTATAAAAATAAATAAGTAAATAATAAAACAAACGATGAAAAAAAATAAAATATCATGTGGGATACATTATTTTTAAGGAAATTTTGTGCTCGTTTTAAAAATCGGGTAAAAAATAGTTCATTCCGTAAGAAAAATACCAACTTGGTGTTAAATTTTAAAAACTAAATGTTACAGATAAAAATTCAGTTGGGCAAATAAATTATAGTTTAAATTATCTTTAGAAAATTAATTTACACCAAAAATAAATTTTCATTAATAAAAAAGTTATAAGCCAAATTTGAAAATGAATATTTTTCAAAAAGTATCTCAAAAACGGGTTGTCACACTGATAGGTTTTCACTATTATTAATTTCTCAAAAATTAAGCCCGTAACATACATATCAGTTTTTGCTCCCTTAGAAATACCCAATACCCCATAATGCCCTCGAATTTACACCACCCGGTACAAAAGTAAGATGCCAGCAATTTTTTTCCTGCAAACTTTACCTTTCCCATGTTCCAATAAAGCTAAAAAATCACACCCTATACACCCAAAAGTGTTTAAATTGAATTTCCTTATTGGCACTTAATTTAGGCACTTCTCATTTTCCACCTGATTAAGCTAGCGGCCTTTTTCAATATTATAAAACCAATTAAATTTATTAAGAATTCATGGTTCATTAGGTTTTACTTTGTAAAATTTTTGCCGCGGAGGAAATGTAAGACTTTAAATTTTTTCCCGTTTCCTTGGTCAGTTATAAAATTTTACTGTGTCTTATGATTTAGCAAACAGTTCTTTTTCCACTAATAGTAATAAATAATAAAAGAAAACCAAATAAAGTGTTTTTTCACTAAAGAACCCTGGACAAATTAAATTGGAAATGGCTTTCGGCTATGTTGTAGTACTCGATCAACAAAGCACAAAAATATCAAAAACGAGATAGGGAGCAGGATTACTTTCTGAGATATGGAGCTTTAAAGTTGACGACTTTTTGGGCTATATTCCAAGACATGCTACAAGTTTTTTTTCCACAACTCTGTTGATTACTACCGAAACACCACACCACTAGAAAAGTCACTGATTTGTAAGTTTTCAAAAAGAAAGAAAACGCCCGTTTTTTAAAAAATGACAATTTTGATTGTCTTTAAAACGAACGACCAGATTTTAAAAATTTTTACATATGTTATTACAAATAATGCCACTTAGCTAAAAAAAACATTTTTAGCTTAAGTGGAATTTCGAAAATGGTAGGCACATTTAATGTTTTTTAATATTTTTTGAATATTGGAGAAATACTATAAGTGATTTTAAATAACTTATAGGTAGGTTATACAAACTTTTTATGGACAAATCTAATCCAAAAGCTTATTACCAATATGTTGGTACCAATTAGTACCCATTGGTACCTTTATTTGATCAATCAAATTGCTTGTGTGATATATGTTTTTAGGCTAACTTGGGGTTGCCGGTAACGAATTTTATAACATTTTTCCGGTTATTATTACTGTTTTTCTAGGAGAATACGGTAAAGTGTTTTTCCTACTTAAGTGCAGAAAGTGGTTTTTACGCATGCATTTGCGTGCAAAAAGTTAAAGTTAAAACTCTTAAGATAGGTTTAATATGGCTGCATGCGGCGGCTTTGTATTTTTAAAAAAATCAATGACACCTTGCCAACGTCAAACTTTTGCCCAAGAAACGGCGCCATTTGCTGCCAGATAATTTTACGCATTCTATTGGGAAAACAGTGTAAACAGCCGGAATAATGTTATGATGTTCGTTATCGGCAACCCCAAGTTAGCCTAAAAACATATACCACCCGATGGTCAAATAAAGGTACCAATGAATACCTATCGGTACCAAAATATTCGTATCAAGCTTTTGAATTGAATTAGAGAAACGAACCATTTTATTTTGGCGGTAATCAACAAAGTTGTGAAAAAAAAACTTGGACCATGTCGAAAAATATAGCCTTAAAACACGTCAACTTTAAAGCTCCATATCTCAGAAAGTAGTGCTGCTCCCTATCTGGTTTTTTTTATTTTTGTGTTTTGTTGATCGAGTACTACAACATATAAAAAATTATGACATTTAGCCGAAAGCCATTTCCAATCTAATTTGTGCAGGGTTCTTTGTTGCGGTAAACCCGACATGTTTCGGTAGCTTAGATTACCATCATAAGGAGTCCGCAAAAACCCAGAAAGAGTGGATAGAACAACAAACTTATTTTTATAATTTAAAATGTAACAAAAACATTGCAGAGGATTTTTGCTTTTGCTACAAAATTGTGTTTCCAAAAATAGCATTAGTTTGTGCTTTATTTTTCAGTTCAAAATCAAATTTAGCAGCATTAGTTAAGTAACTGGATAATCAAAGAAAAAAGTTTTACCTAAAAATTTTTTTGGAACCTTTAAATGATGAAGAGTTTGAAATTTGAACTGGCGAATTTTTATTATTAAAGTATATATTTCTGCACCTTTATTTAAATAATTTATATATAGTTTTAATGCTCGAAGCCTGCATATATTCCTTTTTGATATACACGCCCCTTTTAATATTAAACTTATGATGCGCCTGCGTGATAAAGCTCAGCTAAGTATAAAAGAGTGAAACATGTTCAAAGTTGGGAAGCTTACAAACAGTTGCGTAACACCGTACGTACCGCAGTGAGAATCGAAAAGATGACATACTTAAAAAGCACATTTAAAATTGATCCGAAGAGCAGACAGGGAGTTGCTATAGATTTAATGATTATTCTCTCAACACTCCTTCTTCAAACGTCTATGACGAGACTATATTCAGTGGTATAACTCTAACAAATCTTACAGCGAAATTCCTGAACTAAATTTTTGTGAAGTCAATGAACAAGAGGTTGAGAAAATAATCCTACAGATAAGGTCCAATGCTTTGCTTTGGAAGTTCTACTGAATTTGCCGAGCAACGTAATGGTCTGCAAGTACAATTTCGAAAAAAAATACAAAGTCAAAATTCCAGATAGAGCCGACTGGGAGGGAGGTCCTCCTTTCGGAGCAGAATCCATCTGGTACACAGACGGTTCCAAGACCGACGAGGGTGTATGAACTGGCAAATACGGGCAAAAATACGAGACTTTAGTCTCTATAAGCCTGAAAAACGGTTGCACAGTGTTCCAAGCTGAAGTAGCGGCAATACATCACTCTGTGTGTGTGTCACCGAACTGGTTTGGGACTGCAGAACCGCTCTAAATAGACTGGCAAACACCAAAAGGGTGACACTAGCCAGGGTCCCAGGACATCGGGGACACTGTGGAAACGAAAATGCCGACAAATTGGTCAGACAAGGCTCGGCAATAAAGTTCACAGGGCTTGAACCATTTTGTGGGATCGCTAAGGCCTAGACAAAGACAGGCCAAACAGTTAATTAAGGAACGTTCACCAAAGCTGACTGCAGAACTTCTTAGTAAGGAAAGGAAGCTTGTCAGACAAATAGTGGGGTTCCCAACAGGTCACTGCAAACTCAATAAGCACTTGTATGCAATGGGATTGGTAGAAAATACAACATGCCGCTTCTGCAAGAAAGAGGAAGAAACCTCATTACATGTTCTATGTCAATGTGAAGGTCTAGTTAGAACCAGGGCCTTACTGGGGGGCCTAGAATGTATGCGGCCAGAAAGCTATATACAGGGCAAACTGCCAAAGCTTCTGGGTTTCATGACAAGGGCGGTGCTGCACTTGTTTTGTAGTCCTGCAGGGAAGAAGAAAGCGGAATCACAATAGATCTGAGAGGTCGAGGTGGACAGGTGTCTACACCACCCCATTCTAATCTAATCTAAGGTCCAATGCAGTTAGAAATGACGAATGTCTCTAAAAATGTTTACTCTGATTATTTCGCTTCTTAGTCCCTACATAACCCATATCACACACTCTGCACTGCTCAAGGCTTAATCCGTTTCCTAGGACACAAAATGCAAACGTAACTCCTGTTCCTGTTTTCATCCTGAACTACAAAACTTTTGACCGATAAGTATATTAGCAACTTTTTCAAAAATTAAAAAAAAAAATTATCAACAGCTTAGTTCGTATTTTTACTCTAACAACAAAACTATCCCTTCTACTCAGTCCGGCTTCCGTAAGCTACATATCACTTCTTCATGTATTAGATAAAGTTCATAAATACTTGCCTTATATTTTGAATTATAGCGTTGTATGAACAGCTTATATTTATACAACGATTATAGTAAAGTGTTTGATACCCTCTATTAGAAACGTTTAAATGCCAAACTTAAATATTTTGGTCTTAGTGGACAGTTAGCAAGACTTCTAGAGAGTTATTCAAGTAAACGCTATCAAATATTTAAGTGTAGTGCGGCCGTGTCATCTTATACAGAACTATCTAGGGGCGAAGCATTCTTGGACCTTTACTTTGTAGCAGTTACACTGCTGATCTAAAAAACAATCTGCATACTATGACGTCAGATTATCCCAGCCAATCTAAGCAAAAATATTCTGTTTCTCCAAAGCATGGTTCAATTTTAAACGAAAATAAAAATCATGCTCAACGTAAATATTGTATTAAATAAAGCTACGTTGCCTAGAAAATGTACAAAAAATCTAGGAGTTTTGTTTCACACTTCACTGAGATTTAAAAACCATATTATCAATGCTACTTGAAAAGTGCTATTCAAAACTTAGGTGTCTGTATATGCACAAAGACTACCTCAATAAATAAATTGAACTGCTACTGCGTGATTCTTTAATTATGTCGTATTTAGCTGACTGCTCTCTATAATAGAGAAAAGTATAGTTTACAAAAGCTACAAAACTCTTGAATTCGTTTTGACCATGGTATTCGTACATTTAACCACGTGTCACATTTGTATCCGGAATGTGGTAGAAGAAAGATACTGTATGCACATTTGTTTTCTTGTTTAAAGAATTGATTGCGTAATAAGCTTAGAAAAGAAAAGGAGAAACAAGGTTTAACATTAATTATATTATTCCTAGGCCTAAAACTGCTTTATATCAATGTTCTTTCAGTTATAATGCTGTTAAGACATTTAACTTAATTCCTGATGAATTCGGTTAATTCTTTTAAAAAGGTCCTCTGAAAGTACCTAACTCAAAGTTAGTAAAAAGGGCTTAGTTTTGGCGTACTAGTAAGGTTAAGAGTTATTTCAGTTTTATTCGTTCAAACTGTGCAAGTGCTATATAACTTAAAAATAGTCTATATAAGTTGTTCGATAGGGCAGCATTGAGCTAAATCTCGCCAATTACCAAAAATATTATAAAATTAAATAAAAAAAATAAAAATAAAAATTTCATGCTTGTAACTTAGGACTATGACTTTGCATATGTAGATTTCTACCATCTATGTCTGATATATTGTTACAATATTTAAATTCCATTAAAAATGGGACACCCTGTACAAACCGAATTATTGACTTGGTAGCCCATACCATAGCCAATTCAAACGAATTAGATAACATATGTTTAATGCTTTAAAATATGTTTAATGATTTAAACGACCAAACGATGAAAAATAAATGTAAAAACGGTATATCTGACAACAAGTTACCGACATCGTCAGTTTCATCTTGGAATTCCACCATCATCATACGAGAACACCGTCTGAACATAATCTCGTTCTTGGTATATATGCTAATCATAGATTTAATATTCAAAATGCTAATAAAATTCATAAGATATGATGTAATAGAAGAGATGTCAAGTTAAGAGAATGTTATTGTCCGCTTTATGGCAAATAAATTTAAAAAAAAGGTGAACAGTTTGATGAACTTAGTGGGCTTATTTGTTTTAGACAATCCAAAAACAAATTCATTTAAAAATTATGTATACTATAAAGTTGTTTTTGCGAGTTTTTTAGTTTTTTTTTCAAATTTAATATTATATTTTGTGACACTATCAAATTTGTTCCACAAACGCCAAATTTTTGTTGATGGTTGTTGATGAAAGTCTCTATGAAAACTAATCGGAACTACCAGTAACACTATTTAAAACAACGCTAGATTGCATAGGTTAAAGGCTACGAGAATGTTTAACTGCTGATCAAAAGTGGGTTAACAAGGGTAAGGATGCAGAATAGCCCGATATAGTCTTAATAATTTCTGCTGGTGGTATTAACCTGCTTATATTTTTATTTGATACAGGTGTTTCGTAAAACATTTTGATTCGCATAAAGTATTATGGGGAAGTTAAAGAATTGTTATCTTTTTAGTCCACCATACCAATATAGTATGGGGGACTATTAAAATCGTGAAATTTTGACTTTTCTTAATTTTATCAAAAATGAGTTGAAAGTTGTCTGTTGTCTGTCTGTATACACGATAATGGTACAAAAATCCTCTATCGGCTGACTATGAACTGATTAACTTTTGGCTAGGGTGGTGGGGGGTTGAAGGGGGGAAAAGGGGAATAAAATATTTAAAAAACTTATAACGTTGGAAAAAAAGCAAGTAGCGATATACGGTTTTCAGATTTAAGTTTCCATGAATATGGACTACAAATTTTTTTATAAAATCCAAATACATAGGAGCTTTAGTTTCCGGGTTATTTCAAAAAACGTTAAAATATATTTAAAAAAATCGTAACTTTAGAAGTAAAGCTACTATTGATATGCGATTTTCAGATTTTGGTTTTCGTAAATATTACCCAAAAATTTTGTTATAAGGTTCAAATCTTTCAATGCTACGGTTTTCGAGATAATAATAATTGATTGTATGGTGGACTATCCGTGCTTTCTAGCATCAATTTTTTAAATTGTGGCACACCGGCATTAGGTGTGCAGGATAAATAATTTTTATTATTTCATCATAATAATTGTCCCGTGACTCAACAGAAAGGGCAGTAAAAAACTGGCGACCCCCTAATTTTTTTAAAAATTTGCTAAAACTTTGATTTTTTTGTGTTGCCAATTTTTATTTATTATTTCCTTTTCAAAATTTAATTTTTTTATTTTGAGAAGTTTATTGTAAAGGTTTTTTGAGTTAAGGTAGTCCGATTTTTGTTGCATTTGAAATTTGTTTTTTTTACACAGTTATAGACATAAATTGCCATATTATTTGGTCTCATAACCAAGGTTTTGAAGGAGCCCTTGACAATGATTTCAAATTACTTGTTTTTGTCATACCAATTTGTTTGGTTTTTGTTTGACAAAGATGCTGATATGAGTCATTTACTCTACCTGACCATTCAAAATCTTATATTTTGGCGATAATGATTTTCTAGGTTGCTATTCCATTTTAGAAAGACCGGTGGTTGTGTCTGTATAGCCGTCGGTAGTAGGAAGGGGCGGTGAGTAACTTTGGAGAGAAACAAATTTGAAAACCATATTAAATCAATGACACTTGTACCATTAGGGCCGCAAAATGTTAGGGTACTAGGGTGATCTGATTTGCTAGGGAATTACTGCGCATAAAGTTTAAAAGTTCAACGCCTTTCGGTTTCAAAGTTTTATCAAGACTTTTTCGTAATTGAAAAAGATTTGACCCCAAGATAATCAAGGGGCAAGTTTTCCGTAAGTTCGTCGGTGTTTTTGAAGCCTTGGCAGTTCCAAAATACAGTTTGCAGAAGTTTTTTTAGTTTCCCTGGGTGAAATCTGCTACACGCAATTTATTTTTTGTCGTTCTTGTAATCTACTATTTTCGAACAGCCCTTAATGTATTTACCTTCCCCGCTTTTTTTTGAGAATTTCCAGTTCTTCTCGAAGTGTTGTTAGGTAGCTAAGTTGCATTTTAGTTTGATCAGATTTTATGAAAACTGAAGTGATAAGTTGATTTTGTTCAATCAGATTTTATGCTTTGATTAAGTGCAGAGCTGACTCTTGAGTTTAGTTCAAGTTCAATTGGTCCTTGTTTATTGATAGATTTTTCCTTGCCAAGGCGGATTATTTTAAGATATTGCAGTCTTAAGGGCGGGTTGGTTTAAGCGCGTTTTATCCTTTTCTAGATCAGAGCCTTCAGGGAGCCCCATAATTAGCACGTTTTTATCACGAGCAATGCGTTCTTGAGATTCCGATGTTATCTGACATGACATAAAATTTATTTTAGCCATTGGCGCTTCAAAATTGAACGTTAAGCGGCGCAAAATTTGCATCGTTTTATCGGATTTCTCTCAGCAGTACAGCAGCAAAAAACTGGGATTATCAAATTGTAAACACATGACTTGGAAAAACTTACAGCAGATATCAACATAGTTGTGAGCACTCTGCACTATCCAAAACCAAGCCGTTAAAAGAATAACTAAAGAAACAGCCATTTGTGCACAAAGCAGTGAAGAGTATCAAATTGTAAACACATGACTCGGAAAAACTCTTACAGCAGGTATCAACATAGGTGGGAGCACTTTGCACTATCCAAATCCAAGCCGTTAAGAGAATAACTAAAGAAACAGCCATTTGTGCACAAAGCAGTGAAACAATCGTTTTCACCATCAAAGTGGCCCATGACTTGCATTGTGACAAGCATATAAATATGAAATACTATAAGGACCCTGCGAGAAACACGAAAACCTCGTTGGGTACGATAAGGGAGTCGTAACATTAAAGCTGTCACGCATTCGCCATTAGTTTAAAAGTACACCGGCTCGATAGGTCGACTCAATATAGATAAGGATACGAATGCTGATAAACCCGAAAATTAACAAGTGTCTAATATGAAATGCCCCGATCATAGTCATCACACAAACTGCAGCAATGTCAGTAGAACGGAAATGACAAAAACAGCTAATCTGGAGGCAATACAAAAATCACTGCAGCACATTTGAGGTTGCCAACTTAAAACCGCCGATGCTTCTCATCTTTCGCATTGTTTGCTACGAAATATCATAACTAAAAGGCCTAATATGCATTCTATAATATTTACAACATTCCAGTAAAATCATAAACAAAAATAATATACATATGATTGATTTATAAGCTTTAAAAAAGTAAGAAGAGTCAGATGTATAGTGTGATCTAAATTATTCAACAAAAAAGTTTAGAGCAAGAAAGATAAAGTAACATTTTGTTTTGGTGTTTGTGTTTTGGTTTTCACCAATAAAGTGGCCATGACTTGCATTGTGACAACCAATAATAATATGAAAGGCCTCGGTCGTTGCCATCTTCATGAGTTTGTTTGTTTTGTCTCCATGTCGAAATCCACAAATTGCAGTCAGATCAGTAGACCGTAAGTGTCACAACAGCTAAATTGGTGGCAATACAAAAATCCCTGCAACACATTTAAGGTTGTCAACTTAAAACCGCCAATGCTTCTCATCTTTCGCATTGTTTGTTACAAAATATTGCAACCTAACTGTAAAAATTCAAAAACTAACGTGTTTCTCTCATCAATGAAGCGTCAAAGTATATAAATGAGGCAAGTAGTCCAGGCAGTAGGGGTTTTTGGCTTGCAAAATAAACGATTTTGAAATATGTTACAGACGGATAGACTCTAATAAAAAAAACCCAAGTTTTCGACCTTGGGGGGGGGGGGATGGATTATATGTGCAACAAAAATCTTTAATTATATCTTCGTAACGGTTTACCCTACCGGAAAACATTCAATGCAGAGATAAAGAGAATAAAATTAGCTACATTTTATATATTTACACTTTTTTTATACCTAGCAGGTAAAAAGTTACATGAACACAAAGATGAAATTTCTTTGCCTTCAACTAAGAACGTCGCATGATACCATTCATTCCGAACTTATCACCAAGTTCAGCAGTGGCAGGGGAGTGGGGATGGAAATTAGGGCAAGTGGTCTGTTTCCCATGACCATGACAGATAAACCAGTCCCCGACGCATTATTAAAAATTATTTCCTGCAATTATAAGAAAGGGTGTGGAGAAGCATGTAGCTGTAGGAAAGCTGGATTAAATTGTTCGATTATGTGTAGTTTTTGTAATGGTAGGGATTGTGATAACGTCACTGTAGTTCATATCGACCTCGAGGACGAATCCGAGCAGTTGTTTGGTGTTGACTTTCCAGACGAAATCGAAGAAAAATAAAAAAATCGTCCCGGACCCTCTAAAGAATCTAAATTTAAGTACTTATTAATGATCGCAGATATTCAGTGGAGGTCCCAGGGAGGGGGCGGGGGTGCGATCGCCCCCTCCCTTTGCTCTAGAAAAAAGTAGACACGAACAACAACAAAGATGCTGGTGGTAATAACCTTGAAGAAGAAAAAACGAGAAATTGCAGAAAGTTCCTTTAAATACATTCTAGAATCCCTCCACAATACTTTGGAACAGTTTGACCTTCAATCCGTCAGACCAAGAATATACAAACGCATGACGAACTTACCGTGAAAACCATTGAAAATACAGAACAGTATTGTAGAGTTTCTATTTATAAACAAGTTTTAGACAAAATCAATTCGGACATAAAAAAATATTTTTGACGTGAACATATTAATTAATCCAAAACACAAATTCTTGAACTTTTATTGTGAGAAGTCAGTATTTGGAAACAATATTGGTCAGAAGTAGGCAAAAGCTTAAATCAAAACATACCTGATAACGTTGTCGAGGCAATGAACAAGTGTGGCAATATTTTTCCGTTGATTAGAACATTCTTGGATGTTTGCCAGTAAGTAATGCTTCGTTAGAAAGAAGCTTCTCATGACTCAGAAGATTGAAAACATAAGTAGTTAAAAACACTATGACGGAAATTCGTCTGACGGACGTTGCGTTGCATATTAACATATTGAAATTGACATTGAAATTGACATTGAGCGAGTCATTAACCGGTTTGCCCATAAAACTGGAAATTAATTTTTTTTGAGATGGGCATCTTATGCTTGAGATATGCGATATAAAAGGTAATATTTCAAAAAAAAGCTTTTTAGACCTCAAAAAAAGTATTTAGCTATTAGGTTTTGTTTGTGGTTTGTTTGTTATCTATGTTTTTTATAACTGAAAAAATTATACGTAGTTACTCAAGCGCGGATATCAGGAGGATAGGAGGGTAGTTAACCCCCCCCTACCCTGGCTTTAAATTTTTTATGAAAACATTTAGAAAATTAAAAGTAGGGCATAAATTGCGTCGCTATAACACCAAAAATGGCATTTGTAGTGTCATTTTCTTAAAAATTTTCGCCTGCTGCGCTTTTAAACCATTGATATATTTACAATTTTAGTTTAATTTTAAATCAAAAAACGCATGTTTTGGAGCAATTTTCTTTAAAATTCTCGCCTGCGGCGCTATAATACCGTTGATATTTACGATTTTGTTTTATTTAGACTCAAAAATTACAGTTTTAATGTAATTTTTTAAAATAAAAAATGTATGAAATAAACGACATCAAATCTTGGTACCCCCCCCTAGATTTGAGACCAAATACTCGCTTGTAGTTACTAAGTTTTGTTTGCATATATTGATATGGTTATCATAAAAGCTATGCTTTTATTCTATTTTTTTTTTCGTATCGAAACCGCCCCCCCCCCTTTTCAAATGGCTGGACCGCCACTGAGATATTTGATATTATTATCTGGAGATGATCAGAACGAAAAGTCTTGCATAAATACAAATAAAGACAATTGGAAGAAGTGACTGGGAAGGTCAAGAACCTATCAACAATCGTAGGCCTACTGCGGTAATGAGTTAAACACTATAAAATGTATTACCCGGGGGCATATTTACACACTCCCATACGACGGCAACAGCGTGCTGAATTCTGCGAGTTTTTGTGGCCAATATATAATTAGGCCCCTATGCGATTTGTTTAACTTATTATTACTTGAACAACCAGAGGATTTGGAAAAAAAAATTACCGCAGAAAAAACGAAAAAAAAAACGGGAAAAAAACGCCGGAAAATAAAGGGAAAAAAAACCCTCAGATAAAATTATAACAACTTACCCAACTCCAGCTAGACGCGCCCAGCCCAACCTAAACCCACCCAGCCTAACCCAAAATAATATTTTTTTCATTTTAACTTATTTTTTAATAAATAAAAATCAATTTTTCCAGCGGTTATTTTTTCCGACTGTTTTTTTTATTTTTTTTTCTGTTTTTTTCTTTCGTTTACCAGCCAGAGCCACACAATCTTACACGCTGAATCCACACGCTTTAAAATAAACTTGATATTTTTTTCATATTCTTCCTTTTACATAACAAACACGTGCTTCAATCTGGAAGTAGAAGAAAAACTAGGTTAGACTGTTAAGGAAAAAGAGTCTTCGCGCGCAGAATATGCATAGGTGCCCAAATCAGTGAGCTTTTTCAGCACCGCTGGTGACGTCGTATTGGAAGGTTTGTAAATATGCTACCAAGGGTATTTACTAAAATTTTGACGAAATACTGTGTGCTTTTATTCGGAGTTTGACGGTTTTTTTTTATAAACTTTATATTTCTATCGGTGTAACTTTTAACATAAGACATACAAAAAAAGTGTAAATACATAAAATGTACTAACTTTGTCATTAAGCATTTTTTTGCAAGCATTTGTTAAGATAATAAAGCTAAAAAAAGAGTTTGTTCCACATGTAATCCAAGATGGCGGCGCTAGCGCCCCCCCCCCTAAAGGTCGAAAACTTGGATTTTTTTTATTAGAGTCTATCCGTCTATAACATATCGTTTATTCCCCACCTTTTGCAAGCCAAAGTTTTTTTTTATACCCACTTACTGGACTAAAGCTATACTTGCTATTTATAATATTGTAGTATTTGAGGAGCACTAAGT
The DNA here is from genome assembly GCA_963921995.1 of Oxystoma pomonae. Taxonomy (NCBI): domain Eukaryota; kingdom Metazoa; phylum Arthropoda; class Insecta; order Coleoptera; family Brentidae; genus Oxystoma; species Oxystoma pomonae. Next base: position 71,021,588 of record OY998166.1, on the reverse strand, counting down.
TTTGTAAAGTGGTAATCGATGGTACCTGGTTAGTGACCTCTATAGAACCAAGTAGTCGATAGTCACAAGTGTTTAACATGTGTGAAGCCCACATGTGATAAATTTAAACAAGTCAAGAACGAAATGGCCCATCTGTTTTAATAACAAAGCCAACCTGTGATTAATATAGTAATTGTTATTTCAAATAAAAGTTAACAGGAAAAGCTTTAAAAAAGTAAGAAGAGTCAGAAGTTTAAAGTATGATCTAAATTATTTACTAAAAAGTTTAGAACAAGAGAGATAAAGTAAGATTTTTTTTTGGTTAGTTTCCTTGTTGATTATTACATACACCGATATTTACTAGGACAAACGATTACATAATAATATGATTAGGAATACTATACTTTTTTCAGCTGGTTAGATTGGGTACAATAGTAATCATAATGAAAGTAATAGTTATTTACTAAGTGTGCCTTAATCTATAAAAAAGATCCAAATCGAAAAAATCAACCGTGAAATTGAAAGAAAGTGTTGCAATTTTTGGTAACACTGTGCAACAAAATGTATCTCCGGGGAACTTTCTCCAGAAACGGAATCCCATATAGCTCCTTAATCGGGTGCTTACCGTAGTTTGTCCAAGTAAGCTCGTATAAATAGGAAAATTAAAACGCTAAATGGAAGGGGTAATATATCTTTTTTAAATATATGTCAGCAAGCATTACTTTTTGGACCAAACATGATAGATACTTTTTAAACGGAAATATTGTGTTCTTTAAAATAAGCTATCAGTTATTAACTTCGATTAAGAAATAAAAAAGTTGTCTAAAAAAAACTAATATTTTTTAGTATTCTGAGTCTTAATGGAACGTTAACAATTCGTATTATAAAAATATTAGTGGTGAATTTAGGATAAGAAATAATTAAGTTATTTATTTAAATGACCTTCAGGAACATCGAAACAGAGGCATTTTGGGAGAGTATGATTTCATCGTTTTTGTATTCAAGGGGGACACTTTTTGGCAATATTGGAATTTTCGTCTGGCACACCCCCAGAATTTAAATTAAAAAAGTAGGTCCAGTGAAGGTATTTAAAATGACTTCACAACATCGACTTACTAATTTAATTTCTGGAAGTAAAATATACACCTCCACCTGAAAGGTGTAATAAAAAGCATGCTCGTAAAGTTTGCTGTGTATTGGTTGCCTTTGATTTATGATATTTTCTTCTTTCATAAAAAATGGATATTGAATCCACACAAAGCCATCTTAGTTAATAATTATATAAACCAATCGCGATTTACTCTTAGCCCCTTAACTTCTCTCCACTTTTTAGGTTTTAAGTTTTTTCTAAGCTTAAGTTTGTCCGTTTAAAAGCCTTTGAAATTTGCCAAGTCTTAAGCTTGGAGATCAAATTTTTCTGGTAAAGCATTCGCTAGAAAATGGGGTGAAAACCTGTTTCTATACCACAGAGAATCAACATGAGCGGTATTGAATCCCCATCTATCTATTAATTGTGACCAGCCTTACTTTGATCGCTTTAATAATTTAATTATTTGAAATTTGGGATTAGTTTCAAATTCTGTCTGTTTGCAATTAGCATATAGGTATAATAGTTTTTAAAATCATATTGTTTTGGCTTCAAATTATGAATTCGCGATTTTTAAAATGTAAGATCCAGTTATATGGCTACACGAGTTTAGTACAGTAAAATTGTCATCTGTGCATCTATCCTTGAATCGAGAGAAAATTTGCTCCCAGGGAGTAAAATTCTCTCTCTACTATGCATCTCATTTATCCAAATCTTCGGTTTACCAACAGAATTACTTTCGATCAATATCGGGTAAAAGTGAGAGAAACCGATTTAAACCAAAGATTTGGACCAATAAGATGCATAGTAGCGAGAGAATTTGACTCCCTGGGAGCAAATTTCCTCTCGATTCAAGAATAGATGCACCGAGGTCGAAAAAAAATCCGGGGAGGCTGTTTTTGGTATGTTCTTTCGGGAGGTCTGAAAGTAAACCGCCCAAGTTTGGGTTTCCCCCCACTCCTCGGGAACGATCCACCATTTTGAAAAAAACGACTTTTCTCCATCCCAAAAAGATAGAGGGCGCCAAAGTTACAAAAAATCAGTTTTAACGTATTTTGGCCAACAAAAAGTGATTAAAAAAAAAACTTTAAATAAGAGAGTAAGTAACTACAACGACTGAAAGTCGATAAAATTCTTTGAGAACCGCGCTTTCTGGGCATGCATGAAGTCGCGTGTTGTGCATTATTTATTATTATTTATAGTAAGAGCAGTACAAATACGGTATCAAATTAAAGCCTGTGATGTACGCTACACAAATGACCCAGTCTATCGGCATGAAAATTGCCGCAAGTATCTGACAGACTGACATTTAGTCTGGTCGCGATAGTCGAGTACTTTTGGGTAACGGGCCATCCATCGCTTACATAAACGCGACAAGAGGGATTGAAGCGGTAGGTAGAAGTATTTTTAAGTGCTAAAAGGGAGGGGGAAGCGGTTACAAAAAAGTTAGAAAGTTTTGCAGAGGGGGGGGGACGGGTCAAAATTTGGAAAAATGGTTTTGCTTGAAGTCGAAAAAAACCAGACAGGCTGAGTTTTTTGTATGTTCTTTGAGGGGTCTGAAAGTAAAATGCCCTAGTTTGTGTTTCCCCCACTCTTCGGGAACTATCCTTGAACTATTTTTGAAAAGACTTTGGAACCGATTCTCTGTGTAGAAACAAAAATCTGGCATAAAATTTGCAATATTTTTTGTTTCAGGTTCAACTCTCTGCAGTTAGTTTTTAACACCCTGTATATTTTGCAATTTTTGAAATCTGCAAACAATTCTCTCTTCAGCAATACCACACAGTAGGATCTATCTTTTACGATAATCAAGATATTTTTATCTTAATCTATATGGAAAACTTCGATATACATTCAAATATCCCCCGTAAAACAGGGCATAGAAAACAATTCCATGCAAGTTTAAATGCCTCTATCTTGGAAACCATAAGAGATAGAGTATTAGTGTGTGGTATTGTCAAAAAGATAATTTTTTTTTAGAATTAAAAAATTTGAAACTACAGGGTGTCTACAGGGTTTAAAAAATATATTTTTTTGCCATACCTCATAAACAAAACGACATAAAAAAAAATCCAAGATAGCACGATTAAAGATAATTAAAAATCTCAGTCGACGTGTTTTTGGATTTTTTTATAAAACCAAATTCTAACCCGCTAGAAGCACCGTTCCGTTTAAAGAATCCACCCTGTATAATCTACAACACGTGACTTTATGCATGCCCAGGAAGCGGTTCTCAAAGAATTTTACCGAATTTCAGTCGCTTTAGCTCAGAGACTGTTTAATTAATTATAAACAATATACATATTTTTATAGGACTTGCGAGATCTACAACTTTTGCATTAATTTTTTTTTAAATCACTTTTTCTTGATCAAAATACGTTAAAACTGATTTTTTGTAACTTTGGCGCCATCTAACTTTTTGGAAACTAACTACAGAAAGTTGAGCAGTTGGACCAAAATGTTGAAAATTTTATGCCGAATATTTTTGTTTTTCGCCTACGACCAATAGAAATGGAGAAAAGTCGGTTACAAACTTTTTCAAAATGGCGGATGGTTCCCGAGGAGTGGGGGAAACACAAACTTGGGGATCTTACTTTTAGACCCCCCCCAACAACATATAAAAACTTTAGCCTCCCCGGATGTTTTCGAAGTACCCCCTTTTATTAGAAGAAATTAGCAATTTTTTAATTGATTAAAAAAAACATTAATATACGTGTTGATACAATTCAAAACTTTGTAATTATTTTTGTTTGATTTAAAGTATTCGTATAAGTGCAACGGAGTCTATTAAGGTACAGTAATATAACGTTTAACTAGTGTGTAATTATTCGTGGAAAATTGAATCTTCTGCAATAGATAAAGTATTTTTACAGCAATTTTCAGTTTAAAGTTACACGGTATTTAACAATTTTATACGAGGTTGTCAGTCTTGAAAAAAGAAGTCAAATTAAGAAAAGATATTAATTTAAAACGTTTTTAGTGATTAGTGGTTTTGAATGGAACGAACGAGTGAAAGACAAAAAGCAAGTGAAAATGATTGGATGGTCGTCAAAGGAGGAGGCACTAAATACATTGTTTACCGGGATGCGTCGGATGAGCTAAATTTGAGATATGTTGAACCCTTACCTTCCTGATATTTTTTCCAAAAAAAATTGGGGGGGTCTCGTTTTCGAGCAATATTTATTCGAAAGGGCGCCACTTGAATCTTGATAATAGAACTAACTTCGTACAAAAAAGACATAGAAATCTAAAACTACTTTTATTTTGTAGATAATGAACACGTTTCAAGAAGGTAGTGAGAGTTTAAAAAAAAATATTTTACATTACCTACCTACAGGGTAGACTCAAAAATACATATCAAATAAACAGAAAAGTTGTCTCAGAACTTGCGATTATTCTACAGAAAACTGAAAATTATTTCAAACATATTTACTATTAGTCCGTCTAAATATGCTATGATGACTTATGCAAATGGGGTCGCGTCAAAAACTTACAGGGTGACTTAAATATTTTTTAAATATATCAAATAAGTACCGAAATACCTATCCTTACATACTCCGAGTATAGGGATGCGTCACAAGAGCTGAATTTAAGATATGTTAGAGCCTTAACTTTTCTTATATATTTGACAAAAAAAATTGGTGGGGTCATTGGTCTCGTTTTCGAGGAATCTTAATAATAGAACTTTTTACAGTTTTTCTATAATAACTTCGTACAAAAAAGAAATAGAAAGCTAAAACTAGTTTTATTTTGTAGATAAGGAACAAGTTTCAAGAAGATAGTAAGAGTTTCAAAAAATATTTTGCATTACCTACCTACAGGGTAGAATCAAAAATACATATCACATAAACAGAAAAGTTGTCTGAGAACTAGCGCTTATTCTACAGAAAACTGAAAATCCGTATTATTTTTTTTTTACTATTAGGACGTCTAAATATGTAATGATGACTTATGCAGATTGGGTCGCGTCAAAAGCTTACAGGGTGACTTAAATATTTTTCAAAATATATCAAATAAGTACCTTAATCCTTATCTACTCCAAGTATAGGGATGCCCTACAAAAGCTGAATTTGAGATATGTTAGAGCCTTAACCTTTCTTTAATATTTGACGAAAAAAATTGGGGGGTCATCGGTTACGTTACCACTGGAATCTTAATAATGGAACGTTTTACAGTTTTTCTATTATAACTTCGCACAACAAAGAGATAGGAAGCCAAAACTAATTTTATTTTCCACATAATGAACACGTTTCCAGAAGGAAGTGTGATTTTTATAAAATATTTGGCATTACCTATCTACATGGTGCTCTCAAAAAGTACATTATATGATATGCAAATATACTACAAAGTTTAGGTAGGTACTTATTTGATATATTTTGAAAAATATTTAAGTCACCCTGTAAGTTTTTGATGTGACCCAATCTGCATAAGTCGTCAAAATATATTTAGATGGACTAATAGTAAATATGTTTGAACTAATTTTTAATACGGATTTTCAGTTTTCTGTAGAATGATCGCAAGTTCTGAAACAACTTTTCTATTTATATGATATGTATTTTTTAAGCTTTCCCTACCTTTTTCAAATGTGTTCCTTATCTACAAAATAAAACTAGTTTTAGCATTCTATCTCTTTTTTGTTCGAAGTTATTATAGAAAAACTGTAACAAGTTCTATTATCAAGATTCCAGTGGCGCCCTTTCGAATAAATATTGCTCGAAAGCGAGACCGATGACCCCCCCCCCCAATTTTTTTTGGAAAAAATATCAGGAAGGTTAGGGCTCTAACATATCTCAAATGCAGCTCATCCGACGCATCCCGGTAAACAATGTATTTAGTGCCTCCTCCTTTGTTACATTTGATTTAATGTAAGGGTCCTGTGTGCGCACAGAGATTATACTATATAATAGGTCCGTTTCTGCGACCTTCACATAGTTACCATTGTTCCCTTTTTCTCAATGCATTCGTCTGAGAGAGATCTGCATATCAGAGAGATACCCGCCTGTACACCTTTCGACCACACAATCATCTTCTTCAGACAGTTACCTCTGACAGTTATGCAGGGTTGAACGATGTGCAGGCGGGTATTTTTCGTGGTATGGGAAGTATACTGGATCTCTCTCAAACAAATGTATTTAGAAAAAGAGAACAATAGTAACTATGTTAGGCTCACAGAAACGGACCTAGTCAGAATGCGATAAAAGATATACCGTTTGTAATTCAATATCTGCCGAGGCATTAGTAAGAGAAGTAGTTGGTCAAAAGTGTTTGAGGTTATAAAGTTGTTGATTTTTTAGCCCACCTCTGGGAGGTGGTTTAAATTTATAGCCCCCAGAAAGGATTGTTTTGTGACAATTGGTAATAAGTTCATTTATAATTTCCCTAAGTTACCGTTTTTACAAGAATTAATTTACCTTATTTAATATCCCAAGTTGTTCATAAATCAATAAAGCACCTCAAATTTTGTCCAGAAAAACGCCATATTTTGAACCCGTCTTCAGCACAAAAATATATTTATGAGGGCACTACGAGGCAAAACAAACATAAGTGAAGGTCACTTACTTTCATATTACAGATTATGCACGAAAAATATACCAAACAAAAAAACTAAAATTAAAACATTGAGGTTATCTAAAAGTCAAGAAAACTTCTCTTATTCAAAGCCCACTCATTTCAAAGCTGCAGCTTTCATCAGTAGAGGTTGGTGCAAGCCAAGGTACAAGCAGAGGCAACAGATCCGAACTTGCTGTTTGTGATTTGAACGCAGCTAATATTTTGAAACTGACATTTCGACAGTGCTGCAGTGGCATAAATGTAAACAAATCTTGCATTTAATTATTTTAATACATTACATACATACATACATGAAGTATTAATTGGAAAAATTAATTAACCAGGGTAAGTTTTAATTAGAGTGACATATAACCCCAATTTTAATTTGTTCTACACAGTGTTTACTATTGAAACCCCGCGTGGGTTTAAATTTTTTAATTTTGTTTTCTTCTAAATTGAAACTTTCTTCTCCAACAAAAATTGTGTTAAAATGATTATTCAATAAATAAATTTATTAAAATTCTTCTTATAAATCAAACTATGTCCAAAACTCAAGGAGGGTTGGTTTAAAATGCTTAAAACCAAAAATTTTACTTAAACTTAAGACCGTTCTAAAATAGACTAAACCCTTTTAGTAAATCCCACCAATGATGTTTTATGTTTAATACCCTTAACGTTACGCACAATAAAATGCTTTGGAACTTCTTTGAGTGCAGTGCAGTTGCGCTAACACCAAACCTGCCTAAAATTTTTAAGCCATGATATTCGTCTGCAAGTCGGACCTCGTCTGCCTTCAGTTTTTCCTTCTATTATCAATTTGAGTTCGTATTTGTCATTTTTTAAAATACGTTCTTTACCCAAGATCTCCTGAGAATTTTACCCAGCAAACAAAGTGGACGCGGGCCTATGTCGGACATACATCAGTCGCCGCAACGCTCGACATCGGCAACGATGTCAGTAATCAACATCGAAAAATTAAGACTCTCTGAACTACAAATACTTATGCCCAACGTAAACGGACCCACTACGAGCAAGAGGAAGTTACTATACATTGTAAGCCATTCAATCGTGACATATGGTGCAGTGATATGGAGTCCAGTACTGCACACAAAGAAGTACAAAAACTTGCTGATAAGAATGCAACGGAAAGCCTTACTAACAGTAACCAGTGGCTACCAGACTATATCAACGGAAGCTATTCAGGTTGTAAAAGGAATCCCGCCCATAAACCTAATTGTCGAAGAAATTGTATATGAAGATAAAAATGGCCTCAGTGAAGAAAACAAAAAAACTTCAAAAGAGAAAACACTGGAATCCTGACAAGCAAGATGGGGCCGAAATACCGAAAAAGGACAATGGACGAAAAAAAATTATTCCCGACATTAAAACAAGGATAGACTGCAAACACAAAAAAATGGATTACTATATGACACGAGCTCTAACGGAACATGGATCTTTTAGAACATACACAAAGCGAATAGGGAAAACGGACGACATATGATGATGAACATACGTTAATTTACTGTCCAAGATTTGAGAACTACCGCCAAACAACAAGAATCGATCTACAGATACGGAATATGACCACAGAGAACCTCTTCAAAGAAATGATACAACACGTAGATAAATGGAATCAGGGACATGATATGATAAGAGGAAGGGTTTAGTCCGTAGGCGTCCTCAAGAGAGTCCTTAAAGTAATAATATGCATTTGTATTCACTTTTAAACAACACCTAAATTTAACTTAAATTAAACTATAATGACCTAACCACTAATATACAATTACACTCGTAAAAGTAGATAGATTTTTGCATGGGACAGGGTGAGAGAAATGTTACTCATATATTTTATTTGATAAATGGTTAGTATGCATACATCGCACATAGAGCGCGTGGCGCGATCGCGGTGAATCGGTATTATTCCTGTGTGAGAGGGTAGGGCCGACACAGTTTATTGCAATTTATCGACGTGAGGATATTACATCGGACTTTCGTCGGGCGATGCAGATTATTTTTCATGTGCATGGCGAATGACCTCCTAACCTTCTGTGTTTGCTGGGTACGATAGCACCACATCTCGGATGCTTCAGTCAGTGCATATTAGAATGCTAAACATATCACAATGAAGCCCGCGAATTTGGAGAGTGCTCTTAAGATGAAATTTTGTCTCAGTTCTCATTAAGCTGCCAACCCAGCAGCTAGGTGTTTGTCCACATCGACTCGTTCGACTTGTGGGCCATTTATTTCTTATAGGCCTCTAATAGCCATCCATTTTGTTTTCCCAACATTCAAGTTAAGCCCAAATTGCGAATTTCTGATTGCAATATGATTCGGCATATCTTAGGTTGTTTATATTATTATATTTTATTTCTAAAAAAGATATTAAACATTAAAACCACCGCATTTATTCTCTTTATTGTCTACTAATCAAAAATCTTATATATATATATATATATATAAAATATTGATAAAAAAACTTATAAGAGCCAAAAAGATACACTAAAATACGCTTTTTTCTGTAGTTTAAAACAAGTTTGCAACAATGTCTCCATCAGATACGCACACATCACTATGAGCCGCAGTTACGCATATGGGTAATATTATAGATATGTACGAAGATGGTAATATACCGCTAGAAGTAACTGTTTTAAATCAGCAACCAATTGGCCGACTGAACCAACCTGTTCGAGGGAACCGCAGTTAGTGTGTGACACACTAACCAAGACAATGAAAATTCTGTGACCCGATTGATTGAAATTACGTAAAAGATCTAGAAAATTTACTTTATCGCAATGCTATAATAAGAAAATATGCTTCCAGTTAGACGAGGAAATTAAATATGAAAAACTAATTAAGAAAACAAATCGGTTTTTGGCTACAATTAATCGACTTATTTTTAATTTTATAAACAAAACATACTAATATAGATTGTTGCAACAGATTAATCAAGGTTTTGAGAACAATGAGCTGGTTTCTGCCCAATTTTTGGATTTGACTAAGGCCTTTGACTGTGTATCGCATGATGATCTTATCGCTAAACTATCATTTTATGGATTCTCACCGGACAGTGTTTTATTAATAAAATCCTACATGTCTGAGAGGGAGCAATTTGTGTCGTCCGCGGAGTGCCTCAGGGCTCCGTTTTGGGTCTGTGTTATTCCTTATTTATATTAATGACATTGATCAAGCTTGTCCACAAAATAGTATTTTCCTCTACGCGGATGACACAACTCCTGTCTACTCGAACCCATGCCGCAGGCAGCTTATCTGTGGAGCGTCTAATATCCTGAATGCCTTGAAGGACTGGTTTGCCTGCAATAAACTGAGTCTAAATGAAGAAAAAACCGAACATATTGTTTTTTATTTCAAACCGTTTGATAATAGTTCAGGCATTAAATTATCTTCATATGTAAAATATTTAGGCGTAATACTAGATGTAAAGCTGACTTGGGAGCATCATGCAAATAGTTTGGTTGAGGTTTTGTCCAGAAATACCTACCTACTAAGATGTTTGTCAAAGATAGTCGGTATTAAAACACTTATTGCTTGTTATTTTGGCTTAATTGACTCTGTTTTGTCCTATGCGCTGATTGCATGGGGTCATTCAAGTGTTACATGTAACATTTTTAGAATTCAAAGGAGTAAGTAAGTAAGGATTTTGGCAAATCTGGGTTATAGAGACGATTGTAAATCTGCTTTTAAATAGTTAAATATCCTTACTTTACCTTCTCAATATATTCTGCTGTGTTTATTGCATGTGAAACATCACATTAAAGAGTTTAAAACTCATAGTAGCATTCATAATATTCCCACCAGAAATAGTAATAAACTAATTATTCCATTTGGAAGACTAGAAAAAACAAGAATTGGCTCTGACTACTATGGTATTAAATTTTACAATCTTCTTCCAAGCAACATTATAAATCTCGATGCAAAACACTTTAAAGTTATGTTAAAAAAGTTTTTGGTAAAACATGCATTTTATGATATCAATGACTTTCTTGATGCAGATCTCTCTAATATGTGTTAACAAGTAAATTTGTCATGTTTTTCTGTTATTTTGATTTTTTTGTTCGTTTTTTTGTTTGTTAATTACTGATTTTGTGTGTTTTTTTATAAGTAATTAATGTTGCAAATTTTTATTATAAAGCGTGAGCCATGCAATATAATATGAAATTCAGTTGTGTTAAGTTAAGTCATATTATTTTTATAATACTTATTTTATGTGTGATAACCTTTTTATACTTATTTAAGTTTAATATTTACTTTATTGTATTTTTTGACTTGCGTAAGTGCTTTAAGTATGATAACGCCAATAAAGAATTGAATTGAATTGAATACGATACGTCAATAAGCCAAATTAAATTGTCCTCAAAAGAGTGATGATGACGAGCTCTGTTATGGTAAAGCCCTGATGGTAATTTAAGGCTTAAAATATTTTAGCATAATTTAAGGGGTAATGTTTTTTTTAAGCATTTTTTACTATGTATTTTACATTTTTATGCCATGATTTTGCTCACATTTTAAAGCTTTATTTCCAGACTTTCGATTTCTAGAATAAAACGCTCACTTTTTTCAAGTTTTCACTGTTTTTTCGCGCTTAAAGACAGTACTCCCAAAAAACATTTTTCCTCTGTTAAAATGAAAAATATTTAGAGAGAGAGGGCGGAATTCTAGAGGTAGATGGAGAGATAATTTAGTGAAGTGCAAAGATATTTAAGGTTGTTGAAGAGAGGCAGCAAACTATAAAAAAGTATTTTAGAGAAAGATGAAAATAATTGAAGGCAATTGTTTAATAAAAATTTCTTTTATGTCATCTTCTGTCTGTCATCTTGAGTGGTGTCATGCATATGATTTTTATTTTGCCATTTTTATTCAAAAAAAAAAAAAACAAAAATTGTAATTTTTCAAAACATAAAGTGTGTGAGACATAAGGTGTTATTAATTTCTTTCAATCAAAGTTCTTTGCAGTCTTTAAATTTACCAAAAAACGTGTCCTACTATAATTAATTTCTTTCAATCAAAGTTCTTTACAGTCTTTAAATTTACCAAAAAACGTGTCCTACTATAAGTGTATTTAAGCACATCTAAAAATAATTTAACAGGTACTTAACTAAATTATTTTAAGGGTCATCATGGCTTTACCATTACTCTTACAGTTTAAAACGTAATGACCGTCCAACAAGCCCTCAAGTGCCTCCGCGATAGATCACAGTGCTCTGAGTCCAAAAACTACTTGTACTTTTTGAATAAAGACCTTTTCCATGACCACAACACCGTATTTATTAAAATCCCAGCTGAAGCTGTTTTTCAAATTTTGCACACAGTTTTATGAGACAAAATATTTCCAGCCGATTTTCATAAAATTTTAATATTTTATTAAGGTGGAAAAAATAAACAATATTTTGTGCACGGCAGTCCTTTTGTACAGGGGGAGCTAAAAATCATGATTAATTATTATTATTATTATTAATTAATTCCTGGTTTTTGGATGTTAATAATTTTTGATTTCGTTATTGAGCAAATAAAGCTTTACATTTTTAATTTAGCAAGTAACATATTATATACAGGGTTAAAGTAAATATCTCAAAAACGAATCGATAGATTTTCGAAATTTTTATACGATTGTCAAGACATTCAGGAGACCTTCAAAACAAATCACTCGACCCTCTTTCCCTATTCAAAATATAAGGTTAAAGTTAAAAACGTTAAAGTTAAAACAAAATCGACGTTGTTCAGCATTTTGTCCAATTCTTTACAGTTTTTGAAAAAATCCAGGTGAACCCTTTTAAATGACCAACCCTGTATATACAGGTAATCTAAAGTGTTGATTTTTAATTTAGATTCATATTGCTTTTTTGACTTATCCTGTATAAAGATGATGTCGCTTGCTAACATGAAAAATGTATAGCTTTACCTGATAACATTTTACAATCCAATAACTAGTCAAAATACATTTTTTTAAATCCTGTTTTTCAAGCTTTGGTCACGATTTCTAGCTCACTCTATACATATTAAAAGGTGCATCGAGAACAAAAAACCGTGTATTTTTTCCAAGCCAATAACATATTAAAATTTTATCAAAATCGGCTAGAAATATTTTTTTCTTAGAAAACTGCGTGCAAAATTTCAAAAACAGCTTCAGCTAGGATTTTAATAAATATGGTTTTGTGGTCATGGAAGAGTCCTTATTCAAAAAGTACAATTAGTTTTTGGACTCAGTTTTACTTGACCTATTCCTCGTTCAGGAGTACTGCGAGATGAAACTTTATGGTTTTTTTAACAATTATATTCAAAAGAACTAGATTCTTGATGATCTCCACAAAACCAATCTTGCTATTTTCTATAAAAAAAGACCTTGTTTTAGTGCAAGTCTGTGGCTGATACATTAATTTTTAAGACGTGTTAGATCTGATTTAAGGTTTTATTCCCAACTAACATTTTAAATCCTAGGAATTGTTGTCGTAAAATCAAAAAAATTAGTGGTTCAAATTGCAAGCTCTGAGACACGCATCGACATCAAGACAACAATACGAACTCAGTATGGTCAGATACGAGCAGAGCCAACAAATTTATATTCTTAACATATTCTCCTAAAAAAAAGAATAAATCGAGTAAAGGTTTACTCTAAAACTTCCTCCGCTGAAGAACATGTATAAAAAACCACTACTCGTATACACATGGGTTAGATTGGGTCGGCCAGATTTTTCCAGGATTTTTCCAGAGTGTATCCAGACTTTTTCAGAGTGTAGGTGGACTTTTCTATGGTCTTTTCAGAGTGTAGCCAGACTTTTCCAGGGTCTTTCCAGACTTATCCAGAGTGTATCCAGGGTTCCAGAGTGCGACTTTCCCAAGGTTTTTCCAGACTTTTCCAGAGGGTCGTTCCAGACTTTCAGAGTGTATCCTGACTTCTCCTGAGTGTTTTCTGACTTTTCCAGGGCGTATCCGGACTTTTCCCGAGGTGTATCCAGACTTTCCAGAGTGTATCCAGACCTTTACGGGGTTTATCCAGACTTTTCCAGGGCGTATTCAGAATTTTTTTCGAGTAGACGGCTTTTCAAATACATTTTGTATGTGCTTTGTATATATACACGTATATATATGTTGTCAAAAATTTTAGTGTCGATAAACTAAGATTTTTGTCCATTAATCACGCAAAAACGGCTAAACCGATTTGTATGAAATTTAATAAGACAATAGGGTGGACCTGGATCTTAACTTAAGCTACTTTTTATTTAACATTTCGTTCGTACTCAAAGATATATTTTCAAGTTTGCTTTTCTCGTGAAATAAAAAAGACAGTGCTACAATAGTTTATTTAATAGAGCACTATGAAAAAATCCCCTCAAATTACTCATTGGGGAAAATTTCCTGACTTTCCCTGACCCATCGAAACTTTGGCTGACTTTCCTTGACCATTTTCAAATTCCCTAACTCCAGGTTTTTGCAGGTTGTGGATAACCTGGCAATTTTTAATTATATTTTTAAATAAAATAATTTTGAGTTATGTCTAATTATGAATACGGTAAGTTAATTATTTTTAGCACAAGTTAAATATTTCCTACTATTTCGTTAACAGTTAATCGACGTTTAGTTATAATGTGCTGCAAGTTTTAGAGTTAATTTTTAACATTTGTAAGTATGGTGGAAAGACAAGTCACACATTCCCCCATATTCCAATCAATTTTTTTTAAATCTTGTCTATTAGATGCCCTATTAAAATCTTTTGCGATATATTGCGTATAACTCTAAAGTATATTTTTTTAAGTTTTTACATTTTGTGAAAAATGGCAAGATTAGGCGATTGCAAAGAAGGTTTGACCCCAGAAAAAAGAAAAATAAAAAAATACGTTTTTTGAACGATTTGGTATACTTTACAATATATGAAAAGATATTGAACACCGGAAATTATTTTTTTTAAAGGCCGCCAAAAATTTTGGTTATTTTCCTGTGTTCTAAAAAAAATTAGTACAATTTTCGAGACAATTTTTCCTCTTTACACAGTCACTGCAGTTAATCAAACACTTACAGAAAAAAATATACCATCTTACTTACATCTTACTTACAATTTTCTTGTTTTTTAAAATTATTGTTAATTTAAAAAGAAGCAATTATTCACCGCTATAAAACAGTTTTGTGTGCGCTACTGCCAAAAAATTTGCGAGTGGCACATAGAAAAAAATTCACTAGGGATGTAAAAGTTGCTATTTTTTTTAAATTATTCACCACCTTGAATTATTATTAATTTTTAAAATCTGTTCTGTAAAATTTAGAGTCTTGTCTTTTCAGCTATGTCATTTTGTTTTTTGAAATTGGACTTAAAATTAAAGACTATCCAAAAAGTGGCATTTTTTCTAACTAATACACTAGTTATTTTATTGCATTGAGGAGGGGGCAAAATTATTTATCTTTTCGCTTTGGTGCTTTATGTGTTCCTTGTGGGATACTCATCCATTTTGGAATTTTCGTTCTTGTGATCTTTTATTTTTTTATATTCTTCTACACCAAAGATAGAGATAGATCGGGTACAAACTCACTTTTTGTATTCTTTCTTGAAATAGTCTTATATAGATTAACAAAAAATGTCAAGAATTATAAAAAATCAGGAATTCTAAGCAGAATCCAGAATGTATATGAAAAGGAACCGCATACTTCTGTGGCAGACTTGTGTGTACATACACTAAGAATTAAGTTAAATTTAAAATAGAAAATAAAATGAAAAGCTTCTAACCAAAAAAAAAGGTTTTGGTCAATTGATAACCAAAAAAATTATGATTTTATTTTTTGGACTATAATAATTAAGTAATGAAAATAAAGAGTCGCCTTACAAAGGTCACACAGTACTCGAATATGCATTGTATTGGTTGAAATTCAACTACCCATCATGTAGCAATGAAGCAAACAAATGCAAAATGCAACCACGAATAATTTCAAGGTTCGTAGTTCATTGCATCTTGCAGGGTATAGGTTCTTGCGTCTGGCTGTGTAGATACGACTTCAGCAAACAAAAAATACTACTGTGGTTAACTGAAATGACCTAAACTCTGGTTCTCAAAGAAGTCTTTTGTTTCTTTCTGCTAGTCACGTATAAAGCACAGCACGATTTAATAGAAAAATCGCATTTGCATTTTTTCATTTATAGGTGGAGATTTAAGTGGATTAATGGCACCAAATTCGTTTGTTGTTTAACAGTAAGAAATGGTTTTTAACTTTGCTGATTTTTAGGTGTGGTGATTGTCAGGCTCTCGATATTTTTCGGCGTCTAATTACGTGACATATGAGTTCCAAATAAATAAACAGTTGACTCAATGATAAATACGAGTATCGTACACATTGTTTCGATGGAAGAACCTAATTATTAAAATAATTAACCTCTATTCTTTACCGTTAAATTGAAAGTTTACAAATTAAAAAACTTTTAAATTAGTGTAGAATATTCGCGGCTTGTATTTTCACTTATTTTTGCACGATTTTCTTTTCTTAAGAAAATTGGACATTTTGTTAGTTAAAGTGCCTGAAAACTAACAACAATGGCAGTAGACAGCACAATAATTCTGGGACACACGCGACTACGATCATCAAAAACTACACAGTCTAAGAAAAAAGAATGCCGTATGCGATTTATAAGTAATGAGGCACGTTGTCCGGCTTGTTTACTTATTTTCTACACAAAGAACTTGATAGCTTTTAATAGGGACTTATTGGGTTTTACTCTATAAGGTCTTACCATAATCAGGGAAAACCGTATTTTATTTAGGTTGAACCTTACAATACTTTTAAAAAAAGTGTTATTGGAAGTCGCATTACTTTTCCTTATTCCTAACCTAAAATTTGTAACCTTGTAGGGATTTTCCTTGATAAATTCTCGCAAAAGAATTATATCGTCAGTGTAGCTGAACCTCAACCTTGTAGGATTTTTTTTCACATATATTTTAAAAATCTACAAGACTGTTTTTGGGCATAAACTAAAAATGCAAAAAATATTAAAAAGTCGTGTTGAAAAACAAACCAACCATCACTATTACCGGGCTAATTAAGGTTATGTTTAAAGATAAGGGACGTACTGTAACTGTACCGAATTAAGGGAACACCGTATTTTATTACGGTTCCCTTAATAAAAACGCAGGTCACGGGCATGTTCAAATGTCAAATGTCAATTTTCCTTAATAAGGGAACGCGAAAATGTACGCCCAATAAATAAATCCCTAATATTAGAAAAATATAACCGTCCTAAGAACTTCGAACGCTGTAGTTAAAATTAAAGGTAATCTCGTAATGAGTTTTATTCTATCCGACTAAAAGGCAAATAAATTTGATCGAGGTTATAGCAAATTAAAGGAAAATTATAGAAAGACGTTCTTTACAAAAATCCGATGAATGTGGGCCAAAAATAATCTTAAAATATCATATATATAAATTAAAGATGTTTAGGTATTTCCTTCCTTCTTTCGCCTTAGTTGCAAACCACTACTATAATTTTTTTTAAATTTTGTGCTAAAATAAGCCCTGCAATCCCCTATAAAATTAAACGCTTAAGCTCCACTTCGTTTTTGTTTAATAATTGTTGACAATATTCTCACTTTATACTGTACCTGTCACGTTCTATTTAGTTTAATTTAACGAGATTAAGTTGGCATAATAAGATCATGCATTTTTTACGTTCAACTTGAGCGTGAAAATATTTTATAAAAGAATTCTTTACTGTTGTTTGCGGAAACTGTTGCTGTCCCTTTCATATTTTAGAACACACAGGGTTGCCACAAGCCTTGATAACCTGGAAATTCGGGAAAAAATCGGCAATTCGGTGGGGTCGGGAAATATCCGGGAAAAAGTCGGGAAATTTGCTAAGAATCCTTGAATTTTTCAGATATTTTTGACTTGGTTGAGATTCCCTTCCCTTGATAGTCAGTGAGCCACTAATGTTTGGTCCAGTATCCGTGAAATTCAGTTTTTCCTTCAACGGCTCAACAAAAAGTCCGGTGTATTTAAGATGAAGATCCTTCTTCGTCGATTCAACATCGAATTAGTTTTAGCAAAACAACTGTGTTGGCACACCAACTGAAGTTATTCAGTGAGCCAATAATGTATGCTCCAGTATCGGAGAGATGTAGTTTTTTCTTCAGTGGCTCAACAAACAACAACAAGTCCGTGGTATTTAAGATGAAGATTCTTCTCCGTCGATTCAACATCGAATTAGTATTGGCGAAACAACTTTGTTATAAGTTATGACTTAAGAGTAGAGATTATTTATTTTCTGAACTTAGCTTAGGAAATGACGAAGTGACGTTCAAAACGGGTCATGTAATATCCATACTTTTTGAAGTTAAATAAACATCAGAATTGGCGAAACTTTAAATAAGCGAAAATGAAGCTATGGTCAAATGGACAAAAAA
Organism: Oxystoma pomonae; assembly: GCA_963921995.1. NCBI lineage: Eukaryota > Metazoa > Arthropoda > Insecta > Coleoptera > Brentidae > Oxystoma > Oxystoma pomonae. The sequence continues at coordinate 71,003,579 of OY998166.1, read as the reverse complement.
AAAGAATTTCTATTTTTAAATATTAACACCGGCGCGTGTTTCTTGGTTGTGGAGAACCATGACCGGTTGTAATATATCTTGGATGGTTGACCGCTAGGCATCACTGCTAAATCGCTTCAGAAAATGAGGCTTAAAGATTTATATCTAAAATTATAATCTATAAATTATGGAATGACGTTGACAAACGGTCAAAATACAAAAAAGACAAAAGAAAACTTGGACACAGCAAGAGGTCATAACCAACAAAAAATAGAATGGACGTTGAACTTCCCTGAACTATAAAAATGATATATTATACCTACTTTTCTCCAGCAGGGTAAAAATGTCATAATCCCGCTGCTTTGTAGACTACTAAAACTAGCCTAGCTACAGGCTTCTCATACATGAATGAAGGTCAGAATGCTATTTATACCAAAACCTGGTCAAGACTACTCGCAGGTAAAAGCCTTTAGACCAATAACCCTATCATCGTTTATTATGAATTGGAAAAATCTTGCAAAGTGGTCTTGCTCTGGAAAAAATGAAGCATGCAAATTATGAAAAGAAGTATCGTCTGAAAACGGAATAACATTTAAAAAAATTAGAACAGGTCAAAGACAATAGCTTGTTGCAAATTAATCTAATAAAACAATCTGGTGTGACCCATCCTATATAATAACAATACGACAATACTTTAAATTTTCAGACGTAAAATTTTAATTTAAATGTTGCAGCATCTTCACGATAACTGTTATTTAGGAACATTTAATACCCAACCTATTAGAAGACAGCGATTTATGATCTCTTGACATTTGTCTTATAATTGTATACTTTGTACTATCTGCGATCAGCAAGTGACTATCGGGTTTAGCACCGTTATGTTTTACGATACTGATAAAGAGCATTTTTTCTCGCAAGTTACAAAAATTGGGCTTCACAAAAGCAAGTGCAAGTGAATTATTCTGATGTTTAGGGCATATACCATCACAAAAGTATTAAATTCTATTAAATTTCTGTTCATAATACTGTTTGACTGGGGGTTGTTGGGGACATAAACAAAAATACAACGCCGCTAATAGAAGCTAATGAGGTCTGTTTGTGCTTACCCTTATTCAATGGGCGGGATGTTAGAATGGTTTGAAATTTTAGAGAATTGTTTAAAACCGACCTGGTTGGTATAGTGAGTACATACCTGGTCTATCAACCAGGAGACCCTGGTCAACGGGTATCGAAAAAGTGACGGTAAACAAAGGTGAAGAGAGAGAGAGAGAGAGAGAGAATTGTTTACTTAAATGTTGTTATCAAAACTTTTAAAATATTTTTTATTTTTGGTTTAATTCCTTGACAAATTTTACCTACTGTCTTAAGGCTATAGTTTATCCCCAGATTTTAAGTAAAAAAAAGTCCAACTGGCAACGCCTTGTTCTTTAATTTTTTAATCTTTTGCCGGAGTACACAGGGGAAACTAAACATCAGAATTAGCTGAAATTTTACAGGGGTGGTCATTTTTAAATGCTTAACAAAAGTATCTGAAGGATTTTTCAAAATTCTCTATTATTTTTTCTTCAAAATAAAGCCTCAAAATAAGTGCGGTTTAGAAAAAACCCGATTTACAAAAAAAATAGAGAAATACTCACAATTTCCTCTGGATTACATTTTTCCTTTTTATATTTTCTTGCTTTAGCGAAAAGAAAAACTAAGTTTCCTTTTTTCTAAAAGCCTGTGCACTCCGGAAAAGAAAACCGATCAATCAATCACACTTCATTGAATTTGTTGGTTGGATAGATCGCAGAATTTATACGATTCCATGGTAATTGCAGGGGTTTTGTCAACAAACTTTAAATCGAGCCGCAGTGAGACAGAGGAGTGTTTTTACGTTTTCTGACAGAAAACCATTCGAGGTTATGTTTATCTTTCAAAAATGTGTTTTCAAAAACATTATTCTACAACAAATATGAAACCATTCCGCGTGTGCGGTGGCTCTCCGAAAAAGGCATAGCGCTGCGCGGGCATTACCCCGAGTCTATCAAAGAACCAAGAGAACTTTACTGACTCGCTGGGATTACTAGGAATTCGCATAGAAACATTCGGCGCCCATAACCCCACAAAATATTGTTTTTATTTTGATTCAACCATTTTTTTAAAATTTAAATTATAGTTACGTGCAAGTGTACTAGTCAAGTCTTGGAGTGTAAAGGATAGATTTTAGAACCTCAGTTTCAAAAAGACACGGATACTTGAGTACTAAAAAAACATGTTAGTAAAGCTCCATTTAGAGGTTGGAAAGACTCTAGCGCCAGTAGCCGATTTTTAAATCTGCATACTTTTAAGTTAACCTCTTGTCGGTATCAGCTAGCGGGAGTGTTTCCAATTATAAATGCAACCTTAAGCATTCAACCCAGTTACTTTAATACGTAGTTGGGTAGCGTTTTTTTAGCAGGTATTCTGCAATAAATGGTTTTCTTTTATTTTAGTATTTTACTTGGTTTTTTAGCGGCGTAGAACCCGAAAAGTCAATATAACCTAACCCCAAATTTTTAACCCGGTGCTAAAAAATCTCTGGTGTCCCACTGTGGATAAACATAAATAAAGTCTTCGCATTGCCATGGATAACAAATTCAATGACGTAAAATTTTGCAAAAAAATCAGGTCGACATAGTTAAATTGATTTGCCGTACAGTGTTGCCAAAAACAATTCCCCAGATTGTAACTACGACCTTAAGTGTAAAACGTCCCTGTGTGCAATTTGACAGATTTAATTTCTAAAAATGAAATCTGTCAAATTGCATTCAGGGATTCTTAGAAAATCCTAACCCTAAGGATAGACTTTTATTTTTATAATCTTCGTTTTAAATTGCTTGTAAACAAAAGCACTGCTGAAGCCACTAGTATTTCTATTAATATTTCGGTCATGATAATCAGATATCCTGTTCCTGTGCATCTGCATTATTATGCAGCACATAAGATCATATTTAATCAAGGAGTATATTTGTCGCCTAAGGAATGGAGTGTGCATAACTCGAGAAGAAGTCGAGTGACACCATCAGCAAGACAAGGTTAACGAGCGTTTGTAGTTAAAGAACAATTTCCGTTGGTAGTATAGTAACATAACTTTGGTAGATATTATTAAAGGCATTTTCAAAAATATTTTGTTTGGAAATATTCAAACAAAATCATTCTCCGCGCTCTAAAAGCTTCTAGGGAAAACAACAATTTTACACGCTCGTTTGACTTAAAAATGCGCGCACGGTGTGCTCGTTCGGAAATAAAAATTACGGTTTTTTGACATTTTTATGCATAAAGAAACGCGCTGAATAACATTTGAAAAATGGTCTCTAAAAAAATTTAAACGATTTTGTGTTGAAGATGGAGATAGAAGTTATCTCCAGAAATTGAAATGTAGACTAGGCATAACAGTGGTCATTTTCTCGGAGGTAACAAAAACTCGTTGAGGTTCAGAACACACGGGACATCTCGGTAACGAAAAAGCCGACAAACTACCCAAAAAATGCTCGTCAATGGCACTCAATGGACGAAAATCGTTCTACGGGATCGCTTAAACCAGAGCCCGACAATCGACTTAACACTGAGTTAACAGAGAGAAAAACCCAAAGAATTTGGGAGAAAAAACCCAGACAAAGACGAACAAAACAGTTAATAAGAGAATAATTGCCTTAGCTATCAGCAAAACTTCTAGGCCAAGACAAAGTACAGGTAAGGTATTGAGCACTTTCAATGCTCGAAGTATGAGCACACTGTGTTTGGCGGAAAATTTATGTATTGCTTGTGGCGAATATGAGGAGGAAACTTCCAAACATCTTTCGTGTTAATGTGAAGGCAAAAGAGTTATACGTGGAAGCCTGGAATTTCCTTTACTAAAAACCTATTTTGAAGTGCCACTGGTAAGTGGGCGGGGCTAACAACTTATCCTTTAAAGCAAAGGATAAAGAAAGTCGCAATGACCTCCTATTTAATCCAGTTTAATCTACAGACAGACAAACGAAGACGTCGCCGAAATCAGGCTTATGGTCGAGTGACCCCCGTGAAATGGCTATGCTTATTGGAAGATGGAAGGGAAGCTATATTAGAGTAAGAAATTAATAACCTTTAAGTCTATGTTAATATGAAGATTTATTCAAGGTTGCCGTACTAATACCTACTGCAGTAATGGTATATGAGTACTACAAAATCATGCTAAAGATAAAGAAACTTTAAACTCAAAACTTAATTGAAACTATATAGATTGGTATTACCATATTATTTAATTTTTTTTCATCACATTAAAAACGATTTATAACCAAAAAATAATGGTTTTCTATTACACTGCAAATCAATAAAGGATCCCGCATGTAAGAATTTGGTTCAACGTCGAGTAACTAAATTTAAATACACAGTTAAACAATAGAAGATATAAAACAGGCCCACCAGAACAACATTTTAAACGAATTTAGAGGTAGAAAACCTTATTCAATGGCTGCATATCAGATTTTTTTTTAGTTAAATTAGGCTGTAATTTGCTATAAAAAAATAGCATAAAGTTTCTATCAGATATGTTAGACCAGGACGGGGGTCGAAATCCTCAACATATCGATTTTTTTAAATTCTGCGTTGGATCAAAATACCACATAAATTGTGCGGGGACCTTTATATCCACAAACCACACACTTCTTTTAAAAGAAACCGTAGCCAACACTCCTCCGTATCTCACTCAATCAAAATTATATTTTTTATTGTATAATAACCGCGGAGGTTTCTATAATAAAAAAGATAAAAGAAAAGTTAATGAGAATTAGAATATTCCATTCATTTACTAAACTTTTATCTTGCTTTTAATTCCTCATTTTTTTATAAAAATATTTACATATACGTATTTATTTATATTCCGTACATTATAATAGCATGTTAAAATTTGAAAATATTAAAAATTGTTTCCGGATAAAGGAGTTGGTTCCTTAATTTATGATTTGTCAAATAATTAAATTAATATTTTTAGAATTTTTCTTTAAAAATATATAGCGATTACAGGGTCTTAAGGATCAGTGGGTTAATAGGTTTTCCCATTGCCGTTATACTTTTTTTAAGTTAAAATTTTTTTTTCTCAAAACACGATGGAAAAATTTACCCCTGTACTTTTTCCCTGAAAAGGTCTAATTCATTATTGGAATTCGTAAAATAAATAAGTTTGTTTTCTTTTAAATAAGAAAGTGTGACATGGGACTTGCTTTGCTTGTGGGTATATATAGTCGATCCATGACTCCCACTCTCTGTGAGGGATCCTTGCTTTTCCTATTATATATATAATATCTGAATCTATCATGATAATAATAAATAAGATAATTGTGTTCGATAAATATTATGGTGGAGCTGAGTTACCAGTATGGCAAATTATTTAACACTTATTCCGCCTTATCCACACCCACAAATTATTATTAAATCTGAAATAATTATTTTAAAAAAACCACTAATTTTCTTAAACAATGCCTACATTATACTATAGATATTTAAAAATACAAGATCGTGACTCCAAATTATATTTATTATACAATAGGTGAAAAGTTATTGATTATACCCTACCGGCAAGTGAGCTTTCCCTATAATCGCATTTTTAAAAATGTCAAGGATTTTTTTTTAATAAAATAAAAACCTGCAAAGAGGATATCTAAATCCGTCACTAAAGTGGAATTATAAAACCTGTTGTAGTAATTATGGTGATATAATTAATATTCAAGAGATACCGGATGCAGCTCGCGGGATAATAGATAAGACTGATGCTAAAGAATATTCAGTAGTTCAGTATTCTTCCAGCATAGGCATAGGGGTTGGGTTTTGGGTCGTGTTCTAAATGACACAGAAATAATTGATCCATGTTACTCCTCGGGCAATCAGCGAGGGCTCATCAACACCATTTAACACCATTATACACTTTAACTTCCAACTTTGAATCACTCACGGATGGAGCCACTGATGAGCCCACGCTGGCGCTGGTTGCCGGGCAAAAAATCGTTCAATATTTTTTTTTCGCTTTGGCTTTGGTCCTTTTAGTGTTCCTTGTGGAACACCCATCCAGTTTTGAATTTTCGATATTCCATCCAAGATATTTTCTTTTCAGATCCTATTATATTCTATTTTGTCTCTATATTTAAATATTTATTAATAGTTCTTAAATTAACATGGATAAATCATCCTTCGACCTAAATTTAATTAAAATTATAAGACTTATATTAAAAAATCATATTTTTTTTAGTAAACACGTAAGTGAAATAGTATTAGCTTTTAACTTTTTTTCCAAAACGTTTGTTGAACCGCAAACGTGTTGAATAGAAGTGTTAATAAACCGAACCATTGTTTGCCTGAAATATCATCTTATAAAGTGCCGCTATCTTCGTTGAAATTTCAAAGCACATTGTGAGTGTGGTACCTATTCAACATTCGGCTACTGCATAACAATAAACTACCTATTGTTTAAGTCTAATTTATATTTTAGAGGGATACTAAACTTCGGATGCGCCGTAGAATGAGGAATACCGTAACGTACATTTTTTTTAATGGTGCTGGAATGTTAGGAAGTTATAAGTATATTTTCCGTTATTTAATTGTTAATAATTAAAAAATATCTTAAAATTTTTGAAATTATTGGGTATATTAGCTCTCTCTCTCTCTCTCTCTCTCTCTAACCGTAGATCCGGATTTTGCACTTGTGGTGCTCATCAGTACGGTGCTAGGAATTAGGAGATGAAATGAAGATGAAAAAATCTGACACAGGATTCATGTAAAAGACAACCATCTGTCAAATTGCAGAATCGGCACGGTTACCATTACCTTTTTTGAGGGAAAATCCTTTTTTAAATGTAAAAAATGTATTTATTGAAAAATATGGCTCTAATATAATTAGTGTATACGTACAGACCGCTTCAGGCTTAGATCACTAACAACGTGTTACAATGAAAATAATAAGGAGAAACAAAATAAAAGCAACTTCTCAAAATAAAATAATACATTCTAAAAACCAAAAGGATTCTCCCAATCAAAAAAAAATTAGAGCAAATGTTCGAAAAGTCCTCCTTGCTCGGCTAGAGAATATCCGAGCCTATTATAAAAACCCCTTCTAACGTTTCCAAGCATGTTAGGGGTGATAGTTTGAAAAGCTTCTTCAATTTTAATTCGAAGTTCTTCCAAATTATTAGCCCTTTCATGCCCGTAAACTTTATTTTTGATATAACTCCACAGATAGAAGCCATTAGGAGCAAGATCGGGTGATGGAGCTGGCCATAAAATAGTTCTCTGTGTACTTATAACCCGATTAGAAAATTCATTATCAAGATATTCCCTAACAAGGCCAATATTGTGAGTGGGACAACCATCTTGTTGAAACCATAATATGCTGCTGCAGTAGATCCAAGTATCTAGGACCATTCAAATTGCTGTAAATAAAAAATGGCTCAATTACGTGTTCCCCTACAATATCCCCCCCCCAAACATTTAAAAAAAATACAAATGCAAATTTTCCCTCGACCAATATCGAACGTTTGTTGGTTTATGACGATTCAATAATGGAAAAGTGCTTTCATCTGTGAAAAGAATAGATCTCAGAAAGTTTTCAGCACGATTAGCCTTTTCCATCATTGTTTCGCAAAATTCCATACGACGATAGTTGTCCTCGGGAAAAATTTGATGCGTTTTTGACGCTTTGTAAGAATGATAACCATTCTTTTTGAGAACCCGTAAGACAGTGGCTGAAGACGTATCAACTGCTTCGGAAGTTTGGTGGCTACTTAACCTTAAATCATCACACCTCGTACTCCCTGCTCGTTATTCAAAACAGTGGGTTTTTATGGTTTCTTGGCGCTACACAACCAAACTTTTCAAAATTCTGCACAAACCTATGAATCGTTAATAACTAGGTTCTGGGCGATTTACAAAATTCTCCAAAAAAGGTTCTTGAATAAGTCTCAATGGTCTGCCTTGATAGTACCATTTGACTATCTGTACTTATTCGGCAACTTTGTAGATATCCATTTTTAGTTTTAAAAATGTATTATTTCACTTAAGAACTTATCAATCTGTTTCTCGAGCAAGGCAGAAATAGAACAAAATAATAAAAACAAAGTAAATTTCCAAAAGATAACACTGCAGCGTGCTTCGAATCCACCTCGGTCGTACGGCACGGAGAGTAAATTGGGCTTGATTCCTCCTATGTTCGCAGTAGCCTAAAGCTCATTGTATAGTAATAAACCTAATGTGGGCTAGACTACATATATACCTTCCATCTGAATTAAGGTAAGCAAGGTCTTTAGATCCAATTTATTACAAGAAAGATGTAGAATACATGGAAATACTTTTTATTTTCCTTTATTTTGTTCATTCATTAGCACGTAACCTACTTAGTTTTGAATAAGTAGTTTAATTTTATGCAAACATTGATATTAAAAGTCAAGTGCTCGAAGCACATTTAATACACAAATAGCTTTTATAATAATGTCAACTTTTTATGCGGGTTTTAACATTTTTACACATTGGAATTTTATTTAGGAGTGTTCCTATAGCATAGCATCGAATAAATCATAAAGATGAAAATAACATCACGTTTCACGTCACATTTTCTTTAAATGTGCCCCTTCTAATCCTTTGCAATTTTCTGACATTCAATTGCTTTTGAAGAAAATAGAGAAAAAGAGATTGCATCTCTAGTCCCAGCAAATCCAGAAGAAACTCTGGGAAAATGCAAAAAGAGCCCGCTAGGGCTAAGTCGACGGGCCGAGAGACTACTACTAAGACACCCGGAAACGTAAAACTTCCCATAGAAATTCTTACTGGACACTATGGACTCCAAGAAACCCTTAGAAAATGGCAATAAAAAGAGACCTATTCGACTTGAGAAAAGTATTGTGAGGAACAGTTCAGTCAATTTTTAGCGGAATATTGAATTTAAAGAAATCAGACGATAGAGGAAGAATGAATGAAGATAAATCCCAGGGGATTGAGGAAAAGGACCCCCAGTATTTAATTCATATAAATAAAACGTGATTTAAATTGATACAGTCAGTCGTGAGTAACTACTTGAAAGTTCAAAAATATGTTGTATTTACGGAATAACCGATAAAAAAATCAAATTAATGATTACAACACCTAAGACGAAAATAATGATTTAAAAAAAATGTGCAGTAAAAAAAAATAGGGTATAATAAATTATAATCTGGTTTAACATATTCATTTTTCTCTTCTTTCCGACTAAAAACAGAACTTAAAACTCACCCTAAATCATTGTTGTATATCCGTTTTCATATTTTTTCCCGACATTGAACGCACCAAATAAACCGACGCGACCCATCAATAAAAGAACAAATCTAAAAAACAACTTAACCTGAAACTGGTTCAAATCACCGTATACCGCGTTCCGTTAAAATCGACCCGTCTAGTACTGCAGGCCGTTAGTCTCCTGCATCAAGGTACCGCCTCTATATGCGTTGATAGCACCGGTGAGCTGGCTGTGCGTAATATGAGTAGGACTCTTAAGGTAGTACCACTAAGTCAAGTTAACCAGCGATACTGAAACCAGCAAGAAGTCTTCGAATAGAACGGTGCCGAACTGTTGCAGTAGGCCAAGATAAGATGGTTGTACTAAGACAAGGTATCTTACGGTCCTGAAACGACTAAAAAGCGGTACCCGAGCTATGCGTCTGTAAACAGAAAACCTGCTGCGGTACTCGCTTGAGATACTCGAGGTATCTTGTAATATCAGAAAAGAATAGGTGTACCGCGACTAGTACGTGAGGCGGTAACAAAAAAATCAATATATATTTTTAAAGCTAAAAAAGTGTTTACAAATGGTCTACCATAAACTGCTGTTGCCTTTCGATTTATTCAGCTTAACAAAACAAAGAACACCTGTTATTAAAATTGTACTACATATGATTAAAATAAAAACATTTTTTTATGCCTTCATCAAAAACATGATTTTATTAAATTTCCGCAGATAACTAAAGAATGGCTTTGTTGGTTACCCATGCAAAAAAAAACTTTTTTTTGATCACGGGTGCAAAAAAAGATTCCTGTCCTTTTTTTTACCCAAAATTAAAGAGAAATAGTGGAAAATAGTATAATTTAAAAAATCTAATTATTCTTGCCTAAAAATTAAGCTATTTCCGGCAGTTTTCACCAAGTATTTACGAGAAAATCATTTAAGAACATCGTCAAAATATCAAACTGTCAAAGATTCAAATCTCGCAACAATGAATGTCACCTAGTAAAAGGGCACATCGCCATGGAAACCATTGTTATTTCATTAATTTTTTTCTGCTCGCGTTTTTAAATACCTCGATGCGCTCGTTATTTAAATCAACGCTTGTAAAAAAACCACTATTTTAGCCACTAGTTGTGAAAACTACTTTTTTTGTATACCTGATTAGAAAATGACTAAATGAATGCCAAGAAGAAGATAATTTTATGCCCCAAAAGAGTCCCCGAGCCCAAAATATAACAGAATCCGTAATCCTGTCTTATTTTGGAGAAATGGTTAACATATTTGCTGCTTAGAAAATAATATCATTAGAAACACAACATTACTAAAAAGACAATGTGATTGATTGGGAAAACAATTAGATGGCAGTCGTTAAGGAATATATAAAAGAACATTACAGATAGCAAAATTTTTATGCAAATAAGGAACGCTTTGGTGATGAAAACTAGTGCTGTTGCAGAGGAGTTCAAATGAAAAATGACGACATGATTTCATGCCGTCCATCAACATCTGAAATTTCCGAAAGAATTATATTCGCCCCAATTCCAGGCTTGAGTTCCTCAAAAATGTACTAATAATTTGGAATTAGCAAAGAACTTTGGGAAACTCAAACAAGACAAAACATCATTGTCACAGCATTTATATAAATAAATAAATATTCTTATCGCCTCCCATACTAGAAGTCTTCGGCAAAGAAGTATCCTTGCAGATAGTCGGTTTGTTGGCGGAATGGTTTATGGAATGCAGTGATGTTCCACCTGCTTTGACACTAGTGTGGGAGACAAAACGTTCATAGGCCAGAAAAACACATTAATTTTTAAAGTCCGTTCACTCTTGTGAAACGACTTTTGATCAAATTGCATTTAAGCCTCCTCTGTTTTTCTTATCACTTGGGTTCTTTTATTCCACAGGTATAACATAGAACATGCGTTCAACACATAATTAAACAATTGAACCTCAAACACATGAGGTTTCTAAAAATATAATAATTACTTTACAAAAGAGAGCTGTCCGATCCATATGTGGTGCCAAACTTAGGGATCATTGCAAGCCACTTTTTATAAAAGAAAAAATTTTAACCTTAATGTGTTTGTTCATTTTAGAAACAGTATGTTCAAGTTTTTAAAAATATAGGGATGTAACTGCTTCACATCTTTATAAATACTCGTAGCAGAAATAACATACCACTACCTATTCCCAGAAGTAACCTCGTCAAACAGTCGATCATATATAATAGTAATAAAATCTATAACAAACTGGCAGATTTCTTAACGATACGTTTTAGTCGGTTAATTGCAGATTTTCTGTTCTGTTTTTGTTTTAAGCTGGTGACTACGCCTATTTTTATTTTATTTTATTTTATTTTTGATTTGTTTTTTATTTTTATTTTGTTGTTTTTTTTATTTTCTTTTTTTTATTCTTGTTTTTTTATTTTTTTTAATTGTTAAAAAAATTAATGGTTTTGTAATTAATTTTTCTATATTATAATATAATTTTAATTTTACTGTTCTTGTAATTGTGTCTTTTATAAATATACGTGATAAATTGTGAAATAATGTTTTTTAAAATAATGTGATCTGATCTAATAAAAGCGCTACCTACAGATTTTAAATATATTTATGGTGGAATTGCGACTCGATTTGTGATTTGTACTTTGTTTAAATTTTGGAAGAGAAGTGTTATGATACAGGACAAAAACCCATTATTTTATTGTTATTTGCTTTGTCCATAAAAATCAATTGTATTTTTTTGACAATAAAGCCTATTGAATCTGGAATCTTGAATCTGGTCGAGTAACGAAACATCCCACTTGTGCAACTCATAGTGACTCCAATGTTTTTACCAATATAAAATACTTATATCATGTATATCCAAAACTCTGAAAAATTCCGTATTCAATATGGCGACCAAGCCTTTCTTTAGAAATTCTTAATTTTTTAATCTTTTATACGACAATCAAACAATATACATTTTCAATGAATAGCGAGCTTTCCCTCAAGAAAGGTAATGTTAGCCGTAGGCCCGGGTTTCGCACTTACATTAAAATATGGAACTTTCTAGACAAAATTTATATTTAAAAAGGGATTTAGCGAGGATGAATAAATAACAAAATAAGTGCGAAAATTTTCAAATTTATCAACCACAGAGCTTAGGATTGAAGGTATATCCGCCGATTCTGCAATTTGGTAGATGGTTGTCTTTTACATGAATCCTGTTTATATTTATAGGTTTTTAAAGAGTTTTTAAAAAAAAATCATATTTTTTTCTTCTTCCATTTTGAGTATGAACCCGCTTATCTTTGAAATTAAAAAAAACATTTTAACTAAAATAAACCGTAAAGGAAAATCTTTCTAAATTCAGAGTTACCACAAGATTCCGTAGATAAAATTTCCGACTTTTTCCCGAATTATTTTAAAAAAATCCGCATGTCATGCGCTGCAGGCAATTTTTTGCAGTTTAAGCAGAAAATGCTGTGTTGTATCCTGTCATAAGTATGCTTAGAATTAAACTAAAATTCTAACAATTGTTATATATAGTGCAGTAGACAAAAATGTTTGCAGTACCTACCTATAAGCAGATCATTTTTGAAAAATTTAGATGTCTTGCAAGATTTTCGTAATTATGTTAAAAAAATTGGGTTGAGAGACACCGAGTTGGGGTGGGATCTAGTATCAGTTTTATATGTGTTATACTAAAAAAGCTATTTTTTTACGTATCTTGAATGTTGTTGATAAAAACTGTTAACTAAAATTGTAACAATTAATGACATTATAGCGAGCGCCAAAAGCAAATTTTGTTGAAACTTTTGGATTTGGAGAGGTGAAAAGGGAAGGGGGCGATTGCCCACTGAAAAAAATTATCTGATATTGAGACCGAAACAAACACCGCAGTGTAAAATTTAAAAAAAAAATAGGGTGTAATATTTTATATTTAAATTTTAAAAAACCAGTATTTTATAAAAATATATTTTCTATCACTTATAAATCGAAAGCAGGAGAAAATTTCATTGAAATTTATATGTTTTTTTTTATATTGGGACTTTTCATCCTTAGTAGCATCAATGCCCAATGTAGCAAAGTATTTTTGCAGAGTTAAAAATAAACACAAAATATCCATCCTATCCGGGATTCAAACCCGAGGCTTTCCGCGTGGCAGGTCAAAAATATCTGAAAAATTCAAGGATTCTCAGCAAATTTCCCGGATATTTCCCGACCTCACCGAATTCCCGACTTTTTCCCGGTTTTCAAGGATTGTGGCAACCCTGTAGGTTCCAAAAATATATAAAATATATGGACCTAACTCTAGATTATTTTTTTAAAAGCAAGTTTCTTCAGATGGAGCTCTTAAAAATATCATAGCCTATTGGTATACTTAACTAGGCTTAATTCTCGGAAAGCTATAATCGCGGCTCTAAAAAAACACATTATTTATTTTATTCAACTGATAATAGTTTATTTAACGACAGCTAATTTTGTATACAGGGTGTCATTTTGACTCCTTTTTATAAATAAACATAATTAAAAAAATATCCAAAATAGCTGTGTGGGATGTCCGATAAAACTTTAAATATAAAAATAAAATACATTTGGCAGCATTTTTTCGAATGCGGAAAATGCTACTTTTTCGCACTTCAAAATTTTAAGATGTCTTTTTTTTAAATATTTTGTTTCCAAAATCATTTATTTTCATGACATTAACGATTTTTACTTTTTAATCGTCTTCTGGATTTTCGTCACCTAAAACAAAAATAATTGGTAAAAATGGTATATACAAATCAAGAGTTATTATGCTCGTGTAGCTCGAGAAAAACGGGACTATTTTAACTGTCCATTACTTACAAAACTTTTGTCCCATTTAAAAAACTAACCATTTTGAGAAAACATCAAAATTTAAGAATTTAGTGCCAAAATTCACCAAAAAGGCGAAGCCTCAGAGTAAACGTATACGAGAAATCTCTTTTAGTTATTTTTTTCAGTCAATTTGTGATTTGTTAGTTGAGAAATGTCGATAACTAAAAAACATTTTGACGTAGATCTTTAAAACTAACCCAAGCAAACCAACCCAACAGGCACACTCGCGAGTCTAGCGCAGCGCAAGCGCGTTACAAATTCGACTTTTTATTACGGAACGTTTAAATTTGGCGTTTAAATTCGACGAATTTTTTTTCGATCTTTTTATATTTCGATCATTTTACGATTCGATTAGATTACGGTTAGACCAATTTTCCACATTCTGGGCTCCCCCGTTATCAGTTACCCATACAACTCTTATTGTGCATATTTCATTATATTATGTTTATTTATAAAAAGGTACAGGGTGTTTTTTTTTAATAACTGGTAACTTTTTTATTATTAAAAAAAGGATTAGCTGAAATTGACAAATTGGTTGGTAAATTATGGTAAACCAAGTGCTATAATAGTTTTTTTTTTGTCTCACTCTCAAGGTGTGACAATAAGTTCAATTTTTTTAATTGTATATTTTTGCATCTCTCAATCTTTTAAAAAATTAGTAGCTTAGCAATAATACAAAACACCTTCTAGATATCTTTTATAGTTTCCAAGATATTTACGTTTAAAATTGGTAATGACTTGCATTTTTGGTCATTTAATTACATTTTTACTTTACTGAGTAAGCATTAAAACTTTAAACGTAAATATCTCCGAAACTAAAAAAGTTGCGGTATTGGTATTTTTGTAAAGCTAATTTTTGAAGGGATTTAAAAATGCAAAAATATGCAGTTTTCTCATAACGAAATTGATGACATTGTCACACCCTGTACACGCAGGGCGACAAAACAAAGTATTGTTCTAACACTTATAAAAAATAGAAACTTAAAGTAAATATTTCAACGCATCGGTATACGTATCGCGTTCGAAATAAAGCCAAAATACACTACATTTTTCACTTGCTGATGCCATGTTTCGAACGATGCCCGCTTTTTTGACGGGTGCGATGACACAAAAGCTGAAAGCAATCGATGCGTACGAAGTGATGAACGTATCGTTACGTCCATCCCAACGCACGCATCGATTGCTGTTAGCAGTGCTGTCATCGCACCTTTCAAAAAAGCGCGCATCGTTCGAAACATCGCATAAACTAGTCAAAAATATAGTGTATTTTGGCTTTATTTCGAACGCGATACGTATACCGATACCGATGCTTGGAAATATTTACTTTTAAGTGTCTAATATGTTTTCGTCTTAGCCGTGTTTACTTTTGTGAAGTGTGTGATCAAGAAATAAGATTTAGATTTCTGATCATCCAATCCCTCATTCCAGTAAAGATTGTGACATTACGTATATTATGTCCAAATCTGATTGCATCAGACGCAGTAAGTTTTACGCATAAATGTAGAACTTAACTCTTTAACGTGTGCCCCTTAATTTTTTTAAAGTGTTTAGCAAGGGTAATAAATAACAAAAAAAGTGAATGTTATGTTTCTTTTAGTGTTATTATTTTTTCTAATATAACATGCATTGCTTACAGGACATAATGTCCGAGATTCTTTACATTTCATGAAAATTGAATCCCAAATTCTCCATTTACAGTGTCGATTCTATTTACTGATTCTTTAATTTTATGATTTACATTTACGGAAACAAAAAAGTGGGACACGATGGTTATGTTATTCATGTATAGAATTTTTTGGATACAAGATTTAGAATTTTCATGTCATTGCACCTGGTTTGCTTTAGCATACAGAGACTCTAATTTGCTTATTGTATCCTTTGCTGATCTCCCTCTAAATAAATAGGTTTGACGCCTTTGCCAACTTCAGCACGCTTCTTAAGTTTAAGTTTTGGTCGACTGCGCCCTTGATATTTTCGTCTTTCGGGAGGTCTTGAGTTCCCTAATTAAATAGATGAGTACTGGGCACTCAATTAAGATGTATATAACTGTTTCGTTATCCTCATCACCTAAGCTGCTTATGCCCGTGTGCACCACTTCCCCTTACCTCCTTTACTTGAACTGAAGGTGGCTCTTGAGATTTACTTGGTTTGCAAAACTTCCGAATATGTTCCACTTGGAAAAAGTAAGGAAATTATTGGCAACGTGGCATTTATTTGCATCACTTTTTTTTTAGTGATCATGAGTATTACCTCCCAACCAGCATTTTTTTATCTGTAAGTGCCGAAAGAACATTCTTACAGCAAAAACTGCAGAAATAAATGCCTGTATAATTTGCATATATAAGAGTTCTGTAAGACGCTACTAGGCCGTTTATAAGTGCAAAATGGGCACCACCATATAGAGCAAATTACTTCTATTGATAAACCTATAAGAACTGTATAAAAGACCTGAGTAACTCTTAGGTGGTATTTATAGAATTGTTTCAACACCTATCCATACTATAAGGGGGTTCTTCTGGAAACAGTTATACAGTATTTTACTTCTATTGATAGAACCTGAAGTCCTAAAGAGAAGAAATGTTTTTTAACGTGGTTTAAATAAATATTTAAATAACAAAATAGGCTTTTAACTATGACTGATTTTTCTTCCACAGTAGGTATTAATGGCGACAGCAAAACTATCTTGACAATAAATAAATATTACTCGAAAACTTTACCTATTTTGAAACACGTACACCACAATTTTGTTAACGAACACCACTTTACTGCTAATACCCCTATCATTTATTTAAGAAAATTTTCACGCGCCATTGAAATCTTTGTTTGGAGCTTAAAATACTGTCTGTCTAAAAAAAAAGGTGAAAAAATATATAAGTTTTTTAAGTAAATTCATTTCTGTGTATTTTTATGAATTATACCTTCATGTTATTGAGGTTTTTGTTGCTTTTGGGATAGATTGTTAAATTCATAGAAAGAAAGAACATTTCTAAGATGGACGTCTTGTTGTAAATATTTATAACATATATATAGCAAGAATACAATAACCATACAGTAATTTTTAGTTGCAGGGATTTCCGTCCGCCTTGGGTTTCCATTATCCGCATCTTTTTCAATTTGAGTGGTCCATGTTTATATTTTCAGGTCCTTTCTTTAAGGCGGATTTATAAACTTAAACTTTCTGTTTACTGTTTGCTATTATAGAGCCTTTTTGATTCTCTATATTTAAAGTCTAAAGTACTTTGCAGCCATTCTGCTCTGTAGTAAGACCGTATAAATATTAGGAATATTTTGGAACGCTTAAAATTTTTACAACTTTGACAGCCGCTGTGTTAGTGTTTAACAACCACTACCACTCATCGATTTTGCCAGAGTTTTTGGAGCACATTAAAAACTGTAACTTGTAAAAAAATTTAGAGATGAGAAAAAATTAAAAATTTATCTTAATTTTACAAAATAAGTGTTTTATATGTTGAAACCTGATAATATTTTATTATTTTTAAAATTAACTACGCCAAAATTCTCTAAAAATAACCAGAAAAATAACCACAACCACAACGAAATGGATTCGTAGCTTACGGCAGTGGTAGTGGTTAAGTACCACTACGGAATGACGTTTAGCGATTGCGCAGACGCGGTAATAACCACAACCACTACGAAGTGTCAAATAACCATTCGAAAATATCCCTATTCTTAAAGGAAGAAGCAGAGCTTTTATACGGCATTAAAAATTTACAGACCCTATAGAACCGTTTTGATTTAAAACTAAGACTACTACATTAAGAGACTAAAGTACTTTACGGCAATTCTGTTCTGTAGTAATACCGTATAAATGTTCTTACCTAAAGAAGCAGAGCTTTTATAGGATATTCCTTTAATTTGTTCTGAACATTCTTACAGAGATTTTGATTTAAAATTGTTGTATTATTGGTCCTGAAACACTCTTATATAATACGTTAAGAGCCTATTTGCGGTAATTCTGCTCTATTGTAACACCATATAAATGTTCTTACAGAAAGAAGATCATTCTTACAACAATATAATCATCACTAAATTGCTTTTAACACCTAGATGAGATTTTCGACACCGTAACACAGCAAACTGGTCATCTGGTGACATTTATAAGGCACTTACATGCCAGAACTGCCCTGTAGTACATAAAAATTGTTAGTTGGGCTGTCAGCTATCAAAAAACAATGACAAATCTGAGGTTGTTTTTTAAAAATAAGCACATTTTATTGATAATGAACGAATTTTTCGAAAAAAAAGGTGAATTATTCGCTTAGCAAAAAAGTTTCCTTTTAAGTATTGTGCAAGCTTTAAAAATATTATTTTTTTTTGGCATTCTAAACCTAAAGTGTTGAAATAATCCATTCTTTGAAAAATCCTTCTTGGTACTCCATTAATTACAAACTCTAATTCTTCATCTTCTTCGTCATTCCGAAGAAGTTCCATGTTAAGCACAGACCACTAATCACAGAAAGATTTTAAGGCAACGGAACAGTTTTATAAACTCATAGAATAAAAGGCTTTTTTAAAAAACATAACCAAAAAATACCTAACATAACCTCAAAATCTTAACTTTTTCAATTCAATTTTCAATTCTTTACTGGTGCTATAGTATGCCTACGCATTTACACAAGTCAAAAAACTAGAGCTTAAGTGCTTACATGATATTCCACACCCTTGCAAACTAAAGCTTAAGCTCGGCTTACATGCACACGGGCATTATAGGTTTATCTCTGTGCAGTAGCCAGTTTTGGGAGACTGCGCCCTTGATATTTTATTCTTCCGGGAGGTCTTGAGTTACCTAGCAGTGGGGCACTAATGTAAAATGTAATTATTTACCACGTTTTAACGTGGAACTGAATACGTTTTCAATACGATTCACTTTTCGGTTTTCATGAAGCGATTTGAATGCGTTTTGAACACGATTTGAGTTTTTGACATTTGCCCGATGCATTTTGAGGTTAGTTTTTGCCAATTTTACTTCTTTTGTTTCTTTTTTTAAATTCAATAACTTTACAGCACAATAATATAATTAAAATAAAGATATATACCTACTTTTCACAGAAATATTGAAAGTGCTAACAACTTATTATTAGTGTCATTAGTCAAGCGCTATTGAACTTGGGCAGGGCCAACGAAGAAAAAGTTCGACTCATGTAGCTGGAGTAGCAGGACCACCCTTTGTAGGATAAGTAAAGCCGGCGGTTCACTGTGTATATCTGCTACGCAGACTAAAGATCTCTGCCCTCGACAAAGAGGTCAAATTAAGTCATCGAGAAAGAAATCTTGCATACTTGCATCCTAAGGGACAACTACATCAAACGGGGGCGCACGGGGGTATGGCAGAAAGGATCAACGCTAATTGCCAGGCCTACGGGCCGCCCATCTACTTTTAGTACTACTTTCTATGGTGTTTCCTCAAGTATTTGATTCGGTGGGTTTGGTGTTCCTTTCTGGTTCGCCTTTCTAGGAAACCACGTATTGAAGTGTTTTGTTATTTCTGATCCGCAGAATAATAATAATAAAGGTCTTTTATTAATCACAACAATTTTACATGATTAAATCGGGCGAGGTTCAGTTCAGTTCTTTGAAAACAAAAAGATGACCTATTCCTCCACCTAACCCCTAATAAATTTTTATTTCTGGTTTCATATGGTGGATTAAGGCAGTTTTTTTGAAACATTGGTTTATTGTTCCTGACAAAACAAAGTAACTCATATATATACAAATCTGCAAGTGTAAGCAAATTTAATTCCTTAACGGTGGGATTTACTAAGATCTAAAATAGTACACCCCACAGGGATAAATATTTACACCTGTGGAGGGTACTAAATTTTAAAACCAATTTTCAAAAAACACTTACCCATACAGAAACTACACAAAGTTATTGATTATTTTTTATTGTTATTGCAAAATACCACTCAAAAACTGTTTTTTTTCTAAAAATGGACCGTATTATATTCTTTATTATAAGAGAAATGCCCTAAAACTAATTTTTTTTGACAGGTTTCAAAATGGCAAATGGTGAATACGCTAAAAATGTGGCACATAATAGCTTCATTATCTGTGTTTAAGGTTAGAAAGTTGGTGATTTTTTAGACCACCTCTGGGGGGTGGTTTAAATTTATAGCCTCCAGAAACGATTGTTTTGTAGCAATTGGTAATAAGTTCGTTTATAATGTTCCTAAGTAACTGTTTTTACAAGGATCAATTTACCTTATTTAATATCCCAAGTTGTTCATTGACCTATAAAACACCTCCAATTTTGTCCAGAAAAACGCCATATTTTGAACACGTTTTCAGCACAAAAAATATATCTATGAGGGCACTACTAGGCAAAACAAACATAAGTGAAGGTCACTGATTATGCACGAAAAATATACCAAACAAAAAAACCCAAAACAACTATATTCATTTATTTACAAACTGAAATTAAAACATTGAGGTTATCTAAAAGCGCACACAAGAAAACTTTCCTTACTGAAAGCCCACCCATTTCAAAGCTATAGAGCTTTCATCAGTAGAGGTTGGTGCAAGCCAAGGTACAAGCAGAGTTAAGAAATCCGAACTCGCTGTTTGTGATTTCAACGCAGCTAATATTTAGAAACTGACATTGGGACAGTGACAGAAATGTAGACAAAACTTGTATTTAAGTTTCTTAATACATTTCATAAATAAAAACACCTCTTAAATAAATACAAAATTAATCTACCCCTTATTTTATTATTACCCATCTAAATCGTAGTGTGACATCAAGTATTAATTGGAAAAATTAATGAACAAGGGTAAGTTTTAATTAGAGTGACATATAACCCCAATTTTAATTTGTTCTACAGAGTGTTTACTATTTAAAACCCACGTGGGTTTAAATTTTTTAATTTTCTTTTCTTCTAAATTGAAACTTTCTTCTTAAATCCAACAAAAGATTATGTTAAGATGATTATTCAATAAACAAATTTATTCATATTCTTCTTATAAATCAAACTATGTCTAAAATTCAAGGAGGGTTGGTTTAAAATGCTTAAAACCAAAAAGTTCACTTAAACTTAGGACCGTTCTAAAATAGACTAAACCCTTTTAGTAAATCCCACCGATGTCTCACTACAGGATTCACCAAATTTTAATCCTTTAATAAAACGTACGGCGTACTTTTTTAGAATGAAAACCCTGTTAACATTTGTCGCCCTTCTTCAGAGAATACTTCCATATTTTAGATGTGAGTAAAAGTTTCCGTAGTATAAAGTTTTTAATATTGTGTCACTACATTGATTTGACATCGTTCTCAAGCCAAAACAAACAGATGTCATTATTTAAATTTGACCTTACAGACCTAAACAACATTACAGCAGTCTTGTCGTCGTTAATAACCAATCTATTTTTGCTCATCCATTCGCTGGCTCTGGAGAAGACAAGATTGACCATTGGCCTAATATCGTTACGGTTTGGTACTTTATTTATTAAATTTGTATAGCGTTGTGGAGATCGTGCGCGTAGATAATAAAAAGCAAGGCCTCAAGTATGAACCCCAACGTTAATGTCCGCAACCTCTGAAAAAATTGGACCTTGGTTAGACGACATTTTAACCCGTTGTGTCCGACCCTGCAGATACCATTCAAACCATTACCAGTAAAGATTTAATTTTCTAAGCAATATATTGTGGCTTAAAGTGTCAAAGGCTTTGCTAACATCAAGGTATAATGCGACACCAATTTCTTTCCTGTCTATAATCTTATTTATTTTGTACAAAAACGAAAATACGGCAGTTTCTAAGCTTTTACCCTTTACAAAGTCATTTTACGATGAATGTATTATGTTGTATTTTTTTTAAAAGGAGTAAAATATGTTATAAATAGTCTTTTCATAAACTTTTTAAAAAAAATTGTACTGAATAAACTAATTGGACGAAAATTTGTAACGTCTGTCGGATCTCCTTTTTGTAGCCAGTTTAAGTTTTTACGGGAAAATCTCCATTAATAAAGAACAATTTATTGTATGTGAAAGTGGTAAAGTTACTAAGGTTTTTACTTGTTTTAGGATTTTGCTTGAGATATCATCTTGACCGGCAGAAAAGGATGATTTTAAATTCGTTATTATTTCCTGAATATCTTTCCCAATGACTGGCGATATAAAAAACTATTTTCTTGAGAATCGACGCAATTTTGAAAATATGCTGTTCGTCTACGGATCCAGAAAAACCGTTGGATAATTTTGTACCAATTGTACTAAAATAAGAATTAAAGTGACCTGCCATTTCTTTTTCGCTCAAAATTCTATTGTCAGCCTTAAGATAATTTTAGAATTTCTAGATCATTTTTCTTACTGTTAATGATTTCCCACATTTTTTTCGATTTATTTTTTGAGTTTAAAATTTGGCCATCATAACATTGTTTTTAAGCGTTGCTTAACATTGTTTGATAAAAGTTATTTCAAGTCGTGTAAGATTTTTTAAAGGATATCTTTTCATTAGGGTGGACATTATAAAAAGTTTATTTTTAACATGCGTAATTTCAGGACTAATCCAGCGTCGGTCAACTTTCCTTGTTCCCATCCTTTTCCTAACTCGTCTTAAAGGAAAGGACAAATTAAAATAAAAATAAAATGTATTAAAAAAAACAGTTAAAAGCATCACTAGCATCCTTAGATTAAAAAAAGAGACAAGATACCTGACACTTACGGAGACTTTGGTTATATTATTATATGGAACAATGTTTACCTTTCTGTTGTTTACAGTAAACACACCAGTAGCGTACCTACTTAAATAGGAATTTACACATGAATTATATTATTAAAATTTTACTATAATATGAAATCTGCAAAATAATTTAAAAAAACATGCAAAAAATAATTCTGCCAATTTAAGCTTTGGAAGCTTCCTAACAATAAATGTTTGTAGTATAATTTTATACAAAAGAAATTTATTACAAAGTTTGTATATGATTTATAACATTTTCAATTTTCAACACAATAAAATTATGGCAAACATTCAAACAAAGAAACACAGTTCATAGCACCTGGAACATCAAAAAAAAAAAAATATATATATATTACCCCACTAGCTAAAAATTATGTTATTGTGTTTGTTAATTTTGTTATTTTTTCTGGTCATTAGCAGAATTTTACTTATACTGACTTCTTCAGTACACAATAATAATAGGACAGACAAAAAGATTTAAATATCAATTGGGTGAGCGCAGATGGCAGCGGTGGCATATAATCCAACCTTAATATTCTGATAACAGGTAGGAATTCAATATTCTTACAAACCTGAACACATGTGAATTAACTTTTATTATTGTTTGCAAATTGATTTAAGGACTTTACCCACCTTTATTTTATAGTCTTTATAAAAAAAACGTTCGAAAATATCTTATTTGCGCATTAACTACTTCATCAAAGGTATGCTTTATTTTATCGTCTTTATAAAAAAAACCTCGAAATTGTTGTGATTTTATTTGTAAATAATCAGTCGTTATTATTTGCCAAGGAGTTTTTGTTGGACCAAATATCTTGTCTCTTTTTAATCTAAGCTAGCATCCGACAACTACAGGGTGTCAATCCAGTCTTCATTCGCCAGGAAAGTCTGAAATATCTTTAAATTGTCCTCGGAAAAGCATTTCTTGTAAACAAAAATAGAACTAGATTTTTGTTTTTGATATTGAAATTTTAGGAATTGCGCTTAGTGGTCTGAAATATTACAGTGGCTGCCCACTAAAAATTATCTAAACGTTTTGAAGAAGTTGCTGTGACCCTAGTCGGCGAGTTCAATATGTATTTAAGACCGTGAGATGAAATTAAGTCTTGAAATTTGGATAACATTTTACATGATACAAGAGTATCTATATTAATGTCACCGCCCATCACATCATACTTATTACCTCAGGGATGAAAATTTGTTTTTATGTACTATATAAAATATTATACATTTTAATACATTCACGAAAATCCAAAGCAAAACATTTTAAAAAGTAATAATTGCCGGTGTTATTTATAATGTTTTGATAATTGCATATTACTCAACTAACTTATTTTGATGATTCATTAGTACAGCATTGTTATGATACTATGTTATTTTCTATCATTTGATTTATTTTTGATTAAACAAGTTGAATTAACAGGCGTTTCAATGTTATTTTTCCCTTTTATGATTAAAGAAGATGAAATAAGAATCGTGACGATCAACCAAAAGACGCGCATAAGTGTGAAAAATATTTTTGGAACAAGGTTTAGCTCCCTTTTCGTATGTATTATCCTTGGTATTGTCAAAAATTCCATCTTAATAACTAGCTTCTTACTTTATTTATTGGGACACAAGGTCCGAGACTGACAATTTTGAATTGATTTCTATTGAGAACAATACATAATAATGGTAGTATTTTTTATGTTCACCAATTAATTATTATTATTATATAATTTATTGTTAATTTTAAATGTAATTGATTGTTCATTAATATTGTGTGCTTAATTTGGTGGTTGAAGATGGATTAATAACAGTTGGATATTACTGTCAAGATTGAAGATGTTAATATAATAAAAAAAAACTTTTAAAGAACAAGCTTTTATCAAATGCACTCAAAAGTAGAAAATAATTTTTTATCTTTCTTATACTATACTAAAAGCGATGGGCGCAATAAAAATTTGAACTTTAGGTATCGTATATAGGTCACATCGACGATTCACCTAAGAAACAGTTGTATATATGTAGGGCTTGGCAAACACTGCAATCTCACACGTTCTTAGCTTCTTAAGATGAAAGCATTATGTTTATCATTCGAACAGAAGAAGAATTTATTTCTTCTTTTGTAGTTCTCTCTTTGTCACCGTAAAGTTAAAATTTTTAATTGCCGCCAATTGCTTTATTTATGGTATAAGAATAATAAAAAATTATTTCCTACTTTTGAGTGCATTTAATACAAGCATGTTCTTTAAAAGTTTTTTTTAATAAAAATTAATTTTTTAATTTTTAGATTTATACCCTAAATCGTCCATTTTGAATCCGCCATAATGAAATTTTCAAATCTGATAAAAAATTCATATCCCCTTCCCGAAAAATCCCTGTATGCCAATTTTGATTTAAATCGAACAAACTAAATCTTTTCCCTCCTCCACTTCCCTAGTTAGAGGGAAGTGTGTACCTAATAATACCATATTATTGTATTGTCGCCGGAACTATAAACGCATACCAAATTTGAACACACCCTTAATTTTTAGACTTGTACCCTTAATCGTCCATTTGGAATCCGCCATATTGAAATTTTCAAATATGATCAAAAATTCATAATCCCCTTCCTTAAAAACCCCTGTATGCCAATTTTGATTGAACTCGAACAAACCAAATCTTTTTCCCTCTCAACTTCCCTCGTTAGAGAGAGGTGGGTACCTGAGAATACTATATTATTGTATTTTCACCAGAACTATAAACGCATACCTAATTTGAACACAATAGGATGTGGATAAGTTGCTTAAAATTGGTTAACAAAACATGACCGAAAATCGTCCATCTTGAATCCGCCATATTGAATTTTCAAAATCCAATCAAAAATTCGTATTCCTTAGCCCCAAAAGCCCCCGTATACCAATTGGTTGAAATCGGACAAACTTTGGTGTTTTCCCCCCTCCATTCTCCTCGTAGGAGGAAGGGGTACCTAATAATGACATATTATTGTATTGTCACCGAAACTATAAATGCATGCCAAATTTGAAGGCAATCGGATGTGTCTAAGTTAGTTAAAATTGGTTCGACCCTGAAAATTTTTAGGGTTGGATCAAGATCGTATTGAGATCGAAATACCGATTTTCCATGAAAACCGGGATTGAGTTTACACATGCGTATTGCGTCGGATTACCAGACAGCCGCCAAATTATATTTTATTGCTCTCACTCTTTGTGTGAGAGAGAGAGAGAGAGAGAGAGAAATAGAAGTGAAAGTGTGGAACCGGCATTCTAAAATTTGGTCGAGTATATAGAAAAAAGAAGATTAATAACATAACCTTACTTAAATAACTGAAGATTTGTTTTTTTAAAGACTTTAAAAAAATTAATTATGAAAAATAAAAGAAATATTTGGCTCGAAAGTGTATCTACTATGCACATATGCCAGTCCAGCATTTCTTTCTTCACTTCCACTTGCAAACAGAGTAGTAATTAAAATTAAAAAAAAATGTGTGGCAAGGGCCAACATCATCTTTTGAATAAAATAAGTTTTTTAAAAAAAAGTACCAAAACTCAAAAATTAATATTTGACAAGTATGACACGATTCAAAATCGATTTGAAAACCTGTCATGAAAACTCATGAAAAAAAAGTTTTCAAAACATATTGAAAACGAATTCAATATCCATGAAAACATAGCATATATTCTTGTGTTGTCACCGCAACTATATAAGCATGCCAAATTTGAAGGCGATCGGATGTCGGGAAGTTGGTCAAAATTAAGTTGCAAGATTCCACCCGAACAAACATATCTAGTTCGTTCCTTACATATAAAAAGTGGAGACTTTAAATGTAATATTGGCCGTAGCGGGTTAAAAAATTGTTTTTTCAAAAAATCCAAAAACACGTCAACTGGGATTTTTAGCGCCTAAAATTTTCGGCAAAAATTTTTTGTGAACGGACCCTCAGAAAGCGGTCTATTCACATACAACTTTTTTTGAGAAGACCCCGCTTGTAGCACTTTGTTGGAAAGCACTCGTGTAATTTCTTTTGTCATTATATGTCTCAAAATCATCCAGGACTCGTTTTGTTGGGCTTCAAATGGAACATTGCCCTCGGGCCATTTCAAGCAAATGTAATTTTATTAAAAAAAAAAAGAAAAACGCTTTAACAATCTACTGGTTTTTGTTAAAAATCTTGAAATAACTCCAAATCATAAAACCACTATAGTCCAATTTTGTGATGAGCGGACTGACGTCATTTTTGCGTCTGAAAACGTATTTCTTTGTTGTCAACAGTTTGCATGTCAAATAATTTGTTGTTGTCAATTTGAAGTAACAGTTGAAACAATCAACGACATGACTGGTTTTTACATATTTATTGTCGCTATCTAAAACAATGTATCAAATAGAGATCCAAAAAACTGACCTCGGTCCACTCACCAAAAAATTGAACTATATAACACTTTTTCTTGGTATGTAAAAAAGCCGAAATATACCAACAGTTTCGGACCTAAAGCAAATAATGTTTTTTCAATTCTTGTATTTTTTGTCCCGTCCAATCCAAAAGAAAAGCTTTACTGGTTCATGATTCACAATAATTTTTAACATAAATGTTAACAACAACTTTAATTCCAATGCCTTTACTTTAGTTTGGAAAAGCCATGATAAAGCCACCTTACTCTTGGGAATCATGAAAAATTACATTTAAATGTGGATAGCAGTGACCTAAATAAATAAGTAGTTCTTAGGAAACGTGAAAGAGTGACCTAAATAAATAAGTAGTAGGTTTTAGCTTTCGCTTATTATCATATAGCTTAAATATCGCTCACTTTATTTTAATGCTAAAAGTTACACAGAAAATTATAACATATTTTATTTTATAAAAATAGCTCTTCAAGTCGTACCCTGGCAAATTTTTATTTACGGGTACAGCATGTATATAGAAAATTGTGTACAGGGTGGTCCAAATTCGAGGGGCCTCTATAGCTTTGGGCTTTTGCAGCATAGTTAGCCCAAAACTAATCTACATGTTACGGACTCGATTTTCAAGAGAAGTCGAAAACTAAAAACCGCATTGCGATATGTCAAAGCGTTTCTGAGCTACAGCGTGATTCTCAAAAATGTGCGTTTCTAAAAACCCTCTAGAACTTTTTTATTTGTAAAGATAGAGATTTTCATTAATAACATTTTTTTAAGATTTTTTAAGGACTAATCTACCTGTTTCACCGATTTTGTCTTAAAGCCTTTAGTTCACGAGATATAACACAAAGTTACATTTTTTTAAATGGAAAACCGCAATTTTTTTTTTAAATTAGTTTTGTAATAAAATTTCCTGTTAAAGATGTACCTATTTTTATTAAGTAGTTAAACAGATATCTGCAATTTTTAATAATTACCATAGTAGGCTGTGTTTAACTCTGACCTATGCAGTTTTAGGGTATCTATCTAGGTAGCTATGATCAAATAAAAACAATTGCCATGATAAACGATCCCAAGTGTCAAAAGTGGCGTCTTCGTCAAGATATAAAAATGTTTGAAAACTTTGAAAAGTACAACATGATAAAATGTTATATTGAAAGTAACGAAAATCGACAGACGGCGTTAAATCTATATTTCCAGAGATATCCGGAAAGAAGGCAACCTAGCTCAAAAATATTTTTGAAGTTAAAACGTCATCTACAAGAATACGGATCCTTTACAAGACCGCGGCCTAGGACGTATAGAAGCCTAGCCAGAGATAGAGAGTTGGAAGAACTAACGGTTCTAGAAGAAATAGAAATTAACCCGAATACTTCCACCAGGGCTATGGAGAGAAACACTGGAATTCCACGCAGCAATACCGTGCGGGTGCTTAAGAAACACAAGTTTAGGACCTATCGACCCCGACGTGTGCACCAATTACGACAACGAGATTTTGCTCCAAGACGTGCATTTTGCAGGTTGTACCTAAATAAAAGCCAAGAAGACCCCGATTTTGCCAGAAAAGTTATTTGGACGGATGAGGCAACGATTTCTAGTGATGGAATATTCACCAGATATAACTGCTATTACTGGAAACAGCAAAATCCCCATATTATGGTGGAACAAGCGAATCAGAGAAAGTTCAGTTTTAAGGTATGAGTAGGCATCTACAGAGGACAAATTATTGGACCATATATTTTTGATGGAAATTTAAATGCCGAAAGATACCAACAAATTTTAGAAGAGCAGGTGATTCCGTTTATCGACAATTTGCCACTTCAGCAAAATAATGAGCTATACTTTCAACATTACGGTGCACCTCCTCACAATGCACGAGACCTTACTAATTTGCTAAATATTGTGTTTGCCGAAAACTGTATCGGAAATAAAGGTCCTATATATTGGCCCCCCAGGTCTCCAGACCTGACCCCTTGCGACTTCTTTTTGTGGGGGAGAGTCAAAGACCTTGGTTTTCGAAATCGCCCAACTACTAGAAGGGAATTGGAAGAGGCACTTCGTACTGCATTCAGGCAGCTTCGTGCGGTAGAACTTCTTAATGCAGAAAATAGCGTCAAGAGAAGATGTAGGATATGTTTACAAGAAAACGGCCGTAGATTTTAGGTGTTACATAGTTTAATTATTAAAAATTTTAAATAAAAACTTTTAATAATGTTATTTTTGTTTATTATTTTAGGGTTGGTAATTATAGTAAACTAGAAGTTAAAGTTCGAGGTTGATTTTGTATGAAAAAAAAACAATAACATTTTATTTACACATTTAGGGCGCGCACAGCGCCTACTATGGTAAATATCAAAATATGCAAATATCTTTTAAACTATTTAATAAAAATAGGTGTATGGCACATCGTTCGATAGGAAATTTTATTGGAAAACTGATTTTTTAGAAAAATTGGGATATAACTTTGTGTGATATCTCGGGACCCACATAGCAAGCCTTGGATATTGCATATTACAAAGATATTTAAAATTGGGATATACGTTTTGTATGTTACATGTTTATTTTATATATATTAGAAAAAAAAACATGATTCGTTTCAAAAAAAGGAAACATGAATGGATATTTACTGTATATTCAGTGTATATGCGCTATCGTACATCCTAAACATACGTTTTTTGTATATAAGCTTTATATTTTTTAACCGAAAATCAGTTAATATTTTAAAATAAAATATTAGGCAAATATTTGTTACTTAATATAAACTAAATATATAAATTTTATAATTATCACCTAATATTCTCTAAAAAAGGTTTTTAATATTTTCTTCTGCATTCAAAATACTACATATTTTTTAGATAAATTTATTGCAAGAAATTATATAAAAAAATATGAATATTTTCCCAATATTCAGTGTGTATCCGTTTGAGTATATTCTGTTTATCTGTTTTTTGTATTTAACGCAGACATATCCTAGCACAATATCATTTAAATATTTGCACAATAAATATGCCAAAATATTTGTTTTGTGGAATGGAATACTTTATTATATATATTATTGTTTTAATATATAATTACATTTTTTAGCATTAGAGATCACAACATTTTTCTGCTTTTTTTAAATGTAGTTAACCCAGATCCTCCTTGTTTTATATATCTTTAAAAATCGTAGGTATATTGGTATAGTTAACATATTTTTACGCGTGTTAGATTGTAACTTAAGATCTTGTCAAAATTTGGCGAATCAGATTCTCTTCGAGTGGCCAATTAACTTGTCGGTACACATGGTCCCTAGTATTATATAAATTTTCTTATCTCAGTGAGTCAAAAACCACTAAATTGATGAAATGTATTAAAAGATTCCTTTAGTGAGGGAGCCTTAAATATTAACCACTTAGCGGTGTATACGACCCTGCAAGCAAGATTTTCCTCTACGCATTTTGATTCGTTGGCTCATGTACAACGTGGTTTCAATTCAACCAATCAGATGCGCTTGTTTATAGTATTGTATAAATTTATAGACTTGTGTGCAGTGAGTTTGTGCCGTTTTCTAAAGTTTTGTAGCAAAAAACAATATTTTTTATTATCGGTTGGATTAAACTACAATGGACTGTCCACCTGGGAATTGCTATCTTATATCCAGTTGTTGCAGGTAAGTAGATAAACGCGATTGAAGTTGTTTTATTCGGGTGGGCTTAGGGTTGCCAACTCTTTTTTGGTTAAACATAGTATATTTCAAAATAAGCAAAAAAAAAAATAAATAGTACACGTCGAAAATATATAGTATTTTTTGTTAAACAAGAAAATAAAAGGAAAAGTATATTTTTAAACCGTTTATTTTTTATTAAAGGAATATTTTTTTGAGCTCCTTGCTTCGCCCAAAAGTTTTTTATTTGAAATAAAGGTATCATATGGCTTATTACACTCTATTTTTAAATTTACATATATTAAAAGCTCATTTTTTATTAGATTAATACTGGCACGGTTTCTTTCATCCCGCCACTTCGCATTCATAATGGAAAAAATCCTTTCGGTAAATGCCGAAGTGGCGGGGATAGAAAGTAAAAATGACATAATCTTGAATAAATTTGGAAAACTATTATCCGTATTTTTGAAAACATGATGCCATTTTTGGTCTGTTGGTTTTTTCCGTCAATTATTTAAAATCCTTTACTTTAAAGAAAATCTCATTTAGTATTTTTATTTCAGAGTAGAGTTCGTCCATTTTGATATTCATTCTTTGGTTTAAATTAAGAGCTTCTAATATATGATCACAATCATCAAACAAAATATCTTGGGTTAAATTTAACTTTTGGATTTTGCATAACCAATTGCTTTTGTCAAAATTAAATTATTTATTGAGATATATTAGACATTTTTCAATAAACACAAAAAAATTAAATTATATTATTTATTGAGATATATTAGACATTTTTCAATAAACACTAAAAAATTATTTTTAATTGTATTAGTTTCAGTGGAGGATTTGTTTTCTAAAGATTGCAACAACTTTTTAGTTTCATAACCAAAGAAACCGTCATTTCTACGTTCTTCCAACGCGGACTTTAACGTTGACATTATTTTGAAAACATCTAAAGTGGTTATGTTATTACCTTCCAGTTGTTTAACAGCCTTATGAAAGTTATGCAAAAAATGGCTGACAAAATTCAAATAAATTTGAACTTTACTATTTCCGTCAGATTCATTAATTAACAAAATATTTTGGATATGTACAGGACATTCGTCCCCTAAACTAATAAAATATTCAGTCAAAGGTGTCCAATTTAAAAGTTTCCACGCAAGGCAGCAAAGAAAGCCATCTTGTACCAACATATCGCTTTAATTCGTGCCATTCACCTTCAACAGCAGCAACAAATTTTTTAAGTGCTTCTCTTCGGCATGCAGATACAGAGAAATGACTCTAAATTTTTAAAATTATGTTTCAAAATCAATTGCTAAAAAGTTCATGGCATGCTTTACTGTGTTGTGAATTATATGTGCATGATAGTTGCCCTTAACCAAATTAGGAATTACCTGTTCAATATTTTTATAAAGAGAGTGGTTTATTCCAAAATTTGCATTGGTATTGTCTGCGCTGAGACCTGACACTTTGTCAAAAGAAAGATTGTGCTCAGATAATGATTTGTTAATGGCATTAAACATCCCATTAGCTGACTCATCACAATCTTCATAAAAGTCTAACAACATGTTTTGTATTCCACTCTCTATATCAAAATATTGAACAACTAAGGGGAATAGTTTTATGTTTTTCCTATTACTAGCATCAGTTTGCAAGCAGAAATATAAGTCAGGGGACTATAGCTTATTCAGTACAGTTTGTAAGGCGTAAGGTCCCAACACCTCATTAACCAGTGCCTCCATTTTAGTGCGCCCTAATTGCATGTTTAATGCAGTTTTAGAATAAGCATATATGATTTTGTTCAGTTTCACCGAGCAGTCCATGCTATTATAAGAAAGATTGTGCTTTACTCTGTGGTATGTTAAAGCTAGTTCACCAGCTGTTGTCTTTTCATCACAGGTATTTGCAAAAGAGGTAGACTGGTCCAAGGAACCCAAAAAGCGAACTAACGTAGAGGTTTTTTTGGAAAGTTCTATTTTAAGTTTATGTTGCTTTGTCTCACCATGTTGTTTAACCTACAATACAATGAGTATACCAAACACCAAAACACCATTCCAATTCCACTATTCCATAATTCCAATTTCTCAATTACCCAAATAGAATGCAAAAAACATTTAAACATATTAACAAAAAAAAACTCACCTGGCCAATGCCACTTTTTCCTATAGAAAATGTAATGTTACATGGTTTACATTTTGCACTATAAACATCTTAGGGATCTTTATTAATCCAGTCATACACCTTTTCCCATTCAGGTTTATATTTTTGGAGTCTCTTTAGAACCTTGCGCTTTTTAGTGGGTATTACTGATGTACTTGAACTTGGCAAACTTTCGTTATTACTATCACTACCACTATTAGTTTCCATAACTGATTGATAAAATACCTTCACCTTTTCGAAACAAAATTAGGAACCGTCGAAACTGGCCAAACAACAAAAGAACGTAACCTAAAAGTAGAACTTAACACGTGATTGACGGATGACGATTATCGATTGACAGTCAAGCACAGGTAAGTAGTACGTTCGAATTTGTATCAGTAAAGTGTAAAAGGTGCGTTCCTAAATTTATTGTGTCGCGAAATACCAAAAAAATCTTTTGACGGAAATATAGTATTTTTGAGTACTATATATTTCTTTAACAGTATATAGTATGCCTATTTAAAATATAGTAAAATACTATATATTATAGTACGGTTGGCAACCCTAGGTGGGCTCAAAATGGTGGCGTCAGATGAAATAAATGCATCTATATATATGCCTGAATTTCTGAATTTCAACTTGATATATGTTGCTTTTCGACGTTGACGCACTGTGTAAAAAACGGACAGAGAAGAGTCAATGTCAATCAGGAACAGCAGGTGTTGTGTTATCTAAAGCTAGGTTTATACTGTAAAATTAAAAGAAAATTGATTTATATGGGAGGCACTCTATTTTGCATTTTTGTTTCACAGTGTCTAAAGTTACGACGGTTATATCTAGAGCAAAAACAACCTTTTTTAGGGCTGAGTTGGGTTTGCTGGGGTTGTATTGATTGGTTTTCTTGTGAAAATGTAAAAAAAAAACTGGTTTTTGTGTTTACCAAATATTAAATTAGAAAGCTGATAAATCATCTCGTAAATCACTGTACATTTCTGTACATTTATAAAAGTTTTGTGCTGATTAATTTAAAGTTATTGACCTATATTTTTATTTATTTATGTGTATTGTAAAAAAAGAATCCTTTTGAAACTTTTATTTTTCGGCTTTCCTATTAGACCTCTAAAAGCAAATAGGTATGTAAGTTGTATGGTTTGATTTTTTGTTTCAGATGGACACTTGATGAAAATTTGGTTGGTTGTTCCCACTATCTTTGGTAACTTTATATCTCTTGGGGACTGCAGGGTAAGTACATAAAGCCGATTAAAGTTTTTTTATCCATAAATGGTGGAGTCAGAAAAAAATGCATCTTGGTCATTTTTGTCATACCAAAAATCAGACCATTTTATAAACATAAATAATTTAGGTAAACATTTCAGCCTGATCCAAATCTGGACGAGGTTTCAGGAAATTAAATACCTACCTAAATGGAGAGCCACGATTATTAATTGTTTATTATTTCAAAGTTGTAATTTTTATTTTTTCTGTAGTTTTTATCCAAAGAAAGTGATTTTAGCAGTACATAATTCATTTTTTTGAATTATCTGAAAATTCCCTATATAAAATATTAAAGTTTTATTTTACTATTAGCAACAATTTAAGTATTTTGTGAAATTAAGACTACTCAAAAATAAGTTCTGCCCTGATAAAATCGGTATGAATGGTAACTGTTAATCACCAAATTTCTATTTTTTTTTGTGCGTGTCGTTTTATAGATTGTTCTTTTTACTTTTTTATATATTACTTTTGTTAAAAACTAAAACGATGATGTCCGAAAAGTTCCATATAAAAGTGCTCAGGATATTCACGCATTAATTTGCCAGAAATTGGCATAATCATTTTATGTTGATTCTAGAGAACTTGTATAATTTTTTCTTTACTTATATTTATTACTAAAGTTAAACATTACTTTTTTAGAAGTTTCGGCATTATATTTTTTTTATAAACTTAATTTTTTCCAAAATTTTTGTTTTACAGCAATATTTAAAAGATTAAAATAACACATTTTTAAGAAAATTTTTGTCTGTGGCATTTTTATAGTTTTTTTTATTATAAAATGTTACTTTGTACCACCAGCAAACTGAATAAAAACTCATAAAAAATGATTAAAAAATGAATATGCCACGTATTATCTATTTATAAAAATGTTGCCACGTATTATCTATTTATAAAAATGTTTTATTTCCAGATGTAGGTGCAGCAAGAAGAAATTCCCTTTCTTTACGCACCACCACGAATACAAAGCTTCATATTGTCATAAAAAACTGACTAAGGATGCTGCAGATAGAGACAGATATCAACCACCAAAAAGAATAGAGATAAACATGAGGATATGTACTGGTAATAGTGCGATATGGTGCCTGCGAGTGGTAATATACTGCTTTGCTCACTTTGACTTAAACTAAATTTTTTAATGGAAAGCTTAATTCTGTATTTTCTAAATAAAATAAAAATGTAATTCAACCGCTTAAATTAAGAAATGAGGAAAAAGTGTTTGTTTCTTATTAAAAAACCTTTCAAAATTTGAAAATATTGTTGTTAAAAATTTTTAGCTGCGCAAGGCGTTTTTATTTTTTTAAAAATTAAATTTAGGCATTTTAGGTTTTTTTACTAACAAACAGCACTTTTTTACGTGATACCGTATATTTTTTGGATATATAAATAACATAAAAAACGATATTTTCTAACATTTTAAAGTACATCTAAAAAATGCTTATTTATGTGAGAGCATGTGTTTCTGATGTTAATTTTTCTAAATTTAGGATGCGACCTATTATTGTTATTGTGCTAAGTGGGTATAGTGGGTTGTACTGTAAATGACAATATATTCAGGGTATATACAAAATGTAATGGACATTCTTCATTAAATACATCAGTGTTATAAGGATTAGTATATTGCATTAATAAAAATCTTATATATACCCTCAATAAAATATTATGGATACGAAAAGAATATACTTTTATGGACATACCATTGTTATATATAAACTAAAATTTGGACAAATATACATTTTGGATATACCATAGAACATCAAATTTGGTATAATAGAATATACCTCGAATATTTTTGTGGAGTAATTAATACATGTTCAGAATATACTTATAACGTATATTCAGTGGATGTTACCTAATGGGTACCTTTGGATCTAAATTGGATCTTTTTTGGAGCTCCTATGCACGTCGGGTGAATATCTGGGTGATATCCAGGGTAATATCCTTCTCCGTTTTCGTATATACGCTGGATATACGTGCAATATTTTTTTGCTATATGGGGAACTAAAGGCTTTAAGACAAAATCGGTGAAACAGGTAGATTTGTATTTAAAAAATCTTCAAAAAATGTTTTAAATGAAAATGTCTATCTTTACAAATAAAAAAGTTGTAGAAGGCCTTTAAAATCGCACATTTTTGAGAATCACCCTGTAGCTCAGAAACGCTTTGACATATCGCAATGCGGTTTTTGGTTTTCGACTTTTCTTGAAAATCGAGCCCGTAACATGTATATTAGTTTTGGGCTAACTATGATGAAAAAACCCAAAGCTATAGAGGCCCCTCGAATTTGGACCACCCTGTACAGGGTGTCCTTTTTTCGATGGTTCCTTATGGAAAACACCGTTAATATTGAAGATATCAAGATGCCTTTTACACATTACTGCCCTACTTTTTTGAGGCTTGAGCTTTGAGCTACGGGGGGAAATCGAAAATTTGGCACTTTTAATAATTTGCCATATCTTCCTTAATATGCAAGATATTTTGATCCTGTAAAAACTTTTTCCGTGCAACTTTTTAACGGAAACAAAATGGCGGTCTCAAAATTTTAATGCAACGTTTCGTTTTTAACTGACCATCATCAGGACCGAAAACTTAAGTACGGACCTAAAAATTTTGTTGTATAATTTTATATAGTTTTTAGTTCTTTTTTAACTGGTTTAAATTATATTTTAATTTTGCAGACGTTTCGACCCCAAAAACCATCGTCAGTGCTATATTTTAAGATTTAGTGATAGGGACGGCCATGGAAAATCGAATCTGTTTTTAACTGATTGTTTTGGATGCTTTAAACTCTATGTAATAATCTAACTACCCACAACGGAGATATGTTTTTGTTTGGTTTTATTAATAAAAAATACCTATACAATAATTTAAATATGAAGAAACAACCTGACCTGCTTACATAAAACTAACAACTTAATTTAATTCAAATGTTCAAATTGTTGTCCGTTGACGTCAATGAATATCTCACATTTTTTTGCCCTTAGGAAAATCCAAATTATTGCATAGGTACTTTTTTAAATAAAACTAAACAAACAAATATCTCCGTGGTGGGTAGTTAGATTATTTCATGGATGATGATGTTTTTTGTGTCGAAACGTCGTAAAATTAAAATGTAAGTTAAACCAGTTAAAAAAGCACTAAAAACTATGCAAGATTACGCAAAAAAAAAATTTGGTCCGAATTTAAGTTTCCGGTCCTGATAATGGTCAGTAGAAGGCTTTTAAAATCGCACATTTTTGAGAATCACCCTGTAGCTCAGAAACGCTTTGACATATCGCAATGCGGTTTTTAGTTTTCGACTTCTCTTGAAAATCGAGCCCGTAACATGTATATTAGTTTTGGGCTAACTATGATGAAAAAACCCAAAGCTATAGAGGCCCCTCGAATTTGGACCACCCTGTACAGGGTGTCCTTTTTTCGATGGTTCCTTATGGAAAACTCCGTTAATATTGAAGATATCAAGATGTCTTTTACGCATTACTGCCCTACTTTTTTTAGGCTTGAGCTTTGAGCTACGGGGGGAAATCGAAAATTTGGCACTTTTAATAATTTGCCATATCTTCCTTAATATGCAAGATATTTTGATCCTGTAAAAACTTTTTCCGTGCAACTTTTTAACGGAAACAAAATGGCGGTCTCAAAATTTTAATGCAACGTTTCGTTTTAACTGACCATCATCAGGACCGAAAACTTAAGTACGGACCTAAAAATTTTGTTGTATAATTTTATATAGTTTTTAGTTTTTTTTTAACTGGTTTAAATTATATTTTAATTTTGCAGACGTTTCGACCCCAAAAACCATCGTCAGTGCTATATTTTAAGATTTAGTGATAGGGACGGCCATGGAAAATCGAATCTGTTTTTAACTGATTGTTTTGGATTTTTTAAACTTTATGTAATAATCTAACTACCCACCACAGAGATATGTTTTTGTTTGGTTTTATTAATAAAAACTACCTATACAATAATTTAAATATGAAGAAACAAACAGAAACAAACTTGACCTGCTTACATAAAACTAACAACTTAATTTAATTCAAATGTTCAAATTGTTGTCCGTTGACGTCAATGAACATCTCACATTTTTTTTTAATTTTCCTAAGAGCAAGAAGAATGCATATAATAAATGCCCTTAGGAAAATCAAAATTATTGCATAGGTACTTTTTTAAATAAAACTAAACAAACAAATATCTCCGTGGTGGGTAGTTAGATTATTACATGGATGATGATGTTTTTTGTGTCGAAACGTCGTAAAATTAAAATGTAAGTTAAACCAGTTAAAAAAGCACTAAAAACTATGCAAGATTACGCAAAAAAAAAATTTGGTCCGAATTTAAGTTTCCGGTCCTGATAATGGTCAGTTAAAAATAAAACGTTGAATTAATTCGTTGAAAAATTTTTACAGAATCAGAATATTTCGCGTATTAAGGAAGATATGGCAAAATATTAAAATTGTCAAATTTTCGACTTCCCCCCGTAGCTAGCTCAGAATCTACAAGGGCCATCCAAAATCTGATAACATCGTTTTTCAAGTCTCGAAAAAGTAGGTCCGTAATGTGCAAACGGCACCTTGATATCTGTAATATTAACGGAGTTTTCCATAAGGACCCATCGAAAATGGGACACCCTGTACATACCATAATTGTGTTTTTTTTTTCAACACACATTTAATTTAAAGAAACATCTTATTTATTATGTGGGCATGTCTTTTCAGTTCGCCAATCAATTTAAAAAATCCGTGTTTCAAATTAAGACAAAAAAATAACCAATTAACGTTTGAAAACATTTATAGCTGTAAATCATCATTTATGACCTAGGCCATTACCTGCCTTAATTATATTATGTCCAACTAACCAGAGCGCGAAGCTCGCATTCTCTTGGAAAAATCTCTTCAATTTTTAATTGGGCATACTAGTTCCTTTTTGTTCTCACGATACAATTTCGTTTTTGTTTGCATTCTAAGCACTTTTGACAAATATAAAAATATATGCGTTTGTTTGAGATGGTAACAATGATGTAATTTAAATACAATTAGAATTTGGGACTTGTCTTTAGTTATTTTGTGCATGGCGCTTTGGTTAGTTAGTCTGTAACCGTTTTCCTGTGTGATAGCGTGAAATGAAAAACATTTCTGACACCTTTATTACGATAAAGAAGTTTATTGCAGCAAAAAAATCTTTTACTAGGACTATCCTCTAAATACTTTAGAATAATTTATAATTATATTTCTATTGGGAAATCAATTTAACCGTGGCGACCTGATTTTTTTGCAAAACTTTACGTCATTGCATTTGTTTTCCATGGCAACGCGGAGAGTTTATTTATTTTTGTCCACAGTGGGACACCAGAGCTTTTTTTGCACCGGGCCAAAAATTTGGCGATAGTTTACTTATTTTGATTTCGCATTCCGCGCTGCTAAAGCACATAAGTTTTTTTTACTTCCGTGTAACTCATGATTCGTTGCTGTAGCCCAAAATTGCCTTGCATCATCATTACCGCCGCTGTACGGTACCACCGCGCAAATAAACCTTTAGGTCCATGTGACTGCCTGTTTATTTTTCAGGCAAAAACAATAAGTTTTTCTATTTGTCCCTCGGTTTTTGCTAATGTAGTACATTATTTGTCTCTTGGTGTGCTTAAAGACTCCGAAAATATGCAATGGATCAAGAAAAAATAAAAGGAAGCAAATTCTTAAGGTAAGACCTCGGGTTGACTATACATTTTTTGAATAAGTATTGTTGTCTTTATAAGGGTTTTTTCCTTGGAAGGTAATTATGCACTATACGCTTTTCTGCCATTTTTTATTTGTTATGAAAAATTCTTTATGGGGGCACCTACTAGGGTCCCTAGGGCCCCAAATCCGGCTGCGCCCGATTTTTTTTTTTTAAAGAGAAAAAAGGGTGCCTGGAGGGGGGTTGTAATGTTTTTTTCATTGTTTTGGGTTGGACTGTGTTGGATTGGGTTGTTTTGGTGAAAAAAAATTTAAAAAAAAAATCAAAAATGGCAGAAAACTGTATACTGCATAATTACCCCTTGAAATAACTATAAGGGACTAGGCAACGTTGTTAGGTACTCATTTTTAGTTTAAGGAAATTTCTTCCTTCTAGATTCTTTTAAGGTGTATTCAGAGTTCCATAACTATAGCAAGCATATGCTGCTGTCCTCAGTTACTACGTTTATATGCACCTAAAAGCGCTTTTATATATTGATGGTTTTAAATAAAATCGCTTTCTTCGAGGGTTATGTCCTTCATTAAATGTCAGTTTAAAGAAAAAACAAATAAAACAACATAATTAATTAATTAATTAACAACAGATTTTTTGAAAGACTAGGGTTTAGTATTTTCTTTAGGTTAGAAGAAATGCACTAAAGTGTTTATAACGACCCTAAAATGGGCCAACACTGTTCTTAACTAAAACAACCAGTTAACTCATTTTCATTTTAGTATCCTTTGGCCTATGATCAATGCCATATTGACACCAAACTGACAGAAAATCTACGTTTTACTTGTCAATTTGGTTATAAAAATGGCAGCCACAGTAGGCTAAAGGGCACTGAGGCCGTAGAATTTAACTGACCTTTTAGTTGAGAATGGTGTTGAATGGGCTTTTTTTGAGTGATAAACTGCTTCCAAATAAAATCAATTTAGTGCTTAAATCGGTTTTAGTGGTGTTTATATGACAACATTTTCAAACCATCCTTATATAAAAGCGCTTTAAGAGGCCTATATAAACAAAGTAAGTGTTCCATAAGCCACAAGCGGTATGCAGTAAAAGCAGCATGCATTTATTATTGTTTATTTTCCTTGCATCTTACCTCATACCACTTGCCTTACGGAACTCTAAATACGCCTTTATTCCTCTGCAAAACAAGTTTTTTTATGTAGGTACCTATATATAATAAGTATGTTTTTCCTTTTTGACTACCACTAACATATGTGGAATTAGGTACCATACAAATTAATAGTCCCACAGCCCATAACTTAAACTGTTAAGACCTTGCCGGACTTTGCATAATATTTATTTTTTATGTCCACTCAGATGATATTTTAAACATATATATACTTAAATTTGTAACTTTTTTAACAAGAAATGGACAAAAATTTTGTCAAAAAAATATATTTTGTCATTAAGCCCCTCTTGATAGCATTGAAAAGTTAAATTAAGCTCCTCACAGCTGATTTTTCAAGGATTGCTTTATAAGTATTTAAAACACATGGTCACATTATCTAATTTAAACATTTCCGAGAAATTCTGTTGAAAGGACCTTAACATAAGGGCTCAGTTAAGGGTTAAGTTTGGAGGCGTCTCTAAAAATACCCCTTAGAACATCTTGAAGAACACATACAAAGTCTCAACGGTGAGGTAGTCATAAATTTTCATAGGCCTGGGCTCACGGACTATAGTGAAAATATTAGGTAAAGAATAAAAACATTATACAAAAAAATAGTGAGGCACATTTTGCTCACTTTGGCTCATTTACTTATTTCTAAGTTTTCTCTACAGTAAAGCTAGAGAAAGTCCAGTTTTAATACCTACCTCTATGCACTTTTTAAGAGTTGAAAATAAAATTAGGACCTGAATATTTTTGTAAATTTAAGGTGTCCAAGATAAAGGACCGAGAGGTGAGGTGAGCGAAATTCCCCTCACGTTTGTTCAAGATTAAGCATACTGGCCTGAGGAAACTGTCTAGGAGGGAGGGTTCCTGAAAATACTAATAAGAAGGCTGCTCCACCTGGCAAAAAAAAACACCTATGTGAACAGTAGAAAAGAATATGCAATGAGGAATACAATAAGCCTTGCAATAAGCAAACTAGCTGCAGTATCAGGGATTTCCTAAATCATGCCTTATTGTAGGAAAGAAATCTATCAAGATGGAATGACACTGCTTTTCTTGTCTTCAAGGTATATATATAAAATTCAAAATTTAAATTCTTATTGTAACAATTTTAATCAGTCAGAGTATGTATGGAACTGAAAAACCGAGAAAAGTTGAGAAATTTATTCTTTGAAAAGGTCAGGAAATTTGACAAAAAAATATACAAAAACAAGGAAAATCTGGAAGCCCATCTGGAAAAAATTGATTTAAAAACAAATTAGAATCATGAAATTTGTCAAACTAAAATTTTGCAGCTGTTTTCTTTTATACAAAATTCTTGAAAAAATTATAAGTTTTTTATAAATGGTTAGGAATAACTGGGAGACATCAGAGAATCCAATTAAATGTTTTCTCTACAAACTCTGTTATTGACCTTATGTACTGATGCCTTTTTCATTTAAATCTCTTAC
Organism: Oxystoma pomonae; assembly: GCA_963921995.1. NCBI lineage: Eukaryota > Metazoa > Arthropoda > Insecta > Coleoptera > Brentidae > Oxystoma > Oxystoma pomonae. Next base: position 70,961,101 of record OY998166.1, on the reverse strand, counting down.
TCAAAATTATTACTTCTTGTGCAAACTCAAAAATAAATAATTCAAATAAAATCCAAAAACTTAATATTTAATATGCTTGCACACACAGAAATACTACCTATTTATTTTTGTTGGCATATAGGTAGGTACCAAATGTAATGTTACATCTCTTGCTATCTTTTATGTAAAATTGTGTTTTCTGTTAGTGAATCATTTATTGTTTAAAAATTTGAAATGTGTAGCTTCTGAAAGAGATACCTACAGGTCCAAAAATCTCTAATTTCCTAATAAAAGATCCTTTAATTAAAACTCTAATTACCAATGCCCAATGTAGTTAAAAATGCATAAGATAAGGTTGCGGCATAGATAGGGTTGCAGAAATACTTTCTCTTTTTTGGAGTTCTGTTTTGGTTGTAAGTGAACATTTATTAAAGTACTCCTTACTAGTACTAAAAAAAGCGTTGTAGCTAAATTAGACAAATGTTTACCTCTAATTTTTTTTATTTTCAGATTTTGGAATTTAGGCAAGAAAACTACCAGAATGAACAATACAATTTTTATATATTTTAGTTATTTACAAAACAATAACAACTATATGGGTAGAATACTTTAGCATTTTTGTGTCGTAGAAATATTTTTAGCAATTTTAATTAACTATATATAATAAAATTTTAAAAAATATGCTGAAAATTCCATTTTCTCATTCCAATTTCTCTGGACCCATTTCAATATGGCGGCTGATAATTAAACACAGAAGCTAAATGGAACTGTCATTGTCAGTGTCAAAAAACTGGTCTGCAGCAATTTGGAATGGAGTGTAATAAATATTTCAATTTAAAACATAATTAAATGTATTTGGTGTTTAGAATGTGACACCCTCCTATTAACACATTGCCCATGTTCACATGTGGGCATTTCTGTTTTACGTCTCAGGACCGCATGCCTACCGATGGTCACAAAACAGTGGAGGATTTGTGTCCACCGGTGGGCATCTGGTCCTTGGAAGTAAAACTAAATGCACACATGGCTCAACTTGTTGAGGTGATTATGGCCACAACATTATAAAAACCTATGCAATTAAATAAATTAATTTAAAAACTTATCTCAAAAATACTTATTAATAATCATTTAAATTAAATCTAACTTAAAAAAGAAAAGAATAACATGTTATTTTTTCCTTCTTTGGAACCGCAAACTAGTAGCTGTAGTTTCAAATATCAGGCTTCATGTGGTTAGGTTCTGAAATTTAAAAAAAAAGTATATGTGTATGAACTGAAAAAATATTTTCTTTAGAGAAAACAACAAAATTTAAGAAAGAGCTTGATAACAGATATTTTTTTACTGATTTTGGGAAACTTGAATCCAGATATTCAAGGTGGTGACCATTTTTTAAAAATAACTAATAAAAAAAATAAAACAAAATATAGGCATCTGATACATCAATTCAGGGGTTTTTGGGTTCCCTTAATCCATTTATGTGATTTAAAAATTCTTAGAAGTATCTAAGGGTTCTAGTAGCAGTTTTAAAAGTAAACATTTTGCATGCATGGTTGACTAATTTCAGTTTTTTTAGTTGATTTTAATTGGTACAGCTGTACATTTTATGAATCCGATTAATGCCACTCTGATACCCTTGTAAAACTCAAAATATTTAAGATGGGACACAAACATTTTAGAAGAAACCAGATCAAATACAGACATACACTGATATCATTCTTTGGATAAAAAAAAAATCTGGAGACAATAAAAGGATCTTAGGACAAAATTTTGGAACCTAGCCCAAACTTATATTACCTCTTAACATATATACAACTTTAGAAGACTTAAAAATATCCAAATCGATATATTTCCCTAAACTACCTCTAAATCCTCGTCTGAATCCCTATTGTAATAATTGGAACACCAAAATTAATTTTGGAAGACTCAAAAGACCCCTAAATTAATATATCACATATCTTTTACACCAATAATTTTTTATGTTGCCCTTTCAGGCTCCTTACATTACCCCTAAAAACTGTTTAACCCCCAAAATGAATTTAGTTAACCCCAGAATCTCCAAAGTGATGTCTTTCTATCAATAGTATGTTGTTTTTACCCCTAAAACTCACCCTTAGGCCCCTTAAATTACCCCTAAAATATTTTTTTACACCAAAAATGAATTCAGTTAATCCAAAAATTTCTTAATTGAGGTCACAAGTTTTTTTGTCATTTACGATTCTTTTTGCCCCTAGGAACCTTAATTATATTATTCCCAAAAAATGTTTATTCTAAAAAATGGAATCAGTTTTCCAAAAATCCTGAGGTTAATGTATTATACGTGTGTACTTGATCTAGTTTCTCATGAAAATTTTGTGCTTTTAAGTCGCCGTCATCGCCATCTGGAATATTTGGGGTGTCAAAAAAAATATATATTCCGACAAAAATGGATTTATATATAGTCCATTTTTGATGTGTTTATTCAAAAAAATGTTTACTGTTAAATCTGTTCTTAGAACCCTTATGGTGCCTATATTATGTTTTATTTTTTGGAGTTCTCCCAAAGGAGCCAGAGTTTCATCACTTGAATTTGTAAAATAGACCCCCTTAGCTACCAAAATCCGTCAAAAAACCTTTATTATCAAGCGCTCCCTTCAAACATGGAAAAAAGCCCATTGGCACCTTGATTTATGCTTGAAATAATTCAAATTCATGTTCAACGAAAACATAACAGAAGTGTTTTTGAGTATTTGGTGAACACTTGAAAAACATTATACAATTTTAGTAGTCTAGAAATTACTTTTTAATATATTTTTTTCCATAAACAGGCTTTTTGGGGGTGACTTGAGGGATATGAGTTTTTCCAGGAGAAATTATATAAAAAAGTGGCTCGAATGAGATCTTATTTAGAAGATCGTTTAAATTGCTTTACAAACATGCAAGATATTAAGTTTAAATTTGTCAAGGAGCGACAAATAAACAATTTCTTGCACAAAATTCAGGAAAAAACATTGGTTTTAAAGTTACATTTTTCATAATAAAAAAGGGAATAAACATTTCATGATTTTTTTCTGATTGTTTTCTCAAACATATCCAAATAAGCCTACTTTTATCCTTTAAATTTTGGTGGTCAAACTGATCCGCTGAAAAGGTTCAAACCTTCTCTTCATTCCATACCAAATTTAAAAGCAAATATCTTAAACACCAGTCATCCTAGCTTTTTAAAATTTTGACATAATTAATAGTAAAGACCTTTCCCCTTTTAAATTCCAGAGATAAAAATTACCCTATGAAATTTCCAACAGAGCCAAAAAGTATCTGTGAGTGTCCCCCTTCAAAATTGTTCTGTTTTGTTCTTTGTGTATAGTTTTTCTTTTTTTTTTAATGGAATTGAAATAGATGAGGGGAGGATCAAAATATGTCCAGAAATAGGTCCAGGAAATTTGCAATAAACAATAAGAGTTAAATTAATTTTTGATATCGGATCTAGACTATAATAAATTTTGTTTATTTAAGGAAGTTTCACCAAATATAATTGAAATCAGAAGCAAAAACTTACTTTGAGTTTATAGATTATTATTCTTTGTTTGGTGTTGACTCTATAGAACCATCTTGTTTTGCTATACATTTTAGTTGGCAAAATATCCACTGCTCTGTATGTTTGGGTACAAATTGTAGACTTTTTAATTTATAGATTATTATTCTTCTCTGTGTGGTGGCACTTTAGAATCTTCTTCTTTTTCATTTAAGGTAGTTGCCTAAGTATCCACTGCTCCATATGTTTTGTTGTTATATACAGCTCCTAAAAGAATAATAAAAATAACAAGAAATATTCTATCTCTAAATTTTGTTTCTATATTTTGCACTTTAGGCGAGAACAACCAATATTTCTTAAAAATTTTCTCTTGAGTGGCACATGTTTATAAACTGTTTAAAAGATTTTTTGCATAATAATTATTTAGTTACAGAAGCAGAGGTTTGGTTTTGTTATCTAAGTTATAAGTTAGAGACAAAAGTATCAAGCCAAAGAAAATCAAGTTTTGTAATCTGCAGTTTTATTTTCCTGTGTTATGAGTTTTAAAATCTAAGCAGGTTCACAGTGCATGATTCAACTTTCATAGAAGTGTTCACTAACCACCAGTTATGACATATACACATAGTATTTGATCCTGTGTATTTAATTTATTTGAAAGATGAGTGAGCAACTATTTATATTTTAAAGAATTTTTCCTGATTAATATTCTCCAATTTTCAAGTCACTAACCTATTTTATTCAAAAAACAAGAGAGACTAAGGGCCGGTTTCTCAAAAGCGAGATTGTGTTAACTCAAGCAACATAACCTAGTAAAAATCTTAAAAAATCAGGTTAAAATTAACTCCAGGATAACCAGGGCTTCAAGGTGAGGGTAAGTTACATTGCCTCAGGGTTAACCTAAAAAAAATATTGGCTTAAAAACAGCAAGGAAACTGGGATTTATAGCGCGCGAGTTACTTTAAGTTTCTGATAATCCGCTATTGAGAAACTGGCCCTAAGAATAACTTTTTATCAGTAAAATTTTCTACAGTATTATTTCATGCTGCTCACTTAATATATTAAGGCTAAACGGTATTAGTGTAGTAAACAGTTTTCTTTAGATACCTATTTAGCACTTACCTGAGCCCCTAGGAAGTTCAAATTCACCAGTGATGAAACTTTTTTCAATTTTTTTAACTAAAGTGGGAACTAAACCACCCAAATCCTGAACTCAAACCAACCCAGCACTTTTTAGCAATTCCAGAGATCATAAATTTTAACTCTTTAGGGACCCTAGTTAGTGCCTACATACAGATATTTTTCATAAAAAAAACTGAGTAAAATACTAAAATAAAAAAAAAACATTTACTGCACAATTACTTGCTAAAAAAACACTACCCAACTACATATTAAAGTAACTGGGTTTAGTGTTTAAGGTTGCATTTACAAGTGCATTTATAATAAAATATAATATAATAATAAACACTCCTGCTAGCTGTTGCCACTGATTTAAGGACAACAGGTTAACTTAAAAAGCATGCAGATTTAAAAATCGGCTGCTGACGCTAAACGAAATAATCATTCTATTTTAAACAGGAGCATCAACGACTAGCAAGAGTCTCTTCAACCTGTAAATGGAGCTTTACTGACCTGTTTTGTTAATACTCAAGTATCCGTGTGTTTTTGAAACTGCTGTTGGGATCTAAAATATATCCTTAGGCCTCTAAGATTTCACTAGTAAACTTGCACATAACTTATGCCGCAATAATTTAAATTTAAAAAAAAATTGAATCAAAATAAAAACAAAATTATGTGAAGTTATCGGAATGTTTCTAGGCGAATTCCTAGTAATTCCAGCGAGCCAGTAAAGTTCTCTTGGTTCTTTGATAAGCTCGGGGTAATGCTCGCGCAGCGCTAGGCCATTTTCGGCGGGCGACCGCACACGCGGAGTGGTTTCATATTCGTTTTTGAAAAAATATTTTTGAAAGATAAACATAACCTCGAATGGTTTTCTGTCAGAAAACGTAAAAATACCCTTCTGCCTACTGTGGGCCTTGTTGACAAAACACCTGCAGTTGCCATGGTATCGGGGGCTTTAGGATAGTTGGGGGCTTTAGGTTAGAGGGCGCTTTGCTTATCTTGATTTCCCAATAGGTGATCAAGTTATACAAACATCTTGTCCTATTATACAAATTATAACTCCCAGACGAGGGGGGGAAACAACTCATGGAATTCAGGTAGATTTACATAGAGCAATTAGAGCAATAAAAATTTTGGGACAGCTACAACTTTTTTTGCCGTACAACTTTAAAAAAAGCTTTTTTGGTGCAATAAGTTGTCAAAATTGTATGAAAGTATTGTCTTCCCACTAGAATCCTAGACTTGGTCATACACACAAGCGAGATGAGAAAAATGCAAACCCTGATTTATTGCACCATTTCAAGCAGGCTTAAAAACAAACTAAGTATTTCCCTTTTAAAAATCATAAATGTTTACCTTTGAATCTGTAGGGTACTAAATATAAAACTTTTGTTAGCATATTTTATTGTAGGATATAAATTATTATAGAGTTATGCTGGCATCTTTTATAAATTATGTTTTTGATATATTAAGGCGCATTTACACAGACAAACTTTCCTTTGATGTTGAAATGCCGACAAACATTTACACGAGCCTCTTGAGCAAAATGTTCAAAGAAATGTTCGAGCAAAATCTCGTACAAAAAAACACACGTAAATTTTGGAGAGAATGTTGAGCAAAATTTGTTTGAAGAATTGGGGGTATAAAAATTTCTTTACAAATTCAAAATATATATTGCTATCGGAATTCATTGAACTTAACTGAAAATAGAAAAACAAAGTTTTGAAATAAGGTATTTTTAATCAAGTGCTTATGACGGAAAAACGATTTGATGCCGAAATTCACATTTTACCTCATAAGCAACTTCGATTGATCTGATTTTTATAGGGGATATGCCAGTATACTTGTAACTTTTTTGGGGTTGTAAGAAAAACGAGAGTAAAAAAATAATAACTGGCACTTATTTATTGTTGTTGCCTGTAAAATATAATGATAAAAATTTACGTTTAAAAGAATATCCCCTTATTTTACTCCCTAGTTCAGTCTTTTACAATAATAATTAAGGCAAATTAGAAAACCTGTATACATTTTATTAAATCTCAAATATATGAACAAAAGCACGTTCCGTTTAAATAATACCAGTTTTTTACCCACTTTTACAACCCTACGAACCCGACCCTTCTCTAAAAAATATAATTTAGCAGTAACTTAGTACTGTGTCACTGATCTATCATCCCGCGTTTTGGATTTCGCAGGTAGTAGGCCAGCCACCCTTTTGAATCGCAATTTTGCCCTTTGCATATTGTTGGTTCAGTGTCAGTAATCGACCTTGATTATTACATTAAATTGACAGTAAATATCTATATCTTCCCCATTTTCATAAAACTTTTGTTTTTTTAAGCAACCCTTGGGACCTTAAACTAACTAGGTAAATCTGGTGTTAAGAATTAAAAAACAACAATAAAAGCTAAAGGTAAAGTAAAGTTACAAAAATATGTTTCAAAAAAATCCCCCTCCCCACCACTCCTCAGAGTCGTGAAGCGCGGATTACCGCTTAAAAGTGCAATTTTTGAGTTTTTTGCCGATATTTGAAAAACTCAAAATTTTTTTGAAAAAGAAAAATTTTCCTGGGTTTTCTTTTGTCTTTAGGAAAAAACCATTGGAAATAAAAAAAAATTCGCTTGAAAATCCCAAAAAAAACCCCGGGCAAAAAAATTCGGGAAAAACCCTAAGAAGTAACCCTAATCCATGTGACAAAAATGCCAAGAATAATGTTTTGCTTGCCGTCGGCTTTTTTCACAAAAATTTAAAATAAAAGTTAGTGTTCCATTTTTTTAAAGAATTGAGATCACTGATCACTGATGTGAAATTTTATTAATTCTCATCTTTAAAAATATGGTTCCAAAACAGATAGTAATAATTTGCTCAAAAATTTACCCGAACAAAACGTTCAAAGAAATGCTCACAAAAATGTTCACGCAAAAAATTTTAGATCTTTTGCACGAGCTTTTGTTTGAGCATGTTCGCCTGTGTAATTACGCCTTAAGTCACCATAATATTTCTCTAAGTGGCCAAGTTATAAACATACCTTTTACATATTACAATATTTACCTAATGTAATGCAACAAAACCTGGAGATCAGATATAAATTACAAAGAAATTCTGGATGCCTTTATAAAAATTGGAAACCTTTTTATTAAAACTTTAAAAATTTAAAATGTTACTTGGAGTTGATTCAATATAAAATGCTATTCATTTATTTTGTTATTTATTCACCCCGGCTAAATGCTTTTTTAAATAAATCGTTTTATTTACTATACAACTCCCTTGTCGGGTGGCGAAATGGTAGCATATAAATATTTTTAATTGCTTTGGTTTCTCGTACCTTTAAAGCCCTTAAATGTTTATTATACCACGCTGTTGTGAGGTACTGCAAATGATTATCTACTAATGAAAAATATATAGGTCTGGTTAAATATCTTCGCATTATATAATTAAGCCTTCTCAATATGCCTACAGAGCCTGCTATCTTTTTACAAATACATTCTGTATGTTGTTGAAAGGTAATATTATTATTATTAATTAAAGTACTTGATCTCCTGAACTATTGTCTATAATTAAAGGATCAGATTTTACTATTTGAAACAAACATATAGCAAGATTTTTCTATACTTCTTTATTTATGCCCATTAATAACACCATTCTTGAATAATTTTTAGGTTAGAAATTATAGATTATTTTATTTTCTTTTAAATGTAGTAGTAGTAGACCACTAGTTAGTCGTCACAATATAGTTTTCAATCACCTGTCAGCGTTTGTTGAGACAGGGTTAATATAAATAAGAAAGTGCGTGGGCCCCAGACTTGAGCCTTGGGGTACCCCACGCTCTTTTTTTTCAAAGCACTTTTGTATTTACCCATATAAACATACTGATGGCGACCAACAGGTATTTTTTAAACCAATTTAAAGTTTTACTTTGGATTCACAACTTTTTTAGTTTTATGATTAAAATTTTGTGGTTTACTGTATAGAAAGCCTTACATAGATCAAGCGATACTAGTGAACAGGTTTGTTCTTTTTTTTATCATCTAATTTCATTAATAAGATCTAACACAGTAGAGCTTGGTATCGCTTGATCTACGAAAGCCATCCTGTTGAGAACACAGGAAATTTAATGATTCAAGAAAAGGTACAAGTCTTGAATTTACCACTTTTTCAAACAATTTTCTTAAAACAAGTAGCACACTTACTGGGCGATAATTATCCACTTTTTCTCTTAAAACACTCTTAGATAAAGGAGAGACCTTTGCAATTTTTATTTTAGATGGAATTCACCTGTATCCAGAGATATATTGATTAATTTAAGAGACAACTGATAAAAGTTCACTTTTGCACAATTTTATAGTTTTTGTGTCAATGTTGTCTGGCCCTAAGATCTTTTCTTAAGTTTTGCAATTTCTTGAACTGAAGTCGGCTGAAATTTGAATCCGAGAGCAGCAAAATACTTATTAAAACTTTCACATATATCCGCTGGATTAAAAATTATAATATTGTTTTGAGTTAGTGTAGTTACAGAATGGTTTTGTCAGGCCTGCAGTTAGTTATAAATATTCATTGAAGACAGTCCACTGTTTTCTAGGGTTATTTTCGACTTTATTGAGTTTTTTTCATAGTATTTTTTTTGTGTCCTTAACAAGCTTTTCAAGGTTCGCTATGAGGGTATTTTTTATGATGCTAAGTTAATACTCTTTCTTATTTGTAACTCGAATTGACCATTTTTTCAGTAAAATTTGTGTTTTTTGTAAAATACTTTGTAATTAAGTCATAATTTTGAGAGACTTAAATCAGTGTGCAGGATCTGCTTTATAGCGCCTACATTAACAGTTTTTTCATATAGCTACTGAAACACATACCTTTCTGTAGTTTGAAATCTTAGTATTTGCGAATCTTGATCACTTAGATCACTTTCTGTAAGGGATAACTCACATTTAGCTTGTAGAGTGTTTTTAGATACTTGATCTATTAGAGTTTTTGAATCCCGAATTGGGTAATTCTAGTTAATAGGATAAAAACCTTGGGATGCACATAAGTCATACCTTTGTGTATTTCTACAATTTTGTGTCAATTTATCTATTTGAAATCGGCAGGAATAACACGTTTTTAAATTGCACAAGATTTCGAGTTCTTCTTCAAGCAATAACAGTGTGCTATCCACACTTCAATTGATACTTGGATTATTTATAGATCGCCACTATGTGCTATCCTCACTTCAATTGATAACAATTGGATTATTTATAGATTGCCACTATGTGTGTTTGTGTTTCTCTCAAATATGTTAAAAGCAGTGTAATATTATCTTTGTCTATAGTTCTAATAGTACCGAATATCATAGTCTTTATACAAAATTGCACATCTAACACCCTGTTTGGAACGAGTGGCATAAGAAACTTTGTAGCCCAAAAGGTAATAGAATTTTGCTTTATGAGTGGTAACCCATGATTCAGGAACCACAATGACATGTTTTCTATTTTTATTTGTGATGAATAGAGTTGAAGCTTATCTAACTTATTCTTAATTAATTTTGAATTAATATAGAGCCCAATTGAAGAGTTTATTTTTACACCTGATGTATGGGTGCACTAAGGGTGTCAAAAGTATAAAAGAGTATTTTCTTTATTGGTCATGAATTAGAGGATTTACTGGATTTCCTAATTTCTTATTTTATAATTTTAATATTAATGACCTTTATCGACTCCGACTTTCCACAAAAAACATTATTGACTAGAACTATGTAGAATCTTGGATATTGTGTTTATTTACTTTATACTAACTCTAACGTTTATAAGTACCTAAATTAGTTTGGACAATACTGCTACATAGAAGCCCCTTACAAAACCCAAGCAACCAGTTTCTGTGAATTGCGAAATAATAAAACGGTCACAATACTAGATTTTTAATGTGGGAAATATTTAAAATTTGGTTTAAATACCAGAATCATTAGTTAAGTAAGAATGCAATATTTAATTTTGTAAACAATGGGCAAATAAAATTTTATTTTGGCGAACGCATCAAAAAATTCCCCCAAATTAGTTTAATGGATGTGTCGAGAACTAGAAATCAATTATCCCCAGCCCAAAGGCATTTGACTACTAATAACCCTTCGTCGTACGAGCTGTGCTGTATATAAGACGTGGGATAATTATTTAAGACCTTTAGGACCACCTAAAATAACTTCAAAAATAGCAACTTTCGTAGTTATAGTTGTTAATTATAAAAATTTGTCAGTTTTAAAAGTTTCAAACGTGAAAGATAATAACGTTAAATGTCGTTAAACAAACCTTATCCTAGCTTATGTAAGGTCAGTGCGTATTAATTAAACATGGATGAAATATATTAAAATTATATCCAAGCCATTAAAAGCTGGGGAAAACTATATGTTTCGACAAGAATAAAAAGAAAAATTAACATTTAGTTGGTGACAACTTGCAGTCGCAGAAGTAACGATAGCCCCAATTAATTTTCTTTTAATAGGTCCGAAATTATATTTATTATAAAAGTGGTAATTTTGGTTTCTATTATTTGTCAGGTGGGCCAAATCGATACGAAAACTACGAAGACTTTGGTTATATTATTACCAGGGAAAATATTTACTTTTATTGGGGCCTAATTTTTGAATCAGGGAGAGGGATCGAATATTCGACAGCCAATGTACGTTCAGAGTTCAAGAATCTAGGTCCAACCGCGCGGCGTTTTCCTCTTCATTTAAGCACGTAACTAATCGTTCTCGCGAGGGTGTCACACCCAGATATCTCCATCTCTTTCGCTCTCTAACGTTTAGAAATATGGACTAATACCAGCTTACTGTTTTGGTTTTGTCGAGTGAGCGAAATTTGTAAATAAAGAATCGTTACCATTTCATCCAGTTTCCGTTTAACCGGCTGTCTTTAGGTCATCATCATCATAGGCAATCACTCGATACCGAGTATGATTTTCCTCTATTCTGTATCGTCGCTATCTGTTGTGCGTTTTTTGATGGCTATGTAAGCCAATTCTCGAGCCGCACACCCTTCCATAGTCCTGGCACACCCAGTCTCCGGTAGCAGCCGGGTGTTGTTGGTCATCCATCCTTCCATTTTGTCGCTCCTTTCTACGTTCTCTCTTTTCCGTCTCTAGTCTACGTCGTTGCTCTTCAAAAGTTGGTGCTCCCTCATGGACTGTTCGGGGCCAATAAGCCCTATCGTTTGCCGCGGTCTCAAAGTTGTTTATATCGATGTGACCCTTCATCATATTGCCTTTGAGAACGTCCTTGTACCTTTTTTGTTGACCTCCTTGATTTCTTTTTCCCTTCTTCAGTTGTCAATAAAATATCTGCTTTGGGAGACGTGTTTCGGGCATGCGGATAATGTGACCAGTCCAACGAAGCTGGTGCTTGAAGATAAGGGCTTCTATACTAGTTGTTCTGGCTTCTTCTAAAACACTTATGTTTGTTCGTCGGTCTTGCCATTTGATTCTCAGTATTCGTCTTAAAACAACTTTGGTGATATTTTTCTAGTCGTTTTATATGCCTTCTGTAGGTGGTCCACGTTTCGCATCCGTATTATAATTACTTTGTAGACACGAAGCTTGGTCTCCGCATTGATGTCGTGATTGTTGAAGACTCTCCGAAAGCCGTCCGAACGCTGCGCTAGCACATTTTAGGCAATGCTGTGTTTCTGCGTCAATAGTTGCATTTGATGATAAATAAAAGGGAAATGTTCCACGTTCTGCAGAGGATGGCCATTTATGGAAATGTTTGGAGCTTGGGGATTCGTACCTGGTTCTGGTTGGTGGAGAATTTTCGTTTTGGCAAGATTGACCTCTAGGCCAATGCTCTTGTAGGCTTGGTTAAATGCGTTGATTACCAGCTGTAGACCTTCCTCTGTATCGGCCATAACGACGTTGTCATCGGCGTACTGCAGTTTGATTACCGAGGTCGTCGAGACCTTAGTTTTTGCTCGCAGTCTGCCTAAGTTAAGTAGGCCACCGTCGAATCTATACAGAATTTCCACTCCCGGCGGTAGATGCGCAATAACACACCCTTGTTTAACGCCTGGCGTAATCTGGAATGACTCTCCTGGTCCATCGTTGCTCAGGACTGTTGCATTCATATTGTCTTTAGGTAGTTCCTCTAAGATGCTCCCGCTATTAATTTGATGTTATTTGATAGCTGTCATTAAGCAAAATGTAAAATCAAACACCCTATCTTTTTACCAAATTTCATTAAAATTCGTTGCAGCCATTTTTGCGTGGTTGAAGGATAAACATACATACACACACAAACAAACTTTCGAATTTATAATATTAGCAGGATTATTCTCTGAAAATTATATCTCGTTTTAGATTAAACCCAGGCGTTCCGGACCTGCGAACTTGCCTCCTAAACCAAAAACTGCAAATGCTAAACTGCTGTCTAGAACGCAAAATTTCACGTGAAAATCACCTTTACGCTTCGGCCGAAAACAGCGAAGACTCTGAAGATGAATTTTTTGACGCTACTGACGGCAAAGAGGAGAGGAAGTATTCGGTGTTCAATCAACCTGCTGGAAGGTAAATGTTTGCCATTAAAATAATACTCATTGCATATGGGAGTTTTGTTTTTTAGTTCATTAAGACCGGGCCTTCAAAATCTAATGGAGAATCCAGTTACCCAACAGACCTGTTTGATCATTATTAGTAATCATCAGGAAATCATAGGATCATAGCCAAGTACACTTCTCGAATTTATACAAATCTTTGTAATATCCTACGACTCCCTGATGATTTCCAATAAGGATGAAACAGGTCGGTAGGTGTCTGGATTCTCCATTAGATTTTGGAGGAGACTGGCAGTATTGAACTAAGACACAAAACGCTTGTCCAATATGCCACGAGTGTTTTTATTTTTTATTTGAGGACTCGAAATTAATAATGTATTTTTATGTTAATTTGTTTTGTTCAATTTATAAAACAGATAAGTGGTTCTCTGTTTAACACTTTACTCTTATGGCAACGTTTTCGTCAATTTGTTTAACGACATTTAAAGATAAAGATAACATATAGGGCTTTTTGTAAATCAGAAAGAAAAGATATAGGGAAATTAAAAAATATACAAGGTGTTCCATTTAAATTAGAAAAGATAATGTAAAAATTTCACATTTGCGACGTCAATTGGCGACTTTAACGTACACTGTATTTAAACCTTCTTATAGCTATAGTAATAGCGGCAGTAACTGTACATACTTTTTATAACTTAATACCCACTAGAAATCCACATAAAATTAAAATCCTATTTTTTAAAAAGAAGAACCTTCCCATTTCGTACGAAGAATGAGTTTTAACTAATTTTTGTATAAGCGATTTTGAATAATTTCAGGCGTATTTCTGGGTTCACCCTGTATATATATCTGTACCACCACGTCTGCAAAAAATATTTTTATTCTTGCTTTCTGACTCACCTTGTAGAAATTAAGAGAACAGACATAAAAATAAAAATATAAAAAGTTTGGTTTTCTACGAACAGTCTTTTAACTGTGTGCGAAAAAAAAATACATTTAGTCGAGAAAACCGCGTTTAAAGTTTAACCATTCAAAAACTTCTTAATTGTTGATCTGCACTCGGAAGGTAGCAAAACAACTTGACCATGATTTGTGCTTACTTTTTCAGGTTAAGTAAATTTGGAGAACTCAAATTACTCAAAACAGGAGATCCACTATACATTCCGTTTACCCAAGATCCAGTATTAAAAACCGAAGATCAGTTAGAAGAAGATACAGGTTTGTCTCACCCTTAGATAAATGACCCACATAATTTTAGTTTTAAAGGCGGATTTTAAGCTAAAAATGTTCAGGTTTGTTTTCTTTTAGTTTAAAACGCAAAATAAAAATCTCAAAACATTATGGTACTTTTTACAATATGCAATAAAAACAAACAAAATGTTGATTTTATTGTTTTTTTTTCTGTGGTGGTTTGGTTAATGTTTCTGTCAGATTACGGCTGATTGCTTTTTCGTGCAAGTATGAGGTTTTTTAAATTTTCGGTAAAGTATGGTAGCTTCATTTGGAAAGTTGTATAATCCTAAAATCGGAATTTTGGGACCAAATTTGATCGTTTATTTATTTTACCCCAGAAGATAACTATTAATAGTCCAATCAAGATGTACATCCGTACTTGCAAAAGGTCCGGTCATTCTGAATGTTTTATATGTTGTTAGGACCTAAGCCAACAATAAAAAACCAGATTTGCAATTTCCAAAATGTTGTGGTTTCGGCGCTGTATCCAAAAAAAACCATAAAATTTTCGGACTTTTTTCAGTTTTTGCTCAATATCTCAGTGAAGGAAGGGTCTGACCGGTATAGTCGTTCTATAATCTTTTAAAGTAGACTAAATTTGCTCTAATGTGAAACTAGAGCGACCTCTATATATCCATTGGTTCCTAAAATACGCATCACACGTCAAATATTATCAAAAATTCAGTTGTAGTAAATTTCATTCGCCTTCATTTGAGACTATACTGGTGACTGCAGGCTCAGCGGTTTTCTCAAAAACGACAGATAAAACATAAATCATATGTGGGTTTTGAGAGGAAATGCAAATAAACTGTTCTCACTTCTTCTGTGTTTTATTTATAAAGCAGTTACAATTTATTTATTTTTGTTTCAGTTTTAAACAAACGAAGGATCTCGTCGCAATAACATTCTTTTTGGATCGTGAAAATTTGCTAATCTTGCAAGGAAGGCTATTTTAGGATGCGTAGTAAAACCAGTCCTAATCGTTCGTACGGGTGTGAGAAAGGCAGACATGCGACAGAGAGAGGAGAGTCCCTCGCAGGTGTTTCCAGTGTGTTGCAAAATGTATATCCGTCCGGTCGTGTGTTTCGTGTGTCGTGAGGACCTCGACACAGGTCCTGTTGTAATCATCAAAGAACGAGGAATTCGAACACTAATTGAAAGTCAAAAATGTGGTCTCACAGAAAATTATAATTTCCTCCAAAATTGCAACCAAGTCAGTGTTTATGAAGGAAGAGATATACAGTTGTGTGTAACGTTGAAGCCTCAGTTCGTCAAGTAGGTGATTTTGATTCCCAACCGAAGAATTCATCGACAAGGTTATTAAGTCAACTGGCTTCTAACTTGAGAGGGATTTGCTTTTTATGTGCTGAAGAATTTCCACAGCAACAAAGCAAACTGCCCTTGGAAAGAAGGAATTTAGTCCATACAGTTGAGAAGTTGAACATGAGGCAAACTGTTTTAGATGCAGCTAAACGGCGAGGTGACGATTGGGGAAGGGCCATTGAAGAGTGCCTCCTCGACATTGACGAGCTGGTTGCTACAGATGCGACGTACCACAGATTGTGCTACAGAAGCTTGTTTAGATTTCCACCTGCTACTGGGAATAAGAGAGGGTATCGTCCAGCCAGTAATACCGAAGAAGCTGTGGAGTGTGAGTACGATTGGAAAACCGTGATGAATGCCAGTTTACGTTATCACACCTCCTGTAGCAAATTAAAGGTGATTATATCCCTGATGTCAGAACAGCGAAAACTCACCACCACCAAAAAGGCGATGCTCAGCAAGAGCGGTTGAGAGTTGTGAATGCAGCAGCAGAAATCATCGTGGAAGATATGCGCACACAGTAGTCAGTCAGTATCCCTCCTCGGACGATTTCTTCTACAATGTTGATTCTGTCAGTACAGCTACTTTTTGACTGTTTTTCTCAAAAACAAGCGTGTAAATGTAAATACAAGAAAGGGTGCTCTGGGAGCGACTCGTGCAGAAAGGCTGAGCTCCACTGTTCAGTTGTGACAACGGTTCTCCCAGCGTCCATCACAACCATCGAGACACCATCTTCGAGCGCGCCCAAGCCTGGTCCATCTAAGATAAAAAGAAAGGCATTAATTTTTCCACCAAAACATAATACCTACATGGATTATATTACTTTGCTTTCTTGTGTAAATGTAATTTAGCAATTTTTTTGCAATAACAAAATTAAATAAATTGTAACTGATCAATAAATAAAACCATAAAAAGATGTGAGAACAGTTTATTTGCATTTCCCCTCAAAACCCACATATGTTTTATCTGCCGTTTTTGAGAAAACCGCTGGGCGTACAATCACCAGTCTGGTCTTAAATGAAAGCGAATGAAATTTACTACAACTCATTTTTTTAAAAATATTTGACGTACGTGGGATGCGTATTTTAAAAGATATTTCACAAAATAAGTGACCATTTCGAAAAAAAATCACTTTTTGGAAAAATTACCTATATTCGAAGAACTGTATCTTAAGAATCGATAAATGTGGAGAGCTCGCTCTAGTCTCAAATTGTAGCAAATTTAGTCTTTTTTTTGCACAGCACTTTGGAAATTGCAAATCTGTTTTATTATTTTTGGCTTAGTTCCTAACAACATATAAAACATTCAGAATGACCCGACCTTTTGCAAGCACGACCCCCTTTTCATGTTTAATTTTACTGGACTATAAGCACTTTTTTCCCAAACTAGAAGAAGGAATAAAAATGAAACATCATCACCAAACACCACAAGGCCTAGTTTTTCAAAAAAACTCAGTAAAACGAGCGCGAAAATAAACACTTAAAAAGGATAGAAATGTAAGCACGCAAATTAAAACATACACACATCACAAATGATAAGTAGTTGTTTTTAGACAGCCGAAGTGGGGATTTCCCACAATAGAGGAAGAAGAGCTGCACTTGCTTAAATTGGTCGACATACTGAACTTCGTAAAGAAGACAGGGAGGCCCGGAGAGAGAGTTGCAGCGGAAGTAGGGGCATAGGGGTAACAAACGGGGTATGGCAGAAAGGGCCCAAAAAGAGGCCTAATTGCCAGGTCCACGGGCCGCCCCTGTACGACTACTAGTTGTTTTTAGAACGTCGAACGCGTAGAAATATCAATTGACGGCATAAGTGACAAGCATCCTGAAAATGGAAAGCGCTCTGACCAGAGATCGTCGAACCAGGACGTAAATGGGATGCTATTAAAAATAACTGCCGTCCTTTTCAAACATATGTTGCATCTTTGAAATTTTATTGTTTCTCATAAATAAAAACTTAATGATTAATGACAATCCTTTTAGATCTCTTACTCCAACTTGGTTCGGATCAAGAAGCATCCGAACTGAGGGCAAGAATAATGGCTGCCAGTCTTTTGTCCGACATGGAATCTTTTAAAGCTGCTAATCCCGGGTCTGTTTTGGAAGATTTTATTCGATGGTATGTAATAAGTGACGACGCGACGCACCCCTAATATAAGTAAACATTGTTTAAATTGCATTTTTGGTCGACACTAATCCCCTTTTCTGTAAAACTAAATTTAAATCCATCGTTCAATTTTTTTTTAAATATTTTCTAAAGTAAATCCGACAAAAATAGAACCCATAAATTTTATACAGCTCTTGCCTAATCGAAATGTAAAACTTTTATTTTGAGAAAATGCCGACTTTAAACATACTTAATTTATTTGTTTTTTAATAAATCAAGATGTAACAATGTAGTGTTAAGAAACAAATTGTGTTAGGGCCAGTTTCTCAATAGCGAGTAAGCGTTAAATCGAGCAAAATAACCTTCCCTAACCCTCCAGGGTAATCATGGCTTCGAGGTAAGTTACCTTATTGGCTTAAAACAGCAAAAAACTTAAAAAAGCAAAATTTAAAAGTATATCCATATTTGGCATTTTACATTTTTGACGTACATATTTTATAGGTTCGCAAAAAGCTATGCAACTTTCCCTTATTATTTTATTGTATAACTAGCTGGTCGCCCGCGACTTGGTTCGCGTGTTTAAAATTATAGATTCCTCCTCCTTCTCCACTTTTCCCCACTTTCGTGCCCTCAAACCTTTAGCTCTACTCGAGTATCCGCTTTGCCTGAAGTTTTTTTCCCTTTTTCTTGCTTTAAAGGGTCATAAATTTTGTGCCTATGAAACGATTTTGATAAAATAAAGTCTATGTAGTCCCCAGAAATCGAAATAATGCAGCAAAATTATTCCAGAAAGCGTTTTTGTTTGCAAAAAAAACACTTTCTTTAATTCTGGTTTTATAGGTAACTTATTTTTTAACATTTCATTGTTTTTATCGAACATGATGGTGGGGGTGGGAGGAGAGAGGTAACAAAAATATCAAAAATAATAGAAGAAGCACTTTTCCCGATTTCGGACTTTATTTCCTTTATTTTGATACCACACAACCCATATTTTAGTCGGTCAATATTTTCATTAAATATGGAATGTGAGAGGGGACGGATAATAAAAAATTGCAAGTTATTAGAAAAAGACTCTTTTCGGTTCCGGACTTTATTTCTTTTAGTTTGATACCCAACAACCCATATTTTAACAGATAAAATTTTTTTATCAAATAGTGGGTTGGTAGAAAAACGCTAAAACACGTGTCCATCTATTTTATTAGTAGAGTCTATAATACCAATTTCTAAACCTCTGTGACTTTTTTTTTAATGAGATACAGAAGATCCCTTTACCCCCTTCGAAATCGAATTACCCCTATTCCTCCACTTCAGAGCTCTGCGGCTTTTCGTTTTCGAAATACTTTAACTCGGGAGAAGAATTTTCAAAAATCCTTTCTTATATATGCCCTTAAAATTTCATAAAGTGGTTTGACCTGTGCATTTAAAGTTGACCTATGGTATTGACTACCATTCTTTTATTAGTATAAATTTTAGAGGAACAAGAAGGGGGGAGTTATCATTTATAATAGAACACCCTGTACATATACATATACAATTTCCAGGTACTCGCCAAGAGACTGGATAGAAACAGAGGAGTTGGATGAATATGGTCAGCCAAGAGGTCAATTAAGTCCTAGAATGTTAATAGGAAACAATATTTGGAGAGAATCGTGGCAGAACGCTCGACCTATTCCGGCAAATAGGCAAAAAAGATTGTTCGATGATACCAGGGAAGCTGAAAAGGTATTGCAGTATTTAGGTAGGTATATAATTATACAAGGTGTAAACAGTATGTCCATTCAGTTTAACCTCTTGATTGATTGTGTGGTCTATTGTGACTTACTTTTAAGATTGTTTTTCAGTAGAGTATGTTTAACCCCGCTTAAACCCATTCCTTGCAATATTCTGTCTGGTGTATAGATTAACCATTGCCCGAATCTATTGCCTGATGAGCTTAATGAGTTTCCCTTTCCTTTCCTGTATCCTGGCAGCTCCTAACAGTTGGAGATGAGTAGAGGATTTAGGAGCCTTAAACTGCTTGACTGTCGAAAAGTACCCTTGCGAGCACTCGACTTGCGATCGAATGCGTTTACGCTCTAAATTCATTATATAACCCCAGATTATGTTTGTTTTTTTTTAACTTTTCGTTGCCCCCTAGGGAGTTCATGCAAAGAAAGTTTATAGTAGTGTAATTCAACAAAAAGTTTTACTTTACCTCTTTGTACAGGGTGATTCAAAATTCCCTAGAAAGACTTTAACCGAGGGGTTGTCCACCTTGGCAGTAGGTGTACAAATTTTTGGCAGTACTGGCAGTATTTGGTAGCACTCGCACTACTGCAGTACTTGGCAGTACTGGCAGTATGTAGAAATAATGACAATAAATCCCTATAAGTTTGGCAGTAGGTGTACATATTTTGAGGGGGTGGATAACCCCTCGACTTTAACTGTAGGTCTGTAGAATTTGTTATTCTGAACAAGAATTACTAAAATATATTTTTGTAAACTCTTTCGTTTCAGAGTTATTTGCAATTAAAAATTGTTGATATTTTCTAAGAAGCACGCTTTAATACGTGGTAGAAACATCAATTTTTTGAAAAAAAACTTTGACAACTTCAAAATGCTTGACAAAAACTCTAAAACATGTCATTGTCAGCACACGTAGACTTGCTTGGTAAATTATTTTAAAGGCGATTCCCAAAAAAATACGAAAATTTTACTCCTAAAGAAAAAATTAAATTTAAACAAAATAATCACGTAACCTTTCTTAGATCATTGATAACTAAGCTGTTCTAATCTTTTCAGGGAATTTTAAATCACCCTGTATATTGGAGCACCACTTTTTGAACAAAATTCATGTTTCCCTTTATTGAGGCACATTAAAGACTTAATGTTCATAAACTCGACTTTTTGCATATTTTTTTTAAAAAAAGATTCCATAAACATTTAAAAATAAAAGGAACAAAAAATAACAGATTAAGGTTATGTCTATTTTTTTGATCGAACTCCTTGATCCGCCAAGATTGAGGGGGCAAGAAAAAGCAGTTCACCAGAAATTTGGGGCAATTAGAACACGCGCTAGAGCGTGATCCGTTCTTAAATCGAACAAGCAATATTTTTTGGATTGGTCTCAGATTCCTAGGGAGCGGTTTTTGAGCGTAGATCAAAAATTCTATGTGAATGAGTACGTAGTGACATTTTCCTGGTTACGATAGACTCCGGATAAAACACAGCGGCGCGGCGCTCTTCTTGGTTGCTGAGGCTATTCAAAACCTACGTTTGGGCTATCCAGCCAGAGCTTTTTTGATCGAGGCGCTGTCAAAATAATGTTGATTTAACATAATGTTTGTTCCACCTTTAATAAAGCACAGCATTAACTTTAATTTGTCAACTTTATGGATGGCACAATATGAGCATAACTTTTTACAAATTTCAGAATTTAGAACGATAGGCCAACTAGCCGAACTACTAATCCCCGTTCTGTCACATGCAGCCATCTGCCAAATACTACAAGTAGCCGAGTATGACGTGTCATTTTTTCTACCTGAAATACAGAGTAAAATAGACCATTTATTAAAATACGGTGAAAGGTTGTCGAGGGACAGCAAGTTTCAGCCAAAGAGGTTCGAGACCTTTATACAAGAAGTGAACGCCATAGAATTGATGTTTTCCCAAATAAATTCTCTGAAGTTCAAGTTTGGTGAAAATGAGAAAATAAATGAAGGCATTGGTGAGTTTTAGAAAATAGGTCGTACCTACCATAGATCTAACCTACTCATTAACAGGAAATTTTTTGTAAAACATTTAAAACCATTAACTTGTTAAAACATTTTTCCGAAGTTCTGCTAACTAGCTCGCTACCAAATTCCTTACTTTACGTTACTTGTGTCTCTAATATCCTCATTCAAAACTCTTAAAGTAAATATATATTAAAATCGAACAGTAATGTCTCTCAGTTTATGTTATTATGTATTATATTTATGTATTATATTAATGTATTATGTATTATTGTTGTATAGGGGACTGTGCCATACTAACTTTTTGTCGATATTTTTAAAAAGGAGTTGCCAAACCATTAGTAATCATAAGATTTCAGTCTACTCAATTCTGCTAAACTGTTGTATATTTTTCGAAAAACTGGTTCACACCTTGGGACCCTTAAAAGATCCTCTATTGGACAATCACAATTCTCATATCGCGTTTTGTGTAATGAAGATTTTTTTCCGTTGGAGGGGAAATCCGTTTCTCTTAGTTTCCTGACATACCCACTAAAACTCCCCCTTCCTGCTACGGCCCCCCGCTCCCGTCTCCTATGTTCCTTCTCTAGCTACTGTCTTTTCATCTGTTCCTTTTTGTTTCATAATTTTTATATAAATGTCTGTGTTGCTTTTCCTTTCTAGCATTTTTGTAACAAGGTGTCCTAAGTGTGCGCAATTGAACAAGGTGTCTCTGCTGTCTGACTATTTCTTATCGAAGCCTTTTAGGTATAAAGCATCCGTGTCTATGAAGAGTTGCGTTATTTAATGTACATCATGATTTTAGGATTTGTATAAGTGTTGTTCAACATTCAGTTAGTATTGGAGAATATTCGAGCTTGTACATGATGCTTCAAATACGTTTTCGCACTCCTTTTTCATTATATGTTTTTTGTGCTTATTTTCTGTGCGTTTAAAGATCTTTGATAATTTTTTCTATTAACTAATGATATCTCTGGATCAATTCCATATGCGTAGATTACTCTTAAGGAAGTTTTTGACAATGATTGATTTTACAACGTCTTTTTTCGACTTAAGAGTGTTTAAAATTATCTTTTTGATAAACTGTGGGCAACCCTTTTTAAATGAAGTTCAACTTTAAACCCGACTTTCTTGACTAATTGTTACTATTTCCGCAAAAATAAAAGAAAAGGATCGATTATTTTATTGAGTAGTTTTCACATATTTTCAGGTAAATTTAATTATTAAGTCTTAGAATATACTTAGTTATAAAACAAGATATAACAATTTATAACACAACGGTTTAGAGTTAGATAAAAAATTTTGATCACTATAAATCCAACTTTGAGGTAAACTACGTTTTCTTTCAGGCAAACTAGTGCTACATCAAGATATCGAGCTCGAAAAAAAAGAAAACTCAGATATAGGCAAACGCATCATTTCTATGTTTAACGAATCGCAAAGATCACTGCGGTCCCCGGGTGAGAATTCGAGAAACGATAATGAAGTATATTTCCCTCCGGCGCATGAGAGGGAGTTCGTGATTAGAGCTAACTGTGTTAGACCAAGTTTTAATTCTGCAAAAAGCCCACAATTTTTAAGAGTGATTTTAGGACCGAAAGAGTTTAGGTTAGTCGGAGCATTTTCCGAGGATACGACGTTCTTTTAGTTCATACATGATGATACATGTACACATAATATAGTTTAGATTTATTATTTTTCTTTTACAACTCTTTTATATAGATATATAATTTATGTTACTTTAAATCCATATTTTATTTGCAAAAAATCCCAAAAATATTTAATGGCTAACTAGAGAGACGCCAAGAGATATTTCTGCAAAACTTATGATTGCTTACCTTCAACTAGGTCAGTCTTGGTGTTTTACTTCCCATTGCTAACTCTGGTTTTGGAAATAAGAAATTCTTCATGTTGTAATCCAATTCCTCCAAGGCTAATTGAGCCTGTAACCTAAAAATTAAAAAATATATACTCTCTAAAAGAAAGTCGAGACGAAACATTTAATGCACTTTGCACTTTGGAAAATTTTTACCATTTCCACCAATTTTTTCATTTAATTTAATTGTACTTCCTAAAATTTTCTTTTAGTGCCTAAAATTTCCTTTTACTCCTTAAAATTCCATTTTTTTGAAATTTCAGCCCCTAGGGATTAAAATCGTATTTTAGTCTTCCGTATGAAAAAGTGCAAAAATGTAATTTAAAAATATTTTTGAAGAAAAATTAAACCACCTAACAAGACGCCAAAAACTTTTTTTTGTTTAAAACTGGTTAAAACTTGAAAAGTACTTCCAGAACCCTTTGATATAATTTTTGGCTTGCTCATACCTCATAATATCGTCTGAGTCCTTATTGTAAATCTGCTTGAGTGTCCTATAAATCGGCAAAATTTCTTCTTTTAAGAAAACTATCATGCCACTCTCCAAGCCAGCTAATAACTGTCTCAAAACCATCACAGCTGCCCGACGCGCTTCTACTGATTTGTCGGTTGTGATAATGTCGTCAACGCACACCAGAATCTAAAAGAATCGAATCTCTAATATTTAAATAATAAGAACTCTACCTAGAAAAAAAAACAAATCAAAAGAAATACTCTTATTTATTTGAAGTGGGTCACAAAAACCTGCAGAAGTTTTAATCTATATATGCAGGGTTCGTCAGCGAAAGTTTGGATATAGGAATAGCGTACCTTGAGTAAAAACGCTTTTTAAATCAAATGTACTAAGAGATAAGCCTAACTGCCTAATGTTGTCAAGTTCAAATTATTGACGCCACTCCTACACGCGTAGCTTGCAAACCGTTACCTTGAACCACGCAGACGTAAAGAAGTAAGAAACTAGGTTTTAATGTAAATACTAATTATTTATTAGCTTTCTGAGTGATTCCTGGTGCGTAAGTTTTTTTTTACAAAAAATCTGTATTGGAGACCCTTAACTCTTGACGATTTAAGGGCCAAAATCAGGGGTGTAGGTCTCACAATTACCCCTGAGCCGCGTTCGAGCTCGCCCAAGGAGGGGCTTCCAAATATTTGGAATTTCAACACTTGGTTTACTGAAATTACCCTGATTCTGCACAATAAAGGCAGCTTCAAGGAATTTTCGTTCTTTCTAGTGTGACTCCCTGTGCAAAACCTTTACCTCTGTCCACTTCATTCGGTGTTGTTTTGACAAATTTACAACAAAAAATTTAAAAAAACATTATTTTGATCGCGGTCATAAACGGCGTATGTCTTCGATATTCCACAGACGAAGTTTTGTAGTAAACATGTGCAAATCTTGGAGTCTTAACTCTAAAGTAATTGAACATTTTTTTTTTCACTAAAAATTCCAAAAAAATTTAATGAGGATATCCGACACGGCCATAAGTTGACGAAATCATTCAAAAATAAGGTAGAGGGTAATTATAAACTTCCTAGGACTCCTCAAAACAAAAGATTTTCTCTGCATGATCAATAATTTATGCAAAAAACCCCTTTTTTAAAAGAAGTAAGAGGAAAAAAAGAAGCTAGTAGAACATTCTGCGTCAAAAATTGAAGAGATTGGTTTGGAGTGTGATAAGAAATCAATTACTTGGAACAGCTTTAAAGTGAGTAAAAATCAATCGCCAAGATAATATCCAATCTACCATAGCACAGGAAACCTAAAGAAGGAAAATGAAAAACTGTAATTTGGCAAAACATAAATTTTTTGGTAGCACCGCAGTCATTTTTTTAAATTCTAACTGTTCAAGTGCGATTTTTGGTAAAAAAAATCGTTACTTTAATGATGCTGAAGGGGGACAATTGCCCGTATCGCCTCCTTGGATCCGCGCCAGCTTCATTTCGTTACAATCTTTACAACTGCCTCGAGACTTCTTGTGTGCGTCGACTTTAAGCTTGGCCTTTAAACTCCATCGAAATTCGTCAAAAATCTTATTAAAGAAATTAACATTTTTTTTTTCATTTAACGTTTTCTGTTTTACTTGAACTTGAATTAGACTTTGACGTTTTTCGACCCAATTTATTGTTACTGGTGTTGGTTCGTTGGAGAGGGGTCAATTAAACACAGAAATCTAAATTTTCTCTATGCCGACGTTTCGACCCTTTATTAGGCCATCCTCAGGGCACTTGTTAATTTTTCATTAACAATTGTCCATTTTTTTAAAGTCTGACAAGTCTGGTAGCCAAATTTCTGCTTTGGCTTTTTAGAAGATAGTCATCTTCTAAAAAGCCAATGTTTCTGATCCAGTCAAAGTTGATCCAAGAGATGCAGTTTTAATGTGACGTTTTTCGATGCAATTTATTTTTACTGGTGTTGGTTCGTTGGAAAGGGGTCGAAAAACGTCACATTAAAACTGCATCTCTTGGATCAACTTTGACTGGATCAGAAACATGGCCTTTTTAGAAGATATTAGGCAGGAATTTGGCTACCAGACTTGTCAGACTTTTAAAAAATGGGCAACTGTTAATGAACAATTAGCAAGTCCCCTGAGGATGGCCCAATAAAGGGCCTAAACTTCGGCACAAAAAACATTTAGATTTCTGTTTTTTATTGACCCCTTTCCAACGAACTAACACCACTAAAAATAAATTGGGTCGAAATACGTCACATTAAAACTGCATCTCTTGGATCAACTTTGACTGGATCAGAAACATGGGCTTTTTAGAAAATATTCAGCAGAAATTTGCCTACCAGACTTGTCAGACTTTAAAAAAATGGGCAATTGTTAATGAACAATTAGCAAGTGCCCTGAGGATGGTCAAATAAATAAAGAGCCGAAACGTCGGCATAGAAAAATTTAGATTTCTGTGTTTTATTGACCCCTCTCCAACGAACCAACACCAGTAAAAATAAATTGGTTCGAAAAACGTCACATTAAAACTGCATCTCTTGGATCAACTTTGACTGGATCAGAAACATGCGCTTTTTAGAAGATATTCAGCAGGAATTTGGCTTCCAGACTTGTCAGACTTTTAAAAAAATGGGCAATTGTTAATGAACAATTAGCAAGTGCCCTGAGGATGGTCCAATAAAGGGCCGAAACGTCGGCATAGAAAAATTTAGATTTCTGTGTTTTATTGACCCCTCTCCAACGAACCAACACCAGTAAAAATAAATTGGGTCGAAAAACGTCATATTAAAACTGCATCTCTTGGATCAACTTTGACTGGATCAGAAACATGGGCTTTTTAGAAAATATTCAGCAGGAATTTGGCTACCAGACTTGTTGGACTTTAAAAAAATGAACAATTGTTAATGAACAATTAGGAAATGCCCTGAGGATGTTCTAATAAAGGGCCGAAACGTCGGCATATAAAAAATTTTCCACACGAGTGCCTGCATGTGACTTTTTAAGTTAATGGTTAAGGGTATGAATTTTCTGAATGAAAAATAGTGCCCTTAGATAGTAATTTGATTTAAAGTATATTTTGAATTAAAATATTGTCCTTTGAAGTGAAAATCGTGCGTTACATTAAAAATCTTGTGGAAAAGTAAAGAAATCGTGCGGAAAAGTACAACTTTCAAAACGAAAAATCGTACAAAACAGTAACTTTTCAGCATTCTCATAGGAAAAAAAATTAATACTGATATAATGATGATGTATGTTTTCCTAAAAATCAAGTGATCCCTTCGGTCGCGGTGTGGCAATTGTTAATTTTTCTGACAAATTTGGATAGAAAGTCGTCAAATAATAAATGAAAATTAACAAAAACCGATGCTGTAGTGTTGGCATGTCAAAATAATAGACATTTTCGAAAACAGCGTTGCCACTTAAATCGGAATTGACACTTCGCATCTGTCAGGTATCGGCAGTCGGGTCAACGAGAAAAAATGTTTCCTAGTCATACCTACAACTTTGCGATGCGAAGCCCAATTTCCATTTAAAACTGCGTTGCCTTTTTTTCTCCTAGACATAGTTGACAGTTTTTAAAAAATAGGTTTAAATTTTATTTTCGCTCCCCCCTCCCTGCGTACATTACGGCGTACATATTTGTTTTCAGGGAGAGTTTCACACCTTACTTAGTTCGGTGGGCATTGGAAAAGTGTGCCTAACTTTAAAAAGTAAAAAAAACGAGAAAAACATTTTTCAACCTGTCGGGGAGGGGGGGCAGTCGGATACACAGTTTAATTTCTGGCCGCTAGCATTTTTTTTAATATACCAAAATTTAGGCGGTCGAAAATGAGGTTAGTTTCACAAAAAAGTTGGGCGAGACCCTACTTCTTGGCAGCAAAATTCAAAAATATTTTTCATTCTTTCTCTCTATTTGATAAAGAGGGAAATAGTAAAGAGTGGCCGGAAATGAAGCTGTGGATCAGGCTTCCAAAAGCAAAAAAAATAAAAAGGGCAAATGTGCATTATTCCAGAAACCTCTTTTTAGCACTTACCTCTGTCACCACTGTTCCAAGTTTATATCCCAAAACTCTGCAAACTTCCCCCAAATTTGACAAACTTGACGCCCTTACTAAATAGTCGTCATCTTTAGTACCATTTAAAAATGTGTTAATAAGTACAGCTTTATATTTTGGAGCCTCATCACCTAGAATTGAAAAAAATATATTTTCTTACTTTTTTTTAAAGCAGTACCCCTAATAACTTAATTACAGCCGGCTGCCGTAGCGCAGTGGGCAGCGTATCTGCCTGCCGCACGGAAGGTCCCGGGTTCGAATCCCGGTTAGGTGCATGGATATTTTGTGTTTGTCTTTAACTTTGCAAAAACTTCGCTAACACTGGGCATTGATCCTGTAATGAATGGAAAGTCTCAGTATAAAAAAATAAAAACAAAATAAAAAAAAATAATAACTTAATTACAAGATATTTAAATCTTACATAATTAATTATTATCTTATTTTTCTCACATTTAGCCCTGCTCTTCAGAGCACTCAATCTTTTAAGGTACTGAAAATGGGGTTGGCATACTAAAATTATTTATTTTTTCTTGCTTAATTATTTAAAGGGGCAGTTCACTAAAATGAAATGAAAAGTGGAGCTTAATCGATAGAATTTTTTTTACAATGAAGGCTTTTTTGGAAAAAGTCTTGCTAATAAGACATAAGCACGTTTGAACCACGTGCAGTGTACACTCCAGAGTGAATGAAAAACTGGGACTGTATTCCGTTACCCGTAAGTGTAAACAAATTTCTAACTTATCACCTACTTTGAACCATGTGAAAAGTGAAAGGCAAATACTCACCGATGATTACTTATCTCACAAGCCATCAAGAAATACGGGCCCTGCACAAAAAATACTCACCTAGCATTTTGGTAATCCTAACTAAAACTTCTCCTAATTTCAATCTATTTTCATGACCCTCATTGTCATTTCTAGAAAAATCAGAATATTCCTCGCATAATGTTGACAAAACAGCGTCTGTGTGGCTATTGACAAATGCTACAAGACCATTTATAGCTGCCAGGTAGAGAAAAGAGTCCTGGTTTTTTAAATTTTGCTAAAAAAAGCAAAGCTTAACTTACATGAAAGTTCTGGAAATAGTTTTAAAAAATCTTAGATAATTTAAAAAATTGAGAAAAATTTCTCAAGTTTACTAAATGTTTGCCCAATCTTTCACTCGACGGTAAAAACTATTCGGAAACTATGAAGTAATTAAAGGGAAAAACATTAAACTTTTTTTTCTCGAGGAATATGCATGGTGCACAGGAACATTTTTATTGTGATGTTTTCAGTCATCCTTTAAAATATTTGCACAACTACACCCTGTATACACTTTACCTGAAAAATAGTCAGAACATATTGCTTTCTTTTCAAAACCTGTGGATCTTTCTTCTCAACTAATTTTGCCATCGTCATTAATGCATGTCCTCTGACTGGCAATAACGGATCACATAACTCCTCAAGCACTTTATCAAATTCAGATATTTCCTTATTTTCTTTTGGTTTGTCTGTTGTCTCTTGTGTCTCAATAATATTTAAAATATTTTTCACTAACTCTGATAATTCTGTGTGTGGAGTTTGTTGCTGAATTATTTTTAATTCACTTGTGATTTCTTGGTAATCTTTGTATTTATTTGTTGATCCAAGATATATCAAGGCTTGCAAAATCATAACAATTGTAAACAGAGATTGAAATTTGTCGTTATCAGAATCTTTTATCTTATGTTCTTTTTCTTGGATGCTATTTTTTAAAATATTTTGGATAAACTTTATTGTACCTTGAGGCGTTTTAACAATTTGTTCTTGAATATGTTTATTCTCAGATAATTCTGACAATAATTTGTAAACCACGATTTTTCTTTCAAAATTATTATTGATAATTTCTTCATGGCTAGGTAGTAGATCTTCGTGAACTTCTTTAAAATATTTATCCTTATTTGCAAGGCAGTTTAACAAATATCCGAAAAATTTAAACATTATGCCTGGTTCATTTTTAATAAGTTCTACAATCTTTTCAGCTTTTTCCGACACTGAATAAGTAACTGAGTACCCGCTCTTTACTACTAAAATGTTCTGTTCTGTCAGTTTTATATTTAAATCATTTCTAAATGGCAGAGTCTTTGTATGAATATTAAACAAAATTCCATCAAGTATATAAAAAATATCTTTATTATTGCTATTTAAAACCTTAAAAATAATTTCTTTAGCTTCTTTATTTGAAATGAGCATACTTTGATTTAATGTTAAGCAGTAAAGTTTAAAAATCACGCTTACATACTGTACCAATTCATTTGTAGGTAGATTCGGATTTTCTACTCCATTTTCTACGAATATTGTATTAACCAACCTTAAAATTTGTTTGACTTTATCAGTAACATCTTCATTTTCAAAATGAAAATCTTTATTAGTAAAACATCGCAAATCGTGAAATACTTTTTGAAGAAAGACATTTTGTTCTAAATTTTGATTTCTAATATTAATTTCTTTGACACAGGTTACAAAGATGCTTTCATACACCAAGTTGTTTTCGTTAGTTTTATCTAGCAGTTTAAAAACTTGATCGCAAATATTTTTATTTTGATTGCAGCTTAAAATTAGTTTAGAAATTATATCAATAGCTTTCCAGGTTTGCGTCTTGTCATTTATTGCCCCATCTAACATGGCTGTTAAAATTACTTGAACGCCATTTTTAGAAACTATTATGTCGTTTAATGTTTGGAATACTGCTTTTTTAAACCATGGTGGACTATTGGGCTGCACTAAAGCCATAGTTTCTTTTACAAATAAAGTTAAATGTATTTTTTCCTGAAGTTTTTTTAGAAACCCAACTGCTAATGTTTTTTCTCCCAAAAGTTTTTTATAAACGGCTTGAGAAAATATATTGGACTTCTTTAATGGACAGTAGGCTACTTGATATAAAGCGATAAGAAGTGGTCTCAGTCCCTCAGACAGAATTGATACTCTTAAAGTAGTACAATCGATGAGTTCACATAATGTAAAACTGGTACATTTTAAAATATTGTATGAGTAAAATATATCATCAGATTCAAGACAATATTCTGATATATAACCAGGTAACTTGGGTTGTAATTTTGAGTAAATTCCGATTTTACTTAATTGCTTAACTGAATTTCTTAAAATTTTGTTATGTTTTAGACTTAGCATTTCTTTTGATTGTTCATTAAGTTCTCCAATCCTTTTTAAAATAAATAAATTTAATAACAAGTATTTCCACTCTGGACTGTCAGTATTACAAAAATTTAAATCAGATGTAGTTTTTATAAAATTGGCTATGGTTTCATAATCGCAGTTTAGTTTTTGACAAGTCATTAAAAACTTTTCATTCAAATCCTGAGAGTAGTTCCTACCTAAAAATAAATTTAAAATTACATTTTCAGTGTTTTGTTATAATGGTGGCATGTTAGTTGATTTTATTTTATTGCCGCTACTAAAGTTCCGACAAACAGTTAAAACAGCCTTGAAAATATCCGTAAGTTTTTATTTTGCCTTAACAACTTTTCTGCCTTCTGTAGTAGTAGTAGGGGTGAATAAAAGCCCAACAAGTGGACCCTTTTTGCCCTAACCAACTTTAATTAAGCTACACTCCCCACTCAACGAAACTCAATTTGGATATTGTGAAAATTATTTACTAATTTAGTGTCCTTTTCAAAAATTTTGTGCTCAAATGATAACGGAGTTATTCCTACTTCAAAGGGAAGGGGGGTGTGGCTTGGCGCGAAGCTACACCCTTCCCTATACTTAGGAGATAGATTTAGTAAAAGTTGTTTGGTTCCTAAGATTTTTGTTTGTTTCAATATAGGGTGTTTTGGCACAATATCAAGGCACAATTTCAAGGTGCACCCGAGGGTGCACCGCTCTCTGCTTAGGAAAGAGACTTAACTATAACTAATTATGCCATAATTTGCTTCTTAGTAAATAATTAGTACATATTTAGTAAATTTTTTTAAAGAGACTGAATTAGTACATAATTTGCTACTTAGTAAAAAAAAGTAATTAGCCATAATTAGTAGCAAATTATGGTATAATTACTTTTTGCCAAATCTATTTCCTAAGCAGAGGGGGTGCGCTTTGACCTCAAGCTACACACCCCATATATAAATAAAAAAATCAATATATCTTATGAGTAGGACATTTTTTAAGGACAAAAGTATGACATAATTAGTAGCAAATTATGGCATGATTATTTTTTGTTAAATCTGTTTCCTAAGCAGAGGGGTGCACCTTAACATTAAGCTATACACACGAGTACACTCCCCTGCCAAAACTACCTTATAAAAGATCATAGCAAATAACAGATAAAACATAAGTTTTCATAATCTATTTTTTTGAGTAGTGAAGTGAAACACAAATCCTGCATAGGAGTTCATTGTATTTCACCAGCCTGTTGTCCTATAAAAATTTCCAATATTTTATGATTTTTAATATGACAATTCCTCATAAAGGTTTAAAAGATTTTATGAATAACATTCTAAAAGAAAAAATTACGTCACAGTCAAACTAAACTATAATCTAACCTAAACTATAAACTACGACGACCTAACCCACTATAATATAATAACACTCCTTGTGCTTCCACAATAGCTACATATCTAATAGAAAATTGTTCTCGTATATCTGCATTTATCGCCAGGAGCTGTGGGAGAGATGTTACTTTGATAAATTTCTATGAGATTGTTTGAGGCATTGTTTATAAAATCTTACAAGATTTAATAAGCCAAAAACTATTTTATTGTTGTAAGAGTATTAACGAGTATTAATGATTATAATTTTTTTATAAGATTTTATAAGTTCCGGTGGGCGACGACTTAGTATATTTGTTTTAAAGGGCATATAGGTTAGGGCAGGTCAAATCTGATTACTTTTGTACTAGTTTATAAGATTTCCCCATACAGCCACGGTACATACGTAATGGTACGTCCTTGTGATGTGGCACAGTACGGACTATGTACGTCCTATGTACATAACTGACAGGTACGTACATTTTATTTCCCATAGGAGCCAAATTGGACGTAAAATTATCGTAGTTATGTACACTTTTATACGTACATAGTACGTGCCTAATTGGTCTCGGAACGTACCGACGTAAAATGGACATAAAATGTACTTCCCTGGGACGAAAAGTGCTGCATGGGATCATGAGTCAAAAAATATTTTTTGTAGAAGTAAGTAAGAAGTAAGTATACTAAGTATAGCTTTTTTAATTAGTTTTCAGGTGGTCGAAAAAACTGATAAAAATCAGGTGTGTTTTTTATGAGATTTAATGAGGTTTTTTTGGCAAGGCGGACACATAACAATCTATAAAATGTTGTAAGTTTGTCTGACCATAAAATCTATTTAAAGAAGAAAATTGTTTTTAACAAGTCATAGAAAATTATAAATGTTCATAGAAATCTGTCAAATTCTATGCGTTGGTCTGATTATAAAATATCCCAAAATCTCATGAAAAACGTTTTTTTTACAAACTCTTAAAACATTATAAAAGAACAAATGTGTAATCATAGAAACCTATAATAAGAGTTGTTTTGATTATAAAATCTCTCAGAAAACTCATAAAAACGTCGGTTTATATAATCCAAAAATACATTATAAAAGAAAAAGAATGTAATTATAGAAACTCATAAAAGTTGATGTGTTTGTTTAATTATAAAATTTCTTAGAACATGGTGCTTTTATAAAACCGTAAAATATGTTAAAATATGGTAAAAAAAAATCTGCATTTATCAAATTTTATAAACATTCATAAGTCTGTCTGATTATAGAATCCGATAAAAACACATATATGAAACTACATAAATTATTACCAAAATTAAAGACATACCTCATAAATTATTACAAACTTTTCTAATCCTAAAATTTTGCCTCACAAAAGCTTATAAACCTTATAAAAACTGATAAAAATCAAGTGTGTTTTTTATAAGGTTTAA
This sequence comes from Oxystoma pomonae, assembly GCA_963921995.1. Classification (NCBI taxonomy): domain Eukaryota; kingdom Metazoa; phylum Arthropoda; class Insecta; order Coleoptera; family Brentidae; genus Oxystoma; species Oxystoma pomonae. Next base: position 70,927,292 of record OY998166.1, on the reverse strand, counting down.
TGCGGTTTTTTTGGCAGGGACCCCATATACAAACAAACAAAAGTCTTAAGAATCAATGCTTTTTTAAACTTAAAGTACCCTCCTTTAAAAGTACATAATTAGTAGAATATTATGACATAACAACTTTTATTAGGCCTATCTCCTAAACCGGACACCCCCCCCCCTTTCAAGTAGTAATAACTCTGTTATCCTTTAAATAGAATCTATATGTTTGTGGCGTATTCATAATGCTGAAACTGCTTTTTTGGGTTTTTTGTGACTAAGTTAAGGAAATTTTTTAAGAAAAGTAGTTTCAGCAGTACAAAATATTTTAAAAGGAGACTAAATTAATATATAATTTTCACAATATTCAAATTAAGTTTCGTTGAGGAGGTTGTAGCAGAAGGTACTAAAATTCGTCCTAATTTTATTTTAGAAAGCAGCAGTTAATTTCCTCCACCCTACCACTTTTCTGGACCATCACTAACAAGGTACACTGCTATTTTTAACAGGTAGCTAGCAGTGCAGGCCACATCTTTGAAAGTGCAGGCCACATCTTTGAAAGTGCAAGAGCACAAAATTTGGTGACCTGGCATTTAATTAGCACTAATTTTTCACAATCATAAAATCTTTCAAATCAAACTATAAAAAGGGTGTTTTTGGATGTGTGGTCAAAAGATCATAACCAACTTTAAAATAAATTAACTCTGTGTTTCGGACTTCCATTGTCTATATTTTATTTATACGCGACGTTTTGATCAGTACAATCTCTGATCGTCTTCAGGTGGAAAATAAAATCTATTCCTAAGGCTACGTACTTATATACTATGGGAAATCACTCAACCGTGAAGTTGGCTCCGCCCAGGGAGGGGCTTCCAAATATTTGGAATTTCAACACTTGGTTTAATGAAAACTCCCTGATTCTGCCCAATAAAGGCAGCTTCAACGGAATTTTCGTTTCTTCCAGTGTGACTCCTTATGCAAAACCATTGCTTCTGTCCACTTCATTCAGTGTTGTTTTGACCATGCGTGTTCGGCGATTCCTGATTTCGTTGTTACACCTCTTTGGGTATTCGTCTGATTTTCTTTAAGTCTAACAGATAGTGGTCTTTTTGTTTCACCTATGTATGATTCAACACACTCACAAAGAACTTTGTAAATACATTCCTTATTTTGTTTGTTCTCCGGTTTTGTTTTACTAAGAAGGCTTCGAATTGTATTATTGGATTTAAAAACTGTTTTAATATTACAGTTGTTCGCTACTCTTCGAATTTTCCCTGATACTCCTTTAATGTATGGAATTGTAAGGAATGCATTTGCCTGGTTTTGGTGTTGTAATCTCTGTCCTGTTTGCTGAAATTTAGAAATAGTATATATCTGTTATAAGTTTAAGGCTGTAACCATGAGAATTGTTACAAATTTGAATGGCTCTATTATACAAAGTTCTTATTATGCCTCGTTTGGTTGTAGCAGAATGATTTGAACCTTGATTTAAATATTGTCCTGTGTGAGTGGGTTTACGACTGTTGTTCTGATGTTGCTTTCTACTCGTTTGACAAGTACATCAAGAAAAGGAATTTGACAATTTTGCTCCAACTCCATTGTGAATTTAATGGTGGGTCTTATGTTATTGAGGTGGTGAAGAAATTCTGAAAGTTGTTGGTCATTCCTGGTCCAGACAATAAAAGTATCATCAACATATCTTAGCCAGCGATTAGGTTTATATGTTGCGGTATCAACCGCGTGTGATTCGAACCACTCCATGTAAATAACAATATATTTTATATCAATTTAAGATCTTAACAGTAGGAGCATGTCCTTGTTTTGGTGTATAGGTATGACATACATTTCGAAAATTAGTTTCAGATTCAGATTCTTTATTGAGGCTAAATGTGCTATAGCACTTACACAAGTCAAGTCAGTATAACATAAAAATAAGTTAAAAAACAAGATAAACACCATAATATCAAAAGTCATAAAATAACCTTTCTTTAAAAAAAAATAAATGACTCATTTAAAAAAAAAACAAAATTTATTCTTACTGTAATATAAGTAGTACCTTTACATTATAAAGGACAGTTAAAAAGTAAAAAAACTAATAAGAATTTTTTAGAATTTTTAAAAACAAACAACAGAAAACACCTAATAAAAAAATATAAATAAAACGATTACTATCAGTCTTATGGTTTTAAACACATTTACAGAATAAAAGAAGGTTTAAAATTTAAGTAAAAACGTAAAAATAAAGCACACAAGACACTTAAATCTAAACAAACATAAAAAAAATAATAATAAAAAAATAAAATCAGCAAATAATAGACTCAATATCATTTAAAATAGCGCAAACGCAATAAAGTTAAAAATAGTCTTTCAAATTTAAGATTAATAGTACATTAAAAATAAAAATCTAGGTTGACAACAAGATATAAATTTCACATACTGGAAAAGTCAGGACACTAAAGCGCTAGTTAAGTATTGATCCAAGGAATAAAAGTCTTGCTCTATTAAAAACTGTTTGATAGTTTTTTTAAAGTGTTTGGTTTCTAGTTCTTTAATTTTCTTCGGTAATACTATTTGCGTTTTTGTGCTGACAATTGTTGAAAGTGATTTTAAGAGGTATGTATTTTTAGACAGTCTGTTAGCTAATTGGTTTATATGATTTTCCCAAAACAGTTTAGAGTCTAGTTGCACTCCTAAAAACTGAACATATTTTTCAGGGACGATATCACTAGATTTATCAATATTTTGTGTAAAAATCATATACTCTTTTTATTTTCGTTCAAACTTAATTTATTAAGAAGGAACCAATCTTTTATTAGTGCTAGTGATCCCGATGAAATGTTGGCAAGTTCACTGATACACAAAACAGACTAAATTGCTGTGGTATCATCACAGTATTGCACAAATTGATTTGAAAGACATGCCTGGTTGAGATAATGAACAGGCAATTTTTTAGAGTCAGCCCCCAAAAAAGATATGTACTGCTTCCTTTTTGACAAATATGATTTTACCAATTTTGAGCTCAGTTCATCAAAGTCATAATAAAACAGATTTGTTAACAAAATGTTGTGAGACACACAATCAAAGGCATTTGTATTCAAAGTTCTCAAAACCTTTATTTAATGAGTCAACTGGTTTATCAATAGCCGATTCTGTTGACATTTTTTATCTAAAACCAACTTGACTAGCACAAAATCACATGTTTGAGTCTTAAGAGTCTTTTCAAATATTTTGCCAAGAATTTAAATTATTGAGATTGGTCTATAGTTACTGGGATTATTGATATCATCTTTTTTATGTAGGGGTAGGACTTTAGACAGCTTAAGAAAGTCAGGAAATGTACCATTTAATATACACTCATTAATTAACTTTGTTAAGGGGATAACAACAATATCTTTTATGGCGTTAATTACTTGCTTGTTTAATCCATATTAATTTTAATTAATAATATCTTGCACTTCAATAAATGTCACCTGTCTAAAACTAAATTTACTTTGACACTCTACAGCATTTAAAAATTTACTGAAGACAGTATTTGTAATTTCAAGTTCGTTTATAACTTGGGAAGCAATTCCAGTAAAATATGAGTTGAAGCTGTTGGAAGATACATTACAGGTAGGACTAAATTTTTTATTTTTAGCTTTATTAATTATGTTCCACATTGCATGTTTGTAGGAGCTTTTGCATTGTTTTATAGTATTTTTAAGGTCAGAAGATGGAATATCTTTTTTCTATCTCATGTAAAAAGTTTAACATATCCCTATGCTGTCTAAGATTGGCAGTAAACCAGTTTAATTTACATTTTTTATTATCATTATCTGTCACAACTTTTGTTTTCTGACGAAAAATTATATCCATGTTTTTTATAATAACATTGAAAAAATACTCAAATTTTTGATTGACATTTAGGTCTGACAATCTCACGAAACTAAAATTTATGAAACTTATAAGCCTTATCTATGTATAGGTGTATAAAAAAAGTCTTTGATACCTTGGTTCTTTAAACTCTTTTTTAAATAAATAGCATGATGGTCTGACATATTGGGGTCAATTATAAAACATTTTGAGCAGGTAGGGCTAAAATTGATAAATATGTTGTCTAGGCAATTACTTTTACATGTGTTTTAAAAGTTAGTAGGTTTATAGCCAAACAAATCAAACAAAGTTGTCAATAAAATTTCCCTCTTTCCCATTGAGTTAAAATGAACCTTAAAATCCCCAGTAATAATAGTTTTTTATCAGATTTACTAAATATAGCTTTGGATAATATATCACGGAAAATTTCAAAACTGCCGCTATTTGCAGTATTTGAAAATTCTTAAAATTTTTAGCTGAAAACTCAGTGTCCATCTCCCTATAACAAAATTAAATGTTATTGTGTAGAAGTTATGAGGGTGGGCACAACTGCCAGAAAACTACACATTTTTAGCCAGTTATGACCAAAATGGCTCTAATTTCTTAATTTTGGTGTTTGGCATGATATGAAGCAATTGTGCTTGGCAATGGATTTCAAATTAACCTCAATTTCATTTTGGTATGTCTGAAAGATTCCACATAAATTTCCGAGGGAGTAACCAATAAGCATAAATTGGAACAAACGAAATCCAATGGCAGTTATAAATGAGAACATTGCACAACAAAAACTTGTTAATAAAACCATGCTTAAAACACTTGAGTACCCCCAACTTGGCATTATCAATCTCTTTCTCCCTTAGCAAACACTAAGATATGCCAATGTCAAACAGGAACAGTAAGATGCACTCAAAATCTCCACATCATATTTTTTTTTTTTTTCAATTTCTTTATTGACGGACATGCCATTAACATTATAAAAAAAATAGGTATTACAAAAAAAAATAAGTATAAATACATTTATATAGAAAATATCAAATTTAACTATATCACAAAATTAAAGTTAATGATGACTATAAACAATTTTTAACAGTATTTTGGTATGAGCTAAAACTGATGTTAAAAATATCTGTTTGATAAATTAATAAGTTCATTACCATACCTACTGAATCTATTGATTGGGGAATTTAGTCCATAATTTGTACAGTGATGTTTTACAGCAAACAAATTTGAACTTCTTGTGCTTCTAGCAGGAATATTAAAATTAAGTAATGACAAGAGTTCTGGAGTTAACATTACCATTAATTATTTTAAACAGCATACAAAGATCATAGAATTTTCTACGATTCTCCAAAGTTGGCAAATTTAACAAAGACATTAACTCGTTATAATCAATTGATTCAACCGGTATGTGTAGCTTATAGGCAATAAAGTGTAAAAATTTTCTTTGAACCCTGTCTAAGCGATATTTATGAGTTTCATAATAAGGGGACCAAATGATTCAGGAATACTCTAAAATTGACCTAACAATAGCTATATATACATTTCTGAGAGTAAAATCATTATTGACATCTTTCAAAGTTCTACAGAGAAACCCTAGTAATTTCATTGCTTTATTAGAAATTAAATCTATGTGCTCAACAAAACTAAGTTCCCTGTCAAAATATACACCAAGATCTTTTATTATCTCAGGTTTTTCAAGATTGGTATTATCCAGACAATATAAAAAGTCAAAAGGACTAGTTTTTCTGTGAAATGTTAAACTTTTACATTTATCAACATTAAGAGCTAAGTTATTAAATCTACACCAACTAAGGATTAAGCCGTTAGTGATGCAGTAAGAAATAAGAAGCACTCATTTCTTACTACTTACTTTTTACTGTGAACTATTAACATCACGGATAACTGATAGTTTATTTTCCTTGCATCTTACTTCTTAAACCCCACCCACAGAGCTACATGTTGCCAGCAACAATCCCATCCACTGTTGCCGTTACAGAAGTAAAAGTTGAAATAAATTAAACTCTGGGACCAGCAATAACAGGGTGAGGAGAATATGCTTAATTGATTATGGTTAATAAAGTGTCTATTTTATTAGGTGGGTAGGTAAAATAACAAAAGTAATTGTTTTCTTATTTTTCTCTATAAAATTAAAATACTTAATTGTAATTTAGCTAGCTATAAGAATCCTTGTTATAGAAATTGTATATTTCTGAGAAACAATAAAAAAGCAAGTAAGTAAGTGTCACTGGCGACACATTGAAGCTCTGAAAACAGGGCACTACTAACTGGTAACAGCGGACAGTAGCTTCAATGCAAAAGCATACGGCAACGGAAAGTTTATAATTCGACCTTTACTGGTGATTTATACTGGCGCCGTCTACCGTTCGTAGCAGGAATTTATACTGCCGTCGCGTCGGTGCGTTGTTTTAACCTCGAAAACATCGTTTTTGTTGATATTTTCTTGAGTATTAGTTTTTCATACAGCTCACTCAACTGGCTTTCTTCTGTATCACACATTTTAAAAATAAAAAATTAAGTACATAAAAAGGAAACAATCAAAACAAATTGGATAAGTTAGGTTAGAATTCTTGACAAACAAAACAAAAACAACAATAAAAATCAGGTGATCCAACACCGTACTCAACTAAAAAGCCTGTTAACTCCTACCGCTTCAGTGCCCTTTAGCCTATTGTGGCTGTCATTATTATAACCAAATTGACAAGTAAAACACGGATTTTCTGTCAGTTTGGTGTCAATATGGCGCCGATAATAGGCCAAAGGATACTCAAACGAAAATGAGTTAACTGGCTTTTTAGTTGAGAACGGTGTTGGGTTACCATGCTGCAACATGCTTTTCTATTGGCCGGACTACGTGTGGCTACATACGGAAAAAGATAAACTTGGCTCATCTCGGACGGCAGCCAGCGGCGGGTCGACGCAACGACGGCGTGGTATAAATAGAAGTAAAGGGTTCCCATATATTGATGTTTCCCAGCGCCGACGCAGACGGCGGGCGGCCAGTATAATTCAAGCTTCACGGCACGACGACTCCGACGGCCGCTTAACGTCGAGTTTAAAAATGGGGGGTTACAATATAACCCCCCATTGTTTATCATATTTTATTAAAGAACCTAAGGCCTAATCCACTTTATTAAATCATACGTTCATACCTTGGAAGCCTGTGTCGCTTAATTCAAATAATACAGATACTAAGGCGGGAATATCCGCATCCATGTTAATTTTTCCAAAATAAAATAACTTGAAAATTAAAGTTTTTTGGTTATGTTTACATTTTTGGAAGGGGTTGTAAACAAAACACTGAATACAATTTGGTTGTCCTGGGTTCGTTCCTAAATCCGAGCTGCTTTCGTGCCCTGGTCCGATGCCGTGCAGATTATTTTGAATATGGCCACTGCCTTCTTAAATGTAAAAAGCGTTCTATTTGTCACTTCACGTAAATAAAAGAAAGTGATTTTTCTAATATGTAAGGTATTACTATTTTACCAATAATAAAAAACCGTGTTATGACGGTCATTATACCTGAAATAAGCAGTAAACGTCCGTCTTTGATTACGCGCAAAATAAACAACTGCCCCGGGCCAGTATAGTTCCCAGCAAGTGCCTCTACGTAATTACTTAGTTCCAGGTATAACTACCTACCCTCATTTTACATATTGTAGTGAGCAACAGCACAAATAAGCATAAGCACAAAAAATAAAGTTCATATTGGAAACATTTTGGAACGCTTATTTAACACTGTTAATACAGATACTCAGTAATTACTGAGTTTGCGCAGTACCCAAATGTAGGGTTGCCAGGTTTAAAAATATGTTTTGCGGGACATCGTTACCAAATTTCCAGGACAATTGCTTGAAAAACAGGACATTCTCATCACACAATTTTTTTTAATTTGTGGAGAGGTTTCTACATATTTAAGGACGGGAAACAAATTTTTTCTTACATGCTACTTTATATATTTATAAGAACAACAATTTTAAGTACTAAACGTAATAAATAAAAGAAATCTAATAAATTCGCTTCAAACATTTGCTAAAAAACTTATTTTCATCAGCGATAACGATAAGTACTGGTTCCAAAACCATAAAAAAAATTTCAAAAACCTTATTTTTATAATTGAAAAATATATACTGGTTTTAAAACTGGTAATTAGCGTTCGATTTTGCTGATCTCAATAATTTTAAATTATTTTTATTTTTTTTATTAAACTTCTCATCTTGCGGACTAATATGCGATTTTTGTACGAACTTTCGACTATCATGGATATAGAAGAACCTTTCTAGCATAGCCCCGTTCCAATTTTTTTACATATATAATAGCAGCCCTAAAAGAGAATGAATAGAGCTACAAAAAAAATATAGCCGTATCAAAATATCGCAGAGTTTGTAGAAATGCCAGCGAGAGATATTGCGTTGTAATTTTTTGAGGAAAATTTTCACAATTTTAAATTAGTGGATTTTTCAAATTTAACCGTTACTGAGGACGCTACTGAAAAGAAAACTGAACAAACTGTGAAAAGATTAAAAGGCATATTTTAACGTTATTCAAAAAATATACAAAACCACAAAAATGGCAACATATCTATAGGCAAAAAAAATAAAGACCGTGATGCTGCAGATTTAAAAAAAAACAATTATTTCGGTACGCTTTGTGCTAAAAAGGCCACGGGTAGCGTAATCTGTACCAGAATTTTTTGGAATTCAAACCTAAAAACCAGAACAAAAGAAATTAATTTGCAAAGAAGTTGAAAAAGCTGAAATTTTAACATTTTTCGAAAACGATCGTGCCGCTACTATTTTCGTACCACTTATTTTTCAACAAAAACGAATATCTTTTTTATTAAAAATTCAGTTATCGCCCCCCCCCCCCAAGGGATGTAGGCCGAAACTATTTGACTTTTGATTGTAATAAAAGTTTAAACAAACTTACATATTTTTTGAAAATTTTAAAGAAATAAACGGACTAGACGGTTTTTTCACTTGTTAGTAACTGCTTTCGAAATCCCCCTTTATCTTTCAAACTAATCATACGATTTGATTAAAGTAGATCGAGATCTACAACATACCAAAATTTCATTAAATTCTGCAATCAACCAAAATGCTATGTATTCCGTGCGGGGTTCTGAAAAAATGCAGTTTTTTGGTAAAATTCACTCCCGCTGACCACCCCTACTAATAATGATAAGATATTTTTTTTACTTATTGTGGATATGTATTGGTAACAAGTACATGCATATTTAGTTAGGAGTAGTCTCCTTTTTTTTGGGATTGTTATTCAGTGTACATTTTACTCCCTATACTAATATTATGCCCTCTACAATGTTTTAACAGTTTTTGTTTTGACAGATATTTTTACAAAAGTGATACAATTTTTTTGTATTCACACAAATAAGATGTAGATAATTTAGTACTTGAAATAGGTATAAGTACTCAAAATTAAGAATTAAGAACAAAACTTAAAACAAGTATATCTGTGGTTATCAAAATAAGAAAGAATTTATTTTACAGAAAAATATAAATATATCGGCTTGGTAGGAACTAAAATCGCAAACATACAGACAAAATAAGTCAATCGTATCAAAATAAAACAAATACTCAAATTTAAAAAAGGTATCAATTTTATTCAAAAATATCATCATCATGTGAAACGCTGCTAGATTCGCAGCTATCACTTTGAGAAATTTCATCTGGGTCGACCTCCATTAAATCCGGGGGGCCCATGTCACTCTTGGGTACCCATGTCATCCGTGGGGGTCCATGTCACTTGATCGACTGCTGCAGAGTCTCTGGAGTCGACTAGTCGCTGTTTCAGGGCTTGGGTAGTGCCGGGCTACTCCTTCAGCTGTGAGGCAGCATCGCTATCCCGACCAACTGGGCATGATTTTTTTTTTGTTTTAAACTCTAGCAATTTTAAACGTCAAAAGTATTATTTTTATTACAAAAGTAACTCTATGTCATGAGGTGCAAATAATTCATTGAAGGGTGTTGGTTGGAGAAATTTACTATCTTTTCCTCTTTGGATTATGTTGCTTTTTTTTGTTCTATGAACCTACTTATATTTTTTGTGATGTGAACATCGAAACTCAACATCGATAGTGAAAAAACATCGATGTTTCTGAACATCGATGTTTTTGAACATCATTGTTTTTTTTACTTTTTTTAGAGAGTATTCCGTTGTTGAAAGAAACTGTTTTATTTGAGAATTATTATTAGTTTTAAACAATACTTATAATACTGTAACGAGCCCTGTTTTTTACCTTGACCGAGTACCGAGTACTCGGCTAAAGGTGACGACCGATTACCTAGTACTCGGCTGCCAAGTAGTGGAATTGTCGTTTTTTTAATAGTCTTAACTGTTATCATATCGTCATAATAATATTATATTTTATACATAATATAACAGTGGCGCTTCCAGGGGGGGGGCGATCGCCCTCCCCCTGTTTTCGAGAATTTATTTTAAAAATCACCGGTTTTTCATAAAAACAGTAATATTTTTGAGTTTTTCAAAAATTTTCGTATTCGGTGTGTGAGTTGAAAATTAATTTTAAGACTTTTGTATAAAACTTTTTCTTCGCTTTTACAAAATTTTGCCCTCACGCCTCCCCCCCCCCTTTTGGGAAAGCTGCGACCACCACTGAATATAAATATATAATTTGAAATAGATAAATGGATTGTTTATATTCTCTACTTTACTCGGCCGAGTTAGACCAAGTACCGAGTACATATTACTCGGTTAAAATTCTGACCGAGCACCGAAGCATGCAAATAAGAGATTTATAATAATAATCGGTACATTACAAAAGCTATTAAATATCTACGCTAACAACCCACAAAAAATATGAGTAGTACATTCAAAACAAACTATATATTATATATATATCATTGGATTAGATTAGGTAGCGACACCTATTGGCGGCAAAGCCGACCGACATCTCAAAAATAAGTACATTTTTTTGGATCGATGTTCGATGTTCCGATGTTTAAAAGAAGTTGAACAAAAAACATCGATGTTCTTCAAACATCGATGTTTTGTGCCCATCACTAGTCAATGGTATTTTTAAGGTATAAATGTTTTTTTTCTAACCCTTCGTCTAGGACCATTGCTGTACCAACACTAGTTTTTTTATATATTGTTTAATATATTAATACATTTGTTGAACTTTTGTGTTTCAACGTACAAACCCTCCTAACTTTATAATATCAAGCACCTATTTTCTTAAAAACTTAATGGTTTGAAGTCAATAATACTTAACAAAGTCACCCCAGTACTACCAAAGAGGCTCGATGAACCCAGAACATGGGGTGGTTATAACCCTATGTTGACTGTAATGTATAATGTACATTACTTTAAAATGTCCTGTCCTCGCAGGGGAGGTGGCAATGACATCTCTTTAGATGACAATATAATTAAACTTAAAGCTTCTTGTGGCCACTTTGCCCAAATCGTTTTCTTAGCTTTTCTCTTACTTGATTTGCAAATGACATAAGTCATTTTGTTTGAAATTTTTGAAATCGGCATCCCTAAATTAGTATTAATTGATATACCGCATGACATCAATGCTATTCTCAAACAAGAATGGAAAAATAACTCTTTTAACTAGAATTGGGCCGCCATCTTAAATATTAAACGTCAAATCGAATTTATTAAAAATGGTAGCAAAAATCAGCTCAATCTTAACAATGTCCACTATGAAAAATAATTAAAATAAAATTTCGTTTATAGGTTAATTAGGTCTCTTTTATTTTTGACATATTAGGTGCCATCTTTGTATCGAATAAAAAACTTAAACTTTTTTTATTGTTAGGTCAAAGAACCGGTCGGTACTTTTATCTAAGGATCATAACTTAACACGTAAACAAAATATCAAATAAAAATCAAATTTTTTAAATATGGCGACAATTTTGTTTTGAGCCCACAGATGTCAACTTTTGTGAGTGACAAGTGACCGCATTAATAAAAGTCGAGTCCTTTTGATGAAATTTCTTTAAAAACTTTGTCAGCCGCCATCTTGGTTTCTGAAGGCGGAAAATGGAAGATGCTCAACTGGAAATTTAGCTTTTGGTATATTAGGTATTACTGTGCCCAATAAAAAGAAAGGTTCGTGGCATATCGGACACACATTTTGCTTTTCAATTCATTGCGACCAGGCCTCCAAGATCTAATGGATAGTCCAGAAACCTACAGGCCTGTTTCATCCTTGTTCGTAATCATCAGGGTAACATAGGACTGTACCTGACGTATGAAGCATTTAAACAACTTTCGTCGTCAAACATCGCGGGACGTTGGATGGCTATATGTAGCGCGCCGCCTATCGGAATAAAGCGAAAAACAAAACGTTAAAGAATGCAAATATCAATAAGAATGAAATTTGCTAGCAGGACAACAAAAAGAAACCTGCGAAACGGTACCGTTTACTGAAAGAAGACCGTTCAAGTTCGCAGCAATTCCACCCCCAATTGGAGTTTATACTACGTCGCCTTATATTAAGGCTCAGCAACAATCACTCCGGAGGGGGCTTGTGCCCAATATTAAAAAAATACCCTTTTTGCAGCTTTCTTTGGAAAATCCCTACGAATATACTCCACTAAGAGCGGTGCAGTACTATCGAAAAGCCGTCATTTTGAGCGCGAGCGTAAGTTTTGAGCTCGTCGATTCAAAAAATAACACTCCCGCCAATTACCGCCAAAAGAAAAAAACTCTAGATATATATATTTTTTGTAATAATTTTTTCTTATTTAACGCATTAGTTTTGAAAAAATATTAGAAACCCCTTACCTGGTGGTAAACTGTAAATATCAAATAAATTTCCTTCTATAAAGGTACAAACACAACTAAGTTGAGTTGCTTGAGTTAACTCGCTATTGAGAAACCGGCCCTTAGTGGACAAAACAGTGCATTGTCGATCCTTTAATGATCCGCCTTTCCTAAGTATTTTGTTAACCAGATTTTGCACTTCTTTTTGTTTAGCCAGATTCATTTGATCGTCTTGGTGCTTTTCTAATCAGAGAATCATTAGTATTAATTACTACGTGTTAGACAATCATCGAGCGAGCATGCTGGTATCTTGATTTCCAAATAAAGGAGTCTGATTTTGGAAAAATCCTCGTACAAGTTGATTTTTTAATCTAGGGGGACACACACATCTTGAAATTTTTGTAGGACGGTACTTTTATCTAAGGATTATTACTTAACACGTAAACAAAATATCACAGAAAAAACAAATTTTTTAAAAATGGCGGCCATTTTGTTTTGAACCGACCGATGTCAACTTTTTTTATATTTTTAGATCAAGTGTCCGCTTTAATAAAAGTCGAGTCCTTTTGATGAAATTTCTTCAAAAACGAAAAAAACACATGTTTTCTTAACTTTGACAGCCGCCATCTTGGTTTCTGGAGGCGGAAAATGGAAGATCCTCAATTGGATATTTTTGGTATATTAGTATTACTGCGCCCAATATAAAAAAATACCCTTTTTGCAGCTTTCTTTCGAAAATCCCTACGAATTTACTTCACTAAGAGCGGTCCAGTACTATCGAAAAGCCGTCATTTTGAGCCCGTCGATTCAAAAAATAACACTCCCGCCAATTACCGCCAAAAGAAAAAACTCGAGATATATATATTTTTTAAAATATTTTTTCTTATTTAACGCATTAGTTTTGAAAAAATATTAGAAACCCCTTACCTGGTTGAAAACTGTAAATAATAAATAAATTTCCTTCTATAAAGGTACAAACACAACTAATAATTTTTCTATAAATAAGACACATAAAATAGGTATTGCAGAACTCTGGATTTGCGGCAGCAAAAAATGGAGTCTGGCGGCTTATCAATTTAAAAAAAATTGTTTTTATATAGTTTGGATTTTATTTTTGCTAAAAGATCAACTTAATTTTTCGACTTTACATCGCGTTTTTTACATTCTGTCCCAATGTGCGTCCTAGACTCGCCTGAGTATTGTGGAAACCAATATGATCCTGCGCTTATTGTAGTGTCTTCAATTCCGGGTTATGGATAGCTGTCTTTTTTTGTCACGTCGTTAAATTTCCTTTAGTCGACAGAGAATTCCTGTCTTTCTTAGGGTCGAGGAGTAAACTTATACAAACAACCCCAAAACGTCCTAGACTCGTCTGAATATTGTAGAAACTAATATGATCCTGCACTGCACGTATTTAGAGTCCAATTTTGGAAAAATCCTCGGCCCAAGGGGACACTTTTTGACTGACTTTTGAAAATGTTTGTAGCACGCCCTTCGAGGGGTAAACTTTACACTCTATTTTGATTGGGGTAAGTGGGTCGAGTGATAACTTATATTTCGAAAGTCTTTTAAATGCCTCCCCAAAAGTATTAAAATTTTAAAAATCTAGCGATTAGTTTTCGAGATATTCACATTTAAATTGGGATGGACCATAACAATGCATTTTTTACGAAACCAAAATTTGATTTTTAAGAAATTCATAGATTCTTAACAAGTAATCGGACTGATTTGCGAAAGATGACATTATCTACAGCAGTATATAAGTGCGTGAAAGATAAGGATAGCGAAACACAGCCGTATTTAACAGCGATTTTTTGAATATTTTTTACCTTTTTAAAACTATATCCGTTGCGCGTTGTCATTTTTGTAAAATTATCTTTTTGGTTGAGATTGCGGCCCAAATAACATTTAAAGTCAAACTTTACTTAAAATATACCTACTATGTACCGCAGTAGGTATATTTTAAGTTAAAGTTTGGTCTTAAATGTTAGTTGGGGGGAAACGGTTTGTGTGCGCATCAGACAATATGATCCGCTATCAATGACGTCATCCTAAAATGCCGAATACTGTGTGACTTAACCTCAATTTTCCCAATCGTATTTCAAATTCTGTCGCTCCCAGGGGGAAAAGCGGATACGTGCGTTCACCTGCTCAAAAGTAGGCGTAAGAAAGTGTAGGAAGGTTATTCCTTCGATACACAGCAATCGGGTGAGGTTCGGCCGTGGTCGGATAGGTTTCGGTTAACTCGTGATATCTTCAACGCCTGTTACTATACCTATAGTCGATATCAGGAAGGTGGCCGTGCGACCTTTCCTACGAAATTCAAGAATCAGCCCCCAAGGAACTGACCGTTTCTGGTGGTAAGGAGTTGTAGTCTTGGTGCTGTGGAATAGTCTGTAATATTTTTAATGTAGAACCAGGCAAAGCTAAAACTAAGGCCTGCGCCTTTTTATTATTTTTCCACTCATTTGCGATTGCGGTTTCTGCAAATTATTAAGGTCTATAAGTTTTCTACAAGAACTGGTGATTTCTCTAAATTCTTTTTAAAAGCCTATTTTGTTATATCAAATCCAGTCCTGTGGTCCGATTTTTCCTATAATTTCTGGTATTCCAGAAAAACTTCGAGCATGAAATTCCTTTACTGGGGCTTTCCCATAAAAAAAATATTACCCTTTTTAATGTACCTGAACATGGAGTTCAAAAGAAGACCACTTAAATATTTTTTTCTCCAAAAAAGTTAGGTTTTCTATGTGAAAATAAATGTTTTTAACTATCGTAGCCTTAGCAATTACCAAAACGCTAGTCACGTTATCAGACGCTTGGTCGATTGTAAATTACCGCATTTACCGGGCTGCTGTAAAAATAAAGTAGATGGTTTTATGTTTGTTTTACTCATCAGTCTTTTCGCGAATTTGTGATTAATTTTGTGTTTACTTTGAAAAGATTGTTGTTTTCAAATTTCAAAAGTTTTTACTGCTGATTTAATTTGTAAACTTTACGCTGGCGTTTGGGTCCGCCGCATTGCATTGCACTATTTTATATACAGGGTGGATTCTTTAAACGGAACGGTGCTTCTAGCGGGTTAGAATTTGTTTGAATAAAAAAATCCAAAAACACGTCAACTGAGATTTTTAATTTTTTAAAATCTGGTATCATTACAAGCAAAAGCTGACATATAGCCTGATTTTATAAAAATTATGAATTTGAAATTTTTAGTACCCTTTAATGTAGAAAAATATATAAAATATATTAAACTTAAGCACTTTGGCTTCTGTGAAAAAAGAAACTAACAAAAAATGGAGGAAAAACGAGTTTGAATAACTAAAAGTTTTTATTTACAAACTAAATGTAGAAAAAGAAATATAAAAAATATATATTTTCTTAAATTTTCGCTAAAAAGTATTTTACTTAGGAAAATTTAAAATTTACGCACTTATATACTGCTGTGCTGATAATGTGATCTCTCTGTCTCGCTACATTTTTAACATTTTAATACTTTTGGGGAGGCATTTAAAAGACTTTCCAAATAAGTTATCACTCGATCCCTATCCCTATCAAAATATAATGTAAACCCCTCAGAGGGCGTGCTACAAAAAGTGTCCCCTTGGTCCTAGGATTTTTCCAAAATTGGAATACATGCCGCGCAGGATCATATTGGTTTCTATTATACTCAGACGAGTCTAGGACGTTACGGCGTTGTTTGTATAAGTTTACTCCTCGAAGGGGGCGCGTACTTTAAGATATGTGTGTCCCCCTAGAATAAAAATTCTACTTGTGCGAGGATTTTTCCAAAATCAGACTCTAAATAAGTGAAAAAGCCCCTGTTTCCTTTTCGTTCGAACACAACTGTATGTAAGAAGGTCATAGTAAAAGCCCAACCATACTTCATTATTTGGAAATTAAGATACCAGCATGCTCGCCGAATGATTATTTAACACTTACTAATTAATAGTAATGATTGTCTGATCAGAAGAGCACCAAGACGATCAAATGACTCTGCCTAAACAAAAAGAAGTGCAAAATAAAATCTAGTTAACAAAATACTTAGTAAAGGCAAATCATCAAAAGATCGACAAGGCCCTGTTGTTTTGTCCACTAAGGACAGGAATTCTCTGTTGACTACAGGAAATTTAACGACGTGACAAAAGAAGACAGCTATCTATAACCCGGAATTGAAGACACTTCGACTACAAAATATTTTGACTAGGAGAATTTCAAGACGATCTGACACTCTGTAAAGATATTATAATTTTTCTGTCATTGCTGGTTTTGAAATTTGGGACTGGGGTAAATAATCGGATCGGATTGACGTCGTCCATTTTGGCATTGTGTCGGCATCGGCAGTTGAACGTGGGCCAATGTTGGAATTCCATTGTCGATCATTCGCAAATATCAAATAAAATAAATGAGTAACATTTCTCTCACTCTTCCCATGCAAAATATCTACTTATACCAGTATAATTTTCAACTAGATATGTGTGTGGCTCGTGCGAGTCTAAGGTGTGCTATTCTGTATTAGAGGTTAGGTCATGGTTTAATACTTTCTCTATATGGTTTAGGATACTTAGGTGGGGTTTAAATTTAGTTTCTGAATACCAAAGCATATTACTTATATTACTACTGCTGCTGCTCTTATTGTGCATAGATTTTTTAGTTTTCGTAGTTTCCGGATATAGATTTTGCCACTACGGCAATTTATCTGCGGCCCCACGTCGACCGACGGCGGCCTAAAATGCTGATGGTTCGATGTACATACTGACATCGTCCTATGCGTTGAGTGCTGCGGCGACTGACATATGTCCGACATCGACCTGCGTCGACTGTGTTTGCTGGGAATAGTTTTTTAGATGTGACAAAACAAATCTGAAAACGTCAGATCAACGAACTGACATCAGGCTGACGAAGGTCTGAAAGAACGCTAGGGCTGACATATGCAAACGACACAGTTGTGCCGTCAGTCAGGCGGTGACAAAACATATGTGACACTGACAGCTATTAACGAGTAGCGACTACTTTTGATAAAAAAGTGAACCACTAGTGAGCCAGTGGTGCAATTTTTGTATTCTTTTGGGAACACTAGTGCCATGTTCTTGTGTTCTTTTGGGCAACTGACAAATCCAGTGTTGCTCTCAGTGCACACGATGAGGAAGAATTTTATGCTTGTGTGGCATGGAGACGACATCCCGAAAATATTTTTTTTTTTGAAAATGTCGTAACATTAGATTTTTTTTAATTTAATTTTTTGTATATACTAGTTGTGTGAGTTTATCCTTGGTAAAAAAGGTAAAAATAATAAATCGTTCCTCGTAAGTAAATTTGAAAGAAAACATAACCTAATTCTACTGCATATTTTTGAATTGCGTATTCACTTGTGAATATCAGTGCGCCAGTGTATTCTATTGAAGCTGCTCTGGGTCAAATTTTTGACAGCACCAAAATAATTACGGTGCAACACGAGTGGTGCACTAATCTTCTCAAAAGAATTCGCTATAAACTTAGGTAAGGAAATAGGTGTAAAGGCCTATTTACGCTGGCCAAGCTAGCAATTAAGTAAGCAGGAAATTGACAGTTGTACAGGGTGGTCCAAATTCTAGGGTCCTCTATAGCTTTGGGCTGTTGCAGCATGGTTAGCCCAAAACTAATATACATGTTACGGGCTCGATTTTCAAGAGAAGTCGAAAACTAAAAACCGCATTGCGATATGTCAAAACGTTTCTGAGCTACAGGGTGATTCTCAAAAATGTGCGTTTCTAAAAACCCTCTACAACTTTTTTATTTGTAAAGATAGAGATTTTCATTAAAAACATTTTTTGAAGATTTTTTTAAGGACAAATCTATCTGTTTTACCGATTTTGTCTTAAAAGCCTTTAGTTCAGGAGATATAACACAAAGTTACATTTTTTTAATGGAATACCCCAATTTTTTTAAAAAAATTAGTTTTGTAATTAAATTTCCTGTTAAACGATGTGTCATACACCTATTTTTATTAAGTAGTTAAACAGATATCTGCAATTTTTAATAATTACCATAGTAGGCTGTATTTAACTCTGACCTATGCAGTTTTAGGGTATCTATCTAGGTAGCTATGATCAAATAGAAACAATTGCCATGATAAACGAGCCCAAGTGTCAAAAGTGGCGTCTTCGTCAAAATATAAAAATGTTTGAAAACTTTGAAAAGTACGACATGATAAAATGTTATATTGAAAGTAACGAAAATCGACAGACGGCGTTAAATCTATATTTCCAGAGATATCCGGAAAGAAGGAAACCTAGCTTTAAAATATTTTTGAAGTTAAAACGTCATCTACAAGAATACGGATCCTTTACAAAACCGCGGCCTAAGACGTATAGAAGCCTAGCCAGAGATAGAGAGTTGGAAGAACTAACGGTTCTAGGAGAAATAGAAATTAACCCGAATACTTCCACCAGGGCTATGGAGAGAAACACTCGAATTCCACGCAGCAATGCTCTTCGGGTGCTTAAAAAACACAAGTTTAGGCCCTATCGACCCCGACGGGTGCACCAATTACGGCAACAAGATTTTGCTCCAAGACGTGCATTTTGCAGGTGGTACCTAAATAAAAGCCAAAAAGACCCCGATTTTTCCAGAAAAGTTATTTGGACGGATGAGGCAACGATTTCTAGTGATTGAATATTCACCAGATATAACCGCTATTACTGGAAACAGCAAAATCCCCATATTATGGTGGAACAAGCGAACCAGGGAAGGTTCAGTTTTAAGGTATGGGTAGGCATCTACAGAGGACAAATTATTGGGCCATATATTTTTGATGGAAATTTAAATGCCGAAAGATACCAACAAATTTTAGAAGAGCAGGTGATTCCGTTTATCGACAATTTGCCACTTCAGCAAAATAATGAGCTATACTTTCAACATGACAATGCACGAGACATTACTAATTTGCTAAATATTGTGTTTTCCGAAAACTGGATCGGAAATAAAGGTCCTATATATTGGCCTCCCAGGTCTCCAGACCTGACCCCTTGCGACTTCTTTTTGTGGGGGAGAGTCAAAGACCTTGTATTTCGAAATCGCCAAACGGAATTGGAAGAGGCACTTCGTACTGCATTCAAGCAGCTTCGTGCGGTAGAACTTCTTAATGCAGAAAATAGCGTCAAGGGAAAATGTAGGATATGTTTACAAGAAAACGGCCGTCAATTTGACCATTTGGTTTAGAATTAAAGAAAATTGTTAGATGTAGATTTTAGGTGTTACATAGTTTAATTAATAAAAATTTTAAATAAAAACTTTTGATAATTTTATTTTTGTTTATTATTTTAGGGTTGGTAATTATAATAAACTAGAAGTTAAAGTTCGAGGTTGCTGTGTCCCCTCGTGTCGTAGTCAACTTGATTTTGTATGAAAAAAAAACAATAAGATTTTATTTACACATTTTGGGCGCGCACAGCGCCACTATGGTAAATATCAAAATATGCAAATATCTTTTAAACTATTTAATAAAAATAGGTCTATGGCACATCGTTCGACAGAAAATTTTATTGGAAAACTGATTTTTTAGAAAAATTTGGGGTATCCCATTTAAAGAAATATAACTTTGTGTGATATCTCCGGAACTAAAGCCTTTAAGAGAAAATCGGTGAAACAGGTAGATTTCTCTTTAAAAAATCTTTAAAAGATGTTTTTAATGAAAATCTCTATCTTTGCAAATAAAAAAGTTGTAGAGGGATTTTACAAACGCACATTTTTGAGAATCACCCTGTAGCTCAGAAACGCTTTGACATATAGCAATTCGGTTTTTAGTTTTCGACTTCTCTTGAAAATCGAGCCCGTAACATGTATATTAGTTTTGGGCTAACTATGCTGCACCCTGTACATGGGAAATTGTACTTCTGCTTGACATATGACATTTGCGAGTTTAAACGATTGTGTGTGTGTTCCCATATGAGGAACTTTTCCGACTTGCTTGCTTGCTTACCAGCGTAAATCCGCCTTAAGGCTACGACTATACCCAACTACTTTCCTTGTAAAGTTGGTTGCCTGAAATATTTTTTGAGCGTTGTTGGAGAAGTGCAACTTTAAAAAAAAATTCTACCTAACCAAGAGGTTTTTGGAAAAATAAAAAATATATATTGGATAACTCTCTCGAAGGTACATAATTCCACTGGCGCACCCAAGAATATTCTTCGGGAGTGGGGGGGGGGGTTAAGGATAAATACTAAAAAAAACTTAATGTGAAGTAAAAATGTGACCATAATCAGGCTTCTCGGAGGTGGGGGGGGGGGTTATCTCCAAACCCCCCCCTCGGTGCACCAGTGATAATTCTGCTGCTTTTCAAAAATGTGGAATATCCCTATTTTTTCTTTGATGGTCGCTAATGCGTAACATAAAAAAAATACAGAAAATAGTTGGGTTTTTCACTCGCGGTTTTTCATGTGATCTAGCGGACGCCCACGGTTTATCAGAAAGTTCCATTATAAAATCATTCACTATACCATCCGAACCTTATTTCTCAAACCCATTCAATAACAGATTCTAAATTTATAAGACCCGTTCTTAATCAAACCATTGTTTATCAAACTCATTCAACATCAAACCCGAAAAATTCGCATTCGCGAATACCACATGAGCCGGAGGCGTACACGCAGGTGGCGCAGCGGCGAGGCCTTTTGATGCATTTGTCGCTGTTACGCGCGCATACTTACAGGTTGCGTTCAATAGTTTGTGTATAGATGTCACTTGCATTTATGTGTTATTGGCGAATGCGCAATCAACTTATCAAAAATTTTATGATAAATTACGGGTTTTACGAATTCCGGGTTTGATATTGGATGAGTTTGATGAACAATGGTTCTATTAAAAACGGGTCTGTTAAATTTAGAATTTGTTATTGAATGGATTTGATTAGACGCCCTCTATACATTTGACAGTTGTTGTTTTACCAGAGGTGGGCAACTCATATTGCCCTCTCTTTCCAGTTTTTTTCATATTTGCATGTAAAACGGATTTTATGAAATGGACAGATGTTTTGTTGTCTCTTTTTATAATTTCCCCAGACATTTTTTGAAAGATTGATTTTTCTTGGTTGATAAAATATGTCAAGCTTTGACAAAAAAAAAATCAAAAACAAACAGTAAATACACATACATTAAAAATGTAAATAATTGGTAAAATATAAAGACTCCTATGGTTTATATCTTTGTTACTCTTTTTCTTACAATAAACCATGGAGACATAATGTGTTTTATTAACGAAGTACATGGTAAATGCGTATGTTTGTAACTACTGCGTGTAGCTCACTTACCTCGCAAATTCGGCTATTTTTATTAATTTTCCAGCATGGTAAATAAATGTTTTCTTTTCACTTTTCCTGAGTTTCTTTCTCCGTTGGATACAGTAAAATTCTATTTTTAAATCTGACGTTTCTTAATCAAAAATCTGACAGTGACAAAGTTATTTATTGTCAGGGGTTACCAACTATCATTGCCAACACACAATTTCAAAAATTTCCATAGCAACTGTCAAATCCAGTTGCTCACCTCTGGTAAAACAATAACAGTCAAAAATCGTATACAGGGCCTCTGGGTTTGATGAAATAAGGTTCGGATAAATAATTGGTTTGACGAATTCCAGTTTCTATGGTGAATCGTTCTTACGATGATTTTTTTAATTAAATACAATCTAGCTAATAGAGACCTTTTGCAGCTATAATTTTGATACCTTTTTACTTTGTCGCTTATTACGGGCATGCGCAGTTACGCGGTAATAACGGAATTCCTTACTAACCGATAAAGTTTGACGTTACCTGCGGGAGAATACCGTATCCCTTATAATTGACATGGTTGCCGACAGTAAAACTTTAAATAGAAAAGCAAAATGTTGAAATGGATTTTTGAACGCAAATATGTTCTTTATTCTTTTTAATTGTAAAGATAAGTGTCAATTTTTGTTTAATCATTTTCTTTGGCTAGAATTTCCTAAGAAATGTAAAACATTGATTTGCACTGGCAACTGTGACAAGTGATTTCGATCTGTTTATCATAACCTTCCTTTTCTTTGTTGTGTTTTCGAGTTTTTAAAGATTATTAATAATTAAAATTCAATATATATATAATATTATCTTCCACTGTACAGGGAACATAGTGTCATTAGAGCCATCTCTACATACTAGGAAGAAACTATTAAGCAGTTTTAAAATCTTAAGGTGACGTAATCGGACTATCGTCGGTTGCCGATTCTGGACCAATCAAACAAAATTCCAATCGGACCATCGTCGGCCTTAAAGCAGATAAAGTGGTCGTCGGCATAAAGTCGACTATAGTAAATCGGACCATCGTCAGTTGCCTATTCCCGACCGATTATAGAAAGTTCCAATCGGACGATCATCGGCCCTAAAGCAGATAAGGTTTGCGTTGGCATAATGTCGACTATAGTAAATCGGGCCTTCGTCAGTTGCCGATTCTCGTCAGATTAAACAAAGTTCCAATCGGACCGTCGTCGGCAATAAAGCAGATAAAGTAGGCGTCGGCATAAAGTCGACTATAGTAAATCGGGTCATCGTCAGTTGCCGATTCTCGACCGATTAAAGAAAGTTCCTATAGGACCATCATCGGCCCTAAAGCAGATAAGGTTTGCGTCGGCATAAAGTCGACTATAGTAAATCTGGCCATCGTCAGTTATCGATTTTCGACCGATTAAATAAAGTTCCAATGGGACCATCGTCGGTCCTAAAGTGGTGTCGGCATAAAGTTGACTGTAGTAATGTGGACCTCCGTCAGTTGCCGATTATTGACCGAAAACTGAAAATCGCAATCTGACCAACATCGGGCCAGAGTGTAGTCGCCGATGACGACACACTGATTTGTGTTTGCTGGGATATCTGTCAACGATAACTATATCAAGGATATAGTTATGTTTTATGGGCAGAGGGGTGTAGGGGGAGCATTTTCTGGTAAGCTTGATCTCTCTCAGACCGATGCAATTAAAAGAAGAGGACAATAGTAAATATAGTAAGCACACAAAAAATTGCTATAGGTGAAAGTGCTACAAAGAGAAGGGGTTCGCAACTGCATTGCGTAGATAACAGTTTATTTAAAAATCGTACCCGGCTTGTAGTACTCCCATAAAAAGTTTGTTTTTAAGGAAAACATGGCAATTCCCAACGTCAATGAGTGTCGAGTTCCAGAAAAACTAGAATAATAAAATTTGGCCGGCTCAAGACAAATTGTTCCTATTATTTTTTACCGATTGTCCGTTTTTCTTAAAGATTTTTTTCTTGAGATTTCTATAAAATGAAACAAAAACAAATGCCATGACGCACGATTATAAACTGAGAGCAAATACTTTACTTGTTTACACAACAAGAATATTTTCAAAATCGAAAACTAACAGCGAATCCGAAGTACACCACTAGTGCCCCACTGGTGCAATTTTTGTATTCTTTTGGGAAAACTAGTGCAAGTTTTTGTGTTCTATTGAGTAACTGATAAACCCTGTGATGCACTTAATTTTTGACATTTTGTGCTTTGTGGCAAGGAGAACTCTGTCAAAAAAACCACTTCAAAACTCTCAAAAACTGATCAAGTCTTGTTTTGAATAAACTTGACCTGTCAAAAATGTATGCCACATGAAAACTGACAAATTCTTATGATGTTTCATGAGAATCATTTTCAAATAATTTCTGACTATTGAAAAAGTCTAGAAAAAGGGACGTTTTTAAAAGATTTTACAAGATTTCATGAGAAATAGGGTAAAGGGTTGTGAAGATTTGACAAAAATTAGATAAGTATTAACCTATAGATTATATAAGTATTGAAGTGTAGAAAATAGGCAAGCACCAACCAGATTTGACAAGCATGATGAGAATTTAAAAGATTTTATGAGTGTCTTAAACATAAATTAAAAAGAATATATATATAATAAAGATTTAACTATCAAGATATTTTAAGAGATTTCGTAAGTTTATATCAGACACAGGAGATTTCATGAGATTTATAGCAAGCAGGATTTTGATGAGATTTTAAAAGTACATATGAAGGGATGTTTTTACAAGATTTTATGAGAACTCAAGTGAAGAGGTGTGTCAAGTGTAGAAAATAGACGCAACAACAAGCAAATTTTTCAGGTAGAATGGAAAAGATTTTAGGAGTAGCTATATAAAAGTAAATTAAAGAAAAGTAAATTAAGAAAAATTTAAAATAGTTATAAAACAAGGAATAGAAAGGAATAGAAAAACTGCTGAAAAAATGTAAACTTGTCAAAACCACTAAAACCTTGTCAACTTGTTTTTCTTAAAATCAGCTCAAAACTGCTAAAAACTTTTAAAAAGCTTTTAAAAACTACTGAAAACATGTGTATTCTCATAAATCCTTGTGAAATCTTACTAAATTGTATTTAAATTTTTGTTAAAATCTGCTCAAAACTTAACAAAACCAGTGGAAGCAGAGCCTTTAAAATACTGGTGAAATCGTATCAACTCTTCTCATAAATTATTTTAAAACTTTTCAAAACTCCTAGAAAAGAAAAGAAAAAAAAAGAAATGTTTGACGAGTTTGAGATTTCACCAGAAAGTGGTGTTTCATAATTTTGATAATTTAATTTTTTTCGAATCATAAACCAAAATAAACAACTCACCAGCCAACCAAACTAAAAATAATATTTAAATATTAAACTTTATTCACAAGGAATCACATAGGATCCCAAGTAACACAGCGTGCTGTAAATAAGCTGGGATAACGTTTCCGCAGCAAAAAATATAACAATAATGCGTTTGCTTGTCGTTTTGAAAACGTCATGAAAATGTTGTCACAGCTATTTTGAGAAATATTTTTTGCCTGTGAAAACTTCTACGGGAGTTGAAAATACAGTATTTTTGTACATGAAAGCAACCCAGCAAACACAAATCATCGGCACTGAATCGGGCCAATGTCTACAGTGTGTCGGCATCGGCGACTACACTCTGGCCCGATGTTAGACAGATTGCGATTTTCAGTTTTCGATCAATAATCGGCAACTGACGGAGGTCCACATTACTACAGTCAACTTTATGCCGACACCACTTTAGGACCGACGATGGTCCGATTGAAACTTTGTTTAATCGGTCGAAAATCGGCAACTGACGATGGCCCGATTTACTATAGTCGACATTATGCCAACGCAAACCTTATCTGCTCTAGGGCCGATGATGGTCCGATTGGAACTTTCTTTAATCGGTCGAGAATCGGCAACTGACAATGGCCCGGTTTACTATAGTCGACTTTATGCCGACGCCCACTTTATCTGCTTTAGGGCCGACGACAGTCCGATTGGAACTTTGTTTAATCGGACGAGAATCGGCAACTGACGATAGCCCAACTTACTATAGTCGACACTATGCCAATGCATCCTTCTCTGCTTTAGGGCCGATGATGGTCCGATTGGAACTTTGTTTGTTCGGTCGAGAATCGGCAACTGACGATAACCCGATTTACTATAGTCTACTTTATGCCGACGAGCACTTTATCTGCTTTAGGGCCGACGATGGTTCGATTCGAACTTCATTTGATTGGTCGAGAATCGGCAACCGACGATGGTCCGATTACGTCACCTTAAAATTTTTAAACTGCTTAATAGTTTCTTCCTAGTATGTAGAGATGGCGATAATGTCACTATATTCCCTGTACAGTGGAAGATAATATTGTATATATAATGAGCAAAATATTTCAACTTCTCTACAAGAATCGCCTGTTTTGCCACTTAAACCAGCCCGACTGGTTAAGCACCCGCATTATCGAAACTTTGTAGTTTGCCAATATCGGGCCGCTTTAAGCTACCACCGACGGACCTCGAACCAAAATCTGAAAATCGCATATCATTAGCTGCTTCACTTCTAAAGTTATAATTTTTTTTTATTTATTTTAAAGAACGTTTTTGCAGCGTTGACTTGATTTTAAAATCTATATTGTCGAAGCTGTGTTACTTGGGACATTTCCGTGGGTATATCCTCTGTGATAAATCTTCAGAATGCATAATTATTGTAGTGTGACCATCAACATTAATAATAAAACAATAGTTAAGCAGTTATTATGATGAGAATGTACCTTCTGCATATTAATAACTGGAAATTTTTTTCTGGATTAATAAGTGGAAATCATTGGAAATCGCATGACGTGTGTAAAAAATTTCCACGGAAATCGCATCTTTTATCTTTATATTAGATTTTCTAATATTTTAAATAAAATTTGTCCTCTGATGCAAATATGCCTTTTCACTCGGTATATTCCCAGCAAACACAAATCATCGGCACTGAATCGGGCCAATATCGACAACGTCGGCAGTGTGTCGGCATCGCCGACTACACTCTGGCCTGATGTTGGTTAGATTATGATTTTCAGTTTTCGGTCAATAATCGGCAACTGACGGAGGTCCGCATTACTACAGTCGACTTTATGCCGACACCACTTTAGGACCGACGATTGTCCGATTCGAACTTTGTTTAACCGGTCGAAAATCGGCAACTGATGATGGCTCGATTTACTATAGTCGACTTTATGGGCCGACGACAACGGTCCCATTGGAACTTTGTTTAATTGAACGAGAATCGGCAACTGACGATGGCCCGATTTACTATAATCTACATTATGCTAACGCAAACCTTATCCACTTTAGGGCCGATGATGGTCTGATAGGACCTTTTTTAATCGGTCGAGAATCGGCAATTTACGACGGCCCGATTTACTATAGTCGACTTTATGCCGACGCCAACTTTATCTGCTTTAGGGCCGACGACGGCCCGATTGGAACTTTGTTTAATCGGACGAGAATCGGCAACTGACGATGTCCCGATTTACTATAGTCAACATTATGCCAACGCAAACGTTATCTGCTTTAGGGCCGATGATGGTCCGATTGGAACTTTCTTTAATCAGTTGATAATCGGCAACTGACGAGGGCCCAATTGACTATAGTCGACTTTATGCCGACGCCTACTTTATCTGCTTTAGGGCCGACGACGGTCCGATTGGAACTTTGTTTAATTGGACGAGAATCGGTAACTGATGAGGGCCCGATTTACTATAGTCGTCATTATGCTAATGCAAACCTTACTGCTTTAGGGCCGATGATGGTCTGATTGGAACTTTGTTTAATCGGACGAGAATCGGCAACTGACGATGGCCCGATTGACTATAGTCGACATTATGCCAATGCAAACCTTATCTGCTTTAGGGCCGATGATGGTCCGATTGAAACTTTGTTTAATCGGTCGAGAATCGGCAACTGATGATGGCCCGATTTACTATAGTCGACTTTATGCCGACGACCACTTTATCTGCTTTAGGGCCGACGATGGTCCGATTGGAACTTTGTTTTATTGGTCGAGAATCGGCAACCGACGATGGTCCGATTACGTCACCTTAAAATTTTTAAACTGCTTGATAGTTTCTTCCTAGTATGTAGAGATGCGCTAATGTCACTATGTTCCCTGTACAGTGGAAGATAATATTATATATATAATGAGCAAAGATATTTCAAAACTAGAATGCAGGCTTGAAAAGATGGTGGCACTTCTCTACAAGAATCACCTCTTCTGCCACTTAAACGAGTCCGACTGGTAAAGCACCCGCATTATCGAAACTTTGTAGTTTGACAATGTCCGGCCGCTTTAAGCTACCACCGACGGACCTCGAACCAAAATCTGAAAATCGCATATCATTAGCTGCTTCACTTCTAAAGTTATAATTTTTTTTTATTTATTTTAACGTTTTTTTAAATAACTCGGAAACTAAAGCTCTCACGAGTTTGGACTTTATAACACAATTTATAGTCCTTATTCATAGAAACTTAAATCTGAAAATCGTATATCGCTACTTGCTTTTGTTCCAAAGTTACAATTTTTTAAAATATTTTATCCCCCTTTTCCCCCCTTCAACCCCCCATCACTCTACCCAAAAGTTAATCAGTTCATAGTCAGCCAATAGAGGATTTTTGTACCAAATTTCGTAAAAATCGATAAAGGTGTTCTTGAGTTACCGTGTATACAGACAGACAACAGACCGACAGACAACTTTTTTTTTTCGTCGATTAAGGTGTTTTGGAACCTTAGTAACTCATTTTTGATAAAATTAAAAATAGTCAAAATTTCACGATTTTAATACCATATTGGTATGGTGGATTAAAAATTGGCTTCAAACAAAATTTCCAAAAATTTCCTGGAAATCTGACATGCACTATAGTCCAATTTTTCGATGAGCGTACTGACGTCATTTTTTTGGATCTCTATTTGATACATTATTTTAGACAGCGACAATAAATATGTAAAAAAAAGTCAAGTCGTTGATTGTTTCAACTGTTACTTCAAATTGACAACAACAAATTATTTGACATGCGAACTGTTTGAAATTTGACCTGAAAGCTTGTTCACTTTTATCAAAATTCGAGGTCAAGATAAAATCGACCGTCGATCCAAGAGTTTTTGGACGATTTGTCAAAGTTACTAGAAACACCGTGTAGATCACACGATCTCCTTATGAATGAAGTCTAAATTATCATTACTTTTAATGCGTTTCTTACGATTAAAAAAAAATCTGAAGAAACAAAACATTCAATTCAAAAATAAACTTGCAGCTTGCAGCACAATTTTCTTATCTCACTGAATTAATTGTTGAGGGCAATTACTTTTACTGATAAAGAAAAGTCAAAAGTTGATACATCATAAAATAATACGCACACGTCCAGTTCAAATACAAAATCGATCGCGGCTTCCAGAGTTGCGCGCTGTCAAACTCCAGGTCTTTTTCCCAACTTTACCTTACTCGAACACTTTTGGTCTTTGTCTACGATATTCGATAGCTGTTACATCTATTTGTCATTTTTGAGGGCGAGGACAATAACAAAATTGGCGGTGGAAAGTAAATCCGGATACATCAGATGTTGTCATAGGGGAGGTCAAGAGTTTCTGGTGCATTAATGTTTAAAGAACTTATTAATGAAGATGTGGCGTTAAGGCTATACATTTTTGAGTGAGTGTCTTTTTTGAT
Organism: Oxystoma pomonae; assembly: GCA_963921995.1. Taxonomy (NCBI): domain Eukaryota; kingdom Metazoa; phylum Arthropoda; class Insecta; order Coleoptera; family Brentidae; genus Oxystoma; species Oxystoma pomonae. Next base: position 70,897,689 of record OY998166.1, on the reverse strand, counting down.
TTTACTTTGTTGTTGTGTTAGGTCTGTGTTCATTTGAATAGTGAAGGATCTGCCTACGCAATGATACCTATTCACTTTTCAAAAGGAAGTAAATATGTTGTGACCAACTTTTTGATAGTGAAAATCAGGAAAAATATCCGATCTCATATCCTTTTTTTATTTTATGTTCTATTTAAATTTATTTTTAGCTGACTCCCTACTACATAAAAAAAACAAAAAAAACTACTGTAACTGTCCAGACCTCATAAAAGATTATAAAAAATAACACATAAAACAATATGGGCGATATTTACTAAGATGAGTTAGGGTTTAGGTCTAGGGACGCATGTGAATTTGATGGAATTTTGAATTTACTATAATCATATAAATGATTTTGCAACGAAAAAAACACAAAAAATGGAAAAAAGGAAATTGACGGTGGGTTTATCGGTTTTTCCCCGTATAGTAGACTTTTTAACTAAAAATACTCTGTTAATTGGGTCACTTACGTATATTTTTTTTATCGCTTTTTATCGATAAATTTGCAGCAGTCCATATGAGAAGAAATATTCTCACACAACACTATAAAATGATATTAAAATTTTTAATTCATATATTTTTATCGATTGAAAACTGTCAAAACACTTATCTGACGTTTTGCTCGCTGACGTTTTGCTCATTTTGAACGAGAATCGTACTTTCTGAAACAAAAGAAGTTTTCTATCTCTCCACATAAAACTGGTACAGCAGAAGTTAGCAGCCTGTTTAATTTTTAAAATTTTTATAGTCCGGCCAACACCGTTCTCAACTAAAAAGCTAGTTAACTCATTTTCGTTTTAGTATCCTTTAGCCTATGATCGGCGCCATATTGACACCAAACTGACAGAAAATCCATGTTTTACTTGTCAATTTGGTTATAAAAATAGCAGCCACAATAGGCTAAAGGGCACTGAAGTGGTAGGAGTTAACAGGCTTGTTAGTTAAGTACGGTGTTGGTCCGGCATTGTCTTCCTATAAGTGGTCACAGATTCCTGACAACATCATGTTTTGCATGTCAGTGTCATCCAAATTTAAAAAAATGCTGCTGCATCTTTCCGAATTTGATAAAGCTCTAATCTTAGCAAAACTATAGACGGTGGTTGGTCTATTAGGCAAGTAGCTGTTCATTATGGGAGAAGCAAGTCTACGATAGTAAACATAGAAAACCGATTTCAGGGGGGGGAATTTTAGCAGCAGGTGGTTTTCACAGATGAGAAGATCTGTAAGTCCAACAGCGATAAAAAATAAATTCTGGTTTATCGACCGCCAAGAACTCGATACGAAGAACGATATATTGCTAGAAACGAAGACCGTACGGGAAGATTTTCGATAAATGTTTGGAGCTGGATATCGGCTAGAGGACATAGCGCTCTATTTAGAATTAGCGCTACTAAAAATAAGTTTTTTTTATATGTTTTTAATTTTGTTATTTTTTTTAAATTCATTTATTTCGTTAACTTGTTCTGGCCTTTTGTTTTGGCTAGTAACTTTCGTCAAACCGGTGCCTTCCTTTCGAGAGACAGTTCCTACTTCTTGAAATCGATTTATTATGGTTACTATTGTAGACTTGCTTCTTTCATAATCAGCTAGTCGAACAGACTTTTGTTTAGTTAAAAAAACATTTTTGCTTTTTTCAAATGTGGTTTTTATTTTTAGTCGACTTATATTTTGAATAAGTAAAAAATAAACAATCCTTTTCCTTATAAAAAGTTTATATATGCCAAAAATATAACCTAAAATGACAAAGCCAAAAAGTCAGTGTTGCGCATAGGAAAATAAAAAAATTGTATTTGCAGCTACCTTCTGCTGTACCAGTTTTATGTGGAGAGAAGTGTACATCCATAAACGCGTGAACTACGAATTTTGCCAAATTTAAATTTTGTCTATCTTTATAACATTTTCTATACCTTTCTTCTCCTTCCCCCTCCTCTTTTTAATATGTTTTAATGAAGTATTTAATTATTTTATTTATCATTTTCAGTTACCAATGGTAACGAAAAGCAGTTGCGAACTCTCCTCTCGTAACATTTTTACCTACTCCCCTGCGCCGTTACTTAATTTATGGACGCCACCAAGAGGTCAGGGTGCTTATTCTTGAAAGTGAGATAAGGGAGCGCTCCCGGGGACCATACTAGGGAGTGACAAAAAAAGTACTAAAATCAAAATTAATAACGACTTTTAAAGGTTAATATATTCTATTCCCTGGCTGAGTTCTCTTACATTGAACTAGGAGAACGAAGCATTCCCTCGATATATCGCACTTGATTTTGAATATTCCCTAATTCACTGCTCCGTACACCTCCCTGACAGTCAAGAATAAGCACCCTGGGGAAAATGCAGGGAGAAAGGAGAGTGGGCAATTGCTCTCCCTCTTTCCAGCTTCTGCAAAAAATCTCCGAATTTTCATAAAAAATTAGTAAAATTGCTAAAACCACACGTTACTCTTTCGGCCCCTAACACACAAAAATTTACCGTTGAAGACTTTTACCGGCGCGTAATACAACATCACTGAACAAATCACAAAACCGCGAAAGACCACCATAACAAAAAAAAATAATAAGCAAATCCCCAACAACCCAAAAATGCATTTATTTGCTTGCGCGGAATATTCTGCGCGGTTAAAGCCGCGGAAATTTTATTATCAGTATTTTTTACAATATATTATTAAAATTTAGGCGAACATGGTCACGTTTGCGCGGTTTTTGAATATGCCGGTATCAGCCACCCCCCCCCAAAAAAAAAAAAGATATTCGAGTTTTTATATGCTTATAATTTCGAATCAATTTCGAACTAATTTTGAACCACTTTTAAAAATTTTGAACCACACTCCTTTTTGGTTTTTTAGTATTCAAAATGTGGGGTGGAGCCGGACGTTAAGCTACACCGCCCTCATTTAAAGCGTAGAGAAAAATGAAAAGCAACTATCCCAAAATTAACAACTAATTTCCAACTCCTAATATCACCAAAAAAAAATTTCAAAAACTCATTAGTAGCCCTATTTTGTTTTAGAAAATATGGTGGGGGGTGCAGGTTGACGTCAAACCACCCCCCCCCCCCCGAAAGATATTTGAGTTTTCATATGCTTAAAATTTTGAACCACTTAAAAACTTTGAACCACACTCCTTCCTGGTTTTTTTTAATATTCAAAATGGGATGTGCAGCCGGACGTCAAGCTAAAAAAAAACAGGAAAGAGTGTGGTTCAAAATTTTTAAAAGTAGTTCAAAATTAGTTTAAAATTATAAGCATATCAAAACTAGAATATCTTTCGGAGGGGGGGGGTGGCTTGACGTCAACCTGCACCCCCCGCCATATTTTTTTAAAAAACAGGGTTACTAGTGGGTTTTTCGAAATTCTTTTTGGTGATATTAGGAGTTCGAAATTAGTTCTTAATTTTGGGATAGTTGCTTTTCATTTTTCTCTACGCTTTAAATTAGGGGAGTGTAGCTTGACGTCCGGCTGCACCCGCCATTTTCAATATTAAAAAAAAAGCACGAAGGAGTGTGGTTCAAAATTTTTAAAAGTGGTACAAAATTAGATCGAAACTGGTTCGAAATTATAAGCATATCAAAACTCGAATATCTTTGAGGGGGGGGGGTGTGGCTTGATTGACCTCTATAATTGCTTGTTTGCTAGAAAAATAACAGCGCACAGCGGTTACAGCGCAAGATTTATACCGTGAAAAACTGCTTTTTAAGATACCGCGCGCTACCAGTTAACGCAAAAATTCACACTTTAATTTTTTACCTAGGCGCGTAGTTATTCGCCTTTGACAAGTTGTGCAATCGCCTAAGCAAACCAGATGGGTGTCTGTAAGAAATCTTTGTTTTCATTTATTTATTTAAAATTAATGTTAAACTTTGTAAAAGGCTTTTTTCTTGACTTAAAAGTGAAATACCATAGGTTCCTATACATTGACCAACACCGTCTCAACTAAAAAGCCAGGTAACTCCTAGCGTCTCAGTGCCCTTTAGCCTACTAATACAAAAAAAGGCCTGGAATTTGTTTTTTTTTGTGTTGTGTCACTTTTTTGTTGAAGTATGCAAGTAAGGCGTCTTCTTTTACGAATAGGTTGCTTTCCGGAATGTTTGTACCAGTACACCACAAAACATAACCTTTATAGGTTTTTTCGTATATAGTTTTCTTGATTTAGTCGGAAAAAGATTCGTTTTCGCCTCTTCAGCGGCCTCCAGTATATCTCTAGGGATTGCTTTTTCTTCAAATACCATAATATTTTACAAGAAAAACGGTAAAAATAGCAACTAGAAGTAACATTATTTGTAATGATGACTTTGTTGATATGGTTGCTAATGACAAGCAACTGTTTGTCTCAGATTGCTTGATTGAGAATGACAGAAATAACCATACAGCAGGTCACTTTCGAATACTTAACTCTTTGTCAACTGGTGATTTATCTATTGTCAAAATATTATAAAATATTTTTTTCCAAAAATCATGCGGTTGTGCATAAAACATTGTATGTATCTCAGTCATAAAATGCTCTTAACACCCTCAGCGTGTAAAAACCCTCGCCTAGTGGCTTGGGTTTTTATTTCCACAACGCGGGCGTTAAACGCCTCCTTTATGACCTAGATAGCTATTAATTTAAAGCAGATAAACCACTTCTTGGCGGTGGTGTAAAATATACGATGATTTTACTCAAAACACAACCCAGACAGCACAACTCTGTCTGAAGAATGTCCAATGGAGAGAGTTTTCTGGACAATGCAACAGTCCATTGGACAACCAAATCTGTAGGAAATTTTGTCCAAGGCATATCCATCGGATAATACAATTGTCAAAACGTCGGACGCCTCTTGGACATACTATACTAAATCCAATGGTTATCCAGTGGAACGAAATTTTGTCCAAAAGTTATCCATTGGCTATCTAAAAAGTATCCTTATGGTTCACTGTTGAAAAAAATTAATAATTACAATGTATATCTTGGTTGTGGTTGGTCTAATTTTCTTAGTACACTGGATATATTTGTTCCTGTGGATATCCAGTGGATAGTTTTGTCAAAAGTGGCGATATTTTCAAAATTTAAGTTATAGTACATTTGAACCACTCCAACATCATAAGTCTGATTGTCGATCCACGTAGATGGAGTTCCTAGTAAAGGATGGGTATTAAAATTATAAAATTAGTCTAAAATAATGAAAAATACTTACTTATAATATACAAATGATTCGGTTAGATATGAGAGAAATGTTATTATTGGTAATGAATTGGAAATGCAAACAGTTCGGATAAAAGACATATTTATTGATGTGCCAACTAGGCCAAGCGCGATTGACATAGATTTTTTGCAGGATACAAAATGAATGTCCGCCGGATATAGTTTATTTTTGGTCCGATCGACCAAGAAAAATAGTTATCCATTGGATATCCAAAAACTATGACCAAGAAAAATAGATATCCATTGGATATCCAATCTGAAAAAAAGCAGTTCTTTATGGATCAAAATTGGAAGTCCTTTGGACTCAGTTTTTTTGTCATCCACTGTATCAGGAAAATCCTTTGTCCAATGGATGTCTATAAATGGTACATGGACAATGCGGGCGGTTTTGGACAAAAACTGGTTGTGAAATGGACAATTGGTACTGTCACTTTGGCAGTTCTCAGATTTCTTGTTTACCCCGATTTTATTAATTTTTACGGATTATTTGGACTGTTTTAAGAAAAAATGAACTTACGCATCTCATTTCAGTGCATTTTGACGTACAAGGTAAAAATATCTTAAGGTGCAGTTAGACTGTGGTAGTGTGGTCATCGTTGCATGGCAGCTATAATGATTTTTTTTTCATAGATAATGCAGAACAGGATATTCTACAGATAAATAGTTAACAATATTTTTTGGTACACACTTTTTAATATAATTTACCTTGTTTAATGTTTTAAACAAATATTGCTGATAATAGACGCTCTTGCAATATTTTTGAACACGTTAAAAGATTCACCTTACATATTTCTTTTGTATTAACCGAGAAAGTTCCGTTTTTTTAAAAATATAAGTTCAAAAATGCTTTAGTTTTAAAATTAGGGTTGATTGGGTACCAAAGATGGACAAAATAAAACTTTTGGAGGAAGAAAATGTGGTAATTTTGCATTTGCATACATACATACAGTCAATAGTGTGTTCAGTGGTATTAGCGATAAATTAACAAGGTACTATACTAGTTATATCTGATCCGCTGATTAATCATTCTGGGTTAATATAATTGCGAAGAAATTAGAGCCTTTTTTTTAAGTGACAAAAAGCGCTTACTTTTAGCATTACTTCGCTTGCATAGACAAATTATATCAAATAATTTACCTTCTTAATCTTATATATTGCTTTAGTAATAACCTTTAGATAAGTTATAGTACCGTATTATCAGCCGTGCACTTTGGTTGTAGTAAAAAAACTCACACAGAGATAGGTAGATATTTTCGGGCGCGTATGAAAGAGATGGCATGAATACACCAACTTTAAGCATGGGAGTGATTTCGTGGAAAAGCATACAGTCGATCTTTGCAATAAAATAAAATGAAGAAGGTATATATAATATAATATTAATGTTACCTACCTACAATATGCAGTGGCGATACAGTAACCCCCCCCCCCCCATCTTTTTACGTTAAACTATTAATTTTCCAAAATTTATTGGTAAATCTGTAATTTCTGTACATTGAATATTTTTTAAACCAAATAATATAAATACCTATAGCCTTATATAGTCAATAGATATACTGCAATACCTAGAGCTATCAAGTACCAAACTTTTTATCTCTAAATTATAAATAAAGCGGTAAATTATAAATAAGGCGGTCGTGTTATTTTTATTACCCATAAACAAAAACTTAGTAGGTACCGGCTATGTAGTAATCTAGAACTCTAATTTTATCCATCCACTATAGTATAGGCTAATGGGATCGGCAAAAAGAAAGACGTAAATATAAAATTTTTTGATGGTGTCTGTCTGTCTGTTTGGGAGACAATTAGGCAAAATCCACTTAAACGAAATTTTATAAAATTTGGAAAAATCGCCACTTATCCTCCTGACTATAATTAGTTGTTTATCTATACATGTAATAAATCTCTAAAAGGACCATTTCTGTACATCGAATTGTACATTAACTATTTTTTTATATTCTATTGTTTTACCAAACGAGATACCAAAAATGCAATTTTTACCATTTTGTCTGTATGTATGTCTGTTTGTTCCAGCATCACGCATAGACGGCCCAGCCGATTTTAATGGGACTTTCACTATTGCATTCCTTGTGTTCCTAGGCAACACATAGGCATTTATTTCGTCAAAATCGGTTTACGGAAACAAAAGTTACGGCATTTAAAGGAATAACAGCGGGAAAAATGGGAAAAACCGCAGGCAAAGCAGCGCGGCGGTGTCTAGTGTGTAATAAAAGTAATATGTCTAGTGGGTAATATAAATAATATTTGAGGGAAAATGTTCTTTAAAAAAGTTACTTTTAAACAGTTTTATAAACAATTTTAGAAAATTACTAGTTTGACGTAGAAAAGGGGAGAGGTGTAATATAGTTCCGCTGTTTATTGTAGATAGGTACCATTATTAATTATTAACTTCGGCTGGTCAGGGGATAGGGAAATAATTAAATATAATACTTTGCTAATTTATTGAAAATATTGACTGTCTGCTTTTTCACGAAATCACTACGATGCTTAAAGTTGGTGTATTCATGCCATCTCTTTCATACGCGCCCGAAAATATCTTCCTATCTCTGTGTGAGTTTTTTTCACTACAATCACCGTGCACCCCTGATAATACGGTACTATAACTTTTCTAAAGGTTATTACTAAAGCAATATATAAGATTAAAAGGGAAAATTATTTGATATAATTTGTCCATGCAAGCGAAGTAATGCTAAAAGTAAGCGCTTTTTGTCACTAAGAAAAAAGGCTCTAATTTCTCCGCAAATTATAATAAACCAGAATGATTAATCAGCGGATCAGATATAACTATTATAGTACCTTGTTAATTTATCGCTAATACCACTGAACACACTATTGACTGTATGTATGTATGCAAATACAAAATTACCACATTTTTTTTTCCCCAAGTTTTATTTTGTCCATCTTTGGTACCCAATCAACCGTAATTTTAAAACTAAAACATTTTTGAACTTATATTAAGAAAAAACGGAACTTTCTTGGTTAATACAAAAGAAATATGTAAGGTGGATCTTTTAAATTTTGCAAGAGTAAAAAAGGTAAATTATATTAAAAAGCGTGTACCAAAAAATATTGTTAACTATTTATCTGTAAAATATCCTGTTCTGCATTATCTATGGAAAAAAAATTCACTACAGCTGCAATGCAACGACGACTACACTACCACAGTCTAACTGCACCTTTATTAATTGCGGTATAGTTCGGCCTAAAATCAATTTTTAGATACCCATGTATATGTTAGCCTTCAAACCAAACTTTCTTTAAACTACATAGTCCTTAGTAAATATCGCCCTATCAGTTTTCATGATTTATCCTTACATAAATTTATGATAATTTATAATTTTTGACTAGTGAAAGTGAAACACATAATCATATTTCACCAGCCAGTCGGTTTATAAAAGTTTACAATAATTTAATATTTTTAATATGACAATTCCGCATAAAGATTCAAAGGATTCTATAAGATCTACCTGCAAAATTCTAAAATAAAAGATAACGGTGCAACTTTGGTCGTTGGAGTAGTAGTAATAGTAGTAGCAGTAATATAATATAGATTAATATAGGCACACTAAACTATAACCTAACCTAAACTCTAATCTACGACGACGTTATCACTATAATATAATAAGACACCTTGGGCCTGCACAAGCTCTACATATCTAATAGAAAATCGTTCTCATATAAGTACTTATTTCTCGCCAGAAGCTGTGGGAGAGATTACTTTGATAAGGTCCTATGAGATTGTTTGAGGCATAGTTTATAAAAGCCTACAAGGTATTATAAGACAAAAATAGTAGTTATCACAACTAGTGGCTAAAATAGTACTTTTTTTACAAGGGTTGGTTTACATAACGAGAGTAGCGAGGTATTTAAAAACGCGAGTTAAAAAAATCAAAATTTAGCCGCCAGTCGTTGACATTATTTTTTTTTAATACCTTTATCAAAAAATCCAAGAAAAATTACTTTTAAAAATCTCGAACAAAGAGCACACACAACTATAAATTAAGGCGGCTGGTAAATGAAATAAGAATGTTGTAAGTGGTTGTTGCGACATTTTAATCTTTGAGAGTTTGATATTTTGACGATGTTTATAAATGATTTTTTCGTAATAACTGGCGGAAATCGCTTAACTTTTAGGCAAGAATAATTCGATTTTTCGAATACCTATTGCTATTTTCGGCTATTTCTCTTTAATTTTGCGTAAAAAATGAACAGAAATCTTTTTTTGCACCCGTGATAAAAAAAAAGTTTTTCAGTAACCAAAAAAGCCATGCTTTAGTTATCTGCAGACAGTTACTAAAATCATGTTTTTGATAAAGGTATAAAAAAATATTTTTTTTGTAAAAGTATTACGACAGATGATGTGACTATATTTTCTTTTATAAGATTTTATAAGTTTAGGCGAGTGACATTTGTTTTTACGACCTAATATGTATTTCAAAAGGGCATATAAATTGAGTCGGGTAAGATCTAATAACTTTAATAAGTTTCTATATCTTTATAAGCCAAACATTTTTTTTATTAGGGTATAACTAATAACTCAAAAAGAGATTTTGTAAGGCACTGTTTATACAGGGTGTTCCAAATTCGATGCTCACCATGGGGATCTCCTAAACGGTAAGAGATACGAAAAGTTTTAAATTAGGGCAAAGTTGCCCAATTTGACGCTATGCTCAAAACCAAAAAAACAAAATTTAAATTCCGGGTAGGCCAAAAAAAAACCGAAATCTTTATTTTTAGTTTTTATTTTTCTGCGTCCTTATTCTTAAAGCTGTCAAAAAACGCTTAAAACTTTCTACAGGCACTTTTTTAAGATCTACGTAATGAAATGTCCATTTTTGAGATTTGACATTTTACTGTAACAAGAACACTGTCAAGTTCATGTTTTCTTTCTCCTGCCGTTTGGTTCATAAAGAATGACAGATATTTTACAACCTTATTTTGACAAGTACCTGACGTTTTGAGTTAACTGACCATCATATTAGGTAAAGTGATTTTGTTATAACAAAATGTCCAAAAAAACTGTCATTTTTAAAATGTTAAAAAAGTACTGCAATCGGGTTTCTAAAATATCTTGAGTAAGTTAAAAGCAAAAATGAAATTTGGGCTGACGATGGTTAATAAACCTAAAACGTCAGGTGACTTGTCAAAATAAAGTTTCAAAATATTATCTGTCATCCTTTATAAACCAAACGGTAGGAGAAAAAAAGGATGTGCCCATAAGAAAAAATGAACTTGACAGGGCTCCTGTCACACTGAGATGTCAAGTCTCGAAAACAGACCTCTCACTTGGTAGATCTTAAAAAAGTACCTGTGAAAAGATTTAAGCGTTTTTTGACAGCTTTAAGAATAAGGGCGCAGAAAAATAAAAACTAAAAATGAAGATTTCGAATTTTTTCGCCTGTCTCCGGAACTATCCGAAATTTGTAATTTTTTTTTAGTTTCAAGCAAAGCATGAAACTGCGCAAATTTGCCCTAATTTAAACCTTTTCGTATCTCCTACCGTTTAGGAGATCCTCATGGTGAGCATCGAATTTGAAACACCCTGTATATAAAATTAGTATAGCATTTTTAATTACTTTGAAGTTAGTCAAAAGAAAACGGCAGTTTTTTGTGATTTGCGTGGTTCAAAGGCCATAGCCATATAGCAGCAAAATATAGTAAATTTATTATAGAAACCTGTAAAATATTATGAGCCCGTCAGAATATAAAATGCCCTGGAAAACCCATAAAAATTGTGGATATATTTAAGCCCATAATATTTATTTTTTTTAAAATGGACACATAAAACCAAATTTTGTGAGTTTGTTTTGAACATAAAATCTCTTAAAAAAAGGTGCTTTAAATACTTGAAAAGAAAACATTTGTACTATAAAATTTTCTACATATTTATAAGTCTGTCAGATCATACACAAAATCCTGACAAAATCAAAGAAATAACTCATAAACTATTACAACTGATAAAAATCAGGTGTGTTTTTTTTATGAGATTTAATGCGGGTTTTTAGGGGCATACGACTGCAAAACATTTCTCAATTCTGTACTAAATCCTCCTCTTTAGAACCTGGGCAGTCGAGTAGTTTCTTTGGGTATTTTTTTTAATTTTAAGCTTAGAGCAGGCTTTAGGCAAGAATAATTAGATTTTTTCAATATTACTATTTTCCGCTATTTTTCTCTTTAATTTTGGACAAAAAACGGACAGAAATCTTTTTTTGCACCCGTGATAAAAAAAAAAGTTTTTTTGCATCGGTAAGACTGTTAAGACAGTTACTAAAATCATGTTTTTGATGAAGGTATAAAAAAGTGCTTTATCGAAATAAAGTTTTCCTTTGAAAAGCAATGCAAAGTTTTAGAGGGTTCACTTTTATTATAAAAAACACGTGTCACACAATTCTCAAAGCTTTTTTTAATTTGTAAAAACTTTTTTTATCAATTTTAAGAACACTCAAAATAACACTTCTTTTAAGCATTTGCTTGTACACTTGTAGGGCACACCCCATTTTTTTTTTAATGAAAAACATCTGTTACACAGTGTTTAAACTATTTTTAATTTGTAAAAACTCTTTTTTTAAAAAAAAGACATTAAAAAAAACCTATCAAAAAACACTTCTACTAAGCCGCTGGGGAAATCTGTCGCGATACATTTAAGCTGCAAGATTTGAGTTTCTGGGAGCTTCACCGTATACTAATAGCATGTCAGCTTATTCCTGATTGAAGAATATTTTTAATTTCCCACCAAACTGCAAAAACTCGCGAAAATAATGGCGTCAGGTAGACTCGCGCGACTGACAACCTTCACAACGAACAGCGGAAGATGCACTATGTACTGTGCTTTAGAGAGGAGAGAGGTCAGAGACTCACGTATGCAGCGAATTGCGTTGTTGTCAAGTTTTTTTTAAATCTTTAACTCAGAGAATATCATTATTATTTTTTTTATTAATTTTTTTTTAAAGTTAGAGGATTTAGTGGAAATATTTATTTTCCTTTATATATTTGGAAATGGTCCTATTGTAAAATGGTTAAAGTTAGATATGAATATTTCTAAAATTAGATATAAGCACCTAAATGTTTAAACTTTAAAGTTAAATCTGTTGAGTTTTCCTCATAAGTCATATGAACTTTTTGACCCTCCCTTTCATCAGTTAAAAGGATGACTATGGCATTGTTTACACCCTGTGTGTTTAAAAAAAACTTCTGAAAATGTTGAGATTCTTATTTTGCCTCGCTTAACCGACCGCATTCTTAATTTTGTAAACAGGCGTCCTAAGTTTGCCAGCGGAATAAACTGATTAAGAGTATATAGATTCTTGTTTTTTTCTGTCAGTGATCTTAGCTCAGGAAATGTCGAAGTGGCGCTCTTGGAGTCCAATAAACATCAGAATTAGCTGAAATTTGAATGGAAAGCTAAGCAACACCGTTCTCAACTAAAAAGCCAGGTAACTCCTACTGCCTCAGTGTCCTTTAGCCTACTGTGCCTGCCATTTTTATAATCAAATTGACAAGTAAAACATGGATTTTCTGTCAGTTTTGTGTCAATATGGCACCGATCATAAGCCAAAGGATACTAAAACGAAAATGAGTTAACTGGCTTTTTAGTTGAGAACGGTGTTGGGCTCGGAGTACTTTTTTGATTTTTTTGCCGAATAAGCTAAAATTTGTTTGAAGGTTTAAGACAATGATGTACTTGAAATTAACTCTGTGTTTCGGACTTCCATTGTCTATATTTTACTTATACACGACATTTCGATCAGTACAATCTCTGGTCGAAACGTCGTGTATATCCTATAAAATACTTTAAAATAAAACATTTGTACTATAAAATTTTGTACATATTTATAAGTCTATCAGATCATAGGATTAGGTAAAAAAGAGATATACTAAACCTTAGCTTAGGTCAGGAAATGTATAAATAAAATATAGACAATGGAAGTCCGAAACACAGAGTTAATTCCAAGCTAAAATTCTTTCTAAGGCCACCAATTCGAAATTTTCAAACATTGATATTTATTTGACTCTCATGACCCTTTTTAAACGTCACTTCGACATTTCCTGAGCTAAGTTCACTGACAGAAAAAAAGATTCTCCACTCTTTTTTGCTGTTTTTATGGCAGATATAGTTGTCAAAAATGGAATATTTTTCATAGATCATTTTTATTTCATTTCCATAATAAAAATCTTATTAAAAAATGCCTCATGCATAAACATAGCTTAATTACTTTTTTTTCAGAAGTCATCAGCTTTTTTTAACAAAAAGCGATTCATCCGATAAAAGCGATATAAATCAACGAATTAATTGAAGTAAGAAATCCAGAATAAAAAAAAACAAACACTTAAAATGAACAATAATATAAAGCCCAAAGATCGCGTCACATCAGTATTTAGAAGACTTTTTAAATTATCCAGGAAAAACGAAGATGCAATAAAACCAAATTCTAATGAAACAGAATCTCCCAGTCGAAGATTTTTAAGAGGTAAGTGGTAAGTAAAGTGGTTAAAGTTCTTCGTTGTTGGGTGTAATTGTTATTTATTAGACTGGTGAGTAAGTTCAATTCGAGAACCCAAAGGGCTACCGGAATAATTTTATTTTTGTTGTAACTTTGTCAAATAAACGCTCCAAAGTAAATTAAAGTAAGATCTAAAAATTAAACTTACTGTTTATATAATAGACACTTAAAGTTGCATATAAAAAGAGTGCTTATTCCTTGTCGAACCTCAGTGCGCATGCTCAAAACGCCATACGGCGTTACGTCTCACCCACAAAAATTTAAAGCTGCACATAAAAAGGGTGCTTAGGCGTTGTCGTATCTCAGTGTGCATGCTCAGAACGCATACGCCGTACAACAGCGACTCACAGTACACCAAAAAGTAGTAAGGACAAATACTTCTTTCGCGCAAAATATAGTTGGTTTATTTCGCACTGGATAGATGGCGGATCATACTACAAATTTCTTTAATCATGTCGTGTCAAATATCAACTACTGGAGTAGACCAGTTGGTTTTCTGTGCAACTGTCCTGCTATTTGTATGTCATTTCTGTAATTTTGTGGTATTTCCCCATAACTTTTCTAGTTTTTCGCTTTATGCAAACTTTTCCTTGGGTTCCTGGGTGTCAAGACTATGATAGCAAAGGGCATCGCTTTCCTAAGAACAATAGAGAACTGTTTGTGTCTTGGGTAAGGGCTACAAATCCAAAAAATTGGGACTCCTTAAGTGTTGATCAAATATATGATAGATATTTAGTTTGTGATGCTTATTTTGCAAGAGAATATCGTATGACAGAACGCAGAGGACTTCAAATCAATGCAGTTCCAACCATTAATTGCCAGGTCAGTTGCTTTATTTAGATAAATATTGGGTAATTATCCAGTATACGGTTTTCTGCCATTTTTGATTTTTTTATGAAAAATTCTTTATGAAGGCACCTACTAGGGTCCCTAGGACCTCAAATCCGCCGGCGCCAGTTGTTTTTTTATTTTTTTTTTGGTTTTTTAATTTTATTTTTAAAACAATCAAAAAAACACATTAAAACCCTCCCACCGGCATCCTTTTTTCTCTTAAGAACCAGCGCCGGCGGATTTGGGGTCCTAGGGACCCTAGTAAGTACCTCTATAAAGAATTTTTCATAAAATAAAAAATCAAAAATGGCCGAAAACCCTATACTGCATAATTACCCAATATTTATCTAAATAAAGCAACTGACCTGGCAAATTAAGTTTGTTATTAATTAAATCATTAAAAAAGTGTCTAGATTTCTCATGTATCCACTTTTTTAAAAGTTTTGTAAGTCCCTCAAAAATAGATTTTTTTTACAAAATATATTTTTTAAGAAATCTCGGGACACGTCGACTTTGTTTTTAAAAAACAAAAGATTAAGAGATCTTGTGCGTGGGCTCAGCAGTGGTTTCACTGGTCACCCTCTACCATACATCATTAAAAACCATCATACACTTTGATTTCCAACTTTGAATCACTTGAGTTTATTTTTAAAATTAATATCTCAAAAACGATTTGATAGATTTTCAAAATTTTTACACGGTTGTAAAGACATTTAAGAGACCTAAAAACACCACTTTCCCTATTCAAAATTTAGGGGTAAAGTTTACCTTTCGAAGGGGGTGCGTGATACAAAAATTTCAAGATATAACCAAAATGTGTCGCCCTATTTTATTTTAAAAATGTTATAATTATTGTAGTTTATTTTTTTAAGTACAATATTTTTAGATAGCTTTTTGTACAGCAGTGTGGAACTAAAGTAGTATGTTTTATTTATTGTCAGTGTATATATATCTGTATAAAATGTTTTTTATCATTTTGTGTTGTTTTTTTTCGATTAATATAAAAACGAAAAATGAGTCACTTAGTGCAAAACTATAACCCAAGCTAGAAAAATTGAATTAATATTGAAAAATAACAGTGTTGTACACTTAATTCTCAAATAAAAAATTTTTTCGACTTTGGTCCACTTTTGCACTAAAAGTTCAAAGTAAAATTATATTAAAGAAGTGGAGGTCCTGCGCTCATCGCCTCCACAAAAATGGTTTTATTTCACACTTGGTAGATGGCGCTCGCAGCCTAACAAGAATTGTAATTTTTCTCCAACACTGCCATGACCTTACTACTGTTTGGTGTACTGTGCAGCGACTACGTCTCACCTATCTCTACGATCACCCATGAAGTAGTAAGCAGTTAGCGCGTTGTATCGGTACGACAACGACTAAGCACCATTTTTGGGTGAGACCCTTTAATCAACTCTTTTTGAGAGTTTTTCAATAGTCCTAAGCTACTTTTATATACATTTAGTTAAAGGCGAATTTTTCATGACCCTAACCACTCTGTGATTTGTTAGGATAATGACGTCACGGTTAACTCACTGGTTAACAGCTGATTTGGTTGACAAATACATTATACTAATTTAGGTTTTGTGATTTTGTCTTCTTCGAACCTCACTTATATGTAAATAAAAGGTTGGACATACCAGAACTACTACTAGGTACTTCTATATCGTGCTGCCTTACCAACCTAGAGACAGTTATGCAAATATGTCAAAAATGCATACCCACATGGACTCTAGATCTACCTAGGTTCCCTATTAAAATTTAGAAGTACAATTTCAACAGCATTTAGAGGCGCGTGGGCCAGAAAAAAAAAACAAAGAGACCAAAACCGAATAAAAAAAATTAGGTAATATGCAGTGTACGGTTTTCTGCCATTTTTGATTTTTTACGAAAAATTCTTTATAGAGGCACCTATTAGGGTCCCTAGGCCCTAGGACCCCAAATCCGCCGGCGCCGGTTTTTTTTTAAGAGAAAAAAGGGCGCCGGGGGGGGGGGTTGTAATTTGTTTTTTAATTGTTTTGGGTTGGGCTGTATTGGATTGGGTTGTTTAAGTAAAAAAAAAATAAAAAAAAACACAAAAATTTAAAAAAAAACAACCGGCGCCGACGGATTTGGAGTTCTATGGACCCTAGTAGGTGCCCCCATAAAAAAAATTTCATAAAAAATCAAAAATGCATAATTACCAAAAATTAGTCTCTCCAAAAAAAATCGATATGCTTCACAGATTTTTATTGTGGCAATTTCCTGCAAACACTCGTATACCCATTCAGTCACACTGCAATTGCATTTTTTTAATAGGTAAGTATCAAAAGCAATCCAAGTGTACCATGATATATGCTACCTAACAAAATTTACGAATAATGCCGGGCAACAGGAAAATTATAAGATACATAGGTAAGGTACCTTTTCTTAAATTTTCAAACACCAATGGGTCATCTGTTTTGATAATAAAAAGTTCTTTGTTAACGACCACTGCATATTCCAGTATTATTACTTACACCCACATAAATCTGTATACCTATTGATGTGAAAAAATCAGAGATATGGAGAAGGGCAAACCCCCACTTATAAACTCGACGTTGGAATCCCATATAAGGGTCAACGTCGAACGATAACGTCGGGTTTATAAATGGTGAGTAAAATGCGAAAAAAATTAAAATGGGATATATTTTTTTTTTTCGTAACTTTTTTTTGTCGCATTTTTAAAATTTTCGATGGCCCGTGGCTCACTTTAAAGAATAATTTATAAATACAATGAAAATGCACAAAAAAATGTATTTTCAAACTGCAAAAATTTATCAGCCAACAGACCTCACCAAGCGAAGACCACCTAACCTCATTTTCAAACTACAATCCCAAACCAACTGCAAGAGGTAGTTTGCCAGGTTAGTTTAGTCTGACGTCATGGTAAGAAAACCCACTCGCAAAAATGACATGGTTTATGGTTTAGTTAAGTATGACGTCACACATGATGCGCCATTTTAAATACAATTGCAAACCACACACGCGAAAATACGAGTGGTTTGGATAACCATAACCATGGTATAAGTAGTTTACTATGAAAAATTCGCCTTAAGTGTTTGAATGAAACGAGTGTTTTGTTTTGGAGTGGCGCACCAATTTTACCAATGGAAACCCCTTTAACTGTCGCAATGGAATATTTCACATTAAGCTAGGATCACACGATGCATCTTTTTCATGCATCAAATTTTCTAATAACAGCTTAAAAGAAGACACAATCTGCTTGCGTCTTTGTTTATCTTGTGAAAACTAAATTTGATGCATGAAAAAGTTGCATCGTGTGTTCCTAGCTTTAGGGATATTTTGAAACGCTTATTTGACACTTCGTTGTGGTTGTGGTAATTACTGAGTCTGCGCAATAGCTAAACGTCATTCTGTTGCGGTAATTATATAACCACTACCACTGCCGTAAGCTACGAATCCATTTCGTTGTGGTTGTGGTTATTTTTCTGGTTTATTTTAGAGAATTTTGGCGCAATTAATATTAAAAATAGTAAAATATTACCAGCCGATCATACACAAACGCTGCACTGCGTGCACTGTGGTGGCATATAGATGTCAACCAATAGGTGCTCCAGAATTTTCAACATGGCGTTCTATGACACCGTAGCGCACGCAGTGCAGCGTTTGTGTGTGAACAGCTTAAATGGTAAATAAAAGACTTGATATAGAACAAAGGCGATTAACTAGATAACCTATGGGATACATTTCTGCACGTATATTTCGACCATGGATCTAAGAGACTCATAAATGCTAATCCCTTACCCTAATAATCACCTATTGTTCGGGGTATGAAAGTAAATAAAAAAAAAGCTGTAAGCTGCGGCAGTATCCTCTCCAGATAGGCCAATCAACTCATACCGATTTAGTGTCCTTTTATCCACCTTCGCCGCCATTTTCACTCAAAAGTGACAGATAATCCATTAGTTTTCTGTCAAAATGGCGGCGAAGGTGGATAAAAGGACACTAAAACGATAAGAGCTGATCGGCCTATGTGGAGAGGGTAATGGCTGCGGATTTTAAAATGTGTAATTATTTCTTAATAAGTACAAGTTTTTGGCCGAATTAAAATTTATCAACTTTATGACTAATTAAGAAACGTTATAACATTAGGGTTTGATTACGTTACAAATTAATTTTCTTAAAATAATTAGGACAGGCTTAAGATACCAAGCTGATTTGTAGTTTTGAAAATCAGTTAGCAGTTGGTGTTTGGTTACAAAAGAAGTTATTTGTTGTTAATTGTGATTGTATGAAAAATGTTTCGTCCGTGGGAGGAACAACCGAGTACGTCATGTGGAGATACGGGAAATAATGGCGTTACAAGAGAAATAAGTGATAAATAACAATTGAAACGCGATATTTTGTCACTTGATACAAAAAAGTGATATTTGACGTTTATACCACCCTTCTTGAACGTGGGTTATCAAAATTTGGTCCAGTGAAGGAAGCGGCAGCTTTAACACGAAGATCGGTAAAGGTGCAGTTAGACTGTGGTAGTGTAGTCGTCGTTGCATTGCAGCTGTAGTGAATTTTTTTCCATTGATAATGCAGAACAGAATATTTTACAGATAAATAGTTAACAATATTTTTGGTACACTCTTTTTAATATAATTTACCTTGTTTAATGTTTTAAACAATTATTGGTGATAATAGACCCTCTTGCAAAATTTTTGAACATGTTAAAAGATGCACCTTACATATTTCTTTTGTATTAACCAAGAAAGTTTCGTTTTTTCTTAATATAAGTTCAAAAATGCTTTAGTTTTAAAATTAGGGTTGATTGGGTACCAAAGATGGACAAAATAAAACTTGGGGAAGAAAAAAATGTGGTAATTTTGTATTTGCATACATACATACAGTCAATAGTGTGTTCAGTGGTATTAGCGATAAATTAACAAGGTATTATAGTAGTTATATCTGATCCGCTGATTAATCATTCTGGTTTATTATAATTGCGAAGAAATTAGAGTCTTTTTTCTAAGTGACAAAAAGCGCTTAAAACAAAACAAAATTATGATTGTTTTCCACAAACCAAAACTACACTTTTTTTTATTCGACGCGCGTTTCGCTAACAACGTTAGCTTCATCAGGAGACGATAAACAATTGTTTATCGTACCGTACCGTATTACCATTTGGTGGTTGTAGTGAAAACACACAGAGATAGGTAGATATTTTCGGGCGCACATGAAAGATTTCGTGGAAATGCAGACAGTCGATATTTTCAATAAATGAACAAAGTTAATAATTAATAATGGTACCTACCTACAATAAACAGCGACGCTATGTTACCCCTCTCCCCTTTTATACGTCAAACTAGTAATTTTTTAAAATTGTTTATAAAACTGTTTAAAAGTAACTTTTTTAAAGAACATTTTTCCTCAAATATTACTTATATTACCCACTAGACATATTACTTTTATTACACACTAGACACGGCCGCGCCGCTTTGCCTGCGGTTTTACCCATTTTTCTCGCTTTTATTCCTTTAAATGCCATAACTTTTGTTTCCGTAAACCGATTTTGATCAAATAAATGCCTATGTGTTGCCTGTGCAGTCTATGCGTGATGCTGGAACAAACAGACATACATACAGACAAAAATTGTAAAAATTGCATTTTTGGTATCTCGTTTGGTCAAACAATAAAATATAAAAAAATAGTCAATGTACAGAAATGGTCCTTATAGAGATTTATTATATGTATAGATAAACAACTAATTATAGTCAGGGTGCTAAGTGGCGATTTTTCCAAATTTCATAAAATTTCGGTTTAGTGAATTTTGCCTAATTGTCTCCCAAACAGACACACAGACACCATCAAAACATTTTATATTTAGGTCTTTCTGTTTGCCGATCCCATTAGCCTATACTATAGTATGGATGGGTAAAAATAGAGTTCTAGATTACTACATAGCAAGTACCTCCTAAGTTTTTGTTTATGGGTAATAAAAATAACACCACCGCCTTATTTATAATATTTTTATTGCTATTTTGATAGAGTGATGAAAGAGAAAAATTTAGAGATAAAAAGTTTGTTCACCTCTACTTGATAGCTGTAGATATTGCAGTATGTATATTGACTATATAAGGCTATAGGTATTTATATTCTTTGGTTTAAAAAATATTCAATGTACAGAAATTAGAGATTTACCATTAAATTTTAGAAAATTAATAGTTTAATATAAAAAATGGGGGGGGGGTTACTGTATCGCCACTGCGTATTGTAGGTAGGTAACATTAATATTATTAACATCGGTTGGTCAGGGGATGGGGACATAGGTAAATATAATACCTTCTTCATTTTATTTCATTGCAAAGATCGACTGTATGCTTTTCCACGAAATCACTCCCATGCTTAACGTTGGTGTATTCATGTCATCTCTTTCATACGCGCCCGAAAATATCTACCTATCTCTGTGTGAGTTTTTTTCACTACAACAACCGTGCACCGCTGATAATACGGTACTAAAACTTTTCTAAAGGTTATTACTGAAATAATATATAAGATTAAGAAGTTAAATTATTTGATATAATTTGTCCATGCAAGCGAGGTAATGCTAAAAGTAAGCGCTTTTTGTCACTTAGATAAAGGCTCTAATTTTTTCGCAATTATAATAAACTAGTATAGTACCTTGTTAATTTATCGCTAATACCACTGAACACACTATGTACGAATGCAAATATAAAATTACCACATTTTTTTCTTCCCCAAGTTTTATTTTGTTTATCTTTGACACCCAATCAACCCTAATTTTAAAACTAAAGCATTTTTGAACTTATATTAAGAAAAAACGGAACTTAATCGGTTAATACAAAAGAAATATGTAAAGTGGATCTTAACAAGGTAAATTATATTAAAAAGTGTGTACCAAAAAATATTGTTAAATATTTATCTGTACAATATCCTGTTCTGCATTATCTATGGAAAAAAATTCACTACAGCTGCAATGCAACGACGACTACACTATCACAGTCTAACTGTACCTTAAAGAACAGTGTGGCGTGTATTAAATAAACCGATAGTTGGGAGAAGAAAAAGGAAGGATTCTAATACTTCTAAGAAATTGGACATCACTAGTCGACAATTTTTATATCAGTCTCTTTCTATACCGTGTGAAATGAGAGGCAAAAGATAAGCCGGTATGTGTGGACCGCGTTCGAATTCGACTGGTTTAAATCAATATTGCACGAGTGGGTGGAGGGCATTCGTGTTGTTTCGCATGAAAAACCGGTTATTCTTTTACGCACTACCTATGAATCAGCATATCGGAATATCATTTGCCTCCTACTCTATACGGTATAGGAAGAGACGGAAGTAGACGCATGCGAATAATTTCGTATGGTTTCGAAAATAGGACCTTTGGCTTGAAACTGTCAAAAAAGCCCATTTTAGTATTTTATGCAATTTGAAACCATCGCTTTTGCAATTTCCAATAATTATTTTTATTCTAAAAAATAAAAAACAAACGTTGAAAAATCAATTTAAAACACACAAATTAATATCATTTACATACATACTTATTTACAGGATATAGAGACACAGTTTCACCAGCCTCAACTAGTCAAGTTTCCTCAGCAGCGTTTACCTCAACAAATAAAAAACCTGATGAATGCGCTAACCGGACTGTACGCGCACGACGCCTTATGAAAGAATTTCAGGATTTACAAAGGTAATATTTAAACTAAAAGCATGGAGTATATTTTGTTAAAAAAAATTAAAACAATCGAAAACCTAAATTGTAAAAAATAGTGCCAGTGTATATAATGTAGGTGCTGTTGTGTCAACAACTTCTGGGTACCGATTCTGGAAGTCATAGGAAGTGATCGTTCGCCTGAGAGAAGAAAAGTAAATTCAACCAATAAACGCGCTTAAAAGCAGTTACGAGACGATCGAATAATCACCAAACTATTATGGGCACGCGCAGAGCTGCCTCGAACAACAATTTTTGAGCGAAGCCGTTCTCTCGACTAGACCCAGTAGTTGGGAGTTGTAGGAAAGCTCGTGTGAAAAAGGTCACTCGTATTATTTCAGAGCACGCTATTGGACGAAACCATCATGTGACTCGCTAATGCGCATTCTACGGCAAACTTGACCGTCTTTTAGAGTAGGACTCGCACAGTGGTCGATTTTTGTAAAAACGTGGACATTAAAAAAACTTCCACATTGTAATTTAATCGTACAAAATATTTAGTTTTAATAAACAGACAGGATGATCGTGTGAATTTTCAAATTTATCTTAAGACATTTTTAAGAGGAAAAATATATATATTTATTAATTAGCTAAATTAAAGTAAAAATGTTAGTTTAGAAAAAGCATTTCTGCAGTTTGTCTTTAATTTCGAGATATTAACAGTTGAATACTGTCATACTCTGGATCTTCTATTTGAAATTTGAGGTTGAATACTGATGCGTAATGTCAAACTCGTAAAAAGCATAGTTTATTCTTTGGCCAACTATTCGCCTAGTATCTTGACAACCATACAAGGGCAAATTTAGATACATTTTCAATTTTTTTATTTTTCCATTTATGTCCGCGTTTTCCGGAAAATCGACCACCTTTTGGATTTTAATAGAAGTGGTCACTTCTCAGGGTATGATCGTTCTGTTACGCCCAGAATCGAGCCCCTGAAAGATCTAATCGTTATTCAGTTCTCTGACTTCGACCGTTGTATGAACAGCTTATCAACCATCCATCTATTAATATAGGTAAACTAACTCCTTTTTAGACTGCAGCACTCGAAACTCGAACCCGTGTTCACCGTAGAATTAGTAGAAGATAATCTATTCGAATGGTATGTCAAATTGTACAAGTTAGATGGAGACAGCGAATTAATGACTGATATGGCAGAAATGGGCATCTGTCACATATTGCTACATTTAGTATTTCCAGACAATTTTCCCTTTGCCCCACCATTTATGAGGGTTATCTCGCCTAAGATTGAGAAAGGATTTGTTATGGAAGGTACAAAAAAAAATTATAATTATTGAGGAAATTTAACTAGATACCACAATAATTTCAAAATTGCCGATAATATTTTATAATTTCCTGTTTTTTATAATTTGTCGAACGGTAAAATGTTATTTGTCCAATTTTAACGAGTTATTGCGGGCAGTCACATTTTTACTACCCGACTTAAAACTGGTTGGCGTCTTAACTCTTTGGCGAAATTGGAAACTTTATTAAGGCTATAGTTTCTCCCCAGATTTTAAGTAAAAAAAAATACAACTGGCAACGCCTTGTTCTTTAATTTTTTAATCTTTTGCCAGAGTGCACAGGGAAAACTAAGGATGATCATTTTTAAATGCTTAACAAAAATATCTGAAGGATTTTTCAAAATTCTCAACTATTTTTTCATCAAAATAAAAGCTCTGGTTCTGTCATTTATCCCAAAAGCCTCAAAATAATTGCGGTTTAGAACAAACCCTTACAAAGAAATAGGGAAATGCTCACAATTTCCTCTGGATTACATTTTTCCTATTTATATTTCCTTGCTTTAGCGAAACTAAAATGTAAGTTTCCTTTTTTCTAAAAGCCTATGCACTCCGGAAAAGGAAACCGACCAATCAATCATATTTCATTGAATTTGGGAGACACACACAGTTCAAGTGTTGGCCGATAGACCGCAGAATTTATACGCTTCCATGGTAACTGCAGGTGTTTTGTCAACAAACTTTAAATCGGGCCGCAGTGGGACAAAAAAATATTTTTACGTTTTCTGACAGAAAAACATTCGAGGTTATGTTTATTTTTGAAAAATGTGTTTTCAAAAACATTTTTCTAAAACAAATATAAAACCACTCCGCGTGTGCGGTCGCCCGCCGAAAAAGCCTGTGCTGCGCTGTGCGTGCATTGCCCCGAGTCTATCAAAGAACCAAGATACTGGCTCGCTAGGATTATTAGGAATTCGCGTAGAAACATGCCCATAACCCCACATAATTTTGTTTTTATTTCGATTCAACCATTTTTTAAAATTTAAATTATTGCATTATATGCAATTGTACTAGTGAAATCTTGGAGTGCAAAGGATAGATTTTAGAACCTCAGTTTCAAAAACACACGGATACTTAAGTACTAACAAAACAGGTAAGTAAAGCTCCATTTAGAGGTTGGAAAGACTCTTGTTAGTCGTTGACGCTCCTGTTTAAAATAGAATACGATTATTTCGTCTAGCGCCAGTAGCCGATTTTTAAAGCTGCATGCTTTTAAGTTAACCTGTTGTTGGTATCACCTAGTGGGACTGTTTCCAATTCAATTATAAATGCACCTGCAAATACAACCTTAAACATTACACCCATGCAGTTACTTAATACGTAGTTGGGTAGCGTTTTTTTAGCAGGTAATTCTGCAATAAATGGTTTTCTTTTATTTTAGTGTTTTATTTGGTCTTTTAGCGGCGCAGAACGCGAAAAGTCAAAATAAGTAACCTAACCCCAAATTTTTGATACGGTGCAAAAAAATCTCTGGTCTCTCACTGTGGATAAACATAAATAAAGTCTCTGCGTTGCCATGGAAACATAAACTTTTGCAAAAAAATCAGGTCGACATAGTTAAATTAATTTCCTATACAGTGTTGCTAAAAACAATTCCCCATATTGTAACTACGACCTTAAAATGACATTTTTATTAGGTGGTGCAATCTGCATGGAACTTTTAACTCCCAGAGGATGGGCCTCCGCATACACAGTGGAAGCAGTCATAATGCAATTTGCTGCCAGTGTTGTCAAGGGACAGGGACGTATTCAGAAAAAGAGCAAAGGTACCAAAGTGTTCAGTAAGAAAGTAGCGGAAGAAAGTTTTAGGTCTTTAGTTAGGACGCATGAAAAGTATGGATGGGTTACCCCGAGTTTATCTGATGGTTAGAAAAATTTATTTGTTATAGAGTGCGTGACGCATAATTATAAAGAAAGTTTACGTATTGTGTTTTACAAACTTTCCTCCTTACTATAATTATAGTAAATTATAAACTTATGAAGCTGCAATATTTTTTGAGCACAAAAGTTTGTAAAACAATAAAAAGTAGAAGAAAGATATAACTGAAAAGGCTAAGACAATTTAAGTTATTATTATAAAGGGGAGATAAGCGAAATCTAGCTCATAAAACATCTAAATTCAGTTTTAAAAATGTGCCAACGTTTTTAAATTTAAAGAATGCCAATAATTGCGTTGAGTTGAATACTTTTTTAAAAAAAAAATCAAAAAAGCAATGCAATAAAAACGTATTTTATGAAAAAGTCACTGACAAAAACTACACTAAGAAGCACAAAACAAAATGAGTTCATACTCGCCATTTTTTTAAATAGATTTATTAATATATCCAATCAAATAATGCTCATATATTTTTAATAAATATTATAATATTGATGGATTTTAGTAGAATTGTCCATAAAAAACAGTATTAAAGGTTAAAAATAGTATAGTACGTAAGTGTTTTTATTGTGTAAATCCAAAGTATCATTTTACTATACAAATGTCATTACAATTTTTTTATCATTGTAATAAAACTATTTCTAACATGTTTTGTCTTCCAGAAATGTACGTTTATTTTTGTCAGAACGGCGATATCACCGATTTTAAAGACTTTTCAATCAGCTCCCGTTTTAGTTGCTTTTTGGCGTTTGTGTCAGCCTTTTTATTTTTAATAATTCATGGGCGCAGGGAGAAGGGAGCCCCGCCTGCCTTTTTTGCGCCCTCCTGGAGTTGCTACTGAAGAAAAAAAAATGTAACAAAAAATGTAATGTAATTTTTGGTGAAGGTTTTAATTTCAAAGTAGATTATGGCGTTTTCAACTTATAGGAACTATAGGTTCGCACCGGTCAGAACTAATTTGGTTTTTAGTCTTCCAACATCACAGTTTTTTGAAAACTTTTAATTTTCGTCATGATTCTTGTTCAACTTATAAAAACTGACTACAATTTTTCATTTATGTATCCAACGCGTGTTCAAATTTAGGGAAACACGTTCTCCACTTGTTCTACACTATTGCAACGAGCTGTCTATATGCTCGTACTCAGGAAACCATCCCAAGTGGAGTGTCTACTTAGCTTTTTTTGTTACCCAACCAGTCACGTCACGTCACGTGCATTTGACGTGTTATTTGGGACTATCATTCAACATGACGTAAGTGACGTCGAACTTACGTCGAAATTTGGGTTTCAGGAAATCAAAGTCACAAGTCACACGAATTTGACGTGTTTTTTGGGATTAACATTTGACGCGACATAAATGACGTCGAATTTTAAGCTCTCAGGCAACCAGAGATATACATGCAAGAAACATTTTTCTTACATCCCATATCCCCGTCAAGAACTGATTTATCTACTTACCAATATGTGACAACTCACTTAACTTTCCCTTCACTTAAGGTTGGTGAATTTTTCTACTAAGGACAAGTGAAGGTATCAAATATTGAAAAATCATGCGGAAAAATATATTCATCCTAATAACGATCATTGTTCTATTTATAGGGAGATCATGATGTAAATAAGTTTTAAAAAAATAGAAAAATAATCTATGACCGAAAACGAACCCGGTAACCCTTGGTTTGAAGAGGCTTGTCCATATATATCCACCAAACGCGAAAATTCTCTGATTAAACTTTAACCATGATTAGCACCTTTCAGTCGACCAATAAGAATCCGCCAAAACGCTTATATTCCGCGGTTTCAACCTATTTCTTTATAAGCGCATGGTACAGTGGATAAAGCATTGGTCTATCAACCTGTATGACTTAATTTTTCTTTCTTAGGGTGTATTGTAATACGACATGGTGTTTAGAGCTCAAAAATATATTTCTTATTTTATTTTAAACCATATTTTAGAAGTTATACTAGTTTTGTGCTACTATAGATTTACTAACGGTTAGTACCCAGGCAGCAGGGACACGTAACAATGGCATAGATGAAACGTCATCTATTACGTCTTTAAGACGGCAATACGTCTCATCTTTCTGACGTTATTATATAAGACTTAAGATAACGTCATATTTTACGTAAAAGGTACGGATGAAAAAACGTACAGTCTATTGAATACAATCCAAAAAAGGCATTTATTGACAAAAAATATTAATATTACACGAAAATATCCGAGTATAACAAACTAACCTTTGGCGGATAATATTATTAAAACATACCAACCTTCAGATAATAGAGTGAAAATAAGTCAATTATCACTATTATCGGTATCCGCATCCCAATCAAGCAGGTACACTTTCAAACTCATGGGCAGATAAGTCCTGAGATAGATGCGTTTAGAGCCACGTAGGTTTGCCCCTAACGCATTGCTCGTTTATTCAAACATTGTCACTTTGATCAGATGTCAACAAGATAGGGATGGGGATACCGATACCACTGATATTTGGCTTAAGTTTCTATTAACATAATAATGGAGACATAAAGCTATTTGTAACTCATCGCGGTATACGTATCCGCATCTAGCGAGAACCAAGCACATTAATTGGTCAGAAACTTGTACCACGTTCGAAAAGAGCAGATATATGCTAATCTAAGGTGTTCTTGAACGCGATAGGTGTTGAGATGCGTTAGGTATCACGTATCGTTTACGGCATACGTATCGTATCTCAGCACCTATTGCGTTCAGAAACACCTTAAATTAGCAAATATCTGCTCTTTTCGAACGTGCTACAAGTTTCTGACCAATCAATGTGCTTAGTTCTCGCTAGATGCGGATACGTATACCGCGATGAGTTACAAATAGCTTTATGTCTCTATTACCTACTACTAAAATATATAAACTCAATAAAAAATGTTGGTATACTATTGGGGATTGGGATAATACTATTAAAATATTATTAACTTTAAAACCTATAATACATGTCGGTAATACACGAAAATACGATAAAACCCGAGTATAACACCAACCTCGGATACTACTACTAAAATATTTATAATAATAGCACTAAAATATACTATATAAAAAAAATCATTAAAACGGAATTATTTTTAACAGAAGACAGAACTTGCCGCAGACTCGACACACGATTAAATTCACGCACTCAGCGACTTGTGTGTGACGACTGCACCACACCTTTCACACACCTTCACACCTAGCTACAACCTACAACTTACGACTGTACGACAACACCTTCGAGCTTTGTCAGGTGTCATCCCGTGGATTCGTATGCAACTCACACATCTCTCTCTCTCTCTCTCTCTCTCTCTGCTTTTCGCATAAAGCTGTAAAGGACAGAAATTTGGCTTTCTTCACTAGCCGGGGAATTACCGCTTTTCAAAATAAATAAGAATATCTTACATATTTATTCTGTGCAATTTCTGCCGCATTTTTTGTTTTATTTTTTATGACATGAAATGGAAGTTTATATTTCATCTTTTCCGAATTTACGCAAAGGCGTAAAAATATAGGTCATTGTAGATCACGTCATAATGACGAAAAAAATTAATCTTAATTCTATCTTTTAATTAGTTTAAAAAAAAAATCTAAATTATATCCTTTTTGATCAACCTTTGTAGTAAATAGCATTTGAAGATGTGAAATAAATCCAAAACTTAAAGTTCTATTCGTCAAATTAGGTAGATCATAAGACGTGTCAAATTTGTCTCTAACATGACGCTTTAATAACGTCATAACATGACTAAAATTTGACCTCGACGAATTTAACTTAATTATGACATGATTAAGACGTCCTGTGACGTGTCCTTGCTACCTGAGTTCACTTACGGTAAGTGAAGTTATTATTTATGGTTAATATGTTATTTTATAACCTTAAGTAGGTGAGAAAACTTATGGTAAGTAGACAGTTCACTCGTCTCATATTTAAATTAAGTTTTTACTTGGGGCTAATGAATTATTACTTAGGATTAGTAGATATTTTTCTCAGTGTAGGTAAAGTCTTGCGCGGTTTTAGCGTGCGCGGTAATTTTTACGCAGCTAAGACCTCGATTCAAAGATAAATATTCACAAAGCAAGGGAATGTGCCCTTATGGAAGTCTGTGTAAGATTGCCTTAAACAACTAAAGGCCGATCTGTACTACCCACTAAAACACTTTTTATATTTTAGGCAAAAACTAATTAACATACAAATGTAAAAGGGTATGTTTGTTGTCTTGCTGTCTGTTGTACTCCTTTTTATGAATTTGAAATAACTTTATACAACTTTTAATGTAAGTACTAGAAAAGCTTCAGAGTTTGCATGAAAAACTAATCGATGCGTAACTAGTTTCTATAAGTTGCAAACGTTACATTGAACAGCCCTCTACTGCCGCTCATATATTTTCAGAATATAAGAAGAAATTAGTTCAGTTCTTTCGCCAAACTAGAAATCAGTACATTTTTTACAAATAACAGAAAAAAATTAAAATTTGAAAGAACTTTCTGCTTAAATTGCCTTGAAGGCATGTTTTCAATTTAAGGCCAGATCCATCTCGCAACTACGCCCATGTGTTAACGGTGTTAAAACTAGCATATTCGCCGAAAAAGGTGTTAAGTCGGAAGTCATTGAATGGCCTGTATACACGGATGTCTTTAAAAAAAGATAGCCACCCTTATGGGAATTGTGTCTGAAAATCAGAATTTCTGTTGCGGTAACACTGAATTTGTGTAACAAAACATTATCAATATCATGCACTGAGAAAAATGGTGTGCTACGAGAACTCAAATATGTGTTCTCCTATAGACCCAGCCGTGTTGCCAATAGAGAACAGCCCAGACCTCTGGGCTGTGAGAACCAAGTCCAAGGGATTGCAGGTAAACACGGTTCGTGTGTTGTGGTAGCCCAAAATATGCATAAACACTGAATGTATTTTTTTGGCCATTTGGGCTGCCAGAACTCAACATCTAAATTGTGGTGACTCATGATCTGGGCTGCGAGAACCCTGCCTTTGGGCTAGAACTCAGCACCTGGGTTGTGGTAACTTATGATCTGGGTTGGGAGAACACTGCCTTTGGGTTACCAGAACTCAGCACCTGGGTTGTGTTAACTCATGGTCTGGGCTGGGAGAACCCTACCTTTGGGCTACCAGAATTCAGCATCTGAGTTGTATTATAGTCAGTCGAGGTAACTTTGAAGCATTATGCGTAACTTTAGACACAGTTTAGACACATGAAAAGTTCCAACATATAATTTTCCAAGTTGCTCAAAGTTACCCACAGTGGTTCAAAGTTCCCCAAATGACTGTGCTAGTATTTTGAAAAAGAAATAAAACTTATTTTTATTCTTCATTTTATTTTTATAAGAAACTGCAAGGTTAAAAATGTTTTGGTCGACGAAATAAATGCGAATGCAAAGAAAAAAAATCTTAATATATATATAATATAGTTGTAAATTAGGCTTACGAAAGAGTTAGCGGCATTAGTAAATCTCAGCCAAACTGTTTAAAATACAAAACAGACCCTATACATTTTGCACTCCACACTTTCATATTATTTAGAAAATACAATAAAACACGTTAATATTTTTCACTCGTGAACCTGCCGCTGCACCGGCCAGGATACCGGCACATATGACCTACACTAACTACATCACAACTGGAAATGAAGCTAGCAACTGCCAGCCAAAGCAACCCGCAAGCCCAAATATGTGCAAAACTCGACATTCGGCAAGTACCGCCTATAATCGGATTTACATGTGTAAATCCCTGGGTTTTACTAGACGGCGGAAAAAATAAACCATGATCATTAGTTAGAACAATTCAGGCCCTGAGTTATCGTAGCCCAGACCGTGAATTACCAAAGACCCAAAAAGTTAATACATGAAACTGGGATGGGGCAATTCCATGCCTGAATTATGGTAGCCCACGACTTGCTGAGTTCTCCCAGCTAAATTCAAATGGTTTGGGACAATCATACCGTGTGCTATAGTAACGCACGGTATGAGTTCTGGTAGCCCCAACTTTTTTCAATGAAATCAGTGTTCCCAACCGAAATTGCCACGCGACGGCCAACCTCCTTTCAGCAGTGATTTCTCGGACAAAGAGCAGGCTATCCTTTTTTTAAAGACATAGGGCTGTCTAACAAATTGTCAAAGTCAGCCATTAATCACGTGATGGCCCTTTAAAAATGCTGGCTGTAGGGTAAACAAAGCGATTTTCCATAAGACGTAATGCTAATAAAAATTAAAATTTTGGGAAAGTGGAAAAAGATGCAGATTAAACAAAGTAAATATTTTATAGAGTAAACCTTTCTGAATCGGGGAGTAACGAGCATTTTGCCGAAATGTTGGAAATAAACTCAAAATTCGCAGTTTAAAGAGGCAATGTCATGTACTTTTATCTCTCTCGCACTTACACAGTGTGGATAGACATTGTCTCTCTCACTTCAGCCTGAAAATCGGACCAGATCGGCTTAAAGCGAGACAGTTGCGCTATTTGATTTGAGAGAGATGACGTTATTTATAATTACACGGGTGCGACAGAGATAGGTAGAGTAGTTTATTGTTGAATTTTGGTGAAATACTTGTTTTTCCCCAATTCAGGATTACTTTGCTTTTGATTTAAGTCAGCATTACGTCTTATGGAAAAACAGTTTGTTTACCACACAGCGGCCATATTCGATCGGCCATATTATTTTTGTTAGACTGCCCTATACGTGCCTGTATATATCGGAGGTGCCGCTCAAATATTTGTTAAAATGTATGGCGGGCTTCCAGTAAAAGTTTGAAACATGTATGTATTTTTTATATTCACATGTAAATGAGGTGAATAATTTCGTTCAACAACGTTACAATAAAGTATAAATTTACTGGAACCTCGCTAAGATTGCCGTAGAACACAATATTTTATTATTTACCTTTTTTAAAACGGCCGTGGACCTACATAGGTGCAGCTATGAACAAAAGAAAGTGACTTGACAATTTTGTGTCAGATTTATTTTGAATGCTCACTCGTTCTTGATTTGAAGTCAAGCCAGGCAATAGTTTGTACTTACAAACAAAAAACATAAAATATTGACCAGAGGAGACTCTTTTACCTTAAAAAAAAAGGATGTAGTCGAAGTCTAATGAGTCGATTTTAGTAACTATCTGCAGATAACCAAAGCATGGCTTTTTTGGTTACCGATGCAAAAAACTTTTTTTTTTATCACGGGTGCAAAAAAAGATTTCTATCCGTTTTTTACCCAAGTTAAAAAGAAAAGCGGAAAATAGTAATATTAAAAAAATCTAATTATTCTTTTCTAAGAACAAAGCCATTTCCGCCAGTTTTCACCAAGTACTACACTAATTGTTAAAACTACTATTTCACAACTAGTGGCTAAAATAGTGCTTTTTTTTACAAGCGTTGGTTTAAAAAATGAGCGCAGCGAGGTATTTAAAAACGCGAGTAAAAAAAGCATAGTTTAGCCGCGAGTTGTTAACACTATTTTTTTATTACCTTTATCAAAAAATACAAGAAAAAGAGGAAAATACTTTTACCTACTCGCGTGCGGTAAAATGCACAAGTTTAATTTCATAAAATTAAAATACAGATATTTATATTTCTTTGTTGGGAATTTTTAAGGCTTATAGATAAAATCTTGTACCTAACACATGCGTAAAGTGTCTTTGCCGCTCTTGCTGGCTTGACCGAACTCGCTTCGCTTCGTACTTGTTAGGTAAATAACTATTACAAATCTCGAACGAAGAACACTTCTCGCAACACACCATCTTAAATGTCAGTTCCACACTCTTGTCCGAGTGCTGTCGCTATGTCCTCCGAGTATCTCGACCGAGAGGCTCGATCCCGAGTGCGACCATACAGACTGTCACTAATTTAGCTGGAGTGACGTTTGCAGTTGTAAACTCCCGAGAACTCCATCATCTATGTGAGAACCAGAGAAGATGGCCGATGCAGAATTAAGTTGCTGTTGCTGCTCGCGGGAATATGCGAGAATGTACATTGTCGCGCTCGCTTAACCTCGGTAATCTCGCGAGACCCTTTGACTCGTCCAGATGGAGACCCAGCGAGGCAAGGCAGGGCGAGGCAAGGCGAGACGAAGCGAAAGGTTCCATCTACACTCTCCGTCTTGGCCAGCCTCGCTGTGCCTCGGCCAGAGTGTGGAACCGGCATTACACTATAAATCAAGGCAGCTGGTAAATGAAATAACAATGGTTTCCATAGCGATGTGCCTTTTTACTTGATGACGTTCATTATTGCGACATTTTAATCTTCGACAGTTTGATATTTTGACGATTTTTTTAAATGATTTTTTCGTAAATACTTGGTGAAAACTGGCGGAAATGGCTGAATTATGAAAGAGTAATTAGATTCTTTCAATATTACTATTTTCCGCTATTTCTCTATAATTTGGGGTAAAAAACTGACAGAAATCTTTTTTTGCACCCGTGATCAAAAAAAGGTTTTTTTGCATTGGTAACCAAAAAAGCCATGCTTTAGTTATATGTAGACAGTTACTAAAATCATATTTTTGATAAAGATATAAAAAAACTACTTAATAAAACTAAATAAATGCGAAAATCAATATCAAAATCAATAACCAAACATTGCCAACCTAGGTCCTAAGCCTCTAAACATTTTTTGACCGAAATTATATTGTCCTCAGAGAACTTTATATATATTATACATCTTGAATGAACTACTTAAATATATCCGATGCATAGGGAGACTTTGCTTGGAAATATTTCTATATTTATTAAGGCCTAGTTTTTGAAAACAGAGAGGTATCGAACTGCAATGCCGCTTTTCACAAGTTCACAGTTCAAGAATCCATCAGCTTTATTCTGGCGTCGTTCTCTCGTTCATTTAATCACGGTTGTAACTTATCCGCCAAAAATGCATCCGTCACTTTCGCTCTTTAACGTTTAGAACACAAGGGACTCAAACCAGCCTATTGATTTGGTTTTATTAAGGCCACAAAAACGGCATAGATTTGACAACACTGCTTTTTTAAGGCCAATCTTTACCGGGCAGAATATGGGAAACGAGAAAACGTAATCTGTTAAAATTTGGCAGGAGTTTTTATTTTTGAATTCCTCACAACCGTATCCAGACAGTTTTTTTGCTGGACTCTCTCATTTTCGAAATAAAATAAACACGGCTAACAATAGTCAAAAATCTTAGCTGGCTTTTTCTTTAGCCTCGTCGATAATACAGAAATCTCTAACAGCAATTTTTGGATTTTTTTATGTTTTTTAAAAAATACACTAAATTTTGAAAAATCCTTTGGATACGGTTGTAGATTTTTATAAATCCTATTATCTGATAACAAAAAAGTTATGGTTTTTTTTCTTTGTAAGCAATATTCTGCCGAAATTCTGAAATGCTAAGGTCACGTAATTTAGTAGGCCCAATGAAACTGAAGTGAGTTCGATTGGAGTATTGGAATTCAGGTTCCGCATAGCCACCGGCCACTTGTCTAATGGAACATTAGGCCAACAAATTGATACATGTCAAGTGATAAAAATAATACGGAAATTTGTTGTTTTTTTATATTGAATAATGACTTTTCTTTTGATTCTTTTTAATTTCGAGACATTGCAATCCATGAAGCATGAAGCCGAGCATCAAAAGCTTTTAAAGAAGCATTAATAAATGGTTACGAGCATAATAAGCTATACTTTTCCTCAGATATGGTGTTCGCATCATGTTCTGATCACTGCACGATCTCACTCGGTATTAGTGATGCCACCTATCTTTGATCTTTCAAAAAATAGCAAAGCAATGTTGTCAAATCTATGCCGTTTTTGCGGCCTTAAGTGTGTAAAGTCGTCAACCTGGTGTCTTTAGGTAGTTCGTCTAAGGGGCACGTATATGAAATTGAGAATTAATACCAGGTAATAGGTAGTTGTTGTCAAAATAGAATTACTCGGACTAGAAATTACAGTCAGAATAATTCTATTCAGAACCTAGAGAGTTTATACCCAATCGCTATAAATATTTTATACTAGAAGATTAAGTAAACTCACGAACTTTTTGTACCAAAATACGATAACTAATTCTTTAGGATCAAAACCGTCCACAACATTGGCATCTATGGATAAGATTCTAAGGATTTTGTTGTGGCAAATTTTTTTGTGGTTGTTTTATTTATTTTTCACTAAAACAACCCAATTCAACACGGCCTAACCCAACCTATTCCAACCTAACTCAAAACAATAAAAAAACACACATTACAACCCCCCCCCGGCACTCTTTTTTCTCTTAAAAAAAAACGGCGTCGGCGGATTTGGGGTTCTAGGGCAGTGGCGGATCCAGGGGGGGCGCCCCCCCCTGAACATTATCAAAGTTTTAAAAACATTAAAGAACCACGCACTAAACACCCCTATTAAATATATTTCAGTCGATTTCAACTAATTTTGAATATGTTGCCATGTGTAACTTATAGTACTAGTTAGAAAATGGGTATCAAAGTGAGAAAAATAGCCACCTTTATGTTTCAACTAAGACAATACGGGTCTCTAGAATAAATGAAAAAAGTGGTTAAAATTACTAAACAAAAAGCAACACATTTTCGAATTTCCGTTTCAAGCTATTTTGATAATCTGAAGGATTTTTTGAGCCATAATATTATAATTTCAATTATTTGTAGGTCAGAAAAATTGGTTTGGCTTGGGTAACTTAAAGGAGTTCATAAGAAAATATGTTTTAAGATTAAAGTATTCCTCTTGCCTAAAAAAATTACATTAGGTACAACTGTCTGCCAAATGTCATATTTGAATTACAGGGGGTGATCCAAGATATCTCTCTATTAAATTTATGCATTCCAACGACCCAAAAATTATAGAAAAATTTGTCGCAGTTTTAAACAACCCTTCTCACACAGTGTTAATGGGAGAGTTAACATTGTTTAAAAACGAAACTTTAAATAGTAAATGCGATGATGCCAGCGTTGACACTATGTAGTAAGCATGATTACCCCAATATCTACAACGCATTTTAAGATTTGTGAAAACTTATCTTCGGTCCAGGGTAGGAGAAGAGGGACTTAATGGCTTGAGCTTTTGGATTTAGAATCTATATTAGATAGGTTTGCAAAGCAAAAAAAAAACTTAATTTCATTATTAAACTAAAACTTTTTTTTTTATACGATATGGGCCAGTCGACAAGTACATTGATAGCGGGAGCAAATCCGGAGAAGCTGGAATAAATTTTATTTTGTTTCGTTGGTTGTAAGAAAGCACACATTGATTTTGCACCCCCCCCCCCCTGAGTCCGGATTTGGCCGCCATCTTGGAAAAAGTGTTTAAAAAATTGCTTTTTTTTTCATTTTTTGCCAATAACTCGATTTCTATAAACTTTAGAGGTTATCAAAATTAAAGAAGAGTAAAAACTCTATAAAAAATGTTCTATGTGTTTTTTCTGTACGACTACCCGTTTCCAAGTTATTACGGCTTTAAAAAGCTGAATATATTGTAGACACTTTTCTCTATTCTAGACATATATCATGCTACACCGATTTACTCGTCATTCTTACAACCTTAAATGGGTCTCGCTCAAATATTTATTTTCAAAAGCCAGGCAAGGGAATGACGCAAAGTAGAACGTATGCACCCCATAATATGCATATAGATGCTTCAGTTATGGACAACATTTTATTTCTACACGCATTTAGTGGCTGCGACACCACATCCGCATTATGCAGACAAGGAAAAATAAAATTTGTTAAAGTTTTTCAAAAAAATAAAGAATTACAGAAAGCTGTATAAATATTTAAAGACCCAAACGCATCTCCAGAAGATATAGAGAAAGTTGGAGAACAATTTCTTCTTCACCTATATGGATAAAAAAAATGCGACTCATTAAATAAATACAGATACCAGTGTTTCGTAAAATCTATTACCAAATGCTTGCCAAACCTAGCATCATTACCGCCGGCCAAAGACGCCGCTCGCTTCCACTCATTTCGTACTTACTATCAAGTACAGCTATGGATGGAAAAATTCAAAGAATGGGTTGATGCCTATTGATACTTTACAAGATGCAGCTCCACAAGAATTATTAAATCTTATATCTTGTAAATGCGCCAAGGGTTGTAATGCACCTTGTAGTTGCCGCAAGGCAGGTTTGCATTGCTCGGTAATATGTGCACGTTGTCAGGGCAAATCTTGTTCGAATACTTCGGAAGTGACAGAATTACACGAAGAAGACTACGAGGAGAATTATCCTATCGAAGACCAATCAAGAGAATATTCGGCACTCTATGAACCACATCCGGAACATGATACAGATATTGAGGACATTCAAGATGATATTGAAGAATCACCAGAACCATAAAAAAAAGAAGAATCTCTGATCAGCCTTCCACTTCAAAAGGAACATAAGATTGTGGCATATATAGTGGATTAGGCCTATTGGGGATACCACTTTAAAAAAAAACGCGCCGAGTACTTTACCTCAAGGCAGCACCCTGAGAGATAATCGTTAAACTTGATTTTTAACCAGTCGCACAACAATAAAAATTTAGCTACATATTTATAGAAACTTTTATATGGCCGCGACATCAGGCCTTGTTTCTTATTTTTTTTGTTACGCCAACCAGTATTCAGTGGCGGTCTCAGACTTTGCAAATAGGGGGGGGGAGGTGATCTAAGATTGTTTTATTAATGCAAAACTAATAAAAAACATATTTTTTAAATTGAAAAAATAGTCCATACTTCTCTCAGTGGAGCTTCTTAAATTAGGGTATAAGAAGTAAAACACTCAGTCTTCTCCACAATGGTTTATGTAATTTAAACGTTTTTTTAATTACATAAGGTACTTAGAGTACATGTTTCGGTTTCAGATGAAACCATCATCAGCTCTGAAATACAAAAAAGGAATAATAGGATTTTTTCATACAAAATTGACACCCGTCAAAAACCGAAATGCCAGAGAAGAGCAACAAAATTAGCTTAAAAAGATGAGTATACACTTACCTTGACAAATTTTAAAAAATACAGTTTGTTCGGCCACAATGAAGTGGGGAACAGGAATTTCCAAAATTAAACGAGGAATGAAGTTTTTACATATAGGCAAACATTATCAACCAGGAAAGAGGGATGTCTACCAGCTCAGCTATCAACGAAACTGTGGAGAATCTACGAGTTGAAAAACTTTATTTAGTATGTAAAAATTTTTTATATATGATGATTTTTTATGTTTAAAGTTTGAGGTTAGGAATTATTATATGAATTTACTATGGAAATTGAAAAGAATAAGAAAATAAACTTCCTAGACCTTACAATCGAAAGAAAACAGAATTCACTGCTCTTCTCCATCTACCACAAAGACTCTAGCACAGATTCAATCATACCCTACCATTCAAACCACCCCCAAATACAAAAATTATGTGCCTTCAACTGTTATTTTCATAGACTTTTTACAACCCCCTTAAACAAAGATAATTTTAAAAAAGAATACAACTACATAAATCAGATAGCACACAACAACGGCTACCCTAAATATATTATTAAAAAGACTTTTTACAAACACCTCAAAAAACATATTAATAAACAACTTATACCAAAAACAAAGGAAAAACCAAATAAAATTTATTGTAGTTTACCATTTTATGGCAATATCTCTTACAAAATTAAAAACATCCTACAGAATTCAATTGAAAACTTGATCGTAAGCTTTAAAACCAAACATTCTATAAAAAATTTTTTGTTTAATGGTAAAGACAAAATTAAAAATAAACTTGATCACTCCGGAGTCTATCAGTTAACTTGTAGAACAGAGAATTGTGGTGCGGTCTACATAGGGAGGAGCGGGAGGAAGCTCTCTATAAGAATAGGTGAACACACATCCATCATAAATAAAAATAAAAATAAAGCACTTAGCTACCCCTTGGACTCTAGCTCAAACTTTGCAAACCATATTATAAATGAAAAACATTCTTTCGACCCTACGGAAGGCGTTCAAGTCATAAAAACTTGCAACTTTGGTACAAAACTGAACCTTTTAGAAATTTGTGAGATAAACAAAGCAATGAAAAACACTAAGGTCCCATGTCTAAATGACCAAATTAAATTTGACTGTTTGCCCTTCTTTGACTCCCTAATTTTTTAATTTTTAATTTTTTAATATTTTTAACATTTTTAACATTTAAATTAACACCTTTAATCTTTTTACCCTGAAATATTGTTTGTATTTGATAAAAATAAAAATAATTCCACTAGCCATTCTTAACCACAAAAGATTACAAAATAATCAAAACAAAAACCAAAAAGAATTAAAAACTAGCTAATAATATAGGAAATAGAACATAACAACAAAGATTATTAAATACTAAAAACTAAAATAAAAATTAATTATAAATAATAAATAAAATGAACATCGTAGCCAACAAAAATCAAATCATTCAAAAATTAAAAGATTTCTTGAGCTTCTCCAATCTGTTAGAGATTCGGAACATCTCCGTGTGGGGGTGCCTCAAGCGAGAAAATTGTGAAATAATAGGATATCTAAACGCTTCAAGATAGATGTCACTACAAATTGGTTTTCTGGAATTGTGGTCTTATTTTCCAAAAATTCATTTTTTATCTGCCCCTCTCATCCTTCTCCTCCTAAAAATGACAGGAAATAAGAAAAGAAAATAATTTGTCAATTTACATTACTCTCATTTTAATTTGTAAGGGCCAGAGGTTTGTCATAGCGCGGGGAAAACAAAATTTGAATTTGCCGCTTTAACAGCTGTCAGCTAGTCTTTTAATTTTGTCATTCAAAATGGAGAGAGTTACTTCCTTGCTTCTCCACGCTTTAGCGTGCTTAAACATTTCAAAAATGAAAAGTTGGAAAACCTTATAGGGCATTTAAGGCCCCAAGAACTAATTTTAATTAAATTTATAGTCAAGATTTAAAAAATTTTTTGGTAAGTACCTTTTATAATAATTCCTAACCTCAAACTTTAAACATAAAAAATCCTCATATAAAAAAAAAATTTTACATACTAAATAAAGTTTTTCAACTCGTAGATTCTCCACAGTTTCGTTGATAGCTGAGCTGGTAGACATGCCTCTTTCCTGGTTGATAATGTTTGCCTATATGTAAAAACTTCATTCCTCGTTTAATTTTGGAAATTCCTGTTCCCCACTTCATTGTGGCCGAACAAACTGTATTTTTTAAAATTTGTCAAGGTAAGTGTATACTCACCTTTTTAAGCTAATTTTGTTGCTCTTCTCTGGCATTTCGGTTTTTGACGGGTGTCAATTTTGTATGAAAAAATCCTATTATTCCTTTTTTGTATTTCAGAGCTGATGATGGTTTCATCTGAAACCGAAACATGTACTCTAAGTACCTTATGTAATTAAAAAAACGTTTAAATTACATAAACCATTGTGGAGAAGACTGAGTGTTTTACTTCTTATACCCTAACATATTTTTTTATTAATAACTTGAAACAAAGGTTATTCAAATAAGTGGATTCAGTTGCAAGTTATTTTTTTTACATGCGTTTTGACCTGCCTCATAGGGGGGGGGCTTAAGCCCCCAAAATACCCCCGCTTGGATCCGCCACTACCAGTAGCAAACTAAGATCTTAGACCTTATTTCCGCTCAAGGTGGTGTGAAAACAAGTACAGTTAACCCCGGATATATCCAACACAAATATTTTATCAAACTTGTTCCCTCAAAATTCGATATATCGGGTATTCGTACGGAAAAAAACATAGAACATTTTTTATAGAGTTCTTACTCTTCTCTAATTTCGCTAACCACATATTTTGATCTAAATTTTACAGAAATCGAGTTATTGGCAAAAAATGAAAAAAAAGCAATTTTTTCGAGACTTTTTCCAAGATGGCGGCCAAATCCGGGATCAGGGGGCGGGGTGCAAAATCAATGTGTGCTTTCTTACAACCAATCAAACAAAATAAAATTTATACTTACCGACTGGCCTAATAATAATGTTGGAATGTTAATACTGAATGTATTTTTTTGTTTTTTAGAATTAAGGATTTGTATGATGCCAAAATAAGTTAGTTGTATCAGGTAGTATCTGTTAGTCACCACCAACGGCTCAAGCAACTACTAACATATGTAGATCGAAACTGTTTGATTAATGGGGAGGGTCAGGTCACCACTAACCAACATACCAATCTAACCAATCCCCGAAAAACAATGATGACCATAAAAAAGTACTTTTTGCCTACGTTCGTAATCGCTTGAAATTGCTGGATCCGCCACTGTCCTAGGGACCCTAGTAGCTGCCACTTTAAAGATTTTTCATAAAAAATCAAAAATGGCAGAAAACCGTATACTGCATAATTACCGAGAAAGTATATATTACAGGAATAATATTACATTGTATAAACATATTCATATTCCGAACGAATAATATTCTTATTAGGTATATTATATTTCGAGAATATGTTTGAGTATACTGAAAATTGTACGATTTGTCTTTTAAAAATACGTCATTGCTACGATTACTAAAATTTACCCTTACCTATATGTCTACAATGCTTGCATTCTTAGCAAGGTCTTTTGTACAGTAAATAAATCTGCCTTGTTGTACTAACTGACTGGATCTATGCATGAGAGTAAGTTAGAGTTTCGAACTTCCATTGTCTTTATTTTTTTAATTGTTTTCACAACGTTTCGAATTCTTATGTATCTGCAATCGTCATCAGGTGAATACTAATAAAAACCAATAGTACCTACCTACCCTTCAAACTGCTATCAAAGATTTCTTGAAGTGCCATGCTCTCTTCGAAGGTTGGCTATCATCAGCGCGATTTGCATCTGATCTACTTCCTTTCTGAAAAGTGTCGTAGTATTAACACGGATCACCTACCAACTTCGGTACTCTGTGGTATTAACGCCATCCCATTGTGTAATTCATCTGCGTCCCGGACCTCTTCTGCCTTCAATTTTTGCTTCTTAAAATATGGCCAAAATATTCAAGTATAAGTCGTTTGCTGGTGAATAAAACTTATCCTTATCTCATTTGAGTAGAACATCTACGTTACGTACACTTCGCGCCACAAAAAAGTAGAACAGCAGAAGTTAGCTACGATTCGAATTTTTTTAGTATTGATTTGCGAATTACAGTTTAACCCTTTTTGACACCACTCATTAACCATGTTATTTCAAAATAAGGTTCCTAAATTAAAACGTATCTTAAACGAATTATTAATTTTATTAAATTTATACCTAATAACAACCAACAAAAAATTAATATTAAAATCAGCAATAAAGCACAAATTTTTGCATAAATGGACAATGGTTGGACTGTTCGGAGAGTAGCTAATTATTATGGAAGAAACAAGAATACTATTTTTTTAAATACGGAAGCTGTTTCAAGAAGAAGGAAGAGTTAATCGAAAAGAAGGTAGCGGCTTATGCAAAGTGAGTACAGCAGATCAAGATCATGGTTTAAATAATTTACACTCTTGGCTGGATTAACAAAATTTGCTTTTTATCACTATGCGATTTAAAAATGTTTTCGTCAGTAAAAATAATGTTTTGCCAAGTCTTGTTCCTGAAGTTAATAATTTAACGCAAAAATTAACCTGGCCTTCTTTGGTGGGTTTAATTTTCTTTGAAACGATAAGGCAACTAAGTCTTGACTGATTAATTCGTCTTCTTGTTGCAGTTAGAGATCCTGGAGAGTTGCTATGCATTTCTGCTTCTTTGGTCTTTGCGAAAGAATGCTGTTTCAAAAAATCCACTACTTCTTGGTCTTGATGTGCTGTACTCACTTTGCATAAGCCGCTACCTTCTTTAGTACTCTTGTTTCTTCCATAATGATTAGCTACTCTCCGAACAGACCAACCTTCGTGCAACTTTGCTAAAATTTGGGCTTTGTCAAATTCGGATAACTGCTGTTAAACAAGCTTATATTTCTAAGAATACTCATTCTGAAGCAACGTATTTTACAATGTAAAACCGCTGGTCTACTTTTTTGTGGCGCGAAGTGTACTCTTGTTTTCAAAAAAAACTCATACATGCTTTTTCCTATCTCGCAAAATTTACTTTTCTAATAGTGTATGTATTCCATTCACCAGTTTAAAATAGACGATGCGTCAAATTAATTTTGACAATAACTTTTAAAGTCAAAAATGCCGCAAATTACAAAATTTACGAAAGCACAAATTATCACTCGAGTTATAGAAGACAGCTGGTCTGTAAGGAGAGCGGCCACTCATTTTGGGGTTAATAAAATGACGATAGTATGAAGGAAAAAACGTTGGATACAGAATAATTCGATGAATAGAAAACATGGATCAGGACGAAAGCCTGTAAGTTCTGAGATACAAGATGAAAGGCTTATCGAGCACCTCAGACAAAATCCTTTTGCCACGTGCGTTGAAGCATCCAATGTAACGATGTTCCCAGGTTCCTTATCAACTATCTTTTAACAGGATTAAAAAATCTGAAATTTGCTGTCGAGTGGCTGCAAAAAAAACTTTTTTAACGGAAGAACAAAGCCAATATTTAGTTGATTTTATTCCGTTGTGTTATTTTGAATCCATAATTTTTTTCATTTTATTATCGTCATTTTATCAAGCCCAAAATGAGTGGTCGCTCTCCTTATAGACCAGCCGTCTTCTGTAACTCAAGTGATAATGGATAAAGATTGTTTTTAAATATATTTATGTGCTGTTTAAAAGGCGATTTTTGGTATCATTAAATAATTATATCCGAGATTAAAATAATGATTTTAGAAACAAGAAACTAAACTCAAAACCCTCCTTTGAGTTGCGTAGTCGGGTAATAAGAGTATTTGCTTTAAATTAAGGCATTTTTTAATTTAGAGGCCTTATTTTTACTTTTGATTCTATTAATATGACATAACGTCATCATAATACTGAATTTAATATTTGGTGCGTTCGTTTATCTGCTTAGGGAGCGGAGCGTGAACGCCTTTTTCCCGCACAGAGTTTTTTTTATTTAACCTAATCTTCAAATTTGTTTTGCCAAGTTAGTTTTTTAATTTTTCGCTCGCAGGCGTTAACGTTTTCCATCACAAAGACATTAAGCCAAACCTAATTTTACTTACCTTGTTGCACAATAATCTTGTAGTATTGTTCGGCGCTTCCGTTTATGTTTTATAAAACATTTTCTTCGTCGAAAATTTGAGCGAACGCCATTGTAGAAACTAATTAAACGTAAAAAAAAAACTAAACTCGGCACTACTCGGTAAATAAACAAAATTTCTAGGTTAAAATTTCCGTAGTTTGACAGACCTCGATATACCCGCTCAAAAAGCATCGAGCTAATCGAGGATCTCTTTTCGCTCGGTCGGTTTAAAACCGAACGCAAAAAAGTGCGCACGGTTAGCTTGATTTTGAATAAAAGAACGGGATTTTGCTATTTTGGAGCGCACGGTGCGCATCGATCAGATAAAAGAACGAATTGCTGATGGTTTTTTTAAGTATACACTAATAAAAAGTCAAAGTTTGAGAAATAGCGAAAAAAACATGTATGCGTTTTTTTTTAAACGAGTACATATGTTCATCCAAGATATTACCTGCAATTTTTTGCACATGG
Organism: Oxystoma pomonae; assembly: GCA_963921995.1. Taxonomy (NCBI): domain Eukaryota; kingdom Metazoa; phylum Arthropoda; class Insecta; order Coleoptera; family Brentidae; genus Oxystoma; species Oxystoma pomonae. The sequence continues at coordinate 70,852,736 of OY998166.1, read as the reverse complement.
CATTACTCAATGTACATGTCTCTACGCTGTAATACAAAATGCTAAACACATAACAATGAAATACACGGATTCGGAGAGTGGTATTAAGACAACACCAACACCACAAGATTATTTGGCCTGTTCAATTCTTGCACGGACTACTCGCATGTTGTCCCAGTTCTCATTGAGCTGACAACTCAGGTATTTGTATGACTTGATGCGTTCGATTTGTTGGCTATTTACTTCATCCATTTTGTTTTTCGAACATTCAAGTTAAGCCCAAATTGCGAACTTTCCAATGTAATTAGATTCAACAACTCTTGCAGAACTTTCAAAGAATCTACAATTATGACAGTGTCCTCAGCATATCTTAAATTGATAACTTTTAAGCCCTTTATAGCCAGACCCTCTTCGCAGTTGTGAAGTGTATTCTCGATTATTTGATTGCTATAGATTAACTAGCAGCGGAGACAATATGCAGTCCTGTTGGCCGTCAACTTTTATTTGAGCTGTCTGGCTCCGATATAGGTTGGCAATTATCTTTAGATCTCGATCATCCAGAGCAAGTTCTTTAAGAGATTCTATGAGCCTTTCGTGTTGGACTCGATCAAATCTATAAAACAGGCATATACAGGCACTGAAACATTTTCAGACCGTTGAACCCAGACTTGAATCCCAAAAGAGGTCTCTCTTGGCCCGAACCCTCCACGAAATCCAAACTGCAACAGCCCATAAAGGATTCGCAGTTTTTCTGAATTCTCTTATGGATAATCTTTAAACATATTTTCACTACACTTATTTGCTGAATGTTTTTAGGTAATGTAACGAATGTTGATTTTGCCAGGTCAGTTGGGCTTTTACAACTGGGATAAATCAGGTTAAAAAGTTTGACAAGAGTATAACTAGTTCTTTTTTGATGAGTTTCAAAACTTCGGTGAATACTTCGTCTTGCAGCTTTTCTATTTTTAGCTAAAGATATTACGTGCTGTACTTCTTCCGGTGTTATATCCATGCTGTACTTCTTCCGGTGTTATATATATATAAATATATATATATATATATATATATATATATATACCATGACTTGAGAAGTCTTTTGGATTTTCGGACCGAACATCGCTAAAGAGATTTTCTATGTAGGTACACCATTCATTTAGTTTTTCTTTGGTATTAGGTAAGATTTTTCCTTGACTTTCAACAAGGATTTCCGCGTGTCTCTTATTCGCTTCCTTTATGCGTTTCTGTAGATTAAAACTGTCATATTTAGCATCCAGATTTTTTATTTCTTGACATTGTTGTTTTATCCATTCTTGTTTTTTTAGCGCTGCCTTTTTTGGTGAGTCTTTTATCCATCAAATCTAGGATTTCATCGGTCATCTAAACTTTCTTTTTTTCCTTGGTTGACCCTTGTATAAACATGCTGTTTGTTAAGTTTTTCGTTTAATTCGATTCTCAGTTCAGTTGCTATCTTACTATCTTGCAGTTCGTTAAACCTGGTTCTGGGTTTGTTATTTATAGGGCGTTTTTCTTAAGTCTAAATTTAATTCCAGCTACAACTGGATTGTGATCTGACTTTACGTCTGCGGCAGGATAAGTTTGATGATGTAATGCAGTCTTTGTATACTTTATATGTAGTCTATTTAATTACTAAAAATTCCCTTTGAAATAACACTACAAAATCCCTTGCCTTGCAGAATTGGAAAAGGCGATTTGAAGGATCATTTGGTATACCAAGACCGTGCCTTACAACGATATCTTCTCTTGGAGCGTTTCCAAGTTATGCGTTAAAGTTCCCAATAACAATGGTAATTTCTGAGTTTTTGGCAAAATCAAGGGCAGTCTGGATTAGAATGCCTTTAGGGCATCATCTAAAGATTCTCCGCTTGGATCGTACACCTGAATAATGTTGAATTTAAATGGATTTGAGGTGAAGGAAAATGACTCGATCTGACACAAAAATAAAATAGATTATGGATTTTTGAGTCTCCACCTGAGTTATGCCATCTTACTTTGCTAACTCCCAAGATCCCTATGTCTTCTCTAATCTTGTTATTTCTTTGATCACATTGTCCACTTTTACTGGCAGAAACATACTTTGTACGTTCTAGGTTGCAATCTTCATGATAACTAGACCGGAGATTCTTAGCACCTTCTGATCACTTAAGAACGGCCGGAGACTGAGGGAATGGGCTTTTGGTTTTCCAGTCATGGTGATAATATTCCTGGGGAGAAATAGTGAGGTGATTTCCCGTTGACTTCCCCATCACAGCCTTAAAACCGTTAAGACAATCCTTGTCACGCCTTTAACTGTGTAATTTTTTGCTTATTTTCCTATATCTAGAAGTACGCCAAACAGTTATTTTTAGTGTTACTGCTTCCCAACACTAATTTCTCGCCATATCTGGCTACCCTTACACAGTTTGGCCTGCAGATCGATGCAGTTACCACGTTAGAGCTATATATGTGAGCTGACCTCCCTGTGAGTCCCAGTCTATAACTCTCGATGAGACAATCTCAAACAAGAGGGACTATCTCTACAGCGCAGTCCGAACACCCACATCAAAGTCTGCTGTGTAGTTTTTCTATTCATCTTACTACCTGAACCATTGAGCGATGATCCGTTCTTAGCATTAATTTAGCCTTACATGATATGACTCACTAACAGTGAAAAAAAAAGTTTTCTATTTTATGGAATTCAATTTGCCAATAGCTTGGATAGAGTGTAAAAACCCAACATGATTCTGCTAGTGAGGTCAAAGTATGGATCGATTTTAGTTAATGGATAATTGTCACATCATTAAGCTTCCTATAATCAACGCAGAATCTGGGACTTGATAATAATTTTGTATTAGAAATTAATTGACACTTCTGCTAAATGACCTAGATTACTGCCAAGTCTTGATATTTTGATTTTGTTATTAGTCTCTTTGCATCAGTTTACTTTATTAATTTTCTTAGTGTTCATGAGACTATTCGAAAATAACCAACCATGTAACATATAGTCACATGCTCTACTAAATAACCATTGCAATGAATAATTTAAAATCCAAATAAAGTACTGATACCTCGTAACAATATTTTGATAATTATTTTAAGTCAATTTTACAGCCGGTTTCCCGTATACAAAAACTCATTTTTTAAAAGCTCTGTAAAATAATATTTTACAATAAAAAAAAATTAATCCCCGTGGGTCACATGTAAAAGAAAGACTGTAAAAGCTACAGTCTCGACACCAAAATCCAAAGAAATCGTGAGTTTATTTTATTGCGCAGTGCTAGTGTGCTGACGTGTTGTGTACAAAAAAACTGAACTGATTTTAACATTTTAAATGTCAATGTTACTCCAATTTTAAAAAATATATATGTTATTTGCAAAATTATTGCCTTATAATTTTATTAACACATTCGCTTACACAATGAACAAATCAAAAAACTTGGTGGCACCAAGAGACCAAAAAACATTAATTAGTTGATTTTAAAGTTAAAGATTTCTATGCGTATAAATGATGCGGCTTTCAACAAATAATAATTATAACATTATTGTTTTATTAACGCATTTAAAAAAAAAATCACCTTTCTAGAATAAAACTACAGTCAAAACCTTGCAAAGCCAGCAAGTTTTTATTGAATTTGATAAATTGATAAATCCTTTAGTTGCCTTATATTTAATTGGGTAATAGGAAATCAAAAAAGAAGAAAAAAACGTCACATAACATGATAACATGAGAGATAAGAGTCATTTGTTTTGTCATGGTTAATAAATAAAAACGTATTTTTCATCCCATTGCCGAGGGTCTTGTGATAGCCAGTATCTACTCAGCCTGCCGGTTTAAAAAAAAAGTATTATTGGATCGTAATAAATTGAAAAATCATTTGGCTCTATCAACTTTTTTAATTTTTGGAATGTCCTTTTTTCCCACTCCTCGAATTTTCAAAACCAAATATCTTAACAAAGGATTACATTTACATTACAAAATGTTTTTTATTATTTTTTAATTAAAGTAATGACACGATTTCCATAACACCCTGAATAGACAGAGGTATAATTATGCTGTTCATACGAGTCAACCCCGACAGAAAAAGCTTTTTATATTAGTTACAAGCAGAAAGTAAATAGTAGATTAATTATTTTTAAGAGATAAATTTTGAGACAAATTGTGTGTGCAAAGATGACAACTCCGTGTGCAAAGTGACACTTGCAGAGTTTTCCGTATGTAAAATCTCATTTTCTAAGGAAGTTGTATAAAAAAACTATTTTGGATGTCTCCATCAAAAACACGATTTTACTCCCTGTCTGCAAGATAAATTACTTAAATGAACCTACAGTCCATTTCATTTTTATTTAGACAGAACCTGACCAACTGAACAAAAATAGGTTTGAAGGTTGTCAGGAATCCAAATGCCCTAGATGTTTTTTCTGACATAAATTTTAGGGGAAAAATTGCCTGCTTCAAGACGTGAAAATAAAATTATTTAAAAATACTTTACAATTCTGCTACCAGTAAACCTAGGTTTGTGCTTTTTGACACATATGTTACAACAAAATTTATCGTTTTTGTTGCTGGAAATACGGGCAAACAATTTGGAATGTTGCGTTTATGAAAGTAATGCCAAAATTATATATCTACAAAATTGTAGATAAAAAACTGTTCAAAAAAGGTTTTATGAAATATGTTCTGGTTTGAAAGTTTAAGACAATGATGTTTTTGAAATTAACTCTGTGTTTAGGACTTCCATTGTGTATATTTTATTTATACACGACGTTTCGATCACTACAATCTCTGATCATCTTCAGGTGCAAACTACGTTAGTAGTGAAGAGAAGAAGAGATTGTACTGATCGAAACGTCGTGTATAAATAAAATGTAGACAATGGAAGTCCGAAACACAGAGTTAATTTCATGTTCTCGTTTACTGAACAATCCAAAATGCTGTCAGGGGTTGAATCAGGGGGATTGTTGTGTTCACGACCCCTTTTTTTGATAAACTAGCTCATCCAGGAATTGGCTTCGGGGGGGGGGGGGGGTTAATAATAAATAGTAAAAAACGTAATTTGAAGTAAAACTGTGTTATAACCAGGCATCTCGGGGGGGGGGGTAACTTCAAACCCCTTCCTCGGTGAGCCACTGGATAAAGGTATAAAACACAAGGTGGATATTTTTTACGAACCAACTTATACATAACAAAAAATGTTAGTACCTACCCTTTAAGTTTCTAAAATACTTTGCTCCGGATAAAAATTTTTCGGTTCGGGATGAAAAGTGCCAAAAAAAAACTAATTTTTAGAGACCTATAAAAACTTTATTGAAAAATAGCATGTACATTGTACAACCATATATATAACCTTTTTCATTTGAAAATCGCTTCAAAAAAGATTTTATATAAAATGTCGAAAAAAGGTTGCAATAATAACTTTTGGTACTTTTTATCCCGAGACGAAAGGTTTGTAGCCCGACCGAAGAGATGGTATATATACTATTTTTTGCACTTTTGGGCACCGTTTTTATTTAAGCGAAGATACATCAGGTACCAGATGCACTGCAATCACTGCGGCACTGAACATACTGTGACACACAATAATATCAAATACCTTAAGAATTTATAGGTTAGGTTAGTTCTTTTTCATATTGTAATGATGCCTCTTTTCGGATGTTACGTTTATATTTAGTGTTCCGAAAATGCGTTTTTATCAAACCTTCATTCGTTCTGACGGTAAGTTAATTTATATATAAAAGTAAAATTTCTAGTCCCTGAAATGAGGGAGTAAAATACGTACGTAAGTAGCGTTGTTTTTCCGCCAAATTTTTCTCAGGTTATGGGGCCAGTGCAGAATCCTGGGGAAATTTGAAGCGGTTACGCGGAAGTTCGCTACTAAAGGGAAAGACTTAGTAGTAGTAGTAGTAGTAGTAGTAGTAGTAGTAGTAGTAGTAGTAGTAGTAGTAAGGGGGCGACCCGCAGGCCTGGCAACTAGGCCTCTTCATGGGCCCTTTCTGCCATACCCCGTCTCGCACCCTTATCCTCCCACTCCCTCTACATTTCTTGCCTCTCTCCCGGGCCTTTCCGCCTTCGTTACGAAGGACAGTACGTCAGCCCATCTTAGAGAGTGTATCTTCTCCTCTTCTATTGTGGGGGCACCCCACGTCTGCTGCCTCAATCTGGCGTATCCGTCACACTCTCCTATCAGGTGCACCGCTGATTCCTCTGCCCACCCACATGTTGGGCAGGCGGAGTCGTCCAACACTCTGATGCATGTCAAGTGCTTGCGCAGCCGATTATGCCCCCTTAGCATTCCTACTAACAATCCAATGTCCTTGCGAGTTTTTCCCAGGAGCCATTTAGTTCTGGCTGCGTCTGGTCCACTCACGAACAGTTTGGACTGTCTGCACTCTCGCTCTTCTATCCAGGACAAAGACAGGGGTCAGTTGATCGCTCGCCCATTTATTGAGCTCACTCTGCACCTGTTTTCTTGTGATTCCCAAAAGCGGTTCCGGTCCAATATATTGGGTTTTGACACCAGCTCTGGCAAGTTCGTCCGCCTTCTCATTCCCTAGTATTCTCTCGTGGCCCGGGACCTACATCAGTGTCACCCTCTTGTCTTCAGCTAATATCTGTAGCGCGTTAACGCACTCTTCCACTAGGCTACTGACAATTTTTGGTGAACTAAGAGCCGTGAGGGCAGTTTGGCTGTCGGAACATATGCAAATGTCCCTCCTGCTATTTCTGACCTCTGGTAGGGTTGCCGCCATGATAATGGCGTATACCTCCGCCTGAAAGACCGTAGCGTGTTCGTCAAGCGAATAGCTTTCTTGAACCTCTAGGTCTTCCGCATACACTCCTGCCTGGCTGACAGTTTTGATCCGTCTCTCTTTTGTTACCAGTTCCTCGATTGCCAGATGACCCACTTTTCCCCTCTGCCCTTCTATAGGCCCTTGTCTCTCAGTCGTAGGTGCGTCGCCATCGCTTCCTTCTTGATCCAAGTTGGAAGCGAGGGGAGACCTAAGATGGTTTCTAGGGCTCTAATGGGGGTAGTCCTCATTGCGCCTGTTATTCCCCTGCAGGCTCATGAGCTTTCTGGAAGTGGTCCGGTTTTCTACTACAGGCCGCCAGACCACTGACCCATATTAGATTCTTTGTCTTCTTGTATAACCAGTATATCTCAGTGGAATTTCAACGCCGTTTAAGTATGTTATTGAGACAGTCCCTGAGAGCATTTTAACTCATAGACACAAGTGCCGATATCTACAGGGTGAACCAATAACAGCTGCCAAAGTTTGGGATGAGCTTATTATTATCATGCTTATGACCGATATCGGCAAAAAAAGCATTCCCAGTAAAATGCCAACGCTGAATTTAAAAATAAAATTTATTTTGACACCTGTCAAACTCTGTCAAAATGGCAATAATTAAAAGCAAATACCCTTTTTTTACTGTGCTGAAGACAGTAAATCGGAAACTGTAAAAAAAGTGACAGATGTCTTAACTGTCATTTACTATTATGGGGAAAACCACTGGTGCAATGACACATATTTACTAGAGGGGACTCGAACTACGCCGCTACTTTTGAATCATATCAAACCCTGTCAAAAGGACAAATAAATAATTTATGAACGAATTTTTGGAAAAGCTATTACTTTCTTTTTACTCTTTTAAAGTTAAACTCCGAGTAAATGACAGCTTCGTTACTAAGACAACTGTCACTTTTTTCCACGGTTTTCGATTCGATATCGTCAACAGAGTAAAAAATGGTATTTGCTTTTTCCACACCTTTATGTTTATAAATTATTTATTCGTTATTTTGACAGGGTTTGACGGGTGTCAAAACTAATACTATTTTTAAGTTCATCGACCTCAACTTAGTGTAGTTCAAGTCCCCACTCATAGATATGTGTCATCGCACCAGTGGTTTTCCCCATAACAGTAAATGACAGTTAAGACAACTGTCACTTTTTTTACAATTTCCGATTTAATGTCTTCAGCAGAGTACAAGGAATTAAGGTGTACATTTTTACTTTCACTTTTTTAAATGACAGGGACTGTCCCAATAACATACTTAAACCGCGTTGAAATCCCACTGAGATCCAGTTTCCATGTAAATTGTGCGTGCTTCTTTCGCAAAGAGCAGAAAGAGCGCACTAAGAAAGGAAATGTCGGTAAAGAAGTAACTTGCGACGAATGCAAGCAAGTTGGCCACTTTAAAAACAAATGTCCTGTGTGGCGCAAAGTTCGAAAATGTTCTGGCCAAGGCCAAGAAAAAAGTGTTTTAGTTCGGATTTCTTAAGTAGCAACTTACCGTAAACCGGGCTAATTTGATATTATTTTAGAGATTTTTCTAGCGCCATCTTTTAAATATTGCCTAAACTGCCATTTTTTTAAAAACTCATATAAACAATCGATCCTTTGGCTCTAATTTTACCAAATATCAATTTTTATATCGTTAGTTTTTGTTATAAGGGTTATTCTTCAAAAAGTGTCAAAAACCCGGTTACAGGTAAATATTTGCGAGGAAATGAAGGATTTTACATTTTTTATGTAATATTCATTATAATTATACCTTACTTAAAGTAATCAAAAAATTAAATTAAATCAAAAAAAATATTTTTGTAGTGTTTTTGTGCCCACAGAACGTGATATATCACGTCCGTGGACGGTTACCAATATACTTATTGAAGTTTAGCGTCTTTTAGAAAAAATCTGGCAAAGACGTCACGTATTTTGCGTGGATTTACAAACTTGTTTTTTCGTTAAAAATTGCCCTAAACATGCACAAAAATATTTAACTTGAAATCCAAAAAGATTTACAGTTTTTTGTTGCTGATACCAAATAATCGCCACGTCCGTGGACAGAAATTAAAATTCAAAAATCCCGCGCCCGCCTTGGTATTGCACACATATCTTCTAGGTCTCCCCGCAGTCATTTAACCATTTAACGCTGTCAGTGCATTTTTCTGAACACTAGTAAAATTTTTGAGAAAACCCATTTTATCAAGCACTGAGATCACATCTCTGGATGCCAAAAAAGGTAAGACTAAAAAAACATTTTGCTTCTGAATGCACACTATAAACAAAAAAAAGTAAGTTAGATGTAGTTATAAAACGATTAATAACATAACCTCAAAAACAAAATTTCTGACCGGCTAAAAGCATATTGTTCATCACGTCTGTGGACGCCACGTCCGTTGATTACGAATATCCACGGACGTGAGTCCGTGGATATATTTGCCATTCCGTGGACAGTTAAATTTTGTTCTCACGGTATATATACCTACTCAATGAAAATATATACCTACTGTAATTAAGATAAACGACGCAAAGCACACCGTGTTGGAATAGATTTACCCTGTGTCTTTCTGCACGGGGAGAAGGAAAATTTATGTTTAGTTATTTACGCTAGTAGGAAAAATTTTGTACCTGACACGTGCGAAAAGTGTCTTTTCCGACCTTTAGGGCGTTCGTGCAACTGCCGTCGCTTGCGGAAGAGTATCACTTTCCGTACTTGTTGGATAAATAACTATTTCGAGATTCTTTTTTGCTAAGTGCAGTAAAGTAACTTTTCCGCACTTAGCACATAAATTAGTTATGTTTTTTGTTCAAGGTTCTAAAAGGCTAAAAAAAAGAGATTCAGTAACCGAGAGCTGGAAAAAAGGCGCGAAGCAAAGAAAATGAGTATGCGGAGAGCAAGAGAGAGATTAAGAAGCGATCCTGTTCGATACGAAGAAGAAAAAAAAAAGATAGAGAACGAAAGAAAAAAAGTCGACGCCCTATTAATGAACTGGATGAACGATCTCAAAGAAAAATACGTAAGGATTGGAAGACTCGCTCAAAGCGCCACAGGGAAAGAAAAAAAGATGCTAAAAGAGATGCAGAAAATGAAACTAATTTTTTGATCTCTAATACTCCGCCCAGCACTCCTCAAATCAATCAAATCACGAAATACTACGCCTCAAGAAGAAACAGGAAGAAAAATATCGAGAAAGAATCGAGACAGAATGAGAAAAAGAATTAAAGATTTGGAGTCATTGGTTAATACGCTTAAAAAGAGTGTCAGTAAATATAAAATGCAGGCAAGCAGAGCAAATCGGCAATGCCTTTCTAAAAAAGAAACTCCCGATTCAAAAGTAAGCAAGCTGTTGGCACAACATTCTGTACCCTTAACTGTAAGAAAAAAGCTTCTATTTGCTGAAGTTATAGAAGAACAAGTGAAAAGGAATTACACTCGAGAAACCAGAAATAAAAACAAGAGATATTTTCTGTCCATGCTTAATGGTGAAATTATCAAAAAATACAAGTTCCTTACTCGAATCGCCAGGATGACATCACTTAGACAAAATAGACATACATACACACGGACCATAGAAGCAAAAATAGTAATTACAAAAATGAAAGTGAGAAAATTTTTAGAGAAAGATGAAAATAGTAGACTTACAACAGGGAAGAAAGAAACCATAACCAAAAAAAAAATAAAAAAACAAAAGAGACTATTAAACGATACGTTACTAAATCAGCATAAGAAGTTTATTAACTCTCACCCTACCTTTAGGAATATTAGTTATGCAACATTTTGTAAATTTCGCCTATTTTGGATTGTATTTCCTAATTATAAAGATAGAGAAACATGCCTATATAAACAGCATGCTAATATGAGACTTATGGTGGAATGCTTAAAGGAACACGCAATCATTAAGGAATCAAGTATAAACGACGTAGTAAAGAATATGTGTTGTGGTGAATCTCCTAGCGAGTTATGTTTGGAACGAGCATGTCCACAGTGCAAAGATACAGACATAAAATTCAATCAGTACGAAAAGAATGACCAAATATGTTATCAAACGTGGGCTATTCAGAAAGACGAAGTTGAAGTAAAAGGTAGAAAAAAAATATGTTCCAAGACAGTGGTGCTCTAAACAAGAACTAGTAAACATTTTTAGGGCCACATTACAGACTTTTATGCAACATGTTTGTAATATTAAACACCAGTACGCTGCTCTGGATTTGGTTAAAAAGTCACTGTCAGATTCATCAGTATTAGTCCACATGGACTTTTCCGAAAACTATATTTTAAAATATTCTTCCGAAGTTCAGGCTTCCCATTTTGGAGCGTCAAAGAAGCAAATTAGTCTGCATACCTCTGTAGTCTATTATGGTAATAATACGAAACCGGCTTCTTATTGCACCCTTTCCAACTGTTTAAGGCATGATCCAGCTGCGATTTGCGCTTATTTAAACCCATTACTAGAGGAGATTAGGAAAAATGTCCCAAATTTAAAAACAATTCATTTTTGTAGTGATGGGCCATCAACACAATATCGGTACAAAACAATGTTTTATCTGGCGGCTTCCTACTTAACAAAAGTACTTAACGTTGAAAATATGGTGTGGCATTTTAGTGAAGCTGGACATGGAAAAGGGGCTCCGGATGTTGTCGGCGGATGTCTAAAACGAACTGCAGATAGCTTGGCGGGAAGAGGAAAGGACTTGTCTAACTTGGAAATACTAGTGTCAGAACTTACGAGAGCTTGCAAAGGAATCAACTTTATATCAATTAATGATCAGTCCTTTAAGGAAAGGGACACATTTATTCCAGTTAACGTTCAAAGTTTCAGAGGCACTTTACAAGTTCATCAGTTAGTATGGCATCATACTGACCCGAACACCGTCCATGTTAGAAGGTTGAGCTGTCAGACTTGTCCTGTGGTATTCTTCCAGGACTTAGAAAAGAAGACGATGACGAGCTTTGCTTTACACCAGCTCGTGGTCGCTTCCATTATAAAGACATCTACGGATCTGATAGTGATACAAGTGACGATGATATCCCCCTTTCAAAATTATAAGATACATTCCAGCAGTACAAAAAAAATATGTTTGTTGTTGTAAAATTGTTGGGGAAAAAAATTAGTCGCCATTATGTTGCTTGCATATTATCAGTTGATCCAAACAAAGACTACACAGTTAAGTTTCTGAAAAAAACCGGAACCAAGTCTTTTGAGTATCCCGAAACCCCAGAGATAGCAGTCATCGATGGGCAAGATATTCAAATGGTTTTAAATTCTCTTGAATATAATGAGAACAGAGACGAATACTTATTTTACAATATAGATTTCTTCCCAAACTTGTTTTAAAAAATAAGTGGTAGTTGGTAAATAAATAGGTTAGTTACTTGTGCAACAAAGTTTCAAAGGAATATTTTTGCGTTTCTAAAGAAATAATAAAAAGTAGTTTTTTTCTTAATAAATATGTTCTTATTCATAATTTTGTAGTATAGAATAAACTGATAACCAAAAATTTGATTTTTATTCAACCTTTTAATTGCATGTGTATAAATAATCACGTCTGTGGTACCTGGTTATCACGTCCGTGGTCCACTCAAATAGATTTTCACAAATTTTAGCAAAAGTAAACATTATCTAGCTTGACCACTACAAACACTGCGAAGAATACCCTAGTTTAGCCAAATTTTCTTATCAAAATTAGTTATTAAAAGCAATTTAAAATTTTGAAATGTTATCAGTCATATTTGGCAAAATTATGAGAATAACCCATAAATGAAAGTAGACCCAATACAGGGTTGGTTTGGCACCCCCGTATGATATAATAATAAAGATACAATAAAATAATTCAATGAAAAAAACATTTTCCTTTTAAGCAAAAAAAATAAAAACTACAAATTAAACTAACGCCTGAGGAAACACCCTAAACTTTCTCAGCATGTTCACTGTTCTCAGGGATGGATAAAGCTTCTCCAAGAGAAAGGGGAGGGGGAGAGTGCTGCAAAGAAAAATGTTACAAATTTTATTTGTAATTTTATTTTTTTTTAGATTATGCCGTAGGGGAATTTTTTTGAAAATGCACCGTGTAATTTTATAAATTTTATCAAAATTTTAAGAAAATTTAAATATTTTACAATGAAGCCCCGAAAAGTAGAGGGAAGCCGATCGCCCATCTCGGTAAGGCATTACTATTCGACACTACCCAACAACACAGGTAGTGTCAAAGTAGCCTCAAAACATGTCAAAGTAACCCTAAAAGTCAATGTAGCCCCGATTTACGGCAAATGATTCAGACTGATATATTGACTCGAGGGCTAGTGTCCATTGAAAGTCTGTAAAAAACTGGTTAAAAATTTGTACGTGGAACTCGAGATATATATAAATTAATTTAACCACGGTAAATCGAGAAAAACAACATGAAATTGGAATAACAAAAGTCTATTAAGTTCCGGAGCTGACCTTGTATGTGTCTTAAGCGGTACGTAGTGCCGTCGCATGTTGCTATATCGTAGCTAAAGGTTCATTCAAAGCCGCGTTTGAGCTTAGATGTAACTAGCCCCAAAAGCGTAAACTGAATCCTTCTAAAATTTTTAGAAGGCTTTAGTCACTTGCCATATAAAAAATAGATTACAACACGAGTGGCACGACATTAGGAAGATTTTGGAACGATTATCTAATGCTTCGTAATGGTTGTGGTAATTACTGCGCCTGCGCAAACGTCATGCCGTTGTGGTAATTAACTGCGCTACTATAAGCTTCGAATTAATTTCGTTGTGGTAATTTTTTTGGTTAATTTTAAAAGATTTGGGCGCAATTAATTTTAAAAATAATAAAATATTACCAAGTTCCAGCATATAAAACACTTATGTAAAATAAACCACAATTTTGTGTATTGTCTCATCTCATTTTTACCAATTATAGTTTTTAATGTGTTCCAAAAACGCGGGTAAAATCGGCGCGGGGTAGTGGTAGTGGTTGCACTGCCATAACGGTTGTCAAAGTTTTGAAAATTTTAAGCGTTCCAAAATTTTTCTATTGGTAGAAAAAATCCACACGGAAGGGGCCGAATATTTCCGATCTTTAAACCATAGTTTAATAACTGGTTGGCAACCGGCGTTATAAAGCTACAAAAATTATGTAGGGCCAGTTGCGGGGAACAGGCGGAAGTAACTGTGGCAAATGTTTTCGCACGGGCAATCAAATATTGATCAAAGACGGACGTCTACTGCATCCCTCAGATATACGGCGTTCATGACTGCGACGAAAATAAATGTTTTTTTCTTATTATTTGCCGCAAATTTTGTTCATAAAATAGTTAGAAAAAGTTAATTTACATGTAAAAAGCCTACTTTATTTAAGGGGGTTGTATCCTTGCCAAAAGAGTTTAAGTGCCCTAGATCGAACGCGGCTCAGAATGAATTCGGTAGCAAAGTGGAAATTCGTCACGAAATTCACTACCGAATTGGCCCCGCTTCACAATGGCCGTGCCAGCACATGCGCACAGCGCGGATATTCCGCGTCCTCTTTCATTTCAGAGTAAAATAGACTTCTTCGATTTGAGAATTTCACCACCACAAAACAAAAACAAATTTTGAAATGTCAATTTCAAAAAAAAACTATTGGGAAATCAAAATAAGCAAAGCGCCCTCTAACCTAAAGCCCCCAACTATCCTAAAGCCCCCGATACCATGGAAACTGCAGGTATTTTGTCAACAAGGCCCACAGTAGGCAGAAGGGTATTTTTACGTTTTCTGACAGAAAACCATTCGAGGTTATGTTTATCTTTCAAAAATATTTTTTCAAAAACGAATATGAAACCACTCCGCGTGTGCGGTCGCCCGCCGAAAATGGCCTAGCGCTGCGCGAGCATTACCCCGAGTTTATCAAAGAACCAAGAGAACTTTACTGGCTCGCTGGAATTACTAGGAATTCGCCTAGAAACATTCCCATAACTTCACATAATTTTGTTTTTATTTTGATTCAATTTTTTTTTAAATTTAAATTATTGCGGCATAAGTTATGTGCAAGTTTACTAGTGAAATCTTAGAGGCCTAAGGATATATTTTAGATCCCAACAGCAGTTTCAAAAACACACGGATACTTGAGTATTAACAAAACAGGTTAGTAAAGCTCCATTTAGAGGTTGAAGAGACTCTTGCTAGTCGTTGATGCTCCTGTTTAAAATAGAATATGATTATTTCGTTTAGCGTCAGCAGCCGATTTTTAAATCTGCATGCTTTTTAAGTTAACCTGTTGTCCTTAAATCAGTGGTAACAGCTAGCAGGAGTGTTTCAAATTCAATTATAAATGCACTTGTAAATGCAACCTTAAACACTAAACCCAGTTACTTTAATATGTAGTTGGGTAGCGTTTTTTTAGCAAGTAATTCTGCAGTAAATGGTTTTTTTTTACTTTAGTATTTTACTCGGTTTTTTTTATGAAAAAAATCTTGTAGTTATGTAGGCACTGACTAGGGTCCTTAAAGAGTTAAAATTTATGAGCGCTGGAATTGCTAAAAAGTGCTGGGTTGGTTTGAGTTCAGGATTTGGGTGGTTTAGTTCCCGCTTTAGTTTAAAAAAATGAAAAAAGTTTCATCACTGTTAAATTTGAACTTCCTAGGGGCTCAGGTAAGTGCTAAATAGGTATCTAAAGAAAACTGTTTACTACACTAATACCGTTTAGCCTTAATATATAAAGTGAGCAGCATGAAATAATACTGTGTCCAGTTTCTCAATAGCGGATTATCAGAAACTTAAAGTAACTCGCGAGCTATAAATCCCAGTTTTCTTGCTGTTTTTAAGCCAATATTTTTTTTAGGTTAACCCTGAGGTAATGTAACTTACCCTCACCTTGAAGCCCTGGTTATCCTGGAGTTAATTTTAACCTGATTTTTAAAGATTTTTACTAGGTTATGTTGCTTGAGTTAACACAAACTCGCTTTTGAGAAACCGGCCCTTAGTCTCTCTTGTTTTTTGAATAAAATAGGTTAGTGACTTGAAAATTGGAGAATATTAATCAGGAAAAATTCTTTAAAATATAAATCCTAGTTGCTCATTCATCTTTCAAATAAATTAAATACACAGGATGAAATACTATGTGTGTATGTCATAACTGGTGGTTAGTGAACACTTCTATGAAAGTTGAATCATGCACTGTGAACCTGCTTAGATTTTGAAACTCATAACACAGGAAAATAAAACTGCAGATTACAAAACTTGATTTACTTTGGCTTGATACTTTTGTCCAAACCTCTGTTTCTGCAACTAAAAAATTATTATGCAAAAAATCTTTTAAACAGTTTATAAAAATGTGCCACTGAAGAGAAAATTTTTAAGAAATATTGGTTGTCCTCGCCTAAAGTGCAAAATATAGAAACAAAATTTAGAGATGGAATATTTCTTGTTATTTTTATTATTCTTTTAGGAGCTGTATATAATAACAAAACATATGGAGCGGTGGATATTTAGGCAACTACCTAAAATGAAAAAGAAGAAGATTCTAAAGTGCCACCACCCAGAGAAGAATAATAATCTATAAATTAAAAAGTCTACAATTTGTACCCAAACATACAGAGCAGTTGATATTTTGCCAACTAAAATGTATAGCAAAACAAGATGGTTCTATAGAGTCAACACCAAACAAAGAATAATAATCTATAAACTCAAAGTAAGTTTTTGCTTCTGATTTCAATTATATTTGGTAAAAGTTCCTTAAATAAACAAAATTTATTATAGTCTAGATCCGATATCAAAAATTAATTTAACTCTTATTGTTTATTGCAAATTTCTGGGACCTATTTCTGGACATATTTTGAGCCTCCCCTCATCTATTCCAATTCATTAGGAAAAAAAGAAAAACTATACACAAATAACAAAACAGCGAACAATTTTGAAGGGGGACACTCACAAATACTTTTTGGCTCTGTTGGAAATTTCATAGGGTAATTTTTATCTCTGGAATTTAAAAGGGGAAAGGTCTTTACTATTAATTATGTCAAAATTACAAAAAGCTAGGATGACTGGTATTGCTTTTAAATTTGGTATGGAATGAAGAAAAGGTTTGAACCTTTTCAGCGGATCAGTTTGACCACCAAAATTTAAAGAATAAAAGTATGCTTATTTGGATGGTATGTTTGAGAAAACAATCAGAAAAAAATCATGAAATGTTTATTCCCTTTTTTATTATGAAAAATGTAACTTTAAAACCAACGTTTTTTCCTGACTTTTGTGCAAGAAATTGTTTATTTGTCGCTCCTTGACAAATTTAAACTTAATCTTGCATGTTTGTAAAGCAATTTTAACGATCTTCTAAATAAGATGTCATTCGAGCCACTTTTTTATATAATTTCTCCTGGAGAAACTCATATCCCTCAAGTCACCCCCAAAAAGCCAGTTTATGGAAAAAAATATATTAAAAAGTAATTTCTAGACTACTAAAATTGTATAATGTTTTTCAAGTGTTCACCAAATACTCAAAAACACCTCTGTTATGTTTTCGTTGAACATGAATTTGAATTATTTCAAGCATAAATCAAGGTGCCAATGGGCTTTTTTCCATGTTTGAAGGGAGCGCTTGATAATAAAGGTTTTTTGACGGATTTTGGTAGCTAAGGGAGTCTATTTTACAAATCCAAGTGATGAAACTCTGGCTCCTTTGGGAGAACTCCAAAAAATAAAACATAATATAGGCACCATAAGGGTTCTAAGAACAGATTTAACAGTAAACATTTTTTTAAATAAACACATCAAAAATGGACTATATATAAATCCATTTTTGTCAGAATATATAATTTTTTTGACACCCTAAATATTCCAGATGGCGATGACGGCGACTTAAAAACACAAAATTTTAACCTCAGGGTTTTTGGAAACACTGATTCCATTTTTTAGAATAAACATTTTTTGGGAATAATATAATTAAGGTTCCTAGGGACAAAAAGAATCGTAAATGACAAACAAACTTGTGACCTCAATTTAAAAATTTTTGAATCAACTGAATTCATTTTTGGTGTAAATTTTTAGGGGTAATTTAAGGGGCCTAAGGGTGAGTTTTAGGGGTAAAGTGGTAAAAACAACATACTATTGATAGAAAAACATCACTTTGGAGATTCTAGGGTTAACTAAATTCATTTTGGGGGTTAAACAGTTTTTAGGGGTAATGTAAGGAGCCTGAAAGGGCAACATAAAAAAATATTGGTGTAAAAGATATGTGATATATTAATTTAGGGGTTTTTTGGGTCTTCCAAAATTAATTTTG
Organism: Oxystoma pomonae; assembly: GCA_963921995.1. NCBI lineage: Eukaryota > Metazoa > Arthropoda > Insecta > Coleoptera > Brentidae > Oxystoma > Oxystoma pomonae. The sequence continues at coordinate 70,834,739 of OY998166.1, read as the reverse complement.
GTGTTCCAATTATTACAATAGGGATTCAGACGAGGATTTAGAGGTAGTTTGAGGGAAATATATCGATTTTGATATTTTTAAGTCTTCTAAAGTTGTATATATGTTAAGAGGTAATATAAGTTTGGGCTAGGTCCACAAATTTTGTCCTAAGATCCTTCTATTATCTCCAGAATTTTTTTTTTTATCCAAAGAATGATATCAGTGGATCCCAAAACCCTCAATTTTATATATCATATGTCTGTATTTGATCTGGTTTCTTCTAAAATGTTTGTGTCCCATCTTAAATATTTTGAGTTTTACAAGGGTATCAGAGTGGCATTAATCGGATTCATAAAATGTACACCTGTACCAATTAAAATCAACTAAAAAAACTGAAATTAGTCAACCATGCATGCAAAATGTTTACTTTTAAAACTGCTACTAGAACCCTTAGATACTTCTAAGAATTTTTAAAGCACATAAATGGATTAAGGGAACCCAAAAACCCCTGAATTGATATATCAGATGCCTATATTTTGTTTTATTTTTTTTATTAATTATTTTTAAAAAATGGTCACCACCTTGAATATCTGGATTCAAGTTCCCCAAAATCAGTAAAAAAATATCTATTATCAAGCTCTATCTTCAATTTTGTTGTTTTCTCTAAAGAAAATATTTTTTCAGTTCATACACTTATACTTTTTTTTTTTATTTCAGAACCTAACCATGTGAAGCCTGATATTTGAAACTACAGCTACTAGTTTGCGGTTCCAAAGAAGGAAAAAATAACATGTTATTCTTTTCTTTTTTAAGTTAGATTTAATTTAAATGATTATTAATAAGTATTTTTGAGATAAGTTTTTAAATTAATTTATTTAATTGCATATCTATAGGTGTTTATAATGTTGTGTCCAAAATCACCTCAACAAGTTGAGCCATGTGTGCATTTAGTTTTACTTCCAAGAACCAGATGCCCACCGGTGGACACAAATCCTCCGCTGTTTTGTGACCATCGGTAGGCACGCGGTCCTGAGACGTAAAACAGAAATGCCCACATGTGGGCATGGGCAATGTGTTAATAGGAGGGTGTTACATTCTAAACACCAAATACATTTAATTATGTTTTACATTGAAATATTTATTACACTCCATTCCAAATTGCTGCAGACCAGTTTTTTGACACTGACAATGACAGTTCCATTTAGCTTCTGTGTTTAATTATCAGCCGCCATATTGAAATGGGTCCAGAGAATTTGGAATGAGGTGTATATGTAAAAATGTAATTTTTCAGCATATTTTTAAAATTTTATTATATATAGTTAATTAAAATTGCTAAAAATATTTCTACAACACAAAAATGCTAAAGTATTCTACCCATATAGTTGTTATTGTTCTGTGAATAACTAAAATGTATAAAAATTGTATTGTTCATTCTGGTAGTTTTCTTGCCTAAATTCCAAAATCTGAAAATAAAAAAAATTAGAGGTAAACATTTGTATACAAATGTTTTTTAGTACTAGTAAGGAGTGCTTTAATAAATGTTCACTTACAATCAAAACAGAACTCCAAAAAAGAGAAAGTATTTCTGCAACCCTATCTTTGCTGCAACCTTATCTTATGCATTTTTAACTACATTGGGCATTGGTAATTAGAGTTTTAGTTAAAGGATCTTTTATTAGGAAATTAGAGATTTTTGGACCTGTAGGTATCTCTTTCAGAAGCTACACATTTCAAATTTTTACACAATAAATGATTCACTAACAGAAAACACAAATTTACATAAAAGATAGCAAGAGATGTAACATTACATTTGGTACCTACCTATATGCCAACAAAAATAAATAGGTAGTATTTCTGTGTGTGCAAGCATATTAAATATTAAGTTTTTGGATTTTATTTGAATTATTTATTTTTGAGTTTGCACAAGAAGTAATAATTTTGGGTAAGGGATTTAAATGAGAAAGGCATCAGTACATAAGGTCAATAACAGAGTTTGTACAGAAAACCTTTAATTGGATTCTCTGATGTCTCCCAGTTTTTCCTAACCATTTGTAAAAAACTTATCATAATTTTTTCAAGAATTTTGTATAAAAGAAAAAAGCTGCAAAATTTTAGTTTGACAAATTTCATGATTCTAATTTGTTTTTAAATCAATTTTTTCCAGATGGGCTTCCAGATTTTACTTGTTTTTGTATATTTTTTTGTGAAATTTCCTGACCTTTTCAAAGAATAGATTTCTCAACTTTTCTCGGTTTTTCAGTTCCATACATACTCTGACTGATTAAAATTGTTACAATAAGAATTTTAATTTTGAATTTTATATATATACCTTGAAGCCAAGCAGTGTCATTCCATCTTGATAGATTTCTTTCCTACAATAAGGCATGATTTAGGAAATCCCTGAGAATGCAGCTAGTTTGCTTATTGCAAGGCTTATTGTATTCCTCATTGCATATTCTTTTCTACTGTTCACATAGGTGTTTTTTTGCCAGGTGGAGCAGCCTTCTTATTAGTATTTTCAGGAACCATCCCTCCTAGACAGTTTCCTCAGGCCAGTATGCTTATTCTTGAACAAATGTGAGGTGAATTTCGCTCACCTCACCTCTCGGTCCTTTATCTTGGACACCTTAAATTTAAAAAAATATTCAGGTCCTAATTTTATTTTCAACTCTTAAAAAGTGTATAGAGGTAGGTATTAAAAACTGGACTTTCTCTAGCTTTACTGTAGAGAAAACTTAGAAATAAGTAAATGAGCCAAAGTGAGCAAAATGTGCCTCACTATTTTTTTGTATAATGTTTTTATTATTTACCTAATATTTTCATTATAGTCCGTGAGCCCAGGCCTATGAAAATTTATGACTACCTCACCGTTGAGACTTTGTATGTGTTCTTCAAGATGTTCTAAGGGGTATTTTTAGAGACCCCTCCAAACTTAACCCTTAACTGAGCCCTTAAGTTAAGGTCCTTTCAACAGAATTTCTCGGAAATGTTTAAATTAAATAATGTGACCATGTGTTTTAAATACTTATAAAGCAATCCTTGAAAAATCAGCTGTGAGGAGCTTAATTTAACTTTTCAATGCTATCAAGAGGGGCTTAATGACAAAATATATTTTTTTGACAAAATGTTTGTCCATTTCTTGTTAAAAAAGTTACAAATTTAAGAATATATATGTTTAAAATGTCATCTGTGCGGACATAAAAAATAAATATTACGCAAAATCTGGCAAGGTCTTAACAGTTTAAGTTATGGGCTGTAGGACTATTAATTTGTATGGTACCTAATTCCACATATGTCAGTGGTAGTCAACTGAGTAGTCCACCCTTCAAAAAGGAAAAACATACTTATTATAACTTGTTTGCAGAGGAATAAAGGCGTATTTAGAGTTCTGTAAGGCAAGTGGTATGAGGTAAGATGCAAGGAAAATAAACAATAACAAATGCATGCTGCTCTTACTGCATACCGCTTGTGGCTTACGGAACACTTACTTTGTTTATATAGGCCTCTTAAAGCGCTTTTATATAAGGATGGTTTGAAAATGTTGTTATATAAACACCACTAAAACCGATTTAAGCACTAAATCGATTTTATTTGGAAGCAGTTTATCACTCAAAAGCCCATTCAACACCATTCTCAACTAAAAGGTCAGTTAAATCCTACTGCCTCAGTGCCCTTTAGCCTACTGTGGCTGCCATTTTTATAACCAAATTGACAAGTGAAACATAGTTTTTATGTCAGTTTGGTGTCAATATGGCATTGATCATAGGCCAAAGGATACTAAAATGAAAATGAGTTAACTGGTTGTTTTAGTTAAGAACAGTGTTGGCCTATTTTAGGGTCGGTATAAACACTTTAGTGCATTTCTTCTAACCTAAAGAAAATACTAAACCCTAGTCTTTCAAAAAATCTGTTGTTAATTATTTGTTTTTTCTTTAAAATTACCCTCGAAGAAAGCGATTTTATTTAAAACCATCCATATATAAAAGCACTTTTAGGTGCATATAAACCTAGTAACTGAGGACAGCAGCATATGCTTGCTATAGTTATGGAACTCTGAATACACCTTAAAAGAATCTAAAAGGAAGAAATTTCCTTAAACTAAAAATGAGTACCTAACAACGTTGCCTAGTCACTTGTAGTTATTTCAAGGGGTAATTATGCAGTATACAGTTTTCTGCCATTTTTGATTTTTTATGAAAAATTCTTTATGGGGGCACCTACTAGGGTCCCTAGGACCCCAAATCCGCCTGCGCCCGTTGGTTTTTTTTGTTTTTTTTTAATTTTTTTTCACCAAAACAACCCAATCCAACACAGTCCAACCCAAACTAATTCAACCCAACCCAAAACAATGAAGAAAACACATTACAACCCCCCTCCAGGCACCCTTTTTTCTCTTAAAAAAAAAATCGGGCGCAGCCGGATTTGGGGCCCTAGTAGGTGCCCCCATAAAGAATTTTTCATAAAAAATAAAAAATGGCAGAAAACCGTATAGTGCATAATTACCTTCCAAGGAAAAACCAAGGGAAAAACCCTTATAAAGACAACAATACTTATTCAAAAAATGTATAGTCATCCCGAGGTCTTACCTTAAGAATTTGCTTCCTTTTATTTTTTCTTGATCCATTGCATATTTTCGGAGTCTTTAAGCACACCAAGAGGCAAATAATGTACTACATTAGCAAAAACCGAGGCACAAATAGAAATACTTATTGTTGTTTGAAAAATAAACACGCAGTCACATGGACCTAAAGGTTTATTTGCGCGGTGGTACCGTACAGCGGCGGTAATGATGATGCAAGGCAAGTTCGGGCTACAGCAACGCATCATGAGTTACACGGAAGCGAAAGTAAAAAAAAACTTATGTGCTTTAGCAGCGCGGAATGCGAAATCAAAATAAGTAAACTATCCCCAAATTTTTGACCCGGTGCAAAAAAAGCTCTGGTGTCCCACTGTGGACAAAAATAAATAAACTCTCCGCGTTGCCATGGAAAACAAATGCAATGACGTAAAGTTTTGCAAAAAAATCAGGTCGCCACGGTTAAATTGATTTCCCAATATCAAAACTGCATGACGGTACGCGGCACAAGGTCAAAAAGCTTGCATCCTACAGTTTCCCGCGCACTTCGACCTCCGTACGGCCAAAAATATGCGAAAGCGCCTCGTGTAAACGACTGGTGCAGGAACACTGTCTGCACAACACCGTTCTTGAAAACGGTGTTGGTCTGCACTGTAGCACGATTGTGAGATTTGTGAGCATATCGGGCCCTACTACCACACGAACCGCGCTGCAACAGCTGTCAAAGAAAACGTCAAATTTAGAATGTGAAGCAGAATTTTATACTGGAATTTAATACAAAAGAAAATTTTGATAAAAGACCAGTCAATAGAAATATCACATAATACAAAAAATGCTGATCAAAGTTAAGGTAGATATAACCCCAAAATATTTGGTAATTATGCAGTATACGGTTTTCTGCCATTTTTGACTTTTTTTGAAAAATTCTTTATGGGGGCACCTTCCAGGTTCCCTAGGACCCCAAATCCGTCTGCGCCGGTTGGTTTTTTTTTTTATTTTTTTTTGTTTTTTTTAATTTTTTTTTCACTAAAACAACCCAAATCAACACAGTCCAACCCAACCTAATTCAAACCAACCCAAAACAACCAAAAAAACACATTACAACCCCCCCCCTGGGCACCATTTTTTCTCGTAAAAAAAAAATCGGGCGCAGGCGGATTTGGGGTCCTAGGGACCCTAGAGGTGCCCCCATAAAGAATTTTTCAAAAAAAATCAAAAATGGCAGAAAACCCTATACTGCATAATTACCAAATATTTTTACTTTTTTTATTTTAAAAACTTCAAGGCACCAACAATGTAATGCACAATCAAATTTAGTGATTAATTTTATATCTCTATCTTTTTCCAATATAGTATGGTAGAAAAAAACACTGATGAAATATTGAGCACTAATGCTGGGTTTATACAGGCAAATTATAATAAAGGGAGTTCTAGCCAACAATTTGGTTGATTAGTCGTGAGGCTAAAGAGCTGACAGTAATTATTTATTATGTGTTTTTCATATTGGGATTGTCCTCGGGATTGTCTAAAGAGCCGACAATTCGGCTGAATAGGAGGAGGGGGCCGGTGCACTATCCAGACACACGATTTTTCCAAAAAAACAAAAATTGTGCTTAAAATAGGTCTCCTAAATAGTGTTTTTAAAAAAAAAATTTGCAGGTTATCCAGTATTTGAGAAAATCAATAAAAAAAACATAAAAAAGAGCGCTCGGGGCCGGTGCACTATCCGGACACACGATTTTTCAAAAACAAAAACTTTGTGCTTAAAATAGGCCTCCTAAATAGTGTTTTTCAAAAAAAAAAATTGCGGGTTATCCAGTATTTTTTGAGAAAATAAATTAAAAAAACCATAAAAAAAAGAGCGCCCTACCTCACTCTTTACTTAATTTCTTAATTTTGGCTCCTTCTTCTTCTTCTTCTTACTTGATCAAAACAATACCTGCCAATATCCATGCCCTGATATTTTTACAATGTTGCCACATTTCCAGAAAATAATGAAAATTAGGGAAAAGGAACAAAAATATTATAATCAAAACAAATTATAATCAAGCCAACCAACCATAACTAACCCTATCCAACCAACCTGGCCCAACCCAACCCAGAGCCTAACCTGATTTCTTTTGGCTCCCATACAAATTTATAAAAAAACAAATAATAAACAACCCAACCAAACAAAACTAACCCTACCCAACCAACCCGGCCCAACCCAACCCAGAGCCTAACCTGATTTCTCCCCCAAAAAAAAATCCTGCTGGTACCTGAGATTTGGCATCATCGCATTTCTGAAAAATGGCCCAATAGCCAGTATGACCCTAGTTTTGTCTGTTATGCGGGGATTTTACATGAAAAACGTCTTTTTAATTAAAAAACAGCTGTTTTTTTTCGTTTTTCCGCTCCTAAATAAATTTAAAAACTGCTAAATTACTGTTTTGAAAAAGAATCGTCTTGAAAAAACGTCCCGTTTTTGTGTCCGGATAGTGCACCGAAGCCGAGCGCTCTAACCTCACTCTTTATTTAATTTTGGCTCCTTCTTCTTCTTTTTACTTGATTAAAAAAATACCTGCCAATATCCATGCCCTGATATTTTTACAATGTTGCTACATTTCCAGAAAATTAGGGAAAAGGAACAAAACTTTTTGGCTCCTCTACAAATTTATAAAAAAACAAATAATAACCCACCCAACCAACCAAAACTAACCCTACCCAACCAACCAACCCAACCCAGAGCCTAACCTGATTTTTTTTGGCTCCCCTACAAATTTATAAAAAAAAACAAATAATAACCAACCCAACCAACCAAAACTAACCCTACCCAATCAACCCGGCCCAACCCAACCCAAAGCCTAACCTGATTTCTTCCTCAAAAAAAATCCTGCTGGTACCTGAGATTTGGCATCCTCGCATTTCTGAAAAATGGCCCAATAACCAGTATGACCCTTGTTTTGTTGGATATGTGTGCATTTTACATGAAAAATGTTTTTTTAATTAAAAAAGTTTTTTTTTTAGTTTTTCTGCTCCTAAATAAACTTAAAAACCGCTAAACTACCTTTTTCAAAAAGAATCGTCTTCAAAAAACGTCCCGTTTTAGTGTCCGGATAGTGCACCAGAGCCTAGGAGGAGGCTAAAGAGCCGACAGTAATTATTTAGTATATTTTTAACTAAATAAACCCAACCCAACTGAAACAGATTTAAACCAACCCCAAAAAAAACACTTTAACCCCCCTAAACCTTTTTTTGCATTAATAAAAACGCCAGACAAGGACTCAGGGTCCTTTAGGGGTCCTAGAAGGTGCCTCCATTTTTCAAAAAAAGATTCATATCATAATCATAATGTTAATTGCCCAAGTTTTCATAGTTATAATTCACAATTCATAAGCACAGTGCATAATTTAAACTTGGTTATTAACTTTAAGGCTTTTTATTTGAGTCCAATAGTAACTCTTTTTATTTTATCTAATTATGAAAATAAACAATGAGGAAACTGCACTTTAACCTCACATTTTTCAAAAAAACCACATTCCCTGAGCTGGTAAAACTCTTGGATTACTCTGCAAATAAAAATTGAAAACAAGTTACCAGGTTACCTGGTAATATATAGTTACTTCAAGTAGCAAATTTTTGTGTGCTTACTATAGTTACTATTGTTCTCTTTTTCTAAATGCATTCGGCTGAGAGAGATCCAGCATACTACAACATACCAGAAAAATGGCCTGATAGACCTGCCTGTACACCCTTCGACCCTGTATATCTGTCAACGATAACTATATCAAGGAGATAGTTATGTTTTACAGGCAGAGGGGTGCAGGTGGAGCATTTTCTGGTAAGCTCTCAGATCAATGCAATTAAAAGAAGAGAACAATAGTAACTATAGTATGCTCACAAAAAATTGCATAAGTTCTCCTTAGCGTTATGCAGACCTTAAGTTAATAATTTCATTTGCACCAACTTTAAAGAAACCTTAAGCACTCTTTAAGGTTTTCATTTGGAAGTCCATCCCTGTGACCACTTATTAATTATTTAATGAGTTATTATTTTTTTATTTATATTAATAAATTAGTTTTCAAATTCAAAATAAAACAAATTGAGTTATGAAAAAAAAACACACAAGGTAAATTGGTTGAAACATTTGTCAGTGTTCCCAAAGCAACTTCCAGACAAACGAAAGCTGCAAGATTTCTGTAACGCTGTCAGATTTCAGAGAGGTCCAGCTTAGCAAACCTTGGAAACAAATGTTGCAAACCAAAATCAGTTTTGAGGATTCCTTAAGTGAATGTTGGTGTAATTGGCTATAAAAGCTCTATCAATATAAAACAAAACAAATCCAACCAAAAGGTTGGTTTATCACAAAATAGTGATTGATATCAACTGATATTAGAAAAAAAAATAGGGAGATTACCTAATCTATTGAGGTTAGGTTTGCATATCTCTGTCTTTTTTATAGTGGGTTTATACAGCTAATAAAATAACTTAAAATAATATAAGAAATAACTTTGTTGACAATGGCCTACTTGCCAGGCTTCACGCCGCCCCTTCGCTACTACTACTACTACTTGATAATGTTGACCAATACTCTGTCCTTAACTAAAAAGCAGTAAAATACATTATTTCCCTATGGAGTTACTGCTTTTTAGTTAAGCATGGCAGAATAGGGGCAGGCCTTAACATCTTAGCATGATCAGCTTATTGGTTATCATGGGTTTGCAGTTTGCACATCTCTGTCTTTTTTATACTGGGTTTATACAGCAAATAAAATAACTTAAAATATTATAAGACCAATAGGGGCTGACCTTAACATCTTATCATGATCAGCTTATTGGAGGTCCATGCATCTACACCCTGCATTTGAAAAATCAAAATTTTTTTAATGTAGGAATTACGAGGTAATTATCTACCCTAAAAAAACATTTTGGGCTCATCTCCTTATCTGATTTTTTTAAAGTTAAAATGCGGGGTGCAGCTGCATGTGCAGTCCCACCCCGCATCCACTAATAATAGCGGTACCCAAAAAAAAGTATGTCAGAATTACATGCTAATTACGGGCTAATTATCTGCGGCAATTAAAAAATTTGGGATCGTGTCCTTATCTGATTTTTTTAAAAGTTTAAAATGCGGGGTGCAGCTGCATGTGCAGTCCTGCCCCACATCCATTAATAATAGCGGTATCCAAAAAAGAGTATGTCATACGTCAATTGGGCTTATCTCCTTATCTGATTTTTTTTAAATTTAAGATCAACAATAACTCAACTTTGAATCACTCACAAATAGCACTGGTACTTATCAAAGTTACCTGATACGGATTCGTCCTGGCGTGTTAATATTTCCAGTCAAAAATTGGTCAAGTATGCAAATTTCTAGAAGGGGACGAAATTTGTACATAATTAGTAGCAAATTTTGGTATAATTACTTTTTTGAAATCTCTTTCCTAGGCACAGGGGGGTGATAGAGTGATATCAAGCTACACATCCCATAAAAACAAAAAAAAATTAAGTTATCTTGAGAGTAGGTAATTTTATAGAAGGGGACGAAATTAATACCAAATTCTGGCATAGTCCCTTTGGTCGAATCTCTTTTCTAAGCAGAGGGGGGTGTACCTCAATATCAAGCTACACACCCCATAACAAACAAACAAAAATCTAATTAGTACAAAGTTATGACATCAACTTTCATTAAATCTGTCTTCTAAGCATGGGGGGGGGCTGCAGCTTAGCGCCAAGCCACACCTCTCCCCCCCACCTTTTAGGTGCGAATAACTCAGTTATTTATTAAGTACAACATTTTTTAAAAGGGGGCTTAAGTAGTACATACTTTTTACAATATCCAACTTGAGTTTCGTTGAGGGGGGGGGTATAGCTTGATTGAGCCTTAAATTAAAATATTTTACATCCTCCCCGATATATATTGCTACTAAAAAACCTTGCTAAACTATAAGAGGCAATTTTATCAGATGTATTACATCTTTGAGCATATCTTTGCCGCACCAGCATTCTGAAATACATGACTTCTGGATAGTCTTAGCTAGTAAGTGCCACAGGCTGTCAGTCTTGTATGTTAGACTTCTCATGTAGATGTGTTGGCTTCTTGTGGTTGACTAAATAATTAAATTCTTTCCACACACACGCTCTTTGTTTTTTTATTGGCATGTGATTTTTTCTGTACTTTAAGGTTTTCTTTTGTGTTATTCTGACGAACAACAACTTTTGGATCGTTTAGAGTTTTTTAAAAGTTTATCTAAGCGAGTATGTAGCACATGGTTTACTCTTATGTAGCTGAACTCTTGTTGGACGGAGGTTTCAAAGTTAGTTCTTACACACTTGTTAGATTTGAAGATGTGTGCCTAACAAATATGAGATGTGACTACTTGTAGATAAATCAGGTTTGTAGTGTTAGTATAACTACTAGTGGTATTTAACTTTTAAGAGTGATTTTTGCTAAATGAAGTTCATTTTTGATATTAGCTTATTTATTTATTAGGAATGTACAATTACAGATTATGTTATTTAATCCAAATAGTAAATACACTTAATGTAATATTGTTCCTATGTATATGTATAATTTCTATTTAACAGCATACTAATAGTATTATTGAGTACTGACCTGTTTTGTGATTCTGGCCAACCTACAAATAATATTATATAAGTATTTTTTGCTGCATCTAGAAGCTGATGTATCAAGATGTTTGGTACCTTACAGTCTGCTAGTGCATCTTTGTGCCACAAAAATAGCACAATCTTATCAGTTCTTGATAATCTTTGGGAATATCCAATGGCCTACTTTATGAATTCATCAAAGGTGGCACCAGCTAAGTACTAATTATTTATATCGAAATTTCTGTTGGTGAACCTTTTAAATAAGTTATTTGCACTTATCAGCCTGGTATTAGATATTATGAGCAATGTGGTTTTTTGCATGATTTACTAGGGATCTTTTTTTGATTTTTCACATTTTCCACAGAACCTTTTTGGGTTGACCCTGGTTCTATAATTTTTGATGCTTGTCAGGGTTCTTAAAGTTATAATCTTACTAGCTCAGTCAAGCTACATACACCCTCCTCCCCTCAACGAAATCCCTTTTAAAAAATGTACTTAATGAATAACGGAGTTATTAACACTTAAAAGGGGGGGGGGTGTGGCTTGGCGCTAAGCTGCACCCCCCCCTATGCTTAGGAAATAGATTTAATAAAAGTTGATGTCATAATTTTGTACTATTAATGTACTATTAAAGAAGGGTACTTTTAGTTTACAAAAACCAACGGTTCCTAAGATTTTTGTTTGTTTGTTGTGGGGTGTATAGCTTGACATCAAGGCACACCCCCTATGCCTAAAAGTACAAAATTTTTTAAAAGGGGACTAAACTAGTACATAATTTTTACAATATTCAAATTGAGTTTCATTGAGGGCGGGGGGGTGTAGCTTGACTGAGCTAATTTTACTTGTTATTAGTCGGTTCCACAAAGATTCAGTTTTTGTGATAGCAAAGTTTTTAAATAGAAATTGGGGTTTATGTCAATTTTAATATCTTCAGACAGGAAATCCCATTGGAGAGCCAGTTTTTAAATGGAACCTAAACTTATACTCAGTAACACAAAATCTTAGCAATTTTAAAGTTGTAAGTAGGTATTAAATATATATTAATACATTTTTTTAGACTCTCACTGGCAAAGAAATAGAAATAGATATTGAACCAACAGACAAGGTGGAAAGGATAAAAGAAAGAGTGGAAGAGAAGGAGGGAATCCCTCCTCAGCAACAGAGGTTAATCTTCTCAGGAAAACAAATGTAATTTTAACTAATATTGCCATAACAATTATAGAGCCTAATACAGGTTGGAGCATTGGTGCATATTTTTTAAACTAAAGTCAAATTACCTACATATATGTTTTAGGAGGAACTAGAAGAAAATAAATATTTTATTACAGGCAACACCTAATCTACAGAACACATCAATTAACAAAATACACTTTTGGAAACTGGTTCTATGTACCAAATTGTTGAAATTAAAAAAAACTTTGGATAACATTTTTTTAAAGAGGAGAATGAATGTGGACAGGGGCAAGTAAAGCACCTCCAGTATATGTTCAAGCAAGTTGAACTTTGCACAAATAGGTTAAGATGTAATTTGGTATTGTAGGTTGGGTTGTTGCATTTCTTAGGTTTCTTTCTTTCTGAATAATTATGTACCATAAATTAGAAACCAGTTAAGGTAAATCTAGAGAACAAAGTTCTTTGTTAGAGTAAATGACATTTTCGTTTTGTTTCTTGTGCTTTAAATGTCTGGTGGAAATATAAATTGACCCTCTATAATAAATATATATAATTGTGTGATACTATAAGGATAATTCTTTTCCTTATAGTTTTGAGGTATTTAAAAAATGTGCGCTAATGTACAGTGTGTCCCATTTTCGATGGGATTCAATTGGTTGCTATTGAAGTTAGAGACATGCGGTTTCCGCGTAACTTTTTTGAGATTTAAAAAATGGTAATAACAGATTTATTCTGTCCCTTGTAGTTTTTGAGCGATAAGGGAAAGTTGAAAAATGATATTTTCCTTAATTTAAGAGATAATTGAGTTCTGTTAAAAACATGTCTGTGACAACCTTTTTAGAAAAACACAATGGTCTTTTCTTCGAAATTTTAATCCGACGTTTCGTTTCGTAGATACCATCATCAGGATCAAAATGTTAAATACAGACCAAAATGTTTTCCTTCATATTTTAGTTTATTTTTAAGTTTGTTTAATAATAATTTTTTTTTATTTTAAAAGTTTTGATCCGGAAAAAAATCATTTTCAGTGCTTTTTTTTTCTGGTACAGCCCTGTCCCATTTTAAGTTTTTTTTTTGAGACCATTTATATTTAACTACTATATGGTAGACCTGAACAACCAAAATATATTATATGAACATACCAGGTGAACCAAAAAAAATTGGACAAATTGTTTTTTTGCTATAACTTTACCAATTTCAATTTAAAAAAAAAACTATTGATAGGACAAATAAGGGTTATTTCATTTCAAATCAACCAGGGGTCGGACCTCACCACCTTCGATTGAATTCAAAGAGAATGAAAAATCCCAAATTTGAAAATTTTCTGATCAATAGTTTTTTTTTTTAAATTAATTTTTGAAAATCACAAAAAGTACTCATTTTGCTCAAACATGCACTGAAAAAAATGGAGATATCTCGCGAACTACTTACACTATCACAATGATGTGTCATGTGATATACCTTTTTTCAAAAAACATTTTGAAAAACACCTTTTTTTAAAATTTTTCAAAAACACCTTTTTTATTTTTTTTTAATATATTTTTTGTTGGATACATTTCTAAACTATTTAGAAAATTTCAAGATGGAGAATTAATGGGTTCATAGTGAAAAAAAATAAATAAAATTTAAAAACAAAAAAAAATAAAATATCGGTCATGTGATACCGTTAAAACGGTTAAAACAAGCTATTACTGACTTGTACTATATATACTTCTCAAGATATTCCGATTTTTGTAGGTCCCTGCATACACAAAAAAAGCGTGTGTATGTAGGGAAAACAAAAAATAGGAATATCTTGAAGACTATATGTAGTAAAGAAATGAGTAGTATCTTGCTTTAAAGGTATTTTAAATACCACAAAGCATTTTTCAAAATTTTCAATTTTGAAAAAAGATACATCAAGTGATGCACCATTCGAAAGTTATTTAAAATACCTTTAAAATGAGCTATATATCATTGTGATAGTGTAAGTAGTTCGTGAGATATCTCCATTTTTTTCAGTGCATGTTTGAGCAAAATTGAGTTTTTTTGATTTTCAAAAATTAATAAAAAAAACTACTGGTACAAAAAATCTAAAATTTTGGATTTTTTACTTTTCCCATGGGTGGAATAACTGTACCAATCATCAAAATCGGAGATGTCAAAATCCAAAACCACCTTTTTTTGTGGTTGATTTGATATGAAACGACCCATAAACCTTTTGAAAAAAAAAATATTCGCTTTGTCGCCATATTTAAATCCAAATGGCGGAGGAAATAAAATGTCTACCTTTTTTAAACCCTTTTTTGTTATATCGCCGTTGAAAATACGTAAAGGCGTATCTCGTTTTTAACAATTTTTCAGGAGAGTCAAGAAGTATCAAACTTAGACTGTTTGTGTTTAGGGGTTAATTTACACAAAGAAAGATTAATAAGATAAACGACCCAAATTGTGAATACATTTACTGTAAAGGCATTTTTAAGCATTTTATTTGAGATACGCCTTTACGTTACGTGATGAACAATTGGTTTTGAATCTACTCACTAGATACGCCCTTATTGCTTGTATAGAAAATAGGGGAAAAGCCATGTATCTTGAGACGAAATAATTTATATACGATAGAATAAAGAATAATAGAATTAATGTATACAATAATGCCTTAAACGAACAACTCAGAATCATTGGTTCGCGAAGTGGAAAATTTATTCAGTTGTATGGGGTAAATTTTTATAAAAATGGACGTGCTTTAGTAAGATTGATTACACCGACCAAAGAAATTAATTTCTTTGACACATTTACATTACATAACACACATTACATAATTTTGTGAGATTAAGGAAAAACGCCGTATGGAGCGGAGTAGGCCGTGTTAGCTAGAAGGCAGGCTGAAACGATTCCTTACCGTTCCTCGTAGAGGACGGTATCGTGTGATCCATATATTGATAGTGGAGCACGTTAAAAATCCCTAGCCCCGACAAAAGGGTTTAGATTTAAATCCCTCTAGAAAAAGAAAACTACCTTCCTAGGGAGTGCTCGTCAGACCAGTCTGGCGAGCGGGTAGGGGGGAAATGAGCCACAATAGATCTCTAAGTTCGCAATGAAGGGAACTGTAAATTGCACTCAAATGATTAATACTTGTGTTCTGGAAGGGTGCAAACTTCATAAGGTTTTGATTGAATTGGTATAAGCTCTGAAGGCACCCTAAGTTCTCCTGCTCTTTTAATTGCATAATAGATGTCACTATGTGCTGAGTCTCCCTCACTTTGTCCGTGATTAGGTGCGAAGAATCGGAGACTTATTTGTTGTGTGTGTTTTAGTAGACAAAATATACATAAGAGCTCTGGCAACTATAGTGTTCTTATTTTATCGTTCGCAGCCATCTGCACATAAAGTTACGGAATGGGTTTCTTTTTCGACATAAATTTGCAGAACTTTGAATAAAACTGTTGAAATATCTAAAGCTTGTACAGGACAAATCTTCTCTTGTAGAAAACTGCTCCATCATTAGATATTGGAAGATACATTTCCTACTGCAGTTCAAACCAGCAACAAAATATTTCAGATCATTTTGAGCAGCTATCTTGCAAGTTTTTTATTTCCCGGATAGCATCTTTTTGTATTTGATGTTGCTGACAAACTTCGTGCAATCTTACCAATAATAGTGGCAGGCCATATTCTAATATCTCCTTGATATATTAATTTTAAATACTGATAACTTACCAAAAAAAAAAATCACAGGTTACGCTTCAGAAATACACATAAACAACCACCACAAAAGAGCTGACTACTGACTGCCCCTTTATAGTTTCTGCGGTAACCGAAGCCGCGACAATCGCCTTCACGTGGGGTCAGACACGCAAAAATTAAGATGCGTTTTTAAAACAATTGCACGTTACCTGACCATCATAACTGGAAGCACGTTCAAATTAATGGGCATTCGTGTCAATCTCATTTTTGCCGAATTTTGAGATACGCCTTTACGTATTTTCAACGGCGGTATGTTGCCATTTTTTTTCAAAATACTTTGTTTTGTATGTCTAAAGGCAACATTTTTATACCTAATAAAAAAACAAGTTTGAAAAACGGTGCGCATTTGAGTTTATGCGCAATTTTGGATTTCAATGTGGCGGCAAAGCGCTTTTTAAAGGCTTATTTTTTAAAAATAATTTAAATTTTTTTTAAAAATTGAACTTATAGCAAAAAACAATTTTTCCGGTTTTTTTCGGTTCACCCGGTTTGTTCATATAATATATCTTGGTTATCCAGATCTACTATTTAGTAGTGAAATATAAATGGTCTCAAAAAAAAAATTAAAATGGGACAGGGCCGTATCAAACTTAAAAAGAAACTAAAACATGAAGTGAAACATTTTAGTGCGTATTTAACTTTTTGATCCTGATAATGGTATCTAC
This sequence comes from Oxystoma pomonae, assembly GCA_963921995.1. NCBI lineage: Eukaryota > Metazoa > Arthropoda > Insecta > Coleoptera > Brentidae > Oxystoma > Oxystoma pomonae. The sequence continues at coordinate 70,818,033 of OY998166.1, read as the reverse complement.
GAAACGAAATGTCGGATTAAAATTTCGGAAAGACCATTGTGTTTTTCTAAAAAGACCGCCACAGACAAGTTTTTTAACTTTTTTTAACTCACTTATCTCTTTTTTTCCTGAGCATTTTTCAACTATCCCCTGTGGCTTAAAAACTACAAGAATAAATCTGTTGATACCATTTTTTAAAGCTCAAAAAAGTAAGACAGTAATGCGAGAACCGCAAGTCTCTATTTTCAATAACAACGGAGTTTCCTATTGAATCCCATCGAAAATGGGACACCCTGTCCATAGAATTTAGTCTTTAACAATCATACATCTATTGTTTTGAATCTAAAATTATACTTTACATATTTTTTGTAAAAATTGGAAGAGTCATTGACTGTGATTTGAGAGTATTTTGAAAGTTAATGCCAATTGAATCATAAAATAAAATTAAAATCTAGAACAGAGGTATGACTTTTTTTGTATTTTAGGAATGATGAAAAAACAGCTCAGGACTACAAAGTTCAAGGCGGATCTGTATTACATTTGGTCTTGGCATTGCGTGGAGGATGTTGTAAAAATAAAAAGTAACTAGAATATCCAATTAGTTAATTTGTATTAAATTAAGTGAAACTTTTTAATATTTTTTATGCGAGTTGGATGAGTGAACAATTATTTAAGAAATTAAAATGTATGTAACATACTAAACATAATTTTGGAATAATTATTTGGTTTAGCAACATCTTCATTCAAAAATCCGCAAAAAAAAACGAACTAACATAAAACTATTTATTTAATATAACAAGAAATTAGATCAACAACATTATCACTTTAACACAACCTAAAATTTAAAATTACTTTGATACCTATAAACTTAATATACTTACGAGTTGGTAAGTCGAACCATTTTAACTAACATAAAACGGTCCGACGATACTGATACTGCAGGCCCGGCGCTAGGGTGATGGCCGCCCGAGGCAATTTTTGTAAATGCCGCCTCTGAGTGAACGATTTTTTTTTTAAATGAAAAGAAAAATCTTTATTTGCCATTTTAAACCAAAAAAGGTGTCATATGCGCTTTAACATTAACACAGGAGAAGTCGAAACTTTTTTTGAAGGGGTTAAGCAAATATTATTATTGGATCCAGTTGTTGCGTTATGTGCAAAAAAATATTTAAAATTACACTGAAAACGCCATTTATCATACGCTTTAAATGATTTTGACTAAAACTGCTTATAATTAACTAAAATTTCAATTTGCAAAAAAAATATTTTAGCTCTTACGTTTTTTGTGGAATATTTTAAGCCAAGATTGGTTGGGTTGGGGTGGGATATAGTGTGTCATTTTATTTTTTAATCAAACCAACCAAGTCATCAAAGATGCAACATGGGGCCGCAGGCAAAAATTTTTAGAAAATAAATTTATTCGCCCCTGTCTTCTTAAAATAAAAACAAAGAAATATGAAGTGTACTTTTATGTAATTAAATACCAAATATTTTTACAATTAAAAAAAATATTATTTAGTAATTCATTATACTGTAGGTACATGGTGATTGACCATATTTTCCACCCCACCTTGTATCTCCCTTATTTATATATATTATAACAGATTTTAGGTGGTTCTTCGTTTAACACATTACTCTTACTCGAATTAAAAATCGACGTGTTCGAGGATTTTTCCAAAATCCGAATCGTTTTCGTTTTGGAACATACTGTATATCTAAATTGATAGGAAGATTAAGACAAAACATTATATATATATAAGCTAAATAATCTTAGAAACAACTACAAACGATAATAATATTAGACACTTTAAGTTAATTTTCTTCTTTTAAACTAATGACGAATGCGTGACAGCTCCAGCTGATCAAATACGTCAAAACATCGTTTCATATGCAGGGACGGTCGTAATGTTACGACTCCCTTATCGTACCTAACGAGGTTTTCGTGCATTTAATCAGCTGGAGCTGTCACGCATTCGCCTTGATTTTAAAAGTGCACCTGCTTGATTGGTCGACTCGATAGAGATAAGGATACGAATGCTGATAAAACTGAAAATTAACTTTAAGTGTCTATTATCGTTAATAACAGTATTATCTTTTGGGATACAACTCTTATTAATCTTCTTAATTTTTTTTCTGACAAATTTGAGGTTTTATTAGACCCATTTGGCCGTCCCCCCAAAACGGCCGCCTGAGGCAGCTACCTCGTTGCCTCACTCCTAGCGCCGGGCTTGCTGATAGTGCCTCCGTTAGGAGAAAAAAATTGCAGTGTTGTATCAAGCCTAACCAACTTAATGGGCGTAAAAATCTGGTAAAATTAATTATTTGCATTTTATAAAATGGAGAAATCAAGATAAATATTATTTACTTATAATCCACCTAACTAAATAAAACGAAAGTATCTAAAAAAAATGATAAAATCAGTAATTAGCACATGCACTTTATGTTTAAAAAATTCAGTTATTTAAACTAGACTAGAACATTAGTAACTTCGTTTTTAAAATTAGATCATAAAAATAAATGCGAAGAAAGACATGATTTTTTTTTGTATGAGCATGCTAAACTCTTTTCCACATTAGTGCGGAAAAGTGGATATTTTCGCACGTTCTTTGAAAAATATGTTGATCTCTGACATATTTCGTACAAAAAATATATTAATAAATTCTAAATTAAACGTTAAAGATAATGTTTCCCAATTTTAACATAGAGGAAAACACTTGTGTAATTTCTACAGGCAAGACGTGGTCAAATATTTCTTAGCTTCTAAGCAAGTCAAATAATTTATATTTTGTACTTTCCAAAATTTTACCCATACCAAAATAAATGGGTAACTGTTTACAGATGAAGACCTACGAACATGCGTATCCAAATTTAACGATGAGGAAACATTAATTATTATTTTATATATACATTATATATACCTATTTATCAAAAGAAAAATCCGCAAAAGTATTAACGGCTAAATCTACAGCTACTAATTTAAAGGTGAAACTCCACGGACCGACTTGCAACAGCAACAAAGAGATTGTTTGAAATTTTGAGACAATGATGTATCTGAAATTAACTGTGTTTCTGACTTCCATTGTCTATATTTTATTTATACACGAAGTTTCGATCAGTACAATTTCTAATCGTCTTCAGGTGCAAACTACTATCTGTTTCTAAGGCTACGTACTTATATACAATGGGAAATCACTCAACCGTGAAGTTTAAGAAGTTAATATTTGGAATTTCAACACTTGCTTTACTGAAAACACCCTGATTCTGCCCAATAAAGGCAGCTTCAAGGAATTTTCGTTTCTTCCACTGTGACTCCTTGTGCAAAACCCGAGGGGGTAACCACTCCGCGAAATCGCGTCACATTTTGGCTGCGAAATCCTTGCAAAATTGCGCGAAATCGTGCGAAATCACGCGAAATCCCGCAAGTCTTTGCGAAATCGCGCGAAATCATAGGAAAAATATGTTAAAAGCGAAATCGCGTCACAAATTTCACACTAGTGAATACCCCCTCGGCAAAACCTTTGCTTCTCCACGATTCCCTATTTCGTTGTTTACCTCTGGGTATTCGTCTGATGTTCCTTGAGCCTAACAGATAGTGGTATTTTTGTTCGTTATTAGATTTAAAAGCTGTAGTGGTCTTTTTGTTTGTTATTAGATTTAAAAGCTGTTTTAATATTAAAGTTGTTCGCTACTCTTCGAATTTTCTCTGATACTCCTTTATTGTATGGAATTGTAAGGAATGCATTTGCCTGGTTTAGGTCTTGTAATCTCTGCCCTGTTTGCTAAAATTTAGAAATAGTGTCTGTTATAAGTTTAAGACTGTAACCATTCTGCAGCAGATCCTTCTTAATGTTTCTTATTTCGATTTCCAAGTCATGAGAAATTGTTACAAATTTAAACGGCTCTGTTATACAAAGTTGTTATTATGCCTCGTTTGGTTGTAGCAGAATGATTTAAACTTTGATTTAAATATTGTCCTGTGTGAGTGGGTTTACGATACTGTTGTTCTGATGTCGCTTTCTACTCGTTTGAAAATTACATCAAGAAAAGGAATTTGACAATTTTGCTCCAACCCCATTGTGAATTTAATGGTGGGTCTTATGTTATTTAGGTGGTGAAGAAATTCTGATTGTTGGTCATTCCCGGTCCAGACAATAAAAGTAGCATCAACAAATCTTGCCGCGTGTGATTCGAACCACCCCATGTAAATATTGGCCACCACTGGCGAAAGCAATGAACCCATTAGCAGACCGTCATCTTGAGCATAAAACCTATCTTTCACCTGAAAATAAGAGTTGTGTAGACAGCACTCCAACAACACCATCACTCCCTCCAGCGGCAGGCTGGTAAGTTCATAAAAGGATTCGTCATCAACCAGTCTTAGGACCCGAGGATAGATTTGTCAGTTTTGATGTCGAAAGTCCATACACCAATGTCCCGATAAAGTAATCGCTAGATATTATTAGAAAGAGACTGGTTGATGACGAAGCCTGCCGCTGGAGGGAGTGATGGAGTTGTTGGAGTGCTGTCTACATAAATTTTATTTTCAGGTGAAAGATAGGTTTTATGGTCAGGATGACGGTCTGCCAATGGGTTCATCGCTTTCGTCAGTGGTGATCATTATTTACATGGAGTAGTTCGAATCACACACGGTTAATTCCGCAGCATATAAACCTAAGCTCTGGCTAAGATTTGTTGATGATATTTTTATTGTCTGGACCGGGAATGACCAACGACTTTCACGATTTCTTCACCACCTAAATAACATAAGACCCACCATTAAATTCACAATGAAGTTGGAGCAAAATTTTCAAATTCCTTTCCTTGATGTACTTGTGAAACGAGTACAAAGCGACATCAGAACAACAGTCTATCGTAAACCCACTCACACAGGACAATATTTAAATCAAAGTTCAAATCATTCTACTACAACCAAACGAGGCATAATAAGAACTTTGTATAACAGAGCCGTTCAAATTTGTAACAATTCTCATGACTTGAAAATCGAAATAAGAAACATTAAGAAGGATCTGCTGCAGAATGGTTACAGCCTTAAACTTATAACAGGCACCTATTTCTAAATTTTGGCAAACAGGACAGAGATTACAAGACCAAAACCAGGCAAATGCATTCCTTATAATTCCATACATTAAAGGAGTATCAGAGAAAATTCGAAGAGTAACGAAAAACTTTAATATTAAAACTGCTTTTAAATCTAATAAAACAATTCGAAGCCTTCTTAGTAAAACAAAACCGGAGAACAAACAAAATAAGGAATGCATTTACCAAGTTCCTTGTGAGTGTGGTGAATCATACATAGGCGAAACAAAAAGACCACTATCTGTTAGGCTTAAGGAACATCAGACAAATACCCAAAGAGGTGAAACAACGAAATCATGAATCGCCGAACACGCATGGTCAAAACAACATCGAATGAAGTGGACAGAAGCCAAGGTTTTGCACAAGGAGTCACACTGGAAGAAACGAAAATTCCTTGAAGCTGCCTTTATTGGGCAGAATCAGGGTATTTTCAGTAAAGTGTTGAAATTCCAAATATTTGGAAGCCCCTCCTTGGGCGGAGCCAACTTCTTAAACTTCACGGTTGAGTGATTTCCCAAAGTAAATAAGTACGTAGCCTTAGAAACAAATTGTAGTTTGCACCTGAAGACGATCAGAGATTGTACTGATCGAAAATTAAATAAAATACAGACAATGGAAGTCCGAAACACAGAGTTAATTTCAACAGAGCGATTGTTCCGTTATTTTTTGAATTTGATTCTCCTGATTGACTGTAAGATAACCCTGTCAATTTTAGCGAAAACAAATCAAAGAGTTCAAACCATATACTTAGGAGAAAAATACTGGCCCTTAAGATTAGAGATTCTTGTTTTTCTGTCACTGGGTGTCTTAGGTCAGGAAATGTCGAATTCAAAACGGGTCATGTGCTATGCATACTTTATGCATATCACATGACCCGTTTTGAACGTCCCTTCGCCATTTCCTGAGCTAAGGACACTGACATACCAAAAAAAATCTCTCCTCTTAACGATTCAAAAGTGAAACGTTAAAGTTGGCTGCGATCGTGAGAAACCTTTTTTTTACCTGTCCCAACTCTTAGTAACGAACATGCGCGAGACTTTTGTAAAATTCCAATTTTGGTCATTAGTGACGTAATCGATGAAAGCAGCAGCGTCCATACTCGAAACATATTTGACCAAAGTATTTCACTCCCTTACATATTTATCCACTTTTTTAAAAATTATATATTTTCTCAAAATTTTTGCCTGCAACGCATTTCTCTTTCCTTGAAGCCACTCCGTTTTGGGAAAGCTATATCTGAATTCTTAGTGTCTTACATTGAGACTAAAAAAATCTTGTTAAAACAACTACATTTATTAAAATATGGTAAAAACAATAAAAGGTACTGTTTGAAGCCACTCCGTTTTGGGAGAACTATATCTGAATTCTTAGTGTCTCACATTGAAACTAAAAAAGTCTGGTTAAAAACAACTACATTAATTAAAATATGGTAAAAACAATAAAAGGTACTGTAAAGTGAGGTATCTTAGGACATTTTACAAGCTTTTATTTTAACTTTACCTCTATGTATGTATGTGTGTATGTTCGGGTCAAATCTTGCAACCTAATTTTGACTAACTTTTAGATGTCCGATTTAATTCAAATTTCTTATAGACTTATAGACATCCTATTAGGGTAGCTTGGATCGAGTTTATATTTACTTACCCTTGCATTTCTCTGCTTTATAGTGAAATCAGATTCTCGCGAACAATCATAATATAATCAATAACATAAATTTATCGAGGCAACATGGTCAAACTTCCTATAATGCGCCCATCGCTTTTATTATCAATATATCAGAATGTTAAAAATTATTTTCTACTTTTTAGTGAACTTTATTTTATAAAAGCTTGTATTTGAAGCTTTTTTTTACATAAAATTATACATAGTATATACATACATACATGATAAGTAGAAATACTGCGTGCGTGATAATTTTTTGATTTGTCTCGCATTCTTGTAGTGGGAAGATTTTGAATTTCTATATTTGAATGCAATGTTTTATTGGTGGAAATGTTGTCAAAACCTGCAGATTATAATATTTGTAGTAGTTATTGTTTAATTTCTAAAGCTTCTCCAAAAAGATGTATCAAAAATATTTACTTATTCAGCAGTCACTATCAGGGTTGAAATTGGTCAGGGAAACCTGGAAAAGGCAGAGAATTTAAAACAAGGCCTGGAAAAGTCAGGGAATGGGTCCCAAGTTATGGAAATCAAGGAATTTTTACATTATGGTTTTTACCTTTTATGCTTTCTCCACTCTGTTCCTCAAATAATGTCACAAACATAGTATTTGTTCTTTAATATTTATCTTTGATTTTTCATATTTTGTAAAAACCTGAAAAATATCATCACTTTTGAGAAATTTCGTACCATTGCAAAAATTTGTCTGCGGCGTGATAACATCATTATTACAATTTTAGTTTAATTTAACAACTTTCCAAAGTTCGTCACATTTATGACATGATTTTAGCAACACAAAAGATGCTGCGACCCTACGTGAATATTTCGCACACACGTGAAAAATATTATATAACATTTTTGAAGAATTTTCTGCTTTATTGCAAAAATTTTTGCCTGCGGTAACAAATCCAGAAGTGAGACTGGATCCATCCCAACCACATTTTTTTCAATACGTAATGTGTAAAATGTTTTTTTTTTAAATATTGGAACTTGTAGAATAACCGGGATTTTTGGTCAGGGAAAACCTGGAAAAGTCAGGGAATTAAAAAAATAAAAATCAGTCTCAACCCTGACTATACACAAAAAAAATAAAAAACGTTGGAATTTTCCCTAGAAGGTTCAAGGTTAGTAATTTATTAAAATATAATATACATTTTTTTACAAACTTCTCAAAAACAGGCGCGGACTCTAGAAACGGGGTAGGGGGCGATAGCTCCGGCCTTTTGCGTTGAACTTTTTAAAAAATGTCTGAATTTTCATAAAAAAATTAGACATTAATTGATTTAAGATTAACCGTTAAAATTTTTACCTGGGACATTTTTTTTGTTTAAATGTGTAGACTAAACATAAGATTACTCAATTTTTCTTTTTGTCGCTTCCTCTGGTTTTGGAGAAAGCTGTATTTGATCTTGCATAAAACATCCACTTTTTCCAAAAATCGTTACATAAAATTCTACACATTAGATAATAAAAATGTTCAAACTGAGTATGGACGCTGAAGCTCCTACTGTTTTAGTGTTTTTTTTTTCGACTTTCGCCGCCACGTTTACAGGAAACTAATGGATTTTCTGTCACTTTTGCGTGAAAAACATGGATGGATTAAACGACACTAAATCGGTAGGAGTTGATCGGCCTATGTAGAAAGGATATTGATAAAAAGTTTTTTTTTCATTTTGTGAACTATTAGTTAACATGGATCGGATCAGGATATTTTGTTCCTAATTGCCAAACACACCAAAAAGATCCGAAATTTTTATAACATCGTAAATACCTTTTTAGACTAGGAATTTGGAGAAAGTAGTACGAAAATAAAGAGTTTGTGATGTGAGCAAGAAAGTCGATTTTCTTGAGACACAAATTTAAACAAAAAAAAATAAAAAACATAAATGGCAGAATCAATGTCCCATTGTCAAGACTCGAGACATGCGCATCACTGGATGCGCACAATACCCTATCGGTTTCTCTCCACCCAGGTTAACTTGATTTTTTTCGCTAGGTTGTCGTTACAATTTTGATAAAAAGCATAAGCAGAGACAGTATTTTTCTCCTAATATGATTCAAACCGATACCTCCGGTTGGAGGTGTCGCTCAGACACGTGTATCGCCCTGATTAGGAACTTATCAGTACGCCATTATGTATCCTTTTATAACTCTAATAAATTTGTTTTTGCTTGTTCTAAAAGCAATTATTGGAGTACGTCAAAAATCCAAGTTTTCTCTTTCTGTAAAAGTATCTCTTTTTATATTTAACTCCACCATGGATATTGGGAATTTATCCCTTGTTATTCTAGTTTTATAATACGAAATTTAACGAAAGTGAAGAAAACGATGATATTTATTCTTTCTAAACAAAAAGTGGCGCGGCGGTAAGATTGGGAATACCCGGAAGTACCGTCATATTTATAAAACAAAAATGGATGAGATGAAACTCATTGACATTCAAAAAAGAATGCTTCTAGGAGATTCTGAATTAGCTATATGTACTGTAAATTTAGCGGTATTATACTTTGCGTTATTTGGTTGGTTTCCAATGGTTAGTTACATTTAAAATCTAAATAAGATAGCATTTAAACACAATATGTGGTTAACTTAAAAGATAGTAATTATCTTAGTTATGGCTTCTCAAAAAATGAGCAATCTAATGGAAGTAGAAAGTTATTAAAACTGACCAATATACAAATATTTAATTGTTGTGAAAGAATGATGGAGACACAGATAAGTGTAATATAGTCTTTTTATAAAATGACATAATAATATTGATCAGTTTCTAAACCGGAAAACCTAATATCTACTATTATTTATTATTGTTTTTACAGAAAGACTGGTCAATGTCGTAATTATTATAACTAAAGGAAGTAACGAAAACTAAATTGACAAACAACAGCTGAATTATGAACATAGATTATTAAATTAATTTCTTATCTTTCATTTTATTTTTAAACGTTATTTTAACTTAAGGCACTTTTAATACCTCGCATGTATGTTGTTTAACTAGCAGAATCTTTCGTGTGACTGTTTATAGCAACCCAAGTTTTTATATTTAAAATGTTATTAGTAATTCTACAAATAGCATCAAATTTACTTCCCAAATAAGATATGTGGTCATCATAAGATCTGGATCAATACATTGAAAAATTGCTTTATATGAGTAGGTATATATTTTTTGTGTAAATATAGAAGATTTAACTTTGATGGCATTTTTAAAATCACTGTCGAATAGTATGAATGAAAAAGCGTCTGTTTTGACATAAGAAACATTTTTACAAAACAAAATAAAAGACTTGAATAGGATCTGAAGAAGTTTAGTAAAAAATCGCCTAATTGTCTGGAGTTTAAAAATTAAAAAAATCATCATATAAAAACATTTCTTTCTTGGATTACCCAGTACATCTTATTATCTATTCCAACCTTTAGTTCAGTCTGTCAGATAAAAAATTAAAATCTATATCCAAAACCCAACCAATATTCCGACGTCCACACGTCATAAAGTATGCCTGTGTATCAGCAGACGCGCTTTAACTGGCTTTTTATAATGGTTGGCGTTTTGAGTAAAACTCGTCTTGTCACTACTTAACATTCCGTCCGTCAAACAGCCTCCGTTCATATTTTTGTACAGGTAATCTACATTGTATACACGTTTGCTAATACTGTCGCTGGAATCACTAGTCGCGGACGTTTCGCTTTCTTTGTGAATGTCCGCGTTGACTAGGAAATTGGTTTGGCTATTGAAACTGTGTTTGGTACAACTATCACTAATTTCACTATTACTTTCTGTAGGGTCCTCTTGGCATGCGCCGTTACTAATTGTATGTTCCTGATTCATTTGATCGCACTCGTTACTTACCGCTACGTCTAGTTTAAGCTCCTCCTTGTTACCGTGTAATGTCTTTATGGATTCATCGTGGGTCCACATGATAATGACTCAATCGATCCGATGGGGACCTATTCGGGCCGGGTCGGTATTTCCTTTGTATATGTATACCTAAAAATAATGTATTTTAAGAAAATTGGCGCAATTTACCATACCTCCCATTACGTTATATGGCAGTAAATTAAACATTAATATATTATGGTAGTGCCATGATGAACCTTGAAATTATTTAGTTAAATACCTATTAAATTATTTTTAGATGTGCTAAAATACACTTATAGTAGGCAGTGACGGTTCTAGGAGGGGGCGGGGGGGGGGGAGGAGGCGTTCGCTCCTACCCTTTGCTCCAGAAAAAATTAGACAACATAGATGCTGATGGTAACCCTGAAAAACGAGAAATTGCAGAACGTTCCGTTAAAGACACTCTAGAAATACAGAACAGTATTATAGAGTTTCAATATATAAACAAGTTTAGACAAAATAATTTCGAATATAAAATCAAGGTTCAATAACGAGACTTGATACAACACAAATTCTTGAACTTTTATTGGAAGAAGTCAGTATTTGGAAACAATATTGGTCAGAAGTAGGCAAAAGCTTAAATCAAAACATATATGATAACGTTTTCGAGGCAATGAACAAGTGTGGCGATATTTTTCCGTTGATAAAAACATTCTTGGATGTTTGTCAGTAAGTAATGAACATTGAAAATATAAGTACTTAAAAACACTATGGAGGAAATTTGTCTGACGGGCTTAGCTTTGCTGCATAGGGCGAGTTTGTAAATTCACCGATGAAAACAATCGAGTTTGTAAATTCATCATTCTCGGTGATATTCATCGGGTTCTTAAATCACCCGATTAATTCCACCAATTCACCAATTGATGGCATCGATGCGCACCGACTCTGGGGGCCGGTGAGCCTTCCCGATGAATGTCATTAACGTCATTTAATCAACTGTTTTTTGTTTTATTTTTTTTTTAATGTTTTTTTTAATAATGATTGCCGGTTTGATAAGAAGTCGCGGTAAAACTATTTGAAAGACAGTTTTCGAGGACTAATGCTGGGGTTATACAGCAAAATAAAATAATATAAGAAGGACACCCAATAAAGAACCACATTTGTGATCACATGACCACGAATGACCAATCCCAGGGCTAATTCTTATTTCTTGTTTTATTTTATTCGCTGTTTAAACCCAGCATAAGGAGATAAATAAATCTTCAATTTGGGCTGGTATAAGATGGACACAAGTTTTATCCTCGCCATATCCTCCTGAAGCCCTACGAGGATTTTTCGTTCGTCTTTATTGTATTAATATAGCTAAATTTTGACTGATTTTTATCGCGTTTTTTTAATTTTCGATGTCAAAAAACCGATGATATCGGTGAAAAAATTGATGAATTTGCAAACTCGCCCATATCAACAGACATATTGAAATTGACATTCAGCGAGTCATTGACCGGTTTGCCCAAAAAAATTGGAAACGAACTTTTTTTTTTGAGATATGCAATATTTCAACCTAAAAAGCTTTTCAGATCTCAAAAAAAAAGTTAATTAAATTATTTCCATGTTTCCCTAAAATTTTTTTTTTATAGCTTGCTGTCTCTCTTCAACAACCTTAATTTGAACAGAGAAAAAATATTTTTTGGCGGTACTTTGTTCAAACACTAGAAAAAAAACACTGAAAACTCGAAAAAAGTAATGTTTTATTCTAGAAATGGACAATTTGGAAAAAAGCTATAAAACGTAAGCTAAATCATGGCATAAAAATGTGAAAAACATAGTAACATTATGATAAAGCCATGATGGTAATTTAAGGCTTAAAATATTTTAGCATAATTTAAGGGGTAACGTTTAAGCATTTTTACTATGTTTTTCACATTTTTATGCCATGATTTTGCTCACATTTTAAAGTTCTTTCGATTTCTAGAATAAAACACTCACTTTTTTGAAGTTTTCACTGTTTTTTAGCGTTCAACAAAAGTACTGCCAAAAACATTTTTTGTCTGTTAAAATAAAAAATATTTAGAGAGAGAGCGCAGAATTTTATGGTAGATGGAGAGATAATTTAGTGAAGTGCAAAAATATTTAAGGTTGTTGAAGGCAGGCTATAACAAAGTATTTTAGAAAAACATGAAAATAATTTAAGGCAATTGTTTAATAAAATTTTCTGTTATGTCATCTGCCTGTCAAGTTAAGTGGTGTCGTGCATATGATTTTTATTTTGCTATTTTTATACAAAAAACAGCAAAAATTGTAATTTTTCAAAGCATAAAGTGTGCGAGACATAAGGTGGTATTAATTTCTTTCAATCAAAGTTCTTCACAGTCAGTCTTTAAATTTGCCAAAAAACGTGTCCTACTATAAGGTACATTTTAACATATTTGGCACATCTAAAAATCATTTAACAGGTATTTAACTAAATTATTTTAAGGGTCATCATGGCTTTACCTTAAATTACACTAAAATATTTTAAGTACTAAATTAACATGATAGCTTTACCATTAGACAACAAGTATGTAATGAATGCATTACGCTTAACAATGAAGTTTGAGGCGCGATCCAAGAGCGACTGTCTAAATTCATCTGAAAGTTTAATGTCTCATACGCAAGTTGCGTACTGCATTTTATCGACGACGACGGTCGCTATTCATTAATTCTTTAATTATTTTAAGTAAAACTAATGACAGCGGTGACACGCTTTTCAAAAAGTTACTTACCAACAAAAACAAAACGTCAAAAAGGCGGTCATAAAGCCACTGAGCCATTCTTTATGTTTTTATTATTGTTTATTAATTATGGAAAAACCGTGTTCTATCCCAAAAATTCTTGTAATTAATTTCTGTCACAATAACCACCGATTGGTTGGTAAATGTGCCAGAACTTTAAGGTAGTATGCCGGAACTTACCTGTAACAGTATGAACAAATCTATGGTGACTTGCAAGGAGCCGCATATCCAAAATTGAATCGGCGCGTCTCGAAGCAAAAAGTACGTAGTTTTAAAAATATCACCGCAAGTCCATAACACTACCATTGAGATGCTAAAATTGAAGGTTTTTATATACTTACATAATAATTTTAGGTGATGTTGACAAGTGCAAGGAGAAAATATAGAAATAATAATTAATATGACGGCCGTAGACACTCGGTTACTAGCGTTCATTGGAAAAAAACTTATGTTTGATTCTCCAATTAATTGATTGGTTGGATTGAAGAAGTCAACAATATTGAAGGAAAGATTTAAGTTGACATTTATTTTTTTGGCACTAGAAACTTATCGGTACATCAAGTCGCCAAAGCCTGTCTTTAATAAAGACGGCACTATTTTTGACAATTCCGCACGAAGTTTAAAGGGATTCTGACATTGTTGTTGTCTAAATATGTCATCTTAGCTATCAAAATAATGTCGACTTTCATAATGTTTGTGCCTGCCTTTAATAAAGGACGGCATTAACTTTAATTTGTCAACTTTAAGAATGGCACAATATGAGCATGTTTAGATGACATGTTTACATGACAAAAATGTCAGAAACCTTTCAATCTTTGTGCGGAACTGTCAGAAATAGTGCCAAGTCAGGCTATGCCGACTTTATGTAGCGATAAGTCCCTATTGTCTCTTGTCTTGTCGCTTTAACCAATAGGACCTTTGGTTCGTTTAAAGAATGGCAAGGATTAAAACTTTATGATAAAACCATCTAACTAATTTGCTCATAAAAATTTAAATTTTATTTATTAAGCATTAAATTTTATACCACAAAAAGTATTTATTTATTATTTCTTAAACTCAAACTCTGTTGACCCATATTTATCTAAGAATTTTTAGTCGCCTTTTATAATAAGTATTTATATTTTATCCATAAAAAAAAACCATTAACGACTAGCTGTCCGCGCATGCCTGTATGTGATTGTTACATGCCATGTCTGTCTTGTAAGTACAGGATTCAAAGTGATTTTTAATTTTGAAATTCCTTGGTTTTCCCAGGATTTCCGTACCCATTTTTTTAAAAATTTTCTGACATTTTTGTCCATGTTACACTTTTTCAAATTTAGTCTCATAGTCTCTGTACTTTCTTTTTTTCCTAATTAGTTATTATTTGAAAAAACTGTTACCACCGCCTTCACCAAAGTATAAAATACAAGCAAAGTTACTTTTTTCCAACGCTTTCGCCAAACATTTAACATTGTTGTAATACCTTAATAATTCTGTGAAAATGCAGATATAGGCAAGTAACGTCTCCACCAAACTAAAAAACTCAATCAAATTTACTTTAGCTGGCTAAACTACACCTTCACCAAACATAAAATATAAGCAAGTTTTTTTTTTCTGACGCATACGCCAAACCGTAAGCCTTGCTTAACACAAAAAAATTTCGTTTAATAACAGTTATTACAGTAATTAAGTACTATAATAGAGAATTAATAGACCACTAATTTATCGTCACCTTTTTGCTTACCGTATTACCGTAATTGAAATGCTAAAAAAAGTTTTTAAACCATAAACACAAATTAATTAAAAAAATTAAAAAGAAAACAACAATTCCTGTTTTTGCAAATTCACTTTCACAAAAAAATTAAAAAACTATAGAAAATAACCGTGCGGGTCCCGTTAAGTAACGTATTTCGGTACGGTTATTTTTGGATACGGTAGAAAAATAAACGATTTTGCCTACGTTATCACCAATTTTGATGGTCTATTAACGTTCTAATATCTCGGCATCTGCAACGTCTTGTTTTAGAATAAAATCTTTCATAAATACATTTTTCTGAGTATCACAAATATTATATTAGAATTTTTGAGGTACTTGCTTCATTATTTTTGTTTATCATTACACTCTCTTCATGGTTTTGCTGCTCATTTGTTGTCATATTTTTAACAAGCCTTTTTAGTTTTTGCGTTTATTTTTGTGTTGATAGTTCCGAGTGGGATTTTATTGCCCGGCGGCCCAATGGCTTATTTTTATCACACAGGACACACAAAAACTGATTTAGATTTTGTTCTACTGGCTTAAGCTACTTTACCCAATCAGTTGGAGCTTTCGCATTAGGATCAATCCAATCCATACTAAAATTAGTTTTCTATTTGACATTTTTTAAATTCTTCCACTAGCAGACAAAAAATCACAATTGCAGAACAAAAAAGAGTCTAACCCCCATTTTCACCGAATACTTTTATTTATCTTTTACTAAAACTTATGTCCTTTACTAAAACTCTTTAACGACAAATGCGGAAAAGACGAAAACTCTACCCATCTCTTTCTCTCTCGTTTGTTAATGGACGTTTTAGTTAATGGACACATAAAAATAAGTCGGTGAAAATGGGGGTAAGAGCCGGACCATTAAGCGCGGAATAAAACAACAAATAAACTGGCACGTTTTTTAAAAATACGAATATAACTCGGACAAACGTGACTCTATGTTTCTTTTTATTTCACTATGTCCCGCGGTTGCGACAAAATTTCGCTAAGAATTATCTGCGCACGTCCGATTCGTCACGAGGTGTTGACAAACGAGGGAGAATTCAAACATACTAAATATTTTGGTTGTACCAGGTTTATTTCTAAAATAATCATAAACAGTTGCACATTATGCGTATCTTATTCCCTGACTTTTAGGTCACTTTTGGGTTTTTACTGACTTTTCTACGACAGCATACAAATTCCCTGACTTTTCCAGATTTTCCCTGACCACTTTGAACCCTGCAGTATTAAACAAAAGAGGTGAACCTAACTATGGGCATGAACAGGTGCAATGAACTTTATTTAACAAAACTATATACTGCTTACCTCATGCCCTCTGTAGACTTACACCTATAATTCTTAAAGAGTTGAGGCGTGCCGAGCATGGCCTCCGTGAACACCGCGAGGAATCCGATAAACTCCACGAAAATTACGAAATCTATGAACAGGTACATTAACAAGGAGGTAGCGATGGTAAATAAAAGCATGCAGTCCAGGTACGATTGGAAGTCCGACCAGTTCCAGAAGTTTTTGACCTCGAAATCTAGAAGAAGTAGAAGAGGTCAAAATGGGAGAAAACCACGAAACCCAGTTAATCCCTCTTAAACGAACGTATACAGTTATCAAACTATGCTTTATGCAATATGTGGTGCAGGATTTGGGCAGCACCTGTTTGTTCATTAAACAGATTTTTTTTAAAATTTTAATGTTTTGCAGTTTGCAGACACAAATCCCCTACCACCAGTGAACTCAACCTAATACACTGAAAAGGACCTACGCTGACAAATCAATCTTATGATGAGGCACAATTTCCACAATAAGGTGTTATTATCTTTTTATATGCTTGAGATTAAAACAAGCTGCGCCACCTAAAGCAGAAACTTCTCCTCTAGGTGGCGCTGAGACAGCAATATGTAGTGAGGCGCCTCCAGGGCGGGGTCTTGAATTAAATTTTATACGAACGATCGTTCGACTTTCATTTGATTTGCATTGCCTATCAAGTGATCGATCCTTTTCTCGATACTCGAGAATTAGCCCTCTGGGTTTACAACAACACCGTATGAACGCTCTCGTAAATTTCATTTCAAACGCATTTTAAGGAAAACAAAAGTTACTCGCTTTTCTATAGCCTGAGAAAAAAAATGTTGCACTTGCCTATAACCCTTGTTACTGTTATTTGAGGTAAATATCACGGAGTTTAATTTTTTGTTTGCTTCAGACAACATTTTTGTCTATTTTTTAAAATCCACGACCCCAACAGGCCTCAGAATGCAGTGTGCCCTCCCTCTACACCCTAAATATGTAGTAGAGTCATAATTGAAACTTTTTATTTTCTTTGTGACTGACTTTAACTTGAAACTATCAATAATACGAAAACGCTCTAAAATCTCGTACTTTCTTCCTAAGAAGGCAATCGACTGAGTCACTTGCGAAATCTCGATGACAAATACCCTTTGTAACCGAAAAATTTGCCTCAGCCGCGTATTATACTATTTCCATTTCAGTTTCTTAGGTTGACTCGTTTACTGCTTACAACCATGGAAGTAAAAAAAAGATGGAAAGATAATAGCCTATAACGAAAATGACCGCTACGTGTACCTGAGCTTAAATCAGTTGGTATTGACAAAATGTCACTAGATTGAGCCTAAAAGTAAAAAGCTATATTTTTAGTTAAAACAGGCAAAATGGCTCAAAACACTTGACTTTGACTAAAAAAATCAACACACTGACAAAATAACTCATCCAAGTACATTTTTGTTTGGTGCAAACAAATGTGTGGCTAATGAAAAAGATATTACTGAGTCTAACGAACAAGATGCAGAAATGGTTTGGACAAAGGTTAAAAGTGTCATACCCGAAAACACAACACTCTTAGGAAAGGATGAACAAGAAATAAAAAGAAAATTTGGATGATCGGTGAAATCCTTGAGTTAATGGATAAAAGAGGCAGTAAAAAAGGCAGCAATCAGTAGCATAAAATAAAATAAATAGAAAATAGGATAAGGTCAGCAAAACAAGACTGGATAACACAGCAATGTCAAGAAATAGAAACGCATAAAGGAAGCAGCCGAATTATTTAATAAAAGACAAGCTGGAATCCTTGTGGACAATCAGGCCAAAATCATAAAAGAATGGTGTAGCTACATAGAACATCTCTTAACCGATTCGAAGAACCCAGAAGAATTCTCAAACCAAGGCAAAGATATAGTACAACAAGCAAAATATCTTCAGCTAAAAACAGTAAAGTAGTAGGGCAAGACCAAGTATACACTGAGGTTTTAAAGCTAATAGAAAACGAAGATTCGGTAAATACGCTGGTCAAACTTTTTAAGTTGATTTTTAAAATAAACCATTGTTACACTGCCTAAAAAACATTCAGTAAAAAAGTGTAGTGATTACCACCTAATCAGCCTAATGAGCCAAATATTTCTAAAGATTATCCATAAAATAATTTATGCAAAATGCGAATCCTTTATGGGCGACACGCAGTTTGGATTTCGTGGTGGGTTAGGCCCTGTTTGGCATTCAAGTCTTAGTTCAGCGGTCTAGGCACGTGGTGCTACTATATATCTGTTTCATAGATTATGAGAAAACATTTGATCGAGTCCAACACGAAAAGCTCATAGAATCGCTAAAAGAAGTTGGTCTAGATGACCGAGATCTAAAGATAATCGCTAATCTATACTGGAATCAGACTGATCAAATAAAGGTTGATGGCCAACTGTTCGAAGAAGTAGAAATAAGCAGAGGTCTGCGCCAAGGTTGCATATTGTCTCCGCTGTTGTTTAATATCTAAAACGGCATAAAAATCAACAACCTACGATATGCCGACGACAGTCATAATAGCAGACACACTGGAAGGCCTGCAAGAGTTGTTGAATCAAATTGCTGCCAAAAGTTCGCAATTCGGGCTTAACTTAAATGTTGGAAAAACAAAATGGATGGTCATATCCAAGGAAAACAACATCAGAGTCATTTTAGAAGTAAATGAGCAGCAAGTCGAACGCTTGGATTCATACAGATACTTGAGTTGCCTCCTCAATGAGAACTGGGACAACATGCAAGAAGTTTGTGTAAGAATTGAACAGGCCATGGACACTGACTAAGGCCATGTGCAAAAAGTTAGAGGCATTTGAGATGTGGTGTTATCGTAGAATACTAAGGATATATTGGATGAACAGAGCAACTAATGTGTATGTTTTGCTTGGAATAAATAATTATAATTATTTACCATCAAAAAACGAAAACTTGAATATTTTGGCCATATTTTGAGAAATGACAAATATAAACTTTTAAAATTGATAATAAAAGGCAGAAGAGATCCGGGTCGTAGACGGATATCATGGCTTAAAAATCTTAGACAATGGTATGGTGTTAGTACTACGCCACTTTTCCGAAAAGCAATGGACAGGGTAGAGATCACGCTGATATAGCCAACGTTCGAAGACAGCATGGCACTTGAAGAAGAGAAGAATAAAAAAGTAGGCAAATATATATCGTCCTAGGTTCCACCCTCTGTGTGAGCAATCGAAGTTCATTTTGCACTGAAGTACAAAAAACTCTTGTTTTTTCGTTAGATTTACAGTGCCACAGCCATCTTCCGTTTGTTTTTTAGTAGTAGTAGTTTGTTTTTTAAATATATATCATGTTTAGAGTCAGACGTGAAGCCTATCTAAAAATTATATACTTTAGTTTCTCTATAAACAAAAATTGAAAGAAAAAAAAAACAAAATATTTATATATATATTACGAAAAAACATAGTAAAAAAGAATACCATTTATGGATTGTGCAAGCGAAACTTAAGAAAAAATATAAAGTCGATTCGATTGATGTGACTACGTTCTTTTAAGCTCATAACGGTCACCTACATAAGGCGATATTATCTTTCCACCTTTTTTTACTTCCGTACTTACAACTGAAATTCCAAAATGCCATGATATGTCGATGGATTCACAAAAATCGAGAAAGGTGAGTAAATTAATACCTACGTCTCTCAAATTAGAGCTCATTTTTCTGTTACTTAAAGATTCAAAAATAATTAATAGGGTCTTTTTGTTCAGTGCATTTAACGTCGAATTAACGCTATTATTATGCTTATTTTTAATAACGATAACGGAATTGTCGCAGAGTTTTTGGTCAGATCGACTTTTGTAGTTAAATATAACCTAACTTTTCCTTGTTAAATATAACCCTACTTTTTTACCGATTTTCTTCGAATTCAAGAAGACGGAGTCGGTGATAATCACCTTTTCAGTACATTTAGCAATTTTATAAATAGGTTCTTCAAAAATATTGCGAAAACAAGTAAATAAAAATACCGGACTTCGTTATGGTTAATAACCACTACGGAATGACATTTAGCAACTGCGCAGTCTGACCAAAAAGACCCTAATGTATAAACACTTTTTTCTAAAGTATATGAAAATCACAACATGCAGTTTCACCCCAATATATTTTAACTATGCATGGGCGACCAACCAGAATTAATCATCTTGCGTTCTTAGGACCGCAAGTTGCAAAATTTATCGCGGTATGATTAATACTAAACTATAATATATCTATATAAAAAGGGGGATTTCGCGAGGGTGAATACACAACAAAAACAATTAATAGCGAGCTTTCCCTCAAAAAAGGTAATGGTAATCTAAAACAGGATTCACGTAAATGAAGCTCAGTCAAGCTACATCCCCCCCTCAACAAAACTCAATTTGGATATTGTAAAAATTATGTACTAATTTAGCCACCTTTTAAAAAATTTAGTACCTAATCAATAACGGAGTTATTCGCACTTAAAAGGGGAGGGGGGTGTGGCTTGGCGCTAAGCTGCAACCCCCCCCCCCATACTTAGGAAATAGATTTAATGAAAATTGATATGTCATAATTTTGTACTAATTATTTATTCTTAAAGAAGAGTACTTTTGGTTTACAAAAACCATCGGTTCCTAAGATTTTTATTTGTTTGTTATGATGTGGGTAGATGGATATCAAGGTACATCCCCCTCTGCCAGATTTAAAAAAAGGTTATTTTACCATAATTTGTTACTAATTATGTACTAATTTCGTCCCCTTCTATAATTAGTACAAAATTATGACATATCAACTTTCATTAAATCTATCTCCTAAGCATGGGAGAGGGGTGCAGCTTAGCGTCAAGCCACGCCCCATCCCCCCTTTTAAGTGCGAATAAAATAAAAAATTTTAAAAGGGGACTAAATTAGTACATAATTTTACAATATCCAAATTGAGTTTCATTGAGGGGGCGGTGTAGATGACTGAGCTCGTAAATGAGCATCACAAGTGCGAAACCCGAGTCTACTGTTACCTTTACCTTTGTTGAGGGAAAGCTCACTATTTATTGTTTTTGTTATTTATTCACCCTCGCTAAATTCCGTTTTTAAATTTATCAACTCCATAGCTTAGGATATCTGTAAAGAGAATTATATTTGTCTCTGTAGAGACACTTAATTTTCCTTCAAACTGCTGACTCTGCAATTTGAAAGATGGTTGTGTTTTACATGAATACTGTTTCAGATTTTTTCATCATTTCATCTCCTAATTCCTGAGGGAAAGCTCGCTATTTATTGTTTTTGTCATTATTTATCTGTTTTCATGGATATATTGAGTTCGTTTTTAATATATTTTAAAAATTTATCTTGTATGAGTTTTCACGACAGTTTTTAATACGATTTTTAATGGATTTAAAAACGGTTTAAAAATTTTGACATTTGCCAACTGTGTTATATGTCATAGTTGTCAATAGTGTTGTGTTAGACTCCAACCGTCAAGCATTACTTTTACCTCACTTTCTAACCAAATAAGGTAAATTAAGGTTATATTATGATATCTTCTTTTTTCTAAACTATACATCCACCAACTTTTCTCAATTTATCGACCTATTCATGTATAAACTCGATCCCCGTTTTCATGGGAAATCGGTATTTCAGTAAACTGAAAAAAACCCCGGAAAAATTAATTGTTAGATTTTTAAAAATTTTAAAATCAAAAAGTATTATTTTGGGTTGGGGACTAACTTGAGTTGGGTTGTGTTTGGGTTAGTTATAATATTTTTTTCTTGGATGTTTTTCCGGGGTTTCTTTTTCCCAGATTCGGTATTTAAATCTTAAAACGATCTCGATCCAACCCTAAAGTTTTCAGGATCGAATCTATACAGGGTGATTCAAAATTCTCTAAAAAGATTTGAACAGTGGTTAGATATCATTAATCTATGAAAAGTTACGTGATTTTTATTTACCAAGCAAGTCTACGTGAGCTGACAATTGACATGTTTTGTTTTCAAAAATGGTGCTTCTCAAAAGATATTAACAATTATAAATGCAAATATCTCTGAAACGAAAAAGTTCACAAAAATATATTTTAAAAATTCTTATTCAGAACAAATTCTACCTATAGTTAAAGTCTTTCTAGGGAATTTTGAATCACACTGTATTGAAAATGTTTTGAATGCTGCAAAAAGGTCATTTACATGGACGGTATCGGATTGAAATCGTTCGTTTTCAAAACGAACTTTAGTCCCATGAAAACGTAGCCCAACAATGATGTACAGTTGCTAAATTTTTAAATTTATTCCAAAGCATTTGGGAACTCTGACATGCTTCTCCGCTATGATTTGGAAATAGTCCATCAGAGAATTGTGACCCAGAGCTAAAAAATTAACAAATGCACAACCCAAACTAAATAAACTAAAAACCGAACCATTCTTAAACCATGATTACCTGAGGGATTGATGATAAAGTCCTAGATATTGATGACGTGAAAAAAAAACCTTAAAAAACTACCGATGACTTTGACTGAAGCCTCAATCTAAGCTTAGGTCCTGGCGGGAATATTAAAAAGGCCAAACTCCATTTTCATGAAATTAACTGTGTTTCGGACTTCCATTGTCTATATTTTATTTACACACGACGTTTGGCAGGGTAGTTTGCACCTGAAGACGATCAGAGATTGTATTGATCGAAACGTCGTGTATAAATAAAATATAGACAATGGAAGTCCGAAACACAGAGTTTATTTCAAATCCATTTTCAATGTTTCGAATAATTGTTATTTGGAATTTCAAAACTATTTAAATTTGATATAAAATAAAATAATAATCACTTAGTAATACTATATTTGCAACCAAAAATATAAAGAATTTGGTTGTTATTCTAAATGTAGTTTCCAGTTTGCCTATTTCAGAGAATAACTAAAAATGGAGATTGGCCCTCCAGAGTTAATATAATGAAGTACTCAAAATGCAATAGTACGTATATTATGATCCCTTCTTATAAAATCTAACTTGCAAAAGCAAAACATGCTAGCCTATTACCAGGGAGACTATCAGGTTGTTGCTTTTGAGTGATCAGCGCAAGCTTAATTTTTTTAAGCTCTTCAGGTTTTGCTGTTAAAAACAAACAAAAAAAAATGAAAAATAGAAAAATTAAAAAGGCAACAAGCAAGAATAATAAAGCAAAGTTATATATTTTAACTGATAAGCTGGGTAGGTTATCTTTTGTAAATAAAATCAAGTATGTTTGTGGCAGATTCATATTTACTAAAAAGACTATTTTAATTTTAATTTTAACATTTGTAAGTAATTTTTTACTGGACGAAAAACTCAAAATAAATTTTTATTAAAAAAACTTTTAAAGAACAATCTTTTATTAAATGCACTCAAAAGTAGAAAATAATATTTTTATCTTTCTTATACCATAGTAAAAGCGATGGACGCAAATTAAAAATTTTAACTTTAGGTATCGTCTATCGGTCACATCGATGATTCACCTAAGAAACAGTTGTATTACTCTATACCTTGTAATGTTTTTTTAGTCAAAACATTACAAGTCAAATTAATAAAAGCAAACCTACCAATTTTCTCAATACCTCAACCTGAATTCCTACACTAATCTTGCTATTAACTCCAGCATGCTACAAAATCGTCGCAAAGCCGGTTTTTACTAGCCTAATCAATGTATGCGAAAGCCATCCATCTAGTTGTCTTTGTCGAACCTACGTAAAAAGGTACAGGAATCACATACGTCGAAGCAGATAATGCGAGAGAATATCTATCCTTTTTCATCTTTCTCCATGTAATAAAGACAGCCTACGTAGAACGGTAATCTTTACTATTTAAAATTTTAATATTATAAATGCATTTAAAGTGTTAAATTCGACGAAGCAGTCGTCTTGGTTAGTGTAAAAAATTTAATAAAAAACAGTCAAGTCGGAAAAAAAAAAAAAAAAAATTTGTAATTATTTACTCGAGGGAAATTATTTAGAAAAAGGAAAAATTGTTGTTAAAATTTGACTCTATTTCTTTGTATTTTATAATAATAAAAATGAATTTATTCCTTCTTTCTTTTAATTAAATGCCTAGGTATGACTCAATGTTTTGTAATGAGAGCACAGGGCGTGGGTTCAAACCTAAGTTGCAAATATAAAAAAAGGAATTTTGAAATAAGAATTTTTAATATTAATTTTGAAAAATTTTACTTAAGTAACAGGTTGTATCTTCTTTAATTTTATCTTTTACCAAACTATTTTGTGGGCGCCCTGTCTATTAGTTGCAAAGACAGAAAATTGAACTGCTCAATTTATTCAAATATTTATTTCAGAGTACGATTTTAAGTTGAGCCTCTTAAAATCTATTTTCAAAGATTCATATTATGAAATTAAACAAAAATATCTCAACTAGTAAATGTATTAACAAAATAATTTTATAAAAAAATTAACAAGATTTGAAAAAAAATCAATAAATAATTTACAATGACTAAAATCTCATATTAATTAATATAGTTAACTTAACACAAAAGTGTGGTCTTTCCACAAAAAAGAAATGCATAAATATATTACACAAGGTAAGAAGTGTGGTCTTTCCACCAAATAAATGTAAAGTGAAACTTATATGTTACACAAGATAATAAAGTTTTTTTTTTTTTTTTTTTTTTTTTTTTTTTTTTTTTTTTTTTTTTTTTTTTTTTTTTTTTTTTTTTTTTTTTTTTTTTTTTTTTTTTTAAATAATTTTATAAAAAAATTAACAAGATTTGAAAAAAAATCAATAAATAATTTACAATGACTAAAATCTCATATTAATTAATATAGTTAACTTAGCATAGTGTATATAATGGTATATGACAATATATATTACACGCAGACAACTTTGTGGTCTTTCTGCGAAAAGAAATGCATCAATATTTTACACAAGGTAAGAAGTGTGGTCTTTCCACCAAATAAATGTAAAGTGAAACTTATATGTTACACAAGATAATAAAGTGAGTCTCATGCTCTTAAATATTTTCTATAGTCAAACTTCTTACCTTGTGTAATATATTTATGCATTTCTTTTTTGTGGAAAGACCACACTTTTGTGTTAAGTTAACTATATTAATTAATATGAGATTTTAGTCATTGTAAATTATTTATTGATTTTTTTTCAAATCTTGTTAATTTTTTTATAAAATTATTTTGTTAATACATTTACTAGTTGAGATATTTTTGTTTAATTTCATAATATGAATCTTTGAAAATAGATTTTAAGAGGCTCAACTTAAAATCGTACTCTGAAATAAATATTTGAATAAATTGAGCAGTTCAATTTTCTGTCTTTGCAACTAATAGACAGGGCGCCCACAAAATAGTTTGGTAAAAGATAAAATTAAAGAAGATACAACCTGTTACTTAAGTAAAATTTTTCAAAATTAATATTAAAAATTCTTATTTCAAAATTCCTTTTTTTATATTTGCAACTTAGGTTTGAACCCACGCCCTGTGCTCTCATTACAAAACATTGAGTCATACCTAGGCATTTAATTAAAAGAAAGAAGGAATAAATTCATTTTTATTATTATAAAATACAAAGAAATAGAGTCAAATTTTAACAACAATTTTTCCTTTTTCTAAATAATTTCCCTCGAGTAAATAATTACAAATGGCGCTGTAAACGTGGGGCGTTGTTTTTTTTCCTAAAGTTTTTTGTAATCTTACAGGTATTTTTCTGAGTTTTTATTTCCCTTGAAAGGGGGTGTTTGTAATGCCTTTGTAAATTTAAAGACATTCCAAGTTTAAAGTTTACGTAGAACAATTTACTTAAGTACTTATAGTGGCTGGGTATCTTATACCAAACTCAACAAAATATCTCAACGTTTTAATTTAAATTTTTTTGATCATTATTGTTCAACTTTCATTAAATTGATAAAATTTTCCCTGATTTTCTATTACTGAGTTGTCTTTTATTCACATTTTTGTAACGATTTTAGATAA
Organism: Oxystoma pomonae; assembly: GCA_963921995.1. Lineage (NCBI taxonomy): Eukaryota > Metazoa > Arthropoda > Insecta > Coleoptera > Brentidae > Oxystoma > Oxystoma pomonae. The sequence continues at coordinate 70,791,706 of OY998166.1, read as the reverse complement.
AATGGAACCCTCATACCTTTTGATTGACGAATTGGATTGGGAGCTGATGATCAGATCCAGAGACACTCAAGGTGAGCGGAAAGAAAAGAACAAGTTGCTGAGAGAACTTCGGAAAACGGAAAAAGCAGGACCTATCAACTACCCAGAAGTGAGCCTCGACTTTGACAATGAGAATGGCCTATGCAGGGATAAGCTGGAAACATTGGAGAGTATGGTAGTTAAGTTTAATCTCACCAAGCGCCATACTAAATATCGGGTTATAACAAATCGCCTAGCGCATATTCTAAACCGAATTTCAAGGTTCCCTGAAGCAAAATCAGAAACCAAACAGGAACTTTCTTCGAAAGTCTCCTTCCTCTTGACAGTTTTAAATCAAAAGGCCAAAGCCAACAAATCTTTATTGTTATTAAAATCCCCAAGCTTAAGAGAATCTATAATTGAAGAAGATAACTATGAATCTGAAGTATATAAAGATAGTGAGACTGAAAGTGTGCATGACTCGTCAGATGACGAAAATCTCGAATTGGTTTTAATGTCAAGCACCCAACATGTTTCTCCTTTAGACGACGGTACGGAAAATCAAGTAGAGTCAACCCCCCAGAATATTTCTCAATTAGACCTCTCCCAAATATTAGATAGAATTGCTAGTTATACCAAAAAAGACCCGAAACCTAACATTCAAATTTCAACCCAAAGTATACCAGGAACAAGTTTAACTCCAACAAATCAGCCCACATCGCAAACAGCTGGTACATCGGCACCAAACTCCATGTCAAGTCCATGTCAAAATATGTCAAACCCAAGTCAAACGAGTCAAAGTTTAAATTTTAATCAACCCTTGCAAACATTGCCTTTAAATAACCCCATTAATCCCAGGGCCAATGTAAACCCAAACAATATAGGTCAAAATTCCATGTCAAACCCGTGTCAAAATATGTCAAACCAAAGTCAAACTGGCCAAAGCTTAAATTTTAACCAACCTTTGCAATCCCCGTCTATAAACAACCCGATCAACACCAACGCTAATTTAAATCAAAATAATTTAGGTCAAAATTCAATGTCAAACCCATGTCAAAATATGGCAAACCAAAATCAAACTAGTCAAAGTTTAAATTTCCATCATCCCTTGCAAACGCTGCCTATAAATAACACCATTACCCCCAACTTTAACTTAAATCAAAGCAATGTAGGTCAAAACCCGATGTCAAATCAATGTCAAAATATGTCAAACCAAGTTCAAACTATTCAAAGTTCAAATTTTAGTCAACCTTTACAAATTATGCCTATGAATAACCCCAATACAAATTTAAATCAAAGCAATGTAGGTCAAATTTCAATGTCAAATCCAGGCCAAAATATGTCAAACCAAAATCAGACTAGTCAAAGCTTAAATATCAACCAACCCTTACAAATACAGGCTATAAACAATCCAAACAACCCCAACGCCAACTTGAATCAAAGCAATGCTGGTCAAATTTTAAACTATCAATCCATGATGGGCTCAAATTTTTATCAACCATGTCAAAATCAAAACCTTGGTAATCAAAATATCAACTACCAACCTACTCTAAGTAGCGGTATAAATCCAGCCTCTAATTTTTTACCCAATTTAAATTTAAATTCAAACCAAAACCAGTTATATAATCAGACGTCAGGTTGTCCACTTAATCCTCAGGTCAATTTTAACCAACAATTATCAAACCCAATAGGTAATTATCAGACCAACCCAACCTTGAACAACTCACAACATTTTTCCAACCAAAATTTAAACTTTCAGCCTGCTACCAACCAAATACCTAGTCAACAGTTTACCCATCAAACATTTGGTCAAACTCAATTAAACTCTCAGCATCAGATTTTATCTAATCAAAATTTTAATTCTCAAAATTTAAATACTAATACTTTTTCACAATTTCCTTTAACCAGTAACCACCCAAATTTTGTTCCACGTCAATACTTTCAAAACAACAATAATGATTTAAATTTTGCCAATCCCTTGCCTCAAGTTCCTACTCAACTACCCCAGTATGGGATCCAACAATTTTCTCATTCAAAAAATTATTCTGGTCAACATAGCAATGATGCGAATTTATTCAGAAAAATAGGTTATATTCATCAAAACAATATTAAATTTACTGGTAGTGGGAGTGTACTGACATTTTTAGATAAAGTCGAAGAGTTTGTGTTGTCATACAACATTGATAAAAATCAACTTCTAACATTTGCACATGAATTTTTTGAGGGTCAAATTAGAACTTGGTATCGACAAATAAAGCAAAGAATAAATTCTTGGGACGATTTGGTTAGGGAATTAAAAATAAACTTTTTACCGACTAATTTTGAAAATCAACTTTGGCAAGAAATACATTCTAGGACTCAGGGACCTAACGAAAGGCCAATCATTTTCATTAGTATTATGCAAACTTTATTTACTCGCTTAACGAGACAAGTTAGTGAATGGGAACAGGTCCAAATTGTAATAAAAAATTTGCAACCTTACTACCAGAATCATTTGGCATTGAAACAAGTTATGAACCTCGATGAATTGACTTATTTGTGTAGAATGATAGAGGAAACAAAAATTAGATCACAAAACTTTCAGACTCCTTCTACAAATAATAATATAAACTTAATGGCACCAGAATTAGCCTATCAACGACCAAAGAACAATTTTAAGATTAATGAAATTTCCTGTGATGATCCTTTTTACCAAAATCCAAGTCTTACCAATGAAAATTCTCAAGGTACAAGCGTTTCAGCTTCTAATATTCAACTTCAATCAAATTCCCCAAGTCAAACTGAAAACCTTGAACCAAACATTAGTGCCCTAAACAGTTTAATTTGTTGGAATTGTGGAGAAAAAGATACCCATACTTTCCAAAAATGCACCAAACCCAGAACGAAATTTTGTTATAAATGTGGTTACAAAAATAAAACAGTGCGTGAATGCCCGGTGTGTTCAAAAAACTTGCCCAGCGCAGCTCCAAGGTCGGGTGGGACTGCGAATGCATAAAAAATACCGACCAAACTGGTCAAAAAATCATTACTTCCACTGTTTCCACTCAAACTATTTCCTTTACATCAGCGCAGACCCAAACAGAAAATATATCCCCTCAAATAAGTTCTTTACAACCCCTTGACCGTACACAGCATAAAAACTTTACTCACAATAAAAAAACTCAAGGTGACAAAAGTAAAACTTATTCTGACCAAAATAAAACTCAATATGATAGCCGAAATTTCTTCAAGCAAAATAAATGGTCAGAATGGCTTCAATTTGTTAAAAACTTTTCTTTAACCAAGAACCTACCAAATAACGACTTAAAATCCTCCCAAAAAGACCATTTTCTCAATAAAAATAAACCTTCAAAATTTCGAACTAAAGCTCAAAAACCCAATCATAAAGAATACTCCAAGCAAAACAACTGGTCGGAATGGCTTAATATTGTCAAAAATTTTTTTCTTAACAATCAAATTTCACCGCTTTTCCTTCAACATGGTAACGACTTGAGGCCATATATATCCATTCAATTCAAAAATTTAGATATTTCAGCTTTATTAGACACCGGAGCTATGAAATCTGTCTTGGGCAAATCGGGATATGAGTTAATGCTAAAAAATAAAATACAAATCTTGCCACATAATTACAGTTCTGTTAGCACAGCTGATGGGAATTCTCAAGAAGTAAAGGGTCGGGTTATTATTCCTATTTCTGTTGAAAATCACACAAAAAAACTTGAGTTTTTAATAGTGCCCAGTATAAAACACAAAATGATTTTAGGGATAGATTTTTGTAGAAAATTTAATTTATATCTTAATTTTGCGGATAATTCTTTTTGTTTCAATGAAACATCACAAGATAATCAATTATCATCCCTAAACAGTAATAATAAAATTAAAATAAATCAAAATTTGTCACCAGTCCCTCAAATTAGAAATACCCCTGGCCATTCTCAAATTTCATCAATTTCTCAACATAAAAACCCTAGCTTTAAATATGATTGTCAATTCTTATTAATTAAAGATATAGTCAACAATTTTTTTAAAAATAATCCTATCAGTAATGAAAAGATACACACAACAAACTTACTATTTCCTGAGATAAAATTTGAACAGTCGATCAATAAACCACCCTCTACTAATGACCCTATATTGGATTTACTAGACCTTTTACAAAATGAAAATTTTTTTGATGACATTGATGAAATTTTATCTCAGATCTCCATTGACGAAATTGTTGTTCAAGAACAGAAATTTAAAGCTTGTATTCAGTCTGAAAGTGATTTAAACCCTGAACAAAAAACGAAATTGGAGTTGGTTATAAAGAAATTTGAAACCTTAGTGTCAGAAAAATTGGGTTGCACTAACCTAATAACTCATAAAATTGAAGTTACCACCCCAGAGCCATTTCGCAAAAGACCATTTCTCTTAAGTCCTTATATGCATAAACATGTTAACGATGAAATTGACCGGTATGTTTTTCTATTTTCTATAAGCCTAAATTATTTTTTTGATTTCTTACTATTACTTACAAAATTGAGGATTACTGATTTTTGAATTATATTATTTTTTTAAATAGCTCAAAACCATTTTTTTGAAATTTTTGTAAAGTTTTATTAGGTACCTTTAAAACTGGTCAGTGTGCAGTTCACTTAATTTTTTATAATATAACAAGCATATTTTTATAGTTCATTAAATTTTATTTTTTATTTCTGTTAGAAATTGGTAGTTAGAGCAGTGTCATAATTATTCAAATCCACTGCACAGTTTGTAAGACCTAAAATATATTTGGAAGAAAACAAGATTCAAGGAATAACCTTAAAAATCAGTAAGAAAAATTTGTAAAAATTAATTTTTTTGTAAACCTTGATTTTTATTAACTCATAGAATAGTGGGGGCTGATGTAAGTTTTTTATTAATAGGCTTTAAGGGCGAACCGTCTACCAACTTTAAGGGCGAACCGTCTACCAACTTTAAGGGCGAACCGTCTACCAACTTTAAGGGCTAACCTTCTACCAACTTTAAGGGCTAACCTTCTACCAACTTCAAGGGCTACCCTTCTACCAACTTCTAAGATCACCTTTCTACTGATCACACTTCTCATAATGACCACCTAGGCTTAAACTGCCACATCATGGTTTAAAGCCTACGACCAACTCTTTAACCAGCGTTTCCGTCAAGCTACTTTCCATCTTTTTACTTCTACGATGAATTAAGACCAAGTTCAGAGATTTCCAATCCAATCATCCAACTTCCTGTGTCCACCCGGAGTTCTTGAGTTTCCATGTGGCATGGATTGCGTCAGCAGTTTTATCGAGAGTCCAGGGAGGGGTACTGATGTCTGGTGCGATTAGGATCTACGGTTAAAAGCTAAGTACACTGGCTTTTATTCTTACTAACTTTCCTTGCGTCTTAATTTCTTCAACTCAAGCGGTCAACATGGTCAAATTTGCCTTTTTCACAATTTTTTTGATTTTTTTATAAATTTTTTTTGGCACTTATATTTGGAAGTGGTGAAGCCAAATATATTTAAGTTTCGTTATTTACGGAGTGTAACTAACTATTGTATAGTTTAGTGTGTTTACCTACACCCATAAATGTTGGTTTATAATTCCTTCAGAATTATAAACCGTGTGACCTTTTTGGTTTTATTTAACCTTTGTTTTGGTAATATAGTTTTGCAGTTTATTACTTTTTTTGATAAATGGATACTGGGTGGAGTTATATACTTTTAAATTTAAGTAATTAACCTAGAGTATGACTATTTATAGTGTGTCCATTCATACTCCTAGGGTTGGTTATGCCAACTTGGTATAGTGCGTTAATATGTTCTTAAGAAGGCATATGCATGATCTAGTATCACAATAACTTTTCATAATTCTGATTTTTGGAAGGCCAAGGATGTGTTTAGCACGTTACAGATTATGTAGGGGTTGTTGATGTGCTAGATTGTTTCTTTGGGCAAATCTGCCTACCTAAATTTGCTGTTTTAAGATCTGGCAACACAATATTTTCTATAGTCAAGTTTTTCTGTACTACAGAAACTAGGTGTTTAGCACGTTATTTGACTATAAGAACTTATTGATGTGTCAAGATTGCCCAGGCAACTTATTTTTGTCCTTAAGTTGTTTTCCTTTGCCTTTATTGGTTTTAAACCATGTTATGTATGTTTTTTTGTGGAAAGACCACACTTCTTACCTTGTGTAATATATTTATGCATTTTTTTGTGGAAAGACCACACTTTATTATCTTGTGTAACATATAAGTTTCACTTTACATTTATTTTGTGGAAAGACCACACTTTATTATCTTGTGTAACATATAAGTTTCACTTTACATTTATTTTGTGGAAAGACCACACTTTATTATCTTGTGTAACATATAAGTTTCACTTTACATTTATTTTGTGGAAAGACCACACTTTATTATCTTGTGTAACATATAAGTTTCACTTTACATTTATTTGGTGGAAAGACCACACTTCTTACCTTGTGTAATATATTTATGCATTTCTTTTTTGTGGAAAGACCACACTTTTGTGTTAAGTTAACTATATTAATTAATATGAGATTTTAGTCATTGTAAATTATTTATTGATTTTTTTTCAAATCTTGTTAATTTTTTTATAAAATTATTTTGTTAATACATTTACTAGTTGAGATATTTTTGTTTAATTTCATAATATGAATCTTTGAAAATAGATTTTAAGAGGCTCAACTTAAAATCGTACTCTGAAATAAATATTTGAATAAATTGAGCAGTTCAATTTTCTGTCTTTGCAACTAATAGACAGGGCGCCCACAAAATAGTTTGGTAAAAGATAAAATTAAAGAAGATACAACCTGTTACTTAAGTAAAATTTTTCAAAATTAATATTAAAAATTCTTATTTCAAAATTCCTTTTTTTATATTTGCAACTTAGGTTTGAACCCACGCCCTGTGCTCTCATTACAAAACATTGAGTCATACCTAGGCATTTAATTAAAAGAAAGAAGGAATAAATTCATTTTTATTATTATAAAATACAAAGAAATAGAGTCAAATTTTAACAACAATTTTTCCTTTTTCTAAATAATTTCCCTCGAGTAAATAATTACAACCTAAGGACATTTTAAAAGGCTTGGCAAGCACGGCAATCTCACCCGTTTTCAGCTTCTTTAGATGAAAGTATTATGTTTATAATTCGAATAGAAGAAGAATTTCGTTCTTCTTTTGTAGTTCTCTCTTTGTCGCCGTAAAGTTAAAATTTTTAATTTGCGCCCATCGCTTTTATTATGGTATAAGGAAGATAAAAAATTATTTTCTACTTTTGAGTGCATTTAATAAAAGCTTGTTCTTTAAAAGTTTTTTTTAATAAAAATTTATTTTTTAGTTTTTAGACTTGTAACCTAAATTGTCCATTTTGAATCCGCCATATTGAAATTTTCAAATCTGATCAAAAATTCATATCCCCTTCCCGAAAAACCCCTGTATGCCAATTTTCATTTAAATCGAACAAACTAAATCTTTTCCCCCTCCACTTCCCTCGTTAGAGGGAAGTGTGTACCTAATAATACCATATTATTGTATTGTCGCCGGAACTATAAACGCATACTAAATTTGAACACACACCCTTAATTTTTATATTTGTTAATCGTTCCTTTTGAATCCGCTATATTAAAATTTTCAAATCTATCAAACTAAATCTTTTTCCTCCTCCAGTTAAAGGGAGGTGAGTACCCGAGAATACCATATTATTGTATTTTCACCGGAACTAAAAACGCATACCAAATTTGAACACAATGGAATGTGGATAAGTCAGTTAAAATTGGTTAGCAAAACATGACCGAAAATCTCCATCTTGAATCCGCCATATCGAATTTTTAAAATCTGAATAGGGGTGCCTAATAATGACATATTATTGTATTGTCACCGTAACTATAAATGCATGCCATATTTGAAGGCAATCGGGTATGTATAAGTTAGTTAAAATTGGTTAGCAAAAGATGTCCAAAAATCGTCCATCTTGAATCCGCCATATTGAATTTTCAAAATCTGATGAAAAATTCGTTATCGTTATATCCATCCCCAACTGGCCCAACACACCAAATTTCAACGAAATCGGGTGTACTTCAACTGTACTTCATTAATATTACATTGCAAGTTAAATAAAAGCTTGTAAAAAATAATATTTTTAGTAAATTGATAATATTTAACGTATAACCAAATTTAAGTCAAATCCTTATAGCAGGGAAGCCTGGTCTCGCGTTTCTATTCCCTGCTCCAAGGTCAAATCCGATTTTAAATATTTTAGTGGTCTATTTTAATAATGAGACAGAAAATTAAATTTTATTAAACCAAAAACACTACTAATAACAAATTTTCAATAAATATATAGAATTATTTTATATGTAAAAAGTTTTTTTTTACATGGGACTTATCAGTGTATCTACATTCTTTAAAAGAATTCTAAAAAGACTGTACATTTCAGTGCTTCTCAAGATATTGCCGTAGTACAAGCCCAACAACTTTGGGTTTTTGTTTGACTTTACCGTGCAAAATAAGTTTTTTTTTGGTTGATTTGATATATTTTCACCCATCATAGGTACATTTTTGTGTATTAGAGTAAACTAGAGTTTCGAACTTCCATTATTTTTATTTTTACTTTTTCACAACGTTTAAAATGCTTATGTATCTGCAATCGTCATTAGGTGAATACGAACAAAAACCTAAGACTTGGTGACGCTTGTTTGAGAAAATACATTCTGGTTCCTCAGGATGAATGGTGTTTCTTTGAATTTTCGCTTGAATATCAACAGCAATGTTGAGCTATTTTCGATCCAGTTGTGTCCTCTTGTCGAGTTTTGCGTTTGTGTTCGGTAAGTCAAACTTCCATATGTCAGCTGGTTTCTCCGATGTAGATATCTCCACACTCGCATGGTACCCGGTAGATGGAGTTCTTGGTGTCGTGGCGTTGTGGTTTAGTTTTTGTCAATTGACTTCTTATTGTTGTGGTCGTTTTGAAGACAGTCCAAAGATGGTATTGGTTGCCTATTCTTCTTATCTTTTCCGAGATGCCTTTGACGTATGGAATTATAAGTGTCGCCTTTGTTTCAGTATTTACGTCTGTAGGCTTTGGTGTTGGTGTTGTAGTTGGAGAAACCATTCCTTCGTAGATCGCATCGAATTTTTGACTTTTCTTTATTTAAAGCTTTTTCTGTATAACAGATGTAGGTAGCTCGATCTATGAGATTTTGCAATTCCCAGTTTGGTTGACGTTGAGTGGAAGTCACTATGGTTGAATTATTTTTGGTGACTACAACATCGAGAAAAGGGAGCTGACAATTTTCTTTTTTTTCCAGAGTGAATTTGATGAAGAATTGTTCTAGTGTGTTGTGGTGCTTATCCCAGATGATGAATATGTCGTCCCTGTATCTTGGATTTCTGACATGATGTTCGCAGAGCTTCTTCTTCAAAGGATTCCATAAAGATATTGGCCACTACCGGCGAAAGTGGAGATCCCATGGGTAGACCATCTTCCTGTCGAAAATATTTGTTCTTTTCTTGGAAATAAGAATTCCGCAGACAGCACTTCAAGAAATCCATAATGGCATTGATTGGTAGATTGGTTCTGTCAGAGGTGGCTGTCATTGAGTAGCTTCTGTTCAATGATTTGGAGTGATTCTTCCAGTGGTACGTTAGTGTACAAACTTTCAACGTCAAAACTAGCAGACGGGTCATCAGGTTGTAGGTTGATGTCTCTAAGGAGATCCACGAAGTGCTTTAAATTTTTGACGAATGATGGTGACTTTCTTTGAAAAGGCTGAATGATTAGTAAAAGACATTTAGCAAGATTATAAGTCGGAGAATTGCGAGAATTGGTAATCGGTCGAAGAGGCATGTTTTTCTTATGAATTTTCGACAGTCCATACATATGCGGTGCTTTGCTGTAGTGCGGTGTGAGTTTGCTCCTTTCTATTTCGTTGAAGTATCTTCTGTGTGGGTAGAGTTTGGTAGATTTTTCTTTCTATGGTGGTGGTTAGGTCTTGACTTATTTTCTTTTTGTAGAGCCTCTTCAATTTTCTGGTCATAGGTGATGGTGTCCATTACTAAAGAGGCAACACACAAAGAAATAAAAGCAGTTATAAGAGGTCTAAAGTCAAAAAAGTCTCCTAGTTTCTGATGAAATTGTTCCAACTATAACTTATCTAATTAATTTTAGTTTTCGGATAGGTTCCTTTACAGATGTCTTAAAACTGTGCGAAATTAAGCCATTATTTAAGGGTGGTAAAAAAAACAGATACAAACAACTACAGACCAATCTCTTTAATTTCTAATATAGCCAAAGTTTTTGAGAAAGTCATTAAGGGGATTGGGGATATTCGACAGAAAAATCGATCCAGGCAGTCTTGTACTACAAAAGAGAGCTCTTCGCTATATTTGCAAAAAAAACTGAAGAGAGAGTTGTAGGTCTTTGTTTATACAGGAGGAAATTTTAACTGTACCTTGCATTTTTATTTTGGAATCTGTTAGTTTGGTCTTTAAGAAGTTATCAGGCTTTGTTAACAGTCGGCATTATAGTCTCCGTAACAATAATTTACCTTTACCAATACCAAAATTTACACTAACCAAAAACTCGATAATATATGAGAGTGTTAAACTGTATAATCACCTGCCTGACCAAATAAAGACTATTGATGATTACAATTGTTTCCGAAGTAGTGTAAAAAAATTTTTGGTTACCAAAGCGTTTTATACCTTAGGGGAGTTTTATCAAATTTAATAGTGTATATATAATGTTAAAATTATGTTTAATGTGACTAATATTATTGTGTTATTTATTTTAAATTCTGCACTCCTTACAGGTACATCTTTTTTTCTTTAACTGTATATGTCTAGATGTGTATTTTATTACCCCTACTAGATTAATATTACTTGATTAGTTTAATATTATTTGCTTTGTCAATGAAATTTTGAATTTTACGACAATAAAGCTTATTTGAAATTGAAAGGAAAGGGTGGTTAGTTTTTTGGACAGTAGAAATATTATATCAGATAGACAGTTCGGATTTAGAAAAAATAAATCAACATAAGATGCCTATTGACAGTAAAAAGGCTTCTTTGTGTATATTTGTGGACCTTACAAAACCATTTGATACCGTAAGCCACCAGAAATTAATAAAAAAACTTGAAAGATATGGATTTAGGGGTAGTGCCCTAAATTTCTTAAAAGACTACTTGGAAAAAAAAGCAATTTGTTAACATCGAGGGAATTAATGGCTTACAAAATGTTACGTGCGGCGTCCCTAAAGGGACGGTATTAGGACCCATTCTGTTTACAATATACATAAATAATCTTTTAAATCTGAAGAGCGAAGGAATCATTATAAGTTTCGCTGATGACACAGCTATATTCTACTCAGCTGAAACATGGACCGAACTAAAAATAAAAGTGGAAAGGGATATAAAAAACATTAATAATTGGTTTCAATACAATAAATTAACCCTTAATCAATCAAAAACAAAATTTCTTCCTTTTACTTCATATTCAAACAATCTCCCAAATTACGATTCAATAAAAATAGGACAAGATAATGTAATACTTAAAACTTATATTTGGGCATCAATATTGATAGTCATGTAAGATGGGATAAACATATTAAGCAACTAATGAACAAAACACGTTTCCTTATAACTCGCTTTTTTCATCTTAAAGATTACTTAAACCTAGAACATCTTAAACAAATTTACTATGCTCTCTTTCAATCACAGATAAACTATGGTCTAGTAGCATGGGGTGGCGTTAGAGACTGTTACCTAGGAAACCTAGAGGTAATCCAAAAATGGATTTTAAAAATTATTTATGGCAAAAAAATAATGTATCCGACGGAACTTTTGTACACCCAAACAAAAATACTTGATATTCGACAACTCTATTTTAAAAATTTACTGATATGTATAAGTCGAAAAGAAATAAATATAGGTACCATCACTCATCCACATAATACACAACACAAACAAGATTGTGCAGCGAATCCTTATCGTCCTAAAGAAGTTTGTCATAGGTCCTTTCTCAGCTTAGCTCCAAAATTTTTTAATTACCTTCCAAAAATGCTTAAAGATATTATTTACTCAAAAAAATTTAAGCAAAATCTAAAAAGATGGCTCTATGCAACAAACTGATCTGTAATACATGGAATATTTTGATATTGTTTATGTTAATATTTACCCTCGTAAAATACTTTTTAAATTTAATTACAATGTTCGTTAGTATAGAGATACTTGTAAAATAATATAAGATTCCTTATAAGTGGCGCACCAATACCGATCATGACATTTTAAACCAATCAAGACGTTTTATTTTCCTACAAGTGACAAAATACCCGATAAACACTGAAATGTTCTAAGAGTGACTGAAACTTTGTTTTTTTTTTGTTGTTGTACAAAAAAGCCAGGCGCTAACAAGCAGTGTTATACTACTTCAGCGTTTAACGTGTTTATTTATTATTCCAAATAGCTCTTTGTAAATGTTTGTACCATTTTTTTCATTTTGGATAAATAAACCTTATTTATTTTACTACAGTTGCATTTCCTTTGTCTGCAGAAAGAATTTTGATCGATTGGTCTGATTTAAGTTCTTTGAGGGCTGATCCTTCTTGCGGTGTTAGGTTGTTCCCCAATTTGGATTTGCTGTCCAAAATTGTTCTAGTTGTTCTTCTGATTGTACTCTATCTCTTTCATCGATGTTTGTAGATTCAATAGCAGTGATGATGTCGATTAATGGTATGGTGTTGGATGCAATGGCGTAGTTAAGTCCTTTGCTGAGTAACGATGTTTCAGTCTGTGTAAGTGGCCGGGAAGAGATGTTGATGACAGTATTGGTGTGGGTGATTTGTTCTTCTTTCCTTTGGACTAGGTTTTTCCATTTCTTGTCGTGGGTCTTTTGATGTTCTAAAGACAATGGAAGTTCGAAACTCTAGTTTACTCTTAAGTTCAACATTGTCTACCACCTTCTGTGTATGTTGTTTAAGATAATTAGAACAACAAAAGAAATGTTAAATGATTTATCACTTAACATTTGATATTACATTAATTTTTGTTACAATTGGAAATCACATAGAAAAAAGCAGCATACTTAGAATGTGTTTAGCGATTATTATTTTTATTACGTCAACAATGCCACTTCTGACGTTTACAAGACTAGTTACAAGATGCAGGGTGTGATACAACTTCTGAAGCATATAAACTGGGTGTTACTAGTTTCGAGTGCTAGTGAGTGGGCGATATAAGCGACCTATAAGCTTAAGCCCTATTCTCACTCAGACACTATGTAATCCGTCGAAAAATGAAGCGTGATGCAAGATGCGCGAATTTTTTAGTTACCTTTTGAATGCCAGCCGTTCTTTTATGTTCTCAACTTATCGATCAGCTGTGAATGTTAGGTAACGAGTTTTATTTTCGAATTTTCCGACAAATATTCCACTTGCTCTTCCATTTTGTCAAAGAAACAAAATGACGCAAAATACAAAATCAAAAATTAAGGTTAAGTTTAGGAAAAAAGTAAACAAAGCATTAAAAAAGCTAATGCTATTTCGATTTTTTTGACTAGTGATTTCGTTATGTTGGCTAAACCCCCCCACAGCTACAGGCTTAAAAAAGGTGTATGTAAAAAGTTGCAGGCGTTTGTTGCATAGTGAGAACAGCGCTTTAAATATACGCCTTGCCCAGGTGAAACTTGTAAGCAACATCTATAGTCTAGCCATCCATGGAAATACCAAAAGACATTGACTTAGATCCGGCCTTTTGCACATCCGCGAAACTTTATCGAACCGAGGGGTTTCGGTCAGTTTCAGTCAGCTTCGCGGCCTACGTCATACGTCTTAATCGAGGCGACGCCATTTTTGTTGGCTATTTGTGCTGCACGTAGTTTTTTCTGTTAAATCCAGGATTTTTGAGAAAAGTAAACAAATACAGGACAAATACCGAATTATTTCTGTCAAACAACAACGTGCGTTCGTGACTTCGGGTGGTCTTAACCGATGACGCCGGCGCGGCGCCTGTGCAAAGCATCAGCATTACTAAGCCAAACGGGATAATAGAGAGAGAAAGTAGAGGGACATCTTGCTTACAACTTCGTGCGTGCTGAAAGCATTGGAACGGTGTATATTCATCCTAATAGGTATATGGTGATAATGTATACTTTTCGGAAAAAAGTATTACATTGGTTTAATGTTTTAAGTTTGAAGAAAAAGTTTTTTAAATGAATTCATTTGTGCAACAGTTGGTAATCGCATCTCCATTAACCACCTCAAGAAAATCAAAATTTAGTCACACCATAATTATGTGCTAATTTCATCCCCAATCAAAAAATTTTGTACTCCTCTGTTTTCTGAGAAAATCGAAAAAGAAAATGAGGTAGCTCGGTTAATATTAACTTATCAACTCCACCAGAAAATATGGCGAATTTTTCATTTTAAATTATGTTTTAAAAAAAGGGTGAAGTAGCTAGGTTAATATTAACTTAGCGACCCCACATGTTTAGGTATCACGGAATTTAAAAATTTCCAAAACCAGAATTATCTGCATATTATGTGCTAAATTCGATTCTTTTCTTATATATTCGTGGAGCAAATAATTAGCACATAATTTTAAAACCAAAAATTTTTTGTCTGGCGCCATATTTCCTGGTGGGGTTGCTAATTTAATATTAATCTAGCTCCCCCATTTTCTTTTTAGATTTTCTCAGAAACCAGAGGAGCACAAAATTTTGTGATTGGGGACGAAATTAAGGCATAACTAAATTTTCATGGGGTGGGGTCGATAGGTTAATGGAGGTGGTAATCGTACATCAATTTATAATTAATCAGGTGGATACAAAAACCTGATCATTACAAAGCAGATATTATATACAAATAGTTTTTTTTATGCTATACCTTTCGGCATTGGCTGAAATTCTTCTACAACCAAACAAAATTTCCAATATTGGTAAATTAAATGATTTATCAGGTTTTTTGCACTTACTTAGAATATCTATACATATAATTAATCGCTAGAAAAACCATTCCGGTACCTTAAATATTTTAAAAAATTCTTGGTGTTGACTTTTAACCAAACGATATAGATAACAAAAATCCAGTTTTTCCAATTTTAGTCTGTCTGTCCGTTTGTTCCAGCATAACGCAAAAATTACTGGACCGATTTTGATGGTACTTTCACTGCTACATAGGCTTTATTTAATCAAAATTGGCTCACGGGAATAAAAGTTATGACCATTTAAAGCAAAAAAAAGGGTAAAACCGCAGGCGAAGCTGCGGGGTATTCAGCTAGTTATAAATAAAAATCTTTGCACCCGATTTTGCCACCAAAAGACGATTACGAAAACAACGGCTAGGCTTTGCCGGTTGGTGAACTTTCTAGTTTAATTAATTAATGTAATATGCAATTTCGTCTTCAAATTTTTTTTTTAAACAATACATTTTTTGTCACAGAATTTTCTTAATTAAAAAGTCCCATAACCACATTAAAAACGACGTCAATTTAATTCGCGTAGATACGAAAGCTAATGATTCTAAAAAGACACATTCCAGCTATCAGTCAGCATTCTGTGCGCACAGTTTATACTGTGACCACTACGCGGCTGCAGATGTAATGTTTGTAATTCAATACCTGTGGAAGCATTTAACTATCGTATATCTAAGAAAGAAATAAGCTAAATTTGAATTCGCTAAAACTTTACCTTTATGAGCCTACTTAGTTTCATGCCCTTTTTACGGTTTAGCGATTTTAAATTTGACCTTTTGGCATAAATTGTATGCTTCCATAAATAGATTACAAAAAATATAAAGTTGTAGGTAACTGGTATTTTCTTTAAAAGCGTTTAATATTATTATCAAGGCATTACAATAAAAAGTTAAGTGTGCCCTTTTGTATTTTAAAATTGTATATTAAATTAACAACTGATATACTTCAATAAATCTTATATACAGACATAATAAAATGTGTATTTTTTTTTTAAATTTGAAGAAAGTGCTTTCATAGAATAAAGTATATAATTAGCATAGTGCACATAGTCCATTTATAGTCGTCCATGTTAAGTGCCCAATTGTTCATTTTGTGCAGAAAGCATAAAATTTGGTACACTTATTGTTTGGACAATTCTTTAAAATTTGGATTTCAAAATTTTTAAAAAACATCGTAGGTATATATATATATAATTCGATAGGGAGGAATTTCAAAAAAAAACTAGTTACCTTGACATGTGACCTTGAATGGCCTTGAAAACTGAAAATTTACTTTAAAAAATGAATTTTGAGACCCCTTTTTTAAAAATTTATTGTTTAAAAATGGCAACAGGTTTTTTATTGTATTTTTATATTTTAAAATTAACATCCAAATATCTTTCCCAATGGACTTTTTGCTTACAGGGTGATTAGTTTAGTTATACTAGAGGAGTCAAAGTAAGAAGCCGACATGACATCCAAAGGACCCCGCACCCGGTTATACAGGATTATATGATAAGTTTTTTTTCGTTGGAATTTGCTTTAATTATGATATGTAGCATATATAACTAAAAAAATGTGAAATTATAAGTTTTTCTATGTCTAGTTCCTAAGATATAAACGGTCAAAGTTGGAAAAAAAATCAGTTTTCGGCTATGTTTTATCAATTAAAAACTCGTAACACTTGTCTAAAAAAAAGTAAGTTACCATAAAATTAAAATGGTAGAAGCTTGTAGACAACCTCCATGATACTTCTACTACTACCGAATTTTGAAAAAAACATGTTGTATTTGAGCAGAAAATAATATTTTTAAACCATTTTTAAGGAAAAAAATAAGTTTGATTTTTAAGTAGCTTCTTCTTTCTTGAATAATGACTTTTCTTTTATAGGTCAATTTTGCTGCCTAATAAAATCGAAAACATTTGATTGTACCTGTAATAAATCATTTTGAGAATAACAATTGTGATTTTTATAGTTATATTGAGATAAAATAATTCGCAGCAATTCATTTAACTACCAAAAAATTGTTGTATAGATGGTTCAGATACAGGGTCTATTAAAAAAAAAATAATTTTTTACTTTTTATTGGCTTTTAACCTATTTTTTAAAAACGACTCGGTCAATTTTAATAAAATTTTACCTGATTATTTCTATATCTATCCTCCACCATATAAAAACAAAACAAATATATTTTATATGTCCACATCTAGAAATATTAATTTTTATATTTTAGACAATTTTAAGACTTACGTCAAGACGAATAAAGAAAAGTACCTATTCTGCATTTTACTGCACACTTAGATATAGTATATATATTCCCTAATATAAAAATCCAAAAAAATATGTTAAAAATGTAAAATAATCTACAGGGGGCGTCAAGAGAATAACTTGTTTTATTTTAACCAATTAATTAAGTAGAAATGCAGCACATTTAGATAGGCATTGTTCTTTTGTTAAAGTTTGTAAAGTTAAAGAAATCAAAATCTAGGTAAATAACTTATTAATATTTTTATTTAATCCACTTAATTGAACTTAAATGCTGCACTTTTAGATAGACAATATATAAACAAAATATATATATATAAACAAAAAAAAAGCTTTTTCATCGTTTTCTTCAATTTTTCCTAGCGACTAAAAATTTCGCTGGTTTTACATAAATATGACTTTTTCTAAAGAAGAAAGCCCCAAAAAATTGATTTTGGTATAAAATTCAAAAATCTATCGGGCCGTTTTTAGCCATAGGCCAGTAAAGTTGACAAAACCTGTGCCTAGATAGTACTCTATCGTCCATTTTTTGCGGAAAGCATGAAATTTGGCACGCTTACTCTTTCAAAAACTCTTTAGGATTGTAGTAAAGAAAATGGATGATCGGATGTATGGGAGTCAAGACGACAGCGATTTCGAAATCGTAGGGTAGCTTGCTTATCAAAGCAAAATTATACTCGAATCCGTAAACTTTTTTTTGAATTTTTCTTATAATAAACAGCGGATGGTCTTGTGTTATAATTTAATAATTTAAAAAGAACGTCAAAATATTTTTCCCTATTGCCTTTTTGCCTACAGGCTGATTGGATTAGTTAAATTAGGCCAGTCAAAGTAAGACATAAAAATAAAAAGTACAGTAATTACATTAATCGATAGATTTTCGAAATTTTTACACGATTCTCAAGACATTCAGGAGACTCGACCCACTTTCCCTATTCAAAATATAGGGGCAAAGTTTACCCCTCAAAAAGGATGCGCGCAATAAAAAAATCAATGTTTCAGCATTTTCTCCAATTCTTTACAGTTTATTATTTTTATAATTCTCTCTATTAAGTTATACAGGGTGATTCACGACGAAATGCAAATATTTTAATGTCAAGTATTACAGGCCAGGGGCAACTCACATCCAAAGCTAAAAATTTTTTTTGAGTCTTTTTCAAATGTACAGTGTGATTTATGAAAATATTGCAAAAATAAAAACGGATATATCTCGGAAACCAAGAGCCGTATTTACTTTAAATTTGGCACACATAAGGAGCCCCAAAAGCCACTTCTACCAATGTATAAAAAAATAAAATTCCAGGTCCGGACTAAAAAAAATAGTATTATATATTTTTGTTAAAAACAACACCCTGTATACTGCAATTTGCAAATTTTGGTATTGATTGTGCTCTAATACCCTTCGATTATATTTAACGCGCTAAGTCTCAGTTTTTTATAAAAAAAATAATCCATCCAAATTCCAATCCTGAGATATTAGGGTTACAAACAATATCACGATTTAAATTAATAAAAACGTATTTTTAAGTTAAAACTAATTTAGGCATAAACAATTCAACACCTTGATCAATACCCACCCTACCCAAGCAAGAACAGGCTGGTACAGGGCCGGATTAAAATTTTTTAAATTTATTTTTATAAAATATACAAACACATACTTTTCATTTATTAATAAACTCTAGTTTAATTTGAAATCCTTTTTCGGAATTGATTTGAAGTTGTTGTCAAATCATTAAAATTTTAGGCCCGGACGAAATTTATTTGGTTTTATTCCTTATTGGAAAACAACATTTTTTTGTACTTCATTTGTAGATTTTGGTATCACAACATACAAGGCAAAGGATGTTGCTCTAAACATTTTTTTAAATTGATTATTATCTACAAAACCGTCCCAAGATTACAACCTGGGGATAATACACAGGGTGATCTACCATAAATGCCACCGCCATATTTCTCCGTTATTATGCATGCAATAAAAAAGTTTTTGAAATCAGAAGAAAACGAGGAATTTAAAAATGCGCTAAAATATGGGTTGTTATATTTAAAATAAGAAACCTTATGTCGAAATTTGACATTTGCAATGACTTTTCTCAACTTTGGCATACATATTCTAAAATTCTGGAAAAAGTTATACAGCTTTTATACTAAAGACTTTTTAAAGCATGCCTAATAACAAAGAAAAGTGGCGTTACCATTTATGGTAGATCACCCTGTACATTACACCGTGGTTGTAATCTTTGGACGGTTCTGTAGATGATGATCAATTAAAAAAAAAATACTTATAGCAACATTCTTTGCCTTGTATGTTTTGATATCAAAATCTCCAAATGAAGTATAAAAAAATGTTGTTTTCCAATAAGGACAAATAAAATCAAATATATATTAATCCGGGCCTGACATTTTAATAATCTGACGACTTGAAATAAATTCCGAAAACGGATTTCAAATTAAAATAGAGTTTCTTAATAAATTAAAAGTATAGGTTTGTATATTTTATAAAAATAAATTAAAAAATGTTAATCTGGCCCTGTACCATCATGTTTTTGCTTGGGTAGGGTGGGTGTTGATTTATTTATGCCTAAATTGGTTTTAACGTAAAAATACGTTTTTAGTAATTTAAAACGTGATATTGTTTGAAACCCTAATATCTCAGGATTGGAATTTGGATTGTTTTATTTTTTTTATAAAAAAACTGAGACTTAGCGTGTTAAATACAATCTAAGGGTATTACACCGTCCTTTAGCTTTAATGTGGTAATACCAAAATTTGCAAATTGCAGTATATAGGGTGTTGTTTTTAACGAAAATATATAATACTAAATTTTTTTTAGTCCGGACCTGGAATTTTTTTTTATACATTGGGGTAAATCCATATCAAATCAACCAGTCAGTTGTTTCGACCATCTCCGATTTTGATGATTTTTGGTACACTTATTCCGCTCCTAGAAAAACTCAGAAATCCAAAATTTTAGATTTTTTGGATCAGTAGTTTTTGTGTTACGAATTTTTGAAAATTGAAAAAATGGTCAATTTGGCTCTTACAGGCACTTACGTAAATAGTCATATCTTGAAAACTACTAAATTTAGAGAGAAGCGTGGTAGCTTAATTTGAAGGACCTTTCCAACGATGGATCACTCGGCATACTTTATTCAAAAATTTTTTTTCGAAAATTTTGAATTTTTTTTTAAATTTCTAAAAACCAGTATTTTTGTTTTTTTTTTGATATTTTTTACCTTATTGTATTCCCAACATATATTCCAAATTTTAGGATGGAGAAATGATGGGTTCCTGTTAAAAAAATAATAACAATAAAATCCTGCATAAGAAATTATATGTATTGACCATGACATTAGCCAGTGCATTCATAATTAAAATAAGAAGCAACTTTTATTCTTTTTTTTTAATTTTGAACAAACAACAAGATTTCCCCTCACTTGCTGACCTCCCCCCTTCTATGAAGGTGATGTTATTTTATCCTTGAACAATTTTTAAGTGAGAAGTTTTAAGAACAAATAATAGACAACATAACATATAAAAAATGGATAACAGTAGACAGGTGCAATATGGAAACAGTGATGAAATCCGTAGATGATTTTATTGAAGAATTTCGAATGAATCAAGCTCTAATCACATTCTTTCTTTGCAACCATGCAGAACAAGTTTTATAATTATGTCAAAAATACATTAAGCATAGAAGAAGCACTTATTACAAGTGACTTTGCCGAAAATTTCTCCTTCGTTTTGCAAGATGAAGTGCATTACAGCGAAATTACATCCATTTGTAATATACTACAAAAATGAAGACGACGAAATTGAACATTTGAACTATGGTTTCATTTCGGATTGTTTGGTTCACAATACAGTGGCATTTCACCTCTTTCTTTGCAAACTTATCCCAACATTTAAAATGAAAATTATAAATCAAAAAAAAAAATAGTACATTTCTCAGACGAGTGCGCTGCACAGTATAAGAATAAAAAAAAATTCTTAACATTGCTTGCCATAAAGAGGAGTTTGGAATTGATGCAGAATGGCACTTTTTTGCAACCTCACATGGAAAGAGGCCACTAAAGCAAGCCTCCTAAGGAAATATGAGGAGCAGATTATGACCGCACAACAACGTTTTGCATTTGCGTCCGACCATATTCCTGGAATTATTTTTAAATATTGCAATACTGAGGACCATCTCAAACATGAAAAATATCTAGAAAAAAGATTTGTAGGAGCTCAAACCATTGTTGGAACTCAAAAACTGCATGCTATTATCCCAGTATCTGAATCTAAAATAATAACAAAGACTTTCTCCCTCAGCCCTGACGAACAGGTTCAGCACCTAAGGATCTCAAAAGAAGCTTTAACAAAAGTGGAGCTACAAAACATTGATTCGGGATTTGCTACCATAAACTATGACAACTTCTGGCGGTATATGGAAAGTGGAGAACTCAAAGTTAGTTTCTTGCATCCTCATGGTCCTGCACCAAGTTTTTGTTACCCCAAACCCAAGGCCGACATATTAGTAGTAGAACAAAGTTCAATACTAAGAAAACTTAACCCAAATACGGGTAGAACATACACACTGTCTGCTGAAGAAATATTGGTTCTTCAAACATTCTGGAAATAAAGTTAAAAAATTAAATATTACACATATAAGGAATTTTTTAAATTAAGTTAATTTAGTTGTTTAGTGTTTTGTTGTTCAATATTACTTATCCTGTTTCTTAACTTTAAGGTCGTTGAACTAACATATATAAGATTTCTCATTCAAATTGTGTATATTTTCCATGTAGTAAAAGTTTCATTTTGTTTTTAACTTAGAACCCGTTATTTCTCCATCCTAAAATTTGGAATATATTTGAGGAATACCTTAAGGAAAAAAATATCAAAAAAGAAAAAAAATAAAAAATACTGTAAAAATTTTGAATTCTTTTAAATAAAAAAGTATGCCGTGTGATACATCGTTAAAAAGGTCTTTGAAGTACCTTTAAATTGAGGTATCACACTTGTCTCTAGGTTGAAGTCAAAGTCAAGTCAAAAAATCTAAAATTTTTAATTTTTAAGTTTTTTTATAGGGAAAATAAATGTACCAAAAATCATCAAAATCGGAAATGGTCGAAACATTGATAGAAGTTTTTGGGGCTCCTTATGTGTGCCAAATTTTAGTAATAAATAAATACGTTTGTTGGTTTCCGAGATATGTTCGTTTTTATTTTTGCAATATTTTCATAAATCACATTGTATTTGACAAAAAGACTCAAAAATTTTTAGCATTGGATATGAGTTGCCCCTGGCCTGTAATACTTACCATTCAAATATTTGCATTTCGTCGTGAATCATCCTGTATGGATTCGACTATAATTTTTTTTTGATTAGCAACCTATTTTTAAAAAAATGCTGCCATCCTGGCTCCTATACATCCGATCTTCTTGACCACAATCCTAAAGAATTGTTAAAAAAGTAAGAGTGCCCAATTTTATTATTTCCACAAAAAATGGACAATAAAGTACTATTAGGGACTTAAGGCACAGGTTTTGTCAACTTTACTAGCTTATAGCGTAAAAATGGCCAGATAGTTTTTTTTAATATTATACCTAATCGATTGGTTGGTGCTTTTTCAATTACAAAAAGTCATCTTTATGTATATCAAGCCAAATTTTTAGTTGCTAGGGCGAATTGAGGAAAACGTTAAAAAAAGCTGTTTTTCTACATCATATGAAACTAAAACTATTTTTAGAAAAATCTACATACTTAAGCTATACATATAATCGATTATAATAATAAATATGCCTAAAAATTTTAAATCGTACCGTACTAAATTTCACCTTACTTTGACTGGCCTAGTATAACTTAAACTAATCACCCTGTAGCCTAAAGTCAAATAGGAAGGATACGTTAATATTATTTTGAAAATATAAGAATACAATAGAAGACCTGTTGCCGTTTTCTATATTATACAAAAAAAATTCAAAAAGTTTCTCAAAATGCATTTTTTTAAAAGTACAATGTAACTTTTCAAAGTCATTGAAAGTCACATATCAATGTACCTATTTTTTAAATTCCATCCTATAGAATTATATAAATTCGAGTATAATCATGTTTTAATGGCAAACCTAGACGGCCATTTTGTAAAAATCTTCGCCATCTTGGCTCCTATATTTTTAAGGATTGTCCAAAGAATACGTGTGCAATATTTCATGCTTTCTGCACTACATGAACAATATTTGGGACTTTAGCCGGACGACTAAATTAAACAAACGGTTAGTTTCTTGAAGCTAATTTTATAGGACCTCGATTATAATGTAATACCTATAAAGCACACACAAACATAAGAATATTGTAATATTTTTTTAATAAGTAACATGTTGATTCATTTTGTGTACTAAGCCCTTGACTAACCCGTTAATATTTTCATATTTTATTAGAAAACACTAACCTGTAAAAATTCTCTGTCTCGCTTGGACCAACTGACTCCTATTTCTAGTTTTGACACACAGATGAATCATGGCAAACATGGTAACATTCATTATTAAACTTTGTGCAAGGAGGGGATATTCGAAGTGCTTACCAAACCTAAAAACAAAGTCCATTTTATACATTTTTTATAAATTACCTACAATTCTTTTGAGCGCCAACACTACTTATAGTGCAGTAAATTTTTTTTATTTGGAAAATATCAAATACCTAATACCAAAAGCTAAAACCCAGAAACCAAGATGGCGGCTGTCAAAGTTAGCAAAAAATATGTTTTCTACGTTTTCACAAAAATCCAGTCAAAATTAGCCAACTTATGGTAAGGAGATCCCACTTGAAAACAAAATAGCGGCCAGATTTCAAAAATTTAGTTTTTCTTGATGTTTTTTACATTTTAAGTTATGATCTTGTATTTTATTATCTCATATTAAATCTACTGACCAGCGCTTTTATCTCACAAAAAAAAAAGTTAAGGTTCATAGACGGTTACAAAGATGGCTATAAATTTCAAAAAATGTTGTTTCAACATTTGATATTCAAAATGGCGCCCAAACTATCGATTAAAAAGTTTCTCGGCATCTTTTTAACCGCATATGAACCTTAACTTTTTTTACTGTGGGATCAAAGATGTTTTGATTTGAAATGTATCAACTTTTTTTATATGTTTAGATTAAGTGGAACCTCCTCACCATTATTCAGTTAATGTTGATGATTTTTTTAAAAACGTAGTAGACACGCTTTTAGCTAACTAGTTGTCAACGCCATCTTGGTTTCTGGGGTCGAAGAATGGAAGATCCTTGAGTGGAAATTCAATTTTTGGTGTTAGCTATTACTATGCCAAATATAAAAAATATGTCTTTTCTTGCAGCTATCTTTTGACAATCCCTACGAATATACTCCAGTATTCACAGTGCGACCCCGTAAAGTGTAGGTTTTTTGGAATGTCTACCAAAAATTTATTTTGCTGTGGGTAGTTTAGGTTAGGTTTGTTATGAGTGGTGCAATTTACAGCTCCCTCCACTGAGACCTGAGAGATCTATTGTGACTCATTTCTCCCCTACCCCACTCGCCAGACCGGTCTGATGAGCACCCCCTAGGAAGGCAGTTTTCTTTTCCTAGAGGGATTAAGACCTAAACCCCTTTGTCGGGGCTAGGGATCTTTAAAGTGCTCCACTATCAATATATGGATCACACGGGACCGTCCTCGTTAACGTCCTCTACGAGAGACGGTATGGAATCGAATTAGCCTGTCTTCTAGCTAACTCGGCCTACTCCGCTTCATACTGCGTTTTACCTTAATCTTACAAAATTCTGTAATTTTATAAGAAAAAATCCAATTAGACTACCTGCAAGACCCGAGGCTTGAACCCGGCATCTCCTGCTTGAAAGTCGCGGCGTTAACCCCGACACCAAGAAGGCAGGGGTGGGTATCAGACTACCCCTTCATTCTATACCACTAGTCACCTAAATCGCAGCTGATCCTTTTTTGGGAGATTTTTGAACTTTTCATTTTTTTATTTTAAAATTAAGTATGTCACAAAATAAAAGACCCCCTACATTGATGAAAAAAATAGTCCGATTGAATTTGGAATGAAGTGTATAATCTATTTTTCCTATTGCTGTAAGAAATAAACGACCTAAGAACAAAAATTCTGACTTCACGCAACCACCGACCTCCTCCCCATTTCACATTGTCCCACCTCCCCCCGTTCCCCGATGTGTAAAATAATTTACGAATGACCTCAAAATCTTGTGCGCGCTGTGTATTATAATGGATTAAAAAGATGAATAAAGTGACCTTCCTAAAGTCACTGACAGTCCACTATATTTGAGATCTTGCCACAAATTAATATACAGATGTACTACTTCTTTGATCTCACTACAAAGGCCGCCGTGACCTGGACCAAAAAGAAAATGTAGGTAAGTTCTTTTTGCCTGGACATTTAAACCGGTTATGTTAAATGAGAAGAATTATGCACTTTAGGCCTATAATAGGTACCTAAAATCTGTCTTTTTAGGGAGTAAAGTAGCAATTTAAAAAAGGTTTTGAGGGAGTTAAATCCTTAAAAGATTTAACTAACGACATAACTAATTATTTATAGTATACTTACCTATCAATTTTACAAAATAAAATATTGAGAGTAGTCAGGTATTTTTGTATATATAAACAAGACTCCAAAAGTCTTCGACACCACAAACATCTAAATAAAAACAAAATGGCTAAATAAATGGTTATCGCGTGTGTATTTGAAACCAAGCTTTTTTTGGATCGATCGTTGTGATCATGCGCTTTACATGCTGTCCCTTTAAATCACTTATGTCTTGCATCCTTGTTGTATTTTCGTTTCTCCGACATCTTTCAGCAGGACATACATAATCTGTGATATTGCTACCTCTTATTGCAGAAGGTCATATATAGGCCATTATCATTCATATGGGCAACTTTGCTCAACACCTTCTCAACTAAAAAGCCAGTTAACTCTTTAAGCCCACTATACCCGTAATATTAACACCAAACTGACAGAAAATCCATGTTTCACCTGTCAATTTGGTTATAAATATGACGGCAAGAGTAGGCTAAAGGGTAATGAACAGGTAAAAGTTAACTGGCTTTTTAGTTGAGAATGGTGTATCTTTGCATTTGGAATTTAAAAAAAAAAACATTTTCAGGAATTTTTTTTTTTGGGATGTCAAGGGATAAACGAAAATCAAATATGATTTAATTAAGAAATCATTCGAATGAATAGAATATTATTAGATATTTACAAGGTTCCCAGCAAATTCTGATTTTCAAATTCTGATTTTCAAATTCCCTGACCTTTCCAGGTTTTCCCTGACCATTTTTTTAAAAATTCCAGGTATTTTTTGGTTATAAATTGCTTGTCTACGTGGGGTGGATACCAAGTAAATGTAAACTTTTACCATTACAATTTTTGAAAGATCAAATTTAACAAGTATTTATATTATCGAGATAAAAAGGTAAAAAGCAGATAAATAAGATGAGAAATTTTGTTTGAAACTTTATTTGAAGACAAAAATCACAGGAATCGAATTCGTTAAATCCTAAAAACAAATCAGGTAGGTACTTAACAGTATTAAAAATAAAAGACTAATTTGCCTAGTTGTACCAAGGTTTTCTTGGTTCATCTAGCAAGTTATAAAACTAAATTGCACGAAGTGTTAATATATATGCACACGTGCACATGAACACGAAAAAGAAGACCAGCATATTATAAGCTGGAATACGGAAAAACTCAAGACTGAACAAACACAGGAAATATACCAGAAACCAGTGTTTGAAGAAATAAAATAACTGCAATGGGGCTACAATGTAAAGGAGCTTTGGAAGAACATCCAAGAAACAGTAACTAGGGTGGCTAGTTAAGTGCTCGACAAAAAGAGAAAACAAAGAAGGAAGTAGTTTTATGACGACTGTAGTATAGCGCCGGAAAGACGAAATATGACCAGGAAAAAAATGCTTCAATACCTAACAGCATCTAATATAGAAGAGTATAAATAAACAACAAAGATCTGAAGCACGCAGAATGATATAAAGGAAAATATAATAAGAGAAATGGAGGAAAACAGACAAAACAACGGAATAAAAGAATACTTTCAGGGAATAACAAAGCACAAAACAGGATACCAACCCACAAAAGAAAAGTTTCTCTCAACAAGCAACGGACAACTGATAACCAACGAAAGAGAGATCCTAACCACATGGAAGAACTACTTTTGCGAACTACTCAACGAAGAGGTAAAGACCGATACTACACCCATAAGCATATTGACAGCTAAAATAGAGATACTAATCCCAACATATGAAGAAACAGTTAAAGTCATAAAAAAGCTAAAAAACAACAAAGCTGCTGGTAGTGACGGCATACCTGCCGAATGTATAAAATATAGTGGAGAAACACTGCATAGGGCCATCCATAAGCTCATCCAAAATATTTGGAATACCCAAATGCTACCGGATCCATGGAAGGAAGGCGTGATAGTCCCCGTCCATAAAAAGAAATGCTCAAATTATCGTTGAATAACTCTGCTAAATAATGCGATAAGGTCCTCTCTAGTCTCCTGCGAGAGAGAATTGAACCATACAAAAAGGAGATAGTCGGGGAATGTCAGTGCGGGTTTAGACCTAAAAGACCCACTATAGACCAGATATTCACCGTTAGACAAATAATGGACAAATGCTGAGAATTTGACAGAGAACTTCACCAGATGTTTATTGATTTCAAACAGGCATTTGATAGATTATGGAGAGCAAAGTTGTAAGAAGCAATGCAGCAACTGGGATTTTCAAAAAAGCTGATATCCCTGGAAAAAATGTGTACGGAGGATACAAGCTGCAAGATAAGGGTGGGACAGAGCTCTGATTTCTATGGTATCAACAATGGGCTTAAGCAGAGTGACTCGCTTTTACCCCAACTCTTCAACATAGCATTAGAATATAGAAAGCCAAGATTGAGACACCAATGACTATATTCCACCAGGAAGGACCCAACCTACTACTGACCTTCGCAGATGATGCACGATATGGACATAATTGGCAACAGCAGGATTAACCTTAAATACTCCTTGCACCACAATATTTATGCATCCATAACTGATTGCTTAATAAGAAAAGTTTACAAAAAAGGAGTAGAACCCTTTTTGGCAGTGGAAGCAGTTGCTATGAAGGTTCCTTCACTTCCAGTAGTTGGAGTAGATGCAGGTCCATTGTCATTTTGGGACAAGACTGATAGTTTTCTCAGCCTCAGACTC
The DNA here is from genome assembly GCA_963921995.1 of Oxystoma pomonae. Classification (NCBI taxonomy): domain Eukaryota; kingdom Metazoa; phylum Arthropoda; class Insecta; order Coleoptera; family Brentidae; genus Oxystoma; species Oxystoma pomonae. The sequence continues at coordinate 70,763,224 of OY998166.1, read as the reverse complement.
CCCTTACTTTACATAAGCACTGCTCTTAAAATAGCTTAAAATATACTTATACATAGTTTACAATATGCTTGATATTTATTGGTTTTCACAGCCTGTAGACACTGCCGCTCTGGTGGACTTATGCAAGGAATTATCCAGTCTAAATTAGAAACTGTTTTTTTTTTTGACATTTTGGATTCTTGCTTTAAAAAAATTGAAAATTCTCGCAATCTCGCATCGCAGTTGCACCATACGCCATTTAAAGGTTAGTAATAAATACATTACTGCCCTGCTAAGAAAGAAGAGCATGACTCCACTTTTTTCGAAATTAACTTTTTTTTATTTTCGTAACTACTTGGACTCAATAAACATTTTAAAAAATATTTGGGGTAAAAATTTAAATTTTAACCTTTATATTTTTTTTATATAAAGCTGATGTGTCTCCTTTATTTTACTTGTGGAACCTACCATTTGAATAAAGAAGAGCATAAGTAACAAAAAATAGCATATATATCACACTTTCCGTTTCATAATACTAAAAAAGAACAGCATATATACCAAGAAAATTGCACATGTGCTGTTTTTTCTAAGCAATACCTTCAATTTCTTTACAACATACGCTCGAGTCCACTTTCCTGCTGGATATAAGCTCTTCTTCCCTAGTAATGTGAGATATCTCGCGTCTTTTCCTAAGCGCAAATCAAAGGTCACGCACCTGTTTTATATACGTTATACGATATACGCTATTTTGTCTTAGTTTGTTGAAGTTTATTGATATCCTGTAATACTTAAAAATAATAGCATACATGACAATTTACCGATATATGCTCTTTTTCTTAAGGACGATGACACAAAGACAAGTTTTTGTATAATTTTACAAAATTTTGAAAACATTTTTAAATAATATTTTGAAAAATTGTACAGTTTTTTTGCAGTGCCTGTACCATCTTTAGAAAAAAAGTTATAGGCTAAAAACCAATATACAAACTTAGCTCTTGTTCTCGAAAGTTAGAAAATTTCGCTGCTCTTTATTAGCAGGGCAGATTAAATGATAACTATTGTCGGATTAGAAAAAACGCGCTAGCCTACACTTAAAAGTTGTAACAGAAGATAGCGCGATGTGTGCTTAGAACAAGGAAAAATTATACCAGGTGATATTTATTATTTCGAAACAAAAACCAAATATGTTCAATAAAAACAACCTGCCACTGTGGATAATGATGCGGTTCTTGTCCTACACGTTTTAAAAAGCTTTCCTCTCTCTTTTATCTTGCTCTTGGATTTTAGGTGGACTGGAACTAATTGAGCGCGAAACAGATGTTGAGCTTATATACGAGGTGAGCAGAGAAGAACTAATATTTTTTACAAAGTTGGTTTAAAAAACAGGTAACAATTCCCCGACTTTTGAGGATTTTTTGGTCATTCCCTGACTTTTTCAGGTAGCTCTCAAAATTCCCTGACTTTTCCAGATTTTTCAGGTCAGTGGGAACCTTGTATTAGTGCGAATATTCTTTCCAAAACTAGGCCTAAGACATTTTTTGAAAGCCAGCAAATATATATATATATACGAAATTATCTTTTTTTTATCCAAACCACATTACTTTGTCAAATTTTACTTTTTTTAAAATTAATAGAAAAAATGTCCATGGTAATGATATTTTATAAGGTCCATAGTAGTGACAAAATAATTTTTACTGGTTTAAGAAAAAATGGCCTTACGCGTCTCATTCTAGTGCATTTTGATCTCCACCCAGGGTCCGTATTCTTGACTGCCTGTGAGGTGAGTAGTCACCGATGAGTATTTGTCTCTCTTCCTTTACACATGGTTCAAAGCAAGTGATAAATGCGAAACTTGTTCACACTCACGGGCACAGGTGTGAAGAATACAGGCCCAGGTAAATATATCTTATCAATTGCGGTATGGTTGGGCTTAAAATCAATTTTTAGATACCCATGTATATGTCAGCCTTCAAACCAAACTTTCCTTAAACTATAGTCCTTAGTAAATATCGCCCAAAGAGTCCGTGGTAATGATACCCTATAAAAAATTGTCTAATCTTTTCCCGGGCTTGCTGGATCCTGCAAGATCCAGAATTGTCTGACAACAAAGCTTACTCTGAGCATTAGACTTTAACATTGTTGCCAATTTGTTGCTTTTTGTAAGCCCGTGGCGAGGAGGTTTCAGGTCGTTCATGTAACAGTACAACCTAGAGACAAATTTTCCATTGCTATGAAATGGATAATTATAAATGGTTTGCGAATTTATCTTATCACATGGGTGCTGGAACTCTTTCTAATGTTTCTATGTCTAAAAAAAATATTTTTGAATATCAAATTCCATACGGTCCATAGTAGTGACATTTTGGGGTTAAAAAAAATATTAAAAAAAAGTATAGATGGACGAAAATTAAGAAAAACCAGTGCACATACTAGAAAGCATTGGTACTAAACATACATTAAAAAACTTCTAAAAAATCAACAGCTTTTGAGAAAAGTACCTAGATTGATAGAGTAATACGAAATAATTTTGAAACTTCCTATCCCCCTTCAACAAAGATTCAATCTGACATATAAAATCAGTTGTCAGGACTGCGAAAAATATTACATAGACATAACTAAACAATACATCAACTCTCGTGTTAAACAACATACATACGACTGCCAAGAAAAAAATCGTGGAAAAAATAATAAAACGGCTTTAGCAGCACATCATTTTTCGAATGGCCACAACTTTGATTTTGAAAACCCAAAAATAATTGATAGTGAAACCAATTGGGAAAAAAGAAAAATAAGTGAAATGATACACATACAAACAAATAACACGGTCAACTTTAAAACAGATGTACAGGGTCTTAGTTCAACTTACAGTAATATCTTAAACAACTTTTTATAACATATCAATACAAAACAAAAATTTAACAAAAACTTGTATAATAAAAATTAAAAATTAAAAAAATAAATAAAAAAAAACAAAAAAAAAATAATTAAAAAAATATCCAAATCCAATCCAATCCTTTGTCTAAATTTAAAAAAAAAATCAGATACCCCACCTATACTTATGTCATGGATGGATGGATGGATGGATACTATAGTATGTTGCTCGATATCGTCTCAATCTTTTATACTAAAAGTATTTTAATATTGTTAACGTCCCTTTTCATATATAAAAAAAGAACTATTTCTAAACGTCTTTCGTTCTTTGTAATTCAAATTTTTTTTGTTAAATAATGTACCAAAAAACCATTTTCTTTTGATTGTAGCTCTGAAGAAGAATGAAAATACATTCGAAACGTGAGCCAAGTGAAGGTGTCTTTTTGTTTATTAGTCCTATAATCCAAGAACTTTTTTCTTATAAACTATACGTGAGAACAAGAATCGCATTCATAATCATAAGTACCTGGGACATTAAATTGCCTGTGTGCCAATATGGCTGTCCAAAATAAAAATAGAGTATATTGTTGTATAATAGAATTAATAAAACAGAGTATATTGTTGTATCAGTATCAGAATAAATAAAACAATTTTTGGTTCTTGGACTTTGGTTTGAGATACAGAAAAAGATCCTGGACTATTGTAGACATGATTAAAACCGCGCCTTCGTCCAGTCTCTCAGAAAAACTTGAGAGGGGATCGCTAAAATGGTTTCTAGGATTTACTTTCACTCCTAAGTCAATTACTTAGGTTCTTATGGGAAAATGCAAACTCTGCATTACATTTTCATGGCTTATCCTAATCTTTAAAAGTAAGAAAATAGCCGTTTTTGCTCTTAATTGTGGGGGATACAACCTTCCGAAAAGGTTATAAATTATTTTTAACATGTCAAAAGAGAGCAGACTCATGTTTGGGACAATGATGTGTTTAAAATTAACTCTGTGTTTCGGACTTTTTCTATATTTTATTTATACACGACGTTTCGATCAGTAGAATCTCTGATCATCTTCAGGTGCAAACTACAATCTATTCCTAAGGCTACCTACTTATATATTATGAGAAATCACTCAACCGTGAAGTTTAAGAAGTTGGCTCCGCCCAAGGAGCGGCTTCCAAATATTTGGAATTTCAACACTTGGTTTACAATAAAGGCAGCTTCAAGGAATTTTCGTTTCTTCCAGTGTGTTATACAAAACCTTTGCTTCTGTCCACTTCATTCGGTGTTGTTTTGACCATGTATGTTCGGCGATTCCTGATTTCGTTGTGTCACCTCTTTGGGTATTCGTCTGATGTTCCTTAAGCCTAACAGATAGTGATTTTTTGGTTCGCCTATGTATGTACCACACTCACAAGGATCTTGGTTAATGCATTCCTTACTTTGTTTGTTCTCCAGTTTTCTTTTACTAAGACGGCTTCGAATTGTATTATTAGATTTAAAAGCTGTTTAAATGTTAAAGTTGTTCGCTACTCCTCGAATTTTCTCTGATACTCCTTTAATGTATGGAATTTTAAGGAATGCATTTGCCTGGTTTTGGTCTTGTAATTTCTGTCCTGGTGTGCGGGACCTCTTTCATGAATAAGGGTTCGGCACACCACTCTAAAAATGCCCACTTTTATGTATTTACCTATATGTGCTCCTGCTTTTTGACCTGTCTATGTAATGTACAATTAGTTTTTCTTTATAATTTTCAATGTATTTTATTTTTTTAATGTGTTTAATCCAGTACATTTTTTAAGTTAATTGAGCATCATCAGCCCAAATTCTTTTTTTTTGCTTTTAACTTACTCAAGGTATGGTGGGTTTAACTATGGTATTGTGGGTGCATTAAATGGAACGCTGAGGAAAAGCGCGTGGCGAATGCACCCGAATACCACAGATGTGTCGAGTGCCAACCTCCACGAGTGTATCCCACGTCAGAGGGATACCGGTACCCGCTGGGAGGGTTGTGAGGACATTACTTGTAATGACAACACAACTCTGCAAAAAGGCACAGGCTTACATACACAACACAAAACAACATCACACATCAGACAAAACACATATGCAAAGTTTTGTTTAAATTCTGGCCACCTCGCCCAGCATCTGGCAAGCCCCGAACATGTAGACCCACAGTCAAAGTGGTAGTAGCAGAAAAACTAGAAGTAGTGCACTAGGCCACCCAGAAGTATAGCGCCGACCCTTGTCTAACCAACGTAGGGGGCTGCCCCGGACAATCGGTGAAAATCTTCAAGCGAAACAGTAGTGCAGTTGGTAACTGGAAGGGGGGCGCTGTGCGCTTTGGGGGGGCTCTTAACTACGGCCGTCGACAGTCAAGTGTGTGGAATCAGCTGGTAGGAGGTTTGGCGGGGAACCGGGGCGGACGACACTACCAAGCATCACCTTTTACACACACTCAATCATGCAGACACAACCAACACATAAACCCCTTATTTCTCTGTTTCAGATAAATATGAGCATGAGTGGAAAAGAGGAAAGTGCACTGAAAAAGAGGAGCGAGGGAACCCCCTACCCCACCACCCGCTGAGAAGGGTGGACAACGGGAAAGAGCTTCTGCGATCCTCCGCCGACGAGACGGAGGTGGACTCGAAGCTGGGTGAGGGAAAGTCCGAGAGAAACCCGGAGGGAGAAAGGACTGGTGAAGACAGTAAGGAGGAAGGGAAGGCAGAAGACGCGCCAAAAAGCAAGTCTGATGCCGACCCGGAATCTCTGGCCGAGCCGACCCAGAAACCCAAAGGGGAAAGCCGAGGTCACGTCGGACTCGCCAAACGAGAAAGGGCGGAGGAAAACAAGAGGCGCAAACTCAAAAAACTCGAGTGGATGGCCCAGCAAGAGGAGAGCAGCCGGGCGGCCGGTGAGGGGACCGGGGACCAAAAAAGAGACCCCGCCCTCTCATCCGGCAGCAAGGGTGCCCCCCAGGGGCTCCCAAGCCGCCGACTGTTGAAAGGGTGAGTCAAGGCCCAAAAGGCCGAGACATAACGGCAACACCGGCGGCACTGGGGCGCCGAAAAACGAGGGTCAGGCCTCTCGAGGATCTGAGAAGAGAGACAACCTTAAAACAGCCAAATGGCTGGCAAAGAGGGTGGCGATCGCCAATCTACCGAAGGCGCCAAAGAGCAGAAGCTCGGAAAGCCAGGGAACTCAACAGGGTACATCTGGCATAGGGCACGCTGCTCCCAAGCGCCGAAGACCGGACACATCGAGAAGGCCTGATGAGAACCCAAAGAAGCCGAGGGGTGGTTCGGCCAAAATAACCCAGGGCGAAGAAGCCGTGCACACGTCCCCACTACTCAGGGGGGACCTGAGCACGGAAGAATCGCCCGCGGAGGCCGAACCCCCTCAAGGAGAGAGTCGGGGATCTAGGGCTCTGAAGGTGGTGTTCCGCTCCGATAGAGCGAACGGCAAGATCGAAGAGGCAGAGGTGGCCGAGATACGCCGCGCGCTGCTTGGGGCGATGCTGGGAGCGATGAGGGCGCCGGGCGGCCCCGAGCTTCCCTTCAAAAACTCCGGCTTGGTTGAACCAGGCTGGATGCTGTTCACGGCGGAATCAGAGGCCACCAGAGACTGGTTATTAGACCAGGTCATCACGGTTGGGGGCAGCATCTTTAGCCCAATAAGGGCTGATCAGGTCCCCTGGCCGGAAAGGATCGGATTCTGGATCCGATCAAAAGAAGAGGTAGACGTCGCCAGATTACTGGAATTCCTGGTGCTCCAGAACCGGCCGCTGGACAGTGGAGGCATATGGAGATGACGGGAGGACCGGGAGGTGGCGTCTGACTTTCATGGTGGGCGTGGACACGATCCAGTACCTGGACAGTCGAATGGCGTCTGTGCTCTGTGCTTCGAGTTTGTGACCCTCGCGGTGTCGAGGTCACGCTCGTATAGCGCGGCCGCTCGTCGGCCTGGAAAGGGTGAAAAGAAGGGTCCTTCTGCCCCCAAAGGGTCAGAGTAGAATCAAATCAATCTGCATAAGAGCCTCGGTCCGACTGCTGAGTTAGCCGGAGCGATGGCTGGCAATAACGCCCCGCAACAACATTATAGCCGGAGAAGACACAGACAATGAGGAAGAACCAACAAGAAGCTGTATCCTAATATCGAGGGACCTCACTGCGGTAGCGTTACCACAACTGAGGACATGAGAAGTGGCGGCAGCGCTCTTGGAAGTAAAGGTAAGAGACAATAGGATTAAGGTTGTAGTTTGTAGCGCGTATCTTCAGAGGAATTAGCGCGGGTCATAGCATTTGCGGAGGGAAAACGATTTCCGGTGATTATCAGATGTGACGCGAGCTCCCACCACGTAGTGTGGGGTAGCAGTGACATCAGTCCAAGGGGTTTCTAACCACGACAAATCTGGAAATCGCGAAGAGAGGTAGGGAGCCCGCGTTTGTCAATAAGGACCAGGAGGAAGTTATTGATATAACGTTGGTCTCAAGAGAATTACTTATGATCGGATTTAGGGTGAAAACCGAGAAAACGTGCCAGAAACTCCGAAGGAATCCACGATCCACGAACTGGGAAAGCTACCAAGCGGAACTAGATAGAAGGAAGGGAACTGTAGGAGCTGACATAACCACGAAGGAGAGTCTTGAAGATACCTTGGTGGAACAGCGAGATCGACAGACTTCGCAGCAAAACCAAGCAGTCCCTCAACAAGGCGATGAACTTACAAGGAGGCTAGGAGAGAGTTCAAGAAAGAGATAAGCCGTTGCAAGAGAGAGCGCTGGAGAACATACTGCAGTGAAATAACCTCACTGCCGGAGACCTCTATACTCTTAAAAATCTTGAGCAACGAAACTAGGCAAACCCTAAGTTCATTCAAGAGGCAAGACGGAACTTGGACCAACTCCGTAGAGGAGTCACTAAGACATCTCTTGGAGGTACATTTTCCGGGGATGGAGATCCGCACGACGAGCGAATGCCAGCTACACCTGACAAGGAAGGAACGCCGAATTGAGAGCTGGCAGACCGCGTAGTCACGGATGATACAATATCCTGGGCAATAAACGAGTTCAGTCCGTACAAGTCACCAGGTCCAGATGGGATCTTCCCGGCACTGCTGCAGCGAGGCCTAGGGGCACTACTTCCTCCTCACACGAAGAGAGTGTTTAGAGCCAGCGTAGCTCTGGGACACGTTCCAACTGCATGGAGGAGAGCCAATGTGGTCTTTATCTCCAAACCAGGAAAGAAAGACTACACCACGGCTAAATCCTTCATTTATAATGAAAGCACTGCAAAAGATGGTGGACAGGTACCTTCTAGAGGGAATACTGGCCAACAGACCATTCCACAAGGACCAACACGCATACAGAGAGTAGATCAACGGAATCGGCTCTTCATGCAGTAGTGCACAAGGCAGAAAAGGCCCTTCAGCACAAGGAGGACGCACTCATGGTATTCTTTGACGTGGAAAGAGCCTTCGACAAGGCAAGAACGCAGATAATAACATCTGCCCTTCGGGAAAGAGGAGCTGAAGCACGTCTGACCGAATGGGTAAAGACTGCGTTAACAGAGAGGGAAGCACAGGCAAGCTTGGGAGATTTCAAGGTCAAGGTGGATTTGACGGGGGGCTGCCCTCAAGTCCTTTGCCTCATCTGTGCTGCCTTATAATGGACGACCTCCTAAGTCGGCTGACACATGAAGGATTCGACGCGCAAGCATACGCAGACGACGGCGTGGTGAAGGTGGTTGGCCGCTTCCTCGCCACTGTCTGCGAAAGAATGCAAAAGGCGATCAGAATCATAGAAGACTGGCTGCAAAAACTGCGGGATTTCAGAGCTCCCATAATGTACGGCAGACCCATAACTTTAGTATCAGAGCTTAAATATCTAGGAGTCATACTGGACAAGGGACTCACGTGGAGGCAGCATGTTGCCAAAAAAGAAAGAAAAAGTCTAACCTGAAGGATCACCCCCAGGAACCTATACTGGTTATACAAGACCGAGAATCCAATATGGGTCAGTGGTCTGGTGGCCTGTAGTAGAAAAACTGACCACTTCCAGAAAGCTCATAAGTCTGCAGGGGCTCTTCTGCAGGGGAATAACATGCGCAATGAGGACTACCCCCATTAGAGCCCTAGAAACCATCTTAGGTCTCCCCTCGCTTCCAACTTGGATCAAGAAGGAAGCGATGGCGATGCACCTACGACTGAGAGACAAGGGCCTATGGAAGGGCAGAGGGGAAAAAGCGAGAATCCAATATGGGTCAGTGGTCTCTTGGCCTGTAGTAGTAAAACTGACCACTTCCAGAAAGCTCATAAGCCTGCAGGGGCTCTTCTGCAGGGAAATAACAAGCGCAATGAGGACTACCCACATTAGAGCCCTAGAGACCATCTTAGGTCTCCCCTCGCTTCCAACTTGGATCAAGAAGGAAGCGATGGCGACGCACCTACGACTGAGAGACAAGGACCTATGGAAGGGCAGAGGGGAAAAGTTGGGTCATCTGGCAATCGAGGAACTGGTAACAAAATAGTTTCCTCTTCTAAAGATGCCAGTAGGGGCTCCTTCGGAACCATGGAGGTTTGACAAAAAGTAAAAAGTCACAATACCTGAACGGAATTGGTGGCAGAGAGAATTCCGAAATGAATTAAGCAGAGATGCGACCTAGAGGTTCAAGAAAGCTACCCGCTTGGCGAGCACGCTACGGTCTTTCAGGTGGAGGTATACGCCATTATCATGGCGTCAACCCTACCAGAGGTCAGAAATGGCAGGAGGAACATTTGCATATGTTCCGACAGCCAGGCTGCCCTCAAGGCCTTTAGTTCACCAAAAATTGTCAGTAGCCTAGTGGAGGAGTGCGTTAACGCGCTACAGACATTGGCTGAAGACAAGAGGGTGACACTGATGTGGGTGTGGAACTTGCGAGAGCTGGTGCCGAAACCCAATATATTGGACGGGAACCGCTCTTGGGAATCACAAGAAAATAGGTGCAGAGCGAACTCAATAAATGGGCTAGCGATCAACTGAAGTCGTCCTGGAGGGAAAAGCGAGAGTGCAGACAGTCCAAACTGTTCGTAAGTGGACCAGACGCAGGCATTACTAAATGGCTCCTGGGAAAAACTGGCAAGGACATTGGATTGTTAGTAGGAATGCTGACAGGGCATAATCGGCTGCGCAAGCACTTGACATGCATCAGAGTGTTGGACGACTCCGCCTGCCCAGCATGTGGGTGGGCAGAGGAATCAGCGGTGCACCTGATAGGAGAGTGTGACGGGTACGCCAGATTGAGGCCGCAAACGTGGGGTGCCCCCACAATAGAAGAGGAGGAGCTACACTCTCTAAGATGTGCTGACGTGCTGACCTTCGTACGGAAGACCCGGAGAGAGAGAGGCAGGATATGTAGAGGTGGTAGTAGTAGTAGTAGTAAATATGCTTTATTGTCCAAGGATAAAAAAAACCTTATTGACAAAGCAAATACTTAACCTAGGCTTATCTAACTATAGCAGCTTTGTTCAATATCTATACGTAAATGTGAGTAAAGATAATTAATATGGATTCAGAAACAATAAGACAAAACAACAAAAATAAAATAAAATAAAAGCTATAAGCTTACCTAGTTAAAACAAAAACAAAATAATTATAAACATGTATGTAAATATAACATAAAAATCAAATTAATATTAAAGTATAAATTGTTGTGGTAAAATCGTAAAGAAAAAAAAAATACGCATTAATTAATTAGTTTTAGTAGTTTTAGTAGTAAAGTTAATAAAATTTAAGTAAGAAAAAAAAATAATTAAATTTGAAAGACAAGTAAAATACACACTAAAATATACCTAAAATAAGAACAAGAAATTTAAAAAAGTATAACATCGAATCAAAAAATCACTATAAGGACAGTAAACATAGTTATTATTAGAATAATATCACAGTATTTAGGTTAAATAGTTTTATTTTATAACTGGCATTGTTACGGAACTAGCAAGCAACTGACTGAAATAAAGAGTATGAGTAGAGACAACAAATGAGCACCAAATGAGTCCCTCAACCACCCCGTCGAAATGAGCTTTTTATAAAAATAGAAGATGGTTAAAGATAAGTACCAGATGAGAAAAATAATTAAAAGAGAATAAAAAATCGTTCATAACGAAAGGCAGATTTATTGGAATGTAAATTGCATAAATTCTTCAACAGAAGAAATTTTTTAATGTTGAACGAAATTTAGATAAATCAGTAAGTTCTCTTAGAGTGGGGGGTAAGTGATTATAGATTTTAATCCCATTGTAAATAATAGATTTTTGAACTAGAGTGGTGTGAGGGATTGGAAGAGGGATGTTGTGGGATTGTCGTGTGTTTCGAACAGTATGACGTGACGGGAATAGGGCAATGTTTTTGTGAATTAAGCTAGATGATTCAAGAATGAAAAGACAGGGCAGACTTAGAATTTGGTGAGTAATGAAGAGTGGTTTGCAGTGTGATCTCGATGCTGAACCAGTCATGAATCGTATGGCCCGTTTCTGTAGTTTGAAAACCGTGTCTAGAAGATACTGGCTACATCATCCCCAAAACGACAGACCATACGAAAGATGAGATTGAATGACTGCATAATAGACATTTTTTGCGATGGAGATATCCAGGTTGGAAGCAACTGCTCTGACACAGTAGCACCCAGACGCCAGTTTTTTAGTTAGTTTTAGAATATGTGCTTGGAATTTGAAGTTAACATCTAGTTGCAAACCTAGAAATCTGGTATCTTGGGAAGATCTGATGGACAATTCATCACAGTCGATGTCATTGATGTTACAACGAAATCCAAGTACTTGAGTTTTCCTAAAGTTAAACAACAAGCCATTCGCATCACCAGTTCTTGATCACGCGAATGTCACGCGATATGACCTCCACCAAGTGAACTGGGTCATTATGATTCCAGACAATGGTGGCATCATCTGCAAAGACTTAAAACAGTCCCGATATATTAATAGACAGTAAGTCGTTAATATACAGGAGGAATAAGACAGGTCCCAGGACAGACCCTTGAGGGACACCCGAGACTATCTTCTGCTTAGAAGAAAAGGTGTTTTTCACAACAACACTCTGACAACGATCTGTAAGAAAGGATTGGAACCACTTTAAAGTTTTCCTCCTAAAACCATATACCTCAAGTTTCTGCAGCAAAATCCTGTGACTCACGCAGTCAAAAGCCTTCGAGAAGTCACAGAAGACCCCTGCAGTGGCCTGTCCATTGTTATAGTGCCTAAGGAGCTGTTCGATTACTCGGATAATTGCGTCGTGTGTGTGTTTTTTTGGTAAGAATCCAACGCTTTTTGACGATTTTTTCGATCAACTTTGAGATCGTCGATAGCAAAGATATAGGGCGGTAGTTAGAAGGATTCGATGTATCGCCATCTTTATGTATTGGCACCACTAAAGCTTCCTTTAGGCACGATGGAAAAGACCCTTCATTAAATGATTTGTTTATAGCAAAAGACAAGACCCCAAGAGCACGGTTAGGTAGTTCTCGGAGGATTTTACACGAGATACCATCGAACCCGGCTGCACACTGGTTTCTTATAGATTTGATGACTTTTTTAATTTCGTCTGTGTTGGTTGGAGTAAATGTAAATTTGTCCTGAACCCGGGCGAAAAACCAGATAGCTAAGCGGATCCACATTGGAGTGGATATTCTTTTTCAAATCTGTCGCAACTGAGCAATAGAATTTGTTGAGAGTATCAGGTTCAAATCTGATTTTTTGAGGTCCAGAGACATTATTCCCTGTTATATCGCGAACAATGTTCCATTTTTCTCTGGATTTGTTGTTAGAATTGTTGAGACTACTATAATAGAAAAGGTGTTTGGCTATGCGAATTAGTTTTCGATACGTTTGCCGGTAAAGAAGATAGTAGTTTTGGATGAACTGACTCTCCCTATTTCGTTCAGAGATCTAATATTATTCGCTGCGAGTTTTAGACCTTTTGTAAGCCAAAGTTTTTTGTCTGGTTTCTTGGTTTTTTGTCTGGTTTCTTGGGAGGATGAGGGTGCGAGACGGGATATGGCAGAAAGGGCCCATGAAGAGGCCTAATTGCCAGGCCTGCGGGCCGCCTCTTACTACTACTACTACTACTACTACTACTCAAGGTATTATGGAAGGAAACCTGATTATAGTACTTTTTGTGACACTTTAAAATAGACAGTTTTTTTTGACGTTTTGCTTTAACAAAATAGTTTTGCCCAAAATTTTAGAAAAATGTTTTTACTCTTTAATTATAAAATTCTTGTTTATAAAAAGTACTCACTGACATAATCATAAAATCTAAAAGTGTTAAAGTTATAAAATTTATGATTTAAAAAGAAAGAAAAAACGTATTTTCAAAATATTAGGCAAAATTATTTTGTTAAAACAAAACTGTCACTTTTAAAATGTCAAAAAAGGTACTGCAAGCCGGTTTCATAAATATCTTGGGTAATTTAAAAGCAAAAATTGAATTTGGGCTGATGATGATCAATTAACCCAAAACACCAGGTAACTTGTTAAAATAAGGTTGAGGAATGTCAATCATTCATTAACCAAACGCCGGGAGAAAATGCACGTGTCCATAAGAAAGAATGAACTTAACAATGCTCCTGCCACACCAAAATGTCAAATCGTAAAAACGGGCCTGTCATTTGGTAGATCTTATAAAAGTGCCTGTTGCCTGTCGTTTTTTGACTGCTTTAAGAATAAAGGCAAAGAACAATAACAACTAAAATTGAAAATTTCGTTTTTTTTTCGCCTATTTTCGGAACTACTAGGATTTTGTAACTTTTTTTTTGTTTTGAGCAAAGCATCAAAATGCGCAACTTTGCCCTAATTTAAATATTTCTTTTCTCCTGCCGTTTGGGAGATCCCCATGGTGAGCATCAAATTTGAAACACCCTGTATAACTATATTGTTCCTAAGGACATCTTTTATTGATTTACATACATGGAACACATTTATTATTTGATGAGAAAGCATTGCATTTATTTACTTTAGCACATACGTGATAAAACTTTTTGAAACCAGTATAAATGTAGGTATGTAATAGAATTAAAAAAATTAAAATAAGGAACTTGAAAGTTATTCAACTTTTGTTAAAGACTATTTTTTGTAAAATGCATAATAACAGAGAAAAGAGGGAGTAACATTTAAAAGGATGACCCTGTACATTCACTTTTGGTTATGCTTTGCTGGCTTAGGGTCACACAACTCATGCAGAATTGGTTTTCAGACTACAACAAGTCCAGAGATTTTTATTGACTCTTCCTCGTCAGTATATACTATACATTAGAGAAAGCTTTTCAAAGTTTCTTACATACAGCGAGGTGCATACAATTAACACAAGGGGCATGAACAATATTGTTCTTCCACACCAATGTCTGACAACGACTAGAAACGGCACAAGTCAGTATTGTGTAAAAAATTTTAATGCTTTACCCCCGGCATTACCAAACAGAGTTAGAGAACTGGATGGTAAAAAACTTAAAGAAGCAATCAAAAAGTTTTTAATTAAGCATGCTTGACTTTACATGCTTGTTCATTTTTAAGTTTTATTCTAATCTGGTAGTGTTATTTAGGATTTCTACAATTGTATTTTTGACTGGTGTAAGTGTGCAAGCACAATGACATCAATAAAGAATCTGAATGGGATGATGCTGTTTCCAACTATTCTGTTAGCGCCATAGGCTGTTCGATGAAAAGGGATATTAAAAGTAGATTGATGTCTCAGTCCATGATAATACGGCACATTTAGGTTTATCTGGCTCAAAAGTGTTGGGCAATCTAAAATATCATTTACAATTTTAAACAGAAATATTAAGCCAAACAAATCCCTTCTTTCACTTAATGGAGGTAAATTTAATTGTCGTTCTATGTCGATATAGTCATGGTCTACAACAAACAACCCAACATTATTTCTATAGGCACAAGCTCGCAAAAACTTGTGCTGAACCCTTTCCAAAGCATCTGAATGGATTTGAAAAAATGGCGACCACACTATCGAACAGTACTCAAGAACGGATCTTACAAAGGAACCCTAGAGTATTCTGGTAGCTTCAGTAGAGAAATTCTTAGAATTTCTAATAAAGCCAACATCTTTGAACCTTTAATGGAAATTGAGCTAAAATGTTCCACAAATGAAAGTTTTTCATCTAATATAACACCTAAATCTCCAACAGATGATTTGTATTCGAGCTGTTGACCATTAATAAAGTAACTTGTTGCAATCTTGTTGGGTTTACGAAAAAAACTTATAGGTATAACAACATTTTTTTACATTTAGGTTCAGCTGACACCAATCTGCTAACCGATTTACATCTTGCTGAAGAAGCTCTTGATCGCAAATACTTTCGATTGTTTTCCAAAACTTAAGATCATCTGCAAATTTGGCAAGTATGCTATTCAAAAAAACAGTCAACAATATCGTTCACACAAATGTTAAACAATAGTCAATAGAGGTGAACTATGGCCCCCTTGGGGAACGCCAGATGTAACATTAATTGTATCTAAGTAAAAACAACCTATTTTAACTCTTTGGATTCTAACTGTCAGAGAGCTCTCCCACCATAGTACAAAACCTGAATGAAACCCTATCTGAAGCAACTTATTAAGCAAGATATTGTGATCTATTCAATCAAAGGCTTTAGAAAAAGTCTGTGTAGATAGAATCAATTTGCTTTCTGTCTTCCATGTTTTGAAGAATATAACTTTGATAGGTTGTTAAGTTGGTTACAGTTGACTTATTTTTCGAAAAGCCATGCTGTTCTTGACAAATAAGGCCCTTACATTGCCAAGCAATCTGCTTGGTAACAAGACAATCAAATATTTTAGGTATAGCAGATTATATACATATACTGCGTTAATTTTCAATGTTATTTTTTTGGCACTTTTGAAAATAGAAACAATATTACTTTCTTTCCATTTACTAGGAAAAACTGATGATTTTAAGGATTTATTGAAAAGTAGATATAAGGGCAATACTATGATGCAAACACATTTTTTTTAATAGGAAATTAGGAATACCGTCTGGCCTTGTTGTTAATTTGTTTGGAATATTTAAATTTTCATCCTAGATGTCTCTCCTTGATATTTTGGTGCAGTTTATATTGTTGCTTAGGTTCATATTTCTAAAAAACAAAAGATCAAAAGATCTTGGGTGGAAATAACGAAAATTCAATCTTGGATCAGCATCCCACAAGGACGTCATTTCTCTTTTCGCTTTGGTCTTTTGTGTGTTCCTTGTGGGATGCTCATCCAAGTTTGAATTTTCGTTATTTCCACCCAAGATCTTTTGATCTTTTGTTTTTTAGTTTCTTTTCAGTTGAAGTAACTGATTTGGAGGTTTTTTAACTTCTTTTTTTGTTTCATATTTCTAGTTATATCATCAGAAGGATCAGCTGGATCCTGATTGAGCATGTAAACAGTTTGAAAAAAGTCTTTAAATAAGTTTGCAATAGACTGACCACTTGTAGCTTCATGGTTGCCATAAAACAGTGATCCAGATCTGTAGATTGTGACTGGAACGTTTATCATTTATGTACTTCCAGAAGAATCTGGGATCATCTATTATTTTTTCATTTAGACCAGTAATATAATTATTAAAACAAATGTATGAAAGCCTCTTGCACTCAGAGCGCAACAGAAAAAATCTTACATAAATATCATTCGAAATTTTTTGTAAACAGAATGAGCAAACTTCTTTTCCAATGTCAACTTACGCAGATATGCCAAAAACCACTTTGGAAAAGTAGATGTGCAGTACTTTTTTAGTGGAATAAAGTAAGCAATGCCAGCTGACAGGAGTTCATAAAATAAACAAGTTGCCTCATTAACATTAACATTATTTAGACATTCAACCCAGTCTATTGATGCCAAGTAATTATGTAATTCCCTGTAGTTACCATTTCTAAAATCAAAGTAAAATTCGTTGTAAACTAAATTATTAGATGCAGTTTTTGTAGAGGGTTTTATAGAGAATTTGTAACTAATATGATGCATACTAAACTTAAATAGAGCTAACATTTGAAAAAAGTAGATCTAAAAAAACATTTCTGTTATTTGGTATGTTATTGTGCTGAAAAAATATTAGATTAGATTTGATTCTTTATTGGTGCTATTGCTTCTGCACTCAAAATTTGTTTTACAAAAAAAAAGTAGGTTGTACATAAAAGGTAGAGTATAGTTAAAAATAATGACATGTTGAGAATTTTAAAAAAAAGAAATTGAAAAAACTAGATATTAAAATAAAAACACTTAAGTAAGTAAAATAAAATAGTATACAAGACGTAATACAGCACAAAAAAAAAAGAATAACTAATATAAAAATATGTCAATTAAAAGAGAAATAAAATCGTTTGAAGCAGAACACCAACAACAAAAAACAGAAAAAGTACAAACAGAGGTAAAAAAGAAACAAATGTAAAAGTGTCAAATAAACATTAGATATAAAATAACTTTAAAAAAAAAACAATGTACAAATTGTAAATAAAAGGAGACACAAAATAATTATAATCAAGCAGGTGTCTGCTTTGGACATAAAAGTAATCTACTCGAGTATACACAAAAAATCGAGCAAAAAATATACCAAAATATTTTTAAAAAAAAACTCTATAATAGGCCTTCTATAATAAAAACGTTTTTATTGCCTTTTTGTATGATTTATATGCTAAGTCCCTTATTCTACCAGGAAGAGCATTAAAGAAATTAACGCAATAATAATTTGTGCCATTTCCAGTCCTTGTCAGGCGCCATGAAGGTAGGACAACATTGTTTCTGCTTCGGGTATTAATTGTATGGATGTCTCTGTGAAATTGAAAGTTTGACATGTTTTCTTTAATGAACAACAGGCACACTAAAATGTACAGGCACGGCAGCGTTAAAATCTTGAGTGTTATAAAAGCACCCACACAGTCCTCCTGATACAAAAGCCCCGCCAAGATTATAATAGCTCTTCTTTGAATTCTAAAAGCTAACTGAAAACTCTGCATGTGGAGAGTGGTCCCACAGTAAGAGTGCATAAGATAGGATTGAATTAACTAAACGTCATAACAAGTCATAAGCGTGTCAAGCCCTACAATGTTTGAGAGGGATCTCAAAAGATAGATATTCTTAGCAAGCCTCTCTGCAAGTTTGTTTATGTGCCTCTCCCAAGTCAACCCCGAGTCCAATTCCACTCCCAAAAACCTTACAAATTTATTTGGATCAGTCCTGATTTTTCTTTAAATTCTTAAGGGTAAAAATTAACTGTTCTGTTTTGCTTTCATTCAAACTTAATTTGTTAAATAAACTTATGATTAACAAATGATACAGCTACATCCAATGCTGGATCACCCCCTGGACATTACAAATACTGAATATTGTTGCATCAAGCTATCAACTGTCTGGCAGTGCAATATATAATTTTCATATGATGACTGAAAGGGTATGTATACGCCTCCTATGATAAACTTGGAACTGTCAAGTTGACACAAATACCTGTTTGACCCTGTCTTCTGTTATATTTACGACCTGCGATTTGATTTTATTATTAATCATTATTAGGACCCCTCCTCCACTGACTTTTTGTGTTGTTATATTTCTACAGCTGTCGCAGGCGACTATCTGTTTTTTGTCGCCCCCCAAATCGAGTTTGCAAACTGAGCAGGTATTTGGTGGCATCTTGAAATTATAGCCTCAAACACAAATCTTCAAATATCTCCGCAATCCTTATACTTTGTTCACTTTTTATACTGAATGAATGTATCCCGTGAATGTTGTGTATTTTCATATTGTTACGTTTATGGAACTCGCAAATTGCTTACTGTTCATACTTGTCTTTGTTATAGTCATAACAATCGATAAGCAAGTGCATTTAACCTTACCCTCACTTTTTTGATGTTTTGTTTTATTTACTTTTATTTTTTGTAGTTTGTTTTTAAAGAAAATAAGGTTTAATAGAAACAATTTTTTTTAATCTACAAAACACTTAGCAACTTCTTTTTTGCTTTTAACTTGCCTGTATAAAATTTCAACATAGTTGGGCACCCTACTTAAAATTTGGAACTCGCACATGCACACTTATGTTTGTTATAGGTAGTAATAGTTGTAATTTTAGTTATAAAAGTTGAAAGTTGCCAACTTTTTCTTAGGACTGTGACTGAGCCTATGACAAAACATAATCAAAAGCATTGCATGACTATGCCTTGTATGAACAATACTTAATTATTGATAATGCATATCAATTAAGGAGAGTTTGAACCACCATTTTCAATTTAAAAAACTGACTTAGTTCAAAAACTGTTAAAGATTTATTTTTTATTTATTTTATTTTACGGGATTTCCCCATTATAACAAAAGAAAAACAATAAATTTATGGTTAGGCATAACAAATTAACTTAAATTAACTAAGTTTGTTTCACTCATTATTACCTTAGAAAAGAAAGTCATGACTATTTTATCTCTGCGTTTTTTAAATGTTTCAATATGAAACAGATTTTCTATTTGAGTATAATCATGATCTAGTATAATATCTCCTGACTTAAAAGCACAGTATCGAAGGAATTTATGTTGGACCTTCTCCAATGTATAAGAGTGGTTACCATAATATGGCGACCATACAACAGAACCGTACTCCAGAGTAGATCTCACTAGTGCAAAATAGAGAGATTTTACAGCATCCAATCATCTTCTAAGGAGTAACCCAAGCATTTTGATAGTGTTAATATGCTCTATAAATGTCATTTTTTCATCTTTTTTTCATCTTTTATCTTTTGAACATAATTTAGAGGTTCATTATTAATTGTGTAGTTTGTTAGAATTCTAGTTCTTGACTTAGAGAAGCTCATGAAAGAGCATTTTGAAGTATTCAAATTTAATCTGTTTTCTTTGCACCATAAGTTGTTTAAATCCTCCTGGATAAATAATTGATCTTGGTTTGTGTTTTAACATTAAAAAAACAAATATCATATCTTTTAAATTCGAAATGAAATCTATAGATCTTTTGGTTTTTGGGCTTAGTAGTGGACAAAGAGCTTAAGTTTAAGGAGCATATTGAGAAACTAAAATCTAAACTAGCATCTGCCTGTTTTGCCGTTAAAGTAACAGCAAAAGAACTAAACTACTCATCTGCTAGAATGGTATATTTTGCTTTGGTAGACTCTTTGTTACGCTATTGAGCGGCGTTTTGGGATTTTTGCTCAGATTATCTGTTTGATTCTGTTTTTATATTAAAAAAAGGACAATTCGTTACTTACATAAACAAAGAGCCTTTGAACACTGCAAGCCACTGTTTCAGCAGTCAAAAATTTTAACCCTAGCATGCATTATTATCCTAGAAACAGTGTGCTTAGTTCATAAAAAATATCAAAATTATGATCATTTCATTGGAAGACAAACAAGACAGTCTGGAAATATACCTTTGCCTATTCGAAGGACAAGAAACTCTGTTATATACTTGGGAATAAAAATGTATAACCACTTAAGCTTGTCTATAAGAGCTATAAAAAATCACAAAAAATTTAGAAAACTTCTATCAAATTTCTTGGAAAACAAAGCTTACTATAGAATTGAAGAATATTTTATTAAGGGCTAATCAATCATGTCCTTCACTAAGTGAAAATATAATATTTTGTAAACAAATATTGACATTCCTGACTACCTGTCTGAATGAATATTATTATTTTTATTATTTTGTTGTTGGTTTGTTTATTTACATATGTTTGTATTTTAATTTTAATTTAACAAAAATATCTTAACATTTTTCTGTTTTTTTTATACTTTATTTTAATGTGTCTATTTTCTTATTCCGACCAAATTGTAACTTTAGGACTTTAGTTTTGTTCTACTTGTAAAGTTTAGTTTAGATAAGTGTAAGTTTAATATTATTGTATGTATTTCACTTTACATTGCTTTGTCTACAAGGTTATTTTAAGAAATTATTGTAATCTTTATGACAATAAAGCTTATTTCAATTCAATTCAATTCAACTGTATTAATTATCCTGAATGCTTTTAGGTCATCTGCCAACATCAGGCATTCACAATTCGTAAAGCAGTTGACTATATCCATTACAAATATATTAAAAATAATTGGAGAGCAGTGACCCCCTTGAGGCACTCCAGAGCACACATCAATTGATTCAGACAGGAAAGATCCAACTTTGATCACCTGAGTACAGTCCTGGAGGCTGCTTTGGTACCATCCTACCCAACTCTCATTGAATCCAACTGAACGCAGCTTACACAAAGTATTTCGTGATCAATACTGTCAAATGCTTTTGAGAAATCTGTGTAAACTGTGTCCACCTGGGAACCGTCTTCCATCAATTGGGTTATTTTTGAATGGTATGTGACTAGGTTAGTAATTGTGGATCTTTTGGAGCAAAATCCATGCTGTTCATTTGGTATTAAGCCTTTACATTGCCATGTTATTTGATCACAAACTAAACTATCAAAAAGTTTTGGGAAGGGCTGATAAAATTAATATGCTTCTATAGTTTTCGACATTTGCCCTGGATCCACTCTTATGAACAGGTACAATAAAGCTGTGCTTCCACAAATCAGGAAACATTGACTGATGCAGTGATTGATTAAAAAGTATATGTAGTGGTGTAACAATAGTGCAAATGCACTCCTTCAAAAATAAATTTGGTAACCCATCTGGGCCTACCGATAGCTTATTTGGAATTTTACTGATTTTGTTAAAAATATCCATTTTTGTTACATTTGAGCAAGATATATTAATGTTTGAGTTGCTTAATACATTATGGTGAGAAACCAAGTGAGGAGCTAATGGTGACTTGTTATTATGTTTAACATATATTTTTTGAAAGAAATTCTTCAAAAGTTTTGCAATATCTTGACCATTATTATCCAGTTGACCATTATTGATATTTTATCTCTAACGTATCTCTAAAAATATGAGGGATTAAT
Organism: Oxystoma pomonae; assembly: GCA_963921995.1. Lineage (NCBI taxonomy): Eukaryota > Metazoa > Arthropoda > Insecta > Coleoptera > Brentidae > Oxystoma > Oxystoma pomonae. The sequence goes on along the minus strand of OY998166.1, from coordinate 70,741,458 downwards.
TTTAAAGTTTTCATCAATTGAGTGCAAATAATTGCTATAGCATGTGCTAGACAACAGCTTACATTGCGTCCGGAGTTCAGAAAATATCCTGTAATTTTCTGGTGTAAGATGCTGAATGTGCTCTTTATGAGCCTGCTTCTTTTTAGTAGTTATGCTTCGGAGCTCTGGTGAGAACCATTTTGGGAAAGAAGTTGTTTTAAAACACTTAACTGGAACAAAGTATGCTACCACAAAATTTCATAGTTTGTTGGTTGATTTACGTTTGAATTAACAAATACTTCTTCCCAGTTTATAGATGCAAGAAAGTTATTTATTTCTCTATAATTTCCGTTACAGAAATCATAATAGTATTCCTGATATAAAAACTGTTCTTTATGTTGAGCATTTTTAAGCGAGAGAGTACAATCAAGTACATTATGGTGCAAGCTGTTGTCCAACAGTATGTCAGTCTTATGTCTAAGTCCGTCTAAGTCCGTAAAACTTGAAAAACATAAATCCAAGAATACATTACGATTATTAGGGTATCGATCGAGAAAACCAAATATTTCAGCAACTTCAATGGCAGGATTATTTACTGGACAGTCTACTATAACTCCATCTTCATCATTGTTCAATGATGATATGATTTTTTTTCTCAGATTTTGGCCTTAAGGTATCACTTGGGTGCTTTACCTTATATTCATTTTCATGCAGTTGGATCTCAATATGATCCCAAAAAAAGAAGGAGTGAACTAGGACAGGGCCAACAAAAAAATAGTTCGGTAACAGTATAGTATACGGTTTTCTGCCATTTTTGATTTGTTATGAAAAATTCTTTATGGAGGCACCTACTAGGGTCCCTAGGACTCCAAATCTGCCAATGCCAAACTTTTTTTGTTTTTTTTTTTGTTTTTTTTACTAAAACAACCAAACATAACACAGCCCAACCCAAAACAATCAAACAAACACATTACAACCACCTTCCAGCACCCTTTTTTCTCTTTAACAAAAAAAAACGGCGTTCACGAATTTGAGGTCCTGGGGACCCTAGTAAAAAATCAAAAAAGGAAGAAAACCGTATACTACATAATTACCAAAAGTTCGATTCGCCGCGTTTGAAAGGGAATCATATAGAAAACGTAATCAGTTCCACTTGAAAATGTAGTAAATGGGTCATTCCATATCAAATCAACCAAAAAATCACAAAAATTTTACGCGACCAATTCCAATTTTGATGATTTTTGGTATATATTTTCTTCTTACCATAAAAGTTGAAAATGCAAATTTTTAGATTTTTTTGATTCGTAGTTTTTTTTTTAATTTTTCAAAATAAAAAAGTCAGCATTTTGACCTTAACAAGAATGTACAAAACTAGCAATATCTCGAGAACCACTTACACTAGGAAAGTAATAAATGGCTCATTTTAAAGTCATTTTGAAGCTCTTTTTTATGAAATATCACAACATAATTTTAACAAAAAAAAAATTGAAAATAAAAAATTGAAAAAAAAAAAAATGAAAAATTCAAAAAGGCCATTTTTATTTTTTTTGAAAAAAATATATAATTTTGGTCAAAGTGTTACTTAATTATCCACAAAATTTTATGATGGAGAAATGATGGGTTCAATGTCAAAAAAAATATCAAAAATATTAAGTACATTAAAAATCATGCATTTAAAAAAATAAACATATTTTAGGAGCACCAATAGTGCACTGGATATTAAAATAAATAAATTTGTTGGATGGATACAGGTTTTAAAAAATACCCAGAGGCTTTATCTACAAATTATTTTATTTTAAACTCACAAAAGAAATAAACAAACTTTTCTACTTCGTTGATAAAAATTAGACAGAAAACACTAAGACTAACTATATACCTTAAATTTATTTTTTTAACTTTCTTTTAAGAATTTCTGATGAATCTGACATTTCTTTTTTGCTGACATTGTAAGTTCTGCCAGTAGCAGTGTTGGGTTCAACTTTTTTTATAAGACTTTCTGGTTTAATAATTAAAATATCTTGAGGTGTTGGGTAAAAAAATGATGAGGCAGGTCCTCGTGGATGAAGAAAGCTTACTTTCAGTTCTCCGCTCTCATTATTTTTCCCCAAGACACAAGCCAGCCACCAAGCACTGTCATATTCTACAGTGACAAACCCTGACTCGATATTTTGCAAAATAATGCTTCCACCTTTAAAAAGATTATGTGTTTCGACCTCTAAGCATGTAGAAAACTGTTTTGCCAAAAACGTGCTTTCTGTAAGAGGAATTACAGCATGAATTTTTTGTGTCCCCGGTATTGTTAAGACTTCCGCAAATCTTTTATTCAAAATTATTTCATGATTTGTATAATCTGCTTCTGTGCAATATTTAAAATCAATGCCAGATATGTTTTCTTCACACCAAGTAAACAATTGTAGAGGTGTCATTATTTGATTGTCATAGGGCCTCTGCAAACTGGCTTTGGCAGCAAGTCTTTTAACAGTTCCTCCCAAGCCATCGCAGGCACTTTTGCCATGCGAGGTGGCAAAATAATGCCACTCTGCTTCAACACCAAAATCTTTTTTATGCAGGCATATATTCAGAAAATTCTTTTTGTTTTTGTACTGCGCAGCACATCCATCCGAAAAATAAAAAATTTTGTTAAGTCCTGGTATTTTGATTTTTAAATCAGGCATTAATTTTTTTAAAAATAAATGAAATGCAATTGTATTATGTGTCAAGCTTTCCGAAATAAACACATAATTCAGGTTGTGCAGTTTACCATCACTTAGAAAATAAATGGCAAAAGGGTGGAGGGTTGCCTGGCTGTTATTCCAATGATAAGACTGGACTTCATCTTGCATAACAAAGGAATAATTTTCCGCAAAGTCGCAAGTGATCAAAGACTCTCCAGGTTTAAGGTTAATTTTTATTTCATTGTATCTATCTTTTTGCATTTTTTTCAATAAAAGAATGTGATTTAAGTTTTACAAGATCATCAGTAAATTCCTGGACAAAATTATCACTTTTCTTAACAACGGTTTCCATAGTACACCTATCTACTGAGACCCACTTTTTAAATGAGACCTCATCAATTAATTCTTCCTCAAATTTTTCTATTAACGTATTTTTAAACTGTTCTACTCCAGGACATTGCTTGCATCTATTGCTTAAAAAACAGTCCACTGAAGGTGGATTACACATTAGTTTATAAAGGCAATCATGATAAGATATTGCAAGAGGCCTGTTATTTTCATCATATAGCTTATTTAATTTGGAGCCATTGAGCATTAGTTTTATATTTTGATGTATAGTACATACACATACAGTATGAGTCCCACTTTTTCCTGCCAGTATACAGTTTTTGGGTCGCAGTTTTAAACAATGCATAAATTTCTTTTAAATTAGCTAAGACTAATTTTTTTTGTACATATTCTTTTTCAGCTCCATATTTTCTGATAACAACATAATCTTTTTTACCTGGCATGGTCCTGCTAATGTCATCCCTTTGGTAAAAATCTACCACTATTTGGGCCACTCTATCACTAAGGGTCTTTCCCGGTTTGGGGTTAGGAGAACATAATATCCCATTGTCCTTAACTAACTGTTTTACAGCTCTGGCCAAATATTGAGAAACTCCAAATTCTTCTTCAATCTTCTTTCTACTCCAACTTTGAGGTAAACATGATAAAACTAGTATTTTCTCACTCCTCTTTTCGGTTTTTAAAAATTTGTCCTTTAACTGCTTAACCATTTCACTTTCGTCACTCTGGCATTCCTTTACTAGCATTGAATCTGATTCCTTTGTAAATGCTTTCGCAATTGTATGCTGTACAATATCAATTTTTTCTTTGTATAATTTTTTCTTTTAATCGGCGACACACCAAGAAGCTCCAATGACTTGTTTAAAAGAGTAAATGATTCAGCAGGATCTTGAAAATCTGGATCATTTTCTGGAACTTGACTGGGTCTAAAAAAATTTAAAAAGTTAGTTTTTTATAAGAACTTAAAAAGGGGGTAACAGCTGACCCAAAATGTGTACATAATGCCAAGAAATTTGTACATAATGTCTGTATTCTCAAAATGCCATGCAAAATAATGCCATGCAAAATAATGCCATGAGATTTTTCCACTCCGTACTTGACGCAATTGGTTTAGTTTATTAATTTTATATTAAAAAATACTATTTGTTACTTACCCTGCCTCATCTTCTTCAGATGCCTTAAACTCCTTTGAAAGCTTTAGTCTACAACCATCACAGAATTTCATTCCCATTTTGACATTTTTGTAACTGCACATCCACTTGGTCACATTTCTTAATTTCCCAAAATGCTTGATTTTTAACTCTAGTGGATCACAGCACTTTACTTTATATTTAGTCCATCCACTTGCCTCACCCATAGTTGAAACTTTTAAAATTACACAGAGATGACTTCTGATAAACCTTCAGTCAAACTATTATGTATCGATTATTTGGAGCTGTATCAGGAAGATACTTGCCAAAAATTTAAAATCCCCACAATGTACCTAAACAGACCAATAAAATGAAGGAGGTGTGTCCTTAATGTTAAAAATCAAAAATTTTTTTTTTATTTTTTTTTTCAATATATGTTATGCAATATTCTCATATGAAAGGTCTTTATAAGAGCTTTAAAATGAACCTTCACCTACTTTTCTATTATAAGTGGTTCTTTGGATATTACTAATTTTGTGCGCACATGTTAAGAACAAATAAGTGACTTTTTTGATTTTCAAAAATTAATTCAAAATAAACAACTGGTCAAAAAAGTCTGAAATTTTGGATTTTCCAGTTTTTTGGTAGGAAAAACATGTATACTAAAAATCATCAACATCGGAGATGGTGTGGTAAAATACCCTGGTTGACTTGATATGGACTGACCCAAATGTGTAATCACTTTTTGGCATAATTTTTTTAGATAATAAGCCACTATCAATTGACGTCACAAGCTAAAAACAGTTGAGCATCGGCAGAAAATTATTTTTGCCCATCCCTACTTTAATTTTACTCATAGAAATTTAAAATGGTTCATTGATTGTCATTACAACCAAAATTTTATGCTAGGGTATTGACATTTCAAGGTTATAACATCTTTCAAGCATTTTGTCAGTGACCTCCATCAGAAAATTTTAGATTTTCTGAATTATAGAACTTATATCTTGTGCTTTTAATGTTAAGAAACTAGCGGCTAGCCCTTTAAAGTGTTCATTTAGTTTTTTAAACAACTTTTTGTTGTCCTTCCAGTGTACAGTGTCTTAAGGAACTCTTTGTAGTCCTTCGAGTGTATAGTGTTTTAAGGAACTCTTTGTACTCCTGTTGTGTATTGCCAGAAAACAATAAAGGTAGGTATATAAATAATAGCTTAAAATAGCAAAACAAATACCTCCTTTATATGGGCCCATTAAAACATTTAAAATAAAGGGTTTTCTAAAAGAATGTGGGTAAAGTTATGACTGTCCCTATCTATTTGCAAAATGGCAAATGCTAAAGTTACAACAGTTGCAGAAAATCCGATTTTTTCACAAGAACACCAACAAAACTGAATCATATTTAGGAAAATCTGACCTAACCTAACTTAATCCAACACAAAAAGCATGGTTATTATGCAGTATACAGTTCTCTGCCATTTTTGATTTAATATGAAAAATTCTTTATGGGGGCACCTACTAGGGGGGCACCTACTAGGGTCCCTAGGACCCCAAATCCCCCTGCGCTGGTTGTTTTTTTTCAATTTTTTTGTTTTTTTTTTATTTTTTTTCACTAAAACAACCCAATCCAACACAGCGCAACCCAACCCAAAGCAATAAAAAAAACATTACAACCCCCCCCCCCCGGCGGCACCCTTTTTTCTCCTGAAAAAAAAAACAAAACAAAAATCAGGCGCAGTTGTATTTGGGGTCCTAGGGACCCTAGTAGGTGCCCCCATAAAGAATTTTTCATAAAAAATAAAAAAAAGCATTAATCAATGCAACTGTTGTAGTTTTGTCCGGGGCTCTAGCTTTCTAAAAATCCATGCATAAAAACTACATAAACTATTTTAAGAGGTCTAAAGGCTCATTTATAATAGCATGCCGCAGCTTATGCTAATGGGTGTCAAATTTTTTGTTTGTTAATTTATAGTGAATTTATAGGTGAACAGTCCAAATTTTTAGGAGGACAGACTCTGATTTTGAAGATGTCTTGTAAATAGTTCTTTACTTTTGGTCAGTGATGGGATGTACACTTAAAATACCCAAATAAAAAATCTGACACCTAAAGCGCTTAACAGGTATCAAGGGTATCAAGTTTTCTGCTATTCTAAATGACCCTTATATACATGTTCACCAATGTGAAAACTCTGATTAAGTTTTAATCATGATTAAATATAAAACACCACATTCTAAACACCAATTAGTATCTAATCATGATTAAAGCCTCGATTAAAGCCTAATTGGGAAATTTTTGTCTTGGTGGATACAAGCATGAATGGGCTTTAACTGAAAACACCTAGGTAAATTAGGCAAAAACCAAAAAACTTCTATAACCTAAGATTTTCAGGGTTTCTTTGACATCAGAAATTCAAAGTAAAAATATAAAAAGCACAAAAAAAAATATGAAAGAGGTTCTTTGCAAGTTTATTTGTTTGATTAAATAAGGTTGACAGGAACAGTTCTATAGTAAACAGCTAACTCAAATACGAGCTTAAATATTAATATTACCTAAGTTAAGATTAATTTTTTATTATCACAAGTTTACTCCCTGTCTGCAAATAAAAAACACATGGCATTTTTGTTTACTGCAAAACATTTTTTTATTGTTCAGGAGCATAAAGAAATTATACTTACTGTTTTTTGCATACGAATGTCAATAAAAACGGAGTAGCCATTGACGAAGTAAATGCTTTGTGTTCTAGTTTTTTGTATGTTTTTTCCATTTTTTATGTTTATAACTCGTAGCTAAACTGTGTTTTTTTTTTACTCATGATTTGAATTTACTCACAGCGCTCGTTCTTTAAAACCATGCTTGTAAAGAAATTAATATTTTAGTAACTAGTATTAAAAACTACTATTAAATTTTGCCAGTGGTACTATTTTCTTCGTTTTCTTCACAACTAACTTTTAAATTTCTGTTTCTTTTGGGAGAAAAAAACAATTTTTTTTGCTCGAGTTCTTCCCTTTCTTGGATAATAAATTTTCTTGTGAGCTTCGAAAATATTAAATATTCATATTCATAAAATCATTAAAAAAAATCGATGTTATTCACATTCACATGTTTTTTTTTTTATCTTGAGGGCAATGAGTAGGGGGTGCAAAACTTTTTGAACTTTGTAAATATACAAAAAGGTTTAAATTATTGCAAAGTTACTCAAAACTAAAAAAAAGATTACAAAATCCGAGTGGTTCTGGAGAGAAAAAAATCGAATTTCTCATTTTTAGTTTGTTGCGCCTTTATTCTTAAAGATGTCAAAAAAGGCTTAAAACTTTCTACAGGCACTTTTTTACAATGTACCTGAATGACAGGTCTGTTTTTAAGATTTGACATTTCAGTGTGACAGGAGCACTGTAAAGTTCATTTTTCCTTATAACAAAATCTGTCATTTTTAAGATGTCAAAAAAGGTACTGCAAGCGTGTTCCCAAAATATCTTGAGTAAGTTAAAAGCAAAATTTGAATTTTTGCTGATGATGGTTAATTAACCCAAAACGTCAGGTGACTTGTCAAAATAATTTTGCAAAATGTTATCTGTCATCCTTTATGAACAAAAACGGCAGGAGAAAAAAAGCACGTGTCCATAAGAAAAAATGAACTTGGCACTGCCCTTTCACACTGAAATGTCCAATCTCACATTAAGTAGATCTTAAAAGAGTGCCTGTAGAAAATTTTAACCGTTTTCTGACAGCTTTAATAATGAAGGCGCAAACAAATAAAAACTAAAAATGAAGATTTCGGTTTTTCGCCTATCTCCGGAACTGCTTGGATTTTGTAAACTTTTTTTAAAGTTCTGAGTAAAGCATTAAATTGCGCAACTTTGCCGTAATTTAAACCTTTTCGTACCTCCTACCGTTCAGGAGATCCCATGTTGAGCATCGAATTTGGAACACCCTGTATAGGTGATCAATAATCGAATTATAATGACACTGTTGCTAAATTTTCTTTATTTTTTTTTTGTTTTATTTTAGGCAAACCTCGATGGGCAAACCAGTTGAGGATATTGATCACCCAGATTAACTGCCATCATTTAATATGCCATCTATCGGAGTTGAGGTAAATATCTTGGTAAATAACATATATTCTTGATTTGCAATTTTCCCCTTACATAATTAGGTATAAATATTTTTTAAATCATATACTAAATGAAAATCATTATAAAACTAATATGCCTAAATTAGCAACATGTTTAAAAACTATTTATACAAGTATTTACGTTAAATAAAAAAACCCTCAATAAAATCTGCTGTGCTAACTTTTTAAAAAAAAAAATTGTGCGCCTTTCTAATTAAAAAACAAAATAAAAAAATTGCGCACACTAGCTTTACGTAAATGTAGCCACCCCAACCTGAAATAAATTTAGAAAATAAAGGGCACAAATTTTTTTATGAGGGTATAATTGGTCCATGAGTAACACATTGTGAATTCCCTAATAAAAATTTTAATTTAGATTTTTTTATACCTATATTATAGGAAACCCATCAACAAGATTTGACAAGTAATGCCATTGGAGAAGAAGTTAATGAGTTAGGGTTGAACCTTTGCACTATCCTGTGTGAAGAAAACTCATCACCTACTTACTTACCTATATTATTATTTATTGTATTTTTTTTTTAAATAACTACTAACAAGCATGCAATGTTTTTCAATCAAGTGCGCTTTTCTTTGCAAAGATGCGTATTAAAGGGCTAGCCCATTCATAAAGCAAAATTAAATAATTTTAATTTTAGATGTTTTATGTATGGGGTAACTGTTTATAATTACAATAATGTGTTTCATTATATTTTTACCCTCTAACATCGACTTGAGAAAAACTTAGTAGGTAGGTTATAAAAAAACGCAAAATGTTATTTAGCTACAAATATACTTTTTGGATATCAATTTTTTGCAAATTTTTAAGGAAAATGCATTTATATACCATAAAGTAAGGAACTACTTTATCTATATACCTATACCTCTTTAGAGTCAACCAATGAATCAAAAACTTTATTGTCTTCTTACACTGGATAGGTATATAAACATGCAAGATGATACTTACTTTTCTCACATAACACCCGGTTCACACCTAGCCTACCCACCCTGCATCAAAAAACGCATCATGTGACTGCATTTAAAAGTGGAAATCTAGGTTCTGTCACATTGTGCGTTTTTTAAAGCAGGGTGGGCAGGCGTTGGTGTGTTTGGGGCTTAAGTAGTCAAAAGGAAAATAAATAATTTTAACGTTTTATTACGTCAAGAATTATAGTACTTATACCTATCTAAGTTTATTCCAAATGTTGAAATTTGTTCAGCAAGTTTTTAAAATAAATAATTTTTTGCACTTCAGGGATAAACAGCTTTGCATTTTGTATTCCTCATTTTAGCAATAAAAGTTACTTTTCAAATTTAAACAGGGATAAAAAGTAAAGGTAAAGGGACAAAAAGTGACGTTTTAAATAAAGTGAGTAATTGGGACAAAAAGTGACATTTTCAAGTGTGTAATTTATCCCCTTTGATATATTTTTTGGCATTAATATTTATTTATATTTAAATGAAAGACCCCATAGTAAATGTTTTTCTATAGGCTTATGGATTTCTATATAAATAAGATAATTTTGTTTTGAAAATTCTCAGAATTAGTGTTACTTATGTTCCTTTAAATGAAATAAAGCACTTCTATACAAATAATAGTTTTATTTATTTTCATTAACACAATACAATTTTTTTAATGATTGATAAAATGATATAATTTATCAAATAAATGTTAATGTCAATCACAGGTGATGAAACTCAAATAACCTAAGAGTAAAAAAATAATAAAATTATCAGTTAATTGCCACCTTAGAACATTAAACTTCAATGTTCTAAGATTGCCATAGTCTTTAATTAAATGGTCTATCTACGATAGAGGCAGATTTGTTAGTGGCAATTAATAAAAAATTTCATTTGCATCAGCATGTTTTGAATTCCCTGAGCTTACTTTAGATTTTCGCGATGTAAGTATAAGAGCTAATGTAGTTTTTCTTTTTGCGGTTAGCTTCTGTTTTTGTCATATAACTATGAGATACTATATCGGCCCTGCCCTTGCATTTTCCGAAAAAAAGGCCGTAGAGATAATAACTCTCAATTAAGTTAGTGTATAAATTCTTGTCGGCATGAGTAGATTTATTGTTACACATTTTGCGACACTTCGCCCATTATAGTATCTCATAGTTATATGGTTTTTGTCCTTCTCGAATAGAGAAAGTGACCAAAAAAAAGTTGAACAGTCCTATTTTTTTCGCTATTAAAGAAAGAGGAAATAGAAGCTAGCTGAAAAAATAAACACTGTGCATCAAAAATTTGTTAAACAAATATACCCTAACTCTAACTAGAAGCTGTGCAAATGATCTTAAAGAAACAGTACCTATCTATTGTTTTTTTGTTTGAAGGTGAAACCACTGGATTTTACACCAACGGTTAGCACACTGCACCATTTTACTGCCATTATCAGATTTTCTGCAGTACTACCCTTTCACTGCCATATTGCTTGTAATAGCAGATAATTTTGTAATGTTGCACGGGTATCTTCTTCTGGAACAGTTGATGTTGCTCCTGAAATAATTATATACAATTAATTTAAAATTCTACTCACAACTGAATCAATCCAATCCAAAATTGTTATTTTCCTAATGCAGTTACCGAGGGGAAGATCACTCGTATTACCCATATAACATGTACAAATTTTAGATCAGTTGTTACCCCCTTGGCAGTTACTTATGTAATGAAATAACAAAATGCAGTTTTAATTTCGATTTTTCTACAAGTGTTGAAAATGGCATTACAACATATATTAAAAATTATTTCTTTCAAAAATCGCTTGAGGTAAAAAAGCAAGGTAAAAAAACGTTGTTAAATAACTCTAGTTTTTAAGATATAGTATAAAATAAAAAGGCAATATAACTTACAATTTCCATGCACTCTGTTGCTGACTGGATGTTCAATTTCTAAAAATCAAAAATAGTATTTATTTTAGATGCCTAATTGTGGTTTTAGATATCATAAAATGTTTTAGGTTTGTAACTGTAACTGTACTTTATTGTTTTTAAAATTTACATTTTTATACAATATTGTTTTAAGTCTTCAAGTTTTAGTAGCTTTTTAATTTTTTTAAATTTTCGTTCTGTAAATATGTTATTTTATTCTTTATTCAAGTTGGCCCCAGCCTATTTAAAAAAAAATATTTCATCAGTGTTCAGCCAAAATTTATTAAAAAATTCCTGGTGTTTTCCCAGTCTCTTTAGACTTTTTCCCAGCATTATTTTAATCTTTAATATTCACTTTATGCAAGGGCGGACTTAGTCTAAAATCTAGGGGCAGGGTAATCAGATTTGTAGTTGTTGATTTAACTTAATTTTTTTGCCAATAACATGCTTAAAAAAAAGTGGACAGCTGCCCAAGGGGGCTGGGTTGGGGTGAAATCCAGTATCAACATGCTATAATGCTATATGCTGCAGGCACAAATTTTTAGAAAATTGGACTAAAAATACCACTTTTTTACATCTTTGTTGAAAATGTCATAAAAATGCTAAAAAAAACTTGTAAAATATTTTCCAAGTAGGTCAGGAATTAGTTCTTTAAACTCACCAAAGTTGGTTTCAGTAAACATCTGCATTTGGATCTGATAGTAATACGGATGATAATCTTTGAGGGATATTCTATTCTTTCTTCCTTCTGTAAACAAGAATTTTTACACAACCAACAACTCATTCTAGGCAATTTAAAATTTCATCTGGACTTGCACCAAATTATGGGTAGGTGGGGTGCAAAAATAAAACACATTTTGAAATTTCAGCTGATGGATGTTCCATTTTGTGATCTATCTTAAATGTTTCTAAACCTTATTTTCATATTAACAACCATAGACACCAGCTTTTTTTCAGAGGAGGAGTAACAGATTTTTTGGAGGGTTTTCAGGTTTTGTCGTACATGGAGATTTAAAGCTAGAGACTACCCTTCCCGCTTAAAAATCAAACCAGGCTTTTTCTTTGGCTTGATTTTCAATAGATAAAGTAATACTTTTGCTTGATCTTCAGTAAATTTTATTTTCCCAGTGTTTAATTAAGTGTCAATTTTGTGTTATCCTTATGAAAAAGTATTGCCTTTTGTATTTTTTCATAAGGCCTAATACTAAACTGACTAGCAGCTACAGAAACTCCACTACAGAAACTCCAAAGCTATGTGATTTCCCAAAAAAATCTAACCTATAATAGAGAAGTGGGCAGCGGATCTGTCTGCCACACGCAAAGTTCCAGGTTCAAATCCCGGCCACACAGTGGATATTTTGTTTTTGTCCCAAAAACTTTACACTTGGATCTCACTTTGGCAACACTGGGCATTGATCCTAGAATGGATGGAAAAGTCCCAGTAAAAAAAATAAAAAAAAGTTGTTGGTCTTAAATTTTTTTGTAAATTTACATAGTTCTGGATTTTCAAGTAGTCTTTTGGGGTTCGAAAAATTAATATAAGTTAGTTCTTTGCAATACTCTCCTTTTCATGATGGGTTAATCCACTGGCAAAGAACATCTGTCACTGATTGCTTTTCTGATATGTGCATGAACCTAATCCAGCGTGGCAATTAATCACAATGAGAGGCTAATATTTCTGAACCTATGATAATCCAAGGCATTAAAGGGGGTGCAGCTCATCTTGTTCTAGTTTATATGAGTCCTTTCTATTTATGAATTGGAGTTTTTATTTGTAGCATTTGTCCTAAAAAATATATGTAGCCAAGTAGGTCATTATGGGCAGTAGGTAAAATTAGGTGCCACATTGTCCAGTTATTTAGATTTTTAGAAAACAAACATTGCAAATTGTTCTAAACAAACAAAATATATATAGATATTAAAAATCCAGTTTTTAGAACTTGTCTGATTATCTGTCTTTTTTTTTGTTCCAAACTGCATTTTTTGGATTAGACAGTACATACGCTTTTCATCAAAAAATTATGCTTTGATAAGAACTTGCTCAGAATGGGTACTTGCTTACTTCATATGAACTTGAGGTTGAAAATTTTTCTGCTTGGATTTGGTTTGTTTGGTTAGTTAGTTCTTTGCTTTTTAGTTTTGTTGAAACTGAGGATAACTTACTAAAACAACCAAGCTAACTTATTAATCCTAACCAAACCTAGCCAACCCCTTAACCTAACCAAAGCAAACCTAAAAATTTAGTTTTTTAAGCAGTTTAAATCCTCCATAAATCTCTTAGACATTTTGCATTTCATATGTGTACCTACTAGCAATCTAGTATTTTTCTGTGTCATACAGTCTTAAGCTAACTTAGTAAACCTAGCCAACCCCTTAACCTAACCAAAGCAAACCTAAAAATTTGGTTTTTCAAGCAGTTTAGTAAGAAATTAGTATTTTTCTGTGTCATATGGTCTTAAGATTGCCTTTGGCATTATTTCTAGGCACAAATCAAAAAATCATTACCAAAATTTTACATTTTTGTCCAAACTTAAATACGAATATTTTAAGCTAAAAACCTACTCACCATTTTATGCTTTAAGGTATCCAAAGGTAAGTAGCAGGTGTAGATCAGATTTTACTTTATTTCAAAGGACTACAAAGAGTTCCTTATCACACCTACGAACAGGCACTGAAGCACTACGAAAGGACTGCACTAATTTCACTTTTAAATTTTTAGTTTTTTTACTGCAGTTTTAAAACGGGTAAAGAACAGTCGCCCGAAAAAAATAAACAATAAACATAACCTCAAAAATAGTTGTTTGACAACTGTCATTCTAAAAAGTAGGGCTGGGCGAGAGCGAAATTTTCTGCCGATGCTTCGTTGTTTTTTTACGTCGGATAGAGTGCTCTGACCGCTAATAGATAGTACCTAATTATGCAGTATACGGTTTTCTGCCATTTTTGATTTTTTTTGAAAAATTCTTTATGGGGGCACCTTCTAGGGTCCCTAGGACCCCAAATCCGTCTGCGCCGGTTGGTTTTTTTTTTTTTTTTGTTTTTTTTTAATTTTTTTTCACTAAAACAAACCAAACTAACACAGTCCAACCCAACCTAATCCAAACCAACCCAAAACAATTAAAAAAACACTTTACAACCCCCCCTGGGCACCCTTTTTTCTTGTTAAAAAAAAAAAAAAATCGGGCGCAGACGGATTTGGGGTCCTAGGGACCCTAGAAGGTGCCCCCATAAAGAATTTTTCAAAAAAAATCAAAAATGGCAGAAAACCGTATACTGCATAATTACCTTTTTTTATGTTAATTGTGTACTAGGGTTAACTTACCAGAACATTACTCTTAAGGTATTTGCTATCAAAAGTGCCAAACAAACTAACAAAGAAAAGCCTTCTGCATCTTTGGTCTTTTTTATGTGCCTGTATTGAGGAATGTATGGGATCACGCCTCCTATAACCATAGCTCCGGCGCTTATCCATCCTACCACATGACCCACAGTGAGGGACAGTTCGTCCGATATCACCCAATCCATCTTCAACCAGTAATTATATTTTTAAATTAAGGAAAAATTTGGAATCATTTTTCTCTTGACAGTCAACTGATTAAATTTTAGGGTTATGGAGAAAAAAAGAAGTTGACAATTGACAAATGCAATAGCAATTTTTCGTGAGCTTACCATCACAGGTTGTATCAACAAACAAAGGGGTGTGTTACACACAGCGTTGTTCTAACTGCGTGTTCTTTTTGGAAAGGTGCACTACCTTCCTAAATGACAACTGCTTTTGTTACTTCCCTCGCTAAGGGAAGTAATGTAATCATCTAAAAATCGCAGTTCGAGATTTTCATGATCCCCCAAGAATTTTGAGGTTCCGAATAGTGATAAGCACGAATCCAGGCGCCGCGCGCCGCTGTCTATCGGTCGCCTACTTTGTAGCCACTCTAACTCAAAAACCCCTTCACCAATCATAACAAAATTTTACAAAGTGATTTCTTGTGTTTACGCGCAGACCCCCATTGTTTTTAAGCATTCCACTATTACACCCTTCGGATCTACCCCCAAAAAACTTCATCCCTAAAAAAAAATATTTTTTTTTCTTACCGTGTGATACCTCTTTGGAAAGCTTATGGAAATCGTAGTTGAATAGCGCTAAAACTCTTAAAAAATTCAATTTTCTGTGCCATATATCTCGAGTTATGGAACGAAATGTTAAATAAAAAGTAGCTTGAGTTAAGATCCAGGCCACACCCTATTGTTTTATCAAATTTCATATAAATCGGTTTAGCCACTTTTGCGTGATTAATGAACAAAAATCTTAGTTTATCGGTACTATATATATATATATATATATATATATATATATATATATCACATGTAAAACGAAATGTTTTTAGAAACAAAAAAGTCTGAATCTATATATATATTGTTACGTCTCTATATTCCCTATCCATCAATAGATAACTACCGAGATAATTACACATTAGTTGATAATAGGGAATTATTGAAACGCAGTTAGTGCCCGGCACTAATAAGGCCAGGCACTATTTTGACGCTGTTGACAGATACGCATGCGCAAGAACGTCCACATTTAGTGCCGACACTAATAAGATTAGGACCTGCCCTTATTTGTGAAGGAATTATACTGGGCCGTATCTTGGCTGTGTCTAGCCGTATTTGACGTTTTTGACCAGTATTCGCCATTTTTTTACCTTAACCCTACTTTCGGGAATTTTTGTGTTGTGACGGCCAAAAAAGCAAAAATTGGGACAAAATAGTTATATTTTTATGAAATCGGATGACATAGCACAAGAAAATTAAAAAAAGCAAGGCTCAAATACTTCGCTTTACCGATGAAGACAATATTTGTTTACTACGAGAAGTAGTTCAACCAAATCTCTTCAGAACTCTAAATGGTCCTTCTCTCCACCCTCCAGAAAGACCTCTGCTTCCAACACACCACCCATGCTTTTCATCACTCAAAAACAACACAGAATTTCGAAAACAGACAGCATATATTTGTAGGTTAGAAATAAAGTCGTATCGTCACCGTTTTGCTAGAGGCGCGTTCAATACTTCTATAGTTTGCACCTTTTAGAGCCAGGCACAGCCTGTGTTAAGGTCGGCGCTAAGTAGGCACTATCCAGTGCGGCCGTATTTCAATAATTCCCCATTAATTTAAAAGTAAACGTTCTAATCATTATTTGAACATTAAGATTTAACCTTTCTAATGTCAACAAAGCATTATAAAAACAAAACGTACTTTTCGCGAAGAATCATTCGTGCAGTATAGTTCATAAGGCGCGTTTCTGCGAGCTTAACATAGTTACTATTATTTTCTCTTTCTAAATGCATTCGTCTAAGAGACATCCAGTATACTACAACATCACAAAAAATACCCGCCTTTACACCCATCGACCCCGCATATCTGTCAGGGGATAACTATCTCAAAAAGGTAGTTAAATAGCGGGGTCGAAGGGTGTACAGGAGGTATGTTCCTGATATGCTTGGTCTCTCTCAGACGAATGCATTTAGAAAAAGAGAATATTAGTAACTATGTTAAGCTCGCCGAAACGCACCTATGGTCTATAGTTATAAGTCGTAGTGTAGTAAGAGCAACCTAGCTGTAAGCCTTCTACAGCCATTTGAACCAACATATTTAGGGATCACCTAGGATTAGGTGGCGCCTAAATCTAGTTTAGCTTTAGGTTAGGGGAGCGCTAGGGGACCAAAAATGGGCCCCTAGATTTAGAGATCACCTAAGGTAGTTTAGGAGAGTTCTAAATACAAACGAAACTCTTTTCTAATCTAGGCCACCTTATTCTAGATGACCCCTAAATAAGTGAATAAATGAATAAATAAAGTTCGTAGAAAGTGATTTTCTGCGTGTGATAATTTAACTGGCGCTGCGAAAAGGATAGCTACAGCTCTTCTTTATTGGGATACCATTGTAAGAGTTTGATTCTCAAGCCTTTAGTAGCTATTCCTGAGAAAATTGGTTCAGCAAACACAGCAGTAGTGATCCTCCTTTATTGGGTTACCATTATGGTGACGGATCTGACGACGCTGTTTGCAAATTCCTGAAGAAAAACAAGCTAATTTTCCTTCCTGAACCTGAACGCACCAGAAGACACTAAAGAATACAGCCTTCTGCGTAGAAACCTCTACATGGAGATCTCTATCGGATTGCTGCTCTTTGTGTAAGTTTTTGCTGTATCTTGTTAAAAACTTTTTAGTTTAAGTAACTTTTTTTCATGAGTAACGAAAATATTGAAAATTTGACGACAAATTTTCTAAAAAATTTAAAAAAATGGAAGAATTTAAATTATTAGCTTCTTATTTACGCACATTTAACGGAAGAGCAGAACATTTAGAATCTTTTATATTAAAAGTAGATAAGTTTTACGATAAGTTTAGAATACAATATTTAGAATTGTCTGAATACTGTGTATATTCGCGAATTGTAAAAGATACCCAAGATTATTTACTATCTAGACCAGACCTGACCACCTGGCCTAACATTAAAATTGCCTTAAGACAAAAATACAGAGATCCCATGTCTTGATGCAAGAAAATAATTATTTCACAAAAAGTAAAAACGAAAATAACATGGACTTTTTCAACAGATTAAAATTATTTCTAAACCGCGTTGCAAATGCAAATATCAAACAAGCTTTCATTTCGCAAAGTGATTATCAAGCTGTAATCACTTTTATGGCAAACGGTCCACCGAACTTGCAAAGTATCTTAATGCAACAAAATCCTAATAGCGTATTCCTTTGGGACAGTTGGTGCAACACTGAGATATCTCTGTCTCTTGTTTTTACCTAAAACCGCAAAGGACAGAAATATCCGAGTGCTGCACTGAAAGTCTCAATGGAATACGTTATAAGACATTAGATATCGTATACACCCTTTTGACAAATTTTAATGTTCTTGAAGCTTAACTTAAATTTAAAAATCAACACATACACACACGACAATTCAAACATAATCAATCAAATATCATACAACCCGCTAGACTGAACTTTCCACACATATCTTCCCTTCATCAACCTTCGTTTTCTCAAACCCAAAATACATTTTCACAACAACCTAGACCTTATTTTACCCAACAATTAAATCCTAACAGACCCCTACAATCTCAACCTATACCATTTCAACCTCGACCACAGCCTCCAAGACAATTTCCTACAAACTCCCAAGTTTTCTGGAAACCTCATAATGTTTTCCACCAGCAGAATGCCATTCCATCTAGAGACACATCTCAGCCGATGTCCACATCTACCATATTAACACCCAAACAACGCCAAATGCACAATATTGAAATACAAGATGAAAATTCCACTTTCCTTACTTACGAAAAGCTTATTCATACGATAATACAACGTCTCAAGAAACTTTTGAGGACAATAATTATTATTACCCTACACAGAACGAATTCGAAGCCGTTTTTAATAATACCGAGATATAATTCGATGAATCACAAAATTTTTACAAACAACCCTTGACTTAAATAACATTTGTATTGAAACCATCGATGTACTATACGTCGATGATTGAAACCGAATTACCTTATATTTACTCACCTCAAAAACAAATTTCAATTTTAATAGACTCTGGGACTTCTGACTCAATTATAACACCAAAACTTGCAAATCTTTACAGAAATCAAATTTTTGAAGAACCCTTCCAAGTTATAGCTTGTCAACAAAAATACCAAGCAAATAAAAATCTAAATCTGAAACTTTTATCTGGTTTTGGCATTAAAAAAAAAATAAATGAGAATCTTAGATTGGCATAAAAATTTTGACGCACTCATAGGTTCAAGCGATCTAGAAGAATTAAACGCATTATTAAATTATGAAGAGAAAACTAAATAATATTAAAATTTCTTTTGCAAAAGCCTAAAACTAACCCCTTGAAACCCCTATAAAAAGTAACAACAATTTGCTGATCAACCCTGTTGATTATTATAACGGTGACGAAATTTTACCCTCTTTTCAGTTAGAAGATTACGTTTTCCCTGACAGTCTTGTCAAAGTACGAAATGGCCTTCGTTTTCTGCCAAAACCGCACCCAAATATTGAAATTAATTTTATGGAGCGCGTACATGACATCCCACAAGAGCATTTTGATCTTAAAAACCCTCCTAAGTCCTTTCAAAGAAGCGAAGTAGTGTCAACTAAGATTAAGTCACCTATCTGAATTAGAAAAAAACCTTATAACTAAACTTTTACTAATCAAATTAAGCATTTCAACAGAACGACTAATGACCGTCCTACCTATGTAAAATCGTTCCAAATCCAAAAGTTGCTTAATAACAAAATTATAAGACCTTCTATCTCTTCTTATTCTGCCCCTGTTTGGATAGTACCGAAAAAGCATCTGGAATAAAAAATATCGCATAGTAATCGACACCCAGATTGTTGAAGAGACAAATATCCCTCACCCCGCATAGATGAGATCCTAGATAAGTTAGGAAAATGTATATATTTGATAAATCTGAGTTCTTACAACAAGAAGTACAGTTTTTAGGACACGTTATTACCGAAGGCATTAAACCCAATCCAAATAAAATTGAAGCGATAATTAAATATGTCTTACCTAAAACAACAACAGAATTTAAATATTTCCTTCGATTAATTGGCTATTGTATAACATTCATTAGCAATTTTGCAAAAATTATACCTTTTACAAAATGCTTAAGAAAAGATACAAAAATAGATTATTATGTAGAAGCCTTGGAAAAATGCAAAGAATTAATTACTAACTCACCCATATTACAATATCCTGACTATACAAAACCTTTAAAACTAACGTTCAATGTTGCCATAGGTAGTGTTTTGCCTCAAAATGACAAACCTATTGCTTTTTATTCCCGTACTCTTAATACAGCAAAACGTAATTATTCCACAATAGAGAAAGAACTCTTGGCTATTGTTGATTGAACTAAACATTTTAGACCTTATCTTTACGGACAAAAGTTCCTTATCGAAACATACCATAATCCTCTCGTTTGGCTCTCTAAAATAAAAGAAGAAGAAGAAATTTTGAAACAAAGTACAAAAAAGGAAAAGAAAATTATGTAGCTGACGCCCTCTCTCGAATATAAATTAATAACAACGACACCGAATCTATTGCCCCTAGCGTAGGTAACGTTGTTGTCAATGCAAATGCCTTTATTAATACCGCAAATCACCCATCTCTGAACAGCCGTTAAATTTTGCACAAAATCGCCTAGTCATTGATTACGGAAAATCCTATTATTGTACTCATAGTAAACCTTTCAATAAAAATCACTACTCCTTTATCATCCAAAAAGAAAGCGAAATAGAAAATTTAAATAGGATACTAATAGAAATTATACGTCCCGACACTAATTTTGTCATATTCATCCCCAAAGAAGAATTAAAACAAATATTTCAAAGTATTGTAAATTGCCAGTTAAACCCCACAGTCAAATTAGTATTTGCGACTAAATACCTTGAGGTCACACGGAACAACAAAAAAAAATAATCGAAATTTATCACTCTAAAAATCATAATGGTATATAAACGAAACATATCAAACTTTAAAAGAAAAATATTACTGGCCTAAAATGCGTGATAAAATACATGAATACATAAATCAGTGTTGCCTTCAAGCCAAATGCCAAATATGAAAGAAACCCTTATCACATAAGCTACCTTGCTAAGTGAAAAACCTTTCAAAACTCTTTTTCTTGATACCTTTTCAACACAAAATTGCAACTTTTTAACCATCATTGATTCATTGTCAAAATATGATAAAAATGGCGTAACTAATTATTTCTCACATCACAATAGCCCAGAGAAAATAGTAATGGACTCTGGACTAGAATTCAAAACAAAACAGTGCAAGAGTATTGTAAACTTTTTAACATCGAAAGTCACTATACTGCCCCATACAACCCTACCTCTAAGAGCTTCGTTCAAAGGTTACATTCCACCCTTATTGAAAAATTAATAATTTTAAAAGTACAAAATCCTTACGAAAGCATCCCTAATTTAATGAACTCTGCCATTTTAATCTATGATCAAAGCAAACATTCGACTACCGGTTTTACACTGTTCAATCTTATTTACGGCCCATACATGAACGAACCCTTAATTAAACATGACTTAACCGTCTATGAGCAATACAATAAAAAACGTAAAAATGAAGTTTTTCCCTTTTTAAATAACGTTTATCAAAAGACGCTTCAAAAACAACAACAAAATACGGAAAAACGAAACAAGAAAACCAACCAAATTCAGAATTGGCCGAAGATCAAATAATATATAAAAAAAAACAAGTTAAAACCAGCAAACTCAACCTTAAATACATCCCTATAAAAACTGATAAAATCCTAATCAGAAAAACTCAAAATAGACAAAAAACACAAATTCATATTAGGAATATAAAAAGAGTTAGAAAAAAAAACTAAAGAAAATAATTCTTTACAGGAGCATCCTGACCCTCCTAACGACTCACAACCAGGCCCTTCAGGTTCATGAAATTACGACGAGTTATTATAACGAAAAAATTGATCAGGCATACTAGGCATACTAGGTATTTGATCATAATCATAAAACTATTATTCATTTTAACCTTACTGAAATTAAATTTACACTCGCTCAATTGACTGCAATAAATCAGATAATCCTGCAGTCAGTTATCTCTCAAAAACTAACTATTTTTCAAAGTAAACTAAATCATCTAAGTAATCTCTTGTATGATAATTATGATATTATAGTATTACCTCAATTCAAAAAAACGAAAGACACAAAAGAGGACTTTTCTTGGATCAGGTATAAAATTCATTATAGGCAATCCAGACAATACTGATCTAGAACTGATAAATAAAAATATCAACATTTTAAAAGGCAATGAGCATAAAACAATTCAGAAAATAAACGACTTTTCATCTTATGCAGGCAACATTACTCATACATTCAATCATGCTATACAATCCATCAACACCAACGCTTTACGCAACACAACGAATTTGTGATGATAAACATTGAAATTCAATTACTTTTCAGTCTTCTTAATCAGCAAACGCATTTAGAAAATTTGCACAATTACCTAGAAAAAATATTGCGAACCATTTCTTTCGCACACACACACGAAACCGTTAATTTGAAGTTATTTTCAACACAGCAAATTAAGGAAATTTGGTCATTTTTGCAACAACTTTATGACGATAAACTTTTATGGCATCTTTCGGAACTAACCCTAGTATGTAAGTCTGGAATTGTTTTTTATAACGACATGATTATATTGTTCTTAAGATACCTATTTTTAGTAACCAAAAATGTAATTTCGAATTTATTTATCTTTTACCTAACGAGCAGAACCAATTACTAATTATACCTAGTAAATATTATTGTTCCTTATGGTACTCAAAATGTAGTGAAATTTGAAGAAAATCTTTAAATTTAAAAATTGCACATCAGTCTTAGTTCAAAATGACCACGAAATTTCTCTTTTAACTTATAAAAATAATCTTTTATTGTGCTCCAAACAAACCCATAAAGTTTATGAAAATTGTCAACAATTTAAGAAATTTAGAACGCCTAAATGTGCGCTAATTATTAGCAATTGCAAAATTATTTTTCGAAACCAAAAGTACTTAACAAAAAGAAACTTTCGCAACATGTTGAAAACTTTGTAACTTTTGAAAAAATTAACAAATATGTTCATGAGGACATGAGTAAGGGGGGAGATGTTACGTCTCTACATTCCCTATCCATTAATAGATAATTACCGAGATAAGTACATATTAGTTGATATTAATTTAAAAGTAAACGTTCTAATCATTATTTGAACATTAAGAATCAGCCTTTCTAATGTAAACAAAGCATTATAAAAACGACTGTACTTTTCCCGAAGAATCATTCTTGCAGTATAGTTCATATATAGTCTATAGTTAGAAGTCGTAGTAGTAAGAGCAACCTAGCTGTAAGCCTTTTAGTCATAAATAAAGTTTTTAAAAAGTGATTTTCTGCGTGTGATAATTTAACTATATATATATATATATATATATATATACATTTTCTTCCGTCATTATATGATACCCTATATGTAAACAAATATTTATTTTATTTATAAACATCTATAATTTAAAAAAGCAAATTTACTAAAAGAGAAAAATTTTGGATTTTTGTTAAAATTCTCTTCTTTATTATTAACTTCACCATGGATATTAAGAATTTATTCCTCATTTTGTTACTCTATATTTTAGTTTAAAAATCATGTTATACTCATAAATTACATGATTACATTGGTAAGAAAAAAGCAAAACAAAAACCAAAAAATATAATCATCAAAATAAGCTCACTCAAGTTTGCCCCCCCCCCCCCAGTCATCGTTTAAAAAAAAATAATGCCACAATTTTGCACACTGTGGCCCAGACGATAACTTTTAGGTCATTCGCGCATAATTTTGCATACATAATTTCAAATTTTGCATACATAATTTCAAATTTTGCATAACCCCCAGGAGCCCTCCATTAGTGTTTTTGTGTAACCAGAGAACCCCCTCCAAGACGATATGTTTTGAAAATTTTTATTGTGTATGGAATGAAGGATCTAATTTTGCACGATTTTGTACATATATTTTGAAACTCTGCTGGGTTCTCGAGTAACCAAGTAAGCCATCCACATACGAATTTTGCACAATTTTTTAGACCAATTTTTAAATTTTGCCAACCCCCTAAGAACTCGGTTACTTATTGAGAACCCTCCCGTGAGTTTCTGAGAGGTTAAAAAAGTTTTAAGCATGTGTGCGAAATTATGCAAAATTAAATCTTTTGAATAATATAAAAATTAAAAAATATATATTGCCTGAAGAGGCTATCCCGGCTACTTGAAAACCCTCCTGCGGTGTAAATTGTGCAAAATTGGATCTTTAAATTTGGGACATACGACTTTCAAACTATATCGTCTGGGGCTTAGATTAAAAAGAGACAAGATATCTGGTCCAACGAAAACTCCTTGGAAATAATAACCACTGTTTATTTACAAATAAAATCAAAACAAAACAAAGCTGAGAAAAATCGTTTATTTTTCTATCCTTTTAAACGACGTTAGAACGATAGGGATAGAGAATTCTGTGTCAACCACTTTAGGTCGTGATTGGTTTGTGGGTGGGGAAAGTCGGCAGAGCGCAGACGGTCGGATGATATTTTTATTGACATAAGCTTTTTCGTGTTATTTATTTTGAAATTTTAGGAAGTTTTAAGCAGTTTGGAAGTCTTTCTAAAACCACATTTTGTCAAAAAACATTTATAGTGTGTTTTTTTACCAGTAGGAGAATATTTCAGTGCATTTAAAGTGATATTTTGGAACAAATCGTCCAATGTTTTGAAAACAAAGGGGGAGCAAGTGAAATCAGTCAGTGGCGGTACATGCTGGTGGGTACACAGAAAATAAAAAAAGTTTATGAAATATACCTAAAATAGTAGATCCTTAGATTAAATTATCAACCAACACGTTTTTTTTTATTTTCAAAATTTAAAATACTTTTGATGGAGTAGTTAATGCGTTAATGATATTTTCGAAGGATTTTGTAAGGTTTTTGCTGAGGTTTTTTTTATAAAGACGATAAAATAAAACATACTTTTGATGAAGTAGTTAATGCGCAAATAAGATATTTTCGAAGGTTTTTTTTATAAAGAATATAATAATAAAGTCTGTTTGAGAACCGCTGTTTTTCGTTTGAAAACTTCTGTTTTCTATATTGAGAAAGTAATTAATTTTAATTTTATTTTGTTGGTAATCAATTTTGACCACTTTTGTCACCTGCTCAATATAATTCAGGAAACCCGCGAAAATAAATTCACGCTTAGGCTTTATGTCGCGAAGAAAGAAGACTCATTGCTGCAACAACCGGGCTCCACGTTTTGTGACAAAGATCGACAAATATTCGACTTATCCCTGCTGATTTCTATCCAGGTAAGTCTGAGCGTCGATCCGTCGAGGTTCAGGGGAATTTTCGGTATTTTTTTCATCTCTGGGACCCATCATTTATTGGTCCTTCAGAGTCGTATGCTTGGAAAAGCCCGTGGAAAATAGTAATTTGCCATTTGTTTTAATATTTTTTGCAGCAATCAACTTTCCTCGTAACGTTTTTTTTTTCTAGGTTTTTTTGCGCGCGGTATATGCTCCGCCTCTTGACTCCGCCTCCAATTAATTTTGTTTTGTTGGCCGCTCCATAGAAAAATTGGTTTGATAGTCACGTTTCTTTGATTGTTTATGAAACCAAAATTTGACCTGTATGATTTTGACAAGTTAAACTCAAATTATCGCGGAATATTTTGTTTATTTTTTGATATATTTCGCGTTTATCGCACCCTTTGCCGCAAGTTTTAGTACCTTTTTTCGCGCTTTTACGACTACTTAGAGAAGCCTTCGGCCTATCCTATCCGATTTTTTCTACGAAAATGTTGGTATATTTCCCTAAATTTAGTCCGATGTGTTGTAGTGACTTGGCTGGTTTTTTCCGATTAAATTTAATTAAGGCAAACTTAAAAAGTAAAAGCCATGTCAAACACGGCGCAAGCAGCCCAAAGTGATCCCTTAAAACAAAATGCATATAAAACTCGTTTTGAAGATTAGATTAGAGTTATTAGCTTAGCCCTTACTGAAAAACCACAAGAAGAGCAAGAATCTTATGTTGAGGAGTTTGATGATATGAAATACTCAATAAAAACAATTTTTCCTGAACTTTTTCCCGACTCAAACTCCTACCCCCCCCCCCCCAAACTTGAATCAATCCCTAGTAGTCCCTATAGTTTGTAAAAAAATACAAAAGAAAACATATTTCATAGAAATAAACAATGACAAAATCGTACTTTGTAAAAATCGAACTTCGGAGAAATTATACATCGCAGAAATCGTAAAACAGAAAAACCATAAAATGTAAAAATTGGTAAGGCGAAAATCTGTTCTGTGCCTGACAGCTGTTTATATGTGCCCTTAAAATAAGAAAGGTTGTAGATCAAGTTATTTTTTTTCTAAACCAACCCGACTTCTCCCTTAACTTAAAAAAACTTAAACCAACCCAGATCAATCCAAAATACTTAAAAAGCAACCGAAACCAACCCACCACTTCTTGAAATTTAGCATAAAAAAAATGTCTTTTCTACGCCCTTTCTTATTCTAAGCTCGCACGCAAACACCTGTCAGGCAGAGAACAGAGATTTCGCCTTACCAATTTTTACATTTTACGGTTTCTCTGTTTTACGATTTCTTTGATGTACTTTTCTCCAAAGTTCGATTTCTACAAAATACGATTTTGCCAAAGTTTGTTTCTATAAATAACGATTACTGCATTTTACTTTTCTTTATTTTATGGGAACCCATCCCTAGTAGTCCCCGATCGCGGTTTAGAGATCCAACGAATAACTGTTCCCTCCTTTGATGGTGATTTGAAAAAATGACCAACTTTTTTCGATATGTTTCGAAGCTTGGTGCACGAAAAAGCTGATGAGTGAAATAGCAAAGTTCTAAGCCTTGAATACCGCTCTTGTTGGAGATGCGGTCAGTGTCATTCGCAATATAGCCTTAACAGCAGATAACTATCGTGTAGCATATGATGCTGTCCTACGTAGATTTAATAACAAAAGGCTTCTTGTCGCGAACTATTGGTCTGCGATTTACCAAGCCCCTCAGGCAAAATGTAATAATTCTCATGACTTGAGATTATTGTTAACCAACTTCCGTGAAAACTTAGAGGCTTTATCCATTTATGACGATGTTGATTTGTTGGATTTCATAAAAATTAATTTACTTTTGCAAAAGATTGACCCCTCTTTAAAAACAAGATTTGAAATTGATACTAGCCAGAAACATATCCCTTTGTTTAAAAGACCTTTTTAAATTTTTATAAAAAAAACTGTCGTGCTTTAGAGAACAAAGAGGGCGTTCAAAAAAGAACAAATAGACCTGTTAATGTATTTTCTACTCAATCTGAAAAACCATCCAACCCGTGTGTATGTTGTAAACAGACTTTTCATCCCATAGTAAAATGCAACAAGTTTTTAGAATTAGAAATTTCTGAAAGGCATGCTCTTTGTAAAACGCGAACGTCTCGGTTTTAACTGTTTTGCACGATCACACTCAATGCCCCAATGTAATTCCACTAGTGACTGCCGGGTGTGCTCAGGTCGTCATCATACGCTTCTCCATTTTGTTAGGTCTTCACCCCAGGGAAATGATACCCCCTCCTCGGGTAGTCATACCAACCCCCCTCGTAGTGCGATGTCTACCTCAACCAGCCCTTCAAGTGTTGTGAATAATGTTTCACCTCAAAATAAATCTGTGCTATTTGCCACCGCCCAAGTATTAGACACCAATTTTAAAAATAAATTTGTACCTACTCTTTAGAGCTCTGTTTGATTGTGCTAGCGAGGCTAGCTTCCTCACTGTGTCGTGTGCTGAAAAATTAAATATTCCAGTCAAATCCAATAGTACCCCTATCCAAGGTATAAACAACATGGTTTCTTGTGTATCTCATGGAAATGTAAATTTAACGATAACATATATCCTGAGAGTTCTTTTCAGTGTGAAGCTATTGTTATACCTAAGATTTGTGGAAGCATTCCCAACTGTCTTGTAGAATATAATCCAGTGCAGTATCCTATCTAAAAGGGTTGGACTTAGCAGATCTAGATTTTGGAATTCTCACTGATATTGACCTTTCAATAGGAGTTGTTCAGTCAGATGCTTGTTCCAGGATTTCAAAAAGGACAAAATGGTGGTCCCTCTCATCCTGTTACCTTGTTGACTTCCACCCCTCCACTTGAAAATGTTACGTTGGATGACACCCTTAAAAGGTTTTGGGAGCTAGAATGCACCCCCAAGATATTCCGTTATCGTGTGATGACACCTTATGTGAAGAAATATTTTCAACTACAAGGAACCAAAACAAGAATTGGGAGATTCTTATACTCAAGCCTTACGTAGGTTTCATTTAATGGAGGCTCGTTTATTAAAGAACCCTGAGTTATATGTTGCTTATAAGGATTTTCTACTAGACTACCGTGACCAGGGCCACATGCATTTAGAAACATCTCCCTCTTCTCATTCATATTATATTACTCACCATGCAGTGTTGCTGGTGATTTGACAAAAAACCGTGTTGTTTTTGATGCCTCGGCAAAGAGCTCCAACAGTTTAATTCTTAATTCAATTTTGTTTGTGGGCCCCAAACTTCAACGAGATATTGTTAGCATTCTGCTTTCCTTCCGATTGTACAAATGTTGTTTTTTCTGCGGACATTCGCCAGATGTACCGTCAAATTAACATAGTCCGAGCTGATGTTTGCTACCAAAAGATTTTATGGCATTCCGACTCGTCTCAAGACATCCAAGAGTATTCTTTGCAGACAGTTACATATGGTGTAAGTTCAAGTCCATATTTAGCAATACGTACTCTTCACCAGCTTGTAAGGGACCATGGGGATGATTTTCCTTTGGAGAGTAAAATTCTTACTGGAACAACTTATGTTGATGATACTATAGGATTAGCCAATTCCATAGATCAGGCCCTGGAAACTCAACACCAACTCATTTCATTACTGAAGCTTGGCTGTTTTGAACTTCGGAAATTGACTAGCAACCAGCCAGAATTATTGTCCTCTGTTTCTGCTAGCCACCAGCAGTCTGTTTCATTTGATGATAAGGAATCTAATACCTTAAAAATTCTAGGTCTGATATGGTGTCCAAAAACTGACTCATTCTGCTACTCTGTGACACCTATTAACCGTCCTTGCACCAAGCGTAACATTCTCTCTGAGATTGGCAAGATTTATGACCCCTTTTTTTTAACTTCGTTGTCCTTTTGGCTAAATGTTTAATGCAACGTTTGTGGGTGCAAGGGCTTTCCTGGGATGCTACCCCTTCGAGTGATATTATTGCACAGTGGCAACTTTATGTATCTCAGTTACCTATGTTGTCTGATATATCTATTCCTTGTTATATTTTCCAACCAAGTTCTATCACTACAGAAATCCATGATTTTGTGATGCCTCGATGATTGCCTATGGTGGAGCTGTTTACCTGCGACAAGTAGGCCCTGATGGAAATATTTCTGTAGGACTGATGCCTCCAAAAAATAGAGTTTGCCTCTTAAAAACAATTTCTATTCCCCAGTTGGAATTGTGTGCTGCTTTGCTGTTGTTAGAGCTCATGGAATTTTTAATTGTTGGTACCATATTAATGGAGTAGAAAACCCTGCAGATTGTTTATCTAGAAGTTTACTTCCTACCCAATTGATTAACCATCCCTTGTGGTTTACTGGCCCTTAGTGGTTAGCCTCGCCTATTAATGTATGGCCTATTTTGAATAATTTGGACTTAAATGATGAAGAAATTCCCCCGGAAGAAAATCGCCTCGTTTTTTTTACAGTGAATCCTCCTAACGAGGTGCAAGTCCTGCTTAACCAATTTTCCTCTCTGCGCAAACTTCAGGGAATTGTGGCCTATTTAAGAGTTTGGCGAATAAAAAAGGATTATTATTAGACCTGTTCAGCAGGAGATGTTTTCTGAGGATTTAAAAAAACTTGGTAAAGGTGAGCATTGCTCAAAACCACTCCGAAAAATAGCTCCTTTTTTGGACCCCCAGGGAGTTCTCAGGGTGGGCGGACGATTACGTCACACCGACCTTGCCTATGAAGCTAAGCACCCGATGTTATTACCACGTGATCATCCACTAACCGGTCTGATTATTGAAAAATTCCACTGCGACGCCGCCTTTTAGAGTTTATCCTTGCCCAGTTCAGGATTTTATCAGTTAAGCGAGTCATCCATAGTGTTGTATCAAAATGTTTCCGATATGCCAGAACTAACCCCAAGCCATATAGTCCGTTTATGGGTGATCTACTCAAAACGAGAATGTCAAGGTCGATTTATTGGGACCTTTCTTTATTACTTTAGTAAAGAGGCGGGAATCAAAAGTCAAAAAGCCTATGGGTGTATTTTCGTTTGTTTCCCCACAAAAGCTATCCATTTAAAAGCAGTCTCTGATCTTTCGACTGACGCCTTTCTAGCATTCCATTTTCGCATTTCCGTCGATTTGTAGGTAGGCGTAGCCGTTGTGTTGCCCTTTACAGTGACTGTGGGACCAATTTTGTTGGGAGACAATCTCCTTGTATCTTATTGTCGTCAAGCGGCAGAATCATTGACTATAAAATGGTGCTTCAACCCCCCCGCTGCTCCCCACTTTGGCGACCTTCACGAGTCCGGAATAAAATTGACAAAAACTCATCTAAAACGAATTGTCGGCACACAAATTTTGACGTTCGAAAAGTTGACCACGGTGTTCGTCCAAATCGAATCTGTTTTGAACTCCCAGCCCTTGTGCAGTACTAGTCCAGATCCCCCCCCCCCCATTTTCTGACTTTGGAGACGTTGACCGCTCCTCCGGACGAGGATCTTACCAATGTTAGACTAAATAGGTTAACCCGCTGGCAGCTTGTTCAGCAACTGCAACAACATTTTTGGCGCCGTTGGCATATGGAATATTTACAAACTCTCCGACAAAGATTAAAATGGAGTACCCCCGACAACCCCCTCGAAGTGGGCACCCTGGTAGTCTTAAAAGACGAAAACCTCCTGCTCCTACGCTGGACGGTCGGTAGAATCACAAAGATTTACCGCAGCCCTGACCAAGTTGCTCGTATCGTGCAAATTCGTATAGAAAAGGGTCTTCTTGATAGGCCGCTCGTAAAGGTTTGTCCTTTGCCCAGACAATAGTAACAAAACCAATTTTTCTATTTGTGAGTCCCGTCATTTAAAAAAAAATCGGTATGTTGTCCTATTGTCTAAGATAAAGCCTGTTTGCTGCAAGAAAGCAAAGATTTTTTTTTTTTTTGGTACAAAATTAATTTTTTCCTTGGTACTTTAAATAAGTTATAAAAATTTGGGAATTTTTATAGGTGGTCGGAATGTTTGAGAACCGCTGTTTTTCGTTTGAGAACTTTTGTTTTCTATTTAGGGAAAGTAATTTTAATTTTATTTTGTTGGTAATCAAAATTGATCAATCATTCAAAATTGATTGGTGGTGTGTTGCGATTTCACGAACTGTGACTTTGTCACTGTTACTCGTCTGTCGCAGTCACGGTCTGCTCCAGTCCGAACAAAATAGCAGTGACATTTTGTCACAGGCTGTCACTCTATTGTCGCACATCTCCGAAACTCGCGATGCGGTTAGCGTCGCAGCATAAGCATAAAGTCGCGATCGCGAAACTGCTTTTTCCCGCGCCGCCGCCCCCGCTGAAAACGTGACCAGGACTTAGGCTGCGTCTCGAGGTAGAGAAAATTTTTGCTTTTGCGATTTTGGTGTAGCATTTACATGTTCTGTGTAACCTGCTCCAAAAAATTACTATTGTTTGTCACCGTGACACAACTGGAGCAGTAACGTCTTGTCACTGCTTAACTGAAATCGCGGGTTGGCCCATCCTAAATTTGATTACCAACAAAATAAAATTAAAATTACTTTCCCAAAATAGAAAACAGAAGTTCTCAAACGAAAAACAACGGTTCTCAAACCTTTCGCCCACCTATAAAAATTCCCAAATTTTTATAACTTATTTAAGTTACCAAAAAAAAATAAATGAATTATGTACCAAAAAAATAAATTCTTTGCTTTCTTGCTGCAAACAAGCTTTACCTTAGACAATAGGACAACATACCGAATTTTTTAAAAATGACGGGACTCACAAATAGAAAAATTGGTTTTATTACTATTGCCTGGGAAAAGGACAAACCTTTACGAGGGGCCTATCAAGAAGACCCTTTTCTGTACGAATTTGCACGATACGATCAACTTGGTCAGGGCTGCGGTAAATCTTTGTGATTTTACCGACCGTCCAGCGTAGGGGCAGGAGGTTTTCGTCTTTTAAGACTACCAGGGTGCCCACTTCGGGGGGGTTGTCAGGGGTATTCCATTTTAATCTTTGTCGGAGAGTTTGTAAATATTCCATATGCCAACGGCGCCAAAAATGTTGCTGAACAAGGTGCCAGCGGGATAACCTATTTAGTCTAGCATTGGTAAGATCCTTGTCTGGAGGACTTTTAATAGACGAAAACAGGAGACGCGGACATATTGTTGGTCTCGTAGCTGTTATGGAAGAGGGCGACTTGGTGGTACCGTTCTGGCGGGCTTTGTAGCTCACGTGACCGCTGCATCCCTTCCAACCTGTTATCATGCCATTGGCGACACCTACTCAGTCCGATACTATCGTGGCATTGTAACGAAACTCTCTGGGTTCTTTTTTTAATTAGGTTAAATGAGACTACGGCTTTTGAATAATTAAGATTTTTATTGCCAAAAAGTGTTGAAGTTTGTATCCGCCATCAAATAGACCTAGTGTCCTGAAATTAACCTCACCAGCTAGTGCCCTGAAATTAACCTCACAAGCTAGTGCCTTGAAATTAACCTCACAAGCTAGTCCCTGAAATTTATCTGACAAGCTAGTGCCCTGAAATAATCCTGACAAGATAACCTATTTTACTGACAATTTGCGCTTCTGAATTGACGTAAGTATCTTCTAATCTTTTCCAAAAAAAAAATCTTAATCTTCT
This sequence comes from Oxystoma pomonae, assembly GCA_963921995.1. Taxonomy (NCBI): domain Eukaryota; kingdom Metazoa; phylum Arthropoda; class Insecta; order Coleoptera; family Brentidae; genus Oxystoma; species Oxystoma pomonae. The sequence continues at coordinate 70,708,775 of OY998166.1, read as the reverse complement.
GTTTGCAACCAAGTAAACAATATTTTGTTTAAACTAACGAAGTCGTTTTTAGTATCTTTCAAAGGTCAATCATCCATTAATGATAACAAAGTTCACTAAATCAAAATGAACGCCAAAACAAAGTGGCGGTCACTAAATTAAAATGATGTTCCTAGTTGACCTATTACTAACGAGGCATTCTTACTGCGCATTATCAACCATTAGAATAAAGTCATAATACATAGAACACTAAATTTATTTTACACATCAAAAGCTAACAATAAATTATAACATTTTATCAACTGTAAAACGAAACCGTTACAGCATGAATGGTTGGGTCAGAATGCAGTGGCGTCGCTTGTTCTCTGGATGACACAATTACTTTTTTATTTCTTGTCCGCTGGATTTTCGTTTGGATTTTTATAAACTGCAAATCTTGACATCAGTTCTTAAATTCTGAAGTCTTGGCTTTCCAAAATGGTAAAGTTTTTCAAATTGGACAAAAACTTACCCAATATTTACACTTTCGCTTACTCGGTCGTCTGTAAGGGGAAACACCGAGTAAGAAAACCGTGAAGAATATGGACGAAATATTAGTTATTTTTTTCCAAGGTCTTTTGCTAACGCTACCAGGTAGAAAAGGACATATAAGGACAATAAACTGGTTGGCCAACAAAAAAATTACGAAAGCGATGGCCGCTACGTGCACAGGCATCATGTTTTGTTAGGTAATTTTTATTTTAGATTATACAAAATAGCTATATCTTGAAAAAAGCCCTGAAAAGGATCCACATAGGATTTTTTAAGAGAAAATAGGTTGAAGATGAAAAAAACCTAAAACAAATTTTAGAAGGTTTGTGGCCACCCTGGTTTTTAGTTAATGCTGACGTACTGAGTAAAACGTTTTAATTATGTAACAATGGCTTTTATTAAAAAGAAAAATAACCAAAAATCACATAACACAACCACAATAAAAAGCAAAACCACAATCGCCTGAAATCCCACTACATAAAATGTTTATAATATAATATAATATAATATAATATAATATAATCTTCCCACTTATTTTCCATAAAAATAAATTAGAAAAAAATTATCTATCCCTATAATTATATAGATTTAATTAAAGTTCTACTTAAAATTATAATACCTAAAACTAACAATTACACTAACCCAACTCAACGATCTTTGATATAGGTACGATCGTTTGTCATTTGTGTACAGATTACCTTGAATGCGGTTTTTTACATTAGCAACCCTTTAAACTAATAATAACTACCAGTCACAACCTAAACAATAAAACCAAAAATACAATTATCTCATGAAAAATTGCTTTTAATGTCATAAGAAAGTTCCTGATACAGGATAAGTTGATTTATAGGTTACCTATTAAGAGAAACATACAATAAAAACAGTTAAAAAGTCAGTTTCATGGAGTAAGTATAAAAGGATGACACAAAAATATAAATAAGTAGCTTGAAAACCCCCTTTTTTATTCCTTATTATGTACTTTACTTATTAAGTTTTTACAAAGAACGTATAAAAAAATAGCAGCATGTGAATAGAAAAAATGCTAACCTGCTACAAAATAACGCTGTCACGCGATACTACAAAATAGTACCCAAAATCGCGCCAGAATTGAACGTATTCCTTGATCAAGCCTTAGTTCTCAAACAAAAATAAAGATGATCCTGACACGTGACCAAACCCGGTGATTTAATAACTAACATTTTCTAAATAACACGTCAACAACAAACCCGAACTTTTGGCACTTTTAAGAAAAACTTTTTTTCGGGTAGGTAAGGATTCCCTTCTTTTTGCTTTATTTGAGTGGGTAAGGGTTAAAGACAATACCTTGAACGCTATTTTGTGGCGGCGCTATTTTGTAGCAACGCTTATTTGACGGGTATATTTTTTGTAGCGTACCATTCTGATATAGTGCCTAAAATGGATAGCTTTAAAATTTCAGAAGTCTGTAATAAACGCTGCAAAAAGATTTGATACTAATAGAAATTAAAAAAAACATATAATATATATTGTTTTGTGTTAAATATTCTTCTAAAAAAAGATGGTAAAAGCCATGGTCTAGTGGCATTTAAAACGAAGATTAAATTTAGCAATTTGTCAAAATAGTTCGTACTTTGACTAGATTCATTCGGTTCTCAAAGAAATAGCTACACTATACAATGTACATAAAAATCGATAGGGGGATGACATTATATAGGTACATATTCATTTTGTATAATTCAATGTTATTTTTTATGTGGCAGAGTTAAAAAATTCTCAGTTAAACATCTTTTTCCGAAGTTTTATTCTTAGATTAATAGTAGAAAATAATAAATAATCCGCGGACCAAAAATCCACCCATTGAAATATATATATATATATATATATATAATCAAATAATAACTGTGGGTCATTACTCATTGGGCATTACAAACACACAAAACTTAGGCACACAGAAAAAAGGTCAATCGCATGACTCCTCATAACATACATTGTAGTGACCCTCCCATTATAGTATCTCATAGTTATATGAAATGATGATATTATATGAAGAAAAAGTACGAAAAACGCGTCAAAAAGTCACACCCCCCTTGTATTTAGCTTAATAATTTTCGCTATACTATCTTCCGCTGAGGAACTAAACCAATGAAAATCCCTCTTCTCACAAATAGTTTTTACGAATTACGACCAGGGGTAACGTCCGCCAAAGATAGTAAAAAGTAGGGGATAGTAGGTTTAGTTTTACTATGTTGAAAACTCTGTGCCGTTTTTTTTAAATAAGAATTTCCTATTTCAATATCCCTTACGACTAGACCACCATTATTCTTACCTCATATAATTATAAGCTACATAAAGATGCTAGAAACTCGTCCCACATCGATGTTACCATGACTTCGAATAACTACCTACGATCTGAGTCTGCGCGAGTTTGTAACGTCCGCCTACCTCATTTTTCTGGTCACTTCACGCTTTTTAACATAACAGGGCCATTATAGTCTTGGCCTAACAGTTACAAGGCAGTTTTTTAACACCTAACTCTACACAATTAAACTCTAATCAGACTATTGTTAATTTTTTCATAAATATCACTAGTGAGCAACTCGTATTGACCACTTTGACTTAAATAGTAGATTTTGTCCTCAGTTTTGGAAGGATCAAACCCGTCTTTTTGGAGCTCGTTCTTTTTCAGTTTGTAGGTGCCTGAAAAGATAATGGGATTCCTTAATTTTTCAAATCGTTTTCAGAAAGTTTTTTGGTTTGTTTTATTTCAATCAACTATTAACAGTACGTAGGATGATGGTTTAATAATTTTTTTTTATGCAATCCACCATCCATCCCTTTCTTGGAGGTTTTCAGAACACTCATTTACGTAAAAAAACACAACTCACTTAAAAGTTGAATGTTCGCAAAAACGTCTCGGAAGAAGTTCATTACAAAGTTAAAAATACGATTTATTAGCCAACCCAACTCAACCAAAAACGACAGTTGCACCAAACATTTGACAAGCGGCCGAATTGAATCGACACCTGGGCCCGAATTCTTGATTTGCAAGTAGGGGAAAATGGTGCAGGCACCGGATATTAACATTATTTTTTTTAGTTTACTCAATAAATGAATTTGAAGACGATATTTATATTTTCACTTGATAAAAATTCTAACCGATGCCTCCGATATTTAATAGGTCTTCCATCTACTCGCGTTTTAGTGAGCTTTGAACGTATGTGGCGGCCATTTTGACAATTAACTAATGTAATAACTATCAACAGTGTCAAAAATGGCGGCTGCATACGTGTAACAGGGTACCAAAACGGAAGGTGTTGGCTGGCCTCCATGTCGGAGCAACGCCGTTCTCAACTAAAAAGCCAGTTAACTCTTATCTCTTCAGTGCCCTTATAACCAAATTGACAGGTAAAACATGGATTTTCTGTCAGTTGGGTGTCAATATGACCTCTATAGTAGGCTAAAGGATACTAAATCGAAAAAGAGTTAACTGGCTTTTTAGTTAAACAGGTGTTGGTCGGAGGTATCGCTCTAACTTGTTACAAAAGCAACAGTGCGCTGATTTTTGTATTAAGGCCACTGATCTCGGAACAGTGAGCTGAATTCTATATTAAAGCCTCGCTGATCTCGAAACGCGCGTCTCGAGATCAGAGGCCTCAATACAGAATTCAGCTCACTGTGAGTGTCCTTTATCTGTATGATGATGAGTCTGAGCTTTAGTGTGCTTAAATAACAGCTAGTTACACTGTTTTAAAAAAATAACATTTTGCTGCCTATGTACGCATTTTATGGGCAAGTTAGTGGATTTCTTGGATAAAAAAATACAATTTTTGACACGTTTTGAATGCCGCTCATAAAAAATAGTAATAAACCAAAAAAGTTTTGTCATTTAATGTAATTACCCCTCCTACACCACAGCACATTTATAGTTGTGTCACTCTTAATGATTGGGTGCCGAATATTTTGCGCTATAAGTTGATGCGTTTTTAGGTCAAATAACAAAACAAAAAAAGACGTAGCTCCTCAGTATGCCAAAACAAAACTTACTGCAACCAAGAACTCCTCAAATCTTACTTTATATATTTGAGGTAACAGACATCAGACAGAACATATTTGCAAAAAATACAAAAAATCTCAGCTGGCTTGTAAATTGGCAAAGTAATAATACATACATATTTTCACTTACCCGTTAGGTCTATACTGGTCAATATCCTGACAAAAATCGGCCTGGCGTAAGAAGGCAATGCACTCTTTAGTCCGCGGAGGAAGTCTTTGTTCAGATCTAGTGTTGCCTCCGGATCATAGATGGCTACCATTCCCGCTCTTCCTTCTTGACCCCTCACCTCGGCCCCGTAACAAACGACATCTTTATAGTTTACTAAGTTACTTATCACAGCCTCTACCTGAAAAATGACGAATCGATTACCACACTTATTCGTAAAACAAACATTGGAAAATAAACTAAAAAAAAAACAAATGATTTAACTTAGCCAAAAGCGTAAAATTAAATACCGCAATATAAAAGAAAAAGTCCTAGCCATTTTAATTAACTCGGTATGATACTTTCAAGAAGTAATAATATTTTAATAGAACATTTCTGTAACGCCTAAGTCGGATTTGAACTATTTTGATACTGAATACGTTGGCGACCGGCGTACAGTATACTGTAGGTACAGGCCGATTCACCATATTTTTCACCGCCCCCCCCCCTTCCTTACCCCTCATATACTGAAGCTGTAATAAATTTATTGGAAAAAATAATTTTTTAAAATATATCGAAAAGAAATTCAATATAAAGAAAAGATGCATCAGTGGCGAAGTCTAGCTCCTATAGCTATTCATACTTAACCACTGTACATGAAACATGAGAGAAAAACAAATAGAAATAGGTACGAAAGAAAACAAATACTAAAAGGTATTATCATTCACAAAAAGAAAAACATTGATGGAAAGCTAAAAAAGTTCTTGGTTTAAAATATACAATTTAAGTTAATATTTGAATTTTTTAGGCTCCAGCTGTTTTAGTCGCACAGGTAATGAATTGTAAAGTTTTACATAGCAGTAAACAAAACTTCTTTGGTACAAGGCTGTTCGATGACGAGGTATTGTAAAAGACGAAACATTTCGGAGAGCACGTGAATGGATATTATCACGCCGGATAAATTTCTGTTTGAGGGGAGAAGAGACGTGAGACGCAGTTATGAGTTTATGAAAAAAAGTTGCTCACATGTAATTGTCTGCGCTTGTCCATTTTAAGCCACTTAAACAGTCAACAACAGGTATTTTCTCACCGTTGATATTTATAAACATTCGACTTACAGCGTATTCTTTTTTATTTTTGGTTCCAAAAAATAAAACAAATGATTTCGAGGCATTTAGTTTTAGGTTATGTTGTATAATACTAATAAAAATAAAATCACTAATAATTTTAAGATCCTCGTTTATTAAATTATTTACAAATAATGCATTTTCACAGTTGAAGCTAAAATAACATTGTTTATCATCTGCGTACGCTGCGATATTACAATTTTTAACCGATTTAACAATGCTTGCGGTGTGGATTAAAAAGAAAAGTGGTGTCAACTGCCTTAGAAAAATCCAGCAAGGTCAACGCAGTGATGCCTCCTTTATCATAGGCATGTAAAATGTCACTCGTAACTAAGGGCAGTGGCTGTAGAACAGTCTTTCCGAAAACCGCATTGAGTATTTGGTAGAATACTCCATTCACACGCATATCTATAGATTTGTTTATATAATATTTTTTCGAATATTTTAGAAAGTATTGTTAGAATACTTATTATCATCAAAACCGAAAATTCTTCAGGGTTCGACTTTTTTGACAGTGGTCGTCCTACGGCTTTGCGCCATAAACAAGGAAAATAATTTTTCTCAATGGAGTAATTTATAATATGCACGATATACTTATCAATAAAAAGAGAGCAATATTTTAACATTTGAGCAGATATATTATCTACACCGCAAGCATTAGACTTCAGTTCCTTGATGATGGTACCTACCTCTTCTATTGTCGTCATCTCTGGTTTCAAACAGAAGTTCAAATCATAGAAATTATTATTATGAAAATCAATTACTTACGCATACAGTCCAACGCAATGTTTCTGAGGGATTTATAATAATTCCAATCAGCCTCAAGTCTACTCTGTTTAAATTTTTATAACGCTAGGCCTCTCTGTTTTTGTACTAGTTTTAAGTTTTTAGTTAACCACGGTGCCTTAGGCTTAGTAACTTTAATAGTTCTAACAGGTGCATGGACGTCGAACACCGACAGAAGAAATTGATTAAATAATTCAACCTTTCTGTCAACGTCCGATTCTCGAAGTAGCAAGTGCCACGACAGTTAAATCCGTGATAAAATTATAATAGTTAAAATTTTTGTAGCAACGAATTTCAAGAATTTTAGTTGACAAAATGTGAGGCAAAGATCGGAAACATGGTTTGTGGCAATAGTTCCAGAGGACACAACTGAGTCAGTATTGTATACAAAAATTGGATCTATCAGTTTTTGTGAATTTCTTGTTATACGGGTTGATTCAGTAATTATTTGCGCTAGACTGTACGACTGTAGACAAAAGTTAACAGGGTTATTTAAAAATGGGACTTAGAAATGAAAAAATATTCTCACAGTCACTGATAAAATTATTGATGTTTCTATCACATGGTATACAAATTAAGAGATTTTATATTAAATTTTAAAAATAAGAATTCTAAATCCTGGCTTAACTCAAAATTTAAATTTATGACTTGACAGTGCAAATTGGATCTCACGTAAGCGCCCACATCCCCTCCCCGCCCCATTCTGTCACGCCGAAAAAAATTGTAACCTGGAATATTGATTGCATCTGAGCTCTCCTTATTGGACAGTCAAGTTTCTGTTAAAAACATGATGTCAAAATTAAAAACCTATAAAAACAAGACCTAATATTCAAATATCCAATTTTCATGTTTTCTGTTTTGTGAAAAAAAGCTATAAAACCTATTTCCTACTTGTATTATAGAATACTAATCTGAGCAGAAGCAGAGCGATTCTACGACCCAGAACTATAAAAAAATAATCCAAAAAAAGCGCATTATTATGCAAAAATTATTTGAAGATATTTGAATTACTTTTCTTTATAGAAGATTTTTGGTTAAAAACTTGCTACAGGTATGTTATGGAAAATTAACATGCATTTTTGAGAATTTAACCTACTAATAAATATCTAGATAATATACGAAGATTGTTACGAATTTTATGAAATATTTACCATACTTACATGTGAAAAAAATAAAATTGTATGAAATATTAATAGAAATATAATTAAAGAAATATAATTGATTGATCGATATGTAAGTATATAGTTCAACCAACAAAAAAAAAAACAGTATAGGTAACAAAATAAAGCACTTACAGAAGAATTTTCGTTTTTTGCCACTATTAGTTATCTTTGTATGCAGCAATATCATCTTCACTACTGATATGAAGTTTTTCATTGTTTACGATAACATATATGCGACTATTTAATGACCAACACTTATTACCACCAAAGAACTCGCGTACTTTTTCCATCTTCCATTTTCCATCGACAACATTTCAGTAATAACAAACGATGAACCTTTGAGGGACTTTTTACTGAAAAACACACGATCACGCATCCACTTTGTACAAAACTGGACTCCTATGGCATGGAATTTTTGTTTTCGTTCTTTTTTTCAATTTTACCTATGCGATAACAGTTGTTGATATCTCGTTTTTCAACCGCTATCTTTATTTTGTTCACCTCCATTAACCTAGCGACCCCACCTCAAAAAAATCAAAGTTTAGTCACACCATAATTATGTGCTAATTTCGTCCCAATCAAAAAATTTTGTGTTCCTTTGGTTTCCGAGATAATCGAAAAAGAAGATGGGGTAGCTAGGTTAATATTATCTTAGCAACCCCACCAGGAAAAATCGAGCCAAACAAAAAATTTTTGGTTTTAAAATTATGTGTTAATTATGTGCTTGACGAATATATAAGAAAAAAATCTAATTTTTCATTTTAAATTATGTTTTCTAAAAAAAGCGTGGGGTATCTAGGTTAATATTAACTTAGCGACCTCACATGTCTATGTATCAAGGAATTTAAAAATTTCCATAATCAGAAAATTTTGTACTCGTCTGGTTTCCGAGAAAATCGACCAAGAAATCAGGCGCCAAGCTAAAAATTATTGGTTTTAAAATGATATGATAATTTTTACACATATTCATGAAGCACATAATTTTGTAATAATATATTTTTACTTTGCAATCGTACTTAAGATTGCGCATGCTAGGTTATTACAAATGATGTAATGTAATATATATGAAAAAATTGAGAATAATTTAATGAATAAATCAAACTCCCGGGCTTCATCAATATGACGACTTGGAGATTGTAGTCAATTTAAGATCATATATCTCATTTAATAACTTATATCAACATAATAACATAAAAAATGTAAATAATGTACTCCTTGATCTTGTTATCTCATCTAGTGAATATGTTACCGTGGCGTGTGCAAATGAACCACTTTTGCCAATTGACAAGAGTCATCCTTGCTTAAGTATTAGATTATCAATAAAAAATCCTGTAAAAACTTGCAAATTGATAGCTACAACTAAATATAATTTTAAAAAAGCGAACTATACATTAATGTACCATCTTTTTACAAATGAAAATTGGATTGTGTTAAAATATTTTACAGATGTAAATCTTGCTCTTGATTGTTTTTATAACAAACTGTCCGAAATTTTTGAAAAATGCGTTCCTAAAATATCCTGTATGGTATAATAATGATATAATTAAACTTTTGAAACAAAAACAAAATTCTTTACTTAAGTCCAAGAAGAATGGTTCTTTATATTGGAAAATAAAATATAATAATCTAAGATCATTAATTAAGGTTAAAATTAAAGATGCTCGCTCAAATTATTTCCGAATTCTTGAAAGTAGCTTAAGAACAAATCCAAGACACTTCTGGTCGTATTTAAATAGCCTTAAGGGCAGCCCTGATGTACTTGACGAAATGTTTCTGGATGGGGAAAAGTTTAATGGCGCCCAGAAGATTGCAGATGCTTTTGCCACTTATTTTGAGAGCGTATTTGTAGACGGGGGCATTTGCTGCTCTCCAACGGAACCAAAGTCATTTTTTTGTAACAAAGTCATATCTCAGGTTGACGTGGAGAAAGCTTTAATAAAACTAAAACCAAATAAAGCTATTGGTCCTGATGGGTTACCAGCTTATGTCTTAAAGGGTAATAAAGAATCCCTGCTGTATCCTCTTGAACTTTTATTTAACCTAATGCTCAAAACTTCTACATACCCAGAAAAATGGAAACTCAGTAAAGTAATTCCTGTGCATAAATCCGGACCTAGACAGGACATTAAAAACTACCGTCCAATCACTATTGTTTGTGCTGTTTCAAAAGTATTTGAATCAGTTTTATTTGATATGCTTTTCTCTGAGGTTTCTGGTCGAATATCAAGCAACCAGCATGGTTTCTTGCCCATGAGATCTACCTTAACTAATCTCATGTCCTTTTCTCAATATGTCCATGAATCGTTAAATAAAAAAACCCAAGTTGATGTGATCTACACCGATATGGAAAAGGTATTTGACAAAGTAAACCACACAGTTATTTTAAAAGCTTTAATGGAAATGGATGTTTCAGTTTATTTGTCAAAACTAGTTAAGTCATATTTAGATAAGAGATATCAATATGTTGAGTTGAAAGGCTGTAAATCATCAAAGTATGTAAGTACGTCGGGGGTGCCTCAGGGCTCAAATTTAGGACCTCTTCTTTTTATTATAGCGACAAACAATTTATTGAAACAAGTCAGAGGCGCTTCAGGATTATTATTTGCAGATGACTTTAAATTGTTTTTGGAAATTATCTCGTGTGAAGACTGTAGATCTCTGCAGAATGATTTTACTAATGCTTCTGATTGGTGTCAAGAAAATGGTTTTTTTTTACACCCGGATAAGTGTGCATGTATGTCATATACCCTTAATCGGAATGTTATTAACTTTGACTACAAAGTTAATAATGCAGTACTCAAACGAGTGGAAAATCAAAAAGATTTGGGGGTAATTTTTGACACAAATTTGTCATATTCCAACCACATTAGTGAGAAAATTAAAAGTGCTCAAAAAGTAGCAGGATTAATTACACGGAACACCAGAAACTTAAATGTGGATGTAAGTCTATATTTGTTTGACTCATTAGTCCTACCAATATTAGAATATGGAAATATAATTTGGTCTCCACAATACAACATTTGGGTGAATCTCATCGAGGGTGTACAAAGAAAATTCTTAAAGTATATGTTTTTTAAAAAGTTTGGAACTTATCCGCTGAGAGGATGTGATAACAACTATCTACTAGGTATATTTAATAGGTTGTCTTTATGTAGTAGAAGGATTAAAACATTCTTGTGTACCATGTTTAAAATTTTAAAAGGTAAAATTGACTGTCCTGATATTTTAAATCATCTACCTTTTGCGGTGAGTCGTGTTAATACTAGAAACAAACAAACATTTTATCTAGCTTTTCCCAGAACAAATCTGTACAAGAGCTCACCAATTTATCAATTTTGTAATTTTTTTAATTTGTATGCTTCCGAAATCGATATTGACAATGTTAATCTTAAGCATTTTAAAAAAATAATTCATAACAAATTGCGGAATTTGCAGTAATTTATAATATTAATATTAATCTAAAGCATTTATTTTTAAACAAACTTTTTGATAGGTTAGATGTCTATAATTGGCATATGGCTGTAGATACTTTGCAAATGAATGAATGGATAAATAAATAAAAATATTGATGTAGATACAACTAGTCTCAGTAAGTTTAAACAACTAGTCGAAAATAAACTGAAAACCAATAGGTAAACTAACTTAAATATTCTTAAATAAGTATGTATCTATTTTAGTATGTTCTCTCTTTTATTTGACTGTTTTCTCAATTTATTGTATTTTAACTTGTGTTTTTCTTTTTTGTTTAAATATTTTATTTTACTAGTTGGGTGGTGTCTTATAATCATGTTGTTTTGGTACCTACCTGCGTTTTTATTAGATGTTGTAAAACATATATATACTTAGACTTTTTACCAATTTTTAATTGAATGGATGTATGTAAATTATCTGAATAAGGGTCATAAGTTGTGTACCTGTGTATGACTAATTTACAAAATTATTAATGACACATATAAATTTAATAATTAATTTTTATTTATGTTTACTAAAATAGTGTACTTGCATAACTTTCTTTTTATTTTTTATTTCAGGGTAGCTTTAAGACGTATCTGTAATTGGCATTCAGTGCTGTTGATACTTGTGTAATAAATAAAAAAATAAAAATAAAAATAAATAAAAATATCCTTTATATTGATTTTCTCGGAAACCAGACAAGTACAAAATTTTCTGATCATGGATGAAATTAGCACATAATTTGCAGATAATACTGGTTTTTGAAATTTTTAAATTCCGTGATACCTAGACATGTGCGGTCGCTAAGTTAATATTAACCTAGCTACCCCACCCTTTATTTTTAAAAAACATAATTTAAAATGAAAAATTTGATTCTTTTCTTATATATTCGTCGAGCACATAATTTTGAAACTTTTTAGTTTGGCTCCATTTTTCCTGGTGGGATTCCTAAGTTAATATTAAGCTAGCTACCCCATTTTCTTTTTCGATTATCTTAGACACCAAAGGAGCACAAAATTTTTTGATTGAGGACGAAATTAGCACAAAATTATGGCATAACTAAATTTTGATTTTCTTGGGGTGGGGTCTCTAGGTTAATGGAGGTATTTTGTTCTTAAAAATACCGATCAATTTTTCATACATATCAGGTACATTTTCTTCAACGCCATGAACCAAAATGCCATTTGACAATTGTTTATGTTGATTCCTTGTGTAAATTTTCTGCAAGTTTTCGTGATTGCTCTGTAGCAAGTTAACATCGGATTGCAGTTGTTGAAGGGATGAATTAACCCTTCATTCAAAAGCTTTAAATTTGTCCCAGAAGTCTCCATTTCCCTGTGAATCAGTTGTTGTTGTTGAAGGTGTACGATATTTTTTCAAACTGTCAAGGCCTGCCTTGAAATCAGCTGCTAGCTGTTCAACACGTGCACTAACCTCTTAATTGTAGGGTTTTTCGACATAATAGAGGATTTTTGAGCATACACTAAACGGGAACCGAAAGATTATTCAACAGCACACTTGACTGACTTGAAAAAGATGTACTTTGGTGCACTTTAGTTTACTTTTTAACGAATTTACGGGGGCGCAAAAATCAACAGTCTACTCAGTCAGAAGCGACATCTACCTATAGTAAAAACGTTTTATGTGCAGGGTGACCGTTTATAAAGTCCCACTTGGGAAAACTTTTTTGTTATTTGTCACAAGAAGATAAATCAACATGTGAATGACTTAATTATGAAATTAGATAGATTTCTGTAACATTTTCAGTTCTTTTCTTAAGTTCTTTCCTTAATCACAGTCTACACGCAGAATACCCTGTATATTTTATAAAATTTTGATAGATCTTTTCCTTCTGATTCCAAAAATATATCATATGTAGGGTTTATCTTTCGCGGTTCTCGAGTAAAAGCAAAAATAATTTGCCATAAGGGCAATGTGTTAGCCAAGGAAAAATAGTTTAGGTAGTTCTTTATTCAACACATTACCCTTATGGCAACGTTTTTGTGAATTTGCTCAATGACCATTCAAGACAATGGTAACGAAGGGTATATTTGTGGAATCACAAAAAAAAGATTATCGAAATTAAAAAAAAATACAGGGTGCTCTGTTTAAAAAAGGACCTCATGGCCATCCTGCCTATAACGGGTGACTTAAAAAAAAAGTGAAACTGTAATAGAAATCTACATAATTTCAGAAGCATTTCATCTTTTTGTGACGAATAATAAAAAAGTGTTCACAGGTGGAACTTTATAAACCCTCACCCAATACAGAAGTTGCATAGTTTTTTGTAAAATTTCAAATGACGTCCTTAAAAATTGGCAGCTATTATCGCAACTGTCAAATTTTGACATTAACTTCATTTTTAAAAAAAATAGAACACCCTGTATATTTTTTTTTAAATTTATAATTGCCTTTCTTTCCTGATTCCAAAAGTATATAATATGTTGAATTTTCTTTGGACGGTTCTCGAATAAAAAGAAAAATACTTTCCCATAAGTAAAACGTGTTAGACAAGTAAACAGTTTAGGTGGTTCTTCATTCAACACATTATTCTTCAGAGAAAGTACTTTTTTTACTGGAGAACCATTCAAGGTAAATCCAACATATTATATATTTTTTGAATCAGGAAAAAAACCATTCTAAAATTTTAAGAAAATACAGGGTGATCTATTTAAAATAAAGAAGTTAATGACAATGCAAATTGACAGTTGCGATGACAGTTGCTAATTTTTAGGGACGTCATTTGAAAGTTTACGCAAAATTATGCAACTTCTGTAAAACTTTATTTTTAACTCTAATTATAAGGGAGGTAAGAAGGGTGGAAAATGTGGTGAATCACCCTGTACACATGTAGTCTTGTCATACAGCCACCGTACAGAAAACTGTACGGCAATTCAAGCACGTTTTTCAAAGTTATAAAAAAAAGTGCGTCCTATGGTTCGAGGTCAGTTGAAAAGCTTCGGTTCACATAATAAAACTGTAAAATATATTAAATATTCCATGTATTTTCAGAACTATCTCCCAGAGGTCGAAAACAACAGATTTTTTTTTTCAGTAAGAAAAATTGTAGTGAATTTTATTGAATTGCTGTGAATAGTGGTGGTGAATTTTTAGAGATGTGTTGAAAAACTGCTAGATAGGAATGTCAAATTTTAATCGTTTCAAACTGTCCCTAATAACATTTAATTTCGGCGTGCTTACTGAACGGTTTCCATTGGTAAAACTGGTACGCCACCAGTGCACAACAAACTTAGACGGTGCTAATGTTCCATTGGTGTACACTTTTTCAGTTTTCGTGATAATTTCAGTTTTGCAGTCAGTGCAACTTTTTCCGCACCGGCTCTGCGACAGTATTCTTGAAAAAGTGAGAATGGTATACACCCATCTCGCCTCGTCCGGACCTACCGAGATTTCTAAAATTTCGGGGAGCACTCTCTAGTTGAGATTTCAAGAATACTAGCCCTGAGGGCTCGTGCTACACCAAAAACTTGTACCCGTCCTTTTTTTTAGTTACTATTATATACATCGAGTTTAGTGGGAAACGAGTGTTTTGTTTTGAGTAAGGTTTTTTCATGTTCCATACAAACTGCACTTCATACTGCACTGACGCTATTTTTTGATAACACCAGGCCCGTGTTAGTGCACGACGAGTAGCGCACCAATTTTACCAATGTCCAATAGCTATTAGTGTTTAGCAAATTTAAGCCTGTTTAAGCTAAAGTAGAATAATAATTTTATGAGCAGCTGGCAAACGCAAGCGGAAACAAAATTTTGGGGTTAAGGGAAACAAAGAATTCCGTGTGTAACGGTGTTAAATAAATAAAAAAAAAACTAATTTTACCTCAGACGTAGAAACATTTTCCCCCTTCCATCTGAATGTATCTCCCGTTCTGTCTTTGAAAAATAAGTTACCGAAATCATCGGCAACCAAAATATCACCAGAAATAAACGCGCTGTCGCCCATATGGAAAACGTTGTAGACGATTTTCTTTTTGGAGGCTTCTTCATCCACATAACCTGTAAATAATATAAAAAGTTCATTTAAAAGCAAAGTGAAATGAGTTTTGGAATGCGCAATCTTCATAAGGTAAAATTCCGTCATTTTGACTTAATTTAGTTCACTAAAGTAATAATTACAAGAAAAAAATATGACAGAAACTTCAAACAGCAACAAAAAATTATTTAACTCTCAATACTTTGTTATCGAAAACCAGAGGTTGGTCACAGTGACTTTTGCTGATCCTTCTACCGGAAAAAAATGAAGATATTATTGTAAAAAATAGCCAGGAGTACAACGAAATAATTAAAAACCTCTATAATTACACACTTCCCAAGCAGCAAAAATCTCACTTCCAAGCAAATGCGTCTTAATATGACGTCAATTTCGGGTAGAATTAAGGTTGTCATCACGGACGTTTGTGCCAAACGTTGTTTTTGAGGTAAAAGCGATGTTCTTAGTTATCCGTTACAAAACCAAACGATATGTCGAGGTCGGCCAAAGCGACGTACGATTTTACTGCAAAACCGACGTCTTCAGTACGTAGGAAATTTAAACGTGCCGGATAGCGACATCTGCCTGCCGTTGAAATTTAAAATCCTAAGCTCTAACGTTGGATCTAACGTACACAACTATTTTTATTTCTCTGGTTCTAACTTAACTTTTTTGAAAATTTTAACCCAACAAGTTTTCATTTTTTTTCTTGGAGTTTTTGGATCCAGGATCTGCTTATTGCTAGTTGCAATGCTCTGGAAAATGCCAAAACATCCGATTGGATATCTTTCTTTGCTGTGGGGAACCAGCAAGTAATCACTCATGTCGAGATAACGAAGTACGACCACAAACAAGAATAAATAAAACCGCCAATACTGTGAGGTTAGGGCGACACAAGGTATGATTGACCTACTAAAAATTACTTCAGATTCTAATACTTAGATTAGTTTAATATTACATACTCTGTGCAAGACGTGCGATTCTAATACGTACGCAGGCCGATGGAAACATTAAATTGGTACATCATGCATGGCAGACGTACGGTTTTAATATGTCGTAATACGTTTGCAAACCGATGGGTTTCGTAACTTAAGTCATGCTTGACGACTTGACTTGTAAACCCGGTCCGACTTGGTATAATGTTAGTTCAGATTAAGTAGGAGAATTTTGAACAGGTTGGCGTCTGTCAAAGATTGTAAAAATTAATTTTTTGCTTTTTAGATTTAGTCTAAAATTAGAGTGTCATGTAATATAATTGATAAAATAAGGTTCTGGGGGAATGTTAGATCATTTTTACAACAAAACTAACAACATTATTTAAAAAATATATTTCTAACCAATTTTTTTAAATATTTTATTTTCTTAGATCTTTCAAATTTTTAGGGCGCCCGGTTTTTTTCGAAGTATCTTAATCACATTTATCAATAAACGGCCTTTCATTTACAAATTTTTATGTGTAATCCGCTTTAAAAGTAAATAAAAGAATTATATATTATTCATGTATACCTATAGACAACAGGATCCGCCTTTCAAAAAAACGCATCTGTTTTTATTCTTTTACAAAAACTTTATATATTTTAAGTAATCGAAACAAAACCAAACGTAATTAACACTCTTGTTTAGTAACTAATTTTAGGTGAGAGAAATTAAACGTAAAATAACGTTGGCAATTGGTAAAGCAGGATCAAAGACGTCGAGGCGACCCGAATCTGTATTACCTATTTAGGTGCGAATGATGGTCGTCAGGCAGTCGAATTGACGTCGCGTTTCTTAAGGGCAACGTATGCGCAACGTAAGATAACGTCCAAATGCTGCTTGGGTTAAAACTACTGGAACGAGTAGATACGAAAACATCCCAGAACAAGCCTTGTGTAGAAATAATATCAATACAATCAATTTGGTTTTTTTTTTGTAGATAAAATAATAAGAAGAAGTTTTGGGCACAACAAAAATAGCAATCAATGAAAACAAAATAAACTATTGCGGACATGTTTGGAGCTGCTTTCAATTTCTCTGGAAGTAGCAGGATGACACAAAACAGTTTAAACTTTTAAACAAAACAAACCTACCTTTTAGATAAATGACTCCATGAGGTTTTGTAGAGATCCTTAAAATTATTGCCAACCTCCCTAACAAACATTTAGTAGAAGTTGCTGAAATACCTATAGTTCTTTTAAAAAATATCGCAAGCTATATAACCAGGCCACTTTGCAGTATTATAAACAGCAGCCTCACATCCAGAATTTTTCCTGACAAACTTAAGGTTACTAAGATAGTACCTGTAAACAAAAAGGCACAAAAACCGATATAAAAAATTATCGACCAACTTCCATTCTTCCTGCGGTGTCGAACGTCTTTGAAACGGTAATATATATATATATACAAGAATTTTAGAATTTATCATCTTCAATACTTTTATCTGAATCGGCTTACTATCAAACTGTTAGCGGGTTATACGGCTGCAGCAAGAGGAATGAAAAATTAGTCTGACAATAACTCTCCTAAACTTAATGTCGATAAAACTAACTTAATCACTTAAAAAAAAGTGAGCGATGCAGAATCTTCTGTATATATTCCAACAGAAGGCAAATCCATACAAGAAACCACAAAAACTAAATTTCTTGGAGTTACTGTAGAACCTAGGCTAAATTGTAGTAAACAAATAAAAACAACTGCGTCAACCGACAACAGCCACTGTAGTGCTAACTGTCAACAAACACAAAACAAATAAATCTTGCATCATTTTAAAAAGCTGAAAATTACTTCAAATTACTGGTTAAATTTGTTAAAAAACACCAAGAAATCTTTCTTACAAACAGAGAAAATGCTTTGGAAACTGAAATGGTCACAAGAAATAGAGATCTCGCCTTCCATAATTCCAGCTTCTATGAAAGGGACCTATATTACAGAGCAATTCACTACACTTTAAGAATGAAGTAAATAACTACGCTTTGGAAAAACCGTTCTAATCCTTTATTTTCGCTTTACACAATTAGTTTAACACATTTATTGCTGTTACAAATATTTAGTTTGTTTTTCAATTTATACTTATTTAATATTTGATGTATTTTACTAATTTAAGACCTCTAAGATATTTTTAGACGTGGCTTTTGTATTTTTTAAATGATATGATGGCAACAAAGAATTAACTAACTAACAAACTAACTAAATAAGGCAGAGGCTTCCAGCACAGAGTATGATCGATGCTTCCAGTAAGTTTTAAGATGATATTCTTTACTTTTCTTAGATCATCCCAAGCAGCATTTGGAGGTTATCTTACGTTGCGCATACGTTGCCCTCGAGAAACGCGACGTCGCGTCGGCTAGCGACGTTGTTTCGACTGCCTGACGGCCATCATTCCCACCTAAATGGGTAATACAGATTCGGGTCGCCTCGGCGTCATTGATCCTAACTAGCTTTACCAATTGCCAACGTTATTTTACGTTTAATTTCCCTCACCTAAAATTAGTTACTAAACAATAATGTTAATTATGTTTGGTTTTGCTTCGACTACCTAAAATATGTAAAGTTTTTGTAAAAGAATAAAAATGGATGCGGTTTTTTTTAATAGTAGCAATAGAACTAAAATGTGTGTGTGTTTCTATCGGTATACATGAATAATATATAATTATTTTATTTACTTTTAAAGTACCTTACACCCGGTTCCCACCTAGGCGCGCTCACCCTGACTCAAAAAACGCACCACGTGACTCTGCATTTAAAACAACTGCAAATCCATGTCACGTCACGTGGTGCGTTTTTTGAGTCAGGGTGAGCGCGAATAGGTGGGAACCGGGTGTTACACATAAAAATTTGTAAACGAGAGGCCGTTTATTGATAAATGTGATTAAGATACTTCGAAAAAAACCGGGCGCCCTGAAAATTGGAAAGATCTAAGAAAATAAAATATTTAAAAAAAATTGGTTAGAAATATATTTTTGATATAATGTTGTATAAATATTATATATAAATAATGAGTTTTGTTGTAAAAATGATCCAACATTCCCCCACAACCTTATTTTGTTAATTATACTACATAACACTCTCTAATTTTAGACTAAATCTAAAAAGCAAAAAATTAATTTACAATGGCGGACAGACGCCAACCTGCTCAAAATGGCGAATTTTTGTGTCTTACTTAATCTGAACTAACATTATACCAAGTCGGACCGGGTTTCCAAGTTAAGTCGTCAAGCATGACTTGAGTTACGAAACCCGTCGGTTCGCAAACGTATTACGACGTATTAAAACCGCACGTCCGCCATGCATGATGTACCAATTTAATGTTGCCATCGGCCTGCGTACGTATTAGAATCGCACGTTTTGCGCGGAGTATGTAATATTAACCTAATCTACGTATTAGAATCTGAAGTCGTTTTTAGTAGGTCAATCACACCCTGTGTCGCCCTAACCTCACAGTTTTGGCGGTTTTGTTTATTCTTGTTTGTGGTCGTATCTCGTTATCATGACATCACTGATTACTTCAAAATTATACAGCTTACAGAAAAGAAAGATATCCACTCGGATGTTTGAATGGTCGTTTTGGCATTTTCAAGAGCACTTGCAACTGGCAATAAGCAGATCCTGGATCCAAAAACTCCAAGAAAAAAAATTAAAACTTGTTGGGTTAAAATTTCAAAAAAAGTTAAGTTAGAACCAGAGAAATAAAAATAGTTGTTTAAGTTAGATCCAACGCCCAAAAATGGACGTATTCGTTTGGGACGTCGGTTGACATAGGCCAGTTCCAACGAGCTAGAGGTTTTAAATTTCAACGGCAGACAGACGTCGCTATCCGGCACGTTTAAATTTCCTTCGTACTGAAGACGTTGGCTTTGCAGTGAAATCGTACGTTGCTTTGGCGTACAGATTACTAAGATCGTCGCTTTTACCTCAAAAACAACGTTAGGCACAAACGTCCTTGATCACAACCTTAATTCTACCCGAAATTGACGTCATATTAAGACGCATTTGGTTGGAAGTCGATTTTTGCTGCTTGGGATCCGTATGACCAAACGGCAGTTTATTTCTTCGTGGTACACTCTTATGGAATAAGCAAAATTGGAACCATTAAAATTTGTGAAATTAGTAAAGGAATTGTTGGAATTGTAAATTAGTAGCGGAATTAGTTGAATTGGTACTGAAATGAGTAGAATTAGTGCCAGTGCGTCAATAAATTTACCTCGAAATTTACCAAAAAAATCATGTCGTTGCATGTTTTAACTTAATTTCTTGTAAATAAAAATACTTCTATAACTGTCCTTAATTTACTTTTAAACAACATTTTAAACAAAGACCTTTTCAATTCATGACAGATTTCAAAATAACATCAACAAATAATTTGGTATGCTAATTGCTGACTGCAAAGAAATATGTTTTTAGATGTTGGAGATTTTAAAAGGGACTTCAAAATGCGCAAAATGTCCAAACCCGATGGTAGCCATTTTGATACTGGACACGGAAAACAGATTGATTGGTTCACCCGTTATAGAGTAACATATTTACATATCAATTTAAAAAATAATTTTAAAAAGATTAAAATTTAATTTTTTGTCCAATTCTGTCCAGTTTTTTAAATTAGAACATCAATCAATGGGAAATTATTAAAATTGCTGTCCACAAATAATGGAACAAACTATGTTAAAGGCCTTGGGGTCCTATTTTCGAAACCATACGAAAATAGTCGCATACGACTACTTCCGTCTCATCCTATACCGTATAGAATAGGAGGAAAAAGATATACCGCGATATGCTGATACATGGGTAGTGCGTGAAAGAATAAAGAAAGAGACTGATGTAAAAATTGCCTATTATTTAGAACACAAAAGTACTCGTATGTAGATATGTTCGTATGAATTCGAAAATCACACTACTTGTGCCATCTATACCAAAACACGAATTAACAGCGTACCCATGTCATGCTTTTCCTAAACCTCGAATGAATTTTTCACACAAAATTAACTGTAAACAAAAATGTTTAACATTATTGGCTAAAGATAAATAATTAATGGAGTTGAAAATCAAGCAAAGACAAAAAATAAACATGAAATAAGTCAAAAAGTAAGTTTGGGTTAGTTGGCATAAAAGAGTTTTGATTTAATAATTTTATTTTATGGCCTGTCTCAAAATGGCTGCGATTAGTGCGCCCCACGAAATTTGGATGGGTAGTGCTCCAATGTTCATTCTAAAATCTCCCAACATCTTTGACTATACCAGGGAAAGATTGGGTTACCGGTAAGATGTGGTAAACTACGCGAAAATTTGTAGCTTGCAGAACATATCAATCGTCAGCTTTCAGTGATTATTCTGAAATTTCTTTGCTTAAAGAAATTTATTATTTCGAAGGCAAAAGCAGATTTAAGGACAAAAGAAGTTTAATTGCGAAACGAATTAAGCAAAGATGCGATGGTCTGCTACACTGACGGATCAAAACTGTCAGCCAGGCAGACAACAGGTGCAGGAGTGTAGGAGAGTGTGACGGATAGTCCAGATTGAGGCAGCAGACGTGGGGTGCCCCCACAATAGATACACTCTCTCAGATGGGCGAACGTGCTTACCTTCGTAAGGAAGGCAGGATAGCCCGAAGAGAGAGGCAGGACGAGTAGAGGGAGTGGGAGGATAGGGGTGCGAGACGGGGTATTGCAGAAAGGGCCCATGAAGAGGTCTAATTACCAGGCCTGCGGGCCCCTCCTTACTACTACCAGTTCAATTCAATATAATCTCAAACTTGACGTTAACTTTTGAAAAGCAACCTCAAAATTATGGAAATTTACTTTTCTCTTATTATTGCGAGTGATACAATGATTATGTTTAGAGAAGTTTTTTTGTGTAAAATTATTTTCGACAAAAAACTGTGGACAAGACTCTTATCGTAAAATGTGTACTTGAAATAACAACAAATTCCCGGTAGTTAATATTATTTCCCGGTCATTTTAGACTTTTTCTCAACTTTATTTATTGGTTTGGTTTGCTTTAAAATTTTATGACAAAAATTTTATGACAAAAATATACTTTCAATGAACCGCACGTGAAAATTATGCTAAAAATTACATTTTTGACAAGTTTTGAATGCTACTGATAAAATTATAAGCGGAAAGTTTCCTAAAATATTTGATTTTTATGTTATTGGTAAGGAATTTAACTCCATGAATAAATATCCCCCTTCCCATTGAAATCCACGCTTTGACTTACAAAATAGAAATAAAACCAGGTAAGGTCGTAGCTCTCTTAAAAAGGGGATGTGGGTGATTTGGTAGGTTAAGCAAAAAATTCTTTAAAATTTTTGATGTTGTTTTTCTTGTGCTGCCGTGGAAGGTTGGAGTTAGCTCCAGTCTCAAATATAGATTTGTATCCAACAATAACGATCAGTGTCAAAAAACACAAACCTAGGTTTACCGGTGGCACAATTGTAAAGTATTTGTAAATAATTTTATTTTCACTTCCTTATCCAAAATTTCTGTCAGAAAAAAGTTAAATTTGATAACAACAACAACAATCTAGGGCGTTGGAATTTATGTCAACTTTCAAACCTGGTTTAGTTCAGTAGGTCATTGAAGTTTTGTTTTGTCTAAATAAAAATGGAATGGACTGTAATAGACATTTTTTTGTTTTATTTAAAAAAAAATTACGTCTGTGAATGGTTCTCAATGTATAAGGTGATTTTTTTGTTAGACCATTAACTTACCCAGAAAAGCCCTGGACGGATTATTAGGAATAATCTTGCCAATAAACACCCCTGGTTCGTTGGGCTTGCATACTTGACATAATCCTTTCGCATCTCTGATCGGTTCGCCGTGTTCGTCCACTTTTATAATCGAAATAGGATAAATTTGAGGAATTATTCTTGATACAAAACCGATTGCTCCTACTGTGTTGTCGACGTTTACTAAAAATACAAAGAAAGTTAATAATCAATATCAAACAAAGTTTTTTTGGCGGGAGTATGACTCTTCTGCGTCTCTAGTTGCGATAATGACGATTGAATGAGTACCCGTAGACGTACCTCTTTGTGGTTCCCACTGGGCCCCTGTAAGGGGGTTAAACCCACCCCCCAGAAGGTCTAACTTAATCTACAATAAATTAATCATGATCTAGGGCCCCAGGGAGAGCTATAGCTCCTCCACTTTTTTGACCCTTTACTCCAGTTTGTGACGTGTGTTTGGTGTGCTATGACGTCATTAATTGTTATAATTTTAGTTTAATTCTAAATATTTTTATCAGCATTCAAAACGTGTAATATAATTTTTCTTAAACCACCGCAACCCACCCCTTCTTGGTATCTAACCCAATCTACTTTTTCAAAAATATTTTACAAAAAACCTAAGAGATCAAAATTTTTAAAGAAGTTTTTGTTTTTTTTTTGTCAATTTTCGCCTGCGGCATTATACCAATATTACATATTGTTACAATTTTGTTTAATTTTAAGCAATTTTTTTGTCAACAACATTTGTGACGTGTAAAAAATAGCATTTTAGTGTAATTTTTTTTAAAATTTTTGCCTGCGGCGCATTAAAGGGTTAATTCTGAAAAAAATCTGCATATGAGACTTGCGTTTAAAAATAAGTATTTTTTTTTCGTATAAACTAACTCAACACCTATTAAACCGCCCTTCTTTGTCATAGGTGGCTAGTTGATTTTTATTAAATGATGAACACCCCCCCCCCCCAGAGTTGATTTCTGGCTACGCCACTGGGCAAGGTACAAGGCTTCGGAGGTAGCAGGCCATCTAATCGTCATAAAATCGCAAAGGATGTCATAAAGTAGACCATTTGTCATAAAGGTCGCGATTTTCAGAAACGACAGAAAATTTCACTCGTCTCAATTCTGGAAAATGGTAATTTTTACTTATTGCCTTGTTTATCAGCGTCCTTAATATTAAATTTATCCTAACGTTGTAAGAAAAACTGAAGCAATTTAATATTTTTAAAAAATTTTTCAAGACTACTTTCACGGCGGAGCTAAATTGCTACTACGCATACCAATAAACGTCAAAAATTATCGAAAATTTGCACCATGTAAAAGGAATGACAGAATTTTTGTGATTTTTCTGAACAGTGACCGTTACATATTCCACGGCTGTATATTTTGTATGTTAAAAGTTTTAAAAGTTTATCTACACACAAAACACACACATTCTTAAATAAAAAAAGGTTTTTTTACTAAAACAACGGTTTTTGAAGAATCGCGTATGTCGTAAAATTTAATAACTTTATCCGAACTCAACTTTTGTTTTAAAATGGAAACAAAAAAATTTCAAAACTTGCAGTATCCATGTCTAAAGTTTAAGCAAGCGGCGGTGTTGGCAGTGGACAGGAAAAAAAAAGAAGTAGCAGATAACCTAGCGTGACTAGACTTTTTCCCGGACATGTCCTCTTTTTAAAACGCCTTTTTTTATCTCAAGTTAAAATTAAAAAATTTCCATTTCTACTTCATATTTTATTGTGATTTTTAGTAAAAATTTATTAAAATTGCATGCTATTGATCTACGTTTAATAGGCAAGTTTTTTTTAGTTGGATTGGGTTAGATTTACGGGGTATTTTTGTTTAGCAAATCTGGTCACTCTAAGATAATCTCTTTTTGGTTCTGATTTTTTTTTTGAGTAGAGTGGTTTTTTGCTAGATTTTTGTAGGTTAACCATTTTATGCACCTTTAATTGACTTCTGAGATAAAAAAATAACACGTACCTAATAAAGTTGTTGAAAAAAAAGTTGAAGTTGCCCAATTTTTGCATGTTAAAATTTATTTACCATAAAATCATAACAAAAATTGTATTTTGATCTTGCAGAAGGCCTGGGTAGGAACATAATGGCCCTATCGCCCAGAGAGAAATATCTGCAGTCATCCAACCGTCAAACTTGACCAAACAGTTATGAAGTAAATGTCATCACCCATTTTTTCATGTCGGCCCTTAGATGAGAGTCGTCTGAAATGCGAGTCCTCCATCGTGTATGGAAACGTTAAATTTCCTGAACGCTTACAACCTGGACACAGTGGCGGTTCCTCCATAGGAGCACGTGCACACCCACACAGAATAAGGAAGTAATAATAAAATGTTTGATTTATTTTTTTCTTTGTAATGTTTCAGAAAATTCCAATTATTATCAGCGCTGATTATTATGACACCGCCTCAAAATTAGATAAGTATTTATAATTTAACACAGCCGCCTCGCGCGCTCTCATTGACGCGTCTGTCTATTCAACGCAGTTCCTGCTATCAGCTTCTCTCGCCACCGAATGAAATGAACCTCTGCCACCCTTTGCTTGATGACGCGGGACATTCGCACATGCGATGAAGTAAGTGAATCGTTTTTTGTCGTGAGAAGATTTCGAAATCATGTAAGAAATGTCAATTTGGCGTTGAACTGGTGACGTCACGGTTTAAAACATTTCAAAGCATTTCAAAACCGCTCCTGGGAGTGTTTCGAAAGCGCTTCAATCACGATTCCAATATGGCGTCATTTGTCAAAATACGCGGTAGTGTCTGGTTATGGAGCAGCGGATATATTTTTTTGTTTTTTTCAATTATAAAACGATATGAAGTCTGATTTGGTAATGTGCTAAATTCAATTGGGAGAATTCCTCTTACTGCAGGGCAGCTTTCGTCAGATAAGTTACTTAATGGTGGGTTTATACATCAAAATAATAAAATAACCCCGGATTTATAAACCAAATAAAAAAAACAAAACGCTAACAAATATTTTATAGCATTAGGTTAGGTTTCGTAAAACTGTCACTGGGAAGTACATTTTGGCGATAGCAAGAACCGATGACGTCACATTTCGAAATCACGCAAGCACCGTGTTCTACACCAAAAAAACGACTGGAGCCTATCGGGATATCTGTATGTTTTCAGTGGGCAAGTAGCGAGGGATATCGCGAATTTCAATATAGAAAGGCACACACATTTAGTGTACACCAGTCCGTTTGCTTTGCCTTGTTCCTGTAGTTCGTGATGCATTCGCGCGTTTAGCGATTTTATAAGGTCTTTTATTTATACTTTTTCTGTTGTATTATTTGAACAATCGTTATAATGAACATTTTCACGGTAGAATACTTGAAAAATAATTGTAGCACTTTGAGTATGGAGCAAAAAATTGAAATAAAAAAATGTCGGTAGACCTAAACCGGAAATTGACTTGGCACAAACCACCAAGGGCAAAGCTAGGGACTTTAACAGAAAAATAACTGTCACTGTCAATTTTTCAAAGAACCCCGCACACCCGTCTATGTAACCCAGACATCGGGCGATTTTGGAATTTTTTTGATATGTTGTAGGTCTGGACAAGGGCTTTAAAAAAATGCGACCTAAAAGTTGGTGAGAAATTTGGTTTGGCTACAGCGGCGTATCAAATGTGGGATAAAATTTCATTGTGAAGTTATATTTTCCGAAGAAAACATGCAACTATTTATTTCTTTTTTGAAGGATAGTGTAAATGCACATTTGTAGATTTTCTAATAGATTGGTTCAGTGGCGCATCGTAAAACCATTAAAATACTGTTAATTTTTTCATTAAGAGTACAAATTCAACGACATTATGTGGGTATATGTTTTGTGTTATTTTATAGCTTTTTATATATTTTATAAAATGATGAATCAGTAGGGTAACATCCAAATATTAAAATACTACCTATACTTTTGATAATTTGATAATTGAACTTATTAATTAAACCTATGTGCTTTAATAGTAGAATCTTACTCATCTACTATTTTGCTTTAATATAAATATTACGACCCAGTGGCGTAGGGTGACCCATAAATTAAGTTTTTTTTATAAAACTTTAGGCGACTAAGTATCACGAATTTCTAAAGCAAGTAATTGTTATTATTCTAAATAGTGCGGAAAATTGTATTTTCTTTCACAGGCGACTACTGATGACCCTAAAGCCACGGAGCGGAGTCCGGGCAAGCAATCAAGGTTGGGAAAGATACTTTAGTGGATGTATCCGTTCAGAAAAAAAAAAGGCAAAAGGAAATGTTTTCGTAACACCCAACATCATTTTTTGGGTCAAATTCATTAAAAAAAAAACGGAATAAAATAAAAACGTCATACAATGACATGACATATAATAGCTAGCAAATATCAAAATTATAAAAGGGCTTCGAGACGATTTCCAATCAAATTGAAAACCTTTGTAGTAAATAATATTTTAATATTTGGATGTTACTCCACTGATTTATCTTTTTATAAAATATACTAAAAAAAACTATAAAATAACACAAAATACATACACACCTAATATCGTTGAATTGGCCCTTTTAATAAAAAAATAAACAGTATTTTAATAATTTTAATAACATTACGAATCTCTATCCTTTAAAAAATAAATAAATACCTGCAGGTTTTCTTCGGAAATTAAATGTTATTTTATCCCACATTTGATACGCCGCTGTAGCCAAACTAAATGCCTCACCAACTTTTATGGCGCATTTTTTAAAGCCCTTATCCAGACCAACAACACATCAAAAAAATTCCAAAATCGCTCGATGCCTGGGTTACATGGGCCGGTGTGCGGTGTTCTTTGTGAACCTCCTTTTTATAGATCACGAGCCGCCACTGCCTGGACCAGGTAACAAGTTGCTTTAAATGGGTACAATAAAGGGAGGAATTATACAATAAGCCTTTCAAGCTGACGTGGCGCTGGAGATATCGCAGACTCCCGTTGAGGTTTACGTTTAGTGAGTAAGTGTCTCACAGACCCCAAAGTTTTAGAAGGTAAACATTGTCGCTTTTCACATTTCCTTAGTGCTCTTTCTTTTAAAACTGTAAAAATGACAATTATACGACGAAAAAAATAATTAACTTACCAATATTAGCATTTCCTTCGGTAGCTCCATAGAACTCGCCCACCTTCTTAATATTAAACCTTTCCACAAACTCAGGCCAAATCTGAGGTCTTAAGCCGTTTCCAAAGATCATCCTCACGTTGTGGTCTGTATCGCTAGGTTTAGGCGGCACAGCCAAGATGTAGCGGCACATTTCTCCAATATATTGGGCAATCTAAAAGGTATCTCGATATCAGTATTTATATACATCAATATAAAACTGTAACCGTCCATGGTATTTACCAATTATTGTATGCTTAAGTTTAGGGAATTGGACAATAGGGATCTTTTGCACCTCTTATGAAAAATCCCCGTTAGGTGAGTTTATCGCTTAATAATGCGTTGTGACGTAGCTAACGTCGCGTTATTTTTTAAGGCAGCATTTTTAGTTTTTGCAAGCCGCCTTTTTTTGTTTATAGACGACTTTATACGGTATTTATTATTATCAAGATTTACAAAGAGGATTTCTCCAATAATATTTTTCATTTAAAATATCTTATTCATGTGTTTTTTACCGTGAATTTTAATTATTAATAATAATCAACAAAGTGAATCTCGTGGATGGAGAATCCAGACACCTACAGACCTGTTTTATCCTTAATAGGAATCATCAGGGAGTCATAGGATTGTACCTGGCAGTTGAAGCTACACAGGCAACCATGCACACCTCTCGAATTTAAAACAAAAAGTTTATAATCCGCGGAGACGTAGTACCTGTGTGCGCCACCTGTCGAATAAACTGAGAAAAAAATCAAAATTGAAAAGTGCAGGAGACCGTAAATACAGAATCCTGTAACTTTCACCAGGTTATAGGAAGAAAACTGTAAAAATATAAGGTCACTGTAACATGTCACTGTAACATGACTCTTAAAAAGAAGTAACGTTCGCAGCAGCACCACCCACCACATTTCTTACGAAATTCTAGCCAAAAAAAATTATTAAACAAAAATTGATACCTATCTTTACAATTAAAAAGAATACAGGACATATTTGCATTCAAAAATCAATTTAAATATTTAGCTTTTCCACATTACGTTTTACTGTCGGCAACCATGTCAATTATAAGGGATATGGTATTTACCTGCAGGGAACGTCAAACTTTATCGGTTAGTAAGGGAAATCGTTATTTCTTATCAAGTGCGCACGCGTCAAATCAGGAATAAAGGGCCAAAATAAGAGGTGCAAAAGGTCCCTAATATAGAGAATTATTGGAACCTTTAAGTCGAATTAGTCTAGACTAAATCGGCACTATTTTGACATTAGAGTTTGCGACACTATTTTTATGTTTTTTCACCGCCGCCCCCCCACTTTGTCGCGCTCTTGATTACACCCCAATTTAATTTCGTCACCCTAGCATAACACCCCCTGCTCCCACAACAAAAAATTATTGTTTAATATTTTATTCTATCGTTTAAGTATAATATACTGAAGGGTCAGTCCATATCAAGTCAACCAGGGTATTTTACCACACCATCTCCGATGTTGATGATTTTTAGTATACATGTTTTTCCTACCAAAAAAATGGAAAATCCAAAATTTCAGACTTTTTTGACCAGTTGTTTATTTTGAATTAATTTTTGAAAATCGAAAAAGTCACTTATTTGTCCTTAACATGTGCGCACAAAATTAGGAATATCCAAAGAACCACTTATAATAGAAAAGTAGGTGGAGGTTCTTTTTAAAGCTCTTATAAAGACCTTTCATATGAGAATATTGCATAACATATATTGAAAAAAAAAAATAAAAAAAAAAAATTTTGATTTTTTTTTTTGAAAAATTTCAAAAAGGCCATTTTTAATTTTTTTCAAAAAAATATATTATTTTCTTTAAAGTGTTATTAAACTATTCACAAAATTTTGAGATGGACAAATCATGGGTTCAATGTGAAAAAATTTATTAAAAATGTCACATGCATGAAAAATCGCCTATAAATAGACAATGCATTTTGGTAATTAGAAGAATATAATGGTGTTTAAAGCGATATTATAAAAATATTTAAGAATACAATTGCATTTCATTTATTTTTAAAAAAATCAAAATACCAGGACTTAACAAAATTTTTTATTTTTCGGATGGATGTGCTGCGCAGTACAAAAACAAAAAGAATTTTCTGAATATATGCCTGCATAAAAAAGATTTTGGTGTTGAAGCAGAGTGGCATTATTTTGCCACCTCGCATGGCAAAAGTGCCTGCGATGGCTTGGGAGGAACTGTTAAAAGACTTGCTGCCAAAGCCAGTTTGCAGAGGCCCTATGACAATCAAATAATGACACCTCTACAATTGTTTACTTGGTGTGAAGAAAACATATCTGGCATTGATTTTAAATATTGCACAGAAGCAGATTATACAAATCATGAAATAATTTTGAATAAAAGATTTGCGGAAGTGTTAACAATACCGGGGACACAAAAAATTCATGCTGTAATTCCTCTTACAAAAAGCACGTTTTTGGAAAAACAGTTTTCTACATGCTTAGAGGTCGAAACACATAATCTTTTTAAAGGTGGAAGCATTATTTTGCAAAATATCGAGTCAGGGTTTGTCACTGTAGAATATGACAGTGCTTGGTGGCTGGCTTGTGTCTTGGGGAAAAATAATGAGAGCGGAGAACTGAAAGTAAGCTTTCTTCATCCACGAGGACCTGCCTCATCATTTTTTTACCCAACACTTCAAGATATTTTAATTATTAAACCAGAAAGTCTTATAAAAAAAGTTGAACCCAACACTGCTACTGGCAGAACTTACAATGTCAGCAAAAAAGAAATGTCAGATTCATCAGAAATTCTTAAAAGAAAGTTAAAAAAATAAATTTAAGGTATATAGTTAGTCTTAGTGTTTTCTGTCTAATTTTTATCAACGAAGTAGAAAAGTTTGTTTATTTCTTTTGCGAGTTTAAAATAAAATAATTTGTAGATAAAGCCTCTGGGTATTTTTTAAAACCTGTATCCATCCAACAAATTTATTTATTTTAATATCCAGTGCACTATTGGTGCTCCTAAAATATGTTTATTTTTTTAAATGCATGATTTTTAATGTACTTAATATTTTTGATATTTTTTTTGACATTGAACCCATCATTTCTCCATCATAAAATTTTGTGGATAATTAAGTAACACTTTGACCAAAATTATATATTTTTTTCAAAAAAATTAAAAATGGCCTTTTTGAATTTTTCAATTTTTTTTTTTCAATTTTTTATTTTCAATTTTTTTTTTGTTAAAATTATGTTGTGATATTTCATAAAAAAGAGCTTCAAAATGACTTTAAAATGAACCATTTATTACTTTCCTAGTGTAAGTGGTTCTCGAGATATTGCTAGTTTTGTACATTCTTGTTAAGGTCAAAATGCTGACTTTTTTATTTTGAAAAATTAAAAAAAAAAAACTACGAATCAAAAAAATCTAAAAATTTGTATTTTCAACTTTTATGGTAAGAAGAAAATATATACCAAAAATCATCAAAATTGGAATTGGTCGCGTAAAATTTTTGTGATTTTTTGGTTGATTTGATATGGAATGACCCTGAACTGTAGGAATACAAACAAAAAAACATTTTTAATAATAAACAATGTTAACTACATAAAAAACAGACCTATATACAAAAAAAAACAATAAAGGTTTTTTAATCCAAATTAAGTAGGAATAATAATAGTTATAGCCGGAAATATGAAGTCAATCGGGACTTATCGCATAGCCTGACCCGGCACTATTTCTGACAGTTCCACACGAAGGTTGAAAGGTTTCTGACATTTTTGTCATATAAATATGTCATCTAAACACGCTCATATTGTGCCATTCTTAAAGTTGACAAATTAAAGTTAATGTCATCCTTTATTAAAGGCAGGCACAAACATTATGAAAGTCGACATTATTTTGATAGCAAAGATGACATATTTAGACAACAACAATATCAGAATCCTTTTAAACTTCGTGTGGAATTGTCAAAAATAGTGCCGTCTTTATTAAAGTCAGGCTATGCCGACTTTATGTACCGATAAGTCCCTAATGAATATATAGTTAAATATTTTTTCTATTTGAGTGAGTGAGTGAGTGAGTGAGTGAGTGAGTGAGTGAGTGAGTGAGTGAGTGAGTGAGTGAGTGAGTGAGTGAGTGAGTGAGTGAGTGAGTGAGTGAGTGAGTGAGTGAGTGAGTGAGTGAGTGAGTGAGTGAGTGAGTAGTAGTAGTAGTAGTAGTAGTAGTAGTAGTAGTAGTAGTAGTAGTAGTAGTAGTAGTAGTAGTAGTAGTAGTAGTAGTAGTAGTATTAGGGAGGGGGCGACCCGTGGGCCTGGCAATTAGGCCACCTCATGGGCCTTTTCTGCCATACCCCGTTCGTACAGGGTGATTCACCATATTTTCCAACTCCCCTTGAATTGAAGCTGGAAAAAAAGTTTTGAATTTTCTGTAAACTTTCAAATGACGTCCTTAAATTAAATATATACATATATTTTTTTAATTTAGAATGACAATGTGTTAGACAAGTAAACTTAGTTCTTCATTCAATACATTACTATCATCCAAGGTACATCCAATATTTTTGAAATCAGAAAAAAAAAGATAATTCTAAATTTTTAAAAATGTACAGGATGTTCTATTTAAAATAAAGAAGTTAATGTTAACATTTCACAGTTATGTCTGTATATAAAACTTTTTTCCTGCTATAAGAATAAGGACTTAAGGGAGGGTGGAATATATGGTGAATCACCCTGTACGTTATTTATAGAAGGCCCCAAACGTTGGACTATATTCGAAAAGTGTGCAAAAGATTTGGAAGGCGTAAACAAGGCTTAGTTAAATCGTTAAATCGTGTGGCTAAATTTAAAAATGAAGCTGCTGCTGAAGCGGCAAATAAAAACTTTTGCCGGAAAAGTGCCGGGAATATCTACAAACAACAGTTCAAGAAGTTTAAAGAATGGTTGGTGCTAGTGCCACAATATTGAAAACGATATCAACGAGAATGTTCTTCTTGCATATTTTTCTGAAGAATCAAAGACATTGAAATCGTCGACTCTATGGTCCCCACTACTCTATCTATGATTAGGGCTAAACGAGTAATGGAGAACAACGTAGATATCGGCAAGTTTCCAAATTTAACTGCATTTTTTAAAAGAAAAAACGATGGATAAAAATAAATATGTAAAAATAAAAAAATTTAGATGCAGGCCACGCTAATAACAATTATTTATTGCAACAATTTATGTAGATAATATTGGTGTAGATTTAATATTGTGTTATATTTTATTATTACATTGTTTTTAATTTAAAAAAAAATAAAATAAAACACTTGTTTATGTAACTTTTTACTTTAGTCCCTCGTGACTAAAGTAGCACTTTAGTCCCTGAAACGAGTTCTTCTTGCATATTTTTTTCAAGAATCAAAGACATTCAAATCGTCGACTTTATGGTCCCCACTACTCTATGATTAGGGCTAAACGAGTAATGGAGAACAACATAGATATCAGCAGGTTTCCAAATTTAACTGAATTTTTGAAAAGAAAAAACGATGGATGAAAATAAATATATAAAAATCAAAAATTTTAGACGCAGGCCACGTTAATAACAATTATTGCAACAATTTATGTAGGTAATATTGGTGTAGATTTAATATTGTGTTATATTTTATTATTACATTGTTTTTAATTTAAAAAAAATAAAACAAAACACTTGTTTATGTCACATTTTTACTTTAGTCACTCGTGACTAAAATAGCACTTTAGTCCCTGAAACGAGGAACTAAAGTAACTACTTTAGTCCCTGTTTAGTGCGAAAAGACTGTATTTTTTGAGCACCTTCATAAAAAATTCAAAAAAACTGGAAAATCATACAAAAAAAAATACACCATCAACAAGTCACCACACAAAAGCATTTGGTTCGCTACCACCTGCTGCGTTTTTAAATTTCTGAAATTATCTTTACTGTTACAACAAAAAAGAATGCAAATAAAATCGAAGGCACTGAGACACTGCTCGTGTGTACTTATGTCATTAAAGTTAAAATACCATGTGGCTGGGAGGCCCAAATGATGTGTTCCTTGTCCAAACAAAAAAAAACTTTTCTAGAGTGCGGCAATCTTTTTTTATTTTTTATATGCTCTTAAAACCGGTTTTGAATAAGTACGGTTTTAAATAAAATCGCTTTCTCCGAGGGTTTATACGTCCTTCATTAAATGTCATTAAAAGTCAGTTTAAAAAAGAACAAATAAAACAACTAAGAACAACAGATTTTTCAGTAAAACTACTGTTGAGTATTTCTTTATGTTGGCAGCAATGCGCTAAAGCGTTTTTTAAGGCGTTTATACCGACCCTAAAATCGGTTTTAAAGAGATAAACTGCTTTTTTTTAAATCGGTATAAAATAAAAATCGATTTAGTGCTTAAAACGGTTTTGGTGGTGTTTATACGACAACGTTTTCAAACCGTCCGTAATAGATTACGTGTAAAAAATAGTATCAACTTAGCCTATACCAAGTCGAGTAAAGCGTTCGAATAATTAATATTATTTAACTATTTTCTGAAAAAAATGCAATCTAAAACATATTCACCTGGCACAAAGCGCTGGTGTTGTTTAAGTTTAAGTGGCTACATTCTCGAACCTTTCTGAAAAATGTACGTGTAGTGTACGTGTAGAATTTATAGCTTATTTTGCAAGTTTTATTGCACTTTGTAGACATTAAATTTACTGCATAATAAGTAAAAGCTACACCTAGGTGAATTCTAGTTTTTTAGAAAGCTAATTATTGCTTGTCGTGAAAAACTCGAGCATTGTAATACAGGGTATTCCAAAAGTTGGCAGTGTTGCCAAAAAAAACTTTAATAAATATGAACAAGATGACTTTTTGTCGTATTACAAATAAATAAGTTAGACACCGTTGATAAAGATTTGTCATCAAAATAATGCACTAGAATAAACCAAAGAACAACGCAAGTTTTAAATGAAAACTGGGCTTCACATCGATCTAAATCTTTCTGTGTCAAAGTTGTAGATATGGCCCTGATTTTTATTATTTATTGATGGCAATACTTATTGTGTACTTTTTTGAGTTTCTATCCAAATCTGTCCAAATTTTGATATTTTCTAATTGTTTGGATAGAAAGTCGGTAAAAAAGTACACAATAAATATTGGAATCAATAAATAATCAAAATGAAAAAATCCTATGTTGTAGTTTTTACACTTTTTACACATGTCAAAATAATTGACATTTTCTAAACCAGCGTTGCCAATTAACTCGGAATTGACACTTCGCTCCTTAAAATTGGCCAGAATAAGCTGGTTCTTAAGAACTATTCTAAACTTATTATTTTTATGTTTTTCTCTTTTCGTATATTAATTTTTGCATTATTTATTTTTAGTAACTAGCTGCTTTTTTTAGATTCCCTGTAATAAACTAGTGCAGTTGGTTGTGAATAAATAAATTTTTAAAAAATTAAAACTTTAACAGCAATTATTATATAGCATGACGTCACACTACAACTTATACGTGCGTTGGTTTTATTTTAACTTCTTCAACCAATATGAGAAATCAAAACAACTTTCAAACTTTTTCTTTTTACTTTTTTAACCCACAATAGTGTTTATTTATAGACTAAACAAATGTAAATTTTTTTATTTAGGCATGATTTAATAAGGTGCGAGCTCCCATGTAAACATAAGTCCTCAACGCGCTGTTGTTGTTGATAGAAGCACCCTTCGATGTTACAAAATATTTCCTCCAGATATTTTATGAAATCACGTAGGCAAAATTGTAGTGTGACTTGCCGCTAAATCAAAATCTAAAAGCGGCAAAAATCCATTTCAAAACTGTGTTGTCTTTTATTGAATAGTATCTGTTTTTGTTGGTATTGAAGAGTACTTAAAGGTATCGTAAATTTTTATCTAAAAAAATCTTTCATGGTAAACTAGCAGCGTTCGCCATCTTGGAATCCAAACTGAAATAATGAAGCAGTGTCCTCCATCTTGAAATCGAAAATGATGGACAGTTAGATACAACTAATAAAATATTGTGAATGTATTTATGGTAAAGGTCTACCTTCGGTCAATATCTCCGGTCTACTCTTTCGCCCAGTTTATGCGGAAACTTTTTGTGTTTTGGGGAGTAAGGTATAGTGATGTGAATATAACGTAACCTTCATATCTGCTCGGAACAGTTGGAAACTGTGCTCCTATTAAGCGTGGGGTTTTTGATCAATATGATGCAAATACATCTAGCCTCTCATATCCAAATGCCAACCACACCTTCTCGTGGTGCTCCATGTCTAAAACAGAAGAGGCTTTGGCGACCGAATAGTAGTAGTAGTAGTAGTAGAGAGGGGCGGCGCGAAGTCTGGCAAGTAGGCCTCCCTGGGCTCTTTCTGCCTTACCCCGAGACTGCCTCTAATCCGCCGCCTTCACCACTGGTCTGGCAGTCTGCTCTTCTGGTTTTACTGTTCAGTATTTTATCCCATTTGAGCGTGTGCAGGTCCTCCTCATCCAGGATCGGGGAACTGAATACCTGGTATCTCGTCCTCTGGTATGCCTCGCAGTTCGCTATAACATGTCGAGATGTCTCTTCTGCCCGCCCGCAGACCCGGCAGGTTGGCCCATTTATTGAGTCGACTTTGCAATTGCCTCTTGGTTGTTCCTAGGAGTGGTTCCGGCCCTACATACTGGGTGCTTGCCCCGATCCTGCCGAGCTCGTCGGCCTTCTCGTTCCCCGGCACCCCCATATGTCCCGGTACCCACATAAGTGTCACTTGTTTGCCCTCTCCCAAGGATTCTAGTGCATTCGCACATTCCTCCACCAGGTCGTTGTTGATCTTGGGCGCTCTTAGTTCCTTTAGGGCCGATTGGCTGTCGGAGCATTTATTTCCTCCATGGTTACAGCCATTATTATGACATACACCTCTGCCTGAAAGACCTTGGCTTGCTCTTCGAGCGAATAGCTCTTTCGAACCTCCTGGTCTTCTACGAAAACCCCCGATCCTGTGGTTTGCTTCTCCGACAGTTTGGACCCGTCGAACTGTTCGCGGAGGTTTTTACTCTGCCATAGTTCCTTGGCTGGGATGACTACTATGTACCTCTTGTTGAATCTCCAGGGGTTTTTTGGTCTTTGTGTTTTGATCGCTGTCATTGGAATTCCTCTCTCGGCGATTTGGGCAATCCTAAGATGCCCCGCAGCTTCCCCTCTTTCTCTCCATTGACCTGTATCTCTCAGCCGGAGGTGGGTCGCCATCGCTTCTTTTCTGATCCATATCAAAAGCGGCGGCAGTCCCAGAATGGTTTCGAGTGCCTGTATAGGTGCCGTCCTCATAGCGCCGGCGACCGAATATGGGCGGTATAGCCCTATGGGCAATTTGAACTAGATCCAATAACCACTAGGAACTGCTACATTAAGGACCTGTACAAACTCGTATAGGAGAAAATCTAATGGAAGTGGTTAAACTAGAAACTGCTCCATTAAGGACCTGTACAAACTCGTACAGGAGATAAATCTAATAGAGTGCTTAAACTAGAATCAAAGGGTGCCAATAATGGCTGCAGTGCAGTGACTCTGGCCAGGCATCAGGCTGGTCGAAGCCACAATCGGGGGATTTTAGTCGGTAGGAATCCGACACTACCCGGGCTGTCCTGACAGAGGGATGGCGTCTTATATAAGATTTTACCTCGATACCCATAAAAAAAATGCGGAAACTTACCGTGCAATTGTACTTTTTACAATCAGGAAAATACTGAGATGCGGAAAACTTCTTTTTAACAACTATGGTCGCTCCATAAATGATCATTTGGCCAACGCTCATGCATCCACCTGCCGTGTGGTATAAAGGCAAAGGATTATAAAATCTGTCACTAGATTTAAACCCGCACAGCCAGTGAATTGCCCCTGCGATGAAAATGTATCTGAAACAAAAATTAAATTTGAAAAATATGGACTCAAAAAATTGGCCAGGTAGAGTGACCTGTTAAATTGAAAGGACCGATCCGAAATAAGGTTAGCTCAGTCAATTACACCCTCCCTCCTCAACGAAGCTCAATTTGGATATTGTAAAAATTATGTACTAATTATGTACTAATTTAGTCCCCTTTTAAAAAAATTTGTACTAAAGGAATATCGGAATTATTTGCACTTAAAAGAGGGGGGTGTGGCTTGGCGCTAAGCTGCACGCTCCCCCATGCTTAGGAGTAGATTTAATGAAAGTTGATATGTCCTAATTTTGTGCTAATTATGTACTCTTAAAGAAGGGTACTTTTAGTTTACAAAAACCATCGGTTCCTAACATTTTTGTTTGTTTGTTATTCTAAGCCAAAAACTGCCACAAAAACCATTAAATTAAGTTTTTGAT
This sequence comes from Oxystoma pomonae, assembly GCA_963921995.1. Taxonomy (NCBI): domain Eukaryota; kingdom Metazoa; phylum Arthropoda; class Insecta; order Coleoptera; family Brentidae; genus Oxystoma; species Oxystoma pomonae. Next base: position 70,670,434 of record OY998166.1, on the reverse strand, counting down.
CTCATTTTTCTCTCTTTTAAAGATATTCCACATCTTACACCCGGTTCCCACCTACGAATTTCTCGTGAGTGCTCACTCACGCGTCACATGATGTCAATATGAAATGTTATAACAGTTATGTGACGCGTGAGCGGGCACGCACGACAAAGTCAAAGGTGGGAACCGAGTGTTAATGCATTACGTAGAGGGTTTGACAGAATAATTTAAAAGTTAAGGCAAATTAATTTTTTATTTAGGATTCAAGACATAACAAAAAATTGGTGATAACTGACGGGAAATCAAAAACGGACACAGAAAAATCATAAACTTTAAAATGCTTTTCTTCTTATTCTAAAAGTAGTTTTAAATTAGATATAATAAAATGGTATGATATTATTTTTTGCTTGCCTTGATTTTAAGTTAAATGTAATTTTATGATAACTGAAGCGACATTTATTATAAAACGCTAATATTTTGTTTGTCTATATTTTGGCTAGTGGCTGTTATTTTATAATTAAAGTTATTACATGGACACGTTTACTGATACCCCAGACACTTCTTTGGTCTGTATAGTTATTTAAATACAAAAATCGAAAAAATGCCGGAAACATTTATCGCGCGTGGAATTGCTCATAAGCGTGTATCGATCTAGCGTAGTATTTTCGGTGGAATAAAAGTCAGAAAAATGTTACATGGATTAGTCGCTATTGTGTTACACGCTATTTTAATCGGCGCTATTTTGATTAGGAGCTATTTTGATTAGACGCTATTTTGTTACGCGCTGTACTCTTTTGAAAGGCGCTGTTTTGTTATGCGCTATTTTGTTGGAGAGCCAACCGCATACATACAAATATTTGGCCGGCTTACGATTTTCAATATAAATCCGGCGAAGATTTGACCATAGTCGAGTTTATTAACAACACAGCGAAAACGTTTTCTAGACCAAAACAGCAAAATATTACTTATTTTATCATACTAATTAACAATCTGTCTTGCAAAAGTCTCAGTTAGCTCCAGTTTTATAGATCCACGCTAATTATGATAACTACCTATCTGTCCTTAATGTACGAAGAAATTCAACCATTTGGAAAAAAGCTAAAAATTCGCTCTATTTCAATTCTTCCTGTTCTATCAAAAGTTCTCGAAAAGGTAATGGAGGATCAAATTCGAACCTATATGGATATCAACAATATATTCCCCCCCCCCCACTCAATCCGGAATTCGCAAAGGATATGACTGTTGCACCCCTCTTTCTAAAGTTACTGATAACCTGATCAAAGTCAGCAAGCATGTGCTCTTTTAAATGAGGACCTTGCAACGTTATGACAAGTAGCAAGAGACCATCAATTACAAATTAATCCTACTAAATCAGTTGCACTTCTTTTTTGTAGTGAAGTACACCGGGCTGGTATTGCTGGTAACATGTCCTTAAAAACTGACGGTACAGCTATACCCTTTCAAAATTATTCTAAAAACCTAGGCCTTATAATGGATAATAAGCTTAAATTCACTGAACATGTTACCAGCAAGAGTACTGCAATTTAAAAATGCTTTATTCCCATCGTAAATATTTAGATCAAGATGTTAAAAAAATGTTATGTGATGCTATGATTTTATCACCGTTAAATTATTGTGATGTTATATATGGACCCTGCTTAACTAGTTACGATTCTAACCGTATACAAAAATTACAAAACTGTTGTCTAAGATTAATTTACGGTATACGCAGGAGAGAAAGAATTTCTTATAAACTTCAGGAAGCAAATTTAGTTAAATATGTACAGTCGTAGAGTGTTGCATTCTACAATATTTTTTTATAAAATCCGTAAAAGGAAGTCTCCCAGGTATTTAGTAGAAAAAGTTCAATATCGTAATCAAGCTCAAAACCGCAATCGTAGATGTACTTAAATTTTAACAATACCACGCCATAGCAAAGAAATTTTTAAAAAATCCCCTACTTACAATATTGCCAATATTATAAATAAATTTCATATAGTAGATTTTTCATCCACAATTTCATCAGTTAAAAAAATAATTAAAAGCAGATTATTTCAGTCACAGCCACTAAGAATCTAATTAAGTTTTTTTGTTGGCTTATTTTAAATTTGCATATAAACTTATTTTTTAAAGTTTATGCGAATGTGTGCTTTTTCCCCCATGACCTTTTCTCTCCCTTACCCCTTGTCACTATAGCACCTATGTAAAAATTAGCATATTACATATATATATTTTTGTTCTTTAGGTAGGTTACTAATAGTTAAATTTAATGTTAAAGTTCTCATATATTTATTTTTTTTTCTTTGCTTTAAATATTTTGCTCGTAACACTGGGGCCTCAACAGCATTTGTGAGTTTCTTACAGATCTCGCAAAAAAAGCTGAAATTTCAGGCCATTTAACTCATTAATAGTTATTATTTTAACTGGTGTAAAATTTATTTGTAAACATCTTTTTGAGTTAATAAACGTCTTATTATTATTATTATTATTAAATGGGAAATTCCTGGATTTATTATACCAATTGTACTTTATAAGGTCTTTAAATACTTTTAACATAAATCCTAAATTGTTAGTTACATTTTTACATAATATTGTTAGAAATTTTGGTCATGCAGTCCATATGAAAGAAAGTAGACGTATAGTAATTTGAAATTATTACTGGAGACCATACAATATGAAAATACTGTTCCTTTCTCTGCGAATGTAACAGTCGAGCACGATCGAATCACTATAAAAAGAAAATTTGGCCACCAAGAGACTTTTGAGCCAGGGAAAAAATGTAACCAGCGCGCCATTAGTTCCCTCAGAAAAGATTTTACTACCGCCACTTCATATAAAATTAGAAATTATGACAAATTTTGTGAAGGTGATGGACAAAAAGTTATTTAAAAGAGAAGTTCCCTAGAATAGGTGTCACTAAAATTAAAGAGGAAATATTTGTAGGTCCCCAGATTAGAAAACTTTTCGGAAATGCGTAATTTGATTTCATACTTCAAGGTAAGGAAAAACACGCTTGGAATCCATTTAAAATGGTTGCAACACATTTTTTTGGGAAACACTATAGCAGAAAAAATCCTGGTTGCCCAACTTCTTTTGTGTTACCAAAACCTAGGATGTAACATGTCGTTCAAAATTTATTTCTTAGATTCTCATCTGGATTACTTTCCGGAAAATTGTGGTGCCGTAAGTAACGAGCACGGTGAGAGGTTCCACCAAGACATTTTAAACATTCAAAAGGCAGCCTAAAAAGGGCAAAATGAGTCGCTAAAATCTAGATTCAACAAATGACTTTTGTTAAATTCACTGTATGCCTATAAACTTTGTAACAAATAATATGGTTTTTTTGCGAGCCAAATTAAATCTTTCATTGGTATTTTTTATTACTTGGGTGTAGGCAAACCGAAAAAAATAGGTTTTGTTCAGGAAACAAAAAAAAAAGTTGGAATTTGTTCCCTAGTGTAATAATCTCATTTTTGATAATAACATTGAAAACAATTTGGGCTTTTTATACTACAAACACAATCAACCACTATACTCGTAATTGCAAAATAAAATTTAATGCCTATTTATAAGTAAAACACAAATTTAAATGTGATTGAAACATTATTCTTGCAAATTGTAAAAACACTAATATGAACTTTGGATATTTATTTAATATTCAAACATTCACAAGTTTAAAAAAAAAATTACCATCATTAAAATTTGTACGAATCATGAAAATTTAGCCACACGATTATTAAATAAAAATAAATATTATAAGCAAAAAAATAGTAATATTTTCCTATTTAGTTACATTTTTTATCAAATAATAATTATTTTTAACTCTACCGGGTTGGAGCTGGGTGTCTCATTATATTTTGAACCCCCTGGTAAATCAACCTTTATGATACGAGGGCTAAGTAATAGTTTAAATACAAAAATTTTCCGTAATTTATTAGATGTGTGATTGTATCTAATTGTCATTCTAACTGCCGAATATTGACAACAACTTTCTTATTTTAAATGAAACACCCCATGTTTTGTTTTATAGTTGATTAGATATTAAATATTTTTTTCAAGGTAGCTGTGCCGTCACTTCTACTGCACAATTCAATTGTCAAGCAAGCTTTTGTTTGTCAAAACCATTATTTTTTCACTTTACATTAAAAATGATAAAATTGCCAAAAGAGCGCAATGGAGATATAGCTGCTTAAAATACAACATATCGACAGAGGCAAGGAATTTTATATTAATCACTCTGTGAATATGTCATAGATTAATTCATTTGATAAAAAAAACTAAAAGGTACGACTCGAGTGAACCTATAATATAGGTCCTGCTAAGTCCTAAAATATCATGCATGCCAAGTCCTGCCAAATATTTTGTACACTTCCTGCCGGATTGGTTAACCCCCTAGGATGACCGTTCCAAATTTGCTTACTTTGTGGTGTTACAGACAGACAGGCGTAAAGACACCCAGACAGACAAACGCCATAATACAAATTATTAGGTTTTTTTAGTTCACATCCTCTTAAAAATAACAAAAAATTAATCCATGAAGGATCCGAAACTTCCTTAGTCTACTAGTAATTCCAACCACAGGTCATGCAGAAGTCATAACTTGTGTCTGATATTTTCAATACTCCTAAGATATTTGCACATATTGCAAGATCTGTGAATTTTTTTCAGATATAAGCTATGTATATCATAATGGGGAGACCAGATAGGGCTCTAGCATATGATAAATATTTACTAGGGTATATATATTATTAATAAATTTTAAGGATCTAAACATAAAACCAAAGAATTTCATTTCCTTATTAGCAATAATGTGCTCTATAAAAGTAACCCTGCTGTCACTTTTTTTCAAAAGATAACTATGTAAGTATGGTGTGTTTTTCTGTGCATAAGTAATAACCTTTACATTTGTCAACATTTAAATGAAGTTTGTTTTTAAAACATCAAGTGGAAAGCCTATCCAAGTCCATGTGTAATAGATGGGTATCTTCAGGATCTTTAATAATCTTAAAATATTTTAGATCCTCAGTCAGCAAAGATATTTGACAAACCGTTAATAAAGAGGCTAAAGAGTAAAGGAGACAGATATCCGCCGGAAAAACCGGAAAAACTGAGGAGATATAATTTTATATTTCCACAGCTTGTTTTCTATCTGTAGAACTTCATGGCGGCCACCTTCTTTATAAATATTTTATGAGCAACCGTGTCGAAGGGCTTGGAGAAGTCAGTTTCGAGAGAATCAGTCTGACACCTATTCTCCAAGCCCTCCAACAGAGCCTCCTCCTAAGCCAGATGTGATCTTGAAGTTTTATTCACCATCAAAAGAAAAAATCTTGAATATTTTAGTTATATTATCAGAAAAATAAAAGTTGATAATAGAAGACAAAATCAAATGCAAATTTTAGAAAATATAGACAGGATGCAGATCGCGCTGATCATAGCCAAAAGAGAGCATGGCAATTGAAGAAGAAAAGGAAAGGCTTAAAAATGTCCTTTTATTTTTTATAATGTCAAGGTACGTTTATCTTACCTGGCAGTACTGATAACAGCCGCTTTAGGAAGTCCAGTAGTCCCAGAAGTATAAATATATACCAAATGGTCGTGATGTCCCAACGTTTCGGTGACCTCGGGGGGGTTCGACGAGACATCTTTTAGCAACAAGTCCAAGTTCTTGAATCTTTGATCCGCTTTTGCAACGTTGTTGTTGCAACTGATTTGATAAAGGGCGATTTTCGATTCGGCTTTGTCTAGTATGTCGCTAATGGCTGAAAGTAAAAAACAATTTTAATCCACAACAAGGAAAAATTAAAATTAGTGGAGCTATGCACCGGGTCAAGCATCATTTATCTGAATTCCAACTAAATCAGACGTAATGCGACATTATTTAAAGTCAAAATTTAAGTCACCACTTCGTTATTTGATAAACGACGTCGCTTTTATATCAAAACAAACGTTGTTAAGTGCAATTCAGTGTATTAAACGAACTGTCGACGTCGTATACCATGACGTAACTTTCTATTCGCATTTAGTCTAGACGGGTTTTAAGAAAAAAAATATACCTTCTTTGCAATATAGATTTTTGTTTTCGATACATCGCCAACTACCATTTATCGTAAAAAGTAAAATCCCCTATGTAGCCCTTTCCTGGGAGGCTATTTTTGGAAAATATTCTGAAAACTTTAAATAGCAACTTTGTGTTTTGACTTCATATTTGAATTATCGCTGAAATTCTTATTCCAACGGTACCTCATATCATAAGGTTTACTTTACTAGTTTTCGAGATATTGGCTTTCAAGATGTCAACAATGCAATTTTCAAAAGCCCATATCTTAGAAACTAAAGAAAATATCTCTATTGTGTTTGATATCGATTTTAAGTATTTTTTAAGAGGACAATAAATTGACGATTTGACCTTGTACTTATAACGTTAAAATCAGTGAAAATCAATAAACTGTAAATAGAAATGTGCCATCGCCAAACTGGTCTTATGTTGGTTTCTCTGACGTTTCGCCAAACTGGTCTTATTTTGGTTTCTCTGACGTTAAATAAGTTGTTCTGACCAGCAGCCAAACGTCGCCGGAACTTTTCCAGGGTCTTTGCAGAGTTTTTCAGGGTCTTTCCAGACTTTTCCAGGGTCTTTCCAGACTTTTTCAGGATCTTTCCAGGCTTTTCCAGAGTCTTTCCAGACTTTTTCAGGGTCCTTCCAGACGTTTCCAGAGCGTATCTAGACTTTTCCAGAGTGATCCAGACTTTTACTCCAGGGTCTTTCCAGAGTGTATCCAGGCTTCCAGGGTTTCCAGACTTTTTCAGGGTCTTTCCAGGCTTTTACAGAGTGTATCCAGATTTTTTTAGGGTCTTTCCAGAGTTATCCAGATTTTTGCAGTCTTTCCAGACTTTTTCAGAGTTTATCCAGACTTTTCCAGGTTCTTTTCAGACTTTTCCGAATGTATCCAGACTTTTCCATGGTCTTTCCAGACTTTTTTAGAGTGTATCCAGACTTTTCCAGGGTCTTTCCAGACTTTTACAGAGTTTATTCAGACTTTTCCAGGGTCTTTCCAGGCTTTTCAGAGTCTTTCCACTTTTCCTGGATGTATTCAGACTTTCCAGGATCTTTCCACACTTTTTCAGAGTGTATCCTGACTTTTCCAGAGTCTGTCCAGACTTTTTCAGGGTCCTTCCAGACGTTTCCAGAGCGTATCTAGACTTTTCCAGAGTGATCCAGACTTTTACTCCAGGGTCTTTCCAGAGTGTATCCAGGCTTCCAGGGTTTTTCCAGACTTTTTCAGGGTCTTTCCAGACTTTTCCAGGGTGTATCCAGAGATTCTTTCGAGTAGACGGACTTTTCCAATACATTTTATATGTGCTAAATATATATAGATTCAGACTTTATTGTTTCTAAAAACATTTCGTTTTACATGTGCTATATATATATATATATAGTGCCGATAAACTATGAAATTTGAAAAGACAATAGGGTGTGACCTGAATCTTAACTTAAGCTACTTTTTTTCCAAAATAAAATTAGTTTACTAATAAACACACACTGTGGTTTTCCATTCCAAGCCCAAATTTATACCTTCTTAATTAAGTTCCGAGAAAGTAGATAATAAAAACTACCCAAATTTATTACTTTTATTTAAATGCGTTTTAAATAAGGTACCTAAAAACATGCTTGGGTGTGTCTAGGGTATACTAACCCACCCTGTCGGAAATGGGCGCAGAATTTAATGGAAGCTCCCCAAAACAAATCCGTATATCCTCCGGACGTCAAAATTCTTATGTTAACCGTCCGTACATTTGTGGCGTTTCACGGAAGCCCTTAACCACCTCCATTAATCTAGCGACTCCACCTCAAGAAAAATCAAAATTTAACCACACCATAATTATGTGGTAATTTCGTCCCTAATCAAAAACTTTTGTGCTCCTCTGGTTTCTGAGAAAATCGAAAAAGAAAATAGAGTAGCTAGGTTAATATTAACTTAGCAACCCCATCAGGAAATATGGCGCCAAACTATTTTTTTTTTTTATTTTAAAATTATGTGCTAATTATGTGCTCCACGAATATGTAAGAAAAAAATCGAATTTTTATTTTAAATTACGTTTTTTTTTTAAAAAAAAAAGGTGGGGTAGCTAGGTTAATATTAACTTAGCGACCCCACATGTTTACGTATCACGGAATTTTAAGAATTTCAAAAAATCATCTGCATATTATGTACTAATTTCGTCCATGATCAAAAAATTTTGTTCTCGTCTGGTTTCAGAGAAAATCGAAAAAGAAAGTGGGTTAGCTAGGTTAATATTAACTTAGCAACCCCACCAGGAAATATGGGGCCAAACTAAAAATTATTGGTTTTAAAATTATGTCATAAGTCTCATTCATACATATTCATGGAGCACATAATTTTGTAATAATATATTTTTACTTTGGAATCATACTTCAGATTGCGAATGCTAGGTTATTACAAATGATGTAATCAAATATCCTTTTTATTGATTTTCTTGGAAACCAGACAAGTAGAAAATTTTCTGATCATGGACGATTAGCACATAATTTGCAGATAATAATGGTTTTTGAAATTTTTAAATTTCCTGATACCTAAACATGTGGAGTCGCTAAGTTAATATTAACCTAGCTACCCAATTTTTTTTAACAAAAAACCTAATTTAAAATGAAAAATTCGATTTTTTTCTTATATATTCGGAGAGCACATAATTAGCACATAATTTTAAAACCAAAAATTTTTAGTTTGGCGCCATATTTCCTGGTGGGGTTGGTAACTTAATATTAATTTAGCTACCCCTTCTTTTTCGATTTTCTCAGAAACCAGAGGAGCACAGAATTTTTTGATTGGGGACGAAATTAGCACAGCACATTTTGATTTTCTTGGGGTGGGGTCGCTAGGTTAATGGAGGTCCCTTAACCATATATGACGTTCAAATGTCAACAGTGTCAAATAGCGTTAGTCGTCGGATGTTTTGGGCACGACCAAAAACTATCTATTAAAACTTTTTGCTTTAAACGGTTATAACTTTTGTTTCCGTAAACCGATTTTGATGTATGGCTATTAATAGACACTTTAAGTTGGTCATAGGACGTACACGCAAACGTGGAATGTAGCGCAATATTCTGTCTTCCTTTTATCTGTACAAAAGCAAAGACTTTCGCTCGAATACACATATCAAAGTCCAATCTCTGCGGTCTATCGTTGATCTTTTTCATTAAGGTCTCGTCATTTGCATGTATAACGTTCATACATGACGCTAACCTACCTAGCATAGCGTTTGCGGCATGTTGCTAACGTGAAGATGTCATCAAATACGCAGCGAGTTTTGCCAACGGGAGCCAAAAATCAATAGACGAGCGGCGCCGAACCAAGGAAAGCAAGAAAGAAATATAATAAAATGTAAAAGACAGAAACATCCGAGCCGGAAAATTGCACGTATACCGCTGGGCACTTCGTACGTGCCATGATCAACTTAAAGTGTCTAATATATATTATCAAAACGCTAATGGTCTACGCACAAAACTCAATGAATTATTATTTTCTTCAGTAAACTCATCCTGCGACATTATATGTATAAACAACATACACTCTGGAATCTTTTATAACGAAGTAGTGGACACAAGTTTATAGAATTTATTTCGGAAGGATTGGGATTTAAATAAATATAACAACAAAAAAGGACGGGGGAGGTCTGATGGTGACTATTAAGAGTTTTGTTTCCCAGGAGCATCCAGAATGGTCGAATGGTAGTATCTTAAAATCTTGTGGGTCTCAGTGCAGTTGGAGAAGAAAAAACTGCTGATTTGTTGTGTGTATAGGCCTTCGTTTCTGATGTCAATAATCTAATCAGTCATTTAAATAAACTGCGCGAAGTGATGGAAGAGTATCCCAACGATATAATCTGTATCGTGGGGGATTATAATTTTCTTATTTAAAATGGAACTTCGATCTTAAAAATAAATTATTATATGCTTCAAATATAGTTAGTGAGGCTGAGGAGACTTGATTTGATAGTTTTAACTTCCTCGGGTGTTGTCAGTACCATGAAGTGCCCAATTACTTTGGTAAGTTTTTGAATTTATTATTTTGTAGTTTTAATGATACCAAAGTATGGGTTACTAATCAATGTCACCTTTCGTCAAAGAGGACCGCCATCACAAAGCGGTCGAAATATTCTTAGATACGTATCTGAAACTTAAATCTTACAGCGCAAATTACAACTTAATTAATTCAAGTCTTATTGACATAAACTGGAAAGACCTCTTTGAAAAAAAAAAGATGTCAATAACTGCGTTGATATATTGTACGATAACTTAAGTACAAGTCATTTACTGATGATCTAAAATTTTATAAAATAATTAAATCGATGCAGGACTGTGTAATGCTACAGCAGGACCTTAATAATCTCGCAGCATACTGTAACAACAAAATCGACTCGTGTTGAACACTAATAAATGTTCAAAAATTTCATTCACGAGAAGCCAAATAATAATGTATCCGTACCTCATCTCAGGTGAACCATTAAAGGATTGTGAGTTCATGAAAGACTTAGGAGTGTGAATGAATAGAGGACTAACATTTGGAAAGCATATTGAGGAGTCGATAAGGAAAGCTTATAATAACATGGGTTTCATACTGAGAACTACTAAAGAGTTTAAATCTTACAAAACAGTGGTATTCCTGTACAACTCCTACGTCAGATCACATGTAGAATTTGCGTGCTTAATATGGAACTCTCAATATGCCAAATACATAGAAAGGCTAGAAAAAGTACATCATAAATTTGTCAAAAGCGTAAATGATTCTTGAAATGAAATGATATGTTGAAACATTTAAAGTTAACCAGACTTTCATCACATAGAACTGTTCACCAAATGGTATTTCTTCATAAAATCATCCATGGAAAAATAGATAGTTCTGATTTTCTAGAATCGGGTTTCCTGTCTATTTTACACCCAGCAATGTACCACTGATTCATCAATTGTTAGCTTGCAGCGAACTCATAACCTTTTAAATAATCATATTGATATATTCTATGCGCCACTCTCCACTTTAAAACGACTTTGCTACTTGACTTTGGCTTAGATCCGATAGAGTATGCTATATATATAAATATGTAATAAGTAGTCTATTTACCTAATTTACTTTTAATTTTTTTCTAATTACTTGAACTGTTGAATATCGTTAAATCCTAATTGTAATTTTCTGTAGATGTCTGGTTTTCCGTAATAGGACTGCATTACTGCAGTCTGTGTAGAACTTTTTTGTACAAAATAAAATAAAAAATAAATAAAAGGAATCCAAAGAATGCAGTAGCGAAATTCTAATCAAAATCGAATTGGTAGTTTTGCTGGGACAAAGGAACCCCGACAAAAATTAGAGTTATTAGGAATATACACAAAATATTATAAATACCGAGTCTCCTAGACTATGCATTAGAAATAAAACAAAAACCTCGACAAAAACTGACCTTAACGGTTTCAAGGGCACTTGAATCAACTACTTTCAATTGTATTTTTTTCAAATAGCACCAACCTGACCCAACTTGCTGTGTCCTAAAGTGATTATTTTTTTTTTTGATTAACTACATCATAAAAAATTAAGGAAAATATGATAGGTATTATTGTTCTGGGTATTATTATTATAAGCAAGATCTTGAAAAGGCAGTACAAAATAAAAAATAGTGATTATCGTTTTTAAGAAGTAGGGTTCCTAGAAAAGTTAGTTAAGCGATTCAACATTGACGTTAACGTTAATTAATCCAAAATCTCATCCTACCTTCTGATAACTCGGATCCAAAAATAATGGCGTTGCATTTTGCCACACTTATAGAATGCCACAGGGAATTTAGCCTTAAGTTGGTGTTGATAAGAGGTGTGATAACTCCAATTTTTGACAGTCCCAACCATATACAAACGAATTCAGGCTTATTTTCTAAGAAGAGGGCAATTCGATCGCCTTTTTTGTATCCATGGTTTTTAAACAAATTAGCGATTTTGTTGCTGTATTCGTCAACCTAAAATGAAAAATATGGTTCTTAAGATGGCAGGGTGATCAGTGACAAAACCGTTATTTTTTTTATGAATTTATGAAATTTTTTCAGAAAAATTATGACATTTTGATGACATATTTTTAAAAAATATATGTGAATTTTAACTTTTAAAAATTTTTTACTTCCATACTCCAATTAAAGAAGACCAAAAGATCTAAAAAAAACGTGTATTATCAAAAGAAAACATCAGATAAACCGTACATATAATAGCAGGAGATTATTCACTATTAAAGAACTATTAGTCAACACTTAGCTACTAATTAAAATACGCTAATATAAAAAAAAACAAGAAAGTTACATATGTTTGGTTTGTTTTGAGAGAACTATTCAGTCAACACTTAACTACTACCTATGTTATATTATAAACATATACTAACATAAAAGCAACAAAGTTATATAAAAAAGCCTTTTATATGAGCCTTGATTTGACCCATGCCTCTTCCATCAATTTTAAAATTTCTAGTTAAATTTTAAAATTTTTGGAAGCAGAATAAGAATCATTTTTATCCTATATTAGCCAGGAATATTTTTCCTGCCAGTCAGGATTATATTTTGTTTTTCTTCCACTCATGTTTTTGTTTTACATTTTTTTAAAACAAAGCCGCTATTGCACACAATTTTTTAGGTTAGGTGCCAAAAATAAAGAATTCAGATTATAAAATTAAAACCAAAGTATTCTGCATCTCTTTTCAAAAGCATAAAACAAAGAAAGCTCATGGTATAGCAGAATTTAGTCGCTGTAACAGTCCGTTTACATAAAGTTAATGCAAAGTTGAGGGGAGATAGGATTAAAAATCGTGATCAATCATAAATTATTAGTCTTATCTCCGCTCACTAAAGGATTGTATATAAGATAGAGCGTAGATTAATTTAGTTCATTGTTTATCGATTCCTGATGATGCTAACGTTGTTAGCGAAACGCGCGTCGAGTGTGAGTGTAAAGTGTATTTTTGATTTGTGGAAAACAATCATAACTTTGTTTTAGTGCAACCAAAGGTTCCAAATTCCCAATATAATAAAGTTAATGGAACCAACTACTCCCAAATGTTTATTTCCCTTTCCAATACATATCTTTCGAGAGAGAAAAATTAAACATGACCTAGTGTTTCTTTCAACAAGACGAACTGGCGACAAATGCTAATCAAAAACGACCCGCTTGAAGAGTTTCACCTTACGCTGAGTTGCATAATCAACACAGCATTTCCTCTACGGCCTCTTCGGAAAAAAAAAACCAACCACAAGTACTGGATCACCCGAGACATTAAAACGTCTGCAGCCAACTTACGATCATTAAACTCTATCAGAAAACACTTCCCAGAGTGCACTTTCATCTGCACGTACCACAAAAAATACAAACAAATCTATAGAAAACTAACAGCTAAACATTTGTTTTATTCTATCCGTTTAAGTAAAGCCAACAACAAGATAAAAGAAACTTGGAAGATTGTCAAAGAGGTAACTGAAAGCGTTCCCATAAAAGCAACGAAGATCGATATTGATCCTGAATACTTCAACAATTACTACCGCACTGTAGCCAACAACTAAACCCAAACCATCAGGTCGGACAATGATCCACTTGATTATATGAGGAATCTACATGTCCCTGCATCTTTTATGTTTCTTCCTACAAATCCCCAAGAAATTAAAGATACTCTTAAATCAATAAGGAACCAAACAGCAGCAGGTTCCGATGGGATAACGACAAAAATTCTAAAGAAACTGCCTGACCAATCTCTTACAGTTCTAGCTCAATCCAATAACAAATCCTTTTCTGACGGCATTTTCCCACGCAGTTTAAAAGAGGCAATTATAATACCAATCCACAAAAATGGCTGTACAAAAGACCCTTAAAACTATCGTCCAATCTCACTTTTATCAACAATCTCCAAAGTCGTAGAAAAACTAGTCAAAAAGAGGATGATGGATTTTCTCACACAACATGATGTCTTCAATCCCGCTCAATTTGGCTTCCTCCCCAAAACAGGCACTCACGATGCAATGTTCCGTGTTATCGAACAATTGTTCAGACACTTCAATAACGGCTTCTCTACTGCGGCGGTGTTCTGTGACTTATCAAAGGCCTTTGACTGTGTGTCATAGAACACTGCTGCGTAAGCTGGAGGTCTATGGTTTCCGTGGTGTCACTTTGAAGTGGTTTGAGTCATACCTGTCATGCCGCAGACAACGAGTCAACGTAAATGGTGAACAATCGTCGGAACAGCCTGTTACCTTTGGAGTACTATTTCTTTTATATATCAACGATCTACTCTATCTTGACATAGCCGGTACTTTTGCTGCATTCGCGGACGATACAACTGTGGTGTGGCATAAACTGAATTCCGATGATCTGACCAGAGTTACATCACATGATCTCAATTCTATCAAAACGTGGTGTGATTCGAACGGTCTCACCTTTATTTTCAACAAAACTCAGATTCTAGGATTTCGCTGCAACATCGACCAAATAAACTGCGAGCTATTCACCATAAAAAGTGCTCTAAATACTAAATTTCTTGAACTACAGGTAGACGTTGATCTCAGGTTTCAATCTCACATTATAGCCTTAAACAAAAAGCTTGCCTCTGGTTGCTATTGTGTTCGTACAGTGTCAACTACCCTAGTTACTGCTGTTGCTAAATCCGTTTACTTTGCTGTGGTTCACACCTTTCTTATGGATTACCTTTCTGGGGCTGTTGCAGCCAATACCTTTTCCAGTCGACTTTTAAGCTGCAAAAACGGGCTGTAAGATTTATCGCTGGTATCTCCCCTAGGGATCACTGTAGGCTACACTTAATATTAACATTAACTACCGAATTCTAACTCTTCCATCGCTTTTCATTCTCGAATCTATTAGTCTCATTCAAAAACATATCTCTTTTTTTCCTCAACATCAAACTACTTACATCACACGCCAAAGACAGCAGATACCACTACCAATTCCACACTCTACACTTGTCCAAAAATCAATTATATATTATGGTGTAAGACTCTATAATCATCATAATCACATCCATTACGGATATTTCAAAATTCCGAAAAGCACTAAAAAACATCTTGTTTAAACAAGCGTTCTATTCAGTTGATGATTTCTTTGAATTTACCTTTTAGATCAACGTTTCCAACCATGATGCTTCCAACCAACAGCCAAATTGAGTGATTTTTTTTAATAATTATTTCAGACTTATCTAGTCTTAAGTGTTTTGTGTGGCCGATTGATTGTGATTTCTGTCGAATATGTGCATATGTTACCTCTTTATTGTTTTTTGTTTGTTTTATTTTATTTTAGTTTGTCTTGTTTTTGTTTTGAATATTTAACAACTACTAGTCTTGGTTTAATTTGTTCCTACTAAATGTATTTCTATTTACGTATATTTTTTTAAAATTTACTCATGATTTTTATCATTTTTGTTTTGTTTATAATCTTGTGCAAATTAAATTAATATCTCAAAATTCTACAACAATAATCAGAAAATTTAATTAATTAACTTTGTATGCATTAATAAGTTGAGCGTTTAGGTTAAGTACTAGCTTTGTCAATAAGGATCCTGTATCTTTGGAAAATAAAGCATGATTTACTACTACTACTACTACTACTACTCTTGGCTACAGGGGCTATTTGCAAAATAAAGTATGTAAAATTACAAAACTGTCTTAAAAAATAGTGATCCGCAAAGGGTTGATTGGCAAATTTTATTATTTTTATGACATTTAGCCAATTTAAGAACGATTTTGGGACACATATTCAAAAATTATGACAAATTATGATTTTGTGGTCACCCTTAGAAGATGCTTTTTATATTTCATGTTATACCGTAAAGTATACTTAATTGGTTAATAGGTTTAAATCTACTTTTATAAATTCGTTTAAATTTTTTTTTTATAAAAATGTAAATATTGTCAGCAATCAGCATAGATCGCCTTACAATAATTATAGGTTACCACTTTGAAATTGACACCGAAATATATTATGTCATGCCGTTTTTAACTTAGAGTGTCCATTACCTTATTTGTTAGGTAATTTCATTATTCTGTAAAACAAACTTTTTTATGATTTTTCCACTGCCAAATTATTGCTAATTTAGTGCTCCATGGTTTCATATATTTTTTTTTAATATATAATACCAAAATTATACTATTCAAATATTTTTTTGGTAAAAGTGATGGAACTCTGTAGTACTAAATGGGTTCTAATGATTCATGTGACTTTTGGTATTAAACCTCATTTGAGCTGCTAGCTACCGTAGAAGCTAGCAGCGCAGGCTCTATATTTAAAAAAAAAGCGAGCCCTAAATTTTTTAAGGCGTCAGGAAATTAGTGCCTTAACATAATCAAATAGTTCTTATAGTTTTAATTTAATAAAATTAATATCAAGAATTTTGGGATAACTAAATGGGATAGACTTAAAATCTAATTCCCGAGGAGTAGGTCTTTTTGGTAAAAATTATAAAACTCTGTAGCACTAAATCGGTCGTAGTGATTCATGTGACTTTTGAAGTTAAATTACGTTTCGTTTGCTTACAATCACTTGTACTGCTAGCTTTCACAGAAGCTAGCAGCGCACGCCTCTTTGTTTAAAAAATGAGCTCTACATTTTTTTATGGAATATAAATTTAGTATTTTGCCCGGTTTTAATAGTTATGTTAGTGTTAAGGAATCTTCTTGATTTAATATAAAATAAAAAAAGATTTATTCTGTTTTATAATATTGTTTATTTATAATTAAAAAAATATACATGAAACTATGGAGCACTAAATTAGCTCTAATAATATAGGTATCTTTTTCTTCTGAATTCTCTTAATTAGGCTGTAATCACATGAGCTGCTGGCTTCTCGAGGAACCTAGCAGCGCATGCGCTAACTTTTAAAAAACGCAAGATCTATTTTTTTTGCGGAACAAAATTAGCACTTTAGCACTAAATTAACTCTAATTAGTTATATAGGTTCTAATAAAAAAATCGCAAGTTGCGCTGCTAGCTTCTTGCACATCACTATTTTCTCTGAAGTATCAATTGAACTGACGAATTGGGTCGTGTTTGAATGGCTTTCCCGACTACTTTCCGACCAATTTTGAAAATTTGCCGATAGGTTTTTGTAGGTATTTTTTTTAAATATTGTTTTATGACATGCAAACCAAAGGCCTGGAAAAAATAGGTCATAAAGACCGAATATCGAAGAACTAAATTCTAAACTAAAACATAAGTAACTTTTTGTATCCTGGTACAGCCCCGAAGATGGTCCAATAAATGGTGCCGAAACGTTGAAGATGAAATAATTTGTTTTTTTTTTCAATTTTGACCCTAACCCATGAATCAAACCAAAGGTAAAACATACATCTTTTTAGGACAAACAAAAAATGTACTTAATACTTTTTGTTACAGCAAAATATGTAGGCAGTCAGAAAACCCTCAAACATCTATCTGGATTCTGAAATATTGTTTTTTCTTTATTTAGAACTCTTTTGCCTTAACTATCGCTATTTATTCAAAGGGTGGCCACAGGATTTAAGCCGACTTTTTCCCGAATAAAAAATATGCGCATAAGTAAATACCTAGGTATGAAAAACTTCCGGAAAAATCAAACCAAAAAATTAATATTTTTTAGGACAAACAAAAAAATATAGGTATTTAGCTTATCATTATCCAAAGGATTACTCTGAGGATGAGTCTTGAAAAACATAGGCTTACATAAAAAATTTTACATTTCGGTTTTTATCTGTTCTATTACAAACTTGTATTATGTGATAAACTATTTCTAAAGAAGTTTTTTCTGAGTAGTTAGTAGTAGTAACAACTACCCCCCCACAGCTTATCAGCTTGATATCAGCCTCCTTTAGCTACAGACATGAAATTTGGATGGTCGTTTGGGATTGTAAAATTTTACCCTTAAGGGGGTAAAAATAGTGTTTGAATTTTAAAAGTATTTTTTGTATACCAGAAACGAAAAGCAATAGAGTCTGAAAAGTGGTACATTGACTCTACTAATAAAATTAGCAAACACGTGTTTTGCCTTTTTGACTGGGATTTGAGAAATAGGGGTGATTCTATTTTGACGAGCAAAAGAGGTCTGAAAATTCGCATATAGATTCTTTCTTAAAAGTAAGTCGAGAAATGTTTTTGGACTTTGGAAAATTTGAACAGGGGGTTGAAATTACGGAAGCCGATAAGTATTTTCATTCTTCAAAATATGGGTATCAAATAGAGTCTGGAATGTAATCTATTTTTTTTCATTTTAGTAATATAGGATGAGTGAAGGGCTATGATGCTAATCCGTCAAAATATGTTGACCCAGGTTTTAAATTAAACAATGCATGATGGCGACGGTTTCTGTATTAATACATCAATTTTACCACCATGGAGGGGGTACCATCTTAAATTGGTACATAGGATTTTTCGCGGTCGAGAACCACGAATTTTTCATCATATTTCAAAAATGATAAAATTGACAGCCTCTCAAGAGGGGAGAGGGTTACAATCTAAGCTTTTATCTAAGTATCCCCTATTCCCCGGTATAACTGAACGGATTTCAATGGAAGTTTTACTACTGTATTCCTTAGATTCCAGATTAAAATCGTATTACAGAAAAAAGGAAAAAACTTATGATCTTTTAAGCAAAAAGTTTTGATTAAAATTTTGGAATACCGCAGACAAAGCTGTAGATTCCCTACCGTTCTTCTTTAGTGGGTGAAATATGTTTCTATTATGAAGGTATATATCTGGGGACCTTTTTGAAATGCCAGAAGAAAAAAATGGAAAAAAAATGTGTACAGGGTGATTCACTATATTTTGAACCCCTGGTTAGCGCCTTTATTATTGATGATAACAAAAAGTTTAAAAAGAAAAGTTTTATAGTTTTTTAAAAGGCTTCTAACCCACATGACAGATGTTGCCAAATGTCACTCCATATGTCAAAATTTGACTTCAACTTTCTTATATTAAATGGAACACCCTGTATATCTTTTAAAACTTCGATAGATCTTTTTTTTCTGATGGCAAAAATATACCATATGTCACTTGTGTCTTGAACGGTTATTGAACAAATTTAGAAAAACGTTGCCATAAGAGCAATGTGTTGAACAAAGGACCACCTAAACTATTTTGCCTTGGCTAACACCTGGCCCTTATGGCAACGTTTTTATAAATTTGTTCAATAACTGTTCAAGACAAAAGTAACATATGGTATATTTTTGGAATCACGAAGAAAAGATCTAAGATCTAAAGTTTTAAAAAATATACAGGGTGTTCCATTTAATATAAGAAAGTTGATGTCAAATTTTGACATATGGAGTGAAATTTGACAACATTTTTCATGTGGGTTAGAAAGCTTTTAAAAGGCTATAAAACTTTTCCATTTAAACTTTTTTTCTATCATCAATAATAAGGGCGCTAACCAGGGGTTCAAAATATAGTGAATTACCCTGTATTTCAAAATTGTTTGAAAGGAGAGGGCACTAAATACATTGTTTACCGGTATCGGTGAAATAGCTTGGGGTTCCAATATGAGTCCTGACCTTCCTGATATTTTTAAGAAAAGATATTAATGGGTTCTTCGGTTTTGTTTTTGAGCTATGTCCGTTTAAAGGTACGCCCCTGGAAAATAAGAAAATATGCCATGGACCACTCTATTTGCAATATCTTTTCAAAAAAGAGACACAAGAGACCAACATTCATACAGTATTATTAAGAACACATGTCCAGGTCAGACTTTATTATTTTTTGAACTATAATATTCTAACACACATGCAGGATGGCTCTAAAAAACTTTAAGATAAAATTAGCTAATAAGGATATGGTTTTATTTTACTATCAAGGTATATATAGTGTGAGAAAAAGCAAAAGTTGTTAAAATATTCCGCTGATCAAAATTCCTATAGGGATACCGCAATAGAATTCTCAGATAACAACCGTTACTGGTAAAATATTAAAAAGTCCATATCACTGTTTTATCAGTATTATATTGCCAGAAGGTGAATTTAATAAGTCAAAGTTACTTACAGGGTGTACCAATAAAATAATCTGGCAGAAGCCGCAACGCAAAAAATGAATTTAAAAGGAAAATTCAGTTTAATATGATAAAATTACATTTACTTTTATGGCGATTCAATTCAAGTGTTTGGTAATGTATAGAGTGGCTAAAAGAAACATTGAATACATAAAAGATATTTTTAATCTTGTATGTGCGGTTTCAGTTTTTGTTTATAAAATAATAAATTCAATTGTTAGTCACTATATGTGGAATCTTTTTCCAAAATATTTTTTTTTCAAAGTAGTTTATTGCAACCCCTGTTAGCCTCCTCCTTGGATATCTCTCACTTCGGTGTTTTTTGGCTTTAAAAATAATTTGCTATTTTTTTATTTTATTAGAAACCGAGAGAATAGCTGATTAACAAAATAAAACGAAAAATATTGATTTCACGGCTACCTTGATAATGCATTAACTTCTAATTTGTATGTTTTGACAACCCGCGTCTTGTAATTATTCGGTTAAAATTTTACCAAATCGTAAGAAGAACATGATTTTCAAAAGCGGTATCCATCCTACCAAAAAAAACACCGGCAATATAATACGATGATGATTAAACAGTGATTTTTGCATTTTTTTAAATATTTTACCAGAAACAAGTTAGTTTGTACTTCAGCATTTGGACAACTTAAATGAGAATTCTATTGAGACCACCCTATAGAAATTTTGATGAGCAGAATATCTAAATAACTTATTGCATTTTCTCATACATATGAATTTAGTTAAACTTTGACGTTTTATCGTACCTTTTTAGCAAAATAAAACTTTGTTCTTATTAGCTGATTTTATCTAAAGATTTTTAGGACCATGTGTGTTAGAATATTATAGACCAAAAAATGTTAAAATCGGACAAGGACATGTGTTTTTAATAAGACTATATGAATTTTGGTCTCCTGTGCCTCCTTTTTAAAAAGATATTGCAAATAGAGTGCACCATTGCATATTTTCTACATATTGCAACCCCCAAGTCATTTCACCGATACCGGTAAACAATATACCCTCTCCTTAAAAAAATTTCATATTTTTAACAGAATGAGAAATAAATTTCCAATTTGCTGTCGATTCGGCATAGTCAAAAGCCTGACTGGTGGATGGACTGTGCCTGTGGTAGAACTAGTGGAGAAGGCCAAAAATCCAATAGGTTTTCTAATGGTAAAATTCTATTTTTTATTTATATTTACCTCCATATGGACATTGCGAATTTATTTCTTTATAGTGCTTTGTGAATGAAAGTATACTGTCAAAGGTTATTCCCAGATCTCAAAATGATAAGATTGTTTGGTTTAATGAATAATTATGTATAATGGGTTTTGTTTTTAAACTGAAAAAGAGTACTTGACGTTTGTTGATGTCCATGGACAGTTTATTAAGGTTACACCAAGCAGATCCTCTTGGAGCTTTGAACAATCACTTATTGAGTTTATACAGAAAAGAAGCTTTAAATCATCAGCACTTAAAAGAACAATTGACTTAAGCTTAAGACTCACATCGTTAATGGATATATCAAACAGTAAAGGACTCAAAACAGACCCTTAAGGAAGAGACGTATTCCTCAGAGTTAATTCCACTTACTGAGAAAAACTGCAATCTGTCAGACAGCCATGATCTCAAAAGTTTTATAAGATTGTCAGAGAATCCAAATAATTCAAGTTTGGATAATAATATTTGATGGTCTAACTTGTCGAAGACTTTAGATAGGTCTGTGTAAATGACATCTAATTGGGAGGAACTATCTATAATGTTTCGGCAATAGTTTGGGTAGTAATTACAAGGTTAGTTGTTGTTGAGCGTCCCTTAAAAAATCCATGCTGAAGAGGAGACATTCTTTTTTTGACAAGATGGAAGATTCTATTGTGCATTTCAAGTATTTCAAGGCATTTTCTGTATTATCTTTTTTATTTTTCATATTTTTGTTTTTATGATCAATTATTTCCCTTATTATGATGTAGGATGACTCCCACATATTTCGTTATTTTCTTCTGTTTCTTTTTTAGCAAGTTGTAACACAAAACATTTCTTTCTGGTTTTGGTCTCTCCTATCAGCCACTATGGCTACACTTAAGACAGTTGCGTTGGGTTGCGTTATGTTAGGCAGTTTTTAGTTAATATGTTCGGTTTTGTTGGTTTTATCGTAAAAATTTTAAAAAACCTGGTTATCGTGACTAACGTAATATGTGCTCACTACATTAAGAGTACAGTCTTCACTGACGGCTTTCCTTGTTTTACTCATGCAAAATTTCGCTTGCAAGGATATTTTTAGCCCCACATTTTTCCATCCAAATAGAGATTTTTCCTCCAGTAATAGTTTTTGAATTTTGGCTTTAATTTTTGTGAAATAAGTATCCAAATATGGCGTATTTTGCCTGTTCATATCTGCAAAACTAGCCAAAAATTGCAAAAAGTACCACTAGAGAACCCTAGATTAAAGTTTTATCCTTGGTTTTATCTTTAAATTGAGACTAAAATGTTTGAAAATTTCTGTATTTGGATAGAAAAATATGGGGCCAAAAATACCCTTGCAAGCAAAATTTTGCAAGAGTAAGAAAGGGGAAAGCTGCCAGTGAAGACTACACTCTTAAAATCCATAATAATTTTACTTACCTGAGAAAATGTCCACTCCTCATTTTCACAAAGGATGGCGGGCTTATTCGGATGTCTTTTAACGTTAACTGCAAATATTTGGGCTAATGTGAGGTTCTTTCTGGCAAAACCTTTAATTTCTATAAGTAGTTGAATGTACTTTACTAGGGCCCTATAAAAAAAAGAAATACATCAAACAAAAATATGATTTGTCAAGACCTTAACAATTTTTTTGGCAAAGACGCACGAGGCCGGCGGGTCTCTTTAGGCTAGGTACTAAAGACACCTCTCGGTTCTCTTTTTCTTTCTGAGGTGCAATACTGACAAGATTTTTATTTTCACTTACTAAAGAAGTAAGGAAAGTGTACACATACCACAAATTGCTAATATGTTTGATTTTTGTAGAAATTTCTTTTAGTCTATAAGAATTTGCTCGCGTTTGGTCGTTTCCCGTTGACTCTTAGATCGGGTGAGCTCAGGAGTTTGTATGAGGATTTCTTAACAATTAAGATTGGGTAGTTGTAATCCTCTACTTTCTCTGAGAACTTAATCCAGAAGGTATATATTTTATCATGGAATGAAAAACCACAGTAAACTAATTTTATTTTGAATATGAAAAACAAAAACGAATAAATTTTTCCAAATAAGCGGACCGTCCCGTCGACGTAAAACCTGTACCAAAAAAACTATTTTGAACTGACAAATAGTCAAAAATTATGTAGTTTTTGGTCGTGACAATATTATGGAATATTAGGTAAGTATAAAATTAAATTCGCTGACTACCTATAAAAAGACGTAAGGGTAAGTAGCTATAGGTAAAGTATTGAATAATTAATTTTAGATACAATTCGCCACTTCAGAATTACAAGATTTTTTCTACAGTTTTTAGACATTTTGGCTTTAAAAAAAAAAACAATTTTTTTGTGCTTCATTCAAAACAAAATTAAAATTTTTAAAAAGTTAAGTAGTTATCTAGTTATGGATGTATTCTAAAAATTACAAAGCTCTTCATTTGAGAATTATAAAGTTCTCTCAACCATAATTTTTGACCACTAATTAAAAAAAAAGTTAATTTAGTCTCGTTCTGTTTGTGAAATTTTGTTTAAAACATATCGAGTAGAACTCAAAACTAAAATCTGTAGCTTTGGTTAATTTTGAATTATACCAACCTCCTCTCAACCCCTCAACCAAACCCCAACGTAGTTTTTTCCCTCTAGTACCTATAACGAAATGTTTAGTAAAACTCTCAAAACAGCATATTGTAGCATCATTGGTTCAAAAGTTGGAGATTTTTAAACATATTAACCCGCTCTTACCGCCTTACACACCCCACCAGTGTTATTTTTTTTTCTCTAAAATTAGGAAATATTTAGTAGAATTTAAATCTAAAAATTCCATACACATAGCAGCATTTATTTTGATCTAATCAATTATATTAAAAACTTCGGCAGTAAGTAAAATTAAATGATTAGTTTAGAATTCTTAAACAACACAGAAGGCTAGAACACAATATTTAACAAATTCATTTACTTAAAAGTTGCCTTGTAATTCTAGCCAGCCGCCGTAGCGCAGTGGGCAGCGTATCTGCCTGCCGCACGGAAGGTCCCGTATAATTCAGGTGACAAAACAATATTAGGCTATTACAAAGTTTCCACCTCTGCCCCTTCCTCAAAGGTGGTGGGAGGGATTACTTAAGTTTGCCTAACTAAGCTGAAATTTTGCATACACATATAATTCCGGTCACAATACAATATGTTATTACAAAGTTTCCATCTCCCCACCCCTTCAAAGGTAGGGGGGGGTATTACTCAAGTTTGTCCATTAAGCCGAATTTTGCATACACATACATTTCCGGTGACAATACAATATGTTATCACAAAGTTTCTACCTCCCCCCCCCCTCAAGGGTAGAGGTGAGAGTTTACTCAAATTTGCCCAATTAAGCTGAAATTTTGCATACACATATAATTTCGGTAAGAATACAATATGGTATTAAAAAGTTTCCACCTCCTTAAAGAGGTAGTTTTGGGGGGGAGTACTACTCAAGTTTGTCTGATTGAGCTAAAATTTTGCATATACATAGATATAATTCTGGTGACAATACAATATGGTATTACAACATTTCCACCTCCTCACCCCCCTCAGGGGTAGTGTAACAAAACTCGATTTTAAAGAAAGAATCAATAAAGTTTTTTCTTTCGCGTTTTTTTTGTTCCGCGATATGCTCGACGACCGGACTATCAGAAGTTTCATTTTATTCGGGTTCACTTGTGGTTTGCAAATTGCTAATAAATTTTATACAACTCATATATTTGGTATGCCTTGACTCCTATCAGAAAAGAAGTGCAGGCTTTCTGTAGTTTTTCTTTAAAATAGTAAAAAAGAACATTCTAGTGCAAATAAATGGTACAACTTAAGTCGTCACATTTTATACACTCACACCAAGGCCCAAAATTTGGTACTTAAGTGGAACTCTGCAACAGCAAGTGCAAGCACTTAACTTAAACTTAGTGTAGGTTAGGCTAGGTTTGTTATGAGTGGTGCACTCCACTGCGACCTAAAAGCTCACTCTACACTCTATTGTGGCTCATACCTGTTTTACAAGTCACTCATCCCAACATCCTTGATAAAGGAAATTAGTCTATATATTTTCCCCTTGTTCTCATTAGTCCTATGCAGTGGCATAGGATATGTACCGGCGTTTCGCCCTCTCCCCCACAGAATCTACAGATGTGTTGGTTGAGTCGGGACTGGCCTGTATACAGACCTCTGATGATTCTCAGGGTGTTCCTTGATAGTTGTATAACTCCCTATTGACCGTGGCTTTAGTTAGTCCAAAGCAGGGCTATGGCCCTAAGAGGCCCTAACAACGCAGATTCCGCTCCTGCCTTAGCAAGAGAATCGGCTTTTTCGTTTCCTTCAATTCCTGTGTGGTCCGAGACCCATACAAGAGTGATTTTGTTGGCTCCACAAATCTTTAGCAGAGTTTGAAGGCAGTTCCAAACTAAAAGTGATTGGATCTTATTTGAGCTTATTGCTTTCAGAGCAGCTTGACTATCTGATATGATTTTGATGCTTCTGTTAGAGATGCCTTTGTCAGCATTTCTCTTGCACAGAGCTCTATGGCGTAAACCTCAGCCTGGAAGATAGTGGCAAACTTAGTGTAAATTGTAACTTAATCCAAAGTGAGACAGTGACCAACATGACAGAAAAGGGGTACTGAATAAAATATTCTCTGAAGCTCTTCAATTTAAGACAACCAAACTAATATCAACACACATCCAAGCCTAAAGAAATATTAAATTAGTTTAATTTACGATTTTACCTTAATTTTAGACATTTATTTGTCAGCCAGTATTGAAAATGGGTTAAAAAATTGCAGTTTTTATTGAATGTTCTAAATATTTTCGCCAGTGGCGCAATTCAGAACATGTTTTTGCCAAGTTTTAGATAACACAAAATCGGATTACCACCTTCCTTCAAATTTTCTAGATTCTATTATAACTCTATTAATATTATTAATTACAGTAGTGGTCACAGGGGTCGGTTTTTTGAAGAATTTTTGAATATTTTCTTGCAGTGACGTTATTGATTTGTTACAGTTTTAGATTAATTTTATGCAGTTTTTGTCAGCAGTACTTAGGACATTTAAAAAATGGCAAAATTTTTGTAGCACATTTTGGACATAATTTTGGAGGTCCATGCAGCTACACCCCGCATTTGAAAAATCAAAATTTTTTTAATGCAGGAATTACGGGCTAATTATCTACTGCAAAAAAAATTTTGGGCTCATTTTCTTATCTGATTTTATTAAAGTTTAAAATGCGGGGTGCAGCTGCATGTGCAGTCCCATTAATAATAGCAGTACCCAAAAAAAAAGTATCTCAGAATTATGGGCTAATCATCTACTGCAACAAAAAATTTGGGTTTATGCCCTAATTTTTTGTGTGTTGTTAGGGAATGTCTCCAAACCAATTAGGTATATCTTTAGTTTTGATTTTTAAATAAGTAAATTCTCTCCTTACCCCCTCAGTCATCTTTCAGTAATGTAGTTTTTTTTAGAAAATTGCATTATCACCGGAACTCAATGCATACCACATTTCAAGTTGATCGGAGTTAGTCAAAATCAAAAAGCTTGTAAAAATGGGATAAGGGCATGAGCCCAAATTTTTTTTTGCCGCAGATGATTAGTCCATAATTAGCCCGTAATTCTGACATACTTTTTGTTTCGGTACTGCTATTATTAATGTGTGCGGGGTCGTGCTATTGCAAATTTTTTTTTGCAATAGATAATTAGTTCGTAATTCCTACATTAAAAACAAACTGTGATAAGCTTGCCGAAGATATCCAAAGAGACTTGAGCACAATTAAACAATGGTGCGATGCAAATCGCTTGACCTTTAATGTTTCGAAAACCAACATGCTAAGTTTCAATAGTTCTATAAGCAACATAAACTTAGATAACCAAGTATTATCCAATCCAAAAATAAATACATTTCTTGGGTTAACTATTGATTCTTCACTAAAATTTGAGCAACATCTTAATATTTTAAAACAAAAAATAGCATCAAACTGTTATGCGTTAAGAGTAATTGTCCAAAATCTGGAATTTGGTATTGCCAAGAATGTGTATTATGCCCTTATTGAATCCCATCTTCGGTATGGCATCTGTTTCTGGGGATCTTGCTCTCAGGGATTATCTCAGTCTGTTTTTGTGTTGCAGAAGAGAGCGATCAAGTACCTCTTTAACATTAAACGCAGATCATCATGTAGACCTTATTTCTTAAATTACAACATCTTGACTTTGTGTAGCATTCTTATCCTGGAGACAGTGTGTCTAGTTTTTTAAAAATATAGAGCTGAGCTTTCAACAGATAGGCGCTACAGTTCTTCCTTACAAATTAAATCTCCCCTTTCCACATTCTAGCGTAATAAAAAAATCATTTGTATATGATGGGAAAAAATTTTTCAATCATTTGCCCATAGAATTAAGGAAACTACACAAAAAATTTTTAGGAAAAAAACTAAAGAATTTGTAGTTTCTAGGGCTTTTACAACCTAAATGAATATTTTATGTAATTTTTTATAGACGTTTTTATCTGACTTTAAATATTTTAATTCTATTTGTTGTGACATGACTATTTATTTACATTTTTTTTTAATTGTTTTACTCTCTTAAGTTTGTTTTGTATTGTGTAGGTAATTTGTATTTTCTAAACTTCTTTATATACATTATTATTTGTTTTTTAACTAAGCACTCCAAAATCTAGAACTTAAATTTTATAATATTTTAATGCATTTAAGTGATTTAGTATTGGTTAAATTTATTAGGACAACCTTTTAGACTAAGAAACTAATCGCTCTTTATTATTAAGATTTATACTATTAATAGACACTAATTTTAATAGATAAGCAAGACTTTGTGAAAGAATACCTCAATGTAATTCAGACAATAGTTATTTTTGAATTGAATTGAATTGAAAAAAAAATTGATTTCTCGAATGCATGCATGCATGGACCTTAATTTTGGACAAAATTTTAAAATCAAGACTAGATCAGCCCAAGGATTCGCACCTTTGCTTTTCAAATACAGGTATTTTTTGTACACAATAATCCCACTAAACTACGCCCCCCTCACCTCTTATTTTATTATTTTTAAAATTAACCATCTTGTGTGAAATAAGGTACCTATGTACTCTTTTTGCTCTAAAAAATCTCAGATATTTAAATAAATAAATAAAAAGGTCCACCACTGTGAAGATCAAAATGGACTCTGTATTAAATCTCAAGCAGGAAAATGAAAAAAGAAATCATAATGTGAAAACCTCGGTGAAAACCTACCTAGAATTTACACTATAATAACCTAGGGGTTTTGTTTACCTATTACTATAAACTAACACAACAAAGCAATTAGTTCTATGTTCACCTTTCTTGACAAGAGCTCAAAATCATTGCATATATAGAAAGAAAAAAAAATTTTAACTCAAAAGTAGAAAATTTTTAAAACCTTTTTTAAAACAAAAAAATGACTTATTTAGTAGGCTTTCTGGAATTTAATTTTGTGTTTTGGGATAGCTATTTTATTACAATTTCTTAAATTACGACCATGAATGTGCCTGTTAAATGAGAGTTTGTCAAACAAATATTTTGGAACTTTGTTTTTTACGGGGATCCATAAGTTTATGCAAAACTGAATGTCTTTGCCTAATTCCACAAATAAGTCTAAGCCAAGAATTTTGAGCTGTTTGAATCCTCCTCGCATCTCTTGAGTCGATAAAAGGACCGTAAATAGTACTACAGTAATTGAATTTAGATAGAACCAGTGACTCACAGAGCGGTTTTTTGAATAAAAAATTTATATAATCTCAAATAGAAAATATTGACTTTAGATTAATGTACGCTGCCCTTATACAGCTATTAGTGTGAGTTTTAAAACGAAGATCTCCAAAGAATATTACTCCTAAATTATGCGCTGAGTTGGAGGGTTTTATCACATCACCATTTACATTGATTGAACACTGTTGATTAACTTTTGCTCTGTTTTTTCTGGTTGTTATTAGTTTCTTGAATGATATCATCAGTCAAGACCAACAGAGCCGTCTCACAGCTGTGATTAGGTCTAAAAGTGCTTTGAGAAATAGGTAAAATATCATGTTTATTTACATGATGACGAACTTGACGATCAAGAACGCATTTGAGTACTTTTGACAGCGTATATAGGATGCTTATCGGTCGAAGATCCTTAATTTCTAAAGCAGGGACTCGAACCTGAGACCTTGCGTTCGGCAGGCCGATATGCTACCCAATGCGCTACGTAGGCTGGCTTTAAAAGAGTGTGTAAAAAGTGTGCACTGGTTTAACCAATAGCATGCAAAAGTGTGCATTAAAAATTTTGGTTGGCAACACTGGCCATAAGGGTTATGGTGGCCACAACTGGCATGTTGACCCTATATCCATGGATTAATAAAAACCAGTCAAATCTGCAAACATCACTTGGTCACAATTTAGAATTCAGATGCAGTTCCCAAGCAACTAGTAAATTATAAGAAAACTTTAACATGTAAATGTTTATAAAGGTAATGGAAAAACTAGACGAGTATTCTTATTACTATATTTATAAAACTTTTGTCTTAGGTTGCCAACAAAACATTTTGAAGAGCCTCCCTATAAAACTTTGAGTTTTATAATTTAGCAATATTTCATTAAGTTTCCTTTTCCGTTTTAATTTAATTATAGCCAGGAAAATACAAGAACCTTGCAACCCAAAACCCTATGTGTGTTGATTGCTAACTGCCCTGCTGAACCACCCACCCCTCGCCACCCCCTATACAGTTCCACCATATCTTGTAATGAAAAATTCATTCAAGAGATTGCACATGAATTTAATATCTACTTTTTAAACAGTGTTAGGGAAATTATTTTACAAATAAAATAAGTAAATGGTGTTGATTATACTTTATCAAAAATACCCGAAAACAACACCAAACTAAGTCAATTCTCACAAATTAACATACACCAGCTGAAACTAATTATTTTTAACATAACAAAAAATACAATTGATAATGATGGCATTGACCTAACTATAATTAAAACAGTATTTTTTGCAATAGGAAGCTATTGGTTAGATATTATCAATCTTGCATTAAAGACTGGAGATTTTCCAGAGGAATCGAAAATAGCGACTGTCATTCCAATAGAAAAAGTCCAAAGTACCATCCTTTGTTCAGAATTCAGGCCCATTAAAACACTGCCAATTTATGAAAGTTTTTAAACTGGTCATAAAACAACAAATTTTAGAATTTTTAGACAAAAACAATATAATTATACAAGAACAGTCAGGTTTTAGAAAGTCGCATTCCTGCGAAACTGCCGTACAATTTATAGTTACAAACTGGAAACTTGAAATCATTAAAAAAAAACAAAGTCATTGAATGTGTAAATACAAATTTGATGTTACTTAAACTGAAAAAATATGGTTTTGTAGAACTTGAACAAATATGTTTTTGTAGAACTGGCACAAAAACTTTTAACCCAATATTTTAAAAAATTGATGAATGAATATGGTGTACAGTAGGGGTCCCTTCGGGGATGTTTGTTATTTGTTTTGTTTATTAATGACATAAAACACCATATTAAACATTGTAAAATTAAACTTTTTGCTGATGATGACCTACTTTACTTTTGTGGTGACCCTAAAGAAATTGAAATTTTTTTAAATATTGATTTAAATAATATTTATAACTGGCTTTGTGACAATGGATTATTACTTAACATTCAAAAAACAAAATTTATGGTCATTGGTTCAAAAGCCACTTTAAATAAACATAAAAAAAGGAAAATAAATATAAAAGTTAATGGTGAAATTATTGAAGAAATAAATAAACATAAATATCTTGGTGTGTTTATTAATAAACAACTAAATTTAAAAGAGCACTGTAATTATATTAAAAAGAAAGTTGCCAAGAAAGCTTATTTTTTGTATAGATTGAATAATAAGGTATCTAGATTTCCAAAACTAATACTATATAAGACCATAATTGCCATACATTTTGATGACTGTTCGACACTATTGTACTTTTTAAACAGTGAAGAGAAACAGAGCTTTAAGAGCTATTTTACTTTGCAAAAAAAGAACGCAAATTAAAATTATCCTGGAAAAGCTTACCTTAATGAGTATTAATCAGAGATTGGCTTACAATATGTTGATTTTTATTTTTATATCTTAGGATATCTAAGTGAGGAATTAAAGTTTACCAAAGATATTCATTCATATAACACTAGGGCAAGAAATAACAATGATTTTTATATAAGTAATTCTGAAAACAGAGTACACACAATTTTTACTAAAGGGCTTATATTATTTAACACACTACCTGTAGAGATAAAAAAAATTAAATCATTACATATTTTTAAGCAGAAATGTAGAAATTATGTATTTCAGAAGATTGAAATTTAATTATCATTGTTATTGAAATTTAATTAACATTTTCTATAATACCTAGTTTCTAATTAAAGTATTATTTGCTCATAATTAATATATTTGTTAAAAAGGGAACAAGTAATAATTATAACATTTTACCTAAGATGATTTATTGAGCAAGTAAATAAAATTAATTTTATTTAGTTTTTTTTATATTTTGGTTAGTAACTAAATTTTTTTAGTTTAGTTATGCATAAATTAAAGTTAATGTTGTTTGTTAATTTATTACTTATTGTAAATTGCAAATTGTAAGAGCTTACTTTCTTGTAGCTAATAAAGTGTGACCCACATAGCAAGCCTTGGATATTGTATATTACAAAGATATTTAAAATTAGGATATAAGTTTTGTATGTTACATTTATATTTTTTATATATTAGAAAAAAAAACATGATTCATTTCAAAAAAAGGAAACATGAATGGATATTTACTGTATATTCAATGTATATGCTCTATCGTACATCCTAAATATATGTTTTATGTATATAAGCTTTATATTTTTTAACCGGATATCAGTTATCATTTTAAAATAAAATATTACCCAAATATTTGTTTTTTAATATAAACTAAATATATAAATTTTATGATTATCACGTAATATTCTCTAAATAAGGTTTTTAATATTTTACTCTGCATTTAAAACACTACATATTTTTTAGATAAAATTTATTGCAAGAAATTATATAAAAAAATATGAATATTTTCCCAATATTCAGTGTGTATCTGTTTGAGTATATTCTGTTTATCTGTTTTTTGTATTTAAGGCAGACATATCCTAGCCCAATATCATTTGAATATTTGCACAAGAAATATGCCCAAATATTTGTTTTGTGGAATGGAATACTTTATTAAATATATTATTGTTATAATATATAATTTAATTTTTTTTAGCATTAGACATCACAACATTTTTCTGCCTTTTTTAATGTTTTTTTTTTTTAATGTACTTAACCCAGATCCTCCTTGTTTTATATATCTTTAAAAAATCGTAGGTATATTGCTATAGTTGACATATTATTTACGCGGGTTAGATTGTGAATTAAAATTTTGCCAAAATTTGGAGAATCAAATTCTCTCCAAGTGGCCAAACTTGTTGGTGGACATGGTCCCTAGTCTTATATATATTTTCTTATCTCAGTGAATCAAAAACCACTAAATTGATAAAATGTATTCAAGGATTCCTTTAGTGAGGGAGCCTTAAATATTAACCACTTAGCGGTGTATACGACCCTGCAAGCTCGATTTTCCATCGATCAGATACGAGATTAATAAATCCTTCCTCTGCATTGCAAATATGGAACTAAGCTTGTTTCGGTTGTTTTCGAGTTGTGTGCAGTAAGTTTGTGCCGTTTTCTAAAGTTTTGTAGCAAAAAACAATATTTTTTATTATCAGTTGGATTAAACTACAATGGAATGTCCCCCTGGGAATTGCTATCTTACATCCAGTTGTTGCAGGTAAGTATATAAACGCGATTGAAGTTGTTTTATTCGTGTGGGCTCAAAATGGTGGCGTCAGATGAAATAAATGCATCTATATATATGGCTGAATTTCTTAATTTCACAATATATGTTGCTTTTTGACGTTGACGCACTGCGTAAAAAAGGGACAGAGAAGGGTCAATGTCAATCAGAAACAGCAGGTGTTGTGTTATTTAAAGCTAGGTTTATACTGTAAAATTAAAAGAAACATTGACCTATATGGGAGGCAGTGTATTTTGCATTTTTGTTTCACAGAGTCTAAAGTTACGACGGTTATATCTAGAGCAAAAACAACCTTTTTTAGGGTTGAGTTGGGTTTGCTGGGGTTGTATTGGTTGGTTTTCTTGTGAAAATGTAAAAAAACTGGTTTTTGTATTTACCAAATATTAAATTAGAAAGCTGATAAATCACCTCGTAAATCACTGACACCCACATTTCTGTACATTTATAAAAGTTTTGTGCTGATTAATTTAAAGTTATTTACCTATATTTTTATTTTATTTATTTATGTGGATTGTAAAAGAAGAATCCTTTAGAAACTTTTATTTTTCTTCTTTCCTATTAGATTTCTAAAAGCAAATATGGGTAATGTAAGTTGTATAGTTTTATTTTTTGTTTCAGATGGACACTTGATGAAAATTTGGTTGGTTGTTCCCAGCATCTTTGGTAACTTTACATCTCTTGGGGACTGCAGGGTAAGTACATAAAGCCGATTACAGTTTTTTTATTCATAAATGGTGGAGTCAGAAAAAATGCACCTTGGCCATTTTTTTCATATCAAAAATCAGGCCATTTTATAAACATAAATAATTTAATAAATAATAAATCTGGACAAGGTTTCAGGAAATGAAATACCTACCTAAATGGAAACCCATGAACAATATTTATTATTAATTGATTATTATTTCAAAGTTGTAATTTTTATTTTTTCTGTATTTTTTTATCCAAATAAAGTGACTTTAGCAGTACATAATTCATTTTCTTGAATTATCTGTGAAAATTCCCTATAAAAAATTTTAAAGTTTTATTTTACTATTAGAAACAATTCAAGGATTTTGTGAAATTAAGTCTACTCAAAAATAAGTTCTGACCTGATAAAATCGTTAGGAATGGTAACTGTCAATCGCCAAATTTCTATTTCAGGTGGACTTTTGATGGAAATATGGTAGTGTTTTTACCATGCCTCTCCATTTTGAAACAACAAAAATCCTGGCGGTCATCTTAACAGCTAGACTTCGCAGGGTAAGTAGTATAAACTGTTGGGAACTTTTTTTTAATTCAGTTTAAAGCAAAATTGAGATGCTACAAAAGATTTTTTGTGTGTGTCTCTTTTTATAGATTGTTATTTTTAAGTTTTTTATATATTACTTTTGTTAAAAACTAAAACGATGATGTCCGAAAGGTCCCATATATAAGTGCTCAGGATATTCACGCATTAATTTGCCAGAAATTGGCATAATCATTTTTTGTTGAATCTAGAGAACTTGTATAATTTTTTTCTTTACTTATATTTGTTACTAAACTTAAACATTACTTTTTTAAAAGTTTTGGCTTTATATTTTTTTATAAACTTAATTTTTTCAAAAATTTTTGTTATACAGTATTGTATTTAAAAGATGAAAATAACACATTTTTAAGAAAATTTTTGCCCATGGCATTTTTAGTTTTTTATTATAAAATGTTGCTTTGTGCCACCAGCAAACTGAATAAAAACTGATTAAAAAATGAATATGCCACATATTATCTATTTATAAAAATATTTTAATTCCAGATGTAGCTGCAGCAAGAAGAAATTCCCTTTCTTTACACACCACCATGATACAAAGCTTCATATTGCAATAAAAAAATGTTTAAGGATGCTGTAGATAGAGACAGATATCAACCACCAAAAGCAATCGAGATAAACGTGAGGATATGTACTGGTAATAATGCGATATGGTGCCTGCGAGTGTTAATATACTGCTTTGCTCTCTTTGACTTAACTAAATTTTTTAATGGAAAGCTTAATTCTGTATTTTCAAAATAAAATTTAAAAAAATGTAATTCAACTGCTTAAATTAAGAAATGAGGAAAAAGTGTTTGTTTCTTATTAAAAAACCTTTAAAAATTTTAAACTATTGTTGTGAAAAATTTTTAGCTGTCCAAGGCGTTTTTATTTTTTTTAAAAATTAAATTTAGGCACTTTAGCTTTTTTTACTAACAAACAGCACTTTTTTACGTGATACCGTATATTTTTTGGATATATAAATAACATAAAAAACAATATTTTCTACCATTTTAAAGTACATCTAAAAAATGCTTATTTATGTGAGAGCATGTGTTTCTGATGTTAATTTCACTCACGTTAATTTTTCTAAATTTAGGATGCGCCCTATTATTGTTATTATGCTAAGTGGGTATATTTTTGTAATATAAATGACAATATATGTAGCATATATACAAAACGTATATACCTTATATATATGATCATAGATTTGTAATGGACATTCTTCATTGAATACATCAGTATTATAAGGATTAGTATATTGCAGTAATATAAATCTTATATATACCCTCAATAAAATATTATGGATACAAAAAGAATATACTTTTATGGATATACCATTGTTATATACAAACAAAAATTTGGACAAATGTACATTTTATATATCATGACGGATATCTACAAGATATACTAAATAAATATATACCATAATAGATATACATTAGATCAATGAAATATAACT
The DNA here is from genome assembly GCA_963921995.1 of Oxystoma pomonae. Taxonomy (NCBI): domain Eukaryota; kingdom Metazoa; phylum Arthropoda; class Insecta; order Coleoptera; family Brentidae; genus Oxystoma; species Oxystoma pomonae. Next base: position 70,634,624 of record OY998166.1, on the reverse strand, counting down.
CGAATATTTTTGTGGTGTAATTAATACATGTTCAGAATATACTTATAATGTACATTCAGTGGATGTTAACTAATGGGTACCTCTGGATCTAAATTGGATCTTTCTTGGAGCTCCTATGCACGTCAGGTGAATATCTGCGTGATGTCCAGGGCATATGCTATGTGGGGATATATATTTCTTATAACACTTTTAGTTTAAAGCTTGGTTTAAAGTTGGCAAGTTTTATAAGATCGTAATTAAAACCTTTTAAAAACTATTCTAATAAAACTTTAAACTTAAAGTGGTTCAAGTTTTATAAAATAAATAGCAAAACATTTTAAAAACTCCTCTTATAAAACTTTTGGTTTAAATTCAATGTTGGTAATTACATCTTCTTGGGATTCTATAAGGGTTTTGATAATATTTATCAACACACACAAGTTTTGTCATTTGTAAACATTTTGCATTTAAACCAAAATGAAATTATATGTATAAAGAAATGCATGCACTGTAACTTTTTAAAGGAAACCAAATACCATATTATATTCTTCTATCAATAAAAGGCGGGGTCAAATTGGACGTGCTAAAACCCTCTGACAGCCATTTAAAAATTACTTGTAGTTGGCCTGAGTTTTTATAAACGGTTAAAGAATGTTTTTAAAAGATATTTTTTAAAAGTTAAACTCGAATCATGTATTCCTTTATAAAAACTGACACTTAATGCATATTATAAGTGGTTTACAAGAGGCCTAAAAAGATTTTAAAGATAACCTTAGATAACTTTTTGTTTTATTAAATACACATTTTGCAACACTGGGGCCATTATAGTATCTCATAGTTACATGCATATGAGTGACACCATCACTGGGCATACCATGAGGAATAATAAAAACTTGAACTGTAGAGAAAAAATGGAACAGTCTTGAAAGGGCTGAGGATTTAAAGGTGGATTTCCATATAGCAAGCAGTAAGACATAAAAATAAATAGTTTGTTACTTATCTGTCTACTATAAAAAATAGCATCTTTGTGGGATATTTTATTGTTTCTTGCATCTTACTTTACAGATTAAGAACAGCTCAGAATTCAGTTTAAATCAATACTTACAGCAAGTCCCTTGGACCAGTACAAATTGCTACCCAAATCCACTTCCACTTAGTCACAAGCAAATACACAATAACTATCACTAAAGCCATAGCTATTGTTTGTAAAAAAAATTTCCACAGAGACACATCCATTTTTTTTTTAACTTTGGATATCACTAAATTACCTAAATATTTTTATTGTTGTGCATACAATAATTTTACAAACATTCTCTGTGGTGGACTGAAACTGGCCCACTTTTAAAGATAAGTGAATGAACTTGTGTGGGTCAGCGTTAGATCAATGCCATTGCATGTCTTACAAGTAAGAGAAAGGTAAAAGTGTCCTACTTACATCAGGTCTCTGGGAGCTGTGCACAGAGCCACATAAATCCATCTCCACTTGCCTGCAGCCACATAAACCACTAGGGCAATAATTATCAGTTGCACAAGAAACATCCACCCGAAAACTATCCAAATAACAGCCGCGAGGGCCCCCAAAATCGCGATAAGCACGCCCATGACCGCCAATCGTCTAAATAAGACACGCAGTGATCGCGTTTTTGTGGCTCTCCTCTTAGGGAAACTGGTTTTGTCGGTGTCGTGTGGTACGTCTCCGTTATGCCGAACACCTTCCTCGAGGTCTACGTCCAACACTGCGGTAGAAACTTTTACCTAAAACAACAATTTATGCAAACATTTTTTTCGATTGCAGGTTATGGTCAATGGTGACGGATGATTTCTTGTCAATGTCGAATTGTTGGTTGCCTGTTTTCGTAACGCGTGATGGTGTACGCTTTTTAGGGATTACCCGGAAACTTTCCGTCAATATTTTTTTTCCAAGAATATTTGTGGTGTGGCAATTTTTCAGAAGCACTATTTTAGCCACTAGTTGTTAAAACTACTATTTTTTTATACCTTCAACAGAAACATGATTTTAGTATCTGTCTGCAGATAACTAAAGCATGGCTTTTTTGGTTACCGATGCAAAAAAACTTTTTTTTTTATCACTGGTGCAAAAAAAGATTTGTCCGTTTTTTACCCAAAATTAAAGAGAAATAGCGGAAAATAGTAATATCGAAAAAAATCTAATTATTATTACCTAAAAATTAAGCCATTTCCGCCAGTTTTCACTAAGTATTTACGAAAAAATCATTTAAAAATATTGTCAAAATATCAAACTGTCAAAGATTAAAATGCCGCAACAATATAATGAACGTCACGGAGTAAAGAGGAACATCGCTATGGAAACCACTGTTATATCATTTACCAGCCGCCTTGATTTATAGTGTAAAGATGGTGTGTTGCGAGAAGTGCTTTTCGTTCGAGATTTTTTAAAGTATTTTCCTATTTTTCGTGGATTTTTTGATAAAGGTATTTAAAATAATAGTTTTAACAACTGGCGGCTAAAACTGTGCTTTTTTTTACTCGCGTTTTTTAAATACCTCGCTGCGCTCGTTATTTAAACCAACGCTTGTAAAAAAAAGCACTATTGTAGCCACTAGTTGTGAAAACTACTACCTACTTATTTTTGGTCAATTGTTTTAGCTTCAAAATAAACTGCATACTTCTCTATTTACTGAGCGTAATAAAAAAATACCACACAAGAACATTATTATTGGCGGACCATTTGAAGGCCGTCACCTCATGAGGAGGTACCATTTGTGGCACCTTTTTGGAAAGCTTCTTAAAAGAGAAATTCGATTAAATACATTTTTTTTACATCTGTCAACCCATGAGTTAAAAATTTTACGCCAATAATATCCGTGTGTGGTAGTTTCTTTATTCAACTTAATAAATAAAGAAATATGTAGTTTATTTTGATGCTAAAACAATTCACAAAAAATATGTTTTTTTAAAATTTTTGACACACGGGTTTAAGAAATTATTTAATCGCATTTCTTTTTTAACAAGTTTTCCAAAAAGGTGCCACAAGTGGTACCTCCTCATGAAAAAAATGTTGGTATATAGGCCTTGAGCCTTCAGTGAGGGCCCCCAACTGGGCCGCCAATAATGTCCTTGTGTGGTATTTTCTTTATTTCGCTTAGAAAATAGAGAAATATGTAGTTTATTTTGAAGGTAAAACAATCCCTAATAACACATAACGGATCGGGGACGTTCTTTTTAGGTCCCCATAGGTCGCGAACGTCCCAGACCTAAAAATTACGCTCCTGGAACGTCCCAAGAAGGTCTAAAAACAGTTCCAAATGAACGTTCAGGGGACGTCCTTTTTAGATCCCCATAGGTCATAAAAGTCACAGTCCTAAAAAGTACGTCCCTGACACGTTCCAAGAAAAAGGTCTAAAAACAGTTTCAATTAAACGTTCAGAGGACGTCCTTTTTAGATCCCCATAGGTCGCGAAAGTCACAGACCTAAAAAATACGTCTCTGGAACGTTCGAAGAAAAAGGTCTCAAAACAGTTCTAATTGAACGTTCAGGGTACGTCCTTTTTAGATCCCCATAGGTTCTGAAAGTCACAGCCCTAAAAAGTACGCCCCTGGAACGTTCCCAGAAAATGATCTAAAAACAGTTACAATGGAACGTTCAGGGGACATCCTAAACAGAGACACATGTACTGCAGTTTTAATTAGCTACTCAATCTAATATTTTCCACATTCGTTTTATATAATAACAGATGCTTTTATTTTATTGTATAATGACTCCAAAATGAGTTTATATAAAGACGGCCAAGGGTCATCCAAGTAAAGGTTCCAGGAACGTCCAAAGGAACGATGACGAGACGTTACAGTTGACGACATTAATCGTTCCGAGAACGTTCCCGGAATGTTTGACGACGTCTGTCGACGTTCCCGGAACGAATAAGACGAATATACCGTGGAAATTCAAATAAGAACGGCCAAGGATCGTGCAAGTAAACGTTCCAGGAACGTCCAAAGGAACGTTCCTAAGACGTTTCAATTGACGACATTGTTCGTTCCGGGAACGTTCCCTGAACGTTTCACGACGTCTGCAGACGTTCCTGGAACGTACCATTGGCCGCGCCGGAACGTTCGTTTTTAAAACGTACTTGTGTTATTAGGGATAATTGCCAAAAAAATAATTTTTTTAAAATTTTTGACACATTGGTTGACAGATGTCAAAACAAAATAGTGCGTTAGGTTTATTTTATAACAAGCTTTTCAAAAAGGTACCACAAGTACCGTCTCATTAAAAACAAGTACTTGGTAGGCCCTGGGCCTCCAGTTGGGGCCCCCAAATTTTTTTTTATCGTGGGCATAAATCCGTAAAAATCCGTTTTTAGCTTTTTTTAAAAAGCCTCTAGAAGCACCATTCCATTTAAAGAATCCACCTTGTATATATATATATATTATGTAAAAAAATTTGCCCTAATTTTACCTTTGGATTTACTTTCTTGTTAATCGATATCTGCCGTTTCCCAATTTTTTTTTGCCATGTATTATAATACATATATGTGCGTTATTTTAATTACATCTTATTTACGTAAAAAGTAGGGAACTTTGTGCATGGCATATTATAGGTACATAAGTATGTACAGGGTGGCCCATTTTCGATGGGATTCAATGGGAAACTTCGTTGTTATTGAAGATAGAGACATGCGGTTTTTTGAGTTTTAAAAAATGGTATTAAAACAGATTTAAGCTGCCCCTTGTAGTTCTTGAGCTACAGGAGAAAGTTGAAAAATGGTCGAAATTACCTGCAATTGATGATATCTCCCTTAATTTAAGAGATAATTGAGTTCTGTAAAAACATGTCCGTGGCAACTTTTTTCGAACAACACGATAGTCTTTTCGAAATTTTTAAAATACGGACCAAAATGTTTTACTTCATATTTTAGTTTCTTTTTAAGTTTGTTTGATAATAAAATATCATGTTTCTTATTTTACAGTTTCGATCCTGAAACAAATCATCTTCAGTGCAATTTTTTTCTGGTACGGCTCTATCCTATTTTAGGTTTTTTTTTGAGACCATTTATATTTAACTACTATATAGTAGACCTGGACAACCAAGATATATTATACATGAACATATCGGGTAAACCGAAAAAAAAAATTGTTTTTGGCTATAACTTTAGCAATTTCAATAAAAAAAAAACTGTATTGATAAGACAAATAAGCCCTTTGAAAAAAAAACAATTCGCTTTGCCGCCATATTTAAATCCAAAATGGCGCATTAAATTAAATGCGCTCCTTTTTCAAACTTGTTTTTTTCTTTAGGTATATACAATGAGCTTCAGGCTACTGCGAACATAGGGGGAATCAAGTCCAATTTACTCTCCGTGCCGTACGACCGAGGTGGATTCGAAGCACGCTGCAGTGTTATCTTTTGGAAATTTATTTTGTTTTTATTATTTTGTTTTATTTCTGCCTTGCTCGAGAAACAGATGGGTAAGTTCTTAAGTAAAATAATACATTTTTAAAACTAAAAATGGATTTCTACGAAGTTGCCGAATAAGTACAGATAGTCAAATGGTACTATCAAGGCAGACCATTGAGACTTACTTAAGAACTTTTTTTAGAGAATTTTGTAAATCGCCCAGAACCTAGTTATCAACGATTCATAGGTTTGTGCAGAATTTTGAAAAGTTTGGTTGTGTAGCGCCAAGAAACCATAAAAATCCCACTGTTTTGAATGACGAGCAGAAAGTACGAGGTGTGATGATTTGCGCTGCAGTGCAACACACGTTCGATATTGGTCGAGGGAAAATTTGCATTTGTACTTTTTTTTTAAATGTTTGGGGGGGGGGGGGGTATTGTAGAAGAACACGTAATTGGGCCATTTTTTATTTACGGAAATTTGAATGGTCCTAGATACTTGGATCTACTGCGGCAGCATATTATGGTTTCAACAAAATGGTTGTCCCACTCACAATGTTGGCTTTGTTAAAGAATATCTTGATAATGAATTTTCTAATCTAATGGTCAGCTCGATCACCCTATCTTTCTCCTAATGGTTTCTATCTGTGGAGTTATATCAAAAATAAAGTTTACGGGCATGAAAGCGCTAATAATTTGGAAGAACTTCAAACTATCACCCCTAACATGCTTGGAAACGTTAGAAGGGGTTTTTATAATAGGCTCGGATATTGTCTAGCCGAGCAAGGACTTTTCGAACATTTGCTCTAAAATTTTTTTTGACTGGGAGAATCTTTTTGGTTTTTAGAATGTATTATTTTATTTTGAGAACTTGCTTTTATTTTGTTTCTCCTTATTATTTTCATTGTAACACGTTGTTAGTGATAAATCTGAGCAGTTGAAAATAAATCGCTCTAATTTATCACTGACAAAAAACAAGAAAATTACGTTATAAAAATTTGCGTATTTATTGACCAAATTTCGTTTTCATTGACTACAATCCTCAAAGCACCGTAGTTAGAGGCGTACTAAATACAAGCAGCAAACGGCGGCGAACGGCGATCGCAAGCCTGAGTGTTTGTTGCTCCCATCGACGTACTAATTAGTTTCTACACTGAGAGGTTTGCGGTGTCCCTGCATATACGTACACTGGCAAATTGGACTTCTTTCGGCCTATGTTCGCAGTAGCATGAAGCGGTCTGTATGTTACTTTTCGACATACAAAACCAAGTATTTAAAAAAAAAATGTCAAGACATAACAAAAAGGGGTTAAGAAAAGGTTGGATTTAATTTATTATTAATTATCAATAGTTTTTTTCCGGTTCACCCGGTATGTTCATATAATATATCTTCGTGGTCCAGGTCCACTACATAGTAGTTAAATATAAATAGTCTAAAAAAAAATAAATTAAAATGAGAAGACAGGGACGTACCGGAAAAAAATGAACTGAAGATGATTTTTTTCGGGATCGAAACTTTAAAATAGAAAAATGATATTCTATTACCAAACAAACTTAAAAGAAAGTAAAATATGAAGTAAACCATTTTGGTCCATATTTAACTTTTTGATCCTGATGATGGTATGTACGAAACGGAACGTCGGATTAAAATTTCGAAAGGACCATTTTGTTTTCCTAAACATGTTGCCAAAGATACGTTTTTACAGAACTTAATTATCTCTTAAAGTAAGGAAGATATCATCAATTGGCAATTTCGACCATTTTTCAACTTTCTTATTAAATCTGTTAATACCATATTTTAAAGGTTAAAAAAGTAAGGCAGTAATACGAAAACCGCTTGTCTCCAACTTCAATAGCAACGAAGTTTCGCATTGAATTCCATCGAAAATGGGACACCCTGTACATTACTTTTTATCTTATTGCGACTTCCAGTTTACCTAGAATTTAATTAACAGAAAGTTACTTTACGTAACGGAGTTGGCTGGGTTGGGACTAAAAACAAATGAAGAAATCTCCGAATTTAAATATCCTAATATCATAAAGTTGCGCATCACTTTAATTATTTACTACGTTTACACGTGGAAGTAAATACGTGTTCAATACTATATTCACTTTTCGAATCTTCCATGAAAATGCGGCGTATCGAACTGACTGCCAGCGAAAACATCTGTTACAGTAACATATATAGTATTTACGTAAATCTAAAGTCAAAAAATTTACATAATATTTACTTTCATAAAATTTACGTAATATTTACATAACATAATATAACATAATAACTTATGTTTCCTTAATAACATTATATTTACGTAATAAGAAGGGAACTTTGTGCATGGCGTTATGCAGAACATGGAAGTTACTTTTTACATTGTTGTGACATTAGAAGTATATAAATATTATATACACAATATGACTTTAATTTTACATAAATGTTACATTCCAATTCGTAGTATTTATATAACATTTATTTTATAAATTTACATAGTATAGTAGGTATATAAATATTTTGTAAAAAAATTTAGCCCAATTTTACCTTTCGATTTACTTTCTAGTTACTATATATAGTTAATTAATTTCTACCATTTCCCAATTTTTTTATTGCCATGTATTATTTACGTTATTTTAGTTACATATTATTTACATAAAAAGTAGGGAACTTTGTGCATAGCTTTATGCAGAACATGGAAGTTACATTTTACATTGTTGTGACTTCCAGTTTACCTAGCATGTAACAAAGTAATCATGTGATGTAACTTTTACGTAATATTTTATTTACGTAACTATGTTGGCTGAGCGGATAATATATAAGCTGTTAGCACTTACAATATGCAAAAAGTAGGTATACATACATCAGGCAAATGTCAAAAGCAAATGTCTGAAGCTAAAATAAAATAATAATAATAAAAAAATATTTTTTTTTGAAATATTTGACACATTGGTTGACAGATGTCAAAAAAAAATAATGCGTTAAATTTATTTTTTAACAAGCTTTCCAGAAATGTGACACAAGTGGTACCTTCTCATTAAAAAAAAATAGTTGGTAGGCCCTGGGCCTCCAGTTAGGGGCCCCAAATTTTTTTTTATCATGGGCGCAAAATCCGCAAAAAATTATTAAAGATCAGCTTTTAGCTTTTTTTAAAACCTCTTCCCTAAGGCTGCTAGAAGCAGCGTTCCATTTAAAGAATCCACCCTGTATATATATATATATATATATATATATATATATATATACTGCATTTTAAGTTAGGATGGCAGTATATATATTGACCAATTTAATAATTAAATCACAATTTGTAGCTTCTCATTACAGTAATAAGGATTTGTTTCAAGGATTTTTTTTAATACTAAGCAATCATTCATAAAATTATATTCTAGGTTGTGTGAATCCGAATACTATTATCAAAAAAGCTCTTGCATGATAATTCAATAATTTTACCTACTCGCGTGAGGTAAAGTACACTTTACAACACTCTTTATTTGGATGTGGCACTTTACAGCACACTGTGCGGTAAAGTGACTACGTTTATTTCAGAAAATTGAAATACAGATAATTTATATTTCTTTTATGGAAATTTTAAAGAATTATAGGTAAAATCTTGTACCTACCACATGCGTCAAGTATCTTTACCACTCTTGTCGGCTTGACCGAACAAAGCGAAGCGAGTTCGGTCAACTATGCCGTCGTGTGCGGTAAAGTATCACTTTCCGCACTTGTTAGGTAAATAACTATTACAAGACCCTTTATTACTTAAAACCATAAAACAAAGTCATGTAAAAATTGATTTGTCCTTTTTGTTTAGTTTGGAACTTTAGCCCGTTAAAATGACCTGTCTATAGATATTTTTAGCAAGTAGACTAGGATTACTGATGCTGATGCATGCATAGGACTGGTCTCATGGTCTTATGCCATTTTTAATCGTATTATGTGGGATTTTGTTCAAACTTGACTGAAAACTTGTTGGAATTTTGGACTTACTACAATGTTACCTATTTGTTTTCGCAATGGAAAAACACAGGTTTCCTAGTATTTCGAGAAAAAATGGAAAAAAGGATATTGGCGTTGGGTTTGTCCCAGTATAGTAGTAGAACGACCGGTTTTCGACCGATTAGTGGAAACTTCAAGTTTAAAGCTCAAAATCTCTATTATTTTACAGAATTACGTTATTGAAAATGAAAAATATAGTATATATATATTCCATAACGTTTTAAAAACTAAAAAAAAAACACATTTTGAAAATAACTGTTTAAAATTAGAATTTTCAGAGAATTAAAAAGCAAAAAGTGTAACTTTCACCAGTTTTCGACCTGGGGCTGCTCTTGTTTCGATCAGAAATATCCAGTTTTCGTCCGGTCTAAAACTGGGTCTTTTCTTATGTCGAAAAACCCGCCCGCTAATGTCGAAAACCGGCGTTATTCGGCCATTAGCGGGCGAGAAATGGACGTTAATCGACCGCTTTGAAATATTTAATCAGGTCGAAAACTGGCATTTTAATTAAAAAGTGTTGTTTTGCCAACAAGGAGGAGGAGGCTATTGGGATCGGCAATTTTTGTTTCGGTCAAAAAAGACCTAAATACGAAATTTTGGGATGTTGTCTGTCTGTCTGTCTGTTTGAACAAAAATAGTAGTTTTAACAACTAGTGGTTAAAATAGTGCATTTTTTGCAAGCGTTGGTTTAAATAACGCACGTAGCGAGGTATTTAAAAACGCGAGTAAAAAAAGCGCAGTTTAGCCGCGAGTTGTTAACACTATTTTTTTTAATACCTTTGTCATAAAATCCAAGAAAACAGAAAAAATACTTTTAAAAATCTCGAACGAAGATAAATTCCCAGCAGCAAACACGGTTCCCTCGGGCCTTCGGCATGACGTCGATTTACGACATCGGATCAGAAGTATTTTTCGTACGCTTTTCGATGTAGGCCCAATGTATGTTTGCCGACGCAACGTTAGACTGTAACCCGCCAACGGACCAATGGTAAATTTTACTTTTTGCTGACATCGGCATACCGTCGCCGTACGATTAAGGTCCGATATGGTTTATAACCACATGGTACCGACCATCCGCCCATATAGCTGGTTAATTTGGTCGATCTAACGTAGGCAAGCTGGTCTCGGCCCGACATCGGTAAACTATTCAAGTCCGACATTGGTTTGCTAAAGCGGTCCAACGTCGGCGATTGATTAAGGTCCGTCGGTGGTAGCTTAAAGCGGTCCGACAATGGCAAACCACAAAGATCCGATAATGGGTGGATAATAAGGCCCCACATCGGCCTCTCAAAGCGGGCCGACGTCGATGATTGACGAAGGTCCGTCGGTGGTTCTTGTAGAGAAGTACCACCATCTTGTCAAGTCCGCATTCTAGTTTTGAAATATCTTTGCTCATTATATATATAATATTTTCTTCCACCAGGGAACATAGTGACATTAGCGCCATCTCTACATACGTTATCGACCAATCGAACAAAAATCTCATCAGGCCATCGTCGGTCATAAAACAGATAGAGTGCGTTTCTGCCGCCGATTCTCGACCAATCAAACAAAGTTCCAATCGGACCATTGTCGGCCCTAAAGTATATAAAGTGGTCGTCGGCATAAAGTCGACTATAGTAAATCGGGCCATCAACAGTTGCCGATTTTCGACCGATTAAACAAAGTTCCAAACGGACCGTCGTCGGTCCTAGAGCAGATAAAGTGGGCGTTGGCATAAACCCGACTATAGTAAATCGGGATTAAACAAAGTTCCAATCGGACCATCGTCGGTCCTAAAGTGGTGTCGGCATAAAGTCGACTGTAGAAACCGTCAGTTGCCGATTATTGACCGAAAACTGAAAATCGCACTCTGTCCAACATCGGGCCAGCGTGTAGTCGCCGATACCGACACACTGCCGACATTGACCCGATTCAATGCCGACAATTTGTGTTTGCTGGATTCTCGCAACACACCATCTTTACACTATAAATCAAGGCGGCTGGTAAATGAAATAATAATGGTTTCCATAGCGATATGCCTTTTTATTCGGTGACGTTCATTGTTGCGACATTTTAATCTTTGACAATTTGATATGTTGACGACGATGTTTTTAAATGATTTTTTCGTAAATACTTGGTGAAAACTGGCATTTCCGCCAGTTTAGCTTAATTTTCAGGCAAGAATAATTAAGTTTTTTCAATAGTACTATTTTCCGCTATTTCTCTTTAATTTTGGTTAAAAAACGGACAGAAACCTTCTTTTGCACCCGTGATCAAAAAAAGTTTTTTTGCATCGGTAACCAAAAAAGTCATGCTTTATTTATCTGCAGACAGTTACTAAAAGTATGTTTCTGATGAAGGTATAAAAAAATATATTTTCAGACAAAAAACTTTTATGTAGTTTAGGGATTAAATAGATACTTTTAATCCCTCTTTTAGGGACTAAAGTGACACTTTTAATCCTTAAGGGATTCAAAGAAAATTTAATCCCTAAGGGATTAACAATAAATTTAATCCCTCAGCTTAGAGATTAGAAGTAAATTTAATCCCTCAGGGATTAAAAAAAAACTAATCCCTGCAAAATTATAATTAAATTTATGGCAAGTCAAGCCAAACAGCACTCGTTCTTGCCAAGATTTCATTCTTAGCACCCTTTCTTGTAAACTTGAAAAACCATTTGGCGTAGAAATAACGTAATTTTAACAAAGATCTTTTCCTAAAGTGCATAAAACAGTACATAAACCTCGGAAATAAAGTGTCGTTTAATCCCTTAGCGAATTGTAGCCCTCCCTACGGTCGGGCTACAAACCTTTCGCCGCGGGATTAAATGTGGCACTTTAGTACCTATAGGTGTATAATGTACTATAATCTAACTAAAAAATATTAAGCTATTTGGTAAACCTAGGTACGGGGTGTTTCCCTATATTATCCCCCAGTTGGCGCCGTTATTATTAATGTTAGAAAAAAGGTTAAATTGCTTAAATAATGCAAATATTTTGTGTAGGTACTCCTCAGATACCTACTTTTTTTGGGTTTGGAACCTCCAGAAAAATTATTTTAAAACAATTTTTTTGTTTATTTGTACTCCTGATGTGAAGCAATAAAGCAATCACTCAAATTCTAATTACTGTTACATGCCCAGCAAACAAAATATATATAGTCCACTAATTTCTAATAAAGTCGCATTGTTTCTTTCTTCTGTGTGTTTAATTTGTATTTTCTGCTTCTTTGAACGTAATTAACTCCATTGAACATATTTAAAATAGAGATAAAAATAAAAAAAAAATAATTTTCAATTAATGTCTAAAATGCGATTTGGGCGATATTTACTAAGGGCTATAGTTTGAAATAAGAAAACAAACTATGTTGGGCTCAATCTTACTAGGCTTGCTAGTTCATAGGTCTTCCCCTCACCAATTGAGCCGTTTTTTGGCGTAGACACGCAGTGTCCGAATCTACCTCTAAGAGGAATTCTCCCAATTGAATTTTGCACATTACCAAATCAGACTGCATCATTTTATTATTAAAAAAACAAAAAAGTCGCCGGTGCTCCATAACCCGACACACTAGGCTCGCGTATTAACAAATAACAACTCTCGCCATATTGAAACGCTTTCGAAACAGTCCGAGGAGCGGTTTTGAAATACTTTGAACCGTGACGTCACCAGTTCAACGCCAAAATGACATTTCTTGCATGATTTCGAAATGGTTTCGAAATGTTCTCACGCCAATACTTTAAGAGTTACCTGTCTAAAATACCTAATTGTCATTGCAAATGTCAAATTTTCACACGAAGTTTGTTATTTTAAATGAAAACACCTGTATATATTATTAAATTTTTGAATCGTCCTATATAGAGAGAGAATAATATAAGCTTAAATATTTCTAACACATTATGCTTATGGAGAGGATTTTTGTATTTTTCTTGCAACCTAATATAGAAAGAGGTAAAGTGTTTGGTATTTTGGTATATTAGAAAGTAAAGGGCGATTTAAAAACAACAACAATATACAGAGCGTTTCATTTAAAATAAAAAACTTGGTGTCAAAATTTGACAATTGCAATGACATTTACCTATTTTAGACAGGTAACTCTTAAAGTATGCAAACTGTTATACAAGTTTTGCATTTTTTCTAACGGCGCTAACTGGGGGGGTTCAAATATAGAGGGACACCCTGTACGATACTTACGTACTATTTCCCGCATGAACTTTCACGAGCAAAAATTCACAAATATGCTTATTAACTGAGTGAGCGTCCCCAGCAAACACAAATTGTCGGCATTGAATCGGGCCAACGTCAACAACGTCGGCAGTGTATCGGCATCGGCGACTACACTTCGGCCCGATGTTGGTCAGATTGCGATTTTCAGTTTTCCGTCAATAATCGTCAACTGACGGAGGTCCACATTACTACAGTCGATTCGGCGATGGTCCGATTGGAACTTTGTTTAATCGGTCGAAAATCGGCAACTGACGATGGTCCGATTTACTATAGTCGACTTTATGCCGACGCCTACTTTATCTGCTTTAGGGCCGACGACGGTCCGACTGGAACTTTGTTTAATCGGACGAGAATCGGCAACTGACAATGGCACGATTTACTATAGTCGACATTATGCCAACGCAAACCTTATCTGCTTTAGGGCCGTTGATGGTCCGATTGGAACTTTCTTTAATCGGTCGAGAATCGGCAACTGACGATGGCCCGATTTACTATTGTCGACATTATGCCAACGCAAACTTTATCTGCTTTAGGGCCGATGATGGTCCGATTGGAACTGTCTTTAATCGGTCGAGAATCGGCAACTGACGATGGCCCGATTTACTATAGTCGACTTTATGCCGACTACCACTTTATCTGCTTTAGGTCCGATTGGAACTTTGTTTGATTGGTCGAGAATCGGCAACCGACGATGGTCAAATTACGTCACCTTAAAATTTTTAAACTGCTTAATAGTTTCTTCCTAGTATGTAGAGATGGCGCTAATGTGACTATGTTCAAAGATAGCAAAGATATTTCAAAACTAGAACGCGGACTTGACAAGATGGTGGTACTTCTCTACAAGAATCACCTCTTCTGGCACTTAAACCAGCCCGACTGGTTAAGCACCCGCATTATCGAAACTTTGTAGTTCGCCAATGTCGGGCCGCTTTAAGCTACCACCGACGGACCTCCGTCAATCGCCGACGTTGGACCGCTTTAGGAAACCAATGTCGGACTTGAATAGTTTACCGATGTCGGGCCGAGACCAGCTTGCCTACGTTAGACCGACCAAATTAAGCAGTTATGGGCGGATGGTCGGTACCATGTGGTTAAACCATATCGGACCTTAATCGTACGGCGACGGTATACCGATGTCAGCAAAAAGTAAAATTTACCATTGGTCCGACGGCGGGCTACAGAGTAACGCTGCGTCGGCAAACATACATTGGGCCTACAGCACAAAGCGAACAAAAAATACTGCTGGTCCGATGTCGTAAATCGACGTCGTGCCGATGACGAAAAATTCGGCAATCGACATCGGACCGACGAAGGCCCTAGGGAAGCGTGTTTGCTGGGTGTGCGCCCTCCCAAAAATGAAGTTGTACTGACGTTAGGTTTGGGCGCGATTTTAGTCAGATTTTTACCAATTGGTGAGGGGAAGGTCCATGTACTAGCAAGCCTAGTGAGATTGAGCCCAAGTCGCATTTTTGACATTAATTGAAAATAATTTTTTTAATTTTTATCTGTATTTTAAATAAGTTCAATGGAGTTAATTACGTTGAAAGAAGCAGAAAATACAAATTAAGCACACAGAAGAAAGAAACAGTGAGACTTTATTAAAAATTAGTGGACTATATTTTGTTTGCTGGGTATGTAACAGTAATTAGAATTTGAACGATTGCTTTATTGCTTCACTTCAGGGGTAAAAATAAACAAAAAAATTGTTTTAAAAGAATTTTTCTGGCAGTTCCAAACCAAAAATTTAAAAAATTCCACAATCATAATATTTACATTAAAAAATACCTATGAAAATACACTATAGTCAAAGTAGATATCTGAGGAGTACCTACACAAAATATTTGCTGTGCCAAATTGTTTTTGTTGTTCAAATTCTATATTCGGATGACGTTTTGACAAAATAAATTCACAGGTTTGGGTTTCTTTAAATCCGTAGTATTTAATCAAATAAAATTTTAAATCGTCTTGTATTTAGATCCGGACTTACACTAAAAATCATTCTAGGAAATGTTTTAAACTTACCTTAAGGTTATTCGTTTTATCACTCACTTCATTTTCCATCATAAAGTGACGTATTGAACTTAAAATTCAAAAAACTGTAAAGTCACTTTATACGTAGGCATAGTAAGAACAAACGCGAAAATAATTTAATTCATAATTTAGTTTAGCAGGAAACAGCACAAAACTTTCACGTAATAATTGTACAATGTTTGCAGACACTAAGTAGGTACTTACCTACTTGCTCAGTACTACTTGCTAGTACCCAAGCGTTTCTAAGTGAATGTAAAGGAAGAATAAAAAATAATAATCAAATGATACCAGTAAAACCGGGTACTGTAAAAATAACACTGTTTACTTTAGAACTTGCCAATTAAAAAAACGTCAATTTTATTTTCTTTTATTCTGGAACAGCGTTTCAATTTTTTAATAAAAATAAAATAATAGCAAAACATTAGCTTTGTTACTTGGATATAGAAGAATAAATATGAGAAACAACGAACCTGCCCTATCTAATTTCCGAAAAAAAAACCGTAGAAGTAATAACCCAGCAAACACGGTTCACTCGGGCCTTCGTCGGTCCGATGTCGATTGCCGAATTTGTCGTCATCGGCACGACGTCGATTTACGACATCGGACCAGCAGTATTTTTTGTCCGCTTTGCGATGTAGGCCCAATGTATGTTTGCCGACGCAGCGTTAGACTGTAGTCCGCCTGCGGATCAATGATAAATTTTACTTTTTGCTGACATCGGCATACCGTCGAGGTACGATTAAGGTCCGATATGGTAAACTATTCAAGTCGGACATTGGTTTCCTAAAGCGGTCCAACGTCGGCGATTGACGGAGGTCCGTCGGTGGTAGCTTAAAGCGACCCGACATTGGCGAACTACAAAGTTTCGATAATGCGGGTGCTTAACCAGTCGGGCTGGTTTAAGTGCCAGAAGAGGTGATTCTTGTAGAGAAGTACCACCATCTTGTCAAGTCCGCATTTTAGTTTTGAGATATCTTTGCTCATTATATATATAATATTATCTTCCACTGTACAGGGAACATAGTGACATTAGCGCCATCTCTACATACTAGGAAGAAACTATTAAGCAGTTTAAAAATTTTAAGGTGACGTAATCGGACCATCGTCGGTTGCCGATTCTCGACCAATCCAACAAAGTTCCAATCGGACCTAAAGCAGATAAATTGGTAGTCGGCATAAAGTCGACTATAGTAAATCGGGCCATCGTCAGTTGCCGATTCTCGACCGATTAAACAAAGTTCCAATCGGACCATCATCAGCCCTAAAGCAGATAAAGTCTACATTGGCATAATGTCGACTATACTAAATCGGACCATCGTCAGTTGCCGATTCTCGTCCGATTAAACAAAGTTCCAATCGGACCGTCGTCGGCCCTAAAACAGATAAAGTGGGCGTCGGCATAAAGTCGACTATAGTAAATCGGGCCATCGTCAGTTGCCGATTTTCGATCGATTAAACAAAGTTCCAATCGGACCAAGTGGTGTCCGTCAGTTGCCGATTATTGACCGAAAACTAAAAATTGCAATCTGACCAACATCGGGCCAGAGTGTAGTCGCCGATGTCGACACACTGCCGACGTGGTCGACATTGGCCCGATTCAATGCCGACGATTTGTTTGCTGGGAACACTCCCAAACTAAGAGAAATTAAGATCCAAAAACTCTTCTGGACCCGAGCAGACTGTGTTAAGTATGCGCAGTAGATTTTTTGCCTATGGCCTTGCCCAGGGAAAACCTTGATTTTTACTTTGTTTTCTTGGTTTTTTAAAGTTATTATTGTTCAATATTTTGCGACACTTGGGCCATTATATTATCTCATAGTTATATGACCAAGACCTATCGACACAAACTAAAAATCTTTAAAAAGGTTTTCACCAGTGCCATCAGTGGAGCCAGTTTAAGATATACCTTTACTTTGGCAGTCACAAAAAAAGGTTTGTGCGTCACTATCAACGAAACTAAAGACGTCGTCTTTTTGTTTACATAATTTAAAAGCAATTTAACCAGTTTTTCGTATTTTAACTGAATTCTTTAATTTTAGTTTTTTTTTATATGTAAAGCCTCGTGTCCACTCGCAAGTAACTTGCGAAAGTTTTTTCACCAAGTACTTGCCGGCGTGTCTACACTGTAGTCTGTTTTGAAATTTATTGCGGAAAATTACTGTAGCAAGTTCTTTGCTTAAGTAACGTGTACACACACTTCCAGAAAAATGTCGACTCAGTAAGTGGCTGCTAAGGTTGTGACATATATTCAGTTAAAAAAAAAAAAACAAATAAAAGAAAAGAAAAATGACAAAAAGCGTAGAAAAATTTGGGTCATAAAATGGATTCAGCGGAGATCTACTTAGCAGCAGTTAAAACATTTTCTACGAATGTCTGCGGAAGATTTAGATTTTTTTCTGAATTTTCCAGTTCAAAATTTTCAGTTAACAGAAGAGTTTCTTCCCTATTCCAAACACGGCGTTCCTTCATTTTTGCAAAAAATCAGAATTTTAATTCAGATTCAAAAAATGAAATAAAAATTTAGTTTAACTTCACTACTTCCTGCAAATATTTCGAAACAGTCTCGAAATAAAAAAGTGCAAACTAATTTGCTTAGATTAGCCGTGTACACTACAAGCTCTAACAAGTCGGTAAGTACTTGGCCCGAGAGTAAACTTTCAGCAAAATTTCTCTAGCGCTGCTGTTTATACGCATTACAAGTGACTTGTGAGAGTACTCTAGGCAAATTTAATTGCTAGTGGACGCGAGCCTTGAAAGATTACCCCATTAAAATCATTCTCGCACGTGGAAAATTTTGTGAGAATTTTGTTTCATAAACTAACACAATAAAATTTAAATTAAATTTTTGTTTGTGTTTTGTATTGATATCTACAAAATTAAAAATGGCAAAAATTTTGAATCCAGCAAAGAGTAAATCAAATTTTTTTATCAAAAAGTTCACAAGAACCACAACAACATGCATAAAATCATACATGGGGGGTTATTCTTGAATCGAGAGAAAATTTGCTCCCAGGGAGTTAAATTCTCTCGCCAAGTCCAAGTCCAAGTCTTTGGTTTAAATCGGTTTCTCTCACTTTTGCCCGATATTGATCGAAAGTAATTCTATTGGTCTTGACTAATGCCCGTGTGCACGGGTTCGGCTTGATATGTAAGCCGAGCTTAAGCTGTAGTTTTGGTGTGCAATGGTGTGGAATATCATGTAAGTGGCGCTTAAGCTGCAGTTAAGATAAGCCGTAGAATTAGTTCGGCTTAAGCGCATTTTGAGGTTATGTGAGGTATTTTTTGATTATGTTTTTAAACAAAAGCCATTAATTTAATCAGATTATAAAACTGTTTCTTAGCCTTAAAATCTTTCTGTGATTACAATAGTGGTCTGTGCTTAAAATGGAACTTTTTTGGGATAATGAAGAAGATGAAGAATTAGATTTTGTAATTAATGAAATACCTACCAAGGATTTTTTAAAGAATGAGATGAAGATACGGTGGTGTAATATAATTAGTATGTTTTCACATCATATTCAATACGTATCGAAAATCAAGCATCTTGTTCTTCATATATCACACTCTTTGTCGGAACAGAGAACACGCTCTATGAAAGAAAAAGAAGACAATCTTTTCAATATGTATTGAGTACGATGTGAAAACATACTAAATAAATAGTCAGGTTTTATAGTTTACCAATTATAGTAGTTTTATTTGCCTTTTCCTCCATATAATCATAAATCATCAATAAAATTTGTTTTATTTAAAAGAACCTGAAATTTTACGTGGTTTTTTGACAGCTGACAGGTAATAATCATGAGCACCACACAAAAAAATGCAGATAACTGCCATGTTGCCAATAATTTCCTTACTTTTTCCAAGGGCAACATATTCGGAACTTTTGCAAACCAAGTAAATCTCAAAGGTCACCCTCAGTTCAAGCTGCACTTGAACAAGTGGAAGAAGTAAAGGGAAGTGGTGCACACGGGCATAAGAGAATTACTTTCCATCAATATCGGCAAAAGTGAGAGAAACCGATTTTAACCGAAGATTTGGACCAATGAGATGCATAGTAGCGAGAGAATTCGACTCATGGAAGGAAAGTTCACGGACCCTGCTCTGCATGCAATAGTGCAAACAGAAGAAAAAGACCTCACTTGCGGCATTCTTTGACGTCAAGGGGGCTTTCGACAAGACAAGAACGCAGATAATAACCACCGCTCTCACAAGGACTCACCTGGACGCCACATGTTGATAAGTTGGCCGTAAAGGTCTAAGCGATAATATGGCAAATGTGCAGGGTGATGGGCAGGACCTGGGGTATATAGACAGCGGATCCAGTACGAGTCAGTGGTCTGGTGGCCGGCAGTGGAGAAGTCGACCTCAGAGGAATAACCAGCGCAATGAGGTCGGTCCCGTCTTTGAATCAATCCTAGACCCATCTGAGATTGGGGAAGGAGTAATAAACCGCTAGTGTATATTTTACCAAAACTTTCTGAACACCCGTTACCAACGAGTCAAAACACTCGGCAAAGCAGACAGGTGCGGGATTGTATTTGGGGAACCGGGAAGTCCAAGAGAATTACCCTCTCGGAGAGAACGACATGGTTTTTCAAGTAGAGGTATATAGGCCATAATGATGCCGGCCACACAAGACCGGGTGCAGCAAAGTTTAGGGGAGAATATAATAGACACTTAAAGTTAATTTTCAGTTTTATCAGCAGTCCAGTTGATGCACGAAATCTCGTTGGTTACGACAATGGAGTCGTAATATTAGGACAGTCTCTGCATACGAAATAATGTTTTGACGCATTTGATCAGCTGGAGCTGTCACGCATTCACCATTAGTTTAAAAGTACACCTGTTCGATAGGTCAACTCGATAGAGATAAGGATATGCCGATAGCACCGAAATTTAACTTTAAGTGGCTACTATCACAAAGAAAATAAACTAAATTTGGTTTTCTTTAGCAGTGTCCACTAAGAAATAAGCAGTGTATATTAAAATGAATGTTAAACACGGGTTTGTTCGATTCCCTCTTCCCTGCCGCGAAACTAGCGGATAGCAGGTCATTGAAGCGAGGACGCACGTGGTCGGCTATCGGAGCCACAGCCGAATTATTTTCACAGCAAATCAAAATATTTTTGTAGCAACGTTGCCGACTAAATCAGCAGTGGATCGCAGACTTTCGCGCCACAGCAAAAGCCTGCGATCTATTTTAGTTTCCCTGGACTCCATAAGCTTTACTCCTCTGTTCCGTAGGTACCTATGTTCTTTTTGTGATAATATACAAGTATTTTGACGTCAACTGTCAGCGAGAATTTTCGAACTGACGTTTGGTAATTTTGTTTCTTCGTAAAAATACAGTTGTTTACAGTTGGGCCAGTACTGCATAGATTTCTTTAATTTGACTTTTATCATGTGTGCTGATAATATTGTTATTAAAATTTCTTTAAAAAAATTTTTTCCTCACTTTTTTCTATAATTTTAGGGATAAAAAAAATAGCGGAATTTTCACATTGGTGTAAAAAAAACAATTTAATAGTGAACTTCAGTAAAACTGTCAGCGCGGAATTCAGAACAAAATGTAAGGGCCCAATTAGCATCGACATTACCTTTAACAATAACTTTTTACCAATCTGTAATAATACTAAACTATTAGGAGTGACTGTTGACTCACACTTGGACTGGAATAAACACCTTGACAATGTGTGCTCTAAAATAAGTAAGGGTATTTTCCAACTTAGAAAAACAACAATCTAGGACGTTTGGATTTCTGTCAACTTTCAAACCTGGTTTCGTTCAATGGGTATTTAGGTTAGGTTTTGTTAAATAAAAACGAAACGGTACGTAGGATGCTCCGATATCCAAGCGGCCGGCCCTCAAGGCGCTAAAGGCACCAAAAGTTTCTAACAGACTAGTGGAAGACTGGGCTATTGCACTTCACACTGGCCAGGAGCAAGAAGGTGACACTCTTGTGAATTCGAGGGCACAGGGGGATTCCAGGCAACAAGAAGGCGAACGAACTCGCCAGGATTGGAGCCGAAACTCCCTTGTGGGACCTGAACCGGTACTAGGAATGACAAGGCGACAAGTACAGAGTAGACACAGTCCAAGGAATTTGTACCCGGACCAGACGCATCTAGAAGTAGAGGGATACTGGGCAGAAGGCGCAGACATAGGTCTGATCACAAGTATACTAATCGGACACAACCGGTAAAGGAAATATCTCTCCCGCGTGGATGTGGAGGATGATCCCCTGTGTGTCCCTCCTGTGGACAGACAGAAGAGACATCTTGGCACCTAATGGGAGTGTGCGCAGCCTACGTGAGAGTAAGACACCAAGTGCTGGGATCCCCAGCACTAACGGTGGAAGAACTGCATTATCTCAAACGGAAGGACATACTGGACTTTGTAAAAAGAACAGGTAGAGTAGGCCAGGAGAAAATCCAAGAATATCTGAAGTGGCGATAGTGGGAATATAGGAAAAGGCAGGGTCAAAAGGGAACATGGAGCTTGTCAGATTTAAGTTGTGAGCAAAAATGTTGTTCTTCCTAAAAATTAATTTTTTACACCTATAATTTAAAGTGGCAGGAAAATATGTGCAGTTTAAATTTTTTTGTCAAAGGCAAATTCGTCGCTTGTCTCTTTGCTTTAATTTTTACAGTTTTTATATATTTTTTTTAAATCATTCAACATCTTTTAGGCATTTTTAAAATGCCTGCCTTAAAAATAGGTAAAAAAAATAAAACCTTGAAAACCGTGAGAAAAATAGTATATGAAAATTTCGTTATTACTTTTAATTAAGTTTTTTTATTCTTAACTGATAAATTTTTTTTTTATATTTTCCTGCGGCACAATATAGACTGTCGGCGGTACGTGACTAGTTTCTTGCAACGTTTTTCTAACGCATGCCAATCATATATGTGATTGCACTTACCGTAAGTATACCAGATATGGTCAATTTTTGCGGTCGTCGCGAGCAGAAGGGTGCGCAAATTAATTTATGCAAAAAAAATCGATGTCTCTGAACTACTTTAAAATGCATGCCAATGTTGCCAAATAAAAATTTAGGGTACATTTAATCGTTAAAATTTTTAAATTTAAAATGCCAAACGACGATTTACTGATTGGCATGCAGTTTTGATGTGTACAACCTCATCAAAAATTACTGGAAAAATGCAAAAAAATTTAGGTACCTCCGAACGATCTTAAAATGTTCGGTAATTGGAATAATATAAAATGTGCAATACAAAGGAACGATTTTAAAATTCATGCCAATAAATTTTATGCTAACTTTATAGTACCAAACAACGATTTACCGATTGGTATGCAGTTTGGTAGTGCAGAAGGCTATGAAAATTAATCCGAAAATGCAAAAAAAAACACAATATCTGAGAACGATTTGAAAAGGCATGCTAATATACCCTATCAAAATGTTGCAATACCAAAAGACGATTTACCGATTGGCATGTAGTTTGGCAGTGCAGAAGGCTATGAAAATTATTGCCGAAAATGCAAAAAAAAACACAATATCTTAGAACGATTTTAAAATGTATTAACAAATTGCATGAATTATTTAAAAAAATATATTTTTTTATTCTGGGCTCCATTTTCTTCGATTTGATACCCCAAAACCCATATTTGAGTAGGTCAATTTTTTATATTAATATTATTTAATCTTTGGTCAATATTTTTATCAAATATAGAAGGGAGGAGGTGATAAAAAATTTCAAAAATGAGTAAAAAAACACTTTTCGATTCCGGGCTTCATTTTCTTCGATTTGATACCCCACAACACAAAATTTTTATCAGATATGAGGGATAATCCCGCTATTAATACGGGGTTGGTAGAAAACCGCTGAAACACGTCATCTATTTTATTAGTAGAGTCTATAATACCAATTTTTAAACCTCTGTGACTTTTTTGTTCTGAGATACAGAAGATCCCTTTACTCCCTTCGAAATGGAATTACCTCTATTTCTCCACCCCCAATTAAAATTTCGAAAAACGCCAAACTACATTTTATATATAATATAAAATACTATTTTATTTGTAGAATCTACATACCAATTTTCAGATCTCTGCGGCTTTTCGTTTCCAAGATATAGAAAACCGCTTTAAAATTTCAACCCCTATTTTTACCCCCTTAGAGATAAAATTTTAAAAAATAGCGCCTATGTTACAAACGTAATATGTTCTTAACATTCCATAAGTGGTTTGACCTGGGCCTTTATAGTTGATATTGACTACCGTTCTTTTATTAGTATAGATATCAAAACATCTCTAACATGCAAGACAATTGTTATAATAATAAATTTACATTACCAAATGACTATTTACCTCTTGGCATGCAGTTTTGTAATGCATTTTATGAAAATTATTGCTGAAAATGCAGTATATTGTTATTATATACTTCGTGTAAAAATATAAGAACCAAATCCCAGCTTTGTTGAAAATTTCTGTTTCCAGTAAATCGTCTTTTGGTATTGCAATATTTTGATAAAGTATATTGGCATGCATTTTAAAATCGTTCTAAGATATTGTCTTTTTTTTGCATTTTCGGCAATAATTTTCATAGCCTTCTGCACTACCAATCTGCATGAATCGGTAAATCCTCTTTTGGTATTGCCACATTTTGATAATTGGCATGCATTTTAAAATCGTTCTAAGATATATTTTCTTTTTCATTTTCGGAAATAATTTTTATAGCCTTCTGCACTACCAAACTGCATGCCAATCTGTAAATCGTCTTTTGGTATTGCAACATTTTGATAGAGTATATTGGCATGCATTTTAAAATCGTTCTAAGATATTGTGTTTTTTTCGCATTTTCGGCAATAATTGTCATATCCTTCTGCACTACCAAACTGCATTGCCAATCGGTAAATCGTCTTTTGGTATTGCAACATTTTGATAAAGTATGTTGGCATGCATTTTGAAATCGTTCGGAGATACCTGGAATTATTTGTTGGGAATTTTGACGCCGGCAAATATGTTAAACACCGCACAACAGCATACCATTATTTAAACTCGTCTTTTTCCTCATTATCGATAACCTAATTTAATGGCATGCATTTTAAGATCGTTCAAAGATACCTAAATTTTTTGCATTTTTCCAGCAATTTTTGATGAGGTTGTGCACATCACAACTGCATGCCAATCAGTAAGTCGTCGTTTGGCAGTTCAAATTTACCATAAAACACATTGGCATGCATTTTAAAATCGTTCGAAAATGTCAAAAACTTTTAATGTACCCACCAAATTTGTTGTGCACGCGGAAACTGCATGTCATAAATTTTTCGCCCCATTTGTTTTCCTAAATTTTTATTTGGCAATATTGGCATGCATTTTAAAGTAGTTCAAAGACATCGATTATTTTTGTCTTTCGAAAATCGATTTGCGCACCGTTCCGCCCGCGACAACCGCAAAAATTGACCATCTCTGTTATACTTACAGTAAGTGCAATCACATATATGATTGGCGCGCATTAGAAAAACTTTGCAAGAAACTAGTCACGTATCGCCGCGCGCCGGCCTAATATGGAAATTAAAATGTTTAAAAAAAATTTTTTTATTTGTGCAATTTAAACTGAGGTGTGATTAAAACACTTGTTAAAAAAGTAAAAGGCCTCTAATAAAAATATTGTTTATTTAACTGTTTTTATTAAAAGTGTCCAAATATTTTTGTGGATTTTAGTTTCTTTTATCATGATTAAAATTTAGAAAGAAAATTAAACAAAAGTACGGGAAATTGGAAAAAACGCATGGCACGGTCGTAAAAAAAATGTATTATGTAACCAAACATTTTTAATAGTTCAGTTTTCAGTAGTTTTTGACAGGCTTATTTTTGCATACAAGTTGACCAGGATTTTTGGATTAATTTTTAGCATCGTTAATCAGTAATCATTTTTTCGGTCAAAACTTTTATCATAATTCGCCAAGAAATTCCACTTACGTTAAAGAGTTATAACAAATTTGCGTCTAGAATACTAAATTCTACACCTGAAGAATAAATAAAGAAAAATGACGTTAAAAGGTAACGATGACGCAAAACTTGAGATGACTTATCTTACGTCTACCATAAAAACTTATTGAATACTGATCCCACTATTTAAGGTCAAATTAAAGTAGTACAGGAAAATCACTAAAACATTTGTAAAAGCAATTTTTCGTGCCGATCTATTTAGAAGATATTCTATTTTAAGGAACCGTTGAGTTTCTAGCTGCCCGTTAAGTACTTCATAAAATTTGGGGGGGGGGCGCATAATTAGACTTTTGCAAATCTCTCAAAAACTAAGGATTTAGTAGTAGTAGTAGTAGTAGTAGTAGTAGTAGTTTTATTGTCCAAGATACAATTGTTTCTTATTGACAAAGTTTACCTTATATCCAAAGTCAAAAAACTTATCATACTATAAACTAATTTACACTAATTATTGTGTTGTATTTGTGTAGTTAAACTTAATTTTGTCAATATATCCTGTGTCACTCTTAATTACAATAAATAAATAACTCTGTCAACAAACAAAAATATAACAAAGGACATGATATGTATATTTATAATTCAAATTCAAACTTTAAAATTGCTTAGAATACTATAAAATTTAATACTAATTATTGTATTGCATTTATGTACTTAAACTTAATTTTAATATCCTGCGTCACTCTTAATTACAATATAATTACAATAAATAATTCTGTTGACAAACCAAAATATAACGAATGACATATGCTTATCAACCGGAGTTTTCCCTGATTATTGGAAAGTAAGCTTTTTAACACCAATACATAAAAACGGGGATAGATGTGATATGAGTAACTACCGAGGTATTAGTATTCAGTTGGTCATTCCTGTTTGATATGCTTTTTTGTGATCATTTTTCCTGGCACTGTAAAAAAATTCTAGGTGACAATCAGCATGGGCTTGCTTATAGTAGGTCGACAGTTACCAATCTTCGCACCTACCAGACGGATCTGTTGAGTGCCTTTGAGAGGTCTAAGCAGGTGAACAGTGTCTACACTGACTTCTCAAAGGCGTTTGACAGAGTGAGTCATAGGCATATGGTTAGTAAACTTGGGGCTATGGGATTGGGTGAAACTGTAGTAAATTTTTCCCACAGTCTTTTAACTGGCAGGACTCAGTTGGTTCGAGTCGGCAATTATGTCTCTGGTGAAATTGAGGTGCTGTCTGGTGTTCCACAAGGATCGCATATTGTCCCGGTCTTTTTTAATTTATTCATTAGAGATCTTAGTGATGTAATTCAAACTTTATAGAATTATTGAGCCTTACCTAGATACCCTTATGATGCAAAGAGATCTTGACAATGTTAGTTTATGGTGTGTTGGTAATGTGGTTGGTAAAAAATGTATGTGTATATCTTTTGGTAGATTGAACAACTTGATAGAAAGTCAATATTCCATAAATGAAACCACTTTAAAAAAAGTAACCACTGTTAGGGACCTGGGTGTTCTATTTGATATTATACTGACCTTCTTGCCTCATATTGATGACATTATAAACAGGAGTATGCGAAACCTTGGTTTTATCACTCGTAATACTGATCAATTGTCACCTTATTGTTTAAAAACGCTTTATTGTTCTCTAGTTCGTTCGTTGTTGGAGTATGCCTCGGTCATATGGTCTCCGTACTATGCATGTCACATAAATAAATTGGAATCTTGGAATTCAGAGCTAATATCAATATTGTAAGCAACTTCGAAATAGACTATACTATAATCTCCAATATTTTTAATATTGATAGCTTGGAGAACAGAAGGATTTGTGCTGATGCCTTAACCTTTTATAAGATCCTTAATGGGGTATACTTTTGCCCTTCTGTTCTTCAGTCAATTGAATTTAATACCATTCTCAGAAGAAATAATTCCCCAATGTCTCGCATCCCTTTCCATCTTGCTTGCTTGACCCATTCTCTGGCAATCCTCGTACTAAAATTAGGAAGATACTACAATCCTGATTTAATTTGCGTGATAAAAATTTTGCGATTTTTGTGAGCTTTTGTTGTGCATTATTTCGTTGTTAATTATCGTTACTACTTTTATTAATTTGTTATTTTAGTTACGTAGTTAATTTTTATAGATCTTTCGATATTTTGTAAAATGGTTGTTGATAAAAATGTTATTTTTGTAGAATTTTCTTAAAGTATTTAGGAATCTTAGATTGGTAGCTGAGATTCTCAAACCTTTTGTAATCCAATACTTTTAAATGCTCTTTTTTTCAATGGACGTAATGGAAAACATTTATTAACAATTTTACTTAAAATCTGCTGAAAATCCTGAAGCGGATCTTCTTTTTGTAAAACGAGATTCCAATTTGCATTTTCACATGCTTCTCTAAAAGAAACCTAGTTTTGTGTATTTTGTTCTTTACCTTATATTTAGAGGTATTGTAGCAATTATTGCATTATGATCTGATAGGGCTGGATCATTTACTTCACAGACTACGTCATGTTCAAAATTAGAGCAAATATGATCAATTGTGGTTGCTGTATTTTCCGTAATCCGCGTTGGTTGTTTTACGTGCACTACTTAAATTACTTAACTTACTACTAAAAATTAATTAAAAAAAGCAAAGGAAGACATTTTAAAGCAGATCATATTATCTTTCAAATGTGGCATCATGCTATATAAAATCGGATTGAAATTAAGAAAGTTATGGGTACGACCCAACACAACTCCACTGTGTTTGACTCTAAAATATTAGCTATTCGTTTTTCATATATTTTAAAGCAATTTTCTTCAACCAATTTTAATAGTTTTTGGTACATACATTTTATGATCTCTGAAGAACCCATATTTGAGATAGTAGTACTCGGCACCTCTTAGGGTTCGGCATCAGGCGCCGAGAATCAGGAAAATCCAAAAAATGTACAAGGCTTTGTGAAAACGATGATGACCTTTATTTGGGGGCGGGCTACAACTATAACTGCTTTAAAATGTCTTCCTTTGCTTTTTTCACTAAAATCCTTGGTTTCTGAGATATTTCCAAAATTATGATTTTGTCCTATTTCACCCCCCATATTTTATAAAGTACCTAACGCGCAGCTAAATTGATTTAAGAAAACTGGTTTCTTAAAACAGAAGGCATTTTGAACATATTGGTCAAAAAAAATAGCTTTTTACTCAAAATAAGCAGCTTCATATCCTGTACTAAAGACACAATATAGAGAATTTAATATACCTCATCCTTCGATTTATAATACCGTAGATAGAAAATACGATAATACAAGATAAATTTTAGTCCAATTATGTCTTTTCCTCCCAAGAATATATATCTATTAAACTCACCCCAAGGCAAGAGTAGGAAAATGAGATAATTACTAAATTTAAAAAATTGGCATCCTTAGTATTGTTTTATTTACATTCGATTTAAATCCCTAGGGCGTAAAAACTGAAGCAAATATAATGTAAGTAACATAATTCTTTTGGGTACACACACTCCCTTCACAGTCGGCAATTCATATAGTCATAACGTAATACACGTCAAATCTTAGGTGACGGGTTTTTTTGACTAATAGAGCATAGCTTATAATTTTCCATTTCCTGTTCAGGTATGGGATTGAAAATTTGAACTGCCACAAAAAAAAATACTTTTTGATGTTAAAATCGTAAATTTCAACACTTCCCACATAACATTGGAGAAATATTCATGTTGTAGGAATATTCCCTCAAAGTGATTTTGGGAATATTCTATTGCGAATATGACAGGAATTTTCCAGGCCTGTTTTTTGTTGATTATTCTTTATGAGTTGGTGATAGTTATATTTCTTTGGTAATAAGATAATAATATTCCCATGATAACGTGATAATCAAGTTATTTCTATGAATATTCCCAATAACAATATTTTTG
Source organism: Oxystoma pomonae (assembly GCA_963921995.1). Lineage (NCBI taxonomy): Eukaryota > Metazoa > Arthropoda > Insecta > Coleoptera > Brentidae > Oxystoma > Oxystoma pomonae. Next base: position 70,605,200 of record OY998166.1, on the reverse strand, counting down.
TCAGGATTTTGGCATGTTTGCTGAAAATATTACTATTACAGCAAAAAGATATTTCGGTAATCTTTTGATAACTAATCTCAAGTGGTACATCAAGATAATGGTGATACATTCATATATCTATATCCATAGGCTACTCCGTAATTGCACTTTAGTGCAAGACTAATGCATATTTGGTGGATATTTATGTGGATATATATCCACTGCATATCTTAGGATATCCATCTCGTGGCCATCTGCACATGTTTTGAATCACAAAATCATATCAATCCAATATTCAATAGGCATATGTATATTTGGTATGTGGGATATTATAGTCAGTTCCTAGGTATTTTACAATAATTCTTTAAAAAAAACGTTCTGGTCGTATTATAGTAATATTCCCAATGGTAAAATGTAACATTTCTATCATATTCTTTGTTCTCTAAGTATATGACTATTACATTACAGGAATGTTTAATTGTCATGTGGGTTATCCCTATCCGTAAACGTATCGGAAAAATATACTTAAGTGACTTCTATCAAAAAAGGCTATAAAGCATTCCCTAATACCTAGAGGGCATACGTAGAAAATTTGGCTTCCGTGGGCCTTTTGATGAAGATTTTTCGAAAGTTATTTTAATCGATTACTAATAGACCCACCAACACTAAAAATTTTGTCGATTTCAATTAAAAAATTATATTTCACTTATCTTTCACACTATGTCAGCAGCAACAAAAAATGCACAGCGGTGCAGTGGACCCAACTTTGTCCCAGCTCCTAGTGTCTATAAGGGAGCGGGATCTAATTTTCACCATTTTCATATTCCATAAAACACTCCATAAGCACATACAGGGTGTCCTAAAAATCCGAGTCCACCCTCCCCACATAGCAAAACAATGTCCACTTATGGATATGGATATCCTTCATGGATATTGTAAGCATATGATTTTGTGATTCAAAACATGGTCAGATGTCCACGAGATGGATATCCATGGTATATTTTCGGATATCCACTGCATCGGATATCCACTGCATGTCCACATGAATATATGTACTGCATATCCACCGAATATAAATTAGTCATCCACTAAAGTGTGATTTTGGAATAACCTATAGAAATTAGTAACCCTTGATTATTAATTAACGTCGCTATAAGAAATATCATATTTGTTCAGACCTCAGTAATTTTTCTTTACATAAAACAGGTTCCTTTTACTTTAATAAAGATAAATAAAATCATATAAATATTATACTTTCCAATACCTACCGCAATAATTTTAAATCATTAAAAATTACATTATTATTATTATTCTAATGCTTTTAAAATGCCTGAAAAAACCATAACACAGCTTTTATCTGTATTTAATTTACCTTGTTTTATAATGTCGGGTTGTGTTTAGCGACTTTTAACCAAACTTCCTATCAAAAATTGTGAAATTTTTGCAATTTTAACATAGCAGCATAGAGGGGTAAACTATAAAAAGTATTTTTTTAAAATAGATATATATATGTATTTCGATATGGATAGTAACAATAAATAGGTATAATGTTATCACATAGTTAAAACTTTAGTGAATAAATAAAAATACAAAATAATTTCCTATTACCATCACTCTACTTAATCCTTGACTATTTTTGAGATATTACTTTATTGTATTCAATTGGATTCATATGCAATTTTTTTTTTCTACAAGCAAGTGGCAAATTTTCATTCTGTAATTATTTTGTTTAGGAAAAATTTCCAAATTTTAAATAATCCTGTACTATATATACTATACAAGCGTTTCAATGCGATCTTTTTTGATAGTGTGGTTACAATAGATAAACTGTCATACCAGTAATAAAATGTAAGATTTTGAAATAATAAAAATTCTCGAGAGTTAATTTTCCTCATGCTTGTAGAAAAACCAACGCTTGCGAAAAACGTTAACTTTCGGCAATTGTTGGAAAATAAACTAAAATTATTACCTAGGTAGTTATAACATAATAAAAAGTGAAAAAAAATACAATACAACCACTAAACGAATTCAGTATTTTTCACGGCAAATATTTTGTCAAGTTTAAAAGAAAGTTCTCAAGCCTGAAACCATTATTAATCTCTTTAAAATGGGGAACATTTTCAACAAATACGAAAAAGTGCTGGTATGTATGCATTTTTTACTTGAGTAAGTATGCCAGGCTAAAAAGTGTAATACAAGAAAAAAGTATTCGATAAACGTAATAAAAGTATACTAAAAAATACAATAATAAAAAAAAGTTGCTTCAGCTTGTTTAAGAAAATAAATAAAAAAACTGATTTTTATAGGAACAAAAATACGGATATATTGTAAGTAACCGAGAGGTACGTTTTACGAAATTATATTTAATTTTTTTAATTTTTAATAATTTTTTTAATTTGCAATAATATTATTTTTCCATTGAGTATATTATAACAAGAAGTTTTAAATTTTTTTGATTTGTGAACTGGGCTAAAACAATATTTATCAAAAAAATATTGGTATTTCCAAATATTCTTCGTTTTTATTATTTTAACTATAAAATCACTACTAAACAAAAGCGACATAATCTCACCCTCACTGTAATGTATGTCGTCGAATCAAAATCTGAAATAAAGGTGCTTGCGACTCTTAATGAATTTTGTACACATTATTTATAATTGACAAATGAGTTCTTACCCATATATTATCAAAATTACTACATTTCTGACATAGAGGCACCTGTATTAAAACAAGTTATAATAACCTACATACGCAGTGAATTATCTTTTAAGGCAGTTTTTAATAGCACATTTTTAATACCAGCAGTATAGGTGTCGGTTTAAAACAAAACATACTATCTGCAAAATTTTTAACTTTTCATGGGTAAGAAGTGTTGAATATTACAGGTTAAGATGTTAGATTACTTTATTGAAAGCTAGCATGTTGATAACACTGATTTTTCGACATTAGATAAAAAGAGGAAGAATTTTCTAGAATATGGAAACCACGTTTTTTGTAACTAAAAATAAAACGGCAAGTTTTCAAGTAATTATAAACCAATCCCCCAATATGGCCGTAACAAGAAGATGTAATTTAAATTAAAGTACGTTAAATACTGTTAGAATTCAGCTTATATTTTTTCTAAGTAAACTCATAGAACAGCTTGTTCAATTTTCTACATATATAGAACATGTTGGTAACTTTCTTATCTTCTCTCCCTCATCTAACCTCGTCTGCGATGTCTCCATCGACTCGTCAGCCTGAAGGCTTATTGTACTCATTTGAGGGGGTTCGTTCTAACTAATAAGAATGACCCCCGCCGTTCAAGACTGGTTCTCAGGAAGCATCTCGAGTATGGCAATCCAACTCTCATTTTGCAGCAGCGGATGGTTGATGAGATCAGTATTCCCTCTTAGCATTTACTCCTTTATGTTGGTGAGGTTTGACCGCCTATATTCGGTTGGATGACTGAAGGGATTTTTCTCTATTTAGAACTTAATTGAAATCAGGTGAAAAAGTGCCCCTTTATTATAGAAACATAATAAATTATAAAAATTAATTTTCTAGTTTCAATACTTAATATGAAATTTTGTAGTAACCTCTACTGTAAATAAACGAAAAGCGTTAGCAAATTTGCAGATATAACGTTGTGTTTTAGCGCGGCAGTGCTGTCACACTTGAACAGCTTTTAATTTCGATAAATATCTAGTTAGTGAAGAACATAAAATAATGTTAGTAAATCTTTGTTGGCATACACGTATATCACATAAAATCGTTATATTAACAACTATAAAATGTTAAATAATTGTTTGAAAATGACACGTACGATAATAAACAGTAAAGAAACTGAAAATTTGATTTTCGTGTAAATTAACAATTTTTTTTCTGATACCTTTTACATAAAAGAACTAAATAAACATTAATGTTGTAAAAAAACTTAATTTTTATCAAATATACACCTTCTGAGCTGTCCCCTGCCCTGGGTTAGAAAAACGCGCTCAAAAACAGTATAAAAACAATGCAAAAGATTAGTTGGAAATGGTTTTAATTTGCTAACTGACTTACCCCGACTGTGCTGCAGGGATTTTTGTATTCCAACAATCCGGGTGTTGCGACAAAAATTGTCTTATTGTAAAAAATGATATTTATTTAACAACTTACCTGAAAAACTCGGAATTCTCTAATCAAAAAATGGTTTATCTAAACCAAGTTCTCTGGTGAAATTACGGATACATGTTTCAATGAAAATAGGACCATTTTTTTAATTCCAGAAGAATATAGAAAAAACTTTTTAACAAAAAATAAGGTAAAATTAGTATTAGTAACAAGTGGATAAATGTTACGTGTTAAAATATTTAAAGACAAAGCAAAAATACGTATATATATTTGAAAACTACAGACAGCACAAAATAAAATTTGGTATGATACACGTTCACTGCTTCCATCAGTTGAGATACTCGTCCTTTGCTATAATAAAATGCTAAAAAATCATCATCTTAAATAACAATATATATTTTAAAATATCTGAAAACTTATCCTAATAAGTAGATTGAGGAGATACTAACATGCTCAATGTTCAATGTCCACAAACCAAACCATGCATCTAACCAAACATTAAATCTTGAAAGAATTAATCTATTAGAACATTTCTCTATTAATCTAAGGCAAGAAGGAAAAAACAAAGACAATAATAAAAACGAAAGATTCTTTCAAAAAAAGGGGCAAAGTCATTTCGATAAATGTATTCCAAAAAGTCAAAAGTAATCAAAAGAATTTGATAATAGCGTGAATTAATAAAACAGTCTCTTTTATAAAGGCAGTACATAATTGTCTCTATTACAATACACTTTTATAAGTAGGTATATTTAATAATTGGATATTTTGAATCTAACAACTGGTTCCCACCTACGACTTTTTCGTGCGAGCCCGCTCACGCCTCACATGACTGTCATACCATTTCATATTGACATCATGTAATGCGTGAGTGAGCCCTCACGAGAAAGTCGTAGGTGGGAACCGGGTGTAAGTCCTCTTTTGATAAATATTCTAATCTCTATTAATAACTAAGTAAATAAGTTAAAATTAAAAACCAAAATGTTTTAAAATGAACCATGTCAAACCGAGTGTCAAACCCTGACAGCGATTATTGGCTCTCCTTCTGTATATCTAAGACTTTGCCACTGAGGTTTTAGAATAGTTATTATCCTAACTAGTGTGGAAAGTTTGCCACTGAGGTTTTAAAATCGTTATTATCCTAACTAGTGTGGAAAGTTAATATATCCCGCACGCGACTGCCGCTGACCTAAACGCCGCGCAGCGGAGTTCGGGCAAGCAGACAGGGGCGGGAAAGATACTTTTATAAGCATATTTAAGTGGACATTTTGAATCTAACTCCTCTTGGGAGAAATAACCTACTCTCTATTAATAAATAAATAAGTTTAAAATTAAAAACCAAAAGGTTCCCACCTTGCCCATCCCGTTTATTTTATAAAGCCTATCAAAATAAACCGAAGAACAACACTTGTTTTAAATGGAAACTGGCTCTGGAGAACATATTTTCTTAGTTATTATCCTAACTAGTGCGGAAAGTTAATATTTCCCGCACGCGTCTGCCGTTGACCTAAATGACGCGGAGCGGAGTTTGTGCGCAGGCAAGGGCGGGAAAGATACTTTTTGCATGAGTTAGGATCTATCGATTTTTTCTACGACCGCCCAACTTTGCGATCGAACGGACAAAGAAAAACGATAATAAAAAATACAAACTGCTAAAAGTCTAAATTTGATAAAACCGCTTTCCGCACGGTCGTAGAAAAGGTCAGTTTTTATTTAAAAACTACGTTGTTCTATATTAAATAAAAAATACTGAGGTTCGAAAGAGATATTCTTTGTTATCTATAATGCCAAGTGTTTGGTAATTTTGAAAGTTCAGAACATGTTATGAACGTACTTTCGGCAAATCAAGAATACAGCCTCAGCTCCCACGCAAGAAAGATACTGATTTGTCCTTCCTTATTCCTTAACCAAACTTTTATACATTGATAATAACAAATTTTTCAACAGACGGCAGAAATACTGATGGCTTTTAAAATTTAATTTTGCTGCAGCTAACTTAAGTCAAAGATGGACAAAGCTGATCATACAACGACAATACTTACCGCGTTCGTTTATTCACTCGAGGAGCTGCGCGTGTGTAGCTTGAGCAGAGGTCAGCTGATCGTCGAGCTCACCGAGCTTAAAATAAAAAGCAAATGGGTTTTAGAGCTTACGGAGCGTACAATATAGCAGTTACCAGGGACAGATTAACTTATATCCGTCCCTTCTATTCAGCTAAAAGTTGACTCACAAGCGCCTTTTTTGAAATTTTGTTTTTTTCTTCTGGGTTTTTATAATGAGCAAAGCGTTTTCTTCATATAGAATCATATAAAATCATAGAAACCATTATTACCTTCCGTAAATTTCCTAACTGAAAATCCCAACCCAAAAAAAAGCACAGGATTTCCTCGATAAACAAACGGAATTTTGTTATTTAGTGCACACTGGGCGCACAGATTGAATAAACGAACGCGGTAAATATATATCAAGTGGCATTTCTTTTAAAACCGCTACAAATTTTAAAGTACGTTTTCTAAGTTTGAAAGGACCCCGCTCACTTAGCATTGCCACTGGCTTTCGGTTGGAATGGGCTGGGCGTTTAAACGTACCTCTTTTTGATCCGGCTCACGGTTTCAGATATATAGGTGTTTAAAGTTGGAGGTTTCAGATTTTAGGGATTTTTCAATAAAATCAGTTTTTTTCTACTTTGTTGTATTCGAGTAGCTAACTTGCTACTTCCAGTACACCAGTTTTTAGGTAGTGAACAAAGCTACTGAATGCAGTTGAAATAATTGACATATATCATTTGTGTCGGCACAAACTTGAAAAACGTAAAAAACTTTTTTCAAAATGCAATTTTTCGTAAAATTGCTGAATAAAAAAGAACAAACGGTGAACTATTTTTAATTTTTTGATATGTTATAGCAAAATCTTCAGAGAAAAAAAAAGATAAGCTACATACGTATAAGCTCATCACACTTTTTAAAACACGGCCGTGAACCTGGGAAATGCTCGGGTTATTGTTCCCATTTTCTGCTCTCTAGCATGGCATACCTGAGCATTTTCCAGGTTCATGGACGTTTTTCACAAAGTATGATAAGCTTATACATATGTAGCTTACCTTTTTTTTCTCTGAAGATTTTTTCATAACATATCAAAAAATAAAACAATATTTCACTGTTTGTTCTTTTTTAATCAGCGATTTTACGAAAAATTGCACTTTGAAAAAAAGATTTCTACGTTTTTCAAGTTTGTGCCGCAACTGAGAGTGATGTAAATGAAATATGTCAATTTTTTCAACTGCATTCAATAGCCTGGTTCTCTACCTAAAAACTGGTATACTGGAAGTAGCAAGTTAGCTACTTGAATACAACAAAATAGGCAAAAAACTGATTTTAATGAAAAATCCGTAAAATCTTAAACCTCCAATTTTCAACACCTATATCTCTGAAACAGTGGGTCGGATCAAGAAGAGGTCCATTTAAACGGTGATCAGGAAAAACTGATCTACAACATATCAAACGCCCAGCCCATTCCAACCGAAAGCCAGTGAGCGGGGTCCTTTGAAATTTGCAACATTTTATTTGTTTTCACATTTTTTCCCATGCTAAAATAATTTATAAAAAAAACAAGGAATGGCCAATTCACTAATTAATTCTTTGATGCATCAGTTTTTCTGTCAGTTGCTGAAATTTGGGTTTAGGTAATGGTCCTATATACCAGGTTAAGCGTTGACCTCCGCTACATATGAATGCTACTGTATTTTTTTCCTGTACTTCTTAAAAACGTTTCTTTCTAGATACAGTGTGATTTTCTCGTAATCATTTGAATCTCGAGAGATGGGTGGTCGGGAAACGCAGCGCCAAAATGTTCTGCTACATTGTTTTTTCTTGAGTGGTGTAGTGGTTCATTTTTAGTTAAAATGATTCTGACAATTTCCTGACAGTGAAAAATTAACCCATCTGACAAGATCGGTGATTTCCATTCTGACTGGTTTTACTGTTTATCAATGTGTATGAAATAGTTTTTACATAACGAGAGAAGAAAGTGACATATTTCACACGAGCGTGAATGTTGTGAACGAGAAGCTAGCCGAGTGAAACAACACGCGAGTGTAAGAAAGTTACTTTCTATCGAGTTGTGTACGCTATTTTTCCTACTACCACTTTAGGATTTAATTCGTATTTTTTATTATTATTATTTTTTTTCATTTTCATCTTAAGAGAAGAAAGTATTTTCTTCTCTAGGGGCGAAAATGGTTTCGGTCTATTTCCGACGCTTCTACATTGTTTGGATGGTTTGCTGTCATTCATTTTCATCACTAGAGACGAAAATACTTTCTTCTCTTGAGATGAAAATGAAAAAAATTTAATAATACTAAAAAATACAAATTAAATTAAGTGGTTGTAGGAAAAATAGAGTACACAACTCGATAGAAAGTAACTTTCTTACACTCGCTTGTTGTTCCACTCGGCTAGCGCCTCATTCACAACATTCACGCTCGTGTGAAATATGTCACTTTCTTCTCTCGTTATGTAATATACTATTATTGCATGAAATGCCTATGGAGATAAAATCATAACCCGGTATGAAAATTTAGTTGATAGATGACAATCTTTTACTTTAGATCTTACCAAAATTTGGCGTGTATTATTTTTCAAACCTTATGCAAAGAACTTTTTCTCCACAACCTCTAGAGTGTCCAGCAAGTTGGGGTTCTCGTGAATTTTGACACCTTAAAAAAATAAAAATATATATATAGGGTGAACATAAAAAACTCGATCCGAGAATCACTATTTGTCAAATACTTTTTTCAAAAAAATGAAAAAACAAGAGAGAAAAAATACCTGAATAAACAGTAAAAGTATTATGACCAAATGTAACCTAAATAATCGGGAAACTCTTTTTCATATTTTGTTTGAATGCCCAATATATGAACCTATCCGACTCTCATGCCCTTTTCTCTCAAACCCTATGATCTTATTAACACTCTAAATCATATCAATTCACCAACCAAATCTGCTCGGTTATTGTAAACATCCTCAGGCTGCGCTTATTCATTGTAAACGAGTAATCTTCTTAGCTGTTTGTTTTTGGTACTAGATTAACATTACTCAATCGATTTTAGTTTTAGGTAGTCAACAAAATAATAATTATTTTTTAAGTGTTAGTTAATTTGTAACTAGGTATATAAACACTTTCTTATTGCTAACTTCAAGCAAAACTTATTGTTAGAACTGAACTTTTCTTTTTGGGGGTAGATAACAAGTTCAGTTTACAAAACCCAGATGAATACACATGAAAAAATATGCCAAATAATTCGTAACGTAGCCAAAACAATCCGTTAGCAATCTCTGCGTTCTTCTTCTTTATTGGCGCTATCTCTTCATGAGATAATCTGCCAGCTCAAGTCCATGATTGTCTGACTCTAAGTCACCTGAGTTCTGAAATATATATATATATATATGAAGCCCCCTACCCCGCTCGCCAGGCTCATTGAACATGCAATTTACGGCTGGTATAAAACATATGATTTGTAAAATATAAAAAAGGCTTTAAACTCGGCTTGAAAGCAATCGAAAGTTTTTTCTAGTAGTCAACAAACTATATAAAACCATAACCACCTGGAACCATGTATATAAAACCTGAAGATACTCACCTTGCTTCTTAAACTCGTTAAGTCTTCGTTCCAAGTCAGATCGGTCTCTTCCATCCTTCCAATAAACTTTGACGCATGTTTGCAATATGGGAATGTATAATTCTAGTAAGTCAGAGTCACTGAAAAAAAAGGAATAAGTATTGAAAATTATTAAGGGATATAAAAAAGTTATAAGGTTATAACCATTTAACTGATGACAAGGGTATAATTAAGGTTGTATAATATGTGAAAAAACCATATAACTATGATAAACTAACATATTACTAAAGTTTTATGGCAAATATTATTAGGGACATATCGGTTAAAGTCGGCATAGTCTGAGGTTAAAGTCGGCATAGTCTGACTGGGCACTATTTTTAAGGTGAATAAAGTCGGCATAACCTGACTCGGCATTATTTTTGAAAGCTCCGTATGAATGTTAAAAGGTTTCTGACATTTTTGTCATGTAAACATGTCATCTAAACATGCTCATGTTGTGCCATCCATAAAGTTGACAAATTAAAGTTAATGCCGTCCTTTATTAAAGGTAGACACAAACATTATTCTAAGACAACATTACTTTCACAGCGCCAGCGCCGCGATCAAAAAAAATCTCTGTCTGGATAGCCGAGTGGCTTTTGGATAGCCTAAGCAACCAAGAAGAGCGCCGCGCCGCGACGTCCCATAACAGATGTGTAAGTGCCTAAAAATATGTAGTAATTGTTTACCTTTGTGTGGAACTAATAAAATAGTGCAGACTTTATTAAAGTCAGCCTGTAATGTCCGATAAGTCCCTATTATGTAAAACCTGCTGCTTAGATGTTAAACAACTACTACATATTTTTAGGCCCTTTACCCATCTGTGTAGCTATTCTTGAAATCAGGGAAAAGAAAGTAACTCCCTACAAATGTGCGGTTCCCATTGGTCGATGTTGCTGATTTCTCTTACAAATGACACCAAAGACAGTATTTTGAATAGAAAATGCTGTATTTTATTTCTCTCACTAAAAATCAGTGGAAACAAATTTCGTCAAGTCATGTTATTAGTGTCATTTTCGGGGGAATCGGCATCGTCGATCAATTAGGATCTGCGCGTGTTTTCTCCCCGCCCACTTAGCACAAAACCGGACTAACATCAGAACACGTGAAAAACAACATCTTCCTAACGCTTAATAGGCGGCTTTCTAAAGTTTTTTTGTATATAAAACATAAAAAAAACATTTTTTTAATGTGATTCTAACGTTCAAATACCAAAAAACGTTAGAAAGCCGCCTATTAAGCGTTATATTCACGTATTTTGATGTTAGTCCTATTTTGTGCTAAGTGGGGGATTTCAAGAATAGCTACACTGCTATAGAAATCCATTTTTCAGGAAAGTTCCTACAGTTCGAGCTATCTGGTCAAAGCGCGGTGCTGTCAAAATGTCGACTTTCATCATGTTTGTGCTAACCTTAAATAAAGGGCGGTATTAACTTGAATTATGTCAAGTTTATAGGTGGCACGAAACTTAAGAGTCATTTATAAGTTACGTAACGCAGCAAGGGACGCACATGGTTTATCAGAATGTGCAAAATCAAATCCGTTAAATAAAAGAAAGTTCAATCAAAAAATCGTTCACTATAGAAACTGCAATTCGTTAAACCAATTTTTTATCCGAACCTTATTTCTTCAAACCCATTCAATAGCAAATTAGAAATTTATAAGACCCGTTTTTAATCAAACCATTGTTCATCAAACTCATTCAATATCAAGCTCGTAATTTGTAAAACCCATTTTTAATAAAATCCGGAATTTGTCAAAACATTATTTTTCAAAACCGGAATTCGTAAAAACCCGTTGTTTATCAAACATTTTTTGCTAAATTGATTGCGCATTCGCCAATAATATATGAACGGGAGGCGTACAGGCAGGTGGCGCGGCGGCGCAGCGTTTCGATGCATTTGTCGTTCTATGTGTGCACACTTGGCTAAAAGTATTCACAGGTAGTGTTCAATATTTGGTGTATAAATGTCACCCTATTGTTCTTTTGTTTGATGAACAATGGTTCGATTAAAAACGGGTCTTATAAATTTCGAATTTGCTATTGAATGGGTTTTAAGAAATAAGGTTCGGATAAAAAATTGGTTTAACAAATTGCAGTTTTTATGGTAAATCGTTTTTACGATGAAAATTTTGATTAAATGCGGTGTGATAAATTCCTGATAAACTGATAATCCATAGGCGTTCGCAGCAAGGTAGGGGAGAGGAGTAGCTGAAAGTGTTTCACCCGGTTCCCACCTATGCATTTCCCGTACGCGGCCACCCTGACTCAAAAAACTCATAACGTGGTGCGACATGAACTGAATAGGCAAATCTCGCTTAGACCACGTGATGCGTGTTTTGAGTCAGAGAAGGCACGCATGAGAAACGCATAGATGGGAATCAGGTTTCATAAATTGTTACAAGAGGGCGATGGGGGATTCTCACGAAAAATGCCAGGATTTCTTTCAGAATTTGATAGCAGAGGTGTAATGTGCCTAAAAATATATAGCAGTAGTTATTTAACCTTCTTGCGGAACTATCAAAAATAGTTCCGAGTTTATTAAAGTCAGCCTATGCCGACTTTATGTAGCGATAAGTCTCTAATAGGGCACTATTTTTGACAGTTTCGCCCGACTAATACATATTTTAGACACTCTTCTTGGTTGCCGAGGGCTATCCGAATCCTACGCTCATGTAGAGCTTTCTTGTGCGCGGTGATATCAAAATAATGTCGACATTCATAATGTTTGTTCCGGACTTTAATAAAGGACGGAATCAACTTAAATTATGTCAAATTTATGAGTGGCACAATATGAGCTTGTCTAGATGACAACAATGCCAGAAACCTTTTAAACTTCGTGCGGAATTGTTAAAACTAGTGCCGCCTTTATTAAACTCAGGCTAGGCCGACTTTATGAACCGATAAGTCTTTAAAAAGGACGGCAATATGAGCATGTCCTCATGACATGTTTAGATGACAACAATGTCAGAAAGCTTTTAAACTTTGTGCGGAACTGTCAAAAATAGTGTTTTTGACTTTATTAATGTCAGGTTATGCCGACTTTATGTACCGTTAAGTCCCTTATTATCTGAGTTTAACAAAGTAGGGTCAAATCTAGATAGGGTTGACAATAAGCTAAATTTTTTTAAATAAATATTTCCAAACTCTGTTTTTTAGATTTTTAATTGGATGTGTTTCAAACTATGGATTTCAAAAACTTGTGCAAGAAACCTATACGAAAAAATGTTCATAAAAGTTTTCTGCCAATAAAATAACTTACTAAGAACCTTTTTTATGTATCAACAACTATGTTTTAATTCGCTGATTATTCAAAACTTAAATCGAATTTAAAGTTTAAATTTCAAACGTATTTTCTCACTCTATTTATATACGACATCCTTATATCGGTCGTTTTTTGTAAGAAATAGTTAAAAATGTATATTTTGCGAGTTTGACGTACTCTGTACATATTCAAAAGCTTACAGTTCATAAAATTACTATGTCAGAATCCCCTTTCAGTGTGTAAAGTGTGGTTTCGGAGTATAAACGGGAACCCACAAACAAGCCGAATTTACATAAACCGAACCACAATTGAACAGAAAATAAAACGTCCGAAACGAAATATGAACGAAAGTAAAACACCTACAAAATAATGGATACGAATATAATTTTATAGAATTTTAATTTAATCGATCCTTAAAAGACCGGAATATAATTTAACCGATTATAATTTTCCCTAAATTTTCCTAGAAACGAAAAACACCCGAACCACAAATTGATAGAAAATAATATCCTTAAATCCTTAAATGAGCCGAACCACAATCCATCCGAATAGCTATTGGGCATGCGACAAATTTTTTTTCTTAAACGAATTTATTTAACTTCATTTTCTGACTGTCTAACTGTCTATCAAATCTTGCAATGCATTTTCGACACACTTTCCGTGAACTGATTTTAATATTATGAAAAAATTTGGGGGTAGGGGGTGGTTGAGGGATGTAAACGAGGTAGATTAATACAATATCACAACTTACTTCGACTCTTCCCTGCCGTAAGCCTGGCAACGTAGCAATTGAATTCGTGGCTATCGGTTCAAATCATTTTCGGACATATTGGGGTTCTTGAATTTTGTGGCTCGGTATTATTTTGTTTCTATTAAATTATTCTCCTTAAAAATATTTGTGTTTCTATAAAAATATATTTTGTTTAAATTTAATGCTATGCATATATTTTCTAGCGATTTGATTTTCCCGTCATTTCATTTTCGAGACAATTTTTTTCGGACCAATTATTTTCTTTTCTTTCAAATTCTGACAAATTATGTTTCTGTCAAATTTGGTTTCGGTTTTTTTATAGGGACCCTTTATAAACGTCAAAATCGTGTTCCAAAATAAGGGATTTTGATGAATTTCAGACGTCACTTCTGGTTTACCCTGTACATATAGGTATTAGTACCACGGATCACAATTTCGGTACTCTGTGTTAGTACCAACATGAAAAGCGTAAGGCCATATGTTTTCAATCACACCTGCAAAAATCATTTTCAGTTTTGGTTAATTTTAGTAAAAAAACGGCCATTTTCCCAACTTTACCCCTAATTTCTGGCTCACCATGTACAGATTGACGAAAATTGCTCATTGGACCCCCTCTAAAACCTATTAAAATATTTAGCGGAAACACGCTATCGGAAAATGGCAGGTCTTTGTCACTATAAAATATACCTTGATCATACTTACGACCCTGCCAAAAAGACCGCATCAAAACTCTTAAAACCTGTTCAAGTCTTCAACAGATACTTAAGAGGTTTGATTAGCTTGACGAGATTTCACCAGCCAGATTTTTCCGACGTGAAAACTGATCAGCTTTTACCATATTTTCACGAGAAATAATTTTAAGAGATCCTATGAGGGATGTTTCACAAACCGCATCAAAAACATATTAAATCTGGTAAAATCTTGTCAAATTTTTCCAAGAGATTTGGTGCGGTATTTTTGGCAGGGGAGTGGTACAAAAGTTTTGAGATTGTGAAAAATAGTAGGTATAGTATACAGGATGTAGAAGGCAAGGGTTTAAACTTCTTTATTTTCAAGATATTTGGTTTTTAAATTTTGAGAAGTAGATTTAATTTAAATAACGACAGGTTAAAGATACAGGATGGCAAAAAAACATTTTTATTAATTTAATTTTAAGATAAAAAACCTTAACATTTAAAAAAATACCAAGATATGTTCATGCTATGTATACCTGGAATCCTCTCTTTAATAAAGATTCAAAAGGGCCCTTTTATTTTGAAATTTTTTAAAAACAAATATTTTCTTTAAACGCTTTTACATTTATTATAATTATTATAATTATGATGTGTCACTTGTTTTTTTTGTAATCTCTAAAAAATCGCGCAATTTAACACCCTCTATCTCGAAAATTAAAAAAAATATATATTTTCGCTCATTCGTTTTACACCCTGTATTACAATGGCACTTTTTAATTGCTAAATTTAGAGACCGACAAACATTTTAATACAATATCTAATAAGTGGGTCAGACAATAGTCTTAGTAGCTCAATTATTATTAATAGAAATTATACAAAGCAATAGATTTCATTAATCTCTTATCAATAAAAACTTGTTTTAAAGATCGATAAAAAAACAAATAAGCTACCTACTCTATTCTCAGTTAAAAAACGTTTTTTGGGGTATCTATTTTTAAAATCTACTATTTTTAAAGCTATTTCGATAAAATTGGAATCTGAGACTATTATTTTTAGTTTTTTTTGTTATGTTTATCCGAGTGTTCGTCATTGTTAGTAAATCAAATAGATCCACCTTGCAGGGTAAAGTATTATTAAAGATATTTTATAATGCAATGCTGTTATTATTAAAAGCTGATGAGTATATACCTTAATACATACACGACCAAATTTTATTAGTCTACCACATAATGTATGCTGCAATTCAAAAACAAATTTGAGCCCCAAAGGTACTAAAGGCAGTACCTTGACTTACATAAGTCATAATAATTTTCGACCCCTACTTCCCTGTTTGTCAAGTTTCGTCACGCTCTTAATAATCCCTCTAATCTACCACCCCCTCTAGTTTTTCCAATAGGAAAAAGTACTCATGACTTTTTTACTATTAAGATATGAAAAAGTCTAAGGGAAAAGGAAAAACAAACTAAGAATATAGCTGGAAAGGGTCATTTTCTTCAGTGGCGGTGTAAGAGGGGGGGTGCGATCGCCCCCCCCCTTTTATTCCATAAAAAAGTAGATAACAAAGATGCTGGTGGTAACCCTGAAGTCTTTGGAGAAAAAACGAGAAATTACAGAACGTTCCTTTAAAGACATTCTAGAATCCCTCCACAATATTTTGGGACAGACACACAAAAGGCATGACGTACTTACCGCAAAAACCACGATATTGGAAATACAGAAGTGAAGAACAGTATTATACAGTTTCTATTTATAAACAAGTTTTAGAAAAAATCATTTCGGACATAAAATTATTAACTAATGTCATTTCCAAATACTATAAACTGTTTTATTAATCCAAAACATAAATTATTGAAGTTTTATTGGTCAAAAGTAGAAAAAAGCTTAAATCATAATGTTTTCGAGGTAATGAACAAGTGTGACGATATTTTTCCGTTGATAAAAAAAAATTGCCAGTAAGTAATGTTTCTTTAGAAAGAAGCTCCTCCTGCCTCAGAAGATTGAAAACATAAGTACTTAAAAACACTATGACGGAAATTCGTATGAGGGGCTTAGCGTTGCTATATCAACAAACATATATTGACCGGTTTGCCCAAAAAAAATACCAGAAACGAACTTTTTTTTTAGACAGGCATCTTATATTTCTTGGCTTTCTCTTATTGGCTTTCAAAATCAAACAAAGAAGTGAAATTGGCAAAAACTAACCTCAAATGCATCAGGCAAATGTCAAAAACTCAAATCGTGCTCAAAACGCATCCAAATCGATTCATGAAAACCGAAAAATGAATTATATTGAAAACGTATTCAGTTCCACGTGAAGACGTAGTAAATGGTATCTATACCTATTCTATGATAAATAAGAAAGTGACAAAATAATAAACAAAGAGCAAATAATTTATTCTTTAAAACATTTACAAAAAAAGCAACTAACTACTATAAATTATCAAAATCTAACCAAAAAGGCAGTTTTTTTAATCAGTTTCCTAAAATAAATTATTTCCAAATAAAAATAATTTTGTATAGCAAATAATAATAAAGTTTAATTATTAATCCTAAGGTTAAAATTTTGTAATCACAGGTTTATTATTTTAATAAATTCTTAATATACCTACATTAAAAAAGTACATAATTGTTTAATATATTACCTAATTATTTAAAACATATCTTGATTTCAATATATTTTACTAGATTCGAGATGTTTTTAAAAGCGGGCTTCAAATCAAAAAAATAATCCAGTACCTATTTGTGTAACTAAAAAAATCTATATTTTTTTTTAATAGAATTTTTTTTTGTTTTTATTTCTAGAATTATTTTTTTAATCATTCTAATTTAGTGTAGTTAATTAATTAAACCATGGCAGGTAAGGAACTCTTGTCAGGTGGATTAAAAGTTTTAGCTTAAATTAAATTGTGCATAGAGAGTTTCTAGTCTCGTGTTTATTACAAAATAAATAATGCCCGACTTGTTTTATTTGTTTAATAAAGATTTCTAAAAAGCCTCTTTTATAAATAACCTAAGAGTAGTGTTCAATGACATAATTTATCCAGTTAACATAGTTAAAAACGGCAGTGTAAATTCCATATTTATTTTTTTCTCCGCAACCGTCACCGAAACTGGTAATTCCTTGCACACTGAAAATTTGCTTTTTTGATTTTCTATTTGGACACATCAGGCCCCCTCCGCTGTCTCCCGCGCAGGTGTCAGATTTTCCAGATTTCCACCCTAAAAAAATAATTTTCAATATTGATAGCTGCACGGTTTATATCAAAGACAATAAATCAGAATTATTTTTAGAGGGGCGGCAAGGTTGCATATTGTCTATCCTGTTGTTTACTATCTAAATCAGCCATACTCAAAATGTTCTCCACGGAGCCCTAGCGCTCCTCATAAAAAAACACATCAAGTGCTGTCAAAGCTACACAATACACGGCATCAAAATCGACAACCTATGCTGCCAAAACTGTCATAATTGCGCTGGAAGATTTTGGATGGACAGAGTACGTAATGAGTATATTCTGCTCAGACTCGATAAAGATATATATTGAAGTCGCAGACGTATATTATGGCTTAAAAATCTTACGGGGAGGGCTTAGGGGCTCAACGAGCCCCTAAAAATCGACTTCTATAATCTAATACTATTTTGTTACTCAAGCCCCCCCTACCTCAGCCTCAAGCCTCCTCAGACACAAATTCTGCGTACGCCACTGGTATTGGTACTACGACACTTTTAGAGAAGTAGAGTACAAGGTGCAGATCGCGCTAAAAACATCCAACTTTCGAAGAGCATGGTACTTAAATAAAGAAGGGACGTCTTCTTTGTAACAGATTGGATTAAAAAAAAATCTGTTGAATTAAATATTAAATACGAAGATAGAGAACACACTAAGGTTGGTATACTACACAGGTAGTAAGAATTGGTTCAGAATTGAAGGCATTCTGTTGACGTCACAATGTTGCTGAATTTAAACTTTAGCAGAGGCAGTTAGTTAATTTTTACATGGAAATAAATACTTTATTTTTAGTTAAAAACAAGGTATGTCAACCTTGGATCACACCTAGGTGCTAAAGCACTATCTATGTTCAAGATTTAATAATTGTGAAATGATTAAGCAACACCAATTAAATCCAGTTTATAAATGTTTACTGGATACATAAAAAACTACACAAGCCTCCGAGGCATCTCTTGTAACTCTTTTACTTTGTAACTCTTTTACTTACTAGATAAGCATGAGATTCATAATGTGTTTAACACCGTGGGCTAGTTGAGGAAAGAAGTTTTGGACTACCCTAGATCGATTGGTCATGAAGCACACAATATTGAGTCACGTGTTTCCCTTAAATTTGAGTAAGAGGGCCTGTGTGACGTCATAAATCCAAAAAGCCGGCTTTTTCCATGTTTTTTTACAAACTTTTGCTTGTTACTTTTGATACATCCATCTTACAGAAAAATTAATTGTGTTGACATTCGCACTAGAACA
This sequence comes from Oxystoma pomonae, assembly GCA_963921995.1. Classification (NCBI taxonomy): domain Eukaryota; kingdom Metazoa; phylum Arthropoda; class Insecta; order Coleoptera; family Brentidae; genus Oxystoma; species Oxystoma pomonae. Next base: position 70,586,307 of record OY998166.1, on the reverse strand, counting down.
ATAATTAAAATGGTGTACAAAAAAGCTTTATAAAAAACTAAAAAAGATATACATTTTCTTAAAATTTAGTTTTATGTAATATATCTTATGGCGGCTTTTTCACAAAGGTTTGCTTCTAATTTTTAACTTTTTAATTTCAAGGAAAAATGTTGGGACATGGTTTTTTTTGCAGCAGAACCAAAATTACAATGTTGTACAAAAAAGTTTTATATCTCATGAACTAAAAAGGATATGAAGTTTTGTTTTATGCAAAATATCTTTACTATTTTGGTGAATTTTTAACCCAGCTGGTCCTAGTAGTAGTGCAATGATGTACACTTTATTGCAAAGAAAAACGCATACAGCAATGTGGCTTTAACACCGTGGGCTAGTTGAGGAAAGAAGTTTTGGACTACCCTAGATCGATTGGTCATGAAGCACACAATATTGAGTCACGTGTTTCCCTTAAATTTGAGTAAGAGGGCCTGTGTGACGTCATAAATCCAAAAAGCCGGCTTTTTCCATGTTTTTTTACAAACTTTTGCTTGTTACTTTTGATACATCCATCTTACAGAAAAATTAATTGTGTTGACATTCGCACTAGAACAATAATTAAAATGGTGTACAAAAAAGCTTTATGAAAAACTAAAAAAGATATACATTTTCTTAAAATTTAGTTTTATGTAATATATCTTATGGCGGCTTTTTCACAAAGGTTTGCTTCTAATTTTTAACTTTTTAATTTCAAGGAAAAATGTTGGGACATGGTTTTTTTTGCAGCAGAACCAAAATTACAATGTTGTACAAAAAAGTTTTATATCTCATGAACTAAAAAGGATATGAAGTTTTGTTTTATGCAAAATATCTTTACTATTTTGGTGAATTTTTAACCCAGCTGGTCCTAGTAGTAGTGCAATGATGTACACTTTATTGCAAAGAAAAACGCATACAGCAATGTGGCCTATTTAAAAATGTACCTTTCCAATAATTAAGGCACCTGTCCTTATTATATAGTTTAAAATGATTTTGAAAATCTCAATCTCGAGCTTGATATTTTTATTTAGATATTTCAAGCAGTCACGTGATGTGAGAGCTGGTAACTCATATATTAGGGGGACAAAATTTGGATTTAATAAAGATAAAGCCCGACAAACAAGACTGGATAACACAGCAATGTCAAGAAATAGAAGATCTAGAAGTTAAACATGACACTTTTAAAATTAACAAACGCGTAAAGGAATACGACCAAAGCAAAATCGTGCCCTATATAGAAGGAAAATTAGGCATAGATATAAAAACAGAGGAAGTAAAACACGCAAATCTTTATTTATTACAGTAATGATTCTCAACAAATCGACATTAGTCAATCCTATTACAGAGAACCACATAATATTAAATTAATTTACCTTATTATACAGCTACAGTCTACTAGAGGTTAACTCAAGTACTAAAAGAAAACTACAAACAAACAGATAACCATATGAGATTCATGAAGTTTTTAAACAAACAAACAAAAAACCATTTGAGATCCTACCATTATGAACATAATTGAATTAATATATGATAGAAATGGACATTAAAATTCCTTTGAATTAAGATTAAGGGACAACTATCTAGCCACCAGCCTGTGTTGAAATTTAACCTAGATAGAATTACATTAGAATCAATTTTGTTAATAATTACTTTGTATACAAGAATTGTGGATTGAACAATTCGCCTAGCACTCAGCTTACACATATTAAGTCGCTTTAAACTAATCTCGTAATTCTTATGACTCCTAGCCCAAAAATATCTAATGTTTATGATTTTTAAAAATTTGGACTGGACTCTTTCTATGCAGTCAATATATTTTGCATAGGATAGGCTCCAAACTATGCTAGTATATTCTAGATGACTACGAACAAATTCATTATATAACATTATAACACTCTTGTGTTACTTAAATTCTTTGGTAACCCTGGCTATAAAAAGGTAAATAGAATTACTTTCGATCAATACCGGGCAAAAGTGAGAGAAACCGATTTAAACCGAAGATTTGGAATGAGATGCATAGTAGCGAGAGAATATGACTCCCTGGGAGCAAATTTTCTCTCGATTCAAGAACAGACCCCCTGAAGGCATTTTGGATCCGTCAGTGTATCAGCAGCTATCTTCACTTGAGAAACTTATTCTGTTGGACGACCAGTCCTCCCTATCTGAGAGAATAGTGTGAAATTTGTGCTCAACTTGAATGTTCGAAAAACAAAATGGTCAAGAAAAAAAATATTAGAAGTGAAAGGTCAACAAGTCAAACGCGTCGATTTGCAGCAACAGGCCAGATCATCTTTTAACAAAAGAAAATCAGTATTGTGAAGTCGCGTTCCCAATAAAACTCTCTTATATTACGGCATGGACAGCACTGATTTTGTGCAAAAAGTTGCTCTGGATATCTTGGATGGACACAGTACAATTAAAATGGTGGAAATTGTATTTTTTCACAAAATAAACAATTCATTGATTGAATGTTCGGTTCAGATTAGTTAAAGATCAAGTAAATTTCAATATTTCGCCCACATTTTAAGAAATGACAGAACAGGTCCGAGTCGCAAACGTATATCATGGCTTAAAAAGATTAGAAAAATGTATGATTTTATCCAACGTTCGAAGAGAGCATTGTACTTAAAGAAGAAGTTACAGTAAAACGTGATTACCTGTGTGAGATCCAATTCTTGGGCTTCACCACACTTACATAATTCTGTACACTTCATTAACTGTATATGACAATTGCAGTGCCAGTACGACATACAATACATCTTCCTCTTATGCAGTCACACCTTACTAGTTGTACAACAGTTTCGGGAGCAAATGGCAAAAGTGACATAACCGATACAGATTTATCCCCATTTTTTACCCATCCAAATTGTGATGTGGCACTCAATTATTTCATAATGAGCTCTTTGTAGGCAAATTTTTACTAGGAGTGTATTTTTTAGAAAATATCCACATTCATACTTTACATTGCAAGGTATAAAGCGCGAAGAAATGCGTTTTATTCTAATTATTTTGGGAAGAATTTAATAATTTTTTTAAAACCAATATTTGATGACTCTGGGAGGTTATGCCTTTGCGCATTCCCCTCCCTGTATACAATATAACTACTGTTAGTCATGATTTTGTACTTTTTGAGATATAAAGCTTATTTATATATTTATACACCATTTTAATTGTTGTTCCTTTGCAAACGAAACGAATCTTAACAGTTTTTTTGGAAAATAGTCATATCAAAACTCAGAAGGAAAGGTTTGTGAATAAATATGGAAAATACGATATTTTACATAGAACAAAACTTTTAAAACATCATATATTTTTTATTTTCGGAAGTATAAAGCTTTTTTGTAACTCATTTTCATTGTTGTTCTTTTGCAAAAAATATGACCCAGAAATTCTTCTGTAAAATGGATGTATCAAAAGTAACAAACAAAAGTTTGTAAAAAAAACTTGGAAAAACTACCATCTTGGATTCATGACGTCACACAGCCCCTCTTACCCAACTTGAGGTAACCGGTTTTATATAAGGAAGGTTTTCTCCGAAAAAAAAACATAAAAAACAAGTTAACAAAAACTTTTCAGTAAAACCAGGGTTGAGTATTTCTTTAGGTTGGAAGCAATGCGCTCAAGTATTTTTAAAGTGTCTGTTCTGATTATTTAGTCAAAACTACTTTTTTTGGGTTTTTCGCAACTAAGTTAAGGAAATTTTTTCAAAAATATGTTAAAACCCACTGCGTAAATTCCTAAAGAAAAAAATTTGTTCGTATGTCAGTGGTTTTGAAATAAGATAAAAACTAGAATCTAAGTACTTAACTGATGTTTCTGCAGAAATTCTACTGCCGTTATCAAAGGAGTTTATTCTTTTCAAATTTTTTTTTCTTTCTTTTTTTAAAATATCTGTTTGTTGTCATACAACATATAGATTTTATTTACTGATTATTTAGAGCTCACACCGGTTTTAGTGGTGTTTATTCGACAAAATTTTCAAACCGCCCTTATAACAAAGCGCTTTAAAAGGCCCGTATAAACAAAGTTCAACGTAACGTCTTTCACTCCTTGCTGACCTCAGTGGGTGGTAAAAGCAGGTGTTTTATAGTTTCTATGACATGTTTATATTTTATTTGACTTCTGGTTGGGAGGAAGTTTCGGTAAATGGATTAACATTCTTTTGAAAATAAGGTCAACATAAAAGATATCGGACAAAGGATGTCAGACAGTTTAAGTAGGTCACGATACGAACGAGGTGCCTATGCGTAGAAAAAAAAATTGTCGGATCGGGCGTTTCTGCCTTTTACATTTTATTATTTCTATCTTGCTTTCTTTGGTTCGGCCGTTCGTATTACCAATTTATCGATGCATTCGACTCACGAGAGAGTTTCGCTTGACCTTGGTCCTGCCCGGTCCTAGTTGACAGCGGTTCTTATTTTGACAGACATATATTCCATTTTTTTATTATATTATAAACAAAAGAGACGGACTTCCTCTTTTCCTTTCTTTTCTATAGTTTGAAGTTGGAATCAAGTTTGTTTTTGACTAACACATTTACGAGGGTTTATACCGATAAACCGCTTTCTTAAATCGTTTTAAAATAAAGTTGATTTATTACTTAAACCGGTTTTAGTGGCGTTTATACGAAAACATTTTTAAACCGTCCTTATATAAAAGCGCTTTAAGAGGCCCGTATAAACAAAGTAATTGAGTTGGTTTAAAGTGGTCATAAATTATTAACCCACCAGCTACCTATTTTTATTTATGTCGGATGTCCTAACCTTATAAAACCGTGGTCAGCTGAAATGGTTAAATTTAAGGTAAATCTTGAAAGAAGAGGTCGAATGAGTTCACTCTAAAGTTAACAACAATTTGTTTTCACAAATGCAGCCGCGAAACAGTGTTATAAACTCCTTTAATTATAGAAAAGAGACGAAAAAGAGAAGTAATAATTTTAAACCTTAACTATCCATGTCTTTTGATGATAATTAGTGCTAGAAAGCACGGATAGTCCACCATACAATCAATTATTTTATGTTGAAAGGAAATGAAAATATCTCGAAAACTGAAGCTTTGAAAGATTTGAACCTTATAACAAAATTTTTGGGTAATATTTACGAAAACCAAAATATGAAAACCGCATATCAATAGCTGCTTTACTTCTAAAGTTATGATTTTTTTAAATATATTTTAACGATTCTCAAATATCTCGGAAACTAAAGCTCCCACGAATTTCGACTTTATAACAAAATTTGTAGTCCATATTCACGAAAACTTAAATCTGAAAACCGTATATCGCTACTTGCTTTTGTTCCAAATTTTTATAATTTTTTTAAATATTTTATCCTACTTTTCCCTCTTCAACCCCCCACCACCCTACCCAAAAGTTATTCAATTCATGGTCAGCCGATAGAGGATTTTTGTACCAAATTTCGTTAAAATCGATTAAGGCGTTCTTGAGTTATCGTGTATACAGACAGGCAACAGATAACAATTTTTTTTTCGTCGATTAAGGTGTTTTGGAACCTTAATAACTAATTTTTAATAAAATTAAGAAGAGTCAAAATTTCACGATTTTAATAGTATTGGTATGGTGGACTAAATCTTAATAACTTTGATTGTGCAGGTACACTCTGGTCGATTTACACATTTCAAACTTCATATTACCTTACCGAATTTTTAAAGTGTTTACATACACTCCATTCCAAATATATGCGGACCAGTTTTTTGAAACTGACAATGATTCCATTTAGCTTCTGTGTTTAATTTTCAGCCGCCATATTGAAATTGGTCCGGAGAATTTGGAATGAGGAGTAGATATGGTAGGAAAGAAGCTTCGTAACCGGTGTTTGAGATTTAATACATTTTCGCACAGAAAAAAAAATATCTAGGAGGGTCAAAAATACCTATTTTTTAAATGGGTCCGCCATCTTCAATTTTTGGGAGATGTTATATTTTACAACAAAATGAATCTCGTGTCCGCAAATAAAATGAAAGTAACACTCGTGGCATATCGGACAAAGCGTTTTTGTTTCTCACTTCATTACGACCAGGCCTTCAATGTCTAATGGAGAATCCAGACACCTACTGCTACAGATCTGTTTCATTCTTATTAGGAATCATCAGGAAGTCATAGGATTGTACCTGGCAGTTGAAGCTACACAGTGACCATGCACACCTCTCGAATTTAAAACAAAAAGTTTGTAATCCGTGGGTGCGCAGTAACTGTGTGCGCCACCTGTCGAATAAACCGAGAAACAAAAACATCAAAATTGAAAAGTGCAGAACACCGTAAATACAGAATCCTGTACCTTTCAGCAGGTTATAAAGTAGAAACCTGTAAAAGTATAAGGTCACTCTAACATGACTCTTAAAAAAGAGGTAACGTTCGCAGCAGCGCCGCCCCCAATTGGAGCTTCATACTACGTGGCCCTAATTTTAAGGCATCAGCAAGCAATCGCTCCGGAGGAGGCTTGTTGCGCAGAACTAAAAAGCCAAAATATTTAAAAAAACAACAAAATGAATCTCGTGTCCGCAAATAAAAATGAAAGTAACACTTCATATCGGACAAAGCGTTTTTGTTTCTCACTTTATTACGACCAGACACCTACAGACCTGTTTCATACTTATTAGGCATCATCAGGGAGTCATAGGATTGTACCTGGCAGTTGAAGCTACACAGTGACCATGCACACCTCTCGAATTTAAAACAAAAAGGTTGTAATCCGTGGGGACATAGTCCGATATACCACGAGTGTTACTTTCATTTTTATTTGCGGACACGAGATTCATTTTGTTGTTTTTTAAATATTTTGGCTTTTTAGTTCTGCGCAACAAACCTCCTCCGGAGCGATTGCTTGCTGATGCCTTAAAATTAGGGCCACGTAGTATGAAGCTCCAATTGAGGGCGGTGCTGCTGCGTGACCTTATACTTTTACAGGTTTCTACTTTATAACCTGCTGAAAAGTACAGGATTCTGTATTTATGGTGTCCTGCACTTTTCAATTTTGATGTTTTTGTTTTTCGGTTTATTCGACAGGTGGCGCACACAGTTACTACGTCCCCACGGATTACAAATTTTTTGTTTTAAATTCGAGAGGTGTGCATGGTCACTGTGTAGCTTCAACTGCCAGGTACATTCCTATGACTCCCTGATGATTCCTAATAAGGATGAAACAGGTCTGTCTGTAGGTGTTTGGATTCTCCATTAGACATTGGAGGCCTGGTCGTAATGAAGTGAGAAACAAAACCGCTTTGTCCGATATGCCACGAGTGTTACTTTCGTTATATTTTATATCGGATCTATAAATTTTGATGCTTTGGCTCTCCAAAAAGCTTAATACTATTAAAGTCGGACAGTTTCCCCTTTAGTTACAATCCTTTGAAAAGGTGCGGTTTTTTTGGTATATTCTGTATAATTATACATATATATATGTTATCAAAATGTTAAAATTTTAAGATATTTATCCTGAATCTCGTGAAAAAAACCTTTGAAAGGATTTTCTTAAAGAAGAAATTAAAAAATGGCAACCTTTCGGATACATTTGCATATGCATCAATTTACTTATTTTTAGGCCATATAATGGTCACGCCATGATGGTAATTTAAGGCTTAAAATATTTTAGCATAATTTAAGGGGTAACGTTTTTGATGAAGCAACTTTTTACTATGTTTTTCACATTTGTATGCCATGATATTACTCACGTTTTAAAGCTTTCTTTCCAAACTTTCGATTTATAGAATAAAACACGCAATTTTTTTAAGTTTTAACTGGTTTTTAGCATTCAAAAAAAGTACTGGCAAAAAACATTTTTTCTCTGTTAAAATTAAAAATATTTAAGGTTGTTGAAGAGAGACATCAGGCTATGAAAAAGTATTTTAGAGAAAGATGGACATAATTTAAGGCAAATTTTTACTAAAAATTTCTGTTATGTCATCTGTCTGTCATCTTGAGTGGTGTCATGCATATGATTTTTATTTTGCAATTTTTATGCAAAAAACAGCAAAAATTGTAATTTTTCAAAGTGTAAAGTGTGTAAAACATAAGGTGGTATTAATTTCTTGCAATCAAAGTTCTTTACAGTCTTTAATTTTAACAAAAAACGTGTCCACTAAAGTGTGTTTTAGCACATCTAAAAATAATTTAACAGGTATTTAAGAAAACTATTTTAAGGTTCATCATGGGTTGACCATTAAAAATTGGTAATTGCTTGGTTGTAAAATATTATTTTTCTAAATTTTCCCTTCAAAATCCGTGATATTGATATTTTAAAACTTTGACATTCTATATCTCGAAAAATAGTGAAGCAAACTCTTGAAATGATATGTATTAAGTTTAATATCAAAATAGGGAGATTTCCATCAAAATCTCAAAAACAAACTCCAAACTCTTGCATCTCCTGGAGAAATGTGAGGAATTTGTGCAGCCGGAGTTGAAGAAAAAGATCTTCGATATTATCGAGTTTTTGATCTCTCAAAAATCCGCGAGTTTATTTTTTAAACATTGTGGGAAAACGAAAACAGTTTTAAACTTATTGATAATTAAAAACGCCAAATTTTTGTGCGATGTTTGGTATCTTCAATAGTGGAAGTAGAGACAAAAAAGTCTGTTTGCCCTTTATGATGGGTCACTTGATAATTCCCTAAAAATATTTATTTTAAAAAATCATGTGGGTGCGAATTATTAAATTTTAAAACTTACCTGCACAAAGCATGTTGCTGCTGATTAGGAACTCTCGATAGGAACGTTTACAAGTCTTGTGGGCTACCACTGGTAACTTGGCCTCATGCAGGACCGAAACTCCGAAAGTATCAGAGGTGTCAACCTGAAAATACATTTTAATTGTTACGCAAAACGTCTCACAGGGAGAAATTTTAACAGAAAAGTAATAATAGCTGAGACCACATAGACTATTCTACGCTTGTGACCAAACGTCGTAAATGTTTCTTTCCGACAAGCAGCCATAGAGACTATATAAGCTAATAGGTATATGATTCACACCATCCTTAATTATTAAAAAAAGTATAAGTTTTTTAAAGAATCTCAAGAATATAACCAACGAATTTTTAAAATAGCTGCTGCCTCACCCTTTGATTATTTTTAATCTGTCTAAAAAATCTGACAGAAGGTCGCGATTCTTCAGAAACGACAAAAAATCTCACCCGTCACAATTCTGGAAAATGGCGATTTTTACTTATCGCCTCATTTAAAATAAAAACACAGCGTCTTTAATATTTATCCTAACGTTGTAAGAGAAACTGCGTTTTTTTTAATAACATTTTGTAAATTTAATATTTTAAAGATATTGTGCAGGACTAGTTTTAGGGCGAAGTTAAATTGCTACTACGCGTACCAATAAACGTCAAATAGTGTTAATAGTGTTAACGACGACATATTCCATGGCTATTTATGGTTTTGTATCTTAAAAGTTTTAAATGTTTGTTTACACACAAAAATAAACTTAATAAAATAAATTTTTAAATAAAAAAAGGGGTATTCACAAAAACTGCCTACAAAAATTAAAATTGACATATTTTTTATTTACTGGAACAGTATTAAGAAACAAAATTTTAAGGCATATTAGCAAATAAGTCCTAAAAAACAAAAGATCAAAAGATCTTGGGTGGAAATAACGAAAATTCAAACTTGGATGAGTATCCCACAAGGAACACACAAAAGATCAAAGCGAAGAGAAATGATTAAACGATGTTTCGCCCTGGGTAACCAGCGTGGGCTCATCAGTAGTTTTACTGGTCACCCTCCACTATACATCATTAAACACCATCATACACTTAAATTTCCAACCTTGAACCACTCACAAATAGGCATCGTTCCGCACTGGTACTTACTTATCCAAGTTACCTGATACGAATTCGTCCTGGCGTGTTAATATTTCCAGTAGGATTATGCTCCTAAGGCAATTAAAAATAAGTCCTGACAAAAAAGCAGTTGGTGTAAACTTGTGTTCGTCAGATTTTTTTCAAGGGCGAGATTTTCTGACGGTTTGTGAAGAATCGCGACCTTTAGTGACTTCACCTTAGGTAAGTTAGGAGATCCCTTAAAAATCTCTCCAAAATTAATTTCTTAAAGCAAAGACTCTATTTTGGCCTTTTTAAAGCCGAGGATTAGGCACAGAAAAAAAAATGCAGTAGCCTCAATGGGAGTTCCCATCCATATTCCTGAATAACATTGGTTATTTTTATGTAGTAGTCTTTTTAACTATTAACCATGCCGGTATTATCAGTGTCGTACCAATTGGGAGATTTTAGGGTAAATCCCCCCGGTTCAACCAGAACCAGGACCAATTGTAAATCGAAAATCCTTAATTTTCTTTTTTTAGAACGGTACTGGTAGTGGTTGAACCAGAACCAGAACCGGACAGGTATTTTCTTTTTGAAACGGTTCTGGCCATGGGTGAACCAGAACCAGAAAAGGAGCTTTCTTTTTTAAAGCGATGACATCACAATCGCGTCCGGGCTGTAATATTTCGAAACCAGCCTGATTTCTGATGACCTAACTGCCAACCCTTTATAAATTTATCCGATATTAATGATTCGCAGGTTTCTATATCCTGTTCGAAACTAATGAAACTAATATCATGCCCGGTAATTATGAAGCTAACCGCTTCCATTTAAAATTGGTAAATAAAAAAAATAAAAAGTTTAAGATATTTTACCGTCAGGTTCCACCCCCACACAGTAAAATTGGTCAAACAAACAAAAGTCCATAGTCTGTGGTCACTCAATTGGTAGTTGATACTATTACCTACAATTCTACTATACCGAAAAAAAAATCATAGCTGTTAACAAGGCTCCTAGGTTAGAGGCTAAAAATTTGGTCGATTTCAAATAAAAAATTATATTTCACTTATCTTCCACCCTATGTCAACAAAAATGAACCACTAGGCGCAGAGTGTACCATTTCTCAATTACGAATACCCCCAACTTTGTCCCAGCCCAAAGGAGCTGGAGCAAAGTTGGATGTAAAAAATATAGGCGCTTAAAATGTAAGTGTTTTGACTCGAACTTGTAATTGCCAAAAAATTTTACACTTTTTTAATTTGGTGCGCAGTAAATTTTGAACTTTCAACAAGTTGTTCGAGATTTAAAATTTTTAGCCCCTATTTATGGGTCGCCCCTGGGGTTTGAGATTTTATATTTCATTATATTTCTTACACCAAACTTTCACTAAAGCGTCAATTGGCAAAAGTTGAAGACAAAGTATCAATCTTAAATTAAGTTTTGTAGTCTGCAGGAGTTTCAAGTTTCATGGGTCGTATGTATTTACATTGCGATCTTTAAAATCTCAGTAGATACCTGGCACAATAGGCCCATTTGAGGCCGCAGTGCATGGTTCAGCCTTCGGTAGAGAGCTAACCACCAGTTTTGAAACATACACAAAATTTATCCCCTAATCTAGGAGCCTTGTTAACAGTCACGTTTTTTTTTTATGTAGTAGGTTTGTAGGTGATAGTATGAATTATCAACCAACGTCCATTAGTAATCGATTAAAACAGGTTTCGTAAATTCTTCATCAAAAGCCCCACGGAATACGTTATGGCCCCTAAGTATATGGAAAAAGGCATAAATAAGGCCAAAATGCAGCATCTTTTTATTTTGTTTTGAAGGCGTTAGGTATAGAACTCTAACTTTATCTTGCCGAATGATCCAGGCCTCCCGGGATTCGTCCCGGTATCCCGGCGGAACCCATCCGCCCCTGTCTGTGGTTCACAACCCGACTCCTGAACCAGCCTTACGGCTGTTTTCGAAATATTACAACCCGGTCGCGATCGTGACGTTATCCGTTTAAAAAGAAAACTCCGGTTCTGGTTTTGGCTCAACCACAACGAGCACCGTGATAAAAAAAGAAAATCCCGAATTATGCACCTGAAAATGTTTTGTTTTCGTCAAAAATTTTAAACAGTTATTTTTTCAAATTTTTGTTTTATACGTGGTGTTGCGAGCGATGACATTTTTCTTTATTTTATATGGTCCATCCCAACTGCTCAAAATCCCAACCATAGTCAGTTTCTCGGTACGCCACTGGGTAATACGAACACATTCCATGTATTTTCTTTTTGTAAACATTATTTATATTTTTTGTAGATCTCTGTGATATAATTATGTATCGGTAAGCTAAGGCGGATTCAGCTTTCTGAAAAAGAGGAGAGTGAAAAAATACTGCGGTGAATGATTTTTTTTTAGAAAAGGATGTTTTAAAAAAAGTGACTTTTTATCTACTGTCAACTTTTATTAATAGAGACAAGAATTACACTGTAATAGAAAGATTGAGCATAAAAGTGAGGAAATCCCAGAATATTTTGAAATTGTTATTATGAGAGAGTTTCATACTTTACAATACACTAAACAAACGCTAAAAAAAACGTTAAAATTCCTAAAGTGCAACTAAAGGTATACTTTGGTGTTAATGGCTTAAGAGTGCACTAGCTGTCCGTTATTTACACCACTAAAAATTTACGATATAAATAATTGCAGTGTTAAAATAGCACACAAAAAAAAATTCATGCGCATAATTGTAAAAGACCAAAAAGAGAAAATGTCAATGCCGCTGAGAGGTAGGCACTAAAAAAGGATGTTTTACATATCCGGCGTATGGGATAAGAAAAAAGTAACTTTTTATTTAGTTTTAACCTCTATCAATAGAGACAATAATTTCACTTTAATAGAGAGACACAATATTTTGAAATGATCAACCTGAACAAACAACGTTTCAAAAGGCAAGACAATCGGCTAAAATTGTTATTATGCTCTTTGCAATAGACTAAACAAACTCTCAAAAACAAAAAAACGTTAAAATTCCTAAAGTGCAATTAAAGCTATACTTTGGTGTTAATGGTTTTAGAGTGCACCAGCTCCCCGTGATTTACGCCACTAAAAATTTACGATATAAATAATTGCGGTGTTAAAAAAATGCATGCGCATGATTGTAAAATATCAAAAAGAGAAAATGTCAATGCCGCTGCAAGGCAGGCACTAAAAAATGGTTTCAATCTAGAATTTATAGTCAATAAAAAGCAATATATCAATTTATTTAAAAGTGTAATAAAAGAAGCACATGCATTATGGCTCTTTTTGAACATTGTCAGAAGCATTGTTGTTTGTAATTTCAATCTATGTTGTTGGGACAGTCTTAGAAAGCATTTTGTTCCTCGAGTTCCAGGAAAAAAGAACATTCCTGAACTTTATTTCGAGGAATTTCTTAGATCTAATACTTCATAAATTATTATTTTTTATAATTTTAATATTGTGTTAAGTGACAAAACCTCCCCCAAAAAAAAACGTAAATAAAATTGTAGTCCCTCCGATTAATGGTGAGAGGCGCGCCCAACGAAGGGTTAATACTTAATATTGCTAACCGTGTTTCCTGATTTTGCAAATCTTGTGGGATAGACCTACGCCTCAACTTTCTAAAAATTAAACGCATTTTTTCCTACCTTAACAAATCAAAGGAACATAAAATATCCAATTCCCCACGTATTATAACGAAGCACTTCAAAAATTCAGGAAAACATTTAGAAAACTTTTTTATGGGTTATAAGTAACTGGTGGAGTTAATTCAAACGTTGTTAAAATTATTTCAAAAATTAATGAACTTAAAAACAAAAGTGTTGCTTGTGCTATTTTAAAAAAGAGCAGACTTATGTTGTAATGGTTAAAAAAGCTTGCATTTCTTCACGTGTTTTTGGTCAGTGATTCATTTTATGTTTTAATGAATTAATAGTCATACCCAGGAATACATACCGGGTGTTTCACCCCCTTTTTTTCTGCATTTTTCAAGATAGAGAAATGAAACTTGGGGATATCATATAATGTCGAATTTGACATTTCACGTGTCACGTGCCTTCCGGTTTCACCGTAAAAGGCCTAAAGTTTCGATTTTTAAATAAGACAACCTGTAAGTGTATATTTACATTTTTGGACTTTTGACAGCTTTTAAATAAATTCAATTAATTTTTTTTAAATAATTTTTTGCTTCTCAACTAATTTAACAAAAAATTAAAATCACCCTGTATCGCTTTTTTAATTTTCAAAATAAAAATAACGAATTTTTTTTTGAACAGGATATGTGTTCACACCATTATTAAAAAAGTGAAGGTTAGAAGGCTTGTTGACAGTTGAGAAGGTAGTGCAGTAGTTTAGAAAAAAATTTTAGTTGAGAAAAATAATTTCCAAGCCTACTTTATACGCTTTTATAGCTAATGACAAGCAAGACACTGTCGAAACTACTTTTTTTGGGTTTTTCGCCACTAAGTTAAGAAAATTTTTTTCAAAAATATGTTAAAACCCACTGCGTAAATTCCTAAAAAAATTTGTTCGTTTGTCAGTGGTTTTTAAATAAGATAAAAAATTTGCCTACACACACGCAAATCCTAACTAGAATCTAAGTACTTATCTGACGTTTCGGCAGAAATTCTACTGCCGTTATCAAAGAATTTTATCCTTTTCAAAAACTTTTTTCGATTCTTTTTTAAAATATCTGTCTGTTGTCATACAACTGACTGACTTTTGACTGATATATATTTCAAATATTAACTTGACATTTTGGTGCGTCGATAGTAGCCAACAAGGTATTGGGTGAATTTAGTAAAATTTAAAATCAAAATTATATTTGTTTGAGTGTTTTCGATTTTAGATTACTTTATAAAAATACAAATTTTTTATTTTAAAATATCAATTATAAAAATTATCTTTTGACTAACTTTAAGAAAAAATATATTAGAAACCCAAAGAACATCAATGCTATTTTTTAATTTATTTAAAAAAAAACTTTTTGAAAATCTTGTTTTAAAATTGGAAGCCAAACTGTATTTATATCAACTGATATGCTAGCTATGCATTCATCTTCGTTAAGATAGATGCAAGCTGCTTCTTTGATTTTTCGTTTAATTTTGTCTGGTTCTTTTTGTAATATACTGGTTTCCCCCACATTACTCTATGATCATTTTCAAAAGAAAGGTAACCCTTATGGTCATTTATTCTAACTTCAAGAGGCCTTGAAGTTTCTCCAATATAAAATTTACCACACTCGCAAGGAATTTTATAAACGATATTTTTTGAGTTTTGCTCAGCATTTAATGGTTTTGTTTTGGTTAGAATTGATGAAATTGGAAAAAATGGAAGATTTTGAAAATAAAATTTTAGAGGAATTTAATTTTAAACCGGTCATTTGGTTTCGCTATATAGATGATATTTTTAGTATTTGGCCACACGATTTAAATAAACTTAATGATTTTCTTAATTTTATAAACGGTAAAGAACCAACAATAAAATTTACTTTAGAAGTAGAAAACGATAACAAAATTTCATTTTTAGATGTTTTAATAAACAAACAAAATACATTACAAACCTCAGTTTATAGAAAACCAACACATACAAATAGATATCTAAATTTTAACTCAAATCATTGCTCATCGGTTAAAAAAGCAGTAATAAAAAGTCTATACGATAGAGCTAAAATTATTTGTTCGGACAATAACACATTTTTACAAGAAAAACAAATAATAAAAGAGGTCGTATCCAAATAACTTCATCGAAAATTCTTTTAGACAAATCGAATTTCCAAGACAACGCGAACGTAGACATAATAATGTACAACCAACAAATTTAATAATTCCTTTTATACCAGGTATTTCGGAAAAAATTAAACGAATCGCTAATACTTATAATATTAGAAAAATTTTTAAAAAATCAAATACTCTTAGATCAATTCTAACCAAAACAAAACCATTAAATGCTGAGCAAAACTCAAAAAATATCGTTTATAAAATTCCTTGCGAGTGTGGTAAATTTTATATTGGAGAAACTTCAAGGCCTCTTGAAGTTAGAATAAATGACCATAAGGGTTACCTCAGAAGGGGAGACTGGGAGAAGTCTAAAATTTGCCAACATTCTTTTGAAAATGATCATAGAGTAATGTGGGGAGAAACCAGTATATTACAAAAAGAACCAGACAAAATTAAACGAAAAATCAAAGAAGCAGCTTGCATCTATCTTAACGAAGATGAATGCATAGCTAGCATATCAGTTGATATAAATACAGTTTGGCTTCCAATTTTAAAACAAGATTTTCAAAAAGGTTTTTTTAAAATAAATTAAAAAATAGCATTGATGTTCTTTGGGTTTCTAATATATTTTTTCTTAATTTTTATAATTGATATTTTAAAATAAAAATTTTGTATTTTTATAAAGTAATCTAAAATCGAAAACACTCAAACAAATATAATTTTGATTTTAAATTTTACTAAATTCACCCAATACCTCGTTGGCTACTATCGACGCACCAAACTGTCAAGTTAATATTTGAAATATATATCAGTCAAAAGTCAGTCAGTTGTATGACAACAGACAGATATTTTAAAAAAGAATCGAAAAAAGTTTTTGAAAAGGATAAAATTCTTTGATAACGGCAGTAGAATTTCTGCCGAAACGTCAGATAAGTACTTAGATTCTAGTTAGGATTTGCGTGTGTGTAGGCAAATTTTTTATCTTATTTAAAAACCACTGACAAACGAACAAATTTTTTTAGGAATTTACGCAGTGGGTTTTAACATATTTTTGAAAAAATTTCCTTAACTTAGTGGCGAAAAACCCAAAAAAAGTAGTTTCGACATTATGAATCCGCCACAAACATATAGATTTTATTTAAGCAAGACACTGTCTTCTCGACTGTTTACAAGCTTACGAGTAAAATAACAAAAACAAACAATTTATATTATAAACAGTTAAATATTTGTTTAATTTCCTATTTTTTTACTAAAAATTATTTTTCATTACCTTAACTTTTTTAATAATAGTGGAAACACAATATCATCCTATTTAAAAAAGTTGGGTATTTTTATTCTGATATTTTAAATGTTTTTTTTAAAGCTGTCAAAATTTTACATATGAGGTACCGTTGGACGCAGAATTTTCCCAGTAATCCAAAAATGTACAGATTGTCTTATTTAAAAATCGAATGCTGAGGTCGTTTCCGGTCACCCGAATTTACGTGACTTGTCACAAAAAACGTCAAGTTTGACATTATATGATATCACCAAGTTTTATTTCTCTATCTTCAAAAATGCAGATAAAAAAGGAGGTGAGCCACCCCCGTGGAACATCCGGTATAGATTTTTCATAGATTTTTAATTGATTGATAATAAGTAAATAGAAGTCGGAAATCAAGTTTTAAATATTTGGATAATACTGTTATTATCGACAAGTTATCAGCACTCACAAATAAATCTCTCTAAAATCATTGAAATTTCGACTTTAAAATAAGTTGAAAATAATAAATTAAAATTAAAAAACATTCACGCACTTAAGAAAATTTAAAAATTAAAAAGACAATCGCTTCATACTAGGTGCTATAAAGTTAATTTTTTACTGGGTCTTTAAAAAAGTGAAACAATTGGCGTATTGTAAGATGTTTGCACATCCTAAGAATATAAACGTTTCCCAACAACTTAAGCACGAAACCGAAGTCACAATTTTCCTTTATCCCTGGATATGGTTGCAAACATATACTTAAAAACTTAATATACACGCACTGGAAGTGGCAATTTTGTTAGCAACATATCATTGTAAAGTAGGCCAAGAAAATAAAGAAATACGGCCGTTTTGCGCAAGTGGATTGATGTTATTCCTGACGCCATTTTTGTTTGTCTTGATTTTTGATTCCGAAAGTGGTGCGTTTTCTCGGTTTTTAATTTTATTCGCAGTACACACACTATAGTGTACTGTGATTTTACTATATCTTCTATGTTTATGGCACGCATTTATACAAAATAGTTATTTATACATAGAAAAACAAATCGGCCATTTCAAGCGATCGGACGGGACAAAAAAGTAACCCATTACTAAAAAAACAGCTGTGACTTCTTTTTGATGAAAGGTTACGCAATAAAATAGTTTAAAACAATAAGTTGCAACAGAGCTTATAGGGTGAACCTTTAAACTTTGGGTTGGACGAGACAAGAAAAACCAAAACTTAATTTTAGTAAATTCTTCCTTTTATATATTTCAATTTTTTAGAAAAATACTTTATTATGGCTTTTCCAAACTAAACAAAAGGCATTGGAATTAAAGAAGAAAGCATGTTGTTAACATTTATGGTAAAAATTATTGTGAACCCTGAACCAGTAAAGCTTTTCTTTTGGGTTGGACGGGACAAAAAATACAATAGTTGAAAAAATATTATTTGCTTTAGGTCCGAAACTGTTTGTTATTTCGGCTTTTTTACATACCAAGAAAAATTCTTATAGTGGTTTGATTATTTTGAGTTATTTCGAGATTTTTAAGAAAAACCAGTAGATTTTTAGAGCGTTTTTCTTCTTTTTAATAAAATTACTCCAGAGAAAACGTCTGCCTTGGCACTTTCATATCTTAATTTTTCGATCATTAAAATGCGATTAATAGGATTACATTTTTATTTTGGGCGGCACATATTTTTACGTAAAAAAACGAAAACTGCTTGGTTTTTGAAAAGTAAACACTGCTGTCACCGTGAAGGGCATCGTACATGCGTAAAACGGCTGAAATTTAAAAAAATTCCATAGCCTCCTGGATTTAGATTGCAAAACTATGAAGAGGTGACGTAACTTTGCAGAGAGAGCCAGCAAACTAGATAGCAATATAGGTACCAGCATCTCTCAAAGCATCCCAAAAAAGTAAGTTTTTCTGACTATGAAGGGTAGCAGAATTAAATTTTCTGCCATTGATGAGCAAGGCGGTATTTTTAAAAAGGAATTTGATGACGATTGAAAATAAACAAATATACCACTTACCTTTCCCCATCCCATCACAGAACACAACTGCGCAGCTCTTGGCTTTCTATTCGGCAAACAGGCTATAGGCGTCCTCACATTTCTTGGTAACATCAGCAAGGCAATATCATTGTCCACAGTCTTGTAATCAAACTTCGGATGCGCAAACATTTTGTATACAACCATTTCTATATCACTTCCGTCGTGAGATCGTAAGTCAAAGGCGTTAAGTCTAACTCTAAGATACTTTCGAATGCAGTGACTTGCAGTTAAAACCCATCTCGTTGCAATCAATGTACCTCCACAAAAAACTTCCATGTATTGGTTTAAAACGGCAACATGCCAAGGCCATTTGTACTTTTGGGATTCTACACCACCGATAATTTTTAACATGTGCGGTTTGCTAAAAGAAATCCCACATCTAGGACGTTTTCTTCTGGGCTCCCTAGTGATGTACTGTTGTCGATCATAAGTATACTCATACCTTCGATTATCTAGAGGATTTCTTGAGATTTTAGTTTCTAATAAATTAAGCACGTACACCTCACATTTGGTTCTCTCGTGATAACAATAGGCAGTTTCTTTTTGGATTTGTTTTTTGCATCTTCCCGGTTTTTTACAACGTCTAGTTCTAGTAGTTCGACACTGCGGTGAACACTCGGTCCATCTGCTCCATCTACTCCAAATATCCGAAGGTGCTTGTTTCATCAAATAGTTTTTAGTGTTGTTTAAGTGGACTACGTTGAAATCTATTTTTCTGATTCTTCTTTGGCATCGCTTCTTCTGGCATTTTCTTTCTTCGTATATTTTTGAGTGGTGGCAAGAGGAATCGATACAGGTTTTAATTCTTCTTTGGATGCAGCCACTGCATCTACTCCATTTTGACCAGTCAGTGAAAATTTGGGTTTCTAAGTTTCTGTAATTCAATGAAATATTATCCATCCTTTGAAATATTTTTCTATTTCGAGAATTGTAGGAAATATTATACGGTTGTAGACTGTGTAATCTTCCTACGTGATTATCCGCTGATGGCATTTGAATTATGGTCATTAACGTCACTAAGAATAGTACACGAAAACGGTCGCGCATATTTCAATAAATGGTTTATAAATCTTTTTTGATGGGCAAAATGCTAGGTATTGCATTTGATTTACACAGACCCGATCGACCTAAGAAGAAATATTGTCACTGTTCCTGCTAGCTCATTTTTAAACTACACACTACTGTCGAACAACAATAAAAATAATAAACCATTATTATTTGATATTAAATGCGGGAATCCGTACCACTGATAAGTTTCCAGATAAAAAATTTATAAGGACATCGCTGCATCTACTACGTTATGTTTACAGAAATGACTGATAAGCTCAGAAGTAGGCTTTGTTATGTGTACATGTTATGAGCGTAACCACGTGTAGTTACCGCGAGATGCGAGAGGATCCCGCGATGCAGTGCCCGGCTTCGCGAGTTCAAAACCTGTTAGTAGAAGAGCTAGCCATGAACATTGTGATCCTCAAGTATTGAAGTTTTGGCCGCCTTCGGACAGGAATTTTATTCTAATTTGCAAACCCCTCAAAATTGTCAAAATAACAAGTGAATATAAGTTGGTTAGTTTAGATACTTAGTCAATAAACAAATTAAAGGCTGGTTCGCGGTTACTTCCTTTTCCTTTTCCGTAACTTTTTCCTTTGACTTTACCCTTTTCTTTTTCTTTAAGTAAAAAGCTGGTTCATGCTAAAATTCCATGTCTTTAATTTTATGCCTTGTTCATAATTGGTATAGTAATTGCAATAGTCGTAATTTTAGTTATAACGCAGGCTCTGTCACAAAAAAGACAGTGACAGAGTCCCTTATAACAAAAATTATGACTATTGCAATTACTATACCAATTATGAATGATACTTTAGTCATTAATGTTGACATAAATGACCAGCGCACTCGCGATTTTCTTTGTTTACAAATTTTGAGTTTCTTTTTCTTTCACAAATGTGGAAATTCTTTTACCAAATCTATTAAATTTTCAATATCCATTTCTGTAATAACTACTGCTTGGAATATTAAAAAAAAAACAAATCAATTTTAAGGTTAAAAAAACGTCAAGAAATATTTTGGCGGTCGCACTTGCGCAACACGATTTGTCCGTTTCTTTTTCTGTAAAGTTAAATATTGGTTAACTTTCAAGATCATTCCTTAAGGGTTAAGGAAAAAGACACGGAAAAGACATACGCAATCTAAATACATGAGATTTAATAATGGCTAAAGGAAAAAGTTACAGGAAAAGGAATTTAAGCCAGCCTTGAGTCACTAAATCAACTTGATGGGACGTCTTTTTTGCAAACCAAATAGTCGAGTACACGTGCCATTCCATTTTTTAACCACGATTATTTTTTTAAAATAAAATAACAAACCGGCTGGCCGCTAAACCAATATATAATAAAGCATTACTCCAAAGCCCATCTCGCTCATGAAAATAAATGCGAAGTGGATGGGCCGCAAATCGTATTAAATCTTATTAAAAATTTAACCTCAGTACACTCAAAATAGGTAAGTAGAGGTTTATCTCAAGTTTTGATTTGCGCATGCGTTGTAAAATTTTAACTGGATTTTCACGATTTTTCGGATCCTATAATTTCTAAACAAGAATATGTCAAACCTGATGATTATTGAAAATGAGAATTTTGGATATCAAACCCAAGCAACACACGCACAATATCTTTTGAAATTTTAAAGGGGTTGTTGAGTTATACGCACAAAATATTTTTTTTGGAAATTTATAAGTCGTTGTTGTCATTTTTGTTATTATAGGAAATTACCTAACGATATAATTTAAACACCAGGTAATTAATATGCGTGATTTAAATAATTCAAACCTAGTAGAATTGCACAGGTTTAACTGTCTGAGATTATGTGATTTTATAGATAAACACATTGCGGATTGAATAACGTTGAAGTATTATGAGGCCAGAGCAGGCCGACAGAGCGAGAAAATTGAAAAAATGGTTTTTTGGATTCTAGAACGCCGAATTCGTGGAAATTACATTCCTTCCCTTAATTAAGGAGCGCGGAAAATAATGTAACTGATAAATAATTGAAGATAAGTTTCTCAAATCAAATAAAGTCAGCCAATTGTTTGAAATCTTAGACAGGCGTAAAAAAATCGTCGGTGTATGACTGATGTAGAATTTCAGCGCCCAGGTTCTATAGCAAGTAGCAGATTGTGGATTTTTAGGTACGAAATAAGCAATCGATTACTAAACAAAGAACATTTATACTAAAATTTCATCGCTAGCTCTTCTACTATAAAGTTTTACCCTATATATAACTTTATAAGAAACCCGACTCAGTGCCGAGCAGAGATAACTAAAAAGACCAAAACGAGTTCTATTATTTTTCAGAGCAATGAACTGGAGTCGGAGGCTGGTGCCGAGATGCAATTCTGGGTTTAAAATTGAATAAACGACCTATCCCGCATTTTCAATAAAATCGAGTTTTCCTGATTTTTGGGTGCTTTTCAAAATTAAAAATTCGTCTTCGAAGAATGAACCGCGACCCATTAATTAAGTATATTATTTGGTGAAATATTTTATATGCGGACAGTTACTAAAATCATGTTTTTGACGAAGGCATAAAAAAATTGTAGTTTTTACAATTAGCGGCTAAAATAGTGGTTTCTTTTTACAAGCACTATTTTTTTTAATACCATACCACACTCAAAAAACGAGAAAAAAAACCCTGGAACGCAAAAGAATTAACTTTGCCGCCACCGGCTACTTCGTTTCCAAATTTCACCCCATATTGTGACGGTCATAAAATATTTTGACAATATTTGTGCGCAAAAAAATAATAAAAATATTTTTTTTCCAACCTTTGAACAGTAAAAATGTTTTGAATCATAAAAATATTTTTTACGCCGCTGAACAAGAGAAACAAAGAGGTAGTTTTTATCTTAAAGATTGTACCATTCGCCGAGGGATAAACAGACCTTTTTGTCACGTGGTTCATATACTATTTTTTGCACTTTTCGGATTTGTTTTTTACATCTCATTAATATTAAAATTTCCTTAGAGACTAGAAGTGCAAAGTTTTTCCATAGGGACTAAAAGTGTCATTTTTATTCAATTACCATTTTTATACTATAGATCAAGGACGGCACCCCTGAACAAAGAAAATACCTTATTTATACCTCAATCAAAAACACGATTTTACTCAGTGTTCGCATATAACAAAAACATGGCCTTTTTGGTTAACGGGGCAAAACATTTTTTTTGTACTTTAGGGAGTAAAATGGTACTTTTCGTCACTGCACTGGGAACTAAAAATGGCAAAACAAAATCCAGAAATATATCATGTTATAAAGATTGCACGCAAGAAATATTGCATCTTGTTTTACGTGAGTGCCATTTCACAATAAATATGTAAAAATCAACAATTTTATTTTAAGGAGAAGCAAAACAAATCCCAGAAGTGCAAAAAAATGTATACAAACCACGTGACAAAGGTGTCTTTTTATCCCTGGGCAAATTTTAAAAACCTCGGGATAAAAACTATCACTTTAATCCTGGTCCATTTATTATAATATTATTGTTCAGGGGCAGAAAAAATATTTTTATGATTTTTTTGCACACAAAAAATTAATTGACCAATAAAAACGCAGTAGCCGGTCCTTGTTTTTTGTATGTTTTTTTTTATTTTTGAATTTTTTCATAAAGATATTAAAAAAATAGTGTTTACAGCCCGCGGCTAAAATGTGCTTTTTTTACACCCGTTTTTAAATCACTCACTGCGCTCATTCTTTAAAATCACGCTTGTAAAAAAATCACTGTTTCAGGCACCAGTTTTGTTATTTGCAGAGACTGAGTGAAATCATGTTTTTAATGAAGGCATAAAAGTATTTTAAAAACAAGAAATATGTGAGATGGCTCGTTTATACGTTTTTAATTTTGGGCTTACAATTTAATTTTAACTGCCCCAAGCGGCTTCTGACTTTGGCTGGCTCAATGTTCTGAAACAATCCAATCGAGGGTTAGAATTAAACTAGCAGCGGATGCAGAAGATTCCTCAAAAGTGGAAACAGCTGTTGAAAGCGCTAATTTTATCTTTCGTTTAATCATTTATTGCACGGTTTTGGCATTGTTTCAAATTCTTTATTAATAAAAGTAATATGTTTAGAAACAAGTAAAAGAGGAATGTTTTACAAAAGCCCGATTAAAAAAAAAACCATTCCTGGAATCAGTTTTTAAACAAATCGTTTGTTTACTTTTAAAAGGTTTCTGAAGCAGTTACACCAAATTTTTAAATATCAAGCTACACACTCCATAAAAACAAAAATAATGAAGTTATCTGGAGAGTAGCAATTTTTAGGAGGCGATATTAGTACATAATTAGTAGCAAATTATGGCATAATTATTTTTTTTCAAATCTCTTTCCTAGGTAGAGGGGGGTGCCTTGATATCAAGCTACACACCCCATAAAAACAAAAAAAATGAAGTTAGCTTCAGAGAAGGCAATTTTTTAGAAGGAGGCGAAATTAGTACATAATTAGTACCAAATTCTGGCATAGTCACTTTTGGTCGAATCTCTTTCCTAAGCAGAGCGGGGTGTACCTTGATATCAATCTAGACACCCCATAACAAACAAATAAAAATCTTAGGAACTGATGGTTTTTTTAAACTAAAACTACCCTTCTTTAGAAGTACAAAATTAGTACAAAATTGTGACATATCAACTTTCATGAAATCTACCTCCTAAGCATGGGGGGGTACCGCTTAGCGCAAAGCCACACCCCCTCCCCTTTTAAGTGCGAGTAACTCCGTTATTGATAAAGTACAAAAATTTTTAAAAGGGGACTAAATTAGTACAATATTAGAGTTTAAGAACATTACGTCTTTATTTTATAATAACGCCATTGGCGTGCAATAGGACGTAAGCAGAGCGACAATGACAATATTTTCTAAACTAATGTTATAGAAATACCGTTTCTAAGAAAAGATGGAGTATTTTTTGGCGTTTTCGATTTTCCCTTCAGAGGGGTAAAATTGACCCCTAAAATTTAGATAGGGAAACATGGTTGTTATACTAGGGTTGTACTTCATTTGAAGATGTTTAAATTGTTATTAAATATTAAGTTTTTTTTTTATTCAATGATTTGTTTTCCAAATATTTTTTTTATACCTTTATCAAAAAAAAGGATACAAAAAAACTTTTTTTTTTTATTACGAGTGCAAAAAAAGATTTTTGTCCGTTTTTTACCCAAAGTTAAAGAGAAATAGCGGAAAATAGTAATATTGAAAAACTCTAATTCTTCTTGCCTAAAAATTAAGCCATTTCCGCCAGTTTTCACCAAGTATTTACGAAAAAATCATTTAAAAATATCGTCAAAATATCAAATTGTCAAAGATTAAAATATCGCAACAATGAACGCTATGGAAACGATTGTTATTTCATTTACCAGCCGCCTGGAATTATAGCGTAAAGATGGTATGTTGCGAGAATTTCTCTTTGTTCGAGATTTTTAAAAGTATTTTCCTGTTTTTCTTGGATTTTATGATAAAGGTATTTTAAAAAAATAGTGTTAACAACTCGCGGTTAAAATATGCTTTTTTTTACTCGCCTTTTTAAATACCTCGCTGCGCCCGTTATTTAAACCAACGCTTGTAAAAAAAGCACTATTTTAGCCACTAGTTGTTAAAACTACTATTTTTTATCACGGGTGCAAAAAAAAAGATTTTTGTCCGTTTTTTATGCAAAATTAGGAGAAATAGCGAAAAATAAGAAAATCTAATTCTTTTTGCCTAAAAATTAAGCCATTTCCGCCAGTTTTCACCAAGTATTTACGAAAAAATCATTTAAAAATATCAAACTGTCAAAGATTAAAATGTCATCACATCACATCGCTATGGAAACTATTGTTATTTCATTTAAAGTGCTCTTCGTTCAAGATTTTTAATAGTAGTTTTCACAACTAGTGGCTAAAATAGTGCTTTTTTACAAGCGTTGGTTTAAATAACGACCGCAGCGAAGTGTATAAAAACGCGAGTAAAAAAAGCACAGTTTAGACGCGAGTTGTTAACACTATTTTTTTAATAGATTTATCAAAAAATCCAAGAAAAACAGGAAAATACTTTTAAAAATCTCGAACGAAGAGCACTTCTCGCAACACACCATAAATCAAGGCGGCTGGTAAATGAAATAACAATGCGGTTTCCATAGCGATTTGCCTTTTTACTCGGTGACGTTCATTGTTGCGACATTTTAATCTTTGACAGTTTGAAATTTTGGCGATTTTTTAAAATTATTTTTTCGTAAATACTTGGTAAAAACTGCAGGAAATGGCTTAATTTGTTAGCAAGAATAATTAGATTTTTTCAGTATTACTATTTTCCGCTATCTCTCTTTAATTTTGGGTAAAAAACGGACAGAAATCTTTTTTTACACCCGTGACCAAATAAAAGTTTTTTTGCATCGCTAACCAAAAAAGCCATGCTTTAGTTATCTGCAGACAGTTACTAAAATCATGTTTTTGATGAAGGTATAAAAAAAAGTATTTTCCTGTTTTCTTGGATTTTTTGATAAAGATACTAAAAAAATAGTGTTAGCAACTCCCGGCTAAACTGTGTTTTTTACTTGCGATTTTAAATACCTCGCTGCGCTTGTTATTTAAACCAACGCTTGTAAAAAAGCACTATTTTAGACACTAGTTGTGAAAACTAGTATTAAGTTACCATAGACAAAAAATAAATCGATTTTGTTCGAGTTTCCTAAAGTTTTTAAACACTTTTTGTTTGAACAAGTTGATTTGAAGATCTTTCAATTGTCCTTACAAATCTCAGGTTTTTTTTTAGGAAAACTGTAAAAGTGTAAAAAAGTCAGAGAAATATTTTTAAAAAAATCTGTTGCCAACCTGGTTATTTATTTTTGACGCATAGGGAAGCTCTACCCTACTACCATTTCATTTTGACGGGCAAAAAAAAATTGAAAAATTCCGTGAAGACAATTTAAACACATTCAAAATGAATAGCGAGGCAGGGGACAAATCAAAAATTCTGAAAAAAATCCTCTTTTCTAGAAACCAAGCTATAGTTGGTTTTTAAATTATCACACTGTATTTATCTTCCCAGCACGTGAATGGCTAGAGGAGGTATAATAATAATCGTAGAAAAAAAATAAGATAACATTTGAAGTCTGTATGTTAATCGGGCATTTCTTTACCTGAACTCGTGAATTCATCATTATGTCTGTCTGGGTCTTGTCTGTGTCATGGTAGAGCCTAAAGGATTACATTAACTTGGGCCCAAGTAGGATTTATTTAATTAAGATCGGTTCCCCCTCAATAGGGGTTTGGGAAGGATCATGTATTCAAAAGGCATACAATTCAATGGGTGGGAACCAAGTAAGATATTGAAACATGGTTCTTGGGTGATTTTTTTCAACAAATTTTTTCATGAAAATAAATATCGGCAGAGCCTGTTTTGGCGAGGACAAGAATATAAAAATAAATACAAGAAACACACTATCAAACTCCCTCAGGACGGAACACAACCGACCCCCTTTCTTTAAAGCTTGTGATATTTATTTTGAAAAAAAAAAACAATAAAATTACTGGAAAAGTGCTAGATCCGTGGCGGATCTGTTTCTTTATATCAGCTCCCGGCGATCGCCCCCCCCCCCCATTTTGTTCCAGAAAAAAGTAGACAACAAAGATGCTGGTGGTAACCCTGAAGTCTTTGGAGAAAAAACGAGAAATTGCAGAACGTTCCTTTAAAGACATGCTAGAATCCCTCCACAGTATTTTGGGACAGTTTGAAACAGACGAAAACCACGATATTAGAAATAAATAACAGTATTATAGAGTTTCAATTTTTAAACAAGTTTTAGACAAAATCATTTCGGACATAAAATCAAGGTTCAATGACGAGACTCTAAGTATTTTTGACATGAATAGATTCATGCCAGGTTTTATACAACGTGAAGATAAAATCAGGGCCAAATTAACTAATGTCGTTTCCAAATACTATAAACTTATAATACAAAACACAAATTCTTGAACTTTTATTGGGAGAAGTCAGTATTTGGAAACAATATTGGTCAGAAGTACGCAAAAGCTTAAATCAAAACATATATGATAACGTTTACGAGACAATGAACAAGTGTGGCGATATTTTTTTTTCCGTTGATAAAAACATTCTTGGATATTTTCCAGTAAGTAATGCTTCGTGAGAAAGAATTCGTCGCTTAGCGTTGCTGCATATCAACAGACATATTGAAATTGACATTGACCAAAAAAACTTTTTTTTTAGATACGCATCTTATATTTGAGATATGTAATATAAAAGGTAATGTTTCAACTTAAAAAGCTTTTTAGATCTCTTCTAGAAAAAGTATTTAGCTATTAGGTTTTGTTTGTGGTTTGTTTGTTACCTATGTTTTTTATAACTGAAAAAATTATACGTAGTTACACAAGCGCGGATTTCAGGGGGGTAGGGGGGTAACACCCCCCACCCTCGATTTAAATTTTTTACGAAAATATTTAGAAAATCAAAAGTAGTGCATAAATTGCGGCGCTATAACACCTTTGATATTTACGGTATTAGTTTAATTTTGTGTTAACAATGGCATTTGTAGTGTCACTTTCTTAAAAATTTTCGTCTGCTGCGTTTTGAAACCATTGATATATTTACAATTTTAGTTTAATTTTAAATAAAAAAATGCATTTTTCAGTGCAATTTTCTTAAAAAATTTCGCCTGCGGCGCTGTGATACGCTGATTTTTAGTTTAATTTCACTCAAAAATTGCATTTTTAATGTCATTTTCTTAAATTTTCGGCGCATTTAGACATTTTTTAAAATAAAAAATGTATGGAATAAACAACTTAAAATTTGAGTACCCCCCCCCCTAGATTTGAGGTCAAATCCGCACTTGTAGTTTTGTTTGCATATATTGATATGTTCCTCATTTTTTCATATCGAAACCGCCCCCCCTTTTCAAGTGGCTGAGGCCGCGACTGCTGTATGTCTGTGCACAAGTAGCTCTCGAACCAGTGAACCGATTTCGATGCGGGTTTTTTTCTGTTTGGAGCCTACGCACGAGTGCTTTTAGAGTTTTTAGCTATCTTTGATAAAAATAGGTTAAGGAGTTCCAGAGACAACACGCTTTCTACAATACAATGACAAATACAACCGGGTGGGGGTAGTTTTTAGCAAAAATTGTCGGGGATTTCAAAAAATATATATTTTACTTGTTTACTTATCTACGATCGCAAAGTTTTTAATTGTTGAAACTATTTTGCCATTTTTAGTAGTTTTGTAATGTGTGATCACATTTAAGTGCCGTGATTATGCCCAGCCCATATACGGGTTGAATGGACTTCACCTTTTTCCCGTTTAAAAATGACCTCTTGTGCACTTTTTGGGAAAATTAGACCAATTTAGACTAATTAGCCTATTTGCACACAATTTTCTCCTAAGCAATGTTTTTTATTGCCATTTGTAAAAGCTAATAATTACCCTTGTACTTTTGACCTTTCATTTTAATAATGATTGAGACAATACAGGACACTCTTTATGGCCTTGTTTATGGAGTTCAGTTTGAGAATTTTAATAAAAGACTATTTCTGTTTGAACTTATGTCTCTTTTACATGCAAAAATGTTTGCTCCTTCATAACTAAAAAGAGTAGCAAAAAGATATTACTGGTGGTATAAAAAAAATCCACATTATCGGTCTATTTGAATTTAAAGCCTTAAACTCCTTTTTGCCTTTTTACCCCTCTCGGTAAAAAGATTGAGTGACATACCTATAAATTCTAAGGACTTTTTAACCCAGGAAATAGACACATATAACCCCGGAAGCTGGAGCCTATGGGCCCGAAGTCCATTGTAATAAAAAGAATATAATAGACACATTGACGCGTATTTTATAAGCATTAAAAAAACTAATGAATTTTACACTTTCTGACGAAAACATCAATAACATTAAATTTATTAATAGTTATAACTTGTGTGATAGTAATATATGCCTTTTCAATTAATCCAAGCCAAGTAGGAGAAAAAAATGCACAGGCACATTTACATCAATGTGTGTCAATTAAAGTTCCAATTTTTGACATTTTTAAAATTAAATAATAACTAAAAATATATAAAATAGGTATATGTAATTCTGTAACAAACCCATAACTTGTTAAAGGGTTTATTTGGCTAAAAATTCATCACACTACAAACAGGGGAAAAACTGGTTCTGACACTCTCTGTACTTTTATCGATCAACACTTTTGGCACTTATATTTTGTTTTACACCTTCATTAAAAAAACCAACAAATAGTAAGGATTTTTTTTAAATTTGTAAACGGAGTAGGTGCTGGTAAAGCAATATGCTTTTACTGTAGCACTATAGCCGTCCTTAAATTAAAGTATAAAAATGGTGACCTGTCAATCGTTTTTGTGTTTTAAATTTGTTACGTGTTTTATACGCTACTTTTGCATTTTTGAACTTTTTTCTCATATTTGATATTATTTACCAAAAGCAAAATGTCAAATAGCTACCTGATAGCAAAATAAAGTTTGGTATTTTTTTTACTTCTTATCCCTACTTTTACCTCTCATCCCTTCTATTTACTTTTTATCCCTTCTTTTTGCTTTTTATATCTCCTTTTACTTTTCATTCCTGTTGAAATTTCAGGGATAAAAAGTAGCACTTTTATCCCAAAAAAGTGCAAAAAAGCGTTTAGTCTAGTCTTGGCGCCAAATGAATGGTAACTATAATTTTAAAGTTTTTCAGATAATGAAAATGAACCAAACATCGGAAAAACCGATATTTTACGAATATCTTTAAAATGGTAATAAATACTCTAACAAACGCCTTTGTTGTCAGTAAAAAGCAATTAAAACAAGAAAATCAAACATTCTCTTAAAACACGTCAAATTGAATATAACTCATTCAATAATTACAAATTCTTGAAAGGAAAAATAATGGCAAACTCTTGAGAGATAACTCCAAATTGTTTTGTATTGAAAGAAAATATCTTTGTCTACGTGCCCTTTTATGGTAATTACCAGAGACAACCTAATAACTTACGGAGACTAACAGAAAGATAGGGCCGCGCGGGAACTACGTTCCTGTAGATCATAGCGCATTGCGGCGGAGAGTGAAAGTAATGCTTGTATTAAGTCAACACCTACCTTGCCCCGTCCATCTCTTTCTATATGATCATGAAAGAAAGACAAAACATTTTTCAATGTCGAAATATATTTCACACAATCAAAGTCAA
Organism: Oxystoma pomonae; assembly: GCA_963921995.1. Taxonomy (NCBI): domain Eukaryota; kingdom Metazoa; phylum Arthropoda; class Insecta; order Coleoptera; family Brentidae; genus Oxystoma; species Oxystoma pomonae. The sequence continues at coordinate 70,555,289 of OY998166.1, read as the reverse complement.
AGTCTGTCAGCGAGTTTTTTAGATTTTCAAAAGTGAGTTATTTTAATTAGTTTTGGTTGGAAATCGTGCGAGTTTATGGGATTAGCTATATAGGGGCTTCACAACTTATTGTAAAGTCTAAAATGCCATTCAAATCAGGCTGGATCACTACCATTAAAGCTAGAGAGCATGGGACTATTTAAAGAGTGCCGAAAATTTGGGTTCAGATTTTTGCGAACCAAATCCCTGAAAGAAATATATATATATACAGAGTTAAGCAAGAAGATAATAAGTTAAAATACAACAAAAAAAAGAGATATAGGTTAAAACATTTATAAAATCTGTAAGACTTTTATACTGGGATTTTTTCCCAAATAATAAAAGAAAATAACATAATAAAATGTTGTTACCTTTAATAATTGATAATATTCCTCAACATAGTTATAATCCCCTCCTCCTATTTTAGACTTTTAAAGGGTCCAAAAAACTTTTTGTAAAGAAAGTTTTTTAGCTGCATGGAACAGTACAAAGCTGGTTAAGGTTTGTATAGAGCTAAAACCTTTCGCGAATGCATTGCTTTTTTAACATTAAAAGTATGAAAAAACTGCGCCTGTTAAGTTTTTTCATATCTTTTTATTATTAAATAAGTAAGTGTCTGTAAAAACTTAACCAAAAGAATATATGCATTTTATTATGCGTCTGGCTGCACAAGTAATTCCTTCCTGTAGCCACTGCGCTCGTGTCGCCGACAAACAATGTTCCCGAAGTATAACACAGTATCGGTCACTCTCGCGTAGCTATTACTTTCTCTATGGTAAGCAAGATGTCCATCTACTTTCTCTCTTATTTATCTCCACTTCTCTTTCTATTATTTCGTTTGAGCATGCACACGCGCTGCGCCAGCGTCATTGGCTAAGACCCGAAGGCACGAAGGCAGCCGATCGTTGTCATTTGACAAAAGAATTCGGTATTTGTATATTTTTCTTAAAAATCCAGGATTTTTGTAAAATATAAATGTATACCACTAGGAAGAAACATCACTCCATCGATGTGTGACTGCAGCTTTACAAAACAAAAAAAAAAGCTACCAACCTCTGGAACGTCTCCATTTGATATCTCCGATTGTATCGCTCCTCTTTCATTGTCTGATGTTCTCCATAAACTCAGCATATATTTTTTACGAAGCGGCATCTTTTACTTTACTTTTTTCTAATTTTTAAGAGTAAAAAATACGCGCAGCACAAATGAAAACACGGAATCAATACAAATAAAAAACAAAATTGGCGTCGGCTTTATTGAAGACGTATACCGTAGGCCGCGAAGCCGGCCGAATGTGATCGAAACCCCTCGGATCAATGCCTGATATTTCCATGGTTGGCTAGATTATAGATGTTGCTTACAAGTTTGACCAGGACGCTTATTCTTGACCGACCGTGAGGTGAGGTGAGCGAAATTCCCCGTGGAAAAAGGTGGTGAGAAAAACTCACCTCACCTCACGGTCGTTCAAGAATAAGCGTCCTGAAGTTTATATTTAAGGGTGAATTCGAATAAAAAACTCGCTTCTTCCAATTAGTTATTTGAAAAAACTGTTAATCAAAGGACACCTCTTAGTTAGCATTGCCACTGGCTTTCGGTTGGAATGGGCTGGACGTTTGATATGTTTTAGATCTGTTCTCTCTAATTAAATGAAATGTCAATTTTTTCAACTGCATTAAATAGCCTGGTTCTCTATTTAAAAACTGGTGTACTGGAAGTAGCAAGTTAGCTACACGAATACAACAAAATAGGCAAAAACTGATTTTAGTAAAAAATCCATAAAATCTGAAACTTCCAACTTTCAACACCTATATCTCTGAAACCGTGGCTCGGATCAAAAAGAGGTTAATTTAAACGTTGATCAGGGGGAACAGATCTATAACATATCAAACGCCCAGCCCATGCTAATCGAAAGCCAGTGGCAATGCTAAGGGAGCGGGGTCCTTTGCATCAAATTTTGTACGTTAAAAGTTTAAAACATTATCCCGGAACCATTGCACGTGATTTTGCATAATTTTAAGTTTTTTTACATAATTTTGCGTATCCTAAAAATGTTTAATTCACGGTAAAAATTATCGATTATCTTAAAAAACTAAATATACAAAAAAGATTATATTTTTTTTTGAAAAACTACACGAATGGTCTGTGGGGGATACCAGAAGGCTCCGCTGTGCAAAATTGTGTACGGTTTATCTGTTTAACTAAAAAAAAATGTTTTTTTATACCTTAGTAACTGTCCGCAGATAACTAAACTTTTTTGTTTGCCTATGCAAAAAAAACTGTTTTTTTGGTCACGGGTGCAAAAAAGATTTCTGTCCGTTTTTTACTCAAAATTAAAGAGAAATAGTGAAATATAGTAATATTGAAAAAATCTAATTATTTTTGCCTAAAAATTAAGCCATTTCTAATGAACGTCACCGAGTAAAAAGGCACATCGCTATGGAAACCATTGTTACTTCATTTATCAGCCGCCTTGTTTGAGATTTTTTAAAGTATTTTCCTGTTTTTCTTGGATATTTTGTTAAAAGTATTTAAAAAATAGTGTTAACAACTCGCGTTTTAAAATACCTCGCTGCGCTCGTTATTTAAACCAACGCTTGTAAAAAAAGCACTATTTTAGCCACTAGTTGTTAAAACTACTATTTTAGGATTCAAATTCACTCTTAAGCTAATAGGTATATGAAAGATACTTAACTTCTAGTGTGTCTAACGTATATTATTACAAATAAATGCAATTTTTATGGAAACTTTTGAGGTTTTTCTCCTTCAATTTTCATCATAAAGCAGTAAAATCAGAAACCTCATAAAAAAATAGGGAACAATAACAATTTTATGGAGTCTCGACTTTTCACGTGACGCAAATATTTGCGTTTGGAATTCAATACAAAATAATTTTGAGTTCCTTTGTTTATTTGACTGGTTGAAATTCCAACTTTTAAAAACACATTTAACAAAATATTCGAATTAATTTAGTTTTTCTTAAAATTCAACTCAAAAACTTGTCAATGCTCATAGAAAGGGTGGTCTGTGAGGAATCAGGCGAAAATATGTATAAATTAGTCAATAAAAAACGCCAGTGTAGAAGTTAACACTACAGACTGGCAAACTTTGTTTTTGCGTGATCCTGGAACAAACCGACCAAGAGCAAATTTGCCACTATAGTAACTTGTTTTTTTTCTAAAAAGAAAAGTATCATATTAAAAACAATTAATAAACGTGACTTTTTATTAGGAGCCACAAAAACTTGTCACCTTTGTCTCTGATGGTACTATTTTTGGTCCAACGGGCGCACAGACAGACAACAACGGAAAGTCACTGATTCAGGTACTTTGTGATCTGTATATATCTATGACAAATGTCTAAAAATAATGAATGAATGAACGAAGCAATAAAAAACAGGTCGTCATCGTCAAAATGAAAAAATAAATAATAATTTTTCAAATTCTATGACTGCATTGGCAATTATTTGTTTACGTAGTGTGTGTATATTTTTTCAGAGTCATTTTTTGGGCAGCAATTTTCCACATTATTTCCCAACTGTAAAAATTCTCGTAAAACACAAATTAAAGCCAGAAAAAAAATGTTTCTTCAAAAAATACCACTTTTTTACATATTTCCTCGCATATTTTTAAAATCTAATATGGCTTTAGTCTTTTTGTGTATATAGAAAAAAAATGCTCACCCTGTATTATATTAAGGTCCTTTAGTGGTTTTAAAATAATTTGTTAAACATAAAAATACCGAAATATTAATTAGACAAGCAGATAAATATTTAATTAATATATTATAAATAGTGTGTGTCACCTAATGGTCTCATTACAAATAATGTTATTATTACTATTCATGAATCATTATACGAATTGACCAAGTACAAGAAACCTTATCATTAACTTTAAATATTATTTGTAAGCAAATAAATGTTTTGTGACGCCGAGTAAGTTTAAATAATAAAATGGAAACTATTTTTATGTGACTTTAATAATGTTAATTTGTACATCTACATGAAAAAATGTATACTATTAACTATTGCAGCACATTTTATATTGTTTGATATTTAAATTTATTTCCTGTAGTCATTACAATTGATCAATAATAATAAGTTACATTTTATAGGGTAGGGCAGTTTATTGACTTATTCTTTTAAAAGATCATTGACAAAATGCCATAGTAAAATATACAACGATAGCAAGAACCTTTCAACCTAAGTTTGCCATTATTTCTATTCTGTAAATATCACAAAAGTAACTCAAAAGTCTATTCGGATCCGGAAGCAAACACAATTCCAATATTTATGCTAACCAAATTTCGGGTAAAAAAATCATAGTGTTTAAATATTTTTTGCGGTATATGATATCTGCCAAAGACAAACAAACTGTTAACTTTGCTAAGAATAAAGAACAATGGAATATAGCAATAACTACCGGGTGTTTCACGAGGGTGGTTCACCCCCCTTTTTTTCTGCATTTTTCAGAATAGAGAAATAAAACGGTCTCAACTCTCGATGTTCAAATGATACACCCTGTATATTTTGACATTTGTGGATTCCTTCCCCATGTCAAATTTTGACAGGTGGCCGGCCACGATGGGCCTAAAACTTCATATAATAAATTAAAAACAATATTTTAATGCTTTACGCTTAATTTTATCGCGTTTTAAAATTTCTAAATAAATATACCCCATGTGTTTGCACTCCTATTAAAAATAAGGTTATAAAGAATAGTTTTCAGTTAAAAAAATAGGAAATTAAACAAACATTTAGATTTATTATTTTTATGCACTTTAGGGATTAAATAGGTACATTTAATCCTTCTTTTTGAGGACTAAAGTGGCACTTTTCATCCCTAAGGGATTAAAACAATAATCCCTAAGAGATTAGAAGTAAATTTAATTCCTAAGCCTAGGGATTAAAAGTAAATTTAATCCCTCAGCCTAGGGATTAGAAGTAAATTTAATTTCTCAGGGATTAAAAAACTAATTAATCCCTGGAAAATTATAATTAAATTTATCGCAAGTCAAGCCAAATAGCACTTGCTCTTGGCCAAGATTTCAATCTTAGCACCCTTTCTTGTAGTCGACGTTCTAAAGTGCATAAAATAGTATATAAATCTTTTAATCCCTTAGCGAATTGTACAAACCTTTCACCGCTGGATTAAAAGTAGCACTTTAGACCCTACGTTTATAATGTACTATTCTTTTCTTCAACTCGTAGGCTTGATAGGAGTTGAGAAGGTAGTGCAACATTTAAAAAAAAAAATGACGGATTTGCAAACCTACTTTATTCATTTTTGTAGCTACTAGGGCTGTCTAACAAAGTCAGCCATTAATCATGGGATGGCCCCGAGGGGTGGATCGGTGGGGTAATTTGGTGTACACGCTGCGGGCATTGGCATGGGCATTGCGGGCATTGGCATAGGAATTGCGGACATTGGCATGGGCATTGCGGGCATTGCTTTGGGAATTGGAGGCAATGTCTGAACGTTCCATGAATATGTTCAGTGTCATTTTGCTAAACATAACCTATAACCTTACAACATTAATCTTTACTTAAATAGTGCTTGGTTTGTGATGACACTTGTAGTTAAAAAGGGCCTAAGAATAATCAGACGGTAAGTATTTAATTTTTATAGCCAATTGCACCAACGGCACGTACATAAGGCCTCCTTAGCGTTAGGCAGACCTTAAGTTAAGAATTTCATTTGTACCAACTTTAAAGACCTTTTTTTTTCATTTGGAAGTTCAGCCCCGCGACCACTTATTCTGTCCTTAAGAGAAAATATTTATTTTTTACCCTTTTTTAATGCGTGTATAGACGTCACGAGATAAAGTCCAGGACGTAGGTATCTGTAGTTTTCTGACGTTTTATGCCAAATAAAGTACGTCGAAAGTATTTCTTGTCATTAACAATTAAATGCAAACAGCTGATATTTTGTGTGTTTTCACACCAGCTTTTTTTTAACGGGGGAGCGAATTGGAAAAAAAGCGCAAAATTGTAGATAATTTAAAAAACACCTCACTTGTCCATTAGGTTAAATCTTGGCTTATATACATTTTTCAGGTAATTTTTTTTGTGGAAACCGATTTACAAATTGAAAATACAAATACACTTTTTATTTTGCCTTATAAACTTCCGTATAAGGTTTTAACTGTGATTTATATGTCGTATGAAAGACAGATGAACTTAATAATCATATGCCTTTGGTTGTATACAGAGTAGGAGATACGAAAAGGTTTACATTAGGGAAAAGTTGCGCAATTTCATGCTTTGCTGAAAACTAAAGAAAAAGTTTACAAATTCCGGATAGTTCCGAAGATAGGCGGAAAAAACCGAAATCTTCATTTTCAGTTTTTATTTTGCTGTGCCCTTATTCTCAAAGCTGTCAAAAAACGCTTAAAACTTTCAGCAAACACTTTTTTAAGATCTACCTAGTGAGAGGTTCGTTTTTGAGACTTGACATTTCAGTGTGACAGGAGCACTGTCAAGTTCTTATGGACACATCCTTCTTTTCTCCTGCCGCTTGGTTCAGGGGTGACAAATAACATTTTGCAACCTTATTTTGACAAGTCACCTGACGTTTTGGGTTTATTGACCATCATCAACCCAAATTTAAGTTCTGCTTTTAACTTACTCAAGATATTTTAGAAACCCGATTACAGTACTTTTTAACACTTTAAAAATGACATTTTGTTATAACAAAATAACTTAACCTAATATTTTAAAAATACGTTTTTTTCTTGTTTTTTTAATCTTTGAATTTGGGCTGATGATAGTCAATTAACTCAAAACGTCAGGTACTTGTCAAAATGAGGTTTTAAAACAAAACAAAACGGCAGAAAAATAAAAAATGAACTTGACAGTGCTCCCGAGAGTGCTCCTGTCACACTGAAATGTAAAATCTCGAAAACAGACCTCTCATTAGGTAGATCTTAAAAAAGTGCCTGTAGAAAGTTTTAAGCGTTTTTTGACAGCTTTAAGAATGGGGGCGCAGAAAAATAAAAACTAAAAATAAAGATTTAGATTTTTTTCGCCTATCTCCGGAACTACCCAGAATTTGTAAAATTTTTTTTGGTTTTGAGCAAAGCGTCAAATTGCGCAACTTTGCCCTAATTTAAACCTTTTCGCATCTCCTACCGTGATCCCCATGGTGAGCATCGAATTTGGAACACCCTATAATTGCTCAAAAAGTGTCATGATGGTTGTGGTAAAAGAAGCATATTTTATATTTTACTCGATATTTTAGCTATTTGAAGTTTTATACGATCCGTTATTTGTTTGTTTAATTGTTTTTATTTTAACTATTCTAAAGTTCTATAGTTACTTAAATTTGTTTCGGATTATTAATTAACTAGGCTTTCGTTCAATAAAGTTCAACGTTGAATTTAAAAAACGTTTTCATTAATAACTTTATGTTTTAAACTTAGATCATATCAAATTTAGAGCAAAAATTCCTTATTTGCCCTTTTAAACTTGTCTTAAGTCCTAGTTTATTCTTCTTATTTTATGTATTGGGTAAATACCGAGTAATTATCCTATTGGACGAATATTTCATTGCCCGAAATGCAGAGTGTATTTTAATTAATGTACCAAGCAAGTGCTGCCAGAAATTTTTTTCTAAAAAAAAATGAACAAATAATATTTGGATTTTCAGTCTGCCTGCCATTACTTGTAAAACTTTACAAGAGAAGATGAACTATAACATCAAATTTTCCCACGAACCCCTTGGCATTGACATGGGCATTTTAGGGAGTGTCAGAGAAATGCGGGCATTGCCATGGGTATTGGGGACATTGCGGGCATTTCTTAGGTATTATTTGGGCATTGCGGGCATTGCCAGGCGATTCGGCATTGCAATGCCCGTTGGTGTACAAAAAATTGTCACAGACCCCTCAGATGGCCCTTTAAAAATGGTGGGTGTCCTTTATGATTCGGGAGAAAGAAGTATTTTGCCGAAATGATAGAAATAAACTCAAAATTCGCAGTTTAAAGAGGCAATGTCAGGTACTTTTATCTCTCTCGCACTTGCACAGTGTGGATAGGCATTGTCTCTCTCAGTTCAGCCTGAAGATCGGGCCAGATCGGCTTGAAGAGAGACAGACAGACGCTATCTGATTTGAGAGAGATGACGTTATCTATAATTACACGGGTAGAGGGACATTTCCACGTTTAATTGCAAATTTTGAGTTTATTGTTGAAATTTTGGCAAAATTCTTGTTTTTCCCCGATTCAGAAAGGATTACTCTATAAAAAATTACTTTGCTTAATCTGCGTCTTTTTCCACTTTGCAAAATTTTTGATTTAAGTTAGCATTAAGTCTTATGGAAAAACGGTTTGTTTACCCTACACCGGCCATATTGAATTAGACGGCCCTATAAAAAGCCTAAAAAAAAATGGGGTAATTTTATTTTGGAATTTCAAAACGCAACCAAATTAATATTAAAGCATTTACAGAGTGTTGTTAATTTTTGTTGGATTAATTAAGATCGAAATATTAACTTTTTGCCCATTATAGCCACCTAGATTGAAAAAAAATATAAATTTAATATTTTTTAAAAGCTGCCAAAATTTGAAATATTGGACACAGAATGTTTCCAGGAATGCAAGTATATAAAATATACGGGGGTCTCATTTGAAAATCGAAAGTTGAGGCCGTTTCCGTTGAAACCGAAAGTCAGCGGAAGTCACGTCACTTGTCAAAAATCGTAAAATTTATGATATCCCAAAATTTTATCTCTGTATCTTAAAAAATGCAGAAAAAAAAGGGGATGAACCATCCCCGTGAAACGCCCCGTATAGCGTCAGCAGTTGTTGTAGTGCACTGCTATAATAGAGCTAAAAAAATAAGTCAGTAGTTCGCTGGACAGATTGATGTACGGTCACCAGCACTGAATGAGAAGCAAAAACTTTAAAATTAATCAGGAAACAATGGAGATTCTAGGACTTTTAATCATCAATAAAACATACATCCCATAATGCCATCGGCGCACTATGGTCTGGATACTTGAATCGAATGAAACATACGCATCCTATGAATTGCTAAATATTCCCTTTACTGTAGACACATATTTGTTTTACGAATAATTAAATAGACTTTGACATATTTCACTGTCAACTTAGCATTTGTTTTTTGTCTAAGTGTCTCACAAGTGGTAGGTTTTTCCTATATTTTGGACGTGTTTTGACAATAATAAATCTAAAAATTTAAATTTCTTTAATATGAATGTTTTAGCCGAAGGTAAGTAGAATAAAATTATTAAATAAGTATGTCAATTAGGTTTCCAATTTTTCAGTAATAAAATAAATAGGAAAATGCAACCAAACTACTCACGTTTCTAACTTTTTAAACATTTGGATTGAACTACAAAAAATATTTTTTTCGATTCGATTGTCGAACATTTTTTTTTGAGGTAGTCTAAGGATTTACATTGTATATCATAAGGGTTGTCCACCTTGGCAGTAGGTGTACAAATTTTTGGCAGTACTGGCAGCACTCGCACTACTGCAGCACTTGGCAGTACTGGCAGTATGTATAAATACTGACAATAAATCTCTATAACTTTGGCAGTAGGTGTACATATTTTGAGGGGGTGGATAACCCCTTCTACATATCTCAGAAGTTAAAGTTGACATTTTCTAAAATCCAAGATGGCGGATGCATTTAAAAATAATTGATACATTTAAAAATAGTTATCTTTCACTTGTTAATACAAAATTTTATTTGCAACTCTGTGGCAGCGGAAGGGATTACAAAGCCACATACTTGCTAAGTACTTAGATGCATCACTTGTTAAAATCGGACAAGAAATACTAAAAATAAATTTGCTATATTAACATCACCAAAAAATGTTTAATATCATTAGCAGCATATAACCATAAAGTAAGTAACTTACTTTATGATATAACTATACTGCGATCGTGGAAACTTCAGGCTTTGTATTCTAAGTACATAATATTAAAAACCCATTTCGTTTATATTCAATATGATGGTTATATTTTAAAAAATGCTATTAAAAATTCGAACAACGCAATAAAATCTGCAAGACGTTTTTGTCGAGCAATAATTTCCAGTACCAGCATTGGTTTTATAAAAAATATCTCAAAATTAAGAAGATGCCAAATTCTGTTACCTAAGTACTGCATTATTAAAACCATTTGAAGTAAACCATTCTTCACCTGAAGATACTCAAGAAAAGTCAAAGGACAAGTCAAGTCTTGATTGGATGGATTTGGCTAAATTAGACAATTTAGAATTAAGTTCATAAATTACTTTGTAAGTTATCTATATTAGAATCTTAAAATGAAAATATAAACGTTTTATCTGGCCGCTATTTTTAGAAAAGAGGTACAGCCGCCCACAAAAAGTGTTTTCTCGCATTGTCTGTAAAGCGCAATAAAATGTTTTCTTATTATTTTGGGTTTCTAGTCCGTTATATTGAAAAATCACTTTTTGGCAACATTTAAATAAAATGACGCCCCCTATGCCTTGGTTATAACCGTTTTAATATTTTAGTTTTAATCGTACCCCCCCTTTTTCCAAATTTTTTTGGAATATCACTGATTTTTTATCCTTATATTTGGTTTGTAGAACTCTAGACCATGTTAATAGTTTTGAACACTAAAGCATACTTTTGGCGTCAGATATGATCATCCAGACCATGGTGCGGCGTCGGCTTTTGATATTTCTAGAATCTAATGGAAAAAATTCGATTCCGGTGAGGAAAAAAACTTACTCACCTGACACCGTCAAATCTGTATAATGTCAAATCACTCCATTGCGAAGCTCCAGGCATTCCAGGCAGTAAAACAGAACATGCTAATAATCGGCACAGAGCTAAGAGCAAAACTGGTGATCCTTTTGTGTAAACCTAGAAATATAAAATAATTTTCACCTAAATGTAGTTGTTTTTCATAAATTAAGAAATATAACAGGTGAAAACAAAAATACCCACTGCGCTCTTTGTTGTGGTTACTTACTAGTGATAGGTATACCAGTGAGCCTATTAGATTATTTTGGAAACTATGCAATAGAAACTTTTCAAACTTTCTATTCTAACATAAGTCCATGTAAAGTATATTTATAAAATACAGCGAGAGAAATGATATGAGCCTTTATACACCAGTTGTATACTATTTGTGACAATACAAATTTTTTTAAACTGGGTATAAGATTTTCTATAATGGCTATACAATTTTTGTTTACCTACTATTAAACAAGTTGCATTGTCCCAAATAGTATACAACTGATGTATACAGACTAATATCATTTCCCTCAGTGTACGTTCGTATTTGTAGTGTTGCCATTTACAGGAAATCTTGACAACAACTTTGTTATTTTAAATAAAACACCCCGTATATTTTGGCATTTTTAGATTCTACAAAAAATTCTAGGTACATTTTATGTATAATATCCTATAACTATTTTTAACTATTTTTAAAATATTGACAACCTATAACATCATAACGGTTAAGGATAGAACAAAACGGTTTTCACATTGTTATCTTGGTTTTTCACAGGCTATCGTTTTACTTTCTATTTATTTGTCGATCTTAATGTTTTAGTAAATAAAATTATTAAAAAAAAATTATGTCGGGGAGAGAACAGTATGTTGCTTTGACCAGTGTTATGGAGGAGAGAAAACATATAGTTAGCTCGAAACGAGTACCAATGAGGCTAGGAGTCCCATAAAGATGAATTTTGGGCCCTGTTTTGTTCAGAGTATAACCAAGTTTGCTGATGACGTTGGAGTACTGACTTTAGACAAAAATCAGCAAACTTTAAAGAGTAAATGTTCTAACGCTACAAGGTGTCTGGATCAATGGTTTTCTCAGAACTCGTTGGCTTTTAATTCGAATAAAACTGTGTAAATCCAATTCCGAAATCCTAATAAATGCTAGAGCCTTTAAATATAGATGTGGGTGGTCGACAAGTAGGTCAGTCCAACACGACAAAGTTTCTTGGCTAAATTTGGATGTGTGGACTGTGGTAGCCTGATACCGAAATTAAATTATGTTTCTTACAAACTAAAAAACTTAAAATATGTATTCAACATTGAACAATTAAGATAGTAGAGGTAGAGTCTAGAATGCGCTATGGTTTACGCTTTTGGGGTTGGTCCACCAATGCACCAGATGTTTTTGTGGCTCAGAAAAATATTATCAGGAGTATAGCAGGAATAAAACGTACAAATTCTTGCAAACCATTTTTTACTAGTTATAATATCTTAACATTACCTGCTTTGTACGTGTTTGAGATCTGCACATTTGTATTTAAGAATAGAGGAAAGTTTTTATCTGTTAGTTCGTACCACAATGTTAACACACGACAAAAAACCTTCTTCATGTGCCTCGTGCTCGATGTCAGGTTGCGCTTAGGAAACCAAATATTGTGGGTCCCTGTTTTTTTAATGCATTACCCAACGAAAGAATGTAAATCATTAAATGTTTTTTTTTATACCTTCATCAAAAACATGATTTTAGTAACTTTCTGCAGATAACTAAAGTATGGGTTTTTTTTGGTTACCAATGCAAAAAAAAAACTTTTCTTTTGATCACGGTTGCAAAAAAAGATTTCTGTCCGTTTTTTACCCAAAATTAAAGAGAAATAGCGGAATATAGTAGTACTGAAAAAATCTAATTAATCTTGCCTAAAAATTAAGTAATTTCCGCCAGTTTTCACCAAGTATTTACGAAAAAATTATTTAAAAACATCGTCAAAATATCAAACTGTCAAAGATTAAAATGTCGCAGCAATGAACGTCACCGAGTAAAAAGCACATCACTATGGAAACCGCATGGTGTGCGAGAAGTGCTCTTCGCTCGAGATTTTTAAAAGTATTTTCCTGTTTTTCTTGGATTTTTTGATAAAGGTATTAAAAAAAAATAGTGTTAACAACTCGCCACTAGTTGTTAAAACTACTATTAAATCGTCTCTAAAAAACTTTTTAATTAAAAAATGTCTTAACAATGTTTCGGATTTTTTATAAATGTTTGTTTGTCTCAAAGTAATGTAATGGTCCAATTTTTATCTTGTCTTTTTAGTTTTTAATTTATTTTTAAGTTTACGACTATTCCTTATACAATTGTTAAAACATTGTCTGATAATGAAAATAAATTATTCTATTCTATTCTATGGTACATCGGGCAACGCTGATATTTGTTTTATTATCTGACATGACTTTGTTAGTTCATGCGCAGTAGATTTTTCGCCTTTGGCCTGGTCCAAACAGTGCCAAGTAAAGTCAACCGCGATTTTGAATTTTCTTCTTTGTTTTTCAAAGTTATTTTCGTTACACATTTTGCGACACTTGGGCCATTATAGTATCTTATTAGTAATTTACGTCACAAGGCCGGGAAATGCTCTATTAAAGTACAAGTCTGGATGTTTACTGGAATACTGGAATTTCTAGACGAGTACTTTAATGATATTTCACAGCTGTGTATCGTACAACGTTTTATTTCATATTGTAAGTGGGAAATCCATTATTTTATTCTTATTTTTTTTAGTTACTTTACCGGACTAGAGATGTAATGTATCATTTCCCGCACGGAAATCGAAAACGTAATGGAGTATATTACAATACAGTATGAAATAAAGTTATATGGACTTCACAAATGCAGCAGGGAAACAGGTCTGTTATAAACTCCTTTATTTATAGAAAATAGACGAAAAAACAGGATTTCATTTTAATAGAGTACTATCCATATCTTTTGCCTGTAATGATAAAAAGACACAGTGAATTTGACGTCTGTCAAAAATTAGGACCGCAGGACCAGGAGATCAATTGAAACTCTCCAGATTGTAAGGGGATCTACCGACATTGGCCGTGACCTTCGGTCACTAATTATAGCCTACCTACCTAACTCGGTTGTTAGAATAGATCAGCTGTGGATAGAAGTTTCTAACCTGTACGTATGACGCTGTCACCATAACCGTCGGAAAAATAAAAAATAACAAAATTCTTTTTCATTTTTCAAAGACACTGTCATTTGTTTGTGTTTATTTTTTCCGTTGTGTCAAAACTGTCAAGTCCATCTTTTCTTAAATTTTTTTTTTTAAAATGCTGTATTATTAATTGCAAAGGCAATTATAGGTACGGGCCAAAGTTTTCGGTGTTTGCTTTCCAAACGATCCCGATATTTCAGGAAAATGGATTAATGCCACAGAGCGACCACATTTTGTGCCGAGCAAAAATTCTAGGGTAAGTTTTTATTTTTATATGATACTTATTATAGATAGATAATTCTTTTATTAGCAATGAAAATTAAAACATTACAACAAAATCTATTCTTATAGTAAAAATAATTTATAAACACTACAGACTAGAACAAAAAATTAATAATATAATTTTAACATTTACCTACAATAGTAACTACCTATTTTAATATTTTATATCACAATATATAGGAAGAAGAAATCCTGATCAACCTCTTATGAACAGTTGCACAGTTGCATTTTAAAGCAAGCGACTTCATAACATCGATGAAGAGTTTTGATGAGAAATGGGAAAAGTTTTATCAGTACCATTAAGAAGAATCAGACAGAAGAATTAGTTGTTTGTTATTATTAGCTATGTAATTACTTTATAACTACTAACTAGATTAAAAGACAAAGATTTTAAAAGTAAATAAAAAGTATTACTTACTTTATAACTAGATTGAAAATGAAAGATTTTTAAAGTACCTACTTTAAACTGTTTCTTTATAATAATACATAGGTACCTATAGGTAAAAAGTAAAGAATAAATAATGTAAAAACGATTAGCGTACTTATAAGCAAATGTCTAGTGTCCTTAATTATGACAGACTTCTTATTTTTCATGAAACGCCAATGAACATGACAATAATATTGGGTAACCTAACAGAGATAATTTGAGTGACATTGACTGGAGAAACCACTATCAACAGATGATTGATAGGCTATGATTAGTGACCAAAGGTCACGCATTGGCTCCCTGTTACAAGTCTTTTGCTGACGTTGCGCCTCTAGTGACTCGGTCCCGAAGCTTGTGGCGGCTACGAAAAATTTGAATTGTGGTATTTTTTAAAAATTCATTCAAAAGGAACTTCAAGTTCATTAGAAACAAAATTATTTTGGAAAATTTAGTTATTGTGGCAAAATACAATTATTTTGGTGATCAATAATGAATTATGTTTTCAAAAATATTGTTAATCCTAATGGACTAAATAAAGAAATAATAAAAAATCATTAGGTACTTATCGGATCGGGAGTAATATCATAAATGCTTTAAGAATTATTGAAAATTCTGAAAAAAACAGAAATTATCCGACTCCGCAGGAGGAGGGCAATTCTTTGATACAACAGAAAAAATAATCGAGAACGGTTTTCAAACAAAAACACTCAGAATTAATTCTTAAAGCACGAATGGTATTCGGTAGAAAATTTCAAGAATATAGAAATTAGACTATTAATTGTAATTAATTGTACAATGTGCGAGTCGATTTCGGCCTCAGATAACGAGCCGAAACGGTTCATTTTGTATCAAAACTCGGGAAACTCGGAAACTCATCGCGTCGGCGAATTTGTTTACTCCAGGTACGCGTTGCTAAGGCCGTAAGTCGTTCTGTTTATTCCATAGCAATCGCGATATACAATACATATAATGCTTTGCGGGAGGGTGACTTGCAGCGCTTCATATATTACTGAGATCGCGTCAGAGCAGTGGAAATATCACCTACTGGGGATTTATCACTTATTTATATAATATATATAATATAAAGTCGGCATAGACTGACTCGCCACTATTTTTGACAGTTTCGCACGAAGGCTAAAAGATTTCTGACATTTTTGTCATATAAACATGTCATTTAAACCGCTAATAAAGTTGACACATTAAAGTTAATGCCGTTCTTTATTAAAGGTAGGCACAAACATGATGTTAAGTCAACATTATTTTGATTGCGGCGATGTCAAAATGGTGGTGATCGCAGTAGGCAGACAAAACCGTCTCTTCTAAAAAGCCAGTTAACTCCTACCGCTTCAGTGCCCTTTAGCATACTGTTGCCGCTATTTTTATAACCAAATTGTCAATAGGGTCGCAATAGTAAACCAAAGAATACTACGATAATAGGGAGATTTTGGTCAGATTTTTTGTCAGTCTGTTAGCCTTACCTTTGTTCTGGGCAGGCGCAGTAGCGCTCTGTCAGGCTGTTACCTTTATTAAAGGTAACCAGTGACCCTAATTAGCGTCGAATAGCGACTACCTCTACCTTTACCTTTAAAAAGACAATCAACCAAACTTGATGTGATTCTGTGGTGAAAGATTTTTAACTGTGTTTATAGTAGTAGTAGTGGGGTGCCTTTTTTACCGTTTTTTTTTGGAAAACATGTAAGTACAAATAAGTTTGCAGAGACTCCTTTTCTTCTATTACTCTACCAAAGATATCTTGCAAAATCATTTGCCTGACTAAATTTATGTTGGGGTGTCCGTTTCCCAATCCTATCTCTAAATTCATATTTTCCTCCATGATATGGTTAGAAAAGCAAATAAAAAAAAGACTTGAGAAAAAAACAAAAAAAGTCAATAAAAAAGTAAGGTTATGTTTACCGCCAAACGATTGACTATGTTCAAAAGCTTTATTTTTAACCTCTTGAAGTTACCTTTATCTACGATAACGGTAACCATAAGAGTAACGAAATTTGCCGTTAAACTGCCTGACCAAAATCTCCATAATAGGGATTTATTGGGCGTATATGTTTGAGTTCCCTTATTAAGGAAAAATTGACATTTGACATCTGAGCATGCGCGTGACCTGCGTTTTTATTAAGGGAACCGTAATAAAATACGGTGTTCCCTTATTTCGGTACCGTTACCGTACATCCCTTATCTTTAAACATAACCTCAATTAGCACGGATAATAGTGATGGTTGGTTTGTTTTTCGACACGACTTTAATATTTTTTGCATTTTTAGTTTTTAGTTTTATGTGAAAAAATGACTAAATTGGAGAAACCCACAAGGTTGAGGTTCAGCATCACTGACGATATAATTCTTTTGCGAGAATTTATCAGGGAAAATCCCTACAACAACCCAGCGGCCTGGGGAAATATATGGAAAAACCTTCAAATCTTAAGAGGAAGGCAGTTTACCCAGAGGAGTGTTAAGCAGCATTTAATGCTGCTTAACATTTCTCTGAGTAAACTCGAGAGTCAGGTAAGTGAACAGTCTTTAGGGCTCTTATGAGGGGTGAACTAATACAGAAATTTTAGGTTAGGAATAAGGAAAAGTAATGCGACTTCCAATAACACTTTTTTTTAAAAAGTATGCTTAAGGTTCAACCTAAATAAAATACGGGTTTCGTAAAACCTGATAGAGTAACGCCCAATAAGTCCCTAATGAGTTAACTGGCTTTTTTTAGCGGTTTCCATGGGTAAAACTGGTGCGCCACCATTGCACAACTGAGTCGGTCCTGCTGTTCCATTGGGGTGCACTTTTTCAGTTTTTATGTTCCATTGGAAAACTGATAATTTCGGTTTTGCAACTTTTTCCGCACCGGCTCTGAGGGCTCGTGGCGCACCGAAAACTTTTTCCCGCCTTTATTTATTTTAAGTCAAAACCCACTAATCAACCTCAAAAAGAGTTTTTCAATGGTCCTAGGCTACTGTTATATATATTGAGTTAAATGTTTGAATGAAACAAGTTTTCTGCACTGACGCAATTTTTTGACAGCCCCAAGCCAGTGTTAGTGCACTACGAGTGGCACACCAATTTTACAAATAGAAACCCCTATTAGTTAAGACGGTGTTGGGCCCGACTGGCAAACTCACAACTAATAGCGTGCCTCTTGGAATTTCCATAGAATAGATAGTTTTTTGTCGTGCCAAAAACGCCCGACGACTAACGCTATTTGACACTGTTGACATTTGAACGTCATATATCGTTAAGGGCTACCGGGAGACGCCGCAAACCTACGGACGGTTAACATAAGAAATATGACATACGTAGGACATGCGTATATGTATTTTGTCGAGCTTATATTAAATTTAATTCCGTTTTGGATAGTGTGGCGCTGCGGCCAATATCCAATTCACATACAAGTGAGTTTTTCTGTTTAGAGGTAAAATAAAAGTGAGTAGTTTTGAGAGAGAACAGTGATTAGTTGGTGTTTTAAAATTTCGAGACTAAAAGTGGTAGTGTCTTTAGCA
This sequence comes from Oxystoma pomonae, assembly GCA_963921995.1. Taxonomy (NCBI): domain Eukaryota; kingdom Metazoa; phylum Arthropoda; class Insecta; order Coleoptera; family Brentidae; genus Oxystoma; species Oxystoma pomonae. The sequence goes on along the minus strand of OY998166.1, from coordinate 70,537,117 downwards.
GTTTAAAAGTAAATCGTGTAAGGTTCACAGACGATGACGACATGCAATTATTAAGACAGGTTTTACCCCATAGTTGTTAAATTTTGTTGTTTAAGGTAGATTTATAGTTTTGTAAGAAAATAGTTCAAATTCTTTTCAAAAATGCAAGGCGGAAATAAGTCTGTCTCTTTTGCATTTTTAACAGTAATTATGCATACATTTTTCTGTTAGGCTGCAACTAAAGTTACGACAGTTGTACCGTTCGACAGATTGTCATTTATGAGGTTGGGTTACATTAATTTGCACCTTTTAGTGCTAGGTTAGGTTATATTAGGTCATATTTTCGTTAATATCATTTAGTTTTTTTTGTTTTCTTGTAAAATTGTAAAAAAATCGCGATTTTCTCGACTGTCTTAACTTATATGTTATTTTAGTTTATCGCACGAAAAATTGTAGTCCTTGCTTTGCTTAGCTATAAAAAGTGTCATGTTATTCCTTAGGATAATGTACTATTAATAACATTTATTTGGTTGTAGTGCGTTTTAATTAAAAAAAAAATAATTAGATATATTAGTTTAAAATTGTATTTTACTGTTTGTTAAATTATAGTGTTTCAGAAAAATATCCAAACTTTAAGTTAGGTTTCTCTTGATGAGTATTTACATGTGGAGACAAATTTTACTTTCCTTCTTTTGACAAAGAATACACTACCTATTCACTCGATAAATTTACCTCAAAAAATTTAATTCAAGTATTCATCTAGTTCAACTGGATTTGTGTTGAAAAATTGTGCTGTTTGGTTTCCATATCAAAATTAAAAATAACCTAAATTATCCCAAATGTCGAATAACCGCACCGTCGACGTAAAAAAACCCTTAAAACCTGTACCAAATAGGCTATTTCAAACTGTCAGATAGTGTTAAAGTTATCGTTAGGGGTGAAGTTATCGAGCTGTAAATCAGCACGACCCAAAACTATAGTTAAGAGTTTGAATGAAACAAGTGTTCCGCACTGATGCAATTTTTTGACAGCACCAAGCCAGTGTTAGTGCACCACGAGTGGCACACCAATTTTACCAATGGAAACCCCTATTAGTTAAGACGGTGTTGGGCTCGACTGGCAAACTCACAACTAATAGCCTGCCTCTTGGAATCTCCATAGAATTTAAAGCTAAACTGTCTGATGGTTTCACTTCAGGTCTTTAAATACTTGGAAATTTTATCTCTAAATGGGTTCCCAACGCGAAAACTGAGCCATTTCATGTTGAAATCTTTTATTTTATCCAAAAGAACTACATAATTATCCAACTGTTAGTTTTAATTTAGGGAAGAAACTTGATTTTAGAATGGAAAATTATTTAGAATAAGATTTTATTTTTTTTCAAGAATTTACAAATTAATTAATTTAAAAAAAATACCTTTCTAGCGGTCTAGCATTTTGTTTTTTAGTTACAATCAGGCCTCCAGAATCTATTAATCCTAATAAGGACGAAACCTGTTTGTAATTGTCTGGATTTTCCATTAGATTTTGGAGGCCTGGTCATAATAAACTGAAAAACAAAATGCTAGCTCGATATAAGTAGCAAAATCCATCGTTTTTATTTTTATTGCGGAATCGAAATTCACTTTTTTTTAATACCAATAAATAAAATATTTTTAAATATTAAAAAAAGAAAAACATTAATTCTGTCTATTAATTATATTTTCAACCGATTATTTAAGATAAAAAATTGTTTCTTTCATTTGTAAAATATTAATGTCCATTTGCACCAACGTGAAAATTCTGCGATTAATCTTTAATCATGATTAACACTAATCGGAGTTTGAATGAGTCTTGGCAAACAAAGTTTCAATATAAAAAACTACATTCTAAACACCGATTTGTATCTACTCATGATTAAAGCCTAATAGGAAAATTTTTGCGTTGGTGGATACGAGCATAATGAAACCTACCTTATTTAACAACTTAAAACTTTGTTCCAGTAATGGAAAGGCAAATTCGAATTCTTTCTGTGCGAGTAAAGATTTGATAACTGTCAATTCTGGTTCTTGCAGAAACTGAGCTAAGGCTCGAGAATTTCGTAGTTTGCTTTCAGAACAGATATGCTTTAGTAAGGCTTCAAAACTAGCACTACGGGATCCTATGAGCTCCATGTCAAAATTTCCTAATAAAAAGAAGCTTTGTCAAATTTTCTGGTTTTAAGTCTATTTCTTTCGATAGTTTAAATTTGATTTGTGATATTATATACGGATACAAGCCTAGTTTATAAGAGTTCCAAAAATATTGCCAGCTAAATGCGGTGGCCAGTCTTATTGGACCACCCTGTATATACAAACCAAAACAATTTAAATTAAAAAAATTTTAAACCCCCTCTGAAACTTCTTAGGCTATTTTTATTGAAGATAGCTAAAAAACTCCCTGAAGGATAGACTCCAAACATCTAAATCGGTTCACTACTTCAAGAGCTACATGCTTACGGACACAGAGACATAGGGTCAAACTATCAAAACAAACAGACACCCCTCTTTTTTTAGAATTCGCGTCGGGAGATAAAAACCAAATTACCCACCAAAAACAAGCAAAACATATTCCATGAGTAATCAAGATAAAATGATTTTAATCCAAATCTTTTTAGGTTTCCTCCTGTGTGAGTTGGAGATTTACAGGCCCGTTTGGCCATCCAAAAAATCTGTTTCCAATATTTTTGCCAAAAAATTTTTTTTTGGTTGTGTATCTATCTGAATGTGAAAACCGCGTGTCGCTTGCTGCTACGATTCGCGAGTTACGATATTTTAAAGTTTAACCCCCATTTCGCAACCCCCCCCCCCCCACCAAAAACTAATCAGCTCACCGCCTTGTTCCAGAGAATTTTTGTGCCAAATTTGATAAAAATCGGTTAAGCGGTTTTTTAGTAATCGTGTTACAAACAGACAGGTGTTTTTTTCTTTTTTGACCCAAATAACTTTTTTTTTGCCGATCCCAAAACCAGTTAAGAATCAGTGGTGACTGATCACCACCATCACTCCAAAATGCTTAGAGGTACTTATTTTCAATGTTATTTCGATTGGGCAAGATGAGAAATAAAAACTACATAAAATACATACATACCCATCAAAACTTTTTTGGGAAACGTCACCGTACTCATCATGGTGGGATGCTCTTTTATTAAGGCATTATATAGGTTGGAAAAGTCTGTGTACCTCCTGTCAATCACTGAAGGGCTTAAGTCATCAGTGCCTGATATGTATCTAATTTCGATACTATAAACTACGTGCTTTTTGTCAACATTTTCCTCTGCTATTTTGAAATTGACTATCTTAAAAACTAGACCTTTTTTATCAATATCTAAAAAAGAAAAGTTTACGGACAGTTAATTGCGTTTATACAAAGCGCAAAAAGCCCAAGCCTAAACGAGTGTTTTCCTAATTTGTATTTAATATCTCAAGAACTAAAGCTCTGTTATAAGGCTGAGATTAAATTAAGACACCCATTTAATGAATCAACTATTAAAACTGTGGTAGGCTGTACAGTCTAACGTCTGGTGTCGGTGATGTGAGTGATCTTTTTCATCCATGATAACTCTAGAGGCCCTGTATACGATTTCTCACAGTTATTGTTTTACCAGCGGTAAACAACTGGATTTGACACTTGTTAGAAAAATGTTTGAAATTATGTGTTGGCAATGATAGTTGGTAACTCCTGACAATAAATAACTTTGTCACTGTCAGATTTTTTAGTAATAAACGTGAGGTTTAAAAATTGAATTTTGCTGTATCAAAAACTGTAAAAATACGTGCCTCGACGAATTTGTATTGTTCCATTGTCCAACTGAGAAAGAAACTGAAGAAAAGTGAAAAAAAAAACATGCATTTACTAAGCTGGAAAATTAATAAAAATAGCCGAATTTGCGAGGTAAGTGAGCTAATAAATAACACATTATGCTAATGCTTTATTGAAAGAAAAAGGGTAACAAAAATATAGATTATAGGAGTCTTTATATTTTACCTATTATTTACATTTTTAATATCTACCGTGTGCATTCACTGTTTGTTTTTGCTTTTTTTTGTCAAAGCTTGACATATTTTACTAAGCAAAAAAAAATCAATCTTGCAAAAACTGTCTGGGGAAATTATAAAAGGAGACAACAAAACATCAGTCCTTTTCGTAAAATCCGAAAGGGAGGGCAATATGAGTTGCCCACCTCTGGTAAAACAACAACTGTCAATTGTATAGAGGGCCTCTAGTTAATTCTCAACAGGTGCGTCCAAGTCGCGGGGGTGGACCAGACTGAATAAGTCGGTGACCAAATCCTGTTGGGGAACATCATACCGCACGCCCCTGGAACGCAGCAGGGGACGGTGTGCCAGAGATAGGGAGCGCTTAGGTGAACCCAACTCTGGCTCGCTCTCGACTTCTCTGACTGGTGGATCGGGGACGGGTGTGGGGGCTTTTGCTTAAACGCCAGGGCCGCGTGGATGAGGCACCAAAATAAGCACCTTCCTCAAGAAACCAGGCGCACCCTGTTGTATATCTCGTCTGTGAGGGAACTCCAGAAGGACCCTCCGACAAACAGGAAGTAACACAGGGAACCGAACAGGTACCCAGTGGAACCTCTAAAGATAAGGATCAACAAGGAACTGTTCAGGGACCCAGCAGATTTTCTTTAGCCCAAGAGTCCCGACAGGAAACTGCACAAGTACCCATTGGACACTCTAAAAATGCATCAGGGGTGCCTCGGACGCCGCTGATGTAAAAAAATTGGCCAAGGAGCTCTGGAAGCTCCAAGTCAAAACCGTGGTCAGCATGGACTAAAGAGCACCTGCTCGAAGTCCTTGCTTCACCTAGGCAGAAAGGATGTGAGACCAGCAACTGGGGCTCCTAACAAGATACTGTTGCCTCACCTAGAGACGATGGGAATCGCCAGAGACTCAGGGAGTCGATGGTGCATGGAGGACGAAGAGAGTCGCACCTTGGGAACTATCTGTTGGTCCCAGGCGATGTAAAAGGTTGCAGCCTAGAATCTGTTCTTTTGCGAAAGAGGCAGGCTTCTAGTGCTAAATCATGGATAGTGGGCGTGCAACAAGCCTAGCAGGGTGTCCTAAGTACAAGCATTCTTTCAAAAAAGTAAATTTATTTATCCATTTATTCGCATTTCGTGACTCCTTTGGTAGAAATTTTTATCATCATTTCATCTTCTATTTCCATTAGGTGGCACCGAGTGGCACGTACTAATATGCACGTCTAGTATGAAGCTTGAATCTGTAAATGTCCTTTAACTTTTTGTGTGAATGCTCGTTAGTCTATTTTATTGTTTTAATTTATTCTCATTAAATCGCTTTTTGATTTTACGATTCTTTGGTTTGCAAGTCAAGCTCAGTCAAGCTACAACCCTTAACGAAACTTAATTTGGATATTGTAAAAATTATGTACTAATTTAGTCCCCTTTTAAAACATTTTGTACTTAATGAATAACTGAGTTATTCGCACTAAAGGAAGGAGGCTTGGCGCTAAGCTGCACCCCCCCCCTCCCCCATGCTTAGGAGATAGATTTAATGAAAGTTGAAATTCCCAACAAAGTTGATATGTCATAATTTTGTACCAATTATGTACTCGTAAATAAGGGTACCTTTAGTTAGTACAAAAACCAACATTTTCTAAGGTTTTTTTTGTTTTTTGTTTTTTTTGTTTGTTATGGGATGATATCAAGGTACACCCCTCTCTGCTTAGGAAAGATTTCAAAAAATTAATTATACCATAATTTGCTACTAATTATGTACTAATTTCGTCCTCTTCTAGAAAATAGCCTACTCTCAAGATAACTTCATTTTTTTTAAAAGAAAGGTTTGTGGCATATCGGACACACATTTTGCTTTTCAATTCATTACGACCAGGCCTCCAAGATCTAATGGATAGTCCATAAACCTACAGGCATGTTTCATCCTTGTTAGGAATCATCAGGGTAACATAGGACTGTACCTAGCGTATGAAGCATAACATAAACAACCACACCCAGCGAATTTAAACAACTTTCGTCGTCAAACAACGCGGGGTGTTGGATGGCTATATGCAGCAGACTAGACGCAGACACGTGTTTCACTCTTGTTAGAGATCACCAGTGCGACATAAGTTTTTATAGTCGAATAATATGAACGATCTAATCAACAAGTCATGGACAAATGTTCGGCACAACATTAGTTAACAGAATGAGAAATAAATTCCGAATGTGCATAGTGGAGTTAAATATAAATAAAAAGAGAGTTTGACCAACAGAAAACTCTTGGATTTTTCGCCTTCTCCACCAGTTCTAACACTGACTGGTTTCAGACACAGTCCATCCACCAGTCGGGCTTTCTGCTATGACGAATCGATAGCAAAAAAAACGAACTTTCTAAAATACACCGGAGTACCACAAGAATACATACTGGGTGCGACTTGGAGTTTTTATAGTCGAATAATATATATAATATTATTCGACTATAAAAACTTATGTCGCACTGATGATCTCTAACAAGAGTGAAACACGTGTCTGCGTCTAGTCTCCAAGTCGCACCCGGTATGTATTCTTGTGGTACTCCGGTGTATTTTATAAAGTGCGTTTTTTTCGCTATCGATTCGTCATAGTAGAAAGCCCGACTGGTAGACGGACTGTGTCTGAAACCAGTCAGTGTTAGAACTGGTGGAGAAGAAGAAAATCCAACAGTTTTCTGTTGGTAAATTTCTCTTTTTATTTATATTTAACTCCACTATGAACATTTGGAATTTATTTCTCATTCTGTTAAAAAAGAATATCACCATGAATTGTAAAATATTTTTTGCCATCAATTAAGCCCAACTTGTCATTCTGGTGATCTGCCCCTTTAACATTTAAGCCACATAGGGCCTAGCTGCTGGGCTGACGTGACGGCTCCTCTTCTACCACTACTGGTTGTGGAGAAAAACAGTATTTAAATATTTAAAACTGGTGGCGCAGCACTTTTACAAAATCTCACATAGCATAAGACCCAGGAAAGTAGAACTTCGGCAGATAAAAAAAAATGATTATGCATATTATGATTCTTCATACTATTAAAAATGTGGAAGTAGTTACTTTCACAAGTAAAAACTTGCCTCCGTCAATTAAAAGCCCAACCAATTTTGAATTGCAACATTGTTTGAGGATAACAGCTTTGTCAGTTGCGAGGTCATTTGTTAGAAGTTAAGGTAAGCCTACCAGACAAATTCAAATTCAAAAATCTCTTTATTCACTATTCAATAAAAATTTACAATAATAATAAATAAAATTGTCAATTGAGTGAATGGCGTCAATAAAATTTCAAATGCAAGAATGCTTTTTAATTCAAATAGAAAAAAGTAACTACATGTAAGTTACATATTTAAAAAAAAACACTAAAACAACATAACATATCGAAATTATTAAAACTGGTTAGAACTAAACACTAAATACAATTTAAACACTTCTAAAATAATGGAGAAACTTCTAAAATAGTGGTAAAACTCCTCCAAATTGTAGGGTTCTAAAACATCTTAAATTCAATTCTAATTTTATCTCACTTGGCAAAGTGTCAAAAAATTTAATTGAATTGTATGTTGGTCCTTTTTCAGTCTTTGTAAGTCTGTGCTGTGGTAAGTTGTATCCATGTGGTCGAGCATGTGGTCAGGTGATGAAATGATTGTTCTTTGTTCTTAAATAAAATCAATAAGCATTCATAAATGAAAAGTCACGGGAGAGTTAAAAGATTTAGCAATCTAAATTTTCCCCTGCATGAATCAAGATATCCTAGACCAGAGAGAATGCGCACTTCTCTCTTTTGAGATTTAAAAGCTCTCTCAGAGTCGGTGTTTGCCCCCAGAATATCACTCGGATTATTGTCGGATTATTGTCGGATCGGATCGGAAACGGATTTAAAATGTTCCTTGCTCAGATAATTTGACATAACTCGAAGAGAGTATGATGCTGAGTTTACTTTTTTGCAAACTGGTGCCGTCCAATCTAAATTTTGATAATATTGATGCCTAAGAATTTTATGCTCTTTTCAAGGGTGATATTCTTAGTACCAAGCGAGAAAGACTCTGGTATGTCTCTGACATTTTGCTTGGTGGAGAAGCAAATATTATGGGCTTTTTCTTTATTTAAAATTAATTTTTTGTCTATAAACCATTTTTTTGCTTTTTTAATATGCTGTTCAGTAATTTCAATAAGATCCGAGAATAAAATTCGTTATGTTAAGATGTTTGTCTCATCAGCAAAATTTATCAAGTAACATTTTTGTTCGGTTACTGATGCTGCTAGGTCATTTATATATAAAATAAACAATAAAGGACCCACCACACTCCCTTGCGGTATTCCCATGGAAAGGTAACCATCCTCAGAGACGTAATGTCCTCCCTCTGCTTCCAGTACCACTCTTTGTCTTCTATCCGTTAGGTAAGATCCCACTCAATCCAAAGCCATCCCTCTAATCCCATACTTCTCCAGTTTGTTTAGCAATATGGAATAGTCTAGACTGTCGAATGCCTTTGACAGGTCCAAAGAGGTCCCCAGTGACAGATGTTTATCCTCAAAACCCTCGTCAAAACCACCCTCAATCTTCGAAATGAAGTCATAGATCGATAGATCTGCCTCTGAGGTATCCATGCTGTGAAGATTTTTGAAAGAGACGGTAGGAAACTTATTGGGCGGTAATTTTAAAACAGTGTAGGATCTCCCTTTTTATACAGTGGTTTGACTAGTGCTAACTTTAGGTGCAATGGAACCTGGGGAGGTGAAGCATATGATTTAACAGGTAAAAATAAATGGTGAATTAAGTAAAGAGGGCGAAATAGTGCTATTTTTAGTCTACCTCAATGACTTAATGACAATATTACCAACTAATGATTGTGTTTGTATATGTTTCGCTGATGACAGTGTTATATTAATTAGAACAAAATCATCATGAAAAGAACTACATGAACTGTCGGAAAATTGCATCTCTATAATTAAGTTGTGGATGGACCAGAATTGTCTCACGTCAAATGAAAAAAAAACGCTTTATATTCCCTTAGCCCTAAAAAATTTTGACAAGACTATATCTACCATGCCTAAAAATTCAAACATATGATTGCCTAAATAAAACATGTCAATGCTCGTGTCAGCCATTAATTAATTGCCAAAAATTTTTTTAATATCTGGGAGTTTACATAGACTCAAAATTAAAATACGACTCACATATTAATTACATCGTTAAAAAGGTAAGGAAAACGATTTACAAATTCTATCAACTGCGATAATTCATGCCTTTAGTTAGAATAGTTTATCAGACACTAGTGGAGTCTATTCTGCGGTACGGAATAACTATCTGGGGTAGTAAATACTCCAATGTTATTAACAATATTGAAATTTTGCAGAAATGTTTAATAAAAATTATTTGCAAAAAGCCAAAAAGGTACCCAACTAACCTATTATTCAGAGAGTCTGGATTTTTAACTGTTAATCAAATTTATGTAAGTAGTATTACAAGATATATGAAACAATCCGAAAAACATAAAAATTATATAAGTCATAGTATTACAACACGATCGATTACATCTGAGAGTATGGTTACTCCAGGGTCAAATTTAAGTGCTACTCAACGACGCATAAACTTCATAGGCCCGTGCATTTATAATTTTCTATCACTCGAACTCAAAAATAAAAATAAATTTTACATGAAAAAAGTTTATGCATGGACAAAAAATAACTGGAATAATATTATAAATATAAAATTTCTATTCTATAAAGATAAAAATATGCCATTCTGGATCGTCTCTTTTTTGCCTATTTTTAATTGTATTATATTATATTATATTATATTGTATTGTATTTATTTAAGCACAAAATCATACTTAAAAAACCTAGGTACCTAAGAAAAATCTTTAAGAGCGACATTACATAAATTTATTATAATCTGAAGATTACTATAGATTAATGTAATTTACAGCTCTCGACAAGCTACCACTTAGTTTAGAAAGCTGTTTTATAAGTGATATTGTATTGTACCTGCTCATAACTTATTAATAAAGTAAAATAAAGATTTTCAGGAAAAATACCATGTTTCAGTGAGTTGTTAATGATGTGGTACAAAGGCTCTGATAATTGTTTAGCAGATTTTTTCATAAGGTTGCTTGAAATTTCATCATGTCAACAACTTTTTTATTTTTTAAAGATTTTATAATTTTAAGGAACAAATGAGTTGTTGTTGGTGCAAGAAATATTGAATTGTTGTTGAATATTGAATAAATTTATTAAAATTATTAGTGATTTCTTGTACCCTTTTCCTTAATTTCCCCAACAATTTTCCAAATACACTTGGACTTATCACTTTGATTGATTCTGTCAAAATACTGCTTTTTCCTGTCAGATTTTAGCATTTTGTTGTAGGCTATTTTACATTCTCTGTATGCTTGCTTCAACTGTCCATCTCTGCTACTCAATACTAGATGGCGCTTACATGTAATAATATCAGGATTTTTTGTTTTTAATTTGTTTATCTTAGCATTTTTGTTTATTTTTTTAAGAGGAAAGTAATTATTAAACATTTGTGTTGCCGTTTGCATAATGGAAATCCACTCATTATTTACCTCATGCTCAGGCAGACCAAAAAGACCCTCAAAAAACGCTTAAAGTTTTCTTTATTAATGAAAAATTCTTATTCTTACATTGCTTTGCACACGACTCACCTGAATATCAGCTTTTTTGTAGTTATGTAACTCAATATTGTAGGCTTTTTTTGCAAGTAAAACTATGCCTTTTTAATTTGAATATGTCAAATGATTATTTTGTTAGGTGCTAGGTATATATCTAAATAAGTTCTTCAAGAGATATGTGATGTTAAATGTTTATTTTTGATCTCCGTAGAAAAAAAGTTAAGTGAATCAACAAAAAATAAAATTAGTATCAAAATAAAGGAAACAGTTTTCTCTTTAAAATGTGCGCAATATTAACAATTCAAAACTAATTAAAGTGCTTATTTTACTAGTTATCGTGTTTTAACAATTACAATTATTTGGTTTCTTTCATTTAATTTCTTATCTTAAAATTGACCACTAGCCCAAATAAATTGATAGAGAATAAATAAATCAGATTCAAATAACAATTTAAAAATGAATTGAGAACAATAGGTTAATAAATAAAGTATTTTAAGTAAACTGGAAATATACAGAGTAATACAAGATGAATGAATGTGTGAGATGAAATGTAATATGTATTTTTAAGAGAAGAGCCAAAAAAAAATTAACTATTTGGAGCGGATTGTAACCTCTGCAAGCAAATATGATGCAGGAAATGTTCTGAATTGACGACTACCGAGTGTGATTGTTTAGTTTTAATTCAAAAGAAACTTTTATTTGTATGCTTAGAGTGTAAGGAAAAACTTAAAATCGACAATGATAATTAAATTGAGTATTTAAGGAAATTCTACGAAAAGTCACTAGAAAGACAAAGGGAGCAGGATAGTTATATTGAAGAGATACAAAGCAAATATGAGAGTATGGAACAAGAATTTAATAAATAAGAATTTAGTTAAATGATAAGGATAGCTATATTGTTAGACTTAAAAGGGGCTCTAAAAGTTTCGAAGGTATGGTGTGTGACAGAGAAGAACAAATGCAACAAAAACTAGATAACAACATGGAAAAAATGGATAAGAAAAAATGGATAAATTAAATAAGGAATTAAAACACTTAAGGGGAGATGCAAGTTTAAGAGAACAAAAAATGCAAGAGAAAGATAAGGAAATTAAGGCAAAAAACCGATTTAACAGAGACAAGAAATAAAAATCAAAGATTAGTTTCATGGGTAAATAATTTAGAGGCAGAGGCAGCAACACTAGCGAGTGAATTAAAAGCTTGCAGATTGAAGAATTTTACTATAAAGGAAGATATAAAAATAAATAAAAATGTGATTAAAGAACTTAAAAGTGAGATACTAATGATGTCTAAAAGTGTAGAAAATCAAAATGAAAGAAGCAGTCTAAAGAAATTTTAGAATTAGAAAGTTCCAGATATCTTAAAGTAGTAGAAAATTGACAGTTAAAAACAAAATTTGAGCAAGAAATTCAAAATCTGCTATCTCTAAATGCTGAAATGAAAATTATTTCTCTGAGATTGAAATTGAAAAAGGACAATATTAGGGATATGAGAAATAGACCTGGCAGTACAAAACGGATGGATAATACTATGAACAAGAGTGTTCAGAGAAATAAGGTAGTTATCTTAACAGATGACAATGGTAAGCTCCTTTATCCACAACTAAGAAGAAAATTTAATGTAAATGTAAATTTTGATATCCAGATTATTTCAAAACCTTTTGCAAAAATAGCTAACGTTATGTTAGGAAGTGAGAACTGCATAGGAAAACTCACAAGTAAAGATTTTGTAATAGTTTTGGCTGGAGTCAATGATCAATATTTAAAATTTAATGACTTTACAAGGTTGGCAAATAAATGTTTCTATACCAACCTAATATTTTGTATGATACCATTAACCAAACAAAATAATTTAGTTTATTTTAACCAATTGTCTTTAGTAAACAATCAAATAGTTCAATTTTCTGATAGGTTAAATAGATTTTCTAGTAACATTGTCATTGACTTTACAGATTTTAATTCTTCAAAGGTAGATTTTTTTCCTAGTTGTTATAGAATGTTTCCAAGATATTTAAATTTTAGAGGTCTTGAGAGAATGGCTGACGTTATGAACAGTTATTTGAAAAATTTTGATTGCAGGGTATTTTCCCTGCAATCAATGTATAATTTTGGTGTACATCAAGACAACATCCAGTAAATTCCCCAATTGTGGTTTAAATAATAAAACCTCGGATTATATTTCTGTAGAGGAGACAAGGCAACATTTTTTAGAAATGCCTCAAATCATAGAGATGGACTAGTAAAGATTTAAAAATAGATAGTGTTAGTCGCCATACGGGAGGTGTGCAGTTGTACTATAAAAATTGTTTAAATGTTAGAAATATTGTTAGAATTAATCATTTGAGATATAAATTTAATTTTAGTAGTCGTCTATCCTTCCCCTAATTCTAGTCTGTGATTTTTTTGAAATGTTTGGAAGAATGGTGTGTAAAAAACATTTGTGATTGTAAAGAAAGGGTCGTTGTGGTTGGAGATTTCAATATTGATTTGTTTAACGACTTTACTTATTCGCGTTTAAAAGACTTTGTGAGTGACTAAGGACTTAGGCACGTAGGTAATGATGTGATAAGACCTGCAATAATTGAAAATAATTGTATTACAAATTCAAAACAAGGTACTCTGATAGATTATGTAATTACCAATATTGATACATTAAAGCACTCTGTGTTGACAAGGTTAGACTTGATGTTAAACCAGTTTTTCTGGAAACCCATGGTAAAATTTTTAACTATGACTTAATGAGACAAAAACTTAATGTTGTACAGTGGAACTTTAATTTGACAGGCATAAATTTGAAGTTTGTCGATTTTTATGAGAATGTATTAAAGGTAATTAATGAAGTAGCACCAAAAAAAACATTAAAATAAGCCCTAAATTTAAACCTTGGTGAAATCAAAGAGTAAAAGATAGTGTAGAAATTAGAGACATAAGATATAGGGAATTTAGGCGGGATAGATCGCGGGAAAAAAATAATTGTATAAAAGAGAAAGAAATAATGTAATTAAAGCTATTTGGGAAGAAAAAATTAGATATTATGAACAGAAAATAGATGGGTGTAAAAATAACAGTGGCCAGATGCCACTATAAAACAGATAATGCCAAAGGAACAAAAATCCATACTTCGGGAAGTGGAATTAGATAATAATTTAGTGATTTCTGATAGGAATGATATTCCAAATAAACTAAATACATTTTTCATTGAAAGCTTAAAAGAAGTAGTAAACAATATAGATGTCAATGTTCCTCAAATTAACCAACCTGAGATGCAATCTGTAAATACTTTATCTGGGTTTAGGTTGAACAGAAAGTCTTTTAAAAAGTTGTTATTTTCTTTGCCAAACAAAAGTAGTCCTGATGAACTGAGCATTGAAATTATAAAAAACTTATATGATTCTATTGAAGACCTCTTAATAAACCTTGTACAACTCTTCTTTGGAACAGGGAACTCTTTCATCAGCTATAAAAGTGGCAACTATTATACCAATACCAAAAAAACAAGGCTCAAATAAAGCAATGACCTACGCCCAGTAAACATGTTAGTGTCTGTCGAAAAAATTATTGAAAAGTGTATTTATGATCAAATCTTTGAGTTCATAGAAAAAAATAACATACTAGTACCACAGCAATCAGGTTTTAGAAAGCCATACAGCTGTGAGATTTCTATTCAGTTAGTATTAGACGGCTGGAAAAATAGCAGACTCGGAGCTATTTATGATAGCAGTTTTTTTAGATTTAAAACGAGCCTTTGAAACCACTGACCGAAAAAAAGTTTTGTGTAAGTTGAAGAGGATCATTTTAGAGGGTACTGCTCTGGAATGGTTTAAAAACTATTTTGATGAACGCGTGCAACATGTAAGAGTTAATGGTATTCAGTCTGTTAATCAACAAATTGAGTATGGTATGCCCCAGGGCAGTGTCATTGGACCTCTCCTTTTTATACTTTATATAAATGATATGGTTAAGGACTTAGAAAATCCGGATATACTGCATTTGTTTGCAGCTGTGGTAGCTAATGTAAATCAAATATTAGAAATAATTTATCTATATACATGTAATAATCAATTAAAAATGAATAGTAATAAATATAAATTTATTATTTTTTCTACAGAAACAGCAAACAGCTTGCTGAATTTTTAGAAAAAGACCTAAAAATAAAAATAGGAGGACATATTATTGAGCAGGTTGTAAAAATTAAATATCAATCAATCAATCAGAGAGATTACAAAAGCAACAGAATCGGGCAATGAGGATAATATTAAATTGTTCAAGATATACCTCAATAAAATCAATGTGGCAATGTTTGCAATGGCTTTCTCTAAAGGATTTTTTTGAATTTAATGTGTTTGTATTTAAAATAAAATAGTAAAATCGCCACTTTATTTAAAAAACAAAATTACTTACAATGAACAGGTGCATGCATACATTACTAGATAGCAAAGTAACTTTTATGTTGAAAGAAGGAATACAACACGTGCACAAAATTCAGTATTTCATAAATGATTGGAAATAAGACTAGCATCCTCTATTAAATGTTTTAAAGCTAGGCTTAAGCAATATTTGTTAAAGAAATGTGATAGGGTCATTCCATATCAAATCAACCAAAAAATCACAAAAATTTTACGCGACCAATTCCAATTTTGATGATTTTTGGTATATATTTTCTTCTTACCATAAAAGTTGAAAATGCAAATTTTTAGATTTTTTTGATTCGTAGTTTTTTTTTTTTAATTTTTCAAAATAAAAAAGTCAGCATTTTGACCTTAACAAGAATGTACAAAACTAGCAATATCTCGAGAACCACTTACACTAGGAAAGTAATAAATGGCTCATTTTAAAGTCATTTTGAAGCTCTTTTTTATGAAATATCACAACATAATTTTAACAAAAAAAAAATTGAAAATAAAAAATTGAAAAAAAAAAATTGAAAAATTCAAAAAGGCCATTTTTAATTTTTTTGAAAAAAATATATAATTTTGGTCAAAGTGTTACTTAATTATCCACAAAATTTTATGAGGGAGAAATGATGGGTTCAATGTCAAAAAAAATATCAAAAATATTAAGTACATTAGAAATCATGCATTTAAAAAAATAAACATATTTTAGGAGCACCAATAGTGCACTGGATATTAAAATAAATAAATTTGTTGGATGGATACAGGTTTTAAAAAATACCCAGAGGCTTTATCTACAAATTATTTTATTTTAAACTCGCAAAAGAAATAAACAAACTTTTCTACTTCGTTGATAAAAATTAGACAGAAAACACTAAGACTAACTATATACCTTAAATTTATTTTTTTAACTTTCTTTTAAGAATTTCTGATGAATCTGACATTTCTTTTTTGCTGACATTGTAAGTTCTGCCAGTAGCAGTGTTGGGTTCAACTTTTTTTAAAAGACTTTCTGGTTTAATAATTAAAATATCTTGAGGTGTTGGGTAAAAAAATGATGAGGCAGGTCCTCGTGGATGAAGAAAGCTTACTTTCAGTTCTCCGCTCTCATTATTTTTCCCCAAGACACAAGCCAGCCACCAAGCACTGTCATATTCTACAGTGACAAACCCTGACTCGATATTTTGCAAAATAATGCTTCCACCTTTAAAAAGATTATGTGTTTCGACCTCTAAGCATGTAGAAAACTGTTTTGCCAAAAACGTGCTTTCTGTAAGAGGAATTACAGCATGAATTTTTTGTGTCCCCGGTATTGTTAAGACTTCCGCAAATCTTTTATTCAAAATTATTTCATGACTTGTATAATTAAAATCAATGCCAGATATGTTTTCTTCACACCAAGTAAACAATTGTAGAGGTGTCATTATTTGATTGTCATAGGGCCTCTGCAAACTGGCTTTGGCAGCAAGTCTTTTAACAGTTCCTCCCAAGCCATCGCAGGCACTTTTGCCATGCGAGGTGGCAAAATAATGCCACTCTGCTTCAACACCAAAATCTTTTTTATGCAGGCATATATTCAGAAAATTATTTTTGTTTTTGTGCTGCGCAGCACATCCATCCGAAAAATAAAAAATTTTGTTAAGTCCTGGTATTTTGATTTTTAAATCAGGCATTAATTTTTTTAAAAATAAATGAAATGCAATTGTATTATGTGTCAAGCTTTCCGAAATAAACACATAATTCAGGTTGTGCAGTTTACCATCACTTAGAAAATAAATGGCAAAAGGGTGATGTTGCCTGGCTGTTATTCCAATGATAAGACTGGACTTCATCTTGCATAACAAAGGAATAATTTTCCGCAAAGTCGCAAGTGATCAAAGACTCTCCAGGTTTAAGGTTAATTTTTATTTCATTGTATCTATCTTTTTGCATTTTTGCAATAAAAGAATGTGATTTAAGTTTTACAAGATCATCAGTAAATTCCTGGACAAAATCATCACTTTTCTTAACAACAGTTTCCATAGTACACCTATCTACTGAGACCCACTTTTTAAATGAGACCTCATCAATTAATTCTTCCTCTTGCATTGCTTGCATCTATTGCTTAAAAAACAGTCCACTGAAGGTGGATTACACATTAGTTTATAAAGGCAATCATGATAAGATATTGCGAGAGGCCTGTTATTTTCATCATATAGCTTATTTAATTTGGAGCCATTGAGCATTAGTTTTATATTTTGATGTATAGTACATACACATACAGTATGAGTCCCACTTTTTCCTGCCAGTATACAGTTTTTGGGTCGCAGTTCACAAAATTTTGAAAACCCAATTTTTTCATTGGGGTACTCAGTTTTAAACAATGCATAAATTTCTTTTAAATTAGCTAAGACTAATTTTTTTTGTACATATTCTTTTTCAGCTCCATATTTTCTGATAACAACATAATCTTTTTTACCTGGCATGGTCCTGCTAATGTCATCCCTTTGGTAAAAATCTACCACTATTTGGGCCACTCTATCACTAAGGGTCTTTCCCGGTTTGGGGTTAGGAGAACATAATATCCCATTGTCCTTAACTAACTGTTTTACAGCTCTGGCCAAATATTGAGAAACTCCAAATTCTTCTTCAATCTTCTTTCTACTTCTATATTAAAAAATACTATTTGTTACTTACCCTGCCTCATCTTCTTCAGATGCCTTAAACTCCTTTGAAAGCTTTAGTCTACAACCATCACAGATTTTCATTCCCATTTTGACATTTTTGTAACTGCACATCCACTTGGTCACATTTCTTAATTTCCCAAAATGCTTGATTTTTAACTCTAGTGGATCACAGCACTTTACTTTATATTTAGTCCATCCACTTGCCTCACCCATAGTTGAAACTTTTAAAATTACACAGAGATGACTTCTGATAAACCTTCAGTCAAACTATTATGTATCGATTATTTGGAGCTGTATCAGGAAGATACTTGCCAAAAATTTAAAATCAATTTATGCAGGAATTTTCATGTCAGCAAATCCCCACAATGTACCTAAACAGACCAATAAAATGAAGGAGGTGTGTCCTTAATGTTAAACAGGAATAAACAGGCAGTATTTCACAAAAGTATTGGCAGGTTTATACAGGCATATTTTCCTAAACATCCAATAGTATGTCTCCAGTGGAAAAGAGGTTTTGTAAGTAAATATTACAATGGGGGGCAATGTTAATCTGATTACTGATACAGAATGAAACGTAGGATATAATTTTTTATTAAATAAAATATTGTTAAATATTTTTATAATATCGCTTTAAACCCCATTATATTCTTCTAATTACCAAAATGCATTGTCTATTTATAGGCGATTTTTCATGCATGTGACATTTTTAATACATTTTTTCACATTGAACCCATGATTTGTCCATCTCAAAATTTTGTGAATAGTTTAATAACACTTTAAAGAAAATAATATAATTTTTTGAAAAAAATTAAAAATGGCCTTTTTGAAATTTTTAAAAAAAAAAATCAAAAATTTTTTTTTTTATTTTTTTTTTCAATATATGTTATGCAATATTCTCATATGAAAGGTCTTTATAAGAGCTTTAAAATGAACCTTCACCTACTTTTCTATTATAAGTGGTTCTTTGGATATTCCTAATTTTGTGCGCACATGTTAAGGACAAATAAGTGACTTTTTTGATTTTCAAAAATTAATTCAAAATAAACAACTGGTCAAAAAAGTCTGAAATTTTGGATTTTCCAGTTTTTTGGTAGGAAAAACATGTATACTAAAAATCATCAACATCGGAGATGGTGTGGTAAAATACCCTGGTTGACTTGATATGGACTGACCCGATATCTACATTTAGTAACTTATTGTTTGTGTTTCTTTTAAATTGTATTAGTTTAAACTCATTGTCTTTACACTGTTTATTGTATTTTAAAATGTTACTTTTCTGTCAAAGTCTTTTTACATAACTTATTATTCCTATATATATGTTTTTTTTTACTTGTCAAAAATTTTGAGATTTTGACATTTTATTTTATAGCCTGACACATCCTTTTATTTTGTAATTTGTTATTTTTGTGTCATTGTATTTTATATTAAAATGATTGTTTTTATACCTTTATTCTTCATAATTGCATTAAGGTAAATAGTTATAGAAGGTAGGATTACTGACTGACTGATAATTTTAAATAATTTTGAATGATTTTTTTTTCTTTTGATTTGAAATGTTTAGAGTTAATGGTTATTATGTATTTTGACTGTGTACTTTTTATAATCAGCATTGCTAAATAAAGAACTTAATAATAATAAAAACAATTTTAATATTTTATTTAAGGTGGTGAGGATCAATTTTCATACAAAATTCTACCTTCTAGGGTCCTAGGGACCCTAGAAGGTGCCCCCATAAAGAATTTTTCAAAAAAAATCAAAAAGGGCAGAAAACCGTATACTGCATAATTACCAAAAAATATACTTCTTCTTGACTTTAAATATTTATTTAAGACTATTAAAATTAAAAATTCTTACCTAAAACCTGAGTCATTTTTTAGTTTTGCTAATTTACTAACTTTTCTTTGTTTTGATTATTTGTAAAAACAGCTGATTTCTCTTCTCTAACAACTCGTAGAAAAAAAATTGGGTTCGGTCTGTCTGGTAGAGTCTATGCAACAATTTTGGAAAATCATAGCAATCCAGTAAAGTAGAAAACAACTCCGACACACAAATAGTATAGCATTTTTTTGTGAGCTTACCATAGTAACTATTCCTCTCTTCTTTTAATTGCATCGGTCTAAGAGAGATCAAAAATGCTCCCCCTGCACCTCTCTGCCCTTGAAAATATAAAAAGACAAATTTTTTGTGAGCTTACTATAGTTACTGTTGTTCTCTTTCTCTAAATGCATTCGGCTGAGAAAGATCCAGCATACTACAACATGGCCTGTCAGGTCCGCCTGTACACCCTTCGGCCCCGTATATCTGACGACAATAACTATATCAATGAGATAGTTATGTTTTATTGGCAGAGGGGTGTAGGGAGAGCATTTTCTGGTAAGCTTGATCTCTCTCAGACCGATGCAATTAAAAGAAGAGAACAATAGTAACTATAGTAAGCTCACAAAAATTTGTCTTAACTCTCCGTGATATAGTTATCGTTGACATATATCCGGGGTCGAAGGGTGTACAGGCGGGTCTGACAGGCCATTTTCCTGGTAAGTTATAGTATCCTAGATTTCTCTCAGCCAAATGCATTAGAAAAAGAGAACAATAGTAACTATAGTAAGCTCACAAAAATATGCTAATTATTGGTTTTTTTTTGGTGCTTATTCTTGAAAGTGAAAGAAGGGAGCGCTCCCGGAGACCATACTAGGGAGTAACAAAAAAGTAGTAAAATTCTACTCTTTGGCTGAGTCTCTCACTTTGAACTAGGAGAACGCAGCATTCCCTCGATATATCACTTGATTTTGACTACTCCCTAATTCGGTCCCCGGAAAAATTTTGCTCTCTACACCTCGCTGACAGTCAAGAATAAATGTTTAATTGTTTAGAATTTGAGACATTGGTATTTTGAGTTCTTTGTGGAAGCGCATTCTAAATACCGATTAATCATTGCGGTGCAATTAGTAATAAAGATATTCTTTGTTTTCTTTTAATTACTTTACGTAATATGTAAAAGGCTTTTTTCCATTGAAGAAGGCAATGTTTTTCTCCAAGTGCACCAGATCGAAAGCACCTAACTTGAGGAGAGAAACGGACAACTTCAAATTTTTTGATTCTTTTATTCTCTGGTCTCATTGACAGCGAAAGTTTTCCTAACCTTATAAAAATCATCATTTTTTTTATCATGGACAGAAAGTGGGATAGTCTGTGATCATGGAAAAGTAACGAAAAACAAGTAAAAATTATGGCTTCTTCAATTCCTATATTAAGTACGTAATTGTATGATATTATTGAGAACCCATATATGTCTTTAATTATAATGGATAAGTTTTTAAGTGGTGAAAGAGGAGTCCTATTTTCGAAACCATACGAAATTATTCGCATGTTACTACTTCAGTCTCTTCCTATACCGTATAGAATAGGAGGCAAATGATATGCGTATATGCTGATGCATGGGTAGTGTGGGAAAGAATAACTGGTTTTCCATGGGAAACAACATGAATGCCCTCTACCCACTCATGCAATATTGATTTAAACCCGGTGAATTCGAACGCGGTCCACACATACCAGGTTATCTTTCGTCTCTCATTTCACATGGTATAGAAAGAGACATAAAAATTGTCTACAATTTATGTAGCTGAAGTTCTGAACGTTCAGTGAATGACAAGGCCTCTCACATTAAGAGGCTTGATCAAAAATTTTTCTAAAATACCTTAAAATGGCTCTCATAGTGGTTTCGTGCTATTGAAATGTAAATATTCCTTGCTTAACTGCAAAATCAATTTACATATTTTGCTATTTATTTGTAGTGTATAAGGACACTAAATCTGCAGCATAAATTTTAACCACTCGAGTTGCTACTAACGGCGCATAACTCACCCAAACAATAAAACGCTAAATTTAATATAAAACTGTGATGCCCCTCCCAAAAACTGTTCGTGTTTCACCGGTTGCTAGGCCTAAGGTCACTAATATAGTGTTAATTTTAACCTCTAAAATGACTACGAAAAGTCAAGACACCCAAAAAATAGAACGCTACATTCAACATATGAATGTGATGCCCCTCCCCAAAAATTGTTTTTCTTTCACTACGCTAAGGTCACTAAATCTACAATATAAGTTTTATCTTTTGGAATTGCCATAAAAGGTGCAAACAAACAGTAAAACGCTAAATTCAGCATATGACCATGATGCCCCCAAAAATTGTTTTTTTTTTTCACTGTTTGCTAGACCTAAGGCCACTAAATCTACAGTATAAGTTTTATCTTTCGGAATTGCTATTAAGGGCGCAAAATGCACCTAAACAGTACAACGCTATATTCAACATATAACCGTGAGGCCCCTCTCCAAAAATCGGTTTTATTTCACCGTCCTCTCGGTCTAAGGTCACTAATCTTACAGTATAAGCTTTATTTTCCGGAAATGCTACTAAGGCCGCAAAATACACACAAACAGTATAACGCTAAATTCATCATATGACCGTGATGCCCCTCCCCAAAAATTATTTTCTTTCACCGTTTACTAGTTCTAAGGTCACTAAATCTACGGTATAAGTTTTATCTTCCGGAATTGCTACTAAGGGCGCAAAACTCACACAAACAGTAAAGTCGTTTCTTTCACCGTTTGCTTGGTCTAAGGCCACTAATCCTACAGTATAAGTTTTATCTTTCGGAATGGCTACTAAGGCCGCAAAGGCACACAAACAGTAAAACGCTAAATTCATCATATGACCGTGATGCCCCTCCCCAAAAATCGTTGTCGCTCACCGTTTACTAGATCTAAGGTCACTAAATCGACCGTATAAGTTTTATCTTCCGGAATTGATACTAAGGGTGCAAAACGCACCTAAACGGTACAACGCTAAATTCAGCATATGACCGTAATGCCCCTCCCCGAAAATCGTTTTTCTTTTACCGTTCGCTCGATCTAAGGTCACTAAATCTACGGTATAAGTTTTATCTTCCGGAATTGATACTAAGGGTGCAAAACGCATCTAAACGGTACAACGCTAAATTCAGCATATGACCGTGATGCCCCTCCCCAAAAATCGATTTTCTTTCATCGTTCGGTCGATCTAAGGTCACTAATCCTACAGTATAAGTTTTATCTTCCGGAATTGCTACTAAGGCCGCAAAACGCACACAAATAGTAAAACGCTAAATTCATCATATGACCGTGATGCCCCTCCACAAATATCGTTGTCGTTCACCGTTTACTAGATCTAAGGTCTCTAAATCGACCGTATAAGTTTTATCTTCCGGAATTGATACTAAGGGTGCAAAACGCATCTAAACGGTACAACGCTAAATTCAGCATATGACCGTGATGCCCCTCCCCAAAAATCGTTTTTCTTTCACCGTTCGCTCGACCTAAGGTCACTAATCCTACAGTATAAGTTTTATCTTCCGGAATTGCTACTAAGGCCGCAAAACGCACACAAATAGTAAAACACTAAATTCATCATATGACCGTGATGCCCCTCCCCAAAAATTAGTTTTATTTTACCGTTCGCTCGGTCTAAGGTCACTAATCCTACAGTATAAGTTTTATCTTCCGGAATTGCTACTAAGGCCGCAAAACCCACACAAATAGTAAAACGCTAAATTCATCATATGACCGTGATGCCCCTCGCCAAATATCGTTGTAGTTCACTGTTTACTATATCTAAGGTCACTAAATCTACGGTATAAGTTTTATCTTCCGGAATTGATACTAAGGGTGCAAAACGCATCTAAACGGTACAACGCTAAATTCAGCATATGACCGTGATGCCCTTCCCCAAAAATCGTTTTTCTTTCACCGTTCGCTCGATCTAAGGTCACTAATCCTACAGTATAAGTTTTATCTTCCGGAATTGCTACTAAGGCCGCAAAACGCACACAAATAGTAAAACACTAAATTCATCATATGACCGTGATGCCCCTCCCCAAAAATTAGTTTTATTTTACCGTTCGCTCGGTCTAAGGTCACTAATCCTACAGTATAAGTTTTGTCTTCCGGAATTGCTACTAAGGCCGCAAAACGCACACAAATAGTAAAACGCTAATTCACCATATGACCATGATGCCCCTCCCCAAATATCGTTGTCGTTCACCGTTTACTAGATCTAAGGTCACTAAATCTACGGTATAAATTTTATCTTCCGGAATTGATACTATGGGTGCAAAACGCACCTAAACGGTACAACGCTAAATTCATCATATGACCGTGATGCCCCTCCCCAAATATCGTTATCGTTCACCGTTTACTAGATCTAAGGTCACTAAATCTACGGTGTAAGTTTTATCTTCCGGAATTGATACTAAGGGTGCAAAACGCATCTAAACGGTACAACGCTAAATTCAGCATATGACCGTGATGCCCCTCCCCAAAAATCGATTTTCTTTCACCGTTCGCTCGATCTAAGGTCACTAATCCTACAGTATAAGTTTTATCTTCCGGAATTGCTACTAAGGCCGCAAAACGCACACAAATAATAAAACGCTAAATTCATCATATGACCGTGATGCCCCTCCCCAAGTATCGTTGTCGTTCACCGTTTACTAGATCTAAGGTTACTAAATCTACTAAATAAAAAGTTTATTTGTAGATTATGTACAAACTTTAGGTAATTATTAAATTACGATACGGAAATCGACTGATTTATCTTTCTGGGTCTATGTGCATACTACCGATGATTCGTAGAAGGTTTTGCCAACATAGCCGCTCCATTAGATAGACTCACTAACGACCAGGTATAGTCTATTACTAGAATACCGAGTGATTAAGCTTTCAGAAAGTTAAAAGCGCTCCGGTTTTAAGTTATCCTCAACAATAAGGACGATTTATTCTTCTGGATACGGATGCAAGCAATTTTGGTATTAAAGCAGTACTTTGGCAAATCCAGGATGAAGAAGAGAGAATCATCGAATATATTGGACGCAATTTTTCTAAGCTAAAACGAAATTATTGTGTAACACGAAAGGAACTCCGGCAATAGTAAAATTTCTACCAACATTTCCACAAATATCTATATGGACATACATTCCTAATAATAACCGCTCATGAGGCACTCAAGTGGCATCTAGGAATTAAACAACCTGAGGCACAGGTAACAAGGTGAATAGAGAAGCTACAGAAATATAACTTTAATGTAAAATACCGATCTGGAAAGATGCATAACAATGCATATGCTCTATCAAGAAGACCTTGCAGAAAGATAGACCAAAAAGAAGGAATTACTTAGCTGCGGAGAACTACTTGTGACACCAATAAAGAATGGGCTTCATAACAATTTCGATCCGCCCAACTGGAAGATAAGGACATAGTTGAAGCCACAATGGAATTCACTGTGAGTGGATAATGGTCTGTTGAAAAATATCTGGGAAAGTACGGATGGAAAATAATTCATCAAAATTAATAGTTTCTAGAAGTAGAGTTTCTCAAGTACTAGAGGAAGTACACGAGAACTAGAGCTCATCTTGGAATCAACAAGACGTGAAAAGATGGTGCGCGGCAAGTCAAGGACATAAAACTAGATCAAGACCCCAAATGAAACAGTATAATGTTGGGCTGCCTTTTGAATGTAGAGCAACTGATGTTGCTGGGCCATTCCCCGAGACTGAGAAAGGCAATCAATACATCCTTGTTGCCATGCACGACTTCAGTAAGTGGTTAGAAATTTTTGATGTATTATACTTTGTGTTTAATTTTTTTCTCTCTTTCTTTTTTTTTTAGTTTTTTCTATAGTTGACTTATATTATAATTTTAATTTCATTGTTTTGTAAAAAGTAACACATTAAATTAAATTAAATAAGATATAGACTAAAGGATCACTGTGAAATTGTTTGTAATTTAAAAAATAATTACCTACCGAAATAAAATATCATAAATATAGGAATTTTCGCAGTTTTCATTTCAATAATATAAACAAATTCTTTCTACTATATATTGGAATCTGATCTTTGAATTTAATGTTTTGAACAAAATGGTAGATTTTTTTAATAATAATTAAATTTTGTTTTTGTTAAGTGTGCACCATTAAAATGCTTACACATAACCAAACCACTAGCCCCATGATTATGATGGCTATAAGAGACGTCCCTTAAGTGATTTCAGAACCAAAGAACCCGCCCGTTGGGAATATTATAAAAATTGTAAAAAAGTAAACAGTAAATAAAATCTGAAAAAAGGGCCTTTTTGGACTTTTTGGACGAAAAAAATGTTCTACAACCACATGGAATTCACTTACAGTTAGAAATTACAAAAGTCCTTCTTAATAAGTATAAAAATAATAAATTAAACCGAAATTTGATATTTTCTTTTAATGAAGTAACGGAGCTCGAAGTCAGGAAAGCTTTGATGTCCACAAAAAGTAATGCTACAGGTTCAGATATGTTATCTCCCAAAATTTCCTGATTCTTGGAAGAATGCAATTGTAATTCTACTACCTAAAATATTATCTGAAATAAATTTTTGGGAAGGGCACCATGGTCATATGTTAAATTTAGCGTTTTACGGGTTGGGTGCGTTCTGCACCCCTAGTAGAAATTCCGGAAGTTAAAACTTAGAGCGAACGGTTAAAGAAAACTAATTTTTTGGAAGGGCCTTCAGGTGCTTTTTACGCCCTTACTAGCAATTCCGGCAAATAAAAACTTATACTGTAGATTTATTGGCTTTAGGCCCAGCAAACAGTGACAGGAAAACGATTTTTGAAGAGGGTTTTATGTTGAATTTAGTGTTTGGGTGCGTTTCGGGCCCTTAGTAGCGATTCGTGCGAATGAAACTTATACAGTAGATTTAGTGACCTTAAGCCCAGCAAAGAGTGAAAGGAAAACGATTTTTGGGGACGGGCAAAACGGTTATATGTTGAATTTAGCGTTTTACTGTTTTTGTGCGTTTTGCGCCCTTGGCAGTAATTCCGGAAGATAAAACTTATACTGTAGGATTAGTGACCTTAGATCGAGCGAACGATGAAAGAAAAACGATTTTTGGGGAGGGGCATCACGGTCATATGATGAATTTAGTGTTTTACTATTTGTGTGCGTTTTGCGGCCTTAGTAGCAATTCCGGAAGATAAAACTTATACTGTAAAATTAGTGACCTTAGACCGAGCGAACGGTGAAAGCAAAACGATTTTTGGGGAGGGGCATCACGGTCATATGCTGAATTTAGTGTTGTACCGTTTAGGTGCGTTTTGCACCCTTAGTATCAATTCCGGAAGATAAAATTTATACCGTAGATTTAGTGACCTTAGATCTAGTAAACGGTGAACGACAACGACATTTGGGGAGAGGCATCATGGTCATATGATGAATTTAGCGTTTTAATATTTGTGTCCGTTTTGCGGCCTTAGTAGCAATTCCGGAAGATAAAACTTATACTGTAGGATTAGTGACCTTAGACCGAGCGAACCGTAAAAGAAAACTAATTTTTGGGGCAGGGCATCACGGTCATATGATGAATTTAGTGTTTTACTATTTGTGTGCGTTTTGCGGCCTTAGTAGCAATTCCGGAAGATAAAACTTATACTGTAGGATTAGTGACCTTAGATCGAGCGAACGGTGAAAGAAAAACGATTTTTGGGGAAGGGCATCACGGTCATATGCTGAATTTAGCGTTGTACCGTTTAGATGCGTTTTGCACCCTTAGTATCAATTCCGGAAGATAAAACTTATACCGTAGATTTAGTGACCTTAGATATAGTAAACAGTGAACTACAACGATATTTGGCGAGGGGCATCACGGTCATATGATGAATTTAGCGTTTTACTATTTGTGTGCGTTTTGCGGCCTTAGTAGCAATTCCGGAAGATAAAACTTATACTGTAGGATTAGTGACCTTAGGCCGAGCGAACGGTAAAATAAAACTAATTTTTGGGGAGGGGCATCACCGTCATGTGATGAATTTAGTGTTTTACTATTTGTGTGCGTTTTGCGGCCTTAGTAGCAATTCCGGAAGACAAAACTTATACTGTAGGATTAGTGACCTTAGGTCGAGCGAACGGTGAAAGAAAAACGATTTTTGGGGAGGGGCATCACGGTCATATGCTGAATTTAGCGTTGTACCGTTTGGATGCGTTTTGCACCCTTAGTATCAATTCCGGAAGATAAAACTTATACGGTCGATTTAGATACCTTAGATCTAGTAAACGGTGAACGACAACGATATTTGTGGAGGGGCATCACGGTCATATGACGAATTTAGCGTTTTACTATTTGTGTGCGTTTTGCGGCCTTAGTAGCAATTCCGGAAGATAAAACTTATACTGTAGGATTAGTGACCTTAGATCGAGCGAACGGTGAAAGAAAATCGATTTTTGGGGAGGGGCATCACGGTCATATGCTGAATTTAGCGTTGTACCGTTTAGATGCGTTTTGCACCCTTAGTATCAATTCCGGAAGATAAAACTTATACCGTAGATTTAGTGACCTTAGGTCTAGTAAACGGTGAGCGATAACGATATTTGGGGAGGGGCATCACGGTCATATGATGAATTTAGCGTTTTACTATTTGTGTCCGTTTTGCGGCCTTAGTAGCAATTCCGGAAGATAAAACTTATACTGTAGGATTACTGACCTTAGATCGAGCGAACGATGAAAGAAAATCGATTTTTGGGGAGGGGCATCACGGTCATATGCTGAATTTAGCGTTGTACCGTTTGGATGCGTTTTGCACCCTTAGTATCAATTCCGGAAGATAAAACTTATACGGTCGATTTAGAGACCTTAGATCTAGTAAACGGTGAACGACAACGATATTTGTGGAGGGGCATCACGGTCATATGATGAATTTAGCGTTTTACTATTTGTGTGCGTTTTGCGGCCTTAGTAGCAATTCCGGAAGATAAAACTTATACTGTAGGATTAGTGACCTTAGATCGAGCGAACGGTGAAAGAAAATCGATTTTTGGGGAGGGGCATCACGGTCATATGCTGAATTTAGCGTTGTACCGTTTAGATGCGTTTTGCACCCTTAGTATCAATTCCGGAAGATAAAATTTATACCGTAGATTTAGTGACCTTAGATCTAGTAAACGGTGAACGACAACGACATTTGGGGAGAGGCATCATGGTCATATGATGAATTTAGCGTTTTAATATTTGTGTCCGTTTTGCGGCCTTAGTAGCAATTCCGGAAGATAAAACTTATACTGTAGGATTAGTGACCTTAGACCGAGCGAACCGTAAAAGAAAACTAATTTTTGGGGCAGGGCATCACGGTCATATGATGAATTTAGTGTTTTACTATTTGTGTGCGTTTTGCGGCCTTAGTAGCAATTCCGGAAGATAAAACTTATACTGTAGGATTAGTGACCTTAGACCGAGCGAACGGTAAAAAAAAAACTAATTTTTGGGAGGGGCATCACGGTCATATGCTGAATTTAGTGTTTTACTATTTGTGTGCGTTTTGCGGCCTTAGTAGCAATTCCGGAAGATAAAACTTATACTGCAGGATTAGTGACCTTAGATCGAGCGAACGGTGAAAGAAAAACGATTTTTGGGGAAGGGCATCACGGTCATATGCTGAATTTAGCGTTGTACCGTTTAGATGCGTTTTGCACCCTTAGTATCAATTCCGGAAGATAAAACTTATACCGTAGATTTAGTGACCTTAGATATAGTAAACAGTGAACTA
Organism: Oxystoma pomonae; assembly: GCA_963921995.1. Lineage (NCBI taxonomy): Eukaryota > Metazoa > Arthropoda > Insecta > Coleoptera > Brentidae > Oxystoma > Oxystoma pomonae. Next base: position 70,507,821 of record OY998166.1, on the reverse strand, counting down.
CAACGATATTTGGCGAGGGGCATCACGGTCATATGATGAATTTAGCGTTTTACTATTTGTGTGCGTTTTGCGGCCTTAGTAGCAATTCCGGAAGATAAAACTTATACTGCAGGATTAGTGACCTTAGATCGAGCGAACGGTGAAAGAAAAACGATTTTTGGGGAAGGGCATCACGGTCATATGCTGAATTTAGCGTTGTACCGTTTAGATGCGTTTTGCACCCTTAGTATCAATTCCGGAAGATAAAACTTATACCGTAGATTTAGTGACCTTAGATATAGTAAACAGTGAACTACAACGATATTTGGCGAGGGGCATCACGGTCATATGCTGAATTTAGTGTTTTACTATTTGTGTGCGTTTTGCGGCCTTAGTAGCAATTCCGGAAGATAAAACTTATACTGCAGGATTAGTGACCTTAGATCGAGCGAACGGTGAAAGAAAAACGATTTTTGGGGAAGGGCATCACGGTCATATGCTGAATTTAGCGTTGTACCGTTTAGATGCGTTTTGCACCCTTAGTATCAATTCCGGAAGATAAAACTTATACCGTAGATTTAGTGACCTTAGATATAGTAAACAGTGAACTACAACGATATTTGGCGAGGGGCATCACGGTCATATGATGAATTTAGCGTTTTACTATTTGTGTGCGTTTTGCGGCCTTAGTAGCAATTCCGGAAGACAAAACTTATACTGTAGGATTAGTGACCTTAGATCGAGCGAACGGTGAAAGAAAAACGATTTTTGGGGAGGGGCATCACGGTCATATGCTGAATTTAGCGTTGTACCGTTTGGATGCGTTTTGCACCCTTAGTATCAATTCCGGAAGATAAAACTTATACGGTCGATTTAGAGACCTTAGATCTAGTAAACGGTGAACGATAACGATATTTGTGGAGGGGCATCACGGTCATATGATGAATTTAGCGTTTTACTATTTGTGTGCGTTTTGCGGCCTTAGTAGCAATTCCGGAAGATAAAACTTATACTGTAGGATTAGTGACCCTGGATCGAGCGAACGGTGAAAGAAAATCGATTTTTGGGGAGGGGCATCACGGTCATATGCTGAATTTAGCGTTGTACCGTTTAGATGCGTTTTGCACCCTTAGTATCAATTCCGGAAGATAAAACTTATACCGTAGATTTAGTGACCTTAGGTCTAGTAAACGGTGAGCGATAACGATATTTGGGGAGGGGCATCACGGTCATATGATGAATTTAGCGTTTTACTATTTGTGTCCGTTTTGCGGCCTTAGTAGCAATTCCGGAAGATAAAACTTATACTGTAGGATTACTGACCTTAGATCGAGCGAACGATGAAAGAAAATCGATTTTTGGGGAGGGGCATCACGGTCATATGCTGAATTTAGCGTTGTACCGTTTGGATGCGTTTTGCACCCTTAGTATCAATTCCGGAAGATAAAACTTATACGGTCGATTTAGAGACCTTAGATCTAGTAAACGGTGAACGACAACGATATTTGTGGAGGGGCATCACGGTCATATGATGAATTTAGCGTTTTACTATTTGTGTGCGTTTTGCGGCCTTAGTAGCAATTCCGGAAGATAAAACTTATACTGTAGGATTAGTGACCTTAGATCGAGCGAACGGTGAAAGAAAATCGATTTTTGGGGAGGGGCATCACGGTCATATGCTGAATTTAGCGTTGTACCGTTTAGATGCGTTTTGTACCCTTAGTATCAATTCCGGAAGATAAAACTTATACCGTAGATTTAGTGACCTTAGGTCTAGTAAACGGTGAGCGATAACGATATTTGGGGAGGGGCATCACGGTCATATGATGAATTTAGCGTTTTACTATTTGTGTCCGTTTTGCGGCCTTAGTAGCAATTCCGGAAGATAAAACTTATACTGTAGGATTAGTGACCTTAGATCGAGCGAACGATGAAAGAAAAACGATTTTTGGGGAGGGGCATCACGGTCATATGATGAATTTAGCGTTTTACTATTTGTGTGCGTTTTGCGGCCTTAGTAGCAATTCCGGAAGATAAAACTTATACTGTAGGATTAGTGACCTTAGATCGAGCGAACGGTGAAAGAAAAACGATTTTTGGGGAAGGGCATCACGGTCATATGCTGAATTTAGCGTTGTACCGTTTAGATGCGTTTTGCACCCTTAGTATCAATTCCGGAAGATAAAACTTATACCGTAGATTTAGTGACCTTAGATATAGTAAACAGTGAACTACAACGATATTTGGCGAGGGGCATCACGGTCATATGATGAATTTAGCGTTTTACTATTTGTGTGCGTTTTGCGGCCTTAGTAGCAATTCCGGAAGATAAAACTTATACTGTAGGATTAGTGACCTTAGGCCGAGCGAACGGTAAAATAAAACTAATTTTTGGGGAGGGGCATCACCGTCATGTGATGAATTTAGTGTTTTACTATTTGTGTGCGTTTTGCGGCCTTAGTAGCAATTCCGGAAGACAAAACTTATACTGTAGGATTAGTGACCTTAGGTCGAGCGAACGGTGAAAGAAAAACGATTTTTGGGGAGGGGCATCACGGTCATATGCTGAATTTAGCGTTGTACCGTTTGGATGCGTTTTGCACCCTTAGTATCAATTCCGGAAGATAAAACTTATACGGTCGATTTAGATACCTTAGATCTAGTAAACGGTGAACGACAACGATATTTGTGGAGGGGCATCACGGTCATATGACGAATTTAGCGTTTTACTATTTGTGTGCGTTTTGCGGCCTTAGTAGCAATTCCGGAAGATAAAACTTATACTGTAGGATTAGTGACCTTAGATCGAGCGAACGGTGAAAGAAAATCGATTTTTGGGGAGGGGCATCACGGTCATATGCTGAATTTAGCGTTGTACCGTTTAGATGCGTTTTGCACCCTTAGTATCAATTCCGGAAGATAAAACTTATACCGTAGATTTAGTGACCTTAGGTCTAGTAAACGGTGAGCGATAACGATATTTGGGGAGGGGCATCACGGTCATATGATGAATTTAGCGTTTTACTATTTGTGTCCGTTTTGCGGCCTTAGTAGCAATTCCGGAAGATAAAACTTATACTGTAGGATTACTGACCTTAGATCGAGCGAACGATGAAAGAAAATCGATTTTTGGGGAGGGGCATCACGGTCATATGCTGAATTTAGCGTTGTACCGTTTGGATGCGTTTTGCACCCTTAGTATCAATTCCGGAAGATAAAACTTATACGGTCGATTTAGAGACCTTAGATCTAGTAAACGGTGAACGACAACGATATTTGTGGAGGGGCATCACGGTCATATGATGAATTTAGCGTTTTACTATTTGTGTGCGTTTTGCGGCCTTAGTAGCAATTCCGGAAGATAAAACTTATACTGTAGGATTAGTGACCTTAGATCGAGCGAACGGTGAAAGAAAATCGATTTTTGGGGAGGGGCATCACGGTCATATGCTGAATTTAGCGTTGTACCGTTTAGATGCGTTTTGCACCCTTAGTATCAATTCCGGAAGATAAAACTTATACCGTAGATTTAGTGACCTTAGTTCTAGTAAACGGTGAGCGATAACGATATTTGGGGAGGGGCATCACGGTCATATGATGAATTTAGCGTTTTACTGTTTGTGTGCCTTTGCGGCCTTAGTAGCCATTCCGAAAGATAAAACTTATACTGTAGGATTAGTGACCTTAGACCAAGCAAACGGTGAAAGAAAAACGATTTTTGGGGAGGGGCATTACGGTCATATGATGAATTTAGCGGTTCACTGTTTGTGTGAGTTTTGCGCCCTTAGTAGCAATTCCGGAAGATAAAACTTATACCGTGGATTTAGAAAATAATTTTTGGGGAGGGGCATCACGGTCATATGATGAATTTAGCGTTATACTGTTTGTGTGCATTTTGCGGCCTTAGTAGCTTTTCCGGAAGATAAGGCTTTTACTGTAAGATTAGTGACCTTAGACCGAGAGGACGCTGAAATAAAACCGATTTTTGGGGAGGGGCCTCACGGTTATATGTTGAATATAGCGTTGTACTGTTTAGGTGCATTTTGCGCCCTTAATAGCAATTCCGAAAGATAAAACTTATACTGTAGATTTAGTGGCCTTAGGTCTAGCAAACGGTGAAAAAAAACAATTTTTAGGGGCATCATGGTCATATGCTGAATTTAGCGTTTTACTGTTTGTTTGCACCCTTTATGGCAATTCCAAAAGATAAAACTTATATTGTAGATTTAGTGATCTTAGCGTAGTGAAAGAAAAACAATTTTTGGGGAGGGGCATCACGTTCATATGTTGAATATAGCGTTCTATTTTTTGGGTGTCTTGACTTTTCGTAGTCATTTTAGAGGTTAAAATTAACACTATATTAGTGACCTTAGGCCTAGCAACCGGTGAAACACGAACAGTTTTTGGGAGGGGCATCACAGTTTTATATTAAATTTAGCGTTTTATTGTTTGGGTGAGTTATGCGCCGTTAGTAGCAACTCGAGTGGTTAAAACTTATGCTGCAGATTTAGTGTCCTTATACACTACAAATAAATAGCAAAATATGTAAATTGATTTTGCAGTTAAGCAAGTAATATTTACATTTCAATAGCACGAAACCACTATGAGAGCAATTTTAAGGTATTTTAGAAAAATTTTTGATCAAGCCTCTTAATGTGAGAGGCCTTGTCATTCAATGAACGTTCAGAACTTCAGCTACATTACAATTTAGTATATGGATATGAATATTTGGTAATTATGCAGTATACGGTTTTCTGCCATTTTTGATTTTTTTTTTTTAATTCTTAATGGGGGCACCTTCTAGGGTCCCTAGGACCCCAAATCCGTCTGCGCCGGTTGGTTTTTTTTTTTGATTTTTTTTTGGTTTTTTTTAATTTTTTTTCACTAAAACAAACCAAACCAACACAGTCCAACCCAACCTAATCCAAACCAATCCAAAACAATTAAAAAACAATTTACAACCCCCCCTGGGCACCCTTTTTTCTCGTTAAAAAAAAAAAAAATCGGGCGCAGGCGGATTTGGGGTCCTAGGGACCCTAGAAGGTGCCCCCATAAAGAATTTTTCAAAAAAAATAAAAAATGGCAGAAAACCGTATACTGCATAATTACCGAATATTTTCATATGGATTCGAAAATCAGACCCCAGACTTGAACAGTTAAACTTCAACTTACTTGCTTAACCTGAAAGTGATAATAAATTTTGGCCAGTCAATTTTTCATTGCAAATTGATTGTGAAAAAAGCGCTCTCAAGTGCAAGTTGATCGACTTTTAAACCCAAGCAATACTGCAATTTCAGCAGAAATTTGTTAAAAAAATTAATAGGACCAATAATAACTGTAAAATTTAAGATTGAAAACCGGAAAACTTGAGATTTAATAGTACTCTCCGATGTAATATTCAAAGTAAAAATAGGAATAATACAAACAATACCTATTTAAGGTTGTAAGAAATCAAAATCAAATAAATGTATCTATCTACTTATTTTCAAAGAAATATCACTATTTCTTTTTGAAAACTCTTGGAAGCATATGAATTGAATTGAATGATGAATGAAAAATCGCAGTCTTTACTGTGCAAAAAACACCATGCATGTAAACATTGCGGTGCATTACCACACCAGTGTTTTACAGAACAATATGACAACTGCAAAAGATCACCAATAATATACTGTCCAGCATGTGCGAAATGTTTATGTGCATAGCATTTACCTTGTAAAGTACAGCTATTAAAGAAAAGCTTACCCATTAAAACAAAGAAATATGAAGCAAATTCCGATAATATAATAAAACTTTGGGATTCACAGCTTAATAATAACATTGGTCATAAACCGCTTTCTGCACACAATCACCAGGTTTGTAAAGATTTGTTTTTTTTTTTAGGTTAAGGTCATTCTCTAGTTTAGCAGTAAATGTTATGTGTGGTATTTGGTTTATCTATTATCCTATTACACAAAGATTTTGCCAAATGGTTTCAGCTTGAGGCTGTGCATAAATTTGATAATTTATGCGTTTTGATAATTTATATGTTGAGAATGTTTTTGACCTTTACATGGTTTAACAGAAAAAAGAAAATTTTTGTGTGACACATTTTTTGAAGTTTGGAATCAATTTTAACTGAATTACCAGCAAACATTAATTATGGCAATAAGTATTCAGCTGCTATGATTGCATTTAGAAACCTAATGCATTCACAGAGCCTCAATATGTTCGTTCATTCTCCTTCTAGAATGACTAAAGAGATAGAAACATTTATTTGATGGTTTTCCTAAAAAAATACATTGCATATCCTTTTGGGTGTAAATCCTGTCAAAATTCTTAAATTAATATTATCAAAATGCTAACATGAAATAAGATAAGTAGCACTAAAATATAAAAAGAAAATATATATATATATATATATATATTTGTCAATTTGAAATTAATTTAAAGATTAATTAAAACTTTTCACTAGAGAGAGAGAAACATCCACTACCATTGATTATTTTTGTACAAATTTTGATCAAGATAATACAAAGTGTCAAAATTTCATCATCCGCATCATCTGATCATGAAGCACTGTTGGGCAGTTTTTCATTGTCACTTAGCAATAAAAAGTTGCCTTTGAAGTGTGGTAGAATATTTTCTAGCAAAAATTTTGAAAGTTTTAATTTAAAACCAGAAACTACTACTAGTAGATAGTTTTTGGTCATGCCAATTTATAGCCCAATAGTTTCGCCAACAACGATAACTGTAACCCTATTTGACAGTTCAAAATAGCCTTTTTGTTACAGGTTTTACATTGACAGTCCGTTTATTTGACGTTTGGGATATTTTATTAATTTTTGTTTTTAATTTTCAAAATAAAATGAATTTACTGCATTTTCTATTCCAAGCCAAAATTTATACATTCTTAATTAAGTTCCAAGAAATTAGAGGATTCTAACTACCCAAAATCTACCTGCTTGGTGGCGGGGTTAATGCTGTGACTTTCAAGCAGGAGATACTGGGTTCAAGCCCCGGGTCTTGCAGATAGTCTACTTGAACTTTTTCTTATAAAATTACAGAATTTTGTAAGATTAAGGTCATCAGTATGAAGCGGAGTAGGTTGACTTAGCTAGAAGGCAGGCTAATTCGATTCCATACCGTCACTCGGAGAGGATGTTAAGAGGACGGTCCTGTGTGATCCATATATTGATAGTGGAGCATGTTAAAGATCCCTAGCCCCGACAAAGGGGTTTAGGTCTAAATCCCTCTAGGAAAAGAAAACTGCCTTCCTAGGGGGTGCTCATTAGACCGGTCTGGTGAGCACAGTTGGTCTAGAGGGGTTTTAAGAAAAAAAATATATAATCTTCAAAACATACACTTTTGTTTTTGATCCATTGCCAACTACTATTTACCATAAAAAGTAAAATCCCCTATGTAGCCCTTTTCTGGGAGGCTATTTTTGGAAAATATTCTGGGAACCTTAAATAACAACCCCCTATTTTGACTTCATATTTGAATTCCTGCTGAAATTCTCTTTCCAATGGTACCCCATATTATACAGTTTACTTTACTAATTTTCGAGATATTGGCTTTCAAAATGTCAAAAATTCAATTTGCAAAGGCCCATATTTTAGAAACTAAACAAAATATCTCTATTTTGTTGATTATCGATTTTAGGGATTTTTTACGAGGAAATAAAAAAAAACAGTTTGACAATCTGACCTTCTACTTCATATTTTTGGAATAATATCCTCAAAATAGTAAATAGGAATGTGCAAACGTCATTTTTTTATTCGCTCTTATAAAACCCTCAAAATCGATAATAAACACAATAGATATCTTGTTTAGTTTCTAAGATATGGGCCTTCGAAAATTTAATTTTTGACATTTTGAAAGCCAATATCTCGAAAATTAGTAAAGCAAACCTTATGATATGGTCAAAATAGGGAGTTACTATTTAAGGTTTTTAGAATATTTTCCAAAAATAGCCCCCCAGAAAAGGGCTACATAGGGGATTTTACTTTTTACGGTAAATAGTAGTTGGCGTTGTATCAAAAACAAAAATCTATGTTTTAAAGATTATATATTTTTTTTCTTAAAACCCCTCTCTAGACCAACTGTGTGAGTCGGGTATGGGGGAAATGAGGCACAATAGATCTCTCAGGTCTCAGTGGAGGGAGCTGTAAATTGCACCACTCATAACAAACCTAACCTAACCTAACTACCCAAATTTATTGCTTTTATTTAAATGCGTTTTAAAGCAGGTACCTATTTAATTATTCATGAAAGAACGCTCAAACAGAAAAATGTGCTTGGGTGTGACTAGGGCGCGGAATTTAATGCAACTTCGCCAAAACACAAATTCGCATGTCCTGCGTAGGTCAAAATTACCTCCATAAACCTAGCGAGCCCTATTACAAGATCCAAATTTTAATAATTCCAGAATTATGTGCTAATTTCGTCCTCTTTTAGAAATTTTGGTGGGCTTGCTAGCTTTGTATAAACGAACCAAGCCCAAACTTAAATAAAGGTTAAAAATATTCAATAAATATCTCAGAATTATGTGCTTTTTATGTGCTCCATTAAAGTATAAAAAAGATTAAAAAAAAAATGTTGTGGGCTCGCTAGCTTTATATAAACTTAGCCGGCCCAACCTTAAATAAAGGTTGACAATATCCCTTACATATCTCAGAATTATGTGCTTTTTATGTGCGCCATGGAAATAGAAAAAACTAAAGATTTTGTACTTTTTTAGTAATTAAAAAAAAATGTTATGTGCTGGACCTGCTAGGTTTATATAAAGCTAGCGAGCCCACAACATTAAAAAAAAATAACTAAAAAAGTTAAAAATTTTTATCTTTATATTTCCATGGACCACATAAACAGCACATAATTCTGAGGTATTTAAGGGATATTGTCAACCTTTATTTAAGGTTGGGCCTGCTAGTTTATATAAAGCTAGCAAGCCCACAACATTAAAAAAAAAATAACTAGAAAAGTTAAAAATTTTTATCTTTTTTTTATATTTTTATGGAGCACATAATTCTGAGATATTTAATGGATATTTTTAACCTTTATTTATTTAAGCAAGAATGTCGCCATATGCAAGTTTGTGTGGGATGGCCTTAAACAACTAAAGGCCAATCCATACTACCCACCAAAAAACTTTTTATATTTTTGGCAAAAATGAATCAATGTACAAAAGTAAAAGGATATATTTTTTGACTTGCTGCCTGTTCTACTCTAATGGAAGATAGATGCAAGATACAATGTGAATGCAACTTAATGTAAGCACTAGAAGTTTCAGTGTTTGCATGAAAAACTTATCGGTGTGGAACTTCCTATAAGTTGAAAATGCCATTAGGTTAAAGCAACTAGGGTTGCAATTCAAATTGGACTCAGGTTTACCTAGTTTAATTTAAAAAGTTTATTCCAAATTTATGAGGTAGTACTTTTTTAATAAAGATTTTTTATTTACTTACTTCATGCCATGGTACATCTAAGATGGTAACTTAAGGCCTAAAATATTTTAGGATAAACGTTTTTGTTTCTCGGATTTTTTTCTGGGTTTTTGACATTTCTAAGCAATAATTTTCCCCAAATTTTGTAGTTTTCTTTCCAAAACTTCACTTTTTTCAAGTTTTCACTGTTTTTTTAGCGTTTTAAAAAAAAAGTGCTGCCAAAAAATATGTTTTCTCTGTAAAAATGAAAAATATTCAAGAATTTTGAAGAGAGAAGGTATTATTTAAAAAAGTATTTTAGAGAAAGATAATTTAACGCAATTTGTTCATAAAAATTTAGAATTTTTTGTTTTGTCATCTGTATGTCATCTTGAGCGGTTTCGTGCATATGATTTTTATTTTAACATTTTTATTAAAAAAAAAGGTAATAATTGTAATTGTTTAAAGCGTAAAGTGTGTAAGACATAAGGTAGTATTATTTTGTTTTAATCAAAGTTCTTTACAGTCTCTAAAATTGCCAAACAACGTGTCCTACTTTAAAGTATTTAATGGTAAAGCCCTGATGACCCTTAAAATAATTTAGTTAAATACACATAGGACACGTTTTTTGCTAAATTTAATGATTGTAAAGAACTTTGATTGAAAGAAATTAATACCACCTTATGTCTCACACACTTTATGCTTTAAAAATTACAATTTTTGCTGTTTTTTTGTATAAAAATGACAAAATTAAAATCATATGCACGACACCACTCAAGATGACAGACATATGACATAACAGATATTTTTAGTAAACAATTGCCTTAAATTATTTTCATCTTTCTCTAAAATACTTTTTATATCCTGTTGTTTCCCTTCAACAACCTTAAATATTTTTGAACTTCACTAAATTATCTCTCCATCTACCTTTAAAATTCTGCCCTATCTCTAAATATTTTTCATTTTAACAGAGAAAAAATGTTTTTTGGCAGTACTTTTTTTGAACGTTTAAAAAACAGTGAAAACTTTTTCAAAATTGTAGTGTTTTATTCTAAAAATTGAAAGTTGCAAAAGAAAGCTTTCAAATGTGACCAAAATCATGACATAAAAACGTGAAAAACATAGTAAAAATTGCTTAAGCAAAAACGATACCCCTTAAATTATGCTAAAATATTTTAAGCCTTAAATTACCATCATGGCTTGACCATTAGCACATCTAGAAATATTTTAAGAGATATTTACAAAAGTATTTTATGCTTCATTATGGCCGTACCATTAGACATATGTTAAATTAATTAAAGAAAACAGTCAAAAAACAAAAATCAGTTAAAAGTAATGTGGATTGTGGGTTTTGTTTTATTTTTATCCCGACAAAATTTATAATATCAAAACAACCATGAAACAACCCAATTCACAGGAAGTCTCAACTTTCTGTGGCTCCCAAAAGTATCATGCTTGTATTCACCAACGAAAACATTTCCCGATTAGGCTTTACTCATGATTAAATACTAATCGGTGTTTAGAATGTGGTGTTTTATATTGAAACTTTTTTGCTAAGATTCATTTCAAAATCTGATTTAGGGTTGTGGTATCGATACCCGATGCTATGAGATTATCGATATATCGGTTTAAAAAATATCGATATTTTGTGCAGTACGTTAGCTTATATATTTAAGGTATCGATCTAATATCGTATCGCGCTAGGATTACTAGAAATAAACGTTCTCAAAATAAATATGTAGTGGACATTATTTTCGATGGGTGACATCGTTCTTTGTATTTAATCAAATTTATTAGGAACTTTATTTAAGGATTTTTATGATTTCTAACAACTGTCGGAAGGGCTTCAATTTCTTTGCATTCCTACCTCGACACTTTTGTTTATGCGGTAAACGGTATCGTATAAATTCAGTAGACAAATAAAATACCCTGATTAGTGTTAATCATGATTAGAGCTTAATAGGAGAATTTTCACGTTGGTGGATATGGTCATCAGTCTTTGTATTTGACTGTAGCTTTCAATTTTGGTCCTTAACGTGAAGTCCTCATTTGCTCGGATGCTTGAATTTTTTCTTTTTCTTCTTGATTTTTATATTATAATAAATAATAGTACCACTCGTGGCATATCAGTCAAAGCGTTCTTGTTTCTCACTTCATTAGTCATTACGACCAGGCCTTCAATATCTAATGGAGAATCCAGACAGACACCTACAGACCTGTTTCATCCTTATTAGGAATCGTCAGGGGAGTTTACCTGGCCAGTTCAAGCTACATAATCAACCATGCACACTTCTCAAATTTAAAACAAAAAGTTCGTAATCCGCGCAGACATGGCACCTGTGTGTGCCACTTGTCGAATAAAGTGACAAACAAAATCATCAAAATTGAAATCATCATCAAATAAAAAAATAATTATGGCAAGTTTCACATACAAAATGAACAAAAAATACAAATAAATATTTGGTATAGCCTGCTTAAGTTTATATTTTCATGGTAGTATGTAGCAGTTTACAATAAATTAATTTAAATTAGTAAAATAGTAAAAGTAGTTCACACATTAAAAAAAAAAAAGAATAACATTTTAACATCTAATAATAAAATTAAAATTAGTTTAAGAGGGCATTACTGACAGACAAAACGTGAATAAAAAAATTATTAGATATAGGTAATAAGGCAAATAACATTATGTGTTTTGGTAAAATTACGTAAGTTATAAAACACAACAAAACAACAAAGACAAGTAAAAATTTCCAATTACAGTAACCAGATATAAGAGGCTATAAGACATGGACTTTTCCACAACAATAACACAGCAATTTAGATCAGACAGTTGTACCAGTCTCTATGATTTTATTGATTTCATCCATATTAAGGTTTAGAAGCCAGTTTTGAATTTGTTTTTTGCGGTTTTTGCTGCTTGTGTTGTTTTTGACGTAATTTGGAGATATATTGTAGCGAGGCGAGGGATGCATGATATTTTGTCCCTTTTATTTTAAATAATTGCTCGTGTAGTAATAAGTTGGTTTTTATTTTGAGTTGAATAATTATGTTTAATTGGTTGTAGTTCATGTTCATAATAGACACTTAAAGTTAATTTTCAGGTTTATCAGCATGCGTATCCTTATATCTATCAAGTCGACCAATCAAGCAGGTGAACTTTTAAAATCATGGCGAATGCGTGACAGCTCCAGCTGATTAAATGCACGAAAAACTTCGTTAGGTACGATAAGGGATTCATCATACGAAATGATGTTTTGACGCATTTGATCAGCTGTAGCTGTCACGCATTAGTTTAAGAGTACACCTGCTCGATAAGTCGACTCGCTAGAGATAAGGATACGAATGTAGATAGACCCGAAATTTAACTTTAAGTGTCTAATAACCCTTCCACAAAGATGTGTTTTACTCGAAGGATACGTTCTTTTTTGCAGATATTGTAGAGTTCGTCACTAGGAAAGCGTATATCTTTTTTAAAAATAGTTTTTAATATAATTTTTTGAATTATTTCAAGTGGTTCTATTATTGTTTTTGAGGCGGGATCAGCACAAGAAAGTATACCATACTTAATATTCGATTTTATTAGTCCATTATAGATTATAATTTGTTGTTTTTGTCTCAAAAAATGTATTGTCCTTTTGAATGCTGACAACATATATCAACACTTTTGTAGGATAGAATTAATATGTTTTCGCCCTGTTAAGTGCGGATCCAGAAGAACACCGATATATTTTGTCGAGTCTGTTCTTTGTATTTCAAAATGTTGTTTTTTATTTTAATTTTAGCAAATGTTGAAAGGGCAAAATACTTATGGGCATAAATTTAGTTTTTTCCGTATTCATTGTTAAATAGTTATTTTCGAACCAGCTCTTTTTCAAGATATTCTGAAGCATTATCTTGAACTTCTACCCAAGTATCACCAGTAATTACAAGCCCAGAGTCATCCGTGAAGGCCATAAGTTCAAGTAGGGGTTCTAATAAGTCGTTGAGATAGATAATAAATAGTATTTGAGCAATGATCGTTCCCTGGGGCAAACCCCAAGATACAGATCTGCTCTCACTTTTTACCTTACCTAGAGTAACGCTCTGCTCACGATCACTCAAATAATCTTGCATTAATGCTAATGGTATTCCGCGAAAGCCAATACTTATTTAACTTTTCTGAAAGAATTTTCTGACAAATACTATCGAAAGCTTTTGCAGGTTAATGCAGGTTTTTTACTGTCTATGGAACTGTATAACTTTTTGGTTAAAGTTGAGATGGCTTATTCCTTATCTACATCCAAACTGTTTTGGTGATAGTATTTCATACTTGTTTAGATATTTGACTATTCTAGTTTTTAAGGATTTGTCAACAATTTCTGATAGGTTAGAAATTAAAGATATAGGTCTATAATTTTTTTTTTCTAATTTATTGCCTGCTTTAAATATAGGTGTTATTTTAGCCATTTTAAAGTGTTTTGGGTATACACACGTTTCAAAAATTTTGTTGAGAAGATAGGATAAGATGTTAAGCCATCGTGGGCCGGTGATTTGCCATTTTTAAGTTCTTTTATATAGTAAGAAATTTCACTCACGTTGACCCCAGTCAGGAAACAGCTATTTTCGATATATTTGCTGTTATTTTTTTTGTTTTTTTTTAATTTCTTTTTAAAATGCAGAATAAATTGCTTTATGAGTAAGCGTAGAAATACTTATGAAAATAAACTGAAATAACTTTATTCTTGACGGCTTGTCAAATAACTATAACCACAAAGGTTGTTATTTTTGTATGCTGTCCAAAAACTCCCTAATAGTTGGTACTTTTCTGTTATAGCAAAAAAATATATAGTGTTTAAAAAAATGGCAACGTGTTTTTTAAAATGCCTAAAATTGTAATTGTCACAAAATGTCATTTTTTGACATTTAGAAAAAGAACTCTTATTGTTAGCATCTGTAGAGTGTCCTTGTCAACAAAATTGGCGAAAAGATCCGGTTAATTTAAATTATTAGCAATTTTTATTTAATGCAAGAAGTTGGAATACGAAAAAACCCATAGTTTTTTTATTTCTTAATAGAATCAAATGATACATCGGTTTACAGACAATAGATAGAAGTTTTTTGTAGTTGTAGCAAAAAAATATACAAAGTGTCTCAAAAAAAACCCAACGGATTTTTAACATGCATAAAACTTTTGGACATTCGCCATTTTCAATTTTTGATTAATGTAATTTTTTGACATATTTGCAAAAAGTCTATTTCATTATCTTTCCAAAACTTTTATTTTACATATTTACACCTGTGGGGGGTACTAAATTTTAAAACCAATTTTCAAAAAACACTTACCCATACAGAAAAGACACAAGGTTATTGATTATTTTGTATTATTATTGCAAATATCATTGAAAAATAGCTTTTTTTTCTAAAAATATACCATATTTTAGGAGAAAATGCCCTAAAACTAATTTTTTTTGACAGGCTTGAAAATGGCATATGGTGAATACGCCAAAAATTTGGGACATAATAGCTTCATCATCTGTGTTTGAGGTTATAAAGTTGGTGATTTTTTAGACCACCTCTGGGGGGTGGTTTAAATTTATAGCCCCAGAAAGGATTGTTTTGTGGCAATTGGTAATAAGTTCGTTTAAAATTTCCCTAAGTAACCGTATTTACAAGAAGTAATTTACCCTATTTAATATCCCAAGTTGTTTAATAATCAATAAATCACCTCCAATTTTATCCAGAAAAACGCCATATTTTCAACCCGTTTCCAGCACAAAAAATATATTTATGAGGGCACTACGAGGCAAAACAAATATAAGTGAAGGTCATTGATTATGCACGAAAAATATACCAAACAAAAATAACTATATTAATTTACACACTGAAAGTAAAATATTGAGGTTATCTAAAAGCTCAGTCAAAAGAACTTTCCTTACTCAAAGCCCACTCATTTTAAAGCTATAGCTTTCATCAGTAGAGGTTGGTGCAAGCCAAGGTGCAAGCAGAGGTAAAAGATCCGAACTCGCTGTTTGTGATTGAACGCAGCGCTAATATTTTTAAACTGACATTTCGACAGTGACAGGAATGTAAAAAAGACTTGCATTTAAGATTTTCAATAAATTTCATAAATAAAAACACCTTTTAAATAAATAAAAAATTAATCTACTTCTTTTTTTATTATCACCCATCTAAATCGTTTTGTGACATCAAGTATTAATTGGAAAAATGAATTATCAAGGGTAAGTTTTAATTAGAGTGACATATAACCTCAATTTTAATTTGTTCTACAGAGTGTTTACTATTTAAACCCCGCCTTGGTTTCAATTTTTAAATTTTCTTTTCTTCTAAATTGAAACTTTGTTCTTAAATCCAACAAAAGATTGTGTGAAGATGATTATTCAATAAACAAATTTATTAAAATTCTTCTTATAATTCAAACTGTGTCCAATACTCAAGGAGGGTTGGTTTAAAATGCTTAAAACCAAAAATTTCACTTAAACTTAGGACCGTTCTAAAGTAGACTAAACCCTTTTAGTTTGGTTGCTGTTTACTTAGACTCTTTATTCCATTTAAACATTGGTCAGAAAAGTATTTACGATTAAAAACACCAATCCTTAGGTATGTCAAATTATCTTCAACTATGATGATATTTGGTTGCTTTCCTGTGAGCAAGCCTTACTTCAAATTTAAGGGATTTTTTGGCTATTTTTATTGTTAAAAATTATGAGATACACTTTTTTTTTGTTGAAGAAAATGACAAAAACACTGACCCATAGTTTTTTCAAGTATAAGAACAGCTTAAAAAATATATTTAACTAGTGGTTAGGTTCTATGTATAAAAATAAACCCTTTGAGAAACCAGACATCCATTTGTATTCATTTTTAGCACGGGGATCGTCAGATATTAAGGGCTGGTTAGGGCCCCCTAAATTCAGTGCTTTAGACGACTTCCATCCATTACAGAGCAAATCATGTCGTTCTTTGGTTTTTACCTCAGATGGAAGCTTGCTGTCCTGTGTTACTGGAAATAGGTAAAAAAAACTGAGCAAAACTATTTTTTAATTTTTATTATTTTGTGTCAGTTTTTTGTCCAGTTTTTGTATAATTGTCAAATTTTTATTGATTATTTTAGTCTTTCTCTATTCTGTACAGAAAACTGGCAAAAAGTATTTACCATTGAGAACACCAAGGCTTATTATGTAACATTTTCCCCAAAGAACACTTATTTGATGACATGGGAAACTTTCACTGTGAGCAAGGAAAAACCAGAAGGAACTCCAAACTTAAAGATCTACAGTACAGTAGATGGAAAACTGGTTAAAAGTTTCACTCAGAAGAAACAAGTTAATTGGTATGCTCCTAATGTTACAATATTGTTTTTCTTTTCTTCCATATATTATTTGATCTACTAAATCTTAAAAAATCTGCCAGTTTTAGTTTTACTTTATTTCCTGATAATACCACAATCTGGGTAACTTTTAAGTTTTCCTGAATACCCATTTTAACTTAAAAAATAATAAAGAAATTTATTTTGCTAAAAACATTAAATTTCGTGGTTTAAATATAAGTAATTGTACTTATTTTACATATTGGTCTAATTTTCTAGGGAACCACAATTCAGCCATGACGAAAAATTATGTACTAGACTAGTAAACACAGACATAGTTTTTTATGAAGATTCAAATTTTGACAGAATCGTGACCAGAGTAAACTGCTGCAAAATTGCATCTTATAAATTGTCTCCAAATGTTGGAACCTATTTTTTTATATGCATGACTCCAGGAGCAAAAGGGCAGCCATCATTTGTTAGGTAAATACCAACCACAAAAATCATATGTAATGACAAAATCTGGTCTACCAACACATTTTTACTGCAAGTTATTTAAGTATTAGTGAAATTTTTATTAAAAAGGTATAATATTTTGTTTTAAAGCTATTGCTTATTTTTTTAAGCTCAAAAACTACGCATTTTCCTCATCTAGTGGGGCAAGTGCATAAACCAATATATATTCTTATATTTTCCCGTACACATTTAAAAGGGTTCACCTGGATTTTTTCAAAGACTGTAAAGAATTGGAGAAAATGCTGAAACACGTCGATTTTGTTTGTAAGGAGGAGACTTTTTGGCTATCCTGAAATTTTTGTAGCGCGCATCCCCTTTGAAGGGTAAATTTTACCCCTATATTTTGAATAGGGAAAGTGGGTCGAGTGATACCTTGTTTTGAAGGTCTCCTGAATGTCTTGACAATCGTGTAAAAATTTCGAAAATCTATCGATTCGTTTTTGAGATATTTACTTTCAAAGTAAGTTCAAATTGTACAGGTAAATTTCACCTCTCGTAAGAACTTATTCTAGGAGAAAAAACACAATGGTAAAATGTACTATTAACAAAAGTCGACGTATCCGAGGATTTCTAAAAAAAAAGATATCTTTAAAATAATATTTTTGCATTTGTCCATGCAACTGTGAAAGTGAATATCTCAAAAACTAATAGATATATTTGAGAAATTTTTACACGATTGTCAAGACATTCAGGAGACCTTCAAAACAAGGTATCACTCGAACCACTTTCCCTATTCAAAATATAGGGGTAAAGTTTACCCCTCAAAGGGAATGCGCGCTACAAAAATTTAAAGATAGCCAGAAAGTATCCCCCTTACTATCAATATCGACGTGTTTCAGCATTTTCTCCAATTCTTTACAGTTTTTGAAAAAATCCAGGTGAACCCTTTTAAATGGCCAACCCTGTATATAATGGGGCAAATGCATTTTTTTTGAAGCTCTTGCAACCAAAAGCTTTTTGAAAAATTCTTTATTATGAAAAAAGTTACAGAATATTAAACAAAACGCATCAAACTAAGCCGTTTTTGCAAAGAAATTTATTTTTCTCCATGAATGAAATAATTCAGCGGGATGAACGCGATTGCCCCACTTGACCCTACTAACAGTTTCTCTTACGCATTTAAACTGAAGTTTTTTATAAATATTTCTAGGGAGCTCTGAAATAGATCAATAACTACTTATTTTAGATTATTCAAGTATCCCAACCTAGAGTTTACACAGGCGATTGCCAACAAAAGTTTTTTCCAAGCGGACAAGGTGGAAGTGCTGTGGAACTCTAAAGGAAACAACGCTCTGCTGCTAACTTCGACCGAAGTCGATAAGACTGGCGGCTCTTACTATGGCAAACAGGGTTTGCATTTTATGTCTTTAAAAGGGGAAACTTCCATGATTGCTCTCAGTAAGTTTAATTTTACGTCTTTTGCTTCTTTGGCACATAGCTAATTTCGTTTACTATCAAAAATTTTGTGCTCCTAGCATTTTTTTTAAAGGAGCTTTTATATAAACCTATTAAACCCATTATTATAAAATTAAAAAAATGTTTTCCTCAACTATGTTCTCTTTATTTTATTTTATTTTCCAAGAAAAAGATTTTGGGGTTGAGGAATCCACAAGAGCAAAAAATTTTTAAAGGTGGATGAAATTAGCACATAAATTTGGAATATATTTTTTTTATTTTATTAAAAAAAACGTAAAAAATAATATTTTTTTTGCAAAAAGAGCACATAAAAAGCACTTAATTTTTGGATATTTATATTTGACTAATATTTATGTTAGCTATGGGCTTGCTACATTTATGTAAAACTAACAATAAAAATTATTAAAAACCGAGTTTACCATACTTGAAAAAAAAAGTTGAATAGACCAGCAATTTAAAAACCTGAAAAAATAATTTGCTTTTTAAATTCAGGTAAGGAAGGTCCAGTCTATAGTGTCCAGTGGTCGCCCCGGAACGACGAGTTCTGCGTCGTCTATGGCTTCACGCCTGCCAAAGCTACAATTTTTAATCTTAAAGCCGAACCTATCTTTGAATTGGGAACAGGAGCCAAAAATTCGGTTTACTACAATCCTTTTGGCAACATTTTGTTGCTGGGAGGGTTTGGTAACTTGCAGGGACAGGTGGAGACGTGGGACGCTATAAATAAGAAAAAAATTGGTAAGTTGGCAAGCCACCAATCGGTTGAGTGTGTCTATTGGTTCCAATTATCTTAAATTAAGCAAGGCGCGACGGGGTTTTGTAATGATTTATTTAAATTGGGAACGGAAGCCAAATATTTTTTCAAGATTTTGTTACTGGGAATAGGTAACTTGCAGGGGTACTACAATATTTTTTGCAAGATTTGGGTGCTGGGACTTGGTAACTTGCACAGAAATAGGAAAAAATCTAATAAGTTATCAAGCCATCAATATCAACATCCCTTATATTTTATACTAAGCAACGCTCGACGAGGTTAGCAAATAAATGAATATTTAAATTGGCAACATAGTCGCGATTCTTCAGAAACGGCAGAAAATCTCACCCGTCAGAATTCTGGAAAGTGGCGATTTTTACTTATTGCCTTATTTGAAATAAAAACACAGCGTCCTTAATATTTATCCTAACATTGTAAAAGAAACTGCGTAATTTTTTGAATAACATTTTGTAATTTAGTATTTTAAAGATATTTTGCAGGTTTAGTTTTACGGCGGAGCTAAATTGCTACTACGCGTACCAATAAACGTCAAAAAGTGTCGAAAATTCTCACCATGTAAAAGGAAAGACAGAATTTGTGTGACTTTTCTGAACAGTGACAGCTACATATTGCATGGCTATCTATGGTTTTGTATGTTAAAAGTTTTAAAGGTTTGTTTACACACAAAAATAAGCTTAATAAAACACATTTTTAAATTAAGAAAAGTGTTTTTCACAAAAACTGCTTACAAAACTTAAAATTGATAGTTTTATTTACTGGAACAGTATTAAAAAACTAAATTTTAAGGTATATTAGCAAATAAGCCCTGACAAACAACTATTTAGTGTAAACTTGTGTTTAAAAATAGTCACATTTTTTGTAAGAGCGAGATTTTCTGACGGTTTTTGAAGAATCGCGACCCATATGCCAAAAATTAAGCTTACTACAATATTTTTTCCTGGGGTTTGGTAACTTGCACACCAATCAATTTCTCATCGGTCGAGTGTGCCTATTGGCTCTAATTATTTTAAACTAAGCAACGCGTGACGGAATTTAGTGGTGATTATTTAAATTGGAAACAGAAGCCAAAAACTAAGGATACTACAATAGTTTTTCAAGATTTTGTTACTGGGGATTGGTAACTTGCAGGGGTACTACATTATTTTTTGCAAGATTTGGTTGCTGGGACTTGGTAACTTGCAGGGAAATAAGTAAAAATCTAATAAGTCATCAAGCTATCAATATCAATATCCCTATGTACTGATTGATCCCAGATATTTTAAACTAAGCAACGCTCGATGAAGTTAGCACATAAATCATTATTTAAATTGGCAACATGTGCTAAAAATTAAGATTACTACAATATTTTTTTCCCGGGTTTTGGTAACTTGCAGGGGCAGGTGGAGACGAAATGCTATGCTATAAATAATAAAAAAATTAAGTTGGCAAGCCACCAATCAATTTCTCATCGGTCTGAGAGGGTTTGGTAATTTGTAGGCAATTTTAAAAGTGTTAATTCAATCTAATCAAGCCGTATATCAGTCGTATTGGCAACAGGTATCTTTATGCTTAAACTAAGCAACGCTCGACGCGGTGTATCTTCAAATAGGAAACGGAAGTTTCAGAAAATTTCCCTCATGATAAGAATTTTTTGGTGGAGCTCATCAAAAAATTATTTATCTTTACAAAATTTTAGCGGGTAACTGAAATACGAGGGATAGTTCAGCAAAAATGTTTGCCACATTTAACTTTTAGCTTTTACAATATGTCTAGCTCAACTTTATCTAGATGGTGAAGTGGATTTTTAAATAAGAAGCAAGAAGAAAAAAATCGGTTTAATAAAATATTTTTGGGAATGGTTCGGTAACTTTTAAAGAGAGTGGATGACGTGGGAGGATATAAATAAAATAAAAATAAAGATTGGTGAGCTAGCAAGTCACTATTATCAACAACTCGTTGATCGAATATGTATCTATTGGTTCCAGATAAATGATTATTTCAATTGGGAACAAGAGGTGGAAAAAATAATAATAAGATTTTTTGCAATATTTGGTTGGTGGGGTTTGGTAACTTGCAGAGACAGAAAGAGGCGCGGGAAATCAACATCTTATTAGTTAGCAAACCACCAATTTAATTCAAAGATAGCTTTATTGTCTGAAGAAAGAATATCTCATTGACAAAGCAGTCCTAAATCTAATAAAACAGTCGAAGTAGTTAATAAACAGTAAACACAAATGACAAGACATTTTAAAAAAGTGTAAGAAAAGGTGAAACAATTAAAAAGCCTTCATATTAAAAATGCTCAGACAAATCCTTAAATACCTACTTTTGTTACTTAAGTAAAAGAGCCGAAAAATTAAATAAAAGTTATTGTGTAAAAAGTTAATTATTTAACACTTATTAATTAAAAATGGACTATTTAGTTCACAGTATAAATATAACAGTACAATATATATAAATAAACAACAAATAATAAAACAAACCTTTACAATCTAATAGTATCCCTATAATATTCAACACAGTCATAATATGGTCTAGTTGCAAGACAGCTACTGACCGTTCTGCTAAAGTTATTAGGTTCCTCAATACTTCTAATTTGTAATGGTAGGTGATTATAGAGTTTAAGACTTTCGTATATAATCGAGTCTTTAGTTAATGTGAGTCTGGGTATTGGTAAGTATTGGTATTGTAAAAGCATGTTGGAGGACTGTCTTGTCGAGCGTTGCTGAGTAGCGTTTTGATGACAATTTTGGGTACTTTTTTTTTATGGATAAGGCAAACAGATTCTAGAGTAAAAAGTGATGTGAGAGTTAGAACCTTATATTTTGTAAATAGGGGTCTACAGTGTTCCCTTGGTCCCGTCTTGTTGAGTATCCGAAGAGCACGATTTTGCATTCTGAACACTGACTCAAAGAGAGTTTCCGAGCAAAACCCCCAGAACGCTATACCATATCTTGCTCGAGATTCGAAAAGGGCATAACACACCATTCTTGGTGAGTGAAATCCGAGCTCTTTGCTCACAACCTTAATGGCAAAACAAGCTGAGGATAATTTGCATCAAGAGTTAGGCCTAGGAATTTAACGAGTGGCTGAGAGTTGATGGTTTAATTATTAAGTCTAATAGTTTTGAGACAACCTAAAGGACAAAATGTTGTTTTTTTAACATTAAAACAAAGAAAGTTGGCGTCGCACCATTCTTTAACTAATTTTAGGTCATTCGTCATGATATTTTCTAGTTTTGACTTATTATCAGACCAGACTATGGTGTTGTCATCAGCAAAGACAAAAAATTTACCCTTAATGTTCAAGGCAAATTGGTCCAAGAACTGAACCTTGAAAAACGCCACTAGAAGTTTCTAGGAACTCGGAAATCGAGTTGTATGCTACCTTTTGATACCTCCCTGAGTTGTAAGAAATAGCCCATTTAAAGTATTGTCTCTGAATCCATATCGTTCCAGCTTGCTCAGCAGTATTCCGTGATCCACGCAATCAAATGATTTGGAGAAATCACAGAACACTGCCGCTACTGAATCCCCATTGTTAATACTAAGGTATACATTCTCTAATAAAGCAAATATCGCGTTGTTTGTCCCTTTCTTTTGTTGAAAACCAAATTGAGAATTTGATATTACATTAAATTTTTGGAAGTGTTCCACTATTCTAGCTTTAGCAATCTCTTCAATTAACTTGGATAAAGATGATAATAAGGCGATAGGCGATAATTGCAGGGGTCGTTTACAACTCCTCCTTTAGGCAATCAGGGAAGTAGCCTTCACGAAAAGAATGATTAATTAATTCAACCAGTATATACAAGGTGGAGTCTGGAAGTTGTTGTAAAATTTTTATCGAAAGTCCGTCACATCCTGAAATCAATATCAACATCTCGTTGGTCGAGTGTGTGTCTTTTGGTCCTAAATATCTTAAGCTAAGCAACGTCCGGCACGGTTGGTAAATGATTATTTAAATTGGGAACAGAAGCCAAAAATTAAGTTTACTACAATATTTTGGGAAACATTTTTACTGGGAGGGTTTGGTAACTTGCAGGCACCAATATCATCATCTCAAAAATCTAGCAGGTGCCAAAAGTTCGCTGTATTACAATCCTTGCGGCTATATTTTGATGCTAAGATTTGGTAACTTGCAGATTTGGGAGGCTATAAAGAAAAAAATTGGTGAGTTAGCAAACCACCAATATCAGCATCTCATTGGTCGAGTGGGTGTCTATTGGTTTCAGATAGCTTAAACTAAGAAACGACAGGCGCGTTTAGTAAATAAATCTGCAAATATAGAACAACTCGGCTTATGACGATGACATACAAAAGTTTCTGCACTTTTATTTTTGTTTTTTTTTTACTTTCAAGGCATTTTCAACGCACCAGATACCACGTTTTTGCAATGGTCGGCAGATGGTGAGCACATCCTAACCGCGACCACTGCTCCGCGATTGAGAACAGCAAACGGTTTTAAAATTTGGCACTTTTCTGGAGCACTTTTGCACGAAAACATCTGGCCGCAAGGGGAAGAGCTCTATGAAGTTTTGTGGAAGGTAAGATAAAACAAATGTTTTATAATATAATTTCTGCGTACTACAAGTTTTCAGAACGACTTTTTTCACAGGAGCGAGACATTTGTTAGGCCGAGGTGTAGGCGAGGTCCATATTTCGAGCAGGTTGTGTGAAAAAAGGTTTCCTAACGGGTTTTTTTTTCTACAACAGCAAAATGAACTCGCAAGTGCTTCATATAGGTACTTCGATTTATAAGGATCTTTTTGGACAGTGTTTTTGACTCTTCGTTATAGTTATTGTTATTTCTGAGACTGGAAGGAAGAATAACTTTATAGTTATCGTTTTTTTTATTTACTTGTTTTCGCAATATTTTTAAAAAACCTATTTATGAAATTGCTAAAGAACCCTGCACAAATTACATTGGAAATGGCTTTCGGCTAAATGTCATAATTTTTTTATATGTTGTAGTACCCGATCAACAAAGCACAAAAATAAGAAAAACGAGATAGGGAGTAGGATTACTTTCTGGGATATGGAGTCTTAAAGTTGAAGTGTTTTAAGGCTATATTTTTGGTTATGGTCCAAGATTTTTTTCGACAACTTTGTTGATTACCCCCAAAATAAAATGATTCATTTCTCTATTTGTCTGAATAAAATACCCTTTCCATCTATGTAAAAATGTTTCTATATGGGTTCCTTGGTACCACCAGAGAAGTCACTAATTTGTAAGTTTTAATAAAGAAAGAAAACGACCGCTTTTTTTTAAAAAATACAATTTTCATTTTCTTTAAAACAAACGGTCAGATTTTAATCGTTTTTACATATGTTAATAAAAATAATATCAGTAAGCTTAAAAAGATTTTTATCTTGAGTGGTGTCATTAATTGGAAAAATGGTAAATACCTTCAATGCTTTTTAATATTTTTGAAATATTGGTAAAATACGAAAAGTGATTTAAAATATATTATGGGTAGGTTATACAAACTTTTTCTGGAAAAATTCGATTCATAAGCTTAATACGAATATGTAGGTACCGATAGGTAGCTATTGATAACTGTATTGGACCAATCAAAGTGCTCGTGTGGTATATGCTTTTAGACTAACTTGGGGTTGCCGGTAACGAATATAATATAAAAAAATCGGTTGTTTACACTGTTTTCCTAATAGAATGCGTAACATTATCCGGCAGCAAATTACACCATTTCTTAAGCAAAAGTTTGACGTTTTCAAGGTCAAGGTGTCATAGCCTACTTTGATTTTTTTATAAATACAAAGCCGCCGCATGCCGCCATATTAAACATACCTTAAGAGATTTAACTTTAACTTTTTGCGCGAAAATGCTTGCGTAAAAACACTTTCCGCACTTAATTAGGAAAAACACTTTACCTTATTCTCCTAGAAAATCACTGGTAGTAACCGGAAAAATTTTATCAAATTCGTTACCGGCGACCCCAAGTTAGCCTAAAAGCATATATCACACGAGCAGTTTGATCAAATACAGGTACCAATGGGTACTAATTGGTAAAAATATATTGGTATTAAGCTTGTGCATTGGATTTGTCCATAAAATCACTTTAAAAATTTTAAAAATATTAAAAAACATTAAAGTTGTCTACCATTTACCACCACTTAAGCTAAAAATGTTTTTAAATTTTTTAAATCTGGCATTTCGTTTTAAACAAAATCAGAATTGTAATTTTTAAAAAAACGGTCGTTTTTTTTCTTTTTTAAGACTTACAAATCAGTGACTTTTCTGGTGGTACCAAAGAAACCATATAAAAATATTTTTATATGGGTGGAAGGGGTGTTTCATTCCAGACAATTAGAAATTCGAATCATTTTATTTCGGCGGTAATCAACAAAGTTGTGGAAAAAAAACTTGAACCATGTCGAAAAATATAGCCTAAAAACACGTCAATTTTAAAGCTCCATATCTCAGAAAGTAATCTCGCTCCCTATTTCGTTTTTTTATTTTTTTTTTTGCCGAAATCCATTTAAAATGTAATTGGAAATGGCTTTACTTTCGATTTGTATTGTGTATGTGTACGTTTAATAAGGGGGACGGGTTTTCAGAGTTTAAAAAGTATTTTTGTCATCTTCATTCCCCCCGAAAACGATTTTTTCAGTAAAACACAAACTCCATCATGCACAGGAAACATTGTCAAAAAAATAATATAAAATAATAAAAACGAATACCACAACGGAAGAGAAACAATAGACACTTAAAGTAAATATTTCAACGCATCAGTATCCGTATACCTAACGCGTTCGAAATGAAGCCAAAGTACACTACATTTTTGACTTGTTTATGCGATGTTTCGAACGATGCCCGCTTTTTTGCAGGGTCTGATGACAGAACTGCTGATTGAAATCATTGCGTACGAAACGAGATTCTGTCATCGCACCCGTCAAAGAAGCAGGCATCGTTCGAAACATGGCATGAGCAAGTCAAAAATGTAGCATATTTTGACTTTGTTTCGAACGCGTTACGTATACCGATACCGATGCGTTGAAATATTTACTTTAAGTGTCTATTAGCAATAGCCCGGCATGCGACGCTCGATATTAGTCACAAAATTATAATAGAGGCAGCTTAAAAGTTTGCATCACATGCAAACACGCCAAAACCTCGGCGGAAAGGAGACGCGAGTGCCGTCGTCATGGCAACCGATTTATTTCGGGAATTTACATTGAAAGCAGCCTGAAAGACACGAGGAAGCTGCTTCGCATTGTGCCTTGACGTTTGTTTTGGCTCGAGAGTTTTCGCATCTCGGACACGCGGTCGTTCCGCTCGATCCTGATGATCGAATAAAAGATACTTACAATTGGAAACGTTATTTTATGAAAGCGGAAGGTTTAATTTTTTCAGAAATATTTAAATGAAAATTATTTAGTCAGACTGCAGGGTTCTTTACTGAAAAGGCCTTCGTCTTCTTTAATTCGAAGAAAATCGGTAAAAAAGTAGGGTTATATGTACCAAAAAAAAATTAGGTTATATTAAGCGTCAACTACAAAAGTGGATTTGATCAAAACGTCTTTCTGCGAACATTCCGTTATCGTTATTAAAAATAAAAATAAGCATAACAATAGCGATAACCTCGCCGTTAAATGTGCTGACCAAAAAGACCCTGTATACTTATACTAAATATACTTTAACTGACCCGATAACCTATTAGAGTTAGAAACTAGTGGCGGTCCCAGCCGTTTGAAAAGGGGTGGGCGGTTTCGATACGAAAAAAACTAGAATAAAAGCATAGCTTTTATGAGGAAGATATAAATATACAAACAAATCTTAGTAACTACGCGGATTTGGCCTCTCCTAGGGGGTGGGGGGATACTCAGATTTTAAGTGTTGTTTTATTTCATACATTTTTATTTTAAAAAATGTTTAAATGCGCCGAAAATTTTTGAGAAAATTATATTAAAAATGAAATTTTTGAGTCAAATTAAATTAAAATCGTCAATATCAACGGTATCATAGCGCCGTAGGCGAACATTTTTAAGAAAATTACACTAAAAAATGCATTTTTTTATTTAAAATTAAACTAAAATTGTAAATATATCAATGGTTTCAAAGCGCAGCAGGCGAAAATTTTTAAGAACATGACACTACAAATGCCATTATTAACACAAAATTAAACGAATACCGTAAATATCAATATCTGCAGGCCAATACCAAAAGTGTTATTGCGCAGCAATTTAGACCCTACTTTTGATTTTGTAAAGGTTTTCGTAAAAAATTTAAATGCAGGGTGGGGGGATAATTACCCCCCTACCCCCCTGAAATCCGCGCTTGAGTAACTGGGTATAATTTTTTCAGTTATAAAAAACATAGATAACAAACAAACCACAAACAAAACCTAATAGGTAAATACTTTTCTTTTTTTGAGGTCTAAAAAGCTTTTTAAGTTGAAACATTACCTTTTGTATTGCAATATCTCAAATATCAGATGCCTTATCTCCAAAAAAAGTTCGTTTTCGGTTTTTTTTTTCGCAAACCGGTCAATGACTCGCTCGATGTCAATTTCAATATATGTCTGTTGGTATGCCGCAACGCTAAGCCCCACAGACGAATTTCCGTCGTAGTTTTTAAGTACTTACGTTTTTAATCTTCTGAGATGGGAGAAGCTTCTTTCTGACAAACATCCAAGAATGTTTTTATCAACGTAAACATATCGTCACACTTGTTCATTGCCTAGAAAACGTTATCATATCATGTTTTGATTTAAGTTTTTGCCTACTTCTGACCAATATTGTTTACAAATACTGATTTCTCCCATTAAAAGTTCAAAAATTTGTGTTTTGGATTAATCAAACAGTTTATAGTATTTGGAAACCACATTAGTTAATTTTACCTTGATTTTGGCTTCATGTTGTATAAAACTTGGTGTGAATATGTTTAGGTCAAAAATTCTTAGAGTCTCGTGAACCTTGATTTTATGTCCGAAATGATTTTCTCTAAAACTTGTTTATAAATTGGAACTTTATAATACTGTTCTTCACTTCTGTATTTCCAATATCGTGGTTTTTGCGGTAAAATATTGTGCACGAATTTTAGAATGGCTTAAAGGGAAGTTCTGCAATTTTTCGTTTTTTTTTCCAAAGGCTTCAGGGTTACCACCAGCATCTTTGTTTTCTACTTTTTTCTGGGGCAAAGGGAGGCGATCGCCCCCTCCCCCAGACCGCCACTGTTAAGAAACCGTAATAAGAAAAATTTAGAGTTTTTGATAAAATTTTGTATGTCAGACGTGCAATATGGCTTATTGCAGCACTTCTGTGGTTACAACGACTCGGTCTACGACCTTCACGTGGCAATATTCCTAACTCATTACCGTATTGAAGTGCATATTTCACTAGTTATATAACTATTATGAAATTTTAGAGTAAGGGATAATTTACATGGCATAAAAAGTTAAATAATAAAATTTGCCACATATGTTTTCTATCGTCAATTTCTAACGACAACAAAGTCAAGTGTCGTCACTTAAAGTTAATTTTCAGTTTTATCAGCAGTCGTATCCTTATCTCTATCGAGTCCACCAATCCAGCAGGTGCACTTTTAAAATCATGGCGAATGCATGACAGCTCCAGCTGATTAAATGCACGAAAACCTCGTTAGGTACGATAAGGGAGTCATAACATTACGTATAATTCTTGATTGGTTGACTCAATAGAGATAAGGATATGACTGCTGATAAAACTGAAAATTGAGTGTCTATTGACTTTTTTTTTAAAAATTTTGTTTAACTGATTGGGGAACTCTTTATTAAAATTACATTTTTTAAAAGAAATTAAATTTAAATATGTTAGTTCTTTTAATATGTTGATTTGGCAATGTTTCACCACAAAAAACCTGGCCAGTCTGTTTGATGAGTACAATTTTTAGTAGTTAGTAGTAGAAAATATAACTTGTTGTAAGGCAAAGAAAATTTAAAGAATAATTTTCCAATATGGACTCTTCCCCGGCTTCTTTAAAACTGTATTCATTAAAATTTCTGCTAATCTTCTCGTTGAAATTTTGCAATTTTATATAGAAAATACACCCGCCTTGACGTCAAGCCATACCACAAAAACAAAATATTTTATCTTATAGGTAGGACATTTTTTAAAGGATATCGTCATAATTTCAGAATTAGTCGCAAATTCTTCTTCTCCTAATCAGAAGGGTTGTGCCTTGGCGTCAAGTTGCGCACCTCCTCTTATAAACCACACAGTGGATTGTCCATAACTTATGATTAGAATTAGAAAGCAGGGATAGTCCACCATACAATCAATTATTTTATTTTAAAAAGAAATGAAAATATCTCGACAACTGTAGCTTTGGAAGATTTGAACCTAACAACATTTGTGGGTAATAATTACGAAACCCAAAATCTGAAAACCGCATATCAATAGCTGCTTTACTTCTAAAGTTATGATTTTTAGTCCACATACCAATATGGTATGGGGGACTATTAAAATCGTGAAATTTTGACTTTTCTTAATTTTATCCAAATGAATTACTAAGGTTCCAAAAGACCTTAGGTTCCAAAAGACCTTAATCGACGAAAAAAAAGTTGTCTGTTGTCTGGAATTTGGTACAAAAATCCTCTATCGGCTGACCATGAACTGATTAACTTTTGTGTAGGGTGGTGGGGGGTTGAAGGGGGGGGAAAGGGGGATAAAATATTTAAACAAATTGTAACTTTGGAACAAAAGCAAGTAGCGATATACGGTTTTCAGATTTGAGTTTCCATTAATATGGACTACAAATTTTGTTATAAAGTCCAAATTCATGGGAGATTTAGTTTCCGAGTTATTTGAAAAAAACCTTAAAATATATTTTAACAAATCATAACTTTAGAAGTAAAGCAGCTTTGATATGCGGTTTTCAGATTTTGGTTTTCGTAAATATTACCCAAATATTTTGTTATAAGGTTCAAATATTTCAAAGCTACAGTTTTCGAGATATTTTCATTTCCTTTCAACATAAAATAATTGATTGTATGGTGGACTATCCGTGCTTTGTAGCACCAATTTTTTTAAATATATTTTAACGTTTTTTCAAATAACTCGAAAACAAAAGCTCCCACGAATTTGGACTTTATAACGAAATTTGCAGTCTATATTCATAGAAACTTAAATCTGAAAACCGTATATCGCTAATTGAATTTGTTCCAAAGTTACAGTTTTTTTAAATATTTTATCCCCCTTTATTCGCTAAATTTCGTTAAAATCGATTAAGGCGTTCTTGAATTATCGTGTGCAGACAGGCAACCGACCGACAGACAACTTTTTTTTTCGTCGATTAAGGTGTTTTGGAACCTTAGTAACTCATTTTTGATAAAATTAAGAAAAGTCAAAATTTCACCATTTCAATAGTTCCATATTGGTATGGTGAACTAAAAATACTTAAAAGAAATATTTCTTTTGTATTTTTTAATTGCTCTAGATTGGCACTTATTTACTAAAGCATCAAATTTATTTAAAACAAAATAATATTCATCCCCAAAAAAACCTCAGTTGACCAAATTTTTTTAATTCAAGTTCTTTCATATCATCCAAAATGTTTAAAAACACCTAATTTTACCCTTTTGATAACTTTTTCGGAGAGCTATTAGCATCGATGGACTAGCTATTAAGCTGATATAAAGATATAAAAAATAGTGTTCCCTGCAGTGGATTTTTAACACAAAAAACTAATTTCTTTTTTGGACCTGTAAATGTAACAAAAAGAAAATATTTTAATTTAATTACAAAGAACCCTGCACAAATTACATTGGAAATGGCTTTCGACTAAATGTCATAATTTTTTTATATGTTGAGGTACTCGATTAACAAAGCACAAAAATTAAGATAGGGAGCAGGATTACTTTATGAGATATGGAGCTTTAAAGTTGACGTGTTTTTTGGCTATATTTTTGGACATGGTCCAATATTTTTTTCTACAACTTTGTTAACGCCGAAATAAAATGATTCGAAGCTCTATTTGTCTGAAATGAAAAGTTCCTTCCACCCATATAATTTTTTTTTATATGGTTTCTTTGGTACCACCAGAAAAGTCACTGATTTGTAAGTTTTAAAAAAGAAAGAAAAGTAACATTTAAAAAAAAATTACAATTCTCATTTTCTTTAAAACAAACGGCCAGATTTTAAAAATTTTTACATTTATTATTAAAAACAATGCCACTTGGCTAAAGAAAAAAATTTTAGCTTGAATGGTACCATAAATGTCAAAAATGGTAGGCGCCTTTAATGTTTTTTAATATTTTAGATATTGGAGACATACGAAAAGTGATTTTAAATATATTATAGGTAGGTCATAAAAACTTTTTATGGACAAATCCAATCCAAAAGCTTAATACCAATATGTTGGTACCAATTAGTACCCATTACTACCTGTATTTGACCAATCAAATTGCTCGTGTGGTATATGCCTTTAGGCTAACTTGGGGTCGCCGGTAACGAATTTGACAACATTTTTTCGGTTACTATTACCGTTTTTCTACGAGAAAAAAAAGTAGGTCAAGTGTTTTTCCTACTTAAGTGCGGAAAAGTGATTTTTACGCATGCATTTGCGTGCAAAAACGACGTCATTTGCTCTCAGATAATTTTACGCATTCTATTGGGAACACAGTGTAAACAACCGGAAAAATGTTATTATATTCGTTACCGGCAAGTCCAAGTTAGCCTAAAAGCATACAACACACGAGCAATTTGATTGGTCAAATATCGGTACCAATGGATACCTATCGGTACCAACATATTCGTATCAAGCTTTTAAATTCAATTTGTTCAGAAAAAGTTTGTATAAACTACCCATAAGTTATTTTAAATTACTTTTCGTATTTCACCAATATTTCAAAAATATTAAAAAGCATTAAAGGTAACTACCATTTTCCTAATTAATGGTACCACTCAAGCAAAAATGATTTTTTTAGCTTACTAGCATTATTTTTATTAACATATGTAAAAACTATTAAAATCTGGCCGTTTGTTTTAAAGATAATAAAAATTTTCACTTTTCTAAATACGGTCATTTTCTTTCGTTTTTAAAATGTCCAAATCAGTGACTTTTCTGGTGGTATCAAAGAATACTTACAGAAATATTTTTACATGGATGGAAAGGATGTTTCATTCAGGACAAATAGAGAAACGAATCGTTTTATTTTGGCGCTAATCAACAAAGTTGTGGGAAAAAAATTCAGACCATGTCCAAAAATATAGCTTTAAAACACGTCAACTTTAAAGCTCCACATCTCAGAAAGTAATCCTGCTCCCTATCTCGTTTTTTTTTTATTTTTGTGCTTTGTTGATCGAGTACTACAACATATAAAAAAAATTATGACATTTAGCCGAAAGCCATTCCCAATGTAATTTGTGCAGGGTTCTTTATAGATAATTTACAGTTAAATCTATAAAAATATTTAAACGATTTTCTTTATCAACTACCCGCATACTAGTGATATTGCCTGACCTACTTCTTAAGAACAGTTACTTCACTTATAATAGGGGTACACCCAAGTTAGGTCAGTTTTAGTTACAACCACTTAATTTAGTTATTTTCTGCGGTTAGGACCGTGTTTACCAGGTTTTTTTCCAACATTAAATTGCAAAAATGTTTGAGATTTACACGACCATATCATTTTTACTTTTAACAACTGGCCTAGTGAGTGTTGTATTTTTCGGATGTTTTTGTCTTAAAAATTCCACCAAAAAGAACGTTTTTTTAACAGTAACTCTGGAATGTGCAATAACTTTACTCCTTGGAGTATTCTATACATACAGTGCAGTTTTTATGTCAAATAATGAAAATCAAAAACCTCCCTTTGTTAACAATATTGATGATATCGCCATTGTGAACACAAGTTTGACTGAAGAAAACACAAATTATTTTGAAATAACGCAAAACGAAGATGTTACCTTAGCTTTACCTGAAGATCAAGAAAATGAAATACCTGATACAAGAAAGATCCACGCAAATAATGATTTTTTAATCAAATACAAGGAATTTATCAAAAATTTAATAGAACAAAAATCTAGGGGACAAAGGATGATCACGGAAAAAAATAATGTTGGAGATCAGGATCCTTGTTTTGTGAAAAATTTTCTAGAAAACGGACTACTATTGTGTTCTTTCTTGCATTGCACTATTTTGCTAACTATTTTGGTTACTTATTCTACTAAAGAGGAACAGAAAGATAATACAGTTAAAGATGGACATATTAAAGCAATGACTAGCAAATCTGATACACAACTATTTGAAAAAGGCGATAGTAATTCGTCTCCAAATTTTGATCATTTCAACGTTAAGAGGGCAAACACATCTCCTTCAAGTCTTTCGATTAATGAAAAAATCGTAACTAAAGAAAATGAATCATTTTTAAAATTTTGGGTGCCGCCAATTGTAGAAAGTATTTCGATTATTGTATTTCTAATAATTCTATTAGGCATATTGGGCATAAATGAGGACAAGACTTCAAATACTACAACATTGCATGATTTAAACTTCAATATGACCTCATTGGAATCAAATTTACCGTTTCTTTACGATACTGGAAATAAAATAGCCCAAGAAGAGATTGACTATGTTGTGAAACATATTTATTCTGTAGTGGATTTAAGTAAAGAATCACAAAAAAATGACCAGCACTCAGAGATTAACGAATTTTTATCATACATTAGAAGCAGAAACGGTAGTGACAATAATGCTTGTCCTAATCAGAATAACACGTATTTAAAACTATACAAATTTATTGGTTTTATAATATCATATGTTTTAGTAATAATGTATGTAACTTTAAAAGGTCCAAATAAGTGTAATCAAAAACTAGCCGTTATTTTTTCAGTAATGTGGCTTCCAGCTATTTTTGACGTATCTTATAAATCCTTCATAGAAAATAAACAACCTGACATAGTTTCTGGGTTATTTCTATTGCTGGGAAATGGAAATGTACTATTTAATTCAATGATAATGTATGGAAGATTTTTTAAATATAATAAGAATGACATTTCTGTAAAGCCAGATACTGCGTAAGCTCTGTGCTGAAAATTGTTGTAATTTTTATTTATACAGGGTCTAAACGATCGCTTTGCAAACTTTCTAATGGCTGCGGTTGATAGGAAATTAGAAATTAAAAAATAAGAAAAAAAGTTGAAATAGTATAGGAGTCAAAACTTCTTTGTTTTGTAATCCAAATTGGACTTTATTATTTTAGATTTATAAGCTCTCATAAAAATCTTTACCTACTCGTGTGCGGTAAAGTACACTTGCCGGTGACTACGTTTATTTCAAAAAATTAAAACAGATATTTATATTTCTTTTTTGAGAATTTTGAGGCTTGTAGGTAAGATCGTGTACCTAACACATGCGTAAAGTGTCTTTACCGCTCTTGCCGGCTTAACCGAACTCGCTTCGCTTCGTTCGGCCAACTGCCGTCGCGGGCGGCAAAGTACCACTTTTCGCAACTTGTTAGGTAAATAACTATTTCAAAATAAATACGACTGTTTTTTTTTTAATTTTTACACCAATTTTTTTTTGGTAAATTGTTTTTAGATTCGATCATTACATTTACTATGACGTGTGACTCAAATCTTCGTTTTTTTCTCGTGTTTTTTAAACACAATAAAAAAATGCGCATTTTGGGAGCCTTTATCCCGACGAATATAAAGTATTTTTGACTTCTAAATTTTTTTTTCTATTCTATTAATATTTTTTTACTTTTGCGTCCCTATTTAGCCATTACACGGTTTGTCATAATATAAAATACATACATTTTACTGGGCTAATAATACTTAAAAATTGTAAACCAAATATATTTTGAAAATAAATAAATTTATTATATTATATCACGCATTATTTATTATATTATATCACACATTATGTTATTTCTTAAAAAGGGCTAAAGTTTGTAGCCCGACCGGTGGAGGTGCTACAATTCGTCAAGAGTAAAAGGACACTTTAGGAAAAGAAAAACTAAAAAATAATGAAAATGACGTGTGACTCAAATCTTCTCTCTCAAAGAGGCGTTCAACAAGGTCTCTTGGAGCTCTCCTTTTTTGTTTGGCCATTCAACCTCTTTTTTTCTACCCTGAACTCTGAAGTTAACCTATGGTATCTAGATGATGGAACTCTTGCAGGTGATCCCGATAATGTTTTAGATAACTTTAAAAAATTATTATCTTTTAGCAAAGAACCTGGTCTACATTTAAATTTTGACAAATTCGAGTTATCTGTAATGTCCCAAGTTCATTCCTCGACAGTAACTTCTAAATTTTTAAATTTTGCTCCAAATCTATTAGAAACACCTTTAAATGAGTTTAATTTACTTGGTTGCAGTTATTCACCCTCTGCCATTGAATCAAATATAAATAAAAAAGTTAGTGTCTTAAAAAATTTAGGGAACAAGTTAAAGATACTAGATTCTCATATAGCATATTTTTTACTAAAACAATCGTTTGGAATTCCTCGCATGTCTTGTTCACCTTGTTGGAAAATCACTGAAACCCTTTCTTAGTTTGATAACGTCGCTCAAAATATAATCCAAGAAATATCTAATTGCCAAATCTCTTCAAATTCTTGGTTACAATGGGAGGTCCTGGAATCCGAGATAATGTTACTCTTTCAATATCTGCCTTTTTAGGGACAGTGTATGATGTTTCTGACCTTCTTAACACTATTTTACCACCTTACGTCACCGTTTCAATTGACTTAGACTTGAATGTTTTCAAAAATGGATATTTCTGTGCAAGCTTGAAAATCCACTGTCTGAAGAAATTCAAAAACCTTTTAATATCTTCAGCTGAAACCAGCCAAGAAAAAGCATGTCTTCTTGCTCTCCAAGCCCCACAAATTTAGGAAATCTTTTAGACAAAAATACATTTCGTATTTCAACTGCGTTAAGATTAGGTCTGCCTGTGCCTGGAGTGCACACCTGCGTTTGCGGCGAAACAGCAGATATTTATGGCTCTCACGGGC
This sequence comes from Oxystoma pomonae, assembly GCA_963921995.1. Taxonomy (NCBI): domain Eukaryota; kingdom Metazoa; phylum Arthropoda; class Insecta; order Coleoptera; family Brentidae; genus Oxystoma; species Oxystoma pomonae. The sequence goes on along the minus strand of OY998166.1, from coordinate 70,471,484 downwards.
TAAGCTGCAGGAAAAGCGCAGGACGTGTATCTAGACACATGCAGATTAATGACATCCTCAGAAGGGCTCTTGTCGCAATCATGGAAAACGTGCGGATGGGATGACTTTGATCCCATGGAAACACGGTAAATAACTTCTCTGGGATGCAACTTGTTCACACACTTTAGCAAAATCTTATTTAGACAAAACTTCAAAATTATCTGGTGCAGCTTCTACTCTTTCGGAGGACAAGAAACGTAAAAAATATGGTAAATTATTAGATCGCTTTATTTTTGTGCCCTTTGCGGTCGAGACTTATGGGCCTTGGGGTGATGAGGCTAAGAGACTGATCTTAGACATAGCCTCCAAAATATCTTCTGACCAGTCCTTTGGCTTCATAACCCAGAGTTTAAGTCTCGCGATCCAGTGACAGGTGATTGGCACCATCCGGGAGGAGGCAGGGATGGAGGAAATTTTCTGCGTTTAGATTTGTGTGCGTGTGAGAGTGAGTTTATATATATTGTTTTATATAATTTTTTTTAAATTTATTGTTGTCATTTTTCTGATCAAAAATAAAGTAAAAGGGACCTGATGCAAGTTAAAAAAAAATGAAAATTATAAAAATCCACTTAACGGTACTATCTTATAATAAGGCAATGAAAATATCAGTGCAAGATTGTTGACGTTGATTACACACACCATCTAAAACTTTAACGCTAGGGATTAATTAAATTTCTTGAATTACGGATGGATACGTGTAGAGATAAGTAGGTGTCTCGTTATAATTTGATCCCCCCCGGTTAAAAAAAATCGAACCTATTCGATGTTTTTCGCCACTAAGTTAAGGAATTTTTTTTTCAAAAATATGTTAAAACGCACTGCGTAAATTCCTAAAGAAAAAAATTTGTTCGTTTGTCAGTGGTTTTTAAATAAGATAAAAAATTTCCTACCCACACACAGATCCTAACTAGAATCTAAGTACTTATCTGACGTTTCGGCAGAAATTCTACTGCCGTTATCAAAAAGTAGAATTTCTGCCGAAACGTCAGATAAGTACTTAGATTCTAGTTAGGATTTGCGTGTGTAGGCAAATTTTTTATCTTATTTAAAAAACCACCGACAAACGAACAAATTTTTTTCTTTAGGAATTTACGCAGTGCGTTTTAACCTCAGACTAATAACTAAAGAGAGACCAAACATTCCCTATTGAAATCCTCTAATGTTTACAATCCAACACCCTTCTGGACGATTATATGAACAGAAAAGAGATAGAGCAATAAAACGGCAACACTGTCAAAAATTGCTTTTCCCATTACCAGTGGCGGCGTTAATTTTAATTTAAATATATAAATGTGAAAACTAGATATAAGGTAGGGTTGGTCGGATTTTCTTATTCAAAAGAATTAACTGCCAGAACTTGCATAACCACAAAAAATAGATTTATTCAAGGATAAAGTTTAGTTTGAGGAATGTAGGTATTTACGAACAGATCAAAAGTTTACCAAAAAGCACTTGAAATGATTTTTAGGTCATTTATTCAAGATGGCTGTTATATATTTTTTTTAATTGTGCAGTATCCCACAAAACAAAAGTAAAAAAAAATATTTTCATAGCAAAAAAAAACGGTTAATAACCCGTTTTATAACGTTTTTGTCCAAAAAAAAACACACGCTAATAAACGGCTTATTAAGCGTTTTTTTCACTATGATAATAATGTCTCTTTTAGTTTTCTTTAGTGGAATATAAACTTTATTTATCAAATTAAGAGAACTTTTTGTGATGTTAATTATGAAAATTTTAAGGCCAACAAATTTTATTCTTTACACATTGGCTGCATGTTCATTTCTGAATACAGAACACAAGGAAAATTTAAGGAAGAGGTAAAAAATTACTAGTAGTTTTTCAGGAAACAGGAGTCAAAAGGCAAAAAAATAAATAATAAATATTAATGAAAATAAAAATAAGATTGGCTCAGAGTAAATATCTCCAAAACGGTTTTATTCACATTATAGAAAGTACCCAGGTACCCATTAATATACAAAAAATACCTGCCCCAGTACCTGACTATCAGCACATGGTCTTATTGTCTTCTCTTGTTATGTATAAATTATAATAAATAAATATTTTACATGCTGCAAAAGGATCAAAATTATCTGGTACTTTTGTTTCTTAAAAGAGATTAGTATTAGTCTTAGATTTTTGATGTATTAATAGTATAATCATAAGCTTTTTACGCAGTTTTTTACCTCATACTACGCTCATGACTAACGTAAAATGACAGGATCTTTCTTACCTCCGAAATATTAGTTCTGGGCTGGAATATCCGCTTTTATTGCATACCAGGCAATGGTAAACCATTTTGTTGGTCCTCAAAATAGCTTGATACAGTTCTTTTTTCACAAATAGTCACAATAAAATTCAAAAATCACCGAACAACACAAACCCCCGTTAACAACAACGCCGTCAGTTGCAACCAAACATGTCGGCATTTATTCGCGGCTCGTCGAAAAAACGTTGCCGGCTTGTGTTCTTTTTTATAAATCTCGAAATTCTACTTATTAAAAATTAAAAAAAGTTAATTATTGAGACTAAAAATGAGGACTAAGAATTAAGTTATTAGCATAAGAAAAATTATCCTATATAAAAATATGTCAAATAATCAATAATATTATCAAAAGAGCTTCAAGAAGTTTATGAATTGTTTTGTTTCTAGGGAAACCCCGCGGTAAATTGGCAACCATGTATTTTTTGGGAAATAAACATTGTGGCTGGTTGATCGGGGTAATATTGTTTACTGTTATATCTCATTTTTTTTATTAATCTGAGGTTTTAACATATTTTTGAAAAAAAAAAATTCCTTAACTTAGTGGCGAAAAACCCAAAAAAAGTAGTTTCGACATTATGAATCCGCCACAAACATATAGATTTTACTTAGCTTTAATGTCTCCAGAACACATTATGCTATAAAACAGCGATGGCCGATTGAAAAAATATAAAGGGTACACTATTTAAGAATACAAACGTGATGCTGACCCAATTAGCTTTTTTGGCAGAATAAAACCTTGACTTTGATTCCTCGTAAAAAAAAGTTAACAAGGGGTTCCAAATATATTGAGACACCCTGTAAGCCGATACATTATGAAATAGCTTTTTTTTTATCTATTAAAATGACCTTAAGTTGTTTAATTGTTTTCTTTCTCGTCACATTACCTTTTGTTATTATTTTTCAGCCATATCCAAAACTTGCTTTCAAAGAACCACAAACATCTAAAAAAGTCGAAGGAATAGCTCCTAGTCAACCTCAAGCCTCAAAACAGGCCTATAGACCCCCATCGGCCAGAAATCGACCGGAAAATCACGTTAAGTTTAGTTTGTATAATGATGATGAAGCCGCCCATAAAGTAGGTAGGTATAAAGTTACCAACTATATTTTACTTACTATATAAAACTTACCCTAGTCTTGAACTCCACAGTGAAATACAAATTCTGAATCCGTATAAATTGTGTACCCTAGAAGCAATATGTTTTGTACATAATAATACCAACAAATATTATCAGATAAACCATATTTACCGAACTAGGGCAGAACAAAATAGTAATTTCCGCCTAGTAAAATATTCCAATACCCAAAAACAACATTTCTAAGTCTAAATCCAAAAATGCGACCTCCTACCCCTTGTGGAAAAGCCGCCATTTTTATTTTAAGGGATGAATTTGTTTTTTGGATTTTACGACGTTATTACACTTTTTATCGAAAAAAGTGTCATAACTAACTTTACGGAGGATAAAATTCTCTACAAATTTGCATCCATGCAATTTTTCGATATTTGCAATAGTTAATTAACTACAGTTTACACTCCCTTTTTTTCATCGCGATCCAAAAATCGTCTTAACAAAAGTTGTAGCGGTTGAAATTATGAAAATTTTCATAATAACAACTCATCGATCGGACTCACGCAATAGCGCGTCAAAGTCATTAAGTCGCGCGCTGCAGGGCTGTTGATAAAAATTGACGCGCTCGATCGAGCGTAGGTTCGGTTGCTATTTTATTCTGCTTAAAAAATTAATGAATAATTTATCATTCGCATAATTTTTGATCTCAAAATAAGTGCAAATATGCACCTAAAATCCAGTTTTACCAATTTTGCAGAAATTTCTACCATAAATAAAAAAGGCTTAAAATTTTCTGTAACTGCTGCAACTCTGTGAGTTTTGATTATAAAAAAATGATCGGAATAAACTTGTGATGAGAAAGAACTCACAAAAAACTACACAATTATCGATTCGTAATTGTTCAAATTTTGAGCGATTTTTTAACAAGCAAAATAGTTTTTTATTCACACTTACCTTTCGCTCGATAAATGCAGAAACGATCTCGAACTCGTGATGAGTTAAATTCGTCCGTAAAATTGATGTGCAAATATTACTTCCGAATGTTCTAGTTCTTTTGTAATAATTCCGAGAAAAATATGAAATACTGTTATCATGTGAGACACACAAAAAATAGTTATACACTGAGAAAACTGTGTAGTTGCCTCAACTATATGTACATTAACATTTGCGCCAACCATATCTGTGGTTTGTACAACTACATAGATATTACTGGTACAACCATAAATATAGTTTGTACAACCATATCTATGGTTGGTTCAACTATACCTATGGTACGACTATATTTATGGTTGTAAGAACAAATGTTACTATTCGTATCGTTGATGCAACCATGTTTCATTCAATTCAACACTCTCGACAATATAAACAGTCATCAAACGGGATGTAGAAATTACGCATGAAAATACTTTTTTTTACATGAAACCAGATAAATACATAATATACTAATTTTGATATTATTATATTATATTAAATTTGTAGAGAATTTTATCCTCCGTAAAGTTAGTTATGACACTTTTTTCGATAAAAAGTGTATTAACGTCGTAATATCCAAAAAACAAATTCATTCCTTAAAAGCAAAATGGCGGCTTTTCCACAAGGGGTAGGTCGCATTTTTGGATTTAGACTCACCTAACACCCACACAAAATTCCGTCTTTCCCGCTTTGATTGCATAATTCATCACATTTTTCGTCTAATTTGACTGAACTATACAGAATGTATTCTATGTTACTTTATATTTCTGGGAGAGAGAGTAGTGCTGCGGCGATTTAGACGACAATGAGGGGTGCAAGCAAACAGATTAGTAGTCTAGGCATGCGCTATTTCCGAACGGAAGAATGAATTGTTGTGTTACTGCCCATTCCGTCTGTTTCCTTAGTACAGTTATATTTATTTAACTAATGATCTGACATAGCAAAGAATAAAAAAGCTTGATTTGAGTTTCGCAAAATGCAGCTTCTACGATTTAACAATAGACTAAATAGTGCACAACTAAGAATACAAAATTTCTTTAAAATATTATACCTACTTTTTTTAAACACTTACTTTTTCTAGAATTAAAAAAACAAAACGCAACTGTCAAATCATTGCCTCTCAAAATTCACTGTTTTTTAAGGATTTGCCAATGTCTTCATGTTTTGCTTCTGTTTGCGAAAGATGCAATGGACTTTTATGAGTTAAATAAGTACAGGGCCCGTATTCGATGCATATTTTCATATTTTTTACTTACTTCATAAAATGTTCATATTTTTGACAAAAATTGGAAAATATTCATATTTTATTCATAAAGTAGGGTTCACTCCTTTTTGGTCATCAAATTTTTAAGTAATGTTTTAAAGATACCTAATATTTCTTCAGTGAAACTTAAATACCCCTTATTTATTTTGTTTTTTGTTGTTCATTTGGTTCAATAATCCCTTATAATAATTAATATATATGTTAAAGTAACACTTCCCTAGATCAAGAAAATAAATAAAAAACATAGGTCCTTAAATATCTGACTATAATCCGTCAAAACCCAAATCTTTTCGGCATATGTATAAAATTAAATCCAAAAATTTGTTGTAATTGTCTACCCAAATAAATCTGGCTTCCGGGCTGTATCCGGACTTCCAGGTTGTAGCCGTACTTTTTTATGTATGCATACTTTTCCAGGATGTATCCAGTATTTATTAGGCTATATTCGGACTTTTCCAGGGTGTATCCAGACATTTCCAGGGTGTATTCAGACTTTTCCGATGTGTATCCAAGATTTTTCAGAGTGCATCTAGACTTCCAGGGTGTATCCAGAGCTTTCCAGGGTGTATCTTTACAGGTTGTATGCAGACTTTTCCAGGATGTATCCAGACTTCTAGGGTGCATACATGCTTTTCCAAGGTGTATCCAGAGTTTTTCAGGGTATTTCCAAATTTTTTCATGGTGTATCCAGACTTCCAGGTTGTATCCAGATTTTCAGGGTGTATTCGACTTTTCCAGGGTGAATCCGGACTATTCCAGGGTGTATCCAGACGTTTTCAAGGTGTATGCAGACTTTTCCGGGTGTATCCAGACTTCCGAGTATATGCGGGCTTTTTCAAGGTGCATCCAGGATTTTTCATAGTGTGTCCAGAATTTTACAGAGTATACCCGGACTTTTTCAGGGTATTTCCAAAATTTTTCATGGTGTATCCAGACTTCCAGGTTGTATCCAGACTTTCAGGGTGTATTCGACTTTTCCAGGGTGAATCCGGACTATTCCAGGAAGTATCCAGACGTTTTCAAGGTGTATCCAGACTTTTCCGGATGTATCCAGACTTCCGAGTATATGCGGGCTTTTTCAAGGTGCATCCAGGATTTTTCATAGTGTATCCAGAATTTTACAGAGTATACCCGGACTTCCGGGATGTATCCTGGCTTTTTCAGAGTGTATTAAGACGTCCTGGGTAGGATGTATCCAGACTTTTCCGGCGTGTTTTTTAGCGCCAATAAACTAAGGTTTTTATAAGCTTTCCAAGAAAAATAGTTTTATTGTAACATCTCTGGAAAAATTACAAAGAGTTTTTATTAATATTTAAAAAAAAATAAAGAATTAGCGTGAAAGTTGCGTATTTTTTTCATAAAAAAGACAAACTTTTCATATTTTCATAATTTACATTACTATAGTCAAGTAAAGTCTTATAAGTTGTATTGTTGATTCTAGGGTTTATTTTGTTATTTGGTAGCTACTAAAATTAGTCTGTTTTTCTTTCTTCCGTGCGTTTAATTCGTATTTTCTGCTACTTTTAACGTACTGAACCCATTTAAAACAAAAGAAAAATAAAAATACTTTCCATGTAATGTCAAAAATGCGACTTATTAAGACTTTAGTCGATTATAAAGTAAGTTTTTAATAATCCGATTTAAACTGCGGTTGACATATTTATGGAATGGCGGTAGTCCAAAATACCACTTTTTTCCAAAAAATCGCACATTGAGATTTTATGGACTGCTAAAATTTAGTAGCCTAGATCCTTTTAAAGAAAAATCACTTTTTGTTATTAATTTTAGAGATTCAACAATCGAAAGCTGCCTTAAAAAACAAGAAAAAGCGAGAAGCCAAGAAAGCCAAACAAGGAGAAGAAATCAAGGAACAGGCTGAGAAACCATTTGTATCTAATGTCAGCATAAACTTGACAGGGGATCCGGAGCTTGACAAAAAACTTAAAAATATTAAAAAGGTTAGTTTATTAATTCCGATATAAATTGATCTTAAAATGATTTAAGTGTAATAAATTGGTATGAAGGGTCAAAATAATTGTTGAGAAGCCAGCGTCACCAGCAAAACTTTAGATTTTGGGTTCAAAACTAGGGTGGGTCAAAAAAAACTGAGTTTTTCTTGATTTCCCACAACTTAAAAACTATATGTCTAATTTTATGGTTTTAATCATTTTGAAAAGCAAAAACTTAGTAATTTTTAATTGTTTCAATAATATTATTTTTAGAAACTGGATGCAATTGAAAAACTTAAAAAGGAGCAAGCATCTGGAAAAGCACTGGAAAAAAATCAACTGGATAAAATTAATGGAGAAGCCGATTTGCTAAAAGAATTGGAACAATTATCGCTTTGATATTGTGTGCTCTTTTGTTATAACTCTACTTATTTTTTATAATGACTTTATATTTAAAGTTTATTATATAAGAAGATACTGTTTAAAAAGTCTTTATTCAAATTATTAAACTAACCCCATCAATAAAAATACACCTGACGATACGTGTGCCGGGTCATTCATTATCAATGTTACCCCCCTTTTCTCTGTTATAATGCATTTTACAAAAAATAGTTTTTAACAAAAGCTGCATAACTTTTAGTAAACTATAAAATTAAATATGTCAAAATTAAAAAATGTAATTGCATAAATAGAACACCTTGTATATTATTTTATTTTAAATTCTTTTACTTTTGCTGATTTTAACAATGTATAACATTAAATAAATACGGTGACTTTCTGATCAAATCATCAATGTTTTGCATGTATGCAAATCAATAAAGTGTTTACGTTAGCACATACATGTTATGCATTTTTGACATCAGCAAAAGTAATAGAATTTAAAAATAAAATAGTATACAGTTATGCAACTATTTTAAAATGCATAATAACTGGGGAAATGCGACACTAAAGCCAGTGGCGTAGCCAGGGGGGGTGGGGGTTAAAGGGACACAGGGAGAGCTATAGCTCCCCCACTTTTTTCACCTTTTACTTCGGTGCTATGACGTCATTAATTTTTACAATTTTAGTTTAATTCTAAGGAATTTTTATCACCAGGATTCAAAACGTGTAATAAAATGGCATTCTTAGTATAATTTTTCTTAAAATTTTCATCTGCGGCGCATTTATGATTTGGCAACAAATCTATATATATTCTACCGCAACCCACCTTTTCTTGGGATCTAACCCAATCTAGTTTTATTTAAAAAATATTTTACAAAAAACCTAACATCAAAATTTTTTAAAGAATTTTTTGTTTTTTTATCAAAATTTTCATCTGCGGCGCTATACCAATATTAAATTTTGTTACAATTTTGCTTAATTTTAAGCCATTTTTTTGTAAACAACATTTGAATCACATAAAATAGAGTTTTAGTGTAATTTTTATTTTGCCTGCGGCGCATTTAGGGTTAATATTTTTCTTCTGTATACACTAACTCAACACCTATTAAACCGCCCCTCTCCCCTCCCTTCAGTTCAAGAGCTCAAGCAATAGGCACCTACCGAATTTTTAAAAATTTGCCAGTTGATTTTTATTAAATGATGAAACCTCCCCCCAGAGTCGATTTCTGCCTACAACACTGCTGAAGCTACCACTCATGCAGCTCGCTACATCGGTTTGTTTCAATTTCTTATAGCTCACCAAAATCTTTTATAAAAATAGATTATTTTAATGTGTTTATCATGGTGTCCAGACCCTGTGTTCTTACCCAAGTTTATAAAATTATTTAAGAATATTAATGCTATAGTAAACCGTCGAGTAAACCTTCTTTTTTATAATTTTATGAAAAAATAATTCTTTCTCAAAAAAGCGTTCAGCAAGGAGATCCCCTTGGTCCTGTTCTTTTTTTCCTTTGCATCACCTCATATCCTCATTCAAATCACAACTTAATCTTTAGTATCTTGATGATGAGACTATCTTTGATGACTGGAAAATGGTTTTGTAGAATTTTCAGTCGGAAACGAACGAGGATTTTTGAAATCAAATTAACTATTTTAAAAAAATTCCCCTAATATTAAAATTATTTAAAAGGAGGATCTGTGTCCTTTAGGATGTCTCACATTTCTTTTTATATTTAAAAAAATTCTCTTCCGATTCCTAGAATAATCTATTTACTCCGCTTCTCTCCTTGAAAAATCTTGGCGAATCTGTAAATTACCTGTGTTCGAGATATTTCCACTTTATTTAAATAGACATATTTTACATCCTTTAAAAAAATTTTTCATGTGACATACTTGACAAGCAGTATGTTACCCTCAATAAAGCCCTACTCTCTTGTTCCTCCTTATGTTATAACGAAATTAAGAACGAAAATTTATTAACACAGAAACAAGTAAGTAGACTTATTTGTTATTTTTTATTGTAAGTAGTATATTACATAACACGAGAAGAAACTGACAAATTTTACACGAGCGTGAATGTTGTGAACGAGGCGCTAGCCGAGTGAAACAACACACGAGTATAAGAAAGTTACTTTCTGTCGAGTTGTGTACGTTATTTTTCCTACTAACACTGATGAATTGCACTAATTTTTGTAAAAATTGGTCTTTAATTTTGCACAAATCAAATAAAACTGCTTTTCTGCACATGTGTGGAAAAGTATCTTGTAACACGTGCGGAAAAGTACATGGGTGAAATTTAACGTTTTCTATGTGGTCGTAGGAAAAAATGATTTCACATTCACGTCTCGTTCAAAACATAGCATTAGACAAATTAAAAATGTAGTGTCTTTTGGCTTTGTTTTGAACGGGTCAGGTACAGATGCGTTGAAATATTTACTTTAAGCTTTGTATGAACAGCTGTGTCTAATTTTGGTCTTCACGGATTATGTTATTGCAAGAGTGTAAAAAATAAATAACAAATTTAGAACCTGTGGGAATTCACAGAGCTGATGGAAGGCGAGCTAACGGGTTGGCTTTGTTTCCCTGCAAGGGCAAGAAACAATGTAAATATTTATTTATTTCCTTTAGGCTTTTATACAAAAATACAAACTAGACTACACAGCCATTCCAGCATAACGGACGGGACACTTTGCACGATTTTTTTTTTATTTAAAATTAAATATTGCCATTAGGCGCTGCTGTTACCAAAAAATAAATACACTAACTGTACCCGAACAACTAAAATGTAAACTTATTTTTATCTACTTTAATAAAAAGCCTTTTATTATGCATAACGGACGGACCATGCGCAAAATAAAGCATACTGTCAATGTAGTTATATTTGGTGTTATTAGGTTGGCACCTCTAGCTGTGACGCGTGACGGGCGGTATAAATTCAGTTGCTATTCAAACTTCTTCCGTTGTTCTTCCCCCTCTGCAGTAGCCTTTTCCCATGCCGGAGTCAGAACGTAAATTTAATTTTTAAAAAGTATTCTTTATCTTGGCCATCCTTTAATTTTACTGCAAGATTTCGACGTCAAAAGAAGACTGGACTACCGAGGCGTGCCGCCGATGAACATATCGGGGCCAGAATTGGGCGTTTTAGAAGCAGCGGTTTTTAACATACCTACAGGCGACATAAATAACCAATAAAGAACAGATAACGCAATGCGCTCAACTTTTGCCATTAATTGGGGAAGAAGGCATGCGAATTTTTAATACATTTATATTTGAAGACGATGAAATAGATAAACTTAAAACACTTATTCAAAAATTTGATAGTTATCTTTTAACTAAGAAAAACCTAACCTAGCTAACCCATAAATTTTTAAAACCCGATCAAAAACAAAATCAATCCATCATCAATCAATCACAAGAGTTAAAGAGTTTAGCTCTGCAGTGTGAGCTTGGCGATCTAAGAGATAGATTGACTAAAACAGTATTCATTTGTGAGGGTAGGTCGGCGCAGATGAGAGAAGCTATCTGACGACAAAGGTTTTGATGACGTGGTTCAGTTTTGCCTTAATGCTGAAAAATGCAAAGCACACTATGGAGATAATCAATGGGAATGGGAATTGTCACCGCAACTATATAAGCATGAAAAATTTGAAGACGATCGGATGTCGGGAAGTTGGTCAAAATTAAGTTGCAAGATTCCACCTGAACAAACATACATATTTACATAGATTGATTTACATTGATAAAAGCTTGTCAAAAGTCATATTTTACACTTTTGGAATGCTGTTGAAAAATATTGCCTAAAATTAAATTAAAATTGAACCAATGGACGTTAATTCGCCGCAGGAAAAATTTGTCGATATTTAAACCAGAAGATCTTAAAAAATTTGGATCATTTTAGGGGTTGAAACTAGGTTCCGAAATATTTTTAAACCAAAGCAAGGCCCAAAAAAAATAATAAATTAAAATACAGGTTTTGAGGTGAAATATTTATCCAAATCATTTTTCCAGGTGATCTTGTCACATAATCCAGGTTTTCCAGTACCTAGCCTATGAACACTAACTGAGAAAAAAGACATTATTTTGCTAAACGAGGTTTTTTGTAGTTATTATAAAATAATGAAACAGGTGGAAAAATATCTTTTTTCTAAACCCACTAAGTAAAAAACTTCGTTGCCGCCAAAAAAGTTGAATTAAAAAAGAAATTAAATAAATAAATCCAGTTTTGTAGTTAAAGTGGTGGGAAAAGTATACTTAATAAATTAAAGCTCACCTAAATCAAATAAAAAAATAATTATTAAAGTCAGTCGATCTGTTTAAGTTGAGCAAAAACACACATCCAAAAAAATATGCTTCAAACTTATAACCTTTGTCTTGTTAAAAAGTAGAAGACTCCTAAATAAATGCTTCCTTTTTGCTACAATGTTTAACAGTGATTAAAATTAAACCTAGAATATTTAATTTTTACCTTACACTAAAAAACCTGTTGAAAACTTCTGAAGAAAGTCTCCCCCTGCTTTTTATTTAATAGGCTGGGATTTTAAAATCAATTAAAACAATTTCCTTGTGAGCTGAGCAACAAGTTTTGAAATAATCTCTTTGGATTCATTTTTTTGGTCCTTCAGTAATTTATAAATTTTGATTTGATCCAGAACCAGATTGGCCTCGATGTTGAGAATATTAATCTTGTCTCTGATTTCTGTAAGATAGACTCTTTCTTCCAGTGTTAGTAAACTTTCATCTATTAATCCTGGTTCTTCTGGTTCTTCTAGGCGTGTTTTCCTGAAAATAAAGAAGCAAACTGTAGAGCCGAGAATTATCTGAAAACAACAAAATTCACAATGTAGTGCATTCACTAAATTCATGCATTCAGCACTTGTCTAAACACGTGTATTAGAATCAGTTTATTTTAACTGTAAAGGCGGTCTCTGGCAAAAATACAAGTTGTGTTTATTTTGTAGTAGAAATAATCCTAAGACTAGCAGTGTAACTAATTTTTTGATATCTCGATTTTTGATACTTACCCTTTAAACACAAGGTGTATGATACATAGTTTTAAAAAGGATAAACAGATGGTTATGTCTAAGAGTAAGATGACAAAATAGTGATCCAATTTAATTTTTGAAATTAACAGCAATTTCCTTTTGTTGCACCAGTGTGCACTGAGTATATCTCTATCCTTGATTTTGATACAAAAAAACGCTATAAGAATCTCGGTTATTTAAAGTGATATTAAAACAATCAATAAAACCGCTAGTCACACAACTTGTATTTTTGCTAGAGACCTGTCCTAAGAATTATGAATTAAATATGTGCATTAATTTAAGGCCTAAAATATTTTAGCATATTTGAAGCCATAAAAGAATAGAATATAACTTCATTGCCAACAAACTATACAGAAACAGGTTCTACAAAAAAAACAACGTCAAAGGAGAACTATACCAAGTATCCCCCACCATTCAAACAGACCAGATAGGTATAAAGCAGCTTGAAAGTCGAGGCATCCTTTGTTTTACAATTTGTGCTTATATAAATATTTATACATTTCATTTTAGGTATCTCTATTTGGTTTAGTTTACTTACTTACTAATTAATCTATTTTTTTTGTAGTAACTTTTAAATAAAATTGTTATAATTGAGTATTTAACTTTTACCACATTTTACACTGACAGAAAAGAAGAAAACATCTACAAAAAGATATAAGATGAAATTAGTTAAAATTTTTAAAAACAAAGATAAAAAAAATTACAGGACCCTCTCATGCAACTATAAACCTACGAGTCTTTTAAATCTCAGATTGTTCTCTCTCCTGAAATCCACAGGAAGATGTACAAGAAGCTAGAGTGCAACTTGCGATGTTTTTATTAAAACCTCCATAGCTAATTAGAGCTAATTTAGTGCTAATTTTGTTCTGCAAAAAAAGGTTCTGTGAGAAACCAGCAGCGCATGCGATTACAGCCTAATTCAGAAAAAAAAGATACCTACATAATTAGAGCTAATTTAGTGCTCCATAGTTTCATATATTTTTTTAAAAATATATAATACGAAAATGATACTACAAATATTATATTCTAATTTCAATTTCTTATAAAAAAATAATAAATCCCTTGAATCCTTGAAAAACAAAGCGCGCACTGATAGCTTCTGCAGAAGCTAGCAGTGCAAGTGATTGTAAGCAAACGAAACGTAATTTAACTCGCCGATTCGCGGACTGGTGTGAGGAAAACAACTTGATCTTAAATGTTCAAAAAACTGCTTTTGGTAAAACTGAATAGCAAATCTATTCCAAACATTGATAATGTCAAGTTCTTGGGGGTAACAATAAACCCAAATTTAAACTGGGAATATCATAGAATAGAATAGAATAGAATAGATAAAAGCTTTATTGTCCAAAGAAATGATTTCTCCTTGACAAAGCAAGTAATATAGCCACCACTATCCATAAAGGTAACACTGATTATTGTGATATTGTAATTTAATTTTTAATGTCTGTATTGATAAGATGGTTTTTTTCTTGTTAAGGAAACAAGTACGTAAATAACAACCAAAAAACTTTAAAGATCACCCTAAACATCATGTTACCTAACTAAGATTCTGGTCATATTGATTTCAGATAAAAGTTAGATTTATTACCCGTCACATAATAATAATAAAAGATTAAAAAAACACTGTAACGGAACAAGGATACACCCCCATTACTTATTTAATTCAGAATCATTTTACATTTTCCCGCGTTTATTCAAAATCTCTATTCGCGGTGCGTCACATTGTTTAATTCAAGAGGGAGAGGGGGAACTGCCAAGTACTGCTTGCTTTACCGTGCTACCGTGCCTGCTCGTCATTAACCAAAGGTATGCCGATTTATTAATAACAACGAGAGCCCGAAAGAACCTTATGGGTTTCTCGCTCCGAAAAACTTTACGTTTTGGACAAGCACGGCCTGGTCTTTCAAGGCTCTCCATATTAAAATACAAACAAGTTCCAACCTAATCCTCCGTCGGTTTTCTTTTCACTTACCCAAAGAACCCCCTGAGCAAACAGTTTCTCTACAACACATTACCCAACAGGTTAAAAATACCAAGTTATTGTTTAAAAACAGTTTAAATAATTTTTAGAAAAGCTAGTCAAAAAGTAACGTTAAAATAAAGAAATAGATAAATAAAAAACAAAAACTTTAAGGTTTACACTAAATATCTTATTATCTAATGTAAAATTCTAAAAATCTTTTGTCGTATTACTTAGGAAAAAGTCATATTTTAAATTTTTAAAATACAAAAGACTGAAAACTGTACAAAAAAATCGACAAATATTTGACAAAACACATAATTAGGATTTCGCTTGATTAATAAAACGATTTTTAGTCAAATATGTCCTCAAGGAACTCATCTATTGAATAATAGGCTTTTGCTACTAGGAGAGCTTTTAATTAATTACGGAATTTTTTACTAGAAGTAATTTTCTTCAGGTTTAAAGGAAGGTGGTTGGAAATTTTTTTACTCTTGTATATAATTGAGATTTGTACCTGACTAGATTTTGGTATGGGTAAGCGAATGTTATAAGATTGTCGTGTGTTACGTACTGTGTGATAAAATTCATGATTATGCTTTGTGTGCATTAAACATGATGTCTTCAACAGAAACAAGCTTGGCAGTGTTAAAATACCGTGTTTTATAAATAATGATTTACTACAATCTCTAATGTGAGCTTTAAAAATAAATTTTATTGCTCTTTTTTGCAAAATAAATAGCATGTTAAATAATTGCTGCGAGAAGCACCCCCCAAAACATATTCCAGACCTATACACAGACTAATTTGAGAGAACTCTTATTGCATAACAACTTGAAGCTATTCTTTTTGCAAGGTAAAATATTGTGAGTCTCAAATTTTAAAGAGTCTATAAACAAACCTAAAGATTTACTGGTTAATTCTGTAGCGATATACTGAGCACCCAAAGAAACGTCTATTATAGAGCATTTAAAAGTAACTAAGTTGTTTTTAAATATATTAAGTATCAAAAAATTTTTGTGTGTCCATTCTTTAATTTTTCTTAAATCTTCTTTGATAATATTTTCATGATCAGGGAGATTCTTTTCGTCCCTAAAGTTAGCAGTACAAAGTCAGCACTGAAAAGATTTTATGATTGGAATAATTAGTGTTAATAAAGAGCTAATTAAATGCCAAGTCTCAAAATTTTGTGCTCTTGTAGTTTCCGAGATATGACCTGCACTGCTAGCTACTCGTTAAAGATAGCAGTGTACCATGCTAGAATGGTCCAGAAAAGTAGTAGAGTTGTCTAAATGATCCAGAAAATTAAATGCTGCCGTTTCAATAAAAAAAATGTATTTTTTACTTTTTTCTGCATATTTTTTAAAATTAACGTAGTGCACTGATAACTTATGTCGTACACATATTTGAGTTCTCGTGAAAGAAGATGTTGGTGGTTTTTTCGATATTGGAATAAATTAGTGCTATTTAGGTTCTAATTAAATGCATTTAATTACCACCTCCAACGTCTTTGTGCACCAAGTTAATTATCATTTAATTTCCTGGACTATTTAGACCACTCTACCACGTTTCGGGACCATTCTAGCATGGTGCACTGCTATCTTTAAAAGGTAACTAGCAATGCAGGTCATATCTCGGAAACTACAAGAGCACAAAATTTTGTGACTTCGCATTTAATTGGCACTAATTTTTCCAATCATAAAATCTTTGCACTGCTAACTTTAGGGACGTAGATTCTTTTGTCTCCATAGCACAGTTGCATCATCAGAAAATACTTTAAACTTTCCTTTAATGTTTATTATCATTAAATCATTTATATAAATGAAAAACAATAAAGGCCCAAGGACAGATCCTTGCGGAATTCCTGATTCAATTTCAGCAAGTTGAGATCAGAACAGTCGAATGCCTTTGTCAAATCCGAGGCTGCAGTCAACTCCTTTTCATTCAATCCTAAATACAACTCATTTAGAAATGAAAATATAGCATCGTTGGTGCTTTTTGATTTCTTCTAAGAAAGTCAACCTGTTCTGGTGAAAGTAACAGATGTTTACCTAAATAACTTTCTACTTTTACCAACTTTTGGATCACTTTTGGTAAGGTAGGCAGCAAAGAAATGGGTCGATAATTTTCTGGAGCATTCTCTTATATAAAGGAATAACTATTGCTTTCTTGAAACAACTCCGAAATATACCAGCTTGGAAAGAAGCATTTATGCAACTGACCAAAACATTCAGAGCACAGTCTGGTAAATTAGTTTAATATAGATGTGGTCCCAACCTGATGCATTCTTGTTTTTAATTTTATTAAACGTTTGTTTTAATTCAGAAATATTTGTGGGTCCTAGCATAAAGGATTCTTTCATATTTATGTTTTTTAAGTATTCCATAAAGGCATCCTTAGAATTATTATTTTTATATAAAGTGTTTGATATGGAACAATAGAATTGGTTTATTTAATTAAAATTTAAGTTAGATTGAACTGGGTTTTTGTTATTTTTCCCCTAACCTCATTCCCTATGTTCCAACTTTCCTTTTGTTTGAGATTCTAGATTTGTAATATCTATTTTTAAAAACAACAAAATGAATCTCGTGTCCGCAAATAAAAATGAAAGTAAAACTCGTGGCATATCGGACAAAGCGTTTTTGTTTCTCACTTCATTACGACCAGGCCTTCAATGTCTAATGGAGAATCCAGACACCTACAGACCTGTTTCATCCTTATTAGGAATCATCAGGGAGTCATAGGATTATACCTGGCAGTTGAAGCTACACAGTGACCATGCACACCTCTAGAATTTAAAACAAAAAGTTTGTAATCCTTGGGGACGTAGTAACTGTGTGCACCACCTGTCGAATAAACCGAGAAACAAAAACATCAAAATTGAAAAGTGCAAGACACCGTAAATACAGAATCCTGTACCGTTCAGCCGGTTATAAAGTAGAAACCTGTAAAAGTGTAAGGTCACTGTAACATGACTTTTAAAAAGAGGTAACGTTCGCAGCAGCACCGCCCCCAATTGGAGCTTCATACTACGTGGCCCTAATTTTAAGGCATCAGCAAGCAATCGCTCCGGAGGAGGCTTGTTGCGCAGAACTAAAAAGCTAAAATATTTAAAAAACAACAAAATGAATCTCGTGTCCGCAAATAAAAATGAAAGTAAAACTTGTGGCATATCGGACAAAGCGTTTTTGTTTCTCACTTCATTCCGACCAGGCCTCCAATGTCTAATGGAGAATCCAGACACCTACAGACCTGTTTCATCCTTATTAGGAATCATCAGGGAGTCATAGGATTATACCTGGCAGTTGAAGCTACACAGTGACCATGCACACCTCTAGAATTTAAAACAAAAAGTTTGTAATCCTTGGGGACGTAGTAACTGTGTGCGCCACCTGTCGAATAAACCGCGAAACAAAAACATCAAAATTGAAAAGTGCAAGACACCGTAAATACAGAATCCTGTACTGTTCAGCTACCATAGAAGCAAGCAAAGGCTCTATATTTTTAAAAAAAAGTGAGCGCTAAATTTTTTAACGCGTTAGGAAATTAGTGCCTTCATATATTTAAATACTTCTTATAGTTTTAATTTAATAAATTGGATATCAAGAATTTTGGGGTAACTAAATGAGATAGACTTAAAATCTAATGCCTATAGGAGAATTTTCCCGTGGTGTAGTTTTTTTTTTGTTGGTAAAAATGGTATAACTCTGTAGCACTAAATCGCGGACTGTTCTTGTCCAGAGTTAAGAACACAGTTTCCGAAAACTCTGTTAAAAATTATATCGCTGCAAAAATGTTGATGCAGACACAAAGCTTTTTACGGTAGGAGGACAACATGAATTCAAAGATAAAGTTTATCAAACCGATTTCTGGGCCAAAGGAATCAGCTTCAGCAGATTTAACTTTACGCTGGGTAAAAATTAGTACCAGAAACTCAGAATTCTTCATTTGAACGTATAAGGTCTTAACTCTAAACTACTTGAACTTGAAATCTTACTAGATGCTCTTGTTCCTGATATACTCTGCCTTACAGAACACTGGTTTCTCTCACCAGCCGAAATTCAGCAAGTTCACATAAATAACTTTAACCTGGTTAGTTGTTCTACATGATCAAACTTCCAGCGAGGGCGTACAGCCATTTTCGTTAAAAATGGTCTAGATGCAATAAATCAGAATCAAAATCAACATCGATTGATAAAGATTGTTGATCTTTACGTTATTTATCGATTTTAATTCTTTGTATTTAAAGGACATGAAGAGGAAATCAAAATGAGTATTTTAAAGTGGCGTCTGAACTCCTTGACGAAGTGTACACTGCGGAAAAGTCATTGGTTGTCTGTGGGGATTTCTTTTCCATTTCAACAAGGAAGATTCTTCTTCTGTAGCCATGCTTCAAACATTTGCCAGCTATGGCCTCACTAGTGACATTAAAGGAGTAACAAGACTTGCCTCTCAGTACTTGGATGTACTGGTCTGCCATAAGCCTGAAAATAAATTTGGGAAAAAAAGATTTTTTCTCCGACTCAAACATAAACAACTTTAAAGACTTTCTGTGCGATAAACAATGGAAAAGTGTGTATTCAGGCAGGGAGGTCAACCTTAAATATGCCAAATTTGAAAACCTTCTTATATATTATTTTAATATTTCCTTTCCACTCTCCTTCACGAATAAAATTCGAAAAAAACGTCGGGTAATAAATGAAATTAAACAATATTCTGAGAAAATTAAGGACTTATACATAACTGCGAAAAGAAGTAACAGTCAAAGACTTTACCAAAAGTATAAGGTGGAAAAGAAACTCAACATAAAAAATCAATCAACGAAAACCAAATCGCGACTTCCAAAAATAAAGTTAAAGCAGTTTGGAAAATAATTAAAGAAGAAACAAATAAAAATAATTATTCTGAAATAAATATCAAAACTGCCAACAGAGTGGCAACTAAGGACCCCCAAATTATTGCGGACATATTTGGTGCTTCTTTTGACTTTCCTGCAAACCTGATCATCTCCCAGGAAGTTACTTTTGAAAATCCTCAACCGTCAGAGTATCTTGAAGAGAAGAAATAATCAACATTCTTCCCAAGAAGTATTTAGCAGGAGTTGATGACATACCTGTATTTTTATTAAAACACATAGTCCAATACATAGCTGGTCCACATCAGGTCTGCAACATCATTAATGATTGCCTTACATCAGGGGTGTTTCCTGACAACCTTAAGACTGCCAAAATAATCCCGGTGTTTAAAAAAGGTGACAAGACAAACATCAAAAATCACTGTCCTATCTCTTCCTGCAGTATCAAAAAGAGAGAGTCGTATATAAAAAAATTATTGGAGTTTGTTATTTCTAACAAGCTGCTATCCAAAACACAATTTGGCTTCTTACCCAATAAATCAACACAACTTGCTATTTTTACAACTATAAACTTTGTAATAGAACAATTGGATAGAAAACAATCAGTGTCAAGACTCTTTTTCTATCTCTCGAAGGCCTTTGACACTGTCGATCATATTTTGCTTGTTGATAGATTTAATGGGTTCGGCATTAGAGGTGTTGGTACAAAACTTATTAAGTCTTACTTAAGTGACAGGAAGCAGACCGTCGGGGTAAGGTAAGGAAGAGAATGCTATTCCAGAACTACCACTGTAAAACAAGGGGTCCCCCAGGGGTCAATCTTGGGTCCTATATTTTTTCGGTATCTTGTATCTCAATTTGCTGATGATACAGGTGCAATAGTTACTAATGGATCTTTGTCTGGACTTTCACGCAGTAGTGCAAAAGGCAGAAAGGGCACTTCATGGTGTTCTTCGATGTGGAAGGAGCCGTCGACAAGACAAGAACGCGGATTATAACATGTGCCCTTCAGGAAAGAGGAGCGCAAGCCAGTCTGACTGAATGGGTCAAATCCGTGTTAACAGAGAGGGAAGCACAGGCCAGCTTAGGAGAGTCCAAGGTGAAGGTGGATGTGACGGGAGGCTGCCCCCCAGGGTAGCTGCTTGTCTCCCCACTTGTGGTGCCTAATAATGGATGATCTACTAAATCGCCTGACGCAGGAGGAAGTCGACGCACAAGCATATGCGGACGACGGTGTAGGGAAAGTGAACGGCCGCTTTCTAGCCACAGTCTGCGAAAGAATGCAAAGGGCAGTAAGAATCATAGAAGACTGGTGCAGGCAGAATGGTCTTTCAGTGAATACTGAAAAGACCGAGATGATCCTATTCACCAGAAAGAAGAAACTAGAGGGATTCAGAGCTCTCATAATGTATAGCAGACCCTTAACTTTGGTATCACAACTTAAGCATTTGGGGGTGACGCTGGACAAGGGACTCAAGTGGAGCGAGCATGTTGCCAGTTGCGCCGAGTGGTCGTCGTTCCTGGGGCATTAGCCCGAGGATCCTACACTGCAGCGGGAAGAATAAAAAAGTGGTGTGGTGTGACTCGAATTACCTAAATCTTAACGTCGGAAAGACAAACTTCATATTCAGGAAAATAGGCACCGCTGAAAAACTTTTAATGTTTAAAAGGTCGTAGGGTTTTCGTGGCCTTTTTTGATTTTCGCAGGGCTTTCGACTCGATTTCTCATAATTTAATGTGGCTCAAACTTTATCAAATTGGCGTTAGCTCAATCTTCATTTCGACCATAAAAAACCTCTATGACACAGCTTCTGTCCAGGTGAGATCAACTGAGTGTCTAACGAAATCGTTTCCCATTAGCTCTGGCGTTTTGCAGGATGAGTCCCTCAGTCCAACGTTATTTAATATGTTTTTATGTGATATAGATCAGTTCTTTTTTGACAGAGGGGCTCGTGGGCTGGACGTCGGGAACTTATCCTGCTCTTATACTTTGATTATCTAATAGTGCTTGGTGACTCGGAGATCGATTTACAAAGAAAACAAAATATGCAAATATCAATCAGCTCACCATTAATACGGAGAAATATAGAATTATGTGTTTTAATCGGCTGGTCCTACCATATATAGGTAATTTTCAGTTTTTGATTAACAATAATAGGCTGGAAGTGGTCAACGAGTTTACCTACTTGGGAGTGCTATTTGCTTCCTCAAACTGTTTCAGGAGAATGTGCGATAATACAATATTGAGATCCTCACAAGCTGCTGGGGCAGTAATGAGTTTAACCAATCGCATAAAGCATAACTCTTTTTCGGTTAACAAGAAGCTTTTCTCAAGTTCTATTCTTAACTCCTTCACTAATTGCCTACCTGTTTGGGGCCCCCGCTACATAGATGTTCTTTTTATAAATTTCTTAACTTCCTGCGAATACCTCGCATGCGATTGTCAGAGTTGAAACTGGCTGCCTCCCGATCTCCTATTTTGTTTTTAAACTAACGCTCAGTTTTTTTTTTTATCAAAGTATTGTTTATGGATAGCCACTCGTAGATTACCTAGAATTTTCCTGAAACGCCACCTGAATTTATTTCATAACAATCCTTTTTAAGAAGTTTTAAAAAGAAGAAGGGGTGAAATTTTAGAACTTTTTAGAACGAGGTTTACTGAATCTGATTTAAATATTGTGCGTAACTCAACATATACTGTATTTTATAGTAACATTAACCATGTTTTAGATGCGCCTAGTTACCTAAAGTTCGACTGTGCTTTCTATATGATAAGAATAATTGCTCAAATAAGAATCACCTCTACCTATAACTGTAGGTTAGTGTGTAATGGCGTTTGTTATAAAATAATTCACAACGAAATTTGTTCAGTTTGAACATGAAACCTTGTTACACGTTTTATTCGTGTGTCCATTGTACCGCCATCTTAGACCAGCTAGCTGGCAAAGTCCTGAGACGTTGCTATATTCTCTAAACAACCTCACGCCAGTCCTAGTTAGAGAAATTGTTAGAATTATTACTCAAATATTAAGGGTTAGGGCTTTTTTAAGAAACGAATAGTTTCATTTTTATTTTTTAGTGTAATTTATTATTATATTTTTTCCGTACAAACTACTTGCTTTAGATAAATTTCCAAGGTAGGACGTAGTTAGCTATATTCGCCTGTTTTTGTTTGCTAGTAGTTAGTAGATAAATTATGTTAACTTTTATGTTTAATGATTTTGTTATAGTGCACGGAACCTTGTTATAAGAATGTAAATTCTTTATAAAAAACAAATAAATTGAATTGAATTGAATTAATGTTCCTCTTGAAGGTAAATCACTCCGAGAAAAAAATCAAACCACATTTCTGGGACTTAAAATTGACCAAAATCTTAACTGGAATGCACAGATAAAATCATCAACCGCAAGCATAAATAGTCACTGTTATGCACTACATAGGCTTAGACAAAACCGGTCAATTCAAAACTTGAAATCTTTTTATTTTGCATCTGTGCAGTCCATCATTTCCTACAGTGTATCATTCTGGGGTGCAGGATCTGATGCGGAGAAAGTCTTTAAAGCCCAAAAAAGAGTGATTTGATGCATGTTGACATCTACTTCAAGTCACTGGTTATATTTATACAGTATTCCTAAGTAACAGAGACAATGCACTGGATACTGCTATGGTTGCCAGAAACAGAGGAGAGCTCGCTATTCCTTTTCACAACTCAAGCTTCTTCAAAAGAGGTCCATACTATCAGGCAGTAAAAGCTTACCAATTACTAGCCAAAAAAGAAGTTAATAACTTCACACTAAAAAAGCAATTCTACTCATTTGATTTTCTTGATTAGTATTTTTTGTCAAATCCTATAATTTTTAATTTTTACTAATTTAATATGTTTCTGTTGTTTTAACTGTTTACTCCACAATGTTTAATGTTAGTGGTTTGGCTGTTGGCACTATTTGGCTGTATTTATATAATTTAATTCATTTATTAGAATTTAATTTCATTTATAATTATAATTTAAGGAATCTAAGATCCACTTTTGTGGCGTTGCTTTTGCATTTTATAATGATTTGATGACAATAAAGAAAACTAACTAACTAACTCCTTCCACTGCCTGCGTACACCCCTCTGAGAGACCACACTTTGTAACATTAGTTTAAAGTCCACTGTGTCAAACCAGCGGTATGTTCTCCCTGATCAATGTTTTCCACTATAAACCTTAAGAATTTGTATATTGCAAGTTCAGCTGACTTTTTTTATTTGTAACTGTTTTGGTTATCTTTTAATATCTTTTGCTTTTCTACAAAGTCTCTCAGCCAATTGTACAGAGCCCTCACAAAGACCTTCGACACAGAAGGGAGCACTTATATTGGCCTGTAGTTATATTTGAACTTGTTTTTTCACCTTTTTGGTTTTGTAGATAGGCTGCATTTTGGTTTTGCAAAAGCTTTTGTTTAGCCAATTTTTCTATGTTTTTGGCATTTTTAGGCCATAATTTTACTCAACTTTGATAATTTTAAAGTTAAGTTAAGTTAAAGTGCTGCCAACAATATATCACTTTAACTGTCAACCCGGACACCAAAAATCCCGGTACAGTATTCTCCAGAGAATTCTTTAATTACCAGTTTCCTCAAAAATTAGTTTACCAGGTTGGTGAACAGAAACTTCCAAGAATATAAAATTTTTTAAAAAACCTCCAAATCAGTTACTTCAACCGAAAAGAAACTAAAAAACAAAAGATCAAAAGATCTTGGGTGGAAATAATGAAAATTCAAACTTGGATCAGCATCCCACAAGGAACACACAAAGGACCAAAGCGAAAAGAGAAATGATTAAACGACGTTTCGCCTTGGGTAACCAGCGTAGGTTCATCAGTGGTTTTTTCCTTACAAAAATTTATGTTATAAAATCCGATAAAATATATTTTTACATTATTTTTTTTATAAATAGAGGTTGAGTATAAACAAATACAATTAGCCCATTTCTCTCTAGTAGATAAAATAACTCCTTTGCCTCAACAGGTAGATGCTTAAATACAAACATCACAATTCAAAAATATGGAGGCATTAGCCAGAGGAGTTGTTGTTTAAAAGTCGTTTTTATTTACTAGAGAGAAATGGGCGAATTGTGCTTTGTTATGATCATAGATAAAGGACTATATAATCTTCATTCTCTTCTGTCTTTACTTTTATTATTAATTGCAATTTTTCAAAAATTATTAAAACTATTAATGACAACTTAAAAAACCTGACAATACTGGACAATACTTGAGACAATACTGGACAATACTAGACAATACTGGACAATACTTGACAATACAAGACAATACTTAACAATACTGGACAATACTTGACAATATTTCTGTTCTTGACAGTAGGTGTACAAATTTTTGGCCAGCTGTTGACCCCTCGGGTCTAAGGTTTTTTGTTTTTTTTTAATGTATGTTTTACCAAAAAATTTGTTTTGTTTTTTTATGTTTATTTGAGTTATTTTGGCGTCTATACAGTGTTTTTTTCCATTTTTATCTATATTATCTATATATCTATATATATATATATATATATATCTTAGATCTTTTGATCTTTTGTTTTTTATAAAAAATTTTGTTGCCCAATCAAAACATTTTAGGAAGATTTTTTCCTAAAAGTAAATTTATTTGACATCATGTTTACTTACTAAGTTTGAACTAAAAATATACAGAAAGCAGGCTTTTGTGAACAACTTTGTTAAAAAACTTTTGAAATTATTACAAATATATTTATGAGTGGAATCATTATTAAAATATCAAAAATTTGGCAACAGTGTAAAATATCTTTTCCCGCAGTGCATGTGATATTTATTTTACAATTTTCATCAAAAAAAGGTTCTGTTTGTTTTTTAATGCTCAAATGGTATTTAAAGCCATAAACTAGTACCTATATTAACTCCTTTTTTTTAAGTATCAAGTTCAAAGTCTTCAAAATTAGCAAAAAACGTGCCCATGCCGATCTAAAAATATTTTAACAGGTATATAACTGAAATATTTTAAGGTTCATCACGGCCCTATCATAACTAGAAAACTGCCTTAAATCTGCTTAACTTTTTTATAATTATGTTTTTAATGAAGCACAAAACAATTGTTTAAATTTCAAAGATAAAGCCTTGATGACAGGGGTGTCATTTCACATTTCTCTTGGGGGGGGGATACCTAATTAAAAAAAAAAAATAAGAATGGAAAAAAAACACTGTATAGACGCCAAAATAACTCAAATAAACATAAAAAAACAAAACAAATTTTTTGGTAAAACATACATTAAAAAAAAAAAAACCTTAGACCCGAGGGGTCAACAGCTGGTCAAAAATTTATACACCTACTGTCAAGAACTGAAATATTGTCAAGTATTGTCTGGGATTGTTAAGTATTGTCCAGTATTGTTAAGTATTGTCTAGTATTGTCAAGTATTGTCTAGTATTGTCCAGTATTGTCTTAAGTATTGTCCAGTATTGTCCTGTATTGTCAGGTATTGGAAAGTTTTTTAAGTTGTCATTAATAGTTTTAATAATTTTTGAAAAATTGCACTTAATAATAAAAGTAAAGACAGAAGAGAATGAAGGAGCAGATCTCCTTCATCTATGATCATAACATCGCTAAAGATAAAAAACGGTAGGATCTAACAAAGCACAATTCGCCCATTTCTCTCTAGTAAATAAAAACGACTTTTAAACAACAACTCCTCTGGCTAATGCCTCCATATTTTTGAATTGTGATGTTTGTATTTAAGCATCTACCTGTTGAGGCAAAGGAGTAATTTTTTAACAGTCTATTTATCTACTAGAGAGAAATGGGCTAATTGTGTTTGTTTATACTCAACCTCTATTATTTAAAAAAAAAAAAATTTAAATATATTTTATTGGATTTTATAACATACATTTTTGTAAGGAAAAAACAAGCTTATCTACATTTTTTCTAAAAATAAAACCAAAAATATGTTGTCTAAGAATTTCTTTTATTATTTTCTTTGACTAGTATCACAAGGGTACAAATTAAAGAAGTACCTATATAGTTAACTAAAAAAACTTTTATAAAAAAATCATATAGTGCTAAAGAACAACAAGTTAAAGAAGGAGGTACTATATCTTTTTAATAAACACTAAAAAATATATCTGAAAAAGGTCAGTCATAAAATTTGAAATTGGTCATCAAATTTTAACTAATACTTTAAAACTGTTTTAAAATTTACTTCATCCGAGCCTTCACCCAATTTCATTTCCTTGTACTATTTTTCAATTACTTGTTTTTCATACCTACTTAGTGTAAAAGGATAAGTTTTAAAATTAATAGGAACAAAAAAGACATACTTTGTTTTTACTTCAGATATGTCTTCCTGTTTGGGCCAGGTAAAAGTATTTAAAAATTCTTGAAGAAATTTAAAATTACAAAAATTTTCAGCCTTGGAAATGACCTGCCCTATATTGTAGTCCCAATTTTTAAATTTGAATTATTCCCGCCAAGCTGTATTAAACTGAAGTTAGCAACCCTGTTAGGCAGCCCACAATAGTCATGTGATCATTCTGGTTGCAACTAACCAACGTTTATATGCTTTGATATATATCTTTCTTAGAGATGGGTAAATCGATCATTTTGTACTGAACGAATCGATCAGTGATTCATTTCTAGAGTCATCGAATCTTTGGAACTGATCATTGAATCAATCATTTGAAATTAAATTAAAGAAAATGGTGATGAAAAAAAAAACAAAAAAAAGTCTATGCAGGATGCAGCTATATACGACATACTCTCCAAAAAATCCATACAGATTACCCCGCGCCCACAGTACACCGACCACAGTTCAGTGGTCTGTGTACTGTGCTGATTCAGTGTATCGCCATAGCGGGTCAGTCAGCCGTTGATCCGTTCCGATTTGATTCACTCGTTTGATTTATACTGTCTTCATCGGTCATTTGACTAATTGAATCATATCGAGCAAACATGATTCGATCACTCAATACTCGCAAGTGATTCGATCATAGTGAACGAATCGTTCACGAATCACACATCTCTAATCTTTCTCTTTCTACTTTCATCTATGGCGGTAAGAAACTTGAATTTTTTTAAATAAAAATCTTAAAAAATAATGACCATCAAGCTTTATTAAAAAAGCTTTATTACTCTATTGTATTTTTCTGTATCTATATTAACGAGTATATTAATTGTTGACACTCCATGATCACTAAAACTTTCTGATGTGTCACTATCCATAGACATATTATTGGCACAGCTATCTTCTGAAGTTTCTGTAATGTCAGTCATTTCGCTCTCTTTCTCTGATTGGCTTGCTGCACATTTGCTGTTTTATTCTGGGATTTTCTTCGTCAATCCCTCGTTCGATTCTGCTTGTTTGAAAACCGGCAGGAGAATCATATTGAAAACATATTCAGATCCATATCAAAACAGTTATTTGACCTTTAACTTATTAAATTAATTACTCATGAAATTATTATTTAACAGTTAAGCAGAAACCTAATTATATGCAATAATTTTAATACTTATCTAGGTTCTTCCTGCTCTTGATTTTTTTCACCTTACATCACATATAAATCACATTAGTTGCGCGGTCAATTCTGTAAACAAAACTCCATAATAACAAAATATTGGCGGGAAACTTGACTATATTCGGCGGCGATTCGATTGTGAGCAAGAGTGCATTTAAGTTGACACCCCAAGCGCCCTCTCTCCCTCTTTTTGAGGATTTTGATTATATCCCTGAAGATATATGGAACAATATGGAAAGTTGGGGTGTATATCACTCACCAAGTTTAAGTGATAATATATTTCTTGAAAAAATGGAGGATAGTTAGTGCGAAATGAACTTCCTGAATTTCAGTTGCAGATAGCATATTTCTATACCTCTTGCAGGATCGTAGCATCGATCTTTGGCACATAAGCGCGCCTGAAATTCTCTGTCATTGTGGTACACCTAGCTGATAAGATTCCCTAATAAGAACGAAACGTCGTCGTTCTAGGCAGGTACCACCCTCTGAGTAAGCAATCAAAATTCAGGAAGTTCATTTTGCACTGATATACAAAAAACTATTGTTTTTTTCCTAGGTTTTTTCACTAAATTTCTATATTCCATGATAAGGTGAGTAAAAATAAACTTACAATTTTTTCTCTAACTCCATCTTCTCCGCCTGCAAAGACGCCAACTTTTCGTTCTCCCTTTCGACCCAATTTTGGGGGTACCTTATCCCGTAAACGAGTTCTTTGTCCTCAGGACCGAACTTTGCTATCCATTGTTCTTTTATTGCAGGGTCGATGACTGTTTTATTACCATCTTTTAGTTCAAAGAAGGATGTTCTTCTGGAAGTTCTTTCGAGGTGGGACATGATAAAAAACACAGACTCTGGTTAGGATTACTGGGATAAAAACGGTTTTAACAGAAACAAAATTAGTGAGGTTGGAATCATAGAAAAAAAATTGGGTTCGGTCGGGCTGGCAGAGTAGTTCTATGGTTGGAATCCATCGGGTGCGTTTACGATCGGTATGTTGCACAGTGTACTGTGGTATGTTCACTGTGTGATTTTAGTTAGAAACAGATACAAAGTGCTTTCGAGTTGCACTGTGGTCTTCTGCGGCTCTTTTCTGGCATTCTTAAATCAAAAAAGGCTTTTATATCGGTTTAGTGAAAACAAGAACTCGTATTGCACCAGAACTTTTTTAAGTACATTTAAATATAAATAAAATTTTAAAGAAATAGTAACACACACGCGCATATTCTGGATATTCGAGGAGGGGTCCCTATAATTAATCCAAAAGATACATTTTACAAACGTATTTTAAACAAATATACATCGCACAAACAATACTTTAGACAAATCATACAATAGCATAAAGCCTTGTGCCCACCAACGCGTGCTCACCCTGCTTCAAAAAACGCACCATATGACTGGACATATATTTCCAATGGTTTTAAATGCAGAGTCACGTGATGCCATGCGTGGGCCAGGGCCGACAAGAATGTGTTTTGTTTTTTTTGTCGGCCTTGCGTGGGCATGCAAGGACACGCGTTGGTGGGCATCGGGCATAACGATACATCACACAAAGCATACTTTTAGCAAACCGTACATCGTACAACTCGTACTTTCTACAAATAATACATCTTACAAATCGTATGTATTAGAATCCGTCCAACATACAACTTGTGTTCTGTGCTCGACTGACAGCTGTTTAAATCTGTGCTCAGAATAAAAAGAATGTTAGAGGATGTTTTTGTTATCTAAAAAATAATTTTAAATCTACTACCAGCTTAACTTTAAAAACGCATTACGTGACGCATCCTGGTTTTGGAGCTTCTATGAAGTTTTTTTTGGGGTATAAAACTTTACATCGCTGTATCTGTATCCCTTCGGGGTTGTTATTTTCATATGAAAAATGCCTCTGTAAGATTTATATGTAGATAATATCTGTTGTAGAGGGGGTCCCAACGAGGAATTCTCGTCATAAGGCACAGGTTGATTCATAAATTAGGGGTAAAAGTTAGGAGAATGGCCGTTTTTAGTCGACTATACCAATATGGTATGGGGGACTATTAAAATCGTAAAATTTTGACTTTTCCTAATTTTATCAAAAATGGGTTACTAAGATTCCAAAACACCTTAATCGACGAAAAAAAAGTTGTCTGTCCGTTGTCTGATGTCTGTCTGTATACACGATAACTCAAGAACGCCTTAAACGAAATTTGGTACAACAATCCTCCATCGGCTGACCAATACCTTCTCCACATAGGCCAATCAACTCCTACCGTTTTAGTGTCCTTTTCTCGATTTTGTCATAAAGTCCAAATTCGTGGAAGCTTTAGTTTCCGAGTTATTTGAAAAAACGTTGAAATATATAAAAAAAATTATAACTTTAGAAGTAAAGCAGCTATTGTTATGCGATTTTCAGATTTTGGTTTTCGTAAATATTACTCAGTTTTGTTAGAAGGTTCAAATCTTTCAAAGATACAATTTTCGATATATTTTCATTTCCTTTCAACATAAAATAATTGATTGTTTGGTGGACCATCCGTGCTTTCTAGCACCAATTTTTTTCATTAGAAATCCATGAACGCGTTAGGTATACGGATACCGATGCGTTGAAATATTTACTTTAAGTGTCTAATATCAACGCATCAGTATCGGTATACCTAACCCAGTGGCGTAGCCTGGGGGGGGGGGGTGGTTTGGGGGGTTAAAACCCAATCTACAATAAACTAATCATGATCAAGGGCCCCAGGAAGGGCCCCACTTTTTTGACCCTTTACTCCAGTTTGTGACGTGTGTTTGGTGTGATGTCCTAAATTTTAAAAATTTTGCCTGCGGTGCTATGACGTCATTAATTGTTATAATTTTATATTAATTTTCAGGAATTTTTATCAGCATTTAAAACGTGTAATAAATGGTATTCTTACTATAATTTTTCTTAAAATTTTCATCTGCGGCGCATTTATGATTTGGCAATAAATATATACCACCGCAATCTACCCCTTCTTGGCATCTAAACCAATGTAGTTTTTCAAAAATATTTTACAAAAAAAACCTAAGAGATGAAATTATTTTTGTTTTTTTGTCAATTTTCGCCTGCGATGCTATACCAATATCCAATATTGTTCCAATTTTGTTTATTTTAAGCAATTTTTTTATCAACAACATTTGAGACGCGTAAAAAATAGTATTTTAGTGTAATTTATAAAAAAATTTAGCCTGCGGCACATTTAAGGGTTAATTCTACAAAAAATCTGCAAATGAGACTAGATGAGACTTGCTTTTCAAAATAAGTATTTTTGTTTCGTATAAACCAACTCAACACCTATTAAACCGCCCCTCTTCCCTCCCTTCAGTTCAAGAGCTCAAGCAATAGAAACCTAATTTTTAGAAATTTGTCATAGGTAGGTAGTTGATAGGTAGGATAGGTAGCGACCGGATAATGATGAAACCCCCCCAGAGTCGATTTCTGGCTACGCCACTGCCTAACCCGTTCGAAAAAATCCAAAATTCACTACATTTTTGACTTGTTCATGCTACATGTATTGAACAATGCCTGCTTTTTTGACGGGTGGGATGATAGAACAGCTGATTCCACTCGTTGCGTACGGAGGGATGTACGCATATAACGTTATGAACCCACGAACGTACACTGATAATTTTTTCAGTAAGTGGTTTTGGCTGGCGCCTATGTTGCCAAACAATCTTGCTGGAACATCAAAGTTTTTGCTACAACAGAACTTGCTAGAACTCGGATAGGAATATAATGTTTAGTAGCCCCAGCGAAAAAAATAGTTACGTCAGCAAACAAATTTAGCAACCTAACATTCTAGCAAAAAATTTTGCTGTCCCAGCTAAGAACGTTGATGTTCCAGCAAGTTGAAAATTTCTCAGTGTACGTAACGATTTCAATCAGCAGTTCTGTCATCGCACCCTTATTCAAAAAAGCGTTCGAAACTTGGCCTAAACAAGTAAAATATGTGTGTATTTTGGCTTTATTTCAAACGCGTTTGGTATACCGATATACCCATGCGTTGAAATATATTTACTTTAAGTATCTGATTTTTTTGTTTGTAAAAGTGGTAAAATGCGCCGCATACGAAAATTTTTGCGAAAATGACTTTTAAAATGCGATTTTTGCCACCAAATCGCAGGCAGAATATTTTAATCAAGTTACATTAAAAAACCTATATATAACTTTATTGTTCCTAAAGGATGTTTACCTTATCGGTAGTTTTTTCGTAAGAAAGAGTTAAAAAAGTATATATTTCGCGAGTTTTAAACCTTTTTCTTTGGCGCAAAATTCTATGGCTTTCCCTCTATACATATACGGGTATTAGTACTAATATCAAAAATGTAAGACCCATAGTTTTCTTGTAAGCGAAGGGAGTTTAGTAAAAAACGGCCTAATATCTGGCTCACCGTGTTCGTGGTAGTGTCATATTTAAATATAAAAAAAATTAGTCGAACCATGCACATAAGAAAAAAGCAGGGTTCTTTTGTAAATCGGATGTCGACCATCTTTGAACCGCCATATTTAGCTAACACTATTTCAAGTAAAAAGCCAGTTAAAAACTCTTTATGGTTTTAGTACCCTTAAATTTGTCTTTTACCTGTCAATTTGGTTAAATATGGCGGCAGCAGTAGGCTAAAGGGTACAGGACAGATAGGAGTTAACTGGCTTTTTAATTGATAACGGTGTTGATTTAGCGTAGTAGGTACTGTCGACTTTTTTTAACGATTCGTGAAAAAATGAGGGGAGGCAACAAAATGCATACTTACTAATTTTTCTGTTTTGTATAATTACTCAGAAACCACAAAATCTAGTAAAGAATTCATGCCCATTCTAAAATCGTTCTAAAAGTGCCCCTTTTTTTATATTTAAAGGGTTAGTTTTTTATAATATACACTCAAAAAACACATCAAAATGGTTATTATATATAACCAGTGCGGAAAGTTAATATTTCCCGCACGCGACTGCCGTTGACATAAATTTGTGGTCTCCTCTCCAATATTTTGTCTGAATGTTATGTTCACAGAAATCCAACAAAATTACAAAAACATAATAAAAAATAATGACTTTATGTTGTCCTGTTTATTCAAGTGGTTTAAAAAAATTGTAGAATTTTTGTAAAGCCGATTTCAAAGGGGAGGGGCGCTTTAGTAGGTCTTGGGGTTAAGTTTGCAGGTTTGGAATTCTCCGTTGGGTCTATAGTTTTAATTCTAAATTTGCAAAAGGCGCAAATTTTCAAAATTATTCCAATTTTTTACGAGTGTTAAATAATGTTGTTGATAAAAATTGTTTAAAATTACTTAACTAAATTTGTAACAACCAATGATGTTATAGCGCCGCTGGCGAAATTTTTTTAAATATAGACCGAAAATTGTTTAAAATATGATATTTTTCAGGTATTTTGTAAAATGTTTTGAGAAGCTTTTGTCAAAGGTGTGGCAAATAAAATTTATGAAATTTTATCTAAAGAAGGTTCTTAGCATATGTTACGGGAATATTTTAAAAAAAGAATATTTTATTCATATTAATGGTACATGAAAAACCCTCTCTGTAATCGATTTATATCACATCTATATTTTTTTACTGGGATTTAAAGAAGATTATACCCACTATAAAAAATTGTATTGTCCCAAATAGTATACTGGTGTATAAAGGCTAATATCATGTCTCTCAGTCAGAGGCGTTAATTGGGGGGGGGGATCAGGGGCACTACGACCGCCCCTGCCAAATAAGGATTTTTTATTACTCATATATTTTTTCCTTTTTAATTGGGTAACTTCAAAATAAAATTAAGAATCCTTTAATCAGGGGCGGCATTTAAAAAAATGCCTCGGGCGGTCAACAATTTAGCGCCGGACCTGCTTTACGCTGTAAAGTGCAACATTTTTCCTAAGGGCGGGCGGAAAATTAAAAACATCTTGTTGCTGTGCATAATTTTGTAAAAAAAATATGCACGAGGGAAAAACCATTTTTTCCGTACGAGACTGCCTCATTGGCATATGGCGTATACGTAAGCATATAAAATGTGTTTCATAAAAATTTTATTATAACATTGAAATAAAGTGGTTTTGCACACTAGTGTGGCATAGTAACGTAATGCGCAAAATCCTATTTTCCTCAACCTCGTAGAAATTTCTTTTTGCGTCAGTGATATTTTTTCCGCAAGCAAAATTTTTTCGTGCACGCTGTGCGGAAAACTGCTACTTTCCACACGCAAATGACTGCGGAAAAGACGTACAAACTAAATAAGGTACCCTAGGATGTTAATTCAGGTTTGAATCTAAAAACAAAAGATCAAAAGATCTTGGGTGGAAATAATGAAAATTCAAACCTGGATGAGCATCCAGTGTTCCTTGTGGGATGCTCATCCAGGTTTGAATTTTCGTTATTTCTACCCAAGATCTTTTGATCTTTTGTTTTTAGATTCTTTTTGGTTGATGTAACTGATTTGGAGGTTTTTTAACTTCTTTTTTGCATCATAGGGCATCTTATTTAGTTTGTGAGACTGAATATGAGGTATCTTTAAAAAGCAAATTTTATAAGGATTTAAAATTTGGTATCAAAAATAGTAGATCGTATAAAAAAAATTGGGATTGTCCCCAAAAATTCCCCCTTAAAAAATATCTACATCAAAGATTTTTGTTTTATGCTAACTGCAACCAAGGCATTTTAAAGCCTACTGATGTATGCTGACAATGCGATGAACTGGTTTCGACATTACGATTACAGGGCGAAGTTTTTTCGCACTATTTTTGCGCACTACTGCGGCACTGTTAACAATGCGCAAAATATGATTTTCCGCACGCCCGTAGAAAATAGTTTTTATCTTATATAACTTGTGCGAAAATTTAATCTTCTTGGCCTAAAAACGAACGCGGACCGGAGTTCGGGCAAGCAGCAAGGATGGGAAAGATACTTGACACATGAGTTAGGATAAATATTTTTTCTACGATCAGTTGTAAAAAAAATGGAGTAAAATCTATTCTGTAGGTATACTCAGTGCGGGAAAGTGATACTTTCCGAACTAAAATACGTGCGGGAAAGGGGTGTTTCACGCACGGTCGCAGAAATAAATAGTAGTTTACCTAACAAGTCCGGAAAGTGTCTCTTTTCCGCACGCGATTGCAGATGGCCGAACGACGCGTTAGCGAGTTCGGCCAGCAATTAAGTGCGGAAAAGTCACTTTACGCGAGTTGGGTACAATATTTTTTCTACTCGCTTGACTTAAGTATATTTAACCCAATAAAAGGAATTTAAAAAATGTTACTCTTTATTTATCCTGACTAAAACGTTTACCTAACACAAAGAAGAAAATTTTTAAAAATATAGCAATGCATTTATATTCAATTTTTGGTTGAGTGCGGAAACGTACCATAAAGTTTACTTTACTTCCGCACTAGTGCGGAAAAGTAAATTTTTTGCACGCTAGTAGAAAAAATATTAAATAGTCAGTTCCAAAATAGTGATTTTTGCTCTATTTTTAATATTAAAAAAAAAATCATCTTGTACATGTAAATAGTAAATAATTTGTGTCTTTTTCCATTTCCTTTATTTGCCTTGATGCTTCGTCTGTATAACTTTTTAATCAATCAGTCATCTAAAACCTTTTTTCAACTTTGGTGTCTTATTACATAATAATCTATATTTATATACCAATTTAACTTGATCATCACTTCTGGAAACTGAAATGATTATCCTAATTATTTTGTCGAAAGATAAGTCGTCGTGTTTCGATTTTATGTAGACACAATAATTAATTAATTAATGATGGTCAAGTAACCCAAAAATTCAGGTGACTTGTCAAAATAAGGTTGCAAAATATTATCTGTCATCCTTTATGAACCAAAAATGAACTTGCCGGAGCTCTCCTCTCACACTGCAATGTCAAATCTAAAAAACGAACCTGTCAGGTAGATTTTAAAAAACTCCCTGTTGAAATAAGTTTTAAGCGTTTTTTGACAGCTTTAAAAGAATAAGGGCGCAGAAGAATAAAGACTATTTTTCCAACTTTTCTTAGTTTTCAGCAAAGCATTAAATTTACTCATCTTACCGTTTAGGAGATATTCATGGTGAGCAGCAAATTTGACATCATATGTTTCACTTTTTCGGACCCTGCAGTCTGTGTTTGTGTGGGTCTATGTGGCTTTACAAATCGTAATCGAGTGAACCGATTTCAATGCAGGATAAAAAAAAACTGTAAACGTCCCTCTCGTGGGAATAAATAATTTACACTCTTTGCTGTGAGCTTTGGAGGAGGGGTTTTCGTATACCATCAGAATATTCTTGGGCCCTCCTATATAGGGTGATAACAGGATAACCCTAAAAACCCATATAATCGACATAAAATCGGGCCAACGCATCGCTGCCGTACTGCCGACGTTATACCGACGTTGGCCCGATCTTATGAGTTATTTGACGATTTTTGTTTGTAGAAAAAATATGCGGCTAAAGCGCAAAAACACGTCAACTGAGATTTTTTATGGGCTTTCCAGTCAAATAAAAAATTCCTCTTTTAAAGGGTGAAACCTCTCTAACCCACTTTTTTTTTAAAGGATTTTACTATCTTGTTGGAAAGCCCGTTTAAAAAGACAAATGAGGGTACAGTTTTTAATTTTAATTAAAAAAAAAAGAATTTTATAAAAATCAGAAATTAAAAAATGGCGCCAGCAGGCACGTATAGCCATCCGTAAAAACCTAAATAAAAAAATATGAAAAATTTTGTTTAAAAATTTTTTTTATTTTTTTTTTTGGTTGAAAATGCAATTATCTATTTTAGTGTGAAAACCACGTGTCGCTAGCTGATACGGTTCGCGAAGTTACAATTTTATTAAAAGCTTAATCCCCTTATATGTATAGCCCTCTTGCCAAGCAACACGCGGTTTTCATATTAACTTACATAATTGGATTTTCAACCAAAAAAAAAAAAACAATTTTTTTTTCAAAATTTTTTAAATTTTTGGTTGAAAATGTAATTATCTATCCGATATTGTGACAACCGCGTGTCGCTAGCTGCTGTACGGTTCGTGAGTTAAACCCCCCACCCCCACCAAAAACTAATTAACTCTGCGTAGGGTGAGTAAGAATTTTAGTGGCAAACTTTATAAGAATCGGTTCAGCCGTTTTTAAGTAATCGTGTTACCGACAGACAGACGGATCGACAGACAGACCATAAAATATGTCTAAAAATTTAATTGATTAATTTAATTGACCGTATTGTGTTAAAAACTTACTCAACAAGGATACAGAGTCTATCCCAAAAGTCTGGAATAATGGATTTTTTGGGATAACTATGGGTTTTTGAAAAAAAACTTATATAGGATTTTTTAGGTAAAAAAAGCGGTTTCGAAAAATGTATACCATTTTATACTGGGTGTCCCAAAAATAAAATACGACACCATATCTCTTTTTTAAATTGGACGCCCTGTATATTATCTCATTTTCTGGATCATTAAAAAACAAGCTTTTCAAAAATACCCAACATTACACAATACAGAGTGCTCACCGTGTATAAAAGAGTATACATTTTCCGAAACCGCTTTTATTCCTAAAATGATCCTATACCTATATATAAGTTTTTTTTGAAAATAGCGTTTTCCCAAAAAATCCATTATTCCAGACTTTTGAGACACACTCTATAAATGTGACCATAACCAGACTTTTAAGGGGGGGGGGGTTGCGTTTTATCCACATATTTTATCCTGAGGCTCTATAGAGGATTTGATTCAGTTAAAGTCTCCGCATTGCATATTAATGTCTCGATTTTTTGGATTCTATATATACCTATATTTTGTTTTAAACCTATATTTTTTATAAAATTAAAAAAAAAAGAATATATCTTCGCCTTCTAAGATTGTATGTTTATTCTGAGCTTAAATTAAAACAGCAAAGAACAAACATTGTATCTCAGACGGATTCTAAACTGTACGATTTGTAGGATGTATTGTTTGTAGAAAGTACGAGTTGTACGATGTACGGTTTGCAAAAAGTATGCTTTGTGCGATGTATCGTTATGCTATTTTACGATTTGCGGAAAGTATTATTTGCGCAATGTACGTTTGTGTTAAATACGCTTTGTAAAATGTATTTTTGTACAAACTATGGGACCCCTTTACAGTGACCTACGTTCTTGTCTAGCTATCTTCATATGTAACTGTCTCGGCAAGTGTCAAAAGCTAATCTGTCACATTCTTGTCAAAATTTCAACAAGTTTCAAAATATTTTTCTTTTCCTTATCTTAGGCCCATTTTATGCAAAATTTTAGTGTTATGAGAACGCACAAACGATGATAATGGAACGGAAGCTAAAACTAAAGAGTCTCAACAGTCACATAACCTGCAAAATCTGCAGGGGTTATCTTATTGATGCTACCACTGTCACAGAATGCCTGCACACTTGTAAGTTGTCTTTGTGCTTTTTTATGTATTAAGGAGCTGTTTTTAGGTAACGTAAAATCACTCTAATTAGGGTTAGCTTGTAATTTTCAGGTAAAAATAGGTCAAACCAGTGCATACTAGCGTGGCCTTTGGTCCTATTCTTTAGTCCTTGGTCTATAAACTTGACGTTGGATTTCGCGCTGAAGTTGGTGTTTAAAGTTAAACTAGTGTAATTATCAGCCGCTTGTACATTAATCTGCCTGGGTTTAACTTGGATAAATTAATACATAAAATGGACTGTATATGAGCTACTTGGGAGCAGTGTCTCAATTTTTAGTTAAAGTGGCTTGTAAGACATGCTCATCAATGTTACCATGCATCAATTTTTAACAAAGGACTTTTCCGAAGACTATTCACTTACTAAAATTTGCATAATTTTGATGTCCCTAAAGTTAGCAGTACAACAAGTATTGAAAAGATTTTATTATTAAAAAAATTAGTGCTAATTAAATATCAAGTCATCTAATTTTGTGCTCTTGTAATTTCCAAGATATGGCCTGCAATGCTAGCTACCTGTTAAAGATAGCAGTGCACTCAGTCAAAGTCAGTCAGTTTTAAGACAACAGACAGATATTTTTAAAAAGAATCGAAAAAAGTTTTTGAAAGGAATAAAGTTCTTTGATAATGGCAGTAGAATTTCTGCCGAAACGTTAGATAAGTACTTAGATTCTAGTTAGGATTTGCGTGTGTGTAGGCAAATTTTTTATCTTATTTAAAAACCACTGACAAATGAACATGTTTTTTTCTTTAGGAATTTACGCAGTGGGTTTTAACATATTTTTGAAAAAATTTCCTTAACTCAGTGGTGAAAAACCCAAAAAAAGTAGTTTCAACATTATGAATCTGCCACAAACATATAGATTTTATTTACAGCAGTGCACTATGCTAGAATGAGCCATGAAATTTAAATTCTAATTAAATGCTACCATATTTATATATTTAAAAAAAAAGATGGTGTTTTGGATATTTGAATAATTTAGTGCTATTTAGGTGCTAATTAAATGCCCAGTCATCAGATGTTGTGGTGTCCGAGATATGACCCTTTAAAGATAGAATTGCACCATACTAGGATGGTCTAGAAAAGTGGTAGGTAAGGTGGTCTAAGTCGTTAAGTAAATTAAATGATAATTAAATGCCTATCATTTTCATAAACATTTTTTATATTTTCTTATTTTTTCTGCATATTTTTAAATCTGCATGGTGCACTGCTGACTTTAGATTCAGACACATTTGTGTTTTCATAAGAGAAGAGGTTGGTAACTCAATTAAGCTACACCCCCCTCAAAGAAACTTAATTTGAATATTTTGAAAATTATGTAGTCATTTAGTCCCCTTTCAAGAAATGTTGTACTCAAAAGATTTATTCATACTTAAAAGAGTGGGGGGTTCATCTTGTTGACAAGCTACACCACCCCTATGCCTGGGAGATTGATTTATTATGTACTTTTAAAGGAGGTTACTTAGTTTTAAAAAAAAAGCATTGGTTCCTAAGATTTTTGTTTGTTGGTGTATTTTAATATTTTAGTGTCAAGGTGCACCCCCTCTGCTTAGGAAAGAGATTTAACAAAAAGTAATCATACCATATTTTGCTACTTATTATGTACTAATTTTGTCCTTTAAAAATTTGCTACCCACAAGATAACTTGAGAAAAGTAATTATGCCATTTGCCAATACAACAATAATTGTACAAAACATTGTGAACAACAATAATTATACAATTCAGTTTAAGCATTGTCAAATTTTTTTTGTTTACCTGTTAAGTTGAGATTCTTAGGTTAAATTTGTAGGTACATTTTTTTAAAAGTACTTATAAAAGACCATTTTAATTATTATTACCTATTCCTATAAAATTACATTTTGTTGTGTACAATTTTATTAACTCAATTGTGATGGTGCTAACTAGACTACAATTGCGTTGTTAATTTCATAAGGGCTTATGTGGTGCAAAAATAATTTTATTTTAGCTTTGAATTTGCTTGTGGGTAGAAGTTTACTTTCATCTGGGAGAGAGTTGTAAAGTTTAATTGATAGAATTTTAAAGTTTTTTTCTGTGTATGTTAGTCTATGCTGGGGAATTATGACTAGATTTTTGTTTCATGTGTAATATGAATGCACTGATTGATGCTTTTGAAGATTTAAAAGGTTTTCTTTAGCATATTGAAGAGCTTGCTGGATGTAGATTGCTGGAAAAGTTAGTATTCTTAATCTTTTAAAATAAGGTCGACAGCTCTCTCTTTGGTTAATTTTGGCTAAAATTCTGATAGCTTTTTTTTGTTGTTTAAAGATTGTTAACCATCAACCAGCGCGCCATACATGATAAGACTTTGAAACATGCCCATGTAAGCAATTCTCCCGAAGTCTGCTGTGGTTTGCTGCATAATGTTTCTAAGTAGGAAATTTATACTGGCAAGTTTATTACTTAGTACTGTAATGTGAGGTTTAAAGCATAATTCCCTGTCTAGAGTGATGCCTAGAAATTTTGTTTCTGTTTGTGAGTTAGATTTTTGTTTTTTCAATGAAAATTCAATATTGACGGTTTTTAATAAGTTTAGTGATAAGGAGTTTGAGTCAAACCAATTTTTTACTTGTGTACTTAGTTCTGTGTTTTTAATTTGTGCTTCTTCTATATTTTCTTGTGAATTATAGTATGTTTTGTCGTCGGCAAATTGAATACATTTACCATTTTCTAGGCAACATGGAAAGTCATTGGCATAGATAATAAATAGTATAGGTCCCAGTATTGACCCCTGTGGTACCCCTGAGAGTACCGTTCTTACAGATGACCTTAATCCATTTGTTTCTGTTAGTTGTTGCCTCTTCATAAGGTAAGCAGCTAGAAAACTGTAAGCATTTCCACGTAGCGTTTTGTGACAGACACAGTCAAATGCCCTCGAGACGTTGCAGAATGTAGCCACGGTACCCTCCCCTTTCTCAAAGGCATCAACTATGTCTGTCACAAAACTAAGTATGGCCTTGTTTGTGTTTAATTTTCTGCGGAAACCAAATTGAGTTTTTGAAAGTTTTGTACTATTAAGATAACTTGATTTTTTTTGTTTATATGGGTGGGTGTAGCTTAATATCAAGGCACACCTCCTTTGCTTAGGAAATAGATTTGGCCAAAAGTAATTATGCTACTAATTATGTGCTAATTTTATTCTCTTTTGAGACCGGGAAATTTTTTAAGAGGGGACAAAATTAGTACATAATTAGTAGCAAATTATGGCATTACTTTTTTTACACACCCCATATAAACAAAAAAAATCGAGTTATCTTGGGATAAGAAAATTTTTTGAAGGGGGGCGAAATTAGTTGTAATAAGTAGCAAATTATGGTATTATTACTTTTTGTTAAATCTCTTTCCTAAGCAGAGAGGGGTACACCTTGACCTTAAGCCCCACATGCTTCATACACAAACAAACAAAAATCTTAGGAACTGATACTTTTTTTTAACTAAAGTAGCCTCCTTTAAAAGAACATAACCAGTACAAAATTATAACTTAAGAACTTTTATTAAATCTATCTCCGCGCCAAGCCATGCCCTCTCTCTTTTAAGAATGAATAACTCTGTTATCCTTTGAGTACAAAATTTTTTGAAAGGGGGCTAAATTAGTACATAATTTTCAAAACATTCAAATTGAATTTTGTTGAGGGGGGGTGTAGCTTATTTGAGGTGAGATTGCTGGAGTTTTTGATATTGGAATAAATTAGTGCTATTTATGCCCTGCTGGAATGGTCCAGAAAAGTGGTGGGGCATATATTTTCTTATTTTTTCTGTATATTTTTTATAATCCACCTGATGCACTGCTAACTTTAGATGCAGTACACATTTGAGTTTTTATGAAAGAAGAGGTTGGTGGTGCTAATTTAATG
Source organism: Oxystoma pomonae (assembly GCA_963921995.1). NCBI lineage: Eukaryota > Metazoa > Arthropoda > Insecta > Coleoptera > Brentidae > Oxystoma > Oxystoma pomonae. The sequence goes on along the minus strand of OY998166.1, from coordinate 70,428,881 downwards.
CAAAGTGTGGTAGGGTGGTCTTGATTTTTCAAGGAAATTAATTGCTAATTAAATTGCCCTTTCAATGGTGTGTCACACAACCTTCCTTTCCTATTTAAAATTTAGGGGTTGGAACTACCACAATGTAGATGATAATAGGTAGGCTGCACCAAGTACCAAGTAGTTCAGTGCTCGGTCAGAATTTTAACCAAGTAATATGTACTCGGTGCTCGGTCTTAATCGGCCGAGGAAAGTAGAGTAATAGAAACAATCCATTTATGCAAGACACAGAGTGGTAAATAATAAAATAAACTAAGTACACAGTGAAATGATAATTTAGAACTTATAATCTAAAAGAGGAAGATTAGGAAGCATTTCTTTTTATCTCAAAGACGTTTCCTGCTTCTGAAAATAATCTTTCACTAAAAATGGTGGAGGACTATTAAAAAATCAACCTTACTACTACTCGACCATTGCCTTTAGCTGAGTACTTGTTACTTGGTCAAGTTAAAAAACAGGGCTCCTTACAGCCTTAATGATAGGGTAATTCTTCTGAGGGTGGCAAAAAATTTCCCCCTCTTGTTTTGGCATGTTCTCTAATTCTTTACAGTTTTTGAAAAAATCTAGGTAACCGTTTTAAATGGCCAAGCTGTATAATTCCACACATAAGCGTTGCTCAAATTTCTACCTACATGCTAAGAAAGATGCAATTTAACAGATTTTATTTTTAAAGGCTAAATAGTCAAGAAAATTAAATGCTAATATTACCATAAAAAAATTATATATTTTCTTATTTTTTGCTCTTGTACTTTCCGAGATATTGTTTGCACCTTAAGCTACCCCTTAAAGATAGTAGGGCACCTTGCTAGAATGGTCCAGAAAAGTGGCAGGTCCATAAAAAAAAATATTTTTTTTATTTTTTCTGCATATCATAATGTGAATCATATGTCAGAAATTACAAGAGCACAAAATTAATTGACTTGGCATTTAATTAACATCTAAATACCACGAATTTATTCCAATATCAAAAACACCATCAACGACTTTGCACCATGTGGATTTTAAAAAATATACTAACAAAATAGGAAAATATAGAATTTTTTTAAATAAATAGTAGCATTTAATTAACATTTAATTTTTGTGACCATTTAGACCACCCTACCACTTTTCTGGACCATTCTAGCAAGGTGTACTTCTATCTTTAAGAGCACAAAATTTGTTAGCATGTGCATTTTAAAAAATTGCGGAATAAATAAGCAAACTAAGAATTTTTTTTACAGGTAGCTAGCAATGCAGGTCATATCCTGGAAACTAAAAGAGCACAAAATCTGATGACTGGGCATTTGATTAGCATCTAAATAGCACTAATTTATTCCAATATCAAAAACACCAGCAACCTCTTCTTTCATAAAAACTCAAATATGTGTACTGCCAAACTTTGTATTTAAAAAATATGGGACAAAAATATGTAGAACTTTTTTATGGAAATGGTAGCATTTAATTTTCTTGACCATTTAGAGCACCCTACCTTCGACCCTACCACTTTTCTGGGTCATTTTAGGTGCATGATATCTTTAATGGGTAGCTAGCAGTACAGGTCATATCTGGGAAAGTATAAGAGCACAAAATTTTGTGACTTGGCATTTATTTGGCACTAATTTTTCCAATCATAAAATCTTTGCACTGGTGACTGTGTACTACTTACTTTAGGGACATATAATTCTGATAATTTTATTAATTTACACTATTCCTATCAACTAATCCACTATGTATGAAGGGTAGGTACAGGCAAAGAAGGCGGTAAGTCATTATTTTTTAATTTTGAGTTGGTAGCACTATCTCGGACAACAGTATAAAGGTTTGGCCATTTAAAAGGGTCCACCGGTATTTTTTTCAAAAACTGTATAGAAGTGGAAAAAATGCTGTAACATGTCGATTTTGTTTGTAAGAGGGACATTTTTGCCACCCTCAGAAGAAGTACTGTATCATCCCCTAAAGTGTGGTAGTTCCGACCTCTAAATTTTAAATAGGGAATGTAGGTTGAGTCACACACCATTGAAAAGGTAATTATTTTCTCTATGCACTCGTGCATTTTTGTTTTAATTTGGATCATTAGTTTGTGAGATACATAAAAATCTATATTTTTTTTTTTAGAAACCTTAGATTAAAAAAAAAAATTACATTTGTCTTTGAATTTAAAATAAGCAGTTTGTGAGCTTTAGAAAAACAACTTCTATCAACCCCTAAGGGAAGGATAGCTTTAACCCTTAAATTTTGTTTAGCAAAAATAAAGGTTTGGTAATCACATTTTATTCAAGGAAATTCAAATATTGCCATACTTTACCAACAACTCAACCGAAATTAAAAGGAAAAAATAGTGTTTCAAATAAATTAAATATTTCATAAAATAATTTTTCTCTCAAAAATTTGAGTCGATTCTGACATTTTCTCCTTTGTCAATGTGTAGCGGTAACGGGTTGAACTTTTCTTAAAATAATTTTTCTTTCAATAATTAAAATTCCGCACGTTTTCTTTGTATGTCCGCCTTTTCTGTAGATCTTGCAGAATTTTTCTGAGGCCTTGAACGCTACCTCTTCTTCGCTCTGGGATGCTGCTTTGTTTCTTAACTCTTCTGCTAACAGCCTTCATGTCAGATTTGTCATGGTTTTATCTTCTTTTGATTGATTGATATTGATTGTCAGGTAGTGTGGATAATAACTCAAAGATAACCATACTTTCATTTATATCTTCCTTCAGGGTCTTTAGTCGATACACCAGGTTTTCTAATCTAGAAATGTACGTTGACATTTCGGTCCCTTTTTCATACTTGTAATTGAAAAACTGCTGCAGAAGACTGCATTTTTCATCTTCAGTGTCCTTTTCAAAAATTTTCTGGAGTTGAGCATTACCAAAAAACGTGTCCTACTTTAAAGTATTTTAGCACATCTGAAAATACTTAACGGAGAGGTATTTAACAAGAATATTTTAGGCTTCATCATGGCCGTACCCTAATTGGTGAAGCCATGATGGTAATTTAGGGCTTAAAATATTTTAGCATAATTTAAGGGGTAACGTTTTTGATTAAGCAATTTTTATTATATTTTTCACATTTTAATCCATGATATTGCCCACATTTTAAAGCTTTATTTCCAAACTTTCGATTTCTAGAATAAAACTTAAATTTTTTCGAGGTCATCATGGCTTTACCATTAAATAGCTGTTAAATTTTATTTTTGGATGTGCTAAAATATACTATAGTAGGACACGTTTTTTGGTAAATTTAAAGACTAAAGAATGTTTTAAACACTTTACGCTTTGAAAAATTACAATTCCTTCTGTTTTTTGGATAAAAATGGCAAAATAAAAATCATATGCACGACACCACTCAAGATGACAGACAGATGATATACCAGAAATGTTTACTAAACAATTGCCTTAAATTTTGTCCATCTTTCTCTAAAATACTTTTTTATAGCCTGCTGTATCTCTTCAAAAACCTTAAACATTTTTGCACGTCACTAAATTATCTCTCCATCTACCTCTAAAATTCTGCGTTGTCTAAATATTTTTTGTTTAACAGAGAAAAAATGTTTCATGGCAGTACTTTTTTGAACGCCTAAAAACAGTCTGTGTTTTATTCTAGAAATCGAAAGTTTGGAAAGAAAGCTTTAAAATGTGAGCAATATCATGGCATAAAAATGTGAAAAACAGTAAAATATTTTAAGCCTTAAATTACCAGCATGGCTTGACCATAAGAAAATTATTTTAACGGTCATCATGGATTTACCATAAGACATAAATTGTGTTTATTTTTTTTTTTAATTTTCGTTAAAAAGGAAGGAACATTTAAAGACAATCTAAAACTCTGCAAGGTAATATTGCTCTCATATCTGCGTTTAAAATTTATTATAATAATTTTTACCTACGACCAATGAATAATACTAATTTTACGACCATCTCAACACGATTTTAATGGCTCATTTACGGTCCTAGGATAATAAAGCTTAGACGTAAACCACAAGATGGCGTGACAAGCAAAGAAACTTGATTTTATAAGAGCACTAATTGACTCAAAAGTGTGAATTATTTTGCTATATTTCTAAGACAATAAATATTTCTAAACGTAAATAAATCCAATATAATTTTAGTACCTAACGAAAAATAAGTCGCGTTAAATTGACATATTAAGCATTTTTAAGAAAAAAAAACCTTGTTTTTAAAAATATTTATGAAAAGTCCTTTGGTAACCTTATTTATTTTGTCGTTTTAGAAAGAACGTCATTGACACTTCAGGTTGTGAAGGTGGTTGACTTAAGAGTGTTCGCGTTTGATATTTTTAATAATTTCTGATATTTATGATGACATTTTCATTGGTCGTAGGTAAAGTATAGTATGTTCATTACACGCTTAGATAAATTAATTAAACTACTATTAAGATTTCACAGAACAAATTTAAAAACGTCAGATCGAGGAACGACGGTAGTGTAACAACTGTAGGGCTGACACATGCAAATGACACACCCGTCAGAAAGTACACTTGTAAATCTTGTTATTGCACTACAAAACAAAAAAAGCTCCACGTAAGATAAACTTGTCTGGGCAATACCTCCGACATGGAGGCCAGCCCACACCTTCCGTTTTAGTACCCTTTTACGCGTATGCCGCCGCCATTTTTGAAACTGTTGACAATTATTACATCAGTTAATTGTCAAAATGGCCGCCACATACGTTTAAAGCTCACTAAAACGCGAGTAGATGGAAGGCCTATTAAATATTGGAGGCATCGGTCTGGGTTGTTCGCTCAAGAGCAATGAACAAAATTACCTATTAATTAAAAAAATAATTAAAGTATTTAACGGTATATTGTTAAAATCGACCATAAATTAAAACAAAAATAATTAACTTATATAAACTATTAACTTTGCGTAGTCAAAGCTATTAAACGATTTTGTTTAAATGTAACATCAAATGCAGTATTCCCAGGTATTAACTGCCAAGGGTGCAAGTGTGGAGTGGTCAAGCAAAACATATTGAATCCAAAAATTTCACTAGCAAAGTTTGTATGAACTTCTTAAATGTTTCATAAAATGTTATTGAATTATGTTTCAAATACCCACATTTCAATTTCTTTTTTTAAATGTATGTTTAAATCTCGGTTTAAATATTAAATCACTCTGGAAAATTTCGGTAGTTGGTTGTAAGAAAACTTAAATCTTTGGTACAGTAGTAGTTAATATTTTCAATATTTTAGTTTGCAAAAGCTGTCTTGTGAAGCACCTGGAAGAAAACAACACTTGTCCAACATGCAACATTGTTATACACCAGTCCCACCCTTTGCAATACATTAGTTTTGACAGAACCATGCAGGACATAGTTTACAAGCTTGTGCCAGATTTACAGAAAAGTAAGTTGCAATATGTGCAAGATGGAAATTTAGCTTTTTTTTAAATTTTTTCTCAAGTCTCTCAAATTAAATATAGGAGCAGTGAATCCTCAGACAAATGATTGCCTAAGCAAAGTTCTGTTCAAAAGTTTTGCTATAACCTCGGCTATAACAGGTCATTTGTAAACTTTACATTCGACTTTATTCACAATTAGTAAAACATGATTTTTGACTTTCCTTGTTTTTCAATAAAAGTGATAAATTTTTATCCTGCCATCTAATTAGCAACAAATTATCAAACAAGTTTTTTTAAATGTATGTAAAAAGTTTAAATTGTATTTTTTTTAAGTTTCTAGGAAACCAGTCTTGAAAATTCAAAAAATATAGAAACTCAGAACTAGATGATTTTTTATCCCTTTGAGAATATTTTCCTTTCCAGAAGTGAAAAAAGAAACAACTTTTTTCACTAGAATATTTATAATAAACATCCTGTACTTGTAAATATTTTTTGCTTGCAAAAGCAAAAGCTAGATACATAAAACATAAATCAATTTTTTACATGTCTACTCAGTCTGACAACATATTTTACTTTTTAATTTTTCTTATCTCAATGTAATAGATATTTAGTACCTGTATTAAGAAAGTCCAGAAATTTTTGGTTTTTCCTTTTTGATTTTTTGTCGCATTTCGTAAATTAAATACCATTTCCGGGTTTTTATTTTGGTTAATCAGTTTGTCAGAAATACAACTTTTGCATTATAAGTCAAAACTGATTCTGGATTTTGCCAATACACCTACGTGCATATGAGATAAAATGGTAAAAGGCACTTATCTATACATTATAATAAATCTCCAGATAGTGATTTCTTTGTGTTTGTCTGTCTGTTTATTACTGACTTTATTAAATGAAAATCGGCTCTTCCCCTTGGCTATTATTAAAAAATTCTGAAATCTCTACATGATGTCATAAAAATAGTTTCATAAGATTATTTATCGTATATTATTTGCTTCTTTTTTACCTTTAGATGAGTTAATCAGAGAAAGAGAGTTCTATCGCCTTAGAGGCTTGCCAAATCCCAAAGACCTACCGTTAACAAATGGCGACGTGCACGGGGAACACGAGGACGACCCGCATGCGCAGTCCGACTACCACCGGCAAGACGAACAGGTCAACGTATGTCTGGAGTGCATCAGCTCGAACCTCAAAACACTCAAAAGACGGTTTATCAGGTGTTCCGCCCAAGCCACTATTTTACACCTCAAAAAGTTCGTGGCCATGAAGGTTTTGTATGGCATGGAAAAGTACAGAGACATCGACATACTCTGCAACGACGAGCTCCTTGGAAAGGACCACACCTTAAAGTTTGTATATGTGACGCGGTGGAGATTTCAGAACCCTCCGTTGACTTTGCAATATCGGCCGCGGGTCGATTTTTAGGCGTGAAAAGTGTATTTGTTCCTCTGTGTAATATTTTTGTATTAATTAGATTTTAAGTTGTAAAACTTTTTATTTCTAGAGAAGTTTGGTTCAGTTCTCAACAGGCAGTTTGAGTTCATGTCAAGTCGTAATTAGTTCGTCCGTAGATGTGGTATTTTTCGAATATTGCAATATATTCCTCGTTTACGCGAACCTATGACCAACTTAAACTGCCTGATTATCCCATGTTTAGCAAACGTACTTTAAAGCTAAGCGTCATTTTACAGCATACCTTGCAAAGGGTTACCTAATATACTAATCCTTGAATTAAGAAATCAACAAAAAAATAACTAGACCCGAAAATTAACTGTAAAAGTCTATTTTCATTCAGAATAATGTGTATCTCACCCGTACACGGGTGCGTCTGCGCGCTGTTAAAAGAGATAAAATTGCTTGGTGGGGTAACGCGAATCCTTCTCTCCTATGCTTCATTCTTTATCCGCGCACAGGTCGATGTGTTTCGCTGTCGAGGTATTTTTACCAAAATTACAAAAACCGCGTGTTTCATGGATTTTTCTTAATGAAATTAATGATTATTATTTCGAAAGAAATTCTGCTCCCAGAGAGTCAAATTATCTCGCTACTATGCTTCTCATTGGTCCAAATCTTCAGCTTAAATCGGTTTCTATCATTTGCCCGATATTGATAGAAAGTGACTCTATTGGTCGTGACAGTTTTAAAAAATGTGTAATTTTGACCCTCCCTGAACTTTTTGATTTCTTATCCGATTTAATTAGGTGGATTTGGAAATACTAATTTATATTTTGTCTAGTACTTAAAAAAAAATAAAGCGCGCAACTCTCATGTTTTAAACAATATTTTTTTTTTTTAATTAAGTAATCAGGCCAAAAGTTATAGCAAATTGAAAAAATATGTATTTTTGTGATTTTTTCCAATGTTAAGCCCAAACATTCATAATTTAAAAGTTTATAACTTTTTCATTTCTCAACAGATTTAATTAAATGATACGTCAATATACACATAAACAATGTGCGTTTTTAGTGAAAGCTTTAGAGTTTGTTCATTGTCGCAGATTAATTTTGTTTTCCACAAAACCAAAACTACACTTTTTTGCACTCGACGCGCGTTTCGCTAACAACGTTAGCATCATCAGGAGACGATGATCCATACTTTCATATGCATTCAAAAGTCTTTTGTTTGGTACACTTTTTAGAAGTTTTAGGTTGACTTTTCTGTTCTTCCGTATTTTAAGTGTGCTAAGTGTTCTTTAAAACGTGTTTGAATAGAGCGTCTCGTTTGGCCAACATATTTTTTGTCACAATTCATGCAACTAATTTCGTAAATTCCACTTTTTTCTAGAAACACGCGTCGAGTACAAAAAAGTGTAGTTTTGGTTTTGTGGAAAACAATCATAATTTTGTTTTAGTGCAACCAAAGGTTCCAAATTCCCAACATAGTGCAGATTAATTTTTCTCAGGGGGGGGGGCGTAAATTACACATTTTTTAAAACCGTCTGCCATCTTGGATTTTTGAGAAATTTAATATTTTCAACAGAATCGAAAAAGTATCACGTTTTATCTTTCTAAAAAACCAATATCTTTAAAAATCAATCAAAAGCTATAGCCCATCCAAAACGTGCGGAATGCGGAAATTCGTGGCCCAGCCTATATATATAAACGTTTATTGCATATTTTTTGAAAAAAAAATGGACAAAAAGTCGAGTTTATGAACATTACGTCTTTAATGTGCCTCAAAACAGGGCAAAATTTATGAATTTTAGGCAAAAAGTGGTGCCCGAATATACAGACAAAGTGGGAAAGCGTTATGTTGAATTACACTACTAAACACCGTTTGCATGAACCCCCTATGGGGCCCCACGATAACATATTCCGAAAAGTAAAAAAAAAGAAAATCTGGGGTTATGTAATTAATTTTAGAGCGTAAACGTGTTCGATTTACGATCGCAAGTCGAGTGCTCGTATTCGGAATCGCCTTAAGATCACTCCTGCAGGGTGCTTATTCTTGAAAGTGAGAAATGGAAGAATCCCCGGGGTGCTCCCGGGGATTGATCCCTAGCTGACGGTTCCCGGGAGCAAATATCCGCATTCTTGAGATATGGGGAGTGGGCGGGTCAATATAGTCCCTGGGAACACTGTTGCCAGTTTGTGCAACCAATCAAAACGCAACACATTTTGAGCTACCAAACCAACCAACATTTTTCTCAATGTACATAACGCTGTTTTTCGTTTGTTGTTATTTTTTACTAAATGGAGAAACAAGTTGCGAAAGAAAACGTGGACAAATCCAGGCCTTTATCGAGTCAACAAAAAGATCTGCTTATAGAATTTGTCTACGCTAGACCGAATATGTACAGGGGAACTTTCTCTGCTACATTCACGTGTGCGGCAAGCATTATTTTATGGAAACAAATATCCGAATAATTGGACATATTTATGTTCCGTTAAATCAAAGGGGTTTCTTTTGACCAAAACATCCCTTGGAACACCTAGTTGTTCCACTGCATCTTCCATGACTTCTCGAGTATCTTCCACTACCAGATCATTTTAAATTATGTTGTTGAAGTCTTCAACATTCATTTTAGCCTTGTATAATTACGCTTTTACTCAGAAAAAACAAAAACATATAAAATCAATATAAAAATTAGATTAGAATACCCTGGGATCGGACTCTACTATTGGGTCTTACTAAGAGAACATGGCTGCTCTCTCGGGAGCAGCTCCCTCTCTTAACTTTTTTTCAAGAATACAGTGTCGCCAAATTTTTAGTAAACCCCGCCTACTTCTCTCGCCTCTTCTACTTCCTACCCGTCAAGAATAAGCGCCCTGGACAGATTTGTGACGTCACTGCTCTGGCTGGGGATGATTTGAGAGCAGTGTAAATCGAAAACGCTAGTATGGGTAAATCAAGGAAACGAAGTTGATCTAGAAATCGGGCAGAACATCGATAAATAAAAAAGCGTTTTAAACAGCTTAAAAGTTATATTTGCCATTCTAGATCCCATTCAAGACGTCCGGGACGTAATCCTGAGGGACGTTCTAGATCGCGTTCTCGCTCTAATCGAAACCGTTATAAATGAATCGAAGCATTATGAACAGACTACCAATCCCGGTCTCCTCAACTACGTCCAGATCAGTCCTTACGACGTTGACATGAAACCCAAATAAATGGAGGATAATAATAATAATAAAAGTCGATCGCTGAAAGCTGACTTCCCATCGCTCGTGATATTGCGGGCCGGACTGCGTCGCGCCGGCTTAAGCAAATCCGGGTTGTCCCAACCATCTTAAGGGCGGCACTCTTCCCATGGCGCGTGTGTCTTTGGTGTACTTTCTTCAAAACGGAGTGTCGTCGGTGGTTATGCACAAAATGCCGCGAGAAGAAAAGTGTTGCCGCAGCCGCTGCTTTTTAATTTATCTTGAATACGCATCCACGCATCTTGTTGGTCGTTACGATTTTTATGGCTAGCACTTTTCCGTAGCTTGTTCATTCTCATATAAACTGAGAAACTCAAAAATAACTTCGTTTGTCCACTCCATATTTACGTGGCTTGGAGAGTACTTTCTGTACTGCAATAAACATTTCGAGCCTCTTCGGGCACGCTCACATCGCGTCGGGTCGAGCCTTTGAAGTTACCGACTTGCGGCGGATCCATCACGCCATCACGGATTTTGCCGGGCTACCTCTGGCGGCATCCTTCCCACGGCTTGGTGGCGCGGCCTGACCTGCAATAACTCGGGCCATCGGAAGCCAGCATAATGGAGAAATAAGAGTCAGATCGTGAGATGACCGCCGTCGTAGTGCTGTCATGCCTGGGTTAATTAATACACGTAAGGTTCGCTCTCCGCGTATTAATTAAAGCTACGCCAAGAAAATTTTGCTGCTCAGCGACCGCGCGATGATCAGTCGTGGTCCTGGGATATCGGCGGGTGACGAGGGAATCACCAGACAAACAGGGCAAGCGCCAGCCCCAACAGTCTCCTAGTACCTCTGTGTTAGATAGTGTCGCTAAAAGAGATCGCGATGAACGTAGTCCTGCGTAGTTTCTGCGACGACGACAGAGATGGCGAAATGGTGGATAGAGAGATGGCAGGTGATCCAGTGAATCGTGGTCCTTGTCGCTTCCATACGAACAGGAAAATATATCTTTTTCGTCTAATAATAACGATTTCAGAGGAGGTCAATACTCATACTATAACAGCCGGACCACAAAGAAGGACACGACCGAATTGACTGACGGGTTTAAAATGTCATACTATAGAGGTATGATCTGGAATGAAATCCATGAAAAAAATAGTGGCAAATTTTTTAAAAAATATTTACCAAGAAAAAAAATGATGATTTCATATCTGTACCTCCGAGCCAGACTATGTTAAGTCCAATTTGGGTCATTGTTATGTTTACGTGTTATCTCACTAACTATATAAAAATACCAATGCCCCAAATTGGACCTAACATGGTGTGGCTCTGAGGTACAGATGTGTTGCTTGTCTACTATTTTAAATTTTTAGTTTTTACCAAAATAATCAAGCGACATCATCATCATCATCAGTCTGGCTTTGAGGTATAGATACGGAGTCAGTGGGTAGATATTAAGCGCCGTCAAAGCTCTTCAAAGAAGCTTGGTAACTACAGGTTAAACTCTTAAAAATAATAAAAACAAACAAAAAACTCAAATTTACTTTGTCTCTGAAACATTTTGTCTTTTGTCAAACTTGAGACATTTTGTACATTGAATTCTACTTTACGCCTTGGTACAGCTGACATCTTTTTTGGGTTCAATATGTCTTGGCCATTGGTGTTATCAAATCGTATGTATCTATCTTTTTTAGGGGGCTCAGAAGTTTCATTGTCAATAAATGACTGAGAGTCTAGTGTTGTGATCTACGTGGATCACCTGCCATCTCTTGAAGGATTGACAATACATATATCAATCAAATGATATATGCAAATAATATCTTTGAGCAACAAATTTAATTCTATACAAGTCCACAAGCATATCTTTTAGATGTACACCCACCCCCCCTTGGTTATTGTATTCTGTGATTATTGCTGTCCAAGCAACTTCAAAATACTTCTCGTTTGCATCAGACCATCTTTGTACTTTTTCTACAGGTTCGATTCCCTTGCAAGTTGAGTCAACGTGTACTGGTTTATTATCGCACTATTTGGGGACTATTATATTTTGATTTCTGTCCTTTTTGTAGTCAAACGAACCTCGGCCTTTTACTTTAAATTCTTTATCTGATTTAAGCCCGCACCCAGGCATGGCATGCGTGCGATTCTCACAGTTCCTGTGGCTAAAAACCCTATTTATTTCAGGTGAAGTTATCCCTTAAAGTTTTTTGCAGATCTTGCAGAGTGCTTTCATTTTTTGATAGTACCCTTTCCTACATAAACTTCAAAATCGTACACAAATCCACTGCTTTCTGCTCTGACGAACAACTTTATTCCCAATTGCGAGGCTTGTTCTTTACATATTTTTTTAGTGAATTGTAATCTTTGAATGGAATCATAATTTCATCAACCGAGTTCAATTCTTCAGATTCTATTTTAGAAAAATTTCTTCGTTACGTCTTTAAAAAAAAGGACGAACTTTGAAAAGTTTGTCGCAGTTCATTGAAGTGAAAATTATGTCTCAATTTATCAAAGAGATTCCTTGACATCACATCTCCTAATGGCGCTATTTGTTTTCTTTGGTCCAAGACATTCTGTAACTTGGTATTTTTACAATCCCAGTCAGAATTTGCATTCCAAAAAACTGTGAAATTCCATAGGGGGTAGTATTTGGAGACACACCATTTGTTGCATCGAATTAATCTTTGTTCCGAAATGTTTTTTAACATATTGTCATCTAAGAATAATTTAAAATAGCTCGCACTGAAGCCAAACGGGACCATGAGAAGAAATCATTGGTTATGGTTGAAAAATTAATTTATTGGGAAAAATACTCTTAGACACTCAAGTACTTATTAATATTTTTTTTAACATAAAAATATTCAAATTTACCTTATAAAAAACACACAAACTTCACAAAAAAGCGCCAGAAATTAATATTCTCCTTTAGGACGATATTCCCAAAGTAATACGAGATGAGTTACTTTTACTCTTATCAATTTCTGGGCGCCTGGTCGGCAGTTTATTTAATATCAAATGCCTAAACATCATTAACTTCTCTTTACTCTTATTTTATCAAATAAGAAACGTAAAAATTTTGTCCAGGGGAGTTTCTCTTTGGACCCAATTTGGGAGAACATATTCAGGCTGCCAAAGCTATGGAAAAGTGGGGAAGAGAAACTGGGCCGGCGACATCTAAGTACCTTCTACAATAGTCCATCAACGACCAGGCCTCCTAACGTAGTAAAAAAAGGGGAAGGGGCGAAAAACCCCACACTATCAGTAGCAACCAGTTAGACAAGACAAGAAGCGCCCGACTCATCATAACGTCAAAAGGGCAGTACTCGTACACCCCCCACAGGTTGGCTGAGATTTTTTCTAAAATATTGGAAAAAAATAATATCTAAAAGACTATATTGTCCTGGGTACAGGGTGAAAGATAAAATTTTCTTTATCACCAACACAATGTATAGTTCTGTCGAAAATTTCCAACAATAGCATATTTAAATACTTAGAAGTACTTTAGTTTATATACAAAGTTATTTATATAAACCATCCATATCACGGTCACAGTTTACTCTGGGCGCATTCCAAGCTGCTAGGACGCTATTTCCCTGACACCGTCTAATACCCCTTACGCTCGGCTGCAAAACTAAAATCTGCATTTTGAACGTTCGGATCGCATCAACAGAGTTGCCACGAGCCGAGACGGTTGGGTAAAACGAAAATCGTTTCCTTAAGGGGAATGCGGATTCCAGGTGTACCTTACGGAACAGTCTAGGCACACAATTGATTTCGGTTAATAGACACTTAAAGTAAATATTTCAACGCATCGTTATCGGTATACCTAACGCGTTCGAAATCAAGCCAAAATACACTACATTTTTGACTTGTTTATGCAATGTTTGGAACGATGCCTCCTTTTTTGAAGAGTGCGATGACAGAACAGCTGATTTCCCTCGTTGCGTACCCAGGGTTTACTAATATTAATCTTCCACCGTCTCGGCAGGGATGGACCCACGAACGTACGCAACGAATTCAAGGAGCAGTTCTGTCATCGCACCGATGAATGAATGAATGTAGAACCTTGCTGGGCCCGTTGCACGCCCACTATCCATGGTTTAGCCCTAGAAGCATGCCTCTTTCGGAAAAGAACAGCGACAAGGACGATTCTTCGTCCTCCAGGCACCATCGACTTTCGAGTCTCGGGCGATTCCCAGCATCTCTAGGTGCTTGTTGAGGCAACAGCGTCCTGTTAGGAGCCCTGTTGCTGGTCTCACATCTTTCTTGCCTAGGTGGAGCAAGGACTTCGAGCAGGTGCTCTTTAGTCAGCTATGTTTCGGTTGGATCTTCTATGCGACCACGATTTTGACTAGGAGCTTTCTGAGCAAATATTTAATATTTTATTGATATATTAAAATGTTGACGCGCCAAACAATAACGTAGGATTATATTTTTAAATAATATCCCTCGGCGACTCTGCATGGGTTGTCTGCTTATGGTTGAAAGGTTGATCTACCCCTGTGTGTAGATAGACTTTCTTCTTAGCTCTAATCTTAACCGAGCCCAAACTTAAAATTCCCCAAAAAATCCTACCTTTCTCACAAGTTGACTTTTAACGTAACGTCTTCGCGAATTTTCCGAGGGGTAACGATCGGCCTAAAAATTTTGTTGATGCCGCGCTTTCCGATTAGGGCCAACGTTCGTCGAACCCATTATGACGTTTTCGCAATTGTCTAGTTTTATTATTTATAATCCAAATTATATTTTAACTATTAATGTAAAATTATTAATTTTTGGCCAATAGTTACAAAATGTATGCATTTATTATTACTTTTTTTGAGGTTATAACGATATTGTTATGTTAATATGCTCAGTTATGGATTTTTATATTTCTAGCGTAATACACTTTATTAAAAGAGGGTTTACTAATATTAATCTTCCACCGTTTCGGCACAACATGTATGTCCGACCGTCAAGGTCATTAACCTAGGAAATCATTGAAATTCTTTGAACATCAAACACATAGGGTTTCTGCATGTTAGTCGACTTACCTTTGAAAGGAAGTCCAATTGTCATTATTAGAAGAAGTATATATTCATTCGGCAGAAACCCTCCTTTCCTAACCCCTCCCCCCAACTCAACCCAATTTCGTGTGTTAGATACTTATATATCTATCTATCTATCTATCCATTCGCGGGGCGCCGCCAAGCAATTTATCCTCTTAACAGCGCGCGGACGCACCCGTGTACGGATACACATTATAGTAATAGTAAGGTATGCTGTATAAAAACATGTTAGATGAAGAAGTTAAGGCACCGTATTAAAGGTTTCAACTAACTTGTTTGTTAAATCCTTCAAAATCAGGTTTGAGCATGTAATTGGTAGTTATAAATTATTGCAGAGAGAAAGTTTGTACAGGTGCCGAGGGTCTAAAATTACGGGGTGACTTCAATAAATCGATTTTTAAGTTTGAGTCACCCTGTAATTTTAGAGCCCCGGTACCTGCACCTTTGGTTCAACTCACCCAAGGAACTTATATAACAAATTTTTATCAAAATCGGTCTTAAAAAGTTATTTGCCATTATCCTTTGTACAAACTTTCGAGACGCGAGGGGGCGCCTTAATGTGTTATTAATATCAAAT
Source organism: Oxystoma pomonae (assembly GCA_963921995.1). NCBI lineage: Eukaryota > Metazoa > Arthropoda > Insecta > Coleoptera > Brentidae > Oxystoma > Oxystoma pomonae. The sequence goes on along the minus strand of OY998166.1, from coordinate 70,413,300 downwards.
AATAAAATTCTTCATTTAACTTCGGACAATTCGCCTGTTGCGAAATGTGGGATTTTTTGAGAATAAAATCCGGTCTCTGTATGGATGTGCAAAAATAGTTTTTAAGTTTTTTATACCTACAATCCCTTAGATGTAAGATTTATTTGTTTGTAAAAACTCTCCCTATAAAAATCAATTTTCCCCTCCAAGAACTGTTGATCTGAACTTATCCAAAAGTAAAGTATCGTTCATAATTGGTATAAGGCTCAGTTACTCATTTGATAAGCATAAATTTAGTGCTTATTCTGTATGTCTGTCGTTTTTCTTCCTTACCAAAAAAAAAGAGACAGTCATACAGAATTAGCACTAAATGTATGCTTATGAAATGAGTAAATGGGGCCATAGCCACAGTGTTTATTCTAATTTTAGTGTTAGTTGTAACTTTCTTATGACTATCCCTATTAGAGAAACGAAAATGCGCAGGCGTGAAAATATCGATTGTTTGGAGTGTCCAGGCAGTCAACAGTGTAATAGAATAGCCTATAGGCTGATAAAGATTCTCAACAGACCAAAATTTGTGATAGTTACATCAAATTGACATATAAAATTTTTGAATTGTTTCCAGGATGTAGGTAGAGATTCATTTTGTAAGACAAAACAAAATAAATTGGCATAATTATGTTATTGCAAATGCTATGGGCATGAATATAGTGGTCATTTATTATGACTAAAATTAGAACACACATTATTGCAAAAACTACGACTAGTCAAGCGACTATGACTATTTCAATTATGAACGATACTTAAAAGTAAATAAAATTTCCCAAATAAATTAATCATAAGTTCATGTGTGATATTAAAGGTATTTGGATTAGTTCAGCTAAAATATTTCCCTAAAATTTGACCCCTACGTGGAAAGTGTTTCCTAAACTACTTAAATGTCAATTTTAGAAATAAAATTTTTTTAAACATAAAAAAAAATATTTAGTAACTGGAAAACCCAGGAAATAGTCAGAAAAACTATGTAAACCTTAAGCGAATTGCAGATTGGGCATATATTTTGGAGAAATGAATTTGTTTTTAGCTATCTTTCGAAAAATATATTTCTTTCATGTTGTCAATTTTATTAGACCTTGTTTTGAAAGTCGCAAAAAACACAAACTAAATTAATAGGTACGGTCACCTTATACCAACTCTATGTTTTTTAAAAATATTTTTTGTTTTAATGATAAGTACGTGTAACATTAACTGTTTTTACATTTTCTTATTTGCTATTTAATGTTTAACTGGTTCAAGATATCATACAATATTACTCTAGAGATCTAGGGTCCTTCTAACGAATAATTTTGAAGACTTCTTTTCTTCCTTCCCATAAAAGTGTTTATTGTTAAATAAATTTACATTTAAAATTTACAATTTACCTTACACAAACACGAAACGCGTCGAGAAAAATGATAAGTTTCTGAAAAAGCACTAAAAGCTTCTAAAATAATGAAAACTTTGTTTTTGGTTTAAGTAAACTAAAAAAAATCACTTTCTTGTTCAAATTGACTGAAAAATTGAGTGAAAAATAATTATTCAGTAAAGTTTCTTGGAGTTTACAATATTTAATCTCTGGACTAACAACTCGAGTTCCGAACGTTTTTAAATTAACCTCTTAATTCGAGACTTCACACCTACTCTTGTAATAGCTTACCATTGTATTTTTGCTCAAACCTGTCTTGTACGGTGTAACATCGATTGTATCGTTAACTTTTATTTTAAACTGGATTAATCCTTCGAGAAACACCAAATCTCGGCTAAATACTTATATCACAAAGGAAAAATATAATGAGAAAATTCATTTGCAAAAAGAAAACGTACTCGGCAAAACAGTAATTCATCAACGGAAATCTGAACAGTTTTTCTATTGGTCAAGCACAGCAATTTAAAAATGGAAGAAAACCGCATAAAAATAGGTATATTCTTATATATTGGGGACTGCGGGCGCAGTGGCATCAGATTTAACGTCGAATTACGGACTGCCTTTATTAGTAGGAGCGTTAAAATCGGGTACAGCCAGATTATATGAAAATATCGAGGAAAATATTTAGGGCGATATTTACTAAGGACTATACTTTAACGAAAGTTTGGTGTGAAGATTGACGTATAAATGGGTCTCAAAAATTGATTTTAAGCCGAACCGTACAGCAATTGATAAGATATTTTTAACCTGAATGCACTGGAATGAGACACGTAAGGTCATTTTTTCAAATGTAGTTCTTGAATATATTTTGTTTTAAATCAAATTCTACGCTTTTTTCTGCTTTAATTGGCTATTCCAGCCGGTTCTTTAAGTTAATGTAAAGAAACGTATGAAATCTAACTAAAAAAACCTTTTACATATAAGTTTAAAATTAATTTAAGTTAATCGAAAAAGAAAAATTCGCAGTAAATGGTTTGCGCCGTATATGCCAGCGCAGTAAAAAAATCGCGCTGTAAAAAATTTGCGGTAATAGACACAATTTCAACGCATCGGTATACCTAACACGTTCGAAATAAATCCAAAATACACTACATCTTTGTCTTGTTTATGCGATATTTCGAACGATGTCCGCTTTTTTGAAGGGTGCAAGGACAGAACTGATGATTGAAGTCGTTGCGTACGTTCGTGGGTCCGTAACGTTACGTACATCCCTCCGTACGCAACGAGTGGAATCAGCTTTTCTGTCGTCACACCCATCAAAAAAAGCGGGCATCGTTAGAAACATGGCATGTATGTAGAGTATTTTAGCTTTGTTTCGAACGCGTTAGGTATACCGATGCGTTGAAATATTTACTTTAAGTGTCTACTATTTTTGCGATTAATGCTCGTGCTGTTTAGCAAGAAAAACCCGCGCAAATAATTTAGAGTACCTACTTAAAGATTACACAAAGGGATAATAAAAGTTTCTCGACTTTAACCGCGCCAGCAAAAAATGGATTTTTGGGTTTAGGGATTTGCCTCATTCAAATGTATATGTTTTGCCTCATTTCTTTTTGTTTTGTTGGTCTTGCGCGGTAAATACTTAAGCGCTAGGGGCTGAAATATTAACGTCTAATTTTACTAATTTTTATAAAAGTTCCAAGGTTTTTTGCAGAAACCGTAAAAGAAGGAGAGACCTTGCCTTATAACTATAGATTACAACTTGTTGGTGGCGTGGGAAAGTAGATGAAGCGTTACGAGGGAGGGGGGGGAGTTCGTAACTGCGTCCCGTTTAATATACTTGTTAACTAATTAACGGAGAGGGGAAGAGGTTTCGAAAATGTTAGAAAGAAAAAGAGTCGAAATTAAAAGAACCCTGCCATTTTCTTATGGGAAATTTGTTTCCGTTCAATTTTTTTATATTTTAGTATCTTATAAGGAGGGTCCCAATGAGCAATTTTTGTCATGGGCACTTTCCCAAATATGTACAGGGTGAGCTAGAAATTATACTTAAAGTTACAAAAATGGCCGTTTTTTACCAAACTCGTCTACTTCGTTTACGATAAAACTAAAGATAGGATAATAATGGTTTCTGCAGATCTGATTCAACACATAACGACCAAAATTTTTGATATTAGTACTAATGTCCGTATGTGTGCAGGGTAAGCCAAAAAAATTCGCCTGAAATTGCTCAAAATCCCTTATTTTAAAAGTGCATTTGACGCTTGTAGAAGCAGCGAAAAACTTTTAAATATGTAGTCGGAAAAACGTCAGTTAAGTTTGTTTTGACAATTTTTAATTATTCTTTGATAAAAAAAAAATTTGAATTAAAAATTTCAATTATCGTTTCTCACTTGTGTGAAGAAGTGTGTGTGGAAACAAAAATCTGAGTAAGTCACCCAATTAAAAGAGCATTTTTAGTTAAAAGACCCACCATACAGGGACAAACCCACCGCCAATCTCCATTTTGCCATTTTTTTTTCGAAATACTAGGAAATCCTGCATTTTTCCCTTGCGAAAAATTAAAGAAAAACCTACATAATTATGCGGCCCATAGCAGGGTGACCAAATGTCCTAAAATCCTAAAATTTTGACCGAGTCCTAAAATTTTAAGTAAAAATGGCCACATTTTTTTCAAATTAATATTTTGTCCTAAAATTCATTTATAATTTGAAAAAAGGAATTTGTTGTCCGTGAAAAATAAATAAAAAGAAAAGTTCGTGGCATATCGGACACACATTTTGCTTTTCAATTCATTACGACCAGGCCTCGAAGATCTAATGGATAGTCCAGAAACCTACAGGCCCGTTGCATCCTTGTTAGGAATCATCAGAGTAACATAGGAAGCATAACATAAGCAACCACACCCAGCGAATTTAAACAACTTTCGTCGTCAAACAACGCGGGATGTTGGATGGCTATATACGTTAAAGGATGCAAATATCAATAAGAATCAAATTTGCGAGTAGGACAAAAAAAAGAAACCTGGGAAACTGTACCGGTTACTGAAAAAAGACCGTTCAAAATACAACGTTCCCAGCAACTCCACCCCCAATTGGAGTTTACACTACGTCGCCTTATATTAAGGCTCAGCAACAATCACTCCGGAGGAGGCTTGTTGCGCAAAACAAAGGCAAGTAAAATTTAAAAAAAAAAGAATTTGTTGTCCCTGAAAAATAAATAAAAAGAAAAGTTCGTGACATATCGGACACACCCTTTTGCTTTTCAATTCATTACGACCAGGCCCCCAAGATCTAATGGATAGTCCAGAAACCTACAGGCCTGTTTCATCCTTGTTAGGAATTATCAGGATTTGACGACGAAATTTGTTTAAATTAGCTGAGTGTGGTTGCTTATTATATGCTTCATACGCCAGGTACAGTCCTATGTTACCCTGATGATTTTAACAAGGATGAAACAGGCCTGTAGGTTTCTAAACTATCCATTAGATCTTGGAGGCCAAGTCGTAATAAATTGAAAAGCAAAATGTGTGTCTGATATGCCACGAACTTTTCTTTTTATTTATTTTTTTTTATTCCTTTATAATGTCTTTAAATTTTAACTAAAATAAAAAAGTTATTGTTTCTCTGATTTTTTTGTATAAAATCTATGGCAGGGCTCACTGAACCTCCGTTCCGATTACAGGCCGGATGGCATCGGATAATATTGGTGTCTTTTTTTAGCACCCAGAACCAACAAAGATGCATGGTGTTATTATTATTTCTCATTTGCATCCATTTTTAAGTGAACATAGCCTAGATTGAAATCTAACCTTAAATAATTTTATTTCTGTCATTTGTTGATTTTAAAACTGTCTGCAGAAAGAGAATAAATAAATTTTAATATACCTATGTATTTATTACCTAGTTGGTAAGTTATTACCTCTATTTAGAGTGATTATATACTTTGTATTTTATAGGACAAAATGCCAAATAGACAAAAAAAATATATTCAGTCTTGGGAAAATACCTCGGAAAATACTTTTCCTTGTGTAAAAAAAATCTTAAAGGATGAATATTCTGCACATTATAAAATATGCAGAGTTGACTTTAAAATAGACAGCAGTGGAGTAAGGCAGGTAGAAAGTCATAGTAGGTCCCAAAAGCACCAAAACTTAGAAAAATCTCATGAAAAGGGGCAGCAGCCGAAATTGTTATTTAATAGGAACCAAAAACAAAGTTATGATTGTTTTCCACAAACCAAAACTACACTTTTTTGCACTCGACGCGCGTTTCGCTAACAACGTTAGCATCATCAGGAGACGATAAACAAGTTTTGTTTATCGTCTCCTATTTGTTTATCGTCTCCTGATGATGCTAACATTGTTAGCGAAACGTGCGTCGAGTGCAAAAAAGTGTACTTTGTTTTAGATTTTTTTACCCAAGGAAAAGTATTTTCCCAAGACTGAATATACTTTTTTTGTTGAAGCTCAAGAAACAAAATTTGTTTATCGTCTCCTGATGATACCAACGTTGTTAGCGAAACGCGCGTCGAGTGCAAAAAAAGTGTAGTTTTGGTTTGTGGAAAACAATCATAACTTTGTTATAGTGCAACCAAATGTTCCAAATTCCCAACATAGTTAATAGGAACCAAGAAAAATTTTCCATTCATAACAAATCTACGAAAGCAGAGGCCCTATGGGCTTTACATACCGTTGAAAAAAAAATACTCGTTTCGCAGTTCCGAAGGCATCTGCGACTTATTTAAGAATATGTTTCCAAATAGTGAGATAGCACGAAATATGTCACTGGGTCGTACAAAAACAATTATATTGTTTACTCTTATTATTTGACAAAACCACAACTTCACAGGTCAAAAAACAGTTGAATATGTATATTCAGTTTTGGGATTCTGTAAATGATGTAATGATACCAGGGATCTATATTGGAAGTAACTTTTGATTTTATAAACGAATATGGACTGAATCCAAAACTGCTAATTCATATAAGTATGGATGGGCCCAATGTTAACCTGAAGTTTTTTAAAACATTCATGGTTGCCTTGCAAGAAGTATTTGATACGGGAAAGAAAATGTCTCAAAATTTTTCCAAACTGTCTTAAAATTTTTTGGTTTTTGTCCTAAAAATCCTTAAAAAAATTGACAAAAAGGCTTTGGGTGACCAAAGTCCTAAACCTTAGTCCATGTTAGTAAATACCGCCCTTAGGAATTTGAATTTTTGAGGTTATGAGCTCTCAATAAAAAGCTTTTAAAATATTTTTTGGTTAAATTCCTTGTAAAAAAAAAACATTAATTTCGTGACCTAAATATAAAAAAAAAGAGTCCCAAGATATTTCCAATGATTGCTATGAGATTTCCAAAGATTACCTAGGGACTGTCTAAGATTCCGTAAGATTGGCAAAGATTTCGTAAGATTGCCGAAGATTTCCAGAGTTTGCCATGGGATTGCGAAAGATTCCCGAAAGATTTGTGACATGATTTCCAACAGTGGTTACTCCCTCGGCAAGAGTAAAAATTAAAATTTTGTTCTTTTTTGTTTTTTTTTTTAGGCGTCACTGTCTAACCAGATATACGGTAACTAAACTTTTACATATATATTTTTTATACCTTCATCAAAAACATTCAATTCAATTCAATTCGTTTATTGGTTTATAAAAGAAATACATCCTTATAAACTTCACGTTCTGCCAAAGACAAATTTTCTTAGCTCTAAGTAAAAAAAAGACAACTTCTGGCACTCGTAAAATCAAAAACATGATTTTAGTACCTGTCTGCAGATAACTAAAGCATGTCCTTTTTGGTTACCAATGCAAAAAAAAAAATATCACGGGTGCAAAAGGATCTCCGACCCAAAATTAAAGAGAAATAGCGGAAAATATTACTATTGAAAAAATCTAATTATTCTTGCCTAAAAAGACATTTCCGACAGTTTTCATCAACACATAAAATATCAAACTGTCAAAGATTTTTTAATAGTTATTTACCTAACAAGTGCGGACAGTGATATTTTGCCGCACGCGACGGCAGTTGACCGAACGAAACGTAGCGAGTTCGGTCAAGCCGGTAAGGGCGGTAAGACACACGATTTTACCTACAAGCCTCAAAAATTCCCAAAAAAGAAACTGAGAGCGGTAAAGTACTACTTTCCGCATGCAAATGAGTGCGGTAAAATGCACTTTACCGCACGCGAGTAGGTAAAAGTATTTCGTGTTTTTCCTGGATTTTTTGATAAAGGTATTAGTAGTAGTATAGGGGCGGCCCGTGGGCCTGGCAATAAAATAAAGGTATTAAAAAAAATAGCGTTAACAACTGGAAACTAAGCTGTGCTTTTTTTGATCGCGTTTTTAAATGCGTCGCTGTGCTCCTTATTTAAACCAACGCTTGTAAATAAAAACACTATTTAAGCCACTAGTTGTGAAAACTACTATTTTAATTGGAAGAGAGACAGAAATGTCTTGGACAGAAAAAAAAATTACACTGTTCTCAACTTTTTTCTACTTGTAATCATCCACTCTGTAATCAAATATTCACGTAGTCACCGTGTATTTTTTTGTTTTTTAATATCTGATATCGAAACCTATGATTTAAGAGTTTTCAGATTAGAGATGCCAAACAAATAAAAGACATAAGAAGAGACGCAACCTATTAACATGACATTAAGTCATTTTTATTTGTCTGGAATTCGCTTCAATTTAAAGCTTACTTAAAATCAAAAATCGACAACATTATATAATATAAACAATATAATTGAATTAAATTATATTAATTAAGAAAATTAAGCATATAATACAACTTACTTAAAAACAGAACAACTAAAAAAATACATCGAGAAGGTGCGAAGTGCATTTTTTTGATTAAACTTAATATTAACTAAACTTGAACCCAATCAGCGGCAAAAATTTTTAACTTCAGTTAAACCACGGTTTAATTAAAAAACTTTAACCAAAAATTACTTTTGATAGTTTTGTCAAAACCACTGTTCAAGAGTTGCTACGTTTTGTAAAAGTACCCAGGACAAAATTGACAAAATGATTTTTAAGAATGTTGATATTAAAAACTATCAAAAAGTAAAACTAGGATTAACTTTAATAGAACAAACTGTTATTTTTTTACCTCCATTAGGCAAAAATTTCTGTAACACCGATTTTTTTTCCGTTACATTGAAACTTACCGTTAACACGAATAAAATTCATAACCACCGTGAAGTTACCACTTATTTCTTAGACCGTTTGGACTTGTGCCTATCTTCGCTGTGGTCTCCCCCACTGCGCTTTTTGCTACCGCTGCTGCGAGAAGAGCTGTGACGGTCGGAACTCGACTTGCTCGGTGATTTGCGGTCGGATTTGTGTTTTGACGAACTGGACGAGGAATGTTTGCTGCTGCTGTGATGGCGATCTACAAATCAAATGATAAATATAGTTAGCACAGGTTAAACAATTGCTAGATGATTTTTTTAGGGTTAAGTCATCAAAGACTGGAATAAGGCAGATATTTTAACTTGTTTAATATAAACATATCAAGGTTATATTTTTATTTTCAAATATTTCTGTATTTTGTTTACAGAGGATGATAAAGACCCGATTAGAGACCTATTTTTGGGGACACCGTGTATATTTTGACATTTTAGGATCTACAGACAAATCCGTTTCCAATTATACCACAACTAATGCTTTATCTTTTACCATAATCAAAATATTTCCATCTAAATCTATAAGAGAAACGTCGTAGTTGTTTAAACTTCCCCTCGCCTTCGTAGGTTGGGGTAAGAGCAGGATTCTCATTACAAGCCCTACCCAACTCTATTTTCATTTAAAAGTTGCGTTGCTTTGGTTGTACAGTGCTCTGTATTTCTATAATTTAATAAAAATCTATACATTAGTGTCTCCACCGGAATACCCTTATTTAAACCATCTTCCATAGCACATTTCATCTTTTGTTTAAATGTACGCACTGAATTTTCAGCTTGCCCGTTACTCTGGCTATTATATAGGGGGATGGTGATGTGTTTGATGTCATTTCTGGACAGAAATAGCTCCAATTCTGCTGAGACTAAACTTGAACCGTTATCCGAGCATAAAACATCAGCTAAACAAAAAGTAGCAAATGTCTCACGCAGTTTTCTTTCTGTTTCTTTCCTTGTTAATGTTTTTACCATGTGAACTTCTGGCCATTTGCTATAAGCATCCGTAATAATGAAGAAATTTTGCCCTCTGGACAGCTCCAGAAAATCTACGTGAATGCGTTCATATGGTCTGCTTGCTGGCATCCAGGAAAAACATGTCTTTGGGGGACTGTCCTTGTTTTTTAGACATGCCAAACATCCTTTTATCTTAGACTCAATGTCCTGATCTATGTTTGGCCACCATAAGTAAGATCTTGCTAACGATTTGGTCTTCACTATACCAAGATGACTAGAGTTATGCAATTCTCTTAACATTTCCTCCCTTAGTACTTCTGGGATTGTTACTCTATATCCATACATCAAGCAACCATTTTCTTCAAAAATTTCTTCTCTTTTAATAAAATAAATACGTTCTTCATCTTCTTTATTTTTCTTTGGCTATCCAGTTCTCACATAGTGCATTATTTTGGTCAAAACTCTGTCATTTTTTGTTTCTTCCGCAATTTTTATGCTGTCAATAGGCCATTGCCTTGTTGTTGAAGCAAAGTTGAGATAGTTTTCTTCTATTATGCCTATATTTTTGTCCGTACTGTCATCTGGTAGTCTTGATAAGCAGTCGGCAAAATGATTGTCTGTTCCTTTTCAACCCACTCATATATAATGCCCATCTTTGCAATCTGTCGCGCCTTCTATGGGGAATTGCTTTATTTTCACCCAATAAACCTAGCAAGGGTCGATGATCACTTCTGACTATAAAACGTCTTCCTAGTAAATACTGTTCAAAGTAACGGAATCCAAAAATTATTCCTGCTCCTTCTTTATCCAAGGTTGCCATATTTTTTTCTGATGGAGAGTATGTCCTAGATGCACACGCTATGGGTCTCTCACTCCCACTCTTGTCTCTAGCATATAACACTGCTGAAATGCCATCTTGGCTTGCATCTGTGACTAGCACTAACTGTTTTTTTGGATTATAGTGTGCCAGTGTTATACACTTCTTTATAGTCTCAAATGCTTCTTGACACTCCGGACTCCAATCTACTTGAGTATTATTAATAGTCTTAACATTCTGTAATCCTGTATTAATCTATGTAAAAAATTTTGTGTCTTTTAATATGATTTTAAATATATAACCTTCGTCAACTATCTATTAAACAACTATGAATTGGCTTTAAAAACTATATTTTAATTAATTTTACTTGTACCACATGTGTTTAAATTCTTATATTCTTTTAGGTTCTTGTTATTTATTTATTTGTATTATTTTTTGTTTTGTTTTTAATTTTATTAATATTTGACCATATTGAAAAAAAATTAAAATGGTTATCCCAATTTAATTATATATCTAAATTTGTTACAGATATTAATTTAACTTTAATTATATGAATTATTTAATTATATACGTGATGTTTTTACCTATTTAATTAGAAATCAGATTATCTAAAAGCAGTAAATTACCAAATATTGCTTTGTAAATAAGAATTAGTTCTTTGTACAATAAAGTATATTCTGATTCTGATATTTTTAGACACACTTTGGTTTTTTGTTAGTAATTTATATATTGGTCTTAATATATTTGCAAGGTTTGGTATAAATTTGGCATAATATTGTACAAGACCACAGAATGATCTAACCTGGGTCTGGGTGGTTGGTCTAGGTGCATTCATAATTGATTTAATCTTTTTTTTTCACTCTTTTTTAAGCAATCTTTACAGATCCTATGTCCAAGGTATTCTAGTTCTTCCATGAAAAATTCACATTTCTCAGGTCTCACTGTCAATCCTGCCTCTTTCAAGTTTTCTAGCACTGCCTCCAAATTTTTTATGTGATCTGCCATATTTACCCCAGTGATACATATGTCGTCACTGTATGATGCCCACACCTTTCATTCCCTTAAATAATTGCTCTATTTTTTGTTGAAATTGGGTATATGCACGTGACAAGTCCAATTTTGTGTACAGCTCACCTCCGTTCAATTGAGCAAAAATTTCTGTGACTCTTGGAGTTGGGTAATAATGACACTTGTCAATCTGTTTATTTAACGTTGACTTAAAATCACAGCAAATACATAATGTACCATCTGCCTTTATAATGGGTACAATTGGGGTCGCATATTTTGAAAAATTGACTGGCTCTAAAACACCTTCATACACCATAGCTTCCAACTGCTGTTCGATTTTCTCTTTATACGCTAGTGGAACTGGCCTGTGTTTTAAAAAAATAGGGTGTTTCATTTTTTAAGACTAAAGAGACCTTCTCGAACTTAAATTTCCCTAACTTATGGGTAAATACCTCTGGAAATTTTTTTAAAATATTATTTTTAATATTTTCAATGCTATTTAGGTTGGCTAAATTTAAAGTCATATTAAATAAAGAGAGAAAATCCCGACCTAATAAGCTTAATCCACCGTTATTCACTACATAGAATTTTGCAAGTTTTGTCACATTTCCTATCTTACAATCTACTTTAAAATACCCTATAGGTTTTATAAGGTTGCCAGTATAACTGCGTAAAATTATATTGTCACCAGTCAAATGGTGTTTGTCAAAATTTTGATTGTAAAAATCCAAATTTATTGCAGTTATGCTCGCACCTGTGTCTACACACAATTCATAATTCAAACATTCAATTTAAAAAAAAATTCGTTTTTATTGCTACTGCCTAAACTATACATATCACAAATATCGTTATAATTACTGATTACAGTCACGTCCTCTACTGTTTCAATCGCATTATGTCCCTGGACCGAACAGCGTCTGCAAATCTGACATTTGATATTAACAGATTTACTATTATTACTACTATTGTCATTACATGAAGGTTTTTGTCCATTATTATACGTTTTTTAGGGGCTACATACTTTTTTTGATGCGATTAGTTCCTCAGCCAGTTCACATCAGAAGTGCTAGTGGTTTCCTTGTTATAAGATTCCTTCTGCATTGCTTTTTGAACCACTGAGTGAAACGTAGATGATAATTCTTCTTCACACATTTTATCTTTAATCGGGCCGCTTTTTAAACCAGTAATAAACTTATCTTTGAGGCAGTCAAGCAATCTATCCGCAAATTTGCAATTTACTGCTAAGCTTTTCAAACGAGCATACCAAAGCATAAGAAATCCACGTGACTTTCGTGTCGATCACACAGACACAAGCCTTAACTGTCTTTTATGCCTATTTAAACTGCCCGATCGGCTCTTGTTCTCAAGTTTTGTCTATTTTGAATCTCGTTTTTTAATTTACGCGGAGGCGAACTTAACCTCACTTTTCAAAAAATTGACTTTTTTTGAAGTTATCTTTGAAGTTCTGGCTCCGTCCTTGTTGATCCTCGTCGCCAGTGAAATGTCGAGGGATTAAGACAATATTACTTACAGTTTGGCGGGATATCCACGAAAGAAGAAGCTTCTACCATTAGGAAACGTGCCAATCGGTGAACCGGGAACAAAGAGGTCGTTCTTAACCTTGACATATTTCGGGCGCACTTCCGTGGGAAATTCAAATATATTACAATATGTAATAATAATAATAATTAAAAAAAAAACCACTGACCTAAACATCAAAAATGTTATTGAAGAAATTTTCTGGCTTCCCCGGAAGGGTAACACGAAAGTTCCTATTACCAAAAATGATTCTTTGAGGGAGGAAAATAACATATTAAAAAATAAAAGAAATCGGTAGATCGCCAGGATCCTATGTATCCAGTGAGATGTTCTTTTTAAAGAAATTTTTGTCAAATTTTTCGCCTGCGGTGCTATACCAATATTAAATATTGTTACAATTTTGTTTAATTATAAGCAATTTTTTGTCAGCAACATTTTAAACGTGTAAAAAATAGCAGTTTAGTGGGTTTTTTTCAAAATATTTGCCTGCGGCGCATTTAAAGGTTAATTTTAAAGCAAATCTGCAATTGAGACTAGACAAGACTTGCTTTTAAAAATAAGTATTTTTGTTTCATATACACTAACTTAACACCTACTAAACTGCTCCTCTCCCCTCCCTACAGTTCAAGAGCTCGAGCAATAGGCACCTTCCCAATTTTTAAAAATTTGCCATATGTTATGAAACCCTCCTCAGAGCCAATTTCTGGCTACGCCACTGCGGTAAGTGATGATTTTCACCCTAAGATAGCTCCCTTGTGGACTAAAATTGTAAAGGAAGGTTTGGATAACGAAGCTAGAGAGAATTTTTTTATAAAATATTCTGCCCCAAGAACTGCAGCACCTACCTTGAATCCAGAAATAAAAATTAATTTAGTAGAATAGACGCGATGAGGGGATGGTACTGAATCAAAATCAAACGGGGATTGCTTTGACCTGTATGGGAAAATCACTGTCACGATTGCTAAATCCCAAACCCCTATCACAAGAAGAAACCTTCAACATGATTCAGTGGCTTAGTGATGGTGGAAAAGTTTTGGCGGATACTCACTGTACAGCATCTGTTCAAAGAAAGGTATTAATCCTTAACGCAGGTTTTAACAGATCAGATACCATTCTTTTCGGTAGCAATTTTAATGAATTGTTGGATCAGAATAAACAGTTGGAAAGAAATAGCCAAGCCTTCTCAGAAGTGAAGAAGGCAAAAAACTTCAAGAATCCCAGCAACTTCCCGAAGAGACAAAGAATACCAATGTCGGGTTCATGAAGGTAGTTGGGCAGATCAGGCGACCCAAACAGAATTGTTTGGACAGGCCACAAAGTTATGGAGCCAGACCACAGGATTATGGGGGCTGCAGAATGCAGCCTAAAATTACAAGAGGAGAGAAGAGAGGAAGAAATAATGTCCATGCTGCTAGACGTTTGGGAAAAATATTTTGATTAGATGGTTTCAAAATCACATTTACCCGGAAGTTTTTCAAACAAATCATCCAGCTGAAGGTTGATGGTCCGAATTGGAAAAGGGAGCTTTACAAGTTTGTATGGACCGTTTAAATGAAATTGAGGCATTTTTGATAATTTTAGTATGTAATAGTGGGTTATGAGATAAGAAAAATGTGTAAATATAAAATGATTTATATGTCTAGTTCCTGAGATATAGACGGTCAAAGTTTAAAAAAAAGTTGTTTTGAGGTATTGGGCACGCTCAAAAAGGCATGTCCTAACCGAAATAAAATAAGTTATCGACGAATATGTGTTCCTGAGGAACCAAAGATGGACGGACTTTCTTATTATTATGTTTGTAAAATGTTAGTAGGTTGTATACAGGGGCTAGTCAAAAAAATAATTTTTTGTCAATTTTTTATTTGCCCCGATATAAAAATAAAAAAATTATTTTTGAGCAAACATTAATGTTTTAGTATTTTTTAGATAAACTGAGCAAAATTTTTCTTCCCAGTAACAGTTACTTTGTGTTACATGTTTTATTTTTTTAACATAAAAACTTGACGAAAATTGTTTTCTGCTACGAAATAATTGTTTTTGCTAAAACTTTATATAAATTGAATTTAATTTTTTTATTTTTTTCCTAGCTACGAGGTACATACAAAAAGTTCTATATAAAAAGTAATCAATATTTAATTTCTTTAAAACTGATCGAGGGGTTTTAATTTAATTTTGTGTACGCCTTTATCATACTTTTATCTATTCCAGGGTGCCATTTTTTATCACTTTTTTATGTTTAGGTTTTTAGGTTTCTCGAGGTTCTCTAAACTAAATAATAACACTTTGGTGGGACTGAATTATTAAAAAAACAATAATATGTCATAAATTATTATTACGGATAATTGCTCTCCCTTATATATACACAGTGGCGTAGCCAGAGGGGGGTTTTGGTGGTTAAAACGCCCCACAGGGCCTAACCCATAATAATAAAAGTAACCCTGTAACCCTACAAAAGCGTCATTAGTTCGTTACTAAATGACGAAAGCCCCCTGAGCCAATTTCTGGCTACGCCACTGCATCTACATACTCTATTAACTACTAGTCAAAGTCAGTGGCTTGTCCGAAGAAGGGTGAAGAATTATTATCATAAAGAGCAGTCAAAAAATATTCCACTCATAAAAGTAATTATCATCATAGATGTAAAACACTACTGGTAAAACATAAAGTAATTATAAAAAAATTGCACCCTGTATTAGATAACAGTATGACAAAGGCGTACGCCAAATTAAATTAAAATCCCTCGATCAGTTGTAGCGTAGCACAGTCAAATACTGTGGCTAACTTCTCGTCAACTCTTAGCGTCTTTATTTTTGTTTTTCCACCTTTTCCACAGATTTTTTATAAAAATATATTTTTGAAAAGATTCCTTGTAAATTTCTGGTTTTTGGAGATGGACCCGATGAAACATTAGTTTATTCGAGCCACAAGCGCCTGTCAAACTAAGACGTAGTATGTGACGTCATTAGTTTGAAACTTTTGAAATAGTTACATATGAGAAAACGTCTCGGAAAAATGGGCCAATATTTTGAGAAAGTGATACTTTTGTCTTCAAGATGATAAGGTAATAATTATTATAACATGATTATCAGCAAACATAAAAAAGTAAAATTAAATAAAATCTATGAGGAAACAAAATTATTAAATGTCTGTTCAAAATTCTTCTTGACAGTTGACGTCATTTAAATATATATAAACGGGTGGAAAATACTTTACCTTTACTCTTTTCTCTGCTGCTATTGTGTTTGCTGGAGCTGCTACTGTTATGTCGGCTCGAGCCGCTCTTGTGTCTGTCCTTATCCCGAGAATTAGAGCTGGAATGCTTGCTTTTCGACGAGTGTTTATCCTAATAAAGAAAATAAAGTGTGAAGAAAACAAAACGATCCAATATGTACCTTATATAGGACGCTTACAAACGCTAAAAGATGGGCCATTGTCAAAAACGATTAAACACCCCTTAGGTACAATATAATAAAAATAATGGCATATTGGACAAAGCGTTTTTGTTTCTCACTTCATTTTGTTTCTTAGTTTATTGGACAGGTGGCGCACACAGATATCACGTCTCCGCGGATTACAAACTTTTTGCTTTAAATTTGAGAGGTGTGCATGGTTTCCTGTGTAGCTTCAACTGCCAGGTACAATCCTATGACTCCCTGATGATTCCTAATAAGAATGAAACAGATCTGTAGGCGTGATTTTTAGGACACCGGTATACCGGTGATGGTGACTTATAACTTGACTGGTTATATCGACCCTTGTTCATTGGTCTAGACGATGCTTTAAAAATTAGGTCGACGGTAGTAACAGTGGTGACCATCTAAGTAACCGATAAAAGTCACCGGTACAGAAATATCGCACATCACTAGTACGTGTCTGGATTCTCTATTAGACATTGGGAGACCTGGTCGTAATGAAGTGAGAAACAAAAACGCTTTGTCTAAATTAATATATGCCATTTTATTTTACAAACTATAACTTCATCTATCACAATACAGTTTTTTTCTTTATATAAATAAACTTACACGAGTGACAGAGGAGTGCAATAATAAATAGATCATATATTTTACAAACAAAAAAGAAACGAAAACCGAAATTTACAAGCCAAAGTACTGAAATGTGCATAACAGATCATTTTGCAGACCTATTCTGGTTTACAAATAATGTAAATACAACAATAAAAAACTAAATAAAATGTATTTTAATAAAAACAAATTTTTTCAACAAATAGAAAACTAAACATGGCAAGAAGTTGTCACAGAAAGAAGATCTAGACTTATCATCCTCAAAATTTATAAACAAGTTTAAATTTATAAGAAATAGCTGCACATATGTGAAGGAAAAAATTAACAAAAAAAAAAACCACCGTGAATCACAGATAACCTAATAAACCTCATAAAACAAAGAGATCAATTAAAATTTCAAGTGCTGTCAAACCAAAAGATCAAAACTTCAAAAATACATAAGAGGCTTTCAGGAATCACGTAAGTTCTTTGACAAAATCGACAAAAAAACAATTATTATAAAGATAAATTAGAAATTAATAAAAAGGACACACGGAAAACTTGGAGCCTGATACGTGAAATCACTGGAGATAAATAAAAATTAAAATATGATAAAACTAGAAAGTGGCCAGACTATTACAGAACCCACTGATTTATGAAACAGTTTAAATAATTTTTTATAGTATTGGTAATAAAATGGTAGAAAAATTAGCTCCAAATGTAGTTTGGGTTAACTGAACGGGAAAAAAAAACAAAACAAAAATGAAAACTCAATGTTTCTTCACCCGAAAGACGAGAACGAAATAAAAAAAAAACGTATCCAGTTTGAAAAATAACCGAGAAAATAACATTAGTCCGGGTCCAGACAGCATAAAAACACAAACATTAAAACTTTCTCTATCTTTTTCTCAGGGGAAATTTCCACACAGGCTTATTCTGTTAATTAGTAACGTCGCAAAAATAATCGAAAAATGCTTAAAACAACGAGTACTAAACCACACAAAAAAATTATATCAATCAATATGGTTTAAATCCTGGAGTATCGATCGTAGATTCCTTATTAGATCTTGCAAAGGCTTTCGAAACTGTTTTAAATAAATTTTTACTACAAAAGCTTGAACATATTGTTACGATTTATTTTGATAGTAAGTTATTTGTTTTAATTTTGGACCAATTATGAACGATCACCATGTAGGTATTTCAAAATCCTGGTAATCCGTTATTTTAATGACTTCTCTTTGTATAAAAAAAGTGAGGTGACTTTGTCAAAGCAGTTTGATAACAATTTGATTAATGTCACAAATTTTCTTTGTTATGCCTTTTTGTCAATTAAAATTCGTTTTTGAAAATAAAGTTAAAATTGTAACGGACTCGTCTTTTGGATCCGGCGATTTTCACAGTTCCATGAGTTTTTTTTTAATTTGTATTTTTTTTGTTTATTTTATTCCTGGCTGGCAAAAGATTATAAACTATAATATATAAAAAAAAATTTGGATGGATTAGTTTCTGGACGTGATGGTCACCGGTTGTTGCTTGGACAACTACAAAACATTAATATTTTGAGTTGTATTTGGTTTAAAGAACCTCTTTCATTTGGTAACTAGTTTGAAAACTCCAAAAGATCATCGCTACCATAACTGAAGTTGTTTCTGTAAGAGCCAAACACCATTAATAGGCTCTTCTCAGACCGTTTAGCTGTTCCCCATTTAGTCCCACATAGTTGACGGCCTAACGTAATTGCAAGAAATAAGAAATTAGAAACATTGATACGAGTTCAATCCCCTCCTGACGACGGTACACGAGCTTCCGTAATTTTCAATGGATTTGTGACCTAAGTATTTCCACTGAAAAAGGTAACCTTTGATAAATTTTAAGTTCAAGGAGACAAACACGTGGAGAACGGCATTTTATGTGAAGAACCTACAAATAGGAATCAACAATAACGATAAACATCATATCAACTTTTGTAAAAGGGGGTGATCACCTTTTATCTTCTTTTGAAATTAGAATTGTGAATTTGTATGCGAAAAAATATCGCAGCAATATTGGAATATTTTTGAAAGTTATCTACAAGATCGAACTCAGGGAACTCAAATTAATGGCTACAACAGTGAAGAGCAACAGGTGTAGATTGGAGTTCCTTAGGTCCATTACTCTTTCAAATGTTCATAAACTACCTTTTGGAATTGGATCTGCCTGGAAGCTTTGTCTTGCTGATGACACTGAATGTACCATTACTGGATTTTCATGGCCAGAAACACAACAAAACGCTGAAATCGGTTTACACAAAATTCATAAATGACTAAAAGCTAATCTACTAACTTTAAACATGTCAAAACAAACTTTACGACTTTTAGCTTAGCTCAGTCAGGCTAGTCAGACTTGGAAAATATTACCTTACACACCCGTGAAAGTTGTAACTTGTGCTAAAATGTGATAAAAAGATAAATAATTTATAAATTTTACCAATTCATAAATGTGATGTTTTCAAAGTGTCGAAAATGTGAACAAGGGTCTAGTGGAATCCTTATTAAATTATTACATACCCATCTCGGGAGGAACTTATGAATGCAACCTAGAAAACCTAACAAAGTGATTAATAAAAAATCCGCAAAATTTCCGACAGAAAAACATTTTAATACTGTAACAAATTTAAAAGATATTAAAACAGTTTTTATTACATCTGCAATAAACTTTGTTCACAAGAATTAATTAATTAAAATAGAATCAACAAAACCATGTTCCTCGTCGATCAAAAAATACTATGCACCTGAAATCTCTTTATCACTTAAGCACTAAATTGTTCAAGTTGATTCCTCAATACTATAAAAACCTAAATAATATAAAAATGTTTAAAACATACTAGGGAACATACCTAATTTCAAAGCCATCATAAGAAACATGCAGTAACATCCAACGAAAACCACAAAAAAAATTTATAGCTTTTTCAAGCTTTCTTAAATGTTTTGTTATTAGTTATATATATATAGGTATTTTTTTGTCATAGGCGCCAAATATTGTACATTTGACAATAAAATGTTTTTGACTTTCACATTTTGATGCTATTTGCTGTGTTTAAATAGTTATTTACCTAACAAGGGCGGAAAGTGGTACTTTTCCGCACGCCACGGCAGTTGCACGAACGACGCGGAGCAGAAACAGAAATAAACAAGATATTTTTCCAAAAAAAGGCGCTCATGTGGCAAATTCAAAGTGATGGTTACGTTTTAAGCTCCATAAGCTCTAAAACCCTCGTTAACACCCGTTCCTTTTTTATTCTTTAGCTCGGTGAGCCGACCTCTGTTCAAGCTTCACACGCTCAGTTCCACGAGCGAATAAATAAACGCAGCATGTGTTGTCATTTGGTCAGTACGCTACAGGCCTATACACCCTACTAACCTTAGAACTGTAGCCTTTGCCTCTTTTGCCACCATCAAAAACATCATTATCTCGATTTTTGTCTTCCTCTGCTGCTTCTCTTTCCAAATCTGACCAATCCTTGCCAGACTCTTCTTCAGATCCTGAGAATAATACATCAGATAAATATTTTAGTAGAATCAAATGAAATGAATAATCCCTTTATAGTTTTAGTAATGATCATGGTGAAAAGCCTACTGTCTAGAGTCAAACTATGTAACTTACTTCAAATTTCAATAATTTTTTTTTTTGTTTATACGAGTCTCTTAAAGCGCTTTTATATAAGGACGGTTTGAAAATGTTTTCGTATAAACACCACTAAAACCGTTTTAGGAACTAAATCGATTTTATTTTAAAGCGATTTAAGAAAGCGGTTTATCGCTTTAATACCCATTTTAAGGTCGTTATAAACACTTTAAAAACGCTTTTGCGCATTTCTTCCAGCATAAATTAGTTATTTAGTGACATTTAATTAAGGACGTCTAAACCTTCGAAGAAAGTCTTAAAACCGTACTTATATAAAAGCACTTTAAGGTGCGTATAAATGTAGTAAGTGTGAGCATAAAAATGATATTAAAAAACGGTTTAGTTTTTTCAGGAATACCCAGGCAAGATAAACTAAAATAATTTACCAATGAAGTGAACTCAAGGAACCTAAGGGTGATTTTTGTCTTTTCATAAACTTTTTTGACCAAAGACAAAGGATTGGGGAGAAAAGTAGACGTAGTTTACAAGTAGTAGTGGTATATTAATATCTACTTTTTCACTAAAACTATATTTTCTCACCCTAGAGTAAATTTAATTAAAAAACAATCTGAAAGAATTTTTACAACAATCTTCACAAGGTAAAAGAGCTTTAAAAAAATTATTACTCAAATTTGTTATTGAACATTTTGGACGATTTCTTATTCTGGTAATATTCACCGAAACACAGAAACTTTCATTGGAATTGTCAAAAAAAATGGTACATTTGGAATATAGTGTGCGGCAATTTTAAGTTACCTAATTCATCAGAAGCACTGTCATCACTTTCTTCAGTGTCTCCCTCCGAGTACTCGGAATCCTCCTCGCTGTACTCCGATTCTGACATATCATCTGAGGGATTGAATAGTTCGTCTTCTTCTTCAGATTCTGCAATTGAAGATCCAACATACTTTTTGTTAATAGATTATACTTTTAAGCTAAATTTACTTCATACTAGGCGTAGACCCGCGTCGTTGCGCGCGATATATAAAAATAATGTCATTTGACAGCTGTCTTCAAGCGAAAAGTCAAATAAAAAGTAGCCAGCCTATGTTTCAATTCAGGTCACTCTTACCAAATTTCATCCAAATCGGTTCAGCCGTTTTTTTAGGATCTATGTCAATAAATGAGTGTTATGGAATTAATGTGTTGTTATAGGATACTTTTGAATGGATTCGATTTTTGGAGCAAGAAATAATAAAAATAAAAAACAAGTTTTTTTGTACTTCAGTGCAAAATGAACTTTTTGAATTTTGATTGCTCACACAGGGAGTGGAAGCTAGTAGTGATGGGCGATATTTCTATACCGGTGACTTTTATCTGTTACTTAGATGGTCACCACTATTAAAGTATAGTCGCAGAATCGGCAGTTTTTTACATTTGAAGATATTTGATATATACGTCGTATTGATATGCCGGCGACTGTTACACTTTAGTCTGCAGTAATAAACAATAAGATAATATAAGATAACGACGGCGAAGGGACCAATGAACAAGGGTGGTTACAACCAGTCGTCATTATTAAAAGACCTACATTCATACATTTTTTCTTTTCAATAAATTTTGCAATTTTACGAAACCTTTTTATTACTTACCCTGAAAATACATAAAAGATTAAAAATAAAAATATTATGTATAATCCATATAAAAAAAAACTAAATCTAAACTGACTAAGAAAAGTTGATTGTCTATCCTACACGAATTACATATGTATCTAAAAAATTTTACTTAATTTTGTTTGTTTTGGAACGAGAATTTAAATAAATCGATTCAACTTTTTTCCCAATGAAACTGGTTGCGTCTAGAATCATTAAATAAAATGTAAACGAAGAACATTTAGTAGATCGATACAGACAGATAATTTTCTGTCCTCTTTACCGGTGCGGTGATTCCCCAAGAATAATTTGTATCCATTGGTTACAAATTATTGCTGGGTGACCGTTGGGTCGTTATATCAGGCCTTACAAATGTTATGTTAGTTTTTGAAGGGACACTAAAAGTGACTTGTTCGCTATAACCGGTGTTGTTGTTAACACAGTAAAACAGCGACCTCAGTCACTGTTAAAAGAAACCGTGACTTATAAGTCACCATCACCGGTATACCGATGTCCTAAAAATTACTGATACGCTTTAGGGACTCATCAGCTAGGTGTAATACAGGCGCCAAAGATTACGGCTCAAGCGGAAGAAATCCTGTCAATGACGCTCTTTGTGTGAACGATCGAAAGCAAGAAAATACCTACTGTAATTAGCAATAGATGGAGGTAGCATCGATCCTGTCATTGTGATAAACCTAGCTGTTGAGTTCCTAATAAGGACGAAACGGCGTCGTCCTAGATTCCATCCTCTGTGTGAGCAATCGAAATTCAGAAAGTTCATTTTTTACTGAAGTACAAAAAACTATATAGATAAAATCTCAGAATTCAATCTTTTTTTGTTACTACACAGGTTACCTACGCAGAAATAAAAATATCGAATTTTGTTTGTCAGTTTTTGTGAGTGTCAGTTGTGAAACAAAATTTGGGCAATTAGCATAAATTACTAAACATAAAAGTTTTTTCGATGTAATTTCTTATACACAACATCAAATTTGTTCAGTTACATTATAAACGTCTTTTTGTTTTTGTTGGTTATGTCACTTTTAAAAACCGTGTACAATGCAAAACTTGCATGTAATAGGACATTACTTCATCTTCACGTGTAATGACCCTTGTTACATGCTTGTTGTGTAATATACTATTACCTACCCTCGTCTTGCATGTAATAGGACATTACTTCATCTTCACGTGTAATGACCCTTGTTACATGCTTGTTGTGTAATATACTATTACCTACCCTCGTCTTGCTGAGCCTCATCATCACTTTCCGGGTCCAAGAAGGTCCAGCCTCCTGTTTCGAAGAAAGCCTCGGGATCATCTGTGATAGTTTTCATAATTTTGGCCCAGTTGAGAGATTGAACACCTTCGGAATACCTAATCAATTGATTGACGGGGTAAAACAATTAAATATACATAACGTTATAATAACATAGTTTAAAAAGTATGTGAACACTTTGGATTTCCAAAAGTATGTTTAATGTATGTCTAATACAAAAATGCTGAAAATTCCTCCAAAAGACAAATTTCCCAAGAAAGCAGTCAGAAAAATACGAGAATTGCTAGTTTAAAGTGCTTTATTTAGTGGTTTAAATTAGTTATAGTTTACGATTAATATAGACAGTGCGTCAGGGTTCAAATCCTAGAGAAAGGAGGGCTTTCATTTCTTGTTTTACATAATAAACTATACTATAAAAAGTAATTAAGGAACTACAATCTTATCTTTAGAACGAGGGGGGTAACCACTAGTTAAGAAAATGTGACATTATTGCCAATTGCCAATGATTGCAGGGGACTGTCGGGAGATTTCTAAAGACTCCCAGCAAGCCAGGGTTTGGTGAGGTTTAGTTAGTTGCAGGGGCTGCAAGGGACTGTCGACGGATAAGATTTGTGACATGATTGTTAACAGTGGTTACCCCCACGCTTTAGAATCTATATAAGGCAATTACCTACAAAAATATTCGTTTCTGTCCCGGTCTCTAATTTGAACCATTATGAATATAAAAATCCCAAGCAGCATTTTAGGTTTAGTGTACCAGTGCACGTCCCTAAAGTTAGCAGTACAAAGCACGCAGTGCAAAGATTTTATGATTGGAAAAATTGGCGCTAATTAGGCGTTAATTCAGTTTCCGAGTTATAGCGTGTACTGCTAACTACCCGTTAAAGTTAGCAGTACACTATGCATAGAATGGTCCAGTACAGTGGTAGAGGTCCAAGCGGTTTAAAAAATTAGCGCTAATTAAGTGCTGCAAAATTCACCGAAATTTTTCAGAATTTTTGCATTTATCCCCTTTTTTTAATAACAATGTAATACACTGCTAACTTTAGACATTGCAAACTCGCGAATAGTCATTAACGGAGGAGTTGGCGATGACTTTATGTATGCAGTAATTAGGCTCTAATTGGGCGCTAATTAAGTGCCTAATTCCCAAATTTGGCGCTCTAGCCATTTCCGAGTTATAACGTGTACTGCTATAAACTACCCGTTAAAGTTAGCAGTGCACTATGCGTAGAGTGCTACAAAATCCACCGAAAATTTTCAGAATTTTTGCATTTATCCCCTTTTTTTTAAAAACAATGTAATGCACTGCTAACTTTAGACATTGCAAACTCGCAAACTAATTAGCGCCAATTTTTCCAATCATAAAATCTTTGCACTGCGGGCTTTCTACTGCTAACTTTAGGGACGTGTACCAGTGCTAAGGGGATCCTAACCTAATTAGGTAAGGTGTTACCGGTCTTTTTAAATTTTGTGATTTAGTCAGTCTTACGGGACAAAGTAGCTCTCCTTCGCCTTTTTAGAATCCTTCATAAGGAGCGTTACCATGTTTTACTAAAATAAGGTATATTACCTAATTTGGTAACCAAATTTCTACCGATTTTGTACTAAGAATCAAGGAATAATTTAAAGGAAAAAGGTTTTGTATTTTCCCAAGTAGTTTGACTTAATAGTTAGTCGTTTTTTGGGTATTCTCGATGGTCACAAATTACTTGTCTTTTACATAAACCTTGGAAGTTCGAGTTGCCCCATTTTTGGTATAAAAAAAATGTCAAATTCTTGTTTATACGTAAATCGCTTTCCTTATATTTGAGCAAATACAATTTTGGTAATTTTTGCTACAAATTTTTCCTGTAATAGTCAATAAAACTTTAATACGTCATTTATATGTATCACTCAAATGCCTCTCGATAAGTTGAACTAAAAGTGTGCTAGAAGGGTCCAGCCGCGCGCCTGCGTGATTCGTGCGTTACTTTGTTTTAATCGCATGGAGATCGAACATATCAGAAAATGGCCCTATTAAAATAACAGATATGCGGGGTCGAAGGGTGTACAGGTGGGTATGACAGGCTATTTTCCTGGTAGTTTTATGAATCTGTTTTAGAAAAATACATTTTTAAAAAAATGGCGGGGACACGAAAAATTGCTCTAGAATATTTTGAGCATACCAGGTTACGTTCAGATTACATGCCGGATGTCACCGGGTGATATTTCTGTCACCGTCTATCAACCAAGGCAAACAAAAACGGCAATATTTAACACACAGAACGATAAAACGTCAAATATCTATGCCCAGTTTCACTTCTTGCCGCTCACGTCTATTTTCTCTCTGTGGTATCGATAAATTTTTTATTGCTCTCTCACTCTTTTCAAAGAAGAAGAAGTCATAAATACTATTTTTGTAGGTTCTGGTTAAATAATTTGGTAATTTTTAATAGACTAAAGAAAAAGTGATTGCATTGATTTTCAGAATCTTCAATATTTTTCCAATTCCCCAAACAGAAGAAAAACAATATTGAATTACTATGTCCTTTTAGTTATTTATTGTTAAAAAGTGTCTCAGTGTTTCAAAACGTTTTACCGTAAAAAATTCGTATTTATGATGTGTAAAAATTTTGTTTTTTTTACTTACTTTTACTTACTTTAAAACTACATGTTTTAAGGGCCCGCGTGTTTTTTAGACTTAACACATTGAAGTTTATAAGAAAACTTTGTTCTGCAGGAGAATTTTGGCTGATATTTGTCTGTAAGATGCTTTTAAAAATCACTTTATTTTTATTTGTTGTCAAATTATATTGGGTATCCATTATTTTTAACAACATATTATAAGTACTTTATTAATATAAGTAAGTTTCCTTCATTTTATTTTCCATTCATCTTTTTATAGTTTGCACAAATGAGGCCCCTTGAATCTCACCAGTTTTTGGAGTAAAATTTACTAGTACTTTATTGTCCTGTCTACACAACTAACTGCTGTGACTTATTTGGGAGGGATAATTAACATCAGTTCTATCCCCACTTAGGTAGAATAGTGGGATTTTGTAAGTAATTTAGCCTCTGTTTATATTTCTATAGAGGAAGAGTCCTATCTTATGTTAGGGATATATTACTCAATTTCTGACCAAAAATGCTTCTTGGGATGCGTTTAGATGTAAAATGTATTTTTATTAAAATTAACCTATTTCAATTTTATTTTTCTGTAATAAGGGCACTAAATAAAAATATCTTCGACGAAAACATATTCATTAACAGCTTAGAGACTTACCTCCAGGGAATAACACAAGTTAGTGAGTATAATTTTTTCGTGGGGGACATTAATTTTGATTTATTGAAAAGGACTGACGACCAAGCTTTAAATTACCAAAATATTTTGTCCGAATATAATTTTTTATCCGCCATTAATAAAGTAACAAGGCCGCGATCTGAGACGTGTTTAGACCACATTTTTGTTAATAGTTTAAATAATGAAAATTATAAAACACAATATTTTTCAGCCATTTTACAAGTACAAATAACTGACCATTATGGTATTTCCATTAAAGTTCCCTGCGAATTTAAAAATATTTGTAGTAACACAGTAAAAAAATCGGAAAGATTGATCTAAATAAACTAAAAACTAACTTAAACACTACAAACTGGACTAATTTCTATCAATCCTCGAATGTAGAGCAAAAGGCACACTTCTTTATGGATACATTAAAAACTAAAATATCTGAATGCACCTACTATATAACAATAAAAAATAACGAAAAAAAGAGAAAACCCTGGATTACTAACTGTCTAATAAAATCTGTAAATAAAAAAAAATCACTATATAAGCATCAAAAAGAACAACCACGGAATATAGACCTTAAAAATCAATTCTTAAGTTACAGAAATATTCTTAATACAACTATAAAAACAGCAAAAATAAAATATTATGAAACCCAAATAAACAAAAATAAAACATGCCCAAAAAATTTATGGAATGTATTGCTATAATTTGTGAGTGACCGTGAAAGGGAATTTTGTCTTTTCACCCCCAATTATTAACAGGGGCTGAAAAAGCGTTGTTGAAAATTGGAGCAGGCAAAATATATGAAGATTGGCAGTGGCTGGAAGATCTGTTGTTATTGTAGAATGTTTAGGATATCTTGGATGGACAGAAGTATTCGATATATTCCGAACCACAAAAATTGCAAGAAAAACTACAGATTTGTAAAGAAACTCCACTCAGCCACTATGATGAATGATAACTTTTATGGATATTACACATTTTGCCAAAATAAGTAAAGTTTCGAATCCTTAGATGGTTTACAAAACATTATCTTCGGGCGGAGGTATATACACTATATGCTGGCAAATTTGAATAAATCTTTTCCTTGTTTCTAAAAATAGATCATATGTTACCTTTCCCTAGTAGCAAAATGACTATCACAACGTCGTGAAGACGTCGTTTCGACCACATATTCTCTCTAACGGTTTTTCAATAAAATAAGAAAAACTTTTCAATAAGAGCAATAACTGAGATAAAGAATCACCGAATATAATTTTTCTGTTAATATCTTGGAAACAACTACACATACTTTTTTTCTTACTTTTTAATTTTCTATCATTCAATACTAATATATAGCACTCAAACCATTTACACCCTGTATATCTATCGCCAAACAGTAAACTCCATCTAAATAACTAGCAAAAAACCATCTCTTACCTAATATCACAGGAATTCAACCATTCCTTCACATGGTCCAGCAGATTCATGGGTATAGCATTTACCATGGCCGTTTTTCTGTGGTAGTCCTTGAACACAAACACCATGTCGAAGTTCTTTAAGTGGAACTGCACACGTTCAAAGTGAACCTAGCAAAAACAAACTCGGATAAAAATTCTCCATTTGGTATTTCTGGCACAAATAGCTTATTGGCTATATTTTAAATAGGACCCATTTCATCCTTAAGTTCCAAAAGGATTTCTTCTCATCTTAAAATTGTAAGTGAAATAAATACGTCAAAAACTAAAGCTTTGGCAGAATCTTTTTGTTTGAAAAAAATCTCTCAACAAGATTCGAAAACCAACTTTCGATATTTCACTAGGTTCAGAGGTGTTTTCAAGGGTGTTTTATTTTAGTATCTGAACTCACAAACCCTATAACCTCTTATAAGGTTTGTATCTGAACCTTTTTAACCTCTCTGTAATTTTTCTCATCAATATCATTTTATTTCTACAACAAAAAAAGGAGTTAAGGTTTTTTTTTATCATGAAGAATCTGTAATAACGCTTATTCCGGTTTGTATAATGTATAGTTTTCTATTTCCATCTTTTTATGTTAAAAAGGTAAAACAGTAGGAGGAAAAAGAGGGCATTCTAAACAAGATAAAACAGAAATATACATCAAAAATGCGAAAAAATTGAGCTACATTGGATATAAGGATCAATGAATGAAATTCTGTCGTATTTGCATTTTTATTTGATCGCAAATTATTAGTCTACGCTTTACTAACCAATTCGACATCTTCCAGCGTGATAACGAATGGCGGCCATTCTGTCAAAGTGACAAGACATCCTGATGTGGGTTGGAGTAGTACGGTAGAACGGAAAGGGGCGCCAGGAAAACCTAGCTCTCTAAATGGCGTGTCAAATTCAATTTCATTTTTGGTCATAGACTCCACCTAAACACAATAAATTTTTTTTTTAGATAAATAAAAGTCTTACTCATACTAGGGACATTTACCAATTATTTGAACATATCCGTATACTTATACCTAGAGTCCCTGTATACAATTTTTGACAGTTATTGTTTTACCAGAGGTAAGGATTTGGCAGTTGTTAAGAAAATGTTGATAATTTTTTTGTGTGTTGGCAACCATTGGAAATAAATAATATTGTCAGTGTCACATTTTTCATCAATAAACGTAGGTACATAAAATTTTAAAAATCGAATATTGCGGTATAAGAAACTCTAAAAATACTCGCGCCTACGACTTTGTATTGTTCCATTGTCCAATGGAAAAGAAACGCAAGAAAAATGGAAAGACATCATGCATTCACCAAATTGGAAAATTAATAAAAATAGTCGAATTTGCAAGGTAAATAAGGTTAGTAATATTTAAATAATATTATATATTATAGAAAAATTACCTACTACTAACATTTTTAATATTGTATCTAATATTTTACTAACCAATAATGTCATCTTCATTCAAAAACTGATGTCTGGGAAAATTATAAAGAGACAACAAAACATCAGTCCATTTCAAAAAGTCGGTTTTACATGCAAATATGAAAAAAACTAGAAAGAGAGGGCAATATGAGTTGCCCACCTCTGGTAAAATAACAACTGTCAAATGTATAGAGAGCCTCTACTTATACCTAACGTGTTCAAAACAAAGTCAAAAGGCACTACATTTTTGACTTGTTTTTATGGTGGACCCGATAGTAGAACATCTGAATGCACTCGTTGCGTAACTATGCGACAGCGACAGCAACGCACGGATCGATTGCAGTCAGCAGTTCGGTCATCGCCTCCACCATAAAATCGGGCCTTTTGGCTTTGTTTTGAACGTGTTAGTACAGGGATGCATTTCAAGACATTTCTATTTTAGCGTATAGAGTTTAATTTGTCAGTAAAATAATCGTCAACAAAATGACATTGAAAGACAGTTTCAGCATAACCTTCATCTCCCCTTTACTCATGAAAAGTACAAGGAAAAAACTTTATTGACGTTATTCCAAGGTAAATCGTTAATTCCATACAACTTCTCTATTAACTAACTCATTTATATAAACTATGATTTTCTGGAAAATAGTTTAGTATTTTAAAGGCAAATTTGAAATTTATCGAAAAAAAAGGATTGACAAAAAAATCAGCAAAAAACAGTATTTACATAGGATTTAAGTAGGCATTCCAAAAAATTATGATTTGGCATTTTTCAATAAAAAATTAACTTGATTAGATTTTCTTTTGTAACTTACAACACCCCTTAAAGTAGTCAGGTTTTAAAATTTCATATCTCAACGAGTAGCAAATTTAATACAGTTTTATAACATATGGTGGAGCTAAAAGAAGAACAAAACAAAGATATAAGACAAAGTTTACCTTTTCACAAAAACTCTTAAACGCAGTCTTTAATTTATGCCTAAGCTCTCTCTCACTTTGCTCAGCCGCCAAATCATCTCTGTCGTGCATGTGTTGGTGTTTTCCCAAATCGGTAGTAATTTCGCCCACTTCGGTATAAAACTGCACGTCCACGTGCTTCTTTTTACCTGTAAAATAATTAAAACTGATACAAGTGATCAACTACACATTTGTTTTTAACTCGATAGGCGAGTGAAATTGACTCCACGATTCCACCACAGATCCTTTCAAGAGGCGTCGCCTCACTTTATTTCGGTTTTACATAATTTTACCGCCCCTACACTTGCCAGCAGCCATGTAACTTCAAACCAAACGTTCCTTAGTCCTTCGTTATAAATATTATATATAGTTTGGTTTTTGCTATTGATTCGTCATAGTAAAAAGTAGTGATAGGCACATCGGAAAAAAACATCGATGTTTCTGAACATCGATTTTTTTTTGCTTATTTTAGAGAGTATTCCGTTATGCAAAGAAACTGTTTTATTTAAGACCTATTGGCGGCAAAGCCGACGGACAGTGCATAGCAGAGCGGTTTGTTGAACAAAAAACATCGATGTTCTTAAAACATCGATGTTTTACTACACTAGTAAAAAGCCCGACTGGTGGATTGACTGTGTCTGAAACCAGTTAGTGGTAGACTAGTGGAGAAGGGCAAAAATCTAATAGTTTTTCGTTTGCTAAAATTTTCTTTTTTATTTATATTTAACTCCACTTTTTCTCATTTTGTTAATATCAAAATGTTCTTTACGGTTTTTTAAAAATAACACTGATCAACAAAAAAACATTTTTGGGTGTATGTAGCAGGATCCTATCTAAATACGAAAATGACCAAAAAAGTTTTATTAGTTCAGTTTTTTGTCAAATTTAACAAAACACATGAAGTACATAACGTCTTAGGGGGGGGGGGAGGGGGTCAGCGGAAGCGTTATTAAGCATTACAAATGGGTAAACGGGATGTTAACTGAAGGGGAAGGGGTGGTAGCCAGCGTTACGTAATTTTACAGAGGGTCTTGAGTTTTCCGTTACAGGGGGGATAGGGGGGAATTAAAATTTCCGAGAAAAAAATGAGAACTAATGTCGCCTTATAAATATTTTTCTATTATTAGAAAGGTATGTAAAAATAATGGTCTGAACCGATGAGGTAACCACTAGTTCAGAAAATGTGACATGATTGCCAATTTTGTTGAATTATTAGTGATTGCAGGGGACTGCCGAGAGACTCCCAGGGACTCTTATGGTCTGCAAGCCAGGGTTTGGTGAGGTTTAGGTAATTGCAGGGGCTGCAAGGGACTGCGAACGGATAAGATTTGTGACATGATTGCCAACAGTGGTTATCCCAGTTTGACTCCCACCTGTGCTTGTGTTGTGACAAAGAACCCTGCACAAATTACATTGGGAATGGCTTTCGGCTAAATGTCATAATTTTTTTATATGTTGTAGTACTCGAT
Source organism: Oxystoma pomonae (assembly GCA_963921995.1). Classification (NCBI taxonomy): domain Eukaryota; kingdom Metazoa; phylum Arthropoda; class Insecta; order Coleoptera; family Brentidae; genus Oxystoma; species Oxystoma pomonae. The sequence goes on along the minus strand of OY998166.1, from coordinate 70,381,317 downwards.
CAACAAAGCACAAAAATAAAAAAAAAACGATTACTTTCTGAGATATCAAGCTTTAAAGTTGACGTGTTTTAAGGCTTAATTTTATAAGTTTTTTTTCCCACAACTTTGTTGATTACCGCCAAAATAAAACGATTCGTTTTTCTGTTTGTCCTGAATGAAACACCCTTTCCATCCATGTAAAAATATTTCTATAAGGGTTCTTTGGTACCACCAGAGAAGTCACTGGTTTGTAAATTTTAAAAACGAAAGAAAATTGCCGTTTTTAAAAAAATCACAATTTTTATTTTCTTTAAAAAAACGGCCAGATTTTAATAGTTTTTACATATGTTAATAAAAATAATGCTAGTAAGCTAAGAAAACATTTTTGCTTGACTGGTACCATTAAATGGGAAAATGGTAAGTACCTTGAACGCCTTTTAATATATTTTTGAAATATTGGTGAAATACCAAAAGTGATTTAAAATAACTTATGGGTAGGTTATACAAACTTTTTCGGGACAAATTCAATTTAAAAGCTTGATACGAATATGTTGGTACCAATAGGTATCCATTGGTACCTGTATTTGACCAATCAAATTGCTCGTGTGTTATATGCTTTTAGGATAACTTGAGGTTGCCGGTAACGAATATGATAACATTTTTCCGGTTTTTTACACTGGGTTCCCAATATAATGCGTAAAATTATTTTGCAGCAAATGACGCCGTTTCCTAAGCAAAAGTTTGACGTTGTCAAGACTACCTTGATTTTTTTTAAATACAAAGCCGCCGCATGTCGCCATATTAAACATATCTTAAGAGTTTTAACTTTTTGCACGCAAATGCATGCGTAAAAACCATTTTTCCGCACTTAAGTAGCATTCTACCTCCTTTTTTTTTCTCGTAGAGAAACGGTAATAGTAACAGGAAAAATGTTATCAAATTCGTTACCGGCGACCCCAAGTTATCCTAAAAGTCAAATACAGGTACCAATGAGTACTAATTGGTACCAACATATTGCTATTAAGCTTTTGGATTGGATTTGTCCATAAAGTTTTTATAACCTACCTATAATATATTTAAAATCACTTTTCGTATTTCTCCAATATAAAAAATAATAAAAAACATTAAAGGTGTGGTATTATTTTTAATAACATATGTGAACATTTTTAAAATCTGGCCGTTTGTTTTAAAGAAAATGAGAATTGTAATTTTTTTAAAAATGGTCGTTTTCTTTCCTTTTTACAACTTACAAAACAGTGACTTTTCTGGTGGTACCAAAGAAACCATAAAAAAACATTTTTATATGGGTGGAAGAAGTGTTTCATTCCAGACAAATAGATTCGAATCATTTTATTTCGGCGGTAATTAACAAAGTTGTGGAAAAAAACTTGGACCATGTCCAAAAATATAGCCTAAAAACACGTCAACTTTAGAGCTCCATATCTCAGAAAGTAATCCTGCTCCATATCTCGTTTTTTCTATTTTTGTGTTTTGTTGATCGAGTACTACAATACATAAAAAAATTTCACATTTAGCCGAAAGCCATTTCCAATGTAATTTGTGCAGGGTTCTTTATCTCTGTGGTTAAGGATTAAACTTGACGAATCTGAACAAATAGGGAAAATTGGCAGTAGCCATAGCAGCGTCTCTGAACTATCTAGGCTGTATTCCACTGCCGAAGTCATAATGTGTAGAGACCTCGGTAAAATGAAGTTCCGACAACTTCCTATATTTCCGTAAAATACTGTAACCAAGTCGAAAAAACGAGGCAGGAATATTGGCACTAATGCATCCAGTGGTAACCTCTGGTCTGGAAATGCCTAAATAAACCAGGAAGGCAATTAAAATATCGGTTTAAGTAGCGCAGGTTGAGTTTTATTAAACACAAATTTAGCCCATTTCCGTTCATCAGATATAAACAACAAAACTAGAAGACAGAACGAAAGTGAAAATTTCTAGGATTTTCTTAACATTTTTAGAAGGCATTAGTCAGAGGAGCTGTTTGACATCTGACTGCAAACACACAAAAACAGCAAAAATTAATTAATAAAGTCCCGGTTTTTTCCCGGTCATTTTATACTATTTACCGGTTCTTTAGACTTTTTTCCAGCATTATTTTACTTTATGACATAGTTTAAAACCTAGGGAAGGGAGGGGGAAATTGTTGATTTACCTTACCGTCACAGCGTTTTTTGAAGGTGGCGGAGAGCGATTTAGTATGTAGGTATTAGCTTGAGTTACTGTGTACAAAAAAAATACTTTTTTATGTTTAAAAGCAAGAGCGGATCCTTGGCCGGATTTAGTCTCAATAAAATTCTAGATTTCAGGGTAGCCACTGGGAAAAAAAAAACTATTTTTTTTAATGATTTTATGAAAATTTTTGAAAACTTTTATAACATTTTTGTAGTAATATCTTCCTACGAGTGTGCGAAAAGTTATACTTTTCTGCACAGCGTGCGTGAAAATTTTACCGCACGCCGTGCGGAAAAATCCTTTTCACGCACAAAAATGTTTTTCAGGTGGGCAATTTTTTTTGGCAAAATCATGTAAAACAAGATGCTTTTAATTTTCCTCATGTTCGGAGGAAAAATATTTTTCCTACGACCACACACGAAAGTTCCATATTTCACAAGCATATCAATTTTATTTTCGTTTCTAGAGAACCATCCAAACAATGTAGTTATCTAGTAGGCTATGATTTGTAGAAGCGTCGGAGATAGACCGAAACCATTTTCGTCCCTAGAAAAGAAAATACTTTCTTCTCTTGAATAAAAAAAATTTAATAATAATAAAAAATACGAATTAAATCCTAGTGGTCGTAGGAAAAATAGCGTACACAACTCGATAGAAAGAAACTTTCTTACACTCGCGTGTTGTTTCACTCGGCTAGCGCCTTCTTCACAACATTTACGCTCGTGTGAAATATGTCACTTTCTCCTCTCGTTATGTAATATATTAGTACCTAACGTGTGTGGAAAGGATCTTTTCCAAATTTACGTCGTGCCCGAACACTGCTGGCGCGTGCGGAAAAGTAAAGTTAGGTAAATAAATATTACCCACCCATTTTCTTAGTTTTCCAAGCGGTGAGGTCAATCGAAATTAAAATGGGAAATATATTTTAAAAATTAAATTTCAAGTAGGTTCCTCTAATTGTATGAAATAATAAATTAACCTAATTTTTTTATTTGAGAATTTATCATCAAATCAACCTGCAGAGGATTTTTCCAGTTTCATGAATTTTTGAATATTTTCTTACAAAGTTCGCAGTAAGCAGAAAAAGTCTTTTATTTCCTCAATTAGCCAAGAATACTGCAGCTTTTAAGCCAGATTAAATTTGGTCTCTTAAGCAGACATATTATGCACTATCGTAAAACTCTGGGAAACAAAACAAAACCTTTTGCAAGGATATAATAAGGGTTATTTTCTATTTCTATTGGTTAATATTAAAAAGCGCAGCAAAACTCTTGGCGTGTCTTTTGTATCATGAGTTACCTATATATTCCTGCACTAATTTACTGAAAATTTGATGTGCGGTTTGCATAAGGCCTAACTATCTCATGTGAAAATGTACAGGTGGACTATCAAAAGTTTGATTACACTAAACTTAAAATATCCAGTTTTGTATGCAAATTTTATGAATTTGATGACAATTTCGAAACTTTCAGAAAATTATGATAAAAATGAGATTTTTTACGCTTTTTGAGTAATGTTGATAAAAATTTCCTGAATTTAAACTAAAATTGTTACTATCAATGATGTTAGTATTGCAGGCAATTTTTTGCGTTTAAACCGAAAAATCTTTAAAGTCTGATCTCTTTCACATTTTTATCTAAAATTTCAAAAAAAGGGGTAGCTGCGATAAGGGGCTGTGATGTATAAGTCATGTTAGCTAGAAAAAAAATGGCTGGCCGAATTTGGCATTTTCTAAATATTGTCCATGCAAAGACCACCAGTTTTTTGTCATTTTGTTCAAAAACTGTCTCAACACGTGTAATTAAATAATACTTACCAAACATGATGGCGTGTTTTAAGTGGAAGTGCAAAAGTATGATCATTTCACCGTCACACGGTTGAAAGAAGGCATTTTTGATGTTGTTATAGAGAATGTCAACTTTGTCTCCTCGAACCGACGTATATCGGAAACCGTTCCCGTGTGCTTCCAGACTTCCTGTCATTCTAGAACAGAAAAGTACAACATGGTACAAGAAGAGTAAAATTGAACTAAAAATCAATTTTAATAAACTCTTGCAATGATAAAAGAGAGGGTAGTAGAAAATGGCGATAATTCAGAAAAACACTAGACACCTAAAAGTTAATAATTTTAATTTACGCATATACAGGGCGTTTCATATTAAATGCTCATCATGGGGATCTCCTAAATAGTAGGATATACGAGAAGATTTAAATTAGGGCAAAGCAAACTAAAAAAAAAGTTTACAAAATTCGGGTAGTTCTGGAGAAAAAAACCGAAATTTTAATTTTTAGGTTTTATTATTTTTTTTGCGCCTTTATTCTTAAAGTTGTCAAAAAACTATAAAAACTCTCTACAGGCACTGTTCAGTTTTGAATAATATTTTTTGATAATTGAAATATTTGACCATTTTATGTAAGAGAAAAAGGATGTTTTTTTATTTTACTTCTTTTTAAATTCTCGCGAAAGTAGCCCTCGAGCTTTTAAGATCTACCTAATGACAGGTCCGTTTTTACGATTTGGCATTTCAGTGTAACAGGAGCACTATAAAGTTCATTTTTTTCTTATGAGCAGGAGCTTTATTTCTCATACTTTTCAGAATATTTTGCAACCTTATTTTGACAAGTGACCTGACGCTTTGGATTAATTTACCCTCATCACTTTTTTTGACATTTTGTTTTGCTTAATATTTTAAAAATTTGCTTTTGCTTTTTTTATAATTACAAAATTGACTACTGACATAATCACATGAAAATTAAAATCTAAAAATGTTGTTTAAATAATCAACATTTTGATAGGATAAGTTATAAAATGTAATAATTAAACACAAAGAAAAAACTGTCATTTTTAAAATTTCAAAAACAGTACTGCAAACGGGTTCCTAAAATTTCTTTGGTAAGTTAAAAGCAAAAATTGAATATGGGCTGATAACGGTCAATTAACCCAAAACGTCAAGTGACTTGTCAAAATAAGGTTGCAAAATATTATCAGTCATCATTCATCAATCAAACGGCAGAAGAAACAAAGCACGTGTCCATCAGAAAAAATGAACTTGACAGTGGCCCTCTCACACATATCTCAAAAACGGACCTGTCAATAGAAAGGTCTTAAAAAAATTCCTGCAGAAAGTTTTAATCGTTTTTTGACAGCTTTGTGATTAAACGCTCAGAAAAATAAAAACTAAAAATAAAAATTTTGGTTTTCTTTGCCTCTTGGACTCGGACTACTCGGACTGTGTAAACTTTTTTTTAGATTTGAGAAAAGCATCAAATTTCATAACTTTGCCCTAATTTAAACCTTCTCGTAACTTCTACCATTTAGGCGATTCCCATGTAAAAATAGGGGAAACAACGTTTTTAGGGTAATTCGACTTTCCCAGATACGAATGTACCTGTTGCCAAAGCGAAACATCCAAGATGGCGGCCAAAACTATGTTGCCTTATATCTCCCTTGTCCTGCCTGCTTCGGGGTTCTAACGGATAACAAATCCGTTGTAAAAATATTAAAAATTTCTCAAAAGTTATTCTCTAGTCGCCATCTTAACTTAATAAAACTTAAAAGTTTTGTTTTCTTGCGATGAACTCCTGAACTAGCAAAAATTTAAACATGACGACTGACGCAAATATTTTAATGAATTATATGACCAACATTAATCAGTAATTTTTTGTTATGTGAGAAAACTGATACTTACCTTTTCGATACAATGTTCGGTCTGATATAGAGATCCTTCAGTTTCGGATTGCCCTTGTTTTGAGACAGCACCAAGGTGTCCTGTTTCACGAGGTCTTCCTTTTCTTTCTCCTCAGCCTCGCGGGTTTTGAACTTCCGTTGGACCTCCTTGATTAACCGGAACGCGGTATTTAAGTTTGACGAGGGTGGGGAGATTTCCCCAGGCTCCTTGATGTTCGTGCTACGGTAGGTGACTTCTTTGCAGAACGTTTGATCTGGCTTGTCGTAGCTGCCTAATCATAGATAAAAGCATTGGTCCAAGTGTTTTTTAACAGAGATTCGCGAATAAGGTTGTTTTAGCAAAAAGTCACCTAAACGGTACAAAACTGACTTTATTTTCCGAAAAAGTAAAATACAGAATTCTGAATAGCAGACAACCCTGAAAATCGCCAGAAACTCCCCGATCTGTAAAAACCTATGGCTCCACCTATCAACAACCAAACAAATTACAGCCTGCACACGCCATGCTTTTTCTGTGAGCCCTAAACATCAGCTGATTGTCAATTTATAACCTTAACCTCGAATGAACTTTTCAAAACAAAACAAATGTAAGTAAACATTTCTAACACTCCCACTTTTTGAAAAGGTTATTAAAAAAGTAAACTTACTAATAAAACACACATATTATATGGTAAACTTATAAAAATAATATTTTAACTAATAAAATATCTTAATAAAAAAAACTTAAATGTGTTTTATTTATTCATCATTTATAAGTCCCATTTTTCTTCTTAGGATCTCAAACTTATTTTTGCATAGTCCTTTAGTAAAAATGTCCGCTTCTTGATCATCGGTTTTTACATATACTGGAACAATGTCACCACTTTCATATTTTTCACGAATGAAATGGTAGCGTACTTCAATGTGTTTAGACCGATTGTGAAATTCAGAGTTTTTAATGAGTTTTATTGCACTCTGATTATCTACATACAACACAGTAGGCTTCGAGATTTTATCAGACTCACCAATGTCTTTCAGCAGCTGATGCAACCACAAAATTTCTTTCACTGCACTTGAAGCAGCTATGTACTCGGCCTCAGTGGTAGAAAGGGAAACACTATTTTGTTTTTTGCTTGACCATGTGATTGGTCCACCACACAATTTAAACAAGTAACCACTGGTGATTTTCTGGTTTCCTTATCCCCGGCAAAATCAGAGTCTGTAAAACCAATTAACACTCCCTGTTTTTCTGTTTTCTTATAAAGAATTCCATAATTTTGAGTTCCAATCAAATATCTTATAATTCTTTTAATGGCAAGCCAGTGCTCTTTTGTGTGTGAGTTCACATAACGACTGAGAACTCCCACTGCATAGGATATGTCGGGTCTGCTTACTGTTGATAGGAAAAGTAATGACCCTATGGCTTGACGATATGGAACCTCATTTTCCGTAAGTTTTTCTTGTTTATCCATGGAAAAATCAGTATTTGGGTCCATTGGTGTTGAGCATGATTTTGCATCACTCATATTGAAGCGTTTTATTATTTGTTTTACATAACTAGTCTGGTTTACAAATATTGCTCCATTATTCATGTTTCTGGAAATCTCCATTCCAACATAGTACTTGAGATCAGTTATGGTAACTTCAAATCTTGCTTTTAGTTCATGTAAAACTTGCTGAATGACCACTTTTTGTGTAGAAAAAATCAGGCCATCATCCACAAATATAACCAGGATAACTTTAGCTTCATTTACGAATCCTTGATATACACACTTATCTGCTTCAGATCTCACAAATCCAAATTGTGCCAGAAAATTGTGGAAAGTTTTATTCCAGCACCTTGGTGCTTGTTTTAAGCCATATAATGACTTTTTAAGTTGGCAAACTAGATTCTTTCCATTATTTTCCATGTCGAACTGCATAATTTCATAGCAGTTTTCAGCAGCTACTGCTAAAAGTGTCCGAATGGAATCAAACCTGGTGGTGGGGGAAAATATCTCATTGTAGTCTATTCCAGCTTTCTGGCTACAGCCTTTTGCACACAGCCTAGCCTTATATCTTGAAATATCACCATTGGGGTCTCGCTTAACTTGAAATACCCACTTAGATTGCAAAACTTTTCTGTTCAGTGGACATTCTACAACTTCCCATGTTTCATTTTTTTCTAAAGCAGCCAGCTCTTCATTAATTGCCTGTTGCCACTTTTCTTTATCTTCTGACTTAAGTGCATCACAAAATGTCACTGGTATGTCTGTTTCTACAAAATTTAACACATAGTCGTCAAATCTAGTGGGGGGTCTCACATTTCTTTCAGGTCTTAAATTTGGCATTTCTTGAAATGATTCTTCATTTTCTTCTGGATCTTCATATACTGAATTTTCACCTTCTGACTCACTATCATTTCGTTCTTGACCATGCACCTCTACATTTTCTGTATAATCTGTGATATCATTTTCACTCATGCTAATTTTTACTTTTGGTATCACATGATTCACATTTTTCCTTGTTTCATTAAAGATAACGTTTCTTGAGACTACAATTTTTCTAATTGCAGGATCAAACAATCTGTAGTTGGTAGAATTTTGGTCATAACCAACAAACATTGTTTTCTTGCTCTTGGCATCTAGTTTTGTCCTTTTTATATCTGGAACGTGGACATATGCATCACATCCAAATATGATAATGACCAAGGTATGGTTTTTGTCCAGTCCATACTTCATATGGAGTTGAACCAGGAGTTTGACTTGTCAAAGTTCTATTTAAGATGTAGACTGTTGCATTCACAGCTTCGGCCCATAAAAACTTTGGACATTGACTTTGATACATCATTGACCTTGCAGACTCAACTATTGTCCTGTTGTCCCTCTCAGCTCTCCCATTTTGTTGAGGAGTGTAGGGTGCTGTCAACTCAAAGCTAATGCCTTGTTTTTCTAAATACGTCTTAAATTCATTATTGCAGTACTCCATACCATTGTCTACATGCAAAAATTGGATATTTTTACCAAATTTTGCCTTAACTTTTTGGCTATATATTTTAAAGCATTCTAGTGCATCTGATTTGTGCTTTAAAAAGTAAACTACTCTATAGCCTGAAGCTTCATCCTTAAGTGGCATAAAATATCTTGCACCCGAGACTGATTCAGTGCTCATGGGTCCGCAAAGGTCACTAAAAATTCTCTCACCTGGTTTGGCTTTTGTATGCTGTTTTAACTTCTGGAAAGGTAACTTGTGCTGCTTTCCAAGAGAACATGCTTCACAGAAGAATTTTTCAGTGTCACTTAGGTCAATCCCAGTTATTAGTCCTTTTTTCACCATGTCTTTAATCGAGCCCACATTCAGGTGGCCTAGCCTTTCATGCCAGACTTTCAGACTGTCTCGTACCACAGAATTTGCTGAGTTTACTACTGTACGAAACAACATCTTATATATATTATTGGAATCTTTTACTGCTGTCCCAGCAACACCATTTTCATCTAAGATTTCTGCATATTTATTCTGCTTCATAATTTTCATATTTTTTCCGGTAATCACACCTTCTGAGAAAAGATTTTTGTTAAGATCTGGTACATAGAGAACGTCATTTATTGTGCTTTTGTACCACTCACCATTTTGCAACTTTTCTATCTTAACTACTCCTTTTCCTTTCACAAAGTCTCTCTCCATTACCAAGAACCACTGAACTAGTAAAGCTTTCATCGATAGTGGAAAAGAAATCTTTTCGATATGACATATGTGCTGAAGCACCGCTATCCATGATCCAGTGATCATTCCAGGACGTCACCAAAACACTTTCTTTCTTCTTTTCTTCTTCTTCTTCTACATTAAATGCGGATTCATACGCTGTAAACGCACCACTGCTTGAACCACTGTCATTTGGTTTACTGCTATCTTTTCCTTGGCATCTTTTCTGTTGCTTGTAGACTTTTTCTCCTTTCTCTTTGCTTTACAGTCTCTGCTGTAATGACCTTTCTTTCTGCAGTTAAAACAAGTAACATTCTTGTGCTTGTCTTTCAATGCTAAAGCTGCCATTGCACACTCAGATTCTTCATAGGCTGTAAGACTTTTTTCCTCGTCTAATAGTCTAGCTGTCAGGTTTGCTATGGTTTGTTTATTGTCATCCAATGACAACCAAGCTTGCCTAAAATTTCGGTATTTGGGTGGCAAAGTACTGATGATTTTCATCATGACTGCGGCGTCACTAATGGTCTCCCCAGCTTCTTTCACATGCTTAGCTAAATTTTCAACTTTAGCAATGTGCTGAGCAATGCTATCATTGAGGACCATTTTATACTGGTGAAACTGTTCATGAACAATCATTTTGTTCGTTTCACTTTTTTGCAAATAAATCGAGTCGAGTTTATGAATCATTTCATTGCTTGTTTCGCAGTTTTCGATCAGCGTAATCTGATTCAGATCCATCGACGCTGTGAGAACAAACATTGCTTGGGCATCCTTTTTTAGCCATTCCTCTGGGTTGATGTCAGGCTTTTTCGTAGTCCCATCAGCATGACTCCAAAGACCTCTCGCTCGCAAGGAACATTTCATTTGGAATTTCCATTGTAAATAATTCTTACCGTCGAATTTTGCTACGGATAGCTGTTCTTTGTCCGCCATTTGACAATTTTCCTCGTCACGTACACAACGATCGACGCACAACCTTCCAAAAAACCGAGCCGACACACGACTTTTCACAGTTTTTCAGCGATTTCTGGGCCCATAACCTTTTAACAGAGATTCGCGAATAAGGTTGTTTTAGCAAAAAGTCACCTAAACGGTACAAAACTGACTTTATTTTCCGAAAAAGTAAAATACAGAATTCTGAATAGCAGACAACCCTGAAAATCCCCAGAAACTCCCCGATCTGTAAAAACCTATGGCTCCACCTATCAACAACCAAACAAATTACAGCCTGCACACGCCATGCTTTTTCTGTTAGCCCTAAACATCAGCTGATTGTCAATTTATAACCTTAACCTCGAATGAACTTTTCAAAACAAAACAAATGTAAGTAAACATTTCTAACAGTGTTCACCAAAGAACCATGCACTAATTACATTATAAAGCCAGGTATCGGTCAATTTTGTTCTTATTTAAGTATATTGTAGCCCCAAGTGTAGCCCTGTCAACCCTGACTTAAAAAGCTCAACAAATTTTGGGGGTAATCAACCTGCCCGATTGCTACGGACCTTTATATGACTCTGCAGGGCCCCAATGAAGCTCACAAATAGACAATAGTTGACATCATATCCAAGCAATACGCCGATTTTGGGGTTTTCAAGGATAAGAAATCCGAATTTTACTGCCTTAACTAATTATTTTGATATTTGGATGACGCACCTCCAATATATTCGCTGTTTTTAGGCAGTAGGTGCAAAAATAAAAATTCCTTAAATTTTTATACTGAGACTTTTCAATCCATTCTAGGATCAATGCCCAGTGTTGAAAGTGAGAGCCAAGTGTAAAGTTTTGTTGGGACACAAAGTATCCATGCACCTAGCCGAGATTCGAACCCGGAACCTTCCGTGCGGCAGGCAGATACGCTGCCCACTGAGCTACGGCGCACAGTGGATCGATGTATAAGAAAACTTGGACATTCGTTTTAAAATTCAATTACTTTTTTGTCCGTTGAGTTTTAATTCTTTATTTTGGTTTCATAAAAAGGTAAAATGTTCTTTTTTTCATTTTATACAGAAATTCCACATAGGTCAAACATTCAATAAAATTAGAGGTATAATTTTACAAATGTATATTTAATAATCATAGTAGTATCAGTGAATATTGCTTGTTAGGTGGTAGTTAAAGAGACAAGATACCTGACACTTTCGGAGACTTTGGTTATATTATTATATGGAACAATGTTTACCTTTCTGTTGTTTATAGTAAACATACCAGTGGCGTACCTACTTAAATATAAATTTACTATAATATGAAATCTGCAAAATAGTTTAAAAAACATGCAAAAAACAATTCTGCCAATTTGAGCTTGGGAAGCTTTCTAACAATAAAGTTCATAGCACCTGGAACATCAAGAAAAAAAAATATAATATTACCTACCAGCTAAAAATTATGTTATTGTGTTTGTTAATTTTGTTATTTTTTCTGGTCATTATCAGAAACTTACTTCTACTGACTTCTTCAGTACACAATAAAGTTAATGCTTAGGATATATAGAGACATCTAGGACAGAGCGCAGATGGCAACGGCGGCAGTATAAATCAACCTTAATATTCTGATAAGAAGTAGGAATTCAATATTCTTACAAACGTGAACACATGTGAATTAACTTCTATTGTTGTTTGCAAGTTCGTAAGGACTTTACCAACCTTTATTTTAGTCTTTATAAAAAGAAATCTTCGAAAAAACCTTATAAAAACGTTCGAAAATATCTCATTTGACGCATTGGGAATTAACTACTTCATCAAAAAAAAACGTGTTTGTTGATATTTTAATCTAAGGATCTACTAATATAAGTATATTTTATTTTATTATTTTTTTATTTTCCTACCGGCATGTATCGCCACTGACTGATTTCACTTGCTGTCCTTTTGTTTTCAAAACATTGGACGATTTGTTCCAAAATATCACTTTAAATGCACTGAAATATTCTCCTACTGGTAAAAAAATACACCATAAACGTTTTTTGACAAAATGTGGTTTTAAAACGACTTAAAAACTGCTTAAAACAACCTGAAATTTTAAAATAAATAGCACGAAAAAGCTTATGTCAATAAAAATATCATCCGACCGTCTGCGCTCTGCCGACTTTCCCCACCCACAAGGCAATCACAACCTAAAGTGGTGGTTCTCTGTCCCTATCGTTCTAACGTCGTTTAAAATGATAGAAAAATAATCAACATTCCTCACCTTTGTTTTGTTGTGATTTTATTTGTAAATAAACAGTGCTTATTATTTGCCAAGGAGTTTTCGTTGGACCAGATATCTTGTCTCTTTTTAATCTAAGGTGGTAGTACAGTAACAAAATATTCACCTGTCTTTGATAGTAAGTGATGTGGACAAAGCTCGTTTTATAAAGCATAAGAAAATTTTTAAAGGCTTTTTTTACGAATATACAGAGTGAGTGTTTTTCGCCAGATCAGGAAAACATTTTTTTATTATATTTAAATAAAAACAAACAATTTTCGCGTTATTTAGCTAACAATTTTAAGGTTTGTTTGCTTTGCTCTGATAAATATCACAATTTAAAAGCGTTTTGGTATAGGGTGCTCCATTTAAATGATCACAACTATTGTATCTATTTATGTGTGTGAGGTAGAAAAAAGTTATGAATAAAAAGCTTTTACAATTTCGAAGAAACCTTAAAAATATTTATCAAAAAAAGACAAGTGTCATTCTAAATGTCAAAATTAGGCAGCAACTTCTTTATATATGTAAAAATTTAAAATATCAGGGTTTTCCTGATTTAAAAAATGTATAACTAATTATATGCCCCTGTATAATTAGTTTTGAACAATATGAAGTTTTTTCACTTTGACTTACAACTTACTTATGGGTTTTAATTATAGGTCGTGTTTTTCGCTTTCTTTACAAAACGGATAAATCATATTGGACTAAACTTTTTTGCATTGCATGCCTAATTAAAATACCTTAAATTTTAGATCATAGCCACCTAAGTGTAAGTAACTACTCAAGGGGGGGGGGCAATTCCTAAAAACTATTTGGGTACAAAGTGATTGTTTAAAAATAATTGGTTTTTAATATATCTTAGTGGCATAAAAACACTTTTTCTTTTAATAAAATTGGTGCCGAGTAACTGAAAGGTGGGGAGGGGATCCAGTAAAAGTAGAGAAAATACAATTTTTGTTCAAATAATTACGTTCTTAGGAAATTTCCTTTGCTTTAAAGGTTTTTGTTAAAAATAATTATTTATGCCGGGTAATTAACTAAAGGGGGGAGGAGGGGAGGAGTGTATAAACCACCAAAGTAAAATATCTAACTTTTTTAATATTTATTTAAATTTTAGTTAAGTTTTTTTTTAAATAATTATGTTTTAAACCAATTTACACACCTAAGCAGACTTGAACCCTTAATTTATTACAGGATTATTTCGAGGTCGCAGTCGAGACAATAGGTAGTCTCATTAAAATACATATTTTCAGCCAGGTCTTTTGAGGTCTTTTTTTTTTAAAGGTCAAAAAAACTTAAAAATTTGCAAATATCAAATCATTGATAAAAAAAAATCAGTACCTCAGAATTAAAACACTTAAAAAAAAAACGAATACACCAGAACATACCCAGAACATGTTTTTGATATACCACAAAGCGGGAATCATAAGCTTGGTACAAATAATTTTTTTGATAAACTGAATAACGGTAAATATTTTGTCGTATTGGACTAATATTGATTTTAACTCATAAATATATTATTTTCGTCTACAGTATAGAGAACCAAATGCGTTATATGGTGTTTTCTAAAAAGAACAATATGTTTGCAATACAAGAATATAATATTGGTTACATAAAATCATACTTTTGAAAAATTGTCAATGTCCGTCCATTTACATTGCCTCGATCCACTGTGCGGCAGGGATTTTAAAGGATGACTAAGGTAACGGACGACATCCTGAGGGGCATAGATAATGATAACTTTAACACTGTTACGTCTGGCGTCTCCTAAGGTTCGGTTCTTTCTCCCTTGTTCTCCTCACTTATTTTAATGGGGAAAAACAAAAAGGTTGATTGGAAGAGCGCTGGGCTGCGTTTAGAATGCTCACACTAGTGTAAAAAACGCACCAGTGTGTGGTGTGTCGCCGTTCAGGAATATAAAAATTACCGGTGCGTCTCATTTTCGTCGTTCAGCAAAGGTGGTGTGTCTACTAGAGCGCTTACAGCGTCATTAGCAAGGTCACTAATATGCGACAATAAGGGTCAAAATTACACATAATTATGTCTGTTTTAGTGAGCTTATCACACCACACCGTCAACCCAGTCTCAACTTGGGCGATGGATAGATATTTTGTCGTATTGGACTAATATTGATTTTAACTCATAAATATATCATTTTCGTCTACAGTATAGACAACCAAATGCGGTATATGGTGTTTTCTAAAAAGAACAATATGTTTGCAATACAAAAATATAATATTGGTTAAATCATACTTTTGAAAAATGGTCAATGTCCGTCCATTTACATTGCCTCGATCCACTGTGCGGCGGGGATTTTAAAGGATGACTAAGGTAACGGACGACATCCTGAGGGGCATAGATGATGATAACTTTAACACTGTTACGTCTGGCGTCTCCTAAGGTTCGGTTCTTTCTCCCTTGTTCTTCTTACTTATTTTAATGGGAAAAAACAAAAGGTCGAGTGGAAGAGCGCTGGGCTGCGTTTAGAAAGCTCACACCAGTCTAAAAAAACACGACGTGAGCTGGACATGTGAAAAATTGCTCCCAAAAAATTAACATTTTATAGTGTAAAAACAGTTTTTAAATAAGTAAAATTAGTGTAAGTGTTTCTAAAAAGTATAATGTCTATTATGAAGTTAAAATATTGGTAGAAACTAATATGTAATCGTTTACAATCGTGTTTTTTGTGCTACTTAAATATTCGTTTCAGCAGAAAAAGACTGCAGTTTACTAATCCCAGGTCACCTAGGATCAGTTCTTTTTTAATTTTTATCTCAAATTAATACAATGGACTGCTGATAAGACTTCTGAAGACGAAAATATTTAGAGGGAAAACTAAAGTATGTGTTAAAGATATTTTTATAGTAAATATACAGGGTACCTAATAAAATATGGAAAGCCAAATAACATGTAATCCCTTATTCTTGATGATTGTGTAAATTAAAATTAAAATGATGTTGGAATGCACGAAGTGTCACTCTAATTGTATTTTCAAAAGGCGTCCAAATAATAATGAGATTTTTGGGTCTATATGTGATTGCTGCAAGAAGCCGTACTGCAGAACTTGTGAGAAGATTTCATCTACAGAAGTTGACAGCTTAGTTTTAAATCAAAGACAATTGCTTTTCTATTGTTCTCAATGCAAATATAAATTTTCTGAGATATTATCCGATCATGAGAACTTACAAATAGCATTGCAGAAGTCCAACGACGACTTGATTACAAAGGATCGGTCTCTGGAAGACCTAAAGACACAAAATAACGACTTGGAATTAGAAATAATTAAATTAAAAAAATAAATTAATGACATGGATACTTACATTTTAAGATTAAAAAGAGGTTCTCAATCATTTGAAGATCACGCTATGGATGTTGAAAAAAAGCTAGAAGAGAAGATGGAGTACCAAATGAAGATTATTGAGTCGCTTAACAAAGAATTAAAAATTATTAAAGAAGAGAATTTTCTTATGCAAACACAATTATTAGACGCTTATTCAAAAGTAGAGAAATCGAAGGCTGAGCTTAAAGAATTAGAGGAATCTAAAAGAAAATCCACCCTGTGGATAAACACACTGGAAACAGAGTCAAGCATGTTAGCACATGAACTGAGAACTGCTAGGATTCAAAGTAGTGACCTTAAAGAAAAACTTGAATCCACAAATCTTGAAATTTTTGAACTGAAAATGGAAATTCATGATTACAAAAATGAGTTGAACAAATTAAAAATTCCTAAAATTAGTCTCTTCGAAGATCTGACCTCAAACCAAACAAATAAAACTTGCGAGGTAAAGAAAACTCCAGAAACTTCTAAGCGTAACGTAATAATAAATGATTCCAGCACTACTTCACACCCAGTATTGCCAAGACAAAATATAACTGGGAGAAAAGTTTTAATCTTGTGCGATGAACATGTCAGATATCTGAATAGCCATCTGCAAAAACAATTAACTCTACAGAACTTTACTACTGAGATAGTTATTAAACCGGGTGCACAACTAGATAGTGTCTTAAAAGATATTGATAAACTAATTGTAGACTACAATAAGGACGATTTTGTCATTATATCATGTGGTAATAACGATTTTTTAGCAGATAAGGTTCCAAAGATTAAGTTAATTTGGGATTCTATCAAAAACTGTCTCCATACAAACTTCCTTATTCTAGGATGTCACTTTTCAACAGAAAATAAGTTTAATAAAGATAAAATTTCTCTCTTTAATAACAAACTTGAAAACTTTTTAAACAGAATTGATAGGGTCTCAGAAATGAGTTTGGAGTTTATTAATACAAACAATAGGAATGGATATCGTTTTCGTAACTGGCAAATCATTAAGCAAATTTCAAACAAAATTCAAGAGCCTTTGGTTAATACCAATCCTCTAATATTCATTAAAACATCTGAAGCCATTCATGTTTGTGAAAAAACTTCAAACTCAGCAGATAGTAGTAGCAGTAGTTGTTATAATGTTAGTAGTAGTCTTAGTAGTAATAGTAGTAGTAGTAGTAGTAGTAGTAGTAGCAGTGGTTTCCAAAATGAGGCTGTTGATAAAGTAAGTGGTAATTCTAGTCCTGCTGATAAAAATAAATCGAAATCACCTGTTCTAGTTAATAACATTAACAATAGTAACAATTTAAATAGTTCTGATATATATATAAGCTCCGAAAACCCACTTAATTTTTTAGATCCATCCCTCCTGTAAGGGAGGATTTAGATAATATAAACCTGTCCGTCATACTACAGAACATAAGATCTCTGAGACATAAATGTAATGATTTATATTTGTTTTTAGAATCAAAAAATTTTCCGGATATTGTTTTGGTGACTGAACACTGGTTGCACCCAGACGAGTGCTTTAGTATCCCGAATTACCAGGCTGTTGCATTATCTTGTAGAGAAAGCTCACTTCATGGCGGAACCTTAATATTATCCAAACAATCGTATGACTTTATTAAAGTAAATAGTTTTGATTATTTGAAAACTGATGAAAGCTTTGAATTTTCTATGTGACATTGTAAAAAGTTTAATTTCTATGTTCTTTGCATTTACCGATCACCATCTTCAAATATCAAAGACTTTTTAAATAAGCTGGATTCGTTACTGTGTGAGATTTCGCAAAACTCAAAAGTTATTCTTGCGGGAGACTTCAACATTGACTTCGTAGAAAAAAATCAAATTAATACTACCATGTTAACCAATATGATAAATGCCTATGGTCTGTCGATGCATGTGAGGTCTCCAACAAGAATAACTGAATCTACCTCTTCCATAATTGATTACATGTGCTCGAATCTTGATGAGGTATTGTGTGATGTTCTACACTCAGGCTTATCTGACCATGAAGCAGTTAGCTCTGTTTTTGTACTAAAATCAGCTTCCGTCAAACCAAAAGGGTTGCAAAAAAGAATATATAGTAAAAATGCCTATAATCTATTTCAAAATCTTTGTAGTGCTGTAAATTGGGGAGGAATATGTCAATCTCCGGATCCTATTGCTGCGTTTCATTCTGTTCTGATTAGCAGTTTTAATCGTGCATTTCCATTACGATGGGTAAAACAAAAACAAAAAAATACAAAGCATTGGATAACTACAGGCCTGAAAAATTCTGCAAGCAATCTTAGATCATTAAATTATCTTAAGAAATTCTTCAAAATAGATTGGTTTACCGAGTATTGTAGTAAGTATAGAAGCATACATAAGAAACTTATAGATGCTGCGAAAAAGAAATATTACAGTGAGAAATTTTTTAGGTCAAATAATAGGCAAAAAGAAAGTTGGAAAATTGTTAACAATCTTCGCAACAAAATTTCCCAGTCCTCAGACCTTAATGTTGATGTCAACACTTTAAATAATTTTTACTGCAGCGTAGCTGATAATTTAACAAAAAATCTTCCAATTGCTGTCGATCCCCTTACTTACCTTAATAATAATATTTTAGTCCCTAATTCCTTTCAATTTTCACCTGTGGAACCTTCGGAGCTTTTGGAGGCTTTAAAGGAAATTAAAAATAAACAATCGACAGGTGAGGATGAGGTGTCGGCGGCGGTGCTGTTGAAATTGCCTCAGGATGCTCTTGTTGCACTGTGTGCAGCGAAGAAGAAGAAAATAGCCTACCGTAAAAGAACCGTCTTTTGCGGTAGGCTATTTTCCGGTTTGTTTGAAAACAGCAATTGTTATACCATTACATAAGGGTGGTGCTACTGATATCCCTTCTAATTTCCGGCCAATTTCCCTCTTGTCAACGCTTTCCAAGGTTGTCGAGAAAGTGGTAAAAAAACGGATGTGGATCTTTTTAACGAAACATAAAATAATTACAAACAAACAATATGGATTTCAATCATCCAAAAATACACATGACGCTATTTTCGACTTCTTGGATGGAGTTTACAACACATTAAACAAGGAAGAGGCTGTTGCGGCAGTGTTCTGTGGTTTATCGAAGGCGTTTGACTGCGTGGATCACGGAATACTGCTGGGAAAGCTAGAGCGTTATGGTTTTAGAGGGAATGTGTTATCTTGGTTTCGATCTTACTTAAGCTTCCGAACACAGTCTGTCAGAAATGGAGAATCCAAGTCTGCACACGTAAATATAACCTGTGGTGTACCTCAAGGGTCGGTTTTAGGGCCACTTCTATTTATCATTTATATTAATGATATAGTAAATCTTCCGATATATGGTACATTCACACTTTTCGCTGACGATACATCCGTCTTATGGCATCACAAAGATATTAACATTCTTAAGAATCAAATATCAGAAGATCTTTTAAAAATAAAAGAATGGTGCGATGCTAATCGATTGTGCTTTAATATTGACAAAACAAACCTTATAGGTTTCAAGTGCGACATGCAGAATATCAATTTTGGTGATAATCCTCTACAAGATAAAAATGTAACTAAGTTCTTAGGCCTTCATATAGACGACCAGCTCAGATTTGAGGATCATATTTTAAAACTAAGCAAAAAGCTTTCGTCTGGGTGTTTTGCCATCAGATGTGTCAATGTTGAACTAGGTAAGGATATGGCTAGAAACGTGTATTTCGCTTTATTTGAATCACACCTAAGATATGGTATCTCATTTTGGGGTACAGCTAATCAAAGCCTTTTAAATATTCTCCTTATTCTTCAAAAAAAAGCAGTCCGTTTCATGGCCAATATCAGACAAAGAGAGTCTTGTAAGCCACACTTTATCAAACTCAAAATTTTAACATTAACATCACTGTTTATAATTGAAACTGCCACACTGGTTTTCAGGAATTATGACAGTATCCGTGGAACAGCAGATCTTCAACGACAAACAAGGCAAAACATGAACTTACCATCACCAATTCCCAAAAGTTCTCTGACTAAAAAATCATTAATCTACGAAGGTCGTAAAATTTTTAACCATCTTCCTAGTTATCTCAAAGAACTAAATACAGTTAGACGGTTTAGAAAAGCATTAAAAAGAGAACTACTTAATAGGCCATACTACTGCCTAAGTGAATTTTTTGCAGATAGGTTTTAGAATAGTTTAATAGTACATAGGTACCAAAATTGTTCTCCGTTTTGTTATTTTTCATAACTAAGTAAATTTTAATTGTTTTGTTTGTGTTCTTCTATTACGTCATGTTGCTTATTGTTCTTGTTTTAAACTTTTAAAATCTGTAATGTTATCTATAAGTTGGTTGTATAGATTTAAGATTAGTACAATAATAACCAAAGAAAAACAAACCTAAAATAATTTTACTTATATCTTTTACCATTTGATATTGTTATTTTACATTTTATATTACTGTTTTAATATTGACATTTTACTTTTTATATTAACTTTTAGCCAGCTTTGTCAATAGGATTTTTATTCTGGACAATAAAGTATTTTTTGATTGATTGATTGATTGAAAAAACGCAGCGGTGGGTGGTATGTCGCCGTTCAGGAATATGAAAATGACCGGTGCGTCTCATTTTCGTCGTTCAGCAAAGGTGGTGTGTCTACTAGAGCGCTTACAGCGTCATTAGCAAGGCCACTAATATGCGACAATAAGGGTCAAAATTTCACATAATTATGTCTGTTTTAGTGAGCTTATCACACCACACCATCACCCCAGTCTCGACTTGGGCGATGGATAGTGTACTTGAATGAGGTTATGATATGGTGAAATTTTAATTTTTTTTATGACAAGACTGTTTAAAAATTGAATTTTATTCAATTTTTTTTAACCTATCTGTATAATATATACTTTTTCATAATTTTCTTTTCTGAAGTCGTTTTTAAGACAATACCCCTAATATAGGAAGTATACATTTTTGTTATTTTTTCTATTTTTAAATGTGATGTCTTACATCAAAAAGTTATCTAGCTGATACTTGATCATTTTGGGATGTTTGTTACTTTAGCTTAGCTTAGCAACTTTCGAAAATAAGAGTAAACAAAAAGCCTATTTTATCATTTATCTCAACATCCCTTTGTTTTACTTTTGTAAATCAGCTGACATTAGACAAGAATGACAGATTATAGGTGGTGTGTACACTTGCGGACACACCGAATGCGCGCACCCACACCATGGTGTGGGCTTTATGAACGCAGCCGTGCTCTCTATTCCTGAATAGAGAACTGCCAACTCTGCCTTTTGTCGCTAAAGTTGTTTCTCTTTTATTGTATTTTCTATAATTTATGTTATAATTAAAAATGTGAAAACAATTAGACAAAGATGTAGAATTCGGATTTATAATCCTCAAAAATCCTAAATCGGTGTATCTTCTGTCGAGCTCTTGATGGCAACTATTATCTCTTTTTAAGTTTCATTGGGGCCCTGCAGAGCCCTATATAAGGGGTCGTAGCTCCCAACCTACTCAATTGACCCCCAAATTTTTGTGTTTTTTTAGTCAGGGTTGATACAGGTACAACATATTTATCTGGCTTTAACGTAATTAGTGCGTGGTTCTTTGAATCATCACGTTTTTGCACAAAAAAGAAAATTATAGCGATTTTCACTGGTAAAACCTTTTTATTTCAAGTCACGCTACCCAAGCTTAAAAAGAGTTTTTCAATTATCTTAAATTACTTATCATTAAGTGTTTGAGTGAATCCAGAAGCCAGTGTTAGTGAACTTCCAGCGACGTATTACAATTTTACCAAAATCGGTGATAGATATTTTGAAATTGTGCTTTGAAATTTTTTGTAAAATCCTTAATGATCCGTTTCACCTAATTTTCGATATTTTTTTTTGGAAACAAACCATGCTTTTGAATGTTGAAAAAATACTATGTAAAACAAAGTTGCCTGCTGATGAAAGAAAAATAATCCTATAAATAACTTACACTTAATGTGTTCATTTTGTTTTTCTTACCCTCATTTTTTCCCATAGTGGCTCCAGGGTGGAAAAAGTTTATCCTCAAATAAGTGTAATCGCCTTCAACCGATTGAGAAATATTTTTAATTGTCGATATGTGAAATGGCACGGCAATACCGTAGATCGGAAGGATAATGGTTTCGTATTTTTGGTCCACGTATATTTTCATTTCTTTTATTTCAGACACTCGGGGCATTTGGTTGACATTTTTGTAAGAAACCGTATTTTTCCTTACTTTCTCGACGTCTTTGGCGCCTCCTAGCTTTGCTAGACGTTCCCTAAAGAAAAATAAGTTCGATTCCTTACAGTCGCACCAAAAAAATTAACATAACAAATTACACAAGTAGGCTCAAATTCCGGAAATGTAGACTAAGTATCTATAGAGCAAGAGTTCAAGGTATAAATTATGATGGATAGGTAACCCTCGCCATTTTTTATAATATGTGCATTTTCTCGTCCTGAATACGAAATGGACAATCCTGTACCTCAAAATTGTCGATAAGGGCTCGGCACACCAATCCAAAGGTGGGCAATTTTAGAGGGGGTAGGGTAACCCCCACCATTTTCACATATATGATGTAGTAGTACCCCCAGACCAAAAATCAACTGGTATCCCGGACCTCATTCATAGATAAGGGTTCGGCACACCACTCTAAAAATGCCCACTTTTAGAGTGCCGAATCCTCGTAACGTTACTGGCGCTCAACGTTGCAAACTTCAGAGTAAATACGAGATTACGGTCAACCAACCAACTGGCTAGCGCAGGTTCATAACCTATAACATTTGTTTACCACTTTTTTTAGTCCACCATACCAATATGGTATGGGGGACTACTAAAATCTTGACTTCTCTTAATTTTATCAAAAATGGGTTACTAAGGGTCCAAAACACCTTAATCGACGAAAAAAAGTTTTCTGTCGGTCTGTTGTCTGTCTGTATCCACGATAACTCAAGAGCGCCTTAATCGATCGATTAAAAAAATCATAACTTTAGAAGTAAAGCATCTATTGATATGCGGATTTCAAATTTTGGTTTTCGTAAATATTACCCAAAAATTTTGTTATAAGGTTCAAATCTTTTAAAGCTACAGTTTTCGAGATATTTTCATTTCCTTTAAACATGCTATCTAGCACCAATTTTTTGTTTTTGAAAAAGTGCTTTAAGTTTTATTTCATATACATATAAAAATAATATGCGACCCTAAAATGCAGTGTTGTGCTCCTAGCTGTTCAAATAACTCAAGACGCGTCCGGAAAAAGTAATTTTCAACGTTCCGAAGCACTTGTATTATATTGGGACCAGTTGATTTTAACTTCGAGGATAATATTAATTAGATGTGCATTAATAAACCCACCTTTCCAACTACATCCAAAAAAAAATATATTTTTTTTTGGATTTTAACGAGGATCTTAAACACGCTCTAAGAAAATCTTTTTATTCACCTACTTATTAACAGTTGATCGGGCACTTAGGTTTTACACCGAATACACATCAAACTCTAGTTTTTCAATAGATATCGATAAATCACAAAAATTTAAACAATATTTTTGCAATCGATCACAACAAGAAGGAGCTATTTTTCAGACCTAGGTCAGGTTGTTTGAGTTCAACATCTTCATCCCATCCCAACCTAATACGTTTTCCCCTGTTTTTAATATTATTTAAAATACTTTGAATAATTTTTAGTTCCGTTTAATTAAATGGTCTAGATATAGTAATAAAAATCTATATTTCTATAAAAAAAAACCTAAAAATGTATTCAAGTAAGATGCTATGAAAATAAGAAAAAGGTGCTATTTACACTGAAATTAATGCCAAGCCGGCAACACAGATTTCCTGCCTTTGTTTACCAAGAATGGCCAAATATGACAAATTCTAACCTAATATTTAGTTAATATTTTAATTTAACGGACCTGTGAAACGAAATACTGCGGTCCCCCGGCTTCCGTTTCAACTTGCATATATAATAATACACTTCGGAACCATTTTTCGCCACAAACTTTTCACAAAAATATCAAAAAAATAATATTGACAAGTGCTGAAACTTTCACTTTCAAAACAATAATGACATTCCAGGCAAAAACGAAAAACTGCAATAAACAATCAATGTTGCCACGTTGACTACAAAAGAAGATGTTTAAGGAAAACAAATGTTAAATTTTCAAAAAACGTCGAAAGTTTTAAATAGGTTGTGAGTATTATATATTGTGTATATTAGCTTTTTCAACATATATCTTAAACCTCATTAATTAATTAATAAATAAGCGTCAAAACTTAATCCAAATTTAATAAGTTTTTTGTTGCATAATTCTGTTATTAAAATTGGCAACACAGATTTCTTTCTCCCCTTTCCCCACTGTAGATGTTGCGCTCAAACAACCAGTGTAACCAGACAGGCCAGACTCCTTCTAGTAGACGTTCAGCTTTAAACGCGTTGTTCTCTGCTTATACTTTTTGCAAAAAAGAAAAGAGATAGGGGTCGAATATTTTTTTACGCAGTTTCCACATATGCGCTAACTGAAAAATGTACAACAACCCCATTATGCCGATTTTTTTTCCTATTGTAACGATTGGCCGAAATAGGGAATAAAGTCGTTAATAATCCTCGAATATATTTTTAAAATAAAACTATCAAGGTTTTATTTAGAAGATTGATAAACCGAAAACACAGTTAGCGGGCCAAGGTTTGCTCAACAATCTTTTGTAGCGGAAAAAGTCACGATCAAGAGATTGGGGAGAAAGCCTACCTGCTTGCTGATCGGAAAATCAATCGGGGACTCGGTTTTTGGCAATGTGCTAAGTAACAACTATTTCGCGGGCGAACCCGAAAAAGTGGGTCCGCTCGGCGGCCAAATTACCATACCAGTGGGTGTGGCAGTTTGTATTCGATATTTCAAGTGCGAACTCATAAAGAGCTCCTTTTTTCGGTCAAGAAAAAGTAGTAAGAAAGTCTGCTGAAGCGAATATAATATCTTGAGACGAAAAAAAGGGGTCAAAGCGGCGAGTTATCATGGGCAAACCGAGCAGTCTAGTTGACCCAACTCGGCCGTTAAAAGTGAAAGCTTATAACAAATTTAACAGGATATAGTTAAGGATAGCAAAAGATACCCTGTAGCAGTATTTTTACTGTGACACTATAACTATGTAATATTGCAAAAAATAGCCTAAATACTAATATTTATGATTTGTTTTATCTTCTAGTAACAATTATTGAAATTAGGATTAGGACAATTTCTGCCGACAATGTGACAACCAGGGCAGAAAAGTTATTCCCTGTTTGCTTTTGTCGTTTGACTCATTGCTAGTTTAAATCTGATGGATTTTTGTTAATTTTCTGTATCTTTTGTGAATTGTTATTTTTATGCTTTTGCCTTAAGACTTATAAAAGCGCCCAAGAAGTGTGCGATACGTAAAAAAAAGTGCTGAAAAGTCGCCGCAACTATCTTTTCACAAAAAAACTGAAACTGTAAAAAAAACTTTATCTACATAATTTCGTGAGTCATCCACTTTTTGATTTAACTTTCTGTAAAAAATACTAAACAAGTTAAGAGGGGTCATTTATAAATGATCACCCTCTACATCAAAAATGTTGCTCCTTAGCGGGCGCGCAAAGTTTACTTACTTAGCTTTTTCATTCAACGCAGCGGCTAACTCTTTTTGATGTTCTTTACGTTTCTCCTCAGATGTGTGTTCAGTTCTCAGTTTAGACTCCAAAACGGCTGTTCTCTTGCTTCTGCCTCCTAATTAAAAAAAAAATCGAATCGATAATTGCACTGTAGTCGGTTCAACTGTTAAATTTAATTCGTTGTTTTGTTTACTTAATCATTAATTTTACGTAATTTGCCAAGCAAAGCTCGCAAAATCGATGAGATCCCACGACTAGAGGGAGAAATCTCTTAGTGAGATAATATGCCAGCACAAGTGGTAGAACCCAGGATTGTCTGACTCTAAGTCACCTGGGTCCTGAAACCTTTAAGCCTAGGGTAGTCTTAAGAAATTGTCAAAGTCAGATGATAAGATGGCTGCAGGCATCGCCATGCAAGTGTCCTGGAAATTGTCAGTTACTTGCACTTTGCCAGAACAAGAAAAACTCCTCGAAAATAATCACTCCGGGCGGTTGGCATGCACTTAAAATTTGATCAGAACTAATCATAAATGTCCTTTAAATAAAATAAGAAAATAACTGTTTAGAAAAACACCAACTTTATTAAAAAACGACGAAATAAACGAAAAAATTAAAAATTTTGTTTTTCCTACGGCGGTTATCTTATCACCTATTTTCTTAAGACTGCCCTTCTTTTAATGAAGATTCAGGAGCCCTGAAATACTGTACAATCGGTTCTTTTTTAGAAAGCTCCGGCAATTCTTCTTTGAACAATCACCCAACTGAAAAACACGAAGATATACCAAGTGGTCAAATTCGAAAATTGACATGGTGAAGTGTGCACTGCACGTGGTGCTTATAATCACCGTAAAGTTTGTTTTGCCATCGATTAACCCTAACTAGTCATTGTAGTAAACTGCCCTTTTAAATCAAAACAAAACGTCTTTCTTCACTCATTTTAATACTTAAATCCGATGTTTCGGCAGATTAGACTGCCATTATCAGATGTCACACTACTAAAAAATTTCCTTATTTAAGTGAAGAGAGCTCTTAAAAAGATTATTTTCAAATACTCTTTTTTAATTAGTAAAAGTTGTCTGAACTCTACAGTTCTTTTAGTCTTCTGAAATAAACATAGCTTTACGAAGTTTTTGTTATTTTAATATCAATATACAACTAAGTTCAAAGGCAGTAATCAATTTTTGTTATCCCCTGCACTTGTAAAGCTAGTGAACATTTTTAAAATGGTTAAAATTGTGTCAAAAAGTGAAAATATAAATAAATTAAAACTTTTAATTTACCTGTTAAAACTTCTGGTTTTGGCGTGTTTTCTTTTTCCTCCTCGTTATCTTCCTCTTCTGAGTCATCTTTCAAGAAGATTCCGATATTTTTTATTTTCTTTTTGCTAAAATAAAATTTTATCTAATTTTTATGCACATAAAAATCGGTATAGCACGGAAAAGTATGCAAAAAGAAAAAAAATCATAGACGGAAAAATCGGAAAAACCTGCTATTCCTATCAGTTAAAGTGATCATATTTTAGTTATGTCAATAAAGGATATTTTGTATTTTTTTACTTTCTGTAATATTTTTAAAAGGTGACATTCCGCATGCCCTTACCGAAGTAAGGTCCAGATAAATTCTTACCTAATTGTGAGAGCAGTGGCAGGTTGTTCCTCATTAACCACGACAGTATCGCCAATGAACAGAGCATAGATCTTACCCTCTTTATCAGAGGCACTGCTATTCTGCAAGTTGCTGAATCCTACGTTCAAATTAAAAACCATTCCTTTTCTAGCTACTGCTGTTGTCTTAGGTCCAATCAGGAGCGAACTTTCTTTGAATTCGATACCCATAGCGAATCCAAAGCTTTTTGTTAAGTTATCAACGAGTTTCGGCTTCTCTTTTTTAACGTACGCAACTCCGGTTTCGTAGACTTCTGACAACTTTACGCCTGCCTGTAGTTTTTTCATTAATTCTTCTTCCAGTTGAACCAAAAGGTTGTAATTTGCTTGGACTTCATCAGTAGGATTAACCAGCAATGTTCGGACAATATTGGAACAATAAGATTTATACCGAGCGCCCAGAGAGCAAACTATCGCCCCAAAATGCACGTTATTTTTATCGCTCACTGCGCTAAATTTTAAACTGTAGTTACCACCGGATTGAATAATTGCGGGATAACACATGTCGACCTGGCTTACGTCCACTCCGGAGACATATTTTTTATCTTGAATTGCAGATTCGACGCCTTCTGCTAATTTACTGTGTTTTACTTTCTTATCAGAATCGATAATTTCCATAATTTGGTCTTTAAGATATTTGGTGAAAACATCAACGCTGACTAAACAGGCCTTTTTAATAGTTAGGATTTCCGAATCTTCTTTGGGAGATGTTAGATATGCAATTGCGGAACTTATGTCAATCGTTTCAAAGTTTTCTTTCTTCAAGGCGGCCCTCCACGCATCCATTAATTGACCAGGATAGTTATCCTTTGGAAATACACCAATTGTCTTGCCGTTTTTGCTCTCTTTGATAGCGGTTATTAGAGAGGCAAAGTTTTGTTCATCTTTATCTTTCTCACGAACTATCAAATTCAGTTGAATGTGGTTTTCATCTTTGGACTCAGCCTGTCGAAGAAAATCTATTTTCTTTTTGCTTGCCAAGAAATGAGCCTTATTTTCTGTACAAACCATAATGGTATCAGTAAGTTCATATCCTAAGAAAGTAAAAATAATATTAAAAGAGTTAAAAATTTGGTACATGATAAAATAATTTATTATTTCAAAAAAGAAAAGAAAATCAATCAAGCATGACTTAACATAAAATGATATTTATAATTTTCAACCAATTTACCCATGTAAAGCTGTTTAACATGAAATGAATAGAATAGAATTTTATTTCCAAAATATATTTTTTTACATAACCTGTATACAAGAAACATATAAAGAAAATCTAAATAATCTTGCGACACTGTAAGGCAAAAAAACATAAGTAAAATCATCTTTGATATTTATTTGTTTTACATCATATGTAGTACGGACTTTTTTCAGTAAGTGTTAGCCTGTTTTGGAAATATAACGCCTAGGCGAGTTTAGGGTTCTAGTTGGATATTCATGATAACACTATAATAGATATAAATATCATGCACTTTTTTATTAGGTTTTGTGCTTTAAATATGCCTTTGCAGCTTTCATTGCATTTCATGTTATTCATGACACTTATGATTCGCTTTCGTTGTACAAAAAGTGGTTGAATATCTAAACTAGAGCCCCAGAATATGATCTCGTATGTTAACGACGATTTAAAATTAGCATAGTATATTATTCTAAGAGATTGAGCATTAATGTACTTGATCATTATTCTGAATAGAATAAAATAAACTAAACTGCCGTGTTTTAACAATAAATTGAGCTACTTAAAGATCAACAGAAAGAAAAGTGTATGTGAAATTTTTGAACCGAAAGTTTAGGTGAAAAATAGCGCTACTGAAAAAAACCCCGTTGATTTTTTAAATCTTTTAAAGGGAAATAGGTGGTCAATAAGTATTAGGGACTTATCGGTACATAAATTTGGGATAGATTGACTTTAACAGTTCCGCGCGAAGATTAAACAACTACTACATATTTTTAGACATTTCACCCATCTGTAATGAAATGACTGGAACAAATCCTCGCATTTTTCAGGACTTAAATTTTCACGTATGAGTAATCTTATCCAACTAAAAAGAAGGAAACGCAGTTATTGTTATCAGGACTGATAATTATGCGAAAATTGATGTTTTTTTACTGTTAAATGGCCTCTGCACCTAAGGCAATTTGGCCAGCTGGACGACGCTCTTCTTGGTTGTCGGGACTAGAGTCCCTGTATGCAATTTTTGACAGTTATATTTTTACCAGAGGTAAGCAATTGCATTTGACAGTTGTTAAGGAAATTATGACAATTTTTGTGTGTGTTGGCAGTGATAGTTGGCAACCACTGACAATAAATTATTTTTTCACTGACACATTTTTGATTAATAAACGTACATAAAATTTTAAATTTGAATATTTACATGAGGTTTAAAAATCGAATATTGCGCTATAAGAACAGGAATGAACGCAATTATAAGACAAATAATTCTACAAAATAAATTATTAAATGGTATTGTAAAGAGCTAAGTCTTTGTTTAGAAAATATAACTAATTAAGATTAACTAAAATAAGTTAAGCAATGGAAAATACCTCATTAATAAACTCCAAAACATAAAACATAAATATGGTAACTATGGGGAAGTCATAGTGAGCTTTTTTTATTGACGATTTAAAAAAATCTAGTACCCAAAAGCAGCTATTTCAACCAAAAAGCAAAATCAAGAAAGTTTCTTAAGAAAAAAAATGAAAAAAATAAATTAGGCTTTGGCTTTGCTATCATAGATTGTATGTTGTTACCGATGTTTTTACATTAGGTTTAAAAAAATCTCCATGACTTTCATGTTCTCTCCATGACCAAATTTTAAAAAATATATTTTTTTTTCCAAATAAAAAAAAATCTGGAATTTTTTTATGGACCTACTCATAACGTTAATTGCATAGGCTTTTTTCAGGCTACAAATTTTTTGCTAATAAAAAGTGCCACTGTACTTTACTAATTTTATGATCTGCTCATTTAACTACTTATTTTACAGGGTCATAATTCCAAATAAACCGTTTTTGACAAGTGGGCATGATTTTACTGGCTACCGTTCAAAAACTTACTTTTAGCGTTTTGCGAATTGATCTTAAAATAATGTAAAATTTTAGTTAACAACTAACTTAATAGAGAAAAATGAAATAATATAGAAAAGTATTGATAAAAAAAAATCCATACAAAATATATATTTTGGAGTTTTTTCCATTTTACTCCTTGATATTTCCTCTATCCGCCTCCTACTTATCCCCTACCCTCTTCCTAAATTATTACTTTTGAAAAAAACCATTGTTTTAAATTTCATATTCTATTTCCTTTCGTTTGATAACCCACAACCCATATTTTGATGGACATACCTCCAACTCTCCTTTCGCCACCCTAAATTATTACTTTTAAAAAAAACACTGTCTCAGATTTCAGATTCTATTTCTTTTTGTTTGATACCCCCCAACCTTGATGGACATACCTTAACCCTCCTGTCGCCATCCAAAATTATTACTTTTTAAAAAATTTAAAAAACAACATTGTTTTAAAGTTAACACTTTATTTCCTTTAATTTGATACTCCAGAACTCATATTTTGATGAATACGGCGCCAACCTTCTTCCCCCACTACAAAATAAGAGCTGCACCGAGTAGTTCGGTGCTTGGTCCGAATTTTAATTGAGTAATATATACTCGGTGCTCGGTCTTACTCGGCCGAGTAAAGTAGAGTAATAGAAACAATCCATTTATGCATTTCAAAACGCAGAGTGGTAAATAATAAAATAAATTAACTAAGTAATAGTGATTACTTATATTTAATAACACGGCCATTACCTTTAGCCGAGTACTCGGTACTCGGTCAAGTTAAAAAACAGGGCTCGCTACAGCCCTACTATAAATAATTACTTTTGAAAAATTAAAGAACCACTTGTTTTAGATTCCAGACTCTCATTTTGTTTGGTGTAATACCCCACAAGTCATATTTTGACAGATTAAAAAACTTATCGGATAGGGGCGATTTTACCCTCCCTATATTTGCTGCTTAAGTTTTCCAAAAACTCATAAACACCTATCTAACTTTTAAAGAGGAAGCTAAATGCGAATTTTCGGCTTAATATTGATTTGGAACTCCAAGTAATTGGGAGTTATTTGTACCTCCTTCAAAACAGAATCACCCCCCCTATTCCTCAAAACCCCCAGTCAAAATTTTTAAAAATGCCGAATCACGTGCTTGCTTATTTTATTAGTACAGTCTACATACCAATTTTCAGATCCTTATTGCTAGCGGTCGACCCGTAGCGTTGCCCGTGAAGAAAAAAAATTGTGTTATTTGACAGCTGTCATTAAGTAAAATGTCAAATAAAAAGTAACCTATGTTTCAATCCAGGTCAAACCATATCTTCTTTCCAAATTTCATCAAAATCGGTTCAGCCTTTTTTGCGTGATTAAGGAACAAAGATACGCACATAAACACAAACTTTCCCATTTATAATATTAGTAGGATAATCAAATAATACCTAATTTTTTCTCTTATAAAAAACGCATGTCCTGACTTGGAGGTGGTAAAAGTTTTTTTTTAACGAAAGAAAGGGGGGGGGGAATTGGTAGGTGTTGGGTAATTTAAAAGTAAGGGTTAAGTTGAATTTCGTGCGAATTTAATCTCAATTCTAGATTTGTTAACAGAATCATGTCTTAAATGCGCCACAGTCGGAAATTTTGACTGATTTATCCTAAAAATGCTGTGGATGGGTCGCCCAATATAAAAACAAAAAAAAAACCTTGTCGACATTTGTCATTATTTGAAAGAGTTTGGAAGGAGGCACAGTTAAAAGGTTGGCTGCTAAGGCAAGTCTCCAAAGGCTATATGAGGAGCAGATCATGACTCTAGAACAACTTTTTAAATTTGCAGAAAAGAATATTCCTGGTATTGTTTTCATATACTTTACACCGGATGATTATACAAATCATGAAGTATCTTGAAACAAGATTTCTTAATGCCCAAACTATTGCAAGAGCTAAAAAAATACACACAGTCATCCCCATATCGGAATCCAAGATAATAGCAAAACCTTTTTCCTTAAGCCATACCAAACACCTTCATGAACTTATTTCAGGATCTGGCTTGGCAACAATGGAACTTGAGAAAATTGATTATGGTTTTGTTACTATCCAATATAACAAGTTTTCGTGGTTGGGCTGTATAATTGGGAAAAACACAGAAAGTGGGGAGTTTAAAATTAGTTTTTTACACCCTCATGGTCCAGCTCCATCGTTTTTTATCCAAGACCTGCTGACACATTAATTATGTATCAAACTTCTATATAAAATAAAGTTAATCCAAATACAGCCACTGGAAGAATATACACTATTTCAAAAAAGAAATGAAAGATTCTTCTAATATTTTGCAAAAAAGAATAAATGAAAAAAATACATTAATTACAGATATTTTTCACTGTTTTTATTTTTTTAAATGTTTGTATAATTTATGATTTAATAAACTCATTCGTAAAAACAGATTTGTTGTAATCTGATTTGAGGTCTATAATAAATATTAAAAGAAAAAATCTGAGAAATAATTTTTTTAAATTGCATTTAAACATGTTTGTATTGCTCAAATCTGAAAATAATCCTTGATATATTACTTTTTTTTAGCTTTGTAGTTTCCTACCACACAATCAAGCAAAATATGTATGTTTTTTGAATTTTATAAACTAAAAAAATCAAATTCGAAAATGATGTATCAAGTGACACATCATTCAATATAGATCTTGAAAACACCTTTAAAACAAAAATATTCATTGATATAGGTTGTTTGTTTTTTTATTTTTTCAAAATTTATTTTAAAAATGAGCCAGGGACATGAAACTGAACATCTTACAGATTTAATACAACATTACCCATATTTGATAAGTTACTGAATGAGTAACAACTTTGGTTAGAAAGTTTATTTTCTTACTGCTTAAGTTTTTGAAAAAAAAAGATATATAACAATAGACAATACTACCCCGATCAACCATCCATAAGGTTAATTTTCCCATAAAATGCACGGTTGCCAATTTGCCGCAGGCCTTTGTAGGAAGAAAACTAGTTTTTGAATCGCTTTTTTAATTATGTTTCAGACTTCAGACTAATAACTAAATTTTCTAATTTGAGTAATCACTATAATTAAATTTTTAATTAATTTTTTTAAGAAAATAAAAACCGGCAACTTTGGATCAAAGATAAACGGCGAATAAATTATGACAATTCTTTTTCGTTCACAGCTGACTCGGCAGTGTTTTTAACGAGATTTGCTGGTTTTTTGTGATTTTTTACTTTTATTTTGACTATTTAAAAAAATAGAACTATATAAAGTCTTTTTGAGGACCAGCACAATGCCTGATATGAAAAAAAAAACAGAATATTTCTACCTGAAATTGTTGATTGTTTATGTATTTAAATCTAAAATTATAATCTCTTGGTGCATTGTAAGTACTGTACTGCCGAGAACCCAGTTAATATCTAAAGAACTAATTAAAATTTGTACCTACTGGCCTTGGTGTCTCGTCGAAATACACCCACAATTTACTATTTCTTTTTAAATGTCATGCTGGTATGATGGGTAGTGTGCTTGCCTTACGAGCGGGAGGTCGTAGGTTCGATTCCCACCAAAGAAAGTTTTGTTTTTTTTTCCTTCTTTTTTCTCTTTTTATTTTTAAATATGTTACTTAAACTTTTCCCACTTGTTTTCAAAATTGTTGGTGAGAGGTTAATTGCAAGAAACCCCAAAATATAAAAGTTTTGGTTTTAGGTATTTTTTAATAGAAGTCCAACAACTTCAAACTGTTTTAAATAAAATTGTGTTAAATCACACACCAGTACGTAGATTAGAGTTCTGGCGAATGCGTTAGTAAACTCAAGATCACAAGTATAGTAGAGTAGGTAATTAGGCAGATACAAGGAACAATTCCCAACAGTTGACACCTCGGCGAATATCTTGAATTTTGAACTATTTGAGAAAACGAATTTTAAACTATTGCAGTAGAGCGCTGTATACGTCGCAGTTTAAGGGCATTCTAGTGCTGTCCATGCTGTCCCCCCCCCTTTTAACTAAACTAATAAATGAGGCACTGGATGGTAGATGATTTCCACACAATAAAAAAAACTGATAAGGACAATTTAAATAGTAGTATTATATAAACAATTAAAACAAATCGCGCATAAAAGGTCGACTAAAATAAAACACTTTAGCTACATATCATACCTACAAAAATGAATACTTGTTCCAAGTGCAATAATGCAGAAACTGAAAGCTCTGGACATGTAAAATGCGACAATTGTAGCAAACTGTTTTGTTTAAATTGTTCAGGCCTTTCAGCCTCAGAACAAAAAGGCCTAGCCGTCAAAAAACGGTCCCCCCAAGCTTTATACTATTGCGCAACTTGCCTAAAACTAAAAAACAAAGAAAAGACAATACCAATAAGTAATGACACTTTAAAAGATTTTATTGCGGTGAAACTTTGTCAGATCTGTAAGGAGGAACTGCTACCAAAATTCAATCAAATAACTGAACAGAAAATAAATACCCTCGCAACTTCGATATCAGCTTTGGAGCAAAAAATAAATGGTGAAGTTACAAAAGACTTTATTAAAGACAAAATGGAAGAGAGATTCGAGAGTATTAAAACGCAAGTATGCATTAGAGCAGATAAAATTGAAAACATTTCAAAGGGCGTTGATTTGAATCAAAAGGCAATTGCTCACCTGACAACGCAATTAAATCAAACAACAGAAAAAATTTCAACAAAAATAGATGATCTGGTAACATCAAACAAAGAAATGATTCAATTAAAATTTGGTCAAAATGATAAAAATGAACTTAGTATTCTACAAAAATCCTATGATCTGCTCAAAATCAAATGTGATGCTATGGAAGCTGAATAAGTAGCACTAAGGCAGGAAATAACTAAAATTTCATCTTCAAACTTATTAGCAACTAGCAGCTGGCATTAAACCTGTCCAAACTGGAACTTCATCACAACTGTCAACAAATCAAACTCTCAACCAAGTTTTAAAAAACGCTGCTCCTCCTCGATTGACGTGTCTAATCTACAAATTGTAGCAACCAAAGACAAATAAAAATTATATTCTATTCTATTCTCCAGCAAACTTGAATCATCCACTACAAAGAAGACTTTAGAATGTCATCTAAAAACTATGCTTGGTGAAAATGAAGATTTCATTGTTATTCAACAATCCATAAAACTTCAGGAATAAAGCAGTTTTAGAGTTGATATTGACCAAAATTACAAAATAAAATTTTAGATGCTAAAAACTGGCCAGATGGTGTTATTTTCAAAAGATTTGTTTTTTCGAAGAGATCAAATGCCCCATCAGACAAATCGCTACTTTCGACCAACACACCCAAGTAGAAGACAGTACAAGAGATTTTAGTCTTGCTGAGGAGGGAGAAGGATCCAAATTTCAAATTTTCTCGCTGAACATACAAAGCGCTAGAAGTAAAATTGATGAACTTTACGTGGTACTAGGAGAGATGAACTTTCCCGATGTAGTGTGCTTAACAAAGCATTGGATGAATAAATATGAAGCACTTGTACTTCAAAAATATGAAACTGCAATAATTTTTAATAGGACAATTTTTAGAAATGGACGATCTGCAATTTTTGTAAAAAACAATATTTTCATTGTTTAAACTTAGAAAAAACTTTTGAAGCTACTTGTATTCATTTAAAAGAACAAAACATTTATATAATATGTATATATAGGTCTCCACTTGGAAACCTTGAACTTTTTTATGAAAACTTAAATTTTGTTCTTACAAACTTACCTTTTCAAGTGAAAGTAGTACTAATAGGCGACTTATGTAGAATCTGCTCAGATAATAAGATTAAAATGCATAATTTTAGCTCATAACATCAAAATGCATGTCAACTCATTCACAAGAATAACTAAACATAGTGCAATTATGATAGATTATTTCTGTACTAACCTTTTGACTAACTTATGCACAAAAACAATAAATACCGACTTAAGTCACGACCACATTCTTTTATCGGAAAAAAAATCATACATAGCTTCAGAAAAATTTCAAAACTTTTCAAAAAAAAATAAACAAAAATTTAAAAAAATTTTATCAACTGTAGACTGGACACCTTTAAATAATCTACCCCTTCATGAAAAGTTTTCCTTTTTTCAGAAAGCTGTAAATGAGGTAGTAAAAACCTGTTTTCCTTGGTGTAGGAAAAACCTACACAATCCAAGGAATATATTATTAAAGTCATAAGGATATCATGTCATAATAAAAGATCCTTGGCATAAATCGCAAAATTTACTACAAACTTGCAATTTTTAAATTATTTGAAAAAATATAAATTTATTTTAAAACAGGTAATTTTGACAGCAAAATCCTTGTTCTATAGAAACCAAATAGAAAATGCTAAAAACGATAAAAGGAAACATGGAGTGTAAATCAACTATCTGGGAGAAAAAAACAACAAAAAAATATTCATTG
The DNA here is from genome assembly GCA_963921995.1 of Oxystoma pomonae. Classification (NCBI taxonomy): domain Eukaryota; kingdom Metazoa; phylum Arthropoda; class Insecta; order Coleoptera; family Brentidae; genus Oxystoma; species Oxystoma pomonae. Next base: position 70,344,517 of record OY998166.1, on the reverse strand, counting down.
AACTTAAAATAAACTCAGAAGAAATAAAAAATCCCCTAGAAGTTGCAAATAATTTAAACAATCACTTTTGCACAGTAGCAAAATCCATCACAAAAAAAATAAAATCTGCTAAAAATTTTAAAGATTTACTGAAAACAAAAAGATCAAAAGAATTAAATCTCTTTATTCAAGAAAAACTTCACAAAAAAGTTGAATGTCAGTAACTAGTTATGCCAAAGCTATTAATTTAGAAAATATTATAAGTAAGTAAACTAATATAAGTATTGGTAAGTCCATAAAAACATTATACATGAACATACACTGTCAAACACAATTTTAAAATAAGTACAATTCAATCTTACATACATAAAATTGGGAATTTGGAACCTTTGGTTGCACTAAAACAAAATTATGATTGTTTTGCACAAACCAAAACTACACTTTTTTGCACTCGACGCGCGTTTCGCTAACAACTTTAGCATCATCAGGAGACGATAAACAATGAACTAAATTAATCTACGCTCTATCTTATATACAATCCTTTAGTGGGCGTAGATAAGACTAATAATTTGTGATTGATCACGATTTTTAATCCTATCTCCCCTCAACCAAAGAATAAAGTGTACTAAACGGGATGGGTCCTCTATCTTTATTTAAACTATTTCTGGATTTAATGATTTCCATACTTTCATATGCATTCAAAAGTCTTTTGTTTGGTACACTTTTTAAAAATTTTAGGTTATCTAATGTGAATCTATGATTATTTTCAAAAGCATGCTCAGCCACACTTGACTTTTCTGTTCTTCCGTATTTTAAGTGTGCTAAATGTTTTTTAAAACGTGTTTGAATAGAGTGTCTCGTTTGGCCAACATATTTTTTGTACCAATCCTTGCAACTAATTTTGTAAATTCCACTTTTTTCTAGAACTGTAGTTTTATCCTTGGGATTTCCTAGTAAGCTTCTTATTGTGTTACCGGATTGATATACTAATTTAAGACCGGTGTTATTAAATACTTTGTGTAATCCTTTCATATAATTAGGATTATAAGGAATTGATACAAATTTTGAGTCGCAGGTATCTTTTTGTCTGAAAAAGGTAGAATTCCGAAAGGTCTTTTGAAAAGAATGTATATTTATAAATAGTATATTTAATAACACCGGTCTTAAATTAGTATATCAATCCGGTAACACAATAAGAAGCTTACTAGGAAATCCCAAGGATAAAACTACAGTTCTAGAAAAAAGTGGAATTTACGAAATTAGTTGCATGGATTGTGACAAAAAATATGTTGGTCAAACGAGACGCTCTATTCAAACACATTTTAAAGAACATTTAGCACACTTAAAATACGGAAGAACAGAAAAGTCAAGTGTGGCCGAGCATGCTTTTGAAAACAATCATAGATTCACATTAGATAACCTAAAACTTTTAAAAAGTGTACCAAACAAAAGACTTTTGAATGCATATGAAAGTATGGAAATCATTAAATCCAGAAATAGTTTAAATAAAGATAGAGGACCCATCCCGTTTAGTACACTTTATTCTTTGGTTGAGGGGAGATAGGATTAAAAATCGTGATCAATCACAAATTATTAGTCTTATCTCCGCCCACTAAAGGATTGTATATAAGATAGAGCGTAGATTAATTTAGTTCATTGTTTATCGTCTCCTGATGATGCTAACGTTATTAGCGAAACGCGCGTCGAGTGCAAAAAAGTGTAGTTTTGGTTTGTGGAAAACAATCATAATTTTGTTTATGTTTTTGTGGAAATTCATTCTGGTTATAAGGCTCAATTTGCACTAATAACTCAAATATGGTTTTTTTAAATCGATTAAGATTTTCTTCTGATTTCCCTTGTTAGGAAGAGAATTGAAAAACTTGATGGCTAAGTATTTTGGACCTTTTTCAGTTACTGTGAGTTTACATGTTGGCACATTGTATCCCTGGTACCTGGGGTTAAAGCAGTGTTTGATTTCAGCAGTCTCAAATTTGTGTTTATGTTTAAAGAGAAATAATAAACAACCCCTGGAATAATGAGAATTTTTAAATTTTTAAATCTACCCCTGCAGGAGCAGTCTACATAGCCTATGCCAGATAGAACATGCACTGCCCTTTTTTGACTTTTAAAAACCCTTTCTGAGTCACTACTGCCCCCCAGAATATCACACCATATCGAGGAACTAAATAAACATTTGCATAATATATGGTATTTAACTGCTCTTTAGTTAGATATTGTGACATAACTCTTAGTGAAAAAACTTCAGATAACTGAGTTGACCAGTCTAGGTTATGATCTATATGTATTCCAAGGAATTTTGTAGTTCCTTCAAGTGTGACACTCTCAGAGCCAAGCAGCACTGAACCAGTAACGGCTAGATTTTTTTGTTTGGTTGAAAAGCAAATATGATGGGTCTTCTCCTTGTTTAAAATTAATTTGTTGTCTACAAACCACTTCTTAGCTTTGGATATATGCTCTTCAGTAGTCTGTACCAGTTCTGCCAAAGAAATTCCCAAGGTTAAAATGTTGGTATCATTGGCAAAATTTATTAGATAGCATTTCTGCCCTATGACTGTAGATGCCAGATCATTGATATAAAAAATGAAAAGTAAACGACCCATCACACTTCCCTGCAGAATCCCCATGGTAAGAACTCAAATTCCACTTGACATAAGAAACATGACCACACAGAAGTTTAACTCTACCCTTAAAATTTACTTATTAGAGTCCTCAAATTATTCTCTAACTGAAATAATTGACAATCAAAAAGTCTTGTCAAACTTTAAAGTGCCTGTTAGAACTACATAAATAATGTATTACTTTTTCTCAAACTATTGCTTGCTGCTTTTGTGTTTTAGCTATTAGTTAGGTATAGGTATTAGTTGTAGGGAAAATATTGTACAGCTTTAGGCTTTTATCAATAAGATTCATTCAGCAAAAGTCATTCCTAAAGACGGACTCATAAATGACCTTAATAAATTAAGGCCTATTTCAATAATGCCTGCGGTCTCTAAAATTTTTGAAACAGTTTTAAAAATACAATTAATCTGTTTTTAAATAGCGACCATAGCAATCAAGCCAGAAAGTCAACCTCAAGTGCCGTGATGCAACTTGTAGAAAACGGATGGATACCAAAGTGGTGCCTATATAGGCAGTATAACCTAGGCGTAATAAGGTTTGGAAAGTTTAAAAAAAACTAAAGAAATAGGAAAAGAACAACAAGTTTTTTAAATTTCCAGTACCTTAAAGTTGCAACATAATGAAGTTCATAATCATAACACAAGAAATTCAGAAAAAATATATTTAGACTTCACTAGACTTAATCATTGCAGATATTCAAAAAACTATTATGGTCCTTTATTATAAAATAAGGTTCCCCAAAATATCAGAAATTTAGGTGTCAAACAATTAATACCACATATAAGAAACATTTTAATTACACATGCTTTTTAGTCTTTAAATGAATTTTTAAATATTAGCGATCAAAAAATTTCTTTAAATCCAAACAGCAAATGACAGTCCTCCTATGCATCTCAGTTGTAGTTTTTTGTTTATTATATTATTTGTAGTTTGTTGTAAATTGGTTTTTTTGGTGTTTTGTATAACATGTTAAACTGGTTTTTAAGTATTTTTTAGGCCATTTGATTTTTTAATGTTAAAAGCAAAAATTTTGATAATTGATTTTTAAGACAAAAATTGTGACAAAACCTTTGTGCTGCAATTCATACCAGTGAATAAATTCTATTCTATTCTATAGCTGCCTTCTTCCATGAGTAACGAAGTAGGAAGCCTTGGACACCACTATAAATTTAACTCTAATTAGGTCGCTAGCATTTTAAGTAAGGCTATAAACTTATTTTATTTTATGATTTGAAGCAAAGTGGGTTGACACACGCAAAAGTCGCCGCCACTGGTGATGGGAATAGCAACTTTAAACAGTGGTGCTGTTTTATTCGTCTATCTCTTTTCTCCTCATGTATTTGTCTAGAAGGGTGTTGAATTGTAAACATTCGAGAATTTCCAAAGGGAATGTTTGGTCTCTTCTTTAGTTATTAGTGTGAGATGAACACATCCCATCGCGGCTGCATACATCTTACTTCTTACAGTTTAATTTTTATGGTACGGCAACTATGACTGCACCTTTACCCAACTCATAATTATGCTTAACCATAAATTTAGTGCTAATTCTGAATGACTGTCTTTCTTTTTCCTTATAAAAATAAAGAGGCAGACAGGTAACAGTGTAGTTATACTGTTTTTTTTTAATTTTAGCTTTTTAATGGAAAATCTTTGCACTTAGTAGGGTTCAAAAGGGGCCCAAAATTACCGCCGCACTATGGGCCAGAAACCCCTTAAAATAGTCAATTATTCAAAAATATGAAACTGCAAATATCTTCCCAATTTTTTTATATCATGGTTAAGTAGTTTATGAAGCATCCCAAAAAAATGATATTGATGCATTGGATTTGATATTGTAAGCAGTTATTAAGTACTGTTATTAAAAAGTGGCAGCTTATAACCAGTCAAAACTTGTTGTTTGCAAATTACAAAATATTTTGTGATGTATAGCATTCATGCAGGTGATTTTTTTAAGCCATTAGTTTTCTGTCATTCATTTGGGGATGCGAGAATATTTGGAACTATTACATATTGGGGCAAATGTTTGCAACAAAGCACATACACACTTTAAGAAAACATATTTCAGGAGACCTCTTAAAAATTAAAAATTGGTGTAACGCTAACAGACTTTGTTTTAACATTGATAAAACAAATATTTTAAATTGAGTAGGAGACTCTCTTCTGGGTGTTTTGCCATTAGATGTGTGAGGGCCGAATTGGGTAGTGACATTGCAAGATCTGTTTATTTTTCATTATTTGAGTCACATTTAAGATATGGCATACCTTTTTGGGGCTCTGCATATCTTCATCTTCTGAAAATTTTTTTTGTTCTTCAAAAGAAAGCAGTGCATTTTGTGGCTAATATTCACCAAAGAGAGTCATGTAGGCCTCATTTTGTTAATCAAAAAATTCAAACTCTGACGTCATTGTTTGTTTTAGAGTTGGTCAGTTTGGTCTTTAAAAATTTTAATAATATTTCTGTTTCTGGAAATTTCAATCTTCCTTTACCAATTCCTAAAAGCACTTTGGCTCAAAAATCTTTAATTTATGAAGGGAGGAAAATATTTAATCACTTGCCTTTTGTTATTAAACATGCTACAACCCTCAAAAAATTTTTCAAAAAATTAAAAAACCTTCTTGTAGAGAGACCATATTACCCTTTGGCCGAGTTTTATGAGGATCAGTTTGGATAAGACCAATTGTGTTTTATTATGTTATTATTATTTTATATTCTTAAATTTAATAAGTATGTTAAACTAATTTACATCTAGTCATTTTTTTTTAAGCAACCCTTTAGTTTTTTTTACCTCTTTATTATATTTTAATCTTTTTGTCTAGTTTTTTGTTCTATGGCTTTTATTTATTTTTTCGTGTTTTTTTTTAACTGTAATCCAGATTTTGTTTTTTTAAAATTATTTATTCTGTTTGTTAGTCTAATGTTTAAATTTTCATGCTGTTTTATTATTTAACATATTAATATTATTTTTGTGGTATTTTTCCTTTTTTCTTCGTCTTTTGATGTATTATCATATTAATTTAAGAATTTACTTTTATCTATTTTAGTGACAAATTTATTAATAATTAGATTATTTAGCCTGCTTTGTCAACAGAATTTTTTTTCTTGACAATAAAGTATTTTTTGATTTGATTTGATATAGATACATATTGTGGTGCAAATTTTTGCAACTAGTTGATTTATTGGCATTTCTACTTGCATTTGCCCAGTATTTTACCTACAATGTGGGAAAAATTAAAGTTCCAACCTTTTTATGGTTAATAACTTTTGATGTGATTTATTTTTGACAGGTAGGTAGGTTTGTATGTTCCTGCAAAAATTTTAAACAGTGGCATAGTTACAAACATCTTTCTAAAATGGTGCATAGAAGGTCAATAATAATAAATAATTATCAATGTTGTGTCTTCTATCTTGTGAGTGAAAGTGATTCTGATCAAGTGTGTTAGTCGTTTTAAGTTTCATATTTTTTTCATTTTTCAAAATAATTTTGATAATTTGATAATTTCAAAATATCAATTTTTTTAGCAAAAAATTTTTTTTCTATATTTTCTTAATAGGCATTGTATTTTGTTTGGTAATTTTGTATGTTGTTTTCATTATTTAGTCACATGATTCTTCAAACTTCCCTTACATTTTGATGTAAAATTGACAATGTACATTTTTGCATACCTGCTATCTATTCTTTTATGACCCTGTACATTACATCTGTAATATTTCTTCAGTTTTAGACTTTACAGGGTATGCTAAACTTTTTAAGAAGAATAGATTTTTTTGCTAAAGTTGACAATAAAAAAGTTGGACAGTGTGCCACCAAATTTTTTTTTTTGATTTTTTAAACTAAAACTAACTAAACCAATCCACTTCAATTAACCTGGTACATGTTTACCAGGTTGGTTGTTCATATTAAAACATAAAGGAGACCCTAGTAAGTGTGTCTAAAAGTTTTTTTTTTCATAAAATGCTACCAACAGACATACAGAATTAGCACTAAGGCTGGGTTTATACAGGCAAATAAAAATTAAAATAAAAGTTAATCTTATGGGGAACAGTGTGGGTGTGTATACAGCAGAACTAAAATTAAGAAATTAAAATAAAAAGATGGGCAACTTTCAACTTTTATTTTAATCTGAAAACAGATTTGCACATGCCCCATTGATCCAAATAACCTCACTTTTATTTGTTTTGTCATTTGAATGGGTGTTTTTCAGGTTTTTTTTTGGCAGATAGTATTTCAGAAAACAGCATGATTGAGTTATTATTTAAATGGTAATTATGCAGTATACAGTTTTCTGCCACTTTTGATTTTTTATGAAAAATTCTTTATGGGGGCACATACTAGGATCCCCAGGACCCCAAATCTGCCTGCGCCAGATTTTTTTTTTGAGAAAAAAAGGGTGCCTAGGGGGAGGTAGTAAATTCTTTATGGGGGCACCTACTAGGGTCCCTAGGACCCCAATCTGCCTGCGCCCAATTTTTTTTTTAAGAGAAAAAAGGGTGCCCGGGGGGGGGGGGGGTTGCAATGTGTTTTTTTTATTGTTTTGGGTTGGGTTGGATTAGGTTGGGTTGGATTGGGTTGTTTTAGTTGCAGATTTGGGGTCCTAGGGACCCTAGTAGGTGCCCCATAAAGAATTTTTCATAAAAAATCAAGGTAATTATGCAGTATACGGTTTTCTGCCATTTTTGATTTTTTATGAAAAATTCTTTATGGGGGCAAAGATAGCAGCTGATTTAAAAATAACATCATGTCTCAAAAGCCAAAAACGTCAATTAAAAAAAGTGATCCAGTAAACCCCAAATCTGCTTGTGCTTGATTTTTTTTAAGAGAAAAAAGGGTGCCAGAGGGGGGGGGGGTTGTAATGTGTTTTTTTTTATTGTTTTGGGTTGGGTTGGATTAGGTTGGGTTGGACTGTGTTGTTTTAGTAAAGAAAAATTAAAAAAAAACAAAAAAAAAACCAACAGGCGCAGGCAGATTTGGGGTCCTAGGGACCCTAGTAGGTGCCCCATACAAAAGAATTTTTCATAAAAAATTAAAAATGGCATAAAACCATATACTGCATAATTACCATTTAAATTATTGATGTTTACTCACTTTTGTTTACATGTGCAGAAGCTGTGTGTGCTGATTGGCTCAAAGTTATTTTTATGTTGCTGTGTAAACCAAAATTATTTTCTTATTTTTATAAGCCTGTATAAACCCAGCTTAAATTTATACTTAAGCTACCCTTAAGCCTAATGATGAACCTGCCATACAACATGAGTACAGTACTTACCTAAAAGCCAAGTGTGTAGAGCGCCCGACTTGCTATAAACAATCTCCTCATCTTTGCCCACAGCCGCCACAAGAGCGTCCATTTTAGAGAACCCATTCTCACTTTCGGGCTCCTTCCACGCCGTGTAAAGACGATTTAGGCGCCTATGAAACACCTCTTTATCTAGGTTTATGTTAGCCATGTCCCACAATTAAAATAACATCACGTTTGGCTGTCGAAATGGCGCTCAAAAATGCCGAAAACGTCAAGAAACGTCAATTAAAAAAAAGTGATCCAGTAAAATGTAGTCCATAAATAAGAGCTGCCCAGTATAGGGGTGCGTTCACAACAATCGTCTGTGTTCGACTGGGGGCCATTTCAACTGGGCAAGGGTGTAAAAACCCTGAGCCAGTATTCTTGAAAATTCACCCCTAGAGTACACTCCATTCATTACCCTCTCCACATAGGCCGATCAGCTCTTATCGTTTTAGTGTCCTTTTATCCACCTTCGCCGCCATTTTGACAGAAAACTAATGGATTATCTGTCACTTTTGAGTGAAAATGACGGCGAAGGTGGATAAAAGGACACTAAATCGGTATGGGTTGATCGGCCTATCTGGAGAGGGTACTGCTCCATTCCAAATTGCTGCGGACTAGTTTTTTTGACATTGACAATGACAGTTACAATTCACGGTTCCTAGAATAGATACGCTCTAGTAATTTTGCACCACTCTTCCACCCGATGACGACACAAAGATAGCAGCTGATTTTTATCCGCCATTTAAAAATTGTTATTTGTTAAATTAACTTTTCGGATTTTTCTTTTTTTTTAATGATTGATTCAATACCTATTTTTTGCTTGTATCTTTAATAATATAATTTCATTTCGGCCTGCATGCGTTGCTCTTTCACCAAACAGAAATTAAGATCATTAGTTGGTAATTGATTCCCTCAAGTAACTCATCGGATGAGTTGGAGCTAGTTCGTGTTCGTAGTTTAGAAGTTTCTGATCATTCGCCATAGATCTATGCCGCTCCCTGTTCAGGAATACACGTCCTGGTAAACGTTCCCCGAATTTTTGAACGAAATATGAGCTGGGAACGTGTGGTTTTTCGAGCGAACGATCACTCGTCGGTAGCGATCTTTCCCGTGCTGTATTTTGGAAGTATGAAAAACTGTTCCCATTCTCCTAAAAAGTAAGAGAACTTGGTCCCCGGCTTCTGGGTCAGGGAGCACGCCTCAATTTAATAGGCGCAAGAGCAGAAGTTTCAAAAGACATAACCTCTTAAGTTTTTGATGTCTTGCTTTTTTGTTTTGTGAGTTATTACATCTAAAAGTGGAAATAAAATCAAAAATAAAAACAGTAAATAATAAATACACAAAACAGAAAACAGAAAACAAGACGTCAAAAACCCAAAGTATATTATACACCAAAGGACTGAAGTGTAACTTTTTATCCCGAGGCGAAAAGTTTGTAGTTCGACCTAAGGGAGCATTATTTTTATAAAAAAATATTACAGAAAAAATCAAGAAAATTAAGGTACTAACGACTATATTCGAAAGTGTGCGAAAGATTTGGTTGCCAACGTATTGTATTGTATTATTGTATAACAAATGCAAGGCGTAAACAAAGCTTAGTGGACAACTAAATTTTTTTGTATAAATCGTAGAATCGTGTCGCTAAACCTAAAAATGGACATGTAATGACAGTTCAAGAAGTTTAAAGTAGTCAATGAAGATGCCTTAACAAAAAAAAGTCAACTTGAGAAAAACAGCCAAGATATTCAAGAGATTTTTGGTAGGTCAAGCATGTCAAGATTTCAAAACAAGGAGCTGAGTGATTCTTTGGTTAGATTCTCCCATTGCAGTGGAGTTAATATAAACTGTATTGTCAATAACCATCATTGCAACAAGTAGGTAATATTTATGTAGTTAATATTACACTACATTGTTTTTAATTTAATTAAAAAATATAAAAAAAAACAGTTATGTCACTTTTTACCTTAGTCTTTCCGAGACTAAAGCTAAAGTAACCTGCAGTTTAGTCCCTGAAGTGCGAAATAGTATATTATGTAAAAAGAGAAGATCAAAAGATCTTGGGAGGAAAGAACGAAAATTTAAAATTGGCCGAGTGTCCCACAAGGAACACATAACCAAAGAGAAACAATTAAACGATGATTCGCCCGGGGTGACCAGCGTGGGCTCGTCAGTGGATTCACTAGTCACCCTCAATCCAGACATCATTTCACACCATCGCACACTCTGACTTCCAACTCTGAAACACGCGGAACGATGCCTATTTGTGAGTGTTTTAGAGTTGGAAGTCAGAGTGTGCGATGGTGTTAAATGGCGTCTGGATTTTACTCGCTAATGCGCATGCTACGGCAAACTTGCTTTCAGAGTAAGACGTCGCACAGTGGATCGAAGTATAGGGAATTTTGGACATTTACCCTAACTTTCAAACTTTTCAACTTGTAGTTATATTTCACAATTTTTTTATTTTTTTCTTTATACTTTTGCAGTTTTTGAGATATTTGCACCAAATTTGAAACATAGGCTACTGTTTAGGGCTTATGTAATCCAAACATACTGACTGATCGTGAGAATCAATAGGGAGATATTTTTTCAGAGGTGAAGTTCTTCTTTTGCCCTTAAACTTTTACGTGGTGCGCCGCTGATAGATTCTGAATTAATACATTAATTCCTGTTTAGTTTAGAAACTATTTTGTTTCATGAAAGTTTTTCGCATTTGTGACTGTTATCGAGAAAAAAATTAATAAAATCATTATTTGTGACTCGCTAGATTCAATAGAATTTTTAACAACGAGGGAGAGTACATATGAATATTTAGTGCTTTTGGTCGTTTTTCTCAAAATATCGCAAAAAATCGTATTCAAGTAAACTGCTTTATTGGTTTAGAGGTTTTAAAAAATGCAAAAATAATAAAACAAAATTATGGATATTGAAATAGAAAAAAATTGAAAAAAAGTGATTTTAAAAACAGATAAAAAATATAAAAAGTAGGGTTTAAAGAGACACTGTAAAATATAGAAATTAAATTAAAAAAATTAAAAACAATGTTCACAAATATATAAAATAATCTGTAAAAACACGTCACAGTAAAAAATTCAAAGATGAAATAATTCATTGCTATGATTTAATTAAACCGTGGTATATCAGCAACAGACTAAGGACAAAATAGCAACAAAAATATTAGTTTCCATTTTTTTTCTTGATGTCCATAAAAAAGCATTGCATCGATCTATTGTGCATCGCTCGAATGACTTTTGTGCGATAGGCCCGTCGCAGAATACGGAATTATAGATTTTAATAGAAGTGGTCACTTCTCAGGGTAGGACCGTTCTATAGAGCCCCGGACGTGTATTCTTGAGAGACATACGATCCGGTCTTTCTCTCGTGCGATGGGATCTATCACCTCCCACAATCGAAAAGCAGTTTAGGAAGCAATACATTCCAAAAAAAAACCTCTTTATTGCGCAAGCGTCACTAGATTCAACACTGTTCCCTGGTTTCGGACCATGCGATCGGGAACGTATGATTTTCATAAGATCCGTAAGCATCGGATCATCGCTCAAGAATATAGAGTTTTCATCCCATGTGATCATTCGCCATAGGTCTATGCCGCTCCCTGTTCAAGAATACATGTTCTGGACGTTTGCGCAATAAAGAGGTTTTTTTTGGAATATGTATTGCTTCCTAAACTGCGTTTCGATCGTGGGAGGTGATAGATCCCATGCGATAGATCCCAACGCACGAGAAAAAGATCGGATCGTATGACTTTCAAGAATACAAGTTCTGGACCGGTATTCTCGTAATACGTAACGTTTTGAAGTCGCTAAGCGAAACGAATAGCGAACAGCGCGCTCAGCGGCACGCTGACCGACGACTTTTCGTATTCGCTCTGCCGAACGCGCTGCCCTGCGAGCAGACAGAATCAAATTCGCTTAGCACATCTTGGCATCACCGAATTTTGCATTTTTATTTCTTGTTAGCCTTGTCGCTCCTTTTCTTTTTCTATGTGTAAGAAAGAGGCCATTACGTGATCGATTTCGATCCGTAGTTCAGAAAGGGTAAATCAAATGGTGACTTGCACAAGTGTATGTTGATCCTGTAAAAAATTACTTGATGGTTTGGTTTAGCTGAGTTAAACCCGTCCTTTGACCCTGTGACTTAACCGCACACCTACAAAAAAAAATTGCGCACTGCGGGAAAATTTAAATTTATTCCGGCACTCAGTCAGGGAAAGTGGTGTTTCCGACACGGTCGTATATTGATATTGATACTTTATTATGTAGCATTTATGGTTAAAATGGTTTCACAATAGTTACTTATATATCTAGTAAGTTATATCTTATAATTATAGTGAACATGCGTATTCTACATTTTAAGAAACAGAATATAAAACTCTAAGGTACTTGTTACCCAAAAAATATCCTAACCAATTCAACAACAAACACAGAATTCCTACATCCACAAGAGAAACCTCGCGTGTGGAAAAATGTATGTTTTCATGGAACTGTTGAATTAAAAAAAATAATAATAATTTTTAGTACAGTTATGAATAAATAAAATGACAAAAGATAAAAAACATAAAAATAGTAATTAGTGTGAAAACTGTGATTTTTCATAAAAGTAAAGAAAATACAGACGAAAACACAGAAAGATAGTTACCTATATCGTTTACTAATTATTTTTTATATCAATTAAGCTATTTATTTCATGTTTGCTAACTTAATATTTCATATGAAAGTTTTTAGTTTATTTTTGAAAGAAAACGATTAATGTGGGCATGAGCCTAACAAAACCAGATATTTTTTGGTACACATCCGATGACAGATACAAAAATTAAGCACCGCTGACCAATGGCTTTTTTTACCCTTGGTTTTACAGAATTTTGATTGCTTCTATTTCTAGTATATTATACGGATGCTCAATTATTTCGATGTCGATTTTGATAAAAAAAGTTTTTATTGCAATTTTTTGGAAAAAAAGTTGTCTTACATCGAGCATCAAATAGTAAGGTTGATGTGTACGTGTTTGTCACCTGTCCCCAAGCTACTAATAAGAGATTTTTATTTTTCTTATTATTAATAAAAACGCAAACTGAAAAAACTGCTATATTTTCTGCAGCACTCTGCAAAGTATTGTAGGGTAGGAAAATCGTACGCGCGGATGGCAAAACAGCTGGCAAATGGTAGGTGTTTCTCAAACGGTCGCCACGCGCTGAGCGCACTTCGTCGACGCCTTGCGTTCAATATACGTGAATACCATTTTTGTTACTTTGGTCACGTGGTATGCGAATCTTACGTTATCATACGGTCAGTGAGTACGAAACGCCGAGCGTATTTAGTTACGAGAATACCGGTCCTGAGCGCTTTCGTAGAGAGTAGTGCGTCCACTTCACAGAAGGGAACGTTCGTGCGCTTGAAATTCAAGTAGGCTGGTTCATAGGGTTATCAAAGATCACGGTAGGGTGTGGCACGCAGCGCGAAAATTCGCCTTATAAAACAGGTTAAAGGTGAAGGACGTTCAGTTGAAAATGACAGTGTTTATTTTTAGCATTTTTAAAAACAAATTTTAAAATCATTTTAGTCTAAATTCAATCCCAAAAAATGGCTGTAGACGCAGGCTTTATCGACATAAACCAGTTTGAAGGATTTTTAAATTTCCTGGCCAGTGTAAGTATATAATTAGGTACTTTTAACTATTTTTAAAGGCATCCTTATACCTAGCACGTTTAAAACAAAGCCAAAAGGCACTACATTTTTGCCTTATTTGGGCAATTGCTTTTCTGTTATTGTTGTTCGTTTGTGTATCTTGTTTAATAGTTCCCTACAGATGTCATCCTTTCGGGATGCTTGGAAAAAGAGTTTTAAAGAGTTGTTTTCGAGCTAGGGCAGTTCCCCTCTTTTTGGGCAAGGACACAACGTCCTTAAATGAAGTAGGCCTTTTACATATAAATTAACATAATTTAAATAAAAAGTTAACATTTCTTACATTTCCATAATCTGCATTCCACCAATAACCTTTTTTTAAACTAAATAATTAGAAAAAACAATATCTTGATCACAGTCATAAATTCCAGATGTTGTCACTTTACTGAGAGTGATAAATTTGGTGGTCTGTGGTGGCATTGAATTTTGGTAGAGGAGCTAGAACTCTATCGATTTATACTCGATTTTGTCTTTTGACATTTATTATGTTGTGGAAGGACCACAAATTTATACTCGATTTTGTCTTTTGACATTTATTATGTTGTGGAAGGACCACATTTAAAAACCTTTAGACCATGTGTAAATTTTGTGTTAAATACCATATTTAGTATTTACTTACTTTTTTTTAGTATTGCCTTCAGACATTAAATTTTGTGTGAAATGCCACTTTTAGTATTTTCCTCGGTATTTGCTTACCTTTTTTTAGTATTGTGTTTGAATGCTAAGTGTTGCTTGTTGTTAGAATGTTAAGTACACAATACTAGGTCTTTATTTATTTAAGTACTTTAGTTTACTAAATTGAATAGTTCTAAACTAACATTTGTTTATTGTTGAATTTTTTTTGCTTAATTTCATCTAATATTTAATTTTAGTTAGCTCAGACTAAAGAAAATTCTATTATAACAAAAATATATTGAGCAAATTCAATTCAATTCAATTCAATTTATTACATATCACAGTTTAAAATTACAGGTACAGGCTTGTCGGGATGTTGATCTTTATTCAGAAGTTGAGTACTTAAAATATTACATTATATTCACTTATTTATAATTTTTAATTTGATCCTATAAATCTTAATAAAATCTACTCATCTATCTATCTATAGAATGACATACATATGGACGAAAAAGAACAGCAAACCATAATCTACGCCCACCCGAATGACAGGGCCCCCACAGGGAGTCAACCCATTTAACCAAGTAAAGGCAACCAACTTCGAATCTCATCAATGTTGTTTCTAACCCAAGTAGAAAGCTGTGAGCAGAACTTCTTTTTGTTTATTGTTGATTTAATTTGATTTGGGATCATGTTAAATAACCGTTGCCCCAGAAATGAAATATGCCTTTGACAAGTGGTGTAGTCTACTCCTTGTATATATAAATGATGTTGAGTAACAGATCTAGTATTTATACTATGTTGTGGTTGGTTTATGTCTTTATTGTTATATTTCATATATTTTAGAACATTTATAATATAGATTTGTCATATAGTAAGCATTTTTGTTTCATTGAATAGGTTAGTGGTTGGATACCGTTTAGGTTTTTTATTTATTATTTTTAGAATGTATTTTGGTGTTGTAATTAGGTTTGTTAGATTACTAGAGCAGGCACTACCCCAGATTCTGATTCCATAGTTTAACACTGATTCTACAAGGGCTTCATACACTGTTTTTAGTAATTCGTAGGGCATAAACTCTCTTAGTTGATGAAATTTATGTATTGTTTTTCTGATTTTGTTACTTATGTAATCAATGTGTAAATCATATTTTAAGTTTTTGTCTATATACACTCCCAAGATATTTTGTATTTGTTACAGAATTAATTTTCATTTTGCATTATTAAATGTCTAACAAATCTAAGAGATAGGGCGCCCACAAAAAAAAGTTTGATCTAGATGAAATATATAAGTAATTTTTTCTTAAATTTTTTGTAAAGCTTCCTAGTTTTATGCACCCACATCTTAATGCTATGACCAAACATGGAGTGATATCGAGGCTTGAGTAAATAGTTTTTTTTTTATCTTTTCGGATTTACATGTATCTATATTTTTTATAAATGTATAAGTAAAAGTAAGTATCATAGCAAGATAAAAGAAATATTGAAAATGAACTAAAATAACATGTCATTTTCTAAAACTAGTCCACTTATATAGAAAGACCACTGACAGTCCTCACAAATGGTTCATATGGTCCAAAGAAATCAAGCACAATCAGCTCATTACATAAACAGAGACTATGAGGAAGGAAAGAGTGAAATCCATAATTGATTCTGTGGAATTGCTGGTGGAAAGTTTGAGTTGTGCAAGTGTTGCGAAATGATAGAGTTTATGATTTTGTGAATTACTTTTAGGTCTCTTTGCTTTCTTCTGCGGGAAAGGGTTGACAAATTTAGTTCTGCCCAGAGGTTCGCATGATGAGATTCCTGGTTATTCAAAAATTTGTAGTCCAAGTAGCTGAAGAATTTGCACTATTTTTGTTATCAATGCTAAAAATATTTTTTATATATATTTATATAAGTCTGTGCAGACTTTGTTGAAAAAATACATAGTAGTTCCTCTGTATGAATGCTGCTTCTTAAAACTTTTGTTTGAATAGATTTTCCTTCTTGGCGATGGCCTTTGGCTCTTTTCATTTTATATACTAGACAAAAAAATGAGAAAAAATAGGCATATAATCATATAACTATGAGATAATATAACGGTCCTGCTCTTGCATTTTCCGAAGAAAAAGCTGTAGCGTTAATAACTCTCCCTATCGTGTTAGCCTGGAAAAAATGCAGACCCCAAAAATCCTCTGGGCGTGAGCAGTCTGCATCAGGCATGTGCAGTAGATTTTTGCCTATGGCCTTGTCCATAGCCAACCATTATTTGTACATTATTTTCTTTGTTTTTGGCCATTATAATATCTCATTATAATATCTCATAGGCACATGGATGACATCACAGAAGAAATGCAAACTGGAAAGAAAGAAATACTTGACTTAAATAGGGAAATAGCAAGAATGTTGGAAATAAACTGTATAAACTGTAATTTAGACCCAACTAGAAATGTATTTGAGAATGATAGAAAATATAAAAAAGGAATGACTATAAAACATATGAATGGCCAAGTAAATAAAGAAAACAAGATAGTGAAAGACGCCTCTTCAAAGAAAATGGTAAGAAATAACGAACAAATTATTGAAGGTCAAAAAAAAATATTAGAAGCATTACAGCTGAAAAGCAATAATCCAGTTAACAGAAGTAAGAATACAGATAAGCAAAGAATGTTGGTTCTTTGCAATGACAGTAGATATAACATCCGAAACATGCTAAGCAGTTCTCTAACTAATTTTCATCTACAGGTAATTTTTAAACCTGGTGCAGGTTATATAAACCCAATCACGGATATCGATAGCCTAATTGGGCATTTCACAGAAAAGATTATGTTGTGGTAATAACAGGTTCCAATGACTTTCAAGATAAAAGATATATCCTTTGTTTACTGAAACTACCCTAAAGTTGAAGACCTGCTTAAACACAAACTTATTGTTTTCAATACCTTTTCAGAAAAACAATGGACTGCAGGTTGGCAGGTTAATAAAGGTTATATTTTTTTAGGGCCCAGTTACTCAAGTTTTAATGCATAATGCTCAATGCACAGTTTTGTCTTCTCTCTCTACTTTTTGACGGGAAATGGACAGAAATAGAAATAAAAAATTAAGCATTGTGCATTAAAACATGAGTAACTGGGACTTTAGTTTCATAACATTTAATGCTTAAAAAAGAAAAGTAATTGCTTACATGGAAGGCTTAGGAGCCATGATGGAAAGAGAGAGTTCCCATCAGCTGACCAATGACATCCAGGAAAAATCGATACAGAACAAATTCAACTTATTTATAAATTTAATGATAAGCTTAGAAGTTATGCCAATAGATTCGAACACCCGCTGAGTCGCAATAAATGCTTATTGGCCATGAATAATAATGAGTCTTCTAGATCGATGGTCAGACTTTACTTCCACTTTCCACCTATTGTGGCACTATTTTGTATATGTTGAATCGAAATGAAATTACAAGACTTCAGAAACTTCAGAATAGGTTTAGTTTAGTTTAGTTTGTTTATTGGTAAAATATTACACAAAGTGCTTTTACACGTCAAAATAGGAAAAAGAAAAAATACATACAGATATATGTTATTATAAAGTAAACCTATTAAGATGATTTAAGGCATTTGAAACAGAATGCTTATTTTTAGTAAATGTTTTAAAAAAAAAGTTTGTTAAAGACAATAAATTGTTCAATTATATAGAATAAGCGACATTACATAAGACATTACATTAATTATATAGTGTGTGGTATGAAATAATAATAATAATAATAATAAAGGACTTTTATTGTAAAAAAATACCCTACATAGTTATACAATAAGAAAGCCATAACAAAAAAAAATATAAGACAAATATATCCAGGATATTTCTACCATACAGGCGAGATTCAGTTCATCCGCCTCTAATGAACCTCAAAGATGGATGACTGTTCTTCCACCTAACCCAAAAAGTAGTTGACTATTAACAATTCTGTTATTTAAAATTTATGTTTTTTCAGTAGAACAAAAATTAAACTAAAACTAGATAAGTAGGTAATTTCAAATAATAAAAAATAAAAATAAATATCTCTAGATAGAAGAGTGCACAGTATCAATCAACAATAATAGATTTTCATGTTAATTTAGTTGTTTGAATATTAATTTGATTTATGATTATTTTAAGACAATAAAAAAAGAGAAAAACGGCAAAGAGAGAGAAAGAGACAGACGAGAAGGAAGAAATATTGATAGTAAGAGGTGGTTCTTTATTGATCCTTAAATAAGTATTTAAAAAGTTTCTTATTTAAGTTTATTATATTATTTGATTCTAGTATTGTTGCAGGAAGTTTGTTTATAATTAATGCAATGTGATAAGAAAACGATCGTTTAAATAGCTCAAGATTGTGTTTGGGGGGTGATAGCCTGCCCCTAGAACGAAGGTTTAAAGTATCCACATCCGATTTATAAAGCACTTTTTGGTGTAGGTATTTTGGATTTTTGAATTTTATAATTTTGAAATAAAAAAGTCAGAGTCAGATTGCTTAAGACAAGGTCCGTATATAGTGTCACAATAAGTGGCTTGGGACAAGACGTACGATTCACAGAGTGTAATTTTAATTTTTTTTGATAAAATTTTCCGATGTTCATAATTTTTTTAAAGATTAAGGTAGGCTTTTTGCACACTAACAAATGTGTGTAAACCTTAGGTCCTGGTCCAAGATAAGTCCTAAATTTCGAATGGTTTTATAAAACGGAATTTTAGAAGAGTCTAAAGTAATTTGGTCCTTGTATGCATTCTCAAATATTTCCCTGTGCCCCTTCGTTCAGTTGGAGACAGTGTTCCAGATGAAAAATTTACAATTTTGTTCATTTTAATTTATTTAAAAATACATAATACCTATCTATAGGTAAAAAGTGACAAAAACTGACGTCAGACTTATTTTTTAATTTACCGCCAGATTTTAGATTTGCGCACGCATTCAAAAGCACGTTCAAAGACTGATCCTATAAATCTTTTATTGAGAGTGCATCCTTTTATCCTTTTTCTTCTTGTGTAAACCAAACCTATATTTGCCCTTGTTTATTGCTTTGTTTAGATATTTTTAAATTTAAATTAAAGTTTCTTTTCTGTACCTTCCGTCTGGTCGTTTTATCGCCCATACAGTCACAGTTTGGTTCGGATCCCTCGAGAGAATTTTGTGGATTCTTGTTACAGCGGAGATTTCTGATATTCTCTCGCTGAATTTCCTCCACGATTCTTTTGGCTTTCCGTAGCCACTGCCATATTATTACTAAAAATGCTGTTTTTTACCCGTTTTGAGAGCGGTTAAAATAAATTGCTTTAAATTACATGTTAACGTTAACACAAAAGGCAAAAAAATTGAAGTTTAAATTGAAAATTTTAAAAAAAATTTGATCTCACGGTTTTTGTAAAATATTTTAAAATAAGTGGTATTGGTTAGCTGCAAAAGATTAAGGTGGGATCCTCTGTAAATTCTAGATTTGTTACTAAAACCAAGTCATAAATGCGTCGCATGCGAAAATTTTGTGAAAATGATTATCAAAATTTGCCATTTTTTACACGTTTTAAATGCTGCATGGTGTTGGAAAAAATTGCTTAATATTAAATTAAAATTATAGCCATTACTTAACTGAGCAGTGCACCATATATATAATTTGCAAACTAGCGAAATGTTCGAACATATCTTTTTTCAGTGTCCTCCATAACAGGGTAGGAACTTAGATGATTGACTTTTATCTCTAAAAAATGTTTTAACGCCTCTAAATAATTTAACGTTTTATAAAGCCAGACGTGGTATAAAGCCAGGCTTATCTGGCTTTTATTATAAATACGTTAAAACTAGGATCATTTATTCTGGGCGAATAATTATCTTTTTTTTACATTGTTTTACATAATTTGGTTTCTTTCTTTATAAAAAATTTTTTTTGTCTAGGTCCAATGGTGGAATTATATGTTATTTTTTTTGGATATCTGTTGTAGGAGATTTTTATGTTTAAAGTTTTAATAATCGGCAAAATAAAAATGTAATTAAACGATCAAATAAACTACAAAGAATGTCATGAAAAAAATATTTTGCTCTACAAAGATGTCATTCGTTAGTCAAGCCAAGTAGCATTTGTCCGTCTTCTAACCTAATCTGTCACAAAGTGACGTCGTATTAGGTACAAAATAAAGTTGTCTACTAGTAAGTCAAACGACAAACGTATTTTGTAATAAAATCCGACGTTTACGTAGTCACGTACGCATATGCAAACCTTAAACGACGTCAAAATAGGCAACGTAATTTGTACAAATATTTGCCCAGAGGGATTCACGTCAGTTTACGTTTCATAGCAGACTGTTTTAACGCCTATACCTAAATCGACCACGAAACATCGTCGGCCTTGTTACCTTAATCGACGTCGCATTTCAGGGCCCTTATTTGTATACCTACCAAAAAAGGAACGAAGAGAAAGAAGGATACTTAACCTACAATTTTGCATCTGGGACATCAAATTGCACAATTTATTGGCACTTATATTTCTTCCAGTCCACTTTATCTGGAGCATTAGTGGGGTCACACTGATATTGTTAATGTCGCTTTTTTTGATGGGGAACCAACAATTTTTATCCTTCTCCCACATTGCGAGACAGGTTCGAGCTCATTCAGTGCTTTAATGATTACATGGCCAATGAAGAATGAAGACAAATTCCGAACGTTTGCACATATTACGTAGTTTAACGTTGGCTAGTTAGATTTGGATAAAATTAGGGCTGCAAATCGATGTCCTTGTCCAAATAGGTGATAAATTCGAGTTGCAAGCTTGGGCGGCCATTATTGACAACAATTTTTTTTTAAATAAAATCTATATGTTTGTTCATAATGTCATAATAGGGTCGAAAAACCCAAAAAAAGTAGTTTCGAAATTTTTTGTCGTTTTGCTATTTTGTGCTAATTTGGGAGAGGGGGGGGGGAGATATTTTTGTCTCCATCTTGACCAACTTTGTCAGTAAAGTGGCCCTCGCAGAAATAGTTCGCTCTAGATTACTCGGCAAAGTGCCCTTTTTAATAACATAACTTTTATTGTTAATGAAATAAAAAGGTGGTCATTTATTTTTTGTGAGTTATAATTCGTTAACATATATTTCACCTAAAATTTACCAAACAAGTACCACATTAGGTAATCAATTAAATAATATAAAATTACGTAACCGGGCAGACGTATTATCACGTCGTCATAGGTAAACTACTATACCATTGAAGTACAATTAGCGACGTCGAGCCGACCCGAATTTGTATTCCCCATTTAGGTCGGATTGGTGTCGTATGGACTGAGATTTGTAGTCCTCTTGCCAACTTCGGGATTTTTAGGCCAACGAGTAGAGGACGTAGTTTAACATCCAAATGGGTCAGTCCATATCAAGTCAACCAGGGTATTTTACCACACCATCTCCGATGTTGATGATTTTTAGTATACATGTTTTTCCTACCAAAAAACTGGAAAATCCAAAATTTCAGACTTTTTTGACCAGTTGTTTATTTTGAATTAATTTTTGAAAATCGAAAAAGTCACTTATTTGTCCTTAACATGTGCGCACAAAATTAGGAATATCCAAAGAACCACTTATAATAGAAAAGTAGGTGAAGGTTCATTTAAAGCTCTTATAAAGACCTTTCATATGAGAATATTGCATAACATATATTGAAAAAAAAAATAAAAAAAAAAAAATTTTTTTTTTTGAAAAATTTCAAAAAGGCCATTTTTAATTTTTTTCAAAAAATTATATTATTTTCTTTAAAGTGTTATTAAACTATTCACAAAATTTTGAGATGGACAAATCATGGGTTCAATGTGAAAAAATTTATTAAAAATGTCACATGCATGAAAAATCGCCTATAAATAGACAATGCATTTTGGTAATTAGAAGAATATAATGGGGTTTAAAGCGATATTATAAAAATATTTAACAATATTTTATTTAATAAAAAATTATATCCTACGTTTCATTCTATATCAGTAATCAGATTAACATTGCCCCCCATTGTAATATTTACTTACAAAACCTCTTTTCCACCGGAGACGTACTATTGGATGTTCCAATTCTTAGGAAAATATGCCTGTATAAACCTGCCAATACTTTTGTGAAATACTGCCTGTTTATTCCTGTTTAACATTAAGGACACACCTCCTTCATTTTATTGGTCTGTTTAGGTACATTGTGGGGATTTGCTGACATGAAAATTCCTGCATAAATTGATTTTAAATTTTTGGCAAGTATCTTCCTGATACAGCTCCAAATAATCGATACATAATAGTTCGACTGAAGGTTTATCAGAAGTCATCTCTGTGTAATTTTAAAAGTTTCAACTATGGGTGAGGCAAGTGGATGGACTAAATATAAAGTAAAGTGCTGTGATCCACTAGAGTTAAAAATCAAGCATTTTGGGAAATTAAGAAATGTGACCAAGTGGATGTGCAGTTACAAAAATGTCAAAATGGGAATGAAAATCTGTGATGGTTGTAGAATAAAGCTATCAAAGGAGTTTAAGGCATCTGAAGAAGATGAGGCAGGGTAAGTAACAAATAGTATTTTTTAATATAAAATTAATAAACTAAACCAATTGCGTCAAGTACGGAGTGGAAAAATCTCATGGCATTATTTTGCATGGCATTATTTTGCATGGCATTTTGAGAATGCAGACATTATGTACAAATTTCTTGGCATTATGTACACATTTTGGGTCAGCTGTTACCCCCTTTTTAAGTTCTTATAAAAAACTAACTTTTTAAATTTTTTTAGACCCAGTCAAGTTCCAGAAAATGATCCAGATTTTCAAGATCCTGCTGAATCATTTAGTCTTTTAAACAAGTCATTGGAGCTTCTTGGTGTGTCGCCGATTAAAAGAAAAAATGTATACAAAGAAAAAATTGATATTGTACAGCATACAATTGCGAAAGCATTTACAAAGGAATCAGATTCAACGCTAGTAAAGGAATGCCAGAGTGACGAAAGTGAAATGATTAAGCAGTTAAAGGACAAATTTTTAAAAACCGAAAAGAGGAGTGAGAAAATACTAGTTTTATCATGTTTACCTCAAAGTTGGAGTAGAAAGAAGATTGAAGAAGAATTTGGAGTTTCTCAATATTTGGCCAGAGCTGTAAAACAGTTAGTTAAGGACAATGGGATATTATGTTCTCCTAACCCCAAACCGGGAAAGACCCTTAGTGATAGAGTGGCCCAAATAGTGGTAGATTTTTACCAAAGGTATGACATTAGCAGGACCATGCCAGGTAAAAAAGATTATGTTGTTATCAGAAAATATGGAGCTGAAAAAGAATATGTACAAAAAAAATTAGTCTTAGCTAATTTAAAAGAAATTTATGCACTGTTTAAAACTGAGTACCCCAATGAAAAAATTGGGTTTTCAAAATTTTGTGAACTGCGACCCAAAAACTGTATACTGGCAGGAAAAAGTGGGACTCATACTGTATGTGTATGTACTATACATCAAAATATAAAACTAATGCTCAATGGCTCCAAATTAAATAAGCTATATGATGAAAATAACAGGCATCTTGCAATATCTTATCATGATTGCCTTTATAAACTAATGTGTAATCCACCTTCAGTGGACTGTTTTTTAAGCAATAGATGCAAGCAATGTCCTGGAGTAGAACAGTTTAAAAATACGTTAATAGAAAAATTTGAGGAAGAATTAATTGATGAGGTCTCATTTAAAAAGTGGGTCTCAGTAGATAGGTGTACTATGGAGACCGTTGTTAAGAAAAGTGATGATTTTGTCCAGGAATTTACTGATGATCTTGTAAAACTTAAATCACATTCTTTTATTGCAAAAATGCAAAAAGATAGATACAATGAAATAAAAATTAACCTTAAACCTGGAGAGTCTTTGATCACTTGCGACTTTGCGGAAAATTATTCCTTTGTTATGCAAGATGAAGTCCAGTCTTATCATTGGAATAACAGCCAGGCAACCCTCCACCCTTTTGCCATTTATTTTCTAAGTGATGGTAAACTGCACAACCTGAATTATGTGTTTATTTCGGAAAGCTTGACATATAATACAATTGCATTTCATTTATTTTTAAAAAAATTAATGCCTGATTTAAAAATCAAAATACCAGGACTTAACAAAATTTTTTTCGGATGGATGTGCTGCGCAGTACAAAAACAAAAAGAATTTTCTGAATATATGCCTGCATAAAAAAGATTTTGGTGTTGAAGCAGAGTGGCATTATTTTGCCACCTCGCATGGCAAAAGTGCCTGCGATGGCTTGGGAGGAACTGTTAAAAGACTTGCTGCCAAAGCCAGTTTGCAGAGGCCCTATGACAATCAAATAATGACACCTCTACAATTGTTTACTTGGTGTGAAGAAAACATATCTGGCATTGATTTTAAATATTGCACAGAAGCAGATTATACAAATCATGAAATAATTTTGAATAAAAGATTTGCGGAAGTCTTAACAATACCGGGGACACAAAAAATTCATGCTGTAATTCCTCTTACAGAAAGCACGTTTTTGGCAAAACAGTTTTCTACATGCTTAGAGGTCGAAACACATAATCTTTTTAAAGGTGGAAGCATTATTTTGCAAAATATCGAGTCAGGGTTTGTCACTGTAGAATATGACAGTGCTTGGTGGCTGGCTTGTGTCTTGGGGAAAAATAATGAGAGCGGAGAACTGAAAGTAAGCTTTCTTCATCCACGAGGACCTGCCTCATCATTTTTTTACCCAACACCTCAAGATATTTTAATTATTAAACCAGAAAGTCTTATAAAAAAAAGTTGAACCCAACACTGCTACTGGCAGAACTTACAATGTCAGCAAAAAAGAAATGTCAGATTCATCAGAAATTCTTAAAAGAAAGTTAAAAGTTAGTCTTAGTGTTTTCTGTCTAATTTTTATCAACGAAGTAGAAAAGTTTGTTTATTTCTTTTGCGAGTTTAAAATAAAATAATTTGTAGATAAAGCCTCTGGGTATTTTTTAAAACCTGTATCCATCCAACAAATTTATTTATTTTAATATCCAGTGCACTATTGGTGCTCCTAAAATATGTTTATTTTTTTAAATGCATGATTTTTAATGTACTTAGTATTTTTGATATTTTTTTTGACATTGAACCCATCATTTCTCCATCATAAAATTTTGTGGATAATTAAGTAACACTTTGACCAAAATTATATATTTTTTTCAAAAAAATTAAAAATGGCCTTTTTGAATTTTTCAATTTTTTTTTCAATTTTTTATTTTCAATTTTTTTTTTTTGTTAAAATTATGTTGTGATATTTCATAAAAAAGAGCTTCAAAATGACTTTAAAATGAGCCATTTATTACTTTCCTAGTGTAAGTGGTTCTCGAGATATTGCTAGTTTTGTACATTCTTGTTAAGGTCAAAATGCTGACTTTTTCATTTTGAAAAATTAAAAAAAAAACTACGAATCAAAAAAATCTAAAAATGTTCAACTTTTATGGTAAGAAGAAAATATATACCAAAAATCATCAAAATTGGAATTGGTCGCGTAAAATTTTTGTGATTTTTTGGTTGATTTGATATGGAATGACCCAAATGCTACTTGGGAAGACAACACCTTCGCAACTAAAAAGCAGCCAGTTAACTCTCGTTCGATTTAGTATCCTTTAGCCTACTATAACGGTTCAACACCGTACTCAACTAAAAAGCCTGTTAATTCCTACCGCTTCAGTGCCCTTTAGCCTATTGTGGCTGCCATTTTTATAACCAAATTGACAAGTAAAACATGGATTTTCTGTCAGTTTGGTGTCAATATGGCGACGATCATAGGCCAAAGGATACTAAAACGAAAATGAGTTAACTGGCTTTTTAGTTGAGAACGGTGTTGAACGGTTATGAGAGGTAGGAGTTAACTGGCTTTTTAGTTGAGAACGGTGCTGGTCAAGAGTAGAGGCCGCCCTATACAATTACCCTATACAAAAGTATACAATTTTTGTCAGTTATTGTTTTACCAGAGGTGAGCAATTCGATTTGGCAGATGTTAGGGGAATGTTGACGATTTTGTGTGTTGGCAGTGATAGTTAGCAACCACTGCCAATAAATAATTGGGTCACTGTCACATTTTTGATTAATAATGTAAATCAAAGGATATCGCCCTTTTTATATGTTGAAGTACTCTTTCTAAGAAGATTTTTGTTTTATTGCGGCAACCCTCTACCCCTCCCAGAAGTACCCGAAAAGTGACGTCAAAGTCTTCGATTTCGCACTTTTTAGCAATTTTTGAATTATTGCAGTGACCTTATTCGCAAACCGACGAGAATCTAATTTTCTTTTTTAATTTGCCATAACTTTCTTTTTAAAAATAGAATTTTAAACGTCAAAATTGCACTGCCATCTTGAATCCGCCATATTAAGCTTTTTTATTTCTTATCTAATTAAAACTAAACTTTCTCTAAATTATAAAACGTTTCCAAGACATCTAACTCTAACTGTGACATCTTGCGTCGGCCATATTGAACTTCGTTATTTTTTTGTCCGATTTAAACAAAACTTTTGTTGCACTTAAAATATTTTCAACAATATCCAATTTTGATCCAAAATTGACATATCTCAGTAGCCATCTTACAAGGGCCATCTTGAACCTCGTTATATTTTGCCCGATTTAAACATAACTTTTTATACATTTAAAGGTTTTCTAATGTAATTTATTGAACTTCGTTGGTTTTTGTCCGATTTGATCAAAACTGTCAGTTAGGTGTCTTCGAAACGTTTTATAATTTAGAGAAAATTTTGTTTAAATCAGATAATAAATAAAAAAGTTCAATATGGCAGTGCAATTTTGACATTTAAAATTTTATTTTTAAAAAGACATTCACAAAGAAAATTAGACTCTGGTCGGTTTGCAAATAAGGTCACTACAATAATTCAGAAATTGCTCAAAAGTGCGATTTCGACAACTTTGACGTCACTTTTCAGGTACTTCTGGGAAGGGTACAGAGTTGACGCAATGAAACAAAAATCTTGTTATGACGAGTACTACAACATATAAAAAAAAATCAGACAATTCTACCGAATACAAATTTCCATTTAAAAAAAAAACGATATCCTTTTAAATTTCATTATTTATATGCGATTTAAAAATGGAATATTGCGATATAAAAAACTTGATAAAATTGCTCCGACAATGGAAAAAGAAACGCGATCAAAATGGAAAGAGAACATGCATTTGCCAAATTGGAAAATTAATAAGAATAGTCGAAATTTCAGGTTTTTCCTAAGACGTAGCAGAATCGGGACCAAAGGTTAAAAATTAGTTTTCTGTTTTTTTCAGATTGAATGGAGAGACCCGTGGTTGATAGGACTTTGCATTTTTCATGTTACCATCTTTCTTATGGCAATTTTCACTAGGAACTATGGAAATTTTCAAGCACTATTATTTTTCATACTTTGTGAGTATTCGAATTAAGTAAAAATACAATTTTGGTCATAGAAAATACTTTTCTTTTTTAGTATTAATGGTATATTTCTCAGAGAATCTAAATGAACTGGCTTCAACGAATTGGAAGATATTTTCCAGACAGCAATATTTTGACAGCAGCGGTTTGTTCATATCTGTAGTATTTTCAATGCCAATTTTAATCAACTGCATGTTAATGGTGGTAAGTAATTTATTATTTTGCTACCATAGGTTTATGGATTATTTGTACCCCATCCATTATAAAAGCGCATAGCATAAAGGTATAAATAAAATGAAGACATTGGAAAAGGTAAACAATTTAATGACGATGCCAGATGGCGCTGAAAGCTGTATCCCTACACGTAAAGTAATTTTACAAACATATTATTTTTATAACTTTTATTATTTACCTTCAATTATGCAAATTCTCTGTTTTGCTTTTTAAAACATGGAAAAACACATTATTTGTATTCAAGGCGCCTATTGCTTTAGCAAATTCGCTGGTTGTTCATGCAAGTCAGTTAACAATTTTTTCCATATTTCTACTGCCACAGCTATAGTTGTTCCATCTCTTTGCATTCTATCAAGAGACATTGCTATTGCGTTCATTTATCACTGAATTAATTGTAATATTAATATCATTGACAACTCTATGGCATCTGAAGCCGTATTCCATCGTACTTGTTGTGGGGTGATTAATCTTTTTCCTTTAGCTTCCTTATACTGGTAAATGTGTATTTCGAAAATATTTAATGACTTTCACAATTTGGTCTAATATCTGTCCCAGATATTTTTTCAACTTCTCAAAAAGAATTTTGCAAGGTGACCTCCGGGGAGCTGGTGCGGCGCGGCGTGTTTTTTTGGACTGCGATGATTTAAGAGCAAAAGCCAGATATCTCGCTCTTCCAAGAGCCAGAAAGTAACGCTTGGCTTAATGCTCCCCATCTTCTCCTTTGGGTACTCTTCTGAATAATCAGACCGTTCGTGTTTCCGTTGCTTTGAGGCTAGGCGTTCCTGTTTACGAGTCTCACGACTGCAACTCTTGTGGCCAAACAGTAGATATTTATGGCTATCACGGCCTGAACTGTCACAAGAGTGCAGGAAGGATGGCTCGCCACAGCACGTTAAATGTCATTCTTAACGGGCTCTAGCTTCTGCAGGATACCCTTCGGTTCTCGAGCCTGTTGGAGTGTGTCGGAGCGACGGAAAACGATACGGACGGAGACGGAAAATGATAGAATGACCAGATTTCCATGGAAGTCTGGGAAACCTTTCCTCTGGGATGTAAGATGCAAATATACTTTGTGTCAATCTTACATTTATTTGTCATCAAAAACAGCAGGGGAGGTTTGTAAACTGAGAGAGTCCTCGAAGAGGAAAAAGTATTAGGAACTCTTGGATCGCTTCGGTTTCACGCCCTTTTTCCGTTGAAACCTTAGGGCCTTTAGGACCTAATAAAAGGTGTGTTGGGAGGCGATTCAAGAGCTAAATCATTAATTACCCAAAGCATTAGTTCTCGGGATTTTACCTTGCCAAAAAGGTATGAAGAAAATGTTTTGCGTTTAAAATTATTGCTATTTTTGTAGATTTTCAGTTAAATTTTTATATTGTTGTTATTTTAGGTTTCTTTTGAGATTCATATGTACTTAGATATTGTTTTTAATTTAAAAATAAAAAGGATTTAAAGGGGACAAAAAGTAAATCTGGTATTTGTATATCAGAAGCTAGTAGGTGTAATATATGCGCAGAGCATCCATAACTGAAGAATATTATTTTTCAGAGATTCTTCTTTTAACAAACGTCTCATTTTCGTCACGTTTCCAGTATTACAAGTAACAAAACTTGTCACTTCAGCTGCGAAGAACTCTTCGGTTTCTTCTATAGCCTCCATTTCTTTTGTTTTCAGTTATTCGGCAGTATGTGCATTTCCAGATGTATCCATTGTTTTAAATAAAAGAGATTCCCCATATTCGCTGGTGATGAAACAACATACGATGGGTTCGTTGTGTACATTGGACCAGCCGTCCAAAGATATGTGCTTCTAGTGGTTTTAAAGAAGAGGTTTTAAAAAATGCTAAAAGCGAATCTTTAATGATTTATTACGAACTTTCCGCCCATGTTAAAAAAAAATTTGGGGCACCCAACTGGAGGACCAGGGCCCACCAACAATTTTTTTTTAATAAGAAGGTACCACTTGTGGCACCTTTTTGGAAAGATTGTTAAAAAAGAAATTTAACGAACTAATTTTTTTTTGACATCTGTCAACCAATGTGTCAAAAATTAAAAAAAAAAAACTTATTTTTTTATAATAAAGAAAATAACACATACACTGAAGGCCCAGGGACTTGTGGCACCTTTTTGGGAAGCTTGTTAAAAAAGAAATTCAATTAAATAAATTTTTTTGACATCTGTCAACCCATGTGTTAAAAATTTTTAATAATCTATTTTTTCAAAATTATGATTGTTTTCCACAAACCAAAACTACACTTTTTTGCACTCGACGCGCGTTTCGCTAACAACGTTAGCATCATCAGGAGACGATAAACAATGTTTAAACATTGTTAACATTGTTTATCGTCTCCTGATGATGCTAACGTTGTTAGCGAAACGCGCGTCGAGTGCAAAAAAGTGTAGTTTTGGTTTGTGGAAAACAATCATAATTTTGTTTTAGTGCAACCAAAGGTTCCAAATTCCCAACATAATCTATTTTTTGTCAATTGTTTTAGCTCCAAAATAAACTACATATTTCTTTATTTACTAAGTGGAATTCAGAAACTACTACACAAGGATATTATTGGCGGCCCATTTGAGGGCGCAGCCTAATTACCTTTTATTTACTAGATATTAGATAAAAGGGAAATAGATTCAAAGCACACCTCGATTTTTTTTGCACTCAACCGTCCTTAACGAGAAAAAGTAAGTTTTTTAAAATTTTTAACATATGGGTTGACAGATGTCAAAAAAATGTTGGTAGGTCCTGGGCCTTTAGCAAGGGCCCCCAAGTAAGCCACACCATGTCCTTGTGTGGTATTTTCTTTATTCCGCTTAGTAAATAAAAAATATGTAGTTTATTTTGAAGTTGAAACAATTGACAAAAAAATAAATTTTTAAACATTTTTGGCACATTGGTTGACAGATTTAAAACAAAATTAGTGCGTTAAATTTCTTTTTTAACAAGCTTTCCAAAAAGGTGCCACAAGTGGTACCTTCTTATTTAAAAAAAATAGTTGGTGGGCTCTGGGCCTCCAGTTGGTGGCCCCAAAATTTTTTTTTATCGTAGGCGGGAAGTCCGTAAAAATCATTAAAGATTCGTTTTTAGCTTTTTTTAAAACCTCTTCCCTAAAGCCGCTGGAAGCACCGTTCCATTTAAAGAATCCACCCTGTATATCCAAATATTGATATTTATTTAAAGATAAATATCGCGATATATTTCGTCATAGTTTTGTTAGTAGGAAACGGGCCGTGGCTATGACGTTTTACCAAACACTCCAGTTAAATAGTCTAATTATGATACAACTTTGTCATGCTTTTATACTATATAATACAAATGTAATCCTCATAATCGCACTTCGACAGTTTGATGAATCTTTACGAATTTGGTGGTTCCGAATCAATACAATACAAAAATCTTTATTTTCCTTTGACTATTCTACAATAGTCAACACTAATACTACATAAAAACATTTAAAAGAAATAACAGTTATGTAAAAAAAAAACAGGTATGGTAGGTATACAATTACAAAAAAAGTAATTGACGTCACACTATAATTATACTAGCATAAAACATTATCCATAATTTTGTTAAAAATGAATTACTAAAATTTAATAAAAAATATATTGAATTGAAAAATATTCATTAATATTGTGGGTTGCTGATGAAAAACAATTTTAGTTTATTTTTAAAAACTTTTTTTGATTTGATTTCTTTCTTCATAATTAATGGCAACTGACCTTCAAGTTTAGTTTATGAAATGGCACTCGAAACTGATTTTCTGCCGTGTATTAATATCATGAATATTTTTACTACATATAAGTTTTCTTTTCTTGAGTATATGAATGTACACAGCTCAAACAAAAATAGACTACACTATGTAAATATTTTCAATTTAATAAACCTTCGCGACAAGTTTGCATAACTGGAATTCCAAGTATGCATCTTATTACCCTTTTTTGTTTGACAAATACTTCTTCCCAGTCAGTAGAAGCACCTCAGAAAATAACCCTATACCTCAAACGGGATTCCACCTGACCATGGTAAATAGTTTTAAGCTTGTCTCTATTTAAAACTCTTTTTAGTTTTTTAATAAGAAAGTAAGCACTACCCAAAAATGAACATATTTTATCACAATGATTTTTCCAGTTTATAGTGTCATCTAAATGTATTCCTAAAAATTTAACCGTATTATCACCTGTCATTGTTTTGTTGTTTAATGATATATTCAGATCCAAGTCCCTTCTGTTTTGGGGAAACCGAAAAAACCGGAAAAATTGTTTTTTGCTATAACTTTAGCAATTTCAATAAAAAAAAACTGTATTGATAAGAAAAATAAGCCTTTTGAAAAAAAAACATTCGCTTTGCCGCCACATTTAAATCCAAGATGGCGCATAAAATGAAAGGCCCACCTTTTTCCAAACTTGTTTTTCTATTTTAGGTATAAATAATACTTTTCGACATAAAAAACAAAGTATTTAGAAAAAAAATGGCAACAAATAACAAAAAGGGGTTTAAAAAAGGTAGGCATTTGATTTTCTCCGCCATCTTGGATTTAAAGATGGCGTCAAATCCAATGTTTTTTCAAAAGGCTTATTTGTCTTATCAAAATAGTTTTTTTTATTATTGAAATTGGTAAAGTTATAGCAAAAAAAACAATTTGTCCGGTTTTTTTTTAGGTTCCACCAGTATGTTCATATATTATATCTTGGTTTTTCAGGTCTACTTTATGGTAGTTTAATATAAATGGTCTCAAAAAGAAATAAATAAAATGGGACAGGACCGTACCAGAACAAAAATGCACTAAAGATGATTTGTTTCGGTATCAAAACAGCAAAATAAAATAACATATATTTTATTATCAAAGAAACTAAAATATGAAGTAAAACGTTTTAGTCCGTATTTAACTTTTTGATCCTGATGATGGTATCTACGAAACGAAACATCTAGAATTTCGAAAAGACCCTTGTGTTTTTCTAAAAAGGTTGCTACAGACATGTTTTCACAGAAGTTAATTATAGAGATATCATCAATTGATAATTCCGACAATTTTTCAACCTTCCACTGTAGCTCAAAAACTAAAAGGGACAGAATAAAACTGTTAATACCATTTTTTAAAGCTCAAAAAATTAAGACAATAACAACCAAGTTTCCCATTGAATCCCATCGAAAATGGGACACCTTGTACATCTTAAAAGACGACACTGTACTTTGTAACCGTTTATAGTTAACGATATCTCTTTTCGGATCACAATTAAAATCTCCAGTCAGAATTATTTTAGAGTTCCGCTCATAAACCGTATCCAATAGTAAATTAAGACGTTCACAAAACATTTTAAACTTTTTACAAATAGGTAACATATAATACACAACCAAAATTACTACTGTTCCGCACACCTCAAACTCTTTTTCAACAGCATACTGACAATTTTTTTAAAGTTATTGTTTTTATTACACCATATTGCACTCCTCCACGTTCAAAATGATTTCTGCAAAACTGTGTGGCTCAGTAGTAATCTTTAAAGTAAACAAAGTCATTTTCATTCCCGAAAGCAAAGCAGTAAAGCATAAGATTTCGATTGATTTTTGTTTTAAATATTAAGACTGTATATAGTCAGCTTTAGTCTGGTTTAATCCCTCGCAGTTTAATACCACAGGTTTTTGTTGTTTATGTTAATCATTTTTTAGACCCCGTCGCTCTGTCTGTCTGTCGGTCTATCCGTCGCTCACTTTGTAGTCACTGTAACTCGAAAACCCCTGCGCCAATCATAACGAAATTTTACACAATGATTATTTGTGTTAACGCGCAGACAGCTATTGTTTAAAGTCACCTCCAAAAAACTTCATTCCTAAAAAAAATATTTTTTTTCTTACCTTGTGATAAATCATTGGTAAGCTTATAAAATTCTTAGTTTAATGGCGCCGAAATTTTTGATAACATATACAGGGTTTTTCACAACTTATGTATAGAAACCCTCTGAAAAAGTCTGACCGACCCGAGGGGTGGCTCATTTCATTTGAAATCAACCAAAAAAAAGAGAGGTTTGGCAGACCATCTCCCCGATTTCGATAATTTTTGGTACATTTATTCTGACCATACAGGGGGTGAAAAATCCCAAATTTGAATATTTTTTGACCATTAGTTTTTTTTTTAATTAATTCTTGAACATCACAAAAACTTCCAATTTTGCTCAAACATGTACTTCAAGAAATTGAAATATCTCGATAACTACTTAAATTCTGACCTTTGTATATAGCTCGTTTTAAAGGTATTTTAAATACCTTTCGAATAATGTATCACATGATATACTTTTTGTTTAAAATTTTTTATTTTTATTTTTGAAAAACAGCATTTTTTATTCTTTTTTATAAAAAATTTATTTTGTTTCTGGGTATTTCGTCAAACTATTTACAACGATGGAGACTTGATGGGTTCATCAAAAAAAATTACTTTAAACATTTTGAAATATTTTTTCCAAAAAAAAAAATGGCCTTTAAAATACCTTTAAAACAAGCTACCACTTTCTTTTGTATATTTGTATTTGTATGTATAGTTCTCAAGATATTCATATTTTGATAAATGCCTGTAAAGACAGTCAATTTTAACCAAAAAATACCTTTAAAACAAGCTACCACTTGCTTTTGTATATTTGTATTTGTATGTATAGTTCTCAAGATATTCATATTTTGATAAATGCCTGTAAAGACAGTCAATTTTAACCAAATGTGCAGGTACAAAAAGAGTAATATCTTGAGAAATGTATACCGTACTGTATAGGTATTTTAAAGCCCATTTTGATAAAGTATCACATAACCTATTTTTTTTGGAAAAATTGTTTTCAAAATTTTTTAAATAATTTTTTTTGATGAACCCATCAAGTCTCCATCTTGAAATTTTGTAAATAGTTTGGCGAAATATTCAGAAACAAAATATTTTTTTTGAAAAAAATAAGATATTTGTCAAAAATTTAAAAAAAAAGTAAAAAAGTTTTTTTTTAATTTCAGTTTTTTTATAAACAAAATCTACATCATGTGATACATCATTCGAAAGATATTTAAAATACCTTTAAAACGAGCTATAAACCACTCTCGTAGTTTAAGTAGTTATCGAGATATTTTCATTTCTTTAGGTACATGTTTAAGCAAAATGGTAGTTTGTTTTGATTTTCAGAAATTAATTTTAATAAAACGAATTTAAAAAAAAATAAATTTGGGATTTTTCATTCTCTTTATGTTTAAATCGGTGAGATGGTCTGCCAAACCTCTAGTTGATTTGATTTGAAATGACCCGGCTCGGTCGTCATTTTGTGTACACCAAAAGGCGTTTTTGACCAGATTTTTCTGGTAAAATGCATAGAATGCCTCTCAATAATGCTTCAAAATGCCACGCAAGATCATCGGTGAGCCGCCCCTCGGTTCGACCGAACCCATAAGTATACAACTAATTGTTTTGTTTCTATTTTCTTGAGCGAGGGAACTTTACTCGATTTATTTTTATTGGTTTACACCATCAAAAACTCTAAACCGGCTCCTGGTTACTTCCCGAAAAGCAACTAAAGCAAAAAACGAATAATGATTTTGCAAAAACTTCATTTTTTAACGTGTTTCGTTTAGGGGAGTTGGCTCTACCAATCAACACAATTAATGAAAAACCTAAAACTGGCGCAGTTAGAGGAGAAGTTAAGAAAGGAAAAAGGAGATGGGGAGATCAAAGAAAGCAAGACTAAACCAACAAAAAGTGACTGAATAAAATATTTAGATTTAAGGTGAAGCACAGGCTTATAAAATCAATTTTAACTTGGGTTGAATACAATGCATGTTTGTTAGTAAATTTAAAAAAAGTATTATGCATTTGAGTTGAAGTAAACGCGCATTTTTCGAGCCAGTATTCTATTAAAGCTAATTAAAGACTGAATTGATAAATCATAATTATAAATAATTGGTGTATTATTAATGTATAAGCGGTTTCAGAAAAAAACTGTGTCTATATTTTTTAAGGCCAAAGTGAAAATACATTTTCCGATTTTTGTTTGAATACATTTCTTCGATAATCCTGTTTTGTTAGGGATTTAAATTTAATTAAATTAAAAAATACAAGTTGTAATGCAGCTAACATGCAATAATTGAAAAATTATCGTATCAATATAAAAGAATATGTTATTGTTTGTGCATCCAATGTTAATCCGCGTCCAAAACCACTAATGTTAAAAATATCAATAAGTTAATAGATTTTTTCTACAACAGCCTTGGAAAATAAAGTTTTGCATACGTTAAACTCGCGCTGAAGGTGGCATTTTGCACACGAATATATCAAATTATCCCGTAACTTTTAAAAGATGGACTTTATAAATTTTCACTCAAATGTTAACATTAACAAAAGTGCGAGTTTGTAAATTCAACATTTTTTGACAGCGGTAGAAGATCGGTGCCAACATTCGGTTGAGGTTTTGACATCCATCTGACAGCAGCAGTGATGAAATGTCGTTGTTACATCGAATACAAAAAGAACGCGTTGCGGTGTAAACAGCTGAGCCAATAACCACACTTAAAATAATAAATTCATACCTCAACTTCGGCTCGAGAAAATCGGAAATGTGACTTATAAGGGCCGTATTCATAGTCGTTCCCAAGGCAATTTGGGAAATGTAAATTCTTATGGGCGAAGGAAGGAAGGAGCCTTTAGGAACGGCTATGAATACTGCCCTAAGGCACTCATGCTGTACTTCTGGACAGTTTTTTCAACACGGTCTTCAATGCAAGTACGTTTTTGCCTCAAATTTAGTATGATGTTTAGCTCATCATCAGAGTTTTTACTTGAAATGTCTTGCATTAATATTGGTCTACTATTGGTCTTGACTAAGAGAATTACTTTCCATCAATATCAGGAAAAAGTGAGAGAAATCCATTTTAACCGAAGATTTGGAGATGCATAGTAGCGAGAGAATTCGACTCCCTGGGAGCAAATTTTCTCTCGATTCAAGAATAATCCCACTGTAACTAGATCTAGCAGTGATGAAATGTCGTTCCATCGAATTCAAAAAGAACGCGTTGCGGTGTAAACAGCTGAGTGCCAA
The DNA here is from genome assembly GCA_963921995.1 of Oxystoma pomonae. Lineage (NCBI taxonomy): Eukaryota > Metazoa > Arthropoda > Insecta > Coleoptera > Brentidae > Oxystoma > Oxystoma pomonae. The sequence continues at coordinate 70,307,611 of OY998166.1, read as the reverse complement.
TAACCACACTTAAAATAATAAAATCATACCTCAACTTCGGCTCGACAAAATCGGAAATGTGACTCATAGTCGCTCCCAAGTCTCCCTTCTTCCTTGGGAAATGTAAATTTTTTTATAGGCGAAGGAAGGAAGGAAGGAGCCATGAGGAACGACTATGAATACCATCCTTAAAGGCACTTATGCTGTACTTCTGGACAGTGTTTTCAAAATAGTTTTCAATGCAATAAGTACGTTTTTTGCTCAAATTTAGTATGATATCGAGCTCATCATCAGAGTCTTCACTTGAACTGTCTTGGCTCTATTGGCTCACCACTCCATTAAGAATCCTGTACTGTCTGTACCTTGTATTAACCAAAATGCATAAAAAATATCTTGGTTTGAATAAGTTCTAAAAAAATGGAAATATAAACAACCATAAAGTAGGCTTATGTTTAATCCAACGACGATTTTCCACCGACTGCCGAAGCCGGTGGCGATCGATGCCAACATTTGTTGGTGAAATCCATCGAAAAATTTTGGTTGTTGGACTTGAAATCCATCTGAAAGAGCGAGTTTGTAAATCCACCGGTGGTCCACCGGTGCCAACAAAAGAGTTCATAAATTTTAGATGGATTTCACCAATCCAACAATAGAGTTCCTCAATGTTTCGATGGATTTCACCAATCCAACAAATGTTGGCACCGATCGCCACCGGCTTTGGGAGTCGGTGCAAAATCTTCGTTGGATTAAACATAACCCTACTTTAAGGTTATTTATTTTTTCCAGTTTTTTTATAACTTATTCAAACCAAGATATTTTTTTATGCATTTTGGTTAATACAAGGTACAGTACAGGATGCTTAATGGAGTGGTGAGCCAATAGAGCCAAGACAGTTCAAGTGAAGACTCTGATGATGAGCTAGATATCATACTAAATTTGAGCAAAAAACGTACTTATTGTATTGAAGACTATTTTGAAAAAACTGTCCAGAAGTACAGCATAAGTGCCTTTAAGGATGGTATTCATAGTCGTTCCTCATGGCTCCTTCCTTCCTTCCTTCGCCTATAAAAAAATTTACATTTCCCAAGGAAGAAGGGAGACTTGGGAGCGACTATGAGTCAGATTTCCGATTTTGTCGAGCCGAAGTTGAGGTATGATTTTATTATTTTAAGTGTGGTTATTGGCACTCAGCTGTTTACACCGCAACGCGTTCTTTTTGTATTCGATGGAACAACGACATTTCATCACTGCTAGATCTCAGATGGATGTCAAACCCATCTGTCAACCGAATTTTGACACCGATGTTCCACCGCTGTCAAAAAAATGTTGAATTTACAAACTCGCCCAAAATTTATGAACTTTTTTGTTGGCACCAGTGGATCCATCGGTGGATTTACAAAGTCGCCCCAACCAATGAGTACCTGGGTTCTAGACACCAGATTGATAGATGAGTTAAGTATCCCATGGTTTATGTTGACATTTGCTAATACCCAATTTAAAACTAATTTTTAAGTCTGTGCCGCATTGAAAAGAATATACTGCTTAACAAGAATCTTGTACAGTTGATATGTTTTTGTAAAGCAGTATATTTATAGGGATAAGTTAAAGTTTTGGTTAATGTGACTTAAAGAGATTATTTAGGCAGTTTAAGTTGGTCATAGGACGTACTCGTGAACGTGCAATATAGCGCGCTGTAACTTTTTCATCAGTCACGTATTTAGCATGTATTACGTTCAGCAGAGTTTTGCCGAAGGGAGTCAAAAAATCAATGGATTGTTAAAACAACGGCCGAACCAAAGAAAGCAAGAGGGAAATACATGATAATAAAATGTAAAAGACAAACGGCAAATCTCGTACGTGTGATCAACTTAAGCTGTCTATTATAAAAGTGCAGTTGTTTCAATTACGCCGCCTTTTCTTGTATATTTTTTATATGTATATATTATGCTAAATGGTTATAATTTTAAAGTATTTTCTAATTGCATATTATTACCGTAACGACTAATGTTATTTTAACTAGTAATGTTATTTTAATTAAGTACCTACAGAAAAATAACATTTCAAAAATCTTTATGTAAAAATATGTTAATTGCATTTTTTTTATGTTAGAGATCTAACCAGAAAAGGAATTGAATTTTCACCAAAAACCAATTTTACTTGGATGGTGTTGAATTTCGTATCGTAAAACAGTATTAAAATTGCTCCTAACACAGATTTATCGGTTCCAAACTTAGAGCAGGGAATCTTGCGTCTCCAAATGGACGCCCACGGTTTATCAGAATGTGCAAAATTAAACCCGTTAAATAAAAGAGAGTTCAATCATAAAATCTTTTATCCGAACCTTATTTCTTCTCTTCTCTATTTTCTCTACAAAAAATCTTAATAATTCGACGATTTGTCAGACTAACTTCAAATGTAACTTAAACTATTAGGCATATATGCCAAATTCGATCCTCGGAGTTTGATGCAGTTTGAAGCTTCATGACCGTGAAAAATACCCCAGTAAAATTAACATATATAAAAAGCAAAAATGACAAGGTGGCCATCAATTCTTGTTAAATTGTCGCCGCTTGCTATAAAAAAAAGTTTAGTTGATGCATGACCTTGATTGAACTTGAAAATACCATGTACAAGTGAAAAACCAGCTTTTTGTTGTAATTTTTTCAATTTACCACTACGCAAAAACTTTAAGTTTGAAATTAACATCATAGCCATAACTAAAAATTTAATTTTGAAACTCCCTACTATTTTTTTTTTTTGATCTGGCGTCCAAGATATTTATGCTATACCCCGGTAAAAATGACCTATATGCCTGTAGTTTTTATTAAGTTTAGCAACTTTCTACACGGATGCGAACAAACTACCCGGTGGAACATGAATGTTTGACTAAATAGCTGTAACCTCATCCTTGAATTTTATTATGAATGTTAATAAATAAGTATAGTGCCCTACTGGCATAATTAGAATTTTTTATGCTTTTTTGGCCGCCATTTTGGAAAATAGCATCTAAAACACTTGGTCCAGTATATGGTAATGTATATCTAACTTCTGCTAACTCTCTTATAGGTAATTTAAGTGACTTTGTTGGCTAGATAAGTGAGTAGAACATAAAATTCACAGTTCCGAAAGTTAATAAAAACGACATATAGGTCATTTTTACCGGGGTATAGCACACCTTGGACGCTAGATCAAAAAAAATGATAGGGAGGTTTAAAATGATGTGTTTAGTTATAGTCAACAATAATTGATGGCTACCTTTTGTTTTTTTACGAAATTGTATAAAATAAAATGTGGTTGTAGGTCGCCATTTTGATATATCATCCGCCATATTGAAACGCATCATAGTTGAACCAAATTTTTTTAACAGTTACTGGACTCGAACTTCTTATCTTTCCTATCAAATTTGGTCCTCGTCGCTTTAATAGTTGATTAATAGCGCCCTTTAGTATGTTATTTTTGCAATATGTTAATTTTAATGGGGTATTTTTCAATGTCATAGAGCTTCAAACTGCATCAAACTCGAAGGATCGAATTTGTCATATATGCCTAATAGTTATTAAATTATTAAGAGTTTTTTAAGAAAAAAATGGCAAAAATCTTGTTTTTTGCGATTTTTGCGGTCATTTAATAATCATGCCCCGGTTGCGAAAGTTGTATTTTTTATGATTTTTGGCCGCCATCTTGAAAGATGACGTCATTATCAACCTCTTCTACACAGATGCAAACAAAACACCCGGTAACACTTGATTGTGTGACTAAAGACCTATCGATCCCACATCGTCACAAAACTACTTCATTCAAAATCCCACGGGATAGAAATTATTGACATATGCCCCTACACTAAGAGTGACCTCTATACACAAAGTATTGAACACTACCTGTGAAACTTTTAGCCAAGTGTGCGCACATAGAACGACAAATGCATCGAAACGCCGCGCCACCTGAGTGTACGCCTCCGGTTCATGTATTATTGGTGAATGCACAATCAATTTAGCAAAAATTTTCTGATAAACAACGGGTTTTACGAATTCCGGTTTTGAAAAATAATGGTTCGATTAAAAATAACGGGTCCTATAAATTTCGAATTTGTTATTATATGGGTTTGAAGAAATAAGGTTCGGATAAAAAATTGGTTAACAAATTGCAGTTTTTATGTTGTCTTACGATGAAAATTTTTATTAAATACGGTCTGATAAATTCCTGGTTTGATAAACCATAGGCGTTCCTCCAAATGAAGCAAGATGGCACCAAAGTTTTGGGTAAAGCTTACAAAACTGCCTAATGCTGCTATTTGAAACACAAATATGAGATTTTTTCTTTTAAAATGTATTCATAAGAGTGTTATCTCTAACAAATTTAAAGGATGGTTCGCCCTGACTGTTGAAACGCATCACGTGGATAGGCAAATTCATCAGGTTATGCGTATGAGAAACGCTAGGTGGGAACTGGGTGTCTAAATGGTAGCCCGAGATCGATTCTCAGTCGGCATATAGCTATTCTTAAGACCAAGTCATGTCATTAGTGTAATTTTCGAGGGAATTGGCGGCGTCGACCAATAGGAAATAATTGTTTTATCCCTGATTTCAGGAATAGTTACACTGAGATAAAACTCTGCTGACTGGTTGTTTGTGGAAGTTTCAATTTATTAACTTGACATATCTTGGAAAAACGATCGCGATTGATAGATGAAAAGTCTTAGTACAAAAAAAATTTTTTTAGCAACTCTGCACCAAAGTAATAATTACTTCACATAATGACGCCTGTGACATTTTGGTTATTTATTGGGAAAGGAACCTCGACCACATAAATTTTATCCAGAGGGTTTTCGAAGGAATTTTCTATATTTTTCTAAATTATCCAGAGGATTTTATCCTATAAAATTGGAATCATTTTTAATGGCACATTCTTTTATTATAATGCCCGAAAAAAAATATGCTAAATATGATCAAACAGGGTTGCTGATTGTAAACATTTTTCTTTAAAACAAGGGAAAAATCTGTCGCTCTAATAGAATAATATTCTCTAGATGGATAATAGTTATTAAATGCTTGAATAGTTACCAAAAAAAAAATCGTATAGATATATCCAAAATTATATTACCTTTTAAAAAATAAAAATATGTTGATTTTATTAGTCTGTTAGTATCAGAGAAATGAAACTATTTGTGCCATTTTTCTGGTTATTATAGGTCAGTGTAATTATAGATCGTAAAATTAGTTATTAAAATTAATAATAATAATTAGACTTGCCATATTTCTAGTGCCAGTGCAAAGCTTTTAAAAAATTCTACTACTAGAATTTTTTCCTCCAATGTACAAAAAACATATTTTGTCAAAAAATAGAGGTTGGTTTAAATATGGTCTGTAAAACTGGCACATAATCAGGCGGATCAAAACAGCGCAGGTTCTAATGGCGTCGCGAGGGTGTAGGTCCAAACAGCATATGCAATGGTACTCCTCTCTCTCTGACTCTGACCAATGGCAAAGCTAAAAGATGTCACGACTTTCACGAAAGCCAATCAAACACAAGCCGAACCACCCAAATGCAGCACTTCTGTTTGATTGGTTTTGGGGCAACACGTGACAGTTTCTAGTATTGCTATTACTCGGAAGCGGGAAGGGTGTATTATGTTTTTCTCACTTCAAGAATAAGACCCCTAAAATCTGTTCGAAACCCTCTTATTTTATGGTCACTTGGACTTTTATATATTTTTTAAAAAACTTAAGAGATTTCTATCAGACTCCAGAATGGACTTGTGCGGTTTTCAAAATAACTGATTCTTACTTGTAAAATCTCTATTACCTCCTGACAAAAAATGTTTTTATGTCTGAGCCGCATTAAACGATACCTATTTTTATTGATAGGTATTTATATTTTTTTAAATTCTAGAAATGCAAACGTGATATACGATCAATTATTGTTGTTAAAAAGCACATGCCTATAGTTGGTTAAGGTTGCCTTGTTTTTATATTGGATCACTTATTATATAGTGCAATAAAATTGTGGTTTCTCCATTTAAATAAGACTTTATTTTTTGAGGCAAAAAAACTTTAGTCTGAGATACAATTTTAAAGAAATGAAATTTTTCTTTAGAATCAAATTTTCTAAAACTATCATTCTAAAAATTTTGTTACAAAACTATTGATTTTTTTAAAATATGAAAATGTATAAAATTCGTAAATTGCACATTCAAAGTGCCTAGGACACGAAAAAATATAAATGTTATATACTTAATAAATATGTACAACAATCTTATTAGCTATTATAAGTTTTAAACGTAAAATAATACTGCCTTACCCTAGAATAAATGCAGTATTTTTCATCCAGTCGACATCGATCCTTGGAAAATGTTTAAAGTTTTTGCTAAATTTTATCGCAGGGAAGTTTAGGCGAGAATTTTGTCTCATCTATACTTACATCTAGTGGTTGCACTGAATCATCCATGGAGACATTTAAGTGGAATGATTCGTTTTCTATGTCCTAAAACATTTTTTTAAATTAGTTTAGATTTCTTCCTTTTTCCACAACTTCTGAACAGTACATTTTCCACACGGAAAACCAGGTATATTAATAGTATATTACATAACACGTGTGGAATGTAACAAATTTCACACAAAGGTGGATATTTTGCGCGAGACGATAGCCGAGCATAGCAAAAAAAAGTTAAGATACGACAAAAAAAGCCCATTTTTAAAATCACAGCCGAGCATGTTAAGTCCATGAGATTCATATTCACCTTCGGACGCTTATTCTTGAAAATCCGGTAGGAGAACTTTGATTGAAGTAAGTCAAAGCCGTATTCTTAAAAAAAAAAAAAAAAAAGTTCACGGTGAGGAACAGCTTCCGTGAATTTAAAGTTTTTCTACAATTTGACAAGGATAAAACGTGCTTCCTTTCATTGGAAGGTGACAATTTTATTATTTTTATGTGTCAAATCAAAAGTAAACGAGATATATTTTGATTGGTTGGTTGGTTTAAACATGCGGCAACGTTGCAGTGAATCTACTTTCAATTTTGTGGCCTATTGGTCCGAAACATTTTTGACAGTGGTGAGTTTTGGTTGATCTCATGGTCCTGTTCGGTCCTGGTTGACATCATTCCTAATTTTGATAAACGTTAAATTTATCCTCTTTTTTCATTATATCACGAACAAGAGATGGATAGTATCTTACTTAATTTAAATCGTCTTTATTATGCCATTTGTTACAGAAAAGTACAGAATACTTAAGAAAAAAAATACCTTAAGCGAACAAAGAAAAATTGACTCTGAGGCGAGTATAAAACTTCCTACCCAAATGTATGTAAAAATATAAACTGTTTAATTAGTAGTACAAAGCAAGGATAATATTTTAAAATAATATTTACGAGTAATATTAACAAGTAAATAGGGGTAAGTAAAAAATCAAAAACAAAAGTGTAGACAATTAGGCTTATGTTTAGGTCTACAGATTCTATTTAATTATTGGTCAGTAAATATTGGTTTAGTTAAAAGGATGTAACAGACAGGTTTTTTAAAGCATGAGGTAGTTGGTTATAGAATTTAACTGCACAATGGCAAAACTTTTTTGGAAAATTGCTGATCTGTGTTTGGATATCTCTAATGTTAGGCAATTGGAACTCCTAATACTTCTGGAGTGAAGGTCCCCATGAGCATTTTCAGAAACTTCTGGTGACAGAAATTTATATAATTATTATAAAGAGGGTTCCATTGATACCCTAGGGTATTTAGAGGTTTCCTACAAGAATTGAGTTTGTATATTTGTTTTATTAGAGACTCTAAATTGATGGTACCCTAAAGTAACATAAAACTGGCGTTAACAATATTTCCACGGACATCTCTATAAAAATTAACACCAACATATTTATAAAAGTATCAACCCACTTATAAAAACTTTAGTAACCAACAACAAATTTATATAGTAGTAGAGTAGTAGTATAGAAGGGGCGGCGCGAAGCCTGGCAAGTAGGCCTCCCTTGGCCCTTTCTGCCTTACCCCGAGCCTGCCCCTAATCCGCCGCCAGCACCACTGGTCTGGCAGTCTGCTCATCTGGTTTTACTGTTCTTTTTGCAAAGTCCAGTATTTTATCCCATTTGAGCGTGTGCAGGTCCTCCTCATCCAGGGTCGAGGAACCGAATACCTGGTATCTCGTCCTCTGGTATGTCTCGCAGTTCGCTATAACATGTCGAGATGTCTCTTCTGCCCGCCCGCAGACCCGGCAGGTCGAGTCATTTTCCACCGCGATCCTTGTCATGTGCTTCCTTAGTCGGTTGTGACCTGTTATGATTCCTGTCAGCAGACCAGCGTCCCTTCGTGATCTCCCCAGAAGCCATTTTTGTCTGGCTACTCCTGTCCAAGCGGTCGCCATAACATCGTTGGCCCAACAAATTTATATAAGATAAGATTGAAAATATTTCGAGAGACACTTATAAAAACACTCAGTCATAAACCTTTTTTTGCTCATAAGGTTTTTTTCTATAATGCTGTCATTAATTTCTGTATATAGTGCTTATAATACCACGGTTTTTAGAAGAAAAAAAACAATTTTAATTTATTTATAATAACAAAACAAACAATAAGATTTTTTGCGAGGTACCATAGCATCATTATCTTGTTTTAATTACATCAATCTGAGAGAGATAAGAGATCCAAATCTTCTTGAGATAGTTGCCGATGACAGATATCGGGGTCGAATGCATTTTACACCCGATTCCCACCAGCGTTTCCCATGCGCAGTCACCCTTACTCAAAAAGCTCATCACGTGGTCCGACATGAACTTGTATAGGCAAATCTCGCTAGGACCACGTGATGCGTGTTTTGATTCGGGGGACCCACGAATGAGAAACGCATAGATGGGAACCGTGTTTTAGAAAAAGAGAACAATATAGTAACCGTGTTAAGTTTGCAAAAATGCACCGTGAAACGTCGAGCGCATACGCTGATACTGTTGGTCGGCGGCAAATGTGAACACCCCGGAAAATACCCGCCTGTATACCCTTCGACCCCGCAATCTAACTATATTCTTGAGATAGTTACCTCTGACAGTTATATGGAATTGAAGTGTGTGCAGGCGGGTATTTTTCCTGGTATGTGTAGTATGCTGGATCTCTCTCAGAGGAATGCATTTCTGTACCTCAGAGCCAGACTATGTTAAGTCACTTGATGATTTTAGTAAAAACTAAAAATTTAAAGTAGTAGACAAGCAGAATATTGTTAGTGTGACATAACACATCTGTACCTCAGAGCCACACCATGTTAGGTCCAATTTGGGTCATTGGTATTTTTATATAGTTAGTGAAATAACACGTAAACATAACAATGACCCAAATTGGACTTAACATAGCCTGGCTCTGAGGTACAGATTTAGGAAAAGAGAATAGTAACTATGTTAAGCTCGCAGAATCGGATCATGACTGTTCAACAATGCGCCATTCAGTTCTTTGTTCCAACTAGCATCATGTTTTAAAACGTTGATAAAATAGTGTTGAACGAGGTAAACGGTGGTATAGTTGTATTGTTTTTTTTATAGAATTGTCGTAAATTTTTGAAATTTTGGATTTAAAAAATAGGTTTTTGGCCAAAATAAAAACATTATTTATGGGGTTTCAACATTTGTTTTAATCGAAATATTGCTTGTTTAGGGTTAAGAACAACACACAAAATTCAATATTTCTCCCAGAAAGCAAAAAACGTATGTGAAAAAAAATGTTTATTATTTAAATAAATAATATATTTATATTATTTATTTAAATAAATAAAAATAATTTTTTTTTCCCGTTTTCTCAAGTATTTTTTCAGCCCATGAAATTTTTGTGAGTGTATTCGAAAACTATACAGTACATACGGGACCGCAGCTGATTTTCAGAGTAGGATGACTGGAAAAACAGCTTTTATTTTGCTTTAGTATGTAAATATTCAAATTCCTGCTTCAACTTACACTTGATTTAAAAAAAAAACGCATACATGCAGTCACAAAATTGACCTTTCTAAAAGTGTATAATATATACAGACTACCAGCTAAAATGCCTAAAAACTTCAAAAGTACGACAATTTGTCATATTGTTTAAAAAAGGTCTCTAAAACTGAAAATATGTTTTTACTTAAATTAAAGGCAACCTTATTTTTATATTAAATTTTTTATAATACTAAAAAATCAGCAAAAATAATTTTTTATTAAACTCTTTATTGAACAATATCAAATTATCACTCGAGTAACGGACGAAGGCTGTTCTATAAAGAGGGCGGTAATCCATTTTGGAGTTGATAAAATAACAATAATACGATGGAAACAGCGCTGGATTAAAAACAATTCAATGGTAAACTTAATACTAACTAACTAAACTAAATAATTTAGTATTTAATAGGATCACCATTTTTCTCTATTACAAGCTGCAAACGTCTGGGCATTGAAAAGTTTAAATTTTGAAAATACTGATAGTCTTCTGAGAGCTCATCCAATGCGCGATAAATAGCATCGCTGAACTCTTCAGTATTTCGTGGTCTCCAATTCCTTTGGTATCTTATTTTAACGATTCGACCCCATATATTTTCCATTGGGTTAAGATCAGGGCTGTTGGCTGACCAAGGAAGTGTTTCTATATTATTATTCTGAAACCATTGGCGAACAACATTAGCCTTGTGTACTGGACAGTTGTCCTGCTGATAAACGAAGTCATTATTTTCATGTAAAGTCTGTACAGATGGCAGAATAACGTTTTCAAGGATTTCAATATATTGTTCACTATTGAATCTTCCTTCGATTCTCCAAAAAAAACCCAAACCTCTAGCACTAAACCAGTCCCGCATGTTTACAGAAAAATGTCCAGCTTTTTTAATTTGGTTTGTATATTCAGGTTCAAATCTAGAATTTGGTGGACGATAAACTAAAATTCTACTGCTGCTTAATAATTGAAAAATGTTTTCGTCAGTGAAAACCACCCTCTCCCAGAAGTCATTATCACGAAGAACGTTGTTCAGTGCAAAAATCACTCTGGCCTGTTTTTGTTCTTCTGTTAGAAAAGGCTTCTTTGCAGCAACTCGACAAGAGACTTCTGATTTCGTTACTCTTCTATTTACTGTTGCTAAAGAACCCGGAAATAATGTTATATTAGCTGCTTCAACCGACGTTGAAAAAGGATTTTGTCTGAGATGGCCAATAAGTCTCTCATCTTGCACTTCAGAACTTACTTTTGGTCGTCCTGATCCATCTTTCCTATCCGTAGAATTATTTTCAATCCAGCGCTTTTTCCATCGCATTATCGTCATTTTATCAACTCCAAAATGGGTTGCCGCTCTTCTTATAGACCAGCCGTCTTTTATAACCCGAGTGATAATTTAAACTTTTGTAAATGTTGATATCTGTGGCATTTTTAAGGATGTCACACTGAATTTTAAGCTGTCAGGCATACTAAGCTGGTGGTGTCTTATAATAGTATACACTAATGCATAATGAACAGTTGTAAAACCTTTTTATAATAATCTCTAGACTTGAGGGCTCATAATGAAGTTTTATAAAATCCTTATGTTGTTTTTCTATCCATTACTATGTCCATAAATTTTTATAAGCTGGTGTTGGTCAGTTGTTTTTGAAGTCTTTTTTTACTCATTTAAGAGATATATTAGATTCATAAAATTATCACCAACCCTAAATAACATAACTTTTGGTTATTTTATGAAGATTTTATATTATTTGCTGTAACTTCTATATAGAAAAAATGCTCATTGGGGTCTGAGGTTTTAATTAGTCGTTCAGCAAGGTATTTAGGTGTTTGAGTGAAAATTATTTTATGCACAAACACCGAAAAGAGAAGTTTGCGTCGCGACTCCATATGAAGCCATTCAATTAGTTTATGGAAAATATGATCAAACTTGAAAAGTCCAAATATAAATCTACAACAAGCATTCTGTAGTCTTTGCATGCGGACCTTTTCAAGAACATTTAAGAAATTACAATAAACAAGATGAGATAAGACTAAAAATTCACAAAGCATTGTTTTTAATTTCTTGTTCACGACTTCATATTTCCTTTCTTTTCTATGATTTGAAGTTAGAATCAAGACCATTTTTAACTAGCTCATTGAGCTGGTTTAAAATGGTCATAAATTATTAACCCGCCAGCTACCTATTTTTATTATTTGGTACTGTTTTGTTTATTATAGTTAAATTTATTAAGTTAAATCTTGAAAGAAGAGATTGAATTCGTTTGCTTTAAAGTTAACAAGTTAACAACAATTTTGTTTTGTAACACAATAAAAAAAAAAGCAAGTGAATTTGACGTCTGTCAAAAATTAGGACCCCTGTCAACCAGGACCGGAGAACAATCGAAACTCGACTGTTGTCAGTTATAAGATCACTAAAACAAGAGAAGATGAGACTTGTTCCAGTGGCGCACATAAACTTTTTCCAGGGGGCAAAAAATATCAGTATTTGAAAAACGTCTGCCACCTTGGATTTTCGCGAAATGTCGATTCTGACACTGAATTCTTTACATATAACCTAAAAATGGTAAAATTTGAAGAATTTTTTGAAAAGTTCTAATTTTTGAACCATTCATTGTACACTGTTGGTTGCTGGCTTTTCGAGACCAAATAAATAAATATAGAACTAACCTCACTAAATTCATCCTTGAACTTTTTAATAAGCGCATCCCTCGGCAGAGCCCCATCTCCAATTCTTTTGGGATAATTAACTGAATGTTGCTTGGGCGTATCACCTGCTCTTTGAACTGGCACAATTTTTTCCAAAATATCCTTTTTGACGGTCTCATTACTTAGTTCCAGGAGACTGTTTAGTTCTTTTGTGTCGTTATCTACTGTCGTTTCTAGAAACTTCCAATGGGATTCTATTGATTGTATTTTGTTGGATAGATTGTGATTTACATGTTTAAAGTGTTCCATATGGTCTGAGGTCATCTAAAAGTTACAAATATATTACAGAACGCAAAAATCCATAATGATACAGTAGACAGTTGAAGTTGGTCATAGGACGTACAAGTAAACGTGGAATATAGCGCAATATGCTGTGTTCCTTTTATCTGCAAAAAACAAAGACTTCCGCTCCAATTTCTGCGGTCCAGCGTTGAGCTGTTTCACCAAGGTCACGTCTTTAGCCTGTACGAATGAGTAAATAAATGAATGTAGAAGTGCGGGCGGGACAATTCCGTTGCACGCCCACTATCTATGGTTTAGCCCAAGAAGCCTGCCTCTTTCGCAAAATAACAGATTTTTCTGGGCTGCAACCTTCTTACATCGCCTGGGACCAACAGATAGTTTCCAAGGTGCGACTCTCTTGACCTGGTCAGAGCCTGACACTCCAGCAGGACATGCAAGGACGATCTTTTGTCCTTTATGCACCATCGACTCTCTGAGTCTCCGGTGATTCCCAGCGTCTCTATAGGTGTTTGTTGAGGCAACAGTGTCCTGTTAGGAGCCCTGTTGCTGGTCTCACATCCTTCCTGCCTAGGTGGAGCTTTTTGGCAGTTATTGTTTTACTAGAGGTGAGCAACTGGATTTGACAGTTGCTAGGGAAATGTTTTTTAATTGTATGTTGGCAATGATAGTTGGTAACCCCTGACAATAAATAACTTTGTCACTGTCAGATTTTTTATTAAGAAACGTCAGGTTTAAAAATGGAATGGAATGGAATTTTGCCGTATCAAAAACTGTAAAAATACGTGCCACGACGAATTTGTATTGTTCCGTTGTCCAACGGAGACAGAAACTCAGGAAAAGTGAAAAGAAAACATGCATTTACCAAGCTGGAAAATTAATAAAAATAACCGAATTTGCGAGGTAAGTGAGCTACAAGCAGTAGTTACAAACATACGCATTTATCATGTACTTCGTTAATAAATAACACATTATGTTTCCGTGGTTTATTATAAGAAAAAGAGTAACAAAAATATAGATCATAGGAGTCTTTATATTTTACCAATTATTTACATTTTTAATATCTACTGTGTGTATTCACTGTTTGTTTTTGTTTTTTTTTTGTCAAAGCTTGACATATTTTACTAACCAAAAAAAAAATAAATCTTTCAAAAACTGGGGAAATTATAAAAAGAGACAACAAAACATCAGTCCATTTCATAAAATCCGTTTTACATGCAAATATGAAAAAAACTAGAAAGAGAGAGCAATATGAGTTGCCCAGCTCTGGTAAAATAACAACTGTCAAATGTATAGAGTGGTGGAGCAAGGGTTTCGACCAGGTGCTCTTCAGTCAGCTCTGTTTCGGTTGAATCGTCCATGCTGACCATGATTTTGACCTGGAGCTCCTTGGCCAATTTGTTTACATCGACGGCGTCCGTAGGCGCCCCTGATGCGTTTGTAGAGTGTCCAATGTGTACTTGTGCAGTTCTCCGTCGGGCCTCTTGTGTTGAAGAAGATCTACTGGGAGGTTCCACTGGGTACCTGTTCGGTTCCCTGTGTTACCTCCTGGTTGTTGGAGGATCCTTCTGGAGTTCTCTCACATACGAGTAAACCAGCTAGAATCACCTCCTCAGCACTTCGGGGAGAGGGCTTTATACAACAGGGTGCGCCTGGTTCCCTGAGGAAGGTTTTTATTGTGGCGCCTCATCCACGCGGCCCTGGCGTTTAAGCAAAGGCCCCCACACCCGTCCTCGATCCACCACTCAGAGAAGTCGAGAGCGAGCCAGAGTTCGGTTCACCTAAGCGCTCTCTATCTTCGGCACACCGACCCCAAAGAGCTGAGTTCCAGGGGGGTGTGGTATGACGTTCCCCAACAGGATTTAGTCAGCGACGTCGGGTCCACTCCCGTGACTTGGACGCACCTGTTGAGAATTACCCAAGTAGGATTCAGAGAACAGACCAGATGCAAGCTTTCGTTTTAGCATGTATAACGTACGGATCAGAGGCAAGCTTACGTTCCATAACGTCTACTCTATGTTGCTAAGGCAGAGATATGACAAAAGATAGATTGGTAATACGAACGGTCGAACCAAAAAAGTAAGAAATAACTGGTAATAAAAAGTAAAAGACAGAAACGTCCGATCCGGCAAATTCCACGATTACCGCTAGGCATGTCGTACGTGTCATGACCAACTTAAACTGTCTAATAGCACAGATAGACATTACGTCTTTAGGCCAAATAACGTGCTGCCGTCAGATAGTAAAACACTGTATCTTGAAAACACCTGTTTTGAGGAAATTACTTGTTAAGTTCTTTGGATATATTGGCTGATATTTACTATAATAATGAATTAATAAGGCATTCCTTTTTAATTAAACGTTACATTAGATGGGAGGTCGCTTTGAGATAAATTAAATTAGCAGTATTAGGCTAAAACGCTGTAGTTTTTTTGGGTTGGGTTGGGTTGGTTAGTCAGTCAACAGCAAGTTTATTTTTGATTTCACTTTAAATATTGTATTTTTATAATGTTATCTAAAATCGAAAACACACACAAATATAATTTTGATTTTAAATTTTATTAAAGTCACTTGGGTTGTTGGCTACTATTGTTACGGTACGGCGAAGATGGTGATTTCGCGTAGTTTAAGCGGTAACGGTTTTGTTTATCGTTTATTTTTGTAGGTTTTTCAGCCACATTTTATAAATAAATAAATAATAAATTAGCGTTTAAAAAAAGTGCTGCCAAAAGAGAGAAAGTAGTATTTTAAAAAGTATTTTATAGAAAGATGAACATAATTTAACGCGATTTTTTTTATAAAAATTTCGAATTTTCTGTTTTCTCATCTGCCTCATCAATCATTTTGAGTGGTGTCGTGCATACGATTTTTACTTTACCATTTTTAACCAAAAAAAGGGCAAACATGTAAGTGTAAGTGTGTAAGGCATAAATTAGTATTAATTTCCTTCATCAAAGTTCTTTAGTCTTTAAAATTATCAAATAACGTGTTTTGTATTTTAGCACATCTAAAAATATTCTAAGAGGTATTTAACAAAAATATTTTAAGCTTCATCATACCCGTACCATTACGAAAAAATCGCTTAATTTCCCATACAGCCACCGTTTTTAAACGGCCAGCTTGATTAATGGCTGACGACAGTTTGTTAGACGGCTCTGTTGCGTTTTATATGTAAGTATAATTTTCCGCACTTGGTAACTATACTCGATTTTCTCCTACTACAGTCCAATATCGGTTATGAACGTAAAAAGCGCAATTTTAGTAAAAAACTAACACTTACATGTGGCTCAACATTATTTTGTTCGACGAAATTCTGACCTCTGCTTAATTTTCGTTCCAATTCCTCAATATACATTTTATAAGTATGTATCTCCCTTTCATTTTCTTCTATTGATTTTGATAAGACTTGGTTATTTTGCCTCAACTAGAAAAAGAACGAGAAACAATAGTATACTATACACCAGGGGACAAAAAGAGACTTTATCACGAGGTTTATACGCAATTTTTCACACTTTTGAAATTTTTTGCCATAAACATATAAATACATTAACATAAGAAATTATTACGACTAATGTGACATTCCTATAGGCACATTACAGGTCTCTCTCTCATAGAAAATTATTAAGATTTGGTATGCACGAGGGATATGCTGCGCACCATCCTAAAGACATATTGTATGATTTGTTCTCGTATTTTATATTCCTAATCTTTAAAACTTGCGTTTCAATGAGCTGTTTTGTTTAGTCACCATAAACAATACTCTACCTGATAGTAATAGGCAAAATATGAAAATAATAATTGCACCAGGGCAAATAACCAATAATTTGCACTAGGGCAAATAACCGATAATTTGCACTAGGGCAAATACCAATAATTTGCACTTGTGCAAATTATCACTATAATTTGTTTCCTATTGATCCAATATGCCAGCCGCATCGATTTTATTAGTCAATATTTTCAAATAGTCAAAATAACTGTTTAAGAGCCAATTGTTTTGTATTTTTTTTACTTTTTATCAATAATTTGACTTTTCATTCTTTCTTTTTATTTTTTATCTCTCTTTTTTACTTTTTATCTCCTAAATTTCAAGGTTGAAAAAGGAGATTTTTATCCACATGTTATTTAATAACAATAAATGCTAATAATATAAAGTAAGGAACTAACAGAGGAACGGTGGTGTGTTAATCATAGTTTCATACAGCAAATGAGCGCTGGCTGTACTATTTTTATTATATTTGAATTTCAAGCAGCAGCGGTAACTTCGCGCTTTCGCGCTGTTACCGATTCTCATCAGAACAATTTTTTGCGTCACGTACCGTGCGGCTATTTCCAGTGATCCGCAGCCCCGCCTCCAATACCTTTCAAATTTAATATTTAACCGAGAGCATTTCTTGTTACCACGCGCACGATTATGAGTAAACAAGACATTTGGGGAAATAAATGTATTTATTTCAACTGCGAGAAATCTAAACATAAGAATGTGGGTACACGGCAGTTTAGATTTACAAAAAATGAAACGACTTGTGAAAAATTAGTGCGTTATGTACTTAGGTACTTTGGATTTTGAAATAAGCAGATTATTTTTTTAAAATTAGGTACCTATTTGCTTTTAAGTATAGGATGGGGCGAGTTATGAATACAAATTTTCTAAAAAAAAAAATTGTAGGGAGACTGTCTAAGACGTTAATTTTTCAATTAAAAAAAAAAAGAAAAATACAGGTTTGATCGCTTTGCAAACCTTTTAATGGACGATGCTAGTAGCTAGTGAATTGAAAAGAAAAATTCCTACAATATATATAGGGTCAAATTCAAAACAACTTTGCTAGTTGATAAATTCATATTACTTTTAAATAAAACATACAGGGTGTCTGAAAATTAACGATACCGCTAAATATCTTCAAATACAAAAGAGGCAGATTAGGGGAGGTGCAAGGGCGGCGACGTTACTTTTTTTTCAATGGGATTTTTTGCAGTGAAGTAATATTTATTGACGTTTTTTGTAAATTATTTAAAAAAAAGTGAACTAGAATAACTCCTAAGACTTCTGGGTTGGTGGCGATTAAATTTTAATGATAGATTTGTTGTCAAAATCAGCAAAAGCTTCGTGCCGCAGGTTAAAATTTTTGGAAAATTGTACTAAAAATGATATTTTTTACGTTTTGAATGCTGTTAACGAAAATTGAAAAAATTACACTAAAACTGTAGCAACACAATGACGCTGAAGCATGCAAAACATTTTTGTAATTCTATCAAAATAAATTGATCTTTTTCTTTTATCTTAATCTTTTAAAGACGATCACCACTAGTTAAATTAAATCAAATTTTTTTTGCTACGTGCGTATAAAGGGCTTCTTATCTACTATGCAACAGTGGTGTTTTTTTTAATTGATACACACAGTAGTTTTTTACTGATTGAAAGGATTTTTTTATACCTTTATCAAATAACAAACCCATGGCTTTTTTGGTAACCGATTCAAAACATTGTTTCGTTTATTGTTCAGAGATGCAAAAATAAAAGTTTTTATTTATTGCCTTTTTTACAAGTGTGGTCCTAAAGAATACGCGCGGCTTTAAAAAGGTGATTAAAAATAGCACATTTTTGCTCAGAGTTAACACTATTTAGTTTTTTTACACCTTCATTAAAAACTAGAACGCAAGAGCATTTATTTCGCCATTGTTGGCCACTTAATAACTTTATTTGCGTTCATAAAAATATTTTTTGCACCCCTAAACCGTAAAAAAACACGTCAAGTACATTTTATCACTGCGTTTATTCTTCTAGGATACTCTCCTACAAGGAGTAAAAATTTCCCAGATAATTTGAACCTATTTTAAAAATTTTGAAAACTAACCGTTTTAGAGGCATTTAAAATAACTTTAAAATAAGGTGACCCACTTTCCCTAATTAAATTTTGGTTGTAAAACTCACCCCTTGAAGGGAAGGCATTCTACAAAAATTCCAATATAGCCAAAATGTGTTTTTTCTATACATACGTGCTTAAAACGCTTTTTTTCCGCACCAATTTTCATACGGAAAGTTCAACCTCCTGCATGTTGTGCGTGAAAAAAATTATTCATGCACGGCGTGCGTAAAAAATTGTTTTACTCAAACTGTGAAAAGATATGTATTAAGTCAAGCCAAACTTTTAGGTCTTATAACAAATTATAATTTGTTTTTAATAAACTTATTTCAAAATCAAAATCAAACACAGGGTAAATCCATTCCCGCACGACGTGCATTTTTACGCACGCTAATAGAAAATAGTTATTTACCTAACAAGTGCGGAAAGTGATAATTTTTCGCATGCGACCGCAGTTACACGAACAACGCGGAGCAGAGTTTGGGCACGCCATCAAGGGCGGAAAAGACACTTTTCGTACGTGTCAGGTATAAAATTTTTCCTACTTGCGTAAAATAGTTATTTATATTTTATTTTAAATAATTTAAAAAAATGCGTGGGCAGAAAATCTTTTTCTGCACGTCGTGCGCGAAATACACAGGGTAAATACATTCCCGCACCGCGTGCGTAAAAATGCACTTTTACGCACGCTAGTAGGAAAAGTACTTTTTCGCACATGTGTGGAAAAGTGTACGATGGCCTTAACTGTCACATTACTTTTCTACACATATGTTGCAAAGTACTCTCCACACATGTGCGGAAAAGCAGTTTCATTTGATTTGTGCAAAATTAAAGACCAATTTTTACAAAAATCTTACACTCACTGTTGTTTCACTCGGCTAACGCCTCGTTTACAACATTCACGCTGGTGCGTGAAATTTGTTACTTTCTTCTCTTGTTATGTAATATACTATTAAAATTTTTGGTTTGGGCTTCTAACTGAGCTATATAGATACCAAAAATATAATTTTTACAATTTTTTTTGTTTGTACAATAATGACACAAAAACTACTGGACCGAGACTTCATTTCATCAAAATCGGTTCACGGGAACAAAAGATATGTTCATTTAGAGCAATAAAAATAAGACAAAAACTGTTAAAATAGCAAGCGAAGCTGCGGGGTCTTCAGCTGGTATTTTTGATGAGTTTATTATAAACCTAGGATCTCTTTTTATCCCGAGGTGAAAAAAAAGGTACTTTAGTTGCGTGATTTATAGACTATTTAATGCACTTTAAGATGGAAAAAAAGAAAAAATGCCACTTAACAGTACTCTATTTACAGCCGCTCCAATTTTTCATTTTACCCATTTTTGCAACAGCTCCATTTTTCCATTCTATTCATTTGTCCAACCGGCCCATTTTCCCCATTATTTTTATTTAATCCATTTTCACTATATACCGCTCCATTTTTTCGCCCGCGTCATTTCCTCCATTTTTCCAGTGTTTCCATTTTTTTTTTTGTTTTTTTTTACTACAGCGTCCGTTTTTCAGCCGCTTTCTCCATTTATCCATTAGTTCCATTTTCTCTATTTTTAATTTTTTACCACTGCTACATTTTTTCCATTTTTCTAGCCGCTCTGTGCGTGTAAAAATCACTTTCAAGATTGTGATTTAAAAAATACACTTTTTAATGAGCGAGCGAAGCGAGTCGAAATAAAAAGGCACTTTAGTTGCGTCATTTAGACTATTTAATGCATTTTAAGATGGAAAAAAAAGAAAAAATGCAACCTAACGGTTATTCTATTACAAATGTTCTGCAGCTGCCTAATTTTTTGTACTTTATCCATTTTTTTAACAGCTCTCCGTTTTCCCATTCTATCCATTTTTCCAACCGCCCCATTTACTCCTTAATTTCCATTTTATCCATTTTCACTACCGCTCCATTTTTTCATCCGTATCATTTTCTCCATTTTTCCATTTTATTTCGTTTTTTTTTCATTTTTTTCCACAGCATCTCTTTCTCAAAGGCTACATTTTCTATTTCTTCATTAATTCCATTTTCTCCATTTGTAATTTTTCACCACTGCTCCATTTTTCCAGTCAATCCATTTTTTCCATTTATCTAGCCGCGCCACCCTTTTTTGGCAGATGAAAGAAATTCAAACTCACTAAATGTCTAAGTGATGTACCACGTTAATCCTTTTAAAGAGGGAATTAAAGTACCCCTAAATTGCATAAAATAAATTTAAGCAGAAAATGTTTTTTAATAAAATTGAAAAAGCATTAATTAATGGTTAAACGTTAAAACTACCAAAAAGAAAAACTAGGTAGGTAGGTATTTTTGGGTTTCTAGAGTATAAAATACTAAAATCTATAATTGGTTCTAAAAATTGACAAATTTTATTGAAAAATCAAATATTCATGTAAATCATTATTTTTTTGTTATTAACCGAACATGCAAAGGGATTTTGATGCCGACTTTTGCTTATTTTTTGTTACTAACGGCAACGTTGCATGCGCCAAACGATTTTGATGCACACTTTCGTTCCGAGCCCAAAGCCTGCCTCAATTTCGGTCAACCAGCGTCCCATATAGATCGGTCCTCTGTTTAGTTCCTTACTTTATACTAATAATAATCTGCAACAAACTAAATCTTTTTACCTCAATAATTTCCTCCTCACCATTTGTTGGAGACAATCGTTCACTCTTCTGGAATAAACGACCGTTTTCCTTACACGAACTCTCTTCCAAACTGTCTATTTCCTCTAAAACCATATCGATATCACCAATTTCTTTGTTTACGTCACATTTTCTACCTTCCGCTTGTACTATTTTCTGTTTGAATTCTAGTATTTTCTGTTGGTATTCTAGTATTTCGTTATCAATTTCTTCAATATGTTCAATCTTTTTAATTTTGTCTCTTCTTAATTGTGCTTTAAGCTTATTCAACATATCTATTGTTATATTCAATTGTTTTAAAGAGTCTGTGGCAACTTCATGTACTTGACAATAGGCTGAGCATACCTTGTTTGTCAAACCTTTAAAAGAATTTAACTCTTGTACAGAGTTATTAACTACGTCTCGACAAATGTTCTTTAAGTTATCGACTTTGGTTTGAGCCGTGTTTAAATTGTTACTTAAATTGGCACTTTTGTCTTTTATAATTTGTTCGTTCCTGTAATTATTAAAATATTGTCTTTCCAGTTTTTCTTGCAGAACAGCTTGATTGCCAGATAATTTTTTTGTCACCTCAAGTAGTTCATTGGCTTTGACTGCGTTTTCAGTGGCTGCTGCAGCGTAACAGTTTGCCACGTACTGCTCCTTTCTAAGGTTAAGCTTCTGTTCTTTTAATAATGTCTTGGCTTTAAAGATAAGTTTATCTTTCTTTTGACAGTCTGTCATAATCTGATCAAACTCTTTTGCCTTTAGTTCCCTGAAAGCTTCTAAATCCGCCAATTTCTTTTTCATTTCCTCAATCATTTCGTTTTTTAAGCTTAAAGTGCTAGACATGGTCTGTTTTTCGTTTTCCATTTCTTCCCAATTATCTTTGTCTATAAAAAATCCGTCCCCTGAAACATAAATAATAAATTCACCACTGACGAAATTTAATTCAGATTTCTATTATAACGAATTGTGAGGATTAAATATTTTTTTATGTACTTTGGAATGTTTAGTTGATAGTGTTGGCAAATATCCATAAAGATAAAAGTCAATTTTACAACTAAAATGGAGAATTTTATAAAAACCACAAAAATAAGACATCTTGTACGGTATTAAAATGCCGTTTTCTACGCCAAAATGTTTTTATAGCAATTTCACAAAAAAAAGTTTTCTCTTTATCAGTCATGGGCCAAGCTAAACGTAAAAAGCAGTATTTAAAAAACGACGAAATTTTTGTACTAAACTGATTTCAACCAGATGCCATCCTAACGCTAAGTCCTTGACAAAGGTTAACAGGACATTGGAAATGATAGTGTCAAAAATACCGATTTATGTTGTCGGCCTACAGAAGTGCTAGAGACACAATATTTTAAAATCGATACAAAAATTCGCAAGAGAAGGGCGGAATTTGCTTGATTATTGTATAAATCCAGTATTTTCGATATTAAAATGTGAAATTTGATAGCCATTCTTTATTCAAGTTTGCCAAATTTTGTTTCTTTAGCACACTACGTTTGGACTCAATCACTGAACTCGTTTTACGAACTCGTTTTAAAATGCCGTTTTCTAAGTAAACAAGTTTTTAAAAAACATTTATGGTTTTTTAATCGATAAAAAAAAATACGCCAAAATGTTTTTATACCTTCGGTCTTAAACACAAAAAAAACACTCAACTTAAATTTCAAGGTTACTACTTTAGCGCCGCTTCCTAAATGAGCGACACCTATCCTTGGCAATTACAATTTTTACCTGCTCTTGCAGCTTCCAAATCTTTCTTCAACTTCTCAATTTCGTGGCTCATTTCTTTCATCATTTGAGCCTTGGTAACCTTTTCATTGACAGTGGGAGTGTTCTTTATGTCCCTCGCCCTGCATGCATATTCCAAGGTACTACAAGTTTCCTCATATGAAGTGTGGGAAGGTGAGACGGTTGCAATGATGCAAGTTTTTGTGTGCCCTTAAAACAAATCAACCATTCTCAATACAATATCAAACTTTAAACAAGGCGACATCGACAGCCATTTTCCTTAGTAAAATCAAAAAGCCTTCATTAGTTGTTGTACAACATTTTAATTTTAGTAGAAGAACTACTTTATTGGGTTTTTGACAGGATGTAAGAAAAAAATATGGCGTTTCAAAGAAACAGACATTTTGATTGCCACACGTTTTTATACTTATAACTTAGGGGTGAGTTTCATCCATGGAATTTATGGAGTAAATTGTTTTAAAGAAGTTCTTGTGACTGCCTCGAATCAAAAAATTCATAAAGTAACTATTAGATTGATACTTTTTGGTTATAACTTCAATAATCCGTTCATTTATTACTTCGTTCCGGCAAGTATTAGTGTATTTGGACGACTGGAATATTTTTCTATGTAGTTTTTTTGCTTATATTTAGAAACATTACGGTTAAATTTTTAAAAAATGTCTGACCATGGCAAATAAATTAAAAAGTAGATTACTGAGTATAGCATATCGGACTAGCATTTTTATTCTTGAACTGCCGAGAGGAGAACGTATAAAGGTGAAGAGGAAAGGATACTCCCGCGGAAGCATTCCCTTCCCACACTTTCAAGAATAAAGCCTCTAAGAAGCTACCTTAGCAACCACACCTCTCGAATTTAAACAAATCTCTTCTATTCTCGCTCACTGATGATTACTAATAAGGATCAAACAATGTCTGGATTCTCCATTAGATTTTGGAAGCTTGGTCATAATGTACTGAAAATCAAAATGATAGTCCAATATGCCACGGTATTTTTTTTTATCGCAGACACGAAATTCACATTAAAGAAAAATTAAGTAAACGATAATACACGATTTCGGCAAGCTTTGGTACATGGTTGCTGCTGCTGCTGTTAGGATTCTTGGCCTGCCTTCTTCCAAGGCAATTTGCCAGCTCTTGCCGGTAGCTCTCAAGATAGTCTGACAGATGTCACTTGTGAGCTATTTTTAGTTTCTCTTTTCTTTTTTCCCTGTCTTTCTTTATTTATACTTGATTTGGGGTAGAGAGGGAGTGGTTAATTCATTCATTCGTCACAAAACATATAAAAGACAAAAATACAACAGATTAAAACTTAAAATTAGGATAAAATGATATTAGGGTGATAAGTGTTAGCAAATTTATATATACATATATATTTTTCCAAGATTTCTTGCAATCCCCCTGGTCTCCTGAGGGCAAGGGAGAAAACTGAATTTTTAATTTTTGTTCAATCTTTTATGACAAATTCGGACCCTGAGTTGGCTAGTTTTTTATATAGGTCAAGATTAGGGAGCATGTTAATTGGACTCTCAAATAGAAAGTGGTTTAGTTCCTCTCTTTCTCCACATTAACAGAGGGGTGACTCTTTGATGTTCAGACGGTAGAGGTGTGCCGCTGTCAGGAAATGCCCAGTCCTCATTCTATTTATAGTGGTTATATGTTTCCTGTCTAAGAATCTGACTTTTTCATGCCAAGGTTTATTCGGAAAGTTTTCTTGTATACCAACATACCAGGAGTTTGTTTGAAAGTTTGAGACAATGATGTGTTTGAAATTAACTGTGTTTCGGACTTCCATTGTCTATATTTTATTTATACACGACGTTTCGATCAGTACAATCTCTGATCGTCTTATTGAAATCAGGAATCGCCAAACATGCATGGTCAAAACAACACCGAATGAAGTGGGCAGAAGCAAAGGTTTTTCACAAGGAGTCACACTGGAAGAAACGAAAATTCCTTGGAGCTGCCTTTATTGGGCAGAATCAGGGTATTTTCAGTAAACCAAGTGTTGAAATCCCAAATATTTGGAAGCCCTTCCTTGAGCGGAGCCAACTTCTTAAACTTCAAGGTTGAGTGATTTCTCACGGTATATAAGTACGTAGCCTTAGGAATTGATTGTAGTTTGCACCTGAAGACGATCAGAGATTGTACTGATCGAAACGTCGTGTATAAATAAAATATAGACAATGGAAGTCCGAAACACAGAGTTAATTTCATACCAGGAGTTCCTTAATTTCATTTTTTCTTTCCATGCTTTTTTATAGTTGTCAATTTTTTTTAAAAAAGGTTGTAAATGTCTTCTCTGGAATATTCTATTTTTCTTGGTACATGGTTCGGTACCCTGTTTGGTCTGTCAAATGCTTACCAACCGATTTCGGATATAAAAATGATGACGTTACCGTGACTCTGGTACCTTTTTGGTTTGTCAAATTGCATACCGGGGAATGTAGCGCGGTTGTGTGGTTTGGTATAGTGCTATCTCCCTCTATTTTCGTTTTTTCCTGCATGATAAATGTAAACAAATAGGTTGGTAATGGACTTACACGACCACTACATGCTAACTTCTTTCCTAAATGGAATATTGTTTACTTTTACCGAAAACGCTGAGTTAGCCCATATGTTACTCAAAGGTGAATATTCCTGTCTGATGTTTATGCTTGTTGTTGGGGTCAACAGGTGATGAAAAATTTGTACATCAACTAACAAATATTCTTGAATAGAATAGATTTAAAGGATGTGAAAGATTGTGTGATAGCCAAAGCAGCTTTTAGCCATTTGTTAAATCTTTTTTTAGCAAAACAAACCACTTAAATAGAAAAATAACCACAAAAAACAAACAAAAAAGTTTAGTTAAAGCTCGTTTCTCTTGGCCTACCGAACGAATTCGGAAGAAAGTGGTATGTTACGTCATTACTATGACGTTACAGGTACCAATTGGTTAACCAAACGGTATACCAAAGAAAGCTTGCCGAAATCGCCTCTTAACTACATTAAATTAGTACATAATAGATACGTAAGTTATGACGACCAAATGTAAAGAAGTAGATTTTCGGTGATAGTGATCCGTTGATATGTTGTCCACGTGAATTTATGTAACCCCCCCCCCTTTGCTCTTCTCTTGATTAAACCCCCAGAAAGGGCGAAACGTTGAAAGTAAATAATTGAACAATTTAAAAAAAATATATACAAGTTTGTTTTGTTTTGGAACCCTCCTACAAAAAAAAATCACAGAACTTGGAACCTTCATCAAAAAATAAAATCTAGTTGAGTTGGTTTAGACGAAAATATTTTAACTATGTAATATAGAAACAAAATAATACATAAATACACTATACCAGGGTTCCCACCAAATTCTGATTTCCAAATTCCCTGACTTTTCCAGGTTTTCCCTGACCATTTTTTAAAAAATTCCAGGTATTTTTTGGATATAAATTGCTTGTCCACGTGGATACCAAGTAAATGTAGACTTTTACCATAACAATTTTTGAAAGTTCAAATTTAGTTATCAAGATAAAAAGGTAAAAATCAGATAAATAAGACGAGAAACTTTGTTCGAAACTTTACTTGAAGACAAAAATCACAGGAACCGAATTCGTTATATCCTTAAAACAACAGTATTCAAAATAAAAGACTAATGTGCTTAGTTCTACCAACGGTTCTTTGGTTCATCTAGCAAATTATAAAATATGTTATAGTAAAAACTTACGGAAAAATCTCAAGACAGAACAAACACAGGAAATATACCAGAAACCAATTACTGAAGAAATAAAAGATCCGCAATGGGCCTACAATGTAAACGAGCTATGGAAGAACATCCAAGAAACAGTAACTGGGGTGGCTAGTCAAGTGCTCGACAAAAAGAGAAAACAAAGAAGGAAGTAGTTTGATTCTACAAAAAGAGAAAACAAAGAAGGAAGTAGTTTGATGACGACTGTAGTAGAGCGACGGAAAGACGAAATATGACCAGGAAAATTATTCAACACCCATTAGCAAAGAAGAGTACAAAAAAAAAGATCTGAAATATAATGTGATAGAATGATATAAAGGAAAAAGAGAGACCACCATCTAAACATAATAAGAGAAATGGAGGAAAACAGAGAAAACAACAGAATAAAAGAATACTTTCAGGGAATAACAAAGCACCAAACATGATACCAACTCAGAACCGGAAACTTCCTGTCAACAAATAACGGACAACTGATAACCAACAAGAAAGATTCTAACCACATGGAAGAACTACTTTTGCGAACTATTCAACGAAGAGGTAAATACCAATACTAAACTCATAAGCATATAGACCAGATTTTCACCGTTAGACAAATAATGGAAAAATGCTGGGAATTTGACAGAGAACTAGACCAGATGTTTATTGATTTCAAACAGGCATTTGACAGATTATGTATAGCAAAGTTGGGGAAAGCAATGCAGGAACTGGGCTTTTAAAAGCTGATATCCCTGGTAAAAATGTGTGCGGAGGATACAAGGTGCAAGATAAGGGTGGAACAGAGCTACTCTGATTTCTTTGGTATCAACAATGGGCTTAAGCAGGGTCGTGACTCTTTCACCCCAACTCTTCAACATAGCATTAAAATATGCCATGTTGAAGATTAAGACACCAACTGCTATATTCCACCAGGAAGGACAAACTCAACTACTACTGGCCTTTGCAGATGATGTGGGCATAATTGGCAACAGCAGGATTAATCTTAAAAACTATAGTTGCACCGGAATATTTCTGCATCCATAACTAATTGCTTAATAAGAAAATATTACAAAAAAGGAGGAGAGGAGTGGCAGAGGAAGCAGTTGCTGTGGAGGTTCCTTTACTTCCAGTAGTTGGTGTAGATGTAGGTCCATTGTCATTTTGGGCCAAGACTGATAGTGTATCAGTTTTCTTGATTAACAGAGGCAAGTTCCTTGAATTTTTTTCAGCCTCCACGTACTTTACATGACCACTGCTCTTAAAATGGCTCAAGATGGCCTGACGCACCATATTACTCAATTCAATATTTTTTAAACAAAGCTTACAATATGCTTGATATTTATTGGTTTTCACAGCCTGTACACACTGCCACTCTGGTGGACTTATGGAAGGACTTATCCAGTCTAAATTAGAAACTGGTTTTTTTCGACATTTTGGATTCTTGCTTAATTCTTAATTAATTAAAAATTCTCGAAATCTCGCATCGCAGTTGCACCCCAAATCATTTAAAGGTTAAAAAAAAACGCGCTAGACTACAGTTGAAAGTTGTAACAGAAGATAGCGCGATGTGTGCTTAGAACAAGGAAAAATAATACCAGGTGATATTTATTATTTCGAAAGTAAAACCAAATATGTTCAATAAACACAATTTGCCACCCTGGGTAATGATGCAGTTCTTGTCCTAGACGTTTTAAAAAGATTTCCTCTCTTTTCTCTTGCTCTTGGATTTTAGGTGGACTTGAACTGATTGAGCGCGAAACAGATGTTGAGCTTATATATACGAGGTGAGCAGAGAAGAACTTACATAATATTTTTTACAAAGTTGGTTTAAAAAATAGGTTGAGAAAGACAAATTCCAGGTTTTGTGTGCCAATTCCCTGACTTTTGAGAATTTTTTGGTCATTCCCTGACTTTTCCAGATAGCTCTCAAAATTACCCGACTTCCAGATTTTCCAGGTCAGTGGGAACCCTGTATACACACTGATTTATGGAGTAGTTCAACCGAAACTTACAAACAATTAAGGTGACCGTTGTTTGGCTTGACAATTTAGGTCGTGACATAAGACTTAGAGAATTAAAATAATAGCCACGGCTTTTAGACATTAAGTGTTCCCAACAGGTAAATTCTTGGGTTGGTTATCATTACATATGATTAACAAAAGGTAACATTCTGAAAATATCTGGTTTGCAAAAGAACTCGAATTACTGTGGTGTCCGGGTTGATGAGTGTCTGAACTATAGAAGTTGCACTGTAGTTATTAGACAAGAATAAATCTGCTACAAATGCGAAATAAACTGTAAGATATTTTCTCACGATTTTCATGATTTTTTATTTAAAAAATAGTAGCATCTGAAAGTAGTTTAATTAAAATCGCTCTCCCCCCTTCCAAGATTTTATTAACTAAAAACCTAATTAACAAAACTAGAAAGACAGCCCTACCTCCTAAACTGTCCTGCAATATCCTTGTCAGCTTGGAATCTCTGTAGGGTACATGTTTGTTGTTCCTCTCTGCAAGTATTTGAATAACTCTACCCAGGGTCAGCAACGATTTGTTGATGTTTGCCAACTCTACAGCTCGTTTGTCTTTGGCACCTGATAGAGTCGAAAAAAAAATTAGAAGAACCGTTACAAGCATTTTGTCGTGTGATGCTGGAACAGGGTTACAGCAAGATACAATCAACAATACAATCTTTTAAAATATTCCTTTTTGACCACTCTTTATAAGCCCCTAATATCAGAACAAAAACCTTTGACAATGGTTTTTAAGACGTTTTACGGTAAATCCTGTTTTGAAAATATAGAAAAAGACCTAAGACAGGAAACATCACACGCTGTACCTTAAAATAAAACCCTTGGAATAATAAATGAATTTCTACATCTAATACTCCTAATATATAGTTTCTTTATTATTGGAATTAATTATTAACTACTATTAGTAGTGTAAAACTAACTGCTTTAGAGGTAAATTCTCTTAATTTAGAGGCCCCTAGATAATCATATCTTGTAATTTGTTTTTGGGAATAAACATGTTTTCTATTCAATTCTTTCTTAAAGGAGCAGTTCCCCAAAATGACAAGTTGGGGTTAATTGATGATAAATTTTTTTCTATGATGAATGAAGATGCCGTCTCTACAGACAGAAGAAGACCTATTGTTCGTAATGTTTCAGGTGTCAAAATCCTGACATTCCTTCGTTGACAATCGGTCAACTAAAAAAAAATTGACATGAATGAAGTGTGCACTGCAGCTCGGCTCGCAGCAAGGGGACCAGATGTTTTCCATCAATCTGATGCTAATACATGTAGCCTCTCATATCCAAATGCCAACCTCACGTTCTCGTGGTGCTCCCTGTCTAAAACATGGCGACCGAACATACACCGACCGGTATAACCATTTTGGGAAGTTGAACTGGACCCAATAACCACTAGGAGCTCCTCCATTAAGGACCTGTACAAACTCGTACAGGGGATAAATCTAATGTGTGGTTAAACTATAATCAAAGGGTGCACAATAAGCCATTAATGGCTGCAGTGCAGTGACTCTGGCAAGCCATTAGACTGGTCGGAGCCACAATCGGTTGGACCGGGTGTCTCATGCAAGATTTTCCCTCGATACCCTTGAAAAAAAAAGTGTACACTGCCCCTTTTCAAAACAATAATTGCTAATATAAGACTACAAATCCATATACCTACCTGATTTTGCAATGTTTTCACTACCCGCTAAATCGACCAAATTAATTTTGCCCGTTTTTAACACCTCTTCTCCCGTCAAAGTCGACTCTCTCGTGTGCACCACAATGGTGAAAACCGTGTGACTTCTGGAACTGTGATTGTTCATCAAGGTGGCGGCCGTCTCCCGTTTCATTGTGCCCTTCTGAAGCAGCGCATAGATGTCGTTAGCGTTAAATGCGGTGACTTCGTTTAGGCCTTGAATGTAGACCGACCCTTTTGGATCGTTGAATATGCTTAAACAAAATCGGTTGATATGTAGTAATTCTGAAATATTATATTATGCACCAAGGGACTGAAGACACAATTCGTTGAAGGATTAATACTGTCTTATGACAAAGCAATGACAATAATATAAAAGCAATAATAAAAAAGCGTAAAAGGTGCATATATTAAAAAATGCCTTTCACAAAAAACTTGAACCGGCAAAAAAAACACTAAACGTACAAAATAAAATAATTTTTAAATTTATAAGGAAGGTCGTCGAGTATTGTCCGGTATTCTTGAGTGGTGCCAAGTATTGTCCGGTATTGTTGTACTGTTAAGTATTGTTGTACTGTCAAGTATTGTTAAGTATTCTCCGGTATTGTAAAATAGTTTTCTTCTCCGGTATTGTAAAATAGTGTTGATGTATTTTCAAAGATTGATACACTTACTGTCAGAAGCTGTGAAAACCCAACTTTTTTAAAGTTGTCTCCTCGCCTATAAGACAGAATAGATAGATAAATAAACAAGTTTTCAGCCACTTTCAAGCAGATAACCGGTAAATACCGAAATTTACCATATTCGTGCAAACCAGAGATCTAGAGAACTACTAATATTTACTAGAAACCCGCTTAAAAAAAGCTTTTATAAATTTAGATTAATTTTTGCGCGGCTTTCCAAAAAGATTTTATTTCAGGTTTTAGATAAAAATATAAATTATTTTATATTTTACTGTATTTTTTCGGAAGTAGATTTTCTTTAAATTTTAGTTTCTTATTTAAAAAAAAAGAGGACATACAAAAGTAAATATGTAGATGGGGGCGAGTGATAGAGCAAAGGAGATAGCGGAAGTAAAAGCGGTAAAAGTGAAAGAATGCAGAACACAAAAATAACTTGTTGACATTTTCTTTGGGGTTATGTTAATTGAC
This sequence comes from Oxystoma pomonae, assembly GCA_963921995.1. Taxonomy (NCBI): domain Eukaryota; kingdom Metazoa; phylum Arthropoda; class Insecta; order Coleoptera; family Brentidae; genus Oxystoma; species Oxystoma pomonae. The sequence goes on along the minus strand of OY998166.1, from coordinate 70,275,916 downwards.
CTGAGCGAAGTCCGCGCAAAAGTACTGCGATAACTTGGGGATAGGAGTAAAGTGATTTCAACCTTTTGATGGGAGAACTGATTGAAATCGGAAGAACACCGCGCAATCAGTTGATGTGATTTTAATCAATTATTTGAGAACGAAAGGATATTAGTAAGTACTATTGTATTGTGGCCGGAATTACATATGCTTACAAAATTTCAACTCAATCGTAGATATTATAGAGGTTGAGTTTATTTACCATTGTAACGACATATACCACCCACACCTGACAAAGTTAGCCCGAGCCACATGTTTTGTTCGCCTTCCCAGAGTTCTGTAATGCATGTAGTTGCCAGCCCTCTCTCTCTAGCACTTCAACAGAAGCGCACAAGATGGAGCCCTGCACATGTTGTATATAGATATATTTGTGTAAAAAATCTCGTAAAAAATGCGAAAAAACTATTCTTACTTTAAAGGCAAAGGCCGGTCATCTTCACTAAGAAGATCTCTCACTTCTTCATTGTACAATTCTAAAAATGATACTCTGACATTATAGTCTATAGTGTCCATCAAAGTAATCTCGTCAAAAATGTTGGCAGCAGCTCTGGGTATGCAACCTGCTATCGCGTCCTGAAAATAATGACATTGATTATTTGTAAATAAAATCTTTGCTTGTGGCGCCATTTACCAGTGAGGAGCGGCGAGAACCGAAATCAAACAAACTATTCGTTTGGATGGAGCGGTTAAATCATATAAATATGAGATACTATAATGACAATAATTTAATTAATTAAAATGTATCTCTGGTCCTCAACCAACCAAGCGTCGTCTACCTGGGTTCGGCTGGAGGGCAGCGTCACGTCATAACCTAGCTTTTTTGGATCAAGAAATTTTGTTTACATACAATCTTGAACTACAGAGCATTCGGAAGGTTTGCAGTTTCACTTGGAATTATTGGAACATGGTTTGATTTTATCATATCAATGTTTTTCAAAATAATTTGCAGTGAAACCTTCGCACATTGTCTTAGGTTGATCTTGAGCATATATTGATCCATAAGAGAACATGCATAGGTTTTTTAAAAAAAAAACAGCAGTACAGATACTGAACATTTTTCAGAGTTAGGATGGCTTCCGATCATAGTGTGGGTCTTGCCCGTACCGGTCTGTCCGTAAGCAAATAGTGTGCAATTATAACCGCCCAAAACATCGGAGATCATCGGATATTTCCTGTCAATGGGTTTTCAGGGTGCTCGCCAAAATAGAAAATCCTGACTTTTCCTGACCAACTGTAAAACAAATCCTGACTCTTTTTGGATATGTTTGTTAAAAGACCATAACCGCGGGGCGATGCATTTTTAGGTTTGATAGTCACAAGTAATATACTTTCAGTATTGTGCATTTTACTACTTTAATCCTGACTTAGCATTTTTTAGGTAGTCACCCCTGACTTTTCCTGACTGGCGAGCACCCTTTTTTTGTTTGCGATTAAGCAGCTCATTTTTACTCACCCTTTTTCCGCTTGTAACGTATTTTAGCCACTGGTTGTAGTATCTATTATTCTTAAACAGTTTCCAAAACTATAGACCCACAGTTTTTAGAAAATTGGAAAGAAAATTTGGGTTACTAGATTTCTGCCTTGCACAGCAGTACAGGTACTTACATTTTTCCAATGAACGTCAGGGTTAGGATGGCTTCCGATCATAGTGTGGGTCTTGCCCGTACCGGTCTGCCCGTAAGCAAACACTGTGCAATTATAACCAGCCAAAACATCGGATATCATCGGAGACACCACATACTGGTAAATGTCCATTTGGGAACTGTCTGGCGGAAACACCTGGTCGAATTGGTATTTTTTCTCTTTGGTCTGGACGTCTTTGCGGGAAGTGCAATGCACAACAGTTTTGACTCTTTTCTCTTTCTCATCGTTGCTTAGGGGTCTACAAAATAAAAATATCATTAAAACACACTGCTCAAAAAAAAAAAAAATTAAAATAAATTTGACTGGTTTCTTTCCATTTTTTTGTTGTCCTAACTAGTTTTGTAAAATTTGATATTGTTGATTTAACTAGGGGTTCCGAATTGGATTTAACGTATAGTCTTTGCAAATTCTTTAAATCGATGTGCGGGATATCAGTCCATCCAAAGCACAGGTTTCGGTTATCTGCCCTCTTCTTTTCTCAGTTTGATTTAGAGGAAATGGTAACTATCTTTTTGCTGGATTAAGTTTTAATAAGAGAAATTGCGCTTGAAGGGTTACTTTGGCCCTAAATTTAGACAACAAACAATTTTTTTTAATGTTGTTTTATTTGATAGGCGAAGCTTAGAACTAGTGTGTTATAACGGTCCTCTTTTTATTTTTGGATGTGTCATATTTTTCCGGGGTGTATTCAGACTTTTCCGGGGTGTATCCAGACTTTTCTATTACATTTTATGTGTGCTATTTACATATACCACAAACCACAAATGAGACTTTTTCAATCGTCTATAACTTTAGAACCAATAGACCTATTAAAAAAAAAATTACATAACTGGAAAGAATATACTTCATATTTTTGTGAAAGAGTATCAAAAATTACATCCACCCTGAAACTTTTCTGTGCCACTGGCAAAAAATGCATGCAAAGTGGATCACCTGCAAAAATCTTGATGTATATTTGTCATATTTTGCTACGTATTGTTTACATTAAGTAAAATGAAGTCTTTACTGTGGCTATAATTTGACAGAGACTAAACCGATTTTAATGAACTTAGATACTAAACATTCAATTCGACATTTTTTGATATTTCACAATGGCGCATATTAAAGTTGATTTTTTTTCTTATTATATGGTAAAAATAGGGCCCAATTTAATTGTTTTTAACGTTTTTATTTCACCACCGATTTTTATAGGTGACACATTTTTTGGATTAAGTTTTCAAGAAAAAAAGTTTTTGAGCCAGTGGCGCACAGAAAAAAAGTTTCGTGAAGATGAAAGATTTTTTTAAAAATTTTCCACCATCTTGGATTTTTACAAAACCTCATTTTTGACAGTTGTTCTAAAAAATATGTAGTAATGTTCTTTTCAGACACGTAAATTTTTTGTAAATTAACCATTTGTTACAAAATTATAGATGATACAAAAAGTCTCATTTTTTGTTGCTTTAATTTAAGCGCCAATAAACTAAGATTTTTGTCAATAAATCACGCAAACATGGCAAAAAAATATCAAGGGGGGGTTAAAAATACCTGTTTTTAAGGTGCGTGGATTTTTGGGAAACGTCAAATTTGACAACGTATATATAAATTTTGATGCCTTGGTTTTTTAAAAAGCTTAATATTACGAAAATCGGACAGTTTCTCGCTTAGTTATAATCATTTAAAAAAGTGCGTTTTTTTCGCACACCCTATAATATATAGCACATAAAATGTACTAAAAAAGTCCTGAAGCACCCTGGAGAAGTAAGTGTGGATACACCTCGGAAAAGTCTGGATTTACCCAGAGAAACCTCCTGGACGTGTATTCTTGAAAGTCATACTATCCGGTCTTTCTCTCGTGCCATGGGATCTATCAATGCTATAGTGATAGATCTATCTATCACAATGCTGTTCCCCGGTTTCGGACCATGCGATCGGAAACGTATGATTTTCATGAGATCCGTAAGATCGGATCATCGCTCAAGAATATAACGTTTTCATCCCATGTGATCATTCGCCATAGATCTATGCCGCTCCCTTTTCAAGAATACACGTCCTGCAAGTCCGGATACACTCTAAAATATCTGGATAAACCTTGAAAATGTCTGGATATACTGTGGAAAAGACTGGATAAACCCTAGATACACGCGGAAAAAGTCTGGACATGCCCCGGAAAAGTTGGATAGACCCAGGAAGTCTGGATATACACTGGAAAGTCTGTTTTTTCTTGAGCGAAAGAAGTTTTGAATTAATCTTACTACTTTAAAATGAAAACAAAATCATCAAAAAATTCCTTTGTTGAGATAGAAAAATCTTGTGTCAAAGTACCTCTGAATCGGACCGTTTTTTTATTGAAATGGAAACAAAAGTTCCTATAATATTATAGGGGTCAAAACTTCTTTGTTTTTAAGTTATTTGGTTTTTAAAGTTCGAGAAGTGGGCAAAAATAAAAATTCCCAAAATAATCATTGCAAGCCAAAAACATTCTATTCAGTTTTTTAAAAAAATTACAATTTCCAAAAAAAAAAGAAAAAAACAAAACTTTCTTTGCACACTACCCATCATATCACCATGACATTTAAAAATAAGTAGTAAATTGCGGGTGTATTTCATAGAAATATAATGGGTTAAGAATGGGCCATAATCTGCGCGAAATGGCTAATAAGGGGGGAATCCATTTTGAATCACAGCAGAGTTAAATAAATGGTTGGTTGAGCTTGACATACGGCTTGCGTTTACATTTCAAATTTAAATCGAACTTGTATTCCAAAGATAAGTGTCAGTGCATCAATTTAAAAATATTCGCTGCCTTGCTGATTTAATATATTAGAATATTTGCCGAGAAATTAATTAAAAATAAAATTTGATAAATTATATCCATGTTCAACAAAAGAAAAATGTTTTGAGCTGGTTCAAAATCTGCGTGTAAACAGATGGTAAAATCAGCTGATTGCAAAAATAAACAAAGGTAGATAATTTAATTATTTTAAACAAACGTTGTTATCTCATAATATATGCTAATTGTTTGTTAGTTTGAGTCTAAATTAAAGTTCCTTCTAGATTTGGACAAAAAGTGTCGATGCTGCGAAAGACCTTCAAAAGAGTTTACTTATCGTTAAGGCAGGTTTTATAGAGAACAAAAGTGCCTTAAGCTAGTTCAACATACGCTTTTAGCTAGATATATCTTTCGAGCCAAAACTGAAACCTTCCATGAATTTCTTTCCAAAATTGAAGTAAAAGTGGGACTGGAATGTTTAAACAAATGACTGATGCAGAGTATATTTAATACTTTATGGAGAATGTTCAGTGAAAATTAGTATATTGTAATGTGTAAAAACTATTTTAAAATCTAGCTATTTTTGTAAACGAGTATTTTTTAATATATCATTTCAATTCAAAATTAAATTCCCTGTAAGTGGTTTAAACATAAAAAGTAATTGGGAATGTATATAAAATAAGAATTATTGCTGCAAGCAAGACAAATACTCTTAATTTTTACTTGTTTTATAGTTAACTCCTGGGTTAATTCTTTGTTGGATGCAAAGATGTCAAACAGAGTTATTTAGTTACATACTTATCAATCAAAACCTTATTGTATCATGTTTTTATTTTTAGTTTTGCAAGTCAATTTAATGCAATATTGTTTGGACATACAGGGTGTCCCAAAAGTTCGAGTCCACCCTAATGTCTCCAAAACCAAAAGAGGCAGAGAAGTAAAATTTCACGTCATCGTACCTTTCATTAATAACGTAATATGTTACTTTTTTCTCTAATGGTTTTTAAATAAAAGGAGAAAATCGTTTCCATAAGACCAATGAGTTAAACAAGAAAACAGATATTCGGGGAGTCTTTCTCTAAATCATTGCTCTTATTTAAAAGTTTTTGTCATTTTATTTAAAAATCGTTAGAGGAAAAGGTAACATATTAGGTATTTTTGGAAACAGAATAAAAAGCTCTATTCAAACTTTCGAAAATATGCAGGGTATATGAATTATAAAAAGTATTGTCTCCGCTCTAGCTCCACCACTTAATGAACGGCGGGACAATTAGCATCCAAAAAGATACTTTTTTTGTAAACCATCTAATTGTGTGAAATTTTACTTTTCTGTCTCTTTTGGTTCTGGAGATATTAGGGTGGACTCGGATTTTTAGGACACCCTGTATATATATATATATATATATATATATATATATACAGGGTTGCCCATTTAAAAGGGTTCACCTGGATTTTTTCAAAAATTGTTCAGAATTGGAAGAAACATATCAATTTTGTTTGTAAACGGGACACTTTTTGGCTACCTATCTTGAAATTTTTATAGCACGCATCCCCTTCCAGGGGTAAACTTTACCCCTATAGTTTGAATAGGGAAAGTGGGTCGAGTGATACCTTGTGAAGGTCTCCTGAACGTCTTGACAATCGTGTAAAAATTTTGAAAATCTATCAATTAGTTTTTGAGATATAGCCAAAAGTTGTCAATAAAATTGATGTGTTTCAGCATTTTCTCCAATTCTTTAATATTTGTATAGGGTTGGAGCATTAACACCCAAATCATAATCAATCTTTAAAAAAAATATTTGATATGTTGTCATATGTATAGCCGGTGGCTGTTAAATCTCAAAGTAAAATCATGACATGTCCAATTTTTTTTGAAACCAGCCAGTATATATGACAAATTGATGGCTTGACAAATTTAAAGTATGTGAGTAAAAGGGGGGGGGAGGTAGAAATATGAAAAACTGCATCAGAACAGATACATTTATTTACAATACCACATTTTTTCACACTATGGTACACACAAACACCTTTGTTTTGAAAAAATGGGGTTTCAATACATACACTATGGATGGAGAAATGACAAAATTCAAAGTAAAATGATTTATTCAATGTGACAGTCACAATTACTGATGACTGAATAATATCAACTTATTCAATATGTTTCTTATATTTTTACCTTGCACTGTACATAGCAGTGAATTTTTTTGATTATTCTAACATAACAGGCAACAATATTTTTAATTAAAATGAATGAGTGATTGGGTTCCAGAGGTGGAGTTTCCAAAAAGTAGTCATTTCAAGTCCTTATTTCCTCACAAGAGAAATATCAACAGCCTCTTCAGACTTGCCAGATTTGCTGGGAACTGACAATATGACAGTTGAATCAATCACCCTGCAGTTTCCTCCCTCACCAGCTACTCTTGTATGCAGCAGTAATCGTCTAAGAGCATATTTGAATTGAAGCGATGTTGGGTTGTTGTTTCATTCATTTTGGGATCTTAAGTGAATAAATATCCTTATAAATAACAAAAACTCAATATATATAAGAGGTATAAGTTGCAAAAATGAATTTTTCAAATTAAAAAAAAAAAGAAGTTAAGGCCGTCTCACATAAACTTGCATCGGGTCACATAACGCCTAGTGTCGCATCTCAATCACTGAACTGTAGAGATTTTATGCTATGTGTTATATACCTTATGCAATTTTGTGTGTGAAGGCGTTACCATGTGATTTTAGAAATTTTACATTAACCAACCTGTAGCTATGTGTTTATAAATAATTAAAAAAAAATAAAATAAAAAAACACAGAAACTTTCCAGCTTAAAAATAAGGTAATTATTTAGTAAGTATATGATTTTCTGCCATTTTTGATTTTTTATGAAAATTTTTTTTGGAGGCACCTACTAGGGTATTTATATATAAATTCTTTAATTTGATCTGATTATAGTCAATTGCTCGTTTTTATCCATTCTGTTGAACATTGTTTATCAAGCAGGATTAATATAAAGTATAAGTAGTTCATAATTGGAATAGTGTTTGTTCTAATTTTAGTCCTAAGAAATAGCCACTGTTCATCTTTGTCAGCCTCATATGAATGCCCCTGATATAAATCAAATCAAATATTTTATTTTGCCAAATGAAAACTTACACTAAAGTAACGATAAATAATTATAATATTATGACAATAATGGACCATCTCTCGATTATGAAACCGCTAACACTAAATATGAATGCCTGGACTCTTCAAACAACAAAAACAGACAAAAATTAAGAAAAATAAGCCAAAACAATTGAAAGACAACATCATTTCAGATTCAGACCAACAGCAAAAGCACATTTTTGTTTTGGCAAGTAATAGTCATAATAAGGCCTGTTTGAAATAGAGTAATTAAACAAACCAGTCAAGTGAGATGGAAATAAAGGACTTGCATGCAATCTTTGTTTCATTGCAAATACAAAGCAAAATCACTCTATGGGCACTCCCAACAGCTAGTACTTTTTAACTAAGCCAATCTATATCCTCTGAAAATTTTACAAAAAAGCTTTATCCGTTGACAATTAACCATATTAAACTTAAATCAAGTGTACTGCTTTAACATATGTAAATTCATAAAAACACTCTAAACATAACATTGACATAACCAAAAATTATAACTCAACCAAATATTTTCTACCAAGAGTAAATTTATCTGCCTCCCAACGAATGTTTTTCTATCTAGGCCCAAAGATTTACAATGAATTGCCTGCTACTATTAAAACACAGTCACTAAAACTTTTTCTTAAGAATCTAAAAATATACAAAATTTCAACACTAATATATTATCAAGGCCCTTTACTGTGCCGCTTACTGACTAAAACTTTGTTTATTAATTTGTTAAATAAATGTTTAAACTAAAGATAGGTATGTAAGTCTGACAATATAGATTAATAGTTTAAAGTTAAGTAGGTAATTAATACTTTTCGATTTGTAACTATAGATAATGTACCTGATTCCGAAAATGTCATTTGCTTACCTTTTTATATCTTTACTATATATAACATATATTTTATTTGATTTTAGTATTTACCTGAATAGGTTTATCTTGTTTACTTTCTTTTGTTTATCAAAAGCGTCACAGGATTTAGTTCCTCTGCTCAGCATATGCAAAAGAAATGCAATAAATAGATTTAGTTGAAGATTTACTCTTAATAAATTGTACTGTATATTTGAAATTTTGTGTTGAAATAAATTACAAACTTTCTAAAATACACTAAAATTAGAACAAACACTGTGACTATGAAGGATACTTTTGGCTACACCACTATACTTACTTTTAAATCATTCCTCTGTCAAAATCAAAGAAAATGACATTGGTTGGTTGCGGATGCGGCAACTTCCAGTCGCCCGATCTGTGCTGTGATTCAAAATGGATGACCCCATGGGGTCCTCCGATTTTAGGATGCGCAGTCGTCTTTGCCCATTCTTAACCCATTATATTTCTATGGTGTATTTTGACGAGACACCATGGCCAGTAGGTATATACGAATTTTAATTAATTCTTTAGATATTAACTGAGGTCTCGGCAGCACAGTACAAAGTTGTTTTAAAATACACCTTGCACAAAGATATTATAATTTTAGATTTAAAATATATAAATAAGCTACAAAACTACGCCTATAACCAAGCTAAAATGGCACAATCGCTTACCTTTAAAATAATAATTCTAGGTAGAAATATTCTGTTTTTTTTTCATATCACGCATTGTGCTGGTCCTCAAAAAGAATTTATATACTTTTTTTTTAATAGTCAAAATAAAAGTCAAAAATCACAAAAAACCACCAAATCCCGTTAAAAACACTGCTGAGTCAGCTGTGAACGAAAAAGACTTGTCATAATTTATTCGTTGCCGGTTTGTATTTTTTTTTAATTAATTACTTTTTTTTAATTATAGTAATTACTCAAAATAGAAAATTTAGTTATTCGTCTGAGGCTAATTACCTTGTATAAAAATGCATAACATAGTAAATATAATTAAAAAAGCAATTCAAAAACTGTGTTTAGTTTTGTTCTTACAAAATCCCGCGGCGAATAGGCAACTGTGCATTTTATGGGAAAATGAACCATATGGATGGTTGATCGGGGTAGTAGTGTTTACTGTCATATCTCGTTTTATTTTTTAATCTGAGTGTTCTGGTATTTTCTTAAATATTTTGACACGATTTCTTTTTGGTAAACTCTTTTTATGCCTTCATATTACATACATATTCTGCAATATCGGGTTTTTTAAGTAAGATCAAATCCAAAATCTCGCACATTGTATCTTAAAAAAGATAAGTTTATTCTTATTTTGACCTCCCCATCTCCCATTAAATAACATTGTAAAATGCATAAATTATTATACCTTGCTAAAGCAGGCGCGCAGATTGAATATGCAAAAATTTAATTAATAGAGAAAACTTTCAGATCTGGAAATTTTTACTACTAATTTATCACTTTTTAAAATAAAAAGTGTAATACCTAATAAAAACTTGGTTAAATTGATTGTTTTTCTTTTTGGTCTGGATATCTTCGAGGGAGGTGTAGTGGTCTTTTTCGTCATTGCTTAGGGGTCTACATAAAAAATAAAATTTTTGTGGGAGATAATAAAAAAACCATGTACTCTGCCACTTTGTGCATATCCCATATTTTTTTTCTTTTACAATTACTTGACATTTTTAGGTAAGTATTTCTCTACTGGAACTGGTTTTAGTTATCAAAAGTTCTGTACTTGTAGACCCCGCCGACAATTAGCAAAAAATTCACTTTAGTAAAGTCAGCACTATTTTGCCCATCTCCTCAGTAAAATGCTTTTATATCGAGTTCATATTCAGCCTTTCACTTTCAGCAGTAATCACCAAAATTCATCATCAAAAATTATTACTCAAATTTCGCTTAGAAGTAATAATATAGTTGATAAATGGCCGTATTTTACAGCGAATTTTAATCAGACGTAAAGATTATGCTTTGACAAGTTCAAGTATATAAAGCTGATTAGTCGTAAAACAATAATACATCACAGCAAAAACATTTCATATAAAAATATGGCCAAGCAAGTTAGATCAAATTTGGCTAGCACACATTTAAAAATAAAATGATCTTAAGTTTAATATTTTGAAATTGTTGAAAATTCAGAAAATGTTTTCATCAAATTGAAGTTTTTTTTAAAGAAGTAATGTGGAAAAATTAACAAATTAAAAACAGCGAATATCTTCTGGGGTTCTTTACCGATTTCAATAAGAAATGCCTTAATTATGTTCTATAGTGGGGCGTCAAAAAATACAAAAATACCCAACCTTTTTAAGTTCAACTTTTATCAAATGTTTATTTTTGATTCTTACTACTCGATAAAACAAACCGACCAATGATTTTTTTAGTCCACCATACCTTAGAAAAAAAAATTGGTGCTAGAAAGCACGGATAGTTCAGTATACAATCAATTATTTTATGTTGAAAGGAAATGAAAATATCTCGAAAACTGTAGTTTTGAAAGATTTGAACCTTATAACAACATTTTTGGGTAATATTTACGAAAAACAAAATCTGAAAAACGCATATCAATAGCTGCTTTACTTCTAAAGTTACGATTTTTTGTTATATATTGTAAAGTTTTTTCAAATAACTCGGAAACTAAAGCTCCTACGAATTTGGACTTTATAACAAAATTTGTAGTCCATATTCATGGAAACTTAAATCTGAAAACCGTATATCGCTACTTGCTTTTATTCCAAAGTAACAATTTTTTGAAATATTTTATCCCCCTTTTCCCCCCACCACCCTACCCAAAAGTTAATTAGTTCATGGTCAGCCGATAGACGATTTTACCAAATTTCGTCAAAATCGATTAACGCGTTGAGTTATCGTGTATACAGACAGACAATTTTTTTTTTGCCGATTAAGGTGTTTTGGAACCTTAGTAACTCATTTTTATAAAATTAAGAAAAGTCAAAATTTCACGATTTTAATAGTCCCCCATACCATATTGGTATGGTGGACTAAAAAGTTGTCTGTCAGTCTGTTGTCTGTATACACGATAACTCAAAAACGCCTTATTCGATTTTAACGAAATTTGGTACAAAAATCCTCTATCGCCTGACCATGAACTGATTTAACTTTTGGGTAGGGTGGTGGGGGGGGGTTGAATGGGAAAAAAAAGGAGAATAAAATATTTTAAAAAATTGTAACTTTGGAACAAAAGCAAGTAGCGATATACGGTTTTCAGATTTAAGTTTTCATGAATATGGATGGACAACAAATTTTGTTATAAACTCCAAATTCGTGGGAGCTTCAGTTTACGAGTTATTTGAAAAAACGTTAAAATATATTTAAAAAAATCATAACTTTAGAAGTAAAGCAGCTATTGATATGCGGTTTTCAGATTTTGGTTTTAGTAAATATTACCCAAAAATTTTGTTATAAGATTCATATCTTTCAAAGCTACAGTTTTCGAGATATTTTCATTTCATTTAAACACAAAATAATTGATTGTATGGTGGACTATCCGTGCTCTCGAGCACCAATTTTTTTTATTTCGTTTTGGGATGAAACTCGTAGGGGCGTTGGACATTTTTTTCCAAATTCTACAGAGTAAAAGTACAAAGAAAATAAATTGACAATAGGTATTTTAATTTTTTTAAATACCCTTGTATTTTTCGTATTTATTATACACAAAAAATATTTTTCTACTTGTTTTGGGGGGGAAGTTGTGCACATCTACTTTACTCCACAAAAATAATTATTACCATTTGCTAAAACACTCAACAGAAGTAAGAAAATTTTACAGATACCACCACCACTATAAATAAATGAATATAAACAATTAAAATAATCTTTCCTCATCTTTTGTCCCCAGTACACCCATCTCATTTCCCCTTTGAATAAATAAATAAATTAAATGTTTATTCAAAAAAAGAAAAACTTTCTAATAACATTGCAAATATTTGTTTTTTAGCATACATTGAATCAACATGAAAAGAAACCCCACAAAACCCTCAAGTTGTGCGCGGGAATGAATTCCTATGTTTCCCCAACTTTGTATTTTTGTTTTTTAATTAACTTTTTTATATAATTTTTTTCTTTTAATTTATTTTTCATTAATTTAGTATATAAATATTTAAAAATAATTTTTAAATTCCTAGTACCTATAAAAGCTTACTAATTTTAATTCAACTTTTGTTCTTAAAGTTTAACTTATGCTTCTTTGGATTAGCCAGTCAACTTCTTTGGGATTTTCGATAGACTTGTTTAGCATCATTTTAATTTTGTCCAAAATTTTTTTACAAATAGGCCCTTTTCCTTTTAATGTTTACATATTAGGACACAAATTTTTTGTTAATTAAAAGTAACTTGAACTTGAACCCATACCTATGAATATATACTTTGGTGGTGTTACTAAATATCTATATATAAATAAAGAACAAGGTACTAATAATACATAATTTATTTGTATTTAACACAACCTTCAGTACGTATTTTGTTTCTATAGAACATTACTTACCTTCAGTGTGTATTTTTGTCACTTTGGCAGTGTAGGATTTTTACCCACATGTTCTTACTTTTTAGTTACACTTTTGAATTTTTCTAAAATTTTTGTTAGGACCCTTCACCACACCACCAAAGCAACAATATGAACTTTTATCTTTTATGAACCCATCTATAAAACAAACATATTAAGATCTTTATTACCAGCTCATTTTTTTTAATTTTTCGATTTTATGTACTAATTTAGTCTTACCTTCCAAAAAATTTTATACTCGATAATCGAGATATTTCTACATAAAAGAGGGGGGAAGGGTGTGTGCCTTGGCGTCAAGCTACACTCCTCGTGCTTAGGAGATAGATTTAACAAAAGTTCTTATGTCATAATTTTGTACTAGTAGTAGATCCGGATTTCGCACTTGTGGTGCTGATCAGTACGGTGCTAGGAATTAGGAGATGAAATAATAAATATTTTTTTTTGTTTACATGGGGTGTGTAGTAGTGTAGGTGCACCCCCCTCTGCTTAGGAAATTTGCTACCAATTCTGTACTAATTGTCTCCTTTTAAAAAATTTCCCACTCCCAGGAAAACTTGATTTTTTTTTTGGTTTATACTTGATCAACAACACAATGATCAAAATTTAAAAATCCCGAAACATGTCGATTTTGTTTCAAGAGGTGAGCACGCCCAAATTTTAAATGAAGAAAGTCGGTCAGGTGATACTTATTTTAAATACTTTTCCAAACATATTTAAATCTAGCAATTAGTTTTAAGATATTTACTTTTTAAGCTGCATGGACCAATACATGGGATACTAAATTATTTTTTTTTTTGAGAAATCCTGGGAAACATCGACTTGGTGACTTTGTCTTCATTAATAGAAGATTTTATCATGGCATTTATTCTTCTAGGATACACTTTTACAAGGGGTAAAATTTATCTATAAAATTTAAACCTATTTTTAAAGTGAATACCTCGAAAACTAATAGCTACATTTTTAAAATGTTAACATGTTTTTAAAGGCATTTAAAAGACCTTTAAAATAACCTCCATAAACCTCAAAAAATCCAAATTTTATTTATTCTAGGATTGCTTTTTATGTGCTAATTTCGTCCCCTTTCAAAAACTTTTCTGCTCTTTTAGTTTTTGAGAAAATTGGAAAAAAAGGTGGTCCCGCTAGCTTTATATAAATCTAGCAGGCCCACCCAGACTGATGTGCAGATTTTTAGAAGTGATGGTTAACTCGTGTGTTTCGGACTTCCATTGTCTATAATTTATTTATACCGGAATAATGTTGCTGTCTCTTGTTTGACATAGGAATTCTATGTGCGTGTCTTCTGTGGTATCTTAATTAAAGTTTTCTCGTAGACCCGAAAAAGATCGCTGATAGCGGATCCGTACCGGGATTCCAACGTTTGTTGGAAACTTTAGTTAAAGAGTTCACCGGATTCTAGATGATGCCAGTAAAGCACTCATACGATCCCAAATCAGCTTTCATCGCTGAAACAAGTTCTTACTGACAGAAGAACTGGGACAATGGTTTCAGGAGATTCGAGAATACACTCTAGAGGAAGATTATCAACCGATTCTGGAGAAAAGCACACGAACCTGCAACCATCTACGACAGACTTGGCAAGCGAAGCATCAAAGGAAACTCGCCCATCAACATCCACAAAGCCAATCGACCACCGATACTGTAAGAACCATCATTAATGCATCAAAGAAGACATTGACACCCATAGAAGAAAACTTACTTGCCAAAGGACTTAGCTTTTCCATCGCTCCTAAGAAGATACTCACTCATCACCGCCATAGAAAGACAAGACGCCAACGAGTTCAGACATCAAGTAAGGACCATTATTGACAAACCTATTAAGCATACCTCTAACATAAGCAAGACAGAGGAAATCGCGCTGAAGAATCTTCAAAAGGAGAAATCAGTTAAAATCTTACCGGCAGATAAAGGCAATGCAACAGTTATTTTGGACACGGAAACCTATGCCCAGAAAGTTGAAGAGGTACTTGCCAAAGGAAACTATAAACTTCTCTCAAAAGACCCGACGCAATCAATCGAAAGTACAGTTTATAGAACTTTAAAAAAGTATTCCAGATATATTCCGGACAACACAAGGTCTCAACTTACATCACATTATAGCAAGCCTTCTCATCTATACGGACTCCCCAAAATTCACAAAGATGCAATGCCCTTACGCCCAATCACAAGTTCCAGAAATTCTCCAACAAGCAATCTGTCTAAATTCCTTTTAAAAATTATTCAACCTCTTGCAGGCAAGATCGCTTCATTTGAAGAAAATTCCAACCATTTTGTTAATATTCTTAAATCTTTTGTTTTAGGACCCGATGAGAAAATTTGTCAGTTTTGATGTCGAAAGTCTATACACCAATGTCCCGATAAAGAAATTGCTAGATATTATTAGACAGAGACTGGTTGATGACGAATCCCTTCATGAACGTATCAGCCTGCCGCGGGAGGGAGTGATGGAGTTGTTGGAGTGCTGTCTACATAACTTTTACTTTCACGTGAAAGATAGGTTTTCTGCTCAGGATGACGGTCTACCAATGGGTTCATCGCTTTCGCCAGTGGTGGCCATTATTTACATAGGAGTGGTTCGAATCACACGCGGTTGATACCGCAAATATAAACCTAAGCTCTGGCTAAGATATGTTGATAATACTTTGGCGACCCACCAAACCCAAAAACCCCAAAAAACCGAAATAAGAAACATTAAGAAGGATCTGCAGCAGAATGGTTACAGCCTTAAACTTATAACATATACTATATCTAAATTTCAGCAAACAGGTCAGAGATTACAAGACCAAAACCAGGCAAATGCATTCCTTACAATTCCAGGAGTATCAGAGAAAATTCGAAGAGTAGCGAACAACTTTTATATTAAAACAGCTTTTAAAGCTAATAATACAATTCGAAAAAAACAAATTTTGGGCCCATCTCCTTATCTAATTTTTTAAAGTTTAAAATGCGAGGTGCAGCTGCATGTGCAGCCCCACCCCGCACACATTAATAGTAGCACTACCGAATCAAAAAGTATGTGAGAATTACGGGCTAATTACAGGCTAATTATCTGTGGTAAAAAAAATTTGGGCTCATCTTCTTATCTGATTTTTTTAAAGTTTGAAATGCGGTGTGCAGCTGCAAATTTTTGCAGTAGATAATTAGCCCGTAATTCCTACATTAAAAAAAAATTGAATTTTCAAATGCGGGGTCTAGCTGCATGGACCTACTTAAAAGCCTTCTTAGTAAAACAAAACCGGAGAACAAACAAAATAAGGAATGCATTTACCAAGTTCCTTGTGAGTGTGGTGAATCATACATAGGTGAGACAAAAAGACCACTATCTCTTAGGCTTAAAGAACATCAGACGAATACCCAAAGATGTGAAACAACGAAATCAGGAATCGCCGAACACGCATGGTCAAAACAACACCGAATGAAGTGGACAGAAGCAAAGGTTTTGCACAAGGAGTCATATTGGAAGAAACGAAAATTCCTTAAAACTGCCTTTGTTGGGCAGAATCAAGGTGTTTTCAGTAAACCAAGTGTTGAAATTCCAAATATTTGGAAGCCCCTCCTTGGGCGGAGCCAACTTTTTAAACTTCACGGTTGAGTGATTTCCCATAGTATATAAGTACTACAGTTAATTTTAAGACGTGTCTTTATGGCAAATCTCTAAAATAGAGTACAGTGGCGCACATAAAATTTTGGTTGGCGGTTTTAAAAATGGAGAAATTTCAAAATCATGCGCCATTTTAGTAGTCTGAAGTTTTAGCTTTACGCAGAAACTAAAATCACAAAAATCAAACTAACGGTAACAAAACTACAGCCGAAAAAAAAATTAAAAAATAGGTAAATCTTCTTTAGCTTCTAAAATCCTGTCTGTAATTATTCATAAAAATAGCAACTTTAACCCTAATAATAAAAATCTAATTACTGTTCCAATACGGGAAAAGCTTTTTGAACGACAAAGTCAGCATAACAGTTTTTTAGACCAAATGGCACCAGAAATAGTGATAGAATAACAATTTAGTCCTGTAGCCTGTGTTAAAAATCATGGGTCCCATGTGCACATATGTTTAGACGCATTGTGGTATACTTTTTTTTGTAGCAAATGCTTCCACAATTAATAGTTTCCATGTTGGAGTAATGACATTTTGTGCAAAGGGTGTCTATGACGTCATCAAAGATGGCCGTCAGTTTAACCACAAATTAATGGTGTTGAAATGGTTTTAGGCAGTAACTCCGCACTCGTATAATCTAGAGACACGAATCTTGGCACAGCTTTATTAGATACATTGAAAACAAAGTATATGAAGCTTCAAAATAATGAGTCATATTGTTAAATCCAGAGTCGCACAAATCCAGGAATATTTTTTAAAAAATTTTGGGACACATTATTTTAAACCTTTCTGACTGACAGCCGCTTTGACATATGTCAACATTATTTACGTTTTTGCAATTAACATTAATTCCTAATTTAAGAATTTTCATGGTGGACTTGTGAGATATTATGCAAAGAGTATCTATAGCGTCATTTAATTTAAATAAATTAATAATTTAATTAATTAAATTAATAATAATTTAAATAAAGTATATGTATTTTGTAATAATTTTTTTCAATTTTTTACTAAGACACTCACTGAATTTCAAGATAAAGAAATTATGGGTTCCATATGAAAGAAAAATAAAACGGTGTTCAAACGTGTAAAAAAATAGTAGCTTTTTGAAGTAAAACACATAAGAGTCAAAGTTAAATGCTATAATATAGGAAAAAATAATATTTTATAAGTAATACATGCTTCTCTATATTTCAAATAATTTAAATATTTTTTAAAATTATTTTTATTTCCAAAATTTGGGTCAAATCTGACATTTCCTTTGTTATTTAAAGGTGGTAGACAATGTTGAACTTGAGAGTAAATTAGAGTTTCAAACTTCCATTGTCTTTATTTTGGTTGATTCCACGAAAACCGTACTTTTTGGCAAAACCAAATTGGACGTCTACAAGTTATAAGAACTATGGAAAATAAAATATTTTGTGTGAAAACTTGCGTAGTTTCCTTTGTTTTTACAATACAATTTTTTTTAAGTTAAGTAATATATAGATCTTCTAAAATCCTGTCTGTAATTATTTATAAAAATAGCAACTTTAACCCTAATAATAAAAATCTAATTACTGTTCCAATACAGGAAAAGCTTTTTGAACGACGAAGTCAGCATAACAGTTTTTTAGATCAAATGGCACCAGAAATAGTGATAGAATAACAATTTAGTCCTGTAGCCTGTGTTAAAAATCATGGGTCCCATGTGCACATATGTTTAGACGCATTGTGGTATACTTTTTTTGTAGCAAATGCTTCCACAATTAATAGTTTCCATGTTGGAGTAATGACATTTTGTGCAAAGGGTGTCTATGACGTCATCAAAGATGGCCGTCAGTTTAACCACAAATTAATGGTGTTGAAATGGTTTTAGGCAGTAACTCCGCACTCGTATAATCTAGAGACACGAAACTTGGCACAGCTTTATTAGATACATTGGAAACAAAGTATATGAAGCTTCAAAATAATGAGTCATATTGTTAAATCCAGAGTCGCACAAATCCAGGAAATATTTTTTAAAAAATTTTGGGACGCATTATTTTAAACCTTTCTGACTGACAGCCGCTTTGACATATGTCAACATTATTTACGTTTTTACAATTAACATTAATTCCTAATTTAAGAATTTTCATGGTGGACTTGTGAGATATTATGCAAAGAGTATCTATAGCGTCATTTAATTTAAATAAATTAATAATTTAATTAATTAAATTAATAATAATTTAAATAAAGTATATGTATTTTGTAATAATTTTTTTCAATTTTTTACTAAGACACTCACTGAATTTCAAGATAAAGAAATGATGGGTTCCATATGAAAGAAAAATAAAACGGTGTTCAAACGTGTAAAAAAATAGTAGCTTTTTGAAGTAAAACACATAAGAGTCAAAGTTAAATACTATAATATAGGAAAAAATAATATTTTATAAGTAATACATGCTTCTCTATATTTCAAATAATTTAAATATTTTTTAAAATTATTTTTATTTCCAAAATTTGGGTCAAATCTGACATTTCCTTTGTTATTTAAAGGTGGTAGACAATGTTGAACTTGAGAGTAAATTAGAGTTTCAAACTTCCATTGTCTTTATTTTGGTTGATTCCACGAAAACCGTACTTTTTGGCAAAACCAAATTGGACGTCTACAAGTTATAAGAACTATGGAAAATAAAATATTTTGTGTGAAAACTTGCGTAGTTTCCTTTGTTTTTACAATACTATTTTTTTTAAGTTAAGTAATATAGGAGAAAATTAATTTTAAATACCTAAATTTTCATTCCCGTGTCTATAACTGCAATTGGTCTTTAGCTTTCACTACAATTTTCTTCTAACAAAATGTCTCTAAAAATTTAAATTTTCTCAAAAACGAAGTATAGAAATAAATCTTTCAAATTTTATTTTTTAATTTTGTAGGAGAAAATATCAGGTTAATTTAAAAACTTAAAGTAAGCTTCATTCCCATGTGTTATTCAATATTGCGATGTAAACAGGGTAAGACACGAGCAGGCGCAAACTTTTCTGGTGCAGTTGCTGAGCTCCAACTTTAATCAGTAGCTCTCGTTGCCAGATCTAGTGAAATTTCACTGGATCTAGTGATTTTTTGTAACTTAGTGATTTAGTGAAAACTTTTATTAAAATGCCATATTCTAGTGATTTTTTTCACATTAGTACTTACATACAAATTTTACTATTTTTTATATTTTGATCTTTTTATTTCTTTATTTTAAATTAATCCTAAAAGGTTGCTTTAAACTTAACAAAAATACAATATAAAAATCCTGCAAATTATGTTCCAATAGATAAACTGTATCTAGGTCCTAAAGTAGCTGTAGCTTAATTTAGAAGCATATAAACTACACCAATCCAGGCTCCACTGGTTTCGCCTAAAATGTCTAAATCATTTTATTGAAGCTGTAGATCAAATTTATAAACGATTCCCTTTTGATTTACAAGAAATAAAAAAATGATATTACGCTTTGACAAAATGTGAAAAGTGTTAAAAAAAAAGAGGGAAACCATACTCCAAACTTATAAAATTAGTAAATTTTTTATTTACTTTGCCACACAATAGTGCTTGGGTTGAAAGAAATTTTAGTGTTAAGTTTTATGTCAAAAAAAAACTTATGATTATTATATACCCAACGAAATGGTACATAATCATAACAGCAACATGTATCTTTAATATGTATGTGGTATATTTGTCTGTTTATTATTATTATTTTTGGAATTTATCTAATTTTTTTGTGATGAAAGAAAATAAAAATATGCATTTAATATGTACTTCGATGTATTCAATTAATCACCCCCCCCCCTCACGTTAACAAAAGTTTTGTAAGAGCCAGCAAAGCAAATATAAGTCTAGTGAAATTCTAGTGATTTTTTAAAACTCTATCTAGTGAATTCTTAAATTTTGATCTGGCAACACTGCTCTCAATCATTGGTAGTGAGCAGGCTTATTTGTGGGCCGCAATATAAAATTTTTTGACACATCTGGACAGGCTTGTAACACCTTAAATTTTCATTCGCATGGCAAGCATTCTTTTTATAATAAATTCTTTTTTAAAAGCCATTTTATTTTATTTTATTTCTGACATGCTGCTTCTTTTGCATGGTACATTTTTTCCAATATTCTTTAACAATTAAGAACTCGAACTTCAAAAAAAAAAGGAAAAATTCGCATTCCCGTGTCTTTTGATTTGGTTTGTCGCAAAAGCAAGTTTAGGTCTTGAAATCCCTGACACTGCAGCTTCTTAGCTTATTGTATATCTTGCTGTGTGCCTTCCTAACCTAAGAGGTTTGACGACCTCGCGAGGAACAGCAGCCCCTTTATTAGGTTTCTCTGGCAGTTAGCTTCTCTAGAGGGGTCGTCCTCCAGGAGGTTTTGTGTTCTGCAGAAGACTTTACTGTCTTAGTAATGACAAGGGAATGATACTTTCTATTTTTTTTTTGACCTTACCAACGAAAAAGTCTAAAGAAGATATATTGGAGCAATTAATTTTGCATTTTATTTTTCACCAAGAAAAATATGTTCCTAGAAGTTATATAAAAAATGTTCTTAGGATTAGAAGTTTTGTTTCCTTTTTATTTAAAAAAATATGTTCTTAGACTTATTCTGCTTTGCTTTTATGAAGAAGAAGACTTTTACAATTTTTCTGTTTTGTTTTTTACTTTTAAATATATATATATATATATATATTGTATAAAACAAGAGTTATTTTTCATTCACATGTTTAGGCTTTCATTCCTGTGTCCAGCCTATTTGCAAAAATTGTATTATGTCCAAAAATAAATAAGAATAAAGGTGTTGACTGACCAAGTAAGACTAAGAATAACCTTACCAACCAAACAAACATGTTTTTATTTTAATTTGACAGATTTTTTTCGCCAAAAAAAACCTATATATTTATTGTAAGAAATTTTTTTAAAATGTAAATTTTTCGATAAACCCTTAATGCTTGTTTTTACTTTGTTATTGTTATTTGAACTTTTATATGCAAAAATGTTTTTCTGTCACAAAGTTATTAAAAGAAATACTTCATCGGTGTTGTTAAAAAGCTAATATTATGTTGTTGATGTGAATATTTATTTACAATTCCAAATAATTTTTTCAGTTTTATTCAAGGTTGGGCCTGATAGAATTATGTAAAGCTACCAGGCCAACGCCATTTAAAAAAAAGAAATAAGTAAAAAAATCACAAATGGAAATTTCAACAAATCTTAACCTAGTGAAAACACCCCCCACTTCACCTTTTAAAATTTTTTGTGCTCTTTGAGTTTTTGATATAATTAAAAAAAAAAGTTAAAAATATCCGGTAAATATCTCAGAATTATGTGCTTTTTATGTGCTCTAGAAAATATTAAAAAATATCAAAAAATGTTATGGGCTCGCTAGCTTTATATAAACTTGAGATAAACCTAGCAAGCCCAACCTTAAATAAAAGTTAAAAATATCCGTTAAATATCTCAGAATTATGTACTTTTTATGTGCTCCATGAAAATATAAAAAAGATCAAATTTTTTAACTTATTTAAAAAAGCTGTGGGCTCGCTAGCTTTATATAAACCTAGAAGGTCCAGCCTTAAATAAAGGTTGACAATATCCCTTAAATATCTCAGAATTTACTATGTTTATACCGCGGATTAATTAATTTTGCCTTAATCTAATTAAGATTTAAGATAATCCAATCCATCACTTTTCTAGGATTGACTTATATATCTTTCAACTTTAAATACACGGCATAAACAGTTAAATCGGATTTAACGGCTTTCTAGGGCTAGTAGTGACAGCTAGCCTCGCCCAGCTGATATTTTTTAAGGTCATAAGTTGTTTTTTTTTTAAATTTTTGTTTTAAATAAAAATAAACGCTTGTCTGATTAATCGGGCAGTTAATCCCCGGTATATAAGTAATTATGTGCTCCATGGAAATAAAAAAAAAACTAAAGATTTTTTAAATCACTAAAAAAGTAAAAAATCTTTAATTTTTTCCTATTTTCATGGGGCACATAATTCTGAGATATTTAATGAATATTTTTAACCTTTATTTAAGGTTAGGGCTGCTAGGTTTATATAAAGCTAGAGAGTCCACCATTTTTTTAATTTTCTCAAAAACTCAAAGAGCACAAATTTTTTAAAAGGAGAAAAAATTAGCACATAATTCTAGAATTATTAAAATTTGGATTTATGAAGTGGGCTTGCTAGGTTTATGGAGGTGCGCAAAAGAGGCATTTTTTGATACCGCCTGTATTCTGTCTGTTTGTCTGTTGTCATTATAACTAAAAAGTTCAAAACTAATCCTTTTTGGGGTAAAATAAGGGGTTGTTGTTTTGAAAAATTCTTTACTCTATGGTTACAAAATATGCTATTAATTGAATATTTTAATTAGCTACTGTTTTTTTATTTGTCCAGTGGAATAAATTGGTGGCACAAGAAAAATTCTGTAAATAATTGTTTGTTAATTTTTTTCTTATTTTCATGGAGCACATATATTTAATGGATATTTTTAACCTGTATTTAAGGTTGGGCCTGCCAAGTTTATATAAGGCTAGCGAGCCCAAACCATTTTTTTTTTAAATAACTAAAAAAGTTAAAATTTTAATTTATTCTTCTATTTTCATGAAGCACAAAAAATTATAATTCTGAGATATTTGATGGATATTTTTAAGCCTTATTTAAGGTTAACCCTACTATGTTTATGTAAAGCTAGCAGGCCCACACTATTTTTTTGGAAAAAATAACTAAAACAGTTAAAAATCTTAATTTTTCTCTTCTTATGGACCATAATAGTCATCCGGCTTAGGTCCCCAATTGTTCATTTTGTGCAGAAAGCATGAAATTAGGCACACATATTCTTTAGACAATTCTTTAAAATTTTGGTTGAGGAAATCGATGATCGGATGTATAGGAGCCAAGATGGCGGCGATTTTTTCAAAATGGACGTTTATTTTTAAAAAACATTGTAGGTTCGCCATCAAAACAAGATTATAATCGAATTCATATAATTCAATAGAGGGGAATTGAAAAAAAATGGTTACATTGACGTATGACCTTCATAGTTTTTGAAAAGTGACATTTTATTTTTAGAAAATGCGTTTTGAGAATTATTTTTTGATAATTTTTCATAATTCAGTAAGCCGCGACAGGTCTTTTGTTTTAATTTTATAATTTAGCAAGAACATCAAAATAACTTTTCTAATAGACTTTTTGCTTACAGGGTGATTGGTTTAGTTATACCAGGTCAGTCAAAGTAAGATTTTTAAAAATAGCTACATTATCATCTGTATCTTTTTTAGTTTTTGAGGAAAAAATGTCAAATTTAGCACAATTATTACAATCGTCAAGGTAAACTGATACTCAAAAAATTTTTGGATAGGTGGCGCTGCAGACGACGTGGCACCCAAATTTCCGATTTTAAATTTGATAAAAGTTCATATTTTTTTAATGGCTTAGATAAGACATGCATATTTAATAAAATAATCGATTATGTATAGCTGAAGTGTGTAATTTTTTATAAAAATAAATATAGTTTGATATGATCCTTGGCCGCCTAAATTTTTTTTTGAGTATGTAAAAAAAACAGGTTTTTCAACATTTTCTTTAATTCTTCGTAGCGACCAAAAATTTGGCTCAATATGCATGTTGATGAATTCTGATAAATTACAAGGCCCCAACAAATCTATTCAGATATGAAATTCAAAATTTTATTGGGCCGTTTTTACGCTATAGGCCAATAAAGTTGACCTAACATGTGTTTAGTCACCCCGAATAGTACTCTGATGTACACTATTGTTTGTGGAAAGCACCAAATTTGGTGTGCTTACTTTTTTAACAATTTTTTATGATCGTGGTCAAGAAAATTTATAATCGGATGTACAGAAACCAAGTCGGCGGCGAATTCTTCAAAATGGCGGTCTTAAATTGAAAGTTACCTATCAAGAAGAAATTATGCTTGAATCTATAGAACTTAATCAAGAGATATTTGACAATACTAGTTAAATTGACGTGCACCTTTGATGACCTTGAAAAATTTCATTTTACGTTAAAAAAATACTTTTCCAGAGCCTTTTTTTTAAATGTTTTATAATTCTGAAAATGGCGACTGGGAAAGCTCGCTATTCATTGATTTTGTTATTAAAATTTGGATTTTGTGGGGTGGGCCTGCTAGGTTTATGAAGATTTTAAAATAAGGTGTCATTTGACCCACTTTTGCAATAAAAATTATGGCAATATTACTTTTCATCAAAAAGTAGTGAGGGGTGCCTTGACATTAAGTCTCACTCCATCCTACAAACAAACAAAAATCTAAGGAAGCAATGCTTTTATAAAACTAAAAGTGTGTCCTTTAACATAATTAGTACAAAATTATGACAACAACTTTTATTAAATCTACCTAGTACCCTTCTCCCTTCTTTTAAGTGGGAATAACTGTTATATAAAACTTTTTGAAAGGTGATGAAATTACTACATCATTTTCACAATATCTAAATTGAATTTCATTGAGGTGAATCAGATCCAGTTCCATGGTTTGTATACAAAATCCTTCATTGAATTTCCTGACTTTTCCCAGTTTTTCCTGAGTGTTTGTAAAAAATTCCAGTAATTCTGTGTTCCCTCATTGAATATCTACACCAGTTAGATCATAATAACTTTTTTCAACACATAAAATATAAAATAAGAGCCACTAGCCTCAATATAGCTATATTAGCTTTTATATGAAACGTCCCATGATTAACTTAAAATCCAAGCAAGTATATTTTATTGTTATTGAGAGAATAAAAATATATTTTAGAACACGTAATTTAAAATGAGGGGGTAACAACTGACAGAATATTTTTACATGTATTGCCAGTAATAGCATGTAAATCTGGTAGTAATGCCAAGGAATTTCCCATGTTAATTTATATGGGTAATGCCAACTAATGCCATGAGTGGTGGTAATTATGCAGTATACAGTTTTCTGCCATTTTTGATTTTTTATGAGAAATACTAGGGTCCCTAGGACCCCAAATCCACCTGCACCTGTGTTTTTTTGATTGTTTTGGGTTGGGTTGGAATAGGTTGGGTTGTTCTGTGTTGGATTGGGTTGTTTTAGTAAAAAAATATTATAAAGAACACAAAAAAATTGATAAAAAAAAAATGGATTTGGGGTCCCATAGACCCTAGTAGGTGCCCCCATAAAGAATTTTTCATAAAAAATAAAAAATGGCAGAAAACCATATACTGCATAATTACCCGAGTGGTTTTTTAGATTAAGCAAAAAAGGCCTTTTAAACCCATCAGTTATCGCCATTTTTTTTTAACCCTATTTACCTTTATTATTCTGATAAACCATCTACACAAGGCATTAAAGATGTACTTAGTTGTTCTGAAATATGATGAGAAAAATTAGATTATAAAATTAATTTAATTAATTAAAAATTATCAAGCAATTGCCCTAGACAGACCGGTAGCTCATTATTTTCAGCAGCAGTTTTTAAAACAACCCCAAACAACCATATTGAAAAGTTTCTAAATCAATTTAAGACAAAACACAAAAAAAACATCTCTGGTTTTTCGGAATTTAACTTTTCGACCATGGTGGTAGGGATTGAGAGCCCTGTACACAAATAAAACAACGAATTATTCAATTTAAGTAACGTTCATACAAAGCATAGTCATAGTTTTAGTTCTAATTTTAGTCATAATGCTATCTCTGTCACTGTCTCGTTAAGAAAAAAAACAGTGACAGAGGTAGCGTTATGACTAAAATTAGAACCAAAACTATACGAATGCAATAAAAAAACTACCACAGAAACTTACCTAACTCGAACCACAACTTTGATGTTTTGCATGACCGAATTAATTTTTTTCTTAGCGGATATGTGAGACATTATACTTCTGCGTCTTCTAACGTTCAAGAAATGGTACTTCAAAAGACAGTTCAACAACAGCTATAACTTGTCTAGAATTACCTACAAAAAAAAAATCGTGTTTAAACCTGCTTTATATGAACCTTTTCAATTTTAATTTACCTGCTCAGAGCTGTCCCGAAAAAAGACCAAAAATTGTTGATATCGAGCTATAAAGAAACCTGTTTTTATTTTTATAAAAGACGGTTAAACTTTCAAACAAGCTATTTTGACAGTGTTGAGATCTGACAGATGCAAAAAGTGGTGCGTTCAAAAAATATCCGTAGCAATTATGCGCGATATACCAAACTCGAACTGGTACAATGCCGCTGCTTTTGGGAATTAAGGGCCGCATTCAATGGCCGTTCAACGCCAGTTCAGTGTTTGAACCTGGTTTAAGAAAAAAGGGGAGTTCTTCAACGTTGGTTGAGAACTTAAACGGAATACTTCCGTGCTCTTGCAGTTCAGTATAAAAAACAGTTTCTTTTTGTTTCAAAAGGAGAAATATAAATTTAAAAAAAATGTTTTTATAGTTTAAAAGAGACTTTTGAAAATAAAAAAGTATAATTTAGCCGAAATTTTAGCGTTCCAAAAAAATTTGTTACTTAATGTGTTGTTTGATATTTGTGCCAGTCCAAACTGCTGATGGTTGAGGTGAATTTTTAACTTTTGTAAAATGGACCAACTAACAGATGATGAAGTCTTTGTGGAGGTTATTCTGGTGATTCAGGGAGATATTAGAAAGCGAGGCCAGATTATTTTTTATGGAAGATAGTGAAAGTTACGCTTTACGAAAGAGGAGATGGGGTTTCTCGTTGGTTAAATTGGAGAAAGAATCCAACACCAAACTCAGCAGTAAGTATTTCAATAGACAGTAAATAAAGTTACGCCGTTTTTTCCAGTAAGCCCTTGAGTATAAGCCTGTCAATTTTGTGTAACCTTTTCTGAAACTAGTATAAATTCAGTCAACTGAACTCAGTTCAAATTTTGATTGAACAACCGGAGACTAAAGCTAAACCACGTTCATCCGTAAACCAACTTCACTTGAACCCGTAGTTGAACCTTGATTGAACAATCGGGCCTATTCCTTCATAGTGTCGTTTATAGAATTTAGAAAGTATGGTGGCCTGGGAATACGTTCACATCCTTCGTTTCAACCAATAAGAGGGCTCAGAATCCTCCAAACTTGTAGTGTGCATGCTCAAAACTGACTCGTTTGTCATTTTTCAACAGCGCCCGTTCTCCTGCTCAGCGGCAAGTGTATGAAAGTGTAAGAAGGTTCAGTCCCTGCTCACCGGCAAGTGTAGGAAGGTTCATTCGATACAGGTCAATCCGGTGAGATTCGACTGGAGTTAATCGACGAAATTTCTGTCGGTTCCTTTATTTCATCGCGAGCGTTTGGAGGAAATCTTCTTGCTCAGAATTTAAATCGAGATTTTACGAAGCTTGGTAAATTTTGACAATTTTTTTTAAGGTTAAGTAAGTAGACATTGTGGCGGTTCAAGATTTTTTGTGCTTGTTTATCGAAATCAGTCATTTATACAGAGGATATTTTGTTTATTCTTGCTGTTGAGGTAAAAGTGAACGCGCGAGTCATTTTGATTATACCTGGCGGAGCCGACTGTTCATATTCATCCCGCTCATCCATAAAACAAAGAGGCTTGACAAACTAAATTCAATTTTCGGTTTTTTCTTTTTTTTGTTTAAATAATTGATGGTCAGGGTTATTTTTTGCTTTTATCTGGTATTATAACTTTTTGTGAACAAGTAAACAACATTTATTTTTGGCATGCATGAGTAGAACTTGTAGTAATTAGAAATTAAGATCAATAATTGGTAATCGATTCCGTCAAGAAACCCATCGAATGAGTTGGGGTTAGTTCGAACTCGTCGTTCAGAAGTTAGGTTATGTAGTTGTTATTTTTTCTGTTTTGGAAGCTATTTTTTTGTATTTGTGTTTTGCCAGGGATTTTTGGGAGAGTGATTATTTTATTGTTCCAGAGGCCAGACTTGTTATGAATACTATGTGCAAAAAATCTTATTACAAATTTAAAACTATAAGGTATCTGTTTTTTTAAATTTTTTCATTGATGATGGAGCCTTTTCACTAAAAAATGCATAAATGGGTTGGGTACTTAATTTGGACTAAATAAAGAAAAGAAATGACGAACAAATACAATTTTTATTACAAAAACTTCTGCAAAAATAACATAACCCCATATGTCAACAAACAAAAATCAATAAAGAAAGCAGGCTGATATCTTTGTGTTATCATCAGGTGGGCGGAGCAAAAAAATTACTACATCGTGTTTATTCAAGGGATCGTGGTTTAACACTCCCACAGCGCCTGTCAAAGTTCAAAGTCAAAATTTTAAGCGGTCAAAATTTTTTTATAAGAGGTGCTTTCGAGCTTGTGATTATCTGCGCAAAATGATCATTAGATGGACCTACTCGAAATTTAAATAGCGTATCATTAAAATGTAAAAAAGAAGAATTAAGGTTATGTTGACCATAGCAAAACTATTTTTTTGGTGTTGATCAACGTCGTGTGTTCTTGCGAGGAGCGTTGTTTTTAATTTAACTCTTTTCTTATGGTTTTTTTTTGGTTCCTAGTGATATTTGCAACTTTTTATTATTCTACATCTCTATCTATTTGAATATTTTGTTTATGAAAGATTCTGCTATTTTAATCTCAAACCAGTACCCTCTCCAGATAGGCCGATCAACTCATACCGATTTAGTGTCCTTTTATCCACCTTCGCCGCCATTTTCACTCAAAAGTGACAGATAATCCATTAGTTTTCTGTCAAAATGGCGGCGAAGGTGGATAAAAGGACACTAAAACGATAAGAGCTGATCGGCCTATGTGGAGAGGGTAATGCTCAAACCCTATTAATTAGCTGATTATTCCTTCGTCCTTCCTTCTTCCTTCGCCATAAGAATTAACATGGGCAAGGAACAAGGGCGGGGCCTTAAAGAAGATCTATGAATTTGGCTCTTACGGCTATATGAAATATGTTATACGATAGTTACCTTTCTTTATTTCAAGTTTTTTGTACGCTGAAACTGGAACATTACATTTATAAGTAACGCCGTTGTCCGCGTCAAATACAGGTACTGCTTGGTCCTACCATTTTTGTACAGATTTTATTTAAGAAAAAAATCTAAATATTTTGCGAGAAAATAATGGTCTGTACTTCACAAAGATCCAAGGATCGGTGTTTTTTTGATATTCTCTATGGATCGGTGGGATCAACATTTTTCTCTCTCAATAAGTCACAGAACAGTCTATGAGAGCAGTTATTTTACTCCCGTGATAAAATTTTGGTCACGTGGTTTTTGTGATGTGATCGCCTGCTGCATAAAATTTATAGCTGGATCAGTTGAGGTGTAAAGGGGGAAGAAATTTGCGCTTTATATTTTGATACACCTACGTTCTTTTGACGTTTTATCGCTTTAGCTCTCTTTAGCTCAGACATGCTGACACTTATCAACTGGCCATAATATACTGATTTTTTATGTTTTTTCTTATTTCAAGTTTGTTTTATACAAAAACTCGGGTTTTTAAATATTTTTTAGCTGAATATTTAATTGAAAAACTGCTAATATATATTAATTTGAAAAAAAAGTGGTTGGTAGGCTATTGTCTATTCTTTTAGGAAATGACCTGATTGATTTTGTTTCGAACGCAACCATACCCCGAACGTCAACTCGAACGTAAAATTGGACCTCTGGGCCCTTGGGGTTTCTACGCGAACGCACCCTTGTAGGCTTCCGTGGCTACCTTCCCATTTATTTATTTTTTGATAACCCTAACCTTTTACCTTCCTTGCGAAATTTAAATAAAATATCGCTTAGTTTCATATTTTTTTACTTATCCGTTCTTTTCGCGTTTAGAACTATTGGAGGTAAGTGTCTTTTCTTATCTGTCTAAACTCTGCATGGATTTTACGAATACAAGTATGTATATAATTTTATTATAGCGGGCTTATACATACATTTGATAGTTCTGAAGTCGGTTGTTTGATATGTTATTTAAGGTTGGTTTACGGTTTTCTGCCATTTTTGATTTTTTTATGAAAAATTCTTTATGGGTCCCTAGGACCACAAATCCGCTGGCGCCAGATTTTTTTTTAAGAGAAAAAAGCGTGTCAGGGTTGTAATGTGTTTTTTTGGGTTGGGTTGGGCTGTGTTGGATTGGGTTGTTTTGGTGAAAAAAAAGGTAATTATGCAGTATACAGTTTTCTGCCATTTTTTTTGAAAAATTCTTTACGGGGGCACCTTCTAGGGTCCCCAGGACCCCAAATCCGCCTGCGCCGGATTTTTTTTTTTACGAGAAAAAAGGGTGCTCAGGGGGGGTTGTAATGTGTTTTTTTGATTGTTTTGGGTTGGTTTGAATTAGGTTGGGTTGGACTGTGTTGGTTTGGTTTGTTTTAGTGAAAAAAAATTAAAAAAAACCAAAAAAAATAAAAAAAAACCAACGGGTGCAGACAGATTTGGGGTCCTAGGGACCCTGGAAGGTGCCCCCATAAAGAATTTAAAAAAAAAATCAAAAATGGCAGAAAACTGTATACTGCATAATTACCAAAAAAAATAAAAAAAAAATAAAAAAAAACATCCAGCGCGGGCAGATTTGGGGTCCTTTTTCATAAAAAATCAAAAATGGGAGAAAACTGTATACTGCATAATTACCTTAAGGTTGGAATTTGATATAAAAACTACTACACCTCCAGCACTGTAGCTGTAGTTTCCGGGCAATATACATACAATCAGTTAATAATGTAATTTGGTAATTTAATTCAACATAACATAAGTTAACCTACTTCATGAAAATTTTTGCTGTTATTTGTCAAAAATTTTGTCAGCTACCCAATACCCAATCAAATTCTTCCTGTTTTTGTGTTTGTTTACAACTTGTAAAAATCGTGCATGAGCACTTTTAATTTAACTCATATAACTAGTATAATGTCATATAACTAGTATAATGTTATGTAATATGTAATAATGTGTACCAATATTAACTTTGAAAAACAAAAGTATTTGAACAACTTTTTAGACATTACATAAAATGACAGCCACACTATGGCACTATGGCTGTGAATTTTCTAAACCATTTGACTGTGTAAGTCGGCACAGAATTCTGCTGCGGAAGCTGGAGGTTTATGGATTTAAAGGCATTGTTTTGGAGTGGCTTAAGTCTTTTCTTATGGGGCACACCGAGATTGTTAGAGTGGACGGAAAATACTCCTCAACACTATCAATAGATTATGTATAACCGAGCTCAGTCCTGGGGTGTTTACTGTTTCTCTTGTATATTAATACTTCTTACAGATAGATATATCGAGAGTGTTTGCGGTTTTTACTGATGATGTGACAGTTGGGTGGCATAAACAGGACTCTCAGGAGCTAGTTCAGTTGATATACAAAGCAAGTCCATGAGCACTATGCACCTGAATCAACTGATTCTAGGCTGCAGAACAAGATTATTTATTTTTAAGAAGTTGGACTATTAAAATGGGTTATCCAAGTAGGGCAGAGAGGAGATGAAAGGAAAAGACCACTAAAGATTGTCTGCAATATCTCTGATATTATACATAGAGCTGTATGTTCAACACATGACAAAACAAGCTTATTTGTAGAATCGGTGAGGGGGAAGACCATGTAATAAAGTACAAAAAAGTGAGAATTTTGAGAAAATTAAGCTCCACCCCATTAACTGAGTAAATTTCAATTTATTTAATAGTGATAGGTCTAATTTGACAAGTCAAAAGGCTAGAGGTGGGGTCATTTCTTATGCAATCAACCAGGAGTTTGGCAGACAACCTCTCTGATTTTGATAATTTTTGGTACACTCATTTTATTCAGAGATAGATGGAAAATCTAAATTTTCAAAATTTTTGGTCCAGTAGTTTTTTTGTTATTAATTAATTATTAATAAATGTATGAGTGATACCTAGTTTAAAAGGTCTGTCAAAGACCTTTTAAATGATGTAGAACATGACACATCTTAAAAATATATTTTTTTAATTGAATTGTTTTTATTTTTTTTTCGAAAACACAATTTTTAATTTTTTTCACAAATCATATAATTTTTCTCAATTTTTTACTAAGGCACTCACTGAATTTCAAGATGGAGAAATGATGTAAAACACATAAGACTCAAAGATAAATGCTATAATATAGGAAAAAATATGCTATAGTATAGGAAATATTTTATAAGTATTACATGCTTCTCTAAATTTCAAATAATTAAATATTTTTTAAAATTATTTTTCTTTCCAAAATTTGGGTCAAATCTAACATTTCCTCCTTTGTTATTTGAAAGTAAACTAAAGTTTCAAACTTCCATTGTATTTATTTTATATAAAAATAAGGACAATGGAAGTTCGAAACTCTAGCATACTCTCATTTCCTGTAGTGGTAATGGGTTGATCTTTTCGTAAAATCATTTTTCTTTCAATAATTAAAATATCTGATTTAGGTTTAGGGTAATAAAAGGAGGAGCTGGCCCATTTGGATGCAAAAAACTAACTTTTATTTCATTGGTCTCATCATTTTTGCCTATAATACAACCATACAATACGCCCACCAAGCATTCCAAACGGTAGGACCGCTGGGTTAACGGTCCCATCCATAATTCTTGGAGAAAAATTTAATGTTACTATTTTCAAATTAGGTGCTATTTAAGTATTCCCCAAATATTCAATCAAAACTTTCAAAAAAAAATTGTTTTTGGTATCTTCGCAAAAAAATAAGCAGGGACGGCTAGCTTAACATAAACCTAGCTGTCCTACAGGTACCCCTTCAGATAAACAAAATTTTAATTAATTTAAAATAAAGAGCAATTTTATTTAAAGGCTAATTTGGTCTATCTTTCGAAAATGAGAAAACCCTGGTTTTCCCGCGTATTTTTTTAAAACTAAGCTTCAATCATGACCCAATACTGATCCTTGTATTATCTGAAAGGGTACCTGTGGGACCGCTAGGTTTATGTTAAGCTGGCGATGCGGTCCCTACTTATTTTTTTGCGAAAATACCAAAAAAAATTTTTTTTTAGTTTTGATTTAATAAACAAAAGATCTTGGGTGGAAAAAACGAAAATTCAAACTTGGATGAGCATCCCACAAGGAGCGCACAAAGGACCAAAGCGAAAAGGGAAATTATTAAACGCTTTTCGCTTAGGTCCTTTGTGTGTTCCTTGTGGGATTCTCATCCAAGTTTGAATTTTCTTTTCGGTTGAAGTAACTGATTTGGAGGTTTTTTTTAAGTTATTTTTTGTTTTAATTTAATATTCGGGGAGCACATAAATAGCACCTTTTTTAGAAATAGTAACATTAGATTTTTCTCCAAGAATTATGAATGCGCTAGCTTAAAGTTAACCTAGCGGTCCTACCATTTTTTTTAATTTTCTGCTAAAACTTGAGGAGCACTTAATTTTTAGTATGGATACCAAACTAGCACCTAATTTCGGCACTATCGTTTTTTGAATTTATTGAGGTAGGACCGCCTAGTTTATATATTTATTTATTTATTTATTTATTTATTTACGGAATCAAATCCACTTACAAAAACAAAAGTCTTAAGTTTAACTTAAATAGTATAAATATAGTTCTAGGTAAGTTAGTTATACAATATTATTAACATTATTTCAATCATCTAGTTTAATAGAAAAAATATCTAGTTCAATTTCACTGTTTTTCATATTTCTAGAGATTGAGTAATGTTGACCATAATTGGTTTGATGATGGTCAGGAAAGAAGGTGCTTGTTTTACGTAGTCTTACACAAGGAGCAGAAAAGTTTATTTTTTTCATCAGTTCTGGGCAACTAATTTTCTGACTTATAATTTTATGCATAAAAATAATGTCAGCGTTTTTTCTTCAATTTTCAAGTGTATCCAGATTCAAAAGTGTGCAGAGTTGATTTTAGTCTACACAGTCTTTGGGGATTTGCAATTTAAAGACTACATATCTCAAAAACTTTTTTTGAATTCGTTCAAGTGCATCAATATGGACTCTATAATAAGGAGACCAAACACTTACACAATTCTCAACTTGAGATCTTACTAAGGATGTATAAAGCGTTTTTAAAAGCATAAATAAAGTCTACTGTATTTCTCTTTAAGAAATCCATAATTCCAAACACTTTTTTACTGATATGCTCAATCTGGTTTGAAAAGTTCATTTTAAAGTCACACACTACACCAAGATCACGAATGATATTTACCTCCTCAAGTGCAGTTCCATTAATTGAATAGACATTGGACATACATTGCGCACCTTGAGGGACACCCGGCCTGACCATAAATTCTTTAGAAAAGAATGTATTGTTAATATTTAAAACTTGCGTGCGACCAGTTAAATAAGAATAGTATTTTAATTTTCTTCTTAACAAGCAGTGGTTAACTCTGTCAAAAGCCTTGGAGACATCAGTATACACAGAGTCCACTGAGCAACCATTCTCCAAGGCCTGTGACAAGGTGTTTTCATATACCAACAGGTTAGTTGTTATAGATCTTCGTAAGGCCTTACTGGCCATGTGGTGGGAAAAAATTGCCACTCAGCTGTAAGACCAAAATCTTTTTTATCGTGGCGCAGATTTAAAACATTCAAGTAATCGAGTTGTGTATGGTACTTCTCTGTATGGAATCCTCATCTTCCACATTAAGAATTTACAAAATTTATTTTGCACTCGTTCGATACGGTTAATATATGTTTGGTATTTTGGAGTCCATATAATGGAGTTATACTCGAGGATGGTGCGAACCAGACAGTTGAACAGTGCCATTATAGCTCGGATATCGTAGATGAATCCGCAGTTTCTCTTAATAAATCCTATTAAACGTAAACTTCTTAAGCAAATATTGTCTAAATGTTGTGTAAAAGTCACTTCTTTGTCGAATGTTATACCGAGATCGTTTATTTTGACAACCGTTTTAAGGGGTTTGTTTTCCATTTTGTAGTTAAAAACAATAGGATTTTTGCACCAAAAAAATCTCATGACCTTGCACTTGTCAATGTTCAGTTTTAGAAAGTTTGCTTTACACCAATCACTAAAGTTGTCAAGTTCTGCTTGTGGGTCAAACCATATCAAATCAACCAAAAAAAAGACACTTTTCGTTTTGACCATCTCCGATTTTGATGATTTTTGGTACACTTATTCTTCTGATCCAAAAACTTAAAAATCCAAAAAAATAAATGTTTTGGATAAGCTGTTTTTGTTTTATTGATTTTTGAAAATAAAGAAATTGACCAATATGCCCTTGACAGGCACTTACAAAAATAGCAATATCTCAAAAACTATTGCTTCTATAGAAGCGAGTTATAGCTTATTTTGAAGGTTTATTAAAGACCTTTTTAACGATGTGTATCACCATGTAATTTTTTGTTTTTATTTTTTCTTTAATTTTTTTAATATTTTTTTTTTGAAAAATCTTGAAAACACCATTTTGAATTTTTTTCAAAAAAATACTATATTTTTTTCAGTATTTTTTTAATATTTTTGGAAAATTTCAGGATGGAGAAGTTATTGGTTCTATTTTTAAAAAAATAATATAAAAAACCTTGCAGGAAAAAACCATACATTTTAGCAGGAAAGAGCGGTACACATACGGTGTGTGTGTGCACAATACATCAAAATATGAAGTTAATGATAGAGTGTTCTAAAATAAACAAGTTTATCTTAAATGATAAGGGTAATCCTGCTTTACCAGACTACCATGCTTGCCTCTCAAAAATGATGTGTAACCCACCAGGAGTTCACTGCTTTTTGGACAAATGTGAGATATGCCCAGGAACTGAGAATTTAAAAAACTTTTTGAATGAAAAGTTCGAAGAAGCAATGATTGACAATGTGATTTTTAAGAAGTGGATATCTGTAGATAGATGCAATATGGAGACATTAATTAAACCAGCAGAGGACTTCATTGAAGAATTTTCAAACGACTTGATTAAATTAAAATCTCATTCTTTTTACACTCACATACAAAAAGAATACTACAATGAGGTAAAAGACAATTTAAAAAAGGGGGAAGCACTAATCACATGCTACTTCGCTGAAAATTATTCATTTATTTTGCAGGATGAAGTGCAGTCCTATCACTGGACAAATAGCCAGGCAACCCTACATCCTTTTGTAATATATTACTAAACAAAAAAAATGAGGGAAAACTGGGTCATTTAAATTATATATTTATTTCAGACTGTTTGGTACACAACACTGTGGCATTTCATCTTTTTTTAAGCCACCTTATGCCTGAACTAAAGAGGCAAATTGATAATTTAGACAAAATTATCTATTTTTCAGACGGCTGTGCCGAACAGAAAATTTGTTAATATTGCGTACCATCTCGAGGAATTTAAAATTAAAGCAGAATGGAATTTTTTTGCCACCTCCCACGGGAAGAGTGCATGCAATGGACTGGGAGGCACCGTAAAAAGGTTGGCTGCTAAAGCAAGTCTGCAGAGACTATATAATGAACAGATTATGACCCCCGAAGATCTTTTTAAATTTGCAACAGAAAACATTCCTGGTATAACATTTAAATATTGTTCATTAAATGACTACCAGCAACATGAAAAGTTTTTGGAAAAAAGATACCTGGAAGCACAATCGATACCTGGGACTCAAAAATGGCACTCGATTATCCCCCTCAGTAATGAAAAAATTATTACAAAACCATTTTCACTAAGTAAAGAGGAAAATATTCAATGTCTTTTGCAACCTGTGGTTTGTATAACACAGAAATTGAAAACATCGACTCCGGTTTTGTAACCATAAACTATGACTGTCTTTGGTGGATGAGATGTATCATTGGCAAAAATATAGAAAGCGGGGAATTAAAAGTTAGTTTTTTACATCCTCATGGTCCCTCTCCGTCTTTTTACTTTCCAAAGGCAAAAGCTGATATATTGGTCATAGATCAAAATTCTCTTTTAAGACGGGTCAACCCAAATACTGCCACTGGTAGGACATATACGCTAACTGCAGAAGAAATGACAGATTCCTCAAATATTTTACAAAAAAAAATAGCAACCTAAATATTTTTTATTGTAAATTTTCTATTATTCTTACTTTTCATTTTTTTCTTATATCCATATTAGGTAAATTAGCCCTGTATTAAATATCTTATTATTTTTTTAAAGTATGACTCCATTATTTCTCCATCCTAAAATTTTCCAAAAATGTTAAAAAAACATTGAAAAAAAAAGAAATATTTTTTAGAAAAAAATTAAAAAATGTGTTTTTGAGATTTTTCAAAAAAAAAAAAAATTTTTAATTAAGAAAAAAAAATTAAACAAACTATATTGTGTCACACATCTTTAAAAAGGTCTTTAAAAACCCTTCAAAATGAGCTATCACTCGCTTCTATAGGATCAATAGTTTTTGAGATATTACTATTTTTTTTAAGTGTCTGTCAAGGACATTTGAGTTTTTGATAAGACGAATAAGTGTACCAAAAATCATCACAATCGGAGATGGTCAAACTTATGGCCTGGTTGAATTGATATGGTTTGACCCTTGCTCACAGTCTGTGAGCGTGGTTACAGTTGCGCAAAATTTTAAATCATCAGCATACAGAAGGCAACGACAGAAGGTAAACAGTGAAACAGCATCGCTAATAAACAATAAAAATAGGATAGGTCCTAGGTGGGAGCCTTGCGGCACTCCTGAAGTAACTTTAATGTCATAGGAACTAGCACCATTTAACTTCACTCTTTGTTTGCGCCCAATAAGATATGATTCAATCCAGGCTAAGTATTTTCCAAACACACCAAACTTTTGTAGTAGTAGATGATGATGGACACTATCAAATGCTTTGGATAGGTCAGTATAGATTGTGTCTATTTGGGAACCTTTTTCTATGTTGTTTATTAAGAATTCCTGAAATATTGCTAAGTTGGTGTTGGTACTCCTGCCACGGAAGAAACCATGCTGTTCTTCTGCGATACAGTGCTTGAAGGTTTCAAAAAGCTCGTCTGTTATTATAGGTTCGAACATTTTCGGCATTATTGATAACAAAGAAAATTTTGGTCCAATTTTGTAGATAGGGTAGAGCGAAGATTTCTTCCAAATGCTCGGAAATACCCCAGAGTTAAATGACCTCTGGAACAAAACTTGAAGGGGTGCAGTTAAAGAACTTTTACATTCCTTAATTAGCTTGGGTGGTATACCATCTGGTCCTGCAGATCGCCAAAGAAGACGTTGTCACTTCAGCTTCAGATTGCATGTTAGGATGGTTTTTAAAGCAGGATTGAAAATGATCTGCGAATCCGTTCAATCGCACTCGTTGCCTGCTTCTAACGGAACCTATCAGCGTATGTGCTAACTTTAAAAAAGCACAAGCTCTAAATTTTTTTTGCAGAACAAATTTAGCACTAAATTAGCTCTAATTATTTATATAGGTTCTAATAAAAAAAAATCGCAAGTTGCGCTGCTAGCTTCTTGTACATAAAATTTGGCACTACCAAATTTGAGCTGATTAGTTTATTGATGATGGTGGTGTGTTGAAAAGACGGTAGGAACGAGGGTTTAACTTTAAAACAAATTACAACTCGCTAACCGTAGCAACACACGGTTTTAATATTTGGGGCCGGTTTCTCAATAGCATTTAACCCACGAGTTAACCTTCAGCTGTATTTTAGGGCCGGTTTCGCAATAGCGAGTTAGTGTTAACTTGAGCAATATAATCTTATAAAAATAATTAAAATGCAGGTTAAAGTTCACTCCAGGATAACCCGGACTTCAAAGCGAGGGTAAATTATCTAACCCCAGGGTTAACCTAAAAAAAATATTGGCCGTAAACAGCAAGAAACTGGGAATTATTAATTTAACTCTCTGGTAACCCGCTATTGAGAAACCGGCCCTAAGGGCTGGTTTATCAATAGCATGCAAGTTAGGCATTTAACTCTCGAGTTAAAGAGATATATTACTGATATATACCATGTACTAGAATGAGACAGTTGAAGATTAACTCGGGGGTTAAATGCCTAATTCGCTATTGACAAACCTGCCCTTATTTTAGTTTTTAGCAAATGTTTGCCTATTCTTTGCGAATAACTCATAAGTTTTAAACGTGAATGTCTCTGCGTATCGGAGATACGTTTACGGAAAGTCGGTGTGTAAAAATAAGACATTAGACACTTAAAGTAAATATTTCAACGCATCCGTATCGGTATACGTAATGCGTTCGAAACAAAAGTGAAATACGCTACATTTTTGACTTGCTTATGCCAAGTTTCGAACGATGCCTGTTTCTTTGACGGGTGTGATGACAGAATCTCGTTGCGTACGGAAGGATGTACGTATCGTTAGGGACCCACGAACGTACGCAACGATTTCAATCAGCAGTCCTGTCATCGCACCCTTTAAAAAAGCGGGCATCGTTCGAAACATCGCATAAACAAGTCAAAAATGTAGCGTATTTTGACTTTGTTTCGAACGCGTTACGTATACCTATACGGATGCGTTGAAATATTTACTTTAAGTGTCTATTTACAAGAGGTACCTAGCGGTAAACGTGGAATTTTCCGGATTGGACGTTTCTTTCTTTTACATTTTATTTCTAAAAGAAAAAGCTCAATGCTAGACCGCAGAGATTGGACTCTGATATCTGTATTCGAGCGGAAGTC
This sequence comes from Oxystoma pomonae, assembly GCA_963921995.1. NCBI lineage: Eukaryota > Metazoa > Arthropoda > Insecta > Coleoptera > Brentidae > Oxystoma > Oxystoma pomonae. The sequence continues at coordinate 70,235,834 of OY998166.1, read as the reverse complement.
TTTGTTTTTTGACAGATAAAAGGAAGACCGAATATTGCGCTATATTCCACGTTTAATCGTAAAGTTTCTAGTTTAAGTTGATCATAGGACGTACGCGCAAACGTAGAATATAGCGCAATATTCTGTCTTCCTTCTATCTGTAAAAAAAGTAAAGACTCGCTCGAATACAGATATCACAGTACAATCTCTGCGGTCTATCTTTGAGCTTTTTCATCAAGGTCGCTTCTTTAGCATGTATAATGTTTAGACATGACACTAACCTACGTAGTATAGCGTCTGTCGCATGTTGCTAACGTGAAGATATGATCTTATACCCAGCGAGTTTTGCCGACGGGAGTCAAAAATCAATAGATTGGTAATAGGAACAGCCGAACCAAATAGCAATTTTTTGTGTGCTTACTATAGTTACTATTGTTCTCTTCTTTTAATTGCATCGGTCTGAGAGAGAACAGGCTTACCAGAAAATGCCCCCCCCTGCACCCCTATGCCCATAAAACATATAGTGATATAGTTATCGTTGACAGATATACGGGGTCGAAGGGTGTACAAGCGGATCTGACAGGCCATTTTCCTGGTATGTTGTAGTATGCTGGATCTCTCTAAGCCGAATGCATTTAGAAAAAGAGAACAATAATAACTATAGTAAGCCCACAAAAATTTGCTAAAAGAAAGCAAGATATCTACATGGTAATAAAATGTAAAATTACACGTATACCGCTGGGTACCCATTCTTGAAAATGAGAGAAGGGAGCTTTCCTGAGGACCATACTATGGAGTGACAAAAAAAGTACTAAAATCAAAATTAATAACAAGTATTAAAGGTTTATTCTACTCCCTGGCTGAGTTCTCTTACATTGAACTAGGAGAACGCAGCATTCCCTCGATATATCAATTGATTTTGACTACTCACTAATTCGTTCCCTGGGAGAATTCACACACACACCTTCCCGACAGTCAAGAATAAGCACCCTGGGCAACTCGTACGTGTTATGACCAATTTAAAGTGTCTAATGTCTGATACCTTTTATCTATTTGGGACAAAACTTTTGACCGGACTTAATCTGTTATTATTTTATGTCTTAAAAACTTGTTTACTCGACACTTTTGTCGTGTTTTAAGCGATGTCAATGCTCATTTCTTTAAAGGATAAAAATAAACAAAAAGAAATTGCGGTTATAAAACCATTGAATACTGACAGTGGTCGCAACGATACGTTCAACATAACGTAATGACTGGCACCGAATTATAATCATAAGATTCTAAAAAACACTTTAGAAATCGTTTTATATCCGCTAACTTTATCAATTAACAAATGCTTTGAAACTGAAATTTTTCCTCAATGTTTTAAAACAAGTAAAATCGAACGAAAATAAAAGCGAAACGGCGTCGTCCTAGGTTCCACCCTCTGTGTGAGCAATCGAAATTTAGGAAGTTCATTTTGCACAGGTACAAAAAACTCTTGATTTTTCGTTAGATTTACAGTACCACAGCCATCTTCCGTTTGTTTTTTAAGTAAAATCATACCGCTTCACAAAAAAGTAGACAAAGAATTATTAATAACTAACATACAATTAGCATAGTTCCCCTGTTTGGAAAACTTAGAGCGCATCTCAAAATACAAGTTAACTCTATTTTTTGGGAAAAATAACATTTTTTGTGAAACACAATTTGGTTATCGTGGTGGATGCTCAACAACATAGACTGTGCATAAGATCCTGATGGGTGATCTTTTCAGGGCGTTTGATTGCGTTTCTTATGATCTTCTGTTAAAGAAATTATTTCTTTTTGGAATCAGGGAAATTCCTCTTAAACTGGTCGAATCTTATCTTAGTCTCCGTCACCAATTATTAAATTCAAAATGGAGTTTCTCAAGGCTCTATTTTAGGACCATTGTTATTTATTATATCTTTGTTAATACATGACCAACACACCAACTGCCTAATTTGCTGATGACACAACTTTTGTCTGTTATAGCACTATATTAGCTGCTTTCCGAGCGATCCGAGATGAATTCAAAAAAGGTTTGCATGTTCGATTTAAGAACGAATCACGCTCCCGCCGAGATCTGCTTGTTCGATTTGTGCCCCAAAGAACCCTGCACAAATTACATTGGAAATGGCTTTCGGCTAAATGTCATAATTTTTTTATATGTTATAGTACTTGATCACCAAAGCACAAAAATAAAAAAAAACGAGATAGGAAGCAGAATTACTTTCTGAGATATGGAGCTTTAAAGTTGACGTGTTTTTAGGCTATATTTTTGGACATGGTTCAAGTTTTTTTCCACAACTTTGTTAATTACCGCCTAAATAAAATGATTCAAATCTCTATTTGTCTGGAATGAAACACCCCTTCCACCCATATAAAAATATTTTCTTTGGAACCACCAGAAAAGTCACTGATTTGTTTTAAAAACGAAAGAAAACGACCATTTTTTTAAAAAATTACAATTCTCATTTTCTTTAAAACAAACGGCCAGATTTTAAAAATGTTTACATATGTTATTAAAAATAATGCCACTTGGCTAAAAAAAATGTTTAGCTTGAGTGGTACCATAAATATCAAAAAACGTAGGCGCCTTTAGTGTTTTTTAATATTTTTGATATTAGAGAAATACAGAAAGTGATTTTAAATATATTATAGGTAGGTTATAAAAACTTGGTACCCATTGGTACCTGTATTTGACCAATCAAATTGCTCGTGTTATCATATTCATTACCGGCAACCCCAAGTTAGCATATAACACACGAGCAATTTGATTAGTCAAATTCCGGTACCAATGGATACCTATCGGTACCAACATATTCGTACCAGGCTTTTAAATTCAATTTGTCCAGAAAAAGTTTGTATAACCTACATACATACAGTCATTTTCTTTCGTTTTTAAAATGTACAAATCAGTTACTTTTCTGGTGGTACCAAAGAACCCTTATAGCAATATTTTTACATGGATGGAAAGGGTGTTTCATTCAGAACAAATAGAGAAATGAATAGTTTTATTTTGGCGCTAATCAACAAAGTTGTGGGAAAAAATATAGCTTTAAAACACGTCAACTTCAAAGCTCCATATCTCAGAAGGTAATCCTGCTCTCTATCTCGTTTTTTTTTTTATTTTTGTGCTTTATTGATCGAGTGCTATATCATATATGTTGGGAATTTGGAACCTTTGGTTACACTAAAACAAAATTATGATTGTTTTCCACAAACCAAAACTACACTTTTTTGCACTCGACGCGCGTTTTGCTAAGAACGTTAGCATCATCAGGAGACGATAAACAATGAACTAAATTAATCTACGCTCTATCTTATATACAATCCTTTAGTGGGCGGAGATAAGACTAATAATTTGTGATTGATCACGATTTTTTAATCCTATCTCCCCTCAACCAAAGAATAAAGTGTACTAAACGGGATGGGTCCTCTATCTTTATTTAAACTATTTCTGGATTTAATGATTTCCATACTTTCATATGCATTCAAAAGTCTTTTGTTTGGTACACTTTTTAGAAGTTTTAGGTTATCTAATGTGAATCTATGATTGTTTTCAAAAGCAGGCTCGGCCACACTTGACTTTTCTGTTCTTCCTTATTTTAAGTGTGCTAAGTGTTCTTTAAAACGTGTTTGAATAGAGCGTCTCGTTTGGCCAACATATTTTTTGTCACAATCCATGCAACTAATTTCGTAAATTCCACTTTTTTCTAGAACTGTAGTTTTATCCTTGGGATTTCCTAGTAAGCTTCTTATTGTGTTACCGGATTGATATACTAATTTAAGACCGGTGTTATTAAATACTTTTTGTAATCCTTTCGTATAATTAGGATTATAAGGAATTGATACAAATTTTGAGTCGCAAGTATCTTTTTGTCTGAAAAAAGTGCAATTCCGAAAGGTCTTTTGAAAAGAATGTCTATTTATCAGCTTATTTATTAAGCCTTCGTCGTAACCGTTTTCGCCAGCTATATTCCTAATCCTATTCTTTTCTGCTTCAAATCTTTCTTTGTTTAAGGGGAAATTTACTAATCTATATGTTAAAAAGTGCAAACTTGCAAGCTTATGTTGTAAGCAATGAAAAGAGTCATTTGGAATATACTTGTTGGTGGCCGTTCCTTTTCTGTATAGGTCAAAGTCCAATTTATTTTTATTTCTTATAACTAAAGTGTCTAGAAATGGCAGTGTACCGTTGTTCTCTATTTCATAAGTAAATTTAATTGTGGGAAATTTATTATTTAGTTTTTCCATAAAATTTTCAACACTAGTTACTTTAGTGTTGAATACTGCAAACACATCATCTACATACCTGAACCATACTCTGGGGAAATACTCAAATTCTTTACTTATATCTGATTCAAATTTGCTCATAAATAGGTTTGCGATAAAAGGTGATAAACTATTACCCATTGTGGTTCCTTCTAATTGCTGGTAGTAGTTATTTTTATATTGAAAGTAATTTTGATTCATGCAGAGTTTTGTTAAAGATAGGTATTCTAAAGTCTGTTTGTCTTCTAGATTGTTTTTTCTTAGTAGTTCCTCCAGGTATTGTAAGGTATTGGGGATCGCCACACTAGGGAACAACGAACTAACATCAAAAGAGATTAAAATTTCACCTTCTTGGAGTGAAATATCTTTAACTTTGTTGATAAATTCAAGGGAATTTTGAACAGAAAAACCTTTTTCCTTTATAGGTAAATTTTCAAACTCGTTTGCTAGGCATTTCGAAATGTTGTAAGTAGGTGATCCTACAGCAGAAACTATAGGTCTAACCGATTTTCCAGGCTTGTGGATTTTCGGAAGACAATACAGTTTCGGCATAGTGGGATTGCTTACTTGTAGTTTATATTTAATATTGTCAGTAATAATATTGTTACATTTTTTAATTGTGTTTTTTACTTCGTTAATCATTTTTGGTAAGGGGTTCTTTGGGACTTGTTTGTAGGGTCCATTTTTTATTATGTTATCTACCCTTTCGAAATAATCTGTTTTATCTAATATAACAACTTTATTACCCTTGTCAGCCTTTAGATAGAAAACATCTTTTTCTCTCAAACTTTTAATTGTTTTATTGTGATTTAATGTACTATTATTATTGTTTTGAATGATGTTTTGAGAGATCTGATATCGGCAAGCATCTCGCACATAGCCCTTTGTGCCTTCTGAAAGATTAGAGATTGAACTTTCAATATTTGCAATAATATCACTTAAATTATCTTTTTGTGGGGGCAGAGCAAAATTAAGACCTTTGTTTAACAGTGATATTTCTTTGTTATTAAAAGTTTGAGAGGATAGGTTTTCTACAATGTTTGCGATTTCCTTCGACTTTTTTGGTTTTGGTTCAGAACGTTTTAACTTTTGTAGCTTTTTATTAAGTGAAGACATCTTCTTCATACATTTTTTCTCTCAAAGTTCTTATCACTAAGTCTAAATGTCAACTTTTTAAACAGTCGGTATGCTTCAAGCTCAAACATACTTCGTTTTGCGTACAAATTTTTGATTTCTAAATCTAACCATTTCTGTTTTGCAAACAGGGCTACTTTTGAAGAAACTGTAGATTTCGGCAACTTTACTTGAAGAAAGTTTGGAAAAACTTTAAATTTTTTGCAAGATTTTAGAAACCAAATATCTGCACCAACTAGCCTAATCTTAGTACTAAACTTACGATAGAGATTTAGTTCCGTTGACCGTGAAGCCACCTCAACTATGTTGGGAATTTGGAACCTTTGGTTGCACTAAAACAAAATTATGATTGTTTTCGACAAACCAAAACTACACTTTTTTGCACTCGACGCGCGTTTCGCTAACAACGTTAGCATCATCAGGAGACGATAAACAATGAACTAAATTAATCTACGCTCTATCTTATATACAATCCTTTAGTGAGCGGAGATAAGACTAATAATTTGTGATTGATCACGATTTTTTAATCCTATCTCCCCTCAACCAAAGAATAAAGTGTACTAAACGGGATGGGTCCTCTATCTTTATTTAAATTATTTCTGGATTTAATGATGTCCATACTTTCATATGCATTCAAAAGTCTTTTGTTTGGTACACTTTTTAGAAGTTTTAGGTTATCTAATGTGAATCTATGATTGTTTTCAAAAGCATGCTCGGCCACACTTGACTTTTCTGTTCTTCCGTATTTTAAGTGTGCTAAGTGTTCTTTAAAACGTGTTTGAATAGAGCGTCTCGTTTGGCCAACATATTTTTTGTCACAATCCATGCAACTAATTTCGTAAATTTCACTTTTTTCTAGAACTGTAGTTTTATCCTTGGGATTTCCTAGTAAGCTTCTTATTGTGTTACCGGATTGATATACTAATTTAAGACCGATGTTATTAAATACTTTTTGTAATCCTTTCGTATAATTAGGATTATAAGGAATTGATACAAATTTTGAGTCGCAGGTATCTTTTTGTCTGAAAAAAGTGGAATTCCGAAAGGTCTTTTGAAAAGAATGTCTATTTATCAGCTTATTTATTAAGCCTTCGTCGTAACCGTTTTCGCCAGCTATATTCCTAATCCTATTCTTTTCTGCTTCAAATCTTTCTTTGTTTAAGGGGAAATTTACTAATCTATATGTTAAAAAGTACAAACTTGCAAGCTTATGTTGTAAGCAATGAAAAGAGTCATTTGGAATATACCTGTTGGTGGCCGTTCCTTTTCTGTATAGGTCAAAGTCCAATTTATTTTTATTTCTTATAACTAAAGTGTCTAGAAATGGCAGTTTACCGTTGTTGTCTATTTCATAAGTAAATTTAATTGTGGGAAATTTGTTATTTAGTTTTTCCATAAAATTTTTAACACTAGTTACTTTAGTGTTGAATACAGCAAACACATCGTCTACATACCTGAACCATACTCTGGGGAAATACTCAAATTCTTTACTTATATCTGATTCAAATTTGCTCATAAATAGGTTTGCGATAAAAGGTGATAAACTATTACCCATTGTGGTTCCTTCTAATTGCTGGTAGTAGTTATTTTTATATTGAAAGTAATTTTGATTCATGCACAGTTTTGTTAAAGATAGGTATTCTAAAGTCTGTTTGTCTTCTAGATTGTTTTTTCTTAGTAGTTCCTCCAGGTATTGTAAGGTATTGGGGATCGCCACACTAGGGAACAACGAACTAACATCAAACGAGATTAAAATTTCACCTTCTTGGAGTGAAATATCTTTAACTTTGTTGATAAATTCAAGGGAATTTTGAACAGAAAAACCTTTTTCCTTTATAGGTAAATTTTCAAACTCGTTTGCTAGCCATTTCGAAATGTTGTAAGTAGGTGATCCTACAGCAGAAACTATAGGTCTAACCGATTTTCCAGGCTTGTGGATTTTTGGATAGGTAGAACCCCTTACCAAAAATGATTAACGAAGTAAAAAACACAATTAAAAAATGTAACAATATTATTACTGACAATATTAAATATAAACTACAAGTAAGCAATCCCACTATGCCGAAACTGTATTGTCTTCCGAAAATCCACAAGCCTGGAAAATCGGTTAGACCTATAGTTTCTGCTGTAGGATCAAGTACTTACAACATTTCGAAATGGCTAACAAACGAGTTTGAAAATTTACCTATAAAGGAAAAAGGTTTTTCTGTTCAAAATTCCCTTGAATTTATCAACAAAGTTAAAGATATTTCACTCCAAGAAGGTGAAATTTTAATCTCTTTTGATGTTAGTTCGTTGTTCCCTAGTGTGCCGATCCCCAATACCTTACAATACCTGGAGGAACTACTAAGAAAAAACAATCTAGAAGACAAACACACTTTAGAATACCTATCTTTAACAAAACTCTGCATGAATCAAAATTACTTTTAATATAAAAATAACTACTACCAGCAATTAGAAGGAACCACAACGGGTAATAGTTTATCACCTTTTATCGCAAACCTATTTATGAGCAAATTTGAATCAGATACAAGTAAAGAATTTGAGTATTTCCCCAGAGTATGGTTCAGGTATGTAGACGATATGTTTGCAGTATTCAACACTAAAGTAACTAGTGTTGAAAATTTTATGGAAAAACTAAATAACAAATTTCCCACAATTAAATTTACTTATGAAATAGTTAACAACGGTACACTGCCATTTCTAGACACTTTAGTTATAAGAAATAAAAATAAATTGGACTTTGACCTATACAGAAAAGGAACGGCCACCAGCAGGTATATTCCAAATGACTCTTTTCATTGCTTACAACATAAGCTTGCAAGTTTGCACTTTTTAACATATAGATTAGTAAATTTCCCCTTAAACAAAGAAAGATTTGAAGCAGAAAAGAATAGGATTAGGAATATAGCTGGCGAAAACGGTTACGACGAAGGCTTAATAAATAAGCTGATAAATAGACATTCTTTTCAAAAGACCTTTCGGAATTCCACTTTTTTCAGACAAAAAGATACCTGTGACTCAAAATTTGTATCAATTCCTTATAATCCTAATTATACGAAAGGATTACAAAAAATATTTAATAACACCGGTCTTAAATTAGTATATCAATCCGGTAACACAATAAGAAGCTTACTAGGAAATCCCAAGGATAAAACTACAGTTCTAGAAAAAAGTGGAATTTACGAAATTAGTTGCATGGATTGTGACAAAAAATATGTTGGCCAAACGAGACGTTCTATTCAAACACGTTTTATAGAACACTTAGCACACTTAAAATACGGAAGAACAGAAAAGTCAAGTATGGCCGAGCATGCTTTTGAAAAGAATCATATATTCACATTAGAAAACCTAAAACTTCTAAAAAGTGTACCAAACAAAAGACTTTTGAATGCATATGAAAGTATGGAAATCATTAAATCCAGAAATAGTTTAAATAAAGATAGAGGACCCATCCCGTTTAGTACACTTTATTCTTTGGTTGAGGAGAGATAGGATTAAAAAATCGTGATCAATCACAAATTATTAGTCTTATCTCCGCCCACTAAAGGATTGTATATAAGATAGAGTGTAGATTAATTTAGTTCATTGTTTATCGTCTCCTGATGATGCTAACGTTGTTAGCGAAACGCGCGTCGAGTGCAAAAAAGTGTAGTTTTGGTTTGTGGAAAACAATCATCATTTTGTTTTACTATATCATATAAAAAAATTATGACATTTAGCCGAAAGCCATTCCCAATGTAATTTGTGCAGTGTTCTCTCTGGCGTACCGCTTTTTCCTGCTCCGTCTGTTATATATTATCACTCACACACACATTAAAAATAACGTATAGATTTAATTAAAATCAATCAATACAATATTTTGGTGACGATTGATGAAAAAAGAAGTTACGAAGAATTCCAAAGATGACCGAATTAACAACCCTTGTCGAGACTTGAACAATAAGTAAGTGCTTCAAATGATGTTAAAAAACACTTAGAAATCAAGTTTTAAATTTTGATGCATTTAAAATTTCGAGTCATTTAATCACGAACGTCTAGAAAACTATTTTAAACTAAAAGGATTAAATAATAATTACGATGATACAAATAATGCTAAAGTTATGATTTGGTTCACTGTTTAGAGAGTAAATATTACAAAATTTTATCAAATCTTACTTCTCCCGATTTATTTATTACAAAATCATTTATCACCAAAAATGAACATTTTAACCGAACAACATAAATTTTTATCACAAATTCAACATCCAAACAAATCAATTGCTACATTTGTTGCATCTCTAAAGCAACAAATTAAAAACTGCGACATAAAAGTTGAATGTAAAGACAACAGTGTTTGTGTTAATTGCAACAAATCTGTTACATACGAGCACAATTTATTCGTGGTTTAATAGATGAAGAAATTCGTGGAAAAATCTTACAAGAAACAAGTATTACATTTGATCGCGCAGTACAAATTGCACTAGCTATTGAAGCATCAAAAATCCAAAACAAGTCAACAATCAAAGAAAAACACCGGGTTTCAACATAATTTGCAACAAAACAATTCTAGACAAAATAATAAAAAAAATGTGGATTTTAAGAAATTGGGAATTTCTGAACTATGCTTTCACTGCGGACGAAATAACCACAAAACAGTTGACTGCAAAAGTGCTAACAAGCTTGTCTGCCAAAACTATCAAAAAAGAGGTCACCTGAGTAAAGTGTGTATCACTACGCTACAAAAAACTTTAAATGAAGTAAAACATTTTGACGAATACCATCATGACGAAGACAATTTTGAAAATGACTAGTATAAATAATGTAGTCGACATTTTTACCGAAACGACGACATCAATTTACGCACCAAAAATACTGATTGGACTTCAAATTAAAAATAAACCTTTTACTTTCGAATGCGATTAAGGAAGTCCAGTTACTCTAATATCAGAAAAATACTTCAATAACTTAAAACTAAATATGCCTCTTAAAAATACAAACTTTAATTTTGCTCCTATACAAATCATGGTTTTAATCCATTAGGATACGTTCAAGTGCCTGTTTCTGACAACATAATTGGAGATTTCTATGTCATACCCGGTAATGGAAATGCCATCCTTGGGAGGATATGGATTAGAAATTTAAACATTAACATTCAAAACGTAAATTTAGTTATCATAAATGTAAAAAATACTTCACCGACTTTGGAAGAAATACTACAAAATTTTGAAGATGTTTTTACGCCATCTGTAGGAAAGATTCCAGATATCCACGGTTCGCTCAAGCTTAAACCAGATGCTAAACCAATTTTTTTTATAAGCCAGGAAAAATTTCGTATTCCTTACAAGAAAAAATTGACAAAAAATTAGATAAATCAGGAAGCGAAGGTATTATAGAGAAAATTGACTACTGAGAATGGGGAACACCACTAGTTATTGTGCCCAAAAGTAACGGACAAATTCGATTATGTGCTGATTATAAAGTCACCGTAAATCAACAACTTCAGGACAATCGTTACCCTATTCCCAGAATAGAAGATGTTTTCAATAAAATGGGAAACGGTCAATATTTTTGCACTCTTGACATATATAAAGCATACCTACACGTACCACTAGACGAAGAAAGTGCCAAAGTTCAGGCAATCTCTACCCATAGAGAAACGTATCTTGCTAAACGACTAAATTTCTAATTAAAAATGATTGATTGATCAAATTGTAAACGATTTAGAGGGAACTACAGCTTATTTTGATGACATTCTAATTTAAGGCTCTGCTATACCAGAATGTAAGGCCCGATTAATTAAAGTTTTAGAAAAACTAAGAAAATTTAATCTACATCCTAATAAAGAAAAATGTAAGTTTTTTAAAGGTGAAATCAAATATTTAGGACACATCATAGCCTAAGAAGGTCTTAAAAAATCAGGCGAGAAAATTAAGGCTATTCAATTCTTCTACGTTTAATGGTTTTTCATCTCCAAATAGTCCTGATCCATATGCTTCTACATCTACGTTTTATGGTTTTTCACCTCTTTTGAGATTTTGAGTATCAGAGCATTGAGCAACAAAACACTACTAACGATCAAGATGAAAATCAACTACGTCTACGACGATCTTCAAGAACCAGAAGACCATCTGACCGTTTCAATTTATGATTTGCTCTTCAACTACAACCGCAAGAATTGTTATATATCATTTGCTTGTCAAGTTTGATTTGTTTTATATCATATTAAAAATAAAATATGTCATTAAAAATAAAATATGTCATTAAAAATAACGTATAGAGGCTTGACCTTCGGTCACTAATCATAGCCTATCAATCAGCCGTTGATAGTGGTTTTTCCAGTCAATGTCAGTTAAATTATCTCTTTTAGGTTATCCAATATTATTGTCATGTTCATTGGCGTTTCATGAAAGTCCGTCATATAATTAAGGATACTAGACATTTGCTTATAAGTGTGCTACTCGTTCTTACATTATTTATTCTTTACTTTTTACCGATAGGTACAGCTGGGTCCTTTAAATTTTAGGACGACTCTTTAAGCAGTTTTTTCTTGAATTTGAGCAGTGTATTTTATTTAATTTCAATTTAATATCAGTCAAATTATACTCAGTCTACTTCAAAAATGTATTTTCAATGTCAAAATCCAGTCACATAAAATTCTTAAATTTAGTCAAGAAAATCAAACACACGACGAAGAAATTGAAAGCACGGATTGTAACGAAGCTGGAGGACGGATGGTCTCTTGCAGCTGTGACAGAACATTTCAACCTTAACCGGAATAATGTATTCTTGATCAACAAAAGGTGGAGGGAAAAGGACGCTAGAGAGAAGAGGAGGATCAGGCAGACTCGCAGTTTCCAGTCAGGGATGAAGATGCAGCTCTCATTTAAAGACTCGAAGAGGACCTTTTTTAACAGCAAAACAAGCAAGGATTTTGTCGCAGTTCCCAGGATGGAAGACAACCGCTTTCAGGAGGATAAAGAGATCACACTTAAATTGCCGGGTTGCAGCTACTAAAACTGAGCTTACACCGCAACAGAAACAATCTCGCTTGCTTTTTGCTTTGAATTAATCAACAGAGATCAAGATTTTTGGAACTGCATGATTTTTATGGATGAAAAAATCTTTCAGTCATCAAAGAAAGGCAAAATTAGGGTGTACAGGCCAGATAACGCCATATTCAATCCACATTGTGAATGGATGGGGATGGGGATGGATATCAGCGAGAGTATTGGAGGTGATATGGGGAATTGACGGAAGATTTGTGGGACAAACCTATTTCCAGAAAACAACTTTTTATATCAACAAGATAACTGTCCGGTTCATACCGCGAACATCATAACAAGGTGGTTACAAGAAAACAACTGTTGAATTACTTCCTTGGGCAAGTTACAGCTCAGATATGAACCCATTAGAAAATGTTTGGGGTGTTATTGTATACAGGCTCCAACAACGCAGGTTAATCTTGCCACAAAATGAGGAACGTTTCTAGGAAGAAATCACAACGATATGGGAAGACCTTGTGGCCAATAAAATTTGACGGTGTCTTTCTATGTATCAATGTCTCGCAGATTACAAAGAGTTATCGACGTAAACGGAGATATAGTCACATAGTCACACAAAATGTATTTATTATTTTTAGTATAAAAGTCTTACAAATAAAGTAAACAAAATAAAAAAATAAAGAAGACCTTAGTATAAGAAGTATAACCAGCTCCCTTAAAGAAACATAGATAATCCTGTAGTTGTAAATAACCTACAAAATTTTTAATGTCAACTTAATAGTATAAACTGCTCACAATATTCAAACACTTTCTGAAGTCATCCTAAAATTTAAAGGACCCAGCTGTACCTATGTATTATTATAAATCTAGTTATAAAGTAAGTAATACTTTTTACTTATAGGTCTACCTATGTATTATTATAGTATTATTATAAAGAAACAATTTAAGTAGGGATTTTTCAAATCTTTGTCTTTTAATCTAGTAAGTAGTTATAAAGTAATTACATAGCTAATAATATTAAACAACTAATTCTTCTGTCTGATTCTTCTTAATGGTACTGATAACTTTTCCCGATTTCTCGTCAAAACTCTTCATCGATGTTATGAAGTTGCTTGCTTTGAAATGCAACTCACAGACCTATGAAAATAGAGATTAGAACTCTTGTTGTTTATAAGAGGTTGATCAGGATTTCTTCTACCTATAAATTTTGATATAAAATAATAAAATAGGTACAGTATTTCCCACCCAAAGTTTATCCACATCGATTGACGTCAATTGTCAACGAGAATTTTCAGTCTGACGTTTATTTTTTTGTTTCTCCCTAGATTTTTCACGATAGAGGTCAGTCACCACCGTTGGTCAGTCCAACGATCTATTGCTGTCGCTTGATTGACAAGTCACTGAGGTCAAAGAAAGCGATTTTTCATAAGACATAGTGTTAACTTTCAGTGACTTTCAATAGGTGAAAATGCATTTTTATTATAGTTTGTTATTTTTGAAAAACGGATAAAGGCAGTTTGTTGGTGGATTTTTGCAGGAAGAGCCAAAAAACCGTGCCAAAAGTCATAGTGTTTTTTTTTTGTTTACATTGGTTTTTATTTGTGTTTTAAGGAATTTAGCGGAAGATTTAAATAGAAAACGCCGCTTCTGTGTTACCCCATCAAACCACTAGACCCAACTTAACCCAAACTGTACAATAAAAGACTATTTAAATAAGGTAAAAAGTGAGCATCCTGATGTGGACCAGAGATACATAGAAAAATGTTCCCTTATTAATAACTTAGACCCATTTACCGTGGGAGATTCTAAAAAAACAGCAAATGCAGGCATACAAGAGCCTTTAAAGCAATTAAATTTTTTGAAGCAGGCTTTATTCAAAGCTGTGGAGCTTTAAAATGTGTGAATAAAGAATTATGTCTCAAGCTCAAACTCAAGCAACATTTCTATTGAAATCTTCCTCTAAATTCCTTAAAACGCAAATAAAAACCAATGTAAACAAAACAAACACTGTGACTTTTGGCACGGTTTTGGGCTCTTCCTGCAAAAATCCACTAACAAACTGCGTTGACCCGTGTTTCAAAAAGAACAAACTATAATAAAAATGCATTTTCACCTATTGAAAGTCAGTGGAAAATCCGGAAAATCACTCGAACTTAACACTACGTCTTATGGAAAATCCCTTTGTTTGCCCTCCGTGACTTGTCAATCAAGTGACAGTGACAGATCTTTGGACTGACCTATCTCGACGGATCAAGGAGTTAGTCTGGGGTTATGTAATGCTCTTATTCGGATTCGGAGTCGCCCTCAGATCACCCCCGGGCAGATTTGTGAGGTCACTGCTCTGGCTGGGGGTGATCTGAGAGCAGTGTAGATTGAAAACGTTATTAATCATTCCTACAGGCAATCGTCTTTCTGGCGCCGGATTCTTGACCTGTGAACGCATATGAATTTTTGAACCAGCGTTCACCGATCACAGTAATCCAAAAACCGTGCGAATTTGATCGCTTGGTCCGCGGCTGGCTTCATTTCGAGATACTTACTATACTATACTAAATAGATTTATATTCATTTATTTAATTAATTTTTAATATTTCTTTTTTTCGCCGGGAAGCGTTCACTTCACAGAAGTGAACGTTCGTGGGCTTGAGATTCAAGAATTCAGTCCCAAAAGGAAAAAAGTGTCAAACTATTAGGTATAACGATTGACGATAGTTTGAATTGGACTGCACAGGTAGACGTTTTGTGCTCTGAGCTGCAAGTCTTATTTTCTTGTTTCCCAGACTAAAACCTTTTATTAATTTTGAAACCATGAAAATTAGTCTTATGGAGTGTCACTTTGGGGATGAAATTCAGCTGCAAAAACGAGTGATCAGAGTTTTGCCTGAAGTAGGCTATATAGATCATTGCCGAACGCTTTTTCTTAAATCTAATCTAAAATTGAAATCTAAAATCACAAAGACAAAATTCAATAAAAAAAATAACAATAATATGTATATATTTTTTGCTCCATCTAATTTAAATTTGCATAAATATAATAATAGGAGTTGTCATTTAGAAATACCAAAATAAGCAAGAAAAGTTATTTTGACTAAAACATTTTTAGTAAGCTGCCCAAAAACCACGATTAAACAATATCTTTTATTAAATTGCTTTTATAGGCTAGATGATTCCCTACGGTCAGACTTTAATATTTAACATAATTGAGATTATCATTTTAAGAATTTGTTAACTTTTTTCTACCTTAAGTTAAACGATTAAGGCCGGATGGTCCGTGTTTTTTATTTTTATTTGATGAAAAACTTACCTATAGACACACTCTTGTTTAATTTTTACTTCTATGGTATTCTTTTATTGTATAAATCAAATATCGGGTTAAAAATTTGAGACATGCTAAAAGTACCTAATTACATATTCAACAAAAACTATAATAATGTAGAAGTCTATCATATCTCTAGTTTCTCAGATATTGAAGAAAAATAGGCAATACAAATTCGAAGTGACGAACCGTAGCAAAAACATGGTTTTCACATTTAGGGCCATAATTTTTGAGATATAAAAGTAAAAAATTTATAATAATATGTAACTTGCGAGTGAAAACATCCACACCCATCCATACCAGTATGTATTGTATGGAGGGCTAAACCTACCTGCGTTCTGACGTTATTTATTTCTTACAACGAATCACATTGCAGTTTTTGCAACATTACAGTTGATGAGATATTTTCCTAACATTATTATTTTTATTTGTTTTAAAGAGCCCAAAATGAGTCTAACCGAAGTCTCCTCAAACAAATCATTTGGCGGCCTGCAAAAAGTATTTAGCCATGAATCCAAAGTCCTTGGTTGTACCATGAAATTTGGTGTCTACCTTCCACCGCAGGCTGAAGACAAGAATCTTCCCGTTATCTACTGGCTCTCTGGCTTGTCCTGCTCGGAGGCTAATTTTATCGAGAAGGCTGGTGCTCAAAGGTAGGTTTATCTCATAAAAAAACCATAAATAACTCTCCCAATCAAGTTAGCCTGAAAAGAATGCAGAAGCAAAAACTTTTGGGCGCAAGTCGAGTGCGTCAGGCATGAGCAGTAGATTTTTTGCCTTTGGCCTTGCCCAGGGCCAACCATGATTTTTAAATACTATTATTTGTTTTTCAAAATTATTATTGTAACACATTTTTCAATCCTTGGGCCGTTGTAATATCTTATAGTTATATGGTTTATTCCAAAGAAATTAAAATAAAGTAGAAGGCGAACTAGGCAATTTTCCAAATTATTTGTTAAATATAAGGAAATAGAATCCGAACGGATTTGGCAACACTGTAGTTCGGGTACTTAAGGCCATAGTTACGATCTAGGGAAATAGTTTTTAACAGCACTGGATGCATGTCGGTAATTACTATGAAACGCCAGAAAAACCGCTAAATGACCTGGTAGAAATATTTTATCACAAGACCGAAAAATTATCGAAAAAAAAATATTGAAAATTTTGAAAAATCCTTCAGATATTTTTGTTAAGAATTTGAAATTGAGCAACCGTGCACAATTTCCGCTAATTCCGCTTATTAGTTTTCCCTGGGTGCCTTTTCTTGAGTTCCAGGGAATAGAAATCCGTTGGCTAACCGTTTCAAAATGGGCGTGGTTCCCCCAAAATAAAAAATGCACTATTTTTGAAAAATCTCTCAAAAAATAAGGGAAATTTCTACTCCCTATAGAAATTTTCATTCTATTAGTAATTAGTGAGAGAAATGGGAAAAAATAGGCGGAATTGTGATATTCTGAGTAAACATAAACTGTTGATTTTTGCGTTTTTTTAAGTTTCTTTAAAATTTTTGGACTCTAAAAACTTGTTTTCTGTTGGTTGGACTTTATTCGAAGTTTTTTAAGGCCAAAACTAGTGATTTGTTTAGTCTTTCTTCAATGTTTTGTTAGGTTTTTTATTTTTTGGACTTAAAATTCAAAAAACATGGATGATTATAATCGACTTGTTTATTGGCATTATTTTATATAATAAAAAAAATCTTACTTACTAAAATCCGTCCAAAAACTTGAAACTAGAACAGTTTTTAATAAAAACAAGGCAACATATAGGTATAAAGATACCTAACACTGTAAAAAGTTCTACAACATCAAGTCTACTTATAATAGGTAAATCTATTATGCACAGAAAAGATCACAAATCTTTATAATCAAAATCACAAGATTCTTATGGCTTATTTTTAATAAATATAGGGTGTTCCAAAAAAACCGGACTTTGGATTTCTTATAACTTCCGCATTAATTATCCGAAATTCGAAATTTAACGTTTTTTTTTGAAGAATAAAACAATCTTATGCATTTACTGTCAAAATTGACATGTCTTTAAACTCCAAGATGGCGGACGGTTTTGAAAAATAGGCAATTTTCAGGTCCCCCCTGGAAAATTTGTATGTGCCCCACTGTAATAAAACTGAGATGTGCGGTAAATAGCCTTATTTTTTAACGTACATATACACGAGCACTTTGCTTAAATCGGTTAAGAAATAAGAAAGTTCTGCAGTTTTACATTTGATGCTGTTTGTGTGATAAAAGACTTTCCATGGAGGAGTCCACGAGATGTCATTTTGACAATAATCACATAAAAATTAGACTTTTAGCATAATATGCTTTTGTTCAGGGCTAACTTTTTTGTTAATTTTTGAAAACTACCACAACCATTTACTAAAACAAAAATTTAATATTTATTTTGAAAAACAAGGTTAGGGCACCGCAAATACACATTTGGTTGATTGTCTGTCAAAATGATCTTAATTTTCATTGGTGGAAATGATTCTGATTGATTTGGCAACATTGTTTCCGTTTTCCCTCTATCATTTCCATTCCCTGGTTTGAAGAATATCGCTTTTCGAAAAGGAGGGAAATTTTGTGGGAATAGAAATCTCAGAATCTCCCTGGGGAGTAAAATTTCCCCGAAATTCAAGAATAGGCACCCTGGGCACAAAAGATGTTGCCAGCACAAAAGATATTGCCACTATGGCCTTAAGTAATATTTAAAACACCTACGGCATTTTAATACATACAATGAGCTTTAGGCTTCTGCGAACATAGGGGGGAACTAGTTCAATTTACTCTCGTCGTGCCGTACGACCGAGGTGGAGTCGAAGCACGCTGCAGTGTAATCTTTTTGAAATTTATTTTGTTTTATTTCTGCCTTACTCGAGAAACAGATTGGTTCTTAAGTGAAATAATACATTTTTATATACAAGGCAATACAAGGCAGATCATTGAGACTTATTCAAGAACTTTTTTTGGAGAATTTTGTAAATCGCCCAGACCCTAGTTTATCAACGATTCATAGGTTTGTGCAGAATTTTCAGTTTGCTTGTGTAGCGCCAAGGAACCATAAAAAACCCATTGTTTTGAATGACGAGCAGGAAGTACGACATGTGATTATTTGCGCTGCAGTGGAGGAAAATGGAAAGTTAACTAGCCAGCAAATTGCCGAAGCAGTTGATCCATTGTCTTACGTGTTCTCAAAAAGAATGGTTATCATTCTTACGAAGCGTCAAAAAAGCATCAAATTTTTCCGGGGGAAAACTATCGTCGTATGGAATTTTGCAAAACAATGATAGAAAGGGCTAATCGTGATGAAAACTTTCTGAGATCTATTCTTTCACAGATGAAAGCACTTTTTCATTATTGAATCGTCATAACCCAACTTACGTTCGATATTGGTCGAGGGAAAATTTGCATTTGTATTTTGACGTAAGAACACAGTATCCCCAAAAACTAAATGTCTGGGGGGGGGGGAGTATTGTAGGGGAATACGTAATTGGGCCATTTTTTATTGACGGCAATTTGAATGGTCCTAGATACTTGGATCTACTGCAACAGCATATTATTTCAACCGCTAGGCAGTTGTTGTTAGGTGTGAGATTTGGTGAAACACGGTTTCAAACAAGATGGTTGTCCCGCTCACAATGTTGGCCGTAACTATTTTATGGCCAACTCGATCACCCGATCTTGCTCCTAATAACTTGTATCTGTGGAGTTATATCAAAAATAAAGTTTATGGACATGAAAGGGCTAATAATTTGGAAGAACTTCGAATTAAAATTGAAGAAGCTTTTCAAACTATCACCCCTAACGTACTTGGAAACGTTAGAAGAGGTTTTTATAATAGGCTCGGATATGGTCTAGCCGAGCAAGGAGGACTTTTCAAACATTTGCTTTAATTTTTTTTTGACTGGGACAATCTTTTTGGTTTTTAGATTGTATTATTTTATTTTGAGAAGTTGCTTTTATTGTGCGGTGTCCCTGCGGGGACACTGGCAAATTGGACTAGTTCCGTCCTATGTTAGCAGTAGCCTGAAGCTCTCTGTATGTGTAGCTAGTTTCGGCCACTTTTCAGCACTTTTTTCAGACAATTGGAAAGGGAAGGAGATTTTTCAAAAATGTTTTCATGATTCATCTACACTATGCCCTAAGCAAATAACATCTAGCGTGTCTGAGCATGTACAGATCTGGCGAAAAAAAAGTAGGACATATAAAATATATATTTGCTTTTTTTAGTATGTCACCCTATACGTTCAGATATTTATTGGTTTGGCCACCATTCGTCAACATTTTGAAATATCTGACAATTACCTGACGGTTCCTTGCAGTATACTTCAAACTAAATAAAAAATGCCTCAAGTTTCAGAATTTTCCAAAATTCAAATTATAACTCGACTTACGGAAGATAACTGGTCTCTAAGAGCGGCGAACCATTTTGGAGTTTATAAAAATACAGTACTACGCTGGACCAAGCGCTGGACCGAAAACAATATCAAAAAGAGAAAGGAAGGATCAGGACGAAACAAAATTAGTTCAATGGAGCAAGACGGATGACTCCTTGATCATTTAGGATACAAAATTCAAATCTATCGTGTAAAGTTGCAGCAAAAAAGCCTCTTTTAACGGAAGAGCAGAAACAAGCTCGAGTAATTTTTGCGGCCAATCATCTTTTAGAAGGGAATGATTTTTGGAAGAAAGTAGTCTTTACGGACGAAAAAATTTTCCAGTCTTCGTCAGATAGTCGGAGAATTTTGGTTTATCTTCCAGAAAATTCAAGGTATGATACAGAATACACACACAACATCAAGAGAGCAGGACATTTTTCCGTCAACATGTGGGATGGTTTAGTGGAGGTATGGGTGTTTGCTGGAGAATAGAAGGTATATTTACCAGTGAACGATACATCGAAATTCTTCGTAATATTATGTATCCATCTGTTTCGGCCCTGCATGAAAATAATGAGTTCATCTACCAACAAGACAACTACCCTGTGCACACGGCGAATGTAGTGAACACTTGGTTTCGAGAGAACAATATTGAAACTCTGCCTTGGCTATCCAACAGCCCGGATTGTGAAGATAATTTATCAGCGAAATTGGTTCCCCAGAAATTTAGACGAGTTGAATGAAGCCATTGAAAGAGCCGTAGATATCATCTCAGAAGAAGAGCAATATTTTCAAAATTTAAGTTTTTCAATGCCGACTCGTCTGCAGCTTGTTTTAGACAAGAAGGGCGAGCCCATTAAGTATTAAAATTATTGTTTTTATTTATTTGCAAAAAGTTCAGATTCTTTTATCTCCGTTTATTGTATTTTTGTTTTTTCTCTGTGGTTTTTTGTTGCAGCGCTTTGCCCAGCGTGGTAATGTTTTTTTATTAACTCCAAAATGGTTCGCCGCTCTTCTTATAGACCAGTTATTGTTCGTAACTCAAGTTATAAGTTGCATTTTGCAACTCTATTAGATCCTAACATAGGATTTTAAGGAATTTTTAATAAATTACTCTAAAAAATCTCCTTTGATTTATTTACTATTATGACAAACACAAGTGTCAAATGTATCAAGGTAAATAACGAGAGGTTAATAATAATAATAATAATAATAACTAATAAATGACTAACAATGTAAATTTTTATTATTATAGGGTGTTATATTTACCCATATTTCAATTACGTGTCCTACTTTTTTTTCGACAGAAGTGTACCTTCCTAAATTTAAGTTATTGTTGCCACAAAAAAAGCCAAGAGTTAATTTACTTATGCCCTCTGCAAGTTGATAAAAACCAGTTTTGTTTAAAAAGCTCGAGACTTTATCGAAATAATTTTGATTATTTTTAAAGAATGCATCAGATTTAGTAGAGCGCATATAACGTTAATACTTTATATGCGCTCTGATTGTTTGTATCTTGTAATATTACGTAATTATTTTAGGGGCTATTATTTGTTTTAGAGGGGGTATTGCAGATAATTAGATTTCTCAAAACAGATTTATCAGCTAGCTTACGAATATTCTTATCACTAACATTTTCACAACTGGGATCAACAATTAAAACTACAAAGTCAGCTGAGATAAAATTGGAGGCAAGTGGATCAGTACCGTCAAGCATATTGTCCAGGTTAGCACTTAGTTTGCGGAAGACTTCAATGGAGGACTCTCTGGAAAGTTTGTTGTAAATTTTGTAATATATTTATTTGTTGGTTAGTTGGCTGAGTGCACTTTTATGAACAATGGGATTGAAAGAGCTAATCTAAAATGACAATTTGGATTTTTAAATCTTATAAATATATTAGTTGGTAAAATAACTTACTGTGAATTTTGTTAGGTTCCAATACGTATATGGCTCGGTGAATGCCATATACGTATTTACCGAAATCATAATTTAAGATTACCATACTGCCTCTTTACCGTGTTGTTCTGGTCTAGTAGATTGTTTAAGTGTTGAATTTCGTTCTTGGTTTTTATTCTCTAAGTGATCAACCGACTCACGTAGGTTTTGGTTAGTCACTTCTAGTTCTTCAAGATCTTTTTTAAGAAGTCGAAGGCACAATTATTAAAATCGGCATGTTCTTTGAGTATAACACTAAGTTTTCTATTTCTGATAGCCAAGGTTTTTCTTTTGGAGATAATTAATTTCCATCTCAAAACTTTCACAAATATCACCACTAGTTAGTTAGTTAGTAATGCATCAGTTTGTGAATAGGATTTTCGAGCTATCATATTTGCTTCGTACGTCTGTTTTTGTAATTCCATTGTTTGAATGTCGACTGAATGCTGATTAATGTAACAGTTTTTTTTACTTGTTAAAGCATTTTACCCGTTTAAGCAGCGCCGGTTCCAGGACTCCCGAACCTAGATAAAAATAATTTCAGGATTCAAAAATCATACTAACATTTATTAAAACAAAAATAAACAGAAAGTATAACTTTGCACGTTAACAAAGTTTATGTATCTAGTTTTACATAAAAACAACATATTCTCACACTTTTATATTCACCTCTATATACCGACTTTAGGGAGGAGGTTTTAAAAAAAGCTAAAAGCGAATATTTAATTGGGTTAGCTTGGCAGCCCATTTGGGGACCCTCACTGAAGGCTCAACATTTTTTTCATGACAATACAATACAATACAATATATATTACTTCAAAAGTTAAAAAAGTTTTACAATGTTTTGCATAATATTTTAAAAATAATGTTTTAAAATAATAATAAGTATAAAGTTATTCTAATTATTAAGTATTCGTACATCAATCTATTTGATATTAGTTAAGATATAAAGCACTTTAAAAGATTTTTGTTTTTTAATTTTTTATCTTTCAATAATGCTTATTATACACTTTTCAAAGGTGGAGTCTGTCTAAACTATATATGAGGAGGTACCATTTGTTTTTGAAGAGCTTGTTTTTGGAAAGCTTGTTAAAAAAGAAATTCGATTAAATACATTTTTTTGACATCTGTTACCCCATGCTTGTTACAAAAGAAATATAACGCATTAGTTTTTTTTACATCTGTCAACCAATGGGTCAAAAATTTAAAAAAAACTTACTTTTTTTATCAATTGTTTTAGCTCCAAAATAAACTACATATTTCTCTATTTACTAAGCGGAATAAAGATAATACCACACAAGAATAGTACTGGCAGCCCATTTGGGGTCCCTCACTGAAGGCCCAACATTTTTTTCATGAGGAGGTACCATTTGTTTTTGAAGAGTATGTTTTTGGAAAGCTTGTTAAAAAGAAATTCGATTAAATAGATTTTTATGACATGCGTCAACCCATGCTTGTTAAAAAATAAATATAACGCATTAGTTTTTTTTACATTTGTCAACCAATTGGTCAAAAATTTAAAAAAACTTTATTTTGTCGATTGTTTTAGCTCCAAAATAAACTACGTATTTCTATGATAAATAATATGAATAAAGATAATACCACACAAGAATAGTATTGGCAGCCCATTTGGGGTCCCTCACTGAAGGCCCAACATTTTTTTCATGAGGAGGTACCATTTGTTTTTGAAGAGTATGTTTTTGGAAAGCTTGTTAAAAAGAAATTCGATTAAATAGATTTTTATGACATGCGTCAACCCATGCTTGTTAAAAAACAAATATAACGCATTAGTTTTTTTTTACATTTGTCAACCAATGTGTTAAAAAAAGAGCTTGTTTTTGGAAAGCTTCTTAAAAAAGAAATTCGATTAAATAATTTTTTTTGGCATCTGTCAACCCATGTGTTAAAAATTTTACGCCGATAATATCCTTGTGTGGTAGTTTCTTTATTCCACTTAGTAAATCAAGAAATATGGAGTTTATTTTGAAGCTAAAACAATTAACAAAAAATAGGTTCTTTTAAAATTTTTGACAGAAGATGTAAAAAAAAGAACTAGTGTGTTAGGTTTATTTTTCAACAAGCTTTCCAAAACGGTGCCACAAGTGGTACCTTCTCATTAAAAAAAAAATACTCCAGTTGGGCCCCAATTTTTTTTATCATGGGCAGAAAGTTTGAAAAAATTCATTAAAGATTCCCTTTTAGCTTTTTCAAAACCTCTTTCCTAAAGCCTCTAGAAGCACTGTTCCATTTAAAGAATCCACCCTGTATAACTAGGTCTACTTATAAAAAATGTTTTCGAGCTTTCTCGTTGGCAAATTTATCAATGATTTGTTCATAATTGATATAATTCAAATCAAGGATTCACTTTCAATATAGAGAGGAAAGAAGTGCATTCAACTTATCTTGTCCGAGGCTAGCGCGGTGCTTATTTTTTACCCTATCCAAGGCAGAGAAAGATCGTTCTCGTGATTAAAAAAACATATATTTAGCATTTTTGCACTCAATTAACCTTTACAACCGGGCCCCACGGGCCCCTTGATGGCCCGAGCCCTTGTGCCTGATGGAAGAACCTGCTCTGCGTTTAAGCGTAGTAAAAAATTCGTGATCACACGTTCTTGTTGTTCAATTTGTCCTATGGAACTTTCCTCAGATCTAGTCGCTTTTTCCGCAAATGAGTCTGAGCTTTTTTGGAGTCTTTGTATGTGCGTTGTTTTTTCCGCCACTTCTCTATTTAGTTCAGTAATGACGTTAGTATGTGTCCTGGTTCTCATCGATAACAAGATTGGAAGTCCTTTTTTTTAATTCTAGCAAGATAAGCAGCTTTTATGGAACATCATTTTGCAAATAACACAAAGAAAACATGTGATTTTCTTGTTCTTGCAGCACTTAAAGGTAGACATATTAGGAGCTGCACAGATGCATCGGTCCAATCCAGAGCAAATGCCTAGATAATTTTAAAGTGTGAGCAAGTTATCACCATGTATAACAATTTAACAGCTAGTACCTAGTGACAGCTGTCAAATAAAGTAGGCAATGATTTAAAAATTAATTCAGTTTTTGTTTCATCTTCCTACGGCAGAGAGTAAAAAATTTTAGAAAAAAATCATCCTGTACAAAAGACGGAACTAATTTAATATTATTCTATTGTGTCATTTTAAGATATGCTGCTGAACATGGAGTCATCATCGTGAACCCAGACACATCCCCAAGAGGCCTAGATATTCCCGGAGACTCCGAGTCATGGGACTTTGGCGTATCTGCTGGTTTCTATATTAATGCTACACAGGAGCCCTGGAAAAAGAACTACAATATGTATGATTATATTACTTTGGAGTTAATCAGTCTGGTTAATTCTAACTTTAAAGTTGTACAAGAAAAGCAGTCTATTATGGGACACAGGTAAAAAAATAACAAATTCACCTAAATAACTTCCTAAAATTTAAAAAAATATGAAAAATAATAAATCTTGATGTTTTAATTCCGCGCGAAACAAAAACAATAATATTTTTTATTACATAAATACATAAACGTACTTACAGGTTAAAGATTGTTTTTTCAGTTTAAAAAATTTGATTTCGCTCTATATACAGACCATTATCAAGAAAACCACTCCCAAAAAGGCGCCCTTCAATATTTGATTGAAAAAATTGTTCTAATGGAAAGTTAATTGATATTCAAAGCAATATTTTGTTATCTTTGGACCAAACATGCTCAAATAAGTTATGAATCGGTATAAATGTATGGAAAATCGTTGTGTGTGGGTGATTCAAAATTCCTAGAAAGATTTGACCAGTGGATAGATATCATTAATCTAAGAAAAGTTACGTGATTATTTTTTTTAAGTTTTATATTTTTTTCTCTGAATTTAAGAGTAAAATTTTCGTATTTTTTTTGGGAATAGCCTTCAAAATAATTTACCAAGAAAGTCTACGTGTGCTGACAATGACATGTTTTAGCATTTTGAAGTTTTCTAAGTTTTGTTTTCAAAAATTTATGTTTCTACCACCTAGTAAAGGGTGCTTCTCAGAAAATATTAACATGTTTTAAATCGAAATATCTCTGAAACGAAAGAGTTTACAAAAATATATTTTACTAAATCTTGTTTAGAACAACAAACTCTACCTACAGTTAAGGTCTTTCTAGGGAATTTTAAATCACCCTGTATATATTTCAAAAACTAGCAAAGAAAAAAAAATTAGTGACCTTGTAGCCGATTTCATGCTCAATTGCTCATGGCAATCTCATCAGAGAATGCCCATGTGCAATCTGCCAGGTTAAGTTGGACTGTAGCCAAAATAATGGCTTTTTACTACTTTTCAAAATGTTTCCACCTACCTTTATCGCTTAGGTATCCAGATTTGCCGTTAAAAGACTTTTTGAAACTATTTTTAAAATTTTTCTCCACTTTCCAACGTTACGCGCCAATATAGCGTGGAGGAGGTCCAAAATATCCGTTCGAGTTGACGTTTGGGGTACGATTTGTGCTTGTAGACGGAGAACAGCGGGTATCTTACAATAAATAACCTCACTTTTTTAATAACATTTTTTAAAAAGTTGGGTTGTGTATTTTGTGCGACGATTTTTAATTTTAATGAAGGTTCGACATTATTGCTAACATGCTCAGCAGCTAAAAGCCCTGTATCCAACCGTCTGTACACATTCCTCAGCAAAAACAATTTTTTTACGAAAAAATCCAAAGTTTTTCATTTTTTTTTTCAACCGAAGAATGCCTTTTCCGTTCGAGCCGGACTGCAAAAACTCGGTCCGTGACGTCACTACGCGGGTTTTTATGCGAACGCACTCATAGTAACCAATTGACAGAACACGATCAATCTCGGCGGCAGGTGTCAGCTTTTTTTTAGTACATGCGCGCAGTCTCAAAGCTATAGTTTCTCCTCAGATTTTAAGTAAAAAAAAGAACAACTGGCAACGCCTTGTTCTTTAATTTTTTAATCTTTTGCCGGAGTGCACAGGGAAAACTAAACATCGGAATTAGCTGAAATTTTGCAGGGGTGATCATTTTTAAATGCTTAACAAAAATATTTGAAGGATTTTTCAAAATTCTCAATTATTTTTTCTTCAAAATGAAAGCTCTGGTGCTGTCATCTATCCCAAAAGCCTCAAATTAATTGCGATTTAGAACAAACCCGATTTACAAAAAAAATAGAGAAATACTCACAATTTCCTCTGGATTACATTTTTCCGTTTTATATTTCCTTGCTTTAGCGAAAATAAAAACTAAGTTTCCTTTTTTCTAAAAGCCTGTGCACTCCGGAAAAGAAAACCGATCAATCACACTTCATTGAATTTGGGAGACACACGCAGTTCAAGTGTTGGCCGAGAGACCGCAGAATTTATACGATTCCATGGTAACTGCAGGTATTTTGTCAACAAACTTTAAATCGGGTCGCAGTGGGACAGCAGAGTATTTTTACGTTTTCTGATAGAAAACCATTCGAGGTTATGTCTATCTTTCAAAAATGTGTTTTCAAAAACATGGTTCTAAAACAAATATGAAACCACTCCGCGTGTGCGGTCGCCCGGCAAAAAATGCCTAGCGCTGCGCGGGCATTACCCCGAGCCTATCAAAGAACCAAGAGAACTTTACTGGCTCGCTGGGTTACTAGGAATTCGCATAGAAACATTCGGCGGCCATAACCTAGGGACCCCACATAATTTTGTTTTTATTTTGATTCAACCATTTTTTTTTAATTTAAATTATTGCGGCATGGTTATGTGCAAGTGTACTAGTGAAATTTTGGAGTGCAAATGGTAGATTTTAAATCCCAACCTCAGTTTCAAAAACACACGGATACTTGAGTACTAACAAAACAGGTCAGTAAAGCGCCATTTAGAGGTTGGAAAGACTCTTGCTAGTCGTTGACACTCCTGTTTAAAATAGAATACGATGATTTTGCCTAGCGCCACTAGCCGATTTTTAAATATGCATGCTTTGAAGTTAACCTGTTGTCGGTATCAGCTAGCGGGAGTGTTTCCAATTCAATTATAAATGCACCTGTAAATGCAACCTTAAACATTACACCCAGTTACTTTAATACGTAGTTGGGTAGCGTTTTTTAGCAGGTAATTCTACAATAAATGTTTTTTTTTATTTTAGTATTTTACTTGTTTTTTTAGCGGCGCAGAACCCGAAAAGTGAAAATAAGTAACCTAACCCGAAATTTTTGACCCGGTGCCGCAGTGCTAAAAAATCTGGTGTCCCACTGTGGATAAACATAAATAAAGTCTCCTCGTTGCCATAGAAAACAAATTCAATGACGTAAAATTTTGCAAAAAAATCAGGTCGACATAGTTAAATTGATTTCCCGTACTGTGTTGCTAAAAACAATTCCCCAGATTGTAACTACGACCTTAAAACACCTTAAAACTGTTCGACCTTGAATAAACCCAGCAAACCATGAGGTGGCGGTAAACAGTCGGCCGCTAAGTGATACCGGCGGATTTCTGACGGGACGTATAGGCACTGCAGCCGCTAAAATCGTCCTGTATTTCAGAACATATTTGGCGCTCGCTAATTCG
Organism: Oxystoma pomonae; assembly: GCA_963921995.1. NCBI lineage: Eukaryota > Metazoa > Arthropoda > Insecta > Coleoptera > Brentidae > Oxystoma > Oxystoma pomonae. The sequence continues at coordinate 70,207,293 of OY998166.1, read as the reverse complement.
AATTCATTCCGGGGTTGGTTAAATGCTACCAAAATGCACTTTCTAACGAGTAGGTTCTTTGCTTGCTGAAAAACGCCTGACTGTATTAGGCGTTTTGTCGCTTCGTAGGCGCCAGCTCTACGCAACCTTTCTCGCGGCGAATCATATTTCTATGGTTCGCAACGGTTGAAGTTAAAAGACAGATTTGATATAGAAGTCTCGTGGCGTAGTGGTAGAGTTTCAGACTCTCACCCGGGACGCGCAGGTTCGGATCCCGGTTGCGTCCAACACTTTTTTTTTTTAATGACAGGTAAAATACTCGCGCCCACCCGCCTGTCGGCCGACACGTGCCCAAGCGGTTATGGGCGGTATACATGCCGTGGCACTTCAAGCAGTCGAGCCGCCAGCTGGCTTCCGAAAAATTGTAAGAGATGCGCTACCGTCCAGACCATGTTGTGTTTGTTGGGAAACTTAATAAGCTAAAAAAACCAGCGAAGAGTGCAAAAGTAACTTGGTCCTACCCTCGGTCCTACCGCTCCATTCACGCCGGTAACCAAGCCGGATAGGTTCGGTATCTCGTGGAGGCGGCCCTAGTTACACACTTACCAGTCGGTGAACTACTGAAGAACAAAAAGACCTGGTCTTCGAAAGTCGTTGATGACCCGTCCGATTAAGTTTAAAGTGCCTACGGGACTCAAAAAAGTGATCAAAAGAGGAGCAACAACAACTTTAATTTTTTAAGCTTTTTATTATGACTTTGAGTTTTTTAACGAATATCTTATCATTTCTTTATTTCTACTTTTTAATAATTATATTGGAAGTGGACTGCATGAATCAACCCGTCAGCGTTGGTTTTAGCAATCGCATTTCACACCTCTCTTATCGCGACAAAAAAAGCTATCTAGATGTGTAATAAATTAAAGGGGCCATCCATAAATTATGTTACACTATTTCGGCCATTTGTGCTCCATCATCTTCTTTTCACAAAACCAATCGGCCACACCCTTCCTCAACATCAAAAAAAAATCAAAAGATCAAAAGATCTTGGGTGGAAAAAATGAAAATTCAGACTTGGATGAGTATCCCACAAGGAACACACAAAGGACCAAAGCGAAAAGGGGAATGATCAAATGATGTTTCGCCCTGGGCTACCAGCATGCATGGGCTCATCAGTGGTTTCACTGTTCACCCTCACCAAACATCATTCAACACCATCACACACTTTGATTTCCAACTTTGAATTACTCACAAATAGGTATCGTTCCGCAATGGCACTTATTTAAGTCACTTGATACGGGTTCGTCCTGAAGTGTTAATCTTTCCAATAGGGTTACGCTTCTAAGGCGATTAAAACAAAAAGAAGTTCAAAAACCTCAGAATCAGTTACTTCAACCGAAAAGAATCTAAAAAACAAAAGATCAAAAGATCTTGGGTGGAAAAAACGAAAATTCAAACTTGGATGAGTATCCCACAAGGAACACACAAAGGACCAAAGCAAAAAGGGGAATGATCAAATGATGTTTCGCCCGGGCAACCAGCATGGGCTCATCAGTGGTTTCATCATACACTTTGATTTCCAACTTTGAATTACTCACAAATAGGCATCGTTCCGCACTGGCACTTATCCAAGTCACCTGATATGGGTTCGTCCTGACGTGTTAATCTTGGGGAGGGTGACCAGTGAAACCACTGATGAACCCAGGCTGGTTGCCCAGGGCGAAACATCATTTGATCATTCCCCTTTTGGCTTTTGTCCTTTGTGTGTTCCTTGTGGGATACTCATCTAAGTTTGAGTTTTAATTTTTTCCACCCAAGATCTTTTGTTTTTAGATTCTTTTCGGTTGAAGTAACTGATTCGGAGGTTTTTTAACTTCTTTTTTTTTGTGTTCAAAAAATAAATTAAACAGTATTGATATACCCCGATATGGCAAAAACCTATTAAAATAAGTGGTACAGTTTTCTTTAATGCATTTGAAAAGTTATTATTCTCTTGTTATAATACTACAATCAGGTTCTTTTCCTTTAAATAATACATTATAAATAATATCAAAAAATATTGGTGTTACCAATAATGCCAAAAATGTAACATAAATTAAATTAAATTAAAATAATAATTATAATTATAAATAAAAAAGCTCCTCCAGGTCAGTTCCTACAGGCAGAGTACCGAGGACGGAGGCCGAATTTCCCCTCTGGATAGCAAGGCCAATCTTTTGTATCAGATAGCTTTGGGCTTTTCTATTCTTTATTTTTGCGCTTATTTCCCTAATAAGATTTTTAGCCGCACTACTCCAGGGTCCAAACGTCTCACCACTAAATGGGACAAAAATATACTGGTTCGAAAGTTGCTCGTATTTATTTTGTTTTATTTGTTCGCCCAATTCTGCCGCTGAACCCGCTCTAGTGGAAGTCCTACCAATATAGGACTCCGCAATGGTATCACGACAAGTTGCATCCCATAATAGCGGCCTTCCAGCCCTCCATGGGACTAGGGTTATCCCATCCACCCGTTTTCCGTCTGCTCTGCAAATGCCATTCGTCTCCAATATAGACGGAATGTTTGCCGATCTTAAAGAGCGCAAGATAATATCGTTGATATGACTGTGTCGAGATAGCCTACCCACGCTTTTATTACAGCATAGTCTGTGAAGACCATAACTATCTACTTTTTGGCTGCAACCAGCGCAGGTGTGCGCCCCAACAACAGGCATACCAAGTCTTAAACCAATGGAAATACGGAAAGACGGGTCATCAAGAACATTTCCCAAAGAAGCGGAAGGCAATGCCTTTAGCCAAGCATTGCTCTCCGGTTCCTGGAGGGCCAAAAGGCGCGCTTTCTGTCGTTCTTTAGTTGTTCGTGATATCATTTTGAAAAACTGGCACATTCCCTCATCAAAATCTTTTTGGTTATTAAAGCATGAAAAATCTGCGATATTTGACAAATTTTGAAAATTCTGTTCTGCCTCCAAAGGGGTTAAATCTTGAATAAGGGTAATATTGTTAGGAAGGATACAAGAAAGAAGGTTAGAAGTGTTTTTAATTGAACTCAAAAAAGCTGAAAAACATAAAGTTTTTGATTCTCTAATACCCAAACCACCCATGTTCACTGGCAGGATAGATTGTTGCCATGAAATGTCAAAACAAGAAACAAGATTTTAGACAAAAATTAAAATTTTCTAAATATTGCTCTCCAACAACAATAAGTAGGTGATGCGCGCTATTGCAAACGACTGCTTTATAAGAAAAAAGGCTACATGTGAATTAAGTAATAAAAGATTTTTTGAAAAAGTTTGAAAAATATCAATTTTCTTATTAAATTTTTTTTTCCATTTCAAAATTTGAAAATGGACAACCAAGCAAATTACGATTTTCCAAATTAATAGTTGAAAATTGACTTGTTATGGATTTATTTTGGATAAAATTTTTGATTGGATCATGGGATTGTTTGATAAGATAGTTAAGCCTATTTCTGAGCATTCTTTTGCAATTATCTCAAAATCTTTAAAAACAATTTCTAGGGGACCGGCAATTGTTCCATCATCTAAATACCAAACATTAATCTCCGACTGTAGTTTTGAAATAATTGGGTAGAGAACTAAGTAAAAAAGCGGAGGACCCAAAGGTTCGCCTTGCTGTACGCCACGTTTAGAAAGTATTAAATTATTTCCAAATGATAAAAATGAATCGTTTTTATAACATTGGTTTATAAAATTAGAAAACTCCGGAATATATTATTTTACTCTTTCAAGGATTGTGTCTCTGTTTATCATGTTAAAAGCATTATAAAAATCAATTTTAATAAGAACCTTTTCTAAATCATGTGGGTGTGTAACATATCTTCTGCATGACAAATCGCCTCTGCACCACTGCTCGTTCCAAAACCCAATTGAGTGGGCCGGAAAAGTGTTCCCAGATTATCATAAATTTTTGAACATATTAATTTGGCAGTCGATACCACCTGCAGATCCTGGCCTGAAGGATAAAATTGATTTTTTAATATCTAGATCCAGAATATTTAAATATGAAGCAATTTCCGGGCTTGACGGAAAGCGAATTTCTTGTTCGTGTGGTGGATGTTTCTCTTCTAGAATTCTAAAGCATTTTTCAGTTTTGGTTGCTAAGGTCTCGCTTGATGTTAGAATTCGGATTGCTCCTTTGATGTCTCCCTCGGAAATTTTGGATTCGACTTTCCTCTCCAGGTTTTTTTGTAGACTATTCAGGTTTTTTCCTCTTTCGATTTCTTTTTTCTTTGCTCGATAATATTGAAAAATTGGATAAATTCTTTAAGTTGTAGGTTTTTCTTTTCTGACCAAAGTTTTAAATTCTCTTTTACCAGTGAGGTAAGGTGTTTATTTTTGGTGTGTTTATTTTTTTGTGGTAGTTTTAATACAAGAAAACTAAAACAAAAAAGATGCATCCAAGATTCCAGATCATTTTCTTGAACAATTTAAAATACTAGTTAATTCTTGAGCAACACATGCTCTTGCTCCTTTTGGAATTCTTTTTAAGATTGGCGTGCACTGTTTGAGATTGACTAGTAACTGGTTTAGATTCTCGGAGTCAAAATTTTTGGTGTTATAATTAGACTCCAATTTATGTTTAATTTTCTTACGTCTACTTAAACCTCTTTCTCCTTTAAAGTAATGTTCACATAAATTACATTTTAATATACTGGATCCTACTGTATTTAAAGACGAAGGTAGTTTATGTACTTCCTAATCTTGTAAATAAAGAGATTGATCGATAGGAGAATTATTACCATTATTGAAATTGGATGTTTCACCTTGAGAGAGAGTTTCTGACTGGATTCTTCTGTTATGAATATTAAGCCCATTTTTATTTTTAAAATTTCAATATTTCAAACAAAAATTTTCTTCCATTGGTAAAAGCAAATTGTAGTGATCATAGTCAGGGTTTCCAGAAAAACTAAAAAAAACTGACGATTTGTATTGATGTTTGCTGATACATATTGGACTTTCTTTTGGTACAAACAGTTTGGCTTTAAGATTTTGACTAGATACATATACGTTTAAATTAATTTTAAATACCTCGGAAATAGCAAAAACTTTAAATTGTTGATCCATATTCTTCTTTAGTTACAGCATTCTCTTGAAAATGTTGAAAATGTTGAAAAAAAAAAAAAAATTTTTTTTGAAAAAAAAAAAAAAATTTGTAAAACATACTGTACAGCCTCTTTTCTTACTTTTTCATGAGAATCCTGGCTTTCAAAAAGGAACTCACTCACAGATCGAAAAAGGCAATTTCCATCTCCATGAGCAAAAATAATTTTGAAAACATTTTGTGTCGTATATGTCATTGCCATTGAAATTTATCATTTAATTTTGATTTTTAAAATTTTTCTTTTTTCTTTTACACGTCTTGTTATTCCTCGGGTTACTGATTAATTTTCTGAAAATGAAAGTTCCAGGCTTCGTTTTCGTTGTATGGTGGTATTTACTTCTTGTATATAATTGTAGACAATCGTAAATGAAAATGTAAATATTTTTAATGATATTGACATTCTCTTGTTGTTTTTTTTTAACTTTGTTAAATTTTTTTATTTCTATAAGCTGTATATAATGATTGAAGTTTTCTTGTTATTGGTTAAAATTATTGTTTTAACCTTAATTTAAAAAAAATTAATATGTTTCCTGAAACAATATGTTATTGATTTCATATTGGAACATATAAAATTGCAATTGCAACAGAAAGGATTAATATTGAAATGATAAAACATCGATAAATATGGTTATTATACGAAAAATTGAAAAAAACAATTTTTGGGAATAAATCGATCAGCTGGTATTTACTTTTTTATAATTTTGTACCAAGGAAACACTTCTTAACAATCAGCCAAGATCAGATTTGGAGTCATTTTTGACCCGCCCAAACTAACGTCGCAAAATTAAAAAGCAATCACACCTCCTTATTAAAAAGGAGCTGACAAAGTTTTAAAACAATTTTTTTTTGCTGTAAGAAGTACCTAAAAGGCCAAAAAAATAGGTACCTACCAACTAACATTAGTTAACATTACCAAATTTGGAAAACCTAAATTTGGTTTGTGTGGAGATTATTGGGAATTACAGGTTTGTCAAAGTCTATGTGTGTGATATTTTCAAAACCAAAAAAAAAACTAAAAATACAGTTAATGTCTATATTCTGTATTACGTGTAATAGTTTAGAGATGTACATCACCAGCCTACCTAAGTATACAACCAAATTCGAAGCCTGAGGAAGACAAAACCATTGTCGAAACGTCGCTTATGAATTAAACGTATACAACAATAACAAGGTGTCATTATTTCCAATAATCTCTACACAATCTGACTCATAGGATGTTAACTACCTAAATTTGGTATATTTAGAAAATAATTTATGTGTGCCAAGGGGGGGGGGTCAAGATTTGGCAGAAATGGTGTCATAGTTGTTTGGTTGGCTGAGTGCACTTTTATGAACAATGGGATTGAAAGAGGGTTTGTACTCAGTGCAATTTTTTTTATTCGGCCTTAGGCCATCATCAGAGCTAATTGTATTGGAATCTAACAAAATTGACAATTAGCTCTGATGATGGCCCAAGGCCGAAAGCGTGCTAAGCTATTTACAATAAAAAAATTGCACTGAGTACAAACCGTCTTTCAATCCCATTAGAAATGGTGTTGCATAATTCTCTCTGAGGGCACTTCATAAATTATGTGACACAATTTTTGCCAAATGTTTACTCCCGCCCTCCACCTTGCCATAAATCATCGCGTTTCTGACTGTCTTCACTAAAATTACGCCCCAAAATAAAATTAACGCCCCCTTAATTTTTTTTCCAATTTTGTTATTGTTAAATAATGGTGTACATTTTATCATTAGGGTGGGAGAAGCGTGGAATTGCAATTCTTTTTCGGTCTTTTATTTCTTACGGCAAAAAAAAAATGTATCAACATTTTAACCGCTCTTTTTTTAGAATTCATGAGGAAGTTCTTTTTTTTTGTGACATAATTTAGGGGGAATCAATAGAAACGTGACGATTTTTGACAAGAGGAGGGGGGTCAAAATTTTTCCACAATGATGTGACTTAATTTATGGCTGGCCTACTTACTTTATTTCACCTGGATCAGTACTCAACGTTAATTGAAATTTCTATTCACCGCGTATCGTTATTGTTTACTTTAATAAGCCATGCATTCGTATTGATGTAATCTTTTTATATTACAACAAGTTTAAAAAAATTAAGACAGTGTTAAAATATACATAATTAATGTACGTGAAAAAAAAAACTAAAAAAATATTAAACCGGCCTTTCCGGATGAGATTATGAGATTGACCGCGATCAATGTGAATACTGTCAATTGTTAAAAAAAGTAAAAAATCATAAAAAAATAAGTGGAAAAAGGGGCTGTTTAGGACAAATTTGGACACCTAAGCGATAAAGTGTAGGTGTAACAATTATACTCTGGTAAAAAGCCGCAGCAGAGATGGCCCACGAGCAATTGTGCATAAAATCAGCTCCCTTCTTTCAAAACGCCGATTTTTGTGGTCAGATTCATTATATTTCCTCACAAGTAGATACTGAAAAATACTATAAATATTTGGGCACCCTCTTATCGACTTGGTTTAAGTTAATTTTCGCACTTTAGGGATAAATGGCTCTCATTTTAGAGATAAAAATGTCACCTTTTCCCTGAAATTCCAAATAGAGATAAAATGTAAAAAAAGGGTTGAAAAGTAAAAAGGATGGATTAAAAATAAAAAAGATATGACAAACCTTCGATTTCTCTAGAAAATAGGTCAGCATGCTTCAACTTGCTAACATGTTTTTGAAATTACGCTTATTTGATATTATGTGAATAAAAGGGTCTTATTTAAGTTCTCCACCGCAGACGATTTCAGAATTCCCTTTATAAATTCCAAACAAGCATGTGGCCACCAGACAGTTTTTTAATATTTTACTTTTAGTAGACTTCCACATATAGTATATTACATATCGAGAGAACAAAGTGACATATTTCACACGAGCGTGAATGTTGTGAACGAGGCGCTAGTCGAGTGAAACAACACGCGAGTGTAAGAAAGTTACTTTCTATCGAGTTGTATACGCTATTTTTCCTACGATCTACGACCTAATTCGTATTTTTTATTATTATTAAATTTTTTTCATTTTCATCTCAAGAGAGGAAAGTATTTTCTTCTTTAGGGACGAAAATGGTTTCGGTCTATTTCCGACGCTTCTACAAATCATATCCTACTAGATACCTACATTATGTTGGGAATTTGGAACCTTTGGTTGCACTATAAGAAAGTTATGATTATTTTCCACAAACCAAAACTACACTTTTTTGCACTCGACGCGCGTTTCGCTAACAACGTTAGCATCATCAGGAGACGATAAACAATAAACTAAATTAACCTACACTCTATCTTATATACTATCTTTTAGATGGGCGGAGATAAGACTAATAATTTGTGATTGGTCACGCTTTATAATCTTATCTCCCCTCAACTAAAGAATAAAGTGTACTAAACGGAATGGGTCCTCTATCTTTATTTAAATTATTTCTAGATTTAATGATACCCATACTTTCATATGCATTCCAAAGTCTTTTGTTTGGTACATTTTTTAGAAGTTTTAGGTTATCTAATGTGAATCTATGATTGTTTTCATAAGCATGCTCGGCCACACTTGACTTTATTGTTCTTCCGTATTTTAAGTGTGCTAAGTGTTCTTTGAATCGTGTTTGAATAGAGCGTCTCGTTTGGCCAACATATTTTTTGTCACAATCCATGCAACTAATTTCGTAATTTCCACTTTTTTCTAGAACTGTAGTTTTATCCTTGGGATTTCCTAGTAAACTTCTTATTGTGTTTCTGGATTGATATACTAATTTAAGACCCGTGTTATTAAATACTTTTTGTAATCCTTTCATATAATTAGGATTATAAGGAATTTATACAACTTTTTTAACATATAAATTAGTAAATTTCCCCTTAAACAAATAAAGATTTGAAGCAGAAAATAATAGGATTAGGAATATAGCTGGCGAAAACGGTTACGACGAAGGGTTAATAAATAAGCTGATAAATAGACATTCTTTTCAAAAGACCTTTCGAAATTCCACTTTTTTCAGACAAAAAGATACTCCGACTGTAAATTTGTATCAATTCCTTATAATCCTAATTATACGAAAGGATTACAAAAAGTATTTAATAACACCGGTCTTAAATTAGTATATCAACCCGGAAACACAATAAGAAGTTTACTAGGAGATCCCAAGGATAAAACTACAGTTCTAGAAAAAAATGGAATTTACGAAATTAGTTGCATGGATTGTGACAAAAAATATGTTGGCCAAACGAGACGCTCTATTCAAACACGATTCAAAGAACACTTAGCACATTTAAAATACGGAAGAACAGAAAAGTCAAGTGTGGCCGAGCATGCTTTTGAAAACAATCATAGATTCACATTAGATAACCTAAAACTTCTAAAAAGTGTACCAAACAAAAGACTCTTGAATGCATATGAAAGTATGGAAATTATTAAATCCAGAAATAATTTAAATAAAGATAGAGGCCCCATTCCGTTTAGTACACTTTATTCTTTAGTTGAGGGGAGATAGGATTATAAAGCGTGACCAATCACAAATTATTAGGCTTATCTCCGCCCACTAAAAGATAGTATATAAGATAGAGTGTAGGATAATTTAGTTTATTGTTTATCATCTCCTGATGATGCTAACGTTGTTAGCGAAACACGCGTCGAGTGCAAAAAAGTGTAGTTTTGGTTTGTGGAAAACAATCATAACTCTGTTTTGAGATACCTACATTGTTTGAATGGTCTCTAGAGATAAATTGATATACGTGAGAAATATAAAACTTTCTGAGGCGTTATAGAGTGCAGATTTGGTTACTTTCGTGTGTGGTCGTAGGAAAACATAATTTCTAATGATTTTATGCAAAAAAGGTCCAAAAGTGCGAAAAATAGCTTATAAACCTCATGAATAAAGTGTCTATATACCATTAAAATTGTCTTTTAGTATGGGAGGCCATGGGGCTCTAATTCTAGCTCTCAAAAATCCCGGCCTATTCAAATCAGTCTCTGGGTTCGCCCCAATCTGCAACCCGAGCGAATGTCCTTGGGGCCAGAAGGCATTTTCGGGCTATTTGGGAGAAAGAAAAAATGGTAACTGGGAGCAGTGGGACGCCACTGAGTTGGTCAAAAAATACAACGGGCCACCATTGGAATTATTTATTGACCAGGTAAGAGCCTATTTTAAATCGAGTCTATAGGGGTGAAAACTGTTTTTTTTTTGTAAGTAGGTTTTGATCACTTAATAAGCTAGTATTTTCATTATTTTGAAAACTTGTATTATAGTGAATTTCTACCCGATGTTAGTTCCATTCCATTGGTGTTCATTGGTGTATCTTTAAGTTAGTAGGAAGGACGCATCAGGATTTTCTCTAAAACTGATCCAAATTTTAAAAACTTCCAAAACATGTCGATTTTGTTTGCAAGACGGACATATTTTGATTATATTTGAATTTTTGTAGTATGTTCTCCGTTTAAGGGGTGAGCATTACCCCCAAAAATTAAATAGGGAATTTAAATAGGGAAAATGTGTTTTTTCAAATTTTAATATGTTATAGGGGAGGACCATACAAATATTTTTTTACCATTGCCACTCCTCCCAATGGGTACAGGGTGAGCCAGAAAATGAAAGTTCAAAAATTGACTATTTTGTACCTCACTAAATCCTTGTTTTTACGGAAACTATAAAATGGAGAAAAGCGAGTTTCAAGTATGTTGTTTAGTAAAGTACACCTAACATTTTCTGTATCTACAATTTAGCCCATATTTATACAGGGAGGCTAAAAAAAAATGTTCATAAATGGTCAAAAATCGTTATTGCAAAATATTTTTGATGGTCTTTAAAACAATAAAACAATAAATGGTTGTCAATTTCATGTGTATCAGTGGCATATCAAAAAAAAATTTCTTGGGGGGGGGTCTACCGACGAAGAAAATATTAACTTTTCTTTTACCTACTGGGATTGTAAATAGGTAATTATAGATACAAACTTTACGTTTACTGCAGTCATCTTTAAAATATGATACGTTGAGATAGTGGTAACGCCTCGGGTAACGCGATTAGTTCTAAGCCATAATACTTAAGGGTTAAAACGTACGTGTTGTAACATCATTGCGTAATAATTAAACATTCTGATCCGACTTAAATATATTTAGGTCCCCCTCACTTTCTAACGTTTTTTGAAAAGATGACTATCCAATCGACGTAAAGTTTGTATTTGTAACTACCTACTTATTCAGGGTTGCCACAAGATTCACTAAATTAGACTCCCGACTGTTAGCCTGTTTTTCCCGACTTATTAAAAAAAAACATTTTTAGTGAAATTTACATAATAATTAATAATTACTATTAAGACTTTTCAGTAATAGTAATTAATAAGTAGATTTGTTGCCGAAATCCTATAATAAGTATGCTTAAAATTAAAGTAAAACTGTAAAAATCAATGATGAGAGCCGCAGACAAAAATTTTAGCATTAAATACCTATAAGCAGGAAATTTTTCAAAAATCTTTTACAAGTTTTTCATATTTTTTTTTAAATTTGGGTTAAGAGGCGACGAGTTGCGGGGGATCTAGTCTCAGTTCTATATGTTTTATTCTAAAAAAGTAATTTATTACATTTGTTAAATGCTGTTTAATGACATTATAGCGAACGCCAAAAGCAAATTTTGTTGAAACTTTTGGGTGTGGTGAGCTGCAAGGAGGGGGCGATTGCCTACTGATATTGTAATTGAAACAAATACCGCAGTGTAAAATTTGAAAAAAGTGTGAAATATCGTATATTTAAAATTTGAAAAAAAAAACACTTAAACTTTTAAATATTTTATAAAAATATGTTTTCTTTAATTTATAAATGGAAGGGTAGCAGGCGAAAATTTTATTGAAATTTTTTTTTTTTTACTAGGGTTTTTCATCCATAGTAGGATCAAAGCCCAATGTAGCAAAGTATTTTTTCACCGTTAAAAACAAACAGAAAATATCCCCATCCTATCCGGGACTGCGCTAGGGAGGCCGGCAAAAAAGGGAATCTCAACCAGGTCAAAAATATCTGAAAAATTCAAGGATTCTTAGCAAATTTCCCGACTTTTTCCCAGATATTTCTCGACCTCACTGAATTCCCGACTTTTTCCCAGATTTCTCGATTTTCAAGGATTGTGGCAACCCTGTTATTATCCCAGTAGGTAAAATAAAAGTTAATATTTTCCTATGAGCCGGTAGATTCCCTCCCCCCCCAAGAAAAGCCTTTTTGGTACGCCATGCGCCATCGCCACTGCTTACATAGACATGAAATTGACAACCATTTATTGTTTTAAAGACCATCAAAAATATTTCGCAATTTTTTGCCAATTTTGAATATTTTTTTTAGCTTCCCTGTATAAATACGGGCTAAAGCGTACATACAAAAAATGTTAGTTGTGCTTTACCAACCAATATACTTGAAACTCACTGGCTCACCCATTGAGAGGAGTGGTAATGAAAAAAAAAATTATTTTACCCTCCGCTATGACATATTAAAATTTTAAAAAATTGGCGGGGTTCTTTGTTTATTATCTTTCTAGATTTTTGAATTCAAAGTTGCCATGGAGCAAAGGAAAACAATTTTTTCTTTTAAATCAGGCACTTTTTAACAGTATTCAATTTTTTGTAAAATGCTGTTGCGACCTAAAACGTCTTGCTTCAGTGGAATCTCATACAAAGAACGATTCTTTTTTGGGCTAATTTTAGGTCGAGTTGCAAATACCTACCAAAATATATTTTTGGGAAAACCAAAGTCAAAGACTCACCCTAATTATTTATCCTTTTAATTTGTCCCCACTGCTGTAACTGGGCCGGCACATTCATATTAGCAAGCTGTCGATGCTTTGGACTCTCTTCAGTAAAACTCGCTGCGTTAGCGGTTGAAGTGGACGTTAAACTACGTTTACGTCTAATCTAAACGTAATACAGGTCGACCGCAAGGGATGGGATTCTGATATCCTTATTCGAACGGAAGTCTACGTTTTTTTACAGATAAAAAGAAGGCAGCATATAGCGCTATATTCAACGTGTACGAGAACATTCTATAACTAACTAAAACTGCATAGTGGTGATAATAAACCCTTGTATATAAAATTAAACACTCCATCTTAAAATTTGTTTTAGGGTACGGCTGACCAATTCGCATTTCAACTAATGCCCGAACGTCTAGTCGAAGCTGCCAAAAACGCTGGAGTGCCCGTAATTTTCAAAAAAAGGGAAGGATACAATCACAGTTATTTCTTCGTCTCTAGTTTTATTGGCGAACATATTGAATATCACTTAAAATACTTGCAATAAGCTTTAAAAAAATATTTTTTAAGTGTTTTTAATTTATTGTTTATAAAGCAAAAAATATTATTTTAAGTTATCTTCCATCTTTTCATGATTCCATTCCATATTTACCACGATAAGCCAGCAAAAGCAGCTATCAAAGTGCGGTTTTTGTTTTTGAATTTAAAAGGACTTTTTGGAGGAGCAACATCAAACATGCGGCATGTTTGGAAAACCAAATATTAAAATAAGAAGGTTTTGACTCGGGTTTTGATGATATCGCGAAAGCATTATTCAACCTATGAATGAATAAAAAGTAAATGGTCTAAGTGTACCAACCTTCTACAAAAGATCTTGGGTGGAAAAACACACAAAGGACCTAAGCGAAAAGAGAAATGATTAAACGATGTTTCGCCATGGGAAACCAGCGTGGTTTCTCTGGTCACCCTCCCCAAACATCATTAAACACCATCATACACTTTGATTTTCAACTTTGAATCACTCATCGCGATTTATCTACAAAACTGACTTACAGATAAATTTTTTAAAGCAAGTAGAAGGTCATATGAGACTCTTAAAACCACATTTTTCCAACAAAATTTCTCTCTAGGTTCGCCGCCATCTTGAATTTATGCGTAATTCGGGGTAACTCGGTTTTAGTACGATATCTCATTGACCATTGGTCCGATTTAAAAACAAATTGTTTCGTTTTATAAAAAAGTGGTTTTTATAAAATTTTTGATCCAATATTTTTTTTTGCTATATGTCTCGGAAAAAAGTTAATTCACATCTACTGCCAAAAATAATGATTAATCAAGGTAGCAATCGACAGAATCTAAAATTTTATCTACTATCTATTTACAGATAAATTACTACATTTTCCAAAATCATATATTTCAAAGTTATATGCATTTTCAACATTAGGCTTAAAATTTTTCAAAATAATCTCTGTCAGATACATTCAATAAACTTAACTGCAATTAGTCCATCTTTACAATTTGATATCATTCCTGCAGTAAACACACCCTCGCATACTTCTTCCGGAAAAATCACACGGTCGCCTGTCCAAGTACTAAAACAATTTTTTATAATCTCAATTCTTGGAGGAATTCGTAAATAGTGGTCATGTTTTGATAATAAAGGTACTGTTACTTTGTTGCTATTTGCCTAAACTGAAAACTAAAATGTCTCATAGTTTATATTTGCCTTGTAAAAAGGAAAGAAATCTGCCCCTGATACGCCTTGTATGTCTGAACTAAATTTATTTATAATTACAAATTTATGCTGCAACTTTTGCTGTCCTAAATCAAATAAAATATTAGCCTCTCCTATAGAAGTGATTGCCGTTATTTTAAGTTCTTGAAGTATCTACTTCTTCAAGTGCCATGCTCTCTTCGAACGTTGGCTATCATCAGCGCGATCTGCACCCTGTCCACTGCTTTTCGGAAAAGTGTCGTAGTACTAACACCATACCATTGTCTAAGATTTTTAAGAAAATAATATCCGTCTACGACCCGGACCTACTTAACTTAATTTTTTTAAACCACTTGAATAAACAGGACAACATAAAGTCGTTATTTTTTATTATGTTTTTGTAATTTTCTTGGATTTCTGTGAACATAACATTCAGACAAAATATTGGAGAGGAGACCCCAAATTTATGTCAACGGCAGTCGCGTGCGGGAAATATTAACTTTCCGCACTGGTTATATATAATAACCATTTTGATGTGTTTTTTGAGTGTATATTATAAAAAACTAACCCTTTAAATATAAAAAAATGGGCACTTTTAGGACGATTTTAGAATGGGCATGAATTCTTTACTAGATTTTGTGGTTTCTGAGTAATTATAAAAAAACCGAAAAATTAGTAAGTATGCATTTTGTTGCCTCCTCTCATTTTTTCACGAATCGTTAAAAAAAGTCGACAGTACCTACTACGCTAAATCAACACCGTTATCAATTAAAAAGCCAGTTAACTCCTATCTGTCCTGTGCCCTTTAGCCTACTGCTGTCGCCATGTTTAACCAAATTGTCAGGTAAAAGACAAATTTAAGGGTACTAAAACCATAAAGAGTTTTTAACTGGCTTTTTACTTGAAATAGTGTTAGCTAAATATGGCGGTTCAAAGATGGTCGACATCCGATTTACAAAAGAACCCTGCTTTTTTCTTATGTGCATGGTTCGACTAATTTTTTTATATTTGAATATGACACTATCACGAACACGGTGAGCCAGATATTAGGCCGTTTTTTACTAAACTCCCTTCGCTTACAAGAAAACTATGGGTCTTACATTTTTGATATTAGTACTAATACCCGTATATGTATAGAGGGAAAGCCATAGAATTTTGCGCCAAAGAAAAAGGTTTAAAACTCGCGAAATATATATTTTTTTAACTCTTTCTTACGAAAAAACTACCGATAAGGTAAAAATCCTTTAGGAACAATAAAGTTATATATAGATTTTTTAATGTAACTTGATTAAAATATTCTGCCTGCGATTTGGTGGCAAAAATCGCATTTTAAGAGTCATTTTCGCAAAAATTTTCGTATGCGGCGCATTTTACCACTTTTACAAACAAAAAAATCAGATACTTAAAGTAAATATATTTCAACGCATGGGTATTCGGTATACCAAACGCGTTTGAAATAAAGCCAAAATACTCACATATTTTACTTGTTTAGGCCAAGTTTCGAACGCTTTTTTGAATAAGGGTGCGATGAAAGAACTGCTGATTGAAATCGTTACGTACACTGAGAAATTTTCAACTTGCTGGAACATCAACGTTCTTAGCTGGGACAGCAAAATTTTTTGCTAGAATGTTAGGTTACTAAATTTGTTTGCTGACGTAACTATTTTTTTCGCTGGGGCTACTAAACATTATATTCCTATCCGAGTTCTAGCAAGTTCTGTTGTAGCAAAAACTTTGATGTTCCAGCAAGATTGTTTGGCAACATAGGCGCCAGCCAAAACCACTTTACTGAAAAAATATCAGTGTACGTTCGTGGGTTCGTAACGTTATATGCGTACATCCCTCCGTACGCAACGAGTGGAATCAGCTGTTCTATCATCCCACCCGTCAAAAAAGCAGGCATTGTTCAATACATGTAGCATGAACAAGTCAAAAATGTAGTGAATTTTGGATTTTTTCGAACGGGTTAGGCAGTGGCGTAGCCAGAAATCGACTCTGGGGGGGTTTCATCATTATCCGGTCCCTACCTATCCTACCTATCAACTACCTACCTATGACAAATTTTTAAAAATTAGGTTTCTATTGCTTGAGCTCTTGAACTGAAGGGAGGGAAGAGGGGCGGTTTAATAGGTGTTGAGTTAGTTTATACGAAACTAAAATACTTATTTTTAAAAGCAAGTCTCATTTGCAGATTTTTTTGTAGAATTAACCCTTAAATGTGCCGCAGGCTAAATTTTTTTATAAATTACACTAAAATACTATTTTTTACGCGTCTCAAATGTTGTTGATAAAAAAGTTGCTTAAAATAAACAAAATTGGAACAATATTGGATATTGGTATAGCGTCGCAGGCGAAAATTGACAAAAAAACAAAAATAATTTTCATCTCTTATGTTTTTTTTGTAAAATATTTTTGAAAAACTACATTGGTTTAGATGCCAAGAAGGGGTAGATTGCGGTGGTATATATTTATTGCCAAATCATAAATGCGCCGCAGATGAAAATTTTAAGAAAAATTATAGTAAGAATTATAGTTTTAAATGCTGATAAAAATTCCTGAGAATTAATATAAAATTATAACAATTAATGACGTCATAGCACCGCAGGCAAAATTTTTAAAATTTAGGACATCACACCAAACACACGTCACAAACTGTAGTAGAGGGTCAAAAAAGTGGGGGAGTTATAGCTCTTCCTGGGGCCCTTGATCATGATTAGTTTATTGTAGATTGGGTTTTAACCCCCCCAAACCACCCCCCCAGGCTACGCCACTGGGTTAGGTAAACCGATACTGATGTGTTGATATTAGACACTTAAAGTAAATATTTCAACGCATCGGTATCCGTATACCTAACGCGTTCATGGATTTCTAATGAAAAAAATTGGTGCTAGAAAGCACGGATGGTCCACCAAACAATCAATTATTTTATGTTGAAAGGAAATGAAAATATATCGAAAATTGTATCTTTGAAAGATTTGAACCTTCTAACAAAATTGAGTAATATTTACGAAAACCAAAATCTGAAAATCGCATAACAATAGCTGCTTTACTTCTAAAGTTATAATTTTTTTTATATATTTCAACGTTTTTTTAAATAACTCAGAAACTAAAGCTTCCACGAATTTGGACTTTATGACAAAATCGAGAAAAGGACACTAAAACGGTAGGAGTTGATTGGCCTATGTGGAGAAGGTATTGGTCAGCCGATGGAGGATTGTTGTACCAAATTTCGTTTAAGCCGTTCTTGAGTTATCGTGTATACAGACAGACATCAGACAACGGACAGACAACTTTTTTTTTCGTCGATTAAGGTGTTTTGGAATCTTAGTAACCCATTTTTGATAAAATTAGGAAAAGTCAAAATTTTACGATTTTAATAGTCCCCCATACCATATTGGTATAGTCGACTAAAAACGGCCATTCTCCTAACTTTTACCTCTAATTTATGAATCAACCTGTGCCTTATGACGAGAATTGCTCGTTGGGACCCCCTCTACAACAGATATTATCTACATATAAATAAAATTAGCCGACACACATTCCACATAACAAAATGGCAGGGTTCTTTATCTTACAGAGGCATTTTTCATATGAAAATAACAACCCCGAAGGGATACAGATACAGCGATTTAAAGTTTTATACCCCAAAAAAAACTTCATAGAAGCTCCAAAACCAGGATGCGTCACGTAATGCGTTTTTAGAGTTAAGCTGGTAGTAGATTTAAAATTATTTTTTAGATAACAAAAACATCCTCTAACATTCTTTTTATTCTGAGCACAGATTTAAACAGCTGTCAGTCGAGCACAGAACACAAGTTGTATGTTGGACGGATTCTAATACATACGATTTGTAAGATGTATTATTTGTAGAAAGTACGAGTTGTACGATGTACGGTTTGCTAAAAGTATGCTTTGTGTGATGTATCGTTATGCTATTTGTAGGGACCCACTGTAAAAGCAAATAACTTTGGGCAAATTTTCGCACCTTACCGAAGACGTTTTCTCATATGCAACTATTTCAAAAAAGTTTAAAAACAATGATGTCACATACTACGTCATTAGCTTGACAAGTCACTGGTGACTAGAACTTTGACAGCCGCTGTTTGACAACCACTACCGGGTCCCTATAATTAATCCAAAAGATACATTTTACAAACGTATTTTAAACAAATATACATCGCACAAACAATACTTTAGACAAATCATACAATAGCATAACGATACATCACACAAAGCATACTTTTAGCAAACCGTACATCGTACAACTCGTACTTTCTACAAATAATACATCTTACAAATCGTATGTATTAGAATCCGTCCAACATACAACTTGTGTTCTGTGCTCGACTGACAGCTGTTTAAATCTGAGCTCAGAATAAAAAGAATGTTAGAGGATGTTTTTGTTATCTAAAAAATAATTTTAAATCTACTACCAGCTTAACTCTAAAAACGCATTACGTGACGCATCCTGGTTTTGGAGCTTCTATGAAGTTTTTTTTGAGGTATAAAACTTTAAATCGCTGTATCTGTATCCCTTCGGGGTTGTTATTTTCATATGAAAAATGCCTCTGTAAGATAAAGAACCCTGCCATTTTGTTATGTGGAATGTGTGTCTGCTAATTTTATTTATATGTAGATAATATCTGTTGTAGAGGGGGTCCCAACGAGCAATTCTCGTCATAAGGCACAGGTTGATTCATAAATTAGGGGTAAAAGTTAGGAGAATGGCCGTTTTTAGTCGACTATACCAATATGGTATGGGGGACTATTAAAATCGTAAAATTTTGACTTTTCCTAATTTTATCAAAAATGGGTTACTAAGATTCCAAAACACCTTAATCGACGAAAAAAAAAGTTGTCTGTCCGTTGTCTGATGTCTGTCTGTATACACGATAACTCAAGAACGCCTTAAACGAAATTTGGTACAACAATCCTCCATCGGCTGACCAATACCTTCTCCACATAGGCCAATCAACTCCTACCGTTTTAGTGTCCTTTTCTCGATTTTGTCATAAAGTCCAAATTCGTGGAAGCTTTAGTTTCCGAGTTATTTGAAAAAAGGTTGAAATATATAAAAAAAAATTATAACTTTAGAAGTAAAGCAGCTATTGTTATGCGATTTTCAGATTTTGGTTTTCGTAAATATTACTCAATTTTGTTAGAAGGTTCAAATCTTTCAAAGATACAATTTTCGATATATTTTCATTTCCTTTCAACATAAAATAATTGATTGTTTGGTGGACTATCCGTGCTTTCTAGCACCAATTTTTTTCATTAGAAATCCATGAACGCGTTAGGTATACGGATACCGATGCGTTGAAATATTTACTTTAAGTGTCTAATATCAACGCATCAGTATCGGTATACCTAACCCAGTGGCGTAGCCTGGGGGGGGATGGTTTGGGGGGTTAAAACCCAATCTACAATAAACTAATCATGATCAAGGGCCCCAGGGAGAGCTATAGCTCCCCCACTTTTTTGACCCTTTACTCCAGTTTGTGACGTGTGTTTGGTGTGATGTCCTAAATTTTAAAAATTTTGCCTGGGGTGCTATGACGTCATTAATTGTTATAATTTTATATTAATTCTCAGGAATTTTTATCAGCATTTAAAACGTGTAATAAATGGTATTCTTACTATAATTTTTCTTAAAATTTTCATCTGCGGCACATTTATGATTTGGCAATAAATATATACCACCGCAATCTACCCCTTCTTGGCATCTAAACCAATGTAGTTTTTCAAAAATATTTTACAAAAAAAACCTAAGAGATGAAAATTATTTTTGTTTTTTTGTCAATTTTCGCCTGCGACGCTATACCAATATCCAATATTGTTCCAATTTTGTTTATTTTAAGCAATTTTTTTATTAACAACATTTAAGACGCGTAAAAAATAGTATTTCAGTGTAATTTATAAAAAAATTTAGCCTGCGGCACATTTAAGGGTTAATTCTACAAAAATGAGACTAGATGAGACTTGCTTTTAAAAATAAGTATTTTTGTTTTGTATAAACTAACTCAACACCTATTAAACCGCCCCTCTTCCCTCCCTTCAGTTCAAGAGCTCAAGCAATAGAAACCTAATTTTTAAAAATTTGTCATAGGTAGGTAGTTGATAGGTAGGATAGGTAGGGACCGGATAATGATGAAACCCCCCCAGAGTCGATTTCTGGCTACGCCACTGCCTAACCCGTTCGAAAAAATCCAAAATTCACTACATTTTTGACTTGTTCATGCTACATGTATTGAACAATGCCTGCTTTTTTGACGGGTGGGATGATAGAACAGCTGATTCCACTCGTTGCGTACGGAGGGATGTACGCATATAACGTTACGAACCCACGAACGTACACTGATAATTTTTTCAGTAAAGTGGTTTTGGCTGGCGCCTATGTTGCCAAACAATCTTGCTGGAACATCAAAGTTTTTGCTACAACAGAACTTGCTAGAACTCGGATAGGAATATAATGTTTAGTAGCCCCAGCGAAAAAAATAGTTACGTCAGCAAACAAATGTAGTAACCTAACATTCTAGCAAAAAATTTTGCTGTCCCAGCTAAGAACGTTGATGTTCCAGCAAGTTGAAAATTTCTCAGTGTACGTAACGATTTCAATCAGCAGTTCTGTCATCGCACCCTTATTCAAAAAAGCCTTCGAAACTTGGCCTAAACAAGTAAAATATGTGTGTATTTTGGCTTTATTTCAAACGCGTTTGGTATACCGATATACCCATGCGTTGAAATATATTTACTTTAAGTATCTGATTTTTTTGTTTGTAAAATGTTGTTGCGAAAATGACTCTTAAAATGCGATTTTTGCCACCAAATCGCAGGCAGAATATTTTAATCAAGTTACATTAAAAAATCTATATATAACTTTATTGTTCCTAAAGGATGTTTACCTTATCGGTAGTTTTTTCGTAAGAAAGAGTTAAAAAAGTATATATTTCGCGAGTTTTAAACCTTTTTCTTTGACGCAAAATTCTATGGCTTTCCCTCTACACATATACGGGTATTAGTACTAATATCAAAAATGTAAGACCCATAGTTTTCTTGTAAGCGAAGGGAGTTTAGTAAAAAACGGCCTAATATCTGGCTCACCGTGTTCGTGGTAGTGTCATATTTAAATATAAAAAAAATTAGTCGAACCATGCACATAAGAAAAAAGCAGGTTTCTTTTGTAAATCGGATGTCGACCATCTTTGAACCGCCATATTTAGCTAACACTATTTCAAGTAAAAAGCCAGTTAAAAACTCTTTATGGTTTTAGTACCCTTAAATTTGTCTTTTACCTGTCAATTTGGTTAAATATGGCGGCAGCAGTAGGCCAAAGGGCACAGGACAGATAGGAGTTAACTGGCTTTTTAATTGATAACGGTGTTGATTTAGCGTAGTAGGTACTGTCGACTTTTTTTAACGATTCGTGAAAAAATGAGGGGAGGCAACAAAATGCATACTTACTAATTTTTCGGTTTTTTATAATTACTCAGAAACCACAAAATCTAGTAAAGAATTCATGCCCATTCTAAAATCATCCTAAAAGTGCCCATTTTTTTATATTTAAATGGTTAGTTTTTTATAATATACACTCAAAAAACACATCAAAATGGTTATTATATATAACCAGTGCGGAAAGTTAATATTTCCCGCACGCGACTGCCGTTGACATAAATTTGGGGTCTCCTCTCCAATATTTTGTCTGAATGTTATGTTCACAGAAATCCAAGAAAATTACAAAAACATAATAAAAAATAACGACTTTATGTTGTCCTGTTTATTCAAGTGGTTTAAAAAAATTGTAGAATTTTTGTAAAGCCGATTTCAAAGGGGAGGGGCGCTTTAGTAGGTCTTGGGGTTAAGTTTGCAGGTTTGGAATTCTCCGTTGGGTCTTTAGTTTTAATTCTAAATTTGCAAAAGGCGCAAATTTTCAAAATTATTCCAATTTTTTACGAGTGTTAAATAATGTTGTTGATAAAAATTGTTTAAAATTACTTAACTAAATTTGTAACAACCAATGATGTTATAGCGCCGCTGGCGAAATTTTTTTAAATATAGACCGAAAATTGTTTAAAACATGATATTTTTCAGGTATTTTGTAAAATGTTTTGACAAGCTTTTGTCAAAGGTGTGGCAAATAAAATTTATGAAATTTTATCTAAAGAAGGTTCTTAGCATATGTTACGGGAATATTTAAAAAAAAGAATATTTTATTCATATTAATGGTACATGAAAACCCTCTCTGTAATCGATTTATATCACATCTATATTTTTTTACTGGGATTTAAAGAAGATTATACCCACTATAAAAAATTGTATTGTCCCAAATAGTATACTGGTGTATGAAGGCTAATATCATGTCTCTCAGTCAGGGGCGTTAATTGGAGGGGGGGATCAGGGGCACTACGACCGCCCCTGGCAAATAAGGATTTTTTATTACTCATATATTTTTTCCTTTTTAAATGGGTAACTTCAAAATAAAATGAAGAATCCTTTAATCAGGGGCGGCATTTAAAAAAATGCCTCGGGCGGTCAACAATTTAGCGCCGGGCCTGCTTTACGCTCGTGTTAAGTGCAACATTTTTCCTAAGGGCGGGCGGAAAATTAAAAACATCTTGTTGCTGTGCATAATTTTGTAAAAAAAATATGCACGCGGAAAAAACATTTTTTCCGTACGAGACTGCCTCATTGGCCGAAGTTCCGTCAAAGAGTCGACTGCGGAAAAATGAATTCTGCATGCAAGCATTCGGAACAATTGTTCTTCTAAGAGCGTAAGGAAAATAGTATAAAATGGTCAATAAAAAATGTGTTTCATAAAAATTTTATTATAACATTGAAATAAAGTGGTTTTGCACACTAGTGTGGCATAGTAACGTAACACCTAATGCGCAAAATCCTATTTTCCTCAACCTCGTAGAAATTTCTTTTTGCGTCAGTGATATTTTTTTCGCAAGCAAAATTTTTTCGTGCACGCTGTGCGGAAAACTGCTACTTTCCACACACAAATGACTACGGAAAAGACGTACAAACTAAATAAGGTACCCTAGGATGTTAATTCGGTGTCATTTTAAAGGATTTTTTAACGACAATTCAGAAATGGTAGGTAGCATTTGGGCGCTTAGATACACATTTACAAATGCAATTTATCCATTTTTGTTCATTTTTACGTCACTTTTTAAAAAATGTTGATAACGGCGCTTAATTTTAAAAATGTTACTATCTGTAGATTCTCTCAAAAAAACTCTTTAAAATGACACCCTACATCATAGGGCATCTAAAAACAAAAGATCAAAAGATCTTGGGTGGAAATAGGTCTGTGGGTGGAAATAACGAAAATTCAAACCTGGATGAGCATCCCACAAGGAACACTGGATGCTCATCCAGGTTTGAATCTAAAAACAAAAGATCAAAAGATCTTGGGTAGAAATAATGAAAATTCAAACCTGGATGAGCATCCAGTGTTCCTTGTGGGATGCTCATCCAGGTTTGAATTTTCGTTATTTCCACCCAAGATCTTTTGATCTTTTGTTTTTACATTCTTTTCGGTTGATGTAAGTGATTTGGAGGTTTTTTAACTTCTTTTTTGCATCATAGGGCATCTTATTTAGTTTGTGAGACTGAATATGAGGTATCTTTAAAAAGCAAATTTTATAAGGATTTAAAATTTGGTATCAAAAATAGTAGATCGTATAAAAAAAATTGGGATTGTCCGCAAAAATTTCCCCCTCAAAAAATATCTACATCAAAGATTTTTGTTTTATGCTAACTGCAACCAAGGCATTTTAAAGCCTACTGATGTATGCTGACAATGCGATGAACTGGTTTCGACATTACGATTACAGGGCGAAGTTTTTTCGCACTATTCTTGCGCACTACTGCGGCACTGTTAACAATGCGCAAAATCTGATTTTCCGCACGCCCGTAGAAAATAGTTTTTATCTTATATAACTTGTGCGAAAATTTAATCTTCTTGGCCTGAAAACGAACGCGGACCGGAGTTCGGGCAAGCAGCAAGGATGGGAAAGATACTTGACACATGAGTTAGGATAAATATTTTTTCTACGACCAGTTGTAAAAAAAAATGGAGTAAAATCTATTCTGTAGGTATACTCAGTGTGGGAAAGTTATACTTTCCAAACTAAAATACGTGCGGGAAAGGGGTGTTTCATTCACGGTCGCAGAAATAAATAGTAGTTTACCTAACAAGTCCGGAAAGTGTCTCTTTTCCGCACGCGATTGCAGATGGCCGAACGACGCGTTAGCGAGTTCGGCCAGCAATTAAGTGCGGAAAAGTCACTTTACGCGAGTTGGGTACAATATTTTTTCTACTCGCTTGACTTAAGTATATTTAACCCAATAAAAGGAATTTAAAAAATGTTACTCTTTATTTATCCTGACTAAAACGTTTACCTAACACAAAGAAGAAAATTTTTAAAAATATAGCAATGCATTTATATTCAATTTTTGGTTGAGTGCGGAAACGTACCATAAAGTTTTTTTTTCCGCACTAGTGCGGAAAAAGTAAATTTTCTGCACGCTAGTAGAAAAAATATTAAATAGAGTCAGTTCCAAAATAGTGATTTTTGCTCTATTTTTAATATTTAAAAAAAAATCATCCTGTATATGTAAATAGTAAATAATTTTTTGTCTGTTTCCGTTTCCTTTATTTGCCTTGATGCTTCGTCTGTATAACTTTTTAATCAATCAGTCATCTAAAACCTTTTTTCAACTTTGGTGTCTTATTACATAATAATCTATATTTATATACCAATTTAACTTGATCATCACTTCTGGAAACTGAAATGATTATCCTAATTATTTTGTCGAAAGATAAGTCGTCGTGTTTCGATTTTATGTAGACACAATAATTAATTAATTAATGATGGTCAAGTAACCCAAAAATTCAGGTGACTTGTCAAAATAAGGTTGCAAAATATTATCTGTCATCCTTTATGAACCAAAAATGAACTTGCCGGAGCTCTCCTCTCACACTTCAATGTCAAATCTAAAAAACGAACCTGTCAGGTAGATTTTAAAAAACTCCCTGTTGAAATAAGTTTTAAGCGTTTTTTGACAGCTTTAAAAGAATAAGGGCGCAGAAGAATAAAGACTATTTTTCCAACTTTTCTTAGTTTTCAGCAAAGCATTAAATTTACTCCTCCTACCGTTTAGGAGATATTCATGGTGAGCAGCAAATTTGACATCATATATTTCACTTTTTCGGACCCTGCAGTCTGTGTTTGTGTGGGTCTATGTGGCTTTACAAATCGTAATCGAGTGAACCGATTTCAATGCAGGATAAAAAAAACTGTAAACGTCCCTCTCGTGGGAATAAATAATTTACACTCTTTGCTGTCAGCTTTGGAGGAGGGGTTTTCGTATACCATCAGAATATTCTTGGGCCCTCCTATATAGGGTGGGAACTTTAACTGGAATAAAAACCCATATAATCGACATAAAATCGGGCCAACGCATCGCTGCCGTAGTGCCGACGTTATACCGACGTTGGCCCGATCTTATGAGTTATTTGACGATTTTTGTTTGTAGAAAAAATATGCGGCTAAAGCGCAAAAACACGTCAACTGAGATTTTTTATGGGCTTTCCAGTCAAATAAAAAATTCCTCTTTTAAAGGGTGAAACCTCTCTAACCCACTTAATTTTTTTTAAAGGATTATACGACCTTGTTGGAAAGCCCGTTTAAAAAGACAAATGAGGGTGCAGTTTTTAATTTTAATTTAAAAAAAAAGAATTTTATAAAAATCAGAAATTAAAAAATGGCGCCAGCAGGCACGTATAGCCATCCGTAAATCCCTAAAAAAAAAATAAAAAAATATGAAAAATTTTGTTTAAAATTTTTTTTTTTATTTTTTTTATTTTTTTTTTTTTTTTGGTTGAAAATGCAATTATTTATCTTAGTGTGAAAACCACGTATCGCTAGCTGATACGGTTCGTGAAGTTACAATTTTATTAAAAGCTTAATCCCCTCCTCCTATACCCTCTTGCCAAGCAACACGCGGTTTTCATATTAACTTACATAATTGGATTTTCAACCAAAAAAATGTAATTATCTATCCGATATTGTGACAACCGCGTGTCGCTAGCTGCTGTACGGTTCGTGAGTTAAACCCCCCACCCCCACCAAAAACTAATTAACTCTGCGTAGGGTGACTAAGAATTTTAGTGGCAAACTTTATAAGAATCGGTTCAGCCGTTTTTAAGTAATCGTCTTACCGACAGACAGACGGATCGACAGACAGACCATAAAATATGTCTAAAAATTTAATTGATTAATTTAATTGACCGTATTGTGTTAAAAACTTACTCAACAAGGATACAGAGTCTATCCCAAAAGTCTGGAATAATGGATTTTTTGGTATAACTATGGGTTTTTGAAAAAAAACTTATATAGGATTTTTTAGGTAAAAAAAGCGGTTTCGAAAAATGTATACCATTTTATACTGGGTGTCCCAAAAATAAAATACGACACCATATATCTTTTTTAAATTGGTCGCCCTGTATATTATCTCATTTTCTGGATCATTAAAAAACAAGCTTTTCAAAAATACCCAACATTACACAATACAGAGTGCTCACCGAGTATAAAAGAGTATACATTTTCCGAAACCGCTTTTATTCCTAAAATGATCCTATACCTATATATAAGTTTTTTTTGAAAATAGCGTTTTCCCAAAAAATCCATTATTCCAGACTTTTGAGACACACTGTATAAATGTGACCATAACCAGACTTTAAAGGGGGGGGGGTTGCGTTTTATCCACATATTTTATCCTGAGGCTCTATAGAGGATTTGATTTAGTTAAAGTCTCCGCATTGCATATTAATGTCTCGATTTTTTGGATTCTATATATACCTATATTTTGTTTTAAACCTATATTTTTTATAAAATTAAAAAAAAAAGAATATATCTTCGCCTTCTAAGATTGTATGTTTATTCTGAGCTTAAATTAAAACAGCAAAGAACAAAAATTGTATGTCAGACGGATTCTAAACTGTACGATTTGTAGGATGTATTGTTTGTAGAAAGTACGAGTTGTACGATGTACGGTTTGCAAAAAGTATGCTTTGTGCGATGTATCGTTATGCTATTTTACGATTTGCGGAAAGTATTATTTGCGCAATGTACGTTTGTGTTAAATACGCTTTGTAAAATGTATTTTTGTACAAACTATGGGACCCCCCACTACCATGTATAGATTTTACCAGAGTTTTTGGAACACATTAAAAATTTTCACTTGTAAAAAAATCATTCCAAAATTTCCCTATTAATTGTTAACGAGCACGCCACTGAAATGACCCAAATTTAGGGGTCCCATAGTTTGTACAAAAATACATTTTACAAAGCGTATTTAACACAAACGTACATTGCGCAAACAATACTTTCCGCAAATCGTAAAGTAGCATAACAATACATCGCACAAAGGATACTTTTTGCAAACCGTACATCGTACAACTCGTACTTTCTACAAACAATACATCCTACAAATCGTACAGTTTAGAATCCGTCCGACATACAATTTTTGTTCTCTGCTGTTTTAATTTAAACTCAGAATAAATATACAATCTTAGAAGGTGAAGACATATTCTTTTTTTTTTAATTTTATAAAAAATATAGGTTTAAAAAAAATATAGGTATATAGAATCCAAAAAAATCGAGACATGAATATGCAGTGTGGCTACTTTAAAGAAATTAAATGCTCTAGAGCCTTAGGATATAATATGAGGATAAAACGCACCCCCCCCTCCTCCCCCTTAGAAACATGTTTATGGTCACATTTTGACTTCAAATTAAGTTTTTTTATTACTTATCCTTAACCCCCCCCCCCGAAGTCAATTTCTGAGTGTGACTGAAAATGAAATGAAATTTTTCATGGGATTTGCGTCATATCAAATTTGTTTTTTTTTAAATGTGATGATACCTATACCTATGGTACACTAATTTTGTGACACATTAACTGCAATGTTTTTTTGATGTGAGTTAATTTTTAATTAAAAAAAAAAACCTTTAGATATATAAAAATCAAATTACTATTGCTTTTTTCTTCGGCAAAATAGATTTTTTTTAGCTGTAGGTTGTTTTACCTCTTTATACAGTGTGTCTCAAAAGTCTGGAATAATGGATTTTTTGGGAGAACGCTTTTAAAAAAAAAAACATATATACGAAAAATAGCGGGTTCGAAAAATGTATAAGTACTCTTTATACACGGTGGACACCCTGTATTGTGTAGTGTTGGGTATTTTTGAAAAGCTTATTTTTAAGGATTCAGAAAATGAGATAATATACAGGGTGTCCACTTTAAAAAAGAGTGTCGTATTTTAATTTTGGGACACCCTATATATAAAATGGTATACATTTTTCGAAAGCGCTTTTTCTACCTAAAAATGATCCTAAATAAGTTTTCTTTTCAAAAACCCATAGTTATCCCAAAAAATCCATTATTCCAGACTTTTGGGATACACTCTGTATAGTTGAGTAAGTTTTTAGGAAAATTCGGTCAATTCAATTTTTAGACATATTTTATGGTCTATTTATTTTTAGCCACTCATACATAGTATGGAGGCTATTGGGTTTGTCAAAAATACCTAAATACAAATAAATTTTGTCATGTTGTCTGTCTGTCGGTCTGTCTGTCGGTAACACGATTACTCAAAAACCGCTAAACCGATTCTTATAAAATTTGGTACCAAAATTCTTTGTCACCCTACGCAGAGTTGATTAGTTTTTGGTGGGGGTGGGGGGTTGGCAAGACGATATTAGGGGGGATTAAACTTAACTCACGAACCGTATAGCAGCTAGCGACAAGCGGTTTTCACAATATAGGATAGATAATTACATCTTCAACCAAAAATTTTGAAAATAAATTTGATTTTTTTTTTTGGTTGAAAATCCAACTATGTAAGGTAATATGAAAACCGCGTGTCGCTTTTGGCAAGAGGGTTGGATGAGGGGATTAAGCTTTTAATAAAATTATAACTTCACGAACCATACGTATCAGCTAGCGACACGCGATTTTTACACTAAGATAGATAATTGCATTTTCAACCCAAAAACAAAAAAAAATAAATAAAATTGAAACAAAATATTTCAATTTTTTTATTTTTTTTTAGATTTTATGTATTGCTGTATGTGCTCATTTGTCTTTTTAAACGGGCTTTCCAACAAGGTTCCAAAGTAGTATATAATCCTTTTAAAAAAATTAAGTGTGTTAGAGAGGTGTCACCCTTTAAAAGGGGAATTTTTTATATGACTGGAACGCCCATAAAAAAATCTCAGTTGTCGTGTTTTTGCGTTTTATCCGCATATTTTTTCTACAAACACAAATCGTCGAATAACTCATAAGATCGTGCCAACGTCGGTATAACGTCGGCAGTGCGTTAGCGATGCGTTGGCCCGATTTTATGTCCTGTGTTATCCTGAGGCTCTAGCGAAATTATTCCAGTTAAAATTCCCACCCTATATAGGAGGGCCCAAGGATATTCTGATGGTATACGAAAACTTCTCCTCCAAAGCTGACAGCAAATAGTGTAACTTATTTATTCCCACGACGACGTTTTTCTATCCTGCATAGAAATCGGTTCACTCGATTACGATTTGTAGTGCCACATAGATCCACACAAACACAGACAGCAGGGTCCTAAAGTGAAACCTATGACGTCAAATTCGTTGCTCATCATGAATATCTCCTAAACGAAAAGGTTTAAAATAGGGAAAAGTTGCGCAAATTTTACGCTTTGCTGAAAACTAAGAAAAGTTTACAAATTCCGGATAGTTCTGGAGAAAAATCCGTATTCTTTAATTTTAGTATTTATTTTTCTGCGCCCTTATTCTTTAAAAGCTGTCAAAAAATGCTTAAAAATTATTTTAAAAGGCACTTTTTCAAAATCTACCTGACAGGTTCGTTTTTGAGATTTGACATTGCAGTGTGAGAGGGGAGCTCTGGCAAGTTCATTTTTGGTTCATAAAGGATGACAGATAATATTTTGCAACCTTATTTTGACAAGTCACCTGAATTTTTGGGTTACTTGACCATCATTAATTAATTAATTATTGTGTCTACATAAAATCCAAACACTTATCTTTCGACAAAATAATTATGATAATAATTTCAGTTCCCAGAAGTGATGATCAAGTTAAATTGGTATATAAATGTAGATTATTATGTAATAAGACACCATAGTTGAAAATTTAGATGACTGATTGATTAAAAAGTCATACAGACGAAGCATCAAGGCAAATAAAGGAAGCCGAAACAGACACAAATTATTTACATGTACAGGATGATTTTTTTTAAAAAATATTTTGGAACTGAATCTATATAATATTTTTTCTACTAGCGTGCGGAAAACTTACTGGTACTTTTCCGCACTCAACCAAAATAAAATATAAATATATTGCTATATTTTTAAAAATTTTCTTTTTTGTGTTAGGTAAACGTTTTAGTAAAATTCCTTTTATTGGGTTAAATGCGAGTAGAAAAAATATTGTACCCTGCAACTCGCGTAAAGCGACTTTTCCGGACTTGTTAGGTAAACTAGCTACTATTTATTTCCACGACCGTGCGGGAAACACCCCTTTCCCGCACGTATTTTAGTTTGTAAAGTATCACTTTCCCGCACGCAGTACGGAACAGATTTTACTCATTTTTTTTACAACTGGTAGGAGAAAAAATATTTATCCTAACTCATGTGTCAAGTATCTTTCCCATCCTTGCTGCTTTCCCGAACTCCGGTCCGCGTTCGTCCTCAGACCAACGGATGTCCCGTGTGGGGAAGATTAAATTTTCGCACAAGTTATATAAGATAAAAACTATTTTTAGATTTTGCGCATTGTTAACAGTGCAAAATATAACTTTGCCGCACTAGTGCGCAAAAATAGTGCGAAAAATCTTTGCGCCCTGTAATCGTAATGTCAAAACCAATTCTTTGCATTGTCTTGGTTGCACAGTTAGCATAAGGGAGGGGGACATTTTTGGGGGCAATCCCAATTTTTTTATACGATCTACTGTTTTTGATACCAAATTTTAAATCTTTATAAAATTTGCTTTTTAAAGATACCACATATTATACGGTTTGCATATCTAGTTTTCATATTTTTTATTTAAATTTTTGAAAGCGATTATCTCACAAACTAAATATGATGTTGAGTGTCATTTTAAAGAGTTTTTTGAGAGAATCTACAGATAGTAATATTTTTAAAATTAAGCCCCTTTATCAACATTTTTGAATAAATGACGTAAAAATGACCAAAAATGGATAAATTGCATTTATAAATGTGTAATCGCCCAAATGCTACCATTTCTTAATTTTCCTTAAAAAATCCTTTAAAATGACACCGAACATTCTAGGGTACCTTATTTAGTTTGTACGCCTTTTCCGCAGTCATTTGCGTGTGGAAAGTAGCAATTTTCCGCACAGCGTGCACGAAAAAATTTTGCTTGCGAAAAAAATATCACTCACGCAAAAAGAAATTTCTACGAGGTTGAGGCAAATAGGATTTTGCGCATTGGGCGTTACGTTACTATGTCACACTAGTTTTCCACATTATTTCAATGTTATAATAATATATAATAAAAATTTTATGAAACACGTTTTTTAGGGACTATTTTATACTACTTTCCTTACGCTCTTAGAAGAACAATTGTTCCTAATGCTTGCAGAAATCATTTTTTTCCGCAGTCGACTGCTTGACCGAACTTCTAAGTCCTTCGGCCAATGAGGCAGTCTCGTACGGAAAAAATGGCTTTTCCGCGTGCATATTTTTTTTACAAAATTATGCACAGCAACAAGATGTTTTTAATTTTCCGCACGCCCTTAGGCAAAACGTTGCATCTAACACGAGCGTAAAGTAGGCCCGGCGCTAGATTGTTGGAAGCCCGAGGCATTTTTTAAAATACCGCCCCTGATTAAAGGATTCTTAATTTTATTTTTAAGTTACCCATTTAAAAGGGAAAAAATATATTGAATAATAAAAAATCCTTATTTGCCAGGGGCGGTCGCAGTGCCTCTGACTCCCCCCCAATTAACACCCCTGACTGAGATAATTTTTTTTTATACACCAGTATACTATTTGGGACAATACAATTTTTTATAGTGGGTATAAGATTTTCTTTAAATCCCAGTAAAAAAAATATAGATGTGATATAAATCGATTACAGAGAGAGAAATAAAATATTCTTTTTTTTTTAATATTCGCGTAACATATGCTAAGAACCTTCTTTAGATAAAATTTTATAAATTTTATTTGCCACACCTTTGACAAATACCTGAAAAATATAATATTTTAAACAATTTTCTGTCTATATTTTAAAAAAATTCGCCAGCGCCGCTATAACGTCATTGGTTGTTACAATTTTAGTTAAGTAATTTTAAACAATTTTTATCAGCAACATTATTTAACAGTCGTAAAAAATTAGAATAATTTTGAAAATTTGCGCCTTCGCCGTATTTACAAGCAGATTTAGAATTAAAACTAGACCCAACGGAGAATTCCACCCCTGCAAACCCAACCCAAACACCTACTAAAGCGCCTCTCCCCTTTGAAATCGGCTTTACAAAAATTCTACAATTTTTGAACCATTTGAAACAGGATCTAACAACATAAAATCGTTCTTTTTCATTATGTTTTTGTAATTTTCTTGGATTTCTGTGAACATGACATTCAGAAAAAATACCGGTGTGGAGGCGCCAAATTTATGTCAACAGCAGTCGCGTGCGGAAAAGATTAACTTTCCGCACTGGTTATATATAATAAATATTTTGATGTGTTTTTTGAGTGTACTTTATAAAAACCAACCCTTTAAATATAAAAAAAATGGGCACTTTTAAGACGATTTTAGAATGGGCACTAATTCTTTACTAGGTTTTGTGGTCTCTGAGTAATTATAAAAAAAGGAAAAATTAGTAAGTATGCATTTTTTGTCTACCCTCATTTTTTCACGAGTCATCAAAAAAAGTCGACAGTACCTACTCCGCTACATCTGCACCGTTATGAATTAAAAAGCCAGTTAACTCCTTCTCTCCTGTGTCTTTAGCCTACAGTTTGGTATTCATATGGCCGCGACATTAGGCCAAATTTAAGGATACTAAAACTATAAAGAGTTTTTAACTGACTTTTTACTTGAGATAGTGTTAGCTAAACATGGCGGTTCAAAGATAGTCGATGCGATTTACAAAAGCTGCTTTTTTCTTATGTGCATGGTTCGGCTAATTTTTTTATATTTACTTAAATATGCGGCACTACCACCAACACGGTGAGCCAGATATTAGGCCGTTTTTTACTAAACTTTCTTCGCTTATAGAAAGCAATGGGTCTTACATTTTTGATGTTAGGTCTAATACCCGTATATGTATAGAGGGTAATCCATAGAATTGTGCGCCAAAGAAAAAAGTTTAAAACTCGTGAAATATATATACTTTTTTAAGCTCTTACAAAAAAACTATACCGCTAAGGCAACATCCTTTAGGAACAATATAGTTATATATAGTTATTTAAAGAGTTCTTACTTTAGCACATACATGGTATAAATTTTTGAAATCAGCAACAATTTAAAAATAAAATTTATACAGGGGATTCTATTTAAAATCAGAAAGTTGATTTCAAAATTTGACATATGCCAGTGGCGCACTGAGGGAGAGGGGGATTTAAGGTCAACGCCTCCCTCCCGAGAAGCTGGTTACAGTTGGTACAATCAAATAACAACAGAAATAAAATAGTTAAGTATATAAAGAATAAAATACAAGAGCCTAGACCTTAATTTTTAACAATTAAAAATCTTTAAAAAATCATAAATTACAAAATTTTTCGGCTGCAGCACCTTTGATTTTTACGATTTCGTATCAAAATGGTCTTTCTAATGTAATTTTATCAAAACATTCTGCGTGCGATTTGGTGTCAAAAATCGTATTTTAAGTCATTTTCGCAAAAATTTTCGCCTGCTGCGCATTTTACCATTTTTGCAAACACAAAAATCAGTCACTTAAAGTAAATATTTCAACGCATCGGTATCGATATACCAACCGCGTTTGAAATAAAGCCAATATTTACGATTTTACTTTAATTTTAAGTCAAAAATTTCATTTTAAGCGTTATTTACTCAAAAAATGATGATTTTTACATCAAATTTTGGGCAAATAAACCCAATCAATTATGGTCAGACTTTTACTTCAAATTATTTTTTTTTAATTTTTTTTTTAATCTTTACCCCCCCTCCCCCCCCTCCCCAATACCAATATGGTATGGGGGACTATTAAAATCGTTAAATTTTGACTTTGCTTAATTTTATCAAAAACTAAGGTTCCAAAACACCTTATTCGACGAAAAAAAAAGTTGTCTGTCGGTCTGTTGTCTGTCTGTATGCACGATAACTCAAGAACGCCTTAATCGATTTTAACGAAATTTGGGACAAAAATCCTTTTTCGGCTGGAACTGATTAACTTTTGGGTAGGGTGGTGGGGTGGTTGAAGGGGGGAAAAGGGGTATAAAATATTTTAAAAAAATTTAACTTTGGAACAAAAGCAAGTAGCGATATACGGTTTTCAGATTTAAGTTTCCATTAATATGAACTACAAATTTTGTTATAAAAATCGAAATTCGTGGGAGCTTTAGTTTCCGAGTTATTTAAAAAATCGTTAAAATATATTTTAAAAAAATCATAACTTTAGAAGTAAAGCAGCTATTGATGTGCGGTTTTCATATTTTGGTTTTCGTAAATAGTATCCAAAAATTTTGTTATTAGGGTCAAATCTTTCAAAGCTACAGTTTTCGAGATATTTTTATTTTCTTTCAACATAACATAATTGATTGTATGGTGTACTATCCGTGCTTTCTAACATCAATTTTTTAGTACACCATACCAATATGGTATGGGGGACTATTAAAATCGTGAAATTTTGACTTTTCTTAATTTTATCAAAAGTGAGGTATTAAGGTTCCAAAACACCTTAATCGACGAAAAAAAAAAGTTTTCTGTCGGTCTGTTGTCTGTCTGTACACGATAACTCAAGAACACCTTAATCGATTTTAACAAAATTTGGTAAAAAAATCTTCTATCGGCTGACCATGAACTGATTAACTTTTGGGTAGAGTGGTGGGGGGTTGAAGGGGGTAAAAAGGGATAAAATATTTTAAAAAATTGTAACTTTGGAATAAAAGCAAGTAGCGATATATGGTTTTCAGATTTAAGTTTACATGAATATGGACTACAAATTTTGTTGTAAAGTCCAAATTCGTGGGAGCTTTAGTTTCCGGGTTATTTTAAAAAACGTTAAAATATATTTTAAAAAATACATATTTAAAAAATCATCACTTTAGAAGTAAAGCAGCTATTGATATTCAGATTTTGGTTTTCGTCAATATTACCCAAAAATGTTGTTATAAAATTCAAATCTTTCAAAGCTACAGTTTTCGAGATATTTTCATTTCCTTTTAACATAAAATAATTGATTGTATGGTGAACTATTCGTGCTTTCTAGCACCAATTTTTTTTCTACGAATTTAAAACATTTCAGCTAAAAAAATTACTTCATAGGGACCGTTTTTTTATGTTTCCAATAACAATTCTATTTTGATTCGCTGCATATTCAAACGTAAAATCGAGTTTAAAGCCTGCAATTAAGGATTTTAAAAAATTTCAAACGTATCTCCTATTTATATATGAAATCCGGTGTTAAGTTAAAAAATGTAAGTTGTGGTTCGTAAAATAAAGGAAAAAAGTGGCAAAGTGTTAATTTACTTTGGAGCTGTAATGTTTAGAATATTTTTATACCTACCCCCCACCCCGAAAACTTTTCTTACGACGCCACTGGACATAACCTATACGCTATGTCCAGTGGCGTAGTAAGGTACCTATAGGTACCGAAAATGTTGCTTTGCTTCTTTTTTAAAAAATGGTTAAAAACATTAAAAAAGTACCATTTCGCGAGTTTTAAGATTATTTTTTTTGACTTCTTCTGTACAAATTCAAAATTTTACACTAATTAAATAAAATAAATTTTTGGGAATCGTTTTTAGGATAACACGAATCGAGTTCAAAAATAAGGGATTGTGAGGAGCAATATCAACCATAATTCTTGTATAGCTTACCCTGTACATGCGGTTATAGTACTTAGCATCAAAAATGTAAAGTCCATATAAGTAGGAAGGCGTTTTATTTTCATCTGACATTAGGTAGTTATATATTTTCTTTTAAAGTTAAGTAAAAAAATTGGTGCTACAAAGCACGGATAGTCCACCATACAATCAATTATTTTATGTTGAAAGGAAATGAAAATATCTCGAAAATTGTATCTTTAAAAGATTTGAACCTTATAACATAATTTTTGGGTAATATTTACGAAAATCAAAATCTGAAAATCGCATAACAATAGCTGCTTTACTTCTAAAGTTATTTTTTTTTATATATATTTCAACGTTTTTTCAAATAACTCGGCAACTAAAGCCTCCACGAATTTGGAAATTTGTAGTCCATATTCCTGGAAACTTAAATCTGAAAACCGTATATCGCTACTTGCTTTTGTTCTAAAGTTACAATTTTTTATTTTATCCTCCTTTTCCCCCCTTCAACCTCCCACCACCCTACCCAAAAGTTTAGGGTCAGCTCAGTACCCACTCCATACAGGCCGATCAACTTCTACCGATTTAGTGTCCTTTAATCCACTTTCGCCGCCATTTTCACTCAAAAGTGACAGAAAATAATCCATTAATAGTTTTCTGTCAATATATATGGCGGCGAAAGTCGAGAAAAGGACACTAAAACGGTAGGAGTTGATTGACCTATGTGGAGAAGGTAGTGGTCAGCCGATGGAGGATTTTTGTACCAAATTTCGTTAAAATCGATTAAGGCATTCTTGAGTTATCGTGCATACAGACAGACATCAGACAACGGACATCCATCTTTTTTTTTTCGTCGATTAAGGTGTTTTGCAATCTTAGTAACTAATTTTTGATAAAATTAGGAAAAGTCAAAATTTCACGATTTTAATACCCCATACCATATTGGTATAGTGGACTAAAAACGTCCATTCTCCTAACGTTTACCCCTAATTTATGAATCAACCTGTGCCTTTATGACGAGAATTGCTCGTTGGGACCCCCTCTACAACAGATATTATCTACATATAAATAAAATTAGGTGACACACATTCCACATAACAAAATGGCAGGGTTCTTTATCTCACAGAGGCATTTTTCATATGAAAATAACAACCCCTAAGGGATAGAGATACAGCAATTTAAAGTTTTATACTCCACAAAAAACTGCCTAGATGCTCCAAAACCAGGATGCGTCACGTAATGCGTTTTTACAGTGAAGCTGGTAGTAGATTTAAAATTATTTTTTAAATAACAAAAACATCCTCTAACATTCTTTTTATTCTGAGCTCAGATTTAAACAGCTGTCAGTCGAGCACAGAACATAATTTGTATGTTGGACGGATTCTAATACATACGAATTGTAAGATGTATTATTTGTAGAAAGTACGAGTTGTACGATGTACGGTTTAAAACATTAAAAAAGTACCATTTCGCGAGTTTTAAGATTATTTTTTTTGACTTCTTCTGTACAAATTCAAAATTTTACACTAATTAAATAAAATAAATTTTTGGGAATCGTTTTTAGGATAACACGAATCGAGTTCAAAAATAAGGGATTGTGAGGAGCAATATCAACCATAATTCTTGTATAGCTTACCCTGTACATGCGGTTATAGTACTTAGCATCAAAAATGTAAAGTCCATATAAGTAGGAAGGCGTTTTATTTTCATCTGACATTAGGTAGTTATATATTTTCTTTTAAAGTTAAGTAAAAAAATTGGTGCTACAAAGCACGGATAGTCCACCATACAATCAATTATTTTATGTTGAAAGGAAATGAAAATATCTCGAAAATTGTATCTTTAAAAGATTTGAACCTTATAACATAATTTTTGGGTAATATTTACGAAAATCAAAATCTGAAAATCGCATAACAATAGCTGCTTTACTTCTAAAGTTATTTTTTTTTATATATATTTCAACGTTTTTTCAAATAACTCGGCAACTAAAGCCTCCACGAATTTGGAAATTTGTAGTCCATATTCCTGGAAACTTAAATCTGAAAACCGTATATCGCTACTTGCTTTTGTTCTAAAGTTACAATTTTTTATTTTATCCTCCTTTTCCCCCCTTCAACCTCCCACCACCCTACCCAAAAGTTTAGGGTCAGCTCAGTACCCACTCCATACAGGCCGATCAACTTCTACCGATTTAGTGTCCTTTAATCCACTTTCGCCGCCATTTTCACTCAAAAGTGACAGAAAATAATCCATTAATAGTTTTCTGTCAATATATATGGCGGCGAAAGTCGAGAAAAGGACACTAAAACGGTAGGAGTTGATTGACCTATGTGGAGAAGGTAGTGGTCAGCCGATGGAGGATTTTTGTACCAAATTTCGTTAAAATCGATTAAGGCATTCTTGAGTTATCGTGCATACAGACAGACATCAGACAACGGACATCCATCTTTTTTTTTTCGTCGATTAAGGTGTTTTGCAATCTTAGTAACTAATTTTTGATAAAATTAGGAAAAGTCAAAATTTCACGATTTTAATACCCCATACCATATTGGTATAGTGGACTAAAAACGTCCATTCTCCTAACGTTTACCCCTAATTTATGAATCAACCTGTGCCTTTATGACGAGAATTGCTCGTTGGGACCCCCTCTACAACAGATATTATCTACATATAAATAAAATTAGGTGACACACATTCCACATAACAAAATGGCAGGGTTCTTTATCTCACAGAGGCATTTTTCATATGAAAATAACAACCCCTAAGGGATAGAGATACAGCAATTTAAAGTTTTATACTCCACAAAAAACTGCCTAGATGCTCCAAAACCAGGATGCGTCACGTAATGCGTTTTTACAGTGAAGCTGGTAGTAGATTTAAAATTATTTTTTAAATAACAAAAACATCCTCTAACATTCTTTTTATTCTGAGCTCAGATTTAAACAGCTGTCAGTCGAGCACAGAACATAATTTGTATGTTGGACGGATTCTAATACATACGAATTGTAAGATGTATTATTTGTAGAAAGTACGAGTTGTACGATGTACGGTTTGCAAAAAGTATGCTTTGTGTGATGTATCGTTATGCTATTTTATGATTTGTCTAAAGTATTGTTTGTGCGATGTATATTTGTTTAAAATACGTTTGTAAAATGTATCTTTTGTATTAATTATAGGGACCCCAAATTTATTTTTAAACAGAAGAATCAGAATCGAACGTGCCACGGGAACGCGCTACCTGCCAAACCATAATGCGGCCACGCGTGGAACTATGGTTTGACAATGACATTATTGACAGGTTAGAAAATGGAGGTTCTGTTGTGGTGTCAATAATTTTTCTATCTTTGTGTGTTTATTGCCTTTTATTAGAGGTAAGTGTTTTGTTTTGGTCTTTATTAAAGGTGGAATTATAAATTTCTCGTTGGCGTTCAGTTAGTAGTTCGCGCATCTCTGTTTTTTTCTCCTCAAGTAAGATAGAAAAAGAGAGATGCGCGAAGGTAGGGTTTATGTTTACAGCTTAACTTTGTGGTTTATCTTTCTCTGTTTTAGAAAAAAAGGTAATTATGCAGTATACGGTTTTCTGCCATTTTTGATTTTTTTTGAAAAATTCTTTATGGGGGCACCTTCTAGGGTCCCTAGGACCCCAAATCCGCCTGCGCCCGATTTTTTTTTTTTTTTTTTAACGAGAAAAAAGGGTGCCCAGGGGGGGTTGTAAAGTGTTTTTTTAATTGTTTTGGGTTGGTTTGGATTAGGTTGGGTTGGACTGTGTTGGTTTGGTTTGTTTTAGTGAAAAAAAATGAAAAAAAACCAAAAA
Organism: Oxystoma pomonae; assembly: GCA_963921995.1. Taxonomy (NCBI): domain Eukaryota; kingdom Metazoa; phylum Arthropoda; class Insecta; order Coleoptera; family Brentidae; genus Oxystoma; species Oxystoma pomonae. The sequence goes on along the minus strand of OY998166.1, from coordinate 70,166,877 downwards.
AATTAAAAAAAAAAACCAACCGGCGCAGACGGATTTGGGGTCCTAGGGACCCTAGAAGGTGCCCCCATAAAGAATTAAAAAAAAAAACAAAAATGGCAGAAAACCGTATACTGCATAATTACCGAAAAAAATGATTTTTCAGGAACCTATGTGGTTCCACTGCAGCCATAGAAAAACAACCACAGAAGTACATTATTTTCTGCTCGAAATTTATACACATTGATTTCAATTTCAAAATTACTTTATTGTCTTAAGATACATTATAACTACTTAGCTGACAAAGCAGTATTCCTAGTCTAATTTAGGTAATTATGCAGTATACAGTTTTCTGCCATTTTTGATTTTTTGGTAATTTAAACATTTTTAAATTTATTTAGGAGCGGAAAATCCAAAAAAAAATCTGTTTTTTAGTTCAAAATCACTTATATAAAATGCACACATATAACCTATAAAACTAGAGTCATACTGGCCATTTGGCCATGTTTAAGAAATGTGAGGATGCCAAATTTCAGGTATGTATATAATGAAATATTTTGATTTCATTTGGCCCCCCTTTCTGGAATTCACAGCTTTGGGTTGGGTAAGGTTGATTTTGCTTGGGTTGGGTTAGTTTTGGAAGGGTTGAGTGGATTTTGGCCGAGTCGATTTTGGTTTGGTTGGGTTGGTTTTTTGTTTTTTTTTTTTTTTTTAAAAATTTGGTCCTCGTTTTATTTTTAATGTTTTTAGGTTTGTTTTAATATAATTAATATAAATTTTCATTATTTTTCCAGAAATGTAGCAACATTGTAAAAATGTCAGGAACGGATATTTGCACATATTATTATGATTACGTAAAAAGAAGAAGCCAAAATTAGCTGAAAAGTGTGGTTAGGGTGCTTTTTTTTTTAGGGTTTTTTTAATTTATTTTCTCAAAAAATACTGGTTAATGCGCATTTTTTTTTGAAAAACGCTATTTAGGAGTTCTATTTTAAGGACATATCTTTCATTTTTGAAAATTTGACACTGGACCCAAAAATTCTTTATGGAGGCACCTACTAGGGTCCCTAGGACCTCAAATCCGCCTGCACCCATTTTTTTTTTTTTTTTAAGAGAAAAAAGGGTGCCCGGGGGGGGGGGGGGGGGTTGTAATGTGTTTTTTTGATTGTTTTGGATTGGGTTGGACTGTGTTGTATTGGGTTGTTTTAGTGAAAAAAAAAATTAAAAAATAAAAAAAAACCAACTGGCGCAGGTGGATTTGGAGTCCTAGGGACCCTAGTAGGTGCCCCTATAAAGAATTTTCCATAAAAAATCAAATTGGCAGAAAACCGTATACTGCATAATTACCCTAATTTACAGCAAACAAAAAATTTTGATAGCCCAATAATCATTTAGCTACAAAATAAGTTAAGCTAGAGTCTACATAAAACGTTTAATAATTACATTTGAGCTAATTCATTCGGGACCTTGATCATGATTAATTTATTGTAGATTGGATTGGACATCCTGGGGGGGAGTTTAACCCACAAACCCCACCCCCCCCTCGGCTATGCCACTGCCGGCTATGCCACTGCTACTAGGAAGTGATCCAATGTTAGGTGCTTATTAAAAATAGGAATCTGAGATTTTTACTGGAAATCTTTAGTCCTTTAGTAAACCATGAGGAAGTAACCACTAGTTCATTCATTATTACAATGTTAGTTTAATTTTAATTGTACTTATGACAGGAGTTTGGCAACAAATCTAGAATTGAGACCAGATTCCACACCAAACCTGCATTTTCTGCTTAAACGGCCAAAAATTGCCTGCAGCACTATGATATTGGGATTTTTTAAAACTAATTCGGGAAAACCGGGAAAAAGTCGGGAATTTTATCTAGGGAATCTTGTGGCAACCCTGTGTATAGGTATTTAAATCCCCACCTAAGACTATTTTAGAGAAAATTGGTAATAGTGACAAAAGAAGTTCAAGTTTAGTATCATCAACAGCTGACTGCCAATTACAGATATCTACTTAAGTATATTATAATAAGTTTAAGTTATTCTTAAAAATCTAGGTCAAAATGTAAACTAATATATAAATATATTAAAACACTACATGCCATTATATTATGCATTAATATTTGAATAAGCTGTTGTTAAGTGGATCTTGAACAGAAATGCTTTGATCTCAGGATGGATCGGTGGGTTTACAGCAATCACACAGACAAGGGAGTTTGATTATGTTTATTCAGTCTTAATGTAGGTACAAAATTGGCGATCTAGACAAGGGAAAACATGACCTATTATAGACCTTCAGGAGGTGGCGGAGAGTTGCCAGGAAGGCACAGTTATAACATAACCTATAACTTATAAATTTACAATTCACAGCCTTAAGATAAGTTTTGTATTTAACCTTACCTAGACAAGGGAGAAAATGACCAGGCCGTCGACACTCAAAGGTTTACACCCTTTAAAATGCAATTTAGCCAGGGGTTCACTACCCTAAATAGAAACGCAAATTTGGTACAGCGATGGCGTTCGCAGAAGAGAAACGCAGGAGTTCAAAATTGGGGGGGTATGCGTTGGGCTGATGATGATACATTGAAAAGTGAAGATAGATATTGGCTAGTAAATGCGATTTATTTCTTATTATAGATGCAACCCACCATGCTCGCGGTTGGCATTGTTGGTTTCATATGTTAAGGGGTGAAATATTCTTTAGTAACCCGGAACCCTTGGGAATACGTGGAATGTGCGGCGGCTTCTGCCATGATACGAGGGAGATTTCCAAAGTGCTGATTAATCAATATAAAAAAAAATAAATTAATAATAAACAAAAAGATGAAAACACCTTTAACAAGTATAATGTTAACATAAAACAAAAATGTACTTGGGTCAAACCATATCAAATCAACCAAAAAAAAGGCACTTTTCGTTTTGACTATCTCCGATTTTGATGATTTTTGGTACACTTATTCTTCTGATCCAAAAAGTTAAAAATCCAAAAAATTAAATTTTTTGGATAAGCAGTTTTTGTTTTATTGATTTTTGAAAATAAAGAAATTGACCAATATGCCGTTGACAGGCACTTACTAAAATAGCAATATCTCAAAAACTATTGGTCCTATAGAAGCGAGTTATAGCTTATTTTGAAGGTTTTTTAAAGACCTTTTTAACGATGTGTATCACCATGTAATTTTTTGTTTTTATTTTTTTTTTAATTTTTTTAATATTTTTTTTTTGAAAAATCTTGAAAACATTATTTTTCAAAAAAATACTATTTTTTTTCAGTATTTTTTTAATATTTTTGGAAAATTTCAGAATAGAGAAGTTATTGGTTCTATTTTTAAAAAAATAATATAAAAAACCTTGCAGGAAAAAACCATAAATTTTTTGATAAATACCTATATATTTACTCTTTATATCTAAAAACTTGTCAATTGCTCCCAGTCTTGTAAATAAGATACATAAAAGGTTTTTCCCAACTTGTTTATTCCTGCAAAATTTTGAGTATTTCTTCAATTGTCCTTCCCTCCAGCCAAGATCTTTTCACCCACCTATTATACATTTAAACATGTTAATTCCTGCAAAATGTTTAGCTCCTTCCATTACTTTTTATTGGCCCTTACCCCTATTTGTATCATTTCTGGTTCAGACAGGAAAAGTTTTGACAATAATTAATTGCAAACCTGGGGTTTATGTGATAAATTGCTATTTTTAATTCAAAACATTTATCGGAGTCGTGTGTTGTAAAATGGCACAAAATAAGCCAAAACAATGGACACAATTTTTTGTGAGGTGTTGTGATCCATTAAGTCAGGAGAAACATTCCGGAAAGTTACGGAATGTCACAAATTAGTGACTTCCTTTAAAGGGGTGGAGACTGGAATGAAAATTTGTGACAATTGCCAAATGAAACTTTCCAAGGAACACAAGGAACAGGATGAACAACCATCTCCTGTAGCAGGGTAAGTAATAGTAACAAATACCTACCTACATTTTTACTTGTTTTTTTTTTGTGTGTTGTGGCTCTGCTAATAATTTTAGGGTAATTATTTAGTATCCGGTTTTCTGCCATTTTTGGTTTTAAGTGAAAAATTCTTTATGGGGGCACCTACAGGCCTATAAGTCTGATTTCATCCTTTGCAAAAATTTATGAGTTAATAATACATAAGAGGCTGTTAGATTTTTTTCTCACAAATTCACTTTTAAACGATTTTCAACATGGCTTTCTCCCGAAAAGTTCTACAGAATCGGCTCTTTTAGAGTTGAACAAGTCAATAATTTCGACTCTTGAATCTAGGGGAGCGGCCTGTGGACTTTTTTTGGATTTATCAAAAGCATTTGATACAATAAATCATGAAATTCTTTTGGAAAAATTAGAAGCGTACGGGGTTAGAGGAAGTGCTTTGGATTTATTTTGCTCATATCTGACTGAAAGACCACAAAAAGTTACAATAAATTTGAACAACAATAAAATAGTTTTTGAGATATTACTATTTTTGTGTCTGTTATATTGGTCAATTTCTTGACTTTCAAAAGTCAATAAAACAAAAACCGCTTATCCAAAAAATTTGATTTTTTGGATTTTTGAGTTTTTTGATAAGACGAATAAGTGTACCAAAAATCATCAAAATCGGAGATGGTCAAAACTATTGCCTGGTTGACTTGATATGGTTTGACCCACTTATACAATCTTAAGTTGTGGTTAACATATATAAATATACAAAAAAAAACTAAAACACTTTTAAATCATGTACATATTAATCACATGTAACTTATATAATCTATTATTAAAATACAGCTGGCTAAAATTAAATAGTATAATTTAAAAAAAAGAGCTAACGAAAATACAAAAATACTTTTGACAAATAAAATGACAAACATTGTAAAATTGTTTAAAATACACAGCAAAGTATCATTAACAACTAAATAACATATAATTCAAATGTTAATGAAATGCAGCTGGTTAAAAATGTTAAAACTAGTTAATTAAAAAAAAAATAATAAAACTGGAGAACAACATTTAATATAACAGATATTGTAAAATTGTCTAAAATTGATAAAAATACATCTTATTACAACACACGCACTCTTAGCTATTATCATGTAGTTTGTTGTCAATTAGTTTTTTAAATTTATTAAGATTTATTATATCTATGTCAATACTGCCATCCTAATTAAAAACACAGTAAGTTCCATGCTAACTGTATGTTGAATTTCGGGAATTAATTCGATTTATGGCGGTAACTGGCCAAAAATATCAGGACTATTTCACCCTTTAGCAACTTAAACATGGTGAAAAGAATTATTTTACATCTTCTTTTCTCCAAAGACAGTCTTCCAAATACACCCAACAAATACTCATTATCCATACTTTTTCAGAAATTCAGAAATTTCCTTTGCCCCCTTTCAATAATTGTAATCCATACATCATATTGAGGAGACCAAAATACAGAACCATATTCTAATATAGGCAAAACCAAACTGTCAAAAAGATGCAAACTTTTGTCTATGTCAAAACCTTAAGCGTTTCTTGCAATAAATCCTGCTACCTTCTGAGAACTTTCAATTTTTGCAACAATGTTCACATCAAAGATCATACGTAAATCTCTTTGTCAACTCTTTCGATTTTAGTATTATTGTAAGTGTAATCGTACTGATAAGAGTTTTTATTAAGGGTAAACGACATGCACATACATTTACTCACATTAAGATTAAAGCTATTTGTAGTACACCAATTTGATACATTACAAAAATCATTTTGAAGGGTTTCCCAATCTTCAAAAGAGTTAAATATATGCCTTTGATGTTTTCAAGGTTGCTAATTATATCATTTATATGAGCATTTATAGCTGTTATAGAAGAGGACCGAGGTTGGAGCCCTGAGGAATCCCTGAAGTGCTCTTGTACATAACTGTATTGTATTAAGTAAATTATTATATCACTTAGGACTTTTAAAATTATGCTGTGTCTCACTCTATTAAAAGCCTTTTCCATATCTGTGTATATTATGTCAACTTGTGTCTTGTTATTAATTGCCTTAATGTATATATTGGCAAAATGTGATCAGGGTGGTAAAAGTTGACTTTTTGGGAAAAATACCATGCTGGGATGTTATTTTGCCTAAGATTTCACTAAACAAACAGTCAAAAATAATTATCTCAAAAACTTTAGAGATTGCACACACAATCAAGATAGGACGATAATTTTTTATGTCTTGCCTGACGTTTTTAAAATAAAGTTAAACAGAAATTCAAGAGGCAACAACAGATATTCACTGCAACCCTTTAGAATATAAGCAGGTATTCCATCAGGATCTATGGCTTTGTTACCCTTAATATTTTTAATAGCCTTTTCAATTTCAGCCTTTGTAATCAAGTGATTGCAAAAGTGTGACTTTTTAGGAAATTTACTGTAAGTTACGTCAACATCATCAATGAAAACTGATTTAAAAAATTCAGCAAAGCTGTTTGCAATGCTTTGCGATCCAGTGTATGTTTTATCGTTAAAAATCATTTCCTGAGAGAACATCTGGATTATCCTTAGGCCCTTTACATATGACCAGAAGAATTTATTATTGGCAATAGTACAAGGCGAGGTGTAAAGGTATATAATCTATTTTATAATAAAGAATAGATAACTGTAGCACTTTTTCTTCTAATAGGTACTTAAACTTACTACGGGTATAAATTGATCTATATTTGGGAAGTCAGATTTAACCATGATTAAAGTGCCGCCTCGAATGTACGCTTTTCGACAAAATTTTGTTGTTGTATAGTGGTCTAAAGCAGCTCACCCTCTTTTAGCTAAGCCAAAAAAGTTTTTTACTGAATTATACAAGTTTTTCGCTAGCTGATTTAAGCCAGATCTATTTAAGAATGGGGAATTGTTAAGGAAAGAGTTTGTTCTAAGAACTTTGTTTCACAAGAAAAGTTCAATGTTATTATTTAATCTAGTAAACTTTAATATCATATTATATATGTTTATTAGGTAAGAATTAAGCTGCAATAAATTTATTTGATTTGTTGGGGAATTACAAAATATTAAGTTAGTAAAACATTTATTTGATAATTTAGATATTGATTGTTTTGTTATATTTTGAATATCTGGCCTTAGCATTGTAATAACAAAGTCTTGATCTGTGAGGTCTTTTATAAAACACTCAATGTCTTTTACCATTTGGTAAAATTTAATATTTGGTTTACAAACTACTTGAACAATTTACAAACTACTTGAACAAAATGTTCATAGGAAAAATAAAAATTAAGATATTCATACATAAATCTACCATATCAATCTGTCATTAGTAAAACTTTCTTTTTATCTGTTTATTGTCTTTTTCGAGAAGTTTTTGTTTCCGTTTGTCTGATTTGTTAAAGTTGATGCTTGATTTATTTTTTCTATGGAATTAAGATATTTTAGGAGGTCATATTCAAAGCTACAATTTATTTGAAGCATGCGAGCTATTTCAGTGTTTACTCCTTAATATCATCTTTATCAAACTACTTAACTAACTTAGATTTTGTTTATTTGTCTCTTCCAGGGTCTGCTGAAACTTTTTAGCAGGGCTTTAGTTTCTATTTTTATTTAGTCTCTTTTTATTAAGTTACAGTTTTTTTATTTTGAATTATGAGCTGTTCATTGTTTTCCTTTAGAACTATATTTTTCTCAGTTAACTCTTGGATAAGTTTTTGTAGAGCTTCATTGTTGTGCTTAGTGTTTTTCCATTCCATTATTGAAGATGCCATATTAGGGTTCACAAATTCAAATCGTGACATATTTTTGCAGTGATATGCAGTCCAGTACTGCGCACAAAGAAGTACAAACACATGCTGATAAGAATTCAATGGAAAGCCTTACTAAGAGTAACCTGCGGCGATATCGATATCAACGGAAGCTATTCAGGTCATAACAGGAATCCCGCCTAATTACTATATGACACAAGCTTTAACAGGACATGGATCTTTTAGGACATACACAAAGCGAATAGGGAAAACGGACGACATATGTCGGTACTGTTAAAGAATAGATGACGCAGAACATACGTTAATTTACTGTCCGAGATTTGAGAACTACCGCCAAACAACAAGACACGATCTACAGATAGAGAATATGACCATAGGGAACCTCTTTAAAGAAATGATACAACACGTAGACAAATGGAACTAGGTATATGATAAGAACGATTGTAAAAATTAAACACGAAGACGAACGCACCTAAGAGATCAAAACAGTGAATGGCGAAATAGTGACGTTATATTCCTGAGAATAGTTCCGCTATTTCGACCAAATCTACAGCGGAGTGTTTTGGTCCGTAGGCGTCCTCAAGAGAGGATGAATCGGGCAGATTTGGTAGACCACGAGAGACGGGTGTCTATGAAGATTTCTCGTTGCTATAAAAAAAAAGTATAGAGTATGGAGTTTTTATCAAAGTTTGCGAAGTGTTTATGTAGTTCAATATTATTATTATTTCTAGTGCTGTAGCTATGAATTTCATTTCTATTAGTAAAAACTATGTTTGTTGGCCTAGTTTTTTGGATTGACCTATGAATGTAGTTACATATTTGGTATTTATAAATTTGATCTAGATTCATTATATTAAAGTTTTTGTATAAACTTTTAGTGTTGTACATTTTATTGGGTTTGTTAATTTTTTATGAGTATTATACCAAATAGCTGTAAGGTATTGAAGGTGACTATAAACAAGACTGTAATAAATTGTTCTAACTAGATGTTTGGGTATAATATAGCTAAGTCTCAAAACTCCAACTGGTGCACCAATTTTCTCCCTTAAATTATTTAAATGGTAGTCTCAACTAAGTTTTTCATCAATGTACAAGCCTAGATATTTTGTCACAAGTCTATAACATAGCTTTTCATTGTTAAGGAAGAGATAAGTTTGAGGTCACTTAGAATGTCAAGTAATACCGTGTCATCAGCGTACAGTTTAAGTATTCCTTTTAGAAGAAGGATGGATATAGAGTTTACATAAAGTAGAAAAAGTGTTGGAGCCAAGATCTAGCCTTGTGGCACCCCACAGTCAATTTTTTTAGAGCTTAGTTTTGAACCCAAACCAACCTGTTGATTTCTTGGAGACAGATTAAGATAATTGTTAAACCATCTAAAGTGATTATTTTTAAAACCAATTCTATCTATTTTTTAAAGTAAAATTGTTTGGTTTACAGTGTCTAATGCCTTCTGTAAGTCCAGTAACACCATTGTAGCAAGCAATTTCAGTTATTAAACCCATAGTTGCAGAGGTTGTGTCACTCGACTCACAGAAGCCATATTGACCTGCATAAAAGAAATTTTGTTTGTTAAGAAAACAGCAGTCTATTGTTCACTAATTTCTCAAACATTTTTGATAAACAAGGCAAAACAGATATAGGGCTATAATTACCACTTCTCTGTCACCATCCTTAACGACCTCACCTTAGCTAGTTTGATTTGATTTAGCACTTGACCACTAGAAAGTGATTGATCACCTTTTTTAAAGCTGAAACTAGACTGTCTTTACATTCTTTCACTACTTTGGCATTTATTTCATCCCATCTTGGTGCTTTTGCTGGATGTAATGATTCAATACACTGTCTTACCTCCTTGTGGGTAACTGGGTAGAGGTTTGCAGATTTATTGTAAAATGTTTCAAACCACATATCGAGGGGTTGGTTTGGAATTTTCTGAGCCATTTTATCACCAATTTCAGTAAAATATTTGTTAAAAATCTCAGACATTTCTATTTCATTGCATGTTTTGGGTCGAGTTTCTGTTTTCAGTGAAGATACTTCATTGTCACGTTTTTTTCTTATTTGTTAATACTTGGTTTATAACCTTCCAGGTTTTGCGACTGTTACCATGAACTTTTTGAAACTCTCTTTCATATTGTTTTTTCTTAGCTGTTTTTATCATTCATTTAATTTGTTTACTTAATTAGGGAAAACTATGTAACTATAATTTTAACTTAGGTTTTTGCTTTGTCTACAAGATTGTAAATTTTATTTTATAATCTTATGTGATAATAAAGCGTATTCAATTCAAATTCAATTCAATTTCTTTAAACTTTTTGTTATAGGAATCATATTTCAGTTTAAAACGATAAATATTTGGAAATTTTTTGCATTTTTCATAGTAATTGTCACGAGATTTTAAAGCTGGGGCCAAGATATCAATTTTATTTATGTACCAGGGCTCAGTACCACAGCGAACTTTGTACTTTTTTGTCTGTTTTTCCCGATTTAAAATAAAGCATTCTATGATGGCATTGTAATTGTAGTCTATGTCCTTTGACTAATTATAGATATAATTTAAATCAAGAAGACTAGATTTTAATTTATCAAACAAGTAAACAGTTTTTTTCCATAAACACTAGTTCCTTTCTCTTTGAATTAGTACAGTATTAATCTCCATTTTTTGATGGGCATTAGTTAATATGTGGTCTATTAAAGATTTTTTTTTTCTGGTAGGTATTTGGCTATCGCAGAAAGAGAAACCATTTTTTTGAACCATGGCCTTGTATGTCCTTGAGTTTGGTTTATTTTTGAGTACATTTATGTTAAGATCACCAATGACATATGCTTTTTTTGTTGACAGCCATGATAACTCTTCTTCCAAGAGCTCTATGGTACTGTCAATTAGGTGTTTTGAATCTTTGGGATTGTAAATTGCTGCAAAATAAGTTTTACTGGATTTAATGTAAATTAGTAAATATGTTAAGGTTCACGACATTGTAGCTGATATTGTTCTGGAAAAATATGGCACAGCCTTTGATCGACTGACATATGTGATTTCAAAATTTCTGAGGTTGTAGTATTTTTGCTCATTTCACCCATGTCTCAGTTATGACGATTACCGAGATGGGAATATCAATTGTTGATAACAAAATTTCAATCTCGTGTAATTTATTTTTAAAAGATTGGGCATTTAAGTAAAGAATATTAAAATATTCCTTCCTATTTCCTCTCACACTGTTAAAACTTACTATTGATGAATGCTTAGTAATGGTGCACTCCATAAAGGCAGTAGAGGTGGATTTTTTTTTGTGTTAAACATTTATTGGTTTTCTTAAGAATGCCCTCATTCTCAATTCCTTGTTGCCCACGCCTGGTGTATAGTGAATCGACGACTTAATTTGTTTGCGAAAGTTTAGGTTTTCCTCGGGATTTCCATTTCTTTTTCACTTTCAATTTCTAAGATCCTTTCGCTGAATGTCCGGTTTTGTCGAAATACTTTTTCAACATGCACTTCATTGGGATACGATGTCGGTATGCAGCTACTGCAGAGATAGGGCACTGTTTTGTTTACTCATGCAATAAATCTCACTTCAGTTGAACTCCAGGTGGCACAGGTTCTGCAGGTGATTCCTTTGCATTGATCACATATTCCACCAAATAAGTCATCATTGGTTTTGGGTTGTTTAAAAACGCATGGGAGCAGGCATTGTGAACAAGCCATTAGAACTGAAAGTGTATGTGGAAGGAATCTTGCATGTAAAACAAGTTTTATTAGCAAGCTTAAAAATCCAAAAAATGTATCCATAATATTCCTTAAATTTGCTAAACAAAAAATGTTTAAAATTTTTAAATATTAACAAAAGTAAAGTTATTGGATTTAAATGCTCTATGGAAGGTTTAATGCTGCCTGATAATCCCCTTATCCCCATATCCCAAGTCTGTAAAAAGATTTCGTCAGCGTGCTTTGCTGTAAGGGTTGTGAGACAAGAGCTTGGAGTCGAAATGGCAAAAATGTATATTATGCCTTGATTGAGTCTTATCTACGCTATGGCATAGCATTTGGGCTTCTTGCAGTGGTGACCTTTTTAAGAAAAGAGCCATAAGGTCTTTGTGCCAAGTAAAACAAATGGATTTTTGCAAACATACTTTAAAAACCTTAAAATCTTAACTTTAACAGGTTTCTTTATTCTAGAGTCAGTATGCCTAATATTTAAAACTAGAGATAGAATTGGATACACTAATGTACCCCATTATAATACAAGACAATCGCAAGTTCTCCATCTACCTATATCTACTTAGACACTAGTTAAGAGGTCTATTATTTATGAAAGCAGAAAAATGTACAATAGTCTTCCTTTGGCAATAAGATAATTAGATAGTTATACCAAATTTAGGAATGTAGTTAAGGACTTTTTGATGGATAAGAATTATTACGACTTAGAGGATTTTTATACAAAAAATAGATAAATGTGTGACTATCAGGGACAAAGTTTTTCTCTTTAATATACTTTTTTTTATAATATTTTGACTGATCGAACTTTGTTGTCATTTTATACCATGTATGTATTTTGTATTTTTGTTGGTTTTATACACTAAATGTGTTACTGTTTTATTATTGTTGTTTTTTTTTATAGAAAAATGTTTTATACTGTTATTTTAATTTTTTAACATGACATTTTAATATAAATTAGATATTTAGGACTACTTTGTCAATAAGATTATAATCTTTCGATAATAAAGTTTTTTCTGATTCTGATTCTGAAATTAAATAAAATTCAAATTGTCTTATCTAAGGTGTTCCCAGGTAACCTGAGGTGAGTTTTTTTACACACCAAAATAGGTTAATTAACACTTTCTTTCGCACTTTTCAATAGTATTATTCATCACAACAGATTAAAAACATACTATTCACTCTATTTTTTAAATTAATTGTAACATTTTTCATCAGCAAACTATGAAGATTTTACAGAGCAAAAATCGTTAAACCGTGTGTGTATTCTCCCGTGTTGATTATTCATATGTCTGTCAAGGATGTTTAGTTTTTTTGATTCCCCTAGATCCTTGGCCATCCTGATCACAGTAAGGTAAGCAGTTATTGACACTATTAGAACTGAAACGCAGAAAAATTTTGTGACATACTACCATGTTTTTAAATTCATATATGGCAATAAAATAATTGCAAGATATGCAAAGCCACCTATAAACTACACGTTTTAAATAACCCAGTTATTGATACCCAGCTATTATTAAGAGAAAAATGTAAATAGGTTTTAAAACATTTTAATAAATCACTAAAACTAAATATTTTTGTCCTACTTCTCTATAGGTGTATATATATCAAAGACGTTTAACTTATACCTTTATGATATATATATATATTGGTGGGGTTCCTACAGCCTTTGCCGCATTCCACATTTCGATCGCCACCGTTTCTTATCTTCTATCCTTAATGCTCTTGTATTTCTATGTATGTATTTTTATAAAAAATATAAAAAATGCTGTTTTTCTAAATAAAAAAAATTATTTTGGATTTTTTTTTGTTTTTTTTTTAAACAAAAAGTACATGTGATACATCATTCGAAAGGTATTTAAAATACCTTTAAAATGCCAACTTTTATTAAATCTATCTCCTAAGCATGGGGGGGGGGGGGTAGTTTGGTCACCCCCTTCCCTTTTAAGTGGGAATAACTCTTTTATCCTTTTGAGTACAACATTTTTTGATAGAGGACTAAATTAGTGCATAATTTTCACCATATCTAGTAGTTTAGCATATTTCAGCTGTTTTAAAGAACAAACGCAGCGAGCGTGATTTTGAATAATTTACTTTGAGAAAAAAATAGATCTTATTATTTTGCTTAAAGTCATTGTTTTGGTCAATGGTCAGTATTTGGATAAATTGGTCAGTAAAGTCAGTTTTTTTACTGAAACCAAATTATAAATAAGACTAACTGAGAAAAAAAATAAAGCTTGATTGTTGCTTTTCTGTGTTATATTGTTAGGACCTTAGTTAGGATCCTACAATTATTAAAAAGTTTTCTTGTCACTACTTGACTTTTCTTGTGACGTCACATAGTCCATGTGTGTGTTGAGGTAAAACACTATAGTCAAAGTGAATAAAACGTCCTTTCCCAAGTAACATTTTAGGTTGCTACATAGTTTTATTATTTTTGAACTTTTTTATAAGGGGTTTATAGGGGTCGTGAATATTTATAACAATATTTATAAGAAAACTTTAACATGTTAATGTTTATAAAGGTAATGAAAAAACCAGACGAGCATTATTCTTCCAAAATTAGCAATCAGAATATTCTTATTACTATATTTAGAAAACTTTTGTCTTAGGTTTTATAATATAGCAAACAAAACATTTTCAAAAGCCTCCCTATAAAACTTTTGGTTTTTGGGTTTTATAATTTAGCAATCAAAACCTTTTGACAACATTTCTTATAAAACTTTTAGTGTAAAGTTGACAAGTTTTATAAGATCGTAATCAAAACCTTTTAAAAACTATTCCAATAAAACTTTTAGCTTAAAGTGGTTCAAGTTTTATAAAATAGTTAGCAAAACATTTTAAAAACTCTTCTTATGAAACTTTTGGTTTAAATTCATTTAAGTTTTATAAGATAGAAATAAAAACTTTTTAAATATAATCACTACAAAACTGTTGGTGTCCATAGCTGCACAAGCTTTTATATATACATATATATTAATTTCGTCTGCCGAGATGGCGGGGGCCATGATAGAATTGTTAGTTTATTTTTATGTTGTTGCATTACATTTTGGTTAGTTACAATGGCTAAGTGGCCACTAGGACTACAGTTTACCAAATAATTAATCACTATCGAGAGGGACCAGTATAATGGTAATTACAACTTCTTGGGATTCTATAATAATTCTAAATATCTGACTGGCAGCCATTTTCCTAAACTGTTTCATAATTCAAAAATTTTGTATTTTTGACTTTAAATTCCAAACAGTATAATAAGTTATGTAATAATAGTTGATTTATTAATCGTTCGACCTCCATTTTGTTATTTGTTCACTATTGTTTGAATTACAGGAACTTTTAAGAAAACTAACCTTACTTTTTTCTCCATAAATTTGGTTAAAAATTTTTGAAATTACGGTTTTTTTCAAGCGCGCATGTTTTTAGAAGGCAGAAATAAATTCTACATGATAAAGACGACGTGGCTTATAGGATTTCTCGTAGAGAATCGATATAAACATCAATAAAATATTTAATAATATAACCTATAAATATTTGTCGAAATTAATATTCATCAAAAGTTTCGTCATTTCTGTAAACATTTTACTTGATGCATTTGGACAAAGATGAAATTATAAAAAAACGCATGCATTGTAACTTTAAAGAAGGAAAGCAAATACCATATATATTAAATGGTTAAATCAATAAGGGGCAGGGTCAAATTGGACGCGCTAAAACCCTCTGACAACCATTTGAAAACTACTTGTAGTTGGCTTGAGATTTTATAAAGGGTTAGAGAATGTTTTTAAAGATATTTTTTAAAACTATAACTCATGTGAAAGTAGTAATGTATCCCTTTATAAAAACTGACACTTAAGACGTATAAGGGGTTTATAAGAGTCCTGAAAAGGTTTTAAAGAGAACCTTATACAACTTTTTGTTTTATTAAGTAGTTGCCAGAAGGTATTGATGGCCATTATAAAAAAATAAATGTTACTTGGGTTTAACAGTATTCTGCGCCTTGATGCAATAATGACTTGAATATGCGGCCAGAAAATGTGAGTAAGTCCAGCACAAAGTCAATCCGCAACTTTTAGGGCACAAGGTAAGTAAATACGTAAGTATGCTGTTATTAAAAAGTGTGGAACCACCTCATTGGAGATATTTATATTATTTGTTCTTCTTTTATTGATTCTTGAAATTGAAAATTGTATATTGAGTAATAAAAACCATCATTTTTTACAGCAGTCTCAAAAAACGCAAATCTTAACTCATGGGTAATTTTTTTTTCCAAAAAAAGAAATTGGATTTTCTTAGCAGTAGCTTTCGAGGTGTTTGGGATATATCGCCCCTGTAGAGCAAAAAGGGGCCAAGCCCCAAAATTCGCAATTTTAAGTTCTTCTGCCCAACAACATTTCAAAAGTTCCCCTATAAATGGGCATAAACGTGCTAAGCGCCAGACAACCAACTGCAATTAAATCCGAAGTGCTTGGAAAAACTTCTGAGATGGCATTATATCAGAAGATCTTCAAAACGAATATTTAAGACTAGCAGTCGACCTGCGGCGTTGCCCGCAATATTCAAAAATAATGACAGCGGTCATTAAACCAAATGTCAGATAAAAAGAAGCCTATTTTAGAATAGAACAGTGTATATATTTCCAAATGATTGTAATGTTATAATATAGAAATCGTCAAAAAAAACAGATGTAATGTTAATATATCTAAATATAGGGTTATTTACATATTTACCTCTTTAGGAAAAGAAAAGAGGTTGTCCTAAAGTACAACATAAAATAGTATACCTAATTAGTTTTAAGTGACATTAAAATTACGTTCAAAATATAAGATTGGTACAAATTATATTAACAGAACATTAACTTACCTAAAGTTCAAGTTATGTTAAAATTTAAAAATTGGTACAGACTAACTTAATATTAAACACATTAAAAAAATCACTAGTTTTACTACAAGAAAAAATCTTGAATATTATAAAGGCATAGCTCTATAAGCTTTAGCTTCGCATTTCTGTAGGTAATTTGTTGTATAGTTTATTAGCACAGTATTCAGAGGACTTCTCATATAAAGCACTACTATGTTTGTTTATTGGTAAAACATTGCCATTTCTTGTATTGTGAGAATTTGTGTCGCAGTTTTTAGTAAATCTAGATAGATTATTTTTTATAAAAATTATACTTTTAAAGGTAAATATAGCTGGAAATGCTAATATATTGTTTTTTTTTAAAGCTGGTTGGCAAGTTTCTCGTGATTTTAAATTAAAAATATAATCTAATTATTCTTCTTTGCAGTATTAAAACCTGACTAACATCAGCTGCATTTCCCCAGAAAATGATTGATGTTGATATTTGAGTATGCTAATGCATAATAGATATTTAGGAGCCCTCCTCTATCTAATGTGTCCTTTAGCTGAAGTAACGCAAAATGCGCTGAGTTCAATTTTTTACATACATGATCTAGTTGCCAGTTTAGACCACTATCAATTTGAAGACCCAGAAATTTAGTTTGATTGAAAAAAGACACTTTTTCACCTGACAAGTAAATATTTTTAAGATCGTATACTTATTTTGTTGTAATTTGACGAGAATTTAATTAAAACTGTTTTTTTAGTGTTGACTATTAGTCTATTTTTTGCACACCAACTAAGAAAATTTGTTCACATATTCTGAAGTTTATATGTCAGCTCATCTGAAGTACTTGCAGTCACACAACAACTTACATCATCCGCAAATATCGCCAGACATTCAGCATGCAGATGATCTGGTAAATCATTTATATATATAATGAAAATTAATGGTCCCAGGAGGAGAAACTTTAAGACCAATTTTAACACACATTTTTCTATAGTTAAGATAAAACTCAAGAAGGTCACCCATCTTACCTCGAAAATCAAAATCAATGTCTATGCAGTCAAAAGCTTTGGACATATCAAAAAATAATTCAGCAACTTTCTTTTTTTAATCTAAATTGCTGTAGACAAAATTTAAAAAATCAAAACATGCTGTTTCTGTGCTTTTGTTTTTGAGAAAACCATGTTGAAACCTGCTTAATAGTTTAAATTTCATAAGGAATTATACATGCGTTTGTAAATCGCTTTTTGCTCTTGACTATCTTCACTTTTAAAAACAGGCAATACACTAGCAACCTTAAGACTATTTTGAAATTTTCCCTGCGAACATGATTGATTAATTATAAAACTTATTGGTTCAGCAATGTTCGATGCAGACGCTTTAAATATTTTGGTGGGTATACAGTTTAAACCTGCAGAGTTGGTGGATTTTAGCTCCCTAATAATATTTACGACTTCACTCGTAGTAGTCGGTAAAAGTACAAAAGAGTTGCAGTTATAATTGCAGATTGTTGTTTCGGACCTACCATTTGTTGGATACGCTTTCTGGAGTAGTTCTTTAGGGACGTTTTGAAAATAAGTCAAGAATGTATTACACACCTCGTTTGTGTTCTGGATTTTATTGTTATTTATTTTTGATGTTAAGTTACTGTTACTTTTGTTACTTGTTTTTTTTTTTCTATTAACTATGTTCCAAATTTCTTTGTTTTTGTTTTTTGATGTTTTTACCTTATTCATATTTCTTTTTGTTACTTTAATAAGTTTTTGATGTGTTTTTTATGTTATAAATGGCTATCAGACTTTGATTTAATTTTGTGTCGTAAAACAATTTTTTAAGATTATTACTGGATGTAGTTACTTACTGCTCTATTTACCCACTCAGGTCTCTTGTTGCTTTCTTTTTTTTTACTTGTTTTTATGGGACAAAAAAAATCCATAGAATTTAATCGAGTCTGATCAAAAAATATTTGAAAGAATATCAACATCCTGAGTAAAATCAAAAACATGGCCAAACTTCCCACCAGTATAATTGTTCAGCTGTTCAAGCCTATCCCCAGACGCCGATCTTCTCCTATATGTTTCAGCATTTTGCTCTTGAACTAAACTAGATTCACTAATACTGACACTAAATTCCATCGCGTAGTGATCTCCAGGAAAATAATCTTTTACATTTGTTTTACATAAGGTCGGGGGTATATTTATGATACAGTAATCTAATTTTGATCTAGCAGTTATTCCATAACAGTTTGTAAAAACTCTTGTGTATTCAGAATTTGTAATATGTAAGTTAAAACTTTCTAAAAGATCATCAACCATTTTTTTTCCATCTCCCTTATAATAATTAATCCAGGTCCATCTTTTTACCATTCAAATCGGTTCAAACGATGAATATCTAATACTCTATGATTGAGGAACAATCACACACACACTAACGTTTATAATATTAGTAGGATTAACATCTTCTAATATCTCACAGGACTGACGTGACTTGTCGAATGTTAACGGTTAAGTCTGCGGTTTTCAAGAATTCTCTGTATTATTTTTTACTCTATTCATTCCAAAAAATTGTTATTTTATGTTATAAGTAAGTTATATTACCGTTGTCAAAAATTTTCAAGAAGAATGTTTATAAAAAAAAACAAAAGATCAAAAGATCTTGGGTGGAAATAACGAAAATTCAAACTTGGATGAGCATCCCACGAGGAACTCACAAAGAACCAAAACGAAAAGAGAAATGATTAAACGATGTTTGGCTCTGGGTAACCAGCGTGAGCTCATCAGTGTTTTCACTGGTCACCCTCCCCATACATCATTAAACACCATCATACACTTTGATTTCCAACCTTGAATCACTCACAAATAGGCATCGTTCCGCACTGGTACTTATCCAAGTTACCGGATACGGATTCGTCCTGGCGTGTTAATATTTCCAATAGGATTATGCTCCTAAGGCAATTAAAACAAAAAAGAAGTTAAAAAACTTCCAAACCAGTTACTTCAACCGAAAAGAAATGTATGGGTGGAAATAACGAAAATTCAAACTTGGATGAGCACCCCACAAGGAACTCACAAAGAACCAAACCGAAAAGAGAAATGATTAAACGATGTTTGGCTCTGGGTAACCAGCGTGAGCTCATCAGTGGTTTCACTGGTCACCCTCCCCATACATCATTAAACACCATCATACACTTATACGTCCTGGCGTGTTAATATTTCCAATAGGATTATGCTCCTAAGGCAATTAAAACAAAAAAGAAGTTAAAAAACCTCCAAACCAGTTACTTCAACCGAAAAGAAACCAAAAAACAAAAGATCAAAAGATCTTGGGTGGAAATAACGAAAATTCAAACTTGGATGAGCATCCCACAAGGAACTCACAAAGAACCAAAACGAAAAGAGAAATGATTAAACGAGCGAAACGAAAAGAGAGATTAAACGATGTTTCTTTGTGAGTTCCTTATGGGATGCTCATCCAAGTTTGAATTTTCGTTATTTCCACCCAAGATTTTTTGATCTTTTGTTTTTTGGTTTCTTTTCGGTTGAAGTAACTGGTTTGGAGGTTTTTTAACTTCTTTTTTGTTTTAATTGTCTTAGGAGCATAATCCTATTGGAAATATTAACACGCCAGAACCAATCCGTATCCGGTAACTTGGATAAGTACCAGTGCGGAACGATGCCTATTTTTGAGTAATTTAAGGTTGGAAATCAAAGTGTATGATGGTGTTTAATGATGTATGGGGAGGGTGACCAGTGAAACCACTGATGAGCTCACGCTGGTTACCCAGAGCGAAACATCGTTTAATCATTTCTCTTTTCGTTTTGGTTCTTTGTGAGTTCCTTGTGGGATGCTCATCCAAGTTTAAATTTTCGTTATTTCCACCCAAGATCTTTTGATCTTTGGTTTCTTTTCGGTTGAAGTAACTAGTTTGGAGGTTTTTTAAGAATGTTTATGTTATGTTGAGCATTAATTTGTAATCATTTTTACAGAAGTTATTTTATAATCCTTAATAAATAAATTTAACACTGTTTTCAAAATAAAAAGTTTTTTTTTAAAGCAATACTTATTGATACGAAATCTCATAAGAAAGGAATAAACACAAAAAAGTTGAAATAAATTATAACTCTAAAAAATAACTTTTTCTGTTCTCCTGCACACTTTTGTATTTGGCGCTTGATATATACTGAATATATACTGAATCCAATACATCCCTCAAGAAAAAAAAAAAGAAAAAGTAAAATGAGGATAGAATAGTCTGTAATTGGGCTGGTTTAAAAAGTTTGTAGTTGATAAATTCATGTTTAAACTGGTTTTTACATTAAACAGATACGTGGCAAATTTTTATTATTACTATTTTTGAACAAAATAATTTTCTGGCACCTCTGTTATGCTTTTGGGGTGTAGGTTTTGTGATAAGAAAATGAATGTAAAGTTTTCTTACAAAAAATCAAAATTGGAATCTTTGAACAATAATTATGAAAGAAACCCTTAAACCTTTCTAAATACTCCATTTTTATCCACCAGTGAACTTAAAAAAATAAACTAGTAAAGGTGAAGTTAGGAGTTTGGATTCCCTAAATTTTCACACATCTATGCCTCTAATTAATATATAGAAGATTTTTTTTAAATTCTTGGTGTAGGCTTCTAATCAAACAATTTAGATAACAAAAACCCAGTTTATAGAGTTTTTGTCTGTTTGTTCCAACGTCACGCAAAAACTACTGCACTGAATGAAACTGTCATTGCTGCATTCCTTGAATTTCTGGGGAGTACATTGGCTTTATCTAAATCGGTTTACGGGAACCAAAGTTGTGACCATTTAAAGCAAAAAAATTGGTGCTAGAAAGCACGGATAGTCCACAATCAATTATTTTATGTTGAAAGGAAATAAAAGTTAGCTTTGAAAGATTTGAACCTTAGAACAAAATTTTTGGGTAATATTTACGAAAACCAAAATCTGAAAACCGCATATCAATAGCTGCTTTACTTCTAAAGTTATGATTTTTTAAATATATTTTAACGTATTTTCAAATAACTCGGAAACTAAAGCTCCCACGAATTTGGACTTTAGAACAAAATTTGTAGTCCATATTCATGGAAACTTAAATCTGAAAACCGTATATCGCTACTTGCTTTTGATCCAAATTTACAATTTTTTAAAATATTTTATCCCCCTTTTCCTCCCTTTAACCCCCACCACCTTACCCAAAAGTAAATCAGTTTATGGTCAGCCGATAGAGGATTTTTGTACCAAATTTTGTTCAAATCGATTAAGACGTTCTTGAGTTATCGTGTGTACAGACAGACCTTGAAACCTTAGTAACTCATATTCTACTTATAGCTTAACTTTTGCTATTTAGCTTAATAAAATAAATAACATTTTTTTAATAGCAAAAATACTGCATTCAAACCAAGTGGATAACATCTCGTGAAAAATGAGTTCTACACAGTGCAACTACTTCCACTGCTTCAACAGAAAGAAAAAGGAAAAAAATCTCAGCTTTTTCTCCTTTCCTATCAAGGATCGAAAGCAGTTCAAACTGTGGAGAAAATACAGCGGGAACCCGGAACTCATCGGTAAAACTGAGGAGGAACTAAAAAGTGCTTTGATTTGCGAAAAGCATTTCAAAGAGAAGGATATCATTATCAGGGACAAGCGTAAATTGTTACAGCCTCACGCTGTTCCTATACCATGGAAGGGTAAAATGCCAGGTAAATAACTATGTTTTGTTCCTTATAAAAACTTTAATTTTTACAAAATTTCGATAATATTCTCTACAATGTAAATCATAATTATTTTGTGTTTCCATTCAAATCTAATATGTGTATCTAATTAATTCTAATTCACTACTTCACCAGGGTCATTTCATATGAAATCAACAAAAAAAAAGGGAGGTTTGGCAGGCCATCTCCCCGATTTATATAATTTTTGGTACATTTATTCTAACCATAAAAGGGATGAAAAATCCCAAATTTGAAATTTTTCTGACCATCAGTTTTTTAAATTAATTCTTGAACATCACAAAAACTACCAATTTTGTTCAAAGAAAAAGAAATATCTCGATAACTACTTAAACTTGTACGATGGTTTATAGCTCGTTTTAAAGGTATTTTAAATACCTTTCGAATTATGTATCATATGATATACTTTTTGTTTTAAAAAAAATTGGAATTAAAAGAAAAACTTTTTTTAATTTTTGAGAAAACAGCATTTTTTAATCTTTTTTATAAAAATATATTTTGTTTCTAGGTATTTCGCCGCTATCTACAAAATTTCAAGATGGAGATTTGATGGGTTCATCAAAAAAAAAAATTATTTAAAAATTTAGATTTTTTTTTTAAATGAGGTCATGTGATACTTCATTAAAATGGCCTTTAAAACAAGCTTTGCTTTTGTCTCAAGATATTCGTATTTTGAAAAATGCCTGTAAAAACCGTCAATTTTAACCAAATGGGTAGGTATACAAAAAGAGTAATATCTTGAGAACTGTATACCGTACAAAAGCGAGTAATACCTTGTTTTATAGGTATTTTAAAGCCCATTTTGATAAAGTATCACATAATCTGTTTTTTTTCGAAAAATTGTTTTCAAAATTTTTAAAATATTTTTTTTTGATGAACATATCAAGTCTCCATCTTCAAATTTTGTATATAGTTTGGCGAAATATCCAGAAACAAAATATATTTTAAAAAAATAAAAATGCTCTTTGTAAATATGGTAGTTTTTTTGATTTTCAAAAATTAATTTAAAAAAACTAATGGTCAAAAAAATTTTAAATTTGGGATTTTTCATTCCCTTTATGGGTAGAATAAATGTACCAAAAATTATCGAAATCGGGGAGATGGTTTGCCAAACCTCTGGTTGATTTGATTTGAAATGACCCACCAACATCTTATTATTTTAACTCTTGAAAAGTGGTTGGTTTACTGTGTGTGTTTTACACTCAAACTTATACACCTAGGGAAGTTTATCCCGAAGTGAAAAGTTTGCTCCCTCCAGTTGGGCTACAATTTGCCAAGGGATAAAAATACACTCTTTTCACATGGTTTATATACCGTTTTTCATTGTGAAATGGCACCCAAGTAAAGCAAGATGCCATATTTCTTGCTTGCAATCTTTATTTACCATACAATATTTCTGAATATTATTTTTAGTCGCTAGGTACGAAAGGTATCATTTTAGTCCCTTATTTGAAGAACTAAAATGCGTTTTTAGTTCCTAAAGTGCAGAAAAGTAGTTTAACTAGCTATTATTTATCTATCTAAGCTATCACACTCGATGTGAGCAATGTAAATTTGTTTTACACATAATCATTTATAACTATTGTTTTAGTTTTGTCGCTTATTTTTCTTTAGTGGATTAAAAAAGTAGTTTTTACAACTAGTGGCTAAAATTGTACTTTTTTACAAGCGTGGTTTTAAAGAACGAACCCAGTGAGTGATTTTAAAATGTTAGTAAAACAGCACAGTTTAACTACAAGTTTTCTTGTTAATAGCTAAAACTAAAAGACAAAAACCATTCACAAGTGACATTTTTGTACAATAAATCAAGGTCGGTTGTGGAGCTACACAAAAGCATTTGCTTCGCCACGGGTGACTACGTTTCCACCAAATCTTTACTTTAACAATTTTCATAAAAACAATTGTTTTGAAAAACAAAGATTTTCTGCCAGTTTTTAACGGGTCGATTTTAAAAACATGCGTTGTTTGGATACTTTGCGTTTTAGTCATAGTAAGCTGAGAAAACAATTATTTTGACAATTTTAGATACACGTTATAACGTGTATCTAAAAGTTTGCAGTAAATAATAAAAAAATAAACACCATATTATAATGATCAATATTTAGACTTTTACAGTGGGATTTACTAAGATCTAAAATAGTACCCCCACAGGTCTAAATATCTACACCTGTGGGGGGTACTAAATTTTAAAACCAATTTTCAAAAGGCACAAAAAAAATTCATTATTTTGTATTGTTATTGCAAAATACCACTGAAAAACTGCTTTTTTTTTCTCAAAATATACCATATTTTAGGAGAAATTGCCCAAATTTTTTTTTTGACAGATTTCAAAATGGCAAATTGTGAATACAACAAAAATTTGGCACATAATAGCTTCATTATCTGCGTTTGAGGTTATAAAGTTGCTGATTTTTAAGACCACCTGGTTTAAATTTATATCCCCCAGAAAGGATTGTTTTATGGCAATTGGTAATAAGTTCCTTTATAATTTCCCCAAGTAACCGCTTTTACAAAGATAAATCTACCTTATTTAATATTCTAAGTTGTTCATTAACCAATAAAACACCTCCAATTTTGTCCAGAAAAACGCCATATTTTGAATCGCTTTTAACACAAAAAATATATTTATGAAGGCACTACGAGGCAAAACAAACGTAAGTGAATGTCACTGATTATGCACGAAAAATATATCAAACAAAAAAATCCAAAACAGCTATATTAATTTATTTACAAACTGAGATTAAAACATTGAGGTTATCTAAAAGCTCAGTCAAGAAAACTTTCCTTAGTCAAAGCCCACTAATTTCAAAGCTGTAGCTTTCATTAGTAGAGGTTGGTGCAAGCCAAGGTACAAGCAGAGATCCGAACTCGCTGTTTGTGATTTGAACGCAGCTAATATTTTGAAACTGACATTTCGACAGTGACAGAAATGTAAACAAAACTTGCATTCAAGTTTTTTAATACATTTCATAAATAAAAACACCTTTTAAATAAATACAAAATTAATCTACTTCTTATTTTATTATTACCCATCTATATCTTTGTGTGACATCAAGTATTAATTGGAAAAATTAATTAACAAGGGTAAATTTTAATTAGAGACATATAACAACAATTTTAATTTGTTCTATAGTGTTTACTATTTAAACCCCGCGTGGGTTTAAGGTTTTTAATTTTATTTTCTTCTAAATTGAAACTTTCTTCTTAAATTCAACAAAAGATTAAAATTCTTCTTATAAATTATACTATGTCCAAAACTCAAGGAGGGTTGGTTTAAAATGCTTAAAATCAAAAATTTCACTTAAACTTATGACCGTTCTAAAATAGACTAAACCCTTTTAGTAAATCCCACCGTTAAAATTTATCATAAATATTGTAATTTGTCTGAATAAATATGTCAAAATATAAAAGGTTCGTGATGTGTCGTTTTTCTTTTGTTAAAAATGGTCAAGTTTTGTTAGAATAAAGCAATCAAGTAAAGTTACGCTGTCAAATATACAAAATGTTTTTTTTTTGTAATCCTGTTGGATATCTTAATATAAAGAGAAACTGTCATTATTTTAAAATTTACGAAGATCTATTTACATGTCAGTTTAAAACGCGTTTTCTTTCAATTTTCAATATTAAGAGGACTTGTCCTTTTGTATATAAAGTGCTTTGTTTATCATTTAGGTGCTATAATTAAGCAAGAGAAGGTTGAAGTTAAAAAAGAAAAGTCATCTAAATCTTCCAGTGAACCCAAGAAAGACAAATCCTTCGGTGAATCCAAGAAAGACAAATCTTTAGGTGATCTCAAGAGAGACAAAGCTTACAGTGAGCTCAAGAAAGAAAAGGTTAGTTGTCTCTATGTATTTATTTTATCTTATATTAGCTGAAGGCTTTATTTTACCTTCACCATACACAGAGATTAATCAAGTAAAAATATCAAGATGTCGAGTATGCCTCGCCTGCCTTCTGGACGACGCGACTTTCGGAAAAAAATTTGCAGTTTTAATCACCATGCTACAAAGAACAAACTTGTTACTCTCCATTATGTACGCTAAAAAAAAATTGAATAAAAAACTACCCGACTGTCAGTTCTAATTAGAGTTTAGTACAGGGGAGTGGTGGAGGATCAGTCGGGGCGGGGAGAGGGGCAAAGAATGGTGAGATGATCGGGGGCCTGACATCCGCCATATGATTTTTTTTTTAATTTTTTGCGTTGCGGATACCGGGTCTGTAAAAAATTTGCATAACAAGAGAGTGAGGCATTTTTATTATTTTCATGTTTTAATCCACGCGGCACCCGTCAGGGAAATGCATGTTTTTTTTTGACTTTTTTCAAAGTTTGAAAAAATATTTATGAATATTGTTGAAACTGCCTGAATTCAGTATATTTTCAAAGTTGTTTTTTTTTTGTTTATAAAAAGATACAGACCGACTGACTCCACCTGGCTATTTAAATTATATGTTTATTGTATTTTAATAATTTAGCTGGCTTATTTTAAGGAAAAAGGGGTTGAACTTTATGATGGAGTTGTTCTACTAATTTGAAGTGTTTTGTTCGCTAACTAATCCTTAATTTCCACAGACGAAAATTAAGTCTGAACCAAAACCATCCAGACACAAGCAAGTCGAAGTGGTGGTCGAACCAAGAACTAGCTCGAAAAGAGCAGCCAGTAAGAGGGCTCTGAGTCAGATGCAGGTTTTGCTTGAGGATGAGGCTGATACTGTGGAGATTCCCGATGATGATGACGTAAGTACATTTTTTCTCTTTTAAGCTGAGCGCGACCTTCAGATATGGTCAATTTAACTAATTTTTTCTCTGTCTTAAACTTGTGTTTATGTATTTTTTTTCAATATTTATTTTAGGCTAACTGTATAAGGCAATAAAGTCGGAAAAAATTTTCGTGATTGTCTAAATAGGACGTAAAAATGATAAAAAACCCTCAGAAAAACCCTTTTGACCCAGATATTACTACTTCCCTTTTAAAAGACATCGATATGTTTTTGCCATATTAATAACTTTAACTTAACATTGATGGATGGGGTCAGTTATATTTTTTTCGGAGCACATGTATAATGAGATTTTATCAGTTGGCCGCACTAAACGTTTGTTTACTTATCGGCACGGAATTGTTTTGTATTTTTTTAAATTTAATGATGGACATCGCTAATTGGAGGTAAGTTTTTTATTACGGATCAAACTAGGATTGATTTGATTGATTATTATCTTGTTATTCAATTCAATTCAATTTATTTAATGTTTTTAAAAGAAAATACATTCTTATGAACATGAGTTCACATTAAAAAGGAAAAAAAACTAATGGTAGCAAAAAGGTTTGCCACCAAACTAAAACAATGACCAACAAAAAAAAATTGATAGGTAAATTTGGGTGGAAACCCTGATTTTCGACATAAGAAATCTTTTTTGTGTTTAATTTACGAGAATAAACAAACGGGTACTTTAGTGAATTTAAGTTAAAATTTACATAAAAACTAAAGGTGTAATAAAATCCCCGCGGGGTTACTGCTGCAGGGTGAGAACTATGAAATGCTGGTTTAAAGATCAGCCCATGCTCCAAAACATATTGAAAAACGAGTTTTAAGAATTTGGCTTCTATAAACACCTAGTTAGAAATGGATAGCATACAGGACTTTTTACTGCTCTGATGAAGGAATCCAGATTTAATTTTAAGGTTACCTCTCAGTTGGCTACAATAACCATTGCACTTCGGGGTTTATTCCATTTATAATTCACAGAATTGGGGTTTTCAACCCACCATAGAAATAAAAGGGTTTAAAGAATGGCGCGGCAGGATCAATGAGGAGGACATCCATTTGCAACTATGAGAAAAAAACTGTTCAATGGGTATATAATAAAATTAAGAATATACAAATGATTCATTAAACGAAGTTTTCAAGGTGTCGTCTTATTATAAAAAATGGTAAACTTTTGTAATTTGTTCTTTAGACCTTTGATTAAAAGTTACATTTTACAATTTTTACTTTAATTTATGTAGTTAATTTAAAAGTATTTGAACTTAATTTGTAAACAAGGGTAGGCCTGCTTGACAAGTAGAAAATTTAAATAGTTATCAATGGTTTTTTACAGGTACAACACACAATTATATTTTCTTTTCCAAACTAACCCTGCCAAAAAAACTGCATCAAATCTCTTAGAAAAGTTTTACAAGATTTTATAATGTTTAACCAGGTTTTATATCTTTTCTATGCGGTATGTGAAACTAACTTGTAAAAACCTAATCCAATTTCTATCAGTTTTGACGAGAAAGACAACTTCAAAACAAACACAAAACAACAACAAAACTCACCAACTTTCATAAGAACCTATGCGGTTTTTTTACCTGGAAAACAAAAATTTATTATTTTGGATTATTGAAAACAATTTTTTGGAGGTTTTAATAGATTGAATAAAACAAATTTCCCTAAAAATATTTTTTTTTTCACATTTGACCAAAATGTCGTTCATTTTGTAGTTTGTTGGTTTAAGTATATTAAATTAAATGTATTACAAAAATTGTATTTATTAACTAATCATTCATCCAGTAGTCAACTTGTTCGCAGCAGAAAAAAGGTTGTTCTGGCCTCTGCAGTATCCTGAAACAGAGAAAAACAATATAGTTAAGACCCAATCGGGCATCCTAGCTCAAAGTTCTGTCCAAAACTTATTAAGTTAGAAAAGTATTTTTTTATTTAGACTTATTATATGAAATTCAAACCCCGTCAACTACTTAACGCACAAAAATAAATTGGATAATAGAGAAATTTTGGAACGCTTATTTGACACTGTAGTGGTTATGGTAATTACTATGTCTGCACAATAGCTAAATGTTATACCGTTGTGGTAATTAGCCACTACTTGGTTATTTTTTTAAGAGAATTTTGCTGCATTTAATTTTATTAAATAATATATTACCAGGTTCAAATACATAAAAAACTTATTTCATAAAATAAAGCCCAATTTTTTGTTTTTCCTCATCTCTAAATTTTTTACAAGTGACAGTTTTTAATGTGTTCTAACAACTCTGATAAAATCGATGCATGGTAGTGATTGATAAACACTACCACAGCATCTATCAAAATTTAAGTGTTCCAAAATTTTCCTAATAATACATAGTCACTTTTATGAACCGTGGGAAAAATTTCTTGTGTATGTACTTACTAGAAACTATTGTCAGTCCAGTTGTTAAAGTTTTTAAGTTTCTCTCATTGTCAGAAAAATAGAAGCGGTTAGTCATCGTTAATCCTTGAAGTTGTGTAGTACCTAGTTGTGTTATGTAATGGCTCCTTATATTTCCTAAAAATAACAGAAGCAAGTAAATCTCAGACCATATAATATTGATTATATAAAATTGCCCTTTGTCATCAACTCCACCTGTTAGTGTGGTTTGGAGGTCAACAGTCCTCGACTTCCTCAATGAGCCTTGTCCACTTACTTAGAGCTGGGCCAGTTCAAGTTTGAACGTCTCGCCTGTCTTTAAGTGCTTGTTTTTACTTTAAGTTTGATATTTCCTGTGATATTTCCTGTGCGTGGATTGTGCCCAAGCCACAGGTAACATTTTAAATGTTCTTTACTTTGTTTATTTGGGTGATGCAACCATCTGCTTTCTTATCACTTGGAACTTATATAAAAGCACAAGAAATACAAAATGAAGGGGGTTTAAATTTGTCAAGGTTTAGGTATTTGTCAAGAATCTGTATGTTAGCTACATCAGTGTAATCTACGACATACCTAGCTTATTTTTGAAGGCTTTTAGGGCCAGAAGGTGGCCTTTTCTTTGCGAAAATAATGGATTTTTATTTGGCATTTCATTGTTTTTCCAAAAAAAACTTCAACTAGAGTATAAAAATTGGTTTGTTATAAGGGATTTGAGAATTGGTTCTAAAATAATGACGTCATTTAAAATACTGTGAAGATATCTTGGACTTTACTCAAAAAAGATTGCCTATAATTTTTCAAAATTTTAGAGGTTATGTTTACAACCAGAGAGCCAAACCAACCTCCCAGGTTGGTTCTAAAATTTTATAACCGGGTTGCAACTGTAACGTCATTGTTTTAAAACGAATGGACCGGTTCCGGTTTTGGTAAAACCAGAACCAGGAACCAATTGTAAATCGAAAATCCTTATATTCGGCATCAACCGATGAAAACTGATGTGGCTAACTACAAAAATAGGCAATTTACGCATTTTCAACTTCTATTTCTATGCAACCCACCTACCATGTTAAAAATTACAATTGGAAAAAGCAAAAACAACAAAATTTCGTCGGAAATGGGAAGCGAGAACTATTTATTAATCCTTTATTTAGCAAGAAAGCACTGCGAAGTGAGCAGGCGGGTAGAGGCACGTAAGAAGAACTGAGAAATTTCCCGTTTGTGATGCCAGAAGTGAGAACCGAAAAGTAAGCAGGCGGAACTCTGACTGCACCTTTAGACTTTTAACTTACATGAGCATACCAACCTGGGAAAAAGCATTTCTACACATTGAACTGCTGCACATCTCGAGGCATATCTGTAACTGTCTGGATTCCTCATCAGAGCAGTAAAAAGTCTGTGTGCTAGATGTGTATAGAAGCAGGGATATATATGTCCCTGATAGAAGCCAAATCTTTACAACTCGTTTTTGAACATGTTTTGGAGCATGAGCTGATCTTCAAACCAGTTTTTCATGGTTCTCACCCTGCAGCAGTAACCCCCCGGGGATTTTATTACACTATACCTTTAGTTTTTATGTAAATTTTAGCTTAAATTCACTGAAGTGCGCGTTTCTTTATTTTCGCAAATTAAAAACAAAAAAGTTTGGTAATGTCGAAAATCAGGGTTTCCACCCAAATTTATTTTGTTGGTCATTTTGTTTTAGTTTGGTGGCAAACCTTTTTGCTACCCAGCCTGTCAAACTCGGAAAATGGTCAATTCGATAACTCAATTTTATCAAAATTAGATGGAGGGTGGTCTGTTCGTCGGGTCGCCGATCATTATGGACCAGACAAGTCCACTATAGTAAGACTAAGAAGAAAATACAAAGAGGAAGGAACTGTACGACGAAAGGAAGGAACTGGCTTGACCAAAGTCAGCACACCCCAACAGGATCAGCAAGTCCCTAATTTTCTGGAACAATACCCATTTTCTACGGTCAGAGAAGCAAAATTAACAGTTCATTTTTCTGGTATGGTAAGAACTGCACTAAAACGGATAAAGAAGTCGAGGCTGATGAGATGTCGTGTTGCAGCTAAAAAAATACGGCTAAGTGTAGAAAAAAAGCAAGCCAGATTACTTTTTCGAGGCAGGAAAACGAATTTTGGCGACAGGTAGCTTTTACTGGTGAAAAAATTTCTAATCCCATCGAGAACGTATGGGGGGGCTCATTGCAAAAAAGTTATCAAAATTTGAAGAATATCCAAATTTATCTGAAAATTTAGCAGATCCATGCCAGATACTGAAGTTATTTTTTTTTTGTTTATCGATAGGTTTTTTTTTATTTCTATTTTTTTAAAAATATTTTGTTGTTTATATTCTTTTCTGTTGTTTCTTATCACAAAGCCAGTTCTTTCTTCTCTGTATTTTCTTTTTAGTCGCACTATAGTTAAGATGACCAACTCCTAAAGGGGCAAAACCGGGACACTCGGTCCATTCAATGTATTGTATATCATGTATTTTTTCTTATAGGCACCCCTAAGAATATTAAGATGTATTTTCCAAAATACTTATCA
Source organism: Oxystoma pomonae (assembly GCA_963921995.1). Lineage (NCBI taxonomy): Eukaryota > Metazoa > Arthropoda > Insecta > Coleoptera > Brentidae > Oxystoma > Oxystoma pomonae. The sequence goes on along the minus strand of OY998166.1, from coordinate 70,135,161 downwards.
AAGAAAAATAATTTAAGTAAGGTTTCAATTCAAATATCTAGACGGCAGAGAACATCCGCTTTTTTTATTGCAATGATTTTAAAGTTACAAAATACAGTGGTATCAAAACCGGGGCGAACCGGAACTTTTGCTGAAAAATCGGGACTATCCGGGACGGATTTTTTCCCCGGGACAAATGGTTAAAAATCGGGACTGTCCCGGCCAAACCGGGACGGTTGGTCACCTTACTATAGTGGACTTGTTTCGTCCATTTTGACCGGCTATTTGATGAAGGGGCCAACCTTCTCTAGTTCTGCCAAAATTTGATTGAATTGCTTTATTTATAATAAAAATTTAGTTTTAAAAGTGTTCTATCTTTTTTTTTATATTTCGTAACAGCAATCTTAAAACTTTAGAACCTCTCCTTAACCAAATTTGTTTATGTTGTTTAAAAGCGTTAACATACAAAAGTCAGTAACAATAAGCAAGCAAAATTTTTAATAAATAGACATGTGTCTAACTTCTGCTGTATGCGTTTTATGTGTCGGGAAGTTACAGTATTTTCCACCCGAAATTTATCCACATTGATTGACGTCAACTGTCAACGAGAATTTTAGTCTGACGTTTATTTTTTTTTTCTCCCTAGATTTTTGGTCACACTGATCCAACATCGTTCTCAAAGTTGAGAACGGTGTTGACTGATCACAGTATCTACAGGGCCTCATTCAGAAAATTTTCGATTTCGTTTAGTTTAAATTTTATCATGAGTTGATTGTAATAGAAAGTTTTTGAACCATTTTTTGCCATTTTGTTATTATTATCGTAAGACAATTGATCACAGTGTACTAGATATGGCCAAGGCCGCAAGTGTTGATTCAATACATAAACGTAAATAGTGCGAACTCTACACATCATAGAAGTGACTGGTTATGAAATCTCAAGTGAAAGAAATAATATGGTAATGTTAGGCATTTGCTGGAGGGAAGAAAACGCCGATTTCACCCTAAATTGATATACGTGGGTTTTTGGAGATAAGGAATACGAATTTTTGATCAGATTTAAAAAAATTAATATGGCGGATTCAAGATGGACGATTTTTGGTCATGTTTTGCTAAACAATTTTAACTGACTTATACCCACCCGATTGTCTTCAAATTTGGTATGCGTTTAGAGTTCCGGTAACAATACAATAATATGGTATTATCAAGTACCCACCTCCCCCTAACGAGGAAAGTGGAGGGGGAAAAATATTTAGCTTGTCCGATTTCAACTAAAATATTGGTATACGGGGGTTTTTGGGGATAAAGTATATGAATTTTTCATCAGATTTTAAAAATTAAATATGGCGAATTCAAGATGGACGATTTTTGCTCATGTTTTGCCAACCAATTTTAACTGACTTGTACACATCCGATTGTCTTCAAATTTGGTATGCGTTTATAGTTCCGGTGACAATACAATAATATGGTATTATCAGGTACCCAACTCCCCTAACGAGGGAAGTGGAGGGGAAAAAGATTTAGTTTGTTCGATTTCAATCAAAATTGGCATATAGGGTTTTTTACGGAAGGGGATTACTAAATCTAAAAATTAAAAAATAATTTTATATAAAAAAAACCTTTTCAAATACAAGCTTTTAAAAAATATAGAGTTCACTAAAAAGTAGAAAATAATTTTGATATCATAATAATAAAAGCGATGGCCGTAAATTAGGTCGAGTTGGGTTCAATATATTTACCCTTGCATTTAGTGAATTCAAAACAATATAATCAATAATATAAATTTTTTGAGTCAAGATGGCCAAACTTTCTATAATGCGCCCATGGCTTTTATTATTATGATAGTGAACTTTATATTTTTGTATAAAAGCTTGGATTTGAAATGCTTTTTTTATATAAAATTATTTTTTAATTTTTAGATTTTTACTCCAAATCGTCTATTTTGAACCCGCCATATTAATATTTTCAAATCTGATCAAAAGTTGATAATCCCCTTCTCCAAGAATCTCTGTATGCCAAATCGAACAAATTAAATATTTTTTCCCCACCATTTCTCTCGTTAGGGGGAGGCGAGTACCTGATAATACGATATTATTGTATTGTCACCGGACCTATAAACGCATACCAAATTTGAAGACAATCGGATGCGTCTAAGTCAGTTAAAAGTGGTTAGCAAAACATAAACAAAAATCGTTTATCTTGAATCCGCCATATTGAATTTTAAAAAATTCGTATTTCTTATCCCCAAAAAACCCCGTATACCAATTTTGGTTAAAATCGGAAAAACTTAGGTGTTTTCCCCCTCCACTCCTCTCGTAGAGGGGAGGGGGTGCCTAAAATACCAAGTTATTGTATTGTTACCGGAGTTTTAAACGCATAACAAATTTGAAGACACTCGGATGTGTATAATTCAGTTGAAATTGGTTAGCAAAACAACACATGACACCATTTTTGAATTTTCAAAATCTAATCAAAAAATTCGTATTGCTTATTCCCAAAAACCTTTGTATACCAATTTTGGTTGACATCGTAGGGGAAGAGGGGCTGCCTAATAATACCAAGTTATTGTACTGTTACCGGAACTTTAACCGCATACCAAATTTGGCGACAGGCGGATGTGTATAAGTCAGTTAAAATTGGTTAGTTAAACACGACTAAAAATCGTTCCTCTTGAATCCGCCATATTGAATTTTCAAAATCTGATCAAAAATTCGTATTCCTTATCGCTAGATACCTCCGTATATCAATTTTGGTTGACATCGGACAAACTTAGGTGTTTTTCCCCTTCCACTCCCCTCGTAGGGGGAGGAAGGTGCCTAATAATACTATATAATTGTATTGTTACCGGAACTACAAAAGCATACCATTTTTAAAGGCAATCGGATGTGTAAGTCAGTTAAAATTGGTTAGCAAAACATGACCAAAAATCGTCCCATCTTGAATCCACCATATTGGATTTTCGAAATCTGATCACAAATTCCCAAGAGTCCCCGTATACTAATTTTGGTTGAAATCGGACAAACTTGGCCGTTTTCCCCTCTCCAGGGGGTGCCTAATAATGCCATATTATATTGTCACCGGAACTATAATCGCATACCATATTTAAATTCATTTGGACATCTAGAGGTTAGTCAAAATTGGGTGGCAAGATTTGACCCGAACATATAAACATACATTCATAGAGGTGAAATTAAATAAAAGCTTGTGATAAAAAATACGCAAAATTTAAAGCCGGTCGTCCAGCATTTCTAAACGTCTAAATTGAATTTGAATTCATTATTTTTTGGGTGACTTCGCTTACCAGTCTGGGTCTCTCTCAGGCATATTGGATCTGCATTGCGTTTTCTTTTGTTATGTTCGGTGTACAAATAAAAACGAATATCATGGCCGCCTTAACACGCATATTACATAATAATATATTTTTCATCCATAAAGTATCTCTGGCATCTTGCTGTTTCACTCTGGTGCATTTGATTGATATGAAAGCAGTTAGCAGTGTAATTAATGCCGATTACCAAAACCTAGGGCGTTTGAGTTTGGCAACTTAAAAATCTGGTTTTTGTTCTATGGAAGTGAGGTTATGTTTTGTCTAAATAAAAATGGAATGGACTGTACGATAATAACAGGTTATTTACTCCCGTTTCAGTGGGCTTTTATTGTTTGTGGCGGCGATTTTTCGGCCACATAAAATGCGTACAGCAGAAGTTAGCTGCAGGTCTGTTGAATTTAAGTTTTGCTAATTGCGTTGCTTATTGCAATTGCAGGTTAGATCTTTTGATATTGTAAATAAAAATAAGGAGACTCGCCACACTTTACTGAAAAACTATAAATAAATTAATAAATAAAACAATTTTTTTAAATTATTCAACATTTTATTATAAAAACTTATTCTTAAAGCTCATTATGGACGAAACAAGACCACAATTGTCTAAATAAGAAGAAAGTATCAAGAAGAAGGAAATGTTTGGCGAAAGAAAAGCAATAACTTAATCATAGTCAGCGCACCTCTGCAGGATCGATAAAATTCAGACAACCAAAAATGTTCATAATCAAAAAGAAATGATTAAAAAAACACTGCGTAAATTTAAAAAAAAACAAGTAAACGTTTCTTCAGTAGCGCGTGATTGCCCCGCCTCGATAATGTTTGCCAGTCTTCGTGGCATGGAATCTGCTAAATTTTGAAATAAATTTGGATTTGAAACAATGACTTCGTCGTAGCCTCTGACTATGAGCTCCATTAAGTGGTTGGAATTTCTGGGAACAATATTCATTCGTGAAAACTTTTGCTATAAGGCCCACACATTTTCCATGGGATTGACGTCAGGAGTTTTTGTCGGCCATGGCAAAACCTCGATGTTTTTGCTGGAACCACTGTTTAGAAATGCGTGCGGTATGGATAAGACAGTTCCTGTTGATACACAAAACCTTCTGGATGAAGAATGGTTGCTTCTGGAAGCATAATATTTCTTATCATATCAACATAAACCTCAGCCGTAAATCTTCCATGGATTCTAAAAAGAGCCCCATGTCCTCTCGCCGATATCCAACTTCACACAATCACGGAAAATCTTCCAACCCGGTCATCGTTTCCAGCAATATATTTTTCGAGATAGCGTGTTCGTGGCGGGCGATATACCAAAATTTGTTTGCTGTCATTGTGGGACTGAAAAATTCTTTCTGTGAAGACCACAAAATTCTTCTTCTTGTAGTAAATAGTTTAGTGCAAAAATTAACCTGGCTTGCTTCTTTTCCGCACTAAGTAAGATTTTCTTGGCAGCAACGCGACATCTAAGCCTAGAACGGCTTATCCGTCTGCGCGTCGTTCTTATAGATCCAGGAAAATGTGCCTCAATTTTCGCCTCTGAAGCCATCTCAAATGGGCTATCTTCAAGAAAGTGTTCCTTCTTCTTATTCTTACGTCCGTAATGGGCCGCTACTCTTTGAAGCGTCCAACCACAGTCTAATTTTGCCAAAATTTGGGCTTTTTCGAATTCGTTTAGTTGGGGCATTTTTAAATATAAGCGTATGACAACAACAAAATCTGACGGTGACATTTTTTGTCAATTTGAAGTATCTAAAAGGTTACTGAGCTGCGAGGCCCATAATACATTATTTAAAGCATTTTATGTGGCCGGAAGTGTATATGTAAAAAGGGTATATCGGAGCAACACCGTTCTTAACTAAAAAGCCTGTTAACTACTATCGCCTCAGTGCCTCTTAGCCTATTGTGGCTGCCATTTTTATAACCAAATTGTCAAGTAAAACATGGATTTTCTGTCAGTTTGGTGTCAATATGGCACCGACCATAGGCCAAAGGATACTAAAACGAAAATGAGTTAACTGGCTTTTTAGTTGAGAACGGTGTTGATCGAAGGTATCGCACTGCTTTATTAATTCTATTAGTGGTCTTATTTATTTCGCCTTTTTTTTTCTTATCCCCTTTGCTGTTCGTCAATTTCATGATTTTCATCTAATCCGCTCATTCCGATTCATCTGTTTGGTCAACTAAACATAGTTAGAGAGAACGAGTGGCTCGTGTAAATGTAAAGAATCCCGCACGGTTAACATGGGTTCATATTTTGATATTTTGAAGATATTGTACTTTAGGTGAAAAAAATGAAATTCTATGAGGATCTTATGTCTGTGATTGGAGATATGAGCCATGAAAGAATGTATGTCTACTAAACACCTTCGGAGTCATTTGATAGATATTTAAATACTGCAAAGAGGCGTAACCAGGATTATGATTTAGGGGGGCTTTAGTATTTTGGGAAAGTTAATTTTAAAAAAAATACTTAAATGAGACTAAAATGTTTTTGTGTTTTATTTTCTCCGGTGGTTTTTTTACGGGTTAGTCGTATTTAAAAGGTAATTTAAGGGTGTAGGTAGAATATAATTTAATGGGGGGCATGGGCTTTAAAAAGTCAATAAATAAGAAAAATGTTAAAAAAAACCAACTCTATTTTTTTGCATTAACATTTTTTGTCTCATTTAATAAATTAAGTGAGTACTCTTGAAAGGTATATGCAGTGGCGTATGCAGGGTGGTTTTAGGGTTTTTTTGCCCCCTAGATCTAATGAATATTGAATCCCAAAGATTAAATTCTCCCAAAAACTAAAAATAAATTGTCATCCGAAACTATGTTGAAACAAAATTTCTGCATACGCCACTGAGTATGGGCCAAAAGTTTTGATATAAGTTGGGTTTGGTGGGAATAAATCAGATTTAAAACATTGTTTTGGTCGGTTTGTTTTTCAAAGCAAAATTAAAGCCCAATTAGTTTAAACTTACCCAAACCTCTGTATAAATCTCAATGCATTCGAATAAGATTTTGTATTAATTTATATGGACCTCCCCAGTTATTTATAACTTCGCTAAGATAGAATTTTAGATACACCCCTTTAACTTTTTTTTTTTAAGCAAATTGGTTTTGGCCCTCATAAGCATGGCAACACAAAATTCTAACTAACTGACTAATCAAAAACCGTTCCCCCAAACGGGATTAAAATAAGTTTTTACTTTGAATTTTTATGGCTTTTTTTAAATTAACCCTCCCAGACAATTAAGCTGTCCTAAAATATAATCCTGGATACGCCCCTGTGCAGTATTCAAGTACCTTCCAAATGACACCCCCATTACAAAAATCTACAAAGTACTTTTCAAATTACGGAAAAAATTGCTTTTCACAGCTCATCTATCACAGACATACGATCCTCATAGAATTTAATTTTTTTCACCTAAAGTACAATATCTTCAAAATATAAAAATATCGTTAACATATCAAAATATGGTTAACTTTCACGGTAGGCAATAAACCCATGTTATCCGTGCGGGATTATTTAAAACAAAGATACATTGGCCTGATAGTCTAAAAATCTTAAAGCCATTACTAAAATAAAAATTAGAGGTTAGAATTTAATTTCACATCAACAATTTTGTAGTGTTTTTTGCGATTTTTTTTTAACTTTATTGTGAGGGACGAAAAATGATGAAAAAGAAACCATACTTCCACGACAGCTGGTAAACCGAATTTTCAGGTTATCAAACTACAAATAATTTGAGCAATATCGGGAGAATCGCTGTGATAAGCCATATTAAATCAAAAACTCAGGGAAAAGCAATCCATGCTGCCAAAATTACCAATCACAATGTATTGGGAAAGTTTTTAAAGACGCAAAACAATAACCTTGACAATACCCCAATTCCGGCTAACACCACTGATGGTGTAATATTGGTTCACAGAAATTTTTGCTCCTAGTCTATAATGTTGTGTTTTAATTGTGAAAGTGAAAGTCTGTAAATTTAAAATGAATAATCAAGACGTTAATTTTGAGTTAGTTACTTATGCCCCGTTTTTACAATGTTTAGGATGTGATTCCCATCCTTGACCGTATCGCGCCCCCCAGAAAGAAATACAAAGTGTCTCATCGAAAATCGTCCGAAGGCGGAGAAATATTAGTCCTGAAAAATGTTAACAAACAGCAGGAGCGCCTGCCTACGATCACCAACCATTATGTCGAGAATAACTTGGAACTGGAGTGTTGGAATGAGGATCTGGAGCCCTGTCAAATTGCAAGGTTAGATGATTTTAATTCTCAAATATATCACTTGGAACAGTTACTGTATACCTATTTATGAGATCGTTAGAAGTAAGGGCCTCAAATTCCATTTTATGTTCTTTTATTTTTGTTGCCAAAAAAACGGTATTTTTGTAATTGACAATATTCTAGGTTTGCCGTACAGAAAAAACCCAAAGAGTTACCATTTTGTTGTTGAAGGTTGGCAACAAAAGTCAACTTCTTGGGTATTTTTGTACTGTCGACACAGTTCACCTAAGTACATATTCATGAAAAAAAAAAATAACTTTGAAATATATATTTTTTAATTAATTAAAATCTTTGATAAAGCTCTTTTTTGGGGGTAATCCTAATTTTTTTGTGTGCCATCTCCTGATTTTGATACCAAAGAACCCTGCCATTTTCTTATGGGGGATGTGTCTTGGTTAATTTTTTTTTTATATTTTAATATGAAGACCACAGGGGAAAAAGGATGAGGGCCACAAATCCAAAGTTTTGTGTAAAGCTGATTTTTAAATTCAACCGTCATCCTTTTTCCCTTGTATGGCATATATTAAAACCCATTTTCACTCAGTACTCTCATCTGTTTTGTTCTTTATAGTATGATAGGCAGAAAGTAACGGTATTTGACCATGATTTGACGTGTATCTCAAATTTTAATTTTTTGGACCCTCATCCTTTTTTGACCTTCATATGTTATAGAGGAGGTTCCAATGAGCAATTCTTGTAATGGGCATGGGCACAGAAAAATGGCCGTTTTTTACTAAACTTAACCTTCGTTTACGACAAAACTAAAGATAGGATAATAATGCTTTCTGCAGATCTGATTCAACACATAACGACCTACATTTTTGATATTAGGGAGATTTTGGTCAGGTTTTTGTCAGTCTGTTACCCTTACCTTTATTCTGGGCAGGCGCAGTAGGGCTCTGTCAGGTTGTTACCTTTATTAAAGGTAACGACTGGCGCTTATTAGCGCCGAATAGCGACTACCTTTACCGTTAAAAAGCCAACCAACCAAACTTAGTGTGATTCTGTGGTGGAAGATTTTTTAGGTTAGAAAGTTTGTTTATTTTACAAATATTTGTTAATTTTTGATTTGTATTTTTTTTTATGTGGTTAGTACTAGTGTGGGGTTGATATGATCAGACACAAATGCAAAGATATTACAAAAAATAAAGAAAAAAACATCAAATCATCAAACGTTACGTTTGGGTATGTTCAAAAGCACTATTTTTAACCTCTTGCCGTTACCTTTATTTAGGGTAAAGGTAACCATAAGAGTAACGAAATTTGCTGTTAAACCGTCTGACCAAAATCGCCCTATTAGTATTAATGTCCGTGTGTGTTCAGGGTGTCCCATTTTTGATGATATTCAATGGGACACTCCGTTGTTATTGAAAATAAAGACATGCGGTTTTCGCATTATTGTCTTACTTTTTTGAGCTTTAAAAAATGGTATTACCAGATTTATTCTGTCCCTTGTAGTTTTTGAGCTACAGGGGAAGTTTAAAAATGGTCAGAATTACTAATTGATGATATCTCCCTTAATTTAAGAGATAATTGAGTTCTGTAAAAACATGTCTCTGGAAACCTTTTTAGAAAAAGACAATAGTCTTTTCAAAATTTTTATTCCACGTTTCGTTTCGTAGATACTATCACCAGGATCACAAAGTTAAATACGGACCAAAATGTTTTACTTCATATTTTAGTTTCTTTTTAAAATTGTTTGATAATAAAATATATTTTTTTTATTCGATCCCAAAAAAAATCATATTCAGTGCATTATTTTTCTGGTGCGGCCCTGTCCCATTTTATTTAACTCGATATTTAACTACTATATAGTAGACAACCAAGAAAAAAACCGGACAAATTATTTTTTGCTATAACTTAAAAAAAACTATATTGATAACACAAATAAGCCTTTTGAAAAAAATCGCTTTGCCGTGATATTTAAATTCAAGATATCTATAACATATTACAATATACAAAAAAAATTAACCGAAACACATCCCCCATTAAAGGTGCCCCATATCATTTTCGGGATATCTGCAATCAAAGTCTTAAAGTTTCCATTTTTGAAAGCGATTATCTTACAAGCTACACGATAATTCAGTAATAGTAGCCTATGGACAATTACACATTTGCGTATGCAATTTATCCATTTTTGGTCAATTTGAAGTCATATATTAAAAACTATTGATACTATTTGTAGATCCTCTCAAAAAATTCTTTTGAACATCATAGGGTTACTTTTTAGTTTGAGAGATAATCGTTTTCAAAAATTGAAATTTTAAGACTTTGATTGCAGATATCTCGAAAATTAGATATGCGATCTCTATGATCACCTTTAAAAAGCAAATTTTATAAGGATTTCAAATTTGGCATCAAAAACAGAAGATCGCAAACAGAAAAATTATGATTGCCCCCAAAAATATGCCTCCAACAAAGATTTTAATTTTTATATTTAATGAAAGCTAGGGGAATGCCTATCTCAAAAATGTATAGTTCAAAGATTATATTTTTTTTTTCTTGAATATGCACTTTAAGCTACTGTGTCAACCTACTAAATAGTTAGCGAAATTTGGTTAGAGAAGGTTGACAAAACTTACACGAACCAGCGTTGTCAAATTTTGTTATAAAGTTTGATTGCTCAAGATGCGCGTTATTTTGACAACCAACTAAACAAAAGCATGTTGGCAACATAACGCTCTTTGGGTAAGTTTAATGAAAACGTGTGTTTTTTCCTATATCTTGTTGCTTGCTTTTTTGGCACGATTTGTATATAAAATATAAATTCTTAAAATTTTCTAATGGAGATTATGGAGAAGGTTTGAAAATTTTTATTTAAAGAAAGAATAAAAAATGACCAAATACATAAGAATGTAATATCGAATTTAATTAACATAATAAAATTAAAAGCCTACCTAATTTTGTGGATAATGACAACGACAAACGAATATAAAACGATACAAAAGTCGTTTACTTTTTTTTAATTAACTGAGAGCCAAAAACTGAAGGAATAAATTCACTATCTATTTTTTAAATGTATATAATAATATTCCCTGTTTAAAAATAAAACCAGAAGGTTGACTGATTAATATCCACTACATAGAACTGGTTTGTTTTGTCAATTTTGTTTTGTTTTTTTTTTAATTTTTTTGAATGACTCAAATGATCAAGGATATTTTAAAACAGAAACTTTTCTTGATTGCAGAAATGAACAGCTGGCAAAAGAAGAAGAGGAAATTCAAAAGAAACTGGATGAGCTTATTAAGGCTTGCAAAGGCGAAGTCATTTACCAAGGAAACTTGACTTCTTTGATAGAAATTGGTGAGGAGATTCAGAAGACCATTCAAAGTAAGTGCATTTTAAAACTTCTCAAAGTGTTGGTGCAAAGTTTTCTTTGGAAAAGTCTAGAAATCAAGGAAATTCTGAAAAATATTTAAAAGTTTCGTAGGTTTAATTTTCGTGAATTTCACTGCCTGGATAAATAATCAAAATGATCTTCGTTAATTGATTTTGTGAATGTATGAATAAATAGCTCTTGACAGGTTGATGGTTAGTGATATCAGATTGATCACTTTCTTTGTGGGCTTCACTATTGTCGGTTTAAAGATATTGGGAGCTCCTTTGTTTTTAATTAGTTACTAGCTTAATTCACTGAACTATTAATACCGATATAATTTGGCAGATGTTTAAAAATGACTCCATCACTTTTCTTATGGGAAATGGCTCTTGGTTGGATTATGTTATAATGTTGTAGATCTCTTCGTTCCGATAAAAATATATTTTTATTCCAAAGTAATATAGTCAGTTTAGTTCTCGAGATACAGAGGTTCAAAGTTCAAAATTTTAGTATTTCAATATTTATCCCTAAAATTGTTTTTTGTACATTTTGTGCCCTTAATGTCAGAATATAAATACTGTTTTTATACCAAAACGTACAATCCAAAACAAATGTAAAAACAATTCTTGAAAAGAAAACGTATAAATACTAACTTTGAACCCCCGCATTGATACCTTTTTATTAGGACGACATAGGAATTTGCGGGGTTCTTCGTCCGTTAATTTTATCTTTTTTCTGTTTGAACTCTGTAAAAAATTGAGGCTTGCAGCTTTTTAAAATGTCGCACCAAGTGAAATGTAACTTTTTGTATGATTTAGGCACACAGGCAGCGGCTAAGGCAGCGGCCCAGCAACAGCAGCTCATCCTAAACAGCCAAGTCGCGAATGCTGGCGCTTATCAACTGGTCATGGATCCGAGATTGGGTCTTGTGGCCGTGCAGCCTCCTGCACCGCCACAGAAACAGTTGGGACAGGTCAAGGTAGGTTGGGTTAAAAGAAATTAAAGGCAATGTTTCCAAATCAGTTACCAAATCTAAGGAAATTGCGTCGGAGCGACCTGGTAAAATTGTAGACTACCATCACACATCAATAACTTTTTGCCATGGTTGTCAGATTGTCGGCAAAAAATCTAATCCGAATTTCAATAATTGTTTCTTGAAGGTTAAACAAAATATTATACAGGGTTCCTAAGCAAATCCTTAGGGGGCCAAGCAGCCGTGTATAAGACGCAGACAAACGGAAAAGCACATTAGGCAGAAAAGGATGGGCATGGGGCGATGTTGTCACTACATCTTACACGTAGTAAATCCATTCCAGGTTGTTGTTTTCTAATGTTTTCCATTTTCATACCTTTAGGACTGGAATAAAAATTGTTTTTGCTCGACTTTAATACCAAACTGATGAAAGATATCGTAAAAAAAATATTTTTCGGCTTTTCATTTTGTATCCATTGTCCTTACGCACTGTTTACAGGCTGGGGACTGAGATACATGCAAATGCCTAACCTAAAGCGTTCATACACGGCCGGAGAAATCGACTGAGATATTTCCGTAGAAACTTTATCAAGCAAATAGGACGGGTTGACGCCTTCGAACGTCCAACCCGGGTTTTGCACTTTGATTCGAAATCAAAAAGGAGGAACAGTCAGATGTGGGGCCGTGCACAAATTACGTAACGGTGATTTTACCAATTTTTGACCCCCTCCCTATGTAATGTTTTGTAACGGTTTGGCACTCCACTCCCCTAATATTACGTAACGATTTCAAGACCACTACCCCCCCCCCAAAAAAAAAAACTTTTCACTTATTTTCATTCCAAAATTTCACACAAATGCAAACGCTGTCGAAAACCCCCCTCCCCCCTACGTAACGTTTTGTAACCCCCTCCCCCCTATGACCATTACGTAATTTGTGCACGGTCCCTGTAGTCCCAGTGGAGGAGGGCGAGAAAATTGATATTTTTTTCTTAAAAATTATACTCTTTAGACCTATTTCTTTGCGTTCCCGAAATTACGTAATTTTTGAAAAAAAATTGTAAGCGGCGCCATTTTTATTTCGTGCTTTGTTTTTCTAACATTTTTGCGTTCGGCTAATTTAATTAATCTCTGTTTCTAAATTTTTTCGAATAAAAGTAGAGTATGACCATGGGGGAAATAATTTTTTTCTACGGTATGACGAAAATTTCGAGAAAGTTGAAGAAAAAAATAAAAAAAGTGGCAGAGCTCAAGTTTTTCGTAAAAGAAACGATTTTTGTAAAGAAACAGAGCAAAATAAATCTTTTCACCCCTTTTTGGGTGTTACAAATATTGGCAGCCCCTTATTTTTCGCTTTTACCCTCCCGCTAGTTTTGAAGAATTGGTTCGCTACATGTTTCGAGATCATGTCATAAAACACCTCGAAAATATCAAATGTAGTGTAGTGCCAGCTTTATTTAAAATCAATAATATCGCAAGCAAAAAGCTCTGCAGGAAAAACAGCGCCGTTTATTGATTTCTTTGGCTGCTAGTGCTAGCTGCATGGTTTGGCCGTTTCTGGATAGATGTCACTAGTAGAACAGAATGGAAAGAAATTTAATTAAAAGCGAAGATATTTGTTTCTAATGTTAACCACCTCACGAGTTTATCGCTCAGTATCGTAAATAATGGACCCTGCCGCCTCCTTTAAGCAAGAAAAAGCTGTGGTTTGGACCTGAAAACATCTAATTTTTAATTAGATTAGATGTTCAAATCTGTCCTCTTCTTGAGCCTCACAATATCCCAACATTTCAGGGGTGATAGTTGCCCGCCTCCAAAATTTTCGTCCTCAAATCCTGTATAGTCGTAGGCCGTAAGTGAGGGTGTTGGAAAATTTTGTCGTGCCAACAACACCATAGGAAAAAGTCATTTGGCGCAAGATCTGGTGATCGAGGAGGCCATCGGATATTTCCATACGTGGAAATAATTCTATCACCAAATACCTGACGAAGGTAATTTGTAGCCTGGCGTGAATTGTGGGATGAACAGGCATCTTGCTGAAACCACAATTAGTCCAAATTTATGTTGAGTTCCCTCAACCGTAGTAAAACCTGGTGTTGGAGAAGATCAACATATTTTTGGCTATTCAAATTCCCTTCAATGAAAAAGGGTCCAATAATGTGATCCCCGACAATACCGCTCCAAACATTTAATTTTTGAGGATGTTGCGTTCTAACACTTGCGTGCAGATATTTATTTTCGCGGGACCAATAGCGGCTATTTTGTGGATTGTGAGAGCTATGAATGAAGTTCAAATGTCTTCTCGTCACTAAACAAAACTTTTGATAGGAAATTTTCGTTCCTGTCACATTTATCTCTCATAACCTCACAATATTCTCTCGAAAATAATCACCTGGTTGCAACTCCTGCGACTTCCCAATCTTAAACGACTTGTAGCCGTATTTTTTTAGGATCCATTGGCAAGTACTGCTGGGAATATCCAGTGCCTCCGCAATCGGTTTCATCGAACATGGTTCATGTGCCTCAACGTAAGCGCATACCATTTCGTCTCGTTCCACCCTGTGTGGAAGAACGGGATGCTCTGGTATTTCGCCGTCGTGGTAACACTTTCTAGGACCATTTATGTACCCGTACCTTTCAAAACGATGATAAATGTTGTAGACAGTTTGAGCCACAGGAACCGGTCGATCTGGAAACGCAAAAACAAAAAGCCCAATGACCTCGTCCGCACTGTCACTTTTTATGTAGTTTTTAATAATAAAAATCTTTTCTTCTCGAGTATACGGCATTTTAAAAACACAAAATTTACGAAACTAAAGCGACACGAAAGGAAATAAAAATGCAATGCCTGTGAATCCCAGTTTTTCCTCGATCATCTCATGGTGTGGCCGCCATCTAGCGGAATTTGCAGACATTTTGTCAACGATTATTATTGCAACTATGATTTATGCTCACAATGAAAGAGTGGCGACAATTTTTTCTCATGAAAGCAGTCCGAAGATAATAACAAACTGGCACCATTGCTCAATATACCTGTTTCTTTTGTGCGCGCAGAACTTTCTATGCCATTTCTGTTTGATTTATTGAAATCCTATCCCTAAGGAAAATCTTAGGAACCCTGTATTAAATAAACTTGCATTCATGCAACTATAATACAGGGTTCCTAAGATTTTCCTTAGGGATAGGATTTCAATAAATCAAACAGAAATGGCATAGAAAGTTCTGCGCGCACAAAAGAAACAGGTATATTGAGCAATGGTGCCAGTTTGTTATTATCTCTGGACTGCTTTCATAAGAAAAAATTGTCGCCACTCTTTTATTGTGAGCATAAATCATAGTTGCAATAATAACCGTTGACAAGATGTCTGCAAATTCCGCTAGATGGCGGCCACACCATGAGATGATCGAGGAAAAAATTAGATGTTTTCAGGTCCAAACCACAGCTTTTTCTTCCTTAAAGGAGGCGGCAGGGTCCATTATTTACGATACTGAGCGATAAACTCGTGAGGTTGTTAACATTAGAAAGAAATATCTTCGCTTTTAATTAAATTTCTTTCCATTCTGTTCTACTAGTGACATCTATCCGGAAACGGCCAAACCATGCAGCTAGCACTAGCAGCCAAAGAAATCCATAAACGGCGCTGTTTTTCCTGCAGAGCTTTTTGCTTGCGATATTATTGATTTTAAATAAAGCTGGCCCTACACTACATTTGATATTTTCGAGGTGTTTTATGTCATGATCTCGAAACATGTAGCGAACCAATTCTTCAAAACTAGCGGGGGGTAAAAGCGAAAAATGAGGGGCTGCCAATATTTGTAACACCCAAAAAGGGGTGAAAAGATTTATTTTGCTCTGTTTCTTTACAAAAAACGTTTTTTTTACGAAAAACTTGAGCTCTGCCACTTTTTTTATTTTTTCTTCAACTTTCTCGAAATTTTCGTCATACCGTAGAAAAAAATTATTTCCCCCATGGTCATACTCTACTTTTATTCGAAAAAATTTAGAAACAGAGACAGGATCAGTTTTCCTAAAACGGGGGATCTTGGTTTCGAGTGAGAAGATAAAGGTCGCCGCAGATAAATGAGTCGAACGCAAAAATGTTAGAAAAACAAAGCACAAAATAAAAATGGCGCCGCTTACAATTTTTTTTCAAAAATTACGTAATTTCGGGAACGCAAAGAAATTTGGAATGAAAATAAGTGAAAAGTTTTTTTTTTGGGGGGGGGGGGTAGTGATCTTGAAATCGTTACGTAATATTAGGGGAGTGGCGTGCCAAACCGTTACAAAACATTACATAGGGAGGGGGTCAAAAATTGGTAAAATCACCGTTACGTAATTTGTGCACGGCCCCACATCTGATTGTTCCTCCTTTTTGATTTCGAATCAAAGTGCAAAACCCGAGTTGGACGTTCGAAGGCGTCAACCTGTCCTATTTGCTTGATAAAGTTTCTACGGAAATATCTCAGTCGATTTCTCCGGCCGTGTATGAACGCGTTAGGTTAGGTATTTGCATGTATCTCAGTCCCCAGCCTGTAAACAGTGCGTAAGGACAATGGTTACAAAATGAAAAGCCGAAAAATATTTTTTTTTTACGATATCTTTCATCAGTTTGGTATTAAAGTCGAGCAAAAACAATTTTTATTCCAGTCCTAAAGGTATGAAAATGGAAAACATTAGAAAACAACAACCTGGAATGGATTTACTACGTGTAAGATGTAGTGACAACATCGCCCCATGCCCATCCTTTTCTGCCTAATGTGCTTTTCCGTTTGTCTGCGTCTTATACACGGCTGCTTGGCCCCCTAAGGATTTGCTTAGGAACCCTGTATAATATCCCAAGTAGCATTTATCCGTCTTCCAACCTAATCTGTCATAAAGCGACGTCGCATTAGGTACAAAATAAACTTGTCTACTAGTAAGTCAAACGACAAACGTATTTTGTAATAAAATCCGACGTTTAGATAGTCAGGTACGTATATGCTAACCTTGAACGACGTCCAAATTGGCAAAGTAATTTGTACAAATATTTGCCCAGACGGATTCACCTCAGTTTACGTTTCCAAGCCGACTGTTTTAACGCATATACCTAAATCGACCACGAAACGTCGTCGGTCGTGTTAACTTAATCGACGTCGCATTTTAGGGCCCTTATTTGGATACCTACCAATATGCAATATAGCAATATGGTGTTATTGGTGATTTTCAGATCACAATCTTCTAAATAATCTCCGATGATTGAACTTTGGGGTTCTGGGTTCTTTTTGATTACATATGGAGTTTCCACATTATTACTTACAATTGGCCTTCTGGGTCTTTTCAGAGGAAGCAAGGGCTTTTCCTGGTCTTCCTCCGATGTTGTGACCTCTGCTGGTGAAGCATCCTCTGTGCACATCAAATTGCACAATTTGTTGGCTTGCTGCCAACCAAAAATCTGATGGACTTTCAGCTCGCACTTATATTTCTTCCAGTCCACTTTATCTGGAGCATTAGTGGGGCCACACTGATATTGTTTTATGACGCTTTTTTGTATGGAAGACCAACAATTATTATCCTCCTCTCACCTCTGTGGGACAGGTTCGAGCTCACTCAGTGCTTTAATATATACAATTTCAAAATAATCCATGTTTTTAAGCAGAAAACAAGGAAAAACGGAAAATATTTTTCTAGGTTATGTTCGGCTGAATTGTCAGTACTGTCATTCTTCTTTTAAGTCAGTTTTGGTTACATGGCCAATGAAGATTGGATTAAGATTCCAAACGTTGGTTGGTTAGATTTGGATAAAATTAGGTCTGCAAATCGGTGTCCTTGTTCAATTTGGTGATAAATTAGTACAAGTACTATACCAGCCCAAATTCGGCCATTTTGGAGTTGCAAGCTTGGGCAGTCATTATTGACAACAATTTTTTTCTTGTTTTTCTTGAAAAAAAAAACAATAAAAGAGACTTTAATATGCCTTAAAGATGCGTTTAGTATTATTCTTGAGTGATTTTAGTCTTAATTACAACCAAAATAGTGCTTTAAAAAATAACGAAAAAATATATTTTTTTTTAATATTTTTTTTCTTTTTGTGCTAATTTGGAAGAGAGGGTGGGTTATTTTTCGCCTTATCTTGATCAATTTTGTCAGTAAAATGGCACACGCAGAAATATTTCGCTCTAGATTACTCAGTAAAGTGCCCTTTTTAATAACATCTTTTATTGTTAATGAAATAAAAAGTGAGTTATAATTTGTTGATATATATTTCACCTAAAATTTACTAAACAAGTGCCAAATTAAGTAATCAATTAAATAATATAAAATTACATAAACTGGCGGACGTATTATCACGTCGTCGTAGGTAAATTACTATACCATTGAAGTACAATTAGCGACGTCGAACCGACCTGAATTTGTATTCTCCGTTTAGGTCGGATTGGGGTCGTATGGAGTGAGCTTTGTAGTCCGCTTGCCAACGTCGGGGTTTTTAAGCCAACGAGTAGAGGACGTAGTTTGACGTCCAAATGATATTTGGGACGGTACTATTTATATTTTAGTGATAGATTCCTGACCGTTTGGTATAATAAAGCAGTGAGAGTCGTGGGTTTCGGTCATTTGAATTATTTATTATTTTTTATACTACGTACGTTTCGGCTTACGCCATCATCAGGTAAAAATTATATGCTAAAAAAATTTATAATAAAATTTAGTTAATGCATACAACATTGTACATAAGTAGTTAATTATAAGTGTTCATTCCAATACACTAACATTAAAAAAAGTTTCCGTCTTTAGCAAAATTTTTTAAAAACATAAATTAATATTATAAACAACGAGGACATTTAAACATGAAGAAAGACAAATTGAGTTTGATCTATAAGGATTATTTGTGGCGATATTTTGTTATCAAGCAATTTTTTTATTAAAATAAGAAAACATTTTTAGCCATAGTATAATTAATTTTATTTTAAGATAGTAAGGATGAAAAGAAATTGCAATTAATTATTTTAAAATATTGCAATAAATTTTAGAAAGGTTATTAATATCAGTTCTAAAGTTAATAGAATTTTTATCTTTCTGTATATTAATAATTTCAAGTAAATTTCTTTTAAAATGGTCATTTTCCTTTTCAATTATCTTTAAAATAAATGAAAAAGAAAGAAAAATATGACTACTTTAGTTTTTTTTTTAAATAAATATATTTTCTATAGATTAAATACATATAAGTAGTACGCGTTTTTACATAAATTGCAATATGAATTTCAAAATAAGGTATATTTTTTACAACATATTTTGGACGTTTCCTATCTAAGATTAGTATATCGATGATCCTTACCCACCGCGACTTTCTGCTTTATGTCTTAATTAATTCTAAGTAATACAAAGATTTAGAATTGAATGATTCAATTCAATTCAAATTTAATTCAAAATAAGCTTTATTGTCGGACAAAGCATCTCCTAAAATTAAAAAAAAAACAACAATGGTATACGTAAATTACAAAAAATAATATTCTTCATTTTTATCAATAAAAGAACCATTTATTTATAAAGGAATAAAGATAAAAATAGTTAAATAACATGTAGTAATAACATATTATGTAAGACATAAATCAATAGTTAAAATATTCTTCGACATCATAATAAGCTTTATTGGCCAAAAGCCTTTTGACTTTAACTCTAAAATTCTTGCAGTCGGTTATATCTTTGTAAGATGTTAGCAATCTCTTGTAAATTTTGATACTTTGAGTCATTGAATATCTGGCTATAGGCAGGGGAATTTCATTGTAATGCCTGTTGAGCAGGGGTGAGTATGAGTTGAGCCTTGATACTTTGTGGATTAAACAAGCTGTCTCTAAAATGTAAAAGCAAATTAACGTTAAAATGTTTTCTCTCTAAAATAGATGTCTAAAATGATCACTTAAATTAGCTTCACAAACATATCTTACACAGCGCTTCTGAATCGTGAAAACTGATAGCACAAGTAAGATTACACCAATGCACAGTACGTTGCTTTTGCCATTTGATGACCTAAACCCCAAAAAGTTGACGATCAGCATAGCCTCCCATTGTAATTATTTTATTTAAATGAAGGATAATACGAATTAATTTTAAATTGTTATCAACCTGGAACCCTAAAAATTAATTGGTTGATTTAAAAGTCTTGAATTATTAAAAGTAAACTTCAGATTCAGAATATGCTAATTTACACAAAATGTTTCCTAATTCTAAAAAGATATTCCTCATTAAATAATAAAAATAACAGCTAAATTTGCTCAAAAAAGTAGGTAAACCACAATTATAAACCCAAAAAAAAATCATAAAAAAATGATAATAATAATAATGTCTAAAAATAATAAATAATAATAATAAGTAATAAAAAAAAATGTTTCAGAATAAAAAATTGACAATAAGAGAAGCAATAAAAAGTAAAAAACCTGTTGCCTGTATCTTATTCATTCATGATGAATTGCAAATTTGGGTAGTAATAATTTTTGCATTTACATTTGCGATATTATTGAGGGGTAAAATTAGGTGGTCGACAGATTCCAAACAGTTATCGGGATGTAACCTTATTCCCTGATAGATTGGACCTTCAAAGAGGATGTGAAACAAACTCTCTTCTTTATTCATATTGCATATTGAACAAGTCTCATTTGGATCAATACGGTAGACAGATCCTTTGTAAGTAAACTTTATGACATATTTCCTCGCTAGTCTAAGCTGTGCAATAATTATTTTCGCTTCTAAGGAAATTTTAAGCCTGAGATAATAGAGACATAAAGCTATTTGTAACTCATCGCGGTATACGTATCCGCATCTAGCGAGAACCAAGCACATTAATTGGTCAGAAACTTGTACCACGTTCGAAAAGAGCAGATATATGGTAATCTAAGGTGTTCTTGAACGCGATAAGTGTTGAGATGCGTTAGGTATCACGTATCGTTATGGCACACGTATCGTATCTCAGCACCTATTGCGTTCAGAAAAATTAATTAATTTCGTTTTAAATGATACAAATTTTTCCAGATTTGTCGAAATTGTGGTATCGTTGGGTTTTGTATTCCTGAAAGTGTGGAAAGAGAATGCTCCCGCGGGAGTATCCTTTTCCTCTTTACACTTTTATACGTTGGTATATCTCCATCTCACTGTTTTGCAAATCACGCCTACTTCCATAGCAAGTTCTCCTCTCGGCAGTTCAAGAATAGAGGCCCAGTTGTTCGCGATCGTCCTTTGAACGCAAAGTACGGAGATAAGACTTTATGACTTTACCTATTTTTTTGTCCGCGTTACCAGGGACGTTGCAAATATCATTCTTATTTCAAGGGCCTCTTCTCTGCAAAAAATGTTGACAATATTACATAATTGCTAGGTTGCTCAAAATCTGACGGCAACACCGCCGCCAGCGCCACGCAGCAGAAACAGAAACCGAGCCCAGAGAGGAACGCCTGTCGCGTCGTCGCCACCACCGCTCGTTGCCAGAACGCCGCCAGTTAGCCAGAAGCAGACCAACAAAAGGGTCACTGTTCAGACGCCTACCGTTACTCCATCTACCAGATCTACAAGGGTAAGTAAAAATGAATTGGGTGGTAGTTTCGCACATCAAAATTTACTTTTTAGTCGAAGAATCAATAGTTGAATAGGGTCGCGTCGGGTTTCTTAAAAATTAATTATTTATATATGGAGACAACTGTCTGTTTGAGCATAGGTCAAGGTTCAAAATGGTCAGGGAAAACCAGGAAAAGTCAGGGAATTTCTAGGCTGTCAGGGAAAAGTCAGTAAAAACCCAAAAATTACCTAAAAGTCAGGGAATAAGATACCCATAGTGTGCAACTGTTTGTGATTATTTTAGAAATAAACCTGGTACAACCAAAATATTATTTAGTATGTTTGAATTCTCCCTTGTATGTCATCACTTCGTGACGAATCGGGCGTGGGGACAATTTTTACCGAAATTCTTTCGCAACCGTACGGCATAGTCAAAAAAAAAGAAACAGAGAGTCACTACGTTTGTCTGAGCTATACTCGTATTTTTGTCCGCACCAAAAAACGTGCCAGTTTATTTGTTGTTTTATTCCGCCGTTATTGCACCGGCTCTTATCCCCATTTTCACCGTCTTATTTTTATGTGTCCATTAACTAAAATGTACATTAACAAACGAGAGAGAAAGAGATGGTTAGAGTTTTCGTCTTTCTCGCATTTGTTGTCAAATAGAGTTTTAGTAAAGGACAGATAAAAAATATTTGGTGGAAATGGGGGTTAGAGACTCTTTTTGCTTGTTATAATTAAATCGCGTAAAAATTTTCCTGTTTTCCTGCAGACATCTATTTTTCGTTCTGTAATTTGTATGATTTTTTTGTGTGCTACTGGAAGAATTTAAAGAAAGAAAAACTCCACCTGATTGGGTAAAGTGGCTTACGTCAGTAGAAAAAAAAATCGAAATCAGTTTTTGTGTGTCCTGCGTGATAAAAATAAGCCATTGGAACTGTCGACGACAAATCTTTTTGTAAAAATACTGAAGCTAGTAAACTAAAAACAGATATTGTGGTGCTTAAATACTGTAGTGACTGTTATTAAACCCCATTATTTTGTGTTAAGCAGGGTTTACGGCTTGGTGTATGCATTAGAAAAAAAAAACTTGCTTATATGTTATGTTTGGTGTTGGCATTGTCTTGTATTAATTAGCAAGGTTTGGCGATAAAAAAAAAGTAAATTTGCTTGAGTTTTATAGTTTGGGGGAAACGTTACTTGCCTATATCTGCATTTTTAAAGAATTATGAAGGTAGTACAACCATGTTAAAAGGTTTCGCGAATACGTTGGAAAAAAGTAAATTTGCTTGTATTTTATAGTTTGGTGAAGGTGGTGATAACAGTTTTTTTAAAATAATAAATTAACTAATTGGAAGAGTATCCCACAAGGAACACACAAAGGACCAAAGCGAAAAGAGAAAGGGTCAAATGATGTTTCGCCCTGGGCAACCAGCGTGGGCTCATTAGTGGTTCCACTGGTCACCCTCCCCAAAAATCATTCAACGCCATCATACACTTGGATTTTCAACTTTGAATCACTCACAAATAGGCATCGTTCCGCACTGGCACTTATCTAAGTCAAATCAAAAATAAGTTAAAAACCTCCGAATCAGTTATTTCAAGAAAAGGATCTAAAAACCAAAGATCAAAAAGATCTTGGGTGAAAAAAAAATCAAACTTGGATGAGTATCCCACAAGGAACACACAAATGACCAACGCGAAGAGAAAAGATCAAATGAGGTTTCGGCATGGGCAACCAGCGTGGGCTCTTTTTGATCTTTTGTTTTTATGGACAAAAATTTCAGGAAATTTGATCAGGGAAAACCTGGAAAAGTCAGGGAATTTCAAAATTGAAAATCACTTTGAACCCTGTATGTACAAAAATATACTAGAAGTGTTTCTTGACAAGAAAACTTTAAAAAGGTCTCGATTCTGCCACAATTTTAAGAATTTATAGCTCGAAAAAGCTAATGTGAACCCTGTTATTAACAAAACTTTCGCGGCTCATTTTGGTCTGCCTCGGCTAAAATCCAAAACAGATTTTTATCTCTATAGCTACAACGCTGTTTAAAAAGAATAAGCTATTAATGGAGCTCACCTAGTTGGTTTTTGTAATCGTCACTTTGTTATTTTGAATCCAGCTGTAATGCTTGGTACCTCATTTCAAAGAATGTCGGCCTTAAAACTGCCTTCAAAGCTAAAGACTCTCAATCAATTTTTCAACATATTGGCAGAACAAAAAAATTTGTTACAAGTCTTTTTTTTTAATATTCCTATTTTATGAATAACAACATTGTGCTGCTTATGTTTATTTTAGAGTTTTATGTATGCCTTATTATTTCTTTGGACAAATATTAGACAAAATTTTTGGCAATAGTTATTTTTGACTAGTCTTTTAATTTTTAGCAACATAATAAATTTTTTTTGGTAATACTTTTCTCAATCCTCTGCGTATATTTGCTTTCTTTATTATAATTATTTTCTTGTATCTTTTAGGCCAGTGGTTTAGCAGCTCCATCGGTAAGTTTTTAGAAATATTTTTTTTATAAAAACTACGGTAAAACGATCGAGCCCTACAAATTGACATATTTGCTGATTTCCTTTTCAGACAGTTAAGAATGACAGTTGTCCTATTCATTAATTTTAATTTTTTAGGCACATTGGTCATTTACAAAAAGACCTATGGCCTAACTACTAAATTAAAAAAAGTATTTAAAAAAAAACACCACTACTATGAATATAACTGATTAATTTTTGCAGTAAATTTTAAAGTTAAAATGCATACATACAAAAGAAAAATAATATTTGGTCCATATTAAAACCAATGACTTATCTGAAGTCTCGGTAAAGAATCTCGTGGATCATCCTCATCTAGAATACTGAAGGGCGAAATTCACGAAAAGATGAGAGATAGATATTTTAGCTAGATTTTAGCTAGCTCAGTTTTTGAGGTATAGTGTTATTGCACTAAAAGCCGAGCAGTTTTTCATTTTCGAGGCCATTTATTTTGAGAAATTTTAAGGTCACCAATGCTACCACATAGTACACCTTACACATCAAAATTATAATTTTTCAAACAGAATATTTTTGCCTTTTAAAACAAATATTTCCGGAATTTTTCTAAATCGGCCGTTTTTTTTCCAATTTTTCTTAAAAGTTGGGTAAGTGACAGATTTGTTGAATAATTAATAACATGCAAGAAATGTTAAAAGTAATTTATTATTTTTTCAAGTAAAGCGTAGGTGACCACTAAAAAATATTCTCACCTGTTTTCTGAATTAAAAGACAGCTCTTTCAAGCATAAAAAAGTTTACATCATAAGAGATTACAATTTTTTTTTTCTAAAGGGACACACGTAAATTTGTAATATGCTTGCAATGTGGGTGTTTAAAATTTATATGAAGTTACTACATTAACTTAGAAATTTTTGAAGATAGACACTTGTAGCTGGCAGAGTTTTTATTTATTGAATGGGTGAAAAATATTTAAAAAAATGCATTTTAGGACAGAAAAAAATATGGTTACTCCGAATTTTCATTTTAAGTGAGAATAACCCTTGTACGGTTTTTAAAGCACTTTTTTTAAAAGTAGCTTGATATGTACAACTCATACAAAATTCTTATTCACAGAAAACATTTACATTACTTTGTGTTTCTGCTTTGACCTAGACAGCTACGTCTTAAGAAACTTATAACTACTACGTTGGTTAATTTTTAGTTGTAATTTCCTTTATAAGTTGACTAAACGCTTTTAATTTTCAGCCGGGATTTACAGAAAACAACGTAGTCGGGGGTTTGGCTACTGGTCCGGGCGCAATTAAGCCCAAAGCATTCGTTGATCTCACTTCAGACGACGGAAAACCATTACCCGACAGCCGAGAGGTATCTTTCAACAAGCTACAAGGCAAAACCTACCCTTCGTTGGTCGTTGTGGCGAGACCGCACATGCGAGTGACAGATGTCAACATTGACAGGGCCAAGCTGGACGCCAAGGTGAAACAGGTTCTGATGTTCCAGCCCACTAAGTTTACGGAATGGTAAGAAATCTTAACTTATACAGGGTGTTTCAAAATTCAGTATCATAATTGTAAGGACGTATTTTTCATGTCAACAAAATAAGACTTTTCCATATAAACATGTGTTCATAAACGCTTCGTTACCGATACAGAGATTTTTTAAGTTTTTTTCTTGTTAGCTCTGCCAGTTTTTGAGATATTTAGATCATCGTTTTATGGCTTACATCATCCAGCACTAATAGTGAAAATCTACAAGAAGATGTTTTTAGAGGTCAAGTCCTTTTTCGCTTTATAAAATTTTTTGTGGTGCGCCCCGGGGCCTTTATTCTTGAACTGCCGGGAGGAGAACTTGCTAGGGAAGTGGGCGTGGGGAAAAAAAATGAGATGGAGATATGCCAACGGATAAAGGTGTGAGGAGGAAAAGTATACTCCCGCGGGAGCATTCTCTTCCCACACTTTCAAGAATACAGACAGAGACAGACAGACAGAGAATATTTTGTTTATAAACCTTTTTGTCTCTTATTACTTACTTACTAAAATTGAATTCTTTTTTGTAATTTGCTGGACTAATATGACAATGAAAAAATAAGGCATTTTATTTAGTTTTTAATGTTAACAACTTTAAAAAAATAAACAAGTACACGATGAGGCATAAATGAGGACATAAATGAATTAATGAATATAGAAGTGCGGGCGGGACAATTCCCATGTACGTAGGCCACCTTGATGGGCCCGTTTCACGCCCACTATCGATAATACAAAAGTGTAAAAACAACAGACAAAAATTAACAACAAATAAATACAATAGTAACGCTTTTATTTTGTAATATGTTTGCAGACATTTTGTTTATTGTTTCAACGATTTGGTATGAAAATGATCTTTCAAAGAGTTTAGTGTTATGTTTGAGTAAAGTTAGTCTTCCTTTGTACCGTAAGTTAAGATTGTTGATATCTGTTCTGTATTGAATTTTTTTTTAAAGGTAAGTCGGTATTTATGTTTTAAGAATTTTGAAAAAGAATGTCGCTAGATGTAGACGTCGTTTGTTATGCATGTTAAGCGATCTTAGCGGTTTTCTATGTATGGCTAATAGGGTTATATTTCCGAATACTATGAGTTCTGCAGTTTCTGTATCCGATTTGCATCGGTTTGTTTGGCCAATTTGTTTATTATTATTATTAAAGTGCTTTTATTGATCTTCAAAAATACATCTTAGGTCAATAAATATATACACATGATCAATAGGGCGAGATTCAGATCATCCAGTTTCCAGGAAAAACGGATGCTCTGTTCTTCCATCTAACCCAGCACACCTACTATAACTACTAACTATTGCATAAAAATAAAAATATAAATATAAATAAATTGCTTTTTTTTTCTATTTAACAAATTTTTAATTTTTTTATGCATTTTTTTTTGAATAGAAAAGTTTTCAAGTTTTTTAATATTTACAACTAACGAGGAAACAAATTTAAAAAAAAAGATTAGAGAAAAAAATACACAAAGAGAATGTAAAGTTTAAAAAATAAGAAACGTCGATACATAAAAAAGTGTAAAAATAAAAGAAAAATAATTAACCACAAATAACTACAATATTTTTTTGGCTGTCCTTACTGCTCACTTATCATTTTATTGCAAAGGTGTTTTTTAAAGGTAGTGACGCTTTTATGTTGTAATATGTTTGCAGGCATTTTGTTTATTGTTTGAACGATTTGGTATGAAAATGATCTTTCAAAGAGTTAAGTGTTATGTTTGGGTAAGGTTAGTCTTCCTTTGTACCGTAAATTAAGATTGTTGATGTCTGTATTGAATTTTTTGAGTCTCAGACATGAGTTGTGCAGTTTCTGTATCCGATTGCACCGGTTTGTTTAAGACAAGGTCCATAAAGAGTTTCGCAGTAATTAAGTTGCGAGAGAACAAATGTTTCACACAGCAGTAGTTTTGTTTTCTTTGTAATCGTTTTTCGGTGTTGAAAAATCATTTTTAGGTGAAAGTATCCTCTTTGTAGGCACTTATTTACATACTCTGTGAACCTCAGCTCTTGATCAATTATAAGACCAAGATTTTTTACTTTACTGCAGAAAGGAATTGTCAGCGTAGTAATGATCCAAACATGAAATAAAAGCTTTTGGGAATTCGGACACATAAATCGAGTACAACAATGGGAAATAATTGCACCTTGTGGAACTAGAAATTAAGCCATTGGCCTAATGAAAACCCTAAGTAATTTAGAATCCATAACAGCATTTTATGATTTATGGTGTCAAAGGCTTTACTATAGTCTAATAATGATAATACTGTTATTTTACCCTCATCAGTAGCATTAAAAATGTCATCAAGTATTTTTGTCAGTACAGTGGTGCAACTGTGATTGGGCCTGAAGCCGGACTGGTTAACTGGAATAACGTAATATTTTTTTACATGTGACTGAATCTGACGTTCCACCACTTTTTCCAATACTTTGGATAGCGTTGGTAGAATGCTTATTGGTCGCAACTGGTTAAAGTTTTCTGGATTAGGTACTTTTGGGAGTGGTATGACCTTGGGTATTTTCCATGCTTCTGGGAAAACAGATTTTGAAAGACAGAAGTTAATGCAATGGGTTATGTATGGAAGTAGGTAGGGAAGGCATAAATCAAGAGTTTGCTTATTTATTCGATCTAGACCGACAGCTTTGGTTTTAATGTTAACTATTATTTCAAGTATCTCGGATTCTAAAACCGGAGAAAAAGAGAAGTATGAGGAAAAATTAAATTTTTTGCTGCTTTTATAAAAATTTAAGGTTTCTTTATCTATTGGTAAGTTAGGTATAGAGTCAAGGAAATGGTTATTAATAAGATCAACATTTCAGAGTTTATCTGGTAAAGTATTATTGTTTTGTTTATTTGTAACATTTAAATGTTTTAACTCAAAAGCTTTTTTCTCTCTCAAGACAGCATTATTGAGTCGAGAGGATTTTTATTTCTTTTGTACTTTGCCAGTAACTTGTCTCTATTAGCCATCATCAGTTTTAGTGTACCTGTAAGCCATGGCGCATAAGGTTTATTTATACGGATTGTTTTAAAAGGAACATGTATATCTATTAGCGCAGTAATATTTTTACTTAAGAAAGTTATTTTGCTGTCAATGTCTTGAATGTGGAAAATATTCTGCCATGGAATTGATTTAAGATCAGAGTAGAATTGGCATTGATTTAGATTTTTAAAGTCACGGGAAGTTTTAAACCTTTGTTTATTTTTTTTAGAAGTACATTTTATCGTGAAGTAGGTTAATTCATGGTCACTTAGTCCTATCTGCAACACACCTAAGGATTTAACTAGCGTAATTTCTTTGCTTGGTTAGCATGTAGTCTAAAGTTTTTCTGAATTGGCAGTAATTCTTGTTGGCTCTTCTATTAATTGAACCGTCCCCAATCCTTGAAATACTTTTCGCGTCGGAGTTTTCAAAATTTAGCCAATCTATATTAAAATCACCCATGCAGTAGGTCGTCTCGCTGGAGGGTATGAGTGTTGATACAGTTTCAAAATTACTTACAAATGTTTTATAAGAATAGCTTCGTGGTTTAAAAACAACCCCTATTAGTCTTTCAGTATCACAGATTAGAAGTTTTAGCCAAAGTTGTTCAATATTTTTGGGCGTGGCAATTGTGACATATTTTAACTCTTTTTTTAGGTAAAAAGCCAGGCCTCCTCTTTCTTTGTCAGTGCTATCGTGTCGGATGAGTTTATAACCTTCAATTTGAACCATTTCGTTAGATGTGTTTGCTTTTAGGGATGTTTCGGATACGCCGATAACATCGTAATCATGCTGCAAAAGAACTCGTTCAAAGTTATCAAAATGAGCAGTTAAGGAAGCAATGTTAATATGGGCCAGAGTAAACTCTTTCATTAAAAAAAAATACAATACTTGCCGTTTTACTCTTGATTGGCCAGGAGTTTGTTGACTTGACCCCTCCTTGCTTTTGGCAAGTTTGCAAAATTTATAGAATATTTTATGCTCTTGTTGTTGTTCGAGTGTCAGATCGTTGGTGAGGCTTATGCCAGAACCTTTGAGTTTACCAGTGCTTCGAAGTACTTGTTGTTTGATTGTAGACCTCACAAATTTTTTAGATGAGAAGTCCAAAAATCTTTGCTCTATGTTGTCTTCAGGTTTTTCTCCATATCCGAATATAATCACCTGATTCTTAGTTTACATCAGCGGCGTCCATAGGCGCCCCTGATGCGTTTGTAGAGTGTCCAATGGGTACTTGTGTAGTTCCCTGTCGGGCCTCTTGTGTTGAAGAAAATCTACTGGGTCCTTGAACAGTTCCTTGTTGATCCTTATCTTTAGAGGTTCTACACGGTACCTTTTCGGTTCCCTGTGTTACCTCCTGGTTGTCGGAGAGTCCACCTGGAGTTCCCTCATAATACACGAGTAAACCGGCTAGAATCACCTCTTCAGCACTTTGGGGAAGGGGCTGTATACAACAGGGTGCGGTTCCCTGAGGAAGGTTTTTATTGCGGTGCCTTATCCACGCGGCTGGGGCGTTCAAGCCAAGGCCCCGACACCCGTCCCCGATCCACCACTCAGAGAAGTTGAGAGCGAGCTAGAGTTGGATTCACCTAAGCGCTCTCGATCTCTTCACACCGACCCCAAAGAGCTGCGTTCCAGCTGGGTGCGGTATAACGTTCCCCAACAGGATTTAGTCACCGACTTATTCAGTCGGGTCCACCCCTGCGACTTGGACGCACCTGTTGAGAATTACCCAAGTGGGATTCATAGAAGGAAGGTCTGGGTCCCCGTGGGCCGGGTTTATGCTTGTATCTTAACGAGGACATAAATCAACTTTTTTAAATAATCCATACTGTTAATAATGACAAATGCTTTAAAACAAACCAAAACGTCAAAATGGAAATAGCAGTCAAATCCCACTACTTTTTTCGTTATCGTTTCGTTACAATTTTTAAATGTAGCAAATTACAAAAAATTATTTTATTTTTTTTCTCGTAAAACGGCCGCAGATGCGATTAAAATACAAGAGATAAAAAAGTTTCTAAACAAAACAAGGAATTCGCCAGCGGGGCACCACCAAAAAGTTTATGGGGCGAAAAAGTGCGTGACAGCTGAAACAATATCTCCCTGTAGAATCTTACAATCAGTCGGCGTGCTGGATGACTTACGCCCTAAAACGTTACCTATGTTAAAAATTTGATTTAAATATCTCACAAACTGCAAGAGCTGTAAAGAAAAAAAACTTTAAAAAACAAACAGTGCGGAAACTGACTAAGTATATCCAAGAAGCTCTTTTTTGCAGAGAAATAACCGGTAGCATGAGGACCTCCACCATTCAAGTTCTAGAAACCATCTAATGGCTCCCAACTAGGGGTTCCTCATGGGTGCATACCCCGACCGTGTTTTACGTGATTAGTTACCCGTTAGGAGCCCAACTATTTGTATGACGGTCTTTCTGTCTCTGCTTAGGAGCTTTGCAGTTAGTTTAGGCGAGGGTTCCCTAATGAATTCTTTGGCCTTTTTTTAAACGGGTGATTCTGTTCAGGTTTTTTTAGTTCTCTCAGTGACCCACTGTTTTCTGGATTGCTTGGCTTTTGCTTTAACAATCCCGCAGAATGGTTTCGGATCGGTAAACGCCATTTCTGAGCCCTGTTTGGCCAGTCTTTCAACTTTTTCGTTTTCTAAGTGTCCTTGATGGTCTGAAACCCAGGGTGCTGTCCATACTTCTTCCAACCTCTTCCTCCCCTTTGTCACGCTTTGCACGCTCTTGCTCCCCCCCCCCTTTTTAATCGATAATTATGGTTTAATATTTTATTCTATAATATGTAAGTATACTAAAAGAAAGAAATACAGAGAGAAAAAATATTTTTAATAATAATAATACAAAAAAACCTTTTGCGTCAAATCACGCTGCCAATAGTCCCTCCCTTGTAAGGCGTCATCATGCAAAGCATTACCCCTCCCCCTTTTCAAACTACCTATATAATTTATGAACAGCCCCCAGGCTGTTGTCACTCTTTTGGTGTTTCCTTTCCAATGAGCATGAGCATTTTCAGAAACTTCTGGTGACAGATATTTATATAAAAATTATAAAGAGGGTTCAATTGATACCCTAGGGTATTTAGAAGTTTCCTACAAGAATTGAGTTTGTATATTTGTTTTATTAAAGGCTCTAAATTGATGGTAGCCTAAAGTAACATAAAACTGGCGTTAACAATATTTCCACGGATACCTTTATAAAAATTAAAGTCATCGGTAACAAATGTTATATAAGTTGGTGTTAACAATGTTTCCACCAACATATTTATAAAAATATAAGTCATCAGTGAAAAAAGTTATATAAATTGGTGTTTGAAATCTTTCTGTCAACCCACCTATAAAACCGTAAGTAACTATCGATTAAAGATATATAATAGATTGGTTTTTAAAATGTTGCTATCAACCCACTTATAAAACTTAATTAACCAACAACAAATTTATATAAGATAAGATTGAAAATATTTCGAGAGACACTTATAAAAACTTGGGAACTTACACACAATAGTTATATAAATTGGTGTCTGTAATATTCTTATGAACTCATTCATAAACCTTTTTTGCCCATAAGGTTTTTTCTATAATGTTGTTATTAATTTCTTTATATAGTGATTATAATACAACTGTTTTTAGAACAAAAAAAAACAATTTTAATTTATTTTGGCAATTATAATAACAAAACAAACAAGATTTTTTAAGGTTAATTTTGTGACATCAAAAGGCGCGTTTTTGCGACATCAAAAGAAGCGTTTTTGCGACATCAAAAGAAGCGTTTTTGCGAGATACCATACCATTATTATCTTGTTTTAATTACATCAATCTGAGAGAGATAAGAGATCCAAATCTTCTTGAGATAGTTGCCGATGACAGATATCGGGATCGAATGCATTTTACACCTGATTCCCACCAGCGTTCCCATGCGCAGTCACCCTGACTCAAAAAACTCATCACGTGGTCCGACATGAACTTGTATAGGCAAATCTCGCTTAGGCCACGTGATACGTGTTTTGATTCGGGGGACCCGCAAATGAGAAACGCATAGTTGGGAACCGTGTTTTAGAAAAAGAGAACAATATAGTTAATAATTAACTGTGTTAAGGTCGCAAAAACGCGGTCGAGCCCATACGCTGATACTGCTGGTCGGCGGCAAATGTGAACACCCCGGAAAATACTCGCCTGTACACTCTTCGACCCCGAAATCTAACTTGAGATAGTTACCTCTGACAGTTATGCGGGCTTGAAGTGTGTGGAGGCGGGAATTTTTCCTAGTATGTGTAGTATGCTGGATCTCTCGAGGAATGCATTTTGGAAAAGAGAACCATGGTAACTATGTTAAGCTCGCAGAAACGGACCATCAGTGTTCAATACTGCGCCATCTGCAGCCCTTTGTTCCAAGTAGCATCATTTTTTAAAAGGGTCATAAAATAGTGTTGACGAGGAAAACAGTGGTATAGTTGTATTGTTTTTTTTTATAGAATTGTCGGAAATTTTCGCCATTTTGGATTACAAAAATAGGTTTTTGGCCTAAATGAAAACGTTATTTATGGGGTTTCAACATGTGTTTCAATCGAAATATTGCTTGTTAGGGTTAGGAACAACATACAAAATTCAATATTTGTCCCAGGAAGAAAAAAAAACGCGTATGAAAAAAAACTGATATTTAAATGAATATTTTTTTCCCGTTTTCTCAAGTATTTTTGGAGCCCATGAAATTTACGTGAGTGTATTCGAAAACTATACTATATATATACTATACTATATATACACACGGGACCTCAGCTGATTTTCAGAGTAGGATGACTTGAAAAACAGCTTTTATTTGACTATAGTATATAAATATTCATATTTCTGCTTCAGCTTATCTCACTTTCATTTTTATTTATTTTAGAAGATTGCTAAACACCATTTTATAATTTTTTTTATTGTAAAAAGAAAAAGAATAATACATAACAAGCAAAGGGAAGAAAGATGGAAAATTTATATTTCTAAATCCATAAAAACCTTTAATTTGTTATGTAGTGTTGTTAGAACAGTTGTAAAATCTTTTTATAATAATCTCTATACTTGAGGGCTCATAAGGAAGTTTTATAAAATCTATATGTTGTTTTTCTATCCATTACTATGTACAATAAATTTTTATAAGCTGGTGTTGAACAGTTGTTTTTCAAGTCTTTTTTACTCATTTAAGAGATATATTAGAGTTAAAAAATTATCATCAACACTAAATAATATAACTTTTGGTTATTTTATGAAGGTTTTATATTATTTGCTGTAACTTTTATTTAGACAAAAATGCTCATTGGGATAGCAGTCTTGATAGCACTTGTACTGCCTCTAGGATTTTAAGTGTTGCTTAACTGTCTGAGAAGATTGCTGCCGAATAATTATTTTTTCCCAATCTTCGAATTTTTTTAACAGAGTGTATCGCTGCTTAATAAGAAATTAAATGCAATGAAATATAAATAAAATAAACAGTTACGTCATAATTTTAAATACTTGCAGGTTAATTCAACAGGGCCTCGTGAAAGCCGACCAACGATGTGGAGCTCACACCAACCAGCTGAAATTGGGCATGTATAGTGACGTGTCGAAATTCCCTTACTCGGGAGGCTATGTCTGGATCTCTGACTGTTGCCCACAAAAATTTGTGTCAGTTTTCAGCGGATCTATTTTTGAAGGTTTGTATCATGGATCAATTAAAAATAACCCCTATTTTATAACTTCGATTTACCTAGGAAATTAGGATGCTCACGTTGCAATTTTATTAAAAAAATCTCTTCTTTGCCAAAACTCATTTGAAGTTCGAGAAATCCGAAAAAAAGTAGGAAGTTTTATTTTGTTGGAAAAAAGCAGGAAACAAGTTTCTTAAAATTGCTAAATTTTTTTCTAATATTTTGTAAACTTGCTGCTAATCATTCATCGATATTGTTTGGCCGGAATGTTTTCTAGAAACTAAGGTATCAAGAAAAATGCCTAGAAAATTGCCGGTCACAAAGGGGGATTCTACCGAGGGTAATTACCCACTCCCCAGGGTAAATCTACACCCCTCAATTGTTCTAAAATCCGGCGATTTCCACTCTATAATACTGTCGGGTCGGAATATATTTTAAATCTACCTTTCTGCGAGCTG
Source organism: Oxystoma pomonae (assembly GCA_963921995.1). NCBI lineage: Eukaryota > Metazoa > Arthropoda > Insecta > Coleoptera > Brentidae > Oxystoma > Oxystoma pomonae. Next base: position 70,100,610 of record OY998166.1, on the reverse strand, counting down.
TACCGAAAAGATCTACTTGTACGTATCCAATTGCTAACTCTTAAATTTATCAATTTAATTTAATTTCTAACCCTCTTATTCCTAAACACAAATAAAACAATAATTTGACCCATTACTAGTTTAATTTATTTTAAGCTTAAAAATGTTTATTTCTGAACACCTCTCACAAAATTACAGTAAATGACTAGAAATTAGTCTTACCTTATAAGAACTGGAAAATACACGCTTTCAGGAATTATGTACCTTATTCTTATTAAAAAATTAAAAATCTTTTCCAGGAAACATTTTGTTGTAACACATATTGATAGAATTTTTCTTTGCCGCTAGAAAATACTTAATACATAAAACATTTAATTTTAGGGTCCCCCCACCCTCCTCTAACCATCCTAAAGCTGCTGTACCATTGGTCGTGTCAGACCAACGTGCAGAACGTCGTCCAATGGGTGAAAGTCGACAACTTGTACGTCAAAGGCATGTTCACCTGGTTAAGGAGCATCTGCACTACCGCTCTGCACACCCACGTCAAACAACTCGGCGGACCTGGATCCAAAGTGGAGGTTGGAGTTATCTCGCTAGGTAAAATTTTGGCAAATTTTAAAATCATGGCTGAAAGAATGACTCGCAAGTGACTTACTGCCTGCAACTTTTAATAGACGTTGTTAATAGTTGGGTGATAACTCACGGAACAATTCTAAAATGATTAATGTTTTGGCCTTATTTTTCTCTCTTTTTAAAGATACTCCAGAGCGATCGCATCTTAACGCATTATGTAGAAGGTTTATCAGAATATTTCGGGTCCAAGACTTATAAAAAAGTGGTGATAACTTACGGGACTTCAAAAATAATCTGAGTCTGTTTGTCTATATTTTGGCTAGTAGATATTTTTTTTATGATTTAGAAAAACCAATTGATATCTTGCTTAATTTAAGAGATAATTGAGTTCTGTAAAAACATGTCTGTAGCAACTTTTTAGAAAAACGCATCTTTTTTTCGAAATTTTAATCCGACGTTTCGTTTCGTGGATACCATAATCAGGATCAAAAAATTAAATACGGAGCAAAATGTTTTACTTCATATTTTAGTTTCTTTTCAATAAAATATCATTTTTTTATTTTGAAGTTTGGATCCCGATAAAAATCATCTTCAGTGCTTTTTTTTCTGATATGGCCCTGTCCCATTTTAATGTATTTGTTTTTGAGAAAATTTATATTTAACTACTATATAGTAGACCTGGAAAACCAAGATATATTATATGAACATACCGGGTGAACCGAAAAAAACCGGACAAATTGTTTTTTGCTGTAACTTTACCAATTTCAATAAAAAAAGTATTGATAAGACAAATAAGCCTTTTCAAAAAGAAACATTCGCTTTGCCTCCATAGTTAAATCCAAGATGGCGCATAAAATCAAATGCGCACCTTTTTCTAAACCTGTTTTTTGATTTAGGTGTAAATGTTACTTTTAGACAGAAAAAAAGATAACAGCATATCGTCGCCATGTGAATGGTCCTAATCCACAAAATATTCAATTTTGAGTTAATAATAGCATCTCCTTTAAAAATGTCCAAATTTTATATTGAGAAAAGCTCTAATCTTCGTTTAATTTTTTACTTATTACTTTTTTTATGATAGCGAACAAAAAAGTAACCATTTCTATGCTATCAAAAATGTTTTAATCTTATTTTATTCAAAAGTAGTGTTATGTGGATTAGTTCCATTTACATCTAGGGCGACGATATAACAAAAAGAAGTTTAAAAAAGGTAGGCATTTGATTTTGATTTCAAAAGGGATATTTGTCTTATAAAAACATTTTATTTTATTGAAATTGGTGGTTTTTCGGTTCACTCAGTATGTTCTTATAATATATCTTGGTTGTTCACTATATAGTAGTTAAATAGTCTCAAAAAAAAATAAATTAAAATGGGACAGGGCCGTACCAGAAAAAAAAATCACTGAGGATGATTTTTTTCGGGATCGAAACACCAAAATAAAAAAAAAATATGTTTTATTATCAAAGAAACTTGAAAAGAAACCAAAATATAAAGTAAAACATTTTGGTCTGTATTTAACTTTTTACGAAGCGTCGGATTAAAATTTCGAAAGGTCCATTAAGTTTTTCTAAAAAGGTTGCCACAGACATCATCAATTGGTAACTCCTACCATTTCTCAACTTTCCCTTGTAGCTCAAAAACTACAAGGGACAGAATAAATCTGTTAATACCAAGCTTTAAAGCTCAAAAAAGTAAGACAGTAATGTGAAAACTGCATGTCTCTATCTTTAATAACAATGTACACACAACTTAGGTTTGGATAATTTTTTACAAAAAATGAAATAATGAGAAAATCCTCTCGTCTGCGAGGAATTGCGCAGCTGTGACCGTATTCTGGTTCTCGAGGACTCTAAGCATTGCCAGAACGACAAGCAAAGTGGCATGCGACTTGTAGACGTTTTATGTACAAGAATACGGGTCCAGGACAGTTGGCATAACCCAGGGGGATTTCATTGCTTGCACTATATGTACACATTTTGAGCACAGTATTGCGCAATAATCTGACCGTGGTTTGCAATAGCCCGCAGTGGTCCACAATAGCCCGCAATACTCTTACAGTAGTTCGCAATACTTATAAAAGTCATGCAATAGTGTGGCAATATTTCCTAACAATCTGGCAATAGTTTGCAATAACGTGCAGTAATTTCCCAATAGTCGGGAATATTCTTGCTATAGATGACAATAGTGTCGCAATTATCTCGCAATACTTTGCCAATAATGGTGCAGTGGTCTGCGACAATGTCAGTTATCTACCGATGTGATTTTATTTTTCTTTCTTGGTTTTATTTTTCTTTTTTTCGGTGATAATACTTCTGCAATAATATTGCAATAGTCTACAATAATATCGCAATACTTGCAATAAAATAGTTCACAATACTTGAAATAATCCAGTAATAGCTTACAATACTGGCAATAATTCTGCAATAGTTTGCAATAATTCTGCAATAGTTTGCAATAATCACGCAATATAACCTGCAATAATTCGCAATTTTTAATAACTGCATTAGTCCACAATACAGGGTTATTGCGCACTCTATGTACAAAAATCAGTCCAGTGAAATCTCCGTTGGCATAACCGTATAGCGTGCTTATTATTAAAAATGAGAGTAGAAAACGCCCCCGGAAATTAGTACGAGAATAACTACATTTTAGGGTTCATTCTTTTCCCTAGCCCAGCTTTCGTTGGACGAGGTGAACGTGATATTCCCTCCATATTACTCTTATTTTCTAATTCGCTTCCCAGGAAAATTTCACACCCATCTACTCCCCGACTCTCAAGCACACGAGCATAGCATATTTGTTTTATTAAAACCCATAATGCTTTTTATTTATTTATAATTAATTTTCATTCAGCGCATTTTGGTTTAAGGTATATTATACAGAGAGCTTCAGGCTACTGCAAACATAGGGCGAAACTAGTCCAATTTGACAGCACAGGGATACCGCACACCTAACAGTGGAGCAACCAACACTCACGCTTGCGTTCGCCGTTCGCGTCTCTCGTTTAGTATGCCTCTAACCTCGGTACGATGTGGAGCGTAGTCGATGAAACCGGAATTTGGTCAATAAATTTTGATAACGTAATTTTCTTGTTTTTCGTCACTGATACATTAGAGCGTTTTATTTTCAACTGCTCAGATTTATCACTAACATCGTGTTACAATGAAAATAATAAGGAAAAACAAAATAAAAGCAAGTTCTCAAAATAAAATAATACATCCTAAAAACCAAAAAGATTTTCCCAGTCAAAAAGAAAAATTAGAGCAAATTTTCGAAAAGTCCTCCTTGATCGGCTAGACAATATCCGATAGTTTAAAAAGTTTCTTCAATTTTATTCCGAAGTTCTTCCAAATTATTAGCCCTTTTATGTCCGTAAACTTTATTTTTGGTATAAGATAGAAGTTATTAGGAGCAAGATCGGGTGATCAAGCTGGCCATAAAATAGTTCCCCGTGTACTTATAACCCGATTAGGAAATACATTATTAATATATTCCCTAACAAGGCCAACATTGTGAGCGAGACAACCATCTTGTTGAAACAATGTTTCACCAAATCTCACACCTAACAACTGCCTAGCAGCTGGAATAATATGCTGCTGCACTAGATCCAATTGCCGTCAATAAAAAATGACCCAATTACCCCTCCCCAAACATTTAGTTTTTGGGGATACTGATTATGACGATACTATGTTCTTACCTCGGTTCTTACGTCAAAATACAAATGCAAATTTTCTCTCGACCAATATCGAACGTGTGTTGGGTTATGACGATTCAATAATGGAAAAGTGCTTTCATTCGTGAAAAGAATAGATCTCAATAAGTTTTCATCACGATTAGCCCTTGTCATCATGGTTTCGCAAAATTCCATACGACGATAGAAGTCCTCCGGAAAAATTTCATGCATTTTTGAGAATGATAACCATTCTTTTTGAGAACACGTAAGACAGTGGCTGAAGACGTATCAACTGCTTCGGCAATTTGGTGGCTAACTTTCGATTTTCCTCCACTGCAGCGCAAATCATCACATCTCGTACTTCCTGCTCGTCATTCAAAACAGTGGGTTTTCTATGGTTCCTTGGCGCTACACAACCAAACTTTACAAAATTCTGATTTTGATTTATATATATAAAATAGTAGGTACCTCACCATTTTTTATATTTTATAAACATAAATTGTAATTATTAATTTGTATTATTTCTTCTCTAGAAATACTTGAAGCTGCATGTATAAATGTTTTTTTTTATTATGGAGATTACGTGAGAATCGATTTTGTTATGTTCATTTTTTTTTGTTTTTTTTGTCGCTTAAGATGAAAAAAAAAGGGAATTTTACTCTAGTGGTAAAATAACCGCCTGATCTTCGGCGTTTTTCTAGCTCCAATTATATTGTTTGTATTCTTTAATGCTGGAAAATAAAGACCTGTTTATTTATTATTTATTTACAAACCTATGAATCGTTGATAAACTAGGTTCTGGGCGATTTACAACATTCCCCAAAAAAATTTCTTGAATAAGTCTCAATGATCTGCCTTCACTTTTTCGGCAACTTCCATTTTTAGTTTTAAAATGTATTATTTCACTTAAAAACTTACCAATCTGTTTCTCGAGCAAGGCAGAAATAAAACAAAATAAATTTCAAAAAGCAGCGTGTCGCAGCTTGGTCGTACAGCACGAAGAGAGTAAATTGTACTAGTTCCCCACTATGTTCGCAGTAGCCTGAAGCTCATTGTATATACAAGATGGTATAATGAAATAATTTCAGGAACTTTTTCAAAACGGCAATCCTCTTTTGTGACTTAAAAACGCATTGACCCTGTACGTTTGTCATCTGATTTGTCATTTTTAATTTTAATTTATTTATACATTGAGAAGTCTGTGTTTTCCCTGTACTTGGATTTTAAAACCAAATAAAGGTCTTAAGAACAACGCAACTTTTCCCAAACTGACTTTAAAATATTTTAACTAGGCACAACGTCTCAAGACGGTAACTCGAGGCAAGTGAAAGTCGAAGTATTGGGCGTAATGGAGTCTGGTAGCAAGCTGATCCGTCTCAGAGCCATCGAACCTTTGGCGGACGGCGATAGAAATTATCGAAAACGATTCGCCAAAATCCTGGAACCGCTGACTCAGTGGGTGCATCCGAGCAGTATGATTCTGACAGATATGACAGTTGACAAGGCGACCTTAAATAACATGGGATTCCCAAACGTCATGCAAGCGGTTGTTAACGACAACAACTCTAACAAGACAATTATGGAGTATTTAAGAAGGATTGTTCCTAGGTAAAGTAAAATAAAACAGGCGTATTGAGCTACTTTTACCTTATTCATTATAAAAGCGGGTTGATTTTTACCTGATTAATAAGCATAAGCCGGCTCGGAAGGATGATTCTCACTCCCATAAAATTGGTCTCATCAAGATTGATAATCGTCCTCCGAGAAGTCTGTCTGCAAATAATTGCATATTTTCTATAATTTCACCTCCGCAGGAGGGATTTAGGGGGTTATTTTATGAACGAAAACACAAAAAGAACACGTGGCATCGGACACAATTTTGCTTTTCAATTCATTATGACCAGGCGTCCAAGATATAATGAATAGTCCAGAAACCTACAGGCCTGTTTCATCCTTGTTAGGAACCATCAGGGTAACATACGACTGTACCTGGCTTATGAAGCATAACATAAGCAACCACACCCAGCGAATTTAAACAACTTTCGTCGTCAAATAACAAATTTAAGAAAAGTAGATTTCTTGTCCGTGAAAACTGAAAACTTTTGATTATATACACATGTAAACATAAACAATTTACTTGGCTTTCTTTTGCGCAACAAGCCTCCTCTGGAGTGATTGTTGCTGAGCCTTATTATAAAAGGCGACGTAGTATAAACTCCAATTGAGGGTGGAGTTGCTGCGAACGTTGTATTTTGAACGGTCTTCTTTCAGTAACCGGTACATTTTCGCAGGTTCCGCTTTTTATATTCTGCTCGAAAATTTCTTTTTTATTGATATTTCCGAAAGTTTTACGAAAGTTGTTTAAATTCGCTGGGTGTGGTTGCTTATGTTATTCTTCATACGCCAGGTACAGTTCTATGTTACCCTGATGATTCCTAACAAGGATGAAACGCCTGTAGGTTTCTGTCTGGACTATCCATCAGATCTTGAAGGCCTGGTCGTAATGAATTGAAAAGCAAAATGTGTGTCCGATGCCACAAACCTTTTTTTGCCCACCCAAGTCACCAACTGTGACAACATACTAAAAGCACTAAAAGGAAAAGAATTAAAGGGAAAATAGTTATTTACCTAACGCATGTGTTAGGTACAAGATTTTACCTATAAGCCTTAAAAATTCCCAAAAAAGAAATATAAATATCTGTATTTTAATTTTCTGAAATATTCATAGTCAGTTTACCGCACAGTGTGCTGTAAAGTGCCATAACTTACAATCTTCTATATCCCAAAAGAGTGCTGCTAAGTGCATTTTACAGTACGCGTGTAGGTAAAATAATTTAAACTGATGTATGCTACTGAATAGAGTGACTATATGCAATAATACCTAATAAAATCGCGGGGCGCTCCGAAATATTCAAGCTAACATATATGTAGAAGGAGACCTCGATTGTGTAATATCTTTGAATATTGTTTAAATTTACAGATAATTGTTTATGTTTACATGTGTATATAATCAAAAGTTTTTAATTTTTATGAATTTCCGGATTATACTTAAATTTTCACATCAAAAATGCTATGACGTCATCTATTAGCTGACATGAACAGAACAAATGGTCGTAGATAGCACATCCTGTGAAGATCCATACCTTGAGAACCGCAACTATTCTGAACCGGCAACATAGGCTGGTTCCGATTCTCAAGGCATCGAGCATGACAGGATGCGCTGTCTACATCGATTTTTTCTGTTCATGACAGCTAATAGATGACGTCATAGCATTGTTGATATGAAAATTTAAGTATAATCCGGAAATTCATAAAAATTGAAAACTTTTGATTATATACACATGTAAACATAAACAATAATCTGTAAATTTAAACAATATTCAAAGATATTACACAATCGAGGTCTCCTTCTTTTGCTTATACTTCTGGGAAATTTTAGGACCAAGGTTAACCGTAACCGCGACAAAAAGAAAACGGCCCTGGCTATCTGAGTATATAGATATGGCTTGACCGAATTATCCCACTCGGTATCCCATTCTATTGTTCTCTCTTGTGCATTCTACGATGGCAAAGATTTCAGCTTGGAAAACTGTCGGATAAAATCCCAGTGAGAAATGCAGATCTCTCCTAGGTCTCTCCCCGAATATTCCTGCCCCACTGCCTTCGTCAGTTTTTGATCCGTCTGTGTACCAGATCAGTCCTTCCTATGGCAGCGGGTTGTTTTGTTCTGACCACGCTACTCTCTCCTGTATAATTACTTCTAGAGTTGGTCCGTATAGGTATTTTGATGACATCTGGTCTGATCTCATGTGTAGGATTGGTATATCTAAAAACCTCCCCTCTCTATTATGCATTCTTATCTGTAGGTTCATAGTTTTTTGAAGACAATAGAGTCTGATCTTTGCCTCTCCCTGTATCACAAAGTGAAGTGGGGGAAGGTCTTAGAGCACCTCCATCGAAGTTGTTGGTGTAGATCTCATTGCACCTGTGACGCTGAGGCAAGCAAGTCTTTGTTTGCACGCTGCTTAGTCTGAGCATCACAGTCTGAGTTACTTTTGGCCTCCAAACTAGAGATGCATACGTAATGTATGATATTACTACCGTCTTGTACAGCCAGTGTACCATGTGTGGTCTGAGTCCCCACTGTTTTCCATGTAGGCGTCTAATCTCCACCAGGGTGATTTCCGCTTTCTTTATTATGTTCTCGATATGTTGAGTCCATGTTAGCTTAGAGTCTAATATTACCCCCAAGTATTTAACATCCCTCGACAGCTGAACTTCCTCATTTCCCCAGAGTTAGAGGTATGAGTACCTCCTTGTGACATTACTATAGATTATTATTATTGACATAAATGTATTAATTTTTAAAACAGGATGTTCCAGAACACGCTGTCGCTGTTGTCCAGGCAGATAATTCAGCAATTCTTGGACGAGTTGGTGTGGCGTGAATGGTTCGGCACCACCTCAATGGATACGTTCGATAATTTAGTGACTCACCTGTCAGAACAGACTCGTTTCGACTCCGGACAGAGTTTGATTGTGAGGTGAGTTAAACAAATACTATACTATACTACTATAAAATCCAAATTTCATAAAAGAGTACTTACATGTAGTAAGTAACTACAGGTCATTTTCTCTGCCGTCAGCAGCGTCAAATGTATTTATAAGGGTCGCTATATAATCGATTAATTTACTTCATAGAAACAAATAAATTGTTCTATGAGGCGGGTTACGTTTTTACACCCAAAAAGTCAACAGAAGAAGAAATTTTCATTGTAATTTTCTCAATACAAAATAATTTAGACCCAGCTAAAAAAACAGCAAATTTATACTGTGACTTTTCAAAAGCTTTTAACACGATTGATCTGCTGGGAAAAATACTCATGTTGGTATCAATGGAATACCCCAAAATCTTTTGATTCCGTTTAATAATACACATAGAAAATAAATTGTGTCTCAAAACACCCGAAAAAGTTTTTCGGACGGGGTCGAGCTCAAAAGCTTAAAACACCCGGCACTGTTTTTCTGCCTGGGTCGAACATGAACAGGGATTGCCCCAAGGGTCAATTTTCGGACCGCCCATTGGTTAAATAACTTAATCCAGCTCAAAACTCAAGGGGAAAAAAATTAAATTTTTTAAATCTTTAATAATAATTTATTGCTTATTTTCTTAGATTAAATCGTGTGGCTCAGAATCCCTTCAAAAACTGGGCAGTTCCAGGAGTAGTTGCTGAAAGTCCGCAAAAATCTCTAGTGGAAGCTAAAAAACCAACCAGAAAGAGCAGGGGTGGTAAGATTTAAAAAAAAAAATACTTTCAATTTCTGCGATGTATTGGAATAAAGTGTATTATTTCGTTTTTTACGATAATTTTTTATGTCTCACTGCAAGTGACCGTTGTTTATGATATTACACTTTCATATTAAAAGTATCAAGAGAATGTAGTTTGCTATTTTTCCCATGTGAAATTAGTAATTAGTTATTATTTAACAATTTTGTCCACTTGGAGGATATAGCAAATTGGCAACGAAAAAAATTTTTAAATTAACTGCAAGAGTTCAAAGTAACTTAAAGTTAATTTTCAGTTCAAAATAACTGAATATCCGTTAAAGTGATAGTTTCGTCGAGTTAATTCAAAAATGGCTACCACACATTTGGGCCATGTACGTGAATCTTTCCCGAAAACTAGTGATTGGAGTATTTTTATAAGCAGATTGGAAAATTACTTTTCGGCAAATGGAATTACGGATAAGGCTAAAATGAGAGCTATATTGCTAAATGCCTTAAGTGAGGATGCATATAAGTTGATTTTTAATTTATGCATGCCAACAAAACCGGAAAAAAAATGACTTCGGCGAAATAAAGTACTTGTTGGTTAAGCATTTTAGACCCAGTGAATCAGTGTTTTCTTTTCGATACAAATTCTACAATGCGGTAAAGCTACCCCAAGAAGGTGCGGCGGATTGGGCCGCGAGGTTGCGAAGTTTGGCCGCGAATTGCGAGTTGTGAGTCAATGAGATCGTTTTGTTGTTGGTTTTGAACGGGGAAACGTTCAAGATAGGCTGTTTGAAGAGAGCAAAAACGTTTTCTGATGTGATTAAAATAGCTTCTTCAAGAATGGCGGCTAAACAAAACACAGTGTTACAACAACCATCAATGAAAGTGGAACAGGATGTTCATCGTAAAGCGCGTCAAAATAGGCAGTCAACGAGTGCTGGTTCGAGTGCCGGGGCGAGTGAGCCAAAGTGCGGAATATGTGGAAGGGCAAACCACCCTACTGATAAGTGCCATTATCGTAATTATACGTGTAACTTGTGGAATCAAAAAGGACATCTTGTGCTCTAATCAAAATAATAATAGAAATAGGAATAATTCAGGTCAGTCAAGAAATTAGCACAATTTTTTAGAAGTAGAAAATGTTGATGAATTATTATTTTCAATATTCAGCTGCTCGGTAAGTCATGAACCATTTTTTATTAATATTATGATTGAAAACAAAAACTATTCTTTTCAGTTAGATTCTGGGGCCGGTATCTCCGCTATTTCACAAAAATTCTATCTAGATAATTTTTCAAAATACCCTCTGGTCCAAACTGATAAGGTTTTATTTTTTACAACGGTAATAAAAATAAGCCGTTGGGAGTATGTCAAGAAAAAGTTTTTTTTTTTAAATAATTCTGCTCATAATATTGATATTAATGTTGTTAAAAATGGCGCAGTACCAATGTTAGGGCGCGATTTCATGAATTTATTTAAATTTAATTTTTGACCGATTGATTACACAAATGCTTGTAATAATTTGGATCAGATTATTCAAAAATATAATCAAGGTTTTGAGTCTGGATTAGGAAAGTTTAATAAAGGGACAGTTTCAATTAAATTAAAGGATGAGTCTGTTTCGCCAAAATTTTTCGGAGCTAGACCTTTGCCCTACGGTTTAAAAGATAAGGTCGACGCGGAATTAAATAAATTATTCGAACATTTTAAAACCGGTTGATTATTCTCCTTGGGCTACACCAATTGTGCCAGTCTTAAAGGGGGATGGTTCGGTACGCATTTGTGGCGATTAACCCCTTTATTGAAATAGACCAGTTCCCACTTCCTAGGATAGAGGACTTATTTGCCAAATTACAAGAAGGCTCTATTTTAAAAAAAATTGATTTATCGCAAGCCTATGCGCAAATTTGTCTAGACGAAAAGTCAAGAGTTAGTCACTATCTCTACACATAAGGTCTTATTCCAGTACCAAAGGTTACTCTATGGTGTGGCGTGCGCATACACTAAATTTCAAAAAATCATGGAATCCCTGTTACAGGATATTGACGGCTCTGTAGTTTTCTTAGACGACATATTAGTTTGCGGAAAGGATATTAAGCGACATAATATGCCTTTAGAAAAGGTTTTGTATCATTTACAAGAAGCTGGTCTTAAAGTTAGCGTAAATAAGTATAGCTTTAATCAATCGCAAGTATACTATTTGGGTTACATAATAAATAAAAAGGCTTAAACACGTCACAAGACAAAATTCTTTCGATTAAAAATGCCCCTGTGCCTAAAGATATTACGCAAGTAAAATCTGTCTTAGGTATGATTAATTACTACGGTAAATTTGCACCAAATTTGGCAACAGTTTTAAGTCCGTTATATAGCTTATTAAAATAAGATCAAGGAACTTTTAATTTCGGCCAAAGTATTAGTTCATTATGATACTAACTTAGAGTTAAAATTAACCGCTGATGCAAGTCCGTACGGGGTGGGTTGCGTTTTAAGTCATGTTTATCCAAATAAACAAGAAAAGCCGATTGCTGACGCTAGATGTTCGTTAACGGACGCTGAAAGAAATTACAGCCAAATTGAACGCGAAGGTTTAAGTATTATTTTTGGAAATTGGAAATTTAATCAATATTTATACAACCGCGAGTTTACCTTGGTTACTGATAATAAGACACTAATGGCAATTTTCAACCCTAAAAAGGGAATACCTCATTTCCGCTAATAGACTACGTCGTTGGGCAGTTATTTTGTCTTATTATCTCTGTCGATATTAATTATTCGAGTTATTGTGTTTTTTAAAAAAAATATTCAATTTGTAAAATTTGGTTGGCCTAATAGCGCCAAGAAAAATAAAGAATTTTGTAAATTTTATCCTGTAAGGAACGAACTTACAATTGAAAAATATATTTTACTCTGGAATCATAGAATTGTTATACCGGAATCTCTTAAAAAGCAAATGTTAGTTCAGTTACATTCTTCAAACCAAGGTGTCGTTAAAATGAAGATTATAGCTAAAGCGCCTTTTTATTGGCCTAATATTAACTATGATATAAAGGAACTTGCCAAATCTTGTGAAAGCTGCTCTGTTTATAAAATCAGTCCACAAAAACCACAATTATTCCATTTTCTCGAATTCACATTGATTATTTTGATCCCTTCCTCAATAATTATTTAGAATGAGCATCATACTGGATGCTCATTCTAAATAGATAGAAGTATTTTCAACCAAAGACATCTCGTTAAATTTGACTATAAAGGTCTTACATTCTGTTTTTGCACGGTTTGGAATACTGCGTTATTTAATGTCAGATAATGCAAAACATTTTACTAGTACAGAAATGAAAATGTTTTTACAAAGTTTTGAAATTGAGCATAATACATCTTCACCTTTTAATCCACAGTCCAATGGAGCTGCGGAAGTAGCTGTTAAAACAATTAAAAACTCTTTAAAAAATTGTTTAAGTAATAAAAATAAATTACGTTTTAAATAATTTCTTGTTTGAATATCGAACTACCCCCCAGTCAACAACGGGTATTTCACCCTCAACATTACATTTTGGTACAGATATTCGCACAAAATTTGACTTATTAAAACCACAAATTATTGATATTAAAAATAGAGTTGAACTAAAGCAACAAAAGTTTTTTGTTATTAATGAAAATGTCTTAGTAGAAGACTACAAAGTTCCCAATAAAGTAACCTGGATACCTGGTGTGATTAAAAAAATTCTTGGTAGAGTGGTGGTTGTTGTTCTCAGTTAGAAAAAGAAAATGAAAACCCAGTTGAATCTTTACCAGTGGTTCCCAATCCAATTGAACAGAATAGTACTGATTCTTTCACTAATACACCAAATTCGGGTCATGTGAAAGAAATAATTAGTAGACCTAAACCTAACATTAAGGCTCCGGAAAGGTTGGTTTATGATAAGTAGGGTTCGTTTTCTTACCCTTCTGCTGATTATTTACTGTTATCTATTATATATTTTATTAGAGAGGGAAGAGTGCGATGTATTGGAATAAAGTGTATTATTTATTTTTATTCGCTTTTTCCTTATCTCGTTTTTTACGATAATTTTTTATGTCTCATTGCAAGTGACCGTTGTTTAGGATTTTACACTGTCATATTAAAGGTATAAAGAGAATGTAGTTTGCTATTTTTACCATGTGAAATAAATATTAATTCATTCAAAATAATTAGTTATTATTTAACAACCTCGTCCACTTGGAGGATATAGCAATTACGTTATAAATAATTGTTTAAGCTTGATTCATGTCTGTTTTAGCAAACATGATCACTTTAAACAATTTTTTGTACTTTTGCTCTAGACAGATGCAATAAGCAGCGCAAAAATTTCCCCAAAATTTATTGGCAAAATTATTTATTTACCTAAATAAAAATTATTGTTATCTTTTTAGATAATTTATTAACGTATACTCAGTTGGGGCTATTTTCGATGTTATCAATCGAAAACAACCCTTGATGTTATCAATCGAAAAACAACCCTTCTTGCTAAATATATTAGTCTAATTTTTAGTATTTTTTGATCAGCTATAATGTACTTAACTTGCAAATGTAGTGTATAATAAAATAAATTGAATGTAATTTGTATAAGGGATATTCATACTTGATTCATACTTGATTTTCGCTTTAGGTAAGGATGCCGAATTACCAAAGACACCAGCGCCAAAGACACCAGCTCCAAAGACACCAGCGCCAAAAACACCAGCGCCAAAAACGCCGGCGCCTAAAGCGCCTACGCCGAAAACGCCGGCGCCCAAAACGCCTACGCCCAAAACGCCGGCGCCCAAAACCCCAACGCCTAAACCGGCAACAATCAAACCAGGACCCAAATCGGCAGGAACCAAACCTGTAGGACCCAAGTCGGCAACATCCGCTCCAAAAACAAGTACCGAATCAAGCAGGCCTCCCAAACCAACATCTCCTGACGTTCCCGAACAAATGGTATTATAAATATTAACTAAATTTTATTATTTATCATTAATAATCACACTGACAAATGTTAACTTAATTTATAAAGTCACTCTTTACATCACCCCTTTTCAATCCTTATTGTTCCGTCTCTATCTCTCACCATCTATCTTCTATTTATCACATAATATTTCCCAGTAGAAAGCTTCACCAAATATTTTCTATTTTCGCCGATTTTCGTGATTAGCAATTTTGTTCCCTCTTTTAATTCAATGATATTAAAGATATACCTTACTTTTGGTGGTGTTGGTTGTTGTAGTACTTCAATTGAAGTTTTTGATTTGTTTTCTTTTATTTTACACAAACACCATATTTCCATTTGAAGTCTTGTCGAGATCGATAATCGCAGAGAATGTCCATAGAAAATTTCAGTCGGTGAACTTCCTGCTTTTGCTGCGTTTCGGAATTCAAGCAATGCTTTGTTGTATTTATCCTCGTTCAACTTTCTAATAACCAACTTTTAATTTTCATCATTCATGATCACGCGGACAAATCGTCGCCCTAGATGTGAATGGAACTAATCCACATAACACTAATTTTAAGCAAAATAAGATTAAACATTTTTTGTAGCATAAGAATGCGTATTGATTTGTTCGCTGTCATAAAAACAGTAATAAGTAAAAAAGTAAACGAAGGTTAGAGCTTTTGTCAACATAAAATTTGGACATTTTTAAAGTAGTCGCTTTCACTAACTCAAAATTGAATATTTTGTGGATTAGGACCATTCACAACTAGGGCGACGAAATGTTAACCTAATTTATAAAGTCACTCAAATATCTATAATCTTAAGGTGTCTCTACAGGTACCATTAGAGAACTACTATTACGGAACCATCGACCACTATCCATCGAGAGCCAACATTAAATTGAACATTACGTGTCCGTATTGCAGGGAGGTATTTAACAATAATCTCGCGCTGATGGGTCACCTGTTCAAACATGCGCACAGTATTCTCGACGGCGAGATGTGCCGATATTGTCTAACTAGCACCACGACCGCTAACGATTTGGTCAAACACATCGGTAAGTTTATTAAAACTATAAAACTATTGAGCCTAAGAGTATCCCTTCTCACATAGGAGCCTTTACAAATAACGTATTCTCAAATCCCTTCTTCATCTTCTTTACTTGTTGACTTTTTATTTATTTTTCGCAATGTTTTTTTTTGTTCAATAAATGTAATAAAGCCGATGTTGCCGGCCTCCGTTGCGCAGTGGGTGGAGTGTCGGCCTGCACGCCACAAGGAAGGTTTCGGGTTCGAATTCCGGATAGGTGCATGGATATTTTGTGTTGTCTTTAACTCTGCAAAAACTCGGCTAACACTGGGCATTGATCCTATAATGGATGGAAAGTCCCAGTATTAAAAAAAAATGTAAAACTATGCGCACTTCTGGGGCCCAATTCTTGAATCATTCGAATTTCAGTCGTATACAGATCACATTTTGGCAAAAATTTCATGAGAAAAAGGTTAAATATTCTTTAATCCACTATTAACGCTCACACAAAATCAAACTTGTATTTAAATTGTATAATATTTAGTTAAATTCGTCCTAAAATTAAAAGTTAACATTTTTATTTTGCTAATATTCGTAAGTTTTGGCATTCCTATGTCATAGTCGTTCGGATCTGCGGCGGTTGCTTTTACCCACTCGATGTAAAGTCGAGTGGAAATGACATGTAAGCGTCAACAATCGTTCTATTTTGCCTGTCAGAAACGCAAAATTTTAATTTTGCACCTTTTTAGTCCACCATACCCATATGGTATGAGGACTATTAAAATCGTAAAATTTTGACTTTTCTTCATTTTATCAAAAATGAGTTAATAAGGTTCCAAAACACTTTAATCGACGAAATCAAAAAGTTGTCTGTTGTCTGTCTTTACACACGATAACTCAAAAACGCCTTAATCGATTTTAACGGAATTTGGTACAAAAATCCTCTATCGACTGACCAAGGGTTTGAAAGGGGGATAAAATATTTTAAAAAATTGTAACTTTAGAACAAAAGCAAGTGGCGATGTACGGTTTTCAGATTTAAGTTTCCATGAATATGGCCTACAAATTTTGTTACAAAGTCCAAATCCGTGGGAGCTTTAGTTTCCGAGTTATTGAAAAAACGTTATAATATATAAAAAAAAACTTTAGAAGTAAAGCAGCTATTGATATGCGGTTTTCAGATTTTGGTTTTCGTAAATATTACCCAAATTTTGTTATGAGGCCAAAATCTTTCAAAGCTACAGTTTTCGAGATATTTTCATTTCCTTTCAACATAAAATACTGCTTTCCAGCACCAAATTTTTAAATAAATATTGTGCAATGTGCATACAAGTTCAAATTTGTTTTTGTGTTTGGTATCTTAATCGGTGAAAATTAACCCTTTTTTCGTGAAATTTTTGCGAAAATGTGATCCGTATACGACTGAAATTCGAGTGATTCAAGAATTGGGCCCCTGGATGGATCCCTCACCTTCTTGGCCAAACTTAATTTAAAACCCCCCCTCTGAATAATAAACTAGTTTATTTGGGGGTTAGCTTAATTGAAATTTTGATGGCTGATTTTCATTAAAGGGTTAAAATAAAATTTTAATCATTTTTATTTTGTTTGTTTTCAAATCTATTTAATTTTGACAAGGCAAATTTTTGAAACAATAAGAATATTTTAAAAACTCAAATTTTTGTAAAAATCAGGAATCTCGAAAGGTCCCGGAAAAATCGTTCAAACTATCAAAGTTCAGTAAAAATTTGATAGACTGTCTTTTTAATTAATTCATTAGCAGAAGCACAGTTCTTAATAAAAAAGTTAAAAATTAGTTAAAAAAGATTTTTTTTTTGACGCCTAATACTTGATTATTCAATAAATACAGTAAATTTGACACTTTTTTATAAATCGAGGTTCTCAGCACTTAAACACATTCGGGCTCTCGTGATTCGACAAAAATTTTCTGTATTTTGCTATTCCCTCGGGATACACAGACCTCGACATAATTTTTTTTTTAACATAATGAGAAATAAATTCCCAATGTTCATAGTGGAGTTAAATATAAATAAAAAGGGAGTTTTACCAACAGAAAACTGTTGGATTTTTCGCCTTCTCCACCACTTCTACCACTGACTGGTTTCAGACACAGTCCATCCACCAGTGGGGCTTTCTACTATGACGAATCGATAGCAAAAAAACGATCTCCACCAGTTCTAACACTGACTGGTTTCAGACACAGTCCATCCACCAGTCGGACTTTCTACTATGACGAATCGATAGCAAAGCCAATGACGCAAAGTTGGGTTTTCTCCATTATTGGGAACCGATTGTTTACAGCCATAGTCCAATGTAATTTTTTTATAAAAAATCCGCAAAACCACTAAACTTCTATATCAGTCACATTAATTACATATTACATAAAATTGACATTCGTGCTATCAAAACACAAGCATTTTTTACGATAAATATAATTTGTATTAAAAGTTTCTCTAATGACTGTTGTCACTCAATAGCATAAATACACTAAAAAGTCAATTTGTTAAATATGACGCTCGTCTTAAAATCTATTAAAAAATGATATTTTTTATTATTAACTTTCAGCAACTTCCCATCCGCAAGAAACTAAATTCGACAACGGCTTTATGTGTTTAATCTGCGAGAGCACCTTCATGAACCCGTTCATCTTGGGCAAGCACATGTCAAAGGACCACTCTCCGCTGGAACTGCCGTATCAGTGCGGCACCTGCGGCTACCGCTGCTCCAATCACAAGCAAGCGATCGACCATTTCTATAAGCAGCACGATAACGGGCCCACCATTCAGTGCCCGTTCTGTCTGAAATCGACTACTGTGTTCTCCTCTTCCAGAAATATTACGCAGAACATCAACTTTTTCGTGCAACATTTGCAGAAGCATCAGAGGAAGCTGATCGCTAAGAGGTAATGTCGGGTGTCTGCTGTCCTGAGACGCTTTCGAGCTTAGGTGCAACTGGCCCCTAAAAGGTCAATTAAATTTTCGTTAGGCTTTAGTGAATTTGGTATATACAGGGTGTCCCAAAAGTCTTAGTCCCCCCTTATATCTCCAAAAGCTTTTGAGATATTGTAACAATACATTGGGAAATTCAATAAGAGGCAAAATGGAAATAATCTAGGGGAGCGGTATTGCCGCCCCTTTTTCTGGGGCGGCCTGGGGGCGCATTCTAATGGAAACCCATATCGAGTTGCACCACATATTAATGGTCTGCTAAAGTGCTCCGTCCTAACATTAATATTATTGACATCTGTCACTCCTGTCAAAAGTTATTGGGAATAATTTGATATATTAAAAAGTCCCCCCTTAAATCTCCAAAAGCTCTTGAGGTATTATAAAAATACTTTAGGAACTTCATCGAGAGGTGAAATGGAAAAAATCTAGGGGGGCGATATCACCGCCCGTATTTCTGAGGCGGCCTAGGGCTTACTAAAAAAAGTTAACTGGAAACGCATATCGTGTCGTACCTCATTTTAAAGGTCTTTAGAAATGCTACATACTATCATCGATATAATTGACGTATGTCACTTCCGTCGAAAGTTATTCAGGGTAAACTAATTATTAAAACCATTAACATTAATAATGGGTTATTGTAAAGGCAACACCATAACGTTTATTTTACAAATCTAGGTAGAATACATTTGATTAAATTACAAAAACTGCTAAAAGTGACCAAAAATCAATTCTATTTTCGAATTCGCCTCGGACGTTTCTTAGCATCTCAGGAGTAATAGATCGACTAATCTGAATTACTCGTTCCCTTAACTTCTGCAAGTCTCTCTGTTTTGTCTGGTAGACCCTCTCCTTAATGTAGCCCCACAAAAAAAAGTCAAGAGGAGTTAGGTCAGGAGACCGAGCCGGCCATTCAATTGTGCTCCGGCGGCCTATCCAGCGATGAAATTGGGTGGCAAGTAATTGTCTAACAGGTTAGATAAAAATGTGGAGGTGCGCCATCTTGTTGAAATATGCAACTGCCAACGTCACCAATTTCGTTTTCAATTTCTCTTATAGCAGGAATAATCTGCTCCTCCACAAGCCTAAGGTACCCATCGCCATTGAGGTTACCCTCAATAAAAAAGGGACCAATTATTTGATCGCCCATAATTCCAGTCCAAACATTAATTTTTTCTTGATTTTGGGTGTGCGCCTCATCAAGCCAGAGTGTGGGTTTTCATTAGCCCAATAGCGACAATTGTGCGTATTTACGGTCCCATTTAAAAAAAAGGGGCCTCATCGCTAAATCATATCTTTGTCAAAATATCTGGCTCGTCGGTAATTATAAGCTCGTAATTTCTGCCGTAAACTGAACTCTTCGATCGAAATCATCTTCATTTAGATGAAGGTTAAGAAGTTTGTTTACAAATAAGTTCAAATTTTTCAAAGTAATTTTTAACACTTTTATGCTAAAAATAAAGCAAAATAATACTATGGGCCTTTTAGTTAATAGCCCTCACCAGTAATCAATAAAACAGGAAAAAAGTACGACGATTGTAAAGATATTTTTAGATAACCTTAAAGTATGTCGGGGACCTGCAGCACTTGCAATACAACAGTCACTTAAAGAGCCCAAGACTAAAAGCAATGATGTTTTTGGTTACCCCTGCCACCACTGTAAGAGGGTAATATGTCAAGCATGTGGTGATATCACTGGACCCACAGAAATACGGGCTATAGTTCTCACAAAGAGATCCTTTCCGTTCTATTGCAAAGAATGTATGGGCAATGTCAAACAAATTCTAAGCTTAATGGATCGTGTATGTGAACTAGAAAGGTGTGTAAAAGAACTGCAATCAAGCCTACCAGTCCTAGTACAGGAGTCAGTCGCTGCTGCCACTACCTCACTAAATGAGAGGGTAACCGATCTGGAATCTCTCGACTTGCAACCGGCGCCAGAGGTCCACAATGAGGCAACACCAACTCCTGCTTCTTCTAACATTGACATACTAGCTGAGCTACACGATCGGCAAATCCGAGCTAACAACTTACTTTTTTTCAACATACCCGAGTCAGAAGATGATTATCAACAAGTATGCTCCGTACAGGAAATGTTACTGGGCACGCAGTCCACTATCTGCAAAGTCACTCGTTTTGGTAGGCCTAACACTAAAAATGCACGGCCCATAAGAGCGGTGCTAAAATCTGCCCTTGGCGTACAATCCACATTAAGGAATGGCTACAAGCACAAAGGTAAACACATATATATTCGGCCTGATTTGACCCTCAAACAAAGGGAACTTGAGAAGCCACTGAAGATCTCAAAAAACGACGTGAACGGGTGAGCAGAATATTCAGGTGCGAATAGTGAGAGGTACACCAACAATTGTCCAAAAAAACCGGTCACGGGGTCAAGCACCAGACAAACAAACTCCAGCAGAAAACAATTAAACCTTAGCTTATATTACCAAAATGTTAATGGTATCAGAATCAAGTTGGATAAGCTTCGTTGCAGCATTGCAGTGCATAATTACCAGATAGTTGCTTTTTCAGAGACAGGGCTAAACGATAAATTTCATACAGGTGAGCTTGGGTTTGATTTATACAATGTTTTTCGTTGTGATGAGCTACCACGTACAGCAGAGCGGTTTGTAGGTGTACTTATTGCAGTGCATGAGTCTATTCCATCACGTCTAATACGATCATCTGACGATATTGAACAAGTTTATGTTCTAGTAGGTTCAAGCAAAAAGCAAATGATAGTTGGCTGCTTATACATACCGCCCAGCTCACCAATAGAAAAATATGAAAGTTTTGGAAACAATCTCGAAGAAATATCGCAGCAGTTTAGCAATGCCAGTCTCTGCATCACAGGGGACTTCAATCTTCCAAAGGCCACATGGATTGTGGAAGATATGTGCTCATCAGCTCAACGTCCACAAGATCGCTACCTGTCGCCTGCTGAAACCGGTAAAATACAATTTATTTCAGAGATCTGCTCATTTCACAACTTATACCAGGTTAATGACATTCGAAACGTAAATAATGTCATTCTCGATCTGGTTTTATGTCATTCAAAGCTGCCAATCACACATCCTGACACTGAAGATTACCTGCTACCACTGGACAAACAACATCCACCATTGCTACTAAAAATTGATTTAAATCCAAAGCACAACAAGCCAAATGCCCAGGGAGATGACTGCTACTACGACTTCAATTCAGCAAACTTCCATGACATCAATGAGTACCTGGGACTCTTTTTGTGGGACGATCTGTTTGCTGAGAAGACGGTTGAAGAGATGTTAAAACTGCTCTACGATATATTATATAATACATTTGACATTTTTATACCAAAAAAAAAAATGCTAGTAGGAAATTTCCGAAATGGTTCTCGCAAGAACTGAAATCACTCACAATACAAAAAAAGATTGCTCACAAAAAATTTAAGGTAAGCGAACTTCCCCGCGATTACCAAACATATTCTAACTTGCGATCTCAATGTAATTTTCCGTCTTCCGCCGTGTCTTCAAGGCTATATCACAGAAACGGAGGGATCTCTTCGGCACAATCCCAAAGCTTTCTGGTCGTACACAAAATCCCTACAAAACTCCAGTAAACAACCACCCAGCTACACCCTGAATGAACAAATAGCTCCCATGGGCCAACTGCTGGGCGGCTGAACTCTTTGCCGAGTACTTCGGCTCGGTTTATACAGACAACTCTCTGGATATGCAACATCAACCCTCGTTAGGCCCCCACAACCTTTGCAACCTCACTATCACAATTTCAGAAATCTACACTGAACTAAATCATATCAACCCAGACAAAGGGCCTGGACCTGATAAGGTTCATCCACTGTTTCTAATAAACTGCTGTTTTGTTCTGTCTCGACCTCTGCATATTATTTTCAATAAATCACTACAGAGTGGTATATTTCCAGACTTCTGGAAATCTAGTTTTGTTGTACCCATTCACAAATCAGATGATTCAGAAAATGTGACTAACTATCGCCCTATAAGTATCCTCAATGCTATTCCAAAAATATTTGAAAATATAGTCACAAAATTCTTAACGTTTTGCCTTGGACATGAGATTATACACCAGCAGTTTGGCTTCAAAAAACACTTTTCTACTGAAATAAATCTCCTCACTTATGTGGACATCCTGACAAGCGCCTTGGAGAGAGGTGAAGAGGTACACTCAATTTACACCGACTTCTCCAAGGCGTTTGACAGAGTGAACCATGTAGTTTTAATTAAAAAACTGGAGACCTTGGGCGTTTCAGGTTCTCTCCTACAATGGATAAAGAGCTATATCACGGGAAGGGCTCAAATGGTTCACCTTAACAACTTTACATCTTCTCAAATCTCAGTATCATGAGGAGTCCCCCAAGGTTCGCACCTGGGCCCGCTATTATTCAACATCTTCATCAATGTCATTTTATCTTGTTTCCAGCACTGCCTTTTTCTTCTGTTTGCTGACGATTTAGAGCTTTTTTAAAAAAATAAACACTCCAGAAGACTCTTTAGTACTACTAGATCTAGGCAGAATGTCACAATGGTGCCATGCCAATGGCATGGAGCTCAATGTTCTGAAATGCAAGGTCATTAAATTCCACAAGTCAAGAAACTTCAATAACTTTGTCTATCACATTGATGATAGTCCATTGGGCTGCGTTGATCAAATCAAAGACTTGGGTGTGCTATTAACCTCAGATCTAGATTTTTCAGCTCATATTGACAACATTTCAAAAAACTGTTAATAGCAGAATTGTCTTTAACATTGATTTAAGTACTAAAATAGTATGTTAACTTTATTTAGTTTCTTTATTTTGCACTGTAAATTTAATTTAATTTATTTTCTATTCCATTGTTTTGTTTTATGATTTTCAGAATTCTATAGTTTTAGAACTTGTTATTGTTCTTTTATATTATGTAAATGGGCTTGACCCGTCAATAAATAAATAAATAGTTCTTGAACTAACCTAACTTTAAATGTATTTATTTATTTATTGACGGGTCAAGCCAATTATAAAAAAAATCTTGAATAATTAACATTTAACAAGTTCAAACTTAAATACAAGGTTACAAGAATAACAGGAAGTACTTAAATAATAAAGAAGATAAAAGTGAAATAAAAAACATACTTAAACATATAGTTCATATTCTGCTATTTTCAAGACTAGTACACTTATAAAGAGAGGCAATTGACAGTCCTCGCAAATGGTTCATATGGCCCAAAGAAATCAAGCTCACTCAGTTGATTGCACAATCTGAGAGTACGGGGAATGAAAGAGTGAAATCCATAATTGGTTCTGTGAAATTGCTGGTGGAATGTTTGAGTTGTGCGAGTATTGCGAAAGGGGACATGTAAACCAATTTGGGATGTTAAGTATGGACAGTCAATAGTAGAGTTTATAATTTTGTGAATCATTTTTAGATCCCTCTGTTTTCTTCTGCAGGAAAGTGTTGACAGGCTTAGTTCTGTGCAGAGGTTTGCATAATGGAATTCCTGGTTGTTGAAAAATTTGTAGTTTAAATATCTGAAGAATTTACGCTGTACACTTTCAAGGCGGTGTATATGGCAGGTGTAGTTTGGACTCCATACTGATGCAGCATACTCTAGATGAGTACGGACATAGGAAAAATATAATGTTTTGATAGAGTTAATTTTCATGAAGTCCCTTGTACTGCGTTTCACAAACCCCAGCATTCGAAGCGCCCTATTGATTGTGAAATCGATATGGTCAGCAAAGTCCAGCCGAGGATTCAACAAGATGCCCAAGTCCTTGATCTGCTCTACACAGTCCAAGGGAGTGCCATTGATATGGTAAATGTAGTTATTTAAGGTTTTTGGTTTATGAAATTTAATTACTTTACATTTTAACACATTAAGTTAACATCTTCTTGGAGTGCACGGCAGTCGATTTGAGAGGATATTTTTAAAAACAGTTTTAGATCACCTCAAATAGAAGAAAAAAGCAGTGCTTGAAAATAAATGCAATGTCGTTGATGAAGATGTTGAAAAGTAAAGGTCCCAGGTGTGAACCTTGGGGCACGCCTGATAAGACTGGGATTTGGGAAGAAGTGAAGTTGTTTATCCTTACTATTTGGAACCTTTCTGCGAGGTAGCTCTCAATCCAGAGGAGTAGGAAGCTAGAAATGCCGAGTGCCTCCAATTTCCTGGTCAAGACTGCACGATTGACTCTGTCAAATGCTTTGGAGAAGTCTGTGTATATTGAGTGTACCTCTTCACCCCCCTCCAAAGCATTTGTCAGTATGTTCAAGTAAGTAAGAAGATAAGTTTCTGTAGAAGAATTCTTTTTGAAGCCGCATTGCTCAGGTATGATTTCTGGACCCAATAAAGATGCAATAAACTTTGTGACAATGTTCTCAAACACTTTTGTAATAGCGTTGAGAATACAAATAGGACGATAATTGGCTACATTTGCTGCATCACCCGATTTATGAATTGGTACTACATAGCTGGTCTTTCAGAATTCAGGGAAGATGCCTGACTGAAGTGAGCTGTCGAATATAGTGTGCAGTGGTTTAGACAACACAAAGCAGCTTTCTTTTAAAAATAGGGGATGGACCTTATCAGGACCAGGTCCCTTTTGTGGGTCTACATTTTTTTTTTTGGTATAATTATCTGAAATTGAAATAGTGAAACTATTTAAATTGTGAGGACTTAGAGATGGCTGGTGGGGAGGGTCTAAAGAATGGTTAGTGTACACTGAGCCAAAGTATTCAGCAAAGAGTTCAACAGCTTGAGGTAAATAGCTTGTGTAGAACCAGAATTCTTTAGGGTTATGTTGCAAAATCATATAATAAACAATGAAGGGCAGCTTCATTGTTTATTATATGATTTTGCAAGCTGATACGAGAGAGATTGTTACACTGAGAACGTAAATTGGAGAAGTTTTGATAATCAAGAGGAAGCCTGGTTTGCTTGTATTTTTGATGGGCGATTTTTTTCGGTATGGTAAGTGATTTTAGATCTTGTGAGAACCATTTGGGAAACTTTCTACTTGCTATTTTTTGATTGGTACAAATATATCAAAGGTATTATACAAAACACCATAAAAAATATTTATCATTTCATTAACAGCCTTATTGAAAAACACGTCCTCCCATGAGATTGAACCCAAGTAATCGTTTATAGATCTATAATCAGCAGATTTAAAGTCATAGTAAAACCCACTACCTTGAGGATTTGAATTGCTGTGTTTATACTGTAAACTAATGTGAAAGTTCAAAGGAGGGTGATTGCTATCGGGTGGTAGTAGGAATTCAGCGGCATCAGGCTGAATAATGGACATCCTGGAATGACATAGGACAAAAATTGGGAATAGCATTGAGCTGGTACAGGTTGTGGAATGCACAGACCTCAGACATGTGTTGATTTTGAGTTCAGACGGAGGCAGATATCCATCCTCAGGTCGGTGTGCAGCAGAGCACACATCTTCTATAGTCCATCTAGCCCTGGGCAGGTTGAAGTCACCCATAATGCAGCAATCAGCATGGTTAAACTGTTGGGTTATTTCGTCAAGATTGTTGCCAAAGATCTCATAATTCTCTAATGGAGTGTTTGGTGGTAAGTAGACACATCCTAGGACCATTTGCTTTTTACCTGTGCCAATGACAACATATACCTGTTCTATATCGCCTGTAGATTCTATTAAGCGTGATGGAATTGACTGATGAACAGCAATAAGGACCCCTCCAAGACGCTCAGCGGTGCTGTTTGCAGCCGAACGATCACAACGGCATAAATTGTATGCTTCAAAACCGAGCTCACCTGTGTTAAAGTTATTGTTTAAGCTAGTCTCTGAAAAGGCTGCTATGTGGTAATTATTAACAGCTATACTGCATCGAAGCTTTTCCAACTTGGTACGAAGACCACGAACAGTTTGGTAGTAGATATTAAGATTTGAGTATTTTATTCGGCTCTTGAATTGGTGTTTACTGCGACTGTTGGTGGGGCTTGACCCCCGGGGGGTTTTTTTTGGATGATTTGTGGTATACCCCTTAAAAATCTTAATTGTAAATTCTGCTCGCCCTGTTCCCGACGCTCTTTCAGGTCGTCTAACGCAGTTTTTTCGAGGTCTCTTTGCTTGGTGGTAACGTCAGGCTTAATGTAAATATACTTTCCTTTGAGTTTATGACGATTTCGTAATACAGTTTGAACTTCGTAAGCTGAGCCCAACACTGCTCTTATTGGACAAGCATTTTTGGAATTGGGTTTTCCAAAACGAGATACCCGACAGGTGGTAGGTTGAGTGCCTGTTAACATTTGCAAGAGAGAGCATACCTGTTTGTTATCATCCTCGGATACTGGCATGTTAAAAAGAAGTAGGTTATTTGCCCTGTTCTGGCGATCTTGAAGCCCTGCCAGGATATCCATGCTTAAAGTGTCGGACGAGGGGTTGATTGGCACTACCTGAGAACTTGCGGCGACAGTGTTGTGGGATTCCGGATGAGTAACTCTATCTACAAGTGAGGTGGTGACAGCGGTAACTGACTCCTTTACAAGTACTGGTAGATTGCTTTGCAGGTCTTTTAGAGACTTCTCGAGTTCGCTTACGCGATCCATCAGGCCCAATATCTGTTTAACATTGTTCAGGCACCCCTTACAATAAAATGGAAAAGCTCGTTTTGAGAGAACTATGGCCCTTATCTCTGTTGGTCCAGTGATGTCTCCACATGTTTGGAAAACTACCCTCTTGCAGTGGTCGCAAGGGTATCCAAAAATATCATTGCTCTTTGTTTTGGGCTCCTTAAAAATTACTGTAGCGTTGCAGGTACTACAAGTTCCGGACATCATAAAAGGTAATCCGTTAATATTTGGTAAATCCTTACATTTTTTGGTGATTTTCTATTATGTGAATGATCTACAACACTTCCGTAATAAGCCCATAACAATATTTATTATAATTTTTGAATTGTACGTAATATTTGTTTGACAGGATTTTCTTTTATTTTATTATGATGCCATGGAATCAGCCTACTAGATGTAGGTCCTTACTTTTTTGTGACAATAACGCAACACATTAAACGGAAAAACCAAGAAGATACTGCTTGATATGTTAAATTGTTTCAAATAACTTCTGACAGGAGTGACAGACGTCAATATTATTGATGTTAGTGCGACTCGATATGTGTTTCCATTTAATTTTATTTTTTTCAGTATGGCGCCCCCAGTGCGCCCTCAGAAATAGGGGTGGCAATGCCGCCCCTGTAAATTTTTTCCATTTTGCCTCTCATTAAAGTTCTTAAAGTAGTGTTACAATATCCCAAGAGCTTTTGGAGATATAGGGGGGGACTAAGACTTTTTGATCAAATTGATCCCAATAACTTTTGACAGGAGTGACAGATGTCAATAATATTAACGTTAGGATATGTGTTTCCATTTAACTTTTTTTAGTATGCCGCCCCCAGGCCGCCCCAGAAAAAGCGACGGCAATACCGCTCCTCTAGATTTTTTTAATTTCGCCTCTTATTGAAGTTCCCAAAGTATTGTTACAATGGCGGATTTACTATAACTTATTTTAAATCAACAGTTCTCTTTATTTAGCATTCAACGGTATACAATAGAAAAGGACGGAAAATATTAGAAATAATCGGTAACTTGCATGTCTCATAACGTTTACGGTAAACCCCGGTATTTGATATTTAATGTTAACGGTAGAAAGCTCCTTAATATGACTCCACAACATAGCAGGCTTGGTCGGATATAATATTTACCTATATTCCGGTGGATGAGGCTTTTTTATAGTGCCAATGTGTTAAAAAGAGACATCACTAGCAGGAATCGATACCCGGTGCTAATTTGTTAATGAAAGACGATACCTGGGGTGTAGAAAACATACCACCACCATACGAGCGACGGTCATGTGTTACCAGGAAACGCAACCCAGTAGCAACACATACGCCCGTCACCAACAAAAGGGAGATGTCGCTATTAGGAATCGAAACCCAGTAATAGCACCATCTCACTCTCGCTCCCGCACGGTGCCGCCACAATAGTCCACCCCCAAGGGTATTTCTATTCGTGGTAACAAAAATAAAGACAGCAATATTCAAGACTTTGATTCTGAGAACGGCCGGGAAAGAGAGAGATGCATTGCTCGTAATCAATAGACCCGAGATCAATACATGTAAGTGTAGTTCGCTCTCTCACTCTTACTCTCTTACCGGTCCCATCCAACTAAACCCACGGTCTCCAGTATTACTGCTAGGTATAAGAGAGAGATGTATTGCTCGTAAACATTGAACCCGAGATCAACCCATCTCACTCTCACCCGGTAGTTTTACCCAGTAAACCTCATCCTACGGAAAATACTATACCTATTATGCTGGTCGTTCCGTTCGGGCTCTTACCTTCAGGCGGAGTTGATTACTGCGGGCGGTCGGTAGAAGGAATGCCCTGAAACGCGCTCGACATCGCTTTAAATAGCCTCACGTATCCCCACCTACCATACTCCCGTCGAGCAGGCTGTGCGCGCAAAGCGGTGGGGTGTACCTCGCTGACCGTGCAGCATAGCAGGAAAGGGAAACGTGGCGAGTCAAA
Source organism: Oxystoma pomonae (assembly GCA_963921995.1). NCBI lineage: Eukaryota > Metazoa > Arthropoda > Insecta > Coleoptera > Brentidae > Oxystoma > Oxystoma pomonae. The sequence goes on along the minus strand of OY998166.1, from coordinate 70,071,608 downwards.
GCGATGTCTAGAGTCTAAAAATAGCAAATAATAAAACGTCATAGAAATTATGAGACATGAAGTACCTAAAAAGAAAAGAAAACCTAAAATAAATAAATAAAATTAGTAACTTCGTTACATAGTAATGGCATAAAGTTCTGCGCGCACAAAAGAAATGGGTATACTAAGCAATGCTGCAAGTTTTTTATTATCTCCGGACTGCTTCCATGGAAAAAAGATTGTCGGCACTCTTGCATTGTGAGCGTAAGTCAAAGATGCAATAATAACCGTGTATAAGATATGTCTGCAAATCGTCCCAGAGGACGGCAACGGTCGGGTAATACCCGACCCTGGACTGTGTGCTGTAGGTGCCGTGGAATCTGTTTACTATACAGGCGGCATTGCATTTTTATTTCCTTTCTGGGTCGTCAGGTTGCGTAAATTTGGTGTTTTTAAAATGTAGTATACTCGGGAAGAAAAGATTTGTATTATTAAAAACTACATAAAAAGTGACAGTGCGGACGAGGTCATTGGGCATTTTGTTTTCGAGTTTCGAGATCCACCGGTTCCTGTGGCTCAAAAAAAATTTACTTTGTTTATATTGGCCTTTAAAAGCGCTTTTATATAAGGACAGTTTAAAAATTTTGTCGTATGAATACTACTAAAATCTATTTAACGACTAAATCGATTTAAGAAAACCGATTTTAGGGTCAGTATAAACACTTTAAACGCTTTTGTGCATTGCTTTCAATTTAAAGAAATACTCAATCCTGGTTTTACCGAAAAAAATCTGTTGTTAACTTAGTTGTTTTTTTTTTAAACTGAAATTTAATGAAGGACGTATAAATACTCTGAGAAAGCGATTTTATTTAAAACCGTCCTTATATAAAACCGGTTTTAGGCGCATATAAACGTAGTAACTGTGTGTAACGTAGTAACCGTATTAACACGCTCTACTGTGAAACTCCATATAAATTTGGGCAAATTGTGGTTTCACCAAGACGGCTCTTCATCCAACAATTCACACCAAGCTTACCTTCGTCAGATTAAAATACTCGAGTAAGGTTAAACTTACGGTTGGAGATGTTTATTTCATAATATAACAAATAAATGCAATTAAATAAAATCAATGTTTTCGGACAGATGATGTCGTAGTCACTGTCACTCAAATTAATACCTTGTCATTAAATTATCGTAAGGTCACTACGACACTGGCATGGCTTTGTTAGTGCATGAGCAGCCCAAACAATGCCAAAGCCAACCGCGATTTCGATTTTATTTATTTGTTTTTCAAAGTTATTCTCGTTACACATTTTGCGGCACTTGGGCCGTTATAATAGACATTTAAAGTAAATGTTTCAACGCATCCGTATCCGTATACGTAACGCGTTCGAAACAAAGTCAAAATACGCTACATGCCATGTTTCGAACGATGCCTGCTTCTTTGACGGGTGTGATGACAGAATCTCGTTGCGTACGGAAGGATGTACGTATCGTTAGGGACCCACGAACGTACGCAACGATTTCAATCAGCAGTCCTGTCATCGCACCCTTCAAAAAAGCGGGTATCGTTCGAAACATCGCATAAACAAGTAAAAATTGTAGCATATTTTGACTTTGTTTCGAACGCATTACGTATACCGATACGGATGCGTTGAAATACTTACTTTAAGTGTCTAGTATCTCATAGTTATATGGTTATCCGTTTGTCTGCGTTTTATAAACGGCTGCTTGGCACCCTAAGAATTTGTTTATAATATTAACCCTGTATGATGGAAAATACTACGCGGTTTTGTTACAATGCTAATTTAGACCATCGCGCTGTCATAACTTGCTCTTATGTTACTCCCTCTTTCAGAACGTTCTTCTTATTTAAGAGCCATGCTCTTCGAACGTTGACTATCCACTGCATTTCTGAAGCACCAACACCATGCCATGTCTGCGATCCGGACCTCTTCTGCCTTCAATTTTTCCTTCTATTATATTATTCAAAATATTAAAGTTTATGCTTTTTTATAGTGAACCCAGGTATTGGTTTTTAGTTTTAGTTGATAAACATACTATTTTATAATGAAATTCAATTGACAATGTTACTATTTTTATTGACATAAAGAACTTTGTAGTTTTGATTTTTTATTTCTTCATTACCATTCAAATCTCAAAAATGTTTCTTGATTATTAGAATTTTCATATGTATCATATTTTTCTTGTTCATTGATTTCTTATTCATCTTCATTTTTATCTTCAGTATCTTCATCTCCTTTGTCATTAAAAAATAATCTCGTGTCTGTTCTGTCTCTTTTTCTGGTGTTTTGCCGTTTACGTTTTCTTCATCTTCTTCAAAAAATTGAATATAATTTTCTCGACTTACCATGATTATTCTTAATTTTGGCATCCAAATTCGAAAAGCTTTTGACGTTTCCGAATAACCCATAACAATTCCTTAAACAGCTTTAGCTTCCAGTTTACTTCTATTATACCTTTTGTTTAAGACGTAAGCTTTTCTTACAAAAATATGCAAATGTCTGATAGAGGGAAATCCTCCAAGCCAAAATTCAAAAGGTGTTTTTAATGGGCATCTATTTAAAATGTAATTTGCGGTATGAACAGCTTCTGCCCTAAATATTAAAGGTAGTTGAGCTTCAGTTAAAAAACATCTGACTTTTTCCGTTATAGATCGATTTTTACATTTACAAATGCCATTTTGTAGTGGTTTGTGTGTGGAGCCTTTACACGTCTTTTAATGCCATTTTTCTTTAAATATCCTTCAAATTCATTGTCTACATATTCTCTTTCATTGACTGATTGTAAATATTTTATTTTCTTGCACAATGATTATTTTCAACTTTTTGTTTGTATTCTTGGCAGCAATTTAAGACATGATTTTTATATTTATAAAGTATATTTTAGTGTATCTAGAATATTCGTTTGTAAAGTTAACAAAATCATTTCTGCAATTTTTATGTTCATGACCAAATTTTTGATTGTTTTTTTGGATAATTCTGGTTGTCTCGGCTTAAATAAGATTAATTTTCTCTGCTTGAACGGCCGTTGCCATTGTTTTTGTGGAAATAAATTTTGTTTGTGAATAATTATTTTTTCTACCATAAAATACTTCTTCGTTCATGTAGTAGTAATGGCAATTCATCTTGTGTCTCTTTAGCAATTCTGTTTTTTTCCTTGGCTATGACCATCCATTTTGTTTTTCCAACATTCCAGTTAAGCCCAAATCTCGAACTTTTGACTGACTTTTAACAACTCTTGCAGAAGTTTCAGCGTGTCTGCAATTATGATAGTGTCATGAGCATATCTTAGGTTGTTGATTTGTGTGTCGTTTATACTTAAGACTCTTTTCGCAGTTGTGAAGTGCATCCTCTATTATTTGATTACTGTAGATATTAAACACCAGTGGAGACAATATGCAACCTTGGCGCACACCTCTCCTTATTTAGACCTCTATGGACAGTTGGTCATCAACTTTTATTTGAGCTGTCTGCTTCCAGTATAGATTCGACCTTTTTAGATCTTGATCATCCAGACCAACTTCTTTTAAAGATTCTATAAACTTTTCGTGTTGAACTCAGGACATTGTTATTTTCATAATGCTATTCTTTACTTAATATTTGGTTCTGAAGTCACAGGGTGGTAATTTTCTGGAAAACCTTAGATAATTTTGAAGAGAGGAAAGTTGAATTTTAAAAGGGGGACTTGTAAGTAACATTTGAGATTCTTTAATATTTGCTTATAATTGAGCTGCATGTTTTTAGACAAGAAATTAGAATAATTTTTAAGCGGAAATATTCTAAGTCGTTATATTTTGTTTCAGGTGTGGCAAATGCAACCTATGGTTTGTTCAAAAAGATATTCTTAAAGAGCACCAAACCAAAATGCACGCTTCCCAAAGAGGCAAACTTGGACTTGTACCCTGGCCCGCATCCAAAAACGGTGTCATGGTTCCGAAATCGAAAATGGACCGGTTTCCCGGCGATGGAGAGAATATCAATTTCGACAAATTGGTTATTGACGTGGCCAGCAATATGGTTTGCCGGGAGTGTAATACTTCTTTGGATAGTCCTAAACACTTTCCGTAAGTATCTTTCCTTACACTCCACTATATTATACAGAATCAATAACACTGGTCTGCCCCCTCTCTATTTTTATCATTTTTCTATAATAATAATAATAATAATAATAATAATAATAATAATAATAATAATAATAATAATAATAATAATAATAATAATAATAATAATTTTATAGAAATGAATTTAATTTGAAGGCATGAAAAGAATTATTTTAGCTGAAAACAATAATAAATAAAAAGATATTTACCTTTATTTGGTGCATGCTTTCCTTTTATACCCTGAAGTACAACTCTCTTTGCCAAAGACCAGCAGTACTCCGCCAACATGCTTGCATTCCACTTCTCTGAAAATCTCTTCTCCAGCTTAGCGATGTCTTGATGGAACCGTTCCCCGTGTTCATCCGAGACTGCTCCTAAATTTTCAGCGAAGAAGTCCAGGTGCGAGTGAAGTGACATGTTATATTCCATGGCCCTGTACGCTAACAGCAATTCCTCAACCTGAGCGACATAATCATCACTCGCGTGGTTACCCAAAAAGTTCTTACACACGTTTTGGGATGCAAACCAAACTAGTTTTCCTTTTCGATTCAATAGTTCAATAAACGTCGAATCTTGGAAAAGTTGTCTAATCTGGAGACCCACAAATACTCCTTCCTTGATTTTAGCCTCACTAAGACGAGGAAATTAATTTTTTTAAATAGTTCGTCAGTCACCTGTCTTTTCCATTGCTTTCACAAACTGTTTGATCAATCCGAGTGTGATGTGTAAAGGCGGCAAGTACCCAAGCAGTAAAAATTTGACTTCCAACCAAATGCGTCTTAATATGACGTCAATTTCGGGTAGATCTAAGGTTGTGATCAAGGATGTTTGTGTCCAACGTTGTTTTTGAGGTAAAAGAGACGTCCTTAGTTATCCGTTACAAAACCCAACGATATGCCGACGTCGACAAAAACGACGTACGTTTTTACTGCAAAGCCAACGTCTTCAGTGCGTAAGAAATTTAAACGTACCAGATACCGACGTCTGCCTGTCGTTGAAATTTATAACCTGTAGCTCGTTGGAAGTGGTCTACGTCAACCGACGTCCCATTTTCGTGCTCTGATCTAACTTAAAACAACTATTTTTATTTCTCTGGTTCTAACTTAACTTTTTTGAAAATATAACCTAACCTTTATTCAAGTTTTCATTTTTTTTCTTGGAGTTTTTGGATCCAGGATCTGCTTATTGCTAGTTGAAAGTGCTCATGCTCTTGAAAATGCCAAAACGAACATTCAAACATTCGATTGTATATCTTTCTTTGCTGTAGGGAACCAGCATATCCCATTTTCTCACTCATGTCGAGATAACGAGGCACGACCAGAAAAAGAATAAATAAAACCGCCAAAACTGTGAGGTTGGGGCGATATTTGACATTTAGGATGTGATTGACCTACTAAAAACGACTTCAGCTTCTAATACATAGATTAGGTTAATATTACATACTCTGTGCTAGACGTGCGATTCTAATACGTACGCAGGCCGATGGCAACATTAAATTGATACATCATGGCGGAAGTACGGTTTTAGTACGTCGTAATACGTTTGCGAACCGACGGGTTTCGTTACTGTAGTCATGCTTGACCACTTAACTTAGATACCCGGTCCGACTTTTTATAATATTCGTTCAGATTAAGTAGGCCACAAAAATTCGCCATTATGAACAAGTTGGCGTCTGTGGGCCATTGTAAATTAATTTTTTGCTTTTTAGATTTAGTCTAAAATTGGAGAGTGCCATGTGCAATAATTAATAAAATAAGGTTTTGGGGGAATGTTAGATCATTTTTACAATAAAACTAACAACATTATTAAAAAAAATATTTATAACCGGCTTTTTAATATTTAATTTTCTTAGATCTTTCAAATTTTAGGGCGCTCGGTTTTTTTCGGACTATCTTAATCACATTTATCAATAAACGGCCTTTCGTCTACAAATTTTTATGAGTGAGGGGCTTTAAAAGTAAATAAAAGAATTATATATTATTCATGTATACCTATAGACATAAGGATCCGCCTTTAAAAAAAATGCATCCATTTTTATTCTGTTACAAAAACTTATATATTTTAGGTAGTTGAAACAAAACTAAACGTAATTTACGTTCTTGTTTAGTATTTAATTTTCGGCGAGGGAAATTAAACGTAAAATAACATTGGTAATTACCAATTACTAGCTAGTCAGGATCAATGACGTCGAGGCGACCCGAATCTGTATTATCTATTTAGGTGCGAATAAGGGTCGTCAGGCAGTCGAAACGACGTCGCTAGCCGACGTCACGTTTCTCAAGGGCAACGTATGCGCAACGTAAGATAACGTCCAAATGCTGCTTGGGTAAGGTAAATATTTTCCTTCGAAACCCCGAAAACGGAGGTCAAAACGGTCATCCTGATTAGCCCAAAGCCTATGAAAAAACACCTACAACTATGAGAAATGCCGACACCCTTGTCGTCAACAAATCTTTAAGGATAACCAAAAAAAAATGCAGCAACTTAAGAGATTTCTTCAAGAATAAGCAACTCCAAAAACAGTGAACCACCAACAAAAAAAGCAATCCATTAAACGCATATTTATTTTGTGAAGGGGCGGATTTAATTAGCCCTATTAATCAAATAAACATTTTAAAACTACCTAATAATTTATTAAAGGAGCAGTTCACCAAAACGACAAGTTTATTTCAAGTACAGTGCACACTCACCATTTTTTTTGTCATCAACTAAGCCCAACTTGTCATTTTCGTCAACTGCCCAAAACAAATATTTGGATTCAGTTCATTTTACACAAGAATCGGCAAGAATGGTGTCTTAGCCGATTTTCATGCAGACCAGTGTAACTGATCGGTTCAAAATGTAGACAATAGTAGATTACTTATTATTATTACTTATTAAAAAATGTAGTATAATTTCTTTCCCTATCGTCACAAATCTGGTAGCTAAGCGAAGTTAGTTGACCTTATGTGTGGCGTTTTTCATTTTAACATTTACCTATTTACACGGACCCTAGCTTTATTTATTGTCTATTGCTTTTAGATCGTTTGAACATTGTCAGAATCAAAATTGTCAGTTTGCGACGTGTTGTGCAAAAGCAATGCAAGATCATCTCGAAAAGTGCTCCAAACATGCTCTTAAAGAAAAATATGAGGAAAAATTGCCCTATACAATGTTCTGCGTTTGTGGATACAGCAGTGACGATGGTAAGATGATTTTTAACACATTAAGTCTTGTGTTGAAAAATAAACTTAAGGTTGAAAAAAAGAAAAAGCTTGCTTGTCCCACTTCAACACAAGAATTAATTGCAAATTAAATTTTAACAATGAGCAAATTCCATTTAAAAGAACTTAATCCATCAAGCTCGTTTTTGCTAGCAAATTTTGTTGTCCTGCAATAAAAAAGAATATATTTCCCTCTAAAGTTGATAAGATTTCAGTCAAGATTTTTTTTGTCTGAATTATGTTTAAGATGTTTTGCAAGATTATGTTTAATTTAAACCTACTTAATATTCTTTCAGGCAATCGTCTTGCAGAGCACTTGGCAATCTGTGAGCGTAAATCTGCTTACCACTCACTGGAAGAATCGAAAACCGCTTCTGTTACACATAGTATGCTTGACATTTTGGGATTAGTTCGAAGACCAGAAGAATCTGAGAGAAAAGCTAGAAAAACTAAAACCGATATTGAATCGCTCGATTCTCCTGTTGTGTTGGATGACGACTCTGATGAAGTTAAGATGGAAACAGAAGAAAAAACAGAAAAGGGCAATAAAAATAAAGCAGAAGATGTAGAACTTAAAGTAGCTGTAGAAAGTGCTAGAAAAGTAGATGAAGCCGACAAAATGGACACCGATGACGTAGAAATGATTGAATCACCGACAGAATCAGTTCCTCAGAAATCCGAAGTTATAGCAGGAAAAATACAAAAAGTTTCAAAAACTGCTTCTCCTATATCCATCGATGATGAAGAAAGCCCAGACGTTGCTGAACCCACAAAAGAGAACGTTGAGGAATCGAATAAAGTTTCAAGAACTGCTTCTCCTGTTACCGTTGAGGACGAGACAGATAAAAGTGATGAGATTTCAAAAACTGGTTCGCCAGTTACTATTGATGGTGAAGAAAGCCAAAATGCTGTGGTGTCTCCAACAGAAAATATTGAGGAATCCAATATGGTGTCTGAAGAGCCAGATTCAAGCAGTGCTAAAGATGGTGTAAAAGAGTCAGATTCAAGAAAAAATGAAGATCCTGCAGAAAGCGCTGTCGATGATATAGTTGATGCCTCTGTTAAAAGTCGCAAAACTACCAAAGATTCCGTAGACGAAGAATTGGATGATAATGGTTCTGCTGAGCCCGAAGAAATTGATCAAGAACCTGAAGAGCAAGATCCCGAAGAAATGGCCAGCGTCACTCAAGTGGGCGACTTAAATTTTAAGGCAAAACTAGAAAGCCTTAATGAAGAAATATGTATCAAACCTGAAGATTCAGAAGACGTTATTCACTCGGAAAGTGAACCAGTAAATGTTGTAGAGCATGAAGAAGATAATAATACAAATCAAAGTGTTGGAGAATCCTATCCAGAAGCAGTATCGTCCACTGTGGAAGATAAACAGTTAGCCTCCAACTTGCAAATGGAAGATATTTCTCCTGGAAATTTTGATTCTGGATCTCTTGACGCATATGTCAATGACAATACAGAGAAAATGGATACAGAAGATATCTCACCTCCAGAAAGCCGTCAAGTAGGTGAAACTATGCAGAGTGACAATGCAATGGAAACTGAAAGTTTTTATAATGATATTGAGTGAAGATATATCATGGAATATGTATCCTATATATAAATCGATTTTAGGATTTACTAGGTGTTAGATTCAGCTTTAAGGTTTTAAATTTATATAGTATCCGCCTTCAACTTCTGATTTTGTCCTTTTGATTCAATGTTAAGTCTCAATAAATATTATGTATAAAAAAACAAATTATTCTTTATTTCGAAAGGAAATAAAGACCTTCAAGTACATTGATACAGGATTGCCACACAGTCCATAAGTCAGTCAGTAAAGTCGTTTGTTGGTATTAGATTGATACCGTGTGTTGCGTATTTTCTTTGAATCTGACAATGCGTGACACTGAAAGTTTATACATAACGTAAAAATGTCTTAGAGAAGTTTTCCATAAAAGCTAAAGGCTAAACGCAACAGACGGTATAAATATATTGATGAAACATACAAATATACCACCGACATCTATTTTGTTTGGGACACATTTGTCTAGTTTATTTTTTCGAAACTAAAGTTTTAAAAAAGTTGAATCAAGAAAGGGAAACGGGAATTTTCTGATTAGCCCAAAGCCCATGAAAAAACACCTACAACTATGAGAAATACCGACACCCTTGTTGTCAACAACTCTTTAAGGGTAACCAAAAAAAATGCAGCAACTTAAGAGACTTCTTCAAGAATAAGCAACTCTAAAAACAGTGAACCATCAAAAAAAAAGCACAATAATCCACTAAACGCAAATTTATTTTGTGAAGGGGCGGATTTAATTAGCCCTATTAAAATACAGAATTTTCAATTAAATACACATTTTAAAACTACCTAATAATTTATTAAAGGGGCAGTTCACCAAAATGACAAATTTGTTCCAAGTGCAGTGCACACTCACCATTTTTTTTGTCATCAACTAAGCCCAACAAAAAAGGTTTGAAAATTCTCAATTTTTTGGAGGAGAAATCGAAAGGGATGGGTGGTCGCCGGATTTTATAATTATGTAATAATAATGATAATTGGATTTTTTTAACTTTCTCTTACTCTAAAACCGCCGATGACAAAAATGTTCTTCGGGGAGAAATGATTTGGGTATATATAAAACAACTAAGAGTTTTCTATTTCATATTTTTTTTTAAATGGTTAACTATGTTGGGAATTTGGAACCTTTGGTTGCACTAAAACAAAGTTATGATTGTTTTCCACAAACCAAAATTACACTTTTTTGCACTCGACGCGCGTTTCGCTAACGACGTTAGCATCATCAGGAGACGATTGTTTATCATCTCCTGATGATGCTAACGTTGTTAGCGAAACGCGCGTCGAGTGCAAAAAAGTGTAGTTTTGGTTTGTGGAAAACAATCATACATAACTTTGTTTCAAATGGTTAGGAAAACACATGGCGATGTCAGACAATTGGAGAAGAAAGTTTGAGTGGAAGCCCTGTGAAATTATTTTTTATTTCCAAAGATTATAAAGATATATATATATATATATATATAATCAGAAATGAAACATAAGTGGTTAAAAATATGATTAGGTACTTTTTAGGATATGGGACTATTTGCTAAAAATGTTACATTTCTTAAAAAATGATTGTGACAAGTTTTTAGGGCATTATGTGGTAGATTCAAAATCATTGAGTATATTATTTCCTCCATTCCTGGGGTAGTATCCTTTATTTCTAATTACACTTTTATCTGCAGGAGAAATTCATATTGGGCTCTGAAGAATGTTTTAGTGAAAAGCTGGAGTCTATCCATACTGTACTGGTATAGGTTTTAACTTTGATTATCTGGGATATATAATCAAAGGTTTTAATATGCCAATTCCTTTTGTGGTGGTTGTTTATTTTTAATGTTTGACCAACAATTTGTTGTTAAATCCTTTTCCTTTTAGAAGTTTCTATTCGATGTTTTTTAAAATTTCGTTACTGATGAGGTTTTTCTTCCAGACAATTTAAGTTGGTCATAGGAAGGACGCGCGATATGGAATTTAGCGAAAAAGCCATTTTCGCGACAGCTCTGCTCGTGCCCGTAAATGTTTGGCGACTCTTGTGTAGCTTATTGTGTCGTCTCATTCACTGCATTTGAGGGCATTTATTGGTTCAAACCACGACGCCATATCTCTCAATCGATCCCATCCTACGAAATAATACGGGGATATTCCATGATACAATAAAAGAAAGGTATGATACGTAGCGATTCAAAATTCGTCTAGATCCGCGCATGATGTCATCTGGTGAGATTTTTCTGGCGCGGACAGGGAACTACCTACGCACAGCTGATACCAGTTCACCTAAAAACATGAAAATTTGATTGAATGTGAGACAGGGGGTTGAGAAATAGGGGTGAGTCTGTTTTGAAGGGGCTACAAATAACTCAATTAAGTGCTAGAGTTCTAAATCAATGTACACTTTCGGCCACATAAAGTGCGTACGCCGATTTTATATAGTCTATTATGGGCCTCGCAACTCAGTAACCTTGTAGGTATTTCAAATTAACAAAAAATGTCACCGTCAGATTTTGTTGTTGTCATACGCTTTTACTTCCAAATGCCCCAACTAAACGAATTCGAAAAATCCCAAATTTTGGCAAAATTAGACGGTGAATGAATGAATGAATGAATGAATGAAACTTTATTTGCAAAATACAACAATAATTGTACAAAACATTGTTAACAACGATAATTATACAATTCAGTTTAAGCATTGTCAAAATTTTTTCGTTTACCTGTTAAGTTGAGATTCTTAGATTAAATTTGTAGGTACATTTTTTTAAAAGTACTTATAAAAGACTATTTTAATTATTGTTACCTATTTTATAAAATTACATTTTGTTCTGTACGATTTTATTACCTCAATTGTGATGTTGCCAACTAGACTACAATTGCATTGTTAATAATAATTGTGCCCCAGTCAAAGTCCAGGAACTCTTGGATTTCATAAGGGCTTATGTGGTGCAAAACATATTTTATTTTAGCTTTGAATTTGCTTGTGGGTAGAAGTTTAATTTCATCTGGGAGAGAGTTGTAAAGTTTAATTGATAGAATTTTAAAGTTTTTTTCTGTGTATGTTAGTCTATGCTGGGGAATTATGACTCGATTTTTGTTTCGTGTGTTATATGAATGCACTGATTGATGCGTTTGAAGATTTAAAAGGTTTTCTTTAGCATATTGAAGAGCTTGCTGGATGTAGATTGCTGGAAAAGTTAGTATTCTCAATCTTTTAAAATAAGGTCGACAGCTCTCTCTTTGGTTAATTTTTGCTAAAATTCTGATAGCTTTTTTTTTGTTGTTTAAAGATTGTTAACCATCCTGAATTTTGTCCCCAAGATAGCACGCCATACATGATAAGACTTTGAAACATGCCCATGTAAGCAATTCTCCCGAAGTCTGCTGTGGTTTGCTGCATAATGTTCCTAAGTAGGAAATTTATACTGGCAAGTTTATTACTTAGTACCGTAATGTGAGGTTTAAAGCATAATTCCCTGTCTAGAGTGATGCCTAGAAATTTTGTTTCTGTTTGTGTGTTAGATTTTTGTTTTTTCAATGAAAATTCAATATTGACAGTTTTTGATAAGTTTAGTGATAAGGAGTTTGAGTCAAACCAATTTTTTACTTGTGTACTTAGTTCTGTGTTTTTAATTTGTGCTTCTTCTATATTTTTATGTGAATTATAGTATGTTTTGTCGTCGGCAAATTGAATACATTTACCATTTTCTAGGCACCATGGAAAGTCATGGGCATAGATAATAAATAGTATAGGTCCCAGTATTGACCCCTGTGGTACCCCTGAGAGTACCGTTCTTACAGATGACCTTAATCCATTTGTTTCTGTTCGTTGCTGCCTCTTCATAAGGTACGCAGCTAGAACACTGTAAGCATTTCCACGTATTCCATATGCTTCGATTTTGTCAAGAAGCGTTTTGTGACAGACACAGTCAAATGCCCTCGAGAGGTCGCAGAATGTAGCCACAGTACCCTCCCCTCTCTCAAAGGCATCAACTATGTCTGTCACAAAACTAAGTATGGCCTTGTTTGTGTTTAATTTTTTGCGGAAACCAAATTGAGTTTTTGAAAGTAAGTTTTTTTTATTTAGAAAGTTCATTAATCTAGTTGAGTATGACAGTTCTATAATTTTTGAGAGAGTGGGTACTATAGAGATGGTGGTTGGTCGGTTCGAAGAGTAGCGACCAATTATGGACAAAACAAGGCTACAATTGTAAGAATAAGAAGAGAGTATCAAGAAAAAGGAACTGTTCGACGAACGCGAGGCACTGGCCTGACCCAGTATGCCTCAGCAGGATCAGCAACTGATCGACTTTCTTGAAGACCACACATTTGCGATGGCCCCAGAGGCGAAAATTGAGTCACATTTTTCTGGATCCATAAGAACGAGGCGTAGACGGATAAGCCGTTCTAAGCTTAGATGTCGCGTTGCTGCCAATTAAATCTTAATTAGTGCGAAAAAGAAGCAAGCCAGTTTAATTTTTGCACTAAACGATTCACTACGAGAAGAAGAATTTTGGAAACAAGTGGTCTTCACGGATGAAAAATCAGTCCCACTTTGACAGCAAACAAATTTTGGTATATCGACCGCCACGCACACGCTATCTCGAAAAATATATTGCTGGGAACGAAGACCGGGCTGGAAGATTTTCCATGAATGTGTGGAGTTGGATATCGATGAGAGGACATGGGACTCTTTAGAATTCATGGAAGATTTATGGCTGAGGTTTATGTTGATATGTTGAGAAATATTATGCTTCCAGTTTTGTGTTATCAACAGAATAACTGACCTATTCATACCGCACGCATTTCTAAACAGTGCTTCCAGCAAAATAACATCGAGGTTTTGCCATGACCGGCAAAAACTCCTGACGCCAGGCCAATCCCATGGAAAAGTGTGGGGCCTTATAGCAAAAAAGTTAGCACGAATGAATATTGTTCCCAGAAATTCCAACCACTTCTCATAGTCAGAGGTTACGAGAAAGTCATTGTTTCAAATCCAAATTGTTTAAAATTTTGAACATTTTTGGTTGTCTACAAAGACTTAGATTACTCAAATTTACTGATCCTGCAAAAGTGCGATGATTATAATTAAGTTATTGCTTTTCTTTCGTCAAACAGTTCCCTCTTCTTGATACTTTTTTCTTATTCACACAATTGTGGTCTTGTTTAGTCCATAATGAGTTTTAAGAATAAGTTTGTATAATAAAATGTTGAATATTTTCAAAAAAATTATTTTAATCATTGGTATATTAGTCTTTTAGTAAAGAGTGGCCAGTCTCCTTATTTTTGTGTTTACAATATCAAAAGATCTAACCTGTAATTCGACATCGTCAAAGTCAGTTACAATAAGCAACGCAATAAGCAAAATTTCAATTCAACAGACCGGCAGCTAACTTCTGCTGTACGCATTTTATATGGCCGGAAGTGTAGAGCTAAAAATTCGCATTTAGGTTCTTCTTGAAAAGTTAACGCATAGGTGTTTTTGCATTTTGGGAAAATCTGAACGGATGGTTGCAACCACCCCCCTGTAAATATTTTAATCTGTCAAAGTATGGGTTGTGGGGTATCAAACTATAAAGGAAACAAAGTCAAGAATCTAAAACAATGTTTGATTTTCAAAAGTAACAATTTTGGGAGGGGGAGGGGGTTGCAGGCACTACAAGGCTTTAAATTAAACGAAATGCTGGAAAACAACGAAGGGGTGGGGGATTGTAAGGGAGTAAAGCTGGATTCAGAGTTCCATAAGGTAAGCGGTATGACGAGGTAAGACGCAAGGGAAATAAATTACAGGGTGGGGACTTTAAATGGAATATTGGCCCTGGCGGGTTAGAATTTTTTTTTTAATAAAAATCCAAAAACACATTACAAAGATTTTAAGCAGCTACAATTTTCCGCACGGACCCTCAGAAAGGGGTCTATTCACTTAGATCTTTTTTTTCAAATTAGAAGGCCTCGCTTCTTTTTTGGCGTGTAGCCAAGCAACTCATGTTTAAGGTTTGGCTCATAATCATTATCACTAAAATGTTTTGAGCAAATTCGAGTATTATTCACGTTAAAGTTATCATCCCGTCCACAAAAATGCTTCCATATACCTTCCATTTTCTTGCCTTTTGGAAATCTGAAAACTTAATGTAACGCGAAAAACCTTTTGTCTGATTGTTGACACCACACCAGTGTACATAGCACCTTATAACTAATTGTAAACAAACGACCACCTCGCGTAATAAAAATGGCGACTGAATGCTGCACATAACACCCACGGTCCCTCAAGGGACCGTGCATAACACCCACAGAATGCTGTCTCTCACCAGGTGACGTCCGCTAGCCACACCTACTCCTGCGCGATATCATCTGTTTTACTTATTAGGGATTTTCGATTTAAAAATTGGTCCTGGTTCTGGTTGACATTATTTTGGCATAAATTTTGACAGCGTTTCTAAAATAATGACGTCATTTAAAACATTGTGCAGATATCTTTGATTTTACTCAAAAAAAGACTACCTATAATTTTGCAAAATTTTAGGTGTTATGTTTACAACCAGAAGGCAGAACCAACCTCCCGGGCTGGTTCTAAACTTTCATAACCAGGTTGCAACTGTGATGTCATTGTTTTAAAACGAAAGGACCGGTTCCGGTTCTGATTCAACGAATATGACCGAGCATCACCCGCGCGATCTTTTTGCAAGAGAACGGCCTTTCTTAAAAACCGTTGTTTGCGGCACCTCTGCGTGTGTCCGGAAAATTTTGCCACTACCCCTGGTGCTTATTCTTGACTGTTGAGGAGGTGTAGGGAGCAAACTTCTCCCAGGGAGCGAATTAGGGAGTAGTCAAAATCAAGTGATGTATCAATGTAAGAGAACTTAGACAGGAAGTAAACCTTTAAAATTCGTTATTAATTGAGGTGCGTTCCGATTAAATGTCGGGCCCAAAAATATTTCTGTCTTTGTTTGCCTTATTGGTTGCTAGGCAGTGACGGAAATATCACCAGACGACGTCCGGCGTGTAATCTGAACGTAACCCGCAGCCCGGTAACCGATTTGATAGTGCTTTAACCACATTTCAGGCTGCTAATTATTGAAAGTGAGAGAAAGGGGAGCATTTCCCTTACAAAAACGCACTTGAATGAATGAACGTAGAAATGCGGGGGGGGGGGGACAATTCCCATGTACGTAGGCCACCTTGCTGGACCTGTTACACGCCCACCCCAAGGAGCATTTTCCTGACTTCCGACTAATTACAACCTAACATGACGTCGGTTTTGGCCCAAATTTAGGTCGGCAGTTGGTTTGTCCATACAACAACGTATTTTTTAGTAAGACCTGACGTCGCCAACAACTAGTGCATCAGTTGTGACGTCGATACTTACCAAAACTGACGTAGCCAAATGTTGGTGATACTCGCTACTTATCAGCGACGTTAATTACGGCGACGTAATTTTTAGAATAAAATTGAAGGTCGGGCCAAAGTGAAAACGGACGTCAATAAATTTGGGATGTATGTTGGAGGTCATTCTGGGTGTTCCAAGGTGGGTCCCTATTAGATTATTTTATAATACTTTCGTATTTGCAGTGTTGCCATTTACAGAAAATCTTGACAAAAACTTTGTTATTTTAAATAAAACACCCCGTATATTTTCGGATTGGATTCTACAAAAAACTCTAGGTATATTTTATGCATGTCCTATACCTATTTTCAACTGTTTTTAAAATATTGACAGGTGAAAATAGCCATGTTATAACTTTGACAGCGCGTAACATCATAACGGTTAAAGATATGACAAAACGGTTTCCACATTCCTTTCAGGCTATCGTTTTATTTTTAATCCAGGGTTAAATTTACCTTGGAATATTTTAACCCTGAGTTAAATTTAAAAATAGTCTAAAACGATAGCTTGTGAAAAGCCAAGATACGACGGAAAACTTGTCAATCAATCCAATCCAAAAATGCAAATATATACAGGGTGTTTAATTTAAAATAACAAAGTTTTTGCCAAGACTTCCTGTAAATGGCAACACTGCAAATACGAAGGTATTTCATAAATATACTTTACATGGACTTATGTTAGAATAGAAAGTTTAGGAGTTTATATTGTATAGTTTCCAAAATAATCTAATAATCTAATTGGCCACTCACCTTGGGACACCCGGTATAACGTCCATTTCATGAGACGTTATATTTAGTATGAATTAAAGTAGAACTGTAATAAAATTGACGTTGCCAAACTTTTATTTATTAAATGTAACTATTCCGAGGTCCACCGACGTGGGTGCGTGACCTACAATTATACTACAATATTCTAGGTCGGGTCGTTCTATAAGGCGACGTCGCAGGAGGTGTTCTTGTCCGAATAGGTAAATAATCATTACAAATTTGGTCGGCGCCCGAAACGCCATTTTAAACGTTTAACATCGATGCGCCATTACAACAATACATTTTATTTTTTCATTTTAAAGGCTTAATATGTAAATAAACTCATTTGTTGGCAACTAAAATGCATTTTTAAATGCCTATAATGTTTTACTATAAGAAACGGGCTTTCTTATAAATATTTAATTTTTAGGTTAATTTTTTTTGCATTATTTTTGTGGGTTTCTGTTTTTTTAATGTCTATTTTAATTATATTTATCAGTACACTGACCTTCGCTGGAAGATTTGGATCCATAGAATGTTTAAAACTAACTTTTTTCAGTTACCTACAATAACTCAGATAATACTTATGGTCATCCACATTTCATTGGGATGTGTTTGTTTAGACATTTAAAAGTTTTTACCTAATAAGTTTAAGCTTGGTGTGCACAGTAAAACTTTGGGTCGCGAGTCTACGTAATTTGACGTAATATTTGACCAAAACACTGTGCAGCACCCGACGTCGAAACGACTCGAATTTTGGTTCCCCACTTAGGTGCTCAATCGAGTCCTCAGGAAGATTGATGGACGTCGGATCCGACGTCATGTATTTCTTGCCCTACGTGACCCTAACGTAATATAACGTCCAAATGCTTGTTGGGATTGTCCATGGTTTAGCCCTTGAAGCCTGCCTTTTTCGCAAAAGAACAGATTTTTCTGGGCTGCAACCTTCTTACATCGCCTGGAGCAAGCAGATAGTTCCTCTCTTGACCTGGTCAGAGCCGGACACTCCGGCAGGACGTGCAAGGACGATTCCTCGTTCTCCATACACCATCGACACTCTGAGTCTTCGGCAATTCCCTGCGTCTCTAGGTGCTTGTTAAGGCGACAGTGTCCCGTTAGGAGCCCTGTTGCCAGTCTCACATCCTTTCCTACCTAGGTGGAGCAAGGACTTTGTTTTTTGGCGCTCGATCACCTCACCAATCAGGAGTTTGGCCTGTCTCATGCCCTGTGTGCTATTTCAGAGTTCCTCAGAGCGCCTCTGTCTAAGTAACTTTTCAGGGACATTATGACTTGGCATGCCAGAATACCTAGTATGGGTTCCGGACCTACCGGATCGGTTGATGATCCTTGTCTATCTGAGCAAATGTAAATATCCTTGCCTGAAGCGGACATTTAAAGATTTTTATATCCACACATCAGAATGGCGTACACCCTCGCGTACACCTCAGCCTAAAAAAACGGTCGCGTACCTTCCTAGGGAGAAGTGGAACTTCGCCCCCGTAGTTTATTTACAGTACACTCCCGCCCCCGACATGTCCTCCATTTTTTAGCCGTCTGTCTACCAAACTGTCCCATTCGGGGGGGCAAGGGAGACACATCCATTCCTCCAAACTTCCCTATCAGGCGTGTAAAACCTAATTGGAAGCGTAGAAATGGTTTGCATTGGTATTCTGTCCTTGTTCATGCGTAGCACCCTTGCCAAAAAAACCGCTTTAAAACTCTTAAAAACTGATCAAGTCTTGATGAGATTTTAAGAGATTTTATTGTTTTGAAGAGAATTGACCTGGCAAAATGTATGCCACATGAAAACTGACGAATTCTTATGATGTTGCATGATGTTACACCAGAAACAATGTTCAAATAATTTCTGACTATTGAAAACTCACAAGATTTCATTATGTTACACCAGATACATGAGATTTCATAAGGTTTAGCAAACAAGATTTTGATGAGATTTTACAAGATTTCACAAGTCTAAAAGAAGGTACGTTTTCAAAATATTTTACAAGATTTCATGAGAAATAGGATAAAGGGTTGTGAAGATTTTACAAGATTATATAAGTATTAAAGTGTAGAATAGACATGCAAGTACAACCAGATTTGACAAACAAGATACGAATTTAAAAGATTTTATGAGTACCTATAAACATAAATGATTAAAAAGAATATATAATAAAAATTTAGCTATTAAGAAATTTTAAAAGATTTCGTAAGTTTATATCAGACACACGAGATATCATGAGATTTAACAAGCAGAATTTTGATGAGATTTTAAAAGTACAAAGATGTTTTTAAAAGATTTTACAAGATTTCATTTTGGATATCTTTTAAATAAAATCTGTATGAAATAAAAAGTGTTCGACTCATTTTGTCCAAGATATTTAATGATTTGGTCCATGATTTGGCCTAAAAAGTGTCCACTGTTTGGTCCATAAGGTTGTCCAATTTTTCTATACATTAAACAATGATAAGATATCACTATCGCATCAATTACTTTTAATATGGATTTGTTTAAAATCTGAAAATTGGTTAATCTGAATGTTGTTTCTCTTAAAATCTGCTAAAAACATGTGAATTTTTCCATGTAAACTTGTGACATCTGATGGAGGCTGGGTCTTTTTATAACTACTCAAAACTGCTGAGAACATGAGAAATCTAATGAAATCTTATTAAAGTTATTTTATATTTCCATTAAAATCTGCTGAAAACATGTAAACTTGTCGAAACCATTGAAACCTTATCAACTTGTTTCTCTTAAAATATGCTGAAAACTGCTAAAAACATGTGGATTGTGAAATCTGATAGAGGGTGGTGAGTTTAAAAACTGCTGAAAACATGTGTATTCTCATAAAACCTTATGAAATCTTATTAACTTTGATTTCATTTTTGGTTAAAATCTGCTCAAAACTTAACAAAACCAGTGGAAGCAGAGCCTTTAAAATACTGGTGAAATCTTATCAACTCTCGTAAAAATTCATGATGTTTGACGAGTTTTAAATCTTCTTCTAACATTGAAAGTTCATGAGATTTCACTCGAAAATGGCATGAAATACCGACCAGAACTCGTGAACTTTCACGTGTTCTTTTTTACGAGTTTTGACGCGGTATTTTTGGCAAGGGCTCTACCTCCGTTACATTCCTATAGAGTGTTGTGTGACTTTTGAGATAAGAATTGATCCTGCATGAGGTCACAATAACTTTGAAGTCTGTACATAGTCCTCAAAGCCACACTATGAAAAGGTGCAAAGGAGGGAGCCCTGGGCCCGTATTCTTCAATTTTGGGCAGGGAATGCTCCCGGGAATCATTGGTTGAAATCTCAGTTTTCTGTCACTATTCTGTCTGTTTTGGCACTAATGACTTGGTTCCTGAGCGGTTTTGCCGTCAGTTTGTTCGCCTCGTATAAGTTTAGAGAGCAAAACCGCTCACAAATAATGCCATTCGTGCCAAAACTGACAGAAATGTGACAAAAAAATAAGAATGGCCAATCAGGACGCTTATTCTTGAATCTCCGGGAGGAGCACGGGAGTGGGAAAAGGCCCACTGCGTATTCTTGAAAACGTGAAAGTAAATGTAAGTAAATTGAACTAAATTTTGTTCATTGTACATTTGTTTTTGCAAAAGAAGGATATAAAGAAGTGAAAAATTAATGGTGGGTGACATAAAAGAGTAAAATAATTCATTTTTTACAAATTCCCAGGCTTTCAAGAATACCGACACGGGAGTAAATGTGACTTTGAAATCCCAGGAACGTTTCCGGGAGCACTCCCTTCCCCAGGGAGTAAAATTTAAATCAAGGGATATATCGAAGGAATGCTGCGTTTTCCTAGTCCAATGTCAGAGAACTGAGTCGGGGAGTAGAAAACCTTTAAAGCTCGTTAATAGGGATGGATGGTGGATGGTGCCTACTTAGCGCCGACCTTAACACAGGCTGTGCCTGGCTCTAAAAGGTGCAAATTATAGAATTATTGAACGCGCCTCTAGCAAAACGGTGATGATACGACTTTATTTCTAACCTACAAATATATGCTGCCTGTTTTCGAAATTCTGTGTTGCTTTTTTTTATATTCTGAGTGATCAAAAGCATGGATGATGTGTTGGAAGCTGTGGAGGGTGGAGAGAAGGACCATTTAGAGTTCTGAAGGGATTTTGTTGAACTACTTTTCGTAGCAAACAAATATTGGCTTCATCGGTAAAACGAAGTATTTGAGCCTTGCTTTTTTTAATTTTCTTGTGCTATGTCATCCGATTTCATAAAAATATAACTATTTTGTCCCAATTTTTGCTTTTTTGGCCGTCACAACACAAAAAATTTCCGAAAGTAGGGTTAAGGTAAAAAAATGGCGAATGGTTGTCAAAAACGTCAAATACGGCTAGACACAGCCAAGATGCGGCCCAGTATAATTCCTCCACAAATAAGGGCAGTTCCTAACCTTATTAGTGTCGGCTCGAAATGTGGTCGTTCTTGCGCATGCGTATCTGTCAACAGCGTCAAAATAGTGCCTGGCCTTATTAGTGCCGGCCCCTAACTGCGTTTCAATAATTCTCTATTAATTTTGATTTCATAGTACTTTTTTTACTCCCTAATATGATCCCCAAGAGCGCTTCCTTCTCTCACTTTCAAGAATAATCACCCAGGGTGCTTATTCTTGAAAGTAATAAAAGGGAACGCTCCCGGGGACCATACTGGGAAGTGACGAACGAGGTACCAAAATTTTTTTTAAAGTTTGAATAAACATTTATTTTTTCATATTGCAACGGTGACGTCACGTATACTGGTTAAAAATATTTCGAAACGGAATCCATTCCCGTTTCAAAACCGACGCGTGCGCAGAAGTGACGTCAAAATTTTGGCTTTTTAGATTTTTTTTCTTAAGCACTGTTTATACTTTTTTACCAGCGGAAGAACAGACAGGGGAGGTTTGGGAGTATATAGCGAATTAAGGAGTAGTCAAAATCGAGGGGATCCGATGCCGCGTTCTCCTAGTCCAATGTAAGAGAACTGAGTCGGGGAGTAGAATAACCTTTAAAACTCGTTATTAATTTGTATTTTATAATACCTACTTTTTTGTCACTCTCGAGTATGGTCCCGGGAGCGCTCCCTTCTCTCACTTTCAAGAATAATCACCCCAGTGCGTCTATTCCTGAATCTCAAGCAGTAGACAATCTGAGAGAAAGTGGGCGTGACTTCCTGAAACCGAAAATGTATTCTCAAAAAACTTTCCATCACATCTTGATGGAAATATTACTCCCCATGGGAGTTGTAAATTCTGCTGGTTCAGAGTAAGAGAAAGTCAGTTTTTATGGGAGAAAATGAAAAATAATAACCTCTCCTATAGTGCGTGTGTGTGTGAGATAGATTGTTTTTAAAAGGACATAAACAACCAAGTTATCCCAATTTAACACTTTGCTGTGTTTTTTACTGTTTTGGATAAGATTCATATATAGGTCGATCGTGTTTGGCAGTAGCGCACCCAGGTATTGACTTCATGGGGTTTTTAAGGATAAATAATTAAAACAATTAATTTGAAATAAAAATGTGACCATAACCAGCATCTCGGGAGGGTGTGTTTGGCTATGTTGTTTGTTGCCTATTTTTTGTTTACTTTTCCAGGGTCTTTTCTGACTTCCAGAGTGTATCCAGACTTTTCCAGGGTCTTTCCAGACTTTCCCAGAGTGTATCCAGAGTATTTTCAGACTTTTCCAGAGTGTATCCAGACTTCCAGGATCTTTCCAGACTTTTCTAGAGTATTTCCAGACTTATCCAGGGTGAATCCAAAATTTTCCTGGACGTATCCATACTTTTCCAGGGGCTTTCCAGACTTTTCCAGGGTTTTTCCAGACTTTTTCAGAGTAAATCTAGACTTTTACAGGGTCAGATTTTTCCAGAGTGCATCCAGAATTTTGCAGGGTCTTTCCAGACTTTTCCAGAGTATTTCCAGACTTTTCCAGGATGAATTCAGAATTTTCCTGGACTTATTCAGACTTTCCAGGGTCTTTTCAGACTTTTTGAGCGTGTATCCTGACTTTTCCTAGGTGTTTCCGGACATTTCTAGGCCACATCCGGACTTTTCTTGGATGTATCCAGACATTCCAAAGTGTATCCAGACCTTTACGGGGGTTATCCAGACTTTTCCAGGGGGTATCCAGAATTTCTATCGACTAGACGGACTTTGTCTGTGCTCTATATATATATACCTATATATATATATAGTGCCGATAAACTAAGAGTTTTTTCCATTATTCACGCAAAAACGGCTAAACCGATTAGTATAAAAGTTAATAAGACAATAGGGTGTGACCTGGATCTTAACTTAAGCTACTTTTTATTGAACATTTCGTTCCATAACTCGAGATATATGGCACACAAAATTGCATTTTTTAAGAGTTTTTTTCGTTTTTTTATGTGATTTATAATCTTTCCAAAGAGGTATCACACGGTCAGAAAAAAAAAATATTTTTTTAGGGGTGAAGTTTTTTGGGGGTATAGCTCCGAAGGGTATTTTAGGGGAATGCTCAAAATCAATAGGGGTCTGCGCCTCAACACAAGTAATCACTATGTAAAAGTTTTTATGATTAGTGCAGGAGTTTTTGAGTTAGAGTGGCTACAAAGTGAGCGACAGACAGACCGACCGACAGACAGAGCGACGGCGTCTGGATTCGTGCTTACCTATCACTATTTGGAACCTCAAAATTCGTCGAGGATCATGAAAATCTCGAAGTGCGATTTTTAGATGATTACATTACTTCTCTTAGCGAGGGAAGTAAAAACAGTAATTGTCCACAGGGCTTTGTGTTTATCCTGTAACACATAAGTACTTATTTGTATGAAGTGGAAAATGTCGCTTGCTGATATTAATATTGGTACCGGGTGTTTGACCATAAATGTCACCCACCCTCTTCTCCTTTATTGATACAAAATTCCCAAATTTTGACCAAGGTTTCTTATTTTAAATGAAACACATATATTTTATTACATTTTCTATGATAGATAAATAATCTGAGATATACCTATTGCATTAAAATTTATCCGCTAAGATCCTTCAAGGTATTAAAGTTTACGTTTGGAAAGAATACGGCCCAGAATCGAACTAGTTTTGTGGTCAGTTTTGGAGCGACAAATCACCGTCATTTGAATCGTACCCTAAGATGTGAGTACACCCTTTAGCTCGCACTTTCGAGCAAATATTTTTTTCAAGAATAGGGTTTGCTGGGAAGTGTTATGTTCGGCCTGCACGGTGTTAGACTATTATATTTTTTACCTGGCCACTGTATGGCTAACTTCTCTAATATTGATCTAAGTTTTCATTGGCAACTAACCTATAAAAATTAAAAACAGGCAAAGCCCTAAAATTAGAAAAAAAATTGCCTACAAATTTTTAAACAGTTTCAAACGATAGTATAGAAATAAAATGCTCGTAGGCTAACCACCAATTATCTAATGTAAGTATTTGTGGCCGTTGGTACTTCTCGGTTATTTTGAGAGGCAACGGCCGAATAAATATTACGGCTTTAAGCATTTGGTTTTTAGAAAAATATGCACCTTTAAATAGACCGTCTAAATAGTATTCTGAAAGTAAAGTATCCTTCATAATTGGTATAGTAATTGCAATGGTCGTAATGTAATTTTTGTTATAAGGCACGCTCTGTCACTGTCTTTCTTGTTAATAGTGGGTTATAAATAAAATTACTATTGCAATTACTATACCAATTATGAACAAGGCATGAATGCTCCTGAAAATATTTAGGTTTTTCTTCTTTGTGAACTTATGTGACTGGTAAAAAGTTATTACTTATGACAGGTTTACCCAGCTCATTATTATGCCTAATCATAAATTTAGTGCTAATTCAATTTAATTCAATTAAATTTTATTTCCAAAAAGTATGCATACAATACACACAAAAAAACTTACAAAAGTTGTATGGAAATGTCCCCTAAAAAGAAAAACTTAAAACTATCCTTAGTAGAATGATAATACAGCATGGCAGTCTGCACAATTAATCATCAATAAAATCATAAATCCGTGCTAAAAAATTCATTTATGTTATAAAACACATATTTGTGCAGTAGCTCTTTTAATTTTTTCTTGAAAACTTTTTCTTGTGGTTCATTTCATATTTCTTGAGGTAGAAAATTTAGTATTTTAATTCCCATATAAAGTGGACACTTTCTATTTGCTTCTAGGTTAAATCGGGGTTGGATAAGTAAGCTGTTATTTCTTGGGTGGTGTTGGTGTATGTCAGAGTGGACTGGTATGTCCTGTTTTTTTTTGTACATAAGGAGAGCTGTCTTGTAGATGTAAAGGTTGGTTAAAGTAAATATTTTATAGGTTTTAAAATATTCTTTACATGATTGCTTCCAAGAGAGAGAAAAAATAGTTCTTATCACAGTCGAATGCTTTCGACAGGTCGCAGAAAATAGGTAGCGGATGAGATTTAGATTCTAAGATGTGGTTGATATTTTGTATTAGATTATGGATTGCGTCTGTGATATTTAAACTTTTTTGAAACCCATACTGATTTTTACTTATAATGGCATTTTGACTAAGATATTCTGACAGTTGTTTTTTAACAATAGATTCCAAAATTTTTGATAGGCATGGTGTATGTTTGTCTCTCGGTTTGTCTAGTATTTAAAGTATTCAAGTATTTTATTCCAAAAGTTATTTTACATAAACACAAAAGGAATCTTAAGTAATAAAAGTTACACAGACCTTATTAAATTTTATTAGCAGAAAGAAATTAATCTTGTCTGTTCTGAAACACAGCTGAAACCTTAGTTGCTAATATACATTATGTTTTTGTAAGATAAGATAGCCGGCTGCCGTAGAGCAGTGGGCAACATATTTGCCTACCGCACGGAAGGTCCCGGGTTCGAATCTCGGCTAGGTTCATGGATATTTTGTGTTTGTCTTTAACATTGCAAAACACTTCGCTAACACTGGGCATTGATCCTGTAATGGATGGAAAGTCCCAGTATACACAGCAGGCTATAGAAAAGTATTTTAGTGAAAGATGGACATAATTTAAGGCAAGTGTTTACTAAAAATTTCTGTTATGGCCTCTGTCTGTCATCTTGAGTGGTGTCGTGCATATGATTTTTATTTTGCCATTTTTATTCAAAAAAAAGCAAAAATTGTAAGTTTTCAAACCGTGAAGTGTGGAAAACATAAGGTGGTATTAATTTCTTTCAATCAAAGTTCTTTACGGCTTTTAAATTTACCAAAAAACGTATCCTACTGAAGTGTATTTTAGCACATTTAAAAATCATTTAACAGGTATTTAAGAAAATTATCGTAATCGACTTAGACTAGAGACAACATAATAACTCTATTACTTTCTCTATGACTTGGACTCAAAAATTTAATTATAATACTTTTTGCGAATTGCATTGTAGTGTTAAACCTGGTTTACATGTAATTGATGTTTTGAGTTTGCTTTCCCAATGCACTTAAATTTTTCATTTAATTAATCATTCAATTAAAATTAAACAAGTTTAACTATCGTTTTAGAAAATGCAGTAAAAAATATCTTGTGCATTATTAATGAAATATAATCCATATACAGGGTGTTCCAAATTCGATGCTCCACATGGGGTTCTCCTGAACGGTAGGAGGTACGAAAAGGTTTAAATTAGGGCAAAGTTGCGCAATTTAATGCTTTACTCAAAACAACAAAATCCTAGTAGTTCCAGAAATAGGCGAAAAAAACCGAATTTTTTATTTTTAGTTTTTATAAGCTGTCAAAAGACGGTTTAAACTTTCTTCAGGCATTTTTCTAAGATCTACATAATGACAGATCTGGTTTTGAGATTTACATTAGAGATTTTACATTTCAGTGTAAAAGGGGCAGTGCCAAGTTCATTTTTTCTTATGAACATGTGCTTTCTTCTCCTGCTGTTTTGTTCCTGAAGGATGACAGATAACATTTTGCAACATTATTTTGACAAGTCACCTGATGTGTTTGCTTTTAACTTACTCAAGATATTTTGGGAACACGCTTGCAGTACTTTTTTTGACCTCTTAAAAATGACCAAATGTCAAAAAAGTTATTGCAACAAACTTAAATGTTTATTACAGGGAAACCATTTAACTCAAAAAAGAGATTAAGAAAAATAAAAGTATAAAGAAACATACATAAAACAGTTAAGAATCATATAATATAATAAAAAAAATATTACCTAATTAAACATAATAAAAATATATATATAATAACTAAGGGATATCCGGTCAAGGAATATCCTCTTTTAATAACAAGTGTGAAAAAGCAAGCGTAAGGAGCAATTTTAAGAATGCTAGGAAAAAAATATTATTCAAAAAATTTATTCAACAAAACACCATCAATAAAAAATGTGTTTTTTAAAACAGCAATAATTTTATTTCAACACTTTAACACAGAGTATCGGTTGGTAGGTGATCCGTGATTTTAATTCTTATTAGGGCATTTCAATGGCTGTTGGTTCTTGTTGTAATTCTGATCCTTTAAAAATGGGCAGTATTTTCACAAATTCCTTTTTAAAGAGGGAAATCTTCAGGATGCCGCTAATAAATAAATAAATACAGACATTAAAAAATATTTAAAGTCTATACTACAACTGATTTGTAAAAACCGAGATTTCGTACACGGAAAACTCCATATGATGTCTCAGTTTTGCACAATGATGTGTCATCTTTGTGGACGGTTTTTAGTTTACTAAAAAACGAAAAAAATATATTTGCGTTTTTATTTGTAGTCCTATAAAAAGTATCGTAAAAAACTAGTTTAAAAACCTCTTTGCACCCTCGCTCGACTTGTAGATCTCGCTTCCGTCCACCAACATGTCTCGCTCGTGTGCAAAGAGTCGTTTTCAAACCTTATTTTTTAATATATACTATTTTCTTCGATTGACCGCAAAAAGCTTCCTTGCGCACACTTTTGGTTATACAAAGTAGCACGTTTCTAACATTGTGCCTAACATATGCGCAAAGCTGTTTTCCCGCACTTAAAGCTTATTCGAGCTTTGCGTCGTTCGTCTAATTGCTTTCGCGTGCGGCAAAATGCAACTTTGTGCACGGTTAGGAAAACTACTATTTTTTAAATTCAAATCAGAATATTACGTACCTAGTCGAAAATATAAACCCGAGTATAAACCAAAAACTATTCTATTCATTTGCAAAACATTTTTTTGGGAATTTAATAATTAGTAATATAGTTTTGTTTTTCTGAATTTTTTTTCTGGATCATTTAGACCAATCTACCCCTTTTCTGGACCATTCTAGCATGGTGAAATGCTATTTTTAACAGGTAGCTAGCAGAGCAGGCCATTTCTTGAAAAACAAGACCACAAAATTTGGTGACTTGGCATTTAATTAGCACCTAAATATCACTAATTTATCCCAATTTCAAAAAGACCACCAACGTCTTCTTTCACCAGAACTCAAATATGTGTACTGCCTAAAGTTAGCAGTGCACCACATTATTTTTAAAAAATTTGTAGAAAAAATATATATAATTTTTATATTAAAATGGCAACATTTAATTAGCATTTAATTTTCTGGATTATAGATTACTCTACTGCTTTTCTGGGGAATATTCTAGCGCGGTGCACCGCTATCTGTAATGGGTAGTTAGCAGTGCAGGCCATATCTCGGAAACTACAAGAGCACAAAATTTGGTGACTTGGCTTTAGCATTAGGCAATATTTCCATCCTTTTTAATAAACCTCTCTACGTTAATCTTAGCTCAGAATTTAAATATTTATTAATTAATCTTAATTAGTATAATAAAATCAAAAAAACATATTTGCCTAAAAAGAATTTTGCCTTGTAAAGCAAAAACCTAATAGGGAAGGGTTCACCTAGGGATAGCATGTACCTAGGGACACCACCCTTTTTTGGCTCCTTCGACTATATAGTAGGTCAATTGTCTTAATACTACAGGGCGACGACGCATATTTTCATAATTTTTTTATATTTTTTACTTACTTCATAAAATGTTTATATTTTTGACAAAAATTGGAAGAAATTCATATTTTTTTCATAGAGTAGGATTAACTCCTTTTCGGTCTTCAAATTTTCAAGTCGGACGAGTTTTGGGGTTCTGGCCTGTGGCCTTGACTATTTTTTATATTTCTACTTTTTGACTGTTTTACTTTAGCTTCGTAGATGTTTAATGTTAAAGATACCTAATACTTTTTTTGTGAAACTTAAGTACCTTATATTTATTTTGTTTTTTTAGTTTTTTATTGTTCATTTGGTGCAAGAAACTCTTATAATAATTAATATATATGTTGAAGTAACACTTCCCTTGAAGCTTAAATAAACTATGTATTTATTTACAGGTTTTCATTTTAAATATCTGAATATAATCCGTCAAAACTCAAAACATTTCGGCGTATGTCTAAAATTTAATTCAAAAATTTGTTGTAATTGTCTACCCAAAGAAATTTGGCTTTTGGGGTGTACCCGGACTTCCAGGTTGTATCCATACTTTTCTGGGGTGTATGCAGACTTTTCCAGGATGTATCCAGTATTTTATAGGGTATTCAGACTTTCATGCTTGTATTCAGACTTTTCCGGGGTGTATCCAGGATTTTTCAGAGCGCATCCAGACTTTTCCAGGGTGGATCCAGACCTTCTTGATTGTATCCAGACTTTTCCGGGGTATATCTAGACGTCCAGGGTCTATCCAGGCTTTTTAAGGGTGTATCCAGAGCTTTCCAGGGTGTATCCAGAGCTTTCCCGGTTGTATCCAGACTTCCAGGATGTATCCAGCCTTCCAGGATGTATCTAGCCTTTTCTAGGGTGCATACAGGCTTTAACAGGGTGTATACAGAGTTATCCAGGGTCTTTCCAAACTGATGTATCCAGACTTCAGGTTACATCCATACTTTTTCAGGGTGTATCTGACTTTTCCAGGGCGATTCCGAACTATTCCAAGGTTGATCCAGATTTTTCCAAGGTGTATTCAGATTCTTTCGGGTGTATCCAGACTTTCGAGTTTATCCGGATTTTTTTCAGGGTGCATCCAGGCTTTCTCACAGAGTAACCAGACTTTTTCAGGGTATACCCCCTCTTCCGGGGTATATCCTGGCTTTTTAGAGGATACACTCCTCTAAAAAGCTTTTTCAGGGTGAATCCGGACTATTCTAACGTTTATCTAGACTTCCGAGTATATCCGGGCTTTTCCAGGCTTTTTCAGAGTGTATCCAGACTTTTACAGGGTATACCCGGCCTTCCTGGGTAGGGTGTATTCAGACTTTTCCGGGCTGTATCCAGTTTTTTCTATTACATTTTAAATGTGCTATGTATATGTATGTTGTCAAAAATTTTAGCGCTAATAAACTAAGGTTTTTATAACTAAGGTTTTTATAAGCTTTTCAACGAGGTTTTACGATGTAGAAAAGAAAATTTTTAATTTTTTATTTATATCGTAATTTCGTACGTCATTTAAATAAAATTAATATCCATTTCACCATCCAAGAAAAACAGTTTTCTTGTAACATCTCTGGAAAAACTACAAAGATTTTTTATTAATATTTAAAAAAATAAACAATTCGCGCTTGGTGGAAGTTGCATATTTTTTTCATAAAAAAGACAAATTTTTCATATTTTATTCATAAAAAAAATTGATTGCATATTTTCATAATATTTGCGTGACAGGTCGCTGCGGGACCTGATACTATGACCCCCGCCTATGCTTTTAGTCACTGTACAGAAGAAAAATGCACTGCAGAATAAAATAGTGACTACCCACATTGTATTTTAGTGGTGAAAGTAACTATTTTTACAATTTTCTGGTTTTCCCCTACTTTACCCAAGTCAAGTTCCCATATTTAACTTTTTCTTTTCTTCTTTTAAGAAAAGCCATAAATTTAAAACTGTTATATAAAATCATGTAAACCAAATTTTTTTTATTTTAGATGCTGCCAGTGAAATGTGCTTTTAGCACTAGTAGGAGCCTAGTTAGGTATTACCCGTTAATATGTAGTCATATAGTCAAACGACACAAATCTAACATGTCAGATGAAAAATCCATATTGCCTACTTCAAGCAGAAGTGGCAAAGAAGTTGATACAAATGTTAAGCCATTGGGGGAAAAAGTAAAAGAAACTGCAAAGACTACTTCATACTTAGGTGTTATTTTAGTGGGAATAGGTGTAACCGGGGCATTATTTTATACTGTATTTAAAGAACTGTTTTCTAGTAAGAGTCCAAATAATGTTTATTCAAAGGCTGTTAAGAGGTGTATAAATGACACAAAAGTTGAGGACAAATTGGGATATCCTATTAAAGCATATGGAGAAGAAACTAGACGAGGTAATATCCAAAAGATTTTTTTTTAGGTAGAATATACTTATCTATTTTTTCTGTTTTATTTTTTTAGGTAGAAGACAACATGTTAGCCATGCCTTCTATGCAGATAAAGCAGGAAAGCAACATTTAAGAATGAAATTTCATTTACAAGGCAGTGCTCATAAAGCCACTGCTCATTTGGATATGGTTGAGGTATGTATAGTCCATTTTTTAAAAACTTTGTTTCAATATTATTTTTGTGACGGATTGGTCCTAAGCAAGGGAATTCTCGAGTGGCTTAATAGAGATAAATTTAAAAAAAAACCTTGAGAAAAAAATAACTTTAAGTAAAATATGAAACGTAATAAGGGGGAATTAGAGTGAAAATACTCTATTTTGATATTAAATTTCTCTTGCTCAGAAAAATTTGCTTTAGGCGGATAAAATTTTAATAAACTAAAATTTATGGAAACTAATATATTTTGTAGCATTTAAACGAATTTTATTATAAGAAGAATTATAGCGCTATTGTATTTAGTTTCCAAGGAATAAATATTGAAATTTTAGGACTGAGATTGTTGGTATATCTCGAAAATTAATAAAGCAAACCCCATGACATGTATTTTGAAAAGTAAATTGTGTAAGGAGCACGAACTTATCATTAAAATTGGAAATTTCTGTTAACTGCCCCTTAGCTTTCTTTGGGATATTTTGTCGGACTTGAGATATCAACTCCCTTGAGGAAAGCACACAAGTTATATAATATTTTGTTGAATATATCGGCTAAACTGACTTTTTAATCAATATCTAAAATTACTGTTTAAAAGTTAAAATTACATTATGGGTAATTCTACAGATTTTGGACATATTTGGTGAAAAAAATCTTAGACATTTTTTCATGTATGTAAGTAAGCATTTTTGCAAAATAATTAACAGAGGCAGTGGCGGTCCCAGCCATTTGAAAAGGGGGGGGGCGGTTTCGATACGAAAAAAAAACTAGAATAAAATCATAGGATATGAGGAACATATCAATATATGCAAACAAAACTTGTAACTACAAGCGCAGGTTTGGCCTCAAATCTAGGGGGGGGTACTCAGATTTTAAGTGGTGTATTTCATACATTTTTTATTTTAAAAAATGTTTACATAGCCCGAAAATTTAAAAAATTAAAAATGCAATTTTTGAGTCAAATTAAACTAATATCGTAAATATCAACAGTATCATAGCGCCGAAATTTTTTAAGAAAATTGCAGTAAAAAATGCATTTTTTGATTTAAAATTAAACTAAAATTCTAAATATATCAATGGAAAATGACACTACAAATTCCATTTTTAACACAACATTAAACTAATACCGTAAATATCAAAGTTGTTATAGCGCCACAATTTATGCCCTTCTTTTTATTTTCTAAATGTTTTCTTAAAAAATTTAAATCCAGGGTGGGGGTGGTAATTAACCCCCTACCCCCCTGAAATCCGCGCTTGGGTAACTACGTATAATTTTTTCAGTTATAAAAAACATAGATAACAAACAAACCACAAACAAAACCTAACAGCTAAATACTTTTTATTTGAGGTCTAAAAAGCTTTTTATGTTGAAACATTACCTTTTTCGTTTCCGGTTTTTGTGGGCAAACCGGTCATTGACTCGCTCAATGTCAATTTCAATATGTCTGTTGATATGCAGCAACGCTAAGCCCGTCAGACGAATTTCCGTCATAGTGTTTTTAAGGACTTTCAAATTTCTGAGGCAGGAGAAGCTTCTTTCTGACGAAGCATTACTTAACCCGATCACACGCAAACGCTGTACACGTTTCAACCAATCGGCGCTCGAGAACTTTTAATATGGCGTCCTGAGATCGAGCGCTAATTGGTTGAAACCTCTATGCTACCGCAGTGCACGCAGTGCGGCGTTTTTGTGTGATCGGCTTTATTGGAAAACATCCAAGAATGTTTTTATCAACGGAAACATATCGCCACATTTGTTCATTGCCTCGAAAACCTTATCATATATATTTTGATTTAAGCTTTTGCATACTTCTGACCAATATTGTTTCCAAATACTGACTTCTCCCAATAAAAGTTCAATAATTTGTGTTTTGGATTAATCAAGCAGTTTATAGCGTTTGGAAACGAAATTAGTTAATTTTCCCTTGATTTTGGCTTCACCTTCTATAAAACTTGGTATGAATATGTACAGGTCAAAAATACTTAGAGTATCGTTATTGAACTTTGATTTTATGTCCGAAATGATTTTGTCTAAAACTTGTTTATAAATAGAAACTCTATAATACCGTTCTGTATTTCCAATATCGTAGTTTTCTCGGTAAGTACGTCATGCGTTTGTTTATTCTTAAGAGCCAGGACCCCCATGGCAAATCGTATTCTGGAAATCCTGGCAAACAAAAAGTGCTAGGGTGCTGAAATTTTGCACACATACTAATTATGTGACTACCAATGTGCTAAATCTTTATTTTGAAATTTATTTTTTTTTAAATAAAGTTTTTTTCTAAAAAATCTCTCTGTAGCGCATTTGGAAGTGAAATTTTAGGCTTGTATGCAAAATCTCATTTCTCTAGTATTCTTCATTTGTCTATGATTTCTATAAAACAAAAATTGCTATTTACATAATATGGCAACCACTGTTTAAGGTATATGAAACACTGAATTTTGATTTTATTTTCTAGATGTAAAACTTCAATTTTTAAGCGGATTTCTTATTTCAAATTCACTTGGTTTGTCTACACTTTTTTCAACCATGAATAAAAATAAATAAAACCCAGATTATCAGTTTACTTAACATGATAGTGGCTGGAAATAAAGTATCCTTATTTCTGAAGGTGTTAATGTGGCAGACATTTTCAGTGCGACTTTGTCAGTGATGGATAAAATAACCAAACAAACGTTGCCATATTGTGGTTGTGCTATATAGTGGGGTTCCAGGAACGTTCTGCAATTTCTCGTTTTTTCTCTAAAGTCTTCAGGGTTACCACCAGCATCTTTGTTGTCTACTTTTTTTCTGCCCCCCGCGCCCCCCCTTGGGACCGCCATAACCGATTCATTAATGTTTAAATTTTAAATTGCCTCAATAATAGAAACTATCAAAATTCTAACCAATGTTTTAAATTTTTGAATCTTAAATTAACTTGAACCTTTTAGAATGATGCTGGCAGTTATGAGTACCGATTTCTTTTTGTTGAAGTTGACGATATGGCCAGGACTGTGATAGTTTTAGAAGATAATAGGAATAAGACTTTAGAAAATCCATCTATTCCCTCTTTTGGTTCCAGTTTGTCATTTTAAACAGGTTTGCGTTTTTAAATTTAAGACTTATTAGCTTATACAATTTACTGTCGATAAAAAAAACTGTTCATTAAATTAAACGTTTGATATTTCATCAAGATTACGGTTTTTTAGAATTCTGGAAATAAAACTGATTTATATTTATTTTTTTTAGAAATGTGTGGTGGTTTGATGACACCTAATCTAGAAAGAATATTTTCATATGAAATGTTGGATTCCAGAAATAAAAAAGTAATAACAAATTAACTTTGAAATACAAATAAATTTAAGTAAAAAATATTTTTTAATAGAAGGTACTAAATAGTCGAAAATAAAATTTTAGTTTTCTGATACCAGTTCAAATTTCGGCACCTCTGAAGTTTGACATGGTATTGTACATATCAATTTAGAATATATGCAAGAACCATAAAGGTAATGTCTTTGGTACGAACCAAACATGAGAAGGGCCTTTTCATCTTCAGAAAGCTAAAATTTTATTTTCTTTTTAGTGCCTTCTATAAAAGCTTGTCATTAAAAAACAATTTTTTCTTAAATTTACTTTTTTATTGATATGTATTATAATTGAATAATTTGGTATTATTAAAATCTAAATGGAAATTTGTAATACCGGACTCCCCCGCCATCCACAGGTGGGAGCTGTGGCCGGAGCCCAAACTCAATTTTCAGTAAATTATTTG
The DNA here is from genome assembly GCA_963921995.1 of Oxystoma pomonae. Classification (NCBI taxonomy): domain Eukaryota; kingdom Metazoa; phylum Arthropoda; class Insecta; order Coleoptera; family Brentidae; genus Oxystoma; species Oxystoma pomonae. The sequence continues at coordinate 70,036,372 of OY998166.1, read as the reverse complement.
TAAAGTTTTTAATAGCTTCGAGTGAAAAAAATCAATTGATTTGAGATACATTATGCATCTAAGGCTCATTGTAAAACCGAAAGATCTAGGGTTTCTGGTTCTGTGATCAATCAATCAATGTTATCAAGAACTGTTCAAGGCCACAAGACAAAAACAACACTAGTAGTTGTCCCCAGTGGTTAACCCGAATAAGTACAGAAATTGTAAAAACTCAAGCATGAGTGAACCATCAACAAAATCTAACGCAATTCCCCCTTTCTGCCAGAGCTTCAGAAAAATAAGGAGTACGAAAAGAAAGAAAGAAGATAACTGCTGCCGTTCACATCACACTTTAAACGTCATTTGTGATAGTTAAAAATATTAAAATATTTTATGATCCTTGAGTCTGCCTTTCCACACTGGTTGACGGTTTACCCTAAAACTACCAAGAGTCGTTATTAATACATATTCAGATGTGTTTTTCCATTTCTTTAACATATGGGGAGGGGGGGCGGGCTAGTTTTTGCGAATTTTGTTTGTACTCATACTTAGCACCTGCTTACCAAACAATTTTTTTTGCCTTTACACTTTTTTGACCCAATTTGCTTCTTCTATTAGGCTGATCTTTTGTAAACGTTGTCATAGCCATTGTAATACTATTGTTTAATACAATTACGCAATTTAAACCCTCTGAAAATCCGCGAATGAAACAGTTCGGCCCCTTGAACCCTATTTTACCAAAATTCTCATTTATAAAATCTTTCATCGACAACACTTAAGGGTCGTTAAAAAAAGCCCTACAAGCCACTCTTTTACCTCAAAGATGAAAGACCTAAACAAACCGCAGACGCTCATTTTTAGGCGCTCTTGAAAAAATGTCTCGCGTAAACATGCAATTAAAAGTTGTTTATATAGAAGAAGATTACATAATTGCTCGGCCGACAAGTTGCTCGTGGTATCGGTAAAAACAAGATAAATAAATAAAGCTACATTTACATTAAAATTCTTACTACAGTCGAATTACATTGGCAAATTTTAAGGTTATTATTTTCCGTTGTTAAAAAAACGTTCTAATTGAACATTTTAAACACCATAGTTGGCAAAGCATTAATTATATAAAAAATTAGAGTAGATCTGCCAAAAATTCAACCTTTTAACCTATAAATATATAAAAAGTTTCGGGTGAAATCTCATGAACTTTCAATGTTGAAAAGAGATTCAAATCTCGTCAAACATCATGAGTTTTGAAAAGTTTTTAAAATAATTTATGACAAGAGTTAATAAGATTTTTTTAAAGGCTCTGCTTCCACTGGTTTTTTTAAGTTTTGAGAAGATTTTTAACAAAAATTTAAATCAAAGTTAATAAGATTTCACAATGTTTTATGAGAATACATATGTTTCCATTCTTCATCAGATTTCACAAGTACATTAGAAAATCCACATGTTTTTAGCAGTTTTGATCAGATTTTAAGAGAAACAAGTTGATAAAGTTTCAATGGTTTTGACAAGTTTACATGTTTTCAGAAGTTTTGAGCAGTTTTTAACATAAATATAAAATACAGTTAATAAGATTTCATGAGATTGCTCATGTTTTCTGCAGTTTTCATAATTTCATAAGATTACATGAGAAAATTCACATGTTTTTAACAGTTTGATAGATTTCAGTTGATAAGATTTCTCTGGTTTTGACAAGTTTACATTAAATCATTATTTTAATTTATGTTTATAGATACTCATAAAATCTTTAAAATTCTCATTTTGCTTGTCAAATCTGGTAGCGCTTGTCTATTTTCTAGACTTTAATACTTATATAATTTTGTCAAATCTTCACAACCCTTTATCCTATTTGACTTGTGAAATCTAGTAAAATCTCATACAAATCTACCTTTTTAAACCTCATGAAATCTGTGTCTGATATAAATTTACGAAACCTCGAAAAATTTCTTGATAGTCAAATTTTGTTAATTATAAATCTTTATAATATATTCTTTTTAATTTATTTTTATAGGTACTCATAAAATCTTTTAAATTCTCATCTTACTTTTCAAATCTGGTTGTGCTTGCATGTCCGTATTCTACACTTTAATACTTATATAATCTTGCCAAATCTTCACAACCCTTTACACTATTTCTCATGAAAACTTGTAAAATCTCTTAAAAACGTCCCTTCTTTTAGACTTGTAAAATCTTGCAAAATCTTATAGACATCTTGCTTGCTCAACCTCATGTATGGCGTAACATAATGAAATCTTGTAAAACATCTAAACATGAAATTTTATTGTTTTTAGGATCTTTTGAAATCTTGTGAGTTTTCAATAGCCAGAAATTATTTGATTTTTTTTTTTTTTTTGTTAAAATACGATAAAGATGTTTTGAACCTTGATGTTACCCTATCAAAAATACCGCGTTAAAACTCGTAAAAAAAACTAGTGAAAGTTCACGAGTTCTGGTCGGTATTTCATGCGGTTTATGAAACACCACTTTCAGGTGAAATCTCATGAACTTTGTTGGAAAGAGATTCAAAACTCCTCAAACATAATGAGTTTTGCATGAGCACTGTCATCCGTTTTTATGAGTTTTTAAAAGTTTAAAAGAATTTATGATAAGAGTTGATAAGATTTCACCAGTATTTTAAACTGGTTTTGTTAAGTTTTGAGCAGATTTTCCCAAAAATTTAAATTAAAGTTAATAAGATTTCACAAGGTTTTATGAGAATACACATGTTTTTAGCAGTTTTTAAAAGACCCACCCTTCATCAGATTTTACAAGATTACATGAGAAAATCCACATGTTTTTTAGCAGTTTTAATCAGATTATAAGAGAAACAAGTTGATAATATTTTACAGGTTTTGACAAGTTTTCATCAGTTTTGAACAGATTTTAATGGAAACATAAAATAGTTAATAAGATTTTATGAGATTGCCCATGTTTTCAGCAGTTTTGAGCTGTTTTAAAAAGACCCAGCCTCCATCGGATGTCACAAGTTTACATGGAAAAATTCATATGTTTTTAGCAGATTTTAAGAGAAACAACATTCACATCCACCCATTTTTCAAGTTTCAGATTTTAAACGAATCCATGTTAAAATTTATCGATATTAGAGAACATGTTTTATAATTTGTGGAACAGGCATTATATCTTATCATTGTTTAAAAAAGTTGGACATCCTTATGGACCAAACAGTTTTGGACCAAATCATTAAATATCTTGGACAAAATGAGTCGAACACTTTTTATGTCATACAGATTTTATTTTAAAAGATATATAAACTTACGAAATCTCTTAAAATATCTTGATAGTTAAATCTTTATTATATATTCTTTTTAATTTATGGTTATAGATTCTCATAAAATCTTTTCAATTCACTCTAATACTTATATAATCTTCACAATCCTTTACCGTATAAACGTCCCTTCTTTTACACTTGTGAAATCTAGTAAAATCTAATACAAATCTCGCTTGCTAATCCTCAAGAAATCTGTGTCTGATATAAACTTACGAAAAATCTCTTGCTATAGTAAAATTTTGTTAATTATAAATCTTTATAATGTTGTTTTTAATTTATCTTTATAGGTACTCATAAAATCTTTTAAATTCTCATCTTGTTTGTCAAATCTGGTTGTGCTTGCATTTCTCTATTCTACACTTTAATACTTATATAATCTTGTCAAATCTTCACCACTTTTTACCCCATTTCTAAATCTTGTAAAACCTTTTAAAAACGTCCCTTCTTTTAGACTTGTGAAATCTTGTAAAATCTCATAAAAATCTTGCTTGCTAAACCTCATGAAATCTCATGTGTCTGGTGTAACATAATGAAATCTTGTAAAACGTGTAAACATGAAATTTTATTGTCTTTAGGATCTTTTGAAATCTTGTGACTTTTCAATAGTAAGAAATTATTTGAAATTGATTCTCATGAAACAAGAATTTGTGAATTTTCATGTGGCATACATTTTTGCAGGTCAAGTCTCTTCGAACCAATAAAATCTCTTAAAATCTCATCAAAACTCATCAGTTTGTAACAGTTTTGAACTGGTTTTTTTGGAAGGGTAGTCATCGCACAGAAAAAATTCTGCGTTAGAATTGAATTAATAATTTCGATTTAATATTATGGATAGTTAGCTGCCAAGGACGGGTGGGATATATTATGGTTTTGCCAGAAAGCGCCGCGTGCGAAAATTTTCATAAATTTATATACCTACTAAAAATGCCATTTTTACACGTGGTTCATGATGTTGACCAAAATTAAAATAAAACTGTCAATTAATCACGTTATCGCGCCGCAAGCAAATTTTTTGAAATTTAAGCCAAACATTTTTATCTTTTCACATTTTTCGTGAAATAATAATAGAAAATATGGGTTGGGTTAGCTACAAAGAGAGGGGTATCTTAAAAGTCCAGATACCATGTCTTAAAAACTCAGCTGTAGCAATATCTAGCATGCGGTGGCGTCCTCGCGCGGCAACTTCTTTCATTCCCGACGACTTTTTGAGGGTGGGTGCATAGATAATCTATTCATCTCATACATATTTATTTACGCAAAGCCACCCCAGAACATGTCATACATAAACTGACTCCGCGATTAGGGGTGTTTTAAAATATGTAGCATGGTGTTATTTTCTGTTAAATTATTCCGAGGAGCATAGCGGCTCGGAACGAGGTTTTAAACTGGAGAAAGGAGATTTCGGCCCCGTGGCCGCGTGTCACTCTTCGGCGGGCTGGAGGAATTACCATTTAGATTATTTTTGGAAAATAGTTTCGCAGGGAATTGCGAAGTTTGGTGGAAAGGCGTAAAGGAAATATACAAGATATCTGACACTGAATGGAACTACGTTGGTGGAAGATAGCTGAATAAAAATAAATATTTTTTTTTTGCTGGCTGGAGGGATTACTGTTTTTTTTTAAAAAATACTTTTGCAGAGAATTGCGAAGTTTGGTGGAAAAAATACAGCTGCTATTGTATTAGAGAACATATTTTTATAACTAAATAAAAATTAGAAAAAGGAAATATGGATCACAAAGTTTTAAGTCATAATAAGGTAATTATGCAGTATACGGTTTTCTGCCATTTTTTATTTTTTTTTTAAATTCTTTATGGGGGCACCTGCTAGGGTCCCTAGGACCCCAAATCCGCCTGCGCCCGATTATTTTATTTTTTTAAGAGAAAAAAAGGTGCCCGGGGGCGGGGGGGTTGTAATGTGTTTTTTTGATTGTTTTGGGTTGGGTTGGATTACGTTGGATTGGACTGTGTTGGATTGGGTTGTTTTAGTGAAAAAAAAATTAAAAAAACAAAAAAAATCGAAAAAAAAAACTAACCGGCGCAGGCGGATTTGGGGTCTTAGAGACCCTAGAAGGTGCCCCCATAAAGAACTTTTCATAAAAAATCAAAAATGGTAGAAAACCGTATACTGCATAATTACCCATAATAATATATTAACTTACTTATTTGACATCATGAAAATCCGTAAAAAAGTTACATCTTAATAACTCACTAAAACAGACGCGCCTCAAAAAATCAGCATATTACTGTTTTTGTTTATTAATTTTTTATAGGTTATGTTTACTTTTTTCAAGGAATTTCGTTCAAAAGTGTTAAAAATGTATTTTTCAATAAATAATTTTAATTTTACATTCACAATTTTCTGTTTTCATAAAATAAATCATGGCCGCCCAAAGAAAAAAGACGTTGATAAGATTTTGCTTTTTTTTGTGGATAGAAGAGAATTTCAAGCCAGTTAGTAGCAAAATACTTTTTGGGCCCAGTGGAATAAAAAAAGAAGAAGAGCAGAACTGTAAGTAACGCGTAGTTCACATTCTACCGTTTTTCATATTGAGCAAGAGCGCAATATATTTTCTAATCCCTGTCACTTTTTTCTGCAAAATAGAAGTAGATATCAGTTGCAAGCAGGTGGAATGTGGACTAGACGCAATTGCTTATCGTAAGATTTCTATACACCGGTAGAAGGCGCGGCATTCGCAGCTGTTCGCAGCATTTGGTTTTGGCTATAAATGTTCAAAAAAAATAAAAATTATGACCATTTTGTGCAGCTGAGTAACAACTTGGTTATTAAAGTAAGTTGCCATAACAATTTGACAGCTAAAAAGGCAACTTAAATAAAGCTAGCTACTTTACAGTAAAAACGTAGTTGCCGCAACGTTGTGACAGCTATAGGATAACTGTCAAATCTAAAGCCTACATACTGTGCTACTTGCGATGGGATGGGACTATGTTATGGTAGAAAACAGCCAAGGGTAAAATAAGGCTACATATCGCATCTGTTCATTTTTTTTCAGTGATGGATATGCTCGCTTAAAAAAAGGGGTGGGTTAAAAATAATTGCGGCACAAACTAAACTTTGGAGAAAATTTAAGATTAATTTTTAAATATTACAATTTAAAATGTCCGGGTTATGATTGCGGGATGGAGGAATTGCCTTTTAGATTATTTTTGACAAATAGTTTTCTGAATTATTATATTTTTATCAGTGGCGTAGCCAGAAATCGGCTCTGGGGGGTTTCATCATTTAATAAAAATCAATTACCTATATACCTATGGACATTTTTTAAAAATTAGGTAAGTGCCTATTGCTTAAGCCTGTTGAACTGAAGGGCGGGTAGAGGAGCGGTTTAATAGGTATTGAGTTGGTGTATATGTATTCCAATTTTCTCTTCAATGCGTTGCAGGCAAAAATTTTGAAAAAAATTACACTAAAATGGTATTTTTTACGCGTTTCGAATGTTGGAACGCCTATGGTTTATCAAATCAGGAATTTATCATACCGTATTTAATAAACAAATTCATCTTAAGAACGATTCACCATAGAAACTGCAATTCGTCAAACCAATTTTTTATCCGAACCTTATTTCATCAAACCCATTCAATAACAAATTCGAAATTTAACAGACCCGTTTTTAATCAAACCATTGTTCATCAAACTCATTCAATATCAAACCCGGAATTCGTAAAACCCGTAATTTATCAGAAAATTTTTGCTAAATTGATGCCGCATTCGCCAATAACACATGAATGCAAGACGGGTGAATACAAGTAACATCTATACACAAACTATTGAACGCGTGTACGCCTCCGGTTCATGTGGTATTGGCGAATGCGCAATTTAGCAAAAATTTTCCGATAAATTACGGGTTTTACGAATTCCGTGTTTGATATTGAATGAGTTTGATGAATAGTGGTTTGATTAAAAACGGGTCTTATAAATTTCGAATTTGTTATTGAATGGGTTTGAAGAAATAGAATTGCTGTTCCTATAGTGAATGATTTTATAATTGACCTTTCTTTTATTTGACGGGTTTGATTTTGCACATTCTGATAAACCGTGGGCGTCCAAATGTAGTAGACAAAAAAATTCTTAAAACTAAACAAAATTGTAACAATATTTAATATTGGTATAGCGCCACAGGTGAAAACTGTGACAGAAAAACCCAAAAAATTCTTTAAAAATTTTGATCTCTTAGGTTTTTTGTAAAATATTTTTAAATAAGTAAATAGGGTTAGATGACAAGAAGGGGTGGGTTGTGGTGGTATATTTGTTGCCAAATCATAAATGCCCAGCAGTTGAAATTTTAAGAAAAATTGTACTAAGAATGCCATTTATTATACTTTTTGAATGCTGGTGATAAAAATTCCTTAGATTTAAACTAAAATTGTATTAATTGATGACGTCATAGCACCACATATGGGCAAATTTTTTAAAATTTAAGATATCGCACCAAATACACGTCACAAACCGGAGTAAAAAGTCAAAAAAGTGGCTCTTCCTGGGGCCATTGATCATGATTAATTTATTGTAGATAGGGTCCACTGTCTTTATATTACGTTTTATAATGTTTTAAATAAAATTTGTCCTCTGATGGAAATAGGCAATATATTCTCTATCAAAATATAACGCGCTCATGTCAGATTTTCTTCTCAGAAATTTTTGAAAATTTCCTGGAAATCTGACATGCATTAGTTAGATTAATACTGAGAATTGCGAAGTGTGGTGGAAAATAAAGGAAATATAACATATCTGACACTGAATGAGACTTTGTTGGAAGAAGATACATAAGGTTGAAAAGGCTACAAACTGCATCTGCTAATTTTTTTCTGGTGATTGATATGGTCGCACAAAAAATGAGCAGAATAAGAAAAAAAAATTGCGATACAGTCGCAACTTTGGAGAAAATTATTGTGTAATTTGAATATTTCAATCAAGGAAATATTATGGAAGGAGTGCCAAATACCATCCTACAGTGGTATATTTTGGGGTTATGGTTGCCGGCTGGAGAAATTACTGTTTAGGTTTTTTTTGGAAAATAGTTTTGCAGATAATTGCGAAGTTTAGTGGAAATGGGTAGAGGCCCTCTATACATTTGACAGTTGTTGTTTTAATAACTGTCAAAAATCTTATACAGGGCCTCTAGAAAGGGGCAAAGGAAAAATACAAAAGATATCTGTCGCTAAATGATACTATGTTGGTAGAAGAAACATATGATGATGCATATTCACAAAAAATGGGCAAAAAAAAAATTGCAGTACGGTCGAAACATTTCCAACATTTTATAATGTGACATAGGTATATAATATGTGATATGGGTTTAGTAATATAATAAAGAAATGAAAAACACACCTCACGTATTACCTACCCTAATAGCACCCCAGTAAACTCGGTTCCCTCGGGCCTTCGTCGGCCCGATGTCGATTGCCGAATTTGCGTCATCGGCATGACGTCGATTTACGACATCGGATAAGCAGTATTTTTGTCCGCTTTGCGATGTAGGCCCCAATGTATGTTTCCGACGCAATGTTAGACTGTAACCCGCCGTCGGACCAATGGTATATTATAAATTTTACTTTTTGCTGACATCGGCATACCATCACCGTGGTCTCGGCCCGACATCGGTAAAGTATTCAAGTCCGACATTGGTTTCCTAAAGCGGTCCAACGTCGGCGATTGATGAAGGTCTGTCGGTGGTAGCTTAAAGCGGCCCGACAATGGCAAACCACAAAGGTCCGATAATGGGTGGATAATAAGGCTCCACATCGGCCTCTCAAAGCGGGCCGACGTCGGTGATTGCTTGACACTATCCGACATTGGCAAACTACAAAGTTTCGATAATGCGGGTGCTTAAATAGTCGGGGTGGTTTAAGTGGCGAAGAGGTGATTCTTGTAGAGAAGTACCACCATCTTATCAAGTCCGCATTCTAGTTTACAGGGAACATAGTGACAGTAGCGCCATCTCTACATACTAGGAAGAAACTATTAAACAGTTTAAAAATTTTAATTTGACGTACCATCGTCTGTTGCCGGTTATCGACCAATCAAACAAAAATCTGATCAGGCCATCGTCGGTCCTAAAGCAGATAGAGTGCGTTTCGGCATAAAGTTGACTATAGTAAATCGGACCATCGTCAGTTCCCGATTCTCGACCGATTAAACAAAGTTCCAATCGAACCATCATCGGCCCGATAGCAGATAAGGTTTGCGTTGGCATAATGTCGACTATAGTAAATCAGGCCATCGTCAGTTGCCGATTCTCGTCCGATTAAACGAAGTTCCAATCGGACCGTCGTCGGCCCTAAAGCAGATAAAGTGGGCGTCGGCATAAAGTCGACTATAGTAAATCGGTCCATCGTTAGTTGCGGATTTTCCACCGATTAAACAAAGTTCCAATCGGACCATCATCGGCCCTAAAGCAGATAAGGTTTGCGTTAGCATAATGTCGACTATAGTAAATCGGGATATCGTCATTTGCCGATTCGTTCGATTAAACAAAGTTCCAATCGAACCGTAGCGCGTCGTCGGCCCTAAAGCAGATAAAGTGGGCGTCGGCATAAAGTCGACTATAGTAAATCGGGCCATCGTCAATTGCCGATTTTCGACCGATTAAACAAAGTTCCAATCGGGCCATCGTCGGTCCTAAAGTGGTGTCGGCATAAAGTCGACTGTAGTAATGTGGACCTCCGTCAGTTGCCGATTATTGACCGAAAAATAAAAATCGCAATCTGTCCAACATCGGGCCAGCGTGTAGTCGCCGATGCCGAAACACTGCCGACGTTGTCGACATTGGCCCGATTCAATGCTGTCGATTTGTGTTTGCTGGGATACTTCGTTCCCGAAACGTACTTTTTAAGTCCCTGTAGGTCGGGTATGTCCCGGACCTCATAAAAGACTTTCCGGGAATGTCACCGAAAAACGTACCAGGAACGTTTATAATTCGCTGTTCCCGGGATATTCTTTTTAGGACACTTTAGATGTCGAGGATGGTCTTGAAAATAAAACTCGTTTTCTAATTAATGTATACATGAAGTTGTGATGATAAGTTGTCCCTAAAAACGTCCTAGGAACGTTCCTGTAAGACTGTCTCCGGCCCTGGGACGTACTATTTAGGACACTGTAGGTCTCAAGTCTTGAAAATAAACAAAAAAAACCGCTTTTCGTCGATTTCTACTGTCAATGTCACTTTTTGCGACCAAGGCAAGGGTAGGATCTTTGTCTAGTTCCCCCATGCAAGATACCATATATCAAATAAAATACGTGAGTAACATTTCTCTCACCCTGTTCGATGCAAAATATCTACTTATGTTTATGGCTCATGCCAGTCTAAGGTGTGCTATTCTATATATATTAGTGGCTAGATCATAGTTTAATTTAGGTTTAGGTACACCTAGCTGACGAGTCCCTAATAAGGACGAAACGGCGTCGTCCTAGGTTCCACCCTCTGTGTGAGCAATCTAAATCCAAGAAGTTCATTTTGCACCGAAGTACAAAAAACTCTTGCTTTTTCGTTAGATTCACGGTGCCACATCCATCTTCCTTTTGTTCTCTAAATCGTGCAGTAGGTTTAGGATACTTAAGTGTGGTTAAAATTTAGTTTGTAATTGTATGCACACATCATTTATTTTTCGTACTTCCCGAAGATGGACTTTGCCACGTCGTCAGTTCATCTGCGGCCGCACGTCGACTGGCGGCCAAAAATGCTCATGGTCCGAAGTCGGTTTGCTGGGGTAGTACAAAGAATATGGTGTAGATGGTGGTTACGTAAGGGGACGTTTTTTGATTGTTTTAGTACGTTTTAAAAACGTCCCCAGAAGACGTCTTGGGGCGGTCGAAAAAGTATACTTTTACCAAAAAAAAACGTCCCCGGAAGGTCCCTCGACGGTATCGTACGTTCCCGGAACGCCCACAAAGTCCCGGTGGGACGTTCCAGAAACGTTTTAAAAACCGTGGGACTTTTGATGAAGATTTTGTGAAACCTGTTTTAATCGATTACTAATTGATCCACCAACATTGACTAACCTGTTAACAGCCCCAAAAATGTTGCAGTCAAAAAGTAGGGTTAGGGTGTCAATTTTTTTTAAATTCAGATGGTTTAAGCTAGAGCAATGAATGTTGACCTTCTGGCAATGTACCCTCGTGGGCAACAGGGGCCAAAATGTTTTTTTTAACTGTTTCTCATACCTTCCATACCAATGCACCTGCACATCTGAATCTCAGTCAGTTGATAGTTCGTGCTATTACCTACAAGTTTACTATAACGAAAAAAATTTCGTGGCTGTTAACAAGGCCCCTAGAATCCTAGATTGGGGGCTAAAAATTTTTTCGATTTCAATTAGAAAATTATATTTCACTTATCTTTTAGCTAATGTCAACAAAAATGCACCACCAGGGGCGCAGTGGATCATTTCTCAATTTTAAATAATTCCAACTTTGTCACAGCCCATAGGGGCTGTAGAGTGGCGAGATCTCAGAAAACACTCCATATGCACATTTAAAACTCATGAATTTGGTGTAGCAAATATTATGAAATATAGAAATATTAAACTCCTAAATAGGCTAGGGCTAGAAATTTGTTAAAAATTTACTATATACCAAATTCAAAAAGTGCAAAATTTTTTGGCAATTACAAGTTCGAGTCAAAACACTTCATTTTAAAGGCCTATATTTTTTACATCCAACTTTGTCCAAGGCCGTAGAGGCTGTACGAGGGTAAGATTTTTGCCATTTCTATATTCCAGAAAACTACTCAATATGCACGTCTAAACCTCCTCAAAAAGTGCGCATATGCGTACATAATATGTATTATAGCATAGTATTTTCTGGAATATGAAATTGGTGAAAATTAGATCCCGCCCCCTTACCCCTAGGGGCCACATGTGTAATTTTTTATGACACGCGAGGGTACGTTGCCGGAAAACCAACATATGTGCCAAATTTCTTTGCTCTAGCTCAACCCGTCTGAAATTAAGAAAAAAATTGTCACCCTAACCGTACTTTTTGACTGCAGCATTTTTGGGGCTGTTAACGGGTTAGACAGTGTTGGTGGATCCATTAGTAATCGATTAAAATAAGTTTCGTAAAATCTTCATCAAAGGCCCACGGAAGCCAAATTTTCTACGTATGCCCCCTAAGTAAACGCGAAAATTGTTTTATGCACTTTAGGGATTAAAAGTTCACTTTTAAACGCTAATTTTAGGCATAAAAGGAGCACTTTTAATCCCTCAGAGATTAAACATAATTTTAATCCTTTGGGTAGTTAAAGTAAATTTTTCCAAATTAAACAATAATTTTATTGAAATTTTATTTATTTGTTAAAATGTATGAACGAAAAAAATTATTAGCATATGCATTACTTAAATCTAGTTCGGTCATTCTGTCTCTTTAGAAATGCCGTGAGTTTACTATATGTGCTGATGTCGACGTTTGCTTCAGATATTATCTTTATTATGGAATATTGGCTCCATACAGAAGATGCCTTGACATTCTTAGACTTCTGTAGGAAGTATGTCAGGAGCACCTTTTCATCCGTAAAATTCTCTGCATGCTGTTCATCGCACCATTTTCGGTAATCACGAAACTGTTTCTTGTAAACCTCGCGAGATTTTTGTGGAAGAAGGCTAGCGATGGCCTCTTCCGCGGCCTCTTCAATGTTTATTTTCAAAAAAAATGCTGTACGATTTTTCTGGACTCACCGTTTGGTGACGCCGCTTGATAACAACAACTGACTGACATTTGTTTTGTGCCATAGCAACACTTCCATGGGACAATAAATTTTCAGTGAATCCACCATGTCAACAACAATCAATGACAACTATCAGTAATACGAGCTATCAATCTTGAAACTAGAGTACCGTTAAGTGTTCTACTGATAGTTTTGTGATTTTTTGTTTTTAGTTTCTCGCATTATAAAATGCATAAAATAGTATATAAACCTCGTGACTAAAGTGTATTTTAATCCCTTGGCGAATTGTAGCCCTCCGGCCGGTCGACCTACAAACCTTTCGCCGCGGGATTAAAATAGCCAGTTTAGTCCCTAGGTTTATAATGTACTATTAATTCTATGTGTGCTGTAAAGTTCCATAACGTTAACATACCGCACGTAGGTAAACGAATTTTTCGTTTTCAATTTTTAAATAAAACTCGCCGGGAACTATGAGAGGAAGAACTTCAAACTAACTAAAATAGTTTGTATATGGGTCTTCCATAGGAAAAGGTGTTACGCGTCACGATTCGTCCCCAATTTCATTGTTTACACGACGTTAAATTTCACTTCAAAAAAAATAATTTTCGAGACAACCAAGAACAGATCGCCCTGACATATTTCATCGCTTATTCACGCAAGTTTTACATGCACGCTCGTCATATCAAATGGAAACACTGAAATTTATAGCCGAGTCAGGTCGTACCATCAGTATTTCACCAGATCAGCGGCAGGTGGGGGGTGGTGATTGCCCCCCTTCCTTTGTAGCTTACACAACCATTTTCTTAAATAATTTACAAAAAAAAAGGTAAAAGAGCAAAATTTTCAACAATTTTTTCCTGCGGCGCTACAAACTCGTGAATTGTTACAATTTTAGTTTATTTTTTAAAACGTATTGTGCTTAAACAGTACTTTCGCCTGTGGCACGCCTGTGGTGCATATTTTTGCAAAAAATCTATTCTTAACTTAGATTAAAAAGAGACAAGATACCTGACACTTACGGAGACTTTGGTTATATTATTATATGGAACAATTTTTACCGTTCTGTTGTTTACAGTAAACACATCAGTGGCGTACCTACTTAAATATAATAATAATAATAATAAATAATTTAAAAAACATGCAAAAAATAATTATGCCAATTTGAGCTTTGGAAGCTTCCTAACAATAAATGTTTGTAGTATAATTTTATACAAAATAAATTTATTATAAAGTTTGTATATGATTTATAGCAATTTCAATTTTCAACACAATAAAATTATGCCAAACATTAAAACAAAGAAACATAGTTCATAGCACCTGAAATATCAAGAAAAAAAATATTACCCACTAACAAAAATTATGTTATTGTGTTTGTTAATTTTGTTATTTTTTCTGGTCCTTAGCAGAAAGTTACTTATACTGACTTATTCAGTACACAATAAAGTCAATAATGCTTAGGGTATATAGAGACATCTAGGACAGACAGAAAGATTTAAATATCAATTCGAAGGGCGAGCGCAGATGGCAACGGCGACAATATAAATCAATCTTAATATTCTGATAAGAGGTAGGAATTCAATATTCTTACAAACCTGAACACATGTGAATTAACTTTTATTGTTGTTTGCAAGTTGGTTTAAGGACTTTACCTACCTTTATTTTATCGTCTCGTAAAAAACCTTATAAAACGTTCGAAAATATCTCATTTGACGCATTGGTAATTAACTACTTCATCAAAAAAAAAAACGTGCTTGTTGATATTTTAATCTAAGGATCTACTAATTTAAGTATATTTCATAAACTTTTTTTTATTTTCTGTGTACCTACCGGCATGTACTGTCACTGACTGATTTCACTTGGTCTCTCTTTGTTTTCAAAACATTGGACGATTTTTTCCAAAATATCACTTTAAATGCACTGTTTTTTGACAAAATGTGGTTTTAAAACGACTTATAAACTGCTTAAAACATCCTGAAATTTTAAAATAAGTAACACGAAAAAGCTTATGTCAATAAAAATATCATCCGACCGTCTTCGCTCTGCCGATTTTTCCCACCCACAAGCACAAGCCAATCACGACCTAAAGTGGATGAGACAGAATTCTCTGTCCCTATCGCTCTAATGTCGTTTAAAAGGATAGAAAAATAGACGATATTTGTCACCTTTGTTTTGTTGTGATTTTATTTGTAAATAAATAGTGATTATTATTTGCCAAGGAGTTTTCGTTGGACCAGATATCTTGTCTCTTTTTAATCTAAGATTCTTAAGATCAGATGCGCCCTTGTTTTTAAACATTAATAAGTTTTTTTTTTCGTACATACTGATTAAACCCAACACCAACTCGGCTGAATCTGCCCCTGTAGATACTTATGGAATATGGATCTACCAACTTAAAGTTAATTACAAGTTTTCTGGACCCCATTCAAGATGGAGGGAATTAACTGCGTATGTACCCTTATTTATCAGTCTAGACAGGGTTCGTCAAATTTTCTTTTAAGCATGTTTTTTTTTAATAACATGTGGTGTTGCGTTTATGCTTTTTTTTAACCAGAAAATGCAAGAGTTTAATAACAAGCGTATTGTTACGTGAGTAGGAATAATTAAAAATTTTTTAGAAGCTTGCTATAGCTACTATTGTTATGTTATTTTAATTGCAACGGTCCATCAAGCTTACCAGAAAATGTTCTCCCTGCACCCCTCTACCCATGAAGTTATCGTTAACAGATATACGGGGTCGAAAGCAGTGGCGGCTTTAGAGGGGCGACGCGAGGGGCGCGCCCCCCTAAAGGTGTAGAATCAAAATATTCGATTACATTACATATTTTTATGAAAGAAGGTGTGGCGGATTATCCACATCTATTTTCTATTGGGCCATTTTATTTAAGACTTTCTCTGTATTGCCTGAATACAAAAACGAAGATTAGTGGGGTTATTCTTGAATCGAGTGAAAATTTGCTCCCAGGGAGACAAATTCTCTCGCTACTATGCATCTCATTCGTCCAAATTTTCGGTTCAAATCGGTTTCTCTCACTTTTGCCTGATATTGATCGAAAGTAATTCTCTTAGTCAAAACCAATAGAATTACTTTCGATCAATATCGGGCAAAAATGAGAAACCGATTTGATGCATAGTAGCGAGGGAATTTGTCTCCCTGGGAGCAAATTTTCTCTCGATTCAAGAATAACCCCACTGATGACTTTTAAGAAAAAGAAGACAATCTTTTGAATACGTATTGAGTTCGATGTGAAAACATACTATTTGATTGGTAGGGCGTCTTTGTCAGAAAACTTTGAATGAATAGTCGTTTTTATTAAACCTGCAATATGAATAAAAGGCCAAAGAAAGTAAATAATATTAATCCTTTCGCGCCTTGCCAGTACCAATTAATATAAAGTCATTAAGCTTAAATTCATGAATATGTATAACCTTTTAAAAATTGGTAATTGTTTAAATTTAAAAAAAAATCGATCGTTTAGAATAATGATTCTTTTTATTCTTACTATATATATAGATTTGACTTTCAGGGGAGGAGAAAGTTAATTGAAACCGATGCGCCCCCTCCCAAGATCAAATCCTAAAGCCGCCACTGGCCGAAACGTGTACAGGAGGGTCTGACAGGCCATTCTCGTAGTAAGTTATAGTATGCTGGATCTCTCTCAGCCGAATGCATTTAGAAAAAAAAACAAAAGTAACTATACAAAAATTTGCTAAATGTATAGTACCTAACAAGCAAGCAAGAAGTGAACTGCCACTAGGGCCGCTTAACGCAGGGTAAGCGACCGCTTGGGGCGCACTACGGGCGGAAAATCTTGAAAAAAAATTGTTTGTACTTTTTTTTATAACATCATTTGTTGTAACAATTTTTGTTTAATTTATAAAGCAATTTTGCTCAACAGAATTCAAAACGTGTAAAAAATGCCGCATGTATACCATAATTCTCTCAACATTTTCTACTGCCCAATCCAATCTGCTTTTTTAAAAAAAAAATATTTCATAAAAACGCGAACACACTTTTAAAATTATAACGAAAAGTGCTGCTGTCATATATTTTTTTTAATCGCAGGTTTTATTGTAATTTTTTTTATTTTTTGTCCCTACTTTTACTTTTTTTCTCTCTTTTTTGTCATTTCCTTTTACCTTTTATCCATGTTACAGGGATAAAATGTGACACTTTTTTTATAAAATAAAAGGGGTAAAAAGCGCGACAAATCAATTTTTTTATGGAACACAATCAGTTTTACGCCGCGCGCCGTGTGATCATTTGAAAACAGAACATATTCTATTCTTTCTGCTTTGGAGCCTACAGTTCAGTGGGAAGCCTTCTTCACTTCAACCGTTTGACCCGGGGCTAGTGTCGGATCTTTATTTCACACCTCCGAAGCGATTCCTTTGTTAATTAGTTTCACCGTCTAATTATCAAAAAGCGGCTCCGGGATTTTCGTGTTGGCCATAAATAATAAATCCGGGGCGCAGCCTCATCTGCCTCATTGCGCGCCACTATTAGGCCACCGATTGGGGGTTTATTTCTAAAAATATCAGAAAAGTTTAGTCCCCATCTAGTATTCTGGTAAATTTATAGTAGTTTTCACAACTAGTGGCTAAAATAGTGCTTTTTTTTACAAGTGTTGGTTTAGTTGCGAGTTGTTAACACTATTTTTTGTGATACCTTTATCAAAAAATCCAAGAAAAACAGGAAAATACTTTTAAAAGGCCATTCTCGTGGTAATGCTTTAATTTTTTAAAAATCTAGAACGAAGAGCACTTCTTGCAACACACCATATTTTCACTATAAATCAAGGCGGCTGGTAATGAAACAACAATGGTTTCTACAGCAATGTACCTTTTAACTCGGTGACGTTCATTGTTGCGACATTTTAATCTTTGACAGTTTCATATTTTGACGATGTTTTTAAATGATTTTTTCGTAAATACTTGATGAAAACTGGCGGAATAGCTTAATAAGAATAATTACATTTTTTCAATATTACTATTTTCCGCTAGTTCTGTTTAATTTTTGGTAGAAAACGGACAGAAATTTTTTTTTGCACCCGTGATAATTTTTTTTTGCATCGGTAACCAAAAAAGCCATGCTTTAGTTATCTGCAGACAGTTAAAATTATGTTTTTGATGAAGGTATAAAAAAAAGTGTTTTAGGACCGCGCGGGTTTTGAACCTACGATATACCGACAACTTGATCGTGTGAGTCGGCTATAACCCAAAAAGTTATAGACTGACAATTTCCAATCAAGCAATTAGTTTATTTATTCTTTAATCTGTTCGCCCCACATAATTATATTGAAAGTTGAGATGGTTGGGAATCGGTGCCCAGTCGGGCCCTTTTCATGTTTGGTGTCGAAATCATTATTTACACCAAAGCCCTGGGAGGCAATTACTGCACAGGCGATAAGTCATTATACCTACGTGGGCCATGCCATAGATAGATGACCTTATTCTACTACGCATTACATTTTATGAGGTGTTAAGAATAATTAAATGAGCCCATAAAATGCATGCCGTCCGTTGAAATTCCGTACTTAGCCAAGGTACCAAAACTTAAAAAAAAACTGAGACGAAGCAAAGCTATTTAATACACCACAATTGGAATCGCATGGTCGAAAATCTTCCATTTCCGTGCCTATAAATTTTATTATTGCCGTGCTTATAAAGAAGAGCGAATGTCACAGTTTATTTTGAACTACTTTTTTTCTTAAGGCTATAGTTTCTCCCCAGATTTTAAGTAAAAAAAGGTAGAACTGGCAACGCATTGTTCTTTAATTTTTTAATCTTTTGCCAGAGTACACAGGGAAAACTAAACATCAGAATTAGCTGAGATTTTGTAGGGGTGATCATTTTTAAATGCTTAACAAAAATATCTGAAGGATTTTTCTAAATTCTCAATTATATTTTCTTCAAAATAAAAGCTCTGGTGCTGTCATCTATCCCAAAAGCTTCAAAGTAATTGCGGTTTAGAACAAACCCGATTTACAAAGAAAATAGAGGAATACTCACAATTTCCTCTGGATTACATTTTTCCTTTTTATATTTTCTTGCTTTAGCGAAAATAAAAACTAAGTTTCCTTTTTTCTAAAAGCCTGTGCACTCCGGAAAAGAAAACCGATTAAACAATCATTGAATTTGGGAGATACACGCAGTTCAAGTGTTGGCCGATAGATCGCAGAATTTATATGATTCCATGGTAACTGTAGGTGTTTTGTCAACAAACTTTAAATCGGGCCGCAGTGGGACAGAAGAGTATTTTTACATTTTCTGACAGAAAAACCATTGGATATTATGTTTATTTTTCAAAAATGTGTTTTGAAAAACATTGTTCTAAAACAAACATGAACCCACTCCGCCGCCTGCCGAAAAAGGCCTAGCACTGCGCGGGCATTACCCCGAGTCTATCAAAGAACCAAGAGAACTTTACTGGCTTGATGGGATTACTAGGAATTCGCATAGAAACATTCGGCGCCCATAACCCCACATAATTTTGTTTTCATTTGGATTCAACCATTCTTTTCTAATTTAAATTATTGCAGCATAGTTATGTGCTAGTATACTAGTGAAATCTTGGAGTGCAAAGGATAGATTTTAGAAACTCAGTTTTGAAAAACAAACGGATACTCGAGTACTAACAAAACAGGTCAGTAAACTTTCATTTAAAGGTTGGAAAGACTCTTGCTAGTCGTTGACGCTAAGGACACTAATCCTAGAGCAAGCTCTAAAGGAAGTGAAGCGTGACATTACTTTGAAAGTTTGAGTTGTTATTTTTGATCCGTTTGCCTTGCTTTTGTCATCGGCGGCTCGTTCTTATTTTAAATATTTTAATGAATGATAAATACGATAAGAAAGTATTTCTCGAAAGCACGACTAGTTACTAAAGTAAAAAATATACGCAAAAATTATAAATCTAACAGATTTTAATCTTAGTTCGGGTTCTCTGTATTTTGATAAAGAAGTAAAACGACAGACATTCAGAATTAATAAAGTTATGAATAAATTATCAATACGAAAAGTTGGGTAAACCCTCTGTAAAACCGGACAACAAAATTCTGGAAAGGTATATTGATACCTGCTTCTTTGCTTCAAAAATTATGTTTTTTAAAAAAATATTTTAACACCTCTTTTAAATATTTCAAAAACTAAAGCTCTTAGTAATTTGAACCAAACTGCAGAAAAATGTTTATTTCAAAGTTACAATTTTTTCAACTATTTTACACTTTTCTCTTCCTAAACCCCCATAATTCTATCCAACATTTACTTGGTGGGTGCCTAAAAAAACGCTTTGGTACCAAAAAATCATAATACATAATGCCTTCTCTATCATGTGTGCAGACCGACAAAAAATCCTTTTTTTTTGTAGATGTAGGTGTTTTAGGAGCCAAACAGCAACTAAATTTTGGATGAACTACCGTACCATACGTTGGTATGATGATGGTGTACTAATAACACATTTTGTGTCATTTTGTTTCAAGTAAGAATTAAACCAGTTTTTTTCTTTCTTTTCACTATTATATTTATACTTATACGTAAAAAAATTATTCCGTAATAATTACAGAAAACTGATTAAAGTTATCTAAATTATTCAAATGAACTTAAAACTACATTACATTTATAATGTTTAAAATCTATTACCAATACAACGCATTCTTATCACAGTACCTATATGTTACCGTTAAAACGCGGTTTTTCCTAGTAAAAACTAGTTATAACTGTTAACTCTTATATTAGATTAGATTAGACTAAATTATGTAAGTTTAGATTAGATTTTAATCTGACCTAATCCAACTGACCTAATCTAAACTAGTTTTTCCTAGGAAAACCAGGTTGTAACTGAAATCGGGGTTTTACGGTTTCATATACAGACCGCTTCAGGCTACTGCGAACATAGATCAGAAGAAGTCCAATTTGCTAGTATACGTACACGCAGGGACACCGCACACCTATCAGTGGAGCAACCAACACTCAGGCCTATGATCACCGTTTGCGGCTTGCGTTTAGTACGCCTCTAACCACGGTGCAATGTGAACTGTAATCCATGAAACCGGAATTTGGTAAATAAATACGCAAATTTTGATAACGTAATTTTCTTGTTTTTTTGTCACTGATAAATTAGAGCATTTTATTTTCAACTGCTCAGATTTATCACTAACAACGTGTTACAATGAAAATAATAAGGAGAAACAAAATAAAAGCAAATGTTCGAAAAGTCCTCCTTGCTCGGCTAGATAATATCCGAGCCTATTATAAAAACCCCCTCTAACGTTTTCAAGCATGTTAGGGGTGATAGATTGAAAAGCTTCTTCAATTTTAATCCGAAGTTCTTCCCTTTCATGCCCGTAAACTTTATTTTTGATATAACTCCACAACTCCACAGATAGAAGTCATTAGGAACAAGATCGGGTGATCGAGCTGGCCATAAAATAGTTTCCCGTGTACTTATAACCCGAATAGGAAATACATTATCAAGATATTCCCTAACGGGACAACCATCTTGTTGAAACCATGTTTCACCAAATCTCACACCTAACAACTGCCTAGCAGTTGGAATAATATGCTGCTGCAGTAGATTCAAGTATCTAGGACCATTCAAATTGCCGTCAATAAAAAATGGCCCAATTACGTGTTCCCCTATAGCCCCCCAAACATTTAGTGTTTGGGGATACTGTGTTCTTACGTCAAAATACAAATGCAAATTTTCCCTCGACCAATATCGAACGTGTGTTGGGTTATGACGATTCAATAGTGGAAAAGTGCTTTCATCTGTGAAAAGAATAGATCTCAAAAAGTTTTCATCACGATTATCCCCTTCCATCATTGTTTCGCAAAAAAAAAATTGATGCGTTTTTGACGCTTTTTAAGAAGGATAACCATTCTTTTTGAGAACACGTAAGACAGTGGCTGAAGACGTATCAACTGCTTCGGGAATTTAGTGGCTAGTTAACTTTCGATTTTCCTCCACTGCAGCGCAAATCATCACATCTCGTACTTCCTGCTCGTCATTCAAAACAGTGGATTTTTTATGGTTTCTTGGCGCTACACAACAATGAATCGTTGATAAACTAGGTTCTGGGCGATTTATAAAATTCTCCAAAAAAAGTTCTTGAATAAGTCTCAATGGTCTGCCGTGATAGTAAAATTTGACCATCTGCACTTTTTCGGCAACTTCATTTTTAGTTTTAAAAATGTATTATTTCACTTAAGAACTTACCAATGTGTTTCTCGAGCAAGGCAGATATAAAACAAAATAATAAAAACAAAATAAATTTCAAAAATATAACACTGCAGCGTGTTTCGACTCCACCTCGGTTGTACGGCATAGGCGAATACTTAACTCGACCAAAGATCAACTTTTACAATGCCGTAATAATTTTTTAACTAATTTCGGATATAAAATGGGACACACAAGTTCACACACCAGGCACGCAAATACACAAGGAATCGAATTTATACTTCCACTTTATTAAGCACTATTATAAAACTTGCCTTACAAATCCTTAAATTTCCATGCTGCTTAAAGTCTTGTCCGAAGGCTTCCAGCCAAGCTCTCCTTCTATTGCTGTTTGATTTTCCTGATAAAAATACTTCTTCACTCATTATAACTTACCTTTAATAGGTACTTGAAAGAGCTGAACCCCGTCGCAGGACTATTTTTTGCAGCCTGGCACACAACAGGAATAAATAATAAAATTAAATAGTTTGATAAACAAACTATTTACAATAATAACGAGACGCCGATGACAAAAGCGAGGCAAATAAATCAAGAATTACAACGCAAGTGTCAAAATAAATGTCAGCCTTCGCTTCCTTTAGAGCTTGCTCTAGGATTAGTGTCCTTAGTTGACGCTCCTGTTTAAAATAGAATACGATTATTTCGTCTAGTGCCAGTAGCCGATTTTTAAATCTGCATGCTTTTAAGTTAACCTGTTGTCAGTTAGCGGGAGTGTTTCCAATTCAATTATAAATGCACCTGTAAAAGTTACTTTAATACGTAGTTGGGTACCGTTTTTTTAGCAGGTAATTCTGCAATAAATGGTTTTCTTTTATTTTAGTATTTTACTTGGTTTTTTAGCGGCGCAGAACGTGAAAAGTCAAAATAAGTAACCTAACCCCAAATTTTTTTGCCGGTGCTAAAATGTCTCTGCTGTCCCAATGTGGATAAAAATAAATAAAGTCTCCGCGTTGCCATGGAAAACAAATTCAATGACGTAAAATTTTGCAAAAAAATCAGGTCGACATAGTTAAATTGATTTCCCGTACAGTGTTGCTAAAAACAATTCCCCAGATTGTAACTACGACCATAATTTGTAAAAAAAATAAATTGAAAAAAAGACCGTATGTTACAGACTTTTCGGTATGTGTAGTTAAAAAGTTAAACAACAAAAGTGAATGTTACAAAATTTTTGCACTACCGCTCTTTTTCTTTAACATTCACATTATTTTATCGAACGTACGTTTTGAGCACTGCCCGTGCACCTTCGCTGTTCTTCCTCAACAATTAATTTCCCGCGGGTTTTCCGGTGAGGTGGGCTTATGTTTCAATGTCAATTTTCTTTGTAATACATACAGGGTGTCCTAAAAATCCGAGTCCACCTTAATATCTCCAGAACTAAAAGAGACAGAGAAGTAAAATTTAAAATAATTAGGTGGTTTACAAAAAAGTATTTTTTTGGACACTAATTGTGCTGCCATTCATTAAGGGGGCACAGCTAACGCGGAGACTATAAATACTTTTTTAAATGTGATATCCTGTATATTTTCTAAAATTTGAATAGAGCCTTTCATTCCAATAATACCTAAAGTGTTACCTTCTTCTCTAACGGTTTTTAAATGAATTGACAAAAACCTTTAAATAAGAGCAATGATTTAGACAAAGAATCACCGAATATCTCTTTTCTTGTTTAACCAATCGGTCTCATGGAGATGATTTCTCCCATTTTATTTAAAAACCGTTAGAGAAAAAAGTAACATTCTGAGTGTTTTTTTTTTAAATTTTAAAAATATACAGGGTAGCTCATATAAAAAAAAGTATCTTTGACGCCCTACTGCCCTAGCTCCGCCCCCTTAATCACGGATGCGATGATTAGCATCCAAAAAGATTCTTTTTTGTAAACCTTCTAATTATGTGAAATTTTACTTTTCTACCTCTTTTGGTTTTGGAGATATAAGGGTGGACTCGAACTTTTGAGACACCTTGTATGTGAAGTGTTGTTGTTGAACAAAGGTATAATATAATCAGTGGCGTAGCCAGGGGGGTGTTTTGGGGGTTAAATCCCACCCTAGGTGGTCCAACCTGGGGTAAATTAATCATGATCAAGGGCCCCAGGAAGAGCTATAGCCCCCCCACTTTTTTGACCCTTTACTCCGGTTTGTGACGTGTGTTTGGTGTAATGTCTTAAATATTAAAAATTTTACCTGCGGCGCTATGACGTCATTAACTGTTACAATTCTAAGGAATTTTTGTGTGTAATAAACGGCATTCTTAGTATAATTTTTCTTAAAATTTTCATCTCGCGCATTTATGACTTGGCAACAAATTTATATATACCACCGCAACTCACCCCTTCTCGGCATCTAACCGGATCTACTTTTTCAAAAATATTTTACAAAAAACCTATGATAATATTGTTAAAATTTTGTTTAATTTTAAGCAATTTTTTTGTCAACAACATCTGAAACGTGTTAAAAAAATAGCGTTTTAGTATAATTTTTTCAAAATCTTTCCCTGCGGCGAATTTAAAGAATAATATTTCAAAAAATCTGTAAATGAGACTAGATAAGACTTGCTTTTAAAAATAAGTATTTTTGTTTCTTGTACACGAAGACAACACCTATTAAACCGCCCCTTTCCCCTCCCTTCAGTTCAAGAGCTTAAGCAATAGGCACCTACCTAATGTCTAAAAATTTGCCATAGGTACGTAGTTGATTTTTATTAAATAATGAGTCGATTTCTGGCTACGCCACTGATATAATTCGTAAAAGTTATTACAATTTTTTATACGTAGGTATTCATTTTTGAGCAAAATTCACCTATTTTGACTAATATGTTGCTTAATATTTTTATAATAGTATTGTTAAGAAAGAACTAAAGTGTCACAAATGTTACATTCGCTTTTCTTTTTAAGTAAGTTGCTATAAATTTTAAAATGAAAAAACATTATCTTTGGTTTCTCATTACTAACGAAAGACTTTTACGAAATTAGATCATTTTTTAAAGACGCTCTTTTACGGAAAAATTAGTTTAAAAAAATGTATTCTTGAAAAAGTTTCAGTAAGTCTTATAAGGCAAAAACTTTAAATGAGTTTTTCTCGAAAGCAAGGCAGTATTGCTTGCCGAGCATTTGTCCATGACTTGTTGATGTGATGGTTTTTCTTCATATAATGTGCTTTTTTTCGATAACTACGCGCGCCATTGAAAAGCCCGGGTTTGTGATTAACTATAGTTCCGAGATCAGTTAGTTGTATAACTATAGTGGAGAAGCCAAAAATCCAAAATTTTAATTTACTTAAAAAACTATATAAAAAATGGGTAGTAGTACCCAGACAGCACAGCTCTGTCCCAAGGATGTCCAGTGGAAAGAGTTTTCTGGACAATGCAGCAGTCCATTGGACAACCAAATCTGTAAGAAATTTTGTCCAAGGCATATCCATCGGATAATACAATTGTCAAAACGTTGGAGGGATCTTGGACATCCCAAAATAGTCCAAAAGTTTCAATATTTTGTCTATTGTACCAATATACTAAATCCATTGGTTATCCAGTGGAACGAAATTCTGTCCAAGTATCTTTATGGTTCACTGTTGGAAAAAAATTAATAATTGCAATGTATATCCGTTGGTCTAATTTTCTTAGTACGCTGGATATACTTATTTGTTCCAATATCCAGTGGACAGTTTTGTCAAAAGCGGCGATATTTTCAATATATAAGTATATAGGTACCTATATATTTGAACCACTCCAACATCATAAGTCTGATTGTCGATCCTTGCGGATGTAATTTCTAGCAAAGGATGGGTATTAAAATACTAAAATACCAATTAATCAAAAATATTTAAAAATGCTTACTTAAATGATTCGGCTAGATATGAGAGAAATGTTATTTTTGTTAATGAATAAGCAAAAACATGTTCCATTGGATATCCAAAACAGTTCGGATAAATGACTATATTTATTAGTGTGCCAACTAGGCCAAGCCCAATTGACATAGATTTTTTGATAAGTATTCAATGTTGAGTCAATGTATATAAAGTACATCACTTTTGCTGAACACAAAATGAACGTCCGCCGGACAGAGTTTACCAAGAAAAATCGTTATCCATTGGATATCCAAAAATTAACTGAAAAAAAGCAGTTCTTTATGGATCAAAATTGGAAGTCCTTTGGAATCAGTTTTTTTGTCATCCACTGTATCAGGAAAAAGCTTTGTCCAATGGATGTCCATAAATGGTCCATAGACAATACGGGCGGTTTTGGACAAAAAATGGCTGTCCGATGGACAATTTGCGCTGTCTGGGTAGTAGTAGTAGTAAATTTATTTTCAATAAATTGTTCAGGCTACAGTACAGATGTTATAATATACGAGTACAAAAACAACTTTGTGATATACAACTATATAACATGAATGTAAAGTAAACCGAGTTTATATTGCAGAAAAAGGAAGATATATCAAAATTTAATTATTATTTGTTATTTATATTGTCACAGTAAAAAGGTCTAAGGGGTGGGTACTTCCCACCCTTAACTCTATCCTATTTATTTCGTTATAAGTTTTTACTTTTAACGGCTGGGTTGGGTCAACAGAGTTGGCTCAAACCGAACGATTGCCTAGGGGGTCGAGATACGGGATCTCCCCCAAGGTTGCAAATTGCACAAGGGTGAGCCTTTTGACTAGGTAAAATTAGCACGTTTAACTTACACGACCACTAATTGGTTTTATTGCTTAAACCTACAAAAACACCAAGGTTGGCCTGAGTGACCATACGTGAGTAAAAATGGTGATTTGACGTTGACAAATGGGTACTACGTTCTAAACAATTCTTGTGTGCCCAATTGACTCTAGACGTGAAACCCTTTGTTTATCTCTGGACTCGGCGTCGACCCTGGTCTGCTCGGAGTCTCACAATCACGCAATGCTTTCGCGATTAATTAACTATACCACTTTTACAATTCAGTGAGCTTTCTTGGGACGCCATCGTTTAATTGAAAACGAAAGTCTACCTTTCTCACACTTTGCTAAAAACCGAATCCCCGATTGATTTTCCGATCAGCAAGCAGGTAGGCTGTTCCCCCAATCTCTTGATCGTGACTTTTTTTGATACAAAAGATTGTTGAGCAAACCTTGGCCCGCTAACTGTGTTTTCGGTTTATCAATCTTCTAAATAAAACCTTGATAGTTTTATTTTAAAAATATATTCCAGGATTATTAACGACCTTATTCCTTATTACGGCCAATCGGTACAATATTTTGTTAAAGAAAATGATAATAAATTAAGAGTGGCAAATCTTTTTAACAGTTATTAAACAATAGCTCTTTAAGTTTCTTTTTGAAACCTTTAATGCTTAAAATCTTAAAGTGTGCGGGAAGGTCATTGTACATGCTATAGACATTGTATGAGAAGCTCCTCTGAAACATAACAGTTGAGTGTGGTGATGGAGTTATCAGTGTCTTGAATCTTAAATTTAAAGTATGGACATCTGTTTGGTATGTTATTTTGTTACGAAGATATTGAGGTGTTTTTGAGGTAATTATTTTATGAAAAAAGACCAGCGAATGAAGGTATCTTGTCGCATATTAAGCCATTTTTATTCCTTTAGTTTTTGAGAAATTGGTAAGAACTTTTTGATTCCATAAATGAACCTAAGGCAAGACTTGTACTTTTTGTATGTTGTTCTGATCTCTATGATCCAAGCATGGACCATAGATCACATCACCAAAATTAAAATGGCTTAAGACAAGTGTATCCGTTAGTTGAGTTTTTTGTTTCGTTGACATTAAATGTCGATGCGGATATAGCAATTTAAGAGACATAAGCTCTCTCGATGTTGTTATTTATATGCTGTCGAAATCTCAAATCAGTGTCAATTGTAAGCCCAAGGTTTCTAGAACTGTCTGCTGTAGAAAGTTGGTTCCCAGAAATAGAGAGGCTCAATAAATTCCGTATGTAGGTCTTATCCTTGCCAAAGACGAGCACTACGGACTTATTTGGATTAAGCTTTAAATTATGTTTTTCTGAAGTTGTGACCAGTCGCTGAAGATCGTCTTCTAGAAGATGTTTTGCCTGAAGCCAACCTTTCTGACCAAAAGAAAATTAAACTTGATAATCGTCTGCATATTGATGATCTTTAGTATGACGTAAGCAGGATGACAGATTACATGTATATATTGAAAATAGTAATGGAGCTATAATTGGTCCTTGTGGAATCCCACTTCGTATTTGACATCGATCAGATTGTCTCTGACTTGTTTCAACATACTGATGCCTATCCCCCAAATAATTACCCATTAAAGCAATCGTTTCCTGCGAGAAACCTATAAAATTCAAAATTGCAAGCAAAAGTTCATGACTTACAGTATCAAATGCTTTTGAGTAATCTAGCAGGATAAGTGCTGTGGTTTTCCCAGTGTCAGTCTGTTGAACAGTTGTACAGCTAAATCCTGGTCTAAAACCTGACTGTTGGTGCGGCAGAATACTGTATTTTTCCAATTGTTCTCTTATTTGCTTGTCCATTATTTTTTCAAGTATTTTGATAAGCATGGTAGTATACTTATTGGTCGTAAGTCATTAAAAGTCTCGGCAGAGTTTTTCTTTGGTAATGGTTTTACCTTAGCCATTTTCCATATAGAGGGGAAATTATTTTCCGAAAGGCAGCTGTTTATTATGTTTGTAACAAAAGGTAAAATTTTTGGGCAGCACATAAGTAACATTTGCAAGTTTATGAGGTCTGATCCTAGTGCTAATGACTTTAAGTTAAATAGGTGTTCTCTAACTTCATCAACAGTGACTGTTCTGAAACAAAAGAGTTCCTGAAAGGTTTTTTTTTTTTTTGTTTTGATTTGTTTATAAAAAGTTAAAAGTTCCGGGTCAACGTTGGAAAAAGCACATGAAATTTGAAGAAAGAAATTGTTGATTTCTTTTGGGTTGTTTAAATTTTCGGGTAGGGATTTGCTTGCCCTAGGGTTACGTACAATATTCAATTGCTTTAACCGTTTCCAAAATATTTTTTGGTCAGTGTTACGTGCGCAGAATTCAAGATAAGATTTTTTTTTCGTTTGTAATGTTACGCAATTCCTTATAGTATCAATGATTTACGTTATTTGTTCGTTTAAATCGTTCATATGCCTTTTCTTTAAGGCTTTTGTTTTTTTTATTAAAATTGTTTGTAACATAGTTGGATGGAATGTTCGCATTTTCATCAATAATTGTACAATATGTTAGGGAATGAACTGAGACGTCAAGTTTCACCACATCTGATTTAAACGTATTTAATATTTTAGGAATAATAATCCAGTCAAGTAAGGTTTTCGATGATTCGGTCACTCTAGTGGGGGAGTCTATGACTTGTTGTAGATCTTAGATCTTAAAACAGGTTAACAATGTTTGCGTATTATTACTATCGATATCTAAAAAATTTGTATTAACCTCTCCACCACATATCGTTCTGTCAGAGACTGTAGAAAATTGGGAAAGCGAATCCTCCACGGTTTCAATAAAAGTAGCATACTGGCCTTTGTGCAGCCGGTACAATGACCCGATAGAGTATGTGAATTTGTTTAGTTTTACTTTTACCCAAATTTGTTCAATACTTTCGTTTCAAACAGACTCCAAGACTTCAAAATTAAGACAAGTCCGAATGTATATTGCTACACCTCTACCAAGAAATTTCCTATCATTAAGTTCTATCGTATCTTTCCTAATCAGCTTGTATCCAGGTATTTGGACTGAATTTGGGTTAGGTTAGGTGCCAAGGGGGGTTGCCGAGAGGGTAACCACTGCCTCAGTCCCTCAGATATGTCTGATTTCAAACAAACAAAAGGAAAATAATCAAAAGGTACTTTTAAAGAAGTTAATTATTTGAGACTTTCACAATTTTCAAGACACGCGTGTGTAAAATAAGGAACGCCTTAGAAGTTCCCATAAACCCTTTCATTATCGCGAGTATTTATTTGCGTATACAATTTTTTAACTTATGATTGACGGTCTTGTTCTATATCGCCTTGTTTCTTTGCGTTTGACAGTGGCAACGGCTGTGTCAATATACATACCTATTACGGTCCTTGTAGCTTGTTACATGCAAATTAGGTGGCATTAATATGCGTATTTCGGCGGCCACATCCCAAAGGCGCACCAATTGACGGCAACATCTGCACTTTGTTACCCTTTGGGAGATTTTGTTTACGCAAACAAAGGATTTTCTATCGGCCCGAGAGCTCTGTCGCGCAAACAGTTTGACGGGAAAATTGAGGGTTTACATGTTTTCGTCAATCGGCATGTGTTATAGTTCTTTTAAAAACAACATGTTGTTCCTTAAAAGTAGTTCACTTTTTATTCTTTGGACTTACTCGAACAAAGAAACTTAATTCTTTTACAGATGACAATAATTTTAGGTTTTTTTTTCTATTTTTTTTTTCGTTTAGTGCCCTGCTCTCCTCGAATGTTTTCTCTTTCAATAAAGCTATTCCGGTTTTAAAGGGGGTTCATCCTTTTTTTTCTGCATTTTATAAGATAGAAAAATTAAATTTGGAACATCATCAACTGTGCCAAGTAATGATTTAGTGGTGGTCCCAGAAGGGGGAGGCCATAGCCGCCCCCTTGTTCCAGAAAAAGGTAGACAACAAAGATGCTGGTGGTAACCCTGAAGTCTTTGGAGAAAAACGATAAATTGCAGAATGTTCCTTTAAAGACATTCTAGAATCCTTCCACAATATTTTGGGACACAACAAACGCATGACGTACTTATCGCAAAAATCACCATATTGGAAATACAGACGTGAGAACAGTATTATAGAGTTTCTATTTATAAACAAGTTTTAGAGAAAATCATTTCGGACATAAAATCAAGGTTCAATAATTTCAATTTGTTTATATAGGATGATGTGGTCACAATATTATTAAAAAAGTTAGGGTTGGTTAAAAAAAAAGAATAATTGTCAGTGAAAAAATAAGAAATTAAACAAACATTAAGCTTTTTATATTACAAATTAAATTATTATTTTTTTTTTCAACTCGTAGGCTTGCTGATAGTTGAGACGGTAGTGTCTTGCATATTATTAGCTATAAAAATCGTATAAAGTAAGCTTGCCAATTCTTCATTTGTATTTAAACTGCTGCACTACCTTCTCAACTGTCCTGATAGTTGAGACGATAGTGTCTTGCATGTCATTAGCTATAAAAACGTATAAAGTAAACTTGCAAATTCTTAATTTGTATTTACACTGCTGCACTACCTTCTCAACTGTTAAGAAGCCTACAAGTTAAAAATAAAAACAAATAATTTAATTTAGAAGAAGCTAGATGTTTGTTTAATTTCCTATTTGTAAACATATATCATCCTCTTTAAAAATATTTAGTATTTTTATTTTGAAATTTCAAAACGCCATCAAATTAAGCGTAAATCAGTTACATGGTGTTATTAATTTTCCTTGAATTAATTGAGATCAAAATATTAATTTTTGGCCCATCATGGCCACCTAGATTAAAAAAATGCAACTTTAATTTTTTAACACCTGTCTAAAATTGACATATGGAGTATCGTCGGAGGCAGAATGTGTTCAGGAATCCAAAAATGAAAAAATATACAAAAAATATAAAAATTGAAAGTTAAGGGGGTTTCTGGTGAAACGGGAAGTCACGTGACAAGTCAAAAATCGTAAAATTTGACATTATCTTTTCTATCCTGAAAAATAAAAAAAACAGTGTGAGCCATTCCCGTGAAACACACGGTATAGAGGTACATTATTATCCACTGCTTTTCTAAAAATTGTCTTCGTATACTAGCTAACACCATACCATTTTCTAAATTTTGTCGTCATGATTTTGGTCTGCGACACGGACTACTTTTTGCGAGACTTTTTGCCTTCAATTTTTTCTTCCTCATATTATTATTAGTTTAAGAGTTCATCCAAGATGTCCTCATCAATCTACGATAGCACCACATCTCGAATGCCCCCAACATTTTTTGCACCTTGCCTTAGTCAGTGCCCATGCCTTTATGCCAGGCGCGTACCGCTGGGGGGGGGGGGGGTTTAGAGGTTGGTTGAGTTATGAGTAAAAAAATGGTATTGAATACCTGACCCATATTTCATAAAATAATTTATAAAAAAAACACGAAAAATATTCAAATTTCTATCACTAGTTTTAAAAATTTCGCCCGCGGCGCTTCAACGTCGTTGATTGTTACAATTTTAGATTTTTTTAAATTTTTGGTTAAACAACAAACAATTTTTCCTGCATCGCTATAACACATTGAGTATTACAATTTTGGTTTAATTTTAAGCAATTGATTTTTATAACAAATCTATAATTGAAATTAGATCCCATTAGAACCCTGTTGGCAGCTAACCCAACCTAGTTTTTTTTAAATATTTATATAAAAGCAAAACATTTGTTACAATTTAATGTCAAAACAGTTTTGTCAAGGGTATTTTAAACTTTTATTAAAAATTTTCGCCTACAGCGACTTATTACTATATTATCATTTTAGTTTAGCATCAATGTAGTTTAATTTATATAATTTTTTGTCAACGATATTTTTAAAAAAATTATAAAACAGGCAATTTTGAAATAATTTTCTTATAATTTTTGCCTATTAATCGAACCCAACACCTACAGCAAACCCTCCCCTTCCCTTTGAAATCGGCTGGATCTGCCTGTAAGAAACTTGTTAAAAAATATTTTCACTTAATTTTTAGTCATCCATACATAGCATGGAGGCTATTGGGTCGTCAAAAAATTGCATTTTCAACCACAAAAATTTAAAAAAAAATTGAAAAAATTTTTGAAAAAAAAATATTTTTTATTTTTTTTTCTTGAAAATGCAATTATCTCTCTTAATGTGAAAACCGCGTGCTACTGGCAAGAGGGTAGGAGGAGAGATTAAAATTGTAACGAACCGTAGCAGCTAGCGACACGCGGTTTTCACATTAAGATAGATAATTGCATTTTCAACGAAAAAAAATAAAAAATACTTTTTTTTTTTAAATTCCCTATAACACTCTTTGTTCCCGGAACGTCCCCTGTAGGTCCCGTAGATCGGTAATGTCGCCGAACCAAAAAGTCCGTGCTAGGAACTTTCCCAGCAGCGGTCTAGGGAATAAAATGTACGTTCTGTGAACATTCTTGGCAGCGGTTCCCGGACCGTTTCAAATAGAACGTTGAGGGAACGTCTGTTTTGCACTTTAAGATAAATCTCGCGCGCCGTTTTTGACCAAAGGTCAAAATAATTTTTGGTTATTCGTTTCGTTCGGCTAGTTTGTTATTACTCTTTATCTAACACATGACATTTGGTATCTCGTCTTCTCCTACTCATCTGCGGTAGAATCGTTCTTATATTCCCAATTTGGATCGATTTTTTGTTTATTTTTTGTTTTTTATTTGAAATTACAACTGTTTTCTTTTTGGTCCTATTGGGACTTCCCGGGAGATTTCTTACCAGACCGTGGAGGGAAGTAAAAAAACAGGTCCCAGTGACGTTTCAACAACGTCTATGTAACGTCCCAAGGGACGTCTCGGAACAAAGTTTTTGGAAACATCGCTAGTTCCCCGAACGTTTCCGGAACCTACGGTGACCAAACAGGTCGTTCCCGGAACGTACTCGTATTATTAGGGTTGGACGAAGAAAAATGTTTTAAATTAAATTTTTAGCACTGAAAATTTCCCACTCAACGAAGTGAAGACGATTTTATTCCATAGAAGCAGTGGTGTCCCATTGGCGGTTCAATTGAATAATTCAAAAACAATAGGGGAACGAGGGGCGAAACCGGGTAATGAGGCAAAACCGGGTAGTTAGCCAAAACCGGGTAGTTAGGCAAACTGGGTAGGGGACCCGGCGCGGCGGTGCCATCTATAAACCTTAGTCACCACTTGGCAGTTATTAGGCCACACGTGTTTTAGTAGGTATGATAGAAGTTTTTGCCTATTGTTTGTGTAGTGCGTTTCTGTGTACAAAATATTTTCCATTCTGCGTTATAATTGAAAATGTGTGAATCAATTTGTTTAAGAAAACACTAATGGCAAAAAAAACACTGAAGCCGAAAACGCTTTTAATTCCAACGTATGAAAAGTGTAAAATGCGTATTTTTTATATGGGTTGAGCATGTAAACAAGGAAAAAAACCAAAATAAAAAAATTGCCCTCTACGCCTAAAATATTTTCTGTAAAGTAAATGATCCATACCCATACAGTTTCGAGTATGGCAAATTTTTAAAAATTAGGTAGGAGTCTATTGCTTGAACTCTTGAACTGATGGGAGGGTAGAGGGAATGCGCCCCAGACAAAAATTTTTAAAAAATTATACTAAAATGCTATTTTTTACGTGTCTAAAATGTTGTTGACAAAGAAGAATTTTGATCCCTTAGGTTTTTTGTAAAATATTTTTGAAAAAGTAGATTGGGTTAGATGCCAATATGGGGTGGATTGCGGTGGTATACATATGGATTTGTTGCCAAAACATGAATGCGCCGCAGATGAAAATTTTAAGAAAAATTATATATACTAAGAATAACATTTATTACACGTTTTGAATGCTGATAAAAATTCCTTAGAATTTACCTAAAATTATAACAATTAATAACGTCATAGCACCGCAGGTAAAATTTTTAAAATTTAAGACATCACACCAAACACACGTCACAAACTGGAGTAATGGGTCAAAAAAGTGGGGGCTGGGATTAATTTATTTTAGATTGGGAACTGCTGCGATGGGTTAAATATTACGTGCGAAAACTGGGCACAAGTTTGTAGGTACTGATTGACTGTATGAAGATTTAAATGAGGCCCAATGCGACATTTCCATTAAAACACTTTAATTAAACTTGTAACTCAATACCCGGTTTTGCCCCTGGGGTGGGAGCAAAACCGTATTTGGCACTATTTTTTGTTACGCTCTTTTTTAACCATTTTTTTTTCATAATTTCATCAGTTTATTTTGTAGATAAGTCTTTGTAGTATTTTATTTAGATGTTAAATTATCGAGATAAATTGTTTTTACATTAGCTACCTGGTTCTGCCGCCTTCCCCCTTCCCCTACTCTTATCTGTTTGTAAGTATCTCTTAAGTTTTTATGCTGTTTATAGTTAGACCTTCTTCGCAACTATGAGTTACATTCTCTATTATTTTATTACTGTAGTATAGCTGTCAACAATAAATACAGCGGAGACAATATGCAATCTCTGTGGACAATCGGCTATCAACTTCATTCTATCAGGGCCGGATATGTAATTTATATCGGTCCCTGATTCTATACATTAATAAGGAAAACCATAAAGTTTGTTGCTTTATTGACTTTTATTACTACTTATCACATAATATGTAATGTCACAGATTCTAACAGCATTTTTTAAAAATATCAATATATATTGTTTACTCCGGCCTCAAAGATTCCATTTATTTGTACATTTTTATATCACGAAGAAAAAATTGTTGTCGAAAGTAATAAAAATACTAAAAAAAACTGAATGATGTATTGCACTTGTCCCAAAATGAGAACAAAAAGTACTGTATAAAAATAATTAAGCTCAGTTTTAAGAATATTATTCTTTTTAAGTGATTTTGTTTTAAAAGACATCTAAGTACAACTGTGCTGGATTGGGGCAGCAACTTGACTTTGGTATGATTTTGTCTTGTTAGTTGTCACCCAGGATAATCCGCCAGCTTTTATTTTTTTGTATAGATTACAAGTGTCATGTTTAGCATCCAGATCATCTATTTCTTCATATTGTTTTATTATTCACATATCTATCCATTCTTATTTCATGCACTGACTCTATCTTGGTGTTTATTTTCCTATTCACTTTACTGCACTGGGGTGCGTTCAGATTAAAGAGTCCGGACGAAGTCCGGCGCAGAGCGTTACCCAATAGAGGGTGCACTCCGAGTGTGCCCGGCAATTCGTCCAATCTGAACAGAAAAGACGCATTAGCATAAACTCACTCTTGAAATTTTGTATTTTGCCTTAATTTCTTTTTTAACTTTTGTCTTTATCTCCTAGTCTTTATCCCTTTTATTTCTGTGTGTCCCTCATAAATATCACAGACTTTACATTGCCGACCACCTCTTCTACATAGAATTACTTTCATGTGTTTATCTAGCACGAATTTTCCCATCTCATCAAGCACAAGTCTAAGTGAATCGCTGTTTATTTCTTGGCTTTTTAATGGCTTAAACACTGTCTCTCAAAAAGAAATAACAAAAAACCAACCTGTTTCAAGGTTAGGAATAATGGCTGTGATCAAACGCGCATGCGTGAAAAATTTTATCGACCAATTTTGCCGATCTGAACGAGAGTTTAAATTTTAACCGTGGCCAATATGAACGGCCAGGGCGCGCTCAGGCGCTACCCGATGTCTGATCTGAATGCAACCCAGAGCGCTCCTTTTTCACTCGCGTCTTTTATCGTTTAAATCCAGGTTTTCGTTGGTCATCCAAACTTTCTTTTTTTCTTTGGTTCACCCCTACATAAAAGTGCTGTGCTTGGCAATTTTGACGTCTGATGTCTTTCTTTATTTTTAGAAGTGTCATGGTTAGCATCTAGATGTTCTATTTCTTGAAATTTGTTGTATTATCCACATATCCATCCATTTTTGTTTCAATGACAGTATCTTGGTGTTTATTTTGCTATTCATTTTACTGTACTCAGCGCTGCTTTTTTTACTCGTTTCTTTTATCCATTAAATCCAGGGTTTGGTCTGTCATCCAAATTTTCTTTTTGGTTCACGTCTACATACAAGTGCTGCGCTTGGCGATTTTGAAATCTGTGCAGACTATTTCTTCAACTTTTTCGGTAGATTCAACTTTTTTAAGGTTTTTGTTGAGTTTGACTCTACACAGTAAAATATGAAATTTTTGATTCACTCAATGTTCATTGAGTTAAAAAATATCTTACTCAAAATAGAGTGAAAGTCATTCACAATAGTGTATGTTAACTCAGAATTGTGTAAAAAGTTTATGACGTTGACAAGTTCAAACATTGTGCCAATGGTGTTCACAAAAATTGAGTTCAAATGTCGAAAAATTTCCCTCAATATTTCGTGGAGTCGTTTTGACCAAAAATTTCGTTAAAACAAGTCCACGAGAAATAGAGTTAAATTTTTTGACATTTAAACTAAATTTGTGTGAACATAATTGACCCAATGTTTGAACTTGTCATAAACTTTTCACACAATCCTGAGTTACTTTACAGAGAGGCGTAGCTAGAAATCGACTCTGGGGGGGGGGTTTCATCAGTTAATAAAAAGCAAATACCTACCTATGGCAAATTTTTAAAACTTAGGTAGGTGCCTATTGCTTAAGCTCTTGAACGGCAGAGAGGGGAGAGGGGTGCTTTAATAGGTGTTGAGTTAGAGTATACGAAACAAAAATACTTATTTTTAAATGATTTTTTTCAAAATTAACGCTTAAATGCCCCGAAGGCAAAAATTTTGACAAAATTACACTAAAATGCTATTTTTTGCATTTTTCAAATGTTGTTAAAATAATAATAATAATAATAATAATAATAATAATAATAATAATAATAATAATAATAATAATAATAATAATAATAATAATAATAATAATAATAAATAATATTTAATATTGGTATTGCGAGGCGAAAATTTTGACAAAAAAAAAACAAAAAATTGTATAAAAATTTTGAGGTCTTTTGTAAAATATTTAAAAAAATTAGATTGGGTTAGATGTCAAGAAGGGATGGGTTGCGGTGGTATATATAGAGTTGTAGGTTGTAGCCAAATCATAAATGCGCTGCAAATGAAAATTTTAAGAAAAATTATACTAAGAATGCCATTTATTACGCTTTGAATGCTGGTGATAAAAATTTTTAAAATTTAAGACATCACACCAAACACACGTCACAAACCAAAGTTAAGGGTAAAAAAATTGGAGGAACTGTAGCTCTCCCTGTGGTCCTTGATTATGATTAATTTATTGTAGATTAGGGGGGGTTTAATCCCCAAACCCTCCCCACTGACTACGCCACTGCTTTACACCCGGTTCCCTCCTGCGACTTTTTCGTGGGTGCCGACTCACGCGTCACATGATGTCAATATGAAATGTTATGACAGTCATGTGACGCCTGCGCGGGCACGCACAAAAAAATCGTAGGTGGAAACCGGGATTAACACTATTTTGAGTGACTTTCACTCAATTCTCATATTATTTTCTTTGAGAGAATCAAAATTCCCATTTTTTTATTGTGTAAGTTTAGTTCTTACCATGATATCTTGAAGTTTGTTAACTCTGAGTTTGGGTTTATTATTTATAGGACGATATTTCTTAAGGGTAAGTTGTTTTTTTGTAATCTTAAATTTAATTCCTAAAATTATAAGTCAAATGAAGTACAAAAATAAACGCTATAATTTCAAATCATTTTGCCAAAATTAAACCATTATCCACAGCCAGCCACATGTTCTACAATCTTATTACAAACAGTAGAAACACTGATACATTGAAGCTACCCTCTCAAATATGTCAATACAACCCCTATTGGCGTAAAATAAATCGCTTATTATTTACACAGAGAAACAATACGCGATACAAAAGTGACAGCGCCGTATCTGATTTGACAAAGGGAGGATGAAAAGGGATTTACGCGGTAAACGATAGGGTGTAATATTTGGATAGGCAAATTTATAAAATGCAGTGGCGGAGAAAAAAGAAACTGTAAGGACATGCACGATTTTTATTTTTGTCTGATCGCTCTCTCGGTCTCGTGTTAACAGAAAACGTTTAGTATTTTTGGAGCACAATTTTTGGGGGTAAAAATAAGAGTTGAAATTATAAAGAGATTTTCTGTATCGCAAAAATTAATAAAGCAAAATCTAAACATTGGTATATTTAGACTTTACTAATAAAATAAGCAAACACGTGTTTCGTCATTTTTTTTTTAATTTGGCCAGGGGTTGAAGAGGGTTCAAATAACAAAGGTAGAGCTGAAAATTCGCATCTTGCTTATTCTTTAGAAAATTTAAACCGGGGTTTGAACCTATCTAATAAGTATTTTAATTCGCCACAATATGGGTTGTGGTGCATCAAACTAAAGGAAATGTGGTCTGAAATCTAAAACAGTGTAATTTAGGGTGGAGAGGGGGTTTGAAGTATCGTGTTAATCCGTCTAAATGAGATTTTAAATTAAACGGAATGCACTCTAGAATCTATACAACTACAGTCTAAAATGGTTGTGCGCATGCTTGCGAATGTTTCTATATTATTATAACATGGAGGGGAGTGAAGGAAATACCATCTAAGTCTCTTCGATTTCGTTCAAAATTACTATGTACGTGTTTTTGAATTTCAAATTTTCGATCAGATTTCGAAAATTATAATTTTTTTAAAACTTAGATAAACAACAAAACTCTTTTGGTTTTAATTGTGAAAATATATCCAAGAACCTCCAAAAGATTTCCAAGTATTTGCTGGAGAAGAACTGTACAATGTATAGTATTTTTAAATGGGGCAAATTGCATGTATGCTTTTTTTTTTAAGCCAAGTGTATCGAAGAAAAATTTAAATAGATCAAGGGATGGTATATATCCATCCCTGATAGATCACAAAAATACGGAAGTATTTGACCGATAATGTAAATAAATTAAAATTATTATTTCCCTTATACCTACAAGAGACGAATTAATTAAAGAAAGTTTTCAAAAAAACTTGCAAAATTTAATCGAGATATAGTATATACAGGGTGAAAATCCGGTGAGTATATATTTTTTTTGGTTTAAATAATGCTTTTAAAATGAAAATTTAGAAAGATAATAAAATAAAAAGGGTTTGAGAAATATTTTTGTTCTATATGTGATTTGAATTGAATTTGAATCACATTGCATTCCTGTGCACTCTTCTATTTTATTTATATTTCATTATTTTTTTTTTTCTGAAAGCGAAAATTGACAGGGCAGATTCAGCGTTCTAGTAAGGGGGGGGTGGGTCGCATAAGTGGCGTAAAGGTAAGCCGAGAAAAAAAAGACGCAAAAAAGCCAAAAATGTTACTTAAAAAATGGAATCAAATCACAAAATCAATTTTCCTCTTCTGTCTTCTCGCGAAAAGATTGATTGATTGATTCGTTTGTGAGTGTGTCAGTATGGCACTGTCCACTGCGACCACTATTGGGTCTATTGTGGCTCACTTTTAACATTTTTTTGTTGCTACAGAATATTCAGCCCCTTAAAGAGGCTCGCAACTTGCTTTGGTGAAGCATCATTCAGACCAGTCCGTCGATCTGTGGTTTACCGAAGATACGTTTACGCTGACGTGCAATGACCGGACATTCACACAGCACATGTCTGGCCGTCTCATCATACTCCATACAGAGCCTACATTCGGTGTCCTCACTTAGACTCATTCTAAAAAAACGATTTATTGCTTCCTCCACTTCCATGGGAACGTTTTTATGAACATGGAGTAGCGCCAATCCTGTTAGTACACTTCCCGACACATAAAACGCATACAGCAGAAGTTAGGCACATGTTTATATATTAAAAATTTTGCTTGCTTATTGTTACCGACTTTTGTAGGTTAATGCTTTTAGACAAATTTTGTTTAGGAGACTGAAAGAATTTTTACAGATATTTACTGGTTCTATAGTTTTAAGGTTGCTGTTACGAAATATAAAAAAAGATAAAACACTTTTAAAACAAAATTTTGGCAGAACTAGAAGAAGGTTGGCCCCTTCATCAAATAGCCGGTCAAAATGGACCAAACTGGAAGGATTTGGGTTAAGAAAGGTCAATACACATAAACAGGACAGTTTTATAAACGACAAAATATTAAAACACAAATAGAAATAAAAAACCTATCGATAAAAAAAATCGTCCCCACCTTTGCTCCAGAAAAAAGTAAACAACAACAACAAAGATGCTGGTGGTAATAACCCTGAAGAAGAAAAAAATGAAAAATTGTTCCTTTAAATACATTCTAGAATCCCTCTACAATATTTTGGGACAGTTTGACCTTCAATCCGTCAGACCAAGAATATACAAACGCATGATGAACTTACCGCGAAAACCATTGAAAATACAGAACAGTATTATAGAGTTTATATTTTAACATGAAGCCAAACTCAAGGCAGATGGGCATCTTATGTTTGAGATATACGATATAAAAGGTA
The DNA here is from genome assembly GCA_963921995.1 of Oxystoma pomonae. Classification (NCBI taxonomy): domain Eukaryota; kingdom Metazoa; phylum Arthropoda; class Insecta; order Coleoptera; family Brentidae; genus Oxystoma; species Oxystoma pomonae. Next base: position 69,995,102 of record OY998166.1, on the reverse strand, counting down.
ATGTTTCAAAAAAAGGCTTTTTAGACCTCAAAAAAAAAGTATTTAGCTATTAGGTTTTGTTTGTGGTTTGTTTGTTATCTATGTTTTTATAACTGAAAAAATTATACGTAGTTACTCAAGCGCAGATTTCAGAAGACTAGGGGAGTAGTTACCCCTCCCCCTTCCCTGGCTTTAAATTTTTAATGAAAACATTAGAAAATCAAAAGCAGGGCATAAATTGCGGCGCTATAACACCTTTGATATTTACGGTATTAGTTTGATCTTGTGTTAAAAATGGCATTTGTAGTGTCATTTTCTTAAAAATTTTCGCCTGCGGCGCTTTGAAACCATTGATATATTTACAATTTCAGTTCAATTTCAAATCAAAAAACGCATTTTTTAGAACAGTTAAAAATTTTCGCCTGCGGCGCTATAATACCGTTGATATTTACGATTTTAGTTTATTTCGACTCAAAAATTACAGTTTTAATGTAATTTTCTCAAAAATTTTCTTAAACATTTTTAAAATAAAAAATGTATGAAATAAACGCTTGTAGTTACTAAGTTTTGTTTGCATTTATATTGATATGTTCCTCATAAAAGCTATGCTTTTATTCTACTTTTTTTTTCGTAACAAAACCGCCCCCCCCCTTTTCAAATGGCTGGGACCGCCACTAAATATGGAGTCTAGAAGAGGAAGTTCGTTTTGGTTTTGTACGACGCCGTAAAATAACAGTGTTTTCAATTTGCACAAAAAATGTGCAATGGTTATCAATGTTACGTCAGTCTTTTTGACTCCAAAATATTTTTTACGTATGTTGTAAGAATATTACATGAAATTTCGGGAGGTGACTAGATATGATGTCCAGGTTAAAGTATTTTAGTTATTTAGTTATTAAAAAAAAGATGTGAACCACCCAGAGGGGGGGGGGTTATGACCTTCATGACCCCCCCCTCCTGGATCCGCCCTAAGAATATCTTATTTTATTCCACAAAATAACGAAAAAAGTAGTAAGTACATAAAATTCGGTTTGACTCCGGAATCAAACAGTAACCTCTAATTACGGAAAGTTGCTCTAATCTCTCAAAGATTAGCTATAAATTGGAGAATTACCAAAAGGGAGATGAAACAGTGGAGATGTAATAAAGGCGACTTTATCTTGACTCTTCTCGAACGAAGGGTGGCACATCGGGGTGAACAATAAGACTCTGATCCTCCCCTCAAATTAGGCGATTAGCTCCGGAGATCACCATTTAATAAGGTAACATCCACAACACACGACGCCGCTAATCTTCAAATTAAGTCGATTTCAGTGGCGGGTATTTTAATTTTAAAAAGCTGGGGTAATGCTTCCGCAGCAAAGACAACACGGTGATTTTGGTCAGGTTTTTGACCAGTCTGTTACGGTTACCTTTACCTTTATTTTGCGCTGGTGCGCTAGCGCTAGGTCAGTCTGTTACCTTTATTTAAGGTAACCACAGGCGCTAATTAGAGCCGAATAGCGACTACGTTTACCGATAAAAAGCCAACCAACCAAACTTGGTGCGATTCTGTGGTTGGGAAATTTTATTTTAGAAAGTTGGTTTTGTTTATTTTGTTTAAAAAAAATCGTTAATTTTTGATTTGTACTTTATTTTTATTTGTACTTTATTTTTATGTGATTAAGGCTAGGATTTATAATCGATCCTTAAGCCCTCATAAGGCTGAGTAGTCTTTAAGGTTGGAAATGCAAATGCTGAAGGAGACCTTAAGTTTGAGTAAAGGCCAAGGTAGCTCGGGAGCAACCTGAAGGAAGCCTTCACCGAGAAAATGAGGCCAGCTAAAAGTCATGGGCTAGACGTTTGGGGCTGGAACACTCATTTTTGTGGGTTATTCCAGCTATTTCATTGAATTACTTCAACACTTTTTTTTTTGATCTGGAACAGTTCTGGCTAAGGGAGCCTTCAAAACTGGTCAAAATTTGTTTTTTTTTTTTAAATTAAAATGCTAGCCTAGACCAACCATCTTGGTTTTACTAAATTACATAGCTGCCGCAAACCAGTTATTGGGTTGTGGCACATTAACCATGGGTAAACATTTTATGGACTGTTGCAAAACTGTTAGTTACAAACCAAACGTGAATTGTTTTAGCTACTTCGCGGGGCTGCTTAAACCTCTATTAAGGATTGTTCCAGCCCAACTATATGGTTTTATCAGATTTATTGCTTAAATTTGGCTCTTTTCAGTTCATTATCGTTTAAGCACCCGAAAGGTGCACATCTCTTTGCCCCGCACGGAGTTTGTTCTGTTCCGGGACCCGGTCGTTTGACGCGAAACCTTCGTTTGACGCCGTCGTCGGGCGGTAAGATCGCGAAAATTGCCTTTATTTCAAAGTTTTCCGCCGAAACTTCTTACAAATTTAGATTTTGTGGCGCGTTATAACACTGTGGGGAAAGTCTATTTCCAATAATTTCTTTAAAATATCTAGTTTTTGAGATATTCAAATTTCAATTTTTGGAAGCGATTATATCACAAACTAAAGAAGATACCCTAAGGAGAATTTAGAAATGGTTTTGTCTTTTGGAGATTACACACATACGCATAATATGCTGTTTATGCATTTTTGGTAATTTTCAATCAATTTATTAAAAAGTGTTGATACAAACGCTTTATTTAAAAAATTTTGTTATTTGTAATTGCTTTCATAAATTGAAATTTTAAGACTTTCGAAAACGAGATTTGCATAAAAGCAAACTTTATGAGAAAAAAATTAGGTTTCCCTCAGAAATGCCTCTCCAAAAAAAAAGCTTTTAATTTTTCTATTAAATTTTGTTTGTATTTTTGTTTTTTCAATATGTATAAGTTTCGGCCAACTGTGTCAGAAATAATAAAATTTTAATTGCAGCCCTAAAATATGTGCTGGTCCAGTCCAGCTAACTGGGCTAACCAACCCAGTCGACAGGGCACAAAAAATAAACTCTTTATTCCAGTCCCAAACCTGTGCTGTTGTAGCCCACCCAACTAGGCTGGACCACCATAATCGACAGGGTGCCAAAAAAATAAACTCCTCATTCCAGCCCCAAACTTATGCTGTTCCAGCCCACCCAACTGGGTTGTACCAACCCAATTGACGGGGCACCAAAAAACAAGGTCTTCATTCCAGCATAAATTTCAACCTGTTCCAGCCCAGCAGGTAGGGCTGTCCCAACTATAGCTATTGATATTCACAGTCCCTCATAGTGGGTTGCTGTAACCCATTAATTTGGATTAAAAAACTAACCCACGCATGTGGGTTGCTTTAAATCAAAAACTGTGGGTTGCGACAGTTAAAAAAATAGTTGGAGTAATTGAAACTGTGGGCTGTCCACTATTTTATCCGCGGCCCTGGGCTGATTTAACCCATATTTTGAGCTATGGCTACCATTTGATTTCTCAGTGTTACGTCGTGTTTTTCGGGTCAGGTTTTATGTGTTGTTGTTGGTGTGATTTTTGGAGAGTAGTTTTTCTGTGTTCTTTGTTGGTGAATAATGAACGAACTTCAAGATTTCTTGGACTACTTAGAGTATCAGGATATGGCAGTCGAAGAACGCCTCCCTCCATATCATCTAGTTTCATATTGTCTTAGAGTTTTCTTTATTGTTTTTGCAGAAAAACATGCTGTTTTAAGGCCACAAAAATGGCATAGATTTGACAACACTGCTTTGCTGTTTTTGGGCCAATCTTTACCGGCAGAATATGTTGAAATTTGGCAGGAATGTTTATTTTTGAATTCCTCACAACCGTATCCAGACAGTTTTTTGCTGGACTCTCTGATTTTCGAAATAAAATAAACGCGGATAACAATAGTCAAAAATCTTACCTGGCTTTTTCTTTAGCCCCGTCGATAATACAGAAATCTGTAACAGCAATTTTTGGATTTTTTTATTTTTTGGATAAAATACACCAAATTTTGAAAAATCCTTTGGATACGGTTGTAGATTTTTATAAATCCTATTATCTGATAACCAAAAACTTATGGTTTTTTTCTTTGTAAGTAATATTCTGCCGGAATTCTGAAAAGCCAAGGTCACGTAATTTAGTAGGCCTAAGGAAACTGAAGTGAGTTCGATTGGAGTATTGGAATTTAGGTTCCGCATAGCCACCGGCCACTTGTCTAATGAAACATTCGGCCAATAAATTAATACATGTCAAATGATAAAAATAATATGGAAATTGTTTTCTGTGAAGTAATGATTTTTCTTTTGATTCTTTTTAATTTCGAGACATTGCAATCCATGAAGCATGAAGCTGAGCATCAAAACCTTTTAAAGACGCAATAATAAATGTGTTCTTATCGTGTTCTGAACACTGCAGGATCTCACTCGAAATGGTATTAGTGAGGCCACCTATTGTTGATCTTTCAAAAAAATAGCAAAGCAGTGTTGTCAAATCTATGCCGTTTTTGTGGCCTTAATATTTGGTTATTTCTTCCCATACCCTTTGTTTCCTTTGAAGTGTTGTGGCATCTTTTTTTTTGGATTCCAATATGGAAAATTTTGCCACCATTGAACACAAGTACTCCTTTTCTTTATTGAAAAAACAAGTTCTGTTCTCCTTTCATTTTTCCATGGCTTATAGCTTTAAAAACTACAACATGCAATTTAAGAAAATCAGTAAAATCACACAAACTAAAAAATAACCCAACATTGTTGACAAACGCCACAGTTCACCACACAAAATCCTGTTTTGCCTCAAACCTGACAGCAGCCAACATGCGACGTTACCACATATCACGGTGAAACGGTCTCTAGAATAAACACGGTCTAGTAATTTTTTTGCTCCGCCCACCTGATGACGACACAAAGATATCAGCCTGCTTTAGGTATTGATTTTTTTGATGGGTGACATTTGGGGTTATATTATTTTTGCATAAATTTTTTAAATTAAAATTGTTTTTGTTCATCATTTCTTTTCTTCTGGCCCTAATTAAATACCCTGTGATATTACTTACATTATTTTCGTATAGGTAGCTGCATTTATGCATTTTTTTAGTAAAAGGACTCATCATTAAATAATGAAAAAACAAAAAAACAAGGCAGTCAAGGCACCTTATAGTTTTAAATTTGCAATCAATTTCCTTCTAACAAAATAATCACTCCTTCAAAAATGCCTGGCAAAAATCAAGTACAAAACAGGAAAAATAACACTACATAACCTAACTTCTGAACTACGAACACGAAATAACTTCAACTCATCCGATGAGTTTCTTAACAGATTCGATTACCAACTAATGATCTTAATTTATATTTGGTGAAAGATCAACGCATGCAGGACAAAAATAAATGATATTTACTTATACACAAAAAGTTATAATAAAAGGGGTCTTACATCAATAATTTAAACAAAAAGAAAGAAAAATCCGAAAAGTTAATTTAATTTGTCAAGCCTTCATAAAATTCTTAAATGTCGGACAAAAATCAGCTGCTATCTTTGTGTCGTCATCGGGTCGAAGAGTGGGGCAAAATTACTAAACCGTATCTAATCTACGGACCGTGATCACATTTTGCGGGACCTCAGAGTGTCCTTCAGCAAGTCTTTCTCGAGGAAGGCTTTTCAAAACGGACTCAATGAGGAGCCCTCAAGGAATCCTCACCGTAAGAAGGCCTTAAGGATCGACTATAAATTCCAGCGTAGTAGTAGTCTCGGGTTGATATGGTTAAACCCAAACGCAAAGATGTTATAATGAAGAAAGAAAAAACAACAAAAAAGGTAACTTTATGTTTATCGTCAAATGTTATTTTTGGGTACGTTCAAAACAGGGAAAATAGAAGAAATATGGAATGGATTTCACCAAGGAAAAAAATTTTGAACGAGAGGATGAGAGGCATAACGGTTAGGTAAAACTATATTCCCTGGGTAAATTTGATCTCTGGTCCGACTTCACGTATAACCCTACTTTTTTGTTTACTGTTTCTTTTGCGTTTTTTACCTTTTAAAGTTGAAATTTCTTGGTCTTTTTTTGAGTCTTTTCTCTAAAATATCTAATAAATTTCTCCATTTCAACTTCTAGAGTTGTCCTCTGCTTCGCGGATTGTATAGAAATTCCACAAAAAGTAGTATTATTACTACTGACTACTAGTATTATTATTATCCTAAAGGTTAATTTGTAGTTTAAATTCCTGCCTTTGTGTTAGAATAAACGAATTTTAATATATTGCTTTTATTTTTAATTCTAAACTAGTCAAAAATGGCTATAGTCAATTTCACTAGTGCCATTGTCATTGCCACCAAAAATGGGCTAAAGCATAGTAATATTTCCTACAAAAACTATTTATAGGGAAAATGTCGTTATTGTCACTTAGTGTGGTTACTATTACGGTTAAAAAATTACCAAAGTGTCGTAAAAATATAAAGTTATATACACGAAAGTATTATATTCCAGTATATAACTATATGCTATTATTAGAAACACAACTTTACAGTCCGAGGCCTACTTCACACTTACTTCATAGTTAATGTTTTTAATATTACTTTTACGAGGTAACGACTCTACTGATATTAATTTGATTGTAATTCAATAGCCTTTAATCAATACAAAACTACAAAGTTATGGAGTCTACACGCCCAAGCAACAATTTTCTGACCGACCCTGGCTTTGGTGTCGGGGAGTGGGAACACCCAATTTTTGATAGAATGGAATGAGCGATCACCGTTCAAGAATACGAAATGCGTTCGACGTGAGATCATTCGACACAAATCTATGTCGTTCCCTGCTTAAGAATTAGGGTCTTGAAAAAGAGATGACATTATCCTACAAGTATATGGGCGAAAGAGAAAGACTGGTGCTGTTTAAACAGTAATGTCTGATCCACAGCTTCACTTCTTGCCGCTCACTAAAAATACTTTTTGCTTTTGCTTCCAAGAAGTAGGATCTTTGAAGTGTCCTGACATATTTTAAAAAACTAAATTTTATTTCACAGTTCACCGACCATTTATTTAGAAAAATTGAATAAAAAGTAAGGTTATGGGGGCTGTCAACTGTCATCGGCGGAATGTTGGAGCGTTTTCCAGTCGCATGATAGGTTGATAGTAACCAATGGTCGTGGAAAGTGGTTCATTTGGGAATGTTTGACGACTGTAGTCAATTTACGTGTATTTTTTGGGATTCTCATAATATTCGCCATTTTTGATGCCGTCGTTTATGTTCGAAGTGGCCGCCATTGTTTATATTTACTAAACACTGCAAAAAATACTACAAATACCATTGAATGGCATTTTGGAGACGTTTTATGTTCCGGGTGAGATAAGTATTTGAGCATGGAATCCTAAAAAGAGGGCTAGCATCCATTTTTTTTACATTAAAAAGGCAACACTTCAAAAAAATTTGTACATAGGGATAGTCTTATATTTAAAAAAATCTAGTTTTGATTTTCTGATCTTTTGAATGTGTCGTGCGAGGAACTAAATCCTGTGTGCAAATAACAGCAAGCAAAAAACAAGAAATCCAAATAAAATTCACGTTATGCCAAATAACTATAGGAAATTAATAATAAATAAACATAAACAAGGGCGCGCGTGTTTTTTAATTCCTTTTCTAGGCATATTTGTCAGTAAACCGAATTGCGTTTTTAAATTTTGCTCCCATAGTGGCCATATAAATACTTACAATTTAATAAACGGTAATTATCAAATTATAATTTTTTGGTTGCCATTTTCTAAAGTGTATAAAAATAAGTTCATTTTAGTAACCGAAAATCCCAAAGTTTGAGATGGGCAACCTTTTGGGTAGTGAAACACCACCAAAAAATCAATAACAAAGAGGGCGCTAGTGTAGTCATTTTGGGTCGTATTTTACGACGTAACAAGAACGATTACTATTCCGACTCCAGTCACTGCACAACGACGTAAGGACTCAAAAATCATCCACCATTTTGGTGTAAATCCGGGTCGGCATTTTGGCTAAAACGACGTCGCATCATAACGTCGGGTCGCATTTAACAATGTCGCTACGCCGTTAAATTACTGCTTGGGCGGTCGCGTATCTATCACGCATCAGTAAGAAATAAATGTGCATATAGTGGAAAAACGTTGCCTACGAGCTATCGCTACTTTACTGACATCTGTGATAAAACGTCAACTGGATGCGCGACGCCCATGTTATTTACTTCTATTAAACTTGGAATTCAAAATCTAAAAATACCTCATTAAAAATCAATATTTATTTAATAATACATATTAATACTGGAAAGACATTTAATTTGGAAATCCTAACCTTAAATAATTCCGATTATTATCAACATTTAAGATAAAACTATTCTTTATTAAAACAAAGTTATGATTGTTTTCCACAAACCAAAACTACACTTTTTTGCACTCGACGCGCGTTTCGCTAACACCATTGTTTATCGTCTCCTGATGATGCTAACGTTGTTAGCGAAACGCGCGTCGAGTGCAAAAAAGTGTAGTTTTGGTTTGTAGAAAACAATCATAACTTTGATTTAGTGCAACCAAAGGTTCCAAATTCCCAACATAGTATTCTTTATTAAAAAATCAGCATTTTTAATCAGTAGGTTATGATATAGATAATTTTTTGGTTTTCTGTCATGTCTTCACATATTTTAGGGTGTGTGTCCTGATATAGTTTAGAAAGAGATCAACATATTTTTAATTAATAATGTGGGAAAGAGAAAACTCATAAAAACCCTACACAAAAAAAAAATTTGCACCAAGAATAATTTTGTGAAAATATTATCAACGAATTGTGCGAAAAAACTACATATTTTTTGATAATATTTTTGGAATTGGGTGCAATTTTGATATAAATTGTTCTTGGTGCAAATCTAAGAACAATTTATGTAAAAATTTTACACAGTTGTAAACAATAACTCCACACATTTTTCCCAGTGTATAAAGTCAGAAATACTACTTCATGTGGCAAACAGGACGTCGGTATAACGTGCCCGTTTACTACCCGCGACGACATAACTCCTATATCAAGAGTAATCATTACTGTCGCGATGTAGTGGTATAACGATCCCATCGCATTCCCAAAAACGGTGAATACCTCGAGTGTATAGTAGTAGTAAAACCGCCGCCGTGATATGACGCCACAACTCTATTAGGGATAAAGCGTAGAGACGGCCACTACGTCGTGACTGTTTTTGTTGCTTGGGAGCGTAAATCACTCAAAAAAAAAAATGTTAGAAAATTATTGCCATGAAAACAACAATAAAATACGCCATTTTGAAAAGCCGTTGTCAACCCCTTGTGACAAAGCATAAAAAAAGTGACGTTTCCCCAACCGTTATGCCTTTTTAGCTATGAAACTGTCAATTGCATCGTTACCCCTAAGTTTTTAAATTGGTCGGTTGGGATATTCATTCCCTATATGTTCTATTTTCCCTGGTTCAAAAGCACTGTTTTTAATCCTCTTGAAGTTACCTTTATTTAAGGTAAACTGTTTGGCCAAAATCACCCTAATAATAATAACACTGCCCAACAGACAAAATTTTGCATCAAATTTTTTTGTGCATTATTACTTTTCATACATTGAAAAAAAATCATTTTATTTTTTAATAAATTGTGTTTTAAAGAAAATATATTTGTTTTAAATATAATTTTATTAAGTTTAAAACCGTGAGAGTAATTTCTTTTAAATACATTTTTATATTATACTCAGAATACTTCCAGCTATTCGAATCTAAAATTAGATTTATTACAATTTTACAGTAAATATCATGTGTTTTAAAAGTAAATATACATATTTGACAAAATATTTTTAAAATTTAATACCAGCTTTTATTAAATTTAAAAAAATAATACATTAAAAAGTCTGTTTAATAGAATATATATTTTTAAATAAAACGAGAACCTGTTTAAACCTAAAATAATTTCAATACAATTTTTCAGTAAAATATAAAATATTACAAGTGAAAAACATATTTTAAAAATCAAGTTAGTGAAATTTGATATTTTAAAAAAGTGTGATACTTAAAAAATATCTTTATGGTCTACGGTAGTTTAGAGTAAGTGCGTAGAAAAAACTAACAGGTTAAGAACTTTTGAATTATTTGCAAAAACTCTTAAGGCGCATTTACACAGACAAACTTTCCTTTGATGTTGAAATGCCGACAAACATTTACACGAGCCTCTTGAGCAAAATGTTCAAAAAAAAGTTCGAGCAAAATCTCGTACAAAAAGAAATTTTGGAGAGAATGTTAAGCAAAATTTGTTTGAAGAAATGTTGGTATAGAAATTTCTTACAAATTTAAATTTTATAGTTTTATGGGAATTCATTGAACTTAACTGAAAATAGAAAGACTAAGTTTAAAACAAGGTATTTTTAATTAAGTGCTTTCCGACGGAAAAACAATTTGATGTCGAAATTCACATTTTACCTCATAAGCAACTTCGATTGACCTGATTTTTATAGGGGATATGCCAGTATACTTGTAACTTTTTTGGGGTTGTAAAAAAACGAGAATAAAAAATATTTGGCACTTATTTATTGCTGTTGGCTGTAAAATGTAATGATACAAATTTACGTTTAAAAGAATATCTCTTTATTTTACTTCCTAGTGTAAAACACAATACAATAATAATTAAGTCAAATTAAAAAAACCTACCTACATTCTATTAAATCTCAAATATATGAACAAAAGCACGTTCGGTCTAAATAATACCCGTTTATTAACCACTTTTACAATCCTACGATCCCGACCCTTGCCTAAAAAAATATTTTTTAGGCAAGGGTCGGTTTTTAGCAGTAATAGACTAGACTTCTGAATCGGAATTTTGCTCCTTTGCATATTGTTTGTTCAGTGTCAGTAATCGACCTTGATTATTACATTAAATTGACAGTAAATATCTATCTTCAGCATTTTCATAAACCTTTTGCTTTTTTAAGCAACCGTTGGGGCCTTAAACTAACTAGGTAAATCTGGTGTGAGGAATTAAAAAAAAAACAATAAAAGCTGAGGGTAAAGTAAAGTTACAAAAATATGTTTTTAAAAAAATCCTCTTCCCTCCTCATAAACGTGAGGCGCGGATTACCGCTTAAAAGTGCAATTTTTGAGTTTTTTGCCGATATTTGAAAAACTCAAAATTTTTTTGGAAAAGAAAAATTTTCCTGGGTGGTTTTTTGAATTTAGGAAAAAACCTTTGGAAATAAAAAAAACTCGCAAGAAAATCCCAAAAAAACGCCCGGGAAAAAAAATCCGGGAAAAACCCTAAGAAAAAAAATATTATAAGTAACCCTAATCCATGTGACAAAACTGATAGGCAAGAATAATGTTTCGCTTGCCGTCGGCTTTTTTTCACAAAAATTTAAAATAAACGTTGGTGTTCCATTTTTTTAAAGAATTGAAATCACTGATCACTGATGTGAAATTTTATTTATTCTCATCTTTAAAAATATGTTTCCAAAACAGATAGCAATAATTTGCTCAAAAATTTACCCGAACAAAATGTTCAAAGAAAAGCTCACAAAAATGTTCACGCAAAAAATTTTAGATCTTTTGCACGAGCTTTTGTTTGAGCATGTTCGTCTGTGTAATTGCGCCTTTAGAAAATTGGGAAATACCAAAACTTTTTGCGGAATTTCAAGGTAAGTTTTAAAACAGATCGACACACAAATATATTTTTTTTCTTATTTTTGCCTTTTATATAGAATTCTTTATACTGTTTAAAATTTACCACAGTCGTACCGTTCGACAACATCGACAGTGGTAAACTTCAGGGGTTAAAATGTGTGGTTTACCATTTTTGTATTGCGTAAGTTAGGTCAAAAATTTAAAGACATTTTACATAGGTAACACTAATTTTAGAAAATATAATTAAAATAATTCTCTATAGAGGAATTATATTGTTCTGTGAAAGTATTTTTTTAGGAAAAAATCTAACTCTGTCTTGGTTTTTTCTAATTTTATTTTATTTGTATTTAAAAAAAATTAACGATAGTTTGTAAACTTCGAAAGAGTTACGTTTTTTTCGTACTAAATTTGGTACTCTTTTCCAGGAAAGAAGAAGAATGTTTGGCTAAAAGAAAAAAATACAGGGAAACGCGTGAACGCGAAGAAAGAAAAACTTCAAATCGGGCAAAAACTAAATCAAGAGATGCTGGAAAGGGCTTGGACAGTAAAAATTTAATATTATATCTATATAATATCTAATTTTATTGTAATTGTACATTACTCTATAAAATATTGGATTTTTGTAATATATATTAACAAATAATACATTTTAAATATATTTGTTTTAATTCCATACAAAAGAAAACATTTTAAATTTGAAAATATTAATTTATTAAATCTTAATAAAATATATTTAATCTTAAAATAAAAGATAAAATGATTCTTTATTAGTTCATAAAATAAATTTTCAACTCTAAAATACGATGGGTTTTTATGTGTAACACACTGAATTTTAGCAGTTTATATTTTTGTAATATATTTTTATAATACTTTTTAAAATCTTGGATTTTTGTAACATATATTAATAAATAATTTATTAAATTTAAATATATTTATACTTATTTTTCAAATATTTTTTTTCCGTGTATATTTGAATAAAATGTTTTTGATTTTTGTAGCTCTTAAAGATATATAAAATATAAAAAGAATAGTCAGTATAAAGAGATAAAGCAAAATAAAGCAAAAACGATACCAATTTGAAAGAAATCACCACCAAGTAAGTAATGGCTAAAATAAGAAAAAACTTTGGGCGTTCAATTTCGTTATAAATATTTGGAAATCAGAATAAGAAAAGCACCCTTTAACGAAAAGTCCCCATCTATCCCAAAGCCTCTGTTTCTCTACAGAAGAGTATTTTTACGTTTTCTGAGAGAAAACCGAAATGTGTTCTTAAAAACATTGTTATCGATTTATATCGTTTAGGGGTTTATTACAGACAATTTTAAAAGCCCTATTGTTTTGGTTACACTAAAATGTGACAATATTATGAAAACATCTCGAACTTGAGCATTTTTTAAATTTAGTTGTTGTTTTACACTGTTTCTCTGTCAGAAATTCAAGCTATTATATTATATATACTTTTACTAGGTGCATTCAAATTTGTTTGAGCAAAAGGGGTTAATAATTAACAAAGTTTTTTATTTTCTTAAATAAAGATTAGTGACTTTAAGCGTAGATTGGCGGGCGGGGATTAAACCAATCGGGATATTTTTTTTTTTAATTCTCAAAATTGATTCTAGTTTAAATAGTTGTTTGGCAATGGAGGTCTTAGATACACTAGAAAGGAACTACGCGAAGAAGAACCGGGTAAAAGAAATTTTGGAAAAGTACTCTTTTAACTTTGACCGCTAATAACTGTTTTCCAGTACTTCGGCGACTTTAACTTGATACAGCGTAAATTAAAAAATAGACCATGATCAGTCCAATGATTTCAGTTTGACTGCAGTAGGATTTTTGAGAATGCCATATATGAGCGGTTGAAAAAGAAAAATAGATTCCAAGATGGCGGCGGGAGGGGCAATATGCCAATTTAGGGTTAAGGTCTCCATCGAAAACTCTTTCAAATGAGTAACGAAATAAAAAGTGTATCAGAAATTTTTGCGTTACACCTATAAAGTTTTCCTAACTGGACTAGGTTAGGTTTCTTATAAGTAGTGCAATGATGCACCCTCCACTTCGACCTAAAAGGTCTATTGTGGCTCATACCTGTTTTACAAGTCACTCAACCCAACTTCCCTGATATCCCTAAGTATCTTTTAAAGTGGAGTAAATTCGTAAAAAGAAACTGCAGAAAGGGTATATTTTTTATATTGTTCATAGTAATAACGTAGATAGAAAATACCTCCATCTACGGTAATAACTAATACCAGAAGCTAAAATTCCAGTCGGGGATCCCCCATTTTCCGGCCCCAGAAGTTAGGAAAAAAGTGTTTTCTACATTTTCAGAAAAAATCAAATCGGAATCAATTGGGTAAGTAATCCAAAAATTTTAAAAAAGTTGACATATGTCAGTTCAAAACAAAATGGCAACCAGATTTCAAAAATTTAGTTTTTCTTAAATTTTTTTAAACTTTTTAAGTGATTTATTGTGTCAAACTAAAAAAAAATTAGAGTTTATAAGCGGTTACAAAGATGGCATGTGATATGTCAAAAATAAAAGAGACCTTATTAACCTATAGACAACCTTAAAAAAAAAAGTTTTTTTAGTAGATGCTATCAGCGATGAGTTCGTCTCTGCTACAATTTTAAAAATGGCGGCCAAACTATCGAGAGAAAAAAGTAATTTTTGATGCGGTATTTATACTAACGTCATGCAATATATCAATTGGCACTAAATCGAGGACGCTTGTCTCAAAAATTTGAAAAAAAATGACACATGCAGTTTTGCACAACCTAAAGCAGTTTTAGGATGAGTTAAATTAGTTTTAAACTTTGTGTAAAAAAAACAAATTTCAATGTTTCAGTTAAAATGGCGGACGATTAAGTAAAAAAAAGTGTTTTTTTAATTTTTTCCTTGAGTTAAACACAGAGCACTTGGCAAAATATTGGGTTGCGCTAAGTAAGACATATCTATTCGAAAAATAAAAAAAGTGACATATGTCATTCACAAATCAAGATGGCGGCGACCAAAATAAACAGAGAACTTTATTTTTCTGTTCATTTACATTTTTTCACAAACAAAAGCAGTTTTAGAACGAATTTATACCCCAAAAGAAAATGTGGGGTTTTTTATGGGCCACCCTATAGTTTTCAAAAGGAATACATTTAAGTAAGATAAACAAAAAACACTTGGCAAAATTGGACACGTTGGTCAAATCACGCTTTTCTCTGAAGAAGAGCAATTGAATTGGGTTTTCCCAACAGAATAATATTGTAATATGGAAATAAGATTCAAAAATATTGTTTTTTCTTTAACACAGTTCATATTATCAGATATAAAAGTTTTTATCAAGTATCCAGTACCTACGCATCCGCGGAATATTTAGTGTGTGTTTGTTTACGTACGAAAAAGACGAAAAAAAAACACTTTTTTTTTTCTTAATTGTGCGCTAGCCCTATTTTTTTTAACTGAGGTATTAATTTTTTTTTGGCAGAAAAAATTAAAATTAATTTAGCTTATCCTAAAACTACTTTTGTTTGTGAAAAAATGTAAACGGGCAGAAAAATAATTTTGTTTTTTTATTTTAATCCCACAGTCATTTTGGCACTTGGAGCATCTTGTTTTTTTTTTTTTAAATATGTATTTTTAATTTGGTAAAACCTAATATTTTATCATGTGTTTTTTAAGAAAAAAAAACACTATTTTTTACTTAATCGTCCGCCATTTTAACTTTAACAAACAAACAAAAATTTAAAGCTAATATAGCTAAAACTATTTTTGTTTGTAAAAAAAATGTAAACAGTAAAGCATGGCTTTTTTGGTTACCGATGCAAAAAAACTTTTTTTTTGATCAGGGGTGCAAATAAAGATTTCTGTCCGTTTTTTACCCAAAGTTAAAGAGAAATAGCGAAAATTAGTAATATTGAAAAAGTCTAATTATTCTTGCCTAAGAATTAAGCCATTTCCACCAGTTTTCACCAATTATTTATGAAAAAATAATTTAAAAATATCGTCAAAATATCAAATTGTCATAGATTAAAATGTCGCAACAATGAACGTCACCGAGTAAAAAGACACATCGCTATGGAAACGATTGTTATTTCATTTACCAGCCGCCTTGATTTATAGTGTAAAAATGGTGTGTTGGGAGAAGTTCTCTTCGTTCGAGCAACACCGTTCTCAATTAAAAAGCCATTAACTCATTTTCGTTTTAGTATCCTTTGGCCTATGATCGGTGCCATATTGACGCCAAACTGACAGAAAATCCATGTTTTACTTGTCAATTTGGATATAAAAATGGCAGCCACAGTAGGCTAAAGGGCACTGAGGTGGTAGGAGTTAACAGGCTTTTTAGTTGAGAATGGTGTTGGTTCGAGAAAAAATTAAAAAAACAATATTTCGATTATTTATCATGAGATCATACTTTTTTGACTTCAATAAAATTGTATTTATTAGGTCGGATATATAAAAAAAGCGTTGGTTTAAATAACGATCGCAGCGATTTATTTAAAAACGCGAGTAAAAAAAAGCACAGCTTAGCCGCGAGTTGTTAACACTATTTTTTTTAATACCAGAAATCCAAGAAAAACAGGAAAATACTTTTAAAAATCTCGAAAAAAGAGCACTTCTCGCAACACACCATTTTTACACTATAAATCAAGGCGGCTGGTAAATGAAATAACAATGGTGGTTTCCATGGCGATGTGCCTTTTTATTTTTGAGTGATTTTTTCGTAAATACTTGGTGAAAACTGGCGGAAATGGCTTAATTTTTAGGCAAGAATAATTAGATTTTTTCAATATTACTATTTTCCGCTATTTCCCTTTAATTTTAGGTAAAAAACAAACAGAAATCTTTTTTTGCACCCGTGATAGAAAAAAAGTTTTTTTGCATCGGTAACCAAAAAAGCAATGCTTTAGAAACGATTCGATTTTCCGCACTTGTTAGGAAAATAGCTATTTTTCTCGATAGTTTGGCCGTCATTTTGAATATTAAATGTCAAATCAAATGTTTTTTTTTTGTAATTGTAGCAGAGACGAACTCATCGCTGATAGCATCTACTAAAAATTTTTTTTTTATGTTGTGTATAGGTTAATAAGGTCTCTTTTTTGCTCCGTTATTACCTATAAGCTGAGTAAAGCCAAATAGAGTTTGTTTATATTTTTTATTTATGACTCTGACAAGAAATTTTTTGAGAAAGAAGTTTCAGACAGATTTAAAAAAAATCAAATTTTTCTGCTCCGTTATATATCATTCTGCTTCGTTATCAGTTTTAGGTAATAGTGAATTTAGTTTGTCTTAAAAATTACGACCACATTGTTTGTATACATTGTGCTGTGGACAAAAAAACATTAAAAACTTCCTCATGTGTTTGTGTTGTTTGTCAAAGTCCCTCAAATAAGTCCCGATTAATTTTTGAAGAAAAAATGACCTGAAATTCAAAAGTACCTTATAC
Organism: Oxystoma pomonae; assembly: GCA_963921995.1. NCBI lineage: Eukaryota > Metazoa > Arthropoda > Insecta > Coleoptera > Brentidae > Oxystoma > Oxystoma pomonae. Next base: position 69,978,138 of record OY998166.1, on the reverse strand, counting down.
TTCACAACAACAGAAATGATTGAGCACAATAATAATCAAAAACTAATGTCAACATTTTTAAGAAAAAAACCTGTTTTGTTTTTAATTTTTCCTTGTATTAAAAAAGCGGTCTATTCTTTTCGAAAGTTTTAATATTTTGTGAAATTTCACCTGTAGTAGTAGTTTTTAAAGCTAACAACTATAATTGTTTTTTTTTGACAAGCGTTGGGTTAAATAACGATTGCAGCGAGTGATTTAAAAGCGTGAGTAAAAACACACAGTTAAGTCGCTAGAGTTGTAAAATAGTAGTTTTCACAACTAGTGGCTACAATAGTGCTTTTCTTGCAAGCGTTGGTTTAAATAACAAGCGCAGCGAGGTATTTAAAAACGCGAGTAAAAAAGCACATTTTATTCGCGAGTTGTTAACACTATTTTTTTTAATATCTTTATACGCCCTTTGGAAATTGCTTCCAGTTTTTCATATTTGTATTATTTTTAATATGTGATCCAACCTTTCAATAAAGACTATTTATTATTATTATTATTATCAAAAAATCCAAGAAAAACAAGAAAATACTTTTAAAAATCTCGAGCGAAGAGCAGAGCACTTCTCGCAACTATACTATAAATGAAATAACTATGGTTTCCATAGCGATGTGCCTTTTTACTCGGTGACGTTCATTGTTGCGACATTTTAATATTTGACAGTTTGATATTTTGACGATGTTTTTAAATTTTTTCGTAAATACTTGGTGAAAATTGGCGGAAATGGCTTAATTTCTAGGCAAGAATAATTAGATTTTTTTCAGTATTACTACTTAAAAAAGGTCAGAAATCTTTTTTGCACCCGTGATAAAAAAAAGTTTTTTTTGCATCGGTAGGTAACCAAAAAAGTCATGCTTTAGTTTTCTGCAGACACAGTTACTAAAATCATGTTTTTGATGAAGGTATAAAAAAAACTATTTTTCATGCCTTACCAAAAAATCCTTGTAACCAAGAAAATACACAACAACCATTGACAGTTCAACATTTTTATATTAAAAATCAAGGGAGGCTGATCAATGGATGACGGCTAATGTTATTTGCCGACAGTTAAAAGTGTTTTTGGCGAAGGTAGGTATAAAAAACAACATATACCTGGACTTATGAGCCGTTTACCCAAATCTAGTTTTCTAATTTCAGCTAGAGTGTTTCTATTGCATAGGACCTAAATTTACAGAGGTCTCGAACTCGAATAACGATAAGTCCTGTTGTTATTTGCCGACAGTTAAATCGTGTGTTTGGTGAAGATAAAAAACAACATATACCTAGACTTATGATCCGTTTACCCAAATCTAGTTTTCTAATTTCAGCTAGAGTGTTTCTATTGCATAGAACCTAAATATACAGAGGTCTCATATATATATATATATATATATCTCTCGAACTCGAATAACAATAAGTCCTGGCAATTTCCAATATGAATCCAGACAAACAAAAACCTTATCCTGGTGGATGTTAGTCCAAATCTTGAAAAGCACGCTACTTTATGTTACTGTTATTGCCAGCAACTGTTCCGTCAAAAACAGGGTAGAGTGGCGGCACGCTCGAATCTGCATCAAAAGCACCGATAGTCCAGAAGAGTTTACCAAACTATATTTGTGCGTGATAATCTGGAGATCTAAAGAAAATTGCCAACACATACACTAGTGGAACCAGACAGATCAAATGAAAGTTGATGGCCAACTGTCCCGAGAGGCCCGAACACATATCTATTAGCTGAAATATATGCCCTTCCAATGCTTTCAGCATGCATGAAGTTGTAAGCATTCCCTCTACTTTCTCTCTTATTTATCTCCCTTTCTCTCTCTATTTTCTCGTTTGTCTTATTAACGCTGTTCTGTACATGCGCGCGCCAGCGTCATCGGCTAAGACCCGAAGCCACGAAGGCAGTCGATCGTGGTTGTTTGACAGAAAAACGTCGGTAGTTGTCAAATAATTTTTTGTTAAAATCTTTTTTAAAATTTTTGTTTTTTCTTTTTAATATCGAAGAATTCCGAAAAATTGCGGCACTTCACTATTTAGTGTAGAGGCAGGAGTTATGTGACTATGTGGGATGATAGCTCTTGAGTCATAGAATCAAGTGTTACCGGGTGCTTTGTTCGCATAAGTGTAGAAGAAGTTGATACGACGTCATATTTCAAGATTGCAGCAAAAAAAAAGATATAACTTTCGCAACAGGGGCATGATTATACTCGATTCCATATAATTCAAGAACGAGGATTCCAAAAAATTCACTTTCAAGGTCCAATCTTAAATGACCTTGAAAATCGCAAAAAACTAGATTTTTGCCACTTTCGCTTCAAAAAATCTTAATAATTCGAGGTTTTGTCAGTCCAACTCCAACTGTACCTCAAACTATTAGACATATATGCCAATTTTGATCCTTAGAATTTGATGCAGTTTGAAGCTTCATGACCTTGAAAAATACCCCAGTAAAATTAATACATCGCAAAAATAACATAATAAAGGGCGCTATTCATCAACTATTAAAGCGAAAAGGACCAAAAGACACAAAAGAAGAGAAAGTCCAACAATATTGTTTAACAAAAAATTGGTTCAGCTATTACGCGTTTCTATATGGCGGCTGATATATCAAAATGGCGGTCTATACCCACATTTTATTTTATCCAATTTCGTAACAAAGCAAAAATGACATCAATTCTTGTTGAATTGTCATCGCTTACTACGAAAAAAAAGTTTAGTTGATGCATGACCTTTATTGACTTTGAAAATACCATGTACAAGTTAAAAACCAGCTTCTTGTGATGTTTTTGCAATTTACCACTACGCAAGCGCTAGAGATGAAGTTAACATCTTAGCCAAAAGCAAACACCTCATTTTAAACCTCCCTACCATTTTTTTTATATGTCTTTCCAGATGTTTATGCTATACACCGGTAAAAATGATCTATATGACTGTTGTTTTTATTAAGTTTCGGAACTTCTACAGGGATGCGGTAGTACATGAATGTAACTAAATAGCTGTTAAATCCTCATTCTTGAATGTTATTATGAATGTTAATAAACAATAAACATAATCAGAATTTTTCATGTTTTTTCGACAGCCATTTTGGAAAATGGCATCTAAAACCACTGGTCTAGTATATGTTAATATATATCTAACTTCTGCTAACTCTCTTACAGGTAATTTAAATGAGTTTGTTGGCTAGACAAGTGAGTAGAACATAAAATTCACAGTTCCGAAACTTAATAAAAACGACAGGCATATAGGTAAGGAGGTTTAAAATTAAGTGTTTATTTATGGCTAGGATGTTAATTTCATCTCCGGCACTTAAAGTTTTTGCGTAGTGGTAAATTAGAAAAAAACATCACAAAAAGCTGGGTTTTCACTTGTACATGTTATTTTCAAGATCAAACAAGGTCATGCATCAACTAAACTTTTTTTTTCATAGTAAGCGGCGATAAGTCAACAAGAATTCATGGTCACCTTGTCGTTTTTGCTTTTTTACAAAATCGTTTTGGGTTTTTACTTGTACATGTTATTTTCAAGATCAAACAAGGTCATGCATCAACTAAACTTTTTTTTTCATAGTAAGCGGCGATAAGTCAACAAGAATTCATGGTCGTTTTTGCTTTTTTACAAAATTGGATAAAATAAAATGTGGTTATAGGTCGCCATTTCGATATATCAGTCGCCACATTGAAACGTCTCATAGCTGAACCAAATCTTTTTTAACAATATCGTTAGACTTGATTTTCTTATCTTTATTATCAAATTTGGTTCTCTTCGCTTTAGTTTTTGATGAATAGCGCCCTTTAGTATATTATTTTTGCAATATGTTAATTTTACTGGGGTATTTTTCAAGTTCATGAAGCTTCAAACTGAATCAAACTCTAAGGATCGAATTTGGCATATGTGCCTAATAGTTTGAGGTAGATTTAAAGTTGGACTGACAAAACCTCGAATTGTTAAGATAAAAATGTTGTTTTTTGCAATTTTCAAGGTCATTTAAGGTCAGATGAACTTTGAAGTAAATTTTTTGGAATCCTCGTTTTCGAATTATTTGAAATCGAGTATAGTCATGCCGCGGTTGCGAAAGTTGTATTTTTTTTATGATTTTTGGCCGCCATCTTGAAAGATGCGAACTAAACACCCAGTAACACTCGATTGTCAGACTAAAGAGTTATTAATCCCACATAGTCACAAAACTCCTTCATTCAATTGGCCGGGCTTAAAAATACATCTTCTCAGTTTAATATTTTACACACAAACATCCGAGGGCTAACCACGAATTTCAGTAAGCTTGAAGTTCAGCTGTCCAGCTTTGATAATCTATTATTTGACGTGATAGTGTTAACTGAAACTGGCAAATTACATAATAGTCATCTTTTTGACATTCCAGTCCAGGGTACTCTAAAATGTATAGTGAGGGCATCTTTAATCAGAGAGATGGTGTTATGGTTAATATCAGAGAGAACTATAGTTGCACACATTAAAAAATAGTGATTGCCGAAAATACTGCAGTTAGGACTGAACTCTCATTTGAGAACAAAAAAAATAGGAGTGACCTCTATTTATCAACTCTGAGTTAAATCAATATTTAACGCAGAAGTGTAAACTGGATACAGAAATAATTTTAGGTGACATAAACATCAACATATTAACAAATAATCCGGTTTCCCAAGAGTATCTTGATATGCTATACATCTCAGGTTTTAAATCTACAATAAACAAATACACTAGAGTAGATAGCAACAAAAAAAGTTGTATAGATCACATTTTTATAAAAACCAACCACATAATATTAAATGACATTACACCAATAATAATGCATTCAAAAATTAGTGACCACTACCCAACTATATTAAGTCTGCCTAAAAAAAGTCAAGTTACCGATCAAATCAAAAAATCACAAAACAGATTTCCAAAAACTAACCAATCTTTTAACCAATACTTCCTTCCAAAGTATTTATTTAGCAACGAACGTCAATTATATGTCAGAATATATAACCCAGTTTCTGAAAAATTGCATGGAACAAAGCACCAAAATATTTGAATACAATTTACGGCTCAAAAAACCCTGGATAACTGCTGGGTTAATACAATCAATAAAGCAAAGGGACCATCTTTACCAAATATACCGAAGAACGCATACACAAATTGGTTTTAATAACTACAAGAGGTACAGAAACCAAATATAAGATAAGCAAAAAAAGCACTTTTATAGAGCAAGACTACTGAATGCACAAAATGACTCTAAAACTGTATGGAAAACTATCAATGAGTATACTAACAAAAAACAAACACGTCATGACACCATAACAACAATAATAAACAACAATAATACTATAAAAGATCAGCAACAAATCACAGATACATTTAATAATCACTACTCGACACTTGAGAAAAAAATGGTTACAGATATTAAAAACAAAAGCACACAAAATAGGCATAATTTTTAATTTCCGCAGAAACGTAACCCATTTAGTCTTTTTTTAACTCCAGTATCAGAACAAGAACTTAGCACCGCTATTATGACATTAAAAAATTATTCAGCGCCAGGCTATGATGGAATCACAACAGCAATTTTCAAACATTCCATCAACTTTTTGATAAAACCTCTAGCTTGCCTGATAAATAAAATATTCGAAACGGGAATCTGTCCAGATATTTTTAAAATAGGAATCATAAAACCGATTTTTAAAAATGGAGAAAAAACTCAAGTCGCGAACTACCGGCCTATAAGTTTGACCACCACAATGACAAAGATATTCGAAAAAACTCTTAAGACTAGAGTTATGCGATTGTTAGAACTTCATGACTTATTAAACTCGCGGCAATATGGCTTTCTAAATAAAACGAGCACAACAGATGCAATAGCGGACTTAACAAAACGGATATACGACACATAGACTTGGCAAAAGCTTTCGATACTGTAAGCCATCGAAGGCTTTTGTCAAGGCTAGAACAAATTGGAATAAGAGGATTGGCCCTTGATTTTATTAAATCGTACCTAACTGACAGACAGAAAATGGTACAAATTGAAACGGGGGACAGTTCTAGGACCTTTGTTGTTCATAATATACATTAACCAACTTCTAGAACTAAGCTGTAAAAGTGTTATCATATCTTACTGTGACGACACAGTATTATTCATAGAGGCTAAAACTTGGAAAGAAGTCGAACAAATAGCAAATTCAGATCTACAAAAAGTGGTTGCGTGGATGGACGAAAACCTGCTCACATTAAATTTACAAAAAAATGTATATTTACCTTTCACTATTACATGAAAAAATCTTCCGACGCATTCGATACAGGTTGACCTCAATTTTAGACAAAACAAAACATGGATAATCCCTATCTCCTCTACTTCAAAATATCTTTAAAATGGCGTGCTCACACAGATATTTTCACAAAAAAATTAAGATCGCTCATGTACGTTTTCAAAAAAGCAAAACAAATCCTTAGCATAAAATATCTTAAAGCTTTATACTTCTCTTTGGTACAATCCATAATAGAGTACGGAATTATCGGGTGAGTAGGTACTTATCCCGAACACATAAACTCTGTAGAGATAGCACAGAAAAGAATAATCAAACTCTTATTTGGTCTTGAGACTCGTTTTCCCTCAAATGAATTTTTCCCTTATTCACAACTTCTGACAATACGACAAACGATTTACAAATTATCAATATGCCAACTACAAAAAAATAACTCTATATCAATGCTGTCAGAACATCACGAACACAATACCAGGTTTCAAGCAAATCTAAACGTTGTGACCAACAGACAAAACAGAGTTTTAGGACAGCAGAGCTTCACTTATATTGACCAAACAGTTTTCAATAGAATACCAATAGAACTCAAAACCAGAGTTAATCAAAAAGCCTTCAGAAAAAATCTGTGCAAATGGTTTATTTCGACTAATTTTTCCATTTCAAACTAACAATTTAAAAATATACATTTGTTTGCGTGTTTTTTTTTTAATTGGCAAAGATATGTATAGATAATATAATATTTGGCAAAGATATGTATAGATAATATAATATTTATTTTTTTTATAATTAATATTCTACTTTATTTTGTAATAGTTTAGTTACTTTTTCTTTTTTTTTGCTCACATTAGGTGATATAGGTAAACAAAAACATCATGTGTAACTCAAAGCTTTTTTTTACTAGGTATGTAGAAAGAACTTTTGAATTTGACAGAGAAGGACATTATAGCCCTTAAGTAAAATCAGAAGTTTTTGGTTACAAAAACAACATATTATCACTGTATTGTAAATATTTGGAAATAAATAAATTCAAATTCAAATTCAAAATCCCACGGACTTACACATGCCCCTTCACTAATTAAACAAACATTCGATTTTTTCCAAGACTCCTCTTTTTTTTTGCTGGCGATTGATCCTGAATCTTTGCAGTCTAGTATGTATACTTTTAAACGTTTTTGCCAGAGGAATTAAAATCTTTTTCTCTTTTTAAAAAAAGTTTGGAGCACGCTTTTCTGGCAATTTTTTTTTTACTAAAAACGTCCAAACAACTGAAAGAACACGGAAAAACCCCCACTCAAAATTTCGTAAAATTATTTTCAAACGTCAAATGTGATATTTTAGCAAAGTGTTATTCGACTTTGCGCAATTATAAGAAAATGGTTATCAAGTTCAATACCTAGATGGCACTAAATTCCAGAGTGATCTTATTCTGGTTTAAACTTGGGTTACAATGAAAACAAACTTGAAAACTCGGTTTGTAGAAAATCTAAGTTTAAGTTAAACTAAGTTTAAACCACTATTGAACAACCTGACCTATTAGATTCAAACACTAGCTTTCTGCTGGACTATCAAGAGCACCAACCATAAAACCGAAATCGAATCAGCATTGAGTAATGGCCGAAGATATTTGTTTTGCATTGCGGTGTGCGGTCAAGATGACTACGTATAAGCCCCGTATAATTTTCTCGTATCGTTCATACATATAGGGTCGGGCCCAGAGCAGCACAACAGTCCGTCGTTACGAGGGTCTGTCTTATCTCGGCCGGAACATCTCCGGAATTGTCTATAACTGGCACATGAGCGGAATGGATTATGGCGATCCGAGGCAGAGGTCTGCCAAAATGCGAGAGGGCGGTTTTATAAATCGTTGGAATCATCCTAACAACGTATCATTAGTTTTTATTGACAAGAAGCTGTCGGCCCATCTGTGACCTTTCGGTTTTTATGGAAAGAAGAGGGTACCTTATTCCTACAGACGTATAAGGAAAGTAAAAACAAATTTTTAGAAACTGAACTATAACATCCCCTATTTAAATACTGGGCTGCGTTTAGAAAGCTTACACCATGGTGTGAGTGCCCGCACTCGGTGTGACCGCAAGTTTACACCTATAATGTGTCATTCTTGTCTAATTTCAGCTAATTTACAAAAACAAAACAAGGAGATGTTGGGATAAATGATAAAATAGGCTTTTTGTTTCATCTTATTTTCGAAAGTTGGGTTGGTTTCTGGGGTTGCTTTTCTTATGTGACATGATTTAATGAGAAATGACCCAAAAAATATATTTTTTTTGCGCTACAAGTGGGTAGAAAAATGTAAAAATAGGCTTTTTGTCTTAGGCTACTAGTGAGCAGAAGAATGTTGCATAGTCTTTAAAACCGTCCCCACCATTTTTTTATTTCTTAATGGATCATTTAAATATGAGGTCATTGAAAACCTACATAAAAACATCCCAAAATTTTGAAAATTATCAAATATCAGCAAGAACTTTTTGAGACCTCCTATAAATAAAGTATACCTATATACTAGACTAATAAGACATCACATTAAAAATAAAAATAAAAAAAAGTCACGTTCTTTTTCCTATACTTGTTAGGTATAGTCCAATTTTTTGATGAGCGGACTGACGTCATTTTTACCTCTGAAAACCTATTTCTTTGTTGTTAACAGTTCGCATGTCAAATAATGTGTTGTTGTCATTTTGAAGTAACAGTTGAAACAAACAACGACATGACTTTTTCTTTACCTATTTGTTGTCGCTGTCTAAAACAATGTATCAAAAGAGATCCAAAGAAATGACCTCAATCCGCTCATCAAAAAATTAGACTATATTGGCTTAAAAACGACTCTAGAAAAAAAAAATCGTCGTTAAAAATTATCCAAATTTCACCATATTATAAACCCCATTTAAGCACACCAACCATCGCCCAAGTCGAAACTGGGGTGACGGTGTGGTGTGATAAGCTCACTAAAATAGACATAAATATATATGCAATTTTGACCCTTATTGCTGTATGTTAGTGGCCTTGCTAATGACGCTATAAACGCACCAGTGGACACACCACCTTTCCTGAACGACGAAAATGAGACGGACCGGTCATTTTTATATTTCTGAACAGCGATACACCACGCACCGGTGCGTTTTTTACACAGGTATGGGCATTCTGAACGCAGCCTTGTTTCACCACACCTACCCATAGGGTTTAAAACTATTAGGCACTTTGAGCATTTTCAAATTTTTCCCTTATCCGTATCTGTATTGAACTGCGCAAGTGCAGACCCAATACGGGCAAGTCGTTACCTTACGCTGAACGTATCTTTACGACCACTGTTCCGTGTACGTATACTTAACATATCCCGACCCAAATCAGTATTCAGTGGTTTTATAACTCTATTTTCTTTTCGAAAAAAGCGCCACAGTTGAGGTAAAAGGTATTAGACACTTGTTCCACAAATAGAGAGTGCTTAATAGCAATCGTTCCAAGTAACAATTTTTAGTTGCCTTAGTTACCATACTAAAATTAACATCGCATAAACTACAAAAACTAGTCATTTGTGCAACGGCCGCTATAATGGACGGGAAAACGACGCCACACCGTTGTTATTAACTAGGGTAAATTTGGCAACCCTCTAACAACGTTTATTTTTACTGGAATATTGTGGGGTTTTCAACGACAATAACGAACGACGGATCAACGCGTCAAAACGTTGATAATTAACTAAAGTGAATTATTTTATGTTCTTTCAACGTTTCTCTTTACGAGACAATAGTGGCCAACTAATCAATTCAGTTGCGGCCAATTTTAAAATATAACTGTTGACAACTATAGAAGACACCTCCTTAGTCGCAAAACGGTTCGGTTTTTAGTAAATCAAGGAATGATTATTGCCGCCATCCTGTTTTCTTTTCCTGGTTTGCGCCGCTACGCCATTTTTTTAGTTAGTTTTACTAAGTTTTAGGTATTATTTTAGACTGGCTACAGTTTAAAATAGGTTTAAAGCATTTTTAATATTTTCAGTACCTATTTAAATAAAAAAATAATTTAGAAAAAAAATAAGAAGGATTGAAGTCCCGCTTATTTTTTAAAGCTAAGATATACATTTTTTACGGAAAACTAAGTTGCGTTGGTAAATTTAGTGAATGGGGAACTTTAAAAAGCCACTTTAATGTTATAAATTAACTGTAAATTACCTAGCAACGTATTTTAGAATTATTAATAAATGGTGTTTGGAAATTAGTCCATTTGTGGTTGCAGACGTGGAAGAATAAAAATATTGTCTCGAGGGCACTCCAGTCGTAGTCGCTTCGGCGACGTTGTGGAAACGTTGCACGCGACTCTAGTCGCAGGCAACGTCAACACAACTCCGCCAAATTGGGGTAAAATCGAATTGTTAGAACGTTTATAAGTAGATAGGCTAGCTATTTTCCCATGTTAATTCCCATAAGAAAACGCCAAGGTTCAAAATAGCAAAAACTGCCACCGTTAAGGTCACACGTTAGTACGACGCAAATAAACCGCTTTTAGACGGGTTTGTTCTCAAATAAACAGCTTTTAAACAGGTCTGTTTCCAAATAAACTGCTTTTAAACGGATCTGTTCCCAAATAAACACCTTTTAAACAGGTCTGTTCCCAAATAAACAGCTTTTAAACGGGTCTCTTCCCAAATAAACAGCTCTGGAACAGGTATATTTAAAAGCTGTTTATTTGAAAACAGATCTGTTTAAAAACTTTTTACTTGGGAATAGCCCGTTCCAGAGCTGTTTATTTGTGAAGAGATCCGTTTAAAAGCGGTTTATTTCCATCGTACTAACGTGTGACCTTGACGGTGGAAAATTTTGCTATTTTGAACTTTTTCTTATGGAAATTAACATGGAGAAATAGCTAGAACTTCTATAGCCTGTCTACTTTTATACGTCGTTTTCACGCAACGTTAAGTCGCCTTTGGCAACGTTTGGGGTATCTCGGTGCGCATGATCAGAACGGATACGTCGTACAACTGCGACTACATGTCACCTAACTCTACGACCACCCTTGCAGTATTCGTACGCAGCTAGCATATCCTAACCATTTTGTTATCTGTGGGTTTTCATAAATGCCTGATACACAGTTTCACTCGTTCTATTTTCCATTCAATTGCCTTCTCAATTTTTCCGACAAGAAAGGAAATATAAATGAGCGGCATGGGAAACCTGTGCATCAATCACTGAACAAGAATTGGTTTGGTTACGTCGTACGTTGTAAGCACAACTTTAACTATTTTTTTTAAAGAACGCTTTCACAAGCGCATCAAAGATACGCTAATAACAAGGAATCAAAAATAGCTTACAAACTATAGACGTCTTTTCGTGACCGATGATTTCGAAAGCACATTTTGAAAACATACGTCACCGTTTTAACCGCAACGTCACCGTTTCGAATGACATTACTCAGCTGTGTGTGTGTGGCGTCGCTTTTTTTGGATTTGAAAGTTTTTTTACTCCGCCAGATAACCTTAGCCTATATTTATTATTACGAAAAATTGACAAGTAACGCCATATGGAACCGTGTTCGAAACGGCGCCCGAGGCGTTTTCGAAATTCTTTGAAATGTTTTGAACCATGACGTCACCGTTTCGTTGCCAAAATAACACTTTACGCATGTTTTCAAAGCGGTTTCACATCACAAATTGGAGACAAGCTAAAAGTATCTATTATTTTCACTCAATCTACATTTTGTCAACGTGAACTGATCAAAAATTGGGTTTTGTTTACATAAATAAAATTTAAGTAAATTAACTCAAAATTGATTAACTATGGTCACAATGAACTCAAAACTTACTTATAAAATTCACCCAATTTAGTGTGAGTCCATACCAATAGTGAAATAGTTATTCACCTAACAAGTATGGAAAGTGATACTTTAGCGTACTCGAGGGCAGCTGACCGATAGAAGCGAAGCGAGTTCGGCTAAGCCGCCAAGGACGGTGAACTTAATCGCGATTGGCTATCTAATCCATTCTTTTTCTCTCTGGATCCCACATAAATGAACAAAGAGGAAGCACGGATTAGGTAAACTAATCCGAATATTTTTACGGTGCATTTGGGGGTTAGTAGAGCCATGATGAATCTTAAAATAATTTTTTTTATACCTTTATCAAAAACATGCTTTTAGTAACTGTCTGCAGATAACTAAAGCATGGCTTTTACTTTAACTTTTTTTTTTTGATTTGATAAAGAGAAATAGCTGAATACAGTAATATTGAAAAAATCTAGTCATTCTTGATTTATGAGTATGAGTATTTACTAGTAAAAAGGCACATCGCTATGGAAACGATTGTTGTTTCATTTACCAGCCGCCTTGATTTATAGTGTAAAGATGGTGTATTGCGGGAAGTGATCTTCGTTCGAGATTTTTAGAAGGATTTTCCTGTTTTTCTTGGATTTTTGGATAAAGGTATTAAAAAAAATAGTGTTAACAACTCGCGGCTAAACTGTGCTTTTTTTACTCGAGTTTTTAAATACCTCGCTGCCCTCGTTATTTAAACCAACACTTGTAAAAAAAGCACTATTTTAGCCACTAGTTGTTAAAACTACTACAGTTAAATACCTGTTTATTGGTAAATTTAAAGACTGTGAAGAACTTTGATTGAAATTAATTAATACCAGCTTAAGCCCATTTCACACTATGCAACTTTTCCATGCATCAAATTTTATAATAACAGATTAAAAGGAGACACAATCTGCTTGTGCCTTTTTTTAACCTGTGAAAACTAAATTTGATGCATGAAAAAGTTGCATAGTGTGTTCCTAGCTTTATGTCTTACATACTTTACGTTTTGAACAATTACAATTTTTGCTGCTTTTTGGATAAAAATGGTAAAATAAAAATCATGTGCACGACACCACTATAAAAATAACAGACAGATGACAAAAACATTTTTATTAAACAATTGCTTTAAATTATTTCTATCTTTCTCTAAAATACTTTTTTATAGCCTGCTGTCTCTCTTCAACAACTTTAAATATTTTTCATTTTAACACAGAAATAACGATTTTGGGCAGTACTTTTTTTGAACACTTAAAAAACAGTGAAAACTTGAAAAATGTGAGTGTTTTATTCTAGAAATCGAAAGTTTGGAAAGAAAGCTTTAAAATTTGAGCAAAATCATTGCATAAAAATTTTAAAAACATAGTTAAAATTGCTTAAACAAAAACCTTACCCCTTAAATTATGCTAAATATTTTACCTATTAGCTTTAAAAGTTTCTAAAAAAGAAATATAAATATATCTATTTTAAGTCGTTACTGCGGTAAAGTTCAGTGGCGCAACGAGGGGGGAGTTCTTGGAGTTAAGTTTTAATGTACTTATTAATGTTAATATTTTAGCTCTACCCGCACGTTAGGTCGACAATCGTATAAATTAGTGCTACTTTATCAAAATACTTTATACATAAACAATTTGTAAAAATACATTGTTCTAAAATGATGTTCAAATATGTCAGTTTTCCTGGTTGAAATAAATTATTGGACAAAAATTTTGATAATACCTGCTACACCTTTATCAAGCCCTGTTCCGCATAGTCCAATCAATTCATACCATTTTAGTGTCCTTTTCTCGACCTTCGCCGCCATATTGATAGAAAACTAATGGATTTTCTGTCACTTTTGAATGAAAATGGTGGCGAAGGTGGATTAAAGGACACCAAATCGGTAGGAGTTGATCGGCCTGTATGGAGATGGTACTGACCTTTGCCATGGGAAACGTAGATAGATAAAGAGGATGTGACAGTTTTCCTAATACTTATAATGGTGCACATAAAAATTTTTCAGGGGGGTGAAGACGCCCATTTTTACTTCCCTCGCTAAGAGATGTAATGTAATCATATAAAAATCGCATTTCGAGATTTTGATGAATTTCCACGAATTTGATAGTTCCGAATCCAGATAGGCACGTTTCCAGACTTCATCGCATTGTCTGTCGGTCTGTCCATCGCTCCCTTTGTAGCCACTGTATTAAACATAACGAAATTTTACATAACGGGTACTTGTGTTGACGCGCAGACCCCTATTGTTTTTGAACTTTCCCACATTACAGCCTTTGAACCAAAAAAACTTCACCCTTAAAAAAAAAAGATTTTTTTTTTCTTAACTTGCGATACCTCGTTGCAGAGCTTATAAAATTTTTAGTTTAACGGCGCCAAAATTTCTGACAATATATATACAGGGTGGATTCTTTAAATGGACCGGTGCTTCTATCGGCTTTAGGGAGTATAATCATTTTTTACGGACTTTCTGTCTATGATGAAAAAACAATTGGGGCCCCCAACTGGAGGCCCAGGGCCTACCAACTATTTTTTGATCAAATAGAATGTACCACTTGTGGCACCTTTTTGGAAAGCTTATTAAAAAAGAAATTTAACGCACTAGTTTTTTTGACAAAAAAATTAGTCTTTTTAAATATTTGACACCTTGGTTGACATATGTAAAAAAAACTAGTGCTTTAAATTTATTTTTTAACAAGGTTTTAACAAGGTTTTAACAAGGTTTCCAAAAAGGTGCCTTTGGCTCCAGTTGGGGACCCCAAATTTCTTTTTTATCATGGGCGTAAAGCCGAAGTATATATATATATATATATATGAAGCATAAAAAAATGCAAAAAACTTTTGAAATATTCATTTTTTTTGCCATGTAATTCTGTTTTTGCGTGATTGGTGGAAAAAAATCTTAGTTTCCTAACGCTAAAATTTTTTAAAACATAGAATATAAAATATAATAGAAAAGTCCAGATACACCTCGGAAAAGTCTGAATCCATCCAGGAAAAGTCTGGATACCCTCTACAAAAGTCTGGATAAACCCTGATAAAGTCTGGATACCCCTGAAAAGCCTGGGGACCCTTTAAAAAAGCCTGGACACACCATGGAATGGCTGAACACACCCCGGAAAAGTACGAAAACATCCAGGAAATATTTTAATACACCCTGGAAAAGTCTGGATATACCATGTAAAAGTGGATACACCCTGCAAAGTCTGGATACACTCGGAAAAAACCTGGACATAATATCCCGAAAAAGTTTAGATACACTCAGGGAAAGTCTGGATGCAACCTATCCAATTTACCAGAAATATTTTAAATGAAAACCTGTAAATAATGCATTTAAGGACCATTAGTGGTTTTTTATGTATTTTATTGCGCGAGGGAAGTTTTGGAGTAAATCTTTACTCAAGAAATGCCAAATTTGACATCAAATCATAAAATTTTAAAATTTGAACTTTTTACGGCCTAGAATTAATAAAATAAAAGAGTCATTTTTAAAACGAAAGTCGAAACCATTTTCTACAATTTTCATTTTTGTCTAAAATTTCGGGAAATTTATAAAAACCTATCCTACCTAAAAAAGCTTGGACACACCATGGATTGGCTGAATACACCCCGGAAAAGTACGAAAACATCCAGGAAATATCTTAATACACCCTGGAAAAGTCTGGATATACCATGTAAAAGTGGATACACCCTGCAAAGTCTGGATACACTCTGAAAAAAACCTGGACACATACCCCGAAAAAGTTTAGATACACCCAAGGAAAGTCTGGATGCAACCTATCCAATTTATCAGAAATATTTTAAATGAAAACCTGTAAATAATTCATTTAAGGACCATTCGTGGTTTTTTATGTATTTTATTGCGCGAGGGAAGTTTTGTAGTAAATCTTTACTCAAGAAATGCCAAATTTGATATTAAAATCATAAAGTTTTAAAATTTGAACTTTTTACGGCCTAGAATTAATAAAATAAAAAAGTCATTTTTAAAACGAAAGTCGAAACCATTTTCTACAATTTTCATTTTTGTCTAAAATTTCGGGAAATTTATAAAAACCTATCCGGACACCCCCAAAACCCGAACGGATGGCACGCTTAAGCTTATAACTATAATTATAATTGTATTTAAATTTAGTTACATGGGTTTATAGGCATCTAGACAAGTATTGTCGTCTTCGTCTTGAGCTAGCATGGAGGGATAAAATACGTAGCAAAAACCTAATTTTTAAAATATTTCAATCTGTATAACACCTTATATATTTCAAATATGTCACATTGATATACATACACCTGCGCAGACCACATCGGGTGGACCTTTTCGGCTAATTGTCGTCATAGACCATCTAAATGCTAATTAATATGGCAATTTTCACGCCGGCCTATGTCGGCGCGATTAAATCCCGCGGACTGCATACTAATGTAGGTTGCCCTTTTTGAGGTCTTGTTGTCGCAGCCTTTTTCTAATGTTTATGATGTTTGTCATATATATACAGGGTGGTTCTATACGACTGCGTGCACCGGATTAATAGGAAGGTTTTAGAGCCCTTATAACTAGACTTTGGAAAGGCAGTTATTGGACCATCCATCCGGAGGGCGGTCTTAAGGGGTCACCATGTATATATTTGCTAAGCCAGGCTTAGTGACTAAAAAAAATTAATATACATGAGGTAGAGGCAGTAAAAGCAAATTGAAAAGAAAGGACAATATAAAATAGTACACACTCTTTTATAATGTTTATTAGGGTTTTTTTTGATGGATTTCACCAAGGGCGGATCTAGCTTTTTAGTAAAGGGGGGTCACATCAGTGACGTAAAGGTAAGTGGACATATTTGCCTCCTCCCAAGAGGAGAAAAAAAAGTCGCAAAAAAGCCAAAAATTTTACTTCAAAAATGGAATCAAATTACAAAATAATTTTTTTTTACTGGGACTTTTCCATTCTAGGATCAAGGCCAATTTTTCTCTTCTTTCTTCTCGCGAAACGATTAATTACTTCCTCCACTTCCATAGAAACGTTTTTATGAATATGGAGAAGCGCCAATCCTGTGAGTACCTCTGGGGCCGAATTCTTGCATCTCGAGAGAAGGAACGATCCCTCAAGAGAAGGGATCAATCCCGGGGAATGATCCCATCCCTCGAAAACAAGATGCTTTTCCTTGAAACCTTTTCGAAATTTTTGATTGAAAAATACACAATTTTACGTGCATGCTTGCCTGCCTGACCGATCCCTGACTTTGGAGTCGGGGAGCGCGAACACCCGATTTTTGATAGAATGGAATGAGCGATCACCGCTCAACAATACGAACTGCGTTCGACGTGGGATTATTCGACACAAATCTGTGTCGTTCCCTGCTTAAGAATTAGTGCCCTGGAGATGGCCGCTCTTGAAGGTCGTTTATTATGGAGTCTAGAAGAGGAATGTAGACGCTTCTGCGAAAATAATATTAACGACAACGTTCGTTTTGGTATTGCACGACGCCGTAAAATAACAATGTTTTCAATTTGCAGAAAAAATGTGCACTAGGTTATGAATGTTACATCACTATTTTTGTCTCCACAATAGTTTTTACGTATGTTGTAAGAATTTCCCATAAAATTTCAGGAGGTGATTACATATGATATGATACAAAGTAAAGTATCTTTGTTATTTAGACATTAGAAAAAGAGATCTGAACCGCCTAGGGGGGGGGTTCCCCCATGACCCCCCTTTATCCGCCCTTGGATTTCACACGATTTGCAACCTTAGATAACGTTAAATTTCACTCGTGTGCAGAAATTTTTCCGCACATGTATGGAAAAGTGTACGATGACGTTAACTGTCACCACTGTGTTGCAAAATACTTCTCAACACATATGCATTTGATTTCTGCAAAATTAAAGACCAATTTTTACAAAAGTTAGTGCAACTCATCAGTGTTCGTAGGGAAAATAGCGTACACAACTCGATAGAAAGTAACTTTCTTCCATTCGTGTGTTGTTTCACTCGGCTAGCGCCCCATTCACAATATTCACGCTCGTGTGAAATTTGCGAAATTTGTCACTTTCTTTTCTTGTTATGTAATACACTATTTCCTACGACCACATATCAAAATGATGGATTTCACACGATTTGCATCCTCAGAAAACATTAAATTTCACCCGTACGCAGAAACTGCTTTTCCACACATGTTCTGAAAAGCAGTTTCATTTGTTTGTGCAAAATTAAAGACTAATTTTTACAAAAATTATTGCAATTCATCAGTGTTCGTAGGAAAAATAAAAACTCGATAGAAAGTAACTTTCCACTCGCGTGTTGTTTCACCCGGCTAGCGCCTCCCCCAAGTAGCATTTATCCGTCTTCCAACCTAATCTGTCATAAAGTGACGTCATATTAGGTACAAAATAGTAAGTCAAACGACAAACGTTTTTGGAATAAAATCCGACGTTTACGTAGTCAGATACGCATATGCGAACCTTATACGACGTCAAAATAGGCAACGTAATTTGTACAAATATTTTCCCAGACGGATTGACAATCAAATTCGACTGTTTTAACGCCTATACCTAAATCGACCACGAAACATCGTCGGACTTGTTACCTTAATCGACGTCGCATTTCAGGGCCCTTATTTGGATACCTACCAAAAAAGGACCGAAGAAAAAGAAGGATGCTTAACCTACCAAAATTTGTTGGCTTGAGGCCAAACAAAAATCTGATGGACCTTCAGCTCGCACTTATATTTCTTCCAGTCCACTTTATCTGAAGGGTTAGTGGGGTCACACTGATATTGTTTAATGTCGCTTTAGTTTATGGGGAACCAACAATTGTTATCTTTCTCCCACATCTGCGAGACAGGTTCGAGCTCATTCAATGCTCTAATAAATACAATTTTAAAAAATTCCATGTTTTCAAGGAAAAAACAAGGAAAAACGGAAAATATTTTTCGAGGTTATATTCAGCTGAACTGTCATTCTTCTTTTAAGTCAGTTTTGGTTACATGGCCAACGAAGAATGGAGGCGAATTCCGGACGTTTGCACATATTACGTAGTTTAACGTTGGCTAGTTAGAATTGGATAAAATTAGGGCTGCAAATCGGTGTCCTTGTCCAAATAGGTGATAATTGGTAAAAGTACTATACCAGCCAAATTCGGCCATTTTGGAGTTGCAAGCTTGGGCAGGCATTATTGACAACAATTTTTTTTGTTTTTCTTCAAAGAAAAACAATAAAAGAGACTTAATAATGCCTTAAAGATGCGTTAACCGAAAAAGTGCTTTCAAAAAATATATTTTCTTAGATATTTTTTTATTTTTGCTATTTTGTGCTAATTTGGAAGGGGGGGGAGATATTTTTCGCTCGATCTTGACCAACTTTGTCAGTAAAGTGGCCCTCGCAGATATATTTCGCTCTAGATTACTCAGTAAAGTGCCCTTTTTAATAACATAACTTTGATTGTTAATGAAATAAAAAGTGGCCATTTATTTTTTGTGAGTGAGAGGTATTCAATTAAATAATATAAAATTACGTAAGCTGGCAGACGTATTATCACGTCGTCATAGGTAAACTACTATAGCATTGAAGTGCAATTAGCGACGTCGAGCCGACCCGAATTTGTATTCCCCATTTAGGTCGGATTGGGGTCGTATGGACTGAGATTTGTAGACCTCTTGCCAACCTCGGGGTTTTTAAGCCAACGAGTAGAGGACGTAATTTGACGTCCAAATGCTACTTGGGTCGTTCACAACATTTACGCTCGTGTGAAATTTGTCACTTTCTTTTTTTTATGTTATATACTATTTCCTATCGTATCGGTAACAAAAAAGCCATGCTTTAGCTCTCCAGACAGTTACTAAAATCATGTTTTTTTTCCTAAAGCGCCTTCCGCTGGCAAAAATAGAAAATATTGCACTGTTTAACTTATAAATCATTTTCACAGTTTCATAAGTTTTTAGATTGGTTGGTTGGGATATCCATTCTCTATATGTTCTATTGGGAAATCAATTTAACCGTGGCGACCTGATTTTTTTTCAAAACTTTACGTCATTGCTTTTGTTTTCCATGGCAACGCGGAGAGTTTATTTATTTTTGTCCACAGTGGGACACCAGAGCTTTTTTTGCACCGGGTCAAAAATTTGGGGATAGTTTACTTATTTTGATTTCGCATTCCGCGCCGCTAAAGCACATAAGTTTTTTTTACTTTCGCTTTCGTTTAACTCATGATGCGTTGCTGTAGCTCGAACTTGCCTTGTTATCATCATTACCGCCGCTGTACGGTACCACCGCGCAAATAAAACTTTAGGTCCATGTGACTGCGTGTTTATTTTTCAGACAAAAACAATAAGTTTTTCTATTTGTGCCTCGGTTTTTGCTAATGTAGTACATTATTTGCCTTTTGGTGTGCTTAAAGACTCCAAAAATATGCAATGGACAAGAAAAAATAAAAGAAAGCAAATTCTTAAGGTAAGACCTCGGGTTGACTATACATTTTTTGAATAAGTATTGTTGTCTTTATAAGGGTTTTTCCCTTGGTTTTTCTTTGAAAGGTAATTATGCACTATACGGTTTTCTGTCATTTTTTTTATGAAAAATTCTTTATGGGGGCACCTACTAGGGTCCCTAGGGCCCCAAATTCGGCTGCACCCGATTTTTTTTTAAAGAGAAAAAAGGGTGCTTGGAGGGGGGTTGTAATGTGTTTTTTTCATTGTTTTGGGTTGGGTTGGATTAGTTTGGGTTGGACTGTGTTGGATTGGGTTGTTTTGGTGAAAAAAAATTTGAAAAAAAACAACGGGCGCAGGCGGATTTGGGGTTAAGGACCCTAGTAGGTGCCCCCATAAAGAATTTTTCATAAAAAATAAAAAATGACAGAAAACCGTATAGTGCATAATTACCTTTCAAAGAAAAACCAAGGGAAAAACCCTTATAAAGACAACAATACTTATTCAAAAAATGTATAAGAATTTTTCATAAACAATCAAAAATGGCAGAAAATTGTATACTGCTTAATTACCCCTTGAAATAACTACAAGTGACTAGGCAACGTTGTTAGGTACTCATTTTTAGTTTAAGGAAATTCCTTCCTTTTAGATTCTTTTAAGGTGTATTCAGAGTTCCATAACTATAGCAAGCATATGCTGCTGTCCTCAGTTACTACGTTTATACGCACCTAAAAGCGCTTTTATATAAGGATGGTTTTAAATAAAATCGCTTTCTTCGAGGGTTATGTCCTTCATTAAATGTCAGTTTAAAGAAAAAACAAATAAAACAACATAATTAATTAATTAATTAACAACAGATTTTTTGAAAGACTAGGGTTTAGTATTTTCTTTAGGTTAGAAGAAATGCACTAAAGTGTTTATAACGACACTAAAATGGGCCAACACTGTTCTTAACTAAAACAACCAGTTAACTCATTTTCATTTTAGTATCCTTTGGCCTATGATCAATGCAATATTGACACCAAACTGACAGAAAATCTATGTTTTACTTGTCAATTTGGTTATAAAAATGGCAGCCACAGTAGGCTAAAGGGCACTGAGGCAGTAGGATTTAACTGACCTTTTAGTTGAGAATGGTGTTGAATGGGCTTTTGAGTGATAAACCGCTTCCAAATAAAATCGATTTAGTGCATAAATCGGTTTTGGTGGTGTTTATATGACAACATTTTCAAACCATCCTTATATAAAAGCGCTTTAAGAGGCCTATATAAACAAAGTGTTCCGTAAGCCACAAGCGGTATGCAGTAAGAGCAGCATGCATTTGTTATTGTTTATTTTCCTTGCATCTTACCTCATACCACTTGCCTTACAGAACTCTAAATACGCCTTTATTCCTCTGCAAAACAAGTTATTTTATGTAGGTACCTATGTATAATAAGTATGTTTTTCCTTTTTGAAGGATGGACTACTCAGTTGACTACCACTAACATATATGGAATTAGGTACCATACAAATTAATAGTCCCACAGCCCATAACTTAAACTGTTAAGACCTTGCCCGACTTTGCATAACATTTATTCTTTATGTCCACTCAGATGACATTTTAAACATATATATTCTTAAATTTGTAACTTTTTTAACAAGAAATGGACAAAAATTTTGTCAAAAAAATATATTTTGTCATTAAGCCCCTCTTGAGAGCATCGAAAAGTTAAATTAAGCTCCTCACAGCTGATTTTTCAAGGATTGCTTTATAAGTATTTAAAACACATGGTCACATTATCTAATTTAAACATTTCTGAGAAATTCTGTTGAAAGGACCTTAACTTAAGGGCTCAGTTAAGGGTTAAGTTTGGAGGGGTCTCTAAAAATACCCCTTAGAACATCTTGAAGAACACATACAAAGTCTCAACGGTGAGGTAGTCATAAATTTTCATAGGCCACTGGACCTGAATATTTTTGTAAATTTAAGGTGTCCAAGATAAAGGACCGTGAGGTGAGGTGAGCGAAATTCCCCTCACGTTTGTTCAAGAATAAGCATACTGTCCTGAGGAAACTGTCTAGGAGGGCGGGTTTTTGAAAATACTAATAAGAAGGCTGCTTCACCTGGCAAAAAACACCTATGTGAACAGTAGAAAAGAATATGCAATGAGGAATACAATAAGCCTTGCAATAAGCAAACTAGCTGCAGTGTCAGGGATTTCCTAAATCATGCCTTATTGTAGGAAATAAATCTATCAAGATGGAATGACACTGCTTTTCTTGTCTTCAAGGTATATATATATAAAATTCAAAATTAAAATTCCTATTGTAACAATTTTAATCAGTTAGAGTATGTATGGAACCGACAAACCGAGAAAAGTTAAGAAATTTATTCTTTGAAAAGGTCAGGAAATTTGACAAAAAATATAAAAAACAAAGAAAATCTGGAAGCCCATCTGGAAAAATTCATTTAAAAACAAATTAGAATCATGAAATTTGTCAAAATAAAATTTTGCAGCTGTTTTCTTTTATAAAAGATTCTTGAAAAAATTATTATAAGTTTTTTACAAATGGTTACGAAAAACTGGGAGATATCAGAGAATCCAATTAAAGTTTTTTACAAATGGTTAGGAAAAACTGGGAGACATCATAGAATCCAATTAAAGGTTTTCTGTACAAACTCTGTTATTGACCTTATGTACTGATGTCTTTCTCATTTAAATCCCTTACCCAAAATTATTACTTCTTGTGCAAACTCAAAAACAAATAATTCAAATAAAATCCAAAAACTTAATATTTAATATGCTTGCACACACAGAAATACTACCTATTTATTTTTGTTGGCATATAGGTAGGTACCAAATGTAATGTTACATCTCTTGCTATCTTTTATGTAAACTTGTGTTTTCTGTTAGTGAATCATTTATTGTGTAAAAATTTGAAATATGTAGCTTCTGAAAGAGATACCTACAGGTCCAAAAATCTCTATAATTTCCTAATAAAAGATCCTTTAACTAAAACTCTAATTTCCAATGCCCAATGTAGTTAAAAATGCATAAGATAAGGTTGCGGCAAAGATAGGGTTGCAGAAATACTTTCTCTTTTTTGGAGTTCTGTTTTGGTTGTAAGTCAACATTTATTAAAGCACTCCTTACTAGTACTAAAAAAAGCGTTTTAGCTAAATTAGACAAATGTTTACCTCAAATTTTTTTTATTTTCAGATTTTGAAATTTAGGCAAGAAAACACACATATACATTTATTTATTCACAGAACAATAACAACTATATGGGTAGAATAAAAACCTATATGGGTAGAATACGATAGCATTTTTGTGTCGTAGAAATATTTTTAGCAATTTTAATTAACTATATATAATAAAATTTTTAAAAATATGCTGAAAAATTACATTTTTACATATATACCTCATTCCAAATTCTCCGGACCCATTTCAATATGGCGGCTGATAATTAAACACAGAAGCTAAATGGAACTGTCATTGTCAGTGTCAAAAAACTGGTCTGCAGCAATTTGGAATGGAGTGTAATAAATATTTCAATGTAAAACATAATTAAATGTATTTGGTGGGCATTTCTGTTTTACGTCTCAGGACCGCGTGCCTACCGATGGTCACAAAACAGTGGAGGATTTGTGTCCACCGGTGGGCATCTGGTCCTTGGAAGTAAAACTA
Source organism: Oxystoma pomonae (assembly GCA_963921995.1). Lineage (NCBI taxonomy): Eukaryota > Metazoa > Arthropoda > Insecta > Coleoptera > Brentidae > Oxystoma > Oxystoma pomonae. The sequence continues at coordinate 69,954,003 of OY998166.1, read as the reverse complement.
AATGCACACATGGCTCAACTTGTTGAGGTGATTATAGCCACAACATTATAAGCACCTATAGATATGCAATTAAATAAATTAATTTAAAAACTTAGAAAGAAAAGAATAACATGTTATTTTTTCCTTCTTTGGAACCGCCAATTAGTAGCTGTAGTTTCAAATATCAGGCTTCACATGGTTAGGTTCTGAAATTTAAAAAAAAACAAAAGTATAAGTGTATGAACTGAAAAAATATTTTCTTTAGAGAAAACAACAAAATTGAAGACAGAGCTTGATAACAGATATTTTTTTACTGATTTTGGGGAACTTGAATCCAGATATTCAAGGTGGTGACCATTTTTTAAAAATAACAAAATATAGGCATCTGATACATCAATTCAGGGGTTTTTGGGTTCCCGTAATCCATTTATGTGATTTAAATATTCTTAGAAGTATCTAAGGATTCTAGTAGTAGTTTTAAAAGTAAACATTTTGCATGCATGGTTGACTAATTTCAGTTTTATTAGTTGATTTTAATTGGTACAGGTGTACATTTTATGAATCCGATTAATGCCACTCTGATATCCTTGTAAAACTCAAAATATTTAAGATGGGACACAAACATTTTAGAAGAAACCAGATCAAATACAGACATATGATATATCAAATTGAGGGTTTTGGGATCCACTGATATCATTCTTTGGATAAAAGAAAATTCTGGAGATAATAGAAGGATATTAGGACAACATTTTGGGACCCAGCCCAAACTTATATTACCTCTTAAGATATATACAACTTTAGAAGACTTAAAAATATCCAAATCGATATATTTCCCTAAAACTACCTCTAAATCCTCGTCTGAATCGCTATTGTAATAATTGGAACACCAAAATTAATTTTGGAAGACCCAAAAAACCTCTAAATCAATATATCACATATCTTTTAGACCAATAATTTTTTATGTTGCCCTTTCAGGCTCCTTACATTACCCCTAAAAACTGTTTAACCCCAAAATGAATTTAGTTAACCCCAGAATCTCCAAAGTGATGTCTTTCTATCAATAGTATGTTGTTTTTACCACTTTACCCCTAAAAGTCACCCTTAGGCTCCTTAAATTACCCCTAAAATTTTTTTTTTACACCAAAAATGAATTCAGTTGATCCAAAAATTTCTTAATTGAGGTCACAAGTTTTTTTGTCATTTACGATTCTTTTTGCCCCTAGGAACCTTAATTATATTATTCCCAAAAAATGTTTATTCTAAAAAATGGAATCAGTGTTTCCAAAAACCCTGAGGTTAATGTATTATACGTGTGTACTTGATCTAGTTTCTCATCAAAATTTTGTGCTTTTAAGTCGCCGTTATCGCCATCTGGAATATTTGGGGTGTCAAAAAAAGTATATATTTCGACAAAAATGGATTTATATATAGTCCATTTTTGATGTGTTTATTTAAAAAAATGTTTACTGTTAAATCTGTTCTTAGAACCCTTATGGTGCCTATATTATGTTTTATTTTTTGGAGTTCTCCCAAAGGAGCCAGAGTTTCATCACTTGGATTTGTAAAATAGACCGCCTTAGCTACCAAACTCCGTCAAAAAACCTTTATTATCAAGCGCTCCCTTCAAACATGGAAAAAAGCGCATTGGCACCTTGACTTATGCTTGAAATAATTCAAATTCATGTTCAACGAAAACATAACAGAGGTATTTTTGAGTATTGAAAAATATTATACAATTTTAGTAGTCTAGAAAATACTTTTTAATATATTTTTTTCGATAAACAGGCTTTTTGGGGGTGACTTGAGGGATATGAGTTTTTCCAGGAGAAATTATATAAAAAAAGTGGCTCGAATAACATCTTATTTAGAAGATCGTTTAAATTGCTTTACAAACATGCAAGAATATTAACACAATTTCTTGCACAAAAGTCAGGAAAAAACGTTGGTTTTAAAGTTACATTTTTCATAATAAAAAAGGGAATAACCATTTCATGATTTTTTTCTGATTGTTTTCTCAAACATACCATCCAAATAACCCTACTTTTATTCTTTAAATTTTGGTGGTCAAACTGATCCGCTGAAAAGGTTCAAACCTTTTCTTCATTCCATACCAAATTTAAAAGCAAATATCTTAAACACCAGTCATCCTAGCTTTTTAAAATTTTGACATAATTAATAGTAAAGACGTTTAAAAGACCTTTCCCTTTTTAAATTCCAGAGATAAAAATTACCCTATGAAATTTCCAACAGAGCCAAAAAGTATCTGTGAGTGTCCCCCTTCAAAATTGTTCTCTGTTTTGTTCTTTGTGTATAGTTTTTCTGTTTTTCCTAATGGAATTGAAATAGATGAGGGGAGGCTCAAAATATGTCCAGAAATAAGTCCAGAAAATTTGCAATAAACAATAAGAGTTAAATTAATTTTTGATATCGGATCTAGACTATAATAAATTTTGTTTATTTAAGGAAGTTTTACCAAATATAATTGAAATCAGAAGCAAAAACTTACTTTGAGTTTATAGATTATTATTCTTTGTTTGGTGCTGACTCTATAGAACCATCTTGTTTTGCTATACATTTTAGTTGGCAAAATATCCACTGCTCTGTATGTTTGGGTACAAATTGTAGACTTTTTAATTTATAGATTATTATTCTTCTCTGGGTGGTGGCACTTTAGAATCTTCTTCTTTTTCATTTTAGGTAGTTGCCTAAATATCCACTGCTCCATATGTTTTGTTATTATATACAGCTCCTAAAAGAATAATAAAAATAACAAGAAATATTCTATCTCTAAATTTTGTTTCTATATTTTGCACTTTAGGCGAGGACAACCAATATTTCTTCAAAATTTTCTCTTGAGTGGCACATGTTTAACTGTTTAAAAGATTTTTTGCATAATAATTTTTTAGTTACAGAAGCAGAGGTTTGGTTTCGTTATCTAAGTTATAAGTTAGAGACAAAAGTATCAAGCCAAAGTAAATCAAGTTTTGTAATCTGCACTTTTATTTTCCTGTGTTATATGAGTTTCAAAATCTAAGCAGGTTCACAGTGCATGATTCAACTTTCATAGTAGTGTTCACTAACCAACAGTTATGACACACACACACATAGTATTTGATCCTGTGTATTTAATTTATTTGAAAGATGATTGAGCAACTATTTATATTTTAAAGAATTTTTCCTGATTAATGTTCTCCAATTTTCAAGTCACTAACCTATTTTATTCAAAAAACAAGAGAGACTAAGGGCCGGTTTCTCAAAAGCGAGTTTGTGTTAACTCAAGCAACTGAACCTAGTAAAAATCTTTAAAAATCAGGTTAAAATTAACTCCAGGATAACCAGGTCTTCAAGGTGAGGGTAAGTTACCTTACCTCAGGGTTAACCTAAAAAAAATATTGGCCTAAAAACAGCAAGAAAACTGGGATTATAGCTCGCGAGTTACTTTAAGTTTCTGATAATCCGCTATTGAGAAACTGGCCCTAAGAATAACTATTTATCAGTAAAATTTTCCACAGTATTATTTCATCCTGCTCACTTAATATATTAAGGCTAAACGGTATAAGTGTAGTAAACAGTTTTCTTTAGATACCTATTTAGCACTTACCTGAGCCCCTTAGGAAGTTCAAATTTACCAGTGATGAAACTTTTTTAATTTTTTTTTAACTAAAGCGAGAACTAAACCACCCAAATCCTGAACTCAAACCAACACAGCACTTTTTAGCAATTCCAGCGCTCATAAATTTTAACTCTTTAGGGACCCTAGTCAGTGCCTACATACAAGATTTTTTTCATAAAAAAAACCGAGTAAAATACTAAAATTAAAAAAAAAACATTTACTGCAGAATTTCGTGCTAAAAAAACGGGTAATTATGCAGTATACGGTTTTCTGCCATTTTTGATTTTTTTTGAAAAATTCTTTATGGGGGCACCTTCCAGGGTCCCTAGGACCCCAAATCCGTCTGCTCCGGTTGTTTTTTTTTTTTTATTTTTTTTTTACTAAAACAACCCAAACCAACACAGTCTAACCCAACCTAATTCAAACCAACCCAAAACAATCAAAAAAACACATTACAACCCCCCCCCTGGGCACCCTTTTTTCTCGTAAAAAAAAAATCGGGCGCAGGCGGATTTGGGATCCTAGGGACCCTAGAAGGTGCCCCCATAAAGAATTTTTCAAAAAAAAATCAAAAATGGCAGCAAACCGTATACTGCATAATTACCAAAAAACGCTACCCAACTACATATTAAAGTAACTGGGTGTAGTGTTTAACGTTGCATTTACAAGTGCATTTATAATTGAATTTGAAACACTCCTGCTAGCTGTTACCACTGATTTAAGAACAACAGGTTAATTTAAAAAGCATGCAGATTTAAAAATCGGCTGCTGACGCTAAACGAAATAATCATGTTCTATTTTAAACAGGAGCATCAACGACTAGCAGGAGTCTCTTCAACCTCTAAATGGAGCTTTACTGAGCTGTTTTGTTAATACTCAAGTATCCGTGTGTTTTTGAAACTGCTGGTGGGAACTAAAATATATCCTTAGGCCTCTAAAATTTCACTAGTAAACTTGCACATAACTTTTGCCGCAATAATTTAAATTAAAAAAAAAAATTGAATCAAAATAAAAACAAAATTATGTGAAGTTATGGGAATGTTTCTAGGCGAATTTCTAGTAATTCCAGCGAGCCAGTAAAGTTCTCTTGGTTCTTTGATAAACTCGGGGTAATGCTTGCGCAGCGCTAGGCCATTTTCGGCGGGCGACCGCACACGCGGAGTGGTTTCATATTCGTTTTTGAAAAAATATTTTTGAAAGATAAACATAACCTCGAATGGTTTTCTGTCAGAAAACGTAAAAATACCCTTCTGCCTACTGTGGGCCTTGTTGACAAAACACCTGCAATTGGCATGGTATCGGGGGCTTTAGGATAGTTGGGGGCTTTAGGTTAGAGGGCGCTTTGCTTATTTTGATTTCCCAATATACAGGATGGATTCTTTAAACGGAACGGTGCTTCTAGCGGGTTAGTATTTGGTTTTACAAAAAAATCCAAAAAACGTCAACTGAGATTTTTAATTTTCTTTAATCGTGCTATCTTGGATTTTTTTTATGTCATTTTGTTTACGAGGTATGGCAAAAATATATATTTTTTTAAATAGGACACCCTGTATAGTTTGACATTTTTGAATTCTAAAAAAAATTATCTTTTTGACAATACTACACACTAATACTCTATCTCTTATGGTTTCCACGATAGGCATTTAAACTTGCATGAAAATGTTTTCTATGCCCTGTTTTACGGGAAATATTTGAATGAATATCAAAGTTTTCCATACAGATTTAGATAAAAATATCTTGATTATCGTAAAAGATAGATTTTACTGTGTAGTATTGCTGAAGAGAGAATTGTTTGCAGATTTCAAAAATTGCAAAATAGACAAGGTGTCCTATTTAAAAAAAAATATTTTTTGCCATACCTCGTAAACAAAATGACATAAAAAAATCCAAGATAGCACGATTAAAGGAAATTAAAAATCTCAGTTGACATGTTCTTGGATTTTTTTATTCAACCAAATTCTAACCCGCTAGAAGCACCGTTTTTCAAAGAATCCACGCTGTATATTTCCTGGCTTTGCACCATTCGGGAGTTATTGCGCAACACGTGTTTTATTGGGTATGTAAATTATTAATTTTTGTAATTTTTGTAATTCACTAAGGACTCCGTTGTTAGAAGTTTTTACCTATAAATATGAAACTCTTGTTTCTGTAGTGTTTTTCTGTCAAAAATATTTTCCATTGTAGGTTATAATTGAAAATGTGTAAGTCAATTTGTTTTAGAAATACACTAGGGGCAAAACCGGATGTCGTGCAAAAACTGGGCACAAGAGTGCAGCTACTGGTTGGCTTGATAAAGATTTAAATTAGGCCCAATGCGACACTTGCATGAAAACAATTTAATCAAGCCTATAATTAAATCCTCGGTTTTTTCCTAGGGTAGGGGAAAAACAGTATTTTGCACTATTTTTTATTACATTCTTTTTTAATCACAATAGTATTTTGTTTTAATAATTTCATCAGTTTATTTTGTAGATAAGTGTTTGTAGTATTTAGTTGCCAAATTATCGGTCATCAATTAAAATTATTTAGTAATATAAATTGTTTTTACCTTAGCTACCCGGTTCTGCTTAAAAAATATCGGAGAAGTGGGAGGATTCTCCTATATATTTTAATAAAACGAATCCAAACTGGAGGTCTTCTGAATCGAATAAATAATAAAAAAGTAATTGGTTAAGTCTTTGAAATTATGCTGGAAATAAAACCCTTTCGTCGCGGGTTACAATAGACCCGGAAAACGGCCCAAATATAAAAACTGAAAACGGCACGCACTAACCTAAATTCCTAAGGAAAGTGTTTTAATTTCGACCATTTTTCTTTAATTTGTTCATCTCATTTTAATTGAGTTATATTTTAAAAAACATCTGTATTACAGGAGCACCTTTATAAAATTATTTGTACAAAAAAATGATTTATAGTTACTATAAAATTTCCAAAACACCATTAAAAATTACAACAGCTTAATGGTTAAACACAAAAGCCGGAAATGGTATCTTTGATCGGTCCGAGGATTAGCCTCAAGCACCTGTTTACAAGTCGAGCTTTTTTTAATCGATGTTATAAGATAATATTTTGCTATCACCTTACTGGTCAATAATCCTTTTTTCAGTGGCGCACCCAGGAATTTACGTCGGAAAGGGGTTGGGCGGCGGGGGGGGGGGGGGGTTAATAATAAATAATAAGTAACTAATTAAAAACTTTACATTTATTCGAAGAAAAACTTGCAATAAAATCACTTCGTGTACAACTGGACTCTCTAAATGAATAAATATTAAAGGCAATCCATTTAGCCTATCGTTTGACCTTTGAGTTTGTAATGCCATGTTCTCACTGTGCAACTTTTCCATGCATCAAATTTTCTAATAACAGGTTAAAACCTAAAGGTATATAGTTAAACGTCTTTGGGTTAAAAGAAGACACAAGCATATTGTGGCCTCTTTTAACCTGTTATTAGAAAATTTGACGCATAGAAAAGTTGCATAGTTAGAACAGGGCTTAAGGTACTTAGTTTATCAAAAACTTTAATGAGGAAAAAGACCTTTCGCAAGTTCACAAGGAAACAGGGGCTTATAACACATATCTAAAACTTGGTTCCCATCTATGCGTTTCCCATAGGTGGCTATCCTGACTCAAAAATCACATGACGTGGTCTAAGCGAGATTTGCCTATTTGAGGCCACAAAAACGGCATAGATTTGACAACATTGCTTTGCTATTTTTTTGAAAGATCAACAATAGGTGGCATCACTGATACCATTTCGAGTGAGATCGTGCAGTGTTCAGAACACTGTACGAACACCATATGTGAGAAAAGTATAACTTATTAGGAACGTAACCATAAATTGATTGCGCATTTACCAATAATACATGAACGGGAGGCGTACACGTAGGTAGCGCGGCGGGGCGGCGCGGCGTTTCGATGCATTTGTGGCTGCTGCACGCGCATATTTTTACAGGTAGTGTTCAATAGTTTGTGTTTAGATGTCACTTGCATTCCAGTTAAGAACAAATTTCTGATAAACAAAGAGTCTTACGAATTCCGATAAACAACGAGTTTTACGAATTCCGGTTTTGAAAAATAATGGTTTGACAAATTCCGGAGTTGATTAAGAATGGGTTTTACAAATTACGAGTTTCATATTGAATGAGTTTGATGAACAATGGTTCGATTAAAAACGGGTCTTATAAACTTCAAATTTGTTATTGAGTGGGTTTGAAGAAATGAGGTTCGGATAAAAAATTGGTACAATAAATTGCTGTTTTTATGGTGAATCGTTCTTACGATGAAAATTTTTATTAAAAACGGTCTGATAAATTCCTGGTTTGACAAACCATAGGCGTTCGGCGCGTTGCGCGAACGCGAAGAATAAAATTCGGGTCTTCAAAGGAAGCGAGAAAAGATATTTTCGAAGTAGAAGCATTGTGATGATTGGCATTTTGCTATTTTACTCTCTATATATTTTACTCCTGCTGTTATTTTATTGTGCCCGTTGTAACCCAACGGCTCCTCGGGGAGAGGGGGTTAACCCCAAACTACCCCCCTGAAACTTACATATATTATTGGTGTACGCCGCCGATTGACCCTAAAATGATACTAATAATATGGTCTATAACATGAGAACCGTTTGTAATAGTATATTACCTACATAACAAGAGAAGAAAGTGACAAATTTCATACGAGCGTGGGTGTAAGAAAGTTACTTTCTATCGAGTTATGTACTCTATTTTTTCTACGAACACTGATGAATTAAACTAATTTTGGTAGAAATCGATGATTAATTTTGCACAAATCAAATGAAACTGCTTTTCTGCACATGTGTGGAAAAGTACTTTGCAACATTAGTGCGGAAAAGTATGGTTGCAGTTACCGTTTTCTCCACACACGGAAAAATTTTTGCACACGGATTAAATTTAACGTTTTCTAAGGATGCAAATCGTGTGAAATCCATCATTTTCATATGTGGTCATAGGGAAAATGTATTTCACATAAGCACAGGTGTAATGTTGATCGACTGATTGACAAAATAACCACGTTTTTTATTTGCCAATTAAAGTGACTGCAATTTACTATTTTGTGAGTTTCTGCTGCTAAACAAAAATGAGAATTAGGTAGAAAATATATACTACCTTTACCTTTTTTACCTTTTTACTTTACCTTTTTTTAAGAGAATAGACACTTAAAGTAAATATTTCAAGGCATCCGTATCGGTATACGTAACGCGTTCGAAACAAAGTCAAAATACTCTACATTTTTGACTTGTTTATGCGATGTTTCGAACGATGCCCACTTTTTTGAATGGTGCGGTTGACAGGACTGCTGATTGAAATCGTTGCGTACGTTAGTGGGTCCCTAACGATACGTACATCCTTCCGTACGCAACGAGATTCTGTCATCACACCCGTCAAAGAAGCAGGCATCGTTCGAAACATGGCATGAGCAAGTCAAAAATGTAGCGTATTTTGACTTTGTTTCGAACGCGTTACGTATACCGATACGGATGCGTTGAAATATTTACTTAAAGTGTCTAATGTTCGTTAGTCTATTTTATTGTTTTTATTTACCCTATTAAATACCTTTCCACTCGTCCACAATAATTGGAATGAGACTGGACTTACTGTTCATTCCAAATTATTCCGACCAATTTTAATATGGCGGCTCACATTTAAACAAAGAAACGAAATGGAACAGTCATTGTCAAAAACGTGGTCCGATTTTATTTGGAATGAAGTGTAGATAGACCTTACTTCAGTCTGACAAATATTAAAGGCGTCAAGTTGTAATCCCCTTATATACATAACCAGCCAAGATTTGTTACTTGTTTTGACATTGAAAGCCTATAAAAATCACGCCTTTTTGCAACCCAAAAGGTGCACGAAAACTAGGCCCCATAAATTTTAGCTATTTATTGTGCTGGTGACATCATTTGGGGCTGAATGTTGGGAGATGTGACCTTCTTGAAACTCTGAATTTTTATAGACACAATGGCTAGTCTTATTTGAGTAACCGTACAATACAAAACGCAGTATTTGTATTAAATCCGATTTTAAATAAAATTTAACGCAGTTGGTTTGATTCATTCATTTGAGTTACTGCGTAGTTTGCCATGCAGATTTAGAGCTGAGGGACAATTTCAACATCAGTAAAAATTAATCAATGTTTTTAAGAAAATTTATTTTTGTTGTGCATGGATTTAACTGGTTTAACCCCGATATGGGACTGTGAAATAAATAGTGAATGAATGAAATTTTTTTAATTAGCTGTTGCGCTTTTTTAATGTTGAATTATTTACAGATCGGTCATTTCAGGCCGGTGTCACTTCATTAAAAAAGAAGAAGAATGTTAATATGACGCCTAATCATAAAACTTTATGAAACTTTTTTGGAGTGTAAAAATGTCGAAATGTACAAACAGTGTCGCAGCTAAAGAAAGTCTTACAGATTATTGATTTAGAATTATTTTTAACATAATTGTTATCGAAGTGCCTTTTTCGTTGCTTTTAATTTAAGCCCGGATAAAACATGTTTCCAAAAAAATTATAATGTAGAAAAGTTAAAATTGGATGAAGCAAATTTTCCCTATAAACAAGGTGTGACGGATTTCTGGTGATTCTTCGTTGATTGGATGACTGATTGACTTTTGAGTTACTGTGACGGAAATTTTTTAGTGGGCCGCTGACGAACATCAGTTAATTTGCCAACAAAGTTGTTTCGCCAATACTAATTCGATGTTGAATGGATGGAGAAGAATCTTCCTCTTTAATACAACAGACTTTGTTGTTGAGCCATTAAAGAAAAAACTACATCTCTCCCATACTGGAGCATATATTATTAGGTCACTTTGTTTTGCCAATACTAAGTCGATGTTGAATCGAGGAAGAAGAATCTATATTTTATTTATACACGACGTTTCGATCTCTGATCGTCTTCAGGTGCAAACTACAATCTTTTCTTACTTATATACTATGGGCAAACACTCAACCGTGAAGGTAAGAAGTTGGCTCCGCTCAAGAAGGGGCTTCCAAATATTTGGAATTTCAACACTTGGTTTAATGAAAACACCCTGATTCTGCCCAATAAAGGCAGCTTCAAGGAATTTTCGTCCTTGTGCAAAACTTTTGATTCTGTCCACTTCATTCGGTGTTGTTTTGACCATGCGTGTTCGGCGATTTCTGATTTCGCTGTTTCACCTCTTTGGGTATTCGTCTGATGTTTTTTAAGCCTAACAGATTGTGGTCTTTTTGTTTCACCTATGTATGATTCACCACACTCACAAGGAACTTGGTAAATACATTCCTTATTTTGTTTGTTCTCCGGTTTTGTTTTTACAAAGAAGGCTTCGAATTGTATTATTAGCTTTAAAAGCTGTTTTAATATCAATTTTGTTCGCTACTCTTCGAATTTTCGCTGATACTCGTTTAATGTATGGAATTGTAAGAAATGCATTTGCCTGGTTTTGGTCTTGTAATATCTGTCCTGTTTGCTGAAATTTAGAAATACTTAGTATCTGTAATAAGTGTAAGGCTGTAATCATTTTGCTGCAGATACTTCTTAATGTTTCTTATTTCAATTTCCAAGTCATGAGAATTGTTACAAATTTGAACGGCTCTATTATACAAAGTTCTTATTATGCCTCGTTTGGTTGTAGCAGAATGATTTGAACCTTGATTTAAATATTGTCCTGTGCGAGTGGGTTTACGATAGACTGTTGTTCTGATGTCGCTTTTTACTCGTTTAATAAGTACATCAAGAAAAGGAATTTGACAATTTTGCTCCAATTCCATTGTGAATTTAATAGTGGGTCTTATGTTATTAAGGTGGTGAAGACGTTCCAGACAATAAAAGTATCATCAACATATCTTAGCCAGAGCTTATGTTTATATGTTGCGGTATCAACCGCGTGTGATTCGAACCACTCCATTCAGTAAACCAAGTGTTGAAATTCCAAATATTTGGAAGCCCCTCCTTGGGAGGAGCCAACTCCTTAAACTTCACGGTTGAGTGTTTTCCCATAATATCTAAGTAAGTAGCCTTAGAAATAGATTGTAGTTTGCACCTAAAGACGATCAGAGATTGTGCTGATCGAAACGTCGTGTATAAATAAAATATAGACAATGGAAGTCCGAAACACAGAGTTAATTTCAAATACATCATTGTCTCAAACTTTCAAACACACAATGGACACAAGAGATTTTGTTGTTGAGCTATTGAAAAAAAAATACATCTCTCCGATAGTAGAGCATAAATTATTGGCTCACTGAATATTCTTCATTATGCCAATATTTTCTTGTAACTGATCCACCAACGGTTTAACATTGGACCAATGATGTGGCTTATCGGTTAAGTGACTAATGGGCCAGTATTCCCAAGTTATACACAAAGTTACCCGCTAACTGAAAATTTATATTGGACCAATATTTATCCAGCACAAACTGTGTATAGGGTTGTTTTTTGTCGTTCCGTTCATCCCAAAGTTTGAAGCTATGGTTGAAACTTATTGTTCGATACAATTTTATAGCATACCTTATGGTTTAAAAATAGTAATTAGTTGTTAAAACTAGTGGCTACAATACTGCAGTGAGGTATTTAAAAACGCGAGTAAAAAAAGCACAGTTTAGCAGCGAGTTGTTAACACTACTTTTTTTTAATAGCTCCAAAAAAAATCCAAGAAAAACAGGAAAATACTTTTAAAAATCTCGAACGAAGAGCACTTCTAGCAACACACCATTTTTACACTATAAATCAAGGCGGTTAGTAAATGAAATAACAATAACAATGGTGGGTTCCATGGCGATGTGCCTTTTTATTCGGTGACGTTCATTGTTGCGACATTTTAATCCTTGACAGTTTGATATTTTGACGATGTTTTTAAATGATTTTTTCGTAAATTCATGGGTAAAACTGGCGAAAATGGCTTAACTTTTAGGCAAGAATAATTGTACGATTGATATACTTACCTTCCGTTAAGGAAACATCAATCGAAATTATTTTTAGCTGCTGTTCGAACAATTTATTGATTTTACGAGTAGTATGCTTTAATTTTAATCTAACCAATAGTACAAGTTTTCAAAGATAAATAAATAAAAAGAAATGAGATATTTGTCACGCCACGCCGTCTTATCGGTTACTCATTGCGTTATTGTTGTTAATTAGATCGTTTTACTGGGTTGGGAAAAACTATAAAACCTAAACCAAAATCTTGGGTGGGAATGCAATAAATTGTTCGAACAGCAGCTAAAAATAATTTCGATTGATGTTTCCTTAACGGAAGGTAAGTATATCAATCGTACAATTATTTTTCGCTGCTGTTCTTCACAATTTATTGATTTTACGAGTAGGACTTCCAAAGAGATACACGATCTAATTAAATTATTTCAAAAATGGTTTATTTCTGAAGTATGATTTTATACACAACGTCAAAATGCCAGCGTAATACACAAAAAATAAATAAATATATGTATCTAAGCGTAATGAGATTAATGATGGGACCGAATATTTGTAAATCCTTCTCCAAAAATATATACGTCCTATAATAATTTGTTAACCAAAACACTAACATAAACTAATAGGTTACATAACCTGAAACCCAAAAACAAAAACAATATAATATAAACAAGACAATTTAATCTATTCTTTGTTTCTACGTAATACGAGAATCCTGATCTAGGATCGTTTTTGCAAAAATTTCTGGAAACGACGTAATAGGTCTATTGTAGAAATTAGCAAAAGTATTAGAGTTTTGGGTCCACCCAACTGCATTTCTAATTGTTTCTATGTTTAATCCCGCCTTTAGGGCCGCTGATGTACTAGCATGTCGAACGCTGTGAGTAGAAAAAAGTGAAACATCTACGCCACTCTTTTGTAAAACAGTCTTTACCCATCTGTTTAAAGTCTGTAAGGATGCAGCCTTATGAGGTCTTTTTGATGTTAAAATTAATCTCTTCTCCTCAGGAGTTCTTAAACTCTCTGTCTTTTGAATATAAAATCTTAAAGTCTTTAACACACATAGCCCCGGTTCCCTACTAAATTCTGGAAAAACCATTAATGGTTGTAACCTCTTGTTGCCTGATGTTTTAATTCTTTCAGGCACCCTTATTTCGACAGTGCTCTCAGCAAATTTAACGTTATTTAAAGATATCTTAGAAAGAGTCTGCATTCGATGGGCAAAGACTAATGCCAAAAGCGTAATTAGTTTATGACTTAAATCTTCCAATGATAATTCCTGTAAAGGATACATCTTTTTTAAATATGCGAGCACCACCGTTGGATCCCAGGTGGCCGCATATCTAGGTTGTGGAGGATTTAAGTTAAAAACCCCTTTAAAAAATCTTTTTAAAACATTTTCATCTTCCATATTTAAAGAAAAAATTAGCGATAGAGTCGCTCTATGCGTGTTTAATGACGAGAAAGATAACTTCTTCTTTTGTAATTCGGAAAAAAATTTAAGAATATTATTTAAATTCTATTCATAAGGGTTAAAAGAATTATTGAAACAATAAAACCACCAGTTTTTTAAACAGCCGTCATACTGTTTAAGAGTGCTGTCTGCTAAAGAGGCCAGTAATGTTGGAATTACCTCTTCTGGCGTACCTTTATGTTTAAAAGCCCTCCAAATAATCTGCCTACCACCAGGGTAGTCTGCTGTAAGGGGTGGCGATCCGGTAATCTAAAAGGAGATAAAAAACGGTCTTTGGCAGGAAGTATTTTTAAAGGTTCTTCTGTCAATAGTTTCTTAAAAAGAGGAAACCAATACTGAGATGGCCACTGAGGAACTACCAAAATTCCTGTCGCTCGGTCCTGAATGATTTTTTGTAAAACTTTTCCAATAATAACTACCGGGGGAAAAGCATAAAAATAATCGGCGCTCCAGTCTAAAGTAAATGCATTTACGCACATGGATTCAGGATCAGGATACCAAGATACAAATCTTTTACATTTTCTGTTCTGATAGCTCGCAAATAAGTCAACACTCGGTTGGCCGAATTTTAAAACAATTTCTTCAAAAATAGAGTAATTTATTTCACACTCAAAAATTCCGTCTTTTTTACGTGACTCTGAATCGGCTATAACATTATCTCTTGAGCTTATGTAAGACGCATACACAAAATTGTTTCGTGTCTCGCACCAATTCCATATTTCCTGGGAAATATGGTTTAGGTGCTTAAACTGAACACTTCCCATCTTATTTATGCTAGCTATCGCCGTAATATTATCAACCCTAAGCAAAATGTTCTTGTTAGTAACATTCTTGCAAAATGATTTTAATGCATGAAACGCCGCTAATAATTCTAGATAATTAATATGTAACGTTTTTTCCCGCAAATTCCAGAATCCATGTGTTTTTTTCTCCTCTACAGCTCGCCCCCCACCCCGTCTTTGAGGCGTCTGAAAAAATTTCGACAAAAAAGGGCTGATTTTTTATAGGTAAGGTGGCGTTTGGTATATTATTTAGCCACCACGTTAACTCAGGGTGTAAATATTCCGAAATAATAATCCTTGCATTATAATTATTATTATTCTGTGAAAGGGCTAAATATTTTTCGCGTTCTAAATCTTTTAAATGCCGCCACCCGTATTTCATAGCCGGTTTTGCTGCTACAAAATTTCCTATTAATTTTGCCAAATCCCTAATGCAATATGATTTATTCTTTAAAAATACTGAAATGCGTTCCGTTATTTTTTGTTTTCTTTCTTTAGGTAAAGATATTGTCATGTGTTTACTATTTAGTTCAAAACCTAAATATATTATCTGCTGTTTTGGTATCAGTTCACTTTTTTTCTAAATTAATGGTAAAACCTAACGTCTCCAAAATACAATAGATTATTTTTATATGTTTTCTACATTCCTTTTCATTTTTTGCTATTATTAAATAATCATCCAAATAAGCTGAGCATATAATCTCTCTTTCTCTTAAATACCTTAAAATGGGTCGAGTAATCTTGGTAAAAATGTATGGACCTAAATTTAACCCAAAAGGTAAGCAGTTAAACTGGTATGTTTTGTTTTTAAATTTAAAACGTAAATACTTTCTGAATTTTTTGTTTATAGATAAGGAAAAATAAGCATCTTTTAAATCAATACTTGCAAAAAAACACGAGTCTGTTATCAGTTTTAAAACCGATCTATGATCCTCTAATTTAAAGTGAGGGGTTTTAATAAAGTTGTTTAATTTTTTCAAATTTAGGATAAATCTATATTTACCGTTTGGTTTTTGAACAAGAAAATAAGAGGAAAGAAATTCACCCTCAACAGATCTACATTCAGATACTGCGCCTGATTTTATTAGGTTATTTATAGCGTCTTCATACCTGCCCAGTTCGACTTTCTGTATCTGAAATTTTGGCGGATATAACTGGAAAGGTGTGTTTTCAAAAGGTATACAAATACCGTTTACCCAATCTAAAATCTTTTTATTTTTAGTTATAGCTTGCCATTTACTTACATTTCCCGAGATAGATCCTGCGGTAATATTTATTTCTGTTGGTACCGTCCCCTCTTCTCTGGATTGTGATAAAATCTGGATCGAGTTGTCTTGGCGCTCTCCGTCTGTGTTGGTCGCTTCCGAGCGCGAGTCTGGGGGCGCTGGGAGTTTAAATAAAAATCTGATCTATTCCATGTTCTCATCTGGGCGTTTGAAGAACCAGGGTGTGTTCTAAATGACGAAGTTGTTGCCCTTGGACGTACAAATCCAGAAGAAAATCCTAATTTTAAATCTTTCCCTGTTCTAAATACCTTATTTTCATTTTGTATCTTCTCCTGCAATTTTTTGCTGTACAAAAACTCGTCAATCTCACATTCGTCCAAAACTCTTTTCTTGTCTTCTTTTAAATAATTTTTTGTCAAAAAACGTCTGTGTCTAGACAGGCTGTTTAGAACATTGCCTAATATTTGCCCACACTCTGCTAATACTTCTAGTATTTTGTCTGGATCTAATAGCTCTCTATTATTGATAATTTTTGTTATCGACATCCCAATAGCGGAAATTACACTTGAGACTTGATTTTGCAGTTGACACAAAAAAGTATCCTGAGTTTTTGCATGTCTTGGTAAGATATTTTCAACCTCAGTATTTAAAACAGGTGCCTTTAAATATCTGCAATTTTTTGGGGGAGGATACTTTTTAATAATCTCTTCAAGTACACTTTTGTCAACCCCTTTTATGGCATAATTTTCATATCTAACCACCAACTCCTCATGAATGTCTTCGCCATACCTTGTTTCTTCTGGTCTTGACCCCAGTAGGCCCAAAATTTTTTTATTTTTTGTTATCCCTTCTATTTCAATCTGACTATCTTGTGAAATTAAATCAATAGTGCAGGGGGCTGGTACCGGTATTACTTGTTCCGGGTTACTATGAACCTCTGCTATTGTCACAATCTCTTCCTCTTGTGATGATTTTTCCTCTGCAAGAGAAAAAAGAGGGTGTTTTACCCCAAGAAGAATACAAGAAATAAATAAATAGTAGTAAGATATACATCAATTACTATCTTATGTTTTATGGACCTATATATACAGCAAGACATTTGCCAATTGCTTAGTTTTTTCAGCAAGACATACGTCAATTGCCTAGTTTTTTCAGCAAGACATACGTCAATTGCTTTAATATAATGTCGATTGTATCTTAGTAAACAACTTCTAAAAATCATAAAACCTACCTTCGCTGGAATCGCAGCCATCTAAAGTATCCAAAACCTCCTGTTCTATACCTCTCAGCTTCTGTAACAAACTTTCATACCTTTTCTTTGTGTTTTCTTTACTTTTCTGTTTACTAGTCATTTCAATCTCACTCTCCGAACTCGAAATCACCTTTCTTCTAACTATTTTTGGCATTTTTGCAAACTTTTTTCCCGATTTTGAAGTAATATTTTAAAGCGTAGCCAAAAACTTGTCTAACGGTCAGAGTACAATAAAGCAATGAGTAACCGATAAGACGGCGTGGCGTGACAAATATCTCATTTCTTTTTATTTATTTATCTTTGAAAACTTGTACTATTGGTTAGATTAAAATTAAAGCATACTACTCGTAAAATCAATAAATTGTGAAGAACAGCAGCGAAAAATAATTATATTTTTTAAATATTACTATTTTTCGCTATTTCTCTTTAGTTTTGGGTAAAAAACGGACCAAAAAAAATAATTTATGTACGAAAATATAGTAGTATTTTTAGTAATATAGAGGTCACAGCTCGTTTTTCTAGTAGTCCCGTCCAACCCATTGAAATCTATACTAAGATTATTTGGTTATTATATTGGAAAATTTATTATCTTAAAACATTTCAAAAGTGGATTTAATGCATTTTGCTCAGTTAGTTCTCATCTATTGGGTCTCTTTCACTAACAGATATATATCAACCGCAGTGGCTAAATGTGCTATTAATTGACCGTTAGGCGTTTGCAAACAGGGGTTTCGGTCTTTTCTCGGAGACCCCGTGGTGCAGAGGCAGTGCCTTCTTACCCTCTTAACTATATAGATAAAACTAAACCGGTGACTTGACGAAAACTGTTTAACAAGCATAGCTAACACGCAACGTGTGATATTATTCAATTGTTAGCTCAAGACCCCGCACCTTCGCCTACGGTTTTACCCATTTTTTCCCGGTTTTATTGCTTTAAATGATTGATTATCACTATTGTTCTCGTAAGCCTATGTCCTGCCCAGCAGTCCAATTAATCCAGTAATGAAGTCCCATCAAAATCGAACCAGTATTTTTTACTTGATGCTGGAACAGAGAGACAACCGACAGCAAAAATTAGAAAAATAGTCAATGTACAGAAATGGTCTTTCTAGAGATTAATTATACTTAAAAATTATTTTGTTAAAAATACAGGGTTCGTATAGAAAAAGCTTCATTGATTTCTCTGAATTGTGTCATTTTTTTTTTCTGACCATTTAAGTATGAAAAATTATGGTCATTTTTTATAACAAAAAAAAACGACCACATCTGAAAAATATTTGTTTTTTCTGTTTCCTGATTGATATCTTGACACTTTTTGGAGTGTAAAAATGTCGAAATGTACAAACATATAAAAAGAACCAATTGTTTTTTCGTTTTTTATTTTTTTTTTCATGTGGCGTTCCAGACTTTTTTTGACTGCTGTTTTTTTTGTCAAATTCGCACACTTTTCCTGGTTTGGCACTTCGGTGAATCCGAACTTAAAGCAGAATTTTGGTAATACTATGTTATAAAACTTTTTACAGTCGAAATATGTAAAAGCCAGAGTCGCCGAACTATTACGGGCACTTTTTAAGTGAAGCCATGAGATACTATAATGGTCCAAGGGGTGCAAAATGTGTAACGAAATAAGTTTGAAAAACAAAGAGGAAAATTCAAAGTCGCAGTTGGCTTTGGCAAGCAACTACTGTTTGGGCCAGGCCAAAGGCGAAAAATCTAGTGCGCATGCACTAACATATCCATACCAGATAATACAAAAAATATCAACGTTGCCCGATGTACCATAAAAAATCAATTTAAAGGATCTTTTATGTTACTTTAAAAACACTTTTACTACAATTTCCTTTTTAGAGCTTGGGGTCGTCGAAAGTATTAGAAAAATGCATAAAAGTAACATCAACATTTTTTGCTCTGGGAACTTTTGTACAACTCGACATCGCCGAAAAGTGAACATTTTTGACGAGGTGTGACGAGAGAATTTAAAAGTAAAGAAAATAATTGGTCCAAAAAAAATTGTCTTGAAAATGAAATGACGGGAAAATCAAATCGCTAGAAAATATATGCATAGAATTAAATTTAAGCGAAATATATTTTGATAGAAACACAAAATGTTATAAAATATTTTTGAAGAAAATAATTTGATAGAGACATAATAATGCCGACCACAAAGACGAAAATGATTTGAATCGATAGCCACGAATTTAATTGCTACGTTGCCAGGCTTACGGCAGGGAAGAGTCGAAGTAAGTTGTGATATTGTATTAATTTACCCCCTTTACATTCTTCAACCACCCTCACGGACTTCCTCACAAAAATTAATCGCAAGATTTGATAGTCAGTTAGACAGCCAGAAACAGTGAAGTTAAATAAAATCGTTTATTAAAAAAGAGTCCCCGTGTCATCTTCCAAATAGAGAAACTTGTCAACGCCGCAATCAAGGGCCTACGGCACTCCAGAGATTTAAATTTGACGCATGCCCAATAGCGATTCGGCTGGATTGCGGTTCTGCTCATTTATGGATCGGGCATATTATTTTCTATCAATTTGTGGGTCGGGTATTTTTCTTTTCTAGACAATTATTTTCGATTTTTGTAATTTTGATATTTTAAGGTTCGGGAAAATTATAATCGGTTAAATTATATTCGTGTCTTTTAAGGATGGAGTAAATTAAAATTCTATAAAATTATATTCGTATTCATTATTTTCTAAGTTAATATTTCGTTTCGGACGTTTTATTTTCTGTTCAATTGTTTTTGTAAATTCGACTTTTTTGTGGGTTCGCTAAGGCTGGTTCATGTTTTTCCTTTTCTGTAAGTTTTGCTGTAACTTTTTCTCTTAGCAATTGGTCTTCATGCTTGTTTCTTTTTCGTATCTTTTTCCATAAGCATTAACGATTGACCCTGAAAGTTAACAAATATTTAACTTTACGGAAAGAGAAACGGAAAAATGGGGTTGCGCAAGTGCAAGCAAAATATTTGGTGACGTTTTTTTTAACCTCAAAATTAATTGTGTTTTTTTTTTAAATATTTGAAGCAGTATTTAATAGATTTTGTAAAAGACTTTCCACATTTTTGAGACAAAAATAAACCCAAATTTTGTAAACAAAATGCTAAAATTGCGAGTGCGCCTGTCATTAGTGTCAACATTAATGACTAAATTTAACCATGAACCACCCTTTAGTCGATCGATCATTTCCTAGGAACACCAGAATCATCAGCACTCTGAAATTTCTGTCACTTTTACAGAGAAAGTCTCTGTTATAATTCCTTTGCTAAAATTAAATAATTCTTACGACCCTACAAACTACTACAATGTACTATCAAATTAATGCAGAAAAAAAGCGCCACATTAGACGAGGCTGGAACTTTCATTCAAGGAAGAACTACTTTAAATAGGTGTGTTAACAGCGTGACGTGAGTTTGTTAAATAATAATTAAACAATATAGATTACACAATGAAAATATAATAGACACTTAAAGTAAGTATTTCAATGCATCGGTATCGGTATACCTAACGCATTCATAACAAAGCCAAAATACACTACATTTTCCACTTGTTCATGCCATGTTTCGAACGATGCCCGTTGTTTTGACAGTCCGTAACGTTACGTACATCCTCCCATACGCAACGAGTGGAATCAGCTGTCCTGTCATCACACCCGTCAAAAAAGCGAGCATCGTTCGAAACAACCTTTGCAGAACTATTGAAAGGGTGGATTCTTTAAATGGAACGGTGCTTCTAGCGACTTTAGGCAAGAGGTTTTGAAAAAGCTAAAAGTGAATCTTTAATGATTTTTAACAGACTTTGCACCCTTGATAAAAAAAATTGGGGCCCCCACTGAAAGCCCAGGGCCTACCAAAAAATTTTTTTTTATGAGAACGTACCACTTGTGGTACCTTTTCGGATAGCTTGTTAGAAAAGAAATTTAACGCATTAGTTTTTTTTGACATCTGTCAACAAACGTGTCAAAAATTTAAAAAAACTTATTTTTTTGTCAATTGTTTTAGCTTCAGAAAATAAACTACATATTTCTATATTTACTAAGCGGAATAAAGAAAATACCATGCAAAAACTGAAGCGCCGGGGCCTACCAACATTTTTTTCATGAGGAGGTACCATTTGCGGCGCCTTTTTGGAAAGCTTGTTAAACGAGAAATTCCATTAAATAAATTTTAATAACCCATGTGTGAAAAATTTTATGCCAATAATATCCTTTTGCGCTAGTTTCTTTCTTCCACTAGTTTGAAGCTAAAATAATTGAAAAAAAATAGGTTTTTCAAAATTTTTGACACATGGGTTGACAGACATGTCAACAAAATTTATTTAATCGAATTTATTTTTTAACAAGCTTTTCAAAAAGGTGCCACAAGTGGTACCTGCTCATGAAACAAATGTGCCGCCGTGTGGTATTTTCTTTATTCCGCTTAGTAAATATTTTTGAAGCTAAAACAATTGACACAAAAAAAGCTTTTTTTAAAATTTTTGACACATTGGTTGACAGATGTCAAAAAAACTATTGCGTTAGGTTTATTTTTTAACAAGCTTTCCAAAAACGTGCCACAAGAGGTATCTTCTCATTAAAAAAAATACTTGGTAGGCCCTGGGCCTCCAGTTGGGGGCCCCAATATTTTTTTTAAAAACCTTTTCTCTTTTCCCTAAATCCTCTAGAAGCACCATTCCATTTAAAATCCAGCCTGTATATCTTAATTATGACTGCATAGGACAATAGGGAGATTTTGGTCAGGCAGTTTAACGACAAATTTCATTACTCTTATGGTTACCGTTGCCGTAAATAAAGGTAACTTCAAGAGGTTAAAAATAGAGCTTTTGAACGAAGTCAATTGTTTGGCGGTAAACATAACCTTACTTTTTTATTGATTGACTTTTGTTGTTTTTTCTCAAGTCTTTTTTTATTTGCTTTTCTAGCCATATCATGGAGGAAAATATTAATTTAGTGATGAGACTGGGAGACAAACACCCCAACATTTTAGTCAGGCAAATGATTTTGCAAGATATTTTTGGTGGAGTAATAGGAGAAATCGAACCTTTGCAAACTTATCTGTACTTACTCACCTGTTTACCAAAAAAAAAACGGTAAAAAAGGCACCCCACTACTACTATAAACACGATTACCAAAAAATAAAATCCAAATACAAAAAATTTTTGGAAAACAAAACAAACTTCTATAACCTAAAAATCTTCCACCACAGAACATCAAGTTTGGTTGGTTGTCTTTTTAAAGGTAAAGGTAGTCGCTATTCGACGCTAATTAGCGCCAGTGGTTACCTTTAATAAAGGTAACAACCTGACAGAGCGCTACTGCGCCGGCCCAGAATAAAGGTAAGGGTAACAGACTGACAAAAAACCTGGCCAAAATCTCCCTAAGAAATATAAATAACTAAATCACCGGTGGAGGTTCATTTTCCTCAATATGGCGCAGTTTTGTCCTGGAGTCCTATTTTTGAAACCATACGAAATTATTCGCATGCGTCTACTTCCGTCTCTTCCTATCAGTCAAAACATATGCCGATATGCTATATACTACCCTTCACCCACTCGTGCAATATTGATTTAAACCAGTCGAATTCGAACGCGGTATAGAAAGAGACTTACATAAAAATTGGCTATTATTTAATACACGTATGCGGATATTTTCGTATGGATTCGAAAATCAGACCCCTGACGCGCCTCAGAAAAATAACCACAACCACAACGAAATGGATTCGTAGCTTACGGCAGTGGTAGTGGTTAATTACCACAACGGAATGACGTTTAGCTATTGGGCAGACGCAGTAATTACCACTACGAAGTGTCACATAATGTTGTCGTTGGCATAATACTCGTTAATAAACTTTATCAATTTTCTGCATAAAAGTATCGACCGCAGGGCTCCTAACACTGATATGTACCATTTGTACTGTACAGGACAACCGCTGGGAAGCACAAAATAAGCAGCAGTTTAGTTATGGCGTAGGCTCTTCCAAAAACAAGAGTTTTTTGAAAGAGTGCCAAACCCTATAGTGAGCCGCGCAGTTTTAATTAAGATATATAGGGTGTTCCAAAAAAACCGGACTTTTTGGATTGCCTACAATTTCAATAATAATTATGCGAAATTTAAAATTTAAAGTTTTTTTAAAAAAGGAAGCTTTAAAATTTATGCGCTTAATGTCGAAACTGACATTTCTTTAAAATTCAAGATGGCGGACAGATTTAAAAAATGGGTATTTTTGACCCCCCTGAAAAAAAAATTTGTGCGCCACTCTAACAAAATTATGATATTCTCTAAATAGCGTTATCCTTTGAAGGCATACACGCGTTTTGATGTTTTAAATCGGTTAAGAAATAAGAAAGTTCTGCAGTGTTACGTTTAATGCTGTTTGTGTGGTCAGATTTTAAAGGGTTTAAGATTTCCTAAAAGCTAAAAGTCCAAATTGTATGTACTTTATGCCAAAACTGCCATTTATTTAAAATTCAAGATGGCGGACAAATCTGAAAAGTGCTTTTTTTTACCTTCCTGAAAAAAAATTGGGCACCACTGTAACAAAATTAAGTTATGCGCTAAATAGCCTTATTCTTTTAACGTATACACGTCACGTTTATTTAAATCGGTTAAGAAATAAGAAAGCTATGTAGTTTCATTCATTCCTATGAGTCATCTTTTTAAGCTGGTAAACTAAAAGTCCAAATTTTATGCGGCTAATGTCAAAACTGTGTGTGTGCGCCACTGCCTTATTTTTTTAACGTAACGAATTCTGAAGTTTTACTTGTAACAATTACATACCTATTAATTTAAGTCATTAGGTGTTGCAAAGTAGAATTAGGACTTGATAGGCCATGAAAAAAAAAAACAAAAAACTTTAAAAACTGTCTTTGCCTGTCAGAATGCGCGTCTCTACTTTATATTATTAAATGAAAATGGTGTTTCAGGGAGAACATAAGAACTTTGTAAAAAATCTGTTTGAAAGTGGATTTACAGTGTCTCAAAATATTAAGACGAAGATAATTCATTACTATAGATGATGTAAAATAAGAAACCCTGCAATTAAATTAAATTAAAAAAAAAACTTAACTCGGCATATCTTGGCAAGACTGGGCGATTGATCCTTGTATGGATGGAAAGTCCCAGGATAAACAAAAAAAAACCACTATTAAAAGAAAAATTAATTTTTTTATTTGTTCACAAAAAAAACAATACTCAATTAAGCCGTCTGCCATCTTCAATTTTTAAAAGATGATAATTTTGTCTCTCTTTTCCAGTTGCCTTATAAAATTTGTCCCGTCAAGTAAAAAAGATAATTTTTATTACTAAAAGAACATCGAATGTAAAACTGCAAAACTTTCTTATCTCTTAACCGACTTTAGTAATCGTTACGTGAATATATGTTAAAAAAATTGGGCTATTAAATGCACATTTTCATTTTATTACACTGGCGCACACATCATTTTTCCAGAGATAAAAAATACCCATTTTTGAAATCTGTCCGCCATATTGTATTTTAAAGAAATGTCAATTTTGACATTAGGCGCATAAAGTTTGTACTTTTAGCTATTCATAAAGCTTAAAATCTTTAGATTCTGATAATTTTTAACCAAACTGTACACCGTCGAATAAAAAGATGCTGCATAACTTTCTTATTTCTTAGCCGATTTAAATAAACGTAACGTGTGTTGACGTTAAAAGAATAAGGATATTTAGCAGATAACTCAATTTTGTTACAGTGGCGCACACTTTTTTTTCAGCAGGGATTTTTTTTTAATCTGCCCGCCATCTTGAATTTTGATGAAGAAATGTCAGTTTTTATACTGGGCGTGTAAAATCTAGACTTTTAGCTTTTAAGAAACCTTAAAATCTTTAAATTCTGAGAAATTTTAATCAAATTGTTTAACGTCGAATAAAAAGATGTCTTATAGTAAGAAACCACTACCACACAAACACCATCAAATTTAACACTGCAGAAATTTCTTATTTCTTAACCAATTTAAAAAAACAAACTTTATACAGCTTTAAATGACAAGGCTATTTACAGCGTATCTTAAATTTATTACAGTGTCGCGCACAATTTTTTTGCAGGTGGTTCAAAAATACCAATTTTTTAAGTCTGTCTGACATCTTGAATTTTAAAGAAATGTCAGTTTTGACATTGGGCGCATAAATTTTGAAGTTTCCTTTTTCAAATAAACTTTAAATTTTAAAATTCTAAAAGTTGTAGGCCATCCAAAAAGTCCGGTTTTTTTTTAAACACCCTATATATGTATTTTTAATAGCAGTTCTGTAATATGTTTATAAATTTATTCCAAAAACTTTTGAAGCACCCGACTTCATGATATATATAGTCGTGTGTATCTAATTGAGAAAAATGAACTTAATTTATGTTATAGAATTAAGAAAATATAAAAAATAGTGATTTCGCTTAAAAAAACATAGAATAACACCTTTTAAGCATGTTTTTTAAAACCGACATACATAGGTGCTTTATGGGTCGCAATTTTTGAAGTAGTGTTTGTTCTAGTTTTAGGGGACTCCCTAATTTGCTGACGAGATGAGATTTTGCTGACCGGGTATTTCTAAGTTGAAATTCTGCTGACCACTAAATACACGTTGATCCTGGACTCAAATAGAATACCCCTGCCCAAATTTTTCCCCCCACCCCTGTGAAGATATTCACAAAAATAATATAAAAGCTTGCCGACCGGGTATTTCTAAACTGAAATTCTGCTGACCACTATATGCACGTTGACACCCCTGTGGAAATATTCACAAAAATAATAGAAAAGATTGCTGACGTGTATAAAAGCTTTATATTATTTTTATGATGATCTCCACAGGGGTGGAAGTGAGGGGATAAAATTTAAGCAGGGTATTCTACTTAAGTCCGGGACCAACGTTCATATAGTGTCAGGAATTATAATACCAACTCTAACATACGGATGCGAAACGTGGACCACCTACAGAAGGTATATCAAACGACTAGAAAAATATCACCAAAGTTGTTTAAGACGAATCCTGAGAATCAAATGGCAAGACCGACGAACAAACATAAGTGTTTTAGAAGAAGCCAGGCTTGCCATGGCACAAACTTTTGAGAGCAATGACGTAGACCAGAGACGGAAAAGAGAGAACGTAGAAAGGAGCGACAAATTGGAAGAATGGACGACCAATAACACCCGGCTCGAGAATTGGCTTACATAGCCATCAAAAAACGCAGAACAGACAGCGACGATAGAGAATAGAAGAAAATCATACTCGGTATCTAGTGATTGCCTATGATGATGAGTGTCAGCAGAATTTCTGTTTAGAAATACCGGTCAAGCTTTCACAAGGGCGTCGATAAGGGGGAGGGTAATGGGGGTAATTACCGCCCCTCCAAGATAGACTTTTGACAAAAAAAAAGTTTTTTGCCTACACTTGACGAAAGGAAACAGAAGTGTATTATCACCAATTTTATTAATTAATTAAAAGTACATAATTATAATATTTATATATATATAAAATATATCTTATTTTCTAGTTCAAAGCTTTTTTCAAAAAGTTTACTTTAGGAAGAATACAAGAATTATGTTTATTTTCATTAAATATTACCCAAGTTTTGTTACCTTATAATTATTTTCCTCAATATGCCAAGGGGCAAAGGCATACAAACAATAAAAGTGTTTTGAAAATTTATCTTTTTAATTTGTTAACCCCCCTCCCCAAAAGAAAAAATTATCGACGCTCTTGAGCTTTTATATTATTTTTGTGAATATTTCTACAAAGGTGGGGGTGGGGGAGGGGGTAAAATTTTGACAGGGGTATTCTATTTGAGTTCAGGATTAACGTGTATACAGTTGTCAGCGGAATTTCATCCTAGAAATACCCGGTTATTATTTTTGTGAATATCTTCAGAGGGGCGGAGGGTGGGGGGGGGGGTAAAATTTGGGCAGGGATATTCTATTTGAGTCCAGGATCAACATGCACATAGTGTTTAGCAGAATCTCAGCTTAAAAGTACCCGCTCAGCAAAATCTCATCTGGTCAATAAATTAGGGAGTCTCTAATTCATAGGAAATAACCACTGTTCATACTCGTTGTAGTTTTTGCAACATCTATCAGTCTGTTGTAACTATCATTAAATACAATTTTGGCCTGTTGAGAACTTTTAACTATCGAAACTTCCTTAGGTGTATGTTTTCGGATTCGGACCAATTTATATTTTCGCGTCCCTCATTTTCGCTCCTGCAATAGTTCCTGATAGTTAGTCATAAGAGTTGAAAGTTCCCAACTTTTCTTATTGCAAAGACTCCCGTTTCAAACAGTGCTCCTTAATGTTCTTATGATTACAACTAACACTAAAATTAGAACGAATACTGTGACTTTGCTAATTATGAACGATGCTTTAGAGTTAACTCTTTGTTTTGCGTAATTTCGACAGACATCAAAGTAAAAAGGTATTGTTTACAGTTAACCCAGGAGTCTCGAAATTTGTTATGGTCACGAGCCCTGATTCTGGCCTGCCGGCGAGATCAAAGGCCTTTGCCACCGCCTCGATATGCCTTTAATCGCGACGCACTCCTCCTAATAACCCCGTCTCTTTAATGATCCCCACTCGGCGTAGGTCACTCTACATAACAGAGACAGATAATAATCACCGTGAGTTAAGTAAAGAAAGCAATAGTTGATTAAGTAAGATGTAAGTTGAATGCGTGAACCGATCAGGCCTATAATGCAGCTGCAGTCGCGGTACAAATTCGTTCGGTCTCGCCAACTGTAAATCTCAGCTGTAAGTCTCGATTTTTTCCGTATCGTTAAAATTAAACTTGTGGCACGATAGTCGTGAGTTACCCGAATCGGCAGATTTAAAATTGAGATACCTAAACCCGAGAATTATTCCGGAAAAGTATACGTAGGTACGAGAAATAAATCAAATTAAATAATGTAATTTCTTGACTGCAATTAAATTCTTAACCGGCACAGATCATAAAGAACAAAAAGGTCTAACAAGAACGAATATTTCAAATACTTACTACGTTTATACAGGAAAAAATAAAATAAGTAAGGTACAAAAGATTTTTCGGTATAACCAGAGTTGAATATTTTTTCTAAGTTGGAAGCAATGCGCTAAATCGTTTTTAAAGTGACTAAACTAGAGATTTGAACTTCCATTGCCTTCCATTTTTACTTTTTCACAACACTGCAATCATCATCAGGTGAATACTAACAAAAACTAAGACTACCTAATCTTATATACTAGCATGTGTTCAGGGAACCTGTGTTCAATGAACCATGAGGTTTTCACTTGGTTGGTTCCGCTCTTTCACTGTTGAAATCTGTTACCTCCGAAAAGTGTGGGTTTCCAAATATCCTTTATGGTGACGCTTGTTTGAGAAAATACATTCTGGTTCCTCAGAATGAATGCTGTTTCTTTGAATTTTTGCTTGAATATGTTTTCCTTCTTGGTGACGATCTTTGCCTTTTTCCTTTCCATATGATGTTGATTTTCCCAATAATGTTGAGCTATTTTCGATCCAGTTGTGCCCCCTTGTCACGTTTTGCGTTTTTGTTTGGTAAATCGAACTTTCATAGGTCGGCTGGTTTCTCCGATGTACAGTTCTCGACACATAAAACGCATACAGCAGAAGTTAGGCACATGTCTATATATTAAAAATTTTGCTTGCTTATTGTTACCGACTTTTGTAGGTTAACGCTTTTAGACAACATAAACAAATTTGGTTAATGAGACTAAAAGCATTTTTACCGATATTTACTGATTCTATAGTTTTAAGGTTGTTGTACAAAATATAAAAAAATATAAAATACTTCTTAAATTTTTTTTTATTATAAATAAAGCAATTCAATCAAATTTTGGTAGAACTAGAAGAAGGTTGGCCTCTTCGTCAAATAGCCGGTCAAAATGAACGAAGCAAGTCCACTATAGTGCGACTAAAAGGAAAATACAAAGAAGAAAGAACTGGAAGGCTTTGGGTTAAGAAAGGTCAATACACATCAACAGAATCAGTTTTATAAACAACAAAATATTAAAAAAATAATAG
The DNA here is from genome assembly GCA_963921995.1 of Oxystoma pomonae. NCBI lineage: Eukaryota > Metazoa > Arthropoda > Insecta > Coleoptera > Brentidae > Oxystoma > Oxystoma pomonae. Next base: position 69,924,718 of record OY998166.1, on the reverse strand, counting down.
AAATAAAAAAAACCTGTCAATAAACAAAATTCAAAAATATTATCTTCAGTATCTGGACATTGCACCATTTGCTTGAATAATTTTTTCTAAACGCATTGGCATGGAGTCTGCTAAATTTTCAAATAAATTTGAATTTTGGCATTCCGTGGAAAAATATTTCATTCTGGATGGGATTAAAAATTTTTTCATCGGTAAACGCTACCTGTCACCAAAATTCGTTTTCATGTCTCGAAAAAGTAATCTGGCTTGCTTTTTTTCTTTATTTAGCCGTATCTTTTTAGCTGCAACACGACATCTCAGCCTCGACTTCTTTATCAGTCTTAGTGCAGTTCTTACCGTAGCAGAATAAACTGTTAATTTTGCTTCTCTGGCCGTGGAAATTAGTGACTTGCTGATTGTGTTGGGGTGTGCTGACTTTGGTGAAGCCAGTTCCTTTCTTTCGTCATACAGTTCCTTCTTCTTTGTATTTTCTTTTTAGTCTTACTATAGTGGACTTGTCTCGCCCATAATGATCGGCGACCCGACGAACAGACCAACTTCCATCTAATTTTTATAAAATTTAGTTATCGAATTCCGATGGCAGTCGTGACATTTTGGAGTTGGACAAGACTCTGGCAAAAAAACGTGAGTGGACTCTGACACTAAGTCGCGATTCTTCAAAAGCCGTCAGAAAATCTCGCCCTTAAAGGCAAGGTTACACTTAATGCTTTTTTGTCAGGACTATTTGCTAATATTCCTTAAAATCTAGTTTCTTAATACTGTTCTAGTAAATAAAAAATATGTCAGCTTTAATTTTTGTAGGCTGTTTTTCTGAAAACCCTGTTTTTTATTTAAAAATGTATGTTATTAAGCTTATTTTTATGTGTAAACAAACCTTTAAAACTTTCAACATACAAAACCATAGATAGCCATGGAATATTTCGCTTTCACTGTTCAGAAAAGTCACACAAATTCTGTCTTTCCTTTTACATGGTGAGAATTTTCGATACTTTTTGACGTTTATTGATACGCGTAGTAACAATTTAGCTCCGCCATAAACTAGTCCTGCAAAATATCTTTAAAATATTAAATTTACAAAATGTTATTAAAAAAATGACGTAGTTTCTCTTACAACTGTAGGATAAATATGAAGTCCGCTGTGTTTTTATTTTAAATGAGACGATAAGTAAAAATCGCTACTTTCCAGAATTCTGATGGGTGAGATTTTCTGTCGTTTCTGAAGAATCGCGACCTTTGTGACAGAAAAGGTTGCTAAATTGTAAAGGACATATTGCATATAAAATCGGCGTATGCGTTTTATGTGTCGCGAAGTGTAGATATCCCCACACTGGTCATGGCGTTATGGTTTAGTTTTTTTCAATTGACTTCTTATTGTTGTGCTCGTTTTGAAGACAGTCCAAAGATGGTATTGGTTGCTTATTCTGCTTATCTTTTCTGAGATTTGACGTATGGAATTATAAGTGTCGCCCTTCTTTCAGTATTTACGTCTATGGGCTTTGGTGTTGGTGCGGTCTGAAGAGTTTTATTGATCGTGTAGTTGGAGAAACCATTCCTTCGCAGATCAGATCCAATTTTTGACTTTTCTTTATTTAAAGCTTTTTCTGTATTGCAGACGTAGGTGACTCATGAGAAATTTTGCAATTCCCAGTTTGGTTGATGTGGAGTAGTTTGATGTGAAATTGAGATATTGTTCAGTATGAGGTGGTTTGCGATATACGGAAGTGATTATGGTTGAATTATTTTTGATCGAGAAAAGGGAGCTGACAACTTTCTTCTTTTTCCAGAGTGAATTTGATGCACTTTCTTATGCTATTGACATGATTGAAGAACCGTTCTAGTAAAGTTAGTATTTATACCGTCCCTAAAAGTAGTTTTAAAACGCTAAACCTATTTTATAAATCGCTGTAACATAAAATTGATTTAGTATTTAAAACTATTAATACGATATAATTTTCAAACCATTCCTATACACATAAAATCGCTTTGAAAGGAGTGTATAAAAAAAGTAACTAATAAAAAGGATCCTTTGGCTCAAATGCTTTTGATATATATGCCTAATGACTAAAGGTTTTAACTGAGACCAGTGCCAAGACCATCATGGTTTTTAGAAATAGATGCGTTTTTTGAACGAAGAAGTTGTCTGAATGGCTTATGTTTTCTCCTAAAAAACGCGTCCTTTCCTGAAAACGACGATGGTCGTAATTAAAAATTTAAATTTGTGCATTTACGCCCAAGAATCTTTTTTTCAGCGAAGCAAGAAACGTTGAACACTGCACATCACCAGTATTTATTGGTTCTGCTGGATTTTTCTTTGAACTAAACCCAGAAAACTCGCTATGTTCTAACTTTATTCGAAACCCATTATTTTTCTTTGCACCTTCTCCTCTCCCTGACACTTTTTCATTTCTCCCTCACACCTCTCACCCTTTTCTGACTGCCTCCCTTTCTGCCCCACACGTCCTCTGTCCTCCCACTACTACACTCCCTCTTCATATGTCCGCCCTTCTCCCACAAACTGTAAAAATATTATATATGTATATGTTTAAGTTTTTTTATATTTGCCCCCCCCCCCTCTCCCGTCATATAATATTTTTCGTATAATTTTTCAACAATTATTGTCTGTAAAATAAAAAGAAAAAAATGACTGCATGTCAGTTAAAATAATGTATTTTCTCTGAACTAAAGGTTGACAATTTCAATGGTTATTATACATTATAAAAGCAGGTCGATTTTCACCTGATTATTCAGGGAAAATTTCCCGCTGAGGTGAAAATCTCCCTTGTCAAAACTAAAAATCTCCCTTGTTAAAACTGATAATTCCCTTTTCAAAACTTAAACTCACACGTCTGTACCAACAGGTTTTTGTTGTCGATGTGTCGTTTGATTATATATAACTAGCGAGCATTGACATTTTGGTTAATTGTTGTTAATTTTTTAATTTGGTAAATAATATTCAAAACTCATTTTGGGATGTTCAAATAATCAGAAAATCATTGTTAGATTTTTTGCCATGAGGAAACCGCTCTCATACAAGCCCTTGAGGGGTGTCTACGTCAAAAAATTTTCGACATGATTTTCGATAATTTCCCCATCCCTTAATAAATTACTACAGAATATTTCCATCATGTGTTAAAGTTTTTAGTCTTTAGTTTAGTTAGTTAGCTTTTAGTCTTTAGTTTAAGAGGCGTGCAATTTTGGACCATACGTGCACACGGCGGAAATTTCCCATGTGCAAATTTAACTGGGAATTTACAGGTAAATTTCCGAAATTTGGAAATTGTATCTGGAAATATCCCGGGGGTTTGGGATAGAAAGCGAGGCAGTCAGAAAAGGTTAAAAGGTATGAGGAAGGTACAAACATCTTAGGGAAGAGAGGGGCATGCATGTGCACCAATGAGGGAGAAGAATCAATATGTGGTATAACTGAAAGGAGAAGGTGCAGAGAAAAAACAGTTAGCAGTAGTTATAAGTTTATACGCCATCTAGCTTATAGGTATTCGTAGTTCGTATCTAAGAAATAGTAGTTTCAAGATTGGTATGTTCAGGGGATTTCCAAAATTTGGAAATTGTATTTGGAAATTGTATCTGGAAATATCCCGGGGGTTTGGGATAGAAAGCGAGGCAGTCAGAAAAGGTTAAAAGGTATGAGGAAGGTACAAACATCTTAGGGAAGAGAGGGGCATGCATGTGCACCAATGAGGGAGAAGAATCAATATGTGGTGTAACTGAAAGGAGAAGGTGCAGAGAAAAAACAGTTAGCAGTAGTTATAAGTTTATACGCCATCTAGCTTATAGGTATTCGTAGTTCGTATCTAAGAAATAGTAGTTTCAAGATTGGCATGTTCAGGGGATCTACCGCAAGTTATTCGAGAATAAGAGCTACAAGGTACCATTAAGCAGCTGCAAGAACAGCTTGCCAAACTCCAAACAACTGTTCAGCAAACACAAGCTTCTCAACAATCAAGCCGTCAGCAAGCGAATGCCGGATCAGCACAAACCCCACCAGCACATAACTATGTTCAGCCACCGAAGCAACTTAAGGTTGGTACTGATGCAGCAAAAGATTGGAAACTATGGCTCCAACATTTTGAATGGTTTGAGGAAGCGGTAGGTCTAAATCTAAAAGACGAATATAAAAAAATATCTTTCTTTATGATGACCATAAATACTATTTTGGAAATATACAACAATTGGGACAAACAAAAAAGAATACCCTACAGAATAGATATTGTTAATGAGACGTCCTTTTTTTTGAAATACCAACGTTTCGCAAAATTTACTTGCTTCTTCAGGGCTATTCAAAACGACCAAGATACTCTCGGTATTAATAATATTTTAATGTGTTTATTTACGTCTTTTTAAAAGTTTTAATCAAAATTACGTTACTTTGTCTAAAAATAATGCCTTTTTACCATACGATGACGTCTTTTGTCAATAAAATTGGCATATGGAACTGCCGTCTTAAATAGCTTCGAAGAAGCAAATAAATTTTTCGAAACGTCGGCATTTTAAAAAAAGGAAATGCCTCAACCCATAAACATACACTTTCAAGAAAATTAAAATTATCATTTGGCGAATATTTTGCCCCTAAAACTAACGCAGCTACGAAAACACTTATTCTTAATAATATGATGCAAAAGGAGTTTGTTTCTTTTGAAGATTTTTATACAAAAGTAAAAACACAAATTAAAAAATGTGATTTCCAAGCCATGGAAGACCGTATCTTAAAAGATAACATAAAATAATAATGGGCATCGAAAAACTCATCTCATCATCCAGTGATGTTACCACAAAACAGTTGCAAGTGTTAAAAGCTGACTCAAATTTTGTAAAAAACAAGAGAAGCAGTCAAGCAACCAACCAAAAACAGAACACATCAAGTAAATCAAAAACTGAAACTTTTGATTGCCAAAGATGTGAGACAAATCATGGTCTAAGAGCATGTTCAGCTTACAAAAAACCGTGTGGTTATTGTAAAGCCTTTGGACATAACACAAAGCTATGTAAGAAAATAAAAAATACTCCCAGGAGTTCAGACAAAAAAGTAAAAAACATAGAAGAGACGGAAGAGTGTGGTCCGGAGGAAGAAAGCGAAGAAGATGTTCTTTATATGATCTTGATTGATTTTTATGAAAAAATAAATTTAAATGATCAAAACATATGGTTCAGCCTCGATACAGGTGCAGAATGCAATGTAGTTCCATTACACCTACTATGAAATGCAAAAAACCTACTGAAACCATCACATATTAAAGCTTTAAGTGGATTTAACAGATCTAAAACAAAATGTCTCGATGAAGTAACTCTACCTGCTACCATTAAGAGACAAAAATCAAACCTACTATTTAAGGTATCCAGGAGGATTGTGCACCAGTCATAGGTAAATATAGTTGCCAAAACTTGAATTTAGTCACCAGGATTCGTACTAAAAATGACATTAAAATTGACCAAATAAACATTGATAGAATCCATGAAATTTTCAAGACCTAAAGCCACATAAAATTATAACCCCAAGAATAGTGCCTTTTGAGATAAGAGACCAAGTAAAAAAGGAACTTGATTCCATGGTAAAACTGAAGGTTATAAAGCCGATCACAGAACCAACTCATGGTTATACTCAAGAGGAACAACAAGTATATGCATTGACCCTTAGGATTTGAACAAGCAGCTTTTAGGACGTCATTAACCTGATGAAATAGCTAGTCGACTAAATGGTGCAAAATATTTTACCCTTCTCGACTACCTTAAAAAATGTTGACAAATCAAGATAGCCGAAGAGTCCCAGCCATTCTTAACTTTTGGTACTCCTTGGAGATGTTACTGCTGTACCAGACTTCCCTTTGGTTTGAGTTTAGCTCCAGAAATTTTTTGTCAGATCTTATCAGATCTACTAAAGGATGTAAAAAACACTGAGAATTCAATGGATGATATCCTCATCTTCGCATAGACACTACAAGAATTGGAACAGCTAAAAAAATTGTAATTGAGAAACTAACCAAACCTGGACTAAAACTGAACAAAGACATTTTTTTAGGAGCCCAGGTCTAGAAATAGATTCTGCGAAAACAGTGGCCATCAATACCTTAAAAAAACCTGAGAACGAAATTCATGTCCAGAGACCGTCTTCGGAAAGAAAAATAATTTTTGTGGATCAAAAACCATGACCAGGCCTTCGCAAAGATCAAAGAAGTTTTGACAAGACCCCCAGTGCTTCAAATTTATGTTATCAATGCGGAAGTGACCCTACAGTATGATGTCAGTCAAAAAGCGATCGGCGCAGTGCTACTACAAAATGGTAAGCCTGTTCTCTATATATCTGAATCTTCCCAAAGAAGCCAAGAAAACTTTCCTCAGATTGAGAATGAAGCTTTAGCGGTCAAAATAGGTTGTCATAAATTCCATGCTTATATTTATGGCAAAAAGTTAACTATTCATAGCAATCACAAGCCTCTGGAAAGCATTTTTCAAAAATCCTTACAGTCAGCACCACCCAGATTGCAGCGCATCATGTTTGACATTTTACAGTATGAGCCAATCAGCCATCAGATAGCCTCAGCAGAGATTATGCCAATATAACAGATGTCAATGATGAAGACGAACTTGAAGTACAGTTATTATTTTGTTGCTCAAAAAACGCCGAAAATTCTATTGCTGATCTTACATCATCGGATCCGGAACTGTCAGTACTTAAGCAAACAATTCTAAATGGTTGGCCAAAAAATTATGAACTTAAAACGTAAAAAACATTAAAACAATATTCAACTTTGCGTGACCAACCAAAGTATTAAATGGTTTAATTTATAACGGACGCAAAGTTGTAATACTTTTATTCCCAAGATACTTAAATTTAATCATAGCAGCGATCATGGTATTAAAAAATCTGTAAGAAGAGGACGAGTCTCTGTGTTCTGACTAGGAATGACACAGAAAATAACAGATTTTGTCAAAAAATGCAGCGCCTGCCAGTCAATGCAAAATTCCAAGCAGAAAGAGCCACTGATCTTAAAATAAATTTTCGTTAAAAAAAACTTTTAAATAACAAGCTTTCAAATGCAGGTAAAAGTAGAAAATAATTTTTTATCTTTCTCATACCATATCGGTATCGTATATCGGTCACATCGACGATTCATCTAAGAAACAGTTGTATTACTCTATAACCTAAGGACATTTTCAAAGGCTTGGCATCTCACCCGTTCTCAGCTTCTCTAGATGAAAGCATTATGTTTATCATTCGAATTTAGTTCTTCTTTTCTAGTTCTCTCTTTGTCACCGTAAACTTAAAATTTTTAATTTGCGCCCATCGCTTTTATTATGGTATAAGAAAGATAAAAAATTATTTTTTACTTCTAAGTGAATTTAATAAAAGCTTGTCCTTTAAAAGCTTTTTTAACAAAAACTTATATTTTAATTTTTAGATTTGTACCCTAAATCGTCCATTTTGAGGCCGCCATATCGAAATTTTCAAATCTGATCAAAAATTCATATCCCCTTCCCGAAAAACCCCTGTGTGCCAATTTTTATTTAAATCGAACACAGTAAATCTTTTCCCCCCTCCACTTCCCTCGTCAGAGGGAAGTGTGTATCTAGTAATACCATATTATTGTATTGTCACCGGAACTATAAACGCATACCAAATTTGAACCCCCAGCCTTTTGAATCCGCCATATTTAAATTTTCAAATCTGATCAAAAATTCATAATCCCCCTCCTTAAAAACCCCTGTATGCTAACTTTGATTGAAATCGAACAAACTAAATATTTTTCCCCCTCCTTCTTCGTTAGAGATCGAAAATCATCCATCTTGAATCTGCCATACTGATTTTTTTTGCCTAATTGTATTATCGTCAGAACTATAAACCTATGCCAAATTTTAAGACAATCGGATGTCCATCTTGAATCCGCCATATTGAATTTTCAAAATCTGATTAGAAATTCGTTATGTCCATCCCTAAGTGCCACAGCACACCAAATTTTAACGAAATCGGGCGTACTTCAACTGTACCCCCTCCATCCTCTTCGAGTAGGGGGGAGCTGTCAATTTCGTCACACTATATTCTTGTATTGTCACCGCAAATATATAAGCACGCCAAATTTGAAACCGATTGGATGTCGGGAAGATGGTTAAAATTAAGTTGCAAGATTCCACCCGAACAAACATATTTAGTTACATAGTTATATACATACATACATTGCAAGTTAAATAAAAGCTTGTAAAAAATACCGCAATTTACATGGGAGATTTTAGGTTCGGATCTGTTTAAATTTGGCAGCACTGACTACCTACTTATATGTGACTAGCTACTCTGATTTTTACGATTTTTCAGTTGTACAGTTAAGCAACTTGTTTGAAGTCATTGGACAACTCAAAAAGTAGTTCGCTACGCATTTTGCAAACTGACAATGGGCCTCTCTATAGTTCAAGAGAATTCAATAAGTTTGCTCAAGAATGGCTGTTGTTTAATCACCAAACCTTATCACCAAGATATCCACAGTCGAATGGACTTTCTGAAAAGTATGTGTCAACAGCAAAAAACCTAATTAAAAAGTGCAACAAAGATGGTAGTGATATTTAAGAAGCCCTACTAAATTAAAGAGACAAACCTCGTAATGACAGTTTGGGTTCTCCAGCATAAAGAGTTAAAAAAAAAGAAACTCGAAACCTACTGACAGTTTCTAAGGATGTCTTGATACCAGAGAAAGTCACAGTAATAGAAGAGATGGAAGGACAACAAAATAAACAAAAAATGTACTTTGATACACATAGTAAACCGCCCTCTTCTCATGAAATACAAGTTGTTGACAAAGTCATTCTTCAAGAAGTAATTAACCAAGTTGAAGGACCACGTTCTTTTGTTGTTGAGACTAACTAAGGGGACAAGTTTTAGAGAAAAATACCAAATATTTAAGATAACATTCAACCTGATTCATTGGTTATCCCAAATCTTGTCAAACAGTTGTGTACTTCAACTTCAGACACTAGCCCCCACTCTAGCTCTGGTGTTTCAGCCGCCCAACCAATCACTCCTCCACCATCGAACAGGAGAAGCAATGTTTATGAAAAATAGATGTGGAAATGATTAAAAACAGTACAAACTTTACCCAAGAACCAACGCCAGTTATTGTTAGAAAAAGTGGTAGGCAGATAAATAAAACAAGAAGATACATAGAAGAAGTTTAGGTAAATAAAAACAAATGCCATTTCATATTTGATTTATGTTTATTTTACTTTATATTATTTATTTTGTTTTCTCTGAAAGGGAGATGTAATATAAACATGAAACAACTGATTGCATCTGTCATTCACAATCAGCTGATGAGTTCAATTAAAGCAGTAGTTGCAAGTTTATAAGCCATCTTGCCTATAGGTATTCGTAGTTCATATCTAACTAAAATAGTAGATTTCAAGATTGACAAGTTCATTTTTTACCGCAATTTATTCGAGAATAATTAATCTTATAAGAAACAAGCATTATGCTTAACAATAAATAAGTTACTTAAAACCTAAGTAAACATGTGTATTAATGCTACAAAAACCTGCAGAACCTATACATACTTATAAGTGGTCTAAAGTGCGTAACGTTGCTTGCGTCACTAAAAAAAGGTTAACGTTGTTGCTTTTTTTTATATAAGGATGGTTTTAAATAAAATCGCTTTCTCCTAGGGTTTATACGTACTTCATTAAATGATTTTATGCACTTCAGGGATTAAATAGGCACTTTTCATCCCTCATTTTAGGGCCTAAAGTGACACTTTTAATCCCTAAGGGATTCAAGGAAAATATAATCCTTAAAGGATTAAAAATAAATTTAATCTCTCAGCTTAGAGATTAAAAGTAAATTTAATCCCTCTAGAATTTAAAAAAAACTAATTCCTGGAAAATTATAATTAAATTTATGGCAAGTCAAGCCAAACAGCACTTGCTCTTGGGCAAGATTTCATTCTTAGCACCCTTTCTTGTAGTAGTAGTTAACAAAGATCTTTTCCTAAAATGCATAAAATAGTATATAAACCTTGGGACTAAAGTCGGGCTGCAAACCTTTCGCCGCGGGATTAAATGTGGCACTTTACTCCCTAGGTTTATAATGTACTATTAAATTTCAGTTTAAAAAGAAAACAACTAATTTAACAACAGGCTTTTCGGTAAAACCAGGGTTGAGTAAACGATTTTAGTGGTGTTTATGCGAAAAAATTTTTAAACCGTCCTTATATAAAAGTTCATTAAGAGGCCCCGATAAACAAAGTATAATTATTTTGTTATTCCCTTTAAATTAGATTTGGTTTAAAAAAAGTGTCACAAAACAATCAAAAATTACCATTGTTGAGAGTATTATACAATTTATTTATCTAAACCTCTAAACATGTTATCTCAGTGGACACATACCACATACGGACAATATCTCCATAAAAAAACCCTCGTCATAAATACTAAACACAACCAAGCCGTTTAACTGGGTATTTGTTAGGTCTTTTGGTGTATCCTTTAAAGAGTTATTGTGCTCCGGGCCATTAATCATACCTATAGCATACACCACAATATAAACAAGTATTTTTTATGTCATCGGATACCTGACGCATCCGAATAATACCTTGTTTATCACTGCCATCAACACCACGGGAAGAGTCAGCTTTAGCCTGAGGAATGTCCTCTATTCAAAGCATTCAGAAAGAAGGTTGTGGGTGGCCCCTGGCCAGCAGAAGCACCTAGTCTTCTTTGCTTTCATACGAGGTGGCCGGTAATAAATATTTTCAGCTTTATCTCTGACAAAGATACTTATTCTGTGCAATTAACGCGTCTCATGAAACGCGAGAAGTCCAGCAAATATTTTCTGCTAATCGGGTAGCGAAATACGCAGACGTGTTTTCATATTTGGTTTCAAAATTAAAATAAACGATGCCAATATCAGGCAACCTTAAAATATCTCAAAAACTGAAGCCTTTGATGTTATTAGAGATTTTTGTTATCTTAAAAACTATAGTTTTTGTTGAAAATATAACTATCCATCTAAACTGTGTGTCCTAGCCACTATTCGTAAGTTCGGATTTTTTTTTAAAGTCAAGCCCTTCATCCAATCTCTTTTTAACCTTGCACCTCCGTCATCGCTTGGTATCAAAAAATGTTTGTGCCATATTTGATATAACTGGTTTAGCGGTTTTTGAGCTATCGTTTGCCAGACAGACGTAACAAACATCTTTTTATTTAGGTCTTTATTGACCCAATTAACTTAATAGTTCAAAATACTGCTAAGAACTCTTTTTCTTACTTCTTTATCTGATCTTTTCTTCTAAACGATCGTAAAAATGTTGATTTGTAGCGCTGTCCACTCCTTCTGTACCTACCCCACACAATTAAAAGGGGGATGAGTAAATGGTATGCAATTTATTTGTTCTTCATAATTTTCAATATTTTTTTAATATTATATGTATGTTCGTTTGTAGGATTTGCAACTCCTTTTGTAACCCATGCTCTAGGGAGGGGGAAGAGTATAGGCTTGGAAACACCCCATAAGTCCTTTTTTATTTTATGATCATAAAAAGGATTTGAAATAGCAGTAAATATTATTTTTTTTGAACATCTAGGTTTATGGGTTGAGGGATCTTGTTAATGAAACGTCCTTTTTTTGAAATGCCATTGTTTCGCAAAATTTGTTTGCTTCTTCAGGGCTATTCAAGACGGCAAAAATAATGCCTTTTTATCCAAGGATGACGTCTATTGGCAATAAAATCACACATGGAACGGCCGTCTTGAATAGCCCTGAAGAAGCAAATAAATTTTGCGAAACGTTGGCATTTCAAAAAAAGGACGTTTAAGAGAAGGAATAATCTCTCCCATCAATCCTGGGGAATGATCTCGTCACTTTAAATAAATTGCCTGTTTCTTGAAATTTTAGGTTAGAAAACATATTTCTGTCTGGGAAATGAACCCAATCTTTGGTTTTGGACTCAAGTAACCACTCAACAGAAACTATTTGAAAAGAGACTAGTTAGTAAGCTTGAAAATTGAAAAGAAAACGGGATAAAATTGTTAATTTCACTGCTGGTAAATTGAAGATTTTATTTACAGAATTCGGTGCAGCGAATAGAAGGTTAATAAAGGAAAATTGATGAGGTCCTTTGGGAGTGCGACACTTAAATAGGTGCATTAATGCGACGTAAAAGAACGCAAACGCGATTTTGATTGCCTCTGTTTTTAGTTCTCCAATAGGGAAAATAGAAATTTGTCTGGATTACGGGAAAATTGCGGACTGAGATAATTAGAGAAACCTTCAAATAAATTTTTCCTAGAGCGCAGTAAATTACAAATTTTTGGTTATAACCAGTGGTGTGAGCAAAACTCGTTCCTGGTTGGGGCTTGAGTATAGCGATAAATTTTATTTTAAATTTTTGGCGGAAATTCAATATTTATATTTTATATTGATTGCACAATTTCAAACATTATGAGTAACTCTGGCCATTTTTCTATTTATTTTCTATTTATCTATATTATTTGAAAGTTCGAATTTTGAAAAATTCACTTTTATGTGAAGTAGAGACGGCCTTTTAGCCATATTCTGTGTAGCCGTTCCGCATAAGATTTCTCATTATGACTTCGATTTATTTGGGATTGTTTTTGATTTTGTCCGATATGTAAAACCTTTATGAAACCTTCTTGTGTGCAGCAGATTGGTTGAAAACTGAGTAAAAATATTTAAGGGATTGTCATATTATGTAGCTTTCTATAACAATTGAAAAATTATAATAACTATAAAAAGGGTAAAAAATCAGCTTTATAAAATATACGACAGAAATGTCACGTCTGATCTCTAGATTCTCGGGGTCGTAAGCATATAAATTATTAGTTCTTGTTTAAGTGTGGGTACAGAAATCTATTCTGTTATTTCTCACACCTTTTCACCATCGAAGAACAGAAGAGTCCCATCCATAAATCATTTTATTATACGCTGTCAAAAGATTTAAATTAAATAACAACTGTGTGGTTGATAACACGCCATTTCTCCGCACAACAGGTGGGAATATTTATTCAAACAAAAAAACTGTCTTTTATGTTGGATTATGGTCGTACAATTGCGTAGAAGCTTTTTTGATGCGTAGCATATGTGGTAGAGCTCAATATTTTGATATTCATAAAATGTCAATTTTGTCGGGGACAACGTCTCCCAAACGAGCCCAGAGATAGAACATGTATGTAACAATTTGGAGAAACAAGAATGAAGGAAGTGAGGAAGACCCAAACTCAACCTGATGAAAGACTGGAGAGAATTGAATATAAAGTAAGTGTCATAAACACCAAGTTGACCAATTTTCAGGAGAACCTGTTGCAAACCCTGAAACAAAGTCAGAAGGAGGGAAAATATGATGAGGAGAGATTCCAAATGAAAGAAGAGAGACTTTCAGAAAGAGAAAGAAGATCAGAAGGAGAAAGAAGATGATGAGAAAAGGAGTCAGAAAAAAATATGATGAAAAAATACGTCAAAACATGCAGCTGCAAGTCATGTTGTCTATGCAGACTTAATTCAAGACGTCAGGGTTAAGCTTACCAAGCTAGACACATTAAATACAAAGATGGAGGATATTGGGGGCACATTTGAAACAAAGATGGAGGATATTTGGGAAACATTGAAGACGAATAGGTCTTAAGTGACTAAGGGTGCTAAGAATCTCCGGACCAGTCATGAAGAAGATTGCTACATGGCCCGTACAAAATACCACAATGTCACCAGAGAAATGAAACGATTAGACATAGAGATCTTACGAGTTAGCGAGGTGAGATGGCCTAACTTAGGTAAATGTCTTATAGACGACTACCATGTCTACTACGCAGGCAATGAAGGCCAGAAGCACTATAACGACGTAGCAGTCATTTTGAAAAAAGAAATTCAAAAATCCGTTATCTCTTTTGTTCCTATGTCGGATCGAGTCATATTTCGTCAGCTAAACTCTAAGCCTTTCAATATCAATATTATTCAAGTATACGCGCCAACTAGTAAATATTCAGATGATGACGTAGAGGCATTCTACGACCAAGTTCCAACTGCTCTTAGTTTTACAAAAAGACAGAAATCACCATTGTTATGGGGGACTTTAATGCCAAACGTGGAAACGTCCCAAGAGAAGACATTGTTGGAAGGTACAGTCTTGGTACATCAAATGAACGTGGATATCGCCTTTTCCAGTTCTGTCAGGAAAAGGATTTTGCCTTTATACTTGGATCCAGTTGTGGCGAAAATTAAATTTAATCTCCAATAGTCCCACAAGTAACAAACCCAGACATAGGTTGGACTAATTGGATTAATGAGTCTACCAAGCAAGATGCAGATGCAGAAATAGTTTGGACAAAGGTTAAAAGTGCCATAGTCGAAAGCACAACACTCTTAGGCAAGAATGAAACAAGAAATAAAAAGAAAGTGTGGATGACCGATGAAATCTTTGAGTTGACGGATAAAAGACGCAGTAAAAAAGGCAGCGATCAGTACCATAAAATCAATAGGAAAATAAAACAAGACTGGAAAACACAGTAATGTCAAGAAATAGAAGATTTAGGTGTTAAACATGACATTTCAATTTACACAAACGCATAAAGGAAGCAGCCGGATTATTTAATAGAAGACAAGCTGGAATCCTTGTGGAAAATCAGGGCAAACTCATACCGGACGCCAAAGAAAAACTAAAAGAATGATGTAGCTACATAGAACATCTCTTTACCGTTAACCGATCCGAACAGTAAGAAGAATTTTCAAACCAAGGCATAGATATGATATCAGAGGAAGTACAACACGCAATATATTCAGCTAAAAACACAAAAGCGGTGAGGCAAGACGAAGTATACACTAAGGTTCTAAAGCTAATAAAAAATGAAGATTCGGTGAATACGCTGATCAACCTTTTTAACTTGATTTATCACAGCGGAAAAATCCCTGATGACTGACTAAATTCAACCTTTGTTACACTGCCTAAAAAACATTCAGCAAAGAAGTGTAGTGATTACCGCCTAATCAGCCTAATGAGCCATATGTTAAAAATATTTTTAAAGATTATCCATAAAAGTTGGTATTCAAGTCTTAGTTCAGAGGTCTAGGGATGTATCGGTGCCAGTTTCAAAGATTATGAGAAGATGACCGAGATCTAAAGATAATCGCTAATCTATACTGGAATCAGAGTGCTCAAATAAAGGTTGATGGCCAACTGTCCGAAGAAGTCCAAATAAGAAGACGTGTGCGCCAAGGTTATATATTGTCTCCACTGTTGTTTAATATCTATAGACATAAAATAATATAGAGAATGCACTTCATAACTGCGAAGAGGGTCAGACCATAAATGGCATAAAAATCAACATCCTACGATATGCCTATGACATTGTCATAATAGCAGACTCGCTGGAAGGCCTGCAAGAGTTGTTAATTCAAATTGCTGCCAAAAGTCTGCAATTCGGTCTTAACTTAAATGTTGGGAAAACAAAATGGATGGTCATATCCAAGGCAAAGAACATCAGAGGCATGTTAGAAGTAAATGGGCAGCAAGTCGAACAGGCCAGACCATCTTTTATCAAAATGAAATCAGTGTTATGTAGTCGCGATCTTAATACCACTCTCCGAATTCGTGTGATTTGGTGTTATGTTTTTAGTATCTTATATTATGGCATGGAAGCATGAACACTGACTGAGGCCATGTGCAAAAAGTTAGAGGCATTCGAGACGTGGTGTTATCGTAGAATACTAAGGATATCTTGGATGTACGGAGTAACTAATGTGGATGTTTTGCTTAGAATAAATAAAGATCTTGAAGTTTTATTTATCATCAAAACACGACAACTTGAATATTTTGGCGATATTTTGAGAAATGACAAATACAAACTTTTAAAATTGTAATAAAAGGCAAAATTGAAGGCAGCAGAGGTCCGGGTCGTAGACGGATATCATGGCTTAAAAATCTTAGACAATGGTATGGTGTTAGTACTACGACACTTTTCCGAAAAGCAGTGGACAGGGTGCAGATCGCGCTGATAATAGCCAACGTTTCAAGAGAGCATGGCACTTGAAGAAGACGACGAATATTTTTTTTTATACTGGGGCTTTCCATCCATTACAGGATCCATGCCCAGTGTTAGCGAAGTGTTTTTGCAAAGTTAAAGACAAACACAAAATATCCATGCACCTAGCCGGGATTCGACCTGGGACTTTCCGTGCGGCAGGTAGATACGCTGCCCACTGCGCTACGGCGGCCGGCAGAAGACGAATATTGACACTTATGAGATAGACCGATCGGATTAACTCATTTAGAGAGAAAAACATAAAACAATTTTAACAGCAATTTGATGACTGGAAATGGTAATGGGGTTTCTAATAAACGTTTAAAAAAAATGCGTGAGTGCGGCTCTTTCGGGGTGGATTTGGTGGGGGGAAAGGGGGAGAAAAATGGTATTATTGCAATTTCCGGCAAAACTGAACGTCATGGAGTAAAAACTCCAATACAAAAGTTGTAGACGGTGCAAAGGTCTACAAATTTTGTAAATTTCACTTTTTAACATAACCTCAAAATTTTTGAGAAAAATGCAAAAAATAGTAATATTTTTATTTTTTAGTTTTTTATTTTTAATTTCCCCAAAAATAATTGCGTTTTCACGAAACTTAATGAAAATATACCTGTGTGTGTCCTTAATGCCTACAATTTTTTTGAGACAAAAAGGTTAAAAAATTTTTGAGATATGAATTTTTTTCGTTCGAATCACTTTTTTTTCAATCAAAAATTCTACTCAGGAAAATTCTCATAGTATTTTTTGACGTTGCTCATTTTTTTTGCCTTGACATATACTTTTTGGTGGGATAATAAAAAATTATAGTTACAATTAAAAAACATGCTCAGAAATGCAAAAAACCAAATAATGGCTTTTGTAACAATGAAATTTTCAGCAATTGATGATAATTTCTTTCAATTTAAAAAAAAATCAGCAACCGATTACGCCATCTATTCCTACCGAAAAAATACAAAGTAGAGGGTATTTAATGTACTACGTTTATACGCGCCTAAAACCGGATTTATATAAGAACGGTTTTAAATAAAGTCGCTTTCTTCTTCATTAAAATCGTTTTCTAACAGCTGATCGATATAGCTCAAAATTTTAGCTTCTTGTTGGAAATTAAAAATAAATTAATATTGAAACGACTAATAGATTACCTTACGATTTTTTTAGTCGTGAGGCAGTAATATAAATATCCATTGCAAAAATTTAGAAAAATATACTATTTTTGAAAACATAAAAATTACAATTTAGATTCAAATTTAAATATAAGGTAAAAAATACACCAATAGATTCTAAGACAAACAATTTTTTTATGTATGACACTTTACTAATCGAAATAAGATATTAATAGCAATACTGCACAAAAATAAAGTTTTAGGTCAAACAATTACTTTGTTTATACGGTACTCTTAAAGCGCTTTTAAACAAAGGACGCTTTAAAAATGCTTGTCCTAAAGATACCATTAGAACAATTTTAAATACTAAATCAATTTTATTTTAAATCGGAAAAAAAATTGTTAACTTAGTTGTTTTATTTGCGTTTAAAAAAAATGTAATATGAGGATTTTTTAATACAACAATATATATGTTTTAATTTGTGAGAAACTGTAAGGTAAGAGGATTAACAATACATCGATCAGCTGTTAGAAAACGATTTTAATGAAGGAGAAAACGACTTTATTTAAAACCGTTCTTATATAAAAACCGGTTTTAGGCGCGTATAAACGTAGTAAATTAAATACGGTCTCATTTTATGTTTTCCGCATAAATAGATGTTGTAATCGGTTGTTGATTTTTTTTTAATTGAAGGAAATTATCAACAATTGCTGAAAAATTCATTGTTGCAAAAGCCATTATTTGCTTTTTTGCATTTCTGAGCATGTTTTTTAATTGTAACTGTAATTTTTTATTATCCTACCAAAAGGTATATGCCAAAATAAAAAAATGAGCAACGTGAAAAAAACACTACGAGAACTTTCCTGAGTAGAATTTTTGATTGAAGAAAAAGTTATTTGGACAGAAAAAAATTCATATCTTAAAAATTCATAATATTTTTTACTTAAAAAAAACTGAAGGTATTAAAGATACAGAGGGGTATATTTTGGCAAAGTTTTGTGAAAACACAATTGTTTTTGCGGAAATAAAAAATAAGAAACGAAAAAATAAAAATATTACGATTTTTCGCATTTTTCTCGAAGATTTTGAGGTTATGTTTCCACCGTCTACAATTTTTGAATTGAAGTTTTTACTCTATGACGTTCAGTTTTGCCGGAAATTACAATAATATCAATTTTCTCCCTCTTTCCACCCACCAAATCCACCCCGCAAAAGAACCACTCTCGCATTTTTTTTAAAAACGTTTATCAGAAGCCCCTTCGTCATCAAACTGCTGTTAAAAATTTGTTTGTCTTTTATTTCAATTTGGTTGGACTAAGATGAATATAGAGAATGTTTTAAGATTAAAGATGTTCGGGAAGAAACGCAACATGTCATTTAGACAACAAATAGAGAAGGTGCGTAAAGTAACCCAAGATTTGACTAATAATCAAATAAAGACGTGTACAAATTCCAGGCGAAGACATCAAGAAAATCGAGTACAAGTACCAAAAAAAGAAATATCGGGCAAAGATATTTTGAATACATAGATAGCCCCAAAAGCGTTTAATCTATTACCAAAATTTTTACAAAATTTAATTAAACAAAAAATCTTTAAGAATAAAGTTAAAAATTGGATCTAGGAATCCCTTGTACTACATGATTTAGTAACTAATAGATAGAATTGAAGAATAAGTTAGATAAAATAGAAAAATTGTTAGTTACACGATTTTATTTTTGATTTTTGTTCTAATACCTTGGCAAACCTAGACATAGAAAAACCGATTTCCCGATTAGACATACTTACCAAATTCTAACCAGATTATCCACATCACCAACAAGCTGCAAATAAGTGCAGCTTCTGTGATTTCCTCATTTTTATTATTTATGTTTATTTGTACCCATTTAAGTTTTACCTACTATAAGCTTTATTTATTTTGTTACCTTGGTACAATGAACGTATATTTATTTAATATTTATTTATTTAGTTCTCCTTCTTTTGATGGATAGAGTTCTTGGTCTATGTTCGAACGTCTAATACTGCTAATACTAACGGTTGGAACAAGGACAAAATGCTTTTGAAACAATTGTAAACGCACTAGCAGTGGCGTACGCACACGGAAAAAAATATCGTACATAGTATTTATAATAGGCGTTTCTTAACGATTTATGGACAAGTTCATAAAAATTATGAACCGGGCGTACAAAATACATAAACAAGTTTATGAAATTTATGTACGTAACAGTCTTTTACTAAATTCATTCTTAGGTGTAACTAAAAGCTATGAAAACATGTCTCTTAATCCTTGATTTCATAACGGCCTTCATAAAAATGATTCTTAAAGACTCTTTATATTGTAACAACTTTTTTTTGAAACTGTGTCTTGCAGAAGGAAAATCAATAATTAATTTTGGCTATAAAATTTATGTAAACTTGATTATGATATTATACATTGGCTCAATGTATTTTCTTTTTTAGAAAACGGTGCCTTTTTTGGTTAAGTGTACAAATTATTCCTGAGTTTGAGTAACAGCATAGTCGCCAGAACGCCACTTTATTCTTGACTTTTGGGAAAAATTCAATATATAGGAGCCGATAATCAATGACAGAATTGAAACATGGAGACTCTCCATGTCCACATAGTGTCCCAAATTCCAATTGCTCTTGTTTAACTGACATTGGACATGATAAAATTATTTTGAATTTCAGACTAAAAACGTCTATACTTTATTGCTTGTGTTTTTTTTTTCATTCAGTAGAAAAAATAGAGCAATATCTAAATAAGGGAAGAACAGGTATATATGCAAAAAAAGCAAATTTTCTGTAGACTATGGAACAGGTGTTGCCGATTTGGTTTAAACTTTTGTCAAGCGTTTTCAGTTTTCACAAACTTTTATGATATTTTCAAAAAACCCACATAAACCTGGCCTGTATTCTCAAGTTCTCTTAAATAGCATATTTTTTAAGCCGCATACATAAACGGAATAATAAAAAATAGGGTGATTTTGATTGCCTATAACTTCCCATAATTTTTTGAATATTGCAAGTTTTTGTAAAAACCTTAAACTTTCGCAGTGAGATTTACAAAGATTTAAAATAGGACCCCCCACAGGTCTAAAAATTTACACCTGTGTGGGCGTACGAAATTTTAAAATCAATTTTTAAAAAACACTTACCCATACAGAAAAGACACAAAGTTATTGATTATTTTGTATTGTAATTGCAAAATACCACTTAAAAACAAAATATTTTCTTGACAGGTTTTAAAATGGTAAATGGTGAGTACGCCAAAAATTTGGCACATAAGAGCTTCAATTTAGACCACCCCCTATAGGAGCCCCCAGAAAGGATTCTTTTGCGGTAATCGGTAATAAGTTCGTTCCTAATTTCCCTAAGTAACCGTGTTTACAAGGATTAATTTACCTTATTTAATATCCTAAGTTGTTCATTGATCAATAAAACACCTCCAATTTTGTCCAGAAAAGCGCCATATATTGAACCCCTATTTTAGCACAAAAAATATATTTATGAGGTCACTACGAGCAAAACAAAAACAAGTGAATATGCCAAACAAAAAACCCAAAACAACAATATTAATTTATTTATATATACAAACTGAAAAAAAAAATTAAGGTTATCTAAAAGCTCAGTCAAGAAAGCTTTCCTTTCTCAAAGCCCACTCAATTAAGAGTTGTAGCTTTCATCAGGAGAGGTTGGTGCAAGCCAAGGTACAAGCAGAGGTAAGAAATCCGAACTCGCTGTTTGTGATTTGAACGCAGCTAATATTTTGAAACTTTCATAAATAAAAACTTATAAACATCTTTTAAATAAATACAAAATTAATCTACTTCTTATTTTATTATTACCCATCTGACATCAAGTATTAATTGGAAAAATTAATTAACAACCCCAATTTTAATTTGTGCTGCAGAGTGTTTACTATTTAAACCCCGCGTGGTTTTAAATTTTTTAGGTTTCTTTTCTTCTAAATTGAAACTTTCTTCTTAAATCCAACAACAGATTGTGTTTATTTATTCAAATTCTTCTTATAAATCAAACTATATCTAAAACTCAAGGAGGGTTGGCATAAAATGCTTAAAACCAAAAATTTCACTTAAACTTAGGACCGTTCTAAAATAGTTTTAGTAAATCCCACCGTCGCGTCGGTGATTCCTAGTGATAATAATCTGCTATTTTGAAAAATATTTTATAAAGCGATACCCTGTTTGTTAGACAATTGTTAGACAGTTGACAATTTGGTTTTGTTAGAGTCGCCCAAATGAATAAGTATATTTTTATTTTTCTTAGATATCTTAAAAATT
Source organism: Oxystoma pomonae (assembly GCA_963921995.1). Lineage (NCBI taxonomy): Eukaryota > Metazoa > Arthropoda > Insecta > Coleoptera > Brentidae > Oxystoma > Oxystoma pomonae. The sequence goes on along the minus strand of OY998166.1, from coordinate 69,903,286 downwards.
ACAAATCTGACAAACTTTAACATTGATACAGTTTTTGTTGAAAATTTTTACGAAAAAAAAAAATCTTTAAAAATGTTGATCTCTTAGATTTTTTGTAAAATATTTTTGAAAAAGTAGATTGGTTTAGATCCCAAGAAAAGGTGGGTTGCGGTGGTATATATGGAAAATTTTAAGCAAAATTATGATAATTTGAATGATAGTGATAAAAATTCCTTAGAAGTAAACTAAAATTGTAACAATTAATAACGTCATAGCACCGCAGGCAAAAATTTTAAACGAAAAAACAAGACTTTTTTGTACTTTAGTGCAAAATGAACTTCTTGGATTTCGATTGCTCACACAGAGGTTGGAACCTAGGACGACGCTGTTTCGTCCTTATTAGAGTCGTCAGCTAGGTGTACCACAACAACAGAAAACCTCGGTCATGCTTATGTGCCAAAGATCACAGCTCAAGCGGGGAGAATTTCTGTCGAGTACCGACCATGGCGCCCTCTATGGTGCCACAGCCATCTTCCGTTTGTTTTTTAAATCGTGCAGTACGTCACTTTCGGTTGTTTTGCGATTATAATCGCATGCTTGTAGACGAAACCTGCATACAGATGGCGTTTTAATATGTCTCTCGCAGGATCGATGCTTCGCCATGCACTTACTGCTCATGCAGTGTGTTTTATTCGGTACTCGACAGAAATTCTCTCCGCTTGAGCCGTGATCTTTGGCACATAAGCGTGACCGAGGTTTTCTGTTGTTGTGGTACACCTAGCTGACGAGTCCCTAATAAGGACGAAACGGCGTCGTTCCATCCTCTGTGTGAGCAATCGAAATCCAAGAAGTTCATTTTGCACTAAGGTACAAAAAACTCTTGTTTTTTCGTTAGATTTACGGTGCCACAGCCATCTTCCGTTTGTTTTTTAAACATTTTAAAATTCATCATCACATCAAACACACGTCACAAACCGGAATAAAGGGTAAAAAAAGTGGGGCAGCTATAGCTCTTCCTGGGTCCGTTGATTATGATTAATTTATTGTAGATTAGGTTGGACCTCCTGGGAGGAGGGTTTAACCCCCAAAACCACCCCTGGCTAGGCCAGTACTAAATTTAAGTACGCAGAATATAAAATCAAATATATTGTACTAAATAGTAAATTCTAAAATTAATAACATGATTTACTGAATTCTAGGACAATATTTCTTTCCGTGTACTTACTCTCCAGAATAGTCTTCCCCTTTTCATTTTAAAAAATTCGCAACCTGCTGCCAGATATTCTATATTATGTTGAAATTGAAAATAATTTTATCAAGATTTTCTTTTGGATCGGAAGGCAGTTTTTGTTATTCCCGTGTTATGTTTTAAAATTTATTTAGTTAAATTATTTTTTTTACAACCGAGCCAAACCAAAAAGAAAGCGCAAGATTGCACTTTTCCGAGGAGCGCGCGTTTTTTTACTTTGTTGCTCGCCGAGCGACACTTAAAAAAGTTTTAAATGCAATAACACTTTGTGGCACAAAAACGTTCAAAATAAAAAAAAGCGAATTAATCAATTTTATTTTCTTATCAAAATTGCTTAGCCCGGCTATTTTTTTTTATCTAGATCATGCTCTTCCTTACCTTTGTTTTAAATTGTTTCAAACGGGTCTCTCTAGTCGTTCACAATTGAAAGCGACGGTTATTTGATTTTTTTTTTATAAGTATTATAAAAATAATATATTATAAAAATTTCTCGAGACAGGATCTGTTCTGAATAAAAAAAGGCAGGGACCTAGGATTTTGGACGAAGAAATGCAGGGGGAAGTTATTGGACAGATGCTATTAGTCCAAAAGTATCAACACGTTACTTGGCATCAATAACCGGTAATAAAAAAGCATAAATTTCATCCATACAAAATGAAAATTTTACAAGAACTTGGCGACGATGATCCTGACAGACGAATTCAGTTTTGCGAAATAATGAGAGAAAATATTCAAAGAGAACCACTACTGATTAAAAACATGTGCTTTAGTGACGAATGCTCTGTTTTTTTTTAATGGAAATCCTCAAAAATTAAACGTTTGAACGAGAATACTAGGAGACCGAACCATAGGTCCTTTTTTTATCGAGGGAAATTTGACTGGCCAAGGTTACACAAATATGCTAAATAATTTATTTAAACCGGCTATTGTTCATGAAGCGGAAAATCAAATGGATTTAGAAGGAAATTTAAATCTAAATGAAGATATTCTTCACTTCCAGCAGGATGAGGCCCCTCTATATTATACTGCTGTTGCGAGGCAGTGGTTGGATAGGAATTATCCAAGACACTGGATTGGTAGAAGGGGTCCAATTGAGTGGCCACCAAGGTCACCTGATCTCACTCATATGGATTTCTTTTTAAGGGGTTACATTAAATCTCTATTTTATAAAACTAGGCCAGTTTCTTTGGAAGAATTGCGGCACAGGATAATTGAGGCGTGTCGAAATATTCCCAGAAACATTTTTCAAAATGTTAGAAATGAACTTGAAAATCGCCTCTACTTTTGTGTGGAGCAAAAGGGCTATCATTTTGAACATTTATTGAAATAAATAATTTGAAAACATGCCATTAACAGTACTTTCTTTGTGGGCTACATATATAAGAATTGTGGCCACAAAGCAACCAAACAGTTTTTGGAATTCTCTATCAATTTTTTTCCAAAATGGTTATCAACAAGAATCGCTTTCAAATGGAAATTTTTTTTTCAGATTTTTGGTTAGTTTATGATTTTATGCGTTTTTAAATGCTGTTTTCTGAACTCCCAACTACGAACTTACGAACGCCGAACGCGAACTTCAACTGCGAACGCGTTTATAAATTAAGCCTAACTAAGTAAGATGTCAGAAACGCCAATTCTGTGCACAAGCGGGAACAGAATTCTCATGTGTCGACAAAATTATGTTAGGCGATAATATCGCTCATTAATAGTAACAAAAACTTTTGTTACGTGTATCGAAAGTACCAATAAAAAAGAATTCATTTCATTCATTTTTTTGTTACAATAAACATTTTTAGTAATAATTATTACAAAGGAATATTTGCCAAAATTAGAGATTTATTTATATTTGGGAGATTTAAAGTATTGATAACAAAGGCGTTCTGTTACCTTAAGAGAAAGAGTATTTTGGTTATATTTTTATATTTAATATTTTTTTCAGTGTAGAAGATATTTAGCAAGATTATAAGTAGGAGAATTGCGATAACTGGTTATCGGTCGAAGAGGCATGTTTTCTTTTTGAATTTTTGGCAGTCCATATATATGCAGTGTTTTGCTGTAGTACGGTGAGAGTTTACTCCTTTCAATGTCGTTAAAATATCTTCTGTGTTGGTAGAGAGTTTCGCACATTTTTCTTTGTACAGTGGTGGTTGGGTCCTGAGCTATTTCTCTGTAATTTCCTTTTTGTAGAGCCTCTTCAATTTTCTGGTCGTAGATGGTGGCGTCCATTACTAAAGTTGCATTTCCTTTGTCTGCAGGAGGAATTTTGATCGACTGATCCGATTTAAGATCCTTGAGGGCTGATTCTTCTTGCAGTGTTAGGTTTTTCTGCAATTTGGGTTTGTTATAAAAAAAATTGTTCTTATTTTCTATTAAATTCATCTGCTTTTACTCTACCTCTTTCACCGATGTTTGTAGATTCAATGGCTGTGATGATGTTGACTGCTGGTATGGTGTTGCTGAGTAATGATGATTGAGTCTATGTAAGTGGTCAGAAAGAGATGTTGATGACGGTATTGGTGTTGCTGATTTGTTCTTCTTTGTTTCGGACGGTTTTTCCATTTCTTTTCGTGTCTTTTGATGTTCTTTTAAGGACTTCTGATAGCTTTTCTTAATTTTTTCGAGGATTGGTTCATAGTCTTCAACGACGCCACGGCCGCGTTGCCACTGTTGCCAGTGTTAAGCGATTATAATTTTAATAGATTTAAACACAAAATTAATATAAAGAAGACAGAAAATGTTTGAAGTTTCACGGGGGTAGTAGGCTTTTCGTTGTCAGACACGACACTTCTTATTTCTTTAACCTTCTAGAAAAAAATTAAAAAAAAATCACGTGCCTTTTGGCGCCCCTTTGTACTTGCCGCCCCGTGCGGGGGCACGCACTGTACGGTGCCTGGAGCCGGCCCTGAGTGGCACCGAATATTGAAAAACTAAATCAATCAATGGTAAAGCCATTAAAGCACAAAAGCTATTGGAGATTTTTTGTCAATTACCCTAAAGCTGTTTTTTGTATAGCCACATTAAAATTGTGTCCAGCGCTTCAACCACAGCTTTCAGTAGCTATAGAAATGAATGGGTTTTAATCCAAAGTAGGGCTTGATTTTTTAAGCTTTTGTAGTTTTTTTTTCGAATTGTTTAATTTTATTTTATTTTCTAATACGTACAGGGTTGTCCAACTGCATCAACTGCTTAGAGAATGTTCTAAGATAAGCCAGCACCAGTGCAATCCAAAACTGTCACAAACTGCGGAAACTACTCTCTGACAATCATCGTTCTTCACAAATTTTACACATAGAGAAGAGATAATATATTACATAACGAGAGAAGAAAGTCACATATTTCACACGAGCATGTATGTTGCGAACGAGGCGCTAGCCGAGTGAAACAACACGCGAGTGTAAGAAAGTTTCTTTCTATCGATTTGTGTACGCTATTTTTCCTACGACCACTTTAGGATTTAATTCGTATTTTTTATTTTATTAAATTTTCTTCATTTTCATCTCAAGAGAAGAAAGTATTTTCTTCCTTAGAGACGAAAATGGTTTCGGTCTATTTCCGACGCTTCTACAAATCATAGCCTACTAGATACTTACATTGTTTGGATGGTTTGCTGTCATTCATTTTCGTCACTAGAGAAGAAAACATTTTCATCTCTAGAGACGAAAATAAAATTGAAATACGTGTGAAATATACAACTTTCTGAGGCGTTATAGAGTGCAGATTTGGTTACTTTCGTGTGTGGTTTTAATCATTATCCTATTAAACGCAGATACAATTTCATCTTGAATTTCTGGGTTGATGTACCAACACAGAGTCATTCAGGGATCGAAATGATTGTTATTTTTTATTTCGTGGGGCTTTGAGAAGACCCCCCGACCCTTACAACTCCCCTATCCAAGTCACTGATTGACCACCATTTATTTTTTTATTTATGAAATGACACAAGCTGGTCGGACCTATATATTTGCTGGAAAAATAAAATGGGTCGTGTTTAAAAACTCACACATGATGTCTCACAATTTTTCTCTAAAGGCATTTGGCTTGGGGGCGAAAAAAATAAGGAGACTAAAGCTTTTCAAGAATTAGATTTGGATAAAATAAAAGATTTTTCTGTGGCACTAAGGAAATATTTCATAATGGTTTATAGAAGGCAGTGAACAAGTAAATAGTACTGGATAAGCCAGTAATCATTGGCCTATATCCTTTTATTTTTAATCCTGCTTTAATATAACTATATATATAAGATAGATCACCACCATACACATCCATAGTAATTCATAATAATTACCACAATGTTTGTCACAGAGAAGTTCTCAAATAAAACTACTTGACTCACATAAAGAAATTATCATTTGAATTTGGAGGGAACTTCCTACCTAGTTACTAAAAAGAACTGTAACAAAGCCGCAGCTTTTGTATTACGGGGTCTATTTTTGATATGTGTCAAAAGTGATTTAGCAAAAGTTGAGCTTCAAAAGGCTCAGGATGATTGAATGGATTTTAATGAAAGTTATTCAGATTTTGTATAACATTAACATGGTTGGAATATGGGTATACCTGGGTGTTCTAGATTTTATTCTTAAATTGATAGACATGATTTTTAAGAACAAATCACATGAGAAAGTAAACAAACAAAGAATGATTACAAATATGTAGGTAGAATAGCTCATCTAATTTCCCAAATATAAAAAAATTGTGATGACTAAGTAATAAAATTAATATTTTTTTATAAAGGATATCCATCTTTATTAGTTACATTACTTATTTGTAAAAAAAATATACTTACTAAAAATGATAAAAGTGCAAAATTTCTTATTAGCGACATTTTTCTATAGCTTAAAACTTCTACTGTTAGATTAGTTTCTTAAGATCTAAATATCCATGGGATTCATAATGTAGGTAATCAAACATTTTCATCATACTTGCCTATTATTAGACAATTTGACGTTTCATTTGAAATTTATTACCTTGTAGGTACCTAATAAGTTTATTCTCTCTTTGTTACTTAGTAAACCTTAATAATTAGGTATATAGTAGAATACAAAATGACGAAACCTAATTTGCATTTTCAATGTTTTATTATTACTAACATTTTATCCTTCATTATATCTTCAGGAACTCTTCATTTCGTAATATAAGCGGTCAGTCTGCAACTAATGAACAGTTTAAGACAATAGGGTCACTCCCTTCAAACCTCTTTTGTATGATAATACGCGGCCATGACTCCCAAGAGCAGGCCCCTGGTCAACACTGGTGGGTGGGCTACCGAAGTGATATCAAGTGTCTGTCTACATGCCATGTCGCCACCGTTACCACAGCCGATTCTGATTGATTGAACCACTCAGGCGAAACGTACCAGACCACACACATTATAAAACTCCTCCTACTTGCCTAAACTCCTCCCAATGTTGTAACCCCACCCATTCAAAACCGGGTTGTTATGCATGCACCTTTATTCTGTGGGTCAGTCTTGTAGCGGCTACGTCGTTGTTTCGTGTCGTTGAGGGCTTTATTGCGTTGCTTGGGGGGTGATAAAACTATTTTAAACTGTTGTTTTATTTTATTTGTGCGATTTTGTGACATTCAGTGCGGGTGTTATGTTGCTCGGTGCCATGCCTGAAGACTTGGTGGTTCCGACCGCCAAAAGTCAAAGAGCCACGGACTTTTCAATAGCGGCTATTATGGCCAGAGGTGTTAGTCCCGACGGTGATAGTCCAATTCGAACGGATAATCAAAGAAATGGTTAGTTTTTATTAACTATTAATGATTTGTTTCTTCTTATTCGTCTGAACTGTTATTTCAAGAAAGCATATTTTTATAATAGGTATTCAGTATTTACTATATACTATTACAAATAACAATGTAGGATTTTTCTTTCACAATACAAGATTCGATTTCTGTCATAGTTATGTCAAATAATGAATCGGTTCTTATTAAAACAAATTCATCAATTATATACCAACATATCTATAATACTAGCAAAGATATCAAAATTTTATTTCTGGTTGATTCAAATGAGACCTTTGATAATTTTTTGCTTGAAAATATTGTTAAAAATGTAATAAAAATTGTCTGCCTTTTTTGCTTCATCTTTTAGATTTGCAAAGCTGTTTTTTTCCTTTATTAAACAATTTTTTGTCTAGATTTTATATTTATAAGGTAGATAAGGATTCTAAAAACTTATAAAATTTTCATCAAACTACATTAACAGTCAGTTTTGGCGTTTTGTCCAACAATCGGGTTTTCATGGCTAATTGATCGGGATTTATGAGGACATTTCATAGCTTACAACTCCAATGTTTACTTTGTAGATATGTCCGATCCGAAATAAACGTAATCCATAGTTAATCTTTAATAATACGTATTAAAAAGTATAACTAATGCTTGATTTTACAGTTAAAAGTTGGACGGCATCTTGTACAATACCTAGAACCCATTTAATATTTCAATTATGCTCTAGCATTTTCTAAAAACCTTAAAATTATAAGGATACTAGGTAATTGAAGTTTGTTATTTCTGTTTTTTTATCTAGGTTTACACTCACACCCCAGTTCTCCCGAACACGACCCTTTAGATGAAGACGATGAAGTAGATGTAGAAGAATGTTCAGATATAGAATCATCTAGAATAAACAAATCCAAACTTGCCCGTAATTCGCCTTCCATTTCGGATTGCGGTTCGGAAATCGCAGATATTGATAGAGAAAGCCCTGATATTGCACCCGAAAAAATTCCAAAAAAACCAAAAGTACTTTGTAACTGCGAGGAACTGTTAAACGTGGAATGTCATTTAGAAACCAAAGATTTGTGGGATAAGTTTCACGATTTGGGGACCGAGATGATCATCACAAAAACTGGAAGGTAAGTTTTAATTTACCATAATGTAATAAAAACGGCTTACAAATCTTGGGCACTTTTCTTGATCTTAATCCAATACCTGAACGTTTCAAAACTCTGCGCGCAGCAAAACTTTAAAATATGTGGCGGAGCTTTTAAGGCGTTAAATTATTTCTCAACGGTCCATCACATTATTATTTGTGATTATTCTATTTCTATCTAATAAATTATTAATTACCCATTTCGATTTTTTTTTAATTATAATTTACTACTCAAAAAAGGCAACTAATTGAAACTAAGATCAAATTAATTGATTGCTCCTTTGACCATAATATTATTAAATCCTGCAATAACTTCATACACAAGGGAGAAGCACAACACCGTGGTGTAATATAAATCAAAGTAGGCCGCTTTTATCTAATTAAACCCTTAAACAATTCATTAAATACCAGAGCCGATAATGCAGAGCCACCACTATAATTTAGCCTGCATTACGAAAATTAACAGCCAGGGATTTAATTTACGAGGCAGAGATATCATAATTATGGTTATTAATTAATTACTAGATCGGATGGCGGTATTTTGTGAAATGAAAATGGTTTTAGTGTAATCTAATTTTGTACATACCTATGCTTAACTAGACTTTTTATCAAATACCAATGTAATCATGTCTTAGTATCAAAAAATCACAAATATGTGCCATTTACTAGTGCTGTTAAAAAAATTGTTTTAGTTCCGGATGAATTTAATCCCCCAAAAGTAGTTTTTTAACTTTGGAGTTATAGGCAAAATTTTAAAGGTCCGAATAAATATCACCTTTTCAATCAAGCCTTTAGGTTAGCTTAGGTTCGTAATGAGTGCTATGGCCCTAAGAAAGCAGATTCCGCAGAACCCGATACAATGAATTAGATCAATCACATTAAAATAAAACGTTGATTTATAATAAAGCCAATAAATTGCAATAGTTAAATATGTGCGTATAATATTTTTTTTACGGTATATTTACCTAAATACTTGCTCAAAACCAAACTTTGAGCATAACTGTTTTAACTCATCTTGCATGCGTTAATTTTTTTCAAACAAAAAAGATCCAATGGGTATGCCAATTTTATTATTATTATTATTATTATTTATTATTGTTTTATCCTCGTCTGTAATGATATTTTATTATACACAACGTTTAACTAAAACACTTTACAAGACTAAAAAGAAGAAGACTTCATCTACCTCTTTTTCACCTGTTGTAAATAAGATTTAACTATAGGACGTATAAGAAAAGTCTTTGCAACCGGGGGTAGTATTTGAAATTCTTGGTTTAATAAAACCTTGAGTGACTAAAACCAAAGTCATTACTAACTCTAAAACATCCAGCTGTCACAAAGTGGAAGATAAATTAAATAAATATGCCTAAACAACTACACGTGAAAATTACTATAATCAAGAGTAACACCAGAGAGAAATTTCGACGGCATAAAACAAGAAAGGTATAATTACCATTTTTTGTTAAAGCTTTTTAAGTGTTATTGGTGTTTTTTACTCCTTTAGACTATTTTCGATGGAGGTGTTAACAAAAACACGTCCCTCGCTTTATAAATAAAAAACAGGTAGAGAATTTGAACAGGATACACCGATAGTTTTTTATAGGTCATGCGACAGTTGTAGGAGACATGCAATAGTATCATTAACTACCCATACCACCCAAAGTCTAATAACATTTGTTGAGCAGTGAACATAGCTTCACGCTTACGCCATTGAGCTGTTGCTAATTGTCTTTGTAATATTGAAATATGTCGTTTAATAGAATTTCTAGTCATAAATAGCGATGAATAAGTGAAAAATGAATTAGCTTCATGTGGAGAACTAGTTAGTAGCTTTCTACTTATCTAATCGAAGCAAATAAGTTTTAATTGACAGTTTCAAGTTTATATTTACTGATATTGCAATATAATTTTGTTTAGTTGTATAGATATTGTTATAATTGCAAAAGATATGTGAACGATAGTAAAGCATAGAAATGACAATTATTATTGGTATTATAAACTCCTTTATTTGACCCGAGTTTAACAAACCATGGCCATCTTGTATTAAGTTTAATTTGTCAGATTCAATATCGTTTATTTTGCAAGCTTTTAGTAAGCCGTTCTAATTTATAAGATTGATTTAGAGAAGCATTTATTCCGATCCTTGTAAAAAATTTCACAAATTGGTTTAAAGATACCTGTCTGAGTTTCCAGATAAATGTGAAAGACAAATCGAACTTGTAACTAATTAAAAATATCAAAACGGCTACATAATTTTCAAAAGAAGAAATGAAAAATGATACAGCCAATCCCCTTGTAGAGAACTTGACCACATCCCCAAATTATTGACTGGCACCGTCTGAACGGGCAATCAAACTTCTTGTAATTGAAATCGGATTAGCTCCTGTCATTAATTTTTACATCGAAAAGGGGGGCTTAGAACACGATCCCTGCAGTGATTTAAACGCCGTCCTCCCCTAATTAAGTACCATCTACAAAAATAGGAGGGTGGCTAACGCAGAATGATGTTGGGTATACAGAAGTGATATATTAGAAGAATTGCAAATATATTTATGATTAAATAATCATGTAATTGTCAATATTTTTTGTCTAGGGTCACTTATTAGTCTATTGTTTATAGTTTAACTTCATCCAAAAGGAAGTCAGAAAGTAAAATTTGCCATCAGTTTTTAATAGGCTAGTTTTGGTTTCCCGGTGATCTATAAACTTTGTAAATTTTATTTCACAATTAATCAAACACCTCTGGTTTTTATTAGTATTTTCCTTATTTAATTGTTAGTCCCCTATTTTTAAATTTATTTCCTACTTGCGTGCGTAAAACGCGTTTTTTCGCACCAATCTTCATATGGAAAGTTGAACTTCCCGCACACCGCGCCCAAAAAACTGACTTAGCGTGCGTGAAAATTTATTTTATATTTTTTATTTTTCTAAAATTTGATTTATTAAAAACTCTCGCAGGAGAAAAATTGTACCTAACTCTTACGAAAAGTGCTTTTTCCGCCTGTGACGGCTTGCGTAAAAGTTTTACTTTCCGCACTTCTACTTAGGTAAATACCTATTTTCGTTTATTTCTGTTGAACTTTTATATTCTGTGGTAGCTAAGCTGAAAGGAAGAGGGTGGCTCCCAAATTTTCCGGGACATTTTCTCAGTGAATCTAATTCTACTGATCTGTGTCACTTGCGCCCGGATTTATACACTTCTCTTCTTCATTGATTTCCTCTTACATCGTTCTAAGGCCTTTTAAATTGGCTTTTTCCCTCCTTTCTTGTTATACTAGCTTCTAGATTTCACTCCTAAAATTGGGGGACACTTTATGGTCATTTTTATTATCGGTTTGATTGTAATGATTATTTTGAAATACTTTACTGAGATTTTTCCTCGACTCTGTACTCTGTAAAAATGGATGTATTATTCGAATTTTCTTGATTGTTTTACTATTGTGAAATATTAGCAGTTAACTGAGAACCCTGAATTGTTGTCTCAAATACAGTTTCAAATATCATCATTTATGGAGAAGCTAGTTTTTAACAGCCTTTCGCGTAAGTTCTGCTTCATAAAGTTTAAATGGATTTTAATTTGTTTGCTGGTTGGTATGCCACAAATCTTGACTCATTCACAATATTGCTATGCATTATATTTCACATGATTACTTACTTATTTTATTGATATATTAAGAAGCAATTACAAAAAATTCTTAATCCTGTTCCATTTTTTATAAATATTTATATAATTAGGTATACTGCATATTGGTTTTTTTTAATTTTATGTCAATTCCGATAGATTATTTAGATGCATGTCAGGAAGGTGTCGTATTAAGGACTTGTAAGTCATAATTGGCGTAGTTTAATATTTTACATTTACATTTTACTCTTGTAATTTGCTTATAACTTAATTTTAAACGTTATAAATGTTTTTAAAGTCAATCCAGCTGTGCACTATTTGTCTGGGTATTGGCATGAGCCATTGTTTTACTTTTTCTTTAAACAATTTTAATTTATCAATGTTTTTAATATGTTCGGGTACACGGGTGTATGTTCTAGGACCAAAAAGTACTCTAAAGGTGATTTCGTTTTGTCTTGTGTTGTATCTATGTTGTGTTGTGTTTGTGTTGCCTTAAAATAACTGAGTAAGTAAACAGTTTTTTTATGTCAAAGATTTTTGATTCTTCAAATAATAAGTCTGACAAGTAACGGTAGGGTTTGTTATAAATGATTTTAAGGCACCACTTCTGAATTTTTTCAAGGCTATCCAAGTGATTATTTGTTGTACTACCCCAGGCGATAATTCCATAGGTTATATGGGGTTCTACAAGTGTTACAATAAGCTTGGCTTTCTAAAAATCCCCCTCCAGATGTTCTGGAAAGTCGATGGTATTTATCAACTAACTCTATTTTGGCAAAAAGTAGTCAGTAAGTCACAAAAGTTCGAGATGATGTAGATCTTTATCAATTATATATTAGAAAAGAAGAATAATAAGTGGATTACGCAAATATCCTTTAAATGTTAATCCACCCTGTATTTCTTTATAAAGCCTCTATTTTATTTGACACTTACTGAGTTTTAGGGCATGCCGGTTTGAAACGTTAACTGTACAGGGGTAAATTGTTGAAATTTGACTCCAAACGCAATGAAAACCTTTAATTTATTTTGCTGGTGACTTAAGAAGTCAAATCAAAGAGATTTATTGGATATTGGCTTTACGATAATTTTAACAAATATAAATGTTGAATTGGTTAGGGGATATGGGTATGTCGAATCGAAAAATATCACGGTTATGCTTTTTGGTAATTACCATGAAGAGAGAACGTTAATTTTTCTTATATAATATTTTAGTTATGATATAGGTACACTCCCAACCTCAAATTAAATTGTAAATCAATGTAACACCATGCTGTGTGCAGTGCATATATAAACATATTTTTGTAAAACTAATAAAGGGAGGGTGAAACATTCACCCCAAAATTTCTCATGTATTTCTATATTGAATATTTCTGTTACACATTACTGCTCAATTATCAATAACCAGCCACCGAAAATCGCAGGATGACATAGCAAAGGGAAAAGAATCAATTATTTATGGTCTTATGGATTGGATTTGGCAATTTAGTTTCTTTTATATTCGGGGCTTCGATATGTATTAACGTTTATTGAGCATGTTAAATTAATGATCAAACTCAAATTAACTTATATTATTGCATTTTTTTATGAGGTTTTGTTCTATTTAATTTAAATAATATAAGTACCGATATTGTGCAAACGAATATCGAACAGAGAGAATAGGGTGGGCTTTAAAATTTTATATTTTTTTTACAAAAACCGTCATCATCATTCAATATGATATTTTTTTAAAAAGAGCTGCAACTTTTTTTCGTTGGTTCGGTTTACTTATACAAAAGTTACGTTTGCTCACATTTCCTCCAAGTACAGAACCTATTCTAAACACCAAAAAATGTTTTTTTTTTATAAATATACGATTTTTATATAAAAAATATCAAGTGTCAAAAGTCCGAAATGGCGGAAATAGTAAAAAAACAAGATTTTCAAAAACAGATATGCAACTTTTTTGTGAGCAACCTGTTAACTTTTTTAATAAAAATTAGAAGGCCTTTACCATTCAACGTTTAACGATGTATCACTCATAAAATTTGGTTCACTTATGCAAAAGTTACGTTGACTCAAATTTCGTCAAAATACAGAGCCTGTCCAAATCTTTTTTGAAATAACTTTTTAATTTTTTATCGGATTTTTATAGAGTAAGCCTTTTTGCAAAGACAATTATTCCAAATTTACGATTTTTTTTAGCAAACATATTAAATGTCAAACGTCTAAGATGGCGGACAGATCTGTTTTTAAAAATCTTGTTTTATACTATTTCCGTCATCTTGGACTTTTAACATTTGACATTTTTTATATAAAAATCGTAAATTTTGAACAATTATTGTTGCAAAAAGGCTTACTCTATAAAAATCCGATAAAAAAATAGAAGGTTATTTAAAAAACTTTTTTGGTATTTAGAATGGGTTGAACACACGTACCTAACTTTTGTATATGTACACCGAATTTTATGAGTGATACCTCGTTAAACGTGAAATAGCGTCAGCTTTCTTAACTTTATAAAGAAAAAAATACAGGGTGGTAAAAAAAAGTTGCAGCTCTTTTTAAAAAAAATGTTATTTTACTTTTTTCCGCCATCTTGGATTTTTGACATATGACGGTTTTTGTTAAATACTTATAAAATTTGTTTAGTTACCTTACCAAAAAACTATTATTTATAAAAATCGGTTAAGGAACAAAACAGTATTGTATATGCTAGAAAAATAATTTTAGAAAAAGTACCGGTACCAAAATCATTACGAAAAATGCCTTAAAAGCATTACAATTTACTACGTTCTTAAAGTTTGGTCATTTAGTCAAAAGAATTAGAGACTATAGTACCTTATTTATTACCATATCAGCCATATTATGACAGACAACATCTTAAATTTATAGGGACATCAGGATAAACCAAGTAAGAGTATATAATAAAAAGATAAAGTTGATTTAAATTGTTATCCATAAAAAATTGTCTAAAATCGAGAAATGTACTAGTTAGATTCGTAAATGTCTTTTCCTTTTGTAGCGAAAAATAGTAAAGGACCATCGTTGTCAAAACATTTATTCAAGGCTAATGCAAGGTAAAGATAAGTAAAACACGCTTTGCCAATTTTCCAAGGCAATAAAACCTTTTCAATGAAAACCAACGTGAAGAATCGTGAATAGGTCGAAAAAGTAAAATAAATGTGACAACTGGAACGTGAAGTTAGCCCACAAGGGGGTATGTCAATAAATCACCGGTCCGTCATCAAAACAGAAGATTTTTTACTATGGTGGGTGGCGCAGCTGATTTAACAAGTGTGTTAGTTTATGGGCTTTGCTGACATCAATGTACTTTTATTGCCCTTTAACGCAAAGTTTGTCAGTGCAGTGGTTGAGAAACAGCCCATTGTCAAAATAGAAACTCAAGTCCGTTAGGAAACGCCCGGACCTACAAGGAAGTTGGTTCAGTCGGAGATATCTTTGGGCATCTGCCTTTTCTGCGAAAACGTTTAGTAAATTTATGATACTGGGCTTTGTTTTGTACTGCAGTTGATGCTAAATATTTTGGTAAATACAAGAAGACTCGCTTCATAATTTAGTACCGCCTCTTTATTTATTTATTGACAGGCAATTTCGTGACTTTCCGAAAACTATAAAAATAAATGGAAACAATTATAGGACCAATTATTTCAAAATATAATCAATTCTAGTAAACTTTTTTTTATTAGATCAAATATCGAGTCAAAGATATATGTGAGAAACTTAAAATGGGTGATATAAAATTTCATGCTAAAACAGTTTTAAGCCGAATACTTAGTTACAAAAACTTTTTTTGCATACGCTCTAAAATCTTGTATGGAACATACTGTGGAATGCAAACAAAAAAATATTGTTCTTTGTATGTTCTTTTGAAGGAGCCGTTGAAAATATTGTGCAATTTATTACTTGAGTCTCTTATATTACCTTCCGAAAATATCGTAAAAATAGATTAATATAAAATGTGTATGTATTATTTGTGTGTGTTGTATGATTATCAATATTATGATTATCATTTAACCAGGTTTGACCTTCAAAGAAATCTGAAATTATTTTTAATTTCTATTTTGCTTGTTTGCAATCTTCTTTTATAATTTATTATTTATTAACACAGTAAAACTTGTCTAAATTTAACGGCTCTTTAATATAAGTTTTAAAAAAAATATGGACCACATGGTAAGAAAGTTAACTCTTTTACATGAAACCAGGTAAAATATTTTAGAATTTAAATTTTTTATTTATCTCCTAGTTGTTAATTTTGACATTATTTTAATTTATTTGAAAACATTTTAAAGCACACAAAGTTTTATGATTTGCTAACTTAATAAAGTGTAGAATTTAAATTTCATCTTGATTAATTCTTCCTGGACAACGTCAATTAACAACTTCTCCATCCAACTTACAGTTGGTGTATTCATATCTGATATCTTCAGGCTATAAATCTACATTTACAGAAGTGTTGACATGATCTTTAATACTCAAGCACATAATTTTAAGAAAGGACTAGCTTTGTTGAGAAATACTTAATTTTAAATTAACTTAGTTGTTACAAGGCTGAGCAGCATCTTCTGAAAGATTTGTGTGGTTGTAAACATATTAAAATATATTTTTCTAAATTACTTGTTACTTGTTAATTTTGTATGGTGTGTTTAATGTTAGGATCCAACGTCACTACACAACACTAGTTGTTGTATGATACTCTATTAAAAGTTTTACCGATCCCGATTATGTTTTGGATGGGTGACCTCCAAAATCCCTCATTCTGCATTTCGTTGGGTATAGACTGCCTTGCTGAAACTGGTGAATTTTAGGTTTTTAAGGTAAAACTATAGTTTTGAGCAAATTGTTTATCAGTATTCAGAATGTATTACCCAGCTCGACCCAGCTCATTTAGCCGAAAAGTAATATTATAAAAAAGTGCTGTCAAAAATCGCAACAAACACTTGCAGTCGGTCTACATCAAAATCGGTAAAATTCATATGAGCGGAATTCCACATTACTTCTAGCAATAGTTTGTATTATCGAGATTTAAACTATTTAATTTTTTTGTGTCAATTTAAGGATCTAAAAAAACATTTTTTTATTTTTTTACAATAATATTTATAGTGCGGTTAAAAACTCGCGATTTCCATTTTTGCTTACAGAAAACTTCTAGAGCAAAGAATTTCACAGCTAAAGTAGGCTCTGGTGCATTTTTAATGATAGTTAAAATCAATCAGCCCCTCTGGATCCAGAGGCGCAGGCAAAAGATCATTTTTAGAAAATTAGCATGACACGCTCCAATGTACATCATCCGTGTATTTGTATACTCGTCGGTGTAAGAAAAATTGTTGTGGGATTTAGCTGAGTATTTCTTCCGCCGATCAAAATAAAAAATTAAAAAAAAATATTGTCTTTTTTTTACATATTTTGAATAAAAAAATTTGTATGACTTGCCTATTTTTACGATTCCGAGTTTGATTATTTAAAAAATATCTAGAACGTTTTGTGAATCATATAAAACCACAATGTTAGTTCAGGCTCGCCCCATAAAGCTGGAATAATTTTTTGAAAATCGATCTTAGCCGTTTTTTTAAGGAAATTTCGATTTTGGTAGTTGACTGACAATTTCCATCATAGTTCGTAAAAATCCGCACATAGGAAAATAATTTTTATTTTATGATATTCAGCAGAAACCAACATTTTCAAAAAGTCTAAATTGAATCATTACTATTATTCAATCAATTTTGAAGAGCGTTTATCAAAAATCATGGAACAGTGAAATACTAAAAATTACACCTTTTGAAAAAGTCATCCATTTTTCACTCTTTTGCATATTGCAAAATTACTGAGAGGATAATTTTGTTAAAACTATACCAAAATAATCTAAGGTTCTGTATCATGAATTGAAGAAAACTTCGCAATATGTCTGCAAACAATACAGTATCACTTCTGATCCTGTGATCACTATGATCCTGTGAGGTGTCCTTGTGTCATTCGTTTCTGGATCCTAATTTTAAAAATATAGTGATTTCCATAATTGTATCATTCTTGTTCTGGACTACTGTGCGCTCGCTTGTTTTGCATCTTATGAACACTTTACAAGCAGTATATACATTTAAAACTAGATTACAATATTCTCCAAAATTGTTATTATTTAGGTAGTTACAGTAGAAAAAATATAAGAAATACCATTAACCATTTGAATTTTTGAGCACTGTGCCTACTTGTTGGGGACCTATATTCAAAATAGTATAAAAGAACGTTTTATGTGCTTATATTTGTATATTGGATCGGATTAGGGATAATTAAATTCAGTCGTGCAGCTATGCATATGGTTATTCTCCAATCTTGAGGTGTCGGAGTTTCAAAGTATGCCTTACAGAAAAGTGAAACCAAAACCTGACAGCCGGTTAAGCTAACATCGTACATTGTACATTTTTAGAATCGACATGACATGCCCTTTCTATAAATGAAATCAAATCAAGAATCGTATAATACATTAAGGAAAGACGATCCTTCAAAAATCAGTAAAATTTCAGATTTTTTTCCGAAAATTTACAAAATTAAATATTGTGTTTGGAGATGCATTACTCAGAAACTGAAAAAGTAATCCAAATTCTACCAAAACTCAAAGATTTACTGCTAATTTCTCTTAAAGAACCAACTCCAACAATTTTTAAAAGGTGGCCGAAATATTTTTGCAATACAAGAATGTGTCGTTATGTCGAAATTCGTCCAAATTCCATGTACTCGAACACAGCGTGCGGGGCAACCTTCGTGTCGGCTTCATGGATAAGAACTGAACAAAATTGTGACAGAACCTTTTAGAGAATATCATGTAGATTATTTTGGTGTAGTTTTAACAAAATTATCCTCTCAGTAATTTTGCAATACGCAAAAGAGTGAAAAATGGATGACTTTCTCAAAGGGTGCAATTTTTAGTATTTTCACTGTTCCATGATTTTTGATAAACGTTCTTCAAAATTGATCATGTCTATGATTCAATTTACACTTTTTGAAAATGTTGGTTTCTGCTGAATATCATAAAATACAAATTATTTTCCTGTGTGCGGATTTTTACGAACTATCATGGAAATTGTCAGTCAACTACCAAAATCGAAATTTCCTTAAAAAACGGCTAAGATCGATTTTCAAAAAATTATTTCAGCTTTATGGGGCGGGCCTGAACTAAAATTGTAGTTTTATAGGATTCACAAAACGTTCTAGATATTTTTTAAATATTCAAATTCAGAATCTTAAAAATAGGCACGGCAAAAAAATTTTTTTTTCAATTTTTTATTTTGTCCTACGGAAGAAATACTCTGCTAAGTCCCACAATTACACCGACGAGTAGATTCTTGGCTCTCGATTGAGCTATAAAAGAACATTGTAGGATATCAAATGTTGACACACGGATGATGCGCCTCTGGATTCAGAGGGGGGTGATTGATTTTAACTATCATTAAAAATGCGCCAGAGTCTACTTTAGCTGTGTACGAAAATTATTTGCCCTAGAAGTTTTCTGCCAGCAAAAATGGAAATTGCGAGTTTTTAACCGCACTATTAATGTGAATTTTTAAGAGAAAAATATATTCATGTAAATCTTTACATAAGTACTTACTAAGGTGCTGTAGCCCACACCACTCTTTAACTTCGTTACTCTTGATTTGTGGCAAAAAACACACAAAGAATGTCGCCGAAAAGCCAAAAATCAGCAACAATACCAAACTGAATGGACCTCGTTGAATTGTGTTATATTGTTTGGTGCCACTTCGTTACCGCTATTGTGTTTTCCTTACAGTGCTGATTGTGTTTTGGTGCTCCTTATGCATCTGTCC
This sequence comes from Oxystoma pomonae, assembly GCA_963921995.1. NCBI lineage: Eukaryota > Metazoa > Arthropoda > Insecta > Coleoptera > Brentidae > Oxystoma > Oxystoma pomonae. The sequence goes on along the minus strand of OY998166.1, from coordinate 69,883,751 downwards.
TCCCATTCCGGAGTCGCGCTTATTTACATTATGGACTTAAACTGTATATGTAGACCAGAGAAGTGATAAATGCGTTGGGAGAGCGCCATCTTTCTGACACATAAGGGTGCCAGAGATTTTATACGACCCCCAAAAATTCGTAAAAGACAATCATAACTTAGACATATTTTCATGGGTTCTTACGAGTTAAACTTGTCTTCAAGTAGGCTTAGATTATGCAAATTAGACCATGTTAGGCTGAAACTCTTTCTACCCATCCTTTCATTGCTTCAATGTAAACCTACACTGGCTGTCGCTACTGGATTGTGAAATATTACCTACGGTTACGGTTAGCTTCCTAAATGATATTTGCCCACAAAAATGTAGGCTTCTAGGAGGCAAAATAATTGTTGAGGTTGCTCTTGTGTATATGACAATAAAATTTTATTTTCTGAAAAATAAGGTTTGGGACAAGTTCTTTATTCTTAAATAAAGGTGAATATTTGTGTCTTTTGGATCATTATAATAAGTCCCTGAAGTTTTATCGAGCATTTTTTAGGAACGTCTAAGTACACAGTGATTAACATTGACAATAAATAATAATCAGATTCAATTTATCTAGAGTTTGTATTTAAAGTTACTTAATTGACTTTTGGTTGGTATGCTTGCCGCTGCAAAATTGCATCAAGATGAAGAAGAGTTGTGTTTTTTTTTAAATTTCAGTTTTTCATCGCAGGATAGGAAATTTAAATAAGCTTCTTAAACTAAAAAACTGAAAATAAAGCGGAAATTAAAAATTCTAAAATATTTCGAGAATTAAGCATAACATGCCAGGAATGCAGTAGATGATAAATTTGATCCGTCAGATATAAGCATGCACACAGCTCCTTGGAGTCCCTGATGAGTATGATGAAAAATTGACTTTATTAAAAGCAAAAATTTAAACAGACAACCAAACATAAATAGTTTAAAACGAATAATTTTTCAAAGAGATCGAAACCGGTTAGATATGTTAAAATAAATTTAGACCCAGTTAAACGAGTCATTTATTAAAGATGAACAGATAGTCGCTCGAAACATGGGACGTTATTTGTCAGAGGCATTTCCTCGTATGATATATGCACGATATCTGAAAATTACCAGCTTACAATCCGATGATATTAAAAGGTGTATTTATTACATTTCTTTTAAGTAAGTGTAGGAATTTATACAACAACATCGTCTAAATTTAAATATGATCATTCATTGTCGATACTGACCTAACTATCAGTAACAAGAAAAAAGAATCACTCAAAAACAACTTTAAATTTATTAATTTTTGCGGTAAGAGACCGTTTAACCTGGGTTACGTTTTAAAAGTTATGCTGAAGGGTATACTAAATAGGATTAATTTTATCAAAACCCAGATCAAAAATTTCGGCTTTGTGGAACCGGAAGAATGCAGTGCCTAGGCAAGCCTATATCAGGTTATGTCATTATAATAGATATGGACGGTTTACCTCTCTAATGACTTCATAAGGACTAACCATTTTTTAATTTCTCTATTTTGGATTGGCATTTTTTACGTCGTGTTTAACATCGCTACCTAATGTCTACTTAGCCACAAAATTATTTATTTAATCTTATCTAGTTTTCAAAAATTGCCCAGTTTAAATAATTTTAAAATGTGTTGTGTTGAGTTAAATACCGTTGCCAACGTTTGATTATTTATTTTTTTAATGAATATTACTAGTATTTGTATTCGTTTTATTATGTTGAATATAAAATAAATTTTTTAGTTCTATTACCATTTGCATTACTTTTTTTTTTAAATATAGAAAAATATTTTTGTTCTCTGACGTTGCTATTAATAACACCAAAAAAACAGTTCCTTGCATAATTGCTCTCTAAAAAGGACGCTCTAGCCACAAACATTTTTTCTTAATTCTACAGAATAAACCTAAAATTCATCATTATCATTTATCTTACTAATCGTTTTACATACTGCTTGTAAGCGCCTTTGAAGATTTGTTTCAGCAGGTGTCGATTTTTATACCGTTTCAACTGGTCAGGCAAATTTTTCTGTGTTGTCTAAGCCAATGCACTGTAGGGAGATTTGAAAAAGGGTAAATAAATTCCTAGTACATGTTTTAAATTGGATATCAACACCAGTTACTTGTGATAAAGAAGACGCTTGGAATCATACCCAAGCAACACCGTTCTCAACTAAAAAGCCAGTTAACTCCTACCTTTTCAGTGCTCTTAAGCCTATTGTTGCGGCCATTTCTATAACCAACTTGACAAGTAATCATCAGTTTGGTGTCAATATGACCGCTGTAGTAGGTTAAAGGATACTAAATCGAAAAAGAGTTTACTGGCTATTTAGTTAAGAAGGTGTTGACCCAAGTAACAAAATTACCTTCATGACGTCACCTATCAATTTTACATAATTGGTCGAAATGACGTCTTCACGTCGTAATGCACGTCATTTTGCTACTTGGATATCGGCTATCTTTTATTGTATGTATATTCATAACCTCCTGCTGCACCATTAACAATGAAATATTCTGCAACAGCTTTAATTTCATGTTACGTGATAACGTCGTATTTAGACGTACGTTAAACACTAAACGTATTTCCGATAATAATGAGCGTAGTTCGCGCGTTGCCATCATCGTGGAATTATCATTTCAGTTTAGACCGCTACCCTGTTAATTATTGTTGGGGGGAAGTTGGTGACACTATACCAAAGGGGGTGAAGGGGCGCGGGGCGGCTGAAAATGGGGCGGCAGCAGTTCTCGCGTGGGCGTGTTAGCATCTGTCACCCTATCGATCTGGTCTCGGGCGCAAATGGCGCGAAGCGAAGGATTTTGGGCGCGCGAGGCAGTAATGAAAGCTCCGGCTTTTATAAGTTGGGGAAATATTTCTGGGATAAATGGAATTTTCTAGCATAAAGCTAAGATTTGTCTACAAGAAACAACTTTGTTTCCTCTATGGCTAATAAAAAGATATTGAGTGCAACAAAAATTGGATAACGTCGCAGTGGCTGAGATAGTTTGCATGTTTATATTTTAAATGTAATTTAGGGGAGACTCTAAAGTAGGGGTTATTAACTCCGTACGGGTTGTTAAAACCAAAAAACAATAAAAATCAAATTGGGGTAATATTAATAAACATTTATTTGCATGAATAAGTAAAGATTACAAGTTTTTTTATACAAGATACATCAGTTAATCCAAAAAGGATCTGGAAGTCAATATAAATTGTTCAATGCCCAGACCCAAATGTTTATAACAAAGTTTTGACTAAAATTATTTATACAAATTTATAAAGACATGTGGGAATGTTGTTAATAAATATTGTATATCTAGTAATATAGTAATAATATATTTCAATTAAGAGAGAATTACATGATTAACAAATAGGAAAATACATTGCTGGAAGTAAAGGATTAATTTATCCTGAGACAAACAAAATATCGAAGTTTAAAAATATAGAAGTTTAGTACAGATACCATAGCGATTGTTAGATATTATTTGACATGATATTTTTTACTTTATTCCGAAAGTTGACCAACTTTAAAGTCCAACGGTGGGATTTACTAAAAGGGTTTAGTCTATTTTAGAACGGTCCTAAGTATAAGTGAAATTTTTGGTTTTAAGCATTTTAAACCAACCCTCCTTAAGTTTTAGACATAGTTTCATTTATAAGAAGAATTTGAATAAATTTGTTTGTTGAATAATTATCTTAACACAACCTTTTGTTGGATGTAAGAAGAAAGTTTCAATTTAGAAGAAGAGAAAATTAAAAAATTTAAACCCATGCGGGGTTTAAATAGTAAACACTCTGAACAACAAATTTAATTAAAACTTACCCTTGTTAATTATTTTTTCCAATTAACTCTGAATCTCAGACAACGATTAGATGTGTAATAATAAAATATGGAGTACTTTAATTTTGTGTTTATTGAAAAGGTGTTTTTATTCATGAAATGTATTAAAAAACTAAAATGCAAGTTTTGTTTACATTTCTTTCACTGTCGAAATGTCAGTTTCAAAATATTAGCTGCGTTCAAATCACAAACAGCGATTGCGGATTTCTTACCTTTGCTTGTACCTTGGCTTGCACCAACCTCTACTGATGAAAGCTACAGCTTTGAAATGAGTGGGCTTTGAGTAAGGAAAGTTTTCTTGACTGAGCTTTTAGATAACCTCAATGTTTTAATTTCAGTTTGAGTTTGTCAATAAATTAATATAGATGTTTTGGTTTTTTTTATTTGGTATAATTTTCGTGCATAATCAGTGACCTTCGCTTATGTCTGTTTTGCCCCGTAGTGCCCTCATAAATATATTTTTTGTACTGAAAGCGGGTTCAAAATATGACGTTTTTGTGGAGAAAATTGGAGGTGTTTTATTGGTTAATCAACAACTTGGGATATTAAATAAGATAAATTAATCCTTGTAAAAACGGTTACTTAGCGAAATTATAAACGAACTAATACAAATTGCCACAAAACAATCCTTTCTGGGGGCTCTAAGTTTAAACCACCACCTAGAGGTGGTCTAAAAAATCAGCAACTTTATAACCTTAAACAAGAGAAAAAAGCAGTTTTTCAGTGGTATTTTGCAATAACAATACAAAATAATCAATAAATTTGTATCTTTTCTGTATAGGTAAGTGTTTTTTGAAAATTGGTTTTAAAATTTAGTACCCCCCACAGGTTAAATTTTTAGACCTGTGGGGGGTATTATTTAAGATCTTAGTAAATCTCACTGTTAAATTCTGCGGGAAGGTCATTTTACAAACTGTATAAGTTATAAGAGAAACTTCGCTCAAACATTGTAGTATGGTGCTGCGGTGGTGATGGCCTAATATATTAGACCCTTAAATCAGTCAGTGTGGTACTTTATTTTGTTTGATAGATAAGGTGGGGTTTTTGTTATAATAATTTGATGGTAGAAGCCAAGAGAGTGAAATTGTCTTCTTTTGCTCATATCCATTGAGCATCCTTTAATTTATGAGAGATTGGCAAATGTTTCCTAACTCCATATATAAATCTTAGGTATGATTTTTGAACCTTTTGGATTCTATTTTTTTGTCTTTCTGTCTAGGCATGGCCCATATTCAACGTCATCAAAGTTAAAGTGGCTCAAAACTAGAGTATTTGTAAGCTGGATCTTTTGTTTAACAGTTATTAAATGCCGATGTGGATATAGTAATTTAATACATACTGTATTAGATTTTTGTTTACATGTTGGTGAAACCTTAAGTCAGTATCCAAAATCATTCCCAAGTCTCTTGCGTAGTCCGAGGCTGTTAGTTGGTTTCCAGAAATGTTTACTTTGAAAGTATTTTTAACAGTTTATTTGTCTTTACCAAAAAAAAGCACAATCGATTTATCAGGATTAATTTTAAGGTTATGCTTTTCTGAAAAGGGGACAAGCCTGTTAAGATTCTCCTCTTGACCTCTTAGCTTAGCTCTTTTGCCATTCATTTGGATAAAATGAAAAGTAAAACATATTGATGGCTTTTACAGAGGCGCAAACTTGATGTTAAATGACAACTATAAATCGAAAATAAAATTGAACCTTGCGGAATGCCACTGTTTATTTTATGTTTTTCGGATTTACCTTGTGATGTTTCCACAAATTGATATCGCTCTGATATGTAACCGCCCATTAAAGCCCTCGACTCTGGAAAGAAACCAATAAAGTTAAGAATAGCGAGAAGAAGTTGATGGCTCCCAGTGTCGAAGGCTATAGAGTAGTCCAGAAGAATTAAAACCGTAGTTTTTCCATTGTCATTTTGTCGAAATATGTCACCAGCTACGTTTGCAATTGCAGATATGCAACTGAAGCCACGTCGAAATTCAGACTGATGTTCAGGAAGGATCTCATATTTTTGAAGATGTTCGCTTATTTGTTTGTCCATGGCCTTCTAGAGTATTTTCGATAGACAGGGAAGAATAGTGATTGGTCGGAGGTCATTGTAATCTTTAGTATAGCTCTTTTTTGCTAGTGGTTTCACTTTTGCGATTTTTCATTATGAAGGAAATCTGTTTTCTACAATACTCGAATTAATGATGTTTGTTAAAAAAGGAAAAATTTGGGGACAACCAAGGAGCAACATCAGTAGATTTATTTGATCCTGGCCAACCGCTTGAGATTTTATATTAAAATGATCATGTTTAACTTCTTCAATAGTTACTGTTTTAAAAGAAAAAATGTTCTTCAAAATTATATTTTTTATTTTGATTATAAAAATTAATTAAATCTGGATCTATCTTAGATCTTTTCCCTGAAAATTGAAGGAAGAAGCTATTTATATCCTCTGGATGATTTTTACTATCTCTAGTTGTTTCAGACTTTTCCAGAAATGTTTGGAATTAGGTCTATGAGCCCAGAATTCAAGATAACTTTTTTTAAATTTTTTATTGCAATGATTGTTGTGTTGCGTAACTGCTTATAGTACTCCCAATTAAGATTATTACTTGATTGTTTAAATCGATCATAAGCTTTTCCTTTTAATTTTAATATAAGCGCAGGGTTACAGACTGAACGTTTCCAAAAAGTTTATCACGTATAATTTTTTTTTATCTCGTCTATAACGTATATTTCTTTAAGAATGAATGAAACTCTAGGAGGGCCAGAAATTGAACCAACTTATCCAATATCTAAAATTAAGATTATTTCCAAAAGCGTTTAAAACAACACACAAAACCAAATAGTACCAGATAAACGGTTGAACGAAAATCTATTTGCACTAGCAGACCGTTTATTATTTGTATACAGCCAGGCAGGTGAGACGAATCGACTGACGGCCCCACGGAAAAGGCTGTGCTTAAAGTGTAATTTAAAATTAATTCTGCCTGGTTTTACATGAACAAGGGCTAATCTTTCCATTTGTAAAAGACTAACTTACTGATAGCGATTTGTCTTTAAAAAATGAATGAAAGCGAAGAAGGGTTAGAGGTTGCTGGTGGTTTGTTTTTAACCGAGCATGGTCTCACCGTGGCCATTATTATTCTAAGAGAAGTTTTAAGCCAAAAGTCTGCTAAAAAGGCATAGTAAAATAATCATAAAATTTTTAACTTGCTGTCAAATTGTATTTATTTGTTACCATCTTAGAACATTGAACTACTAGAAGGAGCTTTTTTTCAAACCTAGGGCAGGGTGTTTGAGTTCAACATCTTCATCCCATTGTTGTCATGTTAACCTAATACGTTTCCCCTGTTTTTAATATCATTTAAAATACCTTCAATAATTTTTAGTTCTGTTTAATTAAATGGTCTAGATATAGTAATAAAAATCTATGTTTCTATAAAAAAAAAACCTAAAAATGTATTCAAGTAGGATGTACAACTATAAAAATAAGAAAAAGGTGCTATGGAAATCCCTATTCACACTGAAATTAATGACAAGCCGGCAACACAGATTTCCTGCCTTTGTTTATCAAGAATGGTCAAATATGACGAATTCTAACCTAATATTTAGTTAATATTTTAATTTAACGTACCTGTGAAACGAAATACTGCGGTCCCCCGGCTTCTGTTTCAACTTGCATATAATAATACACTTCGGAACCATTTTTAGCCACAAACTTTTCACAAAAATATCAAAAAAACACTATTGACAAGTGCTGTAACGTTCACTTTCAAAACAATAATGGCATTCCAGGAAAAATCGATAAACCGCTACAAATAATCAATGTTGCCACGTTGACTACTACCTTAAATAGGTTGTGAGTAATATATATTGTGTATATTAGCTTTTTCAACATATATCTTAAACCTCATAAATTAATTAATAAATAAGCGTTAAAACTTAATCCAAATTTAATAGGTTTTTTTGTTGCATAATTTTGTTATTAAAATTGGCAACACATATTTCTTTCTCTCCTTTCCCCACTGTAGATGTTGCACTCAAACAACTAGTGTAACCAGACAGACCGGACTCCTTCTAGTAGTTCAATGTTCTAAAGCTACCATAGTAAGTACAGTTTTTATTTCAGTATAAAAAGCTTAAAAGCTTAAGAACAATATCATGTGGGCATATAAAACCACAGCATTTCGATTAAGTAAAAGCACAGTGTATATATCATAGACATAGACTGTGGTAAAAGTAAGTAAAATCATATTGTTAATTACGAATCAGTAAATATAAAAATTTCGACGTTTGTGTGGTCCATTAAGTCTTAAATGTAGCAACGTTGATGGCTTTAAGTGTGTTTTTAAAGCTTCCAAATGTACAACATACCAAGAAACCGACTTTTGCTTACCATTGAGTTGTAGACAAGTTACGAAGAATTCAGTACACTTATTTAGTTACCTTATATTGTTTTTATTTACAATATACTTTAAAATCATATGTGTATATGCTTTTGGTTCATGAAAAGGTTGAAAGATACATTTTTTGTTGGAAATTTTAACAATTAGATTTATCCCATTATTACATAGAGTGTTCTATATTTATTGATTTGGGATTTAACGTTTCATCTGGGCTGTATTCCTGAAAGTGTGGGAAGGTAATGCTCGCACGGGATTTTCCTTTTCCTTTTCACACTTTTGTTCTTCAGCATATCTCCATCTCACTTTTTTTGTAAATCACGTCCACTTCTCTAGCAAGTTTTCTTTCCGGCACCTCAAGAGTAAAGGCTCTCATGAGTTTGAGTTACTTAAATCATGTTGTTGTCACCTTATTAAGTATATTAACAAACCCCAGTAAAACCAAATCACTTCTTAGTAAATCTTAGTGCCAAAAAATATTGTAAGGTATTATTATCGCCTTGATGCAATGAGAAACTTCAAGAAATTTTTTTCAGAAACTCATTACATTTTTGACTTGTACATACCACGTTTCGTACGATGCCCGCTTTTTTGACGGATGCGATGCCGGAACAGCTGATTCCACTCGTTGCGTACGGAGGGATGTACGTAGCGTTACGGACCCACAAACTTACGCAACGTATCTCATCTGCCAAACAAGCGGGCCTCGTTCAAAACATGTCATAAATAAGTAAAAAATGTGCTGACTTTTGGCTTTGCCATTAGAGTAAAGGAACCTTAATCAATGGCTTTGCTTTGAACGCGTTAGGTATACCGATACCGATGCGTTGAAATATTTACTTTAGCCATCAACTTTTATTTGAACTCTCTAGTTTTCAGTAAAGCAATTATCTTTAGATCTCGTTCACCCAAACCAACGTCTTTCATAATCTACGCAACACGCCTATACAGCCCATCGACACCAATGTTATTTTACTCTCTTTAAGTGATATCTATGCACTGATGGCTACTGAAGTGGCATGGTTAGCGTTATACATCCATAAAGTGGCTAATTACAATGCGGTCATTAATATCGTGGGACCAGCTGACTTCCATCTGCCCTTCGCTACTGATTGCACGCCAGTCCTTTTTAAAAAACCTTTAAAACAAAAAGGAAACTTAGCTTTATATGATGATAAAGATCAAATAATACGATCTGTTTATTTGGTTTTTATAAATTAGTGTAATTTGTTTCTTTCGTTTTAAAACTGAACGAATTTTGTTTTTATCTCTTTACGGATTCCATAGAGCTATGGTGATCGAACAAATCTTTGATTTAATTGTGTTATACGATCCCAGCAAACATCGGATTACTAAAAATGTAAAATATTCACTGTACAAAAGAAGTACAAATTTGGAACATGGCATTTTACTATTTTTGTACATTTGATGCTGCACTTTGCGCTGCCATTACAAATAAAAAATATTTTAGTACTCTAATTAAAGTACTTTATACTAGTGCTATATTTGCGCTTTTTTTTTATTATTGCTACGCACTGCAGCACAAATTGTACAAATATTGTAAAATGCCGTGTTCCAAATTAGTGCTTTTTTTGTACTTGCGATATGTTTGCTGGGATATTACTTTTTATATACTTATTTTGTTTTTTTTGGTCATTCTTTTAATATATGATTTGAAAATACATTACTGTAGTTTATATTTATTTATATCCATTTAACTTTCAATTTTTTCCGGGAAAGTGAAATTAAAAAATGCGTTTATTTATTAAAGGTTGTTTTTGCAGATAATTTGGCCCTCATTATAATTTTATGGTTTGTCAATGGGTAAATTTCTATTCGTTTTGGTTGCAACTTTGTTATTAAATTAAGTAAAACTTTGTGGAACAGGTTAGCTTGCTGGATGAGAAGCTAAACAAAGTTTGTTACTTACCACTGAATATAATACTGTATTTTTTTAAAACATTTAAGTCAAGGTTGGCTTTATATCCACTACGCTTTCTATGTCCTATATGTTGGTCTCGTGACCCTAAAAAATTACAAGCAAGTTCGCAATGGATTATTTTTAATCTTCGGAAATATTACCCAGCTTAAATATTTCTTCAATACCTACCATTTTTTAAAATACAAACGTTTTGAAGCTAACATTATTGATAAAGTTGACTAGTGGCGCACCGAGGGGGTGGTTTTGGGGTTAAAATTCCCCCCCCCCCCTAGATGCCTGATTATATACAATTGGCACAATCAAATAACATCAGAAATAAAATATATAGGGAGTAAAATACAAGAGCTTGGAATTTAATTTTTAACATTTTAGTATTTTTACAAACAAATTAATTTGAATAAATAAATGATTTTAAATTTGGTTAACCCCCCCCCCCCTCCCTCTACATTTGAGCTCAGGTCCGCGCTTGTAAGCATCTGTTTCCTTATATCAATTATGGTAACATTTTTACTTCAAATTAGGTTTTAGTTATTATTATCCTTAACCCCCCATCCAAAGTCAATTTATTATTTATACATCCTGTGTTGTCACACCTAGTTTTGATCTCAAGCTCAATATTCGAAATGACCAGTATTCGACAGATTTAATCTGGCGATGGCGTTGCCATTGGAAATTTTAGCATTCTATTCTAAGTTTAAATTAGAAATTCCTATATACTCAAAGAAAACTAAAATAAACAAAATATCTTGCAAAGAAATAGTTGTTGTAGATATTTTTAACTCTTCAGCTATTTATCAATCAATAGCGTGTAAGCGATAGGTGCAAATAGAAGGTGTTACAAATACAAAGAAAAATCTTATTCAAAACAAATGGTGTTTAAGGATAAATAAATTAACTGACATTTTGAGAGAAGAACGGGCGTGACGGGCGGCGCACAGTGGGCGGGAGTAGTAAGTTATTTTTGGGTCATAAAATAGTCTGAAACAAAATGAAAATCAAGCTGAAGTTATTGTTCAATTTGATCTTGAAATATGTTGGGTTTCATTAAGATTCTTAATTTTAAAAATTATGCAATGACAAAATAATGTATACATTTATTATTCCCGGTTAATCACATACCTAAGTAGGGTCACTTTAGCAGTGGCGTACGCAGAAATGGTTTTTTTTAGGGGGGTGGGGGAAAGCCTTGAATAACAGAATAGTCTCAAATTACCATTTTATGCTTGATTTCTTTGGTTTTCAGACCATTATTAATTTTCTGAATAGGAACTAAATGATTTTTGTTTGTTTTAGTGTTTTAATGTTAGTACGTTGGTGCTTTTCGATAGCTTATTTATGTATTATCGGTAAGTAGCTACTTATAAAAACAAATATTTATATAATAGGTAACAATAATGATTCACCGATTAACCCAAAAAAAAATCAGTGGCGTACGAAGAATTCTTTTTTTTTTGGGGGAGGGAGGGGTTATGGCATAGTCTTTTTTTTTTGTTCATCTTTGGGGAAAATTCATTATGTAGAATCAATATCTCTGAGCTCTGGGAGGGGGTTTTAGCCTCTCACCTCCCTCCTCTCTGCGTACGGCGCTCTCTAAATGCTTTGAATTAATTTAATTTATTAAAAATTGACATCAATTAAAAGTTAATCCCCATATGGAGAAAATCCATAAATTAAGTAATTAATGTATGACTTAATTCCTTTACATCTGCATTCTATGTAAAAATAAGGATTTTTTAAGTTTATATTAATATTATTTAAAACTTTTGTGTTACTGTAAAATTGGAAAAACAGTTCTTTTTCTACTTAGTTTAGTTTTGGTTGAATATTCACTCTATTAGTCGAACTAGACAAACTGGTGTCTACAGTGGTATCACCGAAAAATCATGGCTATATGCTCACCAAATTAGTCAAATCAAATTTAGAAAATCGTTTTCAGGTGACTTAGAAATTATGTAAAATTTTAGAAAGAAATTCTGACACTTAATTTCTGTACAACGAATTCCTTCAATACTGTTGGACCACCCTCGAGAGCGTCTACAAAATAAAAGGATTCCACGCTTTAGTGCCTCATACGTTAACTGTCACGTTAGTAATACACAGACAACCATCATTTACTTAAGATGATGACACAAACGCCACGAGGAGCTCATTAACATTTCGCGGTGATATATTTTCGTGGAATCGATTTCACTACGAGTCATAAAAAGACTACAATACACACGCCTGGAGCGCCATCTAATCTGTCTCGAAAACCATCCCGGCCAGGGCCGGCCCTAGAGAAATAAAGCAACTAAGTTAACAACAGATTTTTCGGTAAAATCTGGATTACGTATTTCTTTAGGTTGGAAACAGCGTTTTTTAATGGAAACAGCGTTTTTTTGGTAAAAAAACACGGCATGTTTATTTTTATTTGCGGACACGAGATTCATTTTGATGTTTATTTTAATTAAGTTTTTATCGCAAAAAAATAAACAATAAAAAATAACACTTTAATCTATCGGGGGAATCGATATAGAAAATACACGAGGACGGAGAATCCCTTGTAGTCGAGGGGATACTCCGCTCCGTGAAACAAAAGACGTTTTTGAAGTACCATAATATTTACACAGATGGTGCTTTGACTTTTATTGTAATGTGGTTTTGTTTTTAATTGCCAACAGGGGTCAGCACTGATTAAATAAAATAAAATAATTTTAGTCTGTTTGTCAAATTGGTTCACAGTAGGAAAAAAACCCGCAAAAAAGTTACAAAATTCAAAGTCCTAGAGTGAACAAATATGTTACAATTATCGATTATGTTACACATTATCGCTTAACTCAATTATGTTACAAGTGGCAACGTTGTTTGGGAACAATGTGCTAAAGCGTTTTTAAAGTGTTTATACCCAGCCTAAAATCGATTTTAAAGCGATAAACTGCTTGCTTAAATCGCTTTAAAATAAAATCTATTTAGTAATTAAATAGAAAATATTGGTTTTTATACGACAACGTTTTTAAACTGTCCTTATATAAAGGCGCTTTAAGAAGAGGCCCGTCTCGTATAAACAAAGTAATAGACAAAATTTCCTGCACCAAACAACTTATAATGATATGATTAATCCAAGCCAACCATGTTCATGTGTTGTTCATCTATTTAAAATAAACTTTTGCTTAGAAAAATAAAAAAATACACATATCACATCACATCACTTAACTTCTGCAGCAAACTTAAAACCTATAAACCTACCTATAAACATTATATTATTATGCAATGTTCTAGCCCAATAGCTGATAGCTACACACATTAAATTTATTTCTACATGACTTAGCCTTAACCTCTAGTTTCTTCTTCTTTTTCTCTCGTAATTTTTCAGTACCGCCTTTGCGCTTTATTTTCCCTATTTTAAATTAAAATACCTATTTGCCAATTGCATCGTAATGTTAAACCTGGTTTAAATTTAACTGATGTTTAGAAAGCAAGACCTTGATATTTCAAGTTCTGTGTGGAAGTGCATTCTAAACACCGGTTAAATTTAAACTAGGTTAAACATTGCGGTGCAATGGGCAATATATGTATCAACTTCCTTTCAAATTTTAACTATGGGTCCCTAGTCACTTTTCACTGTATTTTAATTTGCGCACCAAACAAAAAGGAAAATAAACTATTCTCAGTCAAGGGGCCGAAGTAACACAAATATTTTGTCAGAGGTAACGTAAAAAGAACAGTGGTCGCGCAACGTTAGATTGTTAGATGGTGCTATATGCGGGACGGTAGTGTAGTGTCTAAGGGCCGTTTGCATAGTCGTTCCGTTCGAAATATCATTGTACAAATACACACTCTAAATAATAACTATGTAAATACATATATAAATATAATATTTCATTTTAAATCCAGTGTTTTTTAAAATGTGTTTTTATTATGCATCGGCATCGGCCCATAAGACCTTTTCAGGCACCGGCCCACCGAGTTTAGCTCGGTAACTCGCCGAAAAAAGTACAATCATGTAGATAAGACCGCGCTAAATACATTACAGGTAATAGATTGTAAAACCACTTTACAATAAAGTAAAGTGTATAACATACATATGAACTGTCTCAAATAGAAACGATTCGGGTTACCAGTAGCTTATACGTTTACAAGGAATTCTTTTTAGACGCTGCCTGGAAGATTCTCACTTGTAATTTACAGCTTCTTCGTCTTGACGTGAAACATGAAACAAGTAGCAGAAGAATAATTTGCTTGATTTGTGACGGTTAGATATATTTCTTGCATGCCTTGTTATTTTTAACGCCGAAGTTGTTATAATGACATCTCGTGGCGCTTTACACAAAAACTATGCGTCTTCTTAAGGTAAAAGTTTTTAATTTTGTATTTGGGTGCTAGGGTTTATTGGACGCCCACAGTTTATCAGAATGTGCAAAATCAAACCCGTTAAATAAAAGACAGTTCAGTCATAAAATCAATAATCATTCACTATAGAAACTGCAATTCCTTAAACCAATTTTTTATCCGAACCTTATTTCTTCAATCCCATTTAATAACAAATCCGTTTGTAATCGAACTATTGTTCATTAAACTCATTCAATATCAAACTCGTAACTTGTAAAACCCATTTTTAATAAAACCCGGAATTTGTCAAATCCCCATTTTTCAAAACCGGAATTCGTAAAAAAAAGCTACCCCCCCCACGATCACGCACAATTTAAACATATTAATTAATTGTTTACGAAAAACTAATTATCCTAAAATGCGTTCGCCCTGTCCCCCTAAGATTTCGCTCTAAAATTGCACCTGATGTTCTTGACCTCCATTTCAGATGGTGTAATATGATTCAATAAAAAAATTACTGTATTAGGAAATATAACAATTTAAATCTTTAATATTAAAAATTCTACTAACACAGAAGGAGCATCTGTTCGACAAGATGTGTTCGAAATTAGATCTCTTTCACTGAGTCGTCATTTCCAAATTACCATACTGATACAAAAAATCATCCAAGTAATTAAGTAAACATAAAAATGTCGTAAAACGTGCCTCTAAAAAGTGAGGCTTAAATTTGGCAACTGCTAATTAACGGGGGCTCAGAAATTCTATACATCTATATATAAAATATACATATTATATTCCAAATTTTATGTGTCCGGTCTGCCAACGTCGCGCATCTGGACATAAACTCAAGAGTTATGACCGAAGACAAGGTGATGATCAGCTTAATATAAAATAAACTTTGTTAACACGATGTGGAAAAGTGCTGGTTTATAAAGATTTATTTGTTGGTGATCTACACCCAATGGTGTTTTTTTTTTAAGGGGACGTACTCATAGTAATGTTTGTAAACAATCAAAATCATAGGAAAACATCCGAGTATAACAATTCACCGTTATACTCAGGTAATATCTGAGAAAAAAGAATGCATATAATTTATTAAAAAAATTAGTCAGTCATGAAAATCGAACGAAACCGGACTACATAAAATTTTTTTTGGAATAACGTAAGATTCAGTGGTGTCATTGGCACCTATTCTGCTTATATCCGATTTTTCCTGTTTTTCTCCGTTTTAGTCCACCATACCAATATTATTGGCTATTAAAATCGTGAAATTTTGACTTTTCTTAATTTTATCAAAAATGAGTTACTAAGGTTCCAAAACACCTTAACGATAACTCAAGAACGCCATAATACATTTTAACGAAAGAATCCCGCACGGATAACATGGAAAAGTGGACTTCCGTAAAAGTTGACCATAGTCAGATATTTTGAAGCTATCGGTTATTGGATTAAAATAGTGAAATTATTAGGAGATCGTATGTCCGTGATAGAAGATATGGGCCGCCAAAGACGTATGTCTGAAAATACACCTAATTCGATTTTTTCTTATAACTAGAAAAGTTTTTAACCAATTTTCATAATTTTGGTCTCGATCGAAAGAATATTGAATGCTCTAAAGGCAACTGTCAGTTTTTTGAAGTTTGACCAGAGGCGGCTGACCATGAACTGATTAACTTTTAAGTAGAGTGGTGTGGGGTTGAAGGGGGGAAAAGGGGGATAAAATATTTAAAAAAATTGTAACTTTGAAACAAAAGCAAGTATCGATGTACGGTTTTCAGATTTATGTTTCCATGAATATGGACTACAAATATTTTTATAAAGTTCAAATTCGTGGCAGCTTTAGTTTCCGAGTTATTTGAAAAAACGTTAAAATATATTAATAAAATCACAACTTTAGAAGTAAAGCAGCTATTGACATGCGATTTTGGTTTTCGTAAATATTGCCCAAAAATTTTGTTATAAATTTCAAAGCTACAATTTTCGAGATATTTTCATTTCCTTTCAACATAAAATAATTGATTGTATGGTGGACTATCTGTGCTTTCTAGCACCAATTTTTTTAATTGACGATTTTGATAAAGCGTTGATTTTTGATTCCTTTGTTTTTGAATTTTGTGCTTTGTCAATGGCATCTCTTTCAAGTAAAAATATACAAGGCATAGTCTTAGTCTTCCCAGAAAAAAATTGACATAAAAAAAAGTTTTCATAAAATTTACATTATAAGAAGGGAACTTTGTGCATGGCATTATGCAAAATACGGAAGTTACTTTTTACATAAACGTTACACTCCAATACGTAATATATTTATGTAACATTTATGTTATAAATATATATAATAGTTACATAAAGAGTACATTATATACGTGACGTCAAGTTTACCTTGTTGTTGTATTATGTAAAAAAATTACTCCAATTTTTACCTTTGGATTTACTTTCTAGTTACTAGTTAATCGATATCTGCCGTTTCTCAATTTCTTGTTGAGGTGTATTATTTACCTTATTTTAATTACATATTATCTACTTAAAAAGTACTTTGTGCATGGTATTATGCAAAAGATGGAAGTTACTTTTTACCTTGTTGTAACTTCCAGTTTACCTAGAATTTATGTAATAAAGTCTCAAAACTAGGGGGGGGGGTACTCAGATTTGAAGTCGTTTATTTCATACATTTTTTATTTTAAAAAAGGTTTAAGAAAATTTTTGAGAAAATTACATTAATAAAACTGTAATTTTTGAGTCGTGCTAAAATCGTAAATATCAACAGTATTATAGCATAGCGCCGCAAGCAAAAATTGCTCTAAAAAATGCGTTATTTGATTTCAAATTAAACTAAAATTGTAAATATATCAATGGTTTCAAAGCGCAGCAGGCGAAAATTTTTAAGAAAATGACACTACAAATGCCATTTTTAACACAAAAATAAAGTAATACCGTAAATATCAAAGGTGTTATAGCGCCGCAATTTATGACCTAATTTTGATTTTCTAATGTTTTCATAAAAACTTTAAAGCCAGGGAAGGGGGGGGGGTTAGCTACACTCCTATCCTCCTGAAATCCGCGTTTGAGTAACTACGTATAATTTTTTCAGTTATAAAAAACATAGATAACAAACAAACCACAAACAAAACCTAATAGCTAAATACATTTTTTTTAAGTCTAAAAAGCTTTTTTTTGTTGAAACATTACCTTTTATATCGCATATCTCAAACATAAGATGCCCATCTCAAAAAAAAAATCATTTCCAGTTTTTTGGGCAAATCGGTCAATGACTCACTCAATGTCAATTTTAATATGTCTGTTGATATGCAGCAACGCTAAGCTCGTCAAACGAATTTCCGTTATAGTGTTTTTAAGTACTTATGTTTTCAATCTTCTAAGGCATGAGAAGCTTCTTTCTGAAGAGGCGTTACTTACTGGCAAACATCCAAGAATGTTCTAATCAACGGAAAAATATTGACACACTTGTTCATTGCCTCGAAAACGTTATCAGGTATGTTTTGATTTAAGCTTTTGCCTACTTCTGACCAATATTGTTTCCAAATACTGACTTCTCCCAATAAAAGTTCAAGAATTTGTGTTTTGGATTAATAAAACAGTTTATAGTATTTAGAAAAGACTTTAGTTAATTTTGCCTTGATTTTGGCTTCATGGCAAAAATACTTTTTTTGGTCCGAATTGATTTTGTCTAAAACTTGTTTGTAAATAGAAACTCTATAATACTGTTCTGTATTTTCAATGGTTTTTGCGGTAAATTCATCATGCCTTTGTATATTCTTGGTCTGACGGATTAAAGGTCAAACTGTCCCAAAATATTGTGGAGGGATTCTATAATGTATTTAAAGGAACTTTCTGCAATTTCTCCTTTTTTCTTCTTCAGGTTTATCGATCGCCCCCCCCCCTCGGACCGCCACTGAGTCTTAATTATAAAAAAGTTAAAACCACTGTTTCTTATGAAAGTGTTCATGCAATGCTTAACTCCTAACGAAAAGTTGGCAACTTTCAACTTTTATAACTAAAATTATGACTATTACTATAACAAATCCAAGTTGGCATGCGCGAGTTCCAAATTTTAAATATGGCGCTCAACTATGACAGGAATGAAATAAACATTTAAAAAAAAATTATACAGTGTTTTGTAGGTTCCAAAAAAAATTGTTTATAGTAAACTTTATTTTCTTTAAAAACAAACTACAAAAAAATAAAAGTAAATAAAACAAAACATCAAAAAAGTGAGGTTAGATGCACTTGTTTAGTGCACGGAAGTAAAAATAAAGGTGGAATCTTAATACCCCCCGAGAAATTTCACAAAAATGACCGCCTTATGTAGGTGACAGTTATGAGCCTAAAAGAACGTAGTCAGATCAATCGAATCGACTTGACAGTTTTTTTTAATATGCCTTTTCCACATTCAGTAAATGGTATTTTTTACCATAATTTTTCGTAATATATTAAAATTTTGTTTTTTTATTAGAAAAAGTAAAGTTATATCATTTTTAGATGGGTTTCAAGTCCCTCTGTTAACATGATATATACTTGCCTGCTTTTGTTATTAGCCACACAATTGTCTGAACCAAACCAAAAGTGACTAGGATGTTAGTCCGTTGTTTTTTTAGTCAAAATAAAGTGTTTTCGTATTTTTTTCGTGTTTTTGCTAAAAATATACCTATAGTATTTTGGTTTGTTCAGTGCTGTTATACAAAAGGAATGACTAGTTTTTTGCCTTTCATAAGTGCTGGGCGATAACCCTTTTTATTATTAGCCTCAGAGTTAGGGGAATTTTGTCAATACCAACTGATTTAGTCTCACAAATGTCAAGTACATGTAGGGGTCATTTTATTTATAGGATATTATCATTCCACCTTTATTTCTACTTCCGTGGTTTAGTGATTCTTATTAATATAACAAAGACATGTATGAACAGTGAGCAATTTTTAAGACTAAAACTATAACTAAAGCAGGATTAAGAAACTTGACCATAAAACTTTCGTTCGCCGTATTTTGTCAATTAGTAAAATCAGTAAAAAATAAATAAAAAGACAGTTTTATTTACAACAAATCACAAAAAATAACGTTAGAAAAATATAAACATTAATCACGTGACTATTTTAGCCCGTTTCGATTGGTTTAGCGCTGGTGGCTACAAAATTGCTACGAATTTCGCAACGGTACGAACCGACAAAGTTGTACTTGGAGGATCTCTGCCTGCGTCGGCAACGGCGAACGGAAGATATGAATTGAAATATTGATTTCCTTCTGTTTATGTTAAAAGGAAGACGGTAACGGCACCGGCATCGACAAACGTCAAGTTTATAACTCTATAACAAAACCAAATACTAGATTAGATTAGATTAGATTTGAATGGGGTGGTGTAGACACCTGTTCACCTCGACCTTCACAGATCTATTGTGGTTCCCATTTCTTCTTCCCTGCTTTGCTAGAACTATGGAACTACAAAACAAGTTTCAGCCCCGTCCTTGTCATGAAACCCAGAAGCTTTGCCAGTGTGTCCTGTATATAGTTTTCTGGCCGCGGACATTCTAGGTCCCCCAGTAAGGCCTTGGTTCTAACTAGGCCTTCACATTGACATAGGACATGTAATGAGGTTTCTTCCTCTTTCTTGCAGACGCGGCATACAAGTGCTTATTGACTGTTAGGAGATCCACTATTTGTCTGAACCAAAAACTAATCAAGTGACTAAGCCTATGCCTTGTATGAAAGATCCTTAAAGCGTAATGTCGCCTCTAAGTTTAAATCTACATACCTATGTAGTAATTAGAGACATAAAGTTATTTGTAAATCATCGCGGTATACGTATCCGCATCTAGCCAGAACCAAGTACATTGATTGGTCAGAAACTTGTAGCACGTTCGAAAAGACCAGATATATGCTAATTTAAGGTGTTTCTGAACGCAATAGGTGCTGAGATACGATACGTGTGCTGTAACGATATTGCGTTCAAGAACACCTTAGATCAGCATATATCTGGTCTTTTCGAACGTGCTACAAGTTTCTGACCAATTAATGTACTTAGTTCTTGCTAGATGCGGATACGTATACGGCGATGAATTAAAAATAGCCTTATGTCGCTATTTCTACATCTTTTTTCGATCAAAAGGTATTGTTTAACAGCCGTAGCGATAATAACTATCCCAATCAAGTTAGCGCAGAAAAAATGCACAGCCAAAAACTCTTCTGGGCGCAAGTAGAGTGCGTCAGGCATGCGCATTTCGCCTTTGGCCTTGCCCAGGGCCAAGCTTGATTTTTATATTATGTTCTTTGTTTTTTAAAGTTAATATTCTTGTTACACATTTTGCGACTCTCGGGCTATTATAGTATCTCATAGTTATATAATTAAACCTAAGTCATCATTTTCTATAAACTTTACCCCTATATTTTGATTAGGGAAAGTGGGTCGAGTGATGCCTTGTGTCGAATGTCTCCCGAATGTCTTGGCAATCGCGTAAAAATTTCTAAAATCTATCGATTAGTTTTTGAGATATTTACTTTCACAGTTGCATGGAGAAAAGCAAAAATATTTTTTTAAAGAATTAATTTTTTTATTTTTTGAGAAATACCGCGGCACGTCGACTTTTCTTTTGTTAGTACATTTTATCATTGCATTTTTTCTTCTAGGATACATTCCTGCGAGAGGTGAAATTGACCTGTACAATTTGAGCTAATTTTGAAAGCAAATATCTCAAACACGAATCGATAGATTTTCGAAATTTTTACACGATTGTCAAGACACTCAAGAGACCTCCAAAACAAGGTTCTCTATTCAAAATATAGGGATAAAGTTTACCCCTCAAAGGGGATGCGCGCTATAAAAATTTCAAGATAGCCAAAAAGTGTCCCCCTTACAAAGAAAATCGATGGGTTTCAGCATTTTCTTCAATAATTTACAGTTTTTGAAAAAATCCAGGTGAACCCTTTTAAATGGCCAACCCTGTATATTCACAGTATATTGTATATTTTTTTTCTATTATATATATATAAAATTGTAAAAATTGGTTTAAAACTAAAAAAAAAATCAAAATTAATCATAAAAAAAACTATAAATAAAAAACTTCTTCCAATCTTTGTTCTTCGGGTAAGGTCCCCAGCACTGAGGCCGCATTCCCCCTTTGAATGGCGATACTGATCCGCTGGGTGATGAAACTTCAAGCATTTTTTGTTTCAATTTTTTTTGTCATTTCAGAAATTAATTTTTAAGCTTCATCACCCCATGGACCTAGGGTTTTCACTGCAAAAGTGTAAAACAGAAATCCTCTGTCTTCTAACCCTTTATATGTTGTCCTTTTTTGTATTTCTCCTATCTTAGCCGCTTCTCCCGATTTATGAGAAGTTTTACCAAAATAGGAGCTGCAAAGCGTGTCCCTAAAGTTTTTCCCGCCTTCCAAGGAATCAAAGTGATC
This sequence comes from Oxystoma pomonae, assembly GCA_963921995.1. Classification (NCBI taxonomy): domain Eukaryota; kingdom Metazoa; phylum Arthropoda; class Insecta; order Coleoptera; family Brentidae; genus Oxystoma; species Oxystoma pomonae. The sequence continues at coordinate 69,861,844 of OY998166.1, read as the reverse complement.
CCGTCTGCCCGTCTTAATATCTAGTTTTTTTTTAGGGAGTAATATACCCCTTCGAAGAAACACACGTTTCTGTTTATAGAACGTTAAAATATTTACACAATGATACGACGCATTCATTAGGCGCCCTTAAAGTGCATTAAGGGCGGTAGTCTATAAAATGTTTATTTGTTTATTTTTTACAAGACGACAGCGATTAATACCCTCTTGTGCTTAGCACAAACAACACCTGATGTAGTCCCGAAATTGACTAATTTGTAAACATCTCCCACCAAGAAGTCGAACATGCTTATGCATTCTTTGGTGTTTTAAATTTCTGGATTAATTTTTCCCCGTTTTAAATTCAATTAAAAGTTTTCTAATCAGTGTTGTACCCTCAATACTCCACGTGTATAGGCGTAGCGCTTCAAGTAGATAATAATACCTACCCTGGCTGGCTTTTATTTATTTAGTTTAAGCTAAAATTCCAGTTTTTTTTTTGTGTTACTGGCCCCAATTATTTGAGGAGAAGGAACGTGACCAGTTAAAAAATGGTGCCAGCAGGCACGTTTAGCCATCCATAAAATGTTTAAAATAAAATAAAAAAAATCGAAAACCTTTTCGATTTTTTTTGGTAGAAAATGCATTTATCTATCTTAATGTGACAACCGCGTGTCCCTAGCTGCTACGGTTTGTGAGTTACAATTAAAAAAAAAATAATCCCCCCTCCTATCCTCTTGTTAGCAGCTAGCGACACGCGGTTTTCAGATTAAGATAGATAATTGCATTTTAAACAAAAAAAAATCAAACAATTTTTTAATTTTTTTTTTGGTTGAAAATGCAATTATCTATCTTAATGTAAAAATTGCGTACCTTGATATCAAGCTACACACCCCACAAAAATCCAGTTATCTTGAGAGTAGGCAATTTTTTTAGAATGACACGAAATAAGCATAATTAGCACCAAATTATGGAATAGTTACTTTAAATCTTTTTCCTAGGCAGAGGGGGGCGTGCCTTGATATCAAGCTACACACCGCATAACAAACAAACGAAAATCTTAGAAACCGATGATTTTTGTAAACTAAAAGTACTCTTCTTTAAGAGTACATAATTAGTACAAAATTGTGACAACTTTCATTAAATCTATCTGCTAAGCATGGGGGGGGGGAGGTGCAGCTTAGTGCCAAGCCACCCCCCCCCCCTTTTAAGTGCGAATAAATCCGTCATTCTTTAAGCACAACATTTTTTAAAAGGAAACTAAATTAGTACATAATTAGTACATAATTTTTACAATATCTAAATTGAGTTTCGTTGAGGGGAGGGGGTGTAGCTTGACTGACATTGTATACGGTTACGTTTAAGATTTGTTTGGTCATTTGCTTTATTCTTTAATATCTTTTGAAATTCTTTTAATTAGACGGGAAATTTCATAAAAACCAAAAATTTATTTAAGTGGTGACTAGTCCAAAAGTATATAAATTATAAAAAGGTATTTTGACCAGATCTTGGAGGCATCAGGTTTTTTAAATTATGATGTGTTATAGTGTTGTAGAGTTTTTGTTTTTTTTATAGTAAACTTGTTTGCTATATATATATATATATAATAAGTCTATTTAGCATAATTTAACGATACAAAAACCTATTGAGATCAGGTATTTTACTTTTGTTATGTTTTCGTTTGGTTTCCTAAATTCTTTTCCCTTAATTATTTAATTTTTTTTTGTATCTGGACAATATTTAACTAATTTAAAACCATTTTTTTATTTCACGTTTGTTTTCCTCTTTCTGCATCTCCCGATCTTTATCCAGAGTTTAACATTAATTGTTTCATTAATAATAATTTTAATTTTAAGGGACAATATTTATAAGTTATTTTGCGTTTTACTATAATGATTAAAATTCTGTGATAAAAATACCTTGTGAATCAAATTTGTTTAACATGTAAAATGTGTATTAAAGTGTTTCATTTTAGAAATTTTTTATTAATTATGCGAGAGCGTTAAATGAAGTTAAGTTCACAGCGTTGTATTTTTAATTAGATTTACAGGAAGTTTGAGACTTGTCCGTAATGGAAAACTCGCATATACCTATATGATTAGCGATATTTTTAACACGTTGTTGTGTTTCGTAAAACTGCCTAGTCATTGATTTTTAATGCATTTTTACCGGCTAATTAGTACCTCAAAGGGGAACGCGTTTACATATACAGGTATTACTTAACTCATTCATCACTCATTTTTGTTTCCATTTCCTATTAAATTCAAGTTGGAGAAGACCATATAAGTAAATATTGGTAACCAAATAACGATCGCACGAGTCCCTATAAAAAATTCGATACCAATTTTGGTAGAAACATAAGAAAAGAAAGAAAAGAAAATAATGGGTCGAAAAAAAATTGTCTCGAAAATGAAAAGACGGGAAAATCAAATCGCTTGAAAATATATTTTTATAGAAACGCAAAATGTTAGAAAATATTTTTAACGAAAATAATTTCATAGAAACATAATAATGCCGAACCACAAAATTCAACAACCCCAATCTGGCCGAAATTGATTTGAACCGAAACAGTCGAAGTAAGTTGTGATATTGTATTAATTTACCCCCTTTAAATTTTTCAACCACCCCTATCCCTAAATTTCTTCATAATATTGTATTGTCATCGGACCTACTCACAAAAATGAATTGCAAGATTTGATAGACAGTCAGAAACTGTGAAGGTAATAAAAAAATCCCCGGGTCATCTTCCAAATATTGAGATTGAAGATTTGTGGCGTAAAGGGCAGAGGGTGAGGTAATAAATCGGAAAAAAGTTTTTCCTCGACCAGGATTTGAACCCGGGACCTCTAGAATACCAGCCTCATGTTCTACCAACTGAGCTACCGAGAAACTGGGGTTTTAACTGGCTATTCGGAAATCCTTTCGTCCGATTCATTTGTTACTAGTGGGGAGATCTTTGAAGCCTACCGCGGCTTTAAAAATCTAGACATGTTAAAAAGACAACCAGGTACACATTCACGATTATTAGTTGTACGAAATTTCTATTTATCTATCAACCAACGATACACGACATACAGCGTTTGATTGTAGGTGTCAGATGGCGAATTTCCAACTAATAATTTCAGCTAAACTTATTTACAAAATGAAGGGAAAATTTAGCGCCTTATTAAATTTACAGAAAATATTTGTGGCGTAAAGGACAAAGGGTGAGGGAATAAATCGGAAAAAAGTTTTTCCTCGACCTCAAAGATTTCCCCACTACTAACAAATGAATCGGACGAAATGATTTCCGAATAGCCTGTTAAAACCCCAGTTCCTCGGTAGCTCAGTTGGTAGAGGATTAGACTGGTATTCTAGAGGTACCGGGTTCACATCCTGGTCGAGGAAAAACTTTTTTTCTATTTATTCCCTCACCCTATGCCCTTTACGCCACAAATCTTTTCTGCAAATTCAATAGGGCGCTAAATTTTCCCTTCGTTATATTTTCTGTTCAATTGTGTTTCGGTTTTTGTAAATTCGGCTTTTTGTGGGTTCCCGATCGCACGTGATAGGTCATTAATTCTTATGGGTCAAAACTGCAATCAATAATAGGGACTTATCGGAACAAAAAGTCGGCATAGTCTGACCTTAATAAAGTCGGCACTATTTTCGACAGTTCCGCATGTAACTAATATATATTTTTAGATATTTTACCCACCACTTTGAAATTACTGGAAAAAATTATCGCATTTTTTTTTGTAAGTCCCGCTTCCCCCCTTGTAACACTTTATAACACTCACACCTGACTCACTCGCGTAATTTTTGGATGACCCAGAAGTTGGTTAGCTTCTACTATTTCTGACTTTGTTGTCACCTATAAAGTTGGCATAATTAATATTAATGCCGTGCTTTATTAAAGGTCGGCACAAACATTATAAAAATCTACATTATTTTAACCGCGCCCAAAAACCTCTGGACCGGATAGCCCCGGCAACCAAGAAGAACTTCAATTTTGTCATAAAATTCAGTCCTGATAAGAATAACTCTGTTTTCTTTCGTGAACGTGAAAATTTAAGTGAAACTGAAAAATGCGAGGATTTGCCTAACACATGTAGTAGTTGTTTCACCTACGTGACGAACTGTACCGATAGATAGATTTGTAACATACTTTAAAAGAGAAGAGACCTCGGGAGAGACCCTGATCGTCAATAGATGCGTGAAGAGAGATAACATAGGGACTAGTAAGTGGCATAGTAGAATATTTTAAATCATAAAAAACTCCTGGAAAGTTTTACATTATTGTTCCAAAACTAGAAGATGGTTTGTTTTGCGAAAAACATTAATGCTCTAAGGTTGGGATTAAAAAAAAGTTTAGTGAAGATCCAGTTCTAAAGATGGTTTCTTCCAATGATAAAATGAGAGACTTGTTATTAAAAGTTTGTTCCCTCTTAAATTAAACACAAAGTACATAATATATAATAGACGAAATTCAACAAACCAAAGAAATGATGGCGTGTTTTAATTATTTTAAATAGATTTTACCGCTTGAAGACCACACGAAGAGCCCCTGTTTAAAATTAACAGCCTTTACCACAAAATTATGAAAAGTTAATGGATTTTAATTAGCCGGGTTGATGAAATTTTTAACAGCGATCATCTATATAATTTCATATATTTAAGTGGAAAAGCTGATGGCTAAACGGGAAACATATGCTTTCTTGAAGCTGTTAATATGAGCTTCGAAAATAAATGGTGTTAAAATGGTCAAATTACCTTCATTCCGCGACACGACAGCCTGTAATTTTGGTTTCCTTCGCCAGCGCCTGTTTTCTATCTCATATAGGCTGTAAAAATGTGAAAATAAAATATGAAATAAAACGAATTTTAGGTATTTTAGGTGTCAAGCGACTCCTCCCTCGATATTATAATATTAATTGAAAATAACTTGAAAGCATAGATTCTAGAAGTATGGTGACTTTTGTACGTCTTTTTAGAAAAAATATATTGTTTTTATTGTTGATGATAACAAATTAAGAATAGCGAACATTCCCTCAGACAAAATAATGTGAATGATGTGTTGAATAATGGTCAAGTCGGTGGCGGGAGTGTACTATAAAACCACGGGGGCGAAGTTCCACTTCTCCTTAGGAAGGTACGCGAATGTTTTCCAGGCTGAGGTATACGCCATTCTGGTGTGTGGATATAAAAATCTGGAAATGTCTGCTTCAGGCAAGGATATTTACATTTGCTGAGATAGTAGGGCTGCACTGTCTGCTATTAGGTCGGACAGGGTTAACTCTGCCCTTGTATTGGAGTGCAAACGTGTCTTGACATATATGGCAAGGCACAACAAGATCAATCTCCTCTGGGTCCCGGGACATGAAGATGTACCGGGAAATGAAGAGGCCGATAGATTGGCTAGACATCATCAACCGATCCGGTAAGTCCGGAACCCATAAGAAGAAAAGTGACTTACACAGGCGCTCTGAGGAGCTCTGGAATGGCACACAGGGCATAAGACACACCAAACTCCTGATTGGTGAGGTGAATGCCAAAAAAATCAAAGTCCTTGCTCCACCTAGGTAGGAAGGATGTGAGACTAGCAACAGGGCTCCTAACAGGACACAGTCGCCTTAACAAGCACCTAGAGAGGCACTGGGAATTGCCCAGGACCCGGAGTGTCGATGGTGCATAGAGGACAAAGAATCTTCCTTGTATCTCCTGAGAAAGTCGCACCTTGGGAACTGTCTGCTGGCCCCAGGCAATGTAAGAAGGTTGCAGCTCAGAAAAATCTATTTTTTTGCGAAAGAGGTAGGCTTCCAGGGCTAAACCATGAATAGTGGGCGTGCAACGGGCCCAGCAAGGTGGAATTCGTACATGGGAATTGTCTCGCCCGCGTTTCTATATTATTTCATTCAATGGTCAATACATTAAACAAAAATAAACCGCAAAACTAAATAAAGAAATGACAAATTTATACAAACAAGCAGGTGAAATTAACGATATTAGTATGGATAATTAAATCATTTAATTAAATAACTCCAAGGAACAAGATTAAAGTACGAACATATCATCTTTTGTGTTGGTGTGGTATCAGTTAATGACAACTTTTTTCTAGAATTTGTTTATCTCATGTTTTGAGAACCCTTATTATTAATGGGTATCGATATGCAGCTAGAGATTTTTTATTGGTTGTTGGGAACCATAGAAACTGTTTAAAATAATTGATAATAAGCTCTGGGTGACATGGTTCAATGACTCTCTCATAAAGAGAACCATGTTCCTGAAAATATTTAATTGCATTTCTAACTCTATCGAGATATCTTCAGGTGTCCCCCAGAAGTCTCATTCTGGACCGCTTCACATGTTGGAGAAAGACTTTAGTTTTTAAACTAAATCGCTCTCTGATGGATACGATTTGTCTACAACAGGATCTTGACAATTTTTATTACTGGTGTAACACAAACGATTTAGATCTTAATGTTAAAAAATACTTTTGTATATCTTTCTCGCGGAAATCAACTCCCATACAAAATAAGTACATCCTACGTGATGAAAGAACGAAATACATCTTGGATGTAAAATGAACATTTCTAGTATAGTTTATAGAGGATATAAGATGTTAGGATTTGTTACCAGATTTGCAAATGACTTCTCTTATCAGATACAAAATATTATATTGCTCTCTTGTAAGATCGATACTAGTATATGCCTCTTTTATTTGTAGCCCATAATATAATATTGATAAAATAGTATTGAAGGAGTTCAGAACAAATTTCTAAGGGTTTGGGTCTACAAAATGAACTTACAGTGTGGTGAATATACTTACTCTGTTATTAAAAATAAATTAAAAGTGCATTCATTGCAAAATCGTAGGAAAATTATTGATATATGTTTCTTGTCTAAGCATTTGAAAGGTGAAATTGATTATGATGTATTGCTGGAATTAGTTAGGCTAACTGCTGCTAGGCATACTAGAGTTAGTAAATAATATTTTATGTTGAATTTCATTCCACTAATTATGCCTACCATACCCTTATGAGTGGATCGCTCCGATTAGCTAACGAACTCTCGAAATAATTTGACATTTTTAGTGGTTGTATAAATGTAATAAAACAACGACTTTGTAAAGTTAATATAAGTTTAGTTGTAGGTATATAAGATGTAATTTTGATCTGTAATTTATTTGTATTTCTATTGTAAAATAATGTTAATAATATAATAATGTATAATAAATAAGTAGATTAACCAGAGGTGCATCATAAATAATCATAATAATTTATATTTGCAGAAACTTATGAACATTTCGAAAGGGCGGAACGTTAAGTATTGTAGAATTAACAACGAGTATATAATTATTTAAATTATTTCCTTTTTTAAGGGCCATTATTTGCTACCATTAAAACGATTTGCTCCTTATCTAATGCCTTTCTGAAAAGTAAAGTAATAACTCATATTTTTAAGCCATGATATTCGTCTACCACTCGGACCTATTCTGTCTTCTATTTTTACAAGTTTTTATTTAACTTCACATTTGTTTGTTAGTTTGTTAGTATGTTTGGCAGAAATCTTGCAAATCAATTTTAACTTACTTCTCCATATCCGACCAAATTTACATTTGGTATACGTTTTTAGTTTCGGTGACAATACAATATTATGAAAAAATACGGTCGTGGGGGCCATTAAGAGGGGCAAAAGGGGCATGATATATTTAAAAATTCATAACTTTTAAACGAAAGCTGCTACTGCTAGTTTTCAGTGTTATGTTAAATGTTTTCTAATTTTAAAGGTAAAAACTACGTTGTGGAGGGGGGGGGGGTTAAGAGGATGGCAGGGGATTTATATTTGTAAAAATATATTCCCCCCCCCAGATATGGTTTCTGAAAAAATTTAGGTCATTTTGAACACATTTTCCACAATTTTGCATACCATAAATTAAATTTTGCACACCTTGCTACGTGTAGCTAAGGTCATTTTTCTGTTGGGGAGGCTAACTTAGTGGTATAAGGTTTTTTGAAAATTTTGGTACCATTCGAAAGGTCCAATTTTGCACAATTTTTCACATCAATTTTGAAATTTTGCACACCTCATGGGAACACGTAGGAGAGTTCTCGAGTAACGAAGCTGCCCCCTACAATTTTGCACATTTATTTTGAAATTTTGTACACCCCATGGGAACCCGCAATAGGGTTCTCGAGTAACGAGGCTGGCCCCACCAGATGATATTTTTTGAAAATTTTGGCGTCATTCAAAAGGTTTAATTTTGCACAATTTGGTACACCTATTTTGAAATTTTGCACAACCCAACCCAATCCGACTCTATTACGGGTTCCCATAGGGTGTGCAAAATTTCAAAAAAGGTATTTTTAACTAAAATTGTGCAAAATTGTGTAAAATTAGAGCTTTCGAATGATACCAAAATTTTAAAAAAATATCATCTGGGGGGGGCTAGCCTCGTTATTCGAGAACCCTATTGCGGGTTCCCATGGGGTGTGCAAAATTTCAAAATAGGCATTTTTAACCAAAATTGTACAAAATTAGACCTTTCGAATGATACCAAAATTTAAAAAAATTTCATCTGAGGGGGGGCCAGACTCGTTACTCGAGAACCCTATTGCGGGTTCTCATAGGGCGTGCAAAATTTTAAAATAGGTGTGAAAAATTAGATCTTTCGAGTGATACCTAAATTTTCAAAAAATATCATCTGGGGGGGGGGCAGCCTCGTTACTCGAGAACTCTATTGCGGGTTCCCATGGGGGGTGCAAAATTTTAAAATAGATGTGCAGTGCACCTTTCGAATAATACCAAAATTTTCAAAAAACATTATATGGGGGGGGGACTAACATGAAGTTAGCTCCCCCATAGAAAAATGACCGCAGTTACTGGTAGGAAGGTGCGCAAAGTTTAATTTATGGTGCGCAAAATGTGTGCAAAATTATGACCTAAAGATTTTTCAGAAACCGTATCAGGGAGGGGGGCACAGTTGACCGTGGTCCAACTTTGGTATTTACTAAACTCAAAAGGCACCGAAATTTTAATTACCGCTCATCGCTTTTAAAAGGTATTAAAAAGCTTATTATTAAAAAAAACATGTTTTACTTAAATTTATGCCTTCTATTATTAATTTGTCACATCTCAAAATATGACTGAAATATTCAAGTTTACTTCTTTTGATGTTAAAAAACTTTAGTTAGATCCTTACCTAATCTGAGCAGAATATCCACGTCCATGCTTCTATTCCGTAATACAAACTGCCAAACACATAACAATTCTTGCACGGACTTCTTGAATACTGTCCCAATTCTCACTGAGTTTTTTGTACGAATCGACGCGTTCGATTTGTTGGTCATTTACTTCTATCATACCTCTAATATTTTTTTTGGCTATAATCATCCATTTTGTTTCTCCAACATCCAAGTTAAATTGCGAACGTTTTTTTTCTTAGTTCAGATGTCAATCATCATCGTCATCATCATCAACTTTTATTCAAGCTGTCTGATTCCAGTATAGATTTTCAATTATCTTTAGATCACGATCATCCAGACCAACTTCTTTAAGAGATCTTATGCGTCTTTTGTCTTCTAACTCGGGTAAAAGCCTTCTCGTAATATATGAAACAGGCATCGTCATATCCCTAGATCGTTGTACTAAGAATTTAATACCAAGTAAGGCTTATCTGCACCCGAACCCTCCAAATAATTATATCGCTAAATAAAATCCTTGTTATCCTACAAAATCTCCGATGACGAATAATTTAATAGGAATCTCGTGAGGCCAGCTATAAAAGTGTCAGGCTGTTGCGAGCTTTAGACATCGCCGCTCAAACTACATTTCTTTTTGCACGCTCGGCTGAGTATTTGCTAAATTTCTGACACGTATTTTATAACGAATTTTTGAAAAGTGTTAACGTTCTGGGCGAACATCACCACCAACGATATATATCGTATCTACCTGAAGAAGCAACCAGTTTTGCACAACGCAGCGTTTTATTTTCACAAGATATCATTCTTATGGGTTATAAAAGATAATGTTTTGGCATATTGTATCTTGTTCGTGGTGTTAAAAGTCATCATATTTTTAAAATTTACGGCTTGTAGTGTTTAAAAATTATCTTTTGAAATTACATTTTGATATAAAAGGTACTAAAAATTAATAATTTATATTAAATTAAACTATATAGAAGTGAGCAACTTCTGACTCTCTAAAAATTAGTATCTTTCATCCAGGAGAGCTTTATTTTGATTCCATATTTCTCATCACTTTCACGTCAAAAATTGAAACACATCCATAATATATTTAACTTCACCATTAAAAATTATAAATAAATCGAGTAAATATTTACTCCAAAATTTCCCTCGCTCAAGAAAATTCAGACTTGTCTAGGGTGTGTCCAGACTTTTTCTAGGTGTATCGACACTTTTCCAGAGTGCATCAAGACTTTTTCGCAGTATATCTAGACTTAAACGGTGGGATTTACTAAAAGGGTTTAGTCTAGTTTAGTCCTAAGTTTAAGTGAAATTTTTGGTTTTAAGCATTTTAAACCAACCCTCGTTGAGTTTTGGATATAGTTTAATTTATAAGAAGACTTTTAATAAATATGTTTATTGAATAATCATCTTAACACAATTTTTTGTTGGATTTAAGAAGAAAGTTTTAATTCAGATGAAAAGAAAATTAAGAAATTTAAACACTCTGTGGAACAAATTAAAATTGGAGTTGGAGACTCTAATTAAAACTTACCATTATTAAATAATTTTTCCAGTTAATACTTGATTTCACACAACGATTTAGATGGATAATAATAAAATAAGGTGTAGATTAGTTTTGTATTTATTTAAAAGGCGTTTTTATTTATGAAATGTATTAAAAAACTTGAATGCAAGTTTTGTTTGAATTTCTGTCACTGTCGAAATGTTAGTTTGAAAATATTAGCTGGGTTCAAATCACAAACAGCGAGTTCGGATCTCTTACCTCTGCTTGCACTTTGGCTTGCAGCAACCTATACTAATGAAAGCTACAGCTTTCAAATGAGTGGGCTTTGAGTAAGGAAAGTTTTCTTGACAGAGCTTTAGATAACCTCAATATTTTAACTTCAGTTTGTAAATAAATTAATATAGTTGTTTTGGTTTTTTTTTGTTTGGTATATTTTTCGGGCATAATCAGTAACCTTTACTTATGTTTGTTTTGCCACATCGTGCCCTCATAAATATATTTTTTGTGCTGAAAACGGGTTCAAAATATGGCGTTTTTCTGGACAAAATTGGAGGTGTTTTATTGCTTAATAAACAACGTGAGATATTTAATAAGGTAAATTAATCCTCTCAAAAACGGCTACTTATGGAAATTATAAACGAACTTATTACCAATTGCCACAAAACAACCCTTTCTGGGGGCTATAAATTTAAACCACCTCACAGAGGTGGTCTAAGAAATCACCAATTTTATAACCTCAAACACAGATAATAAAGCTATTATGTGCCAAATTTTTGGGGTATTCGCCATTTGCCATTTTGAAACCTGTCAAAAAAAAAATAAATTAGTTTTAGGGCATTTTCTTCTAAAATATGGTATATTTTGAAAAAAAAAACAAAAGGTATTTTGCAATAACAATACAAAATAATCACTAACAGGTGTAAATATTTAGATCTGAGGTACTATTTTAGATCTTAGTAAATTTCACTGAAAGTGTTTCCAGACTTTTTTAGAGCTTAACTATACTTTTGAAGGAGGTATCCAGGCTTTCCTTGGGTACATGTATTCAGAATTTTCCTAGGTGTATCCAGACTTTTCCAGGGTGTAGTAGACTTTTCTATAACATTTTGTATGTACGTGCCATATATATATATATATATATTTTAACGCCAATAAACTAAGATTTTTGTCAATCGATCTCGCTAAAACGGCTAAACCGATTGGGATAAAATTTGATAAGGAAGTAGGTTTTAACCTGGATCTTAACATAGGTTTAATACAAAATTGGATTTTTTGGTCCTCATCAAGATAACAAAAAAAAATGGTACGCCTCGAGGTGGGGGCTTTTTTATAGGGAAGTCCCAAAACTTGCAAAAAATAATAGCTCTATGAAGTCATTTCATCTTTTTTCTGATTAGTGCTATTGTGTTAAGGGTGCCATCATTATAACAAAAAAAAAAATTGCACACCTGTAGGAGGGGGCGTGTTTTACAGGGAGGCCCCAAAACTTGTAAAAAATAATTGCTATATGAACTCATTACATCTCTTTTCTGATTAGTGCGATTATGTTAACGTCCACACCAAGTTAGCAAAAAAAAATATTGGGTCCCTCAGGGTGGGGGCGTTTTTTACAGGGATGCTTCAAAACTTGCGAAAAATAATTGCTATATGAAGTCATTTCATCTCTTTTCTGATTTGTGCTATTATGTTATGGGCCACACCAAAATAACAAAAAAAATATTACACACCTCTGGATAAAGGCGTTTTTACAGGGAGGTGTCAAAACTTGTATAAAAAAATAGTTTTGAGGCATCTCTGTAAAAAACGGCCGCACCCAGAGGTGTCCAATATTTTTTTTTTGTTTTCTTGTTGTGGCCCTTAAAATAATAGTACTAATCAGAAAATAGATGAAATGGGTTCATATAGCAATTACTTGTTGCAACTTTTGAGGCCTCCCTGTAAAAAAAGGCCCCACCCAGAGGTGTGTAATAATTTTTTTTGTTATCTTGGTGTGGCCCTAAACATAATAGCACTAATCAGAAAAGAGATGAAATGAGTTCATATAGCAATTATTTTTTGCAAGTTTTGAGGCCTCCCTGTAAAAAAAGCCCCCGTCTAGAGAGGGGCAATTTTTTTTTTGTTATCTTGACATGACAATTAACATATTAGCCCTAATCAGAAAAGAGATGAAATAACTTCATATAACTATTTTTTTTTTACAAGTTTTGAGGCCTCCCTGTAAGAAAAGCCCCCATCTAGGGGTGTGCAATATGATTTCCGGTATATTGGTGTGGCCCTTAACACAATAGTACTAATAAGAAAAGAGATGAAATGACTTCATAGAGCTATTATTTTTTGCAAGTTTTAGGTCCCTGTAAAAAAATCCCCACCACCTGAGCATCATAATATTTTTACTTAATTCGTATGGATGTAAACTACAGTTTTATATTAGTTACAATATGGATGGAATTGCCACCACCTCTTTATCTACTATATTTTACCGTGGTATACAAATTACTCGAAAACTACTTGACCGATTGTAATGTTTAAAACCAATTTAAACTAAAGATTAAAATTCTAATCTTTTTTACACAATTTTTTTTTTAATTAAAAGTAAAAAAAAACCTAATTTTTTTTAATGTTTTTTAGAATTTTGCTTTTTTGAGAAATTCAAAAAAAACATTTTTTTAAGTTGACACCGCAAAATATAATACAAGCTTTCACACTTTGTTTCATTAAAATCGGATAAGAAATCAAAAATTACAAATATAATTTTTCTTACAAATTTTTAAAAATACGCCTTTCCGCCATATTTCTTAAAAACGCATTTACCAGAATGATAACAAGTCAAAACTTTATGAAGATGGGCAATTTTTATGATTTAATCTGTTAATATTTTTAACTTGAAAAAAAATATTATGTACTTGGTGGTCTTTAGAAACACCAAGGAGGAAATGCCCACCTTTAAGGTGGTGTCTCGATTCCTTACCCACAATTTTGAGGTGTTAGACTATCCATTTCCACAAAAAATGGTAAGGTTACCTCTATCATGATTTATACTATGACTTGCTCTATGTTCTTTTAATATATAGGTACTTTTGAGTGTATTTTGTAAAGTATTTATTTTACATTATTTTACCCACTAGTTGTAAATACTTGCATGCATGTCTCTTGTTTAAATTAACCTAGCCGATTTTTTTCTTACAGGCGAATGTTTCCAACGGTCAGAGTGTCCTTTACAGGCATCAGGCCGGACAGAAGGTACGCAGTACTCCTAGATATAGTTCCTGTAGACAACAAGCGGTACCGGTACGCGTACCACCGGTCGTCCTGGTTAGTGGCTGGTAAGGCAGATCCACCGGCTCCCTCTAGAATATATGCCCACCCGGATTCGCCTTATTCCGGGGAGCAACTTAGGAAACAAGTGGTTTCGTTTGAGAAGGTCAAGTTGACAAATAACGAAATGGATAAAAATGGACAGGTAAGGAAATATTTTATAAATTTTATGAAGATAATATTTTTTAATTAGCACAGTTACGTATAATCCGTTTATTAGCAATCACTCTCAAAATGTTTTACAGACAGAAAAATAGTTTGCAATAAAATGCGAAATATAAATTGAAATCTAAGCAGTGGTTTAAAATTACTAAATAATAGTATAGTCACATAATACAGAATAATTTTTTCAAAAACCAAAAGACAGACAGCCAATAGTTTTAAAATGACAAATATAAAAAATAATATAAGTACCGGTTAAACCAGTAACAGCCAGACAAAAATAAATAATAAGTTAAGTACTGCTTTTAAATTGTACTATAATAAAATAAAATAATAAAAACAAAAGATTAAAAGATCTTGGGTGGAACTAACGAAAATTCAAACCTGGATGAGCATCCCACAAGGAACACACAAAGAACCAAAGCGAAAAGAGAAATGATTAAACGATGTTTCGCTCTGGGTAACCAGCGTGAGCTCGTCAGTGGTTCCACTGGTCACCCTCCCCATACATCATTAAACACCATCATACACTTTGATTTCCAACTTTGAATCACTCACAAATAGGCATCGTTCCGGACTGGCACTCATCCAAGTTACCTGACACGGATTCGTCCTGGCGTGTTTATATTTCCAATAGGATTATGCTCCTAAGGCAATTAAAAATCAGAAAAGAAGTTAAAAAACCTCCAAAGTTACATCAACCGAAAAGAATCTAAAAACAAAAGATCAAAAGATCTTGGGTGGAAATAACGAAAATTCAAATTCAATGATGAAAAGAGCGAAACATCGTTTAATTATTTCTCTTTTCGCTTTAGTTCTTTGTGTGTTCCTTTGCTTCGAAAGACGAATCCTATTCAATGGACGAAGATTAAAAAATGTTTCATAAGTAATTTTTTTATTAAAAGAATGTGTCATAATTATTTTTTTTAATAGTTTATTATTATCAACATGTTAAAATAATAATGTATCCAAATAACATAACTACTTTAGAATGTAAATCAGTATTAGAGGCCTACCCAGATGCTCAAGCCCCCCAGAGCTCCTGAAAGCTAGATCTTTTATTAAAAAAATTTCGCCTATGACGTAATTTTTTGCAGAATTTACAGTATTTTTTACAAACATTTTTGCCTGTGCCTCAATTCCTATCTTAATTACAAAAAAATTCGCCTACGACATTGTACAGTACTTTTTACAAATTTTTCGCCTGCGACGCAATTTCTGTCTTAATTTACATTCTTTTCTTAAAATTTTTAATTTTCAGGCCATTATCGCAATATTTTTTGTCTACGGCGTAATTTCCGGCTCACGTTTACATTAGGAAATATTTTGAAACAATTTCGATATTTTTTAAAATTATCTTTATTTTATCACATTTTTTCCGAAAAAAACTTGAGGTGCCCCCCCTGACCTAACTTCAAGTCTCAAGTCCCCCCCTCCTAAACAAAAAGGAGTATTAAGTAAAAGTGGATTTATCCCCTTAAATATGCAAACAACCGTGATAAACACTATTATTCTCCTGCAACCCCCTGTAAAATATACTCGCCTGTCAGTCATATTAAAATTATAGCTTTGTTAAAGCAAAATCATTTTTCGTTTTTTTTTTGAATTTTGAAAAGTTAATTTTTCAAAGACGCAACCCAGCATAGTTCGACAGGTCAGTACCATTTTTATTAACGACTACTTAAACATATGTTTACAAAATTCTAGTTTTGTTGAAACACCTTAGTCGATTCGGCCGTTGGCTCTTAAACAGATTTGGTTACTGATTTAGAAAATTTGCCTATATGGAGTCAACGTTTTTGATGGTTTATACCGTTGAAACAGCTTACATTAAGTTAAAAAACATTTTCCCAGCAATTAATTTTTTTGAAGTTGGACCTCTACCCACATAGCAAAAAAATATAACACGTATATGCCATAAATGTACCAAACGGAAAAAAAAGAATATATGAAGTATGTACATGTATGTTAAATGGAAGTTATAATCGCGTGAAAATGACCCCCCTCCTTTTTCATATACAAGCCATATGCAAACTGGTATATACCACTAGTATATTTACAAAAATTGGAAAAAATATATATACATGAATTATGAAAATGAAATGGTATGTGTATTCCTGGTACATATCTTTCAAAATATTTCTTTGTTGTAAGAAATGAATATACATGGTACCTACAACTTAGAATATTCCAAGCAAATACTTTTTGCATATTATATTAATGTGCAGAGGAAATAAAGCAGGTATATGTGCAACATATATCAAAAAAAATGTTTTGGAAATCACTGAGCAGAGCACTCTTCCGAGGAGGAGGAGGAGGTAAGTCTTGCAGATAAGTGTTTATACATCTCCATAATAAATAAGTTGGCAATTGCCATTTCGACTTTGTAAATTTTAAATATCTTCATTGCTTATATGTTTAATGTTTGCTACGTTTTCATGGGAATTGAGTTCGTTCTGAAAACGATTTCAATCCGATACCGTCCATGAAAACGCCTGTTTTTCCAGTATTCAAATCGATTTCAATCTAGATCCGACCCTGAAAATTTTTAAGGTTGGATCAAGATCGTATTGAGATCGAAATACCGATTTAAAATCGATTTGAAAACCTGTCATGAAAACTCATAAAAAAAAAGTTTTCAAAACATATTGAAAACGAATTCAATATCCATGAAAACATATGCTACGTTTTCATGGGAATTGAGTTCGTTCTGAAAACGATTTCAATCCGATACCGTCCATGAAAACGCCTGTTTTTCCAGTATTCAAATCGATTTCAATCTAGATCCGACCCTGAAAATTTTTAGGGTTGGATCAAGATCGTATTGAGATCGAAATACCGATTTTCCATGAAAACCGGGATTGAGTTTACACATGCGTATTGCGTCGGATTACCAGACAGCCCCAAATTATATTTTATTGCTCTCACTCTTTTTGAGAGAGAGAGAGAAATAGAAGTCAAACTGTGGAACCGGCATTCTAAAATTTGGTGGAGTATATAGAAAAAAGAAGATTAATAACATGACCTTACTCAAATAACTTTATTTAAAGACTTTCAAAAAATTAATTATGGAAAATAAAATAAATATTTGGCTCGAAAGTGTATGTGCTATGCACATATGCCAGTCCAGCATTTCTTTCTTCACTTCCACTTGCAAACAGAGTAGTAAAATTTAAAAAAAATGTGTGGCAAGGGCCAACATCATCTTTTGAATAAAATACGTTTTTTTAAAAAAAAGTACCAAAACTCAAAAATTAATATTTGACAAGTATGACACAGGTCATCTGCCAAATATCAAAATTTGAAAACCTGTCATGAAAACTCATGAAAAAAAAGTTTTCAAAACATATTGAAAACGAATTCAATATCCATGAAAACATAGCAATTATTAGACAAGGCCGAGGAAAAATATTGAAACGAGCGCCATCTATGGCATTAAGTTGCAAACCATTAGTATTAAGCGGTAGATATGCATAGGTAATATACCATTTATGTCCTCTATGGTATATTCCAAGAATATCTAATCAGACCATTAATGTCCAAGAAGTTTAGACGTTTACGGGATTAAAATGGGATATATCACAGTACTGGAGAAAAAATCATATCAAAATCAAACAGAACATTCAGATATAAATATACCCCATACGTATGGTAAATATGAAAAGGTTATTGACTATTGATTTATTTTATGGATAAAGCTTTAAAAAAAACATGTGGTGCTAAAAACACAAATTTTGCATAAACATGCTTAATTTTTTTAAAAAAAGCCCAGAGTGTCAATTGCTAAAACAGTGTCAATTACTGCTGCGTTCACCCTAGTGCGGATATGGAAGAAAATTTTCAAAAAGAATACAGAACAAATATTCAGGTTTAAGTATACCGTATATCAAGGGAATATGTATGGAATCCTATCAAAGACAAATTGAATATTCTGATTTAAATAAACTTCTAATGTTGGGTAAATGTCTAAAGGTTATATTCTTTATTGATTGATTGATGAAGTGACTATTTATCGTATATTTAGCTAATATTCAAAAAATATATCCTTAGTTGACTATTTATAGCATATACCTGGTATATGAATGTACCGTGCTTGCTATGTGGGTATGTGTGTGTGATATTTGTTTGACTCTGCGCATGTAGTTCCCTAACCTGCGAAACGATTTCAATGCGGTTCTTTTATCTATTTGGGTCATGGTCTACGCTTTGATCGATAAAAATGGGCTAAATTGTTCCAGAGATAATACGGTTTATTTTGGAGGTTGTTGGGAATTTTAATTTAATTTTGCTAGTTTCCTTATACCTATGCGTAAATTATAATTATTTTCGTTATAAATAAATAACAAATTTACACCACATTTTTTTCGTTTATGAAAATAACCTTTGAATATTAAATTAGCATAAAAAGTAAAACAAAATAAATGTAAAAAGGTAGAAATCGTGACCTATTAAGTTTCCAACTAGAAAGGTGTGAAAAACAATTTCCAGGGACTGAAATTGGCTTTTTTATGTTTCGTGTTTTTAAGACAACTAGTTTCAGGGCCCCTTCGTGATGAATTAGCCTCACTAATAATTCTGCACGAAAACTTAAACCAATGTTAAACTGTTATATGTACACGATACATTCACTAAAACAAAGTACTGTAAAAAAAAACAAAATTTATTTACAATTAACTACTTGTCTTATATGCATTTGACTAAAGTTTGTAGTGATGAGATTTGCTGGAGAACCTCTATGTATGACATATTTTGATGAAAGACATACGTGACATCCTCATCACTGTCAGTCAAGTTTATTAAAAAGGAGGGAAATATCGGTCCTCTATACTCTAGCATTGTTTAGAGAGGGAGAGAATGTGCTTGTTTAATTGTTCGATGTCACTGTCACCGCTGTTTCAATATTTGCAGACTTTTCGGATTAAGAATCGAGAAAAGGCTATTTATACAGGGTGATTCAAAATTCCCTAGAAAGACTTTAACTGTAGGTAGAATCTATTGTTCTGAACAAGAATTAGTGAAATATACTTTTGTAAACTCCTTCATTCCAGAGATATTTGCATTTAAAAATTGTTAATATTTTCTGGGAATCACCCTTTACTACGTGGTAGAAACATCAATTTTTGAAAACAAATCTTTGACAACTTCAAAATGCTTGACAAAAACCCTAAAACCTGTCGTTATCAGCACATATAGACTTGCTTCTTAAATTAATAATAATTTAAGAGAAAATATGAAATTTAAACAAAATAATCACGTAACTTTTCTTAGATTAACGATATATAAACACTGTTCAAATCTTTCTAGGGAATTTTGAATCACCCTGTATAAGCGTTTTGGTGTAACAGCAATACACTTCCGACATTTTCGACAAGAAAATACCACAAAAACAAAATTATGATTGTTTTAGTGCAACCAAAGGTTCCAAATTCCCAACATAGAAGAAAATACCACGACAAAAATATCAGTTTCAGTCAGTAGAAACAAAAAGTTGGCATAGAAGTTTATTAAAAAATATATTTTATCGGAATCATTGAACTTAACTAAGTTTTAAGTTTTAAACGATTTGATGCATAAATTTAATTTTGACCGCATAGGTAACTCAAGGACTCTTGGTCCGATTTTTAAAGGGGATACGTCAGTTTACTTTTGAGGAGTTGTGAAACGTCATATAATAAAATTAATCTCTTTATCTTTTATGGAGCTAAGAAACAGGATAGATTGTGGAAAATAATAATTAATTCCGCTTATTCATTTAATTATTGACTGTGAAATGTAAAAAGAGTAGGAAGACTGCGGAATAGGTGTAGTTTTATGCGACAACAAGGAGGTACGTTCCTACTTTTTGAAAAAAAATATATGGTCACGTTTTATCCTCTCAAGTGAACAGTCGACAAGTATTTTGGCATAAAATAATGTATTGCTTAAGTATACCAGTGGCGTAGCGATGGAGAGAGGTTTGGTATTACACCTCTCCCCAGGATCCTAAAAAATAACTACCTACTCTCCAGAGCAGTCCCCTAAAAACATCCACCTGCATTTTAAAAAGTAATTACTTCGAAGGATATATTTTGTTTTTTTTGTTTTAGTAAAACAAAACCAAATAGAACATGATTTTAATATTCCCATAGTAAACTATTAATAGTTATGCCGTCGACATTTTTTTAATAAAAATATAAAAAAAGTTTTTGGTGCCTTTAAAAATATTTTTCTAAAAAAGATTGCAAATATTTGCCCGTGCCTCTAAAAATATTTGTCTAAAAAAGATTGCAAATATTTGCCCGAACATTTGTCCGAATAAATGGTTCTTTGAAAAGCTCGTGAGAAAGCTGGCGGAAATGTTCGAGCACAAAATTTCAGATTTTTTCCCCGAGCTTTGGTATGAACATGTTCATTCTGTATGGATTCTTTTTTAGAAGACAATATATGTATGCCTTCATATTGTATGTTAGTCCTCTAAAGCTACATTTACATAGAAATTCCTATTACAGTCGAATTTGACATTCCAAAACTTCATTTACATTGGAAAATTTTTCGATTATGATTTTGCGTTGTTAGAAAAAAGGATGTTTTTCTAAAAGTGTTCTAATTGAACGTTTTAAGCACCATAGTCGGCAAAACATATATTATCGATCAAATTCCGAAGATTGGAAAGCAGCAACTTCAAAATCAGAGTAGAACCTATAAATTTATAAAACGTTTGCAACTGGGAAACATTTTGACTAAATTCGAAGTTGTAACATGTAAAAAGTAACATGCTTTTGACATAAGCCAAACTGTCAAAATTGGAGATGGAATTTTAATGTAAATGTAGCTTTAAGCAGTACCTATTAATTTAAACTTAAATAGCATGGGAGTCAATATGAACTTTTAAAATTAATAGCAGCTATTTGATAACGGCAACCAATATTATTGACATTAACGATTTTATTATAATTTATTTATAACTACAGGGTACGTTATGAAGAACATGTATTCTTAGTAAAAATTTGACACTGACTGAGAAGCATTCACAGCCTAAACCTATGCAGTGGCGAACGCAGAAATTGATCCTGGGGGCCTTGAGTATAATAGCAATGAATTTAATTTTAATTTTTGGGAAAAATTCAATTCTTAAGGTCGTAGTTACAATCTGGGGAATTGTTTTTAGCAACACTGTACGGGAAATCAATTTAACTATGTCGACCTGATTTTTTTGCAAAATTTTACGTCATGAAATTTGTTTTCCATGGCAACGCGGAAACTTTATTTATGTTTATCCACAGTGGGACACCAGAGATTTTAGCACCGGGTCAAAAATTTGGGGTTACGTTACTTATTTTGACTTTTCGCGTTCTGCGCCGCTAAAAAACCAAGTAAAATAGTAAAATAAAAGAAAACCATTTATTGCAGAATTACCTGCTAAAAAAACGCGACGTATTAAAGTAACTGGGTCTAATGTTTAAGGTTGCATTTATAATTGAATTAGAAACACTCCCGCTAGCTGATACCGAAAACAGGTTAACTTAAAAGCATGCAGATTTAAAAATCGGCTACTGGGGCTAGACGAAATGATCGTATTCTATTTTAAACAGGAGCGTCAACGACTAGCAAGAGTCTTTCCAACCTCTAAATGGAGCTTTACTGACCTGTTTTGTTAGTATTCAAGTATCCGTGTGTTTTTGAAACTGAGGATCTAAAATCTATCCTTTGTACTCCAAGATTTCACTAGTACAATTGCACATAACTATGCCGCAATAATTTAAATTTAACAAAAATGGTTGAATCAAAATAAAATCAAAATTATGTGGGGTTATGGACGCCGAATGTTTCTATGCGATTTCCTAGTAATCCCAGCGAGCCAGTAAAGTTCTCTTGGTTCTTTGATAGACTCGGGGTAATGCGGCGCAGCGCTAGGCCTTTTTCGGCGAACGACTGCACACGCGGAGTGGTTTCATATTTGTTTTAGAACAATGTTTTTGAAAACACATTTTTGAAAGATAACCATAACCTCGAATGGTGTTCTGTCAGAAAACGTAAAAATACTCTTCTTTCCCACTGCGGCCCGATTTAAAGTTTGTTGACAAAACACCTGCAGTTACCATTGAATCGTATAAATTCTGCGGTCTATCGGCCAACACTTGAACTGAGTGTGTCTCCCAAATTCAATGAAGTGTGATTGATTGATCGGTTTTCTTTTCGGAGTGCACAGGCTTTTAGAAAAAAGGAAACTTAGTTTTTATTTTCGCTAAAGCAAGCAAATATAAAAAGGAAAAATGTAATCCAGAGGAAATTGTGAGTATTTCTCTATTTTTTTTTGTAAATAGGGTTTGTTCTAAACCGCAATTATTTTGAGGCTTTTGGAATAGATGACAGCACCAGAGCTTTTATTTTGAAGCAAAAATAATTGATAATTTTGAAAAATCATTCAGATATTTCTGTTAAGCATTTAAAAATGATCACCCCTGCAAAATTTCAGCTAATTCTGATGTTTAGTTTTCCCTGTGCACTCTGGCAAAAGATTAAAGAATTAAAGAACAAGGCGTTGCCAGTTGTACTACAAACATACAACTGGCAACGTTTTTTTCCATAATATTGCCAGGGTGCCCAGGGAAAACTAATCATCAGAATTAGCTGAAATTTTGCATGGTTGTTAATTTTTTAATTTCTAACAAAAAATTCTGAAAGAATATTCTGAAGGATTTTTCTAAAATTTCAATACTCTCAATAACAAAGCTCTCTCGCAGGTTTCAAACTCAATTTTTAAAAATATTGAAGAATTTATCAATAATTGCTTCTGGATTACATTATTTCCTTTCATATTTCCCTGCCTAAGTAAAAAAAAACCTAGGTTTCCTTTTTTCTAAAAGCCTGAGCCCCCTGGCCAAGGAAATCAATGATCGATACGCCTTGCTTTCTAAGCGTTTCTATTTCATTGAATTTGAGAGAGAAATGTGGAGTTCAAGGGCTGTAATATTGACTAATAATAATTAATAAGAATTTACTGGCGTTTCAGTGTTGCTAAAAACTAATTCCATAGATCGCAACTATGACCTTAAGAGCCAAATTTTGGAATTTATTTTTTTTTTAAATAAAGTTTTTTTCTAAAAAACCTCTCTGTAGCGCATTTGGAAATGTTTTAGGCTTGTATGCAAAATCTCATTTCTCTAGTATTCTTCATTTGGCTATCATTTCCACCACCAACCACTGTTTAAGGTATCTGAAACACTGAATTTTGATTTTATTTTCTAGATGTAAAACTTCAATTTTTAACCGAATTTTTATTTCAAACTCACTTGGTAAACAAAAAAAAATAAAACCCAGATTATCAGTTTACTTAACATGATAGTGGCTGGAAACTTTGTGAATAAAGTATCCTTATACCTGAAGGTGTCACCAATGTGGCAGAACTTTTCAGTGCGACTTCGTCAGTGATGGACCGGAATCGAAATATTCCAGATTCCAGATTTCCAGGGACAGGGAGTTTTGGGCCAGGTGTGTGGAAAAACGGATGTCATTTTTTGTGTGCCATTTACTTCCGGAACTGGTTGACTCACTACATGCAAAAGGATGAAGGAAAAACTGTGGAAAGAAAAATGAATTATTAGCGTTGCCATAATTTTAACTTTTAAAAATTTTGATTGGAAAAGTTAATTAAAGCAATTAGGTAAAGTGTCGTGTATTTATTTGATATTAACAATATCTTTTCAAACCCCTAAAAAAAATTGGGAGAGGTCCAAAGACGGCCCTGGTTAACTTCAAAGAATATGGTTATAAATAAAATAACCTAAATGTTAATTTTTCAAACAAACGTTGCCATATTGTGGTTATGGTATATAGTGGGGTTCCTTTCTCTTAAGACACAATAGTCAATGACTCTGATGAGGGTGCGTTTTTTTACATATTTATTGTCGCTGTTTAAAACAATGTATCAAATAGAGCTCCAAAAAAATAACGTCATGAAAAAATTAGACTATATAAGCATGATATTTTTCACACGAGTCCCTTATAGAATACACTCAGGAAAATTCATCCCCACACGGCTAGTCTTGTGATAACTAGTAAACAAAGAGGCAATAAACCTGCTTATTATCTTAAGCTTTTTTGATATGAAATTGTAGCAAGTAATTGTTTAAAAAAGATTATTGGCATATTTCCGCCAACCGACCCTCTATACCAGCATGTTATGTTTTTTGCTTCTAGTATGTAGGTATATTTTATGTCCTTATGAGATTGCTAGCAACTTTTTTAATAAACTATAAAATAACGTAAAAATTAAGTGCCGTTAAATAAATGGCATTTATGAAAATGCTCGGGCAATAAAAAAGTTATAAAATAATAATGAGACTCATTATCTTATAAACTTGAATAATTCGAAAGGTTTATTGGGCGAGAGAAAAACGTTACGAAATGAATTTTTAATTCTTAATGACGTTTTTAACTTATTTTATGTGCCGTACCCTGGAAAAATTTATTACGACCGGTGGCCAGACGAGTTTCGGGGTGTCAGTTTCAAATTTATATGGATTTTAAGGTGACTGTTATGGCGTTTAATCGCTCATTTCAATCTGTCCTGGTCAAAAGGGTACCTTCTGCCTGCGGGGTTAGATTTCGTTAATTTAATACATTTTCTTTTGGCAGTAGCGTACGCAGAAATTGTCTTATTTATTTATTTATTTGCAATCAACAGACTTCACAGCCCAATAACAGATTACAAACAGAAATATTATCTAAGTTTACCGCACATAATTGCAAAAACAATCACTTTTTAGTTGAAACTACCTTATAGAAACTAATTAAGAGTGAAACAAAAGTCAAAGTAAAAAAAAATATACTAAAAAAGAAAAGTCAAAGAAAAATTATATTTGTACTACATTTTTGTATTGAACGTATTAAAGGTATTAAATCTTAAATTTTTTAACATGGTTCTTAAATGAGTTAATGGAAGTGAATTTAAATATGTCCGTTTCATGTTTTACATTGTTTGCTAAGTTGCACATTCGGTATAATGGAGTACGGCAAAAAATATATTTTTTTAAATAGGACACCCTGTATAGTTCGACATTTTTGAATTTTAAAAAAAATTATCCTTTTGACAATACCACACACTAATACTCTCTCTCTCTCTTATGGTTTCCAATGGAATTGTTGTCTATGCTCTGTTTTATGGGGGATATTTGAATGAATATCGAAGTTTTCCATACAGATTTAGATAAAAATATCTTGATTATCGTAAAAGATAGATCCTACTGTGCAGTATTGCTGAAAAGATAATTGTTTGCAGATTTAAAAAATTTCAAAATATACAGGGTGTCCTATTTAAAAAAAATATTTTTTTGCCATACCTCGTAAACAAAATGACATAAATAATCTTCTTAAAAAATTCCATCATGGATTCATTCCTAAAAAATTATCCAAATCGGAAATTATAGAGTTTATCAATAAAATGGGTACTAAAAATCTTGGAAGGCAAAGCTCTAGCCTGTGGAATTTTGCTAGATTTTGGAATTCCTCTAAAAGTATTTAGGTCATATCTTACAGACAGAAAACAAAAACAATTTTAATTTTAAAATCTAGTGTTGGAACGAATGTTTCTCAAACCCGCACTATTTTTACTGGCGTACCGCAAGTTAGAATATAGTAAGACTAAAATACAGTACACTTTTACTTAATTTAAATCTACCATGACCTTGTAAAGGTAGTGCAAACAATGCTGTAATTTAGTAAAAATAATACTAAATATTAGTATTAAAAGGTCTTTATGAATACTAGTACAACAAGTATATGGTAAGTACTATGTATGGTGAAGAATAACTATTGGCACAAATATATTATTATTTACTCCAAAATGTTTAAGATGTAGTTCAGCAAAGAGTTATTGCTAGTAATGATTTTCTTGATATTAATGCAATCTGTGTTTTTTCAAAACAAAGATTAATAAGGCTCTATACTAATGTTCATCCTTAAAATACTGATTTATAGTTCAAATCCAGAAAAGTTCAAGATCAGTTAACTTGTACTGATATTAAAGGTGAATTTGAATAAAAAATGCTCTTGTTCCAACTAGTTAATCTAAAAAACTGTTAATCAAATTTGTATCAAATCAAACCATTCACGTGATTTTGCATAAGTTTAAGCTTCTTACATAATTTTACATATCTTAAAAATGTTTAGTTCACGGTAAAAATTATCGAATATTTTAAAAAACTAAACAAAACAAAATATATATTTTTTTGAAAAAACCACGCGAATTGTCTGTAGGGGATACCAGAAGCCTCCGCTGTGCAAAACTTTTTTAATTTATGAATGAATTAGGTTTATCTGTTTAACTAAACGAACTGTTTTTAGGATTCAAATTCACTCTCAAATTCAAATGTAATTGACGCTTTAATCATCCTAAGATTTACTAATTTTTAGTGGGTGGTACTAATATTTAGGACATATTTCTTTCCGTAAAGAAACAGATAAACGAACATATAGAAACTCTAAAAATTGGATTTGTCGTCTACATCGCATCGTTTGGTTCCAAGCTATCAACAAAAATTTTATAAATCTTTTGAATATATAATTATTATTTGTTTTCAGGTTTATGCACTTTTTCACTTTTCTCTTCTGGTAAAGAAAGTAGGTTTTAAGTAAAACGGGACAGAATTGGGACACTCCAGAATCAAATAAAAAAATATTTATGAAAATCGTGTAAGCCGTTTGGAAGTTATGCAGAACAAACTTTTTTTGTAGAGCTATATGTTATTACTAGCGGTCGACCGGCGCTCGTCGGCGTGTCCGTGTCCGTGAATAATGTCAATTGGCAGCTCTCATTGAGCGAAATGTCAAACAAACAAATCGAAAGCGGTTAAGCCGTTTTTGCGTGATCGAGGAACAAACACACACATACACACACACCCCCCACCCCCCCCCAACACGCACACACACATAACACACAACCTTTACCATTTATATTATTAGTATGACGAGCTGAAAAGATAACCAAAAGCATTTAACCTTGTCAATTACTTTAGGATTGCTGCTTGGGCATGCAACCCTGAGATAAATCAAAAACGATTATCCCACCCTGTGTGCCTCTAAATAATTTATGAATGTTTGTAGAAGCATTTTGTCACGGTATATCATTGAAAATTTTGCGTAGGATTTCATGTTTTCAATGCTTGCCGTAATATGACAGGAAATAGGCCCAGATTACGATTGTGGTTAAACGATTGACACACAGATTAAACTAAGTAGCGATCGAAAAAACATAAAAAACCCAAATCAGACATATAAAATATAGACAAAACGTGCGTTTTATTATCGTAAACAGCTTAAAGCTGGACCACCAACGAGTTTCTGCACTTAAGAGCGCAACATACGCTCACCTACGCGGTTATAAACTCAGAAAAAGAACTTTTATGTGACACAGTTATGTTTGCAACGCTCAAATGCGGTTATTTTTTTGAAAACAGTTGATAAATATGATAACTTGACGTTTATGATAATATGATTGCATTTTTTTGGGCATCACTCTTTCTAAACATTCTAAGCAGCAAAGAACCACGCACAATTTAAATGGAAAGTGGATCTCAGTGGGATTTCAACGCCGTTTAAGTATGTTATTGTGGCAGTCTCTGAGAGCATTTTGTCTCATAGACACAGGTGCCGATATCTACAGAGTGAGCCAATAATAGCTGCCAAAGTTTGGGATGAACTTATTATTATCATGCTTATGATGATCGATATCTGCAAATACAGCATCAATTCCCACTAAAATGATA
Organism: Oxystoma pomonae; assembly: GCA_963921995.1. Classification (NCBI taxonomy): domain Eukaryota; kingdom Metazoa; phylum Arthropoda; class Insecta; order Coleoptera; family Brentidae; genus Oxystoma; species Oxystoma pomonae. The sequence goes on along the minus strand of OY998166.1, from coordinate 69,833,954 downwards.
ACGCTGAATTTAAAAATGACATTTATTTTGACACCTGTCGAACTCTGTCAAAATGGCGGAAAAATAATTAATGATATTGAAGTTTTTTGAAAAGCGAATACCTTCTTTTTACTCCGATAAAGACAGTAAATCGGAAACCGTAAAAAAAGTGACAGTTGTCTTAACTGTCATTTACTGTTATGGGGAAAACCACTGGTGCGATGACACATATTTACGAGTGGGGACTCGAATTACACTAAATTGAGGTCGAGGAACTCAAACATGTTATTAGTTTTGACATCTGTCAAACACTGTCAAAATGGCGGAAAAATAATTAATGAACTTAAAGTTTTTGGGAAAGCAAATACCTTTTTTGTACTCCTCTAAAAACACTAAATCGGAAACAGTAAGAAAAAGTGACAGTTCCACTGGTGCGATGACACATATTTACGAGTGGGGATTCGAACTACACTAAATTAAGGTCGATGAACTCAAAAATGTTATTAGTTTTGACACCTATCAAACCATATCAAAATGGCAAAAAAATAATTAATGAACTCGAAGTTTTTGGAAAAGTAAATACCTTATGTGTACTGTGATGAAGACGTTAAATCGGACACTGTAAAAAAAGTGACAGCTGTCTTAACTGTCATTAAACCACTGGTGCGATGATACATATTTACGAATGGGGACTCCAACTACACTAAATTGAGGTCGATGAACTCAAAAATGTCATTAATTTTGCCAAACTCTGTTAAAATGGCAAATAAATAATTTGTGATTTTATGCTTTTAAATAGAGCATGTGTACTTTATTTTCTCTCCAAAAAATAAAAAAATTAAAACTGTAAAAGAAGTGATACTTGTCTTAACTGTCATTGACAAAACTGCCAGTAAAGTAAAACATAATATGTAAAAAAAATATAATAATAAGTTCAAGCAGAATATTTTGGTTGTTATCGTTAAAAAAATATAATTTAATAAATAAAGACAAAAGGAAGAAAAATAACGAGATTTTAACTTCTTATTTCTTTAATTAAAAAAGTACCTTCCAAGATTTTTTTTGCCTTTAACAGATTTTAAGTAACGGTAATTTTACATTCTACCTGAACGATAAGTGTTTCTTATTACCGCACTAGTTGAAGTAATAAACGCAATAGTGCGATAATAAAGTTATACTTCTTCAGGTCGTAGATAGATTTTTATATCTTACTCGTGCGTTATTAACTTAATTCATTACAATAACAATTAGGGAACATTACCTTGACAAGGTCGTACACCGAGTATTTCAAAAGTTGTCAAAATAAATTAAAATTTTAAATTCAACGGCCTCCACTTGGTGAAGTTCGAGTCCCCCGCTTTTAAATACCTATGTGTCACTGCACTAGTAGCTTTCCCCATTACTATAAATTGCACTTGAAAAAAGTGTCACTATTTTAACTTTAAAAGAGTATAAAGAAAGTATTACCTTTTCCAAAAACTCGTTTATAAATTATTTATTTTTTTTGACAGGGTTTGACATGTGCATTTAATTAAATTTTTGAGTTTCATCGACCTCAATTTAGTGTAGTTCGAGCCCTCATTCGAACCCCACTCGTAAATATGTGTCATCGCACCAGTGGTTTTCCCCATGACAATTAACAGAACTGTCACTTTTTTTACGGTTTCTTACTTATTGCCTTCAGCAGAGTAAAAAAAAGTATTTGCTTTACCAAAAACTTCAACTTCATGAATTGTTTTTCCGCCATTTTGACAGGGTTTGACAGATGTCAAATCTAATAACAATTTTGCATCAGTGGTTTTCCCCATAAAAGTAAATGACAGTTAAGACAACTGCCACTTTTTTATGATTTCCGATTTAATGTCTTTAGCAGAGTAAAAAGAAGGTATTCCTTTTTTCCAAAAACTTCAATTTCATTAATTATTTTTCCGCCATTTTGACAGGGTTTGACTGGTGTCAAAATAAATGTCATTTTTAAATTCAACGTTTTAATTTTAGTGGAAACTGATGCTTTTTTGCCGATATCGGTCATCATAAGCATGATAATAATAAGCTCATCTCAAACTTTGGCAGTTATTATTGGCTCACTCTGTAGATATCGGCACCTGTGTCTATGAGACAAAGTGCTCTCAGAGTCTGTCCCAATAACATACTTAAACGGCGTTGAAATCCCACTGAGATCCAGTTTCCATTTAAATTGTGCGTGGTTCTTTGCTTTGGAATTATACCGTTAATAAGGCTAGAATCTAACGAATAAGAATGAGATTAATTAGTATTAGGTAACTATCGGTACATAAAGTCGGCATAACCTGATGACTTTAATAAATTCAGCACTATTTTTGACGGTTCCGCACGCAAATACTACATATTTTTAGGCACTTTACCCACTACTATGAAATTACTGGAACAAATCCTCACATTTTTCGTGGTGAATCCCCACTCCTCCCTTGTAAGACTTTATACAACTTACACCTACCCCTCTCCCACACCTCGCCACCTTGCGTGATTTATGGATGGCTTCTAAGTTAGTTACCAAACGTGCTTAATACTATTTGTGACATTTTTTTCATCTAAATATGCTCATATACAGGGTGATTCAAAATTCCCTATAAATACTTTAACTGTAGGTAGAATTTGTTGTTCTGAACAAGAATTAGCAAAATATATTTTTGTAAACGCTTTCGTCTCAGAGATATTTGCATTTAAAAATTGTTAATATTTTCTGAGAAGCACCCTCTAATACGTGGTAGAAACATCAATTTTTGAAAACAAAATGCTTGACAAAAACCGCAAAACATGTCATTGTTAGCACATGCAGACTTGCTTGATAAATTACTTTAAAGGCGATTCCCAAAAAAAATAGGAAAATTTGACTCCTAAATTGTTAAATGAAATTTAACAAAATGTTTACGTAACTTTTCATAGATTAATGATATCTAACCACTGTTCAAAGCTTCCTAGGAATTTTGAACCACCCTGTATATCGTGCCAACTATAACGTTGACATAATTAAAGTTAAGGCCGTCCTTTATTAAAGCTCGGCAAACACCTTGGCACAAATATTATGAAAGTCACTCAGCACCGCGTCCAAAAAAGCTCTGGCCAGATAGCCCGAACCAATACCCTCTCCACATAGGCCGATCAGCTCTTATCGTTTTAGTGTCCTTTTCTCCACCTTCGCCGCCATTTTGACAGAAAAGTAATGGATTATCTGTGACTTTTGAGTGAAAATGGCGGCGAAGGTGGAAAAAAAGGACACTAAATCGGTATGAGTTGATCGGCCTATCTGGAGAGGGTACTGCCCGAACGTATAGAATGAGAAATAAATTCCCAATGTCCATAGTAAAGTTAAATATAAATAAAAAAGGTAGCCTTCCCAACAGAAAACGATTGGATTTTTGGCCCTTTTCACCAGTTCTATCACCAGTGTTGCCAGGACTACCATCCATTACCGGATTTTACCATAATTTTGACATGAATCCCATCCTCGGTAATGACCCGTTACCGACCTCCTAATTTACCATAATTTAGATAAATTGGTAATAAATAAAAACACTTTCGTATCTGACTAATGTTACAGTTTTTCCAAATATAATTTTTTCTATTTACTTTGGTTTAGTGGTTTTGCCGTGCACTGATTGCTCTGGCTACGCGCAGACGACCCTAAATAATTTAGAAAAGCATTTCAAAAATCAAAAGTTTTAAGGACTCTTTTGCTTGAATTGCAAAAATTTTCGCCTGCAGCGCTATAACAACATTGATGTTTACAATTTTAGTTTCATTTTGTGTCAAAAATGGCATTTGTTGGGTAATGTTTTCGCCTGTGGCGCTATGACGCTATTGATATATTTACGATTTTAAATAAAAAATTATTTTTAGTGTAATTTTCTCACAAATTTTCGTCTGTGGCGCTTTTAAACAGGGTAAATAAATAACTACAACCTAAAATCTGATTCTTCCCCCCCCCCACCCCGATTTAAGGCTATAGGTCCGCGTTTGAATTTTTGTTATTAGAGCCGCTATCGAGATCGCCGAGATCAGAATCCGCTATTTTCTTACACCTACTCACTGGGATATGCGGTTAATTTTTTTTTGCAAAAATACGATAATTTTGCTCCAAATCTGGTAATTTTTCAACCTCGTTTTTGGTAATAAATTCCCGAGTTCCTGACAACACTGTCTACCACTGACTGGTTTCAGAGACATTCCATCCACCAGTCGGGCTTTTTACTATGACTAATCGATAAAAAAACGAACTTGACAAAATACACCAGAGTACCACAAGAATACATACCGCGTGCGACTTGGAGACTCAAACACGTGTTTCACCCTTGTTAGGGATCATCAGTGCGACATAAGTTTTTATAGTCGAATAATACGAACGATCAAATCAACAAGTCATGGACAAATGCTCGGCAAAACAAATAGTATGTAGGTACCGATAAGTCCCTATTATTAAGTGTGGCACATCACTATAATATTTAAAGCATATGTTTTTAACAAGGCGCAGCGTATAAATTTGAGTGCAATCGAAATTTGCGATTTCTCCAAACATATATATGTTAAATTTAAAATGACGATGAAAAAATCTGACGAAGGATTGATGTAAAAGATCCTTTTTTAAATTTATCAACTCCAGAGCTTAGGATATCTGTAAAGATAATTATATCTGTCTCCATAGAGACGCTTAATTTTCCTTCAATTTGAAGGTACATCTGCCGATTTAGTCACCCTCGCTAAATCCTTTTTTAAAGTTAAAAACTCCAGAGCTTAGGATATCTGTAAAGATAATTATATCTGTCTCCATAAAGACGCTTAATTTTCCTTCAAATTGAAGGTACATCTGCCGATTCTGCAATTTGACAGATTGTTGTCTTTTACATGAATCCTGTGTCAGATTTATTCATCATCATTTCAACTCCTAATTCCTAGCACCGTACTGATCAGCACCACAAGTGCCAAATCCGGATCTACGGTTACCATTACTTTTTTTGAGGAAAAGCTCGCTATTCACAGATTTTGTTATTTAGTCACCCTCGCTAAATCCTTTTTAAAATTTATCAACTCCAGAGCTTAGGATATCTGTAAAGATAATTATATCTGTCTCCGTAGAGACGCTTAATTTTCCTTCAAATTGAAGGTACATCTGCCGATTCTGCAATTTGACAGATGATTGTCTTTTACATGAATCCTCTCTCAGATTTTTTCATCATCATTTCATCTCCTAATTCCTACCCAAGTAACACACATTGTACACATTAGAATTTATGACCAAAGTAAAGCTGTGAAAACGTTTTGTCAGCAACTTTTTGGTTGTAAATTAGCTTGCTTAGTTTTTGTAATACTTTTTGCTTTCATAATGTAAGTGCAACACATTTTGATGACCATACTGGTATTAAAAGCAAAAGTATCATTGTCTATATTTTATTTATACACGACGTTTCGATCAGTACAATCTCTGATCGAAACGTCGTGTATAAATAAAATATAGACAATGGAAGTCCGAAACACAGAGATAATTTCAAACACATCATTGTCTCAAACTTTCAAACAAAAGCAAAAGTGTTTATTAAACTTTGCTCAAAAATACTATTCTTTGGGCACAAAAATATGCAGAATATTGGCTATACATTAAAGGCAAACTTTGTAGCTTTTTTAAATCAGTCCTGACACCAATAAAAACTAAATTGAAGCAATAAAGTCGTAAAAACAGAAAATAACATTTTTGGCTATAATACAGCAAGTTTAGCTGTCGGGTTTTTTCGGGTCGTTTCGACAATAATGCGCTTTCTGTGTAGGAAGTTGTGAAAATAGTTAGAGAAAAACATTTTTAACTAAAGCACAGTAATTTTAGCCGTCGGGTTCTTTCGGCCGCCCCGCCCCTTATTCATATTAAGTAGAAAAAATAATGAAAAAAAAACATTATTTGCTAAAGTACAGCAATATTAGCTGTCCAGTTAGGTCGCGTTGTTAGTTTCAATGGTGGCCATTACACGAAAACAACCTTAAAAAAAAAACATTATTTTAATCAAAATAAAATAAAAAATTCTATAAAAAGAGAGTAGATTTTTGAAAATAAAACTAGTTTTAAGGTAGAGATAAATCTGTTTTGGTTATTTTGACTCCAATCCAAAAACAAAAAAATGTAAACTAAAAATTAAATAAAAAGAAAACTTTAAATATTTTGAATATGTGAAGCGCGCGTGTTTTGGTGAGGTTTCGTGGTAAATATTGTCAGTAAACTGGCCTTCGCATGTCAATTTGGTCCATGGATGAAGCCAAAAGTCCGATATTTAGTGTGTATAAATAAATATTCCCATCATCCATACATCCATACTTGGGTTTTCAAAACGGCAACACCCATTTATTTGTATAAAAATCTATTTTTGTTTTTTTTGCCATTTTTTCTTTGGATTTTGTCAGAAATGTTTTTTTTTAAAATTAAGTCAACTGGAAAAGCTATATCGGTTGCAAAAAGTGCTGCAATGGTAATTGCAGTGACCAAAAAACACTTTCAAGACTTTGTGGCAGACAACAACGTTTTTGCAATAGTTTTTCAGCACCTATTGTTACTTGGGTAGCACCGTACTGATGAGCACCACAAGTGCGAAATCCGGATCTACGGTTACCATTACCTTTTTTGAGGGAAAGCTCGCTATTCACTGATTTTGTTATTTAGTCACCCTCGCTAAATCCTTTTTTAAATTTATCAACTCCAGAGCTTAGGATATCTGTAGAGATAATTATATCTGTCTCCATAGAGACGCTTAATTTTCCTTCAAATTGAAGGTACACCTGCCGATTCTGCAATTTGACAGATGGTTGTCTTTTACATGAATCCTGTGTCAGATTTATTCATCATCATTTCATCTCTTAATTGCTAGCACCGTACTGATGAACACCACAAGTGCAAAATCTACGGTTACCATTACTTTTTTGAGGGAAAGCTCGCTATTCACTGATTTTGATAAATATGTTAGTTTTGCATGAATATTTATTTTATCACCTGATTTATAGACGAGAATGGCGTGCATAGAAGGGTGATTTTCAGCTCCCAAAAACTGATAATTTATCTAGTCAAAACCGATAAAAATCGGATGTCATTGTCATACTATCTTGACAAAATTTTTGTCTAATAACACTATGCAACATGATATTTGTTCATCTGGATTTTAATTCACCAAAAGTAGTAGGCCATGTCTCGGACTACGTCATAAGAATTTGTTTTTTTAAACTGTCAAATTATCAATGTCGTTTTTATGATCGTATTGGCGTTTTTTCGTAAAATTAGGGTATATTTTGAGGTGTACTTACAACATCTTCTAAACAAAAGTATCCCAGAAATGTTTTTTGCTATGTTTGGGCTTACTGTAGACAAAGGACGGGTTAGAGTTAAAATTATCTCAAATACCAAAATAGTGAGGAAATTTTAATAAAAAATAAAAAATAATACGAAATAAAAAGAACAAAAATATTTTTTTTTGCGACTCCATGAATATTCATTCTGGAGGACCCTACAAGCCTTCCATCTAAACAATTTTGTAAGATTTTGGATGTAGGGTTTGCCTGTTTAATTTATTTAGCTGTTTTTGGTACTCAGAATCCCTCCTAAGTCAAGATTCCATATACTAATGTTAAGAAGAAAAAAAAATTATAAGGTAAAATTATCTTAAAATAATATATTCTCAGTTTTCTGTTCGATTTCTAGTAATTTGCAGTTCTCTCCACATAAAACTGGAACAGCAGAAGTTAGCAGCCTGTTTAATTTTTAAAATTTTTATAGAACGGCAATGTCTTCCTATATATAAGTGACAATATCATAGACTCCTGACAACATCATGTTTTTCATGTCAGTGTCATATAAATTTTTAAAAATGCCGCCGCATCTGTGCGAATTTGATAAACCTCAAAATGGTCTATTCGGCAAGTAGCTGTTCATTATGGGAGAAGCAAGTCTACGATAGTAAACGTAAAAAAAAACCGATTTCAAGAGGAGGGAACTATCCACCAAAAAGAAGGCACCGGCACTGGTTTGACAAAAGGTACTAGTCCATAGGAAGACTAAAAGAAGCAATCAATTTTATGGAAAATCATCCGTTTGCCAAAGCGAAAGAAGTAAAAATTGATTCAAATTTTCCAGGATCCATAACAACTTTAGGCAGGAGGATTAAACGTTCGAGGCTAAGTTGTCGCATTGCGGCAAAAAAGTAAACTAAATGAGGAAAATAAGCAGTCTCGATTAATTTTTGCGTTGAATTATTCTCTGAGGGATGAAGAATTTTCGCAGCATGCGGTTTTTACAGATGCTAAGATCTTTAAGTCCAACGGCGATGAAAAACAAATTCTGATTTATCGACCGCCAAGAACCCGATACGAAGAACGATATATTGCTGTGGAAACGAAGACCGGCGGGAAGATTTTCGGTAAATGTTTGGAGCTGGATATCGTCTAGAGGACATGGCGTTCTATTTAGAATTAATTGGAGATTTACAAGTTAAGGTTAATATGCTGGAAAATGTAATGCTTCCAGAGGTGAGGGTCCCTTATCCAGATCATTTTGTATTCCAACAAGAAGTTTTGCCTTGGCCTGCAACAACCCCTGATGCGAATCAAATAGAGATCGGTTGGGGATTTATCGCAACATCTTATGGGACTCATCGTAAGGGCATATAGGGAAGTTATGGCTGAAAATCCAAACTTATTTGAAAATTTAGCCAATGCAATGCCCAGAAGACTTCAAAACATCATTGCAGCCACCCGTGCAATGACGCGCTATTAATTAGTAAAAAATAAACAAGCAGTCTTCTTATAAAAAGTTTATATATGTCAAAAATATAACCTAAAATGACAAAGTCAAAAAGTCAGTGTTGCACATAGGAAAATATAAAAAATCGTATTTGCAACTACCTTCTGCTGTACCAGTTTTATTTGGAGAGAAGTGTACATATTTTGTTTATTTGTTTTCAATAAAAAATTATTTGATATTCATAAATCCAATAAAATACGCGTTTAAAAGTAATTTATAAAAAAACTAAAAACTTATTATTACATTTTTAAAATTTAGTTAGAATAGTTGTTTGGTACGCAAATATTGGTATAATAACGAAATAGTGTAATTTACAACAAATATGTACCTCTCAGGAACAGAAAATCTTCGGCAAACCTTCCGGGAAGATTTTCGGTAATTTCTTTTGACTACCGATAATTTTTTTGCAAATATTTTGACATTTTCATTCTTTCACCCATTCATATTCCGACTAAATCGTTAACGACAACACTAATCGCAACGAAGAATAATAAAATGATACGAAATCCAAGCCAAATAAATACGAACATACCAATAAAAAAAACTTCCATTATCTGTCGACCAAACAAACTATTGGTGGCGCGCTGGGCTAAAGTTTATTGGGATACACGCGTCTCTTTAATGGTGTGTAATCATCAGAAAATTAAAACAAAATTTAAAGTGATATTTTACGAGGACCATTAAAAATACCACGTTCGTATGAATGGTGCCCCCCTTGAACCCGAATGTAAACTTGTACATATTTCGATCCGGGACCTTATTTAAAGGCAAATGCCTTGTTAGGCACTAGGTGAGACATTTTTTGTCCTTTGGAGACCCTACTGAGTTTATCCTGCTGATCCGGGTTTTTCGAGCCGAATATAGATGCCCGTACACAAACAATTCAGATCCTTTCTTTTTTTGCTCACTCGCTTGATTTAAACGAATAATGCGGATTAAAATGACCCACTTTTGCTTTAATAAAAGCAGGTAATTAAATTATATGACAAGTTTTCTATTGAATAGACTTACTCATCATACTGTTAAAAAGACTAATTTAATTTTCTGTAGTAATACCACAAGAGATTGGGAAATTATTGAAAATCTTCCCCGAAATTTTGTTGGTTTAGAGGTAAAATACGAGGTAAGATTTTCCGATTATTGTCTCATTCAGAGAGGTATTTTATAGATTCTTTACAGTGCAGTGGCAGTATCGCAACCAATGAGGTTTATCCGAGGTGCGATTATTGCTAGTTGAAAACTTTAACTAATAACCCGCCAAGTGTACGTGAAATACCGTGCACTAAAGCAATTTTTGACGACTCTTCTGCAGAGGGATAACCGGCGCAATGAGGACGACCCCCATCCACACAATCTTGGGTGTCCCCTCGCTTCCAACCTGGATCAAAAAGGAGGCGATGGCGACGCACCTGCGATTAAGGGACCAGGGACTATGGAAGGGCAGGGAGGAAAGAGAGGGCCATCTGGCGTTCGAGGGACTGGCGACGAAAGAGTTGCCCCTCCTAAGCTAAGACTGCCAGTGAAAGCACCGCTTAAACCATGGAGGTTCGATAAAAAGTACAAAGTCACAATACCAGAACGGAATGCGTGGCAAAAAGAAGAATTCCGAACGGAATAAAGCAGAGAGACGACGCGACGGTCTGCTACACGGATGGCTCTAAATGGTCAGCCAGGCAGACAACAGGCGCAGGAGTGTACGCAGAAAGCCTAGAAAGCCAGAAAAGTTATCCACTTGGAGAACATGCTACGGTGTTTTGTGTGTGTGTGTTTTTTATATGCCATTATCATGGCAGCAACCCTACCGGAGGCTGGAGGTCAGAAATGGCAGGAGGGACATATACATATGCTCCGATAGCTAGACTGTCGCCAAGGCTCTTAAGTGCATGCAAAATAGTCACTAGTCTAATGGAGGAGTGCGGTGAAGCTCTGCAAACACTGGCTCAAGACACAAGGGTAACACTGATGTGGGTCCCAGGGCATGAGGGAATACCAGGACATGAGGGAATACCAGGGCACGACAAAGCGGCTTCTGGGAATAACAAGGAAACAGGTACAGAGTGAGATCAACAAATGGGCGAACAATGAACTAAAGACGTCCTGGAGGCAAGAGTCAAAGTGCAGACAGTCCAAGCTATTCGTGGATGGTCCGAATGTAGCCAGAACTAAATGGCTTCTAGACTAGAAAGACCCGAAAGGACATTGGACTGCTGACAGGGATATTGACTTGGCACAATCGGGTGAACAAACATCTGACGCAAATAAGAGTAGCGGGAGATCCCGTGTGTCTCGCTTGCGGGCTCGAAGAGTAATCAGCGCAGCACTTAATAGCAGAGTGCGATGCATATGCCAGATTAAGGCATTTTAAGCGGGGATTTCTCACGATAAAGGAAGAAGAAATGTACTTGCTTAAATGGGCCGACATAGTGAACTTCGTAAAGAAGACCGGGAGGCCCGGAGAGAGAGTTGCAGCAGATGTAGGGGCATAGGGTTAGGAACGGGGTATGGCAGAAAGGGCCCATGAGGAGGCCTAATTTCCAGGCCCACGGGTCGCCCCTATACTACTACTACTACATCAAACTTCAAAAACCTTAGTATGACAATTACTACGTAATACACGCCTAAAACAGGTTTTACAAGGACGGTTTTAAATAAAATCGTTTTCTCCGATGGTTTATACGTCCTTTATGAATGAATGCATATATAAACAAAGTAAATGACATAACGATTGTTGCCCGGGGGGGGGGGAGGGGAGGGGTAAAAATAACCCTTCTGAACAGGTGAAAATCAACCCGCTTTTTCAATGTATTAGGTAAATAATCTGCAATAAATAAAATGGCAGTAGTGGGCAAGAACAAAAAAAAATACTTGAAACTTCCCGACATTCGATCGGTTTCAAATTTGGCATGCTTATATAGTGTAGCGGTGACAACACCAGAATATAGTGACTTGAAATTGACATCTCCCCCCTACTTGGAGGGGGGTACAGTTGAACTACGCCCGATTTCGTTGAAATTTGATGCGTTAGGGCACTTGGGGATGGAGATAACGAATTTCTAATAAGATTTTGAAAATTCAAGATGAACGATTTTTGGTCATCTTTTGCTAACCAATTTTAACTAACTTATACACATCCGAATGCCTTCAAATTTGGCATACATTTAAAGTTCCGGTGACAATACAATAATATGTCATTATTAGGTACCTCTCCCCCCTACGAGGGGAGTAGAAGGGGGAAAACAATTAAGTTTGTCCGATTTTGACCAAAATTGGTATACGAGGGCTTTTGGGGATAAGGAATACGAATTTTTGATCAGATTTTGAAAATTCAATATGTCGGATTTAGGATGGAAGATTTTTGGTCATGCTATAACTGACTTATTCACATCCGATTGTGTTCAAATTTGGTATGCGTTTATAGTTCCGGTGAAAATACAATAATATGGTATTCTCAGGTACCCACCTCTCTCTAACGAGGAAAGTGGAGGGGAAAAAGATTTAGTTTGTTCCAGGGGCTTTTAAGGAGGGAGACTATGAATTTTTGATCAGATTTAAAAATTTCAATATAGCGGATTCAATTAAGGGTAGAAATCTAAAAACTAAGCGTGTGTTCAAATTTGGTATGCGTTTATAGTTCCGGCGACAATACTATAATATGGTATTATTAGGTACACACTTCCTTCTAACGAGGGAAGTGGAGGGGGAAAAAGATTTAGTTTGTTCGATTTAAATTAAAATTGGCATACAGGGGTTTTTCGGGAAGGGAATATGAATTTTTGATCAGATTTGGAAATTTCAATAAGGCGGATTCAAAATGGACAATTTAGGGTACAAATCTAAAAATTAAAAAATACATTTTTAGTAAAAAAAACTAAAAGCGATGGGCGCAAATTAAAAATTTTAACTTTACGGTGACAAAGAGAGAACTACAAAAGAAGAACTAAATTCTTCTTCTATTCGAAAGATAAACATAATGCTTTCATCTAAAGAAGCTGAGAACGGGTGAGATTGCCGTGCTTGCCAAGCCTTTGAAAATGTCCTTAGGTTATAGAGTAATACAACTACGTTTATACGCACCTAAAAGCGCTTTTCTTAGGTGAATTGTCGATGTGACCGATATACGATACCTAAAGTTAAAATTTTTAATTTGTGCCCGTCGCTTTTATTATGGTATAAGAAAGATAAAAAATGATTTTCTACTTTTGAGTGCATTTAATAAAAGCTTGTTTTTCTTCTTCTTATAAACTTCCTAAATTTATACGCATGGGTCGGTGTAGAAACACCTTTTTCTGGGCACACTGGCTGCCCAGCACGAGTTTAAATAACAGTGACACCCGTCAGTTTATTCTGTCATACAATCGTAACTTCTGATTCGAAAACGCGTTTCTATGCATGAAATTCTTCTCCAAATGGCTTTTGATTAGTACGAACCTTATAGTTTCTGGGTTCATAATCATAAAGAGACATTTTATGTTGGAATTCAGGCCCGCTGTGGCTTTTCAGAAAGTTGATGACGCGTGAAATATCCTTCGAACCAAACTGTTTTCTTTTGTTAACAACTTCTACCTTTTTGTTAGTTATAGGTTGCTCAGATTAAATCAAATGAATTTGTAGTTTTTAACATTGTGACACTTAAAATAATAGAGGTCTGAGGGATGATGCAGCATGCAGGTTAATTAATACATACACTGAGAGAAAGTATATTAGCCTTTATACACCTTGTATACTTTTGGGACAATACAGCTGGTTCAATAGTGCATGGGTACACAAAAATTGTATAGTAATTATATAAAATCTTATACCCATTATACAAAAAGTTTGTCCCAAATAGTATAAAGGATAATATTATTTTTCTCGGTGTAATTAACATAATTACGTATACTTAATTCCAAATTTAATCGGACCAATTAGTTCCGTTTAGTTTCTGTGTTCAACTGTCAGCCACCATATTTGTGATTTTTTTTCACCAATTACTTTTTAAACCAACTAGACAGTAGTGGTGACGACGAATACCCAGGAGAAATACCTCACTGCTTTAAGGATCTAGGAAAATCGTTTTGAGCTTAGACGAAGTATCTATACTGCAAAATGATATTTATATAATGAAAGAATGGATGAAAAAAGCGCGCGGGCACTATTGGGCATGCGTAAAAATTAAATAGTGAAAAATTGGCACTGCTTATTTTAAAAATTATTGCATATTTTTATTTTTGCAGTCCTGGGGAATTTTTGTTTATCTTACATCTTATAGTTACATAACCGCAACCCTATCCACATAGCAAGAATATTGGTATATTGCCTGAATATTCTTGGAACATTCGGAATGTTTAAAATACATCCTGTGAATGTTCAGAATGAATGTAATCTGAACATTACATGTTTGGATACATATAGCGTCTAAATATCCAAAAAAGTATTGAGTAAATAATAAAAAAAATTGACCATTGAACATTCACAGGATGTATTTTAAACATTCAGAGTGTTCCAAGAATATTTAGGCAATATACCAATATCCTTAATATATTTACTTATATAGGAAGGTTTTCTACCAATACAATCTTAAAATTAATTTAATGTATGGTTTTGTAATGAAAATTATTGTACCTACTTATAGTAGCAATATTGTTGGTAATCATCTTATTTAATAAAGTAGAGCCCATTATTAATGACTTCTTTGTATAAAATGAGCGAATAATAATAAATTTTCTATTATTATTGTTAGGAGATTAGGATTCATAATACCAGTAACACTTATAGCTAGGTATCTGGAAGATGAATCTGCTCATTAATTATGGCTTGTAAATAAATCATATTTTACAAAAGTTAATACTTCATTTTATTTAATTTCACATTAATCGGATTTTATGCGGTTTAAGACTTTTATTCTAAACTATATCAGATCAGGAATTGCATGTATTCATTTTTCTATGATTACTCGGTGCAACATGCAATGTCATGATTAACACATTAAAATGAACTGCTCTAATTAAACATACCGCTGTTGTTTTAACAATGTTCGTTGAATCATTAATTTTTCGCCTCTCTAATAAATTGTTTGAACACTTTCTAATCACCGTTTTTAGTTGTCGGATAATTTTTAATTTATCAATTCAATAATAATAGTTAATTCTGACTTTCAAATCAACGTCTTTAATGTTAATAATGACAACTGTATTTAGTTTAACTTAATTTGTTGATAATAATTATTTAGTTAAAATGAAATTATAAGGTAAGATGTTATGTAGTTATTATTATTAAATTAAACTAAATGAAGTAAATGATTTTAAGAGGATCTATATGCTATTAGAATTTGCATTTAACCATTGGGTCTTTCCAGGATCGATCTAAAGTTGTAAATTATTAAAATACTGGGTCACAATTTGCTACAAATACCCAAAATATTATGGTAGATAAATTTATGAAATAATCAACATCGAGATGTCCTTTTGTTTAAAGTTCTGTTCCTGCTTAGTGCTTATATGTATTATAGTCTTCAATTTTGTCATAAATTCATGTGGGGCATTATAACTTCATGTTAAAGAGGGTGAGCATAGGTATAGCTGTTGATCCTTTTTTAAAGCATCTCTGCTTAAAATAAGCCTGAATGGCACAACAAAAACATGTTTTCGTCGACGACACAAAAGTTGCAGCAGCTTTGGTAAATAATAAAAGTCACTTAATAAAAAGGATTTATTTATCCGGTTATTTTTAAGCGTTTAGTAGTGATTATTTATTTAGTCCCCCATGAATGGAATTCATAACCAAAAACCCGTTCAGGTGTGTGCGTTGGTATAATATTTATTATTTTATAAGATAACTCGCAGACCCACTGTTTGGGCCATTCAGTAGAACAGGTGATGGCCTCTTCCACCGATAAACATAAAATATTCCGTTTTATAAGGTCCTCGCGCTCTTGCACCAGCGGAATATATTTTTTGTCATAAAATTCATATTTTAATGTCTGTTCTCTTTGAATGTGTAAATTGGAGATAAATATTTTGTCTTTTCATAAAATATGTAGACTTCTTGCGGTCGCCCAAGTAGTTTCCTCGCCTGGTAGTGACAATTTCAACAACCTGTTTTCCCATTTGTTATATTTTATGGGGTAGAAACATGCTGCAAAAACAATTTTCAATAAGTTAAAAAAACGTATAGTTGCTGCAATTTCTCAGATGTCTTATATAAACTTACGAAGGTGAAAAGAAAATCTAAAAAAGTAAATAAAAAACTTAACTGCTCTTTAAGGCGCATTTACACAGACAAACTTTCCTTTGATGTTGAAATGCCGACAAACATTTACACGAGCCTCTTGAGCAAAATGTTCAAAGAAAAGTTCGAGCAAAATCTCGTACAAAAAGACTTGAGATTTTGGAGAGAATTTTAAGCAAAATTTGTTTGAAGAAATGTTGGTAATAAAAATTTCTTACAAATTTAAATTTTATAGTTTTATGGGAATTCATTGAACTTAACTGAAAATAGAAAGACTAAGTTTTAAAACAAGGTATTTTTAATTAAGTGCTTTCCGACGGAAAAACGATTTGATGTCGAAATTGACATTTTGCCTCATAATCAACTTCGATTGATTTGATTTTTATAGGGGATATGCCAGTATACTTGTAACTTTTTTGGGGTTGTCAAAAAACGAGAATCATAAAAAATAATAATTGGAACTTATTTATTGCTGTTGCCTGTAAAATGTAATGATAAAAATTTACGTTTAAAAGAATATCTCTTTATTTTACTTACTAGTTTAAGACACAATACAATAATAATTAATTCAAATTAAAAAACCTATATACATTTTATTAAATCTCAAATATATGAACAAAAGTACGTTCGGTCTAAATAATACCCGTTTATTACCCACTTTTACACTCCTACGATGCCAGACCCTTGTCTAAAAAAATATAATTTAGCAGTAATAGACTATATTTCTGAATCGGAATGTTGCTCCTTTGCATATTGTTTGTTCAGTGTCAGTAATCGACCTTGATTATTACATTAAATTGACAGTAAATATCTATCTTCAGCATTTTCATGAACCTTTTGCTTTTTTAAGCAACCGTTGGGGCCTTAAACTAACTAGGTAAATCTGGTGTGAGGAATGAAAAAAAAACAATCAAAGCTAAGAGTAAAGTAAAGTTACAAAAATATGTTTAAAAAAAATCCCCTCCCCACCACTCCTCATAGTCGTGAGGCGCGGATTACCGCTTAAAAGTGTAATTTTTGAGTTTTTTACCGATATTTGAAAAACTCAAAATTTTTTTGGAAAAGAAAAATTTTCCTGGGTTGTTTTTTGAATTTAGGAAGAAACCCTTGGAAATAAAAAAAACTCGCAACAAAATCCCAAAAAAACCCCGGGGCAAAAAAATCCGGGAACAATCCTAAGAAAAAAATATTTAAGTAACCCTAATTTTTCTTCCACAAAAATTTAAAATAAAAGTTGGTGTTTTTTTAAAGAATTGAGATCACTGATCTCTGATGTGAAATTTTATTTATTCTCATCTTTAAAAATATGTGTCCAAAACAGATAGCAATAATTTGCTCAAAAATTTACCCGAACAAAATGTTCAAAGAAAAGCTCACAAAAATGTTCACGCAAAAAATTTTAGATCTTTTCCACGAGCTTTTGTTTGAGCATGTTCGTCTGTGTAATTGCGCCTTTACAAGTTAAGGGTTTTTGGTTTGACGAAGTAGTATTAGTAAATAGTTATTTATGGTACTAGTGTGTTATGTTGAAAATAAGTCACGCGAGAAAGATATATACCACGAGCCGTGGTATAAACTCTCAAGTGACTTACAAAACATAACACACGAGTGGCATATAATGTTTTATTCAACAAGTGGAAGAAATCGTTTTTTATGAGATAATAATTAATAAGCTTTGTGATCAAATAAAAGCTAGCTACTTGGGTCTCAGTACCCTATAAATGTCAGAATGACTTGACAGTGACTTTTTTACATTTTGGTCAAAGTAGGTTGTTTGTTGGGTTGCCACAGGCATGATACATTATAAGCAAATGTTTAAATAAATTTTGACACGTGCCAGTTTTCCCTGCAGAAAATGGAGGAAACCGATGAAAATTACGTTCCTGAGGATATCCTTACGGAAGCGGAAGAAGCAGCGATGCATATTTTGCCAGAAAAGTCCCGAGATGCTTACGACAAGGAGTTCAAAATGTTTGAGTCTTGGATGAATTCACGGAAGATAAAAGGTATCGATCAAAATGTTCTATTGGCTTATTTTTTACATTTGCAAAAAATATAGTCCTATCGTCGCTATGGACTATTCACCTTTATAAAAAAATCGACATTTCAAAATATGGCACCCTAACGAGCTTTTTGAAAAGCAAATCACAGGGATACAAACGAAAGAAGTCCAAGACATTAGAATGACCTCACATAGAGAAGTTTTTGAACAAAGCTCCTGACGACGAGTATCTGGTGATGAAAATGGCTTTGATAATGGGGATTACCGGTGCTTGTAGATGCGATGAATTGGTCAATTTGAAAATAGAAAATATTTAAGACAAAGGGAAACATTTTCACGTAGTTTTGACACTAAAACTAAGAAATCGAGAAGTTTCACCATACTTGAAGAAGAATTTCCAGTCAACCCGATCAATTTGTTTAGAAAATACATCTCTTTGAGGCCAAAGAATACTAGTTCTAGCCGCTTTTATGTTTTTTACAAAAATGGGAGGTGTACCAGCCAGTGTGTAGGAATAAATACGTTGTCGAAGATACCTTCAAGAATTGCAATGTTTTTGACACCGGTCATTGCCTGACAAGATCTTCGGCGACTCTTTTGGCCAGTGCAGGGGCTAACATGACTACTTTGAAGCGTACAGGGGGATGCGCAAAGAGTAACAATGATGAAACTAGCAACTTCTGATACAGACAAGGATAGGCGACTCTTAAATGCTAGAAGTACAAGAGTTTCAAGTGCTAAATATTTATAGGCACTATATACTGGGGTCAAGACTATACGGTCCATTGTTCCGTTCACTTCTGCTCAAAAAGAAAGAATAAGATTAGAGTGGATTAAGGGTGAGGAGTAAAAGTCTATACTTTTTACAGACATATCTGGTATTACAGCTGTGCATATCACGTGATTTGCAAGATCCTGCAAAACACACTTATATAAATAAATCGGCTCGTTCTATGACTTCTTCCGATACCCACTCGCCATTCGGATTGGTTGTTTCATTGACCTGCTTCTCTCCAACTCTTTCTGGGCCTTCCTCTCCTACTTCTGCACGTTGGTGTCCATTCTAGAAATTGTTTAGGGAGCCTCTCTGGCGTTATTCTTTGTCCATACCATTGGGTGTTTTACTACCATCATATTCTTTCGTTTCGTATTCTCCCCAACTTGGATTTACCAGCCGTTTCAGTATCCAGTAGCATCCAATGTTTTCATAGATTCCTCTTTCAATTGCAGCTCGCTACTCTAAAACACACTTACTCTTGGTAAACATCATCCAGCACTTGAACCCTAGAATGGCTTCAGGAAGATTTGTCTTGCCGTAGTTAATAAAAGACGTATTCTTTATTTTATTTCAGTTTTAAATTTTTTAATGAAACACATATAGGGGAAAGTGTTACTCGTTATCTTAAATAGAGAGAAATACATTATTCCTTTATGGTTTTTGGTTATGTACCCAGAATTTCCACAATCTTCAAACTTTCGTAGTTTCGTGAAACCCCCTATTAATTTACAAAATACTATATCTAATACCTTACTAAAATTTGGAGTAAGTATCTATTCGTTGGTAACAGCAATAATTACTAATTACTACTCCACCCGTTACGTAAGCTCGTATAACAGTGTCGCTGACGCAAAGGCGTTCAACGCGAAAGGTGAGGTAAACTCAGCTAGAATACAAAGTGCTTATTCAATAAACGAGCGGCAGCGTAAGCGAGTGAGTCGTAGCTCGTAACTACGATGACTTCGTCGGCAAGGCGAAGGCCCCCCTTTCTCTCCTGCTCCCCTCTCTCTATTAAACGGCGTGTTTATCGGTTAGGAAGTGCAGACGGTGGCAGCCATTGTAAACTTCTATTCTACCAATCATTATTACGGCAAGAGTTAGATTCGCGTTGCTAAGCAACTCTTGCTCTGCCGCCGAAAGGGGACAAAGTATGCGTGCGCAAGTGCCACGCTATACCGGACCCACGATTCAATTGCGCAAGGGTCCGGAATTATTTACTACAGCTGGGCATTCTTTTATGATTGTTGAAGAATTGAAGATGTTTTTATGACCGACTCTATTTTATGCGATTGATTGGCTACGAACTGATCTCCGGCCGGCGATCAGTTTGTTTAAGCTGATTAATTGACGATATTCTGGGCTGCCGTGATGCATTGATAAATGATATTCTGTATTTAAGAATAGCCCTTTACTTAATGCAAGAATATTAATAATCTATAAACATTATTAAATACTTCAAACACCTATTTGCTGATTTCTAAATTACTACGCCGTGATGCGTTGATAAATGATATTCTGTATTTAAGAATAGCCCTTTACTTAATGCAAGAATATTAATAATCTATAAGCATTATTAAATACTTCAAACACCTATTTGCTGATTTCTAAATTAGTAGTTAACAAACTGAAATCAACATTAACACAAAATTTAACTTAAGAAAACATGCACTATTAAAAAAATTTAACCATATCTTAACTTAAGAAATAGGTACTGGTCCTTCAATTAATGGAATTTCTAGGTTTTGCAACGAGTTGGTGCTTTTAAACTTAGCTTAATTATTATCTGAATAAGTTTTAGCATTTCTGTCAAAGAACCCAAGGTGTGACTGTAGTAGTGGTTAGCTCGTCAGAGTTTAGTTCGATTTGTTGGTTTCAGAGTACAGTCTATTTGAATCAAAGATAGGATTCCTTCATTCAAGGAATTCCTATCCCTGCTATGATTATAAATTGCATGTTGAATTAAGTTAACTTTAACAGTTGTAGGTCTTTTTATTTTGGAAACTATTTGCTTGATATTCAAAAAATATAAACCTATAAACATTAAAGTGTACAATAAACTTCCTATACAATGTAGAAATCTTGAAAGTTACAAACTATTCAGAAAATCCGTGCAATCTTTGCTGATAGTTCAGAGCATACCATACGATTGATGAATTTTTTGGTGATAGATTTTAGTAATGTTTGTGTTAGGTGAAGTTTTACTGTGTAGTTACATAAGAACTCCCAAAATAAAATATATTTTTTTATATACACTTACTCTTAAGATTAGATTGTGTATCGAGCACCGGCGATCCGAAGGCATTTGATTGGGGGGGGGGATAAAGGTCATTTTCTCAACTAATATCAAAAGCGGTACCCAAGTTACCTAAAACTTTAAGACTTTTTTATTGTAAATGTACTTAAATTTCCTAAACTGAGACTTCATATTTAGCAACTGAACTTTCATATTTCCTAACTGCAAGCAACTTTGGGAGAGGGAAGCCTCCCCCCCCCAAAGGGTCACTGGTTAATTTTTAATCTAGTTTTGAAATATGACTTTACCTATTATTGTTATTTTGTTGTGGTTTTTATTAGTGTTGCTTGACTTTTATTGTTGTATTTTATTTTTGTTTTATTTATTTAATATTAATTTAGGGCTTTGCCTATGAAAATCCTTGCATTTTTTTGATAATAAAGCATATATGAATTTGAAGTATAACAATTATATTACACAAGCAGTCAATCTGGTCGAATAAAGGATACTATTTCTTTAATTCAAGTAATTTATTTCATGGTTAAATTGTCTCTTTTTTCCCCAAATATTAAATGGATTTGTTTTAAGAAGAGGTTAAAGTCCGTTCCATTTTTATTTAGACTAAACCTAACCTCGATGACCCACTGAACAAAACCAGGTTTGAATGTTGACAGATATCCAAAATTTGAAATTTTTAGGTTAGTTCTTATCTGACAGAAATTTTGGCGGAAAGAGTATATATCTATTTGTTTACATTTTGGCCATGGAAGGCTCGTGAAAATCAAATTATTTAAAAATTCCTTACAATCGTGCCACCAGTAAACCTAGTTTGACACGGATTTTTCATTGTTTGCACTTTTTGACAATTACTTTATTTATATAAGGACGGTTTAAAAATTTTGTCGTATAAACCCCACTAAAGTCGTTTTCAGAACTAAATCGATTATTTTATTTTAAAGACATTTAAGAAATCGAATTATCGCTTTTACAGTCAATATAAACTCTTTAAAAATGCTTTATCGCATTGCTTTGAACCGAAAGAAATATTTAACCCTGGTTTTACCGAAGGATACCCATCCAATTTTGAATTTTCGTTATTCCACCAAAGATCTTTTAATCTGTTATTTTCAGATTCTTTTCAATTAAAGGGCAATTCCATGTTAACTCATGGGACAAATCTTATATAATTAATTTTTTGGTGCTCATGATCATAATGATTTTTCTCTCTCTTAACCAGAATGGAAATATTTTAATGCATTATGTAAAGGGTTTATTTGAACAATTTAAAATTTTATTTTTTATTCAAAGTCCAGGATATAACCAAAAATTGGTGGTAAATCATGGGACATCAAAAACTGGTAGAGAAAAATTATGGATTTAGAATGTGCTTTCTCTCTTAAACTAAAAATAGTTTAAAATTAGGAGTTGCAAAATATGTTTCTTTTCCCTAGATATAATAAAATGGTATAATATTGCTTTTTTTACTTGCTTTGATTTTAAGTTAAATGTCATTTTTTGATAACTCATGGGACATTTCTTATGAAACCTTAATATTTTGTTTGTCTATATTTTAGCTATTGGCTATTATTTTATGATTTGGGAAAAAAGTTCTTGCGTTAGTGTACACGTTTAAAGATACGCCACACACTACTTTGGCTGTGATAGTTTTCTAGATACAAAAATGAAAAAAATGACAAAAACCTTCATCACGAGCGGAATTGCCCCAAAGTAAGTCAGTCGGAGTCTCTTTAACTTCTTTTTCTTTCTTCTCTTTTTTAATTTTTTTAAAATGTTTACCATATTTTTGATCGTAATAGATCATTAATGTAACCAAACTGCTGTAAACTCTTATGGACGAAGAAATCCTTGGGGAAGGAGTATAAAATCAACCCTAAGTGAACTGTTCATTCCAAAATACACCATCGCATCCATTCAATTTTCTAAAATGTACCAAACTTCCCACCATAGTCTGATTTAATAATAGTTTAATGCTTTGTTGCTCTTAAAAAAAAGAAAGAATAAAAAAAAACTAAACTTTGACAACACCCTGCTCTAGTTTAGTTTTTTAATATGCAAAGTGATTATACTGATGTCTTTTTTTTTTAATAAAATATTTTGAAAATGTTATATAAATAAACGGATTTCGATAGGTAGTTTCTATAGCTATTATTTTTATTTGTTTTTTGATTTTTTGAAAGTTTTTGTTATCATACTAACTATTATTATTTGTTTCAGATCGTACTGAATTCAATGCACAGGTATCAGCCTCGAATTCACATAATAAAATGGAGAGAAAATTCGGGACCGGTGACAGATCTGGAGCAGGAACAGTACCGTACTTTCGTGTTTCCAGAGACAGTTTTTACAGCAGTAACAGCTTACCAAAATCAGTTGATTACCAAGTTAAAAATTGATTCCAATCCCTTTGCCAAAGGGTTTAGAGATAGTTCGAGGCTTACGGATTTTGATAGGTAAGTACTTTTAATTAGATGTTTTTTTCCCAACAATCTCCCTTATTATCAAGACGGTAATCATATTTTAAATTAATTATTAAATATTATTCCGAACAGCATGATGCTATTTTTTCACCTTAATCAAAAGGATTCTGATTCGAGCACGCAATGGTTTGATTACTGATTTTTAATAGAAATCTAGTGATGAAAGACTTATAAGATTCTTTGCAAAAATATGAAAAAGAAACTTTGGTCGTAATATAGAGCCTTGCGGTACACCTTTCTTAATTTTACACTTGGTTTATTTGAGTTTTACTAAAGTTTAGATAATTATACTCCGCAATAAATTATTATCGACGAGCAAGAAATTAATTACATGCATCCATTTTACGGAAATAATCGTTTGTTTGTTTCTATGGTTAACATTCTTCACTTATTTTTGAAACTTTCATATTCATGATAAGAACTCTTCCGTTCAAAAAAAAGTTAGATCTAATTTAAATGCGATGCGATGGTCAATTTCAAAAATTATCATTTAAAATAATTACATACGGGCTTATCCTCTAAGCTCACCTGCTTTCCTCAAAGTTCATCACCATCATTATAATAATTGTGATAATGCGAAGTTATACAAAACGCTAAAAATCGAGCAAAAACTGCTTAAATATGCGTGTCTAGTGTCTGCAGGCACTCCTACCTGTTGAAAGTTGAAAGAGCGCTATTAACGAAAATTACACGCTGTAAAATCGGGGGTTTATAATTAGCGGCTTCAAGGTTTCGCAGCGCAAAATTGAAAATTGCATCAAAAATTTACAAAATTTGAAAAAGGTACCGCATTTTGGTTTCGTAATTCTTTTCTACGTCAACCTTGGACCTTGACCTGACTGGACAAATTGTTTTGTCCAGTCAGGGGGTCAATTTTACCGCATTTAGATTTCTATTTAGCATGACGTTCCACTACAATTCCTCCTACTTGATTTCATAAAATGTCTAGGGGAAATATTTTATAATATCGAAGGGCATTGATGGCTTATGTCTATACATGGGAACACACGCCTTATTAAATAAGCTTTTATTGTTTAGAATCATTATCTGATCATATATTTTAGATATGTTTAGTCCATAAAAAGTAAAATAATAAAACATGTGAAAGTTTCTTTTTTGATTTCCTATATTGGTTGAGAAAGTTCAAGTCGAACCAAAGCACGTGTAAACTGGGTGAAGTTGTTGTGTGACGTCATGCTTAATCGAAATCTAAATGCGGTAAAATTGGTCCCCAGGTTTTATAAAATTCTATTATAAATTTGATACTTTTGGTCTGAGTTTTTTATTTTTTTTTGTCATAAAGTGATAACAGAACAAAAATCATTTTTATGATGGTGCGAAAAGTTTTCTCAAATTTTTCTCCTATTTTAAACGGACAATTAATCCATTTCCTATTTAAAGCCATTATTTTGAAGCTGCAAACAGCTTTGTTTAAACCAGAAAAAAAAAACAAACTTCCGAGTTAGTAGTTAAAAAAACCACAGAAAACGTATTGGTTTGGCACTCTATTGACAATGTTTTGGTATTGTAAGAAAAATTGACTTCGAAGTTGGTCAAAATTAAAGCGTCTTCTAATTATGTGAATAAATCCATGAATCTTGCGAATTTATTTAATCTCGACTTCTATAATACATTGCTGAAATTAAGCTCAAACTTTTTGACCATGAAGAAATCCATGGAATAATAATTATCAATATAAAACAGGTATTAGCTGTTGTATAAAAAAATATCACTGGAATTATTCTGCTTCGAAAATAAAATACTTTAAGAGCTTTCACGTACTTACAATGTTTTGAATGTACGTTTTTCGTGTAATCTAAAAAACGAGCGATTAGTGCCCATTAATCTTTATCGCACTTAAGTGTCATTATCACGAAAAACATTTCAAATTGCCGTCTAAAGTGTCGGAACGCCACTGATTGCATCACACGTCTTTAATAAAAAAAGCTCGTCTTGTTTCAGTTGCTATCGAATTTAATTTACCTGTTTTGAATGTTCGTAGCTCAAAGGCGTGTTTGGATCGCCGCCCTGTAATTTGAGACAATCGTTGTCTTCACGAACGCGGCTCGCTCTGATGATATAATGAAACCTGCATTTTCTCACACTTCAGGTAGTGTTTTCCCTCTTATTTTCTTGCTTAGATCGCCTTTAATTATTGCGCCGAAAACATTGCCCTGCGGTTGGCTGGGCGGAGTCGGCCACTCTCATTATCACCTCTTCCTTCTCTCGCCTGCTTTCGCCTTCAAGTTATTGATTGTTTTCGGCCGATTGGACCTTGTGATTTGTTATTATCTGCTTCCGTTTATAATACTCGACCGTTTGGTGGGTCTTTTTTCCTTTCTTCAAGCCGACAAACGTTTGTTGTGAACAACAACCTTTTAGAAATGGTGTTAAATCTAATTTGTACCAGTGTTATTAGTAGGCTGGCATTACCGCCAAGCCTCGACAGTACCTATAATTTTCTATTGTGTCTGTTGGTGCGTAATTTTAGTGTTTATACTATTAGTTTAGTTAATACTGGCATTAATGGCATTACTATCTGAAATGCCCACAACTTTAGATACCTAATTTTATTTTTATTTTTAATTGTTTTTGTAAGTGAAAAGATCTGGACTCTAACTTACTCTGAACTGGGAACGAGAGTTTTTCAAACAAAAACTTCCCCCCGTACAATCTTATCGTGTAATATTGAGCCAGTAATCACGGATTACATTCTTCTAAAAATCATATACAAATACAATAATATGGCGGGAAGGGATTACCTCTAAAGAGGCATAATGTGGTACCTGGTTTATTCCGTTGGAGTGGAAATGCTTTATGCACTCCCGACGCCACGTGTCTGATAGTAGTGTGACTCTCCAGTTGCCTGGTATACCCACTAAAACCTCTCCTTTCCTCCTACGGCTACCCGTTTCTATTTTGCACATTATACCTCTGATAGTCGCCTGTTGTCTCGTTGTTCCTCTTCTATGTTCCTTCTTCTTGCAGTTTCATGTGCTTTTTTGTATAACTTTTTCCCTAAATATCTTTACTGCTATGCTAAATTAAAGTAAAGTACGGTAATCTTTATTGTACTACAAAATGCCGTAAAAATACAGATGTAGATTGTCAAAAAATAAATGTCGATATTTACGCGGAGTACTTCAACAAACTGAAAAAAAACATACCAATTTGAACCGCATTAAATAATAAAAAAAATAAAAATAACATAAAAAATACGCGCAAATTTAGAAACAAAAATAAATTAATACTTAAACATTTTAAATATAAAAAACACAAAAAAAAAACATAGTTACAATAATCACATAAATCAAGACAAAATAAGTGTCACATTGAAAAGTCAAAGAAAAAAAAATAAAATTAAATAAATAAAAAGAATAAATAGAAATGCAGACAGTGGTATAATAAGGTAAGAGAAAATAATAAAATAAAAACATTAAAAACACACAATTGAAAATTTAGTTTTATCATTTAGGAACTCCTGTGTCGAATAATATCCTTTTGCTCCTAGCAATTTCCTTATTTCTTTCTTAAACTTTAAAAAGGGCAAATTTGAAATTTTTTCACTAATATTGTTAAAAAGAACTTTCCCAACATAATAGGGATATTTTTCATATTTTTTTATTTTGTGACTTTTAAGGCTAAATTTGGAGTTATTTCTGGTGTTGTATTCATGTTAATTTACTTTAGTTCTACTTGGTAGAGAACAGCAAGATTGTCGAAGATCTAGAGAAAACATTAGCGTTATTATTCTTTTTTGAGCATTAAATATTCTTAAACTGTTAGAAGCAGTACCCCACAACACATTGTATGTAAGTTGGCTGTAGTAAAATATTGCAAAATAGCATGATACAAGGCCCTCTCTAGAAAGGGTTGATCGTAACTGGTTTATAGCAAAGTAGGCTTTACTAAGTTTTTTGCATGTGGTGTTAATGTGTGTATCCCATGAAAGGTTGGAATCAATTACTATCCCCAAAAATTTTGTCGAATCGGCTGATACAATTTTTAGATTGTCTAGTGTAAACTCTGTGAGTTCTGATGTCTGGCATGTAAACTTCATAATTACTGACTTTTCCACATTTGGTATTAAATGATTCTTAAAGCACTAATCTTTAAAACTACTTGCCACAGCGCTCACCTTAGTTTGTAGCTCTCCCAGAGAGGTCGCGGAGACTACTGCTGTCATATCATCTGCAAATCCTACTGATACATCACAGCCCTTTAAAAAGTTATTTACTTCGTTAATGTATATTATGAAGAGCAGTGACCCCAATACAGACCACTGGGAACGCCTGTTTCGGTTTATTCCTCGGAAGAGCAGCTCTTTTTGATCTCTACTACCAGCTTTCTACCAGTCGAATATGAAACCAATCAATCCTAAAAGAGAACCCCATTGACGAAAGTTTTTCTACAAGAAATGTTATATTCAAAGAATATAACGCCCTTGAAAGATCAAAAAAGACGGCCCTTACATGTCTGCCTTTGTCCAGGTTTTGATATATACAACCAACAGCATTTACGACCGCTGCCGTCTCAGTCGATCTGCCAGGTCTAAATCCGTGTTGACTGTTGGTTAAAATCAAAAATTTCAAAAACCTTCGTTAAAGTACTTAAAATTGAAACAGGCCTGTAATTATGATGCTTTCCAGTTTTCTTTCTTGTCTACCATTTTTGTTACAACGTTTTCTCTTTTAATGCGTGTGCAAATGAACAGGTCATGCTTCAAATGTTTTCCCTCTCTTCTTTCATTACTTCTGTTTTCTGTGCTTTTCTTTCCTATAGATGTAGTGTTTGAAGCTCTGTGATTATTCTCTCTATTTGTGATCTTTCTTTGATCTGGAGTTCTATTAGTATAACTACGATGCGCGACGTATGATGCTGCTTGTATACCTTTTTATTGCCTCAATTTTTAACCTCGGAAAAATCGAATATCCTAAGAGAACGTTACTTCTCTTAAAATTAAAGAGTTTTTTTGATTATTTTTGAATGACGCTTTTTTAATTTTTTTTTATCACATAAACGTTCCTGACCGAATGTGAAAATAAGTATTTGTTTGAAACAACCTGTATAAGCCTCAGCTAAAACCTGTGATTTGCTTTGGTTCGACCCTTTTAGTAATGAGATTTGCTGAGTCCGAAGCGCTGCCGCGGCGTACAGAAACGTCAGAGCAATAAAATCGTTTTTCCGAAGAAGTAATTATCTTATTGTTATTAGGAGCGTGCTTTTATAGCTGGTCGTAAACAAGTACAGTAGCTACCAGAAAGTTATCGAACAGGGCCGCACTAGAGACCCTGTATGGTTAACATTTATTTAATCTATCTAAAAAAAGACTCGACAACCCCTTCGAATTCACTGAAACATTTTTTGAGTATGCAATTTTCTTGTGTCAAAATATCAGAAGTACATTGGTGT
This sequence comes from Oxystoma pomonae, assembly GCA_963921995.1. Lineage (NCBI taxonomy): Eukaryota > Metazoa > Arthropoda > Insecta > Coleoptera > Brentidae > Oxystoma > Oxystoma pomonae. The sequence continues at coordinate 69,805,040 of OY998166.1, read as the reverse complement.
GACACCAAAACACTTATTAATGTAAATAGTCTTACCTCGATCCTAGATTCACAATGGCCGCAAATAACAGAAAAATAATATGTTAGAAAATTACTTTTTGTTTAATGTAACAGCGGAAGATCAGCAATTTCAAAAGAGGAAAAATTTTCGTTTTTATTAAATTGAAGAATTATTGTTATAATAAGTCTTCGTGGGTTTTTTTAGTAAATTCCTGAAGATTTTCATAATTTTTTTTTTAATTTTACCTACGCTTATGAATAAGCCAGGATAGAAGGTGCCCTCTTATAAACTTGACTGTGATGGGGTTGTCGCGTTTCTCTATTATCAAAGTGTGTCATACACACCCTGAAAAAAATTTTTGCTCCGATGTAAGGACGACATTAAAGTTATTGCTCCATTAGATTGGTAAAATGTACTTTTCCATTAGTTCAATGTATTCGTACATCAATGTATAGTATATACAGGGTTGGCTATTTAAAACGGTTCACCTGGATTTTTTCAAAAACTGTTAGACATTGGAGAAAATGCTGAAACACATCGATTTTGTTTGTAAAGGTGTCCCCTATTTTGAAATTTTTATAGCGGGCATCCCTTTTGAAAGATAAGTTTTACCCCTATATTTTGACTAGAGAAAGTAGGTCTAGTGATACCTTGTTTTGAAGGTCTCCTGAATATCTTAACAAGCGTGTAAAAATTTTGAAAATATATCGATTAGTTTTTGAGATATTCACTTTCACATTTGTATGAAGAAATGCAAAAATATTTTTAAATTCTTTTATTTTTTGAGAAATTCCGGGACACGTCGAGTTTGCTTTTGTTAATGGTACATTTTATCATGGCATTTTTTCTTCTAGGATACTTTCCTACGGGAGGTGAAATTTACCTGTACAATTTGAGCTTACTTTGAAAGTAAATATCTCAAAAACGAATTGATAGTTTTCCGAAATTTTTACACGATTGGTAAGACATTCAGGAGACCTTCAAAACAAGGTATCACTTGACCCACTTCCCTATTCAAAATATAAGGATAAAGTTTACCCCTCAAAGGGGATGCGCGCCATAAAAATTTCAATTCAAATTCAATTTTCACCAATTCTTTACAGTTTAAAAAAAATCCAGGTGAACCCTTTTAAACTCTGTATGTATCAAAAAATTATGAATAATATATAAAAATACATTGAACTAATGAAAAAGTACATTAAACCGATGAAATCAAGGAATAAAATTAGTGTTCAGGCTCTCTACATCGCACAAGCTCCGCTGCTGCAGGAATTAAAATGCTGCGCGCACAAGAAAAACTTTCGGTTTGCAGGAAACAGACTATTTTGTTGTTTAACGGACTTTGGGCTGTTCGCACTAATTCCATTGTCTTGGAGCTAATTGAAAATTAAATAGTCGAGTTGTAAAGAAGATAATTTGACTTTTTTGGTCGTGAGTATTTAAAGCGTAATTCTACCGTTGTCACGGCTAAATAGGTCGTAGATTCTTTAAAATTGAGAAAAATTTGCTTTGCTTACCTATTTCAATATTTTTTATTTTGTCATTTGCTTTAACTGGGCCACTGACACAGGTGACTTTGGTGAACTAATATTAAGATTGAATTTAACAAGTTTCTGATTTTGTTGTTCAGACAGTTGGTCAGTACTTTGCAAAGTATTACACAAGTCGATAAAAATAAAAACTCTTACGCCCTAAAATATAATAATTATGAACATTAATGTTCTAAATTTCCTCTTACTTTGTTGTAAAGTTAAAGAAATCTGTTTGGCTATCCACTTCTTCTGTCATCTCTCTTCGACAAATAATAATACAAAAGTTAGTTGTGGTGATTTTATCGACTTTAATGTTAAGCCAGCGGATCAAATGGTCGAAAATAAATCCAACGCTCTACCTAAAATAATCCGGTACTGCATTTAAAGAGCGGGTAGTAACTTCGCACGTATAACTGAAACTGTAGATTCTCTGACTTAATGGGCCATAAATCGTCTTTGGTTGTGCAAATTTACCCACAATTTAAATTGGTAATGCTACCGCGTCAGAAGCCTAATTATTGAGGTGGTGTCTAAAAAATTCGAAATATTTGCATATTCATTTACCGGAAGAATCTACAAATAAACTGATGCAGTCGATCATCATTTGGCAATCATCTGCCAACGATAATTCATTTATTTTATGAATAAAAATCTCAATTTCTTAGAGAATAAATAGGTTGCAATATTAATGATCATCAATTAATTCAGAATATAATTTAAATATGTTTTACTATAGTATAAGTAATGTAAGATAGGTAATTGGCAAAGTCTTCTTTGTGATCAAATACATTTTTGTAGCAGATTCATGTGCCCGTTTTACCATACTTTGTCATCTTCCACCTCTTCTAACAGGTCTTCTTGCATTATCTTCAAGCCTCTTTGCAAAGCCTAGTCATTTGTACATGTTATTGGTGATGTTAACACATGTCTAATTCTTGTGGGCTCCATATTTTAAAAATAAGTGTAAATCTTCAACATATCTCCACATTAAAATTGAATGTAATTTTTCTTCATCGTCGCTTAAGAAAGCGATAATTTTGTATACAGGTTAAATTTGGAGTTTTTTTTTTCAATTATTTGAAGAAGCTTTTTGGATAATATATCAAAGAAAAATGCATTTTATTTAAAATAATTTATACCATCTTTGAATAAATTCTCTATATTATCAACCTGCTCTTTTGTGTTCAATTCGTCGACCTTCAAGGTCTCATTAATATTAAATTTTTCATAAATGATTATACCGGCATTGCTAATAGTCTCAAAAATCTGTGATCTCGTGTTTTAATGTCGGTAATTTCCAGCGGATAAAGCAATTTCATTACTATCTTTGCGAGATTACGCGGTCAGCCTTTAATAAAAGGTCTCGAAGCGCACCGACTAGTGAAAGCGATAAGTAATAATTTGGTTTGAGGTTGCGGTTTTCCATTGGCGGTGACTGCTTTAAACTGGCGTTAAGAGAGATCTTTTTCTCGATAAAGTTACGGTAAATTAACGGCGAATCTTCTTACCAAATAGGAACGGAAATCAAATTATTAGTTCCCTATTTGTATAACCCTAACGCATTGTATGTTTGTTTAAGTTCATTTTATATAGAAGAAAGCATCACTAAGTTTCTAATTCTTAATTTATCTTATTGTAAAAAATTTCACGACTCCGCAGGAGGAGCGAAATTTCCAAAGAAATATGCATGGGTGAAAAATGATTTGACAATCAGAAACGGTTGACACAAACAGCTCCGTTTTTGTTACAATAAAGTACCACCTTTAACCAAAGCAAACCATTTGTTTGTATATAAAATTAATGTAGTAACCAAGGAAAAAAAATATCAATTGACGTAAGTCAAAAGAATTATCGGTGGTAATACCATAAGTGCTTTAAGAATTATCGATAATTTTGAAAAAACGTGTTTTTTTAAAACTGTACGAGTTTATTTTTTCCGTTGTGTCAACGCAGAACCTGCGCAACTTCGACTTCGCAATTTTTTGATACCACGGAAAAAATAACTCAGTGCGGTTTTCAACAAAAACACGTTATTTCAGAATTAATTATCAAAGCACGAATGGTATTCAGTAAAAAATTTCAAGAATATAGAAATTAGACTATTTATTGTAATTAATTGTAAAATTATTATAGGTAATATAGACACAAGCATTTTTTTTCTCCATAACTTAAGTTACACTGCTTGGCCCTGCCATGGATTTGTTCAGATCTTCATTTTTCAAAATTTTCCCTGAACTAGTGCGACTCTGACTTCCTCGCATTTTATCGACGATCGCCTGATGATGCAACTCCGCTTTTTGCGAGATGTGACACAGCAGTTGCTCTCAGTGAGTGATTTGTAATCTTTTTTTTCTTCGCGTCTAGTCCCACCTGTGCAGCCTGAGTCTTAGTCCTCTTCGTCATCTCGTTCTTGCCCACGGGTATGTTCATAAACCACGTCCCAATTTCCAGAACGGATTGATAGTTAGAAACAGGCGATCATTTTCAACGCTATCTCTCTTTGATTTCAGTGCATGAAAAAGTCGAACCGGAGAGAAATTGGGGTGAGTTTTATTCAATATCAGCCATTTGGCTGAAGCGCATGGCTTAGATCCACCTTGAGTGGTTTTTCCAAAAATTGGATTGTACTCAATTCTGTCAGTCTTTTCACCTGCATTGTCCACTTCTTCTTTAAAAAACTGTAACTTGGCCCTGCAGTCTTTGCCTCCTCTCCACTATAGTTCATAGGATAACACAAAGAACAGATTCTTTTGCAACCTGTCTGGTGTCCCTTCATCACAGCTACATATTAGTTTCTGCATTTCATCAAATTTCAAGGCAGTTAAGCTTAGTTTTCTCTTGCCCACTTGGGACTGTAAATTACGTCGTTTTGCGTTTTTCGCTTCTCTTGCAGATTTGAAAATTATATCTTGAAATGGGTCAAGCTTTATGCCATATTTTTCATAATATTCATGCATGATTAATTTTGCTGTGACGTTCCAGACTGTTTTTACGGTAGTTTCTTTATACTCCTTACCGTTTCTTTTCTTCATATTTTGTGCCCAATCCTTCAAAATTTTTGCAATCTCACTCACCGGCAATTCCTGCTTTAATTCATTCTTTCTGGCTTTGCAGAACTCCATAAATTGGTTCCAGACCAACTTCTTATTTTTTCTGGTGTTCTCTGGTATGTTTTTTTGTATGTGCGAGTCGATTTCGGCCTCGGATAAAGACCCAAAACGATTCATTTTGTATCAAAACTCGGAAAACTCGGAAACTCAGTGCGTCGGCGAATTTATTTACTCCAGGTACGCGTTGCTAAGGCCGTAAGTCATTGTGTTCATTCCATATCAATCGCGATTACATATAATGCTTTGCGGGAGGGTAACCTGCAGCGCTTTATATATTATTGAGATCACGACAGAGCAGTGGAATTATCACTCATTGGGGAATTATCACTTATTAATTCAGCGATAATTCCACACCTTTTATACAAAGAAGTTTCTAGAATCAGACCAAAAAGAATAATCCCAAAATCCTGCCAGATTTTGGATATTTTTAAACAATCTGGGGAGCAATACATTCTTAGACAGGCCATTTTTGCATTTGTCTTAAAAATTCCTACAAATTAAAATACTCAAAATGTTTTCTTTTTTTTCCAGGGAACCAGGCATGGATAGTCTCTTCATTGATCACCAGTTTCTACGTTCTTCCCTTCGCCTCTACGGGGGTGACATAGATGCCGAGAATAACAATGCCAATTCGTTTTTCTCAGCGGCTATGGTAGAGAAAGCTCGAGCACACCTCCAAATGTGGAATCGTGCCGGTGCCGCCGCTGCCTACCATCCCAGTGAATTGCACGCGTTTTTGCTTAACTCCACGAACCACCAAATGTTTCTAGGACAAAGAGCGACAGTTCCTTTAGGTTTAAGTTCGCATTTGTGGACGCAAGGGGCTTCGTGGCAGAACCCTTTGCATCATTCTCAGCTGTTGGCACCTCCTCGACCTCAGATAACACCTCCTCCTTCGTCTACTCCTAGTTCCTCAGGGTCTCCCAGTCCCAATCCTGTAAATACGTCATCAGATATAAGAGTGATAAAACCCATGTTTTCTTCTATGCATCACAGGTTTAATCCGTATGCCCCTCCTATGACGAAAACAGAGACTCTAAGCCCGACGGGTGTGCGGCAGAGTCATTGATTGTGTCTATTTTAGTTTTTATCCAGAAAAAAGTTTCTGGATTTGTGTTTTTGAAACCAAAGAATATTTTGTATAAAAACTAAAAATTCTCAAAACAAATAAAGACGTAGTTAAGCTCAATTTACTTAAAAAATTTACAGCTATACATTATTTTTGTACCTATTTCTGCATTGAGCTTTATTTTAAAGTCATGGATACCCACTTAAAAATAATTTTGCTTGCTTGTTTTGTATTTGAAAATTTTTAGTTGTGTATAATAAATCTGTAAAGTTTTATAAAAGGTCGTTTTTATATAGGTAGGTATATAAATATATTTAGACGGATATATCAGTATTAAACTAAATTATTTTAATGCTTCTGTTCTTGTTTTTAATGAAATTGTTGATGTTCCTTTAATTTATTATTAATTAATACAGATTATATTCCAATAAAAATTAATTTGTAAACACCACAAAAAAAGCAAAGAAACTCAGTCGAAATCTTAAATGAGTGTGAAACAATCCTTTTATAATGATCAGTTTTTGCAGGATGAAATGTAATTTTTTAGATTACAACAAATATGGTTACTTATACTAAAAGAGATGTAAAACATTTATCAAGCATTTGTAAGTTTTTCACTCATTACGTTGTATAGTCCAATTTTTCGATGAGCGTACTGACGTCATTTTTTTGGATCTCTATTTGGTACATTGTTTTAGACAGCGACAATAAATATGTAACAAAAGTCAAGTCGTTGATTGTCTCAACTGTAACTTCAAATTTACAACAACAAATTATTTGACATGCGAACTGTTGACAACAAGGGAATACATTTTCAGAGACAATAATGACGTCAGTCCGCTCATCAAAAAATTGGACTATAACTGCGATTGGTTACTTTAAAAACGTTTTCAATACACGTTTTTTTAACTGTTATAATGAATGTAAAGATAATTTTCTTGATTGGTAAATGCTACATTATGGTCTTACAATTAACCATATTGTTTTTATAATAATAATGGTATAAATAGTGTAAATTGACAACAATGTACTAAAAATAAAATTATTGGGTAAATTATCCATAGATGTCTATTGTTTTAGTTTATTATATCTATCTACTTTTGTACTTACTTAATTATTATCATGGTGATGTAAAGTTGTTGTTATGTATATAAATGTACTGTAAATTTACCAATAAATTATTATGTAATTGAAAAAAAAATGTTATTTTAATTTAAACCAAGAGCACCTATACCTAGTTATATTTAATAAAAATGATTTAAAATGATGAAGGGAACATATATCAACCTTTTATTAACAAAAGCAAGGGTATTTAACCCGCTTAAAAAGAATTTGGGTAAAAACGTAAATATTTTTCGTTAGAATTTGTTTTGGGGGTTTAACTTTTGTAAGTGGACATTGATATATTTATGAAACGTCATAACAACATTCTTGTAATCCTTTGTGGATAACCGTGCTTAACAGGATTTTTTTCTCTAAAAGTAAATCCTTTGAAAATACACCTTTTTGTAATAAATAATGTTTTGTCCATTTAGAAATTTGACCATATATATACCTTTTCATATAGTTTTCATATCGTATTCTGGATTCTTTTCATGTCAGTCTTACTAAAAATATTTTGAAAAAAAGTGAAAAATTGATCTTAGGAGATTTTTAGAAATAGAAAGAAGTATCTACAAATTTTAATCATTTCCACAACTTTCATTTTAGTTTGGATGAATGCAACTTTGTAAGAAAAAATTTTTTAAGAGTCGCTCCTCTAACAAAAAAACCTTTCCAAAAGCACAAGATGAAAAGAATGCCTCAACTGGTTGATTTCGTGTGTTCAATATGAATATCAATTTAAATTTTTCTCTAGAAAAAAGTGTAGATTGTAAGTTTAATAAATTATGTATCCTAAAAAATGAAAATACATATAGGTAGTCAGAATTAAAAAACTTGCCAGATGTAGAGCTGCCAACCTGCCAAGCTGGTAGCTCTATATCTTTGAGGAAGGGGTTTTCTAGAACTTTCGTATTGATAAAATAGTACAGTTGATTCCCATTGAATTGAAATTGAAACATTTTTTTATTTTCTATGAAGGTCATGCCACCATCTTAAGTGTGGTCCGCAAAACGGGTCCATTGTCAGAATTTAAAAGAAAAGAAAATAATTTGTCCGAAAAAAATTGTCTCGAAAATTAAGTGACCGGAAAATCAAATCGCTAGAAAATATATGCCTAGAATTAAATTTAAACGAAACATATTTTTATAGAAACACAAAATATTTTTAACGAAAATAATTTGATAGAAACATAATAATGCCGCACCACAAAATTCAAGAACCTCAATCTGGCCGAAAATGATTTGAAGAATCGAAATTGTGATATGTATTAATTTACCCCCTTTACATTTTTCAACCACCCCCTATCCCCAAATTTCTTAATAATATTGTATTGTCATCGGACCTACTATATTACAAATATGAATCGCAAGATTTTAGACAGCTGGAAACTGTGAAGTTAAATAAAATCGTTTATTAAAAAAAAATCCCCGTGTCATCTTCCAAGTAGAGAAACTTGTCAACGCCGTAATCCAGAGCCTACGGCCGGTACTCTGTGCTACGGCGCTCTAGAGATTTAAATTTGACGCATGCCCAATAGCGATTCGGCTAGATTCTGGTTCTGCTCATTTAAGGATCGGGCATATTATTTTCTATCAATTTGTGGGTCGGGTGTTTTTCATTTCTTGACTATTATTTTCGACTCTTTTGTAATTCTGATATATTAAACTTCGGGAAAATGATATTCGTGTCTTTTAAGGACCGAGTAAATTAAACTTCTACAAAATTATATTCGTATCAATTATTTTCTGGTTATTTTACTTTCATTCATATTTCGTTAGGGACGTTTTATTTTCCATTCAATTGTGTTTGGGTTTTTGTAAATTCAGCTTTTTTGTGGGTTCCCCGCAAAACTTGAAATGAACGGTATAATGTATGTGAGAATAAAAAGAAACAAAACTCAATAAACCTAATTCAGTCAGAATACAAATCACACAGCACATGGCTCAGTTATTTCGAATCACCAATAAGGTCACTAGATATTAGGAATTGGACTTTTATTGCCATAAACGAATATCTACGACGTAAAATAATGAACTTAACATAAAAAACTACTTGTAAAAAAAATAATTATGAATGAATTCAGTAAGTTTACCCTTCATTGCACTCCACTGTTAAATATAGTTTTAGTAGTAGTAGTAGTAGAATTACAAAAAAATAGGTTAAAAATTAGGTCACGTGGTTAAAGCACCAATAGCCGTGCTTGAATTTTAGCATCTCGTTGTGTAAGACGTATATTTAAGCTGTAGGTATATAGTTTATGCAGTGGCGCATCCAGGAATTAGCTTCGGAGGGGAAGGGGGGTTTAAGGACAAATAGTAGAAAAAACTTAATTTGAATTAAAAATGTGACCATAATTGATACAGGGAAACAGGTTCTAACAAGCGCGGATGTGGGCTCAAATGTAGAGTCGGGGGGGGGGGGGGGTTAACTAAATTTAAAATTGTTTATTTTACAAAATTTAATGCGTCACAGGTAATTTCTTTAAAATTATACTAAAATCGTAAATATTGATGGGGTTTTGGGAATTTGAGTTGTTTATTTACCTTTAAGTTATTTATAAAAATGTTAAAATGCACCGCAGGTGAAAATGACACTTAAAATGCCATTTTTAACACCAAATCGCAGGCAAAATGTTTTGATAAAATTACATTAAAAATATTTATAGCGGTCATGAACGAACGAAATCATAAAAATGGTATTATAGCGCCGCAGACGAAAAATTTTGCAATTTATAATTTTTGAAAGATTTTTGTTAAAAATTAAAGTCCAGGCTCTTGTATTTTATTCCCTATATATTTTATTTCTGCTGTTATTTGATTGTGCCAATTGTATAACCAGGCTTCTCGGCGGGGGAAGGGAGTTTAACCCCCCCCCTTGGTACACCATAGGTTTATGTAGTTGTAGTCCCTGATAAAATATGTAAACATTTACACGGCTTACTGCTCCTAATTTTGGCTTTTTACCGACAAAAAGCCGAGAACAAACAACTTGCCCGAAACATCAATTCGAATCGGCTTTTGGGGTTGCGCCTAACAGAGCAATTCTCATTATTTTCCGGTTTTTCGGAACACGCCCCGGATGTGCCAATGAACCGCAGTTATTATGTATGAAATTTATAATTCATTTCAAGCAGTCAATGATTAAGTAATATTTTATTTTGTATTAATGGTTTTCTTTAATAATTAAATAGATATACGGCCATATAAAGATTATAAAATGGTTAAATTTTGGCTAAAAAGGCAGATGTGTATGCATTTTTTAAATTTGTATATCGACCATAACAAAACAACCCAAATCCTTACAGTGAGGGCGAGTATTTTGAAGGAAATATGACAACGGTGGCATCACTCGGTTTACAAATGGTTTTGAAATTCATCTGACATCCAGTGACAAAATGTCGTTAACCCCTGCCTCCTTTAATTGAAGGAGGCAATGCGTTCCTATTCATCCTGCAAGCTCACTTTTGCCGCAAAACGAATTACACTAGCTGGTCTGCAAAAACATTTTTTTCGAGTCCTGGCACCATTTCTGCTGTACTCCAATAGAATAGTCAGAAAATCGCGATTTATCTACAAAACTAACTTAACATCCAAATTTTTTACAGCAAGTACATAGAAGGTCATATGAGACTCTTAAAAACACAGTTTCCCAACAAAATTTATCTCTAGGTTCGCCGCCATCATGAATTTATGCGTAATTTTGGTTAAGTCGGTTTTAGTCCCATTTAAAAACAAATTATTTTGTTTTATAAAAAAGTGGTTTTTCTAAGATTTTTGATCTAATATTTTTGTTGCTATATGTTTTGGATAAAAGGTTAATTCACATGTACCGCCGAAAATGATGATTAATCAAGGTAGCATATATATATATATATATATATATATATATATATATATATTGACATATAATTTGTTATCATTAAACTTTTAAAAAAAATGTTCTCATAAAAAGTTTAGTGGGTTTCTCTCCCCAAAGCCTTCACAATCCCTGTTTAAATACGTTCCAATTAATACCCCACATGCCATATTCTGGATCAAACTGGGTTTTTTAATAAGTCACTTCCATTTTCTCCGCCCCTGGGGGGCAATTTTAATGTTATTGAAATGGGACCTATCTGGAGCACAAACCAAGTCTATGTACCTACTAAATTTCGTCAAAATCGGACAAGTTGTTCTTGAGTTAGGCGTTTTGGTGACGACAGACGGACAGACAGACATTAAGTCAAAAAATGTTTGAAAAAATTTTTGAGAAAAAATGCCGGTTATTTAATAAGAATCTTATTCAGATTTGAGAAAAACCAAGTCTCGATTTATTTCTATCTTAAAAACCGTATCACTGGATCACTCTGTAAAAAGTGTCAACCATACTTATTACAATGAGACTTTTTATACCTTTGTTCTTTAAGTGTTATTGCTAAATAAGTACTTAATGCCAGATATCAGTATTAGCTTACCTTTCTTTTTTACGACGCAGATAGGTCAGTTTTTGCAATCTGGGGCAGAAAAAATCGAAATAAAAAATTTTTGGTACCACATTATTTTACAACGACAAATTGAGCCTAGACACTGCCTAACATATTTTATAAAATTTCTGACCAAACGCACCAAGACTAGCCAGAGCTCAGGCAGTTGTTGTGGAATAATTTTTATTTTTACAAGATAAGACTCGTCCATAAGTCAGTCGTCACTCATTATAAATATCGCAGCGCTGGAACATAGTCTGCTGAATGCACCTTTAGTAGTAGTTTTTACTTATTTTCATCACAAATCACGATATGGGTTAAGTCATTATTTTATTCTATGTTCATATTTTAGCTAGGATTTTAATATTTTTAGTTACTTAGTATTTAGAATCAAATTTTAGTCCCATTTATTGGATTTGTTAGTCTAGAAATTCCGGGATTGCTGTGGATTGGTTGTGAAAAAGCTCTATTATAACGAAAATATATCGGTCTTTCAATATAAAGTAGATTGATCTGCAATTACTTGCAATCTTGTAACTTATGGCGTTCTTTTCAGAGTTGCGAGCTGGTATCACTAGACGTGCCATATTCGACATATGGAAAGAACAACAAGTTTCGGGTCGAAAATTTGAAGCAGTGTTTAATTTTATTAGCAATTCTAATGACTTTAAAGACTATAATGATGTTTTCCAAAGTAAAATTAAAAAAGCGGTTAAAAATTTGTGTGCCATTTTCAGACAAAAGTGGGTAAAGTGCTACCGCAACGAAAAAGTATTTTTAGCCACTAACGAAGTATGGTTATTGGAAAAAAGTTGTTTAGGAGGAGGGCATAAAAAAGTATCCATTGAAATCATTCGGAGATTGTACAGAATCGGCAAAACGGAAGAAAGTGCACAAACTTGTAGCATCTACGAGTAAGGAAGAGATCGCGTATGCTGCTACATTGAGTCTACATGCGAGCGGTCAAAGGGATGCATCCCTACTACACTACACTCTATCTCAGCTATATTTTTTACTATACAGAAAAAAATTATAGAGAATTTTGATATCTACAATTTATATTTGAACACTTTTCTTCTCAAGTCTACACAAAGAGAAATATTGGCTAGTAAGTAATCACATGTCACCACTTTAGGGCGTCTTTTAGGCATAACTTTTTTTTATGACACATACAAAAAAAAAGTTCGAATAAAAGTTTAAAAAAATAATTTTTTTTAGCTTACAAAAAAAACCGTAGCCATTGAAATCCATCGGAGATTGTACAGAATCACACAAACTTGTAGCATCTACGAGTAAGGAAGAGATCGCGTATGCTGCTACACTGAGTCTACATGCGAGCGGTCAAAGGGATGCATCCCTACTACACTACACTCTTTCTCAGCTATATTTTTTACTATACAGAAAAAAATTGTAGAGAATTTTGATATCTACAATTTATATTTGAAAACTTTTCTTCTCAAGTCTACACAGAGAGAAATATTGGCTAGTAAGTAATCACATGTCACCACTTTAGGCCGTCTTTTAGGCATAACTTTTTTTTATGACACATACAAAAAAAAATTTTGAATAAAAGTTTGAAAAAATAATTTTCTTTAGCCAACAAAAAAAATCGTTTTGAAATCGGACAAATATTAACCGAAATATTAAGTCCAACACAAAATCCAAGATGGGGGTGAACCTAGAGGGAAATTTTGTTGGAAAAATGTGGTTTTAGGTTTCTGGAATGATCCCCAATTAGCCATGAAAAGTGTGGCTGTGTAGATGGTTTTGCCATTTTTAAGTACTATTCTATTAGGCTACTGATATTTATGCAAAATCACATCCTGAATCCAAATACAGCTCCCGTTTTCTTCTACCACCCTCCATTTTTGGGGGAGCCCCCTTCTCTGGTTTTATCATTTTTCGAAAATAATTATAATTTTATATATTTAATTTGAAGGGGGGAAAAGAATTATTTTAGCTGTAAACAATCATAAATAATAGTACATTATAAACCTAGGGACTAAAGGGCCTCTTTTAATCCCGCGGCGAAAGGTTTGTAGCCCGATCGTAGGGAGGGCTACAATTCGCCAAAGGATTAAAATACACTTTAGTCACGAGGTTTATATACTATTTTATGCACTTTAGAATGCGAGAAACTAAAAACAAAAAAATCACAAAACTAACAGTAGACCACTTAACGGTACTCTAGTTTTAAGATTGACAGCTCGTATTACTGATAGTTGTCATTGCTTGTTGTTAGCATGGTGGATTCACTCAAAATTTATTGTGCCATGGAAGTGTTGCTATGGCACAAAACAAATGTCAGTCAGTTGTTGTTATCAAACGCCGTCACCAAACGGTGTGTCCAGAAAAATAGTAAAGCATTTTTTTTGAAATTGAACATTGAAGAGGCCGCAGAAGAGGCCATCGCTAGCCTTCTTCCACAAAAATCTCGTGAGGTTTACAAGAAACAGTTTCGTGATTACCGAAAATGGTGCGCTGAACAGCTTGTAGAGAATTTTACGGAGGAAAAGGTGCTCCTGGCATACTTCCTACAAAAGTCTAAGAATCTCAAGGCATCTTCTGTATAGAGCGAATATTCCATGATTTTCGATAATATCTGAAACAAACGTCGACATCAGCAAATATACTCACGGCATTTCTAAAGAGACAGAATGACCGAACTAGATTTAAGTAATGCATATGCTAATTATTTTTTTCGTTCATACATTTTAACAAATAAATAAAATTTCAATAAAATTATTGTTTAATTTGGAAAAATTTACTTTAAATCCCCCAGGGATTAAAATTATTTTTATTCTCTTAGGGATTAACAGTGCCCCTTTTATCCCTAAAATGAGGGATTAAAAGTGCACTTTTAATCCCTAAAGTGCATAAAAATATATTTGCCCTTATTTGGTGCTTGATTTCCTTTTGTACGCTGAAGTACAGCTCTCTTGTCCCAAAGACCAGCAGTACTCCGCCAAGAGCTTGCATTCCACTTCCCTGAAAATCTCTTCTTCAACTTAGCGATGTCTTAATGGAACCGTTCCCCGTGTTCATCCGAGACTGCTCCCAAATTTTCAGAGAAGAAGTCCAGGTGCGAGTAAGGGAAGTGCACTTTAAGTAACATGTTACATCCATGGCCCTGTACGCTAACTCAATTACTCGACCTGGGTGTCGATTCTTGAATTCCAGGGAGCTAGGAAGCGGGAGAAGTAGGCGTGGTTTCACTTAAAAGTGAAAACACTGTATTCTTGAAATAAATGAAGAGGCAAGGGAATGGTCCCCGGGGAGTCGGGGAGCAGATATGCTTTCCTACTCGAAACCAAGAGAGTGAGTGTTCCCCGGGTTTTCTAACCTATGTTTTTACGCAAAATATATTTTATTCGAAGTTGTTTGGCAAAAAAAATTAAAAATGGATTATTATTGGTTTGATAACATCCAGACATGGATGGTGTTGAAATACAAAGGGAAGTTCTTCCAAAGAGGTCACCCTTTAATCTCTCTGAACCAAAATTTGTTAAGTTAAGGTGGATTCTAACAGCAACTGACATAATTTAATTTACCGTAACGTAATTTAACCTAACTTAAAGAAAATTTAGGGTGTTCATACAGCTTCTTTAAGTAGCTGCCGATTTTTGCTGTATTTTGTCAAAAATTTTGTCAGCTGGCCAATCAAATTCTTTCTGTTCTTGTATTTGTTTACAAGTTGTGAAAAATCAGCATCCATCTTTGTTTGAGCATGCGCAATTTTGATTTCACTTAAAGAAATTTAAGAAAAGATAAAAGTTGGTCATCTCTTAAGTTAAATTGCGCTAAATTACGTTAAATTACGCCTGTATGAACGCGATCATTAAATCTCATAAGAGCAATTCTTACGCTAAATTAAGTTACGCTAGGTGCTGTTAGAATCCACTTTTATTTCGCCTGACGAAAAATTTAACGGAATCTGTCATAATTATGGTAACATCCTATGTGGCAGCTCCAACTAGAGAGTCCGACCTCTGCATTACAACAAAAAAGATAGGGGCTAATTTCTAATAATTTGTGGCGCTTTTTGTAGACCTTCAACTTTTGGAGCGAAAATTGCGACAAAAAGTGAAGTTTTACCGCAGAGTCACACGTTTAGTTAGTTGCCGCTGTCAAAATTCTCCGCTTTTTCGTTGGTCATAAAGCCGGCAACCTTGCTGCTGGGGAGCGCTCCCCATCCTCCGATCATCGGGTTTCAAGAATACCAATATGCATGCCCAGGGATCAGGGAGAAGGGAACAGTCCCTCAAAACTCCTCGGGAGTACTCCCTACTTCCTGATTCAAGAATCGACACCCTGAGCGACATACACCTCATTTTAAATCCTCCGGACCAATTTTAATATGGTGACTGACATTTAAACACAGAAGCTAAATGGAACTGTCTATGGTCTTGCGAATTACGTCTGGACTGTATCCATACCCTACAAGAGACCAGACCAGACCGGTCTGATGAGCACCCGCTAGGAAGGCAGTATTCTTTTCCTAGAAGGATTTAATTTAGCCTATCCCTCTTTCTCGAGGATAGGGATCCTTAACGTGCTCCACTATCAATATATGTATAACACGGGACCGTCCTCTTATAACGTCCTCTCCGAGGGACGGTATGGAATCGAATTAGCCTGCCTTCTAGCTAACTCGACCTACTCCGCTCCATACTGCGTTTTACCTTAATCTTTAATTAAAAAAAGTCGACCACCGACTACCCCGGGTATTGAACCCGGGTCTCCTGGTTGAAAGCCTAGGTATGTACCCACAAGGGCGGTCCCAGCCATTTGAAAGGGTGGGGGCGGTTTTGATACGAGAAAAAAATTTGAATAAAACCATATCTTTTATGACGAAGATATCAATATATGCAAACAAAACTTAGTAACCACACAGATTTGGCCTCAAATCTAGGGGTGGGGGTACTCAGATTTTAAGTTATTTATTTCATACATTTTTATTTTAAAAAATGTTTAAATGCTCCGAAAATTTTTGAGAAAATTACATTAAAAGTGCAATTTTTTGTCGAATTAAACTAAAATCATAAATATAAACGGTATCATAGCCCCGCAGGCAAACATTTTTAGAAAATTGCCTTGAAAATGCATTTTTTTATTTAAAGGTAAACTAAAATTGTAAATATATCAATGGTTTCAAATCGCAGCAGGCGAAAATTTTTAAGAAAATTACACTTAACACAAAATTAAACGAATAACGTAACTATCAAAGGAGTTATGGCGTCGCAATTTAGGCTCTACTTTTGATTTTGCAAATGTTTTCGTAAAAAAATTAAATCCAGGGTGGGGGTGTAATTATTACCCCCCTAACCCCCTGAAATCCGCGCTTGAGTAACTGCGTATAATTTTTTCAGTTATAAAAAACATCCATAAGAAACAAACCACAAACAAAACTTATTAGCTAAACACTTTTTTTTGAGGTCTACAAAGCTTTTTAAGTTGGTTTACCTCTTATAATGAAATATCTCAAAAAATATGAGATGCTTATTTCAAAAAAAAGTTCGGTTCCGGTTTTTTTTTGGCCAAACCGGTCAATAACTCGCCCAATGTCAATAGTCATAGTGTTTTTAAGTACTTTTGTTTTCAATCTTCTGAAACACGAGAAGCTTCTTTCTGACGAGGCATTACTAACTGTGAAACATCCAAGAATGTTTTTATCAACGGTAAAATATCGTCACACTTGTTCATTGCCTCGAAAACGTTATCATATATGTTTACTGACTTCTCCTATTAAAAGTTCAAGAATTTGTGTTTTGGATTATTCAAACAGTTTATAGTATTTGGAAACCACATTAGTTAATTTTGCCTTAATTTTTGCTTCACGTTCTATAAAACTTGGTATGAATATGTTCAGGTAAAAAATACTTAGAGACTCGTTATTGAACCTTGATTTTATGTCCGAAATGATTTTCTCTAAAACTTGTTTATAGATAGATATTCTATAATACTGTTCTTCACTTTTGCACTTCCAATATCGTATTTTTTGCGGTAAGTACGTCATGCCTTTGTTATGCCTATCCCAAAATATTGTGGAGGGATTCTAGAATGTCTTTACAGGAAAGTTCTGCAATTTCTCGTTTTTTCTCCAAAGACTTATGACCAGCATCTTTGTGGTCTACTTGTTTCTGGAGCAAAGGGGGAGGGGGCGATTCCCCTCCGGGACCGCCACTGGTACTCACTACACCAACCAGTGCGGCTTCATTGTGAGTCTCAAAAAACTGTAGTTTTCGTTTTTCTTTTCGAATCAGGTTTTCAATAAACGCCCAATTTGTCTGTTTGATCAATCTGAGTTCGATGTGCAAAGGCGGCAAGTAAATATTTTCCTTCGACTTTCTCGCAAAGGCCAGTTGCGTACGATGTAATGTTTGTCTCGGGCTCAGTTGACCCATTCACAAAGAAAGCAGCAATATTTAGTGAAATCTCAATGCAGGCCCGTGAGTAGAACAGAGCAGAGTCAGCACAAAGCTGACATATGGGAAAAAAAGCGAAAAAGATGCGATGAAAAAAGGAAAAATCTCACTCCCACCAAATCATCGAAAAGCAGTAAAAATAGGTTGGGGGGTCTCCCCCGAAAAAAACCGAAGATACAAAAGTTAAAACGTAATTTTATCAAAAAGAAATTTGACCGAATCGTAAAATAAAATGAAAATAATTTTATTGAAATGTAATCTGACCAAAACGGGAAGAAATGGAAAATAATTTGAACGAACCGTCATCGTCATTTCGAATTTATAATGCGCTTCCGCTGCGATGGAATCGCGAGTCTGCGAAACGCAATGTTGCCAAGGATATTTGCAGCAGGTATTCGCGTTTTAGGTGGGTTTAACTTACCTGTTGGATTTTATGAATTGGGTGGGTTTCGCTGGATTTACTTGGACTGGTTAGGTTAGTTTAAAATATCTACGTTAAAATGTTCTTTAACTAGAAAGGATTTTTATTACGGTTGCCAAGCCACTAGCTGTAGTTTTTTTGGACTTACTCGTCCAAATTTGGGTTCATTCAAATTGCGGTTGGATTATTTTACGTTTCGCATAAATTATCTTTCTTTACTTTATTTTTGATCTTTTTACGTTTCGTTTAAATTCCGTTTCACTCAATTTAGTTTCGTTTAATTTACGTTTCGATCTTTTTTTGGTTCGACGAAATTATTTTCGTTTCTCTTGTGCATTTTACATTCGACAAAATTACGAATAGGTTAGATTGCCTTTCGGCTTTTTTATTGGAACCCTTATCAATTATACAAAAAATATGTGTTGTGGCCTACATTTGTTGGATCGGTGGACTTTATTGCTGTATTGGTGAAATCCACCGAAGATTTATGAACTCTATTGTTGTCACTGGTAAATCCACCGGTCAAGCCATAGTCGTTCTTCAAGTCGTTCTTCAAGGCTCCCTTCTTTCTTCGCCATAAGAATTTACATTGCCCAATAAAATATAAAAAAAGAAGAAGAAGGGAGCCTTCGGAACGACTACGGCTCTAAATCCACGAATACAACAACCGAGATCTTAAATTTTGTTAACAAATGTTGGCAACAATCGCCACCAGCTCTGGAAGTCGGTGAAATTCTTCGATGGATTACACATAGGGCGAGTTTGTAAATTCAACATTTTTTTGACAGCGGTGGAACATCGGTGCCAACATTCGGTTGACAGATGGGTTTGACATCCATCTGAGATCTAGCAGTGATGAAATGTCGTTGTTCCATCAAAAATAACGTGTTGCGGTGTAAACAGCTGAGTGCCAATAACCACACTTAAAATAATAAATTGAAGTCTCAACTTCGGCTCGAGAAAATCGGAAATGTGACTTACAAGGGCCATATTCATAGTCATTCCCCAGGCTCCCTTCTTCCTTGGGAAATTTAAATGCTTATGAGCGAAGGAAGGAATACCGCCCTTAAAGGCACTCTTGCTGGACAGTTTTTTCTGTCTTCAATGTATGTACGTTTTTGCCTCAAATTTAGTATGATGTTTAGCTGATCATCAAAGTCTTTACACACGCGTTCGAAACAAAGTCAAAATACGCTACATTTTTGACTTGCTCATGCCTTGTTTCGAACGATGCCTGCTTCTTTCAAAAAGTCAAAAATATGTGTATTTTGACTTTATTTCGAACGCGTTACATATACTGATACTGATGCGTTGAATTATTTACTTTAAGTGTCTATTATGACTGTCTGGCTCACCACTCCACTAAGCATCCTGTACCTTGTATTAACCAAAATGCATAAAAATATCTTGGTTTGAATAAGCTATAAAAAAAACTGGAAAAAATAAATAACCATAAAGAAGGGTTATGTTAAATCCAACGACGATTTTCCACCGACTCCCGAAACCGGTGGCGATCGGTGTCAACATTTGGTGGATTGGTGAAATCCATCGAAAAATTTAGGAACTCTGTTGTTGGGCTGGTGAAATCCATCTAAAATTTATGGACTCTTTTGTTGGCACCGGTGGATCCACCGGTAGATTTAAAAACTCGCCCATATTTTTTACTTACAAAAAAACTCGCCTTGAAGCTTGTAGAAATCGTAACTGAAAACTAAAAATTATTAACAGCTCCAGGGGGGGGCTTGGAAGGCGTATCATCTAAGTTTGTCCTTTGATTTTACAGTGTGATCCAAAACTCTGGAGTAATGAATTTTTTGAGAGAACTATAGGTTAAAAAAAACCGTATATAGGACTGTTTTAGAGAAGTGTTAAACTTGGCTAAAATTGGGCATTAATCCTATAAAGGATGTAAAGTCCCAGTATAAAAAAAAGAAGTGTTATAAATGACATTTCTCAAAAATTCACGATGGTGGATAATTTTAAAAAGTAGCAATTTTTCGCCCCACCCTGAAACGACATTTTTTTTGTGTGCCACTGGCACAAAAATAATCTTTCTTTCTGAAAGATGTATTTTTCCCGAATGCAAAAATGTATCACCTAAGAAAATCGGTAAAGAATTAACAACGCAAAGGTTCTTGGTGTATTCTTACCATATTTTGCTGGGTATTGTTTAAATTAAGTAAAATGAAGTCTTTATTTTGGCTATGATTTGAAAGAGACTAAACCGATTTTAATAAACTTAGACATTCAAAAAATCCAATAAATGAGACATGAAAAATAAATTTCGAAATGGCGTACAAAGTTGATTTTTTTCAGTAAAAATGGGACTAATTCAATTATTTTTAACATTTTTGTTTTACCACCGATTTTTATAAGTGATACATTATTATATTTTGTATTGGATGAAGCTTTTAGAAAAAGATAGTTTTTTAGCAATTGGCGTAGAGAAAAAAACTTTTGTGGGTGGTGAGAGATTGCAACTTTTTCTTGAATTTTTACAAAACATAAAATTTCGAATTTAGAAATATATATTTTCTTAAATCGGACCATTGGTTCCAAAGTTATAGGCAATCCAAACAGTATCATTTTTTGTGGCTCACCCTATATTATAGTTTGTGTTGGTAATTATGTTTTTTGTGTAGAAAAATGGTTAACTGCCCTTTTCAATGACCCAAGATCTTTGGTACTCTAAGTGCAAATGAAATTCCTGATTTTCGAATGTTCAAACAGGTTGTGAAACCTAGTACGACGTCACGCCGCCACCGTTTCGTCCTACTGGACACTTATTCGCTAGGTGTACCCACGGGCCGCTTGACAATTTTTTAAGTACCCAACCCCCTCTCCTTGGTTCCCTTGTCTGGGGCGGTTTATTAGGTGTTAAATTGGATTCTTCTTCTTCAAGTGCCATGCTCTCTTTGAACGTTGGCTATCATCAGCGCGATATGTACCGCTTTCGAAAAAATGTCATAGTACTAACACCATATCATTATCTAAGATTTTTAAGCCATGATATCCTTCTCCAATCCGGACCTCTTCTGCCTTCTATTACCAATTTTAAAAGTTTATATTTGTCATTTCAAATGTGGTCAAAATGTTCAATTTTTCGTTTTTGATGGTAAATAAAACTTTAAGATCTTTATTAATTCTAAGCAAAACATCAACATTAGTTACTCTGTCCATCCAAGATATCCTTAGTATTCTACGATAACACCACATCTCGAATGCCTATAACTTTTTGCACATGGCCTCAGTCAGAGTCCATGCTTCCATGCCATAATATGATATGCTAAAAACATAACACCGAAGCACAGAATTCGGAGAGTGGCATTAAGATCGCGACTATACAACACTAATTTCATTTTGATAAAAGATGATTTGGCCTGTTCAATTCTTGCACGAACTTCTTGCATGACGTTCCAGTTCTCATTGCCCATTTACTTCCAACATGCCTCTGATGTTCCTTTACTTGGATATGACCATCCATTTTGTTTTCCCAACATTTGGAACATTTGGCAGCAATTTGATTCAACAACTCTTGCAGGCCTTCCAGCGTGTCGGCTATTATGACAGTGCTATCGGCATATCGTAGGTTGTTATGGTCAGACCCTCTTCACAGTTATGAAGTGCATTATCTATTATTTTGTTATTATAGATATTAAACAACAGCGGAGACAATATACAACCTTGGCGCACACCTCTTCTTATTTAGACCTCCTTGAACAGTTGGCCATCAATCTTTATTTGAGCAGTCTGATTCCAGTATAGATTAGCGATTGTCTTTAGATCTCGGTCATCTACACGGAAAAAAATTTGCACCAAGAACAATTTTGTGAAAATATTATCAACGAATTGTCAAAAAAACTACATATTTGTTAAAAAAAAACAAAATTATGATTGTTTTCCACGAACCAAAACTACACTTTTTTGCACTCGACGCGCGTTTCGCTAACAATGTTAGCATCATCAGGAGACGATAAACAATGAAACGCGCGTCGAGTGCAAAAAAGTGTAGTTTTGGTTTGTGGAAAACAATCATAATTTTGTTTTAGTGCAACCAAAGGTTCCAAATTCCCAACATACATATTTGTTGATAATATTATGAGAATTGGGTACAATTTTGATACAAATTGTTCTTGGTGCAAATCTAAGAACAATTTGTGTAAAAATTTTATACAATTATAGACAATAACTCCACACATTTTTCCCAGTGTAGACCAACTTCTTTTAGCGATTCTATGAGCTTTTCGTGTTGGACTCGATCAAACGCTTTCTCATAATCTCATTCCTTCACAGGCATATACTGTTACCGACACATTCCTAAACCGCTTAACTAGGACTTGAATGCCAAACAGGGTTGTTGTTGTCTCGAACCCATCACGAAATTCAAACTGCGTGTCGCCCATGAAGGATTCGCATTTTCCGTAAATTCTTTTATGGATAATCTTTACAAATATTTTTAACATATGGTTCATTAGGCTGATTAGGTGGTAATCACTACACTTCTTTGCTGAATGTTTTTTAGGCAGTGTAACAAAGGTTGAACTTAGCCAGTCATCAGGGACTTTACCGCTGCGATAAATCAAGTTAAAAAGTTTGACCGGCGTATTTTCCGAATCTTCGTTTTTTATTAGCTTTAAAACCTCAGTGTATACTTCGTCTTTCCCTACCGCTTTTTTATTTTTAGCTGAAGATATTGCATGTTGTACTTCCTCTGGTATTATATCTATGCCTTGCCTCGAGAATCCTTTTGGCTGCTCGGATCGGTTATCGGTAAAGAGATACTCTATGTAGTTACACCATTCTTTTAGTTTTTCCGGTATGATTTTGCCCTAAGTTTCCACAAGGATTTCAGCTTGCCTTCTATTTAATAATCCGGCTGCTTCCTTTATGATGCGTTTGTGTAAATTAAAAGAGTCATGTTCAGCATCAACTGGATTAGCTTAGTGTATAAAAAAATAATTCTATACTTAAATATTTAAAAGCAAGGGCGGATCCTCGTGTAGATTTGGTCTCATTTTTACCACAATCATATACCAGAGGTGACCCGGGCGAAAATTTTGAGAAAATTATACCAGATATGCCATTTTCTACACGTAACAATAATATACAAACTATTTTACCATTTTATTATTACTTAATATGGTGGGTAAGCTGCCAAGGGGGGTTGGTTTGTTGCAAAAATTATGAAATAAATGAAACACAGGCAAAATTTTTGCTAAAAATTACATTTTTTTTATTTGACAAGAAAATTTGTGATATATTTATGTTTTCTTGCGAAATATTTAAAAAAAGTTTTTTGTCAGGATTTTGCGCCCCACATGGAAAAAAATACTTGTGTAATTTTTTTAATTGAGTTGTGGAACTAAAAATTGTATAGATTGTGTGTAAAATTTAGTACGCAACTGTGTGTAAAATATACAATAAAATGTAATTTTGTTCACAATATTGCGACTAGTTACACATCCAGTTACAATTTATGTAAAAAAATCCGAAATTTACCACGTTAAGCGATCTTTGGTTGTTCCACATATAACGAACAACTCAACTCGCATCTATAATTTACACTTATAGCAACTATGCAATTTTAAGAACATTCCCCCTGTTATCTAAAAAGTTCAGTTCAGAATTTGTTCTCAACCTTATAGGCCACATAACGGAACCAACTTCCTAAAAAACGACACTCTTGTTTCTAAATTAGATTACGGTTTCCAGTTTAACTACCCTTGTCCGCAAAAACTTTCCAATTTTATGGTAATGCAAAAACATTAGCACTAAAAGAGAATCCCCGCCTTCTCGTATAAATTCGAGCCCGCAAAAACTGCTGAAAAATTAACATAGATATTCGTTACACAAATTGCGCCGGTTGTTGTGAGTATAGCTAGCAGTAACAACCCCTGTTCTCGGGGGGTCGCTACCCTTATTCCAGAATTCAATTTTCCGGCTATTGGAGGCGCACCTTATACAGGGTGATTTATAAGTTGAAACTTATTTTTTAACTACACGTAGAACTTGCTAAATCAAGGGAAAAAAGGTCTTATGTTAAAAAAAACTTTTTAATTACTCAAATAACCCCTAAAAGTTGGAATATATTTGTATCATGTTGAAGTACGGTCCTGTTTATTTTTAATCACGCGAACCGTATAGTTCGCTTTGTCTGGTGCCGAGAGTATCCGACTCTGACCAAGCAGCAATGTTTTTACCCACACAAATGTCTCGTCAACAGCAACAACAGATAACAAAGAAAACAAAACTACGTTCCATTCAGTGGCGGCTTTAGGATTTGGTCTTGGGGGAGGGCGCATCGGTTTCAATTAATTTCCCGTTCATATCGTAAATATAAAAAAATTATTATTTACAGTCAAAACGACAAAAATATTTTTTATATGAACAGTTACCAATTTTCAAAAGGTTACCATACATATTCATGAATTTAAGCTTGACGACTGAATTAAATTAAATTGCGAAAAAATAAAAAAGGAATAGGTTTATATGAAGGCGGAGAAAGGCCACACCAGTTTAATTTTTTTCATTTCTAAAATTTCGTGATACTAACTCGAAATTTTAAAATTTCGTAATAGTATCTCGAAATTTTAAAATTACGTGATATTATCTCAAAAGTTTGGGCCAAAATTTCGTACTACTATCTCGAAAGTTTAAAATTTCGAGTTATTATCTCAAGATTTTAAAATTTTTTAGTTATTATCTCGAATTATAATTAACTTTTAATAATTACTAATAACTCGAAATTTTACAATTTCGAGTTAATAACACGAAATTTTTAAATTTCGAGATATTAATACGAAATTTTAAAATTTCGTGATATTAACACAAAATTTTAAAATTTCGACGAAATTTTGGCCCAAACTTTTGAGATAAGATTCGTAACGTAATTTCGCGTATCATCTATCACGTAATTTTAATATTTCGAGATAATAACACGAAATTTTAAAATTTAGAGTTAGTAATACAAAATGTTAAAATTTCGAGTTGGTAACACAAAATTTTGGAAATGAAAAAAAAAACTGGTGTGGCCCTTCTACGCCTTCATAGGTTTATTGATATTTTTACACAAAAAATTGAAATTTTCAACTAAAAATTAAGCGCTTGAAAACTAAATTGTAAAATTCAACCTTCTTTTTTTGTTGAAAAATTTGTAAATTACATTCTTTTTCAAGATTTATTTCAATATTTTTATGAATATATAATAGAGCTAATCCATTTAAGCGATTTTCTGCCATGGTAGATCTTTGTAGCTTTTTAATAATCGTAAGCTTGAAAAGCTTCTTTCGGCTGTTGCTACTGAAATAGTAAGCATGCATAAAATTTTAAAAGTTGAGGAACTATCAAGAAATAATTTTCATCACACTTTTGCAAAGCTTCAAAGTCGTTTTTAGTATCCATCATTCTTTGTTTGTGTAATTGTATTAATCGAAGTAATTGTATAAGGATTTCCAAGCAGTTCACCAAACTCCAAAATTATTTCTGATAAGACCTTTTTAAGGTTATAAGGAATCACTACATTAAGATTAAAGGATAACAAATTCTTATCGGTAAACCGATCATCTAAAACTGCAAGAATTATATCTAAAATTATTGACAAAAAATATGAATAAAACAACATCGGCCCTTTTTTAATATATGTACTCTGTATGTACTTAGCTAATGGCAGAGTTAAGCTAAAAATATCAGATTGACAAAATACTGTAAAAATAAAGTCACAGTCACAAATTACTTTTAAAAAAATGTTTGCTCTACTGGAGAACAAATTGTCATCCCATTCAAAAATTATCCCTTAAAGGCTGGACTATACCTAACAGGACAGTAGCGAATTTTAAAATGGAGTTGTGCCTCTCAATCCAACGTGTGTGAATTTAATAAAATCATTTTAAAAAATCGGCAAAATATCAAACTGTCAAAGATTAAAATGTCGCAACAATAAACGTCACCAAGTAAAAAGGTACATCATTATGGAAACCGTATTGTTATTTCATTTACCAGCCTCCTTGATTTATAGTGTAAAGATGGTGTCTTGCGAGAAGTGCTCTTCGTTCGAGATATTTAAAAGCAATTTCCTGTTTTTCTTGGATTTTTTGATAAAGGTATTAAAAAAAATAGTGTTCACAACTTGCGGCTAAACTGTGTTTTTTTTACTCGCGTTTTTAAATACCTTGCTGCGCTCGTTATTTAAACCAGCGCTTGTAAAAAAAGGCACTATTTTAGCAACTAGTTGTGAAAACTACTATTCTAATACATAAGTTCGTTTAGAAGAAAGGTTGAAGAAAGTTACGACGAATCCTTGGGTACTGCCAAGACAATTTTTTACAGAATTTCCATCACGTCTATATTTTGATTTGACGAAGGTCTTGAATTTGTACTAAAAGTGACATCAACTTGTTTAATTGTATTTTAACCACAGCTTCAGTTTGGATAAATGGAGAATTGTTTGCCGTTTCCTCTGTTTTTTTTCGTTCTTTTTTAAAATAATTTAAAATATTATTATTTAATTTACTTGGCCCTTTCTTATTCATATTGCAGGATTCATAAAAACGACACGTCATCCTAAACTGAAATAAAAGAGCGATGCCAGCGCGCGTGTTCCCAACATCAGGGTCGCACCAATCAAAGTTCAAAGTGCAAATTAATGGTAGGACTAATATTCCAAGAGCTGATACACATATTAGGCTAGGTGTTCTGGTGACCGTAGAAAATTATTCAAAAGTTATCAGATCTTCGTTTTTGTATGCAGGAAATACAAAAAAGTGTTATATAAATTATGGCCCAATAGAAAATAGATGTGGATAAGCCGCCACACCTTCTTCGATAAAAATATGTAATGTAATCGCATATCTCGATTCTAAACCTTTGGGGTGGGGGACGCCCCCCCCTCTAAAGCCGCCACTGAATCCATTCCAAATTGCTGCGGACCAGTTTTTTGACACTGACAATGATAGTTTCATTTAGCGTCTGTGTTTAATTGTCAGCCGCCATATTGAAATTGGTCCGGAGAATTTGGAATGAGGTGTACATACTGTATATATAAACTTGTTAACATGATATTAGTGTACGATGAATGCTTTCTAAACTTTGAACTTGTCCTAAACACCGACACAGCTGTCGAAAGAACCATTAAGATAAAATTTTCTACTCCAGTACTCCAGAATATAATTAGCTTTTACAACCTGCAGAGTCTAGCAAGATGCATTAGTAGGATAGGAGACTGACTTTGATTATGGAACCAATTATTATAGTGTCGATGTACAGGACATAGACATAGAAAAATTAACCAATGGAGGGATTTTTATTAGACAAACAAGGCAACAATTTATAATCGGAGTTTATAATAGTATAAATCCGTCCATCATCAAAATCATTAATTATCAAAACAGGACAAGAGGAAAAATATATAATAGACAATATCGGAGAAGGATATCACTATATCAGCCACATTAATTGTTAAAAAAACAAGGGGAAGGGTTTTTTTGTGAAACCTAGGACGACGCCATTTCGTCCTTATTAGGGGCTCCTCAGCTAGGTGTAACTTAACAACAAACAATCCCACTCGAGCTTATGTGTCGAAAAATACGGCTGGCATAATTGTACATCTCTCGCAGGATCGCTGCATCTACTGTTAACTGCAGTAGGTACTTTTTTCTTGGCTTCTATCGTTCCCTCTGCTTTAGCAGTCATTTTTGGCAAATAAGCACGAGCGGGATTGTCTGTCGTTGTGCAACACCTAGCTGATGAGTCCCTAAGTAAGGACGAACTTTTACCCACTCTGTGGGCAATAGAAAGTTGGGTAGTTCATTTTGCACTGAAGTCAAAAAAAACTTCAATTATTTTTTACATTAATCAGTAACATTTGAGATATAGGGAGCATGAGTCGTGTAGTACTTCGTTTTAAATAAATTGATTTTTCATGTTTACGTTGTTTTTGGTATGGGAGTCGTTCTTTTCTATTCGATTCCACCGAAGCCTCGTAGGCTTATTGTAGAACACCTCCTGTTTTTTATTCTGCACTTATTTCAGTAATCTGGTGCCCTGTACTTGTATAGGTTCTTTAGAGGTTGTGTGTAGTCCAAAGCTTTATTTCTTCGTGTGGTACTGAACTGTTATTGAAATTTATATTGTTTTACAGATTTTTTTATGGACTACTATCAATACTTAATCAATTTCCAAAGCCTAGATCAGCAAAAGTTGAAATTGATACTTAATAAGTCTATGCTCGGATATCTATGGTCCACACGGAAAATCTTGCTGTTGCTAATTTAAATCTCGCCCGATTTTAAAGTGAACTAGAACGGGCAAACGTCGGTCGATAGCGATAAATCAGTACAACACAACACCACCCCAATACGTCCCCTTAGGGGCGCTCTAAACCTAAACATATCCTAAACGTGCTATGCAACATCGCTTTCGCTACACCATCAGATATTCGGGGGCGATACGGGTGTTGCACTTGACTTTTTGATTTTTCCACCGAGACGCATCATGTTAGGGTGCTTTGTAGATCAATTTTATAGCTTTATTATTGGGTTTAGAGCAAATGTATGTACGAAAATTAACAAAAAAATTATCACTGACCCCATTCCTACCTTGACTCTAAAACAGGTACAGTTACAGTTACAGTTCTTTATTGTTCTCTAAAAATACATTCCATAACAAGAAGTTCTGTAGCAAAAAGGAAAAAAAACAAATTGATTGTATTAGTCTACCTAAGATTAAACAAAAAAATAAAAAAATAAGCGAAAGTAAAAAAAACACACCACAAGGGAGAGTATAGTACCTTAAAGACTATCTTAAGAATTGTAATTTTTATTTAAGTTATTTTTGAAATAGTGCACAAGAGAATAGTAAGAATAATAATTAAAATTCCCCCTTTACTTATTTACCTTGGTAAAATAGCACGGATCCTTAATATTTCCGAGAGTGTGCTGTATATTTCTTTCGCTACTTCAGGTGTGAGGTTATCTAAGAGGTTTAAAAACATGTTGGAAACAGAGCATATTTCACTTGAATTGATTCTGTACGAGCGTTTCTCATACGTAAATTTGCATAATATACTGGAGAAGAAAAAAAAAATGTATGGATAATGTATATGGATAATTATTTGAATGAAAATTATT
The DNA here is from genome assembly GCA_963921995.1 of Oxystoma pomonae. NCBI lineage: Eukaryota > Metazoa > Arthropoda > Insecta > Coleoptera > Brentidae > Oxystoma > Oxystoma pomonae. Next base: position 69,775,794 of record OY998166.1, on the reverse strand, counting down.
TGTCTGTATACCTTATCTCAAAAGAAATATTTGATAAATTTTTTGTCTTCTAATTTTTCCTTTTTTTACATATTTTTTCTATTCATTTTCAAAAACAACCAACACATGAAAGACCTTTTCTGAAAATTTTAAATCATTTTTCTCGTAGATTTTGGTCTTTTTCGATTGCTTACAGTATACTTAAAAAATAAAAATGCCAAGAATTCGCGGTCACCAACAATTTCATCATTTAAACGACTTCGAGAAAGGACGCATCGTGGGCATGAAAGTTGCTTATTTTGGTTTACGGGAAATTGCAAGAAGGGTTAATGCCAATCCATCAACAGTATTAAGAGTTTGGAGAAGATGGTCCAATGATGAGACTTATAGACGTCGCGTCGTGCGGGACGCCCTAGATTATTACAAGGTCGTGATTTAAGCATCTCAGACTTCTTGCTCTCAGAAATCGACGGGACAGTATACGCCAAGTAAGAGATGTTTTAGTTGCAGCTACAGGACGAGTGTTTTCAAGGATGACAATAATCGAAGATTGCTTGGTATGGGGCTGAGGGCTTATTGTCCGCTTTTGGTAATACCTTTGACCACACAACATAAGGCTCGCCGCTTGCAGTGGTGCGGAGCTCGGCAAAACTGGAATGACGAATGGAATACCATAAACTTCAGCGACAAATCCCGGTTTTGTTTAGGTTGCCATGATGGACTTATGAGGGTTAGACGAAATGTAGACTTTGCTGTTGAACGTGATACAGCAAGACAGAAAAGTATCATTGTATGGGGTGCTATATGTTTAGGAAGCAGATCACCTCTAGTCTTCATCAACGGCAATCTGATTGCTTGGCGATATATTGATGAAGTGCTGCAGCCAGTTTTACATCCCTACCTACAAACTGTCCCAAATGCGATCTTTCAACAAGATAATGCCAGATCGCATATTGCTGTGAAACAATGTACTTCTTACATGCACTTGGCATAGAGACTTTGGAGTGGCCAGCAAGATCGCATGACTTGTCGCCTATCGAACACGTATGGGATATGATAGGGCGCAATCTTGGTCGATTATCACGTCCCCCTAGAAACTTAGATGAACTCTGGCATGCCGTAAGAAGGATTTGGATGAGCGTTCCTCAATATGATATAGACCATCTTATTTTGCCAATGCCCAATAGAACAAACGAGTGCATAAATAGTCATGGAGGAGCCACTCATTATTAATTTTTTGATGATTATCATGGAGGAATCTTCCTGGAAATGTAATCAATTACTAAGAGTATCCTAATGTATTAATGTATAAATAAATTACTTAAAAAATATTTATCCTTTCTGGTGTTGAATTTTTTTGTTCTTTAGTATATATTGTGACGCCGGATTTGGGCAACTATTCTTTTGATGTGAAGAGGGATTTCAGATAACTGGATGGATGTCGAGAGAGTTGAAGTTGTGAGAAGAATACTGTGATGAAACCAGGACATCATAATTATGATATTTTTCTTTAGATATTTGTAGTATTATGGGAATTTGTTTTTTAAAAGTTTGATTTGTTGTTGGCCCAGTTCTCAGTAAAACCTAGATCAATAAATATGTTTTTAATTTGTGAGACCCAATTATAAGATGTATTGTGTGGATTTGAAGCATCAAGCTGTTTCAACCTTAAAAAACATTGTTTGAGATATCTTTCATTACTCATGGTAAGAAATTTAAGGAGGAAAGTAAGAGCTGACTTTAGGATAAGATATGTTAAGAGGGTAGTTCCGGTTTCAGTGTGCAAAATCGCAGATGAAGTGCTAGGGGGTAGACATAAAATGCGTTTTAAAAAATATAATTGGAATCGCCCGAGTATTTCGCCATATCTTAACCCCCAAGTAGGTAGATAGCCAGAGAGATTATTAAGCACAATGGAGTTAAATAGGGTGATTTTAGTTTGCCATGAATTCGTTTTCAATCGTGCTACCAGTCCCACAACTGATCCTGTTGCTTGCGCGCATTTTTGCACCGCATTTTCGGACATTTTTCTGAATAGCCCCTCCACGTCATTTTTTTGAAGATTGATAGGGGTGTCCGCGAGTTCAAGAATATCGTCGACGTAAGCCAGTTTTGACAGTTGATGCGTTCCATCTATGCTAATATTTGGCGTACCCCAGTGACGTAGACAATCTTTAAGATCTGACAGAAAAATATCAAAAAGTATTGGACTGAGCGGTTCACTCTGCAAAACGCCCGCCGCTATGGGTATAGGCTCGCTTTCTAGCTTTATTATTGGGTGTAGGGCAAATGTGTGTAGAAAATTAACAAAAAATTACCACTAGCTTAACCAATAAGCTGAGGGGCCAATCCATAACTTCAGTTCTGCTGAAGCTAGAAAACTCAAATAAACATAACATTTTGTAGCTCGACTTATTCGAGTGGATCACATATTAAAAGTTTAAAAAATATTCCTTCCTTATAGGGTGGCCCCCTTAGCTTAACCGTTAAGCTAGGGGGAGTCTGGTTTTCTTGGAAACGGCTGCAACTACAAAAAAAATTAAAACGTAACAAAATAGCTACAAAAAAGCTGAAATCAATACGATTCAAAATAAAGCCTCACAAGAAGTTAAACACTATGTAAAAACAAAAAAATCCCTACGAATATTTTAAAAACGTTTAATATGTCATCCGCTCGAACAAGCCAAGCTACAAAGTGTGGTGTTCATTTGAACTTTCTAGCTTTAGCAGAATTGAAGTTATTGGGTGGCTCTCAGCTTAACGGTTAAGCTAGGGGGGTCGCGTTTGCTCGAAAACGGCTACAGCTACAAACTTAATTTAACCGTAACAAAATAGCTACAATAATGCTACAAAATGTAGCATTGAAAATATTTGGGCCCGTTATGATGGTCGCACCAGGTGAACCGAGTTGTATTTTAACTAATCTGGCAACTGCTGACACCTGCAATGATGTGTATGTTTTTTATTATTTTTATACCTTATTTAGTACTTTGTTTTAAATAAAGCAAGAAAAATGGCACAGTAGGTCCAAATAAATGATATGATTTACTAATAATAATATGTTTGATTTATGTGATTATTAGTAATTTTTACAAAATAGTTAGTTTCCATTTATTAGAAGCATTAATATGGAATTATTTATATAGACAGCAAGAACTTGATCTAAATGAGAATGGGAATTCTGTGGGACATTTAGGACATCCTTCCCAAGTAGCAATTTAACGTTCCGGCGACGTAGTCCTAGAAGTTGCGCAACTATCTCTAGTTGCGGCGCTGACTCATGCCACAACGTTTAAACGATTCGATTCTGCACCGATTTACAACGTTATGCTCTTAACTATGGATTCTAGCGGACGTTCTTTTAACGTTGCCAGTTTAACTCAAGGGCAACTAGAGGGCGCTGTTTGGAAATTATCTTGGTGTGGACAAGTGTCGAAACATTAACCATTTATTAAACTATAGTATAAAAGGGACACTTAACAAAAACTGATTTCATTCTTAAGACATATTCGGAACAATGATGATGTAAAATAGCTTTACAAATGGGTATAAAAACAAATGTTCCGGTCAAAAATCAAAAACGCAACCAAGTTTACTGTTAATTATATAGTTACATATGACTAAAAAACGCGAGCGCCACAAATCCGTTGCGATATTCTTGAATTGAAGAAATTTTACAACAAAACCATATTATTCAAAATTAAAAAATTACGTGCAAAATTGATAAAACAATAAAAGTTAATCATGTAGGTATATTTATTTGCAACCAAAAGCTAATATTAAGCTTAAAATAATAATTTTTCTTTATGTTTACATTTCAATTGCAACAATGGCGGAGTACGGGCAGCCAAGTTGAGGCATTCAAAATGGCGTGGTCGTAAACCAGTTGATTCGGTTAACTGGGGTCGTGGAGTGTAAAAGATTGACCAATATGTCTACTTCGGTTGTTCTATCAACCCAAACCATTACTCACTCCCAACGAAAAGAGCTCTGGCAACTAAAAACTGAACGCACCCCAACCGCATGCTTGCTTTCCCATATTCAAACTTTTTTCTGCTGACTTTAATTTTTTAAGTTGCTTTGACCTTTTGTCGCAGTACAAGCAAAAAATACGAACTAAAAATGCTGAAATTTAATGTGTTCTCTAATGAGTCGCCACGGAAACATTAAGGAAACGTTTTAATAATCACTATTAAGCAACGATTACCCGGTTCTTCATTTAACGTTCAGATCATCCAGATCATCTGCATTAAAACGTCTTGGGTCAACTAGGGTTATGGTTTCAACGTTTTCCTGACGTCACTATAAAGCTCAATATAGCCCAATATATTAACTACGATAGTGATATTGAAAAGGTTGCTACGGTGGACATTGCAACGTGAGCTATAACCGAAGTTGCGTTTAACGTTAAATGACCGTTGTTTCGTGGTTAGATAATATTCGTTTCAAAAATGACTGATATCTGCACGAACCGTAATGTTACTTTTGGTGTAGAACGTGGTTGAGGTTGTCAAATTACTGCTTGGGTTGGGATGTTTAGACATCCCGAATGGGTCATTCTGCGGATGGGTATGTACTACTGCTATTAGGGTGTGAGATTACGTTGTTTATTTTTATCCAATTTTAATTTTTTCTCGAACTTCTTCCTAGATACCTTTACTTTTTTACGATTATTAAAAAAGTACAAGGAAAATACTAAAGTAAAAGTACTGTTTTTTTGTACAAATAGTATACCTCCTAATCAATACTAACTAAGTACTATTTTTTTAATTTGTGTTTGCTGGGTTGCAGTTTGTGCCCATACTTATATAATTCAAAATTGATTAAAAGTAATAGATAACTTTAAGAAAAGCAATTATGAGGGCTACCAGTATTTAGTAGCCCTCATAATTGCTTTTCATTTCTAGAACACAAAATTTAATCCTAGTGTCGGCTTGTCAAACTGCTCATGATGGTATGCTGCTAGAAACATTCCAGTTTGACTGATCTACATACTAAAATTTCGACTTAATTTTTTCAACGGGCAACTGCTCGAACAGTCAGCCGTTATCAGATTCCATTAGTAGATATTTTAGGTGAAGAATGTTTGTTAAATGAAAGGTAAAGCATTAACATTTTAAATGATTTTTAACTCTTCCTTTATTCGCAAATAAGAGTAATAAACAAACAATTAACGTGAAAATACCCTATAGAGAAGATTTTTATATTAATGTATTTTTTCATCCGTAAAGTGTTTTTACTTTCTAGCTCCTCAAGAATCCTTACGAAATTTTGTACTTGCCTTACTCGGGGCTCGGAGAAAATATGTAAACATTTTAATCCTTCCTCCACCATCTGTATTGAACCTGAATAGTTAAATCTAGAGACATGATCTTGAAAATGTTAAGGTTTCTCCAGGGCTCTATTTATTGAGCATGAATGATCCCACGTCTAACGCATTCTATCAAAAATTGGGTACTCACGCTCCCAGAGTCCAAAGCCAGGGATCGGTTCCATTTCTCAGGCACGCGTTCACGTAAAATGTATATATTTTTCAATCCTAAATTTCGGAGAGGTTCCTCGGGATTGATCCCTTCTCTTGAGAAATCGTTACTTCTCTTGAGATTCCAGAATTAGGCCCCAGGAGCTATTCCCTTTATCCGTAAGTTTTTGTTTGTAATATACCCAAAAAAACCATTGAAGTGATATTAACAAAATTCTGCAAGCTGAATATTTGGGTATTGCACAGTAGTAGTAGTCGATTCACCCCTGATGCACGTGCCCCTTAGGATGCTCTTTCTATTATGACTTAACTTTGCCTGACACCCATTTGTCTAGGGACAGTGGAACGCTGGCTTTGCACCCCCTTCAAAGGTACTCCTGCTACATGTTAGCCTTGCTTCTATACAGCATTGCTACCGTCCCAGAGAACTTGGTTTTGACGGTGGAATATTTCTCATTAGCAGCCCGCCGTCATATAAGTTAAGACCTAAAAGTGGAAGGTTAGGTAACGTTAATACAACGTTACAAACGTTATCTAACCCTAAAGGTGATTATTTTGTCTAAATTTCATATTTTTTTTTTCTGAATTTAGGAGTCAAATTTTCGTTTTTTTTTTAAGTTTTGTTTTTCAAAATCGATGTTTCTACCACGTATTAAAGGATGCTTTTCAGAAAATATTAACAATTTCTAAATGCAAATATCCCTTAAACGAAAGAGTGTACAAAACTATATTTTACTAATTCTTATTGAGAAATTAAATTAGATAGTAGATACCTATTGATTTTTGCTGATGGGGTTAGCGGCTTCACTTGACCTGAGCTCCTGAACTGAAGAAGGGGGGGGGGGAGTTTAATAGGTGTTGGGTTAGTGGGTACTAAACAAAAATACTTATTTAGAAAAGCAAGGGCGGATTCTTTGACGGATTTATTATAAAATGCAGGTTTTTTTTTTCAAAATTAAGTCTTACATGCGCCTCTGGTAAAAATTTTGATTTTAATAAAAGATTGCTTAAAATTGTAATAATTAATAAAGCTATAGCGCCACAGCCAAAATTTTTGGCAAAAAACAAAAAATTCATTACAATTTCTTACGTTTTTTATAAAACTTATTTTTAAAAAAGTAGATTGGGTTGGATGCCAAGAAGGGGTGGGTTGCAATAGTATATATAGATTTGTTGCCAAAATCATATTATAAATGCGCCGCAGACGAAAATTTGTTGATAAAATTGAAAAGGGTCGTCCATTTTCTCAAAGAGACTTGAATTTCTCAACCCAAAGTCATAAAATCTCAAAATTATTTTGAGACTTTATGACTTTGAGTTTCCCAAGTCGAAACATTTATTGATAAAAATTGTTTAAAATTAGAGTAAAATGGTTGCATGCTTATTTTATTGTCGATTAGGTTAACCACTACCCTAGATACTTCACTCTGAATTTGTCTTAAAAAAACTGTGCATGGTAGTCTCCAAGTTGATGTAAAAGGTGGTCCAAATTAGAGGGGATTGGGGGGTTTTGGGTATATTTAACGCATGTGCATGTTACGGGGTCGATTTTTTAAACTGAGTTTTTTTGTAACGTTTAGTTTTATGGAATGACACACTTTTGACTTTGAACTTTTTGAAATCAGCGTGTCTTTAAAACGGTGTATCGGTAGGTATTATTTTTTGACTTTTTTTATTTTTTTTGTTATTTTTTTCATATCAGTTTATGTATGTTTTTTGTATAAGGTACAGAATAAAAATAAATAAGTAAATAATAAAAAAAAATCCCAGAAAAAAATTTAAAAAAAATAAGTGTTATATCTCAAAGATTAGATGGTATAGATAAAATCTAGTTTAAATTTATTTATAAAAAATCAATTTACATCAAAATCAAAATTTAATAATAAAAAACTATAGCCCCCCGTAGCGCGAAAACTGGTTATCATATATACACGGAAAAAAGATTGAATTGACCCAAATAAATATTTGTTTCTCATGTTTCTAACAAATATTTATTTGAACCAAAAAAATATTTATTTAGGTCACACTAAATTCGTCTAAGTCAAACAAATCTTGCTTGACCGAAATAAATATTTATTTGGTTCAAATACTTGTTTGGACTATGGGAAATAAATATTTATTTGGCTCAATTAAACCTTTTTTTCTGTGTACTGACATGCGGTTTGAACCATTATTAATTTCTTAAAAATCGATCCCATAGCATCTATATTAGTTTTTTGCATCTCCTTTAGAAATTCTTCAAAACCACCCTATCTCCTCGAATTTGGACCAAAAAAGTATAGTCCCCCGTAGCTCGAAAACCGGTTGACATATATACACGGAAAAACAATTGAATTGACCCAAATAAATATTTGAAAACAAGTATTTATTTGAACCAAACAAATATTTATTTAGGTCAAAATAAATTCGTATAAGTCAAACAAATCTTGCTTGACCGAAATAAATATTTATTTGGTCCAAATAAATTTTGTTTGGACCATGGGAAATAAATATTTATTTGGCTCAATTAAACCTTTTTCTATGTGCTGACATGCGGTTTGTACAATTATTAACTTCTTAAAAATCGAGCATCTATATTAGTTTTTTGCATCTCCTTTAGAAATTCTCCAAAACAACCCTATCTCCTCGAATTTGGACCACCCTATACAATCAAAGTGTAAAAAAAATGAAAGAAAAATCTAATTCGAGTGTAGACGAACTAAAGGTCCAATGAAAACTGTATTGCAAAAATGAACGATTCTATTTTTATCGACAAACTTGGCACACACTTTAAAAAAACAAGACCATAAGCTGGTATGAGTTCCATATTGTTCAAAACATATACTTATAAACTTAATATACACGCCTTGGAAGTGGTAATTTTGTTAGCAACATATCATGGTCAAGTAGGCTATAAAAATAAAGATATACGGACGTTTTGCGCAAGTGCTTTGGATTGATGTTATTCCTGATGCCATTTTTGTTTGTTTTGATTCGGAAAGTGGTGTGTTTTTTCGGTTTTTAATTTTACTTACACACACTATAGTGTATTTATGGCAGGCATTTATACAAAATAAAGTTATTTGTACAGAGAAAAACAAATATCTGTAAAATTAGTGGTATCATCCAGAGAAAACATCTGCCTTGGCACTTTCACATCTTATTAATTTTTCGATCATTAAAATGCGATTAAAAACGCCATAATATTGTATTTTTATTTTGGGCGGCACATATTTTTACGTAAAAAGAAACGAAAACTGCTTGGTTTTTGAAAAGTAAACACTCTTCTGTCAACGTAATATATAAGTGTATGTTTCAAAATGCTAGAGACCGAAAGGGACGAATACGCATTAGTTTCCTCTCTTGGCTTCAAATATTATGATCCTTAAAAGTAAACATTTTCCCAGGGAATAATATAACCAAAGTCAAAGAAAATGTGCTTTTACCTACGACCAACCCATAATACTAATTTTATGAGCGTCCCAACACGACTGTAATAGACCATTTATGCTCCTAGGATAATAATAAAATATTTTATAAGAGCACTAATTGACGCAAAAATGTGAATTATTTTTCTATATTTTGAAGACAATAAATATTTATTAAGGCTATAGTTTCTCCTCAGATTTTAAGTAAAAAAAAAGTGCAACTGACAAAGCCTTGTTTTTTAATTTTTTAATATTTTGCCAGAGTGCACAGGGAAAACTAAACATTAGCTGAAATTTTGCAGGGGTGAACTTGTTTAAATGCTTAACAAAAATATCTGAAGGATTTTTCAAATTTCTCAATTATTTTTTCTTCTTAATAAAAACTCTGGTGCTGTCATCTATCCCATATATTTCCTTGCTTTAGCGAAAATAAAAAATAAGTTTACTTTTTTCTAAAAGCATGTGCACTCTAGAAAAGAAAACCGATCAATCAATCACACTTCATTGAATTTGAGAGACACACGTATTTCAATTGTTGGCCGATAGATCGCAGAATTTATACGAGTCCGGTAACTGCAGTGTATTGTCAACAAAATTTAAATCGGGCCGTAGTGGAACAGAAGAGTATTTTTACATTTTTTGACAGAAAACCATTCGAGGTTATTATTTTATTTATCTTTCAAAAATGTGTTTTCAAAAACATTGTCTAAAACAAATATGAAACCACTCCGCGTGTGCGGTCGCCCTCCGAAAAAGGCCTACGAACCAAGAGAACTTTACTGGCTCGCTGAGATTACTAGGAATTCGCATAGAAACGTTCGGGGCCCATAACCCCACATAATTTTGTTTTTATTTTGATTCAACCATTTTTTTAAAATTTAAATTATTGCGGCATAGCTATGTGCAAGTGTACTAGTGAAATCTTGGAGTGTACTTGGAGTGTAAAGAATAGATTTTAGAACCTCAGTTTCAAAAACACACGGATACTTGAGTACTAACAAAACAGGTCAGTAAAGCTTCATTTAGAGGTTGGAACGACTCTTGCTAGTCGTTGACGCTCCTGTTTAAAATAGACTACGATTATAAAGCGCCAGTAGCCGTTTTTTAAATCTTCATGCTTTTAAGTTAACCTGTTGTCGGTATCAGCTAGCGGGAGGGTTTTCAATTTAATTATAAATGCACCTGTAAATTTAATGCAACCTTAAACATTACACCCAGTTAATTTAATACGTAGTTGGGTAGCGTTTTTTAGCAGGTAATTCTGCAATAAATGGTTTTCTTTTATTTTAGTATTTTACTTGCTTTTTTAGCGGCGCAGAAGTCGAAAAGTCAAAATAAGTAATCTAAACCCAAATTTTTGACCCGGTGCTAAAAAATCTCTGGTGTCCCACTGTGGATAAGCATAAATAAAGTATCCGCATTTCCATGGAAAACAAATTCAATGACGTAAAATTTTGCAAAAAAATCAGGTCGACATAGTTAAATTGATTTCCCGTACAGTGTTGCTAAAAAATTCCCCAGATTGTAACTACGACCTTAAATGTAAATAAATCCAATATCATTTTAGTACCTAGCCAAAAATAGGTCCCGGTAAATTGACATATTACGCATTTTTAAGAAAAAAAAATCTTGTTTTAAAAAAAATATGTATTTAGTAACCTTATTTGTTTACGTTTTAGATGGTACGTCATTGAAACTTCAGGTTATGAGGGTTCGCGTTTTCATTGGTCGTAGGTAAAGTATAGTACACCAACTCGTATGTTATTGTCATTACACGGTCAAATAAATCAAGACACTCGCCTGCGGCTCGCGTGTCAAACTTCATCTTCCCGTTTAATACTAATACTATTTCTTTTTAAATGTAATAATGTGGCAGTTTTACAATGTAAGGGATAATCCGTAATACGTGTTGAATTTTACTTTTTAAAATGTTAAGTCATGTTTTACCGACGTAAACGTATATTTTATACAACAACAACATTGTAAATCTACACAAATTAATGTAAAGGTATGTAAATTGTAAGGTAAATTCATATTTTTTTGTAAAATGACACGCAGCAAGTAATTTGACAGTATCTATTATGGCCACACGCTAATCAATGATTATGTAAATTCACTAATCTTTTTTATCATTGTAGGATATATCAAGTCGTTCATGTAAGAGTGAAATTAATTTTTTTAATATGATATTATAAATTGGAGTGCTTTACCTTCCTCTTCTACAAATGCCATGCTCGTCCAAAAGAAAGGTATACATGACAGACAGTTTAGCGGTGATTAGTCTAAAGAATATCGGCCTATCTCTGTGGTCATCTCGTGTTTTGTTTGCATTGTAGATATGGCCGTGTATCGAGCATTTCGATCTGCTGACAGCTGTAAAGCCCGCACATCAGAGTGCATCATTTATTAAATTATAGAATTTAAGAGAGATTAATAACCCATTCGGGGCTTGACTAATTTCAACTTGGTTAAGAAAAGACTCGGGAGTATTGGAGTCATTCTATCAAGTTAATGAGTAGTTTTGTATGCTTAATGGTAATTGATGATCTATATTATACCTTGTCATCTCATTTGAAAATCTGTGTATTTCTTAACTTATAGCGCTTATTTCTTAACTTATAGCGCTGAGAGTAAATTTTTCACTGCATCAAACGTGTACGAATAGAAAGTTTTCGCACTCATTTCATTTCAAAACATTTCAAATATCAGGCAGTTTTCTCAGATACTGGGTTGTTTATCAAAATATTATTATGCATTTTGTTAAACTCGGCTGTCGATATCTCCCAAGAGAATTTTTTAAAGATTTCAAAAAATTATCAAGTCAAAAAAATACAGGGTGTTCCATTTATAAAAATACATAATTTGTAATCAGCGTGTAAACTAAAAGGTCAGAGCTGATCTCAAATGTGAGGAAAACTACCTTCTTTTGAATGCTTTTAGTTTGAACCTCGTGGGACTAATGGTAAAAAACTTTTCTTCAGGGAAAGTTTTAAATGAAAGACCCTGTACAGTAGGAATACGTTTTCAATGGGTAAATTCCCTATTTTGCGGAGGCAAACGCATAACCAATTCACTGAAATCTCAACAAAAATTTGTGCCTAACCATGACTTTTAAGTTTATTTTTTGGGAATAGGGAGTAGGGGATTTTGAAATGAAAAAATAAAACAATTTTTTAACACCGACATTCACAGCTCTTCATTTAGCTTCTGTGCTTAAATGTCTTGTGGCCGACCATGACCATGTCTTTAATAAAGTCGACACTATTTTTCACAAGCTCTTATTTAACTTGCATTGTATCTATGTATACAGGGTGTTCCATATTTGATGCTCACCATGGGAATCTCCTAAACGGTTGGAGATACGAAAAGGGTTAAATTAGGGCAAAGTTGCGCAATTTGACGCTTTGCTCAAAACCAAAAAAAAAGTGTACAAATTCCGGGTAGTTCCGGAGATTTTGAAACACCCTGTATATGTAGCGAACCAGATATGTTTGTTCGGGTGGAATCTTAATCTTGCAACTTAATTTTGACCAACTTCCCGACATCCGATCGCCTTCAAATTTGGCATGTTTGGTTATTTTAGGTGACAAAGTGTGATGAAACTGTCATTCGAAGAGGGTGGAGGGGGGTACAGTTAAAGTATGCCCGATTTCGTTGTGTGGAGCACTTGGGGACGAATTTCTAAGCAGATTTTGAAAATTAAATTTGGCGGATTCAAGATGGACAATTTTTGGTCATCTTTTGCTAACCAATTTTAACTAACTTATACACTTCAAATTTGGCATGCGTTTATAGTGCCCCTACGCGGGGAGTGCAGGCGTGAAAATACTTAAGTTTGTCCGATTTTAACCAAAATTGGTATACGAAGGCTTTTGGGGATTAGGACTACGAATTTTTGATCAAATTTTGAAAATTCAATATGGCGGACTCAAGACGATTTTTGGTCATATTTTGCTAACCAATTTTAACAAAGGGAGGAATTTAAGCTACAAATTAACCCTTAGGATACCTAATCTATTATTTGCAGAAAATACTTACTTTTAGTGGAATTTTTATACAATTCGCGAATCAGGACAACTCTAGAAGTTGAAATGGAGCAATTTATTAGATATTTTAGAGAGCAGACTCAAAAAAAAATCAAGAAATTCCAACTTTAAAAAGTAAACAACAGAAAATGAAAAGTAAACCAAAAGGTAGGTTTATACGTCAAGTCGGGCCAGAGATCAAATTTACCCAGATTGCTCCATCCACTCATGCCAAATTTGCCACTTTTTCTATTTTCGCTGGTGTAAGCGTTATAAAGTATTCTAAGGGAGGGGGAAATTCAGACGAAAAAGGCGAAGATTTGTTCCAGTAATTTCCTAGTGGGGTGGTATGGGCTGCGCTGTAGAGGTAGTATCTCTTGTTTAAGACGGTTGCATCGAGAGTCATAGACTGGAGTTGGTTTTAAACAATTGGTCTTCACAGGGCGGTCAGCTCTCATAAATGGCTCCACGTGCCATACCCGGGTAACTGCATTAACCTGCAGGCCAAACTATGTGAGGGTTGCCAGATATGGCGACAAAATTAGTGTTGGGAAGCAGTATCACTAAAAGTAATTGTTCGGCGTACTTCTAGATATGGAAACAAAAATGGCAAAAAATTACATAGTTAAAGGCGTAACAAGGATTGTTTTAACGGTTTTAATGCTACGATGAGAAAGGCAACGGGATTACCGTCCCCAGGAAATATCATCATCATGACTGGAAAACCAAAAGCCTAGGCCCTCAGTCCCCGGCAGGTCTTAAGTGACCAGAGGGTGCTAAGAATCTCCGGACCAGTCATGAAGAAGATTGCTACATGGAACGTACAAAGTATGTTTCAAGCTGGAAATAGAGATCTTGGGAGTTAGCGAGGTGAGATGGCCTAACTCAGGTAAATGCCAGATAGACGACTACCATGTCTACTAGGCAGGCAATGACGGACAAAACCACTATAACGCGCAGTCATTTTGAATAAAGAAATTGAAAAATCCGTTATCTCTTTTGTTTCTGTGTTTCAATGTCAATATTATTTAAGTATACACTCCAACTAGTAAACATTCAGATGATGACGTAGAGACATGTGACGACCAAATTTAAACTGCCCTTAGTTTTACAAAAAAGACATAAGTCACCATTGTTATGGGAGACTTCAACGCAAAACTTGGAAACACCCCAAAAGAAGACATTTTGGAATGTACAGTCTTGGTACATCAAATGAACGTGGAGATCGCCTTTTCCAGTTTCTTTAAACTTCCAGCTAGACGCCTTTATACTTGGACTTCTAAATCCGACACTCCTGAGAGTATCATTAGAAACCAGATAGACTTTATGTTAATCAATAAAAGATTTAGAAACATTATTAACTCTGCAAAAACTTACTACCAAACAAGATGCAGAAATGGTCTGGAAAAAGGTTAAAAGTGCTATAGTCGAAAGCACAATATTCTTAGGCAAGGATGAAACAAGAAATAAAAAGAAAGTTTGGATGACCAATGAAATCCTGAAAGACGCAGTAAAAAAAGCAGCGATCAGTATCATGAAATCAATAGAGCAATAAAAAACAAGATAAGTTCAGCAAACAAGACTCCATAATACATCAATGTCAAGAAATAGAAGAACTGGATGCTAAACATGACACTTTTAATTTACATAAATGCATAAAGGAAGCGGCCGGATTATTTAACAAAAGACAAGCTGGAATCCTTGTGGACAATCAGAGCAACATCATACCGGATACCAAAGAAAAACTAAAAGAATGGTGTAGTTACATAGAACATCTCTTTACCGATAACCGATCCGAACAGCCAGAAGAATTATCAAACCAAGGCATAGATTAACACCAGATGAAGTAAAACACGCAATATCTTCAGCTAAAAATAGAAAAGCGGTAGGGCAAGACGAAGTATACACTGACATTTTAAAGCTAATAAAAAACGAAGATTAGCTAAATACGCTGGTCAAACTTTTTAACTTGATTCATCGAAGCGGTAAAATCCCTACTGACTGGCTAAAATCAACCTTTGTTACGCTGCCTAAAAACATTCATCAAAGAAGTGTAGTGATTAACGCCTAATCAGCCTAATGAGCCATATGTTAAATATATTTCTAAAGATTATCCATAAAAGAATTTATGGGGAATGCGAATCCTTTATGAGCGACACGCAGTTTGGATTTGGTGGTGGATTCGGGACAAGAGAGTCCTTGTTTTTTATTCAATTTTTAGTTCAGCGATCTAGAGATGTGCCGGTACCAGTTTCATAGATTATCAGAAAGCATTTGATCGAGTAAAACACGAAAAGTTCATAGAATCGCTTAAAGAAGTTGGTCTATATGACCGAGATCTAAAGATTATCGCCAATATATACTGGAATCAGACTGCTTAAATAAAGGTTGATGGCCAACTGTCCGAAGAGGTCCAAATAAGAAGAGGAGTACGTCAAGGTTGTATATTGTCTCCGCTGTTGTTTAATATCTATAGTAACAAAATAATAGAGAATGCACTTCATAACTGCGAAGAGGGTCTGACCATAAACAGCATAAAAATTAACAACATACGATATGCCGATGACACTGTCATAATAGCAGACACGCTGGAAGGCCTGCAAGAGTTGTTGAATCAAATTGCGGCCAAAAGTTCGCAATTCGGGCTTAAAAAATGTTGGAAAAGCAAAATGGATGGTCATATACAAGGAAAAGAACATCCAAGGCATGTTAGAAGTAAATGGGCAGCAAGTCGAATACGTGGATTCATACAAATACTTGGGTTGTCTCCTGATAGCTGGGACAACAGGCAAGAAGTTCGTGCAAGAATTGAACAGGCCAGATCATCTTTTATCAAAATGAAATCAGTGTTGTGTAGTCGCGATCTTAATACCACTCTGCGAATTCGTGGCTTCGTTGTTATGTTTTTAGTATTTTATATTATGGCATGGAAGCATGGACACTGACTGAGACTATGTGAAAAAAGTTGGAGGCATTCGAGATGTGGTGTTATCGTAGAATACTCAGGATATCTTGGATGGACCGAGTAACTAATGTGGATGGTCTGCTTAGAATAAATAAAGATCTTGAAGTTTTGTTTACCATCAAAAAACAAAAACTTAAATATTTTGGCCATATTTTGAGAAATGAAAAATATAAACTTTTAAAATTGATAATAGAAGGCAAACTTGAAGGCAGAAGAGGTCCGGGTCGTAGACGGATATCATGGCTTAAAAATCTTAGACAATAATATGGTGCTAGTACTACGACACTTTTCCGAAAAGCAGTGGACAGGGTATAAATTAAGCTAATGATAGCCAACGTTCGAAGTGAGCAATGCACTTCAAGAAGAATAATTTCCTAGTAAAGTGCCTAAAAATATGTAGTAGTTCCGTGCGGAATTTTAAAAAATCAGTGGCGGTCATAGCTTTTTATGCAAAAGTTATAAAATTAAAAATTAATATAACTTTCGATCAAATGGGGCGAAAATTTTTGAAAAACTATCAAAAATTTAACTGTTTTTTTAAAGAACAGGCGATATTTTACATAAATTTTCAAAAAAGGGGGTGAGGGGGCAATCGCCTCCACCGCCCCCCCTCCCCCCTTGGACCGCCACTGCAAAAATAGTATCGACTTATTAAATCAGGCTATGCCGACTTTATGTACCGATAAGTCCCCAATGAACAGTAAGCACAGTCTGTAGTATTTTTGACCTTAAAAGCTCTTTTTAGCTAATTGTCTTTGGAAATAAGAGTCCTTTGATAAAAGCTCTATATTTCAATTGCTACTAAGAATTGATTTTTGCTGTTTAACTTCGACAATTAAGACTTTTTGATAGCAACGTTTTGCGCACATAGGGCGGCCAATATTTATTTATTCCAAAAGTTGTATCTCTATCGCTTTTTGCAAACTCGATATGGATATTTTGGGTTTTTCCTTTTTTTTTTTGTTTATTTTCGGGAATTAAAACTTTTCATGATCCACCGATTATGCGTGCCAAGTTTCATGGCTTAATAATTTTTGCATATTGGATCTTTTATCCTCGGGACTACCGGTGTTATATACAGCATCTTCTCTAAATTCGTAGAAAAGCTTCTTTTTCTTGACTTAAGCTTTATTTTTCTATACGTTTCATGGATATTTGGTTTGCTAAAATATTTGTTGGGAACGGTCTACAGATACAGCAAATATTCTACTTCATCATTTTCCTTACATCTTTATAGTCATGTATCCATTTTCTCATCAATATCAGTTTCCAAAAATCCCAAAGACGGAGTGGCAAAAGTATCGGGACCGCGGGCGACCGCCAGCTCTCAGGACGTAACGCCCTGTCGTATCCCGGGGGATCCGTCAAAGTGCGTATGCGTGAGGGAGGACGGGAGCCAACTTTCACCCCATTCGGGAAAAGACGCACGATTTATTGGGTTTCGGGAGATGGAAACAGGATAATTGGCCTGAGAGCGTCTCAATTTGTTTTCACTTTGGCGGGCGTTGCGAGATGGGAATTAGATTGGGATGCCACGTTTTACTTCAATGGAAGATAATTTAGTTTTCTGAAGTGTATCATTTTCGGATCTCAGAAATATTACGTATGATGGATGTTTCGGGAACTTTGACTTTTGGGAGTTTAACCCTTCAGGCAGCGTGTTTTATTTACACGTGCTAAACGGTTTGTATAGGAATTGAGATCAAGTGGATAATCGCTCTATTAATTTTTTTCTTTTTATTTTATTAGGAGTAATTTTGTTTGCGAATCCTTAAATTAAATGATGCAGACTCAATCTTTGAATCGGTCTACAAATTTAAAATTTTTAAGATGAAACTACTTTTTTCGTATCTACTAATTTGGCGGGCGTTGCGAGATGGTAATTAGATTGGGATGCCACGTTTTACTTCAATGACATTATTATTATTAAATTCTTTATTTAGCAATGCTAATACATAGTACCATACACAGTTAATTGAAGCAAACAAAAATATAAAATAAACTTAATATATAAGAATAATGTAATACCTAACTTTAAAGTTTATAGTCTGGAGTCAAAGATGGTATAAGTCAAGATTAAACCTAAAACTATTATATATGTATAAATAAAAAAAATCACTAATAAAACCAAGTTAATAAAACAAGAAACAATAAGTACAAGTAATAAAAATAGGACGCAAATAAATAAACAAACAATTTAAATATAAAATAAGTAAAACGAATAAAACAACAAAAGTAATAAAAACAGGACGCAAATAAATAAACAACCAATTTAAATATAAAATAAGTAAAACGAATAAAACAACAAATAAAATAAAATTAAACAAAAATCTCAAGTAAAATTAACAAATATATAATAAATAAATTAGTTGACTAGTTAAGTTACATAAATATCATATTTTTGTAGCATAGATGCCTTAAGCTTGGCTTTAAAAGTTTTGACAGAGGGTGCCAACTTAATTTCGTCTGGCAATTGATTAAACAGGTTAAATCCTTTATAAAACACAGAATTTTAACTGTATTTCTTTTTTCAATATAAAAATGTCTGTGGTATCATGTGTGTTTGATTTTAAAAACAAAAACCAACGCAGAATACTCAAAAAAAAGGTTTTACAGGGAGCCACTGTAAACATTCCAACATAGATTTTATGGAGGTATATCTTGTACAACCAAGTATTATTCGCATGGCTCTATTTTGCTGTTTCTGAATTCTTTCTAACTCATTTTGCTGAAGCATAAATAAAATTGTAGCACAGTATGTTACGTGCGGAAGGACAATAGTATTATAAACTAAAATTCTTGCCCAAATGCTTAAATATGGAACACATCTGGACATATAACTGATACTAAAGCTTATTTTGGACATTACATAATTAGCATGATCTTTAAATTCGAGTTTTCTATCTACTATAACCCCTAGATATTTTATTTTTCCCACCTGATCAATTTTATTCTCTCCTATTTTAACTGTTAGTTTTGCAGCTTTAAATTTATTATATTGCTTATCTTTACAGATTAACATAAATTTAGTTTTCTTTGACTTTGGAAGTTTAATGCTTCATGCAGCGTGTTATATATAAGTGCTAAACTTTTTTTGTAGGAATTAAGTTTCAGTGGATAATAAGTGGTATTTTTTATATTTTTACTAACCTCGAATTTTGTTTACGAATCTGCTCTACTTATTTGGAGAGAAACGAAATATATTTATATATTACGAATGACGGATGACTCGGGAACTTTAAATTTACATTGAATGAGTGAAAAAGGCCCTTTTTCTGCACAATATATTTTTTTTAATTTAAATCGCCTAATCCTACCGGTT
The DNA here is from genome assembly GCA_963921995.1 of Oxystoma pomonae. Lineage (NCBI taxonomy): Eukaryota > Metazoa > Arthropoda > Insecta > Coleoptera > Brentidae > Oxystoma > Oxystoma pomonae. The sequence goes on along the minus strand of OY998166.1, from coordinate 69,756,614 downwards.
TCGCATTTCTTATTTATTAGTCCATCTTCAGGACAAACATTTTTGTAGCTTTAAACACTAGCAATCTACGTGTGTTTTATATAATAATAACTTTTTGAAAATTAAAATTAATGTTACTTTGTAAGTAGATGCGTCATTCCTGTTTAACAACAACAAAGACAATCACACGCACACACATATGTATCTAAAAAACGAACATATTATTATAAAATTGTCTAAAAAATTATTTAAAAAAGTCTAAACATATTTTTTTTTAAATTAAAATAACACGTGTTTGTAGGTTGGAAGCTGGCTTTTGATAAAGTAGGTACATATAAATTCGCTTTCGTTAAGTGATGATAGGTGGTGGATAAGAAACAGTCTTCGCTAATTAATCTTAAGATAAGGCACAACATTTTGGAGGGATGTATCGCAGGGTGTATCAGGAAAGATAGAATTGAAGTGAGCTTGGGGGTTGGATTGTTGGGGTAGAAAAAGAGGGGAACCCAGATAGCACAACTCTGTACCAAGGATGTTCAGTGGAGAAAGTTTTCTGGACAATGCAGGAGTCTATTGGACAAATCTGTAGGAAATTTTTGAAAAGGCATATCCATCCAATGATACAAATGTCAAAACGTTGGACGGCTCTTGGACTTCCTAAAAAAGTCCAAAAGTTTCAATATTTTGACTATTGTACCACTATAATAAATCCAATTGTTATCCAGTGGAACTAAATTTTGTCCAAAAGTTCTCCATTGGCTATCCAAAAACTATCTTTATGGTTCACTGTTGGAAAAATCCGTTGGTCTAATTTTCTTAGTACACTGGATATATTTGTTCCAATGGATATCCAGTTTTGTCAAAAGCGGCGATATTTTAAATATTTAAGTAGGTACCTACATTTGAACCACTCCATAAGTCTGATGGTCGATCCCCGCGAATGAAGTTCCTACTTCCTAACAAAGCATGGATATTAAAATACTAAAATACCAATTAGTCTACAATAATTAAAAATGCTTACCTATAATATACAAATGATTCGGCTAGATATAAGGGAAATGTTATTTTTGGTGATGAATCAGAAAAAACATGATCCATTGGATATCGAAAATAGTTCGTATAAAAGATATATTTATTAATGTGGCAAATATTCAATGTTTAGTCAATGTTTAAAATCACTTTTGCAGGACACAAAATGGACGTCCGACGGATATATTTTATTTTTGGTCCGATAGGCCAAGAAAAATCGTTATCCATTGGATATCCAAAAACTAACTGAGAAAAAGCAGTTCTTTATGGATAAAAATTGGAAGTCCTTTGGACTCAGTTTTTTTGTCATCGACTGTATCAGGAAAAACCTTTGTCCAATGGATGTCCATAAATGTTCCATGGACAAAGCGGGCGGTTTTGGACAGAAAATGACTGTCCGATGGACAATTTGTGCTGTATGGGAAGTTGGAAGTGGAGCGAGTTGGTTGGAAATGTGAAAAGCGGTTTGGGTTGGGGATAGGGGGGTTGGAAAATTGGAAAGGGAGGACTGAGTTGGGGGATGATGTGTGTTTGTGCTTTCACTGTTTTGGGATGTAGGTTTCTGGGCTATTCATTAATTCTTGGAGGACTGCAAAAGCAAAATATTTTTTTTAATTTATTTTTCACGGACAACAAATTCCTTTTTTTAAATATTTATATTAATATTATAATTTTTATATTTTTGGTATGTCATTTTGCACTAATTCATTAACTTTAACACCCCAATATCTTGGGAACAATATATCTTATTTTTTAATTTCCTACCACCCATTGCACTCATAAAATTGTTAAAAAACTACTCTTCTGGCTAATGTCTTAACCAGTACGAAATTACAAACTCTCTGCTCAACAAAAATGTTCAAGACGATTAATGAATCTGACACCTTGGTATTTTGAATTCATTGGGAAAGCACATTCAAAACACCAGTTAATTTTAAACTAGGTTTTACAACGCGTTACAATAAAAGAAATTAGCCTGTTACCGGACGGTATTAAGTTTAAGTAAAATTTTCTTGGGACCAACTTTCCTTGAGTTTTGGACATAGTTTGATTTACAAAAAGAATTTTAATTAATTTGTTTACTGGATAATAATTAATAATAAAAACCTACGCGGGGTCGAAAGGGTGAACACTCTGTAGAACAAATTAAAATTGGGTGTATATGTCTCTCTAATCAAAAATTACCTTGTTAATTGATTCTCCCGATTAATACTCAATTTTTATTTATTTAGAAGGTGTTTTTATTTACGAAAAGCATTTCTGTCTCTGTCGAAATGTCAGTTTTAAAATATTAGGTGCATTCAAATCACAAACTTGTCGAAAACAGCCAGTTCGGATCTCTTACCTCTGCTTGCACCTTGACCTGCACAACTTGTACCGATGAAAGTTGCAGTTTTGAAATGAGTGTGCTTTCAGTAAAGATTTTTTTTTGAGTGAGCTTTTAGCTAACATCAATGTTTTAATGTCAGTTTGTAAATAAATTAATACAGATGTTTTGGCTTTATTCGTTTGGTATAGCTTTCGTGTATAATCAGTGATCTTCATTTATGTTCGTTTGACCCCTTAGTGCCCTCATAAACCAGTGGCGGCTCTCCCGATGACGCAGGTGAAGCGCTGCTTCACCTCTTATTTGCACTAACTAAATAATTTTTATTTAAATATTTCTGAAAAAATTAAACTTTCCACTTTCATAAAATAACGTTTCCAAATTTTGTAAATATTGTATCTTTTATTCGATCATCAGGATCGAGCGGAACGACCGCGTGTCCGAGATGCGAAAACTCTTCACGAGCCAAAACAAACGGCAAGGCACTCTGCGAAGCAGCTTCCGCGTGTCTTTCAGGCTGCGTTCAGTGTAAATTCTCGAAATGAATCGGCTGCCATGACGACGGCACGCGCGTCTCGTTTCCCCCGAGTTTGGGGTGTTTGCATGCGATGCAAACTTTTAAGCTGGCTCTATTATCATTTTGTGACTGTAATATCGAGCGTTTTACTGGAAAAAGCGTTTTCGGGGTGGAATGAAGATGACAAAAAAGACTTCTTAAACTCTGAAAAGCCGTCCCCCTTATTAATCGTACACATATACAATACAAATCGAGAGTAAAGGTGGTGTGGGTAGGGGGGGGGGTTCGGCAATGCTACGTAACCTATTTATAAAGTCACGAGCCGCCACTGTCCTAAACATATATTTTGGCCTGAAAACAGATTCATACGGCGTTTTTCTGGGCAAAATTGGAGGTGTTATATTGGTTAATGAACAACTTGGGATACTAAATAAGGCACATTAATCCTTCTAAATCAGAAATTATAAACAAACTGACAATCAATCGCCACAAAACAGTACTTGTGGTCTATAAATTTAAACCACCCCCAACTTTATACCCTCAAATACAGATATAAAGCTAGTCCAAGTCAAATTTTTGACGTATCTACCATTTGCCATTTTGAAACCTGTCAAAAAATATTAGCTTTAGGGTAAAGCTTATTTCTAGGGTTCTCCAGAAATCGTTTTTGAATTCTGACCTTAGTTTTTGTCAAAAATGGATCCAAGTATATGGCGTATTTTGCCTACTTATATCAAGACAAGAGCAAAGACTATTATACTCTTAAGGAAAAAAGTAGTTATTCAGTGGTATTTTGCGATAACATTACAAAATAAAATAAGTTTGTATCTTTTCGGTGGGTAAGTGTTTTTGAAAAATTCATTTTAAATTTAGTACCCCCCCCCCTACAAGTATAAACATTTAGACCTACTTTCTATTCAGTTTTGTGGGTTTTAGGTCAGGAGAATGAAAAACAAATTAAAATTTACTGACGTTTCGATGTATTTTAGATCATTTACAGGGTTTATTTGGGTTGTTTTCCAGTAGTCTCTTATAGATTTTAACAAACATTTTAAATAATAAACAGTATGTTTTTTTGGACTTCACAGTTAAAAGACATTTAAACAAGAACAAAACAAGTTAAAAACAAAAAATGTTTAAAATAAATTATTTTATACTGTTGGTCACTAAACAATTAAATATTTAGACCTACTGTTTTAGATTTTAGTAAATCCCACTGTTTATTTCTTTATTTCCATCAGTCATCAGTGTGACCATTAGTTTTTACTTTTTAGTGTATTCTCAGGACAAAGTTAAAATTTCTGAAAATCTAAAAGTTACCTAAAGAAATTTAGAATCTTAAACTTATTGTAGGTATTGAATAAGCAAGACTTAAAAAAATAAAGAAAAGAGGCTTTATTTCTGTCTTTAGAGTAAGTAAATTTACTTGAACGAAAATCCCGAAAAAAGAAATTTATGACTAGGAATTCTTCATCTTCTAATTAACGCACCCGGTGTCAAATATCCCAACTGACGTGGGTGGCCCTTACACTAACTTATACACTGCTAATTATGTTACACGTGTAAAAGGCGGAATCTGGGAACAATTAAAGAATTCGGAAGTATCTACTCGCGTATGTTTTTATTAACGTCTAAGTGAATAAAAGGAACAGGAATAATAGGGACTTATTGGTACATAAAGTTGACTGAATAAATTCGACACTTTTTTTGACAGTTCCGCACAAAGGTTTCTAACAATGGCCAAGTAGCATTTATCCGTTTTCCAACCTCACCTGTCATAAATTGACGTCGTATTAGGTACAAAATAAAGTTGTCTACTAGTAAGTCAAACGACAAACGTATTTTTTACTAAAATGCGACGTTTACGTAGTCAGGTACGCATATGCGAAGCTTAAACGACGACAAAATAGGCAACGTAATTTCTACAAATATTTGCCTAGACGGATTCACGTCAGTTTACGTTTCAAAGCCGACTGTTTTAACGCCTATATCTAAATCGACCACGAAACATCGTCGGCCTTAATCGACGTCGCATTTCAGGGCCCTTATTTGGATACTTACCAAAAAAGGAACGAAGAAAAAGAAGGATGCGTAACCTACAATTTTGCATCTGGGACATCAAATTACACAATTTGTTGGCTTGCTGCCAACCAAAAATCTGATGGACCTTCAGCTCGCACTTATATTTCTTCCAGTCCACTTTATCTGGAGCATTAGTGGGGTCACACTGATATTGTTTAATGTCGCTTTTTTGATGGAGAACCAACAATTGTTATACTTCTCCTACATCTGCCAGACAGGTTCGAGCTCATTCAGTGCTTTAATAAATACAATTTTAGAATAATCCATGTTTTTAAGGAAAAAACAAGGAAAAACGGAAAATATTTTTCTAGGTTATGTTCAGCTGAACTGTCATTCTTCTTTTAAGTCAGTTTTGGTTACATAGCCAACGAAGAATGGAGGAGGATTCCGAACGTTTGCACATATTACGTAGTTTAACGTTGGCTTTTTAGATTTGGATAAAATTAGGGCTGCAAATCGGTGTCCTTGTCCAAATAGGTGATAAATTGGTAAAAGTACTATACCAGGCCAAATTTGGCCATTTTGGAGTTGCAAGCTTGGGCACCCATTATTCACAACAATTTTTCTCTTGTTTTTCTTGAAAAAAAAACAAAAGAGACTTAATAATGCCTTAAAAATGCAATTAGTAATATGCTTGAGTGATTTTAGTATTAATTACAACCGAAATAGTGCTTTGTCTTTGTCAATAAAGTGGCTATCGCAGAAATATTTCGCTCTAGATTACTCGGTAAAGTGCCCTTTTTAATAACATAACTTTTATTGTCAATGAAATAAAAAGGTGGCCATTTATTTTTTGTGAGTTATAATTCGTTAATTTATATTTTACCTAAAATTTACTAAACAAGTACCCCATTAGGTAATTAATTAAATAATCTAAAATTACGTAAGCTGGCGGACGTATTATCACGTCGTCATAGGTAAACTACTATACCATTGAAGTGCAATTAGCGACGTCGAGCCGACCCGAATTTGTATTCCCCGTTTAGGTCGGATTGGGGTCGTATGGACTGAGATTTGTAGTCGTCCGCTTGCCAACCTCGGGGTTTTTAAACCAACGAGTAGAGGCCGTTTTGACGTCCAAATGCTACTTGGTTGTAGTCATCTAAACATGTCATCTAGACATGCTCATGGGCTCATGTTGTGCAACTCATAAAGTTGATATAATTAAAGTTTGGCACAAACGTTATAACATTAATTTGATAGCACCGCGTACAAGAAAGCTCTGCCCGATATTAGGTTACGGAAAACCCCGACAGCCAAGTGGAGCGACATCTCATAACAGATAGGTCAAGTGAATAAAATATGTAGTGGTCGAGCGGAACTGTCAAAAATAGTGCCGACTTTATTAAATTCAGGCTATAATAGGGAATTATTGCGCAGTTAGGGCCCAGCACTAATAAGACTATTTTGGCGCTATTGACAGATACGCACGGGTAAGAACGACCATATTTAGTGCCGACACTAATAAGGTTAGGGCCTGCCCTTATTTGTGGAGGAATTATACTGGGTCGTAGCTTGACATTTTTGACAACTATTCGCCATTTTTTTTACCCTAACGCTAATTTCGGGAATTTTTTTTGTTGTGACGGCCAAAAAAGCAAAAATTGGGCATAAAATAGTTATTTCTTTTTATGAAATCGGGTTTCATAGAGGAAGAAGTTCAACAAAATCTCTTCACAACCCCAAATGCATGGGTTCTAGCCCGGTCTATCCAGGTCCTCATCTCCATCCTTCACCAAGATCACTGCTTGTGAAAAAACAACACAGAATTTCTAAAACAGGCAGCATATATTTGTAGGTTAGAAATAAAGTCGAGTTCGTCGTTTCGTTAGAAGCGCATTTAATAATTCTATAATTTACATATTTTAGAGCCAGGCACAGCCTGTGTTAAGGTCGGCGCTAGGTATGCACTATCCAATATATATATATCCTATATATATAGATAAGTCCCTAATAATAAGGACTCATGTACTGTAGAAAAAAATACGATATTTTAAAGACATTTTTTTTTCCAAAAGTACCACACCAGTAGGTACTTTTTACCCAATCAAAATGGATTTTTATTTTTAGGAAATTTTGTCGCTTAGGTAGGTAACCAATAGCGAATTAAATGAAAAATTTTGGACATAATTACAGAATATTTTTTTACTGGTTAGTTGAACAAAATCATGTGTTTTTTGTATTCTTCTGCCACCTCCTTTCTTCTTAGAGGCAAAAAAGTTTTTTTTTTTATACCTGACACGTGTTTTTCCTTGCTAAGGCTCATCAGTGCGCCATAATTTTTATAAAAGAAAGGTAAAAAATGATTTCCAACTTTTAATTTAAAATTACATGTGTACCAAATTTGAAATGGATGATTTAGTAGCCATTTTAAACGAAATCAGACTAAGTTAGATGTTACCCCATTCTAAGAGGGGGAGATGTTAACTTCAAAATTTTTAAGACCTTATCAAAAATTGAAAAACCACTGTACCTACACCAATTTTAAACAAAATCGGAGCAACTTCATAACTTTTAAAATCTGATAAAAAATGACCCCATAATCTCCTATATATACCAATTTTGAACGAAATAGGAGATACTTACATAGTACGACTCCCTTCACCTCCCATCAAAGAGGAAGGGGAAAGTATTGAACTTTCAAATACATTAACCCTCTCTTATCCCCTTAACCACCCCTCCCCTCCAACGTAGTTTTAACCTCCAAAATTAGAAAATATTAAGTGTAACATAAAACAAAACTGAAAACTGCTAATTCGTAGCAACTTTCATTCAAAAGTTAAATATATCATCCATCCCACCACCAAAGTTTGAATATATAGTTGATACCCGCAATTAATAAATTTTCTCATAATATGTATTGTATCGTAACCGGAACTATAAACGGGTACCAAATTTAAAGTTGATCGGATATAACTGATTTTGGAGCCAGTCTATCAACCACCCAGGATTTTCACTGCGACAAAACCGTTGTCGTACCGGCGTACAGTAGGTTCCATTTTTATTTAGACAAAACCTAACCTCAATGACCCACTGAACAAACAAAATCAGGTTTGAAAGTTGACATAAATCTAAACGTTCTAGATTGTTGCAGTTGTCAAATTTGAAGTTTTCAGATTTTATTTATATATCTAGTTCTTAAAGACAGCGTTTAACGCCCGCGGCGTGAAAATAAAGATCCGAGCCGATAGGCGACGGTTTTTACACACTGAGGTCGTTAAACGCAGTTTAAGAATGAGATACATACATATAATGTTTTATGCACAACCGTGTCTGTTAGTAGAAAAAAGACTTCATGAATTATTCCACAAAAAAAAAATTGTTGGTCTAAAACTCTCTAATATTTTGACAACACACGAATCACTGTCAGTAAATGGGCGGCCAGTCTATTCGTGTCACTTTTTAATCAAGCAATCTGACAAAAACATTGAATCATGCTCCTAGGCAACGCGTAGCAACCAAATAAACAAACTGAGCGTCACTTGAGAAGTTTCTTCTAAATTTTCATACAAACTGCATTGTTTTTGCCATTTCAATGGATATCGAGGAACAGAGTTCACCAAGTCTCCTCAGGGAAATCTTGGATTCCGCCGAAGAGGCTCGCGAAATCCAGAAAACTTTACGAAAAGGTATATAAGCAGTATTTTTTGTGGGGTTCAGAGAAGAATACTGTAGATAGTGGATGCCTAAACCTAAAAGAAGACACTTTGCTGGCGTACTTCAGCAAAAAAGCGAAACGAAAGAAGCCGTCTTCCCTTTGGAGCTATTACAGTATGTTGAAGACCACTATTAGTTTTAACAACAACGTCGACATTAGTAAATTCTCAAAGCTCATAGCTTTTTTGAAGCGGAAGAACGAAGGGTATAAGCCAAAAAAGTTAGTAATTTTTTAGAAATTATGAAATTTTGACACCGTCAGCGCCGCGGCCGGTCCATCTCAATGCACTTCGAGAAAATGACCATCCCCATCCCCTTATGAATTTTTTAAACTGCAGCAACAACATCTTTAATTTTAAGTTAAATTGATTATACCTATAATTATGTAATTTGTTTATTGTTGTTCTTGAAACAAAAATTGAAAAAATAAAACAAAAGCTTGCTTTTCATTGCTGTTAAGTCTATAAAATCAGTTAAATCCCCGCGGCGTTAAGTCAGCTCTAGGGTGTTAAAATGTCACTTATCGTTCTAAAACGCGAGCGGTAAAAGGCATTTTAACGTCCGGTTGTGCACAAAATATATTACAATTAACATATACCGGGTGTTTTAAATTCGATGCTCACCACGAGAATCTCCTAAATGGTAGGAGATACGAAAAGGTTTAAATTAGGGCAAAGTTCCGCAATTTGATGGTTTACCCAAAACCAAAAATCAGGTTTACAAAATCCGAGTAGTTCTGGAGATAGGCGTTGTGAAAAAATGCTTAAAAGTTTCTACAGACACTTTTTTCCGAAACAAAACGACCAGAAAAAAAAGGAAGTGTCCATAAGAAAAAATGAACTTGACAGCGCTTCTGTCAAACTGAAATGTCAAATCTTAAAAATGAATAGCTCATCTGGTAGATCTTAAAAAGGTGCCTGTAGAAAGTTATAAGCATTTTTTGACAACTCTAATAATAAAGGCGGAGAAAAATAAAAACTTAAATTGAAAATTTCGGTTTTTTTCGCCTATCTCCCGAACTACTCGGATTTTGTAAACTTTATTTTTAGTTTTGGGTAAAGCATCAAATTGCGCAACTTTGCCCTAATTTAAATCTTTTCGTATCTCCTACCGTTTAGGAGATCCCCATGGTGAGCATAGAATTTGAAACACCCTGTATACTAATTGTAGGAAAAAGGATAGAAAGATCAGTCAAAAGGAAGGAGTGTGGGGGGGTTAGCTTAGTCCTTTTTAAAAAGTACTAAAAAACTTAGAAATTAATGTTTTTTTTTTAAGTTTTTTTTAAAATGAATTTAAAAATAATTCAAGTGTCCTGTCGATGACGGGGGGCTTGAGCCAGGAAGAATACTTTTGTCAATAATTATGTTTTTTTTATTGTTTAATAATCGAGGTACGGGAATACTCATAAAATAAATGTATCCTAATCTGCTTGACTCCACCAAATCAACCTCAACCTAAACGATATCTCATAAATATTATAAATGTAGCAGCTTTCAGTTTGTGACGTGGGATCTGACAACGAATTAAATTCGAGTTGACAGTAACACGTGTTTTCTTTTATCCCTTTTTGTGATTAGAGGCTTCGAAAAGTGATGTTTATTGTGGATCATGTCGACTTTTATAGATGTCGTTGAACTAGTATCATTAGTTGATGGAATATTGATATTTTTTAAGGTTTCTTGGAAAAGTGCAACTATATGAAAAACTGTGATGTGCACTTCCGGCCACATAAAATGCGTACGCCGATTTTATATAGTATATTATGGGCCTTGCAACTCAGTAACCTTTTAGGTATTTCAAATTGACAAAAAATGTCATCGTCAGGTTTTATTGTTGTCATACGCTTATATTTAAAAATGCCTCAACTAAACGAATTCGAAAAAGTCCAAATTTTGGCAAAATTAGACCGGGTTGGTCGGTTCGAAGAGTAGCGGCCCCTTACGGGCGAAACAAGGCTACAATTGTAAGAATAAGAAGAAAGTATCAAGAAGAAGGAACTGTTCCACGAAGGCAAGACACTGGCTTGAAACAAGTGAGTACGCCTCAGCAGGATCAACAACTGATCGACCTTCTTCAAGACCACCCATTTGCGATGGCCTCAAAAGCGAAAATTGAGGCACATTTTCCTGAATCCGTAAGAACGACGCGCAGACGGATAAGCCGTTCTAGACTTAGATGTCGCGTTTCTGCCAAAGAAAATTTTACTTAGTGCGGAAAAGAAGCAAGCCAGGTTAATTTTTGCACTAGACTATTCACTGCAAGAATGAGCTTTAAGAATAAGTTTTTATTGGGAAATCAATTTAACCGTGGCGACCTAATTTTTTTGTAAAACTTTACGTTATTGCATTTGTTTTCCATGGCAACGCGGAGAGTTTATTTATTTTTGTCCACAGTGGGACACCAGAGCTTTTTTTGCACCGGGTCAAAAATTTGGGGATAGTTTACTAATTTTGATTTCGCATTCCGCGCCGCTAAAGCACATAAGTTTTTTTTACTTTCGCTTCCGTGTAACTCATGATGCGTTGCTGTAGCCCAAACTTGCCTTATCATTACCGCCGCTGTACGGTACCACCGCGTAAAAAAACCTTTAGGTCCATGTGACTGCGTGTTTATTTTTCAGACAAAAACAATAAGTTTTTCTATTTGTGGCTTGGTTTTTGCTAATGTAGTACATTATTTGCCTCTTGGTGTGCTTAAAGACTCCGAAAATAAGCAATGGATCAAGAAAAAATAAAAGAAAGCAAATTCTTAAGGTAAGACCTCGGGTTGACTATACATTTTTTGAATAAGTATTGTTGTCTTTATAAGGGTTTTTCCCTTGGTTTTTCTGAAAAGGTAATTATGCACTATACGGTTTTCTGGCATTGTTTATTTTTTATGAAAAATTCTTTATGGGTGCACCTACTAGGGTCCCTAGGGCCCCAAATCCGGCTGCGCCCTATTTTTTTTTAAAGAGAAAACAGGGTGCCTGGAGGGGGGTTGTAATGTGTTTTTTTCATTGTTTTGGGTTGGGTTAGATAAGTTTGGGTTGGACTGTGTTGGATTGAGTTGTTTTGGTGAAAAAAAATTAAAAAAAAACAACAAAAACAACGAGCGCAGGCGGATTTGGGGTCCTAGGGACCCTAGTAGGTGCCCCCATAAAGAACTTTTCATAAAAAATCAAAAATGGCAGAAAATTGTTTACTGCATAATTACCACTTGAAATAACTACAAGTGACTAGGCAACGTTGTTAGTTTAAGGAAATTTCTTCCTTTTAGATTCTTTTAAGGTGTATTCAGAGTTCCATAACTATAGCATGCATATGCTGCTGTCCTCAGTTACTATGTTTATACGCACCTAAAAGCGGTTTTATATAAGGATGGTTTTAAATAAAATCGCTTTCTTCGAGGGTTATGTCCTTCATTAAATGTCAGTTTAAAGAAAAAACAAATAAAACAACATAATTAATTAATTAATTAACAACAGATTTTTTGAAAGACTAGGGTTTAGTATTTTCTTTAGGTTAGAAGAAATGCACTAAAGTGTTTATAACGACCCTAAAATAGGCCAACACTGTCCTTAACTAAAACAACCAATTAACTCATTTCACTGTCACTCATCAAACTGACAGAAAATCTATGTTTTACTTGTCAATTTGGTTATAAAAATGGCAGCCACAGTAGGCTAAAGGGCACTGAGGCAGTAGGATTTAACTGACCTTTTAGTTGACAATGGTGTTGAATGGGCTTTTGAGTGATAAACCGCTTCCAAATAAAATCGATTTAGTGCTTAAATCGGTTTTAGTGGTGTTTATATGACAACATTTTCAAACCATCCTTATATAAAAGCGCTTTAAGAGGCCTATATAAACAAAGTAAGTGTTCTGTAAGCCACAAGCGGTATGCAGTAACAACAGCATGCATTTGTTATTGTTTATTTTCCTTGCATCTTAACTCATACCTCTTGCCTTACAGAACTCTAAATACGCCTTTATTCCTCTGGAAAAGTTATTTTATGTAGGTACCTATATATATAAGTATGTTTTTCCTTTTTTAAGGGGGGACTACTCAGTTTACTACCACTAACATATGTGGAATTAGGTACCATACAAATTAATAGTCCCACAGCCCATAACTTAAACTGTTAAGACCTTGCTGGACTTTGCATAAAGTTTATTCTTTATGTCCACTCAGATGACATTTTAAACGTATATATTCTTAAATTTGTAACTTTTTTAACAAGAAATGGACAAACATTTTGTCAAAAAAATATATTTTGTCATTAAGCCCCTCTTGATAGCATCGAAAAGTTAAATTAAGCTCCTCCCAGCTGATTTTTCAAGGATTGCTTTATAAGTATTTAAAACACATGGTCACATTATCTAATCTAAACATTTCCGCGAAATTCTGTTGAAGGACCTTAACTTAAGGGCTCAGTTAAGGGTTAAGTTTGGAGGGGTCTCTAAAAATACCCCTTAGAACATCTTGAAGAACACATACAAATTCTCAACGGTGAGGTAGTCATACATTTTCATAGGCCTGGGCTCACGGACTATAATGAAAATATTAGATAAAGAATAAAAACATTATACAAAATAATAGGCACATTTTGCTCACTTTGGCTCATTTACTTATTTCTAAGTTTTCTCTACAGTAAAGCTAGAGAAAGTCCAGTTTTTAATACCTACCTCTATGCACTTTTTAAGAGTTGAAAATAAAATTAGGACCTGAATATTTTTGTAAATTTAAGGTGTCCAAGATAAAAGACCGTGGGGTGAGGTGAGCGAAATTCCCCTCAAATTTGTTCAAGAATAAGCATACTGGCCTGAGGAAACTGTCTAGGAGGGAGGGTTCCTGAAAATACTAATAAGAAGGCTGCTCCAACTGGCAAAAAACACCTATGTGAACAGTAGAAAAGAATATGCAATGAGGAATACAATAAGCCTTGCAATAAGCAAACTAGCTGCAGTGTCAGGGATTTCCTAAATCATGCCTTATTGTAGGAAAGAAATCTATCAAGATGGAATGACACTGCTTTTCTTGTCTTCAAGGTATATATATAAAATTCAAAATTAAAATTCTTATTGTAACAATTTTAATCAGTCAGAGTATGTATGGAACTGAAAAACCGAGAAAAGTTGAGAAATTTATTCTTTGAAAAGGTCAGGAAATTTGACAAAAAAATATACAAAAACAAGGAAAATCTGGAAGCCCATCTGGAAAAAAATTGATTTAAAAACAAATTAGAATCATGAAATTTGTCAAAATAAAATTTTGCAGCTGTTTTCTTTTATACAAAATTCTTGCAAAAATTATGATAAGTTTTTTACAAATGGTTAGGAAAAACTGTGAGACATCAGAGAATCCAATTAAAGGTTTTCTGTACAAACTCTGTTATTGACCTTATGTACTGATGCCTTTCTCATTTAAATCCCTTACCCAAAATTATTACTTCTTGTGCAAACTCAAAAATAAATAATTGAAATAAAACCAAAAACTTAATATTTAATATGCTTGCACACACAGAAATACTACCTATTTATTTTTGTTGGTAGGTACCAAATGTAATGTTACATCTCTTGCTATCTTTTATGTAAACTTGTGTTTTCTGTTAGTGAATCATTTATTGTGTAAAAATTTGAAATGTGTAGCTTCTGAAAGAGATACCTACAGGCCCAAAAATCTCTATAATTTCCTAATAAAAGATCCTTCAACTAAAACTCTAATTACCAATGCCCAATGTAGTTAAAAATGCATAAGATAGGGTTGCGGCAAAGATAGGGTTGCAGAAATACTTTCTCTTTTTTGGAGTTCTGTTTTGGTTGTAAGTGAACATTTATTAAAGCACTCCTTACTAGTACTAAAAAAGCGTTGTAGCTAAATTAGACAAATGTTTACCTCTAGTTTTTTTTATTTTCAGATTTTGGAATTTAGGCAAGAAAACTACCAGAATGAACAATACAATTTTTATACATTTTAGTTATTCATAGAACAATAACAACTATATGGGTAGAATACTATAGCATTTTTGTGTCGTAGAAATATTTTTAGCAATTTTAATTAACTATATATAATAAAATTTTAAAAAATATGCTGAAAAATTACATTCTTACATATACACCTCATTCCAAATTCTCCGGTCCCATTTCAATATGGCGGTTGATAATTAAACACAGAAGCTAAATGGAACTGTCATTGTCAGTGTCAAAAAACTGGTCTGCAGCAGTTTGGAATGGAGTGTAATAAATATTTCAATGTAAAACATAATTAAATGTATTTGGTGGGCATTTCTGTTTTACGTCTCAGGACCGCGTGCCTACCGATGGTCACAAAACAGTGGAGGATTTGTGTCCACCGGTGGGCATCTGGTCCTTGGACGTAAAACTAAATGCACACATGGCTCAACTTGTTGAGGTGATTATGGCCACAACATTATAAACACCTATAGATATGCAATTAAATAAATTAATTTAAAAACTTATCTCAAAAATACTTATTAATAATCATTTAAATTAAATCTAACTTAAAAAAGAAAAGAATAACATGTTATTTTTTCCTTCTCTGGAACCGCCAATAAGTAGCTGTAGTTTCAAATATCAGGCTTCACGTGGTTAAGTTCTGAAATTTAAAAAAAAACAAAAGTATAAGTGTATGAACTGAAAAAATATTTTCTTTAGAGAAAACAACAAAATTGAAGAAAGAGCTTGATAACAAATATTTTTTTACTGATTTTGGGGAACTTGAATCCAGATATTCAAGGTGGTGACCATTTTTTAAAAATAACTAATAATACAAAATATAGGCAACTGATACATCAATTCAGGGATTTTTGGGTTCCCGTAATCCATTTATGTGATTTAAAAATTCTTAGAAGTATCTAAGGGTTCTAGTAGCAGTTTTAAAAGTAAACATTTTGCATGCATGGTTGACTAATTTCAGTTTTTTTAGTTGATTTTAAATGGTACAGGTGTACATTTTATCAATCCGATTAATGCCACTCTGATATTCTTGTAAAACTCAAAATATTTAAGATGGGACACAAACATTTTAGAAGAAACCAGATCAAATACAGACATATGATATATCAAATTGAGGGTTTTGGGATCCACTGATATCATACTTTGGATTAAAAAAAATTCTGGAGATAATAGAAGGATCAAAATTTTGGGACCCAGCCCAAACTTATATTACCTCTTAACATATATACAACTTTAGAAGACTTAAAAATATCCAAATCGATATATTTCCCTAAAACTACCTCTAAATCCTCGTCTGAATCCCTATTGTAATAATTGGAACACCAAAATTAATTTTGGAAGACCCAAAAAACCCCTAAATCAATATATCACATATCTTTTACAATAATAATTTTTTTATGTTGCCCATTCAGGCTCCTTACATTACCCCTAAAAACTGTTTAACCCCCAAAATGAATTTAGTTAACCCCAGAATTCCCAAAGTGATGTCTTTCTATCGATAGTATGTTGTTTTTACCACTTTACCCCTAAAACTCACCCTTAGGCCCCTTAAATTACCCCTAAAAATTTTTTTTTACACCAAAAATGAATTCAGTTGATCCAAAAATTTCTTAATTGAGGTCACAAGTTTTTTTGTCATTTACGATTCTTTTTGCCCTTAGGAACCTTAATTATATTATTCCCAAAAAATGTTTATTCTAAAAAATGGAATCAGTGTTTCCAAAAACCCTGAGGTTAATGTATTATAAGTGTGTACTTGATCTAGTTTCTCATCAAAATTTTGTGCTTTTAAGTCGCCGTCATCGCCATCTGGAATATTTGGGGTATAGTATATATTCTGACAAAAATGGATTTATATATAGTCCATTTTTGATGTGTTTATTTAAAAAAATGTTTACTGTTAAATCTGTTCTTAGAACCCTTATGGTGCCTATATTATTTTTTATTTTTTGGAGTTCTCCCAAAGGAGCCAGAGTTTCATCACTTGGATTTGTTAGCTTAGCTACCAAAATCCGTCAAAAAACCTTTATTATCAAGCGCTCCCTTCAAACATGGAAAAAAGCCCATTGGCATCTTGACTTATGCTTGAAATAATTCAAATTTATGTTCAACGAAAACATAACAGAGGTGTTTTTGTGTATTTGGTGAACACTTGAAAAACATTATACAATTTTAGTAGTCTAGAAATTACTTTTTAATATATTTTTTTCCATAAACAGGCTTTTTGGGGGTGACTTGAGATATGATTTATTCCAGGAGAAATTATATAAAAAAGTGGCTCAAATGACATCTTATTTAGAAGATCGTTTAAATTACTTTACAAACATGCAAGATATTAAGTTTAAATTTGTCAAGGAGCGACAAATAAACAATTTCTTGCACAAAAGTCAGGAAAAAACGTTGTTTTTAAAGTTACATTTTTCATAATAAAAAAGGGAATAAACATTTCATGATTTTTTTCTGATTGTTTTCTCAAAGATACCATCCAAATAACCCTACTTTTATTCTTTAAATTTTGGTGGTCAAACTGATCCGCTGAAAAGGTACAAACCTTTTCTTCATTCCATACCAAATTTAAAAAAAAATATCTTAAACACCAGTCATCCTAGCTTTTTAAAATTTTGACATAATTAATAGTAAAGACGTTTAAAAGACCTTTCCCTCTTTAAAAGATAAAAATTACCCTATGAAATTTCCAACAGAGCCAAAAAGTATCTGTGAGTGTTCCCCTTCAAAATTGTTCTCTGTTTTGTTCTTTGTGTATAGTTTTTCTGTTTTTCCTAATTGAATTGAAATAGATGAGGGGAGGCTCAAAATATGTCCAGAAATAGGTCCAGAAAATTTGCAATAAACAATAAGAGTTAAATTAATTTTTGATATCGGATCTAGACTATAATAAATTTTGTTTATTTAAGGAAGTTTTACGAAATATAATTGAAATGAGAAGAAAAAACTTACTTTGGTGCTGACTATAGAACCATCTTGTTTTGCTATACATTTTAGTTGGCAAAATATCCACTGCTCTGTATGTTTGGGTACAAATTGTAGACTTTTTAATTTATAGATTATTATTCTTCTCTGGGTGGTGGCACTTTAGAATCTTCTTCTTTTTCATTTTAGGTAGTTGCCTAAATATCCACTGCTCCATATGTTTTGTTATTATATACAGCTCCTAAAAGAATAATAAAAATAACAAGAAATATTCCATCTCTAAATTTTTTTTCTATATTTTGCACTTTAGGCGAGGACAACCAATATTTCTTAAAAATTTTTTTTTGAGTGGCACATGTTTAGGAACTTTTTAAAAGATTTTTGCATAATAATTTTTTCTAATCTAAGTTATAAGTTAGAGACAAAGTATCAAGCCAAAGTAAATCAAGTTTTGTAATGTGCTGTTTTATTTTCCTGTGTTATATGAGTTTCAAAATCTAAGCAGGTTCACAGTGCACGATTCAACTTTCATAGAAGTGTTCACTAACCACCAGTTATGACATACACACATAGTATTTGATCCTGTGTATTTAATTTATTTGAAAGATGAATGAGCAACTATTTATATTTTAAAGAATTTTTTCTGATTAATGTTCTCCAATTTTCAATTCACTAACCTATTTTATTCAAAAAACAAGAGAGACTAAGGGCCGGTTTCTCAAAAGCGAGTTTGTGTTAACTCAAACAACATAACCTAGTAAAAATCTTTAAAAATCAGGTTAAAATTAACTCCAGGATAACCAGGGCTTCAAGGTGAGTGTAAGTTACCTTACCTCAGGGTTAATCTAAAAAAAATATTGGCTTAAAAACAGCAAGAAAACTGGGATTTATAGCACGCGAGTTACTTTAAGTTTGTGATAATCCGCTATCAAGAAACTGGCCCTAAGAATAACTTTTTATCAGTAAAATTTTCCACAGTATTATTTCATGCTGCTCACTGAATATATTAAGGCTAAACGGTATTAGTGTAGTAAACAGTTTTCTTTAGATACCTATTTAGCACTTACCTGAGCCCCTAGGAAGTTCAAATTTATCAGTGATGAAACTTTTTTCATTTTTTTTTTAACTAAAGCGGGAACTAACCCCAAATCCTGAACTCAAACCAACCCAGCACTTTTTAGCAATTCCAGCGCTCATAAATTTTAACTCTTTAAGGACCCTAGTCAGTGCCTACATACAAGATTTTTTTCATAAAAAAAACCAAGTAAAATACTAAAAAAAAAAAAAATCATTTACTGCAGAATTACTTGCTAAAAAAGGCTACCCAACTACATATTAAAGTAACTGGGTGTAGTGTTTAAGGTTGCATTTACAAGTGCATTTATAATTGAATTTGAAACACTCCTGCTAGCTGTAACCACTGATTTAAGAACAACAGGTTAACTTAAAAAGCATGCAGATTTAAAAATCGGCTGCTGACGCTAAACGAAATAATCATATTCTATTTTAAACAGGAGCATCAACGACTAGCAAGAGTCTCTTCAACCTCTAAATGGAGCTTTACTGACCTGTTTTGTTAATACTCAAGTATCCGTGTGTTTTTGAAACTGCTGTTGGGATCTAAAATATATCCTTAGGCCTCTAAGATTTCACTAGTAAACTTGCACATAACTTATGCCGCAATAATTTAAATTAAAAAAAAAATTGAATCAAAATAAAAACAAAATAATGTGAAGTTATGGGAATGTTTCTAGGCGAATTCCTAGTAATTCCAGCGAGCCAGTAAAGTTCTCTTGGTTCTTTGATAAACTCGGGGTAATGCTCGCGCAGCGCTAGGCCATTTTCGGCGGGCGACCGCACACGCGGAGTGGTTTCATATTCGTTTTTGAAAAAATATTTTTGAAAGATAAACATAACCTCGACTGGTTTTCTGTCAGAAAACGTAAAAATACCCTTCTGCCCACTGTGGGCCTTGTTGACAAAACACCTGCAGTTGCCATGGTATCGGGGGCTTTAGGATAGTTGGGGGCTTTAGGTTAGAGGGCGCTTTGCTTATTTTGATTTCCCAATAATAAACTGTTGAATAATTAAAAAAAAAAAATCATTCAATTAGTAGTCTTAGTCAGTCTCCTTATTTTTGTGTTTACAATGTGAAAATAACTAACCTGTAATTCAAAAAGGTCAAAGTCAGTTACAATAAGCAACGAAATTAGCAAAACTTAAATTCAACAGACCTGTAGCTAATTTCTGCTGTACGCATTTTATGTGGCCGGAAGTGTAATTTTATATTTTACTGATTTGAATGTATAAGAATTTGACAGTCTAGTAATTTTTTAGCCCCACCCACCTGATGACGATAAAAAGATCTCGGCTGATTTCTTTCTTGATCTGACTTGACTGGTTTTCTTTGGTTGTTAACAATGTAATTGATAGTAATTGTCTGTTATTTCTTTTCTTCTTTTGCCAAAATTAATTAGGTAGCTGCATTATGCGTTTTTTTAGTTAGGCGGCTCATCAATAAGACAACCAAAAAAGGACACATTGTTCTTATAGTTTTTAAAATTGCATGAGTTTCTTGTGGGAATCGATCAATAATTTAGTTTCTATTTGGTGCTAATACAGGACAAAATACAGCATAAAAAAGTTATATTACAAGAAAAAGTTATACCTATAGGTAATAAAAAAAAACGAAGAAACGAAAAATTAAGTTTAATTTGTCAAACCTAATCATACAATTTTAAAATGGTGGACAAAAATCAGCTGATCAACAAGTCGAAGAAGGGGCAAAATTAGTCGAGTGTATTTTGTAACGGTGACTATTTAGTTTAATAAATTTATTAGCACATTTTGAAGCACTCCCGTAAAGCTTCGGTAGCAGCACATTGCAGAATCAAATATGCATACATTTTGCAATTATAATTTTGCTTATTAAATTACTTACCTACCGTTATCATGCTCTAATATGTCTTCACCCTTGTTCCAATCCAACTAATTTTCCAATTTTGTTGAAAAAGTATGCAGGTATCTTTCATTCACTTCCCAGAACCAATTTGTACCAACGCCAATGGTAATTATATAATATGATTATTTCTCTTTAACACATACTTTGCATAGGGGTAGATCACATGTCCTGTCATACCCTGATTAGAGTGCTCGTAAAAGGCACAAATAACCGACCGTATTTGCATAGCAAGTTCCACATTTTTTTATTTGCAAAAATTACTACATCCGTCCTACAGAGTTGTAAATAATAATAACAAGGCTCAAGTTAAGCAGAAGAACACCTGCAAATAGCTCTCTGTAACTAATTATCAAACGCACATGGGTAATTTTACGAGTCATACCTACTTACATGTTATTGGTTTGTGCGGGTTTCAAAAATTCTGCCACCAGAACCAGTAGCCTAGCCAGGGGAGGGGGTTTGGGGGTTAAAACTCTGCCCAGGAGGTCCAACCCAATCTCACAATAACTTAATCATGATCATGCAAGGGCCCCAGGGAGAGCTATAATAATAGCTCCCCCAATTTTGTGACCGTTTACTCTGGTTTTTGATTTTTGTTTGGTATGCTGTCTTAAATTTTTAAAATTTTGCCTGCGGTGGTATGACGTCATGAATTGTTACAATTGTACTTTATTTCTAAGGAGTTTTTATCACCAGCATTCAAAACGTATGATAAATGGCATTCTTAGTACACTTTCTTAATATTTTCATCCACAGCGCATTTATGATTTGGCAACAAATCTATACAGGGTGTTTCAAAAAACCGAAATCTTCATTTTTAGATTTCATTTTTTTGCGTCCTTATTCTTAAAGCTGTCAAAAAACGCTTAAAACTTTCTACAGGCACTTTTTTAGGATCTCTAGGTAGGAGAGGTCAAGCAGCACTGTCAAGTTCATTTTTTCTTATGGACACATCCTTTTTTTCTCCTGCCGTTTGGTTCCTAAAGGTTGACAGATAATATTTTGCAAGCTTAATGTGACAAGTCACCTGACGTTTTGGATTTATTGACCATCATCAACTCAAATTTAATTTTTGCTTTTACCTTACTCAAGATATTTCGGAAACCCGATTCCAGTACTTTTTTTAACATTTTAAAAATGACATTTTTATGACACTTTACCTAATATTTTTAAAATACGTTTTTTCTTTGTTTTTTAGTCTTTGAATTTGGGCTGATGATGGCAGGAGAAAAAAAGCATGTTTCCATAAGAAAAAATGAACTTGTCACACTGAAATGTCAAATCTCGAAAACGGACCTCTCAATAGGTAGATCTTAAAAACGTGCTTGTAGTAAGTTTTACGCGTTTTTTGACAACTTTAAGAATAAGGGCGCAGAAAAATAAAAACTAAAAATAAAGATTTCGGTTTTTTTCGCCTATCTCCGGAACTACCCGGAATTTGTAAACTTTTTTTTTAGTTTTGAGTAAAACGTCAAATTGCGCAACTTTGCCCTAATTTAAACCTTTTCGTATTTCCTACCGTTTAGGAGATCCCTTGGTGAGCATCGAATTTGGAACACCCTGTATATACCACCGCAACCCACTCCTTCTTGGCATCTAATCCAATCTACTTTTTTAAAAATATTTTACAAAAAACCTAAGAGATCAAAATTTTTAAAGAATTTTTTATTTTTTTTGTCAAAGTTTTTGCCTGCGGCGCTATAAAAAAATTAAATATTATTACAATTTTGTTTCATTTTAAGCATTTTAAACATTTGAAATGCGTAAAAAATAGCATTTTAGTTTTAGTTTAGCAAATGATTCTAGATGAGACTTGAAATCGGCTTTAATTAAAACCGTCCTTATATAAAACCGGTTTTAGGTGCATATAAACGTAGTAATTTATTAAAGAAACCCAAGTATTACATTAGTTCAAACGCAGTATTACACTGAAGTAAAAAAGTTTTCACTAGAAGTTTATGGTTATCACTTTGATATCAATAAGTTTTTATTCCAATAATTGTTATTATTCCTGGAAATACAGTGATTAACTAACAGTGGAATAACTGAAAAGAAAGAAAAAACAGGAGTTTTTGTACTTAGTGGAACCTAGGACAACTCCTGTTTTTTCGTTAGATTTAAAGTGCACGCAACCACTACACATTCGTTTTTTTTTTATAAGAAAGGTTCGTGGTATATCGCATTTTTTTTACAGAACAACATTATGGTCAAGCCATGATGGTAATTTAAGGCTTAAAATATTTTAGCATAATTTAAGGGGTAACGTTTTTGATGAAGCAATTTTTTACTAAGTCTGTAACAGCAATGAAAAGCAAGCTTTTGTTTTATTTTTTCAATTTTTATTTCAAGAACAACAATAAACAAATTACATAATGTAGTTTGAAAAATTCATAATGTCGACGTTGTTGTTAAAACTAATAGTGGCCTTCAACATACTGTAAAAGCTCCAAAAGGAAGACGGCTCGCTTCGTTTCGTCTTTTCGCTGAAGTACGCCAGCAAAGTGTCTACTTTTAGGTTTAGGCATCCATTTTCAGCAATATTCTTCTCTGAACACCACAAAAAATAGTCCTTATATACCTTTTCGAAAAGTTTTCTGGATTTCGCGGGCAAACGGTCCTTCTTTGCCTCTTCGGCGGCATCCAGGATTTCCCTGGGGAGACTTGGTGAACTCTGTTCTTCGATATCCTTCCTTCGATATCCATTGAAGAATTTAGAAGAAACTTGTCAAGTGACGCTCAGTTTGTTTATTTGATTTCTACGTGTTGCTAGGAGCATTATTCAATGTTTTTGTCAAATTGCTTGATTAAAAAGTGACATAAACAGACTGGCCGCCTGCTTACTGACAGTGATTTGCGTGTGGTCAAAATATTAGAGAGCTTTAGACTAATCATTTTCTTTCTCTCCTAAAAAACACGGTTGTGCATAAAACATTGTATGTATCTCGTTCTTAAATTGCGTTTATGATTAAAAGTACACTTTTAATCCCTCATTTAAAGGATAGAAGGGGCACTTTTAATCCCTCAGGGATTGAAAATAATTTTAATATTTAAGTAATGCATATGCTAATTATTTTTTTCGTTCATACATTTTAACAAATAAATAAAATTTCAATAAAATTATTGTTTAATTTGGAAAAATTTTATTTATTTGTTAAAATGTATGAACGAAAAAAATAATTAGCATATGCATTACTTAAATCTAGTTCCGTCATTCTGTCTCTTTAGAAATGCCGTGAGTTTACTATATTTGCTGATGTCGACGTTTGCGTCAGATATTATCGTGGCTTTGATCATGGAATATTGGCTCCATACAAAAGATGCCTTGAAATTCTTAGACTTCTGTAGGAAGTATGCCAGGAGCACCTTTTCATCCGTAAAATTCTCTGCATGCTGTTTAGCGCACCACTTTCGGTAATCACGAAAATGAATCAATGACACTATCAGTAATACGAGCTGTCAATCTTGAAACTAGAGCACCGTTAAGTGGTCTACTGTTAGTTTTTTGATTTTTTGTTTTTAGTTTCTCGCATTCTAAAGTGCATAAAATAGTATGTAAACCTCGTGACTAAAGTGTATTTTAATCCCTTCGGTCCTCCCTACGGTCGAGCTACAAACCTTTCGCCGCGGGATTAAAAGAGGCACTTTAGTCCCTAGGTTTATAATGTACTATTAACGACCTCAGCGTGTAAAAACTCCCCTATCGACTCGGGTCTGTCTTTAAGAGCTAGATACATATATAACTATTTTGTTTTAATCCTTGTAAATTTCCATATCATTGAATTTATAAAAACTTGTAACGTCAATTTTTAATTTCCACCAAGGATTATCCACCCTGAATGTTTACTTTGCTAGCAAACCGTGCTCAGTCCTATGTTATAAAATTTCTAATTTTACCATTAAATACCCGTATTCATAAAATAATTAAGGATTAAACGACTTACCTGCAAGGAAGTTCAATCCAAATTATACGAGATTGGTGGGGTTCCCTAAACGAGGATAAGAGTAAATCACCTTTCGGATTTAAACCGATAACTTTTAAGCGAATCATGGATTCTAATTTTTGATACCATGCTTGAGTTCTCCAGATAGAATAAACCACCAGACATATCGCATTATCGATTATTATTTCAATTTTTTCTTTTTTTTACATTTTTGGAAACAGTGAGGAAGGAGGAAATATATTTTTATACCAGACTTCTTGTCCGCTATATGATTATCCAACGTATTTATGTACGTGGCAAATACAAAAAATATACCTAAGCTCACTGCCACATCATTCTCCCAATAGAAATCAAATCTTAGTAAAATAAGACAATTTTTTAAAAATTTTTACAAAGCTTGTTAAGCCATAAAAAGCTGCCTTCATTTTAAGAATTTTTATGTGTTTCTCCTGTTCACCTTGTTGCCAAAAAAACCCCTTTTACTTTGCTTGCTTTCCATTGCAACACGCCCCCATCCCGCTTTGTATGCATCGGAGAAAATGTGAATGTTATAATTAGGCTGTAAAATAGTATGTGCTTTAACCACCACTCAAGTTCATATTTAACTAAGAACCTAACAAGCATATTTTTGTTATAGTTGTTCCTGTTAGCATTTAAGGCACGATATTTTTCTCACTCAAGGATTTTTACGTACAACAAGCCGTACTCTGTACAAACCGAGGCTAGCCTTCCTATAATTTGCGAAACCTCTTTAATTGTTTTTTTTATAATCTTTTCTTATAATCTTTTATATAATGACTGTTTTTATTTTTGTTATTCTTTTTTGTGCGATATATATCCACATCTTTTTTGCATTAAGGATAAATGCTAAAAATTGTATTTCTTGAGTCGGTCGTGTATGGTTTTTTAATTGTTAATAAAAAACCTAATCTTGTAGATAAGAGAAATAGGCCTGAAAGGGTGGAACAAAAAAGTGCAGTGGCTAGACCGAATCGTAAACATTGGAATTCAACTTTGGTTTTGAAAAGAAAATCTTCATTATTTTTGGAAGCAGTTTTTAGTAAAAGTTCTCTAATATCTTCTAGTTGAAAATGAGGTGGGCGAAAGATATTTATGTAGGTTTCTAGGATTAAAGATAAACATAAAATCCCCTGTTATCGTTCTTTCTTAAAAAATAGCTTAACAAAAACTGATCTTGACAGTTATTAACAGTTTTAACTGCTCCAACTTATAAATGTTGTATGCTTTTTGAATAAATTTTGAACTCATTTTTGGTAAATTTTGATGTTTTGGGGGTGAAAAATTGAAAAGGTTTGTCCACAAAGGGAATTTTGTAACCTTTTGTCCAACTCAAAGCTAATTTATTTTGAGTTATTTGATTCCACTCTTTAGCTCTCATATTTCCTCTCGGCGCCTTTTTTATATTTTTGCAATTTTCGCCAAAATGTTCGCTAAAAAAGAAAAGATCTGGATTTTGCGCAGTAGAAGTTTTTTTATATTTTTGCATAAAACAATATTGTGGACAATGCAAAATAACTGCGCCGATTCGGCAAGACCCAAAAGATCTTCATCAAGTGCTTCGTCTCTGCCTTTTTTGTTTAGGCCAAATTAGAGAAATCCCGCTCTAAGGCTGTCAAACCTTTTCCCAAAATGGTTTACAATTTCAAGAATTACGTATCTCTTTTTTTGCTCTGTGGATACTAGCATCCTGGATTTAATTTGGGTCCTTGAAGAATTTTGCAATATTTTCGGGAATTTTGTATTTTTCGAGGAGATTATTTTTAGTTTCCTTATCTATATATTCCCATAGAATATATATATTCATTCCTCATTGTCTTCTTTAGGTAATCCATTTGCTTTTCACGTTTTCTTTTTGTTAGATTTTTTTCTTTAAAAGCGTATTTTCACAATTCGCGCGCGCGATACCGCCTTCACTAGTCGCATGACAGCGCAAGAAGTATACTGAAGTACCTAGCAAAGATCAGGGAGGCTGCCATGGCGGTATGTTTTTCTTATCTCTAAAACTTGCGTATGACGTGCTACGAAATATCACTGGTGTATCTAATAGGATGTGCCCAATCGAAGTATAATAATATTTTCCCGAAAATTAGACACCGGTATTAAAAACAGCAGCACATTGAACATAGAAAAAACCGTATCTCGGTTGCAAAAGTGTGTCTTATATTGTGATACAACTTTCTCTAAACCTATATTTACATGATATAAGAGCTCCTCGTATCAATCCAAAGAGAAAAATAAATTAAGCAATAGTGAACTAAACACAGTCTGACCAAACAATAGACCACAAGAATCAGATGTCATCAGTCACAATTCTCTTGAAGCAGATTTGAGTAAGTGATTAGGTGGAACGGGGATTCATAGTTCATCTGTCAAGAAACGCATCAATATCCCGTCAAGCCATACATGACTGGACTTTTGAGCAAGAAATGACATTAGAACACAGGCAGTTAGTTCTTCGTGTGTGGTCTCGATTTTTCACGCTTTTTGAAAGCACAATGGTTAGGTTCATTATTCACTTATTGCTAGTTCTTGAACTGTGTTTGAACTCTTAGTTTGTTTAAATTTAATTAGGTTAAGTTTACGTAAGTACGTGATAACTTATCTCGGTTCTAAATTTTTAACTTCAAGTTATCGACAGTATCATACAAGGCATGGGTTTAGTCACGTGATTAGTATTTGGTTTTGTTATAGTGTTAGTTATAGTTTTTGTCTTAAAAATTGCTCAGTGTTCATTTCTGTCTTTGTTATAGTCATAACAATCACTAAGCAAGTGCATTTAACCTTACTTTTTTGATGCATTGTTTTATTTACTTTTATTCTTTATAATTTGTTTAAATAAAACAAATTTGGTTAAATAAACAATTTTTTATTTTGGAACCTACAAAAAGCTTAGCAACCTGTTTTTTGCTTTTAATTTGTGGTGTTTGTCTGTCCTCGTGCCAGTGTGCGCAATCGAAGAAAGTGCGTTCTGCGTTGTCGCACCGTGATTCGCAGTAGCGATACTGCTGGTTCCGGACCTTCCGAATTTTGAAGAGGTAGCTCCTAAAATACCCGTGTCCCATGAGGAATGCAATGTCGATGTGCAACGTCGGTATGAGTCTGCGTGTCTCTGTCTGTCTGTGCTTGCGTCCCATCGTGTCTGACATATGTCCAGCTGGATCGCTCCCATCCTCATCCTGTACTTCCTCACAACCAACGCCTCGACCACAGCTCTTGAGGACACATTTTTACACGACTGAAATTATCTACAGTAATATCACAGGGCACGGGAAATGAATCCAATTACCTATTAGTCCTGCGCTCCATATGTGGGTCGCAAATGTATGCTTAAATATAGGCTATTATTAAAACGGACGGGTCAGTCAATGATCGTTTGCCTACAGAGGAATGAAAAAAATATTACATTTGTTATAGTTTTTTAAATATCTAGGCCTTTAGAAACGTGTGCTAAGTAAGTTTCTATATATTTATACATAAGGATTTGTACAGGGTGAACCATAATAAAGGCTGCCCCCTCTTTTCTCTGTTATTATAAACATTACAAAAAATAGTCTTTTACAAAAGTTACACTATCGGCATCATAAAAGTGGTACACAATACTTTTTGTTGTAATATCTTAGTTTATTTTTACAAACAAAGTCACCCATTATTGTATTTTTCTTAAACTATCAAAGTATGTCATTCTGTATTTCAGTCTGACAAATAAATAAAAAATGCCTCCACAAATTTCTTTGTTTGATAAAACCCAACTCCTGGCAAAACTACAACTATGGTCAATGGTCAATTGGGGACGTGGCTAGACATTATGGACGCAGTGAAACCATGATTATAAAAATTAAAAAACGATGGGAAGAAGATCAGACAATAGAGAAAACAAGGGACTCGTTTATTGAAAGTTTTAACTTATGAACAAGATTATGACCTTATCGCTTTTATGAAAAAAAAAGGCAAAGAGATTAACCCAAACAAAAAACAGGCCAGGTTACTTTTTGCCCTTAATTACTCTCTAAAGGAACCAGAGTTTCGGCGAAAGGTAATATTTTCCGATGAAAAAGTTTTCCAGTCCTGTAGTGATAGAAAACAAATTTGGGTGTATCGTCCACCAAGAACGCGCTATGAGATCGCGCTGGAAGATTTTCGGTAAATATGTGGGGTTGGATTTCTGCTAGAGGTCATGGTGCTCTATTTCGAATCAATGGAAGGCTCACTGCACAGCTTTACGTGGACATTTTAGAGAACACTATGCTTCCAGCCATCACAGAACTTTATCAAGACCAGTTTATTTTTCAACAAGACAACTGCCCTGCTCATACGGCCAGAATTTGGTTTCGGGAGCAAAATATTGAAGTTCTTCCTTGACCTGCGAAAACCCGAGACGCCAATCCTACGGAAAATATCTGGGGTTTAATTTCAAAAAAGCTGAAAATCTTTAATATTGTGCCGGGAAATCAACATCACTTGGTTCAGTTAATAGTCTATGCTTATGAAGAATTGATTGGTGAAAATGAAAACCTTTATGAAATTTTGGCTGATTCTCTACCAAGAAGGTTAAACGGTATAATTGAGATGAATGGCGCAATGACTAGATATTAAAATTTATATACCTAATAATTTGTTTCTATTGTTTTATAATTTTCGTTACAATTGTGTTTTTTAATTTTTGTTACAGTTGTTTTATGCGTTAGCGTATTATTATAATATAAAAATTATTTTTGAAAGCAATCTTTGATGTCAATATTTTCACATTTTAGTACTAGTCTGTCACAAAATATAATCCGGTAGTTAACCATACAATTCAAAAAATACCTATGTTTATCACGTACCACTTTTATGATGCCGATAGTGTACATAACTTTTAGTAAACTATAAAATTATGTGTGTCAAAATTGTCAAATGTAATCGCATATGTCAAATTTTGACATCAGCTTTTTCATTTTAAATATAACTGCAAAATTGTGTAATATATACGTGCTAAAGTAAACACTTTTTGACATATTAAACTCATACCTATATAACTATATTGTACCTAAGGACATATTTTATTGATTTGCAAACATGCAAAACAGTTGTTTGATGTTCATTTACGTTCATAATTTTTGTAAATTGTAAACAAGGGTAATTTTTTCCTTAACCAATTGTTTTGTTGTGCTCAACCAACCTGGGTTTTTCTGAGGTTATTTGACAGATGTCTAACCTCAGCCTATTCGACGTACGCCGGTACACGAGAAGGAGCGCTCCAGTGAAAGTGCCTTTTGAACGAGCGAAAATAGCGAAATAAGGGTGAGTTGAGCTATTATGTACTTTTAAAAATACATCTTGTGCGTTGGGTGGACCAAAAGGGTGGTTTTTCAGGTTGGGTGTTTTTTTTATCTTTTTTTGATGGACTAAGTGGGTTCAACATTGATAATTTGATGAATACCGTACTTATTTTCTTTGGCACATACATATTATACCTTTTTGAAGTCCGCAAAAGAGTGTTCTATTTAAAATAAGAAAGGTAATATTTGATAGTTTTGAGATGTATAATTTTGAAGTTTACTAAAAGTTATGCTACTTTTTAAAGAGGGGGGGGGGTAACATTTATAAGGGATTACCCTGTAGGTCGATGCGTTATGTCGGAATATTCTAAAAATGACGGGAAAAGAACTCCCGGAAAAAAAATTCGAGGAAAAATGAATTGTTACATATTAAAAAATACGTAAAAATCGAAAAATATTATTTTGAGTTAGGTTGGGTGGATCTAGCATGAGTTGGGTTGGGCGAAAAAAAAACGAAACAAACCTTCCGGAAAAAAGACAGGAAAAATTGATTGTTACATATTATTATTAAAGAATTGGTGCTAGAAAGCACGGATAGTCAACCATACAATCAATTATTTTATGTTGAAAGGACATGAATATATCTCAAAAACTGTAGCTTTGAAAGATATGAACCTTATAACAAAATTGGTGAGTAACATTTACGAAAATCAAAATCTGAAAACCGTATATCAATAGCTGCTTTACTTAAGTTAAGATTTTTTTTATATATTTTAAGTTTTTTCAAATAACTCAGAAACTAAAGCTCCCACGAATTTGGACTTTATAACAAAATTTGTAGTCCATACTCATGGAAACTTAAATCTGAAAACCGTGTGTGTGTCCCAAATTTCGTTAAAACCGATTAAGGCGTTCTTGAGTTATCGTGTATACAGACAGACAACAGGCCGACAGACAAACAACTTTTTTTTTTCGTCGATTAAGGTGATTTGGTACCTTAGTAACTCATTTTTGATAAAATTAAGAAAGGTGAAAATTTCACGATTTTAATAATAGCCCTCCATACCATATTGGTGTGGTGGACTAAAAATACGTGAAAATCAATAAATATTATTTGAGGTTGAATTGAGTGGATCTACCTTGATTTAGGTTGTGTAAAAAAAAATATCCCGGAAAAAAACCCAAAAATAAACCAGAAAAAAAACGGGAAAAATTGATTGGTACTTATTTTGTTAAAGACTATTTTTTGTAAAATGCATATTAACAGAGAAAAAGGGGTGGGTCACATTTATAATGGATAACCATGTAGTTCGATGAATTATGTCTAAAAATAAGGGTGAACTGAAGAAAACCCGGGAAAAAAACTCCCGGAAAAAAACCCCAGGAAAAATTGATTTTTACATATTAAAAAATACGTAAAAAACAAAAAATATTATTTTAAGTTAGGTTGGGTGTGCCTAGCATGAGTTGGGTTGGGCGAAAAACAAACGGAAAAAACACCCCGGAAAAAAAGCAGAAAAAATTGATTGTTACATATTATTATTAAAAAATACGGGAAAATAAACAAATATTATTTTAGGTTGGGTTGAGTGGATCTAGCTTGAGTTAGGTTCAGCAAAAAAATATCTTGGAAAAAAACCGAAAAAAACGGGAAAAATTGATTGTTAATTATTTAGTTAAAGACTATCTTTTGTAAAATGCATATTAACAGAGAAAAAGGTGTGGGTCACATTTATAATGGATAACCCTGTAGGTCGATGCGTTATGTCGGAATATTATAAAAATGACGTTTAACGGAAAAAAACCCGGGAAAAAAACTCCCGGACAAAACCCCAGGAAAAATTGATTGTTACATATTAAAAAATGAGTAAAAATCGAAAAATATTATTTTGAGTTAGGTTACGGAAAAAACCACCCGGAAAAAAACCCCGGAAAAATTGATTTTTACATATTAAAAATACGTGAAAATCAAAAAAAATATATTTTGGGTTGGATTGGGTGGATCTAGCTTCAATTGCGTTAGTTCTGGGATAGTTATAATAATTTTTTCTTAACGGTTTGCTCCGGTTAAGTGGAAGTAGATACCTATCCTAAATAGAACAGACAAAATCTTATTGAATGGCATTTGGCATAATAAATCTTTTTAATTTGGTTTAGAAAGTTCTTTTACACTAATTGCCGACCTTATTATTTTATAAACTGGTACCTGCTTTGGTACGAAAAACTTACAATAGCTCTTTACAAAATTTCGAGGCTTTATTAAAGGTTCCAAGAAAGCGTATAGCCTTTCGTTGACTGATTATTTTTAACGAACCTATAATTTTCGTAGTTGACAACGTTTTTTCAAAACGTGTTTCGTTTTCAATTACGGAATAAAAGTCAATTTTAGTGACAAAAAAACGGTCTTCAGTGTCTTCTGTAAATACTTTAATGATAACTTTGGTCTGGTTATATTGTGGATAACGATATGTGTTAAGTGCAATTTAAACCAATTGGTGGTGGCATAATGATACCTTTATTGCAATATGTGAGAACCCGTCAACATTATTTTTTTATGAAAAAAAAGATATACAGCCCTGAGGCAGCCTAATGATCAAAAGTCTTATGAAGGGCAAAACTACTTTTAGTCACTAAGGGACTTAAGAGTAGGTAGTAGAGGAGCAGAGGCGACTTTTTTAAGAATCTTTTTACCAAGGGTCTTAAGTTGTAATTTTCCTGAGACAAAAAGTTTGTGGCAATATACTAAAAATCTATTCACACTCGAGATCTCTTGGCATTTTATCCATTATTTGATTTCAAACACAATTTTAAAATACCTTATTATCCCTTATTTTTCTCCAATCTTTTTGACAATAACCTCAAAATCTCAAAACGCGCAAAAAATAAAATAAACATGAAACTTCGCTCACACACCTTGGATTTGAGTTTGGATAAGACAGAAATATCTGTGATCTGATTTATACTAAGTGTTAACGTTGGTAGGTTTCAGTGGCAGTCGCAGCTTTCCCAAAAGGGGGGAGCGTGAGGTCAAAATTTTGTAAACACAAGGAAAAAGTTTTATGCAAAAGTTCCAAAATTAATGTAACTTCCGACCAAGTAGGGCGCCAAAAAACAATAACAAATTTTACTGTTTTTATGAAAACCGACGATTTTTTAAATAAATTCTCGGAGTGAGGAATCGAATTGAAATCTAGCCGCCATTTTATTTTGAAGTGACATATATATACACAACTTTTTTTATATTTTTGGATTATGTGGGATCTCCTCATTATTACTCAATTAATTTAGATTTCATTTTCCTGAAAACGTAGAAAACACATTTTTTTCTAACTTTGACAGCCGCCACCTTGGTTTCTGGGGCCAGAAAAAGGGGGATCCTCGACTGGAATTTTAGCTTTTGGTATTAGGTTTTACTATGCCAAATATAAAAATATATCCTTGTTGTAGTTCCTTTTTACGAATTTACTCCACTATTAAGGGCCATTTTAGAATTAAAAATCATATCATTATTTTCTGCTGAAATGTCATCGTCATAATACTTTTACATATTGCGGCGTCCTAACCCAAGAGTTGCATAATTAGATTTTGTAACTACTCGTAGCAGAAAGGGAAAAAAGCTTATGATAATTTTTTTCTAGACTAACACATATATGCCTCCTAATGCTTTTGCATATTGCCGCCCCCTAACATTCGCCAAGAGTTGTGTAATCAGATTTTATAACTGCTCGCAACAGAAAGGAAAATTTTCAGGCTAGAGAGTGCAAAGTTGAGGCCATTAACGTCTTATCGCATGCTCTCGCCCGAATGGCGGCCATATTTCTGCCGGATCCTATCTATAATGCATCTGGCGAGGACCCGTAAAGAGATTGCTTTCCGGAAGGTGTAGACGATATTCCCGGCTATATTCAAAAGTATAAATGTGGAACAGCTCATGAGCTTCCCGGACGATATCATCGTCGTTTCACCGAAAAATTTCTGGATATTTCTTTTAACTAGAGTACCTTTACACGGAAACAAACTAAACCATCGAACCAGGAATTTTGCCAACAAATTGTTTTAAAATCGCATAACATGTCAACCACTACACATTTTTTTGCAAAAAGGAGGTTACATTTTCAAAAGCACACGAAAAGTAGGTATTCGCATACGAGTATTTTCTGCTGCAAACTAACAGGAAGCGGATTTTCGAAACTCTTCGCAATTGTGAAGTGCATTTTTTATTATTTTATTACCGTATGTATACTGGAGACACCAGACAACACTATACCGAACACCTCTCCTTTGCGGAGAGGTGTTCATCAACTTTTATTTTATTTGGGCGGTCTGGTTCCATTCAGGGGGTCTATTCTTGAATCGAGAAAAAATATTTGCTCCCTTGGAGTAAATTCTCTAGCTACTATCCATCTCCAAATCTTCGGTTTCTTTCGAAAGTAATTGTATTGGTCTTGACTAAGAGAATTACTTTCGATCAATATCGGGAAAAAGTGAGAGAAACTGATTTAAACCGAAGATTTGGACCAATGAGATGCATAGTAGCGAGATAATTTACTCCCTGGGAGCAAATTTTCTCTCGATTCAAGAATAGACCCACAGACCAACTTCTTCTATGCGCTTTTAGTGATACAATCCATTAAAAGCTTTCTTATAATCTACAGAGCAGGCTTATACAAGCATCAAGACATCCCTAGACCATTGTACTAATACATACACTAGACTATTGTACTAATACATACAGTGTGTTTCAACGAAAACGAAACAGAGGCGTTTTCACGTGTTTAAAGTCTGGTTTTGGAAAAATCTTTGGAAACGTCGATTTTTTATTCAGGTGGCCAAATCTTTGTACCACACACCTCTTTGTACCACACAACTTTACTTCCATATTTTGAGTGATACCTTGTTTTGAAGGTCTTTTAAATGTTAAAGTTAAAGTGTTAAAGTTTTACATAAAATAAAGAATCTCTACTCTTAAAAAGTTTGACCAGAGTATTTAACGAGTATTAATTTTTTATGGGCTTTAAACCTTCGGTATGTACATCGTCTTACTCTACTCCTTCTCCATTTTTATTGACTATACTGCGTGTTGTACTATTTCTGGTGTTCAGACGGATTACCGCCAAAGAGATATTTTCTGTAGTTTTACCATTGTTTAAATTTTTCTTTCGTATAAGGGTACGATTTTGTCTTGGTTGTCATCAAGGGTTCTCGCTTACTTTTTGTAAGAGTACATATTCTTTTTTTTCTGTTAGTTACCTTAGCTCAAGAAATTTTTCGGAGTTAAATAAACATGAAAATGGGCTGAATTTTGAGTGGAAGGAACATATTGTTAAAAGTAAAACAGGGTTTGGAGCACTTTTTTGATTTTATGCAGAATAAGCTAAAATATCTTTGTAAGGCCACCAATTCAAATGAATATTTCGAGTTTTAAAAAATTTTAACTTATTCGACAAAAAGAAAGTGACTCATCTTATTTACAAAACGTGCCTTCCGTTATGGATATCAATTACCCGTTTTGAACGTCACTTCGACATTTTCTGAGCTAAAGGTTATGACAGAAATAAAAGAATCTACTCCTAAGATAATACGGCCTTCGTCTTGTGTTTCTGCCAAATTTTCTATTTTTTTGTACCTCCTTCCATAAAGGTGCAGTGCTACCGACTATGGCACTTTTGTCATTTGTCCAGACCATTTCTGCATCTTGCTGCTTCACTAATACCTTTTAGTTTTTTGTTAATTCTCTCTCAGTTCAGTTGCTACAACGGTATTCTGATATTCGTTATGCCTGGGTATGAATTTAAAATTTGAACGATTTTACTTATATGTAATTTTGTCTACAACTGGCTTATGATCTGAGTTTACGACTGCGCCAGAGTAACTTTTTACTGATTTAGTTAATTTTTTGTATCGCTTATTAATTAATATGTAGTCTATTTGATACTGCTGCAAATAGAAATTGGTTATATTTATCTCTTCGCTGCTTTTACATAGATACTCCCAAATTTATAGGGACTCTATCAAGGACTTTATACTCTCGTCCAGGTATAGCTCTTATAACTTTACCTCCTTTATCTCTCGCCTTTTCGCTTTGCCTTGGCAGTAAGAAGACCGCGTTTTGAGGGGTGTTATAGCCTTATTTGTCGTCTCGAGTTATTACCTAAACTGGAGCAAAAATGAGTGGCAAATAGCGAGCCTAAGTTTTTAATAATGTAGGAATTTTGTATTAAATATGATATGTCCTGACGGATGCTGAAAACGGAACTAAAATCTTTATTTGCTAGATATACACCTAATTTTTTTAAAAATGAAATGGTTTTTAAAATGGCCATGGCTGCAACCACAAAAGTTAAGGTTAAAAACATCTCAAAAAAAATACCTACTACATTATTGAATACTGTAAGGGATAGTGATGCGAATATAATGTAACCTTCATATCTGCTCGGAATAGTTGGAGACCGTGCTCACACTAAGCGTGGGACTAGAGGTTTTCGATCTAAATGCCAACCTCACCTTTTCGTGTTGCTCCCTGGCTAAAACAGACGAGGCTCTGGCGACCGAATATGGGCGGTATAGCCCTATGGAAAAGTGGAACTAGACCGAACAACCACTACAGGGGATAAATCTAATCGAGTGGTTAAACTAGAATCAACACTAGGAACTGCTTCATTAAGGACCTGTAAAAACTCGTAAAAGTAAATTCAATGGAGTGGTTAAAATAGAATCAAAGGGTTTACAATAAGCCAGTAATGGCTGCAGTGCAGTGACTCTGGCCAGCCATTAGGCTGGTCGGAGCCACAATCGGGAGGTTTTAGTCGGTAGGAATCCGACACTACCCTGGCTCTCCTGGTAGAGGAGAAATGACTCTGACAGGTAGTTCGGTCGTCTTATGAAAGACTTGAGACTCTTGAAAAAAAAATTATTACTTCGAATAACTGTTTGCTTATCCTTAAATTTCAAGAATAAGTGTTTTAAGTTAGTATTTAATAAACTTAAATCAATAATAACACAAAATTTGATTGAAGCAAACTTGCACTGTTAAAAAAAACATAACCAAATCTTAAGCTAAGAAATACTTATAATAAAATTTTAGGCTTTGCAACAACGAGTCTGTGCTACTAAACTTAATTAAACAATTTTCTATTAGATATGTAAAGCTTGTGCGAGTCCAAAGTGTTGTTAAATTAGCTTGTATTAAATTAGTGGGGTTAGGCCGTAGTTTAGTTTAAGTTAAGTTAGCTTAGATAGATTTGTTGGTTTAAGAGTACAATCTAGTGTAGGGACATATGTCGATAATTTCTATCCCGTGGGATTTTAAATGAAAAAGTTTTGTTACTATGTGGGATTGATAGCTCTTTAATCACATAATCAAGTGTTACCGGGTGTTTTATTCGCATATGTGTAGAAGAAGTTGATATGACGTCATCTTTCAAGATGACGGCCAAAAATCATAAGATACGACTTTTGCAACTGGGGCATGATTATACCCGATTCCATATAATTTGAGAACGAGATTTCCAAAAAAATTACCTTTAAGGTCGCCCGACCTTAAATAACCTTGAAAATCGTAAAAAACAATATTTTTGCCATTTTCTCTTCAAAAAATCTTAATAATTCGAGGTTTTGTCAGTCCAACTTCAAATGTACCTCAAGTTATTAGGAATATATGCCAAATTCAATCCTTAAAGACTGATGCAGTTTGAAGCTTTATGACCTTGAAAAATATCCCAGTAAAATTAAAACATAGCAAAAATAAGATACTAAAGGGCGCCATTCATCAACTATTAAAGCGAAGAAGACCAAATTTGGTAAGATAGAAAAAAAGGGCAAGTGCAACAATACTGTTAAAAAAAATTGAATCAGCGTTTCAATATGGCAGCTGATATATCAAAATGGCGACCTATAACCAACTTTTATTTTATCCAATTTCGTAAAAAAGCAAAAAGGACAAGGTGGCCATCTATTCTTATTGAGTTGTCGCCGCTTACTATGAAAAAAAATTTAGTTGATGCATGACTTTGATTGACATACCAAGTACAAGTAAAAAAACAGCTTTTTGTAATGTTTTTTTTCCAATTAACCACTACGCAAAAACTTTAAGCGCCGGAGATGAAATTAATATCTTAGCCATAAACAAACACTTCATTTTAAACCTCCCTACCATTTTTTTGATATGGCGTCCAAGATGTTTATGCTATACCCCGGTAAAAATGACCTATATACCTGCCGTTTTTGTTAAGTTTCGGAACTTCTACAGCGATACGGTGGTACATGAATATGTGACTATATAGCTGTTAAATCCTCATTTTTAAATTTTATTATGAATGTTAATAAACAAGTGTAGTCATGCGCTACTGGCGTAATTAAAATTTTTTTATAAACAAAAGATCAAAAGATCTTGGGTGAAAATAACGAAAATTCAAACCTGGATGGGCATCCCACAAGCAACACACAAAGAACCAAAGCAAAAAGAGAAATGATTAAACGATGTTTCGCTCTGGGTAACCAGCGTGAGCTCGTCAGTGGTTCCACTGGTCACCCTCTCCATACATTATTAAACACCATCATACACTTTGATTTCCAACTTTGCATCACTCACAAATAGGCAGTGTTCCGCACTGGTACTTATCCAAGTTACCTGATACAGATTCGTCCCGGCGTGGAGCATAATCTTATTGGAAATATTAACACGCCAGGATGAATCCGTATCAGGGAACTTGGATAAGTACCAGTGCGGAACGATGCCTATTTGTGAGTGATTCAAAGTAGGAAATCAAAGTGTATGATGGTGTTTAATGATGTATGGGGACGGTGACCAGTGGAACCACTGACGAGCTTACGCTGGTTACCCAGAGCGAAACATCGTTTAATCATTTCTTTTTTCGCTTTGGTTCTTTGTGTGTTCCTTGTAGGATGCCCATCCAGGTTTGAATTTTCGTTATGTCCACCCAAGATCTTTTGATCTTTTGTTTTTAGATTCTTTTCGGTTGATGTAACTGACTTGGAGGTTTTTTTAACTTCTTTTTTGATTTAGAATTTTTTATGCCTTTTCGACCGCCATTTTCGAAAATGGCATCTAAAACCACTGGTCCAGAATATGGTAATATATACCTAATTTCTGCTAACTCTCTTATAGAGTATTTAAATGACTGTTAGTTGACTTTTAGGTATAGGAAGTGGCAAATCATGAACTTGACGAGTAGAACAAACAAATTGTGGAGCGCACATACGGTAAAAAAGCCAATTCTTTAAGGCAACAAAAACGGCATAGATTTGACAAGAGTGCTTTGCTATTTTTTTGAAAGATCAGCAATAGTTGGCATCACTAATGAAATTTCGAGTGAGATCGTGCAGTGTTCAGAACACGGTGCGAACACCATATGTGAGGCTAGCCTTCCATTAGTGAAGGTGCCAATAGTTCTGTCACTGTCACTGACAGGCCAGGTCAAATTTCAAAATTTAGAAAAGTGGCCGGTGGCTATGCGGAACCTGAATTCCAATACTCCAATGGAACTCACTCAGTTTCTCGTGGTCTACCTTTTTTGTTATCAGATAATAGGATTTATAAAAATCTACAACCGTATCCAAAGGATTTTTCAAAATTTCAAAAATTTTTCAAAAAAGATTTTTGACTATTGTTGCCGTGTTTATTTTATTTCGGGAATGAGAGAGTCCAGCAAAAAACTGTCTGGATACGGTTGTGAGGACTTCCGTTTTCTCGTTTCCGACATTCTGCCTGGTAAAGATTGGCCCAAAAACAGCAAAACAGTGTTGTCAAATCTATGCCGTTTTTGTGGCCTTAAATTTTAAAATAGGCGAACTTGACAATGTGTTAAAATCCAAGATGGCTGATAATTTAATAAAATAGTTATTTTTTACAAAAGCCTATGGTTTATCAAAAGAGGAATTTATCAGACCGTATTTAATAAAAAGTGTGCGCACATAGAACAACAAATGCGCCGCGCCGCCGCGCCACCTACAGCCACAACAGGTTTACGAATTCTGGTTTTGAAAAATAATGGTTTGACAAATTCCGAGTTTTATTAAAAATGGGTTTTACAAATTACGAGTTTGATATTGAATGAGTTTGATGAACAATGCTTTGATTAAAAACGGGTCTTATAAATTTCCAATTTGTTCTTGAATTGGTTTGAAGAAAATAATTTTTGCACATTTTGATACACCGTGGGTGTTCTTTTTTACGCCCTTTTTATGTGCGCCACTGACGACAAAGTAAAAAGTTGCGTAAGAGCTTTTTTTCCAAGTGTACTTTTTTTTCAAATGAATGCGTTTAGTAAACCAAATTCAGTTAGGCCAAACAAACTCATTTTTACAAAATAAAGGTCTAGAGGTCCCCGGTTCAAATCATAGTCGAGGAAAACCTTTTTCCGATTTATTCCCTCACCCTTTGCCCTCTACGCCACAAATCTTTTCTGTAACATCATTTTTGTTTGACTATGCTTTTTAGATCTACTGTTTATTCCAAATTCCAAATTATTCGAAACAAAAATTTGAGTGATGATCCGATTTTAGTAATGTTGACCATTTTAAAGAGCCAATGATTTCTAAATTTAGGGATTTGCTGTTAAAATTGATATTTCCTAAAAATTTAAGACGACGGATAAACGGATAATTTTTTTCAATTTTTCACAACGTTGTGTTGGCGTTAGACAACGCGAATGTTTTTTTTGTTTGTTGGAATTAAGATGTGTTCACATGCGACTAAAAAACGTATTTTTAAACATTTTTCGAGTTTAATCGTAAAATCATTTTCAAGACTGTGATAGAACTATTCCTTTTATTTATTTTAATCATTTTCGTGTGTTAGATACGATAAATATTGTGAAATTTATCAGAATTCATAAAATTTTGAATAGATCAGCCTTTTTTATCATGGGTGTCTACATTGAGAAAAATGGTGGGCTACGAGAACTCAAATATGAGTTCTTCCAGACCCAGCCGTGTTGCCAATAGAGGACAGCCCAGACTTCTGGGCTGTGAGAACCAAGTCTAAGGGATTTCAGGGAAACACGGTTCGTGTGTTATGATGGCCCAAAATATGCATAAACACTGAATCTATTTTTTTGGTCATTTGTGCTACCAGAACTCAACATCTAGGTTGTGGTTACTCATGGTCTGGGCTAGGAGAACTCTACCTTTAGGCTATCAGAACTCAGCACCTGGGTTGTGGTAACTCATGATCTGGGCTCGGAGAACCCTGCCTTTGGGCTACCAGAACGCAGAATCTGGGTTGTGGTAACTCATGATCTGGGTTAGGAGAACCCTGCTGTCGGGCTACTAAGACCCAGCGCCTGGGTTGTGGTAACTCATGGTCTGGGTTGGGAGATCCTTACCTTTAGGCTACCAGAACTCAGCATCTGAGTTGTAGTATAGTCAGTCGGGGTAACTTTGAACCATTATGGGTAACTTTGAGCCACTTGGAAAATTCAGTTACGACACATGAAAAGAAAAACATATAATTTTCCAAGTTGCTCAAAGTTACCCACAGTGGTTCAAAGTTAACCCAAATAGCTGTAATAGTATTTTGAAAAAAAAAATTAAAGTGATTTTTATTTTTGTAAGAAACTACAAGGTTAAAATGTATCAGTCGACGAAATAAATGCGAATGCAAAGAAAAGAACTTAAAAATGTTCACTGGGAAAAATGTGTAGATGTATTTTGTACAATTGTGTAAACTTTTCACACAGATTGTTCTTAGATTTGCACCAAGAACAATTTGTGTAAAATTGTACACAATTCTATGTATAGTAACACCAAAAATGTACTTTATTACTGCACCAAGAACAATTTGTGTAAAATTGTACACAATTCTATAT
This sequence comes from Oxystoma pomonae, assembly GCA_963921995.1. NCBI lineage: Eukaryota > Metazoa > Arthropoda > Insecta > Coleoptera > Brentidae > Oxystoma > Oxystoma pomonae. The sequence continues at coordinate 69,715,125 of OY998166.1, read as the reverse complement.
ATAGTAACACCAAAAATGTACTTTATTAAAACAATTTGTTGACAATATTTACACAAAATTGTTCTTGGTGCAAATTTTTTTCTGTGTGGTTCGTGGTTTTCTAAAAAAAAAAGATTTTGTGATTTAAAAATAAAACAAAATCCAACGAAGTTTTGACTCTTAAGTCGCCCCGGCTGACTGTATATAAAGTATAATGAATAAATACAGCGCTATTCATTAAAAAAGTATAGAATTTTTGACTCTTGAAGATTAAAAGGGCATTTAAAAGGGGTCATCACTTTTTCTGACAAATTTGATATTAGAATACTAAGGCTTTGTACATTTATTTTGTTGCTTTAAATTGCTAAAATGAAACACCCTGTATTTTGTGTAATTTTTAGCTAAGCAGGCTTTATCTCTTGCCAATAATGCTGAATAACTGAAAAACCAAACGAGATTTTTAAATTCCTCTTAAATTCAAAGCACACAATAAACAAGGTGTTACGTTGAAAATAACAAAACATATGTATGCAATTCATAAATTATAAATGTTAAATTTCAGATAAGACAATAAGGTTTATAATGGATAACCCCTTACATAAAAAAACTTAAAAAAAAATCTAAAATATCGCGTTTAAAAATGTTTGACTGTGAAAAATATAAACAAAATCAAATATTTTAATATAAATATGGTGTGTTAAAAACAAAACCTAAAGGCTGAACTATAATGCTAAATCCGTAATCCGTAAATATACAGGATTCCTAAGATTTTCCTTAGGGATAGGATTTCAATAAATCAAATAGAAATGGCATAGAAAGTTCTGCGCGCACAAAAGAAACAGGTATATTGAGCAATGGTGCCAGTTTGTTATTATCTCCGGACTGCTTTCATGAGGAAAAATTGTCGCCACTCTTTCATTGTGAGCATAAATCATAGTTACAATAATAACCGTTGACAAGATGTCTGCAAATTCCGCTAGATGGCGGCCACACCATGAGATGATCGAGGAAAAACTGGGATTGACAGGCATTGCATTTTTATTTCCTTTCGAGTCGCTTCAGTTTCGTAAATTTTGTGTTTTTAAAATGCCGTATACTCGAGAAGAAAAGATTTTTATTATTAAAAACTACATAAAAAGTGACAGTGCGGACGAGGTCATTGGGCTTTTTGTTTTTGCGTTTCCAGATCGACCGGTTCCTGTGGCTCAAACTGTCTACAACATTTATCATCGTTTTGAAAGGTACGGGTGCATAAATGGTTGTAGAAAGTGTTACCACGACGGCGAAATACAAGAGCATCCCGTTCTTCCACACAGGGTGGAACGAGACGAAATGGTATGCGCTTACGTTGAGGCACATGAACCATGTTCGACGAAACCGATTGCGGAGGCACTGGATATTCCAAACAGTACTTGCCAATGGATCCTAAAAAAATACGGCTACAAGTCGTTTAAGATTGGGAAGTCGCAGAAATTGCAACCAGGTGATTATTTTCGCCGGTTAGAATATTGTGAGGTTATGAGGGATAAATGTGACAGGAACGAAAATTTCCTATCAAAAGTTTTGTTTAGTGACGAGAAGACATTTGAACTTCATAGCTCTCACAATCCACAAAATAGCCGCTATTGGTCCCGCGAAAATAAACATCTACACGCAAGTGTTAGAACGCAACATCCTCAAAAATTAAATGTTTGTATATTGTATTGTCGGGGATCACATTATTGGACCCTTTTTCATTGAAGGGAATTTGAATAGCCAAAAATATGTTGATCTTCTCCAACACCAGGTTTTACTACGGTTGAGGGAACTCAACATAAATTTGGACGAATTGTGGTTTCAGCAAGATGGCTGTTCATCCCACAATTCACGCCAGGCTACAAATTACCTTCGGCAGGTATTTGGTGATAGAATTATTTCCACGTATGGAAATATCCGATGGCCTCCTCGATCACCAGATCTTGCGCCAAATGACTTTTTCCTATGGGGTGTTTGGCACGACAAAATTTTCCAACACCCTCACTTACGGCCTACGACTATACAGGAGTTGAGGACGAAAATTTTGGAGGCGGGCAACTCTATCACCCCTGAAATGTTGGCTGCTACGCGCCAAGAGTTTTACAATAGATTGGGATATTGTGAGGCTCAAGAAGGGGACAGATTTGTACATCTAATCTAATTAAAAATTAGATGTTTTCAGGTCCAAACCACAGCTTTTTCTTCTTAAAGGAGGCGGCAGGGTCCATTATTTACGATACTGAGCGATAAACTCGTGAGGTTGTTAACATTAGAAAGAAATATCTTCGCTTTTAATTAAATTTCTTTCCATTCTGTTCTACTAGTGACATCTATCCGGAAACGGCCAAACCATGCAGCTAGCACTACCAGCCAAAAAAATCAATAAACGGCGCTGTTTTTCCTGCAGAGCTTTTTGCTTGCGATATTATTGATTTTAAATAAAGCTGGCCCTACACTACATTTGATATTTTCGAGGTGTTTTATGACATGATCTCAAAACATGTAGCGAACCAATTCTTCAAAACTAGCGGGAGGGTAAAAGCGAAAAATAAGGGGCTGCCAATATTTGTAACACCCAAAAAGGGGTGAAAAGATTTATTTTGCTTTGTTTCTTTACAAAAAACGTTTTTTTTACGAAAAACTTGAGCTCTGCCACTTTTTTTATTTTTTTCTTCAACTTTCTCGAAATTTTCGTCATACCGCAGAAAAAAATTATTTCCCCCATGGTCATACTCTACTTTTACAGAGACGGGATCAGTTTTCCTAAAACGGGGGATCTTGGTTTCGAGTGAGAAGATAAAGGGTGCCGCAGGCAAAAACTTTTCAATTAAATTAGCCGAACGCAAAAATGTTAGAAAAACAAAGCACGAAATAAAAATGGCGCCGCTTACAATTTTTTTTCAAAAATTACGTAATTTCGGGAACGCAAAGAAATAGGTCTAAAGAGTATAATTTTTAAGAAACAAATGTTAATTTTCTCGCCCTCCTCCGCTGGGAATACAGGGGCCGTGCACAAATTACGTAATGGTCATAGGGGGGAGAGGGGTTACAAAACGTTACGTAGGGGGGAGGGGGGTTTTCGACAGCATTTGCATTTGTGTGAAACTAAGAAAATTTAGAATGAAAATAAGTGAAAAGTTTTTTTTTGGGGGGGGTAGTGGTCTTGAAATCGTTATGTAATATTAGGGGAGTGGCGTGCCAAACCGTTACAAAACAAAACATTACATAGGGAGGAGGTCAAAAATTGGTAAAATCACCGTTACGTAATTTGTGCACGGCCCCACATCTGACTGTTCCTCCTTTTTGATTTCGAATCAAAGTGCAAAACCCGGGTTGGACGTTCGAAGGCGTCAACCCGTCCTCTTTGCTTGATAAAGTTTCTACGGAAATATCTCAGTCGATTTCTCCGGCCGTGTATGAACGCTTTAGGTTAGGCATTTGCATGTATCACAGTCCCCAGCCTGTAAACAGTGCGTAAGGACAATGGTTACAAAATGAAAAGCCGAAAAATATTTTTTTTACGATATCTTTCATCAGTTTGGTATTAAAGTCGAGCAAAAATAATTTTTATTCCAGTCCTAAAGGTATGAAAATGGAAAACATTAGAAAACAACAACCTGAAATGGATTTACTACGTGTAAGATGTAGTGACAACATCGCCCCATGCCCATCCTTTTCTGCCTAATGTGCTTTTCCGTTTGTCTGCGTCTTATACACGGCTGCTTGGCCCCCTAAGGATTTGCTTAGGAACCCTGTATATAGGTGTAAATTAGGCTTAGGAAAGAGTTAGCGGTAGTAAATAAATTTGTTTAAAATACAAAACAGGCTCTATACATTTCGCACACCCTACTTTCATATTACTACTACAACAAAACGTTAATATTTTTCACTCGTGAACCTGCTGCTGCACCGGCCACTAACTACATCACAACTGGAAAGAAGCTCCAACCGCTGGCAAGCCCGAATATGTGCGAAACTCGACATAGGCCAATCAACTCCTACCATTTTAGTGTCTTTTTCTCGACCTTCGCCGCCATATTGACAGAAAACTAATGGATTTTCTGTCACTTTTGAGTGAAAATGTTGGCGCACAGAAAAAAATTTGCACCAAGAACAATTTTGTGTAAATATTGTCAACAAATTGTTCTAATAAAGTACATTTTTGGTGTTACTTTATATAGAATTGTGTACAATTTTTACACAATTGTTCTTGGTGCAAAGAACAATTTGTGTAAAAATTTTACACAATTGTGCAAAATAAATCCACACATTTTTCTCAGTGAAAAGGTGGATTAAAGGACACTAAATCGGTAGGAGTGGATCGGCCTGTATGGAAAGGGTACTGGATCATGAGTTAGAAAAATTCAGGTCCTGAGTTATCGTAGCCCAGACCGTGAATTACCACAGACCTAAAAGTTCCCCAATCCCATACCTGAATTGTGGTAGCCCACGACTTGTTGAGTTCTCTCAGCTAAATTGAAATGGTTTGGGATAATCATACCGTGTGCTATAGTAACGCACGGTGTGAGTTCTGGTAGCCCCACGGTCGTGGGTTGACCCCGTCTTCTCAGTGTATGTCAAAAATCGTCCTTATTTCTTTTCTATCATGCTATTGGTAAAGGAAAGAAGCATTGCCCAACCTTAAATTTGCGGACATACTCCAGCGTAGAGTATTTCCACCAGCTCTTAAAGTCGTTGGCGTTGCGGTGGCTGGCAAATTCTTTGGTTAGAATTTTCTGTTTTCAATTTTACAGAAGCTGTGCTTTATGTGACCAAAATGGTTCAAGACTCGTCATTGTCTTACTCTGACGCGATATTGAATATTTAATAAAGGAGCCCAATAAGAATCGCCGACTTTTAAAAAGTGGGAAAAGGAACACCTCACAAAGGGAAAAGAAAGCAGTAAAATTGTAGCTCAAAAATGGGCTTTGCGTGCTGATTATGGTTTTATTCAAATAATAGCTTCTTTGTGTTTTTTAATAAGGTAAACTGATATGTACCACAACTATTTTTTTTTTAACATTAGGCCTTAATCTTAACTAAGCACGACTCGTTCTAACTAATTCTATATAACAAAAACTCTCTATTTTACGATGGAAGAAAGATTTTTAATAAACTACTGGTTACTATGATATAAACGAATTTTACAGCAATCCACCTAGCTAAAAATCTGATTTATTAATATTTTATTTACAATAAAATTTTGTAAATTTCACCTTTGTAAAAGTTTAAATTACATATTAACTATTTTACAAAAAAAAAAATTAGGAGTCTTTATATAGTCTTTTGAGTAATTTGATTTTTTTTTTATTTATGAAAGCAAAACTTATTTTGTTTTTTTCTTTTTATTTATTATATTACGATTTATCTACTTGTTTGTTCTTATTTTCTTTTTTGTATAGTCTGTTATGAATTTTTCCATTTTGATAATTTATGATTTGTTTTATTTGTCCTTTTCTTGTTTCTTTGTGGACTTTTGTATTTTTTAAATTATTATTATTTTGAAGTAATTTTATTTGTTTTTATATGACTATTGTTTAAGTTAAGATATGCTTTGTCTATGAATGTTTTTGCTGTTGACAATGAAGTATCTTTCAATTCAATTCAATTCAAGTATTTGTAGTGATTTCTGTTGTTCTTTTTGCCATAAGTGGATAAGTAAGTATATAAGTAATTGATGCTTTTGTGATTGCAAAAAGCATTGTTTTTCCGTTTGATCGGTGCGACCTACCTCAACCGCCTGTCTGGCGCATCCGCTGCTAAAATCAGCCGTTTCCTGTAAGGTCACTTATTTTCTTTTCTTAACTAACAGTTAATGTCGGTAAGGTTATCGTCAAAAATTGCTTTAATTATAAAAGTAATACTTAAAATACATACCCATTTAAAAACATAAATTTTTCACAGATAATTTTTGGTTCCAATTGGTTTAAGGTTTTTAAAAGCATAGCAGCAACTACTTAACTTTGTACAAACTGCAGTAAAATGCGCCTTCCATAAAACTATATCATCTTCAAGCCCAATGCCCAATGCCCAAAAATTAAATTAAATTTTCTTTTTCGATATGTTACTATCATACTATAGCGTAAACTCAAATTGCAGATTTTGCTATGATTGATTTGCATAAAATAGGTACCATATAACGGATTCATAAACATTTTTATTAAAACTAAACCAATCAATTAACCCTTCCAAAACTTTATTAGCTGCAGGCTCAACTTAAAGTTCATCGCCAAGTTTAACTTTATTTGAATTATCATCAACAAAAGCAATGATGCTGTAGTATACAGTTTCACGTTAAAGTAGATTTACAAAAATTAAAAAAAGTACAGGACCGAGAACAGATCTCTGGGGTACCCCCATCTCACAAAAATCAACTGAACCATTTAAGTACTATTCTATTAATACAATAATATATATTATTCTGTAATACAATACAAAGATAACAGAATATCTCAACAGATCACTCTCCCTCTCCTAGTCCCTCCACGATCTCCAAAAAAAAAAGAAAAAAATGGCTATTTTTGTAGATTTTATTGTCACAAACTCATGTTGTCTAGGAGAAAGCATAGTATGTTCCTTTAGTGAGGATACGCGCTTTCAAAATAAAACCCACAAATATTTAAAAAAACTTTATTTTTTATTACCTAGTTTATAATTACGAAACTTAATAATGGGGTTCTTGCATAATTTTTGAAAATACAATTTTTTTTTTCATTCATAACTACATGTGACGTCACATATTATTTGGCCATATATAACTATATCGATTTATTAGCGAATTATGAAAATATCTTCATTCTACTCATTGGTTATCCTTGATTTGTCATATGTCCTTCCAATAAAATACTAATAACCATTAAATTCGCCAATATATAGATTGTTTATTGTTGGTTATTCGGGTTTTTACGGTCATGGTTTTCAAACAACACTATGCTGTCAAGTTAACCAAAGGTAACCCAGCTCCGGAGCACGGTTATTTTTGTTTTAGACCAAAAGTAAAACAGCTGATTAATGGCAGTAAAATTTCCCTCTACTACTCTATTTAAATTGGTTTTCCACTAATAAATAGCTTATGAGATACTAAAAGGGCCCTTGCCCTTGTATTTTACGAAAAAAAGCTGTAATTATAATAAAGACGGATTCAGAATTCCGTGAGTTAAGCGGTATGAGATACGCCGTAAGACGCAACAAAAAGTAAGCTATAGCAAACGCATGCTGCGGTAGTGTTCCGTAAGCTGCAAGCGGTAAGAGCGACATGCGTTTGCTGTTGTTCATGTTCCTTGCGTCTTACCGCATACCTCATACCGCTTAACTTACGGAACTCCGCCTTTGCTCTTTTAATAAAGTTAGCTTGGAAAAATTTTTTTAGTTGCTGTGAAGTAAAGGTTTTAAGTAGTCTTAAGTTGGTAAAATAAGTGTAAGTTACAAGATTGCCTATTCTTTTTCTAGGGTTTTACGGGTCTCAGCGTGTTTAGTCTACCAGTCAACCGGGATATCACCCGCTTCACTTTGGGTTTTTGACACCAACCTTCCGAATTGATGATTTCAAATAAAAAAAAGGGGGTAATGTAGCGGCACAATTCAGCTCAAAACTGCTTTTAGGGTAATACATGGACTTCGATAATAATCGAATACGAATAAAAAATGGAGTATTTTTTTTTGCAGCAACTTCATTCATGGATAATAAATTAACGGTTAAGTGTCCTTATTTAAAATCAGCCATATCCTGTCGATGTCGTGTCTGTTACGTACGGATTGATTTTAACAAAAAGGTCCGCGAATTAACGTTTCAACATTGTAACAGGTCTGATTAAGAGAAAACAATAACTCTGTTTAACTTGTTAACTTTCACAATGAATACTGATTTGCATTCAATATGCAAGATAATTGCAACTGTAAGTGATGGTTTATGGTTGGAAGATCAGTAAGTAGATGATTCGAATGCGCCAAACAAGTTATTAAAGTTGGTTGGATGCAATATTTCTTGTGACAGCAGTTTCTTACAATTATTGAAATCAGTTTTGTACCTAGCGATTCTTAGCAAAATGTAGGTAATTTTTAAAAAATAGATTTCGTCGGGGGTAGGATTTTAATAAATCACACAGGAATGGCATATTGAGAAAAAGATTATCGCTAGCATTGTAAGCATAATCACCGTGCGTGTACAAGGTATGTCTGCAAATTCTTCTAGAGAGCGGCAACGGTCGGAGACCCAACCCGACCCTCGATTGTGCGCTGTAGGTGCCTTGGAATCAGTTCACTACACTGGAATTTCATTTGTATTTCCTTTCTGGGTCGCGTTACGTAAATTTGATGTTTTTAAAATGCAATATCCTCGGACACAGGGTGAAACGAGACGAAATGGTATGCGCTTACGTTGATGCACCACATAAACCATGTTCAACGTAATCGATTGCGTAGGCACTGGATATTCCCAACAGCACTTGTCAATGAATTTGAAAAAATACTTGAAGTCGCAGGAATTCCAACCAGGTTATTATTTTTGCCGGTTAGAATATTGTGAAGAATGTGTGGTTATAAGGGATAAATGTGTATTTCCTTATGATAAAAAGCGTAGCGGAAACCCCTGCGAAATTTCAAGTTGGCCGGGGTCAATGGATTAATGACAAACTCTAATGCACATGCGTCAGTTGAAAGTGCACTGAACGAAAAATGAGGTGATTCGACGTTACAAACTCGCGTAGGCTCAGATCGAGCCGTCATTATCCCATTAGCCATGTCATGGCAATCTAGATTTTGAACGTTGGCGCTACGATTTTCTAGCATCATGGACCTTCATATGCCTAATAGTTATATGCGCAAAAATAAACATCTGCACGGAAGTGTTAGAATGCAACATCCCCAAAAATTAAATGTATATGAAGGCAATTTGAATAGCCAAAAATATGTTGATCTTCTCCAACATCAGTTTTTACTACGCTCAACCATGGAACTGGAAAATTGTGGTTTCAGCAAGACGGCTGTTCATCCTACTCACAATTCACGCCAGGCTGCAAATCACCTTCCTCAGATATTTGGTGATTATTTCCGTGTATGGAAATATCCGGTGGCCTCCCCGATCACTAGACCTTGCGGCTAATGCCTTTTTCCTATGGGGTTTTTGGCACGACAACATTTTCCAACACCCCATTTACGGCCTACAATTGTGCAAGAGATAAGGGCCAAAATTTTAAAGGTGGTCAATTCTATCACCTCTATGTAGCTATTCTTGAAATCAGGGAGAAAACATTAATCTCCCTAAAACGCACAGACCCTATTGGTCGACGCCACCGATTTCCTCGAAAATGACACTAATAATATGACTAGATGAAATTTGTTTCGATTGGATTTAGTGAGAGAAATAAAAGATGCCAATTTCTATCAAAATATTATTATTGTCATTTCTGGGAGAAATTAGTGGCCTCTACTAATGAGAACCGCGAATTTGTGAGGAATTATTTTCTTTTCCCTGATCTCAAGAATAAATACACTGCAATGTTGGCGAAAGAGTTTTACGATAGATTGGGATACTGTGAAGCTCAAGAAGGGTACAGATTTAAATTTAAAAAAAAAACGATGTTTTAGTGTTTAGCCTTACCTAAGAGGCCTAATCCACAGTTTTGCTTTTTGCAGCTGGTTTCATAATAAAGAAACAGTGCAATAGAGGTCAGCTGCAAAAAAGTGAAATGGTCGGAAATGGTGGACTATAGGTAAAAGTCTTCTTCTTTCTTAGAGAAGGCAGCAGCAACAGCAAGTTTAGGTCTTGAAATCCCTGACACTGCAGCTTCTTAGCTTATTGTATCTCTTGCTGTGTGCCTTCCTAATCTAAGAGGTTTGACCACCTCGCGACGAGCAGCAGCCTCTTTATTAGGTTTCTCTGGCAGTTAGCTTCTCGATAGGGGTCGTCCTCCAGGAGGTTTTATGTTCTGCAGAAGGTTAGTGCTGGGCACTTAAATTGTAAGCATAATGTGAGCGTCTGATTCATCATCATCATCACATAGTCTGCAGGTGGATTCTATAGATTCCCATCCTGTGCAGGTGTTCTCTCAGTGCGCAGTGACCGGTTAATAGCCCCGTCACTTGTCTGATTTTTTTCCTATTCAGTTTAAGGATTTCACAGGTGAGTGGTGCTGAAATTTGGTTTACTTAGAATTTATAAAATAAAATATCTTTGTTTTCTGTTACTACTAGTGTCATTCTTCTGGAGAAGGCTAAACCAGCATTCTACGATACACGACCAAAGAAATCAATGAACAGCGTTCTTTTTCGTGCAGAGCTTTATGTTGCTTTGTCTTCTCATTCATTTTGCATATTTTCAGAAAATTTGGTATGTGTTTTACGAAGTGTTTGTTATGTCCTGTGTAGCTAACAATTACTTTTCTGAAACCCATAAATACTATTGGTCGACTCCACCGATTCCCCCGAAAATGGCACTAATAACATGAATTTCGATGAAATTTTCTTCTACTGGTTTTTAGTGAGGGAAATAAAAGATGCCAATTTCTATTAAAATATTGTCATTAGCTTAGATTAAAAAGATACAAGATACCTAACACTTACGGAGACTTTGGTTATATTAATATATGCAACAATGTTTACAGTAAACACACCAGTGGCGTACCTACTTAAATATAAATTTACACATGGATTATATTATTAAAATTTTACTATAATACGAAATCTGCAAAATAATTTAAAAAACATGCAAAAAATAATTCTGCCATTTTGAGCCATTTTGAGCTTTGGAAGCTTACTATAATTTTATAGAAAAGAAATTTATTACAAAATTTGTATATGACTTATAGCAATTTCAATTTTCAACACAATAAAATTATGCCAAACATTAAAACAAAGAAACATAGTTCATAGCACCTGGAATATGGAAGAAAAAAAATATGACCCACTAGCAAAAAATTATGTTATTGTCTTTGTTATTTTTTGTTATTTTTTCTGGTCATTCGCGGAAACTTACTTATACTGACTTCTTCAGTACACAATAAAGTCAATAATACTTAGGGTATATAGAGACATCTAGGACAGACAAAAAGATTTAAATATCAATTCGAAGGGCAAGCGTAGATCACAACGGCGGCAGTATAAATCAACCTTAATATTCTGATAAGAGATAGGAATTCAATATTCTTACAAACCTGAACACATGTGAATTAACTTTTATTGTTATTTGCAAGTTGGTTTAAGGACTTTACCTACCTTTATTTTATAGTCTTTATAAAAAAAACTTTATAAAAACGTTCGAAAATATCTCATTTGACGCATTGGGAATTAACTGCTTTATCAAAAAAAAACGTGTTTTTTGATATTTTAATCTCAGGATACTAATTTAAGTATATTTCATAAACTTTTTTTTTATTTTCTGTGTACCTACCGGCATGTACCGCCACTCACTGATTTCACTTGCTCTACCTTTCTTTTCAACACATTGGATGATTTGTTCCAAAATATCTCTCTTATTGGTAAAAAAAAAACACTATAAACGTTTGTTGACAAAATGTGGTTTTAAAACGACTTATAAACTGCTTAAAACATCCTGAAATTTTAAAATAAATAACACGAAAACGCTCATGTCAATAAAAATATCATCCGACCGTCTGCGCTTTGCCGACTTTCCCCACCCACAAGCCAAGCACGACCTAAAGTGATTGAGACAGAATTCTCTGTCCCTATTAAATTAAAAGGAAAGAAAAATAATCGATATTTCTCACCTTTGTTTTCTTGTGATTTTATTTGTAGATAAACAGTGGTTATTATTTGCCAAGGAGTTTTCGTTGGACCAGATATCTTGTCTCTTTTTAATCTAATGTCATTAGTGTCATTTGTGGGAGAAATCAGCGGCATTCTGATCTGAAGAATAGTTACAAAGATATCGAAATAAGTAGCGAACCAATTCTTCACAACTAGCGGAAGAGTAAAAGTGAAAAATAAAAGGGGTCTCCAATATTTGCAATACCCCAAAAGTGGGGAAAAGCTCTTTATTGGCTCCGTTTCGTTACAGAAAGCAATTTTTTTACGAAAAAAAATTAAGCTTTGCCAGTTTTTTTTCTTAATTTTTTTTCTTCAACTTTCTCGATATTTTCCTTGGTCATACTCTAATATTTTTCGAACAATTCGAGGAAGAAATATTTTCTCCCAGTACGATATTGGATGGACACAGGATAACTTTTCCTAAATGAGAGCGGGGGGGGTAAAGGAAACAGGGCAAAATAGCGTCGAACGCAAAAATTAAGTTAAATAAATTTTTATTGAAAAAAATCTTTTACAGTGAGATTTACTAAGATCTAAAATAGTACCCCCACAGGTCTAAATATTTACACCTGTGAAGGGGAACTAAATTTAAAATTTAAAAAAAAAAAAACACTTATCCATACAGAAAAGACACAAAGTTATTGAATATTTTGTATTGTCATTGCAAAATAACACTGAAAAACTGCTTTTTTTCTCAAAATACACGATATTTCAGAAGAAAATGCCCTAAAACTAATTTTTTTGAAAGGTTTAAAAATGACAAATGGCGAATACGCAAAAAATTTGGCACATAATAGCTTCATTATTTGTGTTTGAGGTTATAAAGTTGGTGATTTTTTAGACCACCTGAGTGGTTAAAATTTATAACCCCCAGAAAGGATTGTTTTGTGGCAATTGGTAATAAGTTCGTTCATAATTTCCCTACGTAACCGTTTTCACAAGGATTAATTTACCTTATTTAATATCCCAAGTTGTTCATTAATCAATAAAACACCTCCAATTTTGTCCAGAAAAACGCCATATTTTGAACCCATTTTCAGGACAAAAAATATATTTATGAGGGCACTACGATGCAAAACAAACATAAGTGAAAGTCACTAATTATGCACGAAAAATATACCAAACAAAAAAACCCAAAACAACTATACATACAGTCAAGAAAAGTTTCCTTACTCAATGCCCACTCATTTTAAAATTATAGCTTTCATCAGTAGAGGTTGGTGCAAGCCAAGGTGCAAGCAGAGGTAAAAGATCCCAACTCGCTGTTTGTGATTGAACGCAGCGCTAATATTTTTAAACTGACATTTCGACAGTGACAGAATGATGAACAAAATTTGCATTTAAGTTTTTTAATACATTTCATAAATAAAAACACCTTTTAAATAAATACAAAATTAATCTACTCCTTATTTTATTATTACCCATCTAAATCTCTGTGTGACATCAGGTATTAATTGGAAAAATTAATTAACAAGGGTAAGTTTTAATTAGAGTGACATATAACCCTAATTTTAATTTGTTCTACACAGTGTTTACTATTTAAACCCCGCGTGGGTTTAAATTTTTTAATTTTCTTTTTTCCTAAATTAAAACTTTCTTCTTAAATCCAACTAAAGATAGTGTGAAGATGATTATTCAATAAACAAATTTATTAAAATTCTTTTTATAAATCAAATTATGTCCAAAACTCAAGGATCCTTGGTTTAAAGTGCTTAAAACCAGAAATTTCACTTAAACTTAGCACCGTTCTAAAATAGACTAAACCCTTTTAGTAAGTCCCACCGTTAAAGAACAAGCTTATATTAAATGCACTCAAAAGTAGAAAATAATTTTTTATCTTTCTTATACCATAATAAAAGCGATGGGTGTAAATTAAAAATTTTAACTTTAGGTATCGCACATCGGTCACATTGACGATTCACCTAAGAAACAGTTGTATTACTCTATAACCTAAGCACATTTTCAAAGGCTTAGCAAGCACGGGAATCTCACCCGTTCTCAGCTTCTTTAGATGAAAGCATTATGTTTATTATTCGAATAGAAGGAGAATTTACTTCTTCTTTTTTAGCTGTCTCTCTGTCACCGTAAAGTTAAAATTTTTAATTTGCGCTCATCGCTTTTATTATATTATAAGGAAGATAAAACATTATTTTCTACTTCTGATTTAATTTTTAGATTTGTACCTTAAATCGTCCATTTTGAATCCGCCATACTGAAATTTTCAAATCTGATTAAAAATTTATATCCCCTTCCCGAAAAACACCTGTATGCCAATTTTGATTTATATCGAACAAACTAAATCTTTTCCCCCTCCACTTCCCTCGTTAGAGTGTCTGCCTAATAATACCATATTATTGTATTGTCTCCGAAACTATAAACGCATACCAAATTTGAACACACACCCTTCATTTTTAGATTTGTACCCTTAATCGTCCATTTTGAATCCACCATATTGAAATTTTCAAATGTGATCAAAAATTCATATTCCCCCTGCTTAAAAATTCCTGTATGCCAATTTTGAGTGAAATCGAACAAACGAAATCTTTTTTCCCTTCTACTTCCCTCGTTAGAGGGAGGTGGGTGCCTGAGAATACCATATTATTGTTTTTCACCGGAACTGTACACACCAAATCTAAACACAATTGGATAAGTCAGTTAAAATTGGTTAGCAAAACATGACCGAAAACCGTCCATCAAAAGCCCCCGTATATCAATTTTGGTTGAAATCGGACAAACTTAGGTGCTTTCCCCCTCCAGGGGTGAGGGTTGATAATAATGACATATTATTGTAGTATCACCGGAACTATAATTTTGAAGGCAACGGATGTGTATAAGATAGTTAAAATTGGTTAGCAAAAGATGACCAAAAATCTTCATCATGAATCCGACATATTGAATTTTTAAAATCTGATTAGAAATTCGTTATCTCCATCCTCAAGTGCCCCAGTACACCAAATTTCACGAAATCAGGCGTATACTTCAACTTTACCCCCCCCCCTTCGATTAGGGGGAGCTGTCAATTTCATCACACTATATTCTTGTGTTGTCACCGTAACTACTTAAGCATGCCAAATTTGAAGCCGATCGGATGTCAGGATGTTGCTCAAAATTAAGTTGCAAGATTCCACCCGAACAAACATATCTAGTTCGTTACATAGATACATTACGAGTTATAAAAGCTTGTAAAAAATAGGTAATTTCGGGAACAAAATAGCACCACAGGTTGAAATCTTCATCAGTAGACTCAGGAATGATGAGGCTTTAAACGTCAAATTTAACTTTTCCCCCAGTGGCGCACACAAAAAATTTGCAGGTAGCTACTTTTTAAAAAACTAATGCATAAATTTTAAAACTTTAAAACGGACAAATACATCGAAAAGCACAGCCAACCAAAAATTATGCTTTTTTTTACTTGACTGAATTAGGCTTATCAAACGCACTCATTTGAAAAATTTGTAACTTTCCTATTTCTTACCCGATTTTAACGAGCTGTACATTAGTAAAGTAAAGAAGAAAGTGCCTTTCGAAATATATTTTTACTTTTACAACAGTTGTGCACACAAAAAATATGCAGGGGGGTCAAAAATACCTATTCTTTATAAGTGTCCGCGATCTTGGATTTTTACGAAATAGCAATTCTGACCTCAGATTCCAAAATATTGAAGTCCTAGCTTTTTAAAATGACCAAAATTTTTGTAATCCGACAGGTAGTTTTTAAGTAATAGACAACCAAAAAAGTCCCGTTTCTTTATCTCACCATATATATAGGTTGGTTTAAAAAATTTTAGATTCTTTTGAATCTCCATTAACTTTTAAGTTTTTACCTGATTCTTGAAAATATAATATAGACCTTTGGGAAAAGTAAAGAAACATAATTTTTGGCACAAATGTAAATAGGTTTATTCGAAAAAAATTTACGTTGATCCAAAGTACCCCTTTACTCATAAACCCAGTTCTATAAATATCTATAAATGTGGGACTCCTTTCTTTTCTGATAACTTTTTTGTTTTTACACAATGTAATCACACAATCACTCTTTCTCTCTCTCTCTTTTTTTTGGAGCACCCAGACCAACTAAGTAAACAGAGTGTAACAACGAAAATGAAACAGAGGCGTTTTTGAGTATTTAGAAAACGATTAAAAAAAACCATAAAGATTTAAATTTTTCATCAAAGACATTTTATGGACATTTTTGTAGGAGTTAGTTTCATCAGCAAAATTTAAATAAGGAAAAGTTTGAAGGATTTTCAAATGCTCTTAGAAAAGTTTTAAAATATTATAAAGGACCCCGCTCACTTAGCGTTGCCACTGGCTTTCGATTGGAATAAGCTGGGCGTTTGATATGTTGTACGTCTGTTCTCCCTTATCAACGTTTAAATATATACCTATAATATATAGTGTCTGTTGAATGTACTACTCATATTTTTTGTGGTTTTTAGCGTAGATATATAATAGCTTTTGTATTATTAACAATAAGTCTCAAATAATACAGTTTCTTTAAATAACGGAATGCTCTCTTGGACTTGACATCTATGTTGAACATGTTTTTTTTCTATGTGCCCATCACTAATATATTGTATATCTGTTCTCCCTCATCAACGTTTAAATGGACCTCTTTTTGATCAGACCCACAGTTTCAGAGATATAGGCGTTGAAAGTTGGAAGTTTCAGATTTTAGGGATTTTTTAATACAATCAGTTTTTTCCTATTTTGTTGTATTCGAGTACCTAACTTGCTACTTCCAGTAAACCAGTTTTTAGGCAGATAACTAGGCTACATTGTAATTTTGTACAATCGATTTAAATCAGGAAATATAAGATATTCTATTCTATTCTACTCTATTAAATGCAGTTGAAAAATTGACATATTTCATTTACGCCACTCTCAGTGGCGGCACAAACTTGAAAAACGTAAAAAACGTTTTTTTCAAAATGCAATTTTTGGTAAAATCCTTGATTAAAAAAGAACAAACGGTGAAATATCATTTATTTTTTGAAATGTTATAAACAAATCTTCAAAGAAATTAAAGATGGGTAAGCCACATATGTCTAAGCTCATTACATTTTGTGAAAAACCCCTGTGAACCTGGAAAATTCTCGGATTATTGTCCCCATTTCCACTATGTATATGATTTTGACAGAAGTGGTACCGCTAAGTGCTCTGAGTATCTCCAAAACTTTTTTTTCCGACGATCACTTTTGTCAAAATCGGCTATGCCTTCTGGTCTCTATCATGACATACATATACATATAGTAGAAATGGGGACAATAACCCGAGCATTTTTCAGGTTCACGAGCGTTTTTCACAAAGTTTGATGAGCTTATAAATATGTAGCTTATCTTTTTTTTCTCTGAAGATTTTTCTATAACACTTAACGAAAAGTTGCATTTTGAAAAAAAAGTTTTTTACGTTTTTCAAGTTTATTTTAACTTTTTCAACTTCATTAAATACTTTGGTGTACTGGAAGTAGCAAGTTAGCTACAAAATAGGCAAAAAAGTGATTTTACTGAAAAATTCCTAAAATCTGAAACCTCCAACTTTCAACACCTATATCTCTGAAACCGTGGGTCGGATAAAAAAGAGGTCCATTTAAACGTTTATGAGGGAGAACAGATATACAATATATTAGTGATGGGCACATCGAAAAAAACATCCATGTTGAACAGCGATGTCAACATCGAAACTCAACATCGATGGCGAAAAAACATCGGAATAAAAACATCGATGTTTTTTTCTGCTTTTCCAAGAGAGCATTCCGTTATTTAAAGAAACTGTATTATTTGAGACTTACTGTTACTTATACTTATAATAAGCAAATATTCGGTACATGATACAAAAGCTATTATATTTCTACGCTAAAAACCACAAAAAATATGAGTAGTACATGCAACACCTATTGGCGTCAAAGCCGACTGACATCTCAAAAATAGTTAAAAACATGTTAAAAACATCGATGTTGAACAAAAAATATCGATGTTCTTGAAACATCGATGTTTTGTGCCCATCACTACAACATATCAAACACCCAGCCCATTCCGACCAAAAGCCACTGGCAATGCTAAGTGAGCGGGGTCCTTTAGCGATTTATTTTCGAGATATTTATTTTTAAAGTCGCATGGACCAATGCAACAGTTTTTTTTTACGAAATTAAAATATTCTTTTTGAAATATTCCGGGACACGTTGATTCTGTTTTCGTTAATAGTACATTTTGGGCCAATTCAAGCAAATGTAATTTTATTAAAAAAAAACGCTTTAACAATCTACTGGTTTTTCTTAAAAATCTTGAAATAACTCCAAATCATAAAACCACTATAACACTTTTTCTTGGTATGTAAAAAAGCCGAAATAAACAAATAGTTTTGGACCTAAAGCAAATAATATTTTTTCAATTATTGTATTTTTCGTCCCGTCCAACCCAAAAGAAAAGCTTTACTGGTTCATGGTTTACAATAATTTTTAACATAAATGGTAACAACATGCTTTCTCCTTTAATTCCAATGCCTTTTGTTTAGTTTATAAAAGCCATGATAAAAGCATTTTTCTAAAAAATTGAAATATATAAACGTAACAATTTTCTAAAATTAAGTTTTGGTTTTTCATGTCCCGTCCAACCCAAAGTTTAAAGGTTCACCCTATAAGCTCTGGTTACAACTTATTGTTTTAAACTATTTTATTGCATAATCTATGGTTTTAGGAAATTACTTATTAGAAAATATAGTCGTAATTTTATTCATATGGAAGTTACAGCTGGTTTTTCTAGTAATGGGTTACTTTTTTGTCCCGTCCGACCGCTTGAAATGGCCGTTTTATCTTTTCGTTTTTCTTCTGAGATATATTTCTACGAGGGGGAAAATTTACCTGCTCAATTAGCTACTTAAGTTGATAATGAAAATATCGAAAAATAATTGTTGCTTTTTTAAATTTCAACACTTTTGTAAGGCATTTTAAAGACCCTAAAAAAGGTTATCATTTAAATATATAGCCAAAAGGTGTCTCTTGAATATCAAATTGACATTTTTTTTTTAGAAATCGTACTCCAAATACTAAATTTTTAAGAGATGAAGTAGATTTGACAAATATTTTTTAAGTTAAAAAAAACTCCAAAGAATTAATTAATTGTCAAAAATAAAGAAGTAAAAACGCTCAAGAGCCGTTTAATTAAAATTATAAAAGTCAAACTGGAGATTAAAGAATTACTCTGTTGTTGGGGGCTAAACGGAGATATATTTCATTTCACGGTAGATTAATATTGAATAAGTTATGGCTTAGTCGAAAGGGTGAGATTTCCCAGAGGATAAAAGGGCTGTTCCTGTCCAGAAACTGATGCCTTTTCTGGAGAAAACGCCGTATGTGTAAAAATTAATAATATTGTTGTCGTTTGCACCAATTGTTAAAGATGTGTGAGGGGATGTTTAGCTTAATTTAAACAGGTCACAGTGTATCCCACTGTTATATATTTTAAAATGACAAATAAATAAAAAGATAGGAAATCATGTTTTCCTACGACGACACACGAAAGTAACCAAATCTGCACTCTATAACGCCTCAAAATTTTATATTTCACACGCATATCAATTTTCTTTTCGCCTCTAGAGACGAAAATGCATTCGTCTCTAGAAAATGAATGACAGCAAACCATTCAAACAATGTAGGGATCTAGCAGACTATGATTTGTAGAAGCGTCGGAAATAGACCGAAACCATTTTCGTCCCTAGAGAAGAAAATACTTTCTTCTCTTGAGATCAAATCAAAATTAAATCCTAAAGTGGTCGTAGGAAAAATAGCGTACACAACTCGATAGAAAGTAACTTTCTTACACTCGCGTGTTGTTTCACTCGGCTAGCGCCTCGTTCACAACATTCACGCCCGTGTGAAATATGTCACTTTCTTCTCTCGTTATGTAATATACTATTTGAGCGTTATTCCTAGTGGTCATCATGAAAAAAATTAACTGTTTTAACATATCTTTGTGAAATGGACTAAAAAATGTAAAATAATTTCTCCCAGCCCTATAAGTGTATAAGGCTAAGTTTAAATAACATGCTTTTTTGCCTAATATTTTATATTTTATTGTCCATTTTAAAAACGTGGTATATACTATACTAATGAGCTTCAGGCTACTGCGAACATAGGGGGAATCAAGTCCAATTTACTCTCCGTGACGTACGACCGAGGTGGATTCGAAGCACGCTGCAGTGTTATCTTTTGGAAATTTATTTTGTTTTATTTCTGCCTTGCTCGAGAAACAGATTGGTAAGTTCTTAAGTGAAATAATGCATTTTTAAAACTAAAAATGGATGTCTACGAAGTTGCCGAAAAAGTGCAGATGGTCAAATGGTACTATCAAGGCAGACCATTGAGACTTATTCAAGAACTTTTTTTGGAGAATTTTGTAAATCGCCCAGAACCTAGTTTATCAACAATTTATAGGTTTTTGCAGAATTTTGAAAAGTTTGGTTGTGTAGCGCCAAGAAACCATAAAAAACCCACTGTTTTGAATGACCAGCAGGAAGTACGAGATGTGATGATTAGCGCAGCAGTGGAGAAAAATCAGTTGATACGTCTTCGGCCACTGTCTTACGTGTTCTCAAAAATAATGGCTATCATTCTTACAACGCGTCAAAAACGCATCAAATTTTTCCGGAGGAAAACTATCGTATGGAATTTTGCGAGACAATGATGGAAAGGGCTAATCGTGATGAAAACTTTCTGAGATCTATTCTTTTTACAGATGAAAGTACTTTTCCATTATTGAATCGTCATAACCCAACACACGTTCGATATTGGTCGAGGGAAAAAATGTATTTTGACGTAAGAACACAGTATCCCCAAAAACTAAATGTTTGGGGGGGTATTGTAGGGGAACACGTAATTGGGCCATTTTTTATTAACGGCAATTTGAATGGTCCTAGATACTTGGATCTACTGCAGCAGCATATTATTCCAACTACTAGGCAGTTGTTAGGTGTAAGATTTGGTGAAACATGGTTTCAACAAGATGGTTGTCTCGCTTACAATGTTGGCCTTATTAGGGAATATCTTGATAATGTATTTCCTAATCGGGTTATAAGTACATGGGGAACTATTTTATGGCCAGCTCGATCACCCGATCTTGCTCCTAATGACTTCTATTTGTGGAGTTATATCAAAAAGTTTACGGGCATGAAAGGGCTAATAATTTGGAAGAACTTCGGATTAAAATTGAAGAAGCTTTTCAAACTATCACCCCTAACACGCTTGGGAACGTTAGAAGGGGTTTTTATAATTTGCTCTAATTTTTTTTTGACTGGGAAAATCTTTTTGGTTTTTAGAATGTATTATCTTATTTTGAGAACTTGCTTTTATTTTGTTTCTCCTTTATCGTTGTCAGTGATAAATCTGAGCAGTTGACAATAAAACGCTCTTATTTATCAGTGACAAAAAATAAGAAAATTACGTTATAAAAATTTGCGTATTTATTGACCAAATTCCGGTTTCATGGACTACGCTCCACACAGCACCGTGGTTAGAGGCGTACTAAATACTAAACGCAAGTCACGCAAGTGGTGATCGCAAGCCTGAGTATTGGTTGCTTCACTGATAGGTGTGCGGTGTCCCTGCATGTACGTACACTGGCAAATTGGACTTCTTGGATTTTTTTTATTTGACTACATAATTTTTAATCTCTATCTTAAAATTATTTAAATTTTTTTTTGCATATACGGTTTTTTGGAGGGCTGATAGATTAGGGCCTTAGAACGAATTGAGTTATTTCGCGTGTAACAAGTAGATAATAAATATGTAAATAAAAGAAGTTATAGAAGTCCGAGATAAAGCTGTTTAGATTTTGTTTATCGGTCTTCCTTACTCGAGAAGTATCCCTCGACTCGTAATTATTATTTTTTTCAAACGACCGGAAAATAGGCAGTTTCCGTACGATTTTTTGTACGGAAAGTTCTACATTTCAAAGCATGTTCCTTCGAAATATTTCCACTCTCAAGAGAGGACCTTTTTGTTCAATTTTCCGGTCCCTTGATCCTTTTTCGGTCCCATTTTTGGCCAGGTTGGCCATGACTTCTTGTTGACAGTTTTTAGTTTTTGTTTTTTTTTGGCAGTTTTTGACACTTCTAGAAAAGCTCTTTTAAATTTGTTTGAAAAGTTTTAGTTACAAAAATGGACTCAGATCTAGAAAATGAGTTGAATACGGAGGAAATAATAGAAGCTGCTTCAAGAGTCACGTCGATTGCTGCCTGAAAAATCTACAGAGCGCTACACTTTGATGCGGTTATAAACTGGTGCGAATTAAAAAATGTTAAATATATTTTTTGTAAAAATCGAATACATCAAGGTTTGTGGAATCTATACTCTACAAATAAATAAAGTATAAACCTAGAAATCTGCCTTTCATGAGTTGCTTTTCTATTCTGCTCAATAAGTTGTCCATGGTCGGCCATAACTGGTCTTCAGTCATAACTAAATTAGCTGTGTGAGGCTAATAGGCACTTCTAACCACATAAGTTTACTTGCTTAAAAAAAAACCGGCCTATTGCTTGAGGGGAGAGGGGCGGTTTAATAGGTGTTGAGTTAGTGTATACGAAACATAAATACTTATTTTTAAAAACAAGTCTCATCTAGTCTCATTTGCAGATTTTTTTCAGAATTAACCCTTAAATGCGCCGCAGGAAAATATTTGAAAATATTAATAAGAATGAAATATGTGAGCAGGACATAAAAATCGGAATCTGCGAAAATGTACCAGTTAGTGAAAGAACACAGTTTAAAATAAAATGTTGGCAGCAACTCTACCCCCAATTGGAGTTTATACTACGCCGCCTTATATTAGGGCTCAGTAAAAATCACTTGCTTGGTTTAATAAAAGTGGCTTGTTGCGCAAAACAAAGCCAAGTAAAATTTAAGAAAAGTAGATATCTTGTCCGTGAAAAATAAATAAAGAGAATGGTTCGTGGCATGGGACGCACATTTTGCTTTTCAATTCGTTACGACCAAGCCTCCAAGATCTAATGGATGGTGTAGAAACCTACAGACCTGTTTCATCCTAGTTAGGAATCATCAGCGAATTTAAAACTTTCGTCGTCAAATAACGCGGGATGTTGGTATGGCTATATGTAGCGCGCCGCCTGTCGGAATAAAGTGCAAAGTAAAATGTTAAAGGGCGCAAATATCAATAAGGATGAAATATGCGAGCAGGACATAAAAAGCGGAACCTGCGAAAATTTACCGGTTACTGAAAGAAGACCGTTCAAAATACAACGTTCGCAGCAACTCCACCTCCACCACTACGTCGCCTTATATTAGGGCTCAGCAAAAATCCCTCCAGAGGAGTCTTGTTGCGCAAAACAAAGCCAAGTAAAATTGAAAAAAAGTAGATTTCTTGTCCGTGAAAAATAAATAAAAAGAATGGTTCGTGGCATCGGACCCACATTTTGCTTTTCAATTCATTACGACCAGGGTACCGATTGTGGAAGTCATAGGAAGTGATCGTTCGCCTGAGAGAAGAAAAGTAGTTTCAATCAATAAACGCGCTTAAAAGCAGTGACGAGGCGATCGAATAATCACCAAACTATTATGGGCACGCCCAGAGCTGCCTCGAACAACAAGCGGATATTAAAAAAAACTTCCACATTGTAATTTAATCGTACAAAATATTTAGTTTTAATAAAAAGATAAATTTATTCTTATTTAGCTGATACACAGGATGATCGTGCGAATGTTCACATTTATCTTAAGACATTTTTAAGAGGTAAAAGATATATATTTATTAATTAGCTAAATTTGTGATGGTGGTGTGAGGGGGGATCTACGAAGGACATGTAGATTGAAAGACGATTGAAGCTTGAATGGGTTTTATTTAGCCAAAAATGTTGGGATGTCAAATACAGTTTGAATATAGCACTGATGGTCACGTGACTATGTAAAAGTGTGATAATTTTGGTTTTCAGTTAAAGTCACATGATATTTTAATTTTAAGCTTACTTCACAAAATTAAACTAAAAATATTAGTTTAGAACAATCAAATTTACTTTAAAGTAATTGACACAATATATAAATGTTATAGTATACTAGAATATTTTTATGTATATAGGGTATATTAAAAAGAATACCAACCGAAACTTTCAAATGAAACACCCAGTATATTATTGCATTTTTGCATTCTGTTCTGAAATTCTAAGCATTTTTATATAACGTACCCTATGTCGAT
Source organism: Oxystoma pomonae (assembly GCA_963921995.1). Taxonomy (NCBI): domain Eukaryota; kingdom Metazoa; phylum Arthropoda; class Insecta; order Coleoptera; family Brentidae; genus Oxystoma; species Oxystoma pomonae. The sequence continues at coordinate 69,691,168 of OY998166.1, read as the reverse complement.
CTTCAATTGTTTTCGAGATATTAACAGTTGAATACTGTCATACTCTGGGTCTTCTATTTGAAATTTGATGTTGAATACTGATACGTAATATCAAACTCGTAAAAAGCATAGTTTATTCCTTGGCCAACTATTCGCCTAGTATCTTGACAACCATATAAGGGTAAATTTAGATGCATTTTGAATTTTTTAATTTTTCCATTTATGTCCGCGTTTTCTGGAAAATCGACCACCGTGCGTCGTTCGAATGAATTTTGTGCGATTGATCACTTCTCAGGGTATGATCGTTCTATTACGCCCAGAATGGAGCTCCAGCAGGCCTCCAAGATCTAATGGATAGTCTAGAAACCTTCAGGACTGTTTCATCCTTGTTAGAAAACATCAGGATAATATAGGGCTATACCTGATATATATTAAGCAACCACACCCAGCGAATTTAACTTTCACGTTATCATTCTGGTAAATTTGTTTTTAAAAAAATATGACCGATTAAAACTGGCGGAAAATCGTATATTTAAAAAAATTGTAACTTTTTTATTCTTTATCCGATTTTGATGGAAAAAATTTTGGAATACCTCATTTGTAATAAATTTTATGAAAAAAAAAATAAGAAAAATAAATAATTTTCTTTAAAAGAACTAAAAAATCTGAAAAAATATAAAACCAAAAAAAGTTTTTTAAGTTTTTTGTGAAAATTATTGATTTAACAAAAAAGAAGTTGATATAAAAAAGATAGCCTTTTTAATTCTGAGTTCAAATTGGGTTCAATCATTGAATTCGGTTAATTAGTTTTTGAGTTATGTTAAAATAACTGGTGAAAAATAGGCTAAATTTGGGATTCATGATATTACTTAAAAATACAAAAACTTTTTGCAGATAACGTAAATTTGTTGAATAGGTTTAGTACATTAAGTTAAAACCCCTTGTATATGTATATGCTGATTTCGAAATGGTGGAAAGGTGTATTTTTTAAGTACTTATATCTTTGTTATTTTTTATTCAATTTTGATAAAACAAAGTTTGGGTTACTCGGTGTGTAATATTTTTATGATGAAAAAATAAAAAAGTTATAATTCTTACGCAAAAATATAAAAAAAAACAAAAAAAATGTTTTTTATTTTTTTTGTCTAGTATTGGTCTACGGACAATCGGTTCATTAGTTTTTAAGTTATGTTAAAATAACGAGTAAGAAGTGGGGGTTTATGGGCTGATTAATCATAATATCAAAAAAATGGAAAACATTTGGAAAGTAATACAAATTTGTAAAACCGTAATCAGGTTTTATACAACAAATATGAAGATTTCAATATGGCGGAACGGCATTTAAAAAAAAATATTTAAGTATTTTAAAATTAAGTTTTACCAACAATATTTGTTTATAAGAAATTAATAAAAAACGAAAATTAAAAATAGGTTGTATTTCAGAAATATTAAAACAAATTTAAACTTTCCAAACACAAACAGGCTCTCTGTACAGGTTGAGATACTATACTCCATTATTTACAGCGGCGTCTCCAATTTTAAATAACCCTCATTGCTCAAATTTAGAACGAGAGGCGGTATTTTTTAAAAATCTCAACCGGCGATATTTATTTATTATGTTCCAGTAATACTCAAAAAGAAACAATAAAAAAGCACAAACCAGTTCGCTTTGGATCACCCTGTTTAAACCTGAGAAGCTATCTTCACTGTTGAAATCCTGGTCAAAAACAAAATGAAAATGTTGTACTTACTGGCGCTTATATCTAATTTTTTAACTTTTTTTACCTTTTTTTATTTCTTAAAGAATGTTCAGAAGCAGTGCTTGTTTTATCTTTGTCTTTCTTCTGACATATTAGGCAGACACAAATTAATTTCTCCAGACATGGCTCTTTTCCAAGTTTAGAAAAAATAATGAAAAATCACCTGATTATTGCGTAACTCTACGCATGCCTCTAATTCGCCACGCGGGACGTCAATTAAGATTATAGCCTATGTGGTAAATAATTTTGTGTGTGCACTAAAAAGTAGAAAATAATTTTTAACATTCTGATATATATCATAATAATAAAAGCGATGGGCGCATTATAGGAAGTTTGGCCATGGTGACTCGATAAATTTATGTTATTGATTATATTATGATTGTTGGCAAGAATCTGAATTCATTATAAAGCAGAGAAATGGTCTGAAAATCCAACCCAAGCTACCCTAACATTTCTCTGATAGACATTGTTAGTTTTAATTTGCGCCCATCGCTTTTAATAATTGTGATATCAGAATGATCAAAATTATTTTCTACTTTTTAATGCACTTTTTATTTTATAAAAGCTTGTTTTTGAAAAGGTTTTTTTTTGTACAATTATTTTTTAATTGTTAGATTTGTTCCCGAAAGCATCTATTTTGAATCCGCCATATTGAAATTTCCAAATCTGATTAAAAATTCATAATCTCCTTCCCTAAAAACCCTTGCATGCCAATTTTAATTAAAATCGACGAAACTAAATCTTTTTCCCCCCCCCCACTTTCCTCGTCAAGATGGCTACTCGATTCCATATAACTTGAGGACGAGGATTCCAAACAATTTACTTTTAAGGTCATCCGACATTAAATAACCTTGAAAATCGCAAAAAACAAGATTTTTGCCATTCTCTCTTCAAAAAATTTTAATAATTTCACGATTTGTCAGACCAACTTCAAATGTACCTCAAACTATTAGGCATGTATGTCAAATTCCTTGAAAAATACCCCAGAAAATTAACAAATTGCAAAAACAACATGCTACAGGGCGCTATTCATCAACTATTCAAGCGAAGAGAACCAAATTTGGCAACAAAGATAAGAAAGTCAAGTACAACAATTTTGTTAAAAAAAATTTTGTTCAGCTATGACGTGTTTCAATAAGGCGGCTGATATATCAAAATGGCGACTTATAACCAAATTTTATTTTATCTAATTTCGTAAAAAAGTAAAAATGACAAGGTGGCCATCAATTCTTGTTGACTTATCTCCGCTATCAAAAAAAGGTTTAGTTGATGCATAACCCGATTGACCTTGAAAATACCATGTAAAATTGAAAAGCCCGCTTTTTGTAGCGTTTTTTTTCCAATTTACCACTACGCAAAAAATTTAAGTACCGGAGATGAAATTAACATCTTAGTCATAAAAAAACCACTTAATTTTAAACCTCCCTAACATTTTTTTCGACCTGGCGTTCGAGATGCTGGTGTAACAAAACGTTAAGTTATGGAGATTTTTTTAAAGAGAAAATGGCAAAAGTCGTGTTTTTTGCGATTTTCAAGATTATTTGCCTTTATTGGTCGGATGACCTCAAAAGTGATTTCCTTGGAATTCTCGTCCTGGAGTTATATGATATCGCGTATAATCACGCACCGGTTGCAAAAATTGTATTTTTTATGATTTTTCGATCGCCATTTTGGAAAATGGCATCTAAAACACCTGGTCCAAAATATGGTGATGTATATCTAACTTCTGTTAACTGTTTTATAGGTAATTTAAATGACTTTGTTGGCTAGACAAGTGAAGTAAAATTCACAGTTAGGAAACTAAAAAAAAGGCATATAGGTCATTTTTACCGGGGTATAGCATAAACATCTGGGACGCCAGATAAAAAAAAATGGTAGACAGGTTTAAAATTAAGTGATTGTTTGTGGCCAATAAGTTAATTTCATCTCCGTCACTTAAAGTTTTTGCGTAGTTGTAAATTGTAAAAAAAACACTACAAAAAGCTGGTTTTCAAGGTCATGCATCAACATTTTTTTTTCATATTAAGCAGAGATAATTCAACAAGAATTGATGGCCACCTTGTTATTTTTACTTTTTTACGTAATTGGATAAAATAAATTGTGGTTATAGGTCTCTATTTTGAGATATCAGCCGCCATATTGAAACGCGTCATAGCTGAACAAAATTTTTTTTAACAAAATTGTTGGACTTGACCTTCTTATCTTTGTTACCCAATTTGGTTCTTTTGGCTTTAATAATTAATGAATAGCTCCCTTTAGTATGTTATTTTTACAATTTGTTAATTTTGCTGGGGTATTTTTCAAGGTCATGAAGCTTCAAACTGCATTAAACTCTAAGGACCTAATTTGGCATACATGCCTACTAGTTTGAGGTACATTGCAGGTTCGTCTGACAAAACGTGGAAATATAAAGATTTTTTTAAGAGAATATGGCAAAAATCTAATTTTTTGCGATTTTCATAGTGATTTAAGGTCGGATGACCTTAAAAGTAAATTTTTTGGAATCCTTGACCTCGAAATCGAGTATAATCATTCCTCGATTGCGAAAGTTGTATTTTTTATAATTTTTGGCCGCCACCTTGAAAGATGTGGTCATATCAACCCCTTCTACAGGGATGCGAACAAAACACCCGGTAACATTTGATTGTGTGACTAAAGAGCTATCAATCCCACATAGTCACAAAACTCCTTCATAAAAAATCCCACGGATAGAAATTATCGACATATGCCCCTACATAGTGGCGGTCCCAGCCATTTGAAAAGGGGGGGGGACGGTTTCGATACGAAAAAAAATAGAATAAAAGCATAGCTTTTATGAGGAACATATCAATATATGCAAACAATACTTGGTAACTAAAAGCGAGGATACGGTCTCAAAACTAGGGGGGGGGGTACTCAGATTTGAAGTCGTTTATTTCATACATTTTTTATTTTAAAAAATGGTTAAGAAAATTTTTGAGAAAAATTACATTAAAACTGTAATTTTTGAGTCGAAATAAACTAAAATCGTAAATATCAACGGTATTATAGCGCCGCGGGCGAAAATTTTTAAGAAATTGCTCTAAAAAATGCGTTTTTTGATTTGAAATTATACTAAAATTGTAAATATATCAATGGTTTCAACGCGCAGCAGGTGAAAATTTTTAAGGAAATGACACTACAAATGCCATTTTTAACACAAAATTAAACTAATACCGTAAATATCAAAGCTGTTATAGCGCCGCAATTTATGCCCTACTTTTGATTTTCTAAATGTTTTCGTAAAAAAATTAAAGCCAGGATAGGGGGGAGGGTTAATTACCCCCCTATAAAAAACATAGATAACAAACAAACCACAAACAAAACCTAATAGCTAAATACTTTTTTTTGAAGTCTAAAAAGCTTTTTGTTAAAACATTACCTTTTATGTCGCATATCTCAAACATAAGATGCCCATCTCAAAAAAAAATATTTTCAGTTTTTTGGGCAATGACTCGCTCAATGTCAATTTTAATCTGTCGGTTGATATGCAGCAACGCTAAGACTTATATTTTCAATCTTCTGAGGCATGAGAAGCTTCTTGCTGACGAAGCATTACTTACTAGCAAACATCCAAGAATGTTCTAATCAACGGAAAAATATTGCCACACTTCTTCATTGCCTCGAAAACATTATCAGGTATGTTTTGATTTAAACTTTTGCCTACTTCTGACCACTATTGTTTCCAAATACTGACTTCTCCCAATAAAAGTTCAAGAATTTGTGTTTTGGATTATTAAAACAGTTTATAGTATTTAGAAACGACTTTAGTTAATTTTGCCTTGATTTTGGCTTTATGTTAAACTTGGTATGAATATGTTCAGGTCTAAAATACTTTTTATGTTCAAATTCATTTTGTCTAAAACTTGTTTATAAATACAAACTTTATAATACTGTTCTCTATTTTCAATGGTTTTCGCGGTAAGTTCGTCATGCGTTTGTATATTCTTGGTCTGACGGATTGAAGGTCAAACTGTCCCAAAATATAGTGGAGGAATTCTAGAATGTGTTTAAAGGAACTTTCTGTAATTTCTTGTTTTTTCTTCTTCAGGGTTATTACCACCAGCATCTTTGTTGTGGTTGTCTACTTTTTTCTGAAGCAAAGGGGGGGGGGCGATCGCTTATCGGCATACAGTTAGCACGATTTGCACACGAACCCCCCTTTTGGCCCGATTTGTCCATAGACTATTATAGCCATGCCGACGGTCTTCTTTCAGTAATTCGTACTATTCGCAGGTTCAGCTTTTTATTTCCTGCTCGCATATTTCATTCTTATTGATATTTGCATCCTTTAAACTTTTTGCTTTTCACTTTATTCCGACAAGCGGCGCGCTGCATATAGCCATGCCAACATCCCGCGTTGTTTGACGACGAAAGTTGTTTAAATTCGCTGGGTGTGGTTCCTTAGGTTATGCTTCATACGCCAGGTACAGTCTTATTTTATCCTGATGATTCCTAACACGGATGAAACAGATCTGTAGGTTTCTAGACTATCCATTAGATCTTGGAGGCCTGGTCGTAATTAATTGAAAAGCCAAATGTGTATCCGATGCCACTATCCTTTCTTTTTATTTATTTTTCACGGACAAGAAGTCTACTTTTCTTAAAGATATATATATTTTTTTGAAAAACCACGGAATTATATAAATTCATTATATAAATTCAATAAAAATGGTCTATTAAAAAGAAATTAATGATTTTTTGGACATTATTATTTTAATTCAAGATGGCGGACTCTAAAAATTGAGCTTGATATCTATGTAGGTATATAAAATCCGTAGCAGGCATTTTCGAAAATGATTCGGGAGAATATGAACATGTTTACACAACTTTTTCTGACTCTTCTATGTGTACTTTTCTTTTCTGGGACTCCAGCACAGGGATAGGAGTATAGTATTAGAAAGTTACTACTTATAGTTGCCAATACGTTTCAAACGCTAAATACAAGTAGGTCAGTGGAGTACGCAAAATAGAATTGGAAAACCATTTTATTCTTGCTTTTTGGAAAAAATTAAATCTTAAAAGGCTTGACACCAAAACCCCGCCACCTGCGTACGTTACTGCTACCGAAAAGTAGTTGATAAATTATAAAAAAATACACAAATAATAAATGTTAAGAAAATTTTTAATTTTTTTCACACAGTGTGGTCGATGCGAGGGTAAAACTACCAGACTAAATTAGATATTTACATTTATTTTTAAAGAAACATTTACATTACTATAAAATTATGTATTTTTGATAACAAGTAAGTTTTAAAAGCAGGGCCATTACTTTGCCAGTTTATCGTATTCGTATTCGAACGGAAGTCTTCTGTCTTCATCTTATTTACGGAAAAAAATAAAGACATCCGAATCAATCCGATCGTATGTAAATGATAGAATCCCGCCGCGGTCTGGGTATGTAAAAAGAGTAATTAAATAATTACAAATAAATACACCAATTTTTTACTTGTGAGGTTTGAAACGAAAAAACCAGTTAACTTTTATGAGCAATGAGTAATATTATAAAAACATTTTTTTTTCACTAAAATGTCGAACTTTGTGAAAATGTGTGAAGCTGACGAAAAAAACTAAAATTTCATAATAAAAAATATCATGTCTTATTTTACCCTCCCCCCTCTCATTTTTAAATTTCTTTAAAATAACAAAATGAAAGCAAACTTTACAAAATTTGCTTTATGTTTTTTAAATAAGTATAACATTATTGTCTAAAAAAATTAGCCTAATTGATTTAGTACGTTTTTTAAATAATTTACAGTCGCTGTACAAAATATTACAAGAAGGACTAAACCCCCCGGGTTTCTCAACCAGCCCCTACTAAAATGGTAAGAAACCGCATTAAAAAACAAAACATTATGAAGGACTACTCGGACTCTCTCTTCCCTCCCTTAAATTAGTATCCGGACTAGCTCTTGGGGGCGGTGCATATGGGCTAAATCTATGCTGTGCTAAAGGTCTAGCTAGAGGGGAGACCGGCGAAGGTACTTGCTGAGAGTTCAGCTGAGAACAGCTAGCTGCTGCGGCGGCTGCAAGCTGGTGCTGGTGTTGCGCAGCTAGAAGGGATGAACCTAAGGAACCTAGGCATGCCCACTGATTCCACAGCATGCTGGGATTCACTGAGGAACTTTGGGAGGAGGCTGCGCCGTAAAAGCCACCTGAAATAAAAGTGAAGCTGATAAAGAGGCCCTCTTTTCAAAGGAAAATATTGCAAACCTGGTGAGGAGCTAAACAAATATCCGCAAAACAGTCAATTTTACAGTTCTTTTTATTTTCTGCCTGATCTTCAGAATTTTTTTATCCAAAAAATAACTTTACATCTACGTGTGTGATGATCATGTAAGGGAGGCGTCTATATAACTGAGGCATCCATAGACTTTAAAAAACAGAGACAAAGCAAAATATGTTGGTGGGCAATTTGGTTGTAACATTAAACTTACAATATATGTGGTAAATGTCGGTAAAATGCATAAATGTGACCCAATTATCTGGATAATGGATTTTTTAAGGGAACCAAATGTTTTTTCTAACCTTATAAGGATCATTTTAGGTAAAAAAATTTTATTGTAATTTTATGTGGAAATGAAATGAAAATATCTCGAAAACTGTAGCTTTGAAAGATTTGAACCTGATAACAAAATTTTTGGGTAATATTTACGAAAACCAAAATCTGAAAACCGCAAATCAATAGCTGCTCTACTTCTAAAGTTATGATTTTTTGAATATATTTTAACTTTTTTTCAAATAACTCTGAAACTGAAGCTCCCACGAGTTTGAACTTTATAAGAAAATTTATAGTCCATATTCATGGAAACTTAAATCTGAAAACCGTATAGCGCTGCTTGCTTTTGTTCCAAAGTTACAATTTTTTTAAATATTTTATCCACTTTTCCCCCCTTCAACCCCCTACCACCCTACCCAAAAGTTAATCAGTTCATGGTTAGCCGATAGGGGATTTTTCTACCAAATATCGTTAAAATCGATTAAGGCGTTCTTGAGTTATCGTGTATTCAGAGAGACAATAGACCGACAGACAACTTCATTTTGTTGTAGATTAAGGTGTTTTGGAACCTTAGTAACTCATGTTTTTATAAAATTAAGAAAAGTCAAAATTTTGGGAACCCACAAAAAGCCGAATTTACGAAAACCGAAACACAATTAATCAGAAAATAAAGCGTCCGAAACGAAATATGAACGAAAGTAAAACAACCAGAAAATAATGGATACGAATATAATTTTATAGATTTTTAATTTACTCGATTCTTAAAAGACACGAATATATTTTAACCGATTATAATTTTCCCGAACCTTAATATATCAGAAATACAAAAGTATCGAAAATAATTTTCTAGAAACGAAAAGCAGCTGAACTACAAATTGATAGAAAATAATATGCCACAATCCATCCGAATCGCTATTCTCTAGAACGCCGCGCCGCAGGCCCTGGATTGCGGCGTTGACAAATTTCTCTATTTGGAAGATGATACGGGAATTTTTTTTATTAAACGATTTTATTTAACTTCACAGTTTCTAGCTGTCTATCTGTCTATCAAATCTTTCGATTCATTTTTGACACACTTTCCGTGAAGCCATTTTAATGAAATTTGGGACAGTAATGGAGGTCCGATGACAATACAATATTATGAAAAAATTTGGAGGTAGGGGGTGGTTGAGGAATGTAAAGCTGGAAAATTAATACAATATCACAAATTACTTCGACTCTTCCCTGCGGTAAGCCTGGCAACGTAGCAATTGAATTCGTGGCTATCGGTTCAAATAATTTTCGGACAGATTGGGGTTCTTGAATTTTGTGGTTCAGCAATATTATGTTTCTATTACAATATTTTGTTTAAAAATATTTTCTGACATTTTCTGTTTCTATAAAAATATTTATCGTTTAAAGGACCCCGCACTCGATACACAGGGCTTATGGAGAATCTTTGCCTCGGTCGAATTTAACAAAATTTTAATATGTTATAGACGACAACAAGCTGATAAAAAAATATTAAGGGTAAAAAAAAGTTCTATGTACAGTTTTTCAGATATTAGGTGTCAAATTTCGAAAAAAGGCCAAAATGCTGTATGTTTTACGCATTATAACTCTGACGTATTGGCCAAGGAAATGTTAATTTTTACAAAAATGATTTGACAGAAGGTCATATTTAAACCTAGTTATGCTGTCATTTTTGACAGTTCATCAGGTAATGTATAGGGGGAGGTCAAAAAGTAACATTTTTTTATGTTTGCACTACTACCGAATTTTGCAAATAGCAGATTATATTTGGACAAAAACTAATAGTTTTGGTTAATACTTGAAGAAAAATATAAGTTTAATTTTTTGGTAGCCCTTAGTATTATTGTTATTAATTTTTGTCTCCTAGGTCAATTTTCTTACAAACAAAAATTGACCTTGCCTCCTTTCGACAGTCTCAAATTCAACTTGTGAGGAATAAAAGTTGATTTGTAAATTATTTATCATTTATTAGGTCACAACAAACGATCTTAACAGAAAAAACAAAATCGGTTACTTTTGGTTCGCTCACGGGGTCTACTAAAAAAAAATAAAAAAGTTGCATTTGCTCTAAAATGGTTTTTCAATTATTTTTGGATTACGGCTCGGTCAAATTCGACATAACTTTGCCAGAATAGTGTCAAGACTTGGTACTACCCCAATACAAAAACACAGATTTTTTCTATATCTGGTTTTAAAAATATCAATTTTTATCTTTTAACCTTTTGCTTACGTTGAATTTATCATTTTGAATATTAATAATTAAAAATATTGAAAATGGCCGCCTTTGCTGATTAAAAAAGGTAATAAATGACTAGCAGAACCCTGTTTTATTGGGGATACCTATGTCGATTAAAATGAAAGACACATATCAAATTAAGTCAGATAATATATTAAATCAAAGTATTTTTACGTCCATATACTAAATGCCAAAAATATGCCAATTAGTATTTTTTATTCCTTCTGAGATTAAATAAAGTACCCTGTATATTTTGACATTTCTGACATCTGAATTCGATTCTGTTCTTAATATTTGTATTATTAATATTCAAAATGGCGAAACTGAAATGAACGTAAAGGATTACTAAACTGGGCGTTGCCATTATAATAAGCGTATTAAGCGCGTTGTTCAGATATGCTAAAGGTTAAAAGATAAAAATTGATATTTTTAAAACCAGACATAGAAATAATCTGTATTTTTGTGTTGGTGTAGTACCAAGTCTTGACACTATTCTGGCAAAGTTATGTCGAATTTGACCCAGCCGTTATCCAAAAATAATTGAAAAACCATTTTAGAGAAAATGCAACTTTTTTTTAATTTTTTTTGTTGAGTAGACCCCGTGAGTGAACCAAAAGTAACCGATTTTGTTTTCTTCTGTTAAGATCCTTTGTTGTGACCTAATAAATGATAAATAATTTACAAATCAACTTTTATTCCTTACAAATTGAATTTGAGACTGACGAAAGGAGGCAAGGTCAATTTTTTTTGTAAGAAAATTGACCTAGCAGACAAAAATTAATAACAATAATACTAAGGGCTACCAAAAAATTAAACTTATTTTTTTCTTTAAGTATTAACCAAAACTATTAGTTTTTGTCAAAATATAATCTGCTATTTGCAAAATTCGGTAGTAGTGCAAACATAAAAAATGTTACTTTTTGACCACCCTGTACATTACCTGATGAACTGTCAAAAATGACAGCATAACTAGGTTTGCATATGACCTTCTGTCAAATACTTTAGAGTTATAATGCGTAAAACATACAGCATTTTGGCCATTTTTGGAAATTTGACCCCTAATATCTCAAAAACTGTACAAAGAACTTTTTTTTTAACCTTAATATTTTTTTATCGGCTTGTTGTCCTCTACAACGTACTAATATTAAACGTACTTATATTAAATTCCACCGAGGCAAAAATTCTCCCTAAGCCCTGTGTAATCGGGTGCGGGGTCCTTTAATTCTATGCATATAATTTCTAGCGATTTGATTTTCCCGTCATTTCATTTTCGAGACCAATTATTTTCTTTTCTTTTAAATTCTGATAAATCATGTTTCTGCCAAATTTGGTTTCGGGTTTTTTATAGGGACCCATATTGGTATGATGGACTAAAAAAATGTCATAGGTAATAAGGACTTTTTGGACCATTCAAAGTAGTAGCAAAAATAACAAATTTTGTGGTTATAGTAATTAATGAATAAAATAACAACTCTAAGTTTTAGAACAGATTTTGGGCCGTCTAAAAATAAAAATAACGTCGCAGTCAAGTGACAACTTTTATTTGATTGGGGATGACCACAGAATAAAGAGCCCCAACCTCATTCTGATGGACAAAGGCATGTTCTTTCTGGCTTTTAATTTAGAGACTTGGACAAAAGAAGACTGTTTGTTTGTTATTTTAAATTCCATAAAAAAACGTAGAATAAAAAACTCACCCTCTTAAGTTTTTACTTATTTTTTTAGGGTTTAAAGAAGTACTGGCAAAAAACCATTTTTCTCTGTAAAAATGAAAAATATTTAAGAATGTTGAAGAAAGAAAGCAGTATTAAAAATATTGATAGAAAGTTTGACTAAGACAATTACTTTGGATCAATATCGGGCAAAAGTGAGAGAAACCGATTTAAACCGAAGATTTGGACCAATGAGATGCATAGTAGCGAGAGAATTTGACTCACTGGGAGCAGAATTTCTATCATTTGAGGAATAGGGGCCCTGGACAAATTTAAAGGTGTTATCACTGGTGTTATATTGGTTAATGAACAACTTGGGATATTAAATTAGGGAAATTAATCAATCTTAGGGCCGGTTTCTGAATAACGACTCGTTAACTCGAGCAACATAACCATGTAAAAATCTTTAAAAAGCGTAACTCCAGGGTAATCGGAGCTTCAAGGAGAAGGAAAGTTACCCTAACTCAGGGTTAACCTAAAAAAATATTGCCTTAAAGCACCAAAAAACTGAGATTTATAGCCCAACTTAATTTAACTCTCTGTTAACCCGCTATTGAGTAAACGGCCCTTGAAAAGGTTTTTTTCAGAAATTATAAACGAACTGAGTAGCAATCGCCACAAACCGAATCTTTTTGTGGGCTGTTAATTTGTTAAAAAAATCACAAACTTTATAATCTCAAATACAGCTATTCTGCGCCAAATTTTTGACGTATTCACCATTTTCCATTTTTAAACCTTTCAAAAAGTATTAGTTTTAGATGATATATTTTGAGGAATAAAGAGGTTTTTCGTTAGTTTTTTTGCTATAACAATACAAAATAATCAATAAATTCCATTTTTAAACCTTTCAAAAAGTATTAGTTTTAGATGATATATTTTGAGGAATAAAGAGGTTTTTCGTTAGTTTTTTTGCTATAACAATACAAAATAATCAATAAACTCGAAAATTTCTGTATGAGTAAGTGTTTTCGGAAAGTCGGTTTTAAAATTTAGTACCCCCACGTCTAAATATTTTGGACTGTGGGGGAGGGGGTACTATTTAAGGTCTGAGTAAATCCCACTGATAGTGTTTATTATTTTTAAAAAGCTTATTTTTTAGGGATTCAGAATATTTAGACAATGACGTAAAATACAGAGGGCTCAATTTAAGAAAGGTAAGTAAACCGCTTGAACTAAAATGATCCTATATAAGTTTTAAAAAAAAACCTATAGTTCCCTCAAAACACCCATTGTTTCAGACTTTTGGGACACACTGTATATGGCAATGAAAGTTTTTCGACAACGTTGCCATTTCTTTAACCCGCACATCTTTTTTAAATGACTGCTTCGTTTCTGGTTTTTTTTTTTAATATGATACAGTTATAATTATTAATTAATAGGAACTTATCGGTACATAAAGTCGGCATAGCCTGACTCGGCACTATTTCTGACAGTTCCGCAAGAAGGTTAAAATGTCTCTGACATTTTTTTCATGTAAACATGTCATCTAAACATACTCATATTGTGCCATTTTTAAAGTTAACAAATTAAAGTTAATGTCATCATTTATTAAAGGAGGCACAAACATTATGAAAGTCGACATTATTTTGATATTAAAGATGACATATTTGGACAAAAACAATGTCAGAATCCTTTTAAACTTCGTGCGTAATTAGGGACTTATCGGTACCTAAAGTCGACATAGCCTGACTTAATAAAGACGGCACTATTTTTGACAATTCCGCACGAAGTTTAAAAGGATTCTGACATTGTTTTTGTGTAAATATGTTATCTTTGCTATCAAAATAATGTCGAATTTCATAACGTTTGTGCCTGCCTTTAATAAAGGACGACATTAACTTTAATTTGTCAATTTTAAGAATGGCACAATATGAGCATGTTTAGATGACATGTTTATATGACAAAAATGTCAAAAAGTTTTCAACCTTGATGCGGAATTGTCAGAAATTGTGCCGAGTCAGGCTATGCCGACTTTATGTACCGATAAGTCCTTATTGTCAAAAATAGTGCCGTCTTTATTAAAGACAGGCTATGCCGACTTTATGTACCGATAAGTCCCTAATTACACACACCTTTAGGCCATAGTCACTCAACGAAAAAAACTACAACGAGCAACGCCTTTTTCCGTCCGTCATTTCTTAAATAATTGCCCGGGTGCCCAAAACTAAACTTCAGAACTAGCTAAATTTTTTATTTTCAAATTCTTGACAAAAATATCTGAGGGATTTTCCAAATTTTTATTTTATTCCATAAAAAAAAGCTCTGATGCTGTTACTTTCTCGACGGTTTCAAACTAATTGCGGTTTAAAAGAAACACCGATTTTAAAAAAAAATATAAAAATCATCAAAAACTTCCTGTGAATTATTCTATTCCTTTTTATGTTTTCCAACTTTAACGAAGAAATAATTAAGCTTTCTTTAATTTAAAAGCCTACACACTGGCAAAGAAAATCAAGGAATGATAATTGTTGCTTTCTAGGCGTTTCTATTTCATTGAATTTAAGAGACAAATGCGTAGTTCAATCTTAGTATAGATCAGGCAGGGACGTCACGTGGCCCCCAAAAGTGGGGGGGTTGAGCTTCTAAACTGCGGTTTAGTGGGGTATTGGTTTGGGTAAGTTTGCTAAAAAAAACCACTTATTAATTTTTTAAAAGCCAGGGGATCCAGTGTCGATTGCAGATTTTTTCCAAAGTGAAGCCTAAATGCGGCGCAGCCAAACATTTTGAGAAAATTATAGCAAAATGTAAATTCTAAAATTGCTTAAATTGAAACAAAAATTCTAAAAATTAATGACCGCCGCATGCAAAATTTTATTAATTATTAATTTTATTTTACTACTACTACTACTACTACCCTATGGAAATTTGGGGTGTTGTGACGGTCAGAAAACCAAAAAATGGGCACAAAATAGTTATATTTTTATGAAATCGAGTGACATGGCAGAAGAAAATGAAAAAAGCAAAGCATAACGACTTCATTTCACCGATGAAGACAATATATGTTTGCTACGATAAGTAGTTTAACAAAATCCCTTCAGAACTCCAAATACATTGGTTTTCGTCCAAAATATTATTTAAAATCAAAAAGACCAGCACTGCTTCCAACACATCTTCCATGCTTTTCAACCACTCAAAAACACTTTTCCCCCTAATAGGGAATTATTGAAATACGACCGCACTGGAGAGTGCCTACTTAGCGCCGACCTAAGGCCACAAAAACGGCATAGATTTGACATCACTGCTTTGCTATTTTTTTGAAAGATCAACAATAGGTGGCATCGCTAATACCATTTCAAGTGAGGTGGTGCAGGAAAAGTATAACGTTTTGATGCTCGGCTTCATGCTTCATGGATTGCAATGTCTCGAAATTAAAAAGAATCAAAAGAAAAATCATTATTCACCATCAAAAAAATAACAAATTTCCGTATTATTTTTATCACTTGACATGTATCAATTTATTGGCCGAATTTTCCATTAGACAAGTGGCCGGTGGCTATGCGGGACCTGAATTCCAATACTCCAATCGAACTCACTTCAGTTTCCTTGGGCCTACTAAATTACGTGACCTTGGCGTTTCAGAATTCCGGCAGAATATTGCTTACAAAGAAAAAAAACCATAACTTTGTTATCAGATAATAGGATTTATAAAAATCTACAACCGTATCCAAAGGATTTTTCAAAATTTGGAGTATTTTTTTCAAAAAATAAAAAAAATCCAAAAATTGCTGTTACAGATTTCTGTATTAGGTAAGATTTTTGACTATTGTTAGCCGTGTTTATTTTATTTCGAAAATGAGAGAGTCCAGCAAAAAACTGTATGGATACGATTGTGAGGAATTCAAATTTCAACAAATTCCGATTTCTCGTTTGCGATATTCTGCTCGGTAAAGATTGGTCCAAAAACAGCAAACCAATGTTGTCAAATCTATGCCGATTTTGTGGCCTTAACACAGGCTGTGCTTGGCCCTAAAAGGTGCAAGTTATAGAATTATTGAACGCGCCTCTAGCGAAGCGGTGACGACACGACTTTATTTCTAACCTATAAATAAATGCTGGCTGGTTTTAAAATTCTGTGTTCTTTTTTTCACAATTTCATATTTAAAAGTAAATTACAAAGACTGTAAAAATCTTATTTAACCCAAGGCTCCATCTTAATTTGAATGCTCGGTAAATCTTGGAGTGCGATTGTTTTCCTAGTCTAACAATTTACAATAACAATCGTCTCCCAAAAGAGTGTAAGGAGAGATAATTAACTTATACAGGTTGTATTTTAAATGATGCACCAAACTTTGATAGTTCAGGTCGAAATAAGTAAAAAGCTTCCTATAAATGTGGGTCCGATTTGCCACTGTTAATGAGTAACTAATTAATTATTTTAAGAAATTCATATCTTATTTTCTTACTTTTTTGAAAGGAAAAGTTAAAAAATTGATGACAATATTAGAGACAAAGAGATTATATAAAACACTATTTAGATTTTTTACAAATAAAAGCAGATATTCAAAAAAGTAACTAAAAAATGTCCAGTATTTTCAATCAAACGTGATAACTTCCCGTAATACAAACAATCGTAGTTTCTAATAAAAATACAGTAGCAAACTTTTAAACATTAAAATACCAAAAACATGTTTGATATACATGGTTTAAATAAACTACCCAGTAAACAAAAACCTTGCGAGCCATAGGTGGCCCACCCGTGGTTTACCGAAATGCCGTTTGCTTGCCCAATACGGCAGCTGCGGCGGAGTGCAAGCGGTAATGTCCGCTCGGCCCTTGGATCGCCACATGCGGCGTTCATTGCACCTGTGGCTCGAACGCTACAAACTACTGGAGAATAACCTGCGGATAAGTGACGGCCTGCCGTCAGATGATGAATTGTTGCATTCGTACCTTTACCGGCCGCCAGACCGTTGCCGATAGATCTATCGGCAATCCGCTAGTGGCTGGGGCGTTCGCGTGAGACTAGAATGCTACAAATAATTGGAGGATAGGATAGGTGACGTCCTGCCGTCAGATGGTGGATGGCCGCATTCACACATTTACCGGCCGCCAGAACGTTGTCAACAGATTCATGGGCAAACCGCTAGTGGCTATAAAATGGCCTCTCGGACATAGCCGCTTGCACATCGGCTCAAATACCACTAACAAGCAGCCTCGTGACAGCTGAGCGCTTTGCAAGTTCTTGGAGCGAAGCATCACCATTATTATTATTAATTGTAAGACTTTATAAACATTGATAAACTTTGCATTTTAAAAATCTTGGCCATCTATATGTATAAAAATGTTATGTACTGAAGAAATATAATATTGAAACGAGCGCTCTCTGCCTTCTAGACTGACAAATATTATAACTGTGTAATGATTAATTGCTCGTCTAGATGGCTCTGGATAAATGCCGACCAGGAAACGATTATATTTTAAGTAACAGCACGCTTGATTGCCGAGTCCGGCTAGTATGCCACCTTTAAGGATTTTTTTCGTAAAGAATCCCAAACCGATCAAAAGCTGTACCCTTGATTGCCACGTTTGGCTAGAAAGATAATATGCCCAAGCGGCTAGCTACCTATATGTCCTAACCAATAAAAATGACAGCGCGCTTGGTTGCCTCGTCTGGCAAGCGAGATAATATGCCGAAGCGGCTAGCCACCTATATGCCACCTTTCAAGATTTTTTCGTAAAGAAACCCAAACCGATCAAAAGCGGTACCCTTTTGATTGCCACGTCTGGCTAGAAAGATAAAATGACAAAGCGACTAGCCACACTTTTTTCACCTTGTGAATTTCCTTCGTGCAGCTACATAATATTCGACGTCACGCTTGATGGCCATATCCGGCTAGAAACACAATATACCAAAAAGAGTTAGTTACCCCTTCGCCGCTTGCTGCAAACTATCGGTAAGCAAAGTGGTTTACTAACTAGTGGCTGCCCACCAGTGCCGCCAAGAAACCGCTTCCTTGCCGTAAGGCTTGTGTTTACTGGAACGCTTGATTGCCTCGTCTGGCTAGATAGATAATATATCGAAGGGGCTAGCCACCAATATGCCACCTTTCGGGATACTTTCGTAGAGCCATCTTAATCAATCAATGGCAGCACACTAGATTCCTTCGTCTGGCTAGACATATAATATGCCGAAGCGGCTAGCAACCTATACGCTACCAATCAATGGCAGCACGCTGGATTGCCTCATCTGGTTAGAAAGATAATGTATCGAAGGGGCTAGCCACCAATATGCTACCTTTCGGGATTCTTTCGTAGAGCCATCTTAATCAATCAATGGTAGCACACTAGATTCCCTCGTCTGGCTAGACAGATAATATGCCGAAGTGGCTAGCCCCCTATATGCCACCTACTGGGATCGTTTCGTAAAGCCATCTTAACCAATCAATGGCAGCACGCTTGATTGCCTCATCTGGCTAGAAAGATAATATATCAAAGGGGCTAGCCACCAATATGCCACCTTTCGGAATTGTTTCGTAAACCCGCGTTAACCAATCAATAGCAGCTCGCTTGATTGCCTCGTCTGGCAACAAAGATAATATACCGAAGCGATTAGCCACACATTTTCTACATTGTGGATTTCTTTTGTGCAGCCACCTTATATTTACTGAGTTAGCCACCCCTGCCCCGCTTGCTGCAAGGTATCAGTAAGCAAGTGGTTTACCGACTGATGGCTGCCCACCAGTGCCGCCTAGAAACCGCTTTCTTGCCGTAAGGCTTCTGTTTACTGGGAAGCAATAAAATGTATACATTAATTACCTAACTCGTACCTATTCCTATCAAATTTATTTTAAAAACATTATAATGTAGTAGGGTCGTTTCCAACTTTTTTACGATTGTGGGCAAAAGTATAAAATTCCGCGCCCCCTTACAAGTGGTAAGTTTGGTGCATCATTTATATTACACCCTGTATAAAACAAATAAGAAACATCTTACCAGCCATCAACGGCGCATAAGGACTCGCGGCAGCGGCCGCTGCTCTCAAAAACAATTGAGATCTCGCAGCTAAAATCGCTTTTTCTTCTAACGACAGGTTATTGTTATGTGGATCCATTTCGCCGAAAGGTCTTATCGACGGCGATCTGAAATAATGCTGTTCTGCTAGCATCGATTCCATCGTTTCTCTAAAACAATAAATATAATAAGTTCATTTGGAAAAGTAGTTATTTAAAATTTTACAGGACAGGAACCTACACACTCAAGATCCCGAAAGTTAACAGACTCTGAAGCCAGCACTTAAAAAAGGGATACGAGATTCGTCAAACTTTTATGGGACACGCGCAGACCGGCCGCAGACAACGCTTTTAAAGAGATGCCGTTGTCCTGGCCATAACCAGAAGATGGGACTTGTATAGGAAAGCTTGTGAGAAAATGTCGCTCGGCTAATGTTCAGCCATGCTTCTCAAGGCACGATATACTTAACACGGTATGCTACTGTTTGTGCCAAATTCCGTTTTCGCGCATGACGTCAGTCAGTTTTATAGCGTACTCGATTGAGACAAATACTTTGTTTATAAGGGCCTCTTAAAGCGCTTTTATATAAAAACGATTTGAATGTTTAGTCTGATAAACACCACAACATACATCAAAATGAAATTTATGTGAATAGTAAAACTTTATTTTTACAGTTTTAAGGGGGCTTATTGAACGATGATACATTAACCATTTCCATGTTTTGCAGTGTTGCAAATTGTAACGAAAAAATACTGCTAGCTTCCTAATATAAACTTTAACTCACAAATTGAAAATGTAATGGTTCTGACTAGCCCAGAATTAGAGACCTTTAGCACTCCTAATTTTAATGCCACTTTACTTTATCGCTTATTTCGGGCATGCGCAGTTACTAGGTAATAACAGAATCCCTTACTAACCGATAAAGTTTGACGTTACTTGCAGGTGAATACGATCTTAAACCGAAACGTTAAATAAATAAACAAAATATTTAAATTTATTTTTGAAGGCAAACATTTTCGGTATTCTAGTTGATTTTAAAGATAAGTACCAATTTTTGTTCGAGAATTTTATGTGGCTAGAATTCCGTAAGAAAACTAAAATATTTAATTGCACTGGCAATTGGGCCAAATTGATTTAGCATAACCTATCTTTTTTTTTTAAAAAATATGTAGAATATTATTATTTAAAAGGCACCATAAAAGAACAAGAATAAGATATTTTGATACCAAAAAATTGGTGCTAGAAAGCACGGATAGTCCACCATACAATCAATTATATTATGTTGAAAGGAAATGAAAATGTCTCGAAAATTGTAGCTTTGAAAGATATGAACCTTACAACAAAATTTTTCAGTAATATTTACGAAAACCAAAATCTGAAAACCACTTTACTTCTAAAGTTATGATTTTTTTAAATATATTTTAACATTTTTTAAAATATCTCGAAAACAAAAGCTCCCACGAAGTTGGACTTTAAAACAAAATTTGTAGTCCATATTCATGAAAATTTAAATCGAAAAACCATATATCGCTACTTGCTTTTGTTCCAAAGTTACAATTTTTTTAAATATTTTATCCCCCCTGCTGCTTTAAAAATAACGTGATGTTATATACGTCACAGCGCGTTAATAGGCGATAAAATCACCCGACGGAGATTTTTCATAAGACGTGCAAAAGGTCTCTATTATTGCTTAAATTACCATTCGTAAAATTCAAATAATTTAAATTCCAATCCTTGATACATACCTTTCGAATTCTGTCAGTCGAGATGAATCCCTGAATCCTTTCGCAAATGGGTTGCTGTCAATCTTCAGCTTGGTTATCTGAAACAATGAATTTAAAAGTTAAAACTCGTAACAATTTATGGATTTATTTTAAAAGATTATACGATAACAACCCATCAGAGTGAAGTATTCTTTCTGAAGTCCTTTATGATCAGGTTCCTGTTACACCTTACAAAAATACAATCAGAACACGGCTAAATAAAATGATCAATAGTTATAATTATTAATAGGTCGCCCACTAAGACTAGCAGCTAAATTTATGCAAAAAGCTACTGGCTCTTGCTAGAGAACTGCATCATATTTAGCTTGTGGTAGAAGACTGTTTTGATATGTTGTTTGAAGTTTCGTTATACAGTCTTTTTATGGAAAGAGATAATTTGTACTAGTGTAAATTATCACAGTAATTCGTTTCCTATTGGTCCAAATCTGCCAGCCGTATCGATTTTATTGGTCAATATTTTGGTCAAAAGTTCTGAGGCATTATGTTAATCAAGCTCCATCCTCGAGGAACCTCAAGCCTTACATACTTAGCTAGTTACCGTATCAAAATAATAGTTTCTTTTTAACTATACTCAGTTCAAACTTTTGCTCACTTTTCAAAGTTAGTAATTAAATATGAAACTATTTTTTTATGTGGAACACTCTGTATGCGCAAAATATAAAGAGAAAAATAAAAAGTAAATACACGACAACCATCATTAAAAATGCGAATATCCAATCTTGATTAATGCAAGCGATTGATGAATTGCATTTTTTAAATGCCTTTTGCCTGGCTACTGCACTTAACGTTTTGCCCAATGCAAAATGTTTTATGATTGGTGGTTTCCTCTTTTTGTTGCTTGCCATATAATTTAAATATATATGCGCGAATACGTCACTACCTTGGCATAACGCTTCTTTGGCTAAATGTAATTAATTACCAGCAGTTACAGCGCAGCGGTTAGGTTGCATTTTTGCGCGAAACAACTACTGAAGTATTTATATGAAGCTTTTGGGTTCTTTCTCATTACTATTTATTTACTACTTGCTTTCAGAAGAACTTAGTTTTGATCGAAACCCCAAAGAAAACTTACGTTGGTCGTTCCAGTTTTCAATAACACCTAGAAAATCAAATGTATTAATTAATCCAAATAGATATATTATTTTTTGGCAAAAATTGTGATATTAATGGTTATACAGTGTTTTATTGTAAATAGGTACGTGTTTACGTGAGTTTAATAACAACTTTTCCAATCTATTTGACCCCATTTTAATAAAAGGTTTTGACAGAGTATATGCGAATGCTGTCTTTCAAAGTGCCTAAAAAATAAAAGATATCTTAGGAAGCCCTAAGGTATTTATGAAATGAGCCGTAATGATTGTGATAGGTAATATATAGGGTAAACAAGACCGTCATTTAGAACTAGCTGAAAATTGAATAGGGTCGTCCATTTTCTTAAAGAGACTTGAATATCAAATGCTTTAACTTGGGAAACTCAAAGTCATAAAGTCTCAAAATAAAAAATTTATTCAAAATTTGGAGATTACACGTGTTTCGCCTACACAGGCATCTTCAGACCTGGTATATAAAACGTCACGGTATATAGAGATTAACATTTAAACAACGTTACACAAGGTTAAAAAATAAAAATAAAATACATTTAAACAAAGGAGAATCGTTCTACATTTTACATTTTACAAACAAAAACAAAAAAATTTTTTTTTATATTTTACATTTAACAAAAAAAAATGTTTTTTTGTTTTTGTTTGTAAAATGTAGAACGAGTTATTTTTATTTTTTAAACTTGTGTAATGTTCTTTAAATGTTAATCTCTACCGTGGCGTTTTATATAAGGTCTGAAGATGCCTGTGTAGGCGAAACGCGTATAACCTACCAAATTTTGAATAAATTTTGTATTTTGAGACTTTATGACTTAAAGTTTACCAAGTTGAAGCATTTAGAACTAGATCTAAGAAGCACATTGCTCATATTAAGTATAGTATGGTAGGGCATATAAGTCTAGTGTAGCGGATCACGTATTGAGATAAAAAATGTAAAATTTTTGAAATCTGTAAGTAGTAATAGAAAATTAGATGCGTATGAAAGTTTAAAATTTGCTAAGAATGACAAAGCTATCATAAATAGGGACAAGGGTCCAGCACATTGTACTCCTTAGTATTAAACAAATAAATAGTAAGCCCGCCCTCTTTTTCATGCTCTAGTTCCTAAAGATACTAACTTGGTTAGACTGGCAACTTATCACTACAATAGCTATGTTTGCATCTTAAATCAAACATCTACAAAGTTACTACCAATTTGTAAATATTTAATTTAACATAAAGCTATTATTGTTCTGTTTGCTCTTCAACAAAATTAGCAAACAAATTCATTACTACATCGAAGGTATGTAGAAGTTTTTTTTTCCAATGACCTCGTTCTACCTGACATATCAATCCATCAAATTGATCAAACCCAAGATGAATCTACAAATTAGCTACTACCTGAGTAAAAACTTAAAACAGCTGCACTCAAGCGATTCATACCTACCATCAGAAAAAACTGCTGCCTCATGCATCATCAACAAATCAAATCAATATAACCATCAAGATAGGTTTGCGAGTATTTTTGTCATTGTTTAATTTTAAATGGGTGAGAAAGACCGATGTAGAAGTGGAAAAAAGGTGGGTGTAAGTGATTAGTGCTCCATACAGTTTCCATTTAACTATGTTCTTGTTATTGCTCTTTTAGGTGACGCAGATGATGTTCTTTCCTTGTTTAAACGATCGGAAAATATAAGGATAGTTGTAATTTTTGACAAGATGAGTGTTATATTCGATGGTGTTCCGCATGCTGCTCAGCGTGATCCAAAAACACCTGGGGAGCATCTCTGTGGCATACCAATCGGTTGCTGTCACTCCCTGGGGGCGGATAATTGGCCCACCATGGGTGTTTCTCGCTAGCATGAAGCTTTTGTTTGTTTATAAGCTTTTTCCTTCACGGGTTTCAAGTGATAAACTTTAAGCGAGAAGGTTGAATTAATGATAGCGACTTTGGTTCATTCAAGAGAGGAAGGTTTTTTAATTCATTTTTGTCAAGAGGTGTTATGTTACAATGGTGCGTACGTTGGGTGCAAGATTTTAAAATTTAATTAATTAAAATTTGAGATTAAAAAGCTGAAGCAACAAAAACTCGTGTAACTGATATCTTCTAAGATCATGAAATATACCTGTTTTGACTAAATACTATACTGTCTATACTATATACCATACTGTCCCTGTTTTTTCCAAAACTTTTGGGACACGCGTTAAATAAGGGGCATGTTCAAAACCGATGGGGACAACCACTGCTAATCTTAAATGATAACGCATGGATCTGAAAAATAAGTTGAGTTTTTTCCGCAAAATTGCGGTAGAAATTTTGACGTCATTCCACCAAACCAACACTAAACGTTGCAAATATAGTGAAAACGTTTAAAAATACGTTTATATATGCAGTTTCAGCAAGTTAAAAATAGATTCGAAATGTTATCGAAAAACAAACAATGATCGATGTGCTATTTTTTTGTAATTTTGGTTTTTTGCTTTTGTTGTTGCGCACTTGAAACCGCGAAAGGCGGTTAGGTCGTGACTTGCGCGATCGAACTTTGTATATGGCTGTCTTTGCTTGACTTGTCGTTTATTCTGTGTAGCTATCTTTGTCATATGGAACGAGTTGTACTTAATGAGGATTATTATCTAATATTAAAAAAAATTATAAATGGTATTTATTTGTAGATATATGATGATTTTACTTTATTAAAAAAACACAAAAAAAATAAAGTGATTTATTTAAATGAAATCAAAATCAACACACAGCCTATTTGTGAGCTGCAATTTTACTGATACCTTTTCCTTTTGTATTTTGTTCCTTTTTCCAATTTTTAGACGTCGGCGATTCTTACTGGACTCCTTTAAGAAAAAGTCAATGTCCCGTCAGAATAAAAATCTTCGAAAGAACAATACGACGACGAGTTTTGCTCTTGTAAAATTAAAAAACAAAAAATTCCAACTAAAAAATTTTCAGGCCACCGCAACGCCACCAACTTTTAGAGCTGGTGGAAATAGTCAACTCTAGAGTATGTTCGTAAATTTAAAGTTTTGGTCGGGAAATGCTTTTTTTTTTCTTTACCAGTAGCTTTACTTTAGGTAATTCTTGGACATACATATGTGTCAAATCATTTTATAATACTTAAATCATACCGTATTTGGTTCTCCAGATCTACTATTAAATTAATTAAAGAAAAGGTTAAACATCACAAAAATTGCAAAGTATACAAAAGACACCACTACTATAATCTTTTTTCGGATTTGAGAAAGAGGGTTAAGGAATCTATCAACACTGATTATAATAACTACATTGACCTCAAAGAAAAATCTAGTAGATGACAATAAAAGGTTCTGGTCTTTTGCTCATAACAAAAAAAAATATATATCCTTGCCAACAAAAATTCATTTTTTGGCAGAAGATGTAGACAGAATATGTGAAATGTTCTCTTGCCACTTCTAAAGAGTATTTGAAAACCCTAGTACCACAACTAGAGTTGCAAGGGAAGTTGCATTAAAAGTTACTTGACTTTAAAAAAGGTCCTGGCCCAGATGGAATTCCGTCTCTCTCCATCAACTCCTTTCCAAGTTTAGCAATACCTCTTAATGTAATATTTAATAAGTATTTACAACAAGAGATATTTCCAGATATCTGGAAAGTGGCAAAAATTATTTCAATTTTTAAATCTGGTAGCAAAGATAGAGTAGAAAATTATCGGCCGATCTCAATTTTAAATCATTTTTCAAAGATATTCGAGTGTTATATTTGATGAACTTTTTTTCAAAATAAAATCAACTCTTGATGAAAACCAACACGGTGTTTTTAAAACAAGATTTGTTCTTTCCAACATGGCTCCGTATATACAAAACATTTATGATAACTTTGAAAATGGGAAGGAGACGTGTGCCGTGTATACCGACTTTTTCAACGCTTTTGTCAAGGTGGATCACCTAACATTGTCGGTGAAGCTTGGAAACTTCGGTGTGCATGGCTATATTCTTGGACTAATTAATAATTATCTGTTTGGTAGAACTCAGTTTGTAGCTGTTAATAACTGGGAATCGGAAATATGCAGTGTCACGTCGGGCATCCCTCAGGGATCACACCTAGGTCCTCTATTCTTTAGTATATTTCTCTTTGA
This sequence comes from Oxystoma pomonae, assembly GCA_963921995.1. Lineage (NCBI taxonomy): Eukaryota > Metazoa > Arthropoda > Insecta > Coleoptera > Brentidae > Oxystoma > Oxystoma pomonae. The sequence goes on along the minus strand of OY998166.1, from coordinate 69,665,014 downwards.
TATTGGCACGTACTTTTTGAACACGCAGTATGCGGCCTATGCTGATGATATAAAAGTCTATGGCACTGTTGACACCACAAGTATCGAAGATTTTCAAACTGACTTGGATAGACTAAACATGTATTGCAACAATAACAAACTGACTTTAAATTTTGAAAAATGTTCTTATATTATCTTTTCCAAGAAACAAAATCTAACCATATTACAATTAAAACTAAATGGTATAGATATTAAATGTGTCAACAGTGTCAGGGATCAGGGTATCACCTTAGATACAAATCCGTCTTTTGATATACACATTGGGAACATTGTCCAACGCGCCAATAAAATGCTTGGCTTTCTGTTGGGAATAACTCAGGGCTTTAAAAACTTTAAATCACTTTTAATGTTTAAAAAAATAATGTTTAAAAAACTTGTCAGGCCGATTTTGGAGTTTCGTTCTACAATTTGGAACCCAGAATATTTTAAATACATAGATCGCATTGAAAAAGCTATATATAGGCAAAGGCATTTTTTCTCATATGCACAAAATTTAAAATTCTATAAATTGGATTTTTTTGAAAACAGACGAAAATATTTTGATTCTTGTTTTATTATTAAAATTGTAAATAACTCAATAATTGATAGATTCAAATAATTGTACAAGCCTTACATAATTTAATGCCTATCCATATAATCTGAGAACAATAAATACGTTTATTCAGCCAAGAATTACCGCAAACTACTTTTTAAACTCTCCCTTCATAAGACTTTTTACAAAATGGTGACATAGAAACTTTACTGGATATTTTTGGCATATTTTTCAATAAATTTAAAAACAATTGCTGGCACTGAGAATACATTCTTAGTTTTTTTTATTCCCGTAGGAATGATTTAGTGTAACTAAGTAGTATAGTAACAGTAATTTTTTTCTGTTCTTTCTATGGTTATTTTTTTATATTTTTCTTTATAGTATTTAGTTTTTGTATTCACCTATTCTGTGCAGAATTAAAAATATTATCTTTGTTAAGCTGTGCCAACCTTAAATAGGGCATTTGTTTGTCTGTATTAGTAGCCTTTTGAAATAAAATAAAAATACCTCTTTTTGACATCGGCAGCCATAATAGTACAGGCTGATCCACATAAAATTTAATGAATTGTGATAAATTTCACAATATTTGCCAGATTTAAAACACGAAAACGATTAAAATAAATAAAAATAATAGTCCTCCCACAGTCTCACAAATGAATTTAAGAATAAACTGGAAAACTGTCCAAAAATACATTTTTTAGTCGCGTGTGAACACATCTTAATTCCACCCAACAAAAAAATCATTCGCGTTGTCCAACGCAACGCAACTATAATTACTAGAAGAAGACATTTCTCATTTTAATAACATATCAATGTCATATACAAAGAATTGTTTTTTTAAGTTTTAAAATAAACCTAAATTAAATAGAAACGATGAAAAAAATCCATGGAAATTTTAATCGAATTGGACCTAGAAATAATTACAGCTTACAATTGGGGATGGACTATAACGTCAATCATAGTCACATTTCAAGGCTTTTTCGGACACCGAAGACATAGGAATCTTCCTGCAGTTCCACCTTTAATTTAGAGTATGTTATAGAAAAGTAATTTGTAAAGAAGGTATCCACATTCACAACATTTAAGGTCTGTAATATAGATTTTCAATAATTTGATTTTTATGGGTCATTATTTTGTCCTGTAAAATTAGGCAAATGGATTGGTCGGGCCATTTTTACGGGAGATAAAATTCAGTCAATACATAATAAGGGAGAATATTTGCATTTAATTTACAGTGAGGGAAAAAAACAGTTTTTTTAATTTCTCTTGGATGTCTGTTACCATCAGGGACCTGATTTCTCAATAAACGACATGAAACTAACGCTTCTAAAAACTTCTTCGCAAGCAGTTTTTGTTTAAACTTTAGTTCACACTCTATGAAGTAGTTGACATCCAGGTACGACCAAATGCGACAAAAAGTTGACAAACAAATCCTCTATTGAACAAAAATAACGAAGAACAAAACCATGACAAAGATTCTTGTAGTCTTGTAGAACCCCTCTTCTTGTTGTGTTTTAGCTATTATAAAATCTGGTATCAGAAGATTTTATTTATTTTTTTGTTTTATGGAATGTGAGGTAATGTGGAAAGTATACTAGTATAGTCTTTTGCCCCTACAAAATCTATCTACAGAGTACAGACTATAGTCCAATTTTTTGATGAGCGGACTGACGTCATTTTTGCCTCTAAAAACGTATTTCCTTGTTGTCAACAGTTCGCGTGGCAAATAATTTGTTGTTGTCAATTTGAAGTAACAGTTGAAACAATCAACGACATGACTTTTGTTTAGATATTTATTGTCGCTGTCTAAAACAGTGTATCGAATAGAGATCCAAAAAAATGACGTCAGTCCGCTCATCAAAAAATTGAACTATACTATCAGTTAGATAAACAATTACTCCGTCTTGAGCTAATATCTATGATGAAAGGCTTCATACGAAAATGCAAATGCTAGGTGCAATAGTCTTAAATTTTATACATAAAATTGATGCAATTTTTGATATTACATGAGTTTACAATTTTAAATACTTTGACAGATAATTAACATTAGATTGAATTTTGAAAGGATCACTTGTTGAATATTTGAAAGACAAATTCGAAGAAAAATTAAAAAACGAGATACACCAAAGACATTGAGCTTAACAAAAAAAAATAACTGAAAATAAAATGATCTAGTAACCGTAGCCATACGTAAGCCTGACAAAATACTACCTCATTTCCAAAGCCAATATCCCCTCTCGTTGAAGGAAATATGTGACTAGCAATGGTCGTACTCTCGTATATTCCTACGTACCAGACTATACTTCTTATTACTTTGGCTTAGCAAAGAACAGAACAAAAAGGTCTTAAACTCTTCTGTCTTTGTGAATAAAGCCAGCGCGGGAGTTATATTATAAATGAAACAAAGCAAAAAAACTACTCGAAGGATCTTAGGTTCCTTTCTTCGCTAAAAACAGCTCCAGCCTCCCAGGATTCTGTAACCCTCGAGGACAAGCCTCTTGTTTTCGAAGGAGGGTACATTCTCCGTTGTCACTTGGCCATGGTTTTCGATGGAGAAGCACATGGGCAACATGTCTAAAGTCAGCAATGAAATGTGAACTCGTTTTGAAATGTAAAATCCGAAAAATATAAATCAGTATTTTAGATTTATAAAATTCAACATTCTTTAAGAGAGTATAATTTATAGTTTCATTTAGATCAAGATGGAGAGACCTGGGTCTGAACCGTCTCGTCTATTAGCACAATTTTTAGTTGTGTACCAGATTTTAATACAGTCGAAACCATAGTTTGCTCTCAAGTTCAACATTTTCTACCACACTACGACATTTAAACAACAGTTTAATACATAGTAATTTGTGTTAAATTAAAGCTCGTTACGGATATAAACACAAATTTCAACAGTTTTCTGTTGATATTTTCTTGAGGAATTTATTTTACAAAGCATTCTTCTTAGTTGATTTATATTTCCCAAGATTTTTATGGGAGGAGCTGGCTTATAGCCTCTTCTGCGGCTTTTTCAATGTCCATCTTCAAATTGAATTCTATTTTTTTGACTGAATCGTTAAAAAACGAAAGAGTTGACATTTTTTTTAAGCGCCAGAGCAACGCTTTCAAGGCACATCACTTTTGGATGTTAAAAACAATATGATACTTAATCACCCATCAGTCAGCAGAGTAGACATTTTTAAACAAGCGTACCGCAACTAGTACGAGAGTATTCTCTTTCACTATTTTCATGATTATTTTATTTAATTCTTCCAGTTCCATTCTTCAAGTGCATAAAATGGTATATAAACCACGGGACTAAAGTTCTTTTTAATCGCTCAGCGAATTGTAGTCCTCCGGTTGGGCTAGAAACTTTAGTCCCTAGGTTTATGACGTACTATTTAATTTTATGATATTAGACACTTTACGTTGGTCATGACACGTACGAGGTGCCCAGCGGTATACGTGAAATTTTCCGGCTCGGATGTTTCTGTCTTTTACATTTTATTACAATGTCGCCTTAGAGCAGAACTATCATATTTAAAAATATCTGAAAAAAGTAAACTTTTCAGTAATTTATGTTATTCAAAAAAAAAATAATATTTCAGTATTCCAAAGACAAATTAATTAAATATTATAGTGTAGGGTCGCTAACTATAATAATTTAAAAATTACCGCACATTGGATATTGCACCTGGAAAAGAGGATAGTTCTGTTCCGATTTTCTGTTTCTTAGGATAGTGTACCTTGTAAATAGGATAGTTCTGTTCTGATTTTCTTTTTTTCACGTTGGTGGATATGAACATTACAAATACGAACTATCCTATGCCAAACTTAAGATCCGAACTACTCAAAATTTAAATCAAAAGTATCCTATCTGACATTGGAAAAGTAGATAGATTGTACATCAGAACTATTCTATCTGACACTTCAAAAGTAGGTAGGAGTAGGACAGGCATTTCTGTTAGTATAGTTCTTCTCCAAAATAAAGCACTATTTTTTAGATAGGATTAATTTTCACTTATGACTTGTATTTTTATTTTTAGCTCTTTTTTATGCAAAAGTTCCACCTTTCCTTGAACTATTTTATCTGTTAGGATAATTCTGCTCTAAGGCGACGGTATTTCTATCTTGCTTTCTTTGATTCGGCCGCTCGTATTACCAATCTATTAATTTTTGACTCCCGTCGGCAAAACTCGCAGACGCTATACTACGTAGGTTAGAGTTATGTCGGAACGTTATACATGCTAAAGACGTGACCTTGACGAAAAAGCTCAACGATAGACCGTAGGGATATCTGTATTCGAGCGGAAGTCTTTGTTTTTGTAGAGATAAAAGGAAGACAGAATATTGCGCTATATTTCACGTTTGCACGTAGGTCCTATGACCAACTAAAGTGTCTAATAGTTTTGAATTGTTGCATAACCCAACTAAACGTTTGAAATTATAGTACCAATTTTGTGATAGTAAAGTCAAACTCTTATTCTAAAAACGTCCCTGTTAAAATTTTGTGTATGTTACTTTTTTTATTGTATTTTGAAGAATCGGAACCATGGTATCGCAAAATGTGTAACAATATTAACTTTTAAAAACAAAGAAAGTAATATTTCTGTAGGGTTAATGGGAATAAGGACACCAATTCTGATCACACAACTTTATTTCTTGGCGACGTTTCGACGATTCATTTTCGTCTTCCTCAGGCCAAGAAATGTATGGTGTGAGTAGTGCAGACACTAAGTTGTTATAAGTTGTTCACTACTCACTCACTCTGTCTGCACTACTCACACCATACATTTTTTGGCCTGAGGAAGACGAAAATGAATCGTCGAAACGTCGCGAAGAAATAAAGTTGTGGGATCAGAATTTGTGTCCTTCTTCCCATTAACCCTACAGAAATATTGATTGAGCAAGACGTGAAACCTACAAATTAAAGAAAATAATGTAAAAATCAGGGTTGACCCGGGGTAAGGACAATGCAAGGGCAGGGGAATTAATCCTGCTGTGTCGAACATATTTTTTGAGGACAAACAAATATACTTCGACGCCTCATAGAATTTTGATTCAGAGGTACACTCCATTTCAAATTGGTGCGGACCAGTTTTTTGACACTGGCAATTCCATTTAGTTTCTGTGTTTAATTGTCATTGAAATTGGTGTGGAGAATTTGGAATGACGTGTATCTCTGGGTGATCAGATTTTGAGTTGGCATTTGACGGCTATATTGAATCATGATCAGCAGTTTCGTTATACCTGCCTCAATGAAAAGGCCTCCCTTAGCACCTTATCTTAATATTGAGAACAAGCTTCAAAGATAGCTCAACAGCTTCATTTGCAAAAAAGTAGAAATTAAGTTTGGGGTTCGGAAAACATTTACATTTTTAACTTGTATCCTTTATTCTTAATAGAGTTGGTAAAGCTTTCTTATACTTAACCAAAACCTTCGCCCTAAGTTCTAAAGTGGACTTTTTATTCCGAGGCATAAAGAGACACTTTAGTCTTGTGAAACATATTCCATTTTTTGCACTTTTGGTTTTTACTTTCAAGGGTAATATACTTAGTGCATACAAAAATTTTGAGAAGGTAATCTGACATGCATACGTTATATTCTGATAGAGAATATACCGAGTGAACGAGTGAAACTCCATATTTCCATCAGAGAACAAATTTTATTTAAAACATTAGAAGGTCAGGTCATTGGATTTCCAAAGATTTCCACTTCACAGTGCTTTTGAAAGAGTTATAGGTTTTATAAAACTGAGTCCAAAAACTAATTGTCTTTTTTGAATAGTGACTTTTCCATGACCACAAAACCGTATTTATTAAAATCTCAGCTGAAGCTGTTTGTAAAATTTTGCACACAGTTTTGTAAGAAAAAATATTTTTAGTCGATTTTGACAAAGCTTTAATATGTTATTGGCGTGGCAAAAATGCACAATTTTTTCTTCGCGTCAGACGCTTTAATATGTGCAGGGGAGCTAGAAATCATGATCAAAGCTTGAAAAACAATATTTTTTTTGCTTGCTAAAATGAAAAATGTAAAACTTCACCTGCCTAATAACATACTCAAAAAATATTAAAATCCAAAAACCAGGAACGTCAAAATACGTCCCAAGTAATATTCTAGACACTTTGAATTTTACAGCTACTCCATAGCTGTACATATGTTGTGACACCTACGTGTTTGCTGTAAAGTAGCTAGCTTAATTTAAGCTGTATTTGTAACTGTCACAATAGTAGCAAGTTACTATTACATCCAAATTTTTTCCAATGCATAATTCTATGGGAACGCTGACCAAACAAGAACAAATTTTAGCATTTTTTTAACTTATACAGCTAAAACGAATGCGAAACACCAGCGGTAAATGTTGCGCCCTTTAACGCACATACAAAACAACTCTCAATTAAAAAGCCTTCGCGTTTATAGTTTCGATCTCGGTTAGGCTGTTGCGTAAATCTCGGTATTCCTGGATCGGCCGCCCTGAAATTCCAGTTTATTGGTATTTTTTATCGGTTTGTCAAAATATATGTTTCTAGTTGTCCACCTGAAATATCCGAAACAACTCACGCAAGAAATGGGTTAACCTAGTCAAAAACTGTGAGGCAGGGCTGGTTTATATCAGACACTTAAAGTTGACCAGCTATTTTTGATTCCTTGTTGTTAGAGTATTTTTGATGCGTTTGTGAAACCGTCCTTAAAAAAAGAGTTAAAGTTGTGCTTACAACGTACGACGTACCCAAACCAATTCTTGTTCGATATTTGATGCACAGTTTTACTTCATGCCGCTCGCTTCTATTTCCTTCCTTGTCGAAAAAAGTGAGAGGGCGACCCACAGATAACAAAATGGTTAGGATACGCTAGCCGCGTACGAATACTGCAAGGGTGGTGGTAGAGATAGGTGAGACGTAGTCGCTGTTTTACAAAGTAGCCGTGCTGAGTATGCGCACTGAGATACGATTACGGTTAAGCACTGTCTATTTGTGCAACTTTAAGTGTCTATTATGTAAACAGAAATGTTTAAATACGGTATTACAGTATTATATATATTTAATCAAAAAACATTTAGAAACAGTACGAAATATGCATAAACTGATTGGTGATCGATTAAATCTGTGTTTTAACATTTGTGTCGAAAATAATTTTTTGAAAAAATAAATATAACTTAAAAGAAAAATAAATAAAAACAGTGTAGTTTAATGAGGTATCATAACAGGTTTCATCAGTAAACGGGCTTTCGCACGAAGATTTGACCACCGGTAAATCCTCAAAATGCGAATTTTTTATTATTATTATGTACGAATACTAGTTTAGGTAAAAATCGTCATTAATATTTAATTTAATGTCTCCATCTTTTAGACAATTTTATTATAATTGGTACTCAATAAATTTGTTGACAGTTAAGTCAAATTTTAAACAACGTTGCATGCATGTCCAAAAATGCTGTATTTTTAGTTGCCATTGACATTGTCACAGGCAAAAAATTTCCTCAAAATAGATGTGGCAACATTTTAATGACGTTATTAAAACGTTGTAGAAAACAGCAAAAGCATTATTGTATATGTTTTTGCTGTAGAAACGTTGCACAGCACATTGTTCTGTTTCTTGGGGTTTCTTAAAATACCGATTTTCAAACTTTGGTCTCGATTTCGAGCTACTTCTGTGTACTAAAAGGTCCACCATGAACAAAAAAATTGTGTATTTTTGCACGCCAACAACATACGAAAATTTTATCAAAACCGGCTAAAAATATTTTTTTTTACAAAACTGCGTGAAAAATTTCATAAACATCTTCAGCTGGGATTTTAATAAATACGGTTTTGTTGTTATGGAAGAGTCCTTATTCAAGAAGTGCAACTAGTTTTTGGACTTAGTTTTATATAACCTATACCTCGTTCAAGAGCAGTGTGACTTCTTACTCCAGAAAAACATTTCCAGTTATTCTTTTTTTTATATTTTATATATATTTATATATTATATTCTCATTAAAATTTTTACAAAAAAGAAAAAAGCCACATTATACTGATTGACACAAATCCAAACAGACAGGCAGACTACCAATCATTTTCCGAAAGTTTCAAAAATTTAACAATAATTGACATCGACGAGGCTGAAGCATTAATGACTGCAAAATCGAAGATTTACAAAAAATAATTCCACGGTTTTCTCCAGAACACAACATGTCAAGGGCATAATCGAAGAAAAAGTCGGTCTACTACTACTACTATTACTTGTCATTTTAATATTTATACTATAAATAGCTGCGTCATTTTCTAGTTGTTCATAAAATTTCAAATATAAACGTAATTTTCAGGCATTATTACATTTCGAGACTGTTGGATAATGTTCATATATTCAGTGATTACCGTCGGCGTCGGCGAAATTCAAAATAATACTCGAAAACATGCGCGATCGCATGCGGTGCCGTATGGAGCCGCCCAAATTACCCTCCAGTTTAAATATTTATATTAAATTTTCTTTGATCAATAATAATAATAATGGTAAGTTTATCAGTAATGGCCATTACTTTTAGCGATATGATCGCGGAAATATTAGCGGCGTGTATACTTAATAATTAGGTTCTAAAATATAAGTTACCTTCTGGCTTTTGTACATGATTTACGAGGAAAAACCTACCGGTAAGGAAATTTAGATGAACGTGAACAGTCGTTAATTTTTCTTTAATAATAAATAAAAATTCCGATGAAATATGGTCAAGTTTATCTCAGGAATTTATTTATACGCTGCCAATAATTCATATAATTTGCTCTTCAATAAATACGGATAATACTTTCGTGCACAAAACTTCTTCTCACTGCTCGGAATAATAACAGAGTACTAGCTCGTCGAAAGAATATAATTAAAGTTTACAGATTTACACTGCGGATAAAGATGAACCTTTCGTAAATTAGGAATTATCTCTCTGGGACGCAGTTCTTCTTTATGGCACGCAAGTTTAGAAAGGAAAATACTGTCAAAATATTGTTACTACTTTTATGTTTCAGCCATCTGTTCGAGAATGCACTTAAACTAATTAATCTTATACGTATGCCTTTCCGGAAACTATTTTTAGTGTTGGGGGATGAAGCGCGAAATAAACAATCTTAAACAAAGAAAATTTAGCTTCTTCAGCTGGAAAATCATATGAGTTAAAGTAGGTTCAGATGGTGCGCTTACACAATGAACTACTGAGTCAGTTCTGAGCGGCGTTTAAAGTGATTTTTTCCGTACATGTTAGATAAACTACTATTTTCTGCGAGAGTGGAAAATTTTGCTTTCCCATACTAATGCACAAAAATGTTTGTGCACCGTAATGTTAACACCAGTTCATTTTATTTGCTTTTCTGGTATTTTTTGAATAATTCTTCTTAAATCTAATTATGTAATTTTTTGACTAAAGCTCTAAAAACCATGTCCTATCACAATAAACCCTGAGAAAAAAAAATAAAAACCAATAATAAAAAAAAGCGCGACGCGCCGACTGGGTTCGAATACACAACATCCAGGTTGAGAGACTAAAGCTATATCCACTGTATCATGCGATTATGAAGAAATAGGTTGAAACCGCGGAATATAAGCGTTTTGGTGAATTCCTATTGATCGACTTAATCAGAGAATTTACGCGTTTGGTGGAAGTAGACACTTCACTTGGGATGGTTTTTTGAGTGCACTGAATTAAACGCTCATGATTTTATTGTATCATGCATATAGATGTACTTAATATTGTACCATAATTGGTATATACTTTGCATGTGCTAAAGATGTCCTAAAAGTAACCCTCTTTAATGGTATTTCATTATATAGTATATGCTAAGGAAATACTAGTATAACATTATTTTGATGTTCTTTTGCAGTACCAGAATAGCATGTGCGCTAAAAGGACCAAATAATTATGTTTCAATAAGTGAAATATACTTTGCATATGATAAAGATGTTCTAATAGTAACCTTCTTTAGTGGTATATTCTTAGAATATGCCAAGAAAATACTTAGAAACTCATTCTTTTGATGTTCTTTTATGGTACCAGAATAGCATGGTGCGCTAAACTGACCAAAAAATGTTTTAAAATTGATATATTCTTTGCATGTGTTAAAGATAACCTCAAAAGGACCTGCTCAAATGGTTCATTCAACGCATATGCTTTGCAAGTAAATGTTCTTTTATTGCTATGTGGGTTGTTCCAAACGCTTGCAGAATGATCTTTTCCTACGAGCGTGCGAAAAAGTTACTTTTCCGCACGATTTCTTTACTATTCTGTACGATTTTTACTCTTCCGCACGATTCTTAATGTAACACGCGATATTCACTTGAAAGAACAATATTTTAATTGAAGATATACATTATAAAATTCATAGCCTTAAACATTAACTTAAAAAGTCACATGCATGCACTTTACTAAAAAAAATCGGGAGGTAGAAAGAAAGTAAAATCGTGCGGAAAAGTAACTTTTCCGCACTAGTGCTGAAAATTTACTTTTCCGTACGATTTTTGTAAAGTTAAAAATAAAGATATTTAGGACTAATTAAATAATTTATGCAACTATTCTATTTTTTGTGTCATTTTGTATATAGTATTATTATAAAATATATTTGCGTACTAAAAATCATTTTTTTTTATAAATAAGACAAAAACACTCGTAGGAAAAACATTGTACCTAACTCTTGCGGAAAATGGCTTTTTCACCCTTGACGGCTTGCCCGAACTCCGCTCCGCGTCATCGTGCGACTGCCGTCGCGTGCAAAAAAGTACCACTTTCCGCACTTTTTAGGTAAATAACTATACACTACTAGCGTGCGGGAACTTGCATTTCCCGTACTCCGTACGAAAATGGATTTACTCTGTGTCTTTTGCGTACGGCGTGCTTAAAAAAAAATTTCCCGCACGTATTTTTTTAAAATTATTTAAAATGATTTTTATCATTTTTTTTTTATAAATAAGACAAAAACACACAGGAAAAACATTGTACCTAACTCTTGCGGAAAATGGCTTTTTCACCCTTGACGGCTTGCCCGAACTCCGCTCCGCGTCATCGTGCGACTGCCGTCGCGTGCGAAAAAGTACCACTTTCCGCACTTTTTAGGTAAATAACTATACACTACTAGCGTGCGGGAACTTGCATTTCCCGTACTCCGTACGAAAATGGATTTACCCTGTGTCTTTTGCGTACGGCGTGCTTAAAAAAAAAATTCCCGCACGCATATTTTTAAAATTATTTAAAATAAAATTTAAATAACAATTTTACGTAATTCGTAACAAAAATATTGTACCTGACATGTGCAAAAAGTGACTTTTCCGCCCTTGACGGCTTGCCCAAACTCCGCTCCGCGTCGTTCGTGCCACTGCCGTCGCGTGCGGAACAGTATCACTTTCCGCACTTGTTAGGTCAATAACTATTTCGGCACTTGGCACTTGGTAGAAAAAATATTGATCCTAACTCATGCGTAAAGTATCTTTCCCGCCCTTGCCTGCCTGTCCGATTTCCGCGTCGTTTTGGTCAACGGCAGTCGCGTGCGAGAAATATTAACTTCCCGCACTAGTTAAGATAATAACTATTTTCAACAACGCGACGCGACGCGAAGGTGCAGAGAACCACACTATCCCGCAAGCATTTTAGATCGGAAAGTGTCACTTTCCCGCACTGAGTGCGGAAATGATTTTATCCCAGGCCTAGTTTAATAACCAAACTTAGTGTTTTAAAAAAAGGGATTAAAGTGCTAAATACCTCATAAATAAGAAAATAAAGAAGAAATTTTCTTGAACACAAAAGAAGGCAATTCCTTTGTCAGAAAAACCAGAAGACACCCTTTTTTTCTTGCTTTAAAATTTTGATTCAAAGGGATCTAGTTATTAAAAAAATCGCAATATATATATTACATTATCTAAAAACCTTTTAAAACTGATTTAAATGTAACCGGTATTTAGAATGGGCTTCTCAAACAAATTTACATTCTAAACATTAATTAAAATTAAACCAGGTTTAACAGTAGGGTGCAACTAACCCTAAAAGATGTAAATCATTCGATGAAATCAACCGAAGAAGTTCTACACGTGTGAAATGGGAAACTTCCTACGAAAGGCCTAATGATCTCCGTACTAGACAGTTTAATAATTTTCGCTCGTCAACAACAAAAGCACTTTGGGTTAAATTTAGAAACTGAAAATCATTATTCAAGCTAAAATACGTCTAGAGATCGTCATTTCGTCAACACCTCGTTCGCACTCGTCCAGTTTCTATTTGTCAACTTGGTTTGCATGACTTTGAATAAAAAACGGAACCTTTACGCCGTACCAAGTTCATTCCAAGTTTTCCGGATCAACCACAAATCATATACCTACGGACTATATACCCGTAGGTACATATTTTGTGGGACCAACTTTCAATAATGACGCTTGACATTCTAACACAGAAACTAAGTAGAACTGTCGCTGTCATTGTATAAAAGCTGGTGCGATTGAATTTGAAACGAAGTAAGTGCAACGAAAACTACCTAATTTGCGACTCTTAAGATGAAAGTAAGGACGACGCTGCGCGACTATTGGTAAAGCCATGATGACCCTAAAAATAATTTAGTTAAATACCTGTGAAATAATTTTTAGATGTGCTTAAATACACTTATAGTAGGACACGTTTTTTGCTAAATTTAAAGACTGTAAAGAACTTTGATTGAAAGAAATTAATACTACCTTATGTCTCACACACTTTATGCTTTGAAAAATTACAATTTTTGCTTTTTTTGTATAAAAGATCCCTTTACCCCTTTTGAAATCGAATTACCCCTATTTCTCCACCCCCAGTTAAAATTTCGAAAAACGCCAAAACGTTATTTACTTATTTTATTAGCAGAACCTTCCCACCAACTTTCAAACCTCTGCGGCTTTTCGTTTCCGAGATATAGAAAACCTCTTTAAAATTTCAACCCCTATTTTTACCCCCTTAGAGGTAGAATTTTCAAAAATCCTTTCTTAGCGAGCGCCTACGTCACAAACCCAATATGTCCTTAAATTTTCATAACTGTAGGTCAAGTGGTTTGACCTGTTCGTCTATAGTTAACGATGTTGATTATGTTGACTACCGTTCTTTTATTAGTTAACTATACTGGGTGTCCCAAGGTGAGTAACCTATTAGAATATTTTGGAAACTATACAATGGAAACCTTTCAAACTTTCTATTCTAACATAAGTCGATGTAAACTATCTTTATTTAATACTTTCATATTTGCAGTATTGTCATTTGCAGGAAAACTTCCTCATTTTAAATTGACCACCCTGTATATTTTTGCATTTTTAGATTTTACAAAATATTTATGTATAATGTCCTATACCTTTGTTCAACTGTTTTTAAAATATTGACAGGTGAAAATGAACATTTTTTAAATTTGACAGCCGGTAACATCGAAACGGTTAAGGATAGAGCAAAACGGTTTTTATAGTCTTAGTTTTTCACAAGCTATCGTTTTATATCTAAACCCAGGGTTAAAATATCCCAAGGTTAGTTTAACCCTGGGTTAAAAAACTATAAAATAGCTTGTGAAAAACCAAGATAGGAATGTAAAAACCGCTTTGCTCTATCCTTAACCGTTTCTATGTTACGGGCTGTCAAATTAAAAAAATGTCAATTTTCACATGTCAATATTTTAAAAACAGTTGAACAGAACAGAACAGAAAAAGTCAAGGTGGGCATAATTAAATAATATTCTCCAAAGTCTTCTTATAACGTAAGTCCTGACATATGTGGACTGCACAGATTCCGATCAAATAGACCAATATATTTCTGTGCGTGTGGAAAATTAAAAACGATGCCAGCGATAATGGGTGGTCGACACTGATGACCCGACGTCGAACAACAATCCGTTTTGCAGCTCATGAATCGGGAAATAGCATTTATATAGCTATCAGCACCGGGTATCCTCGGTGGGCTCCACTGAGTTCAAATGGATCAATGTACAAGACATAAATACGGGGTGATTAAAAATTCCCTAGAAAGACTTTAACTGTAGGTAGGATTTTTTGTTTTGAACAAGAATTAGTAAAATATATTTTTGTAAAGAAGCACCCTTTACTACGTGATAGAAACATCAATTTTTGAAAACAAAACTTTGACAACTTCGAAATGCTTGACAAAATCCTATACCAACAAATAGACTTGCTTGGTAAATTATTTTAAAGATGATTCCCAAAAAAATACGAACATTTTACTCTTAAAGTCAGAGAAAAAAATATGAAATTTAAACAAAATAATCACTTTACCTTTCTTAGATTAATGATATCTAACCACCGTTCCTGAAATCTTTTTAGGGAATTTTGAATCTCCTTGTATATATTTAATTAATGTATAAATCTATCACAATACAGTAAATTAATACAAAAAATATAAAAATACACGAAACTTTTTCACATACATCAATTCAACAACGCATTTATGCAAACCAGGTTTTTGAATTTGCCATAGTATCTCTACATGCAGTGTCCTGGACAAGAGGTTTACCAGCTTTTCATGGTACTAAGAACAACCCATTAAACCGCTTTCCGTGGCTTCTGGAAGTACCTGATTGCTGTAGAACAGATCGAATATCTTCAAACATCAACGCCCGCTTCATAACATCATTAGAAAACCCATGATAAAACTCATCATGTCATTCACTTTTATATAATGCTCTCCACGTACAGGTCGCTCAAGAAGTAAAGCCACAGAAATATTGAAGTCGAGCATTACTTTTAGGTTGTTGTAGTGCTGTAGTAAAATTTTTTACAAAATTTTAGAAATTTAAAAGAAAAGGCTATATCTTTTAAATTTCTAGAATTTTGTAAAAAATTTTGATAAAACAAATGACATAATTTCTGATCTAACATTTTCTTGACATTTAGTACAAAACTTCAACAATTTAGTAATTGATAGTAGAAAAAGAAAAGCAAAACCTAAGCTACCCCAAATTCCAAAAACTTGCCTGGTGTTGCATAGCCGAAGCAAGCAACCATCCCAACTGGGGACTGGAAACTCCACTAAACCCATCCTGTCCTATCCTTATTAATATTTAATATTCTTATCAAATCTTATAGGCAAGAATAAGGATTTACTACGAAAAACTCTCTATACAGAAGGAAAAGCTAGTACGGTAGATTGACGGAGAATCTAAAACGAATAGTGAAAATGGGGAAGGTACTACTGTATTCAAAGCAAAGCCAATGAACCAACTAGATAATGTGAAACTTAAACTTTGAAGAATAAAACTACAAAATTATTTCTGAGGTCCTAGTCACACAGTATTTATTCAAAAGGTTTTAGTTCATCCACACTACATAAAACATTGAGATGCCGCAGCTTCAGAAGACGTATTATCATTATTGTACACTACTTATAGGTTAGGTTAGTTTTATTCTGAGTGGCTTTAAGTTTATACCTTTTATAGCCAATGAAATATTAATTATTTTTTATTTTCCAATTATAGCTGAATTAATGTAATTTCAAAATTTATTGAAAGCAAATAATGTTAAAATGTTAAAAAATACGATTAACTTTTTTATTTTTGTCTTACATATTTTTTCCCAACTTTCTCTTGTGGGACAAAGGCCTTAGAAAAAATTTTGTTGTTTCTTCATTTTTAAAATTTATAAAGCTGTACCCAAAAACCCACATGGACATCCTCCAAGGATGGGGTTCTTACAAACTTTTCAGTTGCCGTGCTTGGATTCTTGATGTATGTACTTGTCAAACGAGTAGAAAGTGACATCAGAACAACAGTCTATCGTAAACCCACTCACACAGGACAATATTCAAATCAAGGTTCAAATCATTCTGCTACAACCAAACGAGGCATAATCAGAACTTTGTAAAACAGAGCCGTTCAAATATTCGACGCCCACCTTTTCTTTTTTTGAAAAAAGTAACTATAAGCGGAGAAAAACGCGTTTAAAGTTGAACTTTGAAAAACTGCTAATTTGGCAATCATGTTCTAAAGTTAGCGCGCCGATGACCTTGTTTGCTCTTAGCCGCTAAATTATTTTTGACGTCTTGTTTTTGTGGTCGATTGCAAATGTAAATGTGATACCTATTGAAAAACTAGAGTTTGATGTGTATATTCGATGTAAAAGTTAATTACTGGACCAACTGTTAAAATAGGTAGGTAAATAAACATTTCCGTTCTTTTAAAGCATGTTTAAAATCCAAAAAACATTTTTTTTTTGGCTTTATTTGGAAAGGCGGGTTAAATTTAAATGCACATCTAATTAATATAATCGTCAAAGATAAAATCAACTGGTCCCAATACAATACAAGTGAACTTGTATACAGTACTTTGGAATGATGAAAAGTACTTTTTCCGGACGCGTCTCCGAGTTATTTGAATAGCCAAGAGCACAAAACAGCGACAGATTGGGTTGTGTTGGATTGGATTGGCAAGATACATTAACCCGGCCCAAGCAAGGGGACACAGAGCTCCCTTTTTCAAATCCCACTTGAGTAATTCTCAACAGGTGCGTCCAAGTCGCGAGGGTGGATCTGACTGAATGAAAGTTGGGGAAAGTCATACCGGATCCCCCTGGAACGCAGTTCTTTGGGGTCGGTGTGCCGGAGATAGGGAGCGCTTAGGTGAACTCAACTCTGGCTCGCTCTCGACTTCTCTGTGTGGTGGATCGGAGACGGGTGTGGGAGCCTTGACTTAAACGCCAGGACCGCGTAGATGAGGCACCACAATAAAAACTTTCCTCAGGGAACTAGGCGCACTCTGTTGTATATAACCCCCTCCCCTAAGCGCTGAGGAGGTGATTCTAGCCGGATTACTACCTCCGACAACCAGAAGGTAACACAGGGAACCGAACGGGTATCCAGTGAAACCTCTAAAGATAAGGATCGACAATGAACTGTTCAAGGACCCAGTAGATCTTCTTCAACACAAGAGACCCGACAGGGAACTGCAAAAGTGGTAAACAAGTACCCATTGGACACTCTACAAACGCATCAGAGGCGCCTACAGAGCTCAGGAAGCGCCAGGTCAAATTCGTGGTGAGCATCCGAAACAGAGCTGACTAAAGAGCATCTGCTCGAAGTCCTTGCTCCACTTAGGCAGGAAGTATGTGAGACAAGCTAGCAACAGGGCTCCTAACAGGACACTGTTGCCTCAACTTTATACACGACGTCTCGATCAGTACTATCTATGATCGTCTTCAGGTGCAAACTATAATCAATTCCTAAGGCTACGTACTTATATACTATAGATAGAGGCAGCTTCAAGGAATTTTTACATGGAGTGTTTCGAATCACACGCGGTTGATACCGCAACATATAAACCTAAGCTCTGGCTGAGATATGTTGATGATACTTTTAATGTCTGGACAGGGAATAACCAACAACTTTCAGAATTTCTTCACCACCTAAATAACATAAGATCCACCACTAAATTCACAATGGACTATGAGCAAAATTGTCAAATTCCTTTTCTTGATGTACTTGTCAAACGGGTAGAAAGTGACATCAGAACAACAGTCTATACAATGTCTATCGTAAACCCACTCACACAGGACAATATTTAAATCAAGGTTCAAATCATTCTGCTACAACCAAACGAGGCATAATCAGACCTTTGTAAGACAGAGCCGTTCAAATTTGTAACAATTCTCATGACTTGGAAATCGAAATAAGAAACATTCAGAAGGATCTGCAGCAGACGTTAAAGGAGTATCAGAAAAAATTCGAAGAGTAGCGAAAAACTTTAATATTAAAACAGCTTTTAAATCTAGTAATACAATTCGAAGCCTTCTTAGTAAAACAAAACCGGAGAACAAACAAAATAAGGAATTAATTTACCAAGTTCCTTGTGAGTGTGGTGAAACATACATAGGCGAAACAAAAAGACCACTATCTGTTAGGCTTAAGGAACATCAGACGAATATCCAAAAAAGGTAAAACAACACCGAATGAACTGGGCATGAGTAAAGGTTTTGCACAAGGAGTCACACTGGAAGAAACGAAAATTCCTTAAAGCTGCCTTTATTGGGTAGAATCAGGGTATTTTCAGTAAACGAAGTGTTGAAATTCCAAATATTTGGAAGCCCTTCCTTGGGCGGAGCCAACTTCTTAAACTTAAAGGTTGAGTGATTTCTCACAGTATATAAGTACGTAGCCTTAGGAATTGATTGTAGTTTGCACCTGAAGACGATGAGAGATAGTACTGATCTAAACTTCGTGTATAAATGAAATATAGACAATGAAAGTCTCGAACACAGAGTTAATTTCAAACACATCATTGTCTCAAACTTTCAAACAAATATTATAGGTTATGAACCTGCGCTAGCCAGAAACTATCAATTGTTTAGTTGACCGTAATCTCAGGCGGCTAGCGAAAAAACCGGTGGTATTTATTCTGAAGTTTGCAGCGTTAAGCACCAGTGACGGCACGCGGACTCAGATACGTTTTTTCAAGGGTCCCAAGTTTTAAGCGAAGTTACACGATGAAGAAGCAGAAAAAGAATGTGAGAAATCTTTTCGGTAATAAGGATCCCAAGAATATAATAAAATCGGCGTTTTTTTAACGCCCAAACCCCATTAGTATGGAAGTGTTTAAAATGACTTCCACCAACAACAGCAATCCTAAATGCACGGGAACGGAAGGTTCCGAATTTTCTAGTTTAAATTACTGAGATATCCAGTTTATATTTGAATTCAATGCCTGCTGATGCAGTTTCAAAATTGGCACAAAGCCAATTCTACGTAGAATTAATATGGCAGCAAGTTGGTAATTATTGTCACCAAGCGGACGAAAAAAGTTAAAACAAAAGTTAACTGTAATGCTTAAAAATCTTTCTGAAATAGGTATCATATCCCGAGCTACTTTAATAAAAAAATACTTCTTTATTTTCTCTTTCTTAACATATGGAGTCACTGATGTAATGCTTCATGGATACTCTAAAATATGTTCATCTGATCCAAAAAAAATAATACCAAAAACTCTAAAACTCAAAATTCTGAAACTCTTAACTCCCACTCAAGTGGAACTAGAATGACAATGAAATTAAACAATTCTGCTTATGCTGAGATTAAACCTTGGTTATTAAACTAGGGTTGTAGAATAGAATCGTACATTTATTCTGGGTTGTATTATAGTACCTAAGGAAAAAAAAAGTCCTAACGTATCATTTTAAAATCCACGTGGAGTATTTCAAACGGAAGTCTTCATCTTTATTACAAACAAACAAAGATTTCCGAGTCGATCCCATCGAATTGGGATGGTAGAATCCGGCCCCTGACATGTACTTCACAAATTTTTATTTTCGCGTTTCGATTTTGTGGTTATATTAATATCGAGAAATATGTACTGCCAAACTGAATCAAAATATATTAGGGCTAACTTTACAACCCAAGGCAAAAATTCAAATTAAACCATAGTTTAGGATTCAGTTTAATCTTTGGATTAAGCCATTGGTAAACAAGTTTGCTCAATTTTATAAGAAAAGAATAAAAGAAGAGCTGTTGGATTAGCTGTAGAATTAGGAGCACAACAAGTTTTTTTTCTAGTTTAAAAAGACTACATTTTCTTGACATATAGAGTTGATAATTTGAACCATATCTTTAAAATGGCACCAACTAGAGCCAAACCCAGCATAGTCACCAAATTTGATATCAGTCCAGTAGTTTTTGAAACATCAGCATTGGTTACAGGCAGACATACAGTCAGAAGCCACCAGAAAAAATGTCCAGATTTTGCAGAAACGAAAAGTATAGAGTATAGACGTGTGAGATCAGTGTGAGAATAAAATCTACTGGTCTGTGGGATGTTCCAACTCTTGTCAAATTTCCTCATGCACAATTTTGCATATCTCTTTAGATAATCTAAGCCGCTTTTTAAAATTCACATCCTCGTATTTCTCCAAAGGATTTGTTCTGGGACTCATAATTTTGGGTCTTCATTTTCATTCAGTTGATCAAACATAAATTCTAAGTCATGTCTCATAGCGATTTCACTAAATACTTACAGTTTTTTTTCCCAAAATCAAATTTTAAACAAATTTTTAATAACTATTTCGAGGTTAGAATATTTTGGTATCTATTAAACTGAAGTGTAACGCACACCCAGACTGCCGGTAAACTGTACCTATAAAACGTAAAAAAGTTGACATCCGTGGTTTAAACTGAGGTTAGACATTTAAATATGAATAAAATTGCGGCTTATCTGCATTTAATTTTTGGTCGAGATTTGATTTTTTTTATGACATAATTTAAAAACAAGTCAAAAATATCAGGAGGTTTAAATACGTCACTTTTTGCAATTTTTTTTTTAGGAGCCGAGAGAAAACCGGATTTTAATATGGGATGAAATTTTTTAGAAAAAATTAGTGCTAGAAAGCACAGATAGTCCACCATACAATCAATTATTTTATGTTGAAAGGAAATGAAAATATCTCGAAAACTGTAGGTTTAAAAGATTTGAACCTAACAAAATTTTTGGGTAATATTTACGAAAACCAAAATCTGAGAACCGCATTAGCTGCTTAACATCTAAAGTTATGATTTTTTTTATATATTTTAACGTTTTTTTCAAATAACTCGGAAACTAAAGCTCCCACGGTTTTGAACATAATAACAACATTTGTAGCCCATATTCAAGGAAAGTTAAATCTGAAAACGGTATATCGCTACTTGCTTTTGTTCTAAAGTTACAAGTTTTTTAAATATTTTATCCCCCTTTTGCCCCTTCAACCCCCAAAAGTTAATCAGTTTATGGTCAGCCGATAGAGGATTTTTGTACCAAATTTCGTTAAAATCGGTTAAGGCGTTCTTGAGTTATCGTGTATACCGACAAGAGACAACAAACCGACAGACAACTTTTTTTTTTCGTCGTCAAGTTGTCTTGGAGCCTTAGTAACTCATTTTTAATAAAATTAAGAAAAGTCAAAATTTCACGATTTTAATAGTCCCCCATACCATATTGGTATGGTGGACTAATAGGTAAATCAAGCCAAGTAATTTTTGTATAAACCCAAAGGATGAATATATTTTCAAATGCATCACAACAAATTCCAACATATACATCAGAGAATAAACAAAAACCAATGGATACTTTAAATAACAACAGCTTAATTAATCCAATGTCCTTGTCAAAATGAATTCAGTTTTTCTTTATTAAGTTTAATTGACAACAGATCTTTATCTATGTTATGTAAAGGTGGGACTACTGTGAGTTAAATTATTGCTAAATTTAAGCGAATGTCTAATAATGATAAATTATTGCCTCGATGACATGGTGTCGCAATAATTCACTTCAATGCGTATTCATGCGTGTGGCGTTCTAATCTTGTACAGTTGCAACAAATTAATTGTAAAAACCTGCACATGTGAAGGGCCAGAAAAATTTCGCTACCTTCTTCCTCTGCAAGAAACCGAAAATTTACAAGAAAACTCATTGGCCTTGGTATTAATCAATTATATGCATTGGGGCTCAAAAATTCCATCAACAAACCAGGGTTTGGGTCAGTTGCGACTAGCATGCAATAAAAGTCATTACACGAGAATATAAAGTTTGAGAAGCAAGCCGAAGGCGAGCACTTTAATTCATCTGAGCGACATAATAACCTATCAGAAAAATAAAACCTCAAAAATTCGCCTTCTACCCCAAAAGTTGTTAGGTTTAGTATACAGGGTGATTCAAAATTCCCTAGAAATATTTGAACGGCGCGGTGCGGCGGTTAGATATCATTAATCTAAGAAAATTTACGTGATTATTTTGTTTAAATTTCACATTTTTTTCTCTGAATTTAAGAGTTAAATTTTCGTATTTTTTTGAGAATCACCTTTAATAGGTATTTGCGTCACAAGGCCGGAAAATTGGTCTTTACAGGTCGACGCAGGAAATTTACTTGTAGACCTGCGGAGACCTGTAAAAGATACTTTCCGGTCGTGTATCGTACGTACTGTTTTTTTCAAACGATCAAAAAAAATATTTTATTACCTACCAATTTCGTCAATGACTAGCCGCCTTAGGTATTTTATGAACAGTCCCCTAATAAGAAAATGTTAGCCTTCTGCTTCTTGTTGGCTAGATAGCCATTGCCGCTAAGGCCGGTAGTTTTTAAGATGAAAACTAAAGAAGAACAAGTAAACTTTTGTGGTTAGAAATTATTTTTGTACTTTTAACTCACGGTCCCTTGAATAAACACGGTCTAGTAATTTTTCTGCTCCGCCCACCTGATGACGACACAAAGATATCAGCCTGCTTTCTTTATTGATTTTTGTTGTTGACATTTGGCGTTATGGTATTTTTGCAGAAATTTTTGTATATAAGTTGTATTTGTTCATCATTTCTTTTCTTTATTTGGTCCAAATAGTAGGTAGCTGCATTTATGCATTTTTTTAGTCAAGAGTCTCCATCATCAATGAAAAAATCAAAAAAACAAGATACCCTATAGTTTTAAATTTGAAATCAGATTTTTTGCCCATAGTATTCACAACAAGTCTGGCCTCTGTAATAATAAAATAATCACTTTCCCAAAAATTCCCGTCAAAACACATAAACAAAAAATACCTTCCAAAAAAGGAAAAAAAACCAACTACATAACCTAACTTCTAAACGACGAGTTCGAACTAACCCCAACGACGGAATCGATTACCAACTATTGATCTTCATTTCTATTTACTGCAATATCATCTCACGCAGTTAAAAAAAAAATTTTGTTTACTTGTTCACAAAAAGTTATAATACACGATAAAAGCAGAAAATAGCCCTGGCATTAATCATTAATCATAATTTGTCAAGCCTTCTTACAGTTTTTAAATGGCCGATAAAAATCTGCTGCTATCTTTGTGTCGTCATCGGGTAGAAGAGTGGGGCGAAATTACTAGACCGTATCTATTCTACGGACCATGCTTTTAACTTGTGCAAAATTGTAAAAAACATTAGAAAAATTATGGTGTAGTGCCTATTAGCTTCACACACCTAATTCAGTGATGACTGACGACCAGTTATGGCCGACCATGGCCAACTTATCAAGCAAAAAATAATGATAAAACAACTCATGAAAGGCAGATTTATAGGTTTGTCCTTTATTTACCTACATTTATAGTATACTTATTTTGAGCGTTAAAAATGTGTGGTCAGGCAGCAAATCGAAAGTGACTCTTAAAGCAGTTTCCATTATTTCCTCTGGATTCAACTCATTTTATAGATATGAGTCCATTTTTGTAAGCAAAACTTTTGAAACAAAATTAAAAGAGCTTTTTTAGAAGTGTCAAAAATGCCAAAAAAAAACAAGCTAAAATCTGTCAACAAGAAGCTTGGCCAAAAATGGGACCGGAATAGGATCAAGGGACCGAAAAATTAAATAAAAAGGTCCTTTCTTGTGAGTGGAAATATTTCAAAAGAACGTGCCTTGTAATGTAGAACTTTTCGTATAAAAAATCGTACGGAAAGTGGCTATTTTCCGGTTGATTGAAAAAAAATAATTTACCAAGCAAGTCTACGTGTGCTGACAATGACATGTTTTAGGGTTTTTGTCAAGCATTTTGAAGTTGTCAAAGTTTTATTTTCAAAAATTGATGTTTCTACCACATAATAAAGGGTGCTTCTCGGAAAATTTTAACAATTTTTAAATGCAAATATATCTGAAATTAAAGAGTTTACAAAAATATATTTTACTAATTCTTGTTCAGAACAATAAATTCTATCTACAGTTAAAGTCTTTCTAGGGAATTTTAAATCACCCTGTATAGTTTCTGCCAAACTCCTATTTTTTATTGACAAATAAAAACGTGGTTATTTCAACAATCCACTTAGTATTATCATGGATTAAATTCATCACACCCTTGAAGATAATGTGTAATAATTTTACAAAGCTAAAGGTAGTCTTAGACTTTCGAAAAAAAAAACGTGTTAACGTAATATTAATAAAAATGGTAGTGAATATCACTTATTTTATGATCTAAGAAAAGCTATATTATTTTTTTACGTTGACGTTCGTTGTTAGCGTGCATAAATGAAGTTTCAGATGTCCCTCAAAAATATTGTTCTCAATTTCTCATTCATATTTATAAATAAATCGTTTTCTCAAATCAAATGAGTCGCGACTGTTTCACACGAAGAGTGTGTGTGTGGCTCTGGAACATTTGATTTTACCGACGACTGACTGATGGCCTTTGGTGCCTTAAAGCAAAGATGCCTCGTGAGCCAAACATGACACATTTCACAACATCAATGCGTTAGGAAGCCACTAACGAGCTCGGTAGCAGCTCCGAAACATCCCCTCTAGAATAATTTATGAACCTCGGCTATGCGAATGCGCCAGATATTTGTCGTAATTTAACTCGATCTTTAACAGGGGCGTACGGACGCGGCGGTAGCATCAATAGCAGTTCCCATCCATATTCCTGTATGACAAGTATGATTGTCTGTAGTAATATCAATGGATAAGAAAATCATCGAAAATCTTCCCCCAAGGATTGTTCGTAGTCGCTAAAACAAAAAAAAAGCACGAAAGCAACAAATCTGAGGGAAGATTTTAGGACTATTTTCCCATCCCTAGAGGTGTTGTACAGATTATTTACCTCATGCATTATAATAGGAGGTCGATTTTCACCTGATTATTCAGCGAAAATTTCCCGCTCAGGTGAAAATCTCTCTTGTCAAAACTGAAAATCTCCCTTATCAAAACTGATAATAGCTCTTTTCAAATTGTCGATGTGTCGTTTGATCATATATAAATAGCGAACATAAAAATTTTGAAAAACAACAAAGTGAATCTCGTGTTCGCAAATAAAAATTAAAGTAACACTCGTGGCATATAGAACAAAGCGTTTTTGTTTCTCAGTTCATTACGACCAGGCCTCCAATGTCTAATGGAGAATCCAGACACCTACAGACCTGTTTCATACTGATTAGGAATCATCAGGGAGTCATAGGTTTGTACTTGGCAGTTGAAGCTACACAGACAACCATACACACCTCTCGAATTTAAAACAAAAGTTTGTAATCCGCGGAGACGATTGAAAAGTGCAAAATACCGTAAATACAGAATCATGTACCTTTCAGCAGGTTATAAAGAAGAAAACTGTAAAAGTATAAGGTCATTGAAAAAATTAAGCAATTTCCGCCGGCTTTAACTAAGTATTTACGAAAAAATGATTTAAAAACATGGTTGAAATATCAAACTGTCAAAGATTAAAATGTCGCAACAATGAACGGCACCGAGTGAAAAGGCACATCCCTATGGAAACCATTGTTATTTCATTTACCAGCCGCCTTGATTTATAGGGTAAAGATATGGTGCGTTGCGAGAAGTGCTCTTCGTTCGATATTTTTAAAATTATTTTCCTGCTTTTCTTGGATTTTTTGATAAAGGTATTAAAAAAAATAGTGTTAACAACTCGCGGCTAAACTGTACTTTTTCTTACTCGCGTTTTTAAATACCTCGCTGTGCCCATTATTTAAACCAACCTTGTAAAAAAAGCACTATTTTACCCACTAGTTATGAAAACTACTATATTCATTCAATGTTTGTTGCTTTTTTGTTCGATCATGAAATAATCCCCTTAGGCTTAGGTGAAAACTTTATGTATTTGACATATATAAAAGGCATGCAATCTTGGTTATTAATTTAAACTATCAATGAAGCTATACCTGAGAGATTTTTCTGTATACACAAAAAACATGGGATAGATCAAATTTTAAAAAAAATGGTTTAAAAGAAAAAAAAATCTCCTGCGTCGCCATAACGTCATTGATTGTTACAATTTTTGTCCAATTTTAATTATCTTTTCTCATCATCATTCAAACCGTGTCAAAATTGCATTTTTGCAGACAATTAAATAATTTTTTGTTTATATTGCAAAACTTTTCGACTCAAGAGCTATAACTTTATTGATTTTTAGATTGGTTGGTAATTTTAAACAATTTTTGTCAACAATATAAAAAATTGAATTTTCTCAAAATTTTTGATAAAAGACAACATGTCCTTAGCCTGTCAGCCGATTGTGAACCTGAACCTGGCGCAAATTGGCCGTTTAATTTTATTATTATTTTTTTTTGTGCTGCGACCACCCATAACGTCCCCCCGACTCCCATGATTTTACTCCAGAACCGCCTCTGTCTCGTCGTCCTCCAAACATCAGAGTCAGTCTATATTCGGTGTCCTTGGTAAGATTCATTCTGTGCAGTGGACTTACTGCTAGCGTGCCATGTTGAAATATTTTTTGGAAAATATAAGTATCAAGGAATTATTTACTCCAGGTATGCCACTGGTTTCTTCATATTACTCTATATTTTCTCTGTAAACGGAAACTCAAAATAGTTTTAACCCGCGAAGATTCAAAAATATGGTTACCTGCTAGTTTCCACTAGGGTGGCAGACATTTTTAACTAACTGCGACTAACAACATAAATTTTCGAAAAATGAGATGAATGTTGTAATGGTGATAAATGGTTTTGGGAAATGTGTAATAAAACTTGGGATGTGGAATGCTGAAATGAGTGTTAAAGAATGTGTTAGGAAAAGATGTGGTTAAAGACACATTCAAAATATAGGCAGTGGCGGTCGCGGAGGAGTGAAGGGGAACGGTGGGTGCGATCGCCCCCCCCCCCGTTTTTTGAGAATTTATTTAAAAAATCGCCGGTTTTTCATAAAAACAGTAAAATTCTTGATAGTTTTTCAAAAATTTTCACCTGCGACGCCTTATTGGGTCGAAAATTACATTAATTTTAGATCTTTTGCATAAAACATAGAACTTTTTCTTTACCTATACAAAATTTTGACCTCACACCTCCTCCCCCCCCCTTTTGAGAAAGCTGCGACCGCCACTGATGTAGAGAAGCATCTTATTTCTTGTGACTTTATTTCTTTATACGAGTACCCAAGAGCGAACCTGGACCTCACTCCAGAAGAGGGGGACGGGTAAGTAAAGTAAAAATAAATTTGATGATAAAATCTGTGTCTGAATGCCGCAAGAATTACCTACATTAACATTTTTGTTGTTTTTTTTTTATTAAGAATCTACATATAATCCCTATCTTAATTTTTCGAGTTTTGTGTGAAAATTTTTTTACAAAAAAGAAAGGGCTTATTTGTCTGCGGTTCTAACAAGAAATCATGCATATAATAGCGCTGCTTGTTAGGTTTTTGACTGAGATTGCATAGTAACGGCTTGTCATGTTTTATCCTTGTTATTAAACTAGAGAACACTTATTGCAATTTTCGTAAAAGAAATGCAACACCAAAATTTAATTTTAACTTTCAATATACAAATACTAAAAATGTATTCAAACAAAGTGGAACTTTTATTACCTAGGTAAAAAATAGGTAATTTTTTAAAAATATTTTTTTGACTTTTTATTTTTCATGCCATTTTTGAGTGACAAAAAGTTGTTTAAAATCAAAATACAATCGTAATACTGAAAGGGCCGCAGGCGAAAATTTTTGATTACTTTAGGCGTACCGCAGGCCGAAAATTTTGAGATGATTGTACTAAAATATTTATTTACCTAACAAGTGCGGCAAGTCATACTTTTCCGCACCTGAAACGACACAGATCGGAGTTGGGGCAAGCCGTCAAGGGTGGAAAAAACACTTTACGCACGTATCAGGTACAAAATTTTTCCTACTTGCGTCAAAACCGTCTAGACAACATTATATTTTCATTTTGAGGTATTAAAATAGCATAAAACTGTGTTTTTTTGCATTTTCTTTACATTTGAGTTGAAAAAAATCGTTAAAAAAAAGCGTGCGCAAAAAATTCTTCTTCGCACGTGGCACAGTGGAACAGAGGGACATGAGGTTTTTTACTTGAAACTTTTAATCTGGAAAAGGTAGGAATGAGTTTTATACACAGTTATATTGTACAAAGAGCAACGTCTTAAATTAAAAAAATAGTTACTTTACATGATTTAAACCATATACAGGGCAACCCAAAAATACAGTGCGTTTTACAAAAACCTATTTTTTATATGCTAAGTTTGCTTAAATGTCACCTAAATTTTTCGTCTTGAATTTTTTGGAAAGAAGGAGCTTTTAATTTTATTATAAAAACATATTTTTTTATTCTTTGACAACTCAAATGCGCTTTTTATAATGAACTTCAAAAATGACGTTTTGCCCATACGCTCAACTTCCATAGCCATCTTGGTAGCAGATCGTAGCAGATAAATGTTATATTTTCGTGATCGTAATACTCCAGCCATTATATTGAGATTACTGGTAAAGCAAATCCTGTCGAATATCAAATTTTGTAAATACAAAAACTTAGATGTTGATATATTTTTACCTAATTTGTTCATTTTATTATTATATTTGTGATAAAAAAGATGACTTATTTGTGTAAAAATTTCAAAAAACGATTCATCAGCATTAGGCAATCATATAAGAAAAATATTTACTAAAATCAACATTTTATACTAGATTTTTTTTATATTTACTTTTCATTGGCATATCATTTAAATAGTAGTAAAATTTGTAATTAGACACACTTGTAGCCAAAATTTAACGCCTTAAGATATCTATCACCCAAAATTACAATAAAATGATAATAAATGGGCTTCTTGCTAAATAATTGTGTGAATTTAATTTTAAAAATATAAAGAACATTTTTTGGTCTATGTCTCTGATATTATACTAAGCCGTTCCTCTGTGCGCCGTGCTGAAAACACAGGGTAAGACCATTCCCGCACGGCGTGAGGGAAATGCAACTTCCCGCACGCAAATACGTGTATAAAAGTGCAATTTTACGCACGCTAGTAGAAAAAGTCATTTTTGACACGTTCTGAACGCTGCTCATAAATAATTCTTAAAATCGTAATGGAGGACAACGCAGGAAATTTTGATGTAAACAGGGCATCTTATTGTCATATGGTATTATTACTTTTTTGTACACAAATAATGTCAAAAAATTAAATGGCCGACCAAAGAATATTGTGCGAAATTTAAAAACAAATTATCCCGTAGAGAAGTAAATGCTTTTGTGTTCTAGTTTTTGTATGTTTGTTTTTCGTTAGTTAAAATAGTGTTTACGACTCGCAGCGCTCGTTCATTAAAGCTACGCGTCTAGTGATAGTAGTAAAGGAGTGGCTTATTTAAATCTAGTAAGTAGGCCCTTCCTATACCCTTTTTCGAAACCCCTGATGTACGCTCCCCTTAGGAGGCAAGTTTTCCTTCTCTAATGCCCTGTTCTCACTATGCAACTTTTCCATGCATCAAATTTTTTAATAACAGTTTAAAAGAAGACACAAGCAGATTGTGTCTTCTTTTAACCTTATCAGAAAATTTGATGCATGGAAAAGTTGCATATAGTGAGAACAGGGCTGGCACCCCTGTTTGTCGAAGGCAGGGATCTTTAGACTGCGTAGGAAGTATACACAGTGGACCGCCGGCTTTACTGCAACCCCTCCCAAGGGTAATCCTGCTACATGTTAGACTTCCATCTATCTAAGATCGCTACCGTCCCAACAGAACTTTGTTAAGACGGTAGACTATTTCTCCCCAGCAGCCCGCATATATGTTAAACGAAAATCGATCGAGGTCTTGTCCAAATTGGTCGGAGCTCCAGCTGATTCCTTTAAAATGACACATCCAACACCGACAGCTGGTGTCTACACCTCCGACACCAACATTTTTGCCTCTTGTGCATCCAGTTGGGTCGAGGTCCAGCGGCATCTCTTGTAGCAGTCCTGATGTCTGAAAATGCAAGGCACCGTCTGTTTTAGGTTGCCTGCTGTCGTCCCCCGGAGTTCTACTTTTAACGACGCTTCTAAAAAAAGCACCATTTTACCCGCTACCCTTTTTACGAAACCCCTGATGCACGTTCCCCTTAGGAGGCAAGTTTTCCTTCTCTAATGCCCTGTTCTCACTATGCAACTTTTCCATGCATCAAATTTTTTAATAACAGTTTAAAAGAAGACACAAGCAGATTGTGTCTTCTTTTAACCTTATTAGAAAATTTGATGCATGGAAAAGTTGCATATAGTGAGAACAGGGCTGGCACCCCTGTTTGTCGAAGGCAGGGATCTTTAGACTGCGTAGGAAGTATACACAGTGGACCGCCGGCTTTACTGCACCCCCTCCCAAGGGTAATCCTGCTACATGTTAGACTTCCTATCTAACATCGCTACCGTCCCAACAAAACTTTGTTAAGACGGTAGACTATTTCTCCCCAGCAGCCCGCATATATGTTGAACGAAAATCGATCGAGGTCTTGTCCAAATTGGTCGGAGATCCAGCTGATTCCTTTAAAATGACACATCCAACACCGACAGCTCGTTTCTACACGTCCGACACCAACATTTTTGCCTCTTCTGCATCCAGTTTGGTCTAGGTCCAGCGGCATCTCTTGTAGCAGTCTCTTGTAGCAATCCTGTTTTAGGTTGCCTGCTGTCGTCCCCCGGAGTTCCACTTTTAACGAAGCTTCTAAAAAAAGCACTATTTTACCCACTACCCTGTCGGTTTATTTTTTTTAGGGGTGTTTTTTAAAGATTTAGTTTCAAGCAAAGTAAGCATTCAGTTTCTTATTTTAAGGTGTAAGTAGGTACATACACTTACCTCAACTTTTGCGAAGTTAACCCCGTTGTATATGTATATCTTAATTTCACTGATATATAATTTTTTGAATTTGCTAACGTACCATTTTCCAAGTTTTGGTATTTATTTTAGATTTTTACAATATTTTGACACTCCTAGAAGAAACATTGTTTCTAATACTTAGCAAAATGGCTTTCCCATACTTATAGTTTATCCAAACTCCGCTTCGCGTCGTTCGTCTAACTGAGCTTTAACGTGCGTGTGATTTTGGTGGTTATCGTTAACGTTCCAAAATATTAAAACAAAACGAATGACTTAAATACATTTTCTAAAGAATACTTAAATACTAGTTTTCACAACTAGTGGCTAAAACAGTGCTTTTTTTACAAGCGGTGATTTAAATAACGTGCGCAGCGAGGTATTTAAAAACGCTAGTAAAAAATACACAGTTAAGCCGCGAGTTGATAACACTATTTGTTTTAATAGACACTTCAAGTTAAATTTTGGGTCTATCGGCATTCGTATCCTTATCTCTATCGAGTCGACCTATCGAGCGGGTTTACTTTTAAACTAGTGGCGAATGTATGACAGCTCCAGCTGATCAAATGCATCAAAACATCATTTCGTATGCAGGGACGGTCGTAATGTTACGATTCTCTTATCGTACGTAACGAGGTTTTCGTGCATTTAATCAGTTGGAGCTGTCACGCATTCGCCATGATTTTAAAAGTGCACCTGCTTGTTTGATCGACTCGACGGAGATAAGGATATGAATGCTGATAAAGCTAAAAATTAACATTAAGTGTCTAATACCTTTCTCAAAAATCCAAGAAAAACAGGAAAATACTTTTAAAAATCTTGAACGAAGAGCACTTTTCGCCATCTTTACACTATAAATCAAGGCGGCTGGTAAATGAAATTTACTCGGTGACGTTCATTATTGCGACATTTTAATCTTTGACAGTTTGATATTTTGACGATGTTTTCAAATGATTTTTTCGTAAATACTTGGTAAAAATTGTCGGAAATGGCTTGATTTTTAGGCAAGAATAATTAGATTTTTTCAATATTACTATTTTCCGCTACATCTCTTTAATTTTGGGTAAAAAACGGACAGAAATCTTTTTTTGCGCCAGTGATAAAAAAAGTTTTAATATCATGAACCAATATCACGGGCGCAAAAAAAGATTTCTGTCCGTTTTTTACCTAAAATTAAAGAGATATAGCGGAAAATAGTAATACTGAAAAAATCTAATTATTCTTGCCTAAAAATCAAGCCATTTCCGACAATTTTTACCAAGTATTTACGAAAAAATCATTTAAAAACATCATCAAAATATCAAACTGTCAAATATTGTCGATAGCTAAAAAAGCCATGTTTTAGTTATCTGCAGACAGTTACTAAAATCATGTTTTTGATGAAAGTATAAAAAAATATGTTTCACTAGGTAGGTAAATCTTTTTTACACTTTTTAAAATTTCGTCCTGCAAAGCAACAAGGTGCCATGCGCCAATATTGACATTTTTAAGATATTTTCTATAGCAAGGGCCTGGAAACCTGCTTAATTTTGTGTAAGAAGTTGTCAAGCCCCAAAAAAATTGAAAACAAAAGTGAGGAACTAACCGCATTTTTTTATAATATTAGGTCCAAAACGGTTTTAAATGCCTAAAAAGTGCAAGATTTTTTATTGGCGCTTGGAACCTTTTTGCTCTACAGGGGCGATGTGATTTTTGAACTTCTTTTATTTAGGTATCTTTTTATATGTAAGTATTTTAAGGCTTTGAGTCTGGTAAAAAATAAACCGAAAATATTTATTGTACCTGGCGAATTAAAAATACTTTTTATTATCCTTAGTTCCTTTGATAAAAATCAACGACTATGTGTAGAGATATGTAAATCACTGGCAGAGGCCTGGCACGGCGCCAGCCTCCCAGGGGCGTTAATTTAGCCATATAGTTGTTTAGTCAACGAAATCCCGAATGCGCGACAAACTTAATCCAGAGAGGTATAAATATTGTCGCGTCTGCGAGTTATATGATTAAAATGCAACACATGTTGGTTTAACTTTTTTTTGATCTATTTTATTATTTTGTAACAACCGCGTTTGAATATAGTCAAGTTTTTGCGTCAAGCGATTTTTTTATTGAATAGTCAGGGCCCGATTACATGGCGTGGAGGCCCCAAAAAAAATTTGTATTAAACACTAGATACGTATTTATACTTACAAAGTAAAATAAAAGGTAGTTGTGCAGCAAAATACATTAATAATAGGGAGATTTTAGTCAGGCAGTTTAACGGAAAATTTCGTTACTTTTGTGGTTACCGTTACCGTAAATAAAGGTATCTTCAAGAGGTTAAAAATAGAGCTTTTGAACGTAGTCAATCGTTTTCCGGTAAACATAACCTTACTT
Source organism: Oxystoma pomonae (assembly GCA_963921995.1). NCBI lineage: Eukaryota > Metazoa > Arthropoda > Insecta > Coleoptera > Brentidae > Oxystoma > Oxystoma pomonae. The sequence continues at coordinate 69,631,571 of OY998166.1, read as the reverse complement.
TTTTATTGACTTTTGTTGTTTTTTCTCAAGACTTTTCTTTATTTGCTTTTCTAACCATATCATGGAAGAAAATATTAATTTAGTGATAGGATCGGGAGACGGACACACCAACATAAATTTTGTCAGGAAAATGATTTTGCAAGATATCTTTGGTGGAGTAATGGAATTAAAGAAATTGAGCCTCTGCAAACTTATTTGTACTTACTCACCTGTTTACCAAAAAAAAAAACGGTAAAAAAGGCACCACACTACTACTATAAACACGGTTAACAAAAAATTAAATCCAAATACACAAAATTTTTGTAAAACAAAACAAACTTTAACTCTGTGTTTCGGACTTCCATTGTCTATATTTTATTTATACACGACGTTTCGATCAGTACAATCTCTGATCGTCTTCAGGTGCAAACTACAATCAATTCCTAAGGCTACGTACTTATATACTGTGAGAAATCACTCAACCTTGAAGTTTAAGAAGTTGGCTCCGCCCAAGGAGAGGCTTCCAAATATTTGCGATTTCAACACTTGGTTTACTGAAAATACCCTGATTCTGCCCAATAAAGGCAGCTTCATGGAATTTTCGTTTCTTCCAGTGTGACTCCTTGTGCAAAACCTTTGCTTCTGCCCACTTCATTCGGTGTTGTTTTGACCATGCATGTTCGGCGATTCCTGATTTCGTTGTTTCACCTTTTTGGGTATTCGTCTGATGTTCCTTAAGCCTAACAGATAGTGGTCTTTTAGTTTCGCCTATGTATGATTCACCACACTCACAAGGAACTTGGTAAATGCATTCCTTATTGTGTTTGTTCTCCGGTTTTGTTTTACTAAGAAGGCTTCGAATTGTATTACTAGATTTAAAAGCTGTTTTAATATTAAAGTTTTTCGCTACTCTTCGAATTTTCTTTGATACTCCTTTAACGTATGGAATTGTAAGGAATGCATTTGCCTGGTTTTGGTCTTGTATCTCTGTCCTGTTTGTTGAAATTTAGAAATAGTATCTGTTATAAGTTTTAGGCTGTAACCATTATGCTGCAGATCCTTCTTAATGTTTCTTATTTCGATTTCCAAGTCATGAGAATTGTTACAAATTTGAACGGCTCTGTTATACAAAGTTTTGATTATGCCTCGTCGTTTGGTTGTAGCAGAATCATTTGAACCTTGATTTAAATATTGTCCTGTGTGAGTGGGTTTACGATAGACTGTTGTTCTGATGTCGTTTTCTACTCGTGTGACAAGTACATCAAGAAAAGGAATTTGACAATTTTGCTCCAACTCCATTGTGAATTTAATGGTGGGTCTTATGTTATTTAAGTGGTGAAGAAATTCTGAAAGTTGTTGCTCATTCCCGGTCCAGACAATAAAAGTATCATCAACATATCTCAGCCATCAAACCATTATTCACCAATCCATTTTTTATTAAATCTATTCAAAATCAAACCCGGAATTTATAAAACCGTTGTGTAGCAAACCAAATTTCTCTTAAATTAATTGCGCCTTCGCCAATAATACAGAAAAATGTTTTCGACTGAATTCTTTTACTGGATGCCTGCCAGTATGGGGTTTAAGGTATCCCGATATCTTGGAAAAAATCCAAACCAGCATTTTTAAATCCTTCCAAGAAGTACTGGCTCAGCAATTGTAAGACTGGAAGCCGGTGTACTCCATTTGTCTTTTTTTATTTTTAAAATAACCCTAAACTTCCTAATCAAATTATTTTTTATGAGTGACGAAAGGCTGACAAAAATTTGTATAAAACGGCTGATTTATTTACATACTAGTGAACCCTCACTCAAGTACAACTGGATCTCCCAATTAAAAAACTGGTTTCAAGAAGCGGGGCTTTTAGAGCCATGGACCTAATCCCAAATATTAAATCTTTTTCAGCAAAAATGTTTTGAATGCGATTTGAGCATAGCAAAAAATGCAACCTACATACTGTTTTATAGTATTTTTGATCGAACTATACTGACTCACCCTAAGTATCTAGACTTTAAATGCGATTTTTCACTTGCTAGATTAATATTTCAAATTCGCACTTGTAATAAATTCTGTTTCAAATTTAATATAAAAAACATCTCATACCAGTTTAGGCAGGAGGAACTTTGTTCTGTTTGCAATATGCATGAACCGGAGACGTTCAATCACATTTTTTTAAAATTCCCTTTATATAAACATTTGCGTCCTTTAAATTGGAACAACAACAACTTTGCCATAGCCTTAGATAATCTAACCCAAGATTCCGCGAAATAAATCTATAACACTGTTGCAAATGTTTTAAAATTAAGATCCTTTTTGCGAAACGAGTAGAGTGGCTGTCTTATTTTGCATGTTACCCTGCTGCTATATACATATACACACCTTTATTATTTATTTATAGTATTACAATTAGTTACTTACTACTAATTACTAAAATTCCATTATTACTTTTTGTTCTCTTTTTTTCCTTAATTATTGCACTTTGAACTTAATTTCGCTTTAGTTTTAGTGAATTATTTATTATTATTTAACATTAGCTATTTCTAAATTTTCGCATTAGTTATTATATATTGTTCAATTTTTCCTTTTTAATGTGAACTCATGTTTATAAGAACGTATTTTCTTTTAAGAACATTAAATAAGTTGAATTGAATTGAATTGAGAAAATCGCGTCACGTTCAACATAGTAGAAAATAATGACCCGTCGGTAATTATTGGTGCATGGTCTACCAGGGACTTTATTCTTGCTTTGAGAGAAAATTCCAAAGAAAAGAAGCAGTGCGTCCCAGATTTCCACCAATCACAAAGCTCAAGATGTCCAGTGGCGTTCGCAGCTTTTCAAAAAGGGGGAGGCGTGAGGGCAAAATATTGTAAAAGAATAAAAACGGTGGAATTTATTAAATAGGTTTAGTCTATTTTAGAACGGTCGTAAGTTTAAATTAAATTTTTGGTTTTAAGCATTTTAAACCAACCCTCCTTGAATTTTGGACATAGTTTGCTTTATAAGAAGAATTTGAATAAATTTTTTGATTGAATAATCATCTTAATACAATCTTTTGTTGGATTTAAGAAGAAAGTTTCAATTTAGAAGAAAAGAAAATTAAAAAATTTAAACTCACGCGGGGTTTAAATAGTGAACACTCTGTAGATCAAACTAAAAATGGAGATATATGGCACTTTCCAATTAATACTTGGTGTCACAGAACGATTTAGATGGGTAATAATAAAATAAGGAGTTTTAAAATTAACTTTGTATTTATTTAAAAGGTGCTTTTATTTATGAAATGTATTAAAAAACTTAAATGCAAGCTTTGTTTACATTTGTGTCACTGTTGAAATATCAGTTCCAAAATATTAGCTGCATTCAAATTACAAACAGCGAGTTCGGATTTCTTACCTCTACTTATACCTTGGCTTGCACCAACCTCTATTGATGAAAGCTACATGTTTGAAATGAATGGGCTTTGAGTAAGGAAAGTTTTCTTGGCTGAACTTTTAGATAACATCAATGTTTTAATTTCAGTTTATAAATAAATTAATAAAATTGTTTTGGGTTTTTTGTTTCGTTAATTTTCGTGCATAATCAGTGACCTTCACTTATGTTTGTTTTGACTCGTAGTGCCCTCATAAATATATTTCTTGTTCTGAAAACGGGTTCAAAATATAGCGTTTTTCTGGACAAAATTGGAGGTGTTTTATTAGTAAATGACAAACTTAGGATATTAAATAATGTAAACTAATGTAAAAATGGTTACTTAGGGAAATTATAAACGAACTTATTACCAATTGCCACAAAACAATCCTTTCTGGGGGCTATAAATTTAAACCACCCCCTAGAGGTGGTCTAAAAATCATCAACTTTATAACTTCAAACACAGAAAATGAAGCTATTGTGCCAAATTTTTGGCGTATTCACCATTTGCTATTTTGAAACCTATCAAAAAAAATTAGTTTTAGGGCATTTTCTCCTAAAATATGATATATTTTGGGAAAAAAGAAGTTTTTCAGTGGTATTTTGCAATGACAATAGAAAATAATAAAAATTTTGTGTCTTTTCTGTATGGGTAAGTGTTTTTTAAAAATTGGATTTAAAATTTAGTACCCCCCACAGGTGTAAATATTTAGTCCTGTGGGGGTACTGTTTTAGATCTTAGTAAATCTCACTGAAAAATTTTTATGTAAAAGTTCTAAACCTAAAAATTAGTGTAACTTACGACCCAATAGGGTGCCGCAGGCGAGAAATTCTTGGAAAAAAAGGGGGAGGGCGATCGCCCCCACCGCCTTCCCCTCCCTAGGACCGCCACTGAGATGTCACGTGTTGCGCGAAAGCCCATAAAGAACTACACTTTTCTTTGTCAGAGAGGAATATTTTTTACTCTGCACTGTTTTAATTTGCCACAATTTTTAATTGATGTGTCCAAAAAAAGGCAAATGCAATTTAGGACAACAAAATATTCTTTTGTGGCAGAGAAATATTCTGTTGTTTGAAGGTCGTAGACAATGTTAAACTTGAGACTAAACTAGAGTTTCGAACTTCCATTGTCTTTATTTTTACTTTTTCACAACGTTTCGAATGCTTATGTATCTGCAATCGTCAAAGTAAGAATAAGGGCGCAGAGAGTTGCCCCTTCGTTGCAATTTAAAAAACTCGCGTCTGTACCTTTTTCTAACTTTTCTTTTTACCAGAATTTGACTTATATAAACGCCACTATCCGAGGTCTCCGCGAGCGATAATAACTGAGAAATGAGACCCACAAATCATCTGGAACTTCACAAATGGCAGAAACATTACAGTTAGTGGCATGGGACTGAAAGAAGATGTGCTATATTGCCAGAGAAAAACGATAAAAGAATAGCGTGATGGTCGATTTGTTTAAAGGATTGCATAAAAAACACAAACAGTGGGATTTACTAAGATCTAAAATAGTACCCCCCTCAGTCTAAATATTTACAGCTGTGGGGGGTGTTAAATTTTAAAACCAATTTTCAAAAAACACTTATCCATACAGAAAAGACACGTTATGGATTATTTTGTATTGTATTGTTGTAAAATACCACTGAAAAGCTGCTTTTTTGTCAAAATATACCATATTTTAGGAGAAAATGCCCTAAAACTATTTTTTTTACAGGTTTCAAAATGGCAAATGGTAAATACGCCAAAAATTTGGCACATAATAGCTTCATTATCTGTGTTTGAGGTTATAAAGTTGGTGATTTTTAGACCACCTGGGGGGGTGGTTTAAATTGATACACCCCAGAAAGAAAAGTTTTTGTTGAAAGTTCGTTTATAATTTCCCGTTTTTACAAGAGTTAGTTTACCTTATTTAATATCCCAAATGAAATCAATTATTGACTACGTGATCAGTCAACAAAAAACAAATTTGCAAATTAACGATGTAAGAGTTTTAACAGGAAGCACCTGCGGATCAGATCACTATTTAGGAAAGGCCAAGATAAGGCTACACTTTCGAAAAATTATAAACCATTAAGAAGATCAAAGCAATAGTATGGCAACCATAGAGAGAATTGTCAAAAAATACAACTTTGACAGTCTTAAGGATGAGAGCACAGTATTTTTTTATCAGAGACGGCTCGACAGTAACCTTCTCAGTGCAGAATAACAAACTTTTGACGAAGTCTATTAGAACATTATAAGGAGTCTAACAGAAGCCATACAAGAGGCAATAGGAATAAAGAAGAGTAGCACCAGGAAGAAACATTGGTGGAATGGGGAGATAGAGACAATTGTTCAAGAAAAAAAATAAAAATATCTGGAATGGCTACAAAAATTAACAGAGCAAAAAACGAGTCTTGGGATAGGAAATGTGCAGAAATTAACAGGTATATAGGAGGAAGAAAATGCTCAGAAGTATGGAAATTTATATCAACTGTCAAGAACCCAGGAAAAGACGGGGCGAACATTCCAGTGATTAAACCCGAACAATGGCTAAAACACTACAAGCACCTACTTCAGGAATCCAGACAGGAATATATATCTGAGTCTCCAAGACACTTCAATGTACAAGGAGAGGAAGTTGAGCGAGTTAGAAAATCTGATATGTCTGTTATGTTGAAATATGAAACTCGGAAGCTCTTCAAGAATTTAACGGAACGGAAATCCCGTTCCCAAGGAATGGAAAATGGCTCTCATCTCCTCCATTCACAAAAGAGGAAATAAACTGGACTGCAATAACTATCGAGGCATCTCGGTTATAAGCACAATGAGCAGACTCTATGGCAGAATTTTCCGTGATCTCATTGAAGAGGATTATAAAGAACAAGAGGAGGAAGAACAATGTGGCTTCAAAACAGGAAGATCATGTACGCACAACGTGTTTACTCTAAAACAAGTTATAGAAAAGAGAAGTTCTAGAAACTTGGAAACGCACCTAACATTTGTTGACGTACAAAAAGTATAAAATACAGTCCCAGTATCAAAACTATGGAGGGTCTTAGAGCAATCCAATATCAATCACACCTACGTAACAGGCCTTAAATAACTATATAGGGAATCAAAATCAAGAATTAGGGTAGGTAAATGCGTCACAGAAGAGTTCATGGTGAATAAAGGATTACGTCAAGGATGCTGTATCTCTCCCACACTTTTTAAAATATATGTAGCAATGGCTCTAAACAACTGGAAAAGAAAGGTCCAGGGACTGTAAATACAATGTGCAGTATATGGTGCGGAAGCTAATAGAGAAATACAGTGAATGGGACTTGACAGTCAACATAGCCAAGACAAAGTATCTATTTGTGGGATCCCAGGACGGAAACTTGGAGATGGATAAGGGCCAAGAAATCCTTCAGTAACAGGAATATGAATATCTGGGCATTACATTCGACATCACGGGAACAGATGTAAAAGAAATCGAATGGTCAAAGCCAAAAAAATAATCGGAGCTTTGAATGGAATCCTATGCAGCAAAGAAATAACCAAGAAACGGAAATTTAATATCTATGAGGCAATGGTAAAAAGCACCCTCCTATATGGATCAGAAACCTGGAGAGTTTCTGATGGACACAAGAAAAGATTTGAAGCAGTTGAAATGGATGCAATTGGAACATCTATGAGGATTTCAAGAAACGATACCATAAAAGAACGAATTCCCATTCGAAGAATAACGCAGGATATCGAGAAAAAACAACTTACGTGGTACAAAAAGAATGTCAAACGCCCGATGGCCTAAAAGAATACTCCATTGGCAACCAAGAGGCAGAAGGAAACGAGGAAGGCCAAAGCTAGAGTGGCAGAAATCCATGCATAAATGTATAAGTGAGAGAAATCTAACACCTGAGGACGGTGAAGACCGAAGAGGCTGGAAATTAGGTGTCGACAACATCGAAAGACATTCTAAACCGACCTATATATATATATATATAATATCCCAAGTTTTGAACCCGTTTTCAGCACAAAAACTAGGAGGAGAAACAAACACAAGTGAAGGTCACTGATTATTTACGTAAACTGTTTCCAATCAAAAAGATTCAAAACAACTGTACCTATTGATTTATTTATAAACTGAAATTAAAACATTGAAATTATTAAAAGCTTAATGGTCAAACAAAACTCTTCACTAAAAGCTCACACTCAAAAGTCTCAAAGCTGCCGTTTTCATCGGTACTTCGCTACTTCTATCAGAGAACCGGGCACCGTCCAGTTCATTGAGCCGACACGACTCTTTTGTGAACGCATCAGTTGGATTCAGGTCTGTTTTTAGCCGCATTTCTTTACATGACCTCTTTTGCTGAAATATTTTTATTTGTGGTTTTCGATTTCGATGGGTTTGTGTTTGTAAAGTTTTTTCATATTTTCGATAGATAAAGACCTCTGTGAAATAAATACAAAGTTAATCTAATCCTTATTTTATGATTACATATCGAAATGGTTTTGTGACGTGACTGAAATATTAATAAGGGAAATTTTACGGCAAAATTGTCAAAAGTCACATAAAGTAACTTGTCATTTTGTACCAGTTTTATGTGGTGCGAAGTGTACAAATTTTTCTTGCAAAAAATACTTTGTTTATACGGGTCTCTTTTTTTTTATATAAGGACGGTTTAAAGATGTTGTATAAATACCGCAAAAGTCATTTTAAGCTCTAAATCGATTTTTATTTTAAAGCAGTTTAAAAAAGTGGTTTATCGCTTTAAAACCGTCTGCATAAACACTTTAAAAAAATACTTAACCTGGATTTATTGTAAAATCTGTTGTTAACTTAAGCTGGGTTTATACAGGCAAATAAAAATTAAAATAAAAACAACAAATAAAAATAAGAAATAATTCTGGTTTATACAGCCGAATAAAAATTAAAATAAAAATAACGTTGAACCAATCAGCACACAGCTTTTGCACATCATGCTGTTTTCCTTAATAATATCTACCAAAAACAAACCAAAAAATGAAAATAATCTGAAAAACCCCCATTTAAATGACAACAACGAATGAAAGTGAGATTACGTGCGTCAAAAACAAATAAAAATAAAAGTTGCCTATCTTTTTATATTAATTTTAATTTCTTATTTTTATTTTTGCTATATAAACGCCTACACTGTTCCCCATAAGCTCAACTTTTATTTTAATTTTAATTATTATTTTTATTTTTATTCGCCTCTATAAACCCAGCATTAGCTAATTTATTTGATTTCTTTTTAAACTGACATTCAATGACATTTAATGAAGGACGTATAAATAAGGACACTAATCCTAGAGCAAGCTCTAAATGACGCGAAGCCTGACATTTATTTTGACACTTGCGTTGTCATTTTTTGTTTATTTGCCTGGCTTTGTCATCGGCGTCTCGTTATTATTGTAAAAAGTTTTTTTATCAAACGATTTAATTTTATTATTTATTCCTGTTATGTGCCAGGCTGCGAAAAATGGTCCTGTCAATGACATTTAACGAAGGACGTATAAATAAGGACACTAATCCTAGAGCAAGCTCTAAATAACGCGAAGCCTGACATTTACTTTGACACTTGCGTTGTCATTTTTGATTTGTTTGCCTGGCTTTTGTCATCGGCGGCTCGTTATTATTGTAAAAAGTTTTTTTTATCAAACGATTTAATTTTATTATTTATTTTTGTTGTGTGCCAGGCTGCAAAAAATAGTCCTGCGATGGAGTTCAGCTCTTTCAAGTACCTATTAAAGGTAAGTTATAATGAGTGAATAAGTATTTTCATTAGGAAAATCAAACAGCAATAGAAGGAGAGCTTGGCTGGAAGCCTTCGGACAAGACTTTAAGCAGCACGAAAATTTAAGGATTTGTGAGGCAAGTTTTACAACAGTACCTATTTTTGCCCCGACAATAGTGCTTAATAAAGTGGAAGTATAAATTCGATTCCTTGTGTATTTGCGTGTCTGGTGTGCGAACTTGTGTGTCCCATTTTATATCCGAAATTAGTAAAAAAATTATTACGGCTTTGTGAAAGTTGATCTTTAGTCGAATTTAGCTATTCTTGGTAAAAAAAAATCATTTTTTAAAGATATAGGTATATAGTTATTTAGTTTATGGTAAGAATTTAAGTACTTCTTTTGGGGCAAGTATTCGCCTGTATATATGTTACGGTAAAACCCCGATTTCAGTTACAACCTGGTTTTCCTAGAAAAAACTAGTTTAGATTAGATCAGTTGGATTAGGTCAGATAAAAATGTAATCTAAACTTATATAATTTAGTCTAATCTAATCTAATGTAGAGTTAACAGTTATAACTAGTTTTTACTAGGAAAAACCGGGTTTTAACGGTAACATATAGGTACTGTGATAAGAATGAGTTGCACTGGTAAAAGATTTTAAACATTATAAATCTAATGTAGTTTTAAGTTCATTTGAATAACTTTAATCAGTTTTTTTGTAATTATTACGGAATAATTATTTTTTTTACGTATAAGTATAAATATAATAGTCAAAAGAAAGAAAAAACTGTTTTAATTCTTACTTGAAACAAAGTGACACAAAATGTCAAATTTCAAAAAATCAAAAATTTAGTTGCTATTTGGGTCCTAAAACACCTACATCTACAAAAAAAAGGATTTTCTGTCGGTCTGCACACATGATAGAGAAGGCATTATGTATTATGATTTTAACGAAAATTTGGTACCATAGCGTTTTTTTTCGCCACCCACCAAGTAAATTTTGGATAGAATGATGAGGGTTTAGGAAGAGAAAAGTGTGAAATAGTTGAAAAAATTCTAACTTTAAATAAACATTTTTCTGCAGTTTGGTTCAAATTACTGAGAGCTTTAGTTTTTGAAATATTTAAAAGAGGTGTAAAAATAATTTTTTTAAAAACATAATTTTTGAAGCAAGGAAGCAGATATCAATATACGTTTCCAGATTTTATTTCCTGTGAATAGTACTTACCTGAAAATTTTGTTGTCCGGTTTTACAGAGGGTTTACCCAACACCGTTCTTAACTAAAAAGTTAGTTAACTTATTTTCGTTTTAGTATTGATATTGACACCAAACTGACAGAAAATCCATGTCTTACTTGTCAATTTGGTTATAAAAATGGCAGCCACGATAGGCTAAAGGGCACTGAGGGGGTAGGAGTTAAGAGGCTTTTTAGTTGAGTACGGTGTTGGTTTACCCAACTTTTCGTATTGATAATTTATTCATAACTTTAGTAATTCTGAATGCCTGTCGTTTTACTTCTTTATTTCAAAATACAGAAAACCCGGACTATGAGTAAAATCTGTTAGATTTATAATTTTTGCGTATATTTTTTACTTTCGTAACTCGCGACTGTATGTATGTATTTATCATTCATTAAAATATTTAAAATAAGAACAAACCATGACAAAAGCGAGGCAAACAAATCAAAAATGACAACTCAAACTTTCAAAGTAATGTCACGCTTCTCTTCCTTTAGAGCTTGCTCTAGGATTAGTGTCCTTACGTATAAACCCTCAGAGAAAGCGATTTTATTTAAACATGTGCTTGTATATAAACCCGGTAGCAAAAGTGTACCAAAAAGGCTAGTTCGAACTGTCAAATAGTGTTGAAGTTATCGTTAACTTCAAAGTTATCGGGCTATAAATTGGCGTATCTATTGGAATTTAGGTTTAAATCCTTTTTCTCACTAATTATTTCCTATTCTTCTCGCTCTTTGCGCGATGAAAATATTTTTCTGTAAATTTACATAGAGTGCTAAAAATATCGCCAACCCAAAATTGCAAAAAACTACAAAAAGCGAGACTCAGGGTCCCAAATGTACACCTCCTTTAAAGCACGGAACCAATGTTTAAAATACGTAGTCTGTTTTTAACCCGCGACGCGAATGCGAAAAAGAAGGATGTTTGAAGTTTGACCCCTATGCCAGTCTGTGTGTGTGTCTGTGTGTACCTATGTAGCTCTCGAACCAGTAGACCGATTTCAATGCGGTTTTTTCTGTATGGAGCCTATTTTTTAAGGAGTGTCCTTAGCTATGTTCAATAAAAATTGGCTAAGTAGTTCCAGAGATAATACGCCTTCTACACACAAATGTCAAGGAATTTGAGATGTGATGATCAATATAATCTTCTTAGATGTTTATCCGATTGTGATGAAATTTCGTGTGCAGATGAAGATTAGGCACTATTTTATTTGAGTTTTATCAGGTGTAAAAAATCACTTCATCACTATTAAACAGTAATTTTAAAGACTGCGTTCATGTGGAATCTGCTTGCTTCACAGTAAAAATCCAAACTTACCAGCTGGTTTTGGTACGCGGTCACGGCAGTAAATATCGTCTCTGGGAAGATAAAAGTTTTGTATTCTTCGCCTTCCAGATCGTTAAAATTGTTACTGGAACCATCAGGCCTTTTAACCAAATGTATCCGGGGCTGATACCTGTGCATCGAATTTAGAATTAACTGAAAACAAAAAGAATCCTTCTTTATTAAAAAAAACGCGTCGAACTTATAACCTCGTCTTTTTTTGAGGTTGGTTAAAAGTCAAAATTTTGAGATTTTTCGTCAAGTCTCTTCATTCCCTGCATCCGCTTTTGTAAAAGCCCTCAAACTTCACTTTTTGGTCGATTCCAAGAAAAAAAAATTTCTTGAGTTATGTGTTTTTGTGTTTAAGCGATCCAGTACTATTATTTAAGGTAAAAATCAAAATCTTCCATATACATCTTAGAGAATAACACCCTATAAAAAACTGTAAAAAAATGCCAAAATTTCTCAAAATTAAAAAACTTACATTTTAAAAAAATTAAAATTAGATTACATTAGGCTATTTAATTTTAAGCAAAAAATGTCGAATAAAATTTTTTGTAGCAAATTTGGTTTTTTTAGGGAAATTTTTTTAAATAGTTATTTCAAAATTTGTAAAAATTGGCGTTTTAGAATTTTATGTGCCATTCATTAAGAAATCAAATTTTTCAAAAACGAATTTTTGAGAGTTATACAGGGTGTTTCAAATTCGATGCTCACCCTTGGTATCTCCTAAATGGTAGGAGATACGAAAAGGTTTAAATTGGGGCAAAGTTTCGCAATTTGATGCTTTGCTCAAAACTAAAAAAAAGTTTACAAATTCCGGATAGTTTTATTTTTATGCGCCCTTATTCTTAAAGCTGTCAAAAAACGCTTAAAACTTTCTACAGACACTTTTTTAAGATCTACCTAGTGAGAGGTCCGCTCTTGTGACTTGACATTGCAGTGTGACAGGAGCACTGTCAAGTTAATTTTTTTTTGGACACATCCTTTTTTTCTCCTGCCGTTTAGTTCATAAACGATGACAGATAAAATTTTGCAACCTTTTTTGGACAAGTCACCTGAGGTTTTGGGTTTATTGACCATCATCAGCCCAAATTTAATTTTTGCTTTTAACTTACTCAAGATATTTAGGAAACTCGATTGCAGTACTTTTTTACCATTTTAAAAACGACAGTGTTTTTGAAATTTTGTTATAACAAACTAACTTTACCTAATATTTTAAAAATACGTTTTTTTCTTGGTTTTTTAATCTTAGAATTTGGGCTGGTAATGGTCAATTAACTCTAAACGTAAGGTACTTGTCAAAATAAGGTTGCAAAATATCTGTCGTCCTTTATGAACCAAACGGCAGGAGAAAAAAGCTATGTGTCCATAAGAAAAAATGAACTAGACAGTGCTCCTGTCACACTGAAATGTCAAATCTCGAAAACGGATCTCTTATTAGGTGGATCTTAAAAAAGTGCCTCTAGAAAGTTTTAAGCGTTTTTTGACAGCTTTAACAATAAGGGCGCAGAAAAATAAAAACTAAAAATACAGATTTCGGTTTTTTTTGCCTCTCTCTCCAGAACTACCCGGAATTTGAAAACTTTTTTTTTTTGGTTTTGAGCAAAGCGTCAAATTGCGCAACTTTGCTCTAATTTACACCTTTTCGTATCTCCTATCGTTTAGGAGATCCCCATGGTGAGCATCGAATTTGGAACACCCTGTATAGAATCTTATGTGGAGCAAAAAATTTTCCACAATAAAATTGACCATTTTTGCAGAATTTCAAACTAGATTTTTTTTGTGAGAAAAGTGTAGATGCTACAAAAAACATTTTTGCTCAGCATGAGATTCTGAACAACCCTAAAAAATTTATTGTTAAAAAGTTTGATTTTTCAATTTTAACAAATTTTGAAATACTTAAAAAAATTTCCCTAAACAACTAAATGTGATATAAAAAAGTTTATTTAACATTTTTTACTTAAAATTGAATGCCTTATTGTCTGCTATTTTTTATTTTTTTCTTAAATGTAATATTTTTATATTTTGAGAAATTTTGGTATTGTTTTTACAGGTTTATAGGGTGTTACTCTCTAAGATGTATATATATATATGCAGGGTTGATTCTTTAAACGGAACGGTGCTTCTAGCGGGTTAGAATTTGGTTGAATATCATTTAGTTTACGAGGTATGGCATTTTTTTTTTAATAGGACACCCTGTATATTTTGCAATTTTTGAAATCTTCAAACAATTCTCTCTTCAGCACTACCACACAGTAGGATCTATCTTTTACGATAATCAAGATATTTTGATCTAAATCTGTATGGAAAACTTCGCTTGCTTCAGAAAAAAGTAGACAACAAAGATGCTGATGGTAACCCTGAAGTCTTTGGAGAAAAAACAAGAAATTACAGAAAGTTCCTTTAAAGAAATTCTAGAATCCCTCTAAAATATTTTTAGATAGTTTGGCCTTCAATTCGTTACACCAAGAATAAACAAACGCATGACGTACTTACCGCAAAAACCATTGGAAATACAGAACAGTATTCTAGAGTTACTAAACAAGTTTTAGACAAAATCATACCAAGTTTTGTACAACGTGAAGCCAAAATCAAGGCAAAATTAACTAAAGTCATTTCTAAATACTATAAACTGTTTGATTAAGCCAAAACACAAATTCTTAAACTTTTACTGGGAAAAGTCAGTATTGGGAAACAATATTGGTCAGAAGTAGGCAAAAGCTTAAATCAAAACATAACTGATAACGTTTTCGAGGCAAACAAGTGTGGCGATATTCTTCCGTTGATAAAAACATTCTTGGATTTTTGCTAGTAAGTAAATCTTCGTTAGAAAGAAGCTTCTCATACCTCAGAAGATTAAAAACAAGCACTTAAAAAACACTATGATGGAAATTCATCTGACGGGCTTAGCGTTGATTAATCTAAAACACAAAATCTTGAACTTTTATTGGGAGAAGTCAGTATTTGGAAACAATATTGGCCAGAAGTAGGCAAAAGCTTAAATCAAAACATAAACATAATACTTCGTCAGAAAGAACCTTCTCATGCCTAAGAAGATTGAAAATATAAGTACTTAAAAACAGTATTATGACGGGAATTAGTCTGAAAAAAAACGAACATTCCCAAAAAATCTACGTTTTAAAACTGTACGAAGCAAACAATGTTATTTTAGGTATTTCATTATTTTTTCAACTATGGAAGCTGCTCTTAATCTAAAAAAAACGAACATTCTCAAAAAAATCTACAGTACGACCGAAAAATATAACTGGTTTAAAGCAATGGTTAGTCTTACATTTTTTTGATAGAACCGTTTTTTACAATTAATGATTTTTCCTTTAAACGACGCTTATTTCAAAAGCGTCCAGATCAAGATTATATGACATTGCTGCATATCAACATACATATTGAAATTGACATTGAGCGAGTCATTGACCGGTTTGTCCATAAAAACCGGAAACGATTTTTTTTTTGAGATAGACATCTTATGTTTGAGATATTCAATGTAAAAGGTAATCCTCCTCAAGACAAAAAAGTATTTAGCTATTGGGATTTGTGTGTGATTTGTTTGTTATCTATATTTTTTATAACTGAAAAAATTATACGTAATTACTCAAGCGCGGTTTTCAGGGGGATAGGGGGTTAGTTAACCCTCTTTACCCTTGCTTTAAATTTATTTTGAACATTTATAAAATCAAAAGTAGGGCATAAATTGCGGCGCTATAACACCTTTGATATTTACGTTCCCTATTAATTTAATTTTGTGTTAAAAATGGCATTTATAGTGTTTTCTTAAAAATTTTCGCCTGCTGCGCTTTGAAACCTTCGATATATTTACAATTTTAGTTTAATTTTAAATAAAAAAAATGCAAATTTTAGTGCAAATTTCTTAAAAATTTTCGCCTGTGGCGCTATGATACCGTTGATATATACGATTTTAATTTAATTCGACTCAAAATTGCATTTTTAATGTAATTTTCTCAAAAAATTTCGGCGAATTTAAACATTTTTTTAAAATAAAAAAATGTATGATATAATCATCTTAAAATCTGGGTCCCCCCCCACTAGATTTAAGACCAAATCCCTAGTTACTAAGTTTTGTTTGCATATATTGATATGTTCCTCATAAAAGCTTTGCTCTTATTTCAAATGGCTGGGACCGCCACTGGCATAGACAACAATTCCATGCAAGTGTAAATGCCTGTATTTAGGAAACCATAAGAGATAGAGTATTAGTGTGTGATATTGTGAAAAAGGTATTTTTTTTAGAATTCAAAAATGTCAAACTATACAGGGTGTCCCATTTTTAAAAAAAATATTTTTTTGCCATACCTTGTAAACAAAACGACATAAAAAAATCCAAGACAGCACGATTAAAGAAAAATAAAAATCTCAGTTGACCTGTTTTTGGATTTTTTTATAAAACCAATTTCTAACCCGCTAGAAGCCACGTTACGTTTAAAGAATCCACCCTGTATATATAACACATAATTCAAGAAATATATTTTTTCTTGGAATCGACCAAAAAGTGAAGTGTGATTCTCAGTTTTGAAAAAATAACAAGAGATATTGGTTATCCATTTTTAAGGAAACTTACCTGTCCATTTTTATCCATTTCATTATTCGTCAACTTGACCTTCTCGAAAGAGACCACTTGTTTCCTGAGTTGCTCGGCAGTATAAGGCGAGTCGGGATGCTGGTACAGTCTGTAGGGCGCCGGTGGATCCGCCTTGCCGGCCACTAACCAGGAGGAGCGATGGTACGCGTATCGGTACCGCTTATTGTCTACAGGAACTATGTCTATAACTACTGCGTACTTTTGGTCGGGCCTGATACCGGTAAAGGAGACTCGGACCGTCGGAAACATCCGTCTGCAAAAAAGTAATAATATATAATAATATATAATATTATATCACACAGCAAGCATTTAAAATAGGTCATTACACGTAAGGATGAAGTATGAGACGCGACCCATTAAATAATGCCAGCTTCACACTCCTCATTTCTCACGCCAAAATTTAGTTGACAATATTCTGTGCGGACATTTTGGTTTTTAGCGTTTACTAGGTTAGCTCAGTCAAGCTACACCCCCCTCAACGAAACTTAATTTGGATATTGTAAAAATTATGTACTACTGAATGAATAATGGAGTTATTCGCACTTAAAAGGGGGGGGGTGGCTTGGCGTTAAGCTGTACCCCCCCCCTGTACTTTCAGTTTACAAAAACCATCGGGTCCTAAGATTTTTGTTTCTTTGTTATGGGGTGTGTAGCTTGATATTAAGGTACCGCCCTCCTCTGCTTAGGAAAGAGATTTGACCAAAAGTGACTATGCCAGAATTTGGTACTAATTAACTATTCAAACCAACCTGCGACAGGTGGTTTAGCATAGTTTGCTATGGTAACTAAGACATAACACGTCTGTTATTAAAACGTCTAAGAGCACGTCCTTTAAGTGACAGTACGGACTTTTTTAAATGCAACTGCGATGGATTTATCTGATGACGAAATGCCCGAGGACATTTTAAATGCTGCAAAAAATATAAATATTGAGCTGCTATCTGCCAAATCGAGGAAAAGGTAGAAAAAACAAAGGGGTGAATCTACAAAAGTATCGGTCGTAGAAAAAATAATGTTCCTAACTCATGCGTAAAGTGTCTTTCCCGCCCTTGACTGCTTGTCCGAACTCCGCTCCGCGTCATTCGAGTCAAAAGCAGTCACGTGCGGGAAAGTATCACACAAAATAACTATTTCGTTCAGGAAAAATTGCAATTTGATCCCTAGTGAAGTAAGAACTTAATTAGAGCATAAACGGAAATTACCGTCGGGATATAAATGATCAGCGGGCATTAACAAACGTGTTGTTTATTTCGCGTAATGAAAACACAGTTTCAACTTCAAAGCTTGCTGCGTCTGGCGTGGCCAAACTTTTAGCGTTACGGCATCGGATGCACAATTAAGTGTCCACTGGCGTGTCGAAGTGCCCAAATTAATCAAGTGACGTTTTAGCAAAGTATGTCAGATAAATCTTGAATCACGAAAAGTTTTTAAGCAGTGAAGTCCGCTTGATTAAAAATTGCATTTTGTGTTTTAAAATAGGTAATATAAAAAGTATGAATTTATCCAGTGTTATTGTAATAATTAACTGATGAAACAAATAGTTTTATGCACTTTAGGCGCCCTTCTAGGAGTTTAAAATGATTTTTAGGGATTTAAAATGAGATTAAATTTTTCCTCCTGCCAAAAAAAGGTGGAACGGCTGGAAGAATGGAAGAAATGGGAACAATAAAGCGAATAGAAAAATGGATCGGTTGTGACGTGAAGAATTGAAATAACTGAGAAAATGGAGAAATGAAATGATTGGAAACATGGAAAACATTATAGCGGTTGGCAAAATGTACCGTTAAGTGGCATTTAATTATTTTTTTCTTAACTTAGTTTTGTTCATTCTAAAGTGCTTGAAATATTATACAAGCCACGTGACTAGAGTGTCTTTTTATCCCTCGACTGATTGTAACACTCGATTCGCTCAGACTACAAACTTTTCGGTTTGGGATAGAAAGAACCAGTCTCTAGGTTTATAATGTACTATTAAAAAAAATAAAAAGGATTGTGACATAGAGGGCGAAAAGTAAGGGAATAAATCGTTTCTCCTCGACCAGGATTTGAGCCCAAAACCTCTAAAATGCCTAAAACCAATTGAACTATCGCGACTTGAGGTTTTCACCAACTATTCGGAAATCCTCTCAGTAAATTTATTTGTTAGCAGTGGGAAATTTTTAAAGCCTTCGGCAACTTGTAAAACCGTAAGGATACGGAAATTTCTATTTATCTATCATCCACGATACATGAAATAGTGCTTTATTATTAAAGATGTCAGACGCCGAATTTCCATCTAACAATTTAAGCCAAATTTTGAGCACATTTCCTAAATTCACAGAACATTAATTGGTAGCGGAGAGGATGAGAAGTAAAGGAATAAATAAAAAAAAAATTCTCCTTGAGCGGGACGCGAACCAGAAACCTCTAGAATATAAGTATAAGGGTTTTTGCCGACTGCTCGGAAATCCTTTCCACTGATTTATTTGTTAGTAGTGGGGTCGAGTTACATAAATAGTTTTTTAGTAAAAAAGTATATAGTTTGAAACTGGTTTACAAAAAATTGGTGCTAGAAAGCACGGATAGTCCACCATAAAGTCAATTATTTTATGTTGAAAGAAAATGAAAATATCTCCAAAACTGTAGTTTGAAAGATTTGAACCTTAAAACAAAATATTTGGGTAATATTTACGAAAATCAAAATCTGAAAACCGCATATCAATAGCTGCTTTACTTCTAAAGTTATGATTTTTTTATATATTTTAACGTTTTTCTCAAATAACTCGGAAACTAAAGCTTTCACAAATTTTGACTTTATAACAAAATTTGTAGTCCATATTCATGGAAACTTAAATCTGAAAACTGTATATCGCTACTTGCTTTTGTTCCAAAGTTACAATTTTCTTAAATATTTTATCTCCCTTTTCCCCCTTCAACCTCTCACCACCCTACCCAAAAGTTAACTAGTCTATGATTAGCCGATAAGGAATTTTTATACCAAATTTCGTTATAATCGATTAGGGCGTTCTTGAGTTATCGTGTATACAGACAGACAACAGACCGAGAGAAAACTTTTTTTTCGTCGATTAAGGTGTTTTGAAACCTTAGTAACTCATTTTTATAAAATTAAGAAAAGTCCAAATTTCACGATTTTAATAGTCTCCCATTCCGTATTCGTATGCAGCTATTAAATATTACTAGGTATTAAATATTACTTAAAGTAGCACTCGTGGCATTCATTCATTTTGTTATTAAATATTACAATATAACAACAAATAACACTTATAGTAAAATAAATTTTTTATTCTTTCTCATTTCTAAAAGTGACGGTTTAAAACTATATAGTAGAATCGGAGCATGGTAGTGGTTGTTAAACCACAACGGCTAAACCAAAAACTCCGTAATATCAAAAGCTCCCCGGAATCAACTTTGGACGACCTCAAAGACGAAAAACATTGTGCTTGAATAAATTGGCCTGCTTGCGAGAACTAGTAAAGTCGTGGAATAAAATGGCTCACATTTCTTTGCAACCGTATAAAAATATCGATTTCACTTTTTCTCTATTTGTTGAGTCCAAAAATAAATAACCTTTCGAATTAGTTTTATTGTTGCACGAATAAGGACGAGTCACATTCTGCACTAATTAATTTCGAAATGTCAATTTGCATTCTGTTAGGATTAACAAGAGAAGGTCTTTGCAAAAATTTAATCCCCATCAATTTTGACATTAGATGAGTTGTTACCGTAAAACTGGGTTACTTTGGCCGTTGTGTATATTATATAAATATATATTTTTTATTTTTGTATTTTTTTATTTTTTTTTGTATTTTCAGTTTTTCTCCTTTATTACAAGTATAAACTAACGAATCATGCCTAGAAACTACAAAAAAAAGTGGGCAGCCGGCGCTACAAAGACTACAATGAGGAAGATCTGGAGAGGGCGTTGGCCGCCATTAGGAGCGGCATGGGCCAGTCGGCGGCCAGTCAACGGTTTAAAATTCAACGTGGGACCCTTCAAACAAGTTGAGGGGCGAGCATATGCGCCCTCCAGTCTACCCCAGTGTTTTACTCCTGCAGAGGAGCAATTACCGACAAAGACATTAGTGACCGTGAGTTTAATTCAAAAGTTAAAAATTTCATTTAGCTTCAATTTAAACAGAAATAACCCAAAATAGCTTGTTCTGGTAGCTAAATGGAACCACCCTTGTCATTTTTATTGCCAAAGAAGGCTTATTAAAGCTCCTATATTGGCGCAAATTTGATTTTAACAAATTGCCAAAGTAACCCCAAAAATCTGCCTACTTCGGAACTTAAAAAAAATTGTTTTTTTGAAAACGCTTTAATGAAATTAAATTAAATTTGAGTGATCTACTGTCACGAAACAAGGCACGACGCAATTTTAAAAAGTTTAAGTTCCCAAGTGCTTTTTGTCTAAGAGTGCCAAAATAGGTCAAAACCTGCCAAAGTAACCCTGTTTTACGGTATATCGACTAGGTCAACCTTAGCTCAAGCTTTGACTTAAATATGTGTTATTGCACCACCAAAATTTAAGTTTAATAAACATCATAAAAAGTTTTCATGAAGCCGGTCAACTATAGTTATAAAAACATATTATTTTCTTTGCTTCCTCCAGACTAAGTTTTGTTTAAATTCTTTGACATGCAATTTTCTTTTCAGTTTTGTGAGCTTCTGGTATGTTGTTTGGGTCCAGGCCCCGTCTAAAACCAGTGGCGTAGCCAGAAGTCAGACCTGGACGGAGTTTTGTCATTTAATAAAAATCAAATACCTACCATGCGTAAATTTTTAAAAATTAGGTAGGTACCTATTGATTTTTACCAGGCAAAGATGTTAGAGGTAAATAGAATATGCATAAACCACTGCGCATCAAAATTTCAGGGAACGCAATGGTGGCAGCCATTTGTACAACATACATAGATAAAACCACGAAGCTAAAAATAAACCAAGCTTTTTTTGTGAAACTGCAACTAACCAAAATTATTTATTCTGTCAGATTTTCCATCTGACTCTGAAGTTTTATGTTTATCTTGTTCTTTTTCTAAAAGACTTCGTTTACACGAAAGAGCTAAGCATTATTGTTAAATCCAAGATGGCGGAGAAAATCAAATGCCTTTTTACAAGATGTTATGTAAATAAATATGTTTGTTCAGGTGGAATATTGCAACTTAATTTTAACCAACTTCCCGACATGCGATCAACTTCAAATTTGGTATGCTTATATAGTTGCGGTGACAGCACAAGAATATAGTGTGATCAAATTGACAGCTCCCCCTACTCGAAGGGAGTGGAGGAGGTACAGTTGAAGTACGCCGAATTTCGTTGAAATTGGGTGTGTTGGGTTGGGGCACTTTGGGATGCAGATAATGAATTTCTAATCAGATTTTAAAAATTCAATATTGCGAATTCAAGATAGACGATTTTTGGTCATCTTGTGCTAACCAATTTTAACTAACTTATACACATCCGATTTCAAATTTGGCATGCATTTATAGTTCCAGTGATAATACAATAATATGTCATTATTAGGAACCCCTCCCCTCGTAGAGGGGAGTGGAGGGGGGAAAACACCTAAGTTTGTCCCATTTTAATCAAAATTGGTATTCGGGGGCTTTTGGAGATAAGGAATACGAATTTTTAATTAGATTTTGAAAATTCAATGAGGGTTCAAGATGGACGATTTTTGGTCATGTTTTGCTAACAAATTTGGTATGCGTTTATAGTTCCGGTGAAAATACAATAATATGATATTCTCAGGTACCCACCTTCCTCTAACGAGGGAAGTGGAGGGGAAAAAGATTTAGTTTTTTCGATTTAAATCAAAATTGGCATACAGGGGTTTTTCGGGAAGGGGATATAAAATTGGCGGATATAAAAATGGACGATTTAGGATACAAATCTAAAAATTAAAAAATAAATTTTCATTAAAAAAGGCTTTTAAAGAACAAGCTTATATCAAATGCACTAAAAAGAAGAAATTAATTTTTTATCTTTCTTATACCATAATAAAAGCGATGGGCGCAAATTAAAAATTTTAACTTTACGATAACAAAGAGAGAACTGCAAAAGAAGAACTAAATTCTTTTTCTATTCGAATGATAAACATAATGCTTTCATTTAAAGAAGCTGAGAACGGGTGAGATTGCCGTGCTTGCCAAGCCTTTAAAAATGTCCTTAGGTTATAGAGTAATTCAACTGTTTCTTAAGTGAATCGTCGATGTGAACGATATACAATAACTAAATTTAAAAATTTTAATTTACGACCATCGTTTTTATTATGGTATAAGGAAGATAAAAAATTATTTTCTACTTTTGAGTGCATTTAATAAAAGCTTTTTCTTTAAAAGTTTTTTTTTAATAAAAATTTATTTAAACCCCTTTTTGATATATGTTGCCATTTTTTTTCTAAATACTTTGTTTTGTATGTTGAAAAGTAACATTTATACCTAAACAAAAAAAACAAATTTGAAAAAAGGTGCGCATTTGATTTTATGCACCATTTTAGATCTAAATATGGCGGCAAAGCAAATCGTTTTTTTTTTTAAAGGCTTATTTATTTTATATATTTTTTTTATTGAACTTGGTAAAGTTAAAGCAAAAAACAATTTGTCCTGTTTTCTTCGGTTCATCTACTATATAGTAGTTAAATATAAAGGGTCTACGAAAATATTTAAATGGGACAGGGCCGTACCAAAAAAAAAATGCACTGAAGATGATTTTCTTCGGGATCTAAATTTCAAAATAAAAAAAAAAAGATATTTTGTTATCAAACAAAGTTAAAAAGAAACTAAAATATGAAGTAAAACATTGTGGTCCGTATTTAACTTGTTTCTCCTGATGATGGTGTCTATGGTATCTACGAAACGAAACGTCGGAACAAAATTTCGAAAAGACATTGTCTTTTTCCAGAAATATTTGTTATTGGTTTGGTGAAATAAGGTTCGGATAAAAAATTGGTTTGACGAATGGCAGTTTCTATGGTGAATCGTCCTTACGATGAATATTTTTATTAAATACATGATAAACCATAGGCGTTCGACAGTAATGGGAAAACCGCATGTCTCCTATCTTGAATAACACATTCAATCCCATCGAAAATGGGACACCCTGTAAATACGAGTCTTGTACTTTTAGGGCAATAAAATCGTTTCTTCTTAAATATATTTAAATGTTAATCGGAAGTAAAATAAAATTTAAAGCCCATTTCATCCAAATCGAAACCTCGACTCAATTAGTCTGGGGGCCCCTCGTTTTTCGGGGTCATCTTAAACTATAAATCACCCACATGTGCTGTGCGTTGTTCTAGAAAAACGTAGCGAGGTAATAAGGGATATTAACGCCCCATTGATTCTTCGCGGTCCGTCGCCCGCGTAGCCTGGCAGGCCCGTGAATCCGTCAAGCCCGGTCGTATGTTTTAATTAAACGTAAAGATGTTAAGGCACCCGACCGAGTGACACTACAAACGGGCTATGATGGTTGCACCTCAACTATTAAAGATCGTATTTATTACGGCTCCTCCTCTCGACCCACTGCTACATAGTGCCATGCCATAGAGAATATCATATAAGAAGAGTGCTTCACTCTGGTGCAGCATTGGCAACCTGACAGTATCACACCCTTAGTTACCGCCTGAACTAAACTTTTATTTTTTTTTTCAAACGACCGGAAAATAACCACTTTCCGTATGATTTTTTGAACGAAAATTTCTTAATTACAACGCATATTCTATCGAAATATTTCCACTCTCAAGAAAGGACCTTTTTGTTCAATTTTCCAATCCCATTTTTGGCCAAGTTGGCCATTACTTCTTGTTGATAGCTTTTAGCTTTTGTTTTTTTTTGCCAGTTTTGACACCTCTAAAAAAACTTTTCTAAATTTGAAAAGTTGAAAAGTTAATGTACCCATGTCACCAGATAACTTTAATAATCAAGTAAAAATAATAAAACAAATCGCGTTAAATAACGGCTACAACCCCGAAATCGAACATAAATTAATAAACAAAACAAAATTCGGAAACCTCAAAAAACATATTTTTAACAGCAATCACATCCCATTAAAAAACACACTAGACAAAAGATTCTTCTCCCTCCCCTTTATTAACGACAGTCTCAGCAACAAAATATCAAAATGTTTTAAAAACAAACATAACAACATCTTCATATCCCATAAATCAAACGCAAATATATCTAAAGTCCTACCCTACACCAAAGACAAAATATCAAAACAACAAAAAAGTGTTATCTATCTACTAAACTGTGATTCTTGCCAAGCCAAATACACTTCCAGCCACATAAAATGTGTACAGCAGAAGTTAGCTGCAGGTCTGTTGAATTTAAGTTTTGCTAATTACATTGCTTATTGTAACTGAATTTGACATTTTCAAATTATAGGTTAGATCTTTTGACATTGTAAACACAAACATAAGGAGACTTTACTAAAAGACTAATATACTAATGAATAAAACAATTTTTTTCAATTATTCAACATTTTATTATAAAAAAATTATTCTTAAAGGTTCATTATGGACAAAACAAGAACAAAATTGTGCGAATAAGAAACAAATTATCAAGAAGAAGGAACTGTTTGGCGAAAGGAAAGCAATAACTTAATCATAGTCAGCGCACCTCTGCAGGATCAGTAAATTTGATTAATCTAAGTCTTTGCAGACAACCAAAAATGTTTAAAATCAAAAATAAATTATTAAAACACTACGTTAATTGAAAAAAAACAAGAAAACGTTTCTTCAATAGCTTGTCATTGCCTCGTCAGCCTCGATATTTGCCAGTCTTCGTGGCATGGCTAAATTTTTAAATAAATTTGAATTTGAAACAATGACTTCTTCGTACCCTCTGACCATGAGTTCTATTAAGTCGTTGGAATTTCTAGGAACAATATTCATTGGTATTAACTTTTTTGCTATAACGCCCCACACATTTTCCATGGGGTTGGCGTCAGGAGTTTTTGCCGAACATGGCAAAACCTCGATGTTGTTTTGCTGGAACCACTGTTTAGAAATGTGTGCGGTATGGATAGGACAGTTATCCTGTTTATACACAAAACCTTCTGGATCAAGAATGGTTACTTCTGGAAGAATAATATTCTTCATCATATCAACATAAACCTCAGCCGTAAATCTTCCATGGATTCTCAAAAGAGCCCCATGTCCCCTCGCCGATATCCAACTCCACACATTCACGGAAAATCTTCCAGCCCGGTCTTCGTTCCCAGCAATATACTTTTCGAGATAACGTGTTCGTGGCGGGCTATATTCCAAAATTTGTTTGCTGTCATTGTAAGACTGAAAGATTTTTTCATCCATGAAGACCACTTGTTACCAAAATTCTTCTTCTTGTAGTGAATAGTTTAGTGCAAAAATTAGCTTCTTTTCCTCACTAAGTAAGATTTTCTTGGCAGCAACACGACATCTAAGTCTAGAACGGCTTATCCGTCTGCGCGTCGTTCTTATGGAGCCAGGATAATGTGCCTCAATTTTCGCATCTGGGTTCATCGCAAATAGGTGGTCTTCAAGAAAGTCGATCAGTTGCTGATCCTGCTGAGGCGTACTGTCTCGGGTAAAGCCAGTGCCTCGCCCTCGTCGAACAGTTCCTTCTTCTTGATACTTTCTTCTTATTCTTACAATTGTAGCCTTGTTTCGTCCATAATCGACCACTACTCTTCGAACCGACCAACCGCCGTCTAATTTTGCCAAAATTTGGGCTTTTTCGAATTCGTTTAGTTGGGGCGAGTTGGGGCATTTTTAAATATAAGCGTATGACAACAAAATCTGACAGTGACATTTTTTGTCAATTTGAAATACCTAAAAGGTTACTGAGTTGCGAGCCCCGTAATACTCTATATATATATAAAATCGGCGTACGCATTTTATGTGGCCGGAAGTGTACATCGGTCGTACCTGCAGAAATTTAGAAACACGAATAAATGAACACCTTAAGAACCCACATAAGTCCGCTTTCGGAAACCATATATCCTTAAATAAACGTAATTTCAGCCTACGTATAAACTCAAAAGTTTTACATACATATCTTCAAAAACTCAAAAATTTTACATACATATCTTCTACTATGGAAGATCACGAATCAGCAAGGAAATTTCAAAAAGCAAATATTTCCTCAACACACAAGTTAATTTAAACCGCCCCTTCATTTCCCTTCACACACAACTCACAAACCGAATTCCCCCCCACCCATAACCACACCACCCATCCAGAGAAACAGGCTCACATCTATTTAACAAAAAACCTCTTTACTCCAAACAACACAACAAATCCCTCGTACCCCCAAAGCACCCTCCACACATACATCTCGCGCCACTTATCAAAACTGGTTACTCACATAAAAGAGCTTTTCTTCAGCTAAGCAAAAGATTCTGGCCTTTTAGCCATCAACACGCTTTTAAATTAGGAGGTTAAAAAAACCACTGAGCAGCTGCTAAATGTCAATTAACCAAACAAAAAACTTAAAAAAAAAATATTTTCTTGATAAAAATTATAGGAAACTAAAGTTTTAACCATTTTAACGTGTATTTTAATTGTATTGTCTCTTGTAGAGTGCCAGTTATGTCCACGTCTAACAATTTTATTAACTAATGAACCAATTTTATAGTCTTAAAGCTGTTTTATACTCACCGTACCTGACGTAAGTAACAAATTTAAATAAATAACTAGGTCTAGATTCAAGTAACCTGTATTTCCCTTACGTAGGATGATGCTGAGGATGCCCTAAACAAGGCAAAAGATCTCCATCAAATAAACAAAAAAAAATTGCACGAAAATAGACATTTTTATTTTCAACCACCTTTTCTAAATTTGTTTCAAAAGTTTTGGTTACAAAAATAGGCTCAGATCTAGGAAATGAGTTGAATCCGGAGGAAATAATAAAAGCTGCTTTAAGAACATTGATTTCTGCCTGAAAAATCTAAAGAGTGCTACCAGCGGAACTTTGATGCGAATTAAAAAATGTTAAGAAAAAATTAATATGTATTGGGAGCATATTTTTCGGAAAAATTGACCACATTAAAGTCATCAAGCTTGTGGAATCTATAGTCTACAAATAAATAAAGGACAAACCTAGAAATCTACCTTTCATGAGTTGTTTTATCAGTATTCTGCTTGATAAGTTGGCCATGGTCGTCCACAACTGGTCGTCAGTCATCACTAAATTAGTGTGTGAACCTAATAGGCACTACACTATAATTTTTCTAATGTTTTTTGCATTTTTGCACAAGTTAAAAGTACAAAAATATCTTCTAACCACAAAAGTTTACCTGTGTTTTTTTTTTAGTTTTGATCCTAAAAACTATACTGACCTTAGCGGCAATAGCTATCTAGCCAACAACAAGCAGAAAGCTAACATTTTCTTATTAGGGGACTGTTCATAAATTACGTAACACGGCTAGGCGTTGACGAAAGTGGTAAAGGTACTAAAATGTTTTTCTGATCGCTTGAAAAAAAAAGCACGTATGATACACGACCGGAAAGTGTCTTTACAGATCTCCGCAGGTTTAAAGGACTTGCCTGCGGCTCGCTGTGTAAATTATCTACGTCTACCTGTAAAGACCAGTTTTCCGGTCTAGTGACGTAAATACCAATTTTTTTCAAACGAGTGGAAAATAGCTACTTTCCTTACGATTTTCCGTATGGAAAGTTCTACATTACAAGGCATGTTCTTTTGAAATACTTCCACTCTCAAGGAAGGACCTTTTTATTTAATTTTCCGGTCCCTTGATCCTTTTTCGGTCCCATTTTTGGCCAAGTTGGCTATGACTTCTTGTTGGCAGCTTTTAGCTTTTGTTTTTTTGGACTTGGAAATAATAGAAGCTGCTTCAAGAGTCACATACACCGAAAAATCGACCATACATTTTTAGTTCTTAAAGTAAGTATACTATAAATATAGGTGAATAAAGAACAAACCTAGAAGTTTATAAGTTCTTTTATCATTATTTTGCTGGATAAGTTGGCCATGGTCGGCCATAACTGGTCGCCAGTCATCACTGAATTAGCTGTGTGAAGCTAATAGGCACTACACCATAATTTTTCTAATGTTTCTTACAATTTTGCACAAGTTAAAAATACAAAAATCATTTCTTACCACAAAACTTTACTTGTTTTTCTTTAGTTTTTATCTTAAAAACTACTGGCCTTAGCGGCAATGGCTATCTAGCCAACAAGGAGCAGAAAATATCAGGGGACTGTTCATAAATTACGCAACACGGCTAGGCGTTGACGAAAGTGATAGGTAATAAAATGTTTTTTCTGATCGTTTGAAAAAAAGTACGTACGATACATGACCGGAAAGTGTCTTTACAGGTCTCCGCAGGTTTACAGGGCTTGCCTGCGGCTCGCCCTGTAAATTTACAACGTCTACCTGTAAAGACCAGTTTTCCGGTATAGTGACGTAAATACCTATTTTATGCTCTCCCACAATGACTAAATTATGGATGGATTGGACAACCGCAGGACAGCCCTCTAAGAAAAATAGAGGTAGTTTATAAATAAACTTTTTAAAAATATGAGTTTTCTGGTGTCTAGTTAAAGGAAAGATGAAAAACATTAAAAAAATCGTCATTCATAAAAATTATTACTTTTTTACGTTTTACTTTTAAAGGTGAGTCTTAAGTAGATTAAATTGATAAATATTTATTATTAAATTGGTAAATAGACAGGGACGTGCAGCCAACAAGTACCAGTAGGGCATAGGGACGCTGTTTCTAAGGGTATTTAAATTTGATTTACCGAATATAATTATGCACTTTTATTTTAGAACTGCCAACTATAGACCATATTAAATGGTAAAAAAGTACTAAATTACAAAGCAGTTATGGTAAAATTTATTTTGGTTTTGAAGCAAAATAAAAGTGCGAAGTGCAAACCAATTTGTTGCGATAATAAAATATACTTTAAATTTATGTCTCCAAAATCTTCACTATCTATTACAATTTTCGAAAGATACCATGGGAAGTATTCCTTGAAATACTTAGCTTATTAAAACCTTAAAATTGGTTGACGATGGATGATATATTTAAGGAAAATACAAAATTCTGATCTTTAAGAGTGAATTTGAATCCTAAAAACGTTTACTTAAACAGATAAACCGCACATCAAAAATTAACAAAATTTTGCACAGCGGAAGCATCTGGTATCACCCACAGATCATTCGCGTGTTTTTTCTAAAAAATATATATTTCTTGTTTTATTTAGTTTTATAAAATAATCGATCATTTTTACTGTGAATTAAACATTTTTAGGATACGTAAATAGTATATTTCCTAACTAGTGCTAAAAGTGCTACTTTTCCGCACGCGATTGCAGTTGGCCGAACGACACGTAGCGGAGTTCGGCCATGCAATCCAGAGCGGAAAAGACACTTTCAGCACGTGTTAGGAACGCTATTTTTTCTACTAGCGTAAGGAAAACGTAAAAACAAAATTTTAGGTTTTTTTATTTTTTAATAAACAATACATTACTACAACACTATACTTGGTACTCGCTACTTATTATTAATATTAATGGTAAACGTACAATTTGTCGCAGTCTGCAGATTAATAGCGGATTGCAGTTATAGTTTTTTGTTGTGGAAATATTGACACTTTCAGAACTAAAATGCGTGCGGAAAAGTGGTGTTTTTCGCACGCTAGTAGGAAAACCTAGTAAAAAACTTAAAATTACGCAAAATCCGTGAAATGGTTCCCGGATAATGCTTTAAACTTTCACCGTACAAAATGTAATGCCAATTTGATTAACAGTTTTTAGATTAAGTAATTGGAAGCAGCACATTTTTTATTCAAATTTACCCTTAAAATAAGGTAAAATTTGGAAAAAAAACAATAAATAAAAATGAAAAAAAAGGGCTTTTTACCAATCAGAGATGGATGTTTTTGACAATTTTTATAATGTTTTTATACTTCATCTTTGCTAGAATTTAATATTTCAATGGATTGGTTTTTGGAGCGTATTTTTAAGGCCCCTTAAAAATATATTCAAACAACACCCACATTTTTATTAAAGAACTGCCCTAAGTTTGTGCAAACTGGATGGACAAGTTCATCAAATAAATACGAAATGTAATCACTATCACGATTTTTCCTGGAAAGTAACAAATTAGCGTATTTTTAAAGCTCGTTTAAAATGAATCCAAAAACGACCAGCACTTTTATGAAAGAAATACTCTACGTTTCTGAATTTTAATTATCATTTAATCATTTATGCGATCGTCCAAAGAGAGATTGAGAATAAAAATAAAAGTTTAGTTACGCCAGTAGCCAAGGGTGTCGCCACAGTCACGTTGCCAGTGTTTCACAATAGAATGAAGCGCTCTTCTTATATGATATTCTCTATGTTCCATACTGCTGTTTGCCGCATAAGATGATAATTATGGGGCTTTCGATTGCATATACGATGCAATTTACGTAGTCTGATGGTGTTGATGCAGGTAATGAAAATCTGAAGGCGGATAATAACGATGAAAATACTGAATTATGCTGCCGAGCTATAAATTCTTTACGTTTTATATTTATTTAAAATAAATTAGTGGCGTATTTTAACTCCCTACACATCTATTGCTTTTGACCGGCTTTCTAAATGAACCTTATATGGCCTTCTGGCTTTCTTAGTAATATTAGTAGTAGGGGAGCGGCCCGTGAGCCTGGCCCATCCGATCAGCAAGTGCAGCTCTTCCTTCTCTATAGTGGGTCACACTCACGGCCTGCGCACTCTTACTCCTGGTTCCCACCTACGACTTTTTCGTGCGTGCCTGCTCACGCGTCACATGACTGCGATAACATTTAATATTGACATCATGTGACGCGTGAGTGAGCACTCACGAGAAAGTCGTAGCTGGGAACCGGGTGTTAGTACGGGTCCGCGGTCCCTAGATGAAGCTAAGAGACAGAAGATTGTAGTTTTCTGCGAATTGGTGAGTCCCTCTTTAACTAACCAAAAACAATAGATTTATTTTTCCACGCCAACCATCAAATATTCTAGAACCAGTAATTCATCAGTTTAACGGTGTCCTTTTTACTTTTTAATAGTAGTTTTAACAACTAGTGGCTAAAATAGTGCTTTTTTTTACCAGCGTTGGTTTAAATATCGAGCGCAGCGAGAGGTATTTAAAAACGCTAGTAAAAAAAAGCACAGTTTAGAGAAGAGAATTTTTCGCCATCTTTACACTATAAATCAAGGCGCCTGGTAAATGAAACAACAATCGTTTCGATAGCGATGTGTTTTTTTAATCGGTGATGTTCATTGTTGCGCCATTTTAATCTTTGACAATTTGATATTTTGACGATATTTTTAAATGATTTTTTCGTAAATACTTGGTGAAAACGGGCGGAAATGACTCAATTCTTAGGCAAGAATAATTATATTTTTTTAATATCACTATTGTCCCCTATTCCTCTTTAATTTTGGGTCAAAAATGGACAAAAATCTTTTTTTGCATCGGTAACCAAAAAAGCAATGCTTTAGTTAACTGCAGACAGTTACTAAAATCATGTTTTTGATGAAGGTATAAAAAAAAGTGTTTTTAAACAATTTTCGTATTTTTTCGCGACTTTAGTACCGAATATTATTATGATTTCAGTTCACTGATTTGTTTTATCCTTAAAGATGCCTTGCAAGTGTTGTATAAAAAAATGCCTTTTTAAGAGAAAACCATTCATCGATTTCCAAAGGATTCTCAACTAACTATTTTTGCATAACTTTTTTTTTTAACTTGTGAATCTATACTCCAGTTCAATAAGGAAGATGTCACCTTCTTTTAATTTTATTGTAAAATAAAAACAATGAACCATATTTTACAAAGTTGTATTAAAATGCATTAATATTCCCGCTGCAAATTAAAACTGTAAAATTCAGATAACATAATAATATATGTATATTTTTCTACAGTAAAAGAATTATTATGTTCTTAGGATCTGAGTAATTGTGCATCGCAAAATGTTAGTAGTTATAGTAGTAGTATTTATGTTATTTATAATTTACTTAGCTAAAAAAAATGTTCATATATTCTTTGAGTTTTATTTATCCTGCATATTTGTAAAATGTTTTGGAGGCAATTATCTCTCGACATTTTAATAAATAAAAAAAACAATATAAACCCAGTCCCGTGTTTTTACCTAGCTCCATCTATGGACCGCGGTCCCGAGTTGAAATATAGAAAGGTAAAATTGGGTTGCCCATCTTAACGTTTTTTTATATATTATAGTTTATATTCTTTGGTCGCACTCTCCTATCAGTTGCTGTGCCGATTCCTCCAGATGTTTGTTCAGCCGATGGTGCCCTGTCAGCAATCCAATGTCCTTTCGATTTTTGCCCAGGAGCCATTTGGCTTTCTTAATATCTATATCTCTTATATAACATAAGATTTTTCAGTTTTGTGGTAAAGAAACTTTTTTATTTACTAAAACGCGGCACTCCTAATTCAAATAAAAAAAATTAAACTCAAATTTGAAGCCATCCCAACACAACACAGTGCATAGACGCGGGCCTCTGTCGGACGTACGTCAAACGACGGACGTGACAAAATCATCTCCGGAAGTACAAAAAAATTGATGCTAGAAAGCACGGATAGTCCAACATATAATCAATTATTTTATGTTGAAAGGAAATGAAAATATCTCGAAAACTGTAGCTTTGAAAGATTTGAACCTTATAACAAAATTTTTGGGTAATATTTACGAAAATCAAAATCTGAAAACCGCATATTAATAGCTGCTTTACTTCTAAAGTTATGTTTTTTTTATATATTTTAACGTTTTTTCAAATAACTCGGAAACTAAAGCTCCCACGAATTTGGACTTTAAAACAAAATTTGTAGTCCATATTTATGGAACCGAAAAGTTAATCAGTGCATGGTCAGCCGATAGAGGATTTTTGTACCAAGTTTCATTAAAATCGATTAAGGCGTTCTTGAGTTATCGTGTATACAGGCAGACAACAGACAACAGACCAACAGATAATTTTTTTTCGTCGATTAAGATGTTTTGGAACCTTAGTAACTTATTTTTGATGAAATGAAGAAAAGCCGTACCATATTGGTATGGTGGACTAAAAAGTGAGTGACTTCATGGTTATAAGAGTTATTTTATTTGATATCCGCAAGCCATTCTGCAAATACCAATAAATTAAATTAAACACAAAAACACACATCCAACGTTTCAAATCGTCGCTTTTTCATCGAGTTAACTAAAAAAATGTCCGTCAAATGCCAGATTATGTTCTCCAGAGAAGGGAATTCATTTCTTACAGACAAATAAACTGAAGGTTCAATTTACAAATTAACAGTCGGAAATAATATTTAACACATTTCAAATTATGTACGATTTCGTTTTTCTTTTTACTTTCCTCGCTCCACAAGTGTTGAGTTGGAAAATTGGAAGGTATTCTCCTTTATTCACATAATTTTTATGTATATCTAGGCAAAAATAATTCAAAAAAAAATATTAAAGCAAAATCGAGTTATGTTGTTGCAGTACCTAATTTGGGAAAATTGTAAAGTGCGAATTTTAACCGGACCTTTGTTAATATTTATTAGTTTATGAAACTTGACACGCATACTAAGTGGAGCCTTAGTAGTGAAGGGGCATGTGTAAGTCCGTGGGATTTTTAATGAATAAGTTTTGTGACTATGTGGGAATGATAGCTCTTTAGTCACACAATCAAGTGTTACCGGGTGTTTTGTTCGCATTCGTGTAGAAGGGGTTGATATGACGTCATCTTTCAAGATGGCGGCCAAAAATCATAAAAAATACAACTTTCGCATTTCATATAATTCGAGGACGAGGATTCTAAAAAAATTACTTTTAAGGTCATCCGATATTAAATTACCTTGAAAATCGTAAAAAACAAGATTTTTGCCATTTTCCATTCAAAAAATCTTAATAATTCGACGTTTTGTCAGACCAACTTCAAATGTACCTCAAACTATAAACTTAGAGATTGATACAGTTTGAAGCTTCATGATCTTGAAAAATACCCCAGTACAATTAACAAATTGCAAAATAACAAGATAAAGATAAGACGGTTAAGTCCAACAATTTTGTTAAAAAAAAATTTTGTTCAGCTATGACGTGTTTCAATAAGGCGGCTGATATATCAAAATGGCGACCTATAAACACATCTTATTTTATCCAATTTCGTAAAAAAGTAAAAATGACAAGGTGGCCATCAATTCTTGTTGACATATCTCTGCTTACTATGAAAAAAAAAAGTTTAGTTGATGCATAACCCCGATTGACCTTGAAAATACCATGTAAAATTTAAAAACCCGCTTTTTGTAGTGTTTTTTCCAATTTGCCACTACGCAAAAACTTTAAGTGCCGGAGATGAAATTTACATCTTAGCCATAAAAAAACACTTCATTTTAAAACTCCCCACCATTTTTTTTGATCTGGCGTTCCAGATGTTGGTGTAACAAAACGTTAATTTATGGAGACTTTTTTCAAGAGAAAATGGCAAAAATCCTTTTTTTTTGCGATTTTCAAGGTCATTTGAGGTCGTCCTCGAGTTATATGAAATCGAGTATAATTACGCACCAGTTGCAAAAATTTCGGCCGCCATTTTGGAAAATGGCATCTAAAACACCTAGTCCAGAATATGGTAATGTATATCTAACTTCTGCTAACTCTTTTATAGGTAATTTAAATGACTTTGTTGGCTAGACAAGTGAGTAGAACATAAAATTCACAGTTCCGAAAGTAAAAACAACAGGCATATAGGTCTTTTTTACCGGGGTATAGCATAAACATCTGGGACGGCAAATAAAAAAAAATGGCAGAAAGGTTTAAAATTAAGTGTTTCTTTATGACAAGATGTTAATTTCATCTTGGATACTTAAAGTTTTTGCGTAGTTGTTAATTGTAAGAAAACACTACAAAAAGCTGGTTTTTCAATTTTACATGGTATTTTCAAGGTCAATCAAAGTCATGCATCAACTAATTTTTGTTTTCATATTAAGCAGAGATAAGTCAACAAGAATGGACGGCCACCTTGTTATTTTTACTTTTTTACGTAATTGGATAAAACAAAATGTAGTTATAGGTCTCTATTTTGAGATATCAGCCGCCATATTGAAACGCGTCATAGCTGAACAAATTTTTTTTTAACAAAATTATTGGATTTGACCTTCTTATCTTTGTTACCCAATTTGGTTCTCTTGGCTTTAATAATTGATGAATAGCGCTCTTTAGTATGTTATTTTTGCAATTTGTTAATTTTGGGTATGGTGGGGTATTTTTCAAGGTCATGAAGCTTCAAACTGCATCAAACTCTAAGGACCCAATTTGGCATATATGCTTAATAGTTTGCGGTACATTTGATGTTGGTCTGACAAAACCTCGAATTATTATGATTTTTTTAAGAGAAAATGGCACAAATCTTGTTTTTTTTCGATTTTCATGGTCATTTAAGGTCGGATGACCTTAAATGTTAATTTTTTGGAATCCTGGTCCTCAAATTATATGGAATTGAATATAATCATTCCCCGGTTGCGAAAGTTGTATTTTTTATAATTTTTGGCCGCCATCTTGAAAAATGTCGTCATACCCCTTCTACACGGATGCGAACAAAACACGCGGTAACACCTGATTAACATTAACACCTTCATAAAAATCTCACGGGATAGAAATTATCGACATATGCCCCTACACTATAGATAATTTTTAAATTATGAAAGAGCAATAGAATCACAAACTTCTATTAAAGTGCCAGCAAAATTTTAACACTAAGGTCTTAACTTTTGACGTTAAACAAGTAACAGAAAAACCCCAAAATATCAAGAGCAACCCTCCAAAAAGCGATAGAGCTACAAGATTTGATACAAATTTTATTTTCTTTAGAAACCAATGTCAAGGATGTGTCGTCACCAAAAAACCTTATGCAAAAATATATGCACCAATTCTCAAAGTTATATAGAAAAAATTAGAAAAAATTCAACACTGAATATCTCATAAACGCGAAATGGCAGATTAATGAAATTTATATCTATATAAAAATATATATACAAATGTTAATTGAGTCCATTAGTAACAACGTCGGGAATTGCGGCCTCAACAAACATATGTGCCTAATTTGGTTGCTTTATAATGTTTTAAAAAATTTTAGTTTAGTTTTAGAGAATAGGGACCTTTTATGGAGGAATTCGAAATTATAAGATTCAACAAATAATATTTGCAGTTAAAAGCGTTTGCGTTTTTGTTAGTTAACTTTGCGAATAGGGATGCTTTGCTCAAATCCGTATACATTTGTCATTTGGTACAAAGAGGCCTGATAAACATTTGTTCTACCACTTCTTGTTAATGAGATATTCAGTGTTCATTTTTTCTATACGACTTCGAAAATTGGGGAGCTCTCCGTAAAACTTTTGGCTGCCTACATATCTTAAATATTGCTGGAACCCTAATGAACATTTGGGTCAAATTTTATCGCTCCACCATAAGTTCTTAAAATCTTACAAATTTTGTGTTTTACTTTCGGGAATAGGGGTCTCCTGAAAGAGTCTAGGTGGTGACTACCTAACCTTTATCCTCCGTACTATAAAGCCTTTTTTTGCACTTCAGGGACTAAAAACGTATTTTACTCTCTCATTTCAGGGACTAAATTAGTACTTTTTTCCGCGGGACTAAAATATTTTAGTCTCGGCTACATAAATTAACTTTTCCGCAATCAGCTTCGAAGCTATTGAAGCCTTAAAGTTTTTGGCATGATGAAAGAAGTATGCCAGAAGCACTTTTTCCAGGGTTACATCAGTAACATCTTGAGATTGACACCCATGAAGGAAATGGTTGTATTGTTTTTCGTATATTTTTTCTGATTTGGCGGGCAGCAGCGCTCTCATTGCCTCTGCGGCAGCTTCGTCGATGTCCATTTTTTCCACTTTTGACAGCTATGGCTTTGTTTGTATCTCACCATTTGTTTTCTAATACCTGGGCTACACACCCTGGCAACGAAGTATTATCAGATAAATATGAATTAACTTAACGTCAGAGAGCGAATGGTAGTTTGGTTGTCACATTTTTATAGGCCAGTATAATAAAGATCTGTTTTTTTTTTGAAAAAAAATAGAAATTTAATACAAACGGTGCCAAAAAGTGTAAAAAATAGTATATATATACCATGTGACTAAAGTGTCCTTTTATCCCTCAGCGAATTGTACAAACATTTCGCCTCCAGATAAAAAGTACCACTTTAGTCCCTAGGTATATAATGTACTATTACAGAAACTTTCGACTTTGAATTTTTAGCAGTATCTGCGCGCGCGCCATCGGAGTTGTCAAGTGATTTTGCCTTTGCTTTCGTGCATGAGCAAGGAAAGTTTATGAGTAACTATTTTCTCGTATTATTTTCACCTTTCTGAAACACAAGTATTTTTTAGTTTTATAATACCAATTAGGTTTATTTCGTCTATAATTTGGAACTAAAAACGTTTGTTCGAACTTCCAATAATAGTGAGATTTCTCTACAAAAGTTTGCAAAGTATTTTGAGCTCGAAAAATTATAACAAATTCAAGAATAACTGAATGCCCGTAAGAAAGTTTACAGCTACCAAAGGAGGCAATTGCCCTCCCCCCTAAGACCGCCACTGTTCTAGACGTTCCAGATATTAGATGGTGTTAGTTGTAAAGAGTGAATTACTGATTTTCAAATTTAAAATTTCGCAAAAATTTTTTGATTGCATCAACGAGAAAATAATTGCCCCTCTGACCCACACCCCCCTCCCTACACTCATGAGTAGGTGAAGTCAAACGTTCAGTGCTATTAGAGAGTTGAAATATTAAAACACTTCACTTTTCAGATCTTCCAAAACTTTATAGATACCTACCTACTTTAAATATAATTTCTTACCATTTACTTAGAGGGCATAACGTATTCCGTGGGACTTCTGATGAAGATTTTACGAAACCTGTTTTACGATTACTAATCGACCCACTAACACTGTCTAACCTGTTAACAGGGTGTAATTTTTTTTAAATTCAGACGGTTTAAGCTAGAGCAATAAAATTTAGCACATATGTTGGTCCTCTGGCAACGTATCCTAATCTGTCATAAAAAATTACATATATGGCCCCTAGGAGGCAACAGGGGCCAAAATGTGTTTTTAAACTATCCCTCATACCTTCCATACTAATGCACCTGCACATCTAAATCTCAGTTAGGCCATAGTTCATTCTATTACCTATAAGTCTACTGTACCGAGAAAAATTTCGTAGCTGTTAGGAAGGCCTAAGGTAAGTAAAATGATATTTCACTTATCTTTCAGCTAATATCAACAAAAGTGCACCACCAGGGGCGGAGTGCACCATTCTCAATTTTAAATACCCCCAACTTTTCCTCAGTCTAGGGGCTGTAAGGGGGCGAGATTTAATGTTCACCATTTTCATATTCCAGAAAACACTCCATATGCACATTTAAAACTCATAAATTTATTATTAAATATAAAAGTCTCAAACCCCAGGGGCGACCCCTAAATAGGGGCAAACATTTTTAACTCGAACTTGTAATTACCAAAAAATTTTGCACTTTTTGAATTTGGTATATAGTGAATTTTGAACAAGTTGTTCGAGATTTAAAATTTCTAACCACTATTTAGGGGTCGCCCTTTGGGATGGAGATTTTTATATTTCATAATATTTGTTACATCAAATTAATGAGTTTTAAATGTGCACATGAGTGCTTTATGGAATATGAAAATTGTGAAAATTAGATCCCGCCCCCTTACAGCCCCTAGAGACTGGGACAAAGTTGGGGGTATTCAAAATTGGGAAATGGCCCACTGCGCCCCTAGTGGTGTATTTTTGTTGATATAGGGTGAAAGATAAGTAAAATATAATTTTTTAATTGCAATCGATGAAATTTTTATCCCCTAACCTAGGGGCCTTGTTAACAGCTATGACAATTTTTTCGATACAGTAGACTTGTAGGTAATAGTATGAACTAAAAATTGACTGAGATTCAGATATGCAGGTGCATTAGTAAAAAAAGATAGTTTAAAAACACATTTTGGCCCCTTTTGTCCCGAAGGGGCTACATATGCAATTTTTTATGACACAAGAGGGTACGTTGCCGGAAGGTTAACATATGTGCCAAATTTGCTCTAGCTTAAACTGTCTGAATTCAAGAAAAAATTGATACCCTAACCCTACTTTTTGAAGCATTTTTGGGGCTATTAACAGGTTAAGCAGTGTTGGTGAGCCGAATGTTAATCGATTAAAATAAGTTTCATAAAATCTTCATCAAGAAGCCCCCGGAAGCCAAATTTTCTACGTTTGGCTCCTAAGTAATTGCTGAACCTGTACAATTCACAAAATTTAATATTTTTCTAAAAAAATGTTATCTAGTTCCCAATGCTATTATAATTTGCTAAGATCCTCGAAACAAAAGCACCTTGGATGCAACAAATCTGTTAAATTAATTTCATTCACACTTGTGTAAAATGATGAGGCACGCCCCGATGTCACCAATTTTAAGCCGACAAAATCTTCTGGTAATCTTTACTACTAGACACAGAACCATTTAAAAAGCGTGTGTGGTCCAAGCTCTGTATTATTTATGGCGAAAAAGTGGTCTAAAATAACGAAGGTTTCTACGAAGGTGTAGAAGTTTTTTTATTTTTTTTTAATTTTAACTTTTATTACCGAATTTCGACTTTTTGCTTGAAATTCCGATTTTCATTTTGAATTCATCTGATATTAACTCGGAATTCCAGCTTTTTTAAGATTTAGGTTTTAAAAATCTGCAGTCTGCACAATTGTGATTAACTTTTGTGTAATAGTTTCGCTTTGCCCTCTGGCCCTCAACTCCAAAAGGTGGTTTTTAATGGTTCATAGAATCAACCAATCTCGTAAAACATTATTCGTTTATTTAAAATTTTAGCTCGGAGCTATACTATTTTTATTGATCTCAAACCAAGATTTGAAATAAACTGCTGCACAGTATTGTCAGAACTGACCTCTTCTAAAGAGTTTTCTATAGAATCCTAAGTTTCATACAATAACTGGACCCTGCTGGAAGAAGTCGGAAAACTTATTGAGCTATCACCAGGACATTGCATGCTGAGAGAACCATTGCACAGAAGGGTCTAAGCAAGGACACCGACTGCAGACTCTGGACGAGAGCTCAGTCAAGCTACACCCCCACCCTCAATGAAACTCAATTTGGATATAGCAAAAATGATGTACTAATGTATTTCACTTTTAATAGTAGTTTTCACAACTAGTGGCTAAAATAGTACTTTTTTTACAAGCGTTGGTTTAAATAACGAGTGCAGCACCTTTATCAAAAATTAAAAAGAAACAGGAAAATACTTTAAAAAAATCTCGAATACACTTCTCGCAACACACCATCTTTACACTGTAAATCAAGGCGGTTGGTAAATGAAATAACAATGGTTTCCATAACGATGTGCCGTTTTACTCGGTGACGTTTATTGTTGCGACATTTTATTCTTTGACAGTTTAATATATTTTAACGATGTTTTTAAATGATTTTTTCCTAAATACGCGGTGAAAACTGGCGCAAATGGCTTAAGTTTTAAGCAAAAATAATTAGATTTTTTCAATATAACTATTTTCCCATATTTCTCTTTAATTTTGGGTCAAAAATGGACAGAAATCTTTTTTGCACCCGTGATAAAAAAAAAGATTTTTGCATCGGTAATCAAAAAAGCCATGCTTTAGTTATCTGCAGACAGTTACTAAAATTATGTTTTTGATGAAGGTATAAAAAAAAAATTTGTACTTACTGAAAAACTGAGTTATTTGCACTTAAAAGGGAGGGGGAATGTGACTTGGCGCTAAGCCGCATCACCCCCCATGCTTAGGAGATAGATTGAATGAAAGTTGATATGTCATAATTTTGTACTCTTAAAGAAGGGTACTTTTAGTTTACAAAAACCATTGGTTCCTAAGATTTTCATTTGTTTGTTATGGGGTGTGAAGCTTGATATCAAGGCTCACCCCCATCTGCCTAGGAAAGAGATTTGAAAAAAGTAATTATGCCATAATTTGCTACTAATTATGTACTAACTTCGTCCCCTTCTAAAAAATTGCCTACTCTCAAGATATTTTCATTTTTTTATTTTGTGGGGTGTGCCCTGATATGAAGCTACACAACCCGTAAAAACAAAAACAAAATAAAGTTATCTTGAGATTAGGCAATTTTCTAGAAGGGGTCGAAATAAGTACATAATTAGTAGCAAATTATGGTATAATTACATTTTTGAAGTCTCTTTCCTGGGCAGAGGCGGGTATGCCTTGATATCAAGCTACACACCCTATAAAAACAAAAAAAATTAAGTAATCTTGAGAGTAGGCAATTTTTTAGAAAGAGCAGAAATTAGTACATAATTAGTACTAAATTCTGGCATAGTTACTTTTGTTCGAATCTCTTTCCTAAGCAGAGGGAGTGTACCTTGATATCAAGCTACACACCCTATAACAAACAAACAAAAATCTTAGGAATCGATGGTTTTTGTAAACTAAAAGTACCCTTCTTTAAGAGTACATAATTAGTACACAATTATGACAAATCAACTTTCATTAAATCTATCTCCTAAGCATGGGGGGTGCAGCTTAGCGCCAAGCCACACTCCCCCTCCCCCCTTTAAGTGAGAATAACTTCGTTATTCATTAAGCACAAATTTTTTTAAAAAGGGTCTAAAGTAGTACATAATTAGTACATACATAATTTTGACAATATCGAAATTGAGTTTCGTTGAAGGGGGGATGTAGCGTGACTGAGCTCTGGACGAGTTCGTAAAGTCAACAGAAATCTACCGATTCGTTAAGTTCGATTACAACTATAGGTGGAATGACGTCAACGTGTCAAATAATGCACCGAAAAAATAAAAGAACTTCGTATCATAACCCCAAATGTTTTTCCGTTTTTTTAAATTTAAGTTGTGGCACCGTTTTTTCCCACATAGGTAC
Source organism: Oxystoma pomonae (assembly GCA_963921995.1). Lineage (NCBI taxonomy): Eukaryota > Metazoa > Arthropoda > Insecta > Coleoptera > Brentidae > Oxystoma > Oxystoma pomonae. The sequence continues at coordinate 69,589,347 of OY998166.1, read as the reverse complement.
GATGATCGAATTCTTCATCTGGGCCGTCATCCAAACTTTCGTCAACTAATTTAAGTGCTTATTACGCAATAACCACGTTACTTATGGTTTTATTCCTATAAAAAATAAAAAAATAAACAGCCGTTTTTCTGAGATTATGTTAATACGCCAAAAAATCTTCAACGCCCTCTTAAGTCGGTGAGGATTGATAGCAAAAATTGATTTCACCGAAAAATTTAAAGAAACTTTATGATGAAATCAGAAAAGTTTCATGAACTGTTTGATTTCACATGTGAATCCACCGATGATTTTACGAACTCACCCTTTGTATATAGAGGACTGTGAGAATTTCCATCAGATTGTATACAGATCGGCGTAGTGGATCAGGACGCTTATTCTTGAACGACCGTAAGGTGAGGTGAGCTTTTTTCACCACTTTTTTCCACGGGGAATTTCGCTCACCTCACTTCGGTCGGTCAGGAATAAGCGTCCTGAATGATGCCCCACCAAAACCAGTTGCAAACCTCTTTTTAAGGCGGGCTAGTGAAGCACAATTTAAAAAGTGAGCCGCAGTAGATCCGCTGTGCTTGTGGTGTGGAGCAACAAATAACATACTCTATAGTCTTAGTGAAAAGTGCAGCCTATTCGCTGCATTTTAAAAATTGATCGATTGTAACTAAAACGATTTTTTTTCTATGTATATGTTCTATGTTTACATGTTTCATTGATGGCAATAGTTATATAACGCAAAAGGTAATCATATTAGAAGGCTAAAGTCCACAATTTTGACACGAAAATTATCCCTTTTAAATTGATGAAAATAATCGGGTCGTAATCCGATCGATCCTGGGGTATAATTCGCTCTCCCGAAACAATCACGAATATTGCCCCAATAACGTTGCGCGCTCGAGTTTCTAATTTATTTCCCAAAAGGCTTAACCCTTTTACAAAATGTTAAACGCGAGGTCGATTTTATTCATTACTTTATGAAAATCACCGCCCGCCGCTTTACAATAATAAATGATATAAAATTTGATAAAAAGAAATAAGAAAAAATGTATAAAGCTACCCATTTAATGTGAAACTCTATGACAGCGACCGAGCAATTGTTCCATTACTTTTTAAAATTTGAGCTCAATGGCTCAATTTTAGCGGGAGTCAATCAGAGAGCTCGAATTAAAAAAATAACAGTACATAACAAGCTCATGGCTGTTGCAATATCGCTCCGTGGAGTCATTAGAGTAAAGCAACCTTTAATAAATGGTGGAGTTTTACCTTTAGCATTGATTAAAGGTTTATTTTTCCTTTACTCTAATGCCTTTAGTCTTATAGATAAATATACAAACAATAGCGTTTTGAGTCAAAAAACTTTTTCAGATCTTTCCATTATCATTTCATTCACCCATCATTATAACTAAACTATAATCTTTTTAGATAAAACAGCACGATATTTTTTAATTTAATATATTCTTTTACTTAATAAGATATTGGTTATATGAAAATAGGGTTTTTCTTTAACTAGACGTTTGTTGATATTAAATAAATAAAATCTTAATCTAGAAATAATAGTATCGCTTCATGTTATGTTAAATCTTATAAGAAGAATAAACTTCTATTGAATGGAATCAAAATTAAAACGATAAAACCAATTTATGCTAAATCATATTCTAAGAATAAACTTTTATTGATTAAAATCAAAAAGTGTGTGCTTGATTCGAGTACTAATCATCTTTTATCGATATTGTTTAATATTAATTCAGCAAATTTATTCTTGTATAAATAATTGTTTGTTTTAAATTTTTATTAATTTAAACTATGTCGGCCTCACCCGCGCGCTCTATATGCGATGCATGCAGAATAACAATATATTAAATCAAATACCCGAGTAACATTTCTCTCACTTGGGCCAATGCAAATTATCTACTTATACAAGTTCAATTTTGTATTAGATATGCGTAAAGCTCGTGAAGGTCCAAGGTGTTCCATTATGATATATTAGTGGTTAGTCCATCATAGTGTTAATAAGGTTTAGTTTACGACATAAAACTCAATTACATATTATATCGAAGAGGAAAAAGATAAATTACATTTTTAAGTATAAGATACCACTTATTTCAATAATTATTTGCTGTAAATTCGTATTAACAAGCGTTTTAAATCTAGCCTGACCAATTACTCCTCTAAGTATAGTTTATTCTTAGAACAAGAATAAAATACAAGAATCTACTCAAAAACTTTAGTCTCAAAGTAATAATAAAATTTCTTTTGGCCAAAGAAACCAATGTTCCTTAACTCAAGTTTGCTTCCTCTTTAAAGAAATACTAACTCTAATTTTATTCTTAGGTCCAAGACGTTGTGCCTTGATGTTAGATGAAATTCTTTTCCGTATAAGAACGTACTGATGAGCAACATGCACTAGCGCGAAACTCGAGTGTGCTGTTGTTCTTTGTTATTTGTTGTTGGCAAATATCTTTAAAAGTTTTTGTACAATTTTAACGAAATTTGTATTGGGTGGCGCTTTCAGTCTAGTTCATCGCATTTTTTATGGGTTAAAAAAAGTTCGAAGGTTGAATCTCCGTCAAAAGCCTTGTTCAAGGCATTTTTTTTTTAAATTGAACATATTCTTTGTAAATTGAACTGTTTCTTTTCCTATGATTAAGAACAAACACACAACATCATCTGGAATGCCAACACCCTAAAAATATAGAATTACCGTCCACGCCCAAATTCATCAATTTACAGCTCACAAAATCTCTTGTATATACAGGGTGTAGCAAGTTAGCGCCGCCAAAAAAACCGTTTGATATTCTTAGAAAAAACCATAAATGTATAGAAACCTTGATCGACGACACGCAGCAGAGTTTGGTTTGGTGGCAGGAACAATAACTTTTCTACAAGCGTAAACCAATTAGCAGCTAAAAGTTTGTTTAACACCAATTTTAAAAAGTTGTAAGATTATATATACAACTTGCACTATAGTTCAATAAATTGATAACAGAAGTTGAAAAACATTACTTGTAGAAAGAAACTAAATAAATACCAGTGTCACACCCAAGAACTGACTTAATTATAAATAATAAAAAAACTTAATTTGAAGCAAAAATGTGACCATAACCAGTCTTCTCGGGGGGAAAGGGTTAACTACAAACTCCCCCCCCCTCGGTGCGCCACTGTAAATACTAAGTTACATAAAGCAAGTTAAATAACGCCTTTTATGTAAATAATGCGATGAACTGGTATTAAAATATAGGACTTTATAAAATTTAACAATTGATAAATCAATTTTTTTCCACGCCGCCGCAGTGCGCTCCACCCAATCATTTTTTTCAAAAATCGGTGCCGAAAATCATTTATCTTATTCCAAGTATTATGTCAGTTATTTATTAGTCCCCACGGTGAACGCGGCCCGGGTTCGATTTCTAGCTAGCGATTGGGTATTGTCAGTGTCAAACAGGGCATTGGCGCTATCTATGATTGGACAGGAAATTCTCATATAAAAAGTAAAAAAAAACTCGTGCCCCCCCCTTTAAAAATAAAAATGATTTTAGCATGTTGGAGTAGCACTTTGTCTTTTATGCAATGTTTTTGTGCAGTAATCTGTATCTGTAATTAAATAAATGACTGCACAAAAATACGAAAAAAGAAGTTTTCTTCACCCACCCATTTTGTTTTAAAGTTAATTACGACTACGCCTTCAAAATCTAATGGAGAATCCAGAACCCTACAGACCTGTTTCATCCTCACTGGAAATAATCAGTCAATTTTATGTAAAATTATATGTCTTCCATCCTTTTTCTTTATTAATTATAATATAATTTTTTCCTACATTTTTATGTCACAAATTACAAAGTAATTAATGCGTTTGCGAATATTGAGACACCCTGTATAATGGTTGTAAGATTGACCCAGAAGCAAATTAACAGCTTCAAGAAGATGTGTGTGGTCCATCTCTCTATCTTGGGAATCTGTGCGTGCGGCTCACCGTGGTGTCCGCAGATGCATAAGTCAAATCAGAAACCACCTCTTGCATGGTGCATGAGCTTAACCAGTGACAGCGAAGATTATTTATTTTACGGTTTTGCTGGCTAAATCACTACTACACTTCCAGAAAGAGTTTATTTTAATCTCAAATTTGCGCTCCTATAAGTGCAAGTGCTTTTTGGTTTTTGAATAGTGCGTTCAACAAAAGCACCATCCAGATTTACGGGGCTTATCCCTATTAATCATGGCAGGAAGGAAATTTATTTGATATGTTCATGTATTTTGCTTTATACCACTATCTAAATATCAGATAAGATCAGGTTCCGCAAGAGTAAAAAATTCATTATTTATTAAAGGGTTTCGACAATATAATAATCTACCACTAAAACTGAAAGAAAGCCCAACAATTGGTGCGTTTAAAAGTAATTTACTTAAATATATTAATAATGAATTTGTTAAATGCAGTGTGGAATAGTACTTATTCAAGTCTGCTGCTTTTTATGTTTGTGTTCTGTACATTGTTTTGATACTTTTGTTATTTGTTAATGTGTTATGTTCTTTTTTATATTTTTATATTATTTTTTTTTATTATGAACTCTTACTATTGCTTGTTACTGACCTTAATATTAAGTTCTTATTTACCTCTCTATGTATTAAGATTCCTACTTAAATTCTGATTCTTCTGATCTTTAATAGTTTTTTGTGAACGAGGACGGGGCTCCATCAAAATCTCACGAAAAGTAATTTAAGAGAAGAAAACATCATGTCAGCTTTATAATCATAACTTTAATATTAAAATACATTATTCTAACAAACAAACAAAAAACTAGGCCAGTCAAGTCACACCCCCCTCCCCAAAGATATTCGAGTTTTGATACGCTTATAATTTCTAGCCAATTTCAAACTAATTTCGAACTAATTTTTTACAACTTTAAAAAAATTTTGGCCACCTTAATTTCTGTGATTTTTTATATTTATTCATAATGGGGGGTTTAGCCAATTGAAATCCAGTCAGTTTGGAAAGCATAGAAATATACTAGGAACGACTAGAAATCACGTAAGAAAAACTATTTCCATCTTTGTTGTACTTTTGGTACATAATATGTGCATGTGTAAAGCACCTGATTTTTTCAATGGTGCTTCTTAGCTGATGCGGACTATATGCCCAGAAAGATCTTTATGGCGCATCCAAATCAATAGTGGATTTTTCGAAATTCTTTTTGGTGACATTAGACGTTCGAAATTAGTTCTTAATTTTGGGATAGTTGCTTTTCATTTTTCTCTAACGCCTTAAATGAGGGGGTGTAGCTTGACGTCCGGCTGCACCCTTCATTTTGAACATAAAAAAAAACAGGAAGGAGTGTGGTTCAAAATTTTTAAAAGTGGTTCAATATTAGTTCGAAATGGATTCGAAATTAAAAGCATATCAAAATCTTTCGGGGGGGGGGGGGCTTGATTGACCTAAAAAACTCTTATGCAAGCCGTCCATTTTAAAATATTTTATATATTTGTTTGTTTTTCTTTCATCTTTTTTCATTCTTTAGTTCCCTTCTCTTGTCATTTCTTTTATTTTCACTTAATTGACTTGTTTTAACACTAATTATTTAATTTTTGATTTTTTTTTCTTCTTTGCCTACATCAGCTTACATCTTAGCCCCTTGTAAAATGTTTAAGTCTGTTTCGCATTTAAAAATATCTAAAATGAAAATATTCTTAGTAGGTAGGCGATAGCTAAAAATAGTGAAAACTAACTTTATAGCTTTATTAGACACTTAAAGTTACAAACAAAAAAGAGTTAAAGTTGTGCTTACAACGTACGACGTAACCAAATCAATTCTTGTTCAGTGCTTGATGCACAGTTTTACTCACGGGCGTAACTATGGGGGGGGGCTAGGCGGGCCGGGCCTCCTGGAACTTTCCAGACCCCCCCCAGAAAAATATAGTCTAGTAGTTGTCAGTCATATGACGGGACTAGAGTAATGTCTGGGATAGTGATGGGCACATCGAAAAAAAACATCGGAATAAAAACATCGATGTTTCTGAAGCCGTCAAAGGCGGAAAAGACACTTTTCACACTTGTCAGGTACCACATTTTTCCTATTTGCGTAAAAAACATCTAGACAACATTATATGTTAATTTTTAAGTATTAGAATAGGCAAAAACTGTTTTTTTGCATTTTCTTTACATTTGAGTTTTAAAATATATGTAAAAAGTCGAATTGGATGTAAAAAATCGGTAAAATGTTTTTTTTTTGCTTTTTTTAGAGAGTATTCTGATATTCCAAGAAACTGTTTTATTTAAGACTTATTATTAATTTTACACCGAGGGGGTAACCACTATTGGCAATCATGTCACAAATCTTACCAGTTCGCAGGCTCTTGCAGTCCCTGCGACTGCCTAAACCTCACCAAACGCCACCAAACCCTGGCTTGCAGACCCTAAGAGACCCTGGGAGTCTTTGGAAATCCCTCGGCAGTCCCCAGCAATCACTGACCATTCAACAACATTGGCAATCATGTCACATTTTTTGAACTAGTGGTTACCCCCCTCGTTTTACACAATTATAATAAGCAGTTTTATAAATAATCGGTACATGATATACAAAACCTATTAAATATCTACGCTAAAAAAAAACACAAAAATATGAGTAGTACATTCAGATTAGGTAGCGACACTATTGGCGTCAAAGCCAACCGACACCTCAAAAATAGGCAATTCCGGTTTTTACTTCTCAGATACATTATTTCCTATAATTTTTTTTGGATCGATGTTCGATGTTCCGATGTTTAAAAAAAGTATCGATGTTTTAACATCGATGACATTTTATAGACATCGATGTTAAAAACATCGATGTTGAACAAAAAATATCGATGTTCTTAAAACATCGATGTTTTGTGCCCATCACTAGTCTGGGAAACATAAGGGTTTACAAGGTTTAATAAGAGAAGAACATCTTTCGGCAATATACATTTATTGTTTGGCACATAAACTGAAAGTTGTTGACCCAATGTTCTCTAACACATAGAGGCATTGTATGTGCATTTTTCGCAACCAGGAAATTATGAAAAACTTAAAAGGTTGCAGATACCTTGGGTATTAAATTTTTGGAAATATCTAACCTTTCTACTACCCGCTGAGCATGTCGATTTAAAAATTATAAAGCAGTTTTGTTAAACTTTGGGGTGATTAAAATTGTACTAGAAAGTGAAGTAACTGATAACTAGGATAGACATGCCGTTGAAACTGTTGGGATATTAGCATGTATTTGCCTGCACATTCAATAAACTGTTTTATTACGTATCAACGTTTTGAGTCAGTATTTTCAGGGTACAGATGCTACTCCCGGTAATGTAAATTTAATAATAGATGGCACGCTACAATCTATAGAAGAAACTAGAAACAGCTTTGAAAATATTTATTTTGAAATCCAAGACTTCGCCGATAAAGCTGATATTTCTTTGGAACCTATCAAAGTATCAAAACGGAAACGGCAAATTGCTGCACAAACTAAGGATTATTATAGTGGAAAGCACTCTTGGACATGACAGCGCGATAGCATTTCCATCAGATGTAAGTTGCTTAGAACACTGGAAAATAAACATTCACTACCAAATAATGGATAAATTATCCTCTAATTTTAGGGAGAGGTTTTCAAACTTGCTATTGGCCGAATCGGTAGATACTTTATTTAAGTTAAATATCAAAGAAAGTCAAGATTTTATTGAAAATTACTTTTAAAAATATATCAAAGAGTATATTAGACAAGACTTTTGTCCGAACCTCTACAAATTCATTCAGATTGCTATTTTCCTTCCTATTAGTTCTGCTAGTTGTGAACGAAGCTTTTCTGAATTGTGTGGAATGTAAAAGTGGACCTGAACTACAATGCGATAATTATTAACATCCATAATTATTTAATTAAATAAGAGATTACAGCAGAGCACGTTTTGGAAATATTTTCACAAAACACAAGGAATTTGCAGTTAATTTAAGTTAATTTATATTAAACTGCTGAGTTGAGTTATATAGAGTTTCGGTTCAAAGTTGTTCACACAACGAGTTAAGGTAATAATGCATAATATTAAACAGTTTTCACTATGAAGCATTATCAGCTAGGCCCGCCCCTAGCCCCCCCCCCAGGTCAGAGAGCTAGTTACGCCGATGGTTTTACTTCAAGCCGTTCACCTCTATTTCCTTCCTTTTCGAAATAAGTGAGAGGGTAATAGAATGATAAATAGAAGGAGTGAAACCCACAGATAACAAAATGGTTAGGATATCCTAGCTGTGTACGAATACTGCACCGGTGGTCGTAGAGATACATAAGACGTAGTCGCTGTTGTATGACGTATCCGTTCTGAGCATGCGCATTGAGATAGGATTACGATTAAGAACTCTGTATTTGTGCAACTTCAATGTCCATTTGCACCGCAGAGTTAAAACCAGATTTAAATTGAAGACGCTGATTTTCATTTGCACTGTATTTTAAAACCGGATTTAAGGGTCGTTAAACCCGGTTTGATTAACACCTCATTCGGCAAGGTTTAAAAATTCTTTAATCCAGATTTAGCATAAAACTTGTTTCCTATTGGTCAGATTTTTGACAGAAAATGTCAAATTCACTCAGCTGTTGTTTTGCTTTCATTTGATTTGAATTTTAAAATAGAAGAGGCCAACGATCTGTTACGATCATTTATGGAGATCAAACCACCGATTTTCCAAAAGACGCAACGTTAATTTCGACGCAGTAGCTAAAGTTATGACAGTCGTATCTAGAGTTACCACAGTCGTTTTTGCGATTGGGTTGCTTTTTCTGTGTTGCGTAGGGTTTACAAGGGTTGTGTTGTGTTGGGTGGTGTTGGTTTTCTTGTGAAAATGTAAAAAATGGGATTTTCGCGACTGTCGTAATTTTAGACACTGTAATGCTTTTTTATTGTAGTTTGTTCGTTTTGGAAAGTGGATAAAAGCAGTTTGTTCGCTGATTTTTAGAAAAGAGTTTGCGCAAAGGTCAATGACCTGTGTTTGGTTTTTATTGTTTTTTTTTCGTTTTTTAGGGATTTGTGAGAAAGAAATATAATACGAAAAGTCGCTAGTGGCAAGTGTAAATGAAAAAATACAAGAATTCTGCTAAAATAATGGTGGTAATTTAAGGCTTAAAATATTTAAGCATAATTTAAGGGGTAACGTTTTTGTTTAAGCAATTTTTGCTATGTTTTTCACATTCTTATGCCATGATTTTGCTCACTAAAGCTTTCTTTCCAATTTTTCGATTTCTAGATAAAACAATCACATTTTTCAAGTTTTCACTGTTTTTAGCATTCGAAAAAAGTACGGCCAAAAAACATTTTTTCTCGGTTAAAATGAAAAATATTTAGAGGGAGAGGGCAGAATTTTAGAGGTAGATGGAGAGATAATTTAGTGAAGTGCGAAAATATTTAAGATTGTTGAAGAGAGACACCAGGCTATAAAAAAGTATTTTAGAGAAATATGAAAATAATTTAATGTAATTGTTTAATAAAAATTTCTGTTATGTCATCTGTCTGTCATCTTGAGTGGTATCGTGAATATGATTTTTATTTTGCCATTTTTATACAAAAAACTTTAAATTTACCAAAAAACGTGTCCCATCATAAGTGTATTTAAGCATATGTAAAAATCATTTAACAGGTATTTAACTAAATTATTTTAAGGGTATCATGGCTTTACCATAACTCATATTATTTTTTTTTTTCACCATAAATGGGCTTTCAGCTGAGGCGGATAATCATGCGTTCACAGCAGCTTCCAGTGTTGCCAGAGTATCTGCGTCTTAAAGTTAAATATGGCCTGGTGCAAACAAATTTTCTTAAATCCGGATTCAACATTAAATCAGGATTTATCTAAATCTAGATTTAAGGAATTTGCAGTGCAATTGGACGTAAGTCTCTACTATCATGTTGTTTATTTTTACTATATTACATGTTTTATTATAGGAGTGAGATTACTCTACTTATATTTGGTGAGATTTAGTGAGATTTTGACGGACCCTCGCCTTATTTCGAGCTTAGGTAATTAATGGACGCCTCCTAAGAAGTTGATGAATAAAACAATGACATTTAGCTGACGCAAAATAAAGATAAATCAAGCCGACCGCCGTAATTAATGTTAATAGTTCTGGTTTAAAATTATAAAACCGCGAAATGTAACAATTTGAGTTATGAACCGGCCATCTGGATATTCGAGTACTGTAATCGATTGTACCCGGGGCCATATCGCCACACCGATGAAGATAGCGGCTTCAAAAAGCCTATAATTTCCCTGCTAATTTGTTTCGATATCTTCTCGGAATCTCGATATAGAGGCTCTACAGCTATAATACGCAACCGACCGCACAAATCTCATACCAATACCCTGTTCAAAAATTCTTAAATAAATCCTTACCGTCCGTACTCCGCCTCTTCAATCCTCATGAGTAAGAAAAAAACACTAAAAACGACAAATGCAAAAGATTACATTCTGGAACAGGATGCACCGCCAATCCCGACTAGCTCAAAGGTGTTAGCTTTGTATGTCCGATGTTATCATTGCCTTATGTTTTGCAAAATCTGTCGAATTGCCTGATCACGCGTGTTCATCTTAAGATAATTGTTTGATTTATTGACGGGGTGGCAAATGTATTGCGTTCAAGATAATGCCTTGGCGTTGTAATATGTCAAAAAAATTATATTTATTACGCGTACTGGTAAAAGCGTGTTCGCAACTTTTTTTGTTATCATTATCTCGATTGTTTGTAGGGTCTTTTCGTGGAGAGTTGGGGTTTCCCATGCACTTAAATTTCAAACTTAAGACATAAATTTGATCTATGGTATTAGGTAAACTTTACTAGAGGAAGGTTCTTAATGCATAAAAATATAAGATTTTCGACAAATACAGGGGCAGATTTAAATCATTGAAACTTACAAATTAAAGTTGTATCTGCCCCCGAAATTCCAAGCATTGTGTTACAAACAAAATATTTTGACCTGTATTATTAAGAGATTAGAGACAAAATATTCCTGTAAGTAATTAAAGTCGGTTTGACCAAGATATTTTTTGATACAGAGATATTTTCTGGTAAAACCACGAAGAGTCCCTTTGTCTTAAAAATGTTAACACACTAAACAGAAATGAATAGCTCTGCGCCAAAAAAACGTCCTCCACTCCTCTATCGGCTATTTAGATCAGTGGTACTGAAGTGGGAGTGACTGGGGATAAGTTTAACATAAATGTACTTGTTTAATTGGATCGTCATCTTTACGCTCTACATAAGTAGGTATGTAGTAGTTAACTTAACTCGACGATTTCTTTAACTAAAGGTTAACTTAGTGAACAAATAACCCTAACTTCTGGTTCCTTTTTATACAATTTTAATGTTTTTATTTTCTTCTTATTTATGAATTTTATTTGTTTTGAATAATGGAAAAAGACCCAAAAAATAGTATTTTTAGTAAGGACAATGATTTGGATGATTTAAAGTTAGTGTTAATTAATAATTGAATCAATTTTTACTGCATCTCAATGTTTGTTTAGTGTCGTCTCTAAGTATCCAGTTCTTAATGTTGTTAATAAGGAAACATCATTAGTTAATTTGCAGAAAATGTTTAGTTGTTCTGCTTCTTCTTTGTGAACATTATTTCCATTTACCAAGAGGCTTTCAGTTCCTTCATTCAACAATTTTAAACTTCCTTGGAGTACTGTACTTTTATCGAGTACCTCTAGGTAAATCCCATGCTCACCATGATCTTTTTATGATAGGTTAATTGACGATATTCTGGGCGGTCAGGCTGATTCTCGTGACAGTGTTGGCAGTACAATAATCTCTAAAAAGTTGACTTTTGTTGCTAACCCTTAATAATAAAATGCTAACTTCTTGGGGATTTTTGATGTGCCAACCTGGTAAACAGCTAGTGAGATTTGGTTAGAAAAAGTTGACAATACTTTAACATGAACTACCATGGCCACCGTTACACAATGCCCCGACCTCATTATAATTACTACTAGTTTCTTTCTAAAATGTTGCTTTTTCTTGACGTATTGTATCATTGGTGCTCTTACTCCTTTTTTCACCTTTCTTATCAGCTTTTTTATTTCCCTGTCCCCTGCCACAATGACTAGGTACCCATATTAATTTTCTTTCCCTTGCCTTTTCAATTGACGTAATTGACTTCTTACTTCTGGTGTGATATCATCATACTTCCTATGTATTTCATTTCTGCAAAAAAACTACGCAGAATTTAAATGGAAATTGGATAGTCCTTGAGAGCATTTTGTCTCATGGCTCAGGTCCCGATATGTACAGGTTAAGCCAATAACAGCTGCTAAAGTTTCGCATGAGCTTATTAATAATATCATGCTTATGATCACCGATATGAACAAAAAATGCTTTTATTCTTACTAAAAGAGGAATTTAAAAAATTACATTTATGGCGAATAAATTATTTGTGAATTTTGACATTTTAAAAAAACCAATACTTTTTTCAGGATATCAAATTCAAAACCCTACAAAAAGGGACAGTTGTCTTAACTGTCATTTACTGGCATTGGAAAAATTACTGGTGAGATGACATATATTTAAGTGTGGGGACTCGATCTACACTAAATCAAAGTCAAATAATGGATGAATTTTGAGTTTTTAGAATATCTGGGTTGGCCAAGTGTCAAAATAGATTAAATTTTTGAATGTAACTACCTCGATTTAGTATAGTTCAAGTCCTCACTCATTACTATTAGTCGTCCGGCTTAGGTTCCCAATTGTTCATTTTGTGCAGAAAGTATGAAATTTGGCACACTTATTCTTTGGATAATTCTTTAAAATTTTTGTCGAGAAAATCAATGATCGGATGTATAGGAGCCAAGATGGCGGCGATTTTTTCAAAATGGACGTCTATTTTTTTTTTAAATTGTAGGCTTGCCATCAAAACAGGATTATACTCGAATTCATATAATTCGATAGAGGGGAGTTGAAAAAAAATGGTTACATTGACGTATGCTCTTTATCGTCCTTGAAAAGTGGCATTTTATTTTTAAAAAATGCATTTTATGAATTTTTTTTTTGATAATTTTTCATAATTTAGTAAGCCGCGACAGATTTCTTGTTGTAATTTTATAATTTAGAAAGAAAATCAAAATAACTTTTCTAATTGACTTTTTGCTTGCAGGGTTATCATACCAGGCCAGTCAAAGTAAGATTTTTAAAAAAAGCTACATTATCAGCCGTATCTTTTTTAGTTTTTGAAGAAAAAATTTCAAATTTGGTACGAGTATTACAAATGTAAAAGTCAACTGATATTCTAAAAAATTTTTTATTTGATAAAAGTTCATATTTTTTTAATAGCTTAGATGAGACATGCATATTTAATAAAATAATCGATTATGTATAAGTGAAGTATGTAGATTTTTGTAAAAATAATTTTTGTTTGATGTGGTCATTGGTCGCCTAAATTTTTTTTTTGAGTATGAAAAAAAAAGGATTTTTCAACGTTTTCTTCAATTATCCCTACTTTTTAACAATTTTTTAGGATCGTGGTCAAGAAAATTTATGATCAGATGTGCAGAAACTAAGTTGGCGGCGAATTCTTAAAAATGGCGGCCTTAAATCGAAAGTTACTTATCAAAAAAAATTATACTTGAAACTATAGAACTCAATGAAGAGAAATTTAACAATACTAGTTACATTGAGGTGCACCCTTCGATTACCTTATATTTTTATAAACGCACTATAACTTTTTATTTATGGAAAAGTAGCAAAACATCCGGTTCGTGCCTAACAAAATTTAATTAAAAAATATTTAATCAGATTTAATACTGGATGTTTCTATGGCACGTCGTCCGCAGCGCCACCTATCTAAAAAAAATTTAGTTGATAAGGTAGCATTAACAATTCGTAACAATTTTGAAAATTCTACTTTAAAAAGTAAAAAAAAAACAGATGATAATATGGCTTTTTTTAAAATCTTACTAAACCAGTCACCCTGTAAGCAAAAAGTCACTTAGGAAAGATGTGTTGATGTCATGTTAAAATTATAAAACAAGACCTGTCGCCGTTTTCAGAATTATAAAACATTAGAAAAAAAGGTTCTGGAAAAGTATTTTGAGTAAAATGACATTTTTCAAGGTCATCGAAGGTTGCACGTGAATTTAACTAGTATTGTCAAATTTCTCTTCATTAAGTTTTATAGATTCAAGTACAATTATTTTTTAAATTAACTTTCGATTTAAGACCGCCATTTTGAAGAATTCGCCGCCAACTTGGTTTCTGTATATCCGATCATAAATTTTCTTGACTACGATCCCAAAAAATTGTTAAGAAAGTAAGCGTACCAAATCTGAGGCTTTCCGCATCAAATGAACAATAGGGTACATTAGAGTACTATTCGGGGAGACTAAACACATGTTAGGTCAACTTAACTGGCCTATAGCGTAAAAACGGCCCGACAGAATTTGGAATTTCATATCTGAATCGATTTGTTGGGATCTTCTAATTCATCAAAAAAATTCTCAAAATGCATTTCTTAAAAATAAAATGTCACTTTTCAAGGACGATAAAGGTCATACGTCAATATAACAATTTTTTTTCAATTTCTCTCTATCAAATTCTATGGATTCGAGTAAAATCTTGTTTTGATGGCGAACCTACAATTTTTTTAAAAAATAGACGCCTATTTTGAAAAAGTCGCCGCCATCTTGGCTCCTATACATCCGATCATCGATTTCCTCGACCAAAATTTTAAAGAATTATCTAAAGAATAATTGTGACAAATTTCATGCCTTCTGCACCAAATGAACAATTGATTGCTATTTGGGACTTAAGCCGGACGACTATATATGTCATCTCACCAGTTATATTCCCCATGAAAATAAATGACAGTTTAAGGAATTGTCACTATTTTTTTACGGTTTCCAATTCTATATTCTCAACAGGATAAAAACACAGTATTGCTTAAAAGAAAAGTCAAAATCTACAAATTATATATTGGCCAATTTGTCAGCGTTTGGCAACATTAATAAGCTCATTCCAAACTTTGACAGCCTTTACATATCGGTACATGAGCCCATAAGACAAAATGGTCGGCGTTCAAATCCCACTGAACTCAAGTTTTCATTTAAAATGGGTGTTCCGTACATAGAGACTTCTTCTTACGTTCAGTTTAAGATAAATATTTTTTTTTTTTTTGGGAAACATATGAAAAGTATTCATATGTATTTTGTTAACTTAAAATTGTATAACTGCATTGGATATCGAAAATAATAATAAATCTTTCCTTCCCAATTCAATTATTTATTAAACTAAAACTTTTTTTAATTAATAAAGAATTTAATTGCAAAGGAAAGAACGTTAACGTTTTTTGCATTATGGACAACCTTGACTCTAAAGACTTCTAACAACTTCAGTATTTATTATAAAAGATTTGGGCGACCTGCCCTTTGTTTCCCAAAAATTATGATTTTTGGGTGTCTCTGCTGTTAATTATTTTAAGATCTGTTTATCCCCGTTTCACATGCCTTCACATTTCTAGAAGATTAATGCGAATTAAATATTAGATAATTTTCTAGTTGCCTGGTTTTATGACATTAGCTTCCGACAGATGGATGGATTAAGAAAAATGTGAAAGGCACTACAATATGTGGAAACTTTTATAAATATAAACTTTGTTATACTTACTTGAACTGGTATTAATATTAGTATTAACTAAGGTTAATTTTATCATTATCATGTTTCTAGTATAGTTACCTATAGTATATTACGGTCCGATGAATATATGACTAATTAAACGATGGTAATAACAATAAAAGTTTATACGGTCGGTAATTTTAGCAACAATTTAAGCAGAGAAATACATAAATTCAGTATTTGAACACATTTGGTTAAACGTGTCTCGCTCAAAGGTTATTATTAAGTCCTTATCGTTTATTAGCTATCGGCTATGTAAAAGGGAATGCTTACAGCTTTTTGTAGAGGGTTTTTGTTTATAAATGGAACACTCAGTATCTTTTTTATTATTGAAAATCAAGGGTTTGTCTAAATTCAAAAACTTCTTGGAAAATTGCAACGAACTTAGGCGCTATAACAACTTTTTTTTTTGCTCTTGGTATAAAGTGAGGGGCAATAAAGACAATTTGTTAAACTAAAACACCCTATATATATTTTTGCATTTTTCAATTTTTTTAAAAGTTAGTTTTACAAACATACCGAACACCATTTTATTATCTTTTGTAGTTCCTGAGATATTTGCGTTTAAAGTTTTAATAATTGTCAAAGTGAAAATATATTGGAAATAACCAATTGATCAAGCCACCAAGTGGGCCTTGAATGTATTTCTTTATTTCAACAATATAAACTCAAAAATCTAGTGGCCTTGAGAAAAAAACGATTGAAGGCAATATAGCTTGATCAGATCGTTTTTAATGTATTTTAATAAAATTTTAAACGCAAATATCTCAGAAACTACAAAAGATATTTAAATAGTGTTTAGTATTTTTGTACATTTAATTTTTTGAAAAATTCAAAAATGCAAAAATATACAGGGTATTCTATTTAAAAAAAATTATCTTTATTGCCACACCCTGTATACCAAGGGGAACAAAAAAAAGTTGTTTTAGCGCTGAAGTTTGTTGCAATTCGCCAAGAAATTTTTGAATTCAAAAATACCCTTTATTTTCATAAAAAAGATACTGAGTGTTCAAGTTATAAACAAACACACTGTACCAGTGACACTTATAAAGGAGCACTTAAGTAGGTTCCTTTCGTTGCAGACTACCATCATCAGGTGGTTCCTGGTTTGAGCTACAGTAAAGCAGAATGGCTGGAAAAAGAAAAAAAATCATCCATTGCTGAGGGTACTGATGGTCTGTTGATTAGGCCCATTTAATTTTCTTTGGTTCTTGTTCGGCCATACTGCTTTTCTGTAGCTCAAACCAGGAACCGCCTGATGATGGTAGTCTAAACCGTCGTAACATGTCGGGTTTTGATCATTAAAAAATAAAATTTAGTGGAGAAAGACCATATTTGTTTGAGTTATTTTTTTTGTTATGATGCGTTAGCCCACTGCCTAGGAGGCACTGATTAGGCCGAGACATATTAGAGCGATATAATTTTACATTTTCCACACTGCTAGTAATAACGTATAGAAGCACGTAATATTTTCCAGAACAGAATAATTCGAATTAGAAGTATAAATAGAAGACTTTTTTTGGAAACGAAACTATCGTTGTCTTGGTATTTAGACGAACGAACGACGTAAAGTATAAAAATTTATCAATCTTCCAATTTAGTATTGGCGCAAATGTGGAATATAGCGCAATATTCTGTCCTTCTTTTATCTGTACAAAAGCAAAGACTTCCGCTCGAATACAGATATCAAAGTCCAATCTCTGCGGTCTATCGCTGAGCTTTTTCATCAAGGTCACGTCTTTAGTATGTATAACGTTCAGACATGATGCTTACCTACGTAGTATAGCGTCTACGGTATGTTGCTAACGTGAAGATATGATAATATCAATAGACGAGCGGCCGAACCAAAGAAAGCCAGATAGAAATACATGGTAATAAATGTAAAAGACATAAACATCCGAGCAGGAGAATTTCACGTATACCACTGAGCACCTCGTACGTGTCATGAACAACTTAAAGTGTCTAATGTTATCAAACATTAACCTTTATCGCCCACGTGCAAACACTTTAACAGTTTGTTGTAAAATAATGATATGTTAATAAACCATGTTTCACTTTTAATAACAAGTTGGTATTTTTTAATCAAACATACCAGGCTACCTTGTAGGTCCATTACATAAATTCGACAAACAACTGGGTGTCGTCCACATAAAAATTCGAAACATAATGGGGAAGGTGTTTATAAACTTCGAATATTTAAAGATATCGGCGGGGAACATGCAGTACTTCTACTGGCTACTCGGCATGAGGTTAACCCCAGAATTGTCTCGTATTTTGTCGTTGCTATGTCTTCAAAAATATCATAAGATCTATTGGCTTATGTATACCGGGCGGTAAAAAAAAACGCTCTGGCAATTCTCTACTGTACCTATGGAACAAATGGTCCGTCCAGTAGGGAGTGCAATGGTGACAGCTATTCCAAGGGCTTACAGAGGGTTGGACTGCAAATTATTTTGGCTTTTCGAAAAATTTTTTAATAAAGTATTCTTCAAAACTTTCGGAATTTTCATAAAAATTTGGTAAAATGTCTAAAATTTTACGTATCGTCTTTAAAAGTTCGGCGATTGAGTTCATTTTAGATCTGTCAATGTTAGCATAGTTATCTTTGTGTGAAAGATTGTTATGTTGCGTTTTTAGCCTCTTTCTCCATTACAATGTTTCTCATCGTTCTCCAGGTTTTCAGACATGCCTGCATGTTGTTGAATGCTTCTTAGCTTGGCTTTTGACGACTGCTGCAACCAGTATATTTGTATATGAGGCTGACGCAGTAAGTTCTGCTGTAAATGCGCTTCTATGTCCATAAAGACAGCGTCGCCTTTTGCTTTACTTTCTCCAGGTGCGCTTTTTAGGTAAGAAAGCGTTTTAGATTGACCCTTAGATGACGCAAATGGACTTAATTCTCCATTTAATTTTTATTGAACCCTGTAACAGATATCTGTTCTCTCCCTTACCAGCCATTAACTGCGTCTTCTGTGCTATAGCGTCCATCAGTTGCAGGTAGGATTGTGGATCACACTAGTAGTAACTAACACTGTACCTTAAGGTTAACCCTTACAAACTCTTATTTGATAGTCGATTATTCGATTTTCTAGTGTGATGTTAAACCTGCTTCAAAGAGAAAGTTTGCTAGTTGCGTTCTTAAACACTTCTTCGATGTCAGGGAATAAACCACTAGGTCGTTTGGAGCTTCCTAAAATCATTTCATCTATAATCATTAATAAAGACGAGATTATTTGTTCATCGGCCTGAAGCGGATATTGTACGAGTTCCGAATTGATTGATTGATTAATTTTTATTTTCTACAGCCAAGGTAAGCTTTAGGGTTTTCCTGATATTGCACCAGCCTCTTTATTAGCGTTTTCAGAAAACCTCTCCTGGATAGCTCCATCTTCCGGAAAATCGTCGACTCTTCGCAAAGTATATAGATTGCTTTTAAAGGGGAGTAGTATACTTTACTTGGTAAATTTATGTTTGCTTCAGTTTGGGGACTATTTATTGCTGCTGCAATCATTGGTACATTAAGTTTAATTAAGTATTTACGTTAAGATCCAACAAGTTATTCCTTTTTTAACTTCACATGCATGTTAGTTAGTATGTTTGGCACAAATCTTGCAAGTAAATTTTGACTAACTTCTACACATCCGATCCGAACTTGGTGTGCGTTTATACATTACATTGCATTCCAAATTGCTGCGGACCAGTTTTTTGACACCGACAATAAAAGTTTCATTTAGGATCTGTGTTTAGTTGTTAGGCGCCATATTGAAATTGGTCCGGAAAATTTGGGACAAGGTGACAAAACAATATTATCAAAAGACTTCCTTGTTGGAGGTCGTTAAGGGGGTAAGAGGGGCATGGCATATTTAAACATTCAAAAATTCATAGCTTTTGAACAAAAGCTGATATAAATATACTAAATATTTTATAATTTTGGATGTAATCACTACGTTAGTGGAAGGTGGTTAAGGGGCAATTCCATGATAACTGACGAGACAAATCTTAAGTAATAAATTTTTTGATCTCATTTTTATCTTAATCTTAATGCATTATGGAGAGGGTTTTTCAGAATAATTTAAAAGTAACGACCAATTAATTTTTTATTAGTTTCCAATATATAACAAAAAATTGGTGTTAACTGACGGAGCAGAGAAAAATCATGGACTCAAAGTGCTTTTCCTCTTAAAGCCTCAAAAACGGCATAGATTTGACAACCCTGCTTTGCTGTTTTTGGGCCAATCTTTATCTGGCAGAATAAAGGAAACGAGAAAACGGAATCTGTTGAAATTTGGCAGGAATGTTTATTTTTGAATTCCTCTCAACCGTATCCAGACAGCTTTTTGCTGCTGTCTCATTCCCGAAATAAAACAATAGTCAAAAATCTTACCTGGCTTTTTCTTTAGCTTCGTCGATAATACAGAAATCTGTAACAACAATTTTTGTTTTTTTTTTACTTTTTTGAAAAAAAGACACCAAATTTTGAAAAATGCTTAAGATACGGTTGTAGATTTTTATAAATCCTATTATCTGATCAAAAAACAGTTATGTTTTTTTTCTTTATAAGCTAGATTTTGCCGGAGTTCTGACACATCAAGGTCACGTAATTTGGTAGGCCCAGAGAAGTGAAGTCAGTGAGTTCGATTGGAGTATTAGAATTCAGGTTCCGCATAGCCACCGGCCACTTGTCTAAGGCTGGACTTCCATAAGCTTTTATTCCGCGCGGCACCTTCATCATAACTTAAAATACGCGCGGAAAACCTGCTAATGGAAGTCTAGCTCACGTATGGTGTTCGCACCGTGTTCTGAACACTGCACGATCTCACTCAAAATGTCATTAGTGATGCCACCTATTGTTGATCTTTCAAAAAAAATAGCAAAGCAGTGTTGTCAAATTTATGCCGTTTTTGTGGCCTTAATATAAAAATTATTAACTATATTATTTTATGAATGGGAGAACAGTTATTACTTTATAATGATTGCATACGTTTATTGATACCCCAGACACTTCTTACTAATACCAAAAACCTTTAACGCACGTGGAATTGCCCTAAGGGGATCAGAGGGGGTTTATATTATATATTTGAAAATTTATAACTTTTTAACCAACGTGGCTACGAATATGCAGTTTTGACTATGTTGGGAATTTGGAACCTTTGGTTGCACTAAAACAAAATTATGATTGTTTTCCACAAACCAAAACTACACTTTTTTGCACTCGACGCGCGTTTCGCTAACAACGTTAGCATCATCAGGAGACGATAAACAATGAACTAAATTAATCTACGCTCTATTGTATATAAGATTATATAGATAGAGCGTAGATTAATTTAGTTCGTTGTTTATCGTCTCCTGATGATGCTAACGTTGTTAGCGAAACCCGCGTCGAGTGCAAAAAAGTGTAGTTTTGGTTTGTGGAAAACAATCATAATTTTGTTTTTTCGATGCAGTTTTGAGTTTTAAAAATTGGAGCGGAATGTTGTTCAGAGAGCGATATTATGAAGTTGACAGTCTCCCCTTCTGGTTCTAAATTCAATTCAAATAGTGATTTTTAAGGTCGAGAAAAACGATTTTTTGATCAGATTTTAAAGGTAACGATGATGAAAACTGCTCTTTCTTTGGGGAGGGGGGGGGAGAACCAAGCAAGCACGATTTTGTTCAAAATTGGTTTATAGGGGTTTTTGGTTTAGAGGATTACGAATTTGTGATAACAGCTCCTCCCTTCGAATTGGGATTGGGCAGGGGGGAGGATGTAACATCTGACTCTTTGAGAGGGTAAAGGGAAGTACTAATGGGTAACTAAAAATATCAAAATAAATTTAAGTAAAAAATGTTGTTCATAACAAGCTTTTATAAAAGACAATAAAAAGGTTTTTTAGCTTTTTAATACCATAATAAAAGCACAAATTAAATTTTAAACTTTATTATTAGAGGGGTATAAATTAATAATATAAAAAAGGGCTTATAAAAAATTCAGTACCGAGTTTGGTATTTACTAAACTCAAAGGGCACCCAAATTTTAATTCGAACCCATCGCCTTTATTATGATATCAAAAAGCTAAAAAATTATTTTCAACTTTTAGTGTTTTTCATAAAAGATTGTTATTAAAAAATATATTTTATTTAAATTTATTTAAAATCAGTCTAATAGATTAGCCCAATAACTTTTAAATAAGTTGTTTGAAATAGTGTAAAACAGAAGGCAATCGTGCGAATTGTCAGGTAGAAACAGGGACCTTAATCAATTTCGGTGGGATGTTTGATGGATACTGATTAGAAGGCGAAGGTTTAAAATGAAAAGTTATTTTACGTTTCTTTGTGGTAAAACTGTTGAGAAATTGGTTAAAAATACCAGATAAATGTTGTATCTTAACGGTTATCAAATAAAAAAATGGGTGTGAAAATTCGGAGAAATAATTTGATTAATAAGGATGCGGTAGATTTATTAAAATATTATCTTTTTAGGAAAAATCGGAAATTTATTGCAATTGTTGAACCTTTTTCCAACCTCCCCAGTTAAGAAAAAAACCGCATAGAGTCTCATAAAAGTTAGTGAGTTTTTTCTCGTCAAACTTTTCTAAAAGATCTGATGCGGTTTTTTTGGCAGGTCTACTTCTATCAAAATGTGAGGTGAAGTTTTCGTAAATCGTCAAATATTATGGAAATATTTTGTTTACCTTTTTTGCCACTTTTTTTTATTTCTTCGATGGATTCGATACGTTGATTAAGAGTGGAATAATGAAAAGCTAATCATTTTTCTGTAAATTTATAATGGCACGAAAGTTTTTCCTTTATTTTATGTAGGTGTTTTGACTTAAGATAAAAAAACACGGGAAAAAGTTTTTGTTGCCGCATTAGCCCTCAGAACCGGTGTGAAAAAAGTGCAAAACAGATGATGATGATTGATGATTCATTTGTGAGTGTGCCAGTCTGGCACTATTCACTGCGACCACCAGCGGGACTATTGTATCTCACTTTTGAGATTGTTTGTTGCTACGGAATATTCAGCCCCTTAAAGAGGCTCGCAATCGTCAATCTGTGGTTTGCCGAAAAAGAGTTGACGTTGATAAGAGCCTGCATTTGCTGTCCTTACTTAGACTCATTCTATTTATTGGTACTTTCAGCCTGCAGTGTCTAGTATATAGATCAACCATTGTCCGGATCTCCTGCCTGGGAAGCTCAATTAATTTTCCGGCCCTCTTCCTGCAGGGTTGTGTAATGAACTTTTTGGAATGTGCCAGTCCGGGCAATTCTCTCTAGTATTGGTGGAACTTATTCTCCATCCAGTTTGAGGGAGCAGTGTTGATTGTGTTTTATGTTATTTCAAGGGCTGGTTCGGGACCATGCAACGAAGACAGCGAAGTGTGTCCTGGCAGCTTCTAACGGTTCTATATGAACACCTGTAGGATTCAAGAATCTAATGGGCCGCTTGACTGTCGGAGAGTATCTTTATTGATCTGTTGCGCCAGTTATGATCTATCATCCATCGTGCGCTCATTTCAATGGCGAAGAGTTCTGCCCGGAAGATTGTAGCCATCTGTCCAAGACCATGTATAATCCTGACATTTTCCCGCCTACAATAAGCTCCAGATCTAACGCCTGAAGGCATTTTGAATCCGTCAGTGTACCAGCAGCTATCTTTCCTTAAGAAACTTCTGTTAGACGACCAGTTCTCCCTATCTGGGAGAATAGTGCATGTTGTATAGCTTTTTGCTGTTTACTGTTGCGGGCATTAGATCCGGTAGCAGCCACTGCATTCTAGGCAGTGGCTCTAATTTTCTGCGTTAAAGGGTTTGATACTACTTGGCTTGCCCTGCCACCCCATTTGTTGGCTATGATTCTGTATGTTGCCTTTATAGCCTCTTTCTCCACGACAAGATGTAGAGGAGGACGGTTTAGAAAGCATTCAAGCGCTGCTGATGGTGCGGTGCTCATAGCACTACATATTATCGTAATTGCTTGACGTTAGATGCTTGCTAGTTTGTAGTATACCAAACTATGGCCCCGTATGTAATCATGGGTCTAACGACCGTGATCTACAGCCAGTACATTTTTTTGGGGCTAACGCCTCAAGACTTTCCGCAGATACGTTTGCACGTCCATAGAGACAGTGCTGCCTTTTGCTTTACTTTCTCCAAATACGCATTCCATGTAAATGTTGTATCGAGGGTAACCCCCAGATATCTTACTTCAGTAGCAAATGGGATTGTTTCACCGTTTAGTACCGGAGGAACCAAGAAGTCAAGCTTCCTTTTCTTCGTGAACGGTATAATGATGGTTTTGCTAGGTTTACAGACATCTGTTCCCTGTTGCACCAGTCATTTACTGTGTCTAGTTGTTGACTTGTTGTGTTTTTTTGAAGATGGACCCGTTGGAATAGTTTTTACCACGACTACTATGTCGTCAGCAAAACCTTGTGCAACGTCCATCAGTTGTAGACTCGCAAAACCGAAAACTATACTGTAAAATATAACATTGGGAGTGGACCTGTTTTGGGAGAATTTTGAGTAAATTTCCACTCATTCTGAGTAAATTTTGGGATAATTTGAGTTGTAAGTGAAAATTTACTCAGAATGAGTTAAAGTTTACTAAAAATCCTCTCAAAACACGTCCACTCCCAATGGTATTTTTTTACTGTGTATCATGAGTTTTCCAGTTTCCGTTATTCGTTTTACATGGAAATACCCACTTGTCAATAAAACGATCTTTAACTTTTTAATCTCCAAAAAGCATTATATACCGGATGAAATAGCAAAGACTCTTACTTTGAAACATAACATTGAGATTTACTAAGATCTAAAATAGTACCCCCCACAGGGCTAAACATTTACACCTGTGGGGGTAGTAAATTTTAAAACCAATTTTCAAAAAACACTTACCCATACAGAAAAGACACAAAGTTAAAAACAACTATATTAATTTATTTACAAAGTGAAAGTAAAACATTGGGGTTATCTAAAAGCTCAGTCAAAAAAACTTTCCTTACTCAAGGCCCACTCATTTTAAAGCTGTAGCTTTCATCAGTAGAGGTTGGTACAAGCCAAGGTGCAAGCAGAGGTAAAAGATCCGAACTCGCTGTTTGGGATTGACAGCAGCGCTAATATTTTTAAACTGACATTTCGATAGTGACAGAAATGTAAAAAAACTTGCATTTAAGTTTTTTAATACATTTCATAAATAAAAACACCTTTTAAATAAACACATAATTAATCTACTCCTTATTTTATTATTACCCATCTAAATCGTTGTGTGACATCAAGTATTAATTGGAAAAATTAATTATCAAGGGTATGTTTTAATTAGTGTGATATATAACCCCAATTTTAATTTGTTCTACAGAGTGTTTACTATTTAAACCCCGGGTGGGTTTAAATTTTTTAATTTTCTTTTCTTGTAAATTGAAACCTTTTTCTTAAATCCAACAAAAGATTGTGTTAAGATGATTATTCAATAAAAAAAATTATTAAAATTCTTTTTATAAATCAGACTATGTCCAAAACTCAAGGAGGTTTGGTTTAAAATGCTTAAAACCAAAAATTTCACTTAAACCTAGGACCGTTCAAAAATAGACTAAACCTTTTTAGTAAATCGTACCGAAAAATTTTGCGAAAAGCGTGCCAATTTCTCTTTTTGTCTTGGAGGCATTTTAATCACGAATAAAGTTCTCTATAACACCCTGTCTACCCTTGCCAATATCTTCATAGTCTGGGAATTTTCCATCCCATTTGGTATATGCAAATAGGCACCGTTAATGATGAATGACAGGCATTATCCTGACCGATGGTTTCGTTTCAGTCAACGTCGTTAGGTGGCTCCTGTCGCGTTTTAAATGTTGCTCTGCCATGGCGGAAACCCCGCAATGCCCATTCATCAAAAAACGCATTTTTTACGGTCATCATGATAATATATTTTGATCGTTGCTTTGAAGCTTTTTCATACAAATATCAGGTGGGAATGTAGGAAGTTTTCAGACAATAGGGCACCACCACATTTTCGTGATTGTGTTTGGTAAATGCTGACAGATTTTCTTTTTGATTTCTTTCAAAATGAAAGAGATAAGGACCATTATCGTAGTATAAACAAGCTAAGAGACCAGTCTCTAAGAGACTGGTAGGTTTCTAAAAAGATGATGCCAACATCTAATTAGTTCTATTTGTCTGTTCCCGTATGTTGGCTATTTGCAAATTGATGATGGAAATATGTGTAATATATCAAAATTGTTGAAAAAAAATTTTAGATTACGAATTGTTTATGTGCGAAATGTGTTTTCAAAAATTTTGGTGTATTTTTCTTTTAATTACAAACCCGTTGCTTAAATCCAAATTGGCTACGTTACCTCTTTTTATGAAAATATTGGCAGCATTCAGATAGGGTATCGCTTAGCAACCCAAAAAAGACAAAATATAAACCAAACTTTAAAACCATTATTTGCTAAGAATAATATTTTCTATAAAATAGTATATAGCTTCTGAAATAAAAAAATTTGTGGGGTTAATTTTTTAAAACTTTAAAATTTTAGGAAAAAATTATTAGATAGAAGATCTAGGCCATAAAATTATCTTGAAAAAGGTGAACTATACAGATACAGAGCTATAGAACGAAAAAAGAGTTATCTTCTCCCCCGAAAAAATCTAGATTTCACCGCATTTCGTAATCTAGAAATTTTTACAGAAATTTTGGTGTATTACACATATTTCCATCATAAAAACTCCCACGAACCAGGAAATTTTGACTTTGGACAGCTGACTATAACCCTAATCAATATTTATGCACCTAGGTCAAAAATTGCAGCCTTAACGACCACAGCTTGTAAATAACAGTATGAGACGTTAGCTTAGGCCTGTTACACGCTAAGGGCGTTAAAACTATTTTTGGTCGAGGTACATGTAACATTTTATGCATGATGAACATGTTTACATTTTAATATTTAAAAATAGTAATTTATAACTTTTTTATTACGCAAAAATCCATCAAAATAAAAACACAACTAGTCGTTTTAGAACTTAAAGGTTTGCGGGCGTAAAAGGCGCCTTGGGCGTTAAGGCCGTGAATCGAACCCGGGCCGCCTGTGTGAGAGTCAGTATCGCTACCCACTATACCTCACGGAGGCCCCTGAACTTAGTCAATAGGTATTTTTAAAAAAAGTAAAAAATGCTTCTATTTTTTAATAAATTTTTTTGGTATACAGTAATCCAATTCGACAACAACTAAACCGCCATCCGCATTAAAAAAAAGCTGCGGTCGCCTATGAGCTTATAAGAATTTTAAATGTAATACATAAATTTTGTTTACTAGTTTGACACCTCACCTATATATAAAAAATTATATTCCGACAAAAAAACAAATAAAACACCCCCTAATGTTGGAAAACAAGAAACGAATTTACTCAACGTCACCAGACGAATTATAGACGGATTTATAATTCAGTAATGGAACCTACTTACATAAACAAGGGTTTGTCACATTTCCTGACGATATTCATGTTTTAAGGCAATTTGGTTTTTTATTATTTGTGTACTTGCGACAGCCGATAATGCGAAATCGATATTGAGTATTTTCAATTGTGTCAAGACGACTTTTTTCTTGAAAACGATTTGGTTAAAGGCGGTCCAAACTGAATAGATAAACATAGTAGTAGTAGTAGAGAAGGGGCGCCGCGAAGCCTGGCAAATAGGCCTCCCAGGTCCCTTTTTGCCTTACCCCAAGTCTGCCCCTAATCCGCCGCCTGCACCACTGGTCTGGCAGTCTGCTCTTCTGGTTTCACTGTTCTTTTTGCAAAGTCCAGTATTTTATCCCATTTGAGCATTTGCAGGTCCTCCTCATCCAGGGTCTCACATTTCGCTATAATATGTCGAGATGTCTCTTCTGCCCGCCCGCAGGCCCGGCAGGTCGAGTCATTTTCCACCGCGCTCCGGGTCATGTGCTTCCTTAGTCGGTTGTGACCTGTTATGATTCCTGTCAGCAGACTAGCGTCCCTTCGTGATCTCCCCAGAAGCCATTTTTGTCGGCTACATCCGGACCCTTCACGAAGTCCCTGGTCTGTCTGCATCCTGTTCCTCCTCTCCCAACGGTCGCCATGACATCGTTGACCCATTTATTGAGTCGACTTTGCAGTTGCCTCTTGGTTGTCCCTAGGAGTGGTTCCGAACCTAGATACTGGGTGCTTGCCCCGATCCTGGCGAGCTCGTCGGCCTTCTCGTTCCCCGGCACCCCATTATTATGGCATACACCTCTGCCTGAAAGACCGTGGTTTGCTCTTTTGAACCTCCTGGTTTTCTACGTAAACCCCCGATCCTGTGGTTTGCTTCTCCGACAGTTTGGACCCGTCAGTGTAGCAAATCACAGCGTTCTCCTCGAACTGTTCGCGGAGGTTTTCACTCTGCCATAGTTCCTTGTCTGGGATGACTACTTTGTACTTGTTGAATCTCCAGGGGTTTTTGGGTCTTTGTGTTTGATCGCTTTCTGTCTCGGCGATTTGTGAAATCCTAAGCTTTCCCTCTTCCTCTCCATTGACCTGTATCTCTTAGCCGGAGGTGGGTCACCATCGCTTCTTTTTTGAGCCAGATCGGAAGAGGCGGCAGTCCCAGAATGGTTTCGAGTGCCTGTATAGGTGCCGTCCTCATAGCGCCCGTTATCTCCTTTCATATGGTTCCCTGTAGGCTCCTAAGCTTGAGGGTAGTAGTGACCTTCTCCACTGCTCGCCACCAAACTATGAATCTGTACTGGATCCTTAGTAGATAAACTTAGTCAAGAAGTAGTAGCTAAAAAGTTGTCGATGAATATTTTTTTTCTAGAGACGCTAAATCGGCCCCCAGAACTGTACTTTTGATTATTTACCTCATTTATTATAAAATCGGGTTGATTTTTACCTTAATAGGCGAAAATCGTCCGGTCGCTTTTTACCCCACCCACCCCCCCCCCCCCTAAAAAAAACTGATAATTTACCTTGTCAAATCTTATAGTCGTCCTCCGATAACAATCGGTATGTCATTCTCAAACTATTACAAACTATCGAAAATTTTTCCCGAAGGTTCGTTTTTTTACAAACTGCTGCAGTGTATTTTTATTTTCTGGATGTTTGTCGTGAAAATATAAAACATGCACGAATGACAATGATATACCGGTCTTTGTCGTGATCGGAAGGCGATTATCAGTTTTTACAAGGCAAATTATCAGTTTTTTATTGGTAAAAATCACCCTTTTGAGGTGAAAAATTAAACCGATTATAATGGGAAATTAACGAAAGTCTTTCCCGAGGGTTTGTCCCTTTAAAAGTTGTCTGAGTGCATTTTTGTTTTCTCGACATTCGCGAAAACATCTTCAATGCGTTGTGATATCATACTACAGATAAAATCTTTTCTTAGAGCTATTATTGCACACGGTGTACCTGAATGGGCTGTAGGACACATGAAAATGCAACCAAAATTCGTCTTGTGATAATGGCTAGGGACCATTCCCTAAGCCTAAAACTGGGTTCCATAAACTTCTAGCTGATCCCTTTTTTGAAATTTTACACAAAATATTACTTTCTTGAGAAAAATATATCAAAATTAAAAAAAACGGAAGTTTATGAAATTATTCTAAAATATTTAAATTCAATATTTTATTGTAGATCAAAACAAAAATTTACCGAAAATTGATGCTATGGACATAGAAATATCTTCTGAAAACCATAAACATTTATTTGAAATAATTTAGAAAATTGAGATAACTAAATATTTTTATTTGGTATATAGTCTTAAACAATTAGCAACTAGGTACTATAAACTTCAACTTTCAACAATTAACAAAAAATATAACCTTTTTTTTGATAGTTTAATTCGAACATATAAGAAACGATTTTCCGTTATTAAATATTTTTTGAAGAAAAGTACTTCAAAAACTCTCGGTGAACCGATTCACCGGCCTGCTCCGATCAGAGTGCGTATTCTGGACGACCTATGAGGTGAGTAGACAGCGGTGAGTATTTGCCTCTCTCACTTTTCATATGGTTCAAAGCAGGTGAGAAGTGAGAAATTTGTTCATACTCACGGGCACGGGTGTCAAGATACAATCTAGGTAATCCAAACTGTTGGAAAAAAACATGGATTTTTAATGTTTCTGTTACTCCTGTGGCATTAAATGAACTTTTTAAAACGGCCATTTGTGAAGTTCCGCAGTATCGGGTTCGTTTACTTGAAAAATTGGTTTGCACTATGCCATCCATGGCTTTGAATGACTGAACAAATGGTAACACCACCAATGAACCGATACCCAGGAAACACCGTTATGTAAAAATTACGTAAAATGTACATAATAGATTTACCTTGGTACATAAATTTAAGGTCACTTAGAGGTCACAATAAGTTAAAATTTAAGTTATATTAAGGTGCGAAAACTCTGCATAATGCCATGCCTAAATCCCACCTAATTGTTACATAAATGTGATGTAAATAAAATAACATACCTTTTACATAAATATTACATCCATGTTACAGGGTTAAGTAAAAACTAGGTATATTTTACATAACAGGTTTACCTTGGTATGTAAATTTAAGGTCACAATAAGATATTAATAAGGTAAAATTTAATTCACATTAATCTGCATAACATGCGCAAAGCGTCATCTATCTAAGTCCGATATGAGCATGCAGCTTGAGGCGGGCCAACGTCAATGATTTACGAAGGTCCGTCGGTGGTTGCTTGACACGGTCCGACATTAGCAAACTACAAAGTTAACCAGACGGACTGGTTTAAGTGGCGAAAGAGGTGATTCTTATAGAGAAGAACCACCATCTTTTCAATACCTCCGCATTCTAATTTTGAAATATCTTTGCTCTGTACAGGGAACGTAGTGAGATTAGCGCCATCTCTACCTACTAGGAAGAAACTATTTATACTATAAATATTTTTATAAATTTTATTGTGACATATGTTATAGAGCGTTTACCTCATTAAGACGATATAAATATTACATAAAATGTTTTATATAATAGATGTCTAACATTTGAAATGTAAACTTACGGTTCAATTGACTATATAATAATTATGTAAAATTTAGGACTTTATTTTGACATAAATAATTTTACAGGGAAATTACATAACTTAGATGACATAATTAATACATAAAAAAATTATATAACAATTACGTAAAATTTTAAATGTAAACGTTCTTTCTAAATTGTTACATAATAGTTATTTAAATTGTTAGATATTACGTACAATTTTTTATATAATAGATATGTAATATATCTTCACTTTGGCTGCTGTAGTTGTATCTTTATTATCAATTATACTTTTTTTAAATAATTTTGCCAACCTTAAATTATCTTATTCGGGTATCTCAAAGTTATGCAACTATACACCGTTTAAAATTATAAGATAAGGATCACACGTTGATCAACCAAAACCAGCACCCTTTTGTATAAAATTAAATATCAGGGGTGCAGGTTATACTATTGAGTTGACGTATTAAATATAATTTACAAACCGACTTTAGGGCTCCAACACAATGAAAACAGTAGAATGAGAAATTTTATTCAATTACGGAACGCAAGTGTATGGTTCTAGAAAACTACCCTTGGAATAGATTTTTTTGGTACTTGACAACAGAATTACTTTTTACAGCTTTTTGGAAATTAAAATTTATGGATACTTTTTTAAGCGTGTATTTGCGTAATTTACGGATAGTAGTTTTCCTACGAGCGTTCGTGCGTGAAAGAAATCATGCATAACAAGTTCTTTTTAATTTCTCGGATGCTCGTAGAGAAAATGCTGTACCTAACTCGCGCAATGTAGTGCAATATAAATATTTGGACCTGAGCATAAAAAGGGAGAAACTCCATTTTTCGTGTTTTGAGTAATTGTTGGTTAAATTTTTTCAATTGATTAAATTTGCTGTAAAAGACTATTTAGAAGGTATTTTCCTAAACTAATTGTAGAATTGTATTAAAAATTAAAATAACCATTATTGAAAAGTATTAAATTTTATTAGTTTTTAGTATTTTTTGATTTAAAAGGAGATTGGCCCTCTAAAGAGTTAGGTTACTGGAGATAATCATAATATAATATCAATAATTTTTAACCTAATAATAGCAAAAATTCCGGCAATTTATTGTTATTATTATTTTAGTAAAAACTCACTAACTATACAATAATAACTGACTAACAAATATTTGGAGGTTATGATTCAGTAAAGGCCATTGTCCACCATGGTCCCTAAAATAGATACGGTCTAGTAATTTTGCCCCACTCTTCGACCCGATGACGACACAAAGATAGCAGCTGATTTTTGTCCGCCATTTAAAAATTGTATAAATGCTTGACAATTAAATTAACTTTTCGGATTTTTCTTTTTTTTTGTTTAAATGATTGATGCAAGACCTATTTTTTGCTTATATCTTTTATTATAAATTTTGTGTATAAGTAAATATAATTTATTTTTGACCTGCATGCATTGATCTTTTACCAAATAGAAATTAAAATCATTAGTTAGTAATTGATCCCGTCAAGAAACTCATCGGATCAGTTGGAGTTAGTTCGAGTTCGTAGTTCAGAAGTTAGGTTATGTAGTTTTTGCTAGGCATTTTTGAGAGAGTGACTATTTTGTTATTTAGAAGGAAATACTTGTTGTGCATACTATTATGCAATAAATCTTAAAGTGCCTTGCTTTCTTGGTTTTTTAATTATTTGCATACATAAATGCAGCTACCTATGACGAAAATAATGTAAGTAATATCACAGGGTATTTAATTAGGGCCAGAAGAAAAGAAATGATTAAGAAATACAATTTTTATTACAAAAATTTATGCAAAAATAATATAACCCCAAATGTCACCCATCAAAAAAATCATTAAAGAAAACAGCTGATATCTTTGTGTCGTCATCAATAAAAAAATTACTAGACCGTGTTTATTCTAGAGACCGTGAATGTCCACTTTCCTTAAAAGCACTAAGTAAGAAAAAAAGGCCAGACTAGCTGGATATTGGCCCTTTCTAAAAGTAAGCGTTGGGTCATATCTGCACATTGGCCGTTCTTATTTGTATGTATTTTAGAGATAGGCCAAAATTAACAGAACTAGATCGGCAACCATCATACAAGGAGTATAGTATTTTTTGACCTGTAGTTTTGAATGTGCATATTTCAATGATGGTATTAACTCCATATGCGGCCATTTCAAGCGGTTGGACGGAACAAAAATGTAACCCATTACTAAAAAAATCCACTGTGACTTCTATATGAATAAAATTATGACCATATTTTCTAACAAGTAATTTCCTAAAAAACACAACCTTTGGGTTGGACGGGACAAGAAAAACCAAAATTTTTACTTTCATATTTTTCATTTTTTTTTCAAAAGGAATTGGAATTAAAGGTGCAAGCATGTTGTTACGAATTATGTTAAAAATTATTGTGAACCATGAACCAGTAAAGCTTTTCTTTTGGGTTGGACGGGACGAAAAATACAATAATTGAAAAAATATTATTTGCTTTAAATCCGAAACTGTTTGCATATTTCGGCTTTTTTACATACAAAAAAAAAGTGTTATAGTGGTTTTATGATTTGGAGTTATTTCAAAATCTTTAACAAAAACCAATAGATTGTTAAAGCGTTTTTATTTTTTTTTAATAAAATTATATTTGCTTGAAATGGCCCTTTGGCCAAAAATGGAGATTGGCCCTTTTTATACTCAGGTCCAGATATATGTAATATTATTTAAGTATGATATTGATAAGATCATCAATAATAGAGACTTGTCGATGCATAAAGTTGGCATAGCCTGACTTTAATAAAGTCGGCACTATTTTTGATAGTTCCGCACGAAGATTAGACAACTCCTACATATTTTCTACGTTTATTTCGACGGTCCGATCCGGATTGAAACTCAAACCGCGAAATTGTAATTTCTAATCTTGAGCATTTATATTGCAGGATTTAAAGTTAAATCCCTAATCTCGAGTGTTTACCTGAAGATTGGATGAAAACATTGCGCATGCGCACTTTTGAGGTTTTGCTAACCTAAAAATGTTTTTTGTTGTGGTTTTGTTGTTTTCTAAACTTAAAATGTTGTTTTCTTCTTAACTTTCATGTTTTTAGCGAATAAAGCTTTAAAAAAAAGAGACCATAACCAACAAATTCTCGGGTAGAGAGTTAGCAACTTCTTATTCTTCTTGAATAATTTCGTTCCCCAAAGCCAGAATCAAGGTCGATGGCAAGATTAATCCTTCGGCGGATTAACTTGACTACACTTAATTCAATCCAAAACATTTCAGGATTGGATCGAAGTTTTCGATCACTTAATCCCACGTAATTATATCGGAGATTTAAGCGAGACTTATGAAGCAAATCCGGTTCGGATAGAGCTGTCGAAATAAACGTAGTAATTTTTAGGCACTTTACCCATCTGCCATGAACTGACTAGAACAAATCTCGCATTTTTCAGGAATGTATTACTTAAATTTTTACGTATATGTGTCTTATCCAACTAAAAAGAAGAAAATACAGTTATTTTTATTAGTTCTGATTATTATGAGAAAATTGAGGTATTTTACCGTTAAATAGCCTCTGTAACTAAGGCAATTTGGCCAGCTAGACGGCGCTCTTCTTGGTTGCGGGATAGGGTCACTGGATCCTGAAACCGGGGGACCGCAGGTTTCAGGATCCAGTGACCCTCTTGCGGGCGCGATCCGAAACCTACGTTCGGGTTATCCGTCCAGAGCTTTTTTGGCCGCGGTGTTGTCAAAATAATGTCGATTTTTGTAATCTTTGTGCCGACCTTGAATAAAGGGCGGTATTAACTTTAATTATGTGTCAGAAATAGTAGTAAGAACGTTAGGTAACCAACTTAGGTGCCATTAATACATTATGTAACGACGCAAGGTGGGGGGGAAAGGGGCAGCTGGAAGTGTTACAAGGGAGAGGGATTCACACGAAAAATTCAGGAACTTGTTGCAGTAATTTGCCTAAAAATATGTAGTAGTTGCGTGCGAAACTCTCAAAAGTAGAGAGTTATCTAGAGTTTCGAACTTCCATTGTCCTTATTATTACTTTTTCAAACTTTTCGAATGCTTATGTATCTGGTGAATACTAACAAAAAACTAATACTGCCTAACCTAATATACCCAGTAAACACCGTTATGTAAATATTACGTAAAATTTACATAACAGATTTACCTTGTTATGTAAATTTAAGATCACTCAGAGGTCACAATAAGGTAAAATTTAAGTCATATTAAGGTGCGAAAACTCTGCATAATGTCATGTGCAAACCCCACCTAATTTTTACATAAATGTAATGTAAATTAAATGACATACCTTTTACATAAATATTACATCCATGTTATGTAAGAGCCAAGTAAAAACTAGATATATTTTATATAACAGCTTTACCTTGTTATGTAAATTTAAGGTCATATAGATGTCACAATTATTTATTAATAAGGAAAAAATTTAAGTCACATTAAGGTGCGAAAACTCTGTATAATGCCATGCACAAAGACCACCTAATTTTTACATAAATGTGATGTAAATAAAATGACATACCGTTTACATAAATATTACATTTATGTTACGTAAAAGTTAAGTAAAAACTACGTATATTTTACATAACAGGTTTTCCTTGTTATGTAAATTTAAGGTCATATAGAGGTCACAATTATTTTTAATTAAGGTAAAATTTAATTAAGTCACATTAATCTGCATGACATGCGCAAGCGCAAAGCGTCAACTATCTAAGTCCGACATGACCATGCAACTTGAGGCGGGCCAATGGAAAGTTCATCCAGGTCCGTCGGTGGTTGCTTGACACAGTCCGACATTAGCAAACATGTGGCAAACTACAAAGTTAATCAGACGGGCTGGTTTAAGTGGTGGAAAAGGTGATTCTTATAGAGATCTTGTCAATACCTCAAAGTCCGCATCCTAATTTTGAAATATCTTTGCTCTTTATATATATAATATTATCATCCACTGTTCAGGGAACATAGTGACATTAGCGCCATCTCTACCTACTAGGAAGAAATTATTAAGTACTGGCAATTTCTTTCATTTTCATAATATTTTTAGCTCATTTAGACGATATAAATATTACATAAGATGTTTTATATAATAGTTTTGTAACATTTGAGATGTAAACTTACGGTTCAATTGAATATATAAAAATTATGTAAAATTTAGGACTTTAATTTGACGTAAATCATTTGAAAGGGAATTTACATAATTTGAATGACATAATTATAGTATAAATGTAAAGTTAAGGTGCAAACTGTTTCATAATATTTGTATAAATTTAAAAATTTTAATGTTACGTAAATCATGTTATAGAACATAATAGCTATGTAAAATTTTAAATGTAAACGCAATGTCTAAATTGTTACATAATAGTTATACGTACATTTTATTACTTTCATTTAAAGTAAATAATTTTATGTAACGTTTACGTAAATTAGATTACTTAAATATTACATATAATTTTTTATATAATAGGTATGTAATATTTTTTATGTAAAATTAAGGTCCCACTATTTACGTAATATTTACGTAAATTTTAAGAATTTATTTATAAAGTCATATTATTTACGTAAAATTAACATTGCTTATGATGACCTAAATGTACAGTCAAAGTTTTGATGTAATGTTTACATAATTTTTTTTATAAAAATATTTTTATGTGAGATTTACGTAAATATGATGTAATATATTTTACATAAATATATGAACCTTAGATTTATATAAATATTAGGTTAAAGTCACAAGTGTGTTTACTGGGTACTAGCATGTTTTCAGTGAACCATAAAACTAACCTGTGTTCAGTGAACCATGAAGTTTACACTTGGTTGGCTCCACCCTTTCACAGTTGAAATCTGGTACCTTCCTTGTGTGAGAAAATACATTCTGGTTCCTCAGGATGAATGCTGTTTCTTTGAATTATCGTTTGAATAGGTTTTCCTCCTTGGCGACGATCTTTGCCTTTTTCCATTCCATATGATGTTGATTTTTCCAGCAATGTTGAGCTATTTTCGATCCAGTTGTGTGCCCTTCTCGAGTTTTTCGTTTGTGTTCCCAAGCAGCACATTCTGTACACTTTAGATTTTACATTTTTTATTTTACATTATTTTGCTAGGAACTGGCTTTAAATTCTCTTCTATCCACAAAAAAAGCAAAATCTTATCGACGTCTTTTTTCTCTGGGACGCCATGATTTATTTTATGAAAACAGAAAATTGTGAATGTAAAATTAAAATTATTTATTAAAAAATACATTATTTTAACAAATAGTGCAATACAAATTATTTATAATCCATAACATATGCATTTTTAACACTTTTGAACGAAATTCCTTGAATAAGAGTAAACATAACCTATAAAAAATTAATAAAGAAAAACTAATATGTCGATTTATTGAGGCGCCTGTGTTTTAGTGAGTTATTATGATGCGTTTTATCAATAAACTGGTCACCGCAGCCAAATTTACCCGTGTAATGGCCTTTTTCAAGGATTATCAAGATGTCAAATAAGTAAGTTAACATATTATTATGTCTTAAAACTTTGTGATCCATATCGCCTTTTTTAATTTTTATTTAGTTATAAAAATATGTTCCCTAATACAGCGGCAGCCTGTATAAAAATGCTGAATTTCAATTGTAATTTAAGCTTAGAATACACAGCTAAATTGCTGTCCACAACATTGTGACAACCAAAAAATGAGGGGTAGAAGCAGCTGTTAAAACCTTTCTACAATACTGTAGAACAGCTAAAGCCATATTGCTACAGATTTGGCTGTGGAAACACTTCTACAACTGATTTTCAGCAATCTGTGCTACTTGGGTTCGGTAAGTCGAACTTCCATAGGTCGGCTGGTTTCTCTGATGTAGATATTCCCACACTCGCATGGTACCTGATAGATGCAGTTCTTGGTGATGTGGCATAGTGGCTTAGTTTTTGTCAATTGACTTCTTATTGTTGTGGTCGTTTTGAAGACAGCCCGAAGATGGTATTAGTTGCCTATTATTCTTATCTTTGCTGAGATTTCTTTGACGTATGGAACTATAAGTGTCGCCTTTCTTTCAGTATTTACGTCTGTAGGCTTTGGTGTTGGTGTGGTCTGAAGAGTTTTATTGATCGTGTAAGAAGAAGAAGAAAGAAACCATTCTTTCGCACGAATTTATTACTTTTCTTTATTTAAAGCTTCTTCTGTATTGCCGATGTAGGTGGCTCGATCTATGAAAGATTTTGCAATTCCCAGTTTGGTTGATGTGGAGCGGTTCGATTTGAAACATTGTCCAGTATAATTTGGTTTGCGATATACGAAAGTGATTATTCAGATCAAACCAGTTCACATCAGCCAAACTGGGAATTGCAAAATCTCTCATAGATCGAGCCACCTATATCTGCAATACATAACAACCTTTAAATAAAGAAAAGCCAAAAACTCTATCCGATCTGCGTAACATTATTTAAGTATTTTAATACCATAAAATGCAGGGAACCACCATTTCATTAGTCAATAGCATAATATACGAACATTCTTGGGTAATTGATTCGCCACTATACTAATCTCAATTAATTATTTAAACAGGCTTGCACAGCAGAAAGCGTCTTTTTCGCACTTACAGCTTTCCCGAACTCTGCGAATCTCACCGGTGCGTTCGGAAAAATCACTTTTTGTAATTGGAAAATTGTATTGGGAACCCCATAAAAAAGGAGGCCAATATTGAGGGATTACTTAAATGTATATTTTTGGCGAAGCACATAATATAATATATTTGAAATCATCGAACAATTTACTTGTGTCAAAATTCCGATTATAGCAAATCGCTATCGGAGATGGTTAGAAATACGGAGACCACGTCTGCGTTTTTCTATTGTTCCATGAGCCAAATGCTTTCTTAGAAAATATGAGTTATGAAGTTGATTTTGGTAATAGATTGTGTTCATTAAAAACTGTCCCTTCTACAGGAGTTACAAATTTATAGAAAATAAATATAATATGTAGCTCCTGTTCAGCTGCACAAATAAGAATATTTAAATTTTTTATGTTAAATTAACGATAAAAAATTAATATAATTTTAAGAGGCAAAAAGAGGGGTTTTTTTAAATTAGACTGAAAGAAATAATCTATAAAATATAACAGACAATTTTATATTTGCATCCCCTCCTCACTCACTGAAAAAAATATCCACTAATCCTAAGTAACCATTCATTAGCCCCAAGTAGAAACTTCATTTAAATATGAGACAAGTGAACTGTCTACTTACCATAAGTTTTCTCAACTACTTAGGGTTATAAAATATCTATAGGCATTCGTATCCTTATCTCTATCGAGTCGACCTATCGAGCAGGTGTACTTTTCAACTAATGGCGAATGCGTGACGGCTCCTGCTGATCAAATGCGTTAAAACATGCAGGGACGGTCGCAATGTTACGACTCCCTTATCGTACCTAACGAGGTTTTCGTGCATTTAATCAGCTGGAGTGAAAACAAATATAAACAAATAATAACAAAAAGTACGATGCGCCAACGGAGTTCGAACCGACAACCTACAGGTTGATAGACCAATGCTTTATCCATTGTCCCATGCGGTTATAAAGAAATAGGTTGAAACCGCGGAATATAAGCGTTTTGGCGGCTTTTTATTGGTCGACTGAAAAGTGTTGATTATGATTAAAGCTTAATCAGAGAATTTTCGCGTTTGATGGATATATATGGACCAGCATCTCTAAACCAAGGGTTACCGGGTTCGTTTCCGGTCATCGATTTTTTTTCGAGTTTTTTTAAACTTATTTCCAGCATGATCTTCTATAAATTCCACATTTGACCGCGGATCGGACAACATTTTTTGAGTAATGCTCAGTCAAAAAACTCCCGTTTTTTTAATTTTTACTATGACACTCTTACATCATGGTCACCCCTTATAGGTATTTACTTTTTGATCTCCTATCTAATGGTTGCTTTTAATTATAAGTTTTAAAGTTATAAATTTGTGGTAATTACAAAACACATCTTAAAATAAATAGATAAAAATGAAATTGCACTCCAAAGACTTACCTTCCGGTTTTTGTAATAATCATTTCTGTGCCTAAGTCATTAAATTTATCCCATAAGTCTTTAGTTTCTAGATGACAGGTAACGTGCCTAAGTTCTTCGCTAGTCCATTTTTCTTGTAGCAGAGGATTTTTTGTAGGAGTCCTAAGAGATTCAAAAAAAATTAGATTAAAGTAAAGTAAAGTAAAGTTTATTCAGTAAAGAAATTTTATACAATAACAACTTAAGTTTAGCAAATTATAGGTACTGAATATATATAGCATGTGCATGCCATTAATTTTATATAAAAACTAGAGCTTAATCTAATTTAATTCAAATAGGACTAACACTAATACTAATATAATAATATTATATTAATAGTAGATTTTTATATTGAATATGTTTCGTTATTTTATTGTTTTATTTCGCTGTAAGAACAATTATTAAAATAATTCCTTTTTTTAAAAGAACCATTTTATATCACGAGTCATTAACCAGATGGTAAGTTTTTTTTTTATTTCATTGGAACGTTTATCCCTAAGCTCCCTAGGAAGCATATTGTAAATTTTGGGTACTGTATACTGTAGAGTTGTTTGGCACTTTGAAAGCTTTACATTAGGTATGAAAGCAGTATTATTACTTATTTACCTGAGTTTGATGCTTAAATAACCTCTATACATTTTTTGTTTTTTGTCATATAGCTTACAACTGTTTTCCTTAGAGCTACATAATTTTATAATAGGTGATGATTTAACACTGTTATGCTACTATTTTCTGCTTTATTTTTTTTTGTTTATTTAAAAAAGAATTGCTATCTAATTTTATATGTTGACAAAATATGGGCTATTCCAGTGTCACGTACAGGATATTTGTATAACATTTTTTTTTCCTATTTTTCAGTAATTATTGTAGACTTTCATAAATATAACAAATATGCATGAAACCATAAAAATGTTATTGTAGTTCGGTAACAAATTAACCGCTATTTAAGTTTTTTATGTCACGTACGGGACAATAGTACGATTTGACTTATTATTATTATTACTTTTTTCTGACAAAAGTGGTAGGCAGTTTAAGTGTTTTAGAAAAGATTTAGGTTATTTTTATATGTTTATTAAGTGTCTAGGGTGTATATAGATTTATTCACCTAGGTCTGTTACACGCCGAGGGTGTTAAAGATGTTTTTGATGGAGTACATAAATAATAATGCCTTTCACTAAAGCTTCACCGGCATAAGT
The DNA here is from genome assembly GCA_963921995.1 of Oxystoma pomonae. Taxonomy (NCBI): domain Eukaryota; kingdom Metazoa; phylum Arthropoda; class Insecta; order Coleoptera; family Brentidae; genus Oxystoma; species Oxystoma pomonae. The sequence continues at coordinate 69,548,466 of OY998166.1, read as the reverse complement.
TGAAGACAAAGTATTAATCCTAAATCAAGTTTTGTAGTCTGCAGGATTTTTTAGTTTCCTGGGTCGTATGTGTTTAAATTGCGATCATTAAAATCTCAGAGATACTTGGGCACAATAGGCCCATTAGGTAGAGAGTTAACCACCAGTTTTGAATACATACATACATACATACATACATAAATAATAAAATATGACTTCAACAAACTTTCATAGAAAACTCTCACGATGACTTGCTAAAAGATTCAAAGCACTACTAATCTATTCATATATAGGCTCCTACAATTTTCAACAGCGCTTTTTCAGCCCCCGACTTATTACAAAAAAATCATTGAAACAGGATAATTTTCATAAAAATATATTATTTATTATTAATTTTTAAAATCATAATTTGTATTGGAAGAGTAGGGGACCTTGGCTCTTTCATTTAAGAAATTTACCTTAAAAAAATATTATAAATTATGATTTAAAATAAATCTTATGCTACTAGTGGAAGCAGCAAATACAAGCGGAAGGTGTCGTTGGAAATGCAATTTTATCTTATATAAGATCCAGTGAAAAGCGGGGCCTTTTTTTGTATCTGTTAGTAATAGTGGCGTATCAAAGAGTTTTGGTACATTTTGAAATTTTCTTATTAAGAAAATCGCACTACATTGCTCTTAGATCAACCCTGCCAAGTTTGGTAAAAAGGAATATGCAATTTTTTTTTTTTAATTGGCATCATTTTTGGCTTGGATTTTTTCAATTTTTCTGGTAGAAGGAGCGGTTTAAGCTACACTACACTATCATTATTTACTTATTGATAGAGAATTAAATTTACAACATTTTTCCTATCTGTCACTTTTGACAGTCTGTCACCGTTTAGGAGTTATCCAAGAAAAACTCTTTTTTGGAGTTTTTTGGAGGTTAGAAATGACAGTTCCCGAGGAGGTAGGATTGGGGCTTTTTAGTATGTTAAACGGTGCACCTTTCTAAGCTTATTAATAAAAAAAAATTAGGGTTCAGTAGAGTGGGGCTATTTCAGACTTTTTTTACACTTTTTTAATTATATCTCGGAAACAACTGCAAATTATTTTTCTCTGAAAACTAATTTTGATAGGCCCTCCCATAGGTATTACATTCCATGAAAGAAAGATGGGCCCCCTTCCATCCAAGACCCAAATTTGTTTTTGAAAGGGCCGTTCAAAATTACCCCCTAAGGTGGGAATATTTGGGAAACTGGAAATACAACGAGTTTTTTATAACCGCTTTTGAAGTTATTGTAGACGAGAAAAACGTTTTTTTTGGGTTCTTTCGCAAAAATTCTTGTTTTTAGGCACAAAATTATGCTTTTAAGAAAAAATAGACTATAAATACACGAACATATTTGAAAGCTGCTATTTGAACACAGTACAGTAAACAAATCAAAACTATCTAAATTTTGCAAAATATAAAACATTGGGTACCAGGGAGTCACTAAACCCCAAACTAATTGTCTTGTCTAAAATAGCCCCACTTTACGAAATGGTCAGTAGAATTTTTGTTAATGGCAGTAGATGAACGATACGACATATACACAATACCAACACATGTAAAAATTTGCTAGCATGGTTATAAGAACATTCAGTTACCTAAGGACCAGTGCAGAACAAAAAGATTGACCGTTATATTACTGACACAAGTCCTCACGATAACACCTAACAAAATTGCGGCTCTCAACCGGCAAGTTTTTGCAGTACTCTCAGCTTTATCTAAAAAAACACGATATCCAAAATAACCCCGCGTTTCTAAAATGGCCCCATTCTACGGTTTTAATTTTTTCCTCTATTCAGAAAATTTATATCTAAATTGCCTATCCTACATGTGATATCCGTACTTTTTGGAAAACTTTGAAGGGAATGCACATTTTGTAAAAACCAAGACACGGCTCGGAGCACTTTTTTGATTTTTTTCGAAGAATCTAAAATTTCTTTCTAAGGTGACCAGTTCGATCGGTGGCCTTAGAAAGCTTATTCGGCAAAAAATCAAAAAAGTGTTCTGAGCCGTTCAGCCATTTCTGATGTTTAGCCTGGTTATGGTCACATTTTTACTTCAAATTGAGTTTTTTTTATCATTTATCCTTACACCTTCCCCCAAATTCAATTCCTGGGTGCGTCACTGAATTATGGATATCACAATATCACATTTGAACGTCACTTCGACATTTCCTAACCTAACTTTCTTGTTGTGTGTCTATTATTTTTGACATCAATGTTTCGATTGAGACTGCTTGCAAAAACCATGTAAGTATTAGATAAAAAATAAAAAACAAATTCAACTCGTTGTTCCATATTAAAATGATACTTTAAGTTAAGCACACTAAAACTAGTCACTCTTAAATGGAGAAATGGATAGCTTTTTGTTGTATAATTAGGGGTTATAAGCCACAGCACGTATCTCGACGTAACGTAAGTTTTGATCAAGTGCGCATGTCCAGTAAACTCCAAACGTACGATACACTCTACGGGCGGTGTATCGTTACACCGCGTATCGTACGTAAATGCGTAACCCCAGACCAAAAGAAAGTTGTGTGGTTTCCTACAAAGTTCTATTCTATGGGTATGTAAAAAGGTGCCTCATCAAAGTTGATCCATTGAACCTTTCATAACGCTCTGCTTTATTCCCGAGAGCAGCCTCTCCACGGAGAATTTCGATGATGATTCATTCATCATCAAAAATAAGGACATTATAAATGTCTTCCATTTTTGAAATATAAAGAAAATAACAAAACACGACAATTTTATATTATCTTTATCTCTCTGCTCGACTATTTAACCAATTTACAAACGCAAGAAGCATTGCTTTAAGCCTTTTTTAGCTCGTCGTAACTAGGCGACGTATCCTCTCTGCGTAACGTACGTTGCCTTTACGCCATGCCGTGGCTTATAACCCCTATTATTACAAATAGACCGATAAAGGGATAAGAAAGAGCACAAGACGAAACCCAAAAGAATATTTTGAAACGAAAAATTAAATTTTGGAAGAATTGATGCAGGTGGTTAGTTAGCTTCTTAGCCCTTAAAAATATAAAAAATATTTTTTATTAAATTTCCAGTTTTGATATTGCCTTATAACTCATAGTGCCATCTAAGCTCCAAGTTGTGAACTACAGTGTATAATGTTTAAGCAATATATTTTTAGAAGGAGGGGCAAACGAAACATTTGAATATTTATATTTTGTTATTTCTATTTTATAGGCCGTTCAAAATTACCCCCTAAGGTGGGAATATTTGGGAAACTGGAAATACAACGAGTTTTTTATAACCGCTTTTGAAGTTATTGTAGACGAGAAAAACGTTTTTTTTGGGTTCTTTCGCAAAAATTCTTGTTTTTAGGCACAAAATTATGCTTTTAAGAAAAAAATAGACTATAAATACACGAACATATTTGAAAGCTGCTATTTGAACACAGTACAGTAAACAAATCAAAACTATCTAAATTTTGCAAAATATAAAACATTGGGTACCAGGGAGTCACTAAACCCCAAACTAATTGTCTTGTCTAAAATAGCCCCACTTTACGAAATGGTCAGTAGAATTTTTGTTAATGGCAGTAGATGAACGATACGACATATACACAATACCAACACATGTAAAAATTTGCTAGCATGGTTATAAGAACATTCAGTTACCTAAGGACCAGTGCAGAACAAAAAGATTGACCGTTATATTACTGACACAAGTCCTCACGATAACACCTAACAAAATTGCGGCTCTCAACCGGCAAGTTTTTGCAGTACTCTCAGCTTTATCTAAAAAAACACGATATCCAAAATAACCCCGCGTTTCTAAAATGGCCCCATTCTACGGTTTTAATTTTTTCCTCTATTCAGAAAATTTATATCTAAATTGCCTATCCTACATGTGATATCCGTACTTTTTGGAAAACTTTGAAGGGAAGGCACATTTTGTAAAAACCAAGACACGGCTCGGAGCACTTTTTTGATTTTTTTCGAAGAATCTAAAATTTCTTTCTAAGGTGACCAGTTCGATCGGTGGCCTTAGAAAGCTTATTCGGCAAAAAATCAAAAAAGTGTTCTGAGCCGTTCAGCCATTTCTGATGTTTAGCCTGGTTATGGTCACATTTTTACTTCATATTGAGTTTTTTTTATCATTTATCCTTACACCTTCCCCCAAATTCAATTCCTGGGTGCGTCACTGAATTATGGATATCACAATATCACATTTGAACGTCACTTCGACATTTCCTAACCTAACTTTCTTGTTGTGTGTCTATTATTTTTGACATCAATGTTTCGATTGAGACTGCTTGCAAAAACCATGTAAGTATTAGATAAAAAATAAAAAACAAATTCAACTCGTTGTTCCATATTAAAATGATACTTTAAGTTAAGCACACTAAAACTAGTCACTCTTAAATGGAGAAATGGATAGCTTTTTGTTGTATAATTAGGGGTTATAAGCCACAGCACGTATCTCGACGTAACGTAAGTTTTGATCAAGTGCGCATGTCCAGTAAACTCCAAACGTACGATACACTCTACGGGCGGTGTATCGTTACACCGCGTATCGTACGTAAATGCGTAACCCCAGACCAAAAGAAAGTTGTGTGGTTTCCTACAAAGTTCTATTCTATGGGTATGTAAAAAGGTGCCTCATCAAAGTTGATCCATTGAACCTTTCATAACGCTCTGCTTTATTCCCGAGAGCAGCCTCTCCACGGAGAATTTCGATGATGATTCATTCATCATCAAAAATAAGGACATTATAAATGTCTTCCATTTTTGAAATATAAAGAAAATAACAAAACACGACAATTTTATATTATCTTTATCTCTCTGCTCGACTATTTAACCAATTTACAAACGCAAGAAGCATTGCTTTAAGCCTTTTTTAGCTCGTCGTAACTAGGCGACGTATCCTCTCTGCGTAACGTACGTTGCCTTTACGCCATGCCGTGGCTTATAACCCCTATTATTACAAATAGACCGATAAAGGGATAAGAAAGAGCACAAGACGAAACCCAAAAGAATATTTTGAAACGAAAAATTAAATTTTGGAAGAATTGATGCAGGTGGTTAGTTAGCTTCTTAGCCCTTAAAAATATAAAAAATATTTTTTATTAAATTTCCAGTTTTGATATTGCCTTATAACTCATAGTGCCATCTAAGCTCCAAGTTGTGAACTACAGTGTATAATGTTTAAGCAATATATTTTTAGAAGGAGGGGCAAACGAAACATTTGAATATTTATATTTTGTTATTTCTATTTTATAGTGGCGTAGCCACAAATCGACTATGGGAGGAAAGTTCATCATTTAATAAAAATCAACCTGCAAATTTTAAAAAATTAGGTAGGTGCCTATTGCTTGAGCTCTTGAACTGACGGGAGGGGAGATGGGCGGATTAATAGGTATTGAGTTAGTGTATACAGAACAAAAATACTTATTTTTAAAAGCAAGTCGCATCTAGTCTCATTTGCAGATTGTTTTCAAAATTAACTTTAAATTAAATGCGCCGCAGGTAAAACTTTTATAAAAATTACACTAAAATTCTATGTTTTACGCGTTTCAAATGTTGTTTGCAAAAAAATTGCTTAAAATGAAGCAAAACTGTAACAATATTTAATATTGGTATAGCGCCGCAAGTGAAAATTTTGACAGAAAAACTTTAAAAATTTTGATCTCTTAGGTTTTTGTAAAATATTTTTGAAAAAGTAGATTGCGTTAGCCCCAAGAAGAGGTTGCGGTGGTATATATAGATTTGTTGTCAAGTCATAAATGCTCCGCAGATGAAAATTTTAAGAAAAATTATATTAAGAATTCCATTTATTACAGGTTTTGAATGCTGGTGACAAAAAATTTTCTTAGAATTAATTTTTAAAATTCAAGACATCACACCAAACATACGTCACAAACCGGAGTAAGGGGTCAAAAAAGTGGGGGAGCTATAATAGCTCTCCCTGGGTCCCTTGATCTTGATTAATTTATTTTAGATTGGATGGAACCCCATGGGGGGGGGTTTAACATCCAAAACCCCTCCCCTGTCTACGCCACTGTATTTTATAGGTGCAGAAAGCAAGGTCCCCAAACCAAAAAAAAGCATGTAGTCCTCAAATCAATCAAATTTTTTATTAATAGTTCTCATGTAGGAACGTATACGATAAATTTATAGAGAATACAAAAATATCAGTACGAATTGTAAAAGCATATTTTTTAAAAATTAAGTTATACGAAATTGTTTAAATTTTTTTTCGAAAAATTTAAAAAAATTCTGTAATATTTTGCTGTGTATCTTGGAATCTTTAATTGGAAAAGGTAAGTTTAATTGCAATGATCAATCATAATTACACAAATAGGCTAAAACAAACCTGGTATTAAAAATTAAAATTAAGTAAGCACAAACCAATTAAAAACATATAAATTATATAATTTAAAAAACTAAATTAGCTGCTCATGGATTTCCTACAATATTAAAAACTTAAATTAAAAATGATTCTCGTTTGTATACCTACTGATTTGGAGACCCACACATCTACTACCTTTTTTTACGTCTTTCAAGATATTTCGTCAAATATTTTGTAGTTTTCACCAAAACTTCAACTGCATGCTCTAAATTTTAAGCTGAATTAAGTTGAAGACAAAGTATCAAGTTTAAGATCAAGTTTCTACTGCAGGAATTTTATTTTCCTGGGTCATATATCGATCTTAAAAATTCGATTCCTGGGCACACCAGGCCCACTTGAGCCCGTAGTGCACTGTTCAGCTTTTCGCAAGAGTACTAACTATCAGTTTTAAATAGGTGTTTGTGTTTTTAACAGGGTGTTCTATTATAAATGTCACTTTTAATGTTAATTAAAAATAATGTTATTATGCATGCTACAAAAAAATGTTATATTTTTACGTTACGTAACTTTTTGCGACCTTTCTAAAAATGACAAATTCCTACATCAGCTTTCTTAATTTAAACTCGGTATTTTTTCTAATTTTGAAAATATGTAAAACATGCTATGCTATGATAAATAATTTTTGAGATAATTTGACCTCATCTACCGTAATTTTTAGGACATTTCACAATTTTGACATATATATTTTGTGAGGGTGCATTTTTGTAGCGAAACAAGTAAAACATTTTTAAAACCCCTGACAAGTATGTGAATTTTTCTAAAAACTACCCTCATTTTACCTAATGAAACCGAATTAAACTACTTCCGAATCTACATCTACACAAAAAATTTCAATATAATCGGATGAACGGTTTAAAAGTTACTCTGGAACTACTTAGTCCATTTTTATCGAGCATAGCTATGAACACTCCTGGAAAGATGAACTCCTAACAGAAAAAAAAACCTCATCGAAAATGATTCACTGGTTCAAGAGCTACATGCGTACAGACAAAAATACACCCATCCATAGGCGTCAAACTTTTAACACCTCTCTTTTTAGTCGAATGTTAAAAATTACGGTAGATGAGATCATATCCACTCAAATTTGACTGCTTTATGATATCTCAAAAACTATTTATCATATTATATATTTTTGAAATTAAAAAAGAGGAATTTAAATTAGCAATAAATTATAGGATCTTATGTTTACAATAAGAAAACTGATATCAAAATTTGATATTTGCAATGACATTTGACAACTTTGGCATACATATTCTTAAAGATCACAAAAAGTTATACAAAGGATATCGTCCTTTTTAAATGGAAATTTGTATTCGGTAGCATTGCCTGATTTTTTTATGTGTTGAAGTACTCGTCCTAAGAAGATTTTTGTCTCATTGTGCCAACTCTCTACCCCTCCCAGAAATACCCGAAAAGTGACATCAAAGTCGTCGATTTCGCACTTTTTAGCAATTTTTGAATTATTGTACTGACCTTATTTTCAAACCGACCAAAATCTAATTTTCTTTTTCGAATTTGCCATTTTTAAAAATAACGTTTTAAACTTCAAAATTGCACTGAACGATTTAAACAAAACTTTCTCTAAATTATAAAACTTTTCCAAAACACCTAACTGTGACAGAAAATTGACAGATGTCAGACTCCATCTTGCATGTCGGCCATATTGAACTTCGTTATTTTTGTCCGATTTAAACAAAACTATTGTTGCACATAAAGCGTTTTCAACAATATCCAATTTTGATTCATAATTGACATGTCAGTAGCCATCTTACAAGGGTTATATTTTGCCCGATTTAAACATAACTTTTTATACATTTTAAGGTTTTCTAATATTACTTAAATAGAATGCAAAATTGAAATATGTCAGTAGCCATCTTGCGTCTGCTATATTAAACTTCGTTAGTTTTTGTTGGATTTGAGCACCTAAAGCGTTTTTAACAATATTATAACAAAGTTTAATATAAGATGGCTACTGACATATGTCAGTTTTGGATAAAAATTGGATATTGTTGAAAACGCTTAATGTGCAACAAAATTTTGGTTTAAATCGGACAAAAGATAACAAAGTTCAATATGGCCGACATCTGTCAGCTTTCTGTCACAGTTAGGTGTCTTGGAATCGTTTCATAATTTAGAGAAAGTTGTTTGAGGTTATAAAATTGGTGATTTTTTAGACCACCTCTCGGAGGTGGTTTAAATTTATAACCCCCAGAAAGAATTGTTTTGTGGCAATTGGTAATAAGTTCGTTCATAATTTCCCTAAGTAACCGTTTTTACAAGGATTAATTTACCTTATTTAATATCACAAGTTGTTCATTATTTAACTACGAGGCAAAACAAAATAAGTGAAGGTCACTGATTATGCACGAAAAATATACCAAACAAAAAAACCCAAATCAACTATATTAATTTATTTACAAACTGAAATTAAAACATTGAGGTTATCTAAAAGCTCAGTCAAGAAAAGTTTCCTTACTTAAAGCCCACTCATTTTAAAGCTGTAGCTTTCATCAGTAGAGGTTTATGCAAACCAAGGTGCAAGCAGAGGTAAAAGATCCGAACTCGCTGTTTGTGATTGAACGCAGCGCTAATATTTTTAAACTGACATTTCGACAGTGACAGAAATGTGAACAAAATTTGCATTTAAATTGCAACACCTTTTAAATAAATACAAAATTAATCTACTCCTTATTTTATTATTACCCATCTAAATCTTTGTGTGACATCAGGTATTAGTGGAAAAATTAATTAACAAGGGTAAATTTTAATTAGAGTTTTTCTACAGAGTGTTTACTATATAAACCCCGCGTGGGTTTAAATTTTTTAATTTTCTTTTTTTCTAAATTGAAACTCTCTTCTTACTACAACATTTAAAAAGGACGACATCCTTTCTATTTAAAATTTTTGAAGCATGCATAATAACGGAGAAAAGTGGGGGTAACATTTATAATAAGACCCTGTCCATACCATTTCCAAGTAGCTAGGTACATTTAGATATTTGAATATTAATATTTTGTCGTTTTTATTTTATACCTGCAGAAGTCCCCAATCCAGAAAACAATCATGTAGTCCTCAAATCAATAGGTGTGCAAACGGGTAATAAACTTAAACTAAAAATATTTTCGTCATTCGAACTCTGAAATTATTTAAATTATCCATCAAAATTTCGCCTCTGGGAACGTAACGAGTGAAAAAAAAAATTTACAAAAAAAAGCCAATAGTAATTACATTTTTCCATACTGAGGATAAAACAGCTTTAGTTCAGTGGTGAAAGTGCGACTTAAAAACGAATTTCTTGACTTGTGTTTATCCGACAACATTTTCAAATCATCTTTATATATAGGGTTCGAGAATTCTCATCTAGAAAGAGCAAACGAGGCAACAAGACTTATTAACGAACGAATGACACCTAGACCACCTAGAATTAGCACCAGAAAAAACCGAAGCCGTTATACTAAGTGGAAAAAGAGACCGGAAAAACATTGAGTTCCGACTAAATGGAATCCTCATAAAACCGCAAAATAGCGTACGATATCGCAGTGGCGTACACTAAAATGCTATTTTTTACGCGTTTCAAATGTTGTTGACAAAAAAATTGCTTAACATGAAACAAAATTGTAACAATATTTATTATTGTTATAGCGCCGCAAGCGAAAATTTTTACAAAAAAAAAAAAACAAAAAATTCTTTAAAAATTTTGATCTCTTAGGTTTTTTTAAAATATTTTTGAAAAATTAGATTGGATTAGATGTTGTTGTCAAATCATAAATGTGTAAATTTTAAGAAAAATTATGCTAGGAATGCCATCTATTGCACGTCTTGAATACTGGTGATAAAAATTCCTTAAAATTAACCTAAAATTGTAACAATTAATGACGTCATAGCACCGCAGGCAAAATTTTTAAAATTTAAGACATTACACCAACACACGTCACAAACCGGAGTAAAGGGTCAAAAAAGTGGGGGAGTTAAAGCTCTCCCTGGGGCCCTTGATCATGATTAATTTATTGTACATTGAGTTGGACCTCCTGGGGGGGATTAACCCCCAAAACCCTCCTCCCCCTGACTACGCCACTAGATATCTTGGAATCGACATCGGTGAAAACCAGAAATTCGGAAAGCATATAGAAGAAACCACTAAAAAGGCAACTAAATGACTAGCTGAACTACAAATGGTCCCAGTACGAGCAAGAGGAAGCTGCTATACAGTGTAATCCATTCAATCGTGACATATGGTGCAGTGATATGGTATCCAGTAGTGTGTACAAAGAAGTACAAAAACATGCTAATAAGAATGCAACGGAAAGCCTTACTAAGAGTAGCCTGCGGCAATCGAACGATATCAACGGAAGCTATTCAAATTATAACAGGAATCCCGCCCATAGACCTAATTGTTGAATAAATTGCATATGAAGATAAAAAGGGCCACAGTGAAGAAAACAAAGAAAGTGCAAATGAGAAAACACTGGAATCCTGCAAGGTGGGACCAAAACACCGAAAAAGAACAATGGACGAAAAGAATTATTATATGACACAACACAAAGCGAATAGGGAACACGGACGACATATGTCAAAGAATAGATGACGCAGAACATACGTTAATTTACTGCCCAAGATTTGAGAACTACCGCCAAACAACAAGACACGAACCTCTTCAAAGAAATGATACATCACGTAGAAAAATGGAATCAGAGAGATGACATGATAAGAACGATTCTAAAAATTAAACACGAAGACGAACGCTCCTAAAAGACCAAAATAGTGACGTTATATTCCTGAGAATGGTTCCGCTATTTCGACCAAATCTACAGCGAAGGGTTTTAGTCTGTAGGCGGAGGATGAATCGTGCACATTCGGCAGACCACCAGAGGCCGGTGTCTATGAAGATTTCTCGTCGCTATTAAATAAAAAAAAAGGGTGCCGAAATGCCTGTCTTTGAGTAAGAACGGGTATACAATTCAGATGCACTGAAGAGAGATGCCGGCTAAGCAACGTTGTTAAGCAAACAGCGCTTGAGTTTGTTTTATTCGAAGACGCGGCCATGAAGGACGTAATTTTCCTCAATTAATCCCTTAGAAGGTCTTAAGATTATTTTTATTTATTTGATACTGAAATAATGCAACTAAACACAAAATATTTTTTATTTAAGACCTGAAGAGAAGGCGTCCCTTCGCGACTCTGTACATCTGAGGAGGGGAGAGGGGCCCCGTTTCCTCGGCAATTTTTGTAAAATAATAGAGTCTACAAGAACAAGATATTTCGTGAGAACGCGAGACTGCTACTATAAATTGTTTCGTAGAGCCGGGACTTTAGCGTAAATGGTTATGGGAGTAAAGTCAATCGGTAGTAAAAGTTTGTGGATAAATGGGCATTTTAATTAATTTAGCGAATTCTAATCTCAAACTAAAATAAGAAAATACTCATAATTACTGTTCTACTCCCTTTGAAGGCAACATTTGTCGTTAAATTTGACTGGATCTTACTTGGGAATCTTTTAGTTAATTGTGGGTGACATCGGCAACAGCGTATCGGTTTCTCAAGTTTATTATCTCTTTCGCTCTCATTTACTAACCATTGCGCTTCTTTTTCAATTCACGCTATTTCGGCACCCTAGACATGAACCGTCGAACCCTGTATAAGCGTTTTAGGAGACTCGTATAAACACAGTAAATGTAGAGGAACTCGAAAAGAGTTTTCTGGGTTTTGTTGATTTAAACTAAAGGAAATTTTAAAGTTATATACGAACGATAAAGTTCGAGAAATGGGAAAGTAAAAACCAAAAAAAAATTTGTTTAACAGTGTGGCATGTCGACAAATGGCATATGATTTTCTTACCTGCTCCGCGACGGTCTAGGTTGTGAACTAGTTTCGGAAGTGGAAGATACATCTACAGGTGAATCTGATCTACTTTCGGTATCTGTCATAGTTGTAGTACAGTCTAAGCTACTAGGCTCTGCAGGTGACGGGATCGATGAGGAGGTGTCTACATAACTCTCTGAAAAAGATGAAAGATAACAGTTGTTATTTTGCAAATCGGTTGAAACATACAAGGTGATTAGGCTTTCTGAAAAACATTACATCTTTGGTTCCACAGGGATAATAAAATTTACGATTTAAGTTAATCAGAAAACCGGAATTTAAAAACTATCATGTGCAAATTGAACGGTAGTAGTTGTAAAGGGATGACTCGCTTTTTGAACACTTTTTACATGTATAATTGAACTCTCTCCCTTTTCTGTTTTCTGTACATCTTAGTGAGTGAAGCTTGTTCTCTTCTACCGTTGGTGAGCTGCACGTCGAGGCCTTAATCTGGCTTATGGGTAAATGCTGCGGATACCTCACACTTCTATCAAGTGCCATGATGATTCATCTGACTTAGAACCCTTCGTTACTCTGAATAATGCATTACTAGCCTTTGCGAGTTCTTCCCAAGGAGTATTTGGTTCTAACTGCCTTTATTAAGCCCGCTTTGCGTCCTTTTGTTTTTCATCACTGTAAGTCGTTCTGGTCCAACATAGGTTCTGCCCTGATCCTGGAAAGTTTATCCGTCTTCTAAAGGGTAGCTTGACTGTCGTGGCATATTATAAATAAGTTTTTGATTTGATGTTACTCTTGTCCTCTGCTAAAATTTCTGCTGTAATGGAAGCGATGCTCGACAAATGGATAACTCCTTTCTACTTTTTGCCGACCTTTTAGGTTTTTAGAGTTGTTGCCAATTTATCGAAAGCAAAATAGCCCTCAGTCTCCACTTAACCGTCTCAATGACGATCCAAATCGAAAGTAAGGGCAGATTTAAGACAGTTTTTATACTGTTCCCCTTACTCCTAGGTAAAGCATAGATAAGCATATATTCTATTAAAGCATAGATATCTTCTTGGACTTCAATACGGGTAGTCCTCATCTAAGAAAAAGTTCTTGTAAGAGGATTAGCTTCTTGGATATATAGTAAATTTCTTTATTGCTAGACACAACACTGACTCTTATTGATTGGTTTTCTGGCAGCCGTGTATATCTTGTATATAGGATAGGTTGCCAGGCTTGATTTCCCAGGTACGACTGATCACTCAGCGAAACTTCCACATTGTTGCTTTGATCTTTTTGGGTCATGTTGGCAATGTGCGACATTGGGGTTATGGGAAAATAAATCTTGCATGGTGTATTTACAATTCGACCTGGCCAAAATTTTGAAGAAAATTAATTTCCATTAGTTTCCATTACTCCATATTAAATCTTATTTTAACTCCATCCCATGAATTTTAAAGGAATTTTTATTCATTACAAAATTGTTTGATGGCCATTTTGATGACATTAAAACTTTAAACACCACAAAAAAATTGTGCAAATATGACTATAATTAGGCAAAGCGCGATTAACAAAAAAAAAACAGAAGATTCAACTGACGTTTTTTATCATTAAATTGACTGCGAGTAATTGCTCGATAAGTAGCGGAAACCAAATTATACCACAAATCCCGAGTAAGCATAAAACTTGATGACATATCCAATAATATGTAGATTATTCGCCAAGCGTACCAGCATATACCTTTGTTATGGGAATCAAGGTAAAACCACATTTGATTACATTTACATAATAATATATGAAAACCAAAAACTTCCCTTGCCAGAAAACTGAAGATGTTTGCCATTAAATTAGATCAAATTTTAAAAATGATTTGATGCCTAAAAAACTCAATTACAGATGAACTTTCCAACAAAGTAATTGCTTCCTTTTAAATTCAGTTAGGGCTTGTTTCAGAATCAATATGTAAAATACTTCAATTCAGACAAACTCAGATTTTGTTTGTTTAAGGGTTAAAGGTCTCTCGCTTTAATCGAGAGTTGGAGCAGATTTTCTCAGAAGAGGAAGGAAATATTCTCTTGGCATTATTTTAGTAGTATTTTAGTAAAATATTAAAATTTGACAAAAGTTTTCTAAAAAATCCTACTTTAAGGAAACTGTACCTATCCGCATCTACTATATAATAAAGATCTGTTAAAATTTGAAATAGGCCAATATACTGACCACATAATTCAGCAAAAAAGTGTTTTATTTAATTAATATGAATTTTCTGTATTGACTAGTGCACAGCTCTTCTTAAAATTACTGCTAGGTATATATGCTTCCTGTTGGATTAATGATACAAAGTACCACGATATATAAGATCTTTATCAGTAAGGGGATCATGCATGTAATGACAATGTATATTACGCTTGTCTTAATGTGTGTCAATTATTAACATCAACAACTGGACAATAATTGTTTGAAACGCTCATTAAAAAGGCATTTTCTGGGTAAAGCTCCGAGTTATATCTGCAACGGTTTGTTATAAATTAGGAAGTTTTCGGACCACCAAAAATTAAGGCAAAAATAACAACATTTGTGGTTCTAGTTATTAACTATATCGACAACCTTGCTTTTGTGAGGACAGCAGCGCGAGGTGTAAATTTTGTTGATTTTTATTTGAAGTCCCAATAAGATGATGAAACAAAGTAAAATAAACCAATCCATGATAAAGATAACCTCAAACTCATTATTTCAATTTGCCGTATACACGGTGGAGACTTTAAATGGAATATTGGCCGTAGCGAGTTAAAAAATAGTTTTTTCAAAAAATACAAAAACACGTCAACTAAGATTTTTAGCACCTAATATTTTCGGCAAAAATTTTTGTGAACGGACCCTCAGAAAGGGGTCTATTCACATACAACCTTTTTTTCAAATGAGAAGACCCCGCTTGTAGCACTTTGTTGGACAGCTTATCGAAAAAGAAAGCTCATGTATTTTTTTTGACATTTGTCAATACATGTGTCAAAATCCTCAAGAAATCGTTGTGTTGGGCTTCAAATGGAACATTGCCCCTAGCGAGTTGGAAATTAGATTTTAGGAAAATACAAAAACACGTCAACTAGTATTTTTAGCAATCAAAATTTTCGGCACAAAGCTTTTGTGACGGACCCTCAGAAAGGGGTCTATTCAAATAGAACTTTTTTTTCAAATGAGAAGACCCCGCTTGTGGCACCTTGTTGGAAAGCTTATCAAAAAAGAGAAACGCTCGTGTATTTTTTTTTTACATTTGTCAATCCATGTGTCAAAAATTCCCAAAACATTATTGTGTCGGAGTTCAAATGGAACTGCCCCAGGTGGATTGGACATTTGTTTTTTCTTTTGAAAAGAAAAGTTGTATGTAAATAGACCCCTTTCTGAGGGTAGGTGGCCGAAAATTTTTATTGCTAAAAATATTAGTTAACGGGTTTTTGGATTTTTCTAAAAGCAAATTTTTAATCTGCTAGAGGCAATGTTCCATTTAAAGCCTTACACAATTATGTTTTAAAGATTTTTGACACATGGATCGACAAATGTTAAAAAAACTACACGAGCGTTTTTCTTCTTTCATAAGCTTTCCAACAAGATGCCACAAGCGGGGTATTCTTATTTGAAAAAAAAAGTTGTGTGTAAATAGACCCCTTTTCGTTCACAAAAATTTTATTCCGAAAATTTTGATTGCTAAAAATGTTAATTTGAATTCAGAAACAATGATTTTTTGAGGATTATGACACATGGATTGACAAAAGTCAAAATAGCTTACACGGGCGTTTTTCTTTTTCCATAATCTTTCCAACAAGGTGCCACAAGCGGGGTCTTGTCATTTGAAAAAAAAATGGTATGTGAATAGACCCCTTTCTGAGGGAAAATTTTAGCTGCCAAAAATTTTAGTTGACGTGTTTTAGGATTTTTTGAAAAAACAATTTTTAACCCGCTACGGCCAATATTCCATTTAAAGTCTCCACCCTGTATATGAAGTTTTGTGGTTATCCTTATTAGGGAAAAGTCAGGATACGACAATTTTATGTACCGATAAGATAAGATAAGATAGCTCAAAATTTCGTTATAGGAAATAGCTAGTTTTTGTGCGGCCGCAATTACTATCTTTTTTTAAAAAAAAAATATATGGACCAAAGAAAGATAAAATTTGCCCTTGTGCTTTTTGATTAAATTCATCTACCTATTGAGTGGTTCAGTATATGTATGTCCTGAGGAGACCAAAAATAGGTCAAAAATAGTTGGACCAACAAAATGAACGACAAGCAAAAAGTGAAGATCCTTGGATCGTGGTGAACATTTTTTTAATTTGTTTCGCAGTAGATCGTTAGAGTTACACGGGGATTATTAATTTGGCCTCACCCCTAACTCCAGGCCTCCCTTTTCTTTTCACAAAGTCCACTAGATGGGTCAGACTCTGCAATGGGGTGGCCCTCGCACACGCCTGGCAGATGGAATTGTTCCCGGTCAGTATTTCTATTAGGGCCCCTATTCTTCAAATGATAGAAATTCTGCTCCCATCCCCATAAATCTTCGGTTTAAATCGGTTTCTCTCACTTTTGCCTGATGTTGATCGAAAGTAATTCTGTTAGTCAAGATCAATAGAATTAGTTTCTATCAATATCGGGAAAAAGTGAGAGAAATTTAAGCCGAAAATTTGGACCAATGACGAACATAGTAGCGAGAGAATTTGACTCCCTGGGAGCAGAATTTCTATCAGTTCGAGAATAAGGACACAAAAGGCCAATGTCTCGCTGGAATCATCTGTGGTTTTCGCAGAAGTCACATGAAAACCAAACCCGAAACCGTAACAAGCAGGAGATAAGTTAAATTAATCCTTGATAGAATTACAAAGGACAAAAGTACCGAAAATTTGAGGAAACTGGCCAGGTAAACAAGATACAGAGAGGTTAAATCTTTTTTTTTACCGAACTCTGTGGACTTAAAAACATTCTTTTGATAAAATTTATAATTCTTTAAGTAACAGACTTCCTCCGCCATTGATCAATTTTTAACTAATGGCACTGGTCCTAAATCAAACTCAAACCATTATTTTATGTGCGCGCAAAGATAAACATTTGCTTAAAACAAAAAGCCATTGTGTAAAACTTGCGTTTGAAGATTAATGAACGGATATACGCGCCATATTGAAAGGAATAATAAACAAATAATTTAAAATTTTTTGAAATTAAACTTAACACCCGCTCTTTCGTCGTTGAAAAATTTTGTTTTAGAAATACACGTCTCTTGATTTATTTGGAAAACATGCATGTAACAAAAGAAAATCTCAGTGACGTCCCCCAAAAACATTTATTTGATATAAATATTTTATGTGTCAAAAATGAGACAGTGTTTAAGATGGTAGCGACTAAAAATATTAGCCGACTGGCAGATTCCAATTTATCTTTTTAGGTAGAGACTATGCCGCACAAAGGGCAAATGTTGAACAAGCCAGATCATCTTTTATCTAAATGAAATCAGTGTTGTTGTAGCCTGGATCGTAATACCACTCTCCGAATTCATGTCTTTCGTTATTATATGTTTGCTATTTTATACGGTGTACCACAAAAATGAGACTTTTAGAATATCCTATAATTTTGGAATGCAATGGGTTAAGTATTTCTTGCGAAAACTGGGCCCAAAGTTGTAGGAACTGGTTGGCGGCATGAAGATTTATATTTATTCTGGTAAATATATGTTTCTAGTACTTAGTTGTCAAACTATCGATTATAAATCAAAATTATCTAGTGGTATCTGGTTTTGTTTCTACTTCACCTACTTCATATTCCAAAGAGCTGAAAATAACTCTTCAGAACTCATTCAGTCATCAATTGCTGATCATCGTATAGTTGCTTGATCGATTGGAAAAATAAAAACGCAAAATGAACCCTTTTTTAAACCTTTAGAGACTACAAAAATCTTCATAAAGACACTTTTCAAAGAGACTTTCAACTACTGGACTTCTCGTCTATTTTTTTAGAAACAGATATAAACAAAAAAGTGCACATTTTTGACTCTCTTATCTTGGGTTTGTTTGATATCCATGCGCCAAAAAGAACGATCAGAATCACTAAAGCGGAGTCTCCATGGATGACAGAAGCAGTCAAACTTTTGGGGCATGAGAGGGACAAAGCCCTAATAAGATAAAAAAAAAACAAAAATTCCCAACAGAACTCTACTCTAGCAGAACATCTCAGCGAACCAAACCAAATCAACGATTACTTTTTACAAGTGTCAAACTCAAGTGCACCTCCGGATCAAGAGTTAGTTAATTTTTTTCAAAATAACAGTCTAAATCCCGATATTGAAAAGTTTAAATTTAAGGTAGTTTCCAAGGATGATATTTATTGCGTTTTACTATCTATTAAATCAAAACAATAGGAGTAGACTCTATCAGTATTGAAATATTATTGCGATGTTGCCTAATTATATTTAGACCAATCGAACACATTTTCAACGTCTGTCTTTTATGCTGGATTACTCAAAGGCCTTTGACAGAATCAGTCGTACCTTGCTACTAGCGTTGTTTAATTTTATTGGATTTTCAAAGGACGCGATTGATTCTGTCGGGAGTTATTTGGGCGGGCGGACTCAGGCGGTCAGTTTGGGTCAAAATAAACATTCCAGATACTCGATAGTACCAACAGGCGTTCCTTAAGGCTCGTTACTTTCTCCTTTGTTATTTACCTTGTATACCTCGCAATTTCCCAAGTCAGTGAAATATTATGCATCTCCTTTTCTGAAGACCAAATAGATGATGCTTGCCAAAAGATTACTGATGACCTTGAAACTATCGTTAAATTATTATCGAATTATGAGCTTTCCATTAATGCTAAAAAATCTAAGGTGCTGTTTAGTAAAAAGTTTGGAAAAATAAAACGCAAAATGAACCCTTTTTTAAACCTTTAGAGACTACAAAAATCTTCATAAAGACATTTTGCAAAGAGACTTGCAACTACTGAACTTCTCGTCTATTTTTTTAGAAACAGATATAAACAAAAAAGTGCAAATTTTTGACTCTCTTATCTTGGGTTTGTTTGATATTCATGCGCCAAAAAGAACGATCAGAATCACTAAAGCCGAGTCTCCATGGATGACAGAAGCAGTCAAACTTTTGGCGCATGAGACGGACAAAGCCCTAATAAGATAAAAAAAACAAAAAATCCTAACACATTCACTTTTTACAAAAATTTAAAAAACGAAACAAATTATGCAATAAAACGTAAAAAAAGCATATTTAGAGTTTACAATTCCCACGTTTAATAAGTCTTTGGAAAGACCTAAAGAAAATGTATGTTTATAATTCCCAACAGAACTCTACTCTACCAGAACATCTCAGCGAACCAAACCAAATCAACGATTACTTTTTACAGGTGTCAAACTCAAGTGCACCTCCGGATCAAGAGTTAGTTAATTTTTTTCAAAATAACAGTCTAAATCCCGATATTGAAAAGTTTAAATTTAAGGTAGTTTCCAAGGATGATATTTATTGCGTTTTACTATCTATTAAATCAAAACAGTAGGAGTAGACTCTATCAGTATTGAAATATTATTGCGATGTTGCCCAATTATATTTAGACCAATCGAACACATTTTCAACTTCTGTCTTTTATGCTGGATTACTCAAAGGCCTTTGACAAAATCAGTCGTATTGCTACTAGCGTTGTTTAATTTTATTGGATTTTCAAAGGACGCGATTGATTCTGTCGGGAGTTATTTGGGCGGGCGGACTCAGGCGGTCAGTTTGGGTCAAAATAAACATTCCAGATACTCGATAGTACCAACAGGCGTTCCTCAAGGCTCGTTACTTTCTCCTTTGTTATTTACCTTGTATATCTCGCAATTTCCCAAGTCAGTGAAATATTGTGCATCTCCTTTTCTGAAGACCAAATAGATGATGCTTGCCAAAAGATTACTGATGACCTTGAAACTATCGTTAAATTATCATCGAATTATGAGCTTTCCATTAATGCTAAAAAATCTAAGGTGCTGTTTAGTAAAAAGTTAGTTAAAGAACGCTGCATACGTACAGTTAAAGTACAGGTCCAAAATCAAAGTTTAGAATTATCGAAAGCAGAAAAAACCCTTCAGCTTATTTTAGATTCTGCACTTAACTTCGAGAAACACGTATCATCGGTCATTAAAAAAGGTTTCTGTAACCTTAAGCTGATTTTCTCAAGCAGAAAAATTTTAAACAAGTACACTAAAAAAGTCCTATGTAAGTCTCTAGTGTTATCTTATGCAAATTATTGCGATATGGTGTATGGACAATGTATCCGAAAATGTGACGCAAGAAGGCTTCAGCTTTTACAAAATGCATGCATCAGGCTAAAGGCGCAATTACACAGACGAACATGCTCAAATAAAAGCTCGTGCAAAAGATCTGAAATTTTTTGCGCGAACATTTTTGTGAGCTTTTCTTTGAACATTTTGTTCGGGTAAATTTTTGAGCAAGTTATTGCTATCTATTTGGGAAACATATTTTTAAAGATGAGAATAAATATAATTTTACGTCAGTGATCAGTGATCTCAATTCTTTAAAAAAATGGAACACCAACTTTTATTTTAAACTTTTGTGAAAAAAAGGCGACGGCAAGCGAAACATTATTATTGGCTATCAGTTTTGTCATATGCAATGTTAAAATAGTTAATGATGGAGGTAATAACATTTAATTCTTTTCTCTAACTTTTTTGGTTTTCTTTCATTACAAAAAGAAAACGGAAATGACTTCGAAGTAATTACTTTTTAAAATGCAGGTGGATATTTTTAGAGAACTGTTCTGGAGAGTAGATAGTTGTTCCCTGGGGGGGGGGATAGGGAGGTTTAGACAGTCGGAACGCAGCGCTGTCAAACATTGCTGTAATTTTGTGTGTCAATGTTCATTTGACCAAAACCCCCTCTCACTAGTCTACGGTTTTTACTTTCTCCTAACCCAGCAACAGCAATAAATAAGTGCCAATTTTTATTTTGTTTTTTTGATTCTCGTTTTTTTTTACAACCCCAAAAAAGTTACAAGTATACTGGCATATCACCTATAAAAATCAGATCAATCGAAGTTGCTTATGAGGTAAAACGTGAATTTCGGAAAGCACCTTGTTTTAAAACTTAGTCTTTCTATTTTCAGTTAAGTTCAATGAATTCCCATAAAACTATAAAATTTAAATTTCTAAGAAATTTTTATTACCAACATTTCTTCAAACAAATTTTGGTCAACATTCTCTCCAAAATTTACGTGTGTTTTATTGTAAGCGATTTTGCTCGAACATTTCTTTGAACATTTTGCTCAAGAGGCTCGTGTAAATGTCGGCATTTCAACATCAAAGGAAAGTTTGTCTGTGTAAATGCGCCTTAATATGTGGTCTAAAACGAAGGGAACATGTCTCGGACTCGGTAAAACCGCTTGGATGGTTAAATATGGAACAACGAAGATTTCTGCACTCTTCAACATTTTTTCATAAAGTATTGAAAACTAAGGAACCCAAATATTTGTATAAAAAATTATATTCAGGAACTTAATACATAATAAAAATACGCGCATAAAAAACCAAATTTTGATTCCACAGCACAAAACTAAATTTTTTAAAGGGAGCTTTACTTGTTGTGTACCTAAAATGTATAACAAAATACCTGATAATATAAAACATCCTAATATTTTAACATTTAAAAAAAAACTTAAAAAGCACCTTTTAAATTGAAATTTCTAATCCAGACTAATACAATAATTGCTATGTTTTCATGGGTATTGAGTTCGTTTTCAAAACTCATTGTATCTTTTTCTTTTATATAGCGTGTTCTTTATCCAGAGCAAGAGCACGCTATATAAAAGAAAAGGATACAATGAGTTTTGAAAACGAACTCAATACTCATGAAAACATAGCAAATAAAGCAATGTAAGTAAAGGTACCAAACTCATACGTCTGTACAATGCAAAATTTAATTAAAACTTTTTATAGGCAGGTATATAAATTATCTATGCTGTTGAGAATGTTATTTTAGTTATTTATTTTTATTATTTATTTATTTTGTATTGTTTTCGTTTTATAGGTTTATTTTTTTGTTAATCAATTAGGTTTATTCAAGTTTTATGTTAATTTTTTGTTCTTTCAAACAGGGTAAAAAAGTTGTGAATAATTTGATGGTATTTTATTTTACTTCGTAGTAATAATAGAGATTTAGTTTATTTACAGGTTAAGTGGAAGAGCGCCGCTTTTTTATTGTTTTTTAATAAAAAAGTGCGAAATTTACCTTTTGTTGCCAAATAATGTTTATTTTTTATTTATATAGTAGGTGTGAAATCATTTGTATCTAATTATTTTTGCAACAATGAAATCATTAATAATAATAATAATAATAATAATAATAATATTTTTCAGTGTCAGAAATGACGTTGTGTAAAAATCCAAAAATGTGGACATTTTTAAAAGGTTGCAATTCCCCCCCCCCCCATGAAACTTTTTTTCTGTGTGCCACTGGCTCCAAAAATATATTTTGTTGGAGAGTTGCGAAATAAAGGCGTTAAAAGTAATTAAATTAAGTTACTTTTACTAAAAAATTTTAATAAATGTCAAATTTGATGTTGTATTTTTAATATCTAATGTATTATCTTTTTGAATGCTTGAATTAATTAAAATCGGTTTGGTCCCTGTCAAATTATACCCAAAGTAAATATTTACTTAATTTAAAAAATACCTAGCATTGTTAATTCTTTACCGATTTTCGCAAGTGATACATTTTTGTGTTTGGGAAAAATGCATCTTTTATAGTTTGTAGTTGAAAAATTCCTATTTTTTAAAGCTGTTCACCATCTTGAATTTTAAAGAAATGTCATTTTTGACACCTATTCTGAAAATTATGAAGAATATTCTTTCCAGCGATGTAATTATTTTTTGCATCGGACTATTTGTTTTAACGTTCTAGACAATTCAAAGTCTCATTTTTTGTGGTCCACCTTATATATATTCGAGATCTGGTGCTATCGTAGAATACTCATGATATCTTGGATGGACAGAGTATGTAACGTGGATCTTTTGTTTAGATTGAATCAGGATCTTGAAGTTTTATTTACTATCAGAAGACGTAAACCTAAATATTTTGGCTATATTTTGATAAATGACATATATTAGCTCCTAAAATTAATAATATAATAATTGAAGGCTGAAAAAAAAGAGGTGCGGGTCGTAGATGAATGGTGGCTTAAGTAATATGCTATGGTATTAGTAGTAGTAGTAGTAGTAGTAGTAGTAGTAGTAGTAGTAGTAGTAGTAGTAGTAGTAGTAGTAGTAGTAGTAGTAGTAGTAGTAGTAGTAGTAGTAGTAGTAGTAGTAGTAGTAGTAGTAGTAGTAGTAGTAGTAGTAGTGCCATACCCCGTTGTGTACCCCTATCCTCCTATTTCCGCTACGCAGGCTGCGACTCTCTAGACTTCATATCTTCTTTACGAAGTTCAGTATGTCCGCCCATCGAAGCAAGTGCAGCTTTTCCTCCTCTATCCTGGGGCAATCCCACTTCAGCTGCCTTAATCTGGCTTGTGCGTCACAATCTCCTATCAGGTGCCGGACCGATTCGTCTTCCAACCCGCAGGCTAGACGTTCCCTGGTATCCGCTCATGGCCCGGGACCCACAACAGTGTCACCCTTTCGTCCTAAGACATCAATGTCTGTAGTGCATCAGCGCACTCTTTCACTAGATTGGTGACTATTCTGGGTAAACTTAAAGCCTTGAGAGTACCTTGGCGTCAGAACATATGCATATGTCCCTTCTGCCATTTTTAACCTCCGAGTTCCGGTATGGTTGCTGTCATTATGATGGCGTATAAATCTGCTTGGAAGACCGTAGCGTATTCGCCGAGTGGGTGATGCTCCCGAACTTCCAGGTCTTCCACATATTTAGAGCCATCCGTGTAGCAGGCTGTCGCCTCTCTATTTAATTCCGTTTGGAATTCATCCCTCTGTCATATTTCCCGCCCTGGTAATGTGACCTTGTACTTTTTGTCGAATCTCCATGCCATGGTTTTCAGCCTGTTATCACTGGTATCTTTAGGAGAGGCATCACTTTTGTCAACAGCTCTTCGATTGCTATCAGATGACCCACTCTTTCCGCTTTCCCTTCCAGAGTTCCTGGTCCCTCAATCGTAGATATGGTATCGTTTTAGTACTACAGCATTTCTCAGAGAGGCAGTAGATAAGGTTTAAATCGCGCTGATGATATAGCCAATATTCTAAGAAAGCATCGCACTTAAAAACAAGAAGTTTGTGTAGACAATAGGAACATGTAAAAGAAGAGTACCTACTAGACTACTTGTTTGAAAGATTGTTTCTAATTCACCCTAAGAAACTTAAAACTCAATGAGTGTTAATGCTTTTGATAATCCAGCGAAATCGACGCACATTGCCCTTAAGACATACTTAGGTTGTAACACAACTCTTTTAACTTTAATAAAACTGTTCAATCAAGGCCACAACATTTTAATAACGGTGCTGTTTATTTTTATTAAAGATACTATATTCATATTTTGACAATTATTACTACATAAAATGCAAATTTATGCAAAACCAAGTTTGCTTTTACTTCTCTTAATTGTTTATGTATCTTTTCAGCAAATTATAAAACAAGCAACCTGAAAAGTTTACAATAATTTTTAAAGAAATAAAAATTAAAAAGCATGATGGAGTAACATATTACCATATTGAAGAAAATAATAACAGTTTTAGTATTAATAGTATTGCTCTAGTAGAAGAAGATATATAATTTTTTCTGCGAAAATGCTAAATGCCAAAGTACAAATTATAAAACAAGTAAGCTGAAAAGCTTACAATAACATTTTAACAAATAAAAATGACATGATGGAGAAACATAATGATAATAATAAAGAAAATAATAATAGTTTTGATATTGGTATTATGTTTTTAGTAGGAAAAAAGCTAATTTTTATTAAAAAATGCTAAAGATTTATTAAAGACAGAGTGTAATATAATCTTTAAAATAAAGGTAATACTTTAATATTTACAATGTCTACATACCAATAAAATAATAAAAGTTTATTTTTTTGATATCCACAATTTAATTGTTTTTATTATCATTATTAAATATTTAATTGTGGGCTTTTTAAACCCGTGTATGATTTTCATTTGGTAAAATGAATTTATTAGCAATTACCTAAGTAAAAGTAAAACCGTAATGGAACATCAAAATAAAAGGTATAAGTATATGTTATATAATTTTGATTGAAATATAAAATCAATTCCAATTTGTTTTATTTCTCTCAATGACACTAAGAATAGGTTTCCATGAGCCTTATATCTTCTATATAGCTTCCGCACCCGTTGCTTGGCAACTATTCATTCATCTCTCCAAAACAAATAATTGCTTAATTTAATCTTGATTATTTTTTAAAAATCATCATCAAAAATGTTTCAGAATTTCAGTGTGTAATATTCAAAATTAAAATCATCAAATTTAAAACCAACTTGAATACTTAATCTGAAAAATATTAAGATATTTTAGATCTTTCTACTTATGGACAATCCGAAATATTAGTAAAATTAACTATTGTTGCAATATAGTAGCTATTCATTCATTCATCAAAATTCTTCGCGCTTACCAGTTGGAGATCCCGGATGAGCATCTTCCTTTTCCCTACATTTATTAGCTTTCGCTCTTCCATGTCTTGCCATAATTGCGGCAATACTAAAGTCTGTTCCACCCGGCCTCATTGTATAGTTATCTTCCATAATCACCGGTAAAGTACATAGCACATATTTATTTTGATTTAGTTTAGTTCATAGAATATCACAGATATTGATGTACAAGGTAGGTATAGATCACAGGTATGACAGGGTCTAAAACAACTCACGAAAGAATAACCAGCGGCGGCATGTCGTACAAAACAAAATCGCGCTTGTTCGCGGGCGCCGGGCGTCAAGTTTTCTCATTAATCGCAGAAGCCACTGTTTTGACAGAAGGAATATTTCAAGGAGATCGGAGTAGGCTTTAAAGTTAACAAGTTCTCTTTCAGATTGGTTGCTCCCACTAGCGAGAAAGGCGGGCCGGGTCTAACGTAATTATTGATACCCGCGTCGTTCGCGGGGTCCGAGTACAGTAGCGTCGTCGTGGGGTTCGATTCGACTGACCACCGTCTCGACGTCGTTATCAGAAGAACGTGTTGCCATTTTTCGGTCGATGACAACACGTTAAACTTTTGTTTTTCCCCCTTCCGTCCGTCACCTGGGCGGATAGCGCCTTTTCTTTCCGATTCAAAGAGCGTCGAGAGGTTTGCCGGGACTGTAGCCTGCCCAGAGGCCGGGTCCCCGTCAGGCTACGCCCCGATCGAGTCGCATACGGTGGCAATGATTTGCCTCTCTCCGACGCTTTACCTGTTTGCGAGCTGTTGATTCTTTTCTTTTTTCTCTGCGGCATGATAATTGTCCTGGGTGGCCCTATTCGCCCGATTATAAGCGTTAGATTCGCAAGCTGCTTTTGCGTCAATATGCAAAGCCCGGTTTACCACCGAGTGTGCGAATTATATCGAGAAAATGGCTGTCATAAGTTTAGATTATACGCTCTTGTCAGATTAATCTGAAGGAGCGTTTTACAGAATTCGATACATTATTCATTTTTTTAATTTATTTCATTCACTGATGTAAAAGTCGCAGAAACTAAAATTTAAAAAACAAACGTCAAAACTAATAACACTTTATAATACCTATGTTAAAATTATTAAAAAAGGTGTCCATGGTTTTTTATGTTATTAGTTTTTGATAATTTAACCTTTTTTTCGTAATAATATTGGGTCGAGTATCTACGTCTTGAAATTTGTAAAAAAAAGTTTTGATCGAGATAATATCGAAGATTATACCGTACTAAAGCAATTTGCAATAAGTTTACGTTTTGTTAGCTCTAGGTCTTAGGAAGTCAAATAAAGCATCAAGTTAGATTCGCAAACTGCTTTTGGGTCAATGTGCAAAGTCGGGTTTGCCACCGACCAACGAGTGTGCAAATTATATCGAGAAAATGGCTGTCCTAAATAAGCTTGATTATACGCTCTTTTCCGTCAAATTAATCTGAAGAAGCGTTTTACAGAATTCAATACTTACATTAAAGTTCCTCATGTTTGTAATTTATTTAGTTCTGATTTAAAAATCGGAAAAACATATTTAGCGAACAAAATAAAGTTAAAACATCGGCAGGCATCCCCCAAGGATCGATATTAGAGCCCCCACTCTGGAATATATACTATGACCCCATATATAATTAGACGTGGGCATAGTTTAGGATACGCGGATGATCTAATGGTAATAGTCAGGGCTGACACAGCAATATACATCTTATGCAAAGAGCAAAGGAGGCAACAAGACTTATTAACGAATGGATGACAAACAACCACCTTAGCACCAGAAAAAACCGAAACCGTTACACTAAGCGAAAAAAGAGAATGGCACAACAGTGAGTTCCGACTAAATGGAGTCTTTATAAAACCGCAAAAGAGTGTACGATATCTTGGTATCCACATCGGTGAAACCAGAAATTCGGAAAGCAAATAGAATAAACCACTAAAAAAGGCAACTAAAAGACTCGCTGAACTACAAAGACCTATACCCAACATAAACAAGCTCAGTACGAGCAAGAGGAAGTGAGGAATCTATTCAGGTTATAACATGAACCCCGCCCACAGACCTAATTCTCGAAGAAATTATATGATATGAAGATAAAAATGCCGACATTGAAGAAAACAAAGAAACTGCAAAAGAGAAAACACTGGAATCCTGGCGAGCAACATGGGACCGAAAATAATTATTCCCAACATTAAAACATGGAAAGACTGCAAACACAAAGAAATGGATTACTATATGACACAACCTCTAACGGGAAATGCCTCTTTTAGTACTGTACTGTACTGTCAAAGAATAGATGACGCAGAGCATACGTTAATTTACTGTCCAAGATTTGAGAACTACCTCGAAAAAACAAGACACGATCTACAGATAGAGAATATGACCATAGAGAAACTCTTCAAAGAAATGATACAACACGAAGATAAATGGAACCAGGGACATGATATAAAAAATAGTTTAGTCCGTGGGCACATTCGGCAGACCACCAAAGGCCGGTATCTATGAAGATTTCTCGTCGCTATATAAAAAAAGTTGCGTACGCAAAAATTGTTCCTGGGTGGAAGGGCTTGAGTAACAAAATAGTTTTAGAAAACCATTTTATTCTTAATTTTTGGGGAAATATTTGCTCTTTGTGACTGAATATTTATAGCTTTTAGCTCTGAGGGGGGGGGGGTCGGACCCTTAAACAGCGTACGCCGGTGTAATATCTTTTCCATCTGTTGTTGATGACATGAAAGAGTATTTCAAAGTTGGAAATAATTCTACTATAGTTATGCCTAATAGGATTTCCGTTATTTCAGAAATTTACAAAAAAGTTTCTACTGTTATGTCATAAATGACCCAGGAAAAAATTTACATCTTTAGAATGTTCTTTGGTGCCGACTTAGAGTTTTACAAAGGATTTGGTTATTTCGAATGAACTATCTTAGTGAATGGAAACACATAAACACAAGAATACTGAGTTGGAAATCCACACTATGGCATCAGGCTTTACTTATTTATATCTTTTTCCATCATTTTTTAAAAAGTCTGTAAATTTTTAAACTATATCAGGATATGACAAAATTATTTCTTATAAAAATTTTATTTAGCTTTGGTTGACTTGAATCATTACACATAAAACGTAGGAATTTATGAGTGCTGATTCAGAAAATAGCTTATTGCAAAACTAGCTTCTCTACTCCCCTTACAATTCGATAAAACTTTGGGATCTCAGATTGCCATTATTGGTTTTGTAAATACAGGGTCAGCCGTGCCTCAAAGTTCACATCTCTGCGTATGGAAAAAAGATTGCCAAATGCAATGACGTCATCATTTTTGTAAAAAATCTAATTCTAGATTATTTTGTTTGGTTGGCAATGAAAAATAATTTTCCTTAGAAAACGTAATTTTCACCCGTGTGCAGAAATTTTTCCGCACATGTGTGAAAAAGTGTAGGTACGATGACGTTAACTAACACCATACTTTTCCGCCCTTGTGTTGCAAAGTACTTTTCCACACATGTGCGGAAAGGAAGTTTCATTTGATTTGTGCAAAAAAGAACCAATTTTACAAAAATTAGTGCAATTCATCAGTGTTTGTAGGAAAAATAGCGTACACAACTCGATAGAAAGTAACTTTCTCACACTCGCGTGTTGTTTCACTCGCCTAGCGCCTCGTTCACCACATTTGAACGAAATTTATCACTTTCTTCTCTTATTATGTACACTGAAAAAAATATAGTACATACATACAATTTTTTTTAGGAAACGGTGCCTTTTTTGCTTCAGTGTGGGTAATATACTAATACCACATACTACTAATATTATATGACACTGTGCTAATACCTATAATTCTCTGAGATTAAAAAAAAATTATATTTGCTTGCGACCCAAACCTTGTTTCTTGTTTGCCTTTTATTTTTTCTTCCATTATAAATTTTTATTGTTCTTATTTGACATGCCTCAGAATGTGGCCATAATAATCAAGTTTACGTTTTTTGATGACGAACAAAACTTCAAGATCCTTACCTACATATTTTGAGCAGAAAATTCGCGTTACGAATTCTACCCATCCAAAAAATTCTGGCCACAACTCAATGTCTTCAAATTTTTGGACATAGCAATCATGACATGCACCAATTAGTGTCCTCACCTCTAAACCGTAGCACATGCATTTGGAGAGTGAGTACTAAGTATTGAAATGTTAAAGCTACGTTAAGCTCAAAAATTTGTGATGTTTATTTATTTCTACTATTATTATATTTTGTTGGTTATATCATTTCAAATTCCACGTAACCTGGGCGCCCAGTATTGCCAATTTTAGAGCATTAGGGTGTGAGTTCAGATTTGGTAAAATTCAAAATAAATAAGGCGCCATCTTGCCAGAGAAGCAAGCAAAGAAAGTCTCAAGTCTATTTTAAGTAGCTTTAAATAATGAATTAGTTCTCTGTTTTGTTTTGGCCTTCTATAAAATAAAGCAAGGTAGTTAAATGATATATTATAATTTATTTTAAAAATGAAATCTTTGATATAATTCACAAGCCTTTAAACTTTACACAGGGTTTTAAAATAAGTAACAAAGGTTATAACATACCTACTTTTTTAAATGGGCAAAAGTTACAAATATTCACACAAGGAACTAACATGGAATAAAGTTTGACATATGCCAAAAGTAAAAATTAGAAATATTCACACAAGGAAACTAACAGGGAATTAAGTTGACTTATACCGAAAGTAAGAGAAAGCTCGGCAAGTAAGACTTAAAAATTTACATAAATCATTACACAAGTAACCTTTAGGTATAGTAATGCTTACTGTATTCTCGCCCTAGGGAATTTCTAATAAGGAATTAAAATCTAAGCTTATTCGCATAGCGCCATAAATATCTTAATCGTAATTTGCATACAAAAAAATAGCTAAAACTAAGTCGCAAAGGAAGCAAAATATAATACAACGCCACCAAGCAAATACTTAACTTTTAAAATAAGGCCACACGGCACAACCTACCAATAACCATTACTAATACGTATACCAAAATATGTAACATGATATATTGCCCATAAATGAGTCTACAAACCCTTAGATCTGAAATCGGCAAAAGCCTCAGCATAAATGAGTCTATAAAAATATGATCCGTAGATCTGAAATCGGCAAAAGCCTACAGTATAAATAAGTCTATAAAAAATGATCCTCAGATCTTATGTTCGGCAAAAGCCTACTTCTATAGGGTTATTTGTGTTTTAAAAGCCACAAGAAAACCACCTCCCCCCTTAAAATAACCTCGATAGTATATAACCCCCCATTACCCATAAAAAATACATAAAAAATGTGGCAAAAAAACCCAAAAAAAAAAGTGAAAACTGCATAAAACGAATGGTGAAAGCCTCAAAAAAGGTACTTAGCTTTGATTCTACAGCGACCAGCACGTCTGCTCCACGGGCAAGGTTTTGTACAGCTTCCAAACGTCAGGGACCAGCAGCACACGCCAAGCAAAGGTCTACCCACATAAAGGTACGAAGTCTGACAAAAGATCTCAAAGAATTGGCCTCACTGGAACAAAGCTAGGCAACACCGTTCTCAACTAAAAAGCCAGTTAACTCATTTTCGTTTTTGTATCCTTTTGCCTATGATCGGCGCCATATTGACACCAAACTGACAGAAAATCCATGTTTTACTTGTCAATTTGGTTATAAAAATGGCAGCCACAATAGGCTAAAGAGCACTGAAGCGGTAGGAGTTAACAGGCTTTTTAGTTGAGTACGGTGTTGAGCTAGGTAGGTATGGGACATGACGTCATGAAAAGGATGGTGTCTTTCCACTTCACCAATAAAGTCTTCCCAAGGAAAATCCGTCTCCGCAATTAAAAGCCTGAATGGGAGAAAAACCCATTGTAAAAAAGAGTGCAAGAAAATACACAGAAGTGACTTGAAAATGATAGATAAAAGATGCAAAAAAACGTGTTTAACAAAATGTTGGAAACATACCTGGTGTTCGGCTTTTTTCAAACAGTTCTCCACGCCATCGTTAACCACTATAATTAAATAGCAGCAAACTCAACAAACTGAAGATCACAAAGGTAACTTTGTTTCACTATTTCCGCATAATGCGCAGTTCCAAAGAACTTTTCTAGATTGTTAACATGGCGGTGGAGGTCCGTAGGAATGTACGTCCTTTCCATCTGTAGGATGGAAAGGACGTCTTGCCATGCAATGTTACTTTGAACGCTAGATTTCTGGTACTTACGCCAAGATTTTGTTTAAATTAAAAGAAGAATTGCATGGTTTTTCATGCGGAATATCATGACAATAACAAGAAAGTGAGATTAAAACGATGAATCAAAACCAAGGCAAAACGAGATGAAATTAGGAGGTTCTGCATTACAGCGATGCACAGATATTCGTCGTAAAAGAGAGAGAAAAGTTTCGGTTAGATCTAATTCGAGCGAGATATTAGGCAGTTTTTTTAATTTCGTTCCCAAGGTCTTACGTTAAACTTGTAACGATCAATATGAACGTTACAGTATTACGATCACGACTACACACAACAGTGATTTTGATTTTGATGAAAGATGCTTTGAGCTGTTCTGTTCGATTCTTGCACGTTATCCCAGTTCTCAGTCGGCAACTGTATTTATATGAATCAATGCGTACGACTGGTTGGCAATACGTCTAATGTTTATTTCTTTGGCCACAACCATCTATTATATGTTTTCCCAACGTTTAAGTTAAGCCGAAGTTGCAAGCTTTCGACAGCTCCACCAAAAAGTGTCGGGGGGGGGCGACAATATTTTTTTTTAGAAATCGAATGTGCTAGGTACTTATATAAAGATATATATATATATATATATATATATATATATAAGTTGTGCCGAAAAGAAACGTACTTTTTTAAGCCAATGCTTCAAAATTTATAAGGCCAGTGTCAAACTTGACATTTCATAAAAATTCACGATGACCTATTTGAAAAATAGGAATTTTGAACCTCCCTAGATATTTTTTGTGTGCGACTGAAATAAATCTGAAACATAGTTTACGAAGCCACATTCTTTCGAAGCACATCGATGTAACACTT
Organism: Oxystoma pomonae; assembly: GCA_963921995.1. Taxonomy (NCBI): domain Eukaryota; kingdom Metazoa; phylum Arthropoda; class Insecta; order Coleoptera; family Brentidae; genus Oxystoma; species Oxystoma pomonae. Next base: position 69,515,606 of record OY998166.1, on the reverse strand, counting down.
TAAAAATTCAGATAAGAAATAAGGAAGTTTTCAATTTTTAAATAGACCTGCAAAATCAAGCTTATTAAGAAAAAATTTACTTGTTTAAATATCAATAACTTTTTCAAAAATTAATCGATGTTAATAATTTTAAACTTTTTAGAAGGCACAGGCCCCAAAATTTATAGAAACTGTGTCAAAAATGACATTTGTTAAAAATTCAAGATGACAGACTTATTTCAAAACAGGCATTTTTGACCCCCCTAGGAAAAACTTTTTCTGCATCACTATATTCAATCTCAAACAAATTACAAAGCGACATCCTTGCCAAGCACAAGAAAAGCGATGAAGCAATTTTTTTCTTAATAAGAATGCAAACTCTGGTCTATATAAAGATTTAAAACTTCCTTATTTCTTGTACGAATTTTTTAAATGCTACATTAATGTGCTTCAAGAGGATGTGGCATTGTATCCGATGTTTGAGATTGAATACAGTGTCGTAGAAAAAGTTTTTTCTGGGGGGTGAAATATTCCTATTTTTTGAATCGTTCCGCCATCTTGGATTTTTAGTAAATGTCAGTTTTACCAACAGTTCTATAAATTTTGAAGCTTGTGCCTTTTAAAAAATTTAAACTTATTAAAACCGATCAATTTAAACTTCCTTATTTCTTCTCCGAATTTTTAAAACGTTACATCGATGTGTTTCGAAAGAATGTGACTTCGTAACAGATGTTTCAGATTAATTACAGTGTCGCACACAAAAAAATATCTAGGGGGGTTAAAAATGCCTATTTTTCAAATAGGTTCGCCATCTTGGATTTTTAGAAAATGTCAAATTTGACATTGGTCCTATAAATTTTCAAGGCTTGGCTTTCTAAAAAGCTAAATATTATTAAAAAGTTTAATCATTTAAGAAAGTGCGTTTTTTTTGGCACACCCTATATTTAAATTTTTTACCTAAATTTAGGCAGTAATTTGTTTTTGTTGTTGCATTATATTTGCTACTGAAAATAGCGCCGCAGGCGAAAATTTAAAGGAGTATTATTGTTACTTTATTATTTTAAAATTGTAACCTAGAAATGCGCGCCAGACGAATTTTTTTTTAAAATATTATAAACCTTATAGTGTTTGGGCTACGTGGGAAAATGCGGAGTTTTGTGATAAAAGCAACAAACTTTGCACAGTTGTTCTTTAGACCAAAACAGCAGCTCTTCTCCCAAAACCTGTGCAGGCGCGGTGGGGAGGGGGGGCAAAACTGGAGGGGTTTATATTTTCTTAAATTTTAATTTGTTGTATATAATCATGATTGATATCAATTTATGGGTTTTCGATAATGGCCAAACCGAAAATTACCACCTACGTTTGTTTTAAGTCGCCCCTAAGGGGTTAAGGGGGTGTTAAAGCTCCTATTTGGGCATTTTAATTATAAAAGTGTAGGATTTAAAAAAAAAATTAAAACTTGCGTAGAATTGTTAATAATTTTAATATTTTAATTTATATCACTTAATTTTGAAACAAAAATCTGCATCCTGTTGGGTAGGTAGATAGGGAGGGGTAAAAATTGAAGAAGCATTAAAAAATAGTTTGCTGCATATTATCGTCATGGGTATTGATTTACAGGTTTTCGAGGATGACCAAACCGAAAATACCCACCTTCATTCTTTAAGGTTTCCTTAAGGGATGGTGAGGGGGTAAAAGCTCCAATTTGGGCATTTCAATAAAAAAAGTGTAAGATTTTAGTAAAAATTTGCATAGTATTGTTAATAATTTTAATATTTTAACTTATATCACTCAATTTTTTACCATCAATCAAATATTTCCCTCCTGTTGGGAGGTGGAAAAGTAGAGGCGTAAAAATTAAAGAAACATTTATTTAAAAAAAAAATATTTTGCTGGATAATATCGACATGGAAATTTATTTACAGCAAATTTTAAAAAGTTTGGAGACTACTTTAATAGTCAATTAAAGCCTTATATTCTAAAACTTAGCTCAAGTCTACAAGTTAAAAGCGTCGATTTTGTTTGGGATCTTTACGACTCCAATAGCCTAAAGGAGGCAACAAGAGACAGCAGGAGATTCGAAATCCGACATCAGAATTTTTCGACAAAAGGTAAATATTTTTTTCTTGGTATGTTCATTATTTTTACTATAACTCTTACTTATTTAGAAACTTTGCTTACAAATATCCTACCTAGTGATCGGGCAGATTATTTCCGAAACCATAGTTGCAAGTTGTAACCAATATTGAAAACATTATGACGTCTAAAGATAAAAATTTAACGGACCTAAACCAAATGGACTGCACAAATTTAAGGTCGTATTTTCTGTTCCTACCCGTTGCTCTGATACAGACGTTTTGATTTTGGCAGTGTCATTTTATTACAAATTAAATAAGTCGTGTCATTCCAGCACATTTAATTGCTCTTGCTCTAAAAAAAGAGAGATCCGAGATGCTAAGAGGATTTCATGCATTCTCTGGCTGTGATATGACCTCTTTTTTCCTGGGAAAGGCAAACGGACGTGTTGGCAGGTATGGACTGAGGAATACACTAAAGCATTTGCTACAATTTATTAACATTCTATGCAGATTGGCGAAATGTCTAAAAAGTCTGAAAAAATGTGTTGTCATGCTATATGGGGTTCAGAAAATGGACAGTGTCAATGAGCAAGAAAACATTTATTTATGTCTCAAAGCAAGCCGTTGAGTTTATTGTCATCAGCTGAAGCTGCCATTCAACAGCATGCATTAAGGGCGGCATGTAACGCAGGCAGATACCTTAAAATGAATGAAGGTTGTTATTTTCGGTTTGGGCATCCTCGAAAACCTGTAAATCAGTACCCATGTCGATAATATCCAGCAAAATATATTTTTTTAAATAAATGTCTCTTTAATTTTTACGCCCCTCCCTTTCCACCTGTCCAACAGGATGGAAATCTTTGGTAAAAAATTGAGTGATATGAGTTAAAATATTCAAATTACTAACAATACTATGCAAATTTTTACTAAAATCTTACAGTTTTTTTTATTAAAATGCCCAAATTGGAGCTTTTATCCCCTCAACATCCCTTAAGGAAACCTTAAAATGAATGAAGGCGGTTATTTTTGGTTTGGTCATCCTCGAAAACCTGTAAATCAATACCCATGTCGATAATATCCAGCAAACTATTTTTTTTTTAAATATGTGCTCCTTTAATTTTTACCACTTTTCCACCTACCTAACAGGATGAAAATAAAATTTAAGAAAATATAAACCCCTCCAGTTTTTACCGCCCAGTCACACTGCGCCTTCACAGGTTTTGGAAGAAGAGTTGCGGGTCAAATCAATTGTTTTGGCCCAAAGAACCACTGTGCAAAGTTGGTTGCTTTTATCACAAAACGCCGCTTTTTCCCTTTTTACTCATCGTAGCCCATGCACTATTATCTTAAAATTTTCGCTTAAAATAGTGCTTATGTGCAACCTCCTATATAGAGGAAATTTCTTTGTTTTGAGGGAAAAAACAGATTTTCTTCTGTGGGATAAGAATAAGTTAACTTCAAAAAAAATCTTTAGCGTAAAAAACGATATGCCTATTTTGAAAGTAGATAACAAATATAGTTTTAGATAACCCTATACACCATCAAACATTTTCTTTTGGTCGCTAAACCCAGATAGACTCGTCCCACTCATATAAAAGGGATTTTCCCCAATTGGATGACCGCACAAGACGTTTAGGAACATACGTGACTCGGTTAAATATTTCAGAAACCCTTGATAACATTTTGGACACAGACTATGGAAGGGTAATGATGCTGTGAGTTGATTTTATTGTCCATATTCAGTGGCGTAAACATAACACAAATGACAAAATAATATTTTTTTTACTAAACTAAATTAGGGCAGAACTGTGTATTTCGGGACACGGTGTACCTTGGAAAAGCTCTCTAAAACGCCAGGGCGTTGTGTTTTTGCTCTCATCGCAGGTCATGTTTATGTAGGGTGGGCCACAAAAAATGAGAGCTAATGGTTCGACTTAAAAAAAATACACGACTGGAAAAAACATATTTCATATTCTGTGCGCCACTGCCTTAAAAACTATTTTTTTCTTGAAAGCTTCATCCAATACAAACATAAAAATATGTCACTCATAACAATCGGTGGTGAAATAAAAACGTTAAAAATAATTAAATTAGGTCCTATTTTTAAAACAATTGTGTTTTTCACGTATTAGCCAATGTATTTTGCAAAGACACGAGTGGTCTTTGTGCGGAACAAGTTTTGACACGCTGCAGGCTTCGTGATCCATCGCCAATCCACGACCGGTTCCGATTTTATTGAATCTCACCAGGTGGATCCAGGCAAGAGCTCTCCGTGTAGAGTTAACGCTATACAGGGAACTAACTAAAACAACTACTCCGAGGGCAAATACCCCTACCGGCATTGAATTACAAAAATAGTTCAAAGCTTTCATTAAAACAATTGTGTTTTTCACGTATTAGCTTAGCCAACGTATTTTGCAAAGACACGAGTGGACTTTGTGCGGAACACGTCCTGACACGCTGCAGGCTCCGTGATCCATCATCAATCCACGATCGGTTTCGATTTCATTGAATCTCATCAGGTGGATCCAGGCAAGAGCTCCGTGTAGAGTTAACACTATACAGGGAACTAACTAGAACAACTACTCCGAGGGAAAATACCCCTACCTGCATTGAATTAAAAAGTTAGTTCAAAGCTTTAGTTGGCAAGGAAATTAAAACAGTTTTGTTTTTCACGTATTAGCCAATGTATTTTGCAAAGACACGAGTGGTCTTTGTGCGGAACACGTCCTGACACGCCGCAGGCTCCGTGATCCATCGCCAATCCACGACCGGTTTCGATTTTATTGAATCTCATCAGGTAGATCCAGGCAAGAACTCCGTGTAAAGTTAACACTATACAGAGAACTACCTAAAACAACTACTCCGAGGGCAAAATACCCCTACCGGCATTGAATTACAAAATTAGTTCAAAGCTTTCGTTCGAAAAGAAATTAAAACAACTGTGTTTTTAAAAAAGGGAAGATCAAAAGATCTTGGAAGGAAAGAACGAATATTCAAAATTGGATGAGTGTCCCACAAGGAACACACAAAAGACCAAAGCGAAAAGAGAAACAATTAAACGATGTTTCGCCCGGGGTGACCAGCGTGGGCTCGTCAGTGGATTCACTAGTCACCATCAATCCAGACATCATTTAACACCATCGCACACTTTGACTTCCAACTCCGAATCACTCACAAATATGCATCGTTCCGCATGATAGTTATTATAAGTCACCTGATACGGGTTCGTCCTGGCGTGTTAATCTTTCCAATAGGAATATGCTTCTAAGACAATTAAAACAAGAAGTTAAACTTCCAAATCAGTTACATCAACCGAAAAGAATCTAAATCTAAATCGTTTCGGTTGATGGTACGGTGCTATGACGTCATTAATTGTTTCAATTTTACAAATAAATAAATACAAAACGTGTAATAAATGGCATTCTTAGTATATATTTTTTTTAAATTTTCATCTACGGTGCATTTATGATTGGGCAACAAACCTATACATACCACGGCAACCCACCCCTTCTTGGAATCTAACCCAATCTACTTTTTTACAAAAAAGCCTAAAAAATCAAAATTTTTAAAGAAGGTTCTGTGTTTTTTTTATCAAAACTTTCGCCTGCGACGCTATAACAATTTTGTTTAATTTTATAAGCACTTTTTTTTTTTAATTTGCTTGCACCGCATTTAAGGGTCAATTTTGAAAAATATCTGTAAATGAGACTAAATGAGACTTACTTTTAAAAGTAAGTATTTTGGTTTCGTAGACACTAATTCAGTACCTATTAAACCGCCCCTCTCCCCTCCCTTCAGTTCAAGAGATCAAGCATGCATGGCAATAGACACCTACCTAATTTTTAAAAATTTGCCATAGCTAGATAGTTAATTTTTATTGAATGATAACCCCCCCCCCTCCAGAGTCAATTTCTGGCTACGCCACTGCAAAAGGGGTTCTATCAGTCTTAGTTATTTATTTCATGAATTTTAACATTTTACTTTTTATCTTTTCAACGGTTTTTTTTCAACCGACCGGGAGGCACCTTTTGTACGACTTTTCGTATTTCATTATTAGCCTAAAACTGACTTTAAACTTTAAACCCTACTATAGTTCAGCAGGACCAACATGATCAGTCTGTTATGGATTTGGGTCACACATCAGGAATCTGTGTAGAGTTTGTCGAAACGAGAAAGAAACACCAGTAACCCAACATTTGGTCATCCAAGGGCCTACACAGTAATTAAATGCTTAAATAAAATATGGCGTATGAGCAAAAATTAAAATAAGGAGTATGAAGAGTGAAGAAACAAAAAATACATGAAAAAGTTTTTTTATTAAAACCAGCCATTTTAAGGATTTTAGATTTTAGAATTATTGATTCTGGTTCTGGTTGACATTATTTTGACATAAATTTTCATAGCGGTTCTAAAATAATGACGTCATTTAAGATATTGTGAAGATATCTCTGATTTTACTCAAAAAGAGACTACCTATAATTTTGCAAAATTTTAGGGGTTATGTTTACAACCAAAGGGCCGAACCAGATTTGCGGTCACTCCGTCGTAAATTTAAAGTCGCAAACAGTTGCGACGTCCCCACTACCCCACTTTCGTCGCAGAGCCAAAATTTCGCAAACGTTTGCGCCGCGGGTTCATTTGACCGCAGAGGACATTGCGACGTGGCCACTAGCGTCGCAAACCATTTCGTCGCAGATCCACATCGTCGCAAACAATTGGGTCGCGGATCCTCTCCATCGCATAGGACATTGCGACTTGCCCATTAACGTCGCAGGCAATTTCGTCGCAAATCCACAACGTCGCGTATACATTCCGTCGTATTGGACATTGCGACGATTAGTTAGGTTAGTTTGGTTAGATTAGGTTGGTTAGGTTATGTTAGGTTGGTTATATTAGGTTAATTAGGTTCGGTTGATTAGGTTCTGGAAACTTCTGATAATTTAATACGCTATTTTGCATGCGACGGAATATTTTTGCGATGTTGTTGATTTGCGACGAAATTGTCTGCGACGCTAGTGTGCACGTCGTAATATCCTTTACGACGGAGAGGATCCACTACCCAATTGTTTGCGACGGAGTGGATCTGCGACGAACTGGTTTGCGACCGTAGAGGGGACGTCGCAACTGCTTGCGACTTTAAATTTACGACCAGGACGCTTATTCTTGACCGATCGTGAGGTGCAAAAAGGTGGTGAAAAAAGCTCACCTCATCTCACAGTCGTTCAAGAATAATGCCCCAGTTGTCCGCAAATCGCCGAACCAACCTCCTAGGCTGGTTCTAAAATTTTATAACCGGGTTGCAAGTGTGACGTCATTGTTTTAAAACGAAAGGTTTCGGTTCTAGTTCAACCAGAACCAGGACCAATTGTAAATTTAAAATTCTTTATGTGTTGTGTTTTTACTTAAACGAAAATAACATTGTTGTTTTTCGAAAGGCAGCATTTATAATTTAATTTTATGTTTTAATCAAAAAATTCCAAGCCAGGTATCTAAAATAGCCTCAGATCAGGTTTCCCGATTATTTTAACAAATTCTGTTTGATTAGACGTCAAAGGTATGTCTCAGAAAATTTCATTATTATAAATGTATTAGATTTTTTTAAATTAATGCACTATATAATATATGTAATACATTTTCGTGGTGCTCAAAATATCTTGTGGAATTTATAAACCTCCAACATCTTTGATTTAAAAAAAAAATTCAGTTCATTAGATTTCAGTTGTCGGGCTGTGCATTGCTATATTTAGAGAAATTTTAACAATTTTAACAGGTTGGTTATTGTGCCAACAGTGGCGTTCGTAATAATTAAAAAAAAAAACATTTTCTTCTTTTTCATTTTAGTTTTTTTTTCTTATTTTTTTATTTTTTTTTTAAATTGGATAGCTTATTGGGCAACCTAAAACCACTTAAAAATATCTCCAAAATTTCTTCTTTTTGAAAATGTAAACGTTTTAAAGATTATATTAAAATTAAAAGCAAAAGCTCACTTTGGTTGTGAAAATTTGCATTTTTTAAATTTTTGAATAAACTCGTAATTTTCGCTACAAAATGTCGGAAAAACGCTTTTCTCACACTCATTTCCGTGCGGAAAGTGCCACTTTTCCGCATGCCGTGCGTGAAAAAAAATTTCCGCAGGCCGTGCGCGAAAAAAATTTTTCACGCACGCTGTTGAGCACGCTGTTGCTCAGTGATAAATCAGGAAGACTTGAAGTCGGCGATGGCATTAAGCAACATGAGCAGTAGTACTTTCAATGTTACCGTGATTAATAATTACCATAAAAGTTTGTTAAAGTTTAGTTCTGAATAAAACATAATAGTTTTGACTATTTTTTCATTTGTAGTCTGCTAGGTTTAACTAAAATAATGACAACATATTTTGATATTCGGCACGCTCGTAGGAAAAATGTTGTACTAACGCGCACTTTACCGCACTCATTTGAATGCGGGAACATGTTCAGTGCGGTAAAGTTACTTTACCGGAATAAACTCTAGGTTTTATACTTTTAAGATGTATTCTCTCTTTAAAATTAATATTCTTGAAAAAAAAATTTGTTGATATTTTTCAAATTATTATGTTTTTTAAAGGGTATAAGACGCTAGTAGGTAAAATTTTGTACCTAATACATGCGTAAAGAGCTTTTACGGCCCTTGACCCGCACTTGTTAGGTAAATAACTATTCTCATTTTTTTTTCTTTACATAAAGGACACTTTTCGTTGCTTTTTCTAAACTTCATGTTGACTTAAAGCTATAAAGTCACGCACTAATTTAATATTTTAAACACTAAATATGATGAAAACTTAGACTTTGCGAGACGATCAAACATAAAAAATATGAGAAGGCTGATTTTGATATAACCTACTTATTTTGGTTTTGTTACCTCTTTTATTTGAGTGCGTTCGCCTAGAAACCCGATCGTTCGAAGAGGGCGTAGGGACGTCACGGCCTGAATGCTTGGGCTTTTGCGGTTTGGCTCGAACGGAAAAGGCATTCTTCGGTTGATGTATAAAAAAATTAAGAATTTTACATTTTTTAGAGGAAGGGCAATGCAGAATTTGCTACGTCGCGTCGTTTTAATTAAATTATAAATTTGAGATTTTTTTACCCAACCCCGTCATCCTTCTCCTCCCTCCACCGGCCACTTCGTTACGTACCTGTTGATTGTCAGCAAATATTGGCACATTTATTTTCAAATACATATTGCTTACCAAAATAAATATTACAGTAGTAACCGATATCTATTCACCCCCAGCCCATAATAATGGAGCAAAGTGGGGTGAGATTTATGGTATAACACCATGTAATTATTTCAAAAAATACCTATTCTGAAAAACTTTACAATTTTACATACTAATTTTACAATTTTACATTGTAAATTGTCCTATTCCTAGAAAAAATTACATTGTAAAATGTAATATTCCACTGTACTGTGGTTAAAGTCCAGTGTTTATTCGGTAAAATGGTTTTAACATGACGGAACACGCCTAAGTCGAAACACTCAAATGGTTTTTTTTAAACTGATATACTCATAGTTAATGATATTTAATGGAGGAAGTATAAACACTCGGTGAAAGCGATTTTATTTAAAACTGTCCTTATATAAAAGCGCCTTTAGGTGTCATCCTTAGCATGTGCATGGAATATCTTCAAGAAGAAAGATGATATGCTAAGGATGTTCTAAATTAACATTGGAACATCCTAAGCATGTGCTAAGAATAGATTACGTTCCGCCCTAATTACATGCTATGCAGGTTCTTAAGATGTGCTAATATTCTTATCAGTGTAACTCCTAACATATGGCTTTAAATAAAATAAAAAATATATTTTTGAGCTCCAAAAACCATGTCTTATCACAATACACCCTAAGAAAAAAAAAAGCTTAATCAGAGAATAGCTTGTGCGCTGAAAGAGCCAAATAATGTTTCAATGAGTAATATTTACTTTGCATATGCTAAGGAAATGCTAGAAGCGCATTCTTTTGATGTTTTTTTGCAGTACCAGAATAGCATGTGCGCTATAAGGACCAAATAATGTTTCAATAAGTGTTCTAATAGTAACCTTCTTCAGCGGTATTTCCTTAGCATATGACAAGAAAATACTTAAAAGCTTATTCTTTTGATGTTCTTTTATGGTACCAGAATAGCATGTGCGGTAAACGGACCAAAAAATGTTTCAAAATTGATATATTCTTTGCATGTATTAAAGATGTTCTCAAAAGGACCTGCTCATGGTACACTCATAGCATATGCTATGGATATCCTTGATAGCATATACTTAAATAGTAAAACGGTAAAATATCACTTTCCGCACTTGTTAGGTAAATAAGGTATTAAAACTTTCTTAAATAGAGCAATTTATGCTCTTTATAATGACATACCTTAAATGTGTCAAAAGTAAATAGTTGAAGATATATTTGCAAAATTTCAAAGACATTCGTTAACGCGTTAGAAATATAGAAAATGGGTCCGTGGGGCGCTCAAGAGGGACGCAGACCCATAATATTTTGGTCCACTGTTCCTCATAACAGCTGCAAACAACCCTAGGACTTTCATAAAAGATACACATTTTTCGAGTTTTGGAAAAAACAAACTAAAGGACTATCATACTCGAAGTCAAAAACCGCCCTTAAATATGCAGCTCGGTCAGGAGTCCGATTTTTCCGGTTCTAACCAAACAAAGCTTACGTAATTTCACTAATAGTGCCACACTCACGGTATTCAGTAAGAAAATTTCACACCAAATTTAAATTTTGACTTTTTGCAATTTCCATTTTTAGTCTACCATACCAATATGGTATGGAGGACTTTTCTTAATTTTATCAAAAATGAGTTACTAAGGTCCAAAATACCTGAATCGACGAAAAACATCGGTCTGTGGATCTACTGTCGGTCTGTTGTCTGTCTGTATACACGATAACTTAAGAGCGCCTTAATCGATTTTAACGAAATTTGGTACGAAAATCCCCTATGAACTGACCATGAACTGGTTAACTTTTGATGGAGGGAGGTTGAAGGGGCGAAAATGGGTATAAAATATTGAAAAAAATTGTAACTTTGGAACAAAAGCAAGTAGCGATATACGGTTTTCAGATTTAAGTTTCCTTCCATATGGACTACAAATTTTGTTGTAAGGTCCAAATTCGTGGGAGCTTTAATTTTCGTGTTATTTAAAAAAAGCGTCAAAATATATAATAAAAAAAATCATAACTTTGGAAGTAGAGCATCTTTGAAAACCACAGTTTTCGAGGTATTTTCATTTCCTTTCAACATAATAGTAATTTACCTAACTAGTGCGGAAAGGGCCACTTTTCCGCACACGATTGCTAACGCGTCGCTCGGCCAGCAATTAAGTGCGGAAAAGTCACTTTACGCGCAAGTTAGGTACAATTTTTTTTCTACTCGCTTGACTTAAGTATTAAATTAACTCAATAAAAGGAATTTTGAAAATGATACCCTTTATTTATCGTGACTAAAATGTTTACCTAACAAAAAAAAGAAAATTTTTTAAAATATAGCAATATATTAATTTTTTTATTTTTAGTTGAGTGCGGAAAATTACCATAAAGTTAACTTTTCCGCACGCGAGTAGAAAAAATAATTAATTGTATGGTGGACTATCCGTGCTTTCTAGCACCAATTTTTTTCTTTGACAAGACACCAGCAAAACATAAAATTTTGATTTACTTGGTTTTTCAGTTGTCTTGGTTAATAAGTAAAATCTTAACCTAAAAGGTATTTGAGTTCCGAAACTGTCGGTGTCAGTTTTGTAGCAAAAAGGTTCTGTGGCGCGGCATGAGCTAAATAATTGTTTTGATCAAGAGGATTTCTATTTACTGCAGTAGAAAATACCGTTTTAAGATTTAACATGGTATATTCATTAACTTTACATAAACTCTGAGTTACTACAAGTGGTAGAAAAAGAATACGAAAAATATTTTTTATACCTTCATCAAAAACATGATTTTAGTAACTGTCTGCAGATAACTAATGCATGACTTTTTTGGTTACCGATGCAAAATAGTAGTTTTAACAACTAGTGGCTAAAATAGTGTTTTTTTTACAAGCGTTGGTTTAAATAACGGCCGCAGCGAGGTATTTAAAAACGCGAGTAAAAAAAAAGCACAGTTTAGCCACGTGTTCCAAGAAATCCAAGAAAATCACGAAAATACTTTTAAAAATCTCGAACGAAGAGCACTTCTCGCAACACACCATTTTTACACCATAAATCAAGGCGGCTGGTAAATGAAATAACAATGCTGGTTTCCATGGCGATGTGCTTTTTTATTCGGTTACGTTCATTGTTGCCACATTTTAATCATTGACAGTTTGATATTGTGACGATGTTTTTAAATGATTTTTTCGTAAATACTTGGTGAAAACTGGCGAAAATGGCTTAATTTATGGTAAAAAAAAAACTTTTTTTTCTTGATACCTTCATCAAAAACATGATTTTAGTGACTGTCTGCAGATAACTAAAGCATGGCTTTTTTGGTTACCGATTCAAAAAAACTTTTTTTTTGATCACGGGTGCAAAAAAAGATTTCTGTCCGTTTTTTACCCAAAATTAAAGAGAAATAGCGGAAAATATTAATATTGAAAAAAATTAATTATTCTTGTTTAAAAATTAAGCCAGTTTCCCAAATATAAGTTTATAAACAATTAAGCTCTAATTTTGTTCAAATTCATTTTGCGAAATGTAAACCCGTTTAAATAGAGAAATTTAAAGTAACTTTAAGTAACAAAAATTATTCTTTGATTACGTCAAAAAATTTCCACTTTAATTCTCTGTAGATTACCTACACAATCGAAAAAAAAATTCCTAAGTTATCTAAACAAGCGAAAAAAATTTCAAAAAAATGCATTTTTTTGTCATGGTGATCTGTCAAAAGAACCCATTTAGACTGTTGTGGAAATTTCAATTTATTTTGATGCGATTGATCTCAAAAATGCTTTAAATAGCGGTTTTGGAGCAATAATTGAAAGTGCTAATAAATACCATTCAAAGTTTGTTTGCAAACATTAACAACCCAACCACTCGTCGAGTGATTTGCTAGGTGTAAAACTATTTAAACTGAGTTGATTTCAAAGAAACACCAATCGTAGATTTTCTAAGAATGGAAGGAGCGATCAGCGAGATCGTAAATAAGATGTGCGAGAATCAGGTTAACATCTAATTAAAAGTAACGAAAAACAGATATTGGATGCTGATTAAGAAAATGGTATTTGCTTACTCTATGTATCGGTTTCCAAGTAAATCAGATAGGTAATCTATTTCTGCTATTTTTTGTTAATTAGGTTCCTTCAAAAAGAAACACAAGTCTAAATTGTCATTTGCATTAGCATATATTTAAATAGTATTTATCAAACATATGCCAAAGATGTGCTCAAAAAGACATCCTCAAAAGGAGGTTAAACGCATATGCTATGCATGTAATTGTTCTTTTATTGCTATGTGGGTAGTAATAGGAGGTGTGATTATTTTACGAACTTTGATTTTTTTTGGAAAAATTTAATTTTGAGGCTGGCTGTCAAATCTTGCTAATGCATTTGTCATACAGTGTGTGAACCCCCATTTGCATCGACTTTTTTTATGTCAACTAACTAAAACTTGTTTTCTTTTTTTTCGATCCCGTCGCTAAAGAGATTTTTAGAGGACACCTAAATAAAAGTCGGTGCAAATGGTATAAGTTTTACTTAACGTTTCCTAATTCTAGAAGCAATAACTAATTTGGTAGGAAGTGATATGGAGAATAAGGGGTCCGGCCATTGAGCGTCTTCTTCTCTCTGTACTCTTTCCACTGTTTTTCGGAAAAGTGTCGTAGTACTAACACCATACCGTTATCCAAGATTTTTAAGCCATGATATCTGTCTACGATCCGGACCTCTTCTGCATTCAATTTTGCCTTTTGTTATCAATTTCAAAGTTTATGGTAAATAAAACTTCAAGATCTTTATTTATTCCGAGAAAAACATCCACATTAGTTGCTCTGTCCATCCAAGATATCCTTAGTATTCTACGGTAACACCACATCTTAAATGCCTCTAACTTTTGGCACATGGCCTCAGTCAGTGTCCATGCTTCCATGCCATAATATAAGATGCTAAAAACATAACACCGAAGCACACGAATTCGGAGAGTAGTATTAAGATATCGACTACACAATACTGATTTCTTTTAATAAAATATGATCTGGCCTGTTCAATTCTTGCACGAACTTCTTGCATGTTGTCCCAGTTCTCATTAGGGAGGCAACCCAAGTATTTGCGTCCACGCGTTCTACTTGCTGTGCATTTACTTCTAACATGCCTCTGATATTCTTGTCCTTGGATATGACCATCCATTTTGTTTTTCCAACATTTAAGTTAAGCCCGAATATCAAACTTTTGACTGCAATTTGATCCAACAACTCTTGCAGGCCTTCCAGCGTGTATGCTATTACGACAGTGTCGTCGGCATATCGTAGGTAGTTGATTTTTATGCCGTTTATGGTCAGACCCTCTTCGTAGTTATGTAGATAGTGCATTCTCTATTATTTTATTACTATAGATATTAAATATAGCGTCAGTCGACTAAAACTCTTCCCCTCGGAAAACTCCCTCTTTGATTCCTCTGTAGGCTGGACATATTCGCAACTAACCTACCCTCATCGAAAAGGCGAACTGTTCTCTCTCACTCTGTAGGTTAACCGATTTGGATGAAAATAGTTTCCTCTTTATTAACACTAAAAAGTAAATAAGAGAACTTTATAAGTTAAATTATGTTATTTAATTCTGCTAAAATTTATCAACAATCTACTTAATACAGTACTAAAAATTTTCAAAATCTATCTATTCGTTTTTGAGATATTACACTCCTCCTTTACCATAAACACATTCGACGGGATTTCTTAAAAAATAAAAAAAATATTTTGTAAAAAAACTATTTTTGCATTGGTCCATGCACTGTAAAAGTGAATATCTCAGAAGACATTCAAAACAAGGTATCACTCGACCCACTTTCCCTATTAAAAATATAGGGGTAAAGTTTACCCCTCGAAGGGGGGGGGGCGTGTAACAAAAATTTCAGGATAGAAAAAATGTGTCTCCTTTAAATAAAAAATCGACGTATCCGGGAATTTTTCTAAAATGAGACTCTTGGGTGGGAAGTTTTAAAATGCACACCTTGTATATGTATTGAAACAAAAAATTGCCAATTTTTTCTAAAAATATAAAGAAAACAACAACTTAGTAAGCTCTTTGTCTCTACAAAAAATTACAAATAAAACAACTCGTTTACCATGTAAAGAAAAAAGGCAATCAACTAATATATGTTCACAAAAAATACAAATAAAACCACTTTTTCTTCTTCTAGGATGATTTTCTATTTTAACTAAAGCTATTTCTGTTTACAAGACAACACTTATAAACTGTGGAATAAAAAATTTGCCTCTAAAAAAATACAAGAAAAACAATTCGTTTACCACGTAAAAAAGAAAACATCTGAAAAGGCAATCAACTAATGTATCCGTGCCTTATTTGCCTGAAAATTAGCCTTAAGTATATGTCCCTGGGGTTCGATCAGAGGGCTCTGTAAAAAAAGAAGACGAGCATTATACACGCGGGGCTCGCAAATAATTGAAGTGACGTCCCCAACTACTTAGAGCTCACCTCGATAGGGGGTTGGCCACCAACAACAAGGGGATCAAGTGCTAGCTTAGGTAGGCATAGATATGTTTGTGGAAAATAGAAAAGTGACGTCCCCAACTACTTAGAGCTTGCCTCGATAGGAGATCGGCCATGAACAACTATGAAAAGTAAAAAAGTGCCGTCTCCAACTGCTTAGAGTTCACCTCGATAGGGAATTGACCACCAACAACAAGAGGACCAAGTGCTAGCTTAGGTGGGCATAGGTTTGTTGAAAATAGGGAAGTGACGTCTCGCCTAGATAGGGGATTTGTCACGAAAAACAAGAGAATGAAGTGGTATAGCCTAAACTATAGTTTATCCCCAACTACTTAGAGCTCATTTCGATAGGGGGTTGGCCACGACTAACAAGGGATCAGGTGGGCATGAATATGTCCGGGGAAAATAAAAAAGTGAGGTCCCCAACTATACTTGGAGTTCTCCTTCATAGGGGGGTTGATCACGACGTAGATCACGAACAACAAGAAGATCAAGTGCTAGATTAGGTAGGCATAGATATGTTTGGGGAAAATAGAAAAGTGACGTCCCCAACTACTTAGAGCTCACTAGGAATTATATGGGTTTCGTCACCAACAACAAGGGAATCAGCACCTTAGATGATTTGTGTAAATTATAAATATTTTATTATTATTAGCCCTTCTTTTGTTTTACTTCATTTTACCTCACACAAGTGGTCAATGTAAGACTGAAAATGGTTCTTTTTAGAGCCATCAAGACATTTTTAGTGCTCAAAAGACCAACAAATTTTGGAATAATGTGAAAAATTTCAAGGACGCATCTGTCACTACAATGGCGACCATATAAAAAGGCAAACACTTTATAATGTGTTCAAGTCCCTATTATCTCACTAGAGATATCTTTGCAAAACCCTAAGGACACACACAGTCGAAAGAGGGTTAAATTAGCCATCCCCAGGCGGATGCGATTAACGAACAGATCCGGTGGCAGGATACAAGAAGACTTATGTGTTCGTCCCGGACAATCAGCCTTGCGTTTGAAAGACTGTTCTGTTTTCCTTGCGTCGCGTCGCATGGACAAACGTTTCTATCGATTTTTGGAAATTTATTTATTCTGATATTAGGTTGTAAGTAATCTTCCCAAAATAATTCCTGTCTTTTAAAAATAATTACAAAGAGTATCAAAATAGGAATAGTTCAATAAATATGACCTTAAAAGCACTAGTGACGTATGTAGAAAATGCTCCTGGGGGGTTAGTAACAGAATATCCTTGGATAACTATTTTATTTTTGGGAAAGTTTCGATCTTTAGAAGTCGATACTTAATGGCTCTGGGGTGGAGGGCTTGAGCCCCTAAACCCTTCCCCCTGAGTACACCGATGAAAGCTTAGCTCGTCCGAGAAAGGGTTGGCGAATTATAGTCAACTGCAACACACTTTAGAAAGGATCGTTCGCAATCAGTAAGTCTACATATTTATTAATAACGATGTACAAAAAATGCATTAGATCAGCAAAAACTTACCCTGCCCCTAATTTAAAATTAGATCACAGTTGTAACCAAACCTAAATTTACTTTTAATAAAAATCGTCTGAACCCCTGTCCAAAATTTCCAAACTTTAGGATAACATAGTAGCAATTCAACTTCAAGTCAAATTGAGCAAAATGCTTGAAAACATTATTAAAAAATATGCATTCAAAAGTGTCATTGTCGAGAAAGTTTAGATAACCTACAAAATTCAAAATTTGGCGGATAAGGGACGAAATTCAAAAGACACCAATACGCATCATACTTTGAATTTTAATTATTTAGAGAATAAAAAACAAGCCGGAATTCTAATACCAAAGAATAATTAAAATAATGGGATGGTGCAACTACATAGCAATAATAATAATCGGTCCAAACATTCAGAGGAATTTTCAATGCAAGGGATAGGTAAAACAGCAGAAGAAGTTTAAAAAAAGCGGCAGACAAAGATGTTGACCTTACTTTTTCACTTCATCTATTGCAATTGCATGAAAAATGCGAATCCTTCATAGGGGACACAGTTTGCATTACGTGGTGGGTTCGGGATAAGAGCGGTCTAATTTGGTACTTAAGTCTGGGTTTAATTGTCTAGTGATGCTTGTATATGCTTGTTCCATAGATTATAAAAAAAGCTTTGGATTGAGTAAAACACAAAAAGGGGATCAGCTCCTTAGATGATAGATAGAATCTTTCATCAAAATTGGTCTGCATAATGGAGATCTTTTAAACGTTCTTTAAAGGAGCATTAACTAACTTTCCAAATTCAAGCTCAGTTAACTCCTTTGAGGTTAGTTTTTTAACCCATTTTTTATGGTATTTTTGTTAAAAACGGAAGAAAAAACAAAATTCATAAAATATTATTATGGATTATGTAAACATTATTGAAGATGAGCTGGTGGGGGATGCTGTTGAAGGTGATCTTGAAATATTGGATTTTGTTGATTTTAACTTCCCTCGAAGGCGCAACGAGCGCTGTAATTATTACGAAGAAATCCAATAGGTTTTTTTCGAAGATTCAGGTTGACGAAGGCAACTGTACTTTATCTGTTAGCATAGATTGAGGATCAATTAGAATATCCAGATGACAGGTAGGTTTTACACAGGGGGTTTATAAACTCTATTTCGGCGTTAAAAGTTGGTTTCCAAATTGTTTATAATTGCAATTGTTTTTGTTTATATACATTGGATGCATACCTTTGCCCAACATTTTCCAGGATTAGTAATTATTGGTAGGTATATTAAGATCACATAATGATGAAACTATTTTTGATATAATGATTTTTAGCTAATATTGATCAAAACTAGAATAATGTAGTGTTTATAAACGGGCTTCTCTAACACCTCCCTGAATAAATGAATGATATATCATATAAACTGTGACTGTTTTAGTTGTCAGTCAATTATATCCCTCTACTTATCTACTTTTTTTTATTTTTAGGAGACAGTTGATATAGTCTTTCATATTACCTCATGACACCTTTAGCCAATCCAATTACACTAGGTGAAAAACTGTATAATGCAGCTCTAATTCAAACAATAAATTCAATAGATCTGGAAACGTCGATTTCTAGTTACGGCTTATAGGTTTCGCCTTAAACTGGATACAATTCTGAGAATAATAGTAGCTTCTTCTATGCTTCATAATATTGCCAAAGAAATGAACGAGCCAGAGCCCCCCAGAGCTACTAATACCAGAGGATATAATGTTGTGCAGTATGAAATGATTAGGTATTTCAGTCATTTGAAAACATTTATTACGGACTAAAGAAAATTAAAAAATAAATTTTATTTCCTTTTTTTTAAATTTTTTATTACGATTATTTTTTGGTGGTTTTTTAATACGTAGGTATATCAGTAAAATAAATGTTTTACATTTTCTTTATTTTAATAAAATTTATGTTTTTTTTCTGTACTCAAGGCGATTTTTTATAAACGTAAAGTTTTGAATGAGAACGTTAAACGATTTTATATAAATAATAAAAGTTATAGTAAGGGACGTAACATAAATCATCACTCTGTACCTGTAACGAAAAAAAATAAGTGCTTGCCTACAGACTTCCTACTCAAAATAAAAAAATTAACGCTCAATTGCAAAAGTCCAAAGAGGCCTGAGAGAAAATAACTAGTAACAAAATGTACATAAGTACAACTGTTAAATTTGTACTACTACTAATAGTAAAACCCTGTGAAAAATAGTCAAATTTTTCTTATCTAGCAAAATAACCACTTTCAGTAACAACAAATCTCCTTTAAGATGCAAAATAGTAGTTTTAACAACTAGTGGCTAAAATAATGCTTTTTTTTACAAGAGTTGGTTTAAATAACAAGCGCAGCAAGGTATTTAAAAACGCGAGTAAAAAAAAATACAGTTTAGCCGCGAGTTTTTAACACTATTTTTTTAATGCCTTAATAAAAAAATCCAAGAAAAACAGGAAAATACTTTTAAAAATCTCGAAGGAAGAGAACTTCTCGCAACACGCCATCTTTACACTATAAGTCAAGGCGGCTGGTAAATGAAATAACAATCGTTTCCATAGCGATGTGTCTTTGTACTCGGTGACGTTCATTGTTGGGATATTTTAATCTTTGACAATTTGATATTTTGACGATATTTTTAAATGATTTTTTCGTAAATACTTGGTGAAAACTGTATGGGTGAAAAGAATAATTAGATTTTTTCAATATTACTATTTTCCGCTATTTCTCTTTAATTTTGGGTAAAAACGGACCGAAATCTTTTTTTGCACCCGTGATCACCAAAAAAAGTTTTTATGCATCGGTAACCAAAAAAGCCATGTTTAAGTTATCTGCAGGTATAAAAAAATTATAAGTTACCTATTTTAAAAAACTAACAAAATGCAAAAACGGCAGGTACCTTTCATGTAATATGTAACACATTCAAGAAAGATTGCTTTTGAATTTGAATTGTGAAATGTGACCAAATCCAGTCCCGCAGTCAATTGAATTTATTGCTAGTGTGAAAAAAAATCAACGAGATAGTTTCTTAAGTATCTATTTACTTCTATTTTTATCTCCAGGCTTTTCTTCCGGAGTTGATGTTCTTCGTCAGCATGTAATGATTTTCTTTCCAACTTTTTTGGGGTCATGTCAGCAATCATATTCTTTTTGTCCGCTAGAAAGTCGTATTTCTCTGCTAAGGTACTTGATGCCATGGTTCTAACTACGGTGGCAGATGATATAATAATAATTATATATAATAATAATAATAATCATAATAATAATAATAATAATAATAATAATAATAATAATAATAATAATAATAATAATAATAATAATAATAATAATAATAATAATAATAATAATAATAATAATAATAATAATAATAATAATAATAATAATAATAATAATAATAACAATCACAATAATAATAATAATAATAATAATAATAATAATAATAAAAAAAATAGACAGACATAAGAGTGAAAATAATAAAACACAAATTGAAATTTTAGACTTTCTTAAACAACGCCTCAAAGTCACTGCCAACAGGCTTAAAAGATACTAAGAAGCATACCAGGGAAGAATTGATAATAAAAATTTTGATCAAAGTCAAAGAACCCTCTATAGGAACCTAAACAGCAACAGGACCGATGACCGTCATACAAAATATCCCACATCTGAAGCCATTAAAAATTTCTGGAGAGGCATATGGGAAAATCCAGTAAGACACAAATCCTCTGCCAACTGGATTAGGAGAGAGAATAAAATAAGGGACAAAATACCAGCCATGACATCAGAAATGTTCACAACTGAAGAACTTAACGAAGTACTAAGTGGGATCTCCAATTGGAAAGCTCCGGGCCCTGATAAGATCCAAAATTTCTGGTACAAAAGACTTACCAACATAAGACCTAAAATGCTGGAACTTCTCAATGATCTGGTAATTGATCCAACAAAGACGCCCAACTTTCTAATGAAAGGTAAGACATACCTCCTCCTACAATACAGACCAGTCACGTGCCTTCCGACCCTTTATAAAATAATTAGTGGCGCTATATGCAATAAAATTACAAACACATGACAGACCATAACCTCCTGGCGGAGGAACAAAAAGGGTGCAGAAAAAAAGCACAAGGGTGTAGGGAACAACTTATAATAGACAACTCGGTAACAAAGCACATCATCAAGAAAAAGAGCAATATATTCACAGCATTTATTGATTATCAAAAGGCGTTTGATAGTGTTCCTCACTCCTGGATTATATAATGCCTATCTATGTATAAAATAAACCCAGATATAATCAAGCTACTTAAAACGATGATGGCCCAATGGGAGACTGAAATAACTAGTGGAACAACACAGAATGAGGGAACCAATATTAGAATCCAACGTGGTATTTTTCAGGGTGATGCCCTTAGCGCGCTATGGTTCTGTATTGCTATAAATCCGCTATCCACGGCTCTCAATGAACTAGAACAAGGTTACGTAATAAACGAAGTAGTACAACTGTCACACTTAATGTACATGGATGACATTAAGATATTCTCAGCGACACAAAATGACCTTAAAAAAGAGTTAAGATGCATAGAAAACTTCTCAAATGACATACGGATGAACTTTGAACTGGACAAATGCAAAACCAACAGCATACAAAAAGGAAAATAGCACGAGATGGAGGACCATAAGCTAACGGGTGAATCGGGCGGCGGAATCATCTCCCACATGAAAAAGGACGATAGATACAAATACCTAGGCTTCGCCCAAGCGCGAGGTATACAAGAAGGTGAAGTAAAGCACCAGCAAAAAGAAAAACTAAATACACGCGTTACAGATATCCTAAAAACCAAACTTTCAGCGCAAAACATAACAGCAGCAATAAATACTTACGCAATTCCTGTTGCAGCGTACAGCTTTGGAGTGGTGAACTGGACTGTAACGGAGCTGGACGACCTAAACAGAACAATTAGAACATGCTTTACTAAACACAGAAAACATCACCCTAAAGCGTGTAAGGAGAGGTTCCACATACCGCAAAACTATGGAGGCAGAGGTATTGCAGACATGCGGATCAGACACAGAAAGCAAATCGAACTTATGCGCAAATATTTCCATGACCAAGCCAATCATTCCCCTCTTCACCAAGCAATTATAAATCTGGACAAAAATCTGACACCTCTAAAACTACATGACAAAGAATACGCATGCAATCCACAATACAACATTTAAAAAATGGTAAACCAATGGAAAGAGAAGGAACTACATGGCCGCTATCCGAACATGCTTGATAATATTCACCTTGAACCTCTTTCCAGAGACAGAAGGCTTCATCTGCGCCATCCAAGATCAAGTAATACCAACGCGCTTATACTTGAAATACATTGTAAAAGATCAAAATATTACAACAACTCAATGTAGAATGTGTGGAGAAAAGCATGAAAACGTCGAACATTTGCTCAGTCACAATAACGTGGCCAAAATAATACATATTGAACTGTGTCACAATTTACAACTAACCAATGAAAGGATTCCGTACTACAAGTACACGCCACAACATATATTAGAAAACGAAAAATATCAATTATATTGAAACAGAGACATTCAGATGGATAGACCCGTTCAACACAACAGACCAGATATTGTCGTGTTTAATAAAAAAAAGAACTTACTCTCATAGACATTACAGTTCCAGCTCCTGCTAACATCCAGAAAAAAACAAAAGGAAAATATAGAAAAATACTTACCATTAAGCGAAGATATGAAGGAAACTTGGCAGGCCACAAAAGTTCAAACCATCCCAATCGTCATTGGAGCAACAGGAGAAATTCCAAATGAACTTAAAAACTATCTGGACAGCCTTGGACTTAATAAAGGACTCCTTTTTGAACTGCAGAAAGCCGTCATCTTGGGGGTAATCTGATGAGAAAAGTATTGAATAAAAAATAGAAAATAGAAAGCGCTGCGAACCTTGCAACCTACCTTGCCGGTTCCAGTGTTCAACACCCGATTAACGTGAAATTTAAAAATAATAATAATAATAATAATAATAATATTCTCAAATAATTCATTTGGAATTGCGAGGATTGAAGTGATTAATTAATCAAATCATCAAAGATATAGAAATTTCTCAAAGATGGATTTTTCAAAATATATCTTCTATTAAACTGGAGAGTCTATAATTCAGTAGACCGAGAACTACTTTTAAAGAAAATGCATTATACGTAGATTGCTATATTTCGTTATCAAAATACTTACTCTTTTGGCTTGCCTCTTTGTCCTTGTCCCTTGACCTTTAGTTGTTTCAGTGCTAGCATGTGCATCCATGGATGTGTTGGAGCAATATTAAATAGATGGACAACCTCCATAGGACTAAAATTAATCCCCCTTTTTCTCTTTTTATCCTCGTTTAACATTGAAGCACAGTACCATATCCTGTTCATATTCCATGAAACAACTAGCTACCTCGACTAGATGAACAATAAACTATCTAAAAATATCAAATCAAAACAAAAAAACCATAAAAATAAAAATTAAAAAACAATATGTAAAAGTTTTAGGTTATGTGTCGCTTAAAGACAGGGATGTCAACAAAAAAAAACCTATAAATCCCTAATTTCGTGCGACGTTGCCGTACTGTGAAGAAAATAAAGAGCCTTTAGTAAAAGTTCAAAAAATTGACACTGTGCAAGTCACTTAAAATTAAAATTCTTTAAAATTTGAAGGTTCTTTTGTTAAAGACTCATTAGAAAAACGTCGGTGCAAGTGGCTGTTAAACATTTTGGGAATGAATAGAAAAACAAGAGAACCAAAAAATGTGCATGGAAACTCGAAAAGTTATCCGATTTATCTCAAAATACAAAATACTGCATGGGTAGGTTTCCCTTACCTTCCATGATTGACACTAGTGCTAAAGGCCTTCACACAGCAAACGCTATGCAAGATCCGTAAGCCGTAAATCTTCAACGTGACCAAAAAAGAGCAACGCTATTCGTTTTGTGTTAGAACCTAGTAAATGTTTAACTTTACGAACAGTTCTTACTCAAATCCAATATGACATCGTATTTCCGATTGCAAACCTCTTTGTAACGACTTACAGAGCCTTGCGTAAGTTTCTGTATGAAGGCCTTAACTCTAGCTGCTTTTAATCAAAACTCCCTGCCGCATATCGTTTACATTTTTTTTCTAAAAAGGTTGAAACTTATATACAATACAAACCCAAAATTTAGTTTACTTTTCATGTCGATATATCATGTTTGAAAAAAAAAAACGAATTCGTGTTTTACGATATGGACAAAAGAATACTTACAAGATTTATGCTGATAATACCAATTTCAAATATGACAGATCTTGTTATCCACAAGAATAAAGTATCATATGCATTTAAGATCTTTTAGATATATCTTGGGTTCTTATAACGCCATAAAAAATGTTATGGACAATTACCTTCTTCTCTTATGTTATGTGTGTATTCGGTTTAATGAATGAAAAGTTATTCTTTATGCTCGTGTAACTTGAGAACATTCTTGAGCTTCTGAAGGTTTAACTTTTACTCCTCTTAGCATTCTTGAAGTAGCCTGATTGCGAATAAGAAATATTTTTACTGATTTTGTTAGCCAAGGTGAATCCGATTGATGCCACTCGGGCACCTTTGGGCATTTTGAAGAATCTAGAATTGCGACCATTTTTAAGTGGAAAAATCGGGGAAAAAATATCTGAAGGAAGTATAGGTGTACGGCACGTCATTTTAGTCGGTTTTTGGTCGTCGAAATCCAAATCCGGCATTATTTTTAATCCACCACACCAATATGGTATGGGGGACTATTAAAATCGTTAAACTTTGACTTTTCTTAATTTTAACAAAAATCAGTTACTAAGGTTCCAAAACACCCAAGTAACATTTTAGGTTGCTACATAGTTTTATTATTTTTGAACTTTTTTATAAGGGGTTTATAGGGGTCGTGAATAATTATAACAATATTTATAAGAAAACTTTAACATGTTAATGTTTATAAAGGTAATGGAAAAACCAGACAAGCATTATTCTTTTAAAATTAGCAATCAGAATATTCTCATTACTATATTTAAAAAACTTTTGTCTGAGGTTTTATAATTTAGCAATCAAAACCTTTTGACGACATTTCTTATAAAACTTTTAGTGTAAAGTTGACAAGTTTTATAAGGTCGTAATCAAAACCGTTTAAAACCTATTCTAATAAAACTTTTAGCTTAAAGTGGTTCAAGTTTTATAAAATAGTTAGCAAAACATTTTAAAAACTCTTCTTATACTATATTTATAAAACTTTTGTCTTAGGTTTTATAATATAGCAAACAAAACATTTTAAAAAGCCTCCCTATAAAACTTTGGTTTTTGGGTTTTATAATTTAGCAATCAAAACCTTTTGACGACATTTCTTATAAAACTTTTAGTGTAAAGTTGACAAGTTTTATAAGGTTGTAATCAAAACCGTTTAAAACCTATTCTAATAAAACTTTTAGCTTAAAGTGGTTCAAGTTTTATAAAATAGTTAGCAAAACATTTTAAAAACTCTTCTTATCTTTTGGTTTAAAGTCATTTAGGTTTTATAAGATAGAAATAAAAACTTTAAAAGATAATCACTACAAAACTGTTGGTGTCCATAGCTGCACAAGCTTTTATAAGATAACAAGGAAAACTTTCTGAAGATTTACCCTAAGCTTTTCATGTGTAAGAGTTTTTCAGTTGTTAGGTAGTAACCAAAACCTTTTCAATAATTTTGATATAAAACCTTCGCTTTAAAGAGAAAGCCAAAATCACGTGACTAGGTAAATTAGCCATGCAGCAGACGCGCAATAGGCCAAGTGCCCAATACAAAAGGGGCCGGAATATTTTTATGTTGTTCGTGCGTGTGCACGATTTTATTTAAAAAAAACAAATTTTTCTGGCAAATTTATCTGCGCGCACTGACAATGACGGAAGATGCTCCCAAATATCAAAGAAAACATATTGGTTAGTTAAAATGGCTAAGTGGCCACTAGGACTACAGTTTACCAAATAATTAATCACTATCGAGGAAGACCAGTATAATGGTAATTACAACTTCTCGGGATTCTATAAGGGTTTTGATAACCCTTATAAAACTTGACGTAAATTATCTGACTAGCATCCATTTTCCTAAACTGTTTCATAATTCAAAAATTTTGTATTTTTGACTTTAAATTCCAAACAGGATAATAAGTTATGTAATAATAGTTGATTTATTATTCGTTCGACCTGCATCTTGTTATTTGTTCACTATTGTTTGAATTACAGGAACTTTAAGGAAACTAACCTTACATTTTTCTCGATAAATTTGGTTAAAAATTCTTTAAATTACGGTTTTTTCAAGCGCGCATATTTTTAGAAAGCAGAAATGAATTCTACATGATAAAGACGACGTGGCTTATAGGATTTCTCGTAGAGAATCAATATAAACATCAATAAAATATTATAATAATATAACCTATAAATATTTGTCGAAATTAATATCCATCAAAAGTTTTCTGTAAACATTTTACTTGATGCATTTAGACAAAGATGAAATTATAAAAAAACGCATGCATTGTAACTTTAAAGAAGGAAAGCAAATACCATCTATATTATATGGTTAAATCAATAAGGGGCGGGGTCAAATTGGACGCGCTAAAACCCTCTGACAACCATTTGAAAACTACTTGTAGTTGGCTTGAGATCTTATAAAGGGTTAGAGAATGTTTTTAAAGATATTTTTTAAAACTAAAACTCATGTGAAAGTAGTAATGTATCCCTTTATAAAAACTGACACTTAAGACGTATAAGGGGTTAACAAGAGTCCTGAAAAGGTTTTAAAGAGAACCTAATACAACTTTTTGTTTTATTAAGTAGTTGCCAGAAGGTATTGATGGCCATTATAAAAAAAATAAATGTTACTTAGGCACCTTAATCGACGAAAAAGAAAGTCTGTATACACGATAAAATTTGGTTCAAAAATCCTTTATCGGCTGACCATTAACTGATTAACTTTTGGGTAGGGTGGTGAGGGTTGAAGGAGAGAAAAAGGAGATAAAATATTTAAAAAAAAATTTTAACTGGAACAAAAGCAAGTGGCGATATACAGTTTTTAGATTTAAGTTTCCTTGAATATAGACTATAAATTTTTTTATAAAGTCCAAATTCGTGGAAGCTTTAGTTTCGGAGTTATTTGAAAAAACGTTAAAATATATAAGAAAATTGGTGCTAGGAAGCACGGAAGCACCATATTATTTTATATTGAAAGGAAGGAAATAAAAGTATCTCGAGAAATGTAGCTTTGAAAGATTTGAACCTTATAACAAAATTTTTTGGTAATATTTACGAAAACCAAAATCTGAAAACCGCATATCAATACCTGCTTTACTTCTAAGGTTATGATATTTTTTATATATTTTAAAGTTTTTTTTTTAAATAACTCGGAAACTAAACTTTGCGCAAATTTGGACTTGGTAACAAAATTTTTAGTCCATATTCAAGGAAATCTAAATCTGAAAACCGTATATCGCTGCTTGCTTTTGTTTTTACATATTTTTTTCCTCTTTTCCCCCTTCAGCCCCCCAGTACCCTACTCAAAAGTTAATCAGTTCATGGTCAGCTGATAGAGGATTTTTGTACCAAATTTCTTTAAAATTGATTAAGGCGTTGTTGCGTTATCGTTTATACAGACAGACAACAGACCGACAGACAACTTTTTTTTCGTCTATTAAAGTGTTTTGGAACCTTAGTAACTCATTTTTGATAAAATTAGTGGCGTATGGCGTAGCCAGGGGGGGTTGAGGGTTAAAACCTTCCCCCCAGGAGGTCCAACCCAATCTATAATAAATTAATCATGGTCAGGGGACCCAGTGAGAGCTATAGCTCTCCCTCTTTTTTGACCCTTTACTTCGGTTTATGACGTGTGTTTGGTGTGATGTCTTAAATTTAAAAAAAATTTCCTGCGGTGCTATGACGTCATTAATTGTTACAATTTTAGTTTAATTTTAAGGAATAAGTATAATTTTTGGAAAGAATAGAAATAACGAGCTTGTGGACTAAAATCTTTATTGCTAGGTGTTTCTAATTTTTGCTGACATTTCGGTGATTTGGTTTGTCACCTTCTTCACAAACCAAATCACTGAAACGTCAGCAAAAATTAGACACAACTAACAATAAAGATTTTAGTCCACAAGTTCGTGATTTCCTTTCTTTCGTAACTTTTTCTGGACGTGAACGCGTAAGTATAATTTTTCTTAAAATTTTCATCTGCGGCGCATTTATGATTTGGTAACAAATTTATATATACCACCGCAAATGACCTTTTCTTGGGATCTAACCTAATCTACTTTTTCAAAAATATTTTACAAAAAACCCAAGAGATCAAAATTTTTAAAGAATTTTTTGTTTTTTTTTGTCAAAATTTTCGCCTGCGGCGCTATACCAATGTTAAACACATTGGGACAGTTGTGTTTAATTATTAGCATTTTTTTTGTAAACAACAATTTTAATTTTAATTAATTTTGAAAAAAATCTGGAAATGAGACTGGATGAGACTTGCTTTTAAAAATAAGTATATTTATTCCGTATACAATAACTTAACACCTATTAAACCGCCCCTCTCCCCTCTCTTCAGTTCAAGAGCTCAAGCAATAAGCACCTACCTAATTTTTAAAAATTTTCCAGTTCATTTTTACTAAATGATGAAACCCCCCCCCCCCCAGAGTCGATTTGTGGCTACGCCACTGATATTGATATGGTGGCCTAAAAATCATAACTTTAGAAGTAAAGCAGCTATTGATATGAGGTTTTCAGATTTTGGTTAAATATTACCCAAAAGTTTTGTTATAAGGTTCAAATCTTTCAAAGCTACAGTTTTCGAGATATTTTAATTTCCTTTGTACCCCCCACGGAGGGGAGCGCTGATTTTATGAAAAAATCGACCTACCAACATAGGCATGTGATAAATCATTTTTAGGGTTTTTGGGTCCACTGAATTCAAATCTGTAGTTAAAAAAAGGTTTTTGGGGTTAATTTGAAGGAGTGGACTATATTTATAGGGCACACAGTGAAACTGTTTATGTGGAGACTTAGCGAAAAACCTTTTTTTAAGTATTTTTAATAGATTTCTATAGCTCTGCTCAATTCCGTTATAATAGTACATTATACACCTAGGGACTAAAGTGGCACTTTTAATCCCGAGAAAAAAGTTTATAGCCCGAATGTAGGGAGGGCTATAATTTATCGAGGGATTAAAAATCAATTTAGTCCTGAGTTGTATACAATATTTTATGCACTTCAGGAGAATAAAAGTTATAAGAAATTGTGAAAAATCTTTAAAAAAGTCTTCAATTGTAGGTATTCTAATAATCTTGAATGTCAAAAAAAAACGAACACCAATTAACATTACTAGATGTCAAATCGATAACATCGTAGTGTGCATAAACTTCAAAATACATGCGTTGCTATGAAAATAAACAATGCATCTGCGTTACTTTGATAATAAACAATGCATGTCACGCTAACAGAGTGAAAATTCGGCAAAAATCGCGTTGTTCAAATTGACAAAAATGGATGTCGAGAAAGCTGCGGAAGAGGCTATAAGTCGATTATTTCCATCGAAATCCCGGAAGATTTATGAAAAACAGTTCATAGAATACCGCTCTTGTCATTTTTGTTTTTCCGCAAAATTGGATAAAATAAAATGTGGTTGTATCAGCTGTCATATTGAAACGCATCATAGCTAAACCAAATTTTTTGAACAATGTTACTGGACTCGACCTTCTTATCTTTCCTACCAAATTTGGTCCTCTTCCGTTTAATAGTTAATAGCACCCTTTATTATGTTATTTTTGCAATGTGTTAATTTTATTGGGGTATTTTTCAAGGTCATGAAGCTTCAAACTGCATCAAACTCGAAGAATCAAATTTGGTATATATGCCTAATAGTTTGAAGTACATTTGAAGTTATTGTGACAAAACGTCGAATTATTAAGATTTTTTGAAGAGAAAATGGCAAAAATGTTTTGTTTTTTTACGATTTTCAAAGTCATTTAAGATCAGATGACCTTGAAAGTTAATTTTTTAGAATCCTCGTCCTCGAGTTATATGGCATCGAGTATAATCATGCCCCGGTTGCCCATTGCCCCTACACGGATGCAAACAAAACACGAGGTAACACTTGATTGTGTGATTAAAGAGCTATCAATCCCACATAGTCACAGAACTCCTTCATTCAAAATCCCACGGGATAGAAATTATCGACTTATGCCCCTACACTAACTACCTCCATCTTTTAGCCAATTTTGTTATAAAGAGTAGTCAAATTTTAAACAATATTGCATGCATATGCAAAAATGCCGTATTTTTAGATGATAATGCCGTTAAAATTGTCACAATAATAACACATTCCTCAAAATGGCTGTGGCAACATTTTAATGACTTTTTCAAAACTTTGTGGCAGAAAACAGCAAAAACATTATTGTTATTGTTTTTGCTGTGGAAACGTTGTCTGTGCTGTGTTACTTGGATAGGTATATGGTTTGGTTTTATCAAAAACAAAGAAAAAAAGCCATGCAATTCTTTGAAAGCTCTTTAACTGTATTTCTCCATTTTATTCAGTAGACATATTACTTTGTTAGTAACATGCAGTGTACATAACTTCAAGTTGCGTTATGTTTAGGAGCCATCAGGGAACACCCGGACTGGTTTCTGTAAATCTGTAGATCCTCAACAAGCAAACGTTTTAAACGTCCTGCTGAGACTTCTTCAAAAAGCAAAATAAATTAGGTGACAAAACGGCTTTGTTCTGCTGCTCGCAGCGTAGATATTTATATATCCTGTTTTACGGCCAAATAAACCACAAATCTTTTAATTTGTCAGGGGTCGGCCGTGCACGCGTGGGTGTATTTATCGCCCGAATATGATAATCCGTTTACCAGAGGTGTTCATTTATTTCGCCTTTTATTTCTACCAGGTTGCAGTAGTCAGATGGTTACACCACAGGGCCTTTTCTTTTTTATCATCATTGGAACTGCTAGTATGCGTATGATTTTTGCAGAGTGGGTGACGTAAGAAATTGATGGGGGTGTGGCTTCTCCCCTCCTCCAAAAAAACATAGAATTTCCTGTGGGCTTATTCTTGATCCATTTCTTGATTTTAACAACTCTCTAATTTACTCCTCGGGAGAATTTTACTCCCTACACCTGCCCGATTGTCAAGCATACGGGCTCTGTAAGCTCTTTA
This sequence comes from Oxystoma pomonae, assembly GCA_963921995.1. NCBI lineage: Eukaryota > Metazoa > Arthropoda > Insecta > Coleoptera > Brentidae > Oxystoma > Oxystoma pomonae. Next base: position 69,484,179 of record OY998166.1, on the reverse strand, counting down.
GGGATACACTCAGAAAACCATCCCAAGTGAATTATCTACTTAACTTTTGTTGTTAGTGGCAAGTGAAGTTTCTATTAGCCCCAAGTGATGAATTTAATAGCTGCAAGTAAAACGAGCTACTTAGACCCGAGTTTGTTAATCCTTAGTGATTTATCTACTTACCAATATGCGACAAGTCACTTAACTCTCCCTTCAGTTAGGGTTGGTGAATTTTTCTACTAGTTTGTTAACCCTACCCTAAGGTTAGTGAATTTTTCTACTAAGGACAAGTGAAGGCATCAAATATTGAAAAATAATGCGGAGAAATATATTCATCCTAATTTGCAACGATCATTGTTCTATTTATAGGGAGATCATGATTGAAATAAGTTAAAAAAAACTAAAAAAAAATCGATGACCGGAAACGAACCCGGTAACCCTTGGTTTAGAGATGCTTCTCCATATTTATCCACCAAACGCGAAAATTCTCTGATTAAGCTTTAATCATGATTAACACTTTTCAGTTGACCAATAAGAATTCGCCAAAACGCTTATATTCCTCGGTTTCAACCTATTTCTTTATAAACGCATGGTACAGTGCATAAAGCATTGGTCTATCAACCTGTAGGTTGTCGGTTCGAACCCCGTCGGCGCGTCGCACTTTTTTTTTATTATTTGTTTTTATTTTTTTTTCTTAGGGTATATTGTGATAGGACATCCTGGTGTTTAGAGGTCAAAAATATATTTTTTATTTTACTTAAAGTCACATTTTAGGAGTTATACTAGTTTTGCGCTACTATAGATTTACTCACAGTTAGTAGATACTTCACTTTCGGTAAGTGAAATTTTTACTTCTGGTTAATATGTTACTTTATAACCTTAGGTAGGTGAGAAAACTTATGGTAAGTAGGCAGTTCATTTGTCTCATATTTAAATGAAGTTTCTACTTGGAGCTAATGAATTCTTACTTAGAATTAGTGGATATTTTTGTCAGTGTAGAGCGAGTTCGTAAAGTCATCGGTAGATCACCGTTGGAACCAAGTGTGCTTGAAACTTTTTCGATTCCATCAAAAACGTTCTTCAAATTTTCCGGTGGAAGCAATTGTTACCATCGATGCTCACCGACTTTGGAGGTCGGTGAGGATTTTTTCGTGGATTAACATAACCTCAATAAACGGCTGTTAACTATTTATATTGGGCAATTATAAAATCGAAAGTTCGGATGACGACTCAGACGAAGAATTGGATCTTCTGTTTTTGTAGCAAAAGCGCACAAAAACTCGGAACCCGAAAGTATGTGGAAAAAATCGGTGGCCAAATATAGCCCTCACCTCAAATTTAAAAAGTCCAAAAAACAACAACTTTGGCGACGTTCTTTTATTTTTTCGGTGGATTATTATATAGTTATTCCACCAATTGGTGCAATCCAACTCAACAAACCGGTGGATTACTGCGTGGATAGTAGTAGTATAGGGGCGGCCCGTGGGCCTGGTAATTAGGCCTCTTTAAGGGTCCTTTCTGCCATACCCTGTTCCTTACCCCTATGTGCGTACTTCCGCTGAAACTCTCTCACCGGGCCTCCCTGTCTTCTTTACAAAGTTCAGTATGTCGGTCCATTTGAGCGTGTGCAGCTCTTCTTCCTCTATCATGAGAAATCCATACTTCAGCTGCCTTGATCTGGCATATGCATCGCACTATGCTATCAAGTGCTGCGCCGATTCCTCTTCGAGCTCGCAAGCGGGACACATGGAATCTTCTGCTACTATTATTTGCATCAGATGTTTGTTCAGCCAATTGTGCCTAGTCAGCATCTCTGTCAGCAGTCCAATGTCCTTTCGGGTCTTGCCTAAGAGCAATTTAGTTCTAGCTACATTCGGACTATCTACGAATAGTTTGGACTGTCTGCACTGTGACTCTTACATGCAGGATGTCTTCAGTTCATTGTTAGCCCATTTGTTGAGCTCACTATGTACCTGTTTCCTTGTTATTCCCAGAAAAGGTTCCGGTCCAATGTATTGGGTTTTAGCCCCCAGTCTGGCAAGTTCGTCCGCTTTCTCGTTCCTTGGTATTCCCTCATGACCTGGGACCCACATCAGTGTTACCCTATTGTCTTGAGCCAGTATTTGCAGTGCTCCAGCGCACTCCTTCACCAAACTACTGACTATTTTGGGTGCACTTGGAGCCTTGAGGGCAGCCTGGCTGTCGGAGCACATATACATGTTCCTCCTGCCATCCCTGACCTTCGGTAGGGTTGCTGCCATGATAATGGCATATACCTCCGCTTGAAACACCGTAGCGTGTTCTCCAAGTGAATAAATTGTCTGAACTTCTAGGCTTTCGCGTATACTCCTGCTACTGTTCTCTGTCTGGCTGACAGTTTAGAGTCATCCGTGTAGCAGACCCATATTATTATTTTGAAACTGCACCCGTACCAAGGCTCTCATGCATAATTTAATTTGATGGCTTACAGAGTAATTATTTATTAATTTATCGTTATTTCCCTATCGTACAAAAAGTGATCATTAAATATAACCCATACATGGAATAAAATTCTCTAAATTATGACTATAATAAAGACCAAAGGAAAAACACCCTCTTATGCACTTTTATTAGACTAATTTTGTATACTCTATTACTTAGAAAATGGTTCGAAACATCTGTTAAGGGTGTACTATGGATAAAAATAAAACACAGAAACTAAACCAAGCTGTAATTGTCAAAAAAGTGATTCGATTGAATTTGGAATTAAGTGGAAGCAATCCGGTACGAATATCACATTTTTAAAAACTGTTTGTATAAAATTCGTTGTTTATAAAAGTTGGCGACTTATATTGGACTACTTGGGATGTTCACTCTTGTGTTAAAAAGTTTTTTTTTTTTTATTTTTAGAGATCAACAGATGTTCTAATGAGCTACAAGGCTTCTTAGTTCTTTTATAAATTTTATAGTTTTTTTAATAAAATACTTAGAAAATAGAACTTCTAAAATAAAATATGATTATTTTGAAGCTCTTCTAATTCGAATGAAACATAATTATGAAAATTGGTTGAGCTGAAACTTTTGGGTAAGAATTTCTAATTTTTCTAAATCCTATTACCAATGTGCACTATTTTTTTTAAATCAATGAGGAATTTTAGTTTTTACTACTATTTAGTAGCTAAAATGGTACATGCTTTTTTACAAGCGGGGTTTTAAAATGAGAAGAGACTAAAAAAAAAATATTTTTGTGAAAAGTAACTAAAATCATGTTTCTGATCAAAGTATAAAAAAACTTGCTTTTTTCTCTCTGATTGACGCAGTATTTTTCATAGGAGCTTTATTGCTTAATATAGAATGTGTCCCAAACGTTTTGGATAACGGATTTTTTAGGAAAAAAAAATATATACCCTTTTATACAGGGTGTCCCAAAAATAAAATATGGCACAAACTTATCCCTTTTTAAATTGGACACCCTGCATATTATCTCAATATCTGAATCCTTAAAAAATAAGCTTTTCAAAAATATGAAACACTTTGTGCGTATCTTTTATTTTCTTCAAAATATTCAAGTTTATATTTGTATAAAAAGATAGGGCAATCGAAAAACTAGGTACGCAAAGAAATTAAAATAAACTAAGAACGCACTCCATATATTAAAAGCCAATTTTCTAAATCAGTAAACAAATCTAAGGAGATTTCGGAGGACTGTTCATGGCAACATTGTAGAGCGCCGTTCTGATTGATTCTAAAGCAATATTTAAAATGTGGCGGTTTAATAGAGATGTCTTGTTTACCATGAAAAGATAGTTCCGGCACTTCTTATGCATTTGTATAAGTCTCAAAACAAACATATATAAGTATAGTAAATAACAATTGCATAAAACACAAAAAACATACAAAAACTCGTCGGATCGATCGATCCTTAGATGGCAAAACGTGCCACAATATTATAATTCACTAACTTTTTTGTCCTGGTTGTCGGATTCCTGATTTCACTAATTATTTCTAAAAGGTAAAAAAACAAAACATTATATTAAGTAAACTTTCTCATACATTTTAAACTAAACTTCTTCGGCATTATACCCACTTTATTATAGAATTATGTATTTATACCAGTTATTGCTATATTACATAGTTATAGAAAATAAAATAAGGGATAATTATGTAAACTCGGCAACCGCGGTCTACATTTCCGGAATTTGTTCCAAGATGTGTGATTTGCCTCAGGATTTTTATGCATTTTCTATTTTATTTAAATTTCTTTGATTAATACCTACCAAGTAACACAGCGTGCTGTAAATTAGCTAGTATAACGTTTACGCAGCAAAAAAAAAAACGATAATGCTTTTGCTGTCTTTTGTTACAATGTTTTGAAAACGTCATGAAAATGAAAATATCAGCTGAAAATACAGCATTTTTGTGTATCTAAAAATCAAAATTGTCCGCTAACATAAAAGACCGCAGTTGGAAGACAACTAAAATAAATATTAGTGATGTTTAACAAACTCAAATCAAAAATACGCATTTTTTACTTCCCAAGAGTCAAATCTTTGTGCGAAGGCCCGTTTGATGCAGTGGCGGTCCCAGCCATTTGAAAAGGGGGGGGGCGGTTTCTAAACGAAAAAAAAACTAGGATAGCTTTTATGAGGAATATATCAATATATGCAAACTAAACTTAGTAACTACAAGCGCGGATTTGACCTCAAATCTAGGGGGGGGGGAGTTTAAGTTGTTTATTTCATACATTTTTTATTTTAAAAAATTTTTGAGTTAAATTAAACTAAAATCGTCAGTATCAATGGTATCATAGCTCCGCAGGTCTAATTTTTTAAGAAAATTTCACTAAAAATGCATTTTTTTATTTAAAATTAAACCTAAATTGTGAATATATCAATGGTTTCCAAGCGCAGCAGGCAAAATTTTTTTAAGAAAATGACACTACAAATGCCACTTTTAACACAAAATTAAACTCTAATACCGTAAATATGAAAGGTGTTATAGCGCCGCAATTTATGCCCTACTTTGGAAAAATATCGCCACACTTGTTCATTGCCTCGAAAACGTTATCAGGTATGTTTTGATTTAATCTTTTGCCTACTTCTGAACAATATTGTTTCCAAATACTGACTTCTCCCAATAAAAGTTCAAGAATTTGTGTTTTGAAGTAATCAAACAGTTTATCGTAGTGAAAAACGACTTTAGTTAATTTTGCCTTCATTTTGGCTTCACGTTGCACAAAACTTGGTATGAATATGTTCAGGTCAAAAATACTTTTTTATATTCGAAATAATTTTGTCTAAAACTTGTTTATAAATTAAATAGAAACTCTATAATACTGTTCTGTATTTCCAATATCGTGGTTTTCGCGGTAAGTACTTCATGCTTTTGTTTATTCTTGGTGTGACGAATTGAAGGTCAACTATCCCAAAATAATGTGGAGGGAATATAGAATGTCTTTAAAGTAGAGTTGGCTGCCCAGTGGATAACCGAAAAAACCCACTGGGTTTTTTTTTTTGAGTAAAGCCCACTTTAAAAAAAATGCGTAAAGCTTTTTTAAAAGTGGATTTTTTTATCATTAATGAAATAAATAAACGTGGTGGTTTGAATCTGATCGTAAGATTCGATAAACTTTGACTAGTTGCAAATCTTTTTCTAATCCCAAACAATTTCTTATTTTATTATTCCAAACAAGACCATAAGTTAAAAAATGTCTTGCAATGGATGCTGCACTAGCTGGGCAACAATGCAAATTATTAAAAAAAAAACGATTCTGGTTCTGTATATGCAGACTCTACTTTTATTACTGGATTCTAAAACCTCAGTCCATTCTGAGGCACTCTTTCTAGCGCTACGCTTTAAAAAAATGGTTTAGACTTAATAACCTCGAAAAAAACGAAAACCTGAATCGTATACTATCATGTCATACTAAGTAAGCAGGTACTTACAGTGTAGTAAATACACAAACTCCAACAATAATTTTCTTAAGGTTTGTTTATATTAAGTATAAAAAAAAGCGCTGGTCAAACTAAACCAAAACTGCTTTGATTTATTAACAAACAAACAAACTGTCGATTTCTGTATTCCACCTATTTTTATGTTGAATTTCAGTTGACAAACGATCGCGAGAATAACTCCTAATTTTAAAGAAAAACTACAATCTGTATATAATTTAAAAAGAAAACCATAAAAAGCCCAATAAAACCCATTTGTAAAACCCAAGAAAGTCCAGTGGGTTGGGTTTTATATAAAAAACCCGGGTTTTTTCCAACCCTGCTTTAAGGAACGTTCTACAATTTCTCGTTTTTTTCTGCAAAGACTTCAAGGTTACCACCAGTATCTTTGTTGTCTACTTTTTTCTGGAGCATAGGGGGGCGATCGCCCCCCCCTCCCTGGGACCGCCACTGTTTGATGATGAATGATGATGATTATTTTTTTTGTTATTTTAATCTAGAATTAAAAGAAAACCATATTTAGTCAATTTTAAAGGATCTTCAGACTTAGATTTGTTTTATTATTAGTTTCGCCATAATATATAACGTGGCCGCTAGCCCGGCCGTGCAACTAAGCATCTGTGCATTTTTTTAAACAATAAATCCAAAACAAAATCAAATCTTGGCGTTATTGCCATGGGCTCACGGTCCCAGCCTAGCGGTGGAGGGCGCTATCAAACGCTAAATAACATCAGGGATATTTTGGAACGCTTATTTGACACTTCGTAGTGGTTGTGGTACTTACTGCGTCTGCGCAATAGCTAAACGTTATTTCGTTGTGGTAATTAAACACTACCACTGCCGTAAGCTACGAATCAATTTCGTTGTGGTTGTGGTTATTTTTGTGGTTAGTTTTATAGAATTTTGGCACAACTAATTTTAAAACTAATAAAATATTACCAGGTTCCAACATATAAAACACTTATTTTGTAAAATAAAGCCCAATTTTGCATTTTTCCGTATCCGTATATTTTTTTATGAGTGACAGTTTCTAGTATGTTCCAAAAACTCTGGCAAAATCGATGCGTGGTAGTGGTTATTAAACACTACCACAGCGGCTGCCAAAGTTGTCAAAATCTTAAGCGTTCCAAAATTTCCCTATTGAAAGCAGGAAAAGTAGAGCTGTACTAATGTTTTTGCATCATTGACTTGACTTTAAAGTCTATATTGTCAAAGCTGTGTTACTTGGGCATTTTTTGAAACAGCATTTTTACCTAAAATAATCCTATATAAGTTTTTTTTGAAAAAAAAACACAGTTTTTTCAAAAAATCCATTATTCCAGACTTTTGGGACTAACTGTATAAACCATTATATTAAAAAAATTGGCCCCTTGCACTGCCACCTACTCGTGTCGGGATCACGGGTCAAAGGGAAAAACTAAACAGAATCTGTCAACTTTCCAATTGCATTAAGCTGGCGACGCTGATCCGTCTGCCACCTGGGTTTGTTGATTAGTTTTTTTTTCATGTCGAGCTTAAACCACTTATGTTCGGATTTTATGTGATTTCAAGGGGATTATGTGTACAAGATTTTTCAGCACCCCGTTTTTAGAGCTCTTTTAATCAAACCGCATGTTTGTGAGTCAAATGTTACAGAATGTAAACAGTAATTTTTAATAGCTTAAAACAAAAAAAGTGGCGCCGAAAAGGCTCTATAAAATAGTTCTTGAGCAAAGAAGCAATGCCTATACTGCTCTGCTAAAAAAATGCTACAGCTACATTAGTAGGGGTAGAGACCCTGTATGCAATTTTTGACAGTTATTGTTTTACCAGAGGTGAGCAATTCGATTTGGCAGTTTTTACGGAAATATTGACAATTTTTTTGTGTGTTGGCAGGCAAGAAAAGGAGTTTAACAAAATTATAGAGTAATAAGATTAACATTTTTAAAATCTACCGTGCTGCAAAGCTTGACATTTTTCCTAACCCAAAAAAAACAATCTTTCAAAAACTGTCTGGTGAAATTATAAAAAGCGACAACAAAACATCAGTCCATTTCATAAAATCCGTTTTACATGCAAATATGAAAAAAAAAATAAAAGGAGGTGGTAAAACAACAACTGTCAAATATAGAGGACGTCTAAGTAGAGGGATATGGAAAGAAAAAATAAGTATCTGCAAAGAAAATTTAATGAATGGAAATACTTATTTAAATCACATTCTAATTATTCCAAAGCAGGTGTTGGTACTTTGTAAGTACTACATTTAGGTACAGTACAATCTTCATATACAGTGGCGGTCCCAGCCATTTGAAAAGGGCGGGGGGCGGTTTCAATACGAAAAAAAACTAGAAGCTTTTATAAGTAAGATATCAATATATGCAAACAAAACTTAGTATCTACCAGCGCGGTTTTGGTCTTAAATCAAAGTGGGGGGTACTCAGATTTTAAGTGGTTTATTTCATATATTTTTCATTTAAAAAAATGTTTAAATGGTGCGAAAATTTTTGACAAAATTTCGTTAGAAATGCAATTTTTGATTCAAATTAAACTAAAATTGTAAGTATCAAGGGTATCGTAGCGCCACAGGCGAAAATTTTAAAGAAAATTGCACTAAAAATGCAGTTTTTTATTTAAAATTAAACTACAATTTTAAATATATCAATGGTTTCAAAGCGCAGCAGGTGAAGATTTTTAAGAAAATGACAGTATACAAATGTCATTTTTAACGCAAAATTAAACTAATACCCTAAAAATCAAAGGTGTTATAGCGCCACAATTTATGCCCTACTCTTAATTTTCGAAATATTTTCTTCAAAAATTTAAATCGAGAGTGGGGGGCGGTAATTAACTCGCTACCCCCCTGAAATCCACGCTTGGGTAACTACGTATAATTTTTTCAGTTATAAAAACATAGATAACAAACCAACCACAAACAAAACCTAACAGCTAAATACTTTTTTTGAGGTCTAAAAAGCATTTTAAGTTAAAACTACCTTTTTATTGCATATCTCAAATATAAAATGCCTATCTCAAAAAAATTTTCGTTTCCGGTTTTTTTGGCCAAATCGGTCAATGACTCGCTCAATGTCAATTTCAATATGTCTGTTAATACAAAGCAACGCTAGGCCCGTCAGACGAATTTCTGTCATAGTGTTTTTAAGTACTTATGTTTTCAATCTTTTGAGGCAGGAGAAGCTTTTTTCTGACGAAGCATTACTTAACCTGATCACAGACAAACGCTGCACTTCGTGCATAGAGGTTTCAACCAATCGGCACTCGAGAATTTTGAACATGGCGTCCTAAGATCGAGCGCTAATTGGTTAAAACCTCTATGCCACCGCAGTGCAGCCTTTGTCTGTGATCGGCTTCACTGGCAAACATCCAAGAATGTTTTTGTCAACGGAAAAATATCGTCACATTTGTTCATTGCCTCGAAAACCTTATCATATATGTTTTAGTTTAAGCTTTTGCCTACATCCGACCAATGTTGTTTCCAAATACTGACTCCTCCCAATAAAAGTTCAAGAATTTGTGTTTTGGATTAATCCAACAACAAATCAAACTATAGTGTTTGGAAACGAAATTAGTTAATTTTGCCTTGATTTGGGCTTCACGTTCTATAAAACTTAGTATGAATATGTTCATCAAAAATACTTAGAGTCTCTTGATTGATATTGATTTTATGACCCAAATGATTTTGTGGGCAAAGTTAACCAAAGAATCACTCAGCTTCTTGTTTTAAAATCTTGACGTGCTTGCGGTACCAAAAATCTCTTGAGTAGCTTGGCTGTTTTGCTCAAGTTGATTTTTTTTTGTTAAGGTATCTTCATTGACTAAACTTTAAACTTCTTGAACTGTTGTTCGTAAATATTCCGAGACATTTCTGGCAAAAGTTCATTTACTGTCGCTTCAGCAGCAGCTTTAATGTCCATTTTTAGGTTTAGCGACACACGATTTATACAAAAAAATTTAGTTGTTAACTAAGCTTTTTTTACGCCTTGCATTTGTTGCACCACAAATACTTTAGCAACCAAATCTTTTTCACATTTTTCGAATATAGTTCAAATTGTCTACCGCCCGACATTATTTTAACATTTTGTTTTTGATAGATGTTTTTAAATGATTTTTTCGTAAATATTTGGTGAAAACTGGCAGAAATGGCTTAATTTTTAGGCAAGAATATTATTTCTCTTTAATTTTGGGTAAAAAACGGACAAAAATCTATTTTTGCACCCGTGATAAAAAAAAAAGATTTTTTGAATCGGTAACCAAAAAAGCCATGCTTTAGTTATCTGCAGACAGTTACTAAAATCATGCTTTTGATAAAAGTTTAAAAAAAGGCCAGCTTTTAAAAGCTTTTTTGTAAAAGTCGTTGGAATGACTCCTTAAATATTAAAAGAGAGTTATTCTGGAAATAAAACGCTTTGAGTATTCAAATTAAAGGCCCCATGCATTGATAACATCTTGTTTTTTATTATATTGCGCGTATAACCCAAAAGTAACCACTTTGCGGCAATTATTGATTTTTTAAAGTTTTGTCGTACAAGTGTCACCCGACGGTACACTGATAAATTGAATAAAAAAATAATTATGAAGATCGGTTGAGAAATAAAACGGGGTACAACGGACTGGGAGAAGCGACCAGAGTACGCAAATTAAAGGCATCATGCACTGAATTCTTGTCCTTTTATTATATTGCGTGTGATCGGAACACTCCTGAATCGAACAAAAAAAGAATTATGAAGATCGCTTGAGCCGTTTGGAAGTTATGTTAGAAATAAAACGGGGTAAAATGGGCCCGGAGAAGCGACCCGACTACTTACTCAAATTAGAGGGATCATGCATTGAATTCATCTTGATTTATTTATTATATTGCGCGAATAAGCCAAAAGTGACTACTTTTAGACTTTTCTAATGTTAGTCGTAAAAGTGGTGGGGAAGTATACTTTTTATAAAATCTGATCAATGGAACACACTAAAAACGAATTATGAATGCTAATGCTAAAACAAACATGCAAAAAAAAATCGCGTCGAACTTATAACCTCTTAAAGTCGGTTAAATAGTCTATTCGCTTAGTGGCCTCCGTGTTTTTTGCGTGTCAATACCAATTTGACTCCTGGGCCTGTATTCTTCAATTTCGGGAAGGCAATGCTCCCGGGAATCAGAAACGCACCTGATTGGTCGAAATCTCAGTTTTCTGTCACTATTTTGTCTGTTTTGGCACTAATGACTTTAAATAAAAATGAAAAAGACGGGCCACCTCCATCAGTTCTACTAACGACTGGCACAGACACAGTCCATCCAGCAGTCGGGCTTTTTACTATGATGAATCGATAGCAAAAAACGAACTCTATAAAATACACTGGAGTACCACAAGCCGGATGCGACTTGGAGACTAGACGCAAACACGTGTTATAGACTTGGAAATTTATTTTTCATTCTTAATGATTGTTCGTGAGCGGTTTTGCCGTCAGTTTGTTCTCCTCGTATAAGGCAGGAGGGGAAAATCGCTCACAACTAATGCCAATAGTGCCAAAACTGACAGAAATATGACAAAAAAATGAGAATTCGGCCAATCAAGTGCGTTTCTAACTCCCGGGAGCACTCCCTTCCCCGAAATTTAAGAATACGGGCCCTGAGTTTAAAAGACCTTAAATTTGGAATAGGTATTCCACTTATCGGTCATCTATCAAACGTATACCAGGAATGAAAAACAGGACAATTATGGAAAGTTCACAACTTTTTTATTTGTATACTGATTCCTTTAAAACTAATTTTATTTTGAAACAAAAAAGAAGTTAGAAAAAACCTCCAAATCAGTTACTTCAACCAAAAAGAATCTAAAAACCAAAAGATCAAAAGATCTTGGATGGAAAAAACGAAAATTCAAACTTGGATGAGCATCCCACAAGGAACACACAAAGGACCAAAGCGAAAAAAGGAAATAATTAAACGATGTTTCGTCCTGGGCAACCAGCGTGGGCTCATCAGTGGTTTCACTGGTCACCCTCTCCAAGCTCACAAATAGGCATCGTTCCGCATTGCGCGCTAATTCTGGAGTAGGGAACGACATAGATTGTGTCGAACAATCATTGTTTATCGTCTCCTGATGATGCTAACATTTTTAGCGAAACGCGCGTCGAGTGCAAAAAAGTGTAGTTTTGGTTTGTGGAAAACAATCATAATTTTGTTTTAGTGCAACCAAAGGTTCCAAATTCCCAACATTTCCAATAGGATTATGCTCCTAAGGCAATTAAAAAAATACGCGCACAAATTGTTTTCATTGTCATAGGAGCATAATCCTATTGGAATCTTTATATCTTTTTTTACGAAGGTTGCAAACATTGTTTAGAGCATTACAATTTTGACATTGTAATAAATTATTTAAAAACTAAACAATAATAAATGCATAACATAAAACCTACGTGAATCAAACTATTCACTTCACTCACTCCTATTTCTCGTGCATTAATTTCTTTCCGCTGCGATTGCTTTATATGGCAGACCCAGAAAACATGGCGCCGAATAAGAAACGTGTAGCGCCATTTTATCGTAAGTTGGGTTTACTTGGCCTTCTTTAATATTTATTTTGTAATTTGGCCTTAATAGAAAAATATAATAAACGCAAGTAGCTACTATATTAAAGCTCAATCGGTTGCCACGGTTGATGTTTGGGCAGGGCGCCCCAAAAGTTAATCATACCACACGAAAAAGCTTTTCAGTTTCAGTTCAGGATTTCACTGAACTCGTCGAATTGTTTAAGAACTGGTGTAGCGATGGAAAACTTATTGAATTCTTTTTGTTTTTCGTCACCAGTAATTTTGAACCAATCAAAATTAAGTTTTTTGACAGGTATTTTTCTTAATTTTTACTTCCCTCACTAAAGGGAAGTAATGCAATCATCGAAAAATCGCACTTGGAGATTTTCATGATCCTCCACGAATTTTGAGGTTCCGAATAGTGATAACCACGAATCCAGACGCCGTCGCTCTGTCTGTCGGTCTATCGGTCTGTCAGTCTGTCGGTCGGTCTTTCGGTCGGTCTGTCGGTAGGTCTGTCGATCGGTCTGTCGGTCGGTCTGTCGGTCGGTCGGTCGGTCTGTAGGTAGGTCTGTCGGTCGGTCTGTAGGTAGGTCTGTCGGTCGGTCTGTCGGTCGGTCTGTCGGTCGGTCTGTCGGTCAGTCTGTCGGTCGGTCTGTTGGTCGGTCTATCGGTCGGTCTGTCTGTCGACTACTTTGTAGCCACTCTAACTCAAAAACCCTTCACTAATCATAACAAAATTTTACATAGTGATTAGTTTTGTTGACGCACAGACCTCTATTGTTTTTGAGCATTCTCCTAGTAGACCCTTCGGAGCTACCCCCAAAAAACTTCATCCCTAATCCCTCCTTGGAATGCTTTTAAAAATAGGTAATGGCGCCAAAATTTTTGACCACATATATATATATATATATATATATATATATATATATATATATATATCAAACATAAAAAATGCAAAAAACAATTGAAAAATTCAATTTTCTGTGCCATATATCTCGAATTATGAAACGAAATGTTAAATAAAAAGTAGCTTAGGTTAAGATCCAGGTCACACCCTATTGTCTTAGGTTAAGATTTTACTTAGTTATCTTGGCAACTAACTAATAACAAGTCAATCAAAACTTTATGTTTTGCTGGTGTTTTGTCAAAGAAAAAAATGGGCATTGTTAAAAGTAAAAAAATATAAATTTTTAATTATTTTATATTAAACAAAATTTGGTGTAGAAATTTCTTACCAAATACCCCGCGAGGTTAATATTTTCATAAAATTATCCCTCGCCTTCGACTGGGGATAATTTTCTAAAGTCATGAGCTCGTAAAAATTTCCGGAAATAATTTAACCTCTTGTGGTATTACTAGTGATAATTTTCTTAAGGGTGAATTTAAATAAAAAATGCGCTTCTTTCAGTTAGTTAATCTAAAAAAATTGTTAAATGAATTTGTATCAAATTTTGTAGAGTGAAAGTATAAAGCATTGTGCCGGAACCATTCACGTAATTTTGCTTAAATTTAAGTTTTTTACATAATTTTACGTATCCTAAAAATTTGTATTATATGTATAGGTGAAACAATTACAATTATTCTAAATGTTGCAGCAAAATACTAAAAATTAAATAAAAAAAGTGTAGAAAGTCTGGAAAAAATTAGTTCAATAAAAACAATACATATATGTATAAAATTAAAGTTAATATAACAAACGAAAATATAAAAATAAACAAAGGAAAATTGCAAAACCCCAAAAGTTCCCACTTTCTCTAAAAATAAAAAAATGGTGCCCATTATTGAGGCTGCATTGCCTCGCTGAACGGCTAAGCTGATCCTCTGAGTGATGAAGCTAAGAGACTGTCTGTATCAATCTCTTAGCCTCATCACTCCAAGGACCTAGCATTTCTATAGCGATAGGAATGAAAACAAAACGATTTTCCAGCTCTCCATATTTTCGGTGTTTTTTTTGTCTCGACTATCAAGGTACGACTTTGCTAAAGTATGACTGCAAGTCGCGTCCCAGATCATCTGCTTTCCCTGCTTCCACGAAATCAAAGTCATCCCGTCAGTCTTCTTTCCATCATCTCTGCAGATATCAAGAGGCTCCAGTACTGCGGGACGTTCTGCAGATACTAGAGCTCTCGTGATTATATCGTTGATCTGACTGTTTCTGAAAGCACGTCCTGCACTTTTTTGCAACTTAACCCGTGGGATGCTCCTGAGCCACAGGCAGACCAAGTCTAAAGGTTACAGAAATGCGTAAAGTGGAGTTATCAAGAAGGTTTCCCAGAGTGGCGGACGGAAGACACTGAGCCATGCATTTGATTCGTAAGCTTGTAGAGTTAGTAGGCGCGCCCTGTCCTCATCCTTCTGGCACTCAGTCAAAAGATTTTGTTGTCATTCTTTACACATTACCAAATCAAAATTCTTCTGCGAGTATTTAAAATCTGGAGGAAAGCACTCCAAATTTGAAAGGGAAAACCATTTTGTCATAATAATTCAAAGTCAACAAACAAAAATTTAAAATATGATTAGGTAAAATATTATTCAGTAAGGTAGAAGAATCATACATGGAACCTAAAAAAGCAGAAATTAATAATGTTAATATATCTCTTATTCCACGGCCGCCAGTTTTATTTAAATGGTACTTTGAAGCCAAAAGTTTAATTTTATTGGACAATTTGTTATTTCTTGTAAACAAGTTTATAGGAGACTATGATATTCCTTGAGAAGATCGACATTTTTCTAGCAAGGGACACATCTTAGAAGGTATGAAATTCTAGGTATTGAAAAAGACGATTTTAAAAGAAAATAAGCTACACGTGAATCAAGTAATTTTAATTTTTAGCGAATTTTGTTAAAAAAATGTATTTTATTTTTAATAGCTAAACTAATTTCATCAGTAAAAAATGCGCACCCATGCAAATTAAAATTGCAAATTAGAACTTATAGTAAATTTGGAGCAACGCAACGGAATAAAAATCTGATATTATATTTGAATGATTTTTTGATATTGTTCAAATCTCACATTTATTAAAGTTTAAAGGAAGTCCGATATCTTGGCTTGCTGAAATTAGTTGTTTAAAATTTTCCAGTACAATTTTGAGTTCTCCTGCCAGAGTACCGTCATCTAAATACTATAAATTTAAGTCTAAGGAATGTAAAGAAGCCACGATGCTGTAGATTGCTAAACAAAATAATAGGGGACCTAAAGGGTCACCTTGCTGTACTCCACGTCTGAAAAAAAAATTCCTTGCCGTAAGTAAGAATGCTTTGTTCACCATAGCATTGATAAATGAAATGATGAAATTCCGGGATATATTCTTTGAGTTTTGTTAAAATTATATTTCTGTTGACCGTGTTAAAAGCGTTTTGGGAATTTATTTTTAAAATAATTTTGGATAAAATAAAGATTGGCCCCATACAAATTTAGACGGATTTCCTCTGATAAAGAGTCACAAAATAGGTAATTCATGAATAAACAAAGTGATGATAATAATTTTGAATTTTTAGTGCCTTTTTTATAGCCTAAAAGATCTTTGAGGTGACGTGGGCGAAGAGAATCGATACCACCGGACCAGGGACTAAATGAAAATATTGCATTTTTACCTCTTCTTCCATTATGTTTAACGAGTTTTTAGCAAGACTACTATCATAAAGTAAAATTTTATCACAAAAATCTGGTTCGGGGTGGTTTTCTTCTAAAATCTGTAAAGTTTCTTCATTTTTTAGAGCAATAGTATCGTCTGAGGTCAAAATTCTAATAGCATTTTTCACGTCTACTTCAGAAATTTTTGACTGTATCTTCTTTGCCGGGAATTTGTCTTTGCAGGAATTCTTCACGTGTTGGTGTATATTGTTGCTTTGCTCAGATGTCTTGTAATGTTCCATAAGCTCAGATATTAAAAGTTTTTTATTTTTGATCTATGAGGAAAGATTTTTCTTGATAAGAGATGTTAAGATGGTTTTCTGTTCAATTTGGATGGTCCAGGTAATGCCAAAACCGCGTATGGAAAAATTATAAGCAAAATGTAAGAGTTTAGATCATTTTTTAAAACGCATTATGTTAAAAATGATGTTAGTTCTTCAGAGATTGATAATCTTTTGATTGATAACAGGCACAGAAGACTTTAGATTCGTAAAAATCCTGAAAAATTTAAATTTTGGCTGTTTTCATAAACCGGAGGTGAAGTAAAAGAATCGTTTGTTTATTTTTTCTGTATCTTTGAAAATTCTTTATGAGACATAGCGAAGTGTTGCTGAGTCCTTTTTGGTCTTTGTAAAATTTTCCACAAATATTGCATGGTAGTTTGATCGGATTAGATTTTGAAGAGGTTGCAGAAAGTTGCTGAGAAGACTGGCTTGGCTGACTAGTTCTTAATGTAGCATTTGAAATTAAAGTATCTTTGTCATTATTTTTGTGAACTTTTTGTGTATGAATTTTTAACCCAGGATTTGTTTTAAAACTCCTATTACATGTAGTACAGCAAAACTTATTTTCAAGGTTATCTTCAATTATTATCTGAAACAGAATCAGTTAGGAGAATTGTTTTCGCAGAGCTTCATGAGAGTCTTGGTTTTGATATAAAAAATAACTAGAAAAGCTCTAAATAGGCAATTTCCGTCTCCATCAATGGGAATTCTTCGAAAATTTTTTCATAGAAATTGTACATCAGCATGACATTTTTTGGAAGAAGTCGGGAAAGAGGATCTTCTGATTTCTATAAAATTGTGGAAGTGAGTTTCTCGGGAATCAAGATGATACTTTTGTCTTTGTAAAATTCAGTGTAGAAAATTGTAAAAAATGTGCAAATAAGGTTTATGTTGCTTGACTTTTATAAAAAGGTTGAATTCACGGTAAAAATTATCGATTATTTTAAAAAACTAAATGATGATAAATAAAAATCAGATATATATATATATATTAAAAAACCACACGAAAGGTGTGTGGGGGATACCAGAAGCCTCCGCGGTGCAAAATTTTGTTAATTTTGGATGTGCGGCTTATCTGTTTAAATAATCGATTTGTTTTTAGGATTCAAACTCACTCTTAAAAGTAGATATTCTTTTTTTTTCTGTCAGTGACCCTAGCTTTTACCGAATAAGCTAAAATTCCTTTCTAAGGCCACCAATTCGAAATATCGAGCCGTGTTTTAGTTTTTACAAAATGTGCCTTATTCCATTCGACGCTCAGCCATTCCTGATGTTTATGATGTTGATTTGACTACAAAAAGTATGGGTATCACTGACAGAAAAATAAGAATCCCTACTCTTAAAGCTTCGAAGCTGATGTGTGAGTAATAGTTTTAAAAACCCTCTACAGGACTTTTGTCGACTATTCAATTGCTTTGTTTATATGGGGCTCTTAAAACGCTAAAATTTGTCGTATAAACAGCACTAAAATCGCTTTAAGAATAGTCTTCGCTGGTGGGTTTCCTTGTATTACTTATGCAAAATTTCTATCCTACTATAGAAATTTAGGTCTCATTTCCAAGATAAAATATCTAAGGTTTTCTAGTAATAGTTATTGAATTTTGACTTTAGTTTTTGTGAAATATGGATCCAATATGGCGTATTATGCCTGCTTATATCTACAAAACTGGACAAAAATGGCAAAAAGTACCACTGGATAACCCTAGATTTAAGCTTTGTCTTTAAAATGAGACTAAAATCTTTGAAAAGCGTCTCTATTTGGATAGAAAAATGAGGGGGTCAAAAATACCCTCTCATGCGGAATTTTGCATGAATGAGACAAGGCTAGCGAAGACTATACTCTTAGCACGGTTTATCGCTCTAGAACCGATTTTAGGGTCGGTATATAAGCACTTTAGAAACGCTTTAGCGTATTTTTTCCAACCTAAAGAAATACTCAACCCGGGTTTCACTAAAAAATCTGTTATAAATTCATAGGGGTTTCCATTGGTAAAATTGGTGCGCCACTGTAGAGCACTAATAATGGCTTGGTGCTGTCAAAAAATTGCGTCAGTGCAGTCTGAGTGCAGATTGAATGGAACATGAGAAAAACTGCACTCAACCAGAACACTCCTTTTATTCAAAGGCAGGATAAAGGGGGAAAAAGTTGCACTTAGTGCAAAACCGAAAGTATCAGTTTTCTAATGGAACATGAAAACTGAAAAAGTGCACCCCAATGGAACAGCAGCACCGACTCAGTTGTGCACTGGTGGCGCACCAGTTTTACCAATGGAAACCGCTATTAGTTATTTTATTTATTTTCTTTTTAAACTCACATTTGATGACATTTAATCAAGGTCGTATAAATCCTCAGAGAAAGCGATTTTATTTAAAACTGTCCTTATATAAAACCGGTTTCAGGAGCGTATAAACGTAGTAAATATAGAGCTAACTTATTGGGGACTTACGGAGGCCTCACATGACAAGCGTCTTGCCGTGTAAGGACAAGATAAACACAATTTAGGCTATTTTTATACAATCGCCAACGATATTCATCAAAATTCATATACCTACCATACCACTGATTTAAATGTTTCAAAATTTTGAATTGATGGCCTTAGAAAGAAATTTTACTTTATTTGGTAAAAAATCAAAAAAATGCTTTTAGCCGTGTCTTAGATTTTACAAACTGTGCCTTCCATTCAACGTTCAGCCAATTCTGATGTTTATTTTTCACTCCAAAAATTATGGATATTAAATGACCCGTTTTAAACGTCACTTCGGCATTTCCTCAGCTAAGGTCACTGACAGAAAAAAAAAAAAAGATTCTCTGCTCTTAAGGCTATAGTTTCTCCCCAGATTTTAAGTAAAAAATGTACAACTGACAACGCCTTGTTCTTTAATTTTTTAAATCTTTTACAGGGTGCACAGGAAAAACTAAACATCACAATTAGCTGAAATTTTGAAGGGGTGATCATTTTTAAATGCGTAACAAAAATATCTGAAGGATTTTTCAAAATTCTCAATTATTTTTTTTTTTAATAAAAGCTTTGGTGCTGTCATCTATCCCAAAAGCCTCAAAATAATTGCGGTTTAGAACTCGATTTACAAAAAAAATAGAGAAATACTCACAATTTCCTCTGGATTACATTTTTCCTTTTTATATTTCCTTGCTTTAGCGAAAATAAAAACTAAGTTCCCTTTTTTCTAAAAGCCTGTGCACTCCGGAAAAGAAAACCGATCAATCAATTACACTTGTGTTGGCCGATAGATCGCAGAACTTATACGATTCCATGGTAACTGCAGGTGTTTTGTCAACAAACTTTAAATCGAGCCGCAGTGGGACACAAGAGTATTTTTACGTTTTCTGACAGAAAACCATTCGAGGTTATGTTTATCTTTCAAAAATGTGTTTTCAAAAAAATTGTTCTAAAACAAATATGAAACTACAAAAAGCCTAGCGCTGTGCGGGCGTTACCCAGAGTCAAAGAACCAAGAGAACTTTACTGGCTCGCTGGGATTACTAGGAATTCGCATAGAAACATTCGGCGCTCATAACCCCACATAATTTTGTTTTTATTTTGATTCAACCATTTTTTTAAATTTAAATTATTGCGGCATAGTTATGTGCAAGTGTACTAGTGAAATTTTGGAGTGTGAAGGATAGATTTTAGAACCTCAGTTTCAAAAACACATGAATACTTGAGTACTAACAAAACAGGTCAGTAAAGCTCCATTTAGAGGTTGGAAAGACTCTTGCTAGTCGTTGACGCTCCTGTTTAAAATAGAATACAATTATTTCGTCTCGCCCCAGTAGCCAAGTTTTAAATCTGCATGCTTTTAAGTTAACCTGTTGCCGGTATCAGCTAGCGGGAATGTTTCCAATTCAATTATAAATGCACCTGTAAATGCAACTCTAAACATTACACCCAGTTACTTTAATACGTAGTTGAGTAGCGTTTTTTTAGCAGGTAATTCTGCAATTAATTTATTTTAGTATTTTACTTGGTTTTTTAGCGGCGCAGAACGCGAAAAGTCAAAATAAGTAACCTAACCCCAAGTTTTTGACCCGGTGCTAAAAAATTCAATGACGTAAAATTTTGCAAAAAAAATCAAGTCGATATAGTTAAATTGATTTTCCGTACAGTTTTTAAAAACGCGTTTTGTAGAAGGGCGCAAACAGAAATTCTTCCTGAGGCTTTAATTTCCTGAGGTTCAATCTTTAAGAATCGACATTTTATGGGCTGTGGGGTGGGCTGGGGTCCCTAAGCCTTCCTGCGTACCCCACTGCTTTTTGTGTGTCCCGTAAATAACACCTGTCGTGGTAGCATTACTTTAATAAAATGGTCGTGAATAAAAAATGTTTGGTAAGTTGTGCGTTCCACGAATTTACCATGCCTATAGCCAGTGGTGCACCGAGGGGGGGGAAGTTGGATTTAACCCCCCCCCCTTCCGCCCGAGAAGCCTGGTTATATACAATTGGCACAATAAAATAACAACAGAAAGAGTCATTTTCCTAAAAATTTTCGCCTGCGGCGCATCTTACCATTTTAACAAACATATTAAGGGTAAACATATAGCTTAAATTCCCGAAACCCCATCAATATTTACGATTTAAGTTTAATTTTAAGTCAAAAATTGGATTTCAAATGTTATTTTCTCAAAAAGAAATTTGGTGAACACCCCCTCCCCCTCTATATTTGAGCCCAGGTCCGCGCTTGTAAGCACCTGTTTCCCTGCATCAATTATGGTCACATTTTTACTTCTAATTAAGTTTTTGTTATTATTTATCCTTGTACGTCCCCCCCCCCCCGAAGGTAATTCCCGGGTGTGCCACTGCTACAACTGCAGCTTTAATTGTGTAGATATTTTTATTCGCTACATCACTTTCCATAAAATACAAATTAGGCTAAAAACATACCTCAGTAATTACAAACTGATTATTAAGATGTTCAATGTTCGTAACCACACTAATGCAATGATTAGTTAATAGTCAAACTTTAGAATTACGTCTTTTTTGTAACTACTATTAATATTTTTTTTAATCAATTACTGCAATTTTTTACAATAGTCGGCTATTAAACCGTTTGGTAGTTTCTTGCAATTAGCACCGTGTTAAATTTTGACGTTCGCAACTTTGTATTTTGTGCATTGCTAATTTCTTATATAAACTGATAATTTGCAATTAATAACTTCGTTCTGTAACTGATTATCAGAATTGCTTCCTTGTATTAAGTCATTTAAAACTGATATTTAATTACATTGCTCTTCCAAATTATTATCGGAAAAAGATTTGAAAGATTATTCAAACATCCTTTGATACTTTTTATTAAACGTACCATATAAACGTAATTCTAATAATTTTCGTTTGTTGTCTGTTTATTGTTTGTTTTGTCTGTTTGTCGTAGAAAGATAGAGCAAATACAAAACTAATTGTTAGATCAATGTTATTTTTTAAATTTATTATATCACTCATCTGTTAAAAGTCTTATAAAACAAGTGTGATTTTGCAGAATTACAGCGATAAGTCCTTTGACTTTTGTCAAGTGATAAGCATTACAATGATAACTTTTTCTTTGAAAGTTTGAGACAATGATGTGTTTGAAATTAACTCTGTGTTTCGGACTTCCATTGTCTATATTTTATTTATACACGACGTTTCAATCAGTACAATCTCTGATCGTCTTCAGGTGCAAACTACAATCAATTCCTAAGGCTACGTACTTATATACTGTGAGAAATCACTCAACCTTAAAGTTGAAGAAGTTGGTTCTGCCTAAGGAGGGGCTTCCAAATATTTGGAATTTCAACACTTGGTTTACTGAAAATACCCTGATTCTGCTCAATAAAGGCAGCTTCAAGGAATTTACGTTTCTTCCAGTGTGACTCCTTGTGCAAAACTTTTGCTTCTGCCCACTTCATTCGATGTTGTTTTGACCATGCATGTTCGGCGATTCCTGATTTCGTTGTTTCACCTTTTTGGATATTCGTCTGATGTTCCTTAAGCCTAGCAGATAGTGGTCTTTTTGTTTCGTCTATGTATGATTCACCACACTCGCAAGGAACTTGATAAATGCATTCCATATTTTATGTGTTCTCCGGTTTTGTTTGACTAAGAAGGCTTCGAATTATATTACTAGATTTAAAAATTGTTTTAATATTAAAGTTTTTCGCTACTCTTCGAATTTTCTTCAATATTCCTTTAACGTATGGAATTGTAAGGAATGCATTTGCCTGGTAGTGGTTTTGTAATCTCTGTCCTGTTGGTTGAAATTTAGAAATAGTATCTGTTATAAGTTTAAAGCTGTAACCATTCTACTGCAGGTCCTTCTTAATGTTTCTTATTTCGATTTCCAAGTCATGAGAATTGTTACAAATTTGAACGGCTCTGTTATACAAAGTTCTGATTATGCCTCGTTTGGTTGTAGCAGAATAATTTGAACTATGATATAAATATTGTCCAGTGTGAGTGGGTTTACGATAGACTGTTGTTCTGATGTCGCTTTCTACTCGTTTGACAAGTATACATCAAGAAAAGGAATTTGACAATTTTGCTCCAACTCCATTGTGAATTTAATGGTGGGTCTTATGTTATTAAAGTGTTGAAGAAATTCTGAAAGTTGTTGGTCATTCGCGGTCCAGACAATAAAAGTATCATCAGCACATCTCAGCCAGAGCTTAGGTTTATAATAATATATAATATAATATATAAACCTAAGCTCTGGCTGACCGGGAATGACCAACAACTTTCAGAATATCTTTACCACCTAAATAACATAAGACGCACAATGGAGTTGATGTACTTGTCAAACGAGTAGAAAGCGACATCAGAACAACAGTCTATCGTAAACCCACTTACACAGGACAATATTTCTAATAATTCTCATGACTTGGAAATCGAAACTTAAACTTATAATAGATACTATTTCTAAATTTCAACAAACAGGACAGAGATTACAAGAACAAAACCAGGCAAATGCATTTCTTACAATTCGAAGCCTTCTTAGTCAAACAAAACCGGATAAAAAACAAAATAAGGAATGCATTTATTAATTTCCTTGCGAGTGTTGTGAATTATGCATAGGCGAAGCAAAAAGAGCACTATCTGTTAGGCTTAAAGAACATCAGACGAATACCCAAAAAGGTGAAACAATGAAATCAGGGATCGCCGAACATGCATGGTCAAAACAACACCGAATGAAGTGGGCAGAAGCAAAGGTTTTGCACAAGGAGTCACACTGGAAGAAACGTAAATTCCTTGAAGCTACCTTTATTGGGCAGAATCAGGGTATTTTCAGTAAACCAAGTGTTGAAATTCCAAATATTTGGAGGCCCCTCCTTGGGTTTAAGGTTGATTGATTTCTCACAGTATATAAGTACGTAACCTTAGGAATTAAATATAGTTTGCACCTGAAGACGATCAGAGATTGTACTGATCGAAACGTCGTGTATAAATAAAATATAGGCAATGGAAGTTCGAAACACAGAGTTAATTTTGATAACTTTTTCCTTGGTTCTATACTATTTTGTATAAAAACAAATGTTTTGCGTTTGACAAAGATGGTACTTAACTATAACAAAAATTAAATTGCCTTTGACTATCGGATGGTAAATTTATTATTTGTTTTGTTTTTGCTCATGCCTGTTTTTTTTAAATTTTACCCCTCCAGCGAAAGAGGCAGGCTTCCAGTGCTAAACCATGGATAGTGGGCGTGCAACGGGTCCAGCAAGGTAGCCTACGTACATGAGAATTGTCCCGCCCGCGTTTCTACATTCATTCGTTCATTGCCTCTCCTGCGAAGTCGTGAAATTATAGAAACCACGCTATCCAAAAATTATTATCGGTAATTAAAGCTTTAGTGGTATTAACCCCGATAATGTTTTTGACAGCTGGTGCTAGGTATGGTGTAGAACAACATGAACGATTTTTTAAAAAGAGAACACACCCTTTATATTTTTCTATTTTTAGGTTCTAAAAAAAATTACCTTTTATGCACGCTTTGGGTGTGCCATTGTTAGTTTTTGAGATAATTGTACTGAAGGATTGAACACATTAGTAATAAAAATTAAAAGTTGGCTCTGGAGTTCTTAAATTTCAGGAGAATCTGTATCCATACCCGCTATAATATACATTAACAAGGATACTTTATGTGAGCTTCTTCTACTTCTTTATCTTTATACTTACTAAAAACGGCTTACTTAAAACTTAAGGTAAATATACTATATCACTTAAAAAAGAAAAATTAACAAAATTCAAAGTGTTTAAATATTTAAAAGCTTTTAATCAGTATTCTCATTGCTGTTTGGCATTTCTCTCGTTCTTCAGCTACCTGGCCCATTAAGTCTCCGACCAACACTTAACTTGACAAATTGTCTGATAATTTTTAATCGACTACTGGAGTCGAGATCCGAAAGATTGTTTTTTATTCTACGGTGGCAGTTTACATGCGTAAGAGCATCATAAAAAGTTTAAAACAAAACACATGTGAAAGATACACGTTTAAAAGGGTACATAATTGCATTTTTGTAGAAATCCTAAAGCAAGAATATCTACGTTGTAGTGTAGGGGCATATGTCAATAATTTCTATCCCGTGGAATTTTTTATGAAGGAGTTTTGTGACTAGGTGGGATTGATAGCTCTTTAGCTCACTCTTTAGTCACACAATCAAGTGTTTTATTCGCATCCGTGTAGAAGCGGTTGATATGACGATATCTTTCAAGATGGCGACCAAAAATTATAAAAATACAACTTCCGCAACCGGGTAATGATTATATTCGATTCCATATAACTCAAGAACGAGGATTCAAAAAAATTTTCTTTAATGTCGTCCGACGTTAAATGACCATGAAAATAGCAAAAAACAATATTTTTGCTATTTTGTCAAAAAAAATCTTAATAATTCGACGTTTGGTCAGACCAACTTCAAATGTACCCTCAAACTATTAGGCATGTATGCCAAATTGGGTCCTTAGAGTTTGATGCAGTTTGAACCTTCATGAACTTGAAAAATAACCCAGCAAAATTAACAAATTGCAAAAATAACATACTAAAGGGCGCTATTCATTAATTATTAAAGCCAAGAGAACTAAATTGGCTAACAAAGATAAGAAGGTTAGGTCCAACAATTTTGTTAAAAAAAAATTTCTTCAGCTATGACGCGCTTCAATATGGCGGCTGATATCTCAAAATACGGACCTACAACCACATTTTATTATATCCATTTACGTAAAAAAGTAAAAATAACAAGGTGGCCATCGATTCTTGTTGACTTATCTCTACTTAAAAAAAATAGTTGATGCATGACCTTGATTGACCTTGAAAATACCATGTAAAGTTGAAAAACAAGCTTTTTGTAGTGCTTTTTTAGAATTTACAACTACGCAAAAACTTTAAGTGCCGGAGATCAAATTAACAACTTAGCCATAAAAAAACACTTAATTTTAAAACTATCTACCATTTTTTTTGATCTGGCGTCCCAGATGTTTATGCTATACCCCGGTAAAAATGACCTATTTGCCTGTTGTTTTTAGTTTCGGAACTGTGAATTTTATGCTCTACTTACTTGTCTAGCTAACAAAGTCATTTAAATTACCTATAAAAGAGTTAGCAGAAGTTAGTTACATTACCATATTCTGGACCAGGTGTTTTAGATGCCATTTTTCAAAATGCCGGTCGAAAAATCATAAAAAACACAATTTCTGCAACCGGTGCGTGATTATACTCGATTTCATATAACTCGAGGACGAGAATTCCAAAAAAAATCACTTTCGAGGTAATACGACCTCAAATGATCTTGAAAAAAATTAACGTTTTATTACACCAACATCTGGAACGTCAGATCAAAAAAAAACCGGTAGGGAGGTTTAAAATAAAGTGATTTTTTATGGCTAAGATGTTAATTTCATCTCCGGCACTTAAAGTTTTTGCGTAGTGGTAAATTGGAAAAAACACTACAAAAAGAGGGTTTTTCAATTTTACATGGTATTTTCAAGGTCAATCGGGGTTATTCATCAACTAAACTTTTTTTTCATAATAAACGGAGATATGTCAACAAGAATTGATGGCCACCTTGTCATTTTTACTTTTTTACGAAATTGGATAAAATAAAATGTGGTTATAGGTCGCCATTTTGATTTATCAGCCACTTTATTGAAACACGTCATAGCTGAATAAAATTTTTTAAACAAAATTGTTGGACTTGACCTTCTTATCTTTGTTGCCAAATTTGGTTCTCGTCGCTTGAATAGTTGATGAATAGCGCTCTTTAGTATGTTATTTTTGCAATTTGTTAATTTTACTGTGGTATTTTTCAAGTCCATGAAGCTTCAAACTTTCATGACTAATAGTTTGAGGTATATTTGAAATTGGTTTGAGAAAACGTCGAATAATTAAGAGTTTTTCAAGAGAAAATGCAAAATTCTTGTTTTTTTGTGTTTTTCAAGGTCATTAAAAGTAAATTTCCTCGTCCTCGAATTATATGGAATCGAGGATAATCATGGTCTGGTTGGGAAAGTTGTATTTTTTATGATTTTTGGCCGTCATATTGAAAGATGACGTCTACACAGATGCGCACAAAACACCTGGTAACACTTGATTGTGTGACTAAAGAGCTATCATTCCCATCTAGTCACAAAAGTCTTTCCTTAAAAATTCCACGAACTTACACATGCCCTTTCACTATTGGGTGTAATCATAATTTTAATATTTGCGAAAAGTTAAAAACTCAAAAATGTCATAAAAAAGTGAAGTAACGAAAAATTAAGTTTGTCGTACTTCAGGTTAGTGGTTACTTGAGCCCCTCGTTTTAGGGACTAAAGTGTTACTTGTGTCCGTGAGGCACTAAAGTAAAAAGTCACAAAAAAAGGTATTTTTTATTTCTTTTATTCAGAAAAAATGTAAGTGCCTTAATTTTCTTATATTTTCATAATACAGAAGTGCGACGAATAGTATCCCTCCCTTCGGTCGGGCTACAAACTTTTCGCCTCGGGATAAAAAGTTACACTTTAGCCTCTTGTGCGCGTTCTTTAGTTGACATGTTCGAAGTGGTGTTTATTTACGGTTGTGCTTTTGCCATTTTAATCGAAATTAAAGTAAAATGTTTACATACGAGAAAAACGCCGCCGTCATGGGCTCAATCAAGCTATACCCCCCCCTCAATGAAAGTTAATTTGGATATTTTAAAAATTATGTACTAAATTCTATTTCTGTTTTTATATAGGTTTTGTTTAGGAGAAATAAGTGAGAGACTTATAGTCCAACAAATCCTAAACAGCTTTGAAAGTTGACAGAAACAGTGGCGGCCCCAGGGGGGGCAATCGCCCCCTCCTTTGCTCCAGAAAAATGTAGACAACAACAACAAAGATGCTGGTGGTAATAACCATGAAGAGGAAAAAACGAAAAATTGCCGAAAGTTCCTTTAAATACATTCTAGAATCCCTCCACAAACGCATGACGAACTTACCGCGAAAACCATTGAAAATACAGAAGAGTATTAGAGAGTTTCCATTTATAAACAAGTTTTAGACAAAATCATTTCGGACATCTTGAACTTTTATTGGGAGAAATCAGTATTTGGAAACAATATTGGTCAGAAATAGGCAAAAGCTTAAATCAAAACATACCTGATAACGTTTTCGAGGCAATGAACAAGTATAGCAATATTTTTCCGTTGATTACAAAATTTTTGGAAGCTTCTCATGCCTCAGAAGATTGAAAACATAAGTACTTAAAAACACTATGACGGAAATTCGTCTGACGGGCTTAGCGTTGCTGCATATCAACAGACATATTGAAATTGACATTAGTCATTGACCGGTTTGCCCAAAAAACTGGAAATTATTTTTTTTGAGATGGGCATCTTATGTTTGAGATATGCGATATAAAAGTTAATGTTTCAACAAAAAGCTTTTTAGACCTCAAAAAAAAAAGTATTTAGCTATTAGGTTTTGTTTGTGGTTTGTTTGTTATTTATCTTTTTTATATAAGTTTAAAAATTTTAAAAATCAAAAGTAAGGCATAAATTGTGGCGCTATAACACCTTTGATATTTACGAAATTATTTTAATTTTGTGTTAAAAATGGCATTTGTAGTGTGATTTTTTTAAAAATTTTCGCCTGCTGCGCTTTGAAATGAAACCTTTGATATATTTACAATTTTAGTTTAATTTCAACTCAAAAATTACAGTTTTAATGTAATTTTCTCAAAAATTTTGTTAAACATTTATTTAAATAAAAAATGTATGAAATAAACGACTTCAAATCTAAGTACCCCCCCCCCCACTAGATTTGAGACCAAATCCTCGCTTGTAGTTACTAAGTTTTGTTTGCATATATTGATATGTTCCTCATAAAAGTTTTCGTATCGAAACGGCCCCCCCCCTTTTCAAATGGCTGGGAGCGCCACTGACAGAAATCTAAACGCACTCACATTTGTTATAGTTGTTAAATTTTTTTTAACAGAAATTTTGGCGCAAATAGTATTTGTTTACACTTTTGCCATGAAAGATTCGTGAAAATAAAATTATTTAAACATACTTACAAATGCGCCACCAGTAAGGTTTGTGCTTTTTGACACCGACATGTTATAACAAAATGTATCGTTATTTTTGGCTAAATAAAGCCGAAAATCTGGGCAAACAATTTGAAATGTTGGCGTTTATGAAAGTGATGCTTTTATCTCCAAAATTCTAAATAAAAAACTGTGCTAAATAGTAGTTTTTACACTAAAGTGAGGTATTTAAAAACGCGAGTAAAAAAAAAGCACACTTTAGCCGCAAGTTTTTAACACTATTTTTTTAATACCTTTATCAAAAAGTGCAAGAAAAACACTAAAATACTTTTAAAAATCTCGAACAAAGAGCACTTCTCGCGACGCACCACCTTTACAATATAAATAAATTAAGGCCGCTGGAAATGATATAACAATGGCTTCCATAGTGATGTGCCTTTTTACTCGGTGTCGTTCATTGTTGCGACATTTTAATCTTTGACAGTTTGATATTTTGACGATGTTTTTAAATGATTTTTTCCTAAATACTTGGTGAAAACTGGCTAACTAATTTTTAGGCAAGAATAATTGGATTTTTTTTTGAATATTACTATTTTCCGCTATTTTTCTTTGGGTAAAAAACAGACAGAAATCTTTTTTTGCAACCGTGATAAAAAAAAAATTTTTTGCATCGGTAACCAAAAAAGCCATGCTTTAGTTATCTGCCGTCAGTTACTAAAATCATGTTTTTAATGAAGGTATAAAAAAGGAAGGTTTTATGAAATCTCCAAAACAATTTTACATGATAAAAGTAAGAATAAATAAAACTGACCCAACTGTAACCAACTGTCTCTTTAATGAGAAACAAAATTACCAAAACGTCGGATCGAAAATTATCGTTGACGTTTGACTTAAATAAAATCTGTATAAATTTCTGCTGCTGACAATTAAATACAAAAGCTTAATGGACCTGTCATTGTCAAGTGGTCCGCAGCAATTTGAAATGGAGCGTAACTTAATTTTTTAATGAGAACCACAACTTCTAAATTACCTACCTGTTTTTATTCCTAAAACTCTTAAAATTTATATTCAAAAGTAGTCTTATTTTTACTGTTGTGGAATAGATTTGGAAACTATGGAGTCACTACCAAAATATTTTAAAACTTAGTTAAACGGAAACCCATAGTTTTTCAGAATTTTCAGAATCAGAATCGTTAAATGTAAGGATATTTTTGTAAGAACAATTTACCATGAGCCGTAACTCGCGGCAATAAAATCGAAATTTGTGGAATCAATTCTTCCTGAGACCGTTTTTTAACAGAACCGTAATATATTAGAATGAAAGGATCCGCACCATCGAGGTGATACGGATCAGCTAAACGTGACTCCTTCTTTCTCTGTTTTACAGCATTAAATCAAAGTTTAGGGAAATACCTACGTCTTATATAACAAAAAATAAAACTATCTAAGGATGCACTCGTTTGTTCTATTGGGCATTGACAAAATAAGATCGTCATATCATAA
Source organism: Oxystoma pomonae (assembly GCA_963921995.1). Taxonomy (NCBI): domain Eukaryota; kingdom Metazoa; phylum Arthropoda; class Insecta; order Coleoptera; family Brentidae; genus Oxystoma; species Oxystoma pomonae. The sequence goes on along the minus strand of OY998166.1, from coordinate 69,453,839 downwards.
AAAAAACAAAAGATCAAAAGATCTTGGATGGAAATAATGAAAATTCAAACGTGGGTAAGCATCCCACAAGGAACACACAAAGAACCAAAGCGAAAAGAGAAATGATTAAACGATGCTTCGCTCTGGGTAACCAGCGTGAGCTCGTCAGTGGTTCCACTGGTCACCCTCCCCATACATTATTAAACACCATCATACACTGTGATCGTGGCCGCCTAAACAAAACCTGGATTCGTCGCTGAAGCTTATGGTATTCCATTCGTCATTCCAGTTTTGCCGAGCTCTGCATCACTCCAAGCGGCGAGCCTTATGTTGTGGGGTCAAAGGTAGCACCAAAAGCGGAGGAAAAGTCCTCAGCCCCATCCCAGGTAGCAAGGGCACGTCATAGGACGTCTTGATCACGTCATAATTAAGTCAAAGTCGTTGAGGTCAAATTTTAGTTATATTATGACGTTATTAAATCGTCATGACAAATTTGACACGTCTTATGATCTACCTAATTTAACGAATAGAACTTTAAGTTTTGGATTTATATTTTCAAGTCTTCAAATGCTATTTACTACAAAGGTTGATCAAAAAGAATATAATTTTGTTTTCTTTTGAAAACTAATTAAGAGGTAGAATTAAGATTAATTTTTTTCATCATTATGACGTGATCTACAATGACCTATATTTTTACGCCTTTGCGTAAATTCGAAAAAGATGAAACATAAACTCCCATTTCATGTCATAAAAAATAAAACAAAAAATGTGGCAGAAATTGCACAGAATAAATATGTAAGATATTCTTATTTATTGTGAAAAGCGGTAATTCCCCGGCTAGTGAAGAAAACCGACAAAACTCGAAGGTGTTGTCGTACAGTCGTAGGTTGTAGCTAGGTGTGAAGGTGTGTAAAAGGTGTGGTGCAGTCGTCACACAGAAGTCGCGAGTGCGTGAGTTTAATCGTGTCTCATGTCTGCGGCAATTTCTGTCTTCTGTCAAAAATAATTTTATATAGTATATTTTAGTGCTATTATTATAAATATTTTAGTATTAGTATCCGAGGTTGGTGTTATACTCGGGTTTTATCGTATTTTCGTGTATTATAAGTTAATAATATTTTAATAGTATTATCCGAAGTTTGGTTTGCTATAATTGGGTATAAGCGTATTTTTGTGTATACCAACATTTTTTATTGAGTTTATATATTTTAGTGGTATCGGATGGGGATCATCCCTATCTTGTTGACATCTGATCAAAGTGAAAATGTTTGAATAAACGAGCAATGCGTTATGGGCAAACCTACGTAGCGTTACGTGCCTCTTAACGCATCTATCTCAGGACTTATCCGCCATGAGTTTGAAAGTTTACCTGCTTGACTGGGATGCGGATACCGATAATACTGATATTTGACATTAGTATCTTATTTTCACTCTATTATCTGAAGGTTGGTATGTTTTAGTAGTATTATCCGCCAAAGGTTAGTTTGTTATACTCGGATATTTTCGTGTACTATCAATATTTTTTTTTAATAAATTGATTCATTCCATTCAATAGACAATGTACTTTTTTTCATCCGTACCTTTTACGTAAAATATGACGTCATCTTAAGTCATAATGACGTCAAAAAGATGAGACATATTGCCGTCTTAAAGACGTCAATTTTACGTCATAAATTTGGTGGTTTTGACGTAATAGATGACGATTCATCCACGTCATTGTTACGTGTCCGTGCTGCCTGGGATACCAAACAATCTTCGATTAACTGTCATCCTTGAAAACACCCATCCTGTAGCTGTAACTAGAACATCTCATACTTGTCGTATACTGTCCCGTCGATTTCTGAGAGCAAGAAGTCTGAGATGCCGTAAATCACGACCTTGTAATAATCTAGGGCGTTCAGAACCCGTAGGAAGTCTATAAGTCTCATCACTGGACTACCTTCTCCAAACTCTTAACACTGTTGATGGATTGGAATTAACCCTTCTTGCAATTTCCCGTAAACCAAAAGCAGCCTCTTTTATGCCCACGATGAGTCCTTTCTCGAAGTCGTTTAAATGATGAAATTGTTGGCGACCGCGAACTCTGGGCATTTTTATATTTTAAGTAATCTGTAAGCAATGCAAAAAGACCAAAAACTACGAGAAAAATGATTTAAAATTTTCAGAAAATGTCTTTTATGTGTTGGTTGTTTTTGAAAATGAATATAAAAAATCTGTGAAAAAAGGAAAAAATTTATGAAATATACATATATATACATGGGGTTGCATTTTTTTTGTTCTCCAGTATATCTAAGGATCTGGGTTTAGTTGGATCACGTTGGTTGGATTGGGTTAGCGGCGACGCCAGGGTTGCGAGACAGGGCCAGATGGGGGGCACATGATTACTTTTGTACTCACAAGAAAAAGGTTTAATTGAGTCAAACAAATATTTTTTCCCATGGTCCAAACAAATATTTATTTGAACCAAGCAAGTATTTATTTAATTTTCAATAAATCAGAGAAAAAGGGTATTAAAACTTAATGTCGGTTAGTGCCAAAGAAATTAAAATTAACTTTAATTTCCTTGGTTAGTGCACGGTTTTATACTTTTTCAGACCACAATAAAATTTTTTGATTTGCAAACAAGTTTCCTCAAGCTTAGCCTTAATTTAAGCCAACATTTTTATATCGCAAATCTGTGTTTTATGCGGCGTATTATTAAGTAGAAAATTACAAACAGATTTCCTCGAAAGCGATGTGGAAGAAAATCTCTATATATCCCTGGGGAATCTAGTTACGTGGCAGTTTAATAAAGTTTTTTTGTCGCGTGTTGTTCGAATAAACGAGCAGATTACCGGGGCGGAAGATGCTGCCACCTGTGCCACAGCGAAAGACACCTCAGCTACAATTTCCTTAAATTGTTACCCGTAATTTTTCCGACGTGACATCTTATCACCCAAGAAAATCCCTACTTAATAGGTATATATGTATTCTTTCACGCTGTTCTTTCGATTTCGATCACTTCCCCCACCATGCCCATCAACTGCTTGCAATCACTTTACTAATAGCCACAAGTGATGGAAATATTTTTGCGCGCCTAACCTCAATTAAAAGTTGAAGATTTTCAAAAATGAAGAATAGAGTGAAAGTTAATCCACAAAAAAATAAAATTTACTCGGTTTCAGATTTGTAACGTTGTGACACAGATATAAGGTAAGAAAAAAAATACAGAGAAGTAAAAAATTTCTTCTTGCATTAATACTAGAGAAATATGAAAATTCCCAAAATTCTGTCATAATCAAAACAAGAATCTGAAAGAAACAAGGTATTTGCAAAAATTTATAAACAACTTATTTACTACTAGCTATTGCCCTCGACTTCGTTCGCGTTTTTAAACTGTAGCTTTCCTTCCCAAACTTATGCTTCTTCAATGTACAGAAATGGTATATCTATAAAGATTAATTATATGTATAGACCTTAGCTGGTTGCCCGCGACTTCGCGTGTTTAAAATTGTAGCTTTCTCCCTCACCCTCCCTCCCTACTCTATTTTCATCCCCTCCTCTCACTCCCACCCTTCCTACCCTTCCACCCCTCCTTCCCATCCTAACCCTCCCTCCCCTTCTACCCTTCCTACCTCTCCCCCTCCTCCAAGGCATTAATTGATTTTTTCTATAATATTGGACATTGAAGCTACATCCAAATGCTAAAAAGTGGAATTTTTTTTTTTTATATCTACTATTTATTTAGTTCTAAAGGCTACGGAATGGAGACAAGTAGCTAGAGATCCTGATATTTTAGATATCAATAATAGGGGTTACTTTATTATTTTCACCAAGCGTCTTACGCTCAATTTCTCACAAGGCTTTAATTAATGTAGTTGTTTTTAGAATACTGAACATTGGAGCTACATCCAAATGTTAAAAAGTTGAAAAACAATTTTTTTATATCTACTATTTATTTCGTTCTAAAGGCTACTGAATTATAATATTTTAGATATCAATACGGATTACTCTATTATTCTCACCGAGATTTTTAGGCTCAACTAGACTACTGGATCTACATCCAAATGTTAAAAATTTGAAAATCAATATTTTTATATCTATTTATTTAGTTCTAAAGGCTACTGAATAACTAGAGATCCTGATATTTTAGATATCAATAGGGGTTACTCTATTATTCTCACCAAGATTTTTATACTCAATTTCTCACAAGGCATTAATTGATGTAGTTGTTTCTAGACTACTGGACATTGGAGCTACATCTAAATGTTTAAAATTTGAAAAACAATTTTTTTATATTTACTATAGCTTTAGTTCTAAAGGCCAGTGAATGGAGACAAGTAGCTAGAGATCCTAATATTTGCTATCCTATATATATCCTATATAGCATGCAGTTTCTGTAAAGTTCTTAAAGTTTAATTTACCGTTCAATTATGTAAATACAATAATAGGTCTTTAATTGTACCTAAGTTTTACAAATGTGGTATTTGTGCCTAGTTTGACAATTATGATCTTTGTGCCTAGTCTTACAAATGTGCTGGTATTTGTGACAAAGTTCATGGAAAAGATTAAATCAGTTAAAAAGAGAGTGGAGCAAAGAAAACTATAACCCACTGGGAAGTGAAGGAGCTAAGATGGATTAAATGTGGCTTCTAATATACTTTCTTATGAAAGACCAGAAAATTTTACCAATGTGGTCTTTGTGCCTACATTTGATAATAGGTCTTTGTGGCTAAGTTTTACAAATATGGTTGTTGTGCCTAAGTTTTACAAATATGGTATTTGTGCTTAGTGCTGCGGTTATGGTATTTGTGCTTAATTTTACAAATATGCTGCCTTGCCTAATAACCTTAGTTCAAAATCCATCTTGTACTTTTTAAGGTGCAAAAGGGTTCATATCAATCTTCTATTTACATTGATTGATATTCAAGTTATTCCAGATATACCACAAAATTTGCCCGAAATTCGTTTATCTTGGTTTTGTCTTCAACTCTGCCAAATAACTATTTCCTTAATTGTCCCGGGAAAAAAGGTGCAATATTACTCTGACTATGATTCCAAAGTTTTTATACAAAATATATGCAATTAAATTGTTTGTCAAATTAGTATAGGGTAGAGCCAATTGCATTATTTCCTTTAACTCAGAAAATTATAATCCAATGAGATTTCCAAGATTTTAGTTAGTGGTTGTTGTCAAATCAAAGAAATAAGAAAGATATTATCGAAAGGTAATTTTTTCTAGAAATCTTCTTTGATGCTAGCAAATCAGGCTGGGGAATAGTTTGTGGAAAAATAAATCCAGTTTAAATATTCACATAAATCATCTCATAATTTATAAATGGAAACTAAATGATAATTGAATCAAGAAGGGTTTTTAAAGATAACTAAAAAACTTAAAAATTCAGTAATTGATCTACCTGCCAGCGATTTAGTGCTTAGTGCAAGTGCATTTTTGCTTGGAAAAGGGATCCAGATGCAGATGGATCCCTCACCCCCTGTAACAATGGCTTACACTGGTGTTATAAATCTTAACAAACAAGCTTTCGGATTGAAAGGTGTACAAGATTCGACTGCAAACATGATGGTATTCTAAATATCTCAGTTCACACTCAAAACAATATGAAGTTGCATAAAAAGTAGTGGAATTTTTGTTTGAAGCATAACAAAAATGTTTTTAATGCAGATGATCGAATTGTCAATTTTAGATATTTAAGGGGCATCTTATGGCTCCATAAATTGTTTCGTCAGGTTTGTCTTTAAGTTCTTAGACCAGAGTTATAGCAGTCAACCAAAGAAAAAAAGGGATATAACCTAACACCTCAAAAAGCAAAAATAAGACTGTAGGGGAGGGGAATCTTTGTTAATAGAAATATTGCTTGCATATTGGTTATGGCACATAGAATAGATACTTTTCCTGCGATTGTGCTATCTAAAAGTTTGAAAATTAAAGATGGGCAATATTAAAATTTCATCAATTAAGAATAAAGATCTTCCCTAAAAATGAAGTTCATTTTATAAAAAAAGTAACCATCTGCCCATCAGTTAATACTTTACTCTGTTATTTTCAAAAAGTAAAAGACATCAGATCTCAAGATGCTGATAAAAACTATTGTTCGACGCATAACACTCGACACTCTAGACTCTAGTACTGCGAAGAGACAAGGACCATGATTCCATCCAAAAAGCAGCAACTTGGTCCAAAGAATCTATCACTTTTGCTAGATCTTATAATAGACCAATTTTTTTAGACAGAGAGACATTTTTAGAGTCTACATGAATTTTGAGTTTTATGAGTAGATTAGAATAAAACTCTTTGTCTTTATGATTTTGCTTATTCCAATTTTATTTGGTGTTCCTTGAATAAAGTTTTGCCTGAATGTGATAAATTTATTTTGAAGTGTCGCAAAAGGCTTTAAACGGCTACAGTTTACCAAATAATTAATCACTATCGAGGGAGATCAGTATAATTGAAAGATCGAACGAACTTCTTAAAGTGAAGTTTGATCTTAATTATACTGGTCTCCCCTGATAGTGAGGCTCTACCCATTTAAAAAGTAAATAATTGAAGAATTAATTTTCCCGCCCTTTTCGTATTGCTTTTCCGACACGGCTTTAAAATAAGTGAGGTTATAACCACATCCTCTTGTACGTGAGGGCAGACAGGCCAGATTTTCTGGGAGGTTTTGAACTACTCGTGATAGCGTGAAGTTAGAAGTACTACAGTTTACCAAATAATTAATCACTATCGAGGGAGACCAGTATAACTAAGATCGAATTTCACTTTAAGAAGTTCGTTTGATCTTTCAATAATACTATATTGAACAGATATCATCAATAAGCTAAACTGAACATTTGGCAATTACAGGGTGGTCAAAAATTTAAGAAGATTGTGGGGTTTTGAGTATTTCTAGGGGAAATACCAAAGAACTTCTCAGCCAATACCGTTACGCAAATAGTACGTAAAAAGTTACCAAGCATCATTACTTTGTTACATAAATTCTGAAGGTAACGTACTCTTTATGTAACTACTTATTGGAATATAACATTTATGTATAATGAAAGTCATATTGTGTATGTAATATTTATATACTTATAATGTCACAACAAGATAAAAAGTAACCTGCATGTTCTGCATAATACCATGCACAAAGTTCCCTTCTTATTACGTAAATATATATAATTAAAGAAACATAAGTTATATTATGTAAATATTACGTAAATTTCATGAAAACATTTTTATGATATGTATTACTTTAGGTTAACGTAAATACTATGATAATGTAACAGATGTGTTTGCTGTATAGTACATATTTTATGGGCTCGATTTTTGAAAAATTATTAATGTTGAAAACCGAATGTCAGTGTGTCAACGAGTAACGGGTTCTTAAGCTTATGATTAGCAAAGTAGTAGATGTAGATGCACAAAAGTAGTAGTAGTGGAGAAGGGGCGGCGCGAAGCCCGGCAAGTAGGCCTCCCTGGGCCCTTTCTGCCCTACCCCGAGCCTGCTCCTAATCCACCGCCTGCACCACTGGTCCGGCAGTTTGCTCATTTGGTCTCACTGTTTTTTTTGCAAAGTCCAGTATTTTGTCCCATTTAAGCATGTGCAGGTCCTTCTCATCCAGGGTCGGGAAACCGAATACCTGATATCTCGTCCTCTGGTATGCCTCGCAGTTCGCTATAACGTGTCGAGATGTCTCTTCTGACCGCCCGCAGGCCCGGCAGATCGAGTCATTCCCCACCGCGATCCGGGTCATGTGCTTCCTTAGTCGGTTGTGACCTGTTATGATACCTGTCAGCAGACCAGCGTCCCTTCGCGATCTTCCCAGAAGCCATTTTTGTCTGGCTACATCCGGGCCCTTCACGAAGTCCTTGGTCTGTCTGCATCCTGTTCCTGCTCTCCAAGCGGTCGGCATGGCATCGTTGGCCCATCTGCACAAAAGTACGTAGAGTTTTTAATGGCGTAGTTATCGTAGGTACCTGTCCTATATAAACTTATTTTTGCTATTACTTTGTAATACTGAGGTTTGGTTAGGTCGTGTCGTAGAAGTATTGGGTTTTCTGATCATTGCTGAAGTGATCATCGTTATTGGCTCCTCTTCAATGCCTTCCGGGAAGCAAGAGGTGCAGGCGCGACTAAAGAAATATAAAATATTTTTAAAGTTCAAAATTTTAGCACGCGTGTAAATTCATTTGCTGCTCATAAAAATCTGAATGTGAATCTATAGTTGTTTAAACCTTAAGGCTCGTTTTTGCGAGCTTATAGTTACTATTGATTTTTCTTTGTAAATGTATTCGTCTGAGAGAGATCCAGCATACTACACATCCCAGGAAAATACCCGCCTGTACACTCTTTGACCCCGCATATCTGTCAGGGACAACTATCTCAAGAAGATAGTTAGACATACATAAGAAGTCAAAGGGTGTACAGTCGAGTAATTTTTCTGGTATGAGTAGTATATGCATTGCATTTAGAATAAGAGACCAATAGTAACTATGTTAAGCTCGCAAAAACGGAACTTTTAATAGATACCAGTTCTGATGTTATTAGGGAAATTTTGGAACGCTTAAAATTTTGACAACTTTGACAGCCGCTGTGATAGTGTTTAACAACCACTATCACTACCACGTATCGCTTTTACCAGAGTTTTTGGAACACATTAAAAAATGTCACTTGTAAAAAAATTTAGAGATGAGGGAAAACAAAAAAATTGGACTTAATTTTACAAAATAGGTGTTTTATATGTTGGAACCTGGTAATATTTTATTATTTTTAAAATTAATTGCATCAAAATTCTCTAAAACTAACCAGAAAAATAACCACAACCACAACGAAATAGATTCGTAGCTTAAGGCAGTGGTAATGGTTAATTATCAGTACGGAATGACGTTTAGCTATTGCGCAGACGCAGTAATTACCACAACCACTACGAAGTGTCAAATAATTAACAATGAGTGCAAAAGAGATACCAGATGTTTCCGTCTCTTGCGCACCCATTAATAAAGAGAGAATTAGTTAAAGGACAATTAAAAAAAAAAGTCGGTGAAAGTACGTGTAAATGTTTTAAAAAAAAATTACGTGTTAAATTAATACAGCTAGGGTTTTACAAAATTTATTTATTTGGATCTTACTAATGAATTCAACAATTTATGTTAATTTTGGAGCACAAAATATTTTTATATAATATTTGTTGTAATTAGAAAATTATGGTCAGTTATGGTACTTTTACATAATCTAGTTTCTCGCACTCACAAAGAGTTCGTAGGATGACAATTTGGTCGTCCCGCAAGAAAGCGTTTAATTACCTTAATAAAATAAATTACATGTTTAACTTTCTAATTAATGGTAACTACGGTGTTCAAAAACATATCACAGGTGTGACAAATGGGTTGGACGGAAAACCTCCTTACTTACAAACTGAACAAAAAACAATTGTACAACATAAACAGTGTTGGATGACTGAAAAAAGGCTAGACCACTTACATGACTTGCAAAGGAACCCTATCAAGAGGTACTCAACTTAATACGTAAACCATTGAATAAGGACAACGACTGATATAGATTGTAAAAACAATCGAATTAGTAATAGAAATAATGTGTTTGGAAGTGGTGATGCAAATTATGTATGCATGATAACTCAAAGCAAAAGTGAATTAAGTCACAAAACATAAATTTTAAATGCGCCGCAGACGAAAATTTTTAAAAATGTATGCTAAATTTTATTTCCATATTTTTTGTCACAATCAATGACGTTATAGCGCCACAAGAAAATATTTTTAAAATTTAAGCCTAATTTTTTTTCCAAAATTTCCATTTTTCATGTTTTTTTTTATGAAATATTGACACACAAAAAAAAATTGTGGTTGACTGTTTATCTTTCATGTAAAAAAAAACAACTCAAATTTAGTATGGGAGAAGGTAGTTATCAGATTTTGTGTTGTTAACTAGAACTTTACAAAAATATATTTTTTTTAATACCTTCACATGATATAGTAACTGTCTGCAGATAACTAAAGCATGGCTTTTTTGGTTACCAATGCAAAATCACGGGTGCAAAAAAAGATTTCGGTCCGTTTTTTACCCAAAGTTTAAGAGAAATAGTGGAAAATAGTAATATTGAAAAAATGTCATTATTCTTGCCTAAAAATTAACTCATTTCCGCCAGTTTTCACCAAGTATTTACGAAAAAATCATGTAAAAACATCGTCAAAATATCAAATTGTTAAAGATTAAAATGGCGCAACAGTGAACGTCACCGACTAAAAAGACACATCGCTATGGAAACGATTGTTATTGTTGCGAGAAGTGCTCTTCGTTCGAGATTTTTAAAGGAATTTTCCTGTTTTTCTTGGATTTTCTGACAAAGATATTAAAAAAAAATAGTTTTCAAAACTCGCGGCTAAATTGTGCTTTTTTTTACTCGCGTTTTTAAATACCTGCTGCGCTCGTTATTTAAACAAACGCTTGTAAAAAAAAGCACTATTTTAGCCACTAGTTGTGAAAACTACTATTAAATGTCCCACATTAAAATTATAGCTTTTCCTCTCCACCTCACGTCCCTTCCTCTTCCATCCATCCACCCGCTTTACCTAACCCTTCCCTTCCCACCAAATTGTTCAAATCTTAAATACTTTTTGAGATGGAACAATCTAATTAGCCATCCATACACAGTATGGAGGCTCTTGGGATCGTCAAAAAAAAGATTTTTTTATTTCCATTAAAAATAAGATATTTGGGTCAAAAAAGAACTAAATACAAAATTTTGCCATGGTGTCTGTCTGTCTGGGTGTCTGTCTATCTGTCTGTCGGTAACACGATTACTCAAAAACCGCTGATCCTATTCTTATCAAATTTGGCACAAAATTCTTTGTCACCCTAAGCAGAGCTGATTAGTTTTTGATGGGGGTAGAGGGTTGGCAAGACGGTAGGAGGGGGCATTAAACTTGAAGAAATCACAAAGCGTAGCAGCTAGCGACACGCCAACAAAAAAAAAACTCACGAACCGTAGCAGCTAGCGACACGCGGTTTTCACATTAAGATAGATAATTGCATTTTCAACCAAAAAAAAATTTCTTAATTTTGAAAAAAAACTATTTTTTTTTTATTTTTTTTTTTTAATATTTTATGGCTATACGTGCCTGCTCGCGTCATTTTTTTTAAATTAATATAGTTAGGTAATATATCGATACCATATGAATGAATGCAAGACATTTTTCTTCTCCAAAAACGAGCCATTCGTACAAAATTTTTCCTTGAAAGGTTGCAATCATTTTTTTAAAATAACAAAATTTTTACTTTGATAAACCTTTACATCTACAATTTTACGGCAATATTTTCTAAGATGGGTTAGAATTTAGGACTATGGAATGCATACGGTGTTTAATCTGATTTGACTTGTTTTTCTTTAAACTTGGGTAAAACTTGTTGGAATTTTGGACTTTTTATAATCATATAAGTGATTTCGCAAGGAAAAAAACACAGGATTTCCAAAAATTTCCTGTAAAAAATAACAAAAAGGAAATTGACGCGGACCTTATATAATTAGTATTTTTTACATACGCTATTCCTTAATTGGCGCTGTACCAGTGGCGGTCCCAGTGGGGGGGGGCGATCTCCCCTCCTTTGCTCCAAAAAAAGTAGACAACAAACATGCTGCTGGTAACCTTGAAGTCTTGGTCTTTTAAAGCAGGGTTGGAAAAAACCCGGGTTTTTTATATAAAACCCAACCCACTGGGCTTTTTTTGGGTTTTACAAATGGGTTTTATTGGGTTTTTTATGGTTTTTCTTTTTTAATTATATAGAGATTGTAGTTCTTCTTTAAAATAAGAACTTATTCTCGCGATCGTTTATCAACTATAAAATACGACATAAAAATAGATGAAAAACAGAAATCGACAGTTTGTTTGTTTGTTAATAAATCAAAGCAGTTTTGGTTTAGTTTGACCGGCGCCTTTTTTATATACTTAATATAAATAAACCTTAAGAAAATTATTGTTGGAGTTTCTGTATTTACTACTACTGCAAGTACCTGCTTACTTAGTATGACATGATAGTATACGATTTAAGTTTTAGTTTTTTTCGAGGTTATTAACTCTAAATCATTTTTTAAAAGGAAAATGCCTAAGAGCAGCGCTAGAAATAGTGCTTCGGAATGGATTGAGGTTTTGGAAACCAGTAATAAAAGTAGAGTCTGCAAATACTGAATCAGAATCTTTTTTTTTTATAATTTGCATTGTTGCCCAGATAGTGCAGCATCCATTGACAGACATGGTCTTATTTGGAATAACAAAATAACAAATTGTTTGGGATTAGAAAAAGATTTGCAACTGGTCAAGTTTATCGAATTTTACGATCAGATTCAAACGACTGGTAATAATATAGCTTTTTTACGTTTATTTATTTTATTAATATTGAAAAAATCCACTTTTAAAAGAGCCCTACGTGTTTTTTTTTAATTGGCTTTTACCCAAAAAAAAACAAGGGGGCTTTTTCGGTTATCCACTGGGCAGCAAACTCTGCTTTAAAGACATTTTATAATTCCTCCACAGTATTTTGGGACAGTTTGACCTTTAATTCGTCACACCAAGAATAAACAAACGCATGAAGTACTTACCGCGAAAATCACGATATTGGAAATACAGAACAGTATTGAGATTTTATTTAATTTTTTTTGTCAAAATCATTTCGGACATAAAAAAGTATTTTTGACCTGAACATATCCATACCAAGTTTTGTACAACGTAAAGCCAAAATCAAGGCAAAATTAACTTAAGTCGTTTCTAAATATAAAATAAACTGTTGGATTAATTCAAAACACAAATTCTTGAACTGTTATTGGGAGTAGTCAGTATTTGGAAACAATATTGTTCAGAAGTAGGCAAAAGCATAAATCAAAACACACCTTTGATATTTACGGTATTGGAGTTTAATTTTGTGTTGCGCTTTGAAGCCATTGATATATTTGCAATCTTAGTTTAATTTTAAATCAAAAAATGCATTTTTAGTGCAATTTTCTTAAAAAATTTCGCCTGCGGTGCTATGATACCGTTGATACTCACGATTTTAGTTTAATTTAACTCAAAAATTGCAGTTTTAATGTAATTTTCGCAAAAATTTTTGGCGCATTTAAAGATTTTTTAAAATAAAAAATGTATGAAATAAACAACGTAAAATCCCCCTACTAGATTTGAGGTCAAATCTGCGCTTGTAGTTACTAAGTTTAGTTTGCATATATTGATATGTTCCTCATAAAAGCTATGCTATTATTCCAGTTTTTTTTCGTATCGAAACCGTCCCCCTCCCCTTTTCAAATGTCTGGGAACGCCACTGGCTGTACCATATATATTTAGGCGAAGATGGTCACGTTTGTGAGATTTGTGATTATGCCGATATTACTTTTTTGCTTGCTTGAAAAACAACAGCACACAGCTGTTATCGCTAAAGATTTAACCGTGAAAAACTACTTCCTATAAGATACCGCGCGCTACCAGATACCGCAAAAATTCAAACTTTTTAAATTTTTACCTATATAATTTATTAATCGGATGCCGGACACGTGTGAAAAGTGTCTTTTCCGCCTTTGACTGCTTACCCGAACTCTGCTTCACGTCGTTCGTGTAACTGTCGTCGCGTGCGGAAAAGTATCACTTTCCGCACTTGTTAGGTAAATAACTAAATTTTGGAGAAGAAAAATATCTTACATACATTGGATCAATTAATTATTATTTCTGTGCTCGTTCATATGGTATCGATATATTACCTAACTATATTAATTTAAAAAACATGGCGCTAGCAGGCACGTATAGCCATCCATAAAGTCTTTAAAAAAAATAAAAAAAATTGTTTTTTTTTCAAAATTAAGACTGTTTTAATAAAAAGTGGCCTTACGCGTTTCAGTACATTTTGACATCCATCAAGGTAAAAATAACTTATTAATTGCGGTACAGTTCAGTTTAAAATAAATTTTTAGATACCCATGTATATGTCAGCCTTCAAACCAAATTTTCCTTAAACTATGGTCCTTATTTTAATGTTTAAGGAAAAAGAAAGCTTGACCATGCACTCAAACATTTACACCTACTCTACAAGAAATAATAATGCCTATCTGCCACCAAACTTTACTTCATAGACAAACTACTTCAGCCACACCGAACCCAAGTTTGTTTTTTATGCCTTACTTTGAAAGTAAATGGAAAATGTCCCAGTTACGTGGGCATAAAAATTTTAACCTTCTTACCGCGTTGGTTGCTTAATATACCCAACGTAAATGTCTTCAAAAATAAGCTTAAAGATCTGCTGCATCTCACACTTTTTATAATATAGACGAATTTTTTAACCATACATTTTAAACTTAGCATCGACGACTTTTTAACCTGAATACAAAATTTTGGGATGGTGTCTGTCTGTCTGTCTGAAACACAATAACTCAAAAATCGCTTGACCGATTCTTATCAAATATGGCACCAAATTCAGAGCTGATTACTTTGATAGGGATGGAGAGTTGGCAAGAGGGTAGGAGGGGGATAAAACTTTTAAAAAAAATGTAATTCACGAAACGTAGCAGCTAGCGACACGCGGTTTTCACACTAAGATAAACAAATTCATTCTCAACCAAAGAAAAAATTTTTAGAAAAAAAATTGAAAAATTATATATGGCGCCATTTTTTTTAAAGTGTTTGTGTCCTGTCACTTTTTTAAATTCCATTTTAAATTTTTTGTACCTACTGTAAACTTATTTCTTATTATAAGATCGACTTAATTTAATATCTTTATTGTATGATAAAAATTTGATTTTACATTTTTGTCCATACAGCTTTTGTAAGCATTTTTTGTGTGCTATGTTATACATTTTGGAAATAAAGATTTTTAATTCTAATTCATATTGTTTCATGCACAAAAGACAAAATTTAATAACGACCCTCACTTGTAACAACAAATAAATATAAAATAACTCGATCATAAAATCTCTAAAAATCCTGACACCTACGGCCTCCTTCGCAAAAGATTTATCTTCTCAAGTGACACTCAGAATGACCGCTGGTCATTTAGCCGGTTTGTTGTGGTTAGAGTACCTAAATGTTAGCTATCCTCTACCAGCAAAAGCGCAAAATTTAAGCGGCGTAGGCGCCAATAGTAACCTACTGTTACCATTTTTAAAGGTATCATGAGTTAGCTATTAAGTCTGCGCAATTTACAAAGTAGGGGCAAAACAGGTCAAAAGCCACGTCATTCGTTCATTATAATGAAGAGATGATTATAAAATTAACAAAATGGATAAAATGTAACATGGTCGCGATTCTTCAAAAACCGTCAGAAAATCTCGCCCTTACAAAACATTTCACGATTTTTAAACACAAGTTTTTCTAGTAAATAAACAATAGGTCAGTTTTAATATTTGTAGGCTGTTTTTCTGAAAACCCTGTTTTTTATTTAAAAATGTATGTTACTAAGCTTATTTTTTTGTGTAAACAAACCTTTAAAACTTTAAACATACAAAACCATAGATAGTGGCGGTCCCAGGGGTGGCGGAGGGGCGATCACCCCCCCCCCCTTTGCTCCAGAAAAAAGTAGACAACAAAGATGCTGGTGGTGACCTTGAAGTTCCTTTGAAGCAGGGTTGGAAAAAACCCGGGTTTTTTGTATCAACCCACTGGGCTTTTTTTTGTTTTACAAATGGGTTTTATTGGGGTTTTTATGGTTTTCTTTTTAAATTATATACAGATTGTAGTTCTTCTTTAAAATTAGGACTTATTCTCGCGATCGTTTATCAACTAAAAAAATAGAATACAGAAATCGACAGATTTTTTGTTTGTTAATAAATCAAAACATTTTTGGTTTAGTTTGACCAGCGCTTTTTTTATATACTTAATATAAACAAACCTTAAGAAAACTATTGTTAGAGTTTGTATATTTACTACACTGTAAGTACCTGCTTACTTTTTTAAAAGGAAACTGCCTAAGAGTAGCGCTAGAAAGAGTGCTTCAGAATGGACTGAGGTTTTAGAATCCAGTACTAAAAGTAGAGCCTGCAAATTCTGAACCAGAATCGTTTTTTTTTTCATTAATGCCCAGCTAGGGCAGTATCCATTGAAAGACATTTTTCATTGGTCTTATTTGGAGTAATAAAATAAGAAATTGTTTGGGATTAGAAAAAGATTTGCAACTGGTCAAAGTTTATCTAACCTTATGATCAGATTCAACCGACTGGTAATAATATACCTTTTTTACGTTTATTTATTTTATTATTAATGAAAAAATCCACTTTTAAAAAAGCCCTACGTGTTTTGTTTTAGTGGGTTTTACCTCAAAAAAAAAACCAGTGGGCTTTTTCAGTTATCCACTGGGCAGCCAACTCTGCTTTAAAGACATTCTATAATCCCTCTACAGTATTTTGGGACAATTTGACTTTCAATTCGTCACAAAATACAGAACAGTATTATAGAGTTTCTATGTAATTTATAAATAAGTTTTAGACAAAATCATTTCGGACATAAAAAATAATTTTTCACCTGAACATATTCATACCAAGTTTTGTACAACGTGAAGACAAAAGGCAAAATTAATTAGTCGTTTCTAAATACGATAAACTGATTGATTAATTCAAAACACAAATTCTTGAACTTTTATTGGGAGAAGTCAGTAGGTATTTGAAAACAGTATTGTTCAGAAGTAGGTAAAAGATTAAATCAAAACATACCTGATAACAATTTCGAGGCAATGAAGTAGGGCAAAAATTGCGGCACTATAACGCCTTTGATATTTACGGTATTAGAGTTTAATTTTGTGCTAAAAGTGGCATTTGTAGTGTCATTTTCTTAAAAAATTTTCGCCTGCTGCGCTTTGAAACCATTGATATATTTACAATATTAGTTTAATTTTAAATAAAAAAATGCATTTTTAGTGCAATTTTCTTAAAAAATTGTGCTTGCGATTCTATGATACCGTTGATACTCACGATTTTAATTTAATTTAACTAAAAAATTGCATTTTTAATGTTTTTTCTCAAACATTTTCGGCGCATTTAAACATTTTTTAAAATAAAAAATGTATGAAATAAACAACTTAAAATTCCCCCCTCCTAGATTTGAGGTCAAATCCGCACTTGTAGTTACTAAATTTCGTTTGCATATATTGATGATATGTTCCTCATAAAAGCTATGCTTTTATCCTAGTTTTTTTTTTCGTATCGAAACCGCCCCCCCCCCCTTTTCAAATGGCTGGGACCACCACTGGCCATGGAATGTTTCGCTGTCACTGTTCAGAAAAGTCACACAAATTCTGTCTTTCCTTTTACATGGTGAGAATTTTCGACACTTTTTGAAGTTTATTGGTACGCGTAGTAACAATTTAGTTCCACCATAAACTAGTCCTGCAGAATATCTTTAAAATCTCCTTTAAAAAATGCCGCAGTTTCTCTTACAACGTTAGGATAAGTATGAAGGACGCTGTGTTTTTATTTTAAATGAGGCGATGAGTAAAAATCGCCACTTTCCAGAATTCTGACGGGTGAGATTTTGTATCGTTTCTGAAGAATCGCGACCTATAACTAGCAAAAAAGGACTAACAGCATCTTTAAACTTCAAACGAAAATAACGAAAATATTTTAGAGTGGTGCAATTGGGCTATTAAAAAGTTTGTGTAAAAACTTGGGGCTCTCTAACAATTGTGGTCAGTTATGGAGGAGTGAATCATCAACGCATCAGCTGCAGATTGACCCTTATAATTATTATCGGTTGTGTTGGTCTTAATTTAATAGGGATTATTGTGTTATAGGGTTTGCAGAATTACAAATAAAAGTGGTTTAAGAATCGAACCCTGGGGATACTTAAACCAAAAATGCTATAATTAGGTACCTATAACTAACTAGCCTCAACTAGCTCTCAAACTGCACCTATACTAGACGCGAAATTTCGTATCTGACTGAGGCAAAAAACTGTTTACTTATGGCAAAAGCTAAAAAAAAATGAGGGAGAAAACCTGTTCTTTCCGTCAAGTGTTCCATTTTGTTAAATTACGTTTCAAAATAAATGTTCGTGCACCCATAAAAAATTGAAGGTGATATCCAGCTAAAAATTTTCGGAGGGCAAAACGCTTTATATCAAGGAATATAAAACAGCACTTTGCGATGAATATTCGCAAAAATTGCCTCAAGCGTTGCAATAGTCCATTGGTGGAGATGTGGAGGTTTTTTGTGGATAATTTTTTAAAGAATCTCAAAAGCCTAGAGTATAACAATTGATTTGAAAAAATTGGTACTGGAAAGCATGAATAGTCCACCATACAATCAATTATTTTATGTTGAAAGGAAATGAATGAATGAATGAATGAATGAAAGGAATGAAAACTGTAGCTTTGAAAGATTTCAACCGTATAACAAAATTTTTGGGTAATATTTACGAAAACCATAATCTGATAACCGCATATCAATAGATGCGTTACTTCTAAACTTTGTTGTAATTATTAGATTTAACAACTTTTAAATCTAATAATACAATTCGAAGCCCTCTTAGTAAAACAAAACCGGAGAACAAACAAAATAAGGAATGCATTTACCAAGTTTGTTGTGAGTGTGTTGAATCATCCATAGGTGAAACAAAAAGACCACTATCTGTTAGGCTTAAAGAACATCAAACGAATACCCAAAGAGGTGAAACAACGAAATCAGGAATCGCCGAACACGCATGCTCAAAATAACACCAAATGAAATGGACAGAAGCAAAGGTTTTACACAAGGAGTCACACTGGAAGAAACGAAAATACCTTGAAGCTGCTTTTATTGGGCAGAATCAGAGTGTTTTCAGTAAACCAAGTATTGAAATTCCAAATATTTGGAAGCCCCTCCTTGGGCAGAGCCAACTTCTTAAACTTCACGGCTGAGTGATTTCCCATAGTATATAAGTACGTAGCCTTAGGAATAGATTGTAGTTTGCACCTGAAGACTATCAGAGATTGTACTGACCGAACCGGTATAAATAAAATATAGTCAATGTAAGTACGAAACACAGAGTTAGTTTCAAATACATCATTGTCTCAAACTTTCAAACAAACAGTTTAAGTTGGTCATGACACGTACAAGGACGTTTCTATCTTTTACATTTTATTACCATTTATTTCTATGTTTCTATCTTTTACATTTTATCACCATTTATTTCTTATATTGCTTTATTTGATCCATTGAATTTTTGACTCTCTTCGGCAAAACTCGCAACGTTTTGTCCCATATCTCTGCGATATCAACAGATGTTATAGAACGTAAGCTTGCGTCTAGTCTAAACGTTATACATGCTAAAAACGTAACCTTAATCAAAATGCAGACCGCAGATGTAATCGAAGTTGTTTGTTTCTTCGCCACTGGTTGATGTAACCCCGGGCTTGGTGAAATATGAAGGGTGGCAAAGTAGCGTGAACTCCGCAGAAAATGAAGGCGGAATATGGCGAAATGGAAAAATAAGCGCTTTAGCGAGAAAGCGATGAGGAGAGCGCCACATTAGCGAAGTGTTTCTCATTTTTGATATATTTCCAGTGTAGTTTACATATTCTCCCCTTTGCCAAGCGCAAGAGGGAGAGAAGATTTATTTGCCAGATATAGAGCTTGGTGTTTAATCACGAATAGGCGTAAAAATATAACATGTGCGACGCAAAACATACATTGATATCGTCTTTCATATATACTACATAAGACCACGACGAAACTACTCAGTCCACGATTTTTTTCATAAAGTTTCAACTCTTTTGTCTTTAAGAACCTTTCCTATCATTAAACAATAGTTTATTTATTGGGGGCCAATATTGTGGCAGTTCCGCCGAGTGGTCGGTCGAACCTGTGGCATTAGCCCGAGGATGCTACACTGGATATACACGGGCTACACGGCCATCATAAAACCAAGAATTCAATACGAATTAGTGGTCTGGTGGCCCTCTGCGCTGCGCTGTAGAGAAGCTGACCATATCCAAAAAACTCACGATCCTACAAGAGCTCTTCTGCAGTGGAATAATCAGCGCAATGAGGACGACCATCATCCATGCCCTGGAAACCATCTTGGGTCTCCCCTCGCTTTCAATTTGGATCAAGGAGTCGATGGCGACGCACCTGCGATTAAAGGACCACGGACTATGGAAGAGCAGGGAGGAAAGAGTTAGTCATCTGACGATCGAGGGACTGGCGATGAAAGAGTTGCCCCTTCTAAGAATGCCAGTGAAAGCACCGCTTAAACCATGGAGGTTTGATAAAAAGTACAAATTCACAATACCGGAACGGAATGCGTGACAAAGGGAAGAATTTCTAACGCAATTAAGTAGAAAGGCGACGCCGACGGTCTGCTACACGGATGGCTCTAAACTGTCAGCCAGGCAGACAACAGGCGCAGGAGTGTACGCGGAAAACCTAGAAGTTTAAAAAAGTTACCTACTTGACGAGCACGCCACGGCGTTTCAAGCGGAGGTATATGCCATTATTATAGCAAGAACCCTACCTACCGGAGGTCAAAAATGGCAGGAGGGACATATGCATATGCTCCGATAGCCAGGCTGCCTTCAAGGCTCTAAGTGCACCCAAAATAGTCAGCAGTCTGGGGGAAGAGTGCACTGAAGCACTGAAAACACTGGTTCAAGGCAAGAGGGTAACACTAAAGTGGGTCCCAGGTCATGAAGGAATACCAGGAAAGAAAAAGCGGACGAAACCGTAATCTCTTCTGGAAATAACAAGGAAACAGATGCAGAGTGAGGTCAGCAAAGCGAACAATGAACTAAAGACGTTCTGGAGGCAACAATCAGAGGGCAGACAGTCCAAATTATCTGTGGATGGTCCGAATGCAGTAAGAAGTAAATGGCTTTTAGGCAAGACCAGAAAGAATATTGGACTGCTGACAGGGATGCTGACTGCGTACAATCGGCTGAACAAAGATCTGCCCGCTTGCGGGCTCAAAGAGAAATCAGCAGAGAATAGCAGATCAAGGCAGCTGAAGTGGAGATTTCCCACGATAGAGGAAGAAGAGCTGCACTCGCTCAAATGAACCGACATCGCAACATACTGAACTTGTAAAGAAGACAGGAAGGCCGGAGGGAGTTGCAGCGGAAGTAAGAAGGAAACAGCGTATAGCTACGGTTTAGTGTTTTTTAATTTATTTTTATACGCTCGTTATTTAAACAAACGCATGTGTTTTTTAATTTATTTTTTTGCCAATATCAAAAAAAAAATTTCCTGGCGTTTTTAAATCACTCGATACGCACGTTATTTAAACAAACGCATGTAAAAACAGCAATATCTTAATTTGTAGATGCACATTGGACGTTTTTTTTTTAATTTGTGCCCGAAATATAATTTTATTTTAGGTAACTTCTGAAAAATGGAAAAAATATCTTTAACACACAGATAAAGTAATAAATGAATCTTGGGAGAAAGAAAAGCAAATAGATGCTTCAGATATTTTACCCGTGGTGGAAGATGAAGAATATTTTTCAGAGGAGGAGATTGATGATGAAAATTAGTCGCTATAATACAATTTTCACTTTGTACAATTTTTTTTTCAGAAATAAATTTACTGATTTCCTGTTTTTTTCAGAACGGTCGAGTTTTATTCTAATTAGATTTAATGGCTGCAAGTTGCTTATAAGGGCATAGTATACAGAGTTGTTGTTACTCAATAATTTTGAAGTATTTAGAATAAGATATTTTAAAATTTATCTGAAAACTCACAGTAAATGTTTTTAATTAAACTTTTATTAAAAAATTGGTACTAGAAAGCACGGATAGTCCACCATACAATAAATTATTTCATGTTGAAAGAAAATGAAAATATCTCGAAAACTGTAGCTTTGAAGGATTTGAACCTTATAACAAAACTTTTCGTAAAATCCTATAAAACTAAAATCCGAAAACCGCATATCAATAGCTGCTTTACTTCTAAAATTTTTGATTTTTTTAATAAGTTTTAACGTTTTTTCAAATAACTCGTTAACTAATGCTGTCACGAATTTGGACCTTATAACAAAATTTGTAGTCCGTATTCATGGAAACTTAAATTTGAAAACCGTATATCGCTACTTGCTTTTGTTCCAAACTTACATTTTTTTAAATATTTTATTCTTCTTTTCCCCTTCAACCCTCCACCACCCTACCCAAAAGTTAGTCAGTTTATGGTTAGCCGATAGAGGATTGTTGTACCAAATTTCGTTAAAATAGGTTAAGGCGTTCTTGAGTTATCGTGTATACAGACCGACAGACAACTTTTTTTTTCGTCGATTAAGGTGTTTTGGAACCTTAGTAACTCATTTTGATAAAATTGGTGGACTAAAAAGTATAATTGCGATTACTACCTAATCTGGGTCAATATTGAAAATGCATATGAATATAACAAAAAATCAATAAAATCGTTGAACAAACTATACCTTTAGCAATTTTTTTTGAGCTTACTTTAGTTACTATTGTTCTCTTCTTTTAATTGTATCGGTCTGAGAGAGATCAAGCTTACCAGAAAATGCTCCCTCTGCACCCCTCTGCTCATAAAACATAACTATCTCCTTGATATAGTTATTGTTGACAGATATACGGGGTCGAAAGATATACAGTCCGGTCTGAGAGGCCATTTTTCTGGTATGTTGTAGTAAGCTGGATCTCTCTCAGCCCAATGCATTTAGAAAAAGAGAACAATAGTAACTATAGTAAGCTCACAAAAATTTGATACTTCTTTTTACTGCGTCCATTGTAATACACAGAATATGGACCTGGGTTCGGTCTGTTGAAATACTAGTTTTGCAATGTTGTAATCTCACGGAAGTGTGCGCCACACACGAGCATGGTTTGACACAGCTCATTCTATAAGATGATCTTTATGTTAACTTTAACGCTCGTTTATGTCCTCCATGTAGTAAGTAAATTATGTTCCTTTTTCTCTTTATCTGATTTCAAATCAAACTTATTCGTATATATTGTCTTCGCAGACGAAAGGTGTAACACGTATAGGGTGTCGTACATCTGTGTCACTTTTACGACTTATTGGATAAATTGGATCTTGGGAGTTTCGAAAGCTATTTCGAAGATCAAATTCAAATATCGGAGATTGATGGAGTTGCAGTTTTTATTGTCAGTTTGCAATATATCCCTTCTTTTGACATTAAAAATATATGTTAATTTGGGGTTAGTTGCCGGTACAGGCTTGTAAAAAATGGTTTAGGCATAATCAGGCGCGGATTACCCATATTCACTATATTCTTTTCATTTAAAAACAATTTTTAAGGGACTGCTTAAAGTCCAAACATTTTTGTTTGCAACGCGGTGTTTAGAACAATGAAGATGTTTGTAATTTAATTCAGCGATGTAGCGAAAATGAGGTGGGTTTGGATTAAGTTGGCTTGGGCAAAATAAAACATAGCCGTCTACATCGTAAGGTGGTCAAATTTTAGGAAATATTATTAACTTAAAACACACTTTAGTAGCTTCAATGCATGGGAGTTACACTGAATTCAAGTACCTACAAATATTAATTTTGTTGATTAGTTTTTTATGATTATTTTATTTATTTTTTTTTTTAAATTGTGAAACTTAGAGGGGATACCTGACCCCCAAATATGGGGTCCAGGTCCCTCCCTCAGTTGTTAAGTTTGTAATAATATATTTTAATAAAAAATTTGTTTTTAATGAACCCACATGTCAAAATCAAAATGTCAAAATTTAATCCAAAAAGTACTATTTTTAACAAAAAAATAGCCTTCGTAAAAAAAATCTGCGCGCGTTTATAACGTTGACTCACCTCATGACTGCTCACTTTCAGCTAAGGCATACGCATTGGAGACCGACATCAATGCATTGGTCCCGGTCAACTTGATAGTTCGCTATAGGTACTGCTTATTCCAAATTCTCCGGATCAACTGGCATTATTAGAATAAAGTTTAGTGTACAGGGTGTCCCGTTTTCGATGGGATTTAATGGGATTTAATGGGACACTCAGTTGTTGGTATTAACAGATTTATTCTGTCCCTTGTAGTTTTTGAGCTACAGGGGAAAGTTGAAAAATGGTTGGAATTACCAATTGATGATATCTCCTTTAATTTAAGAGATAATTGGGATTTTTAAGAACATGTCTGTGGCAACCTTTTTATAAAAACACAAATGTCGTTTTTAAATTTTAATCTGACGTTTCGTTTCGTAGATACCATCATCAGGATCAAAAAGTTAAATGAGGAACAAAATATTTTACTTCATATTTTAGTTTCGCTTTAAGTTTGTTTGAAAATAAAATATCATTTTTAGTCCAAATCGTGAAATTTGGACTTTTCTTAATTTTATCAAAAATGAGTAACTAAGGTTCCAAAACACCTCAATCGACGAAAAAAAAAAGTTGTCTGTCGGTCTATCAGTCTGTCGGTCTGTTGTCTGTATACACGATAACTCAAGAACGCCTTAATAGATTTTAAACGACATTTGGTACAAAAATCCTCGATCGGCTTACCATGAACTGATTAACTTTTGGGTGGTGTGGTGGGGGGGTTAAAAAGGGGAAAAGAGTGATAAAATATTTAAAAAAATTTTAACTTTGGAACAAAAGCAAGTAGGGATATACAGTTTTTAGATTTAAGTTTTCATGAATATGGATTAAAAATTTTGTTACAAAGTCAAAATTTGTGGGAGCTTTACTTTCCGAGTTATTTGAAAAAACGTTAAAATATATTAAAAAAATCATAACTTTAGAAGTAAAGCAGCTACCTATATGCGGCTTTTAGATTTTGGTTTTCGTAAATATTACCCAATAATTTTGTTTCAAGGTTCAAATCTTTCAAAGCTACAGTTTTTGAGATATTTTCATTTTCTTTTAACATAAAATAATTGATTGTATGGGTGACTATCTGTGCTTTCTTGCGCCAATTTTTTTATTTTGAAGTTTTGTTCAAGAAAAAAATCATCTTCAGTGAATTTTTTTTTCTCGTGCAGCCCTTTTATTTTTAACCACCATTTGGTAAACCTGGACAACCAAGATATATTATATGAACATACCTGGTAAACCAAAAAAACGGACAAAATGTTTTTTGCTATAACTTTACCAATTTCAATAACAAAAACTGTATTGGTAAGACAAATAAGCTTTGCCGCCGTATTTAAATCCAAGATGGAGGAGAAAATGAAATGCCTAGTTTTTTGGAACCTCTTTTTGATATATGTTGCCATTTTCTTTCTAAATACTTTGTTTTGTATGTCGAAAAGTAAAATTCATACCTAAATAAAAAAACCAAGGTGCGCATTTGATTTTATGGATTTAAATGTGGCGGCGAAGCAATGTTTTTTTTTAAGGCTTATTATTATTTCAAAATAGTAAAGATATAGCAAAAAACAATTTGTCCAGTTTTTTTCGGTTCCCCCGGTATGCTCATATAATATATCTTGGTTGTCCAGGTCTACTATATAGCATTTAAATATAAATGATCTAAAAAATAAGTTAAAATGGAACAGAGCCGTTCCAGAAAAAGAAAAAATATTATTTGTTTCAGGATCGAAACTTCAAAATAAAAAAAAAATTATAAGTAAAACATTTTGGTCCGTATTTAACTTTTTGATCCTGATGATACGAAACAGAACGTCGGCTTAAAATTTCAAAAAAAAATGAGTTTTTCTAAAAAGGTTGCCACATACATGTTTTTACCGAACTCAATTATCTCTTAAATTAAGGGAGATATAATCAATTGGTAATCCCGACCATTTTTCAACATTCCTCTGTAGCTTAAAAACTACATGGGAAAGAATAAATCTTTTAATACCATTTTTTAAAGCTCAGAAAAGTTCAATAACAATGGAGTTTCCTATTGAATCCCATCGAAAATGGGACACACTGTACTTGCTATATATATGTAAGGGATGGAAGAAAATATTTTCCAAATGGTTTTTTGACACATACGTACTCTCCAATCACGATTTTTCATCTGAAACCAGTTTAGATATTTAAATTATTGTCCCGAATAGTTCAGGTCAGGATGTCATATTTTAATACCAGGGTCATTTACTCCGGAATAGATTAACTTCCCGTGTGGAGAATTTTATGGCTGTATACGTACAGGATAAGCCAATAAAAATATTATTTAAACACAGGTTTATTTGAAGTTCGGCTTTGTTCTTATACAAAGTATTTCGCTCACAACAAAAACCGTTTCTAATTCTTGAAATAAAAGTTTAATTAGTAGATAATGCACAAAAAACAAACAGCAGGTTTCTTAAGATTTACTTTTGAGTATTTAATTATCGCTACCATCACCACAAAACTTTTTTCATAATATTTTGGCCTTACTTAAATCTTTTTTTTTTCTAGTATTATTTTTTATTTTATTCTTTAGTAACGAGATATATAAGGCCAAAATTATTCACACTCATTTTCTGAACAAAGACAAATTGGCGTCGCTAAAATTATCTAAACCCAAGATTCAATATCGGAATCATCTTTTAGGAATATTGATGTCAACAAAATTACCCTTGGAGTGCCGATTTTTTTAACCTGTCTGGCTAATTTCTCGACAAGTATTGAATTACAAATAGTATATCTGCAGTCGGCTTCTGCTCACAGGATAATTTCCAGGCACACCCTGACATTATACTGCGAAACTAATCCAAATCCCTTGAATTCTGACTTTTCTTGACCTTGTTGAATCTCATCAAGATTATATATGTTTTTAGACCATTTAAAGCGGATCCGGAGTTATTTGTTTTTTTAGAAACCAAGGCAAAGAGAAACATGAAAATACTACGAAATTTAGCTGGACATTTTTTTATTATGAGTGATTCAAAATTCCCCAGAGGGATTTTAACTCTGTGTAGAATTTTTCTCCTGAGCAAGAATAAGTAACCTTTTTTTAAAAAACTCTTTGATTTCAGAGATATTTGTATTTCAAAATTTTTAACATTTTCTGAGAAGCACCGTTTACATACGTACATATTAGTGTCTACCACCAGCAACAGGTAAAAACAGAGTAGTCACTAGGGCCATTGCATCAAATAATTAAGACGCAGTTTTTGTAATGAAGTGACCCTACTAGCGGTATTTTACAAATTTATTTTTTTAAGTGTCTGGAACCGGTCCTAACTTTAGTTATTAAGTTCTCTAAAACAAAATGCGTACTAACAAAAATTAATTTTAGTTATTCTCGGGATTTATGCTAAATGGAAAACATAAATAAACAAAGAATAATTATTATTAAAAACAAATAATTACAATAAATGTTGAAAATGGTGACCATTATTTTATAAACATAAGTTGATCCTCTTAAAAGAATTTCCTCTCACATGTAAAAAAATTTGCGGATTGGTTTTTATTATTTCTACTTGCGCAAATTATCCGATTTCGTATGGTTTTAAGATCCTCCATAACCAGAAGTCACATGGATTTAGATCTGGTGATCTCGGTGGCCACGGAATCGGTCCTCCGCGACCAATCCATTTTCCCGGAAAGATGTTATCCAAATACTCCCG
Organism: Oxystoma pomonae; assembly: GCA_963921995.1. Taxonomy (NCBI): domain Eukaryota; kingdom Metazoa; phylum Arthropoda; class Insecta; order Coleoptera; family Brentidae; genus Oxystoma; species Oxystoma pomonae. Next base: position 69,426,437 of record OY998166.1, on the reverse strand, counting down.
AACATCCCGTGCAAAATGCTCATGCAGCTCATCATCTGTTACGCCAGCTTCTTCTAGAAGCTCGGACAGCTCGGACAGAGTGACTTGTAAAAATTCCAAATAAGTTTCAACATTGAGTCTGTCAGTTAAAATGTAAGAACCTATAAGTTTATCTCCAACGGTACCTAAACAAACATTTAAGGAATACCGTTGTTGAAAATTTGTTTCTCTGACGGAATGTGGGTTTTCTAAAGCCCAGATATGGATGCAGTGCTCATTAAAAATGCCCTCTCGTGTAAAAATCATCAGTAAAATCTATGTATTTGTGGCGGATTCACATACAAATAGATATCTAAATTTTAACGCAAATCATTGCTCATCGGTTAAAAAAGCAGTAATAAAATGTCTATACGATAGAGCTAAAATAATTTGTTCGGACAATAACACATTTTTGCAAGAAAGATAAATAATAAAAGAGGTCTTAATTAAAAATTCCTATCCAAATAACTTCATCGAAAATTCTTTTAGAGAAATCGAATTTCCAAAACAACGCAAACGTAGACATAATTGTGTACAACCAACAAATTTAATAATTCCTTTTATACCAGGTATTTCTGAAAAAAATAAACGAATCGCTAATAATTATAATATTAGAACAATCAGATCAATTCTAACTCAAAAAATATCGTGTATAAAATTCCTTGCGAGTGTGGTAAATTTTATATTGGCGAAACTTCAAGGCCTCTTGAAATTAGAATAAATGACCATAAGGGGTACCTCAGAAGGAGAGACTGGGAGAGGTCTAAACTTTGCCAACATTCTTTTGAAAATGATCAAAGAGTAATAAGGGGAGAAACCAGATTATTACAAAAAGAACGAGAGAAAATCAAACAAAAAAAAATCAAAGAAGCAGCTTGCATCTATCTTAATGAAGATGAATGCATAGCTAGCATATCAGTTGATATAAATATAGTTTGGCTTACAATTTTATAACAAGATTTTCAAAATGGTTTTTTTAAAATAAATTAAAAAATAGCATTGATCTTCTTTAGATTTCTAACGTATTTTTTCTTAAAGTCAGTCAAAAGATAATCTTTATACTTGATTTTTTAAAATAAAACTTTTGTATTATATATATAATTTTGATTTTAAATTTTACTAAATTCATCCAATACCTTGTTCGCTACTATCGACGCACCAAACTGTCAAGTTAATATTTGAAATATACATCAGTCAAAGTCAGTCAGTTGTTTGACAACAGACAGATATTTTAAAAAAAGAATCGAAAAGAATAAACTCCTTTGATAACGGCGGTAGAATTTCTGCCGAAACGTCAGATAAGTACTTAAATTCTAGTTAAAATTTGCGTGTGTGTAGACAATTTTTTTTTTCTTATTTAAAAATCACTGACAAACGAACAAATTTTTTCTTCACGAATTTACGCAGTGGGTTTTAATATATTTTTGAAAAAAATTCTTTAACTTAGTGAAGAAAAACCCAAAAAAAGTAATTGACATGTCAAAATTCTTGTAATCACGTCATTGTCAGTAGACATGTCGAATTGCTTGGTCAATTACTTTTAAATAAAAGGTAAATTGCTAATATAAAGGTAAGAATTTTAAAGGTCATTCTTCAAAACAAAAAAAAAATAAACTTAAATTTATTTTTTTTTAAATCGTGGAATTAAAAATAACTGTTATCTTTTCTTAAATGAATGATATCTCACCAATGTTAAAATATTTCTAGGGAATTTTGAATCACCCTGTATAGTTGACTATCACTACAAAAATTTATTAGGTTGTATTGTTTTAAAAATTATTCTTTTTTTGGACGTCCAAAATTTAAAGAAAATCGTCTAAAGAGATTACATTGACGAGAAAATCTAGTAATTAAATAAAGTTTTTTGGCTCTCCCTATACCCAACTTTTGCTTTTAAATGAGCAGTGTCATTTAAACAGAACAAGCTTCTCTTAGCATGGTTCCTCTAACTGCCTCGAAAAGCACACGCCTCTCTTTTAATCGACCCCAAAATCATCTGCCTAAAAGTGGCTTTTCATTCTCCTCTTTGTTCACCGGTGGTCAATAAAGAGGTGCTCAATGGTCAGTTTTAGATTTATTAGCGAACATGTGAAGTTTCATTGTGCAACAGATACTGCTACTGCTGGGCACAACAACTGTTTGGTGTCTGTATACAAACGCACTTTGACGGGGATAATAATCACTTTATTATGTCTTCCTATTAAAGGTTTTTGAAGGGGGCAAACTTCTAGTCAAACTGGATCTTTATTGCCAAGATAAGTTATTGTGAAAACTAAAGCTGCGGATGCTAAAATTTTATAATGTGATTTATATTGCATAAAAGGTTTATAAGTGGTAAGCATTTAGTAGGTACTTATATAACTTATGAATCGTATGTAGTAAGTTCAATACCACATGCAGATGAAGTTTTCGTCTTTTTGGTAGCAAATAATAATTAAATTATTCCTTGTTCGCCCATGGTCAATAAAGACGTGGTCAATGGTCAGTTTTAGATTTATTGGCAAATTTCTGAAATTTCATTGTACAACAAATACTACTGCTGCTTCGATAACAAATAAACATTTCTGTAATGTAATAGAATGTGATAGGAATGTTACAGTTTACCATTGGGAATATTACTAACTCATGCCTGCAATAAGTTACGTTTTAGCTCATAAATAGGTGATATAAATATGATAGAAACGTGACGTGAAACGTAATATTATTAATAAATTATAGTAATATACCTAAGCACTTCCCAAAATATAACTACAATATTCCCAGAGTATGACTATGATTTTGTAATTCGAAACATGTCAGATGGCCATGACATGAATATCCTAAGATATGCAGTAGATATACACATCATACTAAAGTGCAAGACTATAGCGAAAAATTCATGCTGGGTATACCAATGTATGACCATTATGTTGATGTACTACTTGAGATTGGTTATCAAAAGATTACCTAAATAACTTTTTGCTGTCTTACATGCTACATATAGGCAGTGGCGGTCCCAGGGGGAGGGCAATTACCCCCCTCCGCCCTTTGCTCCAGAAAAAAGTAGACAACAAAGATGCGGGTGGTAACCCTAAGGTCTTTGGAGAAAAAACGAGAAATTGCAGAAAGTTCCTTTAAAGACATTCTAGACCTTCAATTCGTCACACCAAGAATAAACAAACGCGTGACGTACTTACCGCGAAAACCATTTGAAATACAGAAAATTATTATAGAGTTTCTATTTATAAACAAGTTTTAGGCAAAATAATTTCGGATACTAAACAGTATTTTTGACACGAACATATTCATACCAAGTTTTATACAATGTGAAGCCAAAATCAAGGCGATATTATCTAAAGTCGTTTCTAAATACTATAACCTGTTTGATTAATCCAAAACATAATTTCTTGAACTTTTATTGGGAGAAGTCAGTATTTGGAAACAATATTGGTCAGAAATAGGCAAAAGCTTAAATCAATACATACCTGATAACGTTTTCGAGGCAACGAACAAGTGTATATTTTTCCGTTGAGAAGAATATTCTTGGATGTTTGCCAGTAAGTAATGCCTCGTCAGAAAGAACGTTCTCATGCCTCAGAAAATTGAAAACGTAAGTACCTAAAAACACTATGACAGAAATTCGTCTGACGGGTTTAGCCTTGCTGCACATCAACAGACATATTGAAATTGACATTGAGCGAGTCATTGATCGATTTGCCGAAAAAACCGAAAACGATTTTTTTTGTTGATTAACGTCTTATGTTTGAGATATGCAATATAAAAGTTAATGTTTTACTTAAAAAGCTTTTTAGACCTCAAAAAATAAAGTATTTAGCTATTATTGTTTGCTATCTATGTTTATATAACTCAAAAAATTGTTGTTGCATGCATTTTTTAGTGCAAGTTTCCTCAAAATTTTCGTCTGCGGCGCTATGGTACCGTTGATATTTACGATTTTAGTTTAATTCGACTCAAAAATGACATTTTTAATGTAGATAGATAGATAGATTTTTAATGTAATTTTCTCAAAAATTTTCGGCTCATTAAAACATTTTCTTAAATAAAAAATTTATAAAATAAACGACTTAAAATCTGAGTACCCCACTTCCTAGATTTGAGACAAAATTCGCAGTTTTAGTTACTAAGTTTTGTTTGCATATATTGATATGTTCCTCATAAAAGCTATGCTTTTATTCTAGATTTTTTTTCGTATCGAAACCGCCCCCCTTTTTAAATGGCTGGGACCGCCACTGATATAGAGAACATATTGATTACAGTGCCATCTACCTACAATAGATGGCATTGAACTAAATTACTTACAAATATAAATCATGTAAATTGCGTTCTTTTAACAAGATTAATATTTCCAGCAAACGTGCCAAAATCCTGACAAAAATGTTCTTTTTGGGAATATTCATAAAAATAACTCGATTATCGCGTTACCATGGGAATATTATTATCTTATTACCAAAAAAATATAAATATCACAAACTCTTAAAGAATATTCAACAAAAAATAGGTCTGGAACATTCCTGCCATATTCGCAATAGAATATTCCAAAAATCACTTTGAGGGAATAATCCTACAACATGAATATTCCTCCAATATTATGTGGGTGCTGGGTGAAACTGGGCACAGCAACTGTTTAGTGTGTGCGTATGTACAGGTATAATTATGGCATTTTGTGTGAGCATATGCCTGAATTGTGGCACGTTCACAAATTATGGCACCTTACACGCGGTTCCACAATTTTAAAATAAAATTTCTGGAGCCCTACTAGTTGAACGACAGGTTAAATCTCTGTTTCCGAATAATTGTGGTATCTTCTCTATCCCACCTAATTCTGGCATCCATAGAAAAAAAATAGCCATGTTAAAACGTTTTTTTAAAAATAGTGTGTAAGGTGTCACAATTTAGGGTATAGTATGTGTTTTTACCCACGCATTTGTGGCATTCAAGAATCAAACCGTATGGTGGCGCCCTCTATAACTATAATTTTTATCGCTGCGCTGTTGCCGTTTTTGGGATAGCTATGACCTATTTAATTAAACAGTAGTAGATCGTTGGATGCCAATTGCGCATTTTTAAAATAAAAAATTTTAATTCAACGGTGAATTTAAATAGGTGAAAAATTTTTGAAAAATAATGCATGTTTCAATATTTGTCAAAATAGCTAAAATATTTACTTTCTGTGAATTTTTTTTTTTAATTAAGCAGGTTCTTCATTCTTTCAATGAGAAAATTATAATTTTCGAGTTGTGACGGGAAAGCTGCGCGGGGTCTTTATCTAGTATGGAAAAATTTTTTTGTGGACTGGCGTAGACTTTATTTCATCAAAATACAAAAGTTTTATATATTCTTTTAGACTTTTACTACTGGATTGGGTTCCTGGGTAGGAGGACATAGGAATTATTGCATCAAAATCGGTTTACCATAACAAAAGTTATGAGCATTTAGAAAGAAAACTGAGTAAAACCGTTTTCTGATTTTAAATGATCATAACTTTTGTTTATGTAAACCGATTTTGATAAAATAAAGCCCATGCCTGTCCAGGAGCCCAAAATAATCTAGCAGTGGAAATGTTACATCATCACATTCACCCCGTTGTTTTGGAACTTTCTTACCTTTAGATAAATATAACTTTGGTTTTATTGAATCGATTTTAATAAAATAAAGCCTATGTTCTGCCCAAAACGAACGAATCCGTTTAGCAGTTTTTGCATGATGCTGGATCAAACAGACAAACAAACAGACAGACAAAAATTCTAAACCTTGTATTTGTGGTACCTAAGGAGTCTGTTTCGAAGCCCACAAGATAAATATTTAAAAAATATTCAATGTACCCATTTGGAGATTTATAACATGTAAAGATAAATATCTAGAAAGACCATTTCTGAACATTGAGTATTTTTTAAAAATTTTTAATGTGCTTCTAAGCAAACCATACAAAATACAATTTTTAGAATTTGTTTGTTCCAGCATCACGAAAAAACCACTCGACCGATTTTGATGAAACTTTCACTATTGGATACCTGGGCTCCTGAGCAGGGCATAGGCTTTTTTTTATCAAAAAATCGGTTTAAGAAAACATAAGTTATGAACATTTAAAGCAAGAAAAACAATAAGAAACGGGTGGCGACGCTACAGGGTCTGTAGCTAGTAATTACTACTATTTTCGCATCTACTGGATTCCTCAGAGTTCTGGCAGGCCATAGGCTTTATTTTATCAAAATTGGTACACTAGAACTAAATTTATATCCCTTTAAAGCGAGAAAAACAGGAAAAAACTGGTAAATCACAAAATCAGGCAAAAAGTATATGACCAATTTTGTTCTTAATTTTTAATAATTTTTTTCCTAAATTGTGGCATATTTACAAATTGTGGAACGTTACACAGTGTTCAACAATTTTAAAATGCAATTTGTGAGATTCTACAGATTATATACTTACGCAAGGTTGGATTCTTCACTTGCTTTTATGCAATCTGGAAAAATATTTTTCGCTAAAACATTTATCTACATATTACAAAAAGGTCATTTCTGTAGAATAAATTTTTTTGTTTTAAGTTTTAGTGTCGGCTTTTAAGCAAACCATGGAGACACCAAATATACAATTTTTAGAATTTTTGTCAGTTTGTCTGTCTGCTTGTTTGTTTCACCATCACGCACAAACTACTGTACTTAAACTACCGGATTACTTGGCCTCTTAGGCAGGACATAAGTTTCATTTTAATCAAAATTGGTTTACTAAAACCAAGGTTATATCCATTTAAAGCAAAAAAAAACAGAAATAAAACGGTTAAATCACATATTCACGCAAAAACTACTTAACCGATTTTGTTCTTTAAATATTTTATTGCAATTTGTGTAAGCCTATACCTAAATTGTGGCACCTTACACAAGGTTCCACAATTTTAAAACGTAGAAATCCATTCTACAGGGTTTGTACGCAAGGTTGAATTCCTCACTTGCGCTTATGCAATATGAAATAATGAAATTTTTTTCGAAAAACATTTATTAATAGACGGTTAAAAAATAAAAGTTTTTAGACAACGAACAAAAAACGAAACTTTAAAATAATACACAAGAACTAAAATAATTATAAGAGAAATAAAACAAACAAATAACTTAATGTTTTTAGCAAAACCGCTCATTCAATTTTTCAAATTTTTCATTTTTGTGATCTGGTTTTTGACGCAATATTTTAAGTCAGTCCACCTGCGATTATTAAGACTTGCATGTTTTTTTTGACATGCTTCACAGTCCGCCTTGCCTGGTACAATTCCTTTTTTTATTTGTACTCGGAAATACTCAAAAACTGCCTTTTTCTCATCGGCATCCCAGGGGATTTTGTTAATGGTTCGTTTAGTTCCTAAAAATAAAGTTTGTCGTTAATTAAAAAAATGGCGCCAGCCCGTATAGCCCTCCATGAAACTTTTAATAATTTCAAAAACTAAGGCCCTGACGACCATTCACGATATTATTAATATCTCAAAAACAAGGAACCTAAATATTTATCATTAGAACAGTTTTTGTTCAAAATGTTTTATTCATCTAAATGTAAAAACCGCATTTTGCCAGCTTGCTTCGTAAGCTAGAGCTAAAAAATAATTTACTTTCCTTGCTACCCTCTTTCCAACCCCCCCACCCTCATTAAAAACTAGTAAGCTTCTCGCCTAGTAAGAAAGCATTTTTGTGCCAAATTTGATAAAAATCGATTTAGCGGCTTTTAAGTTATTGTGAAATTTCTGCTCTGTGCCTAATAGTTATTTACCTAACAAGTTTGGAGAGTGATACTTTGACGCACGCGACGGCAAGTTGTTAAAGGCCTAAAAAACACTTTTTGCACGTGTTAAATACAAAATTTTTTTTCGTAAAAACGGTCTTGCCAACATTAAATATTTTTATTTTGCTTGCATTTTTTATACGTTTAAGTTAAAAAATGTACCTAAGAAAATGAACTGGACCCAAAAAAACGGTAAAAACAGAGCGTGCGTAAAAGTATGTTTCGCGCATGGCATTTCTTCAATCAAATTTTGTGTTTATGATGGCGAGCGCAAAAAATACATTCATGCACGGCTTGCCGGAAATACAATATTCCGCACGTAAATTCGTACGTAAAAGTACACTTATAACTAGCTTTTCCGCCCTTTCCTGATTTTCTAAAAATAATGTTGCAAATTTAGTTAAAAAATGAGTGTCACTGGCAGAATAATAAGCCCTTCGACGTTAGGCTAGTGAGTGTTTATTAAAAGGTTTTTCCATATCGGGACCTACTACCGTATAAGTACCTACCTTTTAAGGTTTTTCCTTTACCAGATGTCTTACGCTTTGGTTTTTTTGATAATGAATTAAGTTGTTAATAAATTCAACTCGTTTTCGCTGTCGCTTTCACGTTCTAAAGGTAAAATCTCATTTTTTAAAATATTTTGGGTATCATTTGTGAAATCTTGCTCCTCTTCTTCTTCCTCTTCTATTGGAGGTAATTCTAAAACACAGTTTTAAAATGAGTTTATTTTTAAATTTATTTAATACCAATCAAGTAAGAAACCACTTTATTTTTTAGATTAATATATACCGTTTATTTATATACCTTCAGAGTTAAGTAAGTCCACAGCATTTAAGTTGGCAAAAATAATAATTTCAATGGCATTAGGAACGGCGCTTCCTTGGGAAACAAATAATATACTATAATATTTATTTTTTACCTACTTTAGTAAACCAAAACTTTTTATCTTTATGAATTTACAGACGCCCAGAAAAATACCAAATCTTAATATATATTATTTTTTTAAATAAAAATAGTAATAAGATAATGAATTTTACCTCTTGTTGCCAATTCTCTTTCAAACGAAGTAGTTCCTTTGGTTGACTCATAACTTGGTATTGATATAGCTTGTAATTGCTTAGCAAGTTGCTGTTCCAACAGGTTGGCCGCTTGGCCCTCTTGAGCCAATACAATCATTTGCAAACTTCGACGGGAAGCCATTATATCTTTGATAAATTAAAAATGTTTACTTACTGGACCGGAAAAGTGAACTTTACAGGTCCACACAGAGAATTTACAAAGCGAGCCTTAGGCGAGTCCTGTAAATCTTTGGAGTTCTGTAAAGTGAGTTGCCAGTCACGTCATTAATAAGCAAAAGACTGCCAAAATTACCTTTTTTTGCATTTTTTTCAATTTTCCGCCACGAAATTTTATTAGCAAACCTTAGATTCAGTTTCAGAACCCCAAAAAACATTAAGAATAGAAAAAATCTAATATCTAAATTATCCGAAAGCTTTCCCGCGAGGGGCCTTTGGGAAGGAACACAAATTTACTGTGTTAATTGTCCGCTTTGTGTTTGTGCATTCGAAATATTCTTTGTCAAAATATAACGTCCCTACACTAACGGGTAAATGACATAATCACGCAAAAACTATTGGACCGATTTTGTTCTTGTTTTTTTAAAATTTTTGCGCATTTTGTGTCAGCCTTTACCTAAATTATGGCATTTTTGTAAATTGTGGTACCTTACAAGAAGTTCCACAATTTTAAAATGTAATTCCTACAGGATATATTCGCACCAAAACACAAATGTGATAAAACTACGAAAAAGCCAGCCAAAGTCAAAATAGTTATATACCTAACAAGTGCGGAATTACAAACAGTTCTCTGCCGCGTTCTCGTTACAGTCTTATCTCTGTAACACCAGAACCCTTATACCTCACTGTAAAGAACATCCAAACCCTTCCATCACTTACTCCACAGAATAGGTCCAAACCTCTATCTTTCACAGACACAGATCCTGATCATCGAAATAGGATAGGAGACAAGCTGACTGGACATCTACCATGGCACTGAGGAGTCCCAAAAAGGACGAAACGCGTCTGTCGTGTGGAAGATAGAGGTTTGGACCTATTCTGTGGAGTAAGTAATGAAAGGGTTTTGATTTTCTTCACAGTGAGGTATAAGGGTTCTGTTGTTAAAGAGATAAGACTGTAACGAGAACGCGGCAGAGAACTGTTTGTAATTCAATGCCCGTCGCGGTGTTTGCCAGGGGAGTAGTTGTTTAACAGTATTCTGCTTCTTATCATGGAGTGAAAGGGTTACATGAACTTTGAATTTAGAATTGGCATAACTTTCCCAATAGGTTAAGTAGTTTTAGAGTTATAGCAAAAAGAGAGAACTTTTTGGTGAAAGTCGTGACAACTTAGTAAAGTTAAAAGGTGTTATGCTTTAAAATAAATCTAGATAGGACAAATTATCAAAAAATCGATTAAAAATGGCTGACGACGAAAACATATCTTTGTTTTGAAGTTAGTTTTTTTCGTAAAAAATAAACTGGTCCCAAAAAAAATACGCCCATCTTGTAGGAAATTTTTATCTTTAATGTAAGATTATAATTTTTTTTTAGCACCAAAAGTTTTTTTTTTAATTTAAAAACCCCAAGAAATGGTTTGTATCAAAATAAAAGGGTTAGCTGTTTTTCTTCATAGTCCCCATTTAAAATTTTTCAGATATGTCTAGGCCAATAGCACATTTTTCAGAATACCGTATTTTCATTCCAAATCAGTAAAATTTATTGAAATCGGATAAGATATGTGAGTTATTGACATTTAAAAAAAATTACGACTTATATTTCCATATAAAACTTATCTCCGGTTTTTTATTTTTTTCTAAAAAAATATTAACGCTAAAGTACTTAAAACTTTTAACACCATATTAAAGATAAAATAATTTTCTACAAGATAGGCGTATTTTTTTGGGCTGTTATCTAGCTTTCACTAAAAAAATAGATATTTTGTAATCGGCCATGTTTAATCGGCCATATTTGACACAATAATTATTTTTCTAAGAAGTTCATTATATTTAAAGTAATATCAATTTTATTTCTTAAAATCGGTCAAATATTAGTAAAGTTACGATTTAAAAAAAAATACTTTGCAAAAGGCTTGACCGCCATGTTTGAACGGCCAAATTTTTTTTATTATGCTTTTGCCAATAGTCCAATAAGCAGATCATATGTCCTAAGAACCTATATTTTTAGAATATGTGGTCAAATTTCGGCACAACGGGGATTGGTACCTATATAAGCAAAATACTTCCAAAATTACCTTTTTTCCATTTTTTTCAATGTTTCGTCACGAAATATTGTTAGCAAACCTCAAATTCGGATTCAGCACCCCAAAAAGAATGGAAAAAATCAAAACTACCCCAAAACTTTCCCGCAAAGGGCCTTTAGGAACACAAATTTACTGTAATAATTGTCCGCTTTGTATTTGTGCATTCGTGATATTCTCTGTAAGAAAGTACGAACAAAAACGGGTATATCACGCAAAAACCACTGGACCGATTTTGTTCTTGTTTTTTTTAATATTTTTGCGCATTTTGTGTGAGCCTATACCTAAATTATGGCATATTTGCAAATTGTGGCTATAAGAGGTTCCACAATTTTAAAACGTAATTCCTACAGGATATATTCGCACGATTGGATTTCTCATTCGCTTTGATATTTGATACATATTTTTTCGAGTTCGGGTAAGCCGTCAAGAATTTGGCACTAAATATCTTCATTTAACAATAAAAAAATCTTGAGAGTGAACTAGAGTTTCCAACTTCCATTGTCTTTATTTTTTACTTTTTTCTCAACGTTTCGATTGCTAATGTATCTGCAATCGTCATCAGGCAATAGAAGTTCGAAACTCTAGTTCACTCTTAAGTTCAACATTGTCTACCACCTTCAAACAACAATAAAAAAATCGTTTGGAAAAATAACTTTTACCGCACGAATTTTTTAGTAGTTTTTTAATATACAGGTCTAGGTTATTTAAATGAAAAATAGTACCTATAGATAGTAATTTGATTTGAAGTAAAAAATAGTATATATCTTGAATTAAAATGTTGTGCTTTAGAGTGAAAGCTATGGGTAAAAGTAAAAATCGTGCTGAAAAGTAAAAATCGCGCAGAAAAGTAAAAAAAAATCGTGCGGAAAAGTACAACTTTTAAAACAAAAAATATTTTCCGCACGCTCGTGGGAATAAACTTCATTTTTATGTTTTTTAAAATTTTTCTTTAGTTTACGATTTTTTTTCTTCGATATTATTTTGGCTTTTTCAAACTTTGAAAACAAAAGCCATTTTCCATTTATTTTCCTTTTTGTTAGTCAAACCTAATTGTGCTCAATGGCCATCTAGGATTCAATTAGGTACAAGGTTTGAAAATGCCAATAACTGATTTTCCTCTTAGTAAACTTGGTAGCTATAATTCGCAGCTGATAGAAACGTCCAACAAAAAATTACAATTAATAAAAAAAAATCTCGTAAACAAAAAACCAAAAATCGCCATCTTGGATGGATCTGTTTAAAGTCACAAAAAAATACAAATGAAAAAAAAATGGTTTAGTGGCGATCGGATGCACATTTTATATTAATGCCCCCATTTGAGCCACACTAGCTGTATTTCCTAACTCCTCGAATTTGGGAAACTCAGTAACTACATTTTGTCTTACAAGTACCCTGTAATCTGTATAATTACAAACGAATTACCTAAAGAACGTAACAAATGTAGTACCTAAATTTTTATTCTAAGGGCGTTGCTGTTACTAGAACTTTATGTGAAGAAGTAACTGCTACAAAATGCCAATTTGGGGCCCGATATAATTTGGCGCCTATGTGACCTAACCTAACTTTTTGTAATTTCCTCGTAAACAAAATAATGCTTTGATCTAAACATAATAACTTAATAATAAGCAGTAATTAAATAAATATAAGTACGTACCTGATACTAATGGATGCTTCTAAATTCTTTTTTTTTGAAAAAAAAACAACTTAACACACAGGAGCGGCCAAGAATCGTAGTGAAAAACCACTAAGTGGTGTATTGTGCACTACTTGGCAACAGTGCAACCTAAACTGTGGCATCGTTCGTGTAAATCACATGTATAAAATCGTAAATTTGTATTATTGCGGCATCTTTTGTTGCACATTACAAAAGATAATAATTGTGGCACAGGTGCCATAACAGATTTTTAAGTATAGATTCCTTCCTATGGAGTGTATCCCAAAACCGAGTATATTTTTAAAATTCTGGTAGATGGCGCAACCAATTTGCGTCGATTTTACCAGATTGCCATAATTTGGGATATAGTTTGGGATGCCACTAATATTGCGGGGCATGTATAGGTGTGTGTGTGTGTGTGTACAAACGCAGTTTGACGCGGATAATGATCACTCTATTACGTCTTCGTATTGATATTTTTGAGGGGAGAAACCTTCTAGTCAAACTGAATCTTTATTGCGAAGATAAATTATTGTCAAAACGAAAGCTGTGGATGCTAAAATTTTATCACAGTGGCGTAGCCAGGGGGGGTTTGAAGGTTAAACCCCTCTCCAGGAGGTCCAACCCAATCTACAACAGATTAATCACGATCAAGGGCCCCAGGGAGAGTTATAGCTCCCCCAATTTTGTCCCTTTACTCCGGTTTGTAACGTGTGTTTGGTGTAATATCTTAAATATTAAAAATTTTACAGGCGGCTATTATATATTGTTACAATTTTGTTTAATTTTTTTAAAAATTTTGCCTGCGGCGTATTTAGGGGCTAATTTTAAAACAAATCTACATATAAGACTTGCTTTTTAAAATAAGTATTGTTTCGTATACACTAACTCAACACCTATTAAACTGCCCCTCTCCCCTCCCTTCAGTTCGAGAGCTCAAGCAATAGGCACCTACCTAATTTTTAAGAATTTGCCACAGTTGATTTTTATTAAATGATGTAACTCCCCCCCCCAGAGTCGATTTCTGGCTACGCCACTGCATAAAAGGTTTATTTAGTAGTAGTAGGTACTTAGATAATTTATGAATGAATCATATATAGTAAGTTCAATCCCACATGCAGATTAAGTTTTGTCTTTTGTTTGTAGCGAATTATTGTATTTGAATTAGTAATTACATTATTCTTTGTTGGCCCCATTGAATTATAAACCAGACTGAGAAGGCGCAACGACGAGTGCGCATCCTATTTTGGTGCGACGAGATGCTCGCCGCCATGAGCGGACACCATTGATCAAAATTTGGTTGAACTCAACCAGCCAGATGTCGAAAAGTCGAAATTTCTGTGGTTGACGTTTCGACATAACCTCACTTTTTCGCTGTTTTTTTGGAGACGATCGTGATTTTTGCACTCGTTTTTCCACAGAATTTTTTGTCCGTCAAAATTAATAGGGTGAGATTAAAGTGAACTTAATCCAGTGTGTTTTCTTTTACAGTTATACACGATAACAACATTTTAGTTATTTTTGTGTTTTTCTTGCTGCTAGAAGCTAGAAGGGCAACAAGAATGGCTTGTCAAGCCATAGGCTGCTATTCAAGCAAGCGGAAAGATGCAAATACTGGTGTAACATTTCACATGTAAGTCTAATGTAAACCATTAAGCTTGATTTATAGCCATATAGCTGTTGCTGTTTGTGCTCGCCATTTGACATTAGTTTTTGTATATTTTTGATTCTGCCTAGCTGTTTTAGTGTGCTTTGAACATTTAAAATTATTTAATTAGGCAGTTTCAGTGATGCTAAGCACAGACAACTTAACTACATAATAATTTGAAAAACATTGTAAAAAAGTCGAGAACTGATTGAAGGCTTAATTGGTTTCCAAAATAAAACATGTTTCACATGACCTAATGTTCTTTTGTTTGCCTTGTGACATTAATTGAAAGTATTAAGGCGGATTCAGAGTGCCTTAAGGTAAGCTGTAAGGAAAATAAACTATATATAGCAAATTACCTTATTGCACTCTAAATTCCCCTTAAAGTACATATGTAATTGCGAAGAAGGAGTTATTTCTGAGATGTGCCAATGCCAAACAGAAAAGATAGAAAAGTCATCTTAAACAGGAAGCGCAGACAGCAACTGCAAGTACTTATAAATCATATTAAAGATAGAGCGTTAATGAAGTGCTAATTTAAAAATTTGGTGCTTCTTTTAAACAAAAATAAGAGCATGTTCTTGTAGCTTCAGATAAACTGTAGTGCATAATCTGATCAAGAATTTGCTTTGCTGTGCTATGCTTGTATCATGGCCACTATTTTTTAATTCTATGGTTTTTATTTACAAAATATTAAATAATCTTGTGCCTCCATATTTTAATGACTTGATTACTTTTAATTTTAATATTCATAATAACTACCAAACAAGAGCATGAAATAACCATTATATACAACAATCAAATCAAATACTTACTGTTCAAGTGAGTAATTCTCTATTTGTAAAAGTAAAAAAAAAAACAGTTTATCTATTGAATCTTTAAAAAAAATTGGCAAATTATATCAATAACATGTAAGACAGTAACTTTTGGTCTTAACAGTTGAAAGTCATATGTGGCTTTACATATTTTGATAACTGAATATTTGCTGCTTAGCTATGAATTTATAAATTTATATGTGTAAGTTTATTTTATTTTATGTGGATTTTCTTTTTATTTTGTGTTTAGTTTTCTTTCTGTTGACTTATTATTATTTATCTATCTCCCCATGTATTAGGATATCCAACTTGAAAATAAATTTTTGTTATTATTATTTAGTGCTCTATTATCTTGCTCTATTTAAAACTTCTTTTAAAAAACTGAATATATCCCAAGTGTCCCAAAGTGAGTGACATATTAGAATATTTTGAACACTAATTGAACCTTGAAATGAACAAATAAATTTAAACTTTGTACAATTTTTGAAATATTTTCACACACACAAGTTTCAATATTTTAAATAGAACACCCCAGTAGGCTATAACATGTCATTTTTGATATCTTTGGTGTCAAAAGACTTTTTAAAACCTTTAAAGTTATACATTACAGTTTTTAAGTTACTGGATGTCAAAAATACTGAAATTAAATATCAAAAACTAAAGAGATGATTAAATTCATCTCATATTCTTAACAATATTTCTATAAAGAATATTAGAAAAGTTATTGAGTGATGTTTTATGGTATGAGGTCACCTTGGAGGTCACTTATCTAGGAATAAAATATCTAGGATTTCAAATTGACAATACTTTATGTTTTGTTTTCAAAGAAAAAAATTAGAAAAAAGTTTTGTTTGCAGGTCAGGAAAAAATCAAACTTTATTTGCTTGCATAACTTTATTTAAAGCACTAGTTCAACCACATTTTGATTTTTCCAACATTTTATATTTAATTTCTAAAAAGCAAATTGGCTTTTTAGAGATTTTATTTAACAGGGGAATGAGATTAGTGCTTAAATATGCTTTAAAGTATGACTATTTTCTTACTATGATTTTTATTTACAACCTAAAAAAACGACCCAGAATCCTTTAGTGAGTTTTTAACATAATTATTTTAAAAGATACAGAATTCAATACCATAAAAATAAATAAAACAAAATTTAGCTCTACCATGATGTCACTATTTTACTTATATACAAAATGTCACTAATTTTAAGAAAGTTAAAAAAATATATATACTTAGTTTCTATAGTTAGCTTACTAAGTTAAAAATATCTATGAATATATGGGTGTGTGTGTAAGTATATATGTGAATGTCTGTAGTAAATGTGTAAAAGTATGTACAAGTTGTGTTATTTTATTTTGTTACTATATTTTAGCAATAATGTATTAGGATTTCCTATTTGATTGAATTAAATTTAAAAAAATAATTATGGATTACATCAAACGACGTTTTTTGACTTAATGAGTTTGCACACCAAGCCAATGATTTATACAAATTTTGTCTTTATTTGTAGATTTCCTAAAGAAGATCCAAGGCGTAGATTATGGTTGCAACTGAGTCCTTCATACCTCTCAGCGAAATTTCTGAAGACATAGTTGCTTACATGTCTGGGTATGTTTTGAAAATGATTAACAACAGAAATTTGTGCGCCCACTGTTTAGAAGGAATACACTCTGAATTTATAGATGAACAACATCAAAACTTTAAGTTTATACATAGAAGAAATAGAGGTTTGTACTTGACAATTATGCTTTTGGGGCTGTATAGTAGAAATTTTGATTTTTAGACCATCACTCTCATAAAATTTGAACTTTTTTATTTTCTTCAAAAATATAATTTTTCAGTAACAAAGACCTGTCCACAAGTGGGGGCGTGTCTATTTTAAGGTGTAATCGAAGCTTGACATAAAAAGTGTTGGTCTGCCTGATGTATATATATACTTGCATCAACAAACCCATTAAATTTTAGATAGGTTGGCTAAAGGAGAGGGCGAGTTGGAATATCATTGGGTACTTTTAATTGAGGGCAACTTACAAGATGTGGTTATTAAAGCAATGTTCTACACTACATTTTTGACTAAACATTTAGTCAACAATACATGATTGTTAAGACAAGTAATTGGTTAAATTTTAACTAATTTTGTATTATTTTAGGAGGATTACAGCGTCCTTCACAGGCCATCATAAAAATATGTTCAGAAGTTGAAAAAGTTATAACAAAACTGATGGCAATAACTGAAAATAAAATTCCTGCAGAATCTGGGTTTCAGAAGATATTTGTGTTGAGCATTAGCCAGAAGTTTTACCCTGAAGGAAATCATCTATTTCCAAAATTAGAAGACCATTTTCTGGAAACACACCCCTTTGAGGAAAATCATTGTTTCATTCTTATAAAAAAACTTATTTTATTTAGCCATCAATAAATATTTAGAAAAACTAAATATGTAGAGGGTTTCTATGTCTGTGGTGTGCTTATACCGTGTGTTGTGTTTGCCCTTGCAACATAGGATTCCTAATTAAACTTTTGTCCCGGTATCTTTTTCAAATCTGACAATAACTGACACTGAAAGTTTAAACAAAATGTAAAAATCTCTTAGAGACATTTTCCATATTTGCTAGTATTTTGATTGATGTAAATGTTATAGTGTGAATAATAATTGGAAATTATGTATTGAAAATGCCTATGTTGTGGAAGTAAATGCAACAGACGGTATGTTATTAATATTGAGTATCAAGCATCCGGATTTTGATGTATGTATGTATTTAATGTTAAATAATAAAAAATAGTTTTTTTATATACCTATATATATGCCGATTGTTTTCTTATATACCTATATATATGCCGATTGTTTTTTTTTTAAGGTGGTTACCTATAGCTTTATATTCTGGAACCCTATCAAATTTTACTCTCCAAGCAAAGTTTAATACAGTGGAACCGCTAATACCTAAGTTTTGGAATAAATTATAATTTCTTAAATTAAAACGCATTTTTTAAAAGAAATTCTGTAAAAACAATATAGCAAATATTTTTACGCTGGGTGGGCAAAGTTACTCCCCAATGGGAAAGTAAAAGGAACAATAAAAGTAAACTTTTATTGGGAACCACTCAAAAAAGAAGAGGAATTTAAAGAGGTTTTACTTTATTAACTATTTGAGCAAAGAATTTTCAATTCGAATGTAAAAGAAAGAAAAAATATGATTTGCTTTATTTTCTGTTGTGGTTAAATTAAAAAAATGCTTGTCCTACCAAGAGCTCAAGCATGCATAGGGGAGATAAGTTGGCACTTTACATACCTAGGTATATCTAAAGGCAGATTCAGAGTTTATTAAGGTAAGCGCTAAGGCACAAGGTACTGTAGCATATGCATGCTGCTGTTTATAGTATGCTCGAGTATGCTGTAAGTATAAGTGGTAAGTATACTATAAGCAGCAGCATGCATTTGATATAGTTTATTTTCCTTGCATCTTACCGCTTACCTTATGGAACTCTGAATCCGTTTTTAGGCTTCCCCGTTTTTATTCTCCCTATGTAAGAAAGAAAGAAGCCTGAACAACAATATTTTTTACTCACACCCGAGGGCCAACAATTTTTTTTCTCACTTCCGCACATATTGACGGATTTCTATAAAGTTACCCTAATATCTGTTTAATATCCTAATTTTCAAAGTTCTTATTTTTATCAATATTTCCAGCAATTTTCTACATCCAAAAAAATCATAAATATTTTAATTAGTAGCCTATTTAATCCAAAAATTAAAAAAAATATTTTTAATAAATTTTCTACCAAATGTAAACAACAACGATTCATTTACAATTTTAAAACGAATTCAAAATATTTCAATGAACATTTTGGGTGGTATGTTGATTAAATCTGCCAAACCTTACATTTTTTTTTAATTACTTGACTATACCATAACAATTTTATTTCTAAATTTCAGTTAATTTGCGCGAAATGTCATGATTTCCTTGTTTAAGTTTGATTTAAACTTGAAATGCAAACGGCACCACAATGACAAATTCAGTCAACCAATTTCTTAACTCTGCTGTGGTCTAATATGGCCGCGCTCACGGTTGGCCCGTTCGCGCAGGTTGTCGCCCCTTCTCAGTCTGGTTTATAATTCAATGGTTGGCCCTTACAATGCTTTCAGCATGCACGACGTACTTTCTCTCTTATTTATCTCTTTTTCTCTCTCTATTATCTCGTTTGGCTTACCCTGGTATGCACCGTAAGCACATAATCGCGATCGGTCGTCCGATCGCGATCAAACGTGAATTTTGTAACGCACTGTCGGCGTTGATCGAATTCGGATTAAAACAGGGATTAGGCGATCCCCCGACTTTGCGGGCTCAGACTTTGGATCAGAGTTAAGCCAGTGATTCTAACCTCAAAGTAAGTGGCACGCAATATTTTTGTTTATATTTTTTTCGGTTTTTTAGTAGTTTGGTCGTGATTTGTGAAATTAAAGTCATGAAAATAGAAGATGAAATATTTATGGAGGATGATCAAGACAATCTTGATATAATCGATTTTGGATTTCCTCGCCATAGGTGGGAAGAGGCGGATCCATTTGAAACCATGCCATGGACAACATCTGTTTTTTCAGAAGGTCCGACTGAGAAAAGACACCGTTCTAAATTTTCTTTCAATTATTGAGGGAGACCTGGAATATGATGAATATGAATATGACTCGTAACTTTGGTGAATTCAGTATTGTGGTACCCACTCAGTTAGATCCAGTGTAAGGTAGCCAAGGGCGTAACAACTGATCCAAAATTTTACATACATTACAAGTACTTTAAATCCCACTTTTCGGGACTAAAGTGACACTTTTAATCCCTAAGGGATTCAAAGAAAATTTTGTCCCTAGGGGATTAAAAATAAATTTAATCCCTCAGCTTAGGGATTAGAAGTAAATTTAATCCCTCAGCTTAGGGATTAGAAGTAAATTTAATCCCTCAAGGATTAAAAAAAACTAATCCCTGGAAAATTATAATTAAATTTATGGCAAGTCAAGCCAAACAGCACTTGCTCTTGGCCAAGATTTCATTCTTAGCACCCTTTCTTGTAGTTGACGAATCATTTGGCTTATTGCTAACGTAATTTTAACAAAGATATTTTCCTAAAGTGCATAAAATAGTATATAAACCTCGGGACTAAAGTGTCGTTTAATCCCTTAGCGAATTGTAGCCCTCCCTACGGTCGGGCTACAAACCTTTCGCCGCGGGATTAAATGTGGCACCTTAGCCCCTAGGTTTATAATGTACTTAGCTTCTGACAAGAAAAGTATTAAAATATTTGTCTGATCTTTAATGTAAAATGCAATTAAATGGTTTTATTAAAAGTCGAGGGGGTAACCACTGTCAGTAATCATGTCACAAATCTTACCCGTTTGCAGTCCCTGCGACTGCCTGAACCTCACCAAACCCTGGCTTGCAGACCCTAAGAGATCCTGGAAGTCTTTGAAAATGGGCAATCATGTCACATTTTTTTTGAACTAGTGGTTACCCCCTCGTTAAAAGTTATTACATAATATAATATCTATTTCCCAAAATCCGTGTACAGAGTTACAACAATTAATAATCTACTTAATATGGTGGCTATAAGAATCTTGTGAAATAAAATGTACTGCCACTAAAACCGTTAATAATGGTTTGTGCGTGGAGAAAGTCCATCCATTTCCTTTGATTGCAGTTTTTGTTTTCCACCCACTGATACCTTATAAGTTGATGAGTACTATCATGTAAGAATTAAATAGTATAACTATAATTGTGATAAAGTTACTATCTATGATAATTAAACTAATGTTACAATAAAAGTAATAACAAAAATGACTGTCTTAATATTTCTTTATCATCCGCCATCTTGTCAAATAAAATATTGAAAGAAAATCATAATCTGAATATTTAAAAGTGATCCTCCATCTGTTTTATGGATTTGTCTTTGATAGTCAGCCAGCCTCCTTCTCAATTCCTTTTTTTTTCATACAGTCTAAAAGAAAATATAAAATTATTGAAAAAATTATAAGAATGATATGGAAAAAAAGTAACATTAAATAACAAACCAAAACTTTTGAAAAACACTATACAAGTTTTTGGCTTTCTTTTAGTTGAGTTTTATTACTCTGGGTAAAAGAAATATCAACCTATAAACTTTTCATGGAACCCTGGGTAGTAGTAGGTAGAGGCCCTTTATACATTGGCAGTTGATGTGGTACCTACATGACAACTGGCACCGTATAGAGCATCTCTAGTGGTAGGAGACAGACAAGATCTTTATATCCCATACCAAGTCCCATACCTTATTTTAATCAAGAAACTGAGAGTAAGACCACTTTTTCCTTAAGTTTTCTGTTCAGTATAATTTGGTCAGGTCTTATGTATTATTTTCAATATATTATAAAGTTAATGATATGTTGGTTAACACCGAGTTAAAGCCTGATACCTATTTAGTTCTTGAAAACACTAGGTTGTACACGTTGTACAACACAGAAATGTAACACTGACCTTCTCACTTGATCCATTTTTCCGTAAGCTACAAATGAGGCCCGATTAGTGAATTCAGTTTCAATTTGTTTCCAGATCTCAGATTTTTTTTCTATTGTTTTTCGATCTTTTTTTTAGCTTCAATAAAATTGGGGGTGCAGTTATTTGCCATTATTTTTTTTTATGAAAAATTTAAAAAATACTCCACTTAACCAAACACCAAGAAAATAAAAAAGTAGGGTTATATGGCCTAAAAATGACGTATGTGTCCTACGATAAGCACGCGAAGGTCGGAAAAAATTCGATAATTCCTGCTTTGCCACTTTTCTGATTTGGTTTGCTCGATCCGCCTACCGTGCATCAAGGATTGACTTGAGCGGGACTCGCCGATCCGGATCCGAGTGCTAAAACGGTGCATTTGGCCGTTAGTAACGGTGTTCTGGAGCTACGAAGGCAGCCGATCGTTGTTGCTTGACAGAAAGAATTCGGTATTTAAAAAAGAAGTTAAAAAAAACTCCAAATCAGTTACATCAACCGGAAAGAATCTAAAAACAAGAGATCAAAAGATTTGGGTGGATATAACAAAAATTCAAACCTGGATGAGCATCCCACAAGGAACACACAAAGAACCAAAGCGAAAAGAGAAATTATTAAACGATGTTTCGCTCTGGGTAACCAGCGTGAGCTCGTCAGTGGTTCCACTGGTCACTTTTCCCATACATCATTAAACATCATCATACACTTTGATTTCCAACTTTGAATCACTCACAAATAGGCATCGTTTTGCACTAGTACTTATCCAAGTTACCTGATACGGATTCGTCCTGGCGTGTTAATATTTCTAATAGTATTATGCTCCTAAGGCAATTCAAAAACAAAAAAATAAGTTAAAAAAACCTCCAAACCGGTTAACCGAAAAGAATTTAAAAACAATCAAAAGAGATTGATCTTTTGTATTGTATGGGGAGGGTGACCAGTGGAACCACTGACGAACTCACGCTGGTTACCCAGAGCGAAACATTGTTTAATCATTTCTCTTTTCACTTTGGTCTTTTGTGTGGTCCTTGTGGGATGCTCATCCAGGTTTGAACTTTGTTTATTTCTACCCAAGATCTTTTGATCTTTTGTTTTTAGATTGTTTTCGGTTGATGTAACCGATTTGGAGGTTTTTTAACTTATTTTTTTGGATCTTTATTGTCAAGAAAAATTATTGGCAAAACTAAAGCTGTGGATGGCTTTGTAGTAATAGTTGTAGCTGAATCATCATAATAATTGAATTATTGTTATGGTTATAATATATTTTTTTATTGAATTTTTTTATGTGTATGTGTCTAACTGGGTTAAAAACGGAAAGAAATATCGGTTCAACTCATCAAAATAATACTCGTTAAGTAAATACCACTAATTGATAAAATCACAAACTTTGTTTTATTTTTTTTACCCGTTTCATAGTTTTTCTCCCCTGTAATTTTTTAAAAGCCTGTCTGTGGGAGTCAACTTCGCACTTCGAAATCTCCAGTTTAAAATCTTTTGACATTTTAGCAACTCTATACTTTTAAATTTTAATGGATTGCCAGCTATATATTTATATCTAATTATTGCTACATTCTTCATTATTTTACTAAATCTTTTATCAATTACACGTTACAACGATCTGTAGAAGCAGAAAAACTGTTATTATTTAATTTGAAATGCATTAACATGTTCCCTCCTTAAACTTAAATAGTAACAATTAAATCCTGCAAAGCTACTGGAATATACAAAACAATGACGATAATTTGTAACTTTATAAAATCTTTATAGCCACAAATTTAGCCCGAAGCCAAGTTTAAAACGCTTCTGAGGAAGTGATGATATAATTTAATGTTAATTTATGTAAACCTATATATGTAATACCCATGAGCTAAACGTAAATAATATGGCATGGTGTAATCAAAAACTACCCCCTGTTAGTTTTACTGAAAAGATGGTATCACTATATTCTTATCTTCGTTAAACAAAAGGCCGAAATATCTAATTATATGCCGCATCGTGAAGAATTAATTATTGTTAGAGATCAATTTTCATGTATATTATGTCCGAAGTGGTTCAATTTATCTTGAACGTTAGGCAGGTATAGATACATACATTAATTTAAAAAAGTTATGATCGCGAAATTATTATTCGTTGTACATTTGAATTTTAAAGTTGCCCACTGAGCTTGTAAGTTGCCAGGCATATAAAATTGATGACACATTATTATGTTGCAAATTAGGTATATCTAAATTGTACTGTATTATTTCAAGTCTGTCTAAAAGTTTAGAATAAATATAAATTAAATTCAATTAGCGATGTCAGATATGGACATAATTTGCTAAAAGCAGTTCTAGATTTTTCGTCAAATAGGCTCTAAGTATAATTATATAATTTTTTATTAGGTACATATAGTTTAAAGCTTTAAACTTCTCTTTCTTTTGTTGTTAAGGTGATATATACTATCCTGAAGTTTTTGTTACACACAACCTCTTCGAGGGAAAGTCAAGTCAAAAACGAATCCATAGATTTTCCAAATTTTTACACGGTTGTAAAGACATTTTAGAGACCTTCAAAACAAGGTATCGCTCGACCCATTTTCCCTATTCCAAATTTAGTAACGCTAACCCCTCGAAGGGGGTGCATGCTACAAAAATTTCAAAATAGGCAAAATTTGCCCCTTTCAAACAAAAAATCGGTCCGCAGATTTCTTCAAAATCAATCTAAATACGTAAATTTTGGGTGGGAAGTTTTCAAATGAAAACCCTGCATAATAAAATTATGGATTTTATTATGCCTTTAAAAATTGTCAGATTTTTTGTCAGGGCGAGATTTTCTGACGGTTTTTAAAGAATCGCGACCCTTAAGATGCCAGTGTCAAAAAGTGCAAACAATGAAAAATAAAACAAATGGGTATCAAACTGGGGTTAGTGATGGCACAATTGTAAATTGTAAGGTATTTTTAAATAATTTTGTTTCAGTTTTCCATGGACACAATGTAAACAAATACTCTTTCCGCCAAAACGTCTCTCAAAAAAAACATAACTTTCACACATGTGACAACAATAACAATTTAAGCGTGATCTTCGGTCACTAATTGGTCACTAATTAGTGACCGACGGTCACGATCTAAAGCGTTTGGATTTTTGTCAACTTTCAAGCCTAGTTTTGTTCACTGGGTCTTTGAGGTAAGGTTTTGTCTAAATAAAAATATAACGGACTGTAATATATCTTTGAAGATATTACAGATAATTGTTTGTATTTAAGTATGTATACATACAAGTGAAACTATCACTAAAAATTACCACTCTACATGATTTTTACAGTTGCCGTGCGGAATCTGGCTGTAGGAGGATTTCACGGAATTTATCTTCTCTGTGTAATTTTGTCACCGACGCTGGATGTCACAGACTTTAATAAATGGGCCCCCAATTCAAGACCGTTCCATTTAATTTTTAGTTAGATATTTTGATTAATATTAGTAAATAAATTTAAGTAAACAATGCTTTTTAACTGACTTCCAAAAAAAATGAGGTTACAAAAAAGAGAAAGAAAAAAAATATGTTAAAAAACCTCCGAATCAGTTACTTCAATCGAAAAGAATCTAACGAGGTTAAAAGTTCGATGCGTACTTTTTATTTTATTTTTTTCAGATGTTCGTTCCAGCACAACTTCCAAACGGCTTAAGCGATTTTCATAGTTTGTTTATATTCGATTCAGGTGGTTATTCTTGAATCGAGAGAAAATTTGCTCCCAGGGAGTTAAATTCTCTCGCTAATCGGTTTCTCTCACTTTTGCCCGATATTGATCGAAAGTAATTCTATTGGTCTTGACTAACAGAATTACTTTCCACCAATATCGGGCAAAAGTGAGAGAAACCGATTTTAACCGAAAATTTCGACCAATGAGATGCATAGTAGCGAGCAAATTCGACTCCCTGGGAGCAAATTTTCTCTCGATTCAAGAATAATCCCATAGAGAGCTTTAGTTTGATCTTCTTTCAGTAAAAAATATTCTTCTTCCTCCACTTATTAGTGCTTACGAGTCTACAAGTGCTCTTCTGCAGAGGGATAACTGGCGCCATGAGGACGACCCCCTACCCATGCCCTGGAAACAATCTGGCGTCGAAAGAGTTGCCCCTCCTAAGACTGCCAGTGAAAGCACCGCTTAAACCATGGAGGTTCGATAAAAAGTACAAAGTCACAATACCAGAACGGAATGCGTGGCAAAGGGAAGAATTCCGAACGGAATTAAGCAGAGAGGTGACGGTCTGCTACACCGATGGCTCTAAAATGTCAGCCAGGCAGACAACAGGCACAGGAGTGTACGCGGAAGCCTCGAAGTTCAGAAAAGTTATCCACTTGGAAAACACGCTATACGGTATTTCAAGCAGAGGTATATGCCATTTAGTAGTTTGATGGAGGAGTGCCCTGAAGCACTGTAAACACTGGCTCAAGACAAGAGTAATGTGGGTCTCAGAAAGAGAAAGCGGACGAACTTGCTAGACTAGCAATTCGTTCGAATGTAGCCAGAACTGCAAGCCGGAAAGGACATTGGACTGCTGACAGGGATGCTGACTGGGCACAATCGGCTGAACAAACATCTGACGCAAATAAGAGTAGCAGGAAATCCCGTGTGTCCCGCTTGCGGGCTCGAAGAAGAATCGGCGCAGCACTTAATAGCAGAGTGCGATGCATACGCCAGATCAAGGCAGCTGAAGTGAAGATTTCCAAAAATAGAGGAAGAAGAGCTGCACTCGCTCAAATGGGCCGACATACTTAACTTCGTAGAGAAGACAGGGAGTGGCAGCGGAAGTAAGGGCATAGGGGTAAGGAAGAGGCCTAATTTTCAGGCCCACTGGCCAGTCCTATACTACTACTACTACTACTAGTAAAAATATATTTTTCCTCCACTTTCACGGCAATACTCAAAAAAAATCATTAGAATGTCCAAAATGTATATAGGAAATTGCCACTTTGGACTAATACCGTGATTTAAAAAGACTAAACCAAATGACGCTTTTTCGGGCCCATTGCACCTCTAGAAGTGTTTTATTTCTCGCATAACTTTCAAACGGCCCGTCCCGACGACTTTTCATAATTCTGTTTTATTTGATTCAGGATTGTTCCGATTTGGTACCGTTTTATTCAAAGACATACTTCCCCCACCACTTTCACGAAAATACTAAATATCATGGGGAAATATCAGGGAAAGCTCGCTATTCATTGATTTTGTTATTTATTCAGCCTCGCTAAACCGTTTTTTAGATTTATTGACTCCAGAGCTTAGGATATCTGTAAGGATAATTATATCTGTCTTCGTAGAGACGCTTAATTTTCCTTGAAATTGAAGGTACATCTGCCGATTCTGCAATTTGACAGATGGTTGTCTTTTACATGAATCCTGTTTCAAAATTTTTCATCATCCGTTCATCTCCTAATTCCTAGCACCGTACTGATGAACACCACAAGTGCGAAATCCGGATCTACGGTTATCATTAACTTTTTTGAGGGGAAGCTTGCTATTTATTGATTTTGTTATTTATTCACCCTCGCTAAACCCCTTTTCACAAAAATTATTTTATTACTGTACTTTTTTGAAGTCGGTTCAATTTTTGGTTAAAAAGTTTACATTAAATATATCATGCCTCTGTTACACCCCTTAACGACCCCTCACCAACATAGTTTTTTTCATAATATTGGAATGTCACCGGAACTATAAACGCATACCAAGTTTGAAGTCAATCGGATATGTAGAACTTAGTCAAAATAGATTTGCAAGATTTCTGACAAACATACTAACGTATACTACACGTGAACTTAAATAAAAGCTTGGAATAATAAAAAAATGTTCTCATTAATATGTAGGAATTTAACTCACAAAGCAGTTGACTTAATTCACTTCTCATATCGACGGATTTCAAAGAAGGCCTATCTATCACTGGCATTCCTAACATGCGTCTTACAAGCTTTTACAAAGTAGCCATTATTAAAAAGCCGCGGTTGTCACAAGACGTCAGTCCCTGTGCAGCGTTCTTTTATCTAAATGAAATCAGGAGGTGTTTTTTGATATGATAAATACTCCAAATTTGGTTTGGTGAGAATGGCTTACGCCCGTGTGCACGGGTTCGGCTTGACATGTAAGCCGAGCTTAAGCTTTAGTTTTGGTTTGCAATGTTGTGGAATATCATGTAAGTGGCACTTAAGCTGCAGTTAAGATAAGCCGTAGAATTACTTCGGCTTGAGCGCATTTTGAGGTTATGTGAAGTATTTTTTGGTTATGTTTTAAAACAAAAGGCATTAATTTTATCATGTTATAAAATTGTTCCGTTTCCTTAAAATCTTTCTATGATTAGTGGTGTGTGCTTAAAATGGAACTTCTTTGGGATGACGAAGAAGATTAAGAATTAGACTTTGTAATTATTGGAATACCAAGAAAGATTTTTCAAAGAATAAATTTACTTGAACTCTTTTGAAAGGTTTGGAATGTCCGAAAAAAAAGAATGTTTTTCAAACTTTGCACAATACTTAAAATCAAACTTTTTTCACTAACCGAATAATTCACCTTCTTTTACGCAAATTCGTTGCAAGAAAACTCAAGAAGGGGTTGGTTTGGTCTGGTGGTGTAATAGTTAATAGTCAGGTTTCATAGTTAACCAATTACAGTAGTTTTATTTGCCTTTTCCTCCATGGCATATAATCATAAATCATCAATAATTTTTTTTTAAACAACCTTAAATTTTGTTGTTTTTTGACAGCTGATAGATAATAATCATGGTCACTACACAAAAACACAGAAAATGTAGATAACTGCCAGGTTGCCAATAATTTCCTTACTTTTTCCAAGTGGAACATATTCAGAGCTTTTGCAAACCAAGTAAATCTCAAGGGTCATCCTCATTTCAAGCGGCACTTGAACAAGTGAAATAAGTAAGGCGAAGTGGTGCACACGGGTATTAATTTACCTACTGTGAGGCTTGGTACAATATATTTTAACTTTAAAAATTATAAGTGTAAGTTTTTATACCTTGGTGAATGCATAAACACAAATTTAAAGCATTCTCTAGTAAGAAAGAAAGACACAATACTATTACTATGCTTTTTATTTGAGCTTATATGCATTTAACTAAACCTTCAGCATTTTGTGGCTGGAACAAATTAAAAATAAAACTTAACCAACAAAAATGTGGAATCACTCAAAAAGTTTCTCAAAGAACTCTGCACAAATTACATTCGAAATGGCTTTCGGCTAAATGTCATAATTTTTTTATATGTTATAGTACTTGATCACCAAAGCACAGAAATAAAAAAAACGAGATAGGGAGCAGGATTAATTTCTGAGATATGGAGCTTTAAAGTTGACGTGTTTTTAGGCTATATTTTTGGACATGGTCCAATTTTTTCCACAACTTTGTTAATTACCGCCGAAATGAAATGATTCGAAGCTCTATTTGTCTGGAATGAAACAACCCTTCCACCCATATAAAAATATTTTTATATGGTTTCTTTGGGACCACCAGAAAAGTCAGTGATTTGTAATTTTTAAAAAAGAAAGAAAACGACCAATTTTAAAAAAATGACAATTCTCATTTTCTTTAAAACAAACGGCCAGATTATTAAAAATAATGCCCCTTGGCTAAAAAAAAAAATTTAGTTTGACTGGTACCATAAATGTCAAAAATGGTATGCGCCTTTAATGTTTTTTAATATTTTTGATATTGGAGAAATGCGGAAAGTGATTTTAAATATATTACAGGTAGGTTATAAAAACTTTTTATGGACAAATCCAAACCAAAAGCTTAATAACAATATGTTGGTACCAATCAGTACCCATTGGTACCTGTATTTGACCAACATATTCGTATCAAGCTTTTAAATTCAATTTGTCCAGAAAAAGTTTGTATAACCTACCCATAAGTTATTTTAAATCACTTTTCACCAATATTTCAAAAATATTAAAAAACATTAAAGGTAACTACCATTTCTCAGTTAATGGTACCAGTCAAGTAAAAATATTTTTTTTAGCTTACTAGCATTATTTTTATTCACATATGTAAAAACTATTAAAATCTGGCCGTTTGTTTTAAAGAAAATAAAAATTTTCATTTTTTTAAATACGGTCATTTTCTTTCGTTTTTAAAATGTACAAATCAGTTAATTTTCTGGTGGTACCAAAGAACCCTTATAGCAATATTTTTACATGGATGAAAAGGGTGTTTCATTCAGAAGAAATAGAAAAACGAATCGTTTTATTTTGGCGCTAATCAACAAAGTTGTGGGAAAAAAATTTGGACCATGTCCAAAAATATAGCTTTAAATCTCGTCAACTTTAAAGCTCCATATCTCAGAAAGTAATCCTGCTCCCTATCTCGTTTTTATGACTCGAATTATGGCATTTAGGCGAAAGCCATTCCCAATGTAATTTGTGCAGGGTTCTTTGTGAAAGTTTTAAGACTAATTACACATAATTTTTCAAAAAATTTACGCCCATTTTTTTACGGATAATATCAATAGTAGTTTTGACAACTAGTGGCTAAAATAGTGCTTTTTTACAAGCGTTGGTTTAAATAACGAGCGCAACGAGGTATTTAGAAACGCGTGTAAAAAAAAGCATAGTTTAGCCGCGAGTTGTAAACACTATTTTTTTAATACCTTCATAAAAAAATCCAAGAAAAACAGGAAAATACTTTTGAAAATCTTGAACGAAGAGCACTTCTCTCAATACACCATTTTTACACTATAAACACTGATAAATGAAATAACAATGGTTTCCATAGCGATGTGCCTTTTTACTCGGTGACGTTCATTGTTGCGACATTTTAATTTTTGACAGTTTGATATTTTAAATGATTTTTTCGTAAATACTTGGTGCAAACTGACAAAATGAATGAAAAGAATAATTAGATCTTTTCCACTATTTCTCTTTAATTTTGGGTAAAAAACGGACAGAAATATTTATTTTGCATCGGTAACCAAAAAAGCCATGATTTAGTTACCTGCACACAGTTACTAAAACCATGTTTTTGATGAAGGTATAAAAAAAAATTATTTGATAACCTATTTCTTATTTTGGTGCCCGACTTTAGTTTTAAATAAATTATTAAATTACACATTAGTTTCCTCAAAGTTTCATCATGGGGCACTTTTCTTTTCTTTTGGCGACTTCCTTTAAGAAAGCTGATGTAAAACGCAAAAATTAAAGGGTGGAAAAATTAACTTATATTTCTTGTTTAGGTAAGTACAGGTTGTTATATTATAATCTCACCCTCACTTTTCTTCGGTATTATTACAAAAGTTATATAACTTCTTGCGATCTTTCAGAATATGTGTGCCAAATTTCTAAAATGTTATTACAAATGTAAAATTTTGATGACCCTGTATTTTATCGATATAAGGCTACTCATCTTCTCTTGTTTTAGTGCCCTTCGGTTGGCGGCCATTTTGACATTTAAGTGATGTACTAACTTTCAACAGTGTCCAAAACGGCGTCTGCTTTGGATCGAAAAGATACTCAATCAGAAATACTTGACTGGCATATATCTCGGAGCGATGCCTCCGATATTTAATAGGCCTTCCTCGCGTTTTAGTGAGCTTTGAACGTATGTGGCGGCCATTTTGAAAATTAACTAATGTAATAACTGTCAACTGTGTCAAAAATCGCGGCTGCATACGTGTAAAAGGGTACTAAAACGGAAGGTGTTGGCTGGCCTCCATGTCGGAGGTATCGCTCGGAGGTTTTTGGGAAATAGCTCATTAAAATTTGAATGCTAAGGTGGCTATGACCTCATGTACAGTCATTTTAATGAAATTGGATAGTTTTGACATATATCCTGTAAAGTTTACTTTTGTATTTAAAACATTTTTTTAGTATGCATTATAACAATAAATATTTACGTCACTAGACCGGAAAATTGGTCTTTACAGGTCGACCCAGGAAATTGACAGGTCGAGCCGAAGACGAGTCCTGTAAACTTGCGGAGACCTGTAAAGACACTTTCCGGTCGTGTATCGTACGAACGTTTTTTTCAAACGATCAGAAAAAACATTTTAGTACCTATCACTTTCGTCAACGCCTAGACGTGTTGCGTAATTAATGAACAGTCCCCTGATGTTTTCTGCTTCTTGTTGGCTAGATAGCTAGATAGCCGCTAAGGCCGGTAGTTTTTAAGATGAAAACTAAAGAAAATGAAGTAAAGTTTTGTGGTTAGAAATTATTTTTGTGCAAAATTGTAAAAATCGTTAAGTAATGACTGACGACCAGTTATGGCCGGCCATGGCCAACTTATCAAGCAAAATAATGATAAAAGAACTTATAAAAGGCAGATTTCTAGGTTCTATTTATGTGTGGTCGATTTTTCGGTGTATCTGACTCTTGAAGCTTCTATTATTTCCTCTGGATTCAACTCATTTTCTAGATCTGAGTCCATTTTTGTAAACAAAACTTTTGAAACAAATTTAAAAGAGCTTTGGGCGTGTTTGTAAAACCACCGGTGAATCCACCGGTGCCAACAAAAGAGTTCATAAATTTTAGATGGATTTCACCAGTCCAACAAATGTTGGCACCAAAACCCTACTTTATGGCTATTTATTGGTTGGTTAATACAAGGTACAGTACAGAATGCTTAATGGAGTGGTGAGCCAGATAGCCATAATATTAATGCAAGACAGTTTCAAGTAAAGACTTATGGTTATCCAAACCACTCGTATTTTCGCGTGTGTGGTTTGCAAACCACAATCAATTGTATTTGAAATGGTGCATCATGTGTGACGTCATAGTTAACTAAACCATAAACCATGTCATTTTTGCGATTGGGTTTTCTTACCATGACGTCAGACCAAACTAACCTGGCAAACTACTTCTTGCAGTTGGTTTGGGATTGTAGCTTGAAAATGAGGTTAGGGGGTCTTCGCTTGGTGAGGTCTGTGTTGGCTGATAAATTGTTGCATTTTGAAAATACATTTTTTTTGTGCATTTTCATTGTATTTATAAATTATTCTTTAAAGTGAGCCACGGGTCATCGAAAAACATAGGTGCCCCCAAAAAGAATTTTTCATAAAAAATCAAAAATGGCAGCAAACCGTACACTGCATAATTACCTAATTTTTTTACTCGTTTTTGGTCTCTTTGTTTTTTTATCTGGCCCACGCGCATCTAAATGCTGTTGAAATTTTACTTCTAAATTTTAATAGGGAACCTAGGTAGGTCTAGAGTCCATGTGGGTATGCATTTTTGACATATTTGCATAACTTTCTCTAGGTTGGTAAAGCAGCACCATATAGTAGTACCTAGTAGTAGTTCTGGTATGTCCAACCTTTTATTTACATAAAAGTGAGGTTAGAAGAAGACAAAATCACAGAACCTAAATTGGTATACTGTATTTGTCAACCAAATCAGCTGTTAACCAGTGAGTTAACCGTGACGTCATTCCTGACGTCATTATCCTATCAAACCACAGAGTGGTTAGGGTCATGAAAAATTCGCCTTAAATTTGACACAAAAACGTACTTGCATTAAAGACTATGTTGAAAAAACTGTCTAGAAATACAGCATGAATGCCTTTAAAGAAGGTATTCATAGCCGTTCCTCAAGGCTTCCTCCTTCCTTCCTTCGCCCATAAGAATTTACATTTCCCAAGGAAGAAGGTAGCGTTGGAAACGACTATGAATACGTCCCTTATAAGTCACATTTCCTATTTTCTCGAGCCTAAGTTGAGGTATGAATTTATTATTTTAAGTGTGGTTATTGGCACTCAGCTGTTTACACCGCAACGCGTTCTTTTTGTATTCGATGGAACAACGACATTTAATCACTGCTAGATGTCAGATGGATGTCAAACCCATCTGTCAACCGAATGTTGGCACCGATGTTCCACCGCTGTCAAAAAAATGTTGAATTTACAAACTCGCCCTTTTTTAGAAGTGTCAAAACTGCCCAAAAAAACAAAACCTAAAAGCTGTCAACAAGAAGTCATGACCAACTTGGCCATAAATAGGACCGGAAAAGGATCAAGGGACCGGATTACACGAAAAGGTCCTTTCTTAAGAGTGGAAATATTTGGTCAGAACATGCCTTGTGATGAAGAACTTTCCGTAGGAAAAATCGTACGGAAAGTGGCTATTTTCATAGCCATCATAGCCTGGACATATTTTACAGTGTGTCCCAAAAGTCTGGAATAATGGATTATTTATGAGAAGTTCGGCAAAAAAGCGGTTTCGAAAAATGTATACCCTTTTATACATGGTGTCTCAAAAAAATATACACAAACTTATCTTTTTCTAATTGGATATCCTTAAGAAATAAGCTTTTTGGATCTAACTTTTATCTTCTCCAAGATATTCAAGTTTAAATTCGTATGGAAGAAATAGGGAAATCGAAACTAACTACCCAATATTGATGTATATGAAGCTGTTCATACAACGCCAATAATAATTAAAGTAACATTCGTGGCATATCGGACAATAATAATAGCTATGATAGTCATTAGGAAAATTTTGGAACGCTTAAAATTTTGACAACTTTGACAGCCGCTGTGGTAGTGTTTAACAACCATTACCACTACCACGCATAGATTTTAGCAGAGTTTTTGGCTTAATTTTACGAAACAAGTGTTTTATATATTGAAACCTGGTGATAGTTAATTATTTTTAAAATTAATTGCGCCAAAATTCTCTAAAATTAACCGGGAAAATAACCACAACCACTACGAAATGGTTTCGTAGCTTACGGCAGTGGTAGTGGTTAATCACGGTCTCTAGAATAAACACGGTGTAGTAATTTTTTTGCTCCGCCCACCTGATGACGACACAAAGATATCAGCTGCTTTCTTTATTGATTTTTTTGACGGGTGACAATTGAGGTTATATTATTTTTGCATAAATTTTTGCAATTAAAATTGTATTTGTTCATCTTTTCTTTTCTTCTGGCCCTAATTAAATATCCTGTGGTATTACTTACATTATTTTCGTCATAGCTAGGTGCATTTATGCGTTTTCTTAGTGAAAAAGCTCATCATTAAATAATTAAAAAACCAAAAAAACAAGGCACCTTATGGTTTTAAATTTGCAATCAGATTTATTGCGTATAGTATGCAAAACAAGTCTTTCCTTCTAAATAGCAAAATAATCACTCTCCCAAAAATGCCTGGCAAAAATCAAATGCAAAATAAAATAGCTTCCAAACAGGAAAAATAACAACTACATAACCTAATTTCTGAACTACGAACACGAACTAACTCCAACTCATCCGATGAGTTTCTTGACGAAATCGATTACTAACTAATGATCTTAATATCTATTTGGTGAAAGATCAACGCATGCACGCCAAAAATAAATCAATTTACTTATAGACAAAAAGTTATTGTATAAGATACAAGCAAAAAATAGGTCTTGCATCAATCATTTAAACAAAAAAAGGAAAAATCCGAAAAGTTAATTTAATTTGTCAAGCCTTCATACAATTTTTAAATGACGGACAAAAATCAGCTGCTATCTTTGTGTAGTCTTCGGGTCGAAAAGTGGGGCAAAATCACTAGACCTTATTTATTCTGGGGACCGTCATGGTTAATGACCACAACGGAATGATGTTTATCTATTGCGAGTACTTAATACGACCACTACGAAGTGTCAAGTAAGCGTTCCAAAATTTCCCTATATATCTCTTCCACACAAATTTAAACTTAAATATCTTGAAGAAGATAAAAGATAGACCGAAAGTGTTTGATATTTTTGAAAAGCTTATTTTTTAAGAATTCATAAAATTAAATAATATATAGGGTGTTTGGGACACCCTGTGTAAAAGGGTATACAGTTTTAGAAATCGATTTTTTTCCTAAAACGATCCCATATAAGTTTTTTTTTGAAAAAAAAATCAATTACTGTACCTAGTTGGCCAAAATTTTGACCTGTTTTACTATTGTATAAGAAGAGACCAAGATTATCAAATTGAAAGATTTAACTGTTTTAACATACATAAGGTTTAAAAAATGCACACATACATACACTGAAAGAAAGTGAAAGAAAGTATAAAACAAATCAAATCATTGCCTGTTCTTTATTCAGAATCAAATATTTGTACATACCATAAAGAAATAAGTTGAATGTCTTGGGTACATACACACAAATACCTAAACTAACTTCAAAAGTATAGAGTCGCCCTCACCAGTCAAAATGAATTTTCTACTCAGTTGTTACTGTAAACTGCCATCTGTCAAAGTGAAAAGTGATCGATCATCGAGATGAGACCTCCCGGGAGAACGCGATTGTAAATCGCGATTATGAAAAAAACTCATTTTATTATGGCTAGACATATTGCAAAATGCACCGAAAACCAATACATATAAATAATATGGATGTCCCACTTAAAACGTACCGCTCAGAATTTTTTGAGAACTACGAAAATAAAGTAGCCCATACAGAGCAGTCAATTCAAAACAATTTTGAGAAAACCAAAATGTAGTGTAGCAATTGTTATGTTAAGATGACCACCGAATAAATATCTGGTGTCTCAAAAAACCTGAATAACTGAACAGCTGCAGCTTTTTTTATCGCATTTTAAAAAATGGCTGCCATTTTCTTAACCAAAATGGCGGATCAAATCAAATGTGTATTATGATTTTAGCCTGAAACTAGAAAAGAAACTTACCTGTAAAAAACACCAACCACAACTGCAAATTTTTGTTAAAAACGCGAGAAATAACAACATTACAAGAATTTGAGAACTATTGTTTTGGAAGCTTCTGTAAGACTTTGGTTTTTAGCTATCCATACTAATATGGAGGCTATGGGGATCGTCAAAAAAAAACATTTTGACATGGTGTCTGTCTGTCTGGGTGGGTGTCTGTCTGTCTGTCTCTCTGTCTATCTGTAAGACGATTACTCAAAAACCGCTTAACCGATTTTGATCAAATTTGGCACAAAAATTCTTTGTCGCCAGACGCAGAGCTGATTGGTTTTCGATGGGGGTGGGGAGTTGGCAAGAGGGTCGGAGGGGGATTAAACTTTTCAAAACATTGTAACTCTCGAACTCATAGATAATTGAATTTTTAACCAAAAAAAAAAATTAAAACATTTTTGAAAAAAAAAATTATTTTAAGTAAATAAAATAAATTATAAAGGCAGGCAAACGCTGGCTCGTGCCAAACTAACAAGCATCCAACGTCAAGCAAGTATGGTGATATGTAGTGCTATGAGCACCAGCGCTTGAATGCCTCCTAAACCTTCTTCCTCTACACCTTGTCTTGGAGAACGAGGCTATGAAGGGAACCTACGGAATCATAGCCAACCAATGGGGTGGCAGTGCAAGTCAAGTAGTACCAAACCCTTTAACGTGGGCAATTGAGAGCCACTGCATTCTAGGGTTGCTACCGGATCTAATGCCCGCAACAGTAAACAGCAAAAAGCTATACAACACTATTCTCCCAGATAGGGAGGACTGGACGATAAATAGAATAAGTTTCTCAAGTGAAGACAGCTGCTGGTACACTGAAGGATCCAAAATGCCTTCAGGTGTTGGATCCGGAGCTTATTGCAGCCGCACGCAAAATATCAGGATTATACATAGTCTTGGACGAATGACTACAGTTTCCAGGGGAACTCTTCGCCATTGAAACGACCGCAAGTTGGATGATAAATCATAACTGGCGCAACAGATCAATAAAGATATTCTTCGACAGTCAAGTGGCCCTTAAGGCTCTTGAATCCTATAGGTGCTCATCGAGAACCGTTAGGAGCTGCCAGGACATACTGAACACCCTAGGACGAATAAACACTGTGTCGCTGGTATGGATTACGGGACATTCTGGGCATCGGGGAAAAGAGACTGCCGACCTTCTTTATTGGCCCCGAACCAGTCCTTGGAGTAGCATACAACACAATCAACACTGCTCTCTCAGGCTGGATGGAAAACAAGAATCCAAGTTCTAATACTGGAGGGAATTGCCGGGACTGGCACATTCCAAAGAGTTTATTAAACCCTGCAGGAAGAGGGCCGGGAAACATGGTTGATCTATACACAGGACACTGCAGGCTAAAAGCACCATGAAAGTACCA
This sequence comes from Oxystoma pomonae, assembly GCA_963921995.1. Classification (NCBI taxonomy): domain Eukaryota; kingdom Metazoa; phylum Arthropoda; class Insecta; order Coleoptera; family Brentidae; genus Oxystoma; species Oxystoma pomonae. Next base: position 69,388,678 of record OY998166.1, on the reverse strand, counting down.
TTACACAGAATGGTTCTAAGTGAGGACACCGAATGTAGGCTCTGTATTATTATGGATTATGATGAGACGGCCAGACACGTGCTGTATGAATGTCTGGCAATTGCAGCGTCAACGTATCTTCGGTAAACTACAGATTGACGGACTGGATCTGAATAATGCTTCACCAAAGCAAGTTGCGAGTCTCTTTAAGAGGCTGAATATTCTGTAGCAACAAAAAATGTTAAAAGTGAGCCACAATAGACCTAATAGAAGTCGCAGTGGACAGAGCCATACTGGCACACTCACAAACGAATCAATCAATCAATCAACAATATTAATAGTAACTTAAGTTACCATTTTTACCAAACTAAAATAGATATTTGTTTCTTTTTACAATAAAAAAAATACCAATGTTTGGTAGTATTTTATTTTCTTGAATAAAACACAACTTTAGGTAAGTAACACGTCTTTAATTTTTAGAAAAAAATTTCAAATTTATATTTATACATTTATTAGTAGAAGGGGGGCATAAATTGTACTTGCCTCAGGGCCCCAAGTCATGTTGCTACGCCGCTGGCGCTAGGTTTCATTTCACTGAATCCAAGTAATGTTCAACTTGATTGATAACAAAGTTATGATTGTTTTCCACAAACCAAAACTACACTTTTTTGCACTCGACGCACGTTTGTTTATCGTCTCTTGATGATCCTAACGTTGTTAGCGAAACGCGCGTCGAGTGCAAAAAAGTGTAGTTTTGGTTTGTGGAAAACAATCATAACTTTGTTTTAGTGCAACCAAAGGTTCCAAATTCCCAACATAGTTGATTGATAACAATAAATATCTGCTAAATTTTGTTTTGACTCAATTCAAATCACTTATGCCCGTGTGCACCACTTCCCCTTCCCTCCTCCACTTGTTCAAGTGCCGCTAGGGTGACCCTTGAGATTTACTTGGTTTGCCAAAGTTCTTAATATGACTCGTGGCATATCGGACAAGGCGTTTTTGTTTCTCACTTCATTAGGACCTGGCCTCCAATATCTAATGGAGAATCCAGACACCTAGAGACCTGTTTCATCCTTATTAGGAATCATAAGGGAGTCATAGGATTGTACCTGGCAGTTGAAGCTGCACAGGCAACCACGCACACCTCTCGAATTTAAAACAAAAAGTTTGTAATTCACGGGGACGTGGAAGCTGTGTGCGCCACCTGTCGAATAAACCGCTGCTGCTGCTGCGAACGTTACCTCTTTTTAAGAGTCATGTTACAGTGACCTTATACTTTTACAGGTTTCTTCTTTATAACCTGCTGAAAGGTACAAGATTCTGTATTTTTACGGACTACTGCACTTTTCAATTTTGATGTTTTTGTTTCTCGGTTTATTCGACAGGTAGCGCACACAGCTTCCACGTCCCCGCGAATTACAAACTTTTTGTTTTAAATTCGAGAGGTGTGCGTGATTGCCTGTGCAGCTTCAACTGCCAGGTACAATCCTATGACTCCCTAATGATTCCTAATAAGGATGAAACAGGTCTGTAGGTGTCTGGATTCTCGATTAGATATTGGGGGCCGGGTCGTAATGAAGTGAGAAACAAAAACGCCTTGTCCGATATGCCACGAGTCTTACTTTAATTTATATTTGCGGACACGAGATTTACTTTGTTGTTCGGAATATGTTTCACTTGAAAAAAAAGTAAGTAAATTATTGACAACGTGGCAGTTATTTCAATTATTTTCTTATTTTCTGTTTTTTGTGTGGTGACCATGATTATTACCTGCCAGCTGTCAAAAAGCAACGTAAAATTTAAGAGTATTTTTAGGAAAAAAACAATTTATGATTATATGGAGGAGAAGGCAAATAAAACTACTATAATTGACCAGACTCACCCAACCCCTTTTTGAGTTAGTGTGCAACGAATTTGCGAAAAAAAGGTAAATTATTCGCTTAGCGAAAACAGTTTGCTTCTAAGTATTGTGCAAAGTTATAAAAATATTATTTTTTTTGGACGTTCTAAACTTTTTGTAAAAGGTATCTTTATCAGAAGTGTTGAAATAATCCACTATTCTTTGAAAAATCCTTCTTGGTATTTCATTAATTACAAAGTCTATAAGTCTTTATCCTCTTCGTCATCCCGAAGAAGTTCCATTTTAAGCACAGACCATTAATCGCAGAAGGATTTTAAAGCAAAGGAACAATTTTATAAACTCATAAAATTAATGACTTTTGTTAGACATTACCAAAAAATACCTCACATAACCTAAAAATCCACTTAAGCCGAAGTAATTCTACGGCTTATTTTAACTACCGCTCAAGTGCCACTTACATGATATTTCACGACCTTGCAAAGCAAACCTAAAGCTTAAGCTCGGCTTACATATCAAGCCGAACCCGTGCACACGGGCATTAAAATCTGAATCAAACTTACCTAACTTGACTTCTGACGTTCTTTTCAGCTGACAAACCATTCATTAATTCAAATTTAATTTTTAAATGAAAATCAGGTAATTTTTTTATTTAAATTCAAATTACCCATAATTCTATGGATGCCAAACTAAATAAGTAGTGACAACCAATGAGTTTTTTATAAAATCTTTCAAAGAAAAAAAAATCATTGAAATCGGACCACTTGAAGCAAAGATAGAAAATTTCCTTACGATTCTAATGGCAGCCATCTTTAATGGCCGCCATTTTGGTGTTCTACACGGATTCAGAGGTGGCTCTGTATCTAAAAAGTTTTCTTTTGTCATCAACTACTATACCAGAAAATGGCATACCTCATTGATATACCCAACGTACTAATCTTAGGATCGTACCCAATAACAGATCAAAGCATGCTCCTATCAAGTTCCGAAAAACTTATTTGTATTACTTCCGCAATTATATGGTTCCTAGTTCCTGGCCCCGCGGAATAAACCATACAAAAAATACATTCAGGCGTTCCCTCTTTGCGAGTTGATATTTGGCGGCTGCTGGTAGCTCGCGGCGAGAAGGCCTCACGGTAAACTGACAACGACTGATCATGGCAATAAAGTAGCCCGTACATTTGAAATGATTGATCGGAGGAATTAACAAACAGAAAAGTGCATTTTTTGTGGCAATTAATATGACGAAAGAGATTTACCCTGACATGACGGGACGTTTTGGCGTTTTAAAATGGTTAACGATTAGGGAGGCTTAACCGAATAGCTTTTTATTTTGGTGATATAAAAAATCAAGATTAAGGGAATTAAAATTCCTGATGCGCATTTTTATACTGTAATTAAAAAAATTAACTTCCGGGTCTTACGAAACTATAATCTTTGACAATTCATATTTTATGTTTTATTGGTACCCGCGCACTTTAATGTTTTTGGTCAGCATACAAAAATAAAAACTTCTGTGGTTACCGTTTTATGACATGCCATCAAGAATAAAGTTATTTTGGTTGTTTTCCCAACGATTTCTACGCTTACCCATATAGGAATATATTCTGCATCTCCTTAATTAAAAATAAAAGTAAATTTTACCAAAAACTCAAAGACTTTAAGTTGGATTGAGAGCTGCAGAAGTAAATATAATAAAATAATTTATTTAAATACCTGTTAAATTATTTTTAGATGTGCTAAAATACACTTATAGTAGGACACGTTTTTTGCTAAATTTAAAGACTTTAAAGAACTTTGATTAAAATAAATTAATACAATCTTATGTCTTACACACTTTACGATTTGAGCCATTACAATTTTTGCTGTTTTTTCGATAAAAATGGCAAAATAGAAATCATATGTACGACAGTGGCGTAGCCAGGAGGAGGTTTTGGGGGTTAAAACCCCCCGAGAAGATCTAACCCAATCTACAATAAATTAATCATAATCAATGGCCCCAGGGAAAATTATAGCTCCTCCATTTTTTACCCTTTCCTCTGGCTTGTGACGTGTGTTTGGTGCGATGTCTTAAATTTAAAAAAAAATGCCTGAGGTGATATGACGTCATTAATTGTTACAATTTTAGTTTAATTCTAAGGAATTTTTATCACCAGCATTCAAAACGTGATAAATGGCATTCTTGGTATAATTTTTCTTAAAATATTCATCTGCAGCGCATTTATGATTTGACAACAACTCTATATATATACCACCCCTTCTTGGCATCTAATTTAGTGTAATTTTCCAAAAATATTTTACAAAAAACCTCAAAATTTTTAAAGAATTTTTTTGTTTTTTTTTTGCAAAATTTTCGCCTTCGGCGCTACACCAATATTATTGTTACAATTTTGTTTAATTTTAAGCAATTTTTTTGTCAACAAAAATAACATTTTAGTGTAATTTTTGAAAACTTTTAGCTGCGGCGCATTTAAGGGTTAATTTTGAAAAAATCAGTATTTTTGTTTCGTACACTAACTCAACACATATTAAACTGCGTTCTCCCCACCCTTCAGTTCAAGAGCTCAAGCCATAGGCACCTACCCAATTTTTAAAAACTTGCCATAGGTAGGTAGTTGATTTTTACTAAATGATGAAACCCCCCCCCAGAGTCGATTTCTGAGTACGCCACTGTGTACGACACCACTAAAGATGACAGACAGATGAAAAAACAAACAAAAATGTTACTACTTAAATTATGCTAAAATATTGTAAGCCTTAAATTACCACATGACTTTACCATAAGATAACTACGAAAATCGTTGTTAGTAACCACGAGGCGTGCTTATTACCGCCAAAATTGCATTATTTTTGTTGCTAACTTTATTTTGTTTATATTTAATTCTGTCAATTCACCTCAAATCTCGCGTGAAATTGTTTGTTTTTTTTAAAGAATGTTTAATGTTTAAAATTGTTACTTTTAGATTAGAAAGATGCATAATATATTTATGCATGCATTTATTATTGCTTTATGAGTAAGCGCAGGAGAGTTATGAAAATAAATGGAAATAACTTCATTATTGATGGCTTGTCAAATAACAGGAACCACATAGATCATTATTTTTGTATGTTGACCAAAAACTCCCTAATGTATTAATTGGTTATTATTATCTTTTAGATTTAATATTCTTGTTAATAAATAAATCATAGCATGCATCATCTTACAATAGTAGTTTTCACAACAAGCATGTTATGATGGTCATTAAACGCGAATATGAAGTTTGAGATGCGAGCCGCAGGCGAGTGTCTTAATTTATCTGAGCGTGTAATGACCATAACATGCGAGTTAGTGTACTAGACTTCACCTACGACCAATGAAAATATCATCATAAATATCAGAAATTATTAAAAATATCAAAAGCGAACACTCGACCTTCATAACCTGAAGTTTCAATGACCTTCTATCTAAAAGGTCAAAACAAATCAGGTTACTAATAGTGGAGTAAATTCGTAGGGATTATCAAGAGAAAGCTGCAAAAAGTGTATATTTTTTTTATATTTGGCATGGTGATACTTAATACCAAAAGCTAAAATTCAAGTCGATAATCCCCCATTTTCCGGCCCTAGAAACTAAGATGGCGGCTGTCAAAGTTAGGAAAAATGTGTTTTCTGCGTTTTCAGTAAAATCACATCGAAATTAATTGGGTATTAGTGATGGGGTCCCACTTAATTCAAAAATATAAAAAAGTTGGCATATGTCACTTCAAAAAACTTTTTACTTTTTAAGTGACGATCTTTTCTGATATCTCATATTAAAGCTACTGACCGGCTTTTTGATCTCACAATAAAAAAATAGAGTTTATATGCGGGTACAAAGATGGCGCTTGATATGTCAAAAATATAAGACACCTTACTAATTTATAGACAACATTTTAAAGCAAGTAGTAATAGAGTAGTAGTAGTAGATATTAGCGATGAGCTCGTCTCTGCTACAATTTAAAAACATTTGATCTGACATTTGATATTCAAAATAGCGGCCAAACTATCAAGAAAAAAGTAATTTTTACCTTCTGGTGTGGATTTATACCTACGTCATGCAATTCATCAATTTATACTAAATCTAGGACGCTTTTCTCAAAAATTGCACACATGTCATTCCCATATCAAGATGGCTGCGGCTAAAATTAAGAAACGTCATTATTTTTTTGCACTTTAGCAATTTGGCACAAGGCAAAGCAGTTGTAGAATAAGTTAAATTATTAAAAAAAAAAATTAATGATGCAGTTAAAATGGCGGACGATTTTAAAGTTAAAAAAAAAGAGTTTTTTTTATTTGCTTCTTAAGTTAAACAGAAAGCACGTTGCAGAATGTTGCGTTGCGCTAAATAAGACATAGCCATTCCAAAAATAAAAAAAGTGACAGAAATCTTTTTTTGCACCCGTGATCAAAAAAAAAGTTTTTTTGCAACGGTAAGTAAAAAAGCCATGATTTAGTTATCTGCAGACAGTTACTAAAATCATGTTTTTGATGAAGGTTTAAAAAAAAATCAAATTTTAATGCTTCAGTTAAAATGGCGGACGATTAAGTAGTTTTTCTTTTGCTTTTTTCTTAAGTTAAACAGAAAATACATGATAGAATATTAGATTTTATCAAATTAAAGTTACATATTAAAAAAAAATAAGATATGTCATTTTCGTGCCAAAATGGCGGTGATTACAATAAAAAAACAACATTATTTTTCTATCCGTTTACATTTTTTCACAAACCCAAGCAGTGTTAAAATATATTAAATAAATTTTAAATTTTTGTATAAAAAAAATTAATACCTTAATTAAAATGGCGGAGAATTAACTAAAAAATTGTTTTTTTTCGTTTTTTTCGTAAGATAAACAAAAAACACATGACAAAATATTTAAAAACAAATGACATGTCATCTTATAGTCCGGTTTATCGACATTTCTAAATATTCCTACACGTATGCTTAGGTACTGGATACTTGCTGAAAACTTTTATATCTGATGTTTTCCTTTAAAAAAACTATATTCCTAGTTGTAACATTAAGCTATTCTTAATAATATGAACTGGGTTAAAGAAAAAAGAAAACTTTGGAACCTATTTACATATTACAATATTATTCGATTGGGAAAAATCAATCTAATTGCTTTTCTTAAAGAATTTAAAACGTGATTTGACCAACGTGTCCCATATTTTGCCAAATGATTTTTGTTTATCTTACGAATTTTGTTTTTAAATTAAGTACCTATACGCCATTTTAACTGAGGTATAAAAATTATTTTATTTGTCATAAAAATTTTAAACTAATTTAGCTCATCCTAAAACTTGATTTCTGAATGACATATGTCACTTTTTTTATTTTTGGAATGGCTATACCCTAGTTAGCGCAACCCAATATTTTTCCAAGTGCTTTGTGTTTAACTTGTGGAAGAAATAGAAAATAAACATTTTTTTTACTTAATCGTCCGCCATTTTAACCGAAGCATGAAAACTTCTTTTTTTTACACAAAAATTCAAAACTAACTTCGCCCATCCTAAAACTGCCTTTGTTTGTGAAAAAATGTAAACGGACAAAAAAATAATGTTGTTTTTTTATTTTACTCGCCGCCATTTTGATTAGTAAATGACATATGTAACTTTTTTTTATTTTTGGAATGGGTATATCTTACATAGCGTAACCCAATATTTTGCCAAGTGCTTTGTGTTTAACTTGTGGAAGAAACAAAAAAAAACACTTTTTTTTACTTAATCGTCCACCATTTAAACTGAAGCATTAAAATTTATTTTTTTTAACACAAAAATTTAAAACTAATTTAAGTCATCCTAAAACTGCTTTGGTTTGTGCAAAACTGCTAACATGCAGAAAAATAATGATGTTTCTTAATTTTTTTGCAATTTTTGAGACAAGCGTCCTCGATTTACTAAAAATTGATATATTGCAAGGCGTTAGTGTAAATAGCGCAGCAGAAAGGGAAAATTACTTTTTTCCCGTTAATTTGACCGCTGTTTTGAATATCACATATCAAATCAAACGTTTTTTAAAATTGTAGCAGAGACGAACTCATCGCTAATAGTACCTACTATTAGCTACCTTTTTTTTTAATGGTGTCTATAGGTTAATAAGGTCTCTTTTATTTTTGACATATTAAGCGCCGTATTTGTACCCGCTTATAAACTCCAATCTTTTTTATTGTGAGATTAAGAGGCCGGTCAGTATTTTTAATGTAATATGAGACATTAAAAAAGATCATCACTTAAAAAGTAAAGAAAAAATTTAAAAAAAAAAACTAAATTTTTGAAATTTGACCGCCATTTTGTTTTGAAGTGAGATATGTCAACTTTTTATATTTTTGGATTAAATGGGACCTCCTAACTATTACACAATTGATTTCGATTTGATTTTTATGAAAACGTAGAAAACATGTTTTTTCCTAACTTTGACAGCGGCCATCTTGGTTTCTGGGGTCGGAAAATGGGGGATTTTACTCCACTATAAAAGACTTTTCATATACTTATCTTTTTAAAAACAATGTTTTTTTATCTTAAAAATGCGTAATTATGTCAATTTAACGGGACTTATTTTTGGTTAGGTACTAAAATTATATTGGATTTATTTACGGTTAACAAATATTTATTGTCTTAAAAATATAGAAAAATAATTCACATTTTTGCGTCAATTAGTGCTCTTATAAAATAAAGTTTCATCGCTTGCCACGCCATCTTGTGGTTTACGTCTAAGCTTTATTATTATCCTAGGACCGTAAATGAGCCATTAAAATCGTGTTGAGATGGTCCTAAAATTAGTATTTTTCGTCACAAATGTTTTAATAGCAAATGATCAAACATAAATCAGTGTGCCCTAGTAAAACCAAGGGCGGGTCTAGAGGGAGTAATTTTTATCAGACTGTAGAAGTTTCTTGCGTGCACACAATTTGTTGCCAAAAATACACCAGTGCCTGGGTTCAATTACTTTGTTTATACGGACCTCTTAACACCACTAAAACCGATTTAAGCACTAAATCGATTTTATTTTAAAGCGATTTAGGAAAGCTTAAAAACCCATTTTAGGGTCGCTATAAACACTTTAAAAACGATTTAGAGCATTTCTTCCAACCTAAAGAAATACTCAACCCTGCTTTTCCGAAAAATATGTTGTTAACTAAGTTGTTTTATTTGTTTTTTCTTTACACTGACGTATTTAATGACATTTAATAAATGACATATAAACCCTCGGAGAAAGTGATTTTATTTAAAACCGTCCTTATATAAAAGCGCTTTCAGGTGAGTATAAACTTGATACTTGATTTTATAAAATATAATATCCAGAGGAAATATTTTATAACATCGAAGGATGCTTCTACCAACAACAAGAGTGCGTTAAGGGCTTATTTTTACATGGAACACACACCTTATTAAATCAACTTTTATTGTTGGTAACATTATTTGCGTTGTTACAAAAGTAAAAAAACCGTGTAAATTTGTTTTAAGATTCCTTATATTGGTTGAACAAGTTAAAGTCGAACCAAAGCACGTGTAAACTGTGTGAAGTTGACTTCAAGCTAACTATAAATCTAAATCTAAAAGTGGTAAAGCGGTAAAAGGGACTCCCTGGTGAAAATTTTTGCAATTAAAAAAAAATGTTTTTTTTTAATACCTTCATGAAAAACATGATTTTAGTAACTGTCTGCATATAACTAAATCATGGCTTTTTTGGTGACCGATGCAAAAATCTTTTTTTTTTGATCACGGGTGAAAAAAAAAATTTCTGTCCGTTTTTTAGCCAAAATGAATATTCTTGCCTAAAAATTAAGCCATTTCCGTAGTAGGATTTACGAAAGAAATCATTTTCATCAAAATTTAAAAAAACTGTCAATTCTCAAAATATTAAACTGTCAACAATGAACGTTACCAGCCACCTTGATTTATAGTGTAAAGATGTTGTGTTCCGAGAAGTGCTCTTCCTTCGAGATTTTTAAAAGTTTTTCCTGTTTTTCTTGGATTTTTTGATAAAGGTATTAAAAAAATATTCTTAACAACTTTCGGCTAAACTGCGCTTATTTAACTCGCGTTTTTAAATACCTCGATGCGCTCGTTATTTAAACCATTTAGCCACTAGTTGTGAAAACTGCTATTTTTCCTTGTCGTTTATGAAATCTTGGGCTTACCCAAATAGATATATTTATATGGAAACTAAAGATTTTTCTTAGTATACTTATATACCGCCCGTCAATCAATAGGATGTAATACTATTATGATTAATAAAATATAACTCGACATTGACAATATACGCTTACAGTAAGTCTCTACGTAATCTGAATAATTTCTAAAGAAGCTTGTAAGAAGCTTTTAATAATATGGCACTGTCAATCATCTATCATTTTGAAGAAAAGACGTATAGGCATTGATTAAAGGAAAAATAAACTTTACTCTAATGCTATAGGTATGCCTAGACCCTGTATGTAAGTCATATTTTTATGATGAATTACTTTGTTTATACGGGCGTCTTAAACCGCTTTTATATAAGGACTTTTATATAAGGACGGTTTGAATATTTTGTCGTGTAAAAACCACTAAAAACTAAATCAATTTTTATTTTAAAGCAAGTTAAGAAAGAAAGCAAATAAAAAAACAAAAGATCAAGAGATCTTGGGTGGAAATATCGAAAATTTAAACTTGAGGGTGACCAGCGAAAACACTGATGAGGTCGCGCTGGTTACCCAGAGCGAAACATCGTTTAATCAATTCTCTTTTCGCTTTGGTCCTTTGTGTGTTCCTTGTGAGATGCTCATCCAAGTTTGAATTTTCGTTATTTCCATCCAAGATCTTTTGATCTTTTGTTTTTTGATTTCTTTTAGGTTGAAGTAACTGATTTGGAGGTTTTTTAACTTTTTTTTTTGTTCAAGTTCAATCTTGTTCGATGTTGTTCCATCTCGTATTCCGAAATATTTCACATGTATTTATATACCAATATGTCAAAAAGAGTTACTTGCTTAATCTAAAAGAACATAGCTTATCGTACAAAGTAATTCACGTTAAAAAAATTGAAGACACCTTTATACAACAGACATAAAATACAGACAGACATTAATTATTATAGCACTTACGTACATATAAATAGGTAAAGTAATTAAAATTAATTATTTATTTTTATAAAAAAACCACTTTTAACAAAATAACATTACTATTATAAAATACACCGTATTAGCTGTGCCTTAAGTTTAGATTTTAAAATATTTATTTTTTACTTACTTACTTTTACTTATTTTGTAATTTTTGCATTCTAGATGTTTCATTCTTTTGTAGTAAGAAAAGAATGGTTGCACAATATATAAAGTGTGGTAACACTAGTGAGTAATTAAAATTAATTTTTTATTTTTATAAAAAAAAACACTTTTAACAAAAGAGCATTACTATTATAAAATGCACCGTATTAGGTGTGCCTCAAGTTCAGATTTTAAAATATTTATTTTTTACTTACTTACTTTTACTTATTTTGTAATTTTTGCCTCCTAGATGTTTCATTCTTTTGTAGTAAGAAAAGAATGGTTGCACAATATATAAAGTGTGGTAATACTAGTGAGTTGAACAGGATTTTTTTGTCCATTTGTTTAAAAAGTTGCGTGTTCTATAAAAATATGAGAGTTTAAATCTAATTGTATTAATAATATATTCTGCGTGATCCTTAAAACTCAAGTGCTCGTCTATTATGACGCCAAAGTATTTAAAAGTCCCTACTTTATTAATTTGGTCATTCCCAACTTTAGCACATACATTTTGGTATTTACATTTACCAAATAACATAAATTTTGTTTTTTTTTTATTTATTTTCAGGTTATTTGTATTGCACCACTTGTGAATGTGTTTCAGATCTCTGTTTATTACATACTTTATCTCCCTCATATTTTTCCCAGAAAAAACAACAATCCATCATCAGCGACTAAGTGAATAACGCATTGTACAATTACTTCTGTTATATCATTGATGTAGATTAAAAAAAGAATTGGTGCTAATACTCTTACGTGTGGGACTCGAGATGTTTTTGCAGTTTATCTGAAACTACTCTTTGACTTTTGCTTTTTGCCACCTGTCACTTACAAGATTAATAAGCAAATCCAGTCCATTTTAGGTCTACTAATTGTTTCAAATGCTAGCTTTAAGTCTAGAAAAACTGCTACAGTGACCTTGTCTTGTTCAAAATTATCTTTCCAAGACACACTGTGTAAAACGGTTTCGCAATTATGTTGCCAGACTGGAATTTGTTTATTTTTGTGTTCTCACTAAGAAAATCTAAAAGCTGATTACATATAGCCTTTTCAAATATTTTTCTGGTTATACTAAGCATGTTAACGGGCCTGAGTTCTGCAGGGTTACAGGTATTTGCAATTTTAGGTACTGGTAGAATCGTCGATATTTTTAACTCCATAGGTATATAAGATTGTTCAATACGCATGTTTAATATATGTATTATTGGTTATTTTTTTTTTGGGTTTTGTTAGTAACCTCTTTTGAGCTGCTCTTATTTTCTAAATAAAGGACTATTTTTTTAAGGCTTGCATAATCTAAAAACTTAATATTACTAAGACATTCGTTACTACAATCACTATCACAATTTACGTAAATATCACGTCAATACTATTGACATGAAAGTTGTTTTTGTAGTTGGCCATTTGAGAATTGCCAGTAAGAATTTAATTTTTTTCTGTAATTATTTGATCAATAACAGTATTTTTTTGTGCCCCTTACTATGTTTTTTAAAATTTTCCAAAGTTCCACAGAATTACTTTTGATTTCAGTTTTGAAACGTAACCTTACTTTGGTTCATATTTTTTGTTGCGTATTCATATGTGAATATCAGTTTGCCATTCATTTACTATAGTCACCGTCACAACTAATGGTTAGTAAAATAGACGGTCATAGACCGTCTATTTTTATCTAACCAATTTTTATGTTATGTTGCAACTAACCAATTTCGGAGCACTGCTCTGTGTCAATTTCCATTGGGTTAAATTGAGGCGTGTTCGCGTCTTTTAGCCGGGAATCCGTTTAAAATACGGTAAGTATAATAGTACAATCAGTCAGGGACACTAACACTTACCGCCATGATTGATTCGATAAAATTGACTTTCAAGGTGAGACGCCATTATACGTTAATTTGTAAACCAACTTTAAAAAATTATTTATTTTTTAAATATTGTGGGGGGTGCAGGTTAACGTCAAGCTACACCCCCCTCAAAAAAATTTTGAACTTTGATATGTTTATAATTTTGAACTAATTTCGAACTAATTTTGTCTCGAATTTTCTACAACTTTAAAAAAAATTTAACCACCCTAATTTCTGTGATTTTTTTATATTTATTCAAAATGGGGGGTTTAGCCAATTGAAATCCAGTCAGTTTGAGAAACGACTAGAAATCACGTAAGAAAAATTATTTCCATCTTTGTTGGACTTTTGGTGCCTAATATGTGCCTGTGTAAAGCACCTGATTTTTCCAATGCTGCTTCTTTTACTAGTGGATTTTTCGAAATTCTTTTTGGTAATATTAGGAGTTCGAAATTTTTTTCTTAATTTTGGGGTAGTTGCTTTTATTTTTCTCTACACTTTAAATGAGGGGGGTGTAGCTTGACGTCCGGTTGCACCCCCCCCCATTTTGAATATAAAAAAAAACAGGAAGGAGTGTGGTTCAAACTTTTTAAAAGTGGTTCAAAATTAGTTCAAAATTGGTTCGAATTTATAAGCATATCAAACGTCGAATATCTTTCGGGGGGGGGGGGGTGTAGCTTGGCTGACCTAAATAATGTCAGTGCAACAAGAGTGGCGCACTCATTTTCCAAAAAGAATTTGCCATTATATAACATAATTTCACAGGATCTACCTGTCTATCAAATATTTTAATGCATTTTTCACCAATAATTTTAAACCAATTAATGAAAGAAGGGGATGGTCAAGGGGGTGCATGGGAAATAATTTATTTTAAAATACTAAGATTTATAATTTTTGGACTATATATAATAATTTTAAAAAAAAAACTAATTTGGTTGAGGGTGGTTAAGGGGGTGAGAATAGGTAATGATGAAAAATCATAACTTTGCTTCTAAAGCCCCTACAAATATACTGTTTTTAGATTTAAGTATCATTCAATATTATTGCTTTTATAGGATGAAGTACGTTGGAGAGGGTAAGAGAGGGAGAGGAGGTTAATATATTCAAAAATTCCTAAATTTTTAACCAAGGCTGCTACGAACATACAGTTTAAAGATTTAAATTTCAATATATAATTCCTAATTTTAGAGAGGTGTGACGAAACATATGTTCACTACATTATAATTTTTCTAATGTTTTTTACAATTTTGCAAAAGTTAAAATTACAAAAATCATTTCTTACCACAAAAGTTTACTTGTGTTTATTTAGTTTTGAACTTTAAAACTACAGGCCTTAGCGATAATGGTTGTCTAGCCAACAAGAAGCAGACTTTTCATTAATTAAGTAACGCGGCAAGGCCTTGACGAAAGTGGTAGGTACTAAAATGTTTCTCTGTTTTACCGATTTTACGGTTTTACGGCTTAACCGATTTTTATAATTATTTTTTTATTTGATTCAGGACAGCTCTGATTTGGTCCCGTTTTATTCAAAAACATACTTTCCTCGCCAATTTTATGACAATACTAAATAATCAATAGACAAGCCTAATACGAGTAATATGAAATGTAAGGCGTAATGGAAGTTGCATGCTGCCTTCAATTTAGATAAATAATATTCAGTAAAGCTCCTATTTGGTACCGTTTTATTCCAAAAAATACTTCCTCCCCCCCACCCACTTTCACGACAATACAAAATGGTCATTGGGAAAGCCTAAAAGTTTTCACGTTTGGCTAATACGCGTAATATAAAAAGACAAGGAGACTTGGGGAGCTTTTCTGGACCCATTATACTCCGTAGAGAATTTAATTTTATGCAATATTAATTTTTATACCTATTATTTTATTCGATTCATTCGTTTTATTAAAAAATATACTTTTCTCACCACTTTTAGACAAAACTAAAATAATCTATAATGTACAAGTGTATATTGAAGAAGCCTGTGAGATAAATATACATAAAAAAAACAATAAAAATTATTAAAGGAAAACGTACAAAATAAAATAATTTTTATTTAACATTTTTGAAGTCTGCGTCTATTATAACTAGGCCACTATATTATATGTACCCCCAAAGCAAATTTACTAAGTTCGCTAAAATAAAAAGACACCTGTCCACCTCGACCTTCTCAGATCTAAAAAACAAAAGATCAAAAGACCTTGGGTGGAAATAACGAAAACTCAAACTTGGATGAGCATCCCACAAGGAACACACAAAAGACCAAAGCGAAAAGAGAAATGATTAAACGATGTTTCGCCCTGGGTAACCAGCGTTGGCTCATCAGTGGTTTCACTGGTCACCCTCCACCATACATCATTAAACACCATCATACACTTTGATTTCCAACTTTGAATCACTCACAAATAGGCATCGTTCGGCACTGGTACTTATCCAAGTTACCTGATACGGATTCGTCCTGACGTGTTAATATTTCCAGTAGGATTATGCTCTTAAAACAATTAAAACAAAAAAGAAGTTAAAAGACCTCCAAATCAGTTACTTTAACCCAAAAGAAACTAAAAAACAAAAGATCAAAAGATAACGAAAATTCAAACTTGGATGAGCATCCCACAAGGAACACACAAAAGACCAAAGCAAAAAGAGAAATGATTAAACGATGTTTCGCCCTGGGTAACCAGCGTGGGCTCATCAGTGGTTTCACTGGTCACCCTCCACCATTCATCATTAAACACCATCATACACTTTGATTTCCAACTTTGAATCACTCACAAAAAGGCATCGTTCCGCACTGGTACTTATCCAAGTTACCTGATACGGATTCGTCCTGGCGTGTTAATGTTTCCAGTAGGATTATGCTCCTAAGGCAATTGAAACAAAAAAGTAGTTAAAAAACCTCCAAATCCGTTACTTCAACCGAAAAGTTGAAGTAACTGATTTGGAGGATTTTTAACTTCTTAGATCTATTGTGGTTCCCCTTTCTCCTTCCCCGCTTTGCTAGAACTACAAAACAAGTTGCGGAAGATTTGCCAGTGTGCCCTGTATATAGCTTTCTGGCCGCAGACATTCTAGGTCCCCAAGTAATGCCCTGGTTCTACCTAGGCCTTCACATTGACATAGGACATCTAATGAGGTGTGTTTCACTTTCTTGCAGAAGCGGCATGTAGCATCTTCTACTAATCCTTATTATTATATTATTATAAGTGCTTATTGAGTTTGCAGTGATCTGCTAGAAGCCCCACTATTGGTCTGACAAGCTTCCTTTCCTTACTAAGAAGTTTTGCAGACAGCTTTGGTGAACGTTCTTTAATGAACTGTTTGGCCTGTCTTTGTCCAGGCATTTGCTCCCACAGACCGTTCGCCACTGTTTAATAGATTGCATGGCTCTGGCTTTAACGATCCCACAAAATGGTTCAGCCGAGTCTTGTCTGGCCAATAAATAAATAAAAATAATTGTTTATTAAACACATAAACACAAAATTTTCAGACAACAAAAAATGTTAAAAAGATTAATCCGGCGACTGCTGGAGCACAAAATAAACAAAATTGCCTACTTAAGTTTTACCTTGACTGGGGGAGGCTTTTTTCATCTACTCGATACAACAAATGCTTCCAGATCTATACCTATTGAGATAATACAATAAGTCTAAGGATACTTATCTAACTTGAGTTAAATGTAAAAATTAGGTTTATTATTATAAATTTTTTAAAAACAGGATACAAGTCAAATAAATAAAAAATAAAGAAAATAGCAGCATTTATCAGTCAATAAAAAAATTAGAAAAAATACTTAAAAAAATATCAGAGATAAAAAAAGTAGGTAAGTATTGTAGTAAACAAAAGAAAAAAATACTACGCAAAGTCTTATTTTTTTTTAAATTTATTAAAATTTACAAAGTTCAAAGCATTAAGAGTTTAAAGATTCGAAGAATATTTTGAGTTTACGAATTATTTATGTCTATCAATATTTCCTCTCTAGATATGTTATTTAGCCAGTCCGGTAGCGCGATTTTAAACTGTTTCATGCAAGTCTTAGATTTTACCTCCATAGATAAATGATTATAAAATTTAGGACCTATAAACATGTAAGAACTTTGGCCTATCGTTTTTTGCATTTTAGCTACAGGGTAATTCATTATATTTGGACACCCCGGTTATCGCGATTAATATTAATGATAGAAAAAATGTTTTAGGGTAAGATTTTAATAATTTTGTCCAAATTTTTTGAAAACTTTGACAAATGCTGTCAAATGTCATTCCATATCTCCAATTTTGACATCAAATTTCTTATTTTAAATCGAACACCCTGTATTTTTTTATTTTGTTAAGTTTTGTTTTGCTTTCTCATTTCAAATATATATCAATTGTCTAGGTGCGGTAAACAGTTTTCGAGATATTGCATGTTTTTGGTAGATTTTTGCACTCCCATTAATGTTCTTAAAGATAGAAAAAAGTATAAGGTCAAAAGTTATTCAGTTTTTTATGGACTTTATATATATTTTGCCAAAAAAGTCAAATGTTATTTTTATGTCAAATGTATAAATAACTATACAAAATTAGGACTACTCTATTTTTAAATACGAACGACAACAACAACGACAACAAAAAAATTACTAATCTAACAAATACTCGAACACATCAACATTTAATTCAACACAAAGTTCATAACGACTTCTTAGGCCAGAAATCGTGTTGATTATTTTATATCTCAGGTCCGTAAAAAACTCAACAACTTTTGTTTTTTTTTTCTATCTTTAATATTAAGGGCACTAACGAGACTGCAGAAATCCACCAAAAATATGCAATATCTCCAAAACTTGACAAAATAAAAAAATACAGGTTGGTCCATTTAAAATAAGAAGGTTAATGTCAACATTTGACATATGTAATGATATTTGACAGCTTTTGTCAAAGTTTTCATAAAATTTGGACAAAATTATTAAAATTTTACTTTAAAACATTTTTCTTTATCTCTAATGTTAACGGCTATAACCGGGGTGTCCAAATATAATGAATCACCCTGTACTATACGGGAGCCGACTTTCAAAAAGCTGGATTTTATGTATAAAAATAAAAATTATTTAATTTTATATTTATTAGTGAATTTTTGGTAATTTTTTTTTTATAATTACAAGAAAAAGTAGAAATTAAAAAAAAAAAATAAAACGATTTTACTTAGTTTTGAACTAAAAGGTAAAAATAATTTTATCATGTATACATACATACATATTCATTTCTAACCGAGTTTACATTCGTCACTGTCACCCCTGCGATCAGCTCTTGATTTTGAAGAGCATTCTTTTCTTTTACGGCTTTTAGAGACAAGTCAAGTTGCTCGGATTCCGATCAAAGAAAAGACGGAGGATGACTAGCAGAAAGAGGCTCGCGCATTCGTTCTTATCAATGTCACTGCTAAGCAGATTATGTTCTAGTGACGCGTGAAACCGTCTGTAATCCTCATCGGGACCAAACCATAGTTTGCCCGCACCAACAATAAAGGGATTGAGGTCGTATATATATATAAAACAGTTCTAAAACATTGCTGTCGGCAATAAAGCAGTGGCCTATCCAAGGGGGGGGGGTTTGGGGTTAAGAATTCCAACCCAATCTACAATAACTGAATCATGCAAGAGCGTCCCGAGGTCCCAGTGATGCCAGTGTCATTGCCACCGAGTAGCAATATTTCCGACATGTTTGGTGTGATGTCTTCAATTTTAAAACTTTTGCCTGCGGTGCTATGACATCATTAATTTTTATAATTTTAGTTTTTTTCTAAGGAATTTTTATCATCAGCATTCAAAACGTGTAATAAATGGCATTCTTAGTATAAATTTTCTTAAAAACAACAAATCTATATATATATATATATATATATATATATATATATATATACCACAGCAAACAACACCCTTTCTTGGCATCTAACACAATCTACTTTTTCAAAAATATTTTACAAAAAAAATCCTAAGGGCTCAAAAGTTTGAAAGATTTTTTTTTTGTCAAAATTTTCGCCTGCGGCGCCATACCTGTATTAAATATTGTTACAATTTTGTTTAATTTTAAGCAATTTTTTTTCAACAACATTTGAAACGAGTAAAAAATAGCATTTTAGTGTAATTTTTTTTAAATTTTTGCCATAGGCAGGTAGTTGATTTTTATTAAATGATAAACCCCCTCCCCCCAGATTCGATTTCTGGCTACGCCACTGTATTACGGTTAAAAAATTACCACAGTGTAGTAAAAAAGCAAAGTAATATATTCCACTATATAACTATATACCATTACTAGAAACACGAAAAAACTTTGCGCTCCGAAGCTTACTTCATAGTTGGCACATTTAATTTCTTTAATATTACTTTTATGAGGTAACGACTCTACTGATATTAATTTGGTTACAATTCAGTAGCCCCTACTCAATACAAAACTACAAAGTTATGGAGTCAACAAGGTCGCCTATCTACCACGCAGTAAGAAATAAATGTGGATATAGTGAAAAAACGTTACCTACGAGTTATCGCTACTTTACTGACATTGTAAATCAATGCACCGTCAACTGGATACGCGACGGCCATGCTATTTAATTCTATTAAACATGGAATTCAAAACTCAAATCAAAATTTAAAAATACCTAATTAAATCACTGATTAGTAGTAGTACCAATAAAAGTAAAAATATTAATATTAAGTTATTAAAACATATTAAAACTGGAAAGAAATTTAATTTGGGAATCCTAACATTTTAGATAAAACTAGGTCAAAACTGGGGGGCGCGCGTTTTTTTTTTATCAAAAAATCAGCATTTTCAATCAGTAAAGTGCTATGCGTTTATAAATCTAAGATTTTGTGACTTTGTATTAGATATAGGTTATCATATAGATAATATTTTTGTTTTCTGTCATGTCTTCACATATTTTATGGTGTGTTCCGACATAGTTTAGAAAAAGATCAATATACTTAGTCTTAATTAATAATGTGGAAAAGAGAAAAACCTATAAAAACCCTATAAAGTCAGAAATACCACTTTATGTGGTAAACAGGACGTCGGGATAACGTGCCCGTTTACTTTCCGCGACGATATAGCTCCTATATTAAGAGTAATCATTACCGTCGCGAATTAGTTGTATAACCATGCCAAGGATTTCTCAAAAACGGTGAATACGTCGAGGTATAGTAGTGGATAGGGCGTGGAGACGGCCACTACGTCGCGACTGATTTTGTTGCTTGGGGTCACATCGGAAACGTCCGGGAGAGCTATATCACCCCCTTCCTTAAACTTTATTGACCTTTCACTCCAGTTTGTGACTTGTGAAATGTGGTGTCTTAAATTTTAAAAATTTTGCCATCGGCGTTATGTCGTCATTAATTGTTACAATTTTGATTTAATTTAATTTTATTTTAGTAAGGTTTTCCTAAAATTTTCGTCTGCTGCAACAAATCTATATAAACCACCACAATCTACCCCTTCTTGGCTTCTAATAAACAAGTCTACTTTTTCAAAATTATTTTACAAAAAATGCAAGATATCACAATTTTGAAAGAATTTTTAGTATTTGCCAAAATATTCACCTGCTAGAGGCGCAACATTATTGATTGTTACAATTTTGTTCAATTTTAAGCAACTTTTTGTTAACAACATTTCTAAGTACCTTCCTAATTTCTTAAAACTTTGCAAAGAAGTAAGTACTTAGTTGATTTTTATTAAATGACTAACCTCTAAAGGTCCATTTAAATCAGGAATGGTGCGAATAACGTCCGTTTTATATAATCGACTTCACGGTTTCTGTTCGACGTTATTAGACCTGATTAAAACATTTTCACTCGATGAAATTTGGCAACTATAATAATATGTAATAAAAATGGAGAACCATCGCCCTTGCCAAAAATGTCGGAATTTCCGTGGCAACCAAATGAGTTTCCATTGACAGTTGGGTGTCTTTTGCATCACACTTCATTCCAAATTTGATCGGACCACTTTTTTGACACTGACAAAGACATATTGAAACTGGTCCAAATTTGGAAGAAATATTACGTTTTATTCATGATCGTTTTTCAGATGTTTTCATCATCTCATCTCCACCATATACTTATAAACTTAATACACACAATAATCATCTAAATCCAGGAGGCTATGAAAATTTTTGAAATTTCAGACATTTTACGCATGCGCGAGTTTACTTTTACATGAATCATTTACATAATCATTTTATCTCCTAATTCCTAGCACCGTACTGATGAGCACCAAAAGTGCGAAATCCTGATCTATGGTTACCATTACCTTTTTTGAGGGAAAGCTCGCTATTCATTGATTTTGTTATTTATTCACCCTCACTAAACCCCTTTTTAAATTTATCAACTCCAAAGCTTAGGATATCTGTAAAGATAATTATATCTGCCTCTATAGAGACGCTCAATTTTCCTTCAAATTGAAGGTGCATCTGCCGATTCTTGCAATATATCCCCATGAAAATTTTGAAAATTTTTGTAATCAAGATTAATCAATAATCATCTAAATCCAGGAGGCTATGAAAATTTTTGAAATTTCAGACATTTTACGCATGCGCGACTTTACTTTTACATGAATCCTTTTCAATATCATTTCATATCCTAATTCCTAACATCGTACTGATGAGCACCAGAAGTGCGAAATCCGGATCTACGGTTACCATTACCTTTTTTGAGGGAAGCTCGCTATTCATTGAATTTGTTATTTATTCACCCTCGCTAAATCCCTTTTTAAGAACCATTTTAGTTTTGCAAATTATTGTTCATTACTTTACTTTAGGCTTGGTTCATGTCTTAAAAAGCTATGCATACACAATTAAATGTGTTTGATTATAACCATTTAAGGCATATTCAGAGTTCCATAAGGAAAGCAGTAAGGCAGAAGGAAAATAAACTATAGCAATGGCATGCTGCTCTTACCGCTTGCAGCTTATGGAATACTATGAACAGCAGCATGCGTTTCTTGTAGTTTATTATCCTTGCGTCTTACCGCCTACTGATTCTTATTTGTGCCTAAAATATTCTTTGTCACCAGATGCAGAGTTAATTGCTGCTATTATTTGTATTTCCAATACTTAGTACCAGTAATAATGTACCGGTTATATGCAAATATCGCCAGAAGGGTCGAGACCATCGCAATTAAGGGTAAAAATTCCAGGTTATTTTCCTAAAAGTTATGGATTCATGTGACCGTTGCCGTTTTAGAAGAGTTTCATTATTCGAGAGGTCTCTTCTTATAAAAAAATCTTATAAGATTTATTTTAAGAATGCAAAACTGACCGTTCAGAAGGGTGACCGCTTTTAACGGGTGGCCGAAATGAGAAGTTTTACTGTATTTTTGTTTTAACAATACCTTTTCTTAAATTACAAACACAATTACTTTACATACCAAAGTATATTCTTAAACCAAGTAGGTAAATTTATCACTAAGTACTTGGCTGAATCATTTGTGTGAAGAATATTATATAATGATGTCAGCAAAATATGTAGTTGCTCTATATAAACAACTTATTTATTTGAACGAACTATATATTGTTTAGAAGCAAGTACTTTGTTTTAGCCCTTAATTTTATATGAATTGGTGCAGAAAGTTTCAATAGGCATACATTGAACATCACTTCCGAGGCCAATCAAACTTTACACGTGCGCTGCTCTTCGGCTGACGCTCAAGGGATTTCTGTTAGTTCGACAAGGATAATCTGTTTGATGCTGATTCTTCACTTACCCCGGATGCCCGGAATCGGGAATGTATAACTCTAATTCGGTTTTATGAGCATGGCTGGCGTCACCCGAATTATAGGAATTAAGGCGTTCGTTACACTGGGATTTAACACTTATTCATTGCTATCACATGGGCTTACAGTTACGAATTTTACCATTAAAAAAGAAATCTAATAATAAATCAGTATTTACAGAAAGAAAACTCTAAGGTCTCTCTCCACTTAGTTTATGTAATCTTCAGTTGTTAAAAATTTCCCTACAAGTTTCGTCAATATAAATTGACATCCTTATAGGGTTAATAAACAATCTGAAAGAACCCGAGAAAGGCAATAAGTCCACCAACCAGGATATACAAAGATCTTAACCTAAACCTAGATCTTGTTGGTGTGGACAGCCAAGCAGGTACACATCTAGCTGCCTATCCCACAAACAAAATCGAAAAAAAAATATTTTGTAAAAGTAGAGACTTACCCTTTAGTTTCGGGGCTGAGTTCAAAAAGATATTATCTTAAAATTTTTGAATAAAGTTGACATCTAGGCCATTGAAGTTTGCGAGAACTAAAAAATACAGAGAGACCTTGCTGAGCGTGGGTAATGAGGGAATTAATTACATTGAGAACAAAAGTAAAAAATATTTGTTCACCCTTATACAATTTGAAAAATAAAATAGGTAGGTATAGTTACAGGAAAATTTTTTATAAAATGACGACTCGACTAATAATAGTAATAGTCCTTAAAAAAAAACAAAAAAAATATTTCCGTTTTCAGATTGAATGGAAAAAAACTGCAACCAAACCAGAACACTCGTTGCATTCAAACACTTAACTCAATGTATATAAAAGTAGCTTAGGACTATTGAAAAACTCTTCTTGAGGTTAATTAGTGGGTTTCGACTTAAAATATAAAGGCGGAAAAAAGTTTTCGGTGCGCCACGAGCCCTCAGAGCCGGTGCGGAAAAATTGCACTTAGTAAAAAACCGAACTGAAAAAGTGCACCCCAATGGAACAGCAGCACTGACTCAATTGTGCACTGGTGACTCACCAGTTTTACCAATGGAAACCGCTATGAACAAAACATATTGCTTTGTGAGCGCCACTGTCTCTAGAATAAACACGTAAAGTAATTTTTTTGCTCTGCCCACCTGATGACGACACAAAGATATCAGCTGCTTTCTTTATTGATTTTTTTGATTGATATTTGTTCATCATTTCTTTTCTTCTGGCCCTAATTAAATACCGTGTAGTATTACTTACATTATTTTCGTCATAGGTAGCTGCATTTACGCATTTTTTTAGTGAAAACGCTCATCATTAAATAATTAAAAAGCCAAAAAAACAAGGCACTTTAAATTTGCAATCGCTCTCCCAAAAACGCCTGGCAAAAATCAAGTACAAAATAGGAAAAATACCAACTACATAACCTAACTTCTGAACTACGAACTCGAACTATCTCCAACTCAGCCAATGAGTTTCTTGATGGAATCGATTACCAACTAATGATCTTAATTTCTATTTGGTGAAAGATCAACGCACGCAGGACAAAAATAAATTATATTTATTACACACAAAAAGTTATAATAAAAGATACAAGCAAAAAATAGGTCTTGCATCAATCATTTAAACAAAAAAAAAGAAAAATACGAAAAGATAATTTACTTTGTCAATCCTTCATACAATTTTTAAATGGCGAACCAAAATCAGCTGCTATCTTTGTGTCGTCATCGGGTCGAAGAGTGGGGCAAAATTACTAGACCGTATCTATTCTAGGAACCGTGGGTGAGCGCGACCAGGCGGCTAATAAAAACAGGCTCTGAGAACTGGTCTGAAGTTGCAGACGGACCTGGTAACGTCAACTCGTCCACGAAATTTTTTTTCGCGCGCTTTAACTATAGGAAAAAAACGAGACTGACGTTACGAAAAAAAAATTATGTAAAGTAACTTCTAAAACATTTTAAGGTTTAATAAACAAAAACTAAAAAAACGGATTTTTTTTGCAAAAACCTCATTCTTGCATATTATGTCGCTTAGCGTCCATTTGTACTACGGCGCCATGTTACACTGGGTTTTAAACAGAGAAAATAGAACATTTAGGGGATAGATATCACTAAAGAAAAAACCTCATATTGTGTCGCTTAACGTCCATTTGTACTACGGCGCAATGTTACAATTGCCATCCGGTGTAACGTAAACTTAAATTTGGGTTTATGAGCATAGGTGACGTCACTTAAATTATAGAAATCAAAGTGTTCGTTACACTGGGTTTTAACCAGGGAAAATAGAACATGTAGGGAATGGATATCACCAAAGAAAATACCTCATTGTTGCATATTACGGCGCAATGTTAAAATTGCCATCCAGTGTAACGTAAACTTAAATTTGGTTTTATCAGCATGGGTAGCATCACTTGAATTATAGAAATGAACATAGAAGGAAGGATATCACATGTAGGGAATGGATATCACCAAAGAAAAAACCTCATTATTACATAGTATGTCGCTTAACGTCCATTTGTACTAAATTTGGTTTTATGAGCATGGGTGGCGTCACTTGAATTATAAGAATCAAAGCGTTCGTTACACTGGGTTTTAAACAGGGAAAATAGAACATGTAGGGGATAGATATCACTAAAGAAAAAATTATTTTCGGTTGATGTAACTGATTTGGAAGTTTTAACTTCTTGTTTTAATTGTCTTAGGATCATATTCCTATTGGAAAGATTAACACGCCAGGACGAACCCGCATCAGGTGACTTATAATAAGTACCATGCGGAACGACGCCTATTTGTG
This sequence comes from Oxystoma pomonae, assembly GCA_963921995.1. Lineage (NCBI taxonomy): Eukaryota > Metazoa > Arthropoda > Insecta > Coleoptera > Brentidae > Oxystoma > Oxystoma pomonae. The sequence goes on along the minus strand of OY998166.1, from coordinate 69,363,240 downwards.
AGTGTTTCAGAGTTGGAAGTCAGAGTGTGCGATGGTGTTAAATGATGTCTGGATTGAGGGTGACTAGTGAATCCACTGATGACCCCACGCTGGTCACCCCGGGCGAAACATCGTTTAATTATTCCTCTGTTCGCTTTGGTCTTTTGTGTGTTCCTTATGGGACACAATTTTGAATTTTCGTTCTTTCCTCCCAAGACCTTTTGATCTTCTCTTTTTTAAGAACCTCATTGTTGCACATTGTGTCGCTTAATGTCCATTTGTACTACAGCGCAATGTTACAATTGCCATCCGGTGTAACGTAAACTTAAATTTGGTTTTATGAGCATGGTTGGCGTCACTTGAATTATAAGAATCAAAGCGTTCGTTACACTGGGTTTTAACCAGGGAAAATAGAACATGTAGGGAATGGATATCACCAAAGAAAAAACCTCATTATTGCATATTATGTCGCTTAACGTCCATTTGTACTAAATTTGGTTTTATGAGCATGGGTGGCGTCACTTGAATTATAAGAATCAAAGCGTTCGTTACACTGGGTTTTAAACAGAGAAAATAGAACATGTAGGGGATAGATATCACCAAAGAAAATACCTCATTGTTGCATATTATGTCGCTTAACGTCCATTTGTACTACGGCACAATGTTACAATTGCCATCCGGTGTAACGTAAACTTAAATTTCATTTTATGAGCATAGGTAGCATCACTTGAATTATAGAAATCAAAGTATTCGTTACACTGGGTTTTAACCAGAGAAAATAGAACATGTAGGGAATGGATATCACCAAAGAAGAAAACCTCATTGTTGCATATTATTCTTCAACTTGGGAAAGTCAAAGTCATAAAGTCTCAAAATATAAAATTTATTCAAAATTTGGTAGATTACATGTGTTTCGCCTAAATAGGCATCTTCAGACGTACAAAGAACCGTAAAAATTTAGACAAGAAAATAAAATAGTAATTACCTGGTATATAAAACGTCACGGTAGAGATTAACATTTAAAAAACATAACAAAAGTTTAAAAAAGTAAAAATAAAAAACATTTAAACACACGAGACTCGTTCTACATTTTACAAACAAAAGCGCTATATTCGCTGTTGATAAAATTTTTATGAAAATCTTTTTACTGCTGTAGGTTGTTAAATATTAAACCTGGCTCAAAACTGAAAACATCATTCACACACACCAACACTGGGCTCTTTTTGGCCTTAGTAATTTCCATTTTCTCTAGTAAGTCTAATTTATTGCTATTTTTTCACTAATGTAACAATGTTACATTTACAGAAATTGAAAAGTCGTATTTTGTTGACAAGATGTGGTTGGCAAAGGCTGATTTTGTCTCTGAAATATCTGTGTTTTTATATTTTTTAACAAAACTCAAATGTTCGGGGAATCTAGTTAAAACATTCCTCCCCGTCTGTCCTACGTAGGTCGCAGAGCAACTACCACAGCTTAGAGAGTATACCGGCAATTTTGACAACCTCACCAATTTGTCTTTAACCTTCACTAAATGAGCTTTTAGGGTATTGATGGTCTCGAATGCAATAGAGATGTTAAAAGGCTTAAAGAACTTTGCTAACTGAAATGAGAGATTACCGAAGAAGGTCAAACATCTAAATGGTTTAACATCAGGTTTTGTTAAGAAATTTAAAATAAAGTTTATTAAAAGATTTAATTGAAAAATTGTTGGTAGAAGCCATGTGCTTCATGATGTTCAGTTCTTTCCTGAAACCGTCTTGTGTAAGTGGATGATTTAATAGTCTATACAGTAGCGAATTAAAAGATGCGAATTTATAAGAGCTAGTGGAGTTCGAAGAAAATTGTATAATATTACCTGTAGCTATATATACTTCTATACATACTTCTATTTTCTATATACTTCGAATTGAATTTTATTAGAGTTTCGTATTAAAAATAAATCTAGGAAAGGTAGTTTTCCTTCATCTTCACGTTCCATTGTAAAAGTGATTTTGTTATGTAAGGCGTTAACGAAATCCAAAATTTTTTGTAGATTTTTTTACCCTCCACTCCATACTATGCAGATATCGTCAACATACCGTTTATAGGCCGTTATATAATCAGAATAGTGACTTTCCATAATTTTATTTTCAAGGTTATTCATAAAGACCTCACTCAAAAACGGAGACCAACAAGAACCCATCGCTAGCTTTAAGTTGCATATTATGTCGCTTAACGTTCATTTGTACTACGGCGCAATTGCCAGTTACAATTGCCATCCGGTGTAACGTTAAATGTGGTTTTATGAGCATGGGTGGCGTCACTTGAATTATAGGAATCAAAGCGTTCATTACACTGGGTTTTAATCAGGGAAAATAGAACATGTAGGGAATGGATATCACCAAAGAAAAACTGGCAAATTTTAAACGAGCGGATGGAGCAATCTGAGAGGCATAACGGTTAGGTAAATTTCTATTCCAACTTGACGTATGACCCTACTTTTTTGTTTACTTTTTTTGTGTTGTTTACTTTTTAAATAAATTGCTCCATTTCAACTTCTAGAGTTGTCCTGCTTCGCGGATTGTATAAAAATTCCACAATAAGTAGTATTTTCTGCCAAGAATACGTTTAATTCTAAACTCACTGGCTAGCGTAAATCACTCATAATTGAAAAAAAAATGAAAGATAATTATTGCCACGAAAAAAACAATAAAATACTTCATTTAGAAAAGCGGTTGTCAACCCCTTGTGTCAAAGCATAGAAAAAGTGACGTTCTCCCAACCGTTACGCCTTTTTAGCTACGAAACTTTCAATCGCATCGTTACCCCAAATTTTTTACATTGGTCGGTTGGAATATCTATTCCCTATTATTGGTTCTATTTTTCTTTGGATTTAACATTACCGTTCATTTATGGCTGTTACTTTATTTTTTATTTTATTTATTTCTTTATTGGCCTACAGTATAAAAGCACCAATTCCAGACCAAATATAGTATGCTAATAATTTCCTAAAGATTGGTAGTTGAGAATTCTTAAAACTAACAATTTTAAACGGCTAGACTAAACTAAACTAAAGTAGTTTTTCATTATGGATACATATATTGTATAGTGTTAAATTATAAAATTTAGACATTAATATATCTATTTTATTATAAATTGAATTTACAACAAATTGCATCCTATATAATGCAGAGGATAGCATTATATTTGTTCTTGCTGCTGGCAGGTAAAAAAAGTTTCTATTGTTATTATTAAGGTTGGATCTAGGAGTCGTTCGAGGTACAGTAAATGAAAACCGATTTATTAATTGAAGGTTAGGGTCTATGACTCCATGTCAAAATGCAATATTGTTGAAGCCGCCTTTGTTTTAAAGACAGCAGCTTGGATCATACATAAGAATTATAAAACAGTAAGCTTTGCTTACTGTTTTTTCTAGATGTTCTACAGAAGAAAATTTAGAATCTAGAAGCAGCCCAAAGAATATGTATATTTTTTTTATTGGTGAATGTTACCACGCTGCATTTTTTAACTTTAAAATACAACTGATATTGTTGACTCCACACTAAAATACTATCTAAATCTTGCTGGAGATGTCGACAATTTTCCTCTGAATTAATTTTTTTGTAAATTTTAAAATCATCTGCAAACGATACCAAGTCGCTATGCTGGATTATGTCATGTAGGTCGCTAATGAATAGAAGAAACAGTAAGGGACCTAGGTTAGCACCCTGAGGAACTCCAGAAAGAACCTCAAATTTAAAAGACTCATAATTGTTATATACAACATATAGTTTTCTTTTAGAGAGGTAAGACTTTATTAAATTATTGTCAATATTAAAGGATGCAAGTTTCCCCAGCACAGCGGATGTGAAACCTTATCAAAAGCTTTTGCGAAGTCGGTATAAACTGAATCTAGCTGTAAGTTTTGACCTAAAGCATTTGCAATTTCTTGAGTGTAAACAAGCATATTTGTCACTGTTGTCATATTGACTTGGACTGATTATGTTCCGCACGTGATCAAAAATTTTATTGTATATAATGATTTCAAAAACTCTGGAACACGCGCAAATTATTGAAATAGGCCTATAGTTTTATATATCCGACTTCGTTCCACTCTTGAGTATCGGTACCACCTTTGCAGTTTTCCACATATTTGGATATTGATTTTCGGATAAAATCTTGTTAAAAATAATCATAAACGAATATAATAGGTAGTTTTGGCAACCCTTTATCACGTAGGCTGGAATGTCGTCAGTACCTATACTTTTTTTAGGTTTCATTTGCTTAATAGCATTTAGAATATCTTCATTGAATACATATTTTATTGACAAATTTTCCAATAAAGAGTTGTCTTAAAAAGTACGATTACCAACACTGCTTGTCAAAGAATAGACGGAACTGGAGTAACTTGTGATAACTTTGGGCTTCCGATTGTTTTTTATTCTGTTTAATAAAAGACCAAAAATTTTCAGGATTTGTTTGAATACTATTTTCAGAATCAGTAATATATTTTTAAAATGCCCTTTTAGTATCCTGTTTAATCTTATCTTATCTTATCAAATTATTTTGTTAGTTGTTTGTGAAAATTATATTTGATCCTAATAACTTTAATTATTTCTTTGATAAACCGTCTTTGATATTTACTTTTCAATTGTTGAGTTTTAGATACACACTGGTCTAAGATTAAACAGAATATGCGATAAAATTCCCACAACATAAGATCAACGTTTTCCATAAGATTCAAACTATTCCAGTCAGTATTTAAAAGAATTTAACAAAGCTTTAAAATATTTACTTTTAAATACGATGAAATATTTAGAAATCGTATAAAATCTCTTTCAATCATATTAGTGGGCGACAAAAGATGTATATTTCGTAGAGGGCGAGTTGGGAGGGATATAAACAGCACACAGATATAGTTTCTTTGGTCCCGCAAGCGAAATCGAAACCCAAATAAAATCAACATTGTCTTTGTATGGGTGACTGTTAAGGTCAGTCAAAATGGTACAGTTTATGTGACGTTTAATTGCAACCAGTACTCCACCAGCATCTTCCTTGCCGGACCTTAACAGGTCCCTATCCCTCCGAAACACGACATAGCGCTCGTCAAAGAGTTCTCTGTCAGATATGTTATCGTAGAGCCAGCTCTCAGTCAAAATAACAAAATCGTAGTTTTCAGACAGCAGATTAGCATAGAAAGTTGGAATCTTTGTTTTTAGTCCACCTACATTTTCATAAAAAAATTTAAGATCAGACACTTTACTGGACATCTCTTAAGTCAGATTCGCTCATTACATGGGTTTACTTAATAATAATCAGAGTTTCACACGTTTTAAAACTAATCCTAAGGCACTCCAAATTTGGGACATTTTCGAGTCATATTTTAAACGAAAACCCCAATTGTTGCATATTATATTGCTTAACGCCCATTTACACCGGCGGCGCGAGGCGCTATGTATGTATGTATGTTCCAAGCCGGTTTGATGCCGATTTTTCACTTACCCCGGAATCGGAAACATATAATCCGAGTATAACAAACCAAGGAGTAGAGACAGCACACGTCAGCACTCACAGTCAGCAAAACTACTGGGTACCGATTCTGGAAGTCATAGGAAGTGATCGTTCTCCTGAGAGAAGGAAAGCAGTGTCAACCAATAAACGCGCTTAAAAGCAGTGACGAGACGATCGAAGAATCACCAATCTATTATGGGCACGCGCAGAGCTGCCTCGAACAACAATTTTTGAGCGAAGCCGTTCTCTTGACTAGACCCAGTAGTATGGACTTGTAGGAAAGCTCGTGTGAACAACGTCAGTCGTATGATTTCAGAGCACGCTATTGGATGAAACCATCACGTGACAGATCTCGCTAATGCGCATGCTACGGCTAACTTGACCGTCTCGTAAAGTACGACGTCGCACATTAGTCGATTTTTGTAAAAACGCGGACATTAAAAAAAAACTTCCACATTGTAATTTAATCGTACAAAATATTTAGTTTTAATAAAAAAATAAATAGTTTACATTATTTAAATAAGTAAGCATATATTCATTTTTAGCTGATACACAGGATGATGGTGTGAATTTTCACATTTACCTTAAGACATTTTCAAGAAGGTAAAAGATACATATTTATTAATTGGCTAAATTAAACTAAAAATTTTAGTTTAGAACAATCAAATTTACTTTAAAGTAATCGTCACAATATATAAGTGTTACAGTGTACTAGTATATTACGCATTTTTATATAACATACCCTATGTCGACCTTCACCTGTTTTCGAGATATCAACAGTTGAATACTGTCATACTCTGGGTTTTCTATTTGAAATTTGATGTTGAATACTGATGCGTAATATTAAACTCATAAAAAGCATAGTTTATTATTTTGCCAACTATTCGCCTAGTATCTTGACAACCATATAATTTTAATTTTTCAAGTTATGTCCGCGTTTTTCTGAAAATCAACCACCGTGCGTTGTTCGCATGGATCACTTCTCAGGGTTTGATCGTTCTATTACGCCCAGAATCGAGCCCCTGGTATTTAACTAGAGGATGAATTTTCGGATAATTAATCCCGACCCATAAAATTTCACTAATGTTCTGTCCTTTCAACTAAAAAAAATACTTATAATAATCGTAATGATCGTTAGATAAGAAACTCTGCCTTAAAATGAACTAGTAAGAAGGAAATCAATAATAAGTACAAATTTTATAAACGTTCAACTAAAATAAATCAATTAACAAAATCTAAATTTGCCCCTATTAGTAAATTATCGCCTAACTCCCGGCCTACTACGCTAGTTTCCTGTCCGACTGCTAGAAAATAAAAAAAGTCATCAACTCTCAGACCAACTAGAGGATCTTTTATTGAACTTTATTAATTAGAGATATAAATAAACGTCAAAATCTTAAGCATATTTATAAATAAAATCTATTTGTTTGTGGCGGCTTCATAAACTACTTTTCGAGGAAATTTTTCAAAAACATGATAAAAACCACTGCGACAATACCTAAAGAAAAAAATTTGTTCGGGAACCAAGGGAAAATATTATTAAATTAATATGTTATTTTCATATTTCACTGTTAAAATTGACTAAAATTATTTTTAAATATTAAGTGCAAAAAAACCGTATTTGTGATTTTTTTTAAAAAATGTTTAAAACCTACCTGTTTTAAGGGCGCCTGTGATTTTTAAAGACAAAATATTGAATTTTATCAAGAAAATTTGTTTTCCAGAGCCCGTATTCTTCAATTTCGAGGAAGGGAGTCCTCCCGGGAATTGGAAAATTTTCCTTTTTTTGTCAGATTTTTGTCAGTTTTGGCAGTAATGACATTAGTTGTGTGAACAATTTTGCTCTCCTGCCTTATACGAGGAGAGCAAACTGACGACAAAACCGCTCACGAACAAAGTGCATTGTGTCGCATTAGTGCCAAAACAGACAAAATAGTGGCAGAAAATTGAGATTTCGACCAATCTGGTGCATTTCTGATTCCCGGGAGAATTCTCTTTCCCGAAATTGAAGAATACGGGCGGGAGTTTTGTGAATAAGTTATTTTTGTCAAATTATATTAGGTAAACGCATTATTCTTTACTAGATTACTTTATTAAAACAGCGTTGCCCTATTTTTTTATTTTTAAATCTAACTACTGTGATTTATTTTGGAGGTAAAATTTACGTCAGTTCCGTCCCCAATTAAAATAATTTAATTTGTATAGGAACCAAAAATGCTATACTTGGAAAAACTACTTTCCGCGCTTTGATTTACGTTATGAGGAGGGTCTCTGCTATAACAATATTAAAATTATTTTTTTATTTAAATTATTTTAATTTAATTTATTATTTTGTTTGGTGGGTGCGAGACCCTGTGCCTCCCGGCACCAGCCGCCGCGCGCCGCTCGTTTTTCAGAATCTCCATCGCAAATTTTTAAAATCAGGTATAACATGCAAATCGCCTTTACTTATAGAAGAACGTATTTTTCCTTTTATTTTTTCGCATAGTCGAAAACCACCAATGCGAACAAACGATAAGGGCTATATAGGGTGGGCCACGAAAAATGATACTTTTTCACTTGCCTGTATATGTAACTTTAATGCTCGTATCCACCAACGCAAAAATTCCCCGATTAGGTTTTAATCGTGATTCATTACTAATCGGTATTTAGAATGTGGTGTTTTACATTAAAACTTTGTTTGCCAAGACTCACTCCAAACTCTGTTTAAAGCTTAATTGGCGAATTTTCGTGATGGTGGATATGGACATAAAACCAAAATTTGCAAATTTTTATCCCCACCCCCTGACACTTTGTTCTGTGGACAACTGAAATAAAAATAATTTCTCTTCTAAGAAAAATGAAGCCTGTACTTTGGTTATTCTTTAAACCGATTTTAATGAACTTGCGCATTGAAAAAACCAATACACGAGACATTAAAAATTGAACGTAAAATTTGACATTTTTAACGCACATTAAAGTTGATTTTTATTAGGAAAAATAAAACCTAATTCAATTATTTTCAACGTTTGTATTTCATCGTCTATTTTTATAAAAGATACATTTTTATTTTTGCATTAAATGAAGTTTTAAAAAAAATATGTTTTTGAGCCACTTTTTAAAATTGTCCCCTTGGATTTTTACAAAACGTCATTTTTGACAGTTGTTCCGAAAAATATAAAGTTTCCGGACGTGTATTTTTTTTAACCGGACAATTGATTCCAAAATTATTGTCAATCCAAAATGTCTATTTTTTTAGTGGATCACCCTGTATATTCAGAATTGCCAGAGATGTGATTTATGGCAGGGCAAACAAATCTTGGGGTTTGGCAAGCAAATTGAATCAGGCCCGACCGTGACATACGTTCGCCTGGCTCGCAAAGCCGGCCGGATAACGACATTCCCTGGAATAATTGTTGAGACATCGAGAGTGCCGTGGCTACGCTTTATGACAGCTCGCCCGCCATGAGTTGGCGACTTTTTATCAAGTTAGCCAACGTTATACCGAACGAGCTTAATACAGTTTTGGTTTATGTTTTATTCTTGTTTTTCGGTTTTGTTTTCCGATACTGTCCAGGCAGTAAAATTTGACAAACTGGTGGATGCATAACATATGAGTAAAAATAAAAGTTGAATAATGAAAAATGTTTCCTTTTTTTTGAATTATACAGGAACATACAGGTCAATGACACCACTTTTTTTTTCGAAAAAGTTGGGATTCCTATGTGAAAAAAATGTTCTTTACTATCGATTCAGTGGCCTAAGCAGTTTCCAACACAAATGGAAGTGATGTCAGAATGAATGCCAGTGACATCATCAGATGCTTAGTCTGTTGTAAAATACAGTATTTACTTGGACTACTGGTTGCGGCCTGTTCTCAAAATATGATGATTCTTGTTTATTTGTTTTATCGATCAGTCACTTACAAGCGCTTTTATATAAGGAAGGTTTGAAAATGTTGTCGTATAACCACCAAAAAAACCGTTTTAACCGATTTTACGGTTGCTATAAACATTTTAAAAATGCTTTAGCGTATTGCTTCGAACCTAAGAAAATAATCAATCCTGGTTTTGCCGAAAAATGTGCTGTTAACTTAGTGGTTTTATATGTTTTTGTGAATGAAGAATGTATAAAACCTTGAAGAAAGATATTTTATGTAAAACCGTCCTTATGTAAAAAACGTACATAACCATCCCAAGTAAAGTCTACTTCGTCTCTTTTGTTAGTGGTAAGTGAAGTCTCTATTAGATCCAAGTGATAAATTCAATAGCTGCAAGTAAAACGACCTACTTAGACCCGAGTTTGTTAACTCTTAGTGATTTATCTACTTACCAATATGCGACAAGTCACTTAACTTTCTACTAGTTTGTTAACCCTTAGAAAAAATATATTCATCCTAATAATATTGCATGCCTATATTGATTTGTCATTATGTGTCACGTCATCATTGTTCTATTTATAGGAACATCATGTTGAAAATAAGTTAAAAAAAATTGAAAAAAAATCGATGACCGGAAACGAACCCGGTAACTCTTGGTTTAGAGATGCTTGTCCCTATATATCACCAAACGCAAATCTCTGAGGCTTTAATCATGATTAACACTTTTCAGTCCGTCAAAACACTTACGGTGGGATTTACTAAAAGGGTTTAATCTATTTTAGCACGGTCCTAAGTTTAACACATCTTAACACAATCCTTTGTTGGGTTTAAGAAGAAAGTTTCAATTTAGAAGAAAAGAAAATTAAAAAATTTTCTCCCACGCGAAGTTTAAATAGTAAACACTCTGTAGAACAAATTAAAATTGGGGTTATATGTCACTCTAATTAAAACTTACCCTTGCTAATTAATTTTTCCAATTAATACTTGATGTCACAAAACGATTTAATAAAATAAGGAGTAGATTAAATTTTTATTTATTTAAAAGGTGTTTTTATTTATGAAATTTATTAAAAAACTTGAATGCAAGTTTTGTTTATATTTCTGTCACTGTCTAAATTTCAGTTTGAAAATATTAGCTGCGTTCAAATCACAAAAAGCGAGTTCGGACCTCTTATCTCTGCTTATACCTTGGCTTGCACCTTGCTTGCACCAACCTGTACTGATGAAAGCTACAGATTCGAAATGAGTGGGCTTTGAGTAAGGAAAGTTTTCTTGATTGAGCTTTTAGATAACCTCAATGTTTTAATTTCAGTTTGTTGCCTCGTAGTGCCCAAATATATTTTTTGTGCTGAAAACGGATTCAAAATATGGCGTTTTTCTGGACAAAATTGGAGGTGTTTTATTGGTTAATAAACAACTTGGGATATTAAATAAGATAAATTAATCCTTGTAAAAACGGTTACTTAGGGAAATTATAAAATAACTTATTAGCCCACCCCCCAGAGGTGGTCTAAAAAGTCATCAACTTTATAACCTCAAACACAGATCATCATAGGCAATGACTCGATAGCGAGTATGATTTTCCTCTAATCTGTATCGTCGCTATCTGCTGTGCGTTTTTTGATGGCTATGTAATCCAATTCTCGAGCCGCACACTCTTCCACAGTCCTGGCACACCCAGTCTCCGGCAGCAGCCGGGTATTGTTGGTCATCCATTCTTCCATTTTGTCTCTCCTTTCTACGGTCTCTCCTTTCCGTCTCTAGTCTACGTCGTTGCTCTTCAAAAGTTTGTGCTCCCTCATGGGCTGTTCGGCGCCATGATGGCCCATCGTTTGCCGTGGTCTCGAAGTTGTTTATATCGATGTGACCTTCATTATATTGCCTTTGAGAATGCCCTTGTACCTTTTTTTGTTGACCTCCTTGATTTCTCTTTCCCTCCTTCAGTTGTCCATAAAATATCTGCTTTGGGAGATGTGTTTCGGGCATGCGGATAACGTGACCAGTCGATCGAAGCAGGTGCTTAAAGATAAAAGCTTTTATACTAGTTGTTCCGGCTTCTTCTAAAACACTTATGTTTATTCGTCGGTCTTGCCATTTGATTCTGAGGATTCGTCTGAAACAACTTTGGTTATATTTTTCTAGTGTTGATACACCTTCTGTAGGTGGTCCACGTTTCGCATCCGTAGGTATCTTAGAGTCGGTATTATAACTGTGCTGTAGACACGTGATTGTTGAAGACTCTCTCCGAAAGCCGGCCGAACGCTGCGCTAGCACATTTTAGGCGATGCTGTATTTCTGCGTCAATAGTTGCATTTGATGATAGATGGCTCCCAAGGTATGGGTAATGTTCCACGTTCTGCAGAGGATGGCCATTGATAGAAGTGTTTGTAGCTTGGAGATTCGGAACTGGTTCTGGTTGGTGAAGAATTTGCGTTTTGGCAAGATTGACCTCTGGGCCAATGCTTTTGAGGGCTTGGTTAAATGCGTTGATTACCAACTGTCGACCTACCTCTACATCGGCCATAACGACGTTGTCATCGGTGTACTGCAGTTCGATTACCGAGGTCGTCGAGACCTTAGTTTTCGCTCGCAGTCTGCCTAGGTTAAGTAGCCCACCGTCAAATCTATATAGAATTTCCACTCCCGGCGGTAGATGTTCCTCAACAAGGTGAAGCATGGCACCTAAAAATATAGAGAATAGGGTGGGCGCAATAACACACCCTTGTTTAACGCCTGTCGTAATCTTCAAATACAGATAATGAAGCTGTGATATGCCAAATTTTTTGCGTATTCACCATTTACCATTTTGAAACGTGTGTGTTTTAGGGCATTTTCTTCTAAAATATGGCATATTTTGAGAAAAAAACCTTTTTTTCAGAGTTATTTTGCAACACGAATACAAAATAATAAATAACTTTGTGTCTTTTCTCTATGGTTGAGTGTTTTTTGAAAATTGGTTTTAAAATTTAGTACCCTCAACAGCTGTAAATATTTAGACCTGTGGGGGGTACTATTTTAGATCCTAGTAAAGCCCACTATTATATTCCGCGGTTGGGGCCTAATTCTTGAATCTCGAGAGAAGGAACGATCCCTCAAGAGAAGGGATCAATCCCGGGAAATGATTACATCTCTCGAAAACAAGATGCTTTTCCTTGAAACGTCTTCGCATGCTTGCTTGAGAAATGGGACCGATCCCTGACTTCGGAGAATGGAATGAGAGATCCCCGCTCAATATTACGAAATGCGATCGACGTGGGATCATTCGACACAAATCTATGTCGTTCCATGCTCAAGAATTAGGGCCCTATAGGTTGTCGGTTCGAACCCGTCGGCGCGTCGGACTTTTTTTTATTTGGTATTTGTTTTTATTTTGTTTATTTTATTTAAAGCCATATTTTAGGAGTTATACTGGTTCTGCGCTACTATAGATTTACTAACGGTTAGTAGATACTTCACTTACGGTAACTGAAGTTTTACTTATGGTTAATATATTATTTTATAACTTTCAGTAGGTGAGAAAACTTATGGTAAGTAGAAGGTTCACTTGTCTCATATTTAAATGAAGTTTCTACTTGGGGCTAATGAATTCTTAGTTAGGATTAGTGTGTTTTCGCGAAATTACTTGTGTTTATTTTGATAGGATTTTTTTACATGCATAAATTTCAACTGTGTGCGTATGAAAACTTTTGTATTTGATAAGTTTTTAATGCTGATTTTTGTTTTGTAAACTTTACGTTTGGGTCCGCCGTTGTTGGAGAAGTCAAACTTATTCGATAACTTTCTTGAAGCTACATAATTCCACTGCTTCTGTAAAATGTGGCAAAACTCCAAGGTTTAAAATCTTTGAGTTACGACGGAAAAATAAATTTCTTCTGTAATCTGAATCAGTATATGTTTAAATTAAATTTGACTGAAATGGAGATTGATGCCAAATCAATAACAAAATTTTTACCTTTCTAGCCACCATCGGAAAAGCCAAGTTGTGCTCAAAACCTATTGAGACCATTGGGCTCAACGTGGCTTTCCCTAGGGAACAGAGCAAATGGAGCACAAGCTTTAAGATTTCCTAAATTGAATTGACTCTGCCTTTACTTGGTGGAACTCCATAAACAATACGGAAAATTAAACAACTGAAGAAAATAAAAATTAACAATATTTGGTTATATTTGGAATTTAGTAAACAGCTGTTTAATTTTCTAAATGTTGTTTGTTTCCTACGAAGCTCTGGAAGAGCCACGTAAAAACATAATTTTAAATTGTCGACTTGGAATTATACTAATTCCTAATTGTCAATTCAGAATCATACTAATTTCGACTTTTTAACTCGGAATAATATAAATCTTGAGTCACATAAGAATTATAATATTTCCCACTAGAGTATAATTCCGAGTTGATAACTCAAAATTATATTAAATTTATTTTTTTTTACTTGGCTTTCCATGCAATGCTTAATAGTTTTAATTGTTTGTGATCTCGGAAAAATTATGCGACCCATTTTGGGGTGTACAGTCATCTACTGAGGGTGGCAGTTATTGTTCATACTGCATTGTTCGTCGCCCGCCGTGCTGTCGAGTTCTTTGATGGACAGCAAAAAAAAAAAGTGCCCTCCTAGGCATGATGGTGCGGATCGGGTCGGGATACAGTGGATATTGCTATCTCCTAGAAAGGGCTTATTGTTGTGTGGCCCTACTGGAAGATGGGAATACAATGACTGTGGCGTCGGCCTCCACGTGGCACACCTGGATGTGGCGGTACCATAGTTTGTCTCCTTGTGACATCTGTGGTAACACCTAACCAAAGACGCCTCACAAGTGTTATTGGGGATTCAGTGACTTTCACGTTGGTTTGAGGGTTATTGTGAGACCTCCAATGGTGCTTGAATGGCAAACAAATAAGGCGTCAAGTGGAATAACTTGATGCCGTATTTTGAAGCCTATATCATATTTTTATGATCTGCAGGATTTTGATCTCTAGGATGGTATGTGCTCCAATTACCATTCTGAATAACTTAGTAGATATCGTGAGCACAAAATTTCTATTGCTTAGGTACAGGAAGCAGTGAAAGGGTGCTGCCCGCCACTTATGCAATTTAACATCTGACACCTAGTCATCTACTTTATGCGTTATTAAATTAGTCATCTGTACTTTATGTTATACAATAACTAAAACAGGTAGATAGCTATTATATTTTCCAAACATTTTATTTTTAACTACCATTGGATAAATGTTCTCGGCTGTTTCATAATAGGTTTGTGTGTAAACAAAAGATCAAAAGTTCTTGGGTGGAAAAAAGCGAAAATTCAAACTCGGATGAGCATCCCACAAGAAACACACAAAGGACCAAAGCGAAAACAGAAATGATAAACGATATTTTGCCCTGAGTAACCAGCGTGGGCTCATCAGTGATTTCACCGATCACCCTCTCCAAACATCATTAAACATCATCATACACTTTGATTTCCAACTTTGAATCACTCACAAATAGGTACCGTTTCGCACTGGTATTTATCTAAGTCACCTGATACGGGTTCGTCCTGTGTTAACATGTCCAATAGGGTTATGCTAAACAAAAAAGGATGAAGTTAAAAAACCTCCAAATCAGTTACTTTAACCGAAAAAATTCCGAAAACAAAAGATCAAAAGATCTGGGGTGGAAAAAACATAAATTCAAACTTGGCTGAGCATCCCACAAGGAACACACAAAGGACTAAAAAGTTAATAAGTTATATAGGTCCCTGCTTCAACCGAAAAGAATATAAGTAGTATCAAAACATCTTGGGGGAAAAAACGAAAATTCAAACTTGGATTTCCACCCAAGATCTTTTGATCTTTTTTTTTCGGAAGTAACTGATTTGCAGGTTTTATAACTTCTTTTTTTTTAGGTTTGTGTGTGTTGCAATCCTATAGCGTCAAATGGTTTTAAAATTATCATTAAAATGCTTTTTCCTACGAGCGTACGGCAAAACGCTTTCCTCCCACTCATTTCCGTGCGGAAAGTGCCACTTTTCCGCACGCCGTGCGCGAAAAAAAATTTTCGCGCACGCTCTTGAGCACAAAAAATTTTTCACGTACGCTGTTGAGCCAAAAAAAAATTTTCACGCACGCTGTTGAGCACGCTTGTTGTTGAGCACGCTGTTGCTCAGTAATGAATCAGGAAGACTTGAAGTCGACGATGGCATTAAGCAACATGAGCAATAGTACTTTCAATGTTACCGTGATTAATAATTACCATAAAAATTAAATTTTTAAGCTTGTTAAAGTTTAGTTCTGAATAAAACATGAAATTCGTAGTTTTGACTATTTTTCATTTTTAGTCTATTAGGTTATAATGACAAAATATTTTGATATTCCGCACGCTCGTAGGATAAATGTGGTACCTAACGCGTGCGGAAAGTATTTTCCGTACTTACGGCTTGCCCGAACTCCGCTGGCGCGTCGTTCGTGCAAACGCCGGTGCGCGCGGAAAAGGATAACTTTCCGCACTTGTTAGGTAAATAACTATTGCTGTCTAAATCTTGGGGTGATTTTTTTTTAAATTTTGGAATACAAGAATTATTTGCAAAATTTGAATGAGAAATTAAAAAAAAAAATTGAAAAGTGCTAGATACGTCGGATCCATTTATACAACGGGTATACCAAGATGAGTAACCTATTAGAATATTTTGGAAACTATACAATGGAAACTTTTCAAACTTTCTATTCTAACATAAGTCCATGTATTCTATCTTTATGAAACACTCCCATATTTGTAGTGTTGCCATTTGCAGGAAAAGTTGGCAACAACTTTCTTATTTTAAATTGAACACCCTGAATATTTTTGCGTTTTTGGATTTCTCAAATTATTTTAGGTATGTTTTATGTAATGTCATATGCCTCTGTTCAACTGTTTTTAAAATATTGACAGGTGAAAATTGACATTTTTTAACTTTGACAGCCCGTAACATCGAAACGGTTAATGATAGAGCAAAATGGTTTTTACATTCCTATCTTCGTTTTACACAAGTTTTTCACAAACTAAGAAAGTTGTTGCCAAGTTTTCCTGCAAATGGCAACACTGCAAATATGAAAGTATTTTATAAAGATAGTTTTCATGGACTTATGTTAGAATAGAAAGTTTGAAAAGTTTCCATTGTATAGTTTCCAAAATATTCTAATAGGTTACTCACCTTGGAACACCCGGTATATTTATTGAATGCATGCATATAGTTTGCTAAGCACCACGTAGATACCGTTAAACGTGCATCAATCCATTAAATAGAACACCAAATAAACCAAATGATGGATCTACTTCGGACGACTTAAAGCAAGAAGTCAAATCAACGAGCCATTTAAAAAGCTCATTAGAGAATTTACATGGAATATGATGGTGTATTATTTACCATGTTAATTAAATAAATATTTATTCGATTCATCAAAAACCACATCACCTGGCGCTGCCGGCACTTATACAGTCACATTGAAAGACCCGTCAGTTTAACCGCTAACTAGACTGCCACACAATATTTTTTTTAATTTCGTGTTGTGCGTCAAGTTTGCCACCACTATCGGCCACCACGGTATAAGAACCTTTTGCTATATAAAAATTGCTAAGAGAACCAATCAAGTTTGACGATACCTATTATTTTGCAAAGAAAGTTTACAGGGGCTTCTTGGGAATTTTTTAACACAGTTTGGAAAAACCCTCGGATGCGTCGATTTTGTTTGCAAGAGGACATTTCTTAACGACTTTAATTTAGCCGTAGCGGGAATTCCTGCCGAGGGGTAAAACCATATAACTATGAGATAATCTAATGGCCCAACTGTCACAAAATATGTAACTATTAGTACGTTTTCACATTGTACTCAATACGTATTGAAAAGATTGTCTTCTTTTTGTTTCATATAGAGCATGTTCTCTGTTCTGGCAAAGAGCATGATATACGAAAGCACAAGATGCTTGATTTTCGATACGTATTGAGTACGATACTAAATAATAAATTTTTAAAACAAAGAAAATAATGTACAAATCAGGGTTGGCCCTGGGCGAGGTCAAAGGTGAAAAATCTACTGCGTATGCCTGACGAAGTCTATACTCTCATGGTTATATATGGGTAAAACTTAGGCAACCCTGAAATTTAAATGGGGAACATTTTTTGGAAAGAATTTACAGTCCTGATATTTTTTGGAGAATTTATCGATTAGTGTTTGAGATATTCGCGTTCAAAATCCCCATAATTTATTATCCATCCATAGTATGGAGGCTATTGGGATCGTAAAAAAAACGTTTTTTTATTTCCACTAAAAATAAGTAATTTGGGTCAATCTGTCTGTCTGTCTAAACCAATTCGTATCAAATTTGGCACAAATTCTTTCCAACAAAAAAATTTGGAAAATACATTTATCTATCTTAATGTGAAAACCGCGTGTTGCTACCTGCTATAGCAAGAGGATAGGAGTAGGAATTAAACTATAATTTTTTTAATAAATTTTATGTACCTGATGGTGCCATTTTTTTATTTTTCTCGAAAACGTCGCTCATCGAAACTTATCCCTAAAATTTAAATAGGGAACTTGAGGCATTTGGCATGTTTTCAAAAAAAAAAATAATCACCTTTTCCTACTAGTGGGCGTAGAAGTGCACCTTGCGTAAAAACCGTCTATAGACAACATTATATTTTCAGTTTTAGGTATTAAAATAGCAAAAAATTGTTTGGAATAAAAAAAAATCGAATTGAACCTAAAAAAAATCGGTAAAAAAAGCGTGCATAAAAGTATTTTTTACGCACGCCTTGCGAAAAAAATTCTTTTTCGCACGCCGGGTAAAGTACTTCAAAGGGGGGCGCGCGCCCCCCCCCCAAAGGTTTAGAATCGAGATATTCGATTACATTACATATTTTTATCGAAGAAGATGTGGCGGCTTATTCACATCTATTTTATATTGGACCATAATTTAGTAACACATTTTTATGTTTTTTGGATACAAAAACGAATATCTGATGACTTTTGAATAGATTTCTACGGTCACCGAAACACCTAGCCGAATATTTGTATCAGCTCTTGGAATATTAGTGCCACCATTTCCTTGCACTTTGAACTTTGATTGGTGCGTCCCCGACGTTAGGCGCGCGCGCCTGCATTGCTCTTTTAACTCAGTTTAGAACAGAGTGCTTAGAATGACGTGTTGTTTTTTATTCTGCAATATGAATAAAAAAGGGCCAAGTAAAATATATAATAAGAAATTAAAAGAAAGGTTCTTTGTCTATCCAACTGAAGCTGTGGTTGAAAATACAATTCAACAAGTTGATGTCGCTTTAAGTACAAATTCAAGACCTTCGCCAAGTCAAAATGTAGACATGATGGAAATTCCGTAGAAAGTTGTCTCGGCAGTATCCAAGAAATCGTCGTAACTGTCTTCAACTTTTCTTATAAACGAACCTATGTACCTATTAGCATTGGATTGAGAGGGACAACTCCATTTTACAATTTGCTACTGTCCTGTTAGGTATAGTAAGGGCTTTAAGGGATATTTTTAAATGGGATGACAATTTGTCCTACAGTAAAGCAAACATTTTGTTAAAAGTAATTGGTGACTGCGATTTTATTTTTGCAGTGTTTTATCGGTCTGATATATTTAGCTTAACTCTGCTATTAGCTAAGTATAGATATCAAAAAAGGGCCGACGTTGATTCATTCATTACAGACCTTAACGTAGATTTAATATTTCCCCGCCTTTGCGGACGATAAACACAAAGACTAACTTTTTCTGTCTTTGCCAATCTTTCACCTAACGATTATTGGAAAATAATTGTTCATATTCCCATTTTAGATATAATTCTTGCAGATTTAAAGGACCGGTTTACTTATCAGAATTTGTTATCCTCAGAAGCGTATCAGATTTTTCTGAGGCCCTCCCGCAAAATTTTTTAGGGTGCCCCAATGTTCTAATCGATATTTTTTTTTCGACAACAAGAAAGTTAATGCATTAATGCGGAGGCCAGAAAACCAGCAAACTAATGGATCTCATGTACCCTCCCTATATTAGTATTCAAAATGTACGCAATTTTAAAGGAGCCAAAAGGTATTTGTGCGCGTATTTGTTTTTATGTATTATATTTTTTCTTTTTTGCTTTTTTTAAGGCCCCCAATATGCCGTGGGCCCCCCGTTTTGTGGGGAAGTTTGACACGCCCCTGGTTATCCTTTAATCTTAATGCACTGATTTCTTATACCCTTAAAAAACTTTGATCAGAAATAATTTTGGAGTTTGGTGAACTCTGCTCGGAAATTGGATAAATACAATTATACAAACAAAGAAAAAAGTGTGATGAAAATTATTTCTTGATAGTTCCCCAACTTTTAAAATTTTATACAGCACGCTTACTATTTCAGTAGCAACAGCCGAAAAAAGCTTTTCAAGCTTACGGTTTCAAAAAAAGCTACTTAAGATCTTACCATGGCAGAAGATCGCTTAAATGGATTAGCTCTAAACCTAATTAGATATTCATAAAAATATTGAAATAAACCTTGAATGAGAATATTAATAACAAAAAAAGAAGGTTGGATGTTACAATTAAGCTTTCAAGTGCTTAATTTTTAGTTGAGAATTTGATTTTTTTGTAAAAATATCAATAAACCTATATCCTTTTCATTTTTTCGTACTTTAATTTAATCCAGCACGACGCATCGCGCCTAGCCAGTACCCCAGTCACCGAGCTTAAATTCATGAATACAGGCCCCGCTCTAGGGCCGGACGAACCGGGCATTTGTCCGGGGTGGCAAATCTAAGGGGCGGCATTTTGGCTGTGAATGTGACAAAATATTGATAAGTTAAATAGTTTCTAATTAATCATCCATTTTTTTGACGAAAATTAAAACGCTCTTTATATTTCGTATTTAGGAATTTCAATTATATATAACAGTAAAGTATACAAAAGTTGTGGTAATACTGATAATCCATAATTAAAAAAAAATAATGACAGTTTAATTAAATAAGAAAAAGATAGGTAGGTACAATATTTTGTGCATTTTGTTTGAAGCAAGAGTATTTAAGAATAACATGCATTAATTGGTTTATTACCTTGAATTATATAAATCGGTTAAGCCGTTTTTGCGAAATCGTTTATACAGACGCACACACACATACAGACGGACATACAACTTTTTTGTTATTGTTGATTTAGACTTATTTTGACCCAATTACACATTTTTCATAAAATTGGCAAAAGTTATTTTTTTGGTGAAACCAATACCTCTGGTCTGAAAAGGTAAAAACTGGTTTTGGGTAAGTTAAGATTATTTCTTTCGTAAGTAATTTAATTTTTTTCCAAGGACCTAGGTACTTATTTTTTTTAATGTGCAGGGTGTCGAAAATTTTATGGTTTTGGGGGGTTAAGGGTATTTCTAGAAGAGATAGAAAAAACCGACCCCCATTTGTGGGGCCTAAATTTTAAGTGAAGTTTACAGATGTCATCGTTATTTCAATGTGAGGACCGTGTAGGGGTGTTTTTGAAAAGTCTGTATTTTGTGACATGGTCCATAACTTCTTTATTGTAAAAATTTTGACATTGTGGTGAACCTTTTTAATAGACTTTTTAATGAGTCTAGCCGTTTAATTAGTTTCTTTCTGTTTCGAAGATATAACACAAATTATTTTTTTTTTCTTATATCTTATTTAACTCGAAAATGGTTGAGGAAGTGTGGATATGATGGCCCCCTTCTTTTCTTTAGCATTTTTTTATGGGTAATATAAGTAATATCAATACAAAATTTAGCGTATAGCTAGTTTTCAGAAAAACGCTTCATATTGAACAAAATCGGTCTTTATTATTTTTTTGTCAATTTGGCAATGGCATACCATATAAAAATAGCAATCTAATGAAAGAATCATATGTCATTCTGGAATAAAACCTAAAAACTATTAACCCTAAATACAACTAATACTTAAAACAAGCTAATCTAATATTATATTACTTTTTTTAGTCCATATAATATATTATTGAGAGCTTAGGGTGCCATCATATCAAAATAACACAATCGTATATGAAGCTTAATTTAACGATTCTAACATCAAATTTAAAAAAAAATCATAACGTGTAGGCCTATTCCAATGCTACTAGCTAAGCCTAAAATATTTTGGAAGTAACTAAGCATAAAAAATATTAATGAAAAACAAAAAGGCAGTAACTAAAAACAATAAAAATGTTTCCCGACCACTGTAAACTAAAGATTTACCTGAGTGCTTCATAGTAGATCATAGGTGGCGCGAACTATGCTAGAAAATTTTTAAATGGGCCGTAAATTGTTGATCGAGTAGATTTAAAAGATATAATAGAAAAAAATTGCAGAATTAAAAGTTCGAAAGAAAAGTTTCTTGTAACTTTAGGGTACCTAGGTAGTTGATGTTATTATTGTTCTTAGTTTGCTAGCTTAGTTTGTGCATTTACACGTTAATTATATTACGTTTTTTTTAACATACCTTTTTTTTTAATTAAAAACCAAATGATTTTTATTATAAAATAATGTAAACTTTCGTGACGTAGTAGGCAGTATCTCCAGTTCACACACGGAAGTTCCCGGGTTCGATTCTCGGTCACGGCGAAAAAAAAAGTGGTCACTGGTAGTTGATCCTGATTGGATGGAGAATCCCAGTATAAAAAAAATATATGAAAAAATATGCATGTATGATCTAAGGGGCGGCATTTTGTCATTTTGTCCGGGGCGGCGTATCGGCTAGAGCGGGCCCTGATAAATATGTATGTAACCTTTTGAAAATTGATAATTGTTTTTAAAAAAAATGTTGTCATTTGGCCTGTAAATAATTATTTTTTCTATACTTACGATATGTATAGATTTGACTTTCGGGGGAAGGGGAATCTAGTTGAAACCCATGCGCCCCCCTCCCCTCCCCAAGACCAAATCCTAAAGCCGCCACTGCACTTTACCGCACTCTTATGGGTGCGGCAAAGTAACTACGTTTATTTCATAAAACTAGTATACATTTTTTTTTGGAATTTTTCAAAATCAAAGATAAAACCTTGTACATAACACATGCGTAAGTTGCCGGCTTGACTGAATCGCTTCGTGTCGGTATTACTTTCCGCACTTGTTAGGTAAGTAACTAATACGGTGTTGATATTTTCTGGAGAGTTTGTCTATACCAAGAACGTCAAAAAGTATCGCCTTTGCAAAAATATATACGTTTTCCAGGATTTTTTAAAAATGCTTTAAGACGTACCCAATAAAAAGCGGACCTTTTTTTTTATTTAAACAACTGTTTTGAATAGAAAATAGAAAATTTACTTAAAAAAATTCGCAACAAGATTAAGTCACAGGCGCAAAAGTACTACTTTACGCCCTAGGTACAAAAATAAATATTGCAAAGCGTCATTTTAGTTTAGAAGGTGCCACATGTTTCTTTTTATATTATTATGAGTTTCCTATTTATGTGACCGAAAAACTAAAAATATCTAGAGCGGCAATCAAATAGAACAGACTTGATTTCCATTTTGTTTTGTGCTTTTACCGTATAATCGAAACCACAAAATGTGATAACCGATCTGTCATATAGCTGTGACGGCCCGATTATTGTGGTTGACTTTTTCACAACAATATATTGGGTAATGCCGCAGTCACCGACGACGCTGGGTGGTGTCAGCCCTAAGGCCCTTTTATCCCCTATTTTTGGCTCATTATGTGGTAGTATAAATGTAAAATATGCCTAAATACCTTTTGGGCCGGCCGGCTGTTTGGATAATGGATGTCACCGCTTATGACATGCGTTAAACTGTTTGTAGACTCGCTAGTTTTCAACATCGCAAAACTGACAAGGGTTGTTTTGATATTTAGATGTGCTGCTATTTATGAAAAGAATGCTTCAGCTTTTAGATGAAAAGGTGGACGTTATCTCTTGAATGTTAGAACTTTAAACTAATAACAGATTTAACATTTTTAAAAATACTGTATAATTTCATAAAATTTAAGCATTGTTTTGTAAGGCCGGTATTACACTATAAAATTTATTTGTCAAAGATCTTTTGTAAAAGATGTTTGATGAAACTTTTTACAGTGTAACATAACATATTTTATAAAATAAAAGAAATATTTTATAATATATGGTATATTACACTGTAAAATGTTTAGCGAAACTTCAAGATAAAAAGAAAAAAATGACAAAAATTTGGAGGTCCAAGAAAAAATTGAGCCAAGAGACTTCATAATTTTTTTTTCCAAAATAATGTTAATGCAAACTTTCATTTAATGAAACGTTCGGGGAACGTCCTGTTTGGTCGCAGTACGTTGCGGGAATATTCCGGGAATTAGCGATTTGTAAAAAAAAATGTCTCCAGAACGAAAAGAAACACAATGAATTGCGAAAACGTCCCTGGAACTAGCGATGTTACCAAAAAAAAAATATTCCGGGGACGTCCGTCTCCTTGGACATATAGGATGTTGCGATCGGAACGTTCCCTTAACCGGTGCTGGAAACGTTCCTAGAATGTACTATTTGGGTGACTAATGGATATTTGGTGGATATACAGTGCATAAATTGGGTGTATCGTTGTGCCCGACCTACGAGATTCCGATCAGAACACTCCCTAAACCGCTTCTAGGATCGTTCCTAGAACGTACTATTTGGGTCCGGCGACGTTCCCGACGTACGGGACCTATACAGATAACGTCCCGAGAACAAAGTGTGTTGTTAAGGTTTCACCTTCTTACATCACCTAATCAATAAATTTTAAAAAGATCAAAATTTTAACTTTGTGCTGTCTCTATTTGTATGAATTGTGTAATTTTGTTTTATTATTTATTTAATACCTGTCAAGTAATACAAGGGAATAAGCATCCTATTCTAAAACTATACAAATACTGAAAGTTTTAGAATAGAATACTTTCAGTATTTGTATAGTTTTAGAATAGGATGCTTATTCCCTTGTATTTAGTTTTAGAATAGAATACTTTCAGTATTTGTATAGTTTTAGAATAGGATGCTTATTCCCTTGTATTACTTGACAGGTCCCCATTGCAAAATCTACTTAAAAAATGTTTAATAAAGCAAGACCGCCAAAATTAAATCTGTCTGAGGTACCACATCACTGTTTACTGCAACAACGACATTATGGTAGGTGCTGCAATGGGGCTTTTTACTTGAGGAAGAGCACAACTCACTTTTGTTAATAAAATGTCAAAAAAGTTTGTTTCCAGTTATCACCGACCTAGAAGGTCTGTGGGTAATAATCTTCTCAGCTTAAAAGGGATTTATTTAGGATGTTTGTTAATTTTTAGATATATTGAGTACCTTATAATTAAGAAAGTAGTTCATAAAGTTGAGATATTTTTTATGAAAAACATGTTGTTCTTCCAAATTTTACTGAAATTATTTAAATTCTATATTTTTTGACAGTTTTATTTTGAAACTGTTATCACCAAAAATTATGCCCTAGGTGACAGAATCACTCTAAGAAAAAAGAGGTTTTAAAGTTCTAATAATTAAAGAAGAAAAATAATGAAATATGAATTTAGAAAAATCAAGTTTTATAGGACCTCGACTTAAAGGTTGCAGCAATGAAGTTTTGTACACACTGGTTGCAGATTTGTGTATTTAATTTTCTATTTCTCTTCTTAAAATTTTTTTGTTTTTCAAAAAAATGTTTTTTTTATATTACAAAGAGAAAAAAAACCTAAAAGTTTTAGATTAAAATGTTTCAGGATCTCTAATTTTTTTTCTTTCATTCTCATTAATTTAAAATTTTAGGTAGGGTAGGCTTTTTATTATGACTGTGTCAAAAAGAGTTTTTCTTCGAAGTAACCACAAGTTACCAGGTAAACCAGTTGCTCATTTTCAATTTTTCTTCGTACAGTAATCCAAGTCATGACCTCACGAGTAACCAGACTATGTTACCAGCCTATGGGACATGGTTATTTAAAAAATGCAAGGTTCAAAGTGCAGTTTACCTATTGTTTTTTTTATAAATCTCATATTTTTCTATGATGATGTCATAACTATGCATGGTCACTGAAAGTAACCGTGACGTCATGACAAGTAACCAAAACAAGTTAGTATTGTCCTTGAGCAAAAAGCCTATATGTAATACAGTTAAATCATGTGGACAGTTTTAAAAACTTAAACAAAATGGCTTGAGATGGACCATTGTTTTTTATTAAGATCCTAATTGATGAGGTTACTAATTTAGGTGTATTTTCTGCTATTGAAAGACAATGTTTTTTGTGATATGCAATATCTAACTGACCAATGTGATTTATTTAGGCATGCCTATGTGCAATAGTTGTCTGCATTTGTTCTTTGTTTTATTAATGTATTTATTTGGTTTTCAGATAAATAAAACATCAACTTCACTTCTAATTGTATTTGTTTTTATTTTATGAGAATTATTAACTACAAACGCTAATCAACACTTAAGTATCGTTCATACAAGGCATAGTCATAGTTTTAGTTCTAATTTTAGTCATAACGCTATCTCTGTCACTGTTTTTTTTTCTTAACGAGACAGAGACAGAGATAGTGTTACGACTGAAATTAGAACAAAACTATGACTATGCCTTGTATGAACGATACTTTAAATAAAAAGGGAAACAAATAAAAAAAAAACTTAAAAGAAGCTTATGAAAGTGAAATAAATCTGAAGTCTGAAAGCTTTGTGAGCCGAAACCTTCTAAAGAACCCCCTGTTGTCCATAGTCTCAAAATAATTTGGTCTATCGTTCCATCGCTTTGGAAGTCATTCATTGATTATGTCTAACCCATCCAAATCGTCATGATACAATATATCTTCTATATTTAAAAAAACACAATTCAACAAATCAAACTAGAAATCAAAATAAACAGAAAACATAACCAACAAAATGCATATGACAGCGACTTAATTGCTCAATTAAGCTTTAATCGCCCAACATCGGCCGGGTTGGTAAACGGCCCGATTAACGCAAAAATTTTTGTTGGTGGATACCGAATTTACTCGCTAACCGCAATTAAAAGTTAATTGGAGAAAAAATGCGTTGGTGGATATGGGCATTAATGTTAAACTGTGAAAAAAATTAGAACTTTAATTCATGTAAAATAAATAATTGACTTTGATATATATTTCAAAGAGGAAAATTATGTAATTAACAAATTAAAGAAATCCTTATTCTTAATTCTTTTTTATTTATAGTATTTCTTCTGTACAATTTGGAAAATCTATCAATGACTATACTAAGAAGAAATTTATTTAATATTGGGAAAATATCAATAAAGGAATTTAAAAATGCTGAAAAAGCATTATCAGGTATTTTTTCCGCTTGGCTTTTTCTTGCCTTACAAGTTTCCTTCCAAATTCACTTTGAAATTTTTTTTCCAGTATTCTTAAATCATAGCTTTCAAAAAAAGACAAATATTTTTTTACCAAATATTTAACAGCTTCTTCCTCCAAAGCAAGTTTTTTGCTAGGAATTCATTTTTCTGGAACGCACAGACCAAAGTTAAGTAAATTTAGAGAGTCCTTTTCAAATCGAATATCAGTCAAGAAACTATCCAGAAGTGAAATATAAATTGAAACTTTCAAATAATCTTCTGCATTCGTAACTCCTGGATTTGCTCTGTTTGTCATGCGTTGATTAAGTCGAGAAAGGCGAAAATTGATCCCTATATCTTCATTTTTTTTTAAAACGTTTCTGCGCTTGGTTTCCGAAACTGCAATCATGTTTCTTAAGGCGCAATTACACAGACGAACATGCTCAAACAAAAGCTCGTGCAAAAGATCTAAAAATTTTTGCGTGAACATTTTTGTGAGCTTTTCTTTGAACATTTTGTTCGGGTAAATTTTTGAGCAAATTATTGCTATCTGTTTTGGAAATATATTTTTAAAGATGAGAATAAATAAAATGTCACATTAGTGATCAGTGATCTCAATTCTTTAAAGAAATGGAACACCAACTTTTATTTTAAATTTTTGTGAAAAAAAGTCGACGGCAAGCGAAACATTATTCTTGGCTATCAGTGTTGTCACATGGATTAGGGTTACTTATAATATTTTTTTCTTGGGATTTTTCCCGGATTTTTTTGCCCGGGGGTTTTTTTGGGATTCGGAAAACAACCCAGGAAAATTTTTCTTTTCCAAAAAAATTTTGCACTTTTAAGCGGTAATCCGCGCCTCACGACTATGAGGAGTAGTGGGGACGGGATTTTTTTTTTAACATATTTTTGTAGCTGTACTTTACCCTTAGCTTTGATTATTTTTTTTAATTACTCACACTAGATTTACCTAGTTAGTTTAAGGCCCCAAGGGTTGCTTAAAAAAGCAAAATGTTCATGGAAATGCTGAAGATAGATATTTACTGTCAATTTAATGTAATAATCAAGGTCGATTACTGACACTGAACAAACAATATGCAAAGGGCAACATTCCGATTCAAAAGTCTAGTCTATTACTGCTAAATTATATTTTTAGATAAGGGTCGGGATCGTTGGGTTGTAAAAGTGGGTAATAAACGGGTATTATTTAGACCGAACGTGCTTTTGTTCATATATTTGAGATTTAATAAAATGTATATAGGTTTTTTCATTTGACTTAATTATTATTGTATTGTGTTTTAAACTAGGAAGTCAAATAAAGAGTATTCTTTAAAACGTAAATTTTTATCATTACATATTACAGGCAACAGCAATAAATAAGTGCCAATTATTATTTTTTATGATTCTCGTTTTTTTTACAACCCCAAAAAAGTTACAAGTATACTGGCATATCCCCTATAAAAATTAGATCAATCGAAGTTGCTTATGAGGTAAAACGTGAATTTCGACATCCAATCGTTTTTCCGTCGGAAAGCACTTAATTAAAAATACCTTGTTTTAAAACTTAGTCTTTCTATTTTCAGTTAAGTTCAATGAATTCCCATAAAACTATAAAATTTAAATTTGTAAGAAATTTTTATTACCAACATTTCTTCAAACAAATTTTGCTTAAAAGTCTCTCCAAAATTTCCGTGAGTCTTTTTGTACGAGATTTTACTCGAACATTTCCTTGAGCATTTTGCTCAAGAGGCTCGTGTAAATGTTTGTCGGCATTTCCACATCAAAGGAAAGTTTGTCTGTGTAAATGCGCCTTTAGAGTCTCTGCTGTAAGTTTTGGATTTTGAAGCAGTCTACTAATGGGAGATGTCACTGCCATTACATCGGCTAAACAAAAAAGAGCCACTATAAAATTTGGCTCAAGCACAGCAGCAATTAAATTTTTTGATTTGTTGGAGCTTTGCATTTCATTCCAGTTCGATAGAGATAAAAATCGAATTACAGCATCATGACGTGCTACCCATCGAGTTTCGCGTAAACTTTCTAATTGTCCACCCAATATCTGTCCACCATGGATGCTTTTTAAAATAAAATTTCTGTTTAATGACGTAAAAAATTACTATTAGTCGCACGCCGAAAAACGGTTTAGCTTTTATTTGGGTGAGGTAAACTTCCCGACACATAAAACGCATACAGCAGAAGTTAGGCATATGTCTATATATTCAAAAATTTGCTTGCGTATTGTTACTGACTTTTGTTTGGAGACTGAAAGCATTTTTACCAATTTTATTTACTGGTTCTATAGTTTTAAGGTTACTGTTACGAAATATAAAAAAAAGACAAAACACTTTTTTTAACACAATATTTTTATTATAAATAAGGCAATTCAATCAAATTTTGCCGGAACTAGAAGAAGGTTGGCCACTTCGTCAAATAGCCGATCAAAATGGACGAAAAGGGTCCGCTGTAGTGAGACTTTAAGGAAAATATGATGAAGGAAGAGCTGGAAGGCTTTGGGTTAAGAAAGGTCAATACAAATCAACAGGATCAGTGTTATAAGAAACAAAATATTAAAAAACAAATAGAAATAAAAAAAACCTATCGATAAACAAAAATCAAAAGTATTAAAGGTAATCTGGCTGGTTTTTTTTCTTCATTTCATCTTTTTAGCTGCAACACGACATCTCAGCTTCGAATTCTTTATCCGTCAAATTTAAGTGCAGTTCTTAACGTACCAGGAAAATGAACTGTTAATTTTGCTTCTCTGGCCGTGAAAAATGGTTGTTCTTCCAGGCAATTAGTGACTTGCTGACCTGTTGGGATGTGCTGACTTTGGTCAAGCCAGTTCCTTCCTTTCGTCGTACGGTTCCTTTTTCTTGTATTTTCTTTTTAGTCTTACTATAGTACTGATTTTCTGTCGTTTCTGAAGAATCGCGACCTTTGTGACAGAAAAGGTTGCTAAATCGTAAAGGATATATTACATATAAAATCGGCGTATGTGTTTTATGTGTCGCGAAGTGTATATAGGAAACTACATACCTATAACTTGTGTATCCGGAACAAAGATGGCGGTTATTATATTTTTTATTTTATTTTTATATTGTATTTTTTTTTTTTTTAATGACTTACTTACGGTCTTATGTCTATATGCACCATTTTACACTCTAATTAGGGTTAGCTAATTGGAATTAACTTGCTAATTACGGTTAAACAATCATACCTATGCCCCAATGTTTTTTTTTATCAATAATTACCTAACCAGGGTTAAGTAATTGAAATTAAGAAAAAGAGCTTTGAACGCACCGTTTTTTTTTTGTGTTTTCCATTTAACCATTGGTGACATCGACTGGTGACAGAATTTTTTGGCGTTTATATTTTATTTTCCTTATTGAAATTTTTTTATAAAGTGCAGTATTTGCGAAGAGAAAAGATCATTATTAGGCCATAAAAATCTTCAAAGAGAATCAGGAAATTCATACATATCCCGGTGCAACTAATGTCGGATCTTCTATCAGACGCATATAAACCTTATTTATCTCGTATTTCTTGGAGTTTTAGGTTAGTCTCAAGTAATAAATAAATAAAGTGTACTCAGAATGAAACAAAGTCGAGTACAGTTGACCCCAAAACAAAGTAAAAAAACCAACATCTTACAGATTTGTTCACAAATTTAAACCTACTTTTTTATTTGGTGTTCTACCACTAGTTGCAATTTGCGTTTTAAAATACCAAATAAATTTTCTTATTTAATAAAAGTTTTCCCAGTTACTTTATTTAAAGTTTTTAAAAAAGTAAATAAGACATCTATTCTGTTGGATCAACTCCTGCTGCTTGAGCCACTATAGGTACTATTTCTGTTTTCGTTGCAAAGTTCAGTATGTTAGCCCATTTTATTGAGTAGCTCCTCGTCTATGGTGTGCGAGTCCCATATTAGCTGCCTCAACCTGCCATATACCAGGCTGGGCATAGACCTTTGATATGTGCCAAGTATTTATTTGATTATTATATTTTTAAATTTTTTCTTCATAAACCACAATCGAAAAACTTCAAAAATGTCAAAAAGGATCAAACATGACATCACAAAGATAACCTCACTTGTTAGCTAACCTCGATTATCTTGCCCTAAATTCTAGTTCATCGGGCAATTAAAGTTAATTGCTGGTTAGGTAAAAAAAATGCTTAGTGCATAACAAAAATGTTAGCTAACCGCGGCTAAAGTGTTAATCAGAGAAAATGTATGATGTTGCATTAGCACTAATTGACGCAAAAATGTGAATTATTTTTTTTATATTTTCAAGACAATAAATATGTATTAAACGTAAATTAATCCTGTATAATTTTAGTAACTAACCAAAAATAAGTCCCGTTAAATTGACATGTTACTCATTTTTAAGAAAAGAAAAATCTTGTTTTTAGAAAGATATATGAAAAGTACCTTAGTACCTAACCTTATTTATTTTGATGTTTTAAATAGAACGTCATTGAAACTTCAAGTTATGAAGGTTGTTGGCTTAAGAGTGTTCGCGTTTAATATTTTTAATATTTTCTGATATTTATGATGACATTTTCATTGTTCGCAAGTAAAGTAAAGTGCACTAAATCGCATGTTATGGTCATTACACGCTCAGATAAATTAAGATACTCGCCTGCGGCTCGCGTCTCAAACTTAATCTTCGCGTTTAATATGAACATCATAAGCACAAGCGTTTATTAAACAATGACACTTGTGAAGAAATTTTAAATAATACCAAAAAAATATTTAAAGCAACTGGATACTAAATTTTGTAAATTTGTGCTACAGAAAAGAAGATTATGTGAAATGATTTTAAAAAAAATCATAACCTAACAAAATATTGAACACAGCAAAAGGTTAACTGTGATGTGAGACATTGAAAAATCGTTAAATCAAAAAAGGATTTTGCAGAAATAATAGAATAGTGAGTATTTCCTCAAAAAAGGTTCAATCGTAGACTCGATTTTCTACCACTTATTGTACCATGGTGCTCTTCAGCACTGTGCTACCTGATGGAATTGGAAATAAAAGATAAATCGGAATTAGGGTGCTTATGTCGATTCTGCAAACTGACGGTTATCTTTTGCATCTATCCTTGTTTCATGATTCCTTCTTCAGGTGTGTTTATCATTATTTACTTACTGATGAGCACCCACTGGTACGAAACTCGGGTCTGCGGTTACCACCACATTTTTGAGGATTTGCTCGCTATTCTGATGTTTTTGCAAAACGAACTTCCGCTATTTTTTGAAAAAAAAACAAAATTTAGTAAAGTATCAAGCCGGGTTAAGAAGAATATTATCCACAGATATTGCTATATGTTATATTTATGTCTTTGAAAAATGTGTTTTTTTTTAATAACGCTCATGGTACCGTGCTAAAAAAATACACGGAATACGGTTGTACCTCAAGTATAAAAAGATTCTTGCCTTCCTAATTTCACTTCATTTTAAAAACAAATCAATATCGGCACAAAACATTTATTTCATAAAATATTTAACTAAAAATTCTATAAAATAATGATAATTATGTAAAAAACGACAAATCGTAAAAATATAAAAAATTCAGGTCTTTATCTCAATCAATTAATTCGACAAAGCAGAAAATAAAAACCTTACGAAATGATACTTTTCTCCAGCCATTTCATAAACACAATGCAAGATAAAAGAATATTTTCACTTGATTTGATATAGAAAATAACTTGTGTTGATACATTTTTTCATAAAAAAGGGGTTTTAGGACTTTTCTAAAAATAGGGCATTGTAGTAAAAGTAGGTACTGACAGAGTAATAGCACGCGCAAATATTCTTTTGTTAATTTTAAAGCAGCAAATTTATTCTTTTTAAGAGTTAAATAAGCATATTTTTTAACATCTGTTTAAGTGGTTGCCAAAATTAACTCCAATTTGAAAACTTATATGTTCACTAATAACCATCAAAACTGTCGTAGTGCGTGTCAAAGTAACAAAAGTAGATTCACGAAATAATAATTTTGGATGTTTTGTGCGCCTTTAAGGCAACATTGCATTGTTTTCGTATTTAGAGCATAATACAAATTACCATGTTTGAGTGCCTCCATTGAAATTAAGCAGCTTTTACTTTATTGTCCATTGTGAGAAGGTAGTAGAATTACACGTTAATTTTCAACAAAAAATTTCAAGTTTGGTAATTTTCTTAAATAGGCATGGTTGTTTTGTTACCATACGTTAAACATATGTGTACTTAATGAATTGTTTGGGATGTTTTAGAGATATAAAGTAGTATTTAAAAATCATCACTTATCCTCATCCGTATCGAAATGCGCACGAGCAAAAACGATACGTCTGCTTCGATAACCCAGCAAACATCGATCTGCTGGTACTTAACTAAAATTATACTTTAACTATTGAAAACTGCTGGCACCGGCAGTAATGTGCATTTTTTAAATTATTATTATATGGTATAGTTTGCACTTTGTTTTCAATAAAGCAAAAAACTCTACTTTATTTTTAAAAAATTCTTAGTGCAGCCAGATTTAATCGCAAAAAATATTCTCTAAACATATCCAAACAAGTGATTTAAAATTATTTTAGCATAAGTAAGATATAAATAAACATTTAGATGTAAAAATAAATTATGAAAATATATGTACAAAAAAAATGCTAATAATCAAGCATAATATTAGTAGTTGCAAACATGTACAACTTAAATGAAAATCAGCAAGTATTGTCCACAACAATTGCATCTTGTTAGAAAATAGTTAGTTTGTATGTATTGTGAGTAGATGGCGCTAGTTTTAATATTTTTTCTCAATAGAAGATACTATTATTATATATATTTATATAGGCATCGACAAGTTATTAAAGGAACATAATGATCTAGGAACCATTATTAATTATCTTCTGACTATGCGACATTCCGACATTCTACTTAGTACTTATTTTTTTTTCCGACATTCTACTTAGTACTTATACGTTATGTTTTAACCATTATTAAAGAAATACAAAGAAAATATTAAAGTAAAAGTACAGCTTTCTTTGTACTAAAAATATACCTGCTGGCCTGATGCTGGTCGTTGTTCCAAATCAATACTAACTAAGTACTTCTACTTAGTACTTTGCCGTTATTGACAGCTTGGAAAGCTAGTACTTAAAAAGTACTATTTTTTTAATTCGTGTTTGCTGGGAAGTTATGTAAAACTTATCGATCGGTTACACGCATATAACTATTTATATAAAGGCCCAGGATGCAATTAAACCGTAGCGGCAACGGTCAAAATCCATTTTAAAATCTAGATTGCCATGACATGGCCAATAAAGGCTCGATCCTAGCCAGCGCGACAAGCTGACGCATGTGCATTGGAGCCCGTCG
This sequence comes from Oxystoma pomonae, assembly GCA_963921995.1. Taxonomy (NCBI): domain Eukaryota; kingdom Metazoa; phylum Arthropoda; class Insecta; order Coleoptera; family Brentidae; genus Oxystoma; species Oxystoma pomonae. The sequence continues at coordinate 69,329,287 of OY998166.1, read as the reverse complement.
ATAATCCATTTTCTCAGAGATTTTCGCTACGCTTTTTATCATAGGGAAATAAACAGGCTGGGCCTTTATAGTATCTCATAGCAGTGGCGGCTCGCCCGATGACGCAGGTGAAGCGCTGCTTCACCTCTTATTTTTTGCATTCTGACTAAATAATTTTCATTTAAATATTTCTAAAAAAGTTAAACCTTCCGCTTCCATAAAATAACGTTTCCAAATTTTGTAGATATTGTATCTTTTATTCGATCATCAGAATCGAGCGGAACCAATGCGTTTCCGAGATGCAAAAATTGTCCACGAGCCAAAATAAACGGCAAGGCACTCTGCGAAGCAGCTTCCTCGTATCTTTCAGGCTGCGTTTAGTGTAAATTCCCGAAATAAATCGGTTGCCATGATGACGGCACGCGCGTCTCGTTTCCGCCGAGGTTTGGGCGTGTTTGCATGTGATGCAAACTTTTATGCTGGCTCTATTATGACTTTGCGACTGTAATATCGAGTGTCACGTGCCGGGTTATTACTATTTGTTTCCCTTCAGTTGCGGTATTCGTTTTAATTTTTTTTTTGACAATGTTTCCTGTGTATGATAGAGTTAGTGTTTTACTAGAAAAATCATTTTCGGGGTGGAATGAAGAGGACAAAAAAGACTTCTTAAACTCTGAAATGCCGCCCCTCTTATTCAACGTACACATACACAATACAAATCAAAAGTAAAGGTGGGGGGGGGAGGTTCGACGATGCTGCGTCACCTATTTGTAAAGTCACGAGCCGCCACTGTCTCATAGTTATATGGCTACACGTATCGCATCGCGATCTGTGACGTATCCAAACCAATTTACCTATTCTTTGGTCTTAAGACCCAAAGAAAAATATTTGGTCGGTTGAATAAAGTAGAGATACGTTATGTAAGCATTAAGGCTGTGCTTTATACCTTTTCTTGATAAGTCACTTATCTTTGTCCGATACGTATACGGCTAAGTGTTGAAATTAGACACTTAAAGTAAATATTTCAACACATCAGTATCGGTCGGCGTTTAAAGCAAAACCAAAAATCATCATATTTTTGACTTATTTATGACATGTTTTGAACGAGGCCCGCTTATTTGGCAGATGAGATAAAAAACCAGCTGATTGCAATCGTTGCGTACGTTCGTGAGTCCGTAACGTTACGTACATCTCTCCGTACGCAACGAATGGAATCAGCTCTTCCGTCATCGCATCCGTCAAAAATGCGAGCATCGTTCAAAACGTGGCATGAACAAGTCAAAAATGTAGTCAATTTTGGCTTTATTTTAAACGCGAAGTATACCGATACCGATGCGTTGAAATATTTACTTTAAGTATTTATTACGTTTACTTTTACGTGAAACGAGTACTATTATTTGAAAATTCATGGGCAGATATTTGAAATGTTAAACAACAGCAAACTAAATTATAACAAAAAAAATTTAATGTAAATATAGGGCCGACTAAAAAAAACGAAAACACATTTATAAATGGAATGTTAAAAGTTGGAAAAGGTTCTAAAGTTTATCTAAGAAAAGGAGAAGGTGACTTGTGATAGCGCCTCCGCCACCCCTAGTGAAAACGGAAGAAGAAATCCCGATAATAATAAAGGAGACGTAATAGAAGGCCAAGAAGTTTTTAGAACACCAATCTGCTTTATTTGGAAACTAAGAAAACCAGGGTCAAGCAAACATTAGTCAGCATGTATTTAATACCTATCAGACAAGCACCAAGACGAATGACTCTGACCAAACAAAAAGATGTACAAATTTTGGTCACTAAGAAGGACAGAAGTACCAAATTCTGTGTTAAATATAGGAAACTTAATGACGTGACAAATAAAACAGCTATCGTTTGCCTAGAATCAACGTCACTGTGACCATGCTAGTAGCATCATAAAAAAGATAAAGAGAAAACAGGCTTCTCAACTGGCAATGGATTCATTTGAAAGACTAATGAAAATTGTGTTCGAGACCTGAAATGAAAAACATACTAAGTGTAAAAAGAAAGGTTCGTGGCATATCGGATACACATTTTGCTTTTCAATTCATTACGACCAGGCCTTCAAGATCTAATGGATAGTCCAGAAACCTACAGGCCTGTTTCATCCTTGTTAGGAATCATCACGGTAACATAGGACTGTACCTATTTAAACAACTTTAGTCGTCAAACAACGCGGGATGTTGGATGGCTATATGCAGCACGCCGCCTATCGGAATAAAGCGAAAAGCAAAACGTTAAAGAATGCAAAAATCAATAAGAATGAAATTTGCGAGCAGGACAAAAGAAAAGAAACCTGCGAAACGGTACCGGTTACTGAAAGAAGACCGTTCAAAATACAACGTTCGCAGCAACTCCACCCCCAATTGGAGTTTATACTTAGTGTACTTGAACGACGTTAAGTTCTCTTTATTTCAACAGAAAGTTGAATTTTTTATTTTCTCCAGATGGAATACACGCCGATGGAACGAAAATCCAGGCTACACGAGATTTTCCCAACCATGAGACAAACATAAACTTAGAAGCTTCCTGCAGGGTGTATGCACATGTTATTGACGATTTGTATAAGGTTTTGCCAATATTACTGCTCCATTGCATAGACTCGGTGGAATTCCGGATGCGATCAAGCCGTCAGGAAATTAAAAGCATCACGTTGTTCCAGTTCGATATTAGGTTATCCTCAACAACAAGGATGATTTATTTTATACACGGACGCCAGCAATATTGATATAGGAGTGGTCCCGTCACAAATCCAGAATCCGGGAACTGTCAAAGCCAGAAATTATTGTGTCACCCAGAAAGGAATTCCTGGCAATCGTGATGTCCGTAGGCCATTTCCACAAATATTTATATGGACAAGAATTTCTAATAAGAAATGATCATGCAACACTCAAATGGCTTGTAGATATGAAAGAAGTAGCATTGTTGGAAAAAAAAGGACATAGAACCTCCGTGTCACTAAAGAAGATATAGCTGACAAAAGACTGACCGTCAAGGCGCTTTGGGCCCAATGACATTTTTTGAAAATGGAAAATGGTTTGTTAAAACGTGTGAGAAGTGCAGATGGAACTTCATTAACCAAACAGTTAGTAGTGCACAGAGCTAGAATCTAGAATAAAGTACACGGCAGAACCACTGGAGTGCATGTTTGAGTAAATAAGACAATGACTAAAATAATAAGTACAGTTCACTGGGTCAAGGAGTCAAAACCTGGTGCTGCCAATACTCTACATATGCAGTCAGTCAAGGACCTAAGACCACATCAAGAGGTCAAATACAGTATAATATTGTACTACCATTTGAAACTATATCCACTAATATTGCCGGACCATTTCCCAAGACTGAGAAATGGAATCAATACATTCTTGTCACCATGGATTATTCTAGTAAGCGGCCAGAAGTATTTGCTATACCAAATCAGGAAGCTGTAATAGTGGCCGAAGTTCTACTGAAAAACGTCTTCAGCAGGTTGGCATCCCACTAGAATTGCACACAGGCCAAGGATGAAACAGTCGTAACTTTTTCAGAGACTTTGTGTCCTTTTTGGAATAAATAAAACCAGAACAACTCTCTTATATCCACACTCAGAAGGTATGGATGAAAGATTTAACAAAATCATAGAAGAACAACTTTCCAAGGTCGTCCATGAACATCAAAAAGATTGGGACCATAACATTCGTTCATAATGGCATATAGATCGGCTGTCCAGAATACGACAGGAGTTATACCAGCCAATGTGTTATTCGACAGAGAACTAAGGTTACCATGTTCCATTATGTTTGGTTTACTTGAGATCCAAGCAGAGAAGTAGGAAATTATGTGGATAAGCTACGAAAAAAGCTGTTAGATATTCACGAGAGTCAAAGAAAAATTGAAATCGCTAGTGGTCGCATAAAGGCGAGATATGATTTGAAAGCAAATTTTCACAAAGATGACAATGTTAATACCACCCTGGAAGGGACCTTTCTAAGTTTTAGGGTCTGTTTTCCAAAAAATCTGCAAAGCCCGTTGCTGGAGTTTTATAGCCCCGATGCAGACCTTGGGACCAAATGAAGAAAGGCTCTTGCGTTCTTCTTGTAAATTTTACGTTATGTCTATACAAGATACATGATTTTTCAAATAGCTGGCCAGGCACTTAGGTCTATATATCTAAGCTGACTTATGCTATACTGATGAGAACAAAATAAGTTCTAAACACGTGTTTGTAGCTAGTCTTAAGGTTTTCTAAGTTTTAAGGTATGTTTTCGAGAACATCTTCGAAGTTCGGTATGTTGATGGAGTTTTATAGCCCCGATGCATATTCTTGGGTGATACCAGGTGGAGAAAGCTCCTTGAGTTTTCCTTGTAAACCTTTGTTTAAGTGTAAGTTGTATATGAGAGTGGGCGGGTCGAAGCGAGAACCGAGGCAGTTCTATAACCCGCGATTTTAGTGAAGCAGTAACATGTAAAAGAAAAAATGTTCTTTACCTCGCGTCGCAGCCAAAGAAATTTAAATTTGATCCTACTCCCGTTTTCAGCGCAGCGGCGCAGCATAAAGCAGTTTAAGTACTCGCGATCACGACTTCCACGACTTTAAGCTTATTCTGCGACGCTGACCGCAAGGCGAGTTTCGGAGGTGTGCGACAACCATCTAGTGCCAGCCTGTGACGAAATTTCACTGCTATTTGGTTCGAACTGGAGCGGACCGTGACTGCGATAGACTAGTAACAGTGACAAAGTCACAGTTGGTGAAATGCAACCCACCCCTACCAAAGTCCTAATTTAGTAAACGAGTAGGTAGTAAAGATCTTAGGTGAGTTCAATAGTTGATCCTAGTTTATGTAACAAGACGATTCGTTAATAAACAATTTTTATAAATTATATTATAAAATTTAAACAAAATTTAAACTCCACAATAGGCACGTGTTGGCATGATGCGGCGCCTCGAGCCTACCTACGTTCTTTCAATCTCAATTGGCTGTTTAAGATCATTACAAGAATACCAGGAATACCTCGTTTGAGAACAATGACTGTTGTAGATTGTGCCACTAATAGGTGCGTGCAGGCATGAATTTGATGTTGCAACTGAGAATGCGTAAGACATTATTATATGTGATGTATAATAATATAGTCAAGCAACTATAGAGTATAGAATATTATTAGTGATATACCGTAAAGTGGACAACAAAGCAACCTTATTTATGTCATGGGGGTTCTTAATTTTTCACCTTATACCTGATTAATGAGTGAAAACCATATAACTATGAGATACTATAATGGCCCAAGGATTACAAAATGTGTAACAATAATAACTATAAAGAAAAGATCAAAAAGATCTTGGGAGGAAACAAAATTATGATTGTTTTCCACAAACCAAAACTACACTTTTTTGCACTCGACGCGCGTTTCGCTAACAACGTTAGCATCATCAGGAGACGATAAACAATGAACTAAATTAATCTACGCTCTATCTTATATACAATCCTTTAGTGGGCGGAGATAAGACTAATAATTTGTGATTGATCACGATTTTTAATCCTATCTCCCCTCAACCAAAGAATAAAGTGTACTAAACGGGATGGGTCCTCTATCTTTATTTAAACTATTTCTGGATTTAATGATTTCCATACTTTCATATGCATTCAAAAGTCTTTTGTTTGGTACACTTTTTAGAAGTTTTAGGTTATCTAATGTGAATCTATGATTGTTTTCAAAAGCATGCTCGGCCACACTTGACTTTTCTGTTCTTCCGTATTTTAAGTGTGCTAAATGTTCTTTAAAACGTGTTTGAATAGAGCGTCTCGTTTGGCCAACATATCATCATCAATCCAGAAATAGTTTAAATAAAGATAGAGGACCCATCCCGTTTAGTACACTTTATTCTTTGGTTGAGGGGAGATAGGATTAAAAATCGTGATCAATCACAAATTATTAGTCTTATCTCCGCCCACTAAAGGATTGTATATAAGATAGAGCGTAGATTAATTTAGTTCATTGTTTATCGTCTCCTGATGATGCTAACGTTGTTAGCGAAACGCGCGTCGAGTGCAAAAAACTGTAGTTTTGGTTTGTGGAAAACAATCATAATTTTGTTTTAGTGCAACCAAAGGTTCCAAATTCCCAACATACTTGGGAGGAAAGAAAGAAAATTCAAAATTGGATGAATGTCTCACAAGGAACACACAAACGACCAAAGCGAAAAGAGAAACAATTAAACGATGTTTCGCCCGGGGTGACCAGCGTGGGCTATAATTATTTAAAAATCAAAATTCGCCCTGGGCAAGGCCAAAAGCGGAAAATCTACTGCGCATGCCTGACGCAGTCGATTCGCGCCCTGAAGAATTTTGGGCTCTGCATTTTTTTCAGGCTAACTTGATTGGGAGAGGTACGGCTTTTTTTCGGAGAATGCAAGAAAAGCGCCGTTATAGTATCTCATAGTTATGTCATGAAAACCTAAGATGTTATAGGTTATATAGTGGCGTACCGAGAGAAGGTGTTTTGGGGTTTACCCCCCATGGGCTTAAAAAATAACTACTCTCCAAGCGGATCCCTATAAAAAACCCGAAACCAAATTTGGAAGAATCATAATTTGTCAGAATTTGAGAGAAAAGAAAATAATTGGTCTGAAAAAAATGGTCTCGAAAATAAAATGAGGGGAAAATCAAATCGCTGGAAAATATATGCATAGAATTAAATTTAAACGAACCATATTTTTATAGAAACACAAAATGTCAGAAAATATTTTTAACGAAAATAATTTAATAGAAACATAATAATGCCGAACCACAAAATTCAAGAACCCCAATCTGTCCGAAAATGATTTGAACCGATACTCATGAATTCAATTGCTACGTTGCCAGGCTTACGGCAGGGAAGAGTCGAAGTAAGTTGTGATATTGTATTAATTTACCCCCTTTACATCCCTCAATCGCTCCTTATAATATTAAAATTGGTTCACGGGAAGTGTGACAAAAATGAATCGCGGGATTTGATAGACACTTAGACAGCCAGAAACTGTGAAGTTAAATAAAATGGTTTAATAAAAAAAAATCTTGTAAACGCCGCAATCCAGGGCTTACGACGCTCTAGAGATTTAAATTTGACGCATGCCCAATAGCGATTCGGATGGATTGGGAATATTATTTTCTATCAATTTGTCGTTCAGGTGTTTTTCGTTTCTATAAAATTATTTTTGATACTTTTGTAATTCTGATATTTTAAGGTTGGGGAAAATTATAATTGGTTAAATTATATTCGTGTCTTTTAAAGATCGAGTAAATTAAAATTCTATAAAATTATTTATATGTTTTATTTTATGTTTAATTGTGTTTCGGCTTTTGTAAAGTCGGCTTTTTTGTGGGATCCCCTCCAAAGTAGTCCCCTAAAAATATCCACCCCCAACTGCAGATAAATTAAGACGCTCGGCTCGGCTCTCAATTTATCTGAAGGTGTTTTTGAAGAACAAAAAGAGTAGTTTTCACAACTAGTGGTTAAAATAGTGCCTTTTTTACAATTATTGATTTAAATAACAAGCGGAGCGAGATATTTAAAAATATCATTGTTCATTGTTGTGACATTTTATTTTTTGACAGTTTGATATTTTGACGATGTTTTTAAATGATTTTTTTGTAAATACTTGATGAAAACTGGCGAAAATGGCTTAATTTTTAGGGAAGAATAATTAGATTTTTTTCAATATTACTATTTTCCGTTATTTCTCTTTAATTTTGGGTATAAAACGGACAAAAATCTTTTTATGCTTTAGTTATCTGCAGACAGTTACTAAAATCATGTTTTTGATGAAGGTATAATTTTTTTTATGCACTTTAGGGATTAAAGTGCACTTTTAATCCCTGATTTTAGAAATAAAAGGAGCACTTTTAATCCCTCAGGGATTAAAAATAATTTTAATCCTTGGAGGATTTAAAGTAAATTTTTCCAAATTAAACAATAATTTTATTGAAATTTTATTTATTTGTTAAAATGTATGAACGAAAAAAATAATTAGCATATGCATTACTTAAATCTAGTTCGGTCATTCTGTCTCTTTAGAAATGCCGTGAGTTACTATATTTGCTGATGTCGACGTTTGCTTCAGATATTATCGTGGCTTCGATAATGGAATTGAGATTCTTGGACTTCTGTAGGAAGTATGCCAGGAGCACCTTTTCATCCGTAAAATTCTCTGCATGCTGTTCAGCGCACCATTTTCGGTAATTACGAGGTGGAAAGCTAGCGATGGCCTCTTCCGAGGCCTCTTCAATGTTAATTAAAAAAAAAATGCTGTACGATTTTTCTGGGCTCACCGTTTGGTGACGCCGTTTGATAACAACAACTGACAGACATTTTTTTTTTGCCATAGCAACACTTCCATGGCACAATAAATTTGCACAACTATCAGTAATACGAGCTGACAATTTTTAAACTAGAGTACCGTTAAGTGGTCTCCTGTTAGTTTTGTGATTTTTTGTTTTTAGTTTCTCGCATTCTAAAGTGCATAAAATAGTATATAAACCTAAAGCGACTAAAGTGTATTTTAATCCCTTGGCGAATTGTAGCCCTCCCTTAAAAGAGGCACTTTAGTCCCTGGGTTTATAATGTACTATTATTTGTTTGCCTACAAAATCCTAAGGACATAAATAACAAAAAGGAAACGTCAAAAAGACATATTTTATTTGAGTGCCGCAAGTCTGTTTTAGCTTTTTTCAGGTCTATATTATTTTACTATATACTGGAAAGACTTTTAGAAATTACATGTCACTTCCGCATCTCGTTTTTGCCAAGATTAAATACTAAAACAGCTATCCTTTTTAAAAAACAATATCCAAAGAAGGACAAAACTACGATGCTTCAAAAGAGGCGCGTATCTTCTTCGGCAATAAATGAGCGGTTGAACGTAAATTGAGTTCGTGAGACAAAACAATTATTGGACGAGGCACATCACAGCGTGCGCGGTCCCGGCTCTTGGCAGATTACAGTGCTCATTTTTACCTCAATTAGCCGGCCCTGTCATTAGGGCTGCCGGTGAAAAGCCCCGTCACCTTAAACACCTCCTCTGAAGAAGTGCAGCAGAACACTATGGTATGCAAACGATCATTACGCGATGGTGGTGACGACAACACGCCATCAACGTTTTTTAAGGAACAGGAAGAAATAGTATTTTAAACACGAAAACCATTTTAATTAGTATTCCAATTTTGTTACAACTACTTTTTTTCAAACGGGTGTAATCGTCCACTTTGTGTTTTTCAACATAAAACTGCCAGTACAAGCTAAAATATTTCTTCCTTTCCTTCTTTTCAGATTAGAATAACGAGAATGATGTTGTCCACGTAATTTTATGTTCCCTCCCCTTCCTCCCAGTTTGTAATATTTTCATAAACCCCCAAAAAGGGCGAAACATCGATAAATTGATCGGATTGAAAAAAAAAACACAAGGGTTGTAGTTTTTTGTAACCCTCATTTGAACTATCGAAATTAAAACAATATTTTCAGAAATTTTATAGTTTAATTTTAAACAATTTTTTATAGTAGCGTGTCAAAAATGGCTCTTTCCATACTCTTTTTCGTACGGGAAGAGTTAAGAAAGTTAAAGCCATAGTGATATAACACCTGTGACGTCGAATAAAATTTCTGTATTGCAATAAGCGCATTGTTGATTGAGATTCACAACTAACTTTAATCTGTCAGACGCATTTAAATTATTTAAAAATTTTAAGGAACTTCATGCTTAATTTTAAAAAATTTTGCTTGCTTTTGTTTTGCCGAGCATTTGTCCATGACTTGTTGATTTGATCGTTCGTATTCGTCTATAAAAACTTATGGCGTACTGAAGATCCCTAACAAGGGTGAAACACGTGTTTGCATCAGCTATGTATTCTTGTGGTACTCGGGTGTATTTTGTAAAGATCATTTTTTTGCCATCGATTCGTCATAATAAAAAGCACGACTGGTCGATGGACTCTCTCTGAAACCAGTCAGTGGTAGAACTAGTGGAGGAGGCCAAAAATCTAATAGTTTTCTGTTTCTGTTATTAACTCCACTATGGACATTGGGAATTTATTTCTCAATCTGTTAAATAATATTTGCCAAAAATACACCAAAAAATGCAATAAACCTGAAAAAATGACAGCAACAAATGAAAGTGACGTTATGTGCTTCTAAGAGGCATGCGCAATTTCGTTCTTAGATAAAAATAAAAATAAAAGTACAAGTTGCCCATATTTTTGTTCCCTATAAGCTCACCTTTTATTTTAATTTTAATTATTATTTTTATTTTAATTTTAATTTTTATTTGACTGTATAAACCCAGCTTAAATATTGCAAATTTTTATTTGACTTTTTTCTTAGCTGAGAGTAGGCATATTTGTTTTTAGTCTTAATTTTTGATGATTTTAAGGAAATTAAGGGAAAGATATCTTGAAAACTAAAGGCCCAAACCTTATGCAATTTTTGTCTAGTCTTGCAGTTATGAGCAGGCATAAAACGCCATATTTCGATCCATATTTGAGTAAAATAAAGGTCAATATTTAAAAATTATTACGGGAGAACCATAGATTTAAGCTTTATCTTTAAAATGAGTCTAATTTTTTTTAAATTTCTGTATTTGCAAGCGTAATTTACACCCCAGCAAACACGGTTCCCTCGGGCCTTCGTCGGCTTGATGTCGATTGCCGAATTTGCCGTCATCGGCATGACGTCGATTTACGACATCGGACCAGCAGTATTTTTTATCCGCTTTGCGATGTAGGCCCAATGTATGTTTGCTGACGCAACGTTAGACTGTAGCCCGCCGTCGAACCAATGGAAAATTTTACTTTTTGCTAAAATCGGCATACCGTCGCCGTACGATTAAGGTCCAATATGGTTTAACCACATGGTACCGATCATTCGTCCATATAGCTGCTTAATTTAGTCGATCTAACGTAGGCAAGCTGGTCTCGGCCCGACATCGGTAAACTATTCAAGCCCGACATTAATTTCCTAAAGCGGTCCAATGTCGGCGATTGACGAAGGTCCGTCGGTGGTAGCTTAAAGCGGCCCGACAATGGCAAACCACAAAGGCTCCACATCAGCCTCGGTCGGTAATTGACGAAGGTCCGTCGGTGGTTGCTTGATATGATCCAACATTGGCAAACTACAAAGTTTCTATAATGCGGGTGCTTAACCAGTCGGGGTGGTTTAAGTGGCTGAAGCGGTGATTCTTGTAGAGAAGTACCACCATCTTGTCAAGTCCGCATTCTAGTCTTGAAATATCATTATATATATAATATTATCTTTCACTGTACAGGGAACATAGTAATTAGCACCATCCCTATATACTAGGAAGAAACTATTAAACAGTTTAAAAATTTTAATGTGACGTACCATCGTCTATTACCGGTTATCGACCAATCGAACAAAAATCTGATCAGGCCGTCGCGTCGTCGGTCCTAAAGCAGATAGAGTGCGATTCTCGACCGACTAAACAAAGTTACAATCAGACCATGATCGGCCCTAAAGCAAATAAGGTTTGCATTGGCATAATGTCGACTATAGGAAATCGGGCCATCGTCAGTTGCCGATTCCCGTCTGACTAAACTAAAGTTCCAATCGGACCGTCGTCGGCTCTAAAGCAGATAAAGTGGGCGTCGGCATAAAGTCGACTATAGTACATCGGGCCATCGTCAGTTGCCGATCTTCGACCGATTAAACAAAGTTCCAATCGGACCATCGTTGGTCCTAAAGTGGTGTCGGCATAAAGTCGACTGTAGTAATGTGGACCTCCGTCAGTTGACGATTCTCGTCCGATTAAACAAAGTTCCAATCGGACCGTCGTCGGCCCTAAAGCAGATAAAGTGGGCGTCGGCATAAAGTCGACTATAGTAAATCGGGCCATCGTCAGTTGCCGATTTTTGACCGACTAAACAAAGTTCCAATCGGACCATCCTCGGTCCTAAAGTGGTATCGGCATAAAGTCGACTGTAGTAATGTGGACCTCCGTCAGTTACCGATTATTGACCGAAAACTGAAAATCGCAATCTGTCCAACATCGGGCCAGCGTGTAGTCGCCGATGCGACATTGGCCTGATTCAATGCCGACGATTTGTGTTTGCTGGGACTGTATTTACGTCAAAATAAGCGCCAAAGCCCAAAAGTCCTTTTCTTTCAAAATTTGGGAATTAGGACACAAACTTAAAAGTTTGACGAAGTAGTCATGCATTTTTGACAGGAAAACAAACATTTTTTAAAAATTACAGTAACTTTCTGCGGTTAATTATAAAATAAAAACAATATACTCTTAATAGTTACATGGCAGTAACAACTAAATTAATTCCCCAAAGATATAAGATCGCATGCAGTTTATTTGCCGCATGTTCCAATAACTTTTAATTTACTCTTAAAGCAGGGGGTTGAATGTATTAAGGTTGCACGAAAATGATGACCAAGATCATATTTTCACTAATAGCGACTATGGTTTAAAGTTCCCTAGAGGGCAAATTATATATCAATTGACTCGGAAGGCCTATCTAAATCTAAAACCATCAGTTTGATCGTTTTTGGCCGGACTAAACGAACATTAGACACGGAAAGGTGCATCGTCGAAGCAGGTGGTCTTATTATAAACAGGGCTCTAACGTTAGGTGAATTTTTCTTAATTTGCTAATGAATCAACGCGGTTACCATTTTAAATGCTAATTTTAAATCATACTAATCCCCTTAAGTGGGGAATTTTGGCCGCTACGCTTTTTTAAAAGGCCATTTTTTGCCTTTAAGTGATCCGCTAAGAAATATCGTTTTATTATGTTACTCGCTCGTTAATAATTGGGCGGATTAGTCGAATTTATTCTATCAGTTTTTGGCTGGGCTATCTTCTTTTTATTACATATTTTTTCCACTGCTTAAACGGTAAGGAGGTTTTTTTTGTTTAATAAAAAAATTCGAATAACAGTTTTTTCACTCAACATTCGGATCTAATCGAAATAGTCATACCCTTAAAAAAGTGTCGCTGTTTAATTGTTTGAGTGCACCATCTCCACACGGGCAAAAGGAGAAAATTTGCCTGACTGGCCATTTTTTGCCTTTAAGTGATCCGCTAAGAAATATCGTTTTATTATGTTACTCGCTCGTTAATAATTGGGCGGATTAGTCGAATTTATTCTATCAGTTTTTGGCTGGGCTATCTTCTTTTTATTACATATTTTTTTCACTGCTTAAACGGTAAGGATGTCGTCGGTGGATACAGGGGCTTCTCCGAGAGATCCCTATTAACTTTTTTTTGTTTAATAAAAAAAATCGAATAACAGTTTTTTCACTCAACATTCGGATCTAATCGAAATAGTCATATCCTTAAAAAAGTGTCGCTGTTTAATTGTTTGAGTGCACCATCTCCACACGGGCAAAAGAAGAAAATTTGCCTGACAGACTTTAAACAAATCAGATTGACTTGGAGTAGCGTTGTTTCAACAGCTTACCAGGGATTATTTTTTTATTAACAGGAACTATTTTTTTATTAACAGTTATTTCCTCACAAATTTTACTGTTTGTGAACTCAAATAAGGATTTTGGGAGGGTAAATAAAAACAATAACAATAGAATTTCGAGCATTTCCTCAAAAATGGTTAATGCGTGGTAACCGCATTAATGGTAGCCGCACCCAAGGAACAATTTGTCGACGAATAAACGTTCTAGCAACTCACTTTTGCACCAATTTGGCGGCTAGAGTCGCGTGCAACGTTTCCACAACGTCGCCGAAATGACTACGACTGGAGTGCCCTCCGGATAATATTTTTATTAATATAATTGATTTGAAATCAAGACTTCTACGTCTGCAAACACAAATAGACTAATTTTCAAACACCATTTATTAATAATTCTAGAATACGTAGCTATATAACTTACAGTTTACAGTTTTAAATTTACCAACGCACCTTAGTTTTCCGTAAAAATGGATAATTTAGCTTTAAAAAATAAGCCGGCCTTCAATTCTTTTAATTTTTTTGATAAATTATCTTTTTATTTAAATACTGAAAATTTTAAAAATACCTTAAACCTATTTGAAACCGTAGCGAGTCTACAAGAATACTTAAAAATTACTAAAAGTAACTAAAAAATCATCAAAATCTAGCAAAAAAAAACAAGATTTGTTTAACGATTTAAAAAAATAAAAAAAAACAGTATGGTGGCAATGATCATTTCTTGGTTTACTGAAATCCTAACCGTTTTGCGACTAAGAAGGTGCCCTCTATAGTTGTTAGATACAGTTATATTTTGAAATTGGCCGCAACTGCATTGATTATTTCTATTTGGTGACTATTGTCTCGTAAAGAGAAACGTTGAAAGAACGTAAATTAGTTAACTCTAGTTAATTATTAACATTTTGACGTCGTTGATCCGTCGTTCCTCCAGTAAAAATAAACGTTGTTAGAGAGTTGCCACATTTACCCTAGTTAATAAGAACGGTTTAGCGTCGTTTTCTCGTCCATCATAGCGGCGTTACACAAATGACTAGTTTTAGTACTTTATGCAACGTTAATTTTAGTGTATTTATGGTTGTTGATTTTTTTCTGCAATGGTTTGAAAATCCACATATCGCCAAGTAAGTAATATGGTTTACTATATTTTTTGTAATTTTAATCTTTTAACTTCTACTTGTTTATACTCTTTTATGTCCCCTTTTGTTCAGGCGTTCGTTGCCTTGAGAATGGACTGGAATATGTTTTGATTGTTCCTTATGATAATAATTCTTCACCCTTTTTCGGACAAGCCACTGACTTTGACTAGTACTCAATGGATATGTCGGTACAGTGACGTAGCCAGAAATTGGCTCTGGGGAGTTTCGTCATTTAGTAATGAACTAATAACGCTTTTATGGGTTACAGAGTTACTTTTATTATTATGGGTTAGGCCCTTTGGGGGGGTTTTAACCACCAAAACCTCCCCTTGGCTACGTCACTCTGTATGTAGAAGGGAGAGCAATTACTCATAATCATAATTTATGGCACACGAAAATTCAAAATTGGATGAGGAACACATAAAGGACCAAAGCGAAAAGATAAAAGATCAAATGATGTTTCGCCCTGGGCAACCAGCGTGGGCTCATCAGTGGTTCTGCTGATCATCCTCCCCAAACATCATTCAAAAACATCATAAACTTTGATTTCCAACTTTGAATCACTCACAAATAGGCATCGTCCCGCACTGGCACTTATCTAAGCCAACTGATACGGTTTCACCCTGGCGTGTTAATCTTTCCAATAAGGTTACGCTCCTAAGTTGATAAAAACAAAAAGAATCATCAGTGGTTCCACTGGTCACCCTCCCCAAACATCATTCAACACCATCATACACTTTGATTTCCAAATTTTAATCACTCACACATAGGCATCGTTCCGTACTGGCACTTATCTAAGTCACCTGATACGGGTTCGTCCTGGCGTGTGAATCAATCTTGAGAAACCTTTAAAAAAATCATCATCCTAGATGCAAAATATAAGGAAGTGATAAAAAAATTGTACCCTGTATTAGATAAAAGTATGATAAAGGCGTGCGCAAAATTAAATTATCAGATTTAAAGAAATTTAATATTGGTTACTTTTTTCTAAAAATTAATGATATAGAACTTTTTCATGTTTATGGTAGCTAGGAAAAACATTAAAAAATTAAATTCAATTTATCCAAAGTTTATTTACTCATTACTTTAACTGAATGCAAAAGAATATTTAGATTTTTAACTTGCAGAATAATTATTTCGTAGTAGAAAACAATTTTCGTCAAGTCACAAAGTAACTGTTACTGGGAAGAAAAACTTGTTCAGTTTATCTAGAAAATAGTAAAACATTAATGTATGCTCAAAAATATTTTTTTTATTTTTAAATCGGGGAAAAATAAAAAATTGTGAAAAAATGATTTTTTTGACTAGCCCCTGTATACAACCTGTTAACATTTTACCAACATAATGATAAGAAAGTCTATCTGTGATTCCTGAGTAACCCATATTCGTCGTCGTCGAAATTAAATAATTATTAACTACAAAGCACATGTTTTTCCGTGTTTTTTATTAATTATATTATAAATAAAAACTGAGTGCAACACACTATCAATAGACCTGCTGTTAAGGAATTATAACAAAAGGAGACGAATAGCCCTTCAGCTCTGTCAGCTCCGTGCAACCAACCCAAATTATGACAATTTCCATTTGAATATTTGATTTTTTGGTTCTGATGATGGTCCTGTAGCGAAACCGGTTAACCAATCTGAGAAAAAAACTGTGGTAATAAACAAGACAACTTTAAACACTAACATTTATATCACTGTTACAATGATAAAAATGTTACGGATTTACGTCATTTTACTACATTTTAATGTTATTTACTTTTTTTTCGGTTAAAGTATAAATTTTTATAAGATGATTAAACAACAATATTTTATTATAAGAAATAAGATGTCGAACTTTGATGGGAAGATTCCGAATGAAATTAACTCTGTGTTTCGGACTTCCATTGTCTATATTTTATTTATACACGACGTTTCGATCAGTACAATCTCTGATCGTCTTCAGGTGCAAACTGTTTGCACCTGAAGACGATCAGAGATTGTACTGATCGAAACGTCGTGTATAAATAAAATATAGACAATGGAAGTCCGAAACACAGAGTTAATTTCAAACACATCATTGTCTCAAACTTTCAAACAAGATTCCGAATGTTTTTTGAGACATTTTACACAATACAGAAACTCCCTGGGTTTCATTAAAAAAGTTCTATTTTATTCTTCACATTTCTTCATTTAAACGCCTTGAGAACATACTCTTCAGACATCGCAAATATGTCCTTTCTGAAAACTTCACTAAACGAAATTGATATTGTCAAGCGGTTACGTGATTGTAACCCTTTAGAGATTGACTTCTGGTCCTCAGAAAAAATCTCGAAATTAAAAATTAATATTGGATACCACCTATATTCTAATAAGGCATACAAACATCTCGCTGTGAGGCACCCATTTTGACAGCACATAAAATACCATTATCCGCTGAAAGGGACAAGTGCGATTGTGCCCACCGGGGTAACTCGCACCCCGCGGCTTAACCAATAAAATTAAAAGATTTTATTCCTTTCTTTGAAATTGCCTTCATGCCTTCTCTAAAGTTATTGAAATTTATTCAAGCTGTTACAAGAGATGTTGGGTACTCGTGGGGAGCAGTAACACAAACACAGGGAGAAACGGGGCTGTCCATTCCCAGGTGTGTCTTTCTTAAAAGAATATCAAGCCTTGTAAAGGAGAATCCACACAAAAGCTCGGGCAAAAAATCTAAATTTTTTCGCGCGAACATTTCCACCAGCTTTTTTACGAGCTGTTCAACGAACCTTTTGTTCGAGCAAATGTTCGGGACAATTTTTACAATCTTTTTTGAAAACATATTTTGAAAGGTGAAAATAATGGTTGTTTTCACAACTATTGGCTAAACTAGTGCTTTTTTACAAGCGTTAGTTTAAATAACGAGCGCAGCGAGGTATTTAAAAACGCGATTAAAAAAGTCACAGTTTACTCGCGAGTTGTTAACACTATTTTTTTAGACCCTTCTCAAAAAATCCAAGAAAAACAGGAATTTTTTTTAAAAAATCTCGAACGTTGAGCACTTCTCGCAACACACCATCTTTACATTATAAATCAAGGCGGCTGGTAAATGAAATAACAATGGTTTCCATAGCAATGTCCAAATGTCCCTTTTTACTCGGTGACGTTCATTGTTACGACATTTTAATCTTTGACAGTTTAATATTTTGAAAATGTTGTTAAAAGATTTTTTCGTAAAACTTGGTGAAAACTGGCGGAAATGGCTTAATTTTGATGCAAGAATAAATAGATTTTTTCAATATTACTATTTTCCGCTACATCTTTTCAATTTTGGGTAAAAAACGGACAGAAATATATTTTTTTTAATACCTTCATCACAAACATGATTTTAATAACTGTCTACAGATAACTAAAGCATGGCTTTTTTGGTTAAAAACTTTTTTTTTATCACGGGTTAAAAAAAGATTTCTGCCCGTCTTTTACCCAAAGTTAAAGAGAAATAGCGGAAAATAGTAATATTGAAAAAATCTAATTATTCTTGCCTAAGAATTAAGCCATTTCCAACAGATTTCACGATTTACGAAAAAATCATTTAAAAATATCGTCAAAATATCAAATTGTCAAAGATTAAAATGTCGCAACAATGAACGTCACCGAGTAAAAACACACATCGCTATGGAAGCGATTGTTATTTCATTTACCAGCCGCCTTGATTTATAGTGTAAAGATGGTGTGTTGTGAGTTTTCTTCATTCAAGATTTTTAAAAGAATTTTCCTGTTTTTCTTGGATTTTTTAATAAAGGTATTAAAAAAATACTGTTAACAACTCGCGGCTAAACTGTGCTTTTTTTTACTCGCGTTTTTGAATACCTCGCTGCGCTCGTTATTTAAACCAACGCTTGTAAAAAAAAGCACTATTTTAGACACTAGTGGTTAAAACTACTATTTTTGCCCCCGTGATCAAAAAAAAACATTTTTTGCATCGGTAACCAAAAAAGCCATGCTCACAGTTACTAAAATCATGTTTTTGATGAAGGTATAAAAAAACATTTTTATTGCCTGTCGGATGTACTAAATAAATAGGTAATTTTTGTCACATGCACTTAATTACCATGGAAATATTCCATCCATCCCTTTTTTGGTTTTGTTTTATTAAAAGAAGAAAACGAAAAATGTCCTTTAAAGTTTTTTAGAGGACAGTTCTGGAGAGTAGATATTTTTTAGGATTCTAGGGGTTGCGTTGACTATTGTTTGTTGTCACGTAAAACTTTACCAAAACTTCCTCACTACTCTACGGTTTTGTCTTCGCCTCACGGTCACAGTCAATACTTAATTAAATAAAATAGAACATGCGCCATTAATTATTATTTTCCCTAGTCCATCTTTTTTTTTGTAGCTCCATGAAAGATGAAGGTGATAAATTTTATTCTGACTTGAAAACCCAAGAAAAGTTATAACCCACATAACAATTAAACATTCCTGTAATGCAATAGTCATATACTTAGAGAACAAAGAATATTACTAACACATGCCGGTAATAAGTTACATTCTAGCTCATACAGGTGATATACATGTGATAGAAACGTGACGTTAAACATGACCATAATACGACCAGAATATTTTTTTTAAGGAATTATAGTAATATAACTGGACATCGACTATAATTGTATGGATAAGATTTTGTGATTCAAAACATGTCCAGATGGCCACGAGATGGATATCCTAAGATATGGAGTGGATATATATCCACATGAATATCCACCAAATATGCATTATTCTTCCACTAAAGTGCAATTACGGAGTATCCTATGGATATAGGTATAGCAATGTATCACCATTATGTTGATGTACTACTTTAGAATAGTTATTAAAAGATTATTTAAATAACTTTTTGCTGTCTTATATGTATAATAATATTACCTGCTACATAGGGAACATATTGATTCCAGTGCCATCTACCTACAATAGATGACATTAAACTAAATTATAATTATAAATCATGTAAATCACGTTCTTTTCACAAGATTGTAATATTTTCAGCAAACATGTTAAAATCCTGACAAAAACATTATTTTTAGAAATCACACAGGGAATATTCCTATTACATGACCATTCCTCCAATGTTATGTGGGAAGTAATCTATAAAAATGAGACCAGCCGTATCTGAGTTACCTTTGAGTAAAAATTAAATTTCTGCATTAAATATAAATTTATTAAAAATACCTATTGTTTTACAACTTAAAAATTTAATTTTTAGTTTTTCTATTTTATAATGTTTGTCGGCATTTTGAACATCACAGACAAGCTCGTCTGTGTGAATGCAACTTAAGGTATATCAACCAACCCCAATTCAATGGGCAGGGCCAGTGCTAGGGGCGGGCGGTAAACTTAGGGTTAGGAATACGGCTGTAAAATAAATAAATTCATAAAATCAATGAATAGCGACATTTCCCTCAAAAAAGCTCGGGTTTCGCTCTTGTGGTGCTCATCAGTACGGTGCTAGAAATTAGAAGAGGAAATAATGAGGAAAAAATCTGAAACAGGATTCATTTAAAAGACAACCATCTGTCAAATTGCAGAATTGGCAACTGTACCTTCAATTTGTAAAAAAATTAAGCGTCTCTACTGAGACATATATAATTAATTATCTTTACAGATATCCTAAGCTAAATTCATATTTATATTTGAATACTTATGGAAAATTGGTCGTTAATATTATTAAAAGAAAATGTTATCCTAAAATTACACCAATTTTCCAAAATTCAAATGAACATGATTTTGCTTATGTTCTTCATAAAATAACTAATTTTACTGCCAACTTGCCCGACCCTAGCACTCTTAAAAATTTAGAGAGTGTCAGGCATACAAAATATAGTCATAGCAGGAAGTGTCAGTGACATACCAAGGGAGGGAAGCGCCATTTTTTCTACTACCTGTGTTGTACAAATTTTGAGTTTTTAATAAAAAACTTTAAGTAAACAAAACTCCCAGTGGGTCGAAGATGTCATCTTCTGACAGTTTTGTGAAAAAATATCTTTCTTTTATACCTTCATCAAAAACATGATTTTAGTAACTGTCTGCAGATGGCTTTTTTGGTTACCGACGCAAAAAAACTTTTTTTGATCACGGGTGCAAAAAAAGATTTCTGTCCGTTTTTTAACCAAAGTTAAAGAGAAATAGCGGAAAATATTGAAAAAATCTAATTATTCTTGCCTAAGAATTAAGCCATTTCCGCCAGTTTTCACGTAAAAATCATTTAAAAATATCGTCAAAATATCAAATTGTTAAAGATTCGACATCGCTGTGGAAACGATTGTTATTTAATTTACCAGCCGCCTTGATTTATAGTGTAAAGAAGATGTGTTGCAAGAAGGTCGAGATTTTTAAAAGTATTTTCTTGTTTTTCTTGGATTTTTTGATAAAAGTATTTAAAAAAATAGTGTTAACAACTCGCGGCTAAACTGTGCTTTTTTTTACTCGCGTTTTTAAATACCTCGCTGCGCTCGATATTTAAACCAACGCTTGTAAAAAAAGCACTATTTTAGCCACTAGTTGTTAAAACTACTATTTTACGACCGTGCGGGAATTTACTCCGAGGTTTTCCCGCACTCAAGTGTCACTTTCTTAAACATTGTTGTCTAAAACAGTAAACATTCTTCCGAAAATATGTCAATGCCTCTGTCTTTTGACTTCTAGCAGTTTGGATTCTTATTTATTGTTTTTTTTTTCGTTAAAGTCGGGCGGTGGTTTGGGTCAACGGCTGTTACGTACGGAAAATATTAACTTTCCGCATTAGGATTGTATTTTATGTAGGGCTAAAATCAAAAATGATAAAATATTTTATTTTTAATTGTCAATTGCACCGTAATGTTAA
Source organism: Oxystoma pomonae (assembly GCA_963921995.1). Classification (NCBI taxonomy): domain Eukaryota; kingdom Metazoa; phylum Arthropoda; class Insecta; order Coleoptera; family Brentidae; genus Oxystoma; species Oxystoma pomonae. The sequence goes on along the minus strand of OY998166.1, from coordinate 69,307,878 downwards.
ACCTAGTTTAAATTAAACTAGTGTTTAGAATGTGTTTCCTCAATAAATTAAAATAACGAACATTCTATACGACAGTTAAATTTAAACGAAATTTATTAGTGCCGTACAATTGTCCCCAACAAATCAAAACTTTTACGTTTTGCAATGTCAATTATATTGTGGTTCCCGTTTCATTTTACTTCGACGCGTAGGAAGATTTTAGGTTATCTCTTTTAAGATTTGTTGCAAAGGGGCGGTGAAACTACCAGTACCGGCTCTGCAATGGGCAATAACCGCAAAAATTTTCAAAATCGAATTTTTTTGACCATGTATAGAAGAAGGCAACAAGAGACATAATCTTGTCTCCCCTCTTCCAAGAATTACCTCTGAAAGGCTGTCTTAATATACTAGCTGTTATAGATTGAAAACAATTTTATATATTATGCTAAAGAAAGTATTTTTTTTCAAATAGGTCATTAGTGGTGCACAAATGCAAAGTATCTACATTTTAGGTTTTGGTAAATATATTTACAATAACCACAATGTAAACTAAACACAGAAATTAAATTAGGCATATTTAGTAAAATCCACCACCAGCCATAAAAAGTTCAGCGAGGTGTGACCACAGTTCCTAAGATAACATCAGATCTAATGCCGCCGCACACAGTTGGTTCATTCAACGATTTGTGAAAGCCACTTGGAAAGTCATTAGCCAAACCTCGAAATCGTGAGTCCAAATAAAAATAATGATATGGCCAACAAACAACGATCATAATAATTTGTCTTATCGGCGTGTATCTTAATTTGCGAGCCAAACCCAAAAAAAAGTCAGAGCGTAGAACCTACAATTATAAAAATGTCGCCGTTTTTAAAAGCATATTTTTTGTTAATCGCCTACACAGTTGCGCTATTACGGAAACGACAAAAAATCGAGTTTTAATTATTAATATCATAAAAGTCATAAAGGTATCAAATTAGAGTCGTATTTAGTGCACAAATAACCCACTTTTTTCGAATGTAATTTGGTTATCTTGATCGCTTAAACTATTAGTACAGTAAAATTGTCGTAAATAAGGAGGGTACCTTGAAAAAAATCGGAGGCTAAATTTTTTATATGTTTTGGGGGGATCTAAAAGTAAGATCCACAAGTTTGTGTTTCCCCCACTCCTCGGGAACCATCTATCATTTTGAAAAAAAACTTTGTAATTGACTTTTCTCCATTTCTATCGGTCAGCGGCAAAAAACTCTGAGAACAAAAATATTTTCGCCTTAAAATTTTCAACACTTTTGTCTAAGAGGTCAACTTTCTGAAGTTAGTTTCGAAAAAGTTAGATGGCGCTGAAGTTGCGAAAAATCATTTTTAACGTATTTTGACCAACAAAAAGTGATTTTTTTAAGAAACTTTAAATGAAAAAGTTGTAGATCTCGGAATAATCCTATAAAAATATGTATATTATTTATAATTAATTAAACACTCTCTGAGCTACGTCGATAAAATTCTTTGAGACCCGCTTTCTGGGACTGCATGAAGTCGCGTGTTGTGGATTATATATTATATTTATAGTAAGTGAAGTACAAATGTGGTATCAAATTAAAGCTTCCGACCTGCGCTACAGAAATGACCCAGTCTGTCGGCATAAAAATTTCCGAAAGTATCTGACAGACTGACATTTAGTCGTTACCGGGCCAATGTCGACAACGTCGACAATATGTTGGCATCGGCGATGTTGGACAGATTTTCAGATTTCGGTCAATAATCGGCAACTGACGGAGGTCCACAATATTACAGTCGACTTTATGTCGACACCACTTTAGGACCGACGATGGAACTTTGTTTAATCGGTCGAAAATCGGCAACTGACGATGGCCCGATTTACTTTAGTCGACTTTATGCCGACGCCCACTTTATCTGCTTTAGGGCCGACGACGGTCCGAGTGGAACTTTGTTTAATCGGACGAGAATCGGCAACAGACGATGGCCCGATTTACTATAGTCGACTTTATGCCGACGCCCACTTTATCTGCTTTGGGGCCGATGATGGTCCGATTGGAACTTTGTTTAATCGGTCGAGAATATACTATATTTGACTTTATGCCAACGATCACTTTATCTGCTTTAGGGTCGACGATGCATGGTCCGATTGGAACTTTGTTTGATTGGTCGAGAATCGGCAACTGACGATGGTCCGATTTACTGTAGTCGACTTTATGCCGAAACGCACTCTATCTGCTTTAGGACCGACGATAGCCTGATCAGATTTTTGTTCGATTGGTCGATAACAGGCAACGATGATGGTACGTCACATTAACATTTTTAAACTGCTTTTTTCTAGTTTCTTGAACCTGTAATAAAAAATATTTCAAATTTTATGCCAAAGATTTTTGTTTCTATACTTTTTTGCCTCCGACCAACAGGCGTGGAGAAAATCAGTTTCAAAGTTTTTCCAAAATGGTGGATAGTTTCCGAGTGAGAAAAACACACGACTTCAAATGACAATTTGACTGTACTACCATCAAGTATGTCATTTTTACCCCTTCCCGCCCTGAAATAGAATATATTTCCAAAAATACAAAATAGTTTACACAATTTTAGAGAAGGAAAGAAGAAAATCACATAAAGCCATAGGCTTGTTTCGTGACTTGCTCCATTGAGGCGACATAAAGTCAGGTTGTTTTCTAGCTCTATGACTCACCAATGGAGCATTTAATCTAATTATACAGCCACTAATTTATAATTTACAATAAAAATAGATTTTAGAGAGTAGTAAAATTTCATAGTAATAATAAAACAAAAACATCTATTAACAACAACAGAATAACACTTTATAATATTTTTGCAACTCCTTCCCGCTCCCTTTTAGCACTTAATAATACTCCTACCTACCCCTCAAAACCCTCAAACCCCTCTTGTCGCGTTTATATAAGCGATGGATGGCCCATTACTCAAAAGGACTCGACTATCGGTACCCGACTAAATTTCAGTCTGTCAGATACTTTCGACAATTTTCATGCCGACAGACTGTGTTACTAGTGCTTCTCTCAAGAGAATCGGCAACTGACGATGGTCCGATTTACTGTAGTCGACTTTATGCCGAAACGCACTCTATCTGCTTTAGGACCGACGATAGCCTGATCAGATTTTTGTTCGATTGGTCGATAACAGGCAACGATGATGGTACGTCACATTAACATTTTTAAACTGCTTTTTTCTAGTTTCTTGAACCTGTAATAAAAATATTTTAAATTTTATGCCAAAGATTTTCGTTTCTATACTTTTTTGCCTCCGACCAACAGACGTGGAGAAAATCAGTTTCAAAGTTTTTCCAAAATGGTGGATAGTTTCCGAGGAGTGAGAAAAACACACGACTTCAAATGACAATTTTACTGTACTACCATCAAGTATGTCATTTTTACCCCTTCCCGCCCTGAAATAGAATATATTTCCAAAAATACAAAATAGTTTACACAATTTTAGAGAAGGAAAGAAGAAAATCACATAAAGCCATAGGCTTGTTTCGTGACTTGCTCCATTGAGGCGACACAAAGCCAGGTTGTTTTCTAGCTCTATGACTCACCAATGGAGCATTTAATCTAATTATACAGCCACTAATTTATAATTTACAATAAAAATAGATTTTAGAGAGTAGTAAAATTTCATAGTAATAATAAAACAAAAACATCTATTAACAACAACAGAATAACACTTTATAATATTTTTGCAACTCCTTCCCGCTCCCTTTTAGCACTTAATAATACTCCTACTTACCCCTCAAAACCCTCAAACTCCTCTTGTCGCGTTTATATAAGCAAATAAGCGGCCCATTACTCAAAAGGACTCGACTATCGGTACCCGACTAAATTTCAGTCTGTCAGATACTTTCGACAATTTTCATGCCGACAGACTGTGTTACTAGTGCTGCTCTCACTATAAATAATAATATATAATCCACAACACGCGACTTCATGAATGCCCAGAAAGAGGTTCTCAAAGAATTTTACCGACTTTCAGGCGCTGTAGTTAAGATATTGTTTAATTAATTATAAATAATATACATATTTTTATAGGATTTTTCCGAGATCTACAACTTCCTTATTTAAAGTTTAAAAAAAAAACACTTTTTGTTGCTCAAAATATGTTAAAAATGATTTTTTGTAATTTTGGCGCCCTCTATCTTTTTGGAAACTAACTACAGAAAGTTTAGCACTTGGACAAAAATTTTGCAAATTTTTTGCCAAATATTTTTGTTCTCAGACTTTTTCGCCTTCGACCAATAGAGATGGAGAAAAGTCGGTTCCTGAAGAGTGGGCGACACACAAACTTGGGAGGTTTAACCCACAAATTAACATACCAAAAACTCAGCCTCGCCGGATTTTTTTTGACCTCAAATGACAATTTTACTGTACTATATGCGAAAACTAAAAGAAGTAAAATTTGTTTTTAGATATTTGGGTAAAATATTAAATGGACACTTAAAGTTGGCAAGCTATTTTTGATTGCTTTTTGTTAGCATATCTTTGATGCGTTTTTGAAAGCGTCCTTTAAAAAAAAGAGTTAAAGTTTTGCTTGCAACGTACAACGTAACCTAACCAATTCTTAAAGAAGTTAAAAAACCTCCAAATCAGTTACTTCAACCGAAAAGAAACTAAAAAATGAAAGATCAAAAGATCTTGGGTGGAAATAACGAAAATTCAAACTTGGATGAGTATCCCACAAGGAACACACAAAAGATCAAAGCGAAAAGAGAAATGATTAAACGATGTTTCGCCCTGGGTAACCAGCGTGGGCTCATCAGTAGTTTCACTGATTACCCTCCACTATACATTATTAAACACCATCATACACTTAGATTTCCAACCTTGAACCACTCACAAATAGGCATCGTTCCGCACTGGTACTTACTTATCCAAGTTACCTGATACGGATTCGTCCTGGCGTGTTAATATTTCCAGTAGGATTATGCTCCTAAGGCAATTAAAACAAAGAAGTTAAAAAACCTCCAAATCAGTTACTTCAACCGAAAAGAAACTAAAAAATGAAAGATCAAAAGATCTTGGGTGGAAATAACGAAAATTCCACCCAAGATCTTTTGATCTTTCATTTTTTAGTTTCTTTTCGGTTGAAGTAACTGATTTGGAGGTTTTTTAACTTCTTTGTTTTAATTGCCTTAGGAGCATAATCCTACTGGAAATATTAACACGCCAGGACGAATCCGTATTAGGTAACTTGGATAAGTAAGTACCAGTGCGGAACGATGCCTATTTGTGAGTGGTTCAAGGTTGGAAATCTAAGTGTATGATGGTGTTTAATGATGTATAGTGGAGGGTAATCAGTGAAACTACTGATGAGCCCACGCTGGTTACCCAGGGCGAAACATCGTTTAATCATTTCTCTTTTCGCTTTGATCTTTTGTGTGTTCCTTGTGGGATACTCATCCAAGTTTGAATTTTCGTTATTTCCACCCAAGATCTTTTGATCTTTCATTTTTTAACGAATTCTTGTTCAGTGCTTGATGCCGCTCACTTCTATTTCCTTCCTTGTCGAAAAAAGTGAGAGGCCAATAGAATGGAAAATAGAAGGAGTGAAACTGGATCAGGCATTTATGAAAACCCACAGCCAACAAAATGGTTAGGATACGCTAGCTGCGTACGAATACTGCAAGTGTGGTCGTGGAGATAGATACTCTATTTGTGCAACTTCAAGTGTCTATTGATTCAGCAATATTTGAATGCATCGTGAAAAAGCATAATTTCTGATATATGATAATATGGTTTATCGAGAAACTTAGAAATCAAGAAATATTTATCAAATTGATAGCAACATTCAACTTAGTGAATTGGTGATTCTATGGGGAACGTCAGCAAAGCGTCGTTTTCGAATATACAGGGTGGTCCAATAAGACTAGCCACCGGATTAATCTGAGAAAAGTTATGAAGCGCTTATAACTAGGGTTTGGGAAGCTGCACAAAAGTATTTTCTTATACCTTCATCAACAACATGATTTTAGTAACTGTCTGCAGATAACTAAAGCATGGCTTTTTTGGTTACCGACCGAAAACTTTTTTTTTTGATCACGAGTGCAAAAAAAGATTTCTGTCCGATTCTTACCCAAAAGAGAAATAGCGGAAAATAGTAACATTGAAAAAATCTAATTATTCTTGACTAAAAATTAAACTAAACTGTGCTTTTTTTTACAAGTGTTGGTTTAAATAACGAGCGCAGCGAGGTATTTAAAAACGCCCACTAGATGTTAAAACTACTATTTCTAATCACGGGTGCAAAAAAAGTTTCTTCCGCTTTTTACCCAAAATTAAAGAGAAATAGCGAAAATAGTAATATTGAAAAAATATAATTATTCTTGCCTATAAATTAAGCCATTTCCTCCAGTTTTCACCAAGTATTTACGAAAAAATCATTTAAAAACATCGTCCAAATATTAAACTGTCAAAGACTAAAATGTCGCAACAATTTTAATGAACGTCACCGAGTAAAAACGCATATCGCTATGGAAACCATTGATATTTGATTTACTAGCCGCCTTGATTTTGTAAAGATAGTGTGTTGCGAGAAGTGCTCTTCGTTCGATATTTTTAAAAGTATTTTCCTGTTTTCTTGGATTTTTTGAAGAAGGTATTAAAAAAAATAGTGTTACGCTCGTTATTTAAACGCAACATTATTTTAGCCACTAGTGAAAACTACTATTTATGAAAAAGCAGGCCCCAATTTACATATTTTTTTCCAAAGATCACATTTTCCTAGATAAATCTGGTGACCAGTTATTGGGCAACCCAGCCGGTGGCCAGCATTAATGGGCTATCCCGTATAAGGCAAAAGAAGTTTTTTGAATGCGTTGCCACTTTGTAAGACCGCACGTTTTTTATTTTTTTCTCAAACACTTTAATCTCAAGTTTTGCCGTCATTCCAATTATGGCTGTTCATCGTCTCTCGTTTTTTTAGATTCAGAGTGAAGTTGAAGAAAAAACGCGCTTCTTCCAATTATATAATCTAAAAAACTGTTAATCAAATTTTGTACCGTGAAAGTTTAAAGCATTATCCCGGAACCATTTCACGGATTTTGCATAATTTTAAGTTTCCTAAAAATGTTTAATTCACGGTAAAAATTATCGAGTATATTAAAAAAACTAAATAAAAACAAAATATATATTTAAAAAAAAAAACCACGCGAATGGTCTCTGGGGGATTTTTGATGTGCGGTTTATCTATTTAAGTACACGAACTGATGGTAAAAACAATAATGCGGTAAATATTTGACCAAACCCTATAAACACTGGACCAATGACTAAGTGACATAAATCCTTCATTATGCCAAAATATTTTTTTTACTGATCCTGCAACGGTTTACGATTACGATAAAATCTATATGTTTGTGGCGGATTCATAATGTCGAAACTATTTTTTTTTTTTTTAGTTTTTCGCCACTAAGTTAAGGAAATTTTTTGAAAAATATGTTAAAACCCACTGCGTAAATTTCTAAAGAAAAAAATTTGTTCGTCTCTCAGTGGTTTTTAAATAAGATAAAAAATATTTGAATACACACACGTAAATCCTAACTAGAATCTAAGTACTTATCTGACGTTTCGGCAGAAATTCTACTGCCGTTATCAAAGCAGTTTATTCTTTTGAAAATTTTTTCGATTCTTTTTTTAAAATATCTGTCTTTTTTCATACAACTGACCGATTTTGATTGATGTATATTTTAAATATTAAATATTTAATTATATATTAAATATTAAATTTCTTTACCTTAGTGGCGAAAAACCCAAAAAAAGTAGTTTCGACAGTATTCCCAAGTTAGACAAAAAGTTACCGGCTAGATATCTGCTACTTTCAGTGGTCCATTGAACGAAAAACTGGAAATTTATATTGGGCTAATATTTATCCGTCACAAACTGTTTATAGGGAAGTTACTTTCTAGAACTTCGTATAATTAGCACAAAAAAATCGCTAGTCGACATATTATTGTTTAGATCGTTTTTATATAATTGGTTACAATTACTATAGAAGACTCTATAATTTCAGAATATTTGTTATAAAAGCGTTTACACTTTTGAAGAATAATTTCTTCCTCTGAATCGATTTTCAATATGACCTCTAACCTGATCAATAACATAAAAATTGAGTATGAGAGTTGTGATGTTAGATTCGGTTAGAGAGGGGATAGCGCAGGCTTAATAAAATTAGCATCGGGTTTTAGATAGTTTAGTAAAATAATTAAACAATTTTATTTACTCAAAATACTGACTGGGCAGTGCGCCCCCTTGCATTGCCGGGATAGCTATGCCACTGCATGCTCTATGAAAAAAAAAGAAGACAATCTTTTCAATAGGTATTGAGTACGATGTGAAAACATACTAATTGTTTATGTGATAACTTTTCGATACCTGAAATTAACTCGAACTGTTTCGAACTTCCATTGTCTATATTTTATTTATACAGGACGTTTCGATCAGTACAATCTCTGATCATCTTCAGGTGCAAACTACAATCTATTCCTAAGGCTTACTTATAAACTATGGGAAATCACTCAGCTGTGAAGTTTAAGAAGTTGGCTCCGCTCAAGGAGGGGCTTCCAAATATTTGGAATTCCAACACTTGGTTTACTGAAAATACCCTGGTTCTGCCCAATAAAGGCAGCTTCAAGGAATTTTCGTTTCTTCCAGTGTGACTCCTTGTGCAAAACCATTGCTTCTGTCCACATAATTCGGTGTTGTTTTGACCACGCGTGTTCGGCGATTCCTGATTTCGTTGTTTCACCTCTTTGGGTATTCGTCTGATATTCTGTAATCCTAACAGATAGTGGTCTTTTTGTTTCACCTATGTATGACTCACCACACTCACAAGGAACTTGGTAAATGCATTCCTTATTTTGTTTGTTCTCCGGTTTTGTTTTACTAAGAAGGCTTCGAATTGTATTATTAGATTTAAAAGCTTTGAAGCTGCCTTTATTGAGCAGAATCAGGGTGTTTTCAGTAAACCAAGTGTTGATATTTCAAATATTTGGAAGCCCCTCCTTGAGCGGAGCCAACTACTTAAATTTCACGGCTGAGTGATTTTCCATAGTATATAAGTACGTAGCCTTAGGAATAGATTGTAGTTTGCACCTGAAGATGATCAGAGATTGTATTGATCGAAACGTCGTGTATAAATAAAATATAGAGAATGGAAGTCCGAAACACAGAGTTGGTTTCAAATACATCATTGTCTCAAACTTTCAAACAATTTTCGATACCTATTGAAAAACTAGAGTTTGATGTGTATTCGGTGTAAAAGTTAAGTGCTGGGTCAACTGCTAAAATAGGTAGGTGAATAAAAAGATTCTGTTTTCTTAGTTTGCAGCGTTAAGCACCAGTGACGACACGAGAACTTACGGAGGTTTTTTCAACGGTCCCAAGTTTGAAGCGAATTTTCGGTGAAATTACACGATGAAGAAGCAGGAAAAAAACTTTTCGGTAATTTAAGGATCCCGAAAATACAGGGTTCCTAAGCGAATCCTTAGGGGGCCAAGCAGCCGTTTATAAGACGCAGACAAACGGAAAAGCACATTAGACAGAAAAGGATGGGCATGGGGCGATGTTGTCACTACATCTTACACGTAGTAAATCCATTCCAGGTTGTTGTTTTCTAATGTTTTCCATTTTCATACCTTTAGGACTGCAATAAAAATTGTTTTTGCTCGACTTTAATACCAAACTGATGAAAGATATCGTAAAAAAAAAATATTTTTCGGCTTTTTATTTTGTAACCATTGTTCTTACGCACTGTTTACAGGATGGGGACTGAGATACATGCAAATGCCTAACCTAAAGCGTTCATACACGGCCGGAGAAATCGACTGAGATATTTCCGTAGAAACTTTATCAAGCAAATAGGACGGATTGACGCCTTCGAACGTCCAACCCGGGTTTTGCACTTTGATTTGAAATCAAAAAGGAGGAACAGTCAGATGTGAGGCACAAATTACGTAACGGTGATTTTACCAATTTTTGACCCCCTCCCTATGTAATGTTTTGTAACGGTTTGGCACGCCACTCCCCTAATATTACGTAACGATTTCAAGACCACTACCCCCCCCCCCCCCCAAAAAAAAAAAACTTTTCACTTATTTTCATTCCAAATTTTCTTAGTTTCACACAAATGCAAACGCTGTCGAAAATCCCCCTCCCCCCTACGTAACGTTTTGTAACCCCCCTCCCCCCTATGACCATTACGTAATTTCTGCACGGCCCCTGTAGTCCCAGTGGAGGAGGGCGAGAAAATTGATATTTTTTTATTAAAAATTATACTCTTTAGACCTATTCCTTTGCGTTCCCGAAATTACGTAATTTTTGAAAAAAAAAATGTAAGCGGCGCCATTTTTATTTCGTGCTTTTTTTTCTAACATTTTTGCGTTCGGCTAATTTAATTGAAAAATTTTTGCCTGCGGCGCCCTTTATCTTCTCACTCGAAACCAAGATCCCCCGTTTTAGGAAAACTGGTCCCGTCTCTGTTTCTAAATTTTTTCGAATAAAAGTAGAGTATGACCATGGGGGCAAATAATTTTTTTCTATGGTATGACGAAAATTTCGAGAAAGTTGAAGAAAAAAATAAAAAAAGTGGCAGAGCTCAAGTTTTTCGTAAAAAAAACGTTTTTTGTAAAGAAACAGAGCAAAATAAATTTTTTCACCCCTTTTTGGGTGTTACAAATATTGGCAGCCCCTTATTTTTCGCTTTTACCCTCCCGCTAGTTTTGAAGAATTGGTTCGCTACATGATTCGAGATCATGTCATAAAACACCTCGAAAATATCAAATGTAATGTAGGGCCAGCTTTATTTAAAATCAATAATATCGCAAGCAAAAAGCTCTGCAGGAAAAACAGCGCCGTTTATTGATTTCTTTGGCTGCTAGTGCTAGCTGCATGGTTTGGCCGTTTCCGGATAGATGTCACTAGTAGAACAGAATGGAAAGAAATTTAATTAAAAGCGAAGATATTTCTTTCTAATGTTAACAACCTCACGAGTTTATCGCTCAGTATCGTAAATAATGGACCCTGCCGCCTCCTTTAAGCAAGAAAAAGCTGTGGTTTGGACCTGAAAACATCTAATTTTTAATTAGATTAGATGTTCAAATCTGTCCCCTTCTTGAGCCTCACAATATCCCAATCTACTGTAAAACTCTTGGCGCGTAGCAGCCAACATTTCAGGGGTGATAGAGTTGCCCGCCTCCAAAATTTTCGCCCTCAACTCCTGTAGTAGTATAGTATAGTAGGCCGTAAGTGAGGGTGTTGGAAAATTTTGTCGTGCCAACAACCCCATAGGAAAAAGTCATTTGGCGCAAGATCTGGTGATCGAGGAGGCCATCGGATATTTCCATACGTGGAAATAATTCTATCACCAAATACCTGACGAAGGTAATTTGTAGCCTGGCGTGAATTGTGGGATGAACAACCATCTTGCTGAAACCACAATTCGTCCAAATTTATGTTGAGTTCCCTCAACCGTAGTAAAACCTGGTGTTGGAGAAGATCAACATATTTTTGGCTATTCAAATTCCCTTCAATGAAAAAGGGTCCAATAATGTGATCCCCGACAATACCGCTCCAAACATTTAATTTTTGAGGATATTGCGTTCTAACACTTGCGTGCAGATGTTTATTTTCGCGGGACCAATAGCGGCTATTTTGTGGATTGTGAGAGCTATGAAGTTCAAATGTCTTCTCGTCACTAAACAAAACTTTTGATAGGAAATTTTCGTTCCTGTCATCCCTCATAACCTCACAATATTCTAACCGGCGAAAATAATAACCTGGTTGCAATTCCTGCGACTTCACAATCTTAAACGACTTGTAGCCGTATTTTTTTAGGATCCATTGGCAAGTACTGTTGGGAATATCCAGTGCCTCCGCAATCGGTTTCGTCGAACATGATTCATGTGCCTCAACGTAAGCGCATACCATTTCGTCTCGTTCCACCCTGTGTGGAAGAACGGGATGCTCTGGTATTTCGCCGTCGTGGTAACACTTTTTACAACCATTTATGCACCCGTACCTTTCAAAACGATGATAAATGTTGTAGACAGTTTGAGCCACAGGAACCGGTCGATCTGGAAACGCAAAAACAAAAAGCCCAATGACCTCGTCTGCACTGTCACTTTTTATGTAGTTTTTAATAATAAAAATCTTTTCTTCTCGAGTCTACGGCATTTTAAAAACACAAAATTTACGAAACTGAAGCGACTCGAAAGGAAATAAAAATGCAATGCCTGTGAATCCAATCCCATCATCTCATGGTGTGGCCGCCATCTGGCGGAATTTGCAGACATCTTGTCAACGGTTATTATTGCAACTATGATTTATGCTCACAATAAAAGAGTGGCGACAATTTTTTCTCATGAAAGCAGTCCGGAGATAATAACAAACTGGCACCATTGCTCAATATACCTGTTTCTTTTGTGCGCGTAGAACTTTCTATGCCATTTCTGTTTGATTTATTGAAATCCTATCCCTAAGGAAAATCTTAGGAACCCTGTATAATAAAAGAATAAAATCAGCATTTTTTTAACGGACGAACCCCATTCTAGGCATTTGGTCTCAATACTTGCAAAAAGTATTATTTTTAATAAAAAAAAATTTGGTGGATCTCAACAGTTATTCGTAGTTAAAATATTTATCAAAAAAATATATAAAGTTGATAAAGCGCAAGGCTCATTTCGGGCACCCTCCTGGATCGGCCGGCTGATGTTGATACAGATACATTAACTAACTACCTACTAATAAAAAGATTATTTCCTTAAACCAACTATAAAAAATATAGTAGCCATAAATCAAATCCCTCCATCCAGATATGATATAAGTAGTCCCCAGGCTGTTATCTCTTTCATAATAGGCATAATAAGCAGGGTATAGTAAGCCGACACATTCAATCCGAGAGATAAGGGATGAAGAGAAAAGGGTAGACTAATTGCCCGGAAATTAACCCCCAAACAAACAAATTAATCGGGGCATTTTGCTTCAGTTATAAAAATGTACCGGGTTGTCAACTTATCAAAAGAGGGATGCAAGACTGAAATTGATGTTGAGGAACAGGTCCGGACTAAAATAAATGGATATTAGGCTATATAGTACAATAATTGATTTGTAGGTTGGTTGTAAAATGATGTTGCGTCATAAGTACTTTTTTGTGCAAAAAGTATTAAATCATAAAAAAATTTAGAAAATTTCAAATCACAAATTAAAAAAGAAACTTTTTAAGACTTGAACTTAAAGATCGAATTGATTGTTATTGTATGTTGAATTTTGTTATTCAACAATTCAAACAATGCTCTCAATAGGGTCTTCGAAACAAGGAAATTTAACTAATGCCTGAATTTGTTGGGCTCACATTATAAAGGGTAGAGGGGAATATTTAGTATATTTCTTGGAGCTTTAAATTTAAAACATAACTTTAGTACATCGACACTAACTTGAAATAGTAGTTTTAACAACTAGTGGCCAAAATAATGCTTTTTTTTACAAGCGTTGATTTAAGTAACGAGCGCAGCGAGGTATTTAAAACGCGAGTAAAAGGAAAGCACAGTTAGCCGCGAGTTGTTAGCACAAAATACTTTTAAAAATCTCGAACGAATAGAACTTCTCGCAATACACCATAGGGGCGGGCCAATGCATATTGGGCGCCTCTTAAGGTGCATTTACACAGACAAACTTTCCTTTGATGTCGAAATGCCGACAAACATTTACACAAGCCTCTTGAGCAAAATGTTCAAAGAAATGTTCGAGCAAAATCTCGTACAAAAAAAACACACGTGAATTTTGGAGAGAATGTTGAGCAAAATTTGTTTGAAGAATTGGGGGTATAAAAATTTCTTTACAAATTTAAATTTTATAGTTTTATGGGAATTCATTGAACTTAACTGAAAATAGAAAGACTAAGTTTTAAAACAAGGTATTTTAATTAAGTGGTTTCCAACGGAAAAACGATATGATGTCGAAATTCACGTTTTACCTCATAAGCCACTTCGATTAATCTGATTTTTATAGGGGATATCCCAGTATACTTGTAACTTTTTTGGGGTTGTAAAAAAAAAACGACAATAAAAAAAATATTATTTGGCCATTATTTATTGCTATTGCCTGTAAAATGTAATGATAAAAATTTACGTTTAAAAGAATATCTCTTTATTTTACTTCCTAGTTTAAAACACAATACAATAATAATTAAGTCAAATTCAAAAACCTATATACATTTTATTAAATCTCAAATATATGAACAAAAGCACGTTCGGTCTAAATAATACCCATTTATTAGCCACTTTTACAACCCTACGATCCCGACCCTTGTCTAAAAAAATATAATTTAGCACTAATAGACTAGATTTCTGAATCGGAATGTTGCTCCTTTGCATAAGGTTTGTTCAGTGTCAGTAATCGACCTTGATTATTACATTAAATTGACAGTAAATATCTATCTATCTATCTATCTCTCTTATCAGCATTTTCATGAACCTTTTGCTTTTTTAAGCAACCGTTGGGACCTTAAACTAACTAGGTAAATCTGGTGTGAGGAATGAAAAAAAAACAATCGAAGCTAAGGGTAAAGTAAAGTGACAAAAATATGTTTAAAAAAAAATCCCATCCCCACCACTCTTCATAGTCGTGAGGCGCGGATTACCGCTTAAAAGTGCAATTTTTGAGTTTTTTGGCGATATTTGAAAAACTCAAAAATTTTTTGGAAAAGAAAAATTTTCCTGGGTCGTTTTTTGAATTTAGGAAAAAACCCTTGGAAATAAAAAAAAACTCGCAAGAATATCCCAAAAAAACCCCCTGGCAAAAAAATTCGGGAAAAACCCTAAGAAAAAAAATATTATAAGTAACCCTAATCCATGTGACAAAACTGATAGACAAGAATAATGTTTCGCTTGCCGTCGGCTTTTTTTCACAAAAATTTAAAATAAAAGTTGGTGTTCCATTTTTTTACAGAATTGAGATCACTGATCACTGATGTAAAATTTTATTTATTCTCATCTTTAAAAATATGTTTCCAAAACGGATAGCAATAATTTGCTCAAAAATTTACCCAAACAAAATGTTCAAAGAAAAGCTCACAAAAATGTTAACGCAAAAAATTTTAGATCTTTTGCACGAGCTTTTGTTTGAGCATGTTCGTCTGTGTAATTGCGCCTTTACCCGCCTTGCCTTTAAAAAAAGCAAAAGAAGAATATAATATATAAAAATATATAACAATAAATACGCCCACAAATACTTTTCGGGTAATCTTTAATGATTTGTGACGAACTTTCTGCCTATGATAAAAAAAAAATTGGGAGCCCCTAACTGATGGCCCAAGTATTATTTTTAAATAAGAAGATAGGTACCACTTGTAGCACCTTTTTGGAAAAAAAAAACGTAAGCTCGGTAAAAAAGAAATTCGATTAAATAATTTTTTTTCAACCCACGTGTGAAAAATTTTAAATAACCTATTTTTTGTCAATTGTTTTAGCTTCAAAATAAACTACACATTTCTTTATTTACCAAGTTGAATAAAAAAACTACCACACAAGGATATCATTGGCGTAAAATTTACATGGTTTGACAGATGTAAAAAAAAATATTTAATCGAATTTCTTTTTTAACAAACTTTCCAAAAAGGTGCCACAAGTGGTACTTCCTCATGAGCCTTCAGTGAGGGCCCCCAAATGGGCCGCCAATAATGTCCTTGTGTGGTATTTTCTTTATTCCGCTAAGTAAATAGAGAAATACTTATGTCGTAATTTTTGACACGTTGGTTGACAGATATAAAAAAAAACTAGTGCGTTAGATTTCTTTGTTAACAAGCTTTCCAAAAAGGTGCCACAAGTGGTACCTTCTCATTTAAAGAAAAATACTTGGTAGGCCCTGGTGCTCCAGTTGGGGGCCCAAATTTTTTTTTATCATGTACCGAAATTCCGTAAAAAATCATTAAAGATTGGCTTTTCGCATTTAAAGAATCCACCCTGTAGGTATATTATAAATATTTGTAATAATAAAATATATAGGCTAAAATATCATGGCTTCACAGTAAAGATAGCCTTCGCATTAATTCATTAACTTTCTTGTTCTTGAAAAAAAAATATCGAGCAGAACAGGGGGGCACCCTAAAAAATTTTGTGGGGGGGGCCTCGGAAAAATCTGACACGCTTCTGTTCACACTATAAATCAAGGCGGCTGGTAAATGAAATAACAATCGTTTCCATAGCGATGTATATTTTTACTCGGTGACGTTCATTGTTGCGACATTTTAATCTTTGACAATTTGATATTTTGACGATATTTTAAATAATTTTTTTGTAAATACTTGGTGAAAACTGGCGGAAATGGCTTAATTCTTAGGCAACACAATAAAAATAAAATATCTGGACCTGAGTATAAAAAGGGCCAAACTCCATTTTTGGTGTTTTGAGTAATCGTTAGTTAAAGTTTTTTAATTGGTTAAATTGTTTATCGTCTCCTGATGATGCTAACGTTGTTAGCGAAACGCGCGTCGAGTGCAAAAAAGTGTAGTTTTGGTTTGTGGAAAACAATCATAATTTTTTTTTGATTAAATTTTTTGTAAAAAACTGTTTAAAAGGTATTTTTTTAAACTTGTTGGAGAATTATATATAAAAATTAAGGTAGGTATTATTGGAATGTATTAAATTTTATTAGTTTTTAGTATTTTTTTATTTAGAAGGAGATTGGCCTTTTAAAGAGTTAGGTTACTGGAGATAAGTCACAGAAGCAAAAATTCCGGCAATTTATTTTTATTATTATTTTACTAAAAACTTAAGGCAGGCGGTAGATTAGGGGCAGGCTCGGGGTAGGGCAGAAAGGGTCCAGGGAGGCCTACTTGCCAGGCTTCGCGTCGCCCCTTATCTACTACTACTACTACTACTAAAAACTCACTAATTATACAATAATACGTGACTACAAGGGGGTCATGATTCGGTAAAGGCCAATGTCCACAATCCTTAAAAGCATTGAGTAATAAAAAAGGCCAATCTCCAGACTAACTGGACATTGACCCTTTCTAAAAGTAAGTGTTGGCTCCTATATGCACTTTGGCTGTTCTTATTTCTATGTAAACAAAAAACAAGAAGTATGGCCTTTTCTCTACCTGTAATTTTGAATGTGCACACCTCAGTGATGGTATTCCATCAGGCCAAAAGTGGAGATTGGTCATTTTTATAGTCAGGTCCAGATATATTCTTAAAGGCTATCGCAGGTAAAAAACTAAAACATATTTAGGAAGCAGCTAGAACCTTCGCCGCCATTATCCGCCACCGGAGAAGCATCGCATGTTGCCTTATTGTGAAATAACGACGTTCAATTTTTCTGGACCATCATCATTACCGTAAGAAAATCCTAAAACGACCCTGGCACTGATGTGAAGTTTTTTAAAAGGAAGGGCGGCGTACTTTCAGGGCTCTTTTAAGGGTCAAAATGGCATAATATCAATTCAGGACCTCGAGTTGCGAGCAGCAGACTTAATTTGACTCAGATGGCGTCCGGGGCTCTTTTATATAGCTTAAAATGTTATTCAATATAAAAAAACAGGCGTCAGCCCCGTCGCAAAATTAATAAGAATTTTTCCATCAATTTGCCTTTTAGCCGATATTGAGCTTTTTGTTCTGTCTTTTTATTGGACGAAGGGAGAAACTTTCGAAGAACTTCGGACAAAATCAGATGATTTGTTGTCAAGTTATTAAAAAACTGGATTTAATTTAAGCGGGCTTATGACCGCATATTATAGAATGATTTAAATGTTTTTTCTTCAAACGCATATTCAGTCATGTGCGAAAAATATTTCCATAAAATAATTTATGGAAAATGCGAATGTGAGATACACTTTGGATTTTGTGGAGGGGAGACAAACCTTATTTGGTATTCACACCGGCAATTATTTGGGGGGGAGGGTGGGGATAGCCTCTTAACAATGATCTTGCAGTTGGTAGCAACATACACTTATTAATCATTTTACAAAACATTTTTATATTTCTTCAAACAACAATAATAAAAAGATCTTAAAGCTTGAGGTAATTGCGGTAGTGTTTTTTAAGCCTCAGTTAAATTGCCTTTATTTCCCCCCCTCCTGGACCAAATCCGGATCCCAGCACCAGTGGGTATTCAATTTTGAGTGTATATAATTAGTTACCAATAGAGAGTCAACCTAGAATTCAGAGGTGGGCAACTCATATTGTCATGAAGCACCCTGTATTCGTTCTTATTTTAATTATACTTTGATTGGGTACATCCTATTAGATACACCAGGTAGTGATACTTCGTAGCACGTCATACGCAAGATTTAGAGATAAGAAAAACATACCGCCATGGCAGCCTGCCTGATCTCTGCTAGGTACTTCAGTATACTTCTTGCGCTGTCATGCGACCAGTGAAGACGGTATCGCGCGTGCGAATTGTGAAAATACGCTTTTAAAGAAAAAAATCTAACAAAAAGAAAACGTGAAAAGCAAATGGATTACCTAAAGAAGAAAATGAGGAACCTGGAGAGGGAAATGAAGAGGAAGTGTTTAAGATATATCAGTTTTTAAACAATGGAGTAAGACAAATATTATGCTTGAAATTAATTCTGTATTTCGGACTTCTATTGTTTCTATTTTATTTATACACGACAATCTCTGATCGTCTTCAGGTGCAAACTACAATCTATTCCTAAGGCTACGTACTTATATACTATGACAAATAATTCAACCGTGAAATTTAAGGAGTTGGCTTAGGTTTATATGTATCAACCGCGTGTGATTCGAACCACTCCATGTAAATATTGGCCACCACTGGCGAAAGCGATGAACCCATTGGCAGACCGTCATCCTGAGCATAAAACTTTCACCTGAAAATAAGAGTTATGTAGACAGCACTCCAACAACTCCAGCGGCAGGCTTGTACGTTCATGAAGGGATTCGTCATCAACCGGTCTCTGTCTAATAATATCTAGCGATTCCTTTATCGGGACATTGGTGTATAGACTTTCGACATCAAAACTGACAAATCTATCCTCGGGTCCTAAAACAAAAGATTTAATATTAACAAAATGGTTGAAATTTTCTAAAAATGAAACGGTCTGGCCTGCAAGAGGTTGAATAATTTTCAAAAGGAATTTCTATGTCAAGCAAGAGACAGCAACATTATTCCGGTTGCGTTTCGTCTTAATGCACCATTTCCAGGAGAAAGAGTTCAGCGGATTCTAGATGACGCCAGTAAAGCACTCATACGATCCCAAATCAGCTTTCATCGCTGAAACAAATCCTTACTGACAGAAGAACTGGGACAACGGTTTCAGGAGATTCGAAAATACACTATAGAGGAAGATTATTAACCGATTCTGGACAAAATAACACGAACCTGCAACCATCTACGACAGACTTGGCAAGCGAAGCATCAAAGGAAACTGGCCCATCAACATCCACAAAGCCAATCGACCACCGACACTTTAAGAATCATCATTAATACATCAAAGAAGACATTGACACCCATAGAAGAAAACTTACTTGCCAAAGGACTTAACTTCTCCATCGCTCCAAAGAAGATACCCGGTATCGACATCATTACCGCTATAGAAAGTCATCCTCTTCCACGACAAGACGAAGACGAATTCAGACATCAAGTCTATTATTGATTATTGATAAACCTATTAAACATACCTCTAACATAAGCAAGTCAGAGGAAATCGCGTTGAAGAATCTTCAAAAGGACAAATCTGTTAAAATCTTACCGGCAGATAAGGGCAATGCAACAGTGTTTTTACGACTCATAAAAACTTAAACCCTGCATAGTTTTTGACTTATGCGCGTCATATTAGTCCATAATGTTAATAAAATCCCTTTCCAAAATATCATATTTTAATTTCCAGAATAATTATTATAACAAAAACCCTGCACCCGTCGTAATTTAACAAAAATTCTTAACCGAATTTTTCATGTAGCCGGAGCATGACTCAGAATTTTTGTGCCTAGCGCGCTATAGCCGCATGCTCTATGGCATGCTCCCGATGCATGGTTTACTCTACCGGGTGTCCAACTTTATAAGTAGATTATAATATGTTTACTTAAAAAAGTATTATTAGCACATCCTCTTTCATTTTATTATATGTGACGACGAATCTGACAGTTCCTCAACTCGTCAGACACTATTAGTTCCTCGAACTCTAGCATAGAGAGGCACCCCTTAGAAAGTATATTAGGGGGGACAGATGATAGTACATTGAGTCCAGATATATCGGCAGAGCTAGCTTGCAGATGGAAGAAGCATCTTTCTATGGGAATATATAGATAAGGAAACTAAAAATAACTGCAAAATTCTTTAAGGACCCAAATTAAATCCACGATGCTAGTATCCACAGAGCAAAAAAGAAATACGTAATTCTTGAAATTGTAAACCATTTTGGGAAAAGGTTTGACAGCCTTAGAGCGGGTTTTCTCTAATTTGGCCTAATCAAAAAAGGGAGAGACGAAGCCCTTGATGAAGATCTTTTGGGTCTCTTGCCGAATCGGCGCAGTTGTTTTGCATTGGCCACAATATTGTCTCATGCAAAAATATAAAAAACTGTTACTGCGCAAAATCCAGATCTTTTCTTTTTTAGCGAACGTTTTGCCGAAAATTGAAAAAATATAAAAAAGGCGCCGAGAGGAATTATTAGAGCTAAACAGTGAAAGAACGTAATCCTGTGGAATAATTTTTTTTTCAGAAAAGTCGAATCAAATAACTCAAAATAAATTAGCTTTAAGTTGGACAAAAGGTTACAAAATTCCCTTTGTGGACAAACCTTTTCAAGTTTTCAACCCCAAAACATCAAAATTTACCAAAAATGAGATCAAAATTTATTCGAAAAGCATACAACATTTATAAGTTGGAGCAGTTAAAACTGTTAATAACTGTCAAGATCATTTTTGTTAGGCTATTTTTTAAGACAGAACGATAACAGGGGATTTTAGGTTTATCTTTAATCCTAGAAACCTACATAAATTTCTTTCGCCCACCCCATTTTCAACTGGAAGATATTAGAGAACTTAATTACTAAAAACTGCTTCCAAAAATATTGAAGATTTTCTTTTCAAAACAAAAGTTGAATTCCAATGTTTACCATTCGGTCTAGCCACTGCACTTTTTTGTTCCACCCTTTCAGGCCTATTTCTCTTATCTAAAAGATTAGGTTTTTTATTAATAATTAAAAAACCATACAGGACCGACTCAAGAAATACAATTTTTAGGATTTATCCTTAATTCAAAAAAGATGTGGTTTTTTATTAATAATTAAAAAACCATACAGGACCGACTCAAGAAATATAATTTTTAGCATTTATCCTTAATGCAAAAAAGATGTGGATATATCGCACAAAAAAGAATAACAAAAATAAAAACAGCCATTCAGATCATTTAAAGGAAAAAATAAAATAACAATTAAAGAGGTTTCGCAAATTATAGGAAGGCTAGCCTCGGTTTGTACAGAGTACGGCTTGTTGTACAAAAAACCCTTGAGCGAGAAAAATATCGTGCCTTAAATGCTAACCGGAACAACTATAACAAAAAGATGCTTGTTGGGTTCTTAGTTAAAAATGAACTTGAGTGGTGGTTAACGCACAGACTATTTTACAGCCTAATTATAACATTAAAATTTTCTCCGATGCATACAAATCGGGATGGGTTTTTTTTGGCAACAAGCTGAACAGGAGAAACACATAAACATTCTTGAAATGAAGGCACCTTTTTATGGCTTAACAAGCTTTGTAAAAAATTTAAAAAAATTGTCATATTTTACTAAGAATTGATTTCTATTGGAAGAATGATGTGGCAGTGAGCTTAGGTATATTTTTTGTATTTGCCACGTACATAAATACATTGGATAATCATATAGCGGACAAGAAATCTGGTATAAAAATTGTATATTTATTTGCAAGCTATCTGAATAAAAAATGCCACCGGTTTGTGTCTTGGCTTCCAGTGGATGCATTCATAATGAATTAGAAAAACCTTAATTCTTATATATTTCCTCCTTCCTCACTGTTTCCAAAAATGTGTTAAAAAAAGAAAAAATTGAAAGCGATAATGCGATATGCCTGGTGGTTTATGATATCTGGAAAACTCAAGCATGTTATCCAAAATTAGAATCCACGATTCGCTTAAAAGTTATCGGTTTAAATCCGAAAGGTGATTTACTCTTATCCTCGTTTAGGGAACCCCACCCACTATGAAAGAATTTTGCCCTGGGGGTAGCAATCTTATCAAGTTGGCCTATAGTAAAAGGGGCGTTTGGGAGGATGCAATTTATTTTTTCCAAATGATGGAAGTTTTGCGACAATAATATTGAGGCATATTGAGTTGTATCCGTTTTAGAAACAGAATCTCAAAATACTGGGAAATATTGAACTCTTAACACACATAGGTCTGCCTTAAATTTAATTTGCGAGCAGAAAAATCAGAAACGGTAGTTAGGTTTATGAGACGCATTTTTAAGCTGCGCCCTCAGTGTCCTTTTTATAAACTTGGTATCCGGAACCAGTGTTACCTTATATAGGTAAATTGTACCCTTTGGTAAATTTAACATTCGGGTTATTAACTATAAAAATGGTACTTCTTTTGACTCTTTGTTCTGCTCAAAGAGTTCAGACATTTTCTATAAGTTAAGTAATATGAAGGCTAACGGAAAAGGCATAGAAATAATTCTTAAACATATTTTAAAAATATAAGACCCAGAAGAATTCAGCCTTGGCTTAGGTCCCCTTTTTCAAAGAAAATTTACAGTTCTATTTGTGTTTTACCATTATATATTGCATACAGAAAAGAAAACTATTTCGAGGAACACAGGATACACTTATTTTAACAATTAAAAAGCCTCATAAGCCCGCTACATCCCAAAGCATTAGCAGATGGATTTAAAAAGGTCTAAAAAACGCAGAAATAGACTCAAATTTTAAAGGACATAGCACAGAACATGGGGTGTCTTCCGCAGCATTAAGGGTTGGTGCATTAATCAAAAGTATTAGAAAGGCTGCGTGATGTTCGGAAAAAAGGAAAACGGTCAATCGATTTTATAACAAACCTTTAATTTCAAAAGATTTCTTAGCTAATAGGATGTGCCCAATCGAAGTATAATTAAGGATTAAACGACTTACCTGTAAGGAAGTTTAATCCAAATTATACGAGATTGGTCACATCCTATTAGACGCCCTCCCATTTATATATTCATGTATTTTTCATGCAATTTATTTAAGTACTAGTCAACCCGCCCTTGGCCATCTTAGTATTTCAGAAAAGCTTTAGAAGTATACTGAAGTACCTAGCAGAGATCAGGCAGGCTGCCATGGCGGTATGTTTTTCTTATCTCTAAAACTTGCGTATGACGTGCTACGAAGTATCACTACCTGGTGTATCTAATAGGATGTGACCAATTTCGTATAATTTGGATTGAACTTCCTTACAGGTAAGTCGTTTTATCCTTAATTATATTTCAAAGCACCTAAACTAAAAAGTTAAAGACAGCAATTTTGCGCGGTCGTTAACACAAAACATGATTGAACGTGGACATTCGAAAAAATAGCGCGAGTGTGACGACTCCAGGTTTGGCTGGAATGGAGAGTTTTTAAGGGAGTGCCGATAGTGCCTCCTCGTAAAGTGATCTATTCTTTCAAATAACTAATTGAGGTTAGGTTTGGTACTCTCCTTTTGTGCGAAAGCCAAGTAGTAGGGCAGATTTTCGGAATTCTCGTAAAAGTTTAATGGCTGGAATTGTCCTTTTAACTGAAGCTCTAGGGGCATTAGCTAATTAGAATTTTTTTTATGCATACACGCGCGCAAGGGGGCAGGGGGCAGTTTTAAATTGGTCATTTGTAATGTTTCACTTTATAATTTATTTTTAAAAAAACTACTTAACTCATTTAAATGAAAATTCTGTCGATTGGAACGTAATACATAACCGCAAAGCATATAATAAGTTTAAGTCTTCGACATCAGTCCCGGAGGTAACAACAAAATTACAAGGTTTTGATTTTTTCAAGATGGCCGGCGATATAGTTGATCCTGAAATTCCGAGTCAAAAACCACGCGAAAAACGCGATGAAAAATCGAAAATAAACTGTGAGCATTGTAATAAGAGTTCCAACAGTACAGTGCAATATGGAAAATGTGAAAAATTCTTTCATTCATCGTGCCTCATACAGGCAGCGACTCAAAAATCGGCAGCGTGCTGACACATTCCAAATTACGCATGTGAAGAATTTTGGGAAACCGAAAAAAGTCTATATCTGATGATTATCAAACATCTCGAAGAAAAGAACCACCTTCTGCAAGAAAACAATGAGCTCCTGAGGAAAAACCAGAAAAATGCAGAAAGTGAGGTTAGGAAATTATCCGAAAACCCGCCAACTGCTGATACGTCAACACGTGATGCCTCTTCTTCTGTCAAAAATAGCGTGGCCAGCGGGCCAACACGGCCAACAGGAGAAAAAAAAGGGCCACAGATACAAACCAACCAAAACAACAACTATAGCTTGGAAACTATGGAAACTTCTCAACACCAGCTGATCACATGTCAACTGAGCACACGCAACCACAACAAAATTGGCAAAATAGCCAAAAAGTACAAATAAATCAAGTAAAAAATGCGGTCCACCAAGCGCAAACCGCAGCAACTATGCAAAACATACAAAACCTGGGGGAAACCGATGGATGGCAAACCCAAAGAAAGTACCATCGCCGTCGCTTTGTGGTGGGCGGAAACGAAGAAACCCATGGAATTGGAACCGTTCCAAGACATGTATTACTACACGTCTCACGGCTACAACCTCAGACAAAGCCTGAAGACCTTAAAGCTATATTGGAGAACCATTTCCTGGTGGCATCATGTAACATGCACAACTCAAAGCATCCTGAAATTTATGCTTCGATTATTGTCACCATTGACCAGATACGTCTAAGAAAAGCCTGGCAACGTGACATTTGGCCTAAAGGAGCCATAGTTTCTAAGTTTTTTGCGAGGAAGAGGATGCCATCATAACTCAAAATGGATCCTCAACCACAAATAGTACATCTGACACTCAAAACATGTACTATCAAAACATCCGCAGCATCTTAAACAAAATGGATGGCCTAGAACTAATTATAACTAAAAATAACTATGACGTTATCTGCCTCACTGAGCATTGGCTTACAGCAGATATTCTAAAATACTTTAATTTTGAAGGCTACAACTTGGCAAACAGTTTTTGTAGAAAAGAAGGAAACGGAGGGGTAGTATGTTTTACCAAGGAACACTACAACATAAAAAACATACAAAAAATAGACAACCTTGCTGAAGAAAAAAATTTTGAGGTGACTCACTCCACGAACATTGTTCTGTGTTTATATCGGGCACCACAGGGTAATATGGACATATTTTTAAATAAATTTGATAGATTGTTGCATATTCTAAAATATTTAGATAAAACTTTATATATTTATGCAGATTTTAATAATAACTTATTAGATACAAACTCAAATGTTACAGGTGAATTTGTACGTTTAATTAAGTCATACAACTTGTATTATTTAATAAATAAACCAACTAGACTAGGCAAAAAGAGTGAAACATGTATTGACAATTGCATTATTAATAATATCTCTAATTGCAGGGCAACTATAGAAGACTTCTATTTGTCTGATCACTTAGGGATCGTAAACTGCATCACAGGGAAAACCCCAGTCAAAGAAACCCCGGGAACGGAACAGATTACATATCGGCCATTATCAAAAGAAGCTATCACTGAAATGGTAAGGTCTCTGCAAAATTACAACTGGAGCAAGCTAGAAAACTTCAGTAATATTGATGAGAGTCTTGATCATTTTATGATAACATTAAATTCGAAAATTGAAAAGTATCTACCTTTAAAAACAAAAACAATACAAGTCAGAAATAAATCAAAAACAAGGTACACAAAAGAATTACAAAATATTAGGAACAATTTACTATTTCTAATAAGGTTTGCTAAACAAAATAAGTTTGACCTCTCTGAACCAATAAAAAGCACGACAACTCTATAAAATAAAAATTAAATGAACACAAAAAAAGTGTCTTGAAAATAAGATCCTAAACTCTAAAAACAAACAAAAAGATATGCGGCAGTTTTTTAACTCGCACAAAAAAAAGAAATATAAAAATAGCACAATTAAAAAAATAGATCCAAATGATTTTAATGATTTCTTCATTAATATACCCGGGGAAATATCTAAAAAATTACCTACAGCAGAGAAAAAACCGTTAGATCTTTTAAATAAGAAAATATCAACTCAAAACAGTCTCGTCAGTTACCGAAGGGGAAGTCTCACAATACATAACAAAATTAAAAAATAGAAATGCAAGAGATATATTTGGGCATAGCAATAAACTCTTAAAAGAACAAAACTAAGGATTCTAACACCGCTAACAAAAATTATAAATCTATGTTTTAGCACAGGACAATTTCCCAATAAATTAAAAACATCCAGAGTAACACCAATATATAAAAATAAAGGGAAAGAAACAGATTTAAACAACTACCGGCCCATCTCTATAGTACCCATACTCTCAAAAATTACAGAACTGTCATACTCAACTAGATTAATGAACTTTCTAAATAAAAAAAACTTACTTTCAAAATCTCAATTTGGTTTCCGCAAAAAATTAAACACAAACAAGGCCATACTTAGTTTTGCGACAGACATAGTTGATGCCTTTGAGAGAGGGGAAGGTACCGTGGCTACATTCTGCGACCTCTCGAGGGCATTTGACTGTGTCTGTCACAAAACGCTTCTTGACAAAATCGAAGCATATGGAATACGTGGAAATGCTTACAGTTTTCTAGCTGCTTACCTTATGAAGAGGCAACAACTAACAGAAACAAATGGATTAAGGACATCTGTAAGAACGGTACTCTCAGGGGTACCACAGGGGTCAATACTGGGACCTATACTATTTATTATCTATGCCAATGACTTTCCATGGTGCCTAGAAAATGGTAAATGTATTCAATTTGGCGACGACAAAATATACTATAATTCACATAAAGATATAGAAGAAGCACAAATTAAAAACACAGAACTAAGTACACAAGTAAAAAATTGGTTTGACTCAAACTCCTTATCACTAAACTTATCAAAAACCGTCAATATTGAATTTTCATTGAAAAAACAAAAATCTAACTCACAAACAGAAACAAAATTTCTAGGCATCACTCTAGACAGGGAATTATGCTTTAAACATCACATTACAGTACTAAGTAATAAACTTGCCAGTATAAATTTCCAACTTAGGAACATTATGCAGCAAACCACAGCGGACTTTGGGAGAATTGCTTACATGGGCATGTTTCAAAGTCTTATAATGTATGGCGCGCTGTCTTGGGGACAAAATTCAGGATGGTTAACAATCTTTAAACAACAAAAAAATCTATTAGAATTTTAGCAAAAATTAACCAAAGAGAGAGCTGTCGACCTTATTTTAAAAGATTAAGAATACTAACTTTTCCAGCAATCTACATCCAGCAAGCTCTTCAATATGCTAAAGAAAACCTTTTAAATCTTCAAACGTATCAATCAGTGCATTCATATAACACACAAAACAAAAATCTAGTCATAATTCCCCAGCATAGACTAACATACACAGAAAAAAACTTTACAACTCTCTCCCAGATGAAGTTAAACTTCTACCCACAAGCAAATTCAAAGCTAAAATAAAATATGTTTTGCACCACATAAGCCCTTATGAAATCCAAGAGTTCCTGGACTTTGACTGGGGCACAATTATTATTAACAACGCAATTGTAGTCTAGTTAGCAACATCACAATTGAGTTAATAAAATCGTACAGAACAAAATGTAATTTTATAGGAATAGGTAACAATAATTAAAATGGTCTTTTATAAGTACTTTTAAAAAAATGTACCTACAAATTTAACCTAAGAATCTCAACTTAACAGGTAAACAAAAAAATTTTGACAATGCTTAAACTGAATTGTATAATTATTGTTGTTCACAATGTTTTGTACAATTATTGTTGTATTTTGCAAATAAAGTTTCAGTCAAAAATAAAAACTAAAAATTTAATTTATAAAATCTAACTTTACTGTAGCTTAACAATTTTAATAAATAAGTTAGAATACAATGAATATAATTTTAATTATAACTAAAATACACTACGTAAAAATGGTATAAAAATCTTCAAAAGATTTCTTTTCATATTTTAAAAATATATATTTTTTGTCTTGAGATCATCACATTTTCCTTATTTCTATGCAAAAGGTTCTCATTTAAAAACAATTTTTCCTGTTGAAATAAAAACATATTTTTATCCAGAAATATTTTTTTTGTACTTCCCGTTAGTTGGCCAAAATAAAAAGTAGCCACAACATTGATCTTAATGACCTTGTGGTTGTCTACATGTCGCCAAACTAGAAAAATAGAAAAAAATTATTTAAAAAAAAAGCACTATTTTCAAACTTTTCCTATTATTAATGCATTTTTGATAGGTGATTCTGGTTTTGACTATGGACTCGTTACCTCTAAGGCTGAAACTTTCAAATGATGTATAAAATAATATACGGTTCTATGAAAAAAAAATGAGTTTTAGAGGGTTAAATTCCAAGAAATTTGAATGTATAGGGATCCTGCTGTTCTTGGGCGGATGACTTATTTTAAATAGATTTTACGGTATGCGGCTGCTACCGCAAAATATTTACCGCGTATTTTTTTACAGCGAGGTTTTCTACGGCGTCATCATATACAGCGCCATAAATTTACCGCGAATGGAGCTACCAGCGAAATAATTTACTGCGCAAGCAAATACAGCGCAATGCACTTATCGCAAAATACTTTAAGAGCACCTGCACCGCGACATATATATTATAGTGCAAGACTTCTACCGCTAAGAAAATTACCGCGCTCATTAAGATACCGCACACTACCAGGTATCGCGAAAAATTAAAAAATATATATATTTTTTCATGCTTTGCAGGCGTGTTATTTAATTTTAAGCCCAGAACTAGAACGTTAGTAAAACTTTTTTTTAAACCATTTGGATCCTAAATATGCAAATCCATATTACAACGTTGTTATAAGATGCCGTTGTTAATGATCTAAACGAACAAGGTTGTGTGAAGATGAAGAAAAAAGAGCAATTAGTTTTCTTTTTGCTAAAAAATTTGCTTTTTTAAAAATAAAAAAAAAAAATTTGTTTATATAAAATTGTTTTATTTTATTTCTTCAAGTTGAATATGAAAGCTTTGTTATTTTTCTCGTTCTTAAGGATACATAACGCTGAATCGTTAAATTAAAAAAAAACAAGTGGCGTCAAACTTTTGATATTTTACTTTCTAAATAAAATAGGCAACCAAAAAAATTTAGAAAACTCAAATGAAGAAGTCATAACATCCAAAATTAGAGCTATTGATGCCGTTGCTAAAAGTAGCAATTAGATCCTTGAAAGTTGTAGACAATGCTTGGTGTACAAGTACAAGTTTATTTGTAATTTTTCACAACGTTTCGGCTGAAGATATTACATCAGTTGAAACGTTGTGAAAAAGTACAAACAAAGACAATGGAGGTCCGAAACCTTTCACTTGTAAATTAGGTAGGTACTTATCGAAACACACAAAAAGTAATCTATATTTCTCCTTTTTTAACATTTTTTGTTCCAAAATAAAAACATATATAATATTACACAACTGTTTTATTACCCATTATTTAATACTGAAAAAAACTAGCAATAATTTTGATCTTATTAGGAGTATCTGCGTGCTCCCAAATAAGAGAATAAAAGTTGGACAGAACTTTAAGATGTACTAAAAATATAGGGTTTTCTGAGAAAAAAAACCCTGAATAGAGTGCATACTTTTTTTATCAGTTGTCTCATAATTTTAAAACTTTTGGATAGTTGATTTATAGTTGGTAGTTTGTAAGAGATATTTAGGTAAAAAAAACTAATTTTTGAATTTTGATAGAGACTAAAATAAAATTTTAAGGAGTAAGATAAAATTTGAACATTGGCTTTCATCAGCGCGATCTGCACCCTGTCCACTGCTTTAATTTTGCCTTCTATTATCAATTTTATGAAGCCAAAATGTTCAAGTTACCGTTTTTTGATGGTAAATAAAACTTCAA
The DNA here is from genome assembly GCA_963921995.1 of Oxystoma pomonae. NCBI lineage: Eukaryota > Metazoa > Arthropoda > Insecta > Coleoptera > Brentidae > Oxystoma > Oxystoma pomonae. The sequence goes on along the minus strand of OY998166.1, from coordinate 69,277,771 downwards.
AGTTTTTATTTATTCTGAGCAGAACATCCAAATTACTTTCTCTGGCCATCCAAGATATTCTGAGTATTCTACGATCACACCACATCTCGAATGACTCAAATTTTTTGTATATGGCCGCAGTCAGTGTAATAAGATGCTAAAAGCATAACAATGAAGCACACGAATTCTGAGACTACACAACACTGAATAAAATAAAAGAAAGGCTCGTGGCATTGGATACACATTTTCCTTTTCAATTCATTACGACCAGTCCTCCAAGATCTAATGGATAGTACAGAAACCTACAGGCTAGAGATGTGTGATTCGATTATGTGAAATTTGACTTTCCCGCCTCTTTTGGTTTTGGAGATATTAGGGTGGACTCGAACTTTTGGGACACCCTGTACGTTAACTACCCATCAATAAGCAGAGTTAACATTTTAAAACTAGAGTACCGCTACGAGTACGAGAGTATGGTCTTTCATTATTTTCATGATTATTTTATTTTTAGTTCTACTATATAGTCCTAAATTGCATACAATAATACATAAACCACGGGGCTAAAGTTATTTTTAATCCCTCAGCGAATTGTAAGCCTCCGATCGGGATAAAATCTTTTCACCTAGGGACTTAAAATTCCGGTTTAGTATTTAGGTTTATAATATACTGTTAATTTTTTTTTTTCATTTTACTCCCTAAACTTTTATCGCTAGAAAAAGCTGCTAGATGACTGAGATCTAAAGATAATCGCTAATCTTTAGTGCAACCAGACAGCTCTAATAAAAGTTGAGGCCAACTGTCCGAAGAGGTCGGAATAAGGAGAAGTGTCCGCCAAGGTTGCATATTGTATCCATTACTATTTAATATCCACACTCAATTTTAAATGTTGGAAAATGGATGGAGGTATAAGAATCATCAGTTGTGAAAATAAAATATACGTTACCCTAATCATTCCTAACAAGGATGAAACGGGCCTGGTCGTAATGCCGATGCGACGAACCTTTCCTTTATTTATTTTTCGCGGTCAAGAAGTCTACTTTTCTTAAATTTTACTTGGCTTTGTTTTGCGCAATAAGCCTCCTCCGGAGTGAATGTTGCTTAGCCTTAATATAAGGCGACATATTATAAACTCCAATTGGGGGTGGAATTGCTACGAACGTTGTATTTTGAACGGTCTTCTTTCAGTAACCGGTGCATTTTCGCAGGTTCCGCTTTTTATGTCCTGCTCGCAAATTTCATTCTTATTGATATTTGCTTTTCACTTTATTCCGACAGGCGGCGCATTATAACAGAAAAAGATAGACTTAGCCCTGGCTGAAAATTAAACGAATATGCAATTCCGATATTCTCTCTAGTCTTCCTCTTGCTCTATTTATCTTATTAGTTTATTGGCTGTCTCTTTCAAGATCCACTCACGCTGCTTTTATTCAACTGATTGAATCAGTCTGTCCGTCTGTCTCTCTTGGCATTGAGTTTCATTTAATTCGTTTTGTCTCCGTCAGAGTCGGTCATTTGATCCAATACGATTTGATTTACTCGTTTGATTAATTCTATCTTCGTCGGTCATTTGACTCATTTGACTGATCATTCAATACTCGCAAGTGATTCGACCATAGTATCCATTAGATCTTGGAGAACTGGTCGTAATTAATTGAAAAGAAAAATGTGTATCCAATGCCTCGAACCTTTCTTTTATTTTATTCAGTGTAGTCTCAGAATTCGTGTGCTTCATTGTTATGCTTTTAGCATCTTATTACACTGACTGAGGCCATATACAAAAAATTTCAGGCATTCGAGATGTATCGTAGAATACTCAGAATATCTTGGATGGCCAGAGAAAGTAATTTGGATGTTCTGCTCAGAATAAATAAAAACTTTGAAGTTTTATTCACCATCAAAAAAGGGAAACTTGAACATCTTGACTTTATTTTGAGAAATGAAAAACATAAAATCATAAAATTGTTAATAGAAGGCAAAATTAAAGCAGTGGACAGGGTGCAGATCGCGCTGATGAAAGCCAATGTTCAAATTTTATCTTACTCCTTAAAATTTTATTTTAGTCTCTATCAAAATGCAAAAATTAGTTTTTTTGTACCTAAATATCTCTCACAAACTACCAACTATAAATCAACTATCCAAAAGTTTTAAAATCATGAGACAACTGATAAAAAAGTATGCACTCTATTCAAGTTTTTTCTCAGAAAACCCTATATTTTTAGTACATCTTAAAGTTCTGTCCAACTTTTCTTCTCTTATTTGGGAGCACGCAGATACTCCTAATAAGATCAAAATTATTGCTAGTTTTTTTCAGTATTAAATAATTAAAACAGTTGTATAATATTCTATATGTTTTTGTTTTGGAACAAAAAATGTTAAAAAATTAGAAATATAGAACACTTTTTGTGTGTTTCGATAAGTACCTACCTAAGTGAAAGGTTTCGGACCTTCATTGTCTTTGTTTGTACTTTTTCACAACGTTTCAACTGATGTAATATCTTCAGGCGAAACGTTGCAAAAAATTACAAATAAAGATAATGGAAGTCCAAAACCTTTCACTTGTACGCCAAGCATTGTCTACAACTTTCAAGGATCTAATTGCTACTTTTAGAAACTGCATCGATATCTCTAATTTTGGATGTTATGACATAGGTTCTTTTGAGTTTTCTAAATTTTTGGTTGCCTATTTTATTTAGAAAGTAAAATATCAAAAGTTTGACGCCACTCGTTTTGTGTTATGTGACCTTAAGAACGAGAAAAATAACAAAGCTTTCGTATTGTTATAACTTGAAAAAATAAAATAAAACAATTTTATATAAGGAAATTTTTTTTTTTATTTTTAAAAAACCAAATTTTCCAGCAAAAAGAAAACTAATTGCTCTTTTTTCTTCATCTTCACACAACCTTGTTTGTTTAGATCATTAACAACGGCATCTTATAACAACGTTGTAATATGGATTTGAATATTTAGGATCAAAAAGGTTTAAAAAAAAGTTTTACTAACTTTCTAGTTCTGGCCTTAAAATTAAATAACACGCCTATATAGTAGCAGCCGCGTACCGTAAAATCTATTTAAAATAAGGCATCCGCCCAAGAAAAGCAGGATCCCTATAAATTCAAATTTCTTGGAATTTAACCCTCTAAAACTCATTTTTTTTTCATAGAACCGTATATTATTTTATACATCATTTGAAAGCTTCGGACTTAAAGGTAACGAGTCCATAGTCAAAACCAGAATCACCTATCAAACATGCATTCATAATAGGGAGAGTTTGAAAATGGTGCTTTTTAAAAAAAAAAAATAATTTTTTTCTATTTTTCTAGTTTGGCGACATGTAGACAACCACAAGGTCATTAAGGTCAATGTTGTGGCTACTTTTTATTTTGGCCAACTAACGGGAAGTACAAAAAAAAAATATTTCTGGATAAAAATAGGGTTTTATTTCAACAGGAAAAAATTGTTTTTAAATGAGAACCAATTGCAGAAAAATAAGGAAAATGTGATGGTCTCAAGACCATTAGAGAAAAAGGTAACATATTGGATATTTTTGGAAACAGAACGAAAAACTCTAGTGCAGGGGTCCTATTTTCGAAACCATACGAAATTAGTCGCATGCGACTACTTCCGTCTCTTCCTATACCGTATAGAATAGGAGGCAAATGATATGCCAATATGCTTATACATGGGTAGTGCGTGAAAGAATAACCGGTTTTTCATGCGAAGCAACACGAATGCCCTCTCACCCACACGTGCAATATTGATTTAATCCAGTCGAATTTGAACGCGGTCCACACATACCGGCTTATCTTTCGCCTCTCATTTCACACGGTATAGAAAGAGACTGACATAAAAATTGTGTGTGTACGTATACGGATATTTTCGTATGAATTCGTAAATCAGACCCCAGGATACCTCATTTAAAAAAAGTATTGTCTTCGCCCTACCTCCGCCCCCTTAATGAATGGCGGCACAATTAGCATTCAAAAATATACTTTTTGTAAACCATCTAATTATGTGAAGTTTTACTTCTCTGTCTCTTTTTGTTCTTAAGATATTAGGGTGGACTCGGAGTTTTAGGACACCCTGTACAGTTATTGATATTAAAAAGTAATATGCCTTGAAAGCGTTTCTATTACATTTGAGAAAAAATGCCAATATGATGGTAACAAACTAGAGACGTGAAGCAGTATTTAAAATCATCACTTTTCGCATCCATATCGAAAAGTGCATGTACAAACGATACGTGTGCTTCGATACGTTAGGCGAAACTTATCGATCGGGTACACGTATCGTATCACGATGCGTGAAGTATCTAAATCAATTTGCCTATTCTTTGATCCCAATTTGTGATCTATGATTTCACTCAACCAGAAAGAAACATATTTGCTCTGTTGAATAAAGTGGAGCGAACGTATGAATTTAAGCTGTGATTTATACCGTTGAGTAGCCAGAAATCGACTCTGGGGGGAGAGGTTCCATCATTTAATAAAAATCGACGACAAATTTTTAAAAATTAGATAGGCGCCTATTGCTTGAGTTCTTGAACTGAAGGGAGGGGAGTCTCTAATCTAGTCTCATTTGCAGATTTGCTTTAAAATTAACCTTTAAATGCGCGGCACGCAAAAATTTTGAAAAAATTACACTAAAAATATCTAATATTGGTCTATACCGTAGGCGTAAACTTTCAAAAACAATTCTTTAAAAATGTTGATCTCTCTTTTTTGTGAAATATTTTTGGAAAAGTAGATTGGGTTACATGCCAAGAAGGGGTGGGTTGTGGTGGTATATATAAATTTGTGGCCAAATCATAAATGCGCCGCAGATGAAAATTTTAAGAAAAATCATACTAAGAATGCCATTTATTACACGTTTTGAACACCGGCGTATACAAGGGGGCGGGGTAATGGTTGTAATTACCCCTCCCCCAAGTCTCCAGGTATTGGATTAAAAATCACATCGTAAAATACGCAAATTAAAATGTACACCTAAAACTTTAGCTTCTAAAAGCTCAAGATTTTTATTTAATAATAATGGACAAACAAGATACATTTTCCAGAAAAGATTTGTAGCGTAGAGGGCAAAGAGCGAGGGAATAGGTTTCTAAAGCCGCAGTAGGCTTTAAGGATCTCCCCACTACTAACAAATGAATCGGACGAAAGGATTTCCGAATAGCCAGTTAAAACCTCAGTTCCTCGGTAGCTCAGTTGGTAGAGTATTAGACTAGTATTCTAGAGGTCCCGGGTTCAAATCCTGGTCGAGAAAAAAGTTTTTTCCGATTTATTCCGTTACCCTTTGCCCTCTACGCTACAAATATTTTCTGTAAATTTATTAGGGCGCTAAATTTTCCCTTCATTTTGAAGATACAATTTTGCCTGCGGCGTAACTTGTACTACACTCACAAATTATTTTGTTGAAACCAAATGTCCACTTCTTAATTTAAAAAAAATATTCGCCAGCGGCAGCACGATGCTACTTCTGGTCCACTTCATATTACTTATATTTTCATCAAAAATGCAGTGTAATTTGTATCATAATTTTACATTATTTTAAAAGAATTTGGCTATTTTTTTATTTTCGCCCCTTCTTGATGCCCCCCTAACTAGCTTCGCCCAAGCTCAAGCCCCCTCCAGAAACCATTTCTGCGTACGCCACTGATTTTAGTATAAGTAATTTACATTCTGTTTCACTTTCACTTTTACGGAAAGTGTTTGTTGTTTTTTACTTGGACCAGCCAACTAAATGTGACTTATACCCTGGACAATAAAATACCCCCCCCCCCCCCAGATGCCTGGGCTGGATACGCCGCTGGTTTTGAAAGCTGGTGAGAATAATTGCGTAGAATTAAACTAAAATTGTTGTTAAAATTAATGACGTCATAGCACCGCCGCGCCGGTAAAATTTTTAAAAAATAAAATAATTCGTCACACCAAGAATAAACAAACGCATGAAGTACTTACCGCGAAAACCACGATATTGGAAATACAGAACAGTATTATAGAGTTTCTATGTAATTTATAAATAAGTCTTAGACAAAATCATTTCGACATAAAAAAGTATTTTTGACCTGAACATATTCATACCAAGTTTTCTACAACGTGAATCCAAAATTAAAGCAAAATTAACTAGTTGTTTCTAAATACGATAAAGTGTTTGATTAATTCAAAACATACCTGATAACATTTTCGAGGCAATGAACAAGTGTGGCGATATTTTTCCAAAGTAGGGCATAAATTGCGGCACTATAACACCTTTGATATTTATGGTATTAGAGTTTAATTTTGTTTTAAATGTGGCATTCTAGTGTCATATTCTTAAAAAAATTTCGCCTGCTGCGCTTTGGAACCATTGATATATTTACAATTTTAGTTTAATTTTAAATTAAAAAGTGAATTTTTAGTGCAATTTTTTTTTTAATTGCGCCTTAATGTAATTTTCTCAAAAATTTTCGGCGCATTTAAACATTTTCTTAAATAAAAAATGTATGAAGCAAACAACTTAAAATCCCCACCCCTAGATTTGAGGTCAAATCCGCGCTTGTAGTTACTAAATTTAGTTTGCATATATTGATATGTTCCTCATAAAAGCTATGCTTTTATCCTAGTTTTTTTTCTCGTATCGAAACCGCCCCCCCCCCTTTTCAAATGGCTGGGACCGCCACTGCTATAGCTCTCCTTGGGGCCCTTGATCATGATTAATTTATTGTAGATTGGGTTGGACGTCCTGTGGGGTTTTAACCCCCAAAACCCGCCCTTGGCTACGCCACTGCTTTATACTTATTTTTACGATACGTGTACGGATAGGGATAAGTGTTGAAATTTATGATGTTGCTTTATATCTCTAACCAGTTGTCAAAAACGTCCATTCTTTCGTTTTTTGTCGATGCAGTCGAAAAAATGTATATGTATATGAAGTAAAATGTATATGAAGCAGTTTTCAGATTTTGTCTTAAAGAAAAAATATATGTAGTACTTTTGTACTTTTAATCCCGCAGAGATTAAATTTACTTTTAACCCGTGAGGAAATCAAAGTCACTTTCTTTAGTCCTTTAAATGAGGGATTAAAAGTCACCTTTTATTCCTTAAAAAAATAAAAAAATTGCAAATTTTAACAAATTGGCTGAAAACGACTTGTTTTTTGGTAAAAGTTTTCAAAAAAACCAAAATCCGAAATGCAAAAAATAGTATATATACAGGTGACTAAAGTGTCTTTTTATCCCTTAGAAACAAGTTTTTCTTGTCGGGATAAAAACTACCACTTTAGTCCCTAGATTAGATTTTATAAGCAATATACCACACTACCACCTAACCGAAAACCTAACTTCAGACCAAATTACCCTCTCCGGTTACGCCGCTAAAATAAAACTCGAAGATCCATACATTAAATAATAAACTCGTCCTGAAATTCTTCTTTTATTCTCCAATAAAATGGATCCCTCATGATGGCTGCACTTTTGATAGCAGGTTGATATCACAAAAATGCAAAAATGGGTAATTTTTGTTCGGCGCACAGTGTAAAATTTTCAATATCCAACAGGCAAAACATATTTTGGCAGTCTTATATTATGATGACGGAACACATTTTGAACTGTTATAATTTCCCTGAAACCATTTCAAAGAAAATTTATGTCCATATCCACCAACGTGAAAATTCTCCGATTAAGCTTTAATTAATCATGATTAACACTAATCGTAGTTTGGAATGAGTCTTGGTAAACAAATTGTCAATATAAAAGACCACATTCTAAAATCTGATTAGCAACTAATCACGATTAAAGCCTAATCAGGTAACTACCATGGACTAAAAAATTGGTGCTAGAAAGCTATGAATATATCTCAAAAACTGTAGCTTTGAAAGACTTGAACCTTATAACAAAATTTTTGGGTAATATTTATGAAAACCAAAATCTGAAAACCGCATATCAATAGCTGCTTTACTTCTAAAGTTATGATTTTTTTAATATATTTTAACTTTTTGTCAAATAACTCAAAAACTAAAGCTCCCACGAATTTGGGCTTTAGAACTAAATTTGTAGTCCATATTTATTTATCGCTACTTGCTTTTGTTCCACAGTTACAATTTTTTTCATTATTTTATCCCCCTCTCTCCCCCACTCTTACCACCCTACCCAAAAGTTAATCTGTTCATGGTCAGCCGATAGAGGATTTTGTAACAAATTTCGTTAAAATCGATTAAGGTGTTCTTGAGTTATCGTGTGTACAGACGGACAACATACCGACAGACAACTTTTTTTTTGTCGATTGAGGTGTTTTGGAACCTTAATAACAAATTTTTGATAAAATTAAGAAAAGTCAAAATTTCACGATTTTAATAGTCCCCCATCGATCAGACCATATGGAAACTTAGGTTTTCTCCGGAGAAATATATTTAGTGGTATCAAAGGATGGAGGATATATATTATATATACAGGGTTTTCATTTCAAAACTTTACTTAAACTTTAGAGTCTGATTTTCGAGAAATCCTCGGAAACGTCGATTTTTTATTCAAAGGGGACACATTTTGGTTCTTAAACGTTTTGTAGCACGCATCGAGTAAACTTAACCCCTACATTTTGAATAGGGAAAGTGGGTCGAGTGATCCCTTGTTTTGAAGGTCTCTTAATGTCTTTACAAACGTGTAAAAATTTTTTTTTTAAATCTATCGATTCGTTTTTGAGATATTCACTACAATAAGCTCAAAGTGTACTGGTAAAGTTCACCCTTCGTAGGAATGTACCCTAGAAGAAAAAAAGCAATGATAAAATGTACTATTAGCAAAAATAAAATCAACCTGTCCCGAGGTTTATAAAAAACAAAAAAACATGTATTATAAAAAAAACAATTTTTGCACTGGTCCATGCAACTGTGAAAGTGAATATCTCAAAAACAAGTCAATAGATTTTCTAAACTTTTATACGATTGTATAGACATTCTAAAGCCTTCAAAACAAGGTATCACTCGACCCTTTTTCCCTATTCAAAATATAGAGGTAAAGTTTACCCCTTAAAGAAGCTGTCTTATAAAAATTTCAAGATAACCAAAATGTGTCCCCTCGAATAAAAAATCGACGTGTCTGAGGATTTTTCTAAAATCACACTCTAAATACATGAATCTTAGATGGAAAGTTTTAAAATGAATACCCTGTATATATCTCTTTAGTGTTTAAATTTTGAGCTGGGTGGTAAATAGTACATTATAAACCTAGGGACTAAAGTGCTACTTTGAATCCCGCGACGAAAGGTTTGTAGCCCGACCGTAGAGAGGCTGTTTGCCCTGACTTGCGATAAATTTAATTATAATTTTCCAGGGAGCAATTTTTTTTTAATCCTTGAGGGATCAATTTTTTTTAATCCCTGAGGGATTAAGTTTACTTATAATCCCTAGACTGAGGGATTAAATTGATTTTTAATCTTTACGGATTAAAAGTACCACTTTAGTCCTAAAAAGAGTTCCCGGCTTAAGAGTTTTCTCACTGGTTGGAAAAAATAGGCAATCGTTGTTTACAGCCTAAAGAAGTTTTTTTCGAAGCGTAAGTTAGTTTTCTTTTCTTTTATTTTTACACTTTTGTATGTATCGATATTTCTTATTTTTTAAACTTTACATTCTCTTTGTGTATTTGTTTTTCTATTCTTTTTTATCTAATTTGATTCCTCGTTAGTTGTAAATATTTAAAAATTTGAAAAATTTTCTATTCTAAGAAAGTGCATAAAAAATTTTAAAAAAAAATTGAAAAATTTGTTAAATAGGAAAAAAAAGCTATTTATTTATATTTATATTTTTATTTTTGTGCAATAGTTAGTAGGTATGTTGGGTTAGATGGAAGAACAGAGCATCCGTTTTTCCTGGAAAATGGATGATCTGAATCTCGCCCTATTGATCATGTTTATTTATTTATTATTTATTTACCTAAGATGTATTTTTGAAGATCAATAATAATGATAATAATAATAAGTACCTAGCTAAAAAACAAAGCCATTTGGTTTTAATTAGCCAGTTCAAATATACCCAAAAACCTCCAAATGATATATATTTAGTGGACGAGATAAAGAACTGTAGATACATACAAAATTTCCCTTGCACGATAAAATTTTTTGTGAAAATTCAAAGCAGTCAAACTAGGAACCGACGTCAAAAAAGAGGGTGGTGTGTAAAATCACAGCCAGAGCCTAATTTTGCGATCGCCTTAGGACACACAGAAGTCAACGAAGTTATACCCTCTCAAATGCAATTGTTGTTTAATATATAACAGCAATAAAATAATAGACCACACAACTTCAAGTAGGACCTGACTATAAACAAAAAATCAACAACCGAAGAGGGAAGTGAGGTATAACGCGGTATTAAAGTAAGGGGGTAGGACAATAAATCGTCCTTCGTAAGCTGGTAACTTCGGTGCATATGCTAAATGTAGCATAGTTGCTAGGAGGTATTCTCTATCTACGCTAGAAGTCAGGAGATCCGCATACTTTGCTTTAAAGGCAGCTTTGCCTTCAGTAAGAAAAGCATCCAAACTGAATTGCACGTGATATAATTTTGAGGTTATTTCAAAGCAAAATTAAAAGATAATTATCTGCAATTTTTGCTTTTTATTTAGTTTAGTCAGATAGTTAAATGCTCTAATAAAAACAGTCTATAGTTGAACTAAAGTTTTCGCCTAATTTTTTTCTTTTAAAATAGTTTTTATTTCTTATCTGCTCTATGGTAAAACGTGTAGCTGTTCAGGGGCAAAATAGGGTACCCGACTTTTGAGTTACTATGTACTCCATTTTACCCCAAATGTTTAAAACTTTGAGAAATGTATTGTATAAATTTAAATATTGTATAGACGCCGGAAGCTATAAGTTATAACAGGAATCCCGCCCATAGACCTCACTGTCGAAGAAATTGTATATGAAGATAAAAATGGACACTGTGAAGAAAACAAAGAAGCTGCAAAATAGAAAACACTGGAATCCTGGCAAGCAAGATGGGAACGAAATACCGAAAAGGGACAATGGGCGAAAAGAATTATTCCCGACATTAAAACATGTATATTACTTATTACTACTTTACTACATTACTATATGACACAAGTTCCAACGGGACATGGATCTTTTAGGACATACACAAAGCGAATAGGGAAAGCGGACGACATATGTTGGTAATGTCAAAGAATAGATGACGCAGAACAGACCTTAATTTACTATTCAAGATTTGAGAACTACCGCCAACCAACAAGACACGATCTACAGATAGAGAATATGACCATAGGGAACCTGTTTAAAGAAATGATACAAGACGTAGACAAATGGAACCACGGACATGATATAATTAGAATGATTCTAAAAACTAAACACGAAGACGAACGCACCTCAGTAATCAAAACAGTAAACGGCAAAATAGTGACGTTATATTCTTGAGAATGGTCCCGCTATTTCCACAAATCTACAGCGGAGGGTTTTAGTTCGTAGGCGTTCTCAAGAGAGAGAGAGGATGAATCGGGCACATTCAGTAGATCACCAGAGACCGGTGTCTAGGAAGATTTCTCGGCCCAAAAAAAAATGAAAAAAAAATAAAAAATAAATAAAAAATATTCCATAAAGGTCGAGAAAGTAGAGACAAGGGACATAAAACCAAAGTTAGTCCAAGACGTCCATGAAAAATGCTGTTCGTGTGCTTCAGTTCAAAGAAATGGGTCTAATCTACGTCAACAAACATTGGTGAATTTTGGCAGCCTAAGGAACGAAAGTTGGGAGATTTTTTAATGTAAAAAAAATATTTTGTTCAATAATATTGAGCAGTATTTTATCAGTTTATGCTTTGTTTTACAACAAAATATTTTTTTTAAAGAAATATACCTGGTCCCTTTTGCTCCCAAGGATACCACAACTATAATAAAAATTGATAACTTAAAACCTAACAAGATCTGTCAGATTGATGATGATGATAATCCATTTGTGAGTGTGCCAGTCTTTCACTGTCCACTGCGACCACTAGCGGGTCTATTGACATTATTTGTTGTTACAGAATATTCAGCCCCTAAAACTTGCAACTTGCTTTGGTAAAGCATCTTTCAGATCCAGACCGTCGATCTGTGGTTTACCGAAAATACGTTGACGTTGACGTGCAATGGCCGTGCATTCACACAGCACATGTTTGATCATCTCGTTATCCTCCATAAAGAGCCTACATTTGGTATCCTCACTTAGACCCATTCTGTGTAATGGTACTGTCAGCCATTGTCCGGATCTCCTGTTTGGTGAGCTCAATGAGCTTACCGACCCTCTTCCTGCAGGGTTCTGTAATGAACTCTTTGGAGTGTGCCAGTCCCAGCAATTCTCTCCAGTATTGAAGTAACTTATTATCCATCCAGCTTAAGATAGTAGTGTTGATTGTGTTGTATGCTATTCCAAGGGCTGGTTCGGAGCCAACGAAGACACAGTGCCTCAGGGTATTCAGTGTGCCCTGGCAGCTCCTAACGGTTTTCGATGAGCACCTATAGGATTCAAGAGTCTTAAAGGCCGCTTGACTGTCAGAGAGTTCCGCCTGGAAGATTGTAGCCATCTGTCCATGTTTAATCTATGTGACATTTTTCCGGCTAAAATAAGCTCCAGATCCAACGGCTGAAAGCATTTTGGATTCGTCAGTGTACCAGCAGTCCTCACTTGAGACTCTTATTCTGTTGGACGATCAATCCTCCCTATCTAGGAGAATAGTGTTGTATAGCTTTTTGCTGTTTACTGTTGAGGGCATTAGATTCGGTAACAGCCTTAGAATGCAGTAGCTGTTAGATTAAGTTCATAAAAATGTTAAGCACATACATCAAGGCGTATTAAAAAATGTACACAATTTTAGTGTTATTAAGTACTCTGTATTACCCCGCTTTCCCTTTGCTGATAATTTCCACTTTAAAAAGTATCCCAAAGCTTTTTAGAACGTTTTAGTGGAAAAAACCCGTATTTTGATTTTTAGAATATATTGTTTTTGTGTTTTAAAGAGACGAAATATTGAAGTTTGTCAGAAAAATTTGTTGCTCAAGTGGATTTCAGCTGAATTTTATGTTTTAGTTCCGTTTAAAACCATTTAATTATTATACGTTGTTAAATTATATTAGGTAGTCATTATTAACTTTATTAAATTTTGAACCATACTCCTTCCTGGTTTTTTTTATATTCAAAATGGGGGGTCCAGCCGGACCTCAAGCTACACCCCCTCATTTAAAGCGTAGAGAAAAATGAAAAGCAACTATCCCAAAATTAAGAACTAATTTCGAACTCTTAATATCACCAAAAAAAGTAACCCTTTTTTTTTAAATATGGTGGGGGGTGCAGGTTGACATCCAGCCACACCCCTTTACTCAAAAAAATTTTGAACTAATTTTGTACAACTTTAAAAAAATTTTAACCACCCTAATTTCTGTGATTTTTTATATTTATATAGGTACTAGAAACGACTAGAAATCACGTAAGTAAAACTACTTCCATCTTTGTTGGACTTTTGGTACCTAATATGTGCATGTGTAAAGCAACTGATTTTTCCAATGGTGCTTCTTAGCTGATGCGGACTATATGAGCACAGAGATCTTTATTGCGCTTCCAAATTAATAGTGGATTTTTCGAAATTCTTTTTAGTGATGTAAGGAGTTCGAAATTAGTTCTTAATTTTGGGATAGTTGCTTTTCATTTTTCTCTACGCTTTAAATGAGAAGGTGTAGCTTGACGTCCGGCTGCACCCATTTTGAATTAAAAAAAAAAAACAGGAAGATGTGTGATTCAAAATTTTTAAAAGTGGCTCATAATTAGTTCGAAATTGGTTCAAAATTATAATCATATCAAAACTCGAATATCTTGTCTTCACAAGATTATTTTATTAAAGCAGCTATCTTATTAAAGCAGCTATTTTATTTTGTTGTCCATTGACCTGTCTGGACAACTAAGTACTGTGACCTATTTTGGAGTCAGTCAGTTCTGTCCACACTTAGGTAGAATATTGGTATTTTTTACGTAATTTAGTCCCTATTTAACTTGTATAGGGAAAAAGTCCTATCCTATACTCTGATAAAAATGCTATTTCCCACATAACACTGGAAGAATATTCATGTTATAGGAATGCTCCCTTAAAGTGATTTTTGGGATATTCTATGCGAATATGACAGAAATGTTCCAGGCCTATTTTTTGTTAAATATTCTTTAAGAGTTTGTGATAGTTATATTTCTTTGGTAATAAGATAATAATATTCCCATGATAACGTGATAATGAAGTGAAATGAGTGATATTTTACCATCTTGTAAAAATAGCGCGATTTAGTTTAATGTCATCTATTGTAGGTATACGGCACTAGAATCAATATGTTCTCTATGTAGCAGGTAATATTATTATAAATTTACGACAGCAAAAAGTTATTTGGGGAATCTTTTGATAACTAATCTCAATGGTGATACATTAATATACCTAAATCCATAGGCTACTCCGTAATTGCACTTTAGTGGAAGACTAGTGCATATTTGGTGGATATTCATGTGGATATATATCCTGCTTATCTCAGGATATCCATCTCGTGGCCATCTGAACATATTTTGAATCACAAAATCATATCCATGCCATATTCAATAGAGATATATATTTGCTATGTGGGATATTATAGTCAGCGCCTAGGTATATTACTATAAATCTTTTAAAAAAACGTTCTGGTCGTATTATAGTCATGTTTCTGTATGAGCTAGAACGTAACTTATTGCCGGCATGTGTTAGTAATATTTTCAATGGTAAAATGTAACATTCCTATCACATTCTTTGTTCTCTAAGTATATGACTATTACATTACAGGAATGTTTAATTGTTATGTGGGTTGGGTTGCTATGTGTTAAGCATTTTATACTACGACGTAGAAGCTGGATACTGACTGATGTCATGTGCATTTGAGATGTGGTGCTATCGTAAAATCCTCACGATATCTTCGATGGGCAGAGTACGTAATGTGGATGTTCTGGAGCCCAATTCTTGAAGTACTCGACTTTTAGTCGTATAGGAATCACATTTTAGCAAAAAATTGTCGAAAAAAGAGTCAATTTTTAATAATTCAGATACCAAATATGTCCACAAATTCCAACTCGTATGCATAATAATTAAAATAGGCCCAAAACTTAAATGTTGCATTTTTGGCGGGAATAATACAACGGTTTTTGACGCTTAGATGTCGTTTTCTCTCGAATTTACATCGAGTAGGTAGAAGCAATCGATGCAAATCCGAATATGACATACGAACGTTAAAACTTGCGAAAAAAAAGTGCATCACGAACGTAAAATTGAAATTTTACGGGAATTTACTTTAATATTACAGAAGTACGAGTTCAATGTTGTGCGTGTGTTAATACGTGGATAAGAGAAAATTTACACCTTCTTTCGTCAATTTTTTTGATAAAATGTGGTCCGTATACGACTGAAACTCAAGTGATTCAAGAACAAGAAGTACAAATATTTTGGCCATAGTGAAAGCAATACAAAAATTAATCCTCTAAATTAATAGTAATAGAAAGAAATACTGAAGAAAGCAAAGGTCCGGTGTTGGTACTACGACATTTTTCAAGATGGCACAAGAAGAAAACGGTGTTGGTTTCCAAATTCAATTTTTTTGTCAGATTATAGAAATGTCACACTGAGCGGCGTGGTAATGTGGCCCAGTTTTACAACTCTAGCGTTGATTTAAAACATGATATTATTTTTAATTTCAGGAAGCTCCGATAGTCGCGCTTCAGCATTAACATTAAACCCATTAATTCCAGGTTGATTTAAAAAAATTCAAGATAATGCATAATAAAAAAGCGTCTGCTTGAAACCAACGGGAAACTGTGGTAGTAATTTATATTATCTTTTGGACTTAATTATATAAATCGGACTTGTGCAATAATGTTCTGTATGCTAAATTCGCGCACAGACAACCGAATGCGCTTTGTAAAATAACACGTTACATTTTAAAAATTTTACGCATTAAAATTGCAAAATTTGTTCCACTTTGGATTCAGCTTTAGGTGCAGCTCGGATGACTGTCATTATCTCTCATTACTTAACTGATAACTTTAAATAAGGGGCTCTTGATACCGAATAAGAGAAACTTCCTTTTAAAGAGACCCTTACAAGGCCTTTATTTTCATCGGAACGCTTTCTAATAAGCGTAAGTGCGATGTTATTAAGTTCTTTGGAATATTATCATTTATTTTGTCCATCAGTACGATTAAGGTAACCGTACAATGAATACTCTGATCGATTGCAGTTTGTTGGTGACATGTCGCAAAAGATAAAAGGTAAGTTTACGTCACAGTAAAAAATGACAGCAAGGAATTAAAATTAATTGTTAGGCATTAAAACTTGAGTAAATGGGCCCTTACTTACGAATCCTTGAATAGTTAAAAAAAACTATATTTATTTGTGATTTTTTTCAGTGTGTATTTGTGTCAAACTTTTAAAAAATATGTATTTTTTTTTGGAACAGAAAAATAAAACCTTCCTTTTGACTAATTTTAATACAAAATACACATTGCACAAACACTACAAAACATAATATAAAACACAAAGTAGGCACTTAGATTGTAGCTTCTTTAAAAGTACAGAACACAACTAATAAAGACAACATTTTAACGAATAACTAGCAGAAAGAAAAACCTTTTTTTTGCTGAATCTATCTAATTATAAAACTAACCTAAACAAAAATAAAGAATATATTTTTTTCATTTGAAAAAATATTACAAGCTTTTTTAGTACGTACAGTATAGGTACTCACACACATATCTAAATACTGACATAGCTTCAATATTCAGCACTAAGAAGCTGATAGCCCCTATTGTGAGCCGGCCCTGGGATGAATATTTTAGCTCTGCAAACAAGTATTTATTTGGGTTCTTCATCCAAAGTATTGTTTTCCTCTTTAGATCCAATATTTCATTAGCCTTCGGTGTAACTTTCTTTATTTAGGTCTTTAAGGTGGTCCAGTTTTACATCCATATTGTCAATTTCTTCGCAGCTAAAAAAATAAAAAAAGTTAAGGAAAACTAAACAAAAAAGCAGTACTTAGAGAATTTTTAAATTAAATTAATTAAAAATAAAACTTCCATGACTGAACAAGCTATGCTTAGCTATTCTTTTAATGCTCATAAAGTAAAAATTCTGAGATTATGCATTAATCATGATTAGATACTAATCGGGGTTTAAAATGTGATGTTTTATATTGAAACTTTATTTGTGTGTGTTAATCATGATTAAAGCTTTATCGGAGAATTTTCATGTTGGGAGATATAGACATAAGAGAAGTTATTGTGTTAAAGAAAATTAACCTACAAAATTGAATGTGACTGTTTTCATATAAATCTGTCATTTAAGTCTTGACAGTTGTCAATAAAAATGAATCATATGGATACTGGGTGTTTACTAAAAATAAAAGAAAACCAGTAAAGTTGTAGTACTTACATGCAGCTATGAGGTTGCAAAGTTCGTTAAGCTTCTCAAGAACATCTGGACTTTTCTTATGATCATCAGGTGTGCGTGTGGGACTTCATTATGTAGTGTTTCTAAACTTTCTCCTTGTTGACCATTAACTTTGCATAATGCAACAGTTTTTACAAACTTTTTCTGGGAATGAATCTAATTTTCTTGCAGCTATTGCTTTGATGGTCCAGATTAGGATTTTATAACTTTATTCACACCGACAGCCTCTGTAACTGCCCTTTTTGTTGAGGTTTTACAGCTGTAAGTAAAACTCTTTCTTTACAACACACGGGTAGGTACTGGTTTCATGAGCAGAGCTCCGGTACCATCAGACTAAATTCTTCTCAACAACCACAAGGGTGGCGGCGAATAGAGGTGACCCTCGTTTCTCATGAATGTGGAACAGGCTCTTTGTCAATTTCCAAAATATGAACCACTTTAAACTAGCTCTGGTCTATTTTTTTTTTGGTTTTTGGCAAAAACCATCGAGCAGCAAAAAACAATTTTTTTTTTAATCGCGGACAGTTGAAATTGACTTGGCAGTCTGTCAGCTGTCACCCAAGGAAAAGATTTTGGTACGTTGAAATTAGGCGCATTTTGGTGAAGCAGCTGTCGAATCTGTTACCAAAGGACGTTTCTTGGTTGGCAAACGGTAAGTACGAAACGACGGATAAGCGCCATGTTGCTTTTTGCAATCACCTTTTTAATTTGAAGCCATATTGCCAAACAGAATGTAAACAAACGCGTTAGGAGTCTTTTATTAGTTTTTCCTAGCAATTCGTAGCTGTTATTACTGTTAAATCACTAATTTAGTTGTATACAGACGTAAAAGTAGTTCTGCAACAATTTTTTGTCTTATATAAAATTAAAAAAAAAATTACTTTTTTTCTAAATCTGCCATATATTTCAGTCCCGCGTTTTTTTTGGACCTAAAAATATCATATTTGACAGTACACTAAGATGCGTTTCCGATTATAGTGTACAGAAAGCCTTTAAAACGTACATCTTGTTCATGATTATTAATTTGGAAAATATTGATTATTATTACGCTGAATCTTATGATAGATGATTTTTGGTGGAGAAAAAATATAAAATGTTCACTACACGTTATATTTTGGGCAATAATAAACACCTCTGGCGTACTTCTAACAAATAAATTATTGTAGGTGGCGCTGCACACAAGGTTGTGATCTTGGTCATTTCTTGACTTAGATGCATACCAAAGGTTGCGAGCAACGTTGAGACAACTCGAAAAGTATTTACCAAATTGGTGTAAAATAGGGTGGCAAAACGTTTCCTACAACGTCACATCGCAACGTTGTGGTTGCGTTTGGAAACGTTGTTGCGTCGAAAAATTGTTACTTGGGCTGTCCGCAAATAAAAATGCCACGAGCGTTACTTTTAATATCAAAAACCTTTTAAACTTCGTGCGGAACTGTCAAAAATAATGCCGATTTTATTAAAGTCAGTATATACCGACTTTATGTACCGATAAGCCTAATACTTACACAACCCAACTTTTTAAGTTCGCTTTTCATTACATAAACTTCTTCCAGGCAGTACTCTTAAATTCTCGTTGAGACAAAGCAAAGGATAAAATATTTCAAACAGAAGAAATGCTTCTAAATGGAGTTTTTAGCTTACCGATTTATGTTGCTGTCACTATAAACTAGAGGATACAATTTTTGACATTCATTGTTGTACCAGAGGTAAGAAACTCGATTTGGCAGTTGTTAAGGATAGTTAGCAACCACTGACAATAAATGATTTTGTCACTGTCAGATTGTGAAGTGAAACCAACTAAACGCCATCATACTGTTTTCTTAAATAATGTCTGCCAAAAAGAAACCAAATAGATGACACCAGTGAGCACGTATAGCCTAACTACAAAACACTATCAATCGTAAAAATTTGGTGATGAAATTCAACATATCGTCTGCTAACTTCACGGAAAATGTCGAATATCTGGAAAACTAGAAAAACACTAAAAAAACTGCTTAGGCAACTAAAAAGCACTAACCAACCATTACCAATTGTAAATGTTTGATGATAAACTTCGACATACTGCCTGTTAACTTCACGTGCCAGTGCAGGTTTGACGTTGATTTTTAAAAACGCGATAACTTTTGAAAAAAGAAAGTAAAATCGACCCTTTTTGAAGCACTAAAGAGCACATACATACATACACATACAAAGTCAGTGGCGGTCCCAGCCATTTGAAAAGGGGGGGCGGTTTCGATACGAAAAAAAACTAGAATAAAAGCATAGCTTTTATGAGGAACATATCAATAAGTATATGCAAACAAAACTTAGTAACTACAAGCGCGGATTTGGTCTCAAATCTAGGGGGGAGGGTACTTAGATAGAAGAAGTCGTTTATTTTATGCATTTTTAATTTTAAAAAATGTTTGAATGCGCGGAATATTTTTAGGAAATTATATAAAAATTGAGTCGAATTAAACTAAAATCCTAAATGTTAACTGTATTATAGCGCCGCGGGCGAAAATTTTTTAGAAAATTGCAATAAAAAATGCAGAGGGGTTAACTAACCCCCTATCCCCCTGAAATCCGCGCTTGAGTAACTAGGTACGTATAATTTTTTCAGTTATAAAAAACATAGGTACCAAACAAACCACAAACCAAACCTAATAGCTAAACACTTTTTTTTATGAGGCTATCCCCTATCTCAAAAAAAAATGCTTTTCCGGTTTTTTGGGCAAACCGGTCAATGACTCGCTCAATGTCAATTTCAATATGTCTGTGGATATGCAGCAACGCTAAGCCCGTCAGAGGAATTTCCGTCATAGTGTTTTTAAGTACTTATAGTTTTCAATCTTCTGAGGCATGAGAAGCTTCTTTCTGACGAAGCATTACTTACTGGCAAACATCCAGGAATGTTTTTATCAACGGACAAATATCGCCACACTTGTTCATTGCCTCGAAAACGTTATCAGGTATGTTTGATTTAAGCTTTTGCCTACTACCAAATACTGACTTTTCCCAATAAAAGTTCAAGAATTTGTGTTTTGGATTAATCAAACAGCTTGTATTTAGAAACGAATTTTAGTTAATTTTGCTTTGATTTTGACTTCACGTTGTATAAAACTGGGTATGAATATGTTTAGATCAAAAATACATTTTTATGTCAGACATGATTTTGTCTAAAACTTTTATAAATAGAAACTCTATAATACTGTTCTGTATTTCCAAT
This sequence comes from Oxystoma pomonae, assembly GCA_963921995.1. Classification (NCBI taxonomy): domain Eukaryota; kingdom Metazoa; phylum Arthropoda; class Insecta; order Coleoptera; family Brentidae; genus Oxystoma; species Oxystoma pomonae. The sequence continues at coordinate 69,257,129 of OY998166.1, read as the reverse complement.
GGTTTTCGCGGTAAGTACGTCATGCGTTTGTTTATTCTTAGTGTGACGAATTGAAGGTCAAACTGTCCCAAAATATTATGGAGGTATTCTAGATTGTCTTCAAAGGAACTTTTCTGCAATTTCTCGTTATTTCTCAAAAGACTTCATGGTTATTACCACCAGTATCTTTGTTTTCTACTTTTTTCTGGAGCAAAGGCCCCCCCCCCCGCCTTCGCCTGAGACCGCCACCGACGCCCTTTGAAGCGCTAAAGAGCACTAACGAAATACTTTGAAATGAGTATAATTTTCTGATTCTGACTAAAAGTGCTGCTGATGACCTTGAAACTAAATTTTGAAATATCTTGAAAACCATAAGGGCACTAACGAAACTGATTAGAACAGATGAAAGCACTAACAAAATACTAACCACTGACTTGTAATTTATTAAAGCACTAAAGAGCATTAACGAAGCACTAACAATTGACAAATATAAAAAAGCCTTGCAAACTTAAGAAAATTCCCCGGGATTGCATTTGCACGGTTTAAGGCATTACGTAAATCTTCAACGTGACTGACAAAAAGCAATTTTATTGACTATGCGTTACGAACATTTCTTACGCAAATCCAATATGGCGTGGTATTTGCGAACCTCTACGTAACGGCTTAAGGAGCCTTGCGTAAGTTTCTATGCCTTTATAGTGTATCACGGTGACAGATAATCAAGTGAATTTAGGAACCTGTAAGGATACTGGTCCCCAAAAAAAAGTGTAAAGCATTTCACAGACAAAATTCACATACAAGAAAGTTTGATAAGGCAGTTAAAAGAGCTGATAAAAGTTTTGCGTCATAAATAACTCGCGTTTGGATTGGTTTATGGTTAAACTGCGCTTGGCAGCTCTCCTTGCAAGGGTATTTTTAGTCCTACATTTTTCTATTCAAATAGAGAAATTGTTTAAACATTTTAGTCTCATTTTAAAGATAAAGCTTCAGTCTAGGGTACTCTAGTAATAGTTTTGAAATTTTTACTTTCACTTTTGTGAAATATATATCCAAATATGGCGTATTTTGCATCCTTCTATCTGCACGATTAATCAAAAATTGCGAAAAGTACCACTAGAGAACCGTGGATTTAAGCTTTATCTTTAAAATGAGACTAAAATGTTTGAAAAATTTCTGTATTTGGATAGAAAAATGTGGGGCTAAAAATACCCTTGCAAGCGAAATTTTGCATGAGTCAGACAAGGAAAGCTGCTCCGCTCTTAAATCTTGGCCATTTTGATCGCGACTTAATGGGAACTTCGAACTAGGTGTAACCTCAAGAAAAATAAAAAAACTTCAAACTTGGATGCATCTGAGGTTTTTACTTTTGTTGAAAGAGGAACTAAGCTTTAAAAAAGCCGGAGACACAAGCTCTACGTCAAACTACAATAATTTTAGATTTATTTGTTTTTCAAGAAAATTCATAAGTGTACGCAAAAACCCTAAAGCATGTTACAAACAAAAAAAAATTATTTTTAATCCATATGTCTCTTGTTATTTTTCGGTTTGTCGTAAGAGTTCTAGAACTGTATTAAACGGAAAATTGTTGATAAATCTGTAGAAAAATATTGCGGTTTAATTTTATTTGTATGATCAATATCATATTTTACTTAGATATTCTTATTATTTCCCTGGCTAAAGAGAAGTAATGTAATCATCTAAAAATCGCACTTTGAGATTTTCATGATCCTCCACGAATTTTGAGGTTCCGAATAATGATAAGCACGAATCCAGACGCCGTCGCTCTGTCTGTCGGTCTATCGGTCTTTCGGCCTGTCTGTCGCCTAGTTTGTAGCCAATTTAACTCAAAAACCCCTGCACCAATCATAACAAAATTTTACGTAGTGATTACTTGTGTTGACGCGCAGACCCCTATTGTTTTTGAGGATTCTGCTATTACACCCTTCGGAGCTACCCCCAAAAAACTTCATCCCTAAAAGAAAATATTTTTTTCTTACCGTGTGATACCTTTTTGGAAAGCAAAATTTTTTGCTACATATATATATATATATATATATCACATAAAAAATGCAAAAAACTCTTGAAAAATTCAATTTTCTGTGCCACATATCTCGAGTTATGGAACGAAATAATAAATAAAAAGTAGCTCAGGTTAAGATCCAGGTCACACCCTATTGTCTTATCAAATTTCATACAAATCGGTGTAGCCATTTTTACGTGATTAATGGACAAAAATCTTAGTTTATCGGCACTACAATTGTTTACAACATATATATACGAGTTTCGTATATATATATATATATATACATAGCACATATAAAACGAAATTTTTTTAGAAACAATAAAGTCTGAATCTATATATATATATATATATATATAGCACCCTGGAATGTCTGGATACACCCAGGAAAAGTCCAGATACGCCCTGGAAAAGTCTGGAAACTCCCAGGAAAGTCAGGGTACACTCTGAAAAATTCTGGAAAGACCTTGGAAAAGGCTGGATACACTCTGGAAAGTCTGGATACATCCAGGAAAAGTCTGGATACACCCTAGAAAAGTCTGGATATACCCTGGAAAAGTCTGGAAAGACTCTGGAAAAGTCTGGAAAGACCCTGGAAAAGTCTGGATACACACCGGAAAAATCTGGAAATACGCTGGAAAAGTCTGGACACACTCTGGAAAAGTCTGAATATACTCTAAAGAAACCTGGATACACTTTGAAAATGTCCGAGTACACCATGGAAAAGTATAAATACACCCCTGAACAACGTGAGAACACCCAAGAACATTCTGGAGATACCCTGGAAAAGTCTTACCGACTCAATCTAACCCATGTGTATACGAGTAGTGTTTTTTTTATTTATGTTCTTCTGAGCGAGGGAAGTTTTAGAGTAAACCTTTACTCGAATTATTTTTTTTTGCAACGAGGCTTATAAAAAACATGCAAGATGTCATAATGGCGTCATAAATGTTAAATTATGTTTGGTACATATTTTAATCAATTTGATTTTGGTTCTTAGCTAAATATTATTTTATGAAAGGATATTTATTGTTTTTTAATCAAAAAATTATTTAAAGAAAATAAACTTTACACGCACATAATTTAGTAAATTTTGATTAATTTTTTGCACAATGCAGAATTTGTCAAAACTTACCAGCTGCATTTTTTATTCAGTTATTAACCTTATTTTCTTTTTTTCTAAGATTTGCAACACAGAAAATGTACTTTATGAAAATGTAAATGTATTGTTTATCTAAAATGTGGCTTTTGAGCCCAGGCTTAATAATAACCACAGTGGATTACAAGTTACAATATATTTTTTACGGCGGATATGTTTATGGAAAGTAGGTATATTTTTAAAGTGCCACCATCTTGGATTTGCAATAAATGTCAATTCTAACAAAAAATTTATACACATTGACTCTTTAGCGTTCTTTAGAAAAAACGGAAGTTAATAAACTGAATCATAATTATAGAACATAAAACTCTAAAAAAAATAATCTGCACAAAATTTTTTACTTATTCATCACCCTGTTAACAATTTGTGGCAAAAAAAATAGTAATAAATTATTAAGTTCTAAAAGAAATTAAAAACCACGGGGAGAGCTCAAGCCAGTGGCGCGTTACAGTTTGTTGCAAAAAAAATAGTAATAAATTATTAAGTTCTAAAAGAAATTAAAAACCACGGGGAGAGCTCAAGCCAGTGGCGCGTTACAGTTTGTTGCAAAAAAAATAGTAATAAATTATTAAGTTCTAAAAGAAATTAAAAACCACGGGGAGAGCTCAAGCCAGTGGCGCGTTACAGTTTGTTGCAAAAAAAATAGTAATAAATTATTAAGTTCTAAAAGAAATTAAAAACCACGGGGAGAGCTCAAGCCAGTGGCGCGTTACAGTTTGTTGCAAAAAAAATAGTAATAAATTATTAAGTTCTAAAAGAAATTAAAAACCACGGGGAGAGCTCAAGCCAGTGGCGCGTTACAGTTTGTTGCAAAAAAAATAGTAATAAATTATTAAGTTCTAAAAGAAATTAAAAACCACGGGGAGAGCTCAAGCCAGTGGCGCGTTACAGTCGATTGAGTATGTAAAAACACTAAACACGTTTTTTCGTTTGAGTATTCAGCTTACTCTAGAACTCCACGCTATTAAATTATCAAGATAATTTTATCTTATTTTATGGAGAACTTATCGGTCCACAATTTGCGGTTTAATAGTTTTTGTAAACGTGTGCCAATTAAGTCAGTAATTTTAAAGTTTGAAAAAAAAAACACAAAAATGTATCTTTTTTAAAATTAAACTTTCGATTTCTACACCAGAGCTCAGATGGACTACAACTTCTATGTGCTTGTTTTGTAGAAAATTTAATTGGTCCGAATTGTGGTGCAAATTAATTTTCTTTGTTATGTATATGTCAAAAGTTACAAAAGAAAAATGGCGAAGAAAAGTGGAAAAATTTTAGCGTATAACGTATTTTTTATTAGCTCAGTATTTGAGTTTTTTTTAAAGCTTTGATTTACTCCTTTTACAATATCTTTTACATGTAAAAATTTAAAAACATTATGGTATGATGATTTAGTTTATTCTTAAGATGCCAGTTAGTACTTAGTGATATCAAAAAATATTTCATGGTCCTTGGGGTCCGATGTAGGGCGATTTCCGTTTTCGTGACGTCATAACTGCTAAACCCGTTGACATATAGCTTGTGTCTCGGGCATTTTTTAAAGCTCCAGGGCTCTGCTTTTAGACGAAAAAAAAATCTCAGATGCATCTACCTTTGAAGTTTTTTTATGCTGAGACACCGGAATAAACTGAACTTTATAAAATTGGGATTGCATGGGAAATTGCTATAGGTAGTTTCAAATTCTACTGAACTAAACTTAGAACTGACACCTGCAACTGTAAAGGTTAATTTCTACTTTAGTTTTGACCATTAAACCAACCTGACTGATCCCTCACGTCGTCGCGTCGGATAAAAACAAAAATAACGTAAACCGTTCATCGGAATATTTTCTTACATTGTTAATAAATTCATGAGTGTCAAACTTGTAAGTTGTCAGCAATAGAAACATAAAACAGAAGCCAAAAACACATACTTAGAAAATATCTACCTATTACCCTAAAACCTCATGATCGCAAGATTAAAATTAAAGTGTTTCAATCCATACAAGCGTCTCGAATAAAATCATTTTATTAACGACGAAGACCACTTGAAATGTTCAAAAGCTTTACCAGGAGCTTTGTATAAAACCTTGTTAAACATATGCTCGAGATAAGGTGTACAATAAACAACGCCTCTTTTGAAGTCGCACACAGGGATGCGGAGTCTGTCTCAAAACCGCATCAAACAGACACTCAGGCCAGACGTTTCAGGCTTCACATATGATAAGTTATTATAAAAGTTTATAGTCATTTTTGTTTATAAATCTAAACATATAAACGATAACGTCATAAAGCGCTCTTGCAGACAATAAAAAAGCCAGGAAAAATTACCTGCTCTGTTAATGGCACCTTCAAAAAGAGATGTTAACTTGCCAGAACCTCAGGAAAAGACATCTGGTTCTTTTGTGATACAGTCTAATATTACTTTAGTTTCGTAACGCAAAATAAAACGTTAGAGCTCTTAGATATGTTACGATAATGTCTAAATTTTTACCTTTGAAACTAGCCGATGTTTTGTAATACTCTCCTGTTTTTGAAGCCAATAAAGCACTAAAATGTCATGAAATTTTGCACAGAATTAATAGAGTATTTTATGAGGAGGCAAAGTAGGACTTTGTCTAGTGAGGCTAAATCTTAGGCAGTGGCGGTCGTAGCTTGTCCAAAAGAGGGAGGACGTAAGGGCAAAATTTTGTAAAAGCAAAAAAAAAGTTTTTTGCAAAAATTCTAAAATTCAAAATTAACGTAACTTGGCCCCAGGCAAAAATTTTTGAAAAACTAAAAAATTTTACTGTTTACTTGAAAAAGGGAGCGGGGCGATCGCCCCCACCGCTCCCCCGTGTTACCGCCTCTGTTTTAGGTCCGTTAGCTACACCCCGAATTTCGAAATTTCAAATTTTTTTCTTGCAGGAATTAAAGGCTAATAACGCGCTAATTTTCTACCACATTTAAAAATTTTGTGCTCAGGCCCTTACCCCCTTTATTTAGGTTTGAAAATGCGGGGTGCAGCTAAACGTTTCGCTACACCCCGCGTATAGAACCACTAATGGTAATGAATCCAAATTTTTACCTTCGAATAAAATATAATAAATAAGATTTTCTTCAAAAATATTTGCTGAAAAAATATTTGACAAATTTACTATTACATAATGTGTTTCTACTACTTACCGAGTCAACTGCATTTATGGAGAGAAGTGCCCAACCTAAAAGCAATTGGAACATGACATTTTCAACGGATTAGGGCATTTTCAGCCTGGAATGATTTGTTTCCGTATTATTCTTTCGGTTGACAACTTTGTAGGACGGTTCTCTTGATTATGTAAGGTGGGACAAAAAAACCGTACATTTTTTTTTCGGTTGTAGTTTTGCTACCGTAAGTTTCATGTTTGTGATTTTACTTTCTGCGAAAAGCTAAGGCTTCAGACTATATGAAACTTTAGCCAAAATTGACATTTCGTTAAAATCGAGGATGGCGCATGATCTTTAAATTTCCCCATTTTCAACACCCTCCGCCAAAATTTTCTATTCGCCACTGTACTCGATTTTCGACATTTGCCATAAAGACACGTCTTTGTCGTGCACAGAGACGTATCACTTCTAAAAATGGGACAAGAAGTAATAAAGCTCAACGGCAATTAATTAGGTGGTGTTTTAACCCTTTGTAAAATATAGGTCTAAAAACCTCAAGTTTTTATTCTACTGCGGATTTGTTAAATCTCGTCCGATTCTTTAGATTTTGAGCTCTGATGGAAGCTAATTGGCTCTGGCCTATATAAACTATCTGTCAAATTTGACATTTTATAAAAATCCGTAGTGGCGCTTGCTTTTGAAACTTAGATATTTTTCACTCCTTCCCGCCAAACGTTTTTGTAAGCCAATGTACCTGATTTCAATCATCCGGAAAGCCACATCTTTTCAGTGTACAAAGAGGTATCATTCGTAAAAGTCGGACAAGAACTAAAAAAGCTTCGCTTAACGAAAGAGGTGCTGTTTTTAACCCTGTAAACAGTGCGCCTAAAAACACTTTTCTTTTAAATCCAATCTAGTACGACATTGTCAAAACTACGTTGCATGTCAGTTTGTTTTTCTGGACACTCTGTATAAAATAACAAATTCAAATAAGTTAAAAAAAATCAGTAAATTAAAAATTTTCTGCATTTTATCTATTTTACGCAGGCTTAGAAACAGTACCTTTTTCGTTAAGCAAAGCTTTTTTAGTTCTTGCCGAATTTTACGATTCATACCTCTTTGTACACTGAAAAGACGTGGCTTTCCGGATAATTAAAATCAGTTACATTGGTTTACAAAAGAGTTTGGCAGGAAGAAGTGAAAAATATCTAGGTTTCAAAAGCATGCGCCATTACGGATTTTCATAAAATGTCAAATTTGACACGTAAAGTATACAGGGTGATTCACGACGAACTGAAAATATTTTAATGGTAAGTATTACAGGCCAGGGGCAACTCATATCTAATGCTAAAATTTTAGTTTTTATTTTTGCAATACAAAAAAATTAATTAAATAGCTATTTTCCTAACAAGTGCGTAAAATCGATTTTTCCGCACGCAACTGCCGTTGACGGAACGACGCGTAGCGGAGTTCTGTCAAGCAGTTAAGTGCGCAAAAAAAGGTTGTCGCACGTGTTAGGAACAATAGTTTTTTAACATTTTTATTTATAATAATATTTATTCACTTGTTTATATTATAGTTAATGGTAAATGTATAATGATTGGCACTATTCAAATTTATAGCAGATGCCAGTTAGTTGCGGCTGCCCAATAAAGATTGTGGGTCCTGTTGTACAGGAATAATTACTTTAGTAGACTGCAGCCCGTTTACGGAGTCTTGATGCCCAGTTTGTTTGTGTTGTACAAGTGCACTTGTTTCAGCATCCGAATGAGAAAAGGCTACACAACTGATGGAAGCATTAGCTGGAGAAGATTTCAATATTTTCCTTGCGATGAATTTTTTATTTTCCAGGGATTCATTCAGGTAACCTTCGGCTACTTTTGTGGATTGCCGTCCTCCATGGCGCTTCAAGTTCGTTATGCCCACTCCAGCAGCAAGGGCAGTGGCAGAAGACTTTCGATAGCAATGTCCAGTGAACTCTTGTGGATTCGGAAGACGTAAATATGCCGCTACCTCACATGGCATTTTTCCAAATTTATTTATACTGACGCACTGGATACTACATTCCCCTTTGCGATATTGGACAAAAAACATTTGGTGTGTTGTATGTTTTGGTCTAAGTAATGCATATTTTCTTACCAAATTCAAATTTTTCTCTCCATTGATCGCAAAACTTCGGCTTGTGTGCGTTTTTTTGTCGGCTATTTTAACAACAATCATAGATTTCTGCACGTTTTCAAGTAACAAGTAAATAAGGAGGTAAACTTCATCGGGAGTGCTGTCAATAAATTTCTCCACCTCATTTATGGTTAAAATTTTTTATTTTTTGGTCTTAAGCCAACCATTTTTTTCTTGAGAAAAGCAATTAACTTGAAATGCCTACTAATATCCACATTTTTCTTTAGCTTGAGCATACTTTTCAACATTGAGTACCTTGATCAGAGTGTGGACGGTTGACACGATGTCGATAATTCTTGAAAATAAAGTAGGAAAACTTCTTCATTTTGAAAATTCGTGTTTTTCTTGTCCAAACTCCATTTACAAAAAACGTTGTACTCTTTCTCATACCTTTTTCTAAATTTATCTGGCAACAAATCCTCTTTTGCAAGTTCAGCCGCCAAAAGAATCTCTTCAGGTACCGCTTCTACCGAATTTTCGGTAATTTCTTCATTGGTCATCAAGTCATTTAAATTTTTTTGCCACTGTCAAATAAATGCATAAACAACTGGTTAGTCACACCATAGCAACCAAGGCATTTCATAGACAATATGATGAACAGAAACTTCGAATCAGTACAGGTTTTTCGAAATTTGACATATCGGTGCGGAAAAATTTTTCCACACCGTGCGGAAAAATGTTTCCACACCATGCGGAAAAACGAATTTTCCGTACTAAAAATAGTGTGGAAAATGCAATTTTCCGCACGCTCGTAAAAAAAATCATTTACAACCTAGAAAATTCTGTATTTCTTCCCAACAATTTAGTAAAATCCGCATAAAAGTTAAAAGATTTTGTTTTTTTTATTATTTATAGAATCAATTTAAATGTCAATTTTTCCCGCTCATTATCAATGATGTCACTTTTCCACCAATTTGAATGGTTTCGAAACGAGCTTTTTGTTCGTTTCGAACTAGCGCATGCGTCTTTTGCCTAGACCCCACATTGAAATTTTGTGCCGCTCCCATCTATTGCTTCTCACTCTTTTTGACAAAGAGAGAAATAGAAATCAGTGGCAACACGTTGGACTGTAGACTCGGCATTAGGTAAGTGTCAAATACTGTGGCTAACTTCTCGTCAACTCTTAGCGTCTTTATTTTTGTTTTTCTACCTTTTCCACAAAGATTTTTTATATAAATATGTGAAAAGATTCCTTCTATATTTTTGGTTTTTTAAGATGCCGATCAAACATTAGTTTATTCGAGCCACAAGCGCCTTGTCAAACTATGACGTAGTATGTGACGTCATTGTTTTGAAACTTTTTTTGAATTAGTTGCATATGAGAAAACGCCGGGACTCGGGTCATTCTAAATTTATAACTAGGTTAAGGCGATTTACCGCGATGAAACAATCAAAACCGTCTATAGCCAACTCATTTCCGCGACTCCGCGCAGTGCTTCGAGCAATGGACAAAAATAGAAAAATATATTTTACAACCTGTAGAAACTTTATACCATTGTTAGTTATAGACTACATCCTTTATATAAAAATGTTATTATTTTGTCTTTTGCTTTTCTTTTCAATAAAGTTATCAAAAGGATGAACACCTCAGGTTTTTCTTTATTTTTATACTATATTTGAGATCATTTTGCCTAAAACCTGCCCGATGTTGGTTCTGTTTTTGATTGTTATTTTAATTGACTTTTCCTATGGATATTCCTAAGCCAGGTATGTATGTCTTTATATGTATATTTGTAATTTTTTTTTATAATTTTCGAAATAATCTAAATTTTATAAATATATCGGTTTTTCATAAAAGGTCCCAAAAGGTGATCAAAGGCTTATTCGATACCTTAAATGTTGCCTTTTTGAAAACTTAAGTCCTTTTTTGCTTAGATTTGCTCTTTAAGTCAAAATTCTTTATTTTAGGCACCCTTGTAAACATAAAAAATAAAGAACTGCTGGAGACTTGGAATTATGCTCAAAGAAGAGGTAAAAAAAAAGCAGTGTGTGAAAAAATTTCACAATTGTTGAATATTTCGACATGCGAAAAAAAAATTAAAAAAAGGCATTTTTAAAGTCCGCTTACAGTAAAATGGATAGAAAATGGAGAAAATGTGTTCGCAGTAGAAGCAAACTTAAATGAGCTGATTCTGAAATTTTTTGGATAAATCAATTGCTGAATTTGGAAAGTCTAAACAGCCTGTTTCTCAGCCAAAAATTAGTCGTGGAAGACCGGCAAAAAATTTTAACGGCAGCAGCCAAAAAACGAAAAAATCGAATTGCGGATTTGGTTTCCAATTATTCTTTGGAAGAATTGTCTTTTGCTGTGCAGGAGGTTAGAAAAAATACGAGTACCACTGCAACCAAAAAATCTCTTTCTTTGCAAGACACTATGGCTCTTATGTCCATATCCATCAACGTGAAAATTCTCCGATTAACACTAATCGAAGATTTGAATGAGTCTTGGTAAACAAATCTGCAATGTAAAAGACCACATTCTAAACTCTGATCAGTAACTAATCACGATTAAAGCATAAACGAGGAATTTTTGCATTGGTGGATACAAGCATTATTCTGGATTTAGATCTTTCTCAAAGAAAATATAATTTTCTGAGGTCAATAGTTAACAATTTTCATAATTCAAGCTGAAGTTCCTCTCTATCACTGGCATTGACAAAGATCTAGTTTACAAATTTTCACAAATTTGTTGCGTCTATGGAAAAAAATAAAGTTGCTCAAGTTTCAAAAGATTTTGAAGGACACATAAAATCTATACATTCAGTCATATCCGTGGTATTATATGCCCTCCGGTGTCCATGAACTTCTTGTTCAAGCGTGTGAGATTATTCAAAATTTTGATTTTCCAATAGAACAATTAGCCGAGGACGCTCTTGAAGCAAGGCATAAAGAGGTCCGAAATGTGCCACCATATCACGCGAGAAAAAAATCTAGAAAAAACTCAAATCCATTTTTATTTTCTTTAAAAAAGGCTACAACTTCCAAATTACACAGTTCTTCTGACATTTTGGATAGTGAATAAATATATTTTTATTCTTATGTTATTTTTACAAATGTTTTAATATTTCAATTGTTTTACCACTTAAATTTAATGATTCCGTTTTTATTTTTCTCAAAGAATCTTTTATTGTTTTAGTTTAGAATATTACATATCTCAACCTGTTCTAAGACTGGCATTTGGTAACTTTTTTAATTTTCTTTTATTTGTATTTTACAGAATAAGGGCTAATTTTACAACCAAAGGTAAAACTCCAGATTAAATCATAGTTTAAACTTCAGTTTAATCTTTGGATTAATCCATCGGTAAACAAGTTGCTCAATTTTATAAGTCGGAGTTAAACCACGGTCATGAAGAAAGATTTCATTTTCTTTACATATATAGGGTTGATTATTTAAACCAAAATGGCACCACTAGAGCCAAACTTGATAAAAATCAGTAAAGTAGTTTTGAGATATCAGCGTTGGTTACAGACAGACATACAGCCAGACGACACAACAAAAATGTTCAGATTTGCCAAAAAGATATACAGTATATATATATATATATATATATATATATATATACGTGTGAGCTCGATGTGAGAATAAAACTTGCTGGTCTGTAGGATGTTCCAACTCTTGTCGAATTTCCTTGTGCACAATTTCGCATATCTCTTTAGATAATACAAACCTCTTTTTAAAATCTAAATATCGTCGGACTCCTCCAAAGGATTTGTTCTAGGACAAATAATATTTGGTCTTCGTGCTTCGACAATGTCAATAATTTCGTAATTCTTCATCCAGTTGATCAAAAATAAATTTTAAGTCATTGATCATAGCGATTTCACTAAATACTTACAGTCTTTTTACCAAAAATAAATTTTAATAACTTTTTTGAGGTTAGAATCTTTCGGTAACTATTAAACTGAAGTTTAACAAACACCCAGACCGCTGGTAACGGTTAAACCGAAGTTTGTTGGTAAACTGCACCTATAAAACGTAAAAAAGTCGACATCTGTGGTTTAAACTGAGGTTTGACGTTTAACTATGAGTTGTAAAATTGCGCATAAACCATGGAGACTCACAAAACGTAACCACTTTTTTTGTTATCAAATATCGGCCTTTTGAGCCATACTAAATCAAAAAATACAAACATTTGTTGGCGTTTTAGGTATGTTACCATTTTTTGTATATTATATGCATACCGCAATCCATTTTCTTTACGTGTCAGATTTAGCTCAGTATGTAAGCTACCCAAAACTTTTTATTTGGATTAAATCCGTTAAGTCTCATATACTCAAAGCGCTGTGCTTCGGTTTAAACCAAAGGAGGAGAAATTGTGATGCCACCGATCAGCTGTTTGACTTTTGGTAAATACCAGGGGCTCGATGCTGGGCGCAATAGAACGATCATACCCTGAGAAGTGACCACTTCTATTTAAAATATAAAATTCCGTATTCTGGGACCGGCCGATCGCACAAAAGTCATTCGAACGACGCACGGGGTCGATTTTCCGGAAAACACGGACATAAATGGAAAAATTAAAAAACTCAAAATGTATCTAAATTTGCCCCTATATGGTTGTCAAGATACTAGGCGAATAGTTGGCCAAAGAATAAACTATGCTTTTTACGAGTTTGACATTACGCATCAGAATTTTTTAACATCAAATTTCAAATAGAAGACCCAGAGTATGACAGTATTTAACTGTTAATATCTCGAAAACAGTTGAAGATCGACATAGGGTACGTTATATAAAAAATGCTTAAAATTTAAAAACAAAATGCAAAAATGCAATAATATACTGGGTGTTTCATTTGAAAGTTTCGGTTGACATTCTTTTTAATACATTTGCTTTTTCTAAACTAACATTTTTACTTTAATTTAGCTAATTAATAAATATATTTATTTTTCCTCTTATGTCTTAAGATAAATGTGAAAATTCACACGATCATCCTCTTTGTACGATTAAATTACAATCTGGAAGTTTTTTTAATGTCCGCTTTTTTACGAAAATCGACCACTGTGAGAGTCCTACTCTAAAAGACGATCAAGTTTGCCGTAGCATGCGCATTAGCGAGTAAAATATCGATCGGTCGTTCGTCCAATAGCGTGCTCTGAAATAATACAAGTGACGTTTTTCACACGAGCTTTCCTACAACTCCCAACTACTGGGTCTAGTCGAGAGAACGGCTTCGCTCAAAAATTGTTGTTCGAGGCCGCTCTGCGCGTGCCCATAATAGTTTGGTGATTATTCGATCCTCCCGTCACTGCTTTTAAGCGCATTTATTGGTTGAATTTACTTTTCTTCTCTCAGGCGAACGACCACTTCCTATGTCTTCCAGAATCGGTACCCTGGGGGCTGATTCTTGAATATCGTAGGAAAGATCGCACGGGAACGATCCTCTCCCTGATATCGACCAATAACAGGCTTTGAAGTGATCAGGAGTTATCCGAAACCTATCCGACCACGACCGAACCTCACCCGATTGCCGTGTATCGAAGGGCTCTTGAAAAACGACAATCCGGTCAGCTTTGCGCGTGCACCATGCAAGCTCGGCAGCTTCTGAGCCTTCTTACTGGTCGAAACGAAGGATGTGAACGTTCCCGTGCGACCTTTCCTACGAAATTTAAGAATAAGCCCCCAGGAGTAAACGCAGTTGGGATCTCGGTTAATCTTTGGTTCAACATTTATGAGGTTATAAAAGAAGATTGAGCTTATACTAATAAGTAATTAGGTGAGTGTTTAGTAGTTAGTTGAATAAGCCATATGAGACCCCCTTAACGTAAAACTCTTTTTCTAACCCTTGAAACTCTTAAACCTGAGTGTTGAAAGATTAAAATTTAGCTAATCGCTAAAAAATAGTGTTCCATTAATAAGCTAACTAGTGGAAACAGTTTTCATTTAAAAAATAAGACAAGGAAAATAAAAAAAAACCTCCAAAAGTATAATCAATTCGTTTCCGCGATTAATGTGTTCGGTTATAATTCTCAGAAAGTGGGGGGTTAAGACGTAACACTTAAAGGATATTTTCTGGTTGAACCAGAACTGGTCCTTCCGATTTAAAACAATGACGTCACAGTTGCAACCCGGTTATGAAGTTTTATAAACAGCCTGGGAGGTTGGTTTGGTACTTTGGTTGTAAACATAACCTTTAAAATATTGCAAAATTATAGGTATTCTTTCTTTTGAGTAAAATCAAAGATTTTCATTCTTTTAGAACCCTTGACAAAAATTTTTGTCAAAATAATGTCAACCAGAACCGGGACCGAATTCTAAATCGAAAATCCCTTTAGCTGTCAAGGTTGTCAAACAAAAGAATAACCAAGGTATTTACCAAAATAAAAGTTATTCCGCGCTAAATCGTCTTTTTAGGTTTCTAACCTATATTTATTCCTAGGGCTGCACAGAAAAAAAGAATTACTTCAGTCAAAACAATAGGGTAGCGATAACATCTTGCGCTAAAAACATTATTTTCTTGTTTTGATATAGTCTTTCTCATCTGAAGAAAATTAGAAAAATACGTTTTCTTGATTAAATTAAATTTTGTTTCGCACCAAAAACATCATTTTCTAGTTTTGAAATATATTTTTTCATCTGAAGAAAATTTAAATAAATAAGTTTTCTTGATCGAATTAAAATTTGTTTTGCTTTAAATAATTTTATCTCTCTAAGGGTGAATTTGAATAAAAAATGCGCTTCTTAATATTAGTTAATCTAAAAAAACTTTTAATCAACTTTGTATCAAATTTTGTACGGTGGAAGTTTAAAGCATTATCCCGGAACCATTGCACTTGATTTTGCATAATTTTAAGATTTTTACATAGTTTTAAGTATCTTAAAAATGTTTAATTCACGGAAAATTATCGATTATTTTAAAAAACTAAATAAAAACAAGATATATATTATCTTTTTTGAAAAACCACGCGAATGGTCTGTGCGAGATACCAGAAGCCCCCGCTGTGCAAAATTTTGTTAATTTTTGATGTGCGGTTTATGTGTTTAACTAAACGAACTATTTTTAGGATTCAAATTCACTCTTAAGAAACTAAAAATTTTCGCGACATCGACACACTACCCGCACGCACAAAGGACGAAATTTGAAATGCCGGAAGGTCTGAACTTGTCTTGTCGTTTAAGAAAAAAAATAATTTGTTATTTCCATTTAAGAAAATATGGATGTAATTGTCTTGTTTTAAAATTAAATTGTCATTTTTGTTTCGAGAACTTTCGCTATTTTGAGTTAAAAAAGTATAGTTCTTGACGGAAGTAAAGTTTTTTTTGTGCTAAGAAGATATAAGTAATAAATTTTATGTCTTGTTTCGAAATCACTTTTTCTTCTCTAAAGACAGTTAGTTTTAATTCAAAACAATTTTTCAAGACAATTGTTTTTTTTTTCACAAAACAAGCGGTTTTCTTATATGAAAAAAAATTATTTTGGGTGAAGACTTTCGCTTTTGGGTGAAGACAATATTTTCAAGAAAAGCACTTTTGTCCAGGGAAGATTTTCTTTTTTTCTGTGTGGATCTACATGCCTGCGTAATACGCACCCCTTTTGTACCACGCAGTCTTAGGATACAGGCTAAAGCACGCATAAGAGCGAAAGGTGTAGGTAATAAGAAACATATAACAGCATCGCGGAAATTCGCCTCTATTGAGTGAACTTACACACCCATGTTGTTTTAATTAGCAAGCATTTGCACTTATGTACGCCATTAATTTGCGAATATTAGGTATTATTACTTTAATGAAAGTTTTGTAGTTCAGATGCTTAAGCATATTAATATGTCAAGTAAAACCATTTGCCATTTTTGATATTAATAGTGGCAAAACCTTGCCATGCTTTTCTTATTGCTATTGCTGGAAGCACTAAATTCCTCGAGGTGCATATCACAACAGAATGAGCAATAAATTCGTTAAATAAACAATTTCGTTTTTTATTTTTGTTTATTTTTATTTTATTTTTATTAATTTTTTTTATTTATTTATTTTCATTTTACTTATTTTTATTCATTTTCATTTATTTATTTTTATTCATTTTTACTTTTATTTATTATTTATTTATATATATGCCTAGATAGTTCATTCCAAATTCTCCAATCCAATTTCAATATGGAGCCTGACTTTTACACACAGAAACTAAATGGAACTGTCATTATTAGTGTAAAAAACTGGTGCGATTGAATTTGGGATGAAGCATATAATTATAAGTTAACTATAAAGGCCCTGTTCGTGTGTTTCCCTATGTGAATGTGAATGTATGAATGGTGAAAAAGGTGACTCTTCTGCGCATGCGTCGATCTTCGTGCACGGACATCGAAATCCTTGAGAATTCTTCAAAATTATGGGTTACGTTAGCATCTTGTGTTTATTTTTCTGAAAGAAAAAAAATCTCTCTTTTCAAAGAGAAAATGGTGCAAATAAGTGAAAAACGGGTCTGGCTAATTAAGTAACGCAGTATGGAGGAAAATAGTTATTGCCGTTGTTTTCGTTGGAATGTGGGCAGAAAAATAGACTGAAGAGCGAATTTAATCGTCTTGTAAGTAAAATTTTAACATTTACAGAACATTTCGCACTACACCGAAACACGAAATAGAAAAGAAAAATTGAAAATATTTGAAATTTAAAAATAGTCGCAATGTGGCGGCCGACGAGAGCGAACACTGGAAGACAATCCAATGTTGCCGAGTTTACTCAAAAATTTTTTGAAACTAACTCGTTTTTCGCTGAATATTTGTCTCAGAGCTTTTTTTTCGATTACTAGTCTAATAATTTAACAAAAAAAACATAGTTAAAGTCGTAAACACGCTGTTTGTAAAGTAAAAATTAAATTTCATTTAATTTATTTTAATGAAGTGACAACAATGACACCGATTGCGGTCAGCCGATGTCACAAACTCGCGCAGACTCAGATGACCGGCACTTTTCCCGGCTTTTGTCATTGGTATCTCGATTTTGACCGTTGCTGCCCAATGAGCATTTTCAGAAACTTCTGGTGACAGATATTTATATAATTATTATAAAGAGGGTTCCATTGATACCCTAGGGTATTTAGAAGTTTCCTACAACAATTGAGTTTGTATATTTGTTTTATTAAAGACTCTAAATTGATGGTACCCTAAAGTAACATAAAACTGGCGTTAACAATATTTCCACGGACATCTTTATAAAAATTAAAGTCATTGGTTCAAATGTTATATAAATTGGTGTTAACAATGTTTCCACCAACATATTTATAAAAATATAAGTCATCAGTGACAAAAGGTATATAAATTGGTGTTTGAAATCTTTCTGTCAACCCACCTATAAAACCGTAAGTAACTATCAATTAAAGATACATAATAGATTGGTTTTTAAAATGTTGCTATCAACCCACTTATAAAACTTAATTAACCAACAACAAATTTATATAAGATAAGAATGAAAATATTTCGAGAGACACTTATAAAAACTTGGGACCTCACACAAAATAGTTATATAAATTGGTGTCTGTAATATTCTTATAAACTCATTCATAAACCTTTTTTGCCCATGAGGTTTTTTCTATAATGTTGTTATTAATTTCTTTACATAGTGATTATAATACAACTGTTTTTAGAACAAAAAAAACAATTTTAATTTATTTTGGCAGTTATAATAACAAAACAAACAAGATTTTTTAAGGTTAATTTTGTGACATCAAAAGGCTCGTTTTTGCGAAATCAAAAGGAGCGTTTTTGCGACATCAAAAGGCGCGTTTTTGCGAGATACCACACCATTATTATCTTGTTTTAATTACATCAATCTGAGAGAGATAAGAGATCCAAATCTTTTTGAGATAGTTGCCGATGACAGATATCGGGATCGAATGCATTTTACACCCGATTCCCAGCAGCGTTTCCCATGCGCAGTCACCCTGACTCAAAAAACTCATCACGTGGTCCGACATGAACTTGTATAGGCAAATCTCGTTTAGACCACGTGATACGTGTTTTGATTCGGGGGACCCACGAATGAGAAACGCATAGATGGGAACCGTGTTTTAGAAAAAGAGAACAATATAGTAACCGTGTTAAGGTCGCAAAAACGCACCGTGAAACTTCGAGCGCATACGCTGATACTGCTGGTCGGCGGCAAATGTGAACACCCCGGAAAATACTCGCCTGTACACCCTTCGACCCCGCAATCTAACTATACTCTTGAGATAGTTACCTCTTATAGTT
Source organism: Oxystoma pomonae (assembly GCA_963921995.1). Classification (NCBI taxonomy): domain Eukaryota; kingdom Metazoa; phylum Arthropoda; class Insecta; order Coleoptera; family Brentidae; genus Oxystoma; species Oxystoma pomonae. Next base: position 69,238,507 of record OY998166.1, on the reverse strand, counting down.
ATGCGGGCTTGAAGTGTGTGGAGGCGGGTATTTTTCCTGGTATGTGTAGTATGCTGGATCTCTCGAGGAATGCATTTAGGAAAAGAGAACAATGGTAACTATGTTGAGCTCGCAGAAACGGACCATCAGTGTTCAACACTGCGCCATCTGTAGCCCTTTGTTCCAAGTAGCATCATTTTTTAAAAGGGTTATAAAATAGTGTTGACGAGGTAAACAGTGGTATAGTTGTATTGTTTTTTTTATAGAATTGTCGGAAATTTTCGCCATTTTGGATTACAAAAATAGGTTTTTGGCTTAAATAAAAACGTTATTTATGGAGTTTCAACATGTGTTTCAATCGAAATATTGCTTGTTAGGGTTAAGAACAACATACGAAATTCAATATTTGTCCCAGAAAGAAAAAAACGCATATGAAAAAAAAAACTGATAGTTAAATAAATATTTTTTTTCACGTTTTCTCAAGTATTTTTGGAGCCCATGAAATTTACGTGAGTATATTCGAAAACTATACAGTACACACGGGACCGCAGCTGATTTTCAGAGTAGGCAGACTTGAAAAACAGCTTTAATTTGACTATAGTATATAAATATTCATATTCCTGCTTCAGCTTATCTCACTTTTATTTTTATTTATTTTAGAAGATGGCTAAACACCATTTTATAAATTTTTTTATTGTAAAAAGAAAAAGAATAATACATAACAAGCAAAGGGAAGAAAGATGGAAAATCTAATTTCTAAATCCATAAAAACCTTTAATTTGTTATGTAGTGTTGTTAGAACAGTTGTAAAACCTTTTTATAATAATCTCTATACTTGAGGGCTCATAAAGAAGTTTTATAAAATCTATATGTTGTTTTTCTATCCATTACTATGTACCATAAATTTTTATAAGCTGGTGTTGAACAGTTGTTTTTCAAGTCTTTTTTACTCATTTAAGAGATATATTAGAGTTATAAAATTATCACCAACACTAAATAATATAACTTTTGGTTATTTTATGAAGGTTTTATATTATTTGCTGTAACTTTTATATAGACAAAAATGCTCATTGGGTGGGACGTTTTTCGCGCATGCTGGGCCTTTATACTGAGCTTATAATTACATGGGATGAAGTGTTCACATATCAAAAAGATTAACATTAACAAGATCTAGAGACCCAGTATATATGACATTTAATAAAGAAAAAGTGATGCGACAACCGCTTCAAGGTCACTTAAACAGTTATAAAGAAGTGTAAATAGGTTTACCTCAATTCTAGATCCAAAAAGTCCGCAAACGTAGAAGAATAATGTATTAAAAAAATACGTTCTGCTTAAGGTGTATCAAAAGAATAAACAATTTCGTTTTTGTTTAAATTTTTTGACGCTTATGAATAAACTAAACAATGTCAGAGTATAAAAGACCGGTATTTCCATCCTTTTTAATAAACTTGGCTTTGACGGAGTTGTCGCGTGTCTCTTGGATCAAAATATGTCACACATACAGGGTCCCTAACAAGATCCTGCTTCATAATTTAAAACCTCAAACAATAACATTGTTCTTGTTACCGAAAACACTGGTTCGAGTCCTACGTGGTGTTATTTACTTTTTTTTAATTCAAATAACAATAATTAAAGCCTTTCCTCGAAAAAATCTCCACTGACAACCAAAACATTTAGAAACTTTCCATAGCAGTCATAAAGAAAATAAGTCGGTCCCAGGATACAAATAAAGCTTAGACGTAAACCCCAAGATGGCGTGACAAGCGATGAAACTTTATTTTATAAGAGCACTAATTGACGCTATATTTTTAAGACAATAAATATTTATTAAACGTAAATAAATCCAATAGAATTTTAGTACCTAACCAAAAGTCCCGTTAAATTGACATATTACGCATTTTTAAGAAAAAAAAACCTTGTAGGATTTATATTAATAGGACATATGAAAAGTCCCTTAGCAGCCTTATTTGCTTTGGCGTTTTAGATAGAACGTCATTGAAACTTCAGGTTATGAAAGTGGTTGACTTAAAAAAGTGTTCGCGTTTGATATTTTTAATAATTTCCGATATTTATGACGACAATTTCAGTGATCGTAGGTAAAGTATAGTACTCTAACTCGCATGTTATGGTCATTACACGCTCAGATAAATTAAGACGCTCGCCTATACGGATCGCGTCTCAAACTTCATCTTCGCGTTTAATGACCATCATAACATGCTTGTTATGTAAACTACTATTACCTACTGGCGTGCGGTAAATGAACTTTACAACAGTCTTTTGGATGTGGAAGATTGTACTTTACCTCATACTGTGCGGTAAAGTTAAAGTTATGGCACTTTACAGCACACTGTGTGGTAAACTGACCACGTTTATTTCAGAAAATTAAAATACAGATATTTATATTTCTTTTTGCGTGCGTAAAGTGTCTTTACCGCCCTTGCCGGCTTGACCAAACTTGCTTCGCATCGTTCGTGTGCGGTCAAGTATCACTTTCCGCGCTTGTTAGGTAAACAACTATAATAATTACCAAAGAATGCAATTGTATAATAACCGCAGAACAGTGAGTGGCAAAATGTTCAAATATATATAATTAATGGTTTGTTATGTCTCTTTAATTTGTTTATTTGTGATATTTTACTATTTTATTTTATTACTCTAAATTTTAGCTTGGTTTAAGTCACAAAAATAACTAATTTTTCCTATAATGTTTCAGTTTGGTGGAGTGAAAAATAAATAAATAAATTTCTCCGAACGGACTTTTTACAAGCTTTTATTTAACTTTACCTCTAAGTATGTATGTTTGTAAGTTCGAGTTAAATCTTGCAACTTAACTAGATGTCCGATTGAATTGAAATTTGATATGCAATTATAGTTCCGGTGACAATACAATAATATGGTATTATTAGGCCCCCCCCCCTTATATATACGAGGGGAGTGGAGGGGGAAAACGCCTTAGTTTGTCCGATTTCAACCAAAATTGGTATACGGGGGTTTTTGACATTTTGAAAATTCAATATGGAGGATTCAAGAAGATAATTTGGTCATGTTTTACTGACCAATTTTAACTGACTTACACACATCCGATTGTTTTTAAATTTGGTATGCGTTTATAGTTCCGGTGAAAATTCAATAATATGGTATTAACAGGTACCCTCCCCCTAACGAGAAAGGTGGAGGGAGAAAAGATAGAGGAGTATTCAGGGAAGGGGATTATGAATTTTTGATCAGATTTGAAAATTTCAATATGGCGCATTCAAAATGGACAATTTAGGCTCAGGTTATCAATTTTTCTTACTAACTTCTACACAGGAAAATACACAGAAGCACCCGAGGAAACACCCTGCAAGAATTAGATATATCTAAACATTTAAAAATAATTTTATGCACTTCCGCGAATAAATGCACCCATTTAATCCCGCATTTACGGGAATAAAGTGGGTCATTTATTCCCTAGTGAACTAAAGTAAAATTTATTGACATAGCGACGCATATGTTTCTGCGTTTCGGCATACTGGATGTTATCGAGTGCGATTTTTTGAAAAATAAATAAAAAAATATAGTAATTTTTTTTACTTTTCTGCTTATTCTAAAGTGCATAAAATAGTATATAAACCTCAGGAGTAAAGTGATGCTTAATCCCTCGACAAATTATAGCCCGACCGAAGGGAGGACTTTTTGCCTCGGGATTAAATGTACCACTTTCCTCCCTAGGTTTATAATGTACTATTATATAAAAAAAAAACTTTTCAAATACAAGCTTTTATAAAATATAAAGTGCACTAAAAGGAAGAAAATATTTTTTAGCATTCTGATAGCATAATAATAAAAGCGATGGACGCAAATTAAAACTAACAATGTCCATCTACTTATATGTTTATCGGAGAAATGTTACGGCAGCTTGGGTCGAGTTGGATTGGGTTAGCTTACCCTTGCATTTCTTTGCTTTATTATGAATTGTTGCGTAAATCATAATATAATCATTAACATAAATTTATCGAGTCAAGATGGCCAAACTTGCTAAAATGCGCCCATCGCTTTTTATATTGTGATATCAGGATGCTTAAAATTATTTTCTACTTTTTAGTGCACTTTATATTTTATAAAAGCTTACATTTGAAAAGCTTTTTATAAATTGACAATATTCTGGGCGGACATGTTGATTCGCATAACTGCGGCCACGCTTTTCCACACAAATTTCACTATCTGTTTACTCGGTTGGTAGTGCAAAAACTCCCAAAAAGTTAAATTTTTTTATTAAAGATTAGCAGCAAATAGATAGTTTTTGGTCATGCCAATTTAGAGTCCGATAACTTCGCTGACAACGATAACTTCAACGCTATTTGACAGTTCAAAATTGCCTTTTTTATATCGCAGTTATGGTTTGGGAGAAAACAATTTTGAAACATCGATTAAGCTTTGGACACACTTTTATAACTTTTAAAACAGAAAAAAAAATTATAATAAATTAGTCATGACCCCCCTCCTTGAACAGATAAATGTGACTGCCCCTGGGGTACACCCCCTTTGTAGGGTATAATTGACCTCCGAATTTAAATAGGGAACATTAGTCCTGAGGCATCTAGTTTGAAAGCCTTTTAAATTCTCTTTAAAGTCTGAATTTTTTTTAATTGTATTGATTCGTTTATTAGATGTGTTTTTTAAACATTAAAAAATAATAATTATTTTAAATTGGAAAATCTGATTTAAAAAACTTTTTAGTTTATGTATGTATAAGCAAGTTAGTATACCTTAAAATTGTTAAAATTTTATGTCTGTTAATCAGATTCCCGCAAAGATAATGTCAAATTTTTTAAAGTGATCTTGCGCAAATGAAAAGATTTTAAGAAAAAAATGTTTTTTTAACTGTAACACACGGGTGCAATAAAAGATTTCTGTCCGTTTTTTAACCAAAATTAAAGAGAAATAGCGGAAAATGGTAATATTGAAAAAATTTAATTATTCTTGCCTAAAAACTAAGCCATTTCCGCCAATTTTCACCAAGTATTTACGACAAAATGATATAAAAAAAAGATTAAAATGTCGCAACAATGAACGTCATCGAGTAAAAAGTCGCATCGCTATAGAAACCTTGTTATTTCATTTACCAGCCGCCTTGATTTATAGTGTAAAGATGGTGTGTTACGAGAAGTGCTCATCGTTCGAGATTTTTAAAAGTATTTTCCTGTTTTTCTTGGATTTTTTTGATAAAGGTATTTAAAAAAATAGTGTTAACAACTCGCGGCTAAACTGTGCTTTTTTTTACTCGCGTTTTTAAATACCTGGCTTCGATTATTATTTAAACCAACCCTTACAAAAAAGGTACTATTTTAGCCACTAATTGTGAAAATTACTATTATAATCACGTTTTGTATAGGCATTTACTTAAAAAGAGTCCGTTTCGTAGTGAAGCTGTAATTTATGTTCAAAGTGTGACATTACTTTTGAGGACGACTGTACAATTTTTTCATCTATTATTGTTTAACTCAATTTTTGAACCATAAACATTATGATTCAATGATATATTCTTAAAGGAAGGACCGAAATAATTTTGTCCCCGTAATATTGGCCTTTGGGATGACCGGCTCTGGTGGTCCAGTCGGTTAGTTTCTTGGTTGCCGGTGTGTCGTGGGTTCAAACCCCGTGCAGACATAAGCACTTTTTCTAAAAAAGTGTTCGGCCTTGGATAAAACTTAATAGGCTAAAAAAAACAGGGAAGAGTGTAAAAGGTAACTTGCTCCTACTTCTCCGTTCACCAGGCCAGATGAGGTCGGTATCCCGTGGAGGCGGCTCTAGTTACACACTCCCCAACTCGGTAGACTACTGAAGGACAAAAAGACCAGATAAAAGAAATACCTGGTCTGGGGTTCGAAGCTAGTTAATTTTTTTTTGCACCCTTGTGGGTGCCATTTATGCACTTAGGCCGCCCACAAGTCTGGGCCTGTTGCGCCTAAAAAAAAAACTTATTGGGCACTTAGGTACACAGGATGATTCACCATATTTTTCACCCTCTCTTTAACTCGTTTAACACATTACTCTTATGGGAAAGTATTTTTCGTTTTACTCGATAACCATCCAAGATAAATCCACTGTATTATATATTTTCGGAATCAGAAATAAATGGTAATTCTAAATTTAAAAAACTAAACTAAAGAAGTTATTGTTCAAATTTAACAGTTGCGATGACATCTGCTAATTTTTAAGGACGTCTTTTGAAAGTTTACAGAAAATTGTAAAATATCTGTACATAAAACTTTTTTCCAGCTTTGAATAATAAGAGAGGTAAGGGGGGGGTGAAAAATATGGTGAATCACTCTGTACACATTATATTTGCATGATTCATTTCTCTCTCAAATTTTTGCTTTGGTCTTGTTTTTAAGTTTTCATTTTTCCTTCTAAGTTTCATCCTTAATTTTATTAAACATTGGCTTTGTTTTTTTACACTCTAGTTTGCTAGGCCACTACCGAAAAGTTGCCTTTTTTAATTTTCCGTTTTTTATACTACAACTACATTTGGGATAATTTACTATTTCTGGTTTTTCATCTATCTAACTATCATTTTCAAAATAGAATTAGTTTACTGTAGTTTTCCGTGGATAAAATGTATATCGTCATAGCGTTTTTAAGCAGGTACACATATTTAATTACTCATAGTACAAGCGTTCGCAGAAAAAATTATGATTTTTTTGATAAGATGTGCATTTTTTCGTCCTGAATACGAAATGGACAATCCTGTACCTCAAAATTGTGGATAAGGACTCGGCACACCAATCCAAAGGTGGGCAATTTTAGGGGTCACGTAATGGATAGGGTAACCCTCATCATTTTCACATATATGATGTAGTAGTACCACCAGACCAAAAATCACCATGAATGAGGTCCGACAAACCAGATGATTTTTGGTCTGGGAGTACTACTACATCATATATGTGAAAATGATGGGAGTTACCCTACCCCCTCTAAAATTGCCCACCTTTGGATTGGTGTGACGAGGCCTTATCCACAGTTTTGAGGTACAGGATTGTCCATTTCGTATTCAGGACGAGAAAATGCACATATTATCAAAAAATGGCGAGGGTTACCTATCCATCATAATTTATACCTTGAACTCTTGCTCTGTCATGAAAGAACTTTCAAACAGAAAAACACGCTTGGGCTGTCCTGGGTACTGACGCCACCCGATCCGAAATGGCGCGGAACACAAAATTTAACCACATACGACGTTCAAATGTCAACAGTGTCAAATAGCGGTGGTCGTTGGGTATTTTGGGCAAAAACTATCTAATGTCGACTTTTTTGGAAATATTTGTACTGCTAATTTTGTAAACAATTGAATAATTGCAATATCCACTGATACACTTGGAAAAGCGGAACTCAACGTTACCAAAACTATATTAAAAATAAAAAGAAAGTTAGTGGCATATCGGACACACATTTTCCTATATTTTTAAAACTAATTAACTTACAAGATTTTACATCCAATACCATAAAATCACGATTTATTAACAAGCTACAGTAAATACCAATGATTATTATGTCATTATCATATTCAAATAGTATCATAAAAAAGACAAATCTATCGCCTCTGTCAGGGGCCATAAAGGCCAATTTATTCTGCGGGGTGGAATGACAAATATCCGTCTTTTTTTGGCTTATATAATCTCATTTAGAAGCGGGAGATAAACTCCGCTGTCCGTCGCTAATCGCAGGGGAGTGACAAACCCGTAAAACTGATTCGATACAAAGACTTAACTTGCCAGTCTATCCAGATCCAGAGCACAATATTATTTTAACGAAGTATTGAATAATAAGAAAAAATCAAACAATTAATTTGTTTAGATTTGTTTTTGGTAAAGAAACTGTAATTAAAATCGCTATGATCGAAGACTTGGAATTTATTTTTGTTCAACTGGATGAAGATGATGACGAAATTATTGACATTGTCGAAGCAACAAGAAGACCAAAAATTATTCGTCCTTGAACAAATCCTCTGGAGGAATACAATGATGTAGATTTTAAAAAGAGGTCTAGATTATCGAAATTGTTCACGAGGAAATTCGACAAGAGTTGGAACACCCCAACGTATATTGTATATCTTTGCGTTTCTGACCAAAGTTGGGATCTGCAGTTTTTCAGTCAAATTTTATCTGCGGTTTAAAACGTCTAAAATTTAAAACGAACTGATGTAGGCAAAAAAACGGCGCAAATTATAGACAGAAATGAAATAGCTGCCGATTTTTAAGGATAAAAACGTGTAGTTACAAAAACAAACACGTTCGAATCGGTTTTTAAATTAATTTTTTACCAAACCACATTTTTGACACTCTAGAAACCCGCTCACCGTCGGACACCACATTACACCGCACTGAGTTTTATATTCCGAACGAACATTTTATATATCTTTGTCCGAACGCACCAACAATTGCGAAGAGAGTTGGTGCATTAGGAATAGAAAAATTTAAGTAAGAAAAGGTCAGAGGCATTTTCTCAAATGCAACTATTTCAAAAAAGTTTCAAAACAATGACGTCACATACTACGTCATAGTTTGACAAGGCACTTCTGACTCGAATAAACTAATGTTTCATCGGCACCATCTTAAAAATATAGAAGGAATCTTTTCACAAATATATTTATATAAAAAAATCTTTGTGGAAAAGGTGGAAAAACAAAAATAAAGACTAAGAGTTGACGAGAAGTTAGCCACAGTATTTGAGAGTTAGCTAATGCCTAGTCTACAGTCCAACGTCTTGCCACTGATTTTTATTTCTCTCTTTGTCGAAAAGAGTGAGAAGCAATGGATGGCAGCAGCACAAAATTTCAATGTAGAGTCTAGGCAAAAGACGCATGCGCTAGTTCGAAACGAACAAAAAGCTCATTTCGAAACCATTCAAATTGGTGGAAAAGTGACGTAATTGATAACGAGCGGGAAAAATTGACATTTAAATTGATTCTATAAATAATAAAAAAAAAACAAAACCTTTTCAATTTATGCGGATTTTACTAAATTGTTGGGAAGCAACACAGAATTTTCTAGGTTGTAAATGGTTATTAAGCACTAATAACACGAGATTTCAGAGTTCATCACTAATTAATGACGTATTTATTGAAAAAGTTTTTCAAAACGGGTTCAATGTGAGAAAACGTCTACGGGTAGCAGTGCTAGTACTTACTACGACACTTTTTAGAAAGGCAGTATAGAGTGGATAAGGTGCAAAACGTGTTGTAGTATGCCACACAGAAGTACACAGACAGAACACACAAGCCATTGCATAAATAATAAATAAAAGCTAGTTAGTAATTCAATGACGCGTGTTATTAATATAAAGAGAGTGGTTTTAAGCTAATTCCAGTTGTCAATTAGGAATTAGGAATATGGGTGGCAACTTCTATTGATGCTATACAGGGTTCCTAAGATTTTCCTTAGAGATAGGATTTCAATAAATCAAACAGAAATGGCATAGAAAGTTCTGCGCGCACAAAAGAAACAGGTATATTGAGCAATGGTGCCAGTTTGTTATTATCTCCGGACTGCTTTCATGAGAAAAAAATTGTCGCCACTCTTTCATTGGGAGCATAAATCATAGTTGCAATAATAACCGTTGACAAGATGTCTGCAAATTCCGCTAGATGGCGGCCACACCATGAGAGGATCGAGGAAAAACTGGGATTCACAGGCATTGCATTTTTATTTCCTTTCGAGTCGCTTCAGTTTCGTAAATTTTGTGTTTTTAAAATGCCGTATACTCGAGAAGAAAAGATTTTTATTATTAAAAACTACATAAAAAGTGACAGTGCGGACGAGGTCATTGGGCTTTTTGTTTTTGCGTTTCCAGATCGACCGGTTCCTGTGGCTCAAACTGTCTACAACATTTATCATCGTTTTGAAAGGTACGGGTGCATAAATGGTTGTAGAAAGTGTTACCACGACGGCGAAATATCAGAGCATCCCGTTCTTCCACACAGGGTGGAACGAGACGAAATGGTATGCGCTTACGTTGAGGCACATGAACCATGTTCGACGAAACCGATTGCGGAGGCACTGGATATTCCCAACAGTACTTGCCAATGGATCCTAAAAAAATACGGCTACAAGTCGTTTAAGATTGGGAAGTCGCAGGAATTGCAACCAGGTGATTATTTTCGCCGGTTAGAATATTGTAAGGTTATGAGGGATAAATGTGACAGGAACGAAAATTTCCTATCAAAAGTTTTGTTTAGTGACGAGAAGACATTTGAACTTCATAGCTCTCACAATCCACAAAATAGCCGCTATTATTCCCGCGAAAATAAACATCTGCACGCAAGTGTTAGAACGCAACATCCTCAAAAATTAAATGTTTGGAGCGGTATTGTCGGGGATCACATTATTGGACCCTTTTTCATTGAAGGGAATTTGAATAGCCAAAAATATGTTGATCTTCTCCAACACCAGGTTTTACTACGGTTGAGGGATCTCAACATAAATTTGGACGAATTGTGGTTTCAGCAAGATAGCTGTTCATCCCACAATTCACGCCAGGATACAAATTACCTTCGTCAGGTATTTGGTGATAGAATTATTTCCACGTATGGAAATATCCGATGGCCTCCTCGATTACGTTGGCACGACAAAATTTTCCAACACCCTCACTTACGGCCTACGACTATACAGGAGTTGAGGGCGAAAATTTTGGAGGCGGGCAACTCTATCACCTCTGAAATGTTGGCTGCTACGCGCCAAGAGTTTTACAATAGATTGGGATATTGTGAGGCTCAAGAAGGGGACAGATTTGAACATCTAATCTAATTAAAAATTAGATGTTTTCAGGTCCAAACCACAGCTTTTTCTTGCTTAAAGGAGGCGGCAGGGTCCATTATTTACGATACTGAGCGATAAACTCGTGAGGTTGTTAACATTAGAAAGAAATATCTTCGTTTTTAATTAAATTTCTTTCCATTCTGTTCTACTAGTGACATCTATCCAGAAACGGCCAAACCATGCAGCTAGCACTAGCAGCCAAAGAAATCAATAAACGGCGCTGTTTTTCCTGCAGAGCTTTTTGCTTGCGATATTATTGATTTTAAATAAAGCTGGCCCTACATTACATTTGATATTTTCGAGGTGTTTTATGACATGATCTCGAAACATGTAGCGAACCAATTCTTCAAAACTAGCGGGAGGGTAAAAGCGAAAAATAAGGAGCTGTCAATATTTGTAACACCCAAAAAGGGTTGAAAAGATTTATTTTGCTTTGTTTCTTTACAGAAAACGTTTTTTTTACGAAAAACTTGAGCTCTGCCACTTTTTTTATTTTTTTCTTCAACTTTCTCGAAATTTTCGTCATACCGTAGAAAAAAATTATTTCCCCCATGGTCATACTCTACTTTTATTCGAAAAAATTTAGAAACAGAGACGGGATGAGTTTTCCTAAAACGGGGGATCTTGGTTTCGAGTGAGAAGATAAAGGGGCCGCAGGCAAAAATTTTTCAATTAAATTAGCCGAACGCAAAAATGTTAGAAAAACAAAGCACGAAATAAAAATGGCGCCGCTTACAATTTTTTTTCAAAAATACGTAATTTCGGGAACGCAAAGAAATAGGTCTAAGGAGTATAATTTTTAAGAAAAAAATATCAATTTTCTCGTCCTCCTCTAGTGGGACTACAGAGGCCGTGCACAAATTACGTAATGGTCATAGGGGGAGGGGGGGTTACAAAACGTTACGTAGGGGGGAGGGGGGTTTTCGACAGCGTTTGCATTTGTGTGAAACTAAGAAAATTTGGAATGAAAATAACTGAAAAGTTTTTTTTTGGGGGGGGGGGTAGTGGTCTTGGTACGTAATATCAGGGAAGTGGTGTGCCAAACCGTTACAATACATTAGGGGGTCAAAAATTGGTAAAATCACCGTTACGTAATTTGTGCACGGCCCCACATCTGACTGTTCCTCCTTTTTGATTTCGAATCAAAGTGCAAAACCCGGGTTTTCGGGTATTCGAAGGCGTCAACCCGTCCTATTTGCTTGGTAAAGTTTCTACGGAAATATCTCAGTCGATTTCTCCGGCCGTGTATGAACGCTTTAGGTTAGGCATTTGCATGTATCTCAGTCCCCAGCCTGTAAACAGTGCGTAAGGACAATGGTTACAAAATGAAAAGCCGAAAAATATTTTTTTTACGATATCTTTCATCAGTTTGGTATTAAAGTCGGGCAAAAACAATTTTTATTCCAGTCCTAAAGGTATGAAAATGGAAAACATTAGAAAACAACAACCTGGAATGGATTTACTACGTGTAAGATGTAGTGACAACATCGCCCCATGCCCATCCTTTTCTGCCTAATGTGCTTTTCCGTTTGTCTGCGTCTTATACACGGCTGCTTCGCTCCCTAAGGATTTGCTTAGGAACCCTGTATAATTAGGAATGAGACAAATATTAATTTAAGAGAAGGTTGATATTAAATATTTTCAAACCACCCATTCTTTTTCTCACAATTTAATCTAATTCTACGTACTGTTTCTGTATCCCGTACGGATATCTATTAGTTAGGGAGGACTTTATCTCCTGGATATCTATTGTTGGAGGCTACGTCGGACGCGTGGCGGAAGAATTGCGGGAAGCGTTGCGCACTTTAGTTACGCTGCTCGCGAATCGGCCCCCTTTTGGTGTTGCTAACACCCCGGGTGAAATAATTATCGTAGCCAATTTGTGTGTGACAAAGCCTACTCTATAAATCTGGAGCTTGTTTATCTCTTTCGAGGCAACAACTCAAGTGATATTAAGGACTTTATAGCCGCACACGAAAAGTAAATCTTAATCAATATTAACGGTTTTCTGCCATTTTTGATTTTTTATAAAAATTCTATACTAGGGTCCCAAATCTGCGATCGCCAAACTTTTAAAAAAAAATTTTTTTACTAAAACAACCAAATCCAACACAGCCCAATCCAACCTAACCCAACCCAACCCCCAAGCCCCCCCCCGGCACTTTCTTTTCATATTAACAAAAAAAAACCCGGCGTTCGCGGATATTGGTTCCTAGGGACCCTAACAGGTGCCTCTATAAAGAATTTTTCATAAAAAATCAAAAAAGGCAGAAAACTGTATACTATCCCAATAGCACATTTCGTCCTCGAGACGTACTTTTTAAGGCTCTATAGAAGTTGTGATGATAAGTGGCTGTTTTTAAATGCACAACTTTTTTGAAATGATTATTAGTACCTACGAAGTCCCGGAGTACGAACCACGAACGTCTCTCAAAACGTCCCAGGAACATTCCTGTACGACTGTCCCCGGGACGTACTATTTAGGACACTGTAGGTCTCAAGTCTTGAAAAAAAACACTAACCATATATGAAATAAAATACCTGAGTAACAACTGTCCCATGCAAAATATCTACTTATACCAGTATAATTTTCTTTTAGATATGTGTATGGCTCATGCGAGTCTAAGATGTGCTATTCTATATACAGTGCAGACGTAAAAAGTCACCCCCCCCCCCTGCTAACTCTTGAACGGATTGAGGTATCGACCTCAAATAAAAACCATGTTTAATGATAACACTTTTGCTACTTTTTGAGGTATATTTATAAGCGTCATATTGACGTAAGTCTATAAGATCACTAACTACTTTAAAATTTTAAGGGGGGTCGAGTGATACCTTGTTTCAAAGGTATTTTAATTCCCTATTTAAAATTTAGTTTTTCTAAAAATTGGTTTACGACTTACAGAGTTATGAGTTTTTTCGACTATAGTTTACGCACCTCTCCTTACTTTTGTACGAATTGAGATATCGAATTTACATAGAAAACATGCTTAATGATAACAATTTTACCACTTTTTGATGTACACTATCGGCATCATAAAAGTGGTACACAATACTTTTTGTTGTAATACCTTGGTCTATTTTTAAAAACAAAGTCACCCATTATTGTATTTTTCTTAAACTGTCAAAGTATGTCATTTTGTATTTCAGTCTGATAAAATAAAAAATGCCTTCACAAATTTCTTTATTTGATAAAACCCAACTCCTGGCAAAACTACAACTATTATACAAATTAAAAAACAATGGGAAGAAGATCAGACAATAGAGAGAAAACAAGGGACTGGTTTATTGAAAGTTTCAACTTATGAACAAGATTATGACTTTATCGCTTTTATGAAAAAAAGGCAAAGAGATTAACCCAATTTCCAGGATGTGTAAGAGTAGCACGAAATCGCGTAAGGAAAGGCTCTAATTTAAGATGTTATGTAGCCGCTAAAAAAATTAAATTTACGAATGAAAAAAAAAACAGGCCAGGTTACTTTTTGCCCTTAATTACTCTCTAAAGGAAGCAGAGTTTTGGCGAAAGGTAATATTTTTCGATGAAAAAGTTTTCCAGTCCTGTAGTGACAGAAAACAAATTCGGGTGTATCGTCCACCAAGAACGCGCTGGAAGATTTTTGGTAAATATGTGAGGTTGGATTTCTGCTCTAGAGGTCATGGTGCTCTATTTCGAATCAATGGAAGGCTCACAGCACAGCTTTACGTGGACATTTTAGACAACACTATGCTTCCAGCCGTCACAGAACTTTATCAAGACCAGTTTATTTTTCAACAAGATAACTGCCCTGCTCATACGGCCAAAATTTGCCAAACTTGGTTTCGGGAGCAAAATATTGAAGTTCTTCCTTGAGCTGCGAAAACCCCAGACGCCAATCCTATGGAAAATATCTGGGGTTTAATTTTAAAAAAGCTGGAAAGCTTTAATATTGTGCCGGGAAATCAACATCACTTGGTCCAGTTATGAAGAATTGATTGGTGAAAATGAAAACTTTTTTGAAATTTTGGCTGATTCTCTACCAAGAAGGTTAAACGGTATAATTGAGGTGAATGGCGCAATGACTAGATATTAAAATTTATATACCTAATAATTTGTTTCTATTAATTGTTTTATAATTTTCGTTACAGTTGTGTTTTTTAATTTTTGTTACAGTTGTTTTATGCGTTAGCGTATTATTGTAATTATTTTTGAAAGCAATCTTTGATTTGATGTCATATTTTCACATTTTAGTACCAGTCTGTCACAAAATATAATCCGGTAGCTAACCATACAATTTAAAAAATACCTATGTTTATCACGTACCACTTTTATGATGCCGATAGTGTATTTTAGATTATTCTCATAATGACTTAAGACTGTAAGGTCACTAACTACTTTAAAAGTTTAAATAGAAAGGGGGGTCGAGTCATACCTTGTTTAAAAGGTATTTTAATTCCCTATTTAAAATTTTATTTAAAAAAAAAATCGGTGTATTACTTACCGAGTTATGAGCATTTTAAACTGTAGTTTGCGCCTTACTTTTGAACGAATTCAGTTGAATTTAAATAATTTTTTTAAGGTAAGACCATAAAGTTACTAGCAACTTCAAGTTTTTATTATTGTTGAGTAATGCTATACGTAATACGTAAACTATAGACAAAAAAACTTATAACTCTGTAAGTCGTAAACCGATTTCTAAAAAGAATAAAATTTTAAATACGGAATTAAAATAACTTTTAAACAAGGTATCACTCGACCCCCCTTTCTATTTAAAATTTTAAAGTAGTTAGTGAATTTACAGACAGACGTCAATATGACGCTTATAAAAAATACGTCAAAAAGTGGAATTGTTATCATTACGCATGTTTTTTATTTAAAGTCGATATCTCAATTCATTCAAAAGTAAGGTGAGGTGCGTAAACTATAGTCGAAAAAACTTATTACTCTGTAGATCGTAAACCGATTTTTAAAAAATTTTAAATTTTAAATAGGGAATTAAAATACCCCCTTTCTATTGAAAATTTTAAAGTAGTTAGTGACCTTATAGACCTCCGTCAATATGACGCTTATATAAAATACGTCAAAAAGTAGCAAAAGTGTTATCATTACACATGGTTTTTATTTGAAGTCGATACCTCAATCCGTTTAAGAGTTAGCAGGGGGGGGACTTTTTACGTCCGCACTGTATATTAGTGGCTAGGTCATAGTTTAATTTAGGATACTTAAGTGTAGCTTACATATAACTACCACTACTGCCGCTATTATAATTATAATTGTGTGCACACATCTTCTATTTTTCGTACCTCCCGGAGATGGACTTTGATACGTCGACAGTTCATCTGCGGTCGCACGTCGACCGGCGACCAAAAATGCTGATGGTCCGAAGTCGGTTTGTTGGGGTAGTACAAAGAATATGGTCTGGATGGTGGTTACGTAAGGGGCCGTTTTTTGACTGTTTTGGTACGTTTTAAAAACGTCCCCAGATGACGTCCTGGGGCGGTCGAAAAAGTATACTTTTACCAAAAAAAAAACGTCCCCGGGAGGTCCCGCGACGGCACAGCACGTTCTCGGGACGCTCACAAAGTCCCGGTGGAACGTTTTAGAAAGGACATGGTAGACTAGTTGTTTACTTTACTTTACTTGGAGTAGATAAACTTAAAAAGGGTTTTACGAGCTAAATAAAAATTAAACAATCTAATTTTAAGCATTCGATCGATACTCATCAGTACGGTGCTACGTAATGGAAATGTGAGATGAAATGATAATGAAAAGATCTGAAAAAGAAACAACCAACTGTCTGCATAATCGGCAAATATCTTCAATCGGGGTACATAATCTTTAAAAAAAATTACGAGGAAAAAAAACAATAGCTTTAAGGGTCGCTAACACCCCGGCTGAAATAATGACCGTAGCCAATTTGTGTGTGACTATAAAGTCTACACTATAAATCTGAAGCTTGTGTATGTCTTTCGGGACAGCAACTCAAGTCATATAAAGAACGTTATAGCGTCATACCAATATCGATCTATCTGAAATCGATGCCAATATAACAATTAATTAATCAATTCTTTATTTGCTTCTAAACAATATACAATTTGCATAACAAAGAATTTGGTTTGCAGAAAAAAATTTTTGTATGTAATTTGTAAAATAATGATAAAATTAAATGTAATTAAATATTTTAACAAATAACAGAATTATTATTGTTTATTCAACAAATGACAGTTATGACTGTCATTAATTATTAATGTCATCTTAGACAAGTAAACTATCAAATGACACACTAGTGTGTTATAATCCATAATTCACTAGTGAGTTATGGATTATAACTCACGTTCATATTTAAAGTAGTATTCTATGTATTTATTACTATTGCAAGCAGAATTCACGTTTAAATTGAAATTTAAGGAAAGCGCCAACGATTTATTCGAATATGAAGTCATTGTAAAATTCGTTGGTTTATTGGAACCAGGCGCTCTCATATCGGTACAGCTAGTGGTAGTACCAATTCATCATATCTACAAGCACCGCTAATTCTCATTATCAAAGCCACTTTCATCAACAGGTACTCGTCGTCGGGAGCTTCGTTCAAAAACTTCTCTATTTCAGGTCGTTCTAATGTCTTGGACTTCTTTGGTTTGTATCCCTGTGATTTGCTTTTCAAAAAGCTCGTTAGTTTGCCATATTTTGAAATGTCAATTTTTTTATAAAGGTGAATAGTCCAGCGAAGCATCGAGTATTTGGTCCATAGCGACGATGGGGCTATTTTTTTTGCAAATGTAAAAAATAAGCCAATAGAACATTTTTATCGATATCTTTTAACTTCCGTGAATTCATCCTCAAACAAAAAATCTCCATATCTGCTTCTTCCGATTCCGTAAGGATATCCTCAGGAACGCAATTTTCATTGCTTTCCTCCATTTTCTATGTGTTTTTCCTCAAAAAGCTTCCCTTTTCTGCGGGGAAAACTGACAAGTGTCAAAAATGCTTGAAATTTCGACCAATTAGGCAGGGTTTTTTTTAATACTCTAACACCTAGGTGGTGTAGAGCAATTATGGACTTTTTGTTAGAACGATTTAAAACGATTTTGAACCTAATTATAGGTCACTTGTCTATTCGCTGTGAGCCCTCGTGGTAGACGCATAGAGGAGTCCATAAGCCCAAACCACAATTGGATTTTTTTAAATTTGATATCGCTCAACCATTTCTTGCCGTAATTTGACGTTACAAAACTAGCAAAATGAAACAGAAAAGTAGATACATACAACTACTGTTAAAGAACTACTTCGCTGGCTGATACCTCCACAGTTATTAAATTACAGAAAATAACTACATCTGTGATATTATGATCAGTATAATTTCTGTGCACACGTTGTTTAATATATAGCGTACACAATTGCAACCTTATGATTAAACAGTTGACTCCTGGACCAAATCGTTGTCCTAATCGTCAGATATCCTGGTCGAAATGAATCGCACACTTTTCATTTAACACAGATTTTATTTTAGATAGGTTTTAAACTAACTGACGAATCTTAGTAAAAAACTACTTCGCTGCCTGATACCTCTACAGTTATTAAATTATAAAAAATACCGACATTTGTGGCTTTCTGATCACAGTCTAATTTCTGTAAACACATCCCTGCTAAAATTTTCTCATCGAATCTCATAAAAAGAATTATAGAGTTCTTGTATGATTTTGAGATCTTGGGGTCTATGATATTGGAGAAGTTTATATGGGTGTCCTTTAGGGATTGGTTTCTAGAAGATTTGAGGAGCTTTTATCGTTATGGTTGTGTTAGACGATCCTATGAGTTTTGGGTCGGTTTTGGAACAGATTTCGAAAAGATCCTAGGATATTTTATTAGGTCCATGGGTCTATGATTTTGAAGGAGATTATATAAGTTGTTATAGTATTGGTTTCTAGAAGATTTGAGCAGGTTTTATAGTTATGGTGATTTTAGAAGATCCTATGGGCGAGGAGATTTTATCGGGTTTTGGGTCGGTTTTAGAGAGATCCTAGAAGATTTTATCAGGTCTATGGGTCTATGATTTTGGAGACGTTTATATGAGTTTGCATGGGATTGGTTTCTACAAGATTTGAGGAGCTTTAATCCTTATTGTAATTTTAGAAGATCCTATGGGGGATGAGATTGTATCGGGTTTTGGGTCGGTTTTGGAAAAGATTTCGATGAGATCCTAGATAATTTTATCAGGTCTATGGGTCTATGATTTTGGAGGAGATTATATGAGTTCTTATGAGATCTCATAAGAAACCGATCCTAAAAACCAATCCCACAAGAACCCATAGAAACTTCTCCAAAATAATTCCTCATAGGATCTTCTAAAATCACGATACTGATAGAATATTATCAAATATCCTAGAAACCGATCCCACAAGAACCTATAGAAACTTCTCCAAAATCATTCGTCATTGGATCTTCTAGAATCACGATACTGATAGAATATTATCAAATATCATATAAATCGATTCCACAAGAACCCATAAACACTTCTCCAAAATCATTGCTTAAAGGAACTCCTAGAATCGCGATACTGATAGAAATCATCAAATATTATAGAAACCGATCCCGCAAGAAACTTCTCCAAAATTATTCCTCATAGGATCTTCTATAATCACGATACTGATAGAATCTCCTCAAACATCCTTAATACCTCATTCCCATCAAATCTCTTTCAAAAATGTGTATTTGTGCGTTCATAAAATCTTCTCCAAGCCATATATACATACAAACTGATAAAATATCCTAGACTTCTGTCTTATTAAATATCCCTGGTTCTCATAAAAGTAACAAGTCTTATCAAATCTCATAAATTATTCTTAAACTACAAGCTGATAAAATATTATATATTTCCTTTATAATCTTCTCTGCTTCTAGAAGATTATAAAATATTATAGAAAAAAATATTGGCCTTCCCATTGAATCTTATGATAAAAACTTCTCCGGTCTGGATGAGATTTGAGGGGAAAATTTCAGCAAGGATTGTTTAATATTTAATATTGAGTTAAATTATCCCCTTAAAATATGATTACCCCCCTCCCCTAGATTAGAGGCCAGAGCCGCGCTTGGTACCAGCTAACGAAACACAGTATTCACCATATAAAAATTTTGCCCCGCCCTTGCATTTTCCGAAAAAAAGCCGTATAATCTCCCAGTCAAATTAAACTGAAAAAAATGCAAAACCAAAAACTCTTCTGGGCGTGAGCAGACTGCGTCAGGCATGTACATTTTCCTTCTTTGACCTTGCCCAGGCGCAACATTGATTTTGACATTTTTTTCTTGGTTTTTCAAAGTTATTATTGTTACACATCAATCAATCAATCAATTTGTTTATTTGCTACACAACTTACAATTAAATATACTTGTAAAAAGTTTTTTTTTAAGTTTAAGCATCGCCAATAGAAAGAAATGTTAGTTAGTCCAAAACTACAATTAGAAAGAGAGCAAATTTTATTAAATAAAAACTTACATACGTACTACTTAAATATATTAGAGCAAAATTAATTTATAGTTAATAGTTTAAAATACATTTAGAGATTTAAAAATACTAAAAAAGCAAACACATATACAGGAATTGCTTAACACAGGACATACATACTTTTTTGCAAATAGCGACAGAATGAACTGACCATAGAAAGACAGTCAACTTTTAGGAAATACTGGTGATACTCAGTGACATCATAAGGACACATTTTTAACAGAGCCCTTTTAGTTTCTTTTTTGAATTTGTTTAGTGGGAGTTTTTTTAGTGATAAGGGTAATTTATTATGAAGTTTTACTGACTGCACTTGAAACTGTTTGTGTGTTGAAGTAAGTCTGTGTTTGGAGATTCTAATATCAGATTTTTAACAGGTTGCATAGTTGTGTTCTTTTCCATTGATGTTTAACTTATTTGTGTTGTTGTTTGCATACAGTAAACTCTGATGAATATAAATAACAGGGAAAGTCAAGATTTTCAGGTTTCCGAAATTTTGTCTACAAGAATCTATAGGGCCTGCTTTTTTAAGAATTCTTATGGCAGTTTTTTCTTTTTAAATATTATCATCCACTCACTACAATTTCCCCAAGTCAAGACTCCATTCATTAAATGACTTTGGAACAACCCATGTGAGCAATACGCCCCATTTCAAGAGAGCAAAAATGCATAATTTTTTTAGAAAGAAAGTTTATGCTTGATACTTTTTGGGCAAGTTGTTGCACATGTGCTTTAAAGGAAAGTTCTTGGTCTAAGATTATACCTAAACATTTTATTTGTTTTTGATTTTCTGTTGAAATTTTTTTCAGGCAAAAATCAATATGGATAGTTTTATTTATTAATATGACACATTGGGTTCTGTAAATTTTTCCTTGTTGTCCCTTCCCTCTTTTGGAAGACCTCTAACCGCTCCTACCCAGTAAGCAAAAATGAAAAAAACGCTTAATAACCCATTTTATAAAGTTTTTTTTTCAAAAAAAGTTATAATAATATTTAAATAATGTTTTTTGGAAAAAAGTTATAAAACTGGTTATTTAGCGTTTTCTTCACTATAAAAAATAACGATTTTTTACATTTGTGCTTAGTGCGTAAAAGAGATTTTCTACATAATGCTATTCTTAAATTGTCAAAAAGGGCTTAGGTACCCCGCTCTATAGTCAACGGTCAAAAAAATCAAAGCGAGCCAACCCAAGAAAACGTGGCAAACGGATCCTGACAATGGGGTTCTTGCGAAAAAAAAATATTCGTTTCTTTTATTTTATTTATTGGATCCCAAAATGTCTTAAAAGTTATCTTACAGAATTTTTTGGTTATAATTTCAGTCTCTTTCTTGTCCTCAAAGTTGAATCGAGCGAAAAAAATTTCCGCGGACGAGCTGACGTCACCAGGGCCGTCTGCAACTTCAGAGCATTCTTCCCACATAACAATGGAGTAATATTCATGTTATAGGAATATTCCCTCAAAGTGATTTTTGGAATATTTTATTGCGAATATGACAGGAATGTTCCAGGCCTATTTTTTGTTGAATATTCTTTAGAGTTTGTGATAGTTATATTTCTTTGGTAATAAGACAATAACATTCCCATGATAACGTGATAATCAAGTTATTTCTATAAATATTCCCAGTAAGAATATTTTTGTCAGGATTTTGGCATGTTTGCTGAAATTATCACTTGTGAAAAGAACGCGATTTACATGATTTATAATTATAATTTAGTTTAATGTCATCTATTGTAGATAGACGGCACTGGAATCAATATGGTCTCTATGTAGCAGGTAATATTATTTTAAATATAAGACAGAAAAAAGTTATTTAGGTAATCTTTTGATGACTAATCTCAAGTAGTACATTAACATAATGGTGATACATTGACATATTGATATACCTATATCCATAAGGTACTCCGTAATTGCAATTTAGTGGAAGACTAATGCATATTTGGTAGATATATATCCACTGCATATCTTAGTCAAAGTGGCAGTGACAGTTAAGGTCAAAAATAATTTTAGAGTGGCTACGTTCAAGAAGATCAAGTTTGAACGCGATTTCTCCAATAATTGTTAGTTTTTTTCAAAAAAAGAAAAAATACGGCTCGAATATTTTTTACCTAGTTACTGAAAAATGTGCAAGAACCCCACTTCGTTGTTATGATCGAGCTGCGGCGAGAAAATTACAGGGCGCTCTTAATGAAATTCACGCTTGCAAAGTCTAATTTGCGGATTGCAAAGGACGGAAACTGGTCACCCCGAGGCGCAACGTCGTCGCATCGTTGAAAGCCTAGGCACAGGTTAGACAAAATGCAGCTATTTTATTGTATTCTTAAGCAGCACAAGGTTTAAAAAGTTGCATTTAGTGTTTTTTGTCATTTATGAGCAACCAACCACTCAACAAAACGAAAGCCTTTTTCTTCTTCTTCACCACGACAAAAAATACCCATGTGAAAGAAGTTTTAGAAAAAATCATTTTGGACATAAAATCAAGGTTCAATAACGAGACTCTAAGTATTTTTGACCTGAACATATTCATACCAAGTTTTATACAACGTGAAGCCAAAATCAAGGCAAACTGATGTCGTTTCCAAATACTATAAACTGTTTGATTAATCCAAAACACAAATTCTTGAACTTTTAATAGGAGAAGTCAGTATTTGGAAACAATATTGGTCAGAAGTAGGCAAAAGCTTATATCAAAACATATTTGATAATTACCTCCCACCCTGGATTTAAATTTTTTACCAAAACATTTACAAATTGAAAAGTAGGGCCTAAACTGCGGCGCAATAACACCTTTGATATTTACGTTATTAGTTTAATTTTGTGTTAAAAATGGCATTTGTGTGATATATTTACAATTTTAGTTTAATTTTAAATCAAAAAATGCATTTTTCATTGCAATTTTCTTAAAAATTTTCGCCCGCGGCGCGGTGCTATGATACCGTTGATATTTACGATTTTAGTTTAATTTGACTCAAAAATTGCATTTTTAATGTAATTTTCTCAAAAATTTTTGGCGCATTTAAACATTTTCTAAAATAAAAAAGTATGAAAAAAACAACATAAAATCTGAGTACCCATCCTAAATTTGAGTCCAAATCCGCGCTTGTAGTTACTAAGTTTTGTTTGCATATATTTATATCTTCCTCATAAAAGCTATGCTTTTATTCTAGTATCGAAATCGCCCCCCCCCCCCTTTCAAATGGCTGAAACCGCCACTGAAACAACTAAAGTAACAATGACTGTCAGGCAGGAAAAAAAAGCTTTCTTTACCAAAAAAATTGCACAACAAAAATTCTAGGGATCTTTGGGCAAATCTGGAACTTTTAAATCTTGGCAGAGTCAAGAAGCGCGGTGTTGACTTGCCTCGTGAATTGAGTAATGTTTTTAAAATTAATGACCATTTTATTAATGCAGTTTCCAATTTACAAGCAGATCAAGATCAGATAAAGTTTTATGATAAAAATAGGCGTGACAAAAATTTAGCTTTTAATTTTCAGACTGTAAATGTTTATCAACTACTGCATTAAGAACTCAATATTTAATAATATGTGGAAGAATGCCAAAGTTCTTCCTTTACCAAAAAATTCTAGCCCAACCAGTTATAATGATATTAAGCCAATCAGCAATTTTCCCATATTCTCAAAAATTTTTGAAAAAATTCTGGATAAACAGCTACAAACTTTTTAGATTCCAACAAGAAAATACCACAAAATCAATCAGGATATAAAAAAGGTCATAGTTGCAACACTGCGCTTCTAAACATTACTGACTATATACTAAAAGCAGCGGATAAAGGAATAATAACAGTTTTATTATTATTAGATTATTCGAAAGCCTTCGATACACTAAATCATTATCTAATGTATTCCATCTTCATCTCTACCGGACTGTCAACGAATGCTCTAGGTTTGCTTAAGGACTACCTAAAGGGCAGAGAGCAAGAAGTGGCTTTGAAGAGCAGAGAATATAGTTCTATAGATACTAAAAAAGGAGTCTCTCAAAGCTCTGTGTTAGGCCCCAAGTTGTTTTAGATTTATACTTCCAGCTTTCCAAGCATCTTTACCTCATCTTCTTACCACAATTTTGCGGACGACACTCAATTACACTAAACACAAGGAAACATTGCTTAAAACTAAATAATACCAAAACTGTTGCGATAATAAATCTAAGAGGGAACACTTTGAAAGTATTTTTTCTCAACAGATGATTCTTGAAAACAAAACAATCAATTTTAAATCAGAAGCTAAAGATCTTGGTGTAGTAATAGATCAGGATTTACGGTTTACGACTCATATAAATAAGTGCCTACAAAAAAGCTATGTTAACTTGAAAATTATTTTTCAAAATCAGAATTTTTTACCAAAATCCTTAAAAATCACACTTTACGACTCTTTACTGCTTTCTCCGGTAGACAAAACATGCAAAACTCCTTTCTGTGATTATTTCATGGAGTCAGGAAATACGAACCACTTAGTCACAAGCTTAATGAAACAAAATGGCTGAATATGGCATGCCGCGCCGGAGGTATTTTCATTCTGTCACGTTGTTTCAAACAATAATTTTTCTGAAATCTCCACCTTAGTTACATAATAGAATAAGCTTTCAAATTGATATACACAATATTAGTATAAGATATAAAAACACCATAACTATTCCTCGCCATATTCCAGCCACGTTGCTCATTAAATTTATGGATAAATGAAACTTGCCACCAAAAAGTTTCAGGAATTTATTATTAGGTTTGAATTTTTGTTTAAATACCTAGTAATTAAATTATTCCTGTGTTTTTTTTCTTCTTTCTTGAAATATGCAGATAGATTTGGTATAATTTATTTGCTAAATTTTATTTAAATGTTTTTCTTTACTTTAGTCTTATTTTTTTTCTTGTTTAGCTTAGTTATTTTTTCCCAGGTTAGCTGAACAGACAGATGAGAAATGGTAACTTTTCAGTTTCTCATTTCTTTGCTCTGGAGTAAAGTATTAAGATTTTTGTATTTAATATCTTTAATAAATAAGAGCCCTTGATTATTATTATTATTATTTATTTTTTTTTTTGACATTATCTGCGGTCCCGCGGCTCCGACTTACACGGGTGCAGATAGGCCAGGTGTTCCATTCACCGTTCTACTCCCCACCAACCGCGAGGTTAGTAGTAGAAACGGTGTTCCGCATCGTGTGCTCTGAGCAGACGCAATGATCCGAGGATGACCGCTTTCTGCATTGCGCCAGCAAGGTGTTCTGCCTTGTCACGGCAGGCTGGCAAGGTTTTGAGAGCTGAGAGCAGTGTTTGTCGTACACCTCCGAGAGCTCCAATTACCAAAACCACTAGCTTGACTGTGTAGCCCCGGTACACTCGGCAAAGGTCAAAGAGAAGATCCTGATATTTCGTCCGCTTTTCTTCCTCCTTGACAATGATGTTTGTCTCGGCGGGTGCCGAGAACTCAATGACATACATAATTATATCATTCTTGTCAAGAAGTACTATATCCGGCTTGTTAGCGTTTACAAGCCGGAGAGTGGGGAATGCGAAATTCCAGTAAATTCTGGTTCTATCATTCTCCACTACGGACGGAATATCAGAGGGGATATATGGCAACACTGGAGTATCATCAACACCGTACGAGTGCCTTAGGTGGTAATACAGCACCCGTAACGCCGCATTGTGTCGATGGATATACGCCGAGACCGCATACCGCCCGTAAGCAGACAGCAAATGATATAGGGTCTCCGGCGCCCTATGACAGGCCCTACAACTTGTGTCAGAAACCTGTATACTCATCACGCGACTTCGATGTTGCAAAGTGTTGATGACTCCATCTTGGCAAGCAACGATGAACCCCTCAGTTTCCGACTTTAATGCACCAGACCTTAAGAATGCAAAGCTTAACTTTGTGGATAAGCCAGTGTTTTCAATGGTTTTAAAGAAAACACTGTACAATGGCTTATCCATATGTAGACGCATTAAGTAGTCTACCTCTGCACTCTTTAAGGTGGTTTTAAGTCTTTGGCTGGTCAACTCTGTAATGGAGTTTTCCTGCCGCCGACTCTTGTCAAAAACTATTTGGAGCTGATCCGATGCCCTTTGTGCTGCTTTAAAAAGAAATGCCCCCACCCCAAACGTTTCATGGTTACGCACCATGCATAGCAGGGGATCCTCATTTCTGATTACCTCGCAAGCGGTACTTAGGACCAACCGTCTATGTAAACACTCCAAACTTAAGAGTCCACGTCCTCCCCGATAACGTGGGAAGTAAAGCCGTTGGACAGACGCCTTAGGGTGATGGCTGCGATATCGCGTCATTATCTTGCGGGTTTTCACGTCGATTTCGCGCAATTCGTTCACGTTCCACTTTATTACCCCAAAAGAGTAAGTGAGTCTGTGTGTGTGTCTTAGTATCTACTGATACTTGTCGCGGAGAGACCCTTTTACTGCGACACTATCACGGATGTGTCCCTGGGGAACACCCAGATATGTATAGGTCTCTCCGGCATCCAGATGACGTAGGATGCTCCCATCTACAAGTTGCGCGTCCTCGACGTGATCCGCATGGCGTCCTTTCTTAAGCTGAACCGTCGCACACTTATCCAACCCGAACTCCATTCCAATCGCATGAGTATACTCCTGCACTACCCGAAGAGCTTGGTCAAGATCTCTCTTCGTCGACGCGTAGAACTTAAGGTCATCCATATAAAAAAGGTGGGTAACCCTATGTGTTCTACGGCCAGGAGCACCGCACATGTATCCCTTTGTGTTCCGCAAAGCAACGGACAACGGAAGTAGCGAGACGGCTTAGAGAATCTCCCTGAAACACTCCCCGGCGGAACGATACCAATTCAGTCGACACCCTTGTGTTACCCGTGATTATGGTAAATCGGGTCTTCTAAAGTGGCATCATTCCTGAAATGCATCTCGCTATAGGATCCGGTACCGCAAGGCCTCACAAAAGGTGAATAATAAGTTCATGAGAAGTTGTGTCAAAGGCCTTGCGATAATCTATCCAGGTCATCAAAAGGTTTCGCTTGTACAGGAAGGAGTCTTGTGCGACACATCGGTCTATTAGTAGATTCTCCTTGCAGCCGGCTACGCCTTTCTTTGACCCTCGCTGCTCGTACACTTCACTAAACACGGGACCCATGGCTTGGAGTATCCGCTGGTACAAGAGTCGCGTAAAAATCTTGTAACAAGCGTTTAAACATGTTATCGGGCGGTAGTTCTTTTGGTCGAATATGTCTCTGTCTCCGGAGACTTGTTATTATTATTATTATTATTAGTATTATTTTATAATTATTATTATTATTATTATTAATATTATTATTATTATTATTATTATTATTATTATTATTATTATTATTATTATTATTATTATTATTATTATTATTATTATTATTATTATTATTATTATTATTATTATTATTATTATTATTATTATTATTATTATTATTATTATTATTATTATTATTATTTTTTTTTTTTTTTCCTCCTTAATGGGTAGTTCTCGATAAGGCCGGGATTGATTCAATCAACGACCTAATCGCGGGCCAATACTGAGCGAACAATGTTACAGGTGGCCAATATAACAGCTTTTTGCATTTCAGCAATAAGTTTTTTGGGATTTTCAATGCCAATTTCTTCCAGATGTGCAAGCAACTTTATGTCCACAAGTCCATTACAGGTAAGTACAATTGGTATAATACGGACTTTGTTTAGCTGATAGATTGCTTTGACTTCCTGTCCTAGTAGGGTATACTTTGCAATTATTATTATTATTATTATTATTATTATTATTATTATTATTATTATTATTATTATTATTATTATTATTATTATTATTATTATTATTATTATTATTATTATTATTATTATTATTATTATTATTATTATTATTATTATTATTATTATTATTATTATTATTATTATTATTATTATTATTATTATTATTATTATTATTATTATTATTAGTATTATTATTATTATTATTATTATTATTATTATTATTATTATTATTATTATTATTATTATTATTATTATTAGTATTATTATTATTATTATTATTATTGTTAATAAACAACTTGCACCCAAAGATGTTGCAGACTTAAGAATGGGCTTCAACATACGCGAAATGTCCAAACACGATGGTAGCCATTTTGATCCTGGACACGGAAAACAGATTGGTTAGTTCACCCGTCCTGGTGTAACGTATTTACCTATCAATTTAAAAAATAATTTTAAAAAGTTTAAAATGTAATTTTTTGTTCAATAATGTCCAGATTTTGCTTTGCTTAAACAGCTGATCTCAATAACCTTGAATGCATTTTTCAACGCAAAATTAAATGTGAACAAAGATTTTTAACATTGTTAGGTAAATATAATTTTTAAAATTTAAGTTTGCGTTAGTTGTCAAGAAAGAGTTGTTATTCCATGGTATTCTCAAAATGGCTCGTATTGGTGTATCCCACGAAATTTAAATGCGCGGTGGTCCCATGTTCATTCTAGGATCTCGAACATCTTTGCATGTACCTTATCTACTACTGCCTTTCTGAAAAGTGTCGTACCTAGTACTAACACCATACCATTAGGGCATTATTGAAATATGGCCGCACTGGATAGTGTCAACTTAGCGCCGACCTTAATAGAGGCTGTGCCTGCCCTAAAAGGTGCCAATTATAGAATTTTTTAACGAGCCTCTAGCGAAACGGTGACGATACGATTTTATTTCTAACCTACAAATATATACTGCCTATTTTCGATGGTCTGTGTTGTTTTTTTTTCACATTTTTATATTTATTTTAATATTATCAGATTTTAAATAATATTATTAGAGACGAAAACCAGCAGAGTCCCCAATTTTTGCTTTTTAAGGTGAAAAAAATGGCGAGTAGTTGTCAAAAATGTCAAATACGTCCAAACACCGCCAACATACGGCCCAGTATAATTCCTTCACAAATAAGGGCAGGCCCTAAGCTTATTAGCGGCACTAAATGTGGTCGTCTTTGCGCATGCGTATCTGTCAACAGCATCGAAATAGTACCTTGCCTTATTGCTAACTGCGTATCACTTTCACCTAACTATATCACAATTCCCTATAGTCTAAGATTTTTAGGCCATGGTAATTTTTCTCTATTATTTGAATTTTTCATTTCACAAAATGAATAAAACTTTAAGATCCTTATCTAATTTTAAGTTAGGTTGTACAGCGAAGACAATTTTGAACATCTAGCCTTATATTAGATTAGAATGGGGTGAGGTAGACACCTGTCCACCTCGACCTTCTCAGATGTATTGTGGTTCCCCTTTCTCCTTCCCTGCTTTGCTAGAACTACAAAACAAGTTGCAGCCCCGTCCTTGTCATGAAACCCAGAAGCTTTGCCAGTATGCCCTGTATATAGCTTTCTGGCCGCGGACATTCTAGGTCCCCCAGTAAGGTCCTGGTTCGGCCTAGGCCTTCAAATTAACATAGGACATGTAATGGGGTTTCTTCCTCTTTCTTGCAGAAGCGGCATGTAGCATCTTCTACCAATCCCATTGCATACAAGTGTTTATTAAGTTTGCAGTGACTAGTTAGAAACTCCACTATTTGTCTGACAAGCTTCCTTTTCTTACTAAGAAGTTCTGCAGTCAGCTTTGGTGGACGTTCTTTAAGGAACTGTTTTGTCTGTCTTTGTCCAAGCGTTTGCTCCCACAGGCCGTTCGTCTCTTTGGTGAGCCACTGATAATAGATTGCTTGGCTCTGGCCTTAGCGATCCCACAAAATAGTTCAGGCCCTATAAACTTTATTGCCGAGCCTTGTCTGGCCAATTCATCGTGCAGCTTGGCTATCTGAATATATAACTACCGAATGAGAGTTTTGCTCTAGTCTTTGTATTTCTTCGGCACAGTGATGTATTGCCGCTACTTCAGATTGAAACACTGTGCAGTCGTTTGTCAGGTTTTTAGATACTAAAGTCTCGTATTTTTTCTTATTTTCGACCTCTTCGGAGAGTTGGCCATCAACTTTTATTTGTGCTATCTGAGCCGCGTTGGAACTTAGGTGCAACTAGTCCCAAAAGGGTAAACTCCATCTTTTTAAAATTTTGATAAGGTTTCAGTGACTTTCCATATAAAACAAGAGATAGCAACATGAGCGGAACGATATTGAGTGTGCCGGGGGTCTGAGCTTTATAAAAAAGGCCGCACGGAAGGGACCGAATATTCGCGATCTTTAAACCATAGTTCAATAAGTATTTTCGCGCGTCCAATCAAAAGTTAATCAAAGACTGACGTCTTCTGCATGCCTCAGACATACGGCGTTTATAACCGCGATAAATTTTGTTCATAATATTGTTAAAAAAGGGCTTATTGGTGCAACTCAGATTACGAAAATGTAAGAAATTCTTTATTTTTTATTTAAATTACGTTACTTTATATGTAAAAGGCCTACTTCATTTGAGGGAGTTGTATTCTTGTCCAAAAAGAGCATGACTGCCCTATCTCAAACGCGTTTCTGGTTCTGGGCTTCATCAAAAAGCTTTTTCAGAATCTATGAAAATGCATATGCATATACTGGCACCGACAGACACTTTCTTAGACCGTTGAACTAAGACTTGAACATTAAATAAGGATTCTCTGTTCCCGAACCGTCCACAAAATCCAAACTGTGTGTTTCGAAAGGCCTTTATTTTTAATTTCATTCAACACGACAAAACTTTCGGTGTGACGATTCTCTATAAAACCTGGGAGTAAAATTTGTTCACGGAGAAGTATTATAGTTCCTCAAAAAGCAGGGAGGGCAGCAAAGAAAAATTTTGAGGAATTTTAGGTGAAATTGTATTCAAAAATAATCCCCACACGAAATTAAGAACATGTTCTCAGTAATTCAACCTCTAATGGTTAAAATGGGACCGAGGCAGAGAGCATATAAATCTAAATAGAGAGGACACCTAATCGTAAATTTGCGACCCCGCTCAACTGACTTGACCAAGTGGCACATCTATCGTTTTTTTTGGTTCTTGGCTTCGCGAAACTTGGTGCACCATTTTCGCTTTCGCTCTTTCTTATTTTTATCGATCCAAAGCAGTGGCGACGTACAGAACAATCGTATTTTTTAGATGAGTTCCGCGTTGGGAACTATCCATATTATCGATCGCCCGCGTTGCGCTGCAGACATCAGACCCGTGCCAGCAGTGTTACCAATCGGAGCATAGTTATGCGATTGGGCATAATTTCACCAGCGGGAGCATAATGATAGCATAATGGGTCAAAAAGCATAATTGGGTATAATATAGGACAAATCGCACAATACGACCATATAATCACACCCATAGCAAGATATCAGTCGGTGAATGCGCCGCTCACAGTTAGTTTTCATAATCTGCTTATTTTGGGTGGGAAACGAGCCGAACGAATTCTCGCGCGCTCGAGCGGCGACCGACGACACCAACAACCTGATGACTGGCTGTCTTGTTCTTTACCCATGTAATAGAAAGGGACGGAATGTTACGCATGGTTTTATTTTGCAATGACCCGTGCCGCGCCGCCGCGAAGATCAACGGAGCATAATTTAGAACAAAATCGCATAATTTCCGCAGATGCGAAGCATAGTTTTACTCAAAGCTATTGGTAACACTGCGTGCCAGTACAGTCACAGGTGGCGAATACAGAGGGAGGCGATCAATCCCCTCTCCGACGAAATTACGTACCAACTTCTCCAAAAATGTTGCTTTGCGCCGCCAGTTTTTTTCTTTTATTTTAAATTAAACATTACTCTTTTAGAAGGTTTCGTCTTCGGCGATCAAATTTAAAAAAAAATCATAAAAACAATTTTGGAGAAAGAAGAAGAAGAATTGACACGGTTACGCCACAACCGCCTCTTTTGGATTAGGATAACAGAACCATTGAAGGAATATCCAAGGAAATTTATCATATAAGACCATCAGTTTTCATATACCTTCTCACCTATTCTGTTCTCCTAATTATGTATTTTTCAAACATTCGGAAATAACGAGGTTATTAAAAATTGAAGTAACCTTAATTATCAAAATATTTAAAATATAAATAAAAAAACATTTATTTTTTTACCGGAGAAAACCTAAATTAAATGCTCCCTGCTTTTTCCTTAATTATTATAAATAATAAGGGATTGAAAAATATATACAATAAAAACTTTCTGCCAGCTCACTTAGCAATAAGTTAATTTAGAATTGCATTAAATATAAGTATGTACACTTCCGGCCACATAAAATGCGCACAGCAGAAGTTAGCTGCAGGTCTGTTGAATTTAAGGTTTGCTAATTACGTTGCTTATTGTAACTGACTTTGACGTTTTCGAATTACAGGTTAGATCTTTTGACATTGTAAACACAAACATAAGGAGACTGGCCACACTACTAAAAAACTAATATACTAATGAATAAAACAATTTTTTTTAAATTATTCAACATTTTATTATAAAAAATTATTCTTAAAGCTCATTATGGACCAAACAAGACCACAATTGTGCGAATACGAAAAAAGTATCGAGAAGAAAGAACTGTTTGGCAAAAGGAAAGCAATAACCTTATCATAGTCAGCGCACCTCTGCAGGATCAGTAAATTTGAGTAATCTAAGTCTTGCAGACAACCAAAAATGTTCAAAATCAAAAAGAAATTATTAAAACACTACGTAAATTAAAAAAAAAAAACAAGAAAACGTTTCTTCAGTAGCATGTCATTGCCCCGTCAGCCTCGATAATGTTTGCCAGTCTTCGTGGCATGGAATCTGCTAAATTTTGAAATAAATTTGGATTTGAAACAATGACTTCGTCGTACCCTCTGACTATGAGCTCCATTAAGTGGTTGGAACTTCTGGGAACAATATTCATTTGTGTTAATTTTTTTGCTATAAGGCCCCACACATTTTCAATGGGATTGGCGTCAGGAGTTTTTGGCGGTCATGGCAAAACCTCGATGTTGTTTTGCTGGAACCACTGTTTTGAAATTTGTTTGCTGTCATTGTGGGACTGAAAGATTTTTTCATCCGCGAAGACCTTGTTGCCAAAATTCTTCTTCTTGTAGTGAATAGTTTAGTGCAAAAATTAACCTGACTTGCTTCTTTTCCTCACTAAGTTAAATTTTCTTGGCAGCAACGTGACATCTAAGTCTAGAACGGCTTATCCGTCTGCGCGTCGTTCTTATGGATCCAGAAAAATGTGCCTGAAGTTTCGCCTCTGGGGCCATCGCAAATGGGTGGTGTTCAAGAAAGTTGATCAGTTGCTGATCCTGCTGAGGCGTACTGACCAGTGCCTCGCCTTCGTCGAACAGTTCCTTCTTCTTGATACTTTCTTCTTATTCTTACAATTGTAGCATTGTTTCGTCTATAATGGGCTGCTACTCTTCGAACCGACCAACCACCGTCTAATTTTGCCAAAATTTGGGATTTTTTAAATTCATTTAGTTGGGGCATTTTTAAATATTATCGTATGACAACATGAAAATCTGACAGTAACATTTTTTGTCAATTTGAAATACCTAAAAGGTTACTGAGTTGCGAGTCCCATAATACAGTATATAAAATCGGCGTACGCATTTTATGTGGCCGGAAGTGTACGGCAGTGATAAATCGATATTCATTCAACGCGCGGGATTAGTGCCGTTTTAATTTTAAATAAATATTACCCCGGTTCAACCTGGTGCATTCAGCTAATAATAAAAAACTCGCTGTGAATCGCGTTGACCGGCTGGTCGGATATTACCATTACGTGTCCTCTCTATTTACATTTAAGTATATGTTCTCTGACCGAGGGGAAAAATTTGTGAATAAATATATTATTTAATAAAAATTTTACCTAGTTTCTATGGAAGACCGGATATTTTTTACAAGAGTCATTAAAAGCAAAAAGTGGTGGGAGATCGTTTCCCCCTTTTGCAGCTGGCCTAACCCAACTATTTGACAAAAAACAACATTTACTAAACCGCCCCTCCACTCTTTTATGATATTGTAGTTGTACGTCGCTGGTGGCGGTAATCTACACACAGACACAGTGTAATCATTGTTTGAATAATATAAGATAGACTGTTAGTACAGTAAAATTATCATCTGAGGTCGGGGAGGCTGAGTTTTTGGTATGTTCTTTTGGGGGGTATGAAATAAACCTCACAAGTTTGTGTTTCCCCACTCTTCGGGAACCACCTGCTATTTTAAAACATATAAGCGACTTTTCTCCATTTCCATTGATCGAAAGGGAAAAAGTCCGAGATCAAAAATATCAAAAAAAAATTTGCAATATTTTTGTCGAAGTGCTCCAACTTTCTGTACTTAGTTTCCAAAAAGATAGAGGGCGCCAAAGTTTCAAAAAATCAGTTTTAACTTATTTTGACCAACAAAAAGTGATTTTTTTTAAAACTTTAAATGAGAAAGTTGTAGATCTCGGAAAAATCTTATAAAAATATATATATTTTTTATAATTAATTAAAGAGTCTCTGAACTACAGCGACTGAAAGTCGGTAAAATTGTTTGAGAACCGCTTTCTGAGCATGCATGAAGTCGCGCGTTGTGGATTATATACAATAGTTATTTATAGTACTTAAGAGCAAATAAGATATCAAATTAAAGCTTCTGACGTACGCTACACAAATGACCCAGTCTATCGGCATGAAAATTGCCGAAAGTATCTGACAGACTGTCATTTAGACGGGTACCGATAGACGAGTTCTGCCATTGCTTACATAAACGCGACAAGAGGGGTTAGAGGGGTAGGTAGAAGTATTATTAAGTGCTAAAAGGGAAAGGGAAGAGATTGCGAAAATGATATAAATTGTTGCAGGGGGGAGGGGTAAAATTTGGAAAAATGGTTTTACATAATTGGTGGTAATACAGTAAAATTGTCATTTGAAGTCGAAAAAAACCGGACAGGGTCAGTTTTTTGTATGTTCTTTGGTTGGTCTCAAAGTAAAATTCCCAACTTTGTGTTTCCCCCGCTCCCCGGGAACTATCCGCCATTTTAAAAAAACTTTGGAACCGATTTTCTCCATTTCTGTTAGTCGGAGGCAAAAAAGTGTAGAAACAAAAATCTTTTACATAAAATTTGCAATATTTTTTGTTGCAGGTTCAACTCTCCTTAGTTAGTTTTTAAAAAGACAGAGGGCGTTGAAGTTACGAAAAATCAGTTTGTCGACTAAATGTCGCTCTGTCAGATACTTTCGGCAATTTTCATGCCGACAGGCCGGGTCATTTGTGTAGCGCACGTTACAAGCTTTAATTTGATACCTCAGTTGTACTGCTAATAATAATATATAATCCACAACACGCGACTTCATGCATGCCCAGAAATCGGTTCTCAAAGAATTTTATCGACTTTCAGTCGCTGTAGCTCAGAGACTGTTTAATTAATTATAAATAATATACATATTTTTACAGGATTTTTCCGAGATCTATAACTTTTCATTTAAAGTTTTTAAAAAAATCACTTTTTGTTTGTCAAAATACGTTAAAACTGATTTTTTATAAATTCGGCGCCATCTAACTTTTCAGAAACTAACTACAGAAAGTTGAGCACTTGGACAAAAATGTTGAAAATTTTATGCCGAATGTTTTTGTTTTTAGACTTTTTCGCCTCAGACCAATAGAAACGGAGAAAAGTCGGTTACAAAGTTTTTTCTTTTATGACAATTTTAATATTCACATGCAGATGTTTGCGCCATTTTTCCTTAAGGCTATACTTTCTCCCCAGATTTTAAGTAAAAAAAAGTACAGCTGGCAACGCCTTGTTCTTTGATTTTTGAATATTTTGTGTATAGTGCACATCATTTTTGAATGCTTAACAAAAAGGTCTGAAGGATTTTTCAAAATTCTCAATTTCTTTTTTTTCAAAATAAAAGCTCTGGTGCTCCCATCTATCCCAAAAGCCTCAAAATAATTGCGTTTTAGAACAAAACCGATTTACAAAAAATAAAGAAATACTCACAATTTCCTCTGGATAACATTTTTTCTTTTTATATTTCCTTGCTTTAGCGAAAATAAAAACTAAGTTTCCTTTTTTCTAAAAGCCTGTGCACTCCGGAAAAGAAAACCGATCAATCAATGCAATCACATGCATTTCAAGTTTTGGCCGATAGATCGCAGAATTTATACGATTCCATGGTAACTGCAGGTGTTTTGTCAACAAACTTTAAATGGGGCCGCATTGGGACAGAAGAATATTTTTACGTTTTCTGACAGAAAACCATTTGAGGTTATGTTTATCTTTCACAAATGTGTTTTCAAAAACATTGTTCTGAATTCGCATAGAAACATTCGGCGCCCATAACCCAGAGATATATACCTCTATATTTCTGCCATAACCCCACATAATTTTGTTTTTATTTTGACTCGACCATTTTTTTTTTCATTTTAATTATTGCGGCATAGTTATGTGCAAGTGTACGAGTGAGATCTTGGAGTGTAGAGGATAGATTTAAGAACCTCAATTTCAAAAACACACGGATACTTGAGTACTAACAAAACAGGTCAGTAAAGCTCCATTTAGAGGTTGGAAAGTTTCTTGCTAGTCGTTGACGCTCCTGTTTAAAATAGAATACGATTATTTCGTCTAGCGCCAGTAGCCGATTTTTAAATATGCATGCTTTTAAGTTGGGTGGCTTTTTTTTATCAGGTAATTCTGCAATAAATGGTTTATTTTAGTATTTTACTTGTTTTTTTTTTATCGGCGTAGAACGCGAAAAGTCAAAATCAGTAACCTAACCCCATTGACCCGGTGCTAAAAAATCTCTAGTGTCCCACTGTGGATAAACATAAATAAAGTCTGAAATTAACTCTGTGTTTCTCCGCGTTGCCTTGGAAAACAAATTCAATGACATAAAATTGTGCAAAAAAATAGGTCGACATAGTTCAATTGATTTCCCGTACAGTGTTGCTAAAAACAATTCCCCAGATTGTAACTACGACCTTAAATGAGCATTTTATTCTTCCTGAAGTTTTATTGCTTTAAAAACTGCTTGAGTGCATTTTTGTTTTCTCGAGCGTTAGTGCAAATTCAACCCTTTTTTTTAATGGATGGGGAAAATAATCGAGATATCTGCGTGCTTCGTAATCTGTGTTACTCTTGGTGAAGAGTTTACAGTGAGTGCAATAATACGATTAAGGCAATATTTGCATCGATAATGCACAAAGATTCAGTAGATAAAAGTATCGACGAGTTTACACTTATGGCCCTAAAGTGTTTAAAAATTAGCATGGGTATACTACCGTCCAAGGAAAAGACACCGTATGTTCAAAAATGAGATTTAGTGTTTTTC
This sequence comes from Oxystoma pomonae, assembly GCA_963921995.1. Classification (NCBI taxonomy): domain Eukaryota; kingdom Metazoa; phylum Arthropoda; class Insecta; order Coleoptera; family Brentidae; genus Oxystoma; species Oxystoma pomonae. The sequence goes on along the minus strand of OY998166.1, from coordinate 69,201,008 downwards.
AGATTTTTAAGGATGAAAATTTTCTCTTTTTGCATTAAAAAATGTATTTTTTGTAGAAAAAAAGTGTCAAAAAAGCACGTACTTATATTTTTGGGTTATTTAAAAATTAAGGGAAAAAAGCCGAATGTCCCAGGCAACCACATGTGTCACCACACGTGTATTTGACGTAGAATTTGATACCAAGATTTGACGTGATCAATATGACGTCAAAGTAGCGTGAAATTTTAGGCACCAATTTGACTAAAACTCTCGTCGATTTGATGTATGATATTGGAAACTAAAATATGTTGTGTGATGTAAATACAAATTGGTTTTGAAAATCTCCGTTATTTTATTATCATCGCCTCAATTATTATTTAAAATTTTATTTAAGAAGGTACTGCTCTTGTCTGAAAAGTGCACCAGTTTGAAAGCACCTCTGTTTTATGCCGGCTATGATACTTGCCCCATATTCTGTGTGCTGTAGAATTCCATAGCGATACGTTTCTTTCTTTTTAATTGGCAAATGTCAGAGAAAGAGATAGACATATCGCTAAAGACAGAATAAAGGCTATTATATTTGTGAAATCAGGACAGTTTTTGCCATAAGTTTTAAAAATTTAGGAAAAACTAAACAACTTTTGTATTATTTGAACTTTTTTTCCAAAATTATTAGTAAAGATGCTAACTGAGGAACTCAAATATAATGAATCACTTTTTGCATAGCATTTTACATTCATACTAACTATTTGATAAATAAACAATATTTATTAAATAACACAAAAATATTTTTATCTTTACAACAAAAAAATTGGTGCTTCTTAAGATGTTTGTAATTTAATTTAATTAACATTGAGACGTTAAGAAAACGTCTGTTTTAATACGTCGCTAAAACTACGTCAATTTTCGAGACAAACCCACGGATTTTCACGTTAAAAATAAGTGACAAAATAGACATTCCGTAACAGACTTACTACGTTTATGCATGGTAACCACTGCCTTTTTTTATACATATATACTGGAACTGTGCCCAATGTGGCCAAGTGTTTCTGCTGAGTTAAAGACAAACACAAAATATCCCACTGACGCTTTGTACCGCAATTAGATCTTTCATCGTATGTTTTAACTTATTATTATGCTTATGAATGAATGTTTTTTAAGAAATAATAATGTTTAAAAAATATTTTTTTCTACAACAACCTGAAAAAATTAAAAATTAAAGGGGGAAAAACAAGCATTTTGCCGAAATATTAACAATAAAAATAAAAATATTAACAATAGACTTCTTCTTCAATAAAATTGCCAATTAAACGTGCAAAAGTCCGTCTACCTATCTCTGTCGCTCCCGTGTAATTACAGGTAACGTCATCTCTCTCAAATTATATAGCGCAAAGTAACTTTCTCTTTTCAAGCTGTTCTGGTCCGATCTTTAGGCTGAACTGATAGAGACAATGCCTACCCACACTGTGCAAGTGCGAAAGAGACAAAAGTACATGACATTGCCTCTTTAAACGGCGAATTTTGAGTTAATTTCATTTCACAAAATGCTCGTTTCTCCCCGATTCTGAAAGGAGTCCTCTACTGTACTCTACAAAATAGTCTTAGTTCAATCTGCATCTTTTTCCACTTCCCCAAATTTTTATTAGCATTACGACTTACGGAAAATCGCTTTGTTTACCCTACCCTGTTAGACAGCCCCATTGAAATTATTGGGACTTTTTACCATATATAAAATATACGACAATATATATTCCACCAAAGGTCTTTTTGGTGAAAAATTAAATTAAAAATTATATACGTTATAACTTAATCGAGGCTTGCAATATGCAATACAATATAAAACGAGCGATTCCTATTTTGGATAATATATTATTAAATTGAAAAAGTTTGAAATAATAAAATTTTTCAATTTTTCGTGCTGCATTTTGACCAGATTATAGAAATTAAAATTTTGTAATTACTTTTCAGAAAAATTTTGCCACAAATGGTTTTTTATTAGTTTTGTTTTGATAAAATTCTCAATCAATATTTGTAATAATAAAATATAACTCTACAATAATCTGTATTTTACAATCGATTTATATTTTTAAGCACCTCGATATTACAAAAAAATATTTTCATGTAAAAACCGGACTATTTTTAATTTCTATTGCACAAGGACGCAAATGATGGACTTTTTGCAGTCAATGCGATAATAATTAGTTTTTTTTTAAGTCTATTGGACAGTATGTCAAATATAGACCAAAGAACGAGTGACTTAAGAGCGTTGTAACACAACAGCGCGTAATAAAACAGAGTGTAACAATTAAGCGGTGTAAGAAAACAGTGTTTGTAACAAAAGAGCGCTGTGAAAAAAGAACGCTGTGACAAAAGAGCGCTCTATGACAAACGAACGCTGGGTTGGGTCGGGTTGGGTCAAAGGAACTTCTTCTACTTTAGCCCTAAATCTATAATATAGATACAAAGTAACCCGACCGAACCCAGCATTCTTTTGTTACAAAAATTATAAAAAAAACAGCGCGTAAAAATACAGCACTATTTTGTCATAAGCGCTCTTTTCTTACCAGCGTCCAAATATCATTTTTCCGTCTTCCGACTAGTTTTGTACGGCATCTAACGTCAGAGGGAGTATAAAATAGTTTAGTGGTTTAAGTCAAGGATTATACTTTATCTTTCGTTGTTACGACGTCTTAGCTTGTATAGGCGTCGAGATAACGTTTGGAGCCATTGTGTGTAGTCTAGTGCAGATTCCCGACAACGCTTCGACGTCGTTAAGGAGGACGTTGGCATGTAGTACAGAGTAAGCGTTAGCCCGACATCTGAACTTGTACTAGTAAAGCTTTTTGACGACGGTCCAACGTCTATGCCGCCAACGTTGCGATCAGTAAAAACTACGACGTCCGTCCACGTCCGGCATGTGACAAATGTACCCAATGTATTTGGTGATGATATTACGGTTTTTTAACGTTAGAGTTTGGAATCCAACTCAAAGTAGTGGAAATTACTTCCTTTTTGTATTTTCGTACGTGCGGTACATTTTTGTGTTATAACTAATAGTGCCAAAGAAAAACCAATTAAAATATTCTATACCACGTTCTGCATGAGCAAGTCCGGCCGATATAGACGAAATTAAATATAATTTTAGAAAGGGTCCATTTATAGATTATCGTACGGCCATGATGGTATTTTAAAGTCTAAACTATTTTAGCGTAGACGTTTCCGAATTTTGTTTTCTTTTGTAATCAGGTTTTTCAAATTAACACAAAGCAAACAGATTAAGACCACCAGAGGTCAGACCCACCAGATCGAGTCAAACTTACACGGCTGGCGACCTCTAGGATCTTGGTGGCGTAACTGTAGATGAAACCAACGTTTTGCCAGAACAGGCGACCGATTAAGTAGGTAAACAAAAATTCGCTAGAGGTCGGGATCAGTCAAATTTGAAAAATAAAACTGGAGTTTCAGTAAAAATCGGGTAAGTTTACTGGAATTCTCTGACGTAGCCATCTTTTCCTTGCGATAGTTGTGGATAAATATTAAAGCCGATCGGAAATTTCGTATTTTTGTGTGAAATATCATGGAACCCCATGAACCGCTTTGCAATAAAATATTGTTGAAATGTCTAAATACTTCATTCAGGCATATTTTAAAAAGAATGGTGAAGTTTTTTTTTCAATGAAATCTTATTTTTTATTGAAAAAGTGAGGATATTCATGGCAACCGAATATTTTCGGCCCTGCATTCATCATGTGTGTCAGTAAAGTAAAATGGTTTCAGAGGTGTTCAGCCTGGTTTTCAAGCTGGCACAAGTTACAAGTCTCAGTGTTCTCGGGGTATGTAATAATTTTGACATGAAACACTGACGGCATCTTATTTATGTCTGCCAACCCCGTAGATACATATTTTGTGTCTGCCAACGTTGCAAGTATAAAACTTTAAGAATATTTTTTGACCTTTCGAATCAAAGCGTAGGGATTTCCTAAATTTGAACAAAAATATTAACTAAGTTTGATGTCCAGGCGTTGAGCTATTTGCACTAAGCACGACTTAGTTTGTAGTACAAATGACTGTATTCCTTCTATAGAACCTAAGTATGGCGACGTCGGTATAACCCGGATTTGTATTCCCCCATTTGGTCGATCTGACGTAGCTTCCTGACGTCAGGTTGTATACGCCAACGTCGAAACGACGTCCAATTGGGCACCATTTTGTTAAAGCGCTATAAAGTTACGCGCTTTTTTGTCACAGTCGTATTCTGTTCAGAACTTTTTTTTGTGCTCCTTCGTTACAGAAGACTTTATATTGCCAAAATTCCGAATGATGCGTGATTTTACCTTTGCTGGCCCTAAAAGTAGTGCAACTTGAAAAGCGTGTCTTTAGATCCAGTTTTGCGAGCTTAACATAGTTACTATTGTTTTCTCTTTCTAAATGCATTCGTCTGAGGGAGATCCGGCATAGCCTTACTTTAATAATAAAGTCGGTATTATTTTTGACAGTTCCACTACCACAAATTTTTAGGCACTTTTCCTACCTTTTATGAGGTGACCGGTACAAATCCTCGCATTTTTCAGGAAACTTTCGCTTAAATTTTCACGTTTAAGTGCTCTTATCTAACTTTGAGAAGTAACCACAGTTATTTTTATCAGGACTGGTTATTATGACAATATTGAAGTTAGACCGCGCTCTTCTTGGTTGCCAGACGGAGCTTTTTTGGAAGCGGTTGTCAAAATTATGTCGACTTTTATAATAGTGTAGGGGCATATGTCGATAATTTCTATCCCGTGGGATTTTTTATGAAGGAGTTTTGTGACTATGTGGGATTGATAGCTCTTTAGTCACACAATCAAGTGTTACCGGGTGTTTTGTTCGCATCCGTGTAGAAGGGGTTGATATGACGACATCTTTCAAGATGGCGGCCAAAAATTATAAAAAATACAACTTTCGCAACCGGGGAATGATTATACTCGATTCCATATAATTAGAGGACCAGAATTCCAAAAGAATTTACTTTCAAGGTCATCCGACCTTAAATTACCATGAAAATCGCAAAAAACAAGATTTTTGCCATTTTCTCTACAAAAAATCTTAAGAATTCGAAGTTTTGTCAGACCAACTTCAAATGTACCCCAAACTATTAAGCATGTATGCCAAATTGGGTCCTTATAGTTTGATGCAGTTTGAAGCTTCATGACTTTGAGAAATACCCCAGCAAAATTAACAAATTGCAAAAATAGCATACTAAAGGGCGCTATTCATCAATTATCAAAGCCAAGAGAACCAAATTGGGTAACAAAGATAAGAAGGTAAAGTCCAACAATTTTGTTTAAAAAAATTTTGTTCAGCTATGACGCGTTTCAATATGGCGGCTGATATCTAAAAATACAGACCTATAACCACATTTTATTTTATCCAATTACGTAAAAAAGTAAAAATAACAAGGTGGCCATCAATCAATTCTTCTTGACTTATCTCTGCTTAATATGAAAAAAAAATTAGTTGATGCATGACCTTGATTGACCTTGAAAATTCCATGTAAAATTGAAAAACCAGCTTTTTGTAGTGTTTTTTTTACAATTAACAACTACGCAAAAACTTTAGGGGCCGAAGATGAAATTAACATCTTAGCCATAAACAAGCACTTAATTTTAAACCTTTCTACCATTTTCTTTGATCTGGCGTCCCAGATGTTTATGCTATACCCCGGTAAAAATGACCTATATGCCTGTTGTTTTTACTTTCGGAACTGTGAATTTTATGGTTTACTCACTTGTCTAGCCAACAAAGTCATTTAAATTACCTATAAAAGAGTTAGCAGAAGTTAGATATACATTACCATATTCTGGACTAGGTGTTTTAGATGGCATTTTCCAAAATGGCGGTCGAAAAATCATAAAAAAATACAACTTTTGCAACCGGTGCGTAATTATACTCGATTTCATATAACTCGAGGACGAGAATTCCAAAAAAATCACTTTCGAGGTCATCCGACCTCAAGTGACATTGAAAATCGCCAAAAAACGATTTTTGCCATTTTCTCTTTAAAAAAATCTCCATAATTTAACGTTTTGTTACACCAACATCTGAAACGCCAGATCAAAAAAAATGGTAGGGAGGTTTTAAATGAAGTGTTTTTTTTATGGCTAAGATGTTAATTTCATCTCCGGCACTTAAAGTTTTTGCGTAGTGGCAAATTGGAAAAAACACTACAAAAAGCGGGTTTCTAAATTTTACATGGTATTTTCAAGGTCAATCGGGGTTATGCATCAACTAAATTTTTTTTTTCATAGTAAGCGGAGATATGTCAACAAGAATTTATGGCCACCTTGTCATTTTAACTTTTTTACGAAATTGGATAAAATAAATATTATATAGGCCGCCATTTTGATATATCAGCAGCCTTATTGAAACACGTCATAGCTAAACAAAAATTTTTTTAACAAAATTGTTGGACTTGACCTTCTTATCTTTGTTGCCAAATTTGGTTCTCTTCGCTTGAATAGTTGATGAATAGCGCTCTTTAGTATGTTATTTTTGCAATTTGTTAGTTTTACTTTTACCGCATCAAGCTCTAAGGATCGAACTTGGCATACATGCCTAATAGTTTGAGGTACATTTGAGTTGGTCTGACAAAACGTTGAATTATTAAGATTTTTTGAACAGACAATGGCAAAAATTTTGTTTTTTTTTGCGATTTTTAAGGTCATTTAATGTCGGATGACCTTAAAATTTTCGGAATCTTCGTCCTCGAATTATATGGAATCGAGCATAATCATGGCCTGGTTGCGAAAGTTGTATTTTTTATGATTTTTGGCCACCATCTTGAAAGACTACATCATATCAACCCCTTCTACACGGATCCGAACAAAACACCCGATAACACTTGATTGTGTGACTAAAGAGCTATCATTCCCACATAGTCACAAAACTCCTTCATTAAAAATTCCACGGACTTACACATGCCCCTTCACTATAATGTCTGTTTCAGGGTTTGTGCCGACGTTTAATAATTCAATAATGTCAACTTTATAGATGGTATGATATGAGCATGTCTAGATGACAGCAATATCAGAAATAGTAAGAACGTTAGGCGGTGGCCGAGGCAGTGGCGCACCGAGGGGGGTTTGGGTTAAAACCTAGTTATATACAATTGGCACAACACGATGGAATTTAATTTTGAACAAAAATCTTTAATTCGTTCATAGCGTCAACCGCTATAAAAATGTTTGATTTTTCAATTTGGATCACCATCATGGTCTTCTCAAAAATGGCATTTTAAGTGTCATTTTCGCAAAAATTTTGGCCTGCGGCTCAAATTTCCAAAACCCCATCAGTATTTACGATTTTCGTTTAATTTTAAGTCAAAAATTGCATTTTAAGTGTTATTTTCTCAAAAAATTTTGCACCATGATTTTGACATCATGTTTTGAATAAATAAGCAATTTTAAATTTGGTTAACACTCCCCCCCCCCTCTACATTTGAGCCCGCGCGAGCTCCGCGCTTGTAATCACCTGTTTCCTTGTACCAATTATGGTCACATTTTTACTTCAGATTAGGTTTTTTATTAATTATCCTTAACCTCCCCCCTCCAAAGCCAGTTCCTGGGTGCGCTACTGCGTTAGGTAACCAACTAAGAGGCCAAATTATCAATTACGTAACGCAACATGGTGGTGGAGAGGGGTAGGTGTAAGTTTTACAAGGGGGGGGATTCACACGAAAAATTCGAGGATTTGTTCCAGTAATTTCAGAGTGGTGGGTAAATTACCTAAAAATATGTATAGTAGTTGCGTGCGGAACCGTCACAAATAGTGCTGAGGCATTTTCTCGCGTTGAAATTGTTTAAAATGTTTTTCAAAAGTTTGAAACATTTGTTTTCTCGCGTTGCAACGGTGACGTCACATCTAAACAGGTTAAAAATATTTTGAAACGGAATCCACTCTAGTTTTCGGGGCTTAAAAGAACAGTAAATAAAAAAACTTCACTATCCATGTAGCTTTCATTGCTTGCCATCCATGCTACTAAAACTGGCCGTACACTCGAAGGGTTCGTTAAATAAACCAATAGTTGATCTATTTTAATTTTAAACACCAAAAAAACAAAAAAGTGAGGTTACACTAAACTAGGTCAGCATTTTAAACTACCTACTCATTTTTTCTCGGTTCTAAATGATGACGTCACTTCTAAATAGTTTCAAATAATATTTCAAAATAATTTCAACGCGAGAAAACGCCTCTGACTTTATTATTTGTATATGTTATCTATAAATGTCTTGTTTTTGTCACTATTTTATCAACTGCCTATTTCAAGATGTCACAGTTATCGAAGTTTAAAGCTGGGTTTTTACAGGAAAAAAAATAACTTTAAACCAATCAGCATACAGCTTCTGCACATACAAACAAAAGTGAGTGACACTAATAATTGAAATAAATAAACTAATCGTCAATCATACTGTTTTCTTAAAGAATATCTGCCAAAAAAAAAATCCAAATATGCAAAAAAAAACTGAAAAACACCTGTTTAAATGACAACAACAAATGGAAGTGAGGTTATATGCGTCAAAGGGGCATGCGCAAATCCGTTTTCAGAAAAAAATAAAATAATTTTAATTCCTTATTTTTATTTTTGCTGTATAAATGCTTACACTGTTCCCCACCAGCTCATTTTTTTTTAAATTCTGATTATTATTTTAGTTTTAATTTGTTATTTCCCTTTATAAGCCCAGCTTAGTAAAGACTAAATTTTAGGAAAACTAAAATGTGGTTGGTTCTTTCGGCCCGTAGCCGCTAATTATAAACAAAACCAGTTTATACCATTGGAAAATAAAAAAAGATGTTAGCAATTTAACAAAAAGAAGAACACCTCAGCAAGTAATCATTTTTTTAGACGAGCACCCATTTGCCGCGGCCCAAGAAGCCAAAATGGAAGCAAATCTTCCTGAATCTCTGAAGTATGACGATTTGCCAGCGAGAGCAAGCAAGATAAAGCTAAGCAAAATAGTGGACGTTTTTCTTAAAATCTTACATAATGAGCTTTTGTACGATTATTTTTTATAATAAAATTATAAACTTGTTATTAATGTTTTTTCTGTATGTAGGTAGTTCTGAAGCTTAGAATAGTCAAAATATTTAAAAATCTGGTTTAAAGAGTGTTCGCTATTTTAAGTCATGACGTTTTTAGATTTCTATAGAAAGTCATGAAGTTAGTATAGTCCAATTTTTTGATGAGCGAACTGACGTAATTTTTTGGATCTCTATTTGATACATTGTTTTAGATAACGACAATCAATACAAGGTGTCCCAAAAGTCTTAGACTCCCCCCCTATATCTCCAAAAGCTTTTGAGATATTGTAACAATACTTTGGGAACTTCAATAAGAGGCAAAATAGAAAAAATCTAGAGGAGCGGTATTGCCGTCTCTTTTTCTGGGGCGGCCTGGGGGTGGCATGCTAAAAAAAGTTAAATGGAAACACATATCGAGTTGCACCACATTTTAATGGTCTACTAAAATGCTGCATAATAACGTCAATATTATTGACATCTGCCACTCCTCTCAAAAGTTATTGGGAATAATTTGATACAATAAAAAGTCTCCCTTTAAATCTCCAAAAGCTCTTGAGGTATTATAAAAATACTTTGCAAACTTCATTGAGAGGTGAAATGGAAAAAATCGAAACGCATATCGAGTTGTAGCTCATTTTAAAGGTCTTTAAATATGCTACATACTATCATCAATATTATTGACGTATGTCACTTTTGTCGAAAATTATTCAGGGTAAACTAATTATTAAAGCCATTAACATTAGTAATGGGTTATTGTAAAGGCAACACCATAACGTTTATTTATCAAATCTAGGTAGAATACATTTGATTAAATTACAAAAACTGCTGAAAGTGACCTCCTTCGCCTCGGACATTTCTTAGCATCTCAGGAGTAATAGATCGACAACGCTGAATTATTCGTTCTCTTAACTGCTGCAAGTGCCCCTGCGACCTATCCAAACATAAAATTGGGTGTCAACTAATTGTCTAACAGGTAGATAAAAATATGGAGGTACCCCATCTTGTTGAAAAATGCAACTGCCAACGTCACCAATTTCGTTTTCAATTTCTGTTATAGCAGGAATAATCTGCTCGTCCAGAAGCCTAAGGTACCCATCGCCATTGAGGTTACCCTCATTAAAAAAGGAACCAATTATTCGATCGCCCATAATTCCAGTCCACATATTAATTTTTTCTTGATTTTGGGTGTGCGCGCCTTCTCAGGCCAATGTGGGTTTTCATTAGCCTAATAGCGACAATTGTGCCTATTTACGGTCCCATTTAAAAAAAAGAGGCCTCATCGCTAAAGCATATATTTCATAAAATATCTGGCTCGTCTGTAATTAAGCTCATCATTTCTTCCGTAAACTGAACTCTCTGATTGAAATCATCTTCATTAAGTTATTGAACTAACGTAACTTTGTAGGGGTGAAATTTATGAGCTTTTAAAATCCTGTGTACTAAGGATTTGGGGATATCAATGTCACGAGCAACTGTTCTTACCGATTGTTTTGGTTCCACGAACATTGTCCCAAGTACTTGTTCTTGAATTTCTTCTGTTGCCGTGTTCAGGCGGCCATAACTTTTTGAAACTGGTCGGGCTGAAAAAGCATTGGTAAATAGATGCATTGCACCTTTGTAAGTCCGTGTCTGACCATAGAAAAAAACAATTTCTACTTTGTCTGTATTCGAACGACGCATTTTTAATAAAAAAAACTTTTTTGAATTGTACGTAATATTTTTTTGACAGGATTTTCTTTTGTTTTATTATGATGCCATGGAATCAGCCTACTCGATGTAGGACCTTACCTTTTCCTGACAATCGCAACACATTAAACGGGAAAACTAAGAAGAGACTGCTTGATATGTTAAATTGTTTCCAATAACTTTTGACAGGAGTGACAGACGTCAATACTATTGATGTTGGTATGCAGCTTTTTCAGAGACTTTTAAAATGAGGTGCAACTCGATCTGTGTTTCTATTTAATTTTATTTTTTTCAGTATACCGCCCTCCATGCCGCCTCAGAAATAGGAGTGGCGATGCCGCCCCTCTAAATTCTTTTTCCATTTTGCCTCTCATTAAAGTTCTTAAAATATTTTTACAATATCCCATGAGCTTTTGGAGATATAGGGGGCGACTAAGGCTTTTTGATATATCAAATTGATCCCAATAACTTTTGACAGGAGTGACAGACGTCAATAATATTGATGTTAGGCTACAGCATTTTAGGAGACCATTAAAATGTGGTGCAACTCGATATGTGTTTTTTGTTTAACTTTTTTTAGTATGCCGCCCCCAGGCCGCCCCAGAAAAAGGGACGGCAATACCGCTCCCCTAAATTTTTTCCATTTCGCCTCTTATTGAAGTTCCCAAAGTATTATTACAATGTCTCAAAAGCTTTTGGAGATATAGGGGGTGACTAAGACTTTTGGGACACCCTGTATGTAAAAACTGTTACTTCAAATTGACAACAACACATTATTTGACATGTTAACATTTGACAACAGAGAAATACGTTTTTAGAGGCAAAAATGACGCTCATCAAAAAATTGGACTATACATAATAAGTAGTCATTAATAAATTTGACACTTTTTGATTTATATAAAAATATCGAAACCAGCGTTGCCAATTGAGTCGGAATTGATACTGTTCTCCTTAAAATGGGCCAGAATAAGCTAGTTTTGAAGTGAGCCATACGAAACTAACAGCGATTATTGGCTCTTTCGTCAGGTATCAGCGGTTGAACAAATGAGAAAAAATGTTCCCCAGGGAAATATCTACAACTTTGCCATGACAACATTAAAATCAATGCGAAGCCCAGTTTCCCTTTAAAAACTGCGTTGTTCTTTGTCAAACCAATTCGCCATTTTATGTTGATTTTCTTGCAATATTCATTAAACGCACCCCCGCGCCTTAATTTGCCCCTAATTTCGCCGTTATTACGCGAAAGTGCGCCTTAATAAAATTACCATTACATTGGCGACCTGAGGGCCGTTTAAAAAGTGTCATAAAAATGGGGGCGGGGACACTTTTAAGCCGCCTAACGCTTATTCTTGGTGTCATTTAATGGCGCGGAACGAATTTTCCTTTGCGGCAATTAGTAGGGAAAGGTTTTTAAGTTAATAGGCCTCTTAAGTTGCTAAAAAAGAAAATTGCCATTCTGTCTTACTAAAACCAGAGGTCATATCTGTATTTAAAACATTTTCTTAGGGCACCAGAATATTTAGGTTGGCTAAAACCAAATGGTTTCCAAGTCTATACTCGACTACTTTTATTAACCTGAGAGACATGAAAGACCTTTTAAATAACCTTTGCTTTTTAAGTATGAGTCTTTTAACGTGGAATACTAGACTATTCAGGTTAGCTCAAAATCAAATGGTTTTCAGGTCGACTCAGACTACTTGTATTAACCTTACGATAACACAAGTCCTTTTAAAGAACTCTACATGTGACTAATCGTGAGTAACTACCTATAGCTGAATCCAATAGCATTAGAATTTTCTTTGAAACTACTGGGACTAATAGGGGGAATGGGGAAAGGTTTTTAATATAATAAGCCTTTTCAGTTTCTAACTTCATTCCATATTTCTAAAACCAGAGATCATCCAACGAAAACTCCTTGGCAAATAACAACCTCTATTTATTTACAAAATTTGCCAACATCTGACAAAACTAAAACATTGAGTTGGAGTATATGTAGGGTGTGACGCTGTCGCGAAAACGTGAATGCAGAGAGAGCTCCGCGACGGTTTTGCTTTTTGCTTTGACTATTGAATGATCGATTCCTGTCGCGGCTTCGAAAAGTGGGTGTCAAGATTTCTCAGATAATAATATTACCAACATCTCCGTAAGCATCAAGTAACTTTTCTTTATTTAATCTAAGACTAAAACCATATAACTATGAGATACCTATAACTATAGATAACGGCCCTGTTCTTGCATTTTTCGAAAAAAAGTCGTAGCAATAATAACTAATCAAGTTAGCCTGGAAAAAATGCAGTGCCAAAAATTCTTCTGAACGCGATCAAAATGCGTCAGGCCTGCGCAGTAATTTTTCGTCTTTGGCCTTGGCCAGGGCCAACTTTCATTTTAACATTATATTCTTTGTTTTTAAGTCATTATTGTTACACATTTTGCGATCCTTGGGCGGACAAAATAAACATAAATTGGTCACCTTAAATAAGCATATTACCGGTCTTATCAAAAAATTTTAGAAAATATTTAAAATAAACAAAATAATATTTCACCCTCCCAACAATCTGGATTTATACCAGGATATAGCTGTACAACTGCTCTTTTGGATTTGACTGAATACATTATTAGAGGGAGGGATGGTGGAAAAAGCACAGCACTGGTTTTACTTAACTACTCAACAAGGCCGTTCCTAGGGTACCTGTTCCTCCAAATATATTTGTAAGTCATATACACAGAAACAAGCAAATTATATACACAGAGACAAGCAAATTACAAGTATTTGGAATATTAATAAAAACACTAAATTAGACGTTTAGAATAGAATATATCAGAAAAAGTATTTATACATAAAATAAAGCTAGTCTTTCTTACATAGGTACCTAACACTAAAGTAAATGCAAACATAATTCACAAACAAAAATACGACAATTTTAACAAAACTTCTTATACTAATATATAAACTAATATCAAAAATTAACTTTTCTTTGCCTTTTTGGAGGCAAATTTGTTTATCATCTAAGTTTTCTGAAAAAGTCAGAGGCTGTAGAGTAAACAAAGCGATTTTCCATAAGACGTAATGCTAATAAAAATGACAGTTTTGGGAAAGTGGAAAAATATTCAGATTAAACAAAGTGACTATTTTATAGAGTAATCCTTTCTGAATCGGGAAGAAACCGGTATTTTGCCGAAATGTTAAAAATAAACTCAAAATTCGCAGTTCAAAGAGGCAATGTCATGTACTTTTAGTTCTCTCGCACTCGCACTGTGTGTATAGGCATTGTCTCTCTCAGTTCAGCCTGAAGATCGTCGATCGAAGTCTTTTTCTACTTTGCCAAACTTTTGATTTAAGTTAGCATTCCGTCTTATGGAAAAACGGTTTGTGTACGGTCGTATTGACATATTATTTTTGTTAGACTGCCCTATACAGATAATAGCCAAATTAGTAAGACGCTCTTGTCCCATTGTCGACCTAAGATAATTTTTTATTATTTTTAATTTGGAAAAGCTCCTCTCACCCGGCGTTACAGAAATTGGTAATGTTGAAAAAATTGTTAATGCTATATAGTGAAATTCGGAAAACATGAAACCAAGTCGTTTTTTATACCTATGTATGTTAAAATATCAAGAGGTTACATTTGAGTGGGAAATAGATCTCTAAATAAAGTATTTTATTACATAGTTGAAAACCATCTAAGTCTTGCAAAGTTTTGTCATTCTTTATTCTTTGTAGCTTTAGGTCCAAGTCAAAACATGCTTTTCTTAAAGAGTAGTTTTATAAAACTGATATAAAAAGTTGGATTTGCATTCATTTAGCAACTTAAATCTATCACACCTATGTTGAAGATATTGCATGATCTAATAGAGTAAAATAAAAACCTGTTTTAAACTTTGTTTTTTCGTCCATTCCCTCTAAACCATCTTCATTATTTTCGTAATCAAAATGTCGAGGCTTTTTACTTTTTCTAATTTCAGGGAAGAGCGGGAACCATCATTTTCAACTCATTGAAAGTGATGAAGCAGAGTTGGTAGAATGTTCAAAACATTCGTCTGTTCTTTGTGACCTAATGTAATCTTGTAGATTTTTAGAGCTTCTGTACCTTCTGCTATATTAAGTTTGGAATTTTAAAGCATTTTACTGACAATTTTTATTGTAGACAACATATCGTGCCAAATGATTATAAAGCAGATCAATTTAAATGATTTAATTTTATTTATGACAGAACTTTATACTAGTTTTGTTTTGGCACCTCTTGTTGGATCTTCAATCAATTCCGTTAATACAGAAACAATATTCTGTAAGGTCGAATGGCATTTATTCTGTTCTCCCACCTAGTGTCACTTCAGGGTTTTAATGTCAACGTTTTCATATGTCTCTTAGGAATATCCCATCTATATGTAGAACTTGATAAAAAAAATATATACTTCCTGAATAGCATAAAAAATTCGGATATTTCCTCTGTAGCTGTTGCAGCATCGTTAGTTACTAAATTTAAATTATCAGCACTGGGAATATAAAGAACTTTTGGGTTAATATTGAGTATCGTTGAAGCCCTATATTTTTTCATTTCATATTCGCTCATACATAATGTCTATTTTATAGGACTCAGAGTCTACTATTAATTTTTTTACAATCTATGTGAATGGATGGGGTCGTCCAAAGGCGGGCGGCCGCCCTTGCTGACGGGCGCCAGCGTGCGGGGCACACGCTGGACCCCCGTTAGGAACGGCCCTGACTATTCAAAGGCTTTCGACAGGATAGATCATAAGCTGTTGTTTGCAATTTTGCACTATGTTGGATTTTCAGAATTTTTCATAAGTCTTCTCACAGATTATATATCAAAAAGATACCACTTTGTTGAAACCGATTGTAGAATTTCACATATGAGGGAGATTTGCAGTGGCGTACCGAAGCGGTCTATTTTAGGACCATTATTATTTACTATTTATACTTGTGGAATGTTAAGGGGGGCCCACAGACTGCGTTTTTGTTCATCGGTTTTTTTCGACGAGCAAATCTGGTCGGGCAAGAACGACGGATGCGAGTTGCACACACCTCTGTTTAGTTTTATTATTACTTTAAAAACATATCTATTTAATATCTCCGACGAACAAATCATCGGTTTTTTACGCCAGCAAAAACGACAATTTTTCTCACACACACTTCCGTCGAACAAAAACGCAGCCTGTGGGCCCCTTTAGATTGCTTACGTCACTGTGAATCATACTCATATGCTGATGATACGCAATTGAAAAACTCGTTCTTGAAACAACAACAAAAACAAGCAGTGATATTGATAATCTCGTTAATGTAATAATGTTATAATGCCATTTGGTAAAAAAGTTGAACGACCATTTAACATTAAAATAGAAGATAATAATCTAGAAGTAACAAATTCCGCCACAAATCTAGAACTTATTTTTGACAATAATCTTCGATTGAAAATGCTTTATCCCATTTTATCTCAACTTTGTTAATTTAAAAAAAAAAAATCACGATTAGCAAATTCATAAAAATATCTAGTAGTTTTTTCTGTAATAGTAAGTCTTTGTATTTTTAATAATATTTTAATATATCCTTTCGTATTTGTGTAAAATAATTCATCTAAGGCTGAACATACTTTAGATCTAAGCTTAACTGTTTGTTTTTGTTTTTTTTTTACTGTTGTTTTGTTTCTTTTAAAACTTGTTGTTTATACTTGGTTTTTAATTTCTTATTTTTTTATAAGGTTTTATGTGTTTTCCACTTACATAAGGTTTTCATATATATATTTTTGTTTACATTTAGTTAGCATGCAACATGTTTAGTTTAGTTTAGTGCTTTTACAAGTCATAGAAAACAGTGTATAGAAAATATAAAAAAAAACATTAAATATTAACTATTAAAATTTAAATTAAGTATAGGAATACAACAAAAAGTGTTTGTTATTAAAATTCATTAAAGAAACACTTTTTAGACACATTAATGGAAATGGACATATACATATATATATACACTTACAGTACATTTAAAAGATAAAATAAAGTAAAATAATATGGTGATAAGTACATTAATCACAGTAGACTGAAAGATATCCAAGCAGGGTCTAAGACACAAAACTTTCAAAATTCATACCCACTATTAAGGTATTCTTCATAGGAATAAAATGCATTTTTTACGAAGTAGTTTTTGATTTTCCCAGTGAATTCTCTTTCATCTAGATTTTTAATTTGTGAAGAGAGCAAATTTGTGAAGAGTGCATATTAAAGAATTTAATGCCATGGTAGTCAGTACCTCGTTTTGTTCGTTCTATTCTGTGGTAGCTAGGAACCATATTTTGTCTGTATATATATGTATGAATTAAAGGAATGGACGTCGTTGTGTGTTAAAAAATTATGTTGATTTTCGTTTATATAGTTTAAGCAATTAAGTATGAAAACACATGGAAAAGTTAATATGTTCAATCCCTTAAAGCTATTTTTACAGCAATCCCTGTGTTTTAGACCTGCAATGACCCTGATGCTGCGTTGGATTTTAAAGACTGTTTCTCCTTTTGCCGCATGGCCCCAGTTTAAAATTGCATAGAATATGTTTGAGTTGAAGTAGCCATGATAAGCTGTTGAAAGTGTCGGTTTGGATACACATTTGTACAAGTTTCTCATTAAAAAATTATTCTTGACAATTTTGAACAGAGGGTATCTATATGTGCATCCCATGTCAGTCCTGAGTCAAGATGGACCCCCAGAAACTTTACCGAATCATCTGATGGCAAGATATATTCTGTTGGTCTAAGAGAGAATGTTAAATTTTGACTTTTGCTGGTATTAAGGCTTAGTTTGTTGGACAAAAAACCAACTCTCTATATTCTCTTGGGATTTAGCCACTAGTTTTTTAGTTTTTTCAGCCTCTGAGGGGTGGAAATGTTGCAATTTTGTTGTGTCATCAGCAAAAAGGATCAATAATAATTCAATGATGTTGCTAAAGTAAGGAAGATCATTAATATATATTAGGAAAAGCAATGGCCCAAGCACCGAGCCCTGTGGAACCCCGTCTTTAAGTTTTTGTTTTTTTGATGTAGTATAGTTGAAAACTACAAATTGTTCCCGATCGCACATGTATGACTCAACAAAATACAGGCTACTTTGATCAATTAAGCTTTTTAAAAAGAATGGAATGTGAAATGCAATCAAAAGCCTTTGTCAGGTCTAGAAAAGAAGCACAAGTATCTAGTTTTTTCTCAAATCCCTCGGTAATAAATTCTGTCAGTTTATTGATTGCAAGTGTTGCTGATTTTTTGTTTCTGAAACCAAAATGGCTTTGTGTAAAAATATTGTTAACTTCAAAATAATCATTAATCTGCTCTTTCATACAAGACTCTAATAACTTGGAAAATATAGGCAATAGGGAAATAGGACGATAATTTTCTTCTGAATCAAGGCTGCCTTTGTTTTTATAAATCGGTACTACATTTGCTGTTTTTAAAATATTGGGAAAATAATTATTTTCAATGCACTGATTAAAGAGAGAGGCCAGCGGTACTAAGAATATTTTTTAGGTATTTAATAATTTTTGAGTTAATTGTAAAGTAATCTTTACTGTTTTTGTTTTGTAGAGAGGATATTTTTTCTGATACCACATGCTCTGATATTTTTTTAAATTTGAATTTTGGGAAAAGGGAAAAATTCTTTCTTAGATACCTAGTCAGTAAAACTTTTGACCGTGGTGGGTAGCTTTTGCACTATGTTTTTTGCTATGTTGATAAAGTAGTTGTTAGATGATTCAGAGTTTAGATTTTGACATGTCTGTGTAAAAGAAGAGGTGTTACTTTGGGATTTTATAACATTCCACATAGCCTGAGATTTATTAGAGGCAGTATTAATGAAATTGTCATGTGCAGATCGTTTTTCTTTAATTATGTCTGTTCTATACTGCTTTTTATAAGAATTAACCGTTTCTTTGGAGACCATAATGGGATTCTTTTGTGTGTAAAAGTGTAAGAGTTTGGAGTCTCTCCCTCATGTCCCGAAGGTTATTTTTAAACCAGTTGATTTTAACTCCTTGAGTGTTGTTTCTTAAATTTCATAAATTAATTGTTTACTAGAGTTAGTAATTAAGTTAAAATCAATTAGGTTTAGGTTATTGTAAAGATCACTAAGTCCCTGCTCTGTTATGGGTCTGAAGTTTATTCGAGTGCTATGTGTTTGTTGCAAGTTAATGGAGTGTTAAACCTGAATGATCAGAGAGAGTCTCCAGATTGTATGGATTTATTAATATGTTAGTTTTACTGCAGTTTACATATATGTTGTCAAGACAGGAATTTCCTCTTGTATTAAAGTTTACAACTGGGAGATTGTAGGTGCTAAAAAAAAGTTAGTAGTTTGGAGTTTGAAGTTTCAAAATGAAAATTAAAATCACCACAGATAATGATATTTGAAGAAATGTCTATTTTGTCTAGGACCAGCGATAAGATGTTAAAATATTTATCAAGATCCCCATCTGGTGACCTATAAACAGTAAGAATTTGTGTGTTAAGAGACACAATACAGATCCCAGTCACCTCACAGTGAACTTCTGTAGAGTATTTGGAATGAACAAGGGACCAAACTTAAATTAATTTTAAATTGTTTTTGGCTCCTTTTTGCAACTTTTTTGATTTTTTTTTCATTTATAGCCATATTTACTTTGTTGCAAATAAATTCCTTATTTATTTATTTTATTATAGTATCTCATAGGTATGTGGCTAAAACCAAATAATTTCCAAGCCTATTTAGATGACTATTATTAAAATTGCAGAAAGAAACGCGGATAATTTTTATTTAATTTTATTCGTTTATTGATCAACGATACAAGTATACCAATTAAAGATCAAAAAAAAAATATTACAATATAATAGATAAATAAACACGACCACAACTATAATCACTTCTACCCTGCAAACCAAATTGCACCTACCAAGGAAGTAAAGAAAAAAATAACCTAAAAAAATAATGAAACATTAACAGAAAGAGATTACCTACATAAGAACAAAGTAGTATGTAATGTTTGAAAAAGCAAGCCCAACTCGACTGTAAAGAAAAGTCCAACAATCTAAGGCCAAAAGTTCAAGTAAACATTTTAAACACGAACATTAGTTGCAAGCTGAATCCAACAGAACCAGACCTTTCGCACAAAACATTAAATACGGCTCTTCCATTCATTCTTGTTGAAAAGAACACACAAAAGAATTTTAGTACAGATTAAGATTATGTATTAATTAGGTTATATTTCACTTATTGTTTAATTGCATACATTACTCACAATCAGATTAGATATTTATTAAAAAAATTAGCCTTTCAATGTAATGGTAATATTTAAAAATATTTGTTTTTCACAATTGTTAGGCATACAATGTATTGGTAATATTTAAAAATATTTGTTTTCCACTGACAGGAAGTATTATATTCGTTTCCTTTAACTTTTAAAAATATTTGTTGTATTTGTTTTTCACAATTTTTAGGCATACAATGTTTGATGATATTTAAAAATATTTGTTTCCCACTAACAGGAAGTCTTTTTCCTTTGTGGCTATTGTTAATTTCCTTTACTTTTGAAATTATGAAAAATGCCTTTGTAATTTGTTTGAAAATAAATATACTGTTTAATAATAATAATAATAATAATAATAATAATAATAATAATAATAATAATAATAATAATAATAATAATAATAATAATAATAATAATAATAATAATAATAATAATAATAATAATAATAATAATAATAATAATAATAATAATAATAATAATAATAATAATAATAATAATAATAATAATAATAATAATAATAATAATAATAATAATAATAATAATAATAATAATAATAATAATAATAATCCCAGATTGCATCTTCAACGAAATAACAACTGACCATCCATGCAAATGCAATGAACAAGGTTTCCAGATTAGAGGAAGTTGAAAAAGCAATCAAACAACTGGAGATAAAAAAGTCGACTGGTTCTGATGGCATGTCCCACAGGTCAGTCAAGCCAGCCCCCCCCCCCCAAAAAGATATTCGAGTTTTAATATGCTTATAATTTCGAACTAATTTTGAACCACTTTTAAAAATTTTGAACCATACTCTTTCCTGGTTTTTTTTATATTCAAAATGGGGGACGCAGCCGGACGTCAAAAGCTACACCCCCTCATTTAAAGCGTAGAGAAAAATGAAAAGCAACTATCCCAAAATTAAGAACTAATTTCGAAAAATCCACTATTGATTTGGATGCGCCATAAAGATCTCTCTGCTCATATAGTCAGCATCAGCTAACAACCACCATTGGAAAAATCAAGTGCTTTACACATGCACATATTAGGTATCAAAAGTTCAACAAAGTTGCAAATAGTTTCTCTTACGTGATTTCTAGTCGTTTCTAGTATATTTCTATGCCTTCCATACAAAATTAGTTCGAAATAATTATAAGCATATCAAAGTTCGAAATTTTTTTGAGGGGGGTGTGGCTTGACGTCAACCTGCACCCCCCACCATATTTAAAAAAAAAAACAGGTTTACTCGTGGATTTTTCGAAATTATTTTTGGTGATATTATAAGTTCGAAATTAGCTCTTAATTTAGGGATAGATGCTTTGTATTTTTCTCTACGTTTAAATGAGGGGGTACCTTAACGTCCGCCTGCACCCCCCATTTTGAATATAAAAATAAACCAGGAAGGGGTGTGATTCAAAATGTTTAAGTGGTTCAAAATTAGTTCGAAATTGGTTCGAAATTATAAGCATATCAAAACTCGAATATCTTTCGGGGGGGGGGGGGGTGCTTGACTGGCCTTGTCCCACTAAATTCTACAGATTCTGAATATATTTGCTTTCCGCTGCAGGAAAGACTTGGCCGATTTACTAAGCAAGTCGATAGATAGAGAATACCCAGTTCGGTCAACTCGTAAAATCAGCTCTTTGGACGATATTGGCAAAATTTGAGTGGCTCAAGTACATTCCCACATAGCACAAAATCACATTAACGTTAACAAAAACAATAAAGTTTTTTTTCACTAGAAAAGAACCTCATACCATGTTATATTTTTTTTGTTTATAACTACATCTTTAAAGGAGAAATTAAGCTATTAAAATATCATATTTGTGGAAGCTTTTAGGTGCTGTTCCAAAACCCCACTAGGTTAAGATTTCGCAGATCTATTAACTTTGTGCGTTTTTTTTGTCGCATTTTTTTCACATCTTTTTTTTCATTCAAAAAAGACGTGAAAGCAAATTATAAAAATCTTGCTTATTGACGAGATCTTTCGTGTCGAGTTTTGAACGACCGTTAGGTGAGGTGAGCTTTTTCCACGGGGAATTTCGCTCACCTCACCTCATGGTTAGTCAAGAATAAGCGTCCAGTGCCTCGTTGCTCGCCATTTTTTATGTTTTGTGAATCGCACAAATAACCGTGCACATAGGGTTTAGATTTTTGTGATAGTATTAGTGCGGTCTTTGATCCTTTTTTAGATACGGTTTTAACAATATGTGATTTATTAGTTTATACTTATAGATTATAAATAATTTTCCCAAAATCAAGACATTTGTGTTTGGCAAAAGCCATTTTGGCTTCTTTGTGTACCTAGATGGCAGGCTTCTTAAAATTTTGACATATGATTTTTTTTACAGTAACAAACATTAAGCCAATAGAGGACAAACCTCCCAGAGAGCCATTAGAAAAATGATAGATGGTAAAATAAAGTTGCATATTTGGCTCAGAGCTGAGAAGTATTATAGGTATGTATCATATTAAACTTTAAGTAATGTTTTGAGGGGTATAAACCCATATCTTTTGTGCTGGCTCCTCCAAAAAAAACTTAGAATTTCATAAGAACTGTGAGTAGGTAAAATTATTTGACTGAGTATGAAAAAAATTGAAGATCCAGAGAAAATTTTAAATTTGTTTAGGCGCCGATTTTTTTGTGTTCGTTTTTTTTTTGTTAAACAGTTTACAATTACATACCTACTTAGGAATTAACTAGAAAAACGTTTTTTTTTTATATAACTTTAAAAAACGACCTTGTAGCTTGTTTTCGTATATGAAATAAACATTTTTTTTTCAGAATGCGTAAGAGACATTCACAATCAGTGACTACGAGTTTAACAAGGCTGCATTGGATTTTTCCTGCTATGCTTCTTCCAGGGTACAAACAACCCTCGAAACAACCCAAATATGCAACTAAGTAAAAAAATGGTCAAAATGTAACAGATATATTAAAACTGTTTCCTGCTTTTCAATTATAATTTTTTAAATTTATTTATTAATTTATTTTTTTAACCTCCAAATGTGATCTGTTGTCAAAAATTATCTCCTAATATTTCCCAGGTAGGTATACTTATGTTTTATAATATTGTATAAGTTTATATGGAGAGATTAAGCAAACCGGTTGATCCAATTTTATCAATCTCATGATGTCCAAAGATATGTTTGAAATAGAAATAAACAAAATTTTGTAAAAAGTTAAAAAAAAAATATTTTTTTTGTACCTTTTTAACTTTTTACAAAATTTTAATTAGGTATTTTTATTTTAAATAGGTATAAATAAATTTTTGTATCTCATCATTTTATAAAATTGGATCAATAAGATTTCGTGCGTGTTCCTTGATAATTTCACATATAGACAATGTAGAAATGAAGTAGAAAAACGGTGAAATTCAAGTTTTAAAAACGCCAGATTCATGTAGAAAAGGCGCAAAATATAATGCGATTTTGATGTTGATAAAATCCGCTTAGAATTCACTGCTAGAAATAACGTAAAAACGCTGTTGTTTTGATATGATAATTGCGTTATTAAAACGCTTTTTTTAACAACGTTTTTTTATAACGCTAAAAAGCGACCTATTAAGCTTGTTTTCACATATGAAATAAACGTTTTTTTCTAGCACCTTTCAACATGACCGTTTTTTTTTCTCACGCAGTTTTTATGCAAAAAACACGCGATTGTGCTATGTGGGTTTAGATACTTCGTCTGCTCCGTCACAAGGAATGATGGGGAAGGAGAGTATTTTTCAAGGTGACCAATTTCGAAAGAGATAAACTCAGTGCACTTATATCATAACCACGCTTTCCCCCCCTCCAGTAGACTTAAAGTTAGAAAAAAAATCACTATTCTTTTTATAAAAAGAAATACGCTTTGATTTGAATTATACACATTTAAAATAGTAGTATACTTATACCTACTATTTCAGTATTTAATTTTTTTTGGTATAATGCTATTCGACAGAATATTTATTTTGAATAATTACACTAGGCGACAAATTTTAATTTTTCTGTAAAGGTCGTGGTGAAGCCAAAATGTTTTTTAAAAAATTTTAGGTCGTAAATAAAAAAATAAGACCACAATAAAATTATCTCCTAATATTTCCCAGGTAGGTATACTTATGTTTTATAATATTGTATAAGTTTATATGGAGAGATTAAGCAAACCGGTTGATCCAATTTTATCAATCTCATGATGTCCAAAGATATGTTTGAAATAGAAATAAACAAAATTTTGTAAAAAGTTAAAAAAAAAATATTTTTTTTGTACCTTTTTAACTTTTTACAAAATTTTAATTAGGTATTTTTATTTTAAATAGGTATAAATAAATTTTTGTATCTCATCATTTTATAAAATTGGATCAATAAGATTTCGTGCGTGTTCCTTGATAATTTCACATATAGACAATGTAGAAATGAAGTAGAAAAACGGTGAAATTCAAGTTTTAAAAACGCCAGATTCATGTAGAAAAGGCGCAAAATATAATGCGATTTTGATGTTGATAAAATCCGCTTAGAATTCACTGCTAGAAATAACGTAAAAACGCTGTTGTTTTGATATGATAATTGCGTTATTAAAACGCTTTTTTTAACAACGTTTTTTTATAACGCTAAAAAGCGACCTATTAAGCTTGTTTTCACATATGAAATAAACGTTTTTTTCTAGCACCTTTCAACATGACCGTTTTTTTTTTCTCACGCAGTTTTTATGCAAAAAACACGCGATTGTGCTATGTGGGTTTAGATACTTCGTCTGCTCCGTCACAAGGAATGATGGGGAAGGAGAGTATTTTTCAAGGTGACCAATTTCGAAAGAGATAAACTCAGTGCACTTATATCATAACCACGCTTTCCCCCCCTCCAGTAGACTTAAAGTTAGAAAAAAAATCACTATTCTTTTTATAAAAAGAAATACGCTTTGATTTGAATTATACACATTTAAAATAGTAGTATACTTATACCTACTATTTCAGTATTTAATTTTTTTTGGTATAATGCTATTCGACAGAATATTTATTTTGAATAATTACACTAGGCGACAAATTTTAATTTTTCTGTAAAGGTCGTGGTGAAGCCAAAATGTTTTTTAAAAAATTTTAGGTCGTAAATAAAAAAATAAGACCACAATATTTTAGTGCCATTTATTGCATAGACACCCCATTTGAGAATTTTAGTATGACATCCTTTTTAACAAATTTTTTAAAAATTTTCATTAACTTTACGTTTTACTATTTTAAGCACTATAATAATATATAATAATAATAATATAATAAGCAATATAATATTTTTTTTCAGTGCTTACCGAAGTGCTTACTGTTTATTTCTGTTTAGATGTCAAAAATATTGCAAAATTTTTTTGTATTTTATTACTATTATTACTAGCGGTCGACCCGCGTCTCGTAGCCCGCGATATCCAAAAAATGTCAAATAAAAAGTAGCATATGCGTCAGTGTAACCTGGCACCCTATCTTATTAGTAGGATATTGTTTGTGAATCATTTACAAAATTGATGGTTGATTAAGGGTTAGCTAGAAATCATTTGCGTGGCATTTTTAAATTGATAAGACAGGATAATGTTTTAAAGTTTAACTGTGCAAAAATTTAGTACAAATTGGATGAACGGTTTTGTAAATAACTTTTTATACGACTGTCTTGGAAAAGGGGGTTTTGCGCACGTAGAACACGATCTGAAAACGGCATTTTGCGCACGCCGTGTTCAAAATATTTTGCACACGCTTACGTCATTTTTGCGCACGCTTACGTCATTTTTGCACACGGGTCTCTCGTCATTGTGATTTTTGTTGTTGTCACCCAACAATATAAGTTGGCCGAGTTCTATAGCAACCGTCACGGCTCCTTTGTTTTGTTGATTAAATACTTCAAATAGAATTATAAATTTTATTAATAAAAACGAGTTAAATTGAAATTTGATTTTTCTGGTATCTATATATTTGCAGTCGTATAAAAAGTATCGTAAAAGACTCGTTTGAAAACCTCTTTGCACACTCCCTCGCCTTCGGCTCGGACCACCGAACTGTCTCGATTGTGTGCAAAGAGTCGTTTTCAAACCTTGTTGTTTAAATAACTATATTGAAACGTTTTTTATTCAAATTCTCCCTTAACTATTTTTTTATACGACTTTTTTGAAAAAGGGGGTTTTGCGCACGGAGAACACGATCTGAAAACTGCATTTTGTGCACGCTTACTTCATTTTTGCACACTGGTCATTGTGATTTTTGTCGTTGTCACCCAATAATATAAGTTTGCTGAGTTCCATAACAACGTCACGGCTTCTTTGTTTTGTTGATTATATACTTCAAATAGAATATTATACAATTTATTAATAAAAACGAGTTATAAAAAGTATGGTAGAAAAGTCGTTGCACACTCCCTCGACTTGTGGACCTCGCCTTAATTCGGTTCGATCCACCAAACTGTCTCGATCGTGTGCAAAGAGTCGTTTCCAAATCTAGTTATTTAAATAACTATTGCTGTTCAAATTCTACAAAATTTATTTATTTTATTTTTATGGACGCGGTAACTGACCTTTCTCATTCACCATTTTTTTAAAACCGGCATAGACAATTCATAAGAAAGTTAGAATAGACTGTTGATCCTATTTTAAACCAAACTCTTAAATATTTTTGTTTGTCCAGTTTTTAAAATAAAAATCCTGCCAAATATTTTGTACACATCCTGCAGGATTGGTTCATCGTTTGTGCCACAAACTGTAATAAATAAATAGTTAATAGTTAACATTTACTACGTTTATACGCGCCTAAACCCGCTTTTATATAATGACGGTTTTAAATAAAATCGCTTTCTACGTCCTTCATTAAATGACAGTTTAAAACGAAAACAGATAAAACAACTACGTCGACAATAGATTTTTCGAAAAAATAATTATTATTTCTTTAAGCTGAAAGCAATGCGCTAAAGCATTTTTAAAGAGTTTATACCGACTCTAAAATCGGTTTTAACGCGATAAACCCCTTGCTGAAATCGCTTTAAAATAAAATCGATTTAGTGCTTAAAGCGGTTTTCTTAGTGTTTATACAACAACATTTTTAAACCGACCTTATTTAGTTAGGTACCCAGGTAAACCAACCGCATAGTTTCTCTCTCTAAAACTGATAGAAAAAATCTGTACTTTATGAAATTTGACTTATAAAACCTGATAAAATATTATCAAATCTCGTAAAACATTTCTGAAAGATTTGAGAATTGTGTCCGTCGAGAGAAAGGCGAAAAACACTCAGTACCTTTATTTTTAAGAGTTGTCAGGAAATGCTCAAAATTTTCTACAGCACGTTTTTAAGATCTGCGATAACAGAGGTCCTTTTTTAAGATTGGGCATTACAGTTTTACAGGAGAGTTAATATATAGGTTCATATTTTCTCTTTAACTGCTCTATTACACAATAGATTGAAGAAATCCGCATTCAGTAGGAGTCTAATGTTTTTCTTTTATACAGGGTTCCTAAGGTTTTCCTTAGGGATAGGATTTCAATAAATCAAACAGAAATGGCATAGAAAGTTCTGCGCGCACAAAAGAAACAGGTATATTGAGCAATGGTGCCAGTTTGTTATTATCTCCGGACTGCTTTCATGAGAAATTGTCGCCACTCTTTCATTGTGAGCATAAATCATACTTGCAATAATAACCGTTGACAAGCTGTCTGCAAATTCCGCTAGATGGCGGCCACACCATGAGATGATCGAGGACAAAATTAGATGTTTTCAGGTCCAAACCACAGCTTTTTGTTGCTTAAAGGAGGCGGCAGGGTCCATTATTTACGATACTGAGCGATAAACTCGTGAGGTTGTTAACATTAGAAAGAAATATCTTCGCTTTTAATTAAATTTCTTTCCATTCTGTTCTACTAGTGACATCTATCCGGAAACGGCCAAATCATGCAGCTAGCAATAGCCGCCAAAGAAATCAATAAATGGCGCTGTTTTTCCTGCAGAGCTTTTTGCTTGCGATATTATTGATTTTAAATAAAGCTGGCCCTACACTACATTTGATATTTTCGAGGTGTTTTATGACATGATCTCGAAACATGTAGCGAACCAATTCTTCAAAACTAGCGGGAGGGTAAGAGCGAAAAATAAGGGGCTGCCAATATTTGTAACACCCAAAAAGGGGTGAAAAGATTTATTTTGCTCTGTTTCTTTACAAAAAACATTTTTTGACGAAAAACTTGAGCTCTGCCACTTTTTTTATTTTTTTCTTCAACTTTCTCGAAATTTTCGTCATACCATAGAAAAAAATTATTTCCCCCATGGTCATACTCTACTTTTATTCGAAAAAATTTAGAAACAGAGACGGGATCAGTTTTCCTAAAACGGGGGATCTTGGTTTCGAGTGAGAAGATAAAGGGCGCCGCAGGCAAAAATTTTTCAATTAAATTAGCCTAACGCAAAAATGTTAGAAAAACACAGCACGAAATAAAAATGGCGCCGCTTACAATTTTTTTCCAAAAATTACGTAATTTCGGGAACGAAAAGAAATAGGTCTAAAGAGTATAATTTTTAAGAAAAAAATATCAATTGTCTCGCCCTCCTCCACTGGGACTACAGGGGCCGTGCACAAATTACGTACGTAGGGGGGAGGGGGGTTTTCGACAGCGTTTGCATTTGTGTGAAACTAAGAAAATTTGGAATGAAAATAAGTGAAAAGTTTTTTTGTTGGGGGGGGGGATAGTGGTCTTGAAATCGTTACGTAATATTAGGGGAGTGGCGTGCCAAACCGTTACAAAACATTACATAGGGAGGGGGTCAAAAATTGGTAAAAATCACCGTTACGTAATTTGTGCACGGCCCCACATCTGACTGTTCCTCCTTTTTGATTTCGAATCAAAGTGCAAAACCCGGGTTGGACGTTCGAAGGCGTCAACCCGTCCTATTTGCTTGATAAAGTTTCTACGGAAATATCTCAGTCGATTTCTCCGGCCGTGTATGAACGCTTTAGGTTAAGCATTTGCATGTATCTCAGTCCCCAGCCCGTAAACAGTGCGTAAGGACAATGGTTACAAAATGAAAAGGCGAAAAATATTTTTTTTTCCGATATCTTTCATCAGTTTGGTATTAAAGTCGAGCAAAAACAATTTTTATTCCAGTCCTAAAGGTATGAAAATGGAAAACATTAGAAAACAATAACCTGGAATGGATTTACTACACGTACAGATGTAGTGACAACATCGCCCCATGCCCATCCTTTTCTGCCTAATGTGTTTCTCCGTTTGTCTGCGTCTTATACACGGCTTGGCCCCCTAAGGATTTGCTTAGGAACCCTGTATACCAACTGGTTTTACCTTTTTATTGTTGATTACAAAGACCACTAATAATCATTTCACAGTTAATTATAATTCATACCCTTGATTAGTCTTTGTTTTAGTATTAGTATTAGTTTTTGTATTATACTTTGACTGTTCATATACTCGTCGGGCTCTTCCCTTATATGCTGTATCATGAAGATCCTACAAACATGTAAATTGTTCTACAAGGTAGAATCAGTTCAAATCAAATATTTAAAATTTAAAAAAAAAACGAAAAATACAACGTTATGTTGTCAATTTCTGAAGCTTCCTGTCAAAGTTTCAACTTTTCTTACTTAGGAAAAAGAATAGTACTAGAAACTTATAGTGAGATTTACTAAGATCTAAAATAGTAACCCCCACAGGTCTAAATATTTACACCTGTAGGGGGTACTAAATTTTAAAACCAATTTTCAAAAAACACTTACCCATATAGAAAAGACACAAAGTCATTGATTATTTTGTATTTTTATTGCAAAATACCACTGAAAAACTGCTTTTTTTTCTCAAAATACACCATATTTTAGAAGAAAATGCCCTAAAACTAATTTTTTTTGACAGGTTTCAAAATGGCAAATGGTGAATATGTCACAAATTTGGCACATAATAGCTTCATTATTTGTGTTTGAGGTTATAAAGTTGGTGATTTGTTAGACCACCTCAGGGGGTGGTTTAAATTTATAGCCCCCAGAAAGGATTGTTTTGCATGTGGCATTTGGTAATAAGTTCGTTTATGATTTTTCTAATATTCCAAATTGTTCATTACCCAATAAAAAACCTCCAATTTTGTCCACAAAAACGCCATATTTTGAACCCGTTTTCAGCACAAAAAATATATTTATGAGGGCACTACGAGGCAAAATAAACAAGTGAAGGTCACTGATTATGCACGAAAAATATACCAAACAAAAAACATTGAGGTTATCTAAAAGCTCAGTCAAAAAAACTTTCCTCACTCAAAGCCCAATCATTTTAAAGCTGTAGCTTTCATCAGTAGAGGTTGGTGCAAGCCAAGGTGCAAGCAGAGGTAAAAGAACTGAACTCGCTGTTTGTGATTGAACGCAGCGCTAATATTTTTAAACTGACATTTCGACAGTGACGGAAATGTAAAAAAAACTTGCATTGAAGTTTTTTAATACATTTCATAAATGAAAACACCTTTGAAATAAATACAAAATTAGTCTACTCCCTATTTTATTATTACTCATCTAAATCGTTGTGTGACATCAAATATTAATTGGAAAAATTAATTAACAAGCGTAAGCTTTAATTAGAGTGACATATAACCTCAATTTTAACTTATTCTACAGAGTGTTTACTATATAAACCCCGCCTGGGTTTAAATTTTTTAATTCTCTTTTCTTCTAAATTGAAAATTTCCTCTTAGATCCAAAAAGATTGTGTTAAAATGATTATTCAATAAACAAATTTATTAAAATTATTCTTATAAATCAAACTACGTCCAAAACTCAAGGAGGGTTTGTTTAAAATGCTGAAAACCAAAAATTTCACTTAAACTTAGGAACGTTTTAAAATAGACTAAACCGTTTTAGTAAATCCCACTGTTAGTTACATATAAAAAGAGTGCTTATTATACGTACGTACGCGTAAGCCGATTTTATATAGTGTATTATGGGCCTTGCAACTCAGTAACCTTTTAGATAATTCAAATTGGCAAAAAATGTCACCGTCAGATTTTGTTTTTGTCATACGCTTATATTTAAAAATGCCCCAACTAAACGAATTCGAAAAAAAAAAACAAATTCGAAAAATTTTTGGCAAAATTAGACGGTGGTTGGTCGGTTCGAAGAGTAGCGGCCCATTATGGACGAAACAAGACTACAATTGTAAGAATAAGAAGAAAGTATCAAGAAGAAGGAACACTTTTTTGAAGACCAACTATTTGCGATGGCCTCAGTTCTACGCTTATGCTGCCAAGAAAATCTTACTTAGTGCGTAAAAGAGGCAAGCCAGGTTAATTTTTGCACTAAACTCTTCACTACAAGAAGAATTTTGTGGTCTTCACGGAACAAAAAATCTTTCAGTCCCAGAATGACAGCAAACAAATTTTGGTATATCGCCCGTCACGAATACGCTATCTCGAAAAATATATAGCTAGGGACGAAGACCGGGCTGGAAAATTTTCCATGATTGTTTGGACTTGGATATCGGCGAGAGGACATGGGGCTCTTTTTAGAATCCATGGAAGATTTACGGCTGAAGTTTATGTTGATATGATGAGAAATATTTATGCTTCCAGAAGCAACCATTCTTCATCTAGAAGGTTTTGTTTGTCAACAGGATGTCCTATCCATACCGCACGCATTTCTAAACAGTGGTTTCAGCAAAAGAACTTCAAGGTTTTGCCATGGCCGGCAAAAACTCCTGACGCCAATCCCATGGAAAATGTGTGGGCCTTATTATAAAAATTCCATGCACTTAATGCAGATTCCATGCCACGAAGACTGTCAAACATTATCGAAACTGACGGGGCAATGACTCGCTACTAAAGAAATGTTTTCTTGTTTTTTTTTTTAATTTACGTAGTGTTTTTTTAATAATTTTTTTTTGATTTTGAACATTTTTGGTCGTCTGCAAAGACTTAGATTACTCAAATCTACCGGTCCTGCATTGGTGCGCGCTGACTATGATTAAGTTATTGCTTTCCTTTCGCCAAACAGTTCCTTGTTCTTGATACTTTCTTCTTATTCGCACAATTGTGGTCTTGTTTCGTCCATATAAGTTTTTATAATACAATGATGACTAATTTAAAAAAATTGTTTTATTCATTAGTTTATTTATAGTCTTTTAGTAAAGTGTGGCCAGTCTCCTTATTTTTGTGTTTACAATGTCAAAAAGATCTAACCTGTAATTCGAAAACGTCAAAAGTCAGTTACAATAAGCAACGCAATTAGCAAAACTTATTCAACAGACCTGAGGCTAACTTCTGCTGTACGCATTTTATGTGGCGTACGTCTCACCAATAAACTCGCCCATTAACATTTAAAGTTGCACATAAAAAGGATGCTTAGTCGTATGTATCTCAGTGCGCATGAGCAGAACGGATACGCCATACAATAGCGACTACGCCTCACCTATCTTTACGACCACACATGCAGTATTCGCAAGCGTATCGGTCCTGAGCATGCGCACTGAGATACGATAACGACTAAGCACCCTTTTTATGTGCAAGTTTGAATGTTTATGTGTGAGACGTAACGCCGTATATGGCATTTTGAGTATGCGCACTGAGATACGACAAGGAATAAGCACTCTTTTTATATGTAACCTTAAGTGTCTAATACCTTAGACAAAGCAAAAACACTCTATGAACACTCCCATAAGGAACAATGGTTTTGACTTTCTTAGTACAGGAACTAATACTAGAATTAAAACAAAAATAGGAATTAGGACGAGTTAAAAGATGCCTAAAATTTTGAATTTGCTAATCATGATCGATTTACCTAAAAAAAGTAAAAACATAAACTAGTTACACGGATTTTTTAAACAAAACTCAAATTGCGCAACTTTACCAAAATTTAAACTTTATATTTTTTTGAATTTTTTATTTCATCGAATTTGGAATCCTCGTATATTCTTCTTTTATAATATCAGTGGGGCACCCAGAAAAATGTAGGAACTTGAACTAGTTTTAAGATTATACGAAAACCATATTAAAAAATATTAAGTAGACCTAGGTAGGTACTTAGGCTTAATTAAGGACATATTTGTATAGTCTTTGATATCTGTTTAGTCTATAAAAATACAAAACCAAATTTAGAGCCTGTATTTAGATATTATATTATATATATAAAAACCTACTTTAATAGAATTCGGCGTATCTAATCGAGTACTTCTTCGACAGATATGTCTTGATTATTGTAAATAAGAGCAGCCCAACCATTAAGAGTAGAGATTCTTTTTTTTCTGTTGGTTACCTTAGCTCAGGAAATATCAAGTGACGTTCAAAACGGGTCTATCACATGACCATACTTTTTGGAGTCGTAAACATCAAAATTGGCTAAACTTTGAATGGAAGGCAAATGTTGTAAAAGCTAAGATACGACTTGGGCCACTTTTTTGATTTTTTCTTGAATATTTGGACCCAACCCAACTAATTTATAAGCTTCAAGGTATATTTGCTATGTAAAATGGCCTGTTCATAAATATTATTTGCTTACCAAATTGCATAACTTCAAATAACGCAAATTAAATTACTTCTAAAAGTCACTTTCTATTTACATGTAAAATTGTATACTTTTTTCACAAAAACAATGGATAAAATTAATAAAGTTTAACAAATTTTGGTATCTTACAAGAAATTAAACTTAAAAAAAAAACTAACATCCCTGAATAAAGCTCTTAAATACAAACAGCACAATTATTCTTACCTAACAATATGAGACAAATTAAGTAAAAAAATATGATTTTTTTAAACACTGTAAAGTTACTTGATTTTTATTATGCAGAATTAACAGCCTCAGTTACAACATTATTTTTCACTTACTTTAAGTAAGTATTGTCCCACAAAGAAATATATATACTTTTGTCTTTTGTACATAAAATTGCAATTGGATGAAAAACAATGTGGTAATTACTTTAATTAAATAAAAAAATAAACTAGTAAATTATGGCTTTTATATGCTCATAAGCAGTATTCATTACACCCCAACTTATAAAAGCTCTAGTGCAGTTCATTGTTATACCATGATACAAATATCTGATTTTTGACCCTCTTTCATGGTACACTCGCATTAACACCATTACAGGATTTTCAAACTGCCCACCAATTTTGTCTTGTTGTGCTATTTTCACTACATTACACGGATAAAATAAACTAGAAAGAAATACACCAATCAACGCACCACACAAAAATTCATAAGATGTCTTTAGGAACTCATTCTCAAAACCTGGTAACTGGTTTTGCATAACCTCCTCTCTTATAATAAAAAATCCAACATTTGAAGGTCCATTTCTACAAAGAATGGTAGTCAAACCTCGGTAATATTCTGGTAGCCCAAAAGGTTTTAGAGCTTTAAATGCATGCAGTGTATTTCTAAAATCACCATGGTATTTGGCATTAGCTAGAAGTGTTTGTATCCTTTCAAATGGCATTAACATAGCTTCAGTGGTTCCCGAGGCCATTGCTCCTATTGCTTTGGCTATATATGGGTTAACTTTTAAATCAATCAATGGCCTCCTCACTTGTTCATAGACTCCAAACATAACAGACAGAGATAGTGTTTTTTGGCATAGTGGTGGTAAAATACCTCGGTATAAGTAAAATAGTCCTTCACTTCTAAGTTGATTGAAAGCACTTCTGGTTTTTATTCCATGTAACATCTAAAATAAATGTTATGCAAACTTATGTAAGAAATATGCAATATTTTGTAAGGTTTTCAAAGACAACAATGCCAAAAGCTAGCAAAAAAAATAAATATGAGAAATCTTGCAAGACCGACTTTAGGGTGCTACCAAAATTTTAAAATAAAAAATCCTAACTCTTTTTGGATAGGTTTGAAAACTGGGAGCAATGCATTTTTTTTTAAGTTGGAAATTCACAAGCTGTATTCTGTTTTTGCTCCAAAAGATTTAAAAATGCAAATGGTGCATTTTTAGTACTTTGATTATCTTGACTTTAAGCGTTTTTTAAGTAAAAATCCCTGACTTTTCCTGATTACCCTGACTATTTTATATAATCTGAGTTTTCCTGACTCCCCTGACTTTTCCTGACTGGTGAGCACCCTGGACTTGTTTTAATCAGGGCTGTAACTAAACTTATGACAGTTTACTATTTATATGGTTGGGTTGCGTTGCTTAGCACTTTTTAGTTTTGGGTTAGGCTAGGTGAGGTCAGATTTTAGTTAATATGACTTAGTTTAGTTGGTTTAGTTAGTTACTAGTACAAGATAGAGATGGTGTTATGTGACTGTTGTAACTTTAGCCATGGCATATACAATTCTTTATAGAGGCACCTACTAGGGTCCCTAGGACCCCAAATCCGCCTGCGCCGTTTTTTTTTAAAGAGCAATGTGTTGGTTGTAATGTGTTTTTTTGATTGTTTTGGCTTGAGTTGAAATAGGTTGGATTGGGCTGTGTTGGATTGGGTTGTTTTAGTGATTTTTTTTTTTAATGAAAAAAAAACAACCAGCGCAGACGGATTTGGGGTCCTAGGGACCCTAGTAGGTGCCCCCATAAAGAATTAAAAAATCAAAAATTATAAAAAATCAAAACTGGCAGAAAACCGTATACTGTATAATTACCCAAAAATTGATCTTGCTACATACCTGCCGGAAAATCAACTTATTTATAGGGTACGTCACTGAAACATTAATAAAAGCTGCTCCCCATCCACAAGCAAATTCTCTCCAGTTAATTTCGGAAACCAAAATGTTTCCAACTGCAGACATCCTCAAAATCGCAAATTTTTATTTTGAGGTTAGATTCTCTATTTTTCAAAACCATTTGATAATTTTTCTTCCATAAATAAATATAAGTTGACTATAATATGGTTATTTTAGCAGGTATTTTGTTGTTCATTTTTCTCTATTTTTTATCCATTTTTTTAAATGAAGATGTTTTTATTTTCTTTTTGGATTTGGTGACACTGACAATTCAAATCATTTGATATGAAGGTCGAGACAAATAATATTCCAGTTCGCCTACAAATTGTTCATCAAACGCCAGTAACAATCATAGGCCAGAATATTTTTAGGCGCCTATTCCTGAAATGGAAAACAAATTGCCTACGGAATTTCTGTCAACAACTTTGATTTAACTAGGTATAAGTTGCTATATTAAAGGCCCAAGTGTCGCAAAATGTGTAATAGGAACTTTTTGCACCTCTTATTTTGGCCCAATTTCCCTTTATCCCTTATTTAAAGCGGGCGCACTTGAAAAGAAATAACGATTTATTCCCTTACTAATCGATAAAGTTTGACGTTATCTGCGGGTGAATACCGTATCCCTTATAATTGATTTTTGAATGCAAATATGTTCTTGTATTCTTTTTAATTGTAAAGATAGGTGTCAATTTTTCTTTTATCATTTTCTTAGGTTAGAATTTCGTAAGAAATGTAAAACATTGACTTGGCAACTGTGATATAAGTGATTCCGATCTGTTTATTATACCACCCTTTTCTTTGTTGAGTTTTAGAGTTTTTAAAGATTATCATTAATTAAAATTCACGGTAAAAAACAAAAGAATAAGATATTTTATACGAAAAATATTATTGGACAAATTCTCATTGTAAATCTTAATAATAATAAATACCGTATAAAGTCGTCTATAAACCAATCAAAGGCGGCGTGCAAAAACAAAAAAGGGTGCCTTAAAAATAACGTGATGTTAGCTACGGCACAAGGTCACAACGCGTTAAACTATTATGGCCACTTGCACCAACCCAAACCTAGAGCACACCTGAATAGGTGCCCCTTAGTTCTAGGGAAACCCTAACCCGTCACCTAAACTGAAATGGCTTGCTTGGCAAATTTTAAACGTACCCCTGGCTAGGTGTGCAAAACATTCGGCAACATCTCAAATTCTGTCAAAAAAACGTCATTCCTTGGGTTCTCTGCCATTTCTACCTGCCTCCGTCGGCCAAATTTTTTTGCAAGTACTTAAACAGGTGAAAAATTGTTTTCCTAAAGATAAATGGCTGACATTGATTTTTCAGATTTTTCTAATTTATCGCAATGTAAAATGTTACAGAGAGGTTATGCATACTATGTAGTTACAATATGTTTGATATTCTTTCAGCGAGATGGTGCGGTATGGTAACAAAACCAATATCCTATTAACCCTGGATTTATAACTTTAAAATTAATACCCATTAAGCATTAAAAATTGAGTTAATGGGCCTTTACTGTTCGACGGTGATGCAACCCTGACCTTTTTTCTTTTGCTAAAGGAGAAAGAGACATATTTATAGTATAAGTGTATAATCTTGACCGTTAAGTTTATAAATCCACAGAGCTTACCGGTCATGAGGATACTCCAGCTGATTTTCAATCTGCTCCAAAATTAACATCACGGTTGGTTTCGTTAACCTAAACCTTTTGAAAAAAGTTAGGTTGTCCATATATCCTTAAAATGATTGGACCTGTTATAAACTTGAAGTGGAAAGCAATTCTCAATTATTTCTAAGAACTCCAAATCATCGTCCCACGCCTCCATATTCAAAAATTCAATTTTTACAACACAGCCACAAAAAAAGATTGTGGTTAGTTGAGTTTTGATGTTATATTATCAATAGGTAATGATAAGGTAGGAGCTAGGGACCCAAAATCGACTACCTAGATTTAGGGCTAACCTAACACGTTTAGGACCTTAACGCTTCAGCAAGTGAAAACTGACACTTACCTAAATTTAGGGGTTACCTAGGGCTAGGTGTATCCTAAAAACGTTGGCGCAAGTGGCCATTAGTCACTTAATACCATGTCAATGTGAAATGCTATGACAGTCATATGTGACGCGTGAGCGGGCACGCACGAAAAAGTCGTAGGGCCCGATCTGTGGAAAATTCTGGAGCGCCGATTGGTTGATACCTCTATGCCACTACAGTGCACGTAGTGCAGCGTTTTTGTGTGATAACCTTAACGGAGATTTTTCATAATAGGTGCAAAAGGTCCCTAATAATAACTTTTTTAGCATTTTCAATTATGCTGACGTCACATAGCGTTTTCGATTATTACTCGAAACTTGATAGTGCTCTCGGATCAATCCGAAAAAGATTTGCATGTTCGATTTGGCAACTGTCATTGCTCTCTGCCAGATTTGCGTGTTCGATTATTGATCGATGCTCCAAGCGGTATCGCTTGAACTTCATCCGATAAATTCTACAGAATTCAAATTGTGTTTTGTTTTGGTTTTGTTGGACAATGAGTATAAAAAGAAAAAATTATTGAAGTAGAATCACTACGATTACCCAGCTCATCAAAAAATTTGTATAAAGCCTTGTGCCCACCAATGCGTGCTCACCCTGCTTCAAAAAACGCACCATGTAATGGTTTTAAATGCAGAGTCATTCTAACCTTTAAAACAGACCAGAGAAAAATCGAACGTGTATTTGAACTAATCGTTGACAGAGCGCTCGTGAAGCTGAAGGCACTAAATACAAATTAAGATTAGTGACTTCTAACCTCACTTTTTTGCACCATTTTCGTTAATTAGATAAAAATTACAACATACAAAATACCAAACTAATGGTATTTTGTATCTGTCACTAGTAGCCTGTATTTAGTATTTTTAGTTTAACTTGCAGCATTGATTTAACGGCTTTGAAAGTCTGTCACTAGTATCTAGTAGCTTGTATTTTTAATTGTCTTCACCCTAATAGCTCGTGATCGGCTTTGGAGCGTCCTGCTAAAACTGATCTGATGCCATTGCTCTGAGCCCAGGCAATCTCCGAGCGATTTGCGAGGAGGATAAACGAAAACGCTAACAGATCAGTTTTAGGGCGCTCTGAAAGTGTATTCTTGAAAAGGGAGCGGCATAGATCTATGGCGAATGATCACATGGGACGTAAACGTTACATGGTCCGAAACCGGGAAACATCATCGAATCTAGTGACGCTTGCGCAATAGAGGTTTTTTTAAATCGGTTGCTTCCTAAACTACTTTTTTTTCGTGGGAGGTGATAGCTCAGACCTCATGCGATAGATCCCATCGCACGAGAGAAAGACCGGATCGTATGACTTTCAAGAATAAACGTCCAGGGTGACGATTCTGGGTTTCATAGGATGGGATCGTTCGCCTGAGAGAAGAAAAGTAGTTTCATCTAACAAACGCGCTTAAAAGCAGTGACGAGACGATCGAAGAATCACCAAACTATTATCGGCACGCGCAGAGCTGTCTCGAACAACGATTTTTGAGCGAAGCCGTTCTCTCGTTTAGACTCAGTAGTTGGGACTTGTAGGAAAGCTCGTGTGAAAAACGTCACTCGGGTGATCTTCGTATTATTTCAGAGCACACCCTGCAAGAGCTATAAAGAAAAAACTAAAAAATTGTGAAAAGTCAACGCTCCGTAGATCCCTGAATGCACTGAATTTTAAAACGCCCTGTATACCTGTATAATTCAGTTTTGACATGATCCGTGATGCCAAATTTTGATAGTGTCATTTTTTTTCTCAAAATTGTCTAAATAATATTTTTCTTATTAATTAAACTCAATTTTATAACTACAAGTTTAAAAGTTTGAAAGTTAAGGTACCTGGATCCACTGTGCGACGTCCTACTTTGAAAGACGGTCAAGTTTGTCGTAGCATGCGTATGAGCGAGTAAAATATCGATCGATCACGTGATGTTTTCGTCCAATAGCGTGCTCTGAAATCACCCGAGCGACTTTTTTCATACGAGCTTTCCTACAAGTTTCAACTACTGGGTCTAATCGAGAGAACGGCTTCGCTCAAAAATCGTTGTTCGAGGCATCTCTGCGCGTGTCCATAATAGTTTGGTGATTCTTCGATCGTCTCGTCACTGCTTTTAAGCGCGTTCATTGGTTGAAACAGTACCCTCTCCAGATAGGCCGATAAACTCATACCGATTTAGTGTCCTTTTATCCACATTCACCGCCATTTTCACTCAAAAGTGACAGATATTCCATTAGTTTTCTGTCAAAATGGCGGCGAAAGTGGATAAAAGGACACTAAAACGATAAGAGCTGATCGGCCTATGTGGAGAGGGTAATGGTTGAAACTACTTCTCTTCTCTCAGGCGAACGATCCCATACTACGAAACCCAAAATCCGATCGATATTTTACTCGCTAATGCGCATGCTACAGCAAACTTGACCGTCTTTCAGAGTAGGACGTCGCACAGTGGATCGATCGAGGTATAGGCAATTTTAGGCATTTACCTTAACGCCTTAACTTTCAATCTTTTCAACTTGTGAGTTTAATTAATAAGAAAAACATTATCTAGTCAATTTTGAGAAAAAAACTATGTCAATGTGTTTTAACATTCAGTGCAAAGATTTTAGGCACGAATTTTTCCATGAACATGTCCGCAAGCACTTTATTACTAATCTACAGAGCGTTGACTTTTCACAATTTTTCTAGTTTTTTTCTTTATAGCCCTTGCAGTTTTTGAGATATTTGCACCAAATTTGAAATATAGGCTACTGTTTAGGGCTTACGTAATCCAACTGACTGATCGTGAGAATCTATAGGGAGATATTTTTTCAGAGGTGAAGTTCTTCTTTTCCCCCTAAACTTTTAAGTGGTGCGCCGCTGATGGATTCTGAATTAATACATAAATTACATGTTCAGTTTAGAAACTATTTTGTCTTATGTAAGATTTTCATATTTTTGTGACTGTTATCGAGAAATTAAATTATTAAAATCATAATTTGTAGCTCGCTAGATTCAATTAGAATTTTTAACAACATGGGAGAGCACATAGGAATATTTAGTGCTTTTGGCCGTTTTTCTCAAAATATCGCAAAAAATCGCAGTCAAGTAAAATGTTTTATTGGTTTATGGTTTTTAAAGAATGCAAAAATAATAAAACAAAATTTTGCATATTATAGCATTTTTTTAAAAATCAATGTGAATTTTAAAATGTTTTTAAATATAAATAAGCATTTTTTTTGTACACACTTACACAACACCGAGCCAAACACCTACTAGATCGCCCTGCCTCCTTTTAAAAAAAAAACTGTCACCGCCTCTGCAATAGTGCGATAGGTAGTAAGATTTTTAACGATTTTAAATCAATCGTGGCTGGACGTCTTTAGCATTATATACTATTTCCAATTCTAAATTTTACCATGTTACAAAATTGGAAAAAAAATGGGGATAAGCCTCCGTCGACCAACCGGTATAATTTTCTTGTTGTAAAAAGAAAATTAATAAACATAAATGCCATGTTTAATCTAATGGAATTTATTATTCTCATCCAGAGTCGGCTTTAAAGGAAGAAGACTTTTTTTGTATTGCCTGGATACAAAAGCGAAGATCTGATGACTTGAACAAATTTCTACGGTCACCAAAACATCTAGCCCACTATGTGTATCAGCTCTTATACTATTAGTGCCGCCGCGCGCCGGTGCCGCACAGAGGTCATTATTATTAAAAAATATATCTTTTGGAAAGTTTAAACGTATACTGTTCAAATGATAAACCGGAAAATGATGTAGATTACAAAAGTAAAATAAATTATCCCTACACAGGGTGTTTGTTTAAATAAGCTACCAACGTAGAATCAAATTTATAAAAAATTATAGACAATAACAAAAGCGAGCAGTAATATTCTAGTTAAATACACGCTTTTAAATTATAAGAAAATTTTTAACAATAACCAAGGGCGCACCCGCGGGTGTGGGGTTGGCAGCACCCTTCGTGACCTACAAAATTTTGTCGATTTTGCAGGATTAACATATTATTTAAAACGTTTACATACTGTTAATTAATAGTGACTCGCATTAACTTAAAAAAAATCTAATTCATAACATAAAATTCTAATTCAACTGTTTTATACAGTGTGTTTCAACAAAAACTTAACAGACGTCTTTTGAGTATTTAGAGTCGGAAATTTAAAAAGAGGGAAACTTTTTCGCTATTTTAGAATTTTTAAATGCACCCCTTCGAGAGGTGAGTTTTACCACCAGAGTTTGAATAGGGAAAGTGGGTCAAGTGACACCTTGTTTTGGAAGTCTTTTAAAAACCTCTACAATCATATAAAAAAATTTAAAATTTAGCGATTATTTCTCCAGATAATTGCCCTCATATTTGCCATGGAAGGAAGAAGACATTGATTTTTGTACTTATTCGAGCAAAATCTAAAAAAAATAAAATAAAAATTACATTTTGCACAAAATGAATCTTATTAAGGCACTTTCCAACCCTCCCCAACCTACCACTTACAGAGTAGCTACCCTCATTGTAAATTTTTTAATTGAATTATGGGTCGTGTGTTCGAAAGGTCTTACGATTCTCTAAACAGAGTTGTTATTATTTATTTTTTGGTTTTAGTTAAAATTTCATGAAAAACCGTTTTTGATAGTGAATGTCTCAAACATGAAAAATTTTGTTTCAAATATTTTCGTTTTTTAAACACCTTCAAAAACGATTTTTCATGGAATTTCAAAAAACAACCCAAACCAAAAATAAAATAAACCACCATTTAGAGAATCAAAAGACCTTTCAAAAGAGGTGCCACATGACCCATAGTCCCATTTAAGATTTTAGAGTGGTGGTACCTACCCCCCTAAGGGGTAGGTACCACCACTCTAAAATCTAATCTAAATTGATTGCTAGCCATTTTTAATACTTTTAAAGACTTTTGTTCAATTACTGTCAGTGAAGTGACCCTTTAGCTTTTTTAAATGAGGTTTAACATGGAATATTTTTTTTGGTGTTGTTGGCGCTTCTTGGCAGCCAATTTTAGTATGGGTTTAAAAAAATAAAAACATCTTTTGAACATAAATGTGAATAAATCCTGCCATTGACACGTTACAAAAAAATGCAGTTTTGCAAAAGAAAAATTATGTTTACGGGACATTTACGACAAAATCGTTTTTCTAATATTCACGTGACATAAATATATTACGAA
This sequence comes from Oxystoma pomonae, assembly GCA_963921995.1. Taxonomy (NCBI): domain Eukaryota; kingdom Metazoa; phylum Arthropoda; class Insecta; order Coleoptera; family Brentidae; genus Oxystoma; species Oxystoma pomonae. Next base: position 69,158,163 of record OY998166.1, on the reverse strand, counting down.
CTTTTCATTTGTAAGTACTTACCCTAAACTGCATAAAACCACCAGCTGAGTTTTAAAAATCACTGCGTAATTTTGAAATATAATTTTTTGAAAAGTAGGGAATAATCGTCACCAAACCGATAAAGTTAACAACTAATAAAACAATGGACTTTGACGTTGCGCCAAAGTCACCTATGACAAGGTCAAAAAAAAACTATGGAATACAAAATCAATCGTAGGTTTTTTTTACTTTATTTTTTTGATTTATTAATTTCTAAATTAAAATGACCTCTGCGCCGGTTTTATCTGCACTTTGAACTATTGAACTATCTTGTTCTTTCATATATCACGCTCTTTGTCAAAACAGAAAACATGCTCTATGAAAGAAAAAGAAGACAATCTTTTCAATAGGTAATGAGTACGATGTGGAAACATACTATTTGATTGGTACGGCGGCGTCTTTGTCAGAAAACTTAGCAAGAGCGTTTGATTGTCTTAATCATGCCAGTCTCTTAGATAAACTTTACATTTATTAGATAGGTTAAGAACTTATCTGAAAGAACGTTTTTCAGCGTGTTGTGGTGCTTGGTCCTATTCTGTTTTCAGCTAGTGCCATTCTCCTTAAAATGTACATTTCTAAGGACATAAACCAGTTGCGGAGGTGGTGTGACGCCAATCTTCTCACTCTTAACTTTAGTAAGACCAATATCATGTGCTTTGGTGGTTCCTTGAGAGTCTAAACTTGAGAGTCTGTTAACAGCAAATTTCTTAGACTGACTATTGACAGCAAACTTAAATTTGGTACCCATATTAGGTGTTCACTTTGCTAGGACCGTTTACTTTGCGTTGATCGAATCCCATCTACGTTACGGAATTTCTTTTTGGGGGTCAACTAACAACCAACTTTTAGGGATTATTTTTAATCTTCAAAAACGTTCTACGTTATCTTTGTCGTGCTCACTTTAGGGACTCCTGTAAACCACTTTTTAGGTATAGGTATTTTAACTCTAACTTCCTTATACATTCTAAAGTCAGTTTCTTTAATCTTTATCCATCGTAATAATTTTCTGCGTCATGAAATTCGTTACAATACCAGATCACAGCGGAAGTTCAACCTAAGACTCTCGATTCCCAAATAAACACTTATTCATAGATCCATCCACTACAATGGAATGAATATGTTCCAAATAAAATTAGAATATCTTCTAACCAAAGATTATTTAGAAAAACAGTTAAAAAACTTTTGGTTGATAAAGCCTATTAGTCTGCAAGAATTTTTCGACGACAAATTTGAGTAGGTTAAATAATTAAATAATAAAATAACAGTTTTTATTTTGTTTTGTTTTTTTTTTGTGTGATTTTAACGTGAGATTTTTATTTTAATTGTTTGGTTTGTGATCCTTACTGTAACTTGGCTGTGATACTTATTGCAGGTATTGTGTGTGTCTTGATTGCCTTTGATATTTATTTTATTATTCGTGTCCAAAATGCTCTTGTTTGGTTTTTGTAGTTAATAACCTCTAAAATTTATTATTTATTCATGGTTGCTCATAGGGTAATTTTTAATTATAGCTTTATTTAACTTGACTATTATTTTTTGATATGTCTAACTGTAATACTTTGTCCACAAAATGTATATTTTTATGACAATAAAGCATATTTTTATTCTATCCTATTCTAAAAAAAAATAAAAAATGTTTTGCGCCAGCAAGCTCCTCTCAAAGTTTTTTAAGAATCAAAAGTGAGAAAAAAAACGCACTAATTTTTCCTTTACTCTTATATTAGTGTGTTAAATGACGCAATGGTATTTAACTTAATCCAATTGACAACTAAAGTTAATATTTTAGGGATTTTTATTCTGCCAACCTAGTAAACAGTTGGTGAGAATAATATCAATTCTTATACTATAGTAATAAAGAATTAGCTATTTTTTACCTAAACACCGACTTAACCGTAAGTTATTTACAACCAATTACACTTACGAGGAAGAAATATGATGTGACGGATCAGGCTCTTCATCTGATGTGCAGTCGGTTCTTTATTTTAATATTTGGCAGCTAAAATATTGATGCTGTAGGTATGCAATTTTTTATGACCCTTCTGTACCATACGAAAATCAGCAATACCCATAGAAACTCGATTGCCTATCATAAAAACTCGGCTAGACCTTTAAACATAAAATTCTGTCGCGATTTTCCTTTACTTTTTTTGCTGAACATCCTATTCCGCCTCAACTATTCCAAACACACCCTGCAACAGCTTCCCAGTGGAATTATGTGTATAATGTTCCTTGTCAACGACATAAGCAAAAGGCAATCTCATCACCCAATAAGCTGACTGAGTCAGTTTTGATGGACCATCGACGGTTGGAATGAATATCGGGGCCCCAGCAGCCGGTTGAACCTAAAACAATACCCGTTATTTCAGCAGCTCTAAGGGCATTGTGCAAAACACTATTCCCTCTACTAATTACCGTTTTTTAAAATGATTTGTTTTTACTTACCCTTGGACTCAATGTCACATGCACGGGCGCTTTGGGAGTAACCACGTGAATTCTCATCAATTGAGCGATTTTACTAGCTCTGCAGTTACATGGATAATACAGCGGCATGTCAGACTCTGCGATAACATGCCCGGTATCCTTAATTATACTGCCTGGGGTTGATTTTAGCATCCTGTCTGGAGCTGATAACATAAACCTAAAAAAAATGGAGAAAACTTTCTTAATATAAAAGTGATTTTGATAAACACATTGTGGTCCTCTAATCTGATCCAATATACACTATATTTACAGAATCTTATTAATTAGGTTTAAGAAGAAACTGACATTACCTCATTTGAAGGGCTTCCTAATAAAATTGCAGTTTTGCAGCATCACGTCACTGAATACCCAATGAGCATTATCAGAAACCTCTGGTGACAAAAATTTATATAATTATTATAAAGAGGGTTCCATTAATGCCCTAGGATATTTAGAGGTTTCCTACAGGAATTGAGTTTGTATATTTGTTTTATTAAAGGTTCTAAATTGACGGTACCCTAAGGTAACATAAAACTGGTGTTAACAATATTTCCACGGACATCTTTATAAAAATTAGTCATCTGTAACAAATGTTATATAAATTGGTGTTAACAATGTTTCCACCAACATATTTATAAAAATATAAATCATCAGTGACAAAAGTTATATAAATTGGTTTTTGAAATCTTTCTGTTAACCCATCTAAAAAACCGTAAGTAACTATCAATTAAAGATATATAGATTGGTTTTTAAAATGTTGCTATCAACTCACTTATAAAAACTTGGGAACTCACACACAATAGGTAATTATATAAATTGGTGCCTGTAATATTCTTATGAACTCATTCATAAACCTTTTTTGCTCATTCTTTCTATAATGTTTTTATTAATTTCTTTGTGTAGTGGTTATAATACCACTGTTTTTACAACAAAAAAACAATTTTAATTTATAACAAAACAAACAAGATTTTTTAGGTTAATTTTGTGACATCAAAAGGCTCGTTTTTGCGACTTTAAAAGGTGCGTTTTTGCGACATCAAAAGGCGCATTTTTGCGAGATACCATTCCATCATTATCTGGTTTTAATTACATCAATCTGAGAGAGATAAGAGATCCAAATCTTGAGATAGTTTTCTATGACAGATTTCGGGATCGAATGCATTCTACACCCGATTCCGACCATCACGTGGACCGACATGAACTTTTATAGTAACCGTGTTAAGTTCGCAAAAACGCACCGTGAAACGTCGAGCGCATACGCTGATACTGCTGGTGGGCGGCAAATGTGAACACCCCGGAAAATACTCGCCTGTACACCCTTCGACCCCGCAATCTAACTATCTTCTTGAGATAGTTACCTCTGACAGTTATGCGGGGTTGAAGAGTGTGCAGGCGGGTATTTTTCCTGGTATGTGTAGTATGCTGAATCTCTCTCAGACGAATACATTTAGGAAAAGAGAACAATGGTAACTATGTTAAGCTCGCAGAAACGGACCTTCAGTGTTCAACACTGCGACATCTGCAGCCTTTTGTTCCAACTAGTATCATGTTTTAAAACGTTGATAAAATAGTGTTGAAAGAGGTAAACAGTGATATAATTGTATTGTTTTTTTTATAGAATTGTCGTAAATTTTCGCCATTTTGGATTCCAACAATAGGTTTTTGACCAAAATAAAAACGTTATTTATGGGGTTTCAACATGTGTTTTAATCGAAATATGGCTTGTTTAGGGTTAAAAACAAAATACAAAATTCAATATTTCTCCCAGAAAGCCAAAAACATATGTGAAAAAAAAGTATTATTTAAATGAATATTTTTTTCCCCGTTTTCTCAAATATTTTTGGAGCCCATGAAAATTTTGTGAGTGTATTCGAAAACTATACAGTACACACGGGACCGCAGCTGATTATCAGAGTAGGATGACTGGGAAACAGCTTTTATTTAACCTATGGTATATATATATTCATATTCCTGCTTCAACTTATCTCACTTCCATTTTAATTTATTTTAGAAGATTGATAAACACCATTTTATAAATTTTTTATTTTAAAAAGAAAAATAATAATACATAACACGCAAAGGGAAGAAAGATGGAAAATTTATATTTCTAAATCGATAAAAACCTTTAATTTGTTATGTAGTGTTGTTAAAACAGTTGTAAAACCGTTTTATAATAATATCTAGACTTGAGGGTTCATAAGGAATTTTAATAACATCTATATGTTGTTTTTCTATCCATTACTATGTACCATAAATTTTTATAACCTGGTGTTGGTCAGTTGTTTTTCAAATCTTTTTTACTCATTTAAGAGATATATTAGAGTTATAAAATTATCACCAACACTAAATAATATAACTTTTGGTTATTTTATAAAGGTTTTATATTATTTGCTGTAACTTCTATATAGACAAAAATGCTCATTGGGTATGATCATTGATCCTCAATTAATTTATAGCCTTTTACCTTAATTACGTCTTTTTGTCGTATTAATACTAGCAGGGGTGGTGTGGGTATTTTTGTGAGAACCGAGATCGAATTCAGGCCTGTTGATACAACCAGATACACTATCGAGTGGCATGCTGAGTTCGCCGTTGTCAAGGTTAAATTCCAAAAATTGCTGGTAATATGTGCCTATCGATCCTGTCTTAGTGATAACTTACAGTTATTTCTTGACAATTTCATAAAGGTGGTCCACGTTTGACATCCGTATGTTAGAGTTGGTATTATAACTGTGTTGTAGACACGAAGCTTGATCTCCGCATTGATGTCGTGATTATTGAACACTCTCTCCGAAAGCCGTCCGAACGCTGCGCTAGCACATTTTAGGCGATGCTGTGTTTCTGCGTCAATAGTTGCATTTGATGATAGGTGGCTCCCAAGGTATGGGTAATGTACCATGTTCTGCAGAGGATGGCCATTTATGGAAATGTTTGGAGCTTGGGGATTCGTACCTGGTTCTGGTTGATGAAGAATTTGCGTTTTGGCAAGATTGACCTCTAGGCCAATGCTTTTGTAGGCTCGGTTAAATGCGTTGATTACCAGCTGTAGACCTTCCTCTGTATCGGCCATTACGACGTTGTCATCGGCGTACTGCAGTTCGATTACCGAGGTTGTCGAGACCTTAGTTTCTGCTCGCAGTCTGCCTAGGTTAAGTAGGCCACCGTCGAATCAATTCCTTCGTCAACAAGGTGAAGCATGGCACCTAAAAATATAGAGAATAGGGTGGGCGCTATAACACAATAACGTCTGTCGTAATCTGGAATGACTCTCCTGGTCCATCGTTGCTCAGGACTGTTGCATTCATATTGTCGTGTAGTAGTGTAAGAATTTAAATATATTTTTGAGGGCATCCAGCTTTTGCCAGTATTTTCCAAAGAGCTTCTCTGTTGACCGAATCAAATGCTTTGACTAGGTCTATGAAGGCCATGAAGAGAGAGCGATTTTGTTCTCTAGATTGCATTTGTCTGGCACTGAAGATCATGTCAGCTGTGCCTCGATTGGGCCTAAATCCACACTGTGTCTCTGGCACATTTTGTGCAGCAATCGGAATTAATCGGTTTGATAGTATCCGTGTAAGTATCTTTCCAGCAACAGAAAGTAGAGATATACCTCTGTAGTTTCCACATTGGGCCTTATCACCTTTTTTGAAAATGGTAACTATAGAGGCGTCTCTGAGTTCGGCAGGAATGGTCTCAGTGGTTCATATTTTACTTATTAGAATGTGCATTTGGGAATTAAGTGCGGGACCCCCTTGTTTGTAGACCTCAGCAGCGATACCATATGTGCCTGCTGACTTGTTATTCTTTAGCTGTGTCATTGCCTTTTCGACCTCCTCTAATCTCGGAATCTCACTTAGGTGTTGTTGTGTAGTTTTCTCCGGAATTTTGTCGAAGATGTCATTATCGACCTGAGACTCTCTGTTGAGTAGTTCTTGGAAGTGTTCTTTCCATCGTGAATTGATAGAGGATCTGTCTTTAAGCAGCCTTGTTCGATCTTTGGATCGTAGGGGATTGATACCTTGTGTAGTGGGACCATATATCATCTTAGTAGCTTGAAAGAAGGCTCTGGTGTTCTTGGACTCAGCTAGATGTTGCATTTCATGTGATTTTGTTGTCCACCATTGGTTTTTTAATCTACGTGTTTGCCTTTGTACTTCTGCTTTGGCTTCTTGATATTGCCTTTTCTTTTCGTCCTCTTCCTCTCAATAAGGTCTTGAATTCCTTTGTCGTGCTCATCAAACCAGTCTTGATGTTTTCTTTGTGTGTAGCCGACCGTTTCTTCAGAGGTAGCTGTTATTGCTGTCTTCAACATTCTCCAGTGATCGTTAATATTCTCCGAGTATTCTAAAGTACCCAACTTTTGATTCAGAGAAACTTGGAATTTTGTTCTGGTTTGATCATCTTTAAGGCGTTCTACATTGAATCTTCTTCTGATTTGCTTTTTTTGACGGCTACTTCTTGGTGGAATGTGCCAGTTCATTTTGGCTCGTATCAGGCGATGGTCTGTCCAGCAGTCGTCTGCACTCGTTATTGCTCTTGTAATGTTTACGTCTTTTTGATCTCTGGAACGTACAATAATGTAATCAATTAGATGCTAGTGTTTTGACCTTGGGTGTTGCCAGGAGGTCTTGAATTTGTCTTTTTGTCGGAAAATTGTATTTGAGATTGTGAGGTCATATTCCGAACATAAGGTTAATAGGCGCAGTCCGTTTCAGTTCATATTTCCAACACCTTCCTTGCCAATGACGCCCTTCCATAGGTTTGAATTCGTACCAACTCGAGCATTGAAATCACCTAGGATGATATTTTTATCAGATTTAGGTACAGATATTACGGCTTCACTAAGTTGAGAATAAAATTCATCTTTTTGGTTTTCATCAGCTGCAAGAGTTGGAGCGTAGGCGCTGATTATAGTAGCGTGTTGGTGGTTGCTAAGGTTTAGGCGCAATGTCATCAATCTTTCGCTTATTCTGGATGGAAATTCGGTTAGGTGGTCCACAATCTCATTTTTTATAGCCAAACCCACTCCCTGAATACGTGGATCATCTTCTTCTTTTCCTTTCCAGAAAAATGTGTAGCCTCCTCCGTGTTCTTTAAGTTGGCCTTCGCCTGCTCTTCTAGTTTCACTTAGTTCACGTGCCACTATTGCCGTTCTTCTTTGTGGTCTTGTGGTTGTGTCTGTATCCATAAGTGTACGGATATTCCATGTGGCAAAGTTCATTGGATTTCTTTTCCTTTTGTTTTGATCGCATGTGGTGTACCCTCTGGACGCGGTTGTCCAGTCGGGCAGTTGTTGGCTGGCTATGTTTAGGGCACCTTTTATAGTCCCTTCCCTTTCAGGGTGAGCAGAGTGGGTCCTAAATAGGGCTGCTCAGTCACGGATGCAGCACACGAGTTGCTCTACAGCCAATCCTTGAGGAGCAAAACGGCGATCACACTTCCGCCACTGTCCTGCTCCCGTCGCAACTTGCCGATCGCCGAAAGACTTTAGTGTGCTTGGACTTCATGGTCTTATGTGTCCTAGAAAGTATAGGATCTCAGAGTAGAGAATGCCTGTGCGAGACTTTTAGTAACGTGGACATGCTGATGCACAGTCAGCAAGCCCACGGTCCCTAATAACGAGTGACGACCCAATGGCGTAAGGAATACGACGATTGGGTCCCTCGAGATTAGGCCAGCTGATTGCACGATTGAGCACTAGACTTGAATCGTGGGCGGGGGGTCGCTACATCCCACCGCCTACAGGCAGTATGGTTCGCCCAACTTCCCATAGCGGACAGATTCATGCCCCAGTGGCCTGATCTGTCGGGCCTGACATACAACTGATCTTAAAATAATGCGTAACCAACTATAAAAACTATCAGGAATGTTAAAGGGAATCCAGTGTCCTCTCAAATGTTTACCATTATGAACACTCATTACAAGGAAATAATAAAATATAACAAAAAAAGGGCATACAGTGAGTACATAACTTCTTCGGATAATAAGTCAAGAGATATCTGGAAATTTGTAATCAGTGAAAGAAATGCAAATAATCACCAAAAGAAAGAGTCGCCACATTATCGCATCACTAAATGTCGATCTTGCTGAACAACAAACTCTTATACAAAGTATACCATTCTCTGAACAAGTATTTCCACTATCTCTGAAGCAGAAGTCTTTCAAACTATAAATTCACTTAAAAAGTCATCGTGTACTGATTACTACCATATTAGTAGAAACTTGTTACAAAGCATCTCTAAAAATATAATCACGCCGTTAACGCACCTGTATAAAGAAGCAATAAAGACTGGAATTTCTCCAGAAAATTTTAAAATATCTAGAGTACTTCCAATTTTTAAAAAGGGGGACGCGAATGATGCTGGCAACTATATCTATACTGCCTATTTTTGGAAAGATTTTTGAAATTTTATTTAAAAAGAGACTGGTTGAAGGCAACGGGTTAATAAGTTCGAGCCAATTTGGCTTTAGACATGGAAGATCAACAATACGTCAGGAGGTGATTAACATAATCGAGGGTATTGAATCTGGAAACTTGGTAGATTTAATATTGTGTGATTTGAGTAAAGCGGGATATACATTTTAAATTGGTTGAATCTTACCTAAGCTACAGAAAGCAGTGCGTTAGTTACCAGAACGAGGTTTCTTCTGTTGGTCAGTTAAGTCATGGTGTACCGCAAGGTTCGGTATTGGGTCCCCTGTTATTCGTCATTTACATAAACGATCTTAACTTAGCTATTTCTCCATTCAAGTGTGTCATATATTGTGACGACACAAACGGAACCGGTTTAGAAATAACTTCCTGCAACTACAATTGGATAAAACTCAAAGGCTAACTATCTCAAGCAATAAAACTGTAACAAACGGTGGAACGGTAAATTTGTTGGGTGTAATTGTTGATGACCGTCTAAACTGGTCCGCACATATTAAAAAGCTAAAGGGAAAACTTAGTTCTGGACTATTTTACATGAGCAGACTGAGGGAAACTATTGATAAGAAATATCTGATCCTCTTTCACTCTCACATTAGTTATGAGGCAGTTTTATGGGATAATTCAACTTCGATACATTACTAAAACTTCAAAAGTAAGCTATACGAATAATTGCAAAAATCGGTGATCGAGATCATTGTCATCCTTGGTTTAGAAAATTGGTATTATGCCCTTACCGTGTGTCTGGTAGTATCAACAACTTGTGGAACTATCACAGCAGACATGACGATCACCTACTTAAACCACAATTAAAACTTATACAGCGGGATTTACCAAGATCTAAAATAGTACCCCTCACAGATCTAAATATTAACACCTGTGGGGGGTACTAAATTTTAAAACCAAATTTAAAAAAAAAACACTTACCCATACAGAAAAAACACAAAGTTATTCATTATTTTGTATTATTATTACAAAATACCATTGAAAAACAGCTTTTTTTCTAAAAATATATCATATTTTAGGAGAAAATGGCCTAAGACTAATTTTTTTTGACAGGCTTCAAAATGGCATATGGTGAATACGCCAAAAATTTGGCACATAATAGGTTCATCATCTGTGTTTGAGATTATAAAGTTGGTGAGTTTTTAGACCACCTCTGGGGGGTGGTTTAAATTTATAGCCTCCATTGTTTTGTGGCAATTGGTAATAAGTTCGTTTAAAATTTCCCTAGTTAACCGTTTTTACAAGAAGTAATTTACCTTATTTAATGTCCTAAGTTGTTTATTAATCAATAAAACACCGCCAATTTTGTTCAGAAAAACGCCATATTTTTAACCCGTTTTCAGCACAAAAAATATATTTATGAGAGCACTACGAGGCAACATAGTTACCATTGTTCTCTTTTATTCGTCTGAGAGAGATCCAGCATACTACCCATACCAGGAAAAATACCCGCCTGCACACCCTTCAACCCCGCATAACTGTCAGAGGTAACTATCTCACGGAGATAGTTAGATTGTGGAGTCGAAGGGTGTACAGGCGGGTATGGTGGTATGCTGGATCTCTCTCAGACGAATGCATTTAGAAAAAGCGGACCTTGAGGCTGCGTTCCGTCGCGTCGTAAGGTGACGTGTTCACAATTGCCGCCGACCAGCCGTGCGCACTGTATGCACTCGAAGTTTCACGGTGCCTTTTTGCGAACTTAACACGGTTATTATATTGTTTTCTTTTTCTAAAACCCGGTTCCCATCTATGGGTTTCTTAAACGCGGGCCCCCCGAATCAAAACACGCATCACGTAGTCTAAGCGGGATTTGCCTATACAAGTTCATGTCGGTCCACGTGATGAGTTTTTTAAGTCAGGATAGCCGCGCATGGGAAACGCTGGTCGGAATCGGATGTAAAATGAATTCGATCCCTGTCATCGAAAACTATCTCAATAAGATTTGGATCTCTTATCTCCCTCAGATTGATGTAATTAAAACCAGATAATGATGGTATGGTATCTCGCAAAAACGCGCCTTTTGTTGTCGCAAAAACGCGCCTTTTGATGTAAAAAATTAACCTTACTACTGTGGGTATACGAAAAATTCTTGTTTGTTTTGTTATTATAATTGCCAAAATAAAGTAAAATTGTTTTTTTGTTGTAAAAACAGTGGTATTATAACCACCATATAAAGAAATTAATAAAAACATTATAGAAAGAAACCTTATGGCAAAAAAGGTTTATGAATGAGTTCATAAGAATATTACAGGCACCAATTTATATAATTATTGTGTGTGAGTTCCCAAGTTTTTATAAGTGTCTCTCGAAATATTTTCAATCTTATATAAATTTGTTGTTGTTTACTTAAGTTTTTATAAGTGGGTTGATAGCAAAATTTTAAAAACCAATCTATTTATCTTTAATTGATAGTTACTTACAGTTTTATAGATGCGTTAAACAGAAAGATTTCAACCCAATGAGCATTTTTGTCTATATAAAAGTTACAGCAAATAATAAAAAACCTTCATAAAATAACCAAAAGTTATATTATTTAGTGTTGGTGATAATTTTATAACTCTAATATATCTCTTAAATGAGTAAAAAAGACTTGAAAAACAACTGTTCAACACCAGCTTATAAAAATTTATGGTACATAGTAATGTATAGAAAAACAACATATAGATTTTATAAAACTTCCTTATGAGCCCTCAAGTATAGAGATTATTATAAAAAGGTTTTACAACTGTTCTAACAACACTACATAACAAATTAAAGGTTTTTATGGATTTAGAAATATAGATTTTCCATCTTTCTTCCCTTTGCTGGTTATGTATTATTCTTTTTCTTTTTACAATAAAAAATTTATAAAATGGTGTTTAGCAATCTTCTAAAATAAATAAAAATGAAAGTGAGATAACCTGAAGGAGGAATATGAATATTTATATACTATAGTCAAATAAAAGCAGTTTTTCAAGTCATCCTACTCTGAAAATCAGCTGCGGTCCCGTGTTGTCTGTATAGTTTTCGAATAAACTCACGTAAATTTCATGGGCTCCAAAAATACTTGAGAAAACGTGAAAAAAAATATTCATTTACCTATCAGTTTTTTTTTCATACGCGTTTTTTTCTTTCTGGGACAAATATTGAATTTCGTATGTTGTTCTTAACCCTAACAAGCAATATTTCGATTGAAACACATGTTGAAACCCCATAAATAACGTTTTTATTTAGGCCAAAAACCTATTTTTGTAATCCAAAATGGCGAAAATTTACAATTCTATAAAAAAAACAATACAACTATACCACTGTTTACCTCGTCAACACTATTTTATAACCCTTTTAAAAAATGATGCTACTTGGAACAAAGGGCTACAGATGGCGCAGTGTTGAACACTCATGGTCTGTTATAAAAAAATTTATAAAAATATAATTCATCAGTGACAAAAGTTATATAAATTGGTGTTTCCCAATGAGCATTTTCAGAAACTTCTGGTGACAGATATTTATATAATTATTATAAAGAGGGTTCCATTGATACCCTAGGGTATTTAGAAGTTTCCTACAAGAATTGAGTTTGTATATTTGTTTTATTAAAGGCTCTAAATTGATGGTACCCTAAAGTAACATAAAACTGGCGTTAACAATATTTCCACAGACATCTTTATAAAAATTAAAGTCATCGGTTCAAATGTTATATAAATTGGTGTTAACAATGTTTCCATCAACATATTTATAAAAATATAAGTCATCAGTGACAAAAGTTATATAAATTGGTGTTTGAAATCTTTCTGTCAACCCACCTATAAAACCGTAAGTAACTATCAATTAAAGATATATAATAGATTGGTTTTTAAAATGTTGCTATCAACCCACTTATAAAACTTAATTAACCAACAACAAATTTATATAAGATAAGATTGAAAATATTTCGAGAGACACTTATAAAAACTTGGAAACTCACACACAATAGTTATATAAATTGGTGTCTGTAATATTCTTATGAACTCATTCATAAACCTTTTTTGCCCATAAGGTTTTTTCTATAATGTTGTTATTAATTTCTTTATACAGTGATGATAATACAACTGTTTTTAGAACAAAAAAAAACAATTTTAATTTATTTTGGCAATTATAATAACAAAACAAACAACATTTTTTAAGGTTAATTTTGTGACATCAAAAGGCGCGTTTTTGCGAAATCAAAAGAAGCGTTTTTGCGACATCAAAAGGCGCGTTTTTGCGAGATACCATACCATTATTATCTTGTTTTAATTACATCAATCTGATCTTGAGATAGTTGCCGATGACAGATATCGGGATCGAATGCATTTTACACCCGATTCCCACCAGCGTTTCCGATGCGCAGTCACCCTGACTCAAAAAACTCATCACGTGGTCCGACATGAACTTGTATAGGCAAATCTCGCTTAGACCACGTGATACGTGTTTTGATTCGGGGGACCCACGAATGAGAAACGCATAGATGGGAACCGTGTTTTAGAAAAAGAGAACAATATAGTAACCGTGTTAAGGTCGCAAAAACGCACCGTGAAACGTCGAGCGCATACGCTGATACTGCTGGTCGGCGGCAAATGTGAACACCCCGGAAAATACTCGCCTGTACACCCTTCAACCCCGCAATCTAACTATATTCTTGAGATAGTTACCTCTGACAGTTATGCGGGCTTGAAGTGTGTGGAGGCGGGTATTTTTCGAGGAATGCATTTAGGAAAAGAGAACAATGGTAACTATGTTAAGCTCGCAGAAACGGACCATCAGTGTTCAACATTGCGCCATCTGCAGCCCTTTGTTCCAAGTAGCATCATTTTTTAAAAGGGTCATAAAATAGTGTTTGTCGATGTAAACAGTGGTATAGTTGTATTGTTTTTTTATAGAATTGTCGGAAATTTTCGCCATTTTGGATTACAAAAATAGGTTTTTGGCCTGAATAAAAACGTTATTTATGGGGTTTCAACATGTGTTTCAATCGAAATATTGCTTGGTAGGGTTAAGAACAACATACGAAATTCAATATTTGTCCCAGAAAGAAAACGCGTATGAAAAAAAAACTGATAGTTAAATGAATATTTTTTTTCACGTTTTCTTAAGTATTTTTGGAGCCCATGAAATTTACGTGAGTGTATTCGAAAACTATACAGTACACACGGGACCGCAGCTGATTTTCAGAGTAGGATGACTTGAAAAACAGCTTTTATTTGACTATAGTATATAAATATTCATATTCCTGCTTCAGCTTATCTCACTTTCATTTTTATTTATTTTAGAAGATTGCTAAACACCATTTTATAAATTTTTTTATTGTAAAAAGAAAAAGAATAATACATAACCAGCAAAGGGAAGAGAAAGATGGAAAATCTATATTTCTAAATCCATAAAAACCTTTAATTTGTTATGTAGTGTTGTCAGAACAGTTGTAAAACCTTTTTATAATAATCTCTATACTTGAGGGCTCATAAGGAAGTTTTATAAAATCTATATGTTGTTTTTCTATCCATTACTATGTACCATAAATTTTTATAAGCTGGTGTTGAACAGTTGTTTTTCAAGTCTTTTTTACTCATTTAAGAGATATATTAGAGTTATAAAATTATCACCAGCACTAAATAATATAACTTTTGGTTATTTTATGAAGGTTTTATATTATTTGCTGTAACTTTTATATAGACAAAAATGCTCATTGGGTTGAAACTATTTAGATGTGACGTCATCATTTAGAACCGAGAAAAAATTAGTAGTTCAAAACGCTGACGTAGTTTAGTGTAACCTCACTTTTTTTTCGTTTTTCTGTTTATTTTTTTGGTGTTTAAAATTAAAACGGATCAACTACTGGTTTATCTAACAAAACCTTCGACTGTACGACCCGTTTTAGTAGCATGGATGGCAAGCAATGGAAGCTACATGGATAGTGAAGTTTTTTTATTTACTGTTATTTTAAGCCCAGAAAATCATATAAGACCACAGGGATACCATGAAGAATGGCCAACAAGATATCTAGAATACGATTTTTCATACATTTTCACGCAAAAACAAAAAAAAATCGGTTAAAACAAGAATGTAGAATTTTGACGTATCTTCTACGCACGCGTCAGTTTTGAAACTAGAGTGGATTCCGTTTCAAAATATTTTTAACACGTTTCGATGTGACGTCACCGTTGCAACGCGAGAAAACAAATGTTTCAAACTTTTTAAAAACATTTTAAACAATTTCAACGCGAGAAAACGCCTTTGAACTTGAAGTAATAAAACAGGCTTTCAAAAAGATTTTTGCTTCTGTCCCGCTTTTACGAAATGCTTTTTTTGACTTAAAACATTTTAATATTGTCCTTTCGCTTTTGCTGTAGGCATCCGCTAGAACAATAAAGATTAAGAATGTTATCAAAAGTCTCCAACTTGGTGCCCACAATTAAATTCTAGTTAAAAATAAAGAAAAGGCTTCGTACCTTAAAAAAGATCATATAATTAATTTATACCTATGTCCAGAACTGCACTCGTACTCGATGCCAATAAACACTTTGACAGTTTGTGGCATGGCGGTCCCCGGTGGTCGACCCTTGCGCCCCCTAGAAGGATATTTACCGCCGCTGCTGGACGACTGAGACCAGGATTTTTGACTCGATTTGGCTTTGGAGCCGACCGATACGTCCCATGGCAGCAGGTAGTTGGTGGTGCTCAGGAAGCCCGGGTGGTGAGATTCCGTCAAGCCTGAAAATACCATCAAAATAATTTAAAGAAAAATAAATTTGAATTAAAAAGGCTAAATAAAGGGTCTAAAACCATGATGAACTTGTTTTAAACCTTCTTGTTCACGTTTTATTTCTTTTTTTTATTATCATAGTGAGTATCAAAAATTTTAATATGTTAGCATGATATCATTAATAAAGACTTGGCGAATGTGTGCGGATACTGCAATTTGGCAGGGACGTTCTACCACAGTGCATCGCACTTAACTTTTCCGATAGACAATTGTCCAGATTTTTGGATATCAAAAAACTTTCTCAGAGAAGTGATTTATATAGTGTAGGTACTGCAATGGTGATGGGTGCGTTTAACAAGGACTTTGACATTATCTATTACAACGGGCGTTTAGGCTGCGCTGTAGAGTCCCTTTTGTTTAAGACGGCTGCATCGAGATTCGTCGACTGGGGATGGTTTTAAACAATTGGTCCTCACATCATGGGGCGGTCAGCTCTTATATATGGCTCCACGTGATACACTCTGGTAACTGCATGAACTGCAGGCCAAACTATGTAAGGGTAGCCAGACATAGCGAGAAAATTAGTGTTGGGAAGTAGTAAAACTAAAAGTAATTTCTATATATAGAAACAAAAGGGGCTACAAATTACACATTTAAAGGCGTGACTCGGATTGTTTTAACGTTTTTAATGTTGTAATGAGAAAGGCAAAGGGAAACCACCTCGTTACTCTCCCCAGGAAATATCATTATCATGACTGGAAAAACAAAAGCCCAGGTCCTCAATCCACGAGGTCTTAAGTGACCAGAGGCTGCTAAGATTGCAACCTGGAACTTACAAAGCATATTTCAGGCTGAAAAAGCCCACAATGTCATCAAAGAAATGGAAAGATTAGACATAGAGATCTTTGGAGTTAGCAAGGTAATATGGCCGAGTACGGTGTTGGATAGCGTAACTCAGGTAAATGTCTACTTCGCAGGCAACGACGGCCAAAATCACCATAACGGCGTTGTAGCAATTTTAAATAAAGAAACCAAATGTTCTTAATTTTTTGTTCCTATGACAGATCGAGTCATATTCCCTCAGCTAAACCCTTCAACGTCCATATTATTTAAATATACCAACCAATAAATATTCAGATGATAACGTAGAGGTATTATACGAGCAAGTTCAAACTTTAACGCAAAACTTGGAAACGCCCCAAGAGAAGACATTGTTGGAAGGTACAGTCTTTGTATATCAAATGAAAGTGAAAGGTATTTTTTCGTGTGAAATACTTTGTTTAAACTTCAGAGAGTATCATTAGACGGTGATACGCTTTATATTAATTAAGTAACGATTTAGAAACTGTATTTAATCTGCAAAAACTTACCAGGGTCTGTTGTAGTTGTGGCCAAAATTTAAATTTACCCTAAAAAAATCGTCTCCAAGATAACGAAAATAGGCAAGGCAAAATCATATCGGATACCAAAGAAAAACTAAAAGAACGATAAATAAATACGATCCGAAAAGCCGCGATTTAATAATAATTGAAACTTTCCAATTTAGGATCCGTACAATGTAAAAGCTTACAGTTTTCTTCCAAACACGTGAAATTGGACCGTTTTCAAATTTTGTAACTTTAGTCCAAAAACAGAAAACGTCAAATGAAAAGTATTAATTTCTTTAATAAGATTTTTACCGAATGCCTTTCTCTTTCGATTGAGTTTGAAAAGTATCTGGGTTTCCCGAATCGATCGTGTCATTTAAAAGCCGAGCTTAAAGTTGTCACACACTATATAAAAGACATTTGCATTGCAGCTGAAGTAAAATATCTGGGAGTGACCGTCGATAAAACACTTACATGGAATGCGCATTTGGAGAAAGTAAACCAAAAGGCAGCACTATCTCTATGGATGATCAAACGTATCTGCGGAAAGTCTTGGGGCGTTAGCCACAAATAAATGTACTGATTGTATATCACGGTAGTTAGATCCATGATTACACACGGGGAATAGTTTAGTACACGAAGGGCAGACAAACGCTGGATCATGCTAAACTAACAAGCATCCAACGTCAAGCAAGTATGGTAATATGTAGTGCTATGAGCACCGCTCTATCAGCAGCGCTTGAATGCCTCCTAAACCTTACTCCTCTACACCTGGTGTTTGAGAAAGAGGTTATGAAGGCAACATACAGAATCATAGCCAACCAAAGGGTAAGTCAAGTAGTACCAAACCCTTTAATTCGGTTAATTGAAAGTCACTGCACTCTAGAGCTGCTACCGGATCTAAGGCCCGCAACAGCAAAAAGCTATACAATACTATTCTCCCAGATAGGGAGGACTGGTCGTCTTAACAGAATAAGTTTCTCAAGTTAAGATACTGCTGGTACACTGACGTATCCAAAATTGTCAGGATTATACTTAGTCGTGATAGATCATAACTAGCGAACAGATCAATAAAGATACTCTCCGACAGTCCCTTGGGGAATAAACACTGTGTCGCTGGTATGCATTCCGGGATATTTTGGGCATCGGGGAAATGAGACTGCCGACCAGCTGGCGCGCGAAGCTAACTCCGCAGTCTTCGTTGGCCCCAAACCAGCCCTTGGAATAGCATACAACACAATCAACACTGCTCTCTCAAGCTGGATGGAGAATAAGTTCCACCAATACTGAAGAGAATTGCCGGGACTGGCACATTCCAAAGAGTTTATTACAAAACCCTGCAGGAAGAGGGCCGGGAAACTCATTGAGCTCACCAGGCAGTAGATCCGAACAATGATTGATCTACATAGCGGACACTGCAGGCTTAAAGTACCATTACACAGAATGGGTCTAAGTGGGGACACCTACCAACGTATTTTCGGCAAAACACAGATCAACGGGCTGGATCTGAAAGATGCTTCACCAAAGCAAGGGGCTGAATATTCTGTAGCAATAAACAATGTCAAAAGTGAGCCACAATAGACCCGCTTGTGGTCGCAGTGGACAGTGCGAGACTGGCACACTCACAAATGAATCATAATCATATACAAGACTTTTCTCGAGATAGTTGCAAAGGCTGTAATTAAATGAAGCAAGCGCGGTTCTAGGGGGTAAAATTTTATAACATTTTTTGATCAAAAATCATACATTAACAGTTAGTATTTTAAAAAAACATAAAGAAACATAACAAATGACAGTTTTTCTTCTTCTTTAGATTTCCTGTACTATAGCAGATTGAATATTATCTTGTCAATTAATTCTTATTCTCTTTATAGTTGTTCTAAATAATTGATTTTTTGTCACACTCCAAACTAACCGTAGAATTACTTCGGCTTAAGCGCCTTTTGAGGTTTAATTTAATCAGATTATAAAACTGTTCCGTTGCATAAAATCTTTCTGTGATTATAATAGTGGTAATAGTGGTTCTTTGGGATGACGAAGAAGATGAAGAATTAGATTTTGCAAAGAATGAGATGATACCTTTTACAAAAGGTTTAGAATGTTCAAAAAAAAATCATGTTTTTTTCGCTAAGCGAATAATTCCCCTTTTTTTCGCAAATTCGTTGCAAAAAACTGAAAAAAGTGTTGGGTTGGTCTAGTGGTATAATAATTAGTATGTTTTCACATCGTATTCAATACGTACCGAAAATCAGGCATCTTGTTCACGCATATCACGGTGTTTGTCGGAACAGAGAACATGTGAAAACATACTAAATAAATAGTCAGGTTTTAGGTAACCAATTATAGTAGTTTTATTTGCCTTTTCCTCCATATAATCATAAATCATCAATAAAATTTGTTTTTTTTAAACAACCTCAAATTTTACGTGTTTTTTTTGACAGCTGACAGGTAATAATCATGATCACCACACAAAAAAACACAAAAAAATGCAGATAACTGCCACTTTGCCAATAATTTCCTTAATTTTTCAAAGTGGAACATATTCGGAACTTTTACAAACCGAGTAAATCTCAAGGGTCACCCTCAGTTCAAGCAGAACTTGAACAAGTGGAAGAAGTAAGGGGAAGTGGTGCACACGGGTATTAGAGTTAGATGACAAGATTTGCATGTGTAAAATATCAAAAAGATGGCGTTAATGATTACAAAAAACGAAGAGCGTAGGAAATTCCTTTTTGTATATAATTTTTTTGAATGCTTAAAGACTTTCCGAGTATCATCTTTCAGTCACACGTAAACCCCAAGAAGCGGGTTTGTAAATAGAGGTACAAACTTAAGTCATACTTTTTATGGGTCATCGTAATGTCCCAGCCGATCATAAAAATTTCGGCGGGTATTTTCAAGCATTTTAGGGGTAATTGTGAGAGCTACATCCCCGATTTTGGCCCTTAACTTGTCAAGAGTTAAGGGTCTCAAATCATTGGGCGGTAAATCGGGAGATCTCGCTGGCCAAAGGATGTTTTCATTTTTAGAAATAATTCATTAAAATTAAAATATTTGTCGAAGGTAATTTAAAACTACCCGTGAATTATGAGCAGGACGACCGTCCTGCTCAAATCATGTTGCTTCCAAGTTAATGTTGAGTTCCTGCAAGCTGGAATAACCTGTTGCTGAAGAAGTTTAAGATATTTTTGGAAGATTAAATTACCTTCGATAAAATAAGGCCCAATTATGAAATTTCCAATAATCCCACTCCAAACGTTGCACTTTTGAAGGTATTGTGTTCTCACAGTTGCTTTAATACCGAGTATTTTGAAGATTGAGAAAAACATTTTTTCGTCGCTAAACAAAATATTCGGCTATAGAAAATTACCCTGAACGTAAGCGCATACCATCTCATACCGTTGTTACACCCATATTTTTCAAAATTATGGCACTGGTTGAAGACCGTTTGAAGGACAGGAAGCGGTCGATTTGGAAATGAAGGCACGAATCGCCCAACTAAGCCGTGAAAACCCTCACCCTTTAAGTACTACTTAACCATAAAAATAATTACCGCAGCTAGGGACTCAAGATGTCACTTCTAGAGATAAAGGTCAGAGATAATAGGCTTAAGATTGTAGTTTGTAGCGCGTACCTTTCGTACGATAGCGAAGACCCTTCAGAGGAACTAGCGCGAGTAATTACGTTCGCAGAAAGTAATAAATTTCAGGTGATCGTGGGGTGTGACGCGAATTCGCATCACGTAGTGTGGGGTAGTAGTGATGTGAACCAACGTGGGGAGGCTCTATTTGAGTTTCTCACCACCACGGACCTAGAAATAGCAAACAAGGGATGTGAACCGACGTTTGTCATTGAGGACCGAGAGTAAGTCATTGATATAACATTGGTCTCACCAAGTATATATCAAGACATCGGCAACTGGAGAGTAACGCAGGAGATCGTCACGTCTGACCATCGTATGATCAGATTCGAGATGGACATCGGCGAGAAACACCAGGAACTCGTAAGGAACCCGCATAACACGGACTGGGGACGCTATCAAGCGATCCTGGACCAGAACAAAGGATCCCTGGGTGAAGACATCGTCACAAGAGAAGAACTAGAAGAGGCAGTCGGCAAACTAGAAAGGAAGATCATGTCCAGCTTGTCCCTAGGCGGGTACTGGTGGAGCGGCAGTCAGGAGAGCCCAAAATAGGGCGACGAAGCGTGGGGAGGAGGGCTCCTGGGAGGAGTACAGGGAAGTCAGAAGAGAATTCAAAAGAGAGGTAAGACGCTGCAAAAGGGAGAGCTGGATGATCTACTGCGGAGACAAATTCTATCCCAGACTTCCAGGCATTTTAAGATCCTAAGCAGCGACTCAAGGCAAACGTTAACTTCGTTAAAGAAGTCAGATGGAAGCTGGACCGCCTCAAGCGGGGAGTCATTGCAGCACCTCCTTGAGGTTCACTTTCCCGGAGAGGGAGGCGACCGCCAGACGCAACATCCAGCTGGACCACGGACAGGCCTACAACCTGATTGGGGACTAGCAGTCACCTGGGCCAGACGGTATATTCACGGCGCTGATGCAGAAAGGCCAGGAGATACTCCTTCCGTACATAAGGAGAGGCTTCAGATCTAGTATCGCGCTAGGATACGTGCTGACAGCATGGAGGTAGGCTGCCGTGGTCTTTATCCCAAAGGCAGGAAAGAAAGACTACACTGCAGCGAAATCCTTTAGACCCATAAGTTTAACATCGTTTATGATGAAGGCAATGGAAAAGATAGTGGACAGACACCTCCTAGGGTGAGTCCTTGCCAACAATCCTTTCCATAAGAACCAGCACGCCTACATAGAGGGCAGGTCGAACGACACAGCCTTACACGCAGTAGTGCACAAGGCAGAGAAAGCAATTCAATTCAAAATGTATGCCCTCGCGGTATTCTTTGACGTAGAGGAAGCTTTCGACAAGGCAAGGTCATAACATCCGCCCTTCAAAAGAAAGGAAGATACAAGCTAAACTAGGTGAATCCAAGGTACAGGTCGAGGTTACGGGGGGATGCCCACAAGGCAGCTGCCTGTCTCCACACCTATGGTGCCTAATTATGGATATCCTTCTGGAAAAGCTGACAGAGGAAGGATTCGACGCCCAAGCATATGCAGATGATGGAGTTGTGGAGGTGATAGGTCGCTTCCTAGACACCGTCTGCAGCAGAATGCAACGAGCTGTACGAATCATAGAAAACGGCCTCTCTTTTAATAGGCTGGCTGGGTGGTGTTCAGCAAATAAGTTACAGCTAAATATTGACAAATGTTGTTGTATTAGTTTTTTTCATAAAGCAAGTAGGTTTTAGATACTCTATTGATAGTAAAGCTTTAAAATATGTTTCATCGGTTAAGGACTTGGAAGTTATACTGGATGAGAAATTATCATTTGTGGAGCATATCAATTCCATCACAGTGAAGAGTTCAAAGATGCTGGGCTTTGTACTAAGGAATCGCAAATATTTTTCTGTTGAATCTACGAAACTAGTATACTGCTCCCTTGTTAGGTCCATCCTGGAATACTGTTCAGTAGTACGGTCCCCATACTTTCAAAATCATATTAATTCGATTGAAAAAGTTCAGCACAGATTTTTTAGACACTGTGCTTTTAGGAACGACAATAGATTACTAGACCATAATTATGCTGAAATCGAAAAGCAAATGTCATTAGATTCTCTTAGTACTCGAAGAGATATGTTTGGGGCCATATTTATATTTAAGCTGCGGAATGGGCAGATTGACTGTGCCGATCTTTTGAGTCAGGTGGGTCTTAGCATTCCTTATCAGGGTCTTCGTCATCAAGTAACCTTTCAAATACCATTTCATAGAACAACATATGGGGTTATAAGTCCTATAAATAGATATCTGGGCTTTTTGAATAACTTTAAATTTGATATTTTTAATATGTCTCTAGGACAGTTCAAATATTCCTTAAGTCTGTGACTTCAGGTGTCATGTGTGGTTTTTTTTTTGTATTATTTTTATTTTTGTAATATTTTTATTTTTATTGTTTGTAGTGTTAGCTATAGAAAAATTTATTTCTTGTAATACTAGGTGTTATGTAGTTTGATTTATTAGATTTGAATCTGTCTACATCAGTGCTTTTTATACCTAACCTTCTTATTATATTATTGTATTGTAACATTTAATGAGGGTTTCCCGTTAGAAATAAATAAAATAAATCCAGGAAAGACAGACATGATCCTGTTCACACAAAAAGAGAAAAATGGAGGGATTCAGAACACCCAGGGAAACCCCTGACTTTGGTCTCAGAGCTAAAGTACTTGGTCACACTGGACAAGGGGTTCACCTGGACGCCGCATGTTGCCAAAATTACCGAAAAAGTCCAGGCAACAATGTGGCAATTGCGTCGGGTGGTAGGTCGGACCTGGGGTATTATAACCAGAAAGCTCCACTGGATGTACACGGCAATACTAAGACCTAGGATCCAATATGGATCCATCTTCTGGTGGACGGCAGTGGAGAGGACCACCATATCCCAAAAGCTCAGAAGCCTGCAAGGGCTAATGTGCAGGGGAATAACCGGCGCCATGAGGACGACACCAATCCAAGCCTTCGACACCATTCTGGGACTGCCTCCGCGTCTGAGAGACTCTGGTCAGTGGAGAAGAAGAGGGAAAGCCGTTGGACACCTATGGGTCACCTAAATGGCCACCAGGGAGATGCCACTTGCGTCATTTGAGATCAACGCAACCCGAATTCCCTGGAGATTCAATAAGAGGTACAAAGTCGAAATTCCCGATAGGGAATTCTGGCAGAGGAAGAACCTCCACCAACAGTTCGAGAGGAACGCTGCGATATGCTACACCGATGGCTCCAAGCTATCGGAGAGGCAGAAAACAAGGGCGGGGGTCTACGTGCAAGACCGAGAAGTTCGGATGAGCTATCCGCTCGGAGAGCAAGCTACGGTCTTCCAAGCCGAGGTATACGCCATTATAATGGCGGCAACACTAGAAGAGGTTCGCAATGGTTCGGAGGAGCATGTGTACATATGCTCCGACAGCCAAGCGGCCCTAAAGGTACTCAGTGCACCAAAAATTGCCAATACTCTGGTGGAAGTGCGTAGAAGCACTGGAAGCCTTGAATCAAGACAAAAGAGTTACAGTGATGCGGTTACCGGGACACACGGGAGCGTCGGGAAATGGAAAGGCGGATGAACTCGCTCGGATCTGGGTCAGCACTCAATACGTGGGGCTGGAACGACTCTTAGGTATAACAAGGAGACAGCTGCAAAGTCGACTCATTAAATGGGCTAACGATGCACTGGCAGACTCCTGGGGAACGAAATAGGATGCGGCCAGACTCAAATGGCTCCTGGGAAGGACACGAAAAGATATTGGACTACTGACATGGATACTGACCGACCACAACCGACTCAGTAAGCATCTGACTCGCATCGGGATCGGGAATGACTCTATCTGCCGTGCCTGCAGGAGGGCGGAGGAGACATCCCGGCACCTCGTTGCGGAGTGCGATGCATATCTAAGGATGAGGCATCAGGTACTCGGACAACCGAACCTGGATGCAGAGGACCTACGAGCTCTCAAGTGGGCCAAAGTACTGGACTTCGTGAAGAGAACAGGAAGGCCCGGAGAGCCCATTACCGTACAAGCGGTACAGGTGGTGGATTAGGGGGCTGGGCTGGGGTAAGGTAAAAAGGGATCGATTGAGCCTACTTGCCAGCACAGAGCACTCTGAAAGCTATTAAATAATAAGTATTTAAATTAAAGAAAAGATTTGTGGCGTAGAGGGCAAAGGGTAAGGAAATAAATCGGGAAGAAGTTTTTCCTCGACCAGGAGTTGAACCCGGGACCTCTAGAATACCAGTCTAATGCTCTACCAACTGAGCTACCGAGGATCTGGGGTTTTGACTGGCTATTTGGAAATTCTTTCGTCCGATTCATTTGTTAGTAGTGGGGAGATCTTTGAAGCCTACTGCGGCTTTAAAAACCTAGATATGTTATAAAGACAAGGAGGTGCACATTCGCGATTATTAGTTGTACGAAAATTCAACCAACGATACACGACATATAGCGTTTTATTGGAGGTGTCAGATGGCGAATTTGCAACTAATAATTTCAGCTAAACATATTTAAAAAATGAAGAGAAAATTTAGCACCCTAAGCGCCCGGTAGCTCAGTTGGTAGAGCATTAGACTGGTATTCTAGAAGTCCCGGGTTCAAATCCTGGTCGAGGAAAAACTTTTGTGTAAATTTATTAGGGCGCTAAATTTTTCCTTTATTTGAAATTAAAACCTAGTTTCTTACTTATTTGCGTTTGCGCAGTTCAAGCATTGAATTATAAACCAGACTGAGAAGGCGCAACGACGAGTGCGCATCCTATTTTGGTGCGACGAGATGCTCGGGGCCATGAGCGGACACCGTTGATCAAAATTTGGTTGAACTCAACCAACCAGATGTCGAAAGTCGAAATTTCTGTGGTTGACGTTTCGACATAACCTCATTTTTTCGCTGTTTTTTGGAGACGGTGATTTTTGCACTCGTGTTTTTTCCACAGAATTTTTTGTCCGTCGAATTAATAGGGTGAGATTAAAGTGAACTTAATCCATTGTGTTTTCTTTTAAAGTTATAGACGATACCAACATTTTAGTTATTTTTGTGTTTTTCTTGCTGCTAGAAGCTAGATTAAAAAGGGTAACAAGAATGGCTTGTCAAGCCATAGGCTGCTTTTCAAGCAAGCGGAAAGATCCAAATACTGGTGTAACATATAAGTCTAATGTAAAACATTAAGCTTGATTTATAGCCATATAGCTGTTGCTGTTTGCGCTCGATATTTGACATTAGTTTTTGTATATTTTTGTGGTAATAACATTCTTTATGGGGGCACCTACTAGAGTCCCTAGGACTCCAAATCCGCCTGCGCCGGTTGTTTTTTTTTTAATTTGTTTTGTTTTTTTTTATTTTTTTTCACTAAAACAACCCAATCCAACACAGTCCAACCCAACCCAAAACCATCAAAAAAACACATTACAAACCCCCCCGGGGGCACCCTTTTTTCCCTTAAAAAAAAACAAAAATCGGGCGCAGACGGATTTGGGGTCCTAGGGACCCTAGTAGGTGCCCCCATAAAGAATTTTTCATAAAAAATCAAAAATGGAAGAAAACCGTATACTGCATAATTACCATTTTTGATTCTGCCAAGCTGTTTTAGTGTGCTTTAAACATTTAAAATTATTTAATTCGGCAGTTTCAGTGATGCTAAGCACAGCCAACTTAACTACATCATAATTTGAAAAACATTGTAAAAAAGTCGAGAACTGATTGAAGGCTTAATTGGTTTCCAAAATAAAACATGTTTCACATGACCTAATGTTTTTTTGTTTTCCTTGTGACATTAATTGAATGTATAAAGGAGGATTCAGAGTGCCTTAAGATAAGCTGTAAGGGAAATAAACTATATATAGCAAACACATGCTGCTGTTCATAGTATACTTTGAGCCGCAAGTGGTAAACATACCATTAACAGCATGCATTTGCCCTAGTTTATTTTCTTTATCTCTTACCGCATATCTTATACTGCATACCTCATACCACTTACCTTATTGCACTCTAAATTCCCCTTAAAGTAAGGAGTTATTTCTGAGTTGTTCCAATGGCAAACAGAAAATATAGAAAAGTAATCTTAAACAGGAAGCGCAGACAGCAACTGCAAGTACTTATAAATCATAGTGCTGTAGTGCATAACCTCATCAAGAATTTGCTTTGCTGTGCTATGCTTGTATCATGGCAACTATTTTTTAATTCTATGGTTTTTATTTACAAAATGTTAAATATCTTGTGCCTGCATATTTTAATGACTTGATTACTTTTAATTTTAATATTCATAACTACCAAAACAAGAGCATGAAATAAACTTTATATACAACACTCAAATCAAATACTTACTGTTCAAGTGAGTAATTCTCTATTTGTAAAAGTAAAAAAAAAACAGTTTATCTATTGAATCTTTAAAAAAAAAATGGCAATTTATATCAATAACATGTAAGACAGTAATTTTTGGTCTTAACAGTTGAAAGTCATATGTGGCTTTAAATATTTTGATAACTGTGAATATTTGCTGCTTAGCTATGAATTTATAAATTTATATGTGTAAGTTTATTTTATTTTATTTATATTTTCTTTTTATTTTGCGTTTAGTTTTCTTTCTGTTGACTTATTATTATTTATCTATCTCCCCATGTATTAGGATATCCAACTTGAAAATAAATTTTTATTATTATTATTTAGTGCTCTATTATCTTGCTCTATTTAAAACTTCTTTAAAAAAAACAGCATATATCCCAAGTGTCCCAAAGTGAGTGACATATTAGAATATTTTGCACACTAATTGAACCTTGAATTGAACAAATAAATTTAAACTTTGTACAATTTTTGAAGCATTTTCACACACACAAGTTTTAATATTTTAAATAGAATACCCCAGTAGGCTACAAGATGTCATTTGGGATATCTTTGGTGTCAAAAGACTTTTTAAAACCTTTAAAGTAGTTACACATTACAGTTTTTAAGTTACTGGATGTCAAAAATACTAAAAAGTATGTACAAGTTGTGTTATTGTATTTTGTTACTATATTTTAGCAACAACGTATTAGGATTTCCTATTTGATTGAATTAAATTTAAAAAAATAATTATGGACTACATCAAATGACGTTTTTTGACTTAATGAGTTTGCACACCAAGCCAACGATTTATACAAATTTTGTCTTTATTTGTAGATTTCCTAAAGAAGATCCAAGGCGTAGATTATGGTTCCAAGCAATTGGTTTGGATCCAGATTTGTGGCAATGGGCCAGACATAAATTTATCTGCTCCAGACATTTTAAGGATGATCATTTTGAATTCATACATGGAAAAAACATATTAGGCCAATTGCTGTGCCATCATTATTATTGCAACATAATGATTCAATTACTATGGATAATAAAAGTGCAGTGAGCTTCTTAGGTTCAACACAAAATATTGCGGAAACTAGTGGAAGCATAGCAAATGCATCTTGTTCTACCCAAAGTAATCCACAATCTAGCATTACGAATGCATCTTCATCTTTAGCTAGTATCACCAGAGAAAGATCCTTTATAAAAAAAGTTTGATGATGTTAACCTTTCTTTCTTAGAAAAATCTTGCTAGAGAGTTTAAAATATTAAAATATTGTTACCTACGTATTATTATAGTCCAAAAGAGGGATTACATTTTCATAAATGTATTGTTCATTTTTTAGTTGCCAGAATTTTAAAAGTAAATAATTATCAGAATATAATATACCCATTACAACATAAAGTTTATGGGTTCAATGTTATACATCTCACTCAATTTTTTTTTACATCATATAATTATTTATATTTTTTAGATTAAATGAAGCTCTTCAGAACCAAACTAGTTCAAGTACCAGTACTAGCAGTGGTACTAAAAGAAGAAGGACTGCCTTTATCAAAAACATGCATAGTTACAGGTTAGTTATGCATTTTTATGCTGCCAGTTCTATAGATCACATGTAGTTTGTTATATTTATTTTTTACCTCCGAGTACAGTAAGATGGTTCTTAAAATAAAAAAATATTTTTCAGTCTTGTTTGCTAAATTAAAAAAAAAATTAAATTGAATTGAATTGATATTGTCGTGGAAGATAGTTTTCAAAGCAGCCAATACTTTCAAAAAGACCATCCAAGATCCTGCAGCTTCACCTGAGGTTTTACCTGTGTTTTTCCCGTTTTTCTTGCTTTAAATAAGCATAACTTTTGTTCCCGTGAACCGATTTTGATGAAATAAAGCCTATGTCCTTTCCGGGATTCCAAGGAATTAAGGAAAAAATTGGCCCAGTAGTTTTTGCTGGAACCGAGGCTGGAACAAACTGACTTATATGTATAGATAACCATCGTTTTTTTTAGAAAATCACCAAGTGCAGTCTTCAAAAGAAATGCACAATTAACTCAATCAAACTTAAAATTTCGCAAACAGCTGTACCAGAAAAAAAAGCAAGTGTCCAGATTGGAAAAAAAAGTTGTTCAAATAAATAATGTTTTAAGTTTTATAAGAAACCAAGATATTTCCCAAAGTGGGGTGGACCACATTGACAAAACAATTAGTGATGTGCCTCATTTATTAATGGCACGGTATTTAAAAAATATTAAAAATGACACTGTAACCCATGAGAAATATCCGGAACCATTACGGCGATTTGCTGCGACATTGCAGTTTTATTCTAGAAAAGCATATGAAGCAGTGAGGAAGGAATTTGCGTTGGCCTTGCCAGATCAGTCAACTGTAAAAAAATGGTTTTCAAACATTGAATGTGACCCGGGATTTCTGGATGTATCAATGGATTTATTAAAAAAGAAGGCAGAAGAAAGTACAGCTTACTGTTGCTTTAATGTTTGACGAAATGTCACTGCGAAAACAGATTGAGTATGATGGGAAAAAAATGTGGGGATATGTCGACATTGGAGTTCCCATTGAAAATGATCAATTAGACATAGCTGCCGATTGCTTATTTCCTAATAAGGTCTTTAAATGCCGATGAGAAGGCCAATTTAGTTACTGAGGCACTCAGTCGACTGGCTGAAAGAAACATTCTAATGACATCAGTAACCTGTGATGGTCCAAATGCCCATTTTGTCATGTTTGAAAAGTTAGGGTGTAACTTTGATGTTTCTGAAGCAGGCAAAAATCTAGATACAAGTTTTACAACTGAAGGTGCTCAAACAAAAGCTTTTGCTATATTAGATGCTTGCCATATGGCGAAACTGATGCGAAATAATTTGACATCCTTAAAAGTTATTAAGAATCCAGAAGGAAGACTGGTGAAATGGGATTATGTTGTTAAATTGCAAAAATTACAAGAGGGAGAAACTTTGAATTTGGCAAATAAATTAACAAAGAAGCATATAGAATTTACAAATAATAAAATGAAGGTATGTTAAAGTATAAAAACAAGTTTTTTCAATATTATATTATGTAACTATAATTTTTAGGTATCCTTGGCTGTTCAAACACTATCCCGAAGTGTGACAGAAGCTCTGAAATACCTCCGTGTGGATGTCAAGCATCCGGATTTTGAAAACAGCGAGGCAACTGAAGATTTTATTTTCAAAATAAACAGGCTTTTTGATATCCTCAATTCAAAAAGTCAGTTTTCTCGTGGATATTGTGGTCCACTGCGTGAGTCAACAGAGCATGTTTGGAGGCCATTTTTGGAAGAAATGGTGGTATACCTATTAAGATGTACAGACCTTAATGATAGACCATTATATATGACGCCAAAAAAAACACCATTTAAGGGCTTTGCAATTACCATCAAGTCGGTAATTGGTATCTTTGACCTGTACGTGAAAGAATTGAAGATACTGCAATATATTTTGACTTTTAAATTAAGTCAAAATAAACAGACTTTTTGATATCCTCTATTCAAAAAGTCAGTTTTCTCGGGGATATTGTGGTCCACTGCGTGAGTCAACAGAGCATGTTTGGAGGCCATTTTTGGAAGAAGGTGGTATACCTATTAAGATGTACAGACGTTAATGAAAGACCATTATATATGACGCCAAACAAAACACCATTTAAGGAATTTGCAATTACCATCAAGTCGGTAATTGGTATCTTTGACCTGTACGTGAAAGAATTGAAGATACTGCAATATATTTTGACTTTTGAATTAAGTCAAGACCATTTGGAAGTTTTTTTTTGTAGTATCAGGTAATAGTTCATAACTTTTAGCAACAATATTTTTTTTAAACAGACTATACATTTAAAGTTGTAATTTTTTGAAGATTTTGGAAAAAAACTTGGGCTTGGTTTACCCAACAAATAAGCACAAGATTAGTTTTTGACTCAATTACAGCAATATATTATGGTATGGCTAAACAAATATTTTTATAAATATTGTTAAACTGTTGCAGCGTACTTTGACTATGTTTTATTTTTAGGGCCCGAAATGGATGGAACAATAATCCATCCCCACTGCAGTTTAAATATTCATTGAGAAGGCTGCTTTTGCATACCCATGTTGATGGTCAAGGAGGAAACTGTCGAGTGATTGATGACACTGTGGTTCTCTCTGTACCCAGCACTTCAGGGAAATCAGAAGAAGTGTTAGATGTATCATTAATTAGAAAGTATGGGCTAAATCTCGACGACATTAGGGTACAGGATGACGAATTTGATGTAACTGAGTCCTTCATTGCTCTCAGCGAAATTTCTGAAGACATAGTTGCTTACATGTCTGGGTATGTTTTGAAAATGATGAACAACAGAAATTTGTGCGACCACTGTTTAGAAGCAGTACACTCTGAATTTATAGATGAACAACATCAAAACTTTAAGTTTATACATAGAAGAAATAGAGGTTTGTATTTGACAATTATGCTTTTGGGGCTGTATAGAAGAAATTTTAATTTTTAAACCATCACACTCATAAAATTTGGACTTTTTTTATTTTCTTCAAAAATATAATTTTTCAGTAACAAAGACCTGTCCACAATTGTAGGTGTGTCTATTTTAAGGTGCAATCTAGGATTGACATAAAAAGTGTTGGTCTGCCTGATGTATGTATATACTTGCATCAATAAACCCATTAAATTTTAGATAGGTTGGCTAAAGGAGAGGGCGAGTTGGAATATCATTGGGTACTTTTAATTGAGGGCAACTTCTAGACTACATTTTTGACTAAACATTTAGTCAACAATACATGATTGTTAAGACAAGCAATTGGCTAAATTTTACCTAATTTTGTATTATTTTAGGAGGATTGCAGCGTCCTTCACAGACCGTCATAAAAATATGTACAGAAGTTGAAGAAAACTGATGGCAATAACTGAAAATAAAATTCCTGCAGAATCTGGGTTTCAGAAGATATTTGTGTTGAGCATTAGCCAGAAGTTTCACCCTGAAGGAAATCATCTATTTCCAAAATTAGAAGACCATTTTCTGGAAACACACCCCTTTGAGGAAAATCATTGTTTCAATCAATCAAGTTTTCAACCACTGCGCAGGGCAAAAATATCAGGAGGAAACTCACAAAACTTATTTTATTTAGCCATCAATAAATATTTAGAAAAACTAAATATGTAGAGGGTTTCTATGTCTGTGGTGTGCTTATACCGTGTGTTGTGTTTGCCCTTGCAACATAGGATTCCTAATTAAACTTTTGTCCCGGTATCTTTTTCGAATCTGACAATAACTGATACTGAAAGTGTAAACAAAATGTAAAAATGTCGAGACATTTTCCATATTTGCTAGTATTTTGATTTTTGTAAATGTTATAGTGTGAATAATGATTGGAAATTATGTATTGAAAATCCCTATGTTGTGGAGCTAAATGCAAACTTTTATATTTTCTTTTTCTTTTTTAATTGTTTATATATTACTATCATGTAAATACACATAAGGATTAGGTTTGACTGATAATTTTAAATATTTTAATAATTTGTACTAATTTTAAGTTACTGAGCTTTGTCTATGTAATGTAACCTTATTATTATGACAATAAAGCATATTTGATTTGATTTGAACAGACGGTATGGTATATGTATGTATAATATATCTTGTATATATTTAATGTTAAATAATAAAAAATAGTTTTTTTATATACCTATATATATGCAGATTGTTTTTTTTATAATCTGGAACCCTATCAAATTTTACTCTTCAAGCAAAGTTTAATACAGTGGAACTGCTAATACCTAAGTTTTGGAATAAATTATAAATTTCTTAAATTAAAACGCATTTTTTTAAAGAAATTCTGTAAAAACAATTAGCAAACATTTTTACGCTGCGGTTGGCAAAGTTACTGCCCAATGGGAAAGTTAAAGGAATGATAAAAGTATTTGGCCACAAGATTTAAATAAACTTAATGATTTTCTTAATTTTATAAACGGTAAAGAACCAACAATAAAATTTACTTTAGAAGTAGAAAACGATAACAAAATTTCATTTTTAGATGTTTTAATAAACAAACAAAATACATTACAAACCTCAGTTTATAGAAAACCAACACATACAAATAGATATCTAAATTTTAACTCAAATCATTGCTCATCGGTTAAAAAAGCAGTAATAAAAAGTCTATACGATAGAGCTAAAATTATTTGTTCGGACAATAACACATTTTTACAAGAAAAACAAATAATAAAAGAGGTCTTAATTAAAAATTCGTATCCAAATAACTTCATCGAAAATTCTTTTAGACAAATCGAATTTCCAAGACAACGCGAACGTAGACATAATAATGTACAACCAACAAATTTAATAATTCCTTTTATACCAGGTATTTCGGAAAAAATTAAACGAATCGCTAATACTTATAATATTAGAACAATTTTTAAAAAATCAAATACTCTTAGATCAATTCTAACCAAAACAAAACCATTAAATGCTGAGCAAAACTCAAAAAATATCGTTTATAAAATTCCTTGCGAGTGTGGTAAATTTTATATTGGAGAAACTTCAAGGCCTCTTGAAGTTAGAATAAATGACCATAAGGGTTACCTCAGAAGGGGAGACTGGGAGAAGTCTAAAATTTGCCAACATTCTTTTGAAAATGATCATAGAGTAATGTGGGGAGAAACCAGTATATTACAAAAAGAACCAGACAAAATTAAACGAAAAATCAAAGAAGCAGCTTGCATCTATCTTAACGAAGATGAATGCATAGCTAGCATATCAGTTGATATAAATACAGTTTGGCTTCCAATTTTAAAACAAGATTTTCAAAAAGGTTTTTTTAAAATAAATTAAAAAATAGCATTGATGTTC
The DNA here is from genome assembly GCA_963921995.1 of Oxystoma pomonae. NCBI lineage: Eukaryota > Metazoa > Arthropoda > Insecta > Coleoptera > Brentidae > Oxystoma > Oxystoma pomonae. Next base: position 69,124,354 of record OY998166.1, on the reverse strand, counting down.
TTTGGGTTTCTAATATATTTTTTCTTAAAGTTAGTCAAAAGATAATTTTTATAATTGATATTTTAAAATAAAAAAATTTTGTATTTTTATAAAGTAATCTAAAATCGAAAACACTCAAACAAATATAATTTTGATTTTAAATTTTACTAAATTCACCCAATACCTTGTTGGCTACTATCGACGCACCAAACTGTCAAGTTAATATTTGAAATATATATCAGTCAAAAGTCAGTCAGTTGTATGACAACAGACAGATATTTTAAAAAAGAATCGAAAAAAGTTTTTGAAAAGGATAAAATTCTTTGATAACGGCAGTAGAATTTCTGCCGAAACGTCAGATAAGTACTTAGATTCTAGTTAGGATTTGCGTGTGTGTAGGCAAATTTTTTATCTTATTTAAAAACCACTGACAAACGAACAAATTTTTTTAGGAATTTACGCAGTGGGTTTTAACATATTTTTGAAAAAATTTCCTTAACTTAGTGGCGAAAAACCCAAAAAAAGTAGTTTCGACATTATGAATCCGCCACAAACATATAGATTTTATTTAAAAGTGGGAACCACTCCTCGGACCACTCAAAAAAGAAGAGGAATTTAAAGAGGTTTTACTGTATTAACTATTTGAGCAAAGAATTTTCAATTCGAATGTAAAAGAAAGAAAAATTCTGATTTGCTTTATTTTCTGTTGTGGCTAAATAACAAAAATGCTTGTCCTACCAAGAGCTCAAGCATGCATAGGGGAGATAAGTTGGCACTTTACATACCTAGGTATGTCTAAAGGCAGATTCAGAGGTTATTAAGGTAAGCGCTAAGGCACAAGGTACTGTAGCATATGCATGCTGATATTTATAGTATGCTGTAAGTATAAGTGGTAAGTATACTGTAAACAGCAGCATGCATTTGACATAGTTTATTTTCCTTGCGTCTTACCTCATACCGCTTACCTTATGGAACTCTAAATCCGTTTTTATTCTCCCTATTTAAGAAAGAAAGAAGCCTGAACAACAATATTTTTTACTCACACCCCAGGGCCAACAATTTTTTTCTCACTTCCCCACATATTTACGAATTTCTATTAAGTTACCCTAATATCTGTTTAATATCCTAATTTTCAAAGTTCTTATTTTTATCAATATTCCCAGCAATTTTCTGCATCAAAAAAAAAATCATAAATGTTTTAATTAGTAGCCTATTTAATCCAAAAATAAAAAAAAAATGTCTTTAATAAATTTTCTACCAAATGTAAACAACAACGATTCATTTACAATTTTAAAACGAATTTAAAATATTTCAATGAACATTCTGGGTGGTATGTTGATTAAATCTGCCAAACCTTACTTTTTTTTCAAGTACTTGACTATACCATAACAATTTTATTTCTAAATTTCAGTTAATTTGCGCGAAATGTCATGATTACCTTGTTTAAATTTGATTTAAACTTGAAATGCAAACGGCACCACAATGACAAATTCAGTCAACCAATTTCTTAACTCTGCTGTGGTCTAATATGGCCGCGCTCACGGTTGGCCCGTTCGCGCAGGTTGTCGCCCCTTCTCAGTCTGGTTTATAATTCAATGGGTTCAAGGTAACGGTTTGCAAACTACGTAGGTAAGAGTGGAGTCAATAATTAGTAGAAATTAAATCACTTTCACTCAATGCACACTATTGCTTTATCCAAACTTTGCTGACGAACCCTGTATATGGAACAGATGTTTCTTTGTGAGCAAAGCAATGTCTCTGCGGTTTTATTCCACATGTAGATACACTCAGGCGTAGATATATGTGAATGCGTCTAGTCCGTCTACAAATTTCTTTTATTGTCTACACCGGACTAAACCGTTGTTCTTGCCTCCATAAAGTTCTAGGTCCAGTCGTCTTTAGCATGGGTTGTATGGGGTTTCGACTCCAATCATGGTCAGTTCATCCACCTTCTCTTTCCCAGAAATCATCTTGTGCCCCTTGTTTTGCTGGTCTTATGTGGCCGCGATGATGGTGGAATTCACTTTGCTCAAAAAACCGTAACGTATTCTTCAAGATTAGTTTCTTACACCCGGTTTCCACCACCAATTTAAAAATGTTGCAAATCCATATCATGCAGGGTGGCAACCGGATTGTAAGCTTCTTGGTTTTCCTCCTACACTCATGCGCCTATTTGCTTCGCTGATAGTTTTGACTCACCGGTGTAGCCCGTTACCGCCATATTTCCATTTGTTGTCTTTGGGAGTCTTAACTAGGTCACGATTGTCTATTCGCTGGTATTGACAATTGATGAGTCACCAGATGTCCGACCGTTTCTCTTTTACGAGCCAAATCCAGTCATCTAACACTCGGTTCCCATCTATGGTGCGACACAGATATAGATAGGCAAATCCATGTCCACCACGAGATTCTTTTTTGACCTAGTCGGTTATGCCTCTGTGTAAAAGTACTTAAAGACTCTTGAGCGTCTTGGTTATGGTTAAACTCTTCTATTTCTATGGTTATGCTCGACTTCTCCACCAGCGGCCACCAGTCTATGGACTGTATTGAATTCGTGGTATAATACCCCAGCCCTTACCGACCACCACAATTGCCAAATTGATGACCACACCTTCTCGGGCTTCTTGTCAACGAGTGGCTAACATATGAGTCCTTTTCCAGAGTAACCTCCAAAGACAAAGCAAAGGATTTTCCCTATATTAAGGGATTCTACAGAGGAGATGGGAAAATTGTAGCTGTAAATATGTCCGATTAAATTAAGTAACACAACAAAATTTTACGCAGCTGTTTTCGATAAACGTTTGTCGAATATTGAAAAACAAACAATTCTCTAAAATATGAAAGAAGTTTACCTACCTATATTATGGCTGTACAGCGACGATGCCCCCAAATATACAAGAGACCAACTTGGAAAAGCAGGTAACAAACCAGGCGGAGAACTTAAAGTAAGCATACCAGGCAAATATTCTGTCGTACTTGGTTGTCTTACCAACCCTTTGTCATTCTGTAAGAAATGTATACATTAGATCGATTGTCAAAATGTAAAATTCTCCCCCCTTATATACACCCTATTGGGTAGTCTCAAAAGCATGCCTTCTGTCAGGAACAGACTTACTCGCTGCGCTTCTGCCCTGCCTCTCGCAGCATTTTTTCCTCTTTTATGTCTACAGGTATGCAAAGTCAGTAAATTTGTCAATATGTCTATCGAACAATTGCCAACAACCACTGCGTTTGATAAAAATGCAAAAAAGTAATAAAATGCCAAATGTCTATGAAACAGATCAGGGAGAAAGGCGAAATGTCCATCCGAAATTGTTTTGAGAAAATTCCACTTTTTGCATAAACCCTACGCCTTTTTTCACTGTACAGGATACATTCAGATAGTGTTTACGCTGCGATGCTTCGCGTTTCTTCCCTTTTTCAATTCGGCATATAAATCTACTACTAATAGCAGACTTGTTGTCGTGTTTAACTCAAAACTGAAAAAAATGTGACGTTTTGCCTTTCTCCTGTGGACTCTTCATATGGTATTACCCCGGGCGTGAGCGGCACACTTTTATCCGACAGTACCGACAAAGATGACTCTTCAGTATCGTTTATGGTGGCAGCCTTGAACTCTTTAATAGAAGGCTCAAACATTGGAAAATCGATTCGATCCAATTTAGAACATTGACACTCTTTTGCCATCTGCTGGTAAAATAGGTAGTTCGCTTGTTTCGCAGTGTATGGATCTTCTCTATGGCCTGCCTTTCTGCCGCAGTCACATATCGCTACAAAAACAAATTTTGCTTAAATTTTGTTTTTAGTTTGAACAGAAGGAAAACTTTAATGTAGTTTTAAAGTTTTTTTAAGATTTTTTAGTACATTTTCCTACTTGTTTTATTTAGCAAACTATCTATTTATCAATTTCTAAAAATTTCGCAAAAGAAAGGTTGGATTTCTTAGATTAAAAAGAGACAAGATATCTGATCCAACGAAAACTCCTTGGCGAATAACCACTGTTTATTTAGGTGAGAAATATCGATTATTTTTCTATCCTTGTAAACGAAGTTAGAACGATAGGGACAGAGAATTCTGTCTCAACCATTTTAGGTCGTGATTGGCTTGTGGGTGGGGAAAGTCGGCAGAGCGCAGACGGTCGGATGATATTTTTATTGACATAAGATTTTTCGTGTTATTTATTTTAAAATTTGAGGATGTTTTAAGCAGTTATGAATCGTTTTAAGCAGTTTATGAGTCGTTTTAAAACCACATTTTGTCAAAAAAACGTTTATAGTGTGTTTTTTACCAGTAGGAGAATATTTCTGTGCATTTAAAGTGATATTTCGGAAAAAATCGTCCAATGTTTTGAAAACAAAGGGAGAACAAGTAAAATCAGTCAGTGGAGGTACATGTCGGTAGGTACCTTAGACTAAAATATCAACAAACACGTTTTTTTTTTGATGAAATAGTTAATTCCCAATGCGTCAAATGAGATATTTTCGAACGTTTTTATAAGGTTTTTTCCGAGGTTTTTTTTTTGTAAAGACGATATAATAAAGCATACTTTTGATGAAGTAGTTAACGCGCAAATAAGATATTTCGAAGGTTTTTTTATAAAGAATATAAAATAAAGATAGGTGAAGTCCTTAAACCAACTTTCAAACAACAATAAAAGTTAATTCACATGTGTTCAGGTTTGTAAGAATATTGAATTCCTACCTCTTATCAGAATATTAAGGTCGATTTATACTGCCGCCGTTGCCATCTGCGCTCGCCCTTCGAATTGATATTTAAATCTTTTTGTCTGTCCTAGGTGTCTCTATATACCCTAAGCATTATTGACTTTATTGTGTACTGAAGAAGTCAGTATAAGTAAGTTTCTGCTAATGACCAGAAAAAATAACAAAATTAACAAACACAATAACATAATTTTTTGCTAATGGATAATATTTTTTTCTTGATATTCCAGGTGCTATGAACTGTGTTTCTTTGTTTTAATGTTTGGCATCATTTTATTGTGTTGAAAATTGAAATTGCTATAAATCATATACAAACAAACATTTATAGTTAGGAAGCTTCCAAAGCGCAAATTAGCAGAATTATATTTTGCAGATTTCATATTATGGTCAAATTTTAATAATATAATCCATGTGTAAACTTATATTTTAGTAGGTACGCGACTGGTGTGTTTACTGTAAAACACAGGAAGGTAAACATGGTTCCATATAATAATATAACCAAAGTCTCCGTAAGTGTAAGGTATCTTATCTCTTTTAAATCTAAGGTTGGATTTATAACTATTTAATTTTTTACATGAAGAAAAGGATGATTCCGTTTTACAGATATTTTTATATATAGTCCCCTCTCAAACTAATATCTTTCTTTTAAGTTTCTAAAACTATTATTTTTCTAGGAAAAAAGTTTTTAACAACACTTCACGCATGTAATTAGTATGAACACAATAAGTAGAAACTCTTAGAAAGCAACAATTACAGATCCTTAATTTTGTTTGCCAGGGTACCTAAATTGTTGATAATTCTCCAATTTTTTTAAAATAAATATCGGGTTTGCTTTAAACCGCACTCTTAGTTTGAAACCTTCAACAGTATAAATTTTTTTTTTTTCTGTCAGTGACCTTGGCTCAGAAGATGCCGAAGTGACGTTCAAAACGGGTCATGTGTCAACTAAACATCAGAATTGGATGAACTTTCAATGGAAGGCACATTTTGTAAAGTGTAAAACACACCTCGGAGCACTTTTTTGATTTTTTTTCGAATAAGCTAAAATTTCGAAATATTCAAATATTTGGATCGGTGACCTTAGAAAGAAATTTTAGCTTATTCGGCAAAAAAGTGCTCCCAGCCGTGTCTTAGTTTTTACAAAATGTGCCTTCCATTCAAAGTTTAGCCAATTCTGCAATATGGATATCAAATGACCCGTTTTGAAAGTAACTTCGACATTTTCTGAACTAAGGTCACTGAGAGAGAAAAATAAATCTCTACTCTTAAGAAAGGTGACAAAACGCTTCTTCCAAAACTAAACCACTTACATTTAAAAATAAAGCCACTCATATGCTCCTTGTCCGACTGATGCTTAGGCAACTTGCAAGGATTGCCCGTCATTGAGGCTGCCTCGCATTGCTGTCTGCCATTTTGCCAGTGAGCTAGACACTCCATTTCTAGCTGCAATTCGTATTGGGGGTACATCGGACCCCTAGCTTGGGCTCTGAAAAAGGCACGAAAAATTACTGAAGGACCCAATCCGGAATTTCTAGACGAGAACTTTAATGACATTTCACGGTCGTACCTCGTTTTCTTTCATACTGTTTAACATATATTTTTTTTATAAGACAGTGACAATACAGTTTACAATTGTTTCAACTATTACTTTACAAATTCCATCACATTATTGTCAAAATTCTGAAGTTGTCATTTTTACAATGTAAATCGTGAAAATTGGAGTTAAGCAATTTAGTGAGCAAAATCAATTAAAAATATTTAATTTATTAGCGGTCTTTGAGCGAAAAGTCTCCTCGATATTGGAAATGTGGAAAGTTTCTTCACTTTAATGGATTGATAACCAAAGGTAAATCCGAAACCCCTGTAAATATTTCAAATAATTCAAACTGCAGTATTACCGTTAAGTTTATAAGTAACTTTATTGTAACTTACATTAATAAAAATTGTTCAAAAATAACCCTGTATTAACTAAACACTAAATTTTAGTTTTACTCTGGTAAAGTTACTTTACCGGACTAGTGATGTAATAAGAATATTACAATACAGTATGAAAAAAATTATCATAATCTGGTTTAGGAGGTAACGGGTGTCAAAAATTCAAGAAACTGCGGTCGATGAGTCTGTCAGGTCAGGGCAAGATAAATGACAGAGCCTGATGATGATCGATCGAAACGCGTGGGCAAACGTTATTTTAATCAAAACAAAACCTAAGTTCTCTAAGTATTATGTATTAGTGGTAGATGAAAAAAAAAATCAGCGGCATACCTAAACAATCCGAGCGCCATTTTTAACCTAGCGTCATGTTCGCTTTTAGCATAATGGGACGACAAGCCCTCTTGATATCTCGCAACAGCCAACGGCAACACTTTCAGGCATCTTTGCTCAGAAAACCTGGTGTCTGTGTAAAGGGAGGCAACCGATTTTTCCGTTTTTATAACAACCCCGTATAAGCATTTGCAGACTTCTATCCAGTGCTTTAAAATTGGCAGCTAAAACTCAAAATTAAATAATAAAGTACACGCAGGCAATACCTAATACTATACAGACAAGGGGACCTTATGCAAACACCTGATTATTATTTTTATAAGGACAAAGTGTGGAAGACGCAAACGGGGAACGACTAAAATTCGTAAGAATATAATAACCATTAGTAACGAAAGACAAAAAGTTTAAAGAATGGGCATTAACCTGCGCAACAGGATCAACAAGGAGGGAAGCCATTTGCAACTACACCAGAGAAAAACAGTTGGTTGGGTGTGTTGTTCGAGCATTACACGGTTTACATTGGAACTTAAATATAATTAAGAATAAACAAATGAATCATTAAATAAAGTTTTCATAGTGTTTTATGATAAAAAATTATAAACTTATGTAATTTATTCCTTAAAGCTATAATTAGAAGTTAGATTTACAATTTTACTTCAATTTATGTAGTTAATTTAAAACTTGAATTCTATTTGAACTTTGTTTGTAAACAAGGGTAGGCCTACTTGACAGGCGGGTGTTTTTTTCAGGTAGATACAACACCAAATTACATTTCTATTTTCAATAACTAAACAAAAAGTATATTTTGGAGTGGACTAAAGGAAAGATGTTTGTGGAGGTGTAAATATACTGAATAAAACAAATTTCCCTAAAAATATACCTTTCACTAAGCATGTTGTTTATTTTGTTGTTATTTTCTACGAATCATGGTGAGGTTGAATTATGCTAAAAAAGTTTTAAAATAACCTTAAATATTTCAAATAAGACAATATTAAAACAATCCTAATAAACAACTTAATTTAATTACTAAGTGTATTAAACAAAATGTATTTTACAAAAATAACTATACAGAGTCAAACTTTTTCTTATATGTATTAACTAATTATCCAGTCTAGGACAAATGAAAATTTATCCAAGGGTCAACTTGTTCACAGTGCTCTGACTTTCGCAGTAGCCTGAAAGAAAAAAAATTAACCTAAGACCATTGGTCGCGATTCTTCAAAAACCGTCAGAAAATCTCGCCCTTAGAAAAAATCTGACGATTTTTAAACACAAATTTACACTTAATGCTTTTTGTCAGGACTATTTGCTACTATTCCTTAAATATTTTTCCTTATATTCCTTAAATATTTTTATGTGTAAACCTTTAAAACTTTTAACATACAAAACCATAGATAGCCATGGAATATTTCGCTGTCACTGTTCAGACAAGTCACACAAATTCTGTCTTTCCTTTTACATGATGAGAATTTTCGACGTTTATTGGTACGCGTATTAACAATTTAGCTCCGCCATAAATGTTAATAAAAAAATGACGCAGTTTTTCTTACAACGTTAGGATAAATATGAAGGTTGCTGTGTTTTTAGGTTAAATGAGGCGATAAGTAAAAATCGTCACTTTCCAGAATTCTGACAGGTGAGATTTTCTGTCGTTTCTGAAGAATCGCGACCATTAAATCAAATTCTAATCCTATGAACTACTTAAAACATATAAATAAAGTAGATAATACATATAAACCGTGTCAAAAAAGGATACTTAGGTGTAGGTACTTACTAGAAACTAGTGTCGGTCCAGTTGTTAAAGTATTTTAAGTTCCTCTCATTGTCACACAAACAAAAGGGTTTAGTTATCGTTAATCCTTGAAGTTCTTGGGTTACGTTCAGATTACATGCCGGACGTCCGTCTCCGGTTAATATTTCTGTCTGTCAATCAACCAAGGCAAACAATGACAGAAATATTTTTTGGGCGCGCCCGACGTTTAATCTGAACGCACTTCTCTAGTCTCTGGGAATAATTGGTCTCAAATCCACACATATAAAGCTCAAAGGCTCCTTATATTTCTTAAAAATAGCAGAAGCAAACTATATGATACTGATTATACAAAATGACTCAGTTGACAAAACACCCACCTGTTAGTTTGGTTTGAAGGTCAATAGTCCTCGACTTCTTCAAGGAGCCTTGTCCACTCACTTAGAGCTGCGTCAGATCAAGTTTGGAATGTCTCGCCTATCTTTGTGTGCTTGTTTACATATTGTTGTTTTTCTCACTTTACTTAGAAAACAAAGAGACTGACGGAATTTTTTTTAACCAAACTTATTAGAGTAAAATAATATTAAACTTGTAAGATTTACATCAAAGTCAAAATTGCTACCAAAATCGAAATCAACAGCAAACCAAAGGAATGGAATTGTATGGAACATAAATGAGATTTAGCACCTTCGTAAAAGTTGACCAAATTTTAATATTTATTTATATTATTTATAAAAATCGGATTTTTCCTACCTAACTATATTGTTGGGTTAATAGCCAACACCAACAATTTTAATACTACATGATAAACCTAGGGACTAAAGTAGCATTTTTAATCCCGAGGTGAAAAGTTTGTAGCGCAACCAGAGGGATTAAAGATAACTTTAGTCCCGTGGTTTATATATTATTTTAAGCACTGTGGAAGAACTAAAAATAAAATAAAATAATCAAGAAAATGAAGGTATTAAATTTTATAGTAATAAGGAGAAATTAAAAGTGCCACTTTTGTCTCCCAAATGAGGGATTAAAAGTACTCTTTTATTCCCTAGAGTGCATAAAAAATTATTAAATGTATCTGTCTGGTGGTTTATGATAAGATTTTTTAGAGAACTGTAGGTTTTAAGAGTACTTTAAAATGGATCTTAGGTAAAAAAAAATATTTAAAAATATGCTTTTGCAAAATATGAGGCAAACGTTAAGTTTTTGTAGTAATCATAATACCAACAAAATACTAAAATTTGGTCAACTTTTACGGAGGTCCAACAACCGTATCCTTTGTTTTCTTGAATTTGTGTCTTGTCTAAAGAAATAGATGCTTTATAAATTTTTTTAGATCATCTGGAATATAGAGTTTTTATATACTTAGGATATCTTCATAATATGTAAATTGTTTGCAATTTTTTTAGCTATACGTCTTCGAAGAAATAACAAATGCCAGGAGTTTGTAAAAAATATTTGATGATTATGTCAAGTGGGTTAAGAAAAATAGGTAGTACCTACATCTTGGAGCAACCGCCATTTTGAGCAAGTTACAGTATTAGAGTAATTTCTTTGATTGGAGTCTATAGGATTGTATCAGACTTATATAAGTAAGCAAAATATACACATACTTTCAGACAGGAATATAGTATTGCAAGTTAACTAAAACCTTGCAAAAAAACACATTTTTATTACTGATAATAATAACATTACTCGCTGTTTGTATTAGAAATTATTAAGTGTTATCTTTTAACGAATTATGTAGACAGCTCTCGCACTATACACCATCTCTGCCAGTAATACTGTTTTAATTAATATTTATAATTCATTTATTTTAGTTATCACGTGTTTACAAAGGATCTACTTGTCTGTGTGGTTCATGTGTCTTTGAATGAACCCCGTCATAAACAATTCTTTCATGTCATTTTTATTCAATGTTAGTCCGCAACTGCTATGAGCAAAATGGCAAAAAAGGGTAGGTACTTCTTTAAATCTGCGGCAGTGACCTTGTGACATTTGGTCACAAAATTCGGTGCAGAGATAAGATGACCTCTTTCAAGAGTTTATAACATGTATTAACTAGAAGTTTTTTGTTTAATAACACTAAAAATGTGACGTTAAAATCGGTTTAGTAGTTCTTGAAATATCAACTCCTATGAAAGTCAAACACCAATGACAGGTTCTACCTCCTAACAGTATTTTAAAGTAAAGGAACATACGCACCTCAAAATGGGAACTGGCATGTTGATGTCTACCTGAAGAAACGTTATCGTCGAATCCTTTATTTCTCGCTTGCTGAATGTGCACTTGCAAAAATTTTGGAAAGTGTTTCTCTAGGTACGGTTGGTTTGAAAAAGGGGACGATACTTGCATGGCACCACCTAAAATTGCATTTTAATATTAGTTAGATTTTAAGTTTAATTAGATTATACTCCTGGAAATATACTCATAAGACTAGAGAGTTTAGGTAGGAACTAATGTCTAGAGGAAATATTGTACTTTATGTGCCATTGCGCATGTGCAAAAATGCGCCCTCGTGACTTATTATTCTTTCGTTCAACTTTTTGTTGTTGTGGCTAGTATTACATGAAGCAAAAATTCAGGATGAAAGTCGCGAAAAAAAAATTAATTTAAAGTCACTCAGATATTTTTTTGCACTTTAGGGTTAAAAAATAAATAATATTTTTGTCCCTGGCGACTAAACTGGTACTTTTGGTCCCTAGTGGTAGTTTTTTTCGTCCCTAGAGACTAAAATGGTACTTTTTTGCCCCCAGAGTGTAAAAAATTGTACTTTTAGCCCGTAGAGAGTAAAATAGGGAAAACGGAAATGCAAAAATATTGCATGCAATAAAGCTTACATGCAAGAAATATTGCATCTTGTTTCAGGTGGGTGCCATTCCACAATGAATAAGATGCAAAAATCAACTATTTTTTTTAAGATAAAGCAAAACAAATTTCAAAATTGCAAAAATAGTATAAACAACATTTTTTTTATCTCCGATCACTTTAGTCCGTAGATGTAAAATGTACTATTTTGTTTACCTACTTTGCCAAAGTAATGGAGAAACGAAAGTTTAAAAAATATTTATTATTTTATTTTAGAACTGCCAACATGCCTAATAATGCCAATAAAAAAAATCTTTTAATGACCTTTAATAAATGTAAGATCAAATTCTGTCGTAGTTTTAGTTTTCTCCATGAAAAACTAGCTTGAGAAAGTAAAAACATGTTTTTATATTATAATCTTGTATAAATCTCCTGCTTATTATATCTTGTAAATATATCTTCTCAGAAATAACTAGTCAAAATTATATATTTTAGACACATATTTATTTTGACTTCATGACAAGTGCAATGTTGTTCTCATTGATCTAGCACACCAAAAATAACCCATCAATATACCTAACGCCACCAAACCCAGCCTAAAGACAAATAATGCCACTTGGAAATTATCAAAAATGGCGGTCGCCCAGCCGTTTAAAAAAATCAAAATCAACTAATAAATAAATAAATAAATAAATAAATAAATAAATAAATAAATAAATAAATAAATAATTTTTATTATTAATTATTATTAAATTTTTTATAGATGCATAATGAATTTTGACAAATTTGTGCGTGCATCTATTCATGATTATTATATTTTAAGTTATGCTAATATGGCTAAACTTCTTATTTTTGAGTTAGACTATAATTTCAAGAATATCATAGTTAATTTATTTTAGTGTACGACTGGTTTTTCAAATTTAGTGGGAGTGCATTATGTATCCTTGGAGCTGCAAACAGAAGACTTTTTTGTACTGCACAGAAATTCATACTTGGTACTGTTAAGGATTGATTTGCAAATCCTTTTTAATTTTGTTAGAACTAAGTAGTATTAGGACTGTTTTGAGATATTTGAATTTTTCTACAGAACTTATATAAAGGTCACATTCACAGATGTAGGGTAGCAGATAAACTGTATCTTATCAGAGTTAAGAGGCAGTAAACTAAAATCTAACCACTCTTTACTAAGTTTAATAGTTTTTCAGACTTTGTAAATGCTTCATTCCAACTGTGTCAAGATTGTACACAATACCGTTCCCTGTGGCACACTAAAACCAATTAGTGGTCGTGTAAGTTAAACGTGCTAATTTTATCTAACCAAAAGGCTCAGCCTTGTGCAATTTGCAACCTTAGGGGAGATCCCGTATCTCGACTCCCTAGGCAATCGTTCGGTTTGAGCCAACTCTGTTGACCCAACCCGGCCGTTAAAAAGTGAAAACTTATAACGAAATAAACAGGATAGAGTTAAGGGTAGGAAATAGTCACCCCTTAGCCCTATTTTACTGTGACAATATCAAACTAGAACAGACCCACTCATTACGTCATCAATTCTTACTGATTGCATTCGGTTTTGTAAGTATGATTTAAAAAATTTTAATGTTAAACCTCTGATTCCTAGATTTTCCAGTCTGCAGTAAGATAGGGTGTGACAGAGTGTCGAACGCCTTGGCCAAATCAAGAAAAACAGTGATGCATTTTTTACGGCCATTAAATGCTGTGACACTGCTGTTTAATACCCTGATTAATACATCCTCTGTGCCTACATTTTTGAAAAAAACCATATTGATTAGAATTTATCAGATTATTTTTATTTATAAAGCGGTTAAGTCTTATTTCTATACCCTTTTCGACTACCTTTTCAATGTTGTGAATGAGTGCAATTCGCCTATAATTTGATATTTTGTCCCTAGGACCTGACTGATGCAGTGGAATAATCACAGTTCTTTAACACATTGGGGAAGATTCCCGTAGAAAAAATTAAATTAATCAAATAAAGCAGTGGAGTAATATAGCGTTTGTATGATATTTTTATAAGTGATTGTGTCATTCTAATTCATTCATTTTCCAATATTGGCGACAAAAACATGCTGAGTGAGTTATATAAACAACAAGTTCAGTTGAGCTCGTCAAATGTCCAAGAAAGTCATTCATTTATTCACCTTTGACCGGATTCTTGACCTGTGAACGCATATGAATGCGCATGCGGACATGGATTATAATTGTAATATTCTTGAACTTGATCGCTGGGCCCGCGGGAGGCGAACAATTTGATTTCGGAAGACATATGCGTACAAATAACTATTTTATATTCATTTATTCAATTTATTTTTCATAATTTTGTTTTTCTTCACCACTTTTAAACTTAGAAAACCTTAAGAGTATCCACAGACACGTGTTTCGAACTTATTTTGATCCCATCCGCAATTTAAAAATTTGTAAACTATATCCAACTTTATCCGAATAGATTTACTACTTCTGTATTAATTTTAATATTATTTTAAGTCTTTTTACTTCATTTCGTTTCAATAACCGTTTTTAAACTGTGGATTTTTGTTTTTGAAGTTACAACGTGGTTCTGTCTAAATGTTCAGATCAATGAGTTTCAGTTTCAAATGCGATTTTTTTAAATAATTAAATATTACGTTCCTCGCCAATCTGAAAAAACTCCCTCAAAAACTTCTTATTCCGAATTTTGGTCAATTTATTCTACTATGCGTCGTTTATCTCTCACCTGGTTGACAATCTTGAATAAGACCTCGAACAGCTTCACCCAATGTATCTGCAGGTGGCTCGTCTGAGATGTAAACATATTCATCGTTCATAGGAATAGCAAAGAGGGAGCAACTAAAAATATAATAAAGGTTTTGAATCGTCCGTCGTGGAGCATCTTGTAGATAATAGGGAAATTTCGGAACGCTTAAAATTTTGACAACTTTTACAGCCGCTGTGGTAGTGTTTAATAATTACTACCACTACCACGCATCGATTTTACCATAATTTTTGGAACACATTAAAAACTCACTAGTAAAAAAAATTAGAGATGAGAGGAAACAAAAAATTGGGTTTAATTTTACATAAAAAGTGTTTTATATGTTGGAACCCGGTAATACTTCATTATTTTTAAAACAAATTACGCCAAAATTCTCTAAAATTAACCACAAAACAAACAATGAAAAAATCATTGTTTGTTTTAAACTGTAAAAAAAAGTTTCATCTTTTTTTAAGGAAATAGCGATTTTTATCTTCCCTTGACATTCGGTATGACGAAACTCATTAAAAACATACATAACATTTTAGCGTTTAAAAGTTTCTAAATTTTTCTGGAATATGAAGGTATTTTTTTACGTTTCGAGTCTATTTTTGTTTTAACATTTGCGTTTTTCAAAAATAAACAAAACTTTCTGTAGCGCATTCTTCTGAACACAGAAATTTACAACAACAAAATTGAAAAAAAGGTTACAGAATCACAAAACTTAATTAAGACCTACATTACTTTAAATTATTTATTTTTTGTCACAAAAGCCTAACATACAAATAAATTATAATTTATTATTTTTTCAAGACTATATTATCACAATTACGATAGATAATTATGTATGAGAATTATAATTGACAAAACATGTGGTACATACAATAGTACAGTATAAACCTGGGGACTAAAGTGGCACTTTTAATCCCGAGACGACAAGTTTCGCTGAGGGTTTAAAAATAAGTTTAGTCCCGTCGTTTACATTCTATTTTATGCACTTCAGGACTGAAAGAACCAAAAATAAAATAATCAAGAAAATAATATTATAAAACAGCATTCCCGTACTCGTATTGGTAGTTTAGTTTTAAAATGTCAACTCTGCTGACTGATGGGTGGTTGAACCTCAGTCAGTTTGTAGTTCATACTATTACCTACCGAAAAAAATTTCGTAGCTGTTAACAAGGCCCCTAGGTTATGGGCTAAAATTTTTGTCGATTTATCCTTTAGCCAATGTCAATAAAAATTCATCAGCAGGGGCGCAGTGAACCATTTCTCAATTTTAAATACCCCCAACTATGCCCCAGCCCCTAGGGGCTATATGGGAGCAAGATCTAATTCTCGCATTTAAAACTCATGAAGTTGGTGTAACAAATATTATGAAATATAAAAATCTCAAACCCAAGGGACGACCCCTAAATAGGGCTACAAATTTTAAATCTCGAACAACTTGTTCCAAATTTACTACATACCAAATTCAAATTTTTTGGCAATTACAAGTTCGAGTCAAAACACTTCTATTTTAAGAGGCTATATTTTTTGCATCCAACTTTACCCCAGCCCCTAGGGGCTGTAGGGGGCGGGGGAAAGATTTTTACAATTTCTATATTCTAGAAAACCACTAAACCTCATCAAAAAGTGTGCATATGAAATATGAAAATTGTAAAAATTATATCCCGCCCCCTTACAACCCTTAGGGGCTGGGACAAAGTTGGGGTTATTGAAAATTGAGAAATGGTCCACTGCGCCCCTAGTGGTGCATTTTTGTTGACATGGGTGAAAGATAAGTGAAAAATAATTTTTTTATTCAAATCGAAAAAATTCTTGGCTCCTAACCTAGGGGCCTTGTTAACAGTTATGAACATTTTTTCGGTATAGTAGACTTGTAGGTAATAGTAATAGTAATGGACTATCAACTGACTCAGATGTACAGCACTTTCATATTATTTGGGGTTATTTTACATAAAAATTATATTTAAATTGAAATTTTTATATAGTTTTACTTTACCGCATGCGCCGTTTTAGTATACATATTTTTAATAATAAAAAATCGTACTAAATCGAAGATTCTATATAGTTAAACTTTACAGCACGGCGTGCTGTAATGTAAAATTATAAGAATTTCATATTATTTAGCGTTATTTTACTTGAAAATTATATTTAAATTGAAATTTTATATAGTTTTACTTTACCGCACGTGCGGTAATGTAAAATAATTAACAGTTTTAAAAAAGCTGCATAAAAATTATAAGAGAAAATCGGTGTTAAGTGAATGGGATGCTGGTGGGGCAAAAAATCTGCCGTGTTAAGTAAAAACGCTTTATTTTGTTTTGGGATGTATTTCGTTATATTTAATTTCGTTTCATCTTCAGTGCAAATCTGACCAAATTACGCGTTTTTTCTTAACATGGCAGTTTGGCTATCTAGCTTTTAAAAAAGCAAGCGACGTGCGGTAAAGTTACCTTAAGGCACCGCGCCTTGTAAAGTACTACTTTCTGCACGCAAATGAGCCATGTACGCACGCTAGTAGGTAAAATAGAATTTAATTTGAAGATGGACATTGAGAAAACCGCAGAAGAGACTATAAGACAGCTCCGCCCACAAAAATCTTGGCAAATATATGTCAACTGAGGGATTAAAAGTGCCACTTTAGTGCCGCAAATGAGGAACTTAAAGTACTCCTTTATTTCCTAAAGTGCAAAAACAGTATTTAATGTCACAAAAATTATTTTACAAGGATTATATAATTTTAAAAAGATCCAAAAGCGTAGCTTGGCCAAAATAAATTTATTTTGCAAGGTTTCTTTTCTAAAATTTTGCAATACAGAAAAAGGCAAAATTTAAAAGGTAGAAAACAGGGGCAAGGCCAGGGGGCCCACGGCATATTGGGGGCCTTTTAGACGCCTTGACTTAAAAAAAGCAAAAAAAAAAGAATATAATATATAAAAATAAAAACGCACACAAATACCTTTCGGCTCCTTTTTAATTGCATTGCATTTGAATACTTATATACAGAGGTTACATGAGACCCATTAGTTTAAAAACAAAAGATTAAAAGATCTTGGGTGGAAAAAACGAAAATTTAAACTTAGATGAGTATCAGCGCATCAGTGGTTCCACTGGTCACTGATTTCCAAATTTGAATCACTCACAAATAGGCATCGTTCCGCACTGCCACTTATCTAAGTCGCCTAAAACGGGTTCGTCCTGGCGTGTTAATTAAAAGAAGTGAAAAACCTCCGAATCAATGACTTCAAACGAAAAGAATCTAAAAACAAAAGATCAAAAGATCTTGGGTGGAAAAAACGAAAATTCAAACTTGGATGAGTATCCCACAAGAAACATACAAAGGACCAAAGCAAAAACAGAAATGATCCAATGATGTTTCGCCTTGGGCAACAAGCGTACGCTCATCAGTTGTTCCACTGGTCACCCTCCCCAACCACCATTCAACACCATCATACACTTTGATTTCCAAATTGAATCACTCACAAATAGACATCATTCCGCACTGCCACTTATCTAAGTCACCTAAAACGGGTTCGTCCTGGCGTGTTAATCTTTCCAATAGGGTTACGCTCCTAAGGCGCTAAGGCTAATATCAGGGTTTCGCATTAAAGATGGTATCCGCATTCATTCATTAACTTTCTTGTTGTTGAAAAAAAAATATCAAGTAGAACAGGAGGGCAACATAAAAATTTTGCGAGGGGGGGGGGCTCAGAAAATTCTGACACGCTTCTGATACAAAAGAAAGAAAATATAGATGATGAACCATTAACACACCCTTATCAGATAGCTCAAAGTTTAAAAGAAACAAAAGAAAGAAAATTGAGATGCCTTTGACAAACTCGTATCAAATATCTCTATGTTAAAGCCATAACAAATAATACAGGGTGTAACTGTTCATATTTCCAATATTTTTACGATTTTTTTTTTGAGAAATGTGTGTGTCCTACGAAAGTTCCAACATATATTGTCCTCCTTGCATAACAAATTGCAGGTTCGAGATTTTTTTCGAAATTGTACTTCAAATACTGGAAAACGCCTCTCAAACTCAAATTTATTGCCATAAATCAATGAAAAATATAAACAGCAACGTCCAACAAATCTACATACATACAGCAATACGCAAAGCTGGTACTAATTTTCTTACATTGTATCTTTAAAGTTAAAGTTATAATAACATTTTTCCAAGAGAAAAACTGTAACTGCTTTTTTTAAATGTATTTGGGCTCTCTTTCATAAAAAGATGTTCTGTGTGCAGGAATAGAAGATTATTCTGATTTCTAGTGACAACTACAGAAATGTAACTGTAAAGTTTCAACTGACGAAAATATGGCCTGCAAGATGCAGTCCTACGCAAGTGCAGTTCTACTGCAGAACTCCAAAATAAGATGCTATAAGTAATTAAAGACTGAATCGAGGCAGTCTTCTTATTAGCGCAAAAGCTGTGCTCGGTTTCGTTTTCATTTGCACACCATGTATAGCCAGCCAGCAAACACTTCTTAATGCAAGCATTTTTTCAATTATTCTTTACCAAAAAAGAAAAATACAAAACATTCACAATAATATCACGACAAATACAAATAGTATGTTTTCATATCGTATTCAATACGTATCGAAAATCCAGCATCTTGTTCTTTCATATATCACGCTCTTTGTCGGAACAGAGAACAAACTCTATGAAAAAAAAAAGAAGTCAATCTTTTCAATGTATTGAGTACGATATGAAAACATACTAAAGGATAACAATCTTCTGCACTAGATAGCCAGCGTATTATATTGAAATTGGTTCGGAGAATTGGAATGAACACTACTTCCCTCTTAGATTGACAAAGTAAACAACATTTCCAACCATATATTTTATCGTCACCTACGTAACTAACTTTATCATAATAACTAACGTGTAATCCATTCTACTTATACAATAGTAAAATAACAGCTTAAAATTTATTATCGGAAAAACCTTATATAAGATAGTAAAAAAGACAAGCAATGGGTTTCTTAGGAAGTTCAGATCCTCGAGTTAAGAATTGGATACCTATAAACACTTGTGGCGTGCGCTGCTCTCATGTGCGAAATTTTGCGGGATGGTTACAAGGAAACTTATCTCTAAGATGTCAACCGGTGGACTATTCCAATGACAAATTAGCATTAAAAATGCTCAGATGCTCCTTTTACCATTATGTGCTAAAATCAACAGAACTAATCGAAACTGTGGTATACGCATTGAGAAAAAAATACAACCAAATATCCAACTTGCATGTTTATCATCATGTATCATCTTTATTACTGGCATGGATAGCCTCAAAATACGTAGGAGGAGGCATGACTTCCATGATAGTCATAGTGAACTGTTTTGTCCACATTTTAATGTACTCCTACTTTTACCTTTCAGCCCTGGGATCTGGCTGGCAGAAGTCTGGCTCCGTGGAAACCCAGACTAACTACAGTACAAATGATACAATTTTGTTTTTTTATTGTTCATTCGAGTCAAGCCCTGCTCCCTAGCTGTAATATAAACAAATTAATTAATTAATTAATTAATTAACTTTACAATGTTTTACGATTTCTTCAACAGAAGTTATGCAAAAAATAAAAAAGAAGATAAGTCGGTGGTGTAATTTAGTTTGTATGAAGCGTAGTATGTATTTCTGACAGTTATCTGCACATATAATAAACCTCAAGAAAGACCATTTTTTTACCTTGAATATTTTTTTAAATATTTGGCTTCTAACCAAAATATATAGACCGAAAATCCAATGATTAGAATTTTTGTCTGTTTGTTTGTGTTCCAGCATCACGCAAATACTACTGAATGGGTTATGATAAGTTCAACATTTCCCTAATAATATCCCCTAGAATTTAAAAAATAACACTTTAAAACACCCTGGTAAAATCCAATAATTTTTACTATTTTTCTGAGCACGGTGTTTATCCTATACTCTTATAGTTTATGGTTGAATTTTACTAAAATTATCATTATTTTCATTTTACACAAAAAAAAAATATTTATTTACGCAATATATTATTATGTGATTGTATAACCTGGTGCTTCATTGCTAAGTGCCCCCAACCGTTTGCTTACTCAAGTTGGCAAGAATGCAAGGCTCGATAGAACCAAAAAATATAGCGCTTTAGTAGTTGTCATTGTTTTTTTTTCTTTGTTTAAAGATTTTTGAGACACTGTCAGTTTTTTACAGGCATAGCGTAACACTAGGACTCAATGTGACAACATATGCCGTAACGTAACAGAGTCCTGGGCAGGGCATAGGCTTTATTTTATCAAAATCGGTTCACGGGAACGAAAGTTATGATCAATTAGAGCAATAAAAACGAGAAAAAAAAATGGGTAAAAAGGCTACGGAGTCTTCAGCTACTTTTTAATAATACAACAATTGATATGATATTTTTTATTATATTTACTTTTAGAACCATAGAAATAATTGCAAAAATATCCGCAAAATACGTAGAAGGGGGTATGACTTCCGTTATTATAGACATAGTGAACGGTTTTGTCCACATTTTGCTGTACTCTTAATTTTACCTCTCGATCCTCGGATCTGGCTGGCAGAGGTCTTAGGCTCTGAGGAATCCCAGACTAACTAGAGTACAAATAATCAAATTTTGTTTTTTATTGCTCATTTGAGTCAAGCTTTACTTCTTAGTAAATTTTAAAAAGTTTTACGATTTCTTTAACAGAAGATGTCAAAAACCAAAACGATGCGGAGTCAGCTTTCTAATTTAGTTTTGGTAGTTTAAAATCAAGTATAGTAGGTATTTTTGACAGTAATTTTTAATAATACAACAATTAATATGAGGGTATTTATTATTTTCCCTCTAGAACCCAGAATTAGAAATAATCACAAAAAAGATAAATCATCCTTAAAAAAACGGATATCTAATCGTAGATAAACAGTACCCAAGATATTCAACCTTACGGACTAAATGTTAAAAAAGAGTTTTAGTTCGTGGATAGCTCCCCAGAGCGCGTATTATCGCTTTGGGATAACTATCCTGCCATCAACCCAGTTGCATTTCACGGCAACGAAATCTGCAAGGATAGATAATCGATTTAGCTTGCTCTAACGTTTTACGGGTTATTCTACAGAATAGGGATAAAATCCAGAAGAAAAATTTTAAAATCTTTAAGTTTTTAAAGTTTAATGATATTTGCCTAAACGTGTTTCTTTTAACGGATTTAAACATTCCACAAAAGAGCCATGAATTAAAATAATTTTTTATGAGAAAAAAAATGAAAAAGCAAACTCGTGTACCTTGGAGTTGATAGGGCTGTCCGTGGAGTTAACAATTTTCACAAAGTCTAATAAATAAGGCAAATAAGTAATATTATGTTTACTGCTTGTCAGAAATTTTTTTTTAGAACTTATTTACCATGATTTAACTTGTTTAGTTCAAATATATTATATTTTTTTAATAGTCCATGGAGTTGGCGTTTTAGACTACTATCTCATTTTTATGCTGTTGATTATCAACATAACCTTAAATGTTATAGCATCTAACAAGATTGCGTATTTCTAAATAAAAGTGTTTTTTTTTTCTGCAAAAACCTATCCGATATTGAATTCGTGGAGTTGATATACAATAAAAATACGCACCTGTTTTTTTACTTCAGTAATCAAAAAAACAACACTAAAATATGAAACGCTCATATAAGGTAAAGACAACACTGACATTTATTCACTCGAACATTAGAATTCTGATTTTGGCGACATCTAGCATTTTTTTTAAAATTTCTATGCAGTCTGTTTTTGATTAATATTAACTTGGCGATTAGTTCTTACTAAATAAGTACGTTTAAACAACAAATTTGTTTTTTTTACATTGTAATTGGGCATCAAAGTTTCATTTTCAAAATGGCTACAGTCCATGGAGTTGACTTTTTGTACTTTTTGGGAGAATTTTCATCCATAACATATTGTTTTTTCCTAACGAATTTTTGGGTTATAACCGACCATCAAGCAAGCAAAAATTTTACCACTTTAAAAAAAAAAGGAAAAAAAATCATTATTTTTAAGCCGGTAACCGCATATTGTCCCCATTCTGTAGAATCACCGTCACACGACCTTTCATAGGCGACGCTATCAAATGAGCCCATTCCTGATTCAAATTTGATAGAAGTTGAACCATACATAGGAATAACCTTGACAACACCTTGCTTCTTTTTATTAATAGGATAATAGATTTTTTAAAGAAAATCTGTTTGTACTTGCAGGCAAGCGATGTTGTTGTGAAAATAGGTAAAAAGTGACAAAAACTTACTACTCGTGAAGTTTTTAAATTCACCGTCAGATTTTATATTTGCGAACGCCTTTTTAAGAGCACGTTCAAAGAGTGACTCTACAAACTTTTGATTGAGAGTGCATCCTTTTATCCTTTTTCCTGGTCATATTTATTTCCAA
Organism: Oxystoma pomonae; assembly: GCA_963921995.1. Classification (NCBI taxonomy): domain Eukaryota; kingdom Metazoa; phylum Arthropoda; class Insecta; order Coleoptera; family Brentidae; genus Oxystoma; species Oxystoma pomonae. Next base: position 69,101,665 of record OY998166.1, on the reverse strand, counting down.
AAATCTTGAACGTGACATTTAGCACTAATAAATAAAATTTGTCCTTTGTTTGTTTAAATATTTTTTAAATTTAAATTAAAATTTCTGAAAGTAATATTACTATTAAAAATGCTATTTTTTACCCGTTTTGGACGCTGCCAAAAATATTGATTAAAATCACATTAATGATGTGTTAACGTTAACGTTAACACAGCAGGCACAAAAATTGAAGTTTAAATTGAAAATTCTTCAAAAAAAATTGTTTTTTGTAAAATACTTATTATCAAAGTAGATTTGGTTAGCCGCCAAAGATTAGTGTGGCATCTAAATTCTAGATTTGCTACTAAAACCAAATCATAAATACGCCGCCGCGCTGTATGCGAAAATTTTGTGAAAATTATTATCAAAAATGCCATTTTTACACGTTTCAACAGCAACTATTGAAAAAAATTGATTCAAATAAATTAAAATTATAACCCTAATAAAACGTAATAGAACCGCCGCGCGGCGCATGCAAAAAAAATGGAGTTTATTTTAAAAAACTGGGTAGGTTAGCTGTCAAAGATTGAGATGGAATAAAAAATGCTTTCTTTGCTGGGATATTTGGTGTTTTTCTAAACAGGGGCGTAGATGCGATTTTTACTTGGGGGGGGGGACAGTATAAATAATTCAACTCGATTTATATTTTTAAAAAAACTGGGCTGGGATCTGGTTTTGATCCTAGATTTATTGCTAATATCATGTCATAAATGAAAAAAAAATTGTAAAAATATACTAGTAACTTAAAATAAAATCGTAGCAAACAATGTGTCATAGCGCCGCAGTCAAAATTTTTTGCAGTTTAAGAAAGTTCTTTAGAAATTTTGATATTTTTTAAGTTTTTTATGAAACATAAAAAAAAACTGGATTGGAATCTGATAATATTCCTAGATTTGTTGCTGAAACAATGGCATTAATGCGCCGCGTGAAAATTTTGTAAAAATAAACTATTTTATAAAATTTGCTGTGAAACCGGATATAAACTAAAATTTTAACAATCAAACTTATGCCTGATCTACAGATTTGCAGCTAGCTTTATAAAAAAAGCAAAAAATCTAGCGGCTTTTTTTTGTTTTCCACAGTTTGGCGTAAAAAAGTGAGCAGTTTTTGCGCGTGCATGAAATTTTTTGTAATTTCTTATAATAGGTCATCAAAATCTCCCTGCTCCCTTCTTTTGACAGAAGTATTCAGAGCGTGCACATAAAATCTCATTTTTATTTTAATTTGTTTTGTTGCCAGTCTCCTCCTTTGACCAATTAAATATAGGAAAATTGCTCTTTTGATGTTATTTCGCCTCCCCCACATTAACAAAGCCATGTCTTTCTCCATTTTATAAATAAAACTGACAAACGGAAAAGAGAGTCACTTTGCGCACTTGTTAGTAAAACTACTATTTTTTACCCGTTTTGAATGATTTTTTTAAAAAAGGGTTTAATTTTAAAAAAAAAATTCTGTACAACAAAAATTGGAATTTAGCGCCTACATCATAAATGAGAAAATTCAATGTCAGTTTGGTTGTTGACGATTTATTTGACTGCGAAGGGCGGCAAAACTGCTAGCGCCGGCCCTGGTGTTAGGAATAGGAACGATACTCTTTTTTAGACAGGACTCATTTTCTTTACAACAAGTGTGCGGAAATAGTAGTTTTCACAACTAGTGGCTAAAATAGTGTTTTTTACAAGCGTTGGTTTAAATAACGAGCGCAGCGAGGTATTTAAAAATGCGAGTAAAAACAAGCACAGTTTAGCCGCAAGTTGTTAACACTATCTTTTTAATACCTTTATCAAAAAATCCAAGAAAACCAGGAAAATATTTTTGAAAATCTCGAACGAAGGCACTTCTCTCAACACACCATTTTTGCACTATAAATCAAGGCGACTGGTGAATGAAATAACAAGGGTTTCCATAGAGATGTGTCTTTTTACTCGGTGACCTTCATTGTTAACATTAACATTTCAATCTTTGACAGTTTGATATTTTGACGATGTTTTTAAATGATTTTTTGTAAATACTTGGTGAAAACTGCCGGAAATGGCTTAATTTTTAGGCAGGAATAATTAGATTTTTTCCATATTACTATTTTCCGCTATTTCTCTTTAATTTTAGGTAAAAAACGGACAGAAATCTTTTTTTACACCCGCGATCAAAAAAGTTTTTTTGCATAGATAACAAAAAAAGTCATGCTTTAGTAATCTGCAGACAGTTACTAAAATCATATTTTTGATGAAGCTATAAAAAAAATTCCGAACATTTGCGGTCACTCGTAGAAAAACTACTATTACCTACCCGCAATCGTTTGCTTGTGGAAAGTAGTATTTTTCTATTTTACCGCATGCTAAAGTTTAAATAATTATTTATTATGGACTTATTTGATATATTTATGTTATGTTAACATTTACATTTTCTTTACCAATCTTTGAGAAAAAAATAAAAATCCACACAGTATGAGTGAATGAATGAATAAATGCAGAAATGCGGGCGGGACAATTTCCATGTACGTAGGCCACCTTGCTGGGCCCGTTGCACGCCCACTATCCATGGTTAAGCCCTGGAAGCCTGCCTCTTTCGCAAAATAACAGATTTTTCTGGACTGAATAGATAGTTCCCAAGGTGCGACTTTCTTGACCTGGCCAGAGACGGACACTCCAGCAGAAAATGCACCATCGACTCTCTGAGTCTTCGGCGATTCAAGGTGCTTCACAATATGAGAAAAATATTAAAAGTTAAAGGTATTAATTAGTTTTTGCGTAAAATTTCAACTTTTATTAAAAAAAAAAGTAGTGGGAGAGCAACCAAAATCCGAACCTGGAACCTCTCGGTTATAAGCCTTTTAATCAACCACAGATCACATGACCTTCATAGTAAACACTCATTTTAACATCCATATTTGGTAGAACAACCTTTAGTGATCAGTGGAAACCTCAAATTTAAAGCCCAAAATCCAACATCCGACAAAAATGATTTATTTCTGTGCTTTCGTATTGGCCCAGTTCTACTTGGTTTTTACGCTCTCCGTTGGCGCACTCGTACAACCACACGGCGAAACTAAATTTTAGGGGGTGCCACTTCACTGATAGCGTTTTATAACGAGTGGAAGTGCAACAGACTATTCTCTCTCCCACTCACTGGTTGAATATCTTGGGTATTCTCTATCTACGATCTAATCAAGCTAAAAATTGGACTAGTGGTTTGATTTTTGGTGATAAACTAAACTCACAAGTTGTAACTATGTATAATAAAAACATTTGGTTAAACGATAGTGACTGACTGAGTAATTTGAAATTAAATTTATTTTTTGAATAAATTTGTCATTTTCTTTTCAATTAAGCAATTTCCTTGCCTAAAAATTTTTAATTAGTAGTTTATGCTTTTGTAATAATTATTATTTTACTTATCATTAAAATCTATCTAAAAAATAGTTGCTTATGCCACTGGTTTAATGGAAATGAAATATTTTAATATCACAGTTTTAATTTAATCCCCCCAACCCAACCGTGGGTTCTTGATTCTGGACTCTTTAATAAACGACAGGAAACCTAACGATTTTCAAATTTTTGTTGTATTGTTAACCTAGATTTTCCTTGCTCTTTTAATTACCGATATATTTTATTGCATTTGTTATATATGTAGCGCAATAAACTCCATATTGCTTATTTAGCTATTTATGCAACTATTGTTTTATATTCAATTTGGGATATACATTATTATTGATATATTACTATAGACAGTCGAAAATCAACCTCTGACTAAGTAATTTATGTCCCTCGATATTACATGGCGCCCGTGACAAATTTTTCGAAAAAGTTTGAAAAAATGTAAACGCCTGCACCGACAAAAAATTTATAATGTTGAAAGTAGCGCTTTGTCTTGCCGCCGCCGTCGGTACTATGTTCGTGATCGGAGTTTGTGTAGTTACATACCTGGAAAAAGTTTTGGCAGAAATTGCGAGGAATACAGTGTAACTTAAAATGGGAAAATCCGTATCCAAGGAAAGGATGGAAACATCAGCACGGGCATCGTAACGTCAAATTTTATCGTCGATCAACAAGGACTTTCGTCGGTACCGATAGATATTAGATTTGTTTGCTATGTTTGTACGTTTTGCGTAGTAATTTTAACGTCGTTAAAACTAAGAAAGGCGTATCGAAGAAGTTTGAAAAAGAACATTCGAAGGAGTGTGTATTTTAAACCCACAGCATCTTCTGTAGCTGGTGAAGATATATAGATGGAGAGAAGCTAAGTACTTTAAAACAACAAAAAAAAGTCTAGCTGAACAAGGGTACGTAACATTTATGTTTGTAACTTAACTACTGCATCATGGTTTTTGATTGAAATAAATTAAAACTGCTGACACGGAAATTATTTGAAGAACATTGGTAGAGAATTTGTTTGGACATATGATATGTTACATTATGATATGATGATATGAAATACTTACAAAGAAGATGTTTTACGATGAACGGGATGAATGACTTTATTTTTAATTGTTTAGTTAGGTCAGTTTTACTTAAATAGGTAGCATTATGCAATTTATATATTTCTTTGTTTATTAACACAATGGCTAAGATTTTTATTTATTTGATTAACTATTATAGTGTGGTTTTGCTCCCATTTATGTTAAGTAGTTAAAGTAACTTGGGAAGAAATTTTGAAGAAGCTGTCAAATTTAAAAGACGAGATCATTAAAGAATCAAAAGGAATTTTAAAGAAACAGGTTCCTAAGTCAAAAAATATCAGAAACCAAGTAAAAAATAATTTACAAACCCTTTATAATACTTTTGTTTTTACCGTATCTGGTTGCTATAAAGACCTTTATGATCATAAATACAATAATTACGTACAACCATTATTTAATACAGTTAGAGATAGACTTGTTAGATCGTTCCAAGTTTTGCAGATTGACTATAAAATCCCTAGCTCTATTTTAAAACCGATTGATCCAACAGTAAAAGACGACTTAATTGACCTCACTGACGACAGTGACGAAAGTGACTCTATTGAAAAACCCGAAACTAAAGAAGATCCTAATCTTTTTACTACTACATCCAATATGCCTTTAAGTACTACCGAATTTTTCAATTTTGCCAGTAAGATTATACCGTGTGAGTTCGATGGTTCTACGGATAGGTTAACTTCATTTCTAGATGCTTTAAATCTACTAAAAGCAAATGTGGAATCCCACGAGGATAATGCAGTTGCCTATGTCAAAACTCTAACCGACATTCACACAAAACTGAAAGACGGAATAAAACCTGAAAGTTCACAGTCCGTTACTACAAAAATTCTCAATTTAAAACAGCGCCCTAATGACAATAAAGAAAGAAATGGAAAAATTGACACAAAGTTTGAAAAAAGCTTACATAAGCGAGGGTGTGCCAGAAAAAGTAGCAGAAAGCTACACGGTAAATACCACACTCGGCACCAACGCAAGCTCGGAAAAGGTGAAGATTATTATGGGAGCTGGATTTTTTCAGACAGCTCAAGATGCTTTAACAAAATTTGTTAATGTCAGCGAGGACAATTCGTCAAGTACCTCCGTGTTTTACGCTAATAAATGGCAACACAGAGGAAAACCGAGAAATAACTTCCGTGGAATAAGAAACTTTGGTCATCGTGGAGGAAATTCCTATAGAAATAATGGCAACACCGCATACCAAAATAATAACAATAATTATGGTATGCTGGGACACATCAGAACAGAGGTTCTTGGCAACGGGGCAGATCAAACAGGTTTGTTAGAGCCTATGACACTTATGACGCAGACTTAAATCAGGAAATAAAAGGTGTCACAGAGGGCTATATGAGGTCTATTGGAAGAACAAAAACCAATATTTTTGTGGGAGATTATGTTTTTTGCCACAATTTTCACATTGTAGACAAAAATTTTCCGATACCCGCAGATGGAATCTAAAAACAACAGACGGAGATATTATTTTACCAATACATAATAGTCCAGGAGACGACATCATTACTATTCCGCCTAGATGCAAAGTAATACGAAAATTAAATTTATTGCAAAATCTTAAGCAAGATTCCGTTATACAGAAAGAAGAAATATTCCCCTGGCGTTTTTGTAGCTATCCATAGTCTCTAGTCAAAATCCATTTTTAAGGATACTAAATACAAATTTTGAAAGTATAACAATTAAAAATCCAAAAATCACCTTCTCTTGTTTAGAAAATTTCGAAATATTTTGTTTAAACAGCAAGAACGATAGTAAACAAAACAGAAACACGTTGTTATTAAACGAACTTAACACTAGTGCAATCCCAGAATTTGTAAAACATGATATGATTAATTTATGCCAAGATTATTCAGACATATTTGCGCTAGAACATGACCCATTAACTGTAAATAATTTTTATCAGCAAAAATTGAGATTAATCGATAATTCGCCAGTTTACATAAAAAATTATAAAACGAGTTATTCCCAGGTCACTGAAATAAATAAGCACGTTGAAAAATTACTTAAGGATAAAATTCACTAGGTCACTTGATTGCTGCAGATGGAATTTTACCCGACGAGTCGAAATATGAAACGATTCGCAGCTACCCCTCACCGAAATCAGCTGATGACGTCAGACGTTTTACTTCATTTTGTAATTATTACAGACATTTCATGAAAAACTTCGCTGAAATTGCAAAACCATTGAATAGGTTAACGAAGAAAAACGTGGAATTTTTATGGAGTGATGAATGTCAAACATCATTTGAAAATCTGAAACGCCTACTGCTTCAACCACAAATCTTGCAGTATCCAGATTTTGAAAAACCTTTTACGCTAACCACCCATGCGTCAAAAGAAGCCTGTGGAGCAGTTTTATCTCAAACATTCAATGGGGAAGATTTACCAATTGCTTTTGCGTCACGAGGGTTTACAAAGGGCGAAACAAAGAAATCTGTCATTGAGAAAGAGTTAGCAGCTATCCATTGGGGAATAAATCATTTCAGACCGTATCTCTATGGAAAAAAGTTTTTAGTGAAATCAGATCACAGACCTCTTGTTTATTTGTTTTCAATGAAGAACCCTTCTTCAAAGTTAACCAGGATGAGATTATACCTTGAGGAGTATGATTTTGAGATCGAATATATCAAGGGAAAAGAGAATGTGATAGCAGATGCATTATCTAGAATGTCAATTAAATATTTAAAAGAAATTAGGTGAAAATCAGCTCAAATATTAGCTATTACCACGAGATCAATGACAAGAAAACAACAACCATTACCAATTATTGACAAAAAATTGAATACAGAAATTAATGATCAAACCAAAATGTCCAAAATAATTAAGGATTAAACGACTTACCTGTAAGGAAGTTCAATCCAAATTATACGAGATTGGTCACATCCTATTAGATACACCAGGTAGTGATACTTCGTAGCACGTTATACGCAAGTTTTAGACATAAGAAAAACATACCGCCATGGCAGCCTGCCTGATCTCTGCTAGGTACTTTAGTATACTTCTAAAGCTTTCCTGAAGTACTAAGATCGCCAAGGGCGGGTTGACTAGTACTTAAGTAGATTGCATGAAAAATACATGAATATATAAATGGGAGAGCGTCTAATAGGATATGACCAATCTTGTATAATTTGGATTGAACTTCCTTACAGGTAAGTCGTTTAATCCGTAATTATACTTCGCTTGGGCACATCCTATTAGATACACTAGGTAGTTGTTTAGAGAATATGGCGATATTATTTAAAAAGTTAAATAATAATAAGGAAACCACAAGGTTTAAAATTTAAATGTGTTTAAAATATATTTCTTAATATAATTAGCTAAGAAATCTTTTGAAATTAAAGGTTTATTATAAAATCGATTGAACGTTTTCCTTTTTTCGGAACATCCCGCAGCCTTTCTAATACTTTTGATTGATGCACCAACCTTCAATGCTGCGGAAGACACCCCATGTCCTGTGCTATGTTCTTTAAAATTTGATTCTATTTCTGCGTTTTTTAGACCTTTTTAAATCCACCTGCTAATGTTTTGGGATGTAGCGGGCTTATGAGGCTTTTTAATTGTTAAAATAAGTGTATCCTCTTTTCATCGAAATAGATTTGTTTTCTGTATGCAATATATAATGGTAAAACACAAATACAACTGTAAATTTTCTTTGAAACAGGGTACTTAAGCCAAGGCTAAATTCTTCTGGGTCCAGATATTTTAAGAATATCTTTAAGAATTATTTATATGCCCTCTTCGTTAGCCTTGATGTTACTTAACTTATAGAAAATGTCTGAACTCTTTGAGCAGAATAAAGAGTTAAAAGAAGTATCATTTTTAGAGTTAATAATCCGAATGTTGAATTTACCAAAAGGTACAAGTTACCTATATAAGGTAACACTGGTTCCGGATACCAAGTTTATATTTCGGAAACTAAGGGCGCAGCTTAAAAATGCGTCTCATAAAACTATCTACCATTTCTGATTTTTATGCTCGCAAATTAAATTTAAGGCAGACCTATGTGGGTTAAGAGTTCAATATTTCGCAGTATTTTGAGATTCTGTTTCTAAAACGGATACAACTTGATTTACATTAGGCTGCAAGATGGTCTCAATATTATTGTCGCAAAACTTCCATCATTTGGAAAAAAAAATAAATTGCATCCTCCCAAACGCCCCTTTTACTATAGGCCACCTTGATAAGATTGCTACCCCCAGGGAAAGATAGTGGGTGGGGTTACCTAAACGAGGATAAGAGTAAATCACCTTTCGGATTTAAAACGATAACTTTTAAGCGAATCAGGGATTCTAATTTTGGATACCATGCTTGAGTTCTCTAGAGAGAATAAACCACGCATTATCGCTTTCAATTTTTTCTTTTTTTTAACATTTTTGGAAACTGTGAGGAAGAAGGAAATATATAAGAATTAAGGTTTTTCTAATTCATTGTGAATGCATCCACTGGAAGCCACGACACAAACCAGTGGCATTTTTTGTTCAGGTAGCTTGCAAATAAATATACAATTTTTATACCAGATTTCTTGTCCGCTATATGATTATCCAACGTATTTATGTACGTGGTACATACAAGAAAAATATACCTAAGCTCACTGCCACATCATTTTCCCAATAGCAATCAATTCTTACTAAAATATGACAATTTTTTAAAGTCTTTTACAAAGCTTGTTAAGCCATAAAAAGCTGCCTTCATTTCAAGAATGTTTATGTGTTTCTCCTGTTAACCTTGTTGCCAAAAAAGCCCCTTTTGCTTCCTTTCCATTGCAACACACATTGTAAAATAGTATGTGCTTTAACCACCACTCAAGTTCATTTTTAACTAAGAACCTAACAAGCATCTTTTTGTTATAGTTGTTCCTGTTAGCCTTTAAGGCACGAGATTTTTCTCGCTCAAGGATTTTTACGTACAAGCCGTACCCTGTACAAACCGAGGCTAGCCTTCCTATAATTTGCGAAACATCTTTAATTGTTATCTTATTTTTTTTTCTTTGAATAATCTTAATGGCTGTGTTTATTTTTGTTATTCTTTTTTGTGCGATATATATCCACATCTTTTTTGCATTAAGGATAAATGCAAAAAATTGTGCTCTTGAGTCGATTGTGCATGGTTTTTTAATTGTTAATAAAAAACCTAATGTTTTAGATAAGAGAAACAGGCCTGAAAGAGTGGAACAAAAAAGTGCAGTGGCTAGACCGAATGGTAAACATTGGAATTCAACTTTTGTTTTGAAAAGAAAATCTTAAATATTTTTATATTCATCAAACATTGGAACTAAAAAATAAGCATCTTTAAGATCTAATGTCGCAAGGAAGCAGTTTTTAGTAATTAAGGGCGAAAGAACTTTATGTAGGTTTCTAGGATTAAAGATAAACCTAAAATCCCCTGTTATCGTTCTGTCTTAAAAAATAGCTTAACAAAAACTGATCTTGACAGTTATTAACAGTTTTAACTGCTCCTGCTGACTGCAAACTGACAGTTTGCTGTTTGCTGCCCATTTCATTTCCTTTTCCAGGTTCCTCCTTTTCTTCTTTAGGTAATACATTTGCTTTTCACGTTTTCTTTTGTTAGATTATTTCTTTAAAAGCATATTTTCACAATTCGCGCGCGCGATACCCTAACTAGTCGCATAACAGCGCAAGAAGTATACTGAAGTACCTAGCAGAGATCAGGCAGGCTGCCATGGCGGTATGTTTTTCTTATCTCTAAAACTTGCGTATGACGTGCTATGAAGTATCACTAACTGGTGTATCTAATAGGATGTACCCAATCGAAGTATACTACTTTAAAGTTTATAGGTAAGCCAGATTACCTTAGGATAACATTGGAAAAGTACGAAAAAAAGAAATTCAGCGTTGATAACAAAATATTTTTCACTAATGACAATTTTTATTTAGGGAAAATATTGTCTCAGCTGCAGATAATGGCTAGTGAAAACAAAATAGAAAAATTAAAACTGAAATTAAATGATGAAATTTTTAATACGTGCACGGTAAGCGATTTAAAAATAATAGGACAAGATTACCTAGAAGACCTACAAATATTTTTATATGAGAATCCGAAACTCGTCACACATAAAGACGAAAAGTTAAGATTGATACAAGAATTTCACGAAAATCCTTTAATAGGAGGACATTGCGGTCAAAAGACTTTTGAAAAAATTGAGAACAAAATATCGAAAAATATGTCTCGTCATGTTTCAACGTATATTAGAAATTGTAGAAAGTGCCAAGTAAACAAAAGCAAAATAAAACACACTAAACCTATGGTTATTACGCAAACACCTCAACAACCGTTTGATATTGTGTGCATAGATACAATTGGCCCATTTTTAAAAACCAACAACAATATGACCTATGCTGTGACTATGCAGTGCCAGCTTACGAAATATGTGGTCGTTGCATCAGTCCCAAATAAAGAAGCGCTTACGATTGCAAAATCTATAGTTGACAATTTTATTTTAATTTTCGGCCCCATGAAGGAAATTAGGACTGACATGGGATCGGAATATAAAAATCAAGTCATAGAACAGTTGTCAAACTTATTAAATATAAGCATGAGTGGATGCGAAAGAAACCACAGAGTTCTAAACGAATATCTTAGATCATACATAAGCGACTCCTTTACAGACTGGGATAAATGTATAAAATATTACGCGTTTTGCTATAATACGACACCAGGTGTTTATCATGATTATACACCGTTCGAACTTGTTTTTGGACGAAAATTAGAACTTTCTGACAACTTGACAAATACAGTTGACCCATGGTACAATACTGACACATACTATCAAGAGCTTAGGCATAGATTACAAGTTTCTCATCAAAGAGCCAGAGATTTTATTGTAAGGGCAAAAGAAAATCGTAAGACTGGGTACGATGTGGCATCTCAACCTCTCAATTTACAATCAGGTAATCTTGTAATGATCTCCAACGAGAACAGAACTAAATTTGACCCTTGGTTCAAAGGTCCTGTTGTCGTTATTAGCAATGATACTGTTAATGTTAAGTTAAAGAGTGAAAACAGAAAGGACATAACGGTTCATAAAAATCGTGTACAAAAGTGTTCGCGCGAATAGACTAATTCTGTCGGAAAAAATTTTATTAGTTTATCATACTTAATTAGATTCATATGTATTGTTATTTTACTTCTTAAACATAATTTTATAAGGGCAGTGGAGCACGCCATATATTATTATCTTCTATGTGTTATCTTTATCAATTATTATTACACCATATTTTTATACTTTACAGCGTTATATAAGTAATTGAAAATCGTTGCATTACACCTTTTCAAAAATTGGCCAAGTTTAGATTTTGATCGAATGTAATTCATTGTTTGGACACAAAGAATTCCATTCTTTCGAAAAGGGGAAGATGTAGTGCAATAAACTCTATATTGCTTATTTAGCTATTTATGCAACTATTGTTTTATATTCAATTTGGGATATACATTATTATTGATATATTAACATAGTCGAAAATCAACCTCTGACTAAGTAATTTATGTCCCTCGATATTACATATAACTACTGACTTCAAACTTACCCACTCGACGAAATAATCCTAGTTTTCTTCAAAATGTGATAAATTTTATCTTCCAAATTATGCTCGAGCTTCTTAATACTATTTTTATCCAGACCTTTGGGTCCCCTTTCGAAATAAAAGATTAGTCTTGGAGTACATAGCCTACCATGTGTCATCCAGTCAAGACTTAAGTTTTCTATGTTCTTCAAACTTTCGCAGATGCTTTCAAACAGTTTTTTGCTAAAACCAAGAATTCAAACCTGAAACAAATGTTTTTTTTGTGTCCAAGACAATTTTTTTAGTTTTCAAAAAGTGGTAAGTGACTTTGCAGAATATTATCTTTACATAATTAAAGGCCAAAAAAATTGAACTTTTACATTAAATAATATTTAAATTGGCTTTTTAAAAATGATAAACACAAAAACCAATAAAATTTAGTTTTTGAGTCTTCTCATCTTAAAGACCTGTCTTTATTCTTTTAACAAAGTAAATCCAACAAAGTTACACAAGTAAAGTAAAAAACCATAAAATTTATCGAAAAACATGCCACAAATCATTACTTATAACTTTTCCCCCATAGTTAAAACACATAATAGTGAAGGGACATGTGTAAGTCTGTGGGATTTTGAATGAAGGAGTTTTGTGACTATGTGGAATTGATAGCTCTTTAGTCACACAATCAAGTGTTACCGGGTGTTTTGTTCACATCCGTGTAGAAGGGATTAACATGACGTCATATTTCAAGATGGCAGCCAAAAATCATAAAAAATACAACTTTAGCGACCGGTGTATGGTTCAATTCCATATAACTCGAAGACGAGGATTCCTAAAAATTCACTTTCAAGGTCATCCGACCTTAAATGACCTTGAAAATCGAAAAAAAAAACAAGATTTTTGCAATTTTTTCTTCAAAAAATCCTAATAGATTAACGTTTTGTAAGACTAACTTCTATTAGGGGCATACATGCCTAAAATTCGATCCTTAGAGTTTGATGCAGTTTGAAGCTTCATGACCTTGAAAAATACCCCAGTAAAATTAACATATTGCAAAAGCAACATACTAGAGGGCGATATTCCATAAGAGAGTTAGCAGAAGTTACCATATTTTGGACCAGGTGTTTAGACGCCATTTTCCAAAGTGGCGGTCGAAAAATCATAAGAAATTCTAATTGTGCTAGTAGGGCAAAGATTTAAGCTATTTAGTCACTTTAGGACTTGATATGACGTCATATTTCAAGATGGCGGCCCAAAATCATAAAAAAATACAATTTTTGCAATCGGGGCATGATTATATTCGATTTCATATAAATCGAGGACGAGAATTCCAAAAAAATCACATTTAAGGTCATCCAACCTCAAATGACCTTGAAAATCGCAAAAAAACACGATTTTTGACATTCTCTTCATAATTTAATGTTTGTTACACAACCTTCAACCATATGACGCGTTTCAATATGGCGGCTGATATATCAAAATGGCGACATGCAGTACAATTTACTTTATTCCATTTTGTAAACACGAAAAAATGTCAAGGTGGTGGACTTATCGCTTACTACGAAAAAAATGGATTGGTTGAACCTTGAAAATACTGTGTTAAATAAAAAAACCTCTTTTTATAAAACCTTCAAGTTCAGAGATAAAATCTACGTTTTAAGGATAAACTTCGAATTTTTCCTTTTTTACACAGTTTGTTTGTTTGTTAAATAAAAAGCTATGAGTAAAAATCTTTGTCAAAAAAACTAAATAAAGCAACTTGAAATGTTTTTAAAACTATTTTTATTTAACACAATATTGATCTTGAATTATATTAATTAGACAGTATATCGCATAATTTAAAATAAAAAAAGGGAAATGTGAAACAGCCTCCAAATTATCAACATTAGTCCGAATTACCTATGAGGCCCTGAGCCTATTATTTAATATTTACATTAATTTTCAAGCAAGTTTTATTTTTCAGTCTTGATCCAAAAATTAAAATCTATTTTTCCAAATAGCTTCTTTAAACTTTTGGCTATGGTGCGTGGTGAACTGGAGTGTTATGTATTGCAGATAATATGAAAGGAAGATATACTATACAATGTTATTTTACAATGTTATTATTAGATGACATTGATTTTCCAGCAAGTGAGAAGTGGTGCATAGTGAACTGTAGTGACATCAACTAAACCTACTTTTAAGCAGCTTGAAGGTGTACCTATTTGTGTTTAATAGTCTCTTTTAGCAAATAATATTTACTTTATTAGTACATATTTACATTAATTTTCAAGCAAGTGAGTGGTGCATTGAGAACTGGGGCGACATAAACTACAACCTACTTTAAAGCAACTTGAAATGTTCTACTATTTATATATTTAACATAGTCTTATTTACGAAAAAATATTTACATTATTATTAACTGTGTGTAAAAAAGGACAAGAGTCCAAGTAATTTTGACCGGGGTATAATTCGAAGTTTATCCTTAAAACGTAAACTTTATCTCTGAACTTGAAGGATTTATAAAAAAAGCTTTTTTTATTTTACACGGTATTTTCAAGGTTGATCAAGGTCACATATCAACCAATCCATTTTTTTTGTAGTAAGCGGCGATAAGTCCACCACCTTGGCATTTTTTCTTGTTTACAAAATTGAATAAGATAAAATGTAGTAGATGTGTCGCCATTTTGATATATCAGCCCCCATATTGAAACGTGTTATAGCTGAACCACAACTTTTTCAACAATATTGTTGGATTTGACCTTCTTATCGTCCTTACCAAATTTGGTCCTGTTCACTTTAATGGTTGTTACTTTAACAGTGTCAATTTACTGGGGTACTTTTCAAGGTCATTAAGCTCTAAACTGCAATAATTTCTAAAAGCCGATTTTTAAATATATGGTCAATATTTTCAAATGTATTTAAAGTAGGTGTAACAAAATGTTCAATTATGAAAATTTTTTTAAAGAGAAAATGGCAAAAAAGATGTTTTTTGCGATTTTCAAGGTCATTTGAGGTCGGATGACCTTAAAAGTAATTTTTTTGGAATTCTCGTCCGATATGAAATCGAGTATAATCAAGCGCCGGTTGCAAAAATTGTATTTTTTTATGATTTTTGACCGCCATCCTGAAATATGGCGTCACACGGATGCGAACAAAGCACCCGGTGATACATGAATGTGTGACTAAATAGCTGTTAAATCCTTATCCTTGAATTTTATTATGAATGTTAATAAACAAGTATAGTCATGCCGTGCTGGCATAATTAGAATTTTTTATGATTTTTGGACATTTTTGTTTTATTTCTGCCTTGCTCGAGAAACAGATGGGTAAGTTCTTAATTGAAATAATACATTTTTAAAACCAAAAATGGATGTCTACGAAGTTGCCGAAAAAGTGCAGATGGTCAAATGGTCAAATCGTCATAACCCAACACACGTTCGATATTGGTCGAGGGAAAATTTGCATTTGTATTTTGACGTAAGAACACAGTATCCCCAAAAACTAAATGTTTGGGAGGGGTATTATAGGGGAACACGTAATTGGGCCATTTTTTATTAACGGCAATTGCAATTTGAATGGTCCTAGATACTTGGATCTACTGCAGCAGCACATTATTCCAACTGCTAGGCAGTTGTTAGGTGTAAGATTTGGTGAAACATGGTTTCAACAAGATGGTTGTTCCGCTCACAATGTTGG
Organism: Oxystoma pomonae; assembly: GCA_963921995.1. Classification (NCBI taxonomy): domain Eukaryota; kingdom Metazoa; phylum Arthropoda; class Insecta; order Coleoptera; family Brentidae; genus Oxystoma; species Oxystoma pomonae. The sequence continues at coordinate 69,085,987 of OY998166.1, read as the reverse complement.
CCTTGTTAGGGAATATCTTGATAATGTATTTCCTAATCGGGTTATAAGTACACGGGGCCTATTTTATGGCCAGCTCGATCTCCCGATCTTGCCCCTAATGACTTCTATCTGTTTTTGAAGAAGTTTTTCAAATTATCACCCCTAACATGCTTGGAAACGTTAGAAGGGGTTTTTATAGTAGGCTCAAATATTGTCTAGCCGAGCAAGGAGGACTTTTCGAACATTTGCTTTAATTTTTTTTTGACTGGGAGAATCTTTTTGGTTTTTAGAATGTATTATTTTATTTTGAGAACTTGCTTTTATTTTGTTTCCCCTTATTATTTTCATTGTAACACGTCGTCACTGATAAATCTGAGCAGTTGACAATAAAACGCTCTTATTTATCAGTGACAAAAAATAAGAAAATTACGTTATAAAAATTTGCGTATTTATTGACCAAATTCCGGTTTCATTGACTACGCTCCACACAGCACCGTGGTTAGAGGCGTACTAAATACCAAAGGAAAGTCATGCAAGTGGTGATCACAAGCCTGAGTATTGGTTGCTTCACTGATAGGCGTGCGGTGTCTCTGCATGTACGTATACTGGCAAATTAGACTTCTTCCGCCCTATGTTCGCAGTAGCTTGAAGCGGTCTGTATAGGTAATTTTTACCGAAGTATAGCATAAACATCTGGGAGGCCAGATTTAAAAAAAATGGTAGTGAGGTTTAAAATGAAGTGTTTATCTATGGCTAAGCTGTTAATTTCATCTATGGCTATGATGTTAATTTTATCTCCGGCACTTAAAGTTTTTGCGTAGTATCAACTTGGAAAAAACACTAAAAAAAGCTGGTTGTACTTGGTATTTTCAAGATGAATCAAGGTCATGCATCAACTAAACTTTTTCTTTCATAGTAAGCGGCGATAAGTCAACAAGAATTGATGGCCACCTTATCATTTTTGCTTTTTTACGAAATTGGATAAAATAAAATGTGGTTATAGGTCAGCATTTTGATATATCAGTCGTCATATTAAAACAGGTCCTAGCTGAACCATTTTTTTAACAGTATTTTTGGACTTCTATCCTTCTTACAAAATTTGGTCATTCTCGCTTTAATAGTTGATGAATAGCGCCCTTCAGTATGTTATATTTGCAATATGTTAATTTTACTCGGGTATTTTTTAAGGTCATGAAGCTTCAAACTGCATCAAACTCTAAAGATCGAATTTGGAATACATGCCTAATAGTTTGAGGTACATTTAAAGTTGGTCTGACAAAACGTCGAATTATTAAGATTTTTTGAAGAGAAAATAACAAAAATCAATTTTTTTGCGATTTTCAAGGTCAATTAAGGTCGGATGATTTTTTTGGAATCCTCGTCCTCGAATTATATGGAAATTAGTATAACCATGCCCAGGTTGCGAAACTTGTATTTTTTATGATTTTTGGTCGCCATCTTGAAAGATGACGTTATATCAACCACTTCTACATGAATGGGTACAAAACACCCGGTAGCACTTGATTTTATGACTAAAGAGCTATCAATCCCACATAGTCACAGAACTCCCTCATTCAAAATCCCACGAGATAGAAATTATAGATATATGCCCCTACACTATAATATTAGCAGTGATATCATAAGTAATACAAATTCCTTACTTCATTGTGGCCTATTTAACCTTATAAACTAGCGGTAAAAGTTTGATTGTCAAATGATGTTTTAACTTTTGGCAATACATACCTTAAAGAATCAATTATTTTAAAATACTGAATATAGTTTGTGTCGAAAGTATATCCAGGATGTGACAAAATCACAATGTGGCTAACATGAAGCAAAAATAGCATATATTTAACAAATTTTATTTTAATTTCATTGTTAATGCTAAGAAAATCTTCGCAATTAAGTCGGTCCTGACAACTTTGCTTGAGGTTCATGTATTGATCTATGAGAATATCCGAGTCTAACAAAGTGTATAAATGTAGATAGATAATTTGGTTTTCTTCGTCGTAACTGCCCTCAATAACGGTATCCTAAAAATTAACATATAGTAACAGGTCAATGAAAATATAGTGACTAAACAGACAAATAACTACAGTATCTCAAATAGTATATGTCCATGTAGCCAGCCGCCGCGCCGCGCGCCGTAGTGCAGTGGATAGCATATCGGCCTGCCGCACGGAAGGTCCCGGGTATGAATCCCGGCTAGGTACATGAATATTTTGTATTTGTCCCAAAAGATTAGCACTCAGTTTGATAAAAAGGATCATATAAAAACGCCTTTTTTGCGGTGATTATCATATATCGGCAATGGCTCAAATGAGATCCAGACTGAGGACAGACTAAATTAGTAAACGAAGATATTTTAATTTGGACGAAAATGTCTATTTTTCCGGCCGAAAAACTCAACTCTTTCAACGTGAAAAATCGATTTGTTTATAAAAATCTTCACCAAATTCGTCATTTTTTCTGCAAAACGCTTCGTTCAGAAACGAGATAATATTATATACTAATAATCATTTTTTTCTATTGATCTCAGTTAAATCTTTTTTGATTATATCATAGTCAACGCAAGGGGGCAAGGGCTGTAGTTTCTACATTTTTTTAAAAACTTTCTTATGATTTTTTTTCTGCAAACGTAACAAAACATATACTATTCGATTCGATAGCTTGTTTAAATGAAATTATAATTCCACTTCTGAAAAAAATTAATTAAAATCCTTAAATAAAAAAAACTATTTAAAGAAATATTCGAGTAAGTATAACATTTATACACTGGAAATATAACCAAGTGGAAGTTTAATGGGTTAAAATAGCACAAAACTATTACTTTTTCAAAACTAATTATAGCAATGGCACAAAAATTTCAAAATCTAACATGAGATCAGTAAAAATTAAACTGATAATGTACATAACACATTAAAATTTTTTACACTAACTTAAAATATTTTATATTTACTATGGAATGACCCTAAAGTTAAGACAATAATTATCTTTATCAAATAAAAATGGTACCCAGAATTTGTAAAAAATATATAACAAAAATATTTTTTTACAAATCTATGCCAATTATGGTAATTTTGACATGTCCTGTACGTCACAAATCCATTTTCATCTAACCATGACTACAAGTATTAATTTATAAATGATTTGAAATTGTTTGAACTAAAGTTAGACAAATGCTTTGGAAAACGCGTACAAATTAAAAGTGACTGGAATATTTTTCAACCTAAAAGGAAAACAGTTCAATGAGCTGAACGAAAAAGCCGTCGCTACATTAAAAATAAAATTTTGCACAGCGAAGCGAAGGCGTTTACCATTTAACACATTTTTTTTCTATAAAGTTTTCTAAAATTTTAAAATTAAATTCATCTGTTTGTAAGGACTATAGTAGGAAATAAATTTGTATGGCTTATAAATTATAACATACATGAGAGTTTTCTTTCCGCTTAGAGGGAAACAGTCTTCCCAATGATTTTACTTTGAGTCCTGTGGTGTTGTGTGGACTTTTTCCAACAATAGATACAATGACCACCTTGTTTACTGAGATTCCATGTACTTTTCTAAAAAACGAATAATAGGCATATTAGGTCCGGATTTTCCCGGGACGTCTGGGAGGGTTTTTATAAGGGTGATTCTCACGAAATGTCTCCAAATGGTGTTACCTCTTTTTATCCCCTAATTTTTTTTTTTTTTTGACCCACACTTTTATTGTGTTTTGATTCTTTATAAATATTATAAGTAGATAATATCAGCGCTCAAGTTCCAGTCAACTTTTTCTATAGTATTTCAAAAGTCTCCGTGACTGTTAGTTTCCCTAAGTTCAAAATTTTAGTTATGGTTATAGCAATTATCAATTTTTACAATAGTTTTAGTCTATTTTAGTTTAGTTTATTTATTGATACTTCAAGAAGGAGCCACCGAAGTAGATGTACAAGTTAAAATTAGGATTAAAAAAAAATAATAGTTACAGTAATAAATAATAGTGAGTATGTAAAAAAAAATTAAGTTAACAATAAAAACGTTAAAAAATATAGATGTATACGGACAATCAAAACAATAACTTAATTTGCTAGATATATAAAATAGATAATTAATAAATAAATGTAATGTAATGTTTATTTTGTTTTTAAATTTGTTCAAAGGCAGTGATTTAACTTCTGCAGGGAGTCTATTGTATAATTTGGCAGCTGCATAATTTGAACTATGTTCGTAATTTTTTAGTTTATGTTTTGTTAAGCGATAATCTTTGGTATTGCGCATTGGATAATTGTGGTGGTCCAAGTTTCTTGTAAAATTGCATAGATGTTTTTTTGCAAACAATAAGCTTTTATAACATAAATGCATGGAAAGTTCAATGTATTATTATTAGCAAAAGTTTCCCTACAACTCTCTTGATACTGTAATGAGAATATAAGCCTTATGACTTTTTTTTCTTTAATAAAGACTGACTGCCAGTTTGTGATTTCCCCCCATAAAATTAATGCATATGCTAGGTGAGAGTAAACTAGTGAATAGTACATGTTTAATAGCGCTTTAGTACGTAATAATCCCTTCATTTTTAAAACTGATCCACACACACCCAAAAATTTAAAGTTTTCAGTAATTAGGCTATTTAATGTGGTTACTTTCGATTTTTTTCTACATCTAACGTTTATAGCAAAGGATTTTTTTAGGTTTAATATTAAGTGGTTAGATTGGCACCATGTTTTAAATTGATTTAAAACTACTGCAACTTTGCTTTGTAACTCGGCTTCTGTTTTTCCCAAAATAACTATTGATTTGTCATCTGCAAAAATCACAATGTGTTCCTCAACATACTCAGGCATTTCATTTACAAAAATGTTAAAAAGCAAAGGCGAAAGAATCGAACCTTATGGTATACCGACATCATTAAGAACAAAATCTGATTGATAATTCTCTATTTTTACTAGGTTTTTTCTGAACGATATATAAGAGTTTAAGAGCATTTCTGGTATACCTCTTATTGCATAGGCATTTAGCTTTCTAAGCAGAAAGTTTTGGTCCAGGCAATCAAACGCCGCGCCGACGAGAGGTCAAAAAATAGTCCTACCACCCATTCGTCATTGTCCATTCTACCATAGACCTCCTGCAAGAAGTCGCACACTGCATCCTCAGTGGAACGGCCCTGGCGAAATCCATATTGTCGAGAATTTAGCAAATTATTTGTATCAAAATAGTTACTTAATCTATTAAATATTGTCTTTTCCACTATTTTTGACATTGTATTTAAAACTGTCACTGGCCTGTAATTTTCAATAGAAGTTGGATCTAATTTTTTAAAGATTGGGACGATTTTATCTATTTTTAAAAACTCTCCCTTTACCAAAGCTTAGGTTTCCAATATGAGCCAGAGGCTCAGCTATGATTTCACAACATTTTTTTAACAATTTTATTGAGATGTTGTCAAACCCACAACTGTTTTTGTGTTTTAGTGAGTGTATAATAGTTTTAATTTCTTTGCTATTTACTGGTGTAAGATAAAACATTTTATTTATTTGGTTTGATGTATCACAGTTACTATTTGCTAAAAGTGTGCTAGTTTTATTTGCAAAAAAAGAAGCCGAAGTGGTCAGTGATTTCTGGACAGTCCGTCATCAGTTAACCCTTGCTATTTTTAATAAATGGAAATGTTGTTGCTTCTTTTGACCAGTGCTTTCTCTTGCGATCTTCCACACCGTTTTGGGTTTGTTTTCGCTGTCATTAATTTTATGTGCAACGTGCTCCTTTTTTGTTTCCAAAACCAGACCAGAATACTCCCTTTTACGGTTCTAAGTTTGCAAAGTTTCTTAGCTCTTTGCTTCTGCTAATTGTATTTGAATTAATCGAAGAATTGTTTTTTACATTTACCGTATTTTTTTCACTTTTTGAAGACATCGCAAACTGGACTACACCGGGCTACCTCTTTATAAATTCGAATTTTCGCTGTTATGAATAGAGTCATAGTTTAAAATAAGTAAATGTTGCCTTACCGTATTTAGGTTGTCATAATATAGTCAAAACAATTAAATTTTCATAATATATCTACCAAACTAAGCAATAATTAAATTTAACTCTTCTTTAATAATACAATAAAAAGGTACAAAATATGCAACAACACATCACAGTTAATATCTCAAGAATGGCTAAAAATATAAAAGTTTCTTTAAACTGCCACAAACAGATCTATTTCTTGAGAGCAACCTAGAGTTTCGAACTTCCATTGTCTTTATTTTTAATTTTTCACAACGTTTCGAATGCTTATGTATCTGCAATCGTCATTAGGTGAATACTAACAAAAACTAAGACTCTCTAATCTTATATACCAGCATGTGTTCAGTGAACCATAAAACTAACCTGTGTTCAGTGAACTATGAAGTTTACATTTGGTTGGCTCCGCCTTTTCTCTGTTAAAATATGTTACCCTCGAAAAGTTTGGGTTTCCAAATATCCTTGATGGTCACGCTTGTTTGAGAAAATACATTCTGGTTCCTCAGGATTAATCCTCCTTGGCGACTATCTTTGCCTCTTTCCATTCCATATGATGTTGATTTTCCTAGCAATGTATTGCTATTTTCGAACCAGTTATGACCCCTTGTCGAGTTTTGCGTTTATGTTCGGTAAGTCGAACTTCCATAGGTCGGCTGGCTTGTCCGATGTCCGGTCCCAACAGTCGCATGGTACTTGGTAGATACAGTTTTTGCAGTTGTGTTTAGATTTTGTCAATTAATTTCTTATTGTTGTGGTTATTTTAAAGACAGTCCCAAGATGGTTTTTCTGAGATTTTTTTGACGTATCGAATAAGTGTCGCCTTTCTTTCAGTATTTACGTCTGTAGTAACTTTCGCCGTTAGTGGCCAATATATTTATGGAATCCTTTGAAGAAGAAGCTCTGCGAACATCATGTCAGAAACCTAAACTATGGCTAAGATACATAGACGACATATTCATCATCTGGGAAAAGGAGAACACACTAGAACAATTCTTCAATCATGTCAACAACATAAGAAACTGCATAAAATTCACTCTGGAAAAAGAAGAAAGTTGTCAGCTCCGTTTTCTCGATGTTCTAGTCACCAAAAATAATTCAACCATAATCACTTCCGTATATCGCAAAGCAACTCATACTGGACAATATCTTATTTCAGATCAAACCACTTCACATCAACCAAACTGTGAATTGCAAAATCTCTCATAGATCGAGCCATCTACTTCCGCAATACAGAAGAAGCTTTAAATAAAGAAAAGTCAAAAATTCGATCCGATCTGCACGATCAATAAAACTCTTCAGACCTCACCAACACAAAAAACGACAGAAGTAAATACTGAAAGAAAGGCAACATTCCATACACCAAAGGAATCTCAGAAAAGATACGAAGAATAGGCAACCAATACCATCTTCGGACTAACTTCAAAACGACCACAACAATAAGAAGTCAATTGACAAAAACTAAACCACAACGCTACGGCACTACAAACCAGCCGACCTATGGAAGTTCGACTTACCGAACACAAACGCAAAACTCGACAAGAGGACACAACTGGATCGAAAATAGCTCAACATTGCTGGGAAAATCAACATCATATGGAATGGAAAGACGCAAAGATCGTCGCCAAGAAGGAAAACCTATTCAAGCGAAAATTCAAAGAAACAGCATTCACCCTGAGGAACCAGAATGTATTTTCTCAAACAAGCGTCACCATCAAGGATATTTGGAAACCGACACTTTTCGGAGGTATCAAATTTCAACTGTGAAAGGGCGGAGCCAACAAAGCTTAAACTTCATGGTTCACTGAAGACAGGTTAGTTTTATGGTTCACTGAACACATGCTAGTATTTGGTATATATGATTAGGTAGGCTTAGCTTTTTGTTATTATGCACCTGATGATGATTGCAGATACATAGGCATTCGAAACATTGTGAAAAAGTAAAAAGAAAGACAATGGAAGTTCGAAGCTCTAGTTTAGTCTCAAGTTCAACATTGTCTAAAACCTTCAAACACCAGATCTATTTCTCTACCACTGTTCTTTATCACATCGTTAATAAGTCTACATATCCTAGTCCTAGAGTTCAGAGACTGATACATGAATGCCAACTGTAATATCAAATATTTTCTCCTACTCTCCAAGAAAGTGAGATTTACCAGTTTCATTATCTAATTGCAGTTTATTTCTTATAGGGGATGTTTACTTTTAATCCAATTCGTCTCAGAAATCTACGTTGAACTATTTCAAGCTTTTCACTATGTACTGCATAATACAGGTGCCATACACAGGTGGCACTCTAAAACTGAAAGTACCAGTGCGCACAATAAATTTCTTTAAAAGTAAAAATGTTATCAAAGCCACGAAGGGTTGGAAAAACAAATTCTAGCAGTCGCAAGCTTTATTTGTAATAATGTCAATGTAATTTGTAAGTGACCATTCTGAGTCAAACGAGGCGCCCAGATCATTTACTAAGATTTGTCTATCAAGACCCACAGAGTCCAGAGCATAATTAAAAAGAATCTGTTAAGATGCTCCGGCAACAACTGAACAACTCTATGGACGTGCAAACATTTTTGAGGTAAGTCTTGGGGCGTTAGCCCCAAACAAATGTACTGGCTGTATATCACGGTAGTTAGACCCATGATTACATACGGGGCAATAGTTTGGTACACGAAGGGCAGGCAAACGCTGGCTCATGCCAAACTAACAAGCATCCGATGTCAAGCAAGTATGGTGATATGTAGTGCTATGAGCACTACACCATCAGCAGCGCTTGAATTCCACCTAAACCTTCCTCCTTTACACCTTGTCTTGAAGAAAGAGGCTATAAAGGCAACCTACAGAATCATAACCAACCAATGGGGTGGCAGGGCAATTCGAGTAGTACTAAACCCTTTAACGCGGCAATTGAGGGCAATTGAGAGTCACTGGATTCTAGGGCTGCTACCGGATCTAATGCCCGCAACAGTAAATAGCAAAAAGCTATACAACACTATTCTAACAGATAGGGAGGACTGGACGACAAATCGAATAAGTTTCTCAAGTGAAGATAGCTGCTGGGACACTGACGGATCCAAAATGCCTTCAGGCGTTGGATCCGGAGCTTATTGCAGCCGGGAAAATATCAGGATTATACATAATCTTGGACGAATAGCTACAATTTTCCAGGCGGAACTCTTCGCCATTGAAATGAGCGCACGTTGAATGATAGATCATAACTGGCGCCACAGATCAATAAAGATACTCTCCGACAGTCAAACGGCCCTTAAGGCTCTTGAATCCTATAGATGCTCATCGAGAACCGTTAGGAGCTGCCAGGACACACTGACTACCCTAGGGCGAATAAACACTGTGTCGCTGGTATGGATTCCGGGACATTCTGGGCATCGGGGAAATGAGACTGCCGACCAGCTGGCGCGCGAAGCGGCTTTTACCGTCTTTATTGGCCCTGAACCAGCCCTTGGAATAGCATACAACACAATCAACACTGCTCCCGCAGGCTGGATGGAAAACAAGTTCCACCAATACTGGAGAGAATTGACGAGACTGGCACATTCCAAAGAGTTCATTACAGAACCCTGCAGGATGAAGGCCGGGAAACTCATGAGCTCACCAGGCAGGACATCCGGATAATGGTTGATCTATACACCGGACACTGCAGGCTGAAAGTACCATTACACAGAATGGGTCTAAGTGAGGACACCGAATGTAGGCTCTGTATGGAGTATGATGAGACGGCCAGAGTTCCACCAATACTGGAGAGAATTGCCCGGACTGACACATTCCAAAGAGTTCATTACAGAACCCTGCATGAAGAAGGCCGGGAAACTCATTGAGCTCACCAGGCAGGACATCCGGATAATGGTTGATCTATACACCGGACACTGCAGGCTGAAAGTACCATTACACAGAATGGGTATAAGTGAGGACACCGAATGTAGGCTCTGTATGGAGTATGATGAGACTGCCAGATATCTGCTGTGTGAATGTCCGGCCATTGCACGTCAGCGTTAACGTATCTTCGGTAAACCACAGATCAACAGACTGGGTCTAAATGATGCTCCACCAAAGCAAGTTGCGAGCCTCTTTAAGGGGCTGAATATTCTATAGCAACAAAAATTGTTACAATTGAGCCACAATAGACCCCATAGTGGTCGCAGTGGACAGTGCCATACTGGCACACTCACAAACGAATCAATCAATCAATCAACAACTGAAAATCATTTAGTGATTTTAAAGCAAGGAACTGGCAAACTTGAAAAACATCCTTAACATCGTCAATGAAACAATAAAACAGAAAAGTTGAAATATGTCCACCTTGTGGTACACCTAACGTCACAGAAACCTCAGAGGATATATATAGTTTTTAATTTTTAATGCTTGCGTCGACCTGAAAGGTTATTTATTTGCAATCTGTTAAAAAAATTCAATTTATTTGCAATCTCTTTAAAAAAAAATACTTATTATGTAATTTTACAGGAGCAGTCTCCCTAAGCTCACAGTTAGCTTGTCGGGAGAGTGATATGGGTCAATAGAAAAAGTAATATTATCACAATAGGTAATTATATAATAACATATCACTTACCTAATTTAAGAAATCATTACTTGAATTTAATTATATCATATTTCACTTATTTATTTAGTGTTACTTAAGATGTTATTGATTTGTCATATATATTTTACAACTTACAATAAAGTATATCTCCTAAAAACTTCAAAAATATTTATAAAGTTCTTATTATATTTTTTCTTTTATAGGTTTAAGAACTATATATGGATATAAACAGAATATAACTATTAACCACTCCAGCAGCGAACCAAGAAGTCTCCTCGAGTCCGTAAAGCCTTAGACATTAATTATTTTAAAAGAAAAATCAATATTTTTTTATTGTCATTATAAGAGTGTATATTTTAGATAAAAAAGAGAGTTTGGAATTAAATTAGGCTCTATGAAAAAAATGTCGTAAACAGCCTGAAAAATTAACCCAGTTAAGAAAAATGTCATCTTGCATAACAGATCTGGTATTAATAGCGTGGGTAGGTTGTACTGTATGGTTTTCATGTATTTAATTATATTTTTTTATGTATAATTCATAATTCAGTAGTAGGAAACCTTTTTGGTTTATGGCTAATTATTTTTAAAATATATTTTTGAGTAGTTAGATACGAACTACACGTACTAACCCAGATTATTATTCCGTAATTTAAAATAGACTCCAGTAGGGCTTTGATATACAATTTTTAATAGGTATCTTGGTAAAAATTCTCTTGACTGATAAAACTTGTAGATTTTTTTTTCTAATTTTTTTAGTTATATAATCTATATAAATGTCATATTTTAGGTTTTTACCTATGATTACGCCGAGATATTTTATATTAGAAACTTCTTTAATTTTTGTATTGCAATTGCAGGTTTTATTACGATTAAAACAGTCCAAATTATGGATTTTTATTTTGGAGACGTTATTGGTAGTTATTATTCATAGAAAAGGAGATAAAGTATCTTTTGTTTCATTTAAGGTCAAGAGGATTTGATGTCTTTGCTCTTATTAAGATTACAGAGTCATCACAGTAGCAAATGATACAGCCGTCTTTTTTTGGTAAAATTGTCGGTAAATGGAAAAAAGGATTGGAGCAAGGACCGTCCCCTGCAGCACACCAAATTGTATATTTCTTTTTATTGCTAATGTGTTAATTTTTACTTCATGTATTCTCCTATCAAGATAAGAGACAAATTTCCATTCAGTTCCGTTTATTTCTATTTGTTCCAACTTTTTTGACCCAATTAAGAAAATCTCCAAAAATCCCGAAGGCTTGAATCAATACCTTCCACAACAAGTAAAAAACCAAATAGTAATACAATGATATCACAACTCCCCTTTTTATTTTTTCTCTTCGTCCTTCATGTCTCTCTCCCCTTTAGATTGATGACATAGTCGAACGTACTTTCTATTTCTTTTATATAGTTTTCCACTGGGTAACTTTACAGTGTATTGTCTATTTTTACCAACTTCTATCACAATACCCACTTTATCCCATAACTTTGATATTTGGTTTTGAATCCTGACTGTTTCTCCTTTATTTATAAAAGGTATGTCTTTTGCATTTCTGTTATAGGTATATCTACTTGCTTTTGTTTCTGAGCAATTTTTACATCGATCAGGTTTGCCATTTCCCTCCATTTCAAATCCAAACTGTTACGATGCGTGCGAACTAACGACCTCATATTTCTACCATCCAGCTTCTGAGCTGGTGAAAAACCATCATCAGAGGGCGTGTTTCTCCATTTAAATAATCCGACCAGAAACTTACTTTCATTAAGCTTTCCATTTTCGGTACATTTATATAATAAATTTTTCATTGCACCAACTGCTGCTTCTGCGTGCCCATTGCTTTGTAGGTAGTATGGAGTCGATGGGGTATTATCAATGTTCCAATCTTTAAAAAACGTTTTGAATTCATATGCGTTTTACTGTGGGCCATTATCCGAACGGAGTCTCATTGGTGCACCTTTGTACGCAAAAATTTTCTTTAAATCTTGTATAATTCTGGCGCTAGTAGGGTCCTGGTTTCCAAAATGGCATACTATGGGCCTACCTGAGAATCTATCTACATAAACCATGAAATGCTTGCTCGAACAGGTAAATAAATCTGATGAAACATGAACAAATGGACGTGATGGTGGAAGATCAAACACCATAGTTTCTCTCTGTTGAGACGGCTGAACACTTTGACATGCCTCACAGTTAGTGTTCAGCCCTCTTAACAGAGAGAAACTATGATGTTTGATCTTCCACCATCACGTCCATTTGTTGATATCTCATCGGATTTATTTACCTGTTCGGGCAAGCATTTCATGGTTTATGCAGATAGATTCTCAGGTTGGCCCATAGTATGCCATTTTAGAAATCAGGACCCTACTAGTTCCAGAATTATACAAGTCTTGAATATTTGGTAAAGATTTGCGAAACTGAAGAAGTCGCAACTTTAGAGGAAAACACCCAAATGCAACTCCCCTTTTTGTCATGGTCAATCCTGTCGAAAGCCTTCGAAAAAACAGTGTAGATGGAGTCAACCTGACCACATTTCTTAAAGGCTGCCAACTAGGATTCCTCATAACATAAAAGGTTGGACACACCTGATCTGCCCTTCATGAAACCATGTTGCTCATTTATTATTAAATGTTTAAAGAGTGGAGTTATCTTCTGAGCAACCAAGGCATCAAAGATTTTGGAAATTAATGACACTTTAGAGATTGCGTGGTAGTTTTTTATCACTACCTTGTTACTCCCCTTTATTTAACGCCTATATTTTTTACCAGGGGTAGTAAAAGCATACTAAGAATATCAGTTCTATAAGTAAAGTAAACACATCCAAAGCAAACCAAATACAAAATATAATACATTTATAATATATTACAAAAATCGATTTTATCCTCTGTGAAGCCGTTTTTGCTTTATATTTTATGAAACAAGTGCAATCTAATTAAATAATTTTTAATCAGGGAAAACCTCTGTTTCAGACAGTAGAGATTCATATGATTCCTATCTCTGGGCTTGTTAAAATTTGTATACCGATGAGTGTTGCTGTTTAATAATTCCAAAGCTTAAGTTCATTAATTTGTCATTTAAAAACCTATCCACCGTAAAGTGTAATATCTACGAAAACAGATTCTTTTTAAAATGTTTTATGTATGTCCTAATGTGTTATTAGAAAATATTAAGGTCTCAATAGACGCAATAACTTATTTTAAATTTCTAAAATGTTTAAAAAAACAGGAAATCCCTCGGGAAGTCCTAATTTCCGTGAATAAATATTCATAGAGTTTAAAAAAATGTTGTATTTATATATTTTTTCTAAAAAACTTACACCAAAAAAGGTGAAAAATAAAAATAACAACATTTTCTAACCTCTCTGTGTGAAGCCCTAATGTTTAAAATGTCTATTATTTCTTAAAGTGTTTGTATTAGTGCAGAATCACTTATGTCAGGGTATTGGTGGCTCTCCAAAAATCATATTCTAGACTAACAGTGAGACAACCAAAAATCAAAAATAATTGTTTTGACTTTTGGGACATCTCAATATTTTTACCCATAAATAATTAGGATTTTGCCAATGTTTGACTAAAACCAAAAAGGATTGCTAATGGGGTTTTTTAGTTTATTCAAGCAAAATCTTATTTTTTTAATAATCCAGGATATGTGGAACTTAGAAACCTAAAAACTATCCAATTCAATATGTAACGGTTTTTGTGCTTACCATCGACATACTAACTAGATCGATGGTGCTTACCCATCAGTTAAGCTGCAATTTATCATTATTGTTTGACTGTTGGCAGCAAAATAAAGTAGAAATTTATATATACATTTGGCAACTTTCATCTTTGCATGTGAAAGAAGCAAAACATGCATTGTCAAATTTTAAATCTGGAATCGCAATGTTTAAATCCTTTGTTAGTAATTCACAAACATCTTAAGACTGTGAGGGAACTCCAGAAGGACCCTCCGACAACCAGGAGGTAACACCCAACCCAACCCAGTGGAACCTCTAAAGATAAGGATCAACAAGTAACTGTTCAAGGACCCAGTAGATCTTCTTCAACACAAGAGGCCCGAAACGGAACTCTACAAACGCATCAGGGGCGCCTACGGACACCGCTGATATAAACAAATTGGCCAGGGAGCTCAGGAAGCTCCAGGTCAAAATCGTGATCAGCATGGACGGTCCAACCGAAACAGACCTGACTGAAGAGCACCTGCTCGAAGTCCGTGCTCCACCTAGGCAGGTAGGATATGAGACCAGCAACAGGGCTGTTCTTATAATAATATAATAATAAATAGTCGAAAAGGTGGATTCTAACAGCACTTAACGTAATTTAATGTAACTTAACTTAATTTAACCCAAGAGTTGCTTCATTGAAATTCAACAATTGCGTTCATACAATTTAATTTAAGAAATGACCAACTTTTATCTTTTTTTAAATTTCCTTAAGTGAAATCATCCTTCAATTTTGTATCTTCCTTCAGCAAGGGTGCCTTCAACGGGGAGCAAATACAAGTCTGTTATTTTTCTTTGGCTGCCAGAAAGAGACAAAAACACCCAGAAGAAGGAGATAAGTTTTTTCAATTTTTCTCAAGTTTCTCAAAAAGTTTAAAGAATAAAAAATAAATTAGCAGTGACAAAATGATCAGAAAATACCACCTATATCTAATCGAGTAATGATTCAAAATAGAAGAAGTAGACAGCTGTATGAATATTACAGAAAAAATCCAGGAAAAAATATATTACTATAATATATTTAAATGAGAAGTGATTTTGTGTTATTTTTAATTTGATAGCCAGTGGCGTACTGAGAAAAAGTGGGGCTCGGGGCGGTATCGTCGCATGCCCCCCCTCTGATTTTTTATACACTTATATTAGTTTTATTTGACAAAAACACAATATTAAATCCTAAAATTTTTATACAACAGGTACCTGTTGAAAAATAGAAATTTAAGCCAACTAAAAAAACTGAAAAAATTAATTCAAATAGATCTTTTCTTTCTACCTTTTACCTTTGCAATTAATTCCAAGTTAAACCAAAGTTACAAAAAACGTGATCTAATTGATATTGTATGGTTGTACCCTAGTGGGTTCATTAACATAGTTTATCAAATTAATACTACATATAACATTAACAAGCTGCACATAAAACTTTGTCTCTCTCTGGATCTACATTAAAATTCTCAACTCAGGGTTTAAAAATATTATCAAGTAGGGTGTAAAGACTTTCACAGAACTGTTCAAATTTAATAAAACCAGGAGGTGTATAAAAAAACAATAATATATTTTGCCTGCCATCCAGTTTGTATGATACATCAAATACCTCAAAAACATTCTCAACACAAAATTTACCCAGATTTAAGTCTACACTCTGTATCATTGTGGCACCATATTTCATTTCCTTTTCCATGTTCTCTACAAAACAATGACGCTTTATAAAAATTGGGAAAATGCACAAAGTCTATGCTATATAATTGCACCAGGTTTCTGTCAAACATAAAAATCTAATATTACTACTTGTCAGAAACTCGACAACTAAACTATTTATTTTATCTTTGGTCAGTATCTAACAGTTGTGCGAAACTATATTAAAGTTATTTCCTACATGTCGTCTAGCATCATTTGTGATGACATGGGTATAAAAAAGCTTTGTATTTATTTCTTGAGATTTGTTTAAGGTGTTTTTCGGCTTCGAATTGATTGTATTTACCTCATTAATGAAGACGTTTTTGTAGATCCTGTTTTTTTTTCTTTGTCTCTGGTTTATTTTGGGTAAAAATTGTTGAAATTTTTTGTTAAATTTATTAATGTTACGTCATAGTATTGTTAATATTTTTGTATAGACAGCCAGTAAATAAAAAATTCAAATCAGCAGAACTCCCTATTTTTTCTAAAATTTTCTTAACACAAGGGTACCTAGTAATATTAGGTAGTAAAATTATTATTTGAGCCAGCCTTTATAACAATATAATCTTCTTTGTCATATGTTTTGTTACTTGATTCACGTTGTCAATCACTTGGTCATCGTTAAACTGGAGATTCAATAAGAGGTATAAAGTCAAAATTCCCGATAGGGAATTGTGGCAGAGGAAGAACCTCCACCAACAGTTCGAGAGGAACGCTGTGATATGCTACACCGATGGCTCCAAGCTATCGGAGAGGCAGAAAACAGGGGCGGGGGTCTACGTGCAAGACCGAGAAGTTCGGATGAGCTACCCGCTCGGAGAGCAAGCTACGGTCTTCCAAGCCGAGGTATACGCCATTATAATGGCGGCAACACTAAAAGAGGTTCGCAATGGTCCGGAGGAGCATGTGTACATATGCTCCGACAGTCAAGCGACCCTAAAGGCACTCAGTGCGCCAAAAATTGCCAATACTCTGGTGGAAGAGTGCGTAGAAGCACTGGAAGCCTTGAGTCAAGACAATAGAGTTACAGTGATGTGGGACCTGGAACACACGTGTCGGTCAACGAAAAGGCGGATGAACTCGCTCGGATCGGGGTCAGAACTCAATACGTGGGGCCGAAACCACTATTAGGTATAACAATGAGAGAGCTGCAAAGTCGACTCATTAAATGGGCTAACAATGCACTGCAGACTTCTGGGAGAACGAAATAGGATGCAGACAGTCCAAAGAATTGATCGACGGACCGGACGCAGCCAGACTCAAATGGCTCCTGCGAAGAACACGAAAAGATATTGGACTACTGACAGGGATATTGACCGGCCACAACCGACTCAGTAAGCATCTGACTCGCATCGGAATCGGGAATGACTCTATCTGTCATGCCTGCAGGAGGGCGCACGGTGGTGAGGTCATATGAGATTATGCGGCCAAAATATAGAAACTATTAATTTTGTTTTTAAATCCAGAGATCTAATGTAAAATAAGTTTGCTAGCGCTTTTAAAGAAAGAACAAGTAAAAATTAGCTAATTTATCAGAAACTAAGAAAAGATTGCATTTTTTAGATAAGTGACGAAAGCCTTAATTTTCTCCTTTATAATTGAAGATATATTTAAAGTGTGTTTAACATTAAAAATTAATATTATTATTATATTAATGTTATTAAACTTTATTATTTTAGGTTGTCTGTACTAATTTAAAAAAATATATTTGTATATACAGGGTACCCCACGACGAAAATCGACGCGATCGATTTTTCAAAAAGAATATTTTCAAGATGGCGGAACTTCCGGTTATATCGGAAGTGGATATCTACTCTCTTATTTTAAATGGGACAATAATGACACAATATATTATTTAATTTTAAGATTTCTAGACATATTTTATGTCTATACCTAACTTTAGCCGTTTTTGAGATAAAAACCATAATTGAAATTCTGCATGTTACCCAATATTTTCAATTAGTATAGTGGGAAAACAGTTAAAAATAGAAAATGAAATAATATATAGGGTGTCCTATTTAAAATAAGAAAATAATTTAGCCGAGTTGCCCCCATCGACATTGGTATACTGCCAAGTTTCAAAATTTTCCATTGTCCACTTTTTGAGAAATCGATTGTGTTGATTCGTTGTGGGACCTGTAAATTTTACTGAAAATAACATATTTACTTGAATCAATTTCATAATAATAAAGTAACTAGATAAATACAAAAGAATAAATTGCATCAAAAGCCTTAACATTTCTATAAAGCTAGCAGTTGAATAGCTTCCACGTCCAGTTCGGGACTAACATTTTTCTTCCATTTTCTCCCTAAACTAGTCAAATAAGGATTAAAAGAAATCAGCAGTGAATGAAGAATATCTTCGTTAGTAGCTGATCTTGAACATTTGCGTAAATATAGTTGTCGAAATCTTTTGAAGTCTTTATTTCTAGACTCGGATGCCTCCTCACAAAACAAGTGAACATAATCTGACGCACCATCAAAATGCACGGTCTACTTTAAAAATTTATATCATTTGAATAGGCAAACTTGGGCAGATACAAGTAATTAATTATGAAAGACGGTGAAATATAGTTTATTTTTAGTGCAAAATCTAATCTTCGGCAAACTTCGCAGA
This sequence comes from Oxystoma pomonae, assembly GCA_963921995.1. Lineage (NCBI taxonomy): Eukaryota > Metazoa > Arthropoda > Insecta > Coleoptera > Brentidae > Oxystoma > Oxystoma pomonae. Next base: position 69,067,455 of record OY998166.1, on the reverse strand, counting down.
TTATTTATTTACTTGCAGAAAGTGAAACATTTCATTTAAAAAAAATAATGTGTATCATAGTAGCTAATTTACTTTATCGAACTAAAAGAAAGATATTTTGGACAACCAAATATTATTGGTTAAATTCAAAAAACATGATATAATTTTAAAAAAAGAACTTTAGGGATAAATTCCAAAACAGCCATCGGGGAAAATTATTTCCACTTCATGGAGGTTTTTCATTTTATTAAAATATTTACTTGCCTTGCAAAAACTTCTGATGTTGAAATGAATTTTTTGCAGTAGTCATTTTTTTATGGTATTAGTTATATGATATTTATTAGGTTAGATGTGGTTACAAAATAATGGCATGAAATATTTTATATATTTTCTATTTTTATTTGACGCAATTTTGGCCGCATGATCTCACATGACCTTACCACCGTGGAGCGGAGGAGACATCCCGGCAACTCGTTGCGGAGTGCGATGCATACCTAAGGATGAGGCATCAGGTACTCAGACAACCGAACCTGGATGCAGAGGACCTACAAGCTCTCAAGTGGGCCAAAGTACTGGACTTAGGGGGCTGGGCTGGGGTAAGGTAAAAAGGGACCGATTGGGCATAATATTAACATATTAACTTAGCAACCCCACTAGAAAATATGGCGCCAAACTAAAAATTTTTGGTTTCAAAATTTTGTGCTAATTATGTGCTCCAAGAATATATTATAAGAAAAAAATGAAATTTTTCATTTTAAAATATGTTTAAAAAAAAAGGATGGGGTAGCTAGGTTAATATTAACTTAGCGACCCCACATGTTTAGGTATGACAGAATTTAAAAATTTCAAAAACTAGTATTGTCTCCATATTATGTGCTAATTTTGTCCATGATCAAAAAATTTTGTACTCATGTGGTTTCTGAGAAAATTGATCTACCCCTTTTTTTGAAAAAAAAAACATTATTTAAAATGAACAATTTGATTTTTTCTTATATAATTGGAGAGCACATTATTTTGGTATATACTTTTTCAAATTTTAGAACAGCATTTTAGGGTAGGGTCGCTAAGTGATTATTAAGCTAACTACCCCACTAAAAAACTGCACTGAAAACAAAAAAATCGGATTTTTTATGTACATATTATTCATGGTGCAGATAATTTTGGAATCATAAATTGTCACTTTGGAATCGCACATAATATGCAGATAATACTGGTTTTTAAAATTTTTAAATTCCATGATACCTAAACATGTGGGATCGCTAAGTTAATATTAATCTAGCTACCCCACCCTTTTAAAAGAAAAACAATTTAAAATGAAAAATTCGATTTTTTTCTTATATACTCATGGAGCACATAATTAGCACATAATTTTAAAACCAAAAATTTGTGGTCTGGCGCCATATTTCCTGTTGGGGATGCTAAGTTAATATTAATCTAGCTACTCCATTTTCTTTTTCCATTTTCTCAGAAACCAGAGGAGCACAAATTTTTTTAATTGGGGACAAAATTAGCACATAATTATGGCATAACTTAATTTTGATTTTCTTGGGTTGTGGTCGCTAGGTTAATGGAGGTAAGGTCTGCTTTTATGACATTTAAATTTTTGATCTGACATATTCTTTGTTCAATTTTTATATGAAGAACAGCAAGAAATAACCTATAATGCCTTATTATTGTAAGATCTGCTTGAGTGGAGCAAATGGATTTCCTTTATGCATTTTGATTTATTAGCACATGTACCATGTGGTGTGTCCAATCTGCAATGCAAATACTGAACTAAACCAGTATTATTTTAATCAAAGTTTTTTGTTAATTTAATATTTATTTTGTTGTTATGTTTTAGTGAAAATAATACATAATAATTGAAGACGCTATAAAACTTTACTTTATGCATATAGCCCATATTTTTGTCTACACACACATATAGAACACAACAATTAACTTTCAGCTAACCAAGGAACACAAAAACAAGTACAAAAATGACCTACAAAGTTTTGTTGTCTCAATAAAAAAATATTTATCTACATTTTTCCCATAAAATTTAAAATAGTAGTTTTCACAACTAGTGGCTAAAATAGTGCTTTTTTTACAAGCGTTGGTTTAAATAACAAGTGCAGCGAGGTATTTAAAAACGTGAGTAAAAAAAAGCACAGTTTAGCCGCGAGTTGTTAACACTATTTTTTTAATACCTTTATCAAAAAATCCAAGAAAAACAGGAAAATACTTTTAACTTTTTACTTGGTGACATTCTACTTGGTGAAAATTGGCGGAAATGCCTTAATTTTTAGGCCAGAATATTTAGATTTTTTCAATATTACTATTTTCCGCTATTTCTCTTTCATTTTGGGTAAAAAACTGACAGAAATCTTTTTTTGCACCCGTGATCAAAACAAGATTTTTTGCATCGGTAACCAAAAAAGTCATGCTTTAGTTATCTGCAGACAGTTACTAAAATTATGTTTTTGATAAATGTATAAGAAAAAATTATTTATGCTTTTTTCAACTTATAAACTAAAAAAATGATGCATGCCATGGTCAATCCATAGTAGCGTTTTTCCTACCTTGGCAGAAAGAGGCCTTAAGGTCACCTGCCGCGACTATGAATACCGTTTTGGCCAAAGGAGACCTTAAGACAGTAAGGTATAGCAAATGCGTGCTACTATTTACAGTATTCTGTAAACTGCAAGCAGTAAGAGCAGCATGCATTTGTTGTTGTTAATTTTTCTTGGATCTTACTCTGCCTCTAGGGTCGCCTTGTTTCTTGAAGGTAGGACTATGAATATGCCCCCAATTTTGCTATAAGTAAAGTTAAATGAAATTATGTTAAGGGCTGTTAGAATCCACCTTAAATGGGGTATATCTCGGTAGGTAACTAACAGATAACTATATAATGCAACTTACAAAAGATTTTCAAAATCAGGTACTTCAAAACAATTCTTCATTTCTGTTAAAATTACACTTTTTTTTCTCAGGTTTTGTTTCGTTTCAATCAAAAAAAGTGGGGTTATTTTTTTTTGTTATTGTCCGGTAGGCTTTCAGAAAAGGTGGCTTCTGTCATCTGCAAAATAATAGCGTATTCCTTTGGTAAAATTGAGTGCACCACCTGTGCACAGCCAGTTGTGCACTAAAACTCGTCCGGTGCTGTCAAAAAGTGCACCGGTGCAGTTAGGGTTGCCAAATTTTAATTTTGATTTATCTGGACATTTGTTCTAAATTATCAGGACATTTGATGCAAAATCGGGACATTTTCAAAAACGCTTGGAAAAGAAATAAAAAAATAAATAATTTACAAGCTAACTAAGAAATTTCAATCGAAATAAAACAAAGTAATAGTATATAATGCTTGGTTCAGCCATCAATTAAGCAGAATTTTATGATTCAGCACAATCACAAGCACAACCTTAAAAAAGTTAAATACATTAAAATCTGTTGACCTGTTCATACAAAATTTATGATTAGTCACAATCACAATCAGAAACACAAATTTAAGAAAAGTTGGGAACTTTCAACTGTTGTGTTTCTACTTAATCAAAATGGGCAAAATGCGCCGATTGCAATTTTTAAATATTGCGCCGTAAAATGTGTCAAATGCTATTAAAACACATAACCTCAAAATATTTTTTTGATATTTTCACATAACACCCTGCAAAATGGAGAGTTTAGAAGAAGGATTGTTCATTGAAACAATTGAGCCATTTCCATGTTTAGTGATGATTATGACTGTGCTTAATCAATGGATGAATTGGTAAATTTTGTTGTGCCTGTGTTTATGTTTCTGATTCTGATTGTGTTTGAGACTAATCATAAAATTAAGCCTAATTGATGGCTGAACCAAGCATAACATAACAAGAAAAGAAAGTGACAAATTTCACACGAGCATGAATATTGTGAACGAGGCGTCAGCCGAGTAAAACAACACGCGAGTGTAAGAAAGTTACTTTCTATCGAATTGTGTACGCTACTTTTCCTACGAACACTGTTGTATAGCACTAATTTTTGTAAAAATTGGTGTTTAATTACGTACAAATCAAATGAAACTGCTTTTCCGCAAAAAATTTCTGCATACGGGTGAAATTTAACATTTTCCAGCCAAGTTATGTTACCCCAATATTCAAAAGCGGAGATAAGTCAAACATTAAAAACTACAGAGGTATTTCAAAAATTTCTTAATTTCCTAACTTTTTGAATCAATAGTTACAGATAAAATTGCACCATATTTTCAAAACATAATTATAAACCAACAACACGGATTTTCAAAAGGTAAATCATCAATTACTAATCTCTTGATATATGAAGAAACTCTGTTGGAAGGCTTGGAGAGTGGGTATCAGGTATATGTCATCTATACCGATTTCTCCAAGGCTTTCGACAGGGTCGATCATAACCTAATACTTGATACACTTAAAGTCATGGGTATCCATGGTTCATCTTTCAACTGATTTTGGATTAATCTAACTGAAAGACGCCAGGCAATCAAAATAAAGAATGCTGTCTCCGCCGAGTTTTAACGTTTTGTCAGGTGTCCCCCGGGCGGACATTTGTCTCCATTGTAATTTAGACCATTTATAAATGATATAGGTATTTTCCGCTTTAGAAAACTGTAACTTTGTGTTTCTTGCTGATGATCTAAAATTCTCTAGAATTATAGAAAGTTAAACAATATTGATTTTACTTATCAGTTGGTTAACTCCAATTTGAAGAAACCTTGCAATTAGCAGGCGTGACTTGGGTGTCTTTTTTGATAGACAGAACAGTTTTGTTGAACACATAGATATTATTGCAAATAAAGCTATGAAATTGCTAGGATTTTTGTTTCGAACATTGAAAGACTAAACATTTTTACATTGAGAAATGCTTACTTTGCAATTGTAAGGTCAATTCTAGAATATGGTTGTACTATTTGGTCTCCATATTATGAGATTCATAAAGATCGTTTGAAAAAAATACAAAGAAAGTTCTTGCGCTTTATATGCTATAAATTACAGATATATATTGAGTCAATTGATTATGATCATCTAATGAGTCTGTTGAAATTAACAAATCTAGAGAATCGTAGAAAGTACTATGGTCATTCAAGTTTCATGTGCCATCACGGAACACAAGATATCATAAATTATTTACAACTAAACATCATCGCACTAACTATGGTTTTAACTCCCCGATCAACAGACTCAGTAGTCTCGGTAATGAACTGATTAAACAAACTGATGTCGATTTTTTTAACACTACATTGCCAATGACCAAATATTTTAAACGCGGCTAGGAAAAAAGAAAGGATTTTCAGGGATTCTGATTTTAAAAAATTAAAAAAAAGTTTTTAAACAGCGATCGGATTTGAACCCTCGACCTTTTGGCATCCATATAATACTTTTCCAACGACTTAACGTTTTTCGCTACGGGGGCTTATCGGGGAAATTATATATTAGCGGGACATAACCTTTTGTACATTGATTTCTGTTAGAAGAGCACCGTGAATTGTTTTTTTACTCAGGGTCAACCGATTTTCATAATTATTTTTTTATTGGAAATAAATATTAGAATACTCTAACAAGCTTTTTGAACAACATAAAATCTTAAATTCTGCTGCGTAAGCATGATCGTAGATAAAAAAAAATATTATTTCCTTTCATGGCATGATTTGATGATATTTTTTTAGGCCAAAAAAATGGTTTTTTTCTTGTAACTAAAAATAGAGTAATTTTTTAATAAAAAAAAAATCTTGCAGCGACATTACATTTCTTTCATGGACATTCGTAAATGTACCTCCACCAGAAATCCAGTGATGTATATGCAAAAAAGGTTTCAATTCTGAATATCCAATGGATGTACATTTTACATTCCTTTCATGGACATTCATAAACCTACCTCCACCAGACATTCAGTGACGTATGTGCAAAAAAGGTCCCAATTCTGAATATCCAATGGATGTGCAATTTACATTCCTTTCATGGACATTCATACACGTACCTCCACCAGACATCCTGTGACGTACATGTAAAAAAGGTCCCAATTCTGAATATCCAATGGATGTCCAATTTACATTTTTTTCATGGACATTCATAAACGTACCCCTACCAGACATCCAGTGACGTATATGCAAAAAAGGTGCCAATTCTGAATATCCAATGGATGTGCAATTTACATCCCTTCCATGGACATTCATAAACTGTATCTCCACTGGATATTCAGCAATGTATATGCAGAAAAGGTTCCAATACCTCCGCGTCTGGTGGTGACATATATGCAGACATTTTGTGAAAAGTAAGACACGGCTTGGAACACTTTTTTGAGTTTTTGCCGAATAAGATAAAATTTCTTTTTAAGCCCGCCAATTCCTTAGAAAGATATTTTAGCTTATTCGATAGAAAATCGTGTTTTTTTTCGAGGGTTTTTTCCGAGGTTTTTTTTTCGTTCTTTTTTTATCCGTGGTAAATAAAGACATAAATGATGGATTGAAGAGGTTACTTACACTGGATGTTTCGTCTTCTCGTTAAAAACTTTATAACGACGACGCACGTGTAGTCCTTGCCGGCATGTTGCATGCTTCCGTAATTTTCTTTTAACAGTAAATATACAGGGTTCCTAAGATTTTCCTTAGGGATAGGATTTCAATAAATCAAACAGAAATGACATAAAAAGTTCTGCGCGCACAACAAAAACAGGTATATTGAGCAATGGTGCCAGAGAAAGAATTGTCGCCACTCTTTCATTGTGAGCATAAATCATAGTTGCAATAATAACCGTTGACAAGATGTCTGCAAATTCCGCTAGATGGCGGCCACACCATGAGATGATCGAGGAAAAACTAATTAAAAATTAGATGTTTTCAGGTCCAAACCACAGCTTTTTCTTGCTTAAAGGAGGCGGCAGGGTCCATTATTTACGATACTGAGCGATAAACTCGTGAGGTTGTTAACACAAATTTCTTTCCATTCTGTTCTACTAGTGACATCTATCCGGAAATGGCCAAACCATGCAGCTAGCACTAGCAGCCCAAGAAATCAATAAACGGCGCTGTTTTTCCTGCAGAGCATTTGCTTGCGATATTATTGATTTTAAATAAAGCTGGCCCTACACTACATTTGATATTTTCGAGGTGTTTTATGACATGATCTCGAAACATGTAGCGAACCAATTCTTAAAAACTAGCGGGAGGGTAAAAGCGAAAAATAAGGGGCTGCCAATATTTGTAACACCCAAAAAGGGGTAAAAAGATTTATTTTGCTCTGTTTCTTTACAAAAAACGTTTTTTTATGAAAAACTTGAGCTCTGCCACTTTTTTTATTTTTTTCTTCAACTTTCTCGACATTTTCGTCATACCATAGAAAAAAATTATTTCCCCCACGGTCATACTCTACTTGTTTATGATTGATTGATTTTCCCCAATATTTTTATTTCATGAATTGATGCCCATAAAATTTTATTTTTGTGGTCCGCGTGTTTTTTGCTCACTTATGACTTGACACGCGCGCTCCCCACCCGACGGGGGTCCTATTTGCCCAAAGATCGTTGAAGAAACAACATCCCAGCAATTAGCAACCTGTGCTTGGAAAATGGCCGGTCTCCACCTGCGATAATCAAATACCAAGTAAGTGGAAAGTTTCAGTGAGCAATCGTATTTTTCCCTCTTTTACTTCTCATTTTTTATTGAGATTTTATTATTTATAACATTGTGGAAAATTGTATTAATGCAATCATATTCATTAATTGGTCCTTCAGACCCGAATAGGAAATAGCCCATGGATTTTCAGTTATTTAATTTCATTAAAAATAATATCGTGATATTTTATTCCATAAAAACCACATCATTTAATTTGATTTTCTTTCAGTGAAAACTTTTCGAGTATCCGACCCGGTTTTTTTGTTGATTTGTGAGTTTGACCTTCAGCCAGTCGTTCAAACGCGCAAAAAAAAAAAAAGTCGGTTTTGTTTTGTTGTCCAAGGGTGTTCGAAAATTGTGTGTGAATATAGTAACCATACTGTAACCAAGCCTTTTTGTTAGCCGTGTCATTTTCCAACCAAATTTTGTTCTTTGCCGACAGATAAACAGCTGATCGAACCAACCAAACCAAAATAGTTGTTCTGTGTCCCGTCAACGTGGACATAACCCTAGAATTTTACGCGATTTTGTGATTTTTCGTAAAATAAAAATAAACATTTATTTTTCGCGAATTTTTACCAGAATTGTTGTGCAATTGCCCAAAATTGAGTTAGAATCGGTCCCATATTAGGAATATTAGTTGTGCGCTACCACCTGTGTGCGTATTTGCTATTATTTTCCCGTTTTTCAAGGTGTTTTTTCCCAGTGCAAAATACTTTAGTAGTGTTTTATTTCCAAATTGTTTAGAACCTTATCATAATGTCTAACGACGATCAATTACTTGTTAAACTGACGAGAAAGCGTCAAAGCTTTTTCAATCGTATGGAATCTATGTACACTTTAGCTGTTGACTGCCAAACTGACCCTTCCAAATTAGGACAGTTTTCATCACGTTTAGACGATTTTAGTGTAGTTTGCTCTTCATTTGAGTCCTTGCATTTGGATATAGTGTGTATGTGCAAGGAGGAGAATGTTGAAAAGGAGCATAAAATAGGTAATAAATTTGATGACATGAAATATTGTGTTAGTTCCATAGGGAAAGACCTACTTACCCCTGCTAATGTTTTGCCTAAAAGTGGCACTCCCGGTGCCAATACTTCCTTTTACCATAGTCACTCTGAAGAGTTGGACCTGCCTCGCATTAATGTTCCTACATTTTCTGGCAATAGGCGAGACTGGCCTACCTTTTTTGATTTATTCCGCACATTAGTACATGAAAAAAGATCTCTTACCGATATACAAAGATTTCAGCACTTGCAAATGGCAGTAAAAGGTGAGGCAGCCGAAGTTATAAAAAATATTGCATTGACCGAGGACAATTATGCACTTGCATACAATGCATTGATTGAACGGTATGACAATAAGAGGGCATTAGCCACGGATTATTGGCTCTCAATTTACAATGCTTTACCTGCCAAAAACAATTGTGCATCTGATTTAAGAAAACTTATTTCAAACTTTTCCCAAAACATGGATGCCTTGTCATCTATAAAGGGTATTGATCTCTGGGATTTTACCAAATTAAATTTAATGCTACAAAAAATTGACCCTTCGCTGAAAACGCGTTTTGAAATTGAACATAGCGACAAAACTATCCCAAAATATTTAGATTTAACTAAATTTTTAAATAAAACTTGTAGAGCTTTAGAAAATAGCACTTTGTTTCTTGACCAAAAAACCAATAGTAGCCCCAAACCAATTGAAAATAAACCAAAAAAGGTTCAGCCAGTCAGACCAGTCTATATGACATCAACCGAGCAGTATAGTCCTTGTTTATTTTGTAAATCTGGATCACATCCGTTATTCAAATGTGCAAAATTCTTAGAAGCCGAGGTAACTGTTCGACATTCCTTTGTTAAACAACACCACATGTGTTTCAATTGTTTTTCAAAGTCCCATAGTGTCCCATCGTGTCCAAATACCAAATCTTGTAAAGTGTGTTCATCTAAACATAATAGTTTGCTTCATTTCCCAGAAAAAAGGTTACAAGAATCACCTACAGATTCCACACCTTCTAGTAATTCCAATAGTAATCAAACTTCGACTGGTACTCAATGTTATGCTAGTGTATCCCCAATTGAAAATGCTGCCCTATTTGCCACAGCCGAAGTCTCTGTGTATAGTTCCAATAATGACTTGTTGACTTGCCGTGCCATGCTGGACTGTGCCAGTATGACTAATTTTGTAACATTGTCATGTGTGAAACGGCTAAATCTGCCTATTCTTCCAAATACTATTCCCATCCAAGGCATAAACAATATGTCCACTTTTTCTTCTATTGGTACTGTGACTATAAAATTATGTCCAAAGAAGTCCCATTTTCCATGCCTGGAATTTACAGCTATTATTGTTAACTCTATTTGTGAGTCCACTCCCATTTCTCCAGTGAATTCTACCAAGTGGAAGTACCTAAAAAATCTTGATTTAGCTGACACGCATTATGGACAACCCCATTGTGTAGATTTGTTGTTAGGTATCCCATTGTTCTCTGAAATTGTTACTCCTGGATTAAAAAAGGGTACCAATGGCGGTCCTTGTGCCATAAAGACCATATTTGGATGGGTCCTGATAGGTGGAGAAAATTCACTACCCAATGAGTTTGTCTCATTATGCACATCTGTCCCTTGTGTTACTTCTGTCGATTCCAATTTGCAAAGGTTCTGGGAACTTGAAAATGTTCCACAAAAGGTCTATCTAAGTCCGGAAGAACAGATGTGTGAAGATTTTTTTGTTTCAACCCATTCCAGAGAACCTAGTGGTCGCTACATTGTGCGCCTTCCATTTAAAGACTCTTGTCCCGAACTAGGCGAGTCTAGAGGTCAAGCATTGCGACGTTTTACTCTGTTAGAAAACCGTTTGAACCAAAACCCTACTCTTCATAAATTATATTGCGACTTCATGAAGGATTATTTGAACCAAGGTCATATGGTACCTTGTCCTTACCCAGAATCACCATCGTATTATCTCCCACATCACTGTGTTGTGAAAGATGACAATGGATCTCCAAAAATCCGTGTGGTTTTTGATGGCTCTTCAAAATCCTCAAATAACTGCAGCCTAAATGACGTCCTCCTTGGTGGTCCTAAATTACAAAATGATATTGTAAGAATTTTGCTAGCTTTTAGATTTTTCCCAATAGTTTTCAGTTCAGATATCCGCCAAATGTATCGGAATATTGTTGTTCATAAAGAAGATGTCAAATATCAAAAAATATTATGGAGATTTAATCCGTCCGAACCCATTCAGGACTACAATCTATGTACCGTCACATATGGTCTGAACTGTAGCCCCTATCTAGCAATCAGAACATTGCACCAATTGGCTCTTGACCATGGTCATGAGTATCCTTTAGCATCAGATACCCTTATGAATTCAACCTACGTTGATGATATAATCGGATTTTCTAGTTGTATTGATCAAGCTTTGGATCTACAAAACCAATTAATAAGGTTACTTCGTTGTGGTGGTTTTGAACTGCGAAAGTGGACCTCCAATTGTCCAGATTTGCTTTCTTCTATTCCAGAAGTACACCAGCAAAATGTTTCCTTTTCTGACAAAGACCATTCCATCCTGAAAATATTGGGTCTTGAGTGGAATCCTATATCGGATAGGTTCTCCTACTCGGTCAAACCCATTGATCGTGATTGTACCAAGAGAGTAATTTTGTCAGAAATAGCCAAAATCTATGATCCTTTGGGATTCATAGCGCCTGTGGTATTGGGTGCAAAATGTTTAATCCAGCGTTTATGGATCCAAGGATTAGGTTGGGATGACATTCCTTCCCAGGATATTGTCAACCAATGGAAATTATATGTGTCCCAACTTCCCATGTTGTCATCTATTTCTATTCCCCGTTGTGTTACCATACCTGACGCGGTATGGACCGAGCTACATGGCTATAGTGATGCTTCGTTGTTAGCCTATGGTGGCGTTGTATATGTTAGACAAGTTAATGACAGTGGTGAAGTATTTGTAAACTTACTGTGTGCTAAAAGTAAGGTTTGTCCCCTGAAAATAGTTTCGGTGCCAAGGCTAGAAATTTGTGCTGCTTTGTTGCTAACCAATTTGATGCATTTTGTTCTTTCCAACTCCCCAATGAAATTCGACCAAATATATGCATGGTCTGACTCCAGTGTTGCATTATATTGGATCAAAAATCATCCCTCCAATTGCAAATCTTTTGTTGCACATAGAGTGCAACAGATACAGGACAAAATTCCTCCCAATCGATGGTTCCATGTTAGTGGAACTGAAAATCCTGCCGATTGTCTTTCCAGAAGTTTGTTGCCTGGCCAGCTAGCAAATCATCCCTTGTGGTTCACTGGCCCATCATGGCTGAAATCATCTGAGGAATTATGGCCAGTCCCTTTAGAATTTGATCCCCAAACTAATCCTGCTTTTCTCCAAGAAGAGCGTAAAGTCATATGTAATCTGACAACCTTTTCCAATCCAGTACTTACATCCTTGCTTTTGAGATTTTCCTCGCTTAAAATCATCCAACATATTGTGTCATATTGCATTCGGTTTTTGGCTGTGTATTTCAAGAAAAAGGAGGCTCCAAAATCAACTGCCCTGAGTGCTAGTGAGTTATATAGAGCTTTATGTGTGATGGTCAGATCTATCCAATTGGAGTGTTTTTCTGAGGAGATTAAAAATCTTCAAACTGGGAAACCTTGTTCCAAACCGTTTCGCAAACTTTCTCCGTTTATTGATGCAGAGGGTGTTGTCAGGGTGGGCGGCAGATTGCGCCACTCCGATTTATCCTATGATGCCAAACACCCCATGCTACTCCCAAAAGATCATAGACTAACTCTGTTAATCATAGAATCTGTCCATAATGAAAATGGTCATCCTGGTCCCCGGCTACTTCAGTATTTGCTAAGACAGCAAGTCTGGATTATCTCCATAAATCGAGCCATTCACTCTGTATTGAGCAAATGCTTCAGATGCGCTCGTGTCAAACCAAACCCTGTGTATCCCTTGATGGGAGATCTTCCAAAGGTGCGTGTTTCCCAAGTTAAACCTTTCTCACACTCTGGTGTAGATTACATGGGTCCAATAGCTGTAACTATATCGAGACGTCGAGGTGTACAAAGCCAGAAAGGTTATATTTGTATTTTCATTTGCATGTCAACCAAGGCATTACATTTAGAGCCTGTGTCAGACTTAACTTCAGAGGCATTCCTTGCCGCCTTCAGACGCTTTGTAGCCCGCCGTGGAAGATGTAGTCACCTATATAGTGACCAAGGAACAAATTTTATTGGCGCAAAGAAACTAATCATGTCCTATTGTAAATCTGCTGCTGAACAGCTATCCATTCTTTGGCATTTTAACCCACCCTCCGCCCCACATTTTGGGGGTCTCTGGGAGTCTGGGGTAAAAGCAGTTAAATCCCATCTTTACCGTGTCATTGGACAGCAAGTTCTGTCTTTTGAAGAAATTTTGACAGTTTTATCTCAGTGTGAAGCTGCTCTTAATTCCAGACCGTTGTGTGAAATGAGTCCCGATCCAAATGACTTAGAGTGCCTTACTCCAGGCCATTTCCTGACTCTTGAGGCTCTGACCGCCCCTCCAGACGAGGATTTAGTTGAGGTACCTGCCAATCGCCTGAAGCGTTGGCAGATGATCCAACAAATGCACCAGCATTTCTGGAGGAGGTGGTCAATAGAATATTTGAATACTCTCCACCAACGAAACAAATGGAATGTTGAATCCACCCCCCCTAAGGTTGGATCCCTTGTTGTCATTAAAGATAACAACCAACCCCCCCTCCGTTGGGTCATTGGGCGCCTGGAGAAAATATATCCCAGCCCTGACCAAGTTCCCCGTGTGGTTAAAATAAGAACTTCCAAAGGGTTCTTAGATCGGCCTTTGGTTAAAGTATGTTTACTACCCTCACAATAACTGCCAAATCGATTTTTTTCGTGCGTATATGTTCAAACCAGAATTATTTTTTGTTTTTTTTTTCCCTTTCCTTTGTTGAATGGAAATCCAAATTTGGTGTGGTCTCACAAGAATTATTTTTGTTTATTTTTTTTTATTCTTGGAAAAAATATTGTATTTTTTAGTGGGCGGTAATGTTTATGATTGATTGATTTTCCCCAATATTTTTATTTCATGAATTGATGCCCATAAAATTTTATTTTTGTGGTCCGCGTGTTTTTTGCTCACTTATGACTTGACACGCGCGCTCCCCACCCGACGGGGGTCCTATTTGCCCAAAGATCGTTGAAGAAACAACATCCCAGCAATTAGCAACCTGTGCTTGGAAAATGGCCGGTCTCCACCTGCGATAATCAAATACCAAGTAAGTGGAAAGTTTCAGTGAGCAATCGTATTTTTCCCTCTTTTACTTCTCATTTTTTATTGAGATTTTATTATTTATAACATTGTGGAAAATTGTATTAATGCAATCATATTCACTACTTTTATTCGAAAAAATTTAGAAACAGAGACGGGATCAGTTTTCCTAAAACGGGGGATCTTGGTTTCGAGTGAGAAGATAAAGGGCGCCGCAGGCAAAAATTTTTCAATTAAATTAGCCGAACGCAAAAATGTTAGAAAAACAAAGCACGAAATAAAAATGGCGCCGCTTACAATTTTTTTTCAAAAATTACTTAATTTCGGGAACGCAAAGAAATAGGTCTAAAGAGTATAATTTTTAAGAAAAAAATATCAATTTTCTCGCCCTCCTCCACTGGGACTACAGGGGCCGTGCACAAATTACGTAATAGTCATAGGGGGGAGGGGGGTTACAAAACGTTACGTAGGGGGAGGGGGGTTTTCGACAGCGTTTGCATTTGTGTGAAACTAAGAAAATTTGGAATGAAAATAAGTGAAAAGTTTTTTTTTTGGGGGGGGGTAGTGGTCTTGAAATCGTTACGTAATATTAGGGGAGTGGCGTGCCAAACCGTTACAAAACATTACATAGGGAGGGAGTCCAAAATTGGTAAAATCACTGTTACGTAATTTGTGCACGGCCCCACATCTGACTGTTCCTCCTTTTTGATTTCGAATCAAAGTGCAAAACCCGGGTTGGACGTTCGAAAGCGTCAACCCATCCTATTTGCTTGATAAAGTTTCTACGGAAATATCTCAGTCGATTTCTCCGGCCGTGTATGAACGCTTTAGGTTAGACATTTGCATGTATCTCAGTCCCCAGCCTGTAAACAGTGCGTAAGGACAATGGTTACAAAATGAAAAGCCGAAAAATATTTTTTTACGATATCTTTCATCAGTTTGGTATTAAAGTCGAGCAAAAACAATTTTTATTCCAGTCCTAAAGGTATGAAAATGGAAAACATTAGAAAACAACAACCTAGAATGGATTTACTACGTGTAAGATGTAGTGACAACATCGCCCCATGCCCATCCTTTTCTGCCTAATGTGCTTTTCCGTTTGTCTGCGTCTTATACACGGCTGCTTGGCCCCCTAAGGATTTGCTTAGGAACCCTGTATATTAAAATTGAGCGCCTTAGTAGAGTAACTAGATGTTACAAAAATTATAGATTAAATTAATCTTTTTTAAAATTTAATGGCATACTGACGTTCTATATTTTTTTAATATGAAAATATCACAGACAGAAGCAATAAAAAGTTAATCCATGTTTGGTCTACCACATATGGACATCCAAGTGTGATGAAAAATCACGTTTAATGAAGGTCCATTGGATATCCACGGGACGTCCAGTGGATGTCGTATGGAACATATATGATATATCCATGTGTCAGTTATGGATATCCATTATATATCCAATGGACATACTTTTGCTATGTAGGTCTTTGCATGTGTTAAAGATGTACTCAAAAGAACCTGCTCAAATGGTACATTCATAGCATTTGCTATGGATATCCTTAATAGCTTAATACTTAAATAGTATGTACCAAGCATATGCTAAAGATGTACTCAAAAAGACATCCTCAAAAGAAGGTTTAACGCATATGCTATGCATGTAAATGTTCTTTCATTGCTATGTGGGTGCTTTCTTAAAAAACTAAATATTTTTGACGGCGTTGTCATATCTGGCACTAGAGCTGGTTAAAAACTACACTCTTTTCTATTCAAGAAAAACTTCGTAAAAACTTAAATAAATTAACGGTAGTAGTTATTAACAATCTTATAGCGTTATCGTTCATTACGGTCGTTATCAAACTCCGCAATATTTAAGTAAAGAAAAACCGTAAGAGGGTTGCTCAATTTAATTAATAGGTATTTATAGCATCTTTCAAATTTTTCACATATCTGTATACGTATTAAACGTATCGTTACGACCTCTGTCCCGAATAATACGTATATACCTAACGTATTTCGAAATCCGTATTCAATGGTTTCATAACCACATTTGTTTTTGTTTATTTTGCATTGCCATTGCTCAAAACACGAGAAAAGCGTCGAGTAAAAAAGTTTTGTGGATACAAAATGATTGAGGTTTTGTCCTAAACACCTAAAAGGCTTTTTTTACATCAACTTTCCGTAGACGTACCTCTACACGCTAAAAGTACCCCTAATAACAACGTAGTGGCGTTTTTACGGATATTTAGCTATTATATATTAGGTACTTTTAGCATGTTTCAAAATTGTCATTTATCCGTATGTATATACACATACGTATGAGCAGTCCCGATACGGGCCGCTCGTTACGTTACGTTGAACGTATTTTAACTACCACTGTCCCGTATACGTATACCTAATGTATCCCGACCAAAATCAGTATATTCAATGGTTTTAAAACTTCGATTTGTTTTTGTAAAACCTATTTCAACGTATCCCTATACTGCTTATATCTAACTGGTTCAAAACAAAGCCAGATTTTATGGTGGATGCGATAGTAGAACATCCGACTGCACTCTTTGTGTACGTCGCGTCGGGATGGACGTAAAATTGCGACCACAGCAACGCACGCCTCAATTGCAGTCAGCTATTCGGTCATCGCGTCCACCATAAAATCGGGCCTCATATTCGAAAAATGGCATAAATAAGTAAAAAATGTGCTTCCTTTTGGCTTTATGTTGAACGCGTTAGGTTTAAGTATACGGATGCATTTCAAAACATAGCTAAATGTAATTGTTGTCTCGTCCATCGTAGCGGCCGTTGCAAAAATGACTGACTTTTGTACTTTATACAACGTTAATAGGGTATTTTTGGTCAGTGTTTTTGACTCTTCGTTATAGTTATCGTTATTTTATTTACTTGTTTTGGTGGTATCATCGTCTTCATCTTCTTTAATCCCAAGAAAATCGTTCGAAAAGTAAAGTTATATTTAACAAAAAAGTTAGGTTATATTTAAGGTCAACTACAAAATTGTTTCTGACCAAAAACTCTCTGCGAAAATTTCATTATCGTTATTAAAAATAAAAATAAGCATAACAATAGGGAGATTTTGGTCAGGTTTTTTGTCTGTCTGTTACCCTTACCTTTATTCTGGGCAGGCGCAGTAGCGCTCTGTCAGGTTGTTACCTTTATTAAAGGTAACCACTGACGCTAATAGGGAGATTTTGGTCAGGTTTTTTGTCAGTCTGTTACCCTTACCTTTATTCTGGGCAGGCGCAGTAGCGCTCTGTCAGGCTGTTACATTTATTAAAGGTAACCACTGGCGCTAATTAGCGTCGAATAGCGACTACCTTTACCGTTAAAAAGACAACCAACCAAACTTGATGTGATTCTGTGGTGGAAGATTTTTACGTTATAAAAGTTTGTTTTGTTTTGCGAAAATTTTGTGTATTTGGATTTTATTCATTGTTAACCGTGTTTATAGAAGTAGTGGGGTGCCTTTTTTACCGTTTTTTTTTTGGTAAACAGGTGAGTAAGTACAAATAAGTTTGCAGAGGCTCGATTTCTTCTATTACTCCACCAAAGATATCTTAAAAAATCTTTTGCTTGACTAAATTTATATTAGGGTGTCCGTCTCCCAGTTCTATCACTAAATTAATATTTGCTTCCATGATATGATTAGAAAAGCAAATAAAAAAGACTTGGGAAAAAAACAACAAAAGTCAATAAAAAAGTAAGGTTATGTTTACCGCCAAACGATTGACTACGTTCAAACGCTCTATTTTTAACATCTTGAAGTTACCTTTATTTACGGTAACGGTAACCATAAGATTAACGAAATTTGCCGTGAAACTGCCTAACCAAAATCTCCCTAATTAGCGTCGAATAGCGACTACCTTTACCGTTAACAAGACAACCAATCCAACTTGATGTGATTCTGTGCTGGAAGATTTTTAGGTTATAAATGTTTGTTTTATTTTACAAAAAGTTTGTGTATTTAAATTTTATTTTTTACCTTTTTTTTTTGATAAATAGGTGAGTAAGTAAAAATAAGTTGGCAAATGCTCGATTTCTTCTATTACTCCACCAAACATTTTCCTGACTAAATTTATGTTGGGGTCTCCATCTTCCGGTCCTATCACTAAATTAATATTTTCCTCCATGATATGGTTAGAAAAGCAAATAAAAAAAAGACCTGAAAAAAAAACAAAAAGTAAGGTTATGTTTACCGCCAAACGATTGACTACGTTCAAAAGCTCTATTTTTAACCTCTTAAAGTTATCTTTATTTACGGTAACGGTAACGATAAGAGTAACGAAATTTGCCGTTTAAATGCCTGACCAAAATCTCCCTATTAGCGATAACTCATCGTTAAATTTACTCACCAAAAATACCCTAATGCGACATAAAAATTGTTACTAAAAGGATTTTCGATTTACATTTGGTCCTGGTTGAACCAGAACCGGAATCGGTCCTTTTCATTTAAAACAATGACGTCATAATTGCAATTCGGTTATGAAATTTTAGAACCAGCCTGGGAGGTTTGGTACTTTGGTTGTATTGTATTTTATTTTATTGTAATTTTATATAATATTATGTTGTAAACATAACCTTTAAAATATTGAAGAATTATAGGTATTTTTTCTTCTGAGTAAAATCAAAGATTTCTTTACAAGATTACCATGACGTCATTGTTTTAGAAACGTTGTCTCTCTCTCTCTTGCTTTACAATGGTCTTGCGCAACTATGACGGCCGACCAGTACTTCTTTTTATCTATATATATTATCTATATTATCTATATATACCCCTTCCCCTCCCCACTCACCAGACCGGTCTGATGAGCACCCCCTAGGAAGGCAGTTTTCTTTTCCTAGAAGGATTTAATTTAGCCTAAACCCCTTTGTCTGGGCTAGGGATGTTTAACGTGCCCCACTATCAATATATGTTTCACACGGGACCGTCCTCTCCAAGGGACGGTATGGAAACGAATTAGCCTGCCTTCTAGCTAACTCGGTCTACTCTACTTCATACTGCGTTTTTCCTTAATCTTAAAAAAATCTGTAATTTTATAAGAAAAAGTATAAAGTATAAGTGCAAGATCCGGGACTTGAACCCGTCCCGTTGTCAAAATAATATCAACCAGAATCGAGACCAAATTCTAAATCGAAAATACCTTAGGACTATTTTCATTTAAGAAGGCAGTGTTCTAGCACGGATCACCTACCAACAGTATGGTAGCTACGTTCGGTATATACATCCGATCAATCAGACTGCTCCAAATCGTTCGGCAATTCATAGCGGAGGTAGGGGAGGTAAATCTGGCGCGTTTGTTTAATGAATCCAGATCAATCGGAGCTAGATCGATCTGCTCCAAATTTTAGACGGATTTTCCAGATTAATCTAAACTTTTAGGGTTATGTTTTTGTTTATTTTTATTTTTGTGGTTGAACTTTTTTGGATTTTAAGAAAAAGTAGTGGAAAATCAAAACCATTTAAGTAAGTTTACGTACGTAAGAAAACGCTCGGGCCATCGACAACGACTGGCGCGATTGAATCGAAAGCTAAGGGGTGATTTATAAACGAGTTGAGTTGAATGGCATATTCTGAAATGTTCTTTAAATTGCCTCTGTCTCTTAATAGTAGGAATTTTTCTTCAGCAAAGCCAAAGAGCTTATTGCAGTCTTCTGAACAGTTAACCTCATCATCATTGATATACAAACACAAAAAATAAGTCAACAGGAGGAGAATGAAAATATGTAAGTATTGTTTATAATTTTTTGGTTTCAATTTTTGTGTTGTTTTACTTTGACAGCTTTGCAGTCTAGAGTTGCTGCATAGTAATTTAATGCATAATGCCTAATGCATTTTTTTATTTCTATTTCTGTCAAATTTTTTTCAAAGAAGACAAAATTGTGCATTATCCATTAAAACTTAAGTAAATTTTTTGCTTACTTCTGTGAACTATAAACATCAACATTGATAACCCATAGTTCATTTTCCTTGCGTCTTATGACTTACTTTTTATAGTGCAGCAACTCTAGACTGCAGCTTAGCCTAAAAAGTCAGACAAGAAGAAAGTTCTAATTTTCTCTTGCTAAAATACAGTTCTTTGGGGTAAATTGTTGTTTTCCTAACACCCAACCAAACAAAGTACTATTGTTTTGTTACTATATTGTATTATTGTTTTTTTTTACAGTTTCAAACAAAAAACTCCCCAAAAAGTCTTAAGAAAAATGATAGGCAAGGTATTCAAGGAACAACCTGCATATTGCCACCAAAGTGTAGCTACACGGGACCAAAGAATAGCTTGAGAACACATCAGGATTTGTCATAAGAAAAACAATAGGCAAGGTATTGAAGGAACAACCTGCATATTGCCACCAAAGTGTAGCTACAGGGGACCAAAGAATAGCTTGAGAACACATCAGGATTTCTATAAGTTGGTTTATTAATTGGAGGTAAATAATATATTGGTCATTACTCAAAGAGGGTCTCCAGTAAAAATACAAGTTGTGTTTATTTTATAGTAGAAATGATCCTAAAACTAGTGGCTTAATTGATTTTTTTATATCACTTTTAATAACTGAGAACTTTAATTCTAAAAATTAAAGGTGGTCAGTATTTGGTCGTTATAACCTTAGATTATAACCATCTGTTTATCTTTTTTAAATCTATTGTAGGCTGGTTTTTGAAGGTTAAGTGCCATATAGAAATGACAATAATAACATATGGTATTTATTAACTTATGTCAGTATTGCAGCATGACATATTTTGTAAAGGCTTGTATAACCCAAAAGATTAGATTAGACTCTTTATTTGATTGAAGTTATATTTTTACCCATAGGGTGTCGATTGTGTCAAGTACATTAAATAAATAAATATAATTAATATTAGGTTTAATCAATAAAAAAGATATTACATAACTCAGTAAAATTTGATATTATACAATACATACACTTAATTTTCTTTAAAATACAATACAACTTACAATTGAAATTGCAAAAGCTAGCCTATAACATTAAAAATCAAATTGCAAAAGATAGCCTACAGCATTAAAAAAGTTAAGTCTAAACATATCTGGACACTAGAGCTAAAGCTTAATTAAATGAAAGTTAATAAAAAAAAACGTACCAAAGTCACACAAAGATTTCTGTTCCACAGACCTACTAACAAGGTTTTCTGAAAAGATGACTATGCAGTAAACGTAAAGTTTGTATCTTTAACTATCTATACTTATTAACCTAGTAGTAAAAAAATGGAGGGGGGCTGGTAATGATAGAAAAAATTGTCTGACCCTCTTCTATAACATATTAAAATTTGAAAAAATTTAATGGATGCCCACGCTCCATAATAAATTGGAAGGAGTTCTTTCTAGGCCTTTTTATGTAAAATAACTTCTTGAGTCTCTATGGTTTTATCAGAATAATGTTCGTCATAACTAAGAACAATAAAAAATAAGTACCGTATTTTGTGAAACTCATTCTTTATCACAAATGTAATTTATAAAATCCTTTTTTTGAATTGTTTCAGATATAGCTTGATCAGGATTCAGCCTGCAATAGGGTGATGAGTTCTGGAAAACTGCAATGTACTTTTTTAGTGTGTTTGTTAAATGATATTTTTTATACACCAAATCAAAGAATAAAAAAATATATAAATTTGTGTTCCTTATTGTTGCAAATTGGACCGCAGTGTTAAACCTGGTTTGACTTGTAAAAGCACTTGTGTAATACTTACTAATAAAGAAACTAAACTAAACTTTGAATTTAATTGTGGTTTAGAATGTGCTCTCATAATAAGCTAAGGTATCACATTCTAAACATCAATTAAATTTAAACTAGGTTTAATATTGCGGTCCAATATGCAACGAATATTTGTATAAATCACTACATTTAATCCACATGCCTATGATACAAAAGTGGTAAAATCTGGATGGCCAAAAGTGGTAATCTCCTGTGGCTGATGTTCGGAATGAAGGCGGCACGCCCCAGGAAGCACCATACTTCAAGTGGGTATCCGACTCGTGGTCGCCTGGAGGAAGCGCGCCGCTTCGGAGGGTACTTTCGGCCCGAATCCGTCACTTCGGAAAGCCTTCAGTTTGCCGATTTCGGTCCATGGGGATTTGGTTTATTGGGTATCTTCAAACATTATTTGTTGTCCGTACACTACAGCACAAATAGCCTTTAAAACCATGTTATTCATGGTACCTTTGAGACTCAAAAGCCCATCAGCCGAAAAAAAAACAAAAATTTTTAAACAAAAAAAAACTTCGGTTAGAAAGTTTAAATCTGAACCCGTTCGGTAATGCGACTTGCTCGGATTAATCGACGTGCAGTTGATCAAAAATCCGTCTGATCTGCGATCTATATACCGAACTTAGCTGGTTCTAGCACAAAAAGAGCTTGGTGCAAGCGGCCTAAATGTAGCGACTTACCGGTACTGCAGCACGAAAATTCGCCTCGAAACGCTGACGCTTTCCGTTTCTTTTTATCATTAGCCCCAATCCAAATGATGTGACAGTGACAAGTGGCACATTTTTGATATCTCCCTTTTAGTGCGTTTTCGGAGCAAAATGGTTCGTTAATATATTTTTTTCTAATATCTTGTTTTATTTTGAGCATCCTTTTAAAAAAATTATAAAGTAATGTCATTTTTGAAAGCCCCATGGCATTAGATTATGTTGTCAATGGTATTTTTTTATAACTTGCTCATT
Organism: Oxystoma pomonae; assembly: GCA_963921995.1. NCBI lineage: Eukaryota > Metazoa > Arthropoda > Insecta > Coleoptera > Brentidae > Oxystoma > Oxystoma pomonae. The sequence continues at coordinate 69,044,890 of OY998166.1, read as the reverse complement.
TGTAAAATTTGTTTACCTTTTTGGTTGCATTGATTTTTCGTTTTTAGAGTAGTTTTTAGTGTGCTATTTAAATCTTTTAGTCGCTCGTCATCCCAGAGAAGTTTCAACACATCCTTCGTATATTGGGAACCAATATCGATGGAAAACGTAAAGTTATGTTTGCCTTGACTGCCATCAAAGGTGTAGGACGCAGGTACTCTAATATTGTCTTGAAAAAGGCCGATGTAGATCTAGATAAACGTGCCGGAGAATGCTCTGATGAAGAAGTAGAAAAAATCATTACTATTATGTCAAATCCTAGGCAATACAAAATTCCCGACTGGTTCCTGAACAGACAGAAGGATATAGTTGATGGTAAATTTGGCCAGGTTAGTTGCTATTTGGTTGAAATACACCTTTTTTGGTACTTATGCAGCATACAGTTTTTTGCCATTTTTGATTTTTGTATAAAAGATTCTTTATGGGTGCACCGGTAATTATGCAGTATACAGTTTACTGCCATTTTTGATTTTTTATGAAAAATTCGGTAATTATGCAGTATACGGTTTTCTGCCATTTTTGATTTTTTTTTAACTTACTTTTTACTTTTTTTTTCTGGTTTTTTTTAATTTTTTTTCACTAAAACAACCCAAACCAACACAGTCCAACCCAACCTAATTCAAACCAACCCAAAACAATCAAAAAAACACATTACAACCCCCCCCTGGGCACCCTTTTTTCTCATAAAAAAAAAAAAATTGGGCGCAGGTGGATTTAGGGACCCTAGAAAGTGCCCCCATGATATTCATATAGACCAACTCACAAAAAAACTAGCCAAAGGATGTTACGTCATAAGAGTAGTTGCACAGGAGCTTGGCAAACAAGCAGCGAGGGCGGCTTACTTCGCTTTAATTGATGCACACATACGTTATGGTATAGCTTTCTGGGGTAGCACAACAGACAGTCTGTTACATTCAGTGTTCATTCTACAGAAAAGGGCTGTTCGTTGTATGTGTAAAAAAGGATACAGAGAGTCATGCAGGCCCCTGTTTAAGCAGGAGGAAATACTAACGGTGTCATGCATTTTTATATTAGAGTCAGTTTGCTTAGTATACAAAAAATTCCTTGGTTATTCATATGAAAGAAATTATAATTTTAGACACAATAACTTGCCATTGCCAATTCCAAAAACAACACTCACAAAAAAATCATTAATTTATGAAAACATCAAAATATTTAATCACTTGCCCCAAGATATTAAAATCATTAACAATTACAAATTATTTCGCACTACAGTTAAAAAATTTCTAGCAACCAAAGCATTCTATAACTTAACTGAATATTATCTATAACTTGACTGAATATTATCTTAACTGAATAACTTAGTAAATAATATAATTTCGTTTTAAATGTCTTGCTTCTTTTAAACTTTAACTAATAACACTATTTGTGTTTTGTTTATTTAATTGTCTTTTACAGCGCATATCATTATTTTTAAATGTTGTATTTTTTGTTTTATACTTTTCTTTAAATTTTTAGCCACAATGTAAATTCTTAATAAGAGTATTGCATGATTTAGAGTTTAATTACTTACCTATTTATAATAACAATTGCTTTGTCAATGAAATATGTTTATTTTGAGACAATAAAGCTTATTGAGATTGAGATTGAGAAAGAATTTTAAAAAAAAAATAAAAAATGGCAGAAAACTGTATACTGGGGGCACCTACTAGGGTGTAGTGGTTTTTTTGGTAATTATGCAGTATACGGTTTTCTGCCATTTTTGATTTTTTTTGAAAAATTCTTTATGGGGGCACCTAGGATCCCTAAATCCGCCTGCGCCCAATTTTTTTTTTTTTTAACCAGAAAAAAGGGTGGCCAGGGGGGGGTTGTAAAGTGTTTTTTTAATTGTTTTGGGTTGGTTTGGACTAGGTTGGGTTGGACTGTGTTGGTTTGGTTTGTTTTAGTGAAAAAAAATTAAAAAAACCAAAAAAAAAATAATAAAAAAAACCAAACGGCGCAGACGGATTTGGGGTCCTAGGGACCCTAGAAGGTGCCCCCATAAAGAATTTTTCAAAAAAAATCAAAAATGGCAGAAAACCGTATACTGCATAATTACCATTTTTTTTTTTTTAATTTTTTTTTTTGTTTTACCTACTAGGGTCACTAGGACTCAAAATTTGCCAGCGCTGGTTGTTTTTTTAAATTTTTTTCACTGAAACAACCCAATCCAACCAACACCATTTCCAACTAAAAAGCCAGTTAAGTCCTACTGCCTCAGTGCCCTTTAGCCTACTGTGGCTGCCATTTTTATAACCAAATTGACAAGTAAAACATGGACTTTCTGTCAGTTTGGTGTCAATATGGCACCAATCATAGGCCAAGTGATACTGAAACGAAAATGAGTTAACTGGCTTTTTAGTTGAGAACGGTGTTGATCCAACACAGCCCAACCCAAAACAATTAAAAAAACACATTACAACCGCCCCCCGGCACCCTTTTTTTCTTAAAAATAAAAACCGGCGCTGGCAGATTTTTTTTAAGGCACAATATCTTGGGTGCTGTGCTGCTGTGGAGGAAATGAAATAACTTATATTAAGGGTAAAAAAAGTACAGTATTCATGGAATCACCCATACCAAATAATACATAAGACAATACCTAATGATACATAAGTCAGATACATATTTTGACATTTTTGACCTGTGTGAAGTTAAGGTCACAGGCATATTTGTGATATTTTTATGATGAATCTTTTTATTTTGTCTTCTTTTCCCGTCTGAGTGGAAAATATATTGATGAAAACTTATTATTCTGAATACTACCAACTGTTTAATTATGATTGTTTCCCCAATTTTATGTTAATTTTTAACTATTGTTTTTTTTTTCTATTCTAGCTCACTTCCTCATCCTTGGACTCCAAACTTCGTGAAGATTTGGAACGCATGAAGAAAATCCGTGCCCACAGAGGTATGAGACATTACTGGGGTCTGCGTGTCAGAGGTCAACACACCAAGACCACTGGACGTCGTGGACGCACTGTCGGTGTATCCAAAAAGAAGTAAATTATAAGGTTATTTTTTATTTTAAAAATAAAATACAAAAAAAAAGCATTTTATGTCTATTTGATTTTTTTATGGACTTGTGGGTTCTTCATTCAATTTATGATGCATATTATTGCCTTGGTTGTGAAAGGTTGTAACCCACTAAATAAGTTACAAGCTTCACTAATGCCTCTGTTCAAACTAACAAAAGTATTAAGGATTTCTTAAATCAACCAGAGGTTTGGCAGACCATCTCTCCAATTTTGATAATTTTTGGTACATTTATTCTACCCATAAAGGGAATGAAAAATCTTAAATCCCAAATATAAAATTTTTCTGACCATTACTTTTTTTTTAATTAATACTTGAAAATCATAAAAAACTACCACTTTGCTCAAACATGTACTTAAAGAAATAAAAATATCTCGATAACTACTTAAACTAGGACAGTGGTTAGCTTCTGTTATAAGGTATTTTAAATGCCTTTTGAATGATGTAGATGTACATTTTGTTTAAAAAAAAATTGAAATTAAAAAATGTAGTTTTTGAAAAACAGCATTTTTAATAAAAATAATTTTTCACAAGAAGTTAGATTATGTGATACTTTATCAAAATTGGCTTTAAAATACCTGTAAAACAAAATTTCAAGATGGAGACCTGATGGTTCATCAAAATAATATATTTTAAAAATTTTTAATCGATTGTCAAAAATCACTAAATATAAGTTATTTGTGTCAAAAAAGACCTGAATTGAAAATTTTGTCATGGTGTCTGTAACACGATTACTCAAAAACTGCTTAACCGATTCTGGCACCAGGTGGTGAGCTGATTAGTTTTTGGTGGGGGTAAGGGTTGGCTAGAGGGTATAAGGGGGATTAAACTTTAAAAATTGTAATTCACTAACTGTAGCAGCTAGCGACACACGGTTTTCACATTAAGATAGATAAGATTTGAAAGTTTTTTAAATATTTTATGGATGGCTATGTTTCTGCTGGTGCCATTTTATTTGACATTTGTTTGCAAACAAATTTTTGCATTGGTAACCAAAGATATAAGATAAGTCATCATATATCCAATCCAAGATATGTTTAATAGTACATTATAAACCTAGGGACTAAAGTGCCCCATTTAATCCCGCGGCGAGGCGAGGTTTATATACTATTTTATACACTTTAGGAAAAGATCTTTGTTAAAATTATGTTACGCCAAATGGTTCGTCAACTACAAGAAAGGGTGCTAAGAATGAAATCTTGGCCAAGAGCAAGTGCTGTTTGGCTTGACTTTCCATAAATTTAATTATAATTTTCCAGGGATTAGTTTTTTTTTAATCCCTGAGGAATTAAATTTACTTCTAGTCCCTAAGCTGAGGGATTAAATTTATTTTTAATCCATTAAATATAAATTTAATCCCTTAGGATTAAGTATAGCAATGGCGTAGCCAGGGGGGGTTTGGGGGTTTAACCCCCCCCTGGCTACCCCCTCAGGAGGTCCAATCCAATCTACAATAAATTAATCATAATCAAGGGCCCCAGGAGGAGCTATAGCTCCCCCACTTTTTTGACCCTTTACTCCAGTTTGTGACGTGTTTTTGCTATGTTATCTTAAATTTTTAAAATTTTACACTTATTACGGTATTACGTTTATTTGTCAAAGGTCTTCTTTCACAAAAGACCTCAATGAAAATTAAATTTTATAGTGTAATACCGGCCTTTAATTCTACGGAATTTTTCTCACCACCATTCAAAATGTGTAATAAATGGCGTTCTTAGTATAATTTGTTTTTAAAATTTTCATCTGCGGCGCATTTATGATTTGGCAACAAATCTATATATTATACCACCGCTTCTTGGCATCTAACCCAATCTACTTTTCCAAAAAACCTAAGAGATCAAAATTTTTATTAAACTTGGCACAAAAATTCTTTGTCACCCAGACGCAAAGCTGATTAGTTTTTCATGGGGGTGGGGGGTTGGCAAGAGGGTAGGAGCGGGGATTAAACTTTTTTTTTTAATTGTAACCACAAACCTTATAACCAAAAAAATAGACTGATGATGTTGCTTTAAGAAATGACTGCTTCATGTATTTGACAGTTTGGTGCCAGAAGCAGTTGGCAATGCACCAAAATCCCTATAACTACCAACTGAGAAGCACAAATAACACTAGACGCGGCTAATTGTAAAAAAGGCTCTGGCATAATAAATTTGCAATTTTTTTAACGATAATCTTAAATAATAGCCCCCCCCCTTCCCTTAAAATATGAATTTTTTAAATGGGTAAAGTACATTTTATCTTTAGGAAAAAAAGTTCCCCTTCTTTAAGTATCTACAGCAGTTTATGAATGACCCCTTTAAAAAAAATCACCCTGTCTGTTCGGTACTCTTTGTTTATGCAGGCAAATAAAAATAATAATTCAAATAAAAGTTGAGCTTATGGGAAATAGTGTAGGCGTTTATACAGCAGAAATAAAAATAGGAAGATGGGCAACTTTTATTATCTGAAAAAATTTTTGCGCATAACCTCTCATTTTTTGGTTTGGTTTAGGCAGATACCTATTATTTAAGAAAACAGTATGATTGAGTTTAGTTCAATTATTTCAATTATTGAAGCTGTGTGCTGATTGGTTCAGTTATTTTTATTTTCTAGAAGGTGTATGTATGGGTCAAGGGATTTGGTTAATAAAACGTCCTTTTTTTGGAATGCCAACGTTTCGCAAAATTTATTTTTATATATTGAAATGCCGACGTTTTGCAAAATTTATTTTTATATAAATTTTGTGAAACATTGGCACTTCAAAAAAAGGACATTTCATTAACAAGATCCCTCAACCCATAAACATACAGCTACAAGAAAATTAAAAATAGGATCGTTAAAAAATTTTGCCAAGTTATTTTTATTCAGCTGTATAAACCAAAATTATTTATTTTAATTTTAATTTTTGTTACTTTAATTTTTATTTGCTTGTATAAACCCAGCCTTAAATTTTATTTGTAGAAAATAATTATTTACAAAATACCATCAAAAAAGTTACAATACAAAAAATACTTAAAAGTAACTTATTTACAAACAGAAACTACTTATTTTTAATTAAAGATAATATATAAAACATGTTGTTTAAACAATACAAGTTTTGTTAAAACTTTTCGGACCTTTTCTCCAAATATACTTTCACTAATTTTTTTGCAGAGCTATGACTCCTCAAAGTGCTGTATGTTTTAATGATTGCTTCAACTAAAAGCTGGTCAAAACAGAGTCTTTGGTATTTAATAACAGTCTTAGAGTCTCTTCAAATGCTCAGTAACCACTTTCTACTAATAGCAGCATCTGGTGGAAACCTATTGAAAGAAATAGAAAAACAATAATTAGACTTTTTCATTATTACGATACTTAATAATACTGCCATCAGCTGATGAGCGATTCAACATGGTTGCCTTAGGAAAAATAAACCCTTTTTCATAAGGGATACTGCTAATACAGGGTGTCCTAATTAACATGGGACACTATTGCTATCTCAGTAATTATAAGAACTATAAGGTTAAATTTATTAAGATTAAATAAGTTTTTAAGCTCATAGTTTTAAGTATTGCAATTTTTTGACAAATCTCTTTTAAAGAATTTATGTTTCTTTCTTTCTCCTGTCAACAATGTTGATTCCCCACACTGGTGAGCTGTAACCACCTCATGGGCCTTTCAGAATACAGGCAATGATCGCAGAAGTATTAAAGAAAATTGGCAAAAATAGGAATTATTTACCCTTACCTGTGATAGGAAAACGTATTTCCACTCGCAGAATTGCTGTTGTTGCAGCCGACAACAAAGCACTTCATGATGCAAAAGGGCACAGAAAAAGTATATTAAAAACACAACACGTTAAGCAAAAACTTCTTCATCTTCTTCTCGGTTACTATGGATTCGCGTCTTTACAGACGTCTATCCAAAGCAAAATCTTCGAAAACCAAGAAACGAAAATAAAGAAAATGGCGAATCTACTAAGGTCAAGACCGTCAAACGTAGTGCTACCAACCAAAAACGTGGATAAAGAGAAAATAAGTTGTCACGTCATGACACTGTTTACACTGCCCCTTTGAAATCTAGTTAATTCGAACAGTTTTCTAAATAAATTTTTTTAAATACTCAAGAAACCGTGGTTTTATATTTTTTCTTAAATTTCGTCAAGCAGTGCTTGTTATATATTCATCAAATACTAAAATATTGAGTTTGCAACCACAACAAATTTTACTCAAGTCGGTTTACTCTGGTTCCAATAACACCAAACTGTCACTTCCATGAGGCAGTCATTTATTGGGAGAAAACCCATAAGCATTAGCAGTCTATTTTTTTGGTTATAAGGTTTGTGATTGTAACTCACGAACCGAACGCGTAGCAGCTAGCGACACGCGGTTTTCACATTAAGATAGAGATAAATAATATGAAAAAAAAAAAATTATTTTTTTTTAAAGATTTTATGTATGGCTATAATATGTGGCTGCTGTCGCCATTTTTTTTTAGTTGGGCCGGTTAACAAAAATGTGAACTATACCCGGGCACAACACCGTTTTTAACTAAAAAGCCAGTTAACCCTATCTCTTCAGTGCCGTTTAGCCTACTGTTGACAGGTAAAATATGATTGATTAGGCAAAAGAGAATGTTCCTTTTGATTAGCCTCACAAATTTCAGGTACATGTAGCGGTACCCCCGTCAATAAAATAACCCCTCGCTGGATATGCCGCCGACACCAAGCCGTGTATTCCTGAACTGTTGGAAAAGTGGGTGTGGTTTCTAAATTCACATAATTTTAAGAATATGGGCCCAGGTTGTATTATTGAAAAAAAAATAGGTATTCATTTTAAATACTTCTCATCTGTGCGCTATTTTTGAAAGGGCAAGAAGTGAAATATACAGGCAACCCTATGGTAAAACAATATATACTTTTTGCTAAGCTGCCATCTACTGCCTTTTTATTTAACAGTGTAGGCCAAGGACTCAACAAAAAAAAATCATTGAGCAAATGAATAGCGCTATTTAAATGGCTGGACATCTCATTATTATATAACAAAAATAAAACTTTATTGAAAAAATGACTTAAAAAAAAAACATGTCAGTGTAAGCGCCAGTTTCAAAATTATGAAGTCTGTGTAACTTAAAAATTTGTTTTGTATTTTTTCATTTCCACCATTATGTGATGAATGTTGACTAAATTTGACCTCACATTTGGAGGCAACAGCTTGTGGAACCTATGGTAATATTGCACCAATTGCGTAAGTGCTAACTGTAGCAAACTAGCTCCAGTTACGAGATTCGGGAATGACAAGAGTACTTCTCTATTCAGATCTTCTAGAGATTTCTTCCAATTGCTTGAGAAGCTTTCTACTATGTCTACACATTTTAATTCCATGTTTTTTAGTTCTTTTAATTTAGAATGTTCAAAATAGTGCTCACATTCTTTAACATATTGAATCATTTCTCCAAAGTGGGGGAATAAGATTTGTTCAGCATATTCACCACTCTTAGCAGCTAGTCTTGACTTAAAGGTTTCTGCTTCTTTACAATTATCTCTTGTTCTTTCCATTATAATACTTAAAATCATATCATAGTTATTGATTAAAAAAATCAGCTGGTCTTTTCTGTCTGAAAAGACTCCTGCCATTCTAAAGATAAACATTTCCACCTCTTCCTGTAACTCTGCTAATAATTTGTTTATAACTTCATTAGGAAAGTTTTCGCTAATACTGACTAGGGCTGCACTGAACTCTGCATATCTTCTTGCAATCTAAAAGAGGATATTTGAAAAGGTTTTGTTTTTTTTAGTTAATAATTATAAATAACAGGGGGTCTACAATCCGGGAAAATGACAGGAATTGTTGCCACCTGGGAAAAAGACGTGAAAACAACGGGAATTTTATAAAAACCAGGAAATTTTAAAATTTAGGTAATCAGCTCTTTTGTACTCAGGGATTCTCCCTAAAGCATAAAGTGTCAGAGCTTGTGTTTTTTTCATTACGTTTTGTCAACATGATAAAGAGGATCATAATTGGGTAAGCATGTGCAGTATTATTTTTTTTTATGCAGGAACCTCCCTTATCATAACTGTGCATAAGTGGATGAAAAATTTACCAAAAATATAGCTACTATTTTGGGATCATTAAAAGTTTTGGTAATTATGCAGTATATGGTTTTCTGCCATTTTTGATTTTTTATGAAAAATTCTTTATGGGGGCACCTACTAGGGTCCCTAGAATCCCAAATCCGCCTGCGCCAGTTGGTTTTTTTTTGCCTACACCTAAGTATCCTAAACTTAACCTAAATTAAACTATAATGACCTAACCACTAATACAATAGCACACCTTAGACTTGCTTGAGTTATACACATATCTAATAGAAAATTACACTTGTATACCTAAATAGATATTTTGCATTGGGACAGTGAGAAAAATGTTACCCTGGTATTTTATTTTATATATGGTTAGTCTGCATGCATTGGTCAGAGTGTGCAGCACGTTTGTGGTGAATCGTCGGTATTATTCCTCTGACACAGTTTATTTGCAATGCAAATTATTTTTCATGTCATGGTGAGTTATCAGTAATGGAAGTCGGTAGCTGTTTATAACATCAGCCCACTTTTAACTGCCGATATCGACTTAACAACTTTTGTGTTTGCTGGGTATATATATACCTACTTAAATTTAATAATAGAAGTATCCAATTTTTTTTGCCAAGTAAGAAAATTAGAGCTTACATAATGTGGTCCTTTCTCCAGATTAAACTTTGTTACATCACAATCTCTTATACTGTTGATATTCAGTCTCACAATATATTCAAACCTTGGCAAGAGAATCTTTTCTATATTTTCCCAATATTCATCTAGTGCAGGAACACATCTTTTGTGACACATAATTTTGTACCTCAACACCAAGTGGAAACAGAGGAAAATTGCTATTGAGTCATAGCAAGTGGATATATGTGATTCAATATTTTTCTAAAAAAATATATTATTTTACTGTGGTTATTGTTAAGTAGTGTGAGTGTATAACTAAATTTTGGTTTTTGGTGCATAGTAAATACCTTCATATTTAAAGGTAAGTAATGTCAAACTATTTCAAGTAAAAGTTACCTGCAACAGCTGCAAAGTTTTTCCCATAATTTTTTGAAACAAGCCAAGTGCAGTTTGAGTTTGAACCATAAAATATTCACTAGCGAACAGATATTCTCTACATGCATTATCAACCAAGGCATATTGAATACTTCTGAATACAGCTTCATATGAATACTAAAAAAAATAAATTGAATAAAATATTTTTTTGCAAATTATTTTACTCATTTTTTTATTTTTTTTTTATTTAAATTGGCTATCACATTTTACCCTATTTTTTGTTTCTGCATGAGGAACAATAATGGGTGCTTCTAATTGTTGTGCCAACACATCTCCCCTATTGCCTATTGAGAACACCGTTGCCTTATGCTTTAATGACTTTGTAAAAAGACTTCTGGTAGCTGTATCTTCAATACCCATTAAATCTTCTTTAGTAGTGTTTTCTTCATATAGCAATTTCATTAATCTACCTTCATAAGATTTAAAATAAGAGAAATAAATTTTACTCATTGTGTCTACATATTCATTACATACTTCTTCAGCAATATTTCTTTCATTCATCAATAAAAATTCATAGTGTCCTTTGTATTTTAGCAAAGTGTTTTGAGGAATTTGATAGTTTGTCATGGGTTTCCGAAATTTGGAGATTTGTTCAAGTAAATATGATCTTATTTTTGACATAGCTTTTATTCTTAATTTTTGCAAAACATCCTTAACATCTTGGCATGATTTCGTGTCTTTAAAGCTTTGTTCTTTGATAAAACCAATTTTGTGATTTAACAGTTGAAGTTGTGCAAGAAACTCCTTATCTGTAACTGGTAAGTCCATAATGGCAACAATTAAAGTTTCAGGGACTGAGATATCATCAATAAACTGACTGAGCTGTCCTCTGATTGCTTGTCTGTTTGTGAGTTCTTGGCTCATGGAAATAGACTTGCGTTGTAAGGTAAGGATTTCACTGCTTATGCTACCAAGATCACTTTGAAAGGTTAGCAACATGTTTTCCATCCGTTCAAGGATAGAATCGCATGCAGATATTTTGGAATGTAAGTTACTAATGTTTTCACTTTCTTTAATGTATACCTTTATAGATTGGTTTTCTGTTGTCCTGAGTTCATTTTCAATTTCCCTGGAGTAATGTCTAAGATCTGTGAAGGTATTCAAAATATCTTGGACTACTTTGTCGCTACTCGTAATGCCTGCACTGGAGCCTGCAACCTGGATGTATTTATTGTTATTCTGCATTATTTCTAATGGGTTTTTGAGTGATTTATTCACGAAAAATTTACACAAAAATGTTGACGGTTTTATGAAACAGGTGATGTGTCAAATGTCATTTGGAAAACAAACGTGCAGGTTTTCCCGGATAATAAAAAAGAAGGGCAACAATGGTTGGTTAGATTTTCGCGCTGCTACTTCATTTTACCGGTAACCTCTCAGTTCTAGGGCCGGTTTATCAATAGCGAGTTCTCTCGTGTGCCAGAATGAGAGCCGGTCACGGATGTAAAAATTCATCTGAGAGGCCGGTTTATCAGCGAGTTAGGTAGTTGGTTCTTGAGTAAAACCATATATGTATGAGCTTAATACATATATGAGTAAAACCCGGTTCCCACCTACGACTCTCGTGAGTGCTCACTCATGCGTCACATGCTTTCAATATGAAATTCAGTACCGTGAAATTTTATGACAGTGGCCGAGTTTGTAAATCCACCGGTGGTCCACCGGTGCCAACAAAAGAGTTCATAAATTTTAGATGGATTTCACCAGTCCAACAATAATGTTCCTAAATTTTCCGATGGATTTCACCAATCCAACAAATGTTGGCACCGATCGTGAAAAATCTTCGTTGGATTAAACATAACCCTACTTGGTTATTTATTTTTTCCAGTTTTTTTATAACTTAGTCAAACCAAAATATTTTTTTATGCATTTTGGTTAATACAAGGTACAGTACAGGATGCTTAATGGAGTGGTGAGCCATAATATTAATGTAATAACGTACTTTCATTGAAGACTATTTCGAAAAAACTGTCCAGAAGTACAGCATAAGTGTCTTTAAGGATGGTATTCATAGTCGTTCCTCAAGGCTCCTTCCTTCCTTCCTTCGCCCATAAAAAAATACGGCCCTTATAAGTCACATTTCCAATTTTCTCGAGTCGAAGTTGAGGTACGATTTCATTATTTTAACCCCCAGATGCACCGTCAAAATATTCGCATTAGTTTAGCTCATCCATGCTTCCTCTTTGTTCATTTATATGGGATCAAGAGAAAAAAAGGATGGATTAGATAGATAATCGCGATTAGGTGCCTACCATTGAATTATAAACCAGACTTTATAATTCAATGGTGCCTACGGTGCATTTAGGGGTAAGTGTCGTTATTGGCACTCAGCTGTTTACAGTGCAACGCGTTCTTTTTGTATTCGATGGAAGAACGACATTTCATTACTGCTAGAGGCGAATTTTTCATGACCCTAACCACTCTGTGGTTTGTTAGGATAATAACGTCAGGAATGACGTCACGGTTTACTCACTGGTTAACAGCTGATTTGGTTGACAAATACAGTATACCAATTTAGGTTCTGTGATTTTGTCTTCTTCTAACCTCACTTTTATGTAAATAAAAGGTTGGACATACCAGAACTACTACTAGGTACTACTATATGGTGCTGCTTTACCAACCTAGAGACAGTTATGCAAATATATCAAAAATGCATACCCACATGGACTCTAGACCTACCTAGGTGCCCTATTAAAATTTAGAAGTACAATTTCAACAGCACTTAGATGCGCGTGAGCCAGAAAAGAAAAACAAAGAGACCAAAAACGAGTAAAAAAATTAGGTAATTATGCATTGTACGGTTTGCTGCCATTTTTGATTTTTTATGAAAAATTCTTTATAGAGGCACCTACTAGGGTCCCTAGGACCTCAAATCCGCCGGCGCCGGTTTTTTTAAGAGAAAAAAGTGTGCCGGGGGGAGGGGGGGTTTGTTATGTGTTTTCTTATTGTTTTGGGTTTGGCTGTATTGGATCGGGCAGTACCCTCTCCAGATATAACTCATACCGATTTAGTGTCCTTTTATCCACCTTCGCCGCCATTTTCACTCAAAAGTGACAGATAATCCATTAGTTTTCTGTCAAAATGGCGGCGAAGGTGGAGAAAAGGACACTAAAACGATAAGAGCGGATCGGCCTATGTGGAGAGGGTAATGGATCGGGTTGTTTTAGTGAAAAATTTAAAAAAAAAAAAACAAACGGCGCCGGCGGATTTGGAGTTGTATGGACTCTAGTAGGTGCCCCCATAAAGTATTTTTCATAAAAAATCAAAAATGGTAGAAAACCGTATACTGCATAATTACCAAAAATTAGTCTCTTCAAAAAAAATCGATATGCTTCACAGATTTTTATTGTGGCAATTTCCCATGAAAAATAAAGCAACACCATCAGCCTTTCGACAATTTATAGTTATTCAAACACTCGTATACACCTTCAGGCACACTGCAATTGCATTTTTTAAATAGGTAAGTACCCAAGCAGCAATTTAACGGGGTAGCAACGTTGTTAAATGCGACCCGACGTTATGATGCGACGTCGTTTTAGCCAACATGCCGACCCGGATATACACCAAAATGGTGGATGATTTTTGAGTCCTTATGTCGTCGTGCAGTAACTGTGACACTAGCGCCCTCTGTGTTATCGATTTTTTGGTGGTGTTTCACTACCCAAAATGTTGCCCATCTCAAACTTTGGGATTTTCGGTTACTAAAATGAACTTATTTTTATATACTTTCGAAAATGGCAAACAAAAAATTATAATTTGATAATTACCGTTTATTAAATAATATTTATATGCTTAGAAAAAGAATGAAAAAACACGCGCGCCCACGATTTGTTTGTGTTTAAACGAAAAATATTGCTTTTTTTAAATGTAAAAAAATGGATGCTACTAAAGCCCTATTTTTAGGACTCCCTGGTCAAATACCTATCTCGCCCGGAACATAAAACGTCTCCAAAATGCCACTCAATGTTGTTTGTAGTATTTTTTGCCGTGTTTAGTAAATAGGTATAAAGAATTGCGGCCACTCTTCGAACATAAACGACGGCATCAAAAATGGCGAATATTATGAGAATCCCAAAAAATATACGTAAATGGACTACAGTCGTCAAACATTCCCAAATGAACCACTTGCCACGACCGTTGATTATCAACCCAACATGTGACTGGAAAACGCTTCAACAATTCCGCCGATGACAGTCCCCATAACCTTACTTTTTATTAGATTTTTCTAAAATAAATGGTCGGTGAACTGTGAAATAAAATTTAGTTTTTTCAAATATGGCAGGACACTTCAAAGATCCTACTTCTTGGAAGCAAAAGCAAAAAGTATTTTTAGTGAGTGGCAAGAAGTGAAGCTGTGGATCAGACATTACTGTTTAAAGAGCACCAGCCTTCCTTTTTCGCCCACATATTTGTAGGATAATGTCATCTCTCTGTCAGGACCCTAATTCTTGAGCAGGGAACGACATAGATTTGTGTCAAATGATCCCACGTCGAACGCATTTCGTATTCTTGAGCGGTGATCGCTCATTCCATTCTATTAAAATTTGGATGTTCCCGCTCCCCGACTCCAAAGCCAGGGTGCCTATTCTTGAATTTCGGGAAAATTTTACTCCCCAAAGGAGATTCTGAGATTTCTATTTCCACAAAATTTCCCTCTTTTTCGAAAAGCGGTATTCTTCAAACCAGGGAATGGAAATGATAGAGGGAAAACGGAAACAATGTTGCCAAATCAACCAGAATAATTTCCACCAATCAAAATTAAAAGAATTTTGACAGACAACTAACCAAATATGTATTTACGGTGCCCTAACCTCGTTTTTCAAAATAAATATTAAATTTAGGTTTTAATAAATGATTGTGCGACTTTTGTGTTTTTTTTTTGTGGAAGTTTTCAAAGATGGCGAAGGGTTTTGGAATATGGGTAATTTTGACCCCCCCCCTGGACATTTTTTATGTATGCTGAAATGTGCACTAAATAGCCTTATTATTTCTATGTGTTTCCATGTAACGTTGGTTTAAATCGGTTAAGAAATAATAAAATTTGCAGTTCTACATTTGATGTATCTTTCTGACGCCGGAATACAGTTTTATCAAAAATTTAAAACTTTCTGACAAGCTAAGAGTCTAATTTTGATGTGATTATTGTCAAGATAACATCTCTTTAAAATTCAAGATGCGGACTCCTCCATGGAAAGTCTTATCACACAAAGAGCATTAAATGTAAAACTGCAGAACGTTCCTTTTTCTTAACCGATTTAAGCAAAGTGCTCGTGTATATGTACGTTAAAAGAATAGGTAAGGCTATTTACCGCACATCTCAGTTTTATTACAGGGCCCCCCCTGGAAAATTGCCTATTTTTGAAAACCGTCCGCCATCTTGGAGTTTAAAGAAATGTCAATTTTGACAATAAATGCATAAGACTGTTTTCTTCTTCAAAAAACGTCAAATTTCGAATTTCGGATAATTAATGCGGAAGTTATAAGAAATCCAATGTCCGGTTAACACCCTATATTTATTAAAAGTAAGCCATAAAGATCTTGTGATTTTGATTATAAGGATTTGTGATCTTTTCTGTGCATAATAGATTACTTATTATAAGTAGGTTTAGTTGAAAATATTGTTACCCATGTTTACCTTGATGTTGTATAACTTTTTACAGTGTTAGGTATCTTTATACCTATATGTTGCCTTGTTTTTAGTAAAAAAACTGTTCTAGTTATAAATTTTGCACTGATTTTAGTAAGTAATTTTTTTTTTCTTAGATAAAATAATGCCAATAAAAAAGTCGATTATAATCATCCATGTTTTTTGAATTTTAAGTCCAAAAAATAAAAAACCTAACAAAACATTGAATAAAGACTAAAGAAAGCACTAGTTTTTTCCTTAAAAAACTTCGAATAAAGTCCAATTAACAGAAAACAAGTTTTTAGAGTCTAAAAATTTTAAAGAAACTTAAAAAGCGCAAAAATCAACAATTCAATGAAATTTTGCACTGATATCACAATTCCACCTATTTTTTCCCATTTCTCTCACTAATGACCAATAGAATAAAAATTTCTCTAGGGAGTAGAAATTTCCCTTATTTTTTAAGGGAGATTTTTCAAGAATGGTGCATTTTTCATTTTGGGGGAACCACGCCCATTTTGGAACGGTTAGCCAACGGATTTCTATTCCCTGAAACTCAAGAATAGGCACCCAGGAATCGGTCCTATTTCTCAGACAAGCATGCCCCGGGATTGATCCCTTCTCTTGAGGGATCGATCCTTCTCTCGAGAAGAATTAGGCCCCTGAGGAGTTGAGCCAGTTATTTAAAATCTAGAGAGAGATAGGGCGATCTGCCGTACATAAGTGCAGCAGAGAAGGAGAATATAATGCTTTTCCTTGGAAACTTTTCTTCTTCACAAGAAAAGGGCACTTAAGTTCGTCAAACCTCCGGCCGGAAAACGTCGCAAGACAGGCCAGAAACGTCGCAAGTTCACGTAATGTGAAAGTTGTTTAGACGTTGATACGTCGGCAGAACGTAACTAGAGTCTCATAAAAACGTCCACACGACGTCACTGGTTTACTAGAAAATGCACCAACGCGTGACAGGTCGGCTAAACGTTGGGTAGACGGTAACAATGTTACTGACGTATTATCTAACGTTAAAGCAACGGAATTTTGTCGTAATATGCAAGACCGTCTGAAGTTCACTAATTTATTTTATTTTTTATTTTATTTATACCAAAATTAACGTCCATTTAGGTGAAGTATGTGGTCATTGGTCAGAAAATTGTTGCTTGGGTATCAAAACCAATCTAAGTGTACCATGATGTATGCTACCTAACAAAATTTACGAATAATGCCGGGCAACAGGAAAATTATAAGATACATAGGTAAGGTACATTTTCTTATATTTTCAAACACCAATGGGTCCTCTGTTTTCATAATAAAAAGTTCTTTGTTAACGACCACTGCATAATCCAGCATTATTACTTACACCCACATAAATCTGTATACCTATTGATGGAAAAAAATCAGAGATATGGAGAAGGGCAAACCCCTCCCTTATAAACTCAAAGTTGGAATCCCAGATAAGGGTCAACGTCGAACGATAGGGGCGGGTTTATAAATGGTAGTTAAAATGCGAAAAAAATGAAACTGGGATATATTAAGGACTCTTAGATATATATATATATATTTGTCGGATTTTTAAAATTTTCGACGGCCCGTGGCTCACTTTAAAGAAAAATTTATAAATACAATGAAAATGCACAAAAAAATATATTTTCAAAATGCAAAAATTTATCAGCCAACACAGACCTGACCAAGCGAAGACCCCCTAACCTCATTTTCAAACTACAATCCCAAACCAACTGCAAGAGGTAGTTTGCCAGGTTAGTTTGGTCTGACGTCATGGTAAGAAAACCCAATCGCAAAAATGACATGGTTTATGGTTTAGTTAAGTATGACATCACACACGCTAAAATACGAGTGGTTTGGATAACCACAACCATGGTATAAGTAGTTTACTATGAAAAATTCGCCTTAGATCTCAGATGGATGTCAAACCCATCTGTCAACCGAATGTTGGCACCGATGTTCCACCGCTGTCAAAAAAATGTTGAATTTGCAAACTCGCCCAGTCATCTGACGCGTGAGCGGGCACCCACGAAAAAGTCGTAGGTGGGAATCGCGTGTTAAAAGAAAGATGGATGATATATACCAAGTGCTAAAATGAGACAGCTGAAGGTCGACTCGG
This sequence comes from Oxystoma pomonae, assembly GCA_963921995.1. Lineage (NCBI taxonomy): Eukaryota > Metazoa > Arthropoda > Insecta > Coleoptera > Brentidae > Oxystoma > Oxystoma pomonae. The sequence continues at coordinate 69,026,980 of OY998166.1, read as the reverse complement.
GGGTTAAATCCCTAACTCGCAAGTGATAAACCGGCCCTGAGACAGCTGAAGGTTAACTCCGGGGTTAAATGTTTACCTCGCCATTTATAAACCGGAACTAACTTGCTACTGATAACCGATCGAGAAAGAAACACACCGATAAGCTGCGCGGAAACTCGCCCGGTCTCCCCCAAGAGTCCCTATAGTTTGTAAAAAAAATACAATAGACAAAACATATTTCATAGAAATGAACAATGGCAAAATCGTAGTCTATAGAAATCGAACTTCGGAGAAATTATACATCGCAGAAATCGTAAAACAGAAAAACCGTAAAACGTAAAAATTGGTAAGGCGAAAATCTGTTCTGTGCCTGACAGCTGTTTGTATGTGCCCTTAAACCAACCCGATTTAAAAAACGTAAATCAACCCAAACCAACCCAGATCAATCCAAAACACTTAAAAAAGCAACCCAAACAAACCCACCACTTCTTGAAATTTAGCAAAATTCAATTTCTACAAAATACGATTTTGCCAAAGTTTGTTTCTATAAATAACGATTACTGCATTTTACTTTTCTTTATTTTATGGGACCCCTCCCCCAATTGCTAACTTCAGGCGCGTTTCTGCGAGCTTAACATAGGGATATTTTGAAACGCTTAAAATTTTGAGAACTTTGACAGCCGCTGTGGTAGGGTTTAACAACCACTATCACTACCACTCATTGATTTTACCAGAGTTTTTGGAACACATTAAAAACTGTCACGTGTAAAAAAATTGAGATGAGAAAAAATAAAAAATTTGGCTTAATTTTACAAAATAAGTGTTTTGTGTTGGAACCTGATAATATTTTATTAGTTTTAAAATTAACTACGCCAAAATTCTCTAAAACTAACCACCAGAAATAAACACAACCACAACGAAATGGATTCGAAATATCTCTAATATTCTCTTTTTCTAAATGCATTCGTCTGAGAGAGACCCAGCATACCAGGAACATACCGCCTGTACACCCTTCGACCCCGCTGTCTAATTACTTTTTTGAGATACAACACCGTTCTCAACTAAAAAGTCGCTTAACTCATTTTCGTTTTAGTATCCTTTGGCCTATGATCGGTGCCATATTGACACCAAACTGACAGAAAATCCATGTTTTACTTGTCAATTTGGTTATAAAAATGGCAGCCACAATAGGCTAAAGGGCACTGAGGCGATAGGAGTTAACAGGCTTTTTAGTTAAGAACGGTGTTTTGAGATAGTTATCCCCTCGCAGATATGCGGGTGTAAAGGCGGGTATTTTTTGTGATAATGTAGTATGCTGGATCTCTTTTAGCACACAGTAACTATGTTAAGCTCGCAGAAACGCGCCTTTCGTAACGATCCCTTTTCTAAAAGCAGCATTCAAAACACGTTCGCAGGTTGACCACTTGTCACGTCTAGTGTTTACATTTCTTTTTTAAAAAATTGCATATTTTGAAAAATATTGTTAAATATTAATGAATGGCAATAAAAGAGTAGTGTGATGAGTTCAACAAGAGCGATTCGTGGTACCAAGGCCAAAATATTCCTCTATGTATCAACACTGCTAATATTAATGGGGCTGATTGCCTGCTACAACAATACACTTTCACAGCTGGATGATGTTCGAAATGCAAATGAAATTTGCCAGCAACAACAAGAGAATTTGTCGACCCAGCTACAAGGTATGTATGACATTTTATTCAACACGTTGGAACTGGCCTACAGTAGAGACCCTGTACAACCCTAACTAAAACAGTCCAACCCAACCTAATCCAACCCAACACAAAACAATCAAAAAAACACATTACAACCCCCTCCCCCGGTCACACTTTTTTCTCTTAAAAAAAAAAATCGGGTGCAGGCAGATTTGTGGTCCTAGGGACCCTAAAAGGTGCCCCCATAAAGAATTTTTCATAAAAAATCAAAAATGGCAGAAAACCGTATACTGCATAATTACCCTTATGTATAATATTTAGTATATTTTCACATATTCCAGTGGCTGCTCATGACTTTACAAATAGGTGAAACATAAACTCCATCATACCCAGGAAACATTGTCAAAAAAAAATAATAAAAATGAATACCTCAACTGAAGAGAAACAATAGCCCGGCACGCGACACTTGATATTACAGTCACAAAATTATAATAGAGCCAGTTTAAAAGTTTGCATCACATGCAAACACCCCCAAACCTTGGCGGAAACAAGATGAGCATGTTGTCGTCATGGCAACCGATTTATTTCAGGAATTTACACTGCACATAGTCTAAAAGACACGAGGAAACTCTACCAGGAAGTTTCAATCATTTGTTGAAAGAGTTACTGAATGCAGCTGGGAATACATTGATGTTAATAGAAATAAAGGTCTATGCACCAGAAACTGGATTATTGCCAGACTTATTACTGAGTCAATGCAAAAGAGTACCTTTAAGTCAAAAAATTTAAAACAACCAACCAAGACGCAGAAACTTTATGATGTATTTGGGGCTCTTCAGTCGACTCTGTCAATAGAAACAATGATTCTTTTAGTGAAATGAATACAGAAAATTGTTCAAATTCTAATAATGATATTCTAACACTTAATACTTTCAAAGATCAATATAACTGTAACCCTAGAGATCTAGTATATGTTGAAAAAACCCTTTCAAATGGGACTACTCTAAACTTACTGGAGCCAAACAGTAGGAAAAATGCAAAGCAATGCACAAAAATATGCAACTTAATATTAATTAATATAAGGTCATTGCAGTCAAAATTGGATGATCTCTTACTTTTTTTAGATGATTGTAACTTCCCAAAATTATTAGTTATAGTAGAACATTGGCTAGATGTTGAGGAACCAATTTATATTCCAAATTATACTTTAATTTGTAAGTTTTCACGGGAAATTGATTCTCATGGGGGTACTCTTATTATATATATCACATGTTCAGTCTTCATTATATTTTTGTTTGAATGTTCCCTAAGAATGAACTTTTTATTTTTTTTGTTAATTTAGATATTTTCTGGCTCACTGTGTAGAAAAAATTGATTCGCATTGGCGAGTTTTTTTAATATCTAAAACTTCAAAAAGTTAGTGTGAATTTCGCTGTGATACTGAACTATAGTCAAATTTTCTCTTCTATTCAATTCAACGGTGGGCAACACATTCAATTATGTTGGGAATTTGGAACCTTTGGTTGCACTAAAACAGAGAACAATGGTACACTGCCATTTCTAGACACTTTATATAAGAAATAAAAATAAATTGGACTTTGACCTATACAGAAAAGGAACGGCCACCAACAGGTATATTCCAAATGACTCTTTTCATTGCTTACAACATAAGCTTGCAAGTTTGCACTTTTTAACATATAGATTAGTAAATTTCCCCTTAAACAAAGAAATATTTGAAGCAGAAAAGAATAGGATTAGGAATATAGCTGGTGAAAACGGTTGCGACGAAGGCTTAATAAATAAGCTGATAAATTCTTTCTGCATTCTTTTCAGAAGACCTTTCGGAATTCTACCTTTTTCATACAAAAAGATACCTGCGACTCAAAATTTGTATCAATTCCTTATAATCCTAACTATACGAAAGGATTACAAAAAGTATTTAATAACACCAGTCTTAAATTACTATATCAATCTGGTAACACAATAAGAAGCTTACTAGGAAATCCCAAGGATAAAACTACAGTTCTATAAAAAAGTGGAATTTACGAAATTAGTTGCATAGATTGTGACAAAAAATATGTTGGCCAAACAAGACGCTCTATTCAAACACGTTTTAAAGAACACTTAGCACACTTAAAATATGGTAGAACAGAAAAGTCAAGTGTGGCCGAGCATGCTTTTGAAAACAATCATAGATTCACATTAGATAACCTAAAACTTCTAAAAAGTGTACCAAACAAAAGACTTTTGAATGCATATGAAAGTATGGAAATCATTAAATCCAGAAATAGTTTAAATAAAGATAGAGGACCCATCCCGCTTAGTACACTTTATTGTTTGGTTGAGGGGAGATAGTATTAAAAATCGTGATCAATCACAAATTATTAGTCTTATCTCCGCCCACTAAAGGATTGTATATAAGATAGAGTGTAGATTAATTTAGTTCATTGTTTATCGTCTCCTGATGATGCTAACGTTGTTAATAATAGGGTTAAAATTTGTAATAATTGATTTAAGTATCTTTCATAGTTGGTATAGTAATTGCATTAGTCGTAATTTTTGTTATATGGGACGCTCTGTTACTGTCTTTCTTGTTAATAGGAGAGTGACAGAGCGTGCATTATAACTAAAATTACGACTATTGCAATTACTATACCAATTATGAAAAAGGCATTAATTTCCTATATTTTGGTTTATTGTTAAAATTATCAAATTTTCGTTATCACTGTTATCAGCTGATTTTCTTAAAGTTCTTAACAGAAAACCAAAGGTATAAAAAACGACTAGAGCTGTCAGATTGGTCATGGTGCAAATAAATTATATTGGGTGGGTCTTGGTTGATCCAAAAGAGCATATTTTGTCCAAATTTTGAGAAAAAAAGAATATCTGGTCTTGTATCTGGTTGGTTTTCTGAGCATCAAAAAAGTATATCTGGTCCGAGATCTGGTCATTCTATCTTTATTTCATTCAAAAAGAAATCTAGGTTATAGCTAAATTCTGGCTGAATTTATACCATTTTTTAAATTTTTTGATGGCTCATCAAACTTAACAACAAATGTCAGATAAGTGTTATCCACAGTGAGAATAATGGACTTAACCAGACCGTGTGCTAAAATTTTTAAGTTGCCAGAACACATTTTCGTGGGTTGTTCTAACTCGGCCCTGCATTGTCACAACTTATTTGAATTAGCTCTAGTAACTGGGGTTCAGGGTTCATTACAACTTAAATATGCGTTAAAAAATTATTTTACTTTTATTTGGATTTATTTTAACTCCTTATCCTGTGTTAACTTTTTTAAGTTCTTACAACTCAGGAATGTGGGTTGTGGAAACTTATGCAGCTTATTAAAACACCTTTTGGGAGCTGTTTAGCTCGTCATCCTGTGTTAAAAAATTTTCGGTTTATAGCAACTTAGTCCTGAGTTACCACAACTTATTGGTGAGCTACGAAAAACCATGTTTTTAACATGTTGGGTAACCGATTGCTTGGGGAAACCGCTGAACGAAGATTTTTCCCTTGTGTGCGGGTCTCTGCTTGTACATTTTTATTTGCATTGTCAGCGCTGATAAATGTGACCATGTGGCTGATGGCTTATGGTCCACGCATAACCGACAGTCTCATTGTTGAAGCGATTTTGAAAATGAGTTCCAAATTTTTGTTAGTCTGGGAGACCATGAGATTGGAAGGTACGTCAATTTTGCGTTGTTTTTAAAAAAATTATCTCCAGTCTACATGTCTTCTATAAGCCGTACTGCTAACAATAACGTAAACTTGCGTACTGTAATTGACATTTAAAAAAAATTAGCTTAAAAAAAACAACTGTAATCGGGGCTGAACTAAGAATTGATATTTAATAAAGTGAAACATTTTAAGTCATTACTAAAATATTTACGGATTTCGATAATAGTAATTACTTAGTGTATAGGTTTAGGGTTTTCTGGCATTTTTTAGTTTATATAAGGAAATATTTATGGAGGCACCTACCAGGGTTCCTAGGACCCCATATTCGCGACCGCCGAATTTTTTTGTTTTTTTTTTAACTAACCCAACCCATTGCATTAAAAAAAATCGGCTGTCGCGGATTTGAGGTCGTACACTGAGAAAAATGGTGGGCTACGAGAACTCAAATATGTGTTCTCCTAGACCCAGCCATGTTGCCAATAGAGGACACCCAGACAGAAACAGGGTTCGTGTGTTGTGGCAGCGCAAGATATGCATAAATACTGAATGTATTTTTTTTGGCATTTGGGCTGCCAGAACTTAACATCTAGGTTGTGGTGACTCATGATCCGGGCTGGGAGAACCTTGCCTTTGGGCTACCAGAAGTCAGCACCTGGATTGTGGTAACTCATGATCTGGGCTGGGAGAGCCCTGCCTTTGGGCTACCAGAACTCAGCATCTGTGTTGTGGTAACTCAGCATCTGAGTTTTATTATAGTCAGTCGGGGTAACTTTGAACCTTTATGGGTAACTTTGGGACACTTGGAAAATTCAGTTTAGACACATGAAAAGTTCCAACATATAATTTTCCAAGTTGCTCAAAGTTACCCACAGTGGTTCAAAGTTACCCCAAATAACTGTACTAGTATTTTGAAATTGTTTTTTATATTTATAAGAAACTGCAAGGTTAAAATTGTTTTAATCGACGAAATAAATGCGAATGTCAAGAACACAAATCTTAATTGTCATCTCCAGCATGAACGCTACTAGAGATAAAAAAATATCGTCAACTAGGGAGCACTAAAAATGTCGATCATGTTTTTCTCAAAAAAAAAAAAGATTTTGTGATTTAAAAATAAAACAAAATTCAACGAACTATTGACTCTCAAGTCTCCCCGGCTGACTGTATAGAAAATATAATGAATAAATAAAAAGCTAACTATACAGCGCTATCCATTATAAACAAGTATAGAATTTTTGACTCTTAATCTAAGATTAAAAGGGCATTCAAAAGAAATCATTACTTTTTCTGACATATTTGATATTAGAATACTTAGGCTTTGTACATGTATTTTGTTACTTTAAATGAAACACCCTGTATTTTGGGTAATTTTTATAACTAAGCAGGCAAAGAAAGCACACAATAAACAAGGTGTTACGTTGAAAATAACAAAACATATCTATGCAATTTGTAAATTATAAATTTCAGATAACATGATAAGGTTTCTAATGGATAACCGCTTATATTATTTAGAAAATACAATAAAAAATACAATAAAACACGTTAATATTTGTCACTCGTAAACCCGCCGCTGCACCGGCCAGGATACCGTCACATATGACCTACACCGTTGTATGAACAGCTTATCATACAACGCCTACACTAACTACATCACAACTGGAAATGAAGCTAGCAACTGCCAGCCAAAGCAACCCGCAAGCCCGAATATGTGCAAAAATCGACATTCGGCAAGTACAGCCTATAATAGTATAGTCCATTCATAAAGAAGAGAAAGTAATAAAACGATTAAAAAACCATTTTTTTCGAGCGTACCATTGGCGTAGGTGTTTTGCCAACATTTATATTTTTTAAAAAAATAGAAAAAAGACAGCAGTTAAAAATATATATTATATTTTAAACTGATAGAGAAATTCTTTATTATGCGTGTTCTGTTTTTGCACTATAATACGTAGGTATGCAGATAATGCCATAATTGTTTCAGGTGCATAATTAGAGGATTAAGTTTAAGTGAGGGTTAAATAGCAATGTAACAATATAATTTTATGATTTTAAGAATTTTAGATTATTAGCAATTTTTGTTTCTTCCTGGTATTATAGGTACTTATGAGTTGGGGCAAACACTGGCAAGACAAACATGTGAAAAGTGCCCGATAGGCATTCATGGAAGGTTGGTCGACAGGGATAAAGCTGCCGTCAGGAAAGGGAAAACGTTTGATAATTGTCCATATTGGTAATGAAAAAGGGTTTCTAAAAGGAGGTCTTTTGGTCTTTCCGTCAAACCATACTGGCGATTACCTAATACCTCCTGGTTCAGTAATAGTAATGAACAACGCCAGTTACCATTACAGAAACCTTGAAAAAGTATCAACTACAGCATGGAGAAAAGCTGATATTTGTAAGGGGCTTATATATTTGTAAGATGTTTTTCTAAGTCTTTTTTAAATTTAATTTGTATATTCTTATTTTTTATTTCTTCTGGGATTCTATTGTATATATTAATTCCATCACAAATAATTGATTTTTTACCAAAATTACTTATTGATGCGTTGCAAATAAGTTTTCTGTTATTTCTTGTTCCATATGAGTGGTAAACATTACTTGTAATTAACTTAATGTTAGATTTTTACTTTCACGGTAAATTGAATGAATTAAAATGCCTTATTTAAAAATATGTAGATTGTCAATATCAAGGTAGCCCTTTGGTTTATAAATGTTTTCTGTGGGTTCTAAGAATGGAAATTTATGAATGTATTTGATTGCTTAATCTTTCATCGATGTATAATCCCAAAAATTTTATAAAATTTGTATATTTAATTTTATTGTTATTAAATTTGATTAGTTCTATTTTTTGATTAATTTTCTTTTTAATAATAAAAATAATTTATTATAGGTAATTGTTAGTTTGTAAGAGTAGAGCCATTTTTTAATAATATCTACATCAAACTAAATATCACTATAAATTTGGGAATAAATTTTTGCAAAATAAACTATTGTTGTATCATCAGCAAATAATTTTATATCACTTTTTAGCCTTAAATTTGTGATTGAATTGATATATATATTAAAAACAGAATTGGACCTAGGGATGAACCCTGTGGAACTCCTCAAATTATTTTTCCTTTAGAACTTTTATGATTGCCAATTTCAACATATTGGAGTCGATTTAATAAATAATTTTGAAACCATAAAAGAGCTTTGCCTCGAATCTCCATGTTTTTTAATAGGATTCACATGTGTAAATCCCTGGGTTTTAGTAGACGGCGGAAAAAATAAACCATGATCATGAGTTAGAACAATTCAGGCCCTGAGTTATTGTAGCCCAGACCGTGAATTACCGCAGACCCAAAAAGTTAATACACGTCTTGCTGAGTTCTCCCAGTTAAATTCAAATGGTTTGGGACAATCATACCGTGTGCTATAGTAACACACGGTGTGAGTTCTGGTAGTCCCAAATTTTCAACCCACGGTTGTGGGTTGGCCCCGTTTTCTCAGTGTAAGGATCCTAGTAGATGCATAAATAAATATGTTTTATATAAACTAAAAAATGGCAGAAAACCGTAGACCTACTAAATAATTATATTATCTAAGTCCATATAATTATTTTGGTATAATCACTTAAAATTTCAGCCTCGATTCTGTTGCTTTTTTTAAGTTATATATTTTTAAAAATGTCAGTTTCAGTACGGCTTATGGAAAACATGCAGACTGGAGAAAAAATAATTTAAAAAAACTCAAAATTAACTTACTTTTGAACCGTTTAACTTAGGTATTGAGTCACCGCAAATCAGGTTGGGGCTTGTGGCAACTTAAATCCTCCTTCTCTCAGTGCATCATTTGTCAAAAAACTGATGATCAGTAAACAAAATCTGTTGATCTAAAAAGGAATTTAGCGAGGGTGAATAAATAACAAAATCAATGAATAGCGAGCTTTCCCTCAAAAAAGGTAATTGTAACCGTAGGTCCGGATTTCGCACTTGTGGTGCTCATCAGTACGGTGCTAGTGACACCGGATTCATGTAAAAGACAACAACCATCTGCCAAATTGCAGAATCGGCAGATGTATCTTCAATTTGAAGGAAAATTAAGCGTCTCTACGGAGACAGATATAATTATCTTACAGATATCCTAAGCTCTGGAATTGATAAATCTAAAAAGGAACTTAGCGAGGGTGAATAAATAACAAAATCAATGAATAGCGAGCTTTCCCCTTAAAAAATAGGGACTTATTGGGCGTTACTCTATAAGGTTTGACCATAATATGGGGAAACCGTATTTTATTTAGGTTGAACCTTAACCATACTATAAAAAAAAGTTTTATTGGAAGTCGCATTACTTTTCCTTATTATTAACCTAAAATTTCTAACCTTATAGGGATTTTCCCAGATAAATTCTCGCAAAAGAATTATATCGTCAGTGTAGCTGAACCTCAACCTTGTAGGTTTCTCCAATTTATTCATTCTTTCACATAAATTTTAAAAATCCACAAGACTTTTTGTTTATAAACAAGAAACTAAAAATGCAACGAATATTAAAAAGTCGTGTCGAAAAACAAACCATCCATCACTATTATCCGTGCTAATTGAGGTTATGTTTTTATTAAGGGAACCGTAATAAAATACGGTGCTCCCTTAATTTGGTACAGTTACCGTACGTCCTTTATCTTTAAACATAACCTCAATTAGCACGGATAATAGTGATGGTTGGTTTGTTTTTCGACACGACTTTTTTAATAAACAAAAACAGTCTTGTGGCTTTAAATTGGTGATTTAAAATCCTTAGTGATCCTCAGTATAAATCCCAGACTTTTACAGGCTTTTTCAACAATGGTTTCAATATGAATTTTGAACACAAGAATATAAATCATATAAAAACATTTAAAATGGCTATCTGACATACTTCGTTCTTTCGGTGCCATACCATTCGAGCAGCTTTAAGAGACCGCCGCATGCGCCGAAATTTTTTAGTTTTACTAAATGAGTGGAGTGGTGGCAGCGAGTTAGTGATAACTGAACGCCCTTGAAAAAAATCTGCTTTGTCTAACATCTATGCGGTGCTTATTGGTTTTAAAGAGGTTCGTCAAGTAGCAGTGCCCCATTCCAAAATGAAATGTTCTTATGTTTTTTTTACGTATACTGAAATGATTTTTAAGTTATGAGATGCACTGCTAACTTTACTGGGTATTAGTATTCGCTGTAAAAACTAGTTTGGGCGCATTCTAAAGGCGTAAAAGTGAGTCAATAATTAAAGGCTAATTAAATGCTCCTTCTTTAAAATAAAACCACCCAAGTTTTCCATAAATCCAGCTAACAGCAATATCGCTGGTTTGAGGACTATACAGGGTGTTCCAAATTCGATGCTCACCATGGGATCTCCTAAACGATAGGAGATACGAAAAGGTTTAAATTAGGGCAAAGTTGTGCAATTTGACGCTTTGCTCAAAACAAAAGAAAAAGTTTACAAATTCCGGGTAGTTCCGGAGATAGGCGAAAAAAACCGAAATCTTTATTTTTAGTTTTTATTTTTCTGTGCCCTTATTTTTAAGGCTGTCAAAAAACGCTTAAAACTTTCTACAGGCACTTTTTTGAGATCTACCTAATGAGAGGTCCGTCTTCGAGATTTGACAGTGACACGAGCACTGTCAAGTTCATTTCTTCTTATGGCCATTTGGTTTATAAAGGATGACAGATATTTTAAAATCTCATTTTGATAAGTACCTGACGTTTTGAGTTAATTGACCATCATCAGCCCAAATTCAAAGATTAAAAAACAAAGAAAAAAACGTAGTTTTAAAATATTAGGTAGTTATTTATTATTTTCAAAATATCTAGAGTAAGTTAAAAGCAAAATTTGGGCTGATGATGGTCAATAAACCCAAAACTTCAGGTGACTTGTCAAAATAAGCTTGCAAAATGTTATGTTATTCTTTATAAACCAAACGACAGAAGAAAAAAAGGATGTGTCCATAAGAAAAAATTCACTTGAGAGTGCTCCTGTCACACTGAAATGTTAAGTCTCATAAACGGACCTCTCTACCTAGTAGATACTAAAAAAGTGTCTGTAGAAAGTTTTAAGCGTTTTTTGACTGCTTTAAGAATAAGGGCGCAGAAAAATAAAAACTAAAAATGAATATTTCGGTTTTTTTCCGCCTATATCCGGAACTATCCGGAATTTGTAAACTCTTTTTTAGTTTTGAGCAAAGCATCCAATTGCGCAACTTTGCCCTAATTTAAACCTTTTCGTATCTCCTACCGTTTAGGAGATTCCCATGGTGAGTATCAAATTTGAAACACCCTGTATACAGGGTGATTTAAAATTCCCTAGAAAGACTAACTGTATGTAGAATTTGTTGTTCTGAACAAGAATTAGTAAAATAAATGTTTGTAAAGTCTTACGTTTCAGAGATATTTGCATTTAAAAATTGTTAATATTTTCTTAGAAGCACCCTTTACTACGTGGTGGAAACATCAATTTTTGAAAACCAAACTTTGACAACTTCAAAACGCTTGACACAAACCCTAAAACATGTCATTGGCAGCACACGTGGACTTGCTTGGTAAATTATTTCAAAGGCGATTTCCAAAAAAATACGAAAATTTTACTGCTAAATTCAGAGAAAAATGAAATTAAACAAAATTATCACGTAACTTTTCTTAGATTAATGATATCTAACCACTGTTCAAATCTTTCTAGGGAATTTTGAATCACCCTGTATGATATGCATATAGAAACGTCCGTCATCTTAATTCTAGAGAAAATAAGGTAATACTAATTGAAGGCTTATTACAAGCTCTTCATTTGACCATTCTGCCCTTATTCCACCCCTCTATTTTTTTTAAAACAGCTACTGCTCTGCAAGTTTACCAGGGAGATAACAGTATAATCTTTAAAAACCTAGTTTAGGCGTATTGTAAAATCTAAAAAGTATGTTAATAATTAAAGGATAAATAAATGCTCTAGCGCTAAATTAAATGCCCTCGATGCTTCCTTAGTTGCATTGAGAGCAGAATAGTTAAATAAAGTGCATTTAATAAGCCTTTAATTTTAATTGGCCCATTTTACCCTAAAATGAAGATGTATGTCTCTAAATGTATTTTGATTTTAGATAGATTTCTTAAAAACTATGGAAATTGTCCTTTAATTATTTACATATTTTTTCGATCTTACAATACGCCTAAATCAGTTTTTTAAAAATGAAGAGCGTTTTAATTTTGATTACCATATTTTACCCTAAAATGAAGATGTTGATGTATCTTTGTTGCTATATTGCTTTGAGTTGGATTTCTTAAAAAAGCCATGAGAGCATTTAAGAAGCCTTCAATTACTTTTACTTTACTCTTTAACAAAAATGATAATGTTTCTTCGAACTCTTTGACTTTTTTTAAAATTTAAAATATATCAAAACAAAACTAAATCTATATTACACTTAACTATATTTTTTCTGTCTTGGTTTTCGGATCTTTTTCTTCCTCTTATGGCTTCTTTTTCTGTTTTCTGTTTAACTTTAAGAGTCTGTTCCTCCTCTGAACTATCAGTTGACCTATTTTCTGTTGTTGGTGTAGGTGGCGTGCTGGATAAACCATCATCCAATCGAAAGATTAAAATATTTTTGTTCCCGTTTAGTTCCCGTTGTAAAGTGAGTTTCTTTTTGAGCGAAACTAAATCTATATTACACTTAACTATATTTGAATCCTAATAAACCTGAGTTAATTCTTTTGAGCAATCTTCTTTGTTTGTTGTTAATTATTATTTCCTGCAGAGCCCAATCGTATCGTTGGTGTTGGCGCAGATGCAAGCAAGTTTTTTTTTGGATCTTTGGTTTAATCTTTGTTTTCCTGTCTTGATTTTCGGATCTTTTTCTTCCTCTTATCGCTTCCTTTTCTGTTTTCTCTTTAACTTCAAGAGTCTGTTTCTCCTATGAACTATCAGTTGACCTATTTTCTGTTGTTGGTGTAGGTGGCGCGCTTGATGAGTAGTATTTTTATGGAAGATTTTGAAAATAAAATTTTAGGGGAATTTAATTTTAAACCGGTCATTTGGTTTCGCTATATAGATGATATTTTTAGTATTTGGCCACACGATTTAAATAAACTTAATGATTTTCTTAATTTTATAAACGGTAAAGAACAGAAGAAGAAAACGATAACAAAATTTCATTTTTAGATGTTTTAATAAACAAACAACATACATTACAAACAAATACACAAAACATACAAATACAAAAAACATTACAAATCATTGCTCATCGGTTAAAAAAGCAGTAATAAAAAGTCTATACGATAGACCTAAAATAATTTGTTAGGACAATAACACATTTTTACAAGAAAAACAAATAATAAAAGAGGTCTTAATTAAAAATTCGTATCCAAATAACTTCATCGAAAATTCTTTTAGACAAATCGAATTTCCAAGACAACGCAAACGTAGACAGAATAATGTACAACCAACAAATTTAATAATTCCATTTATACCAGGTATTTCGGAAAAAATTAAACGAATCGCTAATAATTATAATATTAGAACAATTTTAAAAAAATCAAATACTTTTAGATCAATTCTAACCAAAACATAACCATTAAATGCTGAGGAAAACTAAAAAAATATCGTTTATAAAATTCCTTGCGAGTGTGGTAAATTTTATATTGGAGAAACTTCAAGGCCTCTTAAAGTTAGAATAAATGACCATAAGAGGTACCTCAGAAGGGGACACTGGGAGAGGTCTAAAATTTGCCAACATTCTTTTGAAAATGATCATAGAGTAATGTGGGGAGAAACCAGTATATTACAAAAAGAACCAGACAAAATTAAACGAAAAATCAAAGAAGCAGCTTGCATCTATCTTAAGGAAGATGAATGTATAGCTAGCATATCAGTTGATATAAATACAGTTTGGCTTCCAATTTTAAAACAAGATTTTCAAAAAGGTTTTTTTTTAAATAAATTAAAAAATAGCATTGATGTTCTTGGGTTTCTAATGTATTTTTTCTTAAAGTCAGTCAAAAGATAATCTTTATACTTGATATTTTAAAATAAACATTTTGTATTTTTATAATGTAATCTAAAATAGAAAACAGTCAAATATAACTTTTATTTTAAATTTTACCAAATTCACCCAATACCTTGTTGGCTACTATCGACGCACCAAACTGTCAAGTTAATATTTAAAATATATATCAGTCAAAGTCAGTCAGTTGTATTACAACAAAAAAGTCGAAAAAAGTTTTTGAAAAGAATAAAGTTCTTTGATAACGGCAGTACTTAGATTCTAGTTAAGATTTGCATGTGTGTAGGCAAATTTTTTATCTTATTTAAAAACCACTGACAAACGAACAAATTTTTTTCTTTAGGAATTTCCGCAGTGGGTTTTAACATATTTTTGAAAAAGTTTCCTTAACTTAGTGGCGAAAAACCCAAAAAAAGTAGTTTCGACAACAACAAGTTTCAGAAATATATCTTTGTCTATGTATTTTAGTTCTTCAACAGTCTACTCTATGTTGTTTACTAATTTTTCTTTGAAGATTTGGGCCGAAAACTCTAGTTTTAGCAATTTTCTGATAATCATACAAAATTTCTGTAAATTTATTAGGGCGCTAAATTTTCCCTTCATTTTGTAAAATATTTTTGTTTGCTCTTTTTCCTTCGGATAAATCTTGGGCTATACTTAGTGAAGTCCCTTTCAAGTTTTTTACGTTTTTAAAACCTCTCTTACAGTGATTTCTCTAGTAAATTTGACCAGCAGCGGTCTAGTTTTATTTTCAGTTTTCTGTATATCGGTAATTTCTATGTTAACTTTTAGTTGGTTGGTGAAAAAGGCAAATATAGTTTCCTGCAATAAACCATCATCCAGTTTCTCTAATCCAAAGATTAAAATATTTTTGTTCCCGTTTAGTTCCCATTGTAAAGTGAGTTTCTTTTTGAGCAAAACATTTTCGGTTTGCAAGTTTTCTACTTTGCTTTTTACCTCATCGATCTCCTCTTTATAAACTGCAACATCCTGTTTTATGTCCAATACGTATGTTGTAATAATGTAAAAATTTGTTTGTTTTTCGTACTTTGGCAACATCACCTAAAAAAAAATCGCATCCTGGCAGGATCGCCATGTAGGATCGAAACATACGCAACGGAATAGGTTGATTAATTAATTGATATATTTCATATAGAATAAGTTAACACAGACATAATAGTTTATATTATGAAATGAGTGTGACCTAAATGAGCTTGTTTTATGTTATGGATATTTAATTTTGTTACACTACAGTATCCCAATTAATTTTCTGGTCGAAATACTAGCGACGAAGTAGTCAGCCTGGGTACTACCTAGTTTCTTATCAGCACGTAGTACCGTTTTGTTTTGATGTTTAATTTAAAAAATCGTCGACTTAATTACACTAAACACTATTTATTTAATAATGCTTTCGTGTCACTTAATATATTTATTTCACTTTAAAATAAGTGATATTTATATAGGCCAACTATAAGATATTCAGATATTCGAAAATAATCTAGATATTCAAGGACAAGAAGAACTAAATAAACTAAATCTGTGGACAAAAACTTTCGAGTCTTGGCAAACAATGTAAAACATCACATTCTAAACACCGATTAGTAACTAATCACGATTAGAGCCTAATCGGAGAATTTTTGCATTGGTGGATACGGGTATAAAAGTAAAAGCAATGGCTCTGGCAGAGGATCTTAGATCATCAGTATATTGCTGAATTAAAGACCGTAAAGCAAGAGGAACATTGGAATGTGTAATCAAACCCTATGCTCTGTTTGAGTCATAAAACATATTGACTGACTTTGGAAAAGACAATGTTATCATTTTTGTTATTATGTTATGTATGTATGTATTTATGTATGTTATCTTACAGGTATAAATGACTGATGTGATACTTATACCTACAGGGAGTTTAAAAATTCAGAATCAAAATTTTAAAAATACGTTCTTAAAATCTTATTATGTACTGAATTTTAAAACACCCTGTATATATTTTTGTTTATTTTAGTCATAACTGACTACAAACTTAAACTTGAAAAAAGTTTAAAAAATGAAAAAGCAGAACACCAACAAAGCAAAAATGAATTGGAAGTTAAAATTGGTGAAGCCAAAAGCAAGGGAGAAAAAGCCTCGAATGATGCCCTTTTAAAATATAATTCTTTGCAGCAACACTACAATTTACTAAAGGTAATGCCTGTATCATACTAACCTGACTAGCGATTTATTTTTTGTGTGACAGTTTGTGAATGTCTCTCTGAAGGGATGGTGAGCAATTAGACACTTAAAGTTGCTTCATCGTAATCGTATCTCAGCATGCTCAGAATGGATACGTCGTAGAACAGCGACTACGTCTCGCCTATCTCCACGACCACCTTTGCAGTATTCTTACGCAGCTAGGGTATCCTAACCATTTTGTTATCTGTGGGCTTTCATAAATGCCTGATCCACAGTTTCATTCCTTCGATTTTCAATTCTATTTCCCTCTCACTTTTTTCGACAAGGAAGAAAATAGAAGTGAGCGGCATGCACTGTGCATCAAGCACTGAACAAGAATTGGTTTGGTTACGTAGTACGTTGTAAGCACAACTTATAAATACGCTAAAAACAAGGAATTAAAAATAGCTTGTTAACCTTAAGTGTCTATTAACGGTTTAATATAAATTGTGTGACTTTTTTAAAAATCAGTTCAGGGTAAATAACTGCTAATCAATTTTTATACTAAACATGATAATCTTTAAAAAAGTCATATAACCAATTCAATTAGGATCTTACTTGAAATGTTGAAGTTAATCTAAAAATTTGTTACGGTCACTAATAATTAATTTTTAGACTGAACATGATGATTTTAAAGAAGAATCAGCTAAAACACAACAAAAACAGTTAGAGGAAATAAATAGTCTAAAAGCTAAGCTTGACGAAGTTAAAGAAGAAGCTAAAAGGCTGCAATCTTCAAAAGAAAGTCTTAAGGTAAATTGAATTTTTGAAAGTTTTATATTTTTAATTCTTTCAGTCGTGGCAAGACATTATTTTTGGTCTCTCAAACGAACTCTTCGTTTTACGTCAGACAAACAAAAAACTTTGACCCTATTCTTAAAAATCAATGTAAATAATATATTTTAAAACATTGGTGTTTTTGTCCGACGCAGAATTAAGGCGCGCTCAGAATATAACTTTGGAATTTTAGAACCAACAAAAATATATACGAGAGAGAGAGAGAAGCAGTATATCTGGTTGCCCATAAATACAAATGTGTTGCTATTAATAATTTTTTGTAGACTCAATTCACCGAACTTGAACTAGAGATGAATAAATTAAAGTCAACAGATCCTGATTCTAATAATCAATCAGCTGCCATAGATTTGTGGAAGATTAAGTATAGTGAGCTGGAGAATAAATACTCAGATCTAAAGGTAACTATAAAAATTATTTAGGTCAATCAAACCAGAACTAAAAAAAAACGGTTAATACACTTCCGGCCACATAAAATGCGCACAGCAGAAGTTAGCTGCAGGTCTATTGAATTTAAGTTTTGCTAATTGCGTTGCTTATTGCAACTGACTTTGACGTTTTTGAATTACAAGTTAGATCTTTTGACATTGTAAACAGAAAAATAAGGATACTGGCCACACTTTACTATGCTTTACAGTTTCTTCTTCTTGATACTTTCTTCTTATTCTTACAATTGTAGCCTTGTTTTGTCCATAATGGGCCGCTACTCTTCGAACCGACCAACCACCGTCTAATTTTGCCAAAATTTGGGCTTTTTCGAATTCGTTTAGTTTGCGCATTTTTTAATATAAGCGTTTGACAACAACAGAACCTGACGGTGACATTTTTTGTCAATTTGAAATACCTAAAAGGTTACTGAGTTGCGAGGCCCACAATACACTATATAAAATCGGCGTACGCATTTTATGTAGCCGGAAATGTACAATTGGATCGAACTTTCAGAACATAATATTCAATGGTGAATATAAAAACAGGCAAAAATAAATCATTTCCACCTAACCAATTACAGGATGTCTACATGTTATAAAATTTCAAATCTGTCATAAAATATCGGTGTTTTTCTGTAATATCTGTTGGGTACAAATTTTGCAAGCGATTTAAACTTGATGTTAGATGGTTGATCGTCATTAACCTATAGTCCGAGGCTCTCTTTAATCATCTCCTACGCCTGACATTTTATGTAGGACTGACTGGTACTTTTCATCCGTTCTAGGATCAATGCCCAGTGTTGCCAAAGTAATTGCAAAGTGTAAAGTTTTTTTAGGACAAACAAAATATCCATGTACCTAACCGGGATTTGAACCCGGGACCTTCCATACAGCAGGTCGGAATGCTACCCACTGCGCTACAGAGGCCTGCTGACATAGGTATCCCTAGTGCCTTACTTCCAGGCAAGATTTTCAACAAGAATTTAACACCCTGTTTATCTCACTTTTAACCTCTTTTGTTGTTTTTGCAAAATTACGAGTTAAACAGACAGGGATTATTGTGTTTATTCTGCCTATTTGCCACAAGTATATGCGTCCAAACTATTTTGTTTGCAAAATATATAAATTTTAGGTCCAGTGCAATACCAGGGAATCACTACAAGCACCTCCAGCACCTGAGGAAAATCGTCAAGTCGATAACTCTCAAAATAATATTCAAGTACCTCAGAGAGCCATTCCAGCAAGTAGTTCAACACAGTCAGGGCTCAAATTTTCAGAAAGTAATCGAGTGAAACCATTGAAAGTGCCAAGGTAAGGCCTTACAGAGTCTACAGTTAAAAAATGTACACTTGAGGAAATAAAAAAGTAGCACAAGAAGGTTATGTTATCCACGTGAAATTTACTGACAAATTGTCAATTGTGTGTGTGTCATTATGAAAGAGGAAGATTAAACAAAGTGACTATTTATAGAGTAATCCTCTTTGAAATAGGGAAAAATAAGCATTTTGCCAAAATGTTAGCAATAAACTTAAAAATCGCAGTTTAAAGAGGCAATGTCCTACACTTTTAGCTCTCTCGCTTGCGTACTGTAGATGGGCATGGTCTCTTTCATCGGGCCGACAGGCTCAACATTTGTGTCTTGGGAGAGCCAACAACTACAGGGGTGCGATAGAGATAGGTAGAGGGCAGTTCCCTGTCCATTTATGATTTTTTGTACTTATTTTCATAACTTTTAGAAATACTTATTTTTCTCTTAGTCAGAAAGGGGATCATAACTTTTTATGATGGGATCATTTTTAATTTATCCAAAATTTATTGACATTCAGAAAAATTTATTTAAAAAAAAAAAGAATTTTTAGACAAGAAAACAAAGGAACAAACATTCTTAATAGATGGATCATATTTCATTTTTTTAAGCGTGACACCAGAATCGGCTAAAAAGTCGGTTAATCTAAAAGTGCCACAAGGGGTGGTCCCGGAAGCACCTAGGGAAAATCAAAACGAACAACCGGAGATCAACAAGGAAGCTGAACCGAAGAAAGTAGTAGGAAAAGGTACACTACATTTATTTTTTGAAAGGGCAGTAAATAAGGTTTTTAAGTAAAATTAGGTATATGGCTTGGCATAAAATTTTTTCTTTTATGGGTATTTCTTGAACACATGTGAAGTTTAGTTTCACATGCATAAGCGAAAGGTCATAAAATATTTTTAGAAATTAAAATAAAAACCAGTAAAATCTATTTTAATTTCTTGTTTTTTTCAGAAATAAAAAATAATATATACCCATATCTTCTGCTTTGTTATATCATAATTAATAGTTTTTAAGTTTGGGGTAAAATATTTAAAACTAAATTTGTGGATTATGATTGTTTTGAATACGGAAGACAAAATTAACACTCGTGTGTTCGATGTTTTTCTCACAGCATTTTCTTACCTTCTGGATATGCCAACCAAATTTTGAAAAAAAAGTAAAGGTAATTTCGGATTTAAACCATATGACGGATAATAAAAATCAACTGAGGTTTATCAATATATTTTAAAGCTCAGAATATTTAGTAAATGTCGCAACGTAAAGTTGGTTTTTTAACAAATTCTACTTCGTTACCTACTATAAAAGCAAAACACAGTTTGTTTGTATTTTTCTATTTGTTGTACTAAAGAGAAAATTTTTGGAGAAGAGGCAAGACATGATTCTGCCAGTCCGTTATTAATTCAAAAGTTAATGTAGTTCTTATCCATTTCTAGTTTTATGCCTTCACTTCATTCCAAATTCAATCGGACCAGGTTTTTGATACTGACAGTGACAGTTCCATTTAATTTCTGTGTGTAAGTGTCAGCCGCCATATTGAAATTGGTCCGGAGAATTCGGAATGGACAGTACGTTCTGCGTTTTTGTCGTAGTTCCCAAATAATAATAATTATAACCTTAAATATTCGCAAAAAAGTGATCTAAAATTAGCTGCATTCACATAAACCATTTTTTGTGTTCTTAGCTCATGTTTGGTTAAGGATGAGTAAGAGTCTGTCTGTTCGTTTAAGAAGTGTCAAAAAAACACAAAAAATAAGGCTAATCAAAAATATTTTGTTTAATTATTGTATATTATGCATAACTCTAAAACATAATATTTTAACTCTCCGTTTAAAAAATTTGTTTCATTTTTTAAAAGAAAGGCATTTTTTGTAATTTTAGAGGATAACGCAGAGAAAGATAACGGTGCACACGAAGTATTTGATGTTCCCGTTCCTAACCCGAACTCTAATAATGTAAAAGACGGTGGAAATAATTTAGCAGGATTTGACATCGGGAACGAAAAAGAGAAAAAAGTTGACCTAGAATATAAGGACTTGCAGCATGAAGAAGATGGTAAGTTATCTTTTGGGTTAGGAATTTATATTAATGGATTGGCCAATCATTTAAAATATACTAGAATATATAAAGCAGAATAAAATAGATTTATTTATTTGTATGTAGACTAGATTTACATCAGTACGTAGCTACATTTTCAAGGTTCATTTTACTTTGTATCTGACTTAGTTCTACTCTATTCTATTGTAGGGTTGGATGAAAGAAAATACTTATTTACGTATCGACTAGACATTATTTTTATATTTTCTTTTTTTATCATTTCCTTCTTTCTGACTATCAACTAACCAGTTCATGCGCATTCAACATCTGATGGTATAGGTTATGTGTTTTGTTTTGCCCACAGGGCACCTACTAAAAAATTTAAAGTTTATATTTAGACACGATCAAAGCTAAACTGCTTTTTAGTCACTTAGCCAGACCCTCTTACGCTAAAAAGAAAAGAGCAACCGCCATTTGTTAGAGGATAATTCTTTATTACTTCTTCTAACGAAAAATATAAAAAGATATCGCCAACAATAGGTACATTAAAACGCTTATGAGACTTTTCTACCCTGGAACATATTGGAATGGTTTCAATTTTGACAACTTTGACAACCGTTATGGTTATTTTTTGTTATCGTAATTAACGATAACCACAAAATTATGCCAATCGAGAAAGGGTTTTTGGAACGTCTTAAAATTGTCACTTGTAAGGGGACTTAAAATACAATTTTATTTTGTCTTTAATGGCCAAGTCAGATGACCCCTGGTCCGTGGAATTTTTAAAATATTTTTCTTACCTTGCTTTTTTCTAGTTGACAAGAAAGTTAAGTAGAAAAGTCAAATTTCACATACTTAGATGGTTTACAAATTTTGTATTTGTGACTAACTCATTACTCTTATTGAAAAAGTTTTATTTCCGCTACAGAAAACATATTAGGTATTGTTGCAAAGTAACTAAGTTTTAGAAATTAGGTAATAGTTGTGGCTAAGGTTTATAGATGCTTAGGTAGCTAGGTAAAAGCGCTATAGAAGTAGGTACTTATAGTTAGAAATTCTTTTGATAATATCTATAGAGTTGTTTTTAGTTAGGAATTTGTAAGGCTAAGCCATTGTTTTAGTTCTGGAATTATGGAGAAATTTCTACATTCTTCTAGATTTCATGGTAGTTGGATTAATTACTTTGTTTATACAGACCTCTTAAGGCACTTATACAGGGTTCCTAAGATTTTCCTTAGGGATAGGATTTCAAAAAATCAAACAGAAATGTCATAGAAAGTTCTGCGCGCACAAAAGAAACAGGTATATTGAGCAATGGTGCAAGTTTGTTATTATCTCCGGACTGCTTTCATGAGAAAAAATTGTCGCCACTCTTTCATTGTGAGCATAAATCATAGTTGCAATAATAACCGTTGACAAGATGTCTGCAAATTCCGCTAGATGGCGGCCACACCATGAGATGATCGAGGAAAAAATTAGATGTTTTCAGGTCCAAACCACAGCTTTTTCTTGCTTAAAGGAGGCGGCAGGGTCCATTGTTTACGATACTGAGCGATTAACTCGTGAGGTTGTTAACATTAGAAAGAAATATCTTCGCTTTTAATTAAATTTCTTTCCATTCTGTTCTACTAGTGACATCTATCCGGAAACGGAAACAGAGCTTTTTGCTTGCGATATTATTGATTTTAAATAAAGCTGGCCCTACACTACATTTGATATTTTCGAGGTGTTTTATGACATGATCTCAAAACATGTAGCGAACCAATTCTTCAAAACTAGCGGGAGGGTAAAAGCGAAAAATAAGGGGCTGCCAATATTTGTAACACCCAAAAAGGGGTGAAAAGATTTATTTTGCTCTGTTTCTTTACAAAAAACGTTTTTTTTTACGAAAAACTTGAGCTCTGCCACTTTTTTATTTTCTTCAACGCTCTCGAAATTTTCGTCATACCGTAGAAAAAAATTATTTCCCCCATGGTCATACTCTACTTTTATTCGAAAAAATTTAGAAACAGAGACGGGATCAGTTTTCCTAAAACGGGGGATCTTGGTTTCGAGTTAGAAGATAAAGGGCGCCGCAGGCAAAAATTTTTCAATTAAATTAGCCGAACGCAAAAATGTTAGAAAAACAAAGCACGAAATAAAAATGGCGCCGCTTACAATTTTTTTTCAAAAATGACGTAATTTCGGGAATGCAAAGAAATAGGTCTAAAGAGTATAATTTCTAAGAAAAAAATATCAATTTTCTCGCCCTCCTCCACTGGGACTACAGGGGCCGTGCACAAATTACGTAATGGTCATAGGGGGGAGGGGGGTTACAAAACGTTACGTAGGGGGGAGGGGGGTTTTCGACAGCGTTTGCATTTGTGTGAAACTAAGAAAATTTGGAATGAAAATAAGTGAAAAGTTTTTTTTTTTGGGGGGGGGGGGTAGTGGTCTTGAAATCGTTACGTAATATTAGGGGAGTGGCGTGCCAAACCATTACAAAACATTACATAGGGAGGTGGTCAAAAATTGGTAAAATCACCGTTACGTAATTTGTGCACGGCCCCACATCTGACTGTTCCTTCTTTTTGATTTCGAATCAAAGTGCAAAACCCGGGTTGGACGTTCGAAGGCGTCAACCCGTCCTATTTGCTTGATAAAGTTTCTACGGAAATATCTCAGTCGATTTCTCCGACCGTGTTTGAACGCTTTAGCTTAGGCATTTGCATGTATCTCAGTCCCCAGCCTGTAAACAGTGCGTAAGGACAATGGTTACAAAATGAAAAGCCGAAAAATATTTTTTTTACGATATCTTTCATCAGTTGGGTATTAAATCGAGCAAAAACAATTTTTATTCCAGTCCTAAAGGTATGAAAATGGAAAACATTAGAAAACAACAACCTGGAATGGATTTACTACGTGTAAGATGTAGTGACAACATCGCCCCATGCCCATCCTTTTTTGCCTAATGTGCTTTTCCGTTTGTCTGCGTCTTATACACGGCTGCTTGGCCCCCTAAGGATTTGCTTAGGAACGCTGTATAAGGACGGTTGCCGCATAAACACAACTAAACCTGTTTTAAGCACTTGAAATTGATTTTATTTTAAAGCGGTTTATTATAATAATTAAATCAAGAATATTTTTGACCGAGTGTTTGACGACTTTTGAATCACTATCTCTTTATGCTCCATTTATTTATTTTGGTTCTTACTCCCGTCGTAGATAGAAAATAACCCTCCCCTATATGGATTGCCTGTCCCCGGATTTTGGATCGTGTATGTCGCCGACGCGTTATCGAAAAAAAAACTCTTACTCTTTTATTTATATTATTTTAAATCTTGTCTAGAAAAACCATTACGTATTTGACAGACCAAACACCGTACCAAACCATGTACCAAAGCTTGTCGAAATCGCCTATTGTCAAATGGGGTTCTTTCACATTTTTCATTAACATCATATTTAATAGAGGGTGATTCAGCATATTTTCCATCCCCTTTACCTTCGTTATTAAAGCTGGAAAACAGTTTTAGGTACAGAAGTTGCATAATTTTTTGTAAACTTTCAAAAGACGTCCTTATAAATGAACAGCTCTCATCGCAACTTCTTTATTTTAAATACAACACCCTGTATAGTATCCTTTACCGCACTCATTTGCGTGCGGAAATTCGTACTTTACCGCACCCAGTGCGGTAAAATTAACGTTATGGCACTTTACCGCACTCAGTGTGTGGTAAAGTGACTACGTCTATTTCAGAAAATTAAAATACAGAAATTTATATTTCTTTTTTGGAAATTTTTGAGGCTTGTAGGTAAACTGCCAACTGCCGTCGCGGGCGGTAAAGTATCACTTTCCGCATTTCTTAGGTAAATAACTATTCCCATAAGAGTGATGTGTTGAACAAAGAACCACTTAAACTATGTTTACTTGTTCAACACATTGTACTTATGGGAATGCATTTTTCTTTTTACTCGAGAACCGTCTGAAATGTCCTAAATTAAAAAAAAATATATACAGGGTGTTCTATTTAAAATAAAGAAGTTAATGTCAATGTTAATTTGACAGTTGCAATTACAGTGTCTAGCTTCAATATAAGGGAGGTAAAGGGGGGGGGTGGAAAATATGGTGGTGAATCGCCCTATACAGTTATATATAATATATTTTTCGTTCTATTTCAAGAAACCGTTGAGTATCTAGCTGCGCATTGAGTACTTCATAAAATATAGGGGTGGGGGTAAAGGAGGGAAAAATCAAACTTGCAAATATCTCAAAAACTGAGGAGAAAAGGAGGAAAAGCAAAGGAAGGCATTTTAAAGCAGATAAAATTATCTTTCAAATTAGGCTCCCAAAATCCGCTCCAAAACAGACCAATTTTTATAACTTTCCTAATTTTTTATGTTTTATACTTACGGTGTTTTTATTTACAAAAAAATATATATTAAGTTGCATTTGCGCGAATAGAAGAAAGACTGGGCTAATTGAAGGCACTATAGTATTTTTTTTTAAAGAGACTTATGTTATGTTATTCTACTTTGCCATCACTTTTTTAGATGATCCGGATGATTACCCCGCTTTAGGTGATGGTATGGCAGTGCGAAACTAGAAACAGTATTTTATACTTTCAAAAAAATATGATTTTTATATTAAGTAGCTCGATCTGTAAAATGGTAAGTATATATTTTAGAAGCCTATGTCTCTCCGTGGCCATTTTTGAGTTAATTTTTTTTTATAGGGTTTGACTCCGAGATCAATATTTTCGATGGTGAAGTAATGTCTATGACTTCATCAAAGATAGCGTTCAAATTGGTCAAGTAATTTGTCGTTCTCAGAATGTTTTACAAATAAATTCTTACCTGCTTTACCTACAAACAGCAAAATTTGCAAAGTTTTGCACCAATCACCTGCCTTACCTACAAATACTAGAACTACAAGAGGGTTCATATTTAATCCCCACAAAATTTCATTCACATTCATAAGTTAACTTTAATACCTGTGACGTTCATAAATTAAATAAAACTTTAATCCATCAAATATTTAAAACTCTCTTAACAGTAGCAATTGTCACATATGTTATTAAAATAATCATATTCATATTAAAGTTGCGAAAATGACAGTCAAATACGTAGTGTAAGTAATTTCCCAAATATATATGGGTGACTCAAAATTCCCTAGAATGACTTTAACTGTAGGTAGGATTTGTTGTTCTGAACAAGAATTAGTAAAATATATTTTTGAAACTTTTTCATTTCAGAGATATTTGAATTTAAAAATTGTTAATGTTTTCTGAGAGCACCCTTTACTACTTGGTAGAAACATCAATTCTTTTAAACAAGTCTTTGACAAATTCTTGACCAAAACTACATACTGAGAAGATTGTCTTCTTTTTCTTTCATAAACCGTGTTCTCTCTTCCGACAAAGAGCGTGATGTATAAAAGAACAAGATGCATAATTTTCGATACATATTGAATACGATGTGAAAACATACTAATTGTCAGCACACGTAGACTTGCTTGGTAAATTATTTTAAAAGTAATTCCCAAAAAAATACGAAAATTTTACTCCTAAATTCAGAGAAAAAAATAAATTTAAACAAAATAATCACGTAACTTTTCTTAGATTAATGATATCTAACCACTGTTCAAATATTTCTAAAGAATTTTCAATCACCCTATATATATATAGGGTGATATAAAATATATATATATATATATATATATATTTCGAAAATTACTAATTACTTTAACTATGAAGACCAAATTTGGCATAGAATTATAAGCTGTAGGTACCTGCTTAAATTGATCTCTATGAAGTTTTTTCAAATACCTGAGTTAGTGGTTCAAAAAATTAAAAAAAAATATTTAAAATTTTAATTTACCAAATATTTATGACCTCTCGATTGTAATTGTGTTTAAATCGAACTTTTTTTATGATGAAGTTGCAAGATGTCATGAAGAGTATCGATCATTATCATTAAAGAAAACCTCATGAACGCGCGACCAACAAAAATTCTGAGGGCGGTCAAAATAGTACAAATAGACTATCGAGATGATTGAAAATCGAAGCCTATTGGCGCTGATCAAAAAAATCCGAATCACACCAGATTCGGTTTCTCTTGCCCCACGTCCTTTTTAGGTTTATTAAAAATCAATTTTAACGCCCTCCCCCTTTATTTTGTAAAATTCTTAACTTTAATAAAATTAATTTGGTCTTTTAGCCCCCTCCCTTCCTCCGTTTGGAAGTTACGGGGTCAAATAGAAAATGATTACACCATTCTAAACATGTTTTTATAAATTGATTTGTATTAAAAATTACCTCTCCGCCAAATGTTTTAGGTCTATGCAGCTACACCCCGCGCGTTCGAAAAATCAACATTTTTTTAATGCAGGAATTACGGGCTAATTACGGGCTAATTATCTACCGCAAAAAAAAAATTGGGCTCACCCCGCATCCATTAATACTAGCGGTACCCAAAAAAAAGTATGTCAGAGATACGGGCTAATCATCTGCGTCAAAAAAAAAATTGGGCTCATCTCCTTATCTGATTTTTTTAAAAAGTTTCAAATGCGGGGTGCAGCTGCATGTGCAGTCCCACCCCGCATTCATTAATAATAGCGGTAACCAAAAAAAAAGTATGTCAGAATTACGGGCTAATTACGTGCTAATCATCTGCGACAAAAAAATTTGGGTTTATGCCCTTACCTAATTTTAAAAAAATTATAATAGCAGTATCGGGCCCCGCACACATTCATAATAGCAGTATCGAAACAAAAAGTATGTCAGAATTACGAGCTAATCATCTGCGGTAAAAAAATGTGTGCTCATCTCCTTATCTGATTTTTTTAAAGTTTAAAATGCGGGGTGCAGCTGCATGTGCAGCCCCACCCCGCACACATTAATAGTAGCACTACCGAACCAAAAAGTATGCAGAATTACGGGCTAATTACAGGCTAATCATCTGTGGTAGTAGATAATTAGCCCGTAATTCATACATTTAAAAAAAATGATTTTTCGTATGCGGGGTGTAGCTGCATAGACCTAAATGTTTTTTAGTTTGATGCAGGTTATAATACCGATTCGGGACATCTACAAGTGTTATTAATCTATACATATGATAAATATATAGGTCATTTCTGAGATTTTGTTGAATCTTTACGAATTTAGTGATTTCGAATTCAGATAGGCATGTTTCCAGACGCTGTCGCGCTGTCTGTCGATCTATCCATCGCTCACTTTGTAGCCACTGTAACTCGAAAACCTCTGCACCAATTATATCGAAATATCACATAACGATTACTTGTGTTAACGCGCAGACCCCTATTGTTTTTGAGCTTTCCCCCGTTACACCCTTTGAATCTAGCCCTAAAAAATTTCATCGCTAAAAAAAAATTATTTTCTTTTACCTTTTGATACCTCATTGGAAAGCTTATGAAAATCTTAGTTTAATGGCGCCAAAATTTTTGTCAAAAAAAAATGCAAAAAAGTTACTAATTAATGGGTTCCTTGGGCGGGACATATTCTTTATTTCTTCAAAATCGGTTCACGGAAACAAAAGTTGTGATTATTTAAAGCGAAAAACAAACCGGAAAAACCACAAGCAGAGCGAATAATTCTACTCGATGTAAAAGTGCACTGGGGCTAGCTACAAATTTAAAAACGCGAACGAAGTTTCATTAATTATTTCACAATCGCCACCAATGAGTGTTAAATATTTGATAAACTAAACTTTTACTCTTTCAACGTCACTGATATTAATATTAATTTATGTATTTGAATAAAATTTCACGGTAATTCAATGTGGTACGTCTTGTAGTCTTATGTCTAACTTGGTGTTCATAGTTACATCATTATACACCAAAGACACCTTATTAATCACGACCTGCAACTCGATCATCAAAAATATTAATAGGTTTATTTTGATGACATGTATTAAATATTTGTTAAATTAAACTATTAAATGTTTTATTTTTTGAACGTCACTGGTATAAAAGTTTACTTATATATTTGAATGAAATTTTGTGGGGATCAAATCTAAACCGTTTTGTCTGAAGATCAATTTTGATGATTGGTGCAAATCTTTGTAAATTTTGGTGTGTGTAGGTAAAGCGGGTAAGAAGTTATTTGTCTAAAATCCTGAGAGTGACAAATTACTTGACCAGTTGGACCATTATCTTTGATGACGTCATTGACATACTTATTGCCATATGTTATTACTCCACCATCGAAAATATTGATATCTATTAGGTGGTCGTGGGCCGTGAATTACAACATAGACTTCTAAACTAATATCCATTTAACTTGTAAAACTGTAAAAATATTTCTATATGCTTGAAATTTGTTTTAGTTTCATAATTTCTTTATTTTTTCTTGTTTACTTGCTATAAATTTTTGTTTTTTTTTTTTAATCCTTAAAACCGTGACCTATTTAAAATTTCAATGTTCACAAACTTTGATGGGCTTTTATTTGCTTAACTAATTGAGAAAAACAAATTTTTTGATTTTTTCTTGAACTATTTTATACATATAAATATTTTACACAAAAAATGATTTTGTAAGTATGAGAGATGTTTCACAGCTATGATAAACTAGGTTGACGGTTATTTCTAATGAATATAAAAAAATTAGATTTTTCAAACTGGAAAAAAAATTGTTGGTTTGGGGTAGTTTCTATTATTTTCGAATAAGATGGTCTGATTTTTTTTAATTATGTGCAATTTGTAGGTTGTGGAGTTGCTCAAAATATACAGTAAAAACCGGCCCCCTACAAACATAGGACAGACAGATTTTTAGTTTTTTTTAAACTGCACTAATAAAAATTACTAAATCCACTCTAAATTGTGCATGCTCAAGTAACATGTTTTATAAAGGTTGTTTCTTGGAGGCTTTTATACCTCATGACATTTTTTTTTATAACCCTTGCGTTTTTCTCAAAGAAGAAAATGTTAAGAATATAAAAGATCAGATATTCCCGGCAGTCTCAAAAAAGATTTATGTTTATTAGTCACTGGGGTTATTTTTATCAGGGTACCACGGTCTAGTGCGGCCGTTTTTAAGAAGTAATTACAAATTTGACTATCTTATATTTATTGTAGCGGGCAGGTCTTTCTGTATTTTGTATTATTTACGTGTTAATAACGATGTTTTGTGTTTTTTACAATTTGTAACTTTAATGCTATATCGCGTTATAATGGTTTTTTATCAATTTACATAATGATGTGGAGCTAGTTTTTGCAGCGCCCGTCTTGCCACATCTCTAAGGTTGGTTAAAGTACATAATATTTTCAAAAGGGCTGTCCTTTCTATGACCTGGCTATAACCTATTGTGAATTTATTGTTGTAATTTGTTTTTTTGTTGTTGTTTTTATGAGTCAGTTTGCTTAGAACATATTTTATAATATTTTTAATCAACGTGTCATTTAAATCGGTTTATCAACGTTATTGTCACATACAGAGAGGCATGAGATGAGTTCTTTAAAAAAACTTTAAATACACAAATAATTTATAACTTTTCGCTAATCTATTAAAAAACCGTGGCTAGTTTGGAATTTTTATGTTCATTTCGGATTATTTGGTTTTAAATTAGTGACGGGAATGTGATGTAAAACTTTTGCAATTAAAGTTTTTTTTTTATTCTTTCGTATAAGTATTTGAACACTTCGACTGGGCTTTTTATTTTATTATTTACCAGTGAACTTACCAGAAGTCATTTTTATTTTTGTACAAATTTAGGTGTTTGTTATTTTTATTATTATAAGGAAATAAAATAAACATTTTAAAAACTTTGAATTTTTTTGATAAATAAATACTGAGTATTTAATGTTGATATACGTGGTTTTTATAGCTCAGATATTGGTCCTAAAAACAAAGTTATGATTGTTTTCAACAAACCAAAACTACACTTTTTTGCACTCGACGCACATCTCGATAAACAATATTGTTTATCATCTCCTGATGATGCTAACGTTGTTAGCGAAACGTGCGTCGAGTGCAAAAAAGTGTAGTTTTGGTTTGTGGAAAACAATAATAACTTTGTTATAGTGCAACCAAAGGTTCCATCCTTATAACACCGGACGTCCCCGGGACGTCCTTTTTAGGTACCCATAGGTCGGGAACGTCCCAGCCCTAAATTGTGCGTTTTTAGTACGTTTCAATCAATTTGTTTTAGAAACATTTCCAGTTGAACGTTCAAGAGACCTTTTTTTTATGGCTCCTTTACTTTAAAACAGTTTCAGCCTTAATATATCGTAAAAACGTCCAAAATATTACATTATTGTGACGTTCTGGAGTGGCTTTATATCGTACGTCTATAAGACGTTTTCATTAAATCGTTTTTAAAACACGTTGGCGGAACGTCCAGGGACGGTTTTTTTAAACAAGGGAAATTTTTATCTATAGCTCGAACGTTCCAAAAACGTCGGAAAAAACAATTATTAAGACGTTTTGAAGTGGCTTGAAATTGTTCGTTTGTAAGATATTTTCAATAAATAGTTTCAAAAACATGCGGGCAGAACGTTCAGAGGACGTTCTTTTTAAGTCCTTTACCCAAAGGATATTTTTATCTATACCACAAGCGTTCCAAAAATGTCCAAAAAATACATTAAGTTGACTTTAAATCGCACGTCTATAAGATGTTTTTATTAAATCGTTTTTAAAACATGTGGGCGGAACGTCCAGAGAACGGTTTTTTTAAAGTCTTTTAAACAAAGGAGAGTTTTATCTGTAGCACGAACGTTCCAAAAACGTCCGAAAAAATACATTATAAAGACGACGTTCTGAAGTGGCTTTAAATAGTTTTAAAAACATGCGGGTAGAACGTTCAGGGGACGTTCTTTTTAAGACCTTTACACAAGGGATATTTTTATCTAGCACGAGCGTTCCAAAAATGTCCACAAAAATACATTAATGGAACGTTTTGGAGTTGACTGTAAATCGTACTTCTATAAGATGTTTTCATTAAATCGTTTTTAAAACACGTAGGCGGAACGGCCAGGTGACGTTATTTTTAAGTCTTTTAAACAGGGGACATTTTTATCTGTAGCACGAACGTTCCAAGAACGTCTGGAAAAACACATTATTAAGACGACGTTCTGAAGTGGAATAGGTTTAAAAACATGCGGGTAGAACTTTCAGAGAACGTTCTTTTTAAATCTTTTGCACAAGGGATATTTTTATTGGGACGTTCTGCAGTGACTTTAAGTGACTAAGATGTTTTCATTAAATCGTTTTTAAAACACGTAGGCGGAACGTCCAGGTGACGTTTTTTTTTAAAGTCTTTTAAACAAAGGTCCGAATGTCCCAGGTCTAAAACCTACGTCCTGGGGACGTTGGAAGTGGGACCAAAGATCGGTTGGGAACACTTACACGTCCTCAGGACAGCATAACTATAAAATTAGTTTATACATATTTCGTGATTGGTTTTGATTGGTTGCTATTTTATTTGGTTTTTATTGGTTTTTTTAAGTTATTTATATTGATAAAATCCATTAAGGCTCAAACGACCTAGGTCTAAAACCTACGTTCTGGGGACGTTTGAAGTGGGACCAGAAATCGGATAGAACCACTCAAACAATTTTAGGACGTCCCGAGAACATCCATACTTTAAAATTGATTTATACTTATTTCATGACTGGTTTGGATTGGATCCCATTTTAATTGGTTTTTCTTGATTTTGTAACTTAATTATAGTGATAAAATCCATTAATGCTCAAACGCCCTGGGTCCAAAATTTACGTTCTGGGGACGTTTGACGTGGGACCAAAATTCGGATTAAACCACTCAAACAGTTTTAGGACGTGCCCAGGACATCCCTATTATAAAATTGGTTTAATAAGTGTCGTTTTTTGGCGTAGAACATGGCGCTTTCGTGATTTCGAAATGTGCCGTCACCGGTTTTTGCCATCGCCAAAATGAATTTTCAGTGACAGTATTACAAACCTCACCAAACTTTGTTTTTATTTCTTATCCCCGGTTTTTAATTCCGTGGTTATCTTATCCTTTGTTATTTTGATGTATAAACCCACCATTAAATAACATTCCTGACAGAAGTTGCTTGGCAGTGTCCGAATCTTCCTCTAAGAGGAATTGTCCCAATTGAATTTGGCATATTACCAAATCAGACTCCATCATTTTATTATTCCCCAAGTCGCAGACATCTGTCACAAAAACGTCCTTGTGACGTCCGCCACCGGACCTCCCAGGGACGTTCTAAAGACGGCGTAGGTCCCAAAGCGGACGTACTTAAGTCGTCCTATGAATATGTCCTGCAGACGTTTTCTGTATACGTCCCAGGGACTTTTTTGTCGTACGTCCTGGGGACTAATTATTTTGTAACATTGGACCTCACAGGGACGTTTTAAAGACGGTGTAGGTCCCAAAGCGGACGTACCTAAGACGTCCTCTGAATATGTTCTGCAGACGTTTTCTGTATACGTCCCAAGGATGCCCTTTTGTAACATTGGACCTCCCAGGGACGTCCTAAAGACGTCGTAGGTCCCAAAGCGGACGTACCTAAAACGTCCTGTGAATATGTCCTGCAGTCGTTTTCTGTATACGTCCTAGGGACGCCTTTGTCGTACGTCCTGTGGACTAATTATTTTGTAACATACAGGGGTGCATTCAGATTGAACAGTCCGGGTGAAGTCCGGCGCAGAGCGTTACCCGATAGAGAGTGTGTCCGGCGATTCGTCCGATATGAACGAACAAGACGCATTATCATAACCTCACTCTTAAGATTAAAAAAGAAATTGTTATTATGGAAGAAGTAATAGTAAATGCGTTTATAAATGAAGAACTACTCGTTGAGGATGATTCACTTTCATTACTTTTTCACTCAGTTCACCAATCTTGATTGTTCCATCTAGAACAAAATTGCCTTTCTCGTCCAACACCAAATTATGGGAATGTGTACTGATTCTTTCCATTGTCAAAAACTAGACTTCAAATTTAAAAAACACAAATACAAAAAATATTGTCTCTGAAATAAAGTTAGAAGTAGTTGAGTATTTGATCTGCGCATGCGGGACAAATTTTATCAACCTATTTCATGGGGTGTGAAAGTGCGCGTTTGGGTAGCGTCCGGTAAAAATCTGAACAGCCGGGTAAATTTTAACCAAATCAATCTGAACGGCCAGGGCGCGCCCGGGCATTACCCGACGTTCAATCTGAACGCACCCCAGGAATAATACCGTCAAGCAGCTAACCAAATATCAAATAAAATATGTAAGTAACATTTCTCTCAAACTGTCGCATGCAAAATATCTACTTATACTACTTATATAATTTTGTATTAGATATGTGTACGGCTCATGCGAGTCTAAGGTGTACGTATATTATATATTATATTAGTGGCTAGATCATAGTTTAGGATACTTAGGTGTGGTTTACATTTAGTTTGTGAATAAATATATAACTACTACTACTGCCGCTATTAAGGTCCGAAACGTACGTCTTGTAGAGCTTTCTGTGTACGTTCCAGGGACGCCTTTGTCGTACGTACTGTGGACTAATTATTTTGTAACATTGGACCTCCCAGGGACGTTTTAAAAATGTTATTTCTCGTGTGTTTGAGGCGTCCTATTAGGTACGTTTTTAAAACGTATAAATACTTGGTTCAGGGGACGTCTTTAGAAATCGTTTTAAAAACGTTATTTCTCGGGTGTTTTTAAGACGTTCTATCAGGTACGTTTTTAAAACGTGTCCGTGTATACAAAAACTTCGTCCAGGGGACGTCTATGAAGTTCGTTTTCAAAACGTACCCGTTGAACGTTCTAGGGACGTGTTTGAAGATTGTTTTAAAAACATCCGAGATATGATGTTTTAAGAACGTTCCCCAAAGATGTCCCCTGGACGTAGTATTTGTACACACGGGCACGTTTTAAAGACGTACCGTACGATAGTTCGTCTTAAGAACGTTCCCAAGTCGTGGGCGAACGTTTTAAGTACGTTTTAAAAACCAACTTGTGTTATTAGGGCAAATTCATTTCAATTTTCAAGTATAACCTACAACTTAATGATATTTGCGAAGACGAAGTATCCTACTTTGGGTATTTGACATTTAAAAATGAAGGTGGTTGATGTAACAGAGTTGGAATTCAAATAGGGTGTGGCTTAAATATATGCTTTACCCAGGCCAAACTTGTAAGCAACATTTATAATATAGCCAGCCATGGAAATACCAAAACAAAAGACATTACGTCTCTAATCGAGGCGACGCCATTTTTGTTACAAAAATCCAGGATTTTTAAGAAAAGTAAACAAATACATGACAAATACCGAATTGAAAGTTTGAGACAATAGATAGAAAGGTGGTAACAATTGAGGTGCGGGCTTTTTTTACAGGGAGGCCTCAAAATTTGCAAAAAATAATTGCTGTATGGACCCATTTCATCCCTTCTGATTAGTTCTATTATGTTAAGGGCCATACCAAGATAACAAAAAAAAATATTGGACACCTATGGGTGGGGGCGTTTTTTACTAAGAGGTCCCAAAACTATTATTTTATACAAGTTTTGGGAAAAAACGCCCCCACCCAGAGGTGTGTAATATTTGATTTTGTTATTTTGGTGTGGCCCTTAACATAATAGCACAAATCAGACAAGGGATGAAATGAAGTCATATAGCAATTATTTTTTGCAAGTTTTGGGACCTCTCTGTAAAAAACGCCCCCACCTACAGGTGTGCAATAATTTTTTAAATTATATTGGTGGGTCCTTAACACAATAGCACTAATCAGAAAAGAGATGAAATGACTCGATAGAGCTATTATTTTTTGCAAGTTTTGGGACCTCCCTGTAAAAAAAGTCCCCACCTCGAGGCGTGCCATATTTTTTTTTGTTATCTCGGTGAGGACCTTAACATATATATAATAGCACTAATTATAAAAGGGATGAAATGACTAAGTTTTTGATGTATCATAAATATTTGGAAAAATATTAACTACTCGTAAACGCCCCGCCATAGGCGGGTACCGTTTGAGGGCGGGTACCGTTTGATTTTTTTTCAGTCCTGAGGTAAATAGATTGTTTTAATATAAATTGCAGATGGGATGAAATGACTTCATAGAGCTATTATTTTTTGCAAGTTTCGGGGCCTCCCTGTAGAAAAAGCCCCCACCTAGACGACTGAAAATATTTTTTGTTATCTTTGGTGTGTCTATCAAAACTATATAAACCTCAAATAGGATGAAATGATGAATTTTTTACTGCCACCACCTCTCTATCTACAATGATGTGTTTGAAATTAACTCTGTACTTTACTATACACGACGTTTCGATCAGTACAATCTCTGATCGTCTTCAGGTGCAAACTACAATCTATTCCTAAGGCTACGTACCTACTTATATACTATGGGAAATCACTCAACCGTGAAGTTTAAGAAGTTACAACTGTACAACTGTCGTAACTTTAGGCTCCGCCCAAGAAGGGGCTTCCAAATATTGGAAATTTCAACACTTGGTTTACTGAAAATACCCTAATTCTGCCCATTAAAGGCAGCTTTCTTTTTTGGGCAGAATCAGGGTAATTCAGTAAACCAAGTGTTGAAATTCCAAATATTTGGGAGCCCCTTCTTGGGCGGAGCCAACTTCCTAAACTTCACGGATTGGATGATTTCGCATAGTATATAAGTATACTTCTCTTCACATAAAACTGGTATAGCAGAAGGTAGCTTCAAATACGAGTTTTTATATTTTCCTATGTGCAACACTGACTTTTCGACCTTGTCATTTTAGGTTATATTTTTGACATATATAAACTTTTTATAAGAAGACGGCTTGTTTATTGTTTAATAATTCAAAACATTTCAAAAAATAAAATATGTTTTATTAACTAAACAAAAGCTACACAGTAATTGGTCTATTGGACTAGCTGATTATGAAAGAAGCAAGTCTACGATAGTAATCATAATAAATCGATTTCAAGAAGAAGGAACTTTCCCTCGAAAGGCAGGCACCGGTTTGACGAAAGTTACTAGCCCAAACAATTAAAATGCCAGATCAAGTTAATGAAATAAATAAAATAAAAAAAAATATATTAAAAACATATAAAAATACTTATTTTTAATAGCGCGTCATTGCACCAATAATGTTTTGAAGTCTTCTGGCATTGAATTGGCTAAATTTTCAAATAAGTTTGGATTTTCAGCAATAACTTCCCTACATACACTTACGATGAGTTCCATTAGATGTTCTCTATTGAATTCGCATCAGGGGTTTTGGCAGGCCAAGGCAAAACTTCGATATTATTATTCTGGAACCCTCGCTGCGCAATTCGGGTCGTATGAACTGGACAATTATCTTGTTGGAATACAAAATGATCTGGATAAGGGACTCTCACCTCTGGAAGCATTACATTTTCCAGCATATTATCGTAAACTTCGGCTGTGAATCGCCCATTAATTCTAAATAGAGCGCCATGTCCCCCAGCCGATATCCAACTCCAAACATTTACCGAAAATCTTCCCGCCCGATCTTCGTTTCCAGCAATATATCGTTCTTCGTATCGGGTTCTTGGCGGTCGATAAACCAGAATTTTTTTAAATCGTGGTTCCGTTATGATGTCCCTCAAAGAATAATTAATCGGAAAAATTGATCGAGACTGCTTCTTTTCCTCACTTAGTTTAATTTTTTTTTTGCCGCAATACGACACCTTATCCTCGAACGTTTAATCATCCTGCCTAATGTTGTTATGGATCCTGGAAAATTTGATTTAATTTTAACTTTTTTTCACTTTCGCAAACGGATGATTTTCCAGAAAATTGATTGCTTCTTGGTCTTTCTCTGGGCTAGTAACCTTCGTCATACCGGTGCCTTCCTTTCGGTTGATAGTTCCCTCCTCTTGAAGTCGGTTTTTATGTTTAGTATTGTCAGGAGTCTGTGACAGTGTCAATCATAGGAAGACAATAGGGAAATTTTGGAATGCTTAAAAGTTTGACAACTTTGACAGCCGTTGTGGTAGTGTTTAACAACCACTACCACTCATCGATTTTATCAGATTTTTTGGAACACATTAAAAACTGTCACTTGTAAAAAAATTTAGAGATGAGAAAAAATAAAAAATTTGGGTTAATTTTATATAAGTATTTTGTATGTATTATTATTAATTGCGCCAAAATTCTCTAAAATTAACCAGAAAAATAACCACAACCACAACGAAATGGATTCGTAGCTTACGGCACTGGTAGTGGTTAATTACCACAGAAATGACGTTTAGCTATTGCGCAGACACAGTAATTACCACAACCACTTCGAAGTGTCAAATAAGCGTTCCAAAATATCCCTAATACCGTACTATAAAAATTTTAAAAATTAAACAGGCCGCTAATTTCTGCTGTACCAGTTTTATGTGGAGAGAAGTGTACGTAGCCTCAGGAATAGATTGTAGTTTGCACCTGAAGACGATCAGAGATTGTACTGATCGAAACGTAAATAAAATATAAATAATGGACGTCCAAAACATAGGCTAATTTCAAATACCGAATTATTTTGGTCAAGCAACAACGATCGGCTGCCTAGATAATAGAGAGAGATAAATACTAGAGAAAGTTGAAAGGGCGAATATATAAAAAAAACAAAGAAGAAAATTCAATATCGCGGTTGACTTTGGCACTGTTTGGGTCAGGCCAAAGGCGAAAAATCTACTGCGCATGCACTAACAAAGCCATGCATAAAATATCAACGTTGCCGATGTACCATCAAAACTAAATTGGAATGATCTTATGTTACTTTAAATGTACTTCAACCACAATATAATTTCCCTCCCCCCCAAAAACAACATTAACATTTTTTGCTCTGGTAATTTTTGCACAACTCGGCATTGTCGAAAATTTTTGGCGAATTGTGGTTTAGTCATTTTGTTTATGTTATTGTGGTATTTTCGTGTTTTTAAAATTTTGTGGCGTTATGTTCTGTGATTATAGCCCAGCAAACACGGTTCCCTCGGGCCTTGGTCGGTCCGATGTCGATTGCCGAATTTGTCGTCATCGGCACGACGTCGATTTACGACATCGGACCAACAGTATTTTGTGTCCGCTTTGCGATGTAGGCCCAATGTATGTTTGCCGACGCAGCATTAGACTGTAGCCCGTCATCGGACCAATGGTAAATTTTACTTTTTTCTGACATCGGCATACCGTCGCCGTACGATTAAGGCAAACTACAAAGTTTCGATAATGCGGGTGCTTAACCAGTCGGGCTGGTTTAAGTGGCAGAAGAGGTGATTCTTGAAGAGAAGTACCACCATCTTGTCAAGTCTGCATTCTAGTTTTGAAATATATATTTGCTCATTATATATATATAATATTATCTTCCACTGTACAGAGAACATAGTGACATTAGCGCCATCTCTACATACTAGGAAGAAACAGCAGCAGTGTAAAAATTTTAAGATGACGTAATCGGACCATCGTCGGTTGCCAATTCTCGACCAATCAAACAAAGTTCCAATCGGACCATCGTCGGCCCTAAAGCAGATAAAGGGAACGTCGGCATTAGGTCGACTATGGTAAATCGCGGCATCGTCAGTTGCCGATTCTCGACCGATTAAACAAAGTTTCAATCGGACCATCATGGGACCTAAAGCAGATAAGGTTTGCATTGACATAATGTCGACTAGAATAGTAAATCGGGCCATCGTCAGTTCCCGATTCTCGTCCGATTAAACAAAGTTCCAATAGGACCGTCGTCGGCCCTAAAGCAGATAAAGTGGGCGTCGGCATAAAGTCGACTATAGTAAATCGGGCCATCGTCAGTTGCCGATTCTCGACCGATTAAACAAAGTTTCAATCGGACCATCATTGGCCCTAAAGCAGATAAGGTTTGCATTGGCATAATGTCGACTAGAATAGTAAATCGGGCCATCGTCAGTTCCCGATTCTCGTCCGATTAAACAAAGTTCCAATAGGACCGTCGTCGGCCCTAAAGCAGATAAAGTGGGCGTCGGCATAAAGTCGACTATAGTAAATCGGGCCATCGTCAGTTGCCGATTCTCGACCGATTAAACAAAGTTTCAATCGGACCATCATTGGCCCTAAAGCAGATAAGGTTTGCATTGGCATAATGTCGACTAGAATTGTAAATCGGGCCATCGTCAGTTCCCGATTCTCGTCCGATTAAACAAAGTTCCAATAGGACCGTCGTCGGCCCTAAAGCAGATAAAGTGGGCGTCGGAATAAAGTCGACTATAGTAAATCGGGCCATCGTCAGTTGCCGATTCTCGACCGATTAAAGAAAGTTCCAATCGGTCCATCATCGGCCCTAAAGCAGGTAAAGTTTGCGTTGCCATAATATCGACTATAGTAAATCGAGCCATCGTTAGTTGCCGATTCTCGTCCGATTAAACAAAGTTCCAATCGGACCGTCGTCGGCCCTAAAGCAGATAAAGTAGGCGTCGGCATAAAGTCGACTATAGTAAATCGGGCCATCGTCAGTTGCCGATTTTTGACCGATTAAACAAAGTTCCAATCGGACGTACACCGTCGTTGGCCCTAAAGCAGATAAAGTGGGCGTCGGCATAAAGTCGACTATAGTAAATCGGGCCATCGTCAGTTGCCGATTTTCGACCGATTAAACAAAGTTTCAATCGGACCATCGTCGGTCCTAAAGTGGTGTCGGCATAAAGTCGACTGTAATAATGTGGACCTCCGTCAGTTGCCGATTATTGACCGAAAACTCAAAATTGCAATCTAACCAACATCGTGGCAGAGTGTAGTCGTCGATACCGACACACTGTCGACGTTGTAGGCATTGGCCCGATTCAATGCCGTGTTTGCTGGGAAAATAAATAATAGAGAGAGATAAATACTGGAGAAAGTTGAAAGGGCGAATATTTAAGCCATATATCTATGAGATACTATAATGGCCCACGGGATGCAAAATGTCTCACTTACA
This sequence comes from Oxystoma pomonae, assembly GCA_963921995.1. Taxonomy (NCBI): domain Eukaryota; kingdom Metazoa; phylum Arthropoda; class Insecta; order Coleoptera; family Brentidae; genus Oxystoma; species Oxystoma pomonae. The sequence continues at coordinate 68,986,004 of OY998166.1, read as the reverse complement.
AACTTTAGGGCACGGAATGTCTACAAGAGCACTTGTTTGCTCAATTTTTATGCAAAAATTTAAAAAATACAATCCAATAATACCTAGCAAGTAGGTTTTCTTTGGAGAGAGCCATAGATTGACCTAAACTCAATAATTATACCCACCAATTGAGCCTCAAAGATCCTTTTGTTTTCTATTCTTGTTTTGTCCATGTTTAAATCTAAATGAATTCCATTTTCTATTGATACGAAATTACGGGAAACACTTTTAAATTTTTTGACGGTAGTGTCCACTCTATTAATAAATCCAAATCCAAAAGCAAACAAAAACATTAAAAATAACATAAATTTTCGATGTCAGATGGTTGAAAGTTGTTTTCATTACTGACGCAATAGACGTGCATGCTCGGTATAGTACCTCATAGTTCCAATTTTGTGATGAGCGTACTGACGTCATTTTTTTGGATCTTTATTTGATACATTGTTTTAGACAGTGACAATAAATTTGTAAAAAAAAGTAAATTCGTATATACAGTGATCAATAAGGGTGAAGCTGTAGCGGCGGTATTTTGTGATCTATCCAAGGCTTTTGATTGTGTGGATCACAAAATACTGTTGCATAAGCTCGAGAAGTATGAATTTAGAGGCAATGTCTTAAAGTGTTTCAATTCTTATTTAAGTTTTCGTCATCAGTCAGTGGTCAGTTCTGGTTCATGTTCTTCTCCTCTTGATGTCAATGTGGTGTACCTCAGGGGTCAGTGTTGGGGCCTCTCTTGTTTCTCCTCTACATAAACGATCTTGTAAGGTTAAAGATTGCGGGAGAGTTTACTTTATTTGCTGATGATACTTCGGTACTATGGCACCACAAACATATTTCTGGAGACCTCTTAAAAATTAGAAATTGGTGTAACGCTAACAGACTTTGTTTTAACATCGATAAAACAAATATTTTAGGGTTTAGTTGTAATATGCAGGTCGTGAATTTGGGAGACAATCCCTTGCAGAGCAAGACTGTCACCAAGTTCTTAGGTCTGCATATTGACAGTCAGTAAAGATTTGAAGATCATATCTTTAAATTGAGTAGGAGACTCTCTTCTGGGTGTTTTGTCATTAGATGTGTGAGGGCCGAATTGGGTAGTGACATTGCAAGATCTGTTTATTTTTCATTATTTGAGTCACATTTAAGATATGACATACCTTTTTGGGGCTCTGCACATCTTCATCTTCTGAAATTTTTTTTTGTTCTTCAAAAGAAAGCAGTGCATTTTGTGGCTAATATTCACCAAAGAGAGTCATGTAGGTCTCATTAAAGTTAATCAAAAAATTCTAACTCTGACGTTTGTTTTAGAGTTGGCAAGTTTGGTCTTTAAAAATTTTAATAATATTTATGGTTCTGGACCAAGGCGTATGACCAGACAAAATTTCAATCTTCCTTTACCAATTCCTAAAAGCACTTTGGCTCAAAAATCTTTAATTTATGACGGGAGGAAAATATTTAATCACTTTTGTTATTAAACATGCTACAACCCTCAAAAAATTAAAAAACCTTCTTGTAGAGAGACCATATTACTCTTTGGCCGAGATTTATGAGGACCAGTTTGGATAAGACCAATTGTGTTTTATTACGTTATTATTTTATATTCTTAAATTTAAAAAGTATGTTAAACATCTAGTTGTTTTTTTAAGCCCCTTAGTTTTTTTTTACCTCTTTATTATATTTTAATATTTTTGTCTAGTTTTTTGTTTTATGGCTTTTATTTATTTTTTCGTGTTTTTTTTTAAACTGTAATCCAGATTTTGTTTTTTTTTTAATTATTTATTCTGTTTGTTAGTCTAATGTTTAAATTTTCATGCTGTTTTATTATTTAACATATTAATATTATTTTTGTGGTATTTTTCTTTTTTTCTTCCTCTTTTATTTCTCTCTTCCTCTAATATTAATTTAAGGATTTACTTTTATCTATTTTAGTGACAAATTTGTTAATAATCAGATTATTTAGCCTGCTTTGTCAACAGAATTTTTTTTCTTGACAATAAAGTATTTTTTGATTGATTGATTGGTTGATTGTTACTTCAAACTGACAGCAACAAATTATTTGACATGCGAACTGTTGACAACAAAGAAATACGTTTTCAGAGGCAATGATGACGTCAGTCCGCTTATCAAAAAATTGGACTATAATAGTTATATATATGGTATAACCACAGTTACAAATTTACTTAAAATGTTAAAGGCTGTGGCTAAAGTTACGACAGTTGTACCGTTCGAAAGTTTATGTGGTTGGGTTACGTTGGATAGCGCTTATATTTTAAAATATATCTAAAAAAAGTTCTAGAAAGAACTTTTAACGATAGATAGGTACTTAGATTCTAGTTAGGATTTTCGAGTGAGGCATTATTTATTTTTATTTACTTACCACTGACAACAGTGGTTTTTAATATGTTTTTGGAAAAAAAATCCTTAACTTATTGGCGAAAAACCCAAAAAAATTAGAGTAAACTAGAGTTTGAAACTTCCATTGTCTTTATTTTTTCACAACGTTTCGAATGCTTATATATCTGCAATCGTCATCATGTGAATACTAACAAAAAACTAAGACTACCTTATCTTATATGTATATACTTATATACTAGTATTTGTTGAAAAAATAGTTATTTATGTATCTAGGTCTTAAAGACAGCGTTTAACTCCCGAAAATAAAGACCCGAGCCGATAGGCGTTTTACTTATTAATGCGCCCGAGTGCGTTAAGTGAGCTCTAGGGCGTTAAAGTGCCACTTATCGCTCTAAAATGTGGGCGGTAAAAAGCATTTTAACGCCCGATTGTGCCTAAAAGTAGTTTCAGTTTTCTGTCTTAACTTTAACCACAGCCATTGTTAATTTCATACATACAACTTCTGTACGAAGTTGTAAAACTGGATCCACAAAATACATTTATTATTATGTACTATTTTATAGGAAGCTGTAATATTTCTTGAGTTCGTAGGTTCTTATCACCGTTAGTAAGTCAGCGCCCATTCATATGATTGGTAGGTAGTATTAGATTTAAAAAGATTTGGTGTGTCCCTGCAGCTCGTTTTTTGGGCAACTTTTTTAAGTTGTCTTCTATGTAGCACAAACTTTCCTTTTCAGTGGTAAACAAGCTTTTAAGACCAGCACAAAATTATGAGGCGGTTTAATGTACCAAAAAAATATTCTGCAAAGTCGCGTCTTATGGCCTTAAAAAAAACACGATATATTTTATAACTTACAATTTTTAAATATAAAAATAACTTAAATCTAACTCTCGATAAAACTATTGTCTTGATTAACATTTCAAAAAATCCTCAAAAAAACTATTTTTATCACAATTCAGCTTATACTATACATCCAATTTAAAACGATTTATCTCTTTCTTTAATTTAAAATCTAAATTATCTAGTCTTCCTCATTTAGCCTAAATTTTTCGATAAATTCTCTGCAGCCTTCGTAGCCTATAGATGTCAATTCTTCAATGATAGTTTCGTTATCTTTTAAACTTTCTAACCATATATTAAAGTTGTAGTCTTTGTGCCTTCCTCCATACCTATAAAATATATATTTTTTTTAATTTGAAACTAACTCACTTCCACTTCTAAATAGGCTTTAGTACAGAATTTAAATTGATAATTTTTTTGCAGTGGCAGGCCTTCAATTGAGTTTGTTAGTGTGACTAGGCATGCGACTGCAAAACATTTCTTTATTATGTACTAAACCTTATTAACAAATGACAGTCAGATAGTTTGAGGTCAGTCAGTGATAAAGGAGGAGGAACGTGAGATGAATACTGTAAATGAAGCACTTTAATATATTTTCTATTTGTTTATGTTTTCATTTGACTTAGTCATGGATGAAAAAATTTATAAATGAATTTTTAACATCCGCCCATTATATGTTCTTTGCTGTACAGATGTCTCGTGGCATAATTAACATTATTTAAAATATCTGATGATGGCCATCAAATAATAAAAAAAACCCTTGATTTCCTTAAAATCACACATTCACTTAAAAATTGTAACTGGGATGAAGTTATAGATTGCAGGGACCCTAACCTTTGCACAAATAAATTTATTACAAAGCTCAACAATATAATTGAAGAGGCCACAAATTATAAAACCATAACAAAAATTAATAAAAAAAAAGACTGGATAACCCCTGCAATTATTAGTTCTATAAAAACCCGAGACAAGCTGAAGAGAGAAACCCTGCAGGATCCCCTTAACCAAATAAAACTAATAAGATTCAGAAACTATCGAAATTTATTAACAAAAATAATAAAAAAAACTAAATGCATGTATTACAAACAAAAAATAGACAATAACAAAAATGATATAAAAAAAATATGGGAAATAGTAAAAGAAGCTTCTAATGACAAAAAATCTAAAACATCGGTACAATCTTTAATTGAAGAAAATAGTGAAGTAACAGACCCCAAAGATATTGCTGATATATTTCTAAAATATTATAGTGAGGTAGGAAAAAACTTAAGCAAAAAAATACCTAAAAACTATTATAAATTCCAAGAACCTAGAATACAAAAGTCTGCTAAATTTAACCCTCTTACAGAAAATGAGCTGATACTTCAAATAAATGCTCTAAAAAATAAGGCCACTAGCTCAATAGACAACATATCAGCCCAAATCCTTAAAGATAACCACACTTATCTTTTAAAACCATTGCTTCACATCGTTAACTCTATTCTAACTAATGGCGTCTACCCCAAAGCTCTGAAAAGTTCAATAATTACTCCAGTGTTTAAAAATGGGGACTTGCAAAAAAAAGAAAATTTCAGACCAATTGCAGTTACAAGTACACTCAATAAATTAGTTGAAAAAAGTATAAAATTAAGATTTAATGCTTATCTCGAAAATAACAATCTCCTGTCTGAATTCCAGTATGGTTTTCGAAAAAACCTAAGCACTGAAGATGCAATACAACAAATGACAGAAAAAATTATCAAAAATTTCAATAGTGGTTACAAAACCATTGGTATCTTTATTGACCTAGCAAGGGCTTTTGACACTGTGGCACACCAAATTCTACTGCGTAAACTTGACCATATAGGCATAAGAGGAATCGAACTAAAATTATTTAAATCATATATTGATCATGAAAGAACACAACAAGTAAAAATTAAAAACCAAACCAGTAATAAAGAAAAAGTGGAATTTGGTGTGCCACAGGGCACAGTCCTTGGGCCAATACTATTTTCAGTCTATATAGATCATATAACAAAAATATTACCAAAAGAAATGGGACGTGTAATTTGTTATGCTGATGATTCGGTGATACTAATCAGGGCTAAAACCCGGCATGAAGCACACAGCTTAGCTGAAAAATATATTACAATTATTAAATTTTGGTTAGATGAAAATTTGTTAACACTCAATGACACCAAAACTTTCTTTATTTCTTTTAGAATGAATAACCGAGACACCTTCAACATACCTAACATAAAAATACACACCCACGAATGTTTTAGTGGTAATAAACCCTGCAATTGTCAAATGAACGTAAAAGAAGTTCAAAATATAAAGTACTTAGGAGTAATTATTGATAAAAATCTTAAATATGATGCACACATAGAATACATAACTAAAAAAATTAGAAAAACAATATATCGATTTTATCTTCTGCGTGAATTCTTATCTAAAAAACTTTTAAAAATAATCTACCAAGCATTGGTAGAATCAGTCCTAAATTATGGTATCAGAGTCTGGGGTAGTGCTTGTAATACAACCCTTGCAAATCTAATAATAACTCAAAAGTACATTCTTAAAATCATAAACAAAAAACCAAAAAGATACCCTACAAATGAGCTATTTAGTGTGAGCAAGGTATTAAAAATAAGAGAACTTTATATAAAAAATGTTCTTAAATACATGAAAAATAATACAAAATATAAAAATCAACCTATCTATACTATAAATACAAGATCAGCTGCACAGGAGCAATTACTTGTGGAAAGGGTCAATTTCACAGCTTGTCAAAGACATATTTCATATATTGGCCCAAGACTTTTCAACTTAATTCCAAACCCAGTAAAACACATCTCTAATAAAAAAACCTATGCACTCACTGTGACCAGATGGATTCTTGAAAACACTGATAAAATCATACATAAAGTACCTTTTCTAAACTAAACTATTAAACTAAACTTATAAAAAAAACAAAATATTAACTTTTCATTTTAAATTTAGATAAATAATAATGTACCTATTAAAAAAAAAATAATAATAAAAACATAAAAACATAAACAGGCTCAGTTGAAACTGCACGACCAGCTGCTGGGGTGGTCGAGGCCACGGACACATTTTTGATAAAATGAATTAATGTTGTGTGTTTAAATGTGATCGTCTGTGCATTATTTTAACTAGAAAAAAAATAATAAGTAGATAAGTAAATAAATAAATTAGTAATTAATTTAGTAGGTATTGAAATGTAATTTATAAGTATTTAAGACTGACAAGGACCAATTTCCCGACGAGCCAATCAATGGCTCAGGGAAAATGTTCCAACTAAAATGTAAACAAATGTACCTGAACGATGTTAATAAATTGAAATTGAAATTGAAGCCAAAAATCGGTTGATATTTTTTAAAATATATTTGTGCGCAATACAAAAAAAACACCCCTGTTTATTTAAATATCCGCATATGCAACCACACCTCCTCAATTTAATTTTTTTAGTTTTTTACCTTTCTGGTAAATACTCGGGATGAACATGCTGTTGCAAACTTTCCAAACTATCGTGAAAATGGATCCTTTCCCTCATGTAGTCAGCAAGGAAGGGTCTCAGAATGTTGAAGCCGATATCAAAGATCCAGGAATGGTTTATTATGTGGATGGCTTCGGTTCTGATGGGAATTGCACTCTAAAAGATTAAAAACATGTGAGTATTACTTACAACTTTAAGGCATACGGGTGAGTTGTAAATTTAGTGGCGTAGCCAGGGGGAGGGTTGGGGGTTAACTCAATCTACAATAAGTTAATCATGATCAAGTGCCTCAGGGAATGATATACCGGACTCTTTACTTCGGTTTGTGACATGTGTTTGGTGTGATGTCTTAAATTTTAAAAATTTTGCCTGCGGTGCTATGCCGTCATTATTTGTTACAATTTTAGTTTAATTTCAAGGAATTTTTATCACCACCATTTAAAACGTGAAATAAATGGCATTCTTAGCATAATTTTTCTTAAAATTTTCATCTGCGGCGCATTTATGATTTAGCAACAAATCTATATATAAAACCGCAACACACCTCTTCTTGGCATCTAACCCAACCTACTTTTTCAAAAATATTTTACAAAGAACCTTACAATTTTTAAATAATTTTCACAAAATTTTCGCCTGCGGCGCTATACCAATATTAACTATATATTTTTTCATTTACAACAATTTGCTTGTCAACAACATTTAAAACGCGTAAAAAACAACATTTTAGTGTAATTTTTTCCAAAATTTTTGCCTGCGGGGCATTTAAAGGTTAATTTTGAAAAAATCTGCAAATGAGACCAGATAGTACTTGCTTCTAAAAATATGTATTTTTGTTTCATATACACTAACTCAACACCTATTAAATCGCCCCTCTCCCCTCCCTTCATTTTAAGAGTTCAAGCAATAAGCCTCTACTTAATTTTTAAAAATAGGTAGGTAGTTGATTCTTATTAAATGATGAAACCCCTCCCCCAGATACGATTTCTGGCTACGCCACTGGTAAATTCAAGAGATTTTTTTACCAATGTAATCAGTTTTTTTGGGTCCTCTGTTTTTCAAAAGGTTTAATGCAAAATAAACCAGAGCAAAAAACAGCTGATTAAATGACGTTAGTGTCATTCAGCGGGGAGACCCAACATACACCAGAGAATGAACCTATGAAATCAATCGAAATCGACATAGCGGTGAACTTACAAACTCATCCTACTTCTTGTATAAGTTGAAAATATTGTAGATTTTATCGATCAATAGTTATTTTATTGTTTAAATAAGTTGGTCGCCTTAACAATGGGTTTGGATGCAAAGGTTTAAGTAGTAACTTATAGACCAGAGACAGATATTTAATTTATAATAATTATAAAAAAACAAATTAAACACCTTAAAACGAAGAAGTTTGGCAATCAAAACAAAAAAAAATAATGTGGGAAATTTTTGGAATAAGGAATGTCCGAAAAAAAAATCGTTAGTTTAAAATTATAGTTGCAAGAGTATGTGCAGGCATGTTTTGGCCCGGAACCTTGCCCAGGTTTCACCAGAGAGCACATGAAATCGGCCATCAAGGAAGGGACCTACATAAGAATAGTTACTAAATGTTCAACTGAAACAAGTTTTGTCCTGTTCCAAGAGGAAGAATTCGAGCACTTTCTGCTACTCAAATGGTCGGATATCCTGACCTTTATCCAAAGGACAAGCAAGTTCGTCTGAAGCTGAAGCAGAAATTTGTTTCAAAAAAGAAGTTAAAAAACCTCCAAATTAATTACTTCAACCGAAAAGAATCTAAAAACAAAAGATCAAAAGATCTTGGGTGGAAAAAAAACGAAAATTCAAACTTGGCACACCCTCCCTCAACATCGAAAAAGGGTCATAAAAGTTAACACTGTCAATGGCAATGTAGAAAAAGTATAAAATACGTTTTAAATATCAGTTTTTTATTAATAATATTGAAAAATGCGCTCTAAATAAAACCACTATACTGACCATATAACCAGTGGGTTCCTAAGTTAAAAAATCAACATTATTTTATCAAATTTTAATTAGCGCTTGATGTATGGCTAATTTATAAATAAAAACAAATAATGGCAGTACAGCGGCCAGGGAATGTCAAAAAAAACATATAACGGTTTCCTTGTTATAAAATGATAAAAAAGTAAATCCCAGCTGAACGATTTGTTCACAAAAATTGATTTTTTAATTTTTTTGTATAATAACCATACAGACCGCTTCAAGCTACTGCGAACATAGGGCGGAAGAAGTCTAATTTGCCAGTGTACGTACATGCAGAGACACCGCACGCCTATCAGTGAAGCAACCAACACTCAGGCTTCCGATCGCCATTCGCTGCCGTCCGCCGCCTTTCGCCTTATATTTAGTACGCCTCTAACCACGGTGCTGTGTGGAGCGTAGTCAATGAAACCGGAATTTGGTCAATAAATACGCAAATTTTTATAACGTAATTTTCTTATTTTTTGTCACTGATAAATAAGAGCGTTTTATTGTCAACTGCTCAGATTTATCAGTGACGACGTGTTACAATGAAAATAATAAGGAGAAACAAAATAAAAGCAAGTTCTCAAAATAAAATAATACATTCTAAAAACCAAAAAGATTCTCCCAGTCAAAAAAAAAATAAAGCAAATGTTCGAAAAGTCCTCCTTGCTCGGCTAGACAATATCCGAGCCTACTATAAAAACCCCTTCTAACGTTTCCAAGCATGTTAGGGGTGATAATTTGAAAAGCTTCTTCAAAAACAGATAGAAGTCATTAGGAGCAAGATCGGGAGATCGAGCTGGCCATAAAATAGTTCCCCGTGTACTTATAACCCGATTAGGAAATACATTATCAAGATATTCCCTAACAAGGCCAACATTGTGAGCGGAACAACCATCTTGTTGAATTTTACACCTAACAACTGCCTAGCAGTTGGAATAATGTGCTGCTGCAGTAGATCCAAGTATCTAGGACCATTCAAATTGCAATTGCCGTTAATAAAAAATGGCCCAATTACGTGTTCCCCTACAATACCCCCCCCCCCAAACATTTAGTTTTTGGGGATACTGTGTTCTTACGTCAAAATACAAATGCAAATTTTCCCTCGACCAATATCGAACGTGTGTTGGGTTATGACGATTTGACCATTTGACCATCTGCACGTTTTAAAAATGTATTATTTCAATTAAGAACTTACCCATCTGTTTCTCGAGCAAGGCAGAAATAAAACAAAATAATAAAAACAAAATGAATTTCCAAAAGATAACACTGCAGCGTGCTTTGAATCCACCTCGGTCGTACGGCACGGAGAGTAAATTGGACTTGATTCCCCCTATGTTCGTAGTAGCTTGAAGCGGTCTGTATATAATATTAATCCTTTCTTATGCACGTACAATATTTATTTGTTTCAATATGTAATCAATAACATATTGTTTCAAGAAACATATATACTTTTAAGAAATTAACGTTTAAACAATAATTTTAACCAATAACAAGAAAACTTGAATCAATATATACAGCTTACAGAAATAAAAAAATATAATAAACTTAATAAAAAAACAACAAAAGAATAATAATTTTACAAATGCATTGATGAAAACTGTCCCACACATGTTAAGAGGTTATTTGGCCGAAAAAATAAATCTTTTGTCAAAGAATTATCAAGGTGAGTTATTCGAAGGTAATGCTTGTAAAAGTTAATGCTGCAGATCAACTGAGTGATAAGAAGATTTTAAAATTGTTGCTATAAAAGTGACACCTTTTGAAGAGTCCCTAAAGGCCATGAAAAAAGTGGTAGAAAATTGTTTTTCATTCCGTTACTGCTACACAATAAGAAAACAATTGGAAAAGGTTTTCAAAGCATCTAAACTTTCAGAAACTCTTAACATACATATTTTAGTTAATAATCTTCTTGAAAGCTTGGATGGTTTAAATGGAGACGGTCTTAGCTATGGTCGGAGCCTCGGTCTGAGCCAGCCATAGAGTGTGTATGTTCATAGAGAGTTTTTAATATATTGGTCCAAATATAAATGAAACAATATTGATGATCTCCTAAAATAGTGGTTTTCGTTATTGGTTAAAATTGTTGTTTAAACGTTAGTTTAAAGAAATAAATATGTTTCTTGAAACAATATGTTATTGATTACATATTGAAACAAGTAAAATTACAATTGCATGAGAAAGGATTAATATTGAAATGATAAAACATCGGTAAATATGGTTATTTTATAAAAAAAATAAAAAATCAATTTTTGTGAACAAATCGATCAGCTGGGATTTACTTTTTTATAATTTTGTAACAAGGAAATAGTTGTTAATAATCAGCCAAAGTCAGATGTTGGAGTCACTTTCATTACCCTTTTTCTACTTTGAGGGAGAGTGTGTTGGATTGGCATCCCACAAGGAACACCCAAAGGACCAAAACGAAAAGAGAATTGATCAAACGATATTTCGCCCTGGGCAACCAGCGTGGGTTCATCAGTGGTTTCACTGGTCACCCTCCCCAAACATCATCAAACACCATCATACACTTTTATTTCCAATGGGTGTTCCTTGTGGGATGCTCATCCAAGTTTGATTTTTTTCACTCAAGATCTTTTGATCTTTTGTTTTTAGAAATTTGTATGTTCTTGTTTTTTTTTTAATTTTAATTGTGTCCAGTCGTAGCTTCGCACTTCTTATTATTATCGGGACAAAGTAGGTAATAGGTAGGCGTTTCCCTCTATATGGCGCAGTTAAAATTTATACGTGCTTGAATTCCAATATTTTATTAAATTCTCCCAATTGTCATTTTTGGCCCTTTTTGCGTTTTTCTGTTCAGCCCTTCGTGAATTTAGGTGAAGTGTTACAAACTACATGGTGTTCAGGTAAATATTTGTATTTTTGTATTATCTAATATTACGTAGTCACTTATCTTCTACCTTTTGGGTTCAAATTCGCAAGTGTTAACGTCAGATATGATTCGTTATTTCAGAAAAGAATACCTACACCGCGCACTGCGAACGCCATTTTGTAAAGAACTAAACTAAATAAATTCCCTACTTTTCCGAATCCACGGTATTATTATTTTATCTCGTATTTAGGCATGTTAATAACCAAGTGAAAAATAAAACCCCTTTTGCTTAATGTCCCCTTTAAAACTTACGTAAGCCACTTGAATCATTTGTTTGGCAATAGTCGGCGTCATCTGCCAGGCATGACCAACACCTAAAGTGCCAAAATCAAACACGCAAACACCCCCTTTTATCTGAAATTTTGGTTCTAGTAGTGCTATTTCTATAATTAATATCACAGCTTGGAATATATCTGCGGTGGTGTGTTTTGATGTGTCCCAGTTGCCTGAAAAAAAATAATCGCAATTTATGAAAAACGTTAAATAAAATATCAGAATTTCAGAAGGAAATGTGAAAGGAGCAATTAGGCTTATTTCTTTTGAAAAACCTAGCCGCGAATACTCAAACTTAAAATCAAAACATCCATCAGCTCCCAAAATGTTTAATTAAATCGTCCGTTTCTGAATTAGTAGTTTAATAGTCGTTGTTTTAGTTTTTGAAGTTAAAAATTCAATTCATTCTTTTACAGGAGGTTTAGATTCATTTAGACCTCGACATTTAATAATTAATTTCTGACAACATGGTCTTGATCCACAAAATATTTATTATCTGATTTTAATTTGTAATAAAATCTTCGGTTCTTACTAAATTAGATTTTGTAAAAATAATTTTCTGCTACTGACTCTGCTTATCGCGTTTATTCAAGTTTTCCAATCCTCCCTTTACCTACCTACCAATGTTAAAAAACATTAGTCTTCTTCCATCTTGATCCATATACGGAGGTGTGCTTATCACTTTTGAGTTTCCAATTTCTATAAGTTTTTCAAAATTTATATTTTCAAAAAATTCTGGAGTCGACTTTTTAAAATTGTAGTAATTTGCCATCTAAAATGTCAAAAATCACTCAATCACAATTAGATAAAAACCTAATGCTTAGCATGAGCTATAAACCAAAAAAAAACACAACGGTTTCGATGGTTAAAAATATACCAGTATTGCTTTTGTTTAAAATTTTGTTGTTTATAGTATCGTGACTTACTAGTCTGTGTGCCATTCTAACTCTAAAATTCCTAGCTCTCAAAAATTTTAACAAAAAGGCATCATCAGTTCTATGGGGCTCTATCTCTCCTCTCTCTAAAAAATAAAAAAGTGTTCAGTTAAAGATTAGCCAGTTCACCAACCAGTTAAACATCAAGAGTATTATTTAATGCAACCTCAAGTTTTAAAAATAACTTTGTTTGCAATAAAACTTGGATTCCTAGAAAGATGTTTGTCAGATTAATAATAAAGGCGCGCTCTCATGAGTTTCGATTTACATTTGGTCCTGGTTCTGGTTGAAACGATTTTAATTGATCAACAAAAGCAGACACATTCTTAGGGGTTTTTAAGAAAAATAAATCGAGTAAAGGTTTACTTTCCTCGCTCAGAAGAACATATATAAAAAACCGCTACTCATACATACATGGGTTAGATTGAGTTGGTCAGACTTTTCCAGGGTATATCCAGACTTTTCTGGGGTGTAGCTACACTGTTCAGAGGTGTATTCAGACTTTTCCATGGTGTACTCAGACATTTTCACAGTGTATCCAGGTTTTTCCAGAATGTATCCAGACTTTTCTAGGGTTTTCCCAGACTTTTTGAGAGTTTATCCAGGCTTTTGCAGGATATTTCGAGACTTTTCCAGAGTGTAGTCAGACTTTCCAGGGTATCTCCAGAGTTTTCCAGAATATATCCAGACTTTTCCATGCTCTTTCCAGACTTTTCCAGAGTGTATCCAGACTTTTCCAGGGACTTTCCAGACTTTCCAGAGTGTATCCAGACGTTCCCAGTGTCTTTCCAGACTTTTCCACAGTATATCCAGACTTTTCCAGGGTCTTTCCAGACTTTTCCAGAGTGTATCCAGAATTTTCCAGGGTCTTTCCAGACTTTTCCAGAAGTTTCTAGGGTCTTTTCAGACTTTTCCAGAGTCGTTACAGACTTTTACAGAGTATATCCAGACTTTTCCATGCTCTTTCCAGACTTTTCCAGAGTGTATCCAGACTTTTTCAGGGTCTTTCCAGACTTTCCAGAGTGTATCCAGATTTCCAGGGTCTTTTCAGACTTTTCCAGAATCTTTCCAGACTTTTCTAGAGTGTTTCCAGATTTTTCCAGGGTCTTTCCAGACTTTACAGAGTGTATTCAAGGGTCTTTCCAGACTTTTCCAGAGTGTATCCAGACTTTTCCAAGGTCTTTCCAGACTTTTTCAGAGTGTATCAAGGCTTTTCCAGGATCTTTCCAGAGTTTTCCAGAGTATATTCAGACTTTTCCAGGGTCTTTAGTCTTTCCAGACTTTTCCAGAGTGTTTCCAGACTTTTCCAGGGTCTTTCCAGAGTGTATCCAGACTTTTCCAGGGTCTTTCCAGACTTTTCCAGAGTCTTTAAAAACTTCTCCAGAATTTTCCAGAGTATATTCAGACTTTTCAGGGTCTTTCCAGACTTTTCCAGGGTCTTTCCAGACTTTTCGGGAGTATATCCAGACTTTTCTAGGGTCTTTTCAGACTTTTCCAGAGTGTTTCCAGACTTTTCCAGGGTATTTCCAGACTTTTCCAGAGTCTTTCCAGACTTCTCCAGACTTTTCCAATGTATCCAGACTTTTCCATAGTCTTTCCAGACTTTTCCAGAGTGTTTCCAGACTTTTCCGGGGTCTTTCGAGACTTTTTCATTGTCTTTCCAGACTTCTCCAGACTTTTCCAAAGTATATCAAGAATTTTCCAGGGTCTTTCCAGACTTCTACAAACTTTTCCAGAGTATATCCAGACTTTTCCAAGGTCCTTCCAGACTTTTACAAAGTGTTTCCAGACTTTTCCAGGGTCATTCCAGACTTTTCCAGAGTGTATTCAGACTTTTCCAGAGTCTCTCCAGACTTTTCCAGGGTCTTTCCAGACTTCCAGAGTGTTTCTAGACTTTTCCAGAGACTGTTCAGACTTTTCCATGGACTTTCCAGACTTTTCCAGGGTCTTTCCAGAGAATATCCAGACTTTTCTAGAGTATATCCAGACTTTTCTAGGGGTTTTCCAGACTTTTCCAGAGTGTTTCCAGACTTTCCTGGATCTTTCCAGACTTCCCAGAGTGTATCCAGAGTTTTCCAGGGTTTCTCCAGACTTTTCCAGTGTGTATCCAGAATTTATTTCGAGTAGACGGACTTTTCCAATACATTTTATATGTGCTATATATATATATATATATATATATATATATACATATAGATTCAGACTTTATTGTTTCTAAAAACATTTCGTTTTACATGTGCTATATACAGGGTGGATTCTTTACACGTAATGGTGCTTCTAGCGGTTTAGAATATGGTTTTACAAAAAAAATCCAAAAATACGTCAACTGAGATTTTTAATTTTCTTTAATCGTGCTATCTTTGATTTTTTTATGTCCTTTTGTTTACGAGGTATGGCAAAAAATATTTTTTTTAAAAATTGGACACCCTGTATAGTTTGACATTTTTGAATTCTAAAAAAAATTATCTTTTTGCCAAACTAATACTCTATCGCTTAGGGTTTCCAAGCTAGAGGCATTTAAACTTGCCTGGAATTGTTGTCTATGCCCTGTTTTACGGGGGATATTTGAATGAATATCGAAGTTTTCCATACAGATTTAGATAAAAATATCTTGATTATCGTAACAGATAAATCCTACTGTGTAATATTGCTGAAGAGAGAATTGTTTGCAGATTTAAAAAATTGCAAAATATACAGGGTGTCCTATTTAAAAATATATATTTTTTTGCCATACCTCGTCAACAAAACGATATAAAAAAAATACAAGATAGCACGATTAAAGGAAATTAAAAATCTCAGTTGACGTGTTCTTGGATTTTTTTATTCAACCAAATTCTAACCCGCTAGAAGTTTGAAGGGATCAAACTTTTGTTAAACAACAAAAAAGTTGATCAACTATAATGGTTTCCCACGATAGTTTCAACTATAGTTGTTCAACTAAACTTGACTCATGAGAACGCGGCTTTTCAAGCGATAAAACTTGAATCCATCAAATTTTTCTTAAACAACTAAAAAGTTGCTCAACTTCAGTTCTTATTCAATTTTTGTTGATCAATTAAAGTTGTTCAACAAAACTTGACTCGTGAGAACACGCCTTAGGTTAGGTTAGATTTGTTATGAGTGCTGGTGCAATTTGCAGCTCCCTTTACTCCGACCTAAGAGATCTATTGTGGCTCATTCCCTCCCTACCCGCTCGCCAGACCGGTCTGATGAGCACCCCCTAGGAAGGCAGTTTTTCTTTTTCTAGAGGGATTAAGACCCAAACCCCTTTGTCGGGGCTAGGGTCTTTAACGTGCTCCACCAGTGGCGTAGCCAGGGGGGAGAGTGGTTTTAACCCCCAAAACACACTTCACAAACCGGGCTAAAGGGTCAAAAAAGTGGGGGAGCATTAGCACTTTTTTGACCCTTTACTCCGGTTTGTGACGTGTGTTTGGTGTTATGTCTTAAATTTTAAAAATTTTCCCTGCGGTGCAACGACGTCATTAATTACAATTTACAATTTTAGTTTACTTTTATTTTTTTAATAAATGGTATTCTTAGTATAATTTTTCTTAAAATTTTCATCTGCGGCGCATTTATGATTTGTCAACAAATCTATATTTACCACTCCAACCCTACCCCTCTATCATCATCTATCCCAATCTACTTTTTCAAAAATATTTTACAAAAAATCTAAAAGAAAATTTTTAAAGAAATTTTTGTTTTGTTGTCAAAGTTTTCGCCTGTGGCGCTATACCAATATTAAATATTGTTACAATTTTGTTTAATTTTAAGTAATTTTTTTGTCAACAACATTTGAAACGCGTAAAAAATAGCATTTTATTTATTTTTTTTTAATTTTTGCCTGCGGCGCATTTAAAGGTTAATTACACTATCTACACTAATTCAGCTTACCTATATTAAACCGCCCCTCTCCCCTACCTTCAGTTCAAGAGCTGCAGCTGAAGCTATAGCCACCTACCTAATTTTTAAAAATTTGCCATAGGTAGGAAATTGATTTTTATTATATGATGAAACCCCCCCAGAGTAGATTTCTAGCTACGCCACTGGCTTCACTATCAATATATGCGACACCCATGGTTTATCAGGATGTGCAAAATCAAATCCGTTAAATAAAAGAAAGTTCAATCATAAAATCATTCACTATACAGGGTTCCTAAGCAAATCCTTAGGGGGCCAAGCAGCCGTGTATAAGACGCAGACAAACGGAAAAGCACATTAGGCAGAAAAGGATAGGCATGGGGCGATGTTGTCACTACATCTTATACGTAGTAAATCCATTCCAGGTTGTTGTTTTCTAATGTTTTCCATTTTCATACCTTTAGGACTGGAATAAAAATTGTTTTTGCTCGACTTAAATACCAAACTGATGAAAGATATCGTAAAAAAAAATATTTTTCGGCTTTTCATTTTATAAGCATTTTCCTTTTCGTTTTAGGAAAACTGATCCCGTCTCTGTTTCTAAATTTTTTCGAATAAAAGTAGAGTATGACCATGGGGGAAATAATTTTTGTCTACGGTATGACGAAAATTTCGAGAAAGTTGAAGAAAAAAATAAAAAAAAATGGCAGAGCTCAAGTTTTTCGTAAAAAAAACGTTTTTTGTAAAAAAACAGAACAAAATAAATTTTTTCACCCCTTTTTGGTTGTTACAAATATTGGCAGACCCTTATTTTTCGCTTTAACCCTCCCGCTAGTTTTGAAGAATTGGTTCGCTACATGTTTCTCGATCATGTCATAAAACACCTCGAAAATATCAAATGTAGTGTAGGGCCAGCTTTATTTAAAATCAATAATATCGCTAGCAAAAAGCTCTACAGGAAAAACAGCGCCGTTTATTGATTTCTTTGGCTGCTAGTGCTAGCTGCATGGTTTGGCCATTTCCAGATAGATGTCACTAGTAGAACAAAATGGAAAGAAATTTAATTAAAAGCGAAGATATTTCTTTCTAATGTTAACAACCTCACGAGTTTATCGCTCAGTATCGTAAATAATGGACCCTGCCGCCTCCTTTAAGCAAGAAAAAGCTGTGGTTTGGACCTGAAAACATCTAATTTTTAATTAGATTAGATGTTCAAATCTGTCCACTTCTTGAGCCTCACAATATCCCAATCTATTGTAAAACTCTTGGGGCGTAGCAGCCAAGGGGTGATAGAGTTGCCCGCCTCCAAAATTTTCGCCCTCAACTCCTGTATAGTCGTAGGCCGTAAGTGAGGGTGTTGGAAAATTTTGTCGTGCCAACAACCCCATAGGAAAAAGTCATTTGGCGCAAGATCTGATGATCGAGGAGGCCATCGGATATTTCTATACGTGGAAATAATTCTATCACCAAATACCTGACGAAGGTAATTTGTAGCCTGGCGTGAATTG
Source organism: Oxystoma pomonae (assembly GCA_963921995.1). Lineage (NCBI taxonomy): Eukaryota > Metazoa > Arthropoda > Insecta > Coleoptera > Brentidae > Oxystoma > Oxystoma pomonae. Next base: position 68,967,832 of record OY998166.1, on the reverse strand, counting down.
TGGGATGAACAGCCATCTTGCTGAAACCACAATTCGTCCAAATTTATGTTGAGTTCCGTCAACCGTAGTAAAACCTGGTGTTGGAGAAGATCAACATATTTTTGGCTATTCAAATTCCCTTCAATGAAAAAGGATCCAATAATGTGATCCCCGACAATACCGCTCCAAACATTTAATTTTTGAGGATGTTGCGTTGTAACACTTGCGTGCAGATGTTTATTTTCGCGGGACCAATAGCGGCTATTTTGTAGATTGTGAGAGCTATGAAGTTCAAATGTCTTCTCGTCACTAAACAAAACTTTTGATAGGAAATTTTCGTTCCTGTCACATTTATCCCTCATAACCTCACAATATTCTAACCGGCGAAAATAATCACCTGGTTGCAATTTCTGCGACTTCCCAATCTTAAACGACTTGTAGCCGATTTTTTATGATCCATTGGCAAGTACTGTTGGGAATATCCAGTGCCTCCGCAATCGGTTTCGTCGAACATGGTTCATGTGCCTCAACGTAAGCGCATACCATTTCGTCTCGGTCCATCCTGTGTGGAAGAACGGGATGCTCTGGTATTTCGCCGTCGTGGTAACACTTTCTACAACCATTTATGCACCCGTACCTTTCAAAACGATGATAAATGTTGTAGACAGTTTGAGCCACAGGAACCGGTCGATCTGGAAACGCAAAAACAAAAAGCCCAATGACCTCGTCCGCACTGTCACTTTTTATGTAGTTTTTAATAATAAAAATATTTTCTTCTCGAGTATACGGCATTTTAAAAACACAAAATTTACGAAACTGAAGCGACTCGAAAGGAAATAAAAATGCAATGCCTGTGAATCCCAGTTTTTCCTCGATCATCTCATGATGTGGCCGCCATCTAGCGGAATTTGTTATTATTGCAACTATGATTTATGCTCACAATGAAAGAGTGGCGACAATTTTTTCTCATGAAAGCAGTCCGGAGATAATAACAAACTGGCACCATTGCTCAATGTACCTGTTTCTTTTGTGCGCGCAGAACTTTCTATGCCATTTCTGTTTGATTTATTGAAATCCTATCCCTAAGGAAAATCTTAGGAACCCTGTAGATACTCCAATTAATTAAACCAATTTTTTATCCGAACCTTATTTCTTCAAACCTATTCAATAACAAATTCGAAATTTATAATACCCGTTTTTAATCGAACCATTGTTCATCAAACTCATTCAATATCAAACTCGTAATTTGTAAAACCCATTTTTAATAAAACCCGGATTTGTCAAACCATTATTTTGCAAAAACGGAATTTGTAAAAATCGTTGTTTATCAGAAAATTTTTGCTAAATTGATTGCGCATTCGCCAATAATACATGAACCGGAGTCGTACACGCAGGTGGCGCGGCGGCTCGGCGTTTCGATGCATTTGTCGTTCTATGTGCGCACACTTGGTTAAAAGTATTCACAGGTAGGGTTCTAGCTAACACGGCCTGCTCGGCTCCATACCGCCATTAACACGGCGTTTTCCTTAATCTCGCAAAATTATGTAATATTGCGAGAAAAAGTCCAAGTAGACTACCGACGGCCCCCGCGCATCCCCCGCGTCTTTAGGTTGCGCAAGAAAGATTTAATAAATCATAATAAATAAACTTGGTCATCCTACTATTATTTTTGTTATTGAATTGCACGCATTTTAATTATTATGGAAAATAGTTTTATTTTTAGAGAATTACTTACTTAGTTACTATAAACTGCTATAATAATGTTAGACATAAAGTTCAGCTGATAAGTAATTACAAATAGTAACGTTAATGTTTTTTATATTTAAGTATCTGGCAATAAAAACTTTGATGCACTTTAGGGAATTAAAAGGTAGGTACTTTAAACTTCTCTTTTTTAAAAAATTAAAGTGATACTTTAAAACCCCTACCCTAAGGATTTAAAATCAATTTTTAAATATGTTCCTCCTACCAAAAAAAGCTGGAGCGGCTCGAAAAATGAAAAAAGGAGAAATGGAACGGTTGTAAAAAATAAAAAAATTAAATGTATTGAGAAAATAAGAAAAATAGAGCGGTTGTGAAAAATGGAGCGGTTGGGAAAATGGATAGGATGAAAAAGTTGGAACAGCTGGAGAACTATTGTTTTGTAAATAGAGTATCGCTAAGTGGGATTTAATAAATTTTTTTCTTTAACTTGGTTTTTTCCCATCCTAAAGTGCATATAATAGTATATAAACCACGTGAATATTTTTTTTATTCCTGGACTAATTGTATCCCTCGCTTCGCAACAAACTTTTTGCAGTGGATAAAAAGTGCCACTTTAGTCTCTAGGTTTATAATGTACCATTATAACGTTATATCTCGGCATATATATATAGGGTGAAAAATTGAATATTTTGAATTGCTATATTTGTCATTAAAAATAAAAATATATTTTCTAGGAAAACGGGGGAATTTTTTTAGCTATTTTGATTTTTCGTATATTGCACCCCCTCCGAGAGGTAAAATTTGGCGTTTGAATTTCCTTTACAGATTTCATTTATTTTTAAAATTCTTCCATTCGTTTTCGAGATATTCATGTTTAAATATACCATGGATGGAAAAATAAAACGATTTTTTTAGTGTTCCCTATGGTTTTTTTTAAATTTTCTTGGACATGAAGCCTATTAGGTCACATTTCTAATTTTTAATAGCGTTTTCGATTAATTATCCTCCTCGCAAATCGCTCGGAGATTACCCGGGATCAGAGCAATGACGTCACAGATCAGTTTTAGGGCACTCCAAAGCCGATTAAGAGCTGTCACGAGCACTCGGTCAACGATTAGTTCAAATACACGTTCGATTTGTTCTCTGGTCCGCTTTAAAGGTTATAATTGTTTAGAAAGGATTTTTGTTTCAAGTATATTTCTGAGAGAAAATGAGTGGAGACGGAACCACAGGAAGTATAATACAAATTTTTTATGAGCTAGGCAATCCGTGCATTGACGAGAACAACAAAATCGTATATATAATATATATAATATCTATAATATCGTAGTGATTCTACATTTCAATAATATTTCCTTTTTATACTCATTTTCCAGCAAAACAACAAAAACAAAACAAAATTTGAATTAGGTTATGTCAATTTTACCTGGGCTTTCCGTGCTCGGGCTTGATCTGTAGAATTTCTCAGATCAAGTTCGAGCAATCCCGCTTGGAGCGGCGGTCAATAATCGAACACGCAAATCTGGCAGAGAGCAATTTCCGATTGATCCGGGAGCGCTCTAGATCAAGTTTCGAGCAATATCGAAAACGCTATAAGTGTGTAAAATGTTACCTCTAGGTGAAGCTCGACTACACTACAGAAGAGCTGAGGCTACACTATATTAAAACACAGTAACAAAATTTTTATAACAATCAAGAAAAATCGATTTTAATATTATTTTTTAGCAAGGGACTATAGAGAAGATTTTATTTGAAAATTGTATCTATTTTTTCTTATTTATAAACCGATTTTAATGTCAGCTAAACACAGCGATTCAAAATATTTAAAAAACATAATTTTGACAAAAATGTTGGTTAGCTACTCTGTTTTGAAATAGGGCAATCCTGCTTTTCTAGAAACGACATTTTTTTATTACATTTTACATATATAACAAGTTTAGGAAATATAGTAATGGCCTACCGTGAAAGTTAACCATATTTTGATGTTTTGAAGATATTGTACTTTAGGTCAAAAAAATTAAATTCTAAGAGGATCATATGTCTGTTATGTCTGTGATAGGAGATATGAGCCGTGAAAGAACGTATGTCTGCTAAACACATACGGATAATTTTTCTCGTCATTTCAAAAGAGGTCCATATAAATTAATACAAAATGTAATAATGTTCATCTTATTCGAATGGATTGAGATTTATACAAGAGTTTTTGTTAAGTTTAAACTAAGTAGGCTTTGACTTTGCTTTGAAAAACAGTTAGGAGTAGGTAATGATGCAATTTTTTTGTTTTAGAAAGCTACTGCAGATCGAGGAAGCAAAAAACTTTGTTTCATTAAAAATAAAAAGCTACTGTTTTTCTCTGATAAAGATTCTAAAATGATAAAATTTAAACAATCAACACGGAAATATTTAAAGAAAACCGACTAAAACAATATTTTAAATCCGATTTTTTCCATTTTTTGATTTATTCCCACCAAACCCAACCCAATACCAAAACATGGCCCATACTCAGTCGCGTATGCAGAAATTTTGTTTCTAGGGGGGGGGGGCTTGAGTCCCTCAAATTATATTCTGCCCACGCCCTTTTAAATACGACTAACCCTTAAAAAAAACTACCAGAGAAAATCAAACACAAAGACGTTTTAGTCTCATTTACGAATTTTTTTTAAAATTAACTTTCCCAAATACTAAAGCCCCCCTAAATTATAAACCTGGTTACACTTCTGTGCAGTATTCAAGTACCCCAATCAAGAAAATCTGCAAAGTACTTTTCAAGTGTTTAGTAGACATACGTTCTCTCATGCCTCATATTTCCTATCACAGACATATGATCCTCATAGAATTTCATTTTTTTCACCTAAAGTACAGTATCTTCAAAATATCAAAAAATGTTTAAGTTTCACGGTAGGTCATAAACCCATGTTATCCGTGCGGGATTCTTTAAAGCAGATTTTTATCACTTTCGAAATAAAGGTGCAGGAAAACAACACAACATTAAAATTACGTTTTTTGTTCCTTTTGCTGTAGCTTTTAACATTTCATTTTAATTTTTAGCAAAGCCTTAAATTTTGCAGATTTGTTCCAATAGAAACTTGACGTAAATCTTACCGTTTAGAAGATCCCCACCCAGAAAACACGGTTCCCTCGGGCCTACGTCGGCCCGATGTCGATTGCCGAATTTGCCGTCATCGGCACGACGTCGATTTACGACATCGGACCAGCAGTTTTTTTGTCCGCTTTGCGATGTAGGCCCAATATATGTTTGCCGACGCAGCGTTAGACTGAAGCCCGCCGTCGGACCAATGGTAAATTTTACTTTTTGCTGACATCGGCATACCGTCGCGGTACGATTAATGTCCGATATGGTTTAACCACATGGTACCGACCATCCGCCCATAAAGCTGCTTAATTTAGTCAGTCTAACGTAGGCAAGCTGGTCTCGGCCCGACATCGGTAAACTATTCAAGTTCGACATTGGTTTCCTAAAGCGGTCCAACGTCGGCGATTGACGAAGGCCCGTCGGTGGTAGCTTAAAGCGGCCCGATAATGGCAAACAACAAAGGGCCTCTCAAAGCGGGCCGACGTCGGTGATTGACGAAGGTCGTCGGTGGTTGCTTCACACGATCCGAAAAACTACAAAATTTTGATAATGCGGGTGCTTAACCAGTCGGGCTGGTTTAAGTGGCAGAAGAGGTGATTCTTGTAGAGAAGTACCACCATCTTGTCAAGTCCGCATTCCTTTTTTGAAATATCTTTACTGATTATATATATAATATTATCCTCCACTGTACAGGGAACATAGTGACATTAGCGCCATCTCTATATACTAGGAAGAAACTATTAGGCAGTTTAAAAATTTTAAGGTGACGTAATCGGACCATCGTCAGTTGCCGATTCTCGACCGATTAAACAAAGTTCCAATCGGACCATCATCGGCCCTAAAGCAGATAAGGTTTGCGTTGGCATAATGTCGACTAAAGTAAATCGGGCCATCGTCAGTTGCCGATTCTCGACCGATTAAACAAAGTTCCAATCGGACCATCATCGGCCCTAAAGCAGATAAGGTTTGCGTTGGCATAATGTCGACTAAAGTAAATCGGGCCATCGTCAGTTGCCGATTCTCGTCCTATTATACAAAGTTCCAATCGGACCGTCGTCGGCCCTAAAGCAGATAAAGTGGGCGTCGGCATACAGTCGACTATATTAAATCGGGCTATCGTCAGTTGCCGATTGTCGACCGATTAAAGAAAGTTCCTATCGGACCATCATCTGCCCTAAAGTAGATAAGGTTTACGTAGGCATAATGTCGACTATAGTAAATCGGGCCATCGTCAGTTGCCGATTCTCGTCCGATTAAACAAAGTTTCAATCGGACCGTCGTCGGCCCTAAAGCAGATAAAGTAGGCGTCGTCATAAAGTTGACTATAGTAAATCGGGCCATCGTCAGTTGCCGATTCTCGTCCGATTAAACAAAGCTCCAATCGGACCGTCGTCGGCTCTAAAGCAGCCAACGTGGGCGTCGGCATAAAGTCGACTATAGTAAATCGGGCCATCGTCAGTTGCCGATTTTCGACCGATTAAACAAAGTTTCAATCGGACCATCGTCGGTCCTAAAGTGGTGTCGGAATAAAGTCGACTATAGTAATGTGGACCTCTGTCAGTTGCCGATTATTGACCGAGAACTGAAAATCGCAATCTGTTCTACATCGGGCCAGCTTGTAGTCGCCGACGCCAACACAATGGCGACGTTGTCGACATTGGCCCGATTCAATGCCGACGATTTGTGTTTGCTGGGCATGGCGCATGAGCATCAAATTTGGAGCGAAAGTTTTCTGGTAGGACTCGGTGGATTAGGAGTTTCCTAAATCTTATTTTTGCTAAAACGTTGGTTAGACAAGATGATCATAAACGCATGCTGATATTTAAACAAAACTGTAATATTAAAAGTAAACGATTTTTTTGGTTAATGTAATAGTAGTGTCAAAAGGGATGGGGAGGTTTGTTGCTTTATAAACTTTTTAAGAAAACAAAAAATATATGAAAGCAGTTTTTCAATGCCACAGCCCTGAGCAAAGATTCTGATTCTGATTATTTTGCCATCCCGAGAGGTATTTTTTAGATTATTTGTTTACCGAATATTTCTAGATAGACACACATTAAAAAAAAAATAGTATAACGATGGCATACCAATTGTTATCGGAAGGCGATTATCAGTTTTATCAAGGTAAATTATAAGTTTTTTGGGGGTAAAAATCACACTTCTAAGCTGCTGATTTTCGCTTAATAATCAGGTGAAAATCAACCCACTTTTATAATGAATGAGGTAAATAATCGATAAAATTGAACAATATAAAAAAATTTGTGCTAGAAGGCACGGATAGTCCGCCATACAATCAATTATTTTATGTTGAAAGGACATGAAAATATCTCGAAAACTGCAGATTTGAAAGATTTGAACCTTATAACAAAATTTTTGCGTAATATTTATGAAAAAAAAATCTGAAAACCGCATATCAATAGCTGCTTTACTTCTAAAGTTATGATTTTTAAAATATATTTGAACGTTTTTTCAAATAACTCTGAAACTAAAGCTCCCACGAATTTGGACTTTATAACAATATTTGTAGTCCATATTCATGGAAACTTAAATCTGAAAACCGTATATTGCGCGCTACGTGCTTTTGGTCCAAAGTTACAACTTTTTAAAATATTTTATACCTCTTTCTCCCCTTCAACCCCCCACGACCCTACCCAAAAGTTAATGAGTTCATGGTCAGGTGAGAGAGGATTTTTGTACCAAATTTCGTTAAAATCGATTAAGGCGTTCTTGAGTTATCGTGTATACAGACAGACAACAGACCGACAGACATATTTTTTTCGTCGATTAGGGTGTTTTGGGACCGTAGTAACTCATTTTTGATAAAATTAAGAAAAGTCAAAATTTCACGATTTTAATAGTTCCCAATACCATATTGGTATCGTGGACTAAAAATAATAATTAATTTATGTTAACCCTGAATTTCAAACGCTTATTATCGACCTTACCAAATATCATATCTCTCAGTTCTTCCATTAACTCCACCTTTCTGTCGGAGTTCTACCCTAGCCAAAAGTTAATCAGTTCATGGTCAGGCGAGAGAGGATGTTTGTACCAAATTTCGTCAAAATGGATTAAAGCGTTCTTGAGTTATCGTGTATAGAGATAGACAACAGACCGAAAGACATATTGTTTTCGTCGATTAAGGAGTTTTGGGACCTTAGTAACTCATTTTTGATAAAATTAAGAAAAGTCAAAATTTCACGATTTTAATAGTTCCCAATACGATATTAGTATTTCAAACGCTTATTATCGATCTTACCAAATATCATATCTCTCAGTTCTTCTATTAACTCCACCTTTCTGTCGGGGTCTTCGTTTATATTGTTTTCTGCCCATTTTAGAAGTTTTTCATCTGGTTCTTCCAGATCGAGAAAAGGCTGTATGGCTATCGTATCATAACTGTCTTTTAAATAATGTTTTGGAATAATTTCGGTGTCCGTTGTAGTGATTTCATTCTTATCCATTTTAGGTCTGAAAAAAAAAACACGAGACATTAAAGCAAGTGGAGATTTCAAACGATGACAATTAGATAATTATACTACTACCAGTACTCTACTAACATGAAAATCAGAAAAAATATGGTGTTATTATATAGAAACTTAAAATTCTACTCAGGTAACGGCTGAATGTATACAAGGTTGTTTATTGTAAACCTCCTCTAAAAAGAGTTTTTTGCTATTGGTCCTACGGTCTTTGTTAACAATTATTAAGTGTTCTTATAGGTCCGCTACACAACTGCGGAAAGGCTTCGACTATAAACGGTTTTTGAGCCAAATTCTAATAAAAGTTCTCAGTTTGGGCATAACTTAAATGTCGGGAAAACAAAATGGATGTCATTTGGAAATTTAACACATTTATTTTATAAAAGTGGCACTTACAACACAACACAAAAAAGAGTCTTTTCAAAAATGAAAACCAGCGAATAACCACACAATATAGACGAAAACTGTTTACTGAATTGGATCACTATTGTTTAATATAATTTGATCTAATTTGTTTATGTACCAGTGGATACATAAAATTGGTACTCACATCAAATTAAAAATAATAATATGTAGGCTAACATATGCAAAAAACGCAAAATACAACATTATCCTTTTAAAATAGGACATGATAATGGAAGTGGAAAAAAGATACCAACTTATTTTTCTTTTTAATTTTATGTTGAAAAAGTAATTATTTCATGCAATTGATAATAATTAACATAAAAATAAAATATGTTTTATTATACTGCAAGCCTTAATAACCACAAAAGGGAGAGAAAATAACCTTCCTATTCGTTTTTCGCATCCCGTGACAATTTTTTACCAACGAGCCTTAGCAAAACACGATATTTTTGGGTATTTTAAACTTTATTTCTCTACGAGTGCAATTTCACTTTAAAATACAGAATCAAATATAAATATACCCTATAATATCACGTCTAGACTGCCTTTCTGAAAAGTACTACATATGAATGTCTAAGACATCCAGAACAACAATTGTTCATTTTGTGCAGAAAGCATGAAATTTAACACACTTATTTTTTAGACAATTCTTTAAAATTTTGGTCGAGGAAATCGATGATCGGATTTATAGGAGCCAAGATGGCGGCAATTTTTTCAAAATGGACGTCTATTTTTTTAAAAAATTGTCGGTTCGCTATCAAAACAAGATTATAATTGAATTCATATAATTCGATAGAGAGGAATTAAAAAAAAAATGGTTACATTGACGTATGACCTTTATAGTTCTTCTTGTTCTTCAATTTTTCATAATTCAGTAAGCCGCGACAGGTCTTTTGTTTTAATTTTTATAATTTAGCAAGAACATCAAAATAACTTTTCTAAAAGACTTTTTGCTTACAGGGTGATAGGTTTAGTTATACCAGGCCATTTAAAGTAAGATCCGTATCTTTTTTAGTTTTTGAGGAAAAAATGTGAAATTTAGCACGATTACAATTGTCAAGGTCAACTGATACTCTACAAAATTTTTGGATAGGTGGCGCTGCGGACGACGTAGCACCCAAATTTCGGATTTTAAATTTGATAAAAGTTCATATTTTTTTAATAGCTTAGATAAGACATGCATATTTAATAAAGTAATCGATTATGTATAGCTGAAGTATATAAATTTTTATAAAAATAAATTTAGTTTGATATGATCTTTGGTCGCCTAAATTTTTTTTGAGTATGTAAAAAAACGGGTTTTTCAACGTTTTCTTTAATTCTTCCTAGCGACCAAAAATTTGGTTGGATATGCACGTTGATGAATTATGATAAATTAGAAGGCCCCAACAAATCGATTCAGATATGAAATTCCAAATTCTATCGGGCCGTTTTTACGCTATAGCCGAATAGTACTCTAATATACCCTATTGTTCATTTTTTGCGGAAAGCACCAAATTTGGTGCGCTTACTTTTTTAACAATTTTTTAGTATCGTGGTCAAGAAAATTTATGTCTTAAATCGAAAGTTACTTATCAAAAAGAAATTATGTTTGAATCTGTAGAACTTAATGAAGAGAAATTTGACGATACTAGTTAAATTGACATGCACCGTTGATGACCTTTAAAAATGTCATTTTACGTTAAAAAAATACTTTTCTATAGATTCAAGCATATATTTTTTTTTTTGATAAGTAACTTTCGATTTAAGAGCGCCATTTTGAAGAATTCGCCGCCAACTTGGTTTCTGTACATCCGATCATAAATTTTCTTGACCACTTTCTTAAAAAATTCTTAAAAAAGTAAGCGTACCAAATTTGGTGCTTTCCGCAAGAAATGAACAATAGGGTACATAAGAGTACCTATTCTCAAAATGCATTTTTTAAAAATAAAATGTCACTTTTTATGGACGATAAACGTCATACGTCAATGTAACCATTTTTTTCAATTCCTCTCTATCGAATTATATGGATTCGAGTATAATCTTGTTTTGATGGCGAACCTACAATTAAAAAAAAATAGACGTCCATTTTGAAAAAATCGCCGCCATCTTTGCTCCTATACATCCGATCATCGATTTCCTCGACCAATATTTTAAAGAAGTGTCTAAAGAATAAGTGTGCCAAATTTCATGCTTTCTGCACAAAACGAACAATTGATTGCTATTTTTGACTTAAGCCGGACGACTATAAAGGATTCGCATTTTTATAAATTCTCTTATAGTTAATCTTTTTGAATGTTTTTTATGCAATTTATAGTCTATGGATGAATCGGGCAAAAAGGGGGGTTCGTGTGCAAATCGTGCTAATTTTATGGCGATAAGCTAACTTTGTTAAAAGTCGCTCTTAGATCACTTTGACTTGTTGTAATTCTGGTTATGCGTTTTTTTCTATTGCCCCCAGATTTAGTGGAAACACAGAATAAAATTGTTTTCCATAAAAAACTTCAAAATTTTGCTTTGTTTTGTCACAAAAAATTAAAAACCATTTTTAGTTTTTTTTAAAAAGTAGTTATTTATTTTCAGAAGCCATTTGCAATAATATTAAGGCAACATTTTAAAAAAAGTTTTAAATAAAACTTGTAGAGTAACCATTTTGCTTTAATTTGATATGTATTACATTTATCTCAATGGAAAAACAAATTGGTTGTCACTAGAAAGACCACGCGCGAAGTTGTCTTTTACAAGCTTTTATTTAACTTTACCACTACGATGTATGTATGTTCGGGTCAAATCTTCCGATTGAATTAAATTTGGTATGCGATTATAGTTCCGGTGACAATACAATAATATGGTATTATTAAGTACACACTTCCCTCTAACGAGGAAAGTGGAGGGGGGAAAAATTTAGTTTGTTCGATTTAAATCAAAATTGGCATACAGGAGTTTTTCGGGAAGGGGATATGAATTTTTGATTAGATTTGAAAATTACAATATGGCGGATTCAAAATGGACGATTTTGGTCATGTTTTCTTAACCAATTTTAACTCACTTATACACATGCGATTGTCTTTAAATTTGGTATGGTTTTATAGTTCCGGTAACAATACAATTATATAGTATTGTTAGGCACCTCCCTCCCCCCTACGAGGGGAGTGAAAGGGGAAAAATACCTAAGTTTGTCCGATGTCAACCAAAATTGGTATACGGAGGTTTTTTGTGGATAAGGAATAGGAATTTTTTTATCAGATTTTGAAAATTCAATATGGACGATTTTTGGTCATGTTTTCCTAACCAATTTTAACTGAATTATACACATCCGCCTGTCTTCAAATTTGGTATGCGGTTAAAGTTCCAGTAACAATACAATAACTTGGTATTTTAAGCACCCCCTCCCCCCTACGAGAGGAGTGGAGGGGGGAAAACACCTAAGTTTGTACGATTTCAACCAAAATTGCTACACGGAGTTTTTTGGGGATAAGTAATACGAATTTTTGATCACATTTTGAAAATTCAATATGGCGGATTCAAGATAAACGATTTTTGTCATGTTTTGCTAACCAATTTTAACTGACTCATACTCATCCGATTGTGTTCAAATTTGGTATGCGTTTATAGTTCCGGTGACAATACAATAATATGGTATTAGCAGGTACCTGCTTCCCTCTAACAAAGGAAGTGGAGGGGGAAAAAGATTTAGTTTGTTCGATTTTAATCAAAATTGGCATACAGGGGTATGAATTGTTGATCAGATTTTAAAACATCAATATGGCGGGTTCAAAATGGACGATTTAGAGTACAAATCTAAAAGTTAAAATATAATTTTATATAAAAAAAAGCTTTTCAAATCCAAGCTTTTATACAAGAATATAAAGTTCACTACCATAATAATAAAAGCGATAGGCGTATTATAGAAAGTTTGGCCATGTTGACTCGAAATATTTATGTTATTGATTATAATGATTATATGATTGTTCGCAAGAATCTGAATTCAGTATAATGCAGATAAATGCAAGGGTAAGTAAATTCAACCCAACTCGACCTAATTTACGGCCATCGCTTTTATTATTATGATATCAGAATGCTAAACATTATTTTCTACTTTTTAGTGAACTTTATATTTTATAAAAGCTTGTATTTGAAAAGATTTTTTTTTATATAAAATTATTTTTTTAATTTTTAGATTTATACCCTAAATCGTCCATTTTGAATCCGCCATATTGAAATTTTCAAATCTGATAAACAACTCATAATCTCCTTCCCTAAAAACTGTATGCCAATTTTGATTAAAATCGAACAAACTAAATCTTTTTCCCCCTCCACTTCCCTCGTTAGGGGAGGTGGGTACCTGATAATACCATATTATTGTATTGTCACCGGAACTATAAACGCGTGCCAAGTTTGAATTCAATCGTACTACAAGATAGTCCAAATTAAGTTGCAAGATTTTTACCCGAACATAGAAACATATATACATAACATAGGTGAAGTTAAATAAAAGCTTGTAATAAATATTAAACTTAATGTTTTCTAATTTTGAGAAAAAAATAATTGGGGGGGTGGTTGAGGGGGTTGATATATGTGAAAATTATAAGTTTTGATCCAAAACTGTAAATTCATAACAACTATCTAAAAACTGCATATTCGTAGCAGCCTTAAGACTGCTACGAATTTGCAGTTTTTAGATTTAAAATAACAAATTACTTCCTAATATTAGAGGGAATTGTGACGAAATAGATTTTTATCGATCTTGCTACTCGTTCGGCTATATGCCTATTATGCCCCTGAAAAGACCAATGGGTGGGTGCGTCCACCATGCCTATGCCCCAAACAATGTATGAGCTTCATTCATTTGAGATTTCATAACCAGTCCCTTCTATGATGCGTAGAGTTCGCACTATTTACGTTTATATATTGGATCAACACTTGCGGCCTTGGCCATATCTAGTACACTATGATCAATTGTCTTACGATAAGAAAAACAAAATGGTTCAAAAATTTTCTATTACAATCAACTCATGATAAAATTTAAACTAAACGAAATCGAAAATTTTCTGAATGAGGCCCTGTCCATACTGTGATCAGTGTGGCCAAAAATCTAGGGAGAAATAAAAAAATAAACGTCAGACTAAAATTATCGTTGACAGTTGACGTCAATCAATGTGGATAAATTTTGGGTGGAAAATACTGTATGGGCGAGTTTGTAAATTCACCGATGAGCTCACCAATGAAAACAATCAAGTTTGTAAATTCATCTGTGATTCTTGGTGATATTCATCGGGTTCTTAAATTACCCAATTGATTCCACCAATTCACCAATTGATGCCATCGATGCTCACCGACCCTAGGGGTCGGTGAGCCTTCCCGATGAATGTCGTTAACGACATTTAATGAGCTGTTTTTTTTTTGTTATTATTTTATTTTCAAATTTTTTGATGTTTTTTTAATAAAAATTGCCGACTTGATACGAAGTCGCGTTAAAACTATTTGAAAGACAGTTTTCGAGGACTAATGCTGGGTTTATACAGCAAAATAAAATAATATAATAATAAGAACACCCGATAAAAAACCACATTTGTGATCACATGATCGCCCAGCATAAGGAGATAATAAATCTTATTTGGGCTGGTATAAAATGGACATAAGTATAAGTTTTATCCTCGCCATATCCTTCTGAAGCCCTACGGGGATTTTTCGTTGGTCTATTGTAATACATGGGATTTTTTCGAAAAATAACAAATTCCTCGATTGGAAAAAAAAATCTAGGCTATAGCTAAATTTTGACTGATTTTTATCGCGTTTTTTTAATTTTCGATGGCTTATCGAACTCAACGACATGGAATGTCAGATTAACGTCATATTTCATATGTCAAAAAACCGATGACATCAGTGAAAAAAAACACTGACTTGGGTGCTGTCAAAAAATTGCGTGAGTGCTGTTTCAATGACACGTGATAATAAATCGAGTAAAGATTTACTCCTAAACTTCCCTCGCTCAAGAAAATACAGATGTTTCCAGGGTGTATCCACACCTTTCTGGTTGTATCCAGACTTTCTCCGAGTGTATCTATATATACTTTTCCAGAGTCTTTTCGGACTTTTCCAAGGTGTATGTATACAGACTTTTCCTGGGTTTTCCCACAATTTTTCAGACTCTCAGGGTGTATCCAGACTTTCACACGGTATATCTAGACTTTTCCAGGGTGTATATAGACTTTTCTAGAGTGGATGTCTAAGCTACTTTTTATTTGACATTTATATGATTGAATTATATGGCACATAAATTTTGGCGCCAATAAACTAAGGTTTTTTTAAGCTTTTCAACGAAACAAGGTAAGATTTTTTTTTGGGAAGTTTTTTATGAGGGCTCTAACTTCAAAGGGAGAAAACTCAAAAACAATAGGGGTATACGGATCACCACAAGTAATCGTTATATGTAAAATTTCGTTATGATGGGTGCAGAGGTTTTTGAGTTACAGTTGCTACAAAGTGAGCGTCGGACAGACAGACCTCTTCAGACTTTTATCCGCCCTGGGCAACTAGCTTAATCAGAGCTCTCATATACCAGGGGTGGTCGCAGTTTTTTTTGAAGAGGAGGAGGAAACAAAGTAGGTACTTATTTATATTTAAAAGTAAGGGTGTGAATTATTTTGCGGTTCTATAGTCTTAATTCTAGATTTGTTGCCTGACTTCAGTGCGCCGCAGGCACGTTATAAATATTGTTCAGAAAACCTACAATTAAGGGCGTATATTTTTCCCTAGATTTGTTTAAATAAATAGGAAAAAAGACACAATCCGGCAACGCTGTGGCCTCATTCTTTTTTAGGCATAAACTATAAAACGGGACATCCATTTGGGTCCAAATTTTGCGAATATCTTTATTTTTTAATTTTTTACAATTCTATCAAGACAGTGAGGTTGGGGACTAAAGACGCCCCTGGACCGACCGACAGAGCGATGACGTCTGGAAACGTGCTTATTCAAAACCACCAAATTCTTGAAATGCGATTTTTAGATGATTACATTACTTTCCTTAGCGAGGGAAGTAAAAACTGCACCCAAACCAGAGCACTCGTTCTAATCCAAAAGACTTTCGCGAAAACAACGGCTGCCTTGCAAGTGTGCAAACTGTCATCTAGGAAATATTTTAAGAGGTAGTTAACAAAAATGTTTTAGACTCCATCATGACCGTACCATTACAGACCTACTTATTAATTTCTCAATCTATGTCGATTTGGAAGAGCTCGATTTGGAAATGATGATGAAATTAAAAATATTTTTTTCCACTAGCGTGCGGAAAATTCACTATTCCGCACTGATTTGCGTGCGAAAAAGTTAACTTTATGGTACGTTTCCGCACTTAACCAAAAATAAAAAATAATTATATTGCTATATTTTAAAAAAATTTCTTTTTTGATCATTTTAGTCACGATAAATAAAGGGTAAGAGTAACATTTAAAAAATTGTTTTTATTGGGTTAGTCAAGCGAGTAGAAAAAAATATTGTACCTAACTCGCGCGTAAAGTGACTTTTCCGCACTTAATTGTCTAGGAAAACTACTATTTTTTATAACTTCATCAAAAACATGATTTTAGTAACTGTTTGCAGATATCTAAAGCATGGCTTTTTTGGTTACAGATGCAAAAAAACTTTTTTTTTTTGATCACGGGTGCAAAAAAGGATTTCTGTCCGTGTAAAAATTAAGCCATTTCCACCAATTTTCACCAAGTATTTACGAAAAAATAAATTAAAAACATCGTCAGAATATTAAACTGTCAAAGATTAGAATGTCGCAACAATGAACGGCACCGAGTAAAAAACCCAGAAACCATTGTTATTTCATTTACCAGCCGCCTTGATTTATATAGTGTAAAGATGGTGTGTTGCGAGAAGTGCTCTTCATTCGAGATTTTTAAAAGTATTTTCCTGTTTTTCTTGGATTTTTTGATAAAGACATTAAAAAAATAGTGTTAACAACTCGCGGTAAACTGTGCTTTTTTTACTCGCATTTTTAAGTACCTCGCTACGCTCGTTATTTAAGCCAACGCTTGTACAAAAAAGCACTATTTTAGCCACTAGTTGTGAAGACCACTATTTTTATGTATTTTTATTTTTAATTCTCAACCACTGACATTTTTTTAATTGTAGTCTTTAAAAAAATAATTTTTAATCCGACATGTTTCACTATTAAACTATTCATAAAAATTCTGAGAAAATTGAAAAAGTCAATTTTTTTTATGTTTTTATGCAAATGATTCACCAATGCAATGTGATATTAACTTTATTAATGAACGAAATGTCCTTGTAAACAATACCTTACTATTATTGTAATTAAGTCAATCGCAACTAACACGTTCCTTTTATAGAATATAAACTAAGTATAAATATTTTTTACTTGGATTTTTGCGAGGGGAAAAGTACCATTTATCATTAAGGCTACCGTGTAAGGCCCATTTCAAGCCCATCAGACTTTCCGAATAAAAACTAATTTTTTTGCAAAAGAGCTGATTTTTCTGGTCCTTAACCTTCTTAAAGTGTAATATGATTAAAAAGAGCTTAATTTTTGTAATTTTTTTTATTTATTTGCTGTATTTTTTGTAATTCTTTTGCCGTGACTATTTTATTTTTGTGACTCCCCCCACCCCAGGAGGCCTAACCCAATCTACAATAAATTAATCTTGGTCAAGGGCCCGAGAGAGAGCTATATATATATAAGTTGACCAACTCCTAAAGGGGCAAAACCGGGACACTCCGGCCATTCAACGTATTGTATAGTCCAATTTTTTGATGAGCGAACTGAGGTCATTTTTTTGTATCTCTATTTGATACATTGTTTAAGAGAGCTACAATAAATATGCAAAAATAAGTCATGTCGTTGATTGTTTCAACTGTTACTTCAAATTGAGAACAACAAATTATTTGACATTCGAACTGTTGACAACAAAGAAATACGTTTTGGACTTGGACTATAAATATCATGTATTTTTTCTTATATGCACCCTTAATAATATTAACATGTATTTTCCAAAATACTTATTAAAGAAAAATAATTTAAGTAAGGTTTCAATTCAAATTTATAGATGGCAGAGAACATCCGCTTTAAAGTTACAAAATACAGTGGTATCAAATCCGAGGCGAACCGGAACTTTTGCTGAAAAATTGGAACCATCTGCGACGGATTTTTTCCTCGGGACAAATGGCTAAAAATCGGGACAGTCCCGGCCAAACCGGGACGGTTGGGCACCTTAATTAAACTGCCCCTCTCCCCTTTCTTCAGTTCAAGAGCTCAAGCAATAGATATAATTTTTAAAAATTTGTCATCGCTAGGTAGTTGATTTTTATTAACTGATGAAACCCCCCCAAAGTCGATTTCTGGCTACGCCACTGCTTTTTGTAATTACACCTACTGTAAAAGCGTTTTTATAGTCTAACAAGAAGGAAGTACTATACTCGTAAAATTTTGTCTATAGCCATCTTATCTGGACTTCCCTGTAGTTTTACAAAAAATATTAGCAATTACTTAGTTTTTACTTTTAAAGATAAAACGACAGACAATAATTTAATAACGCATAAAAATAGTTACGTATTTACATGCCTAGATACAGTACCAGATTTAAAATAATAAAAATAATATTTAATTTAAAAAATTGGTGCTAGAAAGCATGGATAGTCCACCATACAATCAATTATTGTATGTTGAAAGAAAATGAAAATATCTCGAAAACTGTAGCTTTGAAAGATCTGAACCTTATAACAAAATTTTTGGGTAATATTTACGAAAACCAAAATCTGAAAACTGCATCAGTATCTACTTTACTTACTAAAAAAATTATTGGGGGTCTTCTATAGGACCCCATGAGTTTCAATATAAAAGCAAAAATTTGCGGAAACGTACCATCACATTTCTACAAAAAGTGGCCTTTTTTCACTATTTCTCAAAAACAATGAATTTCCCCAGATTTTAATTTCCATGTTTGCATTGAGGAGAAGAAGTGAAATCTAGAGCCGTTTCCATTTTTTTTCATATCACATTTCTACATGAAGTTCAAAAAGGATACACTTCCGCACATTTTCAATGATATAGTTATTTCAAAACAGATTTCTATAGACAACTGTCTTTTTTTCAGTTTTTCTCAAAAATAATGCATTTTTCGCACATTTTCATTTCTATATTTCCATTGAGGAAATCAAGTGGAAACTAAAACCGTTTTTATTTCTTCTTTAACACGTTTCTACACAAAGTTTCAATTTTTTCCATTTTTCTCGAAAATGTTGCATCTCCGAGTTAGTTATGATTATTTTAATATATTTTAACGTTTTTTCTAATTACTCGGGAACTAAAGCTCCCACGAATTTGAACTTTATAACAAAATTTGTAGTACATATTAGTGGAAACCTAAATCTGAAAACGCTATATCGTTACTTGCTTTTGTTCCAAAGTAACAATTTTTTAAAATATTTTATCCCCCTTTTTCCCCCTTCAACCCCCCCACCACACTACCCAAAAGTTAATCAGTTCATGGTCAGCCGATAGAGGATTTTTGTACCAAATTTCAATAAAATCGATTAAGGCGTTCTTGAGTTATCGTATATACAGACAGACAACAGACCGATAGACCGACAGCCAACTTTATTTTCGTCGAAGGTGTTTTGGAGCTTTGGTAACTCATTTTTGATAAAACTAAGTCAAAATTTCACGATTTTAATAGTCCCCCATACCATATTGGTGTGGTGGACTAAAAAAAGAACTAAAAATGGGCGTTTTTCATTCATTAAAAAAATTAAAAGTAAATAAAATTTTACAGTTTCATGTTCAGTATTCGTGGTTTTACACAAGTACCTACTTTGAATGAAAGTATTTTGCTCTTAAAAATTATATAATTTGTAAGTCAGATATGATAAATATTTTAAATAAGAAATTAAGTTTCTAATCTAAAAAGAGGAACTGTACCTTCCTAACAATGAACAATAAAAAAGTGAAACCTAAATGAAATTTTTAATTTTATGTTTTAATGCATTAAATATGGTTCTTAAGATACCTATCGTCTCTCAGAGGTGTTTTAACTCTCTACAATGATTTATTAATAAAAAAGTAATATGTACTTATTTCCGAAAATAATGTTTTTAGTCCCCCATACCAATATGGTTTGGGGGACTATTAAAATCGTGAAATTTTGACTTTTTACAATTTTATCAAAAATGAGTTAATGAGGTTCCAATCCAATTAATCGACGAAAAAAAAAGTTGTCTGTCGGTCTGTTGTCCGTCTGTATACACGATAACTCAAGAACGCCTTAATCGATTTTCACGAAATTAGGTACAAAAATCCTCTATCTACTGAGCATGAACTGATTAACTTTTGGGTAGGGTGGTTGGGGGGTTGAAGAGGGAAAAGGGATAAAATATTTTAAAAAATTGTAACTTTGGAACAAAAGCAAGTAGCGATATACGGTTTTCAGATTTAAGTTTCCATTTGATGGACTATGTACAAATTTTGTTATAAAGTCCAAATTTGTGGGAGATTTAGTTTCCGAGTTATTTGAAAAAACGTTAAAATATATAAAAAAAATCATAACTTTAGAAGTAAAGTAGCTATTGTTATGCGGTTTTCAGATTTTGGTTTTCGTAAATATTACCCAAAAATTTTGTTATAAGGTTTAAATCTTTCAAAGCCACAGTTTTCGAGATATTTTCATTTTCTTTCAACATAAAATAATTGATTGTATGGTGGACTATCCGTGCTTTCTAGCACCAATTTTTTCATTTTGAATTAGAAATTATTCGGGTCCAGTCCAGTGCTTTTTGGTTCGACTTTAACTTCTTTAACCAATACAGGATGTTTAAATTAGGGCAAAGTTCCGCAATTTGACGCTTTGCTCAAAACCAAAAAAAAATTGACTAATTCCGGGTAGTTCCGAAGGTAGACGAAAAAAACCGAAACCTTTATTTTTAGTTTTTATTTTTATGCGTCCTTATTCTATCTAACTAATGAGAGGTCCGTTTGTTGAGATTTGACATTTCAGTGTGACAGGAGCACTGTCAAGTTCATTTTTTCTTATAGAAACATGCTTTTTTTTTCTCCTGTCGTTTGGTTCATAAAGGATGACAGATATTTTACAACCTCATTTTGATAATGAATTAATTGACCATCATCAGCCCAATTTCAAAGATTAAAAAACAAAGAAAAAAACCATATTTTTAAAATATTAGGGAAAGTTATTTTGTTGTAACAAAATGTCAAAAAAACTGTAATTTTTAAAATGTTAAAAAAAGTACTGCAATCGGGTTTCCAAAATATCTTGAGTAAGTTAAAAGCAAAAATTAAATTTGGGCTGATGATGGTCAATAAATCCAAAACGTCAGGATACTTCTCAAAATAGGCTTTCAAAATGTTATCTGTCATCCTTTATGAACCAAACGGCAGGAGAAAAAAAGGACGTGTCCATAAGAAAAAATGAACTTGACAGTGATCCTTTCACACTGAAATGTCAAGTCGCAAAAACGGACCTCTCACTAGGTAGATCCTAAAAGAGTGCCTGTAAAAAGTTTAAAGCGTTTTTTGACAGCTTTAAGAATAAGGGCGTAGAAAAATAAAAACTAAAAATAAAGATTTTGGTTTTTTCCGTCTATCTCCGGAAGTATCCGGAATTTCTAAACTTCTTTTTTAGTTTTGAGCAAAGCATCAAATTGCGCAACTTTGCCCTAATTAAAACCTTTCGTCGTCTGGCTTAAGTCCCAAATAGCAATCAATTGTTTATTTTGTGCAGAAAGCATGAAATTTGGCAAAATTATTCTTTAGACAATTCTTTAAAATTTTGGTCGAGGAAATCGATGATCAGATGTATAGGAGCCAAGATGGCGGCGATCTTTTGAAAATGGACCTTATTTTTAAAAAAAATTGTAGGTTCGCCATCAAAACAAGATTTTACTCGAATCCATACAATTTGATAGAGAGGAATTGAAAAAAATGGTTACATTGACGTGTGACCTTTATCGTCCTTGAAAACTGATATTTTATTTTAAAAAAATGCATTTTGAGAATTTTTATTTGATAATTTTTCATAATTTAGTAAGCCGCGACAGGTCTTTTGTTGTAATTTTATAATTTAGAAAGAATATTAAAATAACTTTTCTAATTGACTTTTTGCTTACAGGGTGAGTGGTTTAGTACCAGGCTAGTCAATGTACGATTTTTAAAAAAGCTATTTTATCATCCGTATCTTTTTTAGTTTTTGAGGAAAAAATGTCAAATTTGGTACAATTATTACAATTTTTAAGGTCAACTGATATTTAAAAAAAAATAAGTGGCGCTGCGGACGACGTGGCACCCAAATTTCCGATTTTAGATTTCATAAAAGTTCATATTTTTTTAATAGCTTAGATAAGATATGAATATTTAATAAAATAAACGATTGTATATAGCTGAGGTATGTAGATTTTTATAAAAATAATCTTTGTTTGATATGGTCATTGGTCGCCTTAATTTTTTTTTGAGTACAACGGGTTTTTCAACGTTTTCTTCATTTCTTCCTAGCGACCAAAAATTTGGCTGGATATACACGTTGATGGCTTTTAATGAATTAGAAGGCCCCAGCAAATCGATTCCGATATGAAATTCCAAATTCTGTGGGGCCATTTTTACGCTATAGGCCAGTAAAGTTGACCTAACATGTGTTTAGTCGCCCCAAATAGTACTCTAATGTACCCTATTGTTCATTTGTTGCGGAAAGCCCCAGATTTGGTACGCTTACTTTTTTAACAATTTTTTAGGATCGTAGGCAAGAAAATTTAGGATCGGATGTACAGAAACCAAGTTGGAGGCGAATTCTTCAAAATGGCGGTCTTAAATCTAAAGTTACTTTTAAAAAAATTATACCTGAATCTATAGAACTTAATGAAGAGAAATTTGAAAATACTAGTTAAATTGACGTGCAACCTTGGATGAACTTGAAACATGTCATTTTACTTAAGAAAAATACTTTTCCAGATCCTTTTTTTATAATTCTGAAAACGGCGACAGGTCTTGTTTTATAATTTTAACATGACATCAACACATCTTTCCTAAGTAACTTTTTGCTTACAGTTTTATTGGTTTAGTAAGATTTTAAAAAAAAGTCATCTAAAATCAACTCAAATTTTTTTGGATAGGTGCCGCTGCGGACGACGTGCCATAGAAACATCCGGTATTAAATCTGATTAAATATTTTTTAATTAAATTTAATTAGATTTTGTTAGGCACCCACGGGATGTTTTGCTAGGTTTCCATAAATAATAAAAAAAGTTATAGTGCGTATTTAAAAATATAAGGTCATCGAAAGTTGCACGTCAATTGTCAAATTTCTCCTCATTAAGTTCTATAAATTCAAGTTTTTTTTTTTTTTTTTGATAAGTAACTTTCGATTGAAGGCCGCCATTTTGAAGAATTCGCCGCCAACTTACTTTCCGCACATCGGATCATAAATTTTCTTGACCACGATCCTAAAAAATTGTTAAAAAAGTAAGCGTACCAAATTTGGTGCTTGAACAATGAACAATGAACAATAGGGTATATTAGAGTACTATTCGGGGCGACTAAACACATGTTAGGTCAACTTTACTGGCCTATAGGCCGTTTTTAGCCCGATAGAATTTGGAATTTCATATCTGAGTCGAATTGTTGGGACCTTCTAATTCATCAAAAGTTGTCAACGTCAAGTAAGAGTGTTTCGTTTCTGTGCCAGTTTGTTTGCAGCAGTGACAAGAGGTGTGTGCTTTTTACAGTTTATATTTTTTTAATGTCACACATGTGGTCATAAATATTTAGCATCTTCGTGAAGCCCTTTTTAAAGGTAAGTTAAAATAAAGTTGTTTTTATTTTCACTACCAAAGTGTTTTCGTGTGGTTTAATTTGCCATAGCAGGGAAGTACTGAAAAAATGTATGTAAAATGAGATATTTAAGAAAAATACTACATATTATCAACTTAGTGAAGCAAAGTCTTCACAGAGTTGAGAATACTTCACTGAGTTGATATTTGCTATGATTTTTTAGAGTTTAAGAGCAGATATAAGTATGGAACGCACACCCACAAATGGTGAAAGCAAAAAAAGCAACATATTCATGAAAAACAAAAGCAAAGGCAAAGAGAGGCTATGAGAAAGCTTCGTGAGAAAAAAGAAAAGCAAGAGAAAGTTACCATTCTCGAAAACAAGCTGGTAAAATTAAAACGATTGGTCAACTATTGGAGAGAGCCAAACGAGCCAAAAGAAAAACTTGGAAACATGCAAGTAAAAAATATTACAATAAAAATAAAGAAGCACAACTACTTCAAAAAAGATTACAAGAAAATTCTCCCCCCACCACCCCCATGCATGATTTAGAAGATCCCTCGGAAGATCCGCAGACACCTAAAATTTCACCTCAATCAACAGATGGAAGAAAAAGATCAGGAAATTTGCGCAGAAGGCTTACTATTCGAAAACTAAAGAAAAAATAGATACACTGGAATTTAATTTAAAGGAAGCAAAGAGAAGCAAAAGCAAATACAAAATGCGCCTAAAAAGGATACAAGATAAAAACAAAATTGAAGATCCTTTAACAGAGAATGTTGAACTACTTCTGGAAGGACAAGCTGTTAGTAATGAAATCAAGGATAAATTACTTTTTTCGGAAGTAATTTAGAAACAACTATCCATTGATTATAAAAAAATTAAAAACGAGCGAGAGAAACTTATGCCATATATGCTCGGAAAGATTCACCAGAGATCAGCAGAAAACAAAAACTTTTTTTAAGAATAAAATTAAAAGTGAAATATTTTTTAGAAAGAGATGAATTCAGCAGACTTTGCCCAGGAAAAAATGATTATATTAAAAAATATGGTATGAAAAAGCAAAAAAGATTGCTGAACGATTCACTTAAAAATTTACTTAGAAAATTTATGATCTCTGAAAACATCCTGATTTGTTATGCAACTTTTTGTAGGTTTCGACAATTTTGGATTGTCCAGCTCAGTTTGGAAGATACTTGCCTCTGCCTAATGCATACAAACATAACTCTGCTGATTAATAGTACCATACAGTCCTCAGGATCTTATTAAAAGTCTGTGTTGTGAAGGTGATATATTAAATTACAATGGACTAAAATATCTGCTGATGTTGTAACAAAAGGACAAACAAAAAAATGCTTCAGAACCATAAAGCAAAAAATACCAAGTAACAAAGGTCATGTTTTGTCTCTCCTAGAAAAAGAAATAGTGCCATTTTTACCACACATTAAACATTCAACATCAGTATGATACCATTAAAGCTATAAAACAAAATTTAGCTGAAAATGAGGCACTCATACACATGGACTTTTCTGAAAATTACACGTGTAAATATAACGAAGAAGCCCAGTCGGCTCATTTTAGTGGATCTAAACCCCAGCTTAGCCTACACACTGTTGTTGTCTATAAAAAAAAAACAATAAGTTAATTAAAAAATGCTTTTGCACTATTTCAGCTAACTTAGGCCATGACTGTTGCAATGTGTATACATCTAAAACCAACTTTGGAAGAAATTTCCAAAGAAGTTTATTTAAAAAATTTACATTTTTTGAGCGAAGGGCCCTCCACCCAATACAGAAGCAGAAAAATGTTTTGAATCATTTTAAGATATGTTCCTTCGGTTTTAAAAGTTAATATTATAAAATGACATTACAGTGAAAAGGGCCATGGAAAAGGAGCCCCAGATGGCGTTGGGGGAGTCCTAAAAAAACAGCAGATCGGCTGGTGGCGCAGGGTAAAGATATCCCTAATTTTGAGGCATTCGTAAACTATTTGCAGGAAGAAGTAAACAAAATTAAAATTTTTAAATTAAATTTAAGTGAAAGCTTCTTAAATGAAGTAGAAAATTTTGTTCTACAAAGACTACCAGCTTACAAAGGAGTTCTACAGTGCCATGAAGTAATCTGGGCAAAAGGTAATGGGTTTTTATAAAAGATGATCTGCCTAAACTTACCTGTACCATCTGCCCACTAACATTGCAATGTATTCAGTTTTCAATGGGACGTTTTGTTTTGCCTGCGCCAGAACCTGACCAATGTATCCTTTTTTTAAAGAATTATTTAATAATTTTTTATTTATGTTTTTTGAAAACTTTTCTTAACATATTTAACAGCTTTGGATTTACCAGAGAATGTGAAATGGAAACTATGCGTTGAAGATATACCCCAGCTCTTCTGATGATGAATTACCTTTGGCCCAATCGAGTAAAAGAAGGAAAAAATCTAATTTATAAATATAAATAAGTAACAGGGAGCAGGTCATCTTTGAGGGAGTAAATATTTCTTGTTATGAAAACTTGTTTAGTTAGATGTTTGTTTTTTTTTAGTTAGGTGTTCGGTTTTTTCAGTTAGATATTCGTTTCTTTGTACTAAAATGTTAAATAAAAGCATTTTTTTAGTAAAAGTTTATTTAATATTCTTTAAGGTGGGTGTATTATCAACTCTGTGAATAAAATCTCAACTCTATGAAGTTCTAATATATTTTTTTTCTGATTTATTGAAAATAACACAAAAAAGTGTGTGACCAGCAGGATATTATTATTCTAGAAACCATGACCTTTCCCAAAAATATATTAAAGCACCTCTATTAGGGTATTTATTTTTTATATAAATAAATAAAGCAATTGATGAATGTTGAGAGAATCACCTATCTCCTACCGTTTAGGAGATCCCCATGGTGAGCATCGAATTTCAAACACCTTGTATCGTAAAAAAAACTTTTATACCTTTTTAACCAACAATAGTGTTCATTTATAGAATAAACAAATGTAAAATATACGCGCAAATAATGTTACTAAACATTCTAAACAATAAAATTGAATTGAAATTGCTGCCAAAAGTTCGCAATTGGGGCTTAACTTAAATGTTGGAAAAACAAAACAAAAAAAAAACAAATACTTGGGTTGCCTCCTCAATAAGAACTGTGACAACATGCAAGAAGTTCGTGCAAGAATTGAACAAGCCAGATCATCTTTTATCAAAATGAAATCAGTGTTGTGTAGTCGCGATCTTAATACCACTTTCCGAATTCGTGTGCTTCGGAGGCCATGTGCAAAAAGTTAGAGGCATTCGAGATGTGGTGTTATAGTAGAATACTAAGGATATCTTGGATGAACAGAGTAACTAATGTGATGGTTTTGCTTAGAGTAAATAAGGACTTTGAAGTTTTATTTATCATCAGGATCAAAAACGTGAATATTTTGCCCATATTTTGATAAATGACAAATATAAACTTTTAAAATTGATAATAAAAGGCAAAATTGAAGGCAGAAGAGGTCCGGGTCGTAGACGGATATCATGGCTTAAAAAATCTTAGACAATGGTATGGTTTTAGTAATACGACACTTTTCCGAAAATCAGTGAACAGAGTACAGATCACGCTGATGATAGCCAATGGTCGAAAGGAGCATGGCACTTGAAGAAGAAGAAGAAACACTAAAAGCTAACTTCTTTTTTAATTCAAGCGTGATTTAATAAGGCGTTGATAGAAACACCCTTCGATCTTATAAAATATTTCCTCTAGATATTTTATAAAATCAAGTAGGCGGTAGTGCGACGTCATGGTAAATCGAAATCTAAATCTAAAAGCGGCAAAATTAACCCCCAGAGGCTAAGCCGAATTCTAATTGTTAAACCGGTAACGAAAGGTTTTTATACAAAAATAATATGAACTTCTTGAGCCGGGGACTACAATACCACAAAATGTTTTCAAAATTATGCAAATAAAACGAACTTCTTGAACTGGAGACTACACTACCACAAAATTTCCTAACTATCATGATGCAAGTACAAGCATTTGGTTTCGATCAGGGGAAAACTGATGTCCGAACTATAGGGAGACAACCCGAGTATAAGTATATTAAAAGCTAAAAAAATATGAAAATAATTTTGAATCAAACGGGTTCTAAACTAAATTCGTCTAGGGAAAAAGGAAATGTCATAATTTTTCTCTTAGTTATTTTCTGTTAAAAATAAATTCTGCATTACCGAGTTCAGACAATCACAAATCTATATCGTTCCCTGCTCAAGAATTCAGGCCCAGGGGAAAACTGATGTCCGAACTATAGGGAGACAACCCGAGTATAAGTATATTATAAGTTAAGAAAATATTATTGAATCAAACGGGATCTAAACTAAATTCGTCTAGGGAAAAAGGAAAGGTCATAATTTTTCGTCTTAGTTATTTTCCATTAAAAATAAATTCTGCATTACCGAGTTCAAGATAATCATCAAAAAGCACATATCTGTGCTAAAAGGTTCCGAGATTCCATAAATTTTACATTCTCAACGCTGAAACTACATATTTTTGTAGCAAGTACCTTTACTAGATAAACGGTTTAATATAAATCATATTAAAACAAAGTAAGCTAGGTAAGATAGGTACCTCATAATTAGCCAAAACTAAAGTCGATAAATTACGCGTCTTTCAGCGGAACACACAATAAATTTCATTTCTGGGCAAAAATATGAAATTGTCTAGACACTCCCATAACTTGTAAATAGGTGAATATTATAGATAGTAAATTTATTTAATAAGTAAAAAATGTGGAATAATACTAGATAGCAATAAGTGATCTTAAAAAATTATGGTAAAGTATTATTACAATTATCTCCCTGCTTCGGTGAAAATTTGAATAATGGCCAAAGGAACTGTCAAAATGCGGGTTTTGTTTTGACTCGGCTGTTATAGTTTATTGCTTTCCCAACCATTAGCTTCACTAAATCAAGTGCATTCATGACAACAACTTTGATTTATTTGTCCTAATTTGCACTTCATTCACGCGATGTTTGGGAATGATCCTTAACTTTTGGAACCCAACTCAACTTAACTTGGTGGGTAAAAAACTTAAATTTTAATAAGACTTTGGAATCCTTAAAACATAATTTTACTGAAAAACAATAAGATAAGTGAGAGTTTAAAATTATTTACCTACTCGTGTGCGGTAAAGGGCATTTTACCGCACTAATTTGCGTGCGGAAAGTAATACTTTACCGCACTTAGTGCAGTAATGTGACTACGTTTGTTTAAGAAAATTAAAATACAGAAATTTATAATTCTTTTTTGGGAATTTTTGAAACTTGCAGGTAAAATCTTGTCCCTAACACATGCGTAAAGTGTCTTTACCGCCCTTGGCGGCTTGACCGAACGAAGCGAAGCGCGAACTGCCATCGCGTGCGGTAAAGTATCACTTTCCGCACTTGTCAGGTAAATAACTATAAAAACTCTTAATTTGCATTGCTAATACCTGGTTAAAAATGTTACCTATTTTACCTTTTACCAAATAATATGCTGATGAACCAAAAATTAAATTAATTTAAAACTCCGACTCGACCCAACCCAGCAACAAAGAAATTTTAGACTAATAGGATTTTTCTTTTTAGCAGCATACCTAATTATAAACAGCTTTATCCACATTCAGATTTCCAAAAATTATTCTGTTTTTGGTGTAAAATTAGTGGCGTCTTGGGCATGGGGTGTAAGGTCCCCAAACGATTATTTGTAACGTAGTTTAAGACTTTTTTTGCAAAATAATTAATCGAATTATTTTATTTTAATGAAGTTTTTTTTTATCGTTTTGATACAATTAAACAACGGTAAACCGCATTTACAATTATTTGAAAAATATTTTTTTATTTGCAGAATTTACTCATTATAAAACAGTTGCGGTACAGTGTCCGATTTTTAATCAGCTTTAATATGACATTTCTTAGAATAAATAAAACCAAGTTTTTAGAAAATTTGTTGCACATTTTGATTAAACTTCACAATCGTTTTTGTGTTTAAATGTCAAGCTGCCATACTAAAACTAGTCCCAGAATTTTTAAATAAACTAGGTAGGGCAGTAAAAACGTTTTTGTTGCATATCTTGCTAAACCATAAATTCCTACAGTCAAAATGGCCCCCCTTTACACTATTATTCACATTATTTCCTTTTCCTGTAAAAAAAAATCAATTTTGTTTAAAAAAAAAAAAAAAATTTTTAACTTAATTACCTTATATCCATAAAGAACTTTTAAATTAGACTAATTTAGGGTCACTTCTTAATCACTTTTTAAAAACTAACTGAAATTAATCAATCTGACCAACATAAACATGTTTATTTGGTCTCCCTACTTTTCCTTTTAAAGAATATGTAAAAGAAACCGAAAAAAACCTTAAATATTCTAAATCTATAATGAATACTATACTATAGCAATTTCAGGTTCAATACCATAAAATTTTACATTTTACAGGGTTCAGATGACCCAATTAATGAATTCACTATTTGATTAATAGGTGTGCAATACCGATTTAATTAGAATTTTAAATATTATTGAAATAATAAATTGGCAGTTTTATGATATTAAAACATTTAAAAAAAAATCATTTAATGTCTTTGCTTTTAGAAAACCTATTTATTTTTTGTAACTTATAAATATAAAATAAA
Organism: Oxystoma pomonae; assembly: GCA_963921995.1. NCBI lineage: Eukaryota > Metazoa > Arthropoda > Insecta > Coleoptera > Brentidae > Oxystoma > Oxystoma pomonae. Next base: position 68,937,743 of record OY998166.1, on the reverse strand, counting down.
ACACACCTAATAACAGGTATTTTAGGGACTTGCAGTAATCTTTTCCACAAAAGTGCAAGTGCAAGAGTTCATGCATTACTTTATAAAAATACGTATTTGTTATTTTATTTATTTAATAGGAACAAACGGGTGTTTTGGGTATAGTGGGTTGTATTGAATTATGTATTTTTGATTTTTGTACAGGTTTTCTACTCACCTGGTTAAACCTTAACTAAACCCTTAGTCTTTTTTTCAGGTCCCTTTCAAATGTACTTTTTTCAGAATGTCGTCTCTAAGTTCCTTTTTTTTTGTAAAGAAAGAAACTTTTTGAAATATTTTTCATATTTCGATGCAAAAACTGAGGGGGTTGGGTTGAGTCAGCTTTTTCGCAAGTTCAATAACGCAACGTACGTACAATTAGGAATCTGTCAGTCTCTAATGTTTTATTGGGGAACGGCAGATTTCTGAATCAATTTTGGAAAAATAATTATTATTAGTTGAAAAAACTGGACCAAAATGTGATGTTTTCTTGGGGGTTACCTGATGAGTTTTCCTTTCTCCTGCCAAAATTATTTATTTAATAACAGAAGCACTTGGCCCTTATTTCTGGGTAAAGCTTATAGAATATATTAAATGTTCTTTTTCATGAAATATGTTGGTAAAAAAAAATTGCATATTGCAATCACTTTACAGAGTAAAATTTTTGCGAAAGGACGAAAACAAAGCTTCTACAGAGGCTCTTACAATTGCAAAAAAAATCAGAGTAAGGTGACAAAAATTTATTTAAAAAAACCAGTTGGTTTTTATTTTTCTTCCTGGGTCTATTTTGTGTGAGCAGGTTTAAAACATAATATTCTTTCCTTCCAGTATTCTTTTGAAATAATAGTAGTTTTTACAACTATGGCTAAATTGTGCTTTTTACAAGCGTGGTTTTAAAGAAACGAGTTCTAAACATTATTGTTTCAATTCAAAAACTGGAAAAACTTACAAAAAATGGAATACAAAAACAAGTGACCATTTCTTATACTCAAAATCAAGGAAGGCTGTATTACACGCTACTACGGTGTTTTTATATTTCGCACATTATCATCACTACTACACATTTAATTTTTTAACATTTTGCAAAATTTGCACCCGTGAACAAAAAAACAAACCTTTTTTTTTCGCACCGGTAACAAAAATCGTGTTTTTTCTGAAGGTATGAAAAATATTTTATGCACTTTAGGAATTAAATAGGTACGTTCAATCCCCCTTTTTAGGGACTAAAGTGGGACTTTTAATCCCTAAGGGAAACAAACCTTTTTTTTCGCACCGGTAACCAAAATCGTGGTTTTTCTGAAGGTATAAATAATATTTTATGCACTTTAGGAATTAAATAGGTACTTCAATCCCCCTTTTTAGGGACTAAAGTGACACTTTTAATCCCTAAGGGATTAAAAGTAAATTTAATCTCTCAGCTTAGGGATTAGAAGTAAATTTAATCCCTCAGGGATTAAAAAAAAATAATCCCTGGAAAATGATAATGAAACTTATAGCAAGTCAAGCCAAACAGCACTTGCTCTTGGTCAAGATTTAATTCTTAGCACCTTTTCTTGTAGCGGACGAGCCATTTGGCGTAAAAATAACGTGATTTTAATCCCTTAGCGAATTGTAGCCCTCCCTACAAACTTTTCGCCGCGGGATTAAAAGTAGCACTTTAGTCCCTAGGTTTATAATAGTACATTACAAACCTAGGAAGTAAAGTGGTACATTTAATCCCGAGGCAAAAAGTTTATAGCCCGCCGAAGGGAGGGCTATAATTTGTCGAGGCATTAAGCATCACTTTACTCCTGAAGTTTATATACTATTTAATTCACTTTAGAGTAAGCAGAAAAGTAAAAAAAAAAATAACTATATTTTTTTATTTATTTTTCAAAAAATCGCACTCTGTAGACAAACCGCCACATATACCTTCGCTCTGTCTTTATGTCAAACGATACCATCCAGTATGCCGAAACGCAGAAACATATGCGTCGCTATGTCAATAAATTTTACTTTATTCTCTATACAGACCGCTTCAAGCTACTGCGAACATAGGGGGAATCAAGTCCAATTTACTCTCCGTGCCGAACGACCGAGGTGGATTCGAAGCACGCTGCAGTGTCATCTTTTGGAAATTCATTTTGTTTTTATTATTTTGTTTTATTTCTGCCTTGCTCGAGAAACAGATGGGTAAGTTCTTAATTGAAATAATACAGTTTTAAAACCAAAAATGGATGTCTACGAAGTTGCCGAAAAAGTGCAGATGGTCAAATGGTCAAATCGTCATAACCCAACACACGTTCGATATTGGTCGAGGGAAAATTTGCATTTGTATTTTGACGTAAGAACACAGTATCCCCAAAAACTAAATGTTTGGGGGGGGGGTATTATAGGGGAACACGTAATTGGGCCATTTTTTATTAACGGCAATTGCAATTTGAATGGTCCTAGATACTTGGATCTACTGCAGCAGCACATTATTCCAACTGCTAGGCAGTTGTTAGGTGTAAGATTTGGTGTAAGCTCCTAATGACTTCTATCTGTTTTTGAAGAAGCTTTTCAAATTATCACCCCTAACATGCTTGGAAACGTTAGAAGGGGTTTTTATAGCAGGCTCGGATATTGTCTAGCCGAGCAAGGAGGACTTTTCGAACATTTGCTTTAATTTTTTTTTGACTGGGAGAATCTTTTTGGTTTTTAGAATGTATTATTTTATTTTGAGAACTTGCTTTTATTTTGTTTCTCCTTATTATTTTCATTGTAACACGTCGTCACTGATAAATCTGAGCAGTTGACAATAAAACGCTCTTATTTATCAGTGACAAAAAATAAGAAAATTACGTTATAAAAATTTGCGTATTTATTGACCAAATTCCGGTGTCATTGACTACGCTCCACACAGCACCGTGGTTAGAGGCTTACTAAATACCAAAGGAAAGTCATGCAAGTGGTGATCGCAAGCCTGAGTATTGGTTGCTTCACTGATAGGCGTGCGGTGTCTCTGCATGTACGTACACTGGCAAATTAGACTTCTTCCGCCCTATGTTCGCAGTCGGTCTGTATACAGTCTGTATACAGACCGCTTCAAGCTACTGCGTACGTACATGCAGAGACACCGCACGCCTATCAGTGAAGCAACCAATACTCAGGCTTGCGATCACCACTTGCATGACTTTCCTTTGGTATTTAGTACGCCTCTAACCACGGTGCTGTGTGGAGCGTAGTCAATGAAACCGGAATTTGGTCAATAAAAACGTAATTTTCTTATTTTTTGTCACTGATAAATAAGAGCGTTTTATTGTCAACTGCTCAGATTTATCAGTGACGACATGTTACAATGAAAATAATAAGGAGAAACAAAATAAAAGCAAGTTCTCAAAATAAAATAATACATTCTAAAAACCAAAAAGATTCTCCCAGTCAAAAAAAAATTAAAGCAAATGTTCGAAAAGTCCTCCTTGCTCGGCTAGACAATATCCGAGCCTACTATAAAAACCCCTTCTAACGTTTCCAAGCATGTTAGGGGTGATAATTTGAAAAGCTTCTTCAAAACAGATAGAAGTCATTAGGAGCAAGATCGGGAGATCGAGCTGGCCATAAAATAGTACCCCGTATACTTATAACCCGATTAGGAAATACATTATCAAGATATTCCCTAACAAGGCCAACATTGTGAGCGGAACAACCATCTTGTTGAAACCATGTTTCACCAAATCTTACACCTAACAACTGCCTAGCAGTTGGAATAATGTGCTGCTGCAGTAGATCCAAGTATCTAGGACCATTCAAATTGCAATTGCCGTTAATAAAAAATGGCCCAATTACCTGTTTCCCTATAATACCCCCCCCCCCAAACATTTAGTTTTTGGGGATACTGTGTTCTTACGTCAAAATACAAATGCAAATTTTCCCTCGACCAATATCGAACGTGTGTTGGGTTATGACGATTTGACCATTTGACCATCTGCACTTTTTCGGCAACTTCGTAGACATCCATTTTTGGTTTTAAAAATGTATTATTTCAATTAAGTTACCCATCTGTTTCTCGAGCAAGGCAGAAATAAAACAAAATAATAAAAACAAAATGAATTTCCGAAAGATAACACTGCAGCGTGCTTCGAATCCACCTCGGTCGTACGGCACGGAGAGTAAATTGGACTTGATTCCCCCTATGTTCGCAGTAGCTTGAAGCGGTCTGTATAAGCCTTCATACAAGATATGTTTAAAAAAATAAGCACTTTCGTTTTTTTAAACATTTCTTAACAGCGATTTGGTAGGGGATTTAGTCCCAGTCCCTTTTTTTCGGAAAAGTGTCGGTTTTTTGCAGGTTAAACTCGTATCGTTAAAAATAATGGATGGTTTTAAGAAACAAAGTTAATGACAAAAAATTCAAATTTTGTGATTTCATTTGGATGGATTCAAGAGGGTAAAGTCTTCGCTGTCGCGCCCAAAAAGAGGTATAATTTAGGAAGTGTTCTTGGCTATGTTTGATAAAAATAGGCTAAGTAGTTCCAGAAATAATGATCTTTTTACACACAGATGTCAAGAAATTTAAGATTTGATGACATGACAATATAATCTGAACCGATTCAGATAAAATTTGGTGTGTAGATGTAGATTACGCACTAGTTTATCTCAGCTTAATCAGTCGAAAAAAAATCACTTCAGGGGCGGAGCAAAGGGGCAGTTTTCAGAAAAAATTGTTTAGTTCTCCAGAATTTATACATTTGAGGTTTATGTTGGAGGTTTTAAATTTTTACTTGTTAATATGTTGTTTTTTAAAGTGTGTTTAATACTACAATAGCAAAAAAAACGTTTTGACGATTAGGACTAAACTAGAGTTTCGAACTTCCATTGTCTTTATTTTTACTTTTTCCACAAAGTTTCGAATGTTTATGTATCTGCAATCGTCATCAGGTGAATACCGTATCAGTATTCACCTGATGGCGATTGCAGATACATAAGCATTCGAAACGTTGTAAAAAAATAATAATAAAGACAACGGAAGTTGGAAACTATAGTTTACTCTCAAGTTCAACATTGTTTACCACCTGCAGCTGCTGCAGTAGATCCAAGTATCTAGGACCATTCAAATTGCAATTGCCGTTAATAAAAAATGGCCCAATTACCTGTTTCCCTATAATACCCCCCCCCCAAACATTTAGTTTTTGGGTATACTGTGTTCTTACGTCAAAATACAAATGCAAATTTTCCCTCGACCAATATCGAACGTGTGTTGGGTTATGACGATTTGACCATTTGACCATCTGCACTTTTTCGGCAACTTCGTAGACATCCATTTTTGGTTTTAAAAATGTATTATTTCAATTAAGTTACCCATCTGTTTCTCGAGCAAGGCAGAAATAAAACAAAATAATAAAAACAAAATGAATTTCCGAAAGATAACACTGCAGCGTGCTTCGAATCCACCTCGGTCGTACGGCACGGAGAGTAAATTGGACTTGATTCCCCCTATGTTCGCAGTAGCTTGAAGCGGTCTGTATAAGCCTTCATACAAGATATGTTTAAAAAAATAAGCACTTTCGTTTTTTTAAACATTTCTTAACAGCGATTTGGTAGGGGATTTAGTCCCAGTCCCTTTTTTTCGGAAAAGTGTCGGTTTTTTGCAGGTTAAACTCGTATCGTTAAAAATAATGGATGGTTTTAAGAAACAAAGTTAATGACAAAAAATTCAAATTTTGTGATTTCATTTGGATGGATTCAAGAGGGTAAAGTCTTCGCTGTCGCGCCCAAAAAGAGGTATAATTTAGGAAGTGTTCTTGGCTATGTTTGATAAAAATAGGCTAAGTAGTTCCAGAAATAATGATCTTTTTACACACAGATGTCAAGAAATTTAAGATTTGATGACATGACAATATAATCTGAACCGATTCAGATAAAATTTGGTGTGTAGATGTAGATTACGCACTAGTTTATCTCAGCTTAATCAGACGAAAAAAAATCACTTCAGGGGCGGAGCAAAGGGGCAGTTTTCAGAAAAAATTGTTTAGTTCTCCAGAATTTATACATTTGAGGTTTATCATAAATTTTTACTTGTTAATATGTTGTTTTTTAAAGTGTGTTTAATACTACAATAGCAAAAAAAACGTTTTGACGATTAGGACTAAACTAGAGTTTCGAACTTCCATTGTCTTTATTTTTACTTTTTCCACAAAGTTTCGAATGTTTATGTATCTGCAATCGTCATCAGGTGAATACCGTATCAGTATTCACCTGATGGCGATTGCAGATACATAAGCATTCGAAACGTTGTAAAAAAATTAAAAATAAAGACAACGGAAGTTGGAAACTATAGTTTACTCTCAAGTTCAACATTGTTTACCACCTTCAAACAGCAGTAGGACTAAAGATCATCAACATAGCATTTTTTAATTTCCCGTTGTATGGTTTGTTTAATTGTTTGATAATTAAGATATTATTCCGCTTAATTTAATGGCGACTTTTTGTTCCCTTCTGTAGAGAAAATAAATACAATAGAATCAAAGAAAAACTATGGTTTTAACATTTTAATTGTTTAAAAACCAAAGAACAAAGTTACACAAATGGTACAAATTATAATAAATTCTGGTAGTGAATTCTTTAAGAAAAGTAAATTTTTATCAATACTTTCTACACAAAGTTCCAAAAAGTACTATAAAAAAAACCATAAAAAATACACAGTTGATAATTTTTAGAGACCATATATCACCAGATGTCAGAATAAAAGAAAACAACAAAAAAGAAAGTAAAGTAAGAAAAAAAGTCCTGGTGGCTAATTATTAACTATTTGGTCGGGATGATGATCTCTTTAGAACGAAAGGTCGGATTAAAATTTTACAGACACCATGGTAGAAGATTAGAAGATTGCCATAATTACTTTGGTTTAAAAAATTATAGGAAAAATCCCACGTGAGGGAGTCCATATTTTCAAGAAAAACACCTTACGTAATTGATGGACCTTCTTTTACATTATTTTCTTAAACTCCGCGTACTTATGTTATCCTATCAAGTAACAAGATATTTTAGAGTGTGTTTGGGTAACATTTTCTGATGTTTTTCGGTTTTGGTTTTTCTTCGTTAACAGACAGCTTTAGAGACGGGGCGCGGGGGGAGCGCGATTCGATTACATTACATATTTTTATCGAAGGTGTTCCGTAATCCGCCAGCGGTAAAAGCAGCATGCGTTTGATATTTTTCCCTGCGTCTTACAGCATACCTTATACCGCTTACCTTACGGAACGTTTTAGGTAAAATACTAACAAGTAAAGCCCTGTTCTCACTACCCAAGTAGAACAACGGTTGGCAAAACCTTTTGCCAGCCAAATTCTGCAGCCATATGGTTTTGGCTTTTGTCCATCACAACCTCTTTAGATGGTTTTGAGAACCTTTTCCTAACTATTTCCGCCTTACATTTTTCGGCTTTTAAGAGGTTTTAAAAACCATATGGCTTTTTCTGCTTTTTTAACTATGTGTCAAAGGATCAAAGGTTTGCCTATATAAGGTAATATTTTCCTGCGGGATTCACTGTACTGATAAATATTATTTTTTTAAAACAAAATAAACTTGCTTAAAAAATTTGCCGTTTTTGAAGTTTTTGGCAATGATTTGTTTAAGGTTATGTTTCAGATATCACAAAAATGTAACTTGAAAATACAAAAGTACTCAAGCTTGAACATATAATATATTTCGGCAACAGCCTACAAGCAGTCATGGCGTCTCAAGAAACTGACCTAACCCGACCCTAGCCGAATTTAGCCGAAAAGGAAAAACCAATTCGTTATTTATTTGCTTTTTATTGGTTCTAGAATCTTTCTTAAAGCAGAGATACAACTAAATGGCTGTATGGCAGTGGCGTAGTCAGGGGGGTTTTGGGGGTTAAACCCCCCCTCCCATGAGGTCCATCGCAATCTAAAATAAATTAATCATGATCAAGGGCCCCAGGGAGAGATATAGCTGACTCTTTACTCCAGTTTGTGACGTGTGATATCTTAAATTTAAAAAATTTTGCCTGCCGTGCTATAACGTCATTAATTGTTACAATTTTAGTCTAATTCCAAGAAATTTTTTTGACAACAAATCTATGTACACCACTGCAACCCACCCCTTCTTGGCATCTAACCCAATCTACTTTTTCAAAAATATTTTACAAAGAACATAGGAGATCAAAATTTTTCAATAATTTTTTGTTTGTTTTGTCAAAGTTTTTCGGCGCTATAGGAATATTAAATATTGTTACAATTTTGTTTAATTTACATTTAAAACGCGTAAAAAACAGCGCGCATTTGAGGGTTAATTTTCAAAAAATATGCAAATGAGACCAAATGAGACTTGCTTCTAAAAATAAGTATTTATGTTTCATATACACTAACTCAACACCTATTAAACCGCCCCTCTCCCCTCCCTTCATTTTAAGAGTTCAATCAATAGGCCCGTACTTATTGTTTAAAAATTTGCCATAGGTATAGGTAGTTGATTTTTATTAAATGATGAAACCCCCCCCCAGAGTCGATTTCTGGCTACGCCACTGTGTATGGTTTCTATTAAGCTTTCCTGGGAACCATTCGGATGTTAGAGGGTTTTCCCAACCTTTACTTTAAAAACCAAAAGGTACAATCTCTGCTACTTGGGTATGCATCACATTGCAGAGAGCTGTGGGGGTGTTCACTCTATGCATTTTTTTTAGAGGAATGTCATTTTTAGCCAACATGACAAGATCACTAGTAAAAAAAATCGAAATAGGACTAGATTTTCAAATGCTTTATTTACTTTTTTTCTTATGCTTGAACTTAATTTTTCATTTTAATTCATTTAATTTTGTCGGAAAATTCAAAAATAAAACTCATAACCTAACATTCATAGCTGACCACATAAAAAACGGTTGGCATTCGAAAGGTAACCAAAAAGTTCCCCAGTATGCAACATGTTTTATTTACGGGCATCTTGCAACGCGCTTCATTGTTCGACGGATTTCGTAATGTGAACAATGCAACTTTCTGAGAAGCATAAAAAAGTTGCATACCGAGAACAGGATTTAAGGCTACACACAACCTTTAAAGCACAATTCAGAAATTTTGAACAAATTTAGACCCGATTTTTTCACGAAATCACGGGACGATTATATTTTTGTACAACCTCATTCTGACTTTTATTTTTGTCTTTTTGGATCAACTGTCGGTGCTCTTTCTGCATCCATGGATACAAATTTAGGGATACCAAGGTACACCTTATTACAAATTCTGGAACTGTCATTGTCAGTGTCAAAAAAATGGTCCGCAGCAATTTAGAATGGAGTTTATATACATAATTAAATAAATTGTTGGGTTTTTCAGGCTTTTCAACTTCGGTCAGAACAGTTTTTCAAGAAAAAGAGGCGTATAAAAGAAAGAAAACAAATATATTGTTAAAACTATTATTATATTAACATTCCAGCACCCGTTGCAACTAAATCTTGGAAAAACTAAAAAAAAAATGTTAATTCGATGCTAAAATAGTGTATTTATTTTGTAACGATCGTTGGCCTAAATAACGAGCGCAACGAGCGATTTAAAAACGCGAGTAAAAAAAGCACAGTTTCGCGGAGAGTTGAAAACACTATTTCTTTAATACCTCCATCAAAAAATTCAAAAAACGGAAAAACATCAGTAGCGGCTTTAGAGGGGGGGCGCCTCCCCCCCTTAAAGATTTAGAATCGAAATATTCGATTACATATTTTTATCGAAGAAGGTGTGGCGGCTTATCCACATCTATTTTCTGTTGGGTCATAATTTATTTAACACTTTCTTTGTATTGCCTGGAACAAAAACGAAGATCTGATGACTTTTGAACAAATTTCTACGGTCACCAAAACACCTAGCCTCTTGGACTATAAGCACAATGCGGCAGCCGCCACGCGCCGGTTTCCTTTGCACTTTGAACTTTTAAACTATCTTGTTCTTTCCATAGAAAAAAAAATTGGGTTCGGTCTATCTGGCAGACCAGAATGTTATCTGCTGTACTGTGTTACGGAACTAATTATGACCTTGGCGCCCGACATAGAAATAGTTCAGTGAAACACAAACAGATGGAGCACCACACATGATAACCACAAAAATTAATACTCCAAAAGAATATTGATTTTTAAATAAAAAATCAATATTACTTTACAAATGTAATGTAATATTGATTTTTCTTGTCATAGCAAAAAGGACCACAATATGCCAAAAAAACAAAAAAAAAGTTTAAAAGATAAATCAAAAATTGATGTTTTTGTGAATTTTTTATACTTTTTTTGTCTTTGGGTGCACTAAACCTAAAAGACAAATGTGTACTTTTGACCCAAATTAAATGTTATGAAAAAAACATTTTGCCTTTTAATTTCATAGGTGGGGTCCTTTTACAAAACCCTTTATTGTATAGTTTCATTGAGAATTTAACTTATAAAAGGTTGGGTAAAAAGATAAGGACAGATGATAAATAAGTATGTGTAATTAGAAAAAAAATGGAAGTACATTTCCTAAATACAGGTTTAAAAACAAAACAAGGGTTCATTATATTTTTCACTGCCTTAATTAACTCATTATTGGAGTGCTGAATACAAGAATTCCTTTTTTTACAAAGTTTAACATTTGTTATCCCTCCAATGCTAAGGGAGTAAAGAGGAGGTGAAAAATATAATGAATCATCTGGTAAAATAAGTAAAAACATATAATATTACCTTATAGTAAAAATCGAGGTAAAAATTATTTAAAAAGAGGATAAATTACCTAGAAACAATTATTGTTAAAATTATTTCACAGATAATTGTGAGGATAATTGCCTTTAGTCATAATTTAGTACACAAAATTCAATATAAAGCCTCAAGAAATAAAACATAATTTTTACCAAATCTTTTTTGTTTAACTTTATGAAATGCTGATTTTTTTTTATTTATCGCAATAATCTCCTCTTTTTAGACTTAGAAAATCTTACAAATCTTATTAACTTGCTTACACCACCAGAACAAACACCTAATAATAAACTACTTTATTATTGTGGTCACTTTAGGGATTAAAAAATATAATAAAGTTTGTGTCTTGCCAAATAAAAAATTAAAGTATGTTCCTGGTTTTGTCAACTTTGTCAACTGTTTTTATACTGCAAGACATCAATAAGTTCATTGTCCACATCATTATCATGACTTATAATTAAGTTTACTCCTGCAAACTTCACAAACAGTTTTTTAATTTTTTACTTGGAAAAGCAAAAATCTTAGACAATAGCCTGTACGTATTACCAATTGATTTAAAAATACTGAGGGAGAGAATCTTTTCTTCTAAAGTAAGTCTTCTGGCTTTAGGTTTCTGCTGCTGTACTCTAATCTGGCACATAATAAGCATTTTCTGCGAGTGCTAATTTTCTCTGGAATGATTGCACATAACTGGTCATTTTATGCAATCGCTTACTACTATCAATAACTTTCCTATCATGCTTTGGGTGTGAGATTAGCCTGTCTGGGCACATTGACTTCATTAGGAATTAAAGAGCGCCTTCTTTTAACTGTAAAAATAAATAAAACAAACATTAGCTAATTAGTTAAAATTATAACATTTATAAACACATTAAATTTGTAAAAATGTATACAAATCAAACAAATTGAATGTTCTCAGGGTAACCACCAGTTGGGGTGTAATTTTTTTTTATAAATTTGTGACCAAATTTTTAAAATTTTATGATTTTATGACTGGTGGTCACCGTGCTTTCTCCACTGAATTTATTTTAAACCCGACATGTTTTGGAAGCTCAGGCTCCCATCATCAGGAAATCCTACCAAAGTTTTATTAAGGGAGACTAGGCCAAATTAATGGACCAGTCTTCCATATTGGAAAAAGAAAGAGAGGCTAAAACCCATTGTGAGAAAAACTTTAAAATTTAAAAAACAAAGTAAACATATAAATATGCAATACATTATAGTTATTTAATTATGCCATGGATAGACTTTGTGTGGTACCGTAGATAGAGGAGTATTTTCTATCTATGGTGGTACTAAGAAAATTAAGCCTGACTTCTGTTTAAGTCTCAGTTTAAGGTAGGTACTGTAAACACTTCTAAGTTGTGGGATAGTCAGGTTTTTTTTTAGGGAGTGTCTAAAGAGCCGGCAATTCAGCTGAATAGCTGTGAGGCTAAAGAGCCAGCAATAATTATTTAGTATGTGTTTTTCATATTTTCTTTTTGTTAAAATTTTTTTAAATTAAATTAACCCAACCTAACCTAAACAGACTCAAACCAACTTATTAAAAGACAAAACAACTCAAAAAACACACTTTAAACTAAATTAACCCAACCTTAACCTAATTAAACAAGCCAAAAAAAGATGTAGGGGTTGTGGTGTATTTTTTTGTTGTTGTTTTGGCTTTGAATAAGTTGGTTTGAGTCTGTTTAGGTTAGGTTGGGTTAATTTAGTTGGTTTGAGTCTGTTTAGGTTAGGTTAGGTTAATTTAATTTAAAGTGTGTTTTTTTGGCTTTTAATAAGTTGGTTTGAGTCTGTTTAGGTTAGGTTGGGTTAATTTATTTTAAAAAAATTTGAAAAACACATACTAAATAATTATTGCCGGCTCTTTAGCCTCACGTCCCTCTTTACAGAGTAAAACAAAACTTCTCAATACTTTTTGACCAGGGCTATAATATTTTTGTGAACAGTTTTGGTGTCTACTAAAATTTAAAAAAAACTTACCTGCCTTTCTTTCTGGGTTGCCCCATCATGGTGTCGTCTATAATATTTTATAAAACATAGCTTAAATTTGATATACGATTGTACTGCACCTCATACTACACTTTATTTTACTCATGGTACACTATAAAAGCCTGTATCTTGTAATAATTCCTTTCTTTAAAAAAAAAAAACAAAAATAACCTTAACAAACGCCTTTGTCGTTGTTGGCTAAAAATTAATAAATCCGCCTCTACGCGCTGGCGTCAGCTAAGGGAGAGATATGACAAATTTAGAATTTTTGTACTACTATCGCCATCTATTAAAAAAAAATTACTAGACCCCGAAATAATTATACCTAGGCTTTTCCATAAAAGAAAAAGGTCTACAAACTACAAGTAGTTTGTCTATGGTTCCTTCATATATCACGCTCTTTGTCAAAACAGAGAACATGCTCTATGAAAGAAAAAGAAGACAATCTTTTCAATATGTATTGAGTACGATGCGAAAACATACTATTTGATTGGTACACTTAGAATGACGTGTCGTTTTATTAATCCTGCAATATGAATAAGAAAGGGCCAAGTAAAGTAAATAATATTGTTTCTTTGGCGCCTTGCCACTACCAATTATTAAAAAGCTGTCCCAGTAAGTAACCTTTTGAAAACTGGTAATTGTTTAAATTTAAAAAAAAATTGGTCGTTTTGAATAATGATTTTTTTGTATAATCGAAATTCTTTTCAGTCAATAATTTTACATGATTTTGTCTTATATTTTGTTTTTTTTTTTAATAAATTTGGGTAAAAAAGAATCAATGGAAAAATGATTTTTTGCATCCGAGATCAAAGTAGTAGTTTTTTTACTACTAATAAGCGTGGTTTTGGAGAATTAGCATGATTTAAAAACGCAAGTAGAAAAAAAGCACAGTTTAGCCACAAGTCGTAAACATCAGTAATACCTTCACCAAAGAACACAAAAGCATTTACTTCACCACCGGCTACTCCGTTTTTGAATTTCGCTCCATATCCTTCATTCTGTTAGCCATTTAATTTTTTGGCATTATTTGTGTGCAAAAAAAGTAATAAAAACAATTATTTTGCACCCCTGAACAATAAAAAAATATTTCGCATCGGTAACCAAAAAAGGTTATTGCAGACAGTTAACAAAATCGTGTTTTTAAACGGTATAAAAAAATTATTATTTTGCTACTTACAGTAAATCTTGCACTACCTAGGCAATGACTGTGATTGTTCTTGAACTGAACACTTGAAACTATTTCTATAAGGATCAAGGCTTAACACTCAATACTTGCAATTTAATTATTATAATGCCCGGTACAGATTGATACATACAGCAACGTACTGAATGCTAAAAAGCGATTAGAACGTGCTTTGTTTATTATCTTTCGATGTAAACAAGTGGGGATATGGTTGTTGAAAAGTTTTTTTCGATTTTAGATAATATTGGTGTCTAGCATAAAGTGTTATCTCAAAAATTAAGAAAATCACAGCTTTGCGACTGGTTTATTATTCCTTGAAGCATAAAAAAATAAAGATAAAGATAATGTCCTACTTCAGTTCTATTTAGTACTAAATTGTAACTATTATTACTTGCTTGGTTGCATTGACAATATTTCTGGCCAGTGAAATTAGAACAATTATTATTTGACTAACCAGTGCGAAAAGTAATACTTTTTCGCACGCACCGTTTTCTTAAACGATGCACCAGCCGAGTTCGGACGAGCCGTAAGTTTGGAAAAGACGCTTTCCGGACACGTTAGGTACAAAATTTTTCCTACGAGCGTGCACGAAATTACAAATCGTATGTCGAAAATTAGTTTTTACGCATAATACGAGCTACTGAGCGTGCGGAAAAAAATACTTTTAGGCACACCAGCATTTCTTTTATATCGATTAACTAACCATTTAAATGTCTTAGTAGCATTCATTTAAGTAAGAATATTATAAGGCGAAAAAGTATAGCAAGCGTCGTTCGTCCAACTACCACCGTGTGCGGAAAAGTATCACTTTCCGCCCTTGCTAGGTAAATAACTGTTTCATGTATGAAAAGACTTCTGCACCGCGTGCGCAAGAAAACTTTTTCACACACAGAAAACTTTTTTGCGCCCGCCGCGCGCCGCAAAGAGGTTATTTTTATGGTTTTAGGGAGAACAAATTATAATAAAAAGTTTTATCTGTATTACATTTAGAGACAGCATTTTTTCAATAATACTAAGGCTTCACAAAGTGGTAATTGTACCATGCTCATTTTTAGACAGGAAAAATATTATTTTCAGCAGAAATTTAGATAATTTGCCATAAGAATAAATATACTTATATATTTTCTATACTGAATTTCAATCATCGATATACCAGCCTAGTACGTCAATGGTTTCAATTAATCTCTTTTTTTTTTTAATTCCATTGCACTTTTTACTCAATTTTTTGGTGACATTTTTAGTTCTCTCTCTAAGGGAAGTAATGTAATTTTCATGATCCTACACGAATTTTGAGGTTTCGATAGTGTTAAGCACGAATCCAGACATCGTCGCTCTGTCTGCCTGTCGGTCTGTCTGTCGCCTACTTTGTAGTCACTCTAACTCAAAAACCCCTGCACCAATTATAACAGAATTTTACATAGTGATTACTTTTGTTGACGCGCAGGCCCCTATTGGTTTTGAGCATTCCCTATAACACCCTTCGGAGCTACCCCCAAAAAACTTCATCCCTAAAAAAAAATGGTGCTATATATAAAATATATTGGAAAAGTCCGTCTACTCGAAAAAAATTCTGAATACACCCTGGAAAAGTGGATAAACCCCGTAAAGGTCTGGAATGTCTGGATACACCTAGGAAAAGTGCGGATACGCCCTGGAAAAGTCTGGAAACACCCAGGAAAAGTCAGGACACACACAAAAGTCTAGATACCTCGCTGGATAAACTATGGAAAAGTCTGGAAAAAACCCTAGAAAAGACTGGAAAGATCCTGGAACAGTCTGGAAAGACCTTGGAAAAGTCTGGATACACTCTGGAAAAGTCTGCAAATACACTGGAAAAGTCTGAAAACACTCTGGAAAAGTCTGGATACATTATGGAAAAGTCTGGAAAGACCCTGGAAAAATCTGGAAAGACGATAGAAAAGTCTGGAAAGACCCTGAAAATGTAAGGATACACTCTGGAAACATCTGGAAAGACCCTGGGAAAGTCTCGATACCCTCTGCGAAAGTCTGGGAAGACCATGGAAAAGTCTGGATACACTCTGCAAAAATCTGGAAAGACCCTGGAAAAGTCTCGATACACTCTGGAAAAGTCTGGAAAGACCCTGGAAAAATTCTGGAAAGATCCTAAAGAAGTCTGGATACACTCTGGAAAAGTCTGGAAAGACCCTGGAAAAGTCTGGCTACACTCTGGAAAAGTCTGGAAATACCCTGGATTAGTCTGGATACACTCTGGAAATACCCTGAAAAAGTCTGGCTACACTCTGGAAAATCCTGGATACACTCTGAAAATGTCCGAGTACACCATGGAAAAGTCTGCACTCAGCCCAACAGTGTAAATAAACCAACGAAAAGTCTGGATATACCCTGGAAAAGTCTGACCGACTGATCCATGTGTATACGAGTAGTGGTTTTTTTATATGTTCTTGAGCGAAGGAAGTTTTAGAGTAAATCTTTACTCGATTTATTTTTAATAACGGCGCAGACAAATGCACGCAAAAGTACGCAACCATTTACTCTAGCATTTAGTTACATATGTCTGCGAGTTTCTAAACTATTTAGCTGCGTCCATCTGCGTCTGACTGCTAGGTGTTAATGTTGTGCAGTAAAATCTTAGCATATTTAAAATTATCATCTAAAAAAATTAAATATCTCTGTGTTCATACATTATAACCCTCTTAATTAAAGGATTTAGTGGTGGAAAAGTTTTAAGACTGAGTGACAGTGAGTGCAATTAGATATACTGGGTGTTTCATTAGAAAGCAGATAATAAAGACTATTAGTTATTTTTCTTTAAACAATTTGACACAACCCTCAAATATGTTAATTTTGTTTACGAGGAGGACACTTTTTGACGTCTTTGGTTTAGCCATAGGGTGCACCCCTTTCGACGGTTCCAACTTACCCCTGATAGAAAGCATGGGTCATATGGCACCATTTTGGGAAGGTTTTTTAAAGGCCTTTACAGTGCTGATATTTTTTAGGAAATTAATCAATTTGTTTTTGACATGTTAAAATCACCATTGAGTTAATACAAAAATTGATATTTTTTCTACTTTAATCTTTTAAGCAGAAAACCATTTTAATTTTAATTAGGTGAAACTTGGATTGATATTTTTGATACTGTAATATTTTAAGCAGAAAACTATTTTAATTTAATTCATATAATATGAATTTTTTCTTTCTAGAAAACTGAAAATTTCAAATTTTAGATAATAATTATTGGGGACGTTACACGCAATCAAAAGAGTCTGTTTTTCATGGAATACTTCATATTTAAAAAGTTGTATCTTCTATATCTTGGGTGACTTTATAAAACCGTTGTTATATTATACCAATTTAAAAAATTTCAGTCAGTCAGTTGTTTTAACACTACATGGATTATTTTTTAGTTTTTTTAAAAAATATTCTTTTGTTGTTTTTAACATCGCCATCTTGAATTTTTCTGAAATGTCAATTTGGGAAGCCTTACCTGAAATCTGAGCATTTTTTGCAAAAAAGTACGAAAAATAATAAATAGTAACCTTAAAAAGTTTTATATTTTTTTATAAAACAGGGATAAATAAATACTTATCTTCATCTCCTTTTTAAATGACAACAAAATAACACCTCATCTTAGAATTTTGAACTGTAGGCGGCCAGGTAAGCAGTGAACCCCGCACACAAACACCAATAAATTTGGATCTCGGTCGAATTTAATAATATTCTGATATGTTGGTCGCGATTCTTCAAAACCCGTCAGAAAATCTCACCCTTACAAAAAAATCTGACGATTTTTAAACACAAGTTTACACTAACTGCTTTTTTGTCCGGACTTATTGCTGGCATTCCTTCATATTTAGTTTCTTAATAGTGTTCTAGTGAATAAAAAATATGTCAATTTTAATTTTTCTAGGTAGTTTTTGTGAAAAACCTCTTTTTTTATTTAAAAATGTATTTCATTAAGCTTATTTTGTGTGTAAACAAACCTTTAAAACTTTTAACATACAAAACCATAGATATCCATGCAATATGTCGCTGTCACTGTTCAGAAAAGTGACACACTTTTTGACTTCTATTGGTACGCGTAGTAGCAATTTAGCTCCGCCGTAAAAATAGTTCTGAAGAATATCTTTAAAATATAAAATTTACATAATGTTACTAAAAAAATGACGCAGATTCTCTTACAACGTTAGGATAAATGTTAAGGACGCTGTGTTTTTATTTTAAATGAGGCAAGAAGTAAAAATCGCCATTTTCCAGAATTCTGACGGGTGAGATTTTCTGTTGTTTCTGAAGAATCGCGACCGTTGTACTGCAAGTTAATATTAGAAAATGTGTAGGTTTAAATTAGTTCGTCAGTCTCAGATATTTGCACGTAAATTCGGGAAAAATGTCCAACAGGGCTATATTTCAATGGCAAAAACATATTTCTTAAATGAATTGAACCAAAATAGAAACGAAATTAAATTCTCCAGATAATGTAGTTTCACTCAGTAGGAACTTTTTATCCTTCAGTTGGACAGTTTTATACAGGGGCTAGTCAAAAATAACATTTTTAGCTATATCGACATGTATTTGTGGCGGAAAAAAATTTTGCGCACCTAAAACTTTTTATTTGAGTCATGCAAAGATGATTCGACTGAGTTTCGTTCATTTATCATCATTACTTCTTACTGTACGAATTTTTTAAGTTTAGGTGTATTCTCGCACCTTAAGCAAATTTACATAAGAACACTTAAACCCTTGTAAAAATAAGGTTTTCAAAAATATGCTAAATATTACTACCCTATCGGATAGTAGAGTCCTTGGATAAACTAGAGAAAATGTACACTGTAACAGTTAAGCTGTTATTTTAATACGGGGTCCATTCAAAAATAGTTTTTTAATATCATTTTTACAATTTTTTGTTGTTTTATACGGTGCTCTAAACCGGATCGGTCAATTTTTACTATCTTTGGCACATACTCGGCTAACAACAATCTACACAATCTGTAAAACTTTAGTCGACATTCTATGCGTATTTTTTAAAATATACAGTGTGTTCGAGAAGTCTGGAATCACCGATTTTTTGAGAAAACTACCCGTTTTTAAGAGAAAAGCTTAAACACGTTGATTTCTGTTTTAAAATATATACAGAATGTCCCATTTCTTTACATGGGACACAAGTCCCATTTGTTTATATGGGACAGAATGTATATCTTTCTATTTCTTGATTGGCCAGTCCTTTCTGATTTTAGAAATACCAAACACGTAACTATTATCTACAGTATGGATTGCGATAAAACTACCATAATCCATATGATAAGCACAACTGTTGGAAAGAGGGTAAAACGAATAAAATCAAGACGTCAGCCCTTTACTCAACATTGTTGTGGGTTATATATTTGATATTTTTAGAATCAAAAATAAAAATCCAGTTCAGAAGTGTGAAAATATACAGGGTTTGAAAAACTGTAAGCTTTTGTTACATCTCTTTTTTAGGGCATCTTGTATAAATGCTGATTAGTTTTTCAAAATAGTATTTTAGAATAAGAATAGAAATGTACAAGCTTTTTTGTTAAGAACGTGTAGTTTTCTCAAAAAAAATCGGTGATTCCAGACTTCTCGGACACACTGTATACTTTATTGGGTGAAACTGCATTATCTGTAGAATTTATTTTCGTCTCTATTTTGGTTTAATTCGTTTAAGAAATATGTTTTTTTGCCATTGTCTCAGACACTAATCATACAAACTGATTTAAACCAACACAGTTTTCTGATATTGACTTGCACTACAACATACCAGAATATTATTAAATTCGACCGAGATCCAAATTTATTGGTGTTTGTGTGCGGGGTTCTTTTATACAAACGGATCATATGACTTGCATTTGATGTGCTTTGGCTGTGAAGTGATCGATGTTATAACATAAAAACTTTTGTTAACACATAAATGTCCAATTTTAGTATTTCCATGTTAATATTAGAAATGTTTGCTCAAAAAAACATTGTGCTTCAAAATAAAAAAAAAATCTGTTTAAAAAAAAAATACCTAATTTTGGTTGGACCTGAATTACTGATTTCGTAACTACGACCTTAGTGCATTTCAACTTTTAACTTTTTCAACTTTTTTTAAACAAAATTGAGTGTAACTTTGAACTCTTGTTATTAAATTAACAAAATTTGACAACTTAATAAAGAAGGCCTAGTAGCATTTTTGTAGGAGAAAATATCAGCTGTATATAAACGCGTAGAAGCCATGCTTTAGTTATCTGCAGGCAGTTATTAAAATCATGTTTTTGATAAAGGTATAAAGAAAAATATTTTCTGAAAACCACTTGACTATGTGCGGTGTTAAGTATAGCATTGTATTCCTAAATAAAGAAAGTAGAAAAAAGATTCTATGTATATTTTTTATAAAAACATCAGTTAAAAAAATATTCGGGCTTAAAACGGAAAGTTTCAAGAAAAAAATTAAAAAAATTAAGTCTCTATTGTCACACTTTATCACAACCAAAACAAGTAAGACGTAGTATATGAGTTTTAAAAATGTTTATAAATAATCCCTAAATGATATAAATCGACTTTTGACCTTGAAAGTTTTTAATGTAATTATATCGTGTAGTTTCGAAAGGAATTTTGTCTTTTAAGTTTTATTTAGATTTTAATTTTTTAAATAAAAATTTTTTTAGACATGAATTTTGGACAGATCATATTTGAATCATGAATACACTTTTAAAGAACAAAGAAAAACAATACACATTTTTTTGTTGTATATTTATAAAGCAATACAAAGGCCAAAGTTTTTTATTGTTTTAATCTTCATGTACTTGGTGTTTAGCTGTATCTCCATAAAAATACTAACTTTTGTTTCTACATTTAATTAAAATATTCAGCTGTTTATCATTTATCTATGACCCAAATTTGAATTGAGTTGCATATCTTCAAGAGTTACAAAGAAATGAATTGAAATATACAAAAAAAAAATTACTGCAAAATCAAGTCAACTTGGGGAAATCAACGGTGGTTGTGATATCAGGGCATCTTGACTAGTAATAATTCACTAAAAATTTGGTTGCAAACATTTTTTATATAGATCAAAATCTGAAAACAAATGTTTTTGTACTAACTAAAGGCCTACTTTTTAGATACTGCTTAAAAAGACTTTCACAAAAAAATCTTAAAAACTAAAAAAAAATCTTTATACATACCCCTGACTCCATTCTTGAAAATTAAATAATATGCCTGGACCTCGGTCTGGGTAGTCTGGATAAGTTTGACTTTGAAGAAGAGCTACCGCCATTTTTACTTTGTATAGCCAAATTTCTCAGTACCTACGCTTATAAAGTATCTAATGAAACTGATAGCTTAGCAGCGATGTCTCAGCATTTAAATATTTTTTTTCTCAGAAAAGCACGTTTCTGTGCCACGCTCTTTTTTGAAAATACCATTAAAAAATTTTTTATGTTTAAAAAATTCGTATCGATTAATTCTGGATTTTACAATTGAAGATATTAGGTGATAAAGGACATATGTGACATTTAAGAATTTTCGCTTGCAAGGGTATTTTTGGCCCCACATCTTTCTATCCAAATACAGAAATTTTAGTCTCGTTTTAAAGACAAAGCTTAAATCTAACGTTCTCTAGTAATAATCTTTGAATTTTGACTTTTAGTTTCGTGATCGCCCCCCCCTCCTTTGCTCCAGAAAAAAGTAGACAACAAAGATGCTGATGGTAACCCTGAAATCTTTGGAGACAATACGAGAAATTTCAGAAAATTCCTTTAAAGACATTCTAGAATCCCTCCACAGTATTTTGGGACAGTTTGACCTTCAATTCATCACACCAAGAATAAACAAACGCGTGAGGTACTTACTGCCAAAACCATTGGAAATACAGAACAGTATTATAGAGTTTCTATTTATAAAAAAGTTTTAGATAAAATCATTTCGGACATAAAAAAGTATTTTTGATCTGAACATATTCATACCAAGTTTTATACAACGTGAAGCCATCAAGGCAAAATTAACTAAAGTAATTTCTAAATACTATAAATTGTTTGATTAATCCAAGACCCAAATTCTTTTATTGGGAGAAGTCAGTATTTGGAAACAATATTGGCAGAAATAGACAAAAGCTTAATTCAAAACATACCTTATAACGTTTTCGAGGCAATGAATAAGTGTGGCGATATTTTTCCGTTGATAAGAACATTCTTGTATGTTTTCCAGACTAAGTAATGCTTCGTCATAAAGAAGCTTCTTAGGCCTCAGAAGATTAAAAACATAAGTATTTAAAAACACTATGACGGAAATTCGTCTGACAGGCTTAGCGTTGCTGCATATCAACAGACATATTGAAATTGACATTGAGCGAGTCATTGACCGGTTTGCCTAAAAAAACCGGAAACTATTTTTTTTTAGATAGGCGTCTTATGTTTGAGATATGCAATATAAAAGGTAATGTTTCAACTTAAAAAGCTTTTTAGACCTCAAAAAAAGTATTAAGCTATTAGCAACGAGGATATAAATTATACGTAGTTACTTAAGCGCGGATTTCAGAGGGATGGGGCGTTAGTTAACCCCCCCTACCCTGGCTTTAATTTTTATATGAAAACATTTAGAAAATCAAAAGTAGGGCATACATTGCGGGTGCGATATTTACGGTATTTGTTTAATTTTGTGTTAGAAATGGCATTTGTAGTGCAATTTTCTTAAAAATTTTCGCCTGCTGCGCTTTGAAACCATTGATATATTTACAATTTTAAATAAAAAGATTCAGTGCAATTTTCTTAAAAATTTTCGTCTACGGGGCTATAATACCGTTGATATTAACGAATTTAGTTTAATTCGACCCAAAAATTAATTAAAAACTTTCTCAAAAATTTTCGGCGCATTCAAACATTTTCTAAAATAAAAAATGTGTGAAATAAACGACTTAAAATCTGAGTACCTCCCCCTCCTATATTTGAGACCAAATCCGCGCTTGTAGTTACTAGTTTTTTTTGCATATATTATTTATATTATTTTATATTATTCTTTTTTTTTAGAATCGAAACCGCCCCCCCCCTTTTCAAATCCTTAAAATGATACTAAAATGTTAAGTAAGACCGCGCTGGTATCATATGACCTGTAACTCGATATTTTTCATTGGAATATTTACCTTATCCATCATAAAAGCGAGTTGATTTTCACCTGATTAATAAGCAAAAATCGCCCGCTCAGAAGGGTAATTTCCCTAAGAACTGGCAATTTATTCTATCCAAACTGATAATCGCCCTTTAATAACAATCGGTAGGTATATTTGTTTGTTTGTTTGTAATGGTTTAATTGTCGCATATAAAAAATTAAAAATACAATTAATAATCTTATAGCTACCTAAAAGTGAAGAAAAATGTGACAAAACGCAGAGTTTACACTCTCTTATTAAGAAATAGGGACCAGTGTTCTTCCACTCAACGTTTTGTAAAATAAATTTAAAAAAAAATATAATCAAAACAAAATATAGACTATAGATAACACTCTTATAAACAAAATCCATTAATAATTATTATCTGTGTATTACTAAGTACCGTAAAAATAAAATTTGGAAATTCATTATGTAAGCTCTAACCCACACTTCTCCTGGAATTTCTTTTAAGGTGATTCTCTATTTGTTTTTTAAAGAGACGGGGAGTTATTATTTTATATTATTATGTGTTTATCTGGTATTTTATTATAAAGTACAGAAACGTAATAACTAAAAGCCCCACGATACGCCGTAGTTTTATATTTAGGGATACATGGCTTGCTTTTTTGTCTCGTCTTTAAGCTGTGAATCTCATGCCTAAATTTATTTTTTTTAATAAGTAAGATGGTTTCTTTGTTTTAATCACTTTATGAAAAAAGAAAGCGGTGAGCAGTATTCGCCTCTGCTCCATATTAAGCCAGCCCAATGATTTAAGCACCCCTGAAACATGGTCCCTTCTTTTAATGTAATAAATTTGTTGATCATCACAGTAATAGTGTGAATTGCAGTGCTTTAAACTTTTATGAAATTAAGAAGTGTAAATCGTAAGAAGTAAAGGACCCAATACTGAGTCTTGAGAAATGCCAGAAGAGTTAACTTTAAAACTAGACAGTCTATTTTTATCAAGTTTTACCGCTTTCATGCGACCACCCAAATAGCCACTTGACAGCTGTACCTCATCACTTGAAAATCCAATATAGTTTAGTAACGCATAGACAAACTAATTGCCAGACAGACCGAACCCAATTTTTTTTCTATGTAGTAACGCTAGTAAAAGTGAATGGTCCAGTCTGTCAAAAGCTTTTGAGTAGTCTAGCAGTACTAAAATGTTCTGATTATCATCAATTACCCTTTAAGATGTCATCTGTCACGATGGTCAAAGCAGTTGTATAGCTATATCCCTTTCTAAACTCGAACTAATACTCTGGTAAAAAATGTTCTACTAGCGTGTGGAAAATTCACTTTTCCGCACTGTTTTACGTGCGGAAAAGTTAACTTTATGGTACTTTTCCGCACTCAACCAAAAATAAAAAATAAATATATTGCTATATTTTTTAAAAAAAAATTTTGTGTTAGGTAAACATTTTAGTCACGATAAATAAAGAGTAACATTTTTCAAATTCCTTTTATTGGGTTAAATGAATATTTAAGTCAAGCGAGTAGAAAAAGGTGACTTTTCCGCACTTTATTACTGGCAGAACTCCGTTAACGCATCGTTCGGCCATCTGCATCGCGTGCAGAAAAGTGGCACTTTCCGCACTTGTTAGGTAAACTACTATAGCTTGATTTATATAATTGCGTATTTGCACTTCAAATATTTTTCCGACCAATTTGGATAGAGTACAGCACAAAATGCTAACTGCTCTAAGATCCTCATTGTCATTGTTTGTCATTGTCTATCTAGAAATAATATATATAAACAAAATATATCTCGGGATGGAAAAATAATCAGAAAATCTTTCCTCAGGTTTGTTGCATTAATTATTTCACTCCTTCATATTTCGACCAATCACAGCAACGTATTTTGACGTAAAGTAATGTTTTATAGTGGAAAAATTGACATCACGTTCGCGATTCTTTAAAAACCGTCATAAAATCTTGCCCTAATAAAAAACCTGACGATTACTAACTGCTGTTTTGTCAGGACTTATTTGCTAATATTCCTTAAAATTTAGTTTCTTTATATCACAAAGAAAATAATGTTCTTTGTGTTAATACTGTTCCAATAAATAAAAAATATGTCACTTTTAATTTTTGTAGGTTTTTGTGGAAAATCCTCTTTTGTTAAAGTGTCTGTTATTAAGCTTATTTTTATGTGTAAGCAAACCTTTAAAACTTTTATCATAGAAAACCATAGATAGCCGTAGAATATGTCGCTCTCACTGTTCAGAAAAGTGATACAAATTCTGTCTTTTTCGACACTTTTTGACGTTTATTGGTACGCGTAGTAGCAATTTAGCTCTGCCGTAAAACTGGTCCTGCATAATATATTTAAAATATTAACAGAAAAGATTTGGGGCGTAGAGGACAAAGTGTGAGGGACTAAATCGGAAAAAAGTTTTTTCTCGACCAGGATTTGAAACCGGAACCTTTAGAATACTAGTCTAATACTCTACCAACTGAGCTACCGAGGAACTGGGATTTTGACTGGCTATTGGTTGGCTATGGTTAGTAGTGCCGACATCTTTAAAGCCGCAGTAGGAAAATTTAATTATAATTTTCCAGCGATTACTTTTTTTTTCATCCCTGAGGCATTAAATTTACTTCTAATCCCTCAGTGATCATTAATCCCTGGACAATTATAATTAAATTTATCGCAAGTCAAGTCAAACAGCACTTGCTCTTGGCCAAGATTTCATTCTTAGCACCCTTTCTTGTAGTCGACGAACCATTTGGCGTAGAAATAACGTGATTTTAGCAAATTGTAGCCGTCCCTAAGGTCGGGCTACAAACCTTTCGCCGCGGGATTAAAAGTACCACTTTAGTCTGTAAGTTTATAATGTGTTATTTTAGCGTTCTCTTTTGAAACACAAAAACTCTATGTATTGTGGAACAATTTCCCCACGGCATACGGCATTGGCAGAATGAATAGTAAACATTTAAATAAAATTAGTTTTTTAAATATATTTAAGTTGTCTTATAGCATAACATGATAGATTTTCAACTATAAATGTAACAAGGAATTTAACAGATTTTGTAAATTTTATTCGGGTTGGAAGCGTTAATCTCGTAACTACTTTCTCCGTAAGCTTTTGAAGTTCTCCTTCTGAAGCAGTAATTATTAAAGTTGTATCATCACCAAAAATTATGCAGTGACCCAACAAGTTATATCGAACAAGGTCATTTATATTTAATAGAATCCCCATTATGCAGTTTACTTAGCAAAAAATCTATGTTGATAGTGTCAAATGCTCTACTTAAATAGAAAAATATATATCCTGTTTAGTATACAGGGTGTTCCCTAATGATATCAAAATATTTCAGGGGGTAATTACTAAGCCCATTTTAGGAAAAAAATTTCATATAAACATATGTCCTAAACAGCTTAACTTTCGAGCTACAGGGTGTTAAAATTTTCAAAAATATCATGTTTCTCATAAATATTTGAAATACTATTTTAGATAACTTTACAAAATTTGGTATACCTATACTGTACATCGAGGGGCATTTTTTGGTGAAAAACTTTTTTTTAATTTTTATCAGTGGCGTCCGGACCGGATTTGCATTTTGTATTTTTAAGAAAAAAAATGGTACGGCAATGGATCTTTTTCAAGGGGCTATTTTTTTTGATAGACCCTTAATTTTCACATAAAACTTACCTCTTGTGTTTTTCTCGTAGAATGCACCCTTCTTGAATAAAATAATTAAATGAAAAGTCATAAATTTCGAAGCAATACCTATAATAATTTTTAAAAAAAATCTAGTTGGCTTGGAAAAATTTTTTTTACAAACGAGAAAAACACAAGAGGTAAGTTTTATGCACAGCACTAATATTTAAGGTAAGCTAAGAAAAGGATCCATTGGCGTACCATTTTTTTCTTAAAAAATACAAAATGCAAATCCGGTACGGACGCCACTGATAAAAATTTTAAAAAAAGTTTTTTGCCAAAAAGGCCTCTCGATATACAATATAGGTATACCAAATTTTGTAAAGTTATCTAAAATAGTATTTCAGATATTTATAAAAAACACGATTTTTTTGAAAATTTTAACACCCTGTAGCTCGAAAGTTAACCTGCTTATGACATATGTTTATATGACATTTTTTTCTTAAAATGAGCTTAGTAATCACCCCCTGAAATATTTTGATATCATTAAGGAACACCCTGTATATAAGATTTCAAAATTCACAGGTTGCAATCTCTGTAGATCTTCCTTTTGAAAGTTTTCTTCAGATGTTACGGGATTAAGATTAAAGAAATGTGAGAAAAATTCAGAAGTTGTACAGACATTTGATTTTTCTTCACAATTTTTTTCAATTAAGTCTTGAGCCACCGTTGAAAAGTAATTTGTAAAAAACTCTACTTATAACTACAGATAAAAGTTTAATTTTTTTTGTTTGAACTAAATTATTTTCTTTATTTTTCAAAACTGTTTTACTGACTTTGATTTCGTAGCGTTTGATACAAAACGTTCTTAAAAAGTAAAAAGAAAAACCACTAATAACTATTTGACAAATTATTCGCTTATTGTCTCTAAATTAAAAATTTGTGAGATAGGTTGGTTATGCGCTAGTTTCATCAATTTACCTATTAAGCAAATAGTTTAAGAATAATTAAGTGCAATTTTCATATTTTTTTAATTGCAAATGGCAAGTTTTCATTAATAATTACATGTGACTTAGATTTACTTAAACAGTAATATGTAATTTAAAACCTAATTTTGATAAATTAAGTGATATTTAAATAATCTTTGATAACTTGATTTATTTATACCACCATAAGAGGGGATTATAAAGTAGGCATTATTATTAGAAAAAAATCGGTGATGCATGAATTAATGTATTATCAATGTTCGTTAGCACCCTTGCGAGTGCCAAACCTGCATGTAGGCCGCCCATCTGGACCCGTTGCATCCACTTACCTACTGTATCCAACTGAGATAATAATAATTAAGACATTACCTAGTAAGTTACGTACCCAGCAGATTTCGCATTATAATATAGGCCAGAAACTTTGGTAACATGTTAACCGCAGTTATAGCATATAGTTATTTACCTAACAAGGGCGGTAAATGCACTTTTTGCAAGAGCTAGGTAGAATATTTTACCTATGAGCATATAAAACTTCAAAAAATTATTTTAAAACTATAAAAATATATATTATGTAGATCAGCACTAATATTTAAGGTATCAGTTATGTAAAATTTTACTTTACAGCACGGCCTGCGGTAAAGTTACTGTACCGTACGCCGTGCGGTAAAGTAAAATTTTAGAAAATATTTATGATTTGGCAATATATTTAGGTAATAACATGCATTTACACTCTTATAAATATTATTCATTTTTAAACTGAGTGACCCGAAATTAATTGATTTTAAAAAATGGTTGCAGATACTCTATTAGATAAATGTCATAAATATTTTGAAAGGTATATTATTTCTTCGATAGAGGTGTTAAAATGGGTTATTTTTTAAATATTTTAATGTAATTTTTATGTAAAATAACTTCAAATAATAGGAAATTCTTATAACTATTCTACATTACAGCTAATATAAAAACTTCGATTTGATTAAGATTTTTAGATGAAATAACGTAAAAACTATATAGAAATTTTGATTTACATACAATTTACAAAAATGTAACAAAATCGTATAATTTTACTTTGCAACACGTGTGCGGTAAAGTAAAAATTTATCAAATTTTCAATTTAAATATAATTTTTATGTAAAATAAGGCCAATTAATATAAAATTCTACATAACAGCACGCCGTGCTGTAAAGTAAAATTATGCGATTTTGTTACATTTTTATAAATCGTATTTAAATTGAAAATTCTATATAGTTTTACTTTACCGCACGCCGTGATCATGAGAATTTAGTATTAATTATTTATAATATATAATATATATATGATTCTATATAGTTAAACTTTTGTAAAATTATTAGAATTTCGTATTATTTGGCGTTAATTTACATAAAAATGATATTTAAATTTAAATTTTTATATAGTTTTACTTTACCGCACGCCATGCGGTAATGTAAAATCATGCCAATTTATTATATATTATAATTTTTTTGAAATATTTATTAATTTTTTAAAAAGCTGTTTAAGAATTATAAGAGAAAATCGGTGTTGAGTGATGCAGGTGGGACAAAAAATCTGTCGTGTTAAGTAAAAACGCTTTATTTGGTTTTGGGATGTATTTCGTTATATTTAATATTGTTTCATCTTGAGTGCAAATTTGACCAAATTACGGTTTTTTTCTTAACAAGGCAGTTTGGCTATCTGGCTTTTAAAAAAGCAAGCGGCATGCGGTAGAGTTACCTTACGGCACCGCGCCTTGTAAAGTACTACTTTCTGCACGCAAATAAGCCCTGTAAAGTGCCATTTACGCTTGCAAGTTGGTAAAAGTATACGGGGGGTTTAGACGTCCTTCGTTAAATGTCAGTTAGAAAAAAACAAATAAAACAACTAAGTTAACCACAGATTTTTTTTTATTTCTTTAGTTTATACCGACCCTAAAATTGGTTTTTGAGTAACGTGCCTGCAAAACTAGCTCTATTTAGGCTTGCCAGTTCTTCTGAAAGATCTCCAGAAAATCTCACCCCCTCTATCTTTGTTGTTACGAGTTTAAAGGTCATTTTCAGGAGCCATACCGGTACGCTCGTCCGTTGCTAGACACTCTATTTACGTAGTAGGCATTTTTGCGAATATTTTAAGGCTATAGTTTCTCCACAGATTTGCAAAAGATAGATTTTAGAACCTCAGTTTAAAAAACACACGGATACTTGAGTACTAACAAAACAGGTCAGTAAAGCTCCATTTAGATGTTGGAAAGACTCTTGCTAGTCGTTGACGCTCCTATTTAAAATAGAATACGATTATTTCGTCTAGCGCCAGTAGCCGATTTTTAAATCTGCATGCTTTTAAGCTAACCTGTTGTCGGTATCAGCTAGCAGGAGTGTTTCCAATTCAATTATAAATGCACCTGTAAATGCAATCTTAAACATTACACCCAGTTACTTTAATACGTAGTTGGGTAGCGTTTTTTTAGAAGGTAATTCTGCAATAAATGTTTTTTTTATTTTAGTATTTTACTTGGTTTTTTAGCGGCGCAAAACGCGAAAAGTCAAAATAAGTCAAATTTTTGAGCCGGTGCTAAAAAATCTCTGGTGTTCCACTGTGGATAAACATAAATAAAGTCTCTGCGTTGCCATGGAAAACAAATTCAATGAAAATTTTGCAAAAAAAATCAGGTCGACATAGTTAAATTGATTTTCCGTAGTGTTTCCCCAGATCCCCAGATTGTAACTACGACCTTAAATACAAATTAAAAACATTCGGAGATGTAAACTTTTTGACTAATTGGGTCCCGCTGACTATAAATCTGCAATTACACTAGGCAACAAATTTTAATTTTTTTAAGGTCGCAGTTAAAAACAGACTTTTTCGATTGTTTGTGACTGAATTAGTGCCAAAATGTTTTTTGAAAAATTTTCTTAGGCGGTAAATAAAAAATACGACCACAATATTTTAGTGACACGAAATTTGAGAATTTTAGTATGACAATGTTTTTTACTAATAATTCGGGTTTTCATAAACTACCGTATCCAGGGTGGCCACTACAAAATTTTCAGAAGATTTTATGAAAATTTTATGACATTTTTTTAAAATATTTTCCTAACAATATTGCAACTAACGCGTGTGGTGCTCTTTTTCCAAATTTACGGCTTGCCCAAACTTCGTCGACGCATCGTTCAGGCAAACGCCGGTGCGTGCGGAAAAGAATCACTCCGCACTTGTTAGGTAAAGTACTATTACTTACAAGTGGGTACCTGTAATTGTGTGTTTTTGCTATCGCCAAAATGCACTTCTCAGTGACATTTTTAGAAAACCTATCCCCGGTTTAAAAATCTGGGGTTATTTTGATCTATAAACCCACCACTAAATAACTGACGAAAACTGCTTGGCACTCCATCAATTTATTATTGAAAAAACATTTAAAAAATAGCCGGTGCTCCATAACCCGACACTATCCGCGTATTTTGACATGAGAACTTCCGCCATATTGGAATCGATGCGCGCTTTCGAAACAGACCGCCAGTTCAACGCCAAAATTACATTTCTTGCATGATTTCGAAACGGGTTTGAAATCTTCGTACCCCAAAAAACTACTTAATTTACCAGATGTGATTAAAAACTTGACGTGTGGTAGTTGCCTAACTATCCCATGAGAAAATGTACATGTGGAATATCAAAACTTTGTTTTCACTAAACTTAAAATATTCAGGTTTTTGTGCAAATTTTATGAATTTTATGACAATTTCGAAATTTTAGGACATTTTGGGCATATTTTATGACAAAATTCAGATTTTATGAATTTATAAGATTTTATGACACCTGCATATCTATATATATTTATAAGAACTACTATACTTAATGATAATAGCTACTATACCTACTAATGCTAAATAATTTCTTAAGATTTAGTTTATATTATAAGTGACTCTGCTTGTTTAAGTTTTTTGGTATTTTTGAATAGTTTCCGTTACGGAAAACAGGATTTAATGCTTTCATAATTAATTGATGTTATAAATGTTTTATACATTTTTTTTATTTTGACAGATTGACGTTTTTTGATCGGCAGTTAAAAGGTTAAATATTTTTGGTGCCATATAGGTTATACACGTCTGAGTTAATCTTTTATGTTTCTTTGGTATCTCAGCGATATTTTGCGTTACCTGTCGGGTTCTATATTGGTTGGAGTTTATGATGTGTATAGTGTTAGGATACTTTTGTACTTAATAATAACAGTCTTAATCTAAGTACTGGGAAGTCTTGAAAAAGTTGATCTGTTGAATACAATTGATTTTTTTGCAAAATTAGTTTTATACATCTTTTTTGGAGTACCTACTTCTACATTGTCGTAACTACTTCCCCAGATAAGTATCCCATACTGAAGTATTGATTCAAAGATTGCATGATATATCGTTTTAAGGTTTGAGATATTTAGGATGTTACGAAGTTTCTTGAACATAAAATTAATTTTTCTAAGTTTTGAAGCTAGTTTGTCAGCGTGCTCTTTAAAATTGAGTCGACTGTCCAATGTTAAGCCCAAATACTTAGTATACTTACTACTACCTCAATATTTTCAGAGCAATGACAATCTTGTTCGTTATTACACTCGTGTATAATCAGGCTTTTAAAAGTAAGGTTTGTCCTTTCGTTAATAAAAAAGGATAGACATTTAGTTTTATTTGTAGAATGGTTTAACGATCCTATTTTTAATTTTTTTTGAAGGTCTAGGTTTATGGGTTGAGAGATCTTGTTAATGAAACGTCCTTTTTTTCAAATGCCAACAAAAATAATGCCTCTTTACCCAAAGATGACGTCTATTGGCAATAAAATCGACAGATGGAACGGCCGTCTTGAATAGCCCTGATACGAAACGTTGGCATTTCAAAAAATGGACGTTTCATTAAAACCTAGACGTTCAAAAAAAATTTAGTTTTATCTCAATTTAAGCTAAGGATATTTAGGATAAGCTAGTTTTTTACCCACTTAAGAGCTCGTTCGCCTTTATTTTTTACTTCTTCCCAAGATGATCTTTTTATGAACAATCCTCTATCATCAGCAAATGCTACCGAAAGCAAATCCTGGTCATGGTCCAGAAGGTCATTTATGTAAAGTAGAAAAAATATCGGTCCAAGTACTGTGCCCTGAGTTACAACACACTTTACGACATATTCAGAGCTTACTGCTTTACCTACTGTGACCGTTTGTGTTCGATTTGTAAGGTAGTTTTTTATTAATTTAAACATGACCCCTCTGAAACCCAAACAATGAAGTTTTCTTAACAGTAGGGTATGATCTACTGTATCCAATGCCTTTTTAAGGTCTAGAAAAACTCCGTGCCAAGGACTAGAATCATCCAAATTTTTGAAAATATTTTTGGTGACTAAGGCCAAAGCATCTTCCGTGCTCAAGTTATCCCGAAAACCAAATTGTAATTTATTTAAAATGTTATTTTTTTTTTAGATAACTCATTACACGCTTCTTTAGCAGTTTTTCGTATATTTTGGAAAGAACAGATAAAATGGATATTGGCTGTCCAATATTAAATGTAATTTACTTATAGCTAATTAAAAATCACTTCTTATGTTTTTTTTGAGTTTCTCTTATACACAGCCTCTGGTTACTCTCGACAAGCGTCCAACAGTAATCTGCTAACATCATACATCCCATATTTTCATATGATTGTAGAAGTTTGTTTACATTCTCTGGATAATTTTGTGCTCTTTTATTTCCTAAGAATTTGTTGACCACCATTCTAAAGGCTTCCCATGGCTCTTTTTCTTTTCCCTCAAGCACAGTGTCTAATTCCGAATCCACGAGAAGATTTTTTATTTGCGGTCCCACAAAAATTCCCTCTTTAATCTTGGCTTCACTTATTCTGGGTAATTTTTATTTTATGCGATTGAAGGCAGGAAGGTATGATGTAAACGAGACCTCGGAAAAAATCAAGCAGGTCAACATCTATAAGACTGAGCTATTTTCATTGCCGACCTTTTTTTTGGTGTTGACTAGTGTTATTTTTTAAGAACCACAATGTGCCTGCAAAGCTAGTTAGCTCAATTCATATTTATATTTACCCAAAAAAAAACATTTTTTCCTATTTTTAAATTCAATTCGGGGAATTGTATGTTGCTCCAATCGATTTTTTAGCTGTAAGCAACACTTTTTACATGGAGGAAAGTGATGATTGGTGTAAACGTTATTTTTGTAAAGTTTATGAAGTGGGAAACACTTAATTTAAATTGACTTTTTAAAAATATTATTGTTTATACCCATGCAACAGAAAACCAAAATAACTGAATTCTACGCGTTTTGTGAAAAATATATGATTATTTATTCAAAAAACGTCATAATTTAAAAAAATACTTTCATGCTTTTTCATATTTAAAAGAAAAATGTTTCATCCTCAAGTGTTTTGGTTCCTGCAAAGCTTACCTGAATCCATAGTATTCCAGAGTGGCCAATACACTGGAAATCATGTTGAATTAAATAGTTTTCTCTTCGTTCAACAGGAAAAATTGAAACCAAACTAAAAGTAAACAAAATATTAGTTATTAATCTATACATATAATAAACTGAACGGATTTTGATGCTTTTAGGGCTTTATTTCATCAAAATCGGTTCACGGGGACAAAGGTTATGATCATTTAAAGCAAGAAAAACCAGAAGAAAAACCGGCTCAAATTGCAGGCAAAGCTGAGCCTTCAGCTACAGTTTAAATATAATTACAAAACTTGTAGAGTAGCGTCCTTCTATAAACTTGCAAATTGGACATATTTTTATATTTTCTCACGAAATGCCTTGTGAAAACAATTTTTTCTATTAAATTATAAGTATATAATCACGTTTTAT
Source organism: Oxystoma pomonae (assembly GCA_963921995.1). NCBI lineage: Eukaryota > Metazoa > Arthropoda > Insecta > Coleoptera > Brentidae > Oxystoma > Oxystoma pomonae. Next base: position 68,903,305 of record OY998166.1, on the reverse strand, counting down.
TATTAGCCATCCGCAATAGTATGGAGGCTATTGAGATCGGCAAAAAAAACTTTACATTAATACAAAATTTTGTGATGATGTCTGTCTGGGACACGAAAACTCCAAGAGATAAACTGATTAGTTTTAGATGGGGGATGGGGCTGGGAAAAAGTGTAGGAAGGAGATTGAACTTTCAAAAGGAATCCTGACTCACAAATTGTAGTAGCTATACCGACATACGGTTTTCACATTAAGATGGATAATAATAGGTTTTGAAAAAAATAAAAATATACTTGTTCAAATTCTAACTTACGTAGCAGCGAGCGAAACATGGGTTTCACAATAAAATGGAGAGGTACAATTTTAACAACATCTGTAATAACGTTAAAGTTCGTCAGGTCCTTAGTTTTTGAGATATTAAAAATAATAATAATATGTACGTAACTTGCGAGTCAGAACAGATAATTAGCATGCAAGTGTTTTTCGAGGTGGTTTATTGAGATCGGCAAAAGGAGGGCTTTAGGTGCCTTCCGTCAACTTTAGGATGAAGGCTATTGGGTTTTTTTATTTTCACTAAAAATGAGTTATTTGGGCCAAAAAAGACCTAAATACAAAATGGTGTCTGTCTGTCTGTCAAATCAATCAGCAGAGCTGATTAATTTTTTATGGGTGTGAGGGAGGAGGGGGTATTACATTGTAACCTAGCAGATATCGACACGCGGTTTTCGCATTAAGATAGATATAATTGCATTTTCAACCTGCTGGCGTCATTTTTTTTTATATCGTACAGAGTGTGTTATTTAAAAAATTTAATGTTTGTATAATGGTATTCCGTAAGTGATGGAGAAGAAGAGGGAGGTTAAAACTTAGTTCCTTTCAGACTAATAACTAAATAATTTTTTAACCTGAGTACTTGCCCATCCATAAATAGGTTGGAGTTTGTTTGGAATATTATAGTATTATACTGTATCAGTATCAATTTCTATTCAGAAAATTAAAAATTAAATCACTAGACTGGAAAATATTCCTTGTTCCACAACATATTAAAAAAAATCTTTGTAAAAGACACTTTTAAAAAGCTAGCGCAAGTCTTTTAGAAATTCCAGCCACAGCTCCTACGTCGAATTGTCTGGAAACCTAATAAGTTACTTTTCGGTCTAGTAATGTTAATTAACATTAAGTTAATTATATATTTGTTTGTAATTACACAAAATATATGTTCAATATGCGTGTGCCAAAAATGTTGAAATCGACAGGAACTCCATTTCCCAGTTGTAAAAATGTAATCACTATTTTCTTGTTTGCCATCAATTTAACTTTAGGGAGCGATTAACCTCTGTTGTTCGACTTTTTTTACCATGCAACTGCAATATTTGTTGAGAAATATTTGGTGCAATTGGAAAACCAAAATCTGAAACAGTGATAGTTTTTACAACTAGTGGCTAAAAAGTTGCTTTTTTACGAGCGTTGGCGAGGGATTTAAAAAATAAGGTAAAAAAACAATGGAGCCGCGAGCCACTATTTTTTTATACCTTCAAAAAATCCAAACAACGGGTACAGGGTGATTCATCATATTTTTCACCCTCCCCCCTTAAGTCCCTTATTATGAAAGCTGGAAAAAAGGTTTATGTACATACAGAAGTTGCATAATTTTGTGTTAACTTTCAAATGACGTCCTTAAAAATTAGAAGCTGATGTTATCGCATCTTTTTTTATTTTAAATAGAACACTGTATATTTTTTCAATTCATAATGGCCTTTTTTTCCTGATTCCAAAAATGTATAATATGTTGAATTTATCTTGCATGGTTCTCTAGTAAATGGAAAATTACTTTTCCATAAGAGTAATGAGTGAACGAAGAACCACTTAATCTACCTATGTTTTTTTTTCAACAGACCGGGAGCCCAATTCTTGAATCACTCGACTTTCAGTCGTATACGAATCACATTTTAGCAAAAAATTGTCGAAGAAACAGTAAATTTTTACTAATTCAGATACCAAATATGCCCACAAATTCTAACTCGTATGCACAATGCACCATATTTAATTAAAATAGGTCCAAAATTTAAATATTGCATTTTTGACGGGAAAAAATAGGACGGTTTTGACGCTTAGATATCGTTTTCGCTTGAATTTTCATCGAGTGGGTAGAAGCAATCAATGCAAATCCGAGCGAATATGACATACGAACGTCAAAACTTGATAAACAAGTGGATAAGAGAAAATTTACCCTTTTTTATCAATTTTTTGCTAAAATCCCGGTCGTATTTTCAGCCGGGAAAATTTCTCTTTAAAGGAATTTCTCAAAAAGGACCTTTTTTTTTATTTTACCAGATCCAGACAAATGATTGTAGTTTCGGTCCATTTTCAGTCAATTAGGCAATGACTTGTGTTCAGTCAACTTGACATGGTTTTAAATTTTGCTATTTCTGACAGTTTTATTTACCAAAATAAACTTATCATTAATGGTAATTTAAGGCTTAAAATATGGTAGCATAATTTAAGGGGTAACGTTTTTATTTAAGCAATTTTTACTATGTTTTTCACATTTTTATGCTATGATTTTGCACACAAAGCTTTCTTTCCAAACTTTCGATTTCTACAATAAAACATTCACATGTTTCAAGTTTTCACGATTTTTTAAGCGTTCAAAAAAATTACTGTCAAAAATAGTAGTTTTCACAACTAGTAGCTAAAATAGTGCTTTTTTACAAACGTTGGTTTAAAAAACGAGCACAGCGAGGTATTTAAAAACTCGAGTAAAAAAAGCACAGTTTATCCGCAAATTGTTAACACTATTTTTTTGAATACCTTTATCAAAAATCCAAGAAAAACAGGAGAATACTTTTAAAAATCTCTTAACGAAGAGCACTTCACACACACCATCTTTACACTATAAATCAAGTCGGCTGGTAAATGAAATAATAACGGTTTCCATAGCAATGCGCCTTTTTACTCGGCGATGTTCATTGTTGTGACATTTTAATCTTTGATAGTTTGATATTTTAACGATGTTTTTAAATTATTTTTTCGTAAATACTTAGTGAAAACTGTCGGAAATGGCTTAATTTTTAGGCAAGAATAATTAGATTTTTTCAATATTACTATTTTCCGCTATTTTTCTTTAATTTTGGGTAAAAAACGGACAGAAATATTTTTTTGCATCCGTGATCAAATAAAAAGTTTTTTTGCATAGGTAACCAAAAAAGCCATGCTTTAGTTATCTGCAGACAGTTACTAAAATCATGTTTTTGATGAAGGTATAAAAAAAAAACATTTTTCCTCTGATAAAATGAAAAATATGTAAGGTTGTTGAAGAGAGACAGCAGGCTATAAAAAAGTATTTTAGACAAAGATGGACATAATTTAAGGCAATTGTTTAATAAAAATTTCTGTTTTGTCATCTGTCTGTCATTTTTAGTGTTGTCGTGTATATGATTTTTATTTTTCCATTTTTATCCAAAAAACAGCAAAAATGGTAATTATTCAGAGCGTAAAGTGTGTAAGACATAAGGTGGTATTAATTTCTTTTAATCAAAGTTCTTTCCACTATTTAAATTTACCAAAAAACGTGTCCTACTAAAAGTGTTTAGAACATCTAAAAATAATTTAGCAGATATTTGAATAAATTATTTTTAAGTTCATCATGACGCTGCCATGAACAACGAGTCAAAATTTTAAAAAAATTTAGAAAGAGCTTTACGCGTGCATTTGATTTGTTGTCAAAAAAATCTAAAGAGCAATACCAACGTTATTTTAATGGTTTTAGGTAAGTTTAGTTGTCCATAATTTTTAATGTCGTTATGTCTTCAGTTTAAAAAAAATCCGTACGGTACACGAACAAACAATTTACTTTAGGGGTCTCCATAGATTTGTGAATTTCCTGTGTCGCCCTGTAAAATTGACGTTTCCGGTCTAGTAACGTAAATTACTATTACTTGTATGATTATATTTTAAAAATTATTCTATTTAAAATAAAGAAGTTAATATCAAAATTTGAAAGTTGCAATAACAAACAAACGGATTGAGCAGTCGGATCTAACTTCTTGTTAGCATTTTACTAAAAATATCAAGGAAGTTTAATGACCATTGAGTTCCATAAGGAGTATACAAGTCAATGTTAATGATTGTCCTTTTTTCCTTTAAATTCCTTTTTTTTATTTTTTTTACTGGAACTTTCCATCCATTTATAGGATCAATGGCCAGTGTTAGCCGAGTTTTTGCAAAGTTAAAGACAACACAAAATATCCATGCACCTAGCCGGGATTCGAACCCCACTGCGCTACGGAGGCCGGCTTTTGCTGTAAATTTTAGCAAATATTAATCTCATGTATTCAGATGTCGGTGCTTTTTCCTTTTCCTTTTCCGTATCTTTTTCCTTAAGCCTTTAGGAATGACCTTGAAAGTTAACCAATATTTAACGGAAAAATCGTGTTGCACAAAATATTTGGTAATGTTTTTTAACCTAAAAATTGATTCTTTTTTTTTTGAATATTTCAAGCAGTGAATTTGAGGAAAGAGTTTCGACATTTGTGGGACCTGAAAAGCATCTCACATTTTGTAAACAAAACGCCAAAATCGAGAGTGCGCCTGTCATTAGTGTCAACATTATTGACTATAGTCAAAGAAAAGGAATTTTAGCATGAACCAGCTTTTTACTTAAGGAAAAAGAAAAGGTTAAACTTAAAGGAAAAGCTACGGAAAAGGAATTTAATCATGAATCTTTTACCGATGCAAACAAAATGTTCCCATCCATTTTTACCCAAATCTGTAGAAAAATAGCGCAAAATGGAAATATTACGAAAATCAAATCATTCTTCCTCAAGTTTTTTGAAATTATGGATAAAAAAATCCTTTTGAAATGGTAAAGCCATGATGACCCTTAAAATAATTTAACTAAATACCTGTTAAATGATTTTTAGATGTGCCTAAACGCACTTATAGTAAATTCAAAGAATGTAAAGGCCTTTAATTGAAAGAAATTAATATACCACACTTTATACTTTGAAAAATTACGATTTTTACTGTTTTTGTATAAAAATAGGTAAATAAAAATCATATGCACGACACCACTCAAGATGACAGACAGATGACATAACAAAAATTTTAGAAAACGATTGCCTTAAATTATTTTCATCTTTCTCTAAAATACTTTTTTATAGTCTGCTGTCTCTCTTCAACAACCTTAAATATTTTTGCACTTTACTAAATTATCTCTCCATCTACCTCTAAAATTCTGCCCTCTCTCTTTCTAAATATTTTTCATTTTAACAGAGAAAAAATGTTTTTAGGCAGTACTTTTTTTGAACGTCTAAAAAACAGTGAAAACTTTGAATGTTTTATTCCAGAAATCGAAAGCTTGGAAAGAAATCTTTAAAATGTGAGCAATATCATGAAATAAAAATGTGCAAAACATAGTAAAAATTTCTTAATCAAAAACGTTACCCCTTAAATTATGCTAAAATATTTTAAGTCTTAAATTATCAGCATGGCTTTACCATATATCCAACAAAAATAATAAACTGTCAGATTCAATTTCTGACAGCCAACAATGTTAGGTCATCGCCTAAAAAGAGACCATTGTTTTTGTAGGTATTTTTCTGTATTTTTAGGATTTTTTGATAAAGGTATAATTTTTTTTTATTTTCAACTATGCTTTTTTTACTTGCTTTTTTAAGTCACTCGCTGCGCTCGTTTTTAAACCAACGCTTGTGAAAAAACACTAGTTTAGCTGCTAGGTATAAAGACTACTACTTTTACATTGGTGGCCAAAAAAGTAAATAAAAACTATTCTTAAAATATTTCTTATACTTCTTGTCCAAGATTTTAAGGCCAAAACCAAAAAAAATGCAGAACATATAGGTTAAAGTTAACTTATTACTTTTCTCTTTTTAATTTACTATTTTGATACCTCTACCGTTATAATTTTGTTAAAAAAGGTTATTTGCCACCTTAATCCGAAAATTGCCGCTCATTAAAATAGTTTAATTCAAAAATGACAGTTTATTAAAACGAGTGACTTACCTGCAATATTTAATAACAAGTACTGTTTCGCACGTTGGCACACTAATAAGTATGTATTTAGCCGACTTGCATAAACTCTGCACACTTTTGCAAAAGACAAAAAAAAAATGAGTATGAAGTAACCACCATCCAAGTGGGTTTTGATAAGAATAAAATATAGCGCGGCATTTCGGTTAAACCTAAGGAGCTTCCACCATCAATGCTTAATGCATTTTAGGTCTTGTATAGACCGTGGTCTCACTGTTGGTTGACTTATGAACACCCGTTTGGATTTTTCTTTACTAAAAACGTAGACGAGTAACTCTACTAATTTACTATAAATGCAAATGTGTGTGTGCTTGTCCTTCAATCACGCAAAAACAGCTGAACCGATTTGGATAAAATTTCTTGGAATACTATCGTATGTGTAACTCCACGAGTTCTACCGCTAACTGGTTTTGGAACCAGTCCATCAACCAGTCGGGTTTTTTACTACGACAAATCTGCCCAGCAAACACGGTTCCCTCGGGCCTTCATCGGTCCGATGTCGATTGCCGAATTTGTCGTCATCGGCACGACGTCGATTTACGACATCGGACCAGAAGTATTTTTTGTCCGCTTTGCGATGTAGGCCCAATGTATGTTTGCCGGTGCAGCGTTAGACTGTCGCCCGTCGTCGGACCAATGGTAAATTTTACTTTTTGCTGACATCGGCATACCGTCGCCGTACGATTAAAATCCGATATGGTTTAACCACATGGTACCGATCATCCACCCATAACTGCTTAATTTGGTCGGTCTAACGTAGACAAGCTGGTCTCGGTCCGACATCGGTAAACTATTCAAGTCCGACATTGGTTTCCTAAAGCGGTCCAACGTCGGCGATTGACGGAGGTCCGTCGGTGGTAGCTTAAAGCGGCCCGACATTGGCAAACTACAAAGTTTCGATAATGCGGGTGTTTAATGAGTCGGGCTGGTTTAAGTGGCAGAAGAGGTGATTCTTGTAGAGCAGTACCACCATCTTGTCAAGTCCGCATTCTAGTTTTGAAATATCTTTGCTCATTATATATGTTATATGAGTAAACAATGCGTAGGTGTAAGTGTTATTATTCTAAGTTCCTTATCTTAATGTAATTTGATACTTTTGTTATTCACTATTGTTTTAATGTAATTTGATATATTTGTTTTTAACAAGAGATCTTCTAGAAGGAAATGTGTAAGCACTTTTAGTCACGTTTAACTTTTATTTGACTTTGTTCTAGAATTAAGCGTCAGCACTAATTTAATATAAATAAGATTTGTTGTAAACAACAATAAGAAATTCAGAGGCATTCAATAGCTAGTCTTTGTAGTGTTAAGTACCATTGTAAACGGTTCCAAAATAAAGTATAGTTTTTTAAAAAGTTCTTTATTAGATTTCGAATCTAAAAAGTGGCGCAGTCGGTAGGATTTCTTCGACGTACTACAGCTCGAGGCCCAGTGTACAAAAAAGCTATTCGTAGTTCACCGTCCGCGGTAGTGCACCCAAGAGACTTGTCAGTACGGTACACGTTAGTGTTTTACAAGAAGAACTTACTTGCTTCTTAAAAACAGGTTTAGTGGTTTTTGCCTTAAAATCAGCACAATTACAGGTTTAGTGGTTTAAGCCTTAAAACCAGCATAAAAACAGGTTTAGTAGTTTTAGCCTTAAAACTAGCAATAAAAAAGAACCGAAAAATAAAAAAAGCTATAGAAGAAAAGTTATAGAAGAAAAGTTACAGAAGAAAAGTTATAGAAGAAAGAAGATTCATCTGGTCAAATCCGATCCAGCTTTGAAGAGGAACTGAATCCAGCCGCTTAATTTCAAAAGCGATTTCAGAGAACTTCCGAACTTCCTTTGCTTCAGGATTTCAGAGAACTTCCGAACTTCCTTTGCTTCAGGATATGAAGATTTTAATACTGTAAGTTAGTTTTAAATATTTATTGTTTTGCCCGAATTTCTTCACTAGTCAGAAATTTTTAAATTTTAAGTTTTAGTTTTAAGAAAATTTTTGAAAAAAAGTAAATAATGGCGGAAGAACAAGAAGTTGAACCTTATAAACTTTCTGAAATATTTTCATTAATTCCAGAATATGATGGAGATGCTATTAATCTCAACACATTTTGTAATGCATGCGACTTGGCAGAAGCCATGTGTGTTCAAAATCAAAAACAATTTTTGCTTGTTAAAATCAAAAATCAGTTAAAGGGTAAAGCTTCTCAGCTTATTAATTCTAGAGATATAAGTTCTTGGGCAGAAGTTTCACAACTTCTAAATACGCATTTTGGCGATCAAAGAGACCTTACTGCTTTAATTCAGGATCTCCAGAGGTTACATCAGTTACCATCTGAGAATCCACTAACTTTTATTTCGCGTTTACAAGTTCACTGTGCGAAAATGAATTCAGCAATCAATAGGCAAACCCTTACAAGAGATCAAAAATTTGCTCAGGGTAAACTTATTGAGACTATGGCTTTAAATACTTTATTAACCGGATTAGACTCAAAAATTGGGCATATAGTTCGTGCTAACAATCCGAAAGACATGATTGAAGCTATTTCTTTTATTAAACGTGAGCTTCAACTTTTTTATTTCGAAAATCAAAAATTCTCTAAATCACAAAATTCAATTCAAAAACTCAAAATACAACCAAAAATATGTACATTTTGTAAAAAACAAGGTCACTTAATAAATGAGTGTAGAATTAGACAAGTGTCGCAATCGAGACCACAAAATTTTTATAACTCAAACAATTTTCAAAATAGGAATCAAAATCCTCAACCATATACATCCTATCAAAATCAGAATTTTCAAAATACAAGACCAAATAATTTTCAACAAAGATCAAATGTAATACAGCGTCCACAACAAAATAATGGCAACTTTAGACCAAATCAAAACTATAAAAATAGGCCAAGTGTAATACAGCCTAATCCTACATACAAACCAATGCATTTTATTAATTCAGAAAAATTTGAAAATTTTGAAAATAATAAAAATTTTGAAAATAATGAAAATTTTGCAAATGAAATTTTCTTTAGTGAAAATTTTGAGAATTATAATTTCACAGATCAAAATTTTGAAAATGTCAATTACGAAAATGAAAATTTTGGAAATGACTTTGAAATAAGTAATTTTGAAAATTATTCTCAAGATTCTGTAAATTTTCAGATATCAGCCTCGGAAACAGATCAAAATTTAATAAGTCAGATTTCAGAAATAACTTTAGAGGACGATCACAATCCCTTCATCCAAACTCAAGATCAATTCATGTAAATTTTGAAATTTTTACCTGTTCAGAAGAATTGTACTATATTACCGATGTTTCAAAACAATTTAAATTATTAGTAGATACAGGTGCAAGTAAATCTGTTTTTAAACCTAAAACATGTGAAAAATATAAAATTAGATTTCCAGAAAATGTTACTATTAGGGGTATCACTAACGTACCCATCAATATAACAGAATCAGCATTAATTCCTTTTAATATTAAAGACCCACATAAAGTTTTAGTTTATAATTTGGATATACAGTTTGACGGTTTACTAGGTTCAGACTTTTTAAAACATTATGATTGTGTTATTGATTACAAAAATAATCAATTGATTATAAATTTTAAAACAGTACCACTTTATCGGAGTAATTCGGAAAATGATCCAATGCAGTCAGAACAACAATCAGCTGACATAAAACCTATTAATAATACGATAAAAATTGAAGGTCGTACAGAAAGAGCTTTTAAATTTAGAACGGATAAATTAAAAAACACTGAAGCTATTTTATTAGCACAACAGATAGACAAGTGTTACATCCCTAATTGCTTGGTAAAAATAAATAATAATGGGGAATTTTGCACAACGGTTATAAATGCGCGACCAGTTACAAAAATAATTAATTTTGAAAAATTTGAATTTGAACCGATTATTGATCCTTCTTCTTCAGAAGTCTGTTTTAATTTAACGGAAAGACATCCAGCAAATCGTGAGAATGATATTATGGAACAATTACGTTTGACACATTTAAACGAAGAGGAAAAAGAAATGATTATGTCGTTATGTCTTGACTTTTCAGATATATTTTATTTAGAGGGGGATAATTTAACATTTACCAGTGAAATTAAACATTCGATTACTACTAAAGAAAGTAAACCAATTTTTACAAAATCATATAGATATCCGCAAATCCATAAACAAGAAGTAAAAAATCAAATTTCAAAAATGTTAGATCAAGGTATCATACAACCATCTGTTTCGCCCTGGTCCAGCCCAGTGTGGGTGGTCCCAAAAAAATTAGACGCCTCAGGAAAACAAAAATGGCGTGTTGTCATTGACTATAGGAAACTTAACGAAGTGACAGTAGATGACAAATATCCTCTACCCAACATATCAGACTTGTTAGATCAACTTGGTAATTGTGAATATTTTACTACGTTAGACTTAGCGTCAGGTTTTCATCAGATTGAGGTAGATCCAAAAGATATACAAAAAACTGCTTTTTCAGTTGAGAATGGACATTATGAGTATATTAGAATGCCATTCGGACTCAAAAATGCTCCTTCAACATTTCAAAGGGTAATGGACAATATTTTAGTGGGAATTCAAAATGAAAGATGTCTTGTTTATATGGACGATATAATAGTCTATTCAGCTACAATACACGAACATATAAAAAGATTATCAGAAGTATTTTCAAGATTAAGAAAAGCAAATTTAAAGATAAAAACTGATAAATGTGAGTTTTTAAGGAAAGAGGTAGCTTATTTAGGACACGTTATCACTGATAAGGGTGTAAAACCAAACCCTGATAAGATATCTGCTTTAAAAAATTATCCAGAACCAAAAACTCAAAGAGACATAAAAGCTTTTCTTGGATTAGCAGGATATTATAGACGATTCATAAAAGATTTTGCAAAAATTTCAAAACCCTTAATTAAACTATTACAAAAAGATATACCTTTTATTTTTGATCAAACTTGCAAGAATGCATTTGAATTATTAAAAAATGCTTTAACAACAAGTCCAATTTTAACATATCGAAATTTCAAGGAACCTTTTATTTTAACAACTGATGCTAGCGGTTATGCTATTGGCTCAGTTTTATCACAAGGAACTATTGGCAAAGACTTACCCATTGCGTATGCATCCAGGACATTAAATCCTGCAGAACAAAAATATTCAACCATAGAGCGTGAACTTTTGGCTATAATATGGTCAGTTAAACATTTTCGACCCTATTTGTATGGACGAAAATTTTATTTAGTAACAGACCATCGTCCTTTAATTTGGCTAAGTTCTATTAAAGATCCTGGTAGTCGTTTGGCTAGATGGAGACTTAAACTAGAAGAATATGAATTTGAGTTTATTTACAAATCAGGAAAAATTAACAAAAACGCTGATGCTCTATCCAGAATTAAAATCGATGAAAAAATAAATACAATACATTATTCGGTAAATTTTCAAAATCAAATTAACCAAGAAAATATTAAAATTTTAGAAGAAAATTTATTTGATGCTCCTTTGCACTTTGCTTTGGCTCATTGTGTATCAAAAGATTTAAAAATGGGTAAAGGCATAGCTTTAGAGTTTAAACAAAAATATGGACATGTTGAATATCTTAAAAGTCAGAATAAACAAGTTGGTGAAATTATAAATTTGAAAATCAAAGACAGAAATATTTTTTATTTAATCACTAAAGAAAAGTATAATTTAAAACCCACTTATGATAATGTCTATAAATGTTTAGAAAAATTAAAACAAAATTGCTTCGAGAATCAAATTAAATACGTAGCAATGCCAAAAATAGCTTGTGGATTAGATTCATTAAATTGGGATATAATTTTATCAATGATTAAATCAATTTTCCAATCAACAGATATTCAAATCAATATCTATATTTTGATGGATAAACGAACGGCAATTATTAATGCTTTATCGGAACAGGAAGGTTCATCAAAACGAAAACTTATCCCTTATGTCACCGCAGACACTTGAAAACGAATTTAATAGATTCCAAAATTTATATCAAACAATATCATTGATTGATTATTCCAAAATCAGATATACAAATGAACAATTATTAAATAAAGATCACAAAAATATCATAACAATTTTTCAACAAGATAATATGAAAGATTTACATTATCAAATTATAGAAGATTTTTTCGAGGAAAGTCCAAAGTTTGACATTAAAAGAATCAATATTTTACCTTCAAAATCTATTAGGAAAAGAAATTATTATATTATTCCATTGCCAAATTTTCAAGAAGATGCAATTTCAATACTTTTTGGAATTCTTTGTAGATGTCAAAATGATATCGATCCTTCAAAAACATATTATGTTGAGACAAGAGTTGACTTACCAATATTAGAGATGATATGCTTTATTTTTGCAGAAAAAGATTTAAATTTGGTAGTTTGTGAAAATATTGTCACAGAACCTAGTGATGATCAGAAACAAATAATAATTGATCAATATCACTCAGGAAAGAGAAATTTTCATCGAGGAATCAATGAAACTATACGGAGAATCAAAGAAAAATATAATTGGAAAAACTTAAGTAAAGAGGTTAAAACATTTATAAAAGAATGTGAGATATGTCAAAAGAACAAAATTTTAAGGAAAAATTTAGATAACCCACTCGTAATTACAGAAACCCCAAAAACACCATTTGAAAGAATTAATTTAGACATTTTGGAAATTCCACAAAAAAATTTGGTTTTGACTATAAGGGATGAATTAACAAAATTCATACAAGCTTATCCTCTTAGTGATAAAACCTCAAAAAATATAGTGAATACTTTATTACTATTTTTCCAGCATTACGGTACACCTTTAAGGATTCATACTGATAGGGGCAAAGAATTTAATAACCAGTTATTAAAAGATTTGTGTAAGATGTACGATATAAAGTTAACTTTTTCAAGTACAGGTCATCCACAATCCAATGGAAGTTTAGAACGATTCCACGCAACTCTTTTGGAAATGATAAGAGTGTGTACTACAGAAAATCCTAACGAACACCCTCATCAACTTCTCCCATATACGGTTATATGTTATAATAACTCAACATGTAAAACTCATGGTTTCACACCTTATGAATTAATATTTGGACATACGTCATCGCGACCCGCTGAAGTTCTTTATAATGAGCAAGAGTTAATCTCAAAATATGTTCGCGATTTAAATGCAAAAATCAAACACTTTTATGAAATAGCACGAAACAGAACAATTCTTTCTAAACAAAAAGTGGACCATATTAGTATATAAAAATCTAGAGGCTTTGCAAAACGCTTTTATTAATAATAATCATATCTTAGATAACTTAGAGCTTATGCTTTCGCAAAAAACAGGAACTATGAAAAATGTACACTTTGATATTAGATCTCATGTAACTTTGTTAAAACAAATTTCAAAAGATATTGGTAATAAATTTGATGAAATCGATTCTGATACTACAACTAAACAAGTAATTAGACCTAAAAGAGGACTATTTGATGCTGTAGGTACGGTTTGGAAATATATCACGGGAAATTTAGACGCTGCTGACGGTCAATATTTTAATGAATGTATCAATAAAATTGAAAAAGACGATAAAGAATTGGAAATATTAATGAAAAAACAAATAAGCGTGACTACATCCGTTATTAAACAATTTAATTCTACACTGAGAAAACTTCAAATCGACGAAGAAACTTTCAATTCAAATATTAAAGAAATTGAAAAATCAATTTATATGATTCAGGATGAAATTGAACTTGTTGATCTTAAATTTTATTTAATCAATATTTGTGAACAACTACTCGAATCCTATACTTACCTTCAGTCACAGGTTGAAGACATTTTAAATTCAATAACTTTTGCAAGATTAAATATTATTCATGCTTCAATAATTCTTCCCAATGATTTATTGGATGCTCTAGAATCAATAAGTAAAAATCTGGATAAGAACAATTTGCCTTTAACTCCGCGAAAATCTCAAATCTCAACCTACCTTAACATAATTGTTTTACATGCTTTTATAATCGATAAAAAATTAGTTTTTGTTTTGGAAGTACCTTTAACCGAATCAGAAATCTATACAGTTTATAGAATGTATCCAATACCTATTTATGATAATAGAACTATGCTACATCATATTCTACCTGTTGGAAACAAATACATTGCTAAAGACGATGATAACGAAATTTATATCTCATTATCTGATATCAATAAATGTAAAGAATTAACGAACCGTCTTTATCTTTGTAAAAATTTGTATCCTTTACCAATAGATTCAAATGCTATTTGTGAAGCACAACTGTTAAAACCACAAAAGATTCTTACTTTACCAAAAACATGTGAAATGGTTTTGATTTTGGCCAAAGATTACAATATTCAATTATTAGAAAATAATGCTTGGCTAATAAGTGTAACCGATCAATTACCAATAACTATAAAATGTGAGGGTATAGATCCAAAATCGAAAATTGTTAATAAAAATACTGTTTTAACTTTAACCTCAAGATGTTCCGGTTTTGTTGGAACATCAAAAATTCAAGCAACCAGTTTAAAAACTGTTTTTTATAATTATAACTATTCCAATACTGTACAAATTCCTTTTAATTGTTGTGATAAATATCCAGATAATGTTAATAATTTTCCGAAATTAAAACCTTTAAAAATCAATAAATTAAATTTGGAAGATTTGGAAATTGTCAAACACAAATTGGATCAATACTCAATAGAATTAGATGATTTAATCAAGGAACCAACAGTTCAAAAATATTATTCTTGGTTTATCTATTTTACATTATCTTTAATTATAATCATAATTAGTGCATATTTGTATTGTAAATGCAGAAAGCGAAAAAGGATGTTACAAATAGGTATAGAAAATAGCAATAATGACGACAGGCCTTATAAACCAAATGTTTCAGTTTTTGGGAAAAGATTTTCAAACATTTTACCAAAGCGAAGACCTTCTATTAGATTAGGTGAAGATATTGAAGAAGAATTTGAATTAAACACTAACAGTTCTTTACGGAAAAATATAGTGTAAAAATTATTTTCTTTTCAAAATTTTGTTTTCTTTGAAAACAAAAATGTACTTTCAAAAGTTACTGCAATGAGTAGCACTAACTTTTTAAATAAGGGGGGAGCTGTTATATGAGTAAACAATGCGTAGGTGTAAGTGTTATTATTCTAAGTTCCTTATCTTAATGTAATTTGATACTTTTGTTATTCACTATTGTTTTAATGTAATTTGATATATTTGTTTTTAACAAGAGATCTTCTAGAAGGAAATGTGTAAGCACTTTTAGTCACGTTTAACTTTTATTTGACTTTGTTCTAGAATTAAGCGTCAGCACTAATTTAATATAAATAAGATTTGTTGTAAACAACAATAAGAAATTCAGAGGCATTCAATAGCTAGTCTTTGTAGTGTTAAGTACCATTGTAAACGGTTCCAAAATAAAGTATAGTTTTTTAAAAAGTTCTTTATTAGATTTCGAATCTAAAATATATATAATATTATCTTCCACTGTACTGGGAACATAGTGACATGAGCGCCATCTCTACATACTAAGAAGAAACTATTAAGCATGCATTAAATTTTAAGGTGACGTAATCGGACCATCGTCGGTTGCCGATTCTCGACTAATCAAACCAAGTTCCAATCGGACCATCGTCGGCTCTAAAGCAGATAAAGTGATCGTCGGCATAAAGTCGACTATAGTATGTCGATTCTCGACCGATTAAAGAAAGTTCCAATCGGACCATCATCGGCCCTAAAGCAGATAAGGTGTGCGTTGGCATAATGTCGTCTATAGTAAATCGGGCCATCGTCAGTTTCCGATTCTCATCCGATTAAACAAAGATTCGATCGGATCGTCGTCGACCCTAAAGCAGATAAAGTAGGCGTCTGCATAAAGTCGACTATAGTAAATCGGGCCATCGTCAGTTGCCGATTCTCGACCGATTAAAGAAAGTTCCTATCGGACCATCATCGGCCGTAACGCAGATAAGGTTTGCGTTGGCATAATGTCGACTAGTAAATCTGGCCATGGTCAGTTGCCAATTCTCGTCCTATTAAACAAAGTTCCAATCGGACCGTCGTCGGCCCTAAAGTGTAAAGTAAAAATCGCAATCTGACCAACATCGGGTCAGAGTGTAGTCGCCGATGCGGACATACTGCCGACGTTGTCGACATTGGCCCGATTCAATGCCGACGATTTGTGTTTGCTGGGTGTTGTTATCCAGTTTGGGTACCGGCGTAGATAATGAAAAATAAACTACATAAAATACACCGGGGTACCATAAGGATACATGGTGCGACTTGAAGAATAGAACGCACGACACGTGTTTCGCCCTGATTAAGGACTCATCATTGCGCCATAAGCCAATATAGACGAAGAACTATAGACACTGGAAATTTATTCCTTACTTAGTTACTTTTTATCTGACATTTCGCTCAATGACAGCTGTCAATATTTTTGCGTATTGGGGGCAACGCCGCAGGTCTACCGCCCGTCTAAAATATTTTGTAAACTATACAAAGGAAAATTAAAATTTCATTTTATATTGAACAGCCGATATTTCTTTCTAAATCTATAACTGACTTTCCTATTTCGTGAAAAATTTTACTTATCTGAAAAAAGAAGTGGGTTCTATAAACTATTTTCTTTTCACCGGCTTCGGTGGCCGAGTCAGTCAGCCGACTCACACGATCAAATTTTCTTGAGTGCCGGTGAGTCGTGGGTTCAAACCTCGCGCAGTCCTAAAAACACTTGCTATAGTGTTCAGCCTTGGATCAAGCCTTGGATAAACCTTAATAGGCTAAAAAAAACAGGGAAGAGTATAAAAGATAACTTGCTCCTAACCGTCCATTACCGCCGGTAACCAGGCCAGATGGGACAGATATCCCGTGGAGACGGCACTAGTTACACACCCCAGTCGGTAGACTACTGAAGGATAAAAAACCAGATAAAAAATTACCTGAGAGTGGCTTGAATGTAGTTGATGATCCGTCCGGGACTCAAAAAAGTGACAGTAAACAAAGAGGAACAACAAAAACAACTTTCTTTTCCCAACGAAAACTTAAAATAATTTTAATTCTAGCATTTTTTGATTTTCTATTTCTTAACCAAATTTTTTGAGTGTTACATTGAAATACTTGGAAGAAATGTGGCTTTGTAACTGATGTTTGAGATTAATATAGTGATACACATAAAGTTTTTTCTAGGGTGTACAAAAATGCCTATTTTTAGATTTTATGTACATGATAGTTTTAACACGAGTTCTATAAATTTTTAAACCTGTGCGTTCCAATTTTTTTTATACTGGGAATTTCCATCCATTATAGGATCAATGCCCAGTGTTAGCCCAGTTTATACAAAGTTCAAAGACAAACACAAACAATCCATGCACTTAGCCGGGATTCGAACCCGGAATCTTCCGCGCGGCAGGCAGATACGCTGCTTACTGCGCTACGGCGGTCGACATCTTTCCAAATTAAAATTGGTAAATTTTTGCAAAAGTCATTGCTATTAAAAGTAAATTTTCTCGATTTTACAGACAAACTCCGGCCTGTTTAAACATTTCAAACTTCCTTATTGCTTGACCGACTTTTAAAAATGCTACATCGATGTGCTTGAAGAGAATGTAGCTTTGTAACCGATGTTTAAGATTAATACAGTGTCGGACAGAAAAAAAAATATCTATGGGGGTCAAAAATACCTATTTTTTTTGGTTGGCTTTCTAAAAAGTTTAATAATATGAAAAGCGGACAGTTTCTCGCTTAGTTATAATCGTTTTAAAAATTGCGGTTTTTTTGGCATATCCTATATATCTGAAGAATGGTAGTACTAAAATAAAATGTTTATTTTTGGATTTAAGGTGGTCAGGGAAAATTGCATCTGCAAAGTGAAGAGTGTTTGTCTAGTAAGCTTCGACATTTCCCACAAGATACTGGACTCTTGACAATTTACTGGTAACCCCTATTATTTTTAATTCCTATATTTCTATATTAAAATATACGTTATAAGTTCGGATTCAAAACCTTGTCAAGTTCAGTTAGCAGGGGAAAATCCGGGGTTAAGCTTCGTCTATTAACTTTGGTTACCCGAGGTGGTTAAGTAGATAGAGCAACACTACCTTAACTGAAAAGTCGTGTAGCGTGGCATAGGCCAAAGGGCATTTATTAAGCAATAAGAATGGTTATCTATAGAAATGCCGAATGAACAAATTCTGAGTCTTGATTTTCCGAAAATTATTTACGGCCAAAACGTAATTTACCCGATCTGTAATTTCGCCGACCGGACAAAAGCTGACTCAACAAATCCCGACTCGCTCGATAATTAATTAGGTATATTACTGGGCTCAGTGGTGCAAAATTCTTTTTGCGGTAGTGGGTTGGGTTTAAAAATAACATTAAAAAAATTCAATATAATTTTGGTTGGTTTTTTCATTTTCTTGATTTTTAGTTTACGATTTGGGATTTGTTGTTTTAGGAGTGGGTTTGCTTTTTAGATGAAGTGGAGTTGAGCCGGATAGCAAAGAAACAAATATGGAAATGGAAAACCGCGAAAAGTTGTTATCTCATGCATAAAAAAGTCAGGGTATTTGACAAAAGAACGACAAAGCTAAGGGAAATCAGGAAAAACGTCATCTGGAAAAAAATGAAAAACGATGCACAACCAGAAAGAACTTGAAACAAGTCACAATTGCGGTCGTTTTTTTTTCATACAAAAATCACTGGAATTTTCCACAAAATTTTGTGTGCGAACCCTACTAAAGTAGACCATGGTCTAAATATAATTTTACTTTCTACCGTAAACCACCTAACATGTAACCATTGCCTTACGTAGGCTTGTGGCATTTAATCCAATACAGCGCGCGTACTGCTTTGTAAGCCAAGTCCCATTTTTTCTTACCTATTCGCAGTGTTGTTGTTTATAAATGCAGTTTACTCAATTGGCTAGACGTTAGGTAACAGTGAACCTTTCAGTAGTCGCGCCATATAAACTGCAAGTGTAATGTAAACTGTAACAGAATATAATGTAAAAAAAAATAAAAGATCAAATGATCTTTGATGGAAATAACGAAAATTCAAACTTAAATGAGCATCCCACAAGGAATACACAAAAGCGAGAAGAGAAATGATTAAACGATGTTTCGCCCTGGGTAACCAGCGTGGGCTCATCAGTGGTTTCACTGGTCACCCTCCACCATACATCATTAAACACCATCATACACTTTGATTTCCAACTTTGAATCACTCACAAATAGGCATTTTTGGAGTCAAAAACATTTTATAAAAACTAAGACACGGCTCCGACCATATTTTTGATTTTTTGCCGAATAAGCTAATATTTCTTTCTTTGGCCATCAGTTCGAATTAAAAAGAAATTTAGCTTATTTGGCAAAAAATTAAAAAAGTGCTCCGAGTTGTATCTTAGTCTTAGTCTAAAAAGCAAAATTATCTAATAATATATGAACATGACCATAGTTTATAAAGAATGTCGGACTGATATATTTTATTTAAATTGTTAAGGGTTGTATGTCATAAATAAGCATAATAATAGAGATTAAAATTTTTTCATAAAATTGTAAAAAGTGTAATTTTTTATTTTTATATACGATAAAAACTTGACTGGTAGCTTTCGATGTAGCTACTAGGGTTGTTTACGATAGATAGTGGGGTTGTTCTTGAATTAATCAATCGAAAACAAGGTCGCGATTCTTCAAAAACCAACAGAAAATCTCACAAAAAATCTGCCGATTTTTAAACACAAGTTTACACACAACTGCTTTTTTGCCAGGACTTATTTGCTAATATTTAGATTTAAGTATCGTTCATAATAATTGGAATAGTCATTTCAATAGTCGTAATTTTTGTTATAACGCACTCTCTGGTACTATCTTATTAACAAGAAAAACAGTGACAGAGCGTGCCTTATAATAAAAATTACGACTATTGCAATGACTAATCCAACTCGTATGATAACCATTTGGGACATACCAAGATTGCGAGCATTGTCACCAACTCGCTGCTAGAGATGAGGAGTGACATCATGACTCCGAAAATCAACACGAACAAGCCGTTTAAGACCCAGGTATCCTGGGAAAACAAGACGGAGAAATCACTAGTCCAGTCAGGAAAATTGGTATGGTATACCGACGGATCCAAGATGGACAGTGGATCAAAAGCGGGAGTATATGGCCTAGCCCCAAGATCAAATTGGTTTGCATCTCTGGGGAAACATACCACAGTATTCCAAGCTGAAATACATGTCATAGAGACTTGTCTGCGAGAAAACCTGAGAATAAGATATCTCAACAAAGATATAACAATCTTCTCAGACAGCCAAGCAGGTATTAAAGCTCTGGCATGCCAACAAATTCACTCAAAATTAGTGTGGAACTGCCTTCAAACCCTCCTAACCCTAGCGAAATACAATAGAGTCACCCTTGCGTGGGTGCCGGGGCACACAGGGGTAGCAGGTAATGAACACGCGGATTCTTTAGCAAGAAAAGGATCAGAAAGACCATTTATAGGACCTGACCCTGTATTTGGAATTCCAAAAACCTCGATACGTGGCTATATTAAGTGATGGGTGCACGAAGAACATCGAAACCACTGGTATTCATTATCGGGGCAAAACCACAGCAAAAGAATGGTGGCATCCCCTTCAGCACCACTCACCTGTGAAATCCTTAAACTGAATAGGAAAGAAATCAGACAAGTGACGGGGCTATTAACCGGTCACTGCGCACTGAGAGAACACCTGCACAGGATGGGAATCTATAGAGACGAACCCACCTGCAGACTATTTGATGAGGATGACGAATCAGCCGCTCACATCATATTTGCGTGCCCAACACTAACCTTCTGCAGAACACAAAACCTCCTGGAGGACGACCCCTCCAGAGAAGCTAACTGCCAGAGAAACCTAATAAAGGGGCTGCTGCTCCTCGCGAGGTCGTCAAACCTTTTAGATTAGGAAGGCACACAGCAAGAGATACAATAAGCTAAGAAGCTGCAGTGTCAGGGATTTCAAAACCTAAACTTGCTGTTGAGACAAATCAAATCAAATCCAATTATGAAAGATACTTTAGTTTATTAATACTGTTCCAGTAAATAAAAAATATGTTAATTTTAATTTTTCTAAGCAGTTTTTGTGAGAAGCCCTTTTTTATTGAAAAATGTATTTTGTTTTTGTGTGTAAATAAACCCTTAAAACTTTTAATATACAAAATCATAGATAGCCATGGAATATGTCGCTGTCATTGTTCAGAAAAGTCACACAAAATCTGTCTTCCTTTTAAGCCCGTTTCTCACTGTGCATTGTCCCCGTGTAACTTTTGCTAGATGCATGAAATCCAAAAGCGCATCAAGAAATTTAATTTTTTGCCAATGGAAAGAAAAAAGTCAGGCAACAAATAACTAAAAATTTGGAAACTAGAACCTAATCTAGGAAAATTTCCCAAAATTAGAACAAGTTCTATTCCATGCATCTCAAGTCCATGCATCTTTTTTGAGGAGAATGCATGTTGTGAACACCCAAAATGCATGCAACTTCTCAAGATCCATGTAGAAAATGCGTAGTGAGAAACGGGCTTCCCATGGTGAGAATTTTTTGGCGTTTATTGGCACGCGTAGTAGCAATTTAGCTCCGCCGCAAAAGAACTAGTCTTTAAAATGTTGAATTTACAAAATGTTATTAAAAAAGTAACGCAGTTTCTCTTAGGCCGTTATTACACTATAAAATTTATTTGTCAAAGATATTTTGTAAAGGATGTTTGATGAAATATTGTAGTCCAATTTTTTGACGAGCGGACTGACGTCATTTTTTTTTATTTCTATTTGATAAATTGTTTAAGACAGCGACAATAAATATCAAAAAATATGTCATGTCGTTGATTGTTTCAACTGTTACTTCAAATTGACAACAAAAAATTATTTATGACATGCAATCTGTTGACAACAAAGAAATACGTTTTTAGAGGAAAAAAATTTAGAATCAAAAAATTGGACTAAACACTGTAAAATGTTTCATCATCATCATTTATAAAAGATCTTTGACAAATAAATTTTATAGTGTAATACCGGCCTTACAACGTCAAGATAAATATTAAGGACGCTACGTTTTTATTTTAAATGGTAAAAATAGCCGCTTTCCAGAATTGTGACGGGTGAGATTTTCTGTCGTTTCTGAAGAATCGCGACCTCATTGTATATTGTATTTTGATCTTGGCGCGAGTGCTATATAGTTGTAAGAGGACAAGACTTCAATGATCCACTCGAGCACAAATGGGTGTCTGTACTGCACTTCTTATTTCCTAGATAAATTCAGTTTTAAAAGACTTTCACTGGTAATTTTCCTTGATCTTGCACAATGATTGCATCAGTTTAGTTTTCATCTAATTAATTGATATCTTGTACAAAAAATTTAAATATATGCTGGAGATCTGGTGACAAAATATTATCTATTCATGGTGGCAATTTAAAACCTTTACCTTTTTTTTGTAAACTGGGACTTTCCATCCATTACAAGATCAATGCCCATTGTTAGCGAAGTTTTTGCAAAGTTAAAGGTAAACACAAAATATCCATGCACCTAGCCGGGATTCGAACCCGGGACCTTCCGTACGGCAGGCAGATACGCTGCCCACTGCGCTACGGCCCCACCTATTTATATGTGTAAACAGGGTCCTCTGAAAAAGTCAAGGAATTTTATAAAAAAAAACAACCGTCACGGAAAATCTGAACCCTTATAAAATACTTTCATATTTACAGTGTTTCACTTGAAGGCAATTACTTTGTTATTTTAAATTAAACACCCTGTATATTTTTTCATTTTTGGATTCTACAAAAAATTCTAGGTATATTTTATACATAATGTCCTTAAGGATAGAGCAATACGATTTTTACATTCCTGTCTTGGGTTTTTACAAACTATCATTTTACACTATTTTTAACCCAGGTGATATTACCCTTGGAATATTTTAACCCTGACTTAAATCTAAAACTATAGCTTGGGAAAACCATTATAGGAATGTAAAAACTGTTTTGTTCTATATCCTTAATAAGTTTGATGTTATAGGGCTGTGAAAGTTATAAAATGTGTAAAAGTTGTTGATGGGTATCTATAATATAGGACATTATACATAATATAGTCTATTTTGGGTGATTTCAATAAATTTCAATTTAATCTAAAGAATTTATTCAAAAAGGTATTTAGTAAGCCTACTGGTGAGCCAGATGGGGGGGGGGCAGCAAATAAAAAGTAGTAGTGTAGATTTTAATAAAAAAATGGCAATTTAGGTAGAAAGTTTTGAGAAAATTACACTAAACATTCTGCTAATAAAAAATTTAATTTGAATTGAACTAAAATCATTAAAATCATCGGTGTTGTAGCGCCCCAGGAAAAATATTTTATAATTTAAGCAGAGTTCTTTAAAATTTTCAAATAATTTAGATGTGCCGCAGGTGAAAAGTTTGGGAAAATAATACTAAAAATGCCATTTTTAGCACTTCTTTAACACTTTTTATAAAAAAATTGTTTAAATAAAATTAAACCATACAATTGAAAATATTAACGAGATGATAGCGCTACAGTCGAAAAGTTTTACAATTTAAGTGGCTTAAAGTTCTTGGTATTTTTCTATTATTTGTAAAAAAAATCATTGAGGGGTTATCCTCCCCACCCGGAAATTTACATTTGTCACCCTTGACATCAGAAAAACAAGAACTAAACCTGAAGTGCAAATAATAGAGAATAGAGCTTCGCGAAGCAGTGTTGCTGTTTCTTCCAGAAGTTCTCAACTCCAAAGTAAGCGTTATTAGTAATTAGGCTGCCCCTCTATCTAAAAAATAATTGTAAATCTTATCAGAATCATTTAAGTTGGGACAGGGGCGTGTAAAACGTAAAAAACTAGAAAAATCTTGTAGTATATTTCTGATGGTTTTCTTTATAGTTAGTTTTCTTATATATTATAAAAATTTGTAATAATGATCCGAAATATAGGCTGAAAACAATAGTTGTTCGATTTTTTTTACTATCAAATATCAGGGTTTTACATTAAAGATGTCATCCGCATTATTGCATTAACTTTCTTGTTGTCGAAAAAAAAATATCGAGTAGAACAGAGGGGCACCCTAAAAAATTTTGAGGGGGGGCCTCAAGAAAATCTAATACGCTTCTGAGTTGGGAGCTATACCAGACTTATTAAGAATTGTGAATGTACAAGTTCTCCAGGTGTTTCATTTCCACAGTAATTTTTGATTTGATACCTGTAAGATTTGCTCCAAGAAAGCCTTCTTTTTTCACTTAATTGTAATATTATTCTAATTTCGTAACGTTTTATGGTATTCCCATGTAGCGCCGTTTTGATTTTTTTTATATCTCTTGGTATTGTTAATTTTTTTAACAGTTAAATTTTCCTTGTATATTTTAAGAATTAAACATTACGTTCCTCCAAATTAGGCATAGCTTTTAGTTTTTAGCTTTCAGTTTAGTAGTGTCAGTAGGTACTCAGTTAAAAATGTAGATCTACATTATATTACTTTAAATAAACTAATATATACTCTGTAGGACAACCCCCAAGACACGTTGAAAGGCAACAAGTCTAGAAGACACAGACAAGTTCTCAGAAACTTTATGGAATGACTTCTTAAATTTGTATATGCCAACGGATCAAGACATCAGAATATTTTCCTTATAAATTAGAATAACATCTGTAACTTAAATAATGTACTATTATTTAAATAAATATATATTAAAAATAAAAATAAATCTCAAAAAAGCTTCCCGAATACGTAAAATTTTAACAGGAAAATAATTTCAAAAAACAAAAGACGAAGCATACCGATTAAAACAATATAATTCGAATGAAGTTAACACTGGTTTGTATCACAATGTGTCAGACAAAGACAAAAGATTAGCAATCTGACTAAATGGCAACGCTGTAAAAATCTTCCAGTACTGTGGTGTTTTCTAATTATACATATAATAAATTTAATGTTAATGATAAAGTACAAGATTTTATTACGTAAGAATTACATGTAAATGGGTTATCTGATCACCTTTAAATTAAGAATCTAGAAAAAAACAGAAAGAAATTCCGGAGAAAACCCCCAAGAAAAAATTATTATAACTAACCCAACCCAACTCAAGCTAGGCCCACCAACCCAACACCAAAAAAATTATTTTTGATTTTCTTAACTTATTTTTGAATATATAACAACCAATTTTTTCTGTTTTTTTTCTGGGTGTTTTTTTTCGGGGCCTTTTTTTCGGTTTCATTTCATATCTGGAATTAAAAATGCCTTGTCGCATTTTGAGGGATATACAGGGTGATCTCAAACTCATGCATATGAAATTTGGCCCATCGAGCATGCTCCCTGAGCTCAATAAAAGAGGTTTTTAAAAAATTTTAATTTCAGGTCCGGATTTGTTTTTCTTTTTTACGGACACATTTCTCGCTAAAATACCTACCAAAAGATCGTAAAAATCTCAAAAACGGATTAGAAGTCTTCGAGATATTCAAGGAAATCTACGTAGGAATATTACTTATGCATAGCAGAACCTACGTATTTTGACAGGCTGTATCTCCTATCACAGACATACGATCTTCTTTATATTTCACAAAAAAATCGGTTATGATGATACCTTTAAAATGTTAAAATTTGGTTAACAATCACGGGGGCCTATTTTCAATGTTAATCGTGCCAAAACTGAGAGTAGGTGCAATTACAATACACATACAAATACTAAATTAAGTTTTCTAGAAAACTTAACAACATATTAAATTTCCACTACTTAAAAAAAGACTTAATTAATATGATTTAAGTTTATTTTTAAAATGCCATCCATTCGCCTCTGGACATTTCCTTTCTCTTTTCAAGATATTCCTTACTTTTTTTTTTCTTTCTTTTCTCATCTGATCTGTATGCCTTTTTATGAAGTGAAATGCTTCAATTATTCTGTCACGTAGCTGTTCTCTAGTTGTAATCTCTACCTCATAGAGTGTGATTTTTAAAACACCTCTCAAATAATAATCTACTGGGGTAAGATCAGATGATCTCGCGGGCCAGGGAATCGTCCCACCACATCCCATCCATCTATTGGGAAAATTTTGATTAAGAAACTGATTAACTGCCGATGTGTACATCTCACATTGACTTCCTCATCTTCCAGAAGAACAAGGAGAACATTCTTCAAAAAATCATTATGGCAAAAATAAATACTGACTTAATTATTAATTGAATAATACTTTATCTCAAGTAATGTGACCTTTGCTTATGATTTTTCTTGAAAAATAATGATATGCTATCGATGTAGTGCTGCATCAGTCATAAGCAGAATTATTGTCTATAATGATAGTATAATTTTGTAGATCTTCTTGGTGTCTGGCATATCCTAAAAACCATAAAATACTATTTTTAAAAGTTTTATTTTTTATGCAGAAAACCAATACTTCTTATTTTTTTTAACTATTACTTAGTACCATCCTTAAGCTTTACAGTAAGGAAAACAAAAATTGTCTCATCTTGCTTACAAGTTGTTGTTTTTAAAAAACCAATAAAATCTAAAAAAAAGTCCGAACCTGAAATTAAAAATTTCAAAAAACATATTCTATTGAGCTCAGTGTGTGCCAAATTTCTTATGCCTGATTTTTTTACTTTTAGAGATATTTAACGTAGAATAATTCCCATATTTTCAAATATCACCCAATTTTTTAGGAAATGACCTCGGTCCATAGTACTTATGTTTGGACTATGTACAATTCGTCGAGAATCGCCTTGTATAATAATGAAATATTTTTTAAAATATAAAACATAAATCTGATTCTAGTATCTTTTTTAAATGTATAACAAACTTTAATATAGACAAACAACGATTGAGTAGTAATCTGACACATCTATCTATAGATATCATTACAATATACACTTCCTGACACATAAAACGCATACAGCAGAAGTTAGGCACATGTCTATATTTTTAAAATTTTGATTGTTTATTGTTACCGACTTTTGTAGGTTAACGCTTTTAGACAACATAAAAAAATTTTGTTAAGGAGGATGAAAGTATTTTTACCGATATTTACTGGTTTTATAGTTTTAAGGTTGCTGTTAAGAAATATAAAAAACACTTTTACAACAATTTTTATTATAAGAAAAGTAATTCCATCAAATTTTGGCAAAACTAGAAGAAGTTTGGTCTCTTCGTCAAATAGCCGGCTGAAAGGGACGAAACAAGTCCACTATAATGCGACTGAAAGGAAAAAATAAGAAGAAAGAACTAACTGGAAAGGCTTTGGGTTAAGCAAGCCAGGTTAATACAGATATCAACAGGCTCAGTGTTATAAACAACAAAATATTAAAAAATAAAAAACCTATCGATGAAAAAAAATCAAAAATATTAACTTCAGTATTGGTCATTGCACCATTTGCTTGAATAATTTTTTCTAAACGCCTTGGCATAGAGTCTGCTAAATTTTCAAATAAATTTGGATTTTCTTTAATGATCTCTTCATAAGCTCTAACTATTAACTCCATCAAATGGTCAGCATTCTGTGGAAGAACATTAAATTTTGATAACTTATTTGCAATGAGCCCCCATCATGGCAAAAATTGAATATTAGGCTACCTGAACCACTGATGAGAAATCCTGGTAGCGTGTACCGGGCAGTTGTCTTGTTGATATCATCGGAAGCATAATATTTTGTATCATGTTCACATAAACCTTCCTTGGAATTCTGAAAAGCGCACCATGCTCTCTTGCCGAAATCCAGCTCCACACGTTGACACTACTATACAGTGGACTTGTCTCGTTCATAATGATCGGCGGCCCGACGAACAGACCAACATCCAGCTAATTTTGCTAAAATTTGGGAATTATCGAATTCCAATAGCTGTCGGAGCATTTTTAAGTTGAGCAAGACTGTGACAACAAAACATGACAATGAGTGGACTTTGACACTGGTCGCGAATCTTCAAAAACCGTCAGAAAATCTCGCCCTTACAAAAAATTTGACTTTTTTTAAACACAAGTTTACACTGACTGATTTTTTATTCGGACTTATTTGCTAATATTCCTTAAAATTTAGTTTCAAAATACTGTTCCAGTAAATAAAAAATATGTCAGTTTTAATTTTTGTAAGCAGTTTTTGTGAAAAACCCTTTTTTTATTTAAAAATGTATTTTATTAAGCTTATTTTTGTGTGTAAACAAACCTTTAAAACCTTTAACATACAAAACCATAAATAGCCAACACCGTTCTCAACTAAAAAGCCAGTTAACTCATTTTCGTTTTAATATCCTTTGGCCTTTGTTCGGTGCCATATTGACACCAAACGGACAGAAAATCCATGTTTTACTTGTCAATTTGGTTATAAAAATGGCAGCCACATTAGGCTAAAGGGCACTGAGGCGGTAGGAGTTAACAGGCTTTTTAGTTAAGAACGGTGTTGAAATAGCCATGGAATATGTCGCTGTCACTATTCAGAAAAGTCACACAAATTCTGTCTTTCCTTTTACACGGTGAGAATTTTCGACACTTTTTGATGTTTATTGGTACGTATAGTAGCAAGTTAACTCTGCCGTAAAACTAATCAATACCTTTGAGACATAAAATTGACAAAATGTTATTAAAAAAATTAGGCAGCTTCTCTTACAACGTTAGGATAAATGAGGCAATAAGTAAAAATCGCCACTGAAGGGTGAGATTTTCTGTCGTGTCTGAAGAATCGCGACCTTTGTGACAGAAAAGGTTGGTAAATCGTAAAGAATATATATCCAGAATATTTTACTATTTAGAATGAGGCAATTTTCCTACTTCTGTGCAAATTTATTTCAAATATTCGGGAGAGCACTTTTGTTTTTTTTTAACAAAACAAAAGTTTTTAACTAGTTATAAGTCTCATTTTAATTACATTGTTCGTCTATTTCATGTATTGGTTCTGTACAGACACTTATTATATTATTTTTATATAAAAAAAAATTTTAGAAGAAAAACAAAAAGCTACTCTAGAATGTGAAAAACTGAAAATATTAAATGAAAACTTGATAAGTGAAAAAGATTCTTATCTACAAGAGCTATGCAAATTCAAGAAAGAACTAATTATCGTTCACGAAAATTTGTTTGCTGAGGTTGCCGAACAACCAAATACAAGCACAGATTCTATTCATGGTCCAGATGATGTTTGCATTAAGGTGGTTACGCAAGCTGAAATTCATCAAAATCCCAACCAAGAAGTGCGAATAAAAACACTCAACCAAAAGACACGCATAAAAACAAAATAATCTTGTATGGCGATAATTCAGTAAAAAATATGTCAGCCCATCTAAGAAAATGTATTAATACTGAAAAATTTGATTTATGCTGCATTTCAAAAGATCTCTCCAATAATGACTATATCTTCTTTATGATAGACCTCAGCCGGTTCCAACCCCTAGGAAGTAACACACTGAAAGAAATACTTTCTGTCAGTAGGTTTACAAACCTTACAATATACATCGGCTACACACCGGTATCTAAAGGATTGTACACCACTTATAGAAAATTTCTGCAGTATATAAGCTACTATAATAGTACTTATAATGCGGTATCTTTAAGGTTAATAACGAATTCGAACGATAACAACCGAATGTTTAGGATCTCCAAGGCAGAAATTGCAAAACTATTTAAATTTTACACAGAAACAAAAAGATGTACCATACTCCCTTTAAAATCAGTAGAAATGCACAGTACAGTAAAAACCACTGAAAATCAGAGATCTAACCTTAAAAAAATGGTGAATAAAACTCCGCAGTGTGATGAAATACACAAAATTAGCATATTAGAGGAAGACCAGCTTGATGACGGACAAATAGAGGACAGCCCACTGAATGAGGGAATGATTATGGACCATAGCTTCGCCGACACAAGCGTAAATATTCGTGAACAGTAAATGTTAATAACCAATGTGATGAAAGCATTTTTTTAGGACATCAGAGTGCAGCAAAAAATGTAATACTTTATTAATAAATAATGGCCTAAACAATACTTTTAAGATCATATATGTAAATATGCAGTCACTCACTAATAAACTTAATCCCCTAGAAATTATGCTCGAAGAAAAAAGACCAAATATTTTTTGTGTAGCTGAACATTGGCTGCTTAAACGATATCATAAATTTAGATGTAAGTAATAACTATAGCTTAGCATGCCATTTTTCTAGAAAAAGCCACATACATGGGGGAACTGCTACTTATATAAAAAAAAATACTACATATAAAACCTTTTCTTTTCCAGAAAAACCATGTGTTGAAATGTGTTTCGAATGTTTGAGTTGTTGAGACAGAAATAAGCAATGTCAAAACAAATATTCTGTGAGTGTATAGATCAGGTTCTATGGAACATGAGATTAGCTTTTTAAATATTTTGTACTTTGCGGTAGAAAAATGTCTAAAACTTAATAAAAATTTAATCTTATGTGGAGACCTCAATTTAGATTTTTCTAAACCACACGAACGGAAAATAATTATAAACTTCTTAGGTTCCTTCATGTTAAGAATGACTAATTTCGAATATCACGAGTCTATACAAATTGTCTTGGAGTAACATCAAGATCAAAGTTAGACTATTGCCTGACTAATATCTCACTAAACTGCTGTAATACTGCTGTGAGAGACTTTTCTTACGGAGACCACTATGCTCTGGAGTGTGATGTCCAAATAAACGTTACTTCAAACAATATAAGCAAAACAAAATCATCTTTTAGGTAAAGAGACTTGTCTACTTTTAACATTGAACAACTTAAATTTAATATTTCTGGTAAATTTAAAGATACTTATGATGTAACAATGCATGTAGACGTGGTTTATGATAGATTCATTTTCACATTAACAAATGCTTTGGATTTTTTCTGTCCTTTAAAAAAAATTAACAAAAACGAAAAAGGTAACAGACCGGAATGGGTTAATAAGGAAATTATTAAATCTAGCCAAAACCTTAAAAACTTATTTCAGAAAACAAAAACCAATACAAATTATGCCAATTTTTACAGTGAAAGCAAAAACAAATACACAATTCTCATAAAACAAACAAAAAAGTTTTATTATTCAGAAAAAATTAAAAATGCAAAAAATAAAAATCGGGAAATATGGCAAATGGTTAATAGGAAGAAAACAAAGAGCGAGAGTAATAATTTAATTTTAAAACTCAATGATCATTTCATAGAAAATTCCAGAAAAATTTGTTCCGAGTTCTTAAACTACTTTAAAAATATACCAAAAACTATACTAGAATCAAGTTGTGCCAATCAGGTAAATAAGAACAACCTAGGGTGCACAATAGCTGAGTTTAATTGCAACTCTTTCGTTTTTACAACAGTCTCTTCAATTGAAATCTTAAATGTGATAAAAGAACTAAAAAACACAAATTGTAAATAGCAACTGTTTTGCCAATTTTAAAAAATGGTAACTGGCATGGACTCAGTAATTACAGACCTATATCTATACTTAATTCAATCTCAAAAATTTTTGAAAAACTTATCTACAAACAAATGTATAGCTACTTGGTTAAATACAATCTATTAAGCAAGTGCAGCAAGCAAACTGCCTGTTTTGATTTTCTTAATTTTATATATAAAAACTTGGACAAGAAAAAAAAAGTTGCTGGAATTTTCTTTGATATGTCAAAGGCGTTCGACTGTCAAAATATAAATTTTGCGTTACAAAAGCTCTATACACTAGGCTTTAGAGGAAAAATGTCAGACCTTCTTGAATCATACCTAAAATATTGGAAAATGTGTGTAAAGTATGAATGTGAAACATCTGAAAGCAGTGAAGTATGTCAAGGAATACCGCAGGGCTCTGTATTAGGTCCCTTAATTTTCTTCATTTATATTAATGATTTCCCAGAAACGTTACAGGCAGAGTGTCTGGCGGTTTTCTAAGGAACTGACGACAAAATTAAATGCTGTATGTTATAACTGGTGTTTTAGAAATAAGCTTGTTGTTAATAGTAAAAAAACAGTTTTAATAAAATTTTCATCAAATAACAACCATATAGAGTATGAAATTGGAAATGTATTTATGTCCAATGAAAAAATAACAACATTGAATGAAACAAGGTTTTTGGGCATGAAAATTGATAGTGAACTAAATTGGATGGATCATTTAAACCATGTAAGCAAAAAATTATATAGGTATATTATTCTCTTGCCTATTCAGTCATATCATATAACATTATTTTCTGGGGTGGCGCTTCAAACAATGAGAGAATATTCATAATCCAAAAAAGGATTATTAGACTCATTTTTAACTTAAAACCTCGAGAGTCATGTAGGCCTATCTTTACAAAACATAATATTTTGACATTTCCGGCAATTTATACATTAAAATCCATTTTGTTTGTAAAGAACAACATTAACAATTTTTCTCAAATTAATCAGGTTTGCAATAATCATTATAATACCAGTCATGGTAGCCTATTAAGAACTGAAAAACATAGTAGCACTCTATATGAAAAGTCTCTAGGCTATGCTGCTTTAAAACTGTTTAATGGTCTAGCAAAAAAAAAAAAAAGGGAACTAGAACAAAATGGCCGGCGATATAGTTGATCCTGAAATTCCGAGTCAAAGAACACGCGAAAAACGCGATGAAAAATCGGAAATAAACTGTGAGCATTGTAATAAGAGTTCCAGCAGTACAGTGCAATGTGGAAAATGTGAAAAATCCTTTCATTCATCGTGCCTCGTACAGGCAGCGACTCAAAAATCGGCAGCGTGCCGACACATTCCAAACTACGCATGTGAAGATTTTTGGGAAACCGAAAAAAGTCTATATCTGATGATTATCAAACATCTCGAAGAAAAGAACCACCTCCTGCAAGAAAATAATGAGCTCCTGAGGGAAAACCGGGAATATCTCCAAGAAAAACTGAAAAATGCAGAAAGTGAGGTTAGGAAACTATCCGAAAACCCGCTAACAGCTGATCCGTCAACACGTGACACCTCTTCTTCTGTCAAAAACAGCGTGGCCAGCGGGCCAACACGGCCAACAGGAGGAAAAAAAGGGCCACAGATACAAACCAACCAACAAAACAACTATGGAAACTTCTCAACACCAGCTGATCACATGTCAACTGGGCACACGCAACAACAACAAAATTGGCAAAATCGCCAAAAAATACAAATAAATCAAGTAAAAAATGCGGTCCACCAAGCGCAAACCGCAGCAACTATGCAAAACATACAAAACCTGGGGGAAACCGATGGATGGCAAACCCAAAGAAAGTACCATCGCCGTCGCTTTGTGGTGGGCGGAAATGAAGAAACCCATGGAATTGGAACCGTTCCAAGACATGTATCACTACACGTCTCACGGCTACAACCTCAGACAAAGCCTGAAGACCTTAAAGCTATATTGGAGAACCATTTCCCAGTGGCATCATGTGACATGCACAACTCAAAGCATCCTGAAATTTATGCTTCGATTATTGTCACCATTGACCAGACACATCTAAGAAAAGCCTGGCAACGCGACATTTGGCCTAAAGGAGCCATAGTTTCTAAGTTTTTTCCGAGGAAGAGGATGCCATAATAACTCAAAATGGATCCTCAACTACAAATAGTACATCTGACACTCAAAACATGTACTATCAAAACATCCGCAGCATCTTAAACAAGATGGATGACCTAGAACTAATTATAACTAAAAATAACTATGACATTATCTGCCTCACTGAGCATTGGCTTACAGCAGATATTCTAAAATACTTTAATTTTGAAGGCTACAACTTGGCAAACAGTTTTTGTAGAAAAGAAGGATACGGAGGGGTAGTATGTTTTACCAAGGAACACTACAACATAAAAAACATACAAAAAATAGACAACCTTGCTGAAGAAAAAAATTTTGAGGTAACATCTACTGAAATTAATGACTCTCACTCCACGAACATTGTTGTGTGTTTATATCGGGCACCACAGGGTAATATGGACATATTTTTAAATAAATTTGATAGATTGTTGCATATTCTAAGATATTTAGACAAAACTTTCTATATTTATGCAGATTTTAATATTAACTTATTAGATACAAACTCAAATGTTACAGGGGAATTTGTACGTTTAATTAAGTCATACAACTTGTATTATTTAATAAATAAACCAACTAGACTAGGCAAAAAGAGTGAAACATGTATTGACAATTGCATTACTAATAATATCTCTAATTGCAGGGCAACTATAGAAGACTTCTATTTGTCTGATCACTTAGGGATCGTAAACTGCATCACAGGGAAAACCCCAGTCAAAGAAACCCCGGGAACGGAACAGATTACATATCGGCCATTATCAAAAGAAGCTATCACTGAAATGGTAAGGTCTCTGCGGAATTACAACTGGAGCAGGCTAGAAAACTTCAGTAATATTGATGAGAGTCTTGATCATTTTATGATAACATTAAACTCAAAAATTGAAAAGTATCTACCTTTAAAAACAAAAACAATACAAGTCAGAAATAAATCAAAAACATGGTACACAAAAGAATTACAAAATATTAGGAACAACTTACTATTTCTAATAAGGTTTGCTAAACAAAATAAGTTCGACCTCTCTGAACCAATAAAAAATGCACGACAACTTTATAAAATAAAATTAAATGAACACAAAAAAAAGTGTCTTGAAAATAAGATCCTAAACTCCAAAAACAAACAAAAAGATATGTGGCAGTTTTTTAACACGCACAAAAAAAGGAATATAAAAATAGCAAAAATTAAAAAAATAGATCCAAATGATTTTAATGATTTCTTCATTAACATACCCAGGGAAATATCTAAAAAATTACCTACAGCAAAAAAAAACCCGTTAGATTTTTTAAATAAGAAAATATCAACTCAAAACAGTTTATTTCTCTCGGCAGTTACCGAAGAGGAAGTCTCACAATACATAACAAAATTAAAAAATAGCAATGCAAGAGATATATTTGGGCATAGCAATAAACTCTTAAAAGAAATAAAACTAGGGATTCTAACACCGCTAACAAAAATTATAAATCTATGTTTCAGCACAGGACAATTTCCCAATAAATTAAAAACATCCAGAGTAACACCAATATATAAAAATAAAGGGGAACAAACAGATTTAAACAACTACCGGCCCATCTCTATAGTACCCACACTCTCAAAAATTATAGAACTGTCATACTCAACTAGATTAATGAACTTTCTAAATAAAAAAAACTTACTTTCAAAAACTCAATTTGGTTTCCGCAAAAAATTAAACACAAACAAGGCCATACTTAGTTTTGTGACAGACATAGTTGATGCCTTTGAGAGAGGGGAGGGTACTGTGGCTACATTCTGCGACCTCTCGAGGGCATTTGACTGTGTCTGTCACAAAACGCTTCTTGACAAAATCGAAGCATATGGAATACGTGGAAATGCTTACAGTGTTCTAGCTGCGTACCTTATGAAGAGGCAGCAACGAACAGAAACAAATGGATTAAGGTCATCTGTAAGAACGGTACTCTCAGGGGTACCACAGGGGTCAATACTGGGACCTATACTATTTATTATCTATGCCAATGACTTTCCATGGTGCCTAGAAAATGGTAAATGTATTCAATTTGCCGACGACAAAACATACTATAATTCACATAAAAATATAGAAGAAGCACAAATTAAAAACACAGAACTAAGTACACAAGTAAAAAATTGGTTTGACTCAAACTCCTTATCACTAAACTTATCAAAAACTGTCAATATTGAATTTTCATTGAAAAAACAAAAATCTAACACACAAACAGAAACAAAATTTCTAGGCATCACTCTAGACAGGGAATTATGCTTTAAACCTCACATTACGGTACTAAGTAATAAACTTGCCAGTATAAATTTCCTACTTAGGAACATTATGCAGCAAACCACAGCAGACTTCGGGAGAATTGCTTACATGGGCATGTTTCAAAGTCTTATCATGTATGGCGTGCTATCTTGGGGACAAAATTCAGGATGGTTAACAATCTTTAAACAACAAAAAAAAGCTATCAGAATTTTAGCAAAAATTAACCAAAGAGAGAGCTGTCGACCTTATTTTAAAAGATTGAGAATACTAACTTTTCCAGCAATCTACATCCAGCAAGCTCTTCAATATGCTAAAGAAAACCTTTTAAATCTTCAAACGCATCAATCAGTGCATTCATATAACACACGAAACAAAAATCGAGTCATAATTCCCCAGCATAGACTAACATACACAGAAAAAAACTTTAAAATTCTATCAATTAAACTTTACAACTCTCTCCCAGATGAAATTAAACTTCTACCCACAAGCAAATTCAAAGCTAAAATAAAATATGTTTTGCACCACATAAGCCCTTATGAAATCCAAGAGTTCCTGGACTTTGACTGGGGCACAATTATTATTAACAATGCAATTGTAGTCTAGTTGGCAACATCACAATTGAGGTAATAAAATCGTACAGAACAAAATGTAATTTTATAAAATAGGTAACAATAATTAAAATAGTCTTTTATAAGTACTTTTAAAAAAATGTACCTACAAATTTAATCTAAGAATCTCAACTTAACAGGTAAACGAAAAAATTTTGACAATGCTTAAACTGAATTGTATAATTATCGTTGTTAACAATGTTTTGTACAATTATTGTTGTATTTTGCAAATAAAGTTTCATTCATTCATTCATTCAAATAACATTCGAAACATAAGCAATAAAAATGTCTTTTAAATCGAGGCTAATAAACGTCTGTCCGTATAATATAAACGAGTATAGTATATATATAGGCAAGACTTTGGTGTCGTATTGTTTTATGGTTTTTTTTTAACTAATGCTTGATCTTGTGTCAGCATTGACACTATGTTGTCAAACTTGAAAGAACTGATTAAGCCTTGAATGTGATGCTGTTTCTATTTGTTTGAAGATTTTGATCAAGTCCTAAAATTGTGATACTGTTTTTTGAAAAACATATTTTTATTTTAAATTTGTAAAACTAAATGTCTCAAAGTTTAACATTGTTTTGTTTTTATTATTATTTACTTTATTTTATTAATATTATTTAATACTTTTAAATTTATTTATGTTTGGCTTTGCTGCTGTTTTGTATTTGCATCAACCAATTGTGGGTTACATTTTAAATTTATAAAATTGATTGTCTCAAAATTTAACATTGTTTTGTTTTTATTATTATTTACTGTATTTTATGTGTCTAAAAATTGACTAAACTTAGAAATGTGAAATTATATAGTTAAGTATTATTAAATTAATTTATGTTTGGCTTTGTTGGTGATTTTGTGTTTGTATGAATCACTGGAAGGTTACAGGTACATAATACGTAATCTAATTGTAAAATATTTATGTAGGTTTTTTTATGTGTGTTCGTAAAACTCTCTTTTTTTATATAAAATTGACTGACGATTTCCATATTGTAATTTTTTACAATCGATTTAAATCAGGAAATATAAGATATTCTATTCTATTCTATTCTATTCTATTGTGATCTTTCAACTTTTTGACGTGGGATTGATGATGACTTTTTAAGTCGAAAGCGCTCTCCCGAATATTTCAAATAAATTTGCACTGAAGTACGAAGATGGAAAGGTGCACTTAGCCACTACAATCTACATTTTACTATTTGCTGAATGCGTTGGTTTAGTATAAATATTCTAAATAAAAGAAAATTATTATTTGAATATCGTAAATAAATAAATAGTGAAATATTGGTATACTGGTGCTGCAGTTTTTAATTACTGATAAAACTTGAAATAAAATATGAATCTGAGTTAAACGTCTTTGTTGAGAACGGTGTTGGTCTGGATTCTATAAATACACGCGAACCATGGTCATTTTTTTTGTTTGTTTTAAAAAAGAAGTAGTAGGTATCTAGTATCAAAGACGGATAGTCCCTGTTATGCTAATATATAATTATTACAAATTTTTATTTTGACACAACTATTTCTATTTGATCAATCAGCCAGGGCAAAAAACTCTTCTATTATTAGGGAGTTTTTGGTCAACATCAGACTCGTCGTCAGCCTTTCGGCCGCCGGGTGCCAGTTCAGGGATGACCGCCCCCCTCCCCATAAAATATTCTGACAAGTTTTTTTGTTTTCTTGATTTTTTCCGTCAAAATTACTAAAAACAAAAATAAAAGAGATAAGTAGGTACAGTAAAAAAAAACAAAAATGTGTGGGATATATCTTAAAAAATATTATTTATATACAACTAAAAAGTAAAACAAAAATCTCGTAATGCTAAATTACATAAAAAATTGAATAAAATTTTCTTGCCTTCTTTTCGGAAGATTTTTTCCATGTCAAGATTGTTGGCAATTTCATGTTCGATTGAAATTATCGCTAGCCCATTTAAGTAAACGTTCTTGTGACATACTAAATCGCAAGTCATTTTCTATGACTTTTAGTTTTGAAGAGTTTTAATTTACTAGTTACTACTACCCAAAATATACAAGGTGTCCCAAAAGTTGGAGTCCACCATAATATCTCCAAAACCAGAAGAGGCAGGGAAGTAACATTTTACATAATTAGATGGTTTCATTTACAAAAAAGATTCTTTTTGGATGCTAATCATCGCACCCGTCATTAAGGAGGCGGAGCTAGGGCGACGACGATACTTTTTTTAAATGAGATGCCCTCTATATTTTGAAAAATTTAAATAGAGCTTTTCGTTCTGTTTCCAAAAACACCCAATTTCTTACTTTTTTCTCTAACGGTTAAATAATCTCCGTAAGACCAATCAGTTAAACAAGAAAACAGATATTCGGTGGTTCTTTGTCTAAATCATTGCTCTTATTTAAAATTTTTTATCATTATATTTAAAAACCGTTAGAGACTATGACTTCTAGTTTTGAAAAACTTCGTTCACAAGTTGCTACTAACACTGGTAACGTTAAAAGGATTCTAAATGATATATATAAATTTGGACAACATCCTTCAAGATGATGAGCCTTCAGATAACTTAGTGTTTTTTTGTGGTGTTTTAAAGTTTTCAGACATTATTGCCATTGGTGAAATTTCGTCTCTTAGTTCAAGTCCATTTATATCGCATTTATTTCTGTCAGTCAAAAAGTTGTGTAAGTCCATGCATGTTTTCGTTATTTCTTGTCAGTCAAGGTCTGAAAGGGGCGGAAGATCATACAAAAATTAAAAGTAGTCGAGTGCTGTTTTAACTGTTCAAAACTCTTTTGAATAGACCCATGAATCATATCAAAAACTGCGAAAAAGACATCTACTTTAAATTTTTGTTGAGGGTCTTCGATTGGCTCATCCGCCCCTTCATAATTAAATTGCTTACTCTTTTTTCGCAGTATAGCCCTGACATCGTTTTTGAAAACTGCCTCAATTTCTAGTTCTATCGCCAATTCAGCGGCATCCACCGAGTCTCAACTAGCACACATCTGTTCCTAAAACGTCCGTGGGACGTCCACCACCGGACGTTCGATGTCCCCGGGTCGGACGTCCGTTTCGAGACCCACGACGTTTTTAGGACGTCCCTGGGAGGTCCAATGTAATAAAAAAATTAGTTCACAGGCAGTCCGACAAAAACCGTTTCTGAATATGTGCTGTAGACCGTAAAACTGAAACTGAAACCATGTATTGACTATTTTTCTACATAAATGTAAATTATAGCGCAGGACAAAATCAATCAATATGTGCTGTAGACGTTTTTTGTGTAGGTCCCAGAGACGCCTTTGTCGTACGTACTGTAGACTAATTAATTTGTAGCATTGGACCTCCCAGGGACGTCCTAAAGACGTCGTTTGTCCCAAGCGGATGTCCATGGGACCAAGACGTTCGGACCTTAAATGGACGTCCTGAGGACGACGTGTGCTACTTGGGGTGCAGTCCTGCCACGTACTGCTGCAGAAGTTCGACACGCCAGCGCCTGCGCCAACACCAACGCTCATAGTCATAACCAGTAACTTTTCAGGCCGTCCCGCGCCTCACAATTGCATGCATTGAATAGAAATGCATGGAAAGATAGTAGGTACTATGGGGTATCTGGAAAATAAACATTGAGCAAAAGTGCTGCTAAAAAGGTTGATTACTAATTAACTTCAAAATATAAAACAGTCATTACCTATACAGGTATTATTATTATTAATAATTCCTTGGGCCGCCCCTTGGCTTGGCCGCCCGGGTGCGGTTGCACCGCCGCACCTCCCCTGGGGACGCGACGTCCCTGTCAACATAGAAAAGAGACTTTTTGGTCAGCACACAAAATTAACAACCTTTGTGCCTAATATTATTTGACAAACCGTCAAGAATAAAGTTATTTCGGTTTATTTTCTTAACTGTTTTTACGCTTACCCATAAAGCAATATATTCTGCATCTTCCTTAATGAAAAACTAACAATTCTAAACATTCTTTTAAAAAAAAAATTGTCAAAAATACGAACATTTTGACGTGGGTTGACAGAAGTAAGTATAAAAAACGGTAATTGGCTCCTAAGAATCCGTGTTTTGAAATGGGCTGTTGTGTATTATTAATAAATTAAAGATATTAAAAATCTCCGGTCTCCGTCTGAGGCCTGATTCTTGAATGTCGAGAAAGGGGTCGATCACTTGACAACCACTGCAAGTCAAGAATGCAAGTCAGACGATCATGCAGCCCCCTGATAATCTATACAGGGTGATTCAAAATTACCTAGCAAGACTTTAACTGTAGGTAGAATTTGTTGTTCTGAACAAGAATTAGTAGAATATATTTTTTTACACTCTTTCGTTTCAGAGATATTTGCATTTAAAAATTGTTAATATTTTCTGAGAAGCACCCTTTACTACGTGGTAGAAACAACAATTTTTGAAAACAAATATTTGACAACTTCAAAATTCTTTACAAAAACCCTAAAACATGTCATTGTTAGCACACGTTGACTTGCTGACATAAGAAAATTTTACTCCTCAGTTCACAGAAAAAAAAATGAAATTTAAACAAAATAATTTCAAATCAACAAGTTAAAATCTTTTTAGGGAATTTTGGATCACCCTGTATGTATCAGGCAAAAACTGTATAATATTCAGAAAAGACATATCAGCTATAATTTGCTGTTTTCAAAAAAAAACATACATGCACTTTTATCTAATTTATATCTCAAACTTTGACTTTTTACACCGAACATGTTCGGTGCTTTTTATTAGCGTATACTCAAACACACCACCAGCTTGGAATATGACAGCATTAAATTCGGTATTACGATGACCTTATGTCATATTGATAAAATAATAGGTATTTACGTCACTAGACCGGAAAATTGGTCTTTACAGGTCGACGCAGGAAATTTACAGGGCGAGCCGCAGGCGAGCCGCGAAGGCCGGTAGTTTTTAAGATGACAACTAAGAAAAACAAGTAAAGTTTTGTGGTTAGAAATTATTTTTGTATTTTTAACTTGTGCAAAATTGTATAAAACATTAGAAAAATTATAGTGTAGTGCCTATTAGCTTCACACAGCTAAATCAGTGATGACTGACGACCAGTTATGGCCAACCATGGCCAACTTATCAAGCAAAATAATGATAAAAGAGCTCATAAAAGGCAGATTTCTAGGTTTGTTCTTTATTTACCTATATTTATAGTATACTCTTACTTTGAGAATTAAAAATGTGTGTTCGATTTTTCGGTATGTGACTCTTGAAGCAGGTTTTATTATTTCCTCCGGATTCAACTCATTTTCTAGATCTGAGTCCATTTTAGTACACAAAACTTTTGAAACAAATTTAAAACAGCTTTTTTAGAAGTGTCAAAACTGCCCAAAAAAACAAGCTAAAAGCTGTCAACAAGAAGTCATAGCCAACTTGGCCAAAAATGGGACCGGAAAAGGATCAAGGGACCGGAAAATTGAACAAAAAGGTCCTTTCTGGAGAGTGGAAATATTTCAAAAGAACATGCCTTGTAATGTAGAACTTTCCGCATGAAAAATCGTACGGAAAGTGGCTATTTTCCGCTCATTTGAAAAAAAAAATTAAAAGGCCTCTAAATAAAAAAAATGCCTTAATGTAAAACAAATAACATCTCAGCTCAACGCAAAGGAGGGTTTTGAGTTTAGTTTCTTGTTTCTAAAATCAATGTTTTAATCTCGAATACATTTAAACAGTTTAAACAGAAAACAAATATATTAAAAAACACTCTTTATTGCAAAAGAGTAATTATTACTCGAATTACAGAAGACGGCTGGTCTATAAGGAGAGCGGCCACTCATTTTGAAGTTGACAAAATGACGATAATAAAATGAAAAAAGCGATAGATTCAAAATAACACAACGGATTGGAAATCACTAAATAATAATTATTACTTAAAACAACAAAAAAAAATAGTATTTAGTGGGCGCACCATTCTTTTCAAAAATACTCTGCTAACGCCTGGGGCATTAAAAAACTTAAATTTCGAAAATATTTAGCATTTTGTGGACTCCAGTTTCTCTGATAAATAATTTTGACAAGTCGGGCCCATATATTTTCTGTTGGGTTGAAATCACGACTGTTGGATGGCCAAAGAAGAGTATCCATATTATTGTTTTTAAACCACTGGCGAACAATATTAGCTGTGTACACGGGACAGTTGTCCTGCTGGTAAACGAAGTCGTTGTTTTCGTAAAACATCTGCACAGATGGCAACATAACATCCTCAAGAGTCTTAACATATCTTTGAGTGTTGAATCTTCCTTCGATTTGCCAAAACATACCCAAACCTCTAGCGCTAAATGAGCCCCACATAATCACCGAAAAATGTCCAGCTTTCTTAATTTGGTTGGTGTATTTTGGGTCAAATAATAGTTGATGAGGAACCTAGGAACATGGTTTCAAGAGATGTGTCAAAAGGATTTTGTTTGAGGTGGTCGATAAGCCTTTCATCTTTCAGCTGGAGCTGTCACCTGTGCACCTGATTGATTGGTCGACTCGATAGAGATAAGGATACGAATGCCGATAAACCCGAAAATTAACATGTGTCTAATAATATATGACGCGCTGCAGGTCACCCTCCCGCAAAAAAAGCATTATATGTATATCGCATTTGCTATGGAATAAACAGAAAGACTTACGGCCTTACCAACGCGTACCTGGAGTAAACAAATTCACCGACGTGCTGACCGAGTTTTTATACAAAATGAACCGTTTCGAATTTTTATCCAAGGCCGAAATCGACTCGCACATACAAAAAAACATACCAGAGAACACCAGAAAAAATAAGAAGTTTGTCTGGAACCAATTTATCGAGTTCTGAAAAGCTAGAAAATATCAATTGAAGCAGGAAACTCCGGTGAGCGAGATTGCAAAAATTTTGAAGGATTGGGCACAAAATATGAAGAAGGGAAACGGTGAGGAGTATAAAGAAACTAACGTAAAAACAATTTGGAACGTCACAGCAAAAATAATCATGGATGAATATTATGAAAAATATGGCATAAAGCTTGACCCATTTCAAGATATAATTTTCAAATCTGCAAGAGAAGCAAAAAACGCAAAACGACGGGATCTGCAGTCACAAGAGGGCAAGAGAAAATTGAGCTCAACTAGTGAGTAGCTGTGATGAAGGGACATCAGACGGGTTGCAAAAGAAGCTGTTCTTTGTGTTATCCTATCAACTAGCCTAGAAAGGAGGAGAAGGCTGCAGGGCCAAATTGCAGTTTTTTAAAGAAGAAGTGGACAATGCAGGTGAAAAGAATTGAGTACAATCCAATTTTTGAAAAAACCACTTAAGTGTATCTAAGCCATGCGCGTCATCCAAATGGCTGATATTGAATAAAACTCACCCCAATTTCTGTCCGGTTCGACTTTTTCATGTATTGAAATTAAAGAGAGATAGCTTTGAAAATGA
The DNA here is from genome assembly GCA_963921995.1 of Oxystoma pomonae. Classification (NCBI taxonomy): domain Eukaryota; kingdom Metazoa; phylum Arthropoda; class Insecta; order Coleoptera; family Brentidae; genus Oxystoma; species Oxystoma pomonae. The sequence continues at coordinate 68,859,484 of OY998166.1, read as the reverse complement.
TCGCCTGTTTCTAATGATCAATCCCTTCTGGAAATTGGGACGTCAATGGTTTAAGAACCTACCCGTGGGAAAGAACCAGATGGCGAAGTGGCCTAAGACGCAAGCTACACAGGTGGGACTAGAAGTGAACATAAAAAAGATTACATACAAATCACTCACTGAGGGCAACTGCTGTGTGTATCTCATCTCGCAAAAAGCGGAATTGCTGAACAAGAACTTATAAAGATGACAGGCATGCTAGCTCCAAGTCCATTGCGAGCTATCTGCAGATGGATGAAGAGCATCATCAGGCGATCGTTGATAAAGTGCGAGGAAGTCAGAGTCGCACTAGTTCAGGGGAAATTTTGAAAAATTCTTGTGTCTATATTACCCATAATAATTGTACAATTAATTAAAATAAATAGTCTAATTTCTATATTCTTGAAATTTTTTTACCGAATACCATTCGTGCTTTGAGAATTAATTCTGAAAAGACGTGTTTTTGTTAAAAACCGCACTCGGTTATTTTTTCTGTTGTATCAAAAAATTTCCCTCCTCCTGCAGAGTCGGGCAATTTCTGCTTTGACACAACGGAAAAAATAAACTCGTGCAGTTTTCAAAAAACACGTTTTTCAGAATTGTCGATAATTCTCAAAGCACTTATGGTATTACCCCCGAGAACACAGTTCTCGTACGTAGTACGTAGTACGTAGTAATTTAAGTGCCTTTTTGAACCTTCTCTTGCAACTTGCAAGGTTGCAGATACAGTAGTCGCACAGCTAAACCCCTTCCTAAATCCAGATTGTTTAATGGGTAATTTGTTTATTTTGTTGTTGTAATCTCATAATCTTCTCAAGGATTTTTGACAGAGTATCGAAATTGACCGCAAAGAATTAAATTCAGTTGGATTTTTTACTTTTGGTAGCGGCATTTCATTCGCCGATTTCCAGGACTCAGGAAAATAAGATTCAGCTATCCAACAATTAATTATGTGTGTCACAAAAGGAACAATAAAGGGACAGCAGAATTGCAAGAGAGTTATATTTAAGTCATCTAATCCAGTGGATTTAGTTTTAATTCTTAAAATAATAAAATCCACCTGTTCTTTCAAAACACTCTGACACATAAAAATAATTGTTTTGATAAAATTCAATAATTTCACGACTGGGTCTTAAATTACTTACTCCAATAATATATTAGGCCGTCAGGCCGAGTGGTATAAATTCTCAAGGGACTTAGGAAACATAACATACAAGTGGCATGTTTTATCCAACAAGTGGAAGAAAATAATTTTTTTATGAGATAATGTTCTAATGTAATAACTGTTAGCATATGTTTAAATAAATTTTGACACTTGTCAGTTTTCCCTACAGAAAAGTAAAGCTTTTTTGAAAAAAAAACGTATAGAAAGGAAAGCACTCGACGACGAGTACTTGTTGATGAAAGTTGCTTTGATAATGGGGATTAGCGGTGCTTGTAGATGCGATGAATTGGTCAATTTGAAAAAAGAAAATATTCAAAACAAAGGGAAATATTTTCACGTAGTTTTGCCAGACACTAAAAACCAAGAAATCGATTTGGGTAATAAATAAATAATAATAATAAATACGTTGTCGAAGATACTTTCAAGAATTGCAATGTATTTGTAATTGAAGGAACCAGCGCTCTACACCGATCACTGCCTGAGAAGATCTTCGGCGACTCTTTTGAATTTTTTCTCGTTTTTAGGTAGGTACGCCGAAGGGGACAAATTACAAGAAATATGTATAAATTATGTTTAAGGTATTTTTAGAATTTGCTACTTTTTTATAAGTATAATTTTTGGAAAAACTGGTAAAAAAAACAGTCATAATTTTTTAAAAATCAGTGTTTTCGACCTCAAAGGAAGTCGCAAGTTTGCAAAAAAATCCAAAATAGTACAATCTATAGTTTTGCCTATTTGCGACTTTTTTTAAGATATAAATATTTATTGATCTTTACAATTTAAACTCTGTTGCTGACTTCGTGGGAGGGAGCAAATTTTTATAGTTTCATTTTGCACTGACTTATAACTTAAATTGTTTTGAAATTAATTTTTTTTTCCCCAATGACTGGTCTATGATTTCTTAGCAGTATCATATGTCTGATATTGTCAGTAATCCAAAGACTTATATTTATTTTTGCAAGTGCTCAAGGGTGCATAAACATTATATACATCCAAAATGAGATAAATATTATTCCAAGGTAAACCCTCCAAATTCTGCTGAAAATTTTGCATGTTAATTTGACTTAGGTTCCTAAAAAAAACGAAAATTTCGCAGGCAGGGGGGGGGGTGAAAATTCACACTGCAACGCACAAGAAAGTGATCAGACACTTCGATGTCAACGACACTCACATCAGCGCCCTCCTCAAAATTAGAGCATATCAGATCTATTAGTGTTGATGAAGAATCTGTTACACGAGTAGATTCGGTGACAAGTTGATTAATTTCAAACAACTCAAACAAATCGGTTAGTTGAGAGATGTAACAGAAGTCGGTACAAAATTGGTCGATGTTAAAATCAGAAAAATTATTTTATCTGATTGGGCAAAAAACTGAGGTCATCGGTGATGACGTCACTGTTCATCTGTCCATCAGTCGAAGTCACCGAACTCGAAAAAGCGTTGATTTTGAAAACATGGCCATATCTTAAGAATCGTGTCTGTGGAAGATTCCAATTTTTTCTTCTTATTAAACATGTTTTGTTTCTAGGTCACACTCTGAAAGAAGGTTTTTGGTCAAATTATTCCGAGGTATTGAGAGATAATTGGTTACGTATTTAATATTTTATTAATTATCAGCAAGTTGAAGGATACATTAATTTTTTGTGGTTGTCGTTGATGCCAAAAAACTTGTTTTATTTTTTATTTTTATATTCGGTTTTATTAAAAGTCGTTAAATCGATTTTAGTTGTGCTTCGAAAATTGCTGTAAGCATTTGAACTACTTATACTTAACATTTTTTAATTGTTTAATAGTGAATTTTATTTTTTTAAGGCACGTGCGACAATAAAACATGGTTTCAGGAGTGTCTTGTTATACTATTAAACCTGAATGTAAGTATAGCTTTTTTTGGTACAAACTTCGACTTTTCTTGTGCTTTTAAAAGCGAAGTTGAGGTTTATTTAATTATTTTGCTTTTTCTTGCGGGGTAGAAACTTTTTTGTTACCGCAAAGTAAGGATAAGGTTTTTTTTCTCTCTTTCTCTCTCTTCTAATTAAATAGGCTTGACATTTTTTTTTGATGCTTTCTGAAGGACTATCCCCTGAGTATTTCTCTTTCCAAGAGGTATTAAGTTCTTCAGTAGGTGAGTCTCATCGACGTACTAACTATACATCTTAACTTAAGTCTTAACAAGTAAAATTAGTGTTCATTTTACATTAGACACTTAAAGTAAATATTTCAACGCATCCGTATCGGTATACGTAACGCGTTCAAAATAAAGTCAAAATACGCTACATTTTTGACTTGCTCATGCCATGTTTTGAACAATGCTGGCTTCTTTGACGGGTGTGATGACAGAATCTCGTTGTGTACGGAAGGATGTACGTATCGTTAGGGAACCACGAACGTACGCAATGATTTCAATCAGCAGTCCTGTCATCGCACCCTTCAAAAAAGCGGGCATCGTTCGAAACATCGCATAAACAAGTCAAAAATGTAGCGTATTTTGATTTTGTTTCGAACGCGTTACGTATACCGATACGGATGCGTTGAAATATTTACTTTAAGTGTCTAGTAATTTTTTGTGGTTGTCGTTGATGCCAAAAAACTTGTTTTATTTTTTATTTTCATATTCTGTTTTATTAAAAGTCGTTAAATCGATTTTAGTTTTGCTTCGAGAAAATCACTGTAAACATTCTAACTCCTTACACTTGACATTTTTTAATTATTTAATAGTGAATTTTATTTTTGGAAGACACGTGTGCCAATAAAATATGGTTTTAGGAGTGTCTTGTTATACCATTAAACCTGAATGTAAGTATAGCTTTTTTTGGTGCAAATTTCGACTTTTCTTGTGCTTCTAAAGTTATTTGTTTTAATATGGAGGGAGGGAACTTAAAAGGGAAGTTGAGGTTTATTTACGAAAGCGTAGTAGGGCCACCGCCAACTTTATTTTTAAAATTCCGACTTGATTTACAAAATTCCGAGTTATTTTACGGAATTTTGTAAATCAAGTCGGAATTTCGAGTTGTTTTACGAAATTTTGTAAAACAAGTCGGAATATTAAAAATAAAGTTAGTAGTGGCCCTTCTACGCTTTTGTATTTATTTAATTCTTTTACTTTCTTTTGCGGGGTAGAAACTTTTTTTGAAAGTTTGAGACAATGATGTGTTTGAAATTAACTCTGTTTCGAACTTCCATTGTCTATATTTTATTTATACGCGACATTTCGATCAGTACAATCTCCTTCCAAATATTTGGAATTTCAACACTTGATTTACTGAAAATACCCTGATTCTGCCCAATAAAGGCAGATTCAAGAGATTTTCGTTTCTTCCAGTGTGCTTCTGCCCACTTCATTCGGTGTTGTTTTGTACCATGCATGTTCGGCGATTCCTGATTTCATTGTTTCACCTTTTTGGTTATTCGTCTGATGTTCCTTAAGCCTAACAGATAGTGATCTTTTTGTTTCGCCTATGTATGATTCACCACACTCACAAGGAACTTCGTAAATACATTCCTTATTTTGTTTGTTCTCCGGTTTTGTTTTACTAAGAAGGCTTCGAATTGTATTACTAGATTTATAAGCCACTCCATATAAATATTGGCCACCACTGGCGAAAGCGATGAACCCATTGGCAGACCGTCATCCTTAGCATAAAACCTATCTTTCACTTGAAAATAAGAGTTATGTAGGCAGCAACAACTGCAGCGGTAGTCTGGTAAGATCATAAAGGGATTCGTTATCAACCAGTCACTTTCTAATAATATCTAGCGATTCCTTTATCGGGACCTTTGTGTATAGACTTTCGACATCAAAACTGACAAGTCTATCCTCGGGTCCTAAAACAAAGCAAGCAATCTGTCTAAATTCCTTTTGAAAATTATTAAACCTTTAGCAGGCAAGACCCCTTCATTTGTAGAAAAATTTCAACCATTTTGTTAATATTCGTAAATCTTTAATAAGAAGGATCTGCAGAATGGTTACAGCCTTAAACTTATAACAGATACTATTTCTAAATTTCAACAAACAGGACAGAGATTACAAGACCAACACAAACAATTCCATACATTAAAGGAGTATCAGAGAAAATTCGAAGAGTAGCGAAAAACTTTAATATTAAAACAGCTTATAAATCCAGTAATACTTCTTGGTAAAACAAAACCGGAGAACCAACAAAATAAAGAATGCATTTACCAAGTTTCTTGTGAGTGTAGTGAATCATACATAGACGAAAGGAAAAGACCGCTATCTGTTGGGCTTAAGGAACATCAGACAAATACCCAAAAAGGTAAAACAACAAAATCAGGAATCGCCGAACATGCATGGTCAAAAGAATACCGAATGAAGTGGGCAGAAGCAAAGGTGCTTTCTGAAGGACAACCCCCTGGGTATTTCTCTTTCCAGGAAGTATTAAGTTCTTCAGTAGGTGAGTTTACAATAAGTAAAGTAAGTGGGTTCGTTATTTTCATTTTACGTAGGTGTTTTCTCAGTGTGCAATGACCGTTGTGTTACTGTGTTGGTCTAATTTATAGTAAGTTTTTGAGTAGGGACTTATTGAAGATTTTTTTAGTCAGGCACTATTATGGCCGGGCAGTATTATGAAATAACAGATACGCGTTACGGCCTGACTTTATTTTTAAAAATATAATTTAAAACCACAAGAATAAGCAGGACTGAATTAATTTATATTTACGAAAGTAAAATATTTCAAGTGTTGGCCAAAATATTTATAGATTTTAGTTTTTAAAATTTCAAAAAACTATTTAAAATTTTTAATTTTAGTAATTTTTTTGTAAAAAAAATTATCGGCTCATCCGAAAATAAATAAAATATTAAAGAAAATAACCAAAACCAGCAAATAAAAAATGTTCGCATATCCGATATTTCAATAAAGTCAATTACTATTAGTGTTTATTTATTTATGAACTTGGGAATCAAATAGGTATGTTTAATCTCTCTTTTTATGGACTAAAATGGCACGTTTAATCCCTAAGATATTAAAAATAAATTAATCCCTAAGGGATTAAAGGTAAAGTTAATCCCTCAGGGATTATAAAAAAAAATCATCCCTGGTAAATTAATTAAATTTATCGCAAGTCAAGCCAAACAGCACTTGCTCTTGGCCAAGATTTCTGATGGGTCCCAGAGATGAAAAAATTACCCTGAACCTCGTTTTCTCACCCCTTTTGGGAAATCACACAACAAAAAAAATTAAGTTGAAACTTTAAAGAAAAAAAGGCTAAACTTACATAAATCGGATCCACGCTCAGACTTACAGACAGTCGAATATTTGTCGATTTTTGTCACAAAACGTGGAAGCCGGCCGGGATTTCCGTGCAAATCGGACGACGGTTTTTGCAGCAATGAATCATCTTTCTTCGCGACATGCGCATAAAGCCCAAGCGTGGATTTATTTTCGCGGGTTTCCTGAATTATATTGATCAGGTGACAAAAGTGGTCAAAATTGATTACCAACAAAATAAAATTAAAATTACTTTCCCAAAATAGAAAACAGAAGTTCTCAAATGAAAAACAACGATTCTCAAACGTTCCGTCCATCTATAAAAGTTCCCAAATTTTTATAACTTATTTAAGTTACCAAAAAAATAAATGAATTATGTACCAAAAAAAAAATAAATAAATTCTTTGCTTTCTTGCAGCAAACAGGCTTTACCTTAGACAATAGAACAACATACCGAATTTTATTTTAAAAAATGACGGGACTCACAAATAGAAAAATTGGTTTTGTTACTATTGCCTGGGCAAATGACAAACCTTTACGAGGGGCTTATCAAGAAGACCTTCTTCTGCGGTAAATCTTTGTGATCCTACCGAGCGTCCAGCGTAGGGCAGGACGTTTTCGTCTTTTAAGACTACCAAGGTGCCCACTTCAGGGGGGGGGGTTATCGGGGGTATTCCATTTTAATCTTTATTGGAGACTTTGTAAATATTCCATATGCCAACGGCGCGAAAAATGTTGGTGCAGTTGCTGAACAAGCTGCCAGCGGGATAACCTATTTAGTTTGACATTGGTAAAACCCTCGTCCGGAGGAGCGGTCAACGGCTCCAAAGTCAGAAAATGACCAGGAGTTAGGCATTGCAAATCGTTGGGATCTGGACTAGTATTGCACAAGGACCGGGAGTTCAAATTAGCTTCGATTTGGACCAACAATGTGGTCAACACTTTCAACGTCAAAATTTGAGTACCGACAATTCGTTTTAGATGGTTTTTTTTTTCGATTTTAATCCGGACTCGTGAAGGGCGCCAAAGTGGGGAACAGCGGGGGGGTTGAAGCACCATTTTATAGCCAATGATTCTGCCGGTTCACGACAATAAGAAATAAGGAGATTTTTTCCCCCAACAAAATTGATCCCACAGTCACTGTACAGGGCAACACAACGCCCATGCCTACCTACAAATCGACGAAGGGCTGCTGGAAAGGCGTCAGCCGAAAGATCAGAGACTAAATGGATAGTTTTTGTGGGGGAAACAAAGGAAAATACACCCATAAGCCTTTTGACTTTTGATTCTCCGCCTCTTTGCTAATGTAAGAAAGAAAGGGCCCATGAAATCGATACGAACATGGGAGAAGGGCTTTAACTGATACACTCTTGTTTTGGGTAGATCACCCTTAAACGGACTATATGGCTTGAGGTTAGTTCTGGCACATCGGAAACATTTTGATATAACACTTGCTGGGCAAGGAGATACTCTAAAAGGCGGGGGCCGGAATGGCCATGGTCATAATGGAATTTTTCAATAATCAGACGGGTTAGTGGATTATCACGTGGTAATAATATCGGGTGCTTAACTTCATAGGCAAGGTCGGTGTGACGTAATCGTCCGCCCACAGTGAGAACCCAACACCCTTACCAAGTTTAAATCTTCAGAAAAGATCTCCTGCTAAACAACTCTAATAATAACTACAAGGGAAAAATAAAATTCTTCATAACAGAGATCTCGCGAGGAAGCTGTAAATGTAGAATCCTTTTTTATTCGCGAAACTCTTAAACAATATGCCACAATTCCCTGAATTTTACGCAGAGAGGAAAATTTGTTAAGCAGGACTTGCACCTCGTTGGGATTCACTGTGAAAAAAACCAGGCAATTTTCTTCCGGGGAAACTTCTTCATCACTTAAGTCCAAAGTATTCGAAATAGACCATACATCAATAGGCGAGGCTAACCACGAAGGGGCAGTTAAACACAACAATCTGCAGGGTTTTCTACTCCATTAATATGGTACCAACAACTAGGGGGGAGTTTCTGCTGAATAGTGGTTACCCGATTGGCAACAAATACTTTTCTTTTCGATGGATATGATTTAATTTAAGCCAGTGTCACTTGGGAATCAGACCAAGCAAATATACTATCAATTTTTATAGAACTGGGACGACCAATTACAAATTTCATGAGCTCTGACAACAGCAAAGTAGCACACAATTCCAACCGGGGAATAGAAATTGTTTTTAAGGGGCAAACTCTACTTTTTGCACACGTCAGCCCTATAGAAATATTTCCATCAGGACCTACTTGTCGCAGGTAAACAGCTCCACCATAGGCAATCATCGAGGCATCACAAAATACATGGATTTCTGTAGTGATAGAACTTGGTTGGACAATATAATGAGGTATAGATAGGTAACTGAGATACATAAAGTTGCCACTGTGAAATAATATCACTCGAGGGGGTAGCATCCCAAGAAAGCCCTTGCACCCACAAACTTTGCATTAAACACTTAGCCACAAGTACAACGGGGGCCAAAAAATCTAAGGGGTCATAAATCTTGGCAATCTCAGAGAGAATGTTACGCTTGATGCAAGGACGGTTAATGGGTGTCACAGAGTTGCAGAATGGGTCAGTTTTTGGATACCATTTCAGACTTAGAATTTTTAAAGTATTCCTTATCATCAAATGAAACAGACTGCTGATGGCTAGCAGGAACGGAGGACAATAATTCCGGCCGGTTGCTAGTCAACAGCCAAGCTTCAGTAATGAAATGAGTTGGTGTTGAGTTTCCAGGGCCTGATCTATGGAATTGGCTAATCCTATGGTATCCATAGAAATAGAAGGGAGTAAAGAATGGGCTTTAACCTGCGTAAAAGAATCAACAAATAGTGCAGCCATTTTCAGCTACACCAGAGAAAAACAGTTGGTTGGATGTGTTGTTCCAGCATTACACTGTTTACATCGAAACTTAAATAAAATTAAGAATAAACAAATGATTCATTTTAACTAAAGTTAAAAAGTTAGATTTGACAATTTTACTTTAATTTATGTAGTTAAGTTAAAAGTTTAAGTTTAAGTCTATTTGAACTTTGTTTGTAAACAAGAGTAGGCCTCCTTAACAGGCGGGAAATTTAAATTTGTAACAGATATATTCATCAAATTATACTTCTATTTTCTTTTCCAAACTAAACAAAGTGTATTATTTTGGAGTGCGTTCATTAAAAGAAGTTTGTGGACGTTTAAATAAACTGAGTGAAGCTAAAAATTTGAAAATGTTAAGCTCGCAGAAACACGCCTTAAGTCTTTCAAAAGCCATGCAGTTACCCAGGTAAAAGATTCCTATATTTAAATATTTTTTTCTATATTTGACTGGAGTATGTAGTTCATTTTGTGAATGGGATTGCCCTGTTCAAAATATTTACCTTTTATTGCTGTTAAATTATACTAAAATCATGATTATTTTAAATGGATGCATTTTATTCTAGTAAACTTTTAAAATAAACTGAAATATTTAAAATAAAACAACATTGAAATCTCGGACTTCCATTGTCTATATTTTATTTATACACGACGTTTCGATCAGTAAAATCTCTGATCGAAATGTCATGTATAAATAAATCTTAATAGTAAACAAGTTATTTTAATTACCAAGTATATTAAATAAAATGTATTATTAAAATAACTATACAAAGTCAAACTTTTTTTAATAGTTATTAACTAATTATCCAGTCTAAGTCAAATGGAAATTTATCCAATAGTCATCTTGTTCACATCTCAAAAAGGTTGCTCTTGCCTCCGCAGTATCCTAAAGCAAAGAAAAATTATATAACTTAAGACCCTGTCGGTCATCCTAGCTCAAAGTTCAAACCACAAAACTAGATAGAAGTTTTTTTTATTCAGACTTACTATGATAAATTCTAACCATGTCAATTCTTAAAACCCAAAAATAAAGAAGATATTAATACATAGTGACTCTTATAAACCGTGTCAAAAAAGGAGACTTAGTTTTCTTGTGTAAATACTTACAGAAACTGGTGTCCGTCCAGTTGTTTGTTGTCATAGAAATAGAAGAGTTTAGTCATTGTTGATCCTTGAACTTGTATATAGTCAAGGGCTCCTTATATTTTCTAAAAATAACATAGGCAAGTTTATCAAAAACGTTTGGGCAGTTTACAAAAATAACAACTTTTGTGGCTATCATTATTTGACAAGCCATCAGGAATAAAGTTATTTCAATTATTTTCCTGGCTATTTCTACGCTTACTTATAAAACAATATATTCAGTGTCTCCCTCAATCAAAAACTAACAATTCTAAACATTCGTTTTGAAAAAAATTGCCAAAAACACAAAGACTTTGAAACTGATTGAAGAATATGGAAATGTGCATAAAAATTGTAAATAAAGATAAACAAGGCGCTTATTAGCCGCAAAATCACGTAATTTTTGTTGTTAAATTTATTTTGTTTATATTCACTTCTGTCAATCCACGTCAAAGTCTATTGCTATTTTGCTTTATAGGTAAGCATAAAAACAGTTGGGAAAATAAACCGTAATAACTTTATTGTTGACGGTTTGTCAAATAACGATAGCCACAAAAGTTGTTATTTTTGTATCCTTACCAAAAAGTCCCTAATAAGGTATAGCAGCACACCGACTGCCTCAAGGAGCATTGTCCACTCACTTAGAGCTGGGCCAGATTAAGTTTGGAGCATCTTGCGTCTTTGTGCTTTTTTTCCACTTTAATTTTAATATTTCCTGCTCTATATACTTGGCACAAGCACAAGAAATACTTAATAAAGAAGGTTTAAATTAATTTTAAAGAGGTAAACAAACATCAATTTTAAGATAGGTAGTTATCAAAAATCGGTAGGGTAGCTACACCCGTGTAATCTGTGACTTACCTAGATTATTTTTGAAGGCTTTTAGAGCCGGAAGGTGGTCTTTTCTTGGCGAAAATAAGTAAATAATTTTAGTATTTGATTGTTTGTCAAAATAATATGACAAACTTCAACTAGAGTATAAAAATTGGTTTGTTATACTCGGCGTGGCTAACTGCAAAAATAGGCGATCCGACCAATTTTGTTCTATGGTGTAGTTTAAAATGGTTGACTCCTTTGCGTTCCTCGAAAATTGGATGCGCAGTCGTCTTTGCCCATTCTCAACTTCTTCTATTTCTATGATAGTATCGTCAACATAAGTTGTTTCGGTAAGAATTTTACTCGACAAAATAAAATCATCCCCATGGTCTCTTACAAGCTGGTCAAGACTACGGATTGCTAAATATGGACTTGAACTTACACCATATGTAACTGTCTGCAAAGAATACTCTTGGATATCTTGAGACGAGTCGGAATGCCCTAAAATCTTTTGGTAGCAAACATCAGCTGGGTGTATCTTAATTTGACGGTACATCTGGCGAATATCCGCAGAAAAAACAACACTATACAATCGGAAGGAAAGCAATATCTCGTTGAAGTTTGGGGCTCACAAACAAAATTGAGTTAAGACTTAAACTGTTGGAGCTCACAGCCTTGAACACTGGATGGTGAAAAATATAATATTACTAAATGCATGTGCCCCTGGTCACGGTAGTCTAGGAGAAAATCTTTGTAAGCAACATATAACTCAGGGTTCTTTAATAAACGAGCACCCATTAAATGAAACCTACGTAAGGATTGGGTATAAGAATCCCCCAATTGTTTTGGTTCCTTGAAAGGTAATCGAACGACATAACGTCCAGTATCAGTACGATAGTGGGTGGTTGAAAATATTTCTTCACATAAGGTGTCATCACACGATAACGGAATATCTTGGTGGTGCATTCTAGCTCCCAAAACCTTTTAAGGGTGTCATCCAACATAACAAGGTAACAGGATGAGAGGGCGATTTTGGAGCATGAACTCCACCAATAATATCTAACCAAATACTGAGTTGATGGCACAAGAACCACCATTTTCTCCTTTTTGAAATCCTGGAACAAGCATCTGACTGAACAAGTCAACTCCTATTAAAAGGTCAATATCACTGGGAATTTCAAAATCTAGATCTGTCCAACCCTTTTAGATAGGATCACTGCACTGGACTATATTGTACAAGACAGTTGGGAATGTTTCCACAAATCTTAGGTATAACAATAGCTTCATACTGAAAAGAACTCTCTGGAAACTTGGAGGATGTTATCGTTAAATTTACATTTGTTACATGAGTTACACAAGAAACTATGTTGTTAATATCTTGGATAGAGGTACTATTGGATGTGACTGGAAGATTTCATTTTTCAACACACAAAACAGTGAGGAAGCTAGCCTTTCTAGCACAATTAAACAGAGCTCTACTGAGCACAAATTTATTTTTAAAATTGGTCACTAATACTTGGGTGGTGGCAAATAGATTTTTATTTTGAGGTGAAACATTATTCACAACACTTGAAGGGCTGGTTGAGATACACATCGCACTACGAGGGGGGTTGGTATGACTACCGGAGGAGGGGGTATTATTTCCCTGGGGTAAAGACCTAACAAAATGGACAAGCGTATGATGACGCCCTGAGCACACCCGGCAGTCACTAGTGGAATTACATTGGGGCACCGAGTGTGATCGTGCAAAACAGTTAAAACAGAGACGTTCGCATTTTACAAGAGCATGCCTTTCAGAAATTTCTAATTCTAAAAACTTGTTGCATTTTACTATGGGATGAAAAGTCTGTTTACAACATACACATGAGTTGGATGGTTTTTCAGATTGAGTAGAAAATGCATTAACAGGTCTATTTGTTCTTTTTGAAACGTGCTTTTTGACAAGGGAGGGAGACATCTCATTTGGTTTGTTTAACAAGGTTCTGTTCTCTTTTGAGTTTTTTTCTAAAAATTTAAAAAGGTCTTTAAACAAAGGGATATCTTTGTCGCTATTATCAATTTCAAATCTTGCTTTTAGGGAGGGGCCAATCTTTAGCAAAACTAAATTCATTTTGGTGAAATCCAACAAATCAACATCATCATGATTGGATAAAGCCTCTAAGTTTTCACGGAGAATTATTAAATTTTGCCCGAGGGGCTTGGTAAATGGCGGACCAATAGTTCGTGACAAGAAGCCTTTTGTTAATAAATCTACGTAGGACAGCATCACATGCTATACGATAGTTATCTGCTGTTAAGGGTATATTGCGAATGACACTGGCCGCATCTCCAACAAGAGCGGTATTCAAGGCTTGGAACTTTGCTATTTCACTCCTATCAGCTTTTTCGTGCACCAAGCTCCTAAACATATCGAAAAAAGTTGGCTATTTTTTCAAATCTCCATCAGTTATTCGTTGGATCTCTAAACCGCGATCGGGGAGTACTAGGGATTGATTCAAGTTTGGGGGGTAGGAGTTTGAGTCGGGAAAAAGTTCACGAGAAATTGTTTTTATTGAGCATTTCATATCGTCAAACTCCTCAACATAAGAGTCTTGCTCTTCTTGTTGTTTTTCAGTAAGGAATTAACCAACAATTTCAAAATGTAATAAATTTCTGACAAATCTTCAAAACGAGTTTTGAATGCATTTTATTTTAAGGGCTCACTTTGAGCTGCTTGCGCCGTGTTTAACGTGGCTTTTACTTTATTAAATATGGCCTCCTGTTGTCTAACTAACGTTTTTAAGTTTACCATAATTAAATTTAATCTGAAAAAACCAGCCAAGTCACTACAACACACACTACTAACTACTAAACTTAGGAAAATATACCAAAATTTTCCTAGAAAAAATAGGAGGATCGGTAGGATAGACTTCCCTAAGTAGTCATAAAAGACCGAAAAAAGGTACTAAAACTTATATAAAAAAAATAATCAAATATTCCGCGATAATTTGAGATTAACTTATCAAAATCATACAGATCAAATTTTGGTTTCATCAACAATCAAAGAAACGTGACTGTCAAACCCATTTTTCTATGGAGCGGCCAACAAAACAAAATTATTCGGAGGCGGAGTCAAGGGGCGGAGCATATACCGCGCGCACAAAACCTAACAAAAAAAAAACGTGACGAGGAAAGTTGATTGCTGCAAAAAATATCAAAACAAATGCCAAATTACTATTTTCCACGGGCTTTTCCAAGCATAAGGCTCGAAGGACCAATAAATGATGGGGTCCCAGATATGAAAAAAAAATAACGAAAATTCCCCTGAACCTCGTTTTCTCACCTCTTTTGGAAAATCACACAACAAAAAAAAATAATCAAAAAAGAAGTTAAAAAACCACCAAATCAGTTACATCAACCGAAAAGAATGTAAAAACAAAAGAAAAAAGATCTTGGTTGGAAATAACGAAAATTCGAACCTGGATGAGCATCCCACAAGGAACACACAAAGAACCAAAGCTGCGTGAGCTCGTCAGTGGTTCCACTGGTCACCCTCCCCATACATCATTAAACACCATCATACACTTTGTGTGGGATGCTCATGCAGGTTTGAATTTTCGTTATTTGCACCCAAGATCTTTTGATCTTCTGTTTTTAGATTATTTTCAGTTGATGTAACTGATTTGGAGGTTTTTTAACTTCTTTTTTGATTTCTACTTGCCTTAGGAGCATAGTCCTATTGGAAATATTAACACGCCAGGACGAATCCGTATCAGGTAACTTGGATAAGTACCAGTGCGGAACGATGCCTATTAGTGAGTGATTCAAAGTTGGAAATCAAAGTGTATGATGGTGTTTAATGATGTATGGGGAGGGTGACCAGTGGTACCACTGACGAGATCACGCTGGTTACTCAGAGCGAAACATTGTTTAATCATTTCTCTTTTCGCTTTGGTTCTTTGTGTGTTCCTTGTGAGATGCTGTGTGTAAATAAATAACAAATTCTATGAATAGCGAGCTTTCCCTCAAAAAACTGATGAGCACCACAAGTGCGAAATCCGGATCTACGGTTACCATTACCTTTTTTGAGGGAAAGCTCGCTATTCATTGATTTTGAATTTTGAAATTCACCCTCGCTATATCCTTTTATAGATTTATCAACTCCAAAGCTTAGGATATCTGTCAAGATAATTATATCTGTCTCCGTAGAGACGCTTAATTTTCCGTCAAATTGAAGGTACATCTACCGATTCTGCAATTTGACAGATGGTTATCTTTTACATGAATCCTGTGTCACATTTTTTCATCATCATTTCATCTCAATTCCTAGCACCATACTGATGAGCACCACAAGTGCGAAATCCGGATCTACGGTTACCATTACCTTTTTTGAGGGAAAGCTCGCTATTCATTGATTTTGTTATTTATTCACCCTCGCTAAATCCCTTTATAAGTATTTTTGTTTCATATACACTAATCTATTGAACCTATTGAACCGCCCCTCTCCCCTCCCTTCAGTTCAAGAGCTCAATAGGCACCTACCTAATTTTTAAAAATTTGCCATTTTTATTAAATGATGAAATCCCCCCCTAGAGTCGATTTCTGTCTACGCCACTGACTTATACCCGGCTCCCACCTATGCGTTTCTCATGCGTGGCCACCCTTACTCAAAAAACTCATCACGTGGTGCGACATGAACTTATAGGGGTTTCCATTGGTAAAATTGGTGCGCCACTCGTAGTGCACCACACTGGCTTGGTGCTGTCAAAAAATTGCGTCAGTGCAATCTGAATATAGATTGAATTGAACCCAAATCAGAACACTCGTTTCACTCAAACAGTAAACTCAATATCTATAAAATAGCTTAAGACTATTGAAAAACTCTTTTTGAGGTTGATTAGGGGGTTTTGACTTAAAATATAGAGGCAGGAAAAAGTTTTCGGTGCGCCACGACCCCTCAGAGCCGGTGCGGAAAAAGTTGCACTTAGTGCAAAACCGAAATTATAAAACTGAAAAAGTGCAGCCCAATGGAACAGCAGCACCGACTCAGTTGTGCACTGGTGGCGCACCAGTTTTTCCAATGGAAACCGCTATTAAATACGCAAATCTTGCTTAGACCAAAGGAGTTTTCTCGCGTTGAAATTGTTTAAAAGTTTTTTAAAGCGTTTGAAACATTGATTTTCTCGCGTTGCAACGATGACGTCACATTTAAACTGGTTAAAAACATTGAGAAACGAAATCCTTTCCCGTTTCAAAACCGACGCGTGCGCAGAAGAAAAATTTTGCCTTTTTAGATTTTGTTTTTTTTTTCTAAAGTACTGTTTATATTTTTAACCAACATTAGAATGAAAGACGTTCAACGGAACGTGATATTTAACAAATTTGTGGACCGTAATGGAGAAGTTATTAAAAATGATAATAATGAAGGTTTTGTTAAATAAATAATAACTTGATCCATTTAAACACGCACAAAAACAGAAAAAAGTGAGGTTACAGGGAAAGAAATGTCAGCGACGTCACTGTTTTGAACTATTCATTTTCTCGCGTTTTGAACTAATGACTTCGTCGTTGAAATTGTTTTAAGAAATATTTCAAAACAATTTCAACGCGAGAATACGTCTCAAGTGATGCTCGTTTTGAGTCAGACATGAGAAACACACAGATAGAAACCGGGTTTTAAACCGTGGTGTCAATCTCGTATTATCTTTAACATTGATAGTAAGAAGGGGCGCTAGCAAAGAAATTAAAATTTAATTATCTTAAAATAATTGGTATTTTATGAATACCCATCCTCCGTCATAGTGAAGGGGCATGTGTAAGTCTGTGGGATTTTAAATAAAGGAGATTTGTGACTATGTGGGATTGATAACTCCTTAGTCACACAATCAAGTGTTACCGGGTGTTTTATTCGCATCCGTGTAGAAGGGGTTAATATGACGTCATATTTCAACATGGCGGCCAAAAATCATAAAAAATACAACTTTCGCAACCGCGGCATGATCATCCGATCTTAAATGACCTTGAAGATCGCAAAAAACAGGATTTTTTCTATTTTCTCTTCAAAAAATCTTAATAATTCGACGTTTTATCAGACCAACTTCATATGTACCTCAAACTATTAGGCATGTATGCCAAATTCAATCCTTAGAGTTTGATGCAGTTTGAAGCTTAATAACCTTGAAAAATACTCCAGTAAAATTAACTTATTGCGAAAATAACATACTAAAGGGCGCTATTCATCAACTATTAAAGCGAAGAGGACCAAATTTGGTGAGAAAGATAAGAAGATCAACAGCTATGATGCGTTTCAATATGGCGGCTGATATATCAAAATAGCGACCTATAACCACATTTTATTTTATCCAGTTTTGTAAAAAGGCAAAAATGACAAGGTGGCCATCAATTCTTGTTTATTTATTGACGCTTACTATGAAAAAAAAGTTAAGTTGATGCATGATCTTGATTGACCTTGAAAATACCATGAACAATTGAAAAACAAGCTTTTTGTAGTGTTTTTTCCAATTTACCACTACCCAAAAACTTTAAGTGCCGGTGATGAAATTAACATCTTAGCCGTAGATAAACTCTTCATTTTAAACCTCCCGACTATTTATATATATACTATACCCCGGTAAATATGACCTATATGCCTGACGTTTTTATCAAATTTCAGAACTGGAAATTTTATGTTCTACTAACTTGTCTAGCCAACAAAGTCATTTAAATTCCCGATAAGAGAGTTACCAGAAGTTATATATATATTACCGTACTTACCGTATACTTACCGTATACTGGAGGTGTTTTAGATGCCATTTTCCAAAGTGGCGGTCGAAAAATCATAAAAAATTCTAATTATGTCAGTAGGGCATGACTATACTTGTTTATTAACATTCATAATAAAATTCAAGGATAAAGATTTAGCAACTATTTAGTTACAAATTCTTGTGCCACCGGGCGTTTTTTTCGCATCCGTGTAGAAGGGCTTGATATGGATAAAAACGATAGGCATATAGTTCATTTTTACCGGGGTATAGCATAAAAATCTGTTGGGCCAGATCAAAAAAAAAATAGTATGGAGGTTTAAAATGAAGTGTTTATCTATGGCTAAGATGTTAATTTCATAACCAGCACTTAAAGTTTTTGCGTAGTAGTAAATTGAAAAAAACACTACAAAAAGCTTGTTTTTCACTTGTACATGGTATTTTCAAGGTCAGTCAAAGTCGTGCATTCACTTAACTTTTTTTTCATAGTAAGCGGCAATAAGTACACAAGAATTGATGGCCACCTTGTCATTTTTGTTTTTTACAAAACTGGAAAAAATAAAATGTGTTTATAGGTCGCCATTTTGATATATCAGCCGCCATATTGAAACACATCATAACTGTACCAAATTTTTTTTGACAATATTGTTGTACTTCATCTTCCTATCTCCGCTTTAATAGTTGATGAATAGCGCCCTTTAGTATGTTATTTTTGCAATACGTTAATTGTACTAGGGTATTTTCCAAGGTGAAGCTTCAAACTAATTCAAAATCTTCCTATCTTCGCTTTAATAGTTGATGAATAGCGCCCTTAAGTATGTTATTTTTGCAATACGTTAATTGTACTAGGGTATTTTCCAAGTTGAAGCTTCAAACTAATTCAAACTCGACGTCATGAAGTTGGTCTGACAAAACGTCGAATTATTAAGATTTTTTTGAAGAGAAAACGGCAAAAATATTGTTTTTAGCGATTTTCAAGGTAATTTAAGGTCGGATAAAAGTGAATTTTTTGAAATCCTCGTCCTCGGATTATGTGGAATCGAGTATAATTATGCCCCGGTTGCGAAAGTTGCATTTTTTATGATTTTTGGCCGCCATCTTGAAAGATGACGTCATATCAACCCCTTCTACATGGATGCGAACAAAACACCCGGTAATACTTGATAGTGTGACTAAAGAGCTATCAATCCCACATAGTCACAGAACTCCTTCATGCAAAATCCCACGGGATAGAAATTATCGACATATGCCCCTACACTATCAGGAACTCTTTTCCGTCAACCAGAAGGAGTACTGAGGAATTTTTGAGCTTCAAAATCAACGCCCTTCCCCCTGGGCATAATGCATTTTATTTATTTATGTCCTACGTCGTCCAAGGTACGTACCAAACACAAAAATACCCCGTATATATACATTGTACATTTTACGTCCAATTCATGTCTTTAACTAAGATGTACAAGTCAAACAAGTGAATGTGCACGAAATATATACGTCCTAAGTACGTGCAATGGTGTTAGCGTACATACTATGTATGTACTCTTCGTCCAAGGTACGTAACTTTGCTGTCTGGGGCCATGAATCAGCATATCGGCATAACTTTTGCCTCCTGTTCTACACAGTGTAGGAAGAGACGGAAGTAGTCGTATGCGAATATTTTCGTTTGGTTTCGAAAATAAGACCCGTCCAACGCAAATTATCTACATAAACGAGCTAAATTTTGTATTAGCTATGTGTAAAGATATAAAAAATATGTTTCTTAGGTATTTGATTTAAAATATTGTTGGTTTGCATGCGTCGTACATAGAGCGCGCGGGTGACGCCAACACAGTTTATTTTATATAAAAATTTGAAACAACCAATTATTTATGCAAGAATACATTTTCTGAGTTAATTATTAAACAATATTGTTTATTCAATAAAAACAGCACTTAATAGGATTCCTGATTTGCTTTATCGTTTCCAGATAAATTTTGATTCTGTTCAATAAAGGTTATTTCTAGATTAAGATTTAATTTACTTAAATAAAAGAATAAAACGCTCTTTTTACTTTAAAATCTCATTATGTTATTAAATTAAACATATCCAATATTTTAATTAAGCAAAAGAAGATATTAAATTAAAGAAAAGCGGACTGCTTTACCTAAAAAGATTATTTTAGTTATTTTAATAAGTAACATTAACTAAACTAATATTGGTGTGTGCATATTTTTTAAAGGATATCTTTTTATACTTTTTTTTTTCGTGTACCAATCTATCAATTTGTGGATTGTCTGCGGCAAAACTCGCTACGTTTTGTCCCATATCTCTGCGTTAGCAACATAGACTAGACGTTATAAAACGTAAGCTTGCAATGTAATACATGCTAAACACGTAATCTTGATGAGAAAGCCCAACGGGACACTTCTGCAGTTGTGGTATAAAAATGCAACAACAAAATTTAACTCAATTTTAATTTGTGTTGTAATGTACATAATATACTAAAAAAGTATTCAAACAACAAATTATTACTTTTTTATTTTTTTTTATAAAATAAATCACGTTTTGGCAATATAATTATGAAGTTATTTAAAATTTTTGATCACTAGGTGCACCGCAAGGCGAAAATTCTAAGAAAACTACATATTTATATAGTAACCCACTCAGCCCATTTCAAAATAACGCTATTTAGAAAGAGAAACTCACGTTGTTTTTCAATGGGCTTTGTGGAAAAAATGCCATTTTTGATACCTTTTAAGTGATACTGCTAAAAATTGTTTAAAATTAAAGTACGATCGTAAATATGAACGGTTTTATAC
This sequence comes from Oxystoma pomonae, assembly GCA_963921995.1. Classification (NCBI taxonomy): domain Eukaryota; kingdom Metazoa; phylum Arthropoda; class Insecta; order Coleoptera; family Brentidae; genus Oxystoma; species Oxystoma pomonae. Next base: position 68,838,696 of record OY998166.1, on the reverse strand, counting down.
ACTTTATTCCAAATTCAATCGGGTTAGTTTTTTGACACTGACAATAATAGTTCCATATATTTAGTTTCTGTGTAAAAATGTCAGCCGAAACATTGAAACTGGTCCGGAGAATTTGGAACATTTTTGATTACCTTAGGTGACAACATATAGGTATATTACACTAAAAATGCTATTTTTGACACGTTCTGAATGCTGAGGATAAATAAATCGTAAATATTAACGGTTTTTAATTTCTTCAAAAGCGGACATTTTGACGTCACAGTTGGTCTAGAGAGGGGTTTTAAGAAAAAAAATATATAATCTTTAAAATATACACTTTTGTTTTTGATCCATCGCCAACTACTATTTATCGTAAAAAGTAAAATCCTCTATGTAGCCCTTTTCTGGGGGGCTATTTTTGAAAAATATTCTGGGAACCTTAAATAGCAACCCCCTATTTTGACTTCATATTTGAATTCTCGCTGAAATTCGCTTTCCAATGGTACCCCATATCATAAGGTTTACTTTACTAATTTTCGAGATATTGGCTTCCAAAATGTAAAAAATTCAATTTTCAAAGGCCCATATCTTAGAAACTAAACAAAATATCTCGATTGTGTTTATTTTTGACAATCTGACCTTCTTATCAATTTCAAATCTTGCTTTTAGGGAGGGGCCAATCTTTAGCAAAACTAAATTCATTTTGGTGAAATCCAACAAATCAACATCATCATGATTGGATAAAGCCTCTAAGTTTTCACGGAGAATTATTAAATTTTGCCCGAGGGGCTTGGTAAATGGCGGACCAATAGTTCGTGACAAGAAGCCTTTTGTTAATAAATCTACGTAGGACAGCATCACATGCTATACGATAGTTATCTGCTGTTAAGGGTATATTGCGAATGACACTGGCCGCATCTCCAACAAGAGCGGTATTCAAGGCTTGGAACTTTGCTATTTCACTCCTATCAGCTTTTTCGTGCACCAAGCTCCTAAACATATCGAAAAAAGTTGGCTATTTTTTCAAATCTCCATCAGTTATTCGTTGGATCTCTAAACCGCGATCGGGGAGTACTAGGGATTGATTCAAGTTTGGGGGGTAGGAGTTTGAGTCGGGAAAAAGTTCACGAGAAATTGTTTTTATTGAGCATTTCATATCGTCAAACTCCTCAACATAAGAGTCTTGCTCTTCTTGTTGTTTTTCAGTAAGGAATTAACCAACAATTTCAAAATGTAATAAATTTCTGACAAATCTTCAAAACGAGTTTTGAATGCATTTTATTTTAAGGGCTCACTTTGAGCTGCTTGCGCCGTGTTTAACGTGGCTTTTACTTTATTAAATATGGCCTCCTGTTGTCTAACTAACGTTTTTAAGTTTACCATAATTAAATTTAATCTGAAAAAACCAGCCAAGTCACTACAACACACACTACTAACTACTAAACTTAGGAAAATATACCAAAATTTTCCTAGAAAAAATAGGAGGATCGGTAGGATAGACTTCCCTAAGTAGTCATAAAAGACCGAAAAAAGGTACTAAAACTTATATAAAAAAAATAATCAAATATTCCGCGATAATTTGAGATTAACTTATCAAAATCATACAGATCAAATTTTGGTTTCATCAACAATCAAAGAAACGTGACTGTCAAACCCATTTTTCTATGGAGCGGCCAACAAAACAAAATTATTCGGAGGCGGAGTCAAGGGGCGGAGCATATACCGCGCGCACAAAACCTAACAAAAAAAAAACGTGACGAGGAAAGTTGATTGCTGCAAAAAATATCAAAACAAATGCCAAATTACTATTTTCCACGGGCTTTTCCAAGCATAAGGCTCGAAGGACCAATAAATGATGGGGTCCCAGATATGAAAAAAAAATAACGAAAATTCCCCTGAACCTCGTTTTCTCACCTCTTTTGGAAAATCACACAACAAAAAAAAATAATCAAAAAAGAAGTTAAAAAACCACCAAATCAGTTACATCAACCGAAAAGAATGTAAAAACAAAAGAAAAAAGATCTTGGTTGGAAATAACGAAAATTCAAACCTGGATGAGCATCCCACAAGGAACACACAAAGAACCAAAGCTGCGTGAGCTCGTCAGTGGTTCCACTGGTCACCCTCCCCATACATCATTAAACACCATCATACACTTTGTGTGGGATGCTCATGCAGGTTTGAATTTTCGTTATTTGCACCCAAGATCTTTTGATCTTCTGTTTTTAGATTATTTTCAGTTGATGTAACTGATTTGGAGGTTTTTTAACTTCTTTTTTGATTTCTACTTGCCTTAGGAGCATAGTCCTATTGGAAATATTAACACGCCAGGACGAATCCGTATCAGGTAACTTGGATAAGTACCAGTGCGGAACGATGCCTATTAGTGAGTGATTCAAAGTTGGAAATCAAAGTGTATGATGGTGTTTAATGATGTATGGGGAGGGTGACCAGTGGTACCACTGACGAGATCACGCTGGTTACTCAGAGCGAAACATTGTTTAATCATTTCTCTTTTCGCTTTGGTTCTTTGTGTGTTCCTTGTGAGATGCTGTGTGTAAATAAATAACAAATTCTATGAATAGCGAGCTTTCCCTCAAAAAACTGATGAGCACCACAAGTGCGAAATCCGGATCTACGGTTACCATTACCTTTTTTGAGGGAAAGCTCGCTATTCATTGATTTTGAATTTTGAAATTCACCCTCGCTATATCCTTTTATAGATTTATCAACTCCAAAGCTTAGGATATCTGTCAAGATAATTATATCTGTCTCCGTAGAGACGCTTAATTTTCCGTCAAATTGAAGGTACATCTACCGATTCTGCAATTTGACAGATGGTTATCTTTTACATGAATCCTGTGTCACATTTTTTCATCATCATTTCATCTCAATTCCTAGCACCATACTGATGAGCACCACAAGTGCGAAATCCGGATCTACGGTTACCATTACCTTTTTTGAGGGAAAGCTCGCTATTCATTGATTTTGTTATTTATTCACCCTCGCTAAATCCCTTTATAAGTATTTTTGTTTCATATACACTAATCTATTGAAACTATTGAACCGCCCCTCTCCCCTCCCTTCAGTTCAAGAGCTCAATAGGCACCTACCTAATTTTTAAAAATTTGCCATTTTTATTAAATGATGAAATCCCCCCCTAGAGTCGATTTCTGTCTACGCCACTGACTTATACCCGGCTCCCACCTATGCGTTTCTCATGCGTGGCCACCCTTACTCAAAAAACTCATCACGTGGTGCGACATGAACTTATAGGGGTTTCCATTGGTAAAATTGGTGCGCCACTCGTAGTGCACCACACTGGCTTGGTGCTGTCAAAAAATTGCGTCAGTGCAATCTGAATATAGATTGAATTGAACCCAAATCAGAACACTCGTTTCACTCAAACAGTAAACTCAATATCTATAAAATAGCTTAAGACTATTGAAAAACTCTTTTTGAGGTTGATTAGGGGGTTTTGACTTAAAATATAGAGGCAGGAAAAAGTTTTCGGTGCGCCACGACCCCTCAGAGCCGGTGCGGAAAAAGTTGCACTTAGTGCAAAACCGAAATTATAAAACTGAAAAAGTGCAGCCCAATGGAACAGCAGCACCGACTCAGTTGTGCACTGGTGGCGCACCAGTTTTTCCAATGGAAACCGCTATTAAATACGCAAATCTTGCTTAGACCAAAGGAGTTTTCTCGCGTTGAAATTGTTTAAAAGTTTTTTAAAGCGTTTGAAACATTGATTTTCTCGCGTTGCAACGATGACGTCACATTTAAACTGGTTAAAAACATTGAGAAACGAAATCCTTTCCCGTTTCAAAACCGACGCGTGCGCAGAAGAAAAATTTTGCCTTTTTAGATTTTGTTTTTTTTTTCTAAAGTACTGTTTATATTTTTAACCAACATTAGAATGAAAGACGTTCAACGGAACGTGATATTTAACAAATTTGTGGACCGTAATGGAGAAGTTATTAAAAATGATAATAATGAAGGTTTTGTTAAATAAATAATAACTTGATCCATTTAAACACGCACAAAAACAGAAAAAAGTGAGGTTACAGGGAAAGAAATGTCACAGATAGAAACCGGGTTTTAAACCGTGGTGTCAATCTCGTATTATCTTTAACATTGATAGTAAGAAGGGGCGCTAGCAAAGAAATTAAAATTTAATTATCTTAAAATAATTGGTATTTTATGAATACCCATCCTCCGTCATAGTGAAGGGGCATGTGTAAGTCTGTGGGATTTTAAATAAAGGAGATTTGTGACTATGTGGGATTGATAACTCCTTAGTCACACAATCAAGTGTTACCGGGTGTTTTATTCGCATCCGTGTAGAAGGGGTTAATATGACGTCATATTTCAACATGGCGGCCAAAAATCATAAAAAATACAACTTTCGCAACCGCGGCATGATCATCCGATCTTAAATGACCTTGAAGATCGCAAAAAACAGGATTTTTTCTATTTTCTCTTCAAAAAATCTTAATAATTCGACGTTTTATCAGACCAACTTCATATGTACCTCAAACTATTAGGCATGTATGCCAAATTCAATCCTTAGAGTTTGATGCAGTTTGAAGCTTAATAACCTTGAAAAATACTCCAGTAAAATTAACTTATTGCGAAAATAACATACTAAAGGGCGCTATTCATCAACTATTAAAGCGAAGAGGACCAAATTTGGTGAGAAAGATAAGAAGATCAACAGCTATGATGCGTTTCAATATGGCGGCTGATATATCAAAATAGCGACCTATAACCACATTTTATTTTATCCAGTTTTGTAAAAAGGCAAAAATGACAAGGTGGCCATCAATTCTTGTTTATTTATTGACGCTTACTATGAAAAAAAAGTTAAGTTGATGCATGATCTTGATTGACCTTGAAAATACCATGAACAATTGAAAAACAAGCTTTTTGTAGTGTTTTTTCCAATTTACCACTACCCAAAAACTTTAAGTGCCGGTGATGAAATTAACATCTTAGCCGTAGATAAACTCTTCATTTTAAACCTCCCGACTATTTATATATATACTATACCCCGGTAAATATGACCTATATGCCTGACGTTTTTATCAAATTTCAGAACTGGAAATTTTATGTTCTACTAACTTGTCTAGCCAACAAAGTCATTTAAATTCCCGATAAGAGAGTTACCAGAAGTTATATATATATTACCGTACTTACCGTATACTTACCGTATACTGGAGGTGTTTTAGATGCCATTTTCCAAAGTGGCGGTCGAAAAATCATAAAAAATTCTAATTATGTCAGTAGGGCATGACTATACTTGTTTATTAACATTCATAATAAAATTCAAGGATAAAGATTTAGCAACTATTTAGTTACAAATTCTTGTGCCACCGGGCGTTTTTTTCGCATCCGTGTAGAAGGGCTTGATATGGATAAAAACGATAGGCATATAGTTCATTTTTACCGGGGTATAGCATAAAAATCTGTTGGGCCAGATCAAAAAAAAAATAGTATGGAGGTTTAAAATGAAGTGTTTATCTATGGCTAAGATGTTAATTTCATAACCAGCACTTAAAGTTTTTGCGTAGTAGTAAATTGAAAAAAACACTACAAAAAGCTTGTTTTTCACTTGTACATGGTATTTTCAAGGTCAGTCAAAGTCGTGCATTCACTTAACTTTTTTTTCATAGTAAGCGGCAATAAGTACACAAGAATTGATGGCCACCTTGTCATTTTTGTTTTTTACAAAACTGGAAAAAATAAAATGTGTTTATAGGTCGCCATTTTGATATATCAGCCGCCATATTGAAACACATCATAACTGTACCAAATTTTTTTTGACAATATTGTTGTACTTCATCTTCCTATCTCCGCTTTAATAGTTGATGAATAGCGCCCTTTAGTATGTTATTTTTGCAATACGTTAATTGTACTAGGGTATTTTCCAAGGTGAAGCTTCAAACTAATTCAAAATCTTCCTATCTTCGCTTTAATAGTTGATGAATAGCGCCCTTAAGTATGTTATTTTTGCAATACGTTAATTGTACTAGGGTATTTTCCAAGTTGAAGCTTCAAACTAATTCAAACTCGACGTCATGAAGTTGGTCTGACAAAACGTCGAATTATTAAGATTTTTTTGAAGAGAAAACGGCAAAAATATTGTTTTTAGCGATTTTCAAGGTAATTTAAGGTCGGATAAAAGTGAATTTTTTGAAATCCTCGTCCTCGGATTATGTGGAATCGAGTATAATTATGCCCCGGTTGCGAAAGTTGCATTTTTTATGATTTTTGGCCGCCATCTTGAAAGATGACGTCATATCAACCCCTTCTACATGGATGCGAACAAAACACCCGGTAATACTTGATAGTGTGACTAAAGAGCTATCAATCCCACATAGTCACAGAACTCCTTCATGCAAAATCCCACGGGATAGAAATTATCGACATATGCCCCTACACTATCAGGAACTCTTTTCCGTCAACCAGAAGGAGTACTGAGGAATTTTTGAGCTTCAAAATCAACGCCCTTCCCCCTGGGCATAATGCATTTTATTTATTTATGTCCTACGTCGTCCAAGGTACGTACCAAACACAAAAATACCCCGTATATATACATTGTACATTTTACGTCCAATTCATGTCTTTAACTAAGATGTACAAGTCAAACAAGTGAATGTGCACGAAATATATACGTCCTAAGTACGTGCAATGGTGTTAGCGTACATACTATGTATGTACTCTTCGTCCAAGGTACGTAACTTTGCTGTCTGGGGCCGTGAATCAGCATATCGGCATAACTTTTGCCTCCTGTTCTACACAGTGTAGGAAGAGACGGAAGTAGTCGTATGCGAATATTTTCGTTTGGTTTCGAAAATAAGACCCGTCCAACGCAAATTATCTACATAAACGAGCTAAATTTTGTATTAGCTATGTGTAAAGATATAAAAAATATGTTTCTTAGGTATTTGATTTAAAATATTGTTGGTTTGCATGCGTCGTACATAGAGCGCGCGGGTGACGCCAACACAGTTTATTTTATATAAAAATTTGAAACAACCAATTATTTATGCAAGAATACATTTTCTGAGTTAATTATTAAACAATATTGTTTATTCAATAAAAACAGCACTTAATAGGATTCCTGATTTGCTTTATCGTTTCCAGATAAATTTTGATTCTGTTCAATAAAGGTTATTTCTAGATTAAGATTTAATTTACTTAAATAAAAGAATAAAACGCTCTTTTTACTTTAAAATCTCATTATGTTATTAAATTAAACATATCCAATATTTTAATTAAGCAAAAGAAGATATTAAATTAAAGAAAAGCGGACTGCTTTACCTAAAAAGATTATTTTAGTTATTTTAATAAGTAACATTAACTAAACTAATATTGGTGTGTGCATATTTTTTAAAGGATATCTTTTTATACTTTTTTTTTTCGTGTACCAATCTATCAATTTGTGGATTGTCTGCGGCAAAACTCGCTACGTTTTGTCCCATATCTCTGCGTTAGCAACATAGACTAGACGTTATAAAACGTAAGCTTGCAATGTAATACATGCTAAACACGTAATCTTGATGAGAAAGCCCAACGGGACACTTCTGCAGTTGTGGTATAAAAATGCAACAACAAAATTTAACTCAATTTTAATTTGTGTTGTAATGTACATAATATACTAAAAAAGTATTCAAACAACAAATTATTACTTTTTTATTTTTTTTTATAAAATAAATCACGTTTTGGCAATATAATTATGAAGTTATTTAAAATTTTTGATCACTAGGTGCACCGCAAGGCGAAAATTCTAAGAAAACTACATATTTATATAGTAACCCACTCAGCCCATTTCAAAATAACGCTATTTAGAAAGAGAAACTCACGTTGTTTTTCAATGGGCTTTGTGGAAAAAATGCCATTTTTGATACCTTTTAAGTGATACTGCTAAAAATTGTTTAAAATTAAAGTACGATCGTAAATATGAACGGTTTTATACACTTTATTCCAAATTCAATCGGGTTAGTTTTTTGACACTGACAATAATAGTTCCATATATTTAGTTTCTGTGTAAAAATGTCAGCCGAAACATTGAAACTGGTCCGGAGAATTTGGAACATTTTTGATTACCTTAGGTGACAACATATAGGTATATTACACTAAAAATGCTATTTTTGACACGTTCTGAATGCTGAGGATAAATAAATCGTAAATATTAACGGTTTTTAATTTCTTCAAAAGCGGACATTTTGACGTCACAGTTGGTCTAGAGAGGGGTTTTAAGAAAAAAAATATATAATCTTTAAAATATACACTTTTGTTTTTGATCCATCGCCAACTACTATTTATCGTAAAAAGTAAAATCCTCTATGTAGCCCTTTTCTGGGGGGCTATTTTTGAAAAATATTCTGGGAACCTTAAATAGCAACCCCCTATTTTGAAATCATATTTGAATTCTCGCTGAAATTCGCTTTCCAATGGTACCCCATATCATAAGGTTTACTTTACTAATTTTCGAGATATTGGCTTCCAAAATGTAAAAAATTCAATTTTCAAAGGCCCATATCTTAGAAACTAAACAAAATATCTCGATTGTGTTTATTTTTGACAATCTGACCTTCTACTTCATATTTTTCGGATAATATCGTCAAAATCACTGAAAATCAAATTTTATAAAAACCAGCCATAGGTTGAGCTCTTGAACTGAAGGGAGGGAAGAGAACCGGTTTAATAGGTCTTGATTTAGTGCTGTATATAAAAGAAAGATATTTATTTTTAAATCTCATTAGTCTCATTTGCAGATTTATTTCAAAATTAACCATTAAATGCGCCGCAAGCAAAAATTTTGAAAAAATTACACTAAAATGCAATTTTTTACACGTATCAAATGTTGTTGACAATAAAAATGCCAAAAATTAAACAAAATTGTAACAATATTTAATATTGGTATAGCCCCGCAGGAAATTCTCTAAAAGTTTTGATCTCTTAGGTTTTTTGTAAAATATTTTTTTTAAAGTAGATTGGGTTAGATGCCAAGAAGGGGTGGGTTTCGGTGGTATGTATAGATTTGTCCCCAAATAATCTGGCGATAAAAATTCCTTAGGATTAAACTAAAATTGTAATAATTAATGACGTCATAGCACCGCAGGCAAAATTTTAAAATTTAAGACATTACACCAAACACACGTCAGAGCTATAGCTCCCCTACTTTTTTTGGGCCATTGATCATGATTAATTTATTGTAGATTGGGTTGGATCTTCTGGGGAGGGGGTTAACCCTCAACCCCTCCCCCCTGGCTACGCCGCTGCTTTAAGCTGTCTGGTAATAGGTAATAGATAGTTTTTGGTCGTGCCCAAAACACCCGACGGCTAACGCTAACTGTTGACATTTGAACGTAATTTATGGTTAAGGGCTGCCGTGAAACGACGCAATTCTATTAAATTCCATGCCAATTCGAACAGGATGGCTCGGCGCTTAGTAGGTACCGAAGACGCATATTCCTCTGTTTGACAATTATTTCATAAATAATTAAATAGGTACCGGCTTTAAAACGCAAAAGCAATAATAAATTTGGGTAGTTGCAATCTAAGATTTTATGGATGTCTATACGACATATCGTCACCTTAGAATTACAAGGTTCTATCTACCTGCCTTGCAACTTTTGGCAATTGCATTTAAAAAAAATCGTGCTCCAGAACTATGCCATCTGTTTTGTTTAAATATTTTAAACTAATAATTTAATTTGACTTAATTTCGAAGATTTTAAAAAACTTAAACTGTCAGTGTTTGACACGGAAAATTGGGATAGAATCTTGTAATTCTCAAAATAATTTTTATATTAAGAAAACTTTGGTACATTTAAAAGTTTTAACTTCTCGTTAACCGAGTTTAATAAAATTTGGTAAACTTATATAATTCCAGTCACATTATAATATTACAATAAAAACTGCGTTGGTGGGGGGGTAGTTAAGAAGGTGAGTGGGGGTTAATTTATTTAAAAATTAAAAAAATCATAACTTTTAAATCATAGCTGCTACGGATATCCAGTCTTTAGATTTAAGTTTCCCTTTTTTTTAATTTTATAACAAAAAAACGATATTGTTGTGTGCTCTAGGGAGTAGTAGGGGATTGATGTATTTAAAAATCCATAAATTTTGAACCAATAATGCTATGAATATGCAGTTTTCAGATTTGAGTGTTACTAAATATGTTCTTATAATGGATAAAAAGCTATGATGATAGGTGTGGGGTGATTGAAGGGGTGAGAGGGATTGATATATTTAAAAATTCGTAACTTTTGAACCAAAGTTGCCGTTTTTAGATTTAAATTTACTCAGTATTTTCCAAACAAAAAAAATACACTAAGAAGCAGAAATTAATTAATTAAATAAAAAATAAATTTTAATAAAGCTCTCCGTTTTTAAGACGGACTAAAAAGTATAAAATAATTTGTGTTCGTGGAGACTAACGATAAACAAGCTTGAGTCGCATGCAATAAATAAACGTAAGAACATAATTTAATTTAACTTTTTTTGTATAAAATTGGTTCTCAAACAAAATTATTTTATTGGCATTAATTTAAGAAAATGAAATGAATGAATACAAGTTTAATAAAAAAAAAATCTTAGGGCTTTTAAATGCACTAGTTTGAAAAAAAGAATACTTACTTAAAGTTACGGTTCCTATGATTCGTCGGACGCATGCGGCTGACGGACCACGTCTGACTCATACGGTTGAATATAAGCACGAAACGCAGACGGGCCAAAGGAAACGATTACTTGCGTCAGACGACCGATGCGTCCGCCGCATCATATAAAACGTACCTTAAAAGGGGGGGGGGGGCATAGGAAAAAAGTATAACCAAAATCGCGACTAAAAATATTTTGGTCGATATAACTTTGTAATTCTAAAATAATTTAAAATCATCCACTTGCAACTTTGTAATTTTCTTAATAAATCTGAAACTACCCACCGGTTTTTTTCTATTTATTTTTTGTTTGATAAAGCTCATAATTATACATTCATTTTTGCAAAAAAGTTAAAATATCAAAATGTTGTAAATAGAACCTTGTAATATGTGCCTGCTGGCGCCATTTTTCTCCATGGAACACTGAGCAACACCATGATAAAGGCAATGGCAGTAGCATGACGCGATGAGCGCTAGGCTTCATTTCACTGAAGCCAAGCAATGTTCCATTGCATTTATAACAGGTCTGATTCAAAGTTACCTAACTTGACTTCTGACTTTCTTTTTAGCTGACAAATCATTAATTCATTCAAATTTAATTTTTCAATGAAAATTAATTTTTAAAAAAATAAAATAAAATCAAATTACCCATAATTCTACGAATGCCAAACTAAATGAGTAGAGACCTTTTTAGAAGATCTTTCAAACACAAAAAAAAATCGTTGAAATCGGACCACTAGAAGCAAAGATAGAAAATTTCCTTACAATTCTAATGGCAGCCATCTTTAATGGCCGCCAACCTCAATCAAAAAATGCACGATTCTTTGATGTACCCAACGTACTAAAAAGCAAAATCAAGATTTTTTGTGCAATTCTTGCAAAAAAAGTTTCAAGAAATTATGTATTTCAAAAACACATAAAAGACACACAAATAAATAAAATATTTCCCCAACATCTCTCAAACAATTCTGGACAGCCTCAAGACACTGCTTCAGACGAATATTTAGAACTAAAATTTTTTATTGAAATTTTGACTCAAACAAGCTAACGCTCATAATAAGAAAAATTCCGAAGGGAGCCAGAAAATGTATAGCCGAAGAATTCACTTTAATTTTGAGTAAATACTACTCTTCTAAAGAACTTAATTCCAGGATACTATAATACGATACGATAATAGACAAAGCAAAAATAAGTAATTGAAACCAATAATTAAGGAAAATAAATAACATTTTGTCCAATTATTTGCTTCAAAAGCCACTTCCACAAAAAATATGCCAACTAAGAAAAAAGAATATAATAAATTTATCTCGAAAAAAATTAAGTCTCGAAAAAAATTGAAACGAAAATTTCTAAAGGAGATATTAAAGGAGCTATCCGACTCCTCTCTTCTAGCGAAACCATTGTTGTTCCACGTTCTGAATCATTTAAAGCTCTTCAAGGAAAACATCCTCCACACGAAAAAGATATGGACTTCTTCGCTCCACCAGAAGTTCAGAAAACATCAAGCCAAATCCGCTTGTCAGATGTAAGGGGAAGAATTTTTTCTTTTAGATCGGGTTCAGTGGGAGGCTTGGATGGTATGCGACCTCAACACTTAAAGGATTTGATAGGAGAAGATAGAGGTATATTTTCTGAGAAATGTTTAAATTCTTTACTAAATTTTGTTAATTTTGTTTTAAACGACTCTGTTCCCACTTGCATTTTCCCGATTTTCTTTGAGGGCTCTCCTTTAAAAATAATGATGGCGGAATTCGTCCAACAGCCGTTGGCCTGACATTAAGTAGACGAATAGCAAAAATTATTTGTTTTTAAACACATGATATTTTAGTAAACCATTTTCGACCTTTTCAACTAGGTTTGGGCACTAAAAATGGATCCGAAGTTATTTCACATGCTATCCGCAGATACACCTCTTACCCACATACTATTGAAAACATTTTAATAAAAATAGATTACACCAACGCTTTTAATATGATTAATAGAGACAAAATTCTTTCTAAAGTTAAGGAACATATCCCAGATTTTTTCAATTTTATTTGTCAATGCCATAAAACTCCTACTTTTTTATCCTTTGGAGAACAGTTGATCATGTCACAACGTGGTTTATAGCAAGATGATTCCTTGGGGCTACCTTTGTTTTACTTAGTAATTCAAGACATTATTCCAGAGTTACAATCAGAAATCAAATTATTTTATTTAGATGATGGCACTCTTGCAGGTAACCCTGAAATAGTTCTTTAAAATTTAAACACAATTATTAAAAAAAGCGCTAAAACCAAGTTAATTTAAAAAAATGCGAAGTTATTTTTCTTACCGAAAATTCTCAAAATATATTGGACTCAAAATACACATCTACAATGAATAAGATGTCACTTACGGAATTTAATGAACTAATTCTATTAGGGAATTTCTAATTCAAAATTCGTACTTTTGAAATTTTTTCCAAAAATCTTTTACTTGTAAGTTCCCACACAGCCTATTATCTGTTAAAACATTATTTTGCCATTCCGCGTATCACATATATTCTACGCTGCGCTTCCTGTTGGAGAGTGAGTAATAGCCTTGAAAATTTCGATAATCTTCTGAAATCAACTTTATAGAGAAAATAACTAATTGTGTTTTAAACGATTATGCCTGAAAACAATGTAACCCGCCAGTAAAACTAGGAAGCTTAGGAATCCGTGACTCGTCTTCTTTATGATTTTCTGCCTTTTTAGATTCAGTTTCAAATTCGTCACATTTAGTATCGAGTACTCTTCCTTCTAATATTCTCAACTATTAAGATATATCCTTTATAGAAGCTATAGTAAAATTTAAAAATTTAACTAATCTTATAGACATCAATATTTCCGATTATAAATCACAGAGAAATTTTGACATGAAACTTTGCAAATTCAAAATAGACCAAATGATTGCTAACGGAGATTCGATATGCAGGGCTCGACTTTTGGCTCTGCAAGAATATGAACGAAATGTCTGGTTAAAAGCTCTACCTTCTTCTTCCCTGGACAACCTTCTTCTTTCCGAATTTCTGTCTCACTTCGTGTCGGACAACCTGTGGTTAAAAAACACGTTTTCCCCTGCAACAAAGAAGTTGAAATTTATGGCCTTCGCGGGCTCTGTTGCAGGAAAAGTGCGGGTAGGTATTCTCACCACAGCCAAATTAACCAAATTTTAAAGCGTGGTCTAGGCCTTGCTGGAATCCTTTCACAATTGGAGCCTTCCGGTATTAATAGGAGAGATGGAAAACAGGTTGACGGAGTGTCTCTGGTTCCCTGGAGGACCGGTAGGGCTCTTTTGTGGGATGCTACCTGCAAAGATACGATGGCCGAGTGCTACATTTCAAAAACGTCAAGAATGGCTGAGGGGAGGCAGCAGAGCAGGGTCAACAAGCAGGAAATAAGGAGATTTAACAGATAGATTTATTTTTGTACCTTTTTGTTTTGAGACGTTTGGTCCTTTTATCAGAGATCTATGGAAAAACAAGTTCTAAAAACGCAAAAAACTTCATTATCCAGAGGATCAGCCTTGCTATTCAACGTGAAAACGCCGCAAGTGTGTTAGGTACCATCCCGTCTGACTCTGACATGAAAGAGGATTTTGTTGTGTAAAGCCCTATGCCCAGCAACGCGTGCCCATACAGGGTTTTTTGACGCAAGGGGTTTTTTGAAGCGCGCGTGTCGACCTTGAAAGTGAAGGGTAAGGGTATGCATCTTTTTCACACAGAATAATAATAGATTAAATCTGGTGGATTTTCTGGTTCCAAATATTGATCAATAAATGTCTTGGGGTCTGAACTAAAAGAAGTATAATAAATTGTCGCTAGATGGCGACATATTACATTTTACCAAAAATGTGAATAATAAAATAATAATTATTGTTAATATTAAAGGTCTAAAATATTATATTTTGTTCTTTAGTTTTTTAAATATTGTAATAAATGAACAACCTAAAATAAGACACAAAAAAATCCCAAGTACCTACTTTTTAAATTTTAATTTTAGTGGCTAAAATTAAATTTTTACTAAGATATCTATCCGTAATAATTTACACCTGTTGTGAATAATTAAATTTAAATGAAACACGATATGATCGATGAAAGTAGTTATATTAAAAATTTTCCATATAGAAAAGTCCTCAAAAAATTGGCAAGCTACTATAATTATTTCCTCTATAGCTAAGTGCCGAACTGTATGTAGAAGAATGTATAATAGACTTGTGTGACTCACTTAACTGGCAACTTGTTAATTGTGGTATCTGAAATCAATAAAAAACAAATAACAGAAAAAATATTTTTGATATAAAATGTTGGCCTTTTTAGTATTCAAACCCAGGCAAAAAACCCCATAAATTCTCATGAAAGTTGGTGAGTTTTTGTATTGTTTTATAGCTGTAAAACTGATATAGAAACAACAAAATTTATGAGATTTATCTTAGTTTTTTTTACAAGTTTGTTCCACATACTACATAGAAAGTATATAAAACCTGATACTGATTTATAGAAATTTTTTTTAGTTACATCATAATTTAAATAATCTAAAAATGGATAAACTCATCCCATATTAAAGTTCTCTTTTTGTTGTTGACACGTACATTATGGAGCTGATGACATCTTTACAACTGTGCAGTTGTTCACTTTCCATACTTCCTGGCTTTTAAATTCATACTACTACTATTGTAGTTCTTGCCTAAAAAATGTGAGGATATTTTTGGGCATTTAGAATAATTTACATTAATTGACAATAGGTAGGTACACAAGATTTGTCTGTTGTTAGAACCTCGGTGAAACAATTTTTTTAAACGGGCTAAAAGGATAATAGACAATATGTTTGCTCATCTCTTGTTTATTCTTTTTGAAACTATAAATCGGAAGGTTTGTTCTTCCTATAACGCCCAAGTTGAGTTTATAGTTAGTACCAGAGGCTAATTAATGATATATATGGATAGTGTTGTTCAATCTCACTCTGCAACAAGAGCAGACATCAAGAGTGTTTCCAATCTATAAATTCAAATTAATTACAAGCTTTGGCTTAAGTACGACAGTCACCTCCACCTTCGTACTTGGGAGGGGGGGGGGGAGAAAGAGCTTAGTGGTTCAAGTCACCGCCAAGAGCCATTCAATATCACAACCTAAAGATTGAATTTTTTCCCAAAATCAAGAAAAAAATGATGTTATGTAGAAAATGCTGATGTGCAAGCCCCCCCCCCAGAAACAATTTCTGCATATGCCACTGGTCCGTATCTTTTTTACACAGGCTGTTGTAGCTTATTATCACAAATGCTTAGGTTACAACAGTCGGGAAAAACCTGATCTTCTCAATTTTCACAAGAAAACCAACAAAATTGACTGACCTAATCGAAACCCAATACTAAAAAGCACTAACCAAAGCAACCCAACCACATAACCGGTAAATTGTCATAACTTTTGCCACAGCCTTAATTAGCATATAAATTAATTAAGTAATTACTATGGTCACTATGGTCTTGGATCCACATCATTTATTTCTTGTTGAAGCAGCTCTCTCAATCACAAAAACTTTTGCAAAACAAACAAAAAAAATGGAAATTTGACAAGAGAATGCCATTCTGGAAATAATTTTTGACTTTTTTTAAAAAAAAGTCCCTAGAATTCCCCAGACATACATGCGATCCTAGTGGAAAAATAGAACATGTTCTATTTTCAATGTTGGCATTCCCGCGTGTATCTAAAAATATATTTTTAATTTTTAACACGTTTTCTCAGGATAATTCTAAAAAATAATTTATTTGCTGCACTTTCCTGGTAAAACTGTTCAAATTACTCAATTTTCTTTCATTTTATCGAAGTTTTAAAAAAATATTTTAGGTTATCTGAAACGTCAAAAAGATGCACGAGACACGCACGAGGTGTTGCTAATATAGGTATTTCTAGGAAAATTGGGCAAAAACGCATACAACTTCATGCATTTTTGGTGAGTTTCGTGTGTGAACAGGAAACGCCGAGTGCCCAACCCGCTTCAAAGCACCCTGCATGGGCACGCATAGGTGTGCACAGGGCATAAGTATGCCTCGGTAGTGTGATTGTTTTTATGCTTGTTTTGTGGTTGATTTTTTCTAGCTGTTTATTTTTTTATATATTTTTTATTTTACTTTAATATGTAAATAACTATTATATAAATATAATTTAAATAATAAAAAAGTAGCTAATATATTAATAAAAATAATTTTTGAAAAATCAAATAAAAAAGGGTCACTCCATAAGAAAAATACCAACTTTGTGTTATATCTCAAAAACTAAAAGTGACAGAGAAAATCCGGTTTGGGATTCGAATCCACCTTTGGAACACCATGTATCTTATTCCAAAATAAGCAGTATGTGTATCTCCAGCCTTTATTTTGATCCAAAATCGAAAAGGATACAAGATACAGTACACTTGCGCACCAATGATACAAAAGAAAAATGCTATACTACCACAGAGAAACTTAGTTTCTGTGCGTGCAAAACTGATCGAGTGCCCTCCACCCACTCGAGTCAAATTGATCAAAACCAGTCGAATTCGAACGCGGTTTGTCTTTCGCCTGTCATTCCACACGGTAGAAAAAGAGACGTAAAAATTGCCTATTATTTAGCACACAAAAGTACTCATATGCAAATATTTTCGTATAGTTTTGAAAATCAGACCCCCACGTGCGTACTTTTATGAAACATTCATTGAACAATCCTTAAGAAAGTAAAATGGAAAGAAATCATGTTTACGGAAAATTTCGTTTTTTATTTTTTTATTGCCTTAATTAACCAATTATTATTTAATTTTTGAAGGCTGACCCATCTTTAAAATCATAGTTTTGTGGTTGTTATTAGTTATGTTAATGCATCGTGGTAATTGTTTGTTTATGTGGAAATCTATGCTTATTAAGACGATGTATACTAATTAATAGAAAAGTTCCTAAAATTGCACTTAAACTGTAGCAAATTGTATATTGATCAAAAAGGTCCGTGTGCAAATAACTACCGCCTTTAAGGCCTCAAGAACGGCATAGATTTGACAACGCTGCTTTGCTGTTTTTGGGCCAATCTTAACGGAATCTGTTGAAATTTGGCACGAATGTTTATTTTTGAATTCCTCACAACCGTATCCAGACAATTTTTTGCTCTCTCATTTTCAAAATAAAATAAACACGGCTAACAAAATCTTACCTGGCTTTTTCTTTAGCTTCGTCGATAATACAGAAATCTGTAACAGCAATTTTTTGATTTTTTTATTTTTTCAGAAAAAAATGAAAAATCCTTTGGATACGGTTGTAGATTTTTATAAATCCTATTATTTGATAACAAAAAAGTTATGGTTTTATTTTTTGTAAGCAATATTCTGCCGGAATTCTGAAACACCAAAATCACGTAATTTAAAATGCTCCCCCTGCACCCCTCTGCCAATAAAAATGTAACTATCTCCTTGATATAAGGCGCGTTTCTGTGAGCTTACCATAGTTACTATTATTTTCTCTTTCTAAATGCATTCGTCTAAGAGAGATCCAGCATAGTACAACATCACAAAAAACACCCGGCTTTACACCCTTGTTATCGTTTGACAGGTATACGGGGTCTAAGGGTGTAGAGGCGGGTCTGACAGGCCATTTTCTGGTATGCTGGATCTCCCTCAGCCGAATGCATTAAGAAAAAGAGAACAATAGTAACTATAGTAAGCTCACAAAAAAATGCTATTAGTAGGCCCAAGGAAACTGAAGTGAGTTCGATTGGAGTATTGGAATTCAGGTTCCGCATAGCCACCGGCCACTTGTCTAAAGAAACATTCGCGTCGCATATAGAGCGCGCGTTGCGTTCGCTTTGACTCGTCGGTAGTATTCCTGTATGAGAGGGTAGGGCCGACACAGTATATTTGTATGTAATTTACCGACGATACTACATCGGACTTTCGTCGGGTAAGATAGTCGCTAGTTGGTCCAACATCGGTCCAGCTTTAACTGCCTCTGCCGACCTAATGCCGACATTGACGATTATTTACCGACCTTCTGTGTTTGCTGGGCTAGCACGCATTTCTCGCATATTGACCCAGTTCTCGTTGAGCTGGCAACCCAGGTATTTGTACGAAACGGGGCGTTTGGCTTCTTGGCCATTTTTTTTCTAACATATGCGATAAGTCACTTAACAAAGATTGGGGCAAAAGGTTCTTATTTTTTGTGAGACAGGCTGTTAAATAAGCTCAATAACCTGACTGTTGCAAATGTAAAAAAAGTTGAAAATTGCATTAACGTACATGTCAGTAGATTTAAATATGCACGACAGAAACGTGTTAAAGTGATTCATTTTTACTGAAACAAAGTGATAATTATTTGAGGTCACTATACTTAGTCACTTCCATGTTTTCGAGATGCATCTTTTTGCGCAGGCATTCCTTTTAAATTGTTTCAGTAATTATTTGGTTTCGCTATTACTAAATATACATTTTTAGTCCACCATACCAATATGGTAAGGACTATTAAAAATGGATGAAATGAAATTTTGACTTTTCTTAATTTTATCAAAAATGAGTTACTAAGGTTCCAAGACACCTTAATCGAGGAAAAAAAAAAGTTGTCTGTCGGTCGGTTGTCTGTTGTCTGTTTGTATACACGATAACCCAAGAACGCCTTAATCGATTTTAACTAAAGAACCCTGCACAAACTACATTGGGAATGGCTTTCGGCTAAATGTCATAATTTTTTTATATGTTGTAGTACTCGATCAACAAAGCACAAAAATGAAAACGAGATAGGAAGCAGGGTTACTTTCTGAGATGCTTTAAGGCTATATTTTTGAACTTTGTTGATTACCGCCAAAATAAAACGATTCGTTTCTCTATTTGTCCTGACTGAAACACCCTTTCTATCCATGTAAAAATATTTCTATAAGGATTCTTTGGTACCACCAGAAAAGTCACTGATTTGTAAATTTTAAAAACAGGAGAAAATGACCGTTTTTAAAAAAGTTACAATTATTATTTTCTTTACATGTGTTTATAAAAATAATGCTAGTAAGCTAAAAAAAACATTTGGCTTGAGTGGTACCATTAATTGAAAAAATGGTGGGTACCTTTAATGATTTTTAATATTTTTGAAATATTGCTGAAATACGAAAAGTGATTTAAAATAACTTATGGGTAGATTATACAAATTTTCTGGACAAATTCAATTTAAAAGCTTGATGCGAATATGTTGGTACCAATAGGTATCCATTGGTAACTGTATTTGACCAATCAAATTGCTCATGTGTTATATGCTTTTAGGCTAAATTGGGGTTGCCGATATGATACGAATACGAATATGATAACATTTCTCCGGTTGTTTATACTGAATAGAACACCAATAGAATGATGCCGTTTCTTAAGCAAAAGTTAAACGTTGTCAAACCTACCTTGATTTTTTTTTAAATACAAAGACGCCGTATGCCGCCATATTAAACATATCTTAAGAGTTTTTAACTTTTTGCACGCAAATGCATGCATAAAAACCACTTTTCCGCACTTAAGTACGAAAGGCACACACACCTTCTTTTTTCTTCTTGTAGAAAAACGGTAATAGTAACCGGAAAAATATTATCAAATTCGTTACCGTCGACCCCAAGTTAGCCTAAAAGCATATACCACACGAGTAATATGATTGGTCAAATACAGGTACCTGCTAATTGGTACCAACATATTGGTATTAAGCTTTTGGATTGGATTTGTCCATAAAAAGTTTTTATAACCTACCTATAACACAAAATAAAAATAAAAGAACCACTTTTACAAAATTTTTAAATAAATGAATCATGAAATAAACTTTGGAGAAGCCTCTGAGCACTAAAGGTAAAAGACCTCGTGCAGCGGCTGAAGGTATATTGATATTTAATAATATAATATATTTAAAATCACTTTTCGTGTTTCTCCAATATCAAAAATATTAAAAACCATTAAAGGTGCCTACCATTTTAAAAATTTATGGTACAACTCAAGCTAGAAATTTTTTCTTTAACCAAGTGGCATTATTTTTAATAACATATGTGAAAAGTTTTAAAATTTGGCCGTTCATTTTAAAGAAAATGAGAATTGTGATTTTTAAAAAAATGGCCGTTTTCTTTCTTCTTTAAAACTGACAAATTAGTGACTTTTCTGGTGGTACCAAAGAAACCATATAAAAACATTTTTATATAGTTGGAAGGGGTGTTTCATTCCAGACAAATAGATATTCAAATCATTTTATTTCGGCGGTAATTAACAAAGTTGTGGAAAAAAACATGGAACATGTCCAAAAATATAGCCTAAAAACACGTCAACTTTAAAGCTCCATATCCCAGAAAGTAATCCTGCTTCCTATCTCGTTTTTTTTATTTTTGTGCTTTTTTGATCGAGTACTACAACATATAAAAAAATTATGACATTTAGCCGAAAGCCATTTCCAATGTAATTTGTGCAGTGTTCTTTGGTATAAAAATCCTCTTCGGCGAACCATGAACTGACTAACTTTTGGGTAGGGTGGTAGGGGGATGGAGGGGATAAAATATTTAAAAAATTGTAACTTTGGGACAAAATCAAGTAGCGATATACGGTTTTCAGATTTAAGTTTCCATGAATATGGACTACAAATTTTGTTGTAAAGTCCAAATTCGTGGGACTTTACTTTCCGAGTCATTTGAAAAAACGTTAAAATATATTTAAAAAAATCATAACTTTATATTTAGAAGTAAAGCAGCTATTGATATGCGGTTTTCAGATTTTGGTTTTCGTAAATATTATCCAAAAATATTGTTATAACGTTCAAATCTTTTAAAGGTACACTTTTCGAGATATTTTCATTTCCTTTCAACATAAAATAATTGATTGTATGGTGGACTATCCGTGCTTTCTAGCACCATTTTTTTTTATTGTGTACCCCATTAATCAACACTTTTTGTAAAACTCTTTTTACGTAATTGCCAATTGCACCGCAGTGTTAAACCTAGTTTAAATTGAATTCGTGTTTAGAATGCGCTTCCCCAAAAATTTAAATCATGTTTAACACTACGATGCAATTGGCAATAAATTTATCTGGTGTTGTAATTGTTTTTCTTTAAAAAATCTGATATTGTTACCCTATCGGTTAACATGGATTTGAACTTTAGGCTTTTTTTATTTAGGGGGAGGGGGCTTCGGGTTCCTGGGGAGGGCTTGAGTAAAAGAATAGACTTAGGATAATCATTTTATTTTTGAGGTAAATTCGATCTTTAAGAGTCAATATTTGATGGCTCTGGGGGGGGGGGGGGGCTACGTACGCAAGTGCATTGGTCACGTATGAAATTGGCTAGTCTTTTAATACGCTACGCGTTCCTGATAATATTTTTGAAAAAAACTTTTTCAAGGTTTCAAGGTTTTCTTTTCGAGATATATATTTATTAAAGAAACGCCACTGAAATATAGAATAATGCTTACTTCTGGACCACAGATGTACGCAGGTTATAGTAGCACACTTTTACGAACATTAATTATTTTATCCACTTTAGGGAATTAAAAGATACTTTAAATCCCTCTTTTCAGGAATTAAAGTAATATTTTAAATCCCCAGTAATATTTTAAATACCTTAAGGATTGATTAGGTAGAAAAAAAATTTGGTAAAGTTTGATTAAATTTGTATTAAAAATTATATTTTTTTAGCATGCTTAAAGAAAAATGATATTTAAAAAAAAAGGATTTTTTATTGAAATACTTTGAATTGAAAGCAAAAGTTTTTGACAATAATGTTTTTGTGTTTCGCCATTCGTGAAGCAGTCAGTTTTACTTGAGCTAGCTCAACTCAACCCACCACTTTAATAGACATCTCTCTAAGTAAAAAAAAATAAAAACGTTTTTCTTTAAAAATACTCCTTGCGTAATACCATGTCATAGCTACTGAACAATTTACGTAAGCTTTAAGGGTGAATAATGACTATTCAAACTATTTTTAAACAATTTAAAATTATTATAATTTGTTTTTTTTAGTACGTTTTTAAATGATGACATAATAGCTTTTGTGGTATATGAAACACAAATGGTTGTACCCCTTACACGAATTTATGGGCTGAAATGTAAATGGGCAATTTTAAAACTTGCACGGCTGTATTTTCTAAACTTAATTTCGAAAAATTAAAAATTACCGTTTTTAGGAAAAGAGCTTGACATTTTTTTTGATAACTTAATTAGTTTTTAAATTATCATAAGTTTTTGAATTATAGTTGTGTATGATAGTAAATACCTATTTACTGCAATAGAGTACAAATGATTTATAAATAATTTAATACATATTTTTAAGTTAATTATCCTAATCCTGACACATTTAAAAAAATTTATAATTTCGGTCAGTTTAACACCATGTGTCTGGAAAATTAATAACAAGATGTACACGTGTTTCTTATTATTTAAATAACGCCATTAGTATTAAACTAATATAAATTTGGTGAATAAAACAAGGAGTATAAAAAATATTGACCTGATTAAACTAGTTTTTCCTTTAAAGTTTTCCCCTAATAGGAAAATTTTTGGAATAATTCAAAAACAATTGGTGCTAGAAAGCACGAATAGTCCACCATACAATCAATTATTTTATGTTGAAAGCAAATTAAAATCTCGAAAACTGTAGCTTTGAAAGTTTTGAACTGAATTTGATAAGAAAATTTTTGAGTAATATTTTCGAAAACCAAAATCTGAAAAAAAAATTATGATTTTTTTAATATATTTTAACGTTTTTTCAAATAACTCGGAAACTAAAACTCCCACGAATTTGGACTTTATAACAAAAATTTGTAGTACATATTTATGGAAATTTAAATCTGAGAACTGTATATCGCTACTTGCTTCTGTTCTAAAACAATTTTTTTAAATATTTTATCCCCCTTTTCCCTCCTTCAACCCCCCACCATCCTACCCAAAACTTAATCAGTTCATGGTCAGCCGATAGAAGATTTTTGTACCAAATTTCGTTAAAATCGATTGAGGCGTTCTTGAGTTATCATGTTTACAGACAGACAACAGACCAACAGACAACTTTTTTTTTATCGATTAAGGTGTTTTGGAACCTTAGTAACTTTTTTTTGATAAAACTAGGAAAAGTCAAAATTTCACAATTTTAATAGTCTCCCATACCATGTTGGTATGGTGGATTAAAAATACATTGTTACCATTTTATTTGTGGTTATTATTACTGTTTTGATAAAAAAAATTGTGTATGATTTTTTTTTGGGTTTCGGATATGTATTAAATTATTACAAGCTAAGGTCCCATTTATTGTGAGAGAACCTGTATGAACAATACTATAAAAGAAAAAGTTAACCTATAAATAGTTATTTTGTCATACTATTAACATACAATAAGAAATCGGGAATTTAGTAAATCGATGTTAATAACACGTCAGTCCCATTTAAAAATTACTCCATTTTTTCGAAATTTTTAATTAGAAGTTGTGAACCAGTGAACGATTTATTAGTCAAATTTAGAGTGTTTATTTTCACAAAAAAATATGTTTAAAAAAAAAGACAAGAGGGAAAATAAGCCAAAAATTGTACCCACTATGGGATCAAGAATTATACCTAAAGAACGTAAGTAAACGTTTTAACTGCTTACATTATTTTAACGCAAATCATTCAGGCTATTTTTTCAAAATATTTGAGATCTGTTATAATAAAATCATTGTCTATAACGTTTCCATCGAGAATTAGGATTTTTTTTTTAAAATTGATTGATTATTGATTGATTGAATGATTATATCGAATTTTCCCTCATGTATTAAAACTCCCATAAGAGTGTATGTGTCACATATCAGGGAAAAAAAACGAGTCGCGACAACGTAATAGAGATGGATATATCGGAAATACTATACTACCCGTGTTTAGAAAGAGAAACGATCGCTTTTCTTTATCTAACACTAAACGTAGAAGAAAAAAATGATAAAATACTGTTACAGTGACAAATCAGTCAAATTATTTTCTTTTCGCTTTCCGTCATATTAAAAAAAAAGACTTTTTTTTCTACATCTAGAAATCTATGCAGTGTTACAGTGGATATAGGTTTTTCTAGTTTTCGAAAAGAGAAAATAATGCAAAAAAAATGGAAAAAAAGTTTTCTACGTCCATCAGCAAAATTTGAAAATAATACAAAATTATGCGGGGTAAGTTGATATTATAACTTTTTATATAATAACTACCAAATTTGAAAATTTCCTTTATAGAGCTTAATTTCCTATCTAATTTTTTTATGGTATTTAAGATTTAGATTTTGTAAATTCTAAACTTCTTTTTCTTCAACTAATTTTTGCCGAGTTGTTGTCAGTGGCGGTCGCAGCTTTGTCAAAAGGGGGGGTGGGCGTGAGGTCAAAATTTTGTTAAAGCAAAGAAAAAGTTTTATGCGAAAGTTCTAAAATTAATGTAACTTTCGACCAGTTTCGACCCAAACTATAAAAAAATTTACTGTTTTTATGAAAAACTGGCGATTTTTTAAATAAATTCTCTGCGAACACCACTATTTAACCGGTGCAAGAAGCGTAAATTTTAGTAAGCGAAAAAGATCACTACGTTTTAATTAAAATTAACATTTAACAAAGTGACTTTGAAAACGTCGCGTCTCTTTTTTTTTACTAATATCTGTCACATACCGCGCGGGACTACTAATTGGATTGTACACTTCTCTCCACATAAAACTGGTACAACAGAAGGTAGCTGCAAATACGATTTTTTATATTTTCCTATGTGCAACACTAACTTTTTGACTTTGTCATGTTAGGTTATATTTTGGGCATATATAAACTTTTATAAGGAGACGGCTTGTTTATTTTTTTCTAATTCAAAATATAAGGCCACTAAAAATAAAAACCACATTTCAAAAACCAAAAAATGTTTTATTAACTGAACAAAAGCTACATAGTAAATGTTCTCTAGCCGATATCCAGCTCCAAACATTTACCGAAAATCTTTCCGCCCGGTCTTCGTTTCCAGCAATATATTGTTCTTCGTATCGGGTCCTTGGCGGTCGATAAACCAGAATTTGTTTTTTATCGCTGCTGGGCTTAAAGATCTTCTCATCTGTGAAAACTACCTGCTGCTAAAATTTTTCGTCCCTCAGAGAATAATTCAACGCAAAAATTCATCGAGACTGCTTTTTTTCCTCACTTAGTTTAATTTTTTTTGCCGCAATGCGACACCTTAGCCTCGAACGTTTAATGCTCCTGCCTAATGTTGTTATGGATCCTGAAAAATTTGATTCAATTTTTACTTCTTTCGCTTTGGCAAACGGATGATTTTCCAGAAAATTGATTGCTTCTTGGTCTTCCTCTGGGCTAGTAACTTTCGTCAAACCGGTGCCTTCCTTTCGGTGGATGGTTCCCTCCTCTTGAAATCGGTTTTTTATGTTTACTATCGTAGATTTGCTTCTCCCAGCTTTATCAAATTCGGAAAGATGCGGCGGCATTTTCTAACTTTCAGGAAGACAATGCCGTACTATAGAAATTTTAAAAATCAAACAGGCTGCTAACTTCTGCTGTACCAGTTTTATGTGGAGAGAAGTGTAGATAACGAAAATTGCACCGCATATTCCTAATAGACACTTAAAGTAAATATTTCAACGCATCGGTGTCGGTATACGTAACGCGTTCGAAATAAAGGCAAAATACACATATTTTTGACTTGTTTATGCGATGTTTCGAACGATGCCCCCTTTTTTGAAGGGTGCGATGACAGAACTGATGATTGAAATCATTGCGTATGTTCGTGGGTCAGTAACGATACGTACATCCTTCCGTACGCAACGAGATTCTGTCATCACACCCGTCAAAGAAGCAGGCATCAAAATGTAGTGTATTTTGACTTTGTTTCGAACGCGTTACGTATACCGACAGCGATGCGTTAAAATATATAAACATAAAGCTATTTGTAACTCATCGCGGTATACGTATCCGCATCTAGCGAGAACCAAGCACATAAATTGGTCAGAAACTTGTACCACGTTCGAAAAGAACAGATATATGCTAATCTAAGGTGTTCTTGAACGCGATAGGTGTTGAGATGCGTTAGGTATCACGTATCGTTACGGCACACGTATCGTATCTCAGCACCTATTGCGTTCAGAAACACCTTAAATTAGCATATATCTGCTCTTTTCGAACGTGCTACAAGTTTCTGACCAATCAATGTGCTTGGTTCTCGCTAGATGCGGATACGTATACCGCGATGAGTTACAAATAGCTTTATGTCTCTAGTGCTTAATTTACATAACGGCAAAACATATCAGCTTTATGCAATAAATGTCAGAATTACATTGTTATAATTTCTTTACATTTTGGCTGTTATTTCTCTGATTCGGGAAATATTCAAATAAATTACATGTGGTATATCCGACTTTTGGCTTTTGTACAGATATAGGTTACTTAATTAAAGATGATTATTTAACTTAAATTTTAATGACTAGATTTTATTAGGAACTTATATTGTGAGGGGAGAGAAATCAGACACGTGTGTTTTCTACAAAGCCAGAACCAAAAAGAGGATCTTTATTAAAATCATATTTTAGATGACAAAATATACATGCGCACAAATGTTAAACTTGCATTGATAACTACATTCACATATAGGATTTAACTTTGTTTGAAATATCACATTATATTTGTCCATTAAAATTAACCAGATAACCAGATAATTTTGTATTGAACCAAAGATGTAAGAAATATACACATCTTTGATTGAACGTGTTTTTATAAGCAATTGCATTCGTTTATTTTCATATTTTACGAAAATCGGATTTTTTTGAGAAAATCTAAAAACAATCTTTTGCAATTATGAAAAAAAACACGTTTTATGCAAAAATTTATTTTGATGTACTTTTGCAATTACCCCCTAAAACAGCGCCATTAGCTTTCGAAAAAAACCCGGGTAGCTATCGAAAATAACCCGTCAAGTAGTTGTTATTGTTTATAAGCATACAAAATGACAATTAACTATTGTTATTACACACATACACACACCATCAACGCCTCTATTTTAATAATATTTCGGTCTGACAGTCCCTTATTTATTCAAGTACTTTTCTCCATGCATTATGGTAAAGCCATGATGTTAAATGATTTTTAGATGTGCTTAAATTAATTTTAAACAATAATTTTTATCTTTCTCTAAGATACTTTTTTATAGTCTGCTGTCTCTCTTCAACAACCTTAAATATTTTTGCACTTCACTAAATTATCTCTCTATCTACCTCTAAAATTCTGCCCTCTCTCTCTCTAAATATTTTTCATTTTAACAGAGAAAATGTTTTCTGGCAGGACTTTTTTTAAACGCTAAAAAACCAGTAAAAACTTGAAAAATGTGAGTATTTTATTCTAGAAATCGAAAGTTTGGAAAGGAAGCTTTATTTAGCTTTTTAAAAGCTTTTTTAATATTATGTTAAAATATTTTAAGCCTTAAATTACCTTCATGGCTTTAACATTACACTCAAGTATGTGTGAAGCCAATGGTTTAATAAAAGCATGAATGACTGCACCTAAAAGAACTCCCAAACCTACAAGGCGAGATACTATAAATATTTCCAGTAAAACTTGCGCAAAAGAAAACTAAAACTTTCAAGGACTAGTGTAATTATCGCCGAAAATTTTACATGACAATTTCCCAAAATAATTAACTTCAGGGAAGAAAAACTCTCTCACTTTGCGTGTTTCTTTATTTTGAGAGGTGCAGGGTTGCCACAATCCTTGAAAACCGGTAAATCCGGGAAATAGTCGTGAATTCGGTTGGGTCGGGAAATATTCGGGAAAAAGTCGGGGCTAACAATCCTTGAATTTTTCAGATATTTTTGTCCTGGTTGAGATTCCCGTGTACCTATATAAAATTTACATGTAACTTTTTTTGCCGGCCTCCATAGCGCAGTGGGTAGAGTATTTGCCTGCCGCACGGAAAGGCCCGGGTTCGAATCTCGGATAGAATGGATATTTTGTGTTTGTTTTTAACTGTGCAAAAATACTTCGCTATATTGGGCATTAATAATTCTATGGATAAAAAGTCCTAGTATTAAAAAAAATATATAAATTTCAATAAAATTTTCGCCTGTGGATTTGTAAATAATAGAAAATATATTTTTCGAAAATATTTAAAATTTTACGGGTTTTTTTTTTTAATTTTTAATCTACGACATTACACACTATTTTTGTAAAATTCTCCGGTATTTGTTTCGATCACAATATCAGATAATTTTTTTCAGTGGGCAACCGCCCCCCACCCCTTTGCAGTTTACCAAACCCAAAACTTTTAACAAAATTTGCTTTTGGCGCACGCTATAATGTCACTAATTGTTACAATTTTAGTTAACAGTTTTTATCAACAGAAAAAAAAACTAATAAACTAAAACGTGTAACAAATTGCTTTTTCAAAATTTTTGCCTGCGGGAATTTATGACATTTTACCAACACATAGAACTGAGGCTAGATCTCACCCTAACTCAGCGTGTCTTAGCCCAAATTTTTTAAAATAATTACGACATCTTATAGTTAGGTACTGCAAACATTTTTGTCTGCCGCGCTATAACAACATTGATTGTTACAATTTTAGTTTAGTTTTAAGCATACTTATGATAGGATTTTGGCCACAAATCTGGAATTGAGACCAGATCCCACACCAAACCAGCATTTTCTACTTAAACTGCAAAAAATTTCCTGCAGCGCTATGACATCGGGATTTTTTTAAAATAAATCGGGAAAAACCGGGAAAAAGTCTGGAATTTTATCCAGGGAATCTTGTGGCAAGCCAAACATATTGCGGTTTGGGCAACCACACAGGATGTGGTATTTAAGTAAACTTGAAAAACTTAACCTTTTTTAAAAAAAAGTGGCAAATAAATTAATTATCCTATTTCGAATATATATTTCTATGACCACCGTATAGATTAAAAACAGTTTTAATAGGTACCTATATTTCAAAGAAAATTAGAGAAATAAAAGTGATCATGACAATTTTTTCACAATTTGTTCATCATAATTACTCATAAAATAGTATAAGTAGCTATTAATTGTATTTTTTATACTATTTTTAACTACACCTTGAAGTTTCTCCTTAATCTTTGGACAGTATATTATTTTGAAAAATATAGGAATTAATTTTGTAATTTTTAAATAATCACTGCCCGACCTAAAATGTATAAACGTGGGTGGAATAAATAAAAGTTACCCTCCTGGAATAACTTTATATTAACTAATAAAAGAAAAAAATTGTATTTTATTATTTGGTTGTAGGTACCTACGTGCATTCGTGAGAATATATTTTATTTGTGAGTACCATACACATAACACGACTTTTGCTTATTTTATTGTGTTTTTTAAATTAAATTATTTTGGTTTTAAAGTGGTGATTTGATTTAAAGGTAGGTTTTCCAACTGCAGTATAATATTGTTAGTTTAATCATGAATGTAATAGGTTGCTGGTTGGATATTGCTAAAGGTGACAAAGGTCCATCTCTATTGGTCACCAATTGTTGAATAAACGAAACTCTTTATAATGAAATTATCCTTCAGTTACTTCACAATTTTAAAAAAATAATAGGTAAGGTGTTTTAGCCAGCGGTGACGCCAGGTTTTTTTGTTAGGGGGGGGGCAGACATGGCCAGAAAAATTGATCCGGGGCACTTTTTTCATTATTAATTACTTAAGAATCCCGATCGGTAACCAGCGTGGGCTCATCAGTGGTTTCACTGGTCATCCTCTCCAAACATCATTCGACACCACCATACACGTTTTTTGAAAAAAAGTTATAAAACGCGTTATTAAGCATTTTTTTCACTATCAAAGTAACGGTTTTTTTCAATTTTTGCTTACTGGGCGCCTAGCAATATTTTATGATTTTTAATATGAGACTTCCTCATAAAGGTGTAAAAGATTCTATAAGATCTACCTGCAACATTCTAAAATAAAACATGACGGCACAACTTTAGCAATGGTAGAAATAGTAATAGTAGTAGAAGTAATTATGGATTAATACAGGCAAACTAAATTATAACCTAATCTAAACTATAAACTACGACGACCTAATAACATACCTTGGTCTTGTACAAACTCTACTTCCATATCTAATAGAAAATAAAAGAAAGAAAGTAATAGTAGTAGAAGTAATATAATATTAATACAAGCAAGCTAAACTATGATGTAAGTATTTACGACAGATGATGTGATTATAGTTTTTTTTTATAAGATTTTATAAGTTCAGGTGGGCGAGACAAATTTTTTTCAAAGGGCATACAGGTTTTAGTTTTTAGTTAATTGCATTTTGAGTATTATCAATGTCTTATTTGTTCATAAATCTATTGAAGTTTAAAATTTTATTATTAGCTAGCAAATTATGATATATCGGATTTTTTACTGGTGTAGTAAGTACCATTGTTTATGTACCATGCGGTAATTTCCTTTTGAGAGACGAGTGACGAGATTTTAAAATCAGAACAAACGATAGTGCACTCGAAATGTTTACACATCATAGCGTGTATTCTTCCGTAAATTATTAATTTAGAAAGAGATAAATATATAAGTGTACTTCTGTCGGAATTTATAAAATTAATTTTCCTTTTTGTGCTGTATTAATGTTTTGAATTTATCGGTTGGGTTGATTACGATTCAGTCCAGTTTCATGTGCATTATCGTGCGCTAATTTAAATGTTTGTGAATATAGCAATAAAAGTTTTGGTTTTATATTCATGAAAATGGCCGCCAAAATTTTGTTTTTGCCTGCTACACCGGCTTGTGAGTATTTTAGTTTTTGCATTCTTAAAATTAATTAAAATTAAATGTAGGCATGTCAAAACATTATTTGATTAGGTTAAATTTGTTACCTTATGTTGGATTCACGGCATTATTTAAAATTTAAAAATATTTGTTGTCATTACTGGTATGTGAATACAGGTTTATTATAAATAATTTTCGATTATCATAAATCTTAGTTGTGTTAAATATAAATATTTCAGTAAAATTCAGAGGCGTATATAGAAATTGTTCCTGGTGGCTTTGAGGCTCTTGGAGGGGGGAAGGAGTTTAAGTAACAACATAGTCTCACGTAACCATTTTTGCTTATTATTTGGGGGTCGATATTTAATGACTCTGGGAGAGGGCTTAAGCCCCTATGCCTCCGCCCGTGCGTAGTCAGACCACTGAATGCCTGATATAATTTTTAATTTTTTTAATAACGGTTTTCTGCTTAGTCCATCTTAACCGAAGTCAACCAAATGGTTGTTTAAAAAATGTCTGTTTTATTTTGCTTCCGGCCTTTTCAACTTATAGGAACTAGTTCCGCACCGATTAGTTTTTCTTGCAAACAAAAACTTTTCTAGTGCTTACATTAAGTTGCGTTCACATTGTATCTTGTACTTATCTTTATTTTTGTATATTAATTTGTTTTTTCCCAAAATATAGTTACTTTATTTACTACAATTTTGGGTAAAGCATCGTAAAAAACAATAAAAAAAAACGTCAATAGCAATTTTCACAACTAGTGGCTAAAACAGTGCTTTTTTTACAAGCGTTGGTTTAAATAACGAGCGCAGCGAGTTATTTAAAAACGCGAAAAAAAAATCCAAGAAAAACAGGAAAATACTTTTAAAAATTTCGAACGAAGAGCACTTCTCGCAACACACCATCTTTACGCTATAAATCAAGATGGCTGGTAAATTAAATAACAATGGTTTCCATAGCGATGCCTTTTTACTCGGTGACGTTGATTTTTGCCACATTTTAATCTTTGACAGTTTTATATTTTCACGATCTATTTAAATAATTTTTTTGTAAATACTTGGTGAAACTGACGAAAATGACTTAATTTTTAGGCAAGAATAGTTATATTTTTTTTAATAGTACTATTTTCCTCTATTACTCTTTAATTTTGGGTAGAAAACGGACACAAATCTTTTTTTGCACCCGTGATAAAAAAAGTTTTTTTGCATCGGTAACCAAAAAAGCCATACTTAAGTTATTTTCAGAGAGTTACTAAAATCATGTTTTTGATGGGGGTATAAAAAATATATTTTTTTGAAGTGATGTCTTAATAAATGTGTCCAAATTAAAAACCACGTACATTTTTTTAAAAATTACTTTTTTCGCATTTATCGCATTCGCACATTTAGGTATAAAAAAATTCCAATCCGTCACTAAACACCGAAGTTATGGCACCTGCCAAACCAAGCACCTTACCGAACTTACTTATCTGCTTTAAAAAAAACATACTGAAAATAAATGGTAATCTGTATTCAAGAATAAAAAATATATTCAATGCAAGAATATTATTATTCTATAAACGTTATTACATACTTCAGACAACTATTTGCTTATTCTTAAATTTCAAGAATAAGTGTTTTTAAATCAGTAGTTAATAAGCTTAAATCAAGATAACTTAAATTATGTAACCAAATATAATAAAGTAACATTTTTTCCACAGACTCTGGCGATAAATAAGTATTTATACGACAGAAATTTTCTATTAGATATGTAAAGCTTGTGCGAGTGTTATTAAATGAGTGGTAGAGGTGGTCGATGTTTATCGATATTTTTGAAACATCAATGTTAGAGCGGTCGATGTTCGATGTTTTGCCATCGATGATAGAGATCAAGAACATCGATTAATGTTAAAGCGGTCGATGTTCGATGTTTTGCCATCGATGATAGAGATCAAGAACATCGATATTAATATCATCTAGGTTCGTCTATCGATGTTATCAATGTTAATTGTTTTATGCAGCTTATCCAGCAAATAAAGCGTAATAAATATAAATTATTGATTGATTGATTATGTTATTATTAAGTATGTTATTATTAGGTATGTTTTTATATTTTATTAATAGCTTAAGTTAAATATTAATAATAGTTTTAATTAAGTAAGTATTTATTACATATTAAAAAGGACGTTTACACATTTTTCAAATAATTACCATCGACGATAGGTGTCGATGTTAACATCGATGTTTAATTTAGATTGTATGTCATAGTTTAGATTAGGTTATAGTTTAGTTTGATTTTTTGGTTTAAGAGTACGATCTGTTTCAATCAAAGATTAAAAGATGATTAAAGAAATTCTTATTCTAAGTATGATCGAAAATTTCGTTTTAGATTAATTATAAGAATCATTGCTTCAAGCAGCCAATCTGGTATATTTCACGATTGGAGTATGAATTTTGTGTTGGATTAAGTATAAAACTGAGTAGTTTAGTCTCTTTACTGTCCCCTAAAATTACTTGGATTTCCTTGAAATAACTTATGCTCGCTTTAATAGGCCAGTCAAATTAGGTCGAAAAAACACCGTTTTGAGGAATTAATTCTCAGCGAGCTGGAAATCATTTTAATACCTCTAATTGATCTTAAATGTGTGTAATCTGAGTTTGCACCATTCCAGGTGGAGAGCCTAATTGCCAAATATTGGCACTTTTTTAGTTTTTTGCTAGATTTTTTCTTATTAATTAATATTGCACCTGATGCCGTTTTCTGGAAAACGGCTACAGCTGCAATATTAATTTAACCGTAGCAAAATAGCTACAAAAAGGCTACAAAATGTAGCGTCGAAAATATTTGGGCCCGTTATGATGGGGGTCCCCCAGGTTAACCGATAACGTTGCAAAATGTAATTTTGTACCCAAATGAAAAATTTTCCATGTTTTTAACTTTGGTTATACCACTAAACCTAATTTGATTTTCGACGCAGAATTTAGACCTCTATAGAATAGCATTTTCCGTCCGACGCACCGTTTTCAAAAGCAAAAAACTAAAAAAAGCGCAAACAAAAAAGTTAAGCTTACCACCTTGGATGGTGCAAACTCAGATTACATGCATTTAGGACCGATTAAAGGTATTAAAATGATTTCCAGCTCGCTGGGAATTAATTCCTCAAAATATCCTAATTTGACTGGCCTATAAGAAGAACCTAAATATCAATCCAAGTTGTTATATATACTTGTTTTCAACGACTCGCTAATATTCAGGACTACCAAAACGAAAGCTGGGTTCATACAGAAATAAAAATAACATAAGATAACATAAGATAAGAGAAAATAAAAAATAAAATAGTTGACCTTATGGGACTGCTTGATGGCGTTCATACAGACAGAAAAATAAGAGAAGATAACATAACAGAAAGATTCGCGTTCCGCGCATGACCGTGACATCATCGCGACGAACGAATTTTCACAAAAATTGTTTTGTGAACCTAACCTCAAATCTATGGATTCTTTGTTTATTTTTTTTGTAAATTTCTGAAAAAAAGGACAGTCATTTGAAAACTCCGTACGCGAGTCCACTAACAAAGAGAAGAAGAATAAAAAAAGGAAAAAGGTAAGCCTGCATGCGCAAAAATTCGCGTTTTGATTGACTTGAACTGATCTCTTATTTTATGTTATTTCTCTGTGTGAACACCCAATTTTTTTTATTTTATGTTATCTTATGTTATTTTTAACTTATCTTATCTTATGTTATCTTATGTTATTTTATTTTTGTATGAAGCCAGCTGAAGTTATGCTTGGATCAACGTGTATTCCATTGGTACCAGTATATCTTTTTTTTTGTGCTGGCGACCTTGTAACAATGTTTTTTGGTCTTGAATAGGCCTGGAGAATATTAAAATGTAGCTACCACGATTTTACTGCACTTTTATTTTACAACGTCCTAACTGACAATTTGTTAAGACTTATTCGAGGTTTTCCATAGAGTAAATTTTAGAAAACCATAATTATATCAGTTCTAACAAATTTTCAGTTAGCACGTTTTAAATAAGGATAATTTTATAAATTGTCAAAAAAGATTTTATATTCTTGAGTAAATTAATATAGAGTATTATTTTTATTGCAATTGTCCCGACACGCAAGCAGTTCCTGAGTTATTATAGTTCCACCTGAGAATAATAGTAACTTTTACGACTGGCGAAGCGGCTAAAAAGACGTATTTTTTACAAGCGGTGGTTTTAGTAACAAGCGCAGCGAGTGATTAAAAAGAAATAATGTAAGCCAGTGGAAATCGGTTTAAAACATGCGAGAAAGATGTTATCACAGGGGCTTTTTTTATGGAAAAAAAATATTGAAAATTTGGAAAAATCCTTCAGATATTTTTGCTAATAATCTAAAAATGAATAAACCTGCAAAATTTCAGCTAATTCTGATGTTAGGCTTTTCCTGGTCACTCTGTCAAAGTTATGGAAAAAGACGTTGCCAGGAGTAAAAGAAGCATGGCTTAGACGCGAGTTATATCCATTATTTTTTTATACCTTTATCAAAAAAAAAAAACAAAAAGGAAAGTACTTATAAAAAACCCCGAATACCTGACAGCTCACCATTTTTATACTAAAATTTAAGAGCCATTTTAATTTCTCACAGTTTATTATTTTGCAGTATTTTTTATTATTATTTTATTTATTGTGAATACTTGAAGAAAACTTGAGGAAATGACTTGATATTTAGCTTGGCTTAATATAGACAATACTGTTTATAGGTAAGAAGAACAATAATTTTTCAAAATTACCATTTTGCCATATTTTTCTTTAAATTGGTTTGGTTATTTGAGTAGTTTAGTTTTTTTTATACCTTCATCAAAAACATGATTTTGGTAACTGTCTACATATAACTAAAGCATGGCTTTTTTGGTTACCGATGCAAAAAAAAACTTTTTATCACGGGTGCAAAAAAAGATTTCTGTCCGTTTTTTACCCAAAATTAAAGAGAAGTAACGAAAGTAGTAATATTGAAAAAATCTAATTATTCTTGCCTAAAAATTAAGCTAGTTCTGCCAGTTTCCACCAAGTACTTACGAAAAAATCACTTAAAAACATCGTGAAAATATCAAACTGTCAAAGATTAAAATGTCGCAACAATGAACGTCACCGAGTAAAAGGGCACATCGCTATGTTATTTTTTTTAAAGTATTTTCCTGTTTTTCTTGGTTTTTTTGGTACACGTATAAAAAAAATTGTGTTAGCAACTCGCGGCTAAACTGTGCTTTTTTTTACTGCGCTCGTTATTTAAACCAACGCTTGCAAAAAAAGCCCTATTTTAGCCACTCGTTGTGAAAACCACTATTTATTGTTTGCGAATAACTTCCAAAGAAAAGTTAAGTTACTTTTTACCTAAAACTGATTTTTTCGCATAAATAACACGTGGGTTTATTGCTATTTTGCAAGTAGGTAATTGTTATTAAAGTATTTTGCATTTGGTTGTATAGTGTAATTTTTTACAACCAAAGAGAGTTTATTGTTTTATTTTATCATGTTATAAAAACTGTATGGTTCATTGACATTGCAAAGTTAAAAAGTGACACAAATAGATTGCTACTAACAGCTTTCCATCTTTCTTCGATCGACAAACAAAAAACTTTTTTTTACACTGAAAATGAGTTATTTGGGTCACAAAAAAACTCAATACAAAAAAAACAAGAGTTTTTTGTACTTCAGTGCAAAATTAACTTCTTGAATTTCGATTGCTCACAAAGAGGGTGGAACCTAGGACGACGTCGTTTCGTCCTTATTAGGGACTCATCAGCTAGGTGAACTACAACAATATAGAATTTCGGTCACGCTTATGTAACAAAGATTACGGCTTAAGCGGAGAGAATTTCAGTCAAGTACCGACCATGGCGCCCTCTGCGTGAACCTCCAACAACCAAGAATAGTACCCACTGCATAAGCAGTAGGAGCATGGCGTAGCATCAATCCTGCGATGCAGGTTTTGTCTACAAGCATGCGATTATAAATCACAAAATAACAACCGAAAGGTGCCGAAAGACGCTATGGTCGGTACTCGACTAAATTCTCTCCGCTTGAGCCGTAATCTTTGGCACATAAGCGTGACCGAAATTCTATGTCGTTGTCGTACACCTAGCTGATGAGTCCCTAATAAGGACGAAACGTCGTCGTCTTAGGTTCCACCCTCTGTGTGAGCAATCTAAATTCAAGAAGTTCATTTCGCACTGAAGTACAAAAAAACTCTTGTTTTTTCGAAAAAAAACTCTTGGTTTTTCGTTAGATTTACAGTGCTACAGCCATCTTCCGTTTTTTTTTATTTATAAGCATTTTGTGTTCTGATTTTTTTACCTTTAGGTACTTAGCTAAGTATTTTTTGTCTAGCAGCCTCCGACCTAAACATTGAAATATTAACTATTCTTGCGTTAACATTGACTATTTCACCAGTGTAGTCGGTATTATACAAAATTTACTTATGGGCGGCAGTTTATGACTTTTTAAAAAAATTAGGTATAAGGTTAGGTTTCTCTTTTTATTTTATACTGTTACTTTCTCAAAATTTTGCATTTTTTCAAAGTTTCGGTAAATAATCTACAAAATATCTCTCGAAATGGAAATATAATCAAAACATATTCTCTCAGTTTTGTTGCATTGAAAAACTGCTGGTTTTATTGCAATAATCGGGGAAAATTTTCAAAAATTTTCTCATTCCTTGTATATTCTTCTATTACTTCAGTCCGGAGTAAAATTTACCCATAGGATTTGAATCTATTGAATGTATAATCTTGAAAATCAATCCTAACCAACCTAGATTTAAAAAAAAAACATGTTTGTTTTTTTGAAGGGGGAGCATTCTAAAAAAATTGCAATATATCCAAGAGGCTTGCTCACAAAGTGTCGGTATTTGGAGAACTTAAAATTTGATGTATTCCCTGCAGAAAAGATAATGGATGTACTTAAGTTTGCACTTTGCAACGCAAAATTTTACTATGAATAGTTAATCAAAATTTTCCATTGTACTTGTCTATGGGTTTTTTTTGTAAATAGATAGAAACCACTTCTAATTGTGCAGTTTAAAAACACTTGAAAATACATTTATTCGAAATAAAAAAGTAAGCAGGTACTTAGTACATAATTTTCCTTGTTTGTCTACAGAACACAAAAATACCTATTAATATATGAAGAGCTTAGTGCAATATAATGGTAAGCCACGTTTTAAAAAATAAAGTTTTTTTTAAATCTGAAAAAAAATTAGTTCTAACGTAAACATTGGTTTTAACGTTAGTAAGTGTTTGGTTGCGTTAAAACCAATATTTTACATATTTTTTGAATTTAAACTTTAATGTCCCCATTTGTTTGTTTAAAATGTGTCTTTTACCATTATGTTACACTATGGGCTCTTCATATATTTTTTAATTTAAATTTCCTCTTCCATCTTTGAAATTGAAAACAAAACTTGTAAGGGTGTATATTTATTCAGCGCAGAATACAGGTATTTTAACAAATTTTAATGTTTTTGACCTTCATTATAAAGAATTGCTATAAATAAAGGAAAGTTTAATTAAAAGTACGCTACAAGAACGTCTCAAAAGTATTGAATAATAAAAAATGATGACATAGGACATCGATATGAAAACAAAATACACATTTTTTTTGGTGTGTTGGTTTAAAATTGGGTGCAAATTATGAATTATTTATAATTTATTTATAATTTATATTTATTTGTAATTTTTATGTATTTATGATAAAAATTAAAACAATGGTGTAACTACATAGCCAATCTTTAGCGATCATCAAAAGGAATTCTCAAACCAAGTCATAGATATAACGTCAGAAGAAGTACAACACGCAATATCTTCAGTTAAAAATAGAAAAGCGTTTGGGCAAGATAAGGTATATACACAGATGTTTCAAAGCTCATAAAAAACGAAGACTCGTTGAAAAGTCTTGTCAAACTTTTTAACTTGATTTATCGCAGCAGTAAAATCCCAGCTGATTGGCTAAAATCAACATTTGTTACACTCTACTTAAAAACATTCAGCAAAGAAGTGTAATGACGATCTATGAGCGAATGGTCCATATGCTGAAAATATTTTATCCCCTGTATATATATAATATCTACAGTTATGTCAGTATATACCTATTTCATAGATTATAAGAAAGCTTTCGATCGAGTCCAGCAAGAAAAGCTTATAGAATCTCTAGAAGTTGGTCTAGACGAGCAAGATAGTGGAAACAGACAACTTAAATAAAAGTTGATGACCAACTGTCAGGAGAGCTGAGAGGTCCAAATAAGTAGAGGTGTTCACCAAGGCTGCGCATATTTTATCCTTTGTAGTTTTATATCTACAGTTATGCCAAAATATATATATCTATTTCATAGATTATAAGAAAGCTTTTGATCGAATTTAACAAGAAAAGCTCATAGAATCTTTTAAAGAAGTTCGTCTGGACGAACGAGATCTATAGATAATTGCCAACCTATAGTGGAAACAGACAACTCTAATAAAAGTTGATGACCAACTGTGCGGAGAGTTGAGAGGTCCCAATAAGGAGAGGTGTTTGCCAAGGCTGCGCATATTTTATCTCTTGTAGTTTAATATCTACGGTTATAAAATAATATTGAATGTCCTTTACAACTTTGATGTAAACGGCATAAAAATGATCAACCTAAAATTTTCTAACGGCACTGTCATAGTTGCTGTTTGATATTTAAGTCTTAGTTCGACGGCCTAGGGATATATTATAGATTATAAGAAATCTTTCGATCGAGTTTAGTAAGAAAATTTCATAGAATCTCTTAAATAAGTTGGTCTAGACGAGAAGATATAGATAATTGCCAACCTAGAGTGGAGATATACAACTCAAATAAAAGTTCATGACCAACTATCGGGAAAGGTGATAGGTCCGAATAAAGAGAGGTGTTCGCCAAAGCTGCGCATATTTTATCCGGTGCTTTTTAAAACCTACAGTAATAAAATGATATTGAATGCACTTTACAAAATACTGCTACAAAATATGCTTACGACAGTCTCATAGTTGCTGTTTCAACGGTCTAGGAATATGTCGGTCGGTGCCAGTATATGCCTATTTCATAGATTATAAGAAAGCTTTCGATCGAGTCCAACAAGAAAAGCTCATAGAATGTCTTAAAGAAGTTGATCTGGACGAACGAGATCTATAGATAATCGCTAACCTATAGATAATTGCCAACCTATAGTGGAAACAGACAACTCAAATAAAAGTTGATGACCAACTGTGCAGAGAGGTGAGAGGTATATTTTATCCACTGTAGGTGAATATCTACAGTTATGCCAGTATATGCCTGTTTCATAGATTATAATATAAGAAACCTTTCGATTGAGTCCAGCAAGAAAAGCTCATAGAATCTATTAAAAAAGTTCGTCTGGACGAGCGAGATCTATAGATAATTCCAACCTATAGTGGAAACAGAAAACTCAAATAACAGTTGATAACCAACTATGTTGAGAGGTCCCAATAAGGACAGGTGTTTACCCTTGCTGCCCGTATTTTATCCACTGTAGTTTAATATTTACAGTTATGCCAGTATATGCCTATTTCATAGATTAAAAGAAAGCTTTGGATCGAGTCCAGCAAGAAAAGCTCATAAAATCTGTTAAAGACGTTGGTCTGGACGAGCGAGATCTATAGATAATTGCCAACCTATAGTGGAAACAGACAACTCAAATCAAATTTGATGACCATCTGTGCGGAGAAGTGAGAGGTCCCAATTAAAAGAGGTGTTTCCTAAGGATGCGCATATTTTATTCCCTGTAGTTTAATATCTACAGCTATAAAATAATATTGAATGCCCTTTACAACTTTGATGTAAACGGCATAAAAATGAACAACTTAAAATATGCTAACGACACTTTCATAGTTGCTGTTTGGTATGTAAGTCTTAGTTCAACGGTCTAGGGATATGTCGGTCGGTGGTAGTATATGCCTATATCATAGATTATAAGAAAGCTTTTGATCGAGTTTAGCAAGAAAAGCTCATAGAATCTCTTAAAGAATTTGGTCTGGACGAACGAGATCTATAGATAATCGCTAACCTATAGATAATTGCCAACCTATAGTGGAAACAGACAACTCAAATAAAAGTTGATGACCAACTGTGCAGAGAGGTGAGAGGTATATTTTATCCACTGTAGGTGAATATCTACAGTTATGCCAGTATATGCCTGTTTCATAGATTATAATATAAGAAACCTTTCGATTGAGTCCAGCAAGAAAAGCTCATAGAATCTATTAAAAAAGTTGGTCTGGACGAGCGAGATCTATAGATAATTCCAACCTATAGTGGAAACAGACAACTCAAATAACAGTTGATAACCAACTATGTTGAGAGGTCCCAATAAGGACAGGTGTTTACCCTTGCTGCCCGTATTTTATCCACTGTAGTTTAATATTTACAGTTATGCCAGTATATGCCTATTTCATAGATTAAAAGAAAGCTTTGGATCGAGTCCAGCAAGAAAAGCTCATAAAATCTGTTAAAGACGTTGGTCTGGACGAGCGAGATCTATAGATAATTGCCAACCTATAGTGGAAACAGACAACTCAAATAAAATTTGATGACCATCTGTGCGGAGAAGTGAGAGGTCCCAATTAAAAGAGGTGTTTCCTAAGGATGCGCATATTTTATTCCCTGTAGTTTAATATCTACAGCTATAAAATAATATTGAATGCCCTTTACAACTTTGATGTAAACGGCATAAAAATGAACAACTTAAAATATGCTAACGACACTTTCATAGTTGCTGTTTGGTATGTAAGTCTTAGTTCAACGGTCTAGGGATATGTCGGTCGGTGGTAGTATATGCCTATATCATAGATTATAAGAAAGCTTTTGATCGAGTTTAGCAAGAAAAGCTCATAGAATCTCTTAAAGAATTTGGTCTGGATGAGCGAGATCTATAAATAATTGCCAACCTATAGTTTAAACAGACAACTCAAATAAAAATTGATGACCAGGCAGAATTGCGGAGAGGTGAGAGGTCCCAATAAGGAGAGGTGTTTACCAAGGCTGTGCATATTTTATCCATTGTAGTTTAATATCTACAGTTATGCCAGAATATGCTTATTTCATAGATTATAAGAAAGTTTTCGATCGAGTCCTACAAGAAAAGCTCATAAAATCTCTTAAAGACGTTGATCTGGACTAGCGAGATCTATAGATAATTGCCAACCTATAGTAGAAACATACAGCCCAAATAAAATTTGATGACCAACTGTCGGGAGGCTGCGCATATTTTTTCCGCTGCTGTTTAAAATCTACAGTTATAAAAAAATATTTTAAATGTACTTTACAACTTTCATGTAAACGCCATAAAAATGAAGAACCTAAAATATGCTTACGATACTGTCCTAGTTGCAGATACGCTGGAAGGTCTAAAGCCCTATTCTCACTATGCATCAAACTGATGCTACTTTTTACTTGCATCTTTTTTTTTGAAGCAGTGGTCTGTGGCGGGTGTTCACACTATGCATCTTTTTTTTAAACTTAATTTTTGATTTTGTATTTTGCGTTATTTTCTTTTTTTTTACAAAATAGAAGATAAATTGAAATATTTGTGGGAAATTTCTAAAATAAAACTTATAACCTAACATTCACAGCTGATCAGCAAGTTGACAACATAAAAAAAAACGATTGGCATTCAAAAGGTAACTAACTACACTAATAAATTCTCCAACATGCATGTTCTATTTTCGCGCATCTTGCAACACCCAAGGTCCATGCAACTTTCTGAGAAGCATGAAAAAGTTGCATAGTGAGAACAGGGCTTAAGAAGAGTTGTTGATTCAAATTGCAAGCAAAAGTTCGTAATTTGAAGTTGACTTGAATGTTGGAAAAAAATGGTTATAGCCAAGGAAAAAATTTATTATTTATTAGAGGCATACTAGATCTCAATAGCCAACAATTTAGCACGCGCAAAGCTTACTTGATTGTCGCTTCTTGGTCCAGTAGAAAGGATTTATAATAAAGTTCTCTTAATAAGCAGCAATTCTCGAATATCCTGTGGCAACTTCAGAGGTTGTTATTGTCTAAACGCTGCAAAATAATTATTATTTCTAACTTTAAGAAATAAGTACTATAAAAAAATAATTTGAACCACCTTTTTGTAGACTATTTTTTTATTAATTTGATATTAAAATTTTTTAAACAAAAGATCAAAAGATCTTGTGTAGAAAAAACGAAAATTCAAACTTGGATGAGTATCCCACAAGGAACACACAAAAGACCAAAGATAAAAAAAAAATGATCAAATGATGTTTCGCCCTGGGCAACCAGCATGGGCTCATCAGTGGTTTCACTGGTCACTCTCCCTAAACATCATTCAACAACATCATCATCAATTTTTTATTAAAGAAAACTTAAAGAACAAGCTTTTAATAAATGCACTCAAAAGTAGAAAATAATTTTTTATCTTTCTTATACCATAATAAAAGCGATGGGCGCAAATTAAAAATTTAAACTTTAGGTATCGTATATCGGTCACATCGACGATTCACCTAAGAAACAGTTGTAT
This sequence comes from Oxystoma pomonae, assembly GCA_963921995.1. Classification (NCBI taxonomy): domain Eukaryota; kingdom Metazoa; phylum Arthropoda; class Insecta; order Coleoptera; family Brentidae; genus Oxystoma; species Oxystoma pomonae. Next base: position 68,794,809 of record OY998166.1, on the reverse strand, counting down.
TACTCTATAACCTAAGGAGATTTTCAAAGGCTTGGCAAGTACGGCAATCTCACCCGTTCTCAGCTTCTTTAGATGAAAGAATTATGTTTATCATTCGAATAGAAGAAGAATTTAGTTCTTCTTGTGTAGTTCTCTCTTTGTCACCGCAAAGTTAAAAATTGTTAATTTGCGTCCATCGCTTTTATTATGGTATAAGAAATATAAAAAATTATTTTCTACTTTTGAGTGCATTTAATAAAAGCCTTAATCTTTAAAAGATTTTTTTAATAAAAATTTATTTTTTAATTTTTAGATTTGTATCCGCCATATTGAAATTTTCAAATCTGATCAAAAATTCATATCCCCTTCCCGAAAAACCCTTATATGCCAATTTCGATTTAAATCGAACAAACTAAATATTCTCCCCCCTCGACTTCTCTCGTTAGAGGGAAGTGTGTACCTAATAATACCATATTATTGTATTGTCGCCGGAACTATAAACGCATCCCAAATTTGAACACATTCGGATGTGGGTAAGTCAGTTAAAATTGGTTAGCCAAACATGACCGAAAATCGTCCATCTTGAATCCGCCATATTTAATTTTTAAAATCTGATCAAAAATTCGTATTCTTTATCCCCAAAGGCCCCCATATACCAATTTTGGTTGAAATCGGACAAACTTAGAAGTTTTCCCCCCTCCACACCCCTAGTAGGGGGAAGGAGTGCCTAATAATGACATATTATTGTATTGTCACTGGAATTATAAATGCAAAATTTGAAGACAATCGGATGGGTATAAGTTAGTTAAAATAGGTTAGAAAAAGATAACCAAAAACTGTCCATCTTGAATTCGCCATATTGAATTTTTAAAATCTGATTACAAATTCGTTATCTCCATCCCCAAGTGCCCCAACATACCAAATTTCAACGAAATCGGGCGTAATTCAAATGAACCTCCCTCCACCCACTTCGAGTAGAGGGGAGCTGTCAATTTCATCACACTATATTCTTGTGTTGTCACCGCAACTATATAAGCATGTCGGGAAGTTGTTCAAAATTAAGTTGCAAGATTCCACCCTAACAAACATATCTAGTTCGTTACATATTTATGTACATAGATACATTGTAAGTTAAATAAAAGCTTGTAAAAAAATGGCGCCAGAAGGCACGTATAGCCATCCATAAAATCTTTTTTTTTATACATTCATTAAAAACATGATTTTAGTAACTGTCTGCAGATAACTAAAGCATGGCTTTTTTGGTTAACTTTTTTTTTGATCACGGGTGCAAAAAAAGATTTTTGTTCGTTTTTTACCCAAAATTAAAGAGAAATAGCGGAATATAGTAATATTAAAAAAATCTCATTATTCTTGCCTAAAAATTAAGTTGGTTGGAATTTACGAAAAAATCATTTAAGAACATCGTCAAAATATCAAACTGTCAAAGATTAAAAGGTCGCAACAATGAACGTCATCGAGTAAAAAGGCACATCGCTATGGAAACCGCATTGTTATATCATTTACCAGACGCCTTGATTTATAGTGTAAAGACGGTGTGTTGCGAGAAGTGCTCTTAGTTCGAGATTTTTAAAAAAGTAATGTTTTTCTTGGATATTTTGATAAAGGTATTAAAAAAAATAGTGTTAACAACTCGCGGCTAAGCTGTGCTTTTGTTTACTCGCGTTTTTAAATACCTCGCTGCGCTCGTTATTTAAACCAACGCTTGTAAAAAAGCACTATTTTAGCCACTAGTTGTTAAAACCACTATCAGAAAAATACACATTTAAAAAAAAAAAATTTCAACAAACTTTTTCAATTTTATTTTGGTTGAAAATGCATTTACCTATCTTAATGTACATGAGTCACAATTTTTTAAAAAGTTTATTCCCCCCTCCTACCCTGTTTCCAACCCCCCACCTCCACCAAAAACTAATCAGCTCTGCGTCTGGTAGACCTATTTTTAATTTGCATTTTTATTTGTCTAACCGAATTATTCTCAAGATCCAAAATCGTGGCTATAACGTTAAATAGTTATTTATTTTTATGTAAAAAATTAAGTTTTGTTTGTTTGTCCGATTTTGATGAAAGTATTGTGCCAAATTTGATAAAAATCGGTTAAGCGGTTTTTGAGTAATCGTGTTACAGACAGACAAACACCTTGACAAAATTTTGTATTTAGGTCTTTTTTGACCCAAATAACTTATTTTTAGTGGAAATAAAAAAACTTTTTTTTACAATCCCAATAGTCTCCATACTGTGTATGTGTGGCTAATAATTTAAAAAAACTGCAATACTCCTAATATATCTCCAACTATGAATCAGTATCGCAAAAAACAAAGAAAATTGTGCAATTTTTTTTTACCTTCCGAGTGCCAATGTTAGGTCAACGATTGAATCATATCAACAATATAAAGTGGCAATTTAATCAAATTGATTTAATTTTGATTGTTAGTAAACTTTAGGACAAGTAGGTAACCAGTATTTTTAATTTGCATTTTTATTTGTCTAACCGAATTATTCTCAAGATACAAAATCGTAGCTATAACGTTAAATAGTTATTTATTTTTATGTAAAAAATTAAGTTTTGTTTGTTTGTCCGATTTTGATGAAAGTATTATGCCAAGTTTGATAAAAATCGGTTAAGCGGTTTTTGAGTAATCGTGTTACAGACAGACAAACACCTTGGCAAAATTTTGTATTTAGGTCTTTTTTGACCCAAATAACTTATTTTTAGTGGAAATAAAAAAACTTTTTTTTACAATCCCAATAGCCTCCATACTGTGTATGTGTGGCTAATAATTAAAAAAAACTGCAATACTCCTAATATATCTCCAACTATGAATCAGTATCGCAAAAAACAAAGAAAATTGTGCAATTTTTTCTTTACCTTCCGAGTGCCAATGTTAGGTCAACGATTGAATCATATCAACAATATAAAGTGGCAATTTAATCAAATTGATTTAATTTTGATTGTTAGTAAACTTTAGGACAAGTAGGTAACTAGTATTTTTAATTTGCATTTTTATTTGTCTAACCGAATTATTCTCAAGATCCAAAATCGTAGCTATAACGTTAAATAGTTATTTATTTTGATATAAAAAATTAAGGTTTGTTTGTCCGATTTTGATGAAACTTTTGGAAATTGGTACGCGCGTGCGAGCGATACTTTCTGAAAAAACGGTGTACTCAGGCGCAAAATTTGGATATTTGATGGTTTGTTTATAATGGTATATTATACACCAAGGGTTAAAAGTTGGCACTTTTTATGCCGAGGCGAAAAGTAAAGGGATAGAAAGAGGCTTTTATCACGAGGTTTATACGCTACTTTTTGCATAAGTTTAAAAAAAAATTTCCTTGGTTGCGGTCTTAAATATTTATTTATTAATTAATTTAAGACCGCAACCCAGGAAAAAAAATTTTCAACAAAACTTATATAACGGTCAGGAAAATTTATAAATATGCTCATAGTAACAAGAAGTTATTTTGACCCTTCATATAGGTACCATAGTGGCACTGGTACTTTTACGTTTATCTTCTTTTAACCTTTTATCCGCTATTTTTTAACTTTTTATCCCTGTTTAAAAAGTAGTGCATTATAAACCTAGGGAATAAAGTGCTACTTTCAATCCCGCGGTGAAAGGTTTATAGCTCGACCGTAGAGAGGACTACAGTTCGCTAAGGGATTAAAAGACGCTTTAGTCCCTAGGTTTATATACTATTTTATGCACTTTAGGAAAAGATTATTGTTAAAATCATGTTATTTCTACGCCAAATGATTCGTTAACTACAAGAAAGGGTGCTAAGAATGAAATCTTGCCCAAGAGCTGTTTGGAACTTGCGATAAGTTTAATTATAATTTCCAAGGACTTAATTTTTTTTAAATCCCTGAGTCATTAAATTTATTTATTAAAAAAAACTTTTAAAGGAATAGGCTTTTATTAAATGCACTCAAAAGTAGAAAATAATTTTTTATTTTTCTTATACAATAATAAAAGCGATGGGCGCAAATTAAAATTTTTAACTTTACAGTGACAACGAGGGAACTACAAAAGAAGAACTAAATTATTCTTCTATTCGAATGATAAACATAATGCTTTCATCTGAAGAAGCTGAGAACGCGTGAGATTGCCGTGCTTGCCAAGCCTTTAAAACTGGTTCTTAGGTGAATTAGTGAAAATTTTTAATTTGCACCCATCGCTTTTATTATGGTATAAGATAGAGTTTCGATGGGCCTCTTTTTAACCTCCGACCCCTAGCTTTCAAACCAGTGAACCGATTTCGATGCGGTTTGTTTTTTATTAGGATACTTCTTGGAGTGTTATATATAGGCTAAGTAGTTCTTCTGAACTATTCATCCGATTATAATGAAATGTGGTGTAGATCCCTATTTTATTTTGGTTCCATCATGTAAAAAAAACCAAGTCAGGAGCGGAGCAATACGGGGGTAATTTTTAGAAAAAATTGTTTAGTTCACCAGTATTACTTATACATTCGCATTTGAGGTTGTCGGGAGTTTTAAATCATTTTAATTTTACGTGTTCCCGTGTGGCGTGCCTGAAAGGCAGATTTTGTAAAAACTAAGACGTGGCTCAAAGCGCTTTTTTGATTTTTTTTCCGAATAAGCTAAAATTTCTTCACGGCACTTCTACGCCACAAATCTTTTCTGTAAAATTTCTTTCTTAGGCCGCACATACGGCAAAAGGCCACTATTAGAGGGACAAAATTATTTTTTCACCTTTTAGATTTATGAATATGTTGTTCGATTTATAATTACAAATATACAGAATGCAAGAATATATAAATATTTTTTATGCCGCAGTTATGGTTTGGGAGCAAACAATTTTTAAACATCGATTAAGTTTTGGAAACATGTTTATAACTTTTAAAATAGAAAAAAAATGGCTCATTATATAAATTTCTGACAAGTTGATGTTTGGAATCTCAATTTTTTTTCTGAAGTATATGAAGATTATATTGTTTTCCAAAAGTGTGTTCAATATTTTGTCCATAAAACTTCTGGATCATATCCTAATATCACTAAATTTTCTCTCCTTCCGATATTTTTTTGACTCTGCAAGCCCGCAAAAAAATATATATTTTATTTATGTCTTAATTTATTGATATAATGTAGAATAAGTTGTTTCTTACAGAATATCAAAAAAATTAAGTTGCGCACGTTTGCGCTTTTTAAGAAAATAGGATTTTTCTAAACATATATCTGTAGAGAGGGTGTCAATTTAAAAACGAGAGAGAGCCGTTTCTGGGTATAAATATTTACTTTTTAAACGCTTGGCCACATCAGGTTTATTTGCAAAAGACACATTTTAGCCACAGTGTATATAGGCTGTATTTTACCTTCATTGTATTGGGTTGTGGGGTAAACCATGGCCCCACGCTAACCATCTAACCACACCAAAAAATGAAGCGTGTGACAGGATAGGAAATCGTTCTCTTCTTTAGGTTTTTTCGACTGAAAGTCAAATTTTTATTCTTAAATTAGTCATAACCCCTCCCTCCTTGAGCAGGGGTACACCACCTTTGTAGGGTAAAATTGACCCCCGAATTTAAATAAGGAACATTAATAATGAGGCACCAAGTTTGAAAGCCTTTTAAATTCTCTTTACAAGTCCCTTTAAACATTAAAAAATAATAATGATTTTAAATTTGGAAAGTCTGATTTAAAAAATGTATAAATTTTAAGTTATTTTTAATTTATGTATTTATAAGCAAGTATACCTTAAAAATTTTAAAATTTTATTGCCGCTAATCAGAGTCCCCTAATTTTTTAAACTGATTTTGCGGCGCAAATAAAAAGATCTATTATTGTTTAACTCAATTTTTGAACCATAATAGTACATTATAAACCTAGAGACTAAAGTGCTACTTTTAATCATGCGACGAAAGGTTTGTAGCCCGACCGTAGGGAGGGCTACAATTCGCTAAGAGATTAAAAGACGCTTTCGTCCCGAGGTTTATATACTATTTTATGCACTATAGGAAAAGATTATTGTTAAAATCAGGTTAATTTTACGCCAAATGGTTCGTCGACTACAAGAAAGGGCGCTAAGAATGAAATCTTGGCCAAGAGCAAGTGCTGTTTGGCTTGACTTGCGATAAATAATTATAATTTTCCAGGGATGTATTTTTTTTAGTCCCTAAGGGATTAAATTTACTTCAAATCCCTAGACTGAGGGATTAAATTTACTTTTAATCCCTTGTGCATTAATTTTTGTATCCCTTAGAGATTACAAGTGTCACTTTAGTCCTTAAAACGGGATTAAACCTACCTATTTAATCTCTAAAGTGCATAAATTAGGTTTACTTTTTATTTCTAAAGTGTAAAAATGAATTTTACGAAATTTGTGGAGTTTTTTTAATCATTGAAGGGTTTACAACATTGTTTCATTTTTAGAGTATAGCAAATTTTCGCCTATTCTTTTTGTATAAAGTTTCGATGAGCCTCTTTTTAACCTCCGACCCCTATGTGTGTCAGTGCGCATTTAGCTTCCAAACCAGTGAACTGATTTCGATATGGTTTGTTTTTTATTTGGAGCCTATACTTCTTGGAGTGTTATATAGGCTAAGTAATTCTTCTGGACGTGGTGTGTAGATCACTATTTTAGTTCCATCAGGTAAAAAAATCACGGCAGGAACGGAGCAATATGGGGGAAGTTTTTAGAAAAAAATTGTAGTTCCCCAGTATTATCTATACATTCGCATTTGAGGTTATCGCGAGTTTTAAAAATTTTAATTTTACTTGTTCCCGTGTGGCGTGGCTGAAAGGCACATTTTGTAAAAACTAAGACACTGCTCGAAACGCTTTTTTTGACGAATACACCAAAATTTCTTTCTTAGGCAGTACCAACTCGAAATATTCAACATTTGAATCGGTGGCTTTGGAAAGAAATATTGGATTATTGGGCAAAAAAATCAAAAAGTGCTCCGAACCGTGGCCTAAGGCTGGTTCATGTTTAAATTCCTTTTCTGCAACTTTTGCTCTTTTACTCTTTACACTTTTCTTTTTCTTAAGTAAAAAGCTGGTTTATGCTAAAATGTATTTTCCTTAACTTTAGTAATTAATAGAACAGATTTGTGGCGTAGAGGGCAAAGGGTGAGGGAATAAATCGGGAAAAAGTTTTTCCTCGACCAGGATTTGAACCCGGGACCTCTAGAATACCAGTCTAATGCTCTACCAACTGAGCTACCGAGGAACTGGGGTTTTGACTTCGAGGAAAAACTTTTTTCCGATTTATTCCCTCACCCTTTGCCCTCTACGCCACAAATCTTTTCTGTGAATTTATTAGGGCGCTAAATTTTCCCCTCATTTTGTAAATATGTTTGACTGAAATTATTTGTTGGAAATTCGCCATCTGACACCTCTAATAAAACGCTATATGTCGTGTATCGTTGGTTGATAGTTAAATAGAAATTTCGTACAACTAATAATCGTGAATGTGTACCTCCTTGTCTTTATAACATCTCTAGTTTTTTAAAGCCGCAGTGGGCTTTAAACATCTCCCCCCTACTAACAAATGAATCGGACGAAAGGATTTCCGAATAGTCAGTCAAAACCTCAGTTCCTCGGTAGCTCAGTTGGTAGAGCATTAGACTGGTATTCTAGAGGTCCCGGGTTCAAATCCTGGTTGAGGAAAAACTTTTTACCGATTTATTCGTTCACTCTTTGTCCTTTACGACACAAATCTTTTCTATTAATTACTAAAGTTAAGAAAAATACATTTTAGCATAAACCAGCTTTTTACTTAAGGAAAAGGGAAGGGTAAAGTTACAGCAAAAGTTGCAGATAAGGAATTTAACCATGAACCAGCCTAAGAACACGGTTCGGAGCACTTTTTTCCGTCCAATATTTCTCTCCAAAGCCACCGATTCCAATTTCGAGTTGGTACGGTACCTAGAGCATTAGACTGGTATTCCAGAGGTCCCGGGTTCAAATCCTGGTCGAGGAAAAACTTTTTTACGATTTATTCCCTTATCCTTTGCCCTCTACGCCACAAATCTTTTCTGTTAATTTATTAGGGCCCCTCATTTAGTAATTAATGTTGACACTAATGACAGGTACACTCGCGATTTTCGCCTTTTGTTTACAAAATTTTGGGTTTTTTTCCCACAAATATAGAAACTTTAAGAAAATCTATTAAATATTCAATATCCATTTTTGATTCAAATAATTTGAAAAGACAATGAATTTTGAGGTTAAAAAACCAACAAATATTTTGCCGCCCGCACTTGCGCAACGCGATTTTTCCGCTACTTTTTCCGTAAAAGTTAAATATTTTCTAACTTTCAAGGTCATTCCTTAAGGCTTAAGGAAAAAAATACAGGAAAGGAACAAACATGAACACACTAATTTGAATACATGAGATTTAATAATTGCTAAAGGAAAATGTTACAGCAAAAGTTACGGAAAACGAAATTTAACCATGAACCAGCCTTTAGTGTTTACAAAATGTTCCTTTCATTCAAAGTTCAGCCGATTCTGATGTTTATTTGACTCTAAAAAGTATGGCACATGACCCGTTTTGAACGTAACTTCGACATTTCCTGAACTAAGGCTACTGACAAAAAAAAATCTCTACTTTTAAATAAAGAAATTGAAAATAAGAAATGAAAAAAAAAATTCTGTGATTACGTCAAAAAATTTCCGATTTAATTCGCTATTGGTTACCTACCTAAGCGAAAAAAATTTCCAAAAAATACGTGTGTTGCCATGGTGTACTGGTGTAGAATTTTCAACATTTCTTCTTCTCAAAAGTTCTTTGGGCAGTAAAGGTTTTTCGTCGGGACAGGCTGGGTTGTAAATAACCTTTGCTAGGCTAGTACTTAAAAAACTTTAATTGTATGGTTTGGGCCCATTTTTAAAGTGTATGCCAAGTCCTAAGGTATTATATATATATATATATATATATATATATATATATATATAATTTAATTTTAAAAGTTTCTAGAATATTTTGTTTGATTCTACAGTTCTGGGTAGTACCGTTTTTATTACAAAAATATTGTAGCGACCTTCCAAGATATGTCACTTAAAATGCAACTAATCTTCCCCAAACAACCTTCACTTTTCCGGTAATTTAAAATCAATAATTTATGGTAAATACGGGTTCCTACCATAACGATCTCTGCAGAAAAAGTACCATCGACAAGGTAGACCTGCCCACCATCCACAGTAGGTACTGATTGCGGTGCGCGCAGAACTTGGGTTAACCTCAGCTGGGTTTTTTTGTTTTGACTAAGTAATGCAGGTTTATACTTTGACCGCTCAGTTTCGCTAGTTCTGTCGAGTAATTTATATCAGTGGCACCGATTGATTAAGAAAGTACCGGTACCTGCTTCGTATCTTACGCGTATTCAAAGAAGTACGCACCACGTTAGCAGTCAGTTGATAATTCGTATTGAAAATGTGGAAGCAATTCAAATATGATCCAAAATTGGGTAAGATTTTTTCATATAACTATAAGATAGTGTCATAAAATGTGTAAGAATAATAACTTGAAAAAACAAAGAAAATAATTGAAAAATCAGCGTTGGCCCTGGGCAAGGCCATAGGCGAATGTTCCACTGCGCATGCATTGCGTCTACTCGCGCCCTAAAGAGTTTTTGACTCTGGATTTTTTCCAGGCTAACTTGATTGGGAGAGTTATTACACTGCGCAACAGACAAAATGGTGCAAGAAATTTTTTTATAAATTCATATACTCGTCAAGGTGCCCTCCTGATATCACAAGCACCGTTGGTTTTCCCAAGTTGGCTCGGTATTGCAGAAAAAAAAATAATAAACTATTTTTTATAAATTTTATTTAAAAAAAATATCTTTTTTGAAACTCTTTTGAGTACACAGCTTAAATTTGGGCCATATATAGATGATCAATACCTGCATCTTTTAGTAAAATATAAAAACAATACGCAGCAATTTTATGGAGATACTGCTTTAGACACTTTCTTGAGAAGCTAACACTACCGGAGATAATTTACTTTAAAGTATAAACAAAACAATTATTTCCTGAAATTATTTCTTTTTTAGAAATCGAGTATCTACTAAGTTATCCTACAAGCTAACCACAAAAACTTTTTTTAACCGATTGTCTTTGGTCTTCTGTGTTGGAACAGTCCCGCTGCAACCCCCAACAGTAATCTGCCATCATGTGAATATCCCACTGACTTTGATAGCGCTCTTCCATTATTTTAATGTGAAACCGGTTTCCTTGCTCTTCACTATATAAGTAATCACCAGGAACATCTGGAAATCTGCATTTTTTTTAAATTTCAATTTTAAACCGAATATCTTTTTTTTACTGATAAAACTATAAACATTTTTACCTACAAGACCTTTTTTGCATGATGTTTTTTACTGATAATTCTATAAAAAAATATTCATCCACATGATCTTTTTTGTATGTACTGTATTTTGAAATATAGGGACTTTTTTGTTTGTTTAAAACCCTGTATTATATACATTTATATGCTAATATTTTCTTTCATAAAAATACCCCTATGCCTTATAAAGTTATTAAACTTTGCTAATTTAGTACCGACCGTTTCAAAGTTACACCATAATTTTTTATGAAAAACATGGTTAAAATTAAAAAAAGTATTTATTTTTTTTTAGCTAAAACTTAAATACATGAAAGGTAGTTTCAGAAATTTTTATTATTTTGTAGAGCTGTGTTATCGTTTTGTTTCGGAAAATGCAAGGGTAGGGCCGTTATAGTATCTCATAGTTATTTTTTTGTTAAAAAGCGATATGTTTTATAATTACGAAAATTTAGACCTTGAAAATTTTTTAGATTTTTTATTATGCGAGATTTTTTTTGTATCTTATGGGCCGTTTTGTTTTAAAACTTATTTTGGAAAGACCCATTCTAAACACCGATTTCTGTTGGTGGATGCGAGCTTTGTTATTTACTAATTAATTGATGATACATGACTAAATCAAGTAGCAATAAAGTTGACGGATAAAATGACTTTTTAGTGGTCACCAATGAAAAGTAAATATAACTTTGACAAAATTTTCATCTTAACCGACTGCTAAGATAGGGAACTAACCTGTGCATCCCATTTTTTTAATGGAAGAAGTGTCTACCTCGTTCCATAAAAAAAATAGGATGGAATATGGAACAATGATATTATTCTTAACTTTTCTTCTTCATTTGGCTTGAGGCCAGGTCTTACGATGCTAAAAAGTAAATTATTTCTCGGCTTATGCGCTAACAAACAAACATACATTGAGCCGCCTCAAACACATATACCTTCATTTAGATTGTACAAATAAGATCAAAAATTTTAATTAGAAAAAAAAACATTTATTATTCCCAACTAAAACACTGCCCAACAGACAAAATGTTGCAAGAAAATTTTTTGTAAATTCATACTAGTCAAGGTGCCCTGATATCGTAACCACTGTTGGTTTTCCCAAGGTTCGGTTTTGCACTAAAAATTAAAAACTCTTTTTTTATAAATTTTAATAAAAAAAAAATATATTTTTTTTGAAACTCTTTTGGGTACACAGCTTAAATTTATATAGCTGCATCTTTTGGTAAAATATAAAAACAATACGCAGCAGTTTTATGGAGATACAGCTAGATAAAAGTAAAAAAGCACACATATTTAAATATATATATATATAATAAAAGGGCTAAAATAAAAAAAAGTTTGACCATTTTATTGTGTTATAAATTTACTAAAAAAAGATGCTTTAGGCACTTTCTTGAAAAGCTAAGACTACTGGAGATAATTTACTTTAAAGTATAAAGAAATCAATTGTAATTTACTCTGAATTAAATGGAAAACTGTGTTTTCTTGAAAGAAGGCATACTTTTTATTTTAGAAATCAAGTATCTACTAACCTATACTAGGAGGTAACTACAAAAACTCTGAGTTGGATCAGTCCCGTTGCAACCCCCAGCAGTAATCTACCATCACGTGAATATCCCATCGACCTTGACAGCCCTCTTCCATTGTTTTAATGTCTTGGGGAAATTGCTCTCCTTGCTCTTCACTATAATCACCAAGATTATCTGGAAATCTGCATTTTTTTTTCATAAAAATTTCAATTTTTAACCCGAATATCTTTTTAACTAATAAAACTATAAACATTTTTCTTATATTTTCATCAAAAACATGATTTTAGTAACTGTCTGCAGATAACTAAAGTATGGCGTTTTTGGTAACCGATGCAAAAAAACTTTTGGGTGCGAAAAAAGATTTCGGTCCGTTTTTTACCTAAAATTAAAAAGAAATAGCGGAAAATAGTAATATTGAAAAAATCTAATTATTCTTGCCTAAAAATTAAGCCATTTCCGCCAGTTTTCACCAAGTATTTATGAAAAAATCATTTAAAAACATCTTCAAAATATCAAACAATGAACGTCACCGAATAAAAAGGTACATCGCCATGGACACCACAATTGTTATTTCATTTACCAGCCGCCTTGATTTATATTGTAAAAATGGTGTGTTGCGAGAAGTGCTCTTTGTTCGACATTTTTAAAAGTATTTTCCTGTTTTTCTTGGATTTTTTTATAAAGGTATTAAAGAAAATAGTGTTAACAACTCGCGGATAAACTGTGCTTTTTTTCTTGCGCTTTTAAATACCTCGCTGCGCTCGTTATTTAAACTAACGCTTGTAAAAAAAGCACTATTTTAGCTACTATTACCTACAAGACCTATTTTGCATGATGTTTTTTACTGATAATTCTATAAAATAGTAGTTTTCACAACTAGTGGCTAAAATAGTGATTTTTTTACAAGCGTTGGTTTAAATAACGAGCGCAGCAAGGTATTTAAAAATGCGAGAAAACCAGGAAAATGCTTTTAAAAATATCGAACGAAGAGCACTTCTCGGAAGACACCATCTTTACACTATAAATCAAGGCGGCTGGTAAATGAAATTACAATATGATTTCCATAAGCAACTCGGTGGCGTTTATTGTTGCGATATTTTAATCTTTGACAGATTTTCGTAAATACTTGGTGAAAACTGGTGGAAATGGCTTAATTTTTAGGCAAGAATAATTAGATGTTTTCTATATTACTATTTTCCGCTGTTTCTCTTTAATTTTGGGTAAAAAACGGACAGAAATCTTTTTTGCACCCGTAATAAAAAAAAAAGTCTTTTTGCATTGGTAACCAAAAAAGCCATGCTTTAGTTATCTGCAGACAGTTACTAAAATCATGTTTTTTATGAAGGTATAAAAATATATATATATCTACAAGATCTTTTTTGTATGTACTGTTTTTAGAAATACACCTGTATACAGAAGGACTTTTTTGTTTGTTTAAAAGCCTGTACATTTTATGGTAATATTTTTAAAATACCCATATGCCTTTTTATGAAGTTACTAAATTTTGTTAATTTAGTATCCAGCGTTTCAAAGTTAAATCAAAGTTTCTTTAGAAAAACATGGTTAAAATTTAAAAAGGTTTTTTATTTTATTTTAGTTAAAACTGAGCCAACTTAAATACATGTAAGGTAATTAGGTGATCCGTGGTTATAGAATCAGTGGTTCATACCCAACAAAACTCCGTATTGATTTTTTTTGCAACATAACTTTTTTATTATTTTGTAGAGCTGTGAAATAGGTCAAAATATTTTTAAAACGAACTGCAAATTCAGGATTTTGTAGATTCTAAATTTTTCTAAGATCATTTTTTTTGGCAAATAATTAAACACAAATTAATTCCCTCCTGTGGATAATGACCACTATAATTACTACTGTAAACAGCTAGATACTAATAAAGCATTTGCTTAAGACAAAAAGCAAACCCCCAAAAACCTCCCATTTACTGGTTCCAACAGTGTGACGCAGCAAAACTAAGCATTCCTGCTGCTCTTGGTCACCCATCCGAAACATAATTGCGACTGGCGATGCTTAGTCCGACTATTGACACCCAATAGATTTACAAACACCGGTACTGCCGTGATGTTAAACAACAACTCCTCTGACTAATGCCTTGACAAGTATTGAGTAACAAATAGTCAACTGCGACGTGTAAGTCGACTAGTTTGATTGTAGTCACAGAAATCTGGATGTTTCTGAAAACCTACTTTATACTGATAAGACCCAACAAGGTCGTAATTTGTCAAACAACTGGGGACAGAAGAAATGTGAAATATATGGGAACCTGAGAAATTTTTTTGTATTTGTTTCAAAATGGGTTATCAGATTATATATTGTAACCAGAAATGGGATTCTGCAATCTGCGTCGAGTTGTATTTCGAGCGGAAATATTTGTCTGTATCACGGCAAGAAATAAAGTCTTCTGTAGCTACCACATGCATGGAAATGGGCTAAGTTTAAGTTTCTTAAAACACGACGTCCATGAACCTACAAAGTATTTTTTTTTATTAAATAGAAACTTATGTAATATTTCGACGTAAAAAAATATTTTTAAATAAGTTCAAAGTCTTCTGTTTCCTCTGTACGACGAAGTATTGCGTTCACGCCTATCGATCGATTAGAGGTAACGTTAAATTTCTACTTTTATAGTTTAATAAATATACCCAACTTCAACTCAACCTAAACCAAACCCATTTTTAAATTGTCTCAATAAATCTAAAAAAATCCATAACCGAAGAATTCCGTACACTTAATTATTTATTAGATTTTTCTGAAAAAAAAATTCTTGAGCCCAATTGCTTATTTCTGTAAGATAGATTGTCAAAAATTATTAAAATGGATAGGATATCATAAAACTCACGAAATTTGTGTTACTAGAAAGGGCTGCTAGAAAGTCGAAATTTACAATATACTAACATTTCTTACGTTTTAAAAAAACTTCATATATATATTATGTCGCCAATTTTGATATGACCTCCAAATTGTTGAGTTAGAAGGTTTGTACCTAGTCCACTGTCATCATTGCCAACCAATTAAATAATGCTTAAAATTAAATTTAGAATAATTATTTATTAATATTAATTAATAATACATAAAATAACAATATTGATAAATGGCAGTAGTTATCTTGTATTAGTTTTGTCATTTTCCAATTACCATATTTGCCAAAAATAATTAATAAACACGAATTAATCTTCAGCAAAACTTCCTATATATCGTAAAATAAAAAATGTTAAGGAATAAATAAATGTTTAATTTAAGAGCTAATTTATTAAAAATTAAATTTAAGTCCTTGCCAAGGTCATATTATATTGTTTATAAAATATCTACCTAAAGTGTAAATTACCACACGTTTTTTTTAAAGCCAATTTATCAATATTTTGATAACGTTCCCAGTACCCATTTGTATAACAGTTAACGTTACCTAATGAGTCATTTTTAAATGGCAATTTTTCCCCTTAGTTTGGTTGGTTTGACGTATGTTGATGCTAAAAAAATATAATAAGTAATTAATAATTTAACCGAACAATAAAATTGCTATCTTACTGTTCAGTACATAATATAATATTTTTGGCTAAATTATTTTGGCAAAACCCCGCCACTTTAAAGAAATTAATAGGAAGATTTTGAGAGTTCTCCCATTTATAAAATTTGTTGGTATAGTATATTTTGTTTCGTAAGGTGATTCCTGACCGAGTAAAAACATTTTTTTGGTCAATTTCTTGGGTTGCGGTCAATTATGATATAAATTATTTTTCTTGTTCTTTCATTCACTTGATGACGATTGCAGATACATAAGCATTCGAAACGTTCTGAAAAAGTAAATAAAGACAATGGAAGTTCGAAAATCTAGTTTACCCTCATATCGTGTGTCACCCTTTCTGTAGTTATGCATTAAAAAAATAATAATTAGGTATAATTAAAAGTACATTAGCTAAATAAAGTAATAAGAAACAAATAATTAGTTTTAAATACTATTGACTGGCGGACGTTTCTTCAAATATATCGGTTTATTTTCTTTGAAAAGTTTGTCCCCCTTTCTTTTTGCTGTAGCCCTGTAGTTATTCATTAAAAATAATTATTAAGTATAATTAAAAGTATATTGAGGCACAGAAAGTAATAAAAAAACAAAAAATTGCTTCTAAATACTATTGATTGGAGGACGGATCATCAGAAGCGTGTCAGATTTTTCTGAGCCTCCACCGCAAAATATTTTAGGCTGGCCCCCTGTTCTACTCGATATTGTTTTTTTGGACAACAAGAAATTTAATGCTTTAATGCCATCTTTAATGTGATACCCTAATATTTTAGCCTATATTTTATTATTACAAATATTGGTAATATATAATAAAACTAACTATAAAGAAAACCTACAAACTAATGGGTCTCATTTGCCCTGTGTATATTAGTATTAAAATTAATGAATAGCGAGCTTTCCCTCAAAAAAGGTAATGGTAACCGTAGATCCGGATTTCGCACTTGTGGTGCTCATCAGTAAGGTGCTAGGAATTAGGAGATGAAATAATGATGAAAAAATCTGACATGGATTCATGTAAAAGAAAACCATCCGTCAAATTGCAGAATCGGCAGATGTACCTTCAAATTGTAGGAAAATTAAGCGTCTCTACGGAGACAGATATAATTATCTTTACAGATATCCTAAGCTCTGGAGATCCGTAAAGACGCTTAATTTTTCTTCAAATTAAATGGATGGTTGTTTTTAAATGAATCCTGTGTCTCCTAATTCCTAGCACTGTTATAATAACCTTTTTTGAGGGAAAGCTCGCTATTTATTGATTTTGTTATTTATTCACCCTCACTAAATCCCTTTTTAAATATATTGGTATTCAAGTATGCAATTTTAAAGGAGCCAAAATGTGTTTGTGTGTGTCTTTGTTTTTATATATTATATTCTTTTTTGTTGCTTTTATAAGGCACGGCGGCTAAGAGGCTCCCAATATGCCGTGGCCCCCCGCCTAGCGGGGGCGTTTGACAGGTCCCTGGGGATCATCAAAGATATCAGTTTAACTTTTATGAAAAGCTCAGCGTACGAGGTTTTTATAATTTAAACAGGGTGTCTACAATCCGGGAAAAACAGGAAAAACGGGAAAATGGCGGAAATTTTTGCCACCCGGGAAAAAAAGGGAAAACGACTGGAATTTTATAAAAAAACGTGAAACTTCTGGGATTCCAATAGCAAACATATAAGTACAAACGTCTTTGGTCAAAGTTCTGGGATTCTCCCTAAAGCGTAAAGTGTCAGAGCTTGTGTTTTTTTCATTACTTTTTGTCAATATTGATAAAGAGGATCAGAATCGGTTAAGTGTGTGCAGTATTTGTTTTTTATGCAGGAACCTCCCTTATAATAACTATGTACGTACGTGGATGAAAAATTGATCAAAAATACAGCTACTATCTCCCAAATATCACTGAACCGATTTTAACCAGATTTGCCATAAAAAGTTTATGGTACCTGTGATAAGGCCATTAGTTTTTGGTGAAGGTAAAGGGTTTGGAAAGGGCGGTTGAACTGTAAAAAATTCATAACTCGCAGTTGGCAAAACACAGTTTTCAAAATTTGGATTGAGATTTTTTTTGGGGGGTGGGATGAAGCTAATTTTAAGAAAACTCGAAAACCACAAAAACTCGGTTTTTAAATTTTGGATGGGATTTTTTTTTAAATTATTTTAATTTTGGGTGAGAGGGGCTTAAATTATTATATATATTATATCAGCCATCAAAATTGAATTTAACTTTATGTAAAATAGTGCATGGGCTACGTGGGAAAAAGCGGCGTTTTGTGATAAAAGCAAAAAACTTTGCACAGTTGTTCTTTAGACCAAAACAGTCAATTTGAGCCGCAGCTCTTCTCTCAAAACCTGTGCAAGCGTGGTGGGGAGGGGGGTTAAAAACTGGGAGGGGTTTATATTTTGTTAAATTTTATTTTGTTGTATATGATCATCATTGATATTAATTTATAGATTTTCGATGATTACCAAATCGAAAATTACCACCTCTCTTCGTTTTAAGTCGCCCCTAACGGATTAAGGGGGTGTTAAAGCTCCTATTTGGGCATTTTATTAATAAAAGTGTAGGATTTAAAAAAAATCTAAAAACTTGCGTACAATTGTTAATAATTTTTATATTTTAACTTATATCACTTAATTTTGGATCAAAAATCTTCATCCTGTTGGGTAGGTGGAAAGGGAGGAGGTAAAAATTGAAGAAGCACGTATTTAAAAAAATAGTTTGCTGGATATTATCGTCATGGGTATTGATTTACAAGTTTTCGAGGATGACCAAACCGAAAATAACCACCTTCATTCATTTTAAAGCTTCCTTGAGGGATGGTGAGGGGGTAAAAGCTCCAATTTAGTCATTTTAATAAAAAAAGTGTAAGATTTTTGTAAAAATTTGCATAGTATTGTTAATAATTTTAATATTTTAACTTATATCACTCAATTTTTTACCATCAATCAAAGATTTCCATCCTGTTGGGCAGGTGGAAAAGGAGGGGCGTAAAAATTAAAGAGGCATTTATTTAAAAAAATATTTTGCTGGATATTATCGATATGGTAATTGATTTACAGCAAATTTTAAAAAGTTTGAAGACTACTTTAACAGTCAATTAAAGCCTTATATTTTAAAACTTAGCTCAAGTGTACAAGTTAAAAAAGTCGATTTTGCTTGGGATCTTTACGACCCCAATAGCCTAAGGGAGGCAACAAGAGACAGCAGGGAATTCGAAATCCGACGTCAGAATTTTCCAACAAAGGGTAAATATTTTTTTTTCAAACGACCGGAAAATAGTCACTTTACGTACGATTTTTCATACGGAAAGTTCTACATTACAAGGCATGTTCTTTCGAAATATTTCCACTCTCCAGAAAGGACCTTTTTGTTCAATTTTCCGGTCCCTTGATCCTTTTCCGGTCCCATTTTTGACCAAGTTGGCTATGACTTCTTGTTGACAGCTTTTAGCTTGTTTTTTTGGGCAGTTTTGACACTTCTATAAAAGCTGTTTTAAATTAGTTTCAAAAGTTTTGTGTACAAAAATGGACTCAGATCTAGAAAATGAGTTGAATCCGGAGGAAATAATAAAAGCTGCTTCAAGAGTCACATACACCGAGAAATCGACCACACATTTTTAATTCTCAAAGTAAGAGTATACTATAAATATAGGTAAATAAAGAACAAACCTAGAAATCTGCCTTTTATGAGCTCTTTCATCATTATTTTGCTTGATAAGTTGGCCATGGTTGACCATAACTGGTCGTCAGTCACTGATTTAGCTGTGTGAAGCTAATAGGCACTACACTATAATTTTTCTAATGTTTTATACAATTTTGCACAAGTTAAAAATAAAAAATCATTTCTAACCACAAAACTTTACTTGTTTTTCTTAGTTTTTATCTTAAAAACTACCGGCCTTAGCGGCAATGGCTATCTAGCCAACAAGAAGCAGAAAATATCAGGGGACTGTTCATAAATAAATTACGCAACACGCCTAGGCGTCGATGAAAGTGATAGATACTAAAATGTTTTTTCTGATCGTTTGAAAAAAAAAGTACGTACGATACACGACCGGAAAGTGTCTTTACAGGTCTAGTGACGTACATACCTATTTCCTGATATGTCCATTATTTTTCCTATAACTCTTACTTATTTAGAAACTTTGCTTACAGATATGCTACCCAGTGATTGGGCAGATTATCTCCGAAATCATAGTTGCAAGTTGTAACCAATATTGAAAACATTATGACGTCTAAAGATAAAAATTTAACGAACCTAAACCAAATGGACTGCACAATTTTAGGGGAGGCTGATGGCCGTATTTTCTGTTCCTATCTGTTGCTCTGATACAGACGTTTTGATTTTGGCAGTGTCATTTTATTACAAATTAAATGAGTCATGTCATTCCAGCACATTTAATTACTCTTTCTCTAAAAAAAGAGAAATCCGAGATACCAAGAGGCTTTGGTATGACCTCTTTTTTCCTGGGAAAGGCAAACGGACGTGTTGGAAGGTATGGACTGAGGAATACACTGAAGCATTTGCTACAATTTCTCAACATTCTATGCAGATTGGCGAAATGTCTAAAATGTCTGAAAAAATTTGTTGTCATGCTGTCAGGAAATGGACAGTGTCAATGAGGCAAAAAACATTTACTTATTTCTCAAAGCATCCGTTGAATTTATTGTCATCAGCTGAAGCTGCCATCCAACAGCATGCATTAAGGGCAGCATATTAGGCAGGCCGATACCTCAAAATGAATGAAGGTTGTTATTTTCGGTTTGGGCATCCTCGAAAACCTGTAAATCAGTACCCATGTCGATAATATCCAGCAAAATATATGTTTTTAAATAAATGCTTCTTTAATTTTTACGCCCCTCCCTTTCCACCTGCCCAACAGGATGGAAATCTTTGGTAAAAAATTGACTGATATGAGTTAAAATATTAAAATTTTTAACAATACTATGCAAATTTTTACTAAAATATTATACTTTTTTTTATTAAAATGCCCAAATTGGAGCTTTTATCCCCTCACCATCCCTTAAGGAAACCTTAAAATGAATGAAGATGGTTATTTTCGGTTTGGTCATCCTCGAAAACCTATAAATCAATACCCATGTCGATAATATCCAGCAAACTATTTTTTTTAAATATGTGCTCTTTTAATTTTTACCCCCTCCCTTTCCACCTATCCAACAGGATGAAGATTTTTGATCAAAAATTAAGTGATATAAGTTCAAATATTAAAATTATTAACAAGTCCACGCAAGTTTTTAATTTTTTTTTAATCCTGCACTTTTATTATTAAAATGCCCAAATAGGAGCTGTAAAGAATACGCGTTTTCCATTAAAAATTAAAAGATATGTACCATTTTATTTTCATAAAATAATTCCAGTTCATTGCAAATTGTGAAAATCGCGAAAGCCTCCAATAAAAAAAATCACGATAAAATTTAAATCTATACTTTATTACGAAAAATAGTTCATGGGCTAAATTTATTTAAATAAATTTTAAAAAACAAAAACCGGAGCGCGAGATTTTAAAACTACAATAAAATAAAATGATAAAAGTAACTAAGTACTTACAACTCTGGCTACTCAACTTCACTTAATAACCAGCACTAATAAACCAAGATAAGTATAATCACGGGCATACTTTAAGCCACCACTATTGATGCACCGAACTGACGACCTGTTCATCTCGCGATTCGGAACTAAATAAACGCTCACAAAAATTATTCTGTACAAATGAGTCCCCACGTTAGAAACAATCTGCGTCATCTCGCATTCCAATGTCTTCAAATTAGGGCAAAAATTATATTTCGCTGAATTAAAACCAAAGCAGGTCACCAGCTCAAAGTAGGTCATGAGATTCTTGCCTTTTCTTATTAAAACGTCTGATACACCAACATTCCTTCTATAGAAAGGGGCCCGTGTTCCAAATTGGGGACCGTTTGACCCAGAAAAACAAAACCCCGTGATTTAAAAGAAATTCCAAAATGCTTACGAAAAATCAAGCCTGACGTCACTAAAAATTTGATATAAAACAGCAAATTGGAACCAGAGAAAGGCAGTCTAAAAACAACCAGCAAATTAGTTAAAAGGTTCAGTCTAGTGTTTCAAAACTAATTGTTACAAGAACTAAGTCGTGTTAATAGTGCCAAAATGACTCAAAATTTAAGTGTCTCCTTTTAAGGATAAAAATTGTACTTTTAGTGAATAAGTTAGTTAGTAGCGTAAAATGTTGGTGGCTCTCGGACTAGTGAAATCCCAAACTGTCTAGCATGTAAGTGTTTAAAAACTGAAAGCTCTTAGAAACTCTGATATACAGTTGAACGATGACCAGGTATTTTGTTTTTAAACGTATTATCCTAGAGAGATACTGAAAAATAGTTTCAAAGATCAGTTCGAAAGATCAGTCTTTAATGAATTTCTAAGCAACAGTTTTAATTATAAATCAGTTCTAAAAAGCAGTGACTTACATAGTGAAAAATGCAGCAGCAGTAAAAGTGTCCAGTTTAATTTAAAAAGTTCTCAAAATGACTTTGCCACGAAAATATTTTGAGCCAGATAAAAGACGACAGACCCAGAACGTAAGAATTAAATATTAACAATGTTAGAAAAATGCATGTAGTTTATTGATTAGGAAGTGAAAATATCGGCTTATTTCTGGAGATGAATGTAGACGTTTGTATTATGGCTATTCTTTAACCGATACAGACACATCTATGAGTGAAGGAATTAAAATTAACGGAAGATTTTGTAGAATTATGTATGGATGGAACTTATATTTTAAATAAAATATTTATTATGTTTTTATCAAAAAAATAAATCGAGTTGTCTATTTATAAATCCCAAATTTCAAGATTACTATGCACACTAAAACGCTCATGCCCAACATTGTAAAAAAATTGTGACGTCTCTTGAGAAGTTAAAAGTTATCCGCTCGAACTTTAGAAATAACCCTCAAGGGCCGATCTTCACATTGGTGTCAGAAGTGGGATGATTTTCTGGAAAGGGATGATTTTCTGGAAAGGGATGATTTTCTGTAAGGGGATGATTGAAAAAAGAAAATATTTTTAAAAAAATCAGAAAAGTTTTAGGTCTCTACAGACAGTGCATAGTAAAAAAAAAAATGTCAGCGAAGACAGACAATTACAATATTATTTGAATATATAGAGCCTAAACTTCCCAATGATAGGATAATAAGTGTTCAGAAATTGTTGAAGAAAATAGAATACTTGTTGTAGCCATTTTAGTGTCATGAATATACCCAAGAAGTCATCATTTAAAGAAAAGTATACAGTGACCAAAATTAGTTCAAACATAGACAATGGAATTAGGCAAATTTTAGAGTACTCTGGCATTTTAACAAAAGGCAAGATGGAATTTATATTGATTGAGAAGGTGTTGTGTACGCCTTTAAAAATGGTTTTGTTTGGCCATGACTTAATTATTGATTGAGAATGATTGTGTACGCATTTTAGAAGAGAAAATTGGCGTTGTGTAAGCCTTTATGAGAGGAAATTGGCGTTGTGTAAGCCTTTATTCGAGGAAATTTGTGTTGTGTTAGAAGAAAATATTTTTTGATGAAACAGGAAATAAAAATTGTGTTTGTTCCACTTTGTACTAGAAGATTGCTGCACAGTTTGAAACAGGCAAGCAGTTTGAGAAAAGGAGTTAAAGAAGTTTTTTTTTGGGAAGCTTTAAACAATCCGAGTTCTTTGTTACGCGCCAATAACTGAGGACTAGTGTTGGGACAGTTGTCGTCTGTCTTAAGCACGTACTGAACCATGAGTATGATTGATTGCCCTAACAAAATAAAAAAAAAATGTACTCCGAAAGAAAAATAATAGCGTAAGTGTAGAAAAATGTTAGAAATGTACAATGCTACAGGACGTTCAGAATCTACACTGAAAAGAGAGAAAGACGAGAAGGAAGTGGAACGCATGAATTTTCAATAAGAGAAAAAGTGATATAAATTGCCATGTAGGTAGTTAATCTATGCGTTGGTCCGGAGTGTTAAAAATATGTGTGACATAGAAATTTTGATGGTGTTAAAGAAAACTCTAAGAATGTTTGAAAGGCAACTACATAAAAATTAAAAGATGTCTTAAGTTGAAAGAAATTGTTTTGAAATTTATTGAGTTAAGACATTGCTCGTCAGAAACTATTTGTTCGGAAGGGTTGTAGGTCCTACAACTTCCGACATTAAACAGAAAGTTTGATGGTCTGAGAGTAGTTTCTTAACGATATGTATCGTAGAAGTAATTTCAGCAAACAATTACCAGTTCAGTGGTTTTAGAACCTTATGGTAATGCTCTTAGGAGATAGTAAATTACTTCTATACAGCAATTAGGATTGATCAAAGTTTTGAGGAATATTTTGGAAGAAATAATCAAAACAGATTGGTTTTGAGGAACAGGAGAACGATATGAGATAAAACAGCGGTCACGAGCAACGAAAGAAAGAATTTGGGAGATAAAATTGTTTTAAATAAACCAACAAGATGTTGACACAAAATAAAGTTAAAAAAAAAATCAATAAAGTGAGGGCTGTCAGCAAAACCTATGGAAATGGCTAGAACAAAGTACGAGAAGGCGGTATGGAAGTGAATACAAAATATAAATCAGAGTATGAAATAAGACAAAAAATTGTTTTTGTCCAAAGTGAAAATTTTAAAGGAAAGTGAAAAACTATCAAAGTAATTATAAATAGCGTGAGTGAAAAAAAAAAATCACAATAAAAATGTTCTAATAAATTATGGTGATGATGTGAGAAGAAACTTTCCAGATTGATAATGCAAGTAAAGGGATACTTGTGGAAGTTCCACGAGCACTATCGACGTACCCACTAGTATATCGATGACCAGCACCATAAGTCCTGTAACCCAACAGAAGATAGACAGAGATCGAAAATAAAACAGTCGAATCAAGTTGAAGAACCGCAGCATGAGGTAAAATTTGCAGGGCACTATATAATGATATTGTATTGTTCTTTTTAATTTAATTTTTGTATTGTATTCTCCATTGTCATTATGGTAAAATAATTTTTATTTAGGTATATTCTTCAATATTTTAGATTTTTGTTAAGGTGTAGATTTTTTAAATATTTTTTGGTCTTACCTTCTGAGTCTAATAAAAAAAAAACAGCGATCAAGTATCGGGACGTGGTTTTGAAAATGAGAATACACAAAAACATGAAAGATATCTGGCTCATTTAAAAAGGCATAGAACGAAATAAATATAGGTCACTGGGACCCTCTTAAATTAGTTACGGTAGGTTAGGGTTTATGTTTACCCAAGAGCACGACGCGGGCCTTTAATATCACATTTCAAGTTCAATTCTCAATGAAAGAAGCATGTAGTAGGTATAATACCTTATGTGACTGGAAAAATAATAGGGAAATATAGAAATGTTTGATTATAATTTTTAATACTCAAGAGTACTTTAAAGTTAATAAAACTAAAATTTTTATATTATCTATGGGTGCAATAAAGAAAAAAAGAAATCTTCTAATTAAGACTAAAAAGATGAAAATAGTTTTACATATTTTTATTGTTTGCAACACATGTAATAGTTATTACAGGTACAGAAACTTAAACTAGGCTTACCTTAAATAAAAGAGGGATAGATCAAGCAAGAGAAACTTAACTTGAAACAAATCGTTTAACTTGAATTTATTGAAAAGCAAAATTTAAATCTAATTAACCCAAACCAAAATTCAACACTTTGTTAAGGCTTCTTAAAATATTCTTAAAACGATAAAATGAACTAAAATTCGATTAGGATTCAACAAGAGTTTTTTCTTTTGTTTAAATTGACACAAAAAAAAACATGACACACACACACACACAAATGGTTGGGTTGAGACCTAGTGAATCTGGATCTGATGTTCAGAATTGCTATTGTAGTCTGTCCGTGGATCTATAACCTGTAAAAATTAAAAAGCTTTAGCAAATGGTCATCAAATTTTAAAACCCCGCTTGTGAGATATCAAAACACAACAATTGAATTTTAAAAGTAGTAGATTTATACGGAAACCTCTGTTTCTGAAATTTCACAGCTAACTGCACCTTGTAAAAAAAACCTACGAAATCCGCATATAAGTGTGCCTAACCCAAGAGGGTATTAGATTTCATAATTTACGACCAAATAAAGATCTTCCGAGAACTTTATTTGAACCGAAATAGGGAGGAATGTAAAGAATACGCGTTTTCCATTAAAAATTAAAAGATATGTACCATTTTATTTTCATAAAATAATTCCAGTTCATTGCAAATTGTGAAAATCGCGAAAGCCTCCAATAAAAAAAATCACGATAAAATTTAAATCTATACTTTATTACGAAAAATAGTTCATGGGCTAAATTTATTTAAATAAATTTTAAAAAACAAAAACCGGAGCGCGAGATTTTAAAACTACAATAAAATAAAATGATAAAAGTAACTAAGTACTTACAACTCTGGCTACTCAACTTCACTTAATAACCAGCACTAATAAACCAAGATAAGTATAATCACGGGCATACTTTAAGCCACCACTATTGATGCACCGAACTGACGACCTGTTCATCTCGCGATTCGGAACTAAATAAACGCTCACAAAAATTATTCTGTACAAATGAGTCCCCACGTTAGAAACAATCTGCGTCATCTCGCATTCCAATGTCTTCAAATTAGGGCAAAAATTATATTTCGCTGAATTAAAACCAAAGCAGGTCACCAGCTCAAAGTAGGTCATGAGATTCTTGCCTTTTCTTATTAAAACGTCTGATACACCAACATTCCTTCTATAGAAAGGGGCCCGTGTTCCAAATTGGGGACCGTTTGACCCAGAAAAACAAAACCCCGTGATTTAAAAGAAATTCCAAAATGCTTACGAAAAATCAAGCCTGACGTCACTAAAAATTTGATATAAAACAGCAAATTGGAACCAGAGAAAGGCAGTCTAAAAACAACCAGCAAATTAGTTAAAAGGTTCAGTCTAGTGTTTCAAAACTAATTGTTACAAGAACTAAGTCGTGTTAATAGTGCCAAAATGACTCAAAATTTAAGTGTCTCCTTTTAAGGATAAAAATTGTACTTTTAGTGAATAAGTTAGTTAGTAGCGTAAAATGTTGGTGGCTCTCGGACTAGTGAAATCCCAAACTGTCTAGCATGTAAGTGTTTAAAAACTGAAAGCTCTTAGAAACTCTGATATACAGTTGAACGATGACCAGGTATTTTGTTTTTAAACGTATTATCCTAGAGAGATACTGAAAAATAGTTTCAAAGATCAGTTCGAAAGATCAGTCTTTAATGAATTTCTAAGCAACAGTTTTAATTATAAATCAGTTCTAAAAAGCAGTGACTTACATAGTGAAAAATGCAGCAGCAGTAAAAGTGTCCAGTTTAATTTAAAAAGTTCTCAAAATGACTTTGCCACGAAAATATTTTGAGCCAGATAAAAGACGACAGACCCAGAACGTAAGAATTAAATATTAACAATGTTAGAAAAATGCATGTAGTTTATTGATTAGGAAGTGAAAATATCGGCTTATTTCTGGAGATGAATGTAGACGTTTGTATTATGGCTATTCTTTAACCGATACAGACACATCTATGAGTGAAGGAATTAAAATTAACGGAAGATTTTGTAGAATTATGTATGGATGGAACTTATATTTTAAATAAAATATTTATTATGTTTTTATCAAAAAAATAAATCGAGTTGTCTATTTATAAATCCCAAATTTCAAGATTACTATGCACACTAAAACGCTCATGCCCAACATTGTAAAAAAATTGTGACGTCTCTTGAGAAGTTAAAAGTTATCCGCTCGAACTTTAGAAATAACCCTCAAGGGCCGATCTTCACAGAGCTTTAACACCCCCCTAACCCCTTAGGGACACCTTAAAATGAATGGAGGTGATAATTTTCGGTTTGGCCATCATCAAAAACCTATAGATTGATATCAATGATGATTATATACAACAAAATAAAATTTAAGAAAATATAAACCCCTCCAGTTTTTACCCCTCCCCCCCGCCCCACTGCGCCTGCACAGGTTTTGGGAGAAGAGCTGCGGGTCAAATCGATTGTTTTGGTGCAAAAACCCATTATGCAAAGTTTGTTGCTTTTATCACAAAACGCCGCTTTTCCCTTTTTACTCATCGTAGCCCATGCACTAAAACCGCTTCAGTAATTTAATTTTAAATTTTATTGAAAGCACCGTTTATAGCAATAAATTATTAGTTTTTATTTTACCTGTTCAGTTTTTGTACCGCAAAAAATTATCGAACCGAAAATTTTTGAGTAGCAATTTTTTTATTTTAAAAACTAGACAAAAAAAATTAATACAGAAATAATTCAGATAATTTTTTAGATACCTTGTTAAATTACCTATTGAAGAAAATAAAAATATTTACGATTTTTGTTAATATTCTCATTTAATTTCATGAAAAACAGATTATAAAAAAAACTAAATGGGCAATTATTTTGTCCAAATTATGACCATTCAAAGTTTATTTTTTTATTATGACAAAAATGATACCTTCAGTCGACTTTAAAGAATGCTAATTAAATCTGCTAAAATAATAAATTGCGTGTCTAAAAATAATGACAATAATTTTTTTGTAATTTGGAGACAGCCTAGAAAACATGAACACTAAAATTAATAAATACTTAGAATAAGAACCAAAGTACCTGCATATTATTTTTTGTTTTTAAATTAAATAATAATTTGGGAATAATTTTTCTTGTTTACAGTCGAGGCCAGTATGCTGTCCGACATGAAAGAGATGCCCACTATTCAGTTGGGCGACTACACTCTTCAAATAGAACTGGACGAACTCAAACCCGAAGTGAAAGCTATTGCCACTAAGGAACTTCGAGAAAATCCGGATACTGCCAGGGAAAGTATAAAGGAACTGAGAGAACTCTTAAAAGGCAGGTTTATAGTACAAGCGTTTGTGGTACCATTTTTTGCTAAGATCTGCATTTTCCGTATTTAACACCTACAAGGTTTTTCTACCATTTTCACATTATATAGTAGTACCCCCTGACCCAAAATCCACTGGTGTCCCTGCCTCATTATTGTCCATATACGTAATATAATTGAATTAGGTATATTTTATTGCCTAAGGGTTCGACACTCGATCCCAAAGGTGGGACACTTTATGATTTAAGATAGTTAATTATCTTACAAACAGTTAATATTTTTAACTGAAAAACATTTTATGTAACACCTAGTATTAAAAACTCAATAAAAATGTTTTCAATGAGACTTGACCCCCCTCTTTCTTTTAGGATGGTTGGGCAAGGGGTTTGTCATATCTCAGCAAAAAATGTTGACGGTTACAATATATTCATTAAAATTTATACTACCAAGAGTTTCTTTATAGAAAAT
This sequence comes from Oxystoma pomonae, assembly GCA_963921995.1. NCBI lineage: Eukaryota > Metazoa > Arthropoda > Insecta > Coleoptera > Brentidae > Oxystoma > Oxystoma pomonae. Next base: position 68,766,070 of record OY998166.1, on the reverse strand, counting down.
CAAAGTTTTTTGGTAATTTCACTATGACTCGTAGGTCTGGATTATTCTTAGTTAGAAAAATGTATAGGTCAGTCAAGCCACCCCCCCCCCCGAAAGATATTCGAGTTTTGATATGCTTATATTTCGAAAAAAAAATCGAACTAATTTTGCACCACTTTTAAAAATTTTGAACCACACTTCTTCCTGCTTTTTGTTTATATTCAAAATGGGGGTGCAGCCTGACATCAAGCTACACCCCCCTCATTTAAAGCGTAGAGAAAAATGTAAAGCAACTATCCCAAAAACTACCCTCCTTGTTAGGATTGCCAGATGTACTGAAAACAATTGTTAATGCACATATTAGGTGCCAAAAGTCGAACAAAGATGGAAATAGTTTTTCTTACGTGATTTCTAGTCGTTTCTATCGTCTGTTCATAAAGAAGAGAGAGTAATAAAAATGCAAATTTGGGTCAATTTTGTACCGAGTGATCAATCACTTTTTCTTCCCTTTTAAAAATTTTCTAATGAACCTCAGGTAAAAATCCTTTATTCTTATATACCTCACTCTGTTCGACCGGAGAATACAATAGAACCCAAAACCGAGAACAATAGAAGGCAAGGCATAAACTATTCTCATAGGCGCCGCAATTGGGGGAAACTTACATATTAAGTACCGTGGTATATAGGCATTAGTGAAGAAAATAGTAAATATGTGAAAAGTTCTATGAAATTTAATAAAACAAATTACTATATTAGAAAAAAATTTAATTTTTAACTGCTGTCTTTTTTCTATTTTTTTAATTTAAATGTTGGCAAAACACCTACGCCAATAGTACGCTCGAGAAAATAAGTTTTAAATCGTTTTATTACTCTCTATTCTTTATGAATGGACTTTAGTATATTTCTATGCCTTCCAAACTTACTGGATTTCAATTGACTAAACCCCTCATTTTGAATAAATATAAAAAATCACAGAAATTTTTTTGCGGGGAATGTGACTTGACGTCAACCTGCACCCCCCACGATATTTAAACTGAGTTACTAGTGGATTTTTCGAAATTCTTTTTGGTGATATTAGGAGTTCAAAATTCGTTCTTAATTTTGAGATAGTTGCTTTTCATTTTTCTCTACGCTTCAAATGAGGGGAGTGTAGCTTGACGTCCGGCTGCACCCCCCATTTTGAATATAAAAAAATTCAAAATGGGTTCGAAATTAGAAGCATATCAAAATTCGATGATCTTTGGGGGGGGGCTGTCTTAACTGACCTAGATTTATCTGTAACCTACTTTTTGAAAAATTGTTTTTTCAATGATATCAAAATCTTGAAAAATGGAATGAAAAGTGGTTTTAAATTATATTATTTAGAAAAAAAAGAAAAAAGAAGATCTGTCATCCAAAGTATTCTCCTGTCTATATATATATATCTATAGGGTGGGCCACAAAATTCCGCACTTTTTGGATTGGCTATAGCTTTTGACATAAATGCTCGATTTTTAAAGATATTGTTTTTTTAGAAAGATAAAACGTGATACTTTTTCGATTCAGTTGAAAATTTAAAATTTCTCAACAATGCAAGATTACGGACAGTTTTAAAAAATGTGAAAAAAAATTATGTGCGACAATGAACAAACTTTAAAGCTTTCACTACAAACGCTCATTTATTTATGTGTATATTCACGTATCATTTAATTAAATCCGTTGAGAAATTAAAAAGTTATAAGCTTTTAGATTATGAGTGTTTGGGAAAAAATCACAAAATTAGGTACATATTTTTTCAATTACTATAACTTAAAAATATTGTTTTAAAGAGACAAAACATGAGAGTTGCGTCCCTTTGTTCAATTTTGACATTAAAAAAAATTCAGGATGGCGGATAGTTTTAAAAAGAGTTAGGTTTTACACGCCTTATTTTTTTTTCAGTAAGACACTGGACAAAATATAAATTAGTATTTCCAGATCTCCATTTTTTCTTCTTATATCGAGGTATCACCTAATTAAATCGGGATAACAAATAAAAAAGTAATGTTTATTTAGATTCTTGGTATTTTTCTTAATTAAATAATTAGGTTAAAAGATATAGCAAATGGAGAATGTATGTAATTTTGTGATTTTTTTCAATGCGAAGCCAAAACACTCGTAGTCAAACATATTTATAACTTCCTTATTTCCCAACTGATTTAAATAAATGATACTTCAATTTATACAGAAACAATGAGCGTTTATATTGAAAGATTTAGAGTTTGTTCAGAGTCGCACATAATTTTTTTTCAGGGGGGGTTAAAATTACACATTTTTTTAAAACTGTCCGCCATCTTGAATTTTTTAGAAGTTTTAAATTTTTAACCGAATCGAAAAACTCTCACGTTTTATCTTTCCAAAAAGCCAATATAATTCAAAATCGAGTAATCAAGTTAAAAGTTATAGCCAATCCAAAAAGTGCGGAATTTTGTGGCCCACCCTATATATCGGTTTAAATAGTTTGTTTTTGTAAAATGCAAAATATTATTAGTTGGGTAAAATAATAATATTTAAAAATCAAGGCCGCGTAAGTGCAATACTGGACATGATTTTAATGCAAAGGTTAAAATTATTTGTTATCGGCAGTGTTTTGTAAACATTATTGATAATTTTTGTATTTTTATACCGATTAAAACCAAAATGGTTTAGTTTTGAGAAAATATTTTTAATTTACGTTATGTATGTAGTTCTAACAGGTTAGTACATCGATGGTTGTACCTGTACGTCAGAGATTTTGTTATCAAACTTAATATACAAAATAAATTGCAACCCGATTTTTAGGGGTATAAGTAATAAGTATAAGTAACCAAGGACAAAGTTGCGACTTATAAATGCTATACCACTGTACACAGTGTGTCAACGAGGTATAAGGCTCATTAAAATTGCCCTAAAAACTAATAATATATGTCGAATGATCACATGGGACGTATGAAATCCGCCGAAAAATTAAGTGTGTTGCAAGATGCGCGAAAACAGAACTATTTGTTTTCGCGCATCTTGCAACACACTTAATTTTTCAACGGATTTCATACGTCCCATGTGTGTTGCAAACAGTTTAAAAATCAACACGGCAAAAATAACCAACTTTTTGTATAGGGTCGACTCTTCGATATGTATAGGTTGAGCTAAAAATCTGGACCAAACTTTGAAAAACGGTATTTAAAAAGAAAACCTATTTTGATGGCCCAAGTTATCGGTTTTTTCCTCATAGCTCTTGCAATTTTTAAGATATTTAGATCAAATATCAAACATGTCGAGTGATTATAGCTTAGATTAAAAAGAGACAAGATACATGACACTTACTGAGACTTTGATTATATTAATATATGGAACAATGTTTACCTTTCTGTTGTTTACCGTAAACACACCAGTGGCGTACCTACTTAAATATAAATTTACACATGGATTATATTATTAAAATTTTACTATAATATGAAATCTGTAAAATAATTAAAAAAACATGCTTTGAAAGCTTTCTAACAATAAATGTTTCTAGTATAATTTTATACAAAATAAATTTATTACAAAGTTTGTATATGATTTATAGCAATTTCAATTTTCAACAGAATAAAATTATGCCAAACAATAAAACAAAGAAACACGGTTCATAGCACCTGGAATATCAAGAAAAAAAATATTACCCACTAGCAAAAAATTATGTTATTGTGTTTGTTAATTTTGTTATTTTTTCTGGTCATTAGCAGAAACTTACTTATACTGTCTTCTTCAGTACACAATAAAATCAATAATGCTTAGGGTATATAGAGACATCTAGGACAGACAAAAAGATTTAAATATCAATTCGAAGGGCGATCGCAGATGGCAATGGCGGCAGTATAAATCAACTTTAATATTCTGATAAGAGGTAGGAATTCAATATTCTTACAAATCTGAACACGTGAATTAACTTTTATTGTTGTTTGCAAGTTGGTTTAAGGAATTTAGCTACCTTTATTTTATAGTCTTTATAAAAAAAAACCTCGAAAAAAATCTTATAAAAACGTTCGAAAATATCTCATTTGACGCATTGGGAATTACATGGATTATATTATTAAAATTTTACTATAATATGAAATCTGCAAAATAATTTAAAAAACATGCACAAACTAATTCTGCCAATACCTGACAGTTACTACTTAACTACTTCATAAAAAAAAAACGTGTTTGTTGCGATTTTAATCTAAGGATCTACTTACTAATTTAAGTATATTTCATAAACTTTTTTTTTTATTTTTTGTGTACCTACCGGTATGTACCGCCAACTGACTGATTTCACTTGCCGTCCCTTTGTTTTCAAAACATTGGACGATTTGTTCCAAAATATCACTTTAAATGCACTGAAATATTCTCCTACTGGTAAAAAAACACAATATAAACGTTTTTTGACAAAATGTGGTTTTAAAACGACTTATAAACTGCTTAAAACATCCTGAAATTTTAAAATAAATAACATGAAAAAGCTTATGTCAATAAAAATATCATCCGACCGTCTGCGCTCCGCCGACTTTGCCCACCCACAAGCCAATCACGACCTGAAGTGGTTTAGACAGAATTATCTGTCTCTATAGTTCTAACGTCGTTTAAAAGGATAGAAAAATAACGATATTTCTCACCTTTGTTTTATTGTGATTTTATTTGTAAATAAACAGTGGTTATTAATTGCCAAGGAGTTTTCGTTGGACCAGATATCTTGTCTCTTTTTAATCTAAGGATTATAGGAATCTAGAGGAAAATATTTTTTCGAGTTCAAGCCCTTTTTCGCCGCACAAAACCTTTTTGTGGTGCGCCCCTGGTGGATTCTGAAATACGATATTAACTCTTTGTTTTGTTCAGAAACTTTTTTTTTGTCTTATATAATTTTTTCGTTTCTGCGACGAGAAAGAAAAGGGGACATACAGTAAAGTTATGCATTGCACACATGTTTATAGAACAGGTTTGTTTTGACCCAGTGTTTTGACCTGAAAATAAAAGCCCTTAAAATCTTTATACCAAATTTTGAAACTCCCCTGCTGTTTTTTTAAAAATAAGTTTTAAAATAAAATAAATAAAAAAACATAAAAACTTTTTTCTAAATTTAATTAATAGATTACATAATAGTACATTATAAACCTAGGGAGTAAAGTGGTACATTTAATCCCTTCGGTCGGGCTATAATTTGTCGAGGGATTAAGCATCACTACTTCAACTATTTTATGCACTTTAGAATAAGCAGAAAAGTAAAAAAAGTAACTATATTTTTTTATTTATTTTTCAAAAAATCGCACTCTGTAGACAAACCGCCACATGTACCTTCGCTCTGTCTTTATGTCAAACGATAACATCCAGTATGCCGAAACGCAGAAACATATGCGTCCCTATGTCAATAAATTTGATTTTATTTCCCTAGGGAATAAATGACCCACTTTATTCCCGCAAAAGCGGGATTAAATGGGTGCATTTATTCCCGGAAGTGCATAAAAGCGTTTAGCGCTACGAAATTTTTAAGCAGATATGTGTAAGTAGCAGAAGTATAGTAACACTATTTTTCTAAATTTCCAGCAAAGACGATTTAAGTTCAAACTTCGGATCCAAATTAATTTCCAGTGTAGAGCACCTCACGATTTTATGTCATCTATTGAATAGTATGATGGTATAATGCAATTAAACAAAATCCTTTTACTTAAACAGTTTTTTTGTTTATTTCATCTTTTATCTTTTAGTGTAAATAAAAGAAAACTACATCAAAATCGGTCAACGTAAAGAGAGATGCAAAATTTTTCCCCCAATAGTTTTCTCATAATAGTGTAATTTCACCGGACTTAAATAGATATACTAAGATTTATTTAAATCGCTGGTAGCGAAAATGGTGAATTAGGCATATAGCCAGAGGAGTTGTTGATCTATAGAAATCTGTTCCGTTCCATTTTCTTCTAAAATTAGGAAATATATAGTCAATTTAAACCTCTAAACTGCATGCTGTCTTGGTTTAAAAGTTATAAAAATATATTAACCCCCTCTCACCCCCTCAAGCACCTCCCTACCAAAATATTTTTGGACTGAAATTAGGAGGTAGGTAGCTTTGGTTCAAAAGTTATAAATTTTTAAATGTATTATTATCCCCGTGCACCCCCTTAACCACCCCCCACCAACCTAGATTTTTTATCAAAATATCATGGAAATAGGTTAACGGGAAGTTTGTGCAAAATGCATCCCAAGATCCTGTGAAGCTAAATAAAATTGTGTAACAAGCTTGAAATGGGTTTAGAAAAAAAAAAATGAGAATAAATTAAAAAATTATGTCTATTTACTGGCTATAAATTTGTTGTAGGAAGATGATTATAAATTAAATAATATTTTGTTATTAAAAAATAATAACATTTGAAAATCAAGTTCAATGTTATGTTTTATCAACTGTTTTTTAATTGTCTTTAGGAAAAATTTTTGAAATTTAAAAGTTTAGAGGGGTTGGACCTTTCGGAAATATGAAATAAATAATAAAAACGTATTCCTCTTTCTAAATCAATTGAAATGTTTACCAAAAACTTGAGGTTTTTGAGACATTAAGGTTAAAACGTTTTAAAATGTGTATAGAAGTTATCAAGATGGAACCATTTAAGGGTATTACCTTCTGGTTGTATTATTTATTTAGTTATATATATTTATTCTAGTGACCTTGTTTAAGATCTAATTTTAATTTAGTTTTGCATAAGGAAAAGGCAGAAAGTTGCTGACAAATACCGCCTCATACACGAGAAATCAGGACTTTTTTGTTATTTCCTTTTTAATTTTTTTAGAAGAGAAAGATCTGCACGTTCCATTGGAAAATGACATATGGCTACAGAGATTTCTTCGACCTTGCAAATTTTATCCAGAAAGTGCCAGAGATTTAGTAAGTAAAACATTTGAATATTCCTTATTAAATCGAGTTAAAAAATTATATTTACCACTATCTACTCTTAATATATGCAGGGTATCCCAAAAGCTCGACTCCCCTATCTCTAATATATTTAAAACCAAAAAAGCAGAGAAGTAAAGTTAGGCTTTAGAAAAACGTATATTTGCTGATCGTACCACCAGTCATTGAGGGGCGAGGCTAGGGTGGCGATTTTTTTTTAATGGTAGTCCTTGTATATTTGGCAAATTTGGATACCTCTGTTCCAAATATACATAATATGTTACTTTTTTCTCTAACGGTTTTTAAATAAGATGAGAAAAACTTTTTAATAAGAGTAATGATTCAGACAAAGAATCGCCGAATATTACGTTTAAATTATTGGTATTGAGGAGATGCTGATTTTGCTATTTTATTTAAAAACCGTTAGGAAAAAGGAAACTTACCAAAATATACAGTCCATTCCATTTTTACTCAGACAGAACCTAACCTCAAGGACACACTGAACAAAACCAGATTTGACAGTTAACAGAAATCCAAACGGTCTAGATTGTTCCACTCGTAAAAATAATATTATTATTAGGAGGCAAAGTAGAACTTATCGAGCGTGGCTGGCTAGATGGCGAGCAATACAAATTTTTTTGCCTCCGAATAGAATACGCTATTTTTTTTCAAACGAAAAAGTTTTCTCATATACATTTATTATTTATATAAGATTTTGTGGAAACTATGAGTAACCTGTTTGATAATTTAACTCTCATTTATAATGTGTTTGGAGGACTTACACAGCAGGCTTTGGTAATTTCCACGGCTTGCTTTATTTTTTTTTTCCTTTTAAAAGAAAGCACATTTTTAGAAAGTTAACAGCCAAATTTAAGTAATTTTAAGGAAGTTTTAACGTTTTTTTGAATTTTATTACTTTGACGATTTTTTTCGTGATTTTATATGAATCTAAAAAACCAAGGGTAGCCGTGTGTTTTGCTGTTACTCAAGTAAACAATCAAGTTGGCAGACATTCACTGTTCCTAAAAAAATACAATCAAGAATGCCATGAAATTTATATCAGATCTCTGGATAGGTACATACAGAGACAACATAAGTAACAGCCGTTTAAAAACAAAATATTTAAAATTACCTTACAATTCGTCGCGAAAGCGACAAGTTGTTAATTTTACATGAAAGCATTGTAAAGAAAATATTTCGTATTTGGAACAGAATAATTTTTAAATAAGGTTAAGTATTATCTTGCTATAATATAGAAAGATAAAGAGCGTTGTAAATTTATTTAAAAATTATTCTGTTCCAAATACGACATATTTTTTACAACCCTCTCCTGTGCCATCAGTAAACTTAGGTTTGTACTTTTTGACATTGACATGTTAAATAATTTGAAATGTTGCATTTTGGATGATGATGTTTTTTCTCCAAAATTGGAGATAAAAAACTGTGCTAATAAGGTTTTATGAAATCTTCTAATTGTCAACACACATGATAAAAGTAAGAATAATAGTTATTTATTATACTAGTGTCTTATGTTGAAAATAAGTCACGCGAGAAAGATTTATTAAGTATAAATTCTCAAAAATAACACACACAACAAGTGGAAGAAATCGTTTTTTTATGAGATAATAAAATTAAGAAGCTTGTGATCAAATCAAAGCTACTTGCGTCTCAGTACCCTATAAATGTCAGAATGACTTGACAGTGAGTTTTTTACATTTTGGTCAAAGTAGGTCGTTTGTTTGGTTGCCACGGGCATGATACATTGTTAGCAAATGTTTAAATGAATTTTGACACAGTTTTCCCTGCAGAAAAGGGAAGCTTTTTTGAAGAAAAAAACGTATTGGGAAATCAATTTAACCGTGGCGACCTGATTTTTTTGCAAAACTTTACGTCATTGCATTTGTTTTCCATGGCAACGCGGAGAGTTTATTTATTTTTGTCCACAGTGGGACACCAGAGCTTTTTTTGCACCGGGCCAAAAATTTGGCGATATTTTACTTATTTTGATTTCGCATTCCGCGCTGCTAAAGCACATAAGTTTTTTTTACTTTCGCTTCCGTGTAACTCATGATTCGTTGCTGTAGCCCGAAATTGCCTTGCATCATCATTACCGCCGCTGTACGGTACCACCGCGCAAATAAACTTTTTGGTCCATGTCACTGCGTGTTTATTTTTCAGGCAAAAACAATAAGTTTTTCTATTTGTCCCTCGGTTTTTGCTAATGTAGTACATTATTTGCCTCTTGGTGTGCTTAAAGACTCCGAAAATATGCAACGGATCAAGAAAAAATAAAAGGAAGCAAATTCTTAAGGTAAGACCTCGGGTTGACTATACATTTTTTTGAATAAGTATTGTTGTCTTTATAAGGGTTTTTCCCTTGGTTTTTCCTTGGAAGGTAATTATGCACTATACGGTTTTCTGCCATTTTTATTTTTTATGAAAAATTCTTTATGGGGACACCTACTAGGGTCCCTAGGGCCCCAAATCCGGCTGCGCCCGATTTTTTTTTTAAAGAGAAAAAAGGGTGCCTGGAGGGGGGTTGTAATGTGTTTTTTTCATTGTTTTGGGTTGGACTGTGTTGGATTGGGTTGTTTTGGTGAAAAAAAATTAAAAAAAAAAATCAAAAATGGCAGAAACCCATATACTGCATAATTACCCCTTGAAATAACTACAAGGGACTAGGCAACGTTGTTAGGTACTAATTTTTAGTTTAAGGAAATTTCTTTCTTCTAGATTCTTTTAAGGTGTATTCAGAGTTCCATAACTATAGCAAGCATATGCTGCTGTCCTCAGTTACTACGTTTATATGCACCTAAAAGCGCTTTTATATATTGATGGTTTTACAGAAAATTGCTTTCTTCGAGGGTTATGTCCTTCATTAAATGTCAGTTTAAAGAAAAAACAAATAAAACAACATAATTAATTAATTAACAACAGATTTTTTGAAAGACTAGGGTTTAGTATTTTCTTTAGGTTAGAAGAAATGCACTAAAGTGTTTATAACGACCCTAAAATGGGCCAACACTGTTCTAACTAAAACAACCAGTTAACTCATTTTCATTTTAGTATCCTTTGGCCTATGATCAATGCCATATTGACACCAAACTGACAGAAAATCTACGTTTTACTTGTCAATTTGGTTATAAAAATGGCAGCCACAGTAGGCTAAAGGGCACTGAGGCCGTAGAATTTAACTGACCTTTTAGTTGAGAATGGTGTTGAATGGGCTTTTTTTGAGTGATAAACTGCTTCCAAATAAAATCAATTTAGTGCTTAAATCTGTTTTAGTGGTGTTTATATGACAACATTTTCAAACCATCCTTATATAAAAGCGCTTTAAGAGGCCTATATAAACAAAGTAAGTGTTCCATAAGCCACAAGCGGTATGCAGTAAAAGCAGCATGCATTTGTTATTGTTTATTTTCCTTGCATCTTACCTCATACCACTTGCCTTACGGAACTCTACATACGCCTTTATTCCTCTGCAAAACAAGTTATTTTATGTAGGTACCTATATATAATAAGTATGTTTTTCCTTTTTGACTACCACTAACATATGTTGAATTAGGTACCATACAAATTAATAGTCCCACAGCCCATAACTTAAACTGTTAAGACCTTGCCGGACTTTGCATAATATTTATTTTTTATGTCCACTCAGATGACATTTTAAACATATATATACTTAAATTTGTAACTTTTTTAACAAGAAATGGACAAACATTTTGTCAAAAAAAATATATTTTGTCATTAAGCCCCTCTTGATAGCATCGAAAAGTTAAATTAAGCTCCTCACAGCTGATTTTCCAAGGATTGCTTTATAAGTATTTAAAACACATGGTCACATTATCTAATTTAAACATTTCCGAGAAATTCTGTTGAAAGGACCTTAACTTAGGGGCTCAGTTAAGGGTTAAGTTTGGAGGGGTCTCTAAAAATACCCCTTAGAACATCTTGAAGAACACATACAAAGTCTTAACGGTGAGGTAGTCATAAATTTTCATAGGCCTGGGCTCACGGACTATAGTGAAAATATTAGGTAAAGAATAAAAACATTATACAAAAAAATAGTGAGGCACATTTTGCTCACTTTGGCTCATTTACTTATTTCTAAGTTTTCTCTACAGTAAAGCTAGAGAAAGTCCAGTTTTAATACCTACCTCTATGCACTTTTTAAGAGTTGAAAATAAAATTAGGACCTGAATATTTTTGTAAATTTAAGGTGTCCAAGATAAAGGACCGAGAGGTGAGGTGAGCGAAATTCCCCTCACGTTTGTTCAAGATTAAGCATACTGGCCTGAGGAAACTGTCTAGGAGGGAGGGTTCCTGAAAATACTAATAAGAAGGCTGCTCCACCTGGCAAAAAAAAACACCTATGTGAACAGTAGAAAAGAATATGCAATGAGGAATACAATAAGCCTTGCAATAAGCAAACTAGCTGCAGTATCAGGGATTTCCTAAATCATGCCTTATTGTAGGAAAGAAATCTATCAAGATGGAATGACACTGCTTTTCTTGTCTTCAAAATTTAAAATTTAATTTCTTATTGTAACAATTTTAATCAGTCAGAGTATGTATGGAACTGAAAAACCGAAAAAAGTTGAGAAATTTATTCTTTGAAAAGGTCAGGAAATTTGACAAAAAAATATACAAAAACAAGGAAAATCTGGAAGCCCATCTGGAAAAAATTGATTTAAAAACAAATTAGAATCATGAAATTTGTCAAACTAAAATTTTGCAGCTGTTTTCTTTTATACAAAATTCTTGAAAAAATTATGATAAGTTTTTTACAAATGGTTAGGAATAACTGGGAGACATCAGAGAATCCAAATAAAGGTTTTCTGTACAAACTCTGTTATTGACCTTATGTACTGATGCCTTTTTCATTTAAATCTCTTACCCAAAATTATTACTTCTTGTGCAAACTCAAAAATAAATAATTCAAATAAAATCCAAAAACTTAATATTTAATATGCTTGAACACACAGAAATACTACCTATTTATTTTTGTTGTCATATAGGTAGGTACCAAATGGGTCATTCCATATCAAATCAACCAAAAAATCACAAAAATTTTACGCGACCAATTCCAATTTTGATGATTTTTGGTATATATTTTCTTCTTACCATAAAAGTTGAAAATGCAAATTTTTAGATTTTTTTGATTCGTAGTTTTTTTTTTTTTTAATTTTTCAAAATAAAAAAGTCAGCATTTTGACCTTAACAAGAATGTACAAAACTAGCAGTATCTCGAGAACCACTTACACTAGGAAAGTAATAAATGGCTCATTTTAAAGTCATTTTGAAGCTCTTTTTTATGAAATATCACAACATAATTTTAACAAAGAAAAAAAATTGGAAATAAAAAATTGAAAAAAAAAATTGAAAAATTCAAAAAGGCCATTTTTAATTTTTTTGAAAAAAATATATAATTTTGGTCAAAGTGTTACTTAATTATCCACAAAATTTTATGATGGAGAAATGATGGGTTCAATGTCAAAAAAAATATCAAAAATATTAAGTACATTTTATAGGCGATTTTTCATGCATGTGACATTTTTAATAAATTTTTTCACATTGAACCCATGATTTGTCCATCTCAAAATTTTGTGAATAGTTTAATAACACTTTAAAGAAAATAATATAATTTTTTGAAAAAAATTAAAAATGGCCTTTTTGAAATTTTTCAAAAAAAAAAAATCAAAAATTTTTTTTTTTATTTTTTTTTTCAATATATGTTATGCAATATTCTCATATGAAAGGTCTTTATAAGAGCTTTAAAATGAACCTTCACCTACTTTTCTATTATAAGTGGTTTTTTGGATATTCCTAATTTTGTGCGCACATGTTAAGGACAAATAAGTGACTTTTTCGATTTTCAAAAATTAATTCAAAATAAACAACTGGTCAAAAAAGTCTGAAATTTTGGATTTTCCAGTTTTTTGGTAGGAAAAACATGTATACTAAAAATCATCAACATCGGAGATGGTGTGGTAAAATACCCTGGTTGACTTGATATGGACTGACCCTAGGGTCATTCCATATCAAATCAACCAAAAAATCACAAAAATTTTACGCGACCAATTCCAATTTTGATGATTTTTGGTATATATTTTCTTCTTACCATAAAAGTTGAAAATGCAAATTTTTAGATTTTTTTGATTCGTAGTTTTTTTTTTAATTTTTCAAAATAAAAAAGTCAGCATTTTGACCTTAACAAGAATGTACAAAACTAGCAATATCTCGAGAACCACTTACACTAGGAAAGTAATAAATGGCTCATTTTAAAGTCATTTTGAAGCTCTTTTTTTATGAAATATCACAACATAATTTTAACAAAAAAAAAATTGGAAATAAAAAATTGAAAAAAAAAAATTGAAAAATTCAAAAAGGCCACTTTTAATTTTTTTGAAAAAAATATATAATTTTGGTCAAAGTGTTACTTAATTATCCACAAAATTTTATGATGGAGAAATGATGGGTTCAATGTCAAAAAAAATATCAAAAATATTAAGTACATTTTATAGGCGATTTTTCATGCATGTGACATTTTTAATAAATTTTTTCACATTGAACCCATGATTTGTCCATCTCAAAATTTTGTGAATAGTTTAATAACACTTTAAAGAAAATAATATAATTTTTTGAAAAAAATTAAAAATGGCCTTTTTGAAATTTTTCAAAAAAAAAAAATCAAAAATTTTTTTTTTATTTTTTTTTTTCAATATATGTTATGCAATATTCTCATATGAAAGGTCTTTATAAGAGCTTTAAAATGAACCTTCACCTACTTTTCTATTATAAGTGGTTCTTTGGATATTCCTAATTTTGTGCGCACATGTTAAGGACAAATAAGTGACTTTTTCGATTTTCAAAAATTAATTCAAAATAAACAACTGGTCAAAAAAGTCTGAAATTTTTGATTTTCCAGTTTTTTGGTAGGAAAAACATGTATACTAAAAATCATCAACATCGGAGATGGTGTGGTAAAATACCCTGGTTGACTTGATATGGACTGACCCAAATGTAATGTTACATCTCTTGCTATCTTTTATGTAAACTTGTGTTTTCTGTTAGTGAATCATTTATTGTTTAAAAATTTGAAATGTGTAGCTTCTGAAAGAGATACCTACAGGTCCAAAAATCTCTAATTTCCTAATAAAAGGTCCTTTAACTAAAACTCTAATGCCCAATGTAGTTAAAAATGCATAAGATAAGGTTGCGGCATAGATAGGGTTGCAGAAATACTTTCTCTTTTTTGGAGTTCTGTTTTGGTTGTAAGTGAACATTTATTAAAGTACTCCTTACTAGTACTAAAAAAAGCGTTGTATCTAAATTAGACAAATGTTTACCTCTAATTTTTTTTATTTTCAGATTTTGGAATTTAGGCAAGAAAACTACCAGAATGAACAATACAATTTTTATACATTTTAGTTATTCACAGAACAATAACAACTATATGGGTAGAATACTTTAGCATTTTTGTGTCGTAGAAATATTTTTAGCAATTTTAATTAACTATATATAATAAAATTTCAATCAAATTCATTCCAAATTCTCCGGACCCATTTCAATATAGCGGCTGATAATTAAACACAGAAGCTAAATGGAACTGTCATTGTCAGTGTCAAAAAACTGGTCTGCAGCAATTTGGAATGGAGTGTAACAAATATTTCAATTTAAAACATAATTAAATGTATTTGGTGTTTAGAATGTGACACCCTCCTATTAACACATTGCCCATGCTCACATGTGGGCATTTCTGTTTTACGTCTCAGGACCGCGTGCCTACCGATGGTCACAAAACAGCGGAGGATTTGTATCCACCGGTGGGCATCTGGTCCTTGGAAGTAAAACTAAATGCACACATGGCTCAACTTGTTGAGGTGATTATGGCCACAACATTATAAAAACCTATAGATATGCAATTAAATAAATTAATTTAAAAACTTATCTCAAAAATACTTAGTAATAATCATTTAAATTAAATGTAACTTAAAAAAGAAAAGAATAACATGTTATTTTTTCCTTCTTTGGAACCGCAAACTAGTAGCTGTAGTTTCAAATATGAGGCTTCATGTGGTTAGGTTCTGAAATTTAAAAAAAAAGTATACATGTATGAACTGAAAAAATATTTTCTTTAGAGAAAACAACAAAAGTGAAGAAAGAGCTTGATAACAGATATTTTTTTACTGATTTTGGGGAACTTGAATCCAGATATTCAAGGTGGTGCCCATTTTTTAAAAATAACTAATAAAAAAAATAAAACAAAATATAGGCATCTGATACATCAATTCAGGGGTTTTTGGGTTCCCTTAATCCATTTATGTGATTTAAAAATTCTTAGAAGTATCTAAGGGTTCTAGTAGCAGTTTTAAAAGTAAACATTTTGCATGCATGGTTGACTAATTTCAGTTTTTTTAGTTGATTTTAATTGGTACAGCTGTACATTTTATGAATCCGATTAATGCCACTCTGATACCCTTGTAAAACTCAAAATATTTAAGATGGGACACAAACATTTTAGAAGAAACCAGATCAAATACAGACATCCACTGATATCATTCTTTGGATAAAAAAAAATCTGGAGATAATAAAAGGATCTTAGGACAAAATTTTGGGACCTAGCCCAAACTTATATTATCTCTTAACATATATACAACTTTAGAAGACTTAAAAATATCCAAATTGATATATTTCCCTAAAACTACCTCTAAATCCTCGTCTGAATCCCTATTGTAATAATTGGAACACCAAAATTAATTTTGGAAGACCCAAAAGACCCCTAAATTAATATATCACATATCTTTTACACCAATAATTTTTTATGTTGCCCTTTCAGGCTCCTTACATTACCCCTAAAAACTGTTTAACCCCCAAAATGAATTTAGTTAACCCCAGAATCTCCAAAGTGATGTCTTTCTATCAATAGTATCTTGTTTTTACCACTTTACCCCTAAAACTCACCCTTAGGCCCCTTAAATTACCCCTAATTTTTTTTTTACACCAAAAATGAATTCAGTTAATCCAAAAATTTCTTAATTGAGGTCACAAGTTTTTTTGTCATTTACGATTCTTTTTGCCCCTAGGAACCTTAATTATATTATTCCCAAAAAATGTTTATTCTAAAAAATGGAATCAGTGTTTCCAAAAACCCTGAGGTTAATGTATTATACGTGTGTACTTGATCTAGTTTCTCATGAAAATTTTGTGCTTTTAAGTCGCCGTCATCGCCATCTGGAATATTTGGGGTGTCAAAAAAAATATATATTCCGACAAAAGTGGATTTATATATAGTCCATTTTTGATGTGTTTATTTAAAAAAATGTTTACTGTTAAATCTGTTCTTAGAACCCTTATGGTGCCTATATTATGTTTTATTTTTTGGAGTTCTCCCAAAAAAAAAAAATCACTTGGATTTGTAAAATAGACCCCCTTAGCTACCAAAATCCGTCAAAAAACCTTTATTATCAAGCGCTCCCTTCAAACATGGAAAAAAGCCCATTGGCACCTTGATTTATGCTTGAAATAATTCAAATTCATGTTCAACGAAAACATAACAGAGGTGTTTTTGAGTATTTGGTGAACACTTGAAAAACATTATACAATTTTAGTAGTCTAGAAATTACTTTTTAATATATTTTTTTCCATAAACAGGCTTTTTGGGGGTGACTTGAGGGATATGAGTTTTTCCAGGAGAAATTATATAAAAAAGTGGCTCGAATGACATCTTATTTAGAAGATCGTTTAAATTGCTTTACAAACATGCAAGATATTAAGTTTAGATTTGTCAAGGAGCGACAAATAAACAATTTCTTGCACAAAATTCAGGAAAAAACGTTGGTTTTAAAGTTACATTTTTCATAATAAAAAAGGGAATAAACATTTCATGATTTTTTTCTGATTGTTTTCTCAAACATATCATCCAAATAAGCCTACTTTTATTATTAATTTTGGTGGTCAAACTGATCCGCTGAAAAGGTTCAAACCTTTTCTTCATTCCATACCAAATTTAAAAGCAAATATCTTAAACACCAGTCATCCTAGCTTTTTAAAATTTTGACATAATTAATAGTAAAGACCTTTCCCCTTTTAAATTCTAGAGATAAAAATTACCCTATGAAATTTCCAACAGAGCCAAAAAGTATCTGTGAGTGTCCCCCTTCAAAATTGTTCTCCGTTTTGTTCTTTGTGTATAGTTTTTCTTTTTTTCCTAATGAAAACAATAAGAGTTAAATTAATTTTTGATATCGGATCTAGACTATAATAAATTTTGTTTATTTAAGGAAGTTTCACCAAATATAATTGAAATCAGAAGCAAAAACTTACTTTGAGTTTATAGATTATTATTCTTTGTTTGGTGCTGACTCTATAGAACCATCTTGTTTTGCTATACATTTTAGTTGGCAAAATATCCACTGCTCTGTATGTTTGGGTACAAATTGTAGACTTTTTAATTTACAGATTATTATTCTTCTCTGGGTGGTGGCACTTTAGAATCTTCTTCTTTTTCATTTAAGGTAGTTGCCTAAATATCCACTGCTCCATATGTTTTGTTATTATATACAGCTCCTAAAAGAATAATAAAAATAACAAGAAATATTCTATCTCTAAATTTTGTTTCTATATTTTGCACTTTAGGCGAGGACAACCAATATTTCTTAAAAATGTTCTCTTGAGTGGCACATGTTTATAAACTGTTTAAAAGATTTTTTGAATAATAATTTTTTAGTTACAGAAGCAGAGGTTTGGTTTTGTTATCTAAGTTATAAGTTAGAGACAAAAGTATCAAGCCAAAGTAAATCAAGTTTTGTAATCTGCAGTTTTATTTTCCTGTGTTATGAGTTTTAAAATCTAAGCAGGTTCACAGTGCATGATTCAACTTTCATAGAAGTGTTCACTAACCACCAGTTATGACATATACACATAGTATTTGATCCTGTGTATTTAATTTATTTGAAAGATGAGTGAGTAACTATTTATATTTTAAAGAATTTTTCCTGATTAATTTTCTCCAATTTTGAAGTCACTAACCTATTTTATTCAAAAAACAAGAGAGACTAAGGGCCGGTTTCTCAAAAGTGAGTTTGTGTTAACTCAAGCAACATAACCTAGTAAAAGTCAGGTTAAAATTAACTCCAGGATAACCAGGGCTTCAAGGTGAGGGTAAGTTACATTGCCTCAGGGTTAACCTAAAAAAAATATTGGCTTAAAAACAGCAAGGAAACTGGGATTTATAGCGCGCGAGTTTCTGATAATCCGCTATTGAGAAACGGGCCCTAAGAATAACTTTTTATCAGTAAAATTTTCTACAGTATTATTTCATGCTGCTCACTTAATATATTAAGGCTAAACGGTATTAGTGTAGTAAACAGTTTTCTTTAGATACCTATTTAGCACTTACCTGAGCCCCTAGGAAGTTCAAATTTACCAGTGATGAAACTTTTTTCATTTTTTTTAACTAAAGCGGGAACTAAACCACCCAAATCCTGAACTCAAACCAACCCAGCACTTTTTAGCAATTCCAGCGCTCATAAATTTTAACTCTTTAGGGACCCTAGTTAGTGCCTACATACAAGATTTTTTTCATAAAAAAAACCGAGTAAAATACTAAAATAAAAAAAAACCATTTACTGCACAATTACTTGCTAAAAAAACGCTACCCAACTACATATTAAAGTAACTGGGTTTAGTGTTTAAGGTTGCATTTACAAGTGCATTTATAATTGAATTTGAAACACTCCTGCTAGCTGTTGCCACTGATTTAAGGACAACAGTTTAACTTAAAAAGCATGCAGATTTAAAAATCGGCTGCTGACGCTAAACGAAATAGACTAGCAAGAGTCTCTTCAACCTGTAAATGGAGCTTTACTGACCTGTTTTGTTAATACTCAAGTATCCGTGTGTTTTTGAAACTGCTGTTGGGATCTAAAATATATCCGTACGCCTCTAAGATTTCACTAGTAAACTTGCACATAACTTATGCCGCAATAATTTAAATTTAAAAAAAAATTGAATCAAAATAAAAACAAAATTATGTGAAGTTATGGGAATGTTTCTAGGTGAATTCCTAGGAATTCCAGCGAGCCAGTAAAGTTCTCTTGGTTCTTTGATAAACTCGGGGTAATGCTCGCGCAGCGCTAGGCCATTTTCGGCGGGCGACCGCACACGCGGAGTGGTTTCATATTCGTTTTTGAAAAAATATTTTTGAAAGATAAACATAACCTCGAATGATTTTCTGTCAGAAAACGTAAAAATACCCTTCTGCCTACTGTGGGCCTTGTTGACAAAACACCGGCAGTTGCCATGGTATCGGGGGCTTTAGGATAGTTGGGGGCTTTAGGTTAGAGGGCGTTTTGCTTATCTTGATTTCCCAATAGAAAATGGAGGAAATCGATGAAAATAAAAAATATTCAAGGCAAAAGGAAATATTTTCACGGAGTTTTGCCAGACACACGGAGTAGAATTGTAACACACTAGTTTGTAATAATGATAGTCATAACTGTCATGTGTTGGATAAATAAATAAACAATGCAGCACCCAAACGTCAGATCGAAAATTCTCGTTGACAGTTGACATCAATTAAATCTGTATAAATTTTGAGTGGAGAATACTCTATATTAGAGAAACCGCCTTGAAAAAAATACGTAAAATGTTATTTTGGCGAGGAAACGATGACGTCACGGTTCAAGGATTTCGAAAGCGCCTCGGCCGCCGTTTCAAAAACGGTTCAATATGGCTGTACTTGTCAATTTTTAGCAATAACGAAAATAGGCTAAGGTTATCTGGCGGCGACAAAAAAAAAGGCCCACTTGTCGATCTAGCACATCCATTTCGGAAAATAAGAAAGAAAACTTCGAAATCCAAGAAACGAGAAGCCACATACACACAGCTGATTAATATAATTCAATAATTGTAATTTTGGCGATTAGTGGCGATGGTTCGAAACGGTGACGTTGCGGTTGAAATGGTGACGTATGTTTTCAAAATGTGCTTTCGAAATCATCGGTCGCGAAAAGACGCCTTAGGTGTATTAAATTTGGAATCAGAAAAAAAAATCCTTTTTTAAATTTTTCAAAATGTAAGGGATGTATTGTCTGATAACATAACATTGTCTTATGTTTAAAAAAAGTAACATCCCCGCTTTAGCTCCGCTCCCTTAAGAGAAGAGGTACTGTGTTTTCTGTCAGTTGATGTCGTTGGATTCCACTGGCGGGAGTGGAGGAAATTTTCGACACGTCGAAGCTGTTAAAATGGGTCTTACTTTTTACAAAATATGTGCCTTCCATTCAAAATTCAGCCAATTCTGAGGTCTATTTCACTCCAAAAAGTATGACATTCCCTGAGCTAAGGTCACTGACAGAAAAAAAAGAATCTCTACTCTTAACATCACTAGCGACTCGACCAGCATCGAAAAATGCTTTTTTATAAACCAACCAAGTATGTGATCTAATGTGCTTACCACCAACTTGTTGAAATGAAATTGGTTAAATTTTTAGGTAAAAAGGTACTACGCCTTCAAACAAAAACACGCCTCGTTGTATGAAGGTCTTCTGCCAAGTCGAGAAAGAAATATCTTTCAACAAAATATCCTCACAGTACAACCAAATAGAGATCAATTGGGACGTAGAATTTTAATCATAGAATTAGGAAGTAAGTATACATATAATATATCTTATAAAAGTTCAGAGCATTATTATATTTGACTTCCATTATTACAGAGATGAAGTTTAAGACGCGAGCCGCAGGCGAGGGTCTTAATTTATCTGAGCGTGTAATGACCATAACATGCGAGTTAGTGTACTATACTTTACCTACTAATTACACGACCAATGAAAATGTCATCATAAATATCAAAAATTATTAAAAATATCAAACGCGAACACTCTTAAGTCAACAACCTGAAGTTTCAATGACGTTCTATCTAAAACGTCAAATCAAATAAGGTTACTAAGGGACCTCGCATATATCTTTTTAAAAACAAGATTTTTTTTTCTTAAAAATGCTTAATATGTCAATTATTTTTGGTTAGGTATTAAAATTATATTTTTTTATACCTTCAATTAAAACATCATTTTAGTAACTGTCTGTAGATAACTAAAGCATGGCTTTTTTGGTTACCGATGCAAAAAAATTTTTTTTTTTTGATCACGGTTACAAAAAAAGATTTCTATCCGTTTTTTACCCAAGATTAAAGAGAAATAGCCGAAAATTTCCGCCAGTTTTCACTAAATATTTACGAAAAAATCATTTAAAAAGATCGTCAAAATATCAAACTGTCAAAGATTAAAATGTCGCAACAATGAACGTCACCAAGTAAAAAGGCATATCGCTATGGAAACCACCTGTAGTTTCATTTACCAGCCGCCTTGATTTATAGTGTAAAGATGGTGTGTTGGGAGAAGTGCTCTTGTTTCGAGATTTTTAATAGTAGTTTTAACAACTAGTGGCTAAAATATTGCTTTTTTTACAAGCGTTGGTTTAAATAACGAGCGCAGCGAGGTATTTAAAAACGCAAGTAAAAAAAGCACAGTTTAGCCGCGAGTTGTTAACACTATTTTTTTTAATACCTTTATCAAAAAATCCAAGAAAAACAGGAAAATAGTTTTCAAAATTTAGAACGAAGAGCACTTCTCGCAATACACCATCTTCACACTATAAATCAAGGCGGCTCGTAAATGAAAGAACAATGGTTTCCATAGCGATGTGCCTTTTACTCGGTGACGTTCATTGTTGCAACATTTTAATCTTTGACAGTTTGATATTTTGACGATGTTTTTAAATAATTATTTACTAAATACTTGATGAAAACTGGCGGAAATGGCTCAATTTTTAGGCAAGAATAATTAGATTTTTTCAATGTTACTATTTTCCGCTATTTCTCTTTAATTTTGGGTCCGATCTTTTTTTGCACCCGTGATCAAAAAAAAAGTTTTTTTTTATACCTTCATCAAAAACATGATTTTATTAACTGTCTGCAGATAACTAAAGCATGGCTTTTTTGGTTACCGATGCAAAAAACTTTCTTTTTTGATCACGGGTGAAAAAAAAAGATTTCTGTCCGTTTTTAAACCAAAATTAAAGAGAAATATCGGAATATAGTAATATTGAAAAAATCTAATTATTCTTGCCTAAAAATTAAGCCATTTCTGCCAGTTTTCACCAAGTATTTACGAAAAAATCATTTAAAAATATCGTCAAAATATGAATCTGTCAAAGTTTAAAATGTCGCAAGTATGAACGTCACCGCGTAAAAAGGCAAATCGCTATGGAAACCATAGTTGTTTCATTTACCAGCGGCCTTGATTTATAGGCTAAAGATGGTGTATTGCGAGAAGTGCTCTTCGTTCGAGATTTTTAAGAGTATTTTCCTGTTTTTATTCGATTTTTTGATAAAGGTATTTAAAAAAAATAAATCGCGGCTAAACTGTGCTTTTTTTTACTCGCGCACTATTTTAGCCACTAGTTGTTAAAAGTCCTATTTTGCATCGGTAACCAAAAAAAAGCCATCCTTTAGTTATCTGCAGAGAGTTACTAAAATCATGTTTTTGATGAAGGTATAAAAAACTATGTTTTACTTTTAAAAATATACAAAAATAATTCAAGTTTTTGCGTCAATTAGTGCTCTTATAAAATAGTTTCATCGCTTGTTACGCTATCTTGTGGTTTACGTCTAAGTTTTATTATTATCCTAGAACCGTAAATGAGCTATAAAAATCGTGTTGAGATGGTCCTAAAATTAGTATTATTGGTTGGTCGTAGGTAAATGTTATTTTAACTTTACAGCAGTGGATTACAATCAAGCACACACTATAAAAAAAATTCTTGTACCACCAGGATGCAATTTCAAGATATAGAATAATTAGTTTTGTCAGACATGTGTTTTGAGCTTTCTGTCAAACTACCTGTCAAATATCGTGCAACAAAAAACCTATGAATTAAAAGAGGCTATACATTAAACTATATAACAAAAGAAAAAATTTTGAAATTGACCCATTGGTTTGGTAATAAATTAGTTTGAAAATTGAACAAAAAAAATTAGGTCGCTCACTTTAATTTCTGAGCAGTTTAGAATCGGTACATAAAGTTGGCATAGCCTGACTTTGATAAAATCTGCCCTATTTTTGACAGTTCCGCGCGAAGGTTAAACAACTACTACATAAGACACTTAAAGTAAATATTTCAACGCATCCGTATCGGTATACGTAACGCGTTCGAAACAAAGTCAAAATACGCTACATTTTTGTCTTGTTTATGCGATGTTTCGAACGATGCCCGCTTTTTTGAAGGATGCGATGACAGGACTGCTGATTGAAATCGTTGCGTACGTTCGTGGGTCCCTAACGATACGTACATCCTTTCGTACGCAACGAGATTCTGTCATCACACCCGTCAAAGATCGTTCGAAACATGGCATGAGCAAGTCAAAAATGTAGCGTATTTTGACTTTGTTTCGAACGCGTTACGTATACCGATACGTGAAAAATATTTATTTTAAGTCTCTAATATTTTTAGGCACTTTACCCATCTGTTATGAAATGACTTAAAGTTTCACGTTTAAGTGCTCTTATCTAACTTTAAGGAAGAAAAAAACAGTTATTTTTATTTGGACTTGGACTCTTCTTGGTTGCCGGGGCTGTCCGAAACCTACGTTAGGGCATTGTATAAAGAAGGGCTATCTAGCCAGAGCTGTCAAAATAATGTCGACTTTTAAAATGTTTGTGCCGCCCTTTAATAAAGTACGGCATTAACTTTAATCGTGTCAACTTTATAGGTGCCACCATATAACTATGAGATACTATAAAGGCCCTACCTGCCCGTGTATTTCCCCATGATAAAAAGCGTAGCGGAAGCCCCTGCGAAATATCAAGTTGGCCGGGGCCAATGGGTTAGTATTTTTTTAAGGTAAAATGACATTTTTCAAGATCATCGAAGGTGCACGTCAATTTAACTAGTATTGTCAAATTTCTCTTCATTAAGTTCTATAGATTCAAGCATATTTTTTTTTTGATAAGTAACTTTCGATTTAAGAGCGCCATTTTGAAGAATTCGCCGCCAACTTGGTTTCTGTACATCCGATCATAAATTTTTGACCACTTCCTTAAAAAATTGTTAAAAAAGTAAGCGTTCCAAATTTGGTGCTTTCCGTAAGAAATGAACAATACGGTACATAAGAGTAGAGACAGTAAGTTAGTTTGATATTCTTTCTAAATCAATTCTTATTATTAAATTATGAAAAATGATCAAAAAAAAATTCTCAAAATGCATTTTTTTTAAATAAAATGTCACTTCTTAAGGACGATAAACGTCATACGTGAATGTAACCATTTTTTTTCAATTCCTCTCTATCGAATTATATGGATTCGAGTATAATCTTGTTTTGATGGCGAACCTACAATTTTTTTAAAAAATAGACGTCAATTTTGAAAAAATCGCCGCCATCTTTGCTCCTATACATCCGATCATCGATTTCCTCGACCAAAATTTTAAATAATTGTCTAAAGAATAAGTTTGCCAAATTTCATGCTTTCTGCACAAAATAAACAATTGATTGCTATTTGCGACTTAAGCCGGGCGACTATATAGTGTACTGTGATTTTACTTTATCTTCTTCTATGTTGGTATCATCCAGAGAAAACATTCTGCCATCATTAAAATGCGAATAAAAAAGACAAATCTGCTTGAAGGGCATCGGGCATGCGGAAAACGACTGCGGGGATGCATTGCAATGCGGTATATTCTAAGTTTATAAGTATATGGGTGGCATGATATGACCATTTAAAGGTAACAAAAATGTCAGAAATAGTATACGAAGAACATTAGGTAATCAACTTAGTGCTCTCCATATACTCTATCATTACCACGCACATGCGGGTTTTTTACGCATGCAAGTAGGGAAAGTAGTTTGGAAGATTTAAAAAAAAAAGATTTATCCTCACAGTACAACCAAATAGAGATCAATAAGGAAGTGAGTATTTTTTTGCGTCAAAAAAATAAGTAAATCATATTATGAAAAAAAAATCAAATGTATATGCGTACGTAAATACCAATTTTACGACTAAGTAGGGAAAGTAGTTTAGAAGAAGTTTTTTGACAAAAGAAGATTTGTGTAAATTTTTAAGGTTTTTTTCAATATAAGTCTTTTTTTAAAGTCATTATACTTTAACAAGTTTTTATCTGATATCTTTTCCATTAGTTTTGTATGCATATGACTGTATTTTCTGACCAGGTGGTCCTTTTTTCACTTGAAATCAATCGACTTCACTTCATTCCAATTTCAATCGGATCAATTTTTTGACAATGACAATTTAGTTTCTGTGTTTAAATATCAGTCGCTATACTAAATTTGGAATGAACGGTAGCTACCTCATAGGTGGATCTGTCAATATGCTTTCCTGCTTTATTCTTCGGTGGGTCTGTCAATATGGTATCCTACGTTTAGAACGTGATTTATTGCCACTAAAAGATTGTTGTTTCTTTTCTATTTTATTTGTAAATCATTGTTTTTTTTTTAGAAAAATGGAAAACAAAAGAAGTGACGTTAGATGAAGTTTTTAAGGGGTGCGTTCTCTTCATCGAAGCAGCCATGTTGGAACCGGAAACTCAAGTTTGCGGAGCCGTTGTCATATTTGACATGGATGGTTTATCCCTTTCTCAAGTCACACAATTTTCACCCTCCTTCGCGGCTAAAATTGTAGAATTTTTACAGGTACGTAATAAAATCAGGGAAAATAGAACATATAGGGAATGGATATACCAACCGACCAATCTATAAAAATTAGGGGTAACGATGTGATTGACAGTTTCATAGCTAAAAAGGCATAACGTTTGGGGAAACGCGACTTTTTCCATGCTTTGACACAACGGCTTTTGAAAATGGCGTATTTTATTGTTGTTTTTATGGCAATAATTTTCTTACATTTTTTAAAAATTTTGAGTGATTAACGGCCACTTGCATCAACTTTTTTTTTAATTGTCCTTTAACTAATTCTCTCTTTAACAAGGAGTGCAAAAGGAATAACAGATGTTTCCATCTCTTGCGCACCCATTGATAAAGAGAGAATTAGTCAAAGCACAATTTAAAAAAAAAGTCGGTGAAAGTAAGTGTGACTCTAGAACCCAAGCAACAATTTTCTGATCAATGACCACATACTTCACCTAAATGGACGTTAATTTGGATGTATAAATTAGTGATCTTCAGAATATCTTACATATTACGACAAAATTCCGTTGCTTTAACGTTAGATAATACTGCAGTAACATTGTTACCGTCTACCCAACGTTTAGCCGACATGTCACGCATTGGTGCATTTTCTAGTAAACCAGTGACGTTGTGTGGACATTTTTATGAGACTCTAGTTACGTTCTGCCGACGTATCAACGTCTAAACAACTTTCACATTACGTGAACTTGCGACGTTTCTAGCCGGTCTTGCGACGTTTTCCGTCCGGAGTTTTGACGAACTTAAGTGCCTTTTTCTTGTGAAGAAGGAAAGTTTCGAAAGGAACTAATGGCATTATATTCTTCTTCTCTGCCGCACTTATGTACGGCAGATCGCCCTATCTCTCTCTAGATTTTAAATAACTGGCACAACTGGTCAGCTGAAAGAAAGATGACATTATCCTACAAGTATGGGCGAAAGAGAAAGACTGGTGCTCTTTAAACAGTAATATCTGATCCACAGCCTCACTTCTTGCCGCTCATTAAAAATACTTTTTGCTTTTGCTTCCAAGAAGTAGAATCTTTGTAGTGTCCTGCTATATTTGAAAAAACTAAATTTTATTTCACAGTTCACCGACCATTTATTTAGAAAAATCGAATAAAAAGCAAGGTTATGGGGACTGTCAACTGTCATCGGCGGAATTGTTGGAGCGTTTTCCAGTCGCATGTTGGCTTGATAGTAACCAACGGTCGTGGCAATTGGTTCATTTGGGAATGTTGGACGACTGTAGTCCATTTACGTGTATTTTTTAAGATTCTCATAATATTCGCCAGTTTTGATGCCGTCGTTTATGTTCGAAGTGGCCGCCATTGTTTATATTTACTAAACACGGCAAAAAATACTACAAACACCATTGAATGGTATTTTGGAGAAGTTTTATGTTCCAGGCGAGATAGGTATTTGACCATGGAATCCTAAAAAGAGGGCAATATTTTTCGTTTAAACACAAACAAATCAAGGGCGCCCGTGTTTTTTCGTTACTTTTCTAAGCATATTTGTCAGTAAACCGAATTGCGTTTGTAAATTTTGCTCCCATAGTGGCCATATAAATACTATGTAATAAACGGTAATTATCAAATTATAATTTTTTTTTGCCATTTTCCAAAGTGTATAAAAATAAGTTCATTTTAATAACCGAAAATCCCAAAGTTTGAGATAGGCAACATTTTGGGTAGTAAAACACCACCAAAAAATCAATAACAAAGAGACGCTAGTGTAGTCAATTTGGGTCGTATTTTACGACGTAACAAGAACGATTACTATTCCGACTCCAGTCACTGCACAACGATGTAAGGACTCAAAAATCATCCACCATTTTGGTGTAAATCCGGGTCGGCATGTTGGCTAAAACAATCCGCGAAGCAGGAAAAATCTAGAAGTTGAAATGAAGCAATTTATTAGATATTTTAGAGAAAAGACTCAAAAACAGGCCAAGAAATTCCAACTTTAAAAAGTAAACAAAAAAGTAGGGTTATACGTCAAGTCGTACCGAGTTCAAATTTACCCAGGGAATATAAATTTACCTAAACGTTATGCTCCTCAGATTGCTCCATCTGCTCTTTCAAAATATGCCACTTTTTCTTTGGTGATATCCATTCACTATATGTTCTATTTTCCGTGAATAAAATAGATGTCTTCTTCTACTGTGTCCTGAAATTTCCCATTTTATACAGGCTCGCACTATTCTTAAATGAATTGGATTTCTGTAAGTCACTTCTAAAGAATATTCCACAAAAATAGTCAAAATTTCTGATGAAATATTTGTAAACAAAGTTCTAAACTATTTGTGAAATTCCGTAAAAACCTTAAAAAAAGCAGAAAAACTCTAAAATAAAGTTGGTTTTACTTCACAAGAAAAACAATTGAACAGGAACAAAGGAAATATGAAACAAGTTTTAAAAAGTTGATTTTGTGTTTACATTTTTTAAGCTAAGGTGTCATTTTTTTAGGCAACGCTACCGTACTAATCCTTAAATATATTGGACTATCGTTTTAAGTTATGTTTGTATGCAGGCCAAGATAAAGATTACTTTTCAAAAAATTAAATTTTCCAATTTTTATTTATTTCAATATGACGATGTTCGAATAAAACAAGATCTATAAATGTGAGGTTTAAAATCCCTTTGTTTCCGACCCACCCACGTAGTGGGTGTCAACCCAGGCAACCAAAACACGTCACTATCACGTCGAGAAGACGTCAAAAATTCGACCCATCACGTGATTTTTGCGACGTCTCTTCGACATCTGTATCACGTGGGTTTGATCCGCTTTTTGACGTGACTTTAGTCACGTAAATTTGACGTAAACTGATACTTTTAAGCCCTTGTGGTCAACTTCGATCCAAACAGTTTTACTTCAAAAACTTTCATTAGATACTCCCGTGTCCGATGCCTAGTGAGAGAAAAAGGTTACTTGTATATCTCTGGTTGCCTGACCATAAAATTCTACGTCATTTATGTCGCGTCAAATGTTAATCCCAAAAAAACACGTCAAATTCGTGTCACTTGTGTCTTTGGTTTCATAAAATCCAAATTTTGACGTAAGTTCGACGTTACTTACGTCACGTTGAATGATAGTTCCAAATAACACGTGAAATGCACGTGACGTGACTGGTTGCCTGGGAAAGCGCACGATTTTTGTTTTTTGTAACTCTAGCCTGTAATTTTGTTAAAAAAATTGGATCACAATATCACCATGCAATAAAAAATTATTTCATCCTATCAATGTTTTGAACGCTTTTTGCTCCTTAAAGTTTTATTACCAACTATAACTGAAGACCCGTTTTTCTCCGTTTTCATTACTTTAAAAGATCATAACTTTTGTTCCCATTAACCGATTGCCACCAAATAAAGTATGTGTTCTGCTCAGAAGTCCAAGTAATCCAGAAGTCACATCAAAATCGGTCCAGTAATGCTGGAACAAACAGAAAAAAATTATAAAAATTGTATTTTTGGTATATATGTGGTTTGGTTAGAAGCCGACATAAAAATAAGCTTGTTCTTAATAATTTTTTTATTTTTTAGACAAAAAAATACATATCTTTTTTTAAGAAAGTTACATAAATGATACCAAGTCAAAAAATCGTTGAAAGTTAGTATTGTTTTTCAAAATTTCCTGCGAGAAATTAAATTTTCCAAGGAAAAGATTATTTCAAAAATTAATTTTTAATCGAAAAGATATAAGATTTATTTTTACCTACAAAAGACGACATGTGACGGAATGATTTTTACCGTGCTTTTAATTTTTTGTAAAACATTTTATTAAGGCTTATTAATTAATTATTTTTACAACAATCTTTAACTGCATCCCATGTGCATTTTGAACCCATCCAAGGTTTTTTGCGGTTTTTTATGTTTCATGAGTTATTGTAAATAAATAATAAAATATGGTAATATTAATAGCATAAGCAATTGCGGTTTTATAATAACTACTTACCGTAAAACATTGACCTAATATAATTACATTATTTTTGTTAGGTATCACATCAATTTTCAAAAATTCGTGCCAGGTTTAAAGTTGTGTTTAATATTCTAAAAAATATATTATTACTAAAGACGAATTATTTGGGTCAGAAAAGACCTAATACAAAATTTTGTGATGGGGTCTGTTAGTCTGTCTGGGACACAATAACTTAAAAGCCACTAAACCGATTTTTATCAAATTCGGCACAAAAATTTTTGGGATGAGGCTGGGGGTTTTGGAAAAAACTCAGTTCAGTTGGATAATTACATTTTTAACAAAAATTTTAATAACGTCAAAGTTCGTCAGGGCCTTAGTTTTTGAGAAATTGAAAAAATAATAATAAAATGTTACTTGCGAGCCAGAATAATTTAGGTATTAGCGTGCAAGTGTTTTTTGAGGTCGCTTTTAAGCTATCTTATTATCAATATTATCAATACAGAAATTTTGGCTTGCGTGTGAAAAAGTATCCCTTTCTGCACTTGTTAGATAAAGACCTATTTCCTAATGACTCTATTTTTGTTTTTTTTTAGGATAGCGTACCCCTTAGGATAAAGAACATTCACGTAGTGAACCAACCGTACATCTTTAAAATGGTCTTCGCATTGTTCAAACCGTTCCTGAACGATAAGCTACGCAGTCGTATCATTTTCCACGGTACCGACCGGAAATCGTTGCACCAGTACATGGACCCCAAGATCTTGCCAGAATGCTACGGCGGCTCATTACAGTTGCCAAGGATAGACGGAAAACAATGGTTGGAGTTGTTGGAGAAATGCGATAAAGAGTTCGAAGGTAAGTTCGGCGTCCATCTAAATAACCTCGAACTCCTCGATTTTTTGTTCAAGGTGCAAACTTTTTGGCGTTATAGGAATTTTTGTAGGGTACCCTCTTTCGTAGGAATTGAAAGTTTTAGGAACCAATAGAAAGGGAAAGTTTTAGCGCCCTAATAAATTTACAGAAAAGATTTGTGGCGTGGAGGGCAAAGGGTGAGCTACTGAGGAACATGGGATTTTGACTGGCTATTCGGAAATCCTTCCGTCCGATTCATTTGTTAGTAGTGAGGAGATCTACTAGCCTACTGCGGCTTTAAAAACCTAGAGATGTTATAAAGACAAGCAAGTAGACATTGACGATTATTAGTTGTAAGAAATTTCTATTTATCTATCAACCAACGATACACGACATATAGCGTTTTATTGGAGTTGTCAGATGGCCAATTTCCAACTAATTTCAGCCAAACATATTTACAAAATAAAGGGAAAGTTTTAGCACCCTTATACATTTTCAGAAGGATTTGTGGCATAGGGGGCAAAGGTTGAGGGAATAAATCGGAAAAAAGTTTTTCGTCGACCAGGATTTGAACCCGGGACCTTTAGAATACCAGTCTAATGCTCTACTACTACTACTACTACTACTCTAGCTCAGTTGGTAGAGCATTAGACTGATATTCTAGATGTCCCGGGTTCAAATCCTGGTCGAGGAAAAACATTTTCCGATTTATTCTCTCACCGTTTGCCCTCTACTCAGAAATTCTGGGTCTTGTTTAATTTGTTTTCGTTAATAGTATATTTTATGGTTGCTTTTTTTCTTGTAAGTTACACTTCTACGAGGTGTGAAGTTTACTATACAATATAAACTTATTTTGAAAGTAAATTCTTAAAAACTAATTGCCGAATTTTTAAAATGTTTGTAAAGAGGTGTGTCCTACGAAAGAGGTGTATCCTACGAAAATTTAGTATTGAATGTAAAGTGCCGACTTGCCTCAAATATCGACGCGTTCGAGGTTTTTTCGAAATTGTACTCCAAAAACCGGAAAAAAACTCTGTTTCGTTTTATAAAAAACACTCTTTATATAACGTGACTATTCAAGGTTGAATAGTCACGGTCTTTGACAAAAAAACACAATCTGGGTTCCCATTCAAAGTTCTACTTTGTCGTATGTGTGTGGACGGTTTTAACTAAAATCGCTTTCTCCGAGTGTTTATACGTCCGGCATTAAATGTCAATAAATAGGTCAGTTTCGAGAAAAAACAATCAAAACAACTTACTTAACAACAGATTTTTCGGAAGACCAGAATTGAGTATTTCTTTAGGTTGGAACACATGCGCTAAAGCGTTTTTAAAGTGTCCTACGAAAGAGGTGTATCCTACGAAATTTAGTATTGAATGTAAAGTGCCGCCTTACCTCAAATATCGACGCATTCGAGGTTTTTTCGAAATTGTACTCCAAAAACCGGAAAAAAACTCTGTTTCGTTTTATAAGAAAGACTCTTTACATAACGTGACTATTCAGAGTTGAATAGTCACTGTCTTTGACAAAAAAAATCAATCTGGGTTCCCATTCAAAGTTCTACTTTGTCGTATGTGGATGGGATTTTTCATGTTACAATTACGCTTTAATATAAGGACGGTTTTAACTAAAATCGCTTTCTCCGAGTGTTTATACGTCCGGCATTAAATGTCAATAAATAGGTCAGTTTCCAGAAAAAACAATCCAAACAACTTAGTTAACAACAGATGTTTCGGAAAACTAGGGTTGAGTATTTCTTTAGGTTAGAAGGAATACGCTATAGCGTCTTTAAAGTGCTTATAATGACCCTAAAATGGATTATAGGGCGATAAACCACTTTCTTAAATCGCTTTAAAATAAAATCAATTTAGTGCTTAAAACAGTTACGTTTATACGCACCCAAAAGTGCTTTTATATAAGGACGGTTTTAAATAAAATCGGTTTCTCCGAGGGTTTATACTTTCTTCATTAAATGTCATTAAATATGTCAGTTTAAGGAAAAAACAAGTAAAACAACTTACTTAACAACAGATTTTTCGGAAGACCAGAATTGAGTATTTCTTTAGGTTGAAACAAATGCGCTAAAGCGTTTTTAAAGTGTTTATAACGACCTTAAAATGGCTTTTTAAGCAATAAATTGCTTTCTTAAATCGCTTTAAAATAAAATCCGATTTAGTACGTAAATCGGTTTTAGTTGTGTTCATGCGACAACATTTTTAAACCGTCCTTATATAAACAAACAAGTATAAACAAAGTAAGTGTTAGTGGTGTTTATACGACAATATTTTCAAACCATCCTTATCTAAAAGCGCTTTAAGAGCCCCGTATAAAAAAAAGTAACTGTTAAGGCGGGAGGTCAGCGTTTCTAACACTAGTTCACAATAATGGAGTCCTAGCGGAATATTTTAGAGACGCGCAATTTTGCACACTCATGTAACATTTAATAAAGAATGGCGAAATTTTATCCATGTTTGTCAACTGTCAAATTTGACATTTTAATTTCGAAAATACTGGATTTATAAAAAAAAATTTTAGCACTTTCCCTTATAGGGCTTTATCACTGAATTCATTTTTAAACCATTTTGTATAAGCCGATACCATGAATCCGCTTTTTGTTATTTTTGACCTTTCATTTTCAATATCTTGTCAACGTTATCACCTGTGTTTGTCACAGTATTAGTGTCAATTCACTTCAATTTACAAGAATATTCGTTGAGATTGCGAGATTATACTCATCTATTAACCACCCTACGCAAAGCATGGATAAGCTTTAAGAACAAGAAAGTCTGTGCAGTGCCAAAAATTGTAAAAATTTAGAATAAGTTAGAAAACTTAAACAAAATAGTCCATTAGTAAAGCTAAAAAAATCACACATTATTAAAGCCCCACCGAAAATCCATCATCCCCCCCATCATTGGCTAAAACCCCAATTTTGTTCATGCCCAAAGTTCAACTTTTTTGAGTTAAAAACCTATGCACACCTTGAAGTATAAAACATTATTTTTTGCTCCGTAACAGGCATTACTTATAATTTATTACTTGACATTACTAGCTTGTCTTTACCATACATACAAAACCGATCTTTTCTAGGATTTTTTACTCTTAATTTCTTATACTGGGGATATATGTATAGGAATACTGATACTATTACGAACATTTTGAAACGCTTATTTAACACTTTGTAGTGGTTGTGGTAATGACTGCGTTTACGAAATAGCTCAATGTCACTCCGTTCTGGTAATTAACCACTACCACTGTCGTAATCTACGAATCCTCAGATTAAAAAATAAAAATACGAATCCCTTTCGTTGTCGTTGTGGTTAATTTTATTGTTAAAAAGAGAAAGAAAAGAATGAGAAAGTATGACAATATCAGTGGTATTATTATTTATTAATATACAGTACGAATAATTTTTCAACGCATAAAATTCCTGGTGCGGAAGTAAACGCATTACACGCTATATTAGACATACTATTCTCTAGATCATTGCAATCATGTTTTGACCGCACATTATTTTGACCAGAGAATTCTAGTCCATTGTTTTGAATCATCGAAAAGTAGCCTGTGTTCAAACGTTTTTTTTTTTTAATTTTAGAAATCAACTCATACGGTTACAAGAAGAAAATTCCACAGTGATTCCCACCTCAACATGCCTAGAGAGTATTTTTGCATGCTTTTTTCATAGTTCGTTATGGTTTTATGGGTTTTGTGTTATTTATTATGCAGGTAATATCGGCCTAGGACAGGTGGGCGCGGCCAACTGGGCGCAAGACCAATTAGGCGTGGTCTAGTGGGCACAGGGACAACTGGGTGAAAAAGTAATTTTAAACCCCTGAAAAAAAACCTTTTTAATAAAAACCACCAAAAAATATTTAACTAACCCTAACCCAAACCCAATCCAATCTTAACCTCAGTTTTATAAATTTTTATTTTTGATGTCTTTGCGCCCGCTTATCCGATTCCGAGGTAACATATAGTGTAGTAATGTGAAGAACGACTCCTAGGGCCTTATCCAGAGTTCGAGCGGAAAACTCTAAGGTCTGGAGGAGATGCCTCAACTTTTAAATAGGTTGGGCATGAGTGTTCTAGTGTGCCTAATCTAAGGTTTCGGGCGGGTGGTAACTTGGAATTAAGCAACTTGATCTCATATTAATGTTCCATTATATTTAAACAATCAATGGTTAAACACAGTACAGTATCTAATATTTACGGTTTAGCACTACAGAAAATCATAATACCTGTCCTACAGTGTCAATACCTCGAAATCATACGATAATTCGTTTAAAAACAAAATACCTGGTCATCGTTCAACTGTATATCAGAGTTTCTAAGAGCTTTCAGTTTTTAAACACTTACATGCTAGATAGTTTGGGATTTCACTAGTCCGAGAGCCACCAACATTTTTCGCTACTAACTAACTTATTCACTAAAAGTACAATTTTTATCCTTAAAACGAGACACTTACTTTTTGAGTCATTTTGGCACTATTAACACGACTTAGTTCTTGTAACAATTACTTTTGAAACACTAGGCTGAAGCTTTTAACTAATTTGCTGGTTGTTTTTAGACTTCAGTAATATTTGTTATGATATAAATATTATAAGTACAGTATACTATAAATGCATAAACATATTTAAATCAGACTTACATAATATCTTGTACTACACCTATATACGTGATCATTTGGTACAGTCACTAATCCTAAGTCCACTATTTAATGTGTTAAATGACGATCAAATACAGGACTATGACATATAATATAAAAACTTTAAGAGAAGATGTCTCCGTTAATTGGATTAGACACAACACCAAATAACGTTATGATATCAGGGTGCTGATGGACTATATCGCCATTATTGTCACGTTGCACCATCTCCTCCACTGTTTCAAGCTTCCTTGTCCTTGCTGCAACATAACTGTTGATGGCATTGTCAATCACCTGTCTATCAGGGACCGTGGCTTTCCATCCTCGATAGTTGAGAAGCGATCGTTCGCCATTGACTCTTATTAAGAGTTCCTTAGCTACCCAAGCTAGACTTGAATATTTAGTGCTCTTCACTGCCCCAAGATCTTTATTGAAACCATAGTACAAGTTGCCGTTAACTGTCGTAACAGCGGCTTGATAATTTCTGACATCATTCGAATATAAACAGGCCACTACGTCCCATTGAAAATCTGGGAATAATCTCATAGATCGACCTATAATGATAAATGCAGTCAGTCCACTACCGACTAATTGTTGAATAGTCAATTTCAATCGTAGAGCATCTTCTGGAATCAGTGCATTCCATCGGCCTTGAAATTGTTGGGCTGTTTGAGCAGTGATGTTAGTTCCAAAGAATTTATAGAACTTTTTGATTACTTCTTCATTTAGTGTCACTATCTTGTTTAAATCATCAGCTATCCCCCGTTCTATCTTCGTCTTAAAGTCATCAGTTAAGTTTCCTCGCTTGGAGATGGCAACACCGACATGTAGTATCACGTCAAGTCCTGTTAATGCGTTGTTATTTGGTATCCTCGTTGAGAGGAAGAATAGTACACGCATGGCACTGTGGATAGTCATTCCCTGAAAACCCACTTCATCTTCCGCATTATTTTCTAATTCATCGGGTTCTTCTGGTCGAGATCCGTGAGATAGTTGGTCCACCGGTATCTCGTTGGAACTGTAGAGCTTAAGTCGTTCTGCATGTACCAATCTCTCTTTTCCACCACTAAGCTTCTTTATCGTAAAATTAATTGGACTGCTTTGTTTTATAATACGGTATGGTCCTGACCATTTACTATAAAATTTTGTAGCTAAACGTTTTCGTGTTCCTGGAATAGCTGGCGTATACAGGTAAACTAAGTCTCCAACTTTTAACTCCTTTCTAGTTTTTCGCCGATTGAGCCGATTACATCGGTAGTCAACGCTTTCTTCAATACTCTTTTTAGCTTTATCGTGGGCAATTTTTAACCTAGCAATCATCTCGCTTGCATAATTCTCATCTAGGTCGTAGCGTACCCGGTCATCTTTGGTTGTTAGGTGTATTGGTAGTTCCATATCTCTGCCAAACATTAAGAAAAACGGAGTGTCTTGAGTGGCGGTATTAACTTGGTTTCTATAGGCCATTAAGGCATAAGGAATTATTTCATCCCAACTATTCATGAAATCGTTGACAAAATGGCTTATCATAGTTTTTAATGTTTTATGAAACCTTTCCAATAACCCATTTGTAGCTGGGTGGTACGGCGTTGTTCTCAATCTTTCTACTCCTAAGATTTTACTGACTTCAGTAAACAATTTTCCTACAAACTGGGAGCCCATGTCTGTTAGAATTTGACGCGGGATGCCAAATCTTGTTATAATGTTTTCTACAAAAGCTCTTGCTACAGTTTCCGCCTTAATGTCGGGAATAGGTATGCATTCCGGATATCTAGTTAAATGATCAATACAGGTGAGTAAATATTTATTGCCCTGTTGAGTTTGATTTAAGGGTCCTACTAAATCCAATGATATTCTGCCCCAAACTTTTGCTGGCACTGGCATCTTTTGTAATTTTACTGGTAGTTGAGGATGTGTTTTATGCAGATTACATGAATGACATTTTTCTACAAATTGTTTAACGTCCTTTTGCATATTTCGCCAATAAAAATCCTGACGTAAACTTTCCAGTGTTCGTTTTTGGCCTGGATGAGCAGAATAGATGGTAGAATGATACATTCGTACTAGTTCCGGTTGTATAACTTTAGGCGCAACAATCTGGTCATTGCGTTCGTTGTTACGTCTTTTCTTACGCAAAATTTCGTCCTGATCTAGGTAGAACTGGTCATCATTGTCATCAAGCGTTTCTCGCTGAGCTGCAATTTCTATATCCTCAAGTTGAAATCTTTTAAAATCAGCTTTACTCCAAACAGCAGTAGGCATAGGCAATACTTTTAGTTGTTCCACAGCAGCAATTAATTTTCCTTCTGACGTATGGTTTTCCCGTTTGGAACTTTCTCGTAGTCTTGTTAAACTGTCTACGTTTTGATTCATGCGGCCTTCTCGGTATTCAATAGTAAATGAATATTCCATCAATTGCATGGCCCATCGACTTAACCGACTGGAGGGATCTTTGATATTTAAGAGATATTTCAGAGGACGGTGGTCGGTAAGGATAACAAAATGTTGGCCTGTAAGATACACTCTATACTTTTTCACTGCTTCTACTATAGCAAGCATTTCCCGTTCAATGGTACTATATCGTCTCTCGGCTGCATTTAGAGTTCGGCTTGAGTAATATACTGGGTGTTCAATTCCTTCATGTTTTTGGGTGAGAATTGAAGCAATAGCTGTGCCACTGGCATCTGTGTTTACAATAAATTGTTTGGTAAAATCGGGATACTTTAGCACTGGTGGTATGATAAGTGCTTCTTTTAAAATGTCAAATGCTTCTTGTTCAACCGATGTCCATACAAATGGCACATCTTTTTTTGTAAGGTTCGTTAGTGGCTGACTGATCTTGGCAAAGTTATTTACAAATTTTCTGTAGAAAGAGCATAGTCCAAGATACGCACGGATCTCTCGTACTGTCGTAGGTACTGGGTAATTTCTAATTACTTCCGTTTTAGCTGGATGAGGAGAAAACTCGCCTTCTCGAACTAAATGTCCCAAATACTCTATTTCTTTTCGTAAAAAATGGCATTTTGTAGGTTTAAACTTTAAGTTACTTTCTCGCATCTTTTGGAAGACTTGCCGAAGTCGTGAAATATGGATATTAACGTCATTCGGACTATATACAATCAAATCGTCAAGGTAAACCAGAACTTGTCCAAATGGAATCTTGGAAAAGATATGATTCATCATGCGACTGTAAGTAGCTGGAGCATTCTTTAGTCCCATGCTCATTCTAGTAAATTGGTAATGATTATCTGGAGTGGAAAAAGCACTTTTCTCTTGGCTTTTCGCTTCTAATGGTACTTGGAAATATCCCGAGGCTAAGTCCATGGTGGAAAATAAACTGGCACCAGCTAACTTGTCAATGGTAAATTGGATTAAAGGTAATGGAAAGTAGTCAGTACGAGTCACTTCATTAAGTTTTCGATAGTCTATGCACAAGCGGTACTGAACATCTTCTCCAGGATGTCTCTTCTTTTCCACAAGCAGTGCTGGAAAACTCCACGGACTTTCACTTTCCACGATGATTCCATCGTCCAACAGTTTCTGTATTTCTTTTCTCATTATATCCTGCCTAGCATAAGGAACTCTGTAAGGTCGTTGGCAAATTGGTGGTACTTCTTCTGTTATAATTTTATGGGTCACTTCACTTGTACAGGTTAGTTTCTGATTTGGGGCTCGGAATATATCTATATATTCTAAGACCAAATCCCGTACTTTCTTTTCGTCCGTATTGTGAATGTCGTTAAGTTTTAACTGGGTTAAAATCTCTTTTATATCTTCAGTTTGAACTTGTCTTATTATTTGGTCATCTGCAGGAAGTTCCATAGATTCCTGCTCTGCTTCAAAAGCTTTTGCTATTATCATCTTCCTGGGAACTATTAATTCAGTTCCTGTAATGTTTGTTAACTGTAGCGGTACCCTGTCTGTATTCCTACATAGTACTCTGGCCACAAGTAGACCCCTTGGGGTATTCCAAACTGGTTCTAAAACTAGTTGCTCGGCCGAGGCTTTTGAATTTCTACTTACAGTGGCTGAACAGAGTGCATGACTATGAGGTGGAATACATAAATCTTCCTTTAAGTACACTGAAAATCCCTTTTCCTCATATTCTTTCCCCCTACTCTCTTTCTTATTGCTAGCTTCTGGGCGGTCAGTCACTTCTGTACAACTCTCCGATGTCTTAACTGTCTTCTGAGTGGAGCAAATTTTCTTTGAAGCTGCAGTCTTCCTTTCTTCTGTCGTCTGAGTTCCATGTTCAATCATCTGGGTGGTAGGGTGTGTAGGACAGCAGCCAACTATCCTAACACTAGAGTCTTCAGTTATTGGCTGTAACTGAATTCTCGAACTAAACACTTTATCTTTTGACAGCGAAATCTTCTCCAACTCATTTTTAATTTTAATCCACTGTTGTCTCGCTTCTTCCTTGATCTCAAGTATCTGTAGTTTTACATCTTCTTGGACATCAAGTAACTGTCGCTTTACTACCTCTAACTGCTTAGTATTACTTATGCAACAAGCCTCATCTTGACTACTTCTTTTTTCATTAAACAAAGGTATTTCCTTTTCAAACGCGTACATCACGCCATCGCCCCAATCAATCTTTATCCCATATTTGTGTAGGAAGTCTAATCCTAACAGCAAATCAGCTCCAAAGCTATCCGAGTCTATTAACATAAACTTATGGGATACTTCGACGTCCTTTTCGAATATTACTGAACACAATATCTGTCCTCGCGTAGGTATCGTGTTGCCTTGAATATCCACTAATCTTTGTTGCACATTAAATTTTTTTCTGAACCCCTCCGCAATATGGGTTTTCATGAGGGAAATCACAGCACCCGAGTCAACTAATGCACGACATTTTTGTCCATTAACTTCTACATTTACTATATTAAAGGGGGTTCCCCTCGGCGTGCATGCGTAGATCCCTACCCTTTCTTCCTTTACTCCCAATTTGCTTCGTTGACAGCTGGACCCCGGGGTTGCTGAGTAGCTGTACGATAGTTTAACGAGTTTCTGTTAGCAGAAGACGTCTGTGTCTGGTTGCATTGACTCATGATGTGACCTGCTTGGCGACAACGGAAACATATGACGCTTCTCTTCTGCGTACAGTCCCGTTTCATGTGCCCTTTCTGCTGGCATCGAAAACAGACAATGTCTCGTTGGTTGCTGGACGGTCGATAGCTTCTTCCGTTAGATTCACTTATCATAGCACGAACCTCTCTTGTAGCTGGTCGTAGCAAATTTTCAATCGATTCCTCACGTTCCGCAATCTCTAAGGCACTGTCCAAGGTTTGAGGATTGCTAGATAAAACTCGTTGCTTAATAGGCATTAGCAGTCCTAATGAAAACTGGGTAGCAATGTCTTCTTGTAGTTTATTTTGAATGTGTTGCTGGCCTGCCTGAGTACTAGAGACGGTAAGATTAGCTAACAGTTTTAACCTGGTTAAAAATTGTCGGCAAGTTTCTCCAGATCGCTGACGGCACTCGATAAAATTTTTCATTGCCGAACCTCTTACATGTTGTTTGACAAACTGTTGTCGTAAGGCCTTCTTTAAATCATTCCATGAAGTTGTACTTCCTTTTAAGGATGGCTCGGAATCTATATACTGTTTTGCTTTAAACCTGAGCTTTAGTCTTGTGACACTAACCTTTTGTTGCTCTGACCAATTTCCAAGCGTTGCTGTCTCTTCTATGATTGCCAAAAAGTCTTCTATACTGCCTTGTCCGTCGTAGGTGGGTATAGCTTCAATTCCAATTACTACCTGCTGAGGTACATGGATGATAGTCTGTGTTACGGTCTCGTCCGCCATTTTTTCCTGGGATTATGCACTGTCTGAGGAGACCTAGAACTTTTCGGAAAAAAAAAAATTCCTGCCAACCGAAAACCAAAATCCCACTTCTGACACCAATGTGAAGAACGACTCCTAGGGCCTTATCCAGAGTTCGAGCGGAAAACTCTAAGGTCTGGAGGAGACGCCTCAACTTTTAAATAGGTTGGGCATGAGTGTTCTAGTGTGCTTAATTCCAAGTTACCACCCGCCCGAAACCTTAGATTAGGCACACTAGAACACTCATGCCCAACCTATTTAAAAGTTGAGGCGTCTCCTCCAGACCTTAGAGTTTTCCGCTCGAACTCTGGATAAGGCCCTAGGAGTCGTTCTTCACAGTAAGACGTAGATATTAAGTAGAAAAATTTTATTATTAAAGAGTACTTATTAAGATATGTTTCAACTATATAGCAAGGCGAGGCCTAAGCTCTTCTTTTTGCCATAGAATATTATTTAAGGTGACATTCCTAGTATACGAGCGATACGTTTGTGTTGTATCATTCCTAGGTCAGTTTAATTTTTACTGTGTTTCTTGTGATTCTGCTTACATCACTTGTTGTTAATTTACAAATAATTAAAATTGGTTTATTTAGAATTTATAGATAGATTTATATACTTAGAATATTATTACAATAATAAGTTTTGTTATAATATTTTTGTTTGTATTATTTTAAAATATTTTCCAAAACTATAACTAAAAAGAAATGTCATCTAAAACATTTTTGCGTGTTTATATTATGAAAAAGCTGCTTTGGTCTAAATTTCAATCAGTAAAACTAGCAAGGTATCCAGGGTTCGTGCGCATTTACCTTAAAATTTTTCCTAGGTCACGCACGCATTTTTTTAGAAAATTTTCCTTCCTCTGCGACTGGGGCTAAATATCCAAAGATTATAAGTGAAAATCGATATATGGTGTTGCTTTACCCTTTCAGTCCTAAATTTTAGGTCACGCACGCATTTTTTTTAGAAAATTTTCCTTCCTCCGCGACTGGGGCAAAATATCCAAAGATTATAAGTGAAAATCGATATATGGTGTTGCTTTACCCTTTCAGTCCTAAATTTTATTTTTTAAGAAAAAAATATGTTTTGATACGGCAGTGGTGTAGCCAGGGGGAGGGGTTTGGGGGTTAAACCGTGATTGAAAAATTAATTTATGCTTCGATCTATGCGGTTTTCAACGACAACTTATATCTCTCAAATTTTTCGGTAATTTTTAAAACACTTACTTAGCAATATTTTCGATTATTTCACTCATAAAAGCCAATAACTCCCATACCACAAGCAGCATTTTCGAAAATACAGCGAAATAGTAGTTTTAACAACTAATGGCTAAAATAGTGCTTTTTTTACAAGCGTTGGTTTAAATAACGAGTGCAGCGAGGTATTTCAAAACACGAATTGTTAACACTATTTTTTTTAGTAACTTTATGAAAAAAGCCAAGAAAAACAGGAAAATACTTTTAAAAATCTCGAACGAAGAGAACTTCTCGCAACACACCATCTTTAGACTATAAATCAAGGCGGCTGGTAAATGAAATAACAATCGTTTCCATAACGATGTGTCTTTGTACTCGGTGACGTTCATTGTCGTGACATTTTAATCTTTGACAATTTAATATTTTGACGATATTTTGAAATGATTTTTTCGTAAATACTTGGTAAAAACTGTCGGAAATGGCTTAATTCTTAGGCAAGAATAATTAGATTTTTTCAATATTACTATTTTCCGCTATTTCTCTTTAACTTTGGGTCAAAAACGGACAGAAATCTTTTTTTGCACCCGTGTTTAGTTATCTGCAGACAGTTACTAAAATCATGTTTTTGATGAAGGTATAAAAAAAAAGTTTTTTTTACTTTTATTCCTTTGGTTGCTATACTAATTTTTAATACAAACAAATGGTTTCCGTTTATTGTCATAAAAAATGACACTTTTTTATTATCAATCTAAATTATGATACACCACCCTCCTAGCAAGCGACGCCTCCATTTGAATAATATGTAATTTTCTCCCTAAATTACATTCATGCATAAAAATTATCAGAATATTTTGCATTTAAGCATATTTCCATGAAAAAATAATGTTCATTTTCTAAAATAGCGCTCTTCTTTCGAGGTCCGACTATTTCGCCAAAATATGAACCATGTTGTTTTTGGGCTTTTAGCAAAATTATAATTACCGAACATTTTCAAGCACTATTCTAATTACCCCCTGAAAACAACCCCAGTAACTATCAAACAGCATCCGCCAAGTTTTTATCGTTTATTGGCACTTTCTGGCATAAAAAAATAATTGTAATAACTTATGAGTTACGACTTTGATTGTGGTAAGATTTTGTGCGGTTTCATATATCTGTTTTTATCTGATCCTCAGAAAGACAAAAGTTTTATTTTGAAAAATTTTATAAGTCTATAGAGGAACCCTTTTCTAAGAGATTTCATAACCAAACAGACTCATTAACCTTTATAGATTTCTATCATAACACCCTTTTTTTATAATGTATATAAGCACATTTTTTATGAGACTTTTGGGAGATTTTATAATAAGCCAGACATATATTTATTTATTAAAAATGTTGAAGGTTTCTATGAACATCTTGATTTATTAATAGCTTGTTATGGGTTGGTAAACACAAAAGTCTCCCTATAGATTCTATAGCCTAACAAACTCACAAAATTTTATATGCTTTTATGTGTACATCTTGCTTACTACATGGCTGAGGCCTTTGAAATAGACAAACCTCATAAAAGCTCGGTTTTTTTGAACCTGAAAACTAATTAAAAAAGCTATACTTTGCATACTTACTTAGTTATATATACTGTCCTAAATACTGCCACAAAAAAAAAAAAATTCCGCATGAAATTTTATAAAACGTTATAAACAAAGTCTCACAAAATCTCATAGAAACTGATTTAAGCAATAAAATCTTACCTGCCCTAACTTGTGTGCCCTTTGCAGTAAATATTAAGTCGTAAAGAATATTTTTGCCTACCTGAACTTATAAAATCTTATAAAAAAAACTATAATCCATCATCTGCCGTAAATACTTTTACAAAAAAAATACTTTTCGTGTTTATGAATTCTTGTGACTTTTATAAACAATGCCTCAAACAATCTCATAGAAACCTATTATAGCAACATATCTCCCACAGCTTCTGGCGATAAATAAGTACTTATACGAGAACAATTAGATATTTATGTAAAGCTTGTGCAAGCTCAGGGTATGTTACTATATTATAGAGTCGTCGTAGTTTATAGTTTGGGATATAGTTTAGTTTGCCTGTATATTAGGCCATATTATATTACTTCTACTACTAATACTGCTACTACCACTACTAGTTGTGCCCGTTATTTTTTTTTAGAATGTTGCCGGTAGGTCTTAGAGAAAATTTTAAACCTTGATGAGGAATTCTCATATTCAAACATATTATAAACCAACTGGCTATAATGAAATATGATGAAATTTTATGCGGGATTTGTATTTTACTTTCACTAGTCAAAAATTATAAAATATCGTAAATTTAGGTGAGCATAGATCTTTAAATCTTTTGATGTTTATGTGTTATTTTTTATAATCTTTTATGATATTTTTTTGGCTGGCGTATTGTTATAGTAACTTATGACATACAACCCTCCCAAAAACACCTCTTCATTTAAATAATAAGTTATATAATTCTCTTCTCAAACTGCACTCATTCATAACTATTATCAAATAATTTTTCAAAACCAACATTTTCTAATTTTC
Organism: Oxystoma pomonae; assembly: GCA_963921995.1. Taxonomy (NCBI): domain Eukaryota; kingdom Metazoa; phylum Arthropoda; class Insecta; order Coleoptera; family Brentidae; genus Oxystoma; species Oxystoma pomonae. The sequence goes on along the minus strand of OY998166.1, from coordinate 68,721,512 downwards.
AGTTTGCAAAATAGCACTCCTTTTTCGGAGTCGAGCTATTTCTGTAGTTTTTAGGCAACTGTTGTGTATGTGGCAACACTGCATATTGTTGTGGTTGGGTTCAGTGGCGGATCCAGCAATTTCACTAGGGGGGAGGGCGCAAGCAATAAAAGTTATGTAGGGTTATGTAAAAGTTCTATAACCAATTTTTTAGGCAAAAGGGTTTTTTGTCCTAAAAAACCCTTGACTTTGTTGAGAAATAATCAGCCAATCAAATTTTTCAAAATACCTTTTATTCACTCGGCGTTTTTCCTCCCTACCTCGCTTCATGTGAACCGAGGAAGAAAATACATAATTGATATCTGGCGTCCCATGATTTGTCAAAAGTTGAAATCTGGTGTAGTTGTCTATATCACTTATTTTAGGCACAAAGATACCAATATCATAACACACTTAAATCTTACTTAACAAAATTATCCGACATAACTTTGGTACCAGTACTACAACCAGGAGTATTCAGTTCTCTCTCTCTCTCTCTTGCACAATTTTATTCTGTTTATTATTATTCAAGTTTATGTTAACAACATCCTCTTTTGTCTCATCTTTCTTAAATTTTTTAAAATAATTAAATGGGGTATTACATTTTTTTTTAAAAATGCGGGGAACCCCACTGAATTGTACGATTACAAAGCATTTTCTATAGCATTTCACACACGCTCTGATTTTTTAAATTTTAATTCGGATCTGCTGAAAAAACTGGTTTTAAAATTGATGGTATAAAGCCAATTTTAATGTTTTTAAAACTTTGATAATGTTCGGGGAGGTGCGTCCCCCGCGCCCCCCCTGGATCCGTCACTGGTTGGGGTTCGAACATGCGTAATTAAGTGTCTCACGTAACGCACGTCCATCCATTATATGTATTTGTGATCCAATGACGGATCCATTGCCGTTTTAGTAATGTAATATATCGGTGATCATTATAAAGGATTTTTGTATTTTATTATTACCATTCTGCGACTTACAAACTTAGCAGCAACAAGTCTTCATGCAAACTTATCGAAAATTTTTGAACACCAATGGTGGATTAGCTCCGAAAATAAACCACCACCAAAATTCTAAAAAAAATTGTTTATTTTCATAAAATCAGTTTTAAAATATCTTCTTGTGTTTTTGAATTCTATGATATGTTTATATCAAATATTAGAAAATGTACCAAAATGATAATACATATTTAAAAAATAAATTATTTTATATAAATTCCCTGATAAAATACCATTTTATTGGAAAAAATGTCTAAAATTCACTATGTTATGCGATACGCTCAGCTTCTGCAATCACGCCATTTTGTAGTAGCTGTTTTTCCTTTTTTTCTTCAAAATCTATTAGTCTGTCTTTTTCTGTGATATATCCGTATGTATTAAAAACTGCAACAAAAACAAAAAAAATAGGTAAAATAAAATCTAAAGCAGTGGTGAACATATTTCTTTTATGAATAACAGCAAGCTTTAATTTTTTTAAACAGATCTGAAATGTTTTTAAAGGGCGAATTTCTAGATTTTCAGCTAATCTGATAACCCAAAAAGTTAGTCGCAAGCTTGAACTTTGGTTCAATTCCGTTAGACTTCAGTGTGATATCGATACACCTTAGATTTCATACCTTTAAATTGGTCCTCATAGTAAAACATCATATCTGAAAATAATGGTCCGGGCACATAATCTGGATTATTTGCATTGCCTCCCAACCATTCGGGAAGGTTTTCTTTTCCTATTATTTCTGCCAGTTGTGTCATGTCATTTCCGTGGAAAATTAACTGAAAAGCGATATACAGGGTGTAAATACCATAGTCATCCTTTTAACTGATGAACGGGGGGGGGGGTCAAAACAAGTCAAAATGTTCATATGACTTATGGAGCAAAACTCAACACATTTTTGTCAGAACTACTTTAAAGTTGAAAAATTTAGGTGCGTATATCTACCAGAATTTTAGAAATGTTCATGTCTAACTTTAACCAATTTACAATAGGGCCATTTCCCAATAAATAAAAATAAATCTTATTTATTATTTTCGCGAGTTTTTTTCAGTTTGGTGTGAAATTAAACTGAATTAAAAATTTTCTTCAATCAGGAATACGCTGACATGCTATTAGTATACGGTGAAGCATGCAGAAATTCAAATCTTACAGCTCAAATGTATCGCGATAGATTTCTCCAGCGGCTTACAGAAGTGTTTTTTGTACAGTTTTTTGAGTGTTTTTCAAAATAAACAAAAAGAGTTTTTACAAATTGAAAACAGTTTGAACACTATGTGACAGGTGTTTTTAATTTAAAACAAAGGGAGTGTGCCCTACTAGTGTACAAACAAATGTTTAACACGTTCACTGTCCTACGACCCACATATGTTCTTTTATAGCGTAATATTAAAAAGGACGTGTGAGTAAATTATTGTGTTCCTTAAGAGGACTCTGAAGTAAATAGGTATTTACGTCACTAGACCGGAAAATTGGTCTTTACAGGTCGACGCAGGAAATTTACAGGGCGGGCCGCAGGCGAGTCCTGTAAACCTACGGAGACTTGTAAAGACACTTTTCGGTCGTGTATCGTACGTACTTTTTTTTCAAACGATCAGAAAAAACATTTTAGTATCTATCACTTTCGTCGACGCCTAGCCGTGTGGCGTATTTTATGAACAGACCCCTGATATTTTCTGCTTCTTGTTGGCTAGATAGCCATTGCCGCTAAGGCCGGTAGTTTTTAAGATGAAAACTAAGAAAAACAAGTAAAGGTTTGTGCTTAGAAATGATTTTTGTATTTTTAACTTGTGCAAAATTGTATAAAACATTAGAAAAATTATAGTGTAGTGCCTATTAGCTTCACACAGCTAAATCAGTGATGACTGACGACCAGTTATGGCCAACCATGGCAAACTTATCAAGCAAAATAATGATAAAAGAGCTCATAAAAGGCAGATTTCTAGGTTTGTTCTTTATTTACCTATATTTATAGTATACTCTTACTTTGAGAATTAAAAATGTGTGGTCGATTTTTCGGTGTATGTGACTCTTGAAACAGCTTTTATTATTTCCTCCGGATTCAACTCATTTTCTAGATCTGAGTCCATTTTTGTAAACAAAACTTTTGAAACAAATTTAAAACAGCTTTTTTAGAAGTGTCAAAACTGCCCAAAAAACAAGTTAAAAGCTGTCAACAAGAAGTCATAGCCAACTTGGCCAAAAATGGGACCAGAAAAGGATCAAGGGACCGGAAAATTGAACAAAAAGGTCCTTTCTGGAGAGTTGAAATATTTCGAAAGAACATGCCTTGTAATGTAGACCTTTCCGTATGAAAAATCGTACGGAAAGTGGCTATTTCCGGTCGTTTGAAAAAAAAAGGTACATGTTGGTAAAAAAATCATTTTATTATGCCAAAAAATAACTGAGATACATCTTATAAAAATAATGCTTATAAAATACAGAAAACATTCTTATTAAAGTAATAAATGGTGTTTACAAATGAAAAAAAATAAGAAAAATGAAAAAGCAGTGTGTAAAATCAATGGTTTTCTGCATAACAAGAAATACAATATGCTTAGTTGCACTGACGACAAAAAGTTGAGACATTTATAGTTTTTTTACATGCTTCTTTTGAATTCAGATTATTACTGAACTTTCTATAGCATCCATAACAGTGTTTTTTGTATATTTTCTCACCATCATCACCTATGAGTGGGCGGGTCAATATAGTCCCTGAGAACACTGTTGCCAGTTTGTGCAACCAATCAAAACGCAACACATTTTGACCTATCAAACCAACCAAAATTTTTCTCAATGTACAAAACGCTATTTTTCGTTTGTTGTTATTTTTTACAAAATGGAGAAAAAAGTTGCAAAAGAAAACGTGGACAAATCCAGGCCTTTAGCTAGCCAACAAAAAGATCTGGTTATAGAATTTTTGTACGCTAGACCAAATATGTACAGGGGAACTTTCTCTGCTACATTCACGTGTGCGGCAAGCATTATTTTATGAAAAGAAATATCCTAGTAATCGGACATATTTATGTTCTGTTAAATCAAAGGGGTTTATTTTGTCCAAAACATCCCTTGGAACCCCTAGTTGTTCCACTGCATCTTCCACATCTTCCCGAGCGTCTTCCACTACAATATCATTTAAAATTATGTTGTACAAATCATTTTACCCTTGTATGATTATGCTTTTACTCAGAAAAAACAAAAACAGACAAAATCAATATAAAAATTAGGTTAGAAAACCCGGGGATCGGCCTCTACTACTGGGTCTTACTAAGAGAACATCTCTCTTAACTTTTTTTCAAGACTACAGTGTCGCTAAATTTTTAGTAAACTCCGCCTACTTCTCTCGCCTTTTCTACTCTCTACCCGTCAAGAATAAGCACTCTGGATGCCTCTTTTAGCTTGGGTGTTCCTTCCTCGGTTCCTTCCTGTTTTTCTTTCTTTTTTATCTTTTCATGTAAGTCTGTAATTTTAAATCTTTCACTGGACGCACAGAATTATACAAAATAGAAGTATTGACAACAAGTTTCCCACAAATTCATACAACAGTCAATTTAGTCAATAACTAGATGATTGGTCAGAGATATCTACGCCCTGCTTTCCCTTGTTATAATCTATTACAGGTAAAGGTCTGGTTTCATCTTCTCCATTTCATTTTTTCCCAAAAACTTTCATTTGATCATCATCATACGTGGAAAGCATATGGACATCACGTTGATTATGCCACTTGAGGAAAGTGATAAAAATATTTTGTTTGGCAATTATCTGCAAAACTAATAAACACATGTTTCTATGCTCCCAAAAACTAATATCGCGCGGCGGGATGAAACACAGAATTGTCAAAATTCTATTTTACGACCCACATATGGGTCGTAGAACGTAGATCGGATATTGAAATTATGACAACGTCCTACGACCCACATATGAGGCATGCAAATTTAAATGGCGACGTATAACACTTGGCGGGAAAATACCATTAGGACAGTGAACGTGTTAAGAGGAGTGTTTTTTGAGTATTTGCCAAAAAAAAATTAATAAAAAAAGAGTTTGGCAAAATAAAAAGAGCTTTGAAAATTGTGTGACAGGTGTCGTACTTTTTTTTATAATAAAAGTGGAGCGTACTATAAAACTTTGCATTTTGCTTTTCAAAAGAAAACTTTATTTCGATATCGAAAAGGATTTTTAAGTAAAATTTTACAACCAGACGAGGCGCTAAAACCAATTCTCGATAAGTACACATTTATTTTTTTGTTTTTTACTATTTTTAAATAATTAATAATTTGTAAGATGTGAAAAAAAAAACCATCTTAAAGGTGATATAAGTGTATCGTGGTGATATGTGATATTTACGCTGCAGCCCGCTGCTCCTCCTTTAATTTTCTCGCACCTAAAAGCGCATTGTTGCCAAACTGTGTTTAACTTAAAAGTCGTATATCTCCTAAACCAATAAGTTTTGAAGCCCTTATTACATAAACTTTTTTGTTTATTTTGCCCCCCCCCCCTATCATCCATTTAAATAATGACTATCATATCGTTTACACCCTGTGTAAAATGAAAACTATTTCATCATGTAGCATTTTGATAAATTAATAATAATCAAAAAATTTAGAGATTATAATTGGCATATTCTTGAACCAGCGTTTACCGATCACGTTCAACCAAAAACCTGAACTTGATCGCTTAGCCCGCGGCAGGTGAACGGCTTCATTTCGACAGACGTATGCACATAAATAACTATTTTATATTAATTTATTTAATTTATTTTCGATAATTTTGTTTTTCTTCACAGGGGAGTGTTCACTTCACAGAAGTGAACTTTCATGCGCTTAAGCATAAAGTAATATGCCAACGGAACAGAGGCGCAAAGCCGGTCGAAATGGATCGCATACTTGTGCGCAAAAACGCTTTTCGGGAAGATTCGCGCAAGAGCCTGCGATACACATTGGTCCGCTTTTCGTAGGTATATTACTCTACGGCTTAAGCCCAGATCAGGCAATTGTAGTATCTCATATTTTTAAGGGTCAAACTAATTCTCGTGCAAAAGAGGACGGCAAATAATTGCAAACCTTTGCAAGTGTTCCAACTATGAAAACCACGGTACCGTAATTTCGGCAGGTCTGTTTTGAAACATCAAACTTTGGTTGCAGAATTTTGTCAAATGTGGTCCCGATTCTTCAAAAACCGTCAGAAAATCTCACCCTTACAAAAAATCTGAGATTTTTAAACACACTAACTGCTTTTTTGGACTTGTTAGCCAATATTCCTTAAATTTAGTTTTTTAATACTGTTCCAGTCGTATAACTATGAGATACTATAACGGTCCAAGTACCGCAAAATGTGTAACGAAAATAACTTTGAAAAACAAAGAAAATTCAAAATCGCGGTTGGCTTTGAAACTGTTTGGGCCACCAGGCCATAAACCAAAAATCTACTGCGCATGCACTAACAAATCCATGCCTGGTGTCGTAGTGACGTTACGATAATTTAATGACAAACTTTTATTTTATTTAATTGAATTTATTTATTATACATGGCCCCAAGTGCCGAACCCACTTCCTTTGACGAGGTATGGTTTTGCCATTTTGTTCATGTTATGCTGGAGTTTTTGTGTTTTAAAATTTTGTGGCGATATTTTCTGTGTCAATTTTTTCTACGGTAGTGTCCACTCTTTTAATAGATTTTCCAAAAGTAAACAAAAATATTAAACATAAACATACATTTTTGCTGTCAGATGGTTGTCAGTTGCTTTCACTACTGACGCAATCGACGCGCCTGCCCATTACACTCCTCGTCTATGGGTTTTTTCCAGGCCAACTTGACTGGGAGAGTTATTATCGGTACGCATTTTTCTCGAGAAAAGCGAGGGAAGGGCCGTTATATTATATGGTTCCAGTAAATCAATAATTTAAAAAAGTAGATTTCTTGTCGGTGAAAAATAAATAAAAAGAAAGGTTCATGGCTATCGGACACACATTTTGCTTTTCATTACGACTAGGCCTCCAAGATCTAATTGATAGTCCAGAATCCTACAGGCCCGTTTCATCCTTGTTAGGAATTATCCGGGTAACATATCACTGTACCTGGCGTATGAAGCACAACATAAGCAACCACACCCAGCGAATTTAAACAACTTTCGTCGTCAAATAACACGTGATCTAGAATGGCTATATGTAGCGCGCCGCCTGTCGGAACAAAGTGAAAAGGAAAATATTAAAGGATGCAAATATCAATAAGAATGAAATTTGCGAGAAGTAACATATCACTGTACCTGGCGTATGAAGCATAACATAAGCAACCACACCCAGCGAATTTAAACAACTTTCGTCGTCAAATAACACGTGATCTAGCATGGCTATATATAGCGCGCCGCCTGTCGGAACAAAGTGAAAAGGAAAATATTAAAGGATGCAAATATCAATAAGAATGAAATTTGCGAGCAGTAACATATCACTGTACCTGGCGTATGAAGCATAACATAAGCAACCACACCCAGCAAATTTAAACAGCTTTCGTCGTCAAATAACACGTGATCTAGCATGGCTATATGTAGCGCGCCGCCTGTCGGAACAAAGTGAAAAGGAAAATATTAAAGGATGCAAATATCAATAAGAATGAAATTTGCGAGAAGTAACATATCACTGTACCTGGCGTATGAAGCATAACATAAGCAACCACACCCAGCGAATTTAAACAACTTTCGTCGTCAAATAACACGTGATCTAGCATGGCTATATGTAGCGCGCCGCCTGTCGGAACAAAGTGAAAAGGAAAATATTAAAGGATGCAAATATCAATAAGAATGAAATTTGCGAGAAGTAACATATCACTGTACCTGGCGTATGAAGCATAACATAAGCAACCACACCCAGCGAATTTAAACAACTTTCGTCGTCAAATAACACGTGATCTAGCATGGCTATATGTAGCGCGCCGCCTGTCGGAACAAAGTGAAAAGGAAAATATTAAAGGATGCAAATATCAATAAGAATGAAATTTGCGAGCAGTAACATATCACTGTACCTGGCGTATGAAGCATAGCAAGCAAACACACCCAGCGAATTTAAACAACTTTCGTCGTCAAATAACACGTGATCTAGCATGGCTATATGTAGCGCGCCGCCTGTCGGAACAAAGTGAAAAGGAAAATATTAAAGGATGCAAATATCAATAAGAATGAAATTTGCGAGAAGTAACATATCACTGTACCTGGCGTATGAAGCGTAGCAAGCAAACACACCCAGCAAATTTAAACAACTTTCGTCGTCAAATAACACGTGATCTAGCATGGATATATGTAGCGCGCCGCCTGTCGGAACAAAGTGAAAAGGAAAATATTAAAGGATGCAAATATCAATAAGAATGAAATTTGCGAGAAGTAACATATCACTGTACCTGGCGTATGAAGCATAACATAAGCAACCACACCCAGCGAATTTAAACAACTTTCGTCGTCAAATAACACGTGATCTAGCATGGCTATATGTAGCGCGCCGCCTGTCGGAACAAAGTGAAAAGGAAAATATTAAAGGATGCAAATATCAATAAGAATGAAATTTGCGAGCAGTAACATATCACTGTACCTGGCGTATGAAGCATAGCAAGCAAACACACCCAGCAAATTTAAACAACTTTCGTCGTCAAATAACACGTGATCTAGCATGGCTATATGTAGCGCGCCGCCTGTCGGAACAAAGTGAAAAGGAAAATATTAAAGGATGCAAATATCAATAAGAATGAAATTTGCGAGCAGTAACATATCACTGTACCTGGCGTATGAAGCATAGCAAGCAAACACACCCAGCGAATTTAAACAACTTTCGTCGTCAAATAACACGTGATCTAGCATGGCTATATGTAGCGCGCCGCCTGTCGGAACAAAGTGAAAAGGAAAATATTAAAGGATGCAAATATCAATAAGAATGAAATTTGCGAGCAGTAACATATCACTGTACCTGGCGTATGAAGCGTAGCAAGCAAACACACCCAGCAAATTTAAACAACTTTCGTCGTCAAATAACACGTGATCTAGCATGGATATATGTAGCGCGCCGCCTGTCGGAACAAAGTGAAAAGGAAAATATTAAAGGATGCAAATATCAATAAGAATGAAATTTGCGAGAAGTAACATATCACTGTACCTGGCGTATGAAGCATAACATAAGCAACCACACCCAGCGAATTTAAACAACTTTCGTCTTCAAATAACACGTGATCTAGCATGGCTATATGTAGCGCGCCGCCTGTCGGAACAAAGTGAAAAGGAAAATATTAAAGGATGCAAATATCAATAAGAATTAAATTTGCGAGCAGTAACATATCACTGTACCTGGCGTATGAAGCATAGCAAGCAAACACACCCAGCAAATTTAAACAACTTTCGTCGTCAAATAACACGTGATCTAGCATGGCTATATGTAGCGCGCCGCCTGTCGGAACAAAGTGAAAAGGAAAATATTAAAGGATGCAAATATCAATAAGAATGAAATTTGCGAGAAGTAACATATCACTGTACCTGGCGTATGAAGCATAACATAAGCAACCACACCCAGCGAATTTAAACAACTTTCGTCGTCAAATAACACGTGATCTAGCATGGCTATATGTAGCGCGCCGCCTGTCGGAACAAAGTGAAAAGGAAAATATTAAAGGATGCAAATATCAATAAGAATGAAATTTGCGAGCAGTAACATATCACTGTACCTGGCGTATGAAGCATAGCAAGCAAACACACCCAGCAAATTTAAACAACTTTCGTCGTCAAATAACACGTGATCTAGCATGGCTATATGTAGCGCGCCGCCTGTCGGAACAAAGTGAAAAGGAAAATATTAAAGGATGCAAATATCAATAAGAATGAAATTTGCGAGCAGTAACATATCACTGTACCTGGCGTATGAAGCATAGCAAGCAAACACACCCAGCGAATTTAAACAACTTTCGTCGTCAAATAACACGTGATCTAGCATGGCTATATGTAGCGCGCCGCCTGTCGGAACAAAGTGAAAAGGAAAATATTAAAGGATGCAAATATCAATAAGAATGAAATTTGCGAGCAGTAACATATCACTGTACCTGGCGTATGAAGCGTAGCAAGCAAACACACCCAGCAAATTTAAACAACTTTCGTCGTCAAATAACACGTGATCTAGCATGGATATATGTAGCGCGCCGCCTGTCGGAACAAAGTGAAAAGGAAAATATTAAAGGATGCAAATATCAATAAGAATGAAATTTGCGAGAAGTAACATATCACTGTACCTGGCGTATGAAGCATAACATAAGCAACCACACCCAGCGAATTTAAACAACTTTCGTCTTCAAATAACACGTGATCTAGCATGGCTATATGTAGCGCGCCGCCTGTCGGAACAAAGTGAAAAGGAAAATATTAAAGGATGCAAATATCAATAAGAATGAAATTTGCGAGCAGTAACATATCACTGTACCTGGCGTATGAAGCATAGCAAGCAAACACACCCAGCAAATTTAAACAACTTTCGTCGTCAAATAACACGTGATCTAGCATGGCTATATGTAGCGCGCCGCCTGTCGGAACAAAGTGAAAAGGAAAATATTAAAGGATGCAAATATCAATAAGAATGAAATTTGCGAGCAGTAACATATCACTGTACCTGGCGTATGAAGCATAGCAAGCAAACACACCCAGCAAATTTAAACAACTTTCGTCGTCAAATAACACGTGATCTAGCATGGCTATATGTAGCGCGCCGCCTGTCGGAACAAAGTGAAAAGGAAAATATTAAAGGATGCAAATATCAATAAGAATGAAATTTGCGAGAAGTAACATATCACTGTACCTGGCGTATGAAGCATAACATAAGCAACCACACCCAGCAAATTTAAACAACTTTCGTCGTCAAATAACACGTGATCTAGCATGGCTATATGTAGCGCGCCGCCTGTCGGAACAAAGTGAAAAGGAAAATATTAAAGGATGCAAATATCAATAAGAATGAAATTTGCGAGAAGTAACATATCACTGTACCTGGCGTATGAAGCATAACATAAGCAACCACACCCAGCGAATTTAAACAACTTTCGTCTTCAAATAACACGTGATCTAGCATGGCTATATGTAGCGCGCCGCCTGTCGGAACAAAGTGAAAAGGAAAATATTAAAGGATGCAAATATCAATAAGAATGAAATTTGCGAGAAGTAACATATCACTGTACCTGGCGTATGAAGCATAACATAAGCAACCACACCCAGCGAATTTAAACAACTTTCGTCTTCAAATAACACGTGATCTAGCATGGCTATATGTAGCGCGCCGCCTGTCGGAACAAAGTGAAAAGGAAAATATTAAAGGATGCAAATATCAATAAGAATGAAATTTGCGAGAAGTAACATATCACTGTACCTGGCGTATGAAGCATAACATAAGCAACCACACCCAGCGAATTTAAACAACTTTCGTCTTCAAATAACACGTGATCTAGCATGGCTATATGTAGCGCGCCGCCTGTCGGAACAAAGTGAAAAGGAAAATATTAAAGGATGCAAATATCAATAAGAATGAAATTTGCGAGAAGTAACATATCACTGTACCTGGCGTATGAAGCATAACATAAGCAACCACACCCAGCGAATTTAAACAACTTTCGTCTTCAAATAACACGTGATCTAGCATGGCTATATGTAGCGCGCCGCCTGTCGGAACAAAGTGAAAAGGAAAATATTAAAGGATGCAAATATCAATAAGAATGAAATTTGCGAGCAGTAACATATCACTGTACCTGGCGTATGAAGCATAGCAAGCAAACACACCCAGCAAATTTAAACAACTTTCGTCGTCAAATAACACGTGATCTAGCATGGCTATATGTAGCGCGCCGCCTGTCGGAACAAAGTGAAAAGGAAAATATTAAAGGATGCAAATATCAATAAGAATGAAATTTGCGAGAAGTAACATATCACTGTACCTGGCGTATGAAGCATAACATAAGCAACCACACCCAGCGAATTTAAACAACTTTCGTCTTCAAATAACACGTGATCTAGCATGGCTATATGTAGCGCGCCGCCTGTCGGAACAAAGTGAAAAGGAAAATATTAAAGGATGCAAATATCAATAAGAATGAAATTTGCGAGCAGTAACATATCACTGTACCTGGCGTATGAAGCATAGCAAGCAAACACACCCAGCAAATTTAAACAACTTTCGTCGTCAAATAACACGTGATCTAGCATGGCTATATGTAGCGCGCCGCCTGTCGGAACAAAGTGAAAAGGAAAATATTAAAGGATGCAAATATCAATAAGAATGAAATTTGCGAGAAGTAACATATCACTGTACCTGGCGTATGAAGCATAACATAAGCAACCACACCCAGCAAATTTAAACAACTTTCGTCGTCAAATAACGCGTGATCTAGCATGGCGTGTCAAAACAAAGTGAAAAGCAAAATGTTAAAGCATGGGTGTGGTTGCTTATGTTATGCTTCATACGCCATATGTTACCCTGATGATTCCTAACAAGTATGAAACAGGCCTGTAGGTTTCTGGACTATCCATTAGATTTCGGAGGCCTGGTCGTAATGAATTGAAAAGCAAAATGTGTGTCCGATAGCCACGAACCTTTTTTTTAAATCAATAATATTTAAATTTTAATTTTTCCAGGCAGTTTTTGTGAAAAACCCTTTTTTATTTTAAAATGTATTTTATTAAGGTTATTTTTGCGCGTGAACTTTAACATACTTACAAAGATAGCCATGGAATATGTTGCTGTCGCTGTTCAGAAAAGTCACACAACTTCTGTTTTTTTTAATCTATTGGTACGCGTACTAGAAATTTAGTTCCGCTGTAAAACTGGTCCTGCAGAATATCTTTAAAGTATTAACTTTACAAAATGTTATTAACAAAAATTACGCAGTTTCCCTTTCACGACGCGACGTCAGGATAAATATAAATAAGGCGATAAGTAAAAAATCGCCACTTTCCAGAATTGTGACGGGTGAGGTTTTCTGTCGTTTCTGAAGAATCGGGACGTAAAAAAGTCGAAAAACTACCTATTCCAAGCACTTAGGCTTTAACTTTCACTGGACTAGATTAGATTAGATTGGTGGTGTAGACACCTGTCCACCTCGACCTTCTCAGATCGATTGTGATTCCAATTTCTCCTTCCCTGCTTTGCTAGAACTACAAAACAAGTTGCAGCCTCGTCCTTGTGTGCCCTGTATATAGCTTTCTGGCCGCGGACATTCTAGGTCCTCCAGTAAGGCCTTGGTTCTAACTAGGCGTTAACATTGACATAGAACATGTAATGAGGTTTCTTCTTCTTTCTTGCAGAAGCGACGTGTAGCATCTTCTACCAATTTCATTGCAAACTTTCGCTAAATTAATCGCGTAGATACGCAATTAATATTTAAAGAAAGACACATTTTTCGGACTTTGTCTTTTTAATTGTCAAAACCGTTTGGTTACCTTACATTTAAACCTTGGAGTAATGACAAACTGATGTTATTTCTCCAATGTTTAAACCGTATGTAATTATGAAATACCTTTTTACTAAATTTGCAGCAACACCGTTCTCAACTAAAAAGCCAGTTAACTGCGACCGTCTCAGTGCCCTTTAGCCTATTGCGGCTGCCATTTTTATAACCAAATTGACAAGTAAAACATGGACTCTCTGTCAATATGGCGACGATCATAGGCCAAAGGATACTCAAATGAAAATGAGTTAAGTGACTTTTTACTTAAGAACGGTGTTGTATGGAGACGCTTAAAATTTTGACAACTTTTGAACACATTAAAAATTGTCACTTGTAAAAAATTTAGATATGAGAGAAAACACAAAATTGGGCCTTATTTTACGAAATAAAAATTCTCCAAAAATAACCAAAATAATTACCACAACCACAATGAAATGGATTTGTAGCTTAGGGCAGTGGTAGTGGTTAATTACCGCAACGGAATGACTCAGTAATGACCAAATCACTACGAAGTGTCAAATAAGCGTTCCAAATGTCCCTAATAAGTCCTAAACAAGTTAGCCTGGAAAAAATGGAGAGCCAAATTCTCTCCTGAACGCGAGCACACTGCGTCAGGCATACGATTTTCTCTATTACAAGCTGCAAACGGCATTGAAAAGGTTAAATTTTGAAAATACTGATGGTCTTCTGAGAGCTGATCCAATGCGCGATAAATAGCATCGCTTAACTCTTCAGCATTTCGTGGTCTCCAATTCCTTTGGTATATTATTCTAACGATTCGACCCCATATATTTTCCATTGGGTTAAGGCGTGACCTTACACCGAAGGTCACGGTTAAGGTCAGGGCTGTTGGCTGATCAAGGAAGTGTTTCTATATTATTATTTTCAAACCATTGGCAAACAACATTAGCCGTGTGTACTGGACAGTTGTCCTGCTGATAAACGAAGTCATTTTCATGTAAAACTTGTACAGATGCAGCATAACGTTTTCAAGGATTTCAATATATCGTTCACTATTGAATCTTCCTTCGATTCTCCAAAAAAAAACCCAAACCTCTAGTAGTAAACCAGCCCCACATGTTTACAGAAAAATTTCCAGCTTTTTTAATTTGGTTTGTATATTCGGGTTCAAGTCTAGAATTTGGTGGACGATAAATTAAAATTCTCCTGTTGCTTGAAGATGATTGAAAAATTTTTTCGTCAGTGAAAACCACCCTATCCCAGAAGTCATTATCACGAAAAACGTTGTTCAGTGCAAAAATCACTCTGGCCTGAGACTTCTGATTTCGATACTCTTCTATTTACTGTTGCTAAAGCTTTTGTCTGAGATGGTCAATAAGTATCTCATCTTGCACTTCAGAACTTTTGGTCGTCCTGATCCATCTTTCCTAACCGTAGAATTATTTTCAATCCAGCGCTTTTTCCATCGCATTATCGTCATTTTATCAACTCCAAAATGGGTTGCCGCTCTTCTTATAGACCATCCTTCTCCTATAACTTGAGTGATAATTTGAACTTTTGCAAATGTTGATATCTGTGGCATTTTTAAGGATGTCATACTGAATTTTAACCTGTCAGGCATACTAAGCTGGTGGTGCCTTATAATAACTAATAGAAAGCTAAATTCTGTGGCATAGGAAAAAATGCATGTATGAGTTTTTTTTAAATCAATTGTACGTAACGTTATGAACCCACGAATATAGGCAACGATTTCAATCAGTTATGTCATCGCACCGTTCAAGAAACCGGGCATCGTTCGAAACATAGTATAAACAAGTCAAAAATATAATGTGTTTTGACTTTATTTCGAACGAATACCCGCTTGTAGCAGAGAGCGTCTTGGCGATTTCGTCCGCTTTGATTTTGCCGATCACACCACGCGTCTAGGGGCTTGTTCTGAAGTAGCTAGGTTTACATCGAAAAAAAAATGGTCTAAATTTATGACACCGTTTTCTCAGAATTAAAGCATTTAGAAATTTAAAGATAGTTTTTTATATTTATCCGAAGTTTCAGATAAAATTAAAACTTTAATTATTCCTTGCATAGATACAAAAAAAAATTAAATTGAGTTCATCCTTGTAATGTAAATGTATTTTATTTATAACCTTCTTTTTATAAGATTTTTTTCTAATTTATCGTTACTCTGTAATTTGATTCTTGATAGTTTTGGGAAAGAAGGTAATTGAGAGGTTTCAAAGTGGTATTTTTGTGTAAAAATTAATTTTTATTAAAGGGGCAAGCTTTGGGGCTAGTTGAAATGTCATATGTCACATGTCAGACGCTAAAAGCACGGATCACCAAAAAGTTAACACTCGCCTTCTTGGCAGCACATCTCTCTATCTCTTTCATAGACAAAGAGGCAACCATCGCCACTTTGAAAACGCTGGATATGTGCTGATACCATTAGGTATACCGATACCGATGCGTAGAAATATTTACTGTAAGTGTCTAGTATCTCATCGATAAACAAATATTTTTTCTCATACATGGCAAGATTAATTTATCTAATACTTAAAAACAGATTCCTCACCCTTTTTTTCAAATAGTCTCCTAAAAATGGCTTAAATATGTTGTAAAGGATATTGAATATAAAAGGCTGCTTAATGATGTGTATGTTTCTTAATCTGACAGGTGCACATTCCTAAAAAAAAATCAAATATCTACTACACATCATTTCAAATGCAATCGGACCATTTTTTTGACACTGAAAATATGTTGTGTACAATTGTCAGCCTCCATATTGAAATTGGTCCAGCGAATTTGAAATGAACAGTATTAGGTGCTAAGAACTGACAACATCAAAGGTTGCTCATAAAAAATCGAAAATACCTAGGTTTTTAATCCTATAAATTTTATGAAAAACTGAATTGATTTTGAATTTCAATGGGCAATTTGAAAAAGTTCAGAAAATTTTTGTATGTTTTGTATTTGACAGCAAAATGATGTATTAATTTTTTTAACCTGCTGTACCTACTCTTTTGCTGCTAAAAACGCTATAAATGGGAAAACAAACAATCGTCAAGGACGCAAAATTATTTTTGTTAAAATAGCCTTAAAATGTTATTAAAAATTTTAAATCTATGTAGTTGGAAAGCCATAAAAGTTTAAGCACTATACTATTAAGCAAACAAAAATAAACAGACATCGAATAATTACGCTTTACCGCTGTAATTTGCGTGCGAAAAGTAGGAAAGGAAAGTTCCACCGTATGTGTAGGAATTTTCACATTTCTAACTTATTTTTACTTTTCTTTACTCACTGCCAAAAAAGTTAGTTACTATGCCACTTTCGGCAGAATGTTTGTTTCTTTTATAATAATATCGATAATAATAATGATTAAAAATTAAATTAATAGGTGCTACATATTTCGGTAAAAAGTTTTCATGATGAATTAATTGACTCAGGTACGTAGCGCCGAATATATCTCGACAACAATGAAACACCTCCACATGTAATATACTGTTACCTACTTGCATGAGATAAAGTGTACTTTACCGCTCTTATTGCGGTGAAGTTAACGTTATGGTACTTTACCGCACTAGTGCGGTAAAACATTTATTTCAAAAAATTAAAATACATATATATTTAATCTCCTTTTTTGGAATTATTTAAGGCTTATAGGTAAAATCTTGTACCTAACACATGCGTAAAGTGTCTTCAGCGCCCTTGCTGGCTTGACCGAACTCGCTTCGTTCGGTCAACCGCTGTCGCGTGCGGTAAAGTATCACTTTCCGAACTTGTTAGATAAATAATTATTACCTACAACCAACGAATAATACTAATTTTACTGTCTCAACACGATTTTTATGGCTCATTTACGGTCCTAGGATAACAATAAAGCTTAGACGTAAACCACAAGATGACGTGATAAGCGAAGAAACTTTATTTTATAAAAGCACTAATTGACGCAAAAATGTAAGTTATTTTTCTATATTTTTAAGACAATAAATATTTATTAAACGTACCTAACCAAAAATAAGTCCCGTTAAATGGACATATTACGCATTTTTAAGAAAAAAAAACCTTGTTTTTAAAAAGATATATGATGATATATATATACTTAAGAGTTTCCGCGTTTGATATTTTTAATAATTTCTGATATTTATGATGACATTTTCATTGGTCGTAAGTAAAGTATAGTACACTAACTCGCATGTTATGGTCATTACACGCTCAGATAAATTAAGACACTCACCTGCGGCTCGCGTCTCAAACTTCATCTTCTCGTTTAATGACCATCACAACATGCTTGTTATTTAAACTACTATTACCGCACATTTAGAATAAAATGAAAATGTCCTTACTGTCACCCAATCTATTATCAACTTTGCCATGCTGGGCGTAAATTGGTAAATGTGATGTAGTGCTAGTCCTTCCAAATTTATTATTACATGTACTCCGCCCACTTGTGTTTTTGGTTCCATCATGGCGATTTCTATTGACACCATGACCGCTCTAAACATTTCTTCGAGTTTGACTTTTTTAGGGTTCCATTTGGCTGTAAAAATAAAAGTAAACCAAGTTTTTTATTTTCATTTGTTCCTTTTTGACTGATGTTGATAAATTCTATTTAACGTTATTTTAGAGGAACCATATGGTACTCTTTTATAGTTTTAGCAATAGGTTTAGCAAAAGCACAAAACCTTGCATCAAGTCTGAAGTTAGTACCTACATAAAAATTTTGGAGCAAACTAATTTTGACATAATTATTTAAATTATCTTTTAGTAATTTCTCTAAAGAAGTTTTAAATTTATCTTTTAAAACAATAGCTATTTTTCTTGGTGGAACAGAAATTTTCTTTAACATCTATATGGTACAAACCTTTTAAAGCGCCATTATACCCTCAACATGAAATTATTTTATCAAAATTTAATTCCAATTTAAATTTCCTATCAAGTCATTTTGAATTGTCTCAACTTTTTTGATTAAATCTGGCTCTAAACATCTTTTTAAACTTAATATAGCATATCTATGTTTACTACGTAAGAAGGTCTTTTAGATATGAGCTTAATCCAGAAGTGTACGCAGGAGGTGGCTTACGGGTTTAACCTCCCTCCCCAGATCCATTAAGAATTAACTTCTAAAGATTAAATTTTCGCGAAAAAAAATTCGCGAAGAATAACGAACCACTAGGATTATACTATATTATACTCAACCCCCCCCCCCCTAAGGAACAATTTCTGCATACACAACACTATGCATTTGAACTTCTTACAAAGTACCCTGCCAAAAAAACCGCGTCAAATCTCTTAGAAAAGCTTGACGAGATTTTATAATGTTTTATCAGGTTTTATACGACATACAAATATGTTTTCTATGTGATATGTAAAACAAACTTGTAAAAACCAAGACAAATCTCATGAGGTACAGAGTTTTCTATTAGTTTTTACGAACAAAACAGCGTGGCTCGTAGAATCTTATAAAAACCTATAAAACAGCATAAAAACCCAACCAACACCGTTATGTAAATTTTTTAAATAATATTTATATCTTACAAGTCACATCAAGGTAAACTTGACGTCACGTAAATAACATACTCTTTATGTAACTACTATATAAAGGATATCGCACTGGATACATACCCAGCAAACACGGTTCCCTCGGGCCCTCGTCGGCCCGATGTCAATTGCCAAAATTGCCGTCATCGGCATGACGTCGATTTACGACATCGGACCAGCAGTATTTTTTGTCCGCTTTGCGATGTAGGCCCAATGCATGTTTGCCGACGCAACGTTAGACTGTAGCCCGCCGTCGGACCAATGGTACATTTTACTTTTTGCTGACATCGGCATACCGTCGCCATACGATTAAAGTCCGATATGGTTTAAATACATGTTACCGACCATCCGCCCATATAGCTGCTTAATTTCGTCGGTCTAACGTAGGCAAGTTGGTCTCGGCCCAACATCGGTAAACTATTCAAGTCCAACATTGGTTTTCTAAAGCGGTGCAACGTCGGCGATTGAAGAAGGTCCGTCGGTGGTAGCTTAAAGCGGTCCTACAATGGCAAACCACAAAGATCCGATAATGGGTGGATAATAAGGTCCCACATCGTCCTCTCAAAGTGGGCCGACGTCGGTGAATCACGAAGGTCCGTCGGTGGTTGCTTGACATGATCCAACATTGGCAAACTACCAAGTTTCGATAATGCGAGTTCTTAACCAGTCGGTGTGGTTTAAGTGGCGGAAGAGGTGATTCTTGTAGAGAAGTACCACCATCTTGTCAGGTCCGTATTCTAGTTTTGAAATATCTTTTGTTCATTATATATATAATATTATCTTCCACTGTACAGGGAACATAGTGACATTAACGCCATCTCTACAGACTAGGAAGAAACTATTAAGCAGTTTAAAAATTTTAATGTGACGTACCATCATCTGTTGCCGGTTATCGAACAATCGAACAAAAATCTGATCAGGCCATCGTTGGTCATAAAGCAGATAGAGTGCGTTTCGGCATAATAAAGTCGACTATAGTAAATCTGACCATCGTCATTTGCCGATTCTCGACCAATCAAACAAAGTTCCAATCGGACCATCATCGGCCCTAAAGCAGATAAGTTTTGCGTTGGTATAATGTCGACTATAGTAAATCGGGCCATCGTCAGTTGCCGATTCTCGTCCGATTAAACAAAGTTCCAATCGGACCGTCGTCGGCCCTAAAGCAGATAAAGTTGGCGTCGGCATAAAGTCGACTATAGTAAATCGAGCCATTGTCAGTTACCAATTTTCGACCGATTAAACAAAGTTCCAATCGGAGCATCATCGGTCCTAAAGTGGTGTCGGCATAAAGTCGACTGTAGTAATGTGGACCTCCGTCAGTTACCGATTATTGACCGAAAACTAAAAATCGCAATCTTTCCAACATTGGGCCAGCGTGTAGTCGCCGATGCCGACACACTGCCGACGTTGTCGACATTGGCCCGATTCAATACCGACGATTTGTGTTTGCTGGGTAGGATCCTGGCGATCTACCGATTTCATTAATGGATATGTTGTTGTCCCCGGTCAGAGAAGCATTTTTGGTAATTGAAACATTTGTGTGGCTCTTCCGGATAAGCCACAAATCATTATCAACTCTTAACATATTTTATATTAAGATGAATGGTTTTGCACTATTTAAGAAACACCCTTTATTTTTTAACCTGACGAATTGTTAAGATTTTGACTTTGATAAAAGTTGACATTTTCTGGCTTACCCGGAAGAGTCACACAAAAGTTCCTATTACCAAAAATGCTTCTTTGAGGGAGGAACATAATATATTAAAAAATAAAATAAATCGGTAGATTGCCAGGATCCTACGTATCCAGTGTGTTGTTCTTTATAACATAAATGTTATATAAATATTAGGTATTACAATTTGTATGCAAAATTAATATCATATTTGTTGATGTGTTTTCTGGGAAGTCATAAATTTTCATGAAATACTATGCAGTTTTTTTACCAGGGTACCCACTTAGGTTCTTGGCTTCAGAATACAGGTTTAAATCATTGATCTAACGGTATGGTTATTTTTTAATGGTAAACATGACAGATATAAATGCAGACTTACCTCCAGCATTTATAAGCATAATTCTTGCACCGTTCTTTGACCTGGAAGGCATAAAGACGAAAACGTCACTGTCAAACACGTGCCTTACTTCCTGGGGATTGACACGTATTCCTCCATATTTTGGATATTTCACTTTGAATTTGTAAAATTTTTTCATCATTTTGAAGCCTAAATCTGCGTTGCATCTGAATGGCCTGATAAATTTTATAAGGAAATTGTCATCGTCTACGGGGATGTTTAGTCCGTTTTCGGCTGTAACAATATAACACAAATAGATTTTACTTATATTGTATATCTTTAAAGTTGTAAATATTATATATTGTAATATTTAAAGTTATTCCTTGTGGACTAGATCTTCGCATGTATCCTTGTTGCAAGAATTCGCGAATAAACGGCATAAACAGCACAAATAAACCATAATTTTCTCAAAAGATCAAAAGATCTTGGGTGGAAATAACGAAAATTCAAATTTGGATGAGTATCCCACAAGGAACACACAAAAGATCAAAGCGAAAAGAGAAATGAATAAACGATGTTTCGCCCTGGGTTGGGTTGGGTTGGGTTGGGTTGATTTCATAGATAAAATTCGCTATTTATTTTATATAAGAGCTAAGGATACTGGTCAGTACGCATTAAGCTCCTCATCGAAAAAATAAATTATGTATGTGTGATAATTCACTAACGATAGTATATTTTATACCAAGGGATAAAATTGGCACTTTCTATCCTGAGACGTACAGTTTGTACAATTCGTCGAGGGATAAAAGCCACTTTTATCACGTGGATTATATGCTATTTTTCGCACATTTGAAATTTTTTTCGGAGTTTTTTCACAGCTATGCGACATTTTGATACTCTACTAAAATGATCTGTTACTTTTTTCATTTCCATTTTATTCCTATCCCTAGGGATAAAAAGTGCAAGTTTTATCTCTAAAATTCGAAAAAGACATATAGTGACCAATATTTCTTTAACAAAATAAGGTAAGGTATTGAGGAACGAATATACCAATGAAATTAGCAGTCTTTTAGAAAATAAGCTCAATTTGTAAAAACGATAAATTTTTTCAAATTTTAATATGTTATAGGGAAAGGTCAGACAAATATTTTTTTATCATTGCCACCCCTTTCAATGGGTACAGAGTGAGCCAGAAAATAAGGTAAAATTGACTATTTTCTGGCTCACCCTGTACCTATTGGGAGGGGTGGCAATAATCAAAAAATATTTGTCCCTCCCTTCCCTATAACATATTAAAATTTGAAAAAATTTAACGGACATAGGAAATTGGCGAGGTTTTTTTAAATTTAAGAAAAAAATATTTTAGAAGAAATTAATACAAATCTCCGGTTGTTTTGATTTCAAAGAAAGATTTACCTTGAAACAAAATACATTTCTAGGTTTGTCTTAATTTGAAAAAAAAACCTTATTTTACTTGAAAAAAGGATATGTCTTGAAAGAAAACTACAAATATTTTCATTATTCCATTTTAAGTAAAGAAAATTATTTGTCTTAGATGGAGAATTAAAAGTGTTTTGTTTTAAATAATAAATATTTTACTTCTAGAGGAAAAGGTGTCTTAGATGGAAACAGTTCCATTTTATAAAAAAAAATAATTTCTGTTTCGCATTAAAACAGAGAAGTTCTAAATCAAGAAAATATTCTCCTGGTGTATAGGACAGCACAAATTATTTCATTTCAAAGCAATTTGCTTCGACCTAAGACAAAAATTTTTACCGTGCAAGAAAAAGCGGTCCGCCAGAGATTTGGGGCACAAATCGAACACACAGCTCGGCGGGAGCGTTATCTATTCTTAAATCGAACAAGCAAATCTTCTTTGGATTGATCTCGGAACGCTCAAGACGAAAAAACTAATAGCGTTTTCGATTTTTTTCCTCGCAAATCGCTTGGAGATTGCCCGGGATCAGAGCAATGACGTCACAGATCACTTTTTTTACATAAACGTTTAAAAATAAGAGGAACAAAAAATAACAATGTAAGGTTATGTCTATTGTTTTGATCCAATTTCTTGATCCGTCAAGATTGACGAGCAAGAAAAAACAGTCCTCCAGGACTTGGAGCACAAATCGAACACATAGATCTCGGCGGGAGCGTTACCTATTCTTAAATCGAACACGCAAATCTTTTTTGGATTGATCTCGGATGGCTCCGGAGCGGATTTTGAGTGTAGATCGAAAAAACTAAAATAGCGTTTCCGATTATCCCCCTGGCAAATTACTTGGAGATTGCCCGAGATCAGAGCAATAATGTCACATATCAGTTTTAGGGCGCTTTAAAGCCGATCACGAGCGCTCTGTCAACGATTAGTTTAAATACACGTTCGATTTGTTCTCTGGTCCGTTTTGAAGGTTAGAATTGTTTAGAAAGGATTTTGTTTCAAGTATATTTCTGAAAGAAAATGAGTGGAAACGGAACCACAGAAACTATAATACAAATTTTTGTTGAGTTGGGTAATATGTGCATTGACGAGAACAACCATATATAAACACGGTGTCCCAAAAGTTCGAGTCCACCCTAATATCTCCAAAACCAAAAGATTCAACCAAGAACGAATGTCCTGGATCCATTTTTTTTATTTCTTCTTAGTCGGGAGCTAGTTTTAATATTTTGTATGATTTGACTTTTGGAAAGTTAACTCTATAAATATGTTTATATGAATGTGCTCATAAACTTTTACTATTATAATCACTCAAATTTAAATTCAAATTAATTTATTCACCACTTTCCTATACAATTATATAGATGTGAACATTAGTTTAATATCTCAAATATGTCCTGAAAACGTCCGATTATAAATTCACTAGATACGTCTTAAATCGGTTAAAATGTCTCATAAACAATACCAAAAATGTCCTGGAACTGTCCCAAAAATATCTCGGATTTGTGCATATAGGGACGTGTTAAAGCGACATCCTTAAGACGTACTGGAAGTACGTCTTATGGAAATCTGGTTTTGTCCCAGGGACGTCCCAATGTCCTGAGCGGACATACTATGGACGTCTTTGGTACGTCTTTGTGCTACTTGGGCAGAAAAGTAAAATTTCATATAATTAGATGGTTTACAATAAGTATCTTTCTGGATGCTAATAATCGCACCCGTCTTTAAGGAGGCAAAAAATACCTAATTTGTTACTTTTTTTTCTAACGGTTTTTAAATAAAATGAGAAAATCATCTCAATAAGACCAATTAAGTTAAACAAGAAAACAGATATTCGGTGGTTGTTTGTCTAAATCATATTGCTCTTATTTAAAATAAAAGTTTATTCCATTTTATTCAAAAACCGTTAGAGAAAAAGGTAACATATTAGGTATTTTTGGAAACAAAGTGAAAAGCTCTATTCAGATTTTAGAAAATGTGCTCGGGCTTGATCTGTAGAATTTCTCAGATCAAGTTCGAGCAATCCTGCTTGGAGCAGCGATCAATAATCGAACACACAAACTGACAGAGAGTCAAATCGAACTCGCAAATATTTTTCCGATTGATCTGGGAGCGCTCTAGATCCAGTTTCGAGCAATAATCGAAAACGCTATAATAGATTTTCTAAAAAATTCTCTTACCATGAACAAGTTCCCTGAACCGCTTAAGTCCTTCTTCCATTCTTTCAGGCGTCTCTTTGAGATCATTTTCTGCTTTTTCTTTAAATTCGCCGTGAAGATTTTCCAACTCAAGCTTAAATTCGTGTTTTCCAATTGGCACATAGGGAACTCCATCAGGGCCCACTTTCACGGATAACGTCATTCTAACAGTTTTTCACTAAATCTACAAAATAGAAGTTATATAGTGAGGAATTCAATTTTATTAAAAACAAAAAAGCGGCGTAAAAAAAGAGCACGTAACAAATAAGCGCATCAGTAACCAAAGATCACAGTAGATAATAGGGACATAAAGCTATTTGTAACTCATCGCCGTATACGTATCCCCATCTAGCGAGAACCAAGCACATTAATTGGTCAGAATCTTGTACCACGTTCGAAAAGAGAAAATATATGCTAATCTAAGGTGTTCTTGAACGCGATAGGTGTTGAGATGCGTTAGGGAGCACGTATCGTTACGACACGCGTATCGTATCTCAGCACCTATTGCTCTTTTCGAACGTGCTACAAGTTTCTGACCAATCAATGTGCTTGGTTCTCGCTAGATGCGGATACGTATAGCGCGATGAGTTACAAATAGCTTTATGTCTCTATTAATAAAGTAGCGCACTAACAAAACAGCGCAGTATCAAAACAGCGTTTTTTAATATTTAATATCAAATGTTAGGCTTTTTATATCCAATTCGTTTGGTTGGTCCACGTTCATTTAATTGTGGGAACAGATCTCCTGAAGATGTCGAGATCTCGAATCGGCGAAACGTCGAGAAGACAAACCTCTACAGAACGACGGCCCAACAGCCCGAAAGACAACATACTCTCAGAAGAAAGACGCAAAAGCTTAACTTGTAGTAGTAGTACGTAATAGTAATAGTAATAGTAATAATATAATCAGTGGCACAGCCAAAAAAGACTTTGAGGGGGCTCATTTTTTTCTGGATGTGCCACTTTGTTTATACGTGCCTCTTAATGCACTTTTACATAAGGACGGTTTAAAAATGTTGTCGCATAAACACCATTAAAACTGTTTTAAGCACTAAATCGATTTTATTTTAAAGCGATTTAAGAAAGCGGTTTAAAAACACTTTAAAAACGTTTTAGTGTATTTCTTCCAACTTAAAGAAATACTCAACCCTGTTTTTCCGAAAAATCTGTTGTTAACCAAGTTGTTTTATTTGTTTTTTCTTTAAACTGACATATTTTAAGACATTTAATGAAGGACGTATAAACCCTCGGAGAAAGCGATTTTATTTAAAACCGCCCTTATATAGAAGCGCTTTTAGGTGCGTATTAACGTAGTTACTAATTATATTTAAAATTAATACTGCTGATCAAAAATTGTTTAAAATAAAACTAAAATCTTGAATTTGCGCCCCCCCCCCCTTTTGAGTGCGCCCTTGACATACTAATAATCAGATCAGATATGTAGGTATTGTTGTTTCTGTATCGACTACCGAGGCATACCTACCTAGTTAATAAATTGTTTTTGTGCTTGACAACCATTCCTTTGTTAAACACTTTTTTCTGTTTCTGTCAATTGTTTTTGGTGGAATGGCGACATTGTATAAATGTGTGCCGCGGCCAAAAAATATACAATATGTATATTTTTTCCGAGGCGCATTTTTAAATATTTTTTAAGTAGTCTGGTTGCGAACGAATAAATGGTATAAGAATTTTTTTACTGATTTTGTTTACCAAAATGCTTTATATTAAGAATCCATCGCCGCTCTGGCACCCTGACAACTCGATACGGGAACACAACTGGATCAAAAATGGCTCAACATTGCTGGGAAAATCAACATCATATATGGAATGGAAAGACGCCAAGATCGTCGCCAAGGAGGAAAATCTACTCAAGCGGAAGTTCAAAGAACCAGCATTCATACAGAGGAAGCAGAATGTATTTTCTCTACAAAGCGTCACCATCAAGGATATTTGGAAACCCATACTTTTCGGAAGTAACAGATTTCAACTGCGAAAGGGCAGAACCAACCAAGTGTAAACTTCATGGTTCACTGAACACATGCTAGTATATAAGATTTGCAGGGGCAGTCCCAGGGGGGGGGGCGATTGCCTCCCCTTTGCTCCAGAAAAAAATAGACAACAAAGATACTGGTGATAACCCTGAAGTATTTGGAGAAAAAACGAGAAATTGCAGAAAGTTCCTCTTTTGGGACAGTTTGACCTTTAATTCGTCGACTTGCAAAAGTACTTACCGCGAAAACCATTGGAAGTAAAGAACAGTATTATAGAGTTTCTATTTATAAACAAGTTTTAGACAAAATCATTTCGGACATAAAAAAGTATTTTTGACCTGAACATATTCATACCAAGTTTTATACAACGCGAAGCCAAAATCAAGGCAAAATTAACTAAAGTCGTTTCTAAATACTATAAACTGTTTGATTAATCTAAAACACAAATTCTTGAACTTTTATTGGGAGAAGTCAGTATTTGGAAACAATATTGGTCAGAAGTAGGCAAAACCTTATATCAAAACATACCTGATAACGGTTTCGAGGCAATGAACAAGTGGGGGATATTTTTCCGTTGATAAAAACATCCTTGGATGTTTGCCAGTAAGTAATGCTTCCTCAGAAAGAAGCTTCTCATGACTCAGAAGATTGAAAACATAAGTACTAAAAAACACTATGACGGAAATTCATCTGACGGGCTTAGAATTGCTGCACATCAACAGAGATATTGAAATTGACATTGAGCGAGTCATTGACCGGTTTGCCCAAAAAAACCGGAAACGGTTTTTTTTTTGTGATAGGCATCTTATGTTTGAGATATGCAATATAAAATTTATTGTTTCAACTTAAAAGATATTTATCTATTAGGTTTTGATTTTGGTTTATTTGTTATCTATGTTTTTTATAAATTAAAAAATTATACGTAGTTACTCAAGCGTGGATTTCAGGAGAATAGGGGTGGCTTTGAATTTTTTATGAAACCATTTAGAAAATCAAAAGTAGTGCTTAAATTGCGGCGCTATGACACTTTTGATATTTACGGTATTAGTTTAATTTTGTGTTAAAAATGGCATTTGTAATGTCATTTTTTGTAAAATAAAAACTGTATGAAATAAACGACTAAAAATCTGATTATCCCCCCCTACATTTGAGACCAAATGCGCGCTTGTAGTTACTAAGTTTTGTTTGCAAATATTCTCATAAAAGCTATACTTTTATTCTAGTTTATTTTTTTTCGTATTGAAACTGACCCCCCCCCCTTCCAAATGGCTGGGGTAGTCTAGTATTTACCTGATGACGATTGCAGATACATAAGCATGCGAAAGGTGGTGAAAAAGTAAAAAATAAACACAATGAAAGTTCGAAAATGATGTGCCTTACACCTATATTTTGGTACAGACATTGTTTTCTCCAGTTTTTTCCATCTTAGATTTTTTTAAATGCCCAAGGATGCCAGAGTGGTATTATGTGGTTTCTTGGCTAAGAAAATCAGTAAAAAAATTTCTTATCCTCTAGATAAATGGGAGTGTTATAGTGAGTGTGATAAACGGGAGCCCACAAAAAAGCCGAATTAACAAAAACCGAAACACAATTGAACAGAAAATAAAACGTCCGAAACGAAATATGATCGAAAGTAAAACACCCAGAAAATAATGGATACGAATATAATTTTATAGAATTTTAATTTACTCGATCCTTAAAAGACACGAACATAATTTAACCGATAATAATTTTCCCGAACATTAAAATATCAGAATTACAAAAGTATCGAAAATCATTTTCTAGAAACGAAAAACACCCGAATCACAAATTGATAGAAAATAATATTCCCGATCCTTAAATGAGCAGAACCACAATCTATCCGAATCGCTATTGGGCATGCGTCAAAGAGCGCCGTAGGCCCTGAATTGCGGAGTTGACAAGTTTCTCTATTTGGAAGATGACACAGGGATTTTTTTTATCAAACAATTTTATTTAACTTTACAGTTTCTAGCTTTCTAACTGTTTACTGTTTTAATGAAATTTGGAACAGTAATGTCGGTCCGATGACAATATATAATATTATGAACAAATTAAAGGGGGTAAATTAATACAATATCACAACTTACTTCGACTCTGTCCTGCCGTAAGCCTGGCAACCTAGCAATTGAATTGGCTATCGGTTCAAATTATTTTGGGATAGATTGGGGTTCTTGAATTTTGTGGTTCGGAATTATTATGTTTCTATTAAATTATTTTCGTTCAAAATATTTTTTATTTGTATAAAAATATGTTTCGTTTAAATTTAATTCTATGCATATATTTTCTAGTGATTTGATTTTCCCGTCATTTCATCTTCGAGACAATTTTTTTCGGACCAATAATTTTCCTTTCCTTTAAATTCTGAAAAATTATATTTCTGCCAAATTTGGTTTCGGGTTTTTTATATGGACCCCAAATAAACATCAGAAGTACCAAATGAACGTAATTGAATTAAAAATGACTTTAAAAGTAATTATCTTTTCTAGGAAAGTGAAAAAATTACTTTTGTTCTTTTTGGTCATTTGTTGAAAAATAATCATTTGAATCGTATTTAAAAGCTGATAGTGAAAAACCAGGGTATAATTATTTTTAATTTTTTTTTATTTTATAATATATAATTATTTTTTCTATCCATAGTATCATAATAAAGAAATGATTCAAGAAAGTATAACAAACCATGTTATACTGGGATTCAAGGCCCACGATCGAATGAAATTGTTGCCAAATAGGTATTTTTGGGAAATTTCAAATTTCCATATTTAACGACCGCAAGTGATGTAATTGGGAATTTTTGTTATTATACTAGCTGAAGACCGGCAGCTTTGCCTGCGGTTTTGTCTCGGTTTTTTTGCTTTTATTTCCGTGAACCGATTTGAAAACATTTTTTTGGTATCTACAGATAAATCAAAACTTGTAATGGTCCTAATTAAATTAAACATCCATCAGTCCCACCTGTTTCTCTAGAAATTTACCGTTAGGATTTAACAGATATTGTGTTAAAAAATTGGATTACGTCTAAAATTGCAAAATTGACAAAAAAATGTCATTTATGATTTTTAAAAATATGACTTATAAGTTACGTTTTATCAATTTTTTGATCAAAATTTAATATTTGGTTTAATATCATTTACCACTTTATTATTTTTATAAAAGTTTTTAATGTTTGCTTTGAGACTACGACACAGGAATAAGGTTTTTGCCTTGTAAAAAACAAATTATAAATAAATGCTTTATAAAGATAAAATTAAGATCTACATCTTATAAATAAATCGTGTGCAACCGTTTGTATAAATATGAATTTCTATTCCAAAGAACCTTATTTCAAAGGTCTTGAAAAAACATTTCTTTTATTGCCCCTTTCAAATTTCAAACTAAATATCTCAAAAAATAATCGCTAGATTTTAAAAACTGTCTCACTTTCCGTATTTAAATTTGGTTTTATTGAGATTTTTTTTAATTCTGATGAGTTTTAGAGAAAATCCGGACACAATTTTTTAAATGAAACCCTTTGTATGTATAGACCATGAGCGAAAAATTAAACTTTAGTTTACTGCGTAAGTTTGACAATTATTTTAAAAATAATTTAGATACTTACGGCTGTACCAAAAATAAAACACTGTACACTATAGTTAAATCATTCATATTTTTTTTAAATTGCAAAATGTTTCATTATGTATTATAACATAATACACTCCACCATTTCGAATAACAAGTCACATTAATGCAAACGGAATGTAAACACTTCCTTTCAGTATATTACATGACATTTATTACCAGAGTTACCAAATTTTTCTCGTGAAGTACCTACTATTCATAATTTCGTTTTGTCCACGAGAGTGAAAGTTATTGGGCAGGTATACAGTATCGTTTTGTTTAAAGTGTGTGTAGATGCCTTGGATTATAGATTTATTATTACTTCGATATATTTTAATAAAGAGTTGAGTTGCAAAAAAACCTAAATCAATTAAACTGGAACTAAAAATTAACAAAAATTTTACTTGAGATTTTCCCTCTTTTCTTTTAGTTTTTTATCTATCAATTGTCAAGAAACATCAGGAACAATAAAAATCATATAACATTATTTTAAACTTTTTGATGTACAGTTTGTTTATGAAGCATTTCCTGTCAACCCGGGCACCTTTTCCACATCAAATTTTTAATTTGTTTCAAACTTTGGTACTGTAGAGTCTTGGGGTTAGTCAGTATCTAATAGTACTTGCAAATAATAAAATATACAGGGTGTCTAAATATTTTTAAAAACAGTGGCTTAGTATTGAAAAATTTATTTGCGGTATATTAATAAATAAATCTGATTTGATGATTTAGCGACCTTAATTATGACCTTTTTCAATAAATCCGCTTTTAATAAAAAATGACATTTAATTTTTTTCTAATTTTTGCTATATATACGCTTTAAAATGTCCTCTATCGATCACAAAATTTTTAAAGGGAACTAATGTTTGTAACGTCTTAAAAAAATATACAGGGTGTTCAAAATTCGATGCTCACTATGGAGATCTCCTAAACGGTAGGACGCTATGCTCAAAACCAAAAAAAGTTTACAAATTCCGGGTAGTTCCGGAGATGGGGGAAAAAAAACTAAATCTTTATTTTTAGTTAGCTGTTATTCTTAAAGCTGCCAAAAAGCGCTTAAAACTTTCTACAGGCACTTTTTTAAGATCTGCCTAATGAGAGATCCGTTTTCGAGATCTGACATTTCAGTGTGTCAGGAGCACTGTCAAGTTCATTTTTTCCTATGGACACATGCTTTTTTTCTCCTGCCGTTTGGTTCATAAAGGATGACAGATATTTATTTAATTATTTGAACAAATACCTGACGTTTTGAGTCATCATCAGCCCAAATTCAAAGATTAAAGAACAAAGAAAAAAACGTATCTTTAAAATATTAGGTTAAAGTTATTTTGTTATAATAAAATGTCAAAAAAACTGTCAGTTTTGAAAATGTTAAAAAAGTACTGCAATCGGGTTTCCAGAATATCTTGAGTAAGGTAAAAGCAAAAATTAAATTTGTGCTGATGATGGTCAATAAATCCGAAACGTCAAGTTGTCAAAATAAAGTTGCAAAATGTTATCTGTCATCCTTTATGAGCCAAACGGTAGAAGAAAAAAAGAATGTGTCCATAAGTAAAAATTAACTTGACAGTTACCGGACCTCTCACTAGGTAGATCTTAAAAAAGTGCTTGTAGAAAGTTTTAAGCGTTTTTTGACAGCTTTTAGAATGAGGGCGCAGAAAAATAAAAACAAAAAATGAAAATTTCGGGTTTTCCGCCTATCTCCAGAACTATCCGAAATTTGTAAAATTTTTTTTAGTTTTGAGCAAAGCATCAAATTGCGCAACTTTGCCCTAATTTAATCCTTTTTGTATCTCCTACCGTTTAGGAGATTCCCATGGTGAGCATCGAATTTGAAAGAACCTGTATAATCCTGCAGGGAAAAAAATTAAACCCAAGTGGATAATTTTTATGAGCACTATTTTTATATGCCGTCCTTTAAACCAGGTTTAGGTATATTCTGCAAAACACATTCAATAAATGGGTTGTCCCCCCCCCCCTATGAATACTGGCATATATTTTTTTAAATTATTGGGTTTAGATAAAAATCGACAATTTATGTTTTTTCAACAATAATGTAGTCTATTGAACGTGTTTTGCAAAATATACTTAAACCTGGTTTAAAGGAGAGCATATAAAAATAATGCTCATAATAATTATCATCAAACATTAACCCAGTTTCAAAATTTTGTGATTGATAGAGGACATTTTAAAACGTATATAAACCAAAAATTAGAAACAAATTAAATGTCACTTTTTATTAAGAGCGGATTTATTGAAAGAAAAAAAGGTCATAATTAAGCTCACTAAATCCTCAAATCAGATTTTGTACCAATGCTTTTTAAATCACTTTTTATTTTTCTTTTAATATACCGCAAATAAGTTTCTCGATTATAATACTAAGCCACTTTTTTTTAAAATATTATTAAAAATAAAATATAGACACCCTGTATATTTTATTATTTTTGACATAGAAACCTAAAAAGCACCACAAGGTACTGACTAACCCTAAGACTTCACAGTACCAAAGTTCAACACAGATTAAAAATTTGATGTGGAAAAGGTGGCGGAGTTGACATGGAATGCCTTTTATGCCTTTGTTTTAATATAAATGTTTTGTTTTTAAATATGTTTCTGAATATACCTATTGTGTTTGGACTCACCTTTTAATCCAACCTATATTTGTCGAAAGTAATGTTCTTAATGTACTATAGAGTGGGTATCTACACAATTCAGAGGCAATATTTTGGAATAAAGCGGCCAACAGATCTACAAACCTTGGTCTAATTGAGAAAAGCACTTTAAAAAAAATATATTTCTGGAACAAATTAACACTGCACTTACACGTTCGTGGGATTTTCAGTGACTATGTAAGGTTTATTGTTTAAGTTATAAAGCTCATCACACCATAACAAGTGAAATTTAAAAAAAATTAAACCCTCGACAACCTTCAACATAAACCGTATTATTTCTAGAACTACTTAGCCTATTCTTATCGAACACAGTTAAAAACACTCCCTGAAGGATAGTTTCGAAACGAAAAAAAAACGCATCCAAATTGGTTTCCAGGGGATGTATTCTTGACACCGGTGCCCGTGAGAGTGAACAAACTTCTACTTCTCACCGGTGACTACTCACCTCGTAGGCCGTCAAGAATACGGGTCCTGGTTCAAGCACAGAAACACACACAAAGGGATCAAACTTATAACACCCCCCTTTTTTCGCATTTGCTTCGCAGGTTATTAAACAATTTTTTTTAAATATATTTTTTGCCAACTTGACTCCACCATAAATAAAATGCCTACCCGAAAAAAAAACTGATTTCACTGATTCACGCTCTTTACATCAAATTTAACGCTAGTTTACCTTGTTGTGTCGAACGCATGCGAGAACTAATAATACCTTGCAACACAAATGTTCGTCTTGCTATGGTGTTCTGGGTTGCTTCATAAACTTCCTTCTTCCTTTCTTTATCTGGTTAAATCTTTTATTTTGTTTATTCAGTTTATTTCTTACAATACCGTTGTTGCACTGCAACTATTAAAAATTTACATGCTTTTGTAGGAAGGCGCTATGTCATACTTCAAACATTGTTAATGATAGACCGTTTTAAAAAATTGAGTTTTAGGTACAGGCTAATTTTTTATAAGCGTACAGGGTGATTCATTATATTTGGACGCCCCTGTTTTTGTCTAAATTTTTTGAAAACTTTGACAAATGCTGTTAAATGTCATTCCATGTGTCCAATTTTGACATAAACTTTCTTATTTTAAATTGAACTTGTTAAGTTTTGTTTTCCTTTCTTATTTCAAAAATATATCAATTGTCTAGGGGCGGTAAACGGTTTTCGAGATATGGCATGTTTTTGGTTGATTTTTGCACTCCCGTTAATGCTCTTAATATTAAAGATAGAAAAAAAGTTTAAAGACTAAAGTTGTTCAGTTTTTTATGGACTTTATATATATTTTACCAGAAAATGTCAAATGTCATTTTTATGTCAAATGTTTAAATAACTATACTAAATTAGGACTACTCTATTTTTGAACACGAACGACAACAACAACAACAACAACAACAACAACAACAACAACAACAACAACAAAACATTTACTGATCTAACAAATGCTCGAACACGGCACCATTTACTTCAACACAAAGTTCATAACGCCTTCTTAGGCCAGAAATCGTGTTGATTATTTTAATATTAATTGCTTCATTATTTCCTCGATTTTCAATTTCTTCTAAGGTGTTCGGGTGATTTGAGTAAATAGTCTCCTTTAAATCGTCCCACAACCAAATATCCGTAGGTGTTACATCTGGCGAGTTTAGTAGCCATGATATGGTCCCATTTTAACCAAGCCATATGGGATAATTTTGATTTAGACAATTTGTTATTGCTCGAGTATTGTGAATTGATGCTCCGCCCTGCTGCCATATTATTGGGTGCTCTTGCATATCAAATGGAAGGTTAATGATGGAATTTTTTTACCGAGAAAATTTTAACGGAATAAGATATTTAGCATTTTGGAAGGTGATATTGAAAATTCCATCAATAAGCAGTAACAAATTTTCTAAATCAAAATTATCCCATATCGCTTGATTCAAATGGCACCATACCATGGCCACCAAAGTCGCCCGAACCCCTTAGAAGAAATTGACATTTTCTGACAAAATTATAAAGTCCTTTACTAACGGGAGTGCAAAAATCCACCAAAAATATGCAATATCCCGAAAACTGTTTACCGCACCTAGACAATTGATATATTTTTGAAATATTAAAGGAAAATGAAACTTGACTAAATAAAAAAATACAGGGTGTTCAATTTTAAATAAGAAAGTTAATGTCAAAATCTAACATATGGAATGACATTTGACAGCCTTTGTCAAAGTTTTCAAAAAATTTGGACGAAATTATTAAAATCTTACATTAAAACATTTTTTCCATCTCTAGTATTAACGTCTAAAAACGCGGTGTCCAAATATAATGAATCACCCTGTACCTCGCCATAACTTTTTAGTGTTTGTTGTAGAAAGATGAAACCAAAACTAAACTAATGCTGAGATCATTGCCCATTTATTTTATTTGGCGATTTTTTTGACAAGCAGATCCAAAAAAAATTCACAGCACACAACAAGCTTCGACAACAGAAATAATAATTAATGGCGCCCATAAAACAAACACAACTGTTTTTATGATTTTTTCTCTGCCAATCTTCATTTTTTATTTATGTTGGCCAAAGGTACAAGTTATTGAGTTATTATAATTAAGAAGCGGGATTGTTTGTAGATAATAAATATACAGGGTGGAGACTTTAAATGGAACATTGGCCGTAGCGGGTCAAAAAATTGTTTTTAGAAAAATTCAAAAACATGTCAACTAAGATTTTTAGCAGCTAAAATTTTCGACAAACTTTTGTGAACGGACTCTCAGAAGAACATACAACTTTTTTTTTCAGATACGAAGACCCTGCTTGTGGCACCTTGTTGGAAAGCTTATGGAAAAAGAAAAACGCTCGTGTAATTTTTTTTTGACATTTGTCAATCTATGAATCAAAAATAATCAACAAATTATTGTGACGGACTTCAAATGAAACATTGCCTCTAGCGGGTTTGACATTTGTTTTTTTAGAAAAATCCGACAGCACATCAACTAATGTTTTGAACAAATTTTCGGCATAAAATTTTTGTAAACGCACCCTCAGAAAGGAGTCTATTCGCATACAACATTTTTTTCAAACGTGAAGACCCCGCTTGTAGCACCTTGTTGGAAAGCTTATGTTATGTTTTTAACATTCGTGTAATTTTTTAAAACATTGGTCTGTCCAAGTGTCAAAAATTCTCAAGAAATAATTGTGTAAGACTTCAAATGGAACATTGCCTCTAGCGGATTAGAAATTTGTTTTTAGAAATATCCAAAACACGGTAAGTAATATTTTTAGCAATAAAAATTTTCGGCCTAAAATTTTTGTGAACCTACTCTCATCTCAGAAAGGGTATATTAACATACAACTTTTTTTCAGACGAAAAAACACATTTCCAGGTCGCTAGGGGCAATGTTCCATTTAAAGTCCGACACAATTGTCAATCAATGTATCAAAAATTCTCAAAAAAAATACACAATAGTTCTTTTTTCATAACCTTTCCAACAAGGTGCCACAAGCGGAGGTCTTCTCATTTGAAAAAAAAAGTTGTATGTAAATAGACCTTTTTATGAGGGTCAGTTCATAAAAATATTATGCTCAAAATATTAGTTGACGTGTTTTTGGATTTTTATAAAAAATAAATTTCCAGCCCACGCAAGGCCCATTTGAAGTCCGACACAATAACTTTTTGAAAATTTTTGACACATAGATTTACAAATGTCAAAAAAAATTACACGAGCGTTTTTCTTTTTTCATAAGTTTTCCAACAAGGTGCCACAAGCAGGGTCATCTCATTTAAAAAAAAATTGTATGTAAATAGACCCCTGAATAGCCGCTAAAAATCTTAGTCGATGTGTCTTTGGATTTTTCTAAAAAACAATTTTTTAACCCGGCTATGGCCAATATTCCATTTAAAGTCTCCACCCTGTATAAACTTTACATGGTCCATAAAATAAATGTAAGTAATGTAAGTTTATTAATGTGTTATTTTCGTTTCCCTCACTCATTTTACATAGATTTCATGGAAAAGACCTTTGGAACGGTTACTTTAGCTCTAAGGGTAAATTTGAATAAAAAATGCGCTTCTTCCAATTAGTTAATTTAAAAAACTGTTAATCAAATTTGTATCAAATTTTGTAAAATAAAAGTTTAAAGCATTATTCCGGAACCATTTCACGGATTTTCCATAATTTTAAGTTTTTTTACGTAATTTTACGTAACTATCCTAAAAATGTTTAATTCACGGTAAAAATTATCGATTATTTAAAAAACTAAATAAAAACAAGAAATAATTGTGTAAATAAGTGTAAGAAAAAAATCCAAAAACACGTCAACTGAGATTTTTAATTTTCTTTAATCGTGCTATCTTGGATTTTTTTAATGTCATTTTGTTTAGAAGGTATGGCAAAAAAATATATTTTTTTAAATAGGACATCCTATATAGTTTGATATTTTTGTATTCTAAAAAAAATTATCTTTTTGACAATACCACACACTAATACTCTACCTCTTACGGTTTCCAAGAGGCATTTAAACTTGCATGGAATTGTTGTCTATTTTTACGGGGGATATTTGAATGAATATCGAAGTTTTCCATACAGATTTAGATAAAAATATCTTGGTTATCGTAAAAGATAAATCCTACTGTGTAGTATTGCTGCAGAGAGAATTGTTTGCAGATTTCAAAAATTGCAAAATATACAGTGTGTCCTATTTAAAAAAATATATTTTTTTGCCATACCTCGTAAACAAAATGACATAGAAAAAATCCAAGACAGCACGATTAAAGGAAATTAAAAATCCCAGTTGACATATTTTTGGATTTTTTTATTCAACCAAATTCTAACCCGCTAGAAGCACCATTCCGTTTAAAGAATCCACGCTGTATATATATATATTTTTTTGAAAAACCACGCGAATGGTCTGTGGGGGATACCAGAAGCAAAATTTTGTTAATTTTTAACGTGCGGTTTATCTGTTTAAGTAAGCGAACTGTTTTTAGGATTCAAATTCACTCATAAGAGTGATCTTCTAATGGTTGAAGTTCAAACATAGAACAAAACCACAGTGTAATATAATCTAATTTAGCCTTAGTAGACTGTGACGAAACGTCTCAAAGAAAAATAGTTTAGTAAGTTTAATTTGGTAACACCCCGTATAGTTTGTAAAGTGTTCATACTGTATATTTAGAATTAAAATCGTTTCCAAGGGTTAATCGGAAGATCAAACGTAAAAGATATTAAACGAAAAACAACAATAGCCAAGACAGACATTATAAAATTATGGCGACAACAAACTATTTAAATATCAATAGAGTTTATGTTAATTAGATTACTGGAAAGATCTTTGAAAGCAAATAATTGTAACTGATAAGGTTTTGCCATCATTATAACACTGGGGTTTTTCCAGAGAGAAGAAGGGATATGTTTTGAATGTGAGTTTGGTAGATTAGATGAAGAGTTGCAGAGACATTATAGGTTTAGACGTAAAACTGTTAACAACATGCTAGTTTTGTATTTCAAGCTATTGACATGATTCTAGTTCAAGCTGTAAAGAGATTTCTGGTTTAGGTTTTAAAAACAATAGGACAATTTTTAATATTATGTATTTTAAATTTTGTGGTTCGGATTCAGATTCAAAAACAGCTCCGGTCGCGCGAAATCTCAGTCGACCAGATAAATAGTTGCGCCCAGAGTTTTTGACAAAAATAACGTGAAATTTTATTATATATTATTGCCAATATTTTATACTTGCCATCCATAGAGAGGTCTTAAGACAACTATCGTATTTTTAATTATTCTAAGAGGATAAAACACCCCCAAACCTTAAAAATAATAAAAATAGATAAAACTCCCATTAAATGCGGTTTTGCATGAAACTCTTAAGAGAAAATATATTTCTGTTGCTAAGACCTTTAAAATTACCGAAAAAAAATTATTTATCAAATATTATGCCATCGGGACGTAAGCCGTTTTTGTGCATCAATCAGACTATACGCAAAATTTGCCTTTTAAATAGCTCTTTAAAAAAACAAAATAATTTTTATATAATAATTAATATGATATAAAATTTATTTTTGTTTTTTCAAGAGCTATTTAAAAGAAAACATTTTCGTATAGTCTGATTGATGCACAAACACGGCTTATATCCAGATTCGGTACTGATTTTTAAGTGTCTTTTTTTCAACCCCCTAAATTCTGATAGATAAAAAAATTATTTTGGTTTTCTAAAGACCTATTTAAAAGGAACATTTTGCGTATAGTCTGATTGATGCACAAAAACGGCTTATGTCCAGATTCGGTACTTTCTTCTTAAGGGTCTTTTTTTTCAACGCCATAAACTCTCATATATAAAAATTAATTTTTGTATTTTAAAGAGGTATTTAAAAGAAACATTTTGCATATAGTCTGATTTATGCACAAAAACGGCTTATGTCCAGATTCGGTGCTTTTTTCTTAAGGGTCTTTTTTTGAACAACTTAAACTCTGATATATAAAAAATTTGTTTTTGTTTTTTAAAGAGCTATTTAAAAGGAACATTTTGCGTATATTCTGATTAGTGCACAAAAACGGC
The DNA here is from genome assembly GCA_963921995.1 of Oxystoma pomonae. Classification (NCBI taxonomy): domain Eukaryota; kingdom Metazoa; phylum Arthropoda; class Insecta; order Coleoptera; family Brentidae; genus Oxystoma; species Oxystoma pomonae. The sequence goes on along the minus strand of OY998166.1, from coordinate 68,682,107 downwards.
TTATGTCCAGATTCGGTAGTTTTTTCGTAAAGGTCTGTTTTTCAACCCCATAAACTCTGATATATAAAAAATGTATTTTTGTTTTTTAAGAGCTATTTAAAAGAAAAATTTTATGCATATATTCTGATTGATGCACAAAAAACGGCTTATGTCCAGATTCGGTAATTCTTTTCTTAAGGGTCTTTTTTCCAACCCCATAAACTCTAATATATAAAAAAATTTTGTTTGATTTTTAAAGAGCTATTTAAAAGGCAAATTTTGCGTTGCACAAAAACGGCTTATGTTCAGATTCGGTATTTTTTTTCTTAAGGGTGGCTATTTTTGGTCTTATAGAGTTTCATGCAAAACCGCATTTAATGGGAGTTTTTTCTATTTTTAATATTTTTAAAGTTTAGGGGTATTTTACCCTCTTAAAATAATTAAAAATACGATAAGGTTATCTTAGGCTTTTCTATGGATGTTAAGTATAAAATATTGGCAATAATATATGATAAAATCACGTTATTTTTGTCAAAATCTCTCAAAATAGTGTTGGGCGTAACTATTTGTCTGGTCGACTGTGATTTCCTGCGACCGGAGCTATTTTCGAATCTGAATCCGAATCTGTCTTCAACCACATTTTAAATTTCAAAAGAAAGTTGATTCCTAAAATAAAAAATTGGTGCTGGAAAGCACGGATAGTCCACCATACCAATCAATTATTTTATGTTGAAAGGAAATAAAAATATCTCGAAAAATGTAGCTTTGGAAGATTTGAACCTTATAAAAAAATCTTTAGGCAATATTTACGAAAACCAAAATCTGAAAACCGCCTATCAATAGCTTCTTTACTTCCAAAGTTATGATTTTTTTAATATTTTTTAACGATTTTTTTAAAATTACTCGAATTAAAGATCACACGAATTTCGACTTTATCACAAAATTTGTAGTCCATATTCATGTAAACTTAAGTCTGAAAACCGTATGCAAACTAGTAGTTTGCACCTGAAGACGATCAGAGATTGTACTGATCGAAACGTCGTGTATAAATAAAATATAGACAATGAAAGTCCGAAACACAGAGTTAATTTCAAACATATATTTTTTTTTTCTTAAATATGTCAAAAACTACGGATCTGGCAGACTTCATCATAAATATAGTTTTTTATAGAAAATATAATTATCCATATTAGCGTGAAAACCGCGTGTTGCTGCGTTTCAACAGTTCGCGAATTACGATATTTTAAAAAGTTTACCCCTCATTTCTACCCTCTTTGCAACCCCACATCACCACTAAAAACTAATCAGCTCAGCGCCTGGTGCCAGAGAATTTTGGTGCCGAATTTGATAAAAATGAAAAAATTTGTATTTAGGTATTTTTTGACCCAAATTAATTATTTTTAGTGGAAATAAAAAACTTTTTTTGACGATCCCAATAGCCTCCATACTATGTATGGATGGCTAAAAATATAACGTGTAGACCTAAACATTTATGTGTGAATATGAACACTTATTCATTACAACATTACCATAATGAGTTTTTATTAAAAACCGATTGACATATTCAGGGAATGGCTGTTAGTAGTTTAACTATCAGTCAGTGGCGGTCCCAGGGGAGTGCGGGGGGCGATCGCCCTCCCCTATGCTCCAGAAAAAAGTAGACAACGACAACAAAGATGCTGGTGGTAATAACCCTGAAGAAGAAAAAATGAGAAATTGCAGAAAGTTCTAGAATCCCTCCACAATATTTTGGGACAGTTTAACCTTCAATCCGTCAGACCAAGAATATACAAACGCATGACGAAATCACCGCGAAAACCATTTAAAATACAGAACAGTATTATTGAGTTTCTATTTATAAACAATTTTTAGACAAAAATCAATTCGGACGTAAAAAAGTATTTTTGACCTGAACATATTCATAACAAGTTTAGCATAAAGCCAAAATTAAGGCAAAATTAACTTAAGTCGTTTCTAAATACTATAAACTGTTTTATTAATCCAAAACACAAATTCTTGAACTTTTATTAGGAGAAGTCAGTATTTGGAAAAAATATTGGTCAGAAGTAGGCAAAAGCTTAAATCAAAACATACATGATAACGAGGCAATGAATAAGTGTGGCAATATTTTTCCATTGATTAGAACATTCTTGGATTTTTATCAGTAAGTAATGCCTCGTCAGAAAGAAGCTTCTGATGCCTCAGAAGATTGAAAACATAAGTACTTAAAAACACTATGATGGAAATTCTTCTGACGGGCTTAGCGTTGCTGTATATCAACAGACATATTGAAATTGATATTGAGCGAGTCATTGACCGGTTTGCCCAAAAAACTGGTAATGATTTTTTTTTTGAGATGGGCATCTTATGTTTGAGATATGTGATATAAAAGGTAATATTTCAAGAAAAAGCTTTTTAGACCTCAAAAAAAAAGTATTTAGCTATTAGGTTTTGTTTGTGGTTTGTTTGTTATCTATGTTTTTTTATAACTGAAAAAATTATACATAGTTACTCAAGCGCGGATTTCAGGAGGATATGGGGGTAGTTAACCGCCCTACCCTGGCTTTAAATTTTTTATGAAAATATTTAGAAAATCAAAAGTAGGGCATAAATTGCGGCGCTATAACACCTTTGATATTTACGGTATTAGTTTAATTTTTTGTTAACAATGGCATTTGTAGTGTCATTTTCTTAAAAATTTTCGCCTGCTGCGTTTTGAAACCATTGATATATTTACAATTTTAGTTTAATTTCAAATAAAAAAAACCCATTTTTAGAGCAATTTTCTGAAAAAATTTCGCCTGCGGCGCTCTACTACCTTTAATATATGCGATTTTAGTTTATTTCGACTCAAAAATTGCAGTTTTAATGTAATTTTCTCAAAAATTTTGTTAGACATTTTTTAGAATAAAAAATGTATGAAATAAACGACTGCAAATCTAAGTACCCCCCCCCCTAGATTTGAGACCAAATCCTCGCTTGTAGTTACTAAGTTTTGTTTGCATATATTTTTTTTTCGTATCGTATCGAAACCGCCTCCCCCTTTTCAAATGGCTGGGACCGCCATTGTATCAGTGGCAGTCACGGGGGGGGGGGGGGAGGGTCAATCGCCTCCTTTGCAGCTAACCCAACGCACACTGATTATAATTGTAATATTCTTTAACCAGCGTTCACCATCACATTCACCAAAAAACCGTGCGAACTTGATCGCTTGACCCACGGCGCGGCGGCGTATGCGTATAAATAACTATGCGTATTAGTGGAGTAAATTCGTAGCGATTTTCAAGAGAAAGCTGCAAAAAGGGTATATTCTTTTATATTTGGCATAGTGATACCTAATAACAAAAGCTAAAATTCCAGTCGAGGATCCCCCATTTTCCGGCCCCAGAAAATACTGTCAAATTAGGAAAACAATTTGTTTTCTACGTTTTCAGAAAAATCAAATCGAAATCATTTGGGTAATAGTGACGAGGTCCCACTTAATTCAAAAATATAAAAAAAGTTGACATATGTCACTTTAAAACAAAATGGCGGTCAGATTTCAAAAATTTAGCTTTTCTTTGGTTTCTTTTTTAATTTTTAAGTGATCATCTTCTTTAATATCTCATTTTTAAGCTCGCGAACGGCTTCTTGATCGCAAAAATATAAGAGACCTTATTAACCTATAAACAACATTAAAAAAAAATTTTTTTTTAGTAGATGCTTTTAGAAATGAGTTCGTCTCTGCTACAATTTAAAAAAACATTTGATTTGATATTTGATATTCAAAATGGCGGTCAAACTATCGAGAAAAAAGTAATTTTCCCCTTCTGGTGTGGTACTTATACTAACGTCATGCAATATATCAATTTGCTAACTAAATCGAGGACGCTGGTTTCAAAAATTGTTAAAAAAATGACACATCCGACGTCTTCACGACGGTGCGCTAGTCATTTTGCTACTAGGAATGTCATTCCCAAATCAAGGTGGCCGCGACTAAAATTAAGAAACGTAATTATTTTTCTGCACGTTAGCAGTTTTGCACAACCCAAAGCTGTTTTAGGATGAGTTAAATTAGTTTTCAATTTTTAAGACAAGAAAAAACAAATTTTAATGTTTCAGTTAAAATGGCGGACGATTAAGTAAAAAAAGTGTTGTTAATTTTTTTTGCTTAAGTTAAACACAAAGCACTTGGCAAAATATTGGGTTGCACTAAGTAAGACATAGTCATTCCAAAAATAAAGTAAAAAGTGACATATGTCATTCACAAATCAAGATGGCGGCGACTAAAATAAACTTTATTTTTTTGTCCGTTAACATTTTTTCACAAACAAAAGCAGTTTTAAGATGAGCTGAATTAGTTTTAAATAATTGTGCCAAAAAAAAATTTATATTTTAATACTTCAGTTAAAATGGCGGACGATTAAGTAAAAGAAAGTGTTTTTTTTTGTTTTTTTTCCTAAGTTAAACAAAAAAAAATGAAATTAAAGATACAGATTAAAAAAAAACGAGACGTCATTTGCGTGCCAAAATAGCGGTGAATAAAATACAAAAAAAAACCTTATTTTTCTGTCCATTTACAGTTTTCACAAACAAAGCAGTTTTATGATAAGCTTAATTAATTTTAAATTTTTGTTTAAAATAAAATACTACTTACCTAAGTTAAAATGACGGACAATTAAGTAAAAAAAAAAAATTTTTTTTTGTTTTTTTCGTAAGTAAACAAAATATTTTTAAAAAGTGACATACACTACAATACAATATAATATCTTTTATTTCCCAAATTTCTAAATATTCCTACGCGGATGCTTAGGTACTGGATACTTGCTAAAAACTTTTATATCTGATATGTTTTCCTTAAAAACACTATAGCCTTAATTGTAGCATTACGTCATTCTAAATAATATAAACTGGGTTAAAGAAAAAACCATATTTTTGAATCAATTCAATTGCTTTTCTTGAGAGAATATAAAGCGTGATTTGACCAACCAAATTAATTTTTATTTTTAACTTGAGTGTCAGCCATTTTACTGAGGTATAAAAATGTATTTTTTTGTTTATGGAAAAATGTTAACGCACAGAAAAATAAAGATATTTTTTTTAGTCGCCGCCATCTTGGTTTGTGAATATGTCACTTTTTTTTTGGCATGGCTACGTCTTACTTAGCGCAACCTAATATTTTGCCAAATGCTTTGTGTTTAACTTAAGAAAACAACGAAAAAACCCTTTTTTTACTTAATCGTCCGCCATTTTAACGTAAATATTAAAATTTGTCTTTTTTTCGACAGTAAAATTTAAAACTAATTTAACCGCCATTTTTAATATCAAATGTCAAAGAAAATGTTTCTTAAAATTGTAGCATAGACGAACTCATCGCTAATAGGATCTACTAAAAAAATATATTTTTTAAAATGTTGTCTATAGGTTAGTAAGGTCTCTTATCAAGCGCCATCTTTGAACCCGCTTATAAACTCTAATTTTTTTTATTTTGAGATCAAGAAGCCGATTAGTAGCTTTAATATGACGCATCAAAAAAGATCATCACTTAAAAAGTAAAGAAGAAATTAAAGAAAAACTAAATTTTTGAAATCTGGCCTCCATTTTATTTTGAAGTGACATATGTCAACTATATATATATTTTTGGATTAAGTGGGATCTCCTAACTATTAACCAATTAATTTCAATTTAATTTTTCTGAAAATGTAGAAAACAAATGTTTTCCTAACTTGGTTTCTGGGGCTGGAAAATGGAGAATCCTCGACTGGAATTTTATCTTTTGGTATTAGGTATTACTATGCCAAATATAAAAAAATACCCTTTTTGCAGTTTCTTTTTACGAATTTACTCCACTATATGTATATGAGGGTTGCCGCAAGCCTTGAAAATTAGGAAATCCGGGAAAAAGTCGGGAACTCGGTGGAGTGGGAAAAATCCGGGAAAAAGTCGGGAAATTTGCTAAGAATCCTTGAATTTTTCAAATATTTTTGACCTGCCGCATGAAAAGCCCCAAGTGTGAATTCCGGATAGGATGGATATTTTGTTTGTTTTTAACTCTGCAAAAATACTTGGCTACATTGGGCATTGATCTTACTATGTCTGAAAAGTCCCAGTATCCAAAAAAAAACATCAACAACAATTTGAATTGGTTATAAAGAAGGAACCTGTAAAAGTATAAGGTCACTTGCTGAAAGGTACAGGATTCTGTATTTACAGTCTTCTGCACTTTTCAATTTTGATGTTTTTCTTTCTCGGTTTATTCGACAGGTGGCTACGTCTCGGCGGATTACAAACTTTTTGTTTTAAATTCTAGAGGTGTGCATGGTGCCCATGTAGCTTCAACTGCCAGGTATAATCCTATGACTCCCTGATGATTCCTAGTAAGGATGAAACAGGTCTATAGGTGTCTGGATTCTCCATTAGACATTGTAGGCCTAATCGTAATGACGTGAGAAACAAAAACGCTTTGTCCGATATGCCACGAGTGTTACTTCAATCAGTTAATTTGCCAATAAATTTGTTTCGCCAATACTAATTCGATGTTGAATCGACGGAGAAGAATCTTCATCTTAAATACAACGGACTTTGTTGTTGAGCCATTGAAGAAAAACTACATCTCTCCGATACTAGAACATGCTTTATTGGCTCACTGAATAAGTTCAGTTGGTTTGCCAACATAGTTGTTTTGCCGATACTAATTCGATTCTGAATCATCGGAGAAGAATCTTCATCTTAAATACAACGGACTTTGTTGTTGAGCCATTGAAGAAAAATTTACATCTCTCCGATATTCGTTCACTTTGTTGAGTCATTGAAGAAAAAACTACGTCTCTCCGATATTGATTCACTAACTATCTTTAGCCAAAACAAAGTTATGATTGTTTTCCACAAACCAAAACTACACTTTTTTGCACTCGACGCGCGTTTCGCTAACAACGTTAGCACCATCAGGAGACGATAAACAATGAACTAAATTAATCTACGCTCTATCTCATATACAATCCTTGTGGGCGGAGATAAGACTAATAATTTGTGATTGATCACGATTTTTAATACTAATACTAATACTAAACGAGATGGGTCCTCTATCTTTATTTAAACTATTTCTGGATTTAATGATTTCCATACTTTCATATGCATTCAAAAGTCTTTTGTTTGGTACACTTTTTAGAAGTTTTAGGTTATCTAATGTGAATCTATGATTGTTTTCAAAAGCAAAAAAAGCAAAAAACAAATTTCCAACCCGTTTGGGACAGTTCCATTTTAAGTACGACAGAATCATTTTTTGAGAATTTTTGAGACATGGATTGGCAAATGTCAAAAAAAAATACCCGAGCGTTTTTCTTTTTTCATACGCTTTCCAACAAGCGGAGTCTTCTCATTTGAAAAAAAAAGTTATATTGTAATATACCCCTTTCTGAGGGTCCGTTTACAAAATTTTTATGCCGAAAATTTTGATTCCTAAAAATACTACGTGTTTTTGATTTTTCCTAAAAAAAGAATTTCCAACTCTCTAGGGGCAATGTTACATTTGAAGTCAGAAACAATAATTTTTTGATGATTTTGACACATGGATTGACAAATGTCAAAATAAATTACACGAGCATTTTTCTTTTTCCATAATCTTTCCAACAAGGTGCCACAAGCAGGGTCTTCTCATTTGAAAAAAAAAGTTGTACGTGAATAGACCCCTTTCTAAGGGTAGGTTCACAAACATTTTAAGCCGAAAATTTTTATTGCTACAAATATTAGTCAACGAGTTTTTGGATTTTCCTAAAAACAAATTTCTAATCCGCTAGGGGCAATGTTCCATTTAAAGTCTTTCACAATTATTTTTTGAAGGTTTTTAGCACACGGATTGACAAATGTTAAAAAAAGTATACGAGTGTTTTTCTTTTTTCATAGGCTTTCCGACAAGGTGCCACAAGCGGGACCTTCTCATTTGAAAAAAAAAATTGTATGTGAATAGACCCCTTTCTGGGGTTTCGTTCACAAAAATTTGAAGCTCAACACAACGATTTCTTGAAGATTTTGACACATATAATGAAAAATGTAAAAAAAAATTACACGAACGTTTTTCTTCTTCGATAAGCTTTCCAACAAAGTGCTACAAGCGGGGTCTTCTCATTTGAAAAAAAAAAGTTGTATGTGAATAGACACCTTTCTAAGGGTCCGTTCACAAAAAATTTTTGCCGAAAATTTTAGCTGCTAAAAATCTTAGTTGACATGTTTTGGACTTTTTGAAAAAACAATTTTTTTTACTGGCTACGGCCCTGTATATTAATTGCATAATTTGTAATACTTACAGCTGCTTTAATAGAGCGTAAAAAAATTAAATCTTTAACACCTATTTTTCTTGAAAACAAAGTACCCATGGAGGTTTAACTTTAACTTTAACTATTTTATATTGTTTTTTGTAGAACAATAACATTAAAAATAGATTTTTCGAGTTGAAAGGTTACAATGCGATTCTTTTATGAACAAATAATATAGATCTAGGTCAGAAAACAGTCGCATGTGGAGACGGCCGCGGCATAAGGCTCAAAATCAATAAAATGCAAATCTACCCATCTCTTTCCTATCCGTTTTTTATGAAAGCTTTAGTTAAAAGACGACATTAAAAAATTTCGTAACACTAAAGAAAAACTAAATGGCATAAAGTATCGACAGAAAAATGGATTTGTTGTCAAATTTTCTAAATTTTAAACCAAATATTACTTATCAATGAAAAATAAGATGATGATAGAAGTAGACTATAAATATAATAAATCGAGTCAAGATTAACTAAAAAAATTTCCTCGCTGAAACTGATTTGCATGAAGCATAAAATATTCAAAATATATCTAAAAATCCAGGATATAGCGTGTGGTGGTGTGGTATGTGATATCGGCATACCAAAATTAGCATGGGTAGGTATATTCATCAATTCTTGAAATAAAATGGCTCGCAAATTTCGAGGGATCCCTATAAAAAACCCGAAACCAAATTTAGCAGAAACATAATTTGTCAGAATTTAAAAGAAAAGAAAATATTTGAAATGTCTCGAAAAGGAAACGACGGGAAAATAAAATCGTTCCAAAATATATGCATAGAATTAAAGTTAAACGAAACATATTTTTACAGGAAAACAGAATGTTACAAAATATTTTTTACGAAAACAATTTGATAGAAACATAATAATGACGAACCACAAAATTCAACAACCCCAATCTGTCCGAAAATGATTTGATAGCCTCGAATCCAATTGCTACGTTGCCAGGCTTACGGTAGGGAAGAATCGACGTAAATTGTGGTATTGTAATAATTTACCCCCTCAACCAACCCCAAATTTTTTCATAATATTAAAATCGGGTCAAGGGAACACAAAGCATACCTTATACCCGTAGGTACATATTTTGTGCACGGGAAGTGTGTCAAAAATGAATCGCAAGATTTGATAGACAGTGAGCCAGAAACTGTGAAGTTAAATAAAATTGTTTAATAAAAAAAATCCCCATGTCATCTTCCAAATAGAGAAACTTGTCAACATCGCAATCCAGGACCTACGGCCTTCTAGAGATTTGTGTGGTTCTGCTCATTTAAGGATCGGGCATATTATTTTCTATTAATTTTTTCGTTTCTAGAAAATTATTTTCGATACTTTTGTATTTCTGATATTTTGAGGTTGGGGAAAATTATAATAGGTCAAATTATATTCGTGTCTTTTAGGGATCGAGTAAATTAAAATTCTATAAAATTATATTCGTATCCATTATAAACAAATAGACAGGCAAACAAAAAGAACAAAATTCTAAAAATTGGATTTTTGGTAAGATGAAGTAGGGTATTTTTTCTCATTCGGTACAAGAATGCATTGTTTTGAAAGCTAAACATTTTACAAACGTTAACCTATATACAGGAATATGCGTTTGCCTACGCAACATAGAGATTTTATGTATTGAAACAGTATTCGTACTGTACATTGATAAACAATAACCAGTCAGAATGGAAACCACTGATATTTTCAGCCCAAGTAGCAATTTGTCGACAGCATGACGTCACCAAACACGACGCGACGTCAGTTGCTTACGTCGGTACAGGTCGGTACAGCCTAGGAGCATGCCCTGATTCGCACCAATTTAGTTGATTATGTTTTAGACATCATGAAGTCATGTTCACTTATTTTGGTAGTGTATTTTTTTATCCCAAAAGTAAATATTTCTATTTGGACATACCTGCCACAATGAAATTACCACAAAAATAATTTTAAAATTATTCAAAATGAAATTCGTAAAATAATAAAAGATTTAATACCTACTCATTTTAATCATGTTACTTTTGCCCGTTTTTAACCAAACCAGTGCCTAAATCTATAAACGCATACCATTTTACTGTTAAATACACTTCTTGTAGCTACAAATATATCAAGTAAGCCTTCTTTCCTGTTTACTTCTAAAAACATAATTTTTCTTTTTTATAATTTTTTTGAATTTCTAAAAAATGCGTACAAATGTGTTTAACTGTAATCTGCATTAATAATTAGGTGTAAAAGATAATTTAAAAGGCAAACAAACATTAATAGTGAAGGTGCATGTGTAAGTCCGTGGGATTTTAAATGATGGAGTTTTGTGACTGTGTGGGATTAATAGCTCTTTAGTCACACAATCAAGTGTTACCGGGTGTTTTGTTCGCATCCGTGTAGGAGGGGTTGATATGACTTCATATTTCAAGATGGCGGCCAAAAATACCATGTAAAATTGAAAAAAACAAGCTTTTTGTAGTGTTTTTTTCCAATTTACCACTACCCAAAAACTTTAAGTGCCGGTGATGAAATTAACATCTTAGCCATAGATAAACACTTCATTTCAGATGTTTTTATGCTATACCCCGGTAAATATGACCTTTACGCTTGTCGTTTTTATTAAGTTTCGGAACTGTGAATTTCATGTTCCACTCACTTGTCTAGCCAACAAAGTCATTTAAATTACCGATAAGAGAGTTACCAGACGTTAGATATATATTACCATATACTGGACCAGGTGTTTTAGCCATTTTCCAAAGTGGCGGTCGAAAAATCATAAAAAAATTTAGTTATACCAGTAGGGCATGACTATATTTGTTTATTTACATTCATAATAAAATTCAAGGATAAGGATTTAACAGCTTTTTAGTCACACATTCATGTGGCACCGGGTGTTTTGTTCTCATCCGTGTAGAAGGGCTTTATATGGATAAAAACGAGAGGCATATAGGTTGTTTTTACCGGGGTATAGCATAGACATCTGGGGCCAGATCAAAAAAATAGTAGGGAGGTTTAAAATGAAGTGTTTATCTATGGCTAAGATGTTAATTTCATCACCGGTACTTAAAGTTTTAGTATAGTAGTAAATTGGAAGAAATGGTATGGCATGGTATTTTCAAGATTAATCAAGGTCGTGCATCAAGTTAACTTTTTTTTTCATAGTAAGCGGCAATAAGTAAACAAGAATTATTGGCCACCTTGCCATTTTTGCTTTTTTACGAAACTGGTCCGCATTAATAGTTGATGAATAGTCTTTAGTATGTTATTTTTGCGATACGTTAACTTTACTGGGGTATTTTTCAAGGTCATGAAGCTTCAAACTACATCAAACTCTAAGGATCGCATTTGGCGTACATGCCTAATAGTTTGAGTTATTACGTTTGAAGTTGGTCTGACAAAACGTCGAATTATTAAGATTTTTTGAAGAAAAAATGGCAAAAATCTTGTTTTTCGCGATTTTCAAGGTTATTTAAGGTTGGATTACCTTGAGAGTCATTTTTTTGAAATTCTCATCCTCGAATTATATAGAATCGGGTATAACCATGCCCCGGTTGCGAAAGTTGCATTTTTTATGATTTTTGGCCCCATCTTGAAAGATGACGTCATATCAACCCCTTCTACATGGATACGAACAAAACACTTGGTAACACTTGATGTGACTAAAGAGCTATCAATCCCACATAGTCACAAACCGCCTTGATTCAAAATCCCACGGGCTAGAAATTATCGACATATGCCCCTACACTATAAAACATTCCAAAGAAAGTTTTTTCAGACTTCTTTATATTTGGACAACATAGGGTCGTGAATGGTGGTGTCGAATCGGCGGTATTCGGAAGGCCCCGCCCTCTGTTAGGCTAGCATTCTAATAGCAGATTTTCCGCAAGGATTTCAAGTTATGGTGAAGGTGCCAATCGTTCTGTCACTGTTTCACTCACTGACAGACAAAGTCAAATTTCAAAATTCGCGGGGTTTATGGAAATCCAGCCATAATGTGACGCGCGCTTTACCTAACTCAACCAAACCCATCAGCCGTACCCGGTGAACCAATAGCAAGAAGAAGCACCGTGCTTCTCTTTGAGATACAAAAAACCCTTCTCTCCCATTTTTACCTCTTTAGGGGCAACATTTTAAAAAATGCTTATTAGTGAGCTACTACATTACGGAGGTCTTCCCAAAAGGGAGGGGAGGCGTGAGATCAAAATTTTGTAAAAGCAAAGAAAAAGTTGTATGCAAAAGTTCTAAAATTAATGTAACTCCTTTGAAAAACTAAAATTTATTTTTACTATTTTTATGAAAAACCGGCGATTTTTTAAATAAATTCTCGAAAAAGGGTGGGGGGGATTGCCTCCACCGCCCTTCCCCTGCGACGACCACTGTTACAAACCCAAACTATCCTCTAATTTTCTTATTTGTAAGTCCACCGGTATAAGTTGTTAATTCACGACCGTTCTTTTATATATGTAGATTTGCATTCACTCCTTGGTATGAGACCAACAACCATGCACTTTAATTTATTTAGTGGTTATTTATTTAATAATAGCCTGTATATTATTAATTTGAATCACTTACAGTTATCCCTGATATATCCTTTAGAACCAAGCACAACAAGATCAACAAATCAATAATTATTAAAAACCATCCTTGATTTTTTACAAACAAAAAAGTCAAATCATTCCGTCGACGAAATCAAAACTGAAGCAAACTTACCCACTTAAATTTATTGAATGGAGATCATTTACCTTTTGACCTCAAATTTAGAAACAATAGGGAATTCGATTTAAAATTAAACAGGACTCATATAAATTTTACAAAGTGTGCTGTTACATCATCGACAAAAGTGGTTCCAAAAATCACTAAAGACGCTATCTACAGTGGCGTTGCGACGAGGGAGGTTAATCCCCCCTCCCATTGCCCTAATTTTAAGTGTTAAAGGCTTATTTTGTACAGATTTTTTTAAATAGTTTTTACCTTGTAGCAGTGGCGTACGCAAAAATTTTTCCTAGAATTGAGTTTTGGGAAAAAATCAATCTTTATGAGTCAATATTTAATTGCCCTGGGAGAGGGGGGGGCTTGAGCCCCTAGACCCCCCTCTTCGTACGTCAGTTGCTCAAGCAAGTTAGTTTACACCCATACCTTCAGAGCCTATTTAAATTCGAGGGATTTTAGGTATTTTTAAGGAAGATAGCAAAAGACTAATATACATGTTACATGTGGGCTCGATATTTGAGAAATGGTCAAATCCGCATGTCAGTATCAACCCGTTTTTGAGCAACGAGCATACTTAATTGTAAAAAATGTATAGTTCGCTCAAGAAATTAAGTTGTTGATGTAAAGCAACTACACGCATTTTGATGACTCCATTATACCATGTAGGTACTTACTGATTCAGCCAAGGACTTTTAGTTAGTAACAATATTTCGCTTAAGAATATATTTTGGTATTTAAAGTAGCCCAGCAAACACATCTGTTACATTAACATAGTATTTACGTAAATTTAAAGTCAAAAAATATACATAAAAAGTTTTCACAAAATTTACGTAATATTTACATAACATAACTTATGTTTCTTTAATTACATTATATTTACGTCATAAGAAAAGAACTTTGTGCATGGCGTACACGGAAGTTACTTTTTACCTTGTTGTGGACATTAAAAGTATGTAAATATTACACTGCCCCTAAATCCAAGGAATGTGAAACTTGGTCCAGTAGTTTTATCGTGATGCTGGAATGAACAGAGAAATAGATTTATTATATAATAGACTGCTGTTCATATCAAATTTTCCAGACCAATATCAATATGGCGACTGACATTTATACAGAAAAACTAAATATAACTGCCAGTGTCATTCCCAAAAAATTAGTCCGTTTAAATTGGGAAGGAAGTGTGACTGAATTCCAAGTTTCGCTTGGAGTTTTCTTCGTCGGTTTTCTGATTTAGCTGGTTATAATTTTTTTTCTGTAACTACCTAGCACCAAAAAATCGAGTTTTTTACGAGCTAGATAGTCGCTAAACTTACTACTAAACCCTGCAGTCTATCTATCGAAGTTGATAAATTGGGGTCTGAAAAATAAGACAAACACCATACTTTTATTTATGAAATCTATTTAAAAATCTACAAATTAAAAATACATTTTTTCAGAAATGTAATCATAAAAACTATCAATAACATAACACGTACCTGCGTAAGTACCCAATATTAAAAACATATCTAATATCAAAAATTGCACTCCCTGTCATACTTCATACCCACCTTTAAAGGAATGTATAGAAAGACATTTCTGCGATGAAATACTTTTTACATCTTTTTCACTCGCCGCTGGCAAAAAAAACGTTAAAAAAATAACTTCTAACAGGCAATAAAAGCTATTAGGTCAAACGAAAAACATTAAAAGAATCATTTCAAACGGCATTGACGGCAGTATAAACCCAGCTTTACACCTGCCTTCAGTAATTTCAATTTATTTTAATAAGTGTAAGTAAGTGATTCAAACCAAAATGCTTTGATAAATTGTGTAGCTTTTGGTTTAACATTTCTTTTTAAATTCTATATCAAAATTACCTCTCGATCAGGTAGGACCCAACCCGACACAACCTAAAAATTTGAACAAGAATGTCCCAAAAAACTATAGAAATTCTATTAAAGGCTGCAGTAGGTACTAATAGAGCGCCAAGAATATTTAATCCCTAACAGAGGATTGATTTTTACCACGCTGACGCAACACCGGCAAAATTAGTGTTAAAAAATCCGACGAATTTTTTTTGTTTGGTTTATTTAGGCTTTTCCCAATTTTTTTTTATTTCTTGTAAACTGAACCACCGAACAAATTGTGGTTTTTTATAAGCATTATCGAACATCGCTGCCATAGAATTAAAAGTGCTTTACATTAAAAGCCTATGTTGATAGAACCTTGTAGTCCTAAGGCAGCGATGTATGTGTTATGTTAAGATTGTGTTTACAAGGAGAACTTGGAAGGCTTTAAAAATATAGGGTCTTCAAAGTCAATCCTCCTTAGGAGTGAATATTTCCGGTCACTTTTTCGTTAATCCAAAAGTGTTCATTTCCTTAATAAAATCTACGTGGTTTTCTACGAATGGGTACCATTCTTTTCCAGAATAGTTGATGGCAGGAAGCACACCGCCGTAGTCTTGCGGTAAGTCGGTGGGGGGAATGTGTTTATGAAGGGACGCCATTTTGGATCCGTGAAAGAAAATCTAAAAACAAATTATGAATGAGAAAATGTATTCCGACAGGCGCAGACGTCGCGCTGCATATAGCCAGACCTAGAGGCCCTCTATATATTTGACAGTTGTTGTTTTACCAGAAGTGGGCACCTCATATTGCCCTTTTTTTCTAGTTTTTTTCATATTTGCATGTAAAACGAATTTTATGAAATGGACTGATGTTTTGTTGTCTCTTCTTATAATCTCCCCAGACAGTTTTTGAAAGATTGATTTTTTTTGGTTAGTAACATATGTCAAGCTTTGACAAAAAAAAACAAAACAAACAGTGAATACACACGGTAGATATTAAAAATGTAAATAATAGGTAAAATATAAAGACTCCTATATGATCTATATTTTAGTTAGTTTTTTTCTTACAATAAAACATGGAAACATAATGTGTTATTTATTAACGAAGTACATGCTAAATGCGTATTTATTGTCAGGGGTTGCCAACTATCATTGTTACACACAATTTCAAACATTTCCCTAACAACTGTCAAAACAATAACTGTCAAAAATCGTATACAGGGCCTCGAGCGAGACCTAGAGGTCCTGTATACGATTTTTGGCAGTTATTGTTTTACCAGAGGTGAGCAACTGAATTTGACAGTTGTGTAAGGGAAAATGTTTACAAACAAATTGTTTGTTGGTAATGACAGTTGGTAACCCCTGACAATAAATAATTTTGTCACTGTCACATGTTTGATCAACACCGTTCTTAACTAAAAAGCCAGTTAACTCATTTTCGTTTTAATATCCTTTGGCCTATGATCGGTGCCATATTGACACCAAACTGATAGAAAATCCATGTTTTACTTGTCAATTTGGTTATAAAAATGGCAGCCACATTAGGCTAAAAAGCACTGAGGCGGTAGGAGTTAACAGGCTTTTTAGTTAAGAACGGTGTTGGTTTGATTAAGAAACGTCCGGTTTAAAAATAGATTTTTGCTGTATCAAAAACTGTAAAATCACGTGCCTCGACGAATTTGTACTGTTCCGTTGTCCAATGGAGAAAGAAACTCAGGACAAGTAGAAAGAAAACATGCATTTACCAAGGCGGAAAATTAATAAAAATAGCCGAATTTGCAAGGTAAGTGAGCTACAAGCAGTAGGTACAAACATACGCATTTAGCATGTACTTTTTTAATAAATAACACATTATGTTTCCGTGTTTTATTGTATGAAAAAGAGTAACAAAAATAAAGATCAATGAGTCTTTATGTTTTACCTATTATTTACCTTTTTAATATCTAACGTGTATATTCACTGTTTGTTTTTGTTTTTTTGTTAAAGCTTGACATATTTTACTAACCAAAAAAAAATCAATCTTTCAAAAACTGTCTGACAACAAAACATCAGTCCATTTCATAAAATCCGTTTTACATGCAAATATGAAAAAACTAGACAGAGAGAAAAATATGAGTTGCCGACCTCTAGTCAACACCTGCTTAACTAAAAAGCCAGTTAACTCTTTTTCGATTTAGTATCCTTTAGCCTACTATAGCGGTCATGTTGACACCAACTGACAGAAAATTCATGTTTTACCTCTCAATTTGGTTATAAAAATGGCGGCAATCTTTGGCTAAAGGGCACTGAAGAGATAAGAGTTAACTGGCTTTTTAGTTGAGAACGGTGTTGCTCTAGTATAGTCCAATTTTTTGATGAGCGGACTGACGTCATTTTTGCGTCTAAAAACGTATTTCTTTGTTGCCAACAGTTCGCATGTCAAATAATTTGTTGTTGTCAATTTGAAGTAACAGTTGAAACAATCATCGACATGACTTTTTTTACATATTTATTGTCGCTGGCTAAAGCAATGTATCAAATAGAGATCCAAAAAAATTACGTCAGTCCGCTCATCAAAAAATTGGACTATAAAACAATAACTGTCAAAAATCGTATATTCAAGGCCTCTACCCAGACCAAAATCCCGCGTTGTTTGACGACGAAACTTGTTTAAATTCACTGGGTGTGGTTGCTTATGTTATGCTTCATACACCAGACGCCAGGTACAGTCCTATGTTACCCTGATGATTCCTAACAAGGATGAAACAGGCCTGTAGGTTTCTGGACTATCCATTAGATCTTGGAGGCCTGGTCTTGAAGAAACAGCAAAATGTGCGTCCAATGCCACGAACCTTTCTTTTTATTTATTTTTCACAGACTAGAAATCTACTTCTCTTAAAATTATTTTTGTCTTTAATTTTTTTTTATTTTATTGTGTTTTTAAGTGGAGCTTAAGACGAAAGTTTTTATGGCTTGGAGTGACATTTACCCTTTTGAGTGGGTTAGTGATGGAGAAGGGTTTTATTCTAAAACAAATTAAGAAAGTCCACGAAAAATGAAAAGATGTCCATCCACACTTTTCTTTAACATTTTTGACGCGTTTTTGACCTTTGATTTTTGGGTTACACGGTCCTGCCAAAAAAACCTCATAAAAGATCATAGCAAATAACAGATAAAACACCATAAGTTTTTATAATCTATGCTCATATAAACAATGCAATGTATATATCTATGTAACTAACAAGATATGTTTGTTTGGGTGGAATCTTGCAACTTAATTTTGACATATAGTGTGATGAAATTGACAGCTCCCCTCTACTCGACGGGGGTGGAGAGGGGTACAGTTGAAGTACGCCCGATTTCGTTGAAATTAGGTGTGTCGGGGGACTTGGGGATGGAGATAACGAATTTCTAATCAGATTTTGAAAATTCAACATGGCGGATTCAAGATGGACGATTTTTGGTAATCTTTTGCTAAACAATTTTAACTTATACACATCCGATTGCTTTCAAATTTGGCATGCATTTATAGTTCCGGTGACAATATAATAATATGTCATTATTAGGCACCTCTCCCCCCTACGAGGGGTGTGGAGGGGGAAAACACCTAAGTTTGTTCGATTTTAACCAAAATTAGTATACGGGGATAAGGAATACGAATTTTTGATCAGATTTTGAGAATTCAATATGGCGGATTCAAGATGGACGATTTTCGGTTATGTTTTGCTAACCAATTTTAACTGACTTATCCACATTCGATTGTGTTCAAAAATGGTCTGCGTTTATAGTTCCGGTGAAAATACAATAAAATGGTATTTTCAGGTACCCACCTCTCTCTAATGAGGGAAGTGGAGGGGGAAAAAGATTTAGTTTGTTCGATTTCAATCAAAATTGGCATACAGGGGTTTTTAAGGAGGGGCATTATGAATTTTTATCAGATGGGATCATGAGTCAAAAAATATTTTTTGTAGAACTAAGTAAGTATATTAAGTATAGCTTTATTTAATTAGTTTTCAGGTGGTCGGAAAAACTGATAAAAATCAGGTGTGTTTTTTATGAGATTTAATGAGGTTTTTTTGGCAGGGTGGACACATAAAAATCTATAAAATGTTGTAAGTTTGTCTCTATTTGAAGACTTAGAAGAAAATTGTTTTTACCAACTACTAGAAAATTATAAATGTTCCATCAAGTTCAAGATTCAAGAAATCTGTCAAATTCTATGAGTTGGTATGATCATAAAATATCCCAAAATCTCATGAAAAAAAGTTTTTTTAGAAATTCTCTATGAGTTGGTTTGACTATAAAATCTGTCAGAAAACTATAAAAACATCGGTTTATATAATCCCATAATACATCATAAAAGAAAAATAATGTAATTATAAAAACCCATAAAAGTTAATGTGTCGGTTTGATTATAAAATCTCTTAGAAAATCGTGCTTTTATAAAACCATAAAATATGTTAAAAAAAAAGTCTGCACTTATCAAATTTTATAAAGATTTATAACCCTGACTGATTATAGGATCAGATGAAAAACACACATATGAAACCACATAAATTTTACCAAAATCAAAGACATAACTCATAAATTCTTACAAACTTTTATAATCCTAAAATTTTGCCTCACAAAAGCTCATAGACCTTATAAAAACTGATAAAAATCAGACGTGTTTTTTATGAGGTTTTATCCGTTTTTTTTTGGCAGCGTCAAACAGCGTGCCCTGAGGAAAATTTTTAGCAAAGATATAATTCTGCCTGGCGCCTATTTAGCCAATCTTGCTAGAACAGAAAAGTAACTTCAATAAAACAAGAATGTTTAGTAACACTAGCAAAAAATCAGATAGACTAGTAAAAAAAGTCTCACCCCGTTATTTTAGCAAAGACCTTTCGTGTGTTTCAACGAAAACAAAACAGGGGCTTTTTATGTATTTTGATACCACGATTTTTCATTTGAGTAGAACACATTTTGGCTATCTTCATATTTTACTTACTCTATTTAAGTGAGTAGAGTGATATTTTGAAGATCTCTTGAATGTCTTTACAATCGTTTAACAATTTTGAAAATCTATTAATTCGTTTTTGAGCTTTTAAATTTGCATGGAAAAATCGTTTTTTTTACGAAATATTTTTATTTATTTTTTGACGGACACGTCAACTGTGTTTTTGTTAATAGTACATTTTATTATTGCATTATTTCTTCTAAGATACATTCCTACGTAGACTGAAATTTAACCCGTACAATTTTAGCTTACTTAGTCAAAAAGTGTTGAATCAAAAATCGACGAGTCCTAAGATTTTTCCAAAAACGCCTCTGGTTCATTTTCGTTGGATTACACTGTATAAAAAACGTATAGAACATAATGATGAATGGTGTAACTTACCCTCTTCTTGAGTTTTTCCTTAATAAAAGGCTTGAATATACTCCAAACCATGTTAAATACAAAAGGCTCCTTGACCATGTGAACTTCTTTGAGCCTCAGTGGCATAGCGTCTTGAATAAAACTCAGTAATAGCAGAGCGTATGAAGGCCCAAGAGATTTTACCTTAAAAAAAGAAGTGAATTTAAACACAAAAGGTAAAACAAAATGTTGCGCAATAAAAACTACTTTACTCTTTCGGACTTCCATTGTCTATATTTTATTTATACACAATCAGCACAATCTCTGATCGTCTTTAAGTGCAAACGACTGCACCTGAAGACGATCAGAGATTGCACTGATCGAAACGTCGTGTATAAATAAAATATAGACAATGGAAGTCCGAAACACAGAGTTAATTTCAAACACATCATTATCTCCACGTTTTTGATGCATTTATATTTTTTAATAATTAAGGCAAAATTCTGTTCACTTTTGATGAACACTAATTAACTAATTTAGATATTTTTTAGATTCGAATTTCCCTTGAATTACTCGCATTTTAGTGAGTACATATTGAATGCATGCAAAATAACTTTATAAAAAAAAGAACAGAACCTTGAGAAAGACGTAACCTTTCGAAAGCGTCACAAAAAAATAGACAGGGACATTTTTCTCTTATTGTCTAAGAATACTAGATAAGAAAAAAAAATAATCATGCTTACTTGTTTCATTCCCATACCGTCGTAGTCCATAATAACTACAACACCGCGAATTTGAGTGGTGGGTTCCAAAAGGGCAGCCTCATGAATTAAATAAAACAGCCTAAATATTTGGTCAGTCGATACCTTGGAGGGGTCCCAGGTTGCTAAAATTAATAAGTAATATAAATTTAAATTGATAAACCTTCTACGCCTCATTCCAAATTCTCCGGACCTATTTCAATATGGTGGCTGATATTTAAACACAGAAGCTAAATGGAACTGTCCGTGACAAAAAACTGGTCCGCACCAATTGGGAATGGAGTGTACAGGGTGTCCCATTTTCTGTTTTTATTGAAGATAGAGACATGCGGTTTCCGCATTATTTTCTTACTTTTTTGAGCTTTAAAAAATGGTCTTCACAGATTTATTCTGTCCCTTGTACTTTTTGAACTACAAAGGAAAGTTGAAAAATGGTCGGAATTACAAATTGATGATATCTCCTTTAATTTAAGAGATAATTAAGTTCTGTAAAAACATTTCTGTGGCAACATTTTTAGAAAAACACAATGGTCTTTTCTAAATTTTAATCTGACATTTCGTTTCGTAGATTCCATCATCAGGACCAAAAAGTTAAACACGGACCAAAATGTTTTACTTCGTATTTTAGTTACTTTTTAAGTTGTGGTGGATTAGGGGGCTGGGCTGGGGTAAGGTAAAAAGGGACCGATTGGGCCTACTTGCCAGGTCTTGGGCCGCCCCCTAGTTACTACTACTACTACTACTTTTTAAGTTCGTTTGAAAATAAAATATAATTTTAAAGTTTCGATCTCGAAAAAAATCATCTTTAGTGCATTTTTTTCTCGTACGGCCCTGTCCCATTTTAATTAATTTCTTTTTGGGACCTTTTATATTTAACTACTATATAGTAGACCTGGATGAACATACCGGGTGAATCTACAAAAAATGGACAAATTGTTTTTTGCTACAACTTTACAAATTCTAATAAAAAAACTGTATTGATAAGACCTTTTGAAAAAATAAACATTCGCTTTGCCGCCATATTTAAATCCAAGGTGGTGAAAAATATCAAATGCCTGCCTTTTTTAAATCTCGTTTTGTTATGTGTTGCTATTTTTTTTCTCACTGAAGATGATTTTTTTTTGGAATCGAAACTTCAAAATAAAAAAAAATGATATTTTATTGTCAAACAAACTTAAGAGGAAACTAAAATATGAAGTAAAACATTTTGGTCCGTATTTAACTTTTTGATCTTGTTGATGGTATATACGAAACGAAATGTCGGATTAAAATTTCGAAAAGACCCTTGTGTTTTTCTTAAAAGGTTAAGTTAAGTTAAGTTAAGGGAGGTCTCATAAATTGGTAATTCCGACCATTTTTCAACTTTCCCCTGTAGCTCAAAAACTACAAGGGACAGAATAAATTTAATACCATTTTTTAAAGCTCAAAAAAGTAAGACAGTGTGTGGTCTGGACGCTAGCGCATTTCTTACAATTTTTCGGAAGCCAGCTGGCGGCTCGACTGATTGGGGCGCCGCTTCTGTATCTTGGACACGTGTAAGCCGACAGGCTGGTGAGCGCGAGTATTTTACCTGTCATTAAAAAAAAAGTGTTGGACGCAACCGGGATCCGAACCTGCGCGTCCCGGGGGAGAGACTGATACTCTACCACTATGGCCCGAGCCTACTATTTCAAATCTGTCTTTTAACTTCAACCATTGCGAACCATAGAAATATGATTTATTTCTATGTTGCGAACCCGCCGCGAGAAAGGTTGCGTAGAGCTTAATACGGTCAGGCGTTTTTCAGCAAGCAAAGAACCTAGTTGTTAGAAAGCGCATTTTGGTGGCGTTTAACAAACCTTCCGAAATACACGACGATTTTAGCAGCTGCATTGCAAGTGCCTATACGTCCCGTCCCACTTAATTCAACATTTTATTTTCTATTAAATTTAATTCGCACAAGGTGAAAAAGTAAACCCCTTAAGAAATGCATTTTTGCAAACGCTAAAAATGTGAATTTTGACCTCCCCCCTCTGTAACGCAGCTTCAGACAACAGAAAAATTCACGCGATTTAAGACGCTCTTTGCTCTTCGTAACATTACGTTCCCACCTACGACTTTTTCGTGAGTGCCCGCTCACGCGTCACATGACTGTCATAACATTTCATATTGACATGATGTGACGCATGAGTGAACATCTCACGAGAAAGTCGTAGGTGGGAACCGGGTGTAACGTTGAAGTTGGAACTCCTTCTCCCATAAAACTTTATATCATTTAAGGACCCTCTCGGTTAAGAAATAAGGAAGTAAGGCATTTTAAGTAAAACCGAGCTCAAAACGTACGTAGTTTACCTATATAAAACCAGTGGTTTTAAATTCCGAGATTAAAATCGGAATTTTGAGTTCAAAGTTAAAACCACCAATAATAATATCAAAATTCTCGAAATTCCTTATTCTCGAAATTTTGAGAAAAAATCAGAATATTGAAGTCATAATTCTGAATTTCATGTTAAATTTTCGAGTTAAATAGTTGGATATTCAAGTTCGGTCGCAACATCTTATAAAATTTGCGAGGTTTATTTACGCGGGTAAGATTATTAAACTACCTACATCCACAGTGGACAATCAGTACTCTTCTTCCTTTGTGATCCAGATCTTTCATTACATTTACAACATTTTGTTCGGTAAAGGCGACTTTTTCATGTTCTGGCAAAAGACCGTCTAAAATTTTTTTGTGCTTTTCTTTGAAGTCTGCTATTCTTTTCATCTAAAAAATAAATATAAATCAATTTTTTTATACTTTATCCCAGGCAACCAGTCACGTCACGTCACGTGCATTTGACGTGTTATTTGGGACTATCATTCAACGTGACGTAAGTGACGTCGAATTTACGTCGAAATTTGGGTTTCAGGAAACCAAAGACACAAGTCACACGAATTTGACGTGTTTTTTGGAATTAACATTTGACGCGACATAAATGACGTCGAATTTTAAGCTCTCAGGCAACCAGAGATATGCAAGTAACAATTTTCTTACATCTGACGCAATATTTTGTGCAAGTATTTTTCATTCTTTTGAAATAAATGGTCAAGAACTCGCTCACTGAGCATCGGCCACGGGAGTACTTATTGGAAGTATTCGAAGTATAACTGTTTGGCTCGAAGTTGACCAAAAGAACTTAAAAGTATCATTTTACGCCTTGATTTTCGATAAATAATATATTGTAAATCGCCTGTTTAGACCAAAATTTCCTTAATGTTACGTCAAATTCACGTAAATTAATTCACGTCAAATTCACGTAAATTAATTCACGGTCAAACCCACGTGATAAAGACGTCGAAGAGACGTCGTAAAAATCACGTGATTGGACGAATTCTCGACGTGATATAGACGTGTTTTGGTTGTCTAGGATACAGGGTATTATACCGGGTTATGCGTTTACATACGCAATATAGAGATGCTACTGTGTATTTTTTTTCCTGTACTTTAAACATTTCTTCCTAGATATACTGGAGAACAAAAAAAATGCAACACCAGAAAGGACAAATATTTTTAAAGTAATTTATTTATATATTAATACATTACGATGCTCTTAGTAATTGATTACATTTCCAAGATGATTCAAAAATTAATAATGAGTGGCTCCTCCATGGTTATTTATGCACTCGTTTATTTTATTGGGATCATATTGAGGAACAGTCATCCAAATCCTCCTTACGGTATGCCAGAGTTCATCTAAGTTTCCAGGGAGACGTAGTAATCGACTAAGATTGCGCCCTCTCATATCCCATACGTATTCGTTAGGCGTCAAGTCAGGCGATCTTGCTGGCCATTCCAAAGTCTCATGTTTGAAGTTCATTGTTTCACGAGCAATATGCGGTCTGGCATTTTCTAGCTTCAGCACTTCATCGATATATCGCCGAGCAGTCAGATTGCCGTTGATGAGGACTAGAGATGATCTGCTTCCTAAACATATAGCACCCCATACCATGATACTTTGCTGTCTTGCTGTATCACGTTCAAGAGCAAAGTCTACATTTCGTCTCTCACCTCGAAATCGCCTATCCCTCAGGCGTGCATCATAGCCGCCTAAACGAAACCTGGATTCGTCGCTAAAGCTTATGGTATTCGATTCGTCATTCCAGTTTTGCCGGGCTCTGCGCCACTCTAAGCGGCGAGGCTTATGTTGTGGGGTCAGAGGTAGCACCAAAAGCGGACGGTAAGCCCTCAGCCCCATACCAAGCAATCTTCGATTAACTGTCATCCTTGAAAACCCTCGTCGTGTAGCTACAACTAGAATATTTCTCACTTGGCGTGTACAGTGCCGTCGATTTCTGAGAGCAAGAAGGCTGAGATGCCGTAAATCACGACCTTGTAATAATCTAGGGCATCCAGAACCCGCACGACGTCTATAAGTCTCATCATTGGACCACCTTCTCCACACTCTTAACACTGTTAATAGATTGGCATTAACCCTTCTTGCAATTTCCCGTAAACCAAAACCAGCCTCTTTCATGCCCACGATCGGCGTCGTTTCTCGAAGTCGTTTAAATGATGAAATTGTTGGCGACCGCGAACTCTTGGCATTTTTATTTTTTAAGTAAACTGTAGGCAATTCAAAAAGACCAAAAATCACGAAAAAAATTATTTAAAAATTTCAGAAAAGGTCTTTTATCTGTTGGTTGGACCAAAAATCACGAAAAAAATTATTTAAAATTTTCAGAAAAGGTCTTTTATGTGTTGGTTGTTTTTGAAAATGAATAGAAAAAATCTGTGAAAAGAGGAAAGATAAGAAGACAAAAAATTTATCAAATAGTTCTTTTGAGATAAGGTATACACACAAATATTTTTCATTCAAATAATTATCCATATACATGGTGTTGCATTTTTTTTGTTCTCCAGTACACGTTACAGTGTGATTTTCTAGTAATTTATTCGAATCATTTGAAGCTGGTTCGATTAGGCGGCCGCAAAACGAAATTGCAAAATGGTCTGCTAAATAACTTTCTTTTGAGTGGTGTAATGGTTCATTTTTCGTTGAAATTTTCCTGATTATTTACCTCATACATTATAAAAGCAGTTCGATTTTCAACCTGATTATTCAGCGAAAATTTCCCGCTCAGGTGAAAATCTCCCTTTTCAAAATGATAATTGCCCTTTTCAAAGCTCAAAATCACACGTCTGTACCAACAGGTTTTTATTGTCGATTTGTCGTTTGTTGTTGTGTTGTTGGTTTTTTAATTTGGTAAATAATCAGTAGTCATATACCTACTGCATGTCAGATTTCGAATAAATTTTTGAAAATTTTTGTTTGAAGCCAATTTTTTAACAAAAGCTTGAGTGCATGCGATCTGAAAAAATCTCGAACCCGTATATAGAGTAAGGGAATTTTTCTGGCGTCATTCGCGAAAGTTTTTGTTAAAAAAAATTGGCTGAAACGAAATTTTAAAAAAATTTCGAGAAGGAAATCAGACTTGCCTACATTATATTCTGATAGAGAATATAACGAGTGAAACTGCATATTTCCTTTAGAGAACCAATTTTATTTAAAACATTAGAACATCTATTATAAAGATATAAGATGCGATTTTCGTGGAAATTTTTCACTTATGTCATGCGATTTCCAAAGATTTCCACTTATTGATCCAGAAAAAAATTTCCAGTTATTAATATGCACAAGGTATATTCTTTTCAAACTTTATTTCGGGATGTTGAAATAATCAGAAAATCAGTCTTAGATTTGCCATGCGGAAACCGCTCTCCGGCAAGCCCTCGAGCAGTTTGCCAAAAAATATTCCACATGATTTTCGATAATTTCCTCATGCCCTAATAAATTACTACAGGAAATTTCTTGACAGTAAAAAAATGACACTGCAATATCAGTGGTTTCCATTTTGACTGGTTTTATTGTTCATCAATTTATAATATGTTTATACGGGTCTCTTAAAGCGCTTTTATATAACCATCTAAAACACTAAATAGATTTTATTTTAAAGCGATTTATCGCTTTAAAACCGATTTTAGGGTCGGTATAAATACTTTAAAAACGCTTTAGCCCATTGCTTCCAACATAAAGAAATACTGAAACCTCGTTTTACCGAAAAATCTATTGTTAAATTAGTTCTATTATTTGTTTTTCTTTTTAAACTGTCATTTAATGACATTTTATAAAGGACGTATAAAACCCTCGAAGAAAGCGATTTAATTTAAAACCGTACTTACATAAAACCGCTTTTAGGTGCGTATAAACGTAGTAAATTTACAGTACGAATATTTTGCTATGCATAACCCGGTATGAAAATCATGAGCCAATAAGAAACACAAAAACATGCCGAAACGTCCTAAAAAAATTAAATATCAAAAATGTTTTCGAGAGTTTTTGGCATTACAGATGTTAAGAAAGTATGTGGTTTTATATGAAATAATTCGGTGCATATTTGTTTACGTTTTATTTATTTATTATTGTTTAACTAATGTTTAAACAATAATTATTATATTTACACACAATAATCTTCATAATTAAAAATAAAATACTTCATAGTTTAACATACCCAAAAAAATAATAATAGGTGGGTACTTAACCTTGCGCAATTATTAAAAGTAAAATAACTCACAATTTGTTAACGCCCCAAAAAGTATTTTATCAGCAAGGATGGAAGAAAGTGGATTAAAAATTGATCAAAAAATGTGCTATTTTTATTGTATTTTGTTATGTACCCTTTAGCTATTTTTCGATATTTTTCCACAAATCTCTAAGTTCATGACTTATTTATTTGTCATTTATTAGCTTTCTTTTAGACGAAAACACATTAAACTTTATTCTCAAATAATTATAATAAAATGAAATATCTGTAGCAAACATAATTATATATTAGTCGATAACAAACAACAATAATAGTTTATATTAAGTATACTTTAGATTTTAGATAGGACAGAATTGATCAAGCATTTAAGTTTTCGAGTTATACACATTCTTGGGTGTTTCTCTATTGTGATTTTGTTAGATATTTTTAACAAAAATTTAGTAAGCAAACAAAATTTAAATTTTGCCTGCGGTTTTTCTTCCAAAAGCTCTAAACCAGTGGCGCACCTAGGAATTGACTTCGGGGGGGGGGGGTGTGAATAAATAATAAAAAAAACTTAATTTGGGCTCAAATGTAGAGGGTAGCTGTTAACCAAATTTCAAATTCTTTATTTACTCAAAATTTGATGTCAAAATCATTTTTTGAGAAAATACAACTTAAAATGCAATTTTTGACTTAAAATTAAAATAAAATCGTGAATATTGATGGGGTTTTAGGAATTTGAATTCTTTATTTACCCTGAATTTTTTGGAAAAAATGCTAAAATGCGCCGGAGGCGAAAATTTTTGAGAAAATGATATTTAAAATGCCATTTTTGACACCAAATCGCAGGGAAAATTTTGCAATATAGGTTTTTTCAAAAGATTTTTGTTAAAAATTAGAGTACAGGCTTTTGCATTTTATTTCCTATATTTTTTATGCCTGCTGTTATTTGATTGTGCCATTTGTAACCATCCTTCTCAACCCCCCCCCCCCGCCGGTCATAATTTTTGTTTCTGTGAACCGATTTTGATATAACAAAGACATGTAATGCTATGTTATACTGTAACAAACAAACAGATAAATTCGAAAAATTGATTTTTTGGTATTTATATTGTTTGATAGCCAAGAACTTAAAAATATATATAATGTACAGAAATAGCCTATCTAAAGATTTATTCTATACATACCCTGCCAAGAAAACGGCATTAAATCTAATAAAAAGCTCAGTTATCAGTTTTTATAAGGTAAGGTAAAATTTTAGGTATATTAAAGTTTGTCATAATTTATGTATGTAATATATATAAAATTTCATAGTACAAACGTTTTATTTTCAAATATTTTAGTTTTTATTCCGCTAAGAGATTTTATTTAACAGACTCATTAAATTTATTTGAAATGATAGGTTGGATGGAGTAAAAAAAAACACCAGAAATTCCTTGTTTCCGATGCCAACGTTTCGACTTTTTATAGAGTCATCATCAGAACACGGAAAATTTAATTTATTTTGTCATAAAGTAAATATAACGATGGAATTAGTTTGAAGATGCTATTTTATATGTATTTGTTCTATCTATCTATATAAAATATATCTAAATAAAATAGCATCTTCAAACCAATCCCATCGTTACATTTACTTGATGACAAAAGAAAATTAATTTTCCGTGCCCTGATGATGACTCTATAAAAAGTCAAAACGTTGGCACTGGAAACAAGGAATTCCTGGTGTTTTTTTACTCCATCCAACCTATCCCTCATTAAATTTAATAGGTTTCTATGATTACACCCTTGTTTTTTTTATTTGTATTATATAGGAACATTTTTTATGAGACTTTTGGGAGATTTTATGATCAGCCAGACTAATAAAATTTTAAAGGTTGCTATGCATATTTTATTTTATTAATAGTTTGATAAAGGTTTGTAAAAAAAAACAAGTTTTAATAAGTCATCCTATAGATTCTATAGTCAGAAAAATACACAAAATTTTATACGGGTCTATCTTTAAAAAAATATATACTATGGATTTGAATATATTCACAATTTTTATGGATGTTTGAGGGGATTTTATAACCTAATAGGCTCATAATATTTTATACGTTTCTATAATAAATTTACTATTATTTTATAATCTTACTTAGATGGCTAAGGCCTTTGAAACAGACAAATCTCATAAAAATTCGTTTTTTTTCGACCACCTGAAAACTCATTAAAAAATTTATACTTACCTACTTTTATTACGTTAAGTTACGTTATATATACTGCCGTAAACACTTCCACAAAAAATATTTTTTACTCATGGAATCCTATAAAATCTAAACAAAGCCTCAGAAAATCTTATAGAAACTTATCAAAGTAGTAAGATATTACCGGCCCTTACCTATATGCCCTTTGAAACAAATATTAACTCATAAAATAATATTTTAACCACTGAACTTATAAAATCTTATAAAAAAACTATAATCACATCATCTGTCGTAAATACTTTCACAAAAAAAAAAATTGTGGCTTATGAAATCTTGTAGACTTTTAGAAACAGTGTCTCAAACAATTTCATAGAAACTTATCAAAGTAACGTATTTCCCAGAGCTTCTGGCGACAAATAAATATTTATGCGAGCACAATTTTCTATTAGACATCTAGAGCTTGTGCAAACTCTCTGTAATTATTGTGTAACTTGTATTGTATACCTATGCGGGATATGTGTACTTTCACTAGACAAAAATTATGAAATATCATAAATTTATGTGAGCATAGATCTCTCTTAATGTTTTATGTGTTATTTTTATAATCTTTTATAAGATTTTTTGGCAGGGTATATAAGATAAAACCTTCATCTTACCAGCTCATAAGCACTCTTGGCATACCATTTACAAGGCCTCAGGAACATTGTCAAAATTTGGTCATCGTCTTTGTAATAAATGCTGCTGTCCTCGGCCAATAGTTTTCTAAGTTCAGCCAGTCCAGTTGCGATGTTTTCCGGAGTTTCGCGAAGTTCAGTTTCCGCTATTTTTTCAGTTTCTGCGTCTGGAGGAGACAGGTCGAGGGTGAAGGGTGGTGGAGCCATCTACAAAAGAGTTATTTTGTAAAATCTCAGAACGCAACTAGTCAGTAAAAATATGTAATGTAGAAAAATTTGTTTAAAACTTGTTTCAACCATTATTGAAAAATATTCTTTTTAGCACGGCCAATAGTTGTAAAAGTGTTTCTTTCCCAAAATTAGCGCGGAATAGTGATTTACCTAACCTAGGTATTTACCTAACAAGTACGTAAAGTGAAACTTTTTTGATCACGGCGACAGTTGCACGAATGAAGCAAAGCAAAGTTCGATACGCCGCCATAGGCTAAAAAAGCGTTTTTGCACTTTAGGCACTAAAATAGTAGTTTTTAGAACTATAGTGGCTAAAATGGTGCTTTTTTCAAGCGTGGCTTTAAAAAACGACGACAGGGAGCGATTTACACGAGCAAAAAAGCACATTTTAACCGCGAGTTTTAAACATTATTTTTTTTAATGCCTCCATAAAAAAAAACATTAAAATAACTAGGGAAAAGGAATTAAAAAATGCATTTTAGTCCCTCATCAACGGGACTAAAATAAAGTTTAGTAGTAAAATTAAATTAAATTCATTAAAAAAGTTGCAATTTAGCGTACAGTCAACAGGAAAACTGTTAATTTTTGGAAACAACCCGAAATTCAAATTGCTATTGTAAACTATACCAAGACTAAGTTAAAACTAGATTTGCGGGACCGAAAACTCATGTGTACGTTCGCCATCTTGAAAATAGTGTCACTTCTAGGATCTCGGCTACTAATGGTCCAATTTTAATAGTTATTTACAAACCGAGAGAGGAAAGTGTCACTTTTCTCCCACGAAAAAAGCAAGGAGGGAAATGCACTTTACCCCGGAGGAATGTATCTGATTTTATCTACTACTTAATAATGACCACGCACTAACAACTATTTTTGATTAATTTCATTTTCATTAATTTCATTTTGAGGCGGTAAAATATGTAAAAATCCCTAGAAAAATTTAATTTTCTGATAAGGTAGTAGATAAAAAACTTTTTTAGAAAAAAAAAGCCACAAATATGTCGATTATAATTATCAAAGGTATGGCAATCTATACAACAGACAATTTTAAAACTTTATATATCAACATAACTTTATGTAAGGTATATGTTTAACATAGTTTTACATCAGCATGTTGTGGCGCGGCTATTTCAAGAGCATGGACGGAACATTTCGTAGGGATTAGCGTAAAAAAATCTTTTTTTTATACCTTCATCAAAAACATGATTTTAGTAACTGTCTATAGATAACTAAAGCATGGCTTTTTTGGTTACCGATGCAAAAAAACTTTTTGTATAAAGATGGTGTGTTGCGAGAAGTGCTTCGTTTGAGATTTTTAAAAGTATTTTCCTGTTTTTCTTGGATTTTTTGATAAAGGTATTAAAGAAAAATAGTGTTAACTCGTGGCTAAAAACTGTGCCTTTTTCACTCGCGTTTTTAAATACCTCGCTGCGCTCGTTTTTTAAACCAACGCTTGTAAAAAAAGCAGTATTTTAGCCACT
Source organism: Oxystoma pomonae (assembly GCA_963921995.1). NCBI lineage: Eukaryota > Metazoa > Arthropoda > Insecta > Coleoptera > Brentidae > Oxystoma > Oxystoma pomonae. The sequence goes on along the minus strand of OY998166.1, from coordinate 68,650,143 downwards.
AGTTGTGAAAACTACTATTTTTCTTTTTACTGGGATAAGTAAACCACTTTGTAAAATATTGTTTAGTTGCTCAAAGAAGCCAACGACAATAATTGTGTGGTCACGGACGGAACATCAAAAATCGGTTAATTTTTTTTAGATTATTAATTTTTCTACGAAATGTAAAGACGTAGAGTATTGCTTAATTCTACTGACATATATGTATACACAATTACAATTAATTAAACATAGTAAGTGTTGCCAGTATATAAAAATAAATGAGGGTCGCGGACGTAACACAAAAATATACATAAATAAATAATATGAAGAAGAACCTTTAAAAAATTTGACTACAGTGAAACCGAATTATAGAATATTTTACGACTTTTAAACCACGGGCGTAGCCAGAATTTTCTTCAGAGGGAAGCAGATTGATATAAGAGCAGTAATAAAAGTTGAAATATCCCTTGACATCCCAGAAAACAACTTGAGGGTATAATAATTATTTTTTTAAAGATAAAGCTCAGTGTAAACCCAGGGGGGAAGGGCAATCTCCTCGTTTTCTACATATACAGGGCGTACCATTCGTATCAACAGACGTTTACGAGTATTTGAAGTATGATTTTGAAAAAAATCTTAAAAACATCAATTTGTTATTCCTTTTGGCTGGAAGTTAAAACCCTTTCGAGTAGTAGGAAATAAAGTAGGTCAAGTGATACCTTACTTGGAATATCTTTTAAATGCTTCTACAAACGCGTTCAAATTTTAAGAATATATTGACTAACTTTTGAGATATATACATTCGAAATTTTGTCCTCCCTTGAGCTTATAGGAATGTATATCACAGAAGAAAAAAATAAATTATAAAATAAACTATTTGATTTCCATTTGATTTTGATTAATTTTGAATTCTTTTTGGAGAGGGAGCCCTAAACTTTGAGACACATAAAGCACCCTTACTAAAATAGTTGTTACTAAAATACCATACCCTATATGAGTTCGTAACACTATACTGCTCCCTCCTTGCATCTCGCTTATAATCCAAGTTTTTAAAGTATTAGTATAAACGTAAAAAAATTATATATTTTCTACTGACGTGCTGAAAACTCACTCGCACTGTTTTGCGTGCGGAAAAGTAAGTGCACATTTCCGCACTAGCGCGGAAAAGTTAACTTTATGGTACTTTTCCGCACACAATCAAAAATAAAAATTTTTCTTTTTTGTGTTAGGTAAACATTTTAGTCACGATAAATAAAGCGAGTAGAAAAAATATTGTACCTAACTCGCGCGTAAAGTTACTTTTCTGCTAACGCGTCGTTCGGCTGAAATCGCATGTGGAAAAGTGGCACTTTCCGCACTAGTTAGGTAAACTACTATTTTATATGGTTCAAAATAACATTTGTTGTTATCTTTTTCTGTATACCAATGCCGATTTCAGTTACAGTCGGAATAAAATAATAATAAAATAAGCAAAGTACAAGAAGTCAAAAGAATTTTTAACTTTGCGATATTTCAGCAAATTGTAACATCTACTAAGATAATAAATATAATTTGTTCCCCTTAAATCAAAACTCATTTCATAAGAACATCTTTTGATCAGTTTTATGTTACAACTAATATTGAAAAAATAGCCCAAACTTTTATTTTTGTCATAGCCAATTATTTACAAAACTGTCCCCGATGAGTTAGACATGATATTTTGCCGGTCATAAGTTGCCGTATCAATATCACCAAAACCAAATATTTGTTTTTAATTTTTAATAAGTTTTTAGAAGGTTAGTAATTGATTGTGATAAAACTTAAAGAAACTGCAACTTGAATTTTTGAGAAACACTAAATTTTCACACGGAATGGCCGCTCGGCATACTTCACCATATACTATTTGATTAAGTTCGAGTTCTCTCCCAAAATCAGTGAGGAGGGGGGGATCGCTGACGCAACCCACATTTTCATAAATAATTCACAAAAAATACGAAAAAGATTCAAATTTTTAGCTTAAGTTTCAAAAACTTTTGCCTGCGGCGCTACAAAGTCGGTGATTGTTACAATTTTAGTTTAATTTTTTTAAAATTTTCTGGTTATACAGCAAAAAGTTTGCCTGCGTCACTATAACACATTGATTGTTAGCGGCATTTACGCGTACAAAACGACACATTTTTTGTAAATTTTTACACAATTTTCGCCTGCGACGCGACGCATTTATGAATTATGACTAAATCCCATCACAGTTTTTTTAATATATCATGAAAACCGCAAAAAAGATCAAAACTTTTAAACAAAATTTTCCTGCGGCGCTATGATATCAATGATTGTCAAAACTTTAGTTTAATTCTGCAAAATTTTTGTCAACAGCATTGTAGCAATTTTAGAATAATCTTCTCAAAATATTCGCTAGTATAAACCCCCCCTTTGAAATCGGCGGTATCCGCGCATTTAAAAATGCACAGATTGGTTATTTTGAACTCGAACTGAAAACAACTTGTTTGATCCTTTTTGGTAAAAATTTTCATAAAATCATAAATCTAAAGTGCAAAAAATAGTATATCTCCCTAGGTATATAATGTATTATTTCGCACTTAACACGTTTTGAAAAAGAAAATTGGTTTCTTACTTCAGAATCAGCTGTGTTACACATTTTTGTGCACAAACGTTTGTAACTACTGTTTCGAAAAAATTAAACCCAAGCGATGAAGAAGTATTACTAATAGTACTAAATGATATGATTAATTACATTTTATACATTTTTCGTCATTTTTAATAATTAAGGCAACCAATAAGGTTCCGCAAGAATATGCAAATCAATAAAAAATAGACTTTAAACATTTGTCCTAAATTAAAAAAAAGTCATAATATTTGGGGGAAAACTACAGGGCGAACGCAAATTAGCTTATTTTAAGTTAGACACGTGTATATTTTAAAAATCCTCGCTAAATATCACAAACTTTAGTGTTTGAAAATCATCGCTAAGTAAGCTCACAAACTTTAGTGTTTTTATAATAAAAACGAAATATCACAAACAATTAAAGATAAATTCACGGCGTGTGTTAAGTAAACATAACCTAAAGATAATCTTGAAGAATTCTGTATCAAAGTTTTTTAACAAAGACAAAACAGAGAGGCGTTTGTGCACGTTAAACAAAATAATAATGGACTTTACATTTTTTAAAATTTACTTTTAAACACCTGAGAAAGCTGTACCTACTTATCTATATACAGGGTGTTCCAAATTCGATGCTTACCATGGGGATCTCCTAAACGATAGGAGATACGAAAAGGTTTAAATTAGGGCAAAGTTGCACAATTTGACGGTTTGCATAAAACCAAAAAAACAAGTTTACAAATTCTGGGTAGTTCCGCAGATAGGCGAAAAAAACCGAAATCTTTATTTTTAGTTTTTATTTTTCTGCGCCCTTATTCTTAAAGCAGTCATAAAACGCTTAAAACTTTCTACAGGCACTTTTTTAAGATCCACCTAATGAGATGTCCATTTTTGAGATTTGACATTTCAGTGTGACAGGAGAAATGTCAAGTTCATTTTTTTTTATGCACACTTGCTTTTTTCTCCTGCCGTTTCATAAAGGATGACAGATATTTTACAACCTTACAACCAACTCAAAACGTATTTTTAAAATATTAAGTAAAGTTATTTGGTTATAACAAAATATCTTGAGTAAGTTAAAAGCAAAAATTAAATTTGTGCTGATGATTGTCAATAAACCCAAAACATCAGTTGACTTTTCAAAATAAGTGTTTAAAAGGTTATCTGTCATCCTTTATATGAACCAAACGGCAGGAGAAAAGAAGGATGTGTCCATAAGAAAAAACGAACTTGACAGTGCTCCTGTCACACTGAAATTTCAAGTCTCAAAAACGGACCTTTCACTAGTCACAGCTTTAAGAATAAGGGTGAAAAAAATGAAAACTAAAAATGAAGATTTCGGTTTTTTCCGCCTATCTGCGAAACTATCCGGAATTTGTAAACTTTTTTTTCAGTTACCCTAATTTAAACCTTTTCGTATCTCCTACCGGTTAGGAGATCCCCATGGAGAGCATCGAATTTGAAACACCCTGTATACCGTAACGAAAATAATTGTGTATTAGATATACCTATTATTTAACCACCCTGTAAATGAAAATCTTTCATTTATAGAATAGCTATTAAATAATAAATAGTAATTTTAACTATGAACTTTGAAACAAGTAAACACTAAAAAAATACAAGATCATCTTGAGTTGATAAATGTTCTTAATATTCATAGTAAGAGAAGGACAAACCTAAAAAAAAATTTAAAAAAAACACAGTCACTTTTCGTTTTTTAACTTTGCTTGTTTCAATGTTGCATAAACCTCCCTCTGGAAAATAAAAAAAATATGTCTTGCCTTAAAAAAGTCACCAAGTAATATTATAACAACAAACTACCACTTCAGACACTAAGAAAAAATAAAATGACCCGAGCTTGTGAGAGAATATGCTTTTTACTGACTTATGTGCCTTATCTTATCCTATTGAAAACAAAACTCAAAGTTCACAATAAAACAAATTATATTTTTTAGATACCACTGTTGTATCAAATATCGGTGATACATAGATGTACAGGGTATTTTGTGTAATGATTCCTGATAAGTTTTCTTTTCATTGTGTCACGTACTTGTGAATCTTTTGTTATTAATTTTAAAATGGTTTATTGCCAATTTAAAGGTAAATTTTTTCTGCGTTATTATTTTATTTAAAAATTTTTCTATATTTTGACTTTCATAAGGCAAATAAATAATATATTCAAAGTACCTAATCAGATTGTTTTACTATTATTGAAAACCACAAGTAATTTATTTAAAAAAATACCAATAATTTATTACCCGAAAAATTTATTGTAGCACACTGAGACATTTTTAAAATTAACAAATCTAGAGGTTGTTTTCAAGATTTATTTATAAAAATTTCAACATTATGCAATTTTTAACAATTTGTACTTAAGTCAATTTGCCAAAGTTAGTTAAAAGGTATATAAAACACGCAAACAAAGTTATACTTTATTGTTATTTATTTTCACTAATGATCAAAATATTTAAGTGTGTAAGTCTTATTGAGAAGGTAATTGGATAAAAATTATAGGCTTTACGTAATCAAGAGAAAAAGAAAAAGTTGTTAAATTGGTTTCTTAATAGAAAAAAAAAATTTAAAAAAATATCAAAAGGTCATGGGCAAAAAGAACAAAAATTCATAATTAGATGGATATCCCACAAGGCCCACTTAGAGGGCCAAGCGAAAAGAGAAAAACCTTAACGATTAAACGATATTTCGCCGTAACCAGTGTGAGCTCAGCATCAACCACTTCGATTTCCAACTTTGAATCACTCACAGGCATTGTTGCTCCGTACTTGTACATTTCCGGCCACATAAAATGCGTACGCCGATATTATATAGTGTATTATGTGCCTCGCATCTCAGTAACCTTTTATGTATGTCAAATTGCCCAAATTTTGGCAAAATTAGGCGGTGGTTGGTCGGTTTGAAGAGTAGCGACCCATTATGGACGGAACAAGGCTACAATTGTAAAAATAAGAACAAAGTATCAAGAAGAAGGAACTGTTTGGCGAAGGCGAGGCACTGGCTTGACCCAAGTCAGTACGCCTCAGCAAGATCAGCAACTGACCGACTTTCTTGAAGACCACCCATTTGCGATGGCCACAGATAGGAACGAAGACCGGGCTGAAAGATTTTCTGTGAATGTGTGGAGTTGAATATAGGCGAGAGAATATGGGGCTCTTTTTAGAATCCATGGAAGATTTACGGCTGAGGTTTATGTTGATATGATGAGAAGTGTTATGCTTCCAGAAGAAACCATCCTTCATTCAGAAGGTTGTGTGTATCAACAGGATAACTGTCCTATCCATACCGTACGCATTTCTACACAGTGTTTTCAGAAAAACAACATCGAGGGTTGGGTCACGGCCGGCAAAAACTCCTGAAGCCAATCCCATGGAAAATGTGTGGGGCCTTATAGCAAAAAAGTTAACACGAATGAATATTGTTCCTAGACATTCCAACCACTTAATGAAGCTCATACTCAGAGGGTACGACGAAGTCATTATTTCAAATCCAAATTTATTTCAAAATTCAGCAGATTTCATGTCACAAAGATTAGCAAACATCGAGGCTGACCGGGCAATGACACGCTACCGAAGAAACGTTTTCTTCTTTTTTTTTAAATTTACGTATATAGTGTTTTTCTAATAATTTCTTTTTGATTTTGAACATTTTTGGTTGTCTGCAAAGACTCAAAGCTACCGATCCTGCAGAGGTGCGCTGACTATAATTAAGTTATGGCTTTCCTTTCGCCAAACAGTTACATCCTGATACTTTTTTTTTATTCGCACAATGGTGGTCTTAAGAATAAGTTTTTATAATAAAATATTGAATAATTTTAAAAAAAATTGATTTATTCATTAGTATGTTAGTTTTATAGTAAAGTGTGACCAGTCTCCTTATTTTTGTGTTTACAATGTCAAAAGATTTAACCTGTAATTCGAAAACGTCAAAGTCAGTTACAATAAGCATTTCAATTAACAAAACTTAAATTCAACAGAGCTGCAGCTAACTTCTGCTGTACGCATTTTATGTGGCCGGAAGTGTACCTAAGTCAACCGATATGGTTTTATTCTGGGGCCCGTATTCTTAACACTCAGGAAGTAGAAAGGAGTGGAATTCTCCTGGGGAGCGAAGAAGAGTAGTCGAAACCAAGAGATAAGCAGCGGCGAGTTAGAAAAGATAAAAATACAGATACAGATTTTTTTCTTGTCACTAATTTTACCATTAATTAATATGAATCAGATTTCATAAATATATTTACCATCGCCGTACGCAGGGGCTTAGGAACTTAAGCTTAGGGACCTAAGCTCCCCCCCTCCAGAGCCACTTAAAATCTAGTCCTAAAGGTTGAATATCAAAAACATTCCTCTGCAGTAAAGTGCAATTACTCCTTTGGATTGAAACAATTCAGACCGGGGCTTGTTAAATACCAAAATTTCTTCTAAAAATTTAAAATTAAAATAAAATCTTTCACATATTTTTTGAAAGAAACCTAAAGCTGCTTAAAATAGAAAGTTACCATAGGCAGTAAACGCAAGAGCTTTTGTAACAACACATGTGGCACGTGGCTTCCTTTTGGGTTTCAGACAAATTTTAAACCAACTAAAAGAAAACATAAGGGTGGATTGTGCATGAAGATAGAATCTTCATTTTTCTATAAAAACAAAGCTCACATGTGCGGTGGAACAATAACGAAACCGATCTTTAGGCTTCTTGGTACTCTGTTTTTTTTTTATTTTGAGTTTTTTCTTTGAAGAGAAAAGGGTAAAAGGAAATTTTGTTAACCGAGGCTCTAACGGGTTATCTTGTTTTTCGAACGGGCTACACCCGTCCAAAAAAGACAAGATATAGTTGTTTTTTTTGTTAAACTTAAAAAGGTGAAATTCCGTTAAACGACGCTCTAACGGGCTACTCCAAGTCCGAGATGCGTTGATCTTGTTTTATGAACGGACTACACCCAGTCCTAGAAAGACAAGATATAGTTGTTTTTTTTTCTTAAATGTCAAAAGGAGAAATTCCGTTAACCGACGCTCTAACGGGCTACCCCAAGTCCGAGATGCATTGATCTTGTTTTTCGAACGGGCTACACCAAGTCCGAGAAAAACAAGATAATTAAAAGGGAAGAGGATAAATAATTATATTTTCCGTAAGCACCACTAGAGAGCACTAAGAAGTTCAAATTATTTTCAGTTTTAAATCAAACTGCCCCGACTATTACATCGAAAACCATTTTTAGGTAATCAAATTTCAAGGGGGGAAGTCATAGGGGAATAAGAGTACTATACACATTTCCAGGGTAGTTCATATGATTATGCGTATCTCTGGATTATTGTTTTGTATAAATTATGCAGAGATAAAATATTTATACTCCGTATTTTCGGGTAACATTTATATTATATTATTCCTTAGGGATCATAAGAACTGTAGAGTGAGTGGACCGATGTTTTTTGATGGATTAGAGAGAGGGAGGAAATAGAGCATTGTCCACAGAGGGTGTAATGATGTGGCCAAAAACTAACCTCATTATGAGATAATGTGTAAGTTGGTGGAGGTCGTGCTTTGGTTATTGTATATTGTACGTATACGAATATAATAAAGCTTATCACTGATAAAGCTATGGTCGGCTATCGTGTAATGTAATGGGCGCGTGACCAGTTCGGATTACTAAACGGGTAGTTTTTATCCCATGATAACATATTCTTAATATGACTTTGACCTTTGCCACTTTTTATTGGTTCTTTTTTTTCATTTTTCTTTATTACTACACTTTCATTCTAAATGTAAACTTATTTTTTTTTTACTTTTTCTTTATTTTATATCACGTTACAGGTTACGTTCCATTTATTAATATATCATGTAGTATTTGTGGCAATAAAATCATTAATTATTAGTATTGTTAAGATTACCTAGGGTTTGTTATATTCGTCTATTTATAATATCCAAAGCCACTGGATCGTTCTAGGGTGGCCTAACGTGTCATTTGCCTAGGAGTCGGTTCAAATGAGCACTCACCTCTATTGGATCTCAAAGCAGACATAGACAAGTATAATTTAATTCAGGGAAATATGAAGAAATCTCTCTGTCGATAAATAAATATTGGTCTTCTCTAAGGACAGTACTCTTATTTATGTTGTAAAGATTTTTGGTATATTTTATGTATATATTTTGGGTAATATTGTTAAATGGATTTTCTTGATTTTTCCTTAATTTTTATTTATTAATTTAATTTTTTGTATTTTTTTTTAATAAAAGAAACATCGATTGTATTTTAATGGTGTGCTTTTATTTGACCTCTGGTAGGAGGTCAATTGTGTCAAACTCTTTAGAACCGTAAAAGAAAAGATGAAAAAAAAAACAAACACAACGTAGGAACTTGGGACACTTGTTAATGTCTGAAAGCAACACCTGACCAGTAGAGTTTTCATAATTTAACAAGGCCCGGTTAAGAAATGTCTTAGTAAATAACGATTTTTGATTACCTACCTGAGGAGGCAAGGTCAATGGTTGATAGATGAGCACAATCCAGTGGCGGTCCTAGCCATTTCAAAAGGGGGGGGGGCTGTTTCGATACGAAAAAAAAACTAGAATAAAAGCATAGCTTTTATGAGGAACATATAAATATATGCAAACAAAACTTAATAATACGAGCGTGGATTAAGTCTCAAATGTAAGGGGGGGGTACTCAGATTTTTAAGTCGTTTATTTCATAAATTTTTTATTTTAAAAAATGTTTAAATGTGCCGAAAATTTCTGAGAATATTATATTAAAAATGCAATTTTTGACTCGAATTAAACTAAAATCGTAAATATCAACAGTTTTATAGCGCCGCAGGCGAAATTTTTGAAGAAAATTGCACTAAAAATGCATTTTTTTTATTTAAAATTAAACTAAAATTATAAATATATCAATGGTTTCAAAGCGCAGTAGGCGAAAATTTTTAAGAAAATGACACTACAAATGCCATTTTGAACACAACATTAAACTAATACCGTAAATATCAAAGGTGTTATAGCGCCGCAATTTATGCCCTACTTTTGATTTTCTAAATGTTTTCATAAAAAATTTAAAGCGAGGGTAGGTTTGAAATCCGCACTTGAGTAACTACGTATAAAAAAAACCTAATAGCTAAATACTTTTTCTTTTGAGGTCTAAAAAGCTTTTTAAGATGAAACATTAATTACCTTTTATATTGCATATCTCCAACATAAGATGCCTATCTCAAAAAAAAAATCCATTTCCGGTTTTTTTGGCCAAACCGGTCCATGACTCGCTCAATGTCAATTTCAAAATGTCTGTTGATATGCAGCAACGCTAAGCCCGTCAGACGAATTTCCGTCATAGTGTTTTTACGTACTTACTTATGTTTTCAATCTTCTGAGGCATGAGAAGCTTCTTTCTGACGAAGTATTACTTACTGGATAACATCCAAGAATGTTCTATCAACGGAAAAATATCGCAACACTTGTTCATTACCTCGAAAACATTATCAGGTATGTTTTGATTTAAGCTTTTGCCTACTTCTGACCAATATTGTTTCCAAATCCTGACTTTCCGAATAAAATTTTAAGAATTTGTGTTTTGGGTTAATCAAACTGTTTATAGTATTTAAAAACGACTTTTAGTTAATTTTGCCTTGATTTTGGCTTCACGTTGAATAAAACTTGGTATGAATATGTTAAGGTGAAAAATACTTTTCTATTTCCGAAATGATTTTGTGTAAAACTTGTTAATACTGTTCTGTATTTCCCATGGTTTTGGTTTGAAGGTCAAACTGTCCCAAAATATTGTGGGGGGATTCTAGAATGTCTTTGAAGGAACTTTCTGCAATTTCTCGTTTTTTCTCCAAAGACTTCGAGGTTATTACCACCAGCGTTTTTGTTGTCTACTTTTTTCGGAAGCAAAGCAGAGGGCAATCGCCCCCCCCCCTGGGACAGCCACTGGCACAATCTGGCAATCTCAACGAATACTGTTGGGCCAAATTTATAGTCGTCTTTCAAGGCACCCTTGTTCCTTCCCTTCGGGGCAATTTGGTATTTATAGTGGTGAAAGACACCCTTAAAGGAATTCTTATATCAAGGTAGCTAAAGAGCTACCTTCGGCCTTCCTTGGCAAATAATGTGAGGTTAAATAAACAAAAATATTGTTGGGTTTGTTTTGATAATTGGTTTGTTGTTATTTTGTGGGTTGCTTTTTAAGATAACCAACTCAAATTTTCTTGACATGTTGCAAACTCAAACAAAAAAGTGGCGAGCGGGTGCTATGCCATAAGAATTGTTGCAATTGAACTCTGTTTTCAGACTGTTAAGTCAGCCTATTTTTCAATGGTAGAATCATACATAAGGTATGGAATGGTTTTTTGGGGAAACTGCTCAATTAAACTTGAAACGGTTTTTATTCTCCAAAAAAGAGCAGTTCGGTATCTATGTAAAAGTAGGATATCGCAATCATTGCAAACAACTTTTCATCACCCATAAGATACATACTATCTACTATATTTTCATTCTTGAAACGGTATGCCTTAAGGCGCATTTACACAGACAAACTTTCCTTTGATGTTGAAATGCCGACAAACATTTACACGAGCCTCTTGAGCAAAATGTTCAAAGAAATGTTCGAGCAAAATCGCGTACAAAAAAACACACGTAAATTTTGGAGAGAATGTTGAGCAAAATTTGTTTGAAGAAATGTTGGTAATAAAAATTTCTTACAAATTTAAATTTTATAGTTTTATGGGAATTCATTGAACTTCACTGAAAATAGAAAGACTAAGTTTTAAAACAAGGTATTTTTAATTAAGTGCTTTCCGACGGAAAAACGATTTGATGTCGAAATTCACGTTTTACCTCATAAGCAACTTCGATTGATCTGATTTTTATAGGGGATAAGCCAGTATACTTATAACTTTTTAATTTAAAATAAAAATTGGCACTTATTTATTGCTGTTGCTGGGTTAGGAGAAGGTAAAAACCGTAGACTAGTATTGAACATTGACACACAAAATTACAGCAGTGTTTGACAGCGCTGCGTTCCGACTGTCTAAACCTCCCTATCCCCCCCTGGGAACAACTAACTACTCTGCAGAACAGTTCTCTAAAAATATCCACCTGCATTTTAAAAAGTAATTACTTCGAAGACATTTCCGTTTTCTTTTTGTAATGAAAGAAAACCAAAAAAGTTAAAGAAAAGAATTAAATGTTATTACCTCCATCATTAACTATTTTAACATTGCATATGACAAAACTGATAGCCAATAATAATGTTTCGCTTGCCGTCGCCTTTTTTTCACAAAAGTTTAAAATAAAAGTTGGTGTTCCATTTTTTTAAAGAATTGAGATCACTGATCACTGATGTAAAATTATATTTATTCTCATCTTTAAAAATATGTTTCCAAAATAGATAGCAATAACTTGCTCAAAAATTTACCCGAACAAAATGTTCAAAGAAAAGCTCACAAAAATGTTCGCGCGAAAAATTTCAGTTCTTTTGCATGAGCTTTTATTTGAGCATGTTCGTCTGTGTAATTGCGCCTTTATGCATAAAAACACTATAATAATGACCTGCATGGTTTAAAATCTTATGAAACTAGAAACAACTTAAGGTTGCAACTTCCCAAACCTAAATCCTCTTTAACTCAAAATTCTATTATTTACAGTAAGTCAAAAAAAGTTTAATCACTTGCCAATTAATGTAAAGGAAATCCACAATCTAAAAAAATTGAGTGTTGATGAGGTAAAAAAAAATTTATGCAATAAAGCGTTTAGATGAGTTTTTTAGTGATGGGTTTTAAATTATTTGAAATCAAATGTAAATTGTAAATGTTTATTGATGAAATGGTACAGTATATTGTATGTTTGTTTTTTTTAGTTTTTAACTATTTTAAGAAAGTTTTTATTACTGTTTAAGGAATTGTGTTATTCTCTGTTTGTTAATTTATCTTTTTATTAAAATTTAAGTATATGCTTTGTCAAAGAAATTTTATTTTAGACAATAAACTATTTTTCTATCTATTGAAACAATTCAGACCGGGGCTTGTTAGAAAAATTTTTTTTGCTAAAAGTTTTAAACCATTTAAGGAAACAAATTTAAAAATACACAGTACAGGCAAGAAATTAGGCGCCAGCAGTCTGTGTGTATAAGTGGCTACATCCCTTAAAAATTCGATTATAGTTAAGGGTCGACGAAAAACAGGCAAATGAGTGCACATCTTGACAATCAAACAAAGAACGTAAGCGTGGCGTGGCGTGGGTTGCAACGTCTATATAAGGCCAAGCGCACATGCAACGGGATTGAGACTCATTTTGTCACGATGTAGCAAAGAAGGTTTGGGTCACTCTGGGGATTTTTCTTAAATTAGGGGGGAGGGAACGCTCCTATGCATTGGGATGCGGCTCTGGTATTTTTCTTTGTTTTTCCGACGCTCCAACGGTTCACCGGGATGCGTTGCTTTGTCTTGTGCACGGTTCACCGAACAGGACAAAGTCTCTTTTTCTTTTGATTTTTTTTTCTTTTTAATACGACGCTCCAACGGTCCACCGGGATGCTTTGCTCTGTCTTGTGCCCGGTTCACCGAAGAAGATAGAGCCCTTTTTTTCTCTTCTTTTTTTTGTTTTTTTTAATACGACGCTCCAACGGTTCACCGGGATGCGTTGCTCTGTCTTGTGCCCGGTTCACCGAACAAGACAGAGTTTCTTTTGTTTGTTTATGTTTTGCTACGGCACTCACTGCACAGTGTCGGCTGTCTCTAGCTAAATAGGGGGGGGGGGGTAACGGGGAGGGGGGAATTAGAAATTTAATACAAAATAAACAAACTAAATTTGTCACTAAAAGCTCACTAACATCTAATTCTTTACAAGTAACGTCAAACAAATAATTAAATTAAAATTGGTAGAAAATCATAAAATACATTACGTCTAAATCTGTACATAAGTACGAATAAATAAATTTTGAAGTTGATAGAAAATAAATTAAAATCACAAATAAAAAAATAATTACTAGTAAAAGGGGCACAATAGACTCAAATCAGTCTTTCTACAAAATCAGCATGATTCTTGACTGCTGGAGAGGGACGCTGTGCGTCAGAGTGGTCAGATTAGCGAATTTGGTGAAATACGGCTTCGCTGGTTTGGCTGCTTTGTCGTGCGCCGTTGTCTTTCCTTTAGGGAAGAATTATGGTGACGATGATATATATTTTTTTTTTGCAGTAATTTTTAATAAAACATAAAACAAAGATCAGAGAAATGAAGGTCCGACAACGGAAGCAAAATTTTGCAGGTAAATTATTAAAAGGGGAAAGGGGAAATTAGGGGGGCATTGAATTGACACGGCATCATTAGCTTTCCAGTATTGCACAGTGAGGGTTAAAGATTTTAATTAGTATTGCTTTTATTTTTTTACAATGATTTTTTTATTCTTGTTTTATTTTACTTCCTATAAAAATTTATTTTAATTAAGGGTTCTGTTACAATTTCGAATTATTAAATACTATTTCACAGATATTAAAAGTAGACTCCTCGGGTGAAAGATTTCAAGGAGATTTATTGTCTCTGTTAACAAATCTTTTGTTCGAGAAGGGTACCCTTCACAATGGGTATATTGATATTTACTATTCAAAATCAAGAAAGCTGGTAATGGGCTTTGACAAAAGAGGGTGTATTGGTATGACCATAAACCAACCACATTATGAATATTTTGTGTATGTTGGTGCGTGGCCGTGTTTTTGTTGGTGTATTTTTTAAACAAATAAATTTAGTAAAGCTTGCTAATGATAAAGCTGTGATAGGAGGTCAAGTTTTCCTAAGAGTCTTGAGCCTTGCGTTTGCTTAACTAGCAGTCTTTATCACATGGTAAATTATCTCTTATATAACTACGTAACCCTCTACGGACAGGTTACCTAGGGCGTACTTATTTTTGTTCGTTCTAGAAAATAGCCAACAAGGAATGTTTTTCTATAATAGTGGGTTAGTCAAGGTACTGGGCTATTATAGGCATTTCAACTAAACAGCTCATTACTCACCTCTCTTGTAACTCGAAGCAGACATAGACTGATGGAACAATCACAAAGGGGAGCTTGGGTAAATCTCTTGATTCTTGGATGGTAAATAAACAATATGCTCAAGGTATCAAGAATCCCGTATCTAATTAGGATTCACTTTTAATATTTTTATGATTTAATTATCACATTTTTATGTTTAATCGTGGTACTTTTGATATTGCATTGGTGCTATACATTTTTTACATTTACCCTTTTATATATTTTTTATTCATTATAACTGTAATATTAATTGAAATGGTGTGGTTTTATTTGACTTCCGGTAGGAAATCAACTGTGTCAAACTCTTTAGAACCTGGGTAAAAGAAAGACAGGGGGTAATACTACAAACACAACGTAGCGTCCTTAAGAGAAAAAAAAATTAAAATAAATATCTGAAGAAAAATAAGGTAGTTAATGTATGAAAGCATCTGTGTGCGTCATGCCTAGAAGTTTTCATAATTTAACAAAACCCACGAGGTTGTTGATGTATGAAAGTATCACCTGGCCAGTGAAATTTTCATAATTTAACAAGACCCGGGTATAAACAGTTTCACTGATGCCATGTGACCAGGATAAAGAGTCGTAAAATTGACACAGTTTGTTTATAAAAAACCTGATACTGCTAAAAATTTTGCAGATTACGAAGAAGAGTCAGAGACCAGGCCAGCACGAGCTCGTAAGAAGCAGAAGCAGCAGTACCAATGGTGGTTTAATAAGTACCATTGAACAAGTCAGCAGTTGCAAACAATTTTGGGCGCCTTAATGCAGCTAAACAAACAAAATAAACCAATAAACAAAAGAACGAACCACACTACAAAAGTTTTTCAACCACGACGACAGAACAGCAAACAAGCACGGGTAGCTATCTCAAGGAAAAAAATGTTACATATGATGAGATTTTTTTCCACTATAATAGCATAAAAGACTAGCAACAATCACAGAATAATAAACAAAAAAAACGCAACACCCACAACCGACCTTATGTTCTTGGAAAATATTTCGAAGGGTTAGAGAAATTCAGATCGAAGAAGAAAATAAGTTTCAAGCAAATTATCAAAGATATTTTAAGATTACCTAAAGAAAAACAATGGAAAACGCACAACAATTTGAGGAAATTGCAAGTTGACGTTAAAGAAAGACATTGGCACGTTTTTGGAGATTACCTAAACTACTCGCTAAACTAATAAAGCCCAACCAAAAGTATTGTAATCCGAGATAATGAGGGTAGAAAAAAGTCTAGATTAACTGTTACTGATTTTCTAAGAGAAGGAGATGAAACGACAAATAATAAAGAATCGAAAAAAAACCCACAGATGTACAACCAAATAAATAAGAGTATCTACTGTGAGATTGACAACAACCACATGCGGGGTTAAAAAAAAGACTAGCCACTAAATCAAAACAAAAGGAGGGTCGCCCGTCGGGTTGCCCATTGTAAATCATCGTAAAGTCAATTACAAATAAGCAAGTACCAACACTGCAGAAAAGATTGACAACCGCTATCAAACTTTTCGAAGCTACTGCGTTAATTATGGATATTTGCCACAACATCAATTTCTACCCAAAAGAAATACCAAATTGCACCTTTCTTGAGACTGGATTAATTATCACCTGTACATGAAAAAAAAAGAAAATCACTTGGCTAATCCAGGAGAAACAAGCCACTAACAACACTATAAATGATGAATTGATCCTGTCATTTATTATAGTGTTATAAACTTGATGAACCAAAAGGATGGGGTACTAGACACATCGACGGTACACGAATCATAATACCTTTTGGTGACAGAGGCTTGCAGGGGGTTGCGAATACAGTGGGGCGAAACCGGACTTAACCTTTTACAAGGTAGTGGATTGTCTGCACCAATGGAACTTAGATGACAATGAAGGAGCTGTTAACCTTTTACAAGGTAGTGGATTGTCTGCATCAATGGACTGGAGTGATGATACATGAACTGCCAAGGAATTGTGTATGAATTGTGTATATTGAAGTATCATTAGATTTAACAATACACTGAGAAATACTGGAAAATTATGGGTGTAACGAAGTAACAGTTTGGTTGGTACCGTTCCAATCTGTATTTTTTTTTTAAGAAGTTGGATCGGGGCTAACTGGAATTGTTTTCAGTATTATTTTAATTTCCTCATTTTTCTTTTGGCATTCAGAATTTAAAATAAGGGGGGAGTGAAACAATTCAGACCGGGGCTTGTTAGAAAAATTTTTTTTGCTAAAAGTTTTAAACCATTTAAGGAAACAAATTTAAAAATACACAGTACAGGCAAGAAATTAGGCGCCAGCAGTCTGTGTGTATAAGTGGCTACATCCCTTAAAAGTTCGATTATAGTTAAGGGTCGACGAAAAACAGGCAAATGAGTGCACATCTTGACAATCAAACAAAGAACGTAAGCGTGGCGTGGCGTGGGTTGCAACGTCTATATAAGGCCAAGCGCACATGCAACGGGATTCAGACTCATTTTGTCACGATGTAGCAAAGAAGGTTTGGGTCACTCTGGAGATTTTTCTTAAATTAGGGGGGAGGGAACGCTCCTATGCATTGGGATGCGGCTCTGGTATTTTTCTTTGTTTTTCCGACGCTCCAACGGTTCACCGGGATGCGTTGCTTTGTCTTGTGCACGGTTCACCGAACAGGACAAAGTCTCTTTTTCTTTTGATTTTTTTTTCTTTTTAATACGACGCTCCAACGGTCCACCGGGATGCGTTGCTCTGTCTTGTGCCCGGTCCACCGAACAAGATAGAGCCCTTTTTTTCTCTTCTTTTTTTTGTTTTTTTTAATACGACGCTCCAACGGTTCACCGGGATGCGTTGCTCTGTCTTGTGCCCGGTTCACCGAACAAGACAGAGTTTCTTTTGTTTGTTTATGTTTTGCTACGGCACTCACTGCACAGTGTAGGCTGTCTCTAGCTAAATAGGGGGGGGGGTAACGGGGAGGGGGGAATTAGAAATTTAATTCAAAATAAACAAACTAAATTTGTCACTAAAAGCTCACTAACATCTAATTCTTTACAAGTAACGTCAAACAAATAATTAAATTAAAATTGGTAGAAAATCATAAAATACATTACGTCTAAATCTGTACATAAGTACGAATAAATAAATTTTGAAGTTGATAGAAAATAAATTAAAATCACAAATAAAAAAATAATTACTAGTAAAAGGGGCACAATAGACTCAAATCAGTCTTTCTACAAAATCAGCATGATTCTTGACTGCTGGAGAGGGACGCTGTGCGTCAGAGTGGTCAGATTAGCGAATTTGGTGAAATACGGCTTCGCTGGTTTGGCTGCTTTGTCGTGCGCCGTTGTCTTTCCTTTAGGGAAGAATTATGGTGACGATGATATATATTTTTTTTTTGCAGTAATTTTTAATAAAACGCACGTTCCAATCTAAAGATCAGAGAAATGAAGGTCCGACAACGGAAGCAAAATTTTGCAGGTAAATTATTAAAAGGGGAAAGGCGAAATTAGGGGGGCATTGAATTGACACGGCATCATTAGCTTTCCAGTATTGCACAGTGAGGGTTAAAGATTTTAATTAGTATTGCTTTTATTTTTTTACAATGATTTTTTTTTTCTTGTTTTATTTTACTTCCTATAAAAATTTATTTTAATTAAGGGTTCTGTTACAATTTCGAATTATAAATACTATTTCACAGATATTAAAAGTAGACTCCTCGGGTGAAAGATTTCAAGGAGATTTATTGTCTCTGTTAACAAATCTTTTGTTCGAGAAGGGTACCCTTCACAATGGGTATATTGATATTTACTATTCAAAATCAAGAAAGCTGGTAATGGGCTTTGACAAAAGAGGGTGTATTGGTATGACCATAAACCAACCACATTATGAATATTTTGTGTATGTTGGTGCGTGGCCGTGTTTTTGTTGGTGTATTTTTTAAACAAATAAATTTAGTAAAGCTTGCTAATGATAAAGCTGTGATAGGAGGTCAAGTTTTCCTAAGTGTCTTGAGCCTTGCGTTTGCTTAACTAGCAGTCTTTATCACATGGTAAATTATCTCTTATATAACTACGTAACCCTCTACGGACAGGTTACCTAGGGCGTACTTATTTTTGTTCGTTCTAGAAAATAGCCAACAAGGAATGTTTTTCTATAATAGTGGGTTAGTCAAGGTACTGGGCTATTATATGCATTTCAACTAAACAGCTCATTACTCACCTCTCTTGTAACTCGAAGCATACATAGACTGATGGAACAATCACAAAGGGGAGCTTGGGTAAATCTCTTGATTCTTGGATGGTAAATAAACAATATGCTCAAGGTATCAAGAATCCCGTATCTAATTAGGATTCACTTTTAATATTTTTATGATTTAATTATCACATTTTTATGTTTAATCGTGGTACTTTTGATATTGCATTGGTGCTATACATTTTTTACATTTACCCTTTTATATATTTTTGATTCATTATAACTGTAATATTAATTGAAATGGTGTGGTTTTATTTGACTTCCGGTAGGAAATCAACTGTGTCAAACTCTTTATAACCTGGGTAAAAGAAAGACAGGGGGTAATACTACAAACACAACGTAGCGTCCTTAAGAGAAAAAAAAAATTAAAATAAATATCTGAAGAAAAATAAGGTAGTTAATGTATGAAAGCATCTGTGTGCGTCATGCCTAGAAGTTTTCATAATTTAACAAAACCCACGAGGTTGTTGATGTATGAAAGTATCACCTGGCCAGTGAAATTTTCATAATTTAACAAGACCCGGGTATAAACAGTTTCACTATCTATCCTAAAAATAATAGATGATTTTTTGGAATTTATTGATCGGGTGGAAGAAGTCCCTCATCATCATGGTTGTCTTCCAAAGCGATACAAGCAAAGTCCCTTTGAGTTCTTTAGAGAAGAGGAGTTTTTGGCCAGATATAGATTTTTAAAAAACACCACACTGCTCATTATACTACCCATGATAAAAGATAAATTTAATCACCCAAAAAACCAGGGTCTTCCAGTGTCCCCAACGTTGGCCTTGCTATGTATCCTATGGTATTATGGCACTGGAAGTATTCAAGTAGGTAGCTAGGTAATACATATAACTTTCTTTATAAAGTTAGATTCATAGTTCTTACATACATTTTTTTGTTCATACGTGGATGTAATGTATTCTTATATCTTTGAATCAGTTCAGCGAGGAAAACCTTTCATAAAGTAAGCGGTATGAGGTAAGACAGCAAGGAAAATAAACTATAGCGAACGCATGTTCCCGTTCATAGTATTCTGTAAGCCGCAAGAAGAGCAGCATGCATTTGCTATTGTTTATTTTCCTTCCGTCTTACCACATGCCTCATACCGCTGACTTTACGGAACTCTGAATACGCCTTTATAGTACCCTCCTTTTGAATTTTATTTTCAGTCATTTTTCTTGTCAAAAAAAATTAAAATATATTAAAAATAACAAAACTATAACCCCAAAAATAGTAATAAAGTTATCAGTAGTTTTTTTGCACCATCTCACCATCATTTTGCGACGTTGCCGGTGCAACCCTACCTTGAAATATTCCTCTCCGAAAGAAGGGATTATAAATAAGAAATAAAACGACGCCTTGAAGGACACCTTCGTCAAGGAGGCCTTGAGGCTTCCTTCGACGTCGGACTATAAATTTGGCCCGTACACCAGTGACAAAGGTTGACAAGATATTGAAAATGATAGGTCAAAAATACTATAATTAGCGGATTCATGTTGCCGGCTAGCAAAATGGTTAAGAAACGAGTTCAGTGATAAAGCACTGGCGAAAAGTGCTAGAGACACAAAATTTTTAAATTGGCACTAAAATTCACAGATGATGCAGTATTTTTAAAATTAAAATGTCATATGTGCATTTGATAAATATGGATGAAATTCCGCCATTCTTTATCCAATTTTGAATAGGTTTGCAAAACTTCGTGTCTCTAGTATACACCGTTTGGACTCCATTACTGAACTTGCTTTACAAGCACTGACCTTTTGTCTTGGAAAATAACCATGTCGACCCATTTTGCTGGCTTGAAAGAAGCTTTCTTTTCCACTCCCGGTGGTCTCTTTTCCTCCATGGGTGTAATACCAAGCTTAGATCGAGGGCGAAGGGATGTGGGGCCATCTTCATCTACAAAACGATTTTACTGGTCAGTAAAAATATGTTACTCGAGAAAAATGTGTTTAAAGATGGTTTCGAGTTGTAAAATCCAAACCTAGCGCGGGATGATTTTTTTTTACAACTTCCTTTGAAAATAATTGAGTTTTTCAGATGCTGCCCAGAGTGTGAAATAGTAGGTAGTTTTTACAGTAGGTGGCTAAAATTGTGTTTTATTTTAAGCGTGGTGCGAGAGCGGGCGCAGCGCTGAGAAAGCACGGATAGTTCACCATGCAATCAATTATTTTATGTTGAAAGAAAATGAAAATATCTCGGAAACTCTAGCTTTGAAAGACTTGAACCTTATAACAAAATTTTTGGGTAATATTTACGAAAACCAAAATCTGAAAACCGCATATCAATAGCTGCTTTACTTCTAAAGTTATGAGTTTTTTTAATATAATTTAACGTTTTGTCAAATAACTCGGAAACTAAAGCTCTCACGAATTTAGACTTTATTTGTGGTCCATATTCATCGAAATATAAATCTGAAAACCGTATGTCGCTACTTGCTTTTTTTCCAAAGTTACAATTTTTTTAAATATTTTATCCCCATTTTCCCCTCTTCAACCCGCCACCACCCTACCCAAAAGTTAATCAGTTCATGATCAGCCGATAGAGGATTTTTGTACCAAATTTCGTTAAAATTAATTTAGGCGTTCTTGAGTTATCGTGTATACAGAGCGACAGACAACTTTTTTTTTCGTCGATTAAGGTGTTTTGGTACCTTCAACCTTCAAAAAAGAAAGCGCAAAGTTGCACTTTTCCGAGGAGAGAGCGTTATTAGTCCACCACACCAATATGGTATGGGGGACTATCGAGGGGACTATTAAAATCGTGAAATTTTGACTTTTCTTAATTTTATCAAAAATGAGTTACTAAGGTTCTAAAACACCTTAATCGACGAAAAAAAAGTTGTCCGTCGGTCTGATGTCTGCCTGTATCATCGATTAGTTAGTACGTCGATGCCGATGGTCCCTGTATATATGATAACTCAAGAACGTCTTAATCGATTTTAACGAAATTTGGTACAAAAATCCTCTATCGGCTGTCCATGAACTAATTAACTTTTGGGTAGGGTGGTGGGGGGTTGAAGGGGAGAAAAAATTGAAGCTTTGGAACAAAAGCAAGTAGCGATATACGCGCGGTTTTCAGATTTAAGTTTCCATGACTATGAAATACAAATTTTGTTATAAAGTCTAAATTCGTGGGAGCTTTAGTTTCCGAGTTATTTGAAAAAACGTTAAAATATATTTTAAAAAAATTATAAGTTTAGATTTAGAATATTACCCAAACATTTTGTTAAAAGGTCCAAATCTTTCAAAGCTACAGTTTTCGAGATATTTTTATTTCCTTTCAACATAAAATAAAATTGATTGTATGGTGGACTATCCGTTCTTTCTAGCACCAATTTTTTACTTTGTCGCTCTTCGAAAAAGTGCAACTTTGCGCTTTCTTTTTGAAGCGCAAACATGGTATACTTTTCGCTCGACTGTAGAAAAAGGGTATTTTTACTCTGAAAGGTTTTTGTACAATACAAAAAAAATTGCGATTTGTGTATTTGTGCGTTATAAATAGCAATAAAATATTGTCTAATTAATTAGGAAATACGTAACACGTGAAATTAGGTATTTTTTTTAGTTTTCACCTTAATATAATAGAAGTTTAGCCGGAGGCACAATTAAAAATACAAGCTACTGTAGATACTAGCGACAGACTTTCAAAGCAGTTAAATCTATGCTGTAAGTTAAAATAAAATACTAAATACAAGTTACTAGTGACAGATAGATTAGGTTAGGTTTGTTATGAGTGGTGCAATTTACAGCTCCCTCCACTGAGACCTGAGAGATCGATCTATTGTGGCTCATTTCCCCCTACCCCACTCACCAGACCAGTCTGATGAGCACCCCCTAGGAAGGCAGTTTTCTTTTCCTAGAGGGATTTAGACCTAAACCTCTTTGTCGGGGCTAGGGATCTTTAACGTGCTCCACTATCAATATATGGATCACACGAGACCGTCCTCTCCAAGGGAAGGTATGGAATCGAATTAGCCTGCCTTCTAGCTAACTCGGCCTACTCCGCTTACGCATACTGCGTTTTACCTTAAGCTTACAAAATTCTGTAATTTTATAAGAAAAAGTCCAAGTAGACTACCTGCTTGAAAGTCGAGTCGCAGGCAGATCTAGTGACAGATACTAAATACCAAAAGTATTGGTATTTTGTATCTTGTAATTTGTTTCTCGCCAATGAAAATCGCGCAAGAAAGTGAGGTTGGAAATCACTGTAATCTGTATTTAGTTGCTTTTATTTTTAATTGTGTACCCCACTGGTTCCCAAAGTGTGCGCCGCGGCGCCCCAGGTCGCCACGAGAAGAAACCAGGGGCGCCGCCAGAGCCTCCTGATAAGGTAGAATTTAGTTACGCTTGGCAACGCCGGCGCCGCATCCGCTATTAATCGATCCTCGAACCCGAGAGAGCAGAACAAGTTTCTAGAATTTCCAGAAGCCCGTATTCGACCTGCGCGTCGCTCGACGAGAATTTTCGCGAGCGCTCTTTGACAGTATTTAAGTCGCCGTAGTCCGCTTTGCTAGGTTAGTTTACCGTAAGAGGAATTGTAAGCGGTTGAACTGTTATGATAAATAGAAGTAGTAATAGAGAGTTTTAGTAGTGATACAAAGTGTTGTGATTTACGAACTCAGGACACATAAACATTCCAATATCGGATCGGTTGCTTCGTTTTTTCGTAAAAAGTTAGTCACAAGATGGAAAGATTTTTATTAAATAAGGAAATTGATAGAACGAGACAGTGTGATCAAGCATCGACGAGTGATGGAGGAGTAAAAAGAAGGATACATCGCAAATACGATGATAGCTATTTAAACTTTGGTTTTACTTCAGTAGAAGTAAATCATGAGGAAAGACCGCAGTGTGTGCTCTGTTTAAAAATTCTAGCGTTCGAAAATATGCTCCCAAGTAAGCTAAAACGACATCTCGAAATCATTCATCCTACGATGGTTGGAAAGTCACGCGAATTGTTCACAAGAAAGTTGCAGAATGTACAAAAACAAAAGAACGTGTTTACTCAACAAACTTCAGTACCTAGCAACGCACTGCTGTCCTCTTTCAAAGTGGCATACAGGGTGGCGAAGTGCAAGAAACCTCACACCATCGCAGAAGAACTTATTTTACCGGCTGCTGTCGACATGGTTAACATTATGATAGGGGAATCGACGACTAATTTCAAATTGGCTCTTTCAAAGTGGCATACAGGGTGGCGAAGTGCAAGAAACCTCACACCATCGCAGAAGAACTTATTTTA
The DNA here is from genome assembly GCA_963921995.1 of Oxystoma pomonae. Lineage (NCBI taxonomy): Eukaryota > Metazoa > Arthropoda > Insecta > Coleoptera > Brentidae > Oxystoma > Oxystoma pomonae. The sequence continues at coordinate 68,626,070 of OY998166.1, read as the reverse complement.
CCGGCTGCTGTCGACATGGTTAACATTATGATAGGGCAATCGACGACTAATTTCAAAGTTATCTAACAACACTATTAGTCGAAGAATCCATCATGTAGCTGCATGAGGATCTTAATGATCAATTGATAGAGAAAATGAAAGGCAAGGAATTTGGTCTGCAACTTAATGAGACTACTGACAGTAATAAAGATGCACACCTTATTTGTTACGCACGCTTCCTGGATGATAATATTATTGTTGAAAACCTTTTTTGCAAAAGTATCGATGAAAGCGGAAAGGCTCAAGACTTGTTTCAAATTCTTGACAAGTTTGTAACAGAGAATAATTTAGATTGGAAGAAATGTATTGGAGTTTGTACTGATGGCGCTCGATCAATGTCTGGCAATTATTCGCAGTAAAGCACCGTATGCACAGAAAAAAATTTGCACCAAGAACATTTGCATTTTTGGTGTTAGTATGTATAAAATTTTATACAATTTTTACACCAATTGTTCTTGGTGCAAATATAAGAATAATTTGTGTGAAAATTTTACACAATTGTGCAAAATAAATCCACACATTTTTCCCAGTGTGCCATGTGGACCCATTGCATCATTCATAGGGAAGCACTTGCATCGAAGTCGTTGCTGCGCTGCTATATTACTCCAGTGCACGATGGCTTTCACGTGGAAACGTCTTATCCCGTACATTCGAGCTACATCAAGAAATTCACATTTTCCTGGAAGAGGAAGGTTATGCAAGCTCCAGATACCTTAAGGATCCCGACTTTTTGCTAAAACAGGCATATTTGTGCGATATATTTGACAAACTGAATGCCTTAAATCTGTATCTCCAAGGCATTAACATGCTTATCTTGAAACTATCAGAGAAAATTGCAGCATTTTTTCTATGCACAATCTCCACCAGAATTCACTTCACTAGAAGAAGAGAGTCTTATTGAACTCTCTTGCGACAACAGCCTAAAATCAAAATTCGCTTCTTCTGATTTGGTGGAGTTTTGGGTATCCGTCAAAAATGAATATCCGGCTCTAAGTTTAAAAGCTTTGAGGATTCTAATCCCCTTTGCAACATCCTATTTATGCGAAGCTGGATTTTCAGCTGTAGCTGTGATAAAGAGCAAATATCGTTCAAAGATCAACGTGGAGCAAGAAATGAGAGTGGCAGTGTCAAGTCTTATTCCCCGCTTTGAAAAAATGTGTGCAGATCACCAAGCTCACCCATCACACTGATTCATGTGTTTTGTAACTAGTGCCAATATATTTACAATGGTGTTAAATAAAGTGTTGTACAACGCTTGCGCTTTGCTACTATACAGTAGGCAAGTTGCAAAGCACATATTTTATACATTATACATATGCAACACTTTGTTGGACACAACTATATATGCATATTGTGAGTAGGGGCGCCCTGACAAAATACTAAACCTGTAAGTTCGCCGCAAACTGAAAAAGTTTGGGAACCACTGATTTAGGGTGTCAAGCGTAGTTAAATAAATAATCTTTTTAGGGTAAGAGAAATCTTCTGATTTTGAATGTAACTTAGGTGGTGTGATTTAAAGGGATCCCCATTAAACAAAAACTTATAGTCTGGACAAAAAGTACTTAAAAGTATGCTATTTCAATCTCTAAACTTTGAAGCACTTTCAAATTTTTTAAAGATATTTTCTATTGTAGTTTCCGTAATATTTTGCAAGGAAACAATTCAAAACTAACACAACAACAACTAATTTTTAAAAATTTGCCTTAGGTAGGTAGTGGATTTTTATTAAGTGATAAATGAATGGAACGCTTAAAAACTTTGACAGCTGCTGTGGTAGGTTTAACAAACAGTACCACTACCAAGCATCGATTTTACCAGAGTTTTTGGAAGACATTAAAAACTGTCGCTTGTAAAAAAATTTAGAGATAAGAAAAAATAAAAAAAATTTGGCTTAATTTTACAAACTAAGTGTTTTATATGTGGGAACTTGGTAATATATATATTTTTTTTAAATACTAGCGATCTTTATATATATTAAGGTGACCAATCGTGCCGGTTTGGCCGGGACACTCCCGATTTTTAACCATTTGTCCCGAGGAAAAAATCCGTCCCGGATAGTCCCGATTTTTCAGCAAAAGTTCCGGTTCGCCCCGGTTTTGATACCACTGTATTTTGTAACTTTAAAATCACTGCAATTAAAAAAGCGGATATTCTCAGCCATCTATAAATTTGAATTGAAACCTTACTTAAATTATTTTTCTTTAATCTTATGGATACATAAAGTCGGCATAGCCTGACTCGGCATCTAACTGACATTTTTGTCATGTAAAGATGTCATCTAAACATGCTCATATTGTGCCATTCTTAAAATTGACAAATTAAAGTCAATGCCGTCCTTTATTAGGGACTTATCGGTACATAAAGTCAGCACAGCCTGAGTCGGCACTATTTCTGACTGTTCCGCACGAAGGTTGAAAGGTTTCTGACACTTTTGTCATGTAAACATGTCATCTAAACATGCTCATGTTGTGTCATTCTTAAAGTTGACAAATTAAAGTTATTGCCGTCCCTTATTAAAGGCAGGCACAAACATTATGAAAGTCGACATTATTTTGATAGCAAAGATGACATATTTAGACAACAACAATGTCAGAATCCCTTTAAACTTCGTGCAGAATTGTCAAAAATAGTGCCGTCTATATTAAAGATAGGCTATGCCAACTTTATGTAACGATAATTCCCTATTAAGTATTTTGGAAAATACATCTTAATATTATTAGGGGTGAATATAAGAAAAGATACATGATATACAATACATTGAATGGTCGGAGTGTCCCGGTTTTGCCCCTTTAGGAGTTGGTCACCTTATATATATATATATATATATATATATAAATATATATATAAATATATAAATCTAGCAGGCCCAAACTCAAATAAAGGTTAAAAATATTCGTTAAATATATTCGATCAAAATAGATTTTTTTTAATTTTATGGGCTCTCTTGCTTTATATAAACCTATTAAGCCCATAACACTTTTTTTTAAACTCACTAAAAAATTAAAAAATTTTAAGTTTTTTGCTCTTTCCATGGATCATATAAAAAACACATAATTTTGAGATATTTAATGGATATTGTACACCTTTATTTAAGGTTGGGCCTGCTAGGTCTATGTAAAGCTAGCGAGCCCATAACATTTTTTTTAATCACTAAAAAAGTAATTTTTTTTAAATTTCCATGGAGTACATAATTTTGAGATATTTAAGGGATATTGTCAACCTTTATTTAAGGTTGGTCCTGCTAGGTTTATATAAAGCTAGCGAGCCCATAACATTTCTTATTTAATCACTAGACAAGTAAAAAATCTTTAGTTTTTTTCTCTGACATGAAAAGCACATAATTCCGAGATATTTAACAGATATTTTTGAACTTTATTTAAGGCTGGGCTTGCTAGGTTTATATAAAGCTAGCGAGACCACAATATTTTTTTTAAATAACAAAAAAAGTTAAACATCATTTTTTATATTTTCATGGAGCACATAAAAAGCACACAATTCTGAGATATTTAGCCAAAGACGTTCAACTATATACCCTTATGTATTCAACGGATATTTTTAACCTTTATTTAAGGTTGGGCTTGCTAGGTTTATATAAAAAAAAATTAATTTTCTCAAAAAGCACAAAAAGTTTTAAAAGGGAACGAAATTAGCACATAATTCTGTACTAATTAAAATTTGGATTTGTGAGGTGGTTTATGGAGGTATTCCTGTGCTAATTTACCAGGTGTGATGGAACATTTGTTTTCACTAAACTTAAAATATTCAGGTTTTTGTGCAAATTTTATGAATTTTATGGCAATTTCGAAATTTTATGAATTCGTAAGATTTTATGACATGTGGCCACCCTGAATTAATCTTGAAGAGATTACTGGGGGGAGAAATGTTACTATTTGGTTTCACATTGAACATTGGTGTTTTATAGTATTTTATATAGAAAAAATAGGAAAATATCGGAATAGGACACATCACTTACCTAGAACTTTTGAGAAAAATCAATATATTGACATTGATTAAAGATTTGTTTTTACTATATTCTAATGATATTGATGAGACTTTTGGATTGCCTATTTTATATTTTTCGGAACGGTCAAAATGATGATGACGGAAAGATCCAAGATGGTGGACAATTTTAAAAAGTTGCAATTTTTAATCCTCCATAAAACTTTTTTCTGTGCGCCACTGGCTCAAAAATATTTATATTTGAAAGCTTCGTCCAATACGAATATAAATATGTTTCACCTATAAAAATCGGTGTTAAATAAGTCCTAATTTTACTAAAAAAATCAACTTTAATTCAAAATGTCAAATTTGACATTAAAATCGTTTTGGTATCTGGTAAATTATAGCCAAAGTAAAGACATCATTCATCAAAAATATTGTTAATTCTTTGCCGACTTTCGCAATTAATACATTTTTATTCTTCAGGGACTGGTCACTTTAGTCCCTCGTTTTAGGGACTAAAGTAAAAAGTGGCATGAACAAGTGTTTTTTTTTATTAAAACTAATTTAATACTAAATATTACCTACTTGGTGCAAATATATATATATATATATATATAACTATTGAAAAACCCTTTATTATTGGAACGCTTAAAATCTTGACAACTTTGACAGCCGCTGTGGTAGTGTTTAACAACCCCTATCACTACCACTCATCGATTTTAACAGAGTTTTTGAAAAACATTAAAAACTGTTGCTTGTAAAAAAATTTAGAGATGAGAAAAATATAAAAAATTTGACTTAATTTTACAAAATAAGTGTTTTATATGTTGGAACCTGGTTATATTTCAATCAAGTCAATATTAGAGCGTTAATAGACCATCAAAATTGGTGATACCGTAGGCAAAATCGGATATTTCAAAAATAACCGAACCGAAATATGTTACTTACGTAGGCTTAACGGAACCCGCTCGGTTATTTTTTGCAACCAACCAGATTTATTTCTGTGCAAAAGCTCCAGCTGGTAGGTGATAATTCGTTTTTTGTTTAGTTAGATTTTTAATTTTTTTTTGTGAAAGCGAATTTGCAAAAAAACTAATTTTAGTTATCTTTTCTATTCTATTTACATTGGCAGTTTACATTTGTGGCTTAAAAACTTTTTAGCATCTAAATTACGGTAAGCAAATAAGGTGACGATAAATTAGTGGTCTATTAACTCTCTTTTGTCTTCCATATTGCACGACGCACGCACACTGCACACACCGATAACCACTTAAACCTACAAATAACCTAATCCAATTAATAGACACTTAAAGTTAAATTTCGAGGCTATCGACATTCGTATCCGTACGAACAGGTGTACTTTTAAGCTAATGGCGAATGCGGGTCAGCTCCAGCTGATTAAATGCTTCAAAACATCATTTCGTATGCAGGGACGGTCGTAATGGTACGACTCCCTTATCGTACCTAACAAGGTTTTCATTCATTTAATCAGCTGGAGCTGTCACGCATTCGCCATGATTTTAAAAGTGCATCTGCTTGATTGGTCGACTCGATAGAGATAAGGATACTGTTACTGATAAAACTGAAAATTAACTTTAAGTCTCTAATGATAGCTTCCAAACGAGCGTTTGTATTACGAAGTTAACACGTTTGGTGAAAAGGGCGGTAATACTTAGTCTCTAATATTGTCATCAATTTCTTAACTTCTCTTTTCCTAAAATTAAGAAAATAAGATTGTAATTTCTTAAATTAATTAATTAATTTCTCGTTAACGGTGGAAAATAGAACCCAGTTTTATAGGAAGTTTTTTGCTTATTTTGACCTAAACTAGGACCCCTTGAAGTTTGGTGCATCATTTAATGTAATTTAAAATATTTAAAATACCCCCATAACTAGTTATGCACGTGTTATGTTTCGGTAGGAAATTTCCCGAATTTTTGAAGTCGAAGAAAGTTTTATTAGATGAAAAGTAACAAGTATTTCCTCATATAAATAAAATTATTTCCTGTAAATTGAGTGAAATTACCTATAAAATTTCCAGTTAAATTTATACAAGGGAAATTTCCAGAGAAAATGGATTTAAGAAAACCTTGGCGTTACTGCCAAAACCTTAGTGAACATTTTTGTATATATTTAAAATACACCCATAACTAGTTATGCACGTGTTATGTTTCGGTAGGAAATTTCCCGAATTTTTGAAGTCTAAGAAAGTTTTATTAGATGAAAAGTAACAAGTATTTCCTCAAAATTACCTATAAAATTTCCACTTAAATTTATACAAGGGAAATTTCCAGGGAAAATGGATTTAAGAAAACCTTGGCGTTACTCGCAACAACTTAGTGAACATTTTTGGAATAGATGGTTTAAATAATATTTACCAACTCTAATAAACATATCGAAATGATTACAAAAAAATCGCAAACATTCAAATACCTAGGAGAAATGGTAGTGGTAATGCACAACCAGTAACTGAGAAATAACTGGCCACGTGGAAAAATTAAAGCAACATATCCAGGGAAGGATGGAAAAGTTCGAGTATTAAAACAAGTGCAAGAGAATATAGACGTCAAGACAAAAAATCTGTCCTATAAACAAGCTAGAAACGGTTGAAGATAAGTAATCTTGAAGAGATTATTGGGGGGAGAAATGTTACTAATTGGTTTCACATTAAACATTGTTGTTTTATAGTATTTTATATAGAAAAAATAGGAAAATATCGGAATATGACACTTTAGAACTTTTGAAGAGACTTTTGGACTGCCTATAATTTTTGAAACGAAGGTTCCGTTTTAAAAATACGTGTCTGAAAAGAATATACTTTATATTTTTTGGAACCTCCCCCCCATAAAACATTTTTCTGTGCGCCACTAGCTCAAAAATATTTATATTTGAAAGCTTCGTCCAATTCGAACATAAATATGTTTCACCTATAAAAATCGGTGATGAAATAAAAATCTTAAAAATAATTAAATTAAGTCCTAATTGTACTAAAAAAAATTAACTTTAATTCAAAATGTCAAATTTGGCGTTGAATCCCTAATGCATAATGTATTGGGAATTTAAATGCTTGAGTTCATTAAAGTCGGTTTGGTATCTATTAAATTATAGCCAAAGTAAAGACTTACATACACACATACTTCACACTTCAGGGACTAAAATGGTTACTTTAGTGCCTCGTTTCAGGGACTAAATAAAATGTGGCATAAACAAGTGTTTTTTTTTAAAATTAAAAACGATGTAATACTAAAATATAACACAATATTAAATCTACACCAATATTGCCTACATAAATATTACCTACTTGTTGCAAATATAGGGTGCTCCAAAAAAACTGGACTTTTTGTATTGCCTACAACTTGCACAATAATTTTTAGAATTTTAAAATTTAAAGTTTATTTGAAAAAGGAAACCTCAAAATCTATGCGCCAAATGTCAAAACTGACATTTCTTTAAAATTCAAGATGGCAGACAGATTTAAAAAATGGATATTTTTGACTCCCCTGTACAAAAATTGTGTGCGCCACTGTAATAAATTTAAGATACGCTGTAAATAGCCTTATCATTTAAAGGTGTACAACCGTTTTGTTTTTTTAAATCGGTTTAGAAATAAGAAATTTCTGCAGTGTTAAATTTGATGGTGTTTGTGTGGTAGAAAACTTTCTTACTATAAGTTTTATTGATTTTAAGGTTTCTTAAAAGCTAAAAGTCGCCCAGTAGAAAAACTGACATTGTGACTGCGCCACTGTAACAAAATTGAGTTATGTGTTTATTCGACGGTGTACAGTTTCGTTAAAAATTATCAGAATCTAAAGATTTTAAGCTTTATGAATAGCTAAAAGTACAAACTTTATGCACCTAATTAATGGAACAAGAATGGCTGCGCCAGTGTAATAAAATGAAAATATGCATTTAATAGGCCTATTTTTTTTAACGTATATTCATGTAACGATTACTAAATTCGGTTAAGAAATAGGAAAGTTTTACAGTTTTACATTCGATGTTCTTTTAGTAATAAAAATTATCTTTTTTACTTGACGGGACAAATTTTATAAGGCAACTGGAAAAGAGAGACAAAATTATCATCTTTTAAAAATTCAAGATGGCAGACGGCTTTATGGGCTAATAACGTCCGGCACCACTATAATTAAATTTAGATATGTGATAATACCCGAATTACTTTGGTCTTAATTGAGTATTGTTTTTTTTTTTTGAACAAATCAAAAAATTACTTTTTCTTTTAATAGTAGGTTTTTTTTTGTTTATCCTGGGATTTTGCATCCATACAAGGATCAATCGCCCAGTCTTGCCAAGATATGCCGAGTTCATTTATTTTTTTAATTTAATTTAATTGCAGGGTTTCTTATTTTACATCATCTATAGTAATGGATTATCTTCGTCTTAATATTTGAGACACTGTAAATCCACTCTCAAACAGATTTTTTACAAATTGCTTATGTTCTCCCTGGAACACCATTTTGATTTAATAATATAAAGTATAGACGCGCATTCTGACAGGCAAAGACAGTTATTAAAATTTTTTGTTTTTTTTTCATGACCTACTAAGTCCTAATTCTAGTTTGCAACACCTAATGACCTAAATTAATAGGTATAAAATTGTTACAAGTAAAACTTCAGATTTTTTTTACTTTTTAACCGACTTTAATTCGTTACGTTAAAAAAATAAGGCAGTGGCGCATACGTTCTTTTTCCAGGAAAAATAAAAAATACCCACTTTTCAAATCGATCCTCTATCTTAAATTTTAAAGAAATGCCGTTTAGACATTTGCCGCATAAAATTTGGACTTTTAGTTTGCCAGTTTAAAAAGATGACTCATAGTAATGAAACTACATAACTTTCTTATTTCTTTACCGATTTAAATAAACGTAACGTGTATACGTTAAAAGAATAAGACTATTTAGCGCACAACTTAATAGTGTTACAGTGGTGCCCTATTTTTTTTCAGGAAGGTAAAAAAGCACTTTTCAGATTTGTCCGCTATCTTGAATTTTAAAGAAATGACAGTTTTGACATAAAGTACATAAAATTTGGACTTTTAGCTTTTAAGAATGCTTAAAATCTTTAAATTCTGATTATTTTTGACCAAACCATATACCGTCGAAAAGATGATAACTTTTAGTAAAACAGTCTTTTACCACACAAACAGCATTAAACGTAACACTGCAGAAATTTATTATTTCTTAACCGATTTAAAAAATCAAAACGCGCGTATGCCTTTAAAGGATAAGGCTATTTAGAGCACATCACAATTTTGTTACAGTGGCGTAGGCAATATTTTTGCAGGGGGGATCAAAAATACTCATTTTTTAAAATCTGTCCGCCATCTTGAATTTTAAAGAAATGTCAGTTTCGACATTAAGCGCATAAATTTTAATTCCTTTTTTAAATAAACTTCCAACAAACAATCCAAAAAGTACGGTTTTTTTTGGAACACCCTATATATGTATGTTGTTCTATGTTGTTCTCCATTACTAGTTTAGCCCGAATCATAGAGTAGTGGGACCATAAACTCGACGATTTAAATGTCTTTGATTCTTCAAAAAAAAAAAATGCAAGAATAACATTCTCGTTGCACCATTCTTTAAACTTCTTGAACTGTTGTTCCTAGATATTCCGAGACTTTTCTGGCAAAAGTTCATTTACTGACATGGAGCAATATACCTTGCAATTGCCTGCAATTCGAGGTCATTCTAAAATAATGTAACAAATTTTTGAGGGTTTTTTTTTATTCCTCCCTCTTAATGTCACAATTTGTGTTGTGTTGTTTGTTATGTTTCCCTTTCACAACACCAATTGAGACATTAGGAAGAGGGAGCAAACAAAAAAACATAAAAATTTTGAGATATTATTTTAGAATGACCCCAAATTGCAGGCAATTGCAAGTTACACTTTAGTTCCTTGGTTTATAATATACTATTGTGTTTGGAAAAAATGCCTCTTTCAGAGAAAAAAGTTATTTTCGTGCCAGTGGCGCACAGAAAAAACTTTCATGGTTGGTGAAAAATTTGTGACACGTGTGCTAAAAATATGAACTATATTCCTTTCAGCAATGTAATTTTGTAATGAATCGGACTATTGGTTTTAAAGTTATACACAATTCAAAAAGTCAAATTTTTTTGTGGCCCACCCTATATGATGGGTCAAAGGGCGACTCAAGAAATTAACAATCTTATCAAAAATATTCGGCTTATCAATTTGTTATCCACCAACTTTAAATGCACACTCAAGATTGCGTAGCAAACAAAATAAACGTTAGTGCTTTTTTATGCAAATTATAGTAGCTTACTATTTTTGTTTTTAATTGTTTTCATATTCATATTGTTTAAAACTCGGATCCAGGGGAGGGGGTCATGGGGGTCATGACCCCCTTGATGACTTGGACATCATATGGGACATTCCACCGTCACGTACAGGACATTTTTTCGGCATTTTTTTCTACTTTTTGTGTTTTTTAAAATACATGTTGTCCATAAAAGTAGTGTAGTCGTCGTACACGCTTTTTAATTTAATTTACCTTGTTTAATGTTTTAAACAAATATTGGTGATAATAGACCCTCTTGCAAAATTTTTGAACATGTTAAAAGATCCCCCTTACATATTTCTTTTGTATTAACCGAGAAAGTTCCGTTTTTTCTTAATATAAGTTCAAAAATGCTTTAGTTTTAAAATTAGGGTTGATTGGGTACCAAAGATGGACAAAATAAAACTTGGGGAAGAAAAAAAAATGTGTTAATTTTGTATTTGCATACATACATATAGTCAATAGTTTGTTCAGTGGTATTAGCGAAAAATTAACAAGGTACTAACTAGTTATATCTAAACCGCTGATTAATCATTCTGATTTATTATAATTGCGAAGAAATTAGAGCCTTTTTTCTAAATGACAAATGCTCTTACTTTTAGCATTACTTCGCTTGCATGGACAAATTATATCAAATAATTTACCTTCTTAATCTTATATATTGCTTTAGTAATAACCTTTAGAAAAGTTATAGTACTGTATTATCAGGGGTGCACGGTGGTTGTAGTGAAAAAAACTCACACAGAGATAGGTAGATATTTTCGGCCGCATATGAAAGAGATGGCATGAACACACCAACTTTAAGCATGGGAGTTATTTCGTGGAAATGCAGACAGTCGATATTTTCAATAAATGAACCAAGGTATTATATTTACTTATGTCCCTATCCCCTAACCAGCCGAAGTTAATGGTACCTACCTACAATAAACAGCGGCGCTATTTTACCCCTCTCCCCTTTTCTACGTCAAACTAGTAATTTTCTAAAATTGTTTGTAAAACTGTTTAAAAGTAACTTTTTTAAAGAACATTTTCCTTCAAATATTACTTGTATTACCCACTAGACATATTACTTTTATTACACACTAGACACCGCCGCGCTGCTTTGCCTGCGGTTTTACCCATTTTTCCCACATTTATTCCTTTAAATGCCATAACTTTTGTTTCCGTAAACCGATTTTGATGAAATAAATGCCTATGTGTTGCCTGTTCGGTCTATGCGTAATGCTGGAACAAACAGACTTACATACAGACAAAAATTGTAAAAATTGCATTTTTGGTAACTCGTTTGGTCAAACAATAAAATGTAAAAAAATAGTCAATGTACAATTCAATGTACAGAAATGGTCCTTTTAGAGATTTATTATATGTATAGATAAACAACTAATTATAGTCAGGGGGATAAGTGGCGATTTTTCCAAATTTCATAAAATTTCGGTTCAGTGGATTTTGCCTAATTGTCTCCCAAACAGACAGACAGACACCATCAAAAAATTTTATATTTAGGTCTTTCTTTTTGCAGATCCATTAGCCTATACTAGAGTATGGATGGCTAAAAATAGAGTTCAAGATTACTACATATTCGATACCTACTAAGTTTTTGTTTATGGGTAATAAAAATAACACGACCGCCTTATTTATAATATTCCTATTGCTATTTTGATAGAGTGATGAAAGACAAAAATTTAGAGATAAAAAGTTTGGTCACCTCTACTTGATAGCTGTAGGTATTACAGTATGTATATTGACTATATAAGGCTATAGGTATTTATATTCTTTGGTTTAAAAAATATTCAATGTACAGAAATTAGAGATTTACCAATAAATGTAGTTTTTTTCACTACAACCACCGTGCACCGCTAATAATACGGTACTATAACTTTTCTAAAGGTTATTATTAAAGCAATATACTATAAGATTAAGAAGGTAAATTATTTGATATAATTTGTCCAGGCAAGCGAAGTAATGCTAAAAGTAAGCGCTTTTTGTTATAAATTATATAAACCAGAATGATTAATCAGCGGATCAGATATAACTAGTATAGTACCTTGTTAATTTTTCGCTAATACCACTAAACACACTATTGACTGTATGTATGTATGCAAATACAAAATTACCACAGTTTTTTCTTCCCCAAATTTTATTTTGTCCATCTTTGGTACCCAATCAACCCTAATTTTAAAACTAAAGCATTTTTGAACTTATATTAAGAAAAAACGGAACTTTCTCGGTTAATACAAAAGAAATATGTAAGGTGGATCTTTTAACATGTTCGAAAATTTTGCAAGAGGGTCTATTATCACCAATATTTGTTTAAAACATTACACAAGGTAAATTATATTAAAAAGTGTGTACCAAAAAATATTGTTAACTATTTATCTCTAAAATATCCTGTTCTGCATTATCTATGGAAAAAAATTCACTACAGCTGAAATGCAACGACGACTACACTACAACAGTCTAACTGCACCTTAAAATATTTTAATGAGTTGGGAAAATAATAAAATAGACCGAAACCCTGCAGGTTTAATGGTAATTTAGTAACAAAATTTTGAGTGCCTGTCGCGTACAGGACATGTATGTGACAGGCGTGACGCGCATTGTAGATTTTTTACAAAATTACCATTAAATTATTATTTTCCCAAGACATTAAACTACATGAGAAATATTTCATACACTACTTTTCAAGACAATAAGTATTTCAGAAACCACAAAAAACGGAAAAACATTCCAAAAAAAATGTCCTATAGGTGACTGTGGAATGGCCCTTATCTATATAGTCACCTCCCGGAATTTTATGTGAAATTCTTACAACATACGTAAAAACTATTGTGGAGTCAAAAGAGTGACGTAACATTTATAACGCAGATTCTTCTCCACACTTAGGAGAGCATCAATGACGGATGACCGACTAACAGGATTGGCGCTTCTCCAGCTTCATAATAACGTTCCTGTGACAGTCGAAGAAGTAATTATAGGATAGAAAAGGAGTCACAGGTTAAATTTTTAGGATTGATGGTTGATCATAACTTAATTCGGAAGGAACACTCTATAAACTTATCAAAAAAACTAGGATCTTTGTATTATCTTATTAAAAATTTAAAATCAGTTTTAACAATAAATCAACTAAAAATAATCTATTATGCTCATGTTGAATCAACGAAGATATGGTGTTGTTTTATGGGGTAGTTCTTCAGAGGCTAGGTTAGTCTTTAAAAAACAAAATGACACTAAGATGCATATTCGGTGTAAACCAGATGGAGTCATGTAGAAAGATTTTTGAAGAACAAAATATACCCACATTTTTTTCACTTTATATCTTGGAAGTGTAAAAATACTTTTTAAAAAATAAGGCAAAAATTACTGCAAGTGAGGACGTTCATAGATACAACATCAGGTCTAAAGCTAGTGCTAGGATGCCACTATATAAATTTAATGTAGGAAAAAATTTACCACTAACAGTGGGAATAAAAATATTTGCAAAACTGCCACTAGATATACAAAGTGCTCCCAATATCAATATATTTAGTAAAAGATTAAAAAGATTATTACTAAAATATTCATTTTATGCAAGTGAAGAATATTTTTCACAAAGATTTAGCTGACAATGTTTGTATTTTTTATATGTCTTTTTATTTTTTTTTTATTAGTTTTGAAGTTTAATGATATAAGACTATCCTTCATATAAATTCATGGACTTTTTTGCGCACTATAATTGACAAAAGTTTATATTTTTTATATGAATTGTTATATGTGTTTGTTCTTGTTATTTTTAGATTACTTAAATAACTGACATGTTCCATACAATTGTTAAAAATTGTCGAAGGAAATAAAAGAATTATTTATTTATTTTATTTATTTAATTGATCGTTTCGCGAGCAGACAGAAAAGAAAAATTAATTTTGTAATTTGTTTCCATTTTTTAAGTAAAATTGCTGCCTTTTTTGAGTCTTTTTTTTTCTCGTCTTGGGAGGGGGCAAATATGTACCCCCTGAGAAATTTCTCAAAAATGACCGTCTTATGCAAGTGATAGTTATGAGCCTAAAGGAACGTAGTCGCATCAATCGAATCGACTTGACATTATTTTTTTTCTGATGTGTCTTCTCCACAATCACCAAATGGTATTTTACACCATGATTTTTTTTTTAAATTTTTGTTTATAGAAAAAGTAAATTTATATCATTTTTAGATGGGTTTCAAGTCCCCCTGCAGATATGATATATGTTTGCCTGCTTTTTTTATTAGCCACACACTTGTTTGAACCCGGGCGCCGCGGTGCACACTTTGGGAAACACTGTTTTAGGCTATAAGGAGGAGCGGATGGCTCTCTTTCTCTGGGAGAGGCCGTAATATTTGACTATTTAACCGAATATAATCAAATCCATAATATGAAGTCATTTCTGAAACAAGAAGAACGATATTGGTGGAAAAATAGTTTATCTAACATATTTCTGAAGAAAATCTATATCAGCTTTTATTAAAATGACATTTGAGGTAGGTGCCTACTCAACTAATCCATAAAGCTACAAGTGGGGGGGGGGCAAAACAAGAAAAAATTTAAAAAAATTGTTTTCCAGATACAGAGGGTCATAGAATGCAACTTTTTCTTGTAATAACTTACTTAAAAACTAAACGAAAAACTTTGGTTTCCTAACCTCCTTTTCCATTTTATACCTCATTTTACCTCTTATCCCAATTTTAATATTTCCTGTTATCCCAGTTTTTTCTTTTTATTCCTAGATTAATTTAGATTTAAAAGATAAAAAGTTCTTTTTATGACGCAAAATATGTTATACTTCTTTCTAGTTTTACAAAACCTTTATCACTAAAGGTGAAAAGTATTATGTAAATAATAATATTTGAATTTAGATAATCTTATCAGTTACTTGTTTATTTATTTTATAATATTTAACTAAGTTTTTTCAACTATTTTATTTAATTTTAATAAGATAATTACCAAAGTAAATAAATTTTAAACATTTAACAAACAAAAGTCTTACTTTTAATCTCCCAGAAGCAAATCACTATCCGAAAGGATGATAAACTTTTAAATAAATTATATTAAGCTAATTAAGTTAAAAATATAAACACTAATTTAAAAGAAGTCAACAATTATTTTAATTTCTATATGAAATAAGTCGAAAGTTATAAGACATGCTTCTTTTCGGTTTACTTACCATCATAAAAAAATCCCGAAGCCTTGTAATGTTCAATTTTGATATAACTTATGTTTTATAAAACGCATTTGTCTATACCATTCTTCCTTATGAGCTCAAAAAGCTGCAAAAATGGGATTAGAGTTTCTAAAATTAACGATAATTTCGGCCAAAGGCAGTGAGGTAAAAAAGCAAATTTTTTTAAAGGGAAATATAATAATAATAAACTTTTTTCAAAATTCCGCAATACAAAACTACATAATAAAATAGACCAAAACATAAAGTATTTTAACAAAATAATTAACATTATGGCGTTCACTGGAATCTGAACAAAGTAAGAGTAAGTGCTACTAAGGCAATACATTGCCAGAGCACAGCACTATCTCTTCCTCAATTCAGGTAATGCACAAAAAATTTAAGTATATAACTAGGTGCCAAAATCCAGTCTGTTTGTCACGAAACCTTCGGTTTTAATGTGGAGTGGTAAAGCAAACTCAGTGTTTGGGAGTTTGCCTGACGCAGCAATAGGAGCTAGACCAAGATAGACTCTTTAAATTAAAAAAATGACCGCCGTATAACAAACAATTTGTTTGTTTCAAGGCATTATGCTAATATAAACTACGCAACAAGAAGGAAAAAGGAGAAAAAAATAATGGTCTTAAATAAATCGCTATTAACCCGTAACTACAGACACACGGTCATTTTGACCTCAGACTTATCTGATTAATATCTTGCTCCGCGTACTACCCAGAAGCATCTCAGTACCTTTCAGACCATCAGTGCCGATGCTGCATCGAGAGTTATTTATGTATGGAATGCACTAGACGCGTCTGTAGAGATTGCGCAGCATAAAAAAATCTCAAAAAAACCATTTGCATGTTTTTTCATAATTTTATAATTTAAGTAGTTTTTATGTTTTTTAGGTTTGTTTCAATTTACTTTAGAACATTTATAAGTAATAAGTATCACAGTTGATTTTTTTTCTACTAAATTGCTAAATATAGGGTTATTACATTTTTTAACAAATTTTCCTGCACAAAATTAGTTTCTATTACACCAAACATATTTTAGATGGTCGTACAAATGATGTAATAAAGTTACTAGAGTGAATTATTTTTTTTTCAATCAATTTTATTATTTCAATTAAAGGGGTCATTTTGACCGCACGTCTGTTATAATATTACTGTTTCCATACACCTGTGGTTAAGGGTTAAATGGTAGACACTAGTTACATATAAAAAGGGTGCTTATTCCTTGTCTTATCTCAGTGCGGATGCTCAAAACGCCATACAGCGTTACGTCTCAGCCATAAACATTTACGGTGGGATTTACTAAAAGGGTTTAGTCTATTTTAGAACGATCGTAAGTTTAAGTAACATTTTTGATTTTAAGCATTTTAAACCAACCATCCTTGAGTTTTGGACATAGTTTGATTTATAAGAAGAATTTTAATAAATTTGTTTATTTAATAATCATCTTAACACAACCTTTTGTTGGATTTAAGAAGAAAAGAAAATTAAAAAATTTAAAACCACGTGGGGTTTACATAGTAAACACTCTGTAGAACAAATTAAAATTGGAGTTATATGTTACTCTAATTGAAACTTACCCTTGTTAATTAATTTTTCCAATCAATACTTGATGTCACACAACGATTTAGATGGGTAATAATAAAATAAAGAGTAGATTAATTTTGTATTTATTTAAAAGGTGTTTTTATTAATGAAATATATTAAAAAACTGTTTGTTTACATTTCTGTCACTGTCACAAATAGCGAGTTCAGATCTCTTACCTCTGCTTGCACCTTGGCTTGCCCCAACCTCTACTGATGAAAGCTACAGCTTTGAAATGAGTGGGCTTTTAGTAAGGAAAGTTTTCTTGACTGAGCTTGTAGATAACCTCAATGTTTTAATTTCAGTTTGTAAATAAATTAATATAGTGGTTTCGGGTTTTTTTTTGGTATATTTTTCGTGCATAATCAGTGACCTTCACTTATGTTTGTTTTGCGTGGAAGTGGCCCTCATACATATATTTTTTGTGCTGAAAACTGGTTCAAAATATGGCGTTTTTCTTGACAAAATTGGAGGTGTTTTATTGGTCAATGAACAACTTGGGATTTAAATAAGGTAAATTAATCCTTGTAAAAATTGTTACTTAAAGAAATTATAAACGAACTTATTACCAGTTGCCACAAAACAATCCTTTCTGAAGGCTATAAATTTAAACCACCCCCCACAGGTAGTCTAACAAATCAGCAACTTTATAACCTCAAACACAGATAATAAAGCTATTATGTGCTATTATTTTTGGGGTATTGACCATTTCTCATTTTTGAACCTGCCAAAAAAAAATTATTTTTAGGGCATTTTCTCCTAAAATATGGTATATTTTGAGAAAAAAAGCAGTTTTTCAGTGGTATTTCGCAATAACAATACAAAATAATCAATAACTTTGTGTGTTTTCTGTACGGGTAAGTACAGGTGTAAATATTTAGACCTGGGGGGGGGTACTATTTTAAATCTTAGTAAATCCCACTGTTAAAGTTGTACATAAAAAGGGTGCTTAGTCATTGTCGTATCTTAGTGCGCATGCTCAGGAACGATACAATGCGCTAACTGCTTGCGACTACTACAAGGAGGGTCGTAGAGATAGATTAGGCTAACCTAACTTAGACCGTTGTATGAACAGCTTATTAGACGTAGTCGCTTTTGTACAGCGTATCCGTTCTGAGCATGCGCAATGAGATACGACAACGACTAAGCACCCTTTTTATGTGAAACTTTAACAGTGGGATTTACTAAAACGGTTTAGTCTATTTTAAAATGGTCCTAAGTTTAAGTGAAATTTTTGGTTTTCGGCATTTTAAACGAACCCTCCTTGAATTTTGGACGTAGTTTGATTTATAAGAAGAATTTTAATAAATTTGGTCATTGAATAATCATCTTAACACAATCTTTTGTTGGATTTAAGAGGAAATTTTCAATTTAGAAGAAAAGAAAAGTAAAAAATTTAAATCCACGCGGGGTTTAAATAGTAAACACTCTGTAGAATAAATTAACATTGGGGTTATATGTCACTCTAATTAAAATATAACCTTTTTAATTAATTTTTCCAATTAATACTTGATGTCACACAACGATTTAGATGAGTAATAATAAAATAAGGAGTAGATTAATTTTGTATTTATTTAAAAGGTGTTTTTATCTATGAAATGTATTAAAAAACTTATGCAAGTCACTGTCGAAATGTCAGTTTAAAAATATTAGCGCTGCGTTCAATCACAAACAGCGAGTTCGAATCTTTTACCTCTGCTTACACCTTGGCTTGCACTAACCTCTACTGATGAAAGCTACAGCTTTAAAATGAGTGGGCTTTGAGTAAGGAAAGTTTTTCTGACTGAGCTTTTAGATAACCTCAATGTTTTACTTTCAGATTGTAAATAAATTAATATAGTTGTTTTGGGTTTTTTTGTTTGGTATATTTTTCGTGCATAATCAGTGACCTTCACTTAAGTTTGTTTTGCCTCGTAAAAAATATATTTTTTGTGCTGAAAACGTGTTAAAAATATGGCGCTTTTCTGGACAAAATAGGAGGCGTTTTATTGGGTAATTAACAACTTGGGATATTAAATAAAGTAAATTAATCCTTGTAAAAACGGTTACTTAGGGAAATTATAAACGAACTTATTACCAAATGCCACAAAGCAATCCTTTCTGGGGGCTATAAATTTAAACCACACCCTGAGGTGGTCTAAAAAATCACCAACTTTATAACCTCAAACACAAATAATGAAGCTATAAGGTGACAAATTTTTGGCGTATTTGCCATTCGCCATTTTGAAACCTGTAAAAAAAAATAGTTTTAGGGCATTTTCTTCTAAACTATGATGTATTTTGAGAAAAAAAGCAGTTTTTCAGTGATATTTTGCAATAACAATACAAAATAATCAATAACTCTCAGTCTTTTTTCTATAGGTAAGTATTTTTTCAAAATTGGTTTCAAAAATTTAGTACACCCCACAGGTGTAAATATTTAGACCTGTGGGGGGTACTATTTTAGATCTTAGTAAATCCCATTGTAAATGTTTATGAGTGGGATGTAACGCCATATGTAACAGTGAAACATGTTGCTATGTAAGGCATAGACACAAAGAATTATGAAATGTGATATGGCTCCGCATCGCCGCAAGCCGCAACTTATCCCAGGTTGATGAATGCATCATGATTTCCGGCACAGAGGTCGCGATTCTTCAAAAAACGTCAGAAAATGTCGCCCTTAGAAAAAATCTGACGATTTTTAAACACAAGTTCACACTTAATGCTTTTTTGTCAGAACTATTTGCTAATATTCCTTAAAATTTAGTTTGTTCATACTGTTCTAGTAAATAAACGATATGTCAGTTTTAATTTTTGTGGGCTACTTTTCTGAAAAACCCTGTTTTTTATTTGGAAAATTATGTTATTAAGCTTATTTTTTTGTGTAAACAAACCTTTAAAACTTTTAACATACAAAACCATAGATATGCCTTGGAATATGTCGCTGTGACTGTTCAGAAGAGTCACACAAATTCTGTCTTTCCTTTTACATGGTGAGAATTTTCGACACTTTTTGACCTGTATTGGTACGCGTAGTAACAATTTAGCGCCACCGTAAACTAGTCCTGCAGAATATCTTTAAAATACTAAATTTTTAAAATGTTATTAAAAAAATGCCTCAGTTTCCCTTACAACGTTAGGATAAATATGAAGGACGCTGTGTTTTTATTTTAAAAGAGGCGATAAGTTAAAATCGCCACTTTCCAGAATTGTGAGATTTTCTGTGATTTCTGAAGAATCGCGACCTCTAGAGTACCGGAAGTTGTTTGGTGATCCGTGATTTCCGGAGTCATCGCAACACTGTGTGTGCTACTGTAAATAGCACCTTCTCTATCCAGATTTTTTTTAAATACCAATTTTTTCCTTAGTCCGAAAGGATTTATCACCTACTTAATGAAATAACGTTTTTGTGATCGGATCCTTTTTTATTTAGGCACAATTTTAGTTAAGACGTCTTATAGAAAAATGTTTTTTTTTTCGCCTTTGACGTCCATCAGCTGTTTTCTTATACATTCCCATGAAGTCTTTAAGTTAAACCAGTTTTCAAAGATTTACTTTTTTAGAGGTTAAGGTTTCTAATAATGGTTCAGGAGTTATATGGTTTTTTTATTTACTCTTTACAATTCTGCTTTTCAAAAACAAAGTTATTAAAGATATTATGAAACCAAAACAAAAATCTAAAAAAGATGGAATTTTCAGGCATTTTCGTCTTTCTACTGTCACAAACTGTAAAAGAGCGATTTTTGTTTAGTTGCGAACTAAAAGACTGCTACATCAAAAATGCTACTTCCTAAGTATATCATCGACTTGTAAATAGTTATGTAGAATCGTACGATTTTTTTAATTCACAAACTAATAAATATAATAAATTACTTTGTATTTCTTTCCTACGCCCACGGTTTATCAGAATGTGCAAAATCAAACCCGTTAAATAAAAAAAAGTTCAATCATAAAATCATTCACTATAGAAACTGCAATTCGTTAAACCAATTTTTTATCCGAACCTTATTTCTTCAAACCCATTCAATAACAAATTCGAAATTTATAAGACCCGTTTTTAATTGAACCATTGTTCACCTCAATAAATATCAAACTCGTAATTTGTGAAACCCATTTTTAATAAAACCCGGAATTTGTGAAACCATTGTTTTTCAAAACCGTAATTCGTAAAACCCGTCGTTTATCAGAAAATTTTTGCTAAATTGTTTGCGCATTCGCCAATAATATATGAACCGGAGTGTTAAGAACAATAGAGTGATGTCTATACACAAAGTATTAAACAATATCTGTGAATACTTTTAGCTAAATGTGCGCACATAGAACGACAAATGCATCGAAACGCCGCGCCGGTGCGCCACCTGCGTGTGTTTTCTGATAAACAACGGGTTTTACGAATTCCGGTTTTGAAAAATAATGGTTTGACAAATTCCTGCTTTTATTAAAAATAGGTTTTACAAATTACGAGTTTGGTATTGAATGAGTTTGATGAATAACGGTTGGATTAAAAACGGGTCTTATAAATTTCGAATTTGTTATGGAATAACAAAATTGCAGTTTTTAATGGTGAATCGTTCTTACGATGAAAATTTTTATTAAATAGTGTGATAAATTCCTGTTTTGATAAACCATAGGCGTTCCGAATAAAACAATTGATTCCAAGTCTTGCTCTTGTTGTCTTGTAAGTGACTTCGCTTTATTTCTGATTTTTTAAAGTTTAAAATTGATAAGTTCAACAACAAAATTGGTTTAAAATTTAAGAAAGGTAAAATTTAATTTATAATTTTTATTGCTTTTAACGTTTACAGTTATAATCAAGTGTAATTTATGATGCCCTGTAATGGAAAAGTAACGATCGAATGATAAGAAATTTTTTTTTTGCTTTTAGTAACCCTTAAAATCATTCCACAAAAAAATAAAGAAAAAACTACAAAGTGGCTCCTATAGGTGTGCAAAAAATTATTGACTGACAAAAAAACCCTGTACTTAAATTTCTTAGAACTTTAAATTTGTAGCTACGATCTTTTTCATTGCAGGGCAGTATTAATGTCGATATTTTGAACAATGAACAATACATCTAAAAAAATCTATTTTCTATTATATTCGTGTATTTACAAATCTTTATAAACATATAGAAACTTTTTAAAATTAACTAGAGAACTTCGCCTTTTGAATATTAAATAATTATACTATGTTTTTTACGAATATTGGTGTTCTTTTAAGCAGTTCTTTAAAGTAGATTTTTAGCGTATTGGACTTTCTGTAAGGCCTATTTTTACATTTATTTTTATAGCTGAACCACAAACACACAGAAAATTGGATTAATTAGGATCAAAAGTCTTAATTGAAATGATTTTGTCTTTTTTAAATAAAATTATGATTACCATATATTCATGTGTAAAATATTGTCATAAGATCTTGTTAAATATAAACTGGCCTTATTAATTTGATTAATAGTAACAATAAGAAATATATTTGATATGATTTAAGGTATCGTCGAAGAAGTATACCAAAACATTTCAAGCACACCCTACAAAAATAATGGATGTCATATTTGTTATTAGGGACTTATTGGGCGTTATACTCTATAATGTTTTACCATAATAGGGGAAAACCGTATTTTATTTAGGTTGAACCTTAACCATACTTTTAAAAAAAGTGTTATTGGAAGTCGCATTACTTTTCCTTATTTCTAGGCTAAAATTTCTAACCTTGTAGGGATTTTCCCTGATAAATTCTCACAAAAGAATTATATCGTCAGTGTAGCTGAACCTTAACCTTGTAGGTTTCTCCAATTTATTAATTTTTTCACAAAAATTTTAAAAATCCACAAAAAACTAAAAATGCAAAGAATATTAAAAAGTCGTGTCGTGAGGTTATGTTTAAAGATAAGGGACGTACGGTAAATGTACCGAATTAAGGGAACACCGTATTTTATTACGGTTCCCTTAATAAAAACGCAGGTCACGCGCATGCTCAGATGTCAATTTTCCTTAATAAGGGAACGCGAAAATGTACGCTCAATAAGTCCCTATTAGGGACTTATCGGACGTTATAGGCTGACTTTAATAAAGTCGACACTATTTTTGACAGTTTCACACAAAGGTAAACAATTACTAAATATTTTTAGGCACTTAAACATCTGTTATGGTACGGCGGCGGCGCGGCGCTCTTCTTGGTTGCTGGAGCTATGCAAAACCTACGTTTGGGCTATCCAGCCAGAGCTTTTTTGATAGCGGGGCTGTCAAAATAATGTTGACTGCCTTTAATAAAGGACGGCAACAACTTTAATTTGTCAACTTTATGGATGGCACAATATCAGCATGTTTAGATGACATGTTTATATGACAAAAATGTCAGAAACCTTTTAACCTTCGTGCGTAACTGTCAAAAATAGTGCCGAGTCAGGCTATGCCGACTTTATGTATCGATAAGTCCCTATTGTTTTAGAAATTGATTTTAAAATTATTAAAAATAATGCACAATCAAAAACGTTTATAATTTTTAAGATTCTGTCGTTGTCTTTGTTTGTAAGGCTTATTTAACTGTCAATTGAAGTGATTTAGAAGCCATTGACCAATAATTACCGGTCATATTTGGTCAAGACCAATGCATCTAAGCGACACCGGTTTTAACCAAAATAGGGGAAATTGTGACTTCATTGATCAGCTGTTTTACTTTTAGTCTTGACCAAAGATGACCGTGCTCGGGAGGTGAGTTATGGTTCTGGTCATTAGTTTTGAAGAGAGGTATATTTTCAAATAGCAATTTTTAAATTTATTTTACGAACTTCGATGAGAATCTTGATCTGAAGGTGAGTTACTTCTTTCGATATGAGATTTAGAGGTGATTCAAGGTTTTGTTTGTAAAAATATCTGGGGCGAGCAACTCCGAGATTGTAGGGCTGCGCCCCATTTATAGACTACACTCTGTTATCGTTGAACTTAAGAGGTTGGGTGGGTCCTAAGCCGAAAATTCTTGCCTCTGCCGCTATTACTAAAATTTTCTAACCAGTCAGTTTGACCGTTCCATCCAAGCGAATGGTCCGTTGGCTTACGGTTATTGTGAACTACGTCCTAGCCTAACCTCAAAAATAAATGACCAAAAGAATAACCATGGTCAAAACCGCTCCTCACTGGTCAATGGGTTATAAATCACTAATAAACGATAAAAAAGAAATGATAAGAATGAACTTCTTAAGTCTGTAAATGTGGTAAGGTTACAAAAAAAGTACAAATAAAGGCACTATCTTTATTAATTCCAACTTTGCATTTGAGGATATTTATGTCATTAGAATCCAAATTTCACGTGAATTAAAATGTTCCTAACTTTATCACAAGTCGAGTTAAGTTAAGTGTTAATGCGGTAGATAAATATTTCGCAACCAAATTTTTGAAATTATTAATTTCTTCCTCTAAACAGTTCTAAAAGAAGACTATAAAACCACCGAATAACGCCACTGCGTGATTCAGTAATAAAACGATGTAAAGTTTAGGGTGGACAATCATCGTTTTTTTTTTAACATTCTGTTCCACTTGTAGTGTATGCTTTCATAGAGAGTTTAAGTAAGTCGAGAGTTGGTGGAGTCCGATTATTAAGTAAATGGGCCACGACAAGCACGGGCGATGCGCGGCGTTCGCTTGTTATCTCTCTTTGAGGCAGGGCTGAACACTGTGGCATGGGCGTATCGTCACTGCCATTTAAAATAAATGAATAAGTTGAAAATATTATTTGCAAGCCGTTATTTTGAATTTTGAACGCCTTGTCACTAATAAGTTGAAAATGGACATTCCCCCTCTTTTCCTGTCTACCTTTCATGTATTAATATTTAAATTTACTTTTTTTGGATGTTAGACTAACTATATGTGCATGCGCATTATTTATGTATAATGTTACTGTTAAAAATAGTAATAATTTGACAAGGGGTGCTTTATGTAAAAGAGATATTTATTTATAAAATAGTAAAGTCAATAAAATGCTTTGGAAAATTAAGTGCAATAAACAGATTAGAGCGTCTACGCCTATGACTCCATACGGGAAACCAATCGCGAGCTAAGAGGACGGGCTTCAGACGAAAATGGCTTTCTACGCACATTCCTTAGCTGACCCATTTACTTCTTAACACAGAAAAAAAATTGGGTTCTGTCAACTACAAGTAGTTTGTCTATGCTTCTTAACCGGACTTCTATCGTAAATGTAGAGGAACCCTAAGATTATAGATATTGGAGTGACTGGATAAATTAGATTAAGACTTGTCAAGGTGATTTTGTCAATGTAAGAAGAAAGGACATCAAATAAAAGTTAGTTATTATTTATAATCATTATGGTACGGCCATAATGGTAATAATATTTTAGCATAATTTAAGGGGTAACGTTTTTATTTAACTAATTTTTTTATGTTTTCCCATTTTTATGCCATGATTTTGCTCAAAATTTAAGGCTTTCTTTCCAAACTTTCGATTTCAAGAATAAAACACTCACTTTTTTCAAGTTTTCACTGTTTTTTTTTAGCGTTCAAAAAAAGTACTGTCAAAAACATTTTTTCTCTCTTAAAATGAAAAATATTTAAGGTTGTTGAAGAGAGACAGCAGGCTATAAAAAAGTATTTTAGAGAAAAATGGAAATAATTTAAGGCAATTGTTTAATAAACATTTCTGTTTTGTCATCTGTCTGTCATCTTGAGTGGTGTCGTGCATATGATTTTTTTATTTTGCCATTTTTATCCAAAAACAGCAAAAATTGTGATTATTCAAAGCGTAAAGTGTGTAAGACCTAAGGTGGTATTATTTATTTAAATGAAAGTTCTTTACAGTCTTTAAAATTACTAAAAAACGTTAGTAGGACTACTATAAGTGTATTTTAGCACATCTAAAAATAATTTAACAGGTATTTAACTAAATTATTTTTAGGTTCATCATGGTAAAGCCATGATGATAATTTAAGTTTTTTGTTTTTTTACTAGGTTTTTCACATTTTTACGCCATGATTTTGCTCTCATTTTAAAGCTCTCTTTTCAAACTTTCGATTTCTAGAATAAAACACTCACAAGTTTCCACTGTTTTTTTGGCGTTCAAAGCGTTCAAAAAAATTACTGCCAAAAAACATTTTTTCTCTGTTAAAATGAACAATATTTAGAGAGAGAGAGCAGAATTTTAGAGGTAGTTGGAGAGATAATTTAGTGAAGTGCAAAAATATTTAAGGTTGTTGAAGAGAGACAGCAGGCTATAAAAAAGTATTACAGAGAAAGATGAAAATAATTTAAGGCAATTGTTCAATAAAAATTTCTGTTATATTATCTGTCTGTCATCTTGTGGTGCATTTGATTTTTATTTTGCGATTTTTATACAAAGAACAGAAAAAATTTTCATTTTTCAAAGCATAAAGTGTGTGAGACATAAGGTATTATTTCTTTTAATCAAAGTTCTTTAGAGTCTTTAAATTTACCAAAAAACGTGTCCTACTATAAGTGTATTTAAGCACATCTAAAAGTAATTTAACAGGTATTTAACTAAATTATTTTGAGGGACATACTGCACTCGGTTTAAAAATAATCCTAATTGATTAAAACTAGGAAAAGCGTCGGATTGAAAGAACCTCTGGTTGTGAGTCGCAACGAAAATACAATACGGAAATTCAAAGGGAACAGACTGAGAGCCTTGAAGATGTAATCTCCAGTTTATTGAACAAGAAAAACTCGAATGACCTGTCTTATTATCGATCGGTATTATTAGCGAAACATAGTGGTATACCCAGCTCTGAGAAACTTACGGAATCTTTAAACTTGAGACAATTTAGAGACTGGAGACAAAAATTCGAGAATTATATGTTGTTTCAAGATCTAAGCTTCGATTAAGGTGGTCCAGAAGTCAAAAATGTCCAAATTTGTCGTAGCCAATTTATGAACAGAAAACAAGAAGAAGAATAATCTTTTTTACACATTTCTACAGAGAAAAGTTAAAATTATTTCAACAATCAAATCCATGTCCTAGTCGCCATGAGCGATGCTTTGCGAATCAGCTTATCGAATCATTATATAATACTGAAGTAAAAAATAAATGCAAAATGTTTCCTGAATCGACAAATATTGAAGATATCTAAAAGCTTTATGAAAATCATGAAGCAGCAAGAATGGAAGAAGCACACTGCTATACAGATATCTTACAAGAACAAAGAAGAAAGATATTGCTTATGTGTTATTGATTGGAAGTAAAGTATACTTGCTGAAGTCACGGAAGTAGGTGAAAATAGAAAATAAGTCGTGAAGCTTCCCAGTGAAAAATATTATGTGAGGAATAGAAGATTTCTTCGTTCAACTTTTCCGAAAAATGAAAAAGGAAAGGGAGAAAGATAGAGACGGGGCAATGAGGAATGAAAAGAGAAGATGTAGAGAGACCTTAAGATTATAGATGTTTGAGTCACTGGATAAATTAGGTTAAGACTTGTCAAGGTGATTTTTTTCTATGTAAGGAGAAAGGACATAAAATAAAAGTTGATTGTTATTTATAATCATAACATCTGACCAGATGACTTATAATTTTATAATCACAAAATAGGTAAGTAAGCAGTGATTCCAAATTAAATTAAAAAAAATCCATCATTTTCGCGGTGCTTCGAGTACAATTAACTACCTACCTACTTGGACGTTTTGCTTGCGCGTAAAGATATACGTAAAGCTTAACGTCAATTGAAATCGTTTTTCAACGCCGCATTTGCAATTTAAAAAAAAAACGTTTTCCTATCGATCTTTGTTTTGATACTAGGTGCAAATACCACCAGTTGTGCAACCAAATTTGCTTCTTTCAATCAGAAAATTGTCACTACGCATTAGACCAATGGAAGGATTATAATGGATATACGTGCGAGAGAAGTCGATTAGTTGCTTAAAGTCCCTAGTGTTATTTACGATTTACGATTTGGTACGTTAAATTTAGAATTGAGAATTGTTGTGTGTGAGGATAAATTCTTCTAATAATGGTGCAGTTGATAAGGGAAGATTTTCCACATTATAATTCTATACGCATAGAACAATCAGTCAAATTGAAAAAAATTGACATTTATATTTCGTCACGTAATATATACGCACTTTAAAATTTAGTTTATAGACTCTTACGATGCATTTTAAAACACAGAAAAAAAAAACATTATTTTAACAGAGTACAACAAACCTTTGATTTGAAATGAACTCTGTGTCTCGGACTTCCATTTCCTATATTTTATTATACACGACGTTTCGATCAGTACAATCTCTGATCGTCTTCAGGTGCAAACTACAATCTATTCCTAAGCGTGAAGTTTAAGAAGTTGGCTCCGCCCAAAGAGGGGCTTCCAAATATTTGGAATTTCAACACTTGGTTTACTGAAAACACCCTGATTCTGCCCAATAAAGGCAGCTTCAAGGAATTTTCGTTTCTTCCAGTGTGACTCCTTGTGCAAAACCTTTGCTTCTGTCCACTTCTTCGTGCCTCGTTTTGTTGTAGCAGAATGATTTGAACCTTGATTTAAATATTGTCCTGTGTGAGTGGGTTTACGATAGATATGTCGCTTTCTACTCGTTTGACAAGTACATCAAGAAAAGGAATTTGACAATTTTGCTCCAACTCCAGTGTGAATTTAATGGTGGGCATAATAAGAACTTTGTATAATAGAGCCGTTCAAATTTGTAACAATTCTCATGATTTGGAAATCAAAATAAGAAACATAAAGAAGGATCTGCAGCAGAATGGTTACAGCCTTAAACTTATTACAGATACTATTTCTAAATTTCAGCCAAGGGGATAGAGTTTACAAGATCAAAACCAGGCAAATGCATTCCTCACAATTCCATATATTAAAGGAGTATCAGAGAAAATTCTAAGAGTAGCGAACAACTTTAATATTAAAACAGCATTTAAATCTAATAATACAATTCGAAGCCTTCTTAGTAAAACAAAGCCGGAAAACAAACAAAATAAGGAATGCATTTACCAAGTTCTTTGTGAGTATGGTGAATCATACATAGGTGAAACAAAAAGACCACTATCTGTTAGGCTTAAAGAACATCAGACGAATACCCAAAGAGGTAATGAATGAAGTGGACAGAAGCAAAGGTTTTGCACAAGGAGTCACAATGGAAGAAACGAAAATTCCTTGAAGCTGCTTTTATTGGGCAGAATCAAGGTGTTTTCAGTAAACCAAGTTTTGAAATTCCAAATATTTGGAAGCCTTTCCTTGGGCGGAGCCAACTTCTTAAACTTCACGGTTGAGTGAGTTCCCATAGTATATAAGTACGTAGCCTTAGGAATAGATTGTAGTTTGCACCTGAAGACGATCAGAGATTGTACTGATCGAAACGTCGTGTATAAATAAAATATAGACAATGGAAGTCCGAAACACAGAGTTCATTTCAAATACATCATTGTCTCAAACTTTCAAACAAACCTTTGATTATCTACATTCTAGGAGCGATAAAGAGCGACACACTTCACTGAGAAATTCTTTTAGCAAAGTGCCTTCCCTGGCCCTATAGGTGGAGAGTAATTGGCTAGGAGAGCGAAAATTTCAGCTGTGCCGACAAAAATAATTTCTCAATGCTCACTTTTTGTCGCTATACAGCTAATATTTTCGCTGTTTTAGCAAATTACTCTCTACCTATAGCGCCATCGAAGGCACTTTGCTACAATAAATTATTAGTGATTCTAGGTACATACTAATGGCACTTATTATAGATAAACTTTTCTAGTAACTGATAACGCACGCGTTTTAAAAAACCGTGCATAACGCAAGGTCTATAAACTAAGGCTTAATAAAAATTGCCTAGCTAAATTTCTACTCGTTGACGTATCAGTAAACATATTTATTGTTATACGAAGGAGTGACACACAACTTGCTACATATAAAGTATTAAAAGCTAAAATAAAGGAACTATATAAATTTACAGAAAAATTATTTGTGGCGTCGAATGCAAGAAGTAAGAAAATAAATTAGAAAAGAGTTTTTCTCGGCCAGCATTTGAACCCGAAACCTCTAGAATACCAGTCTAACGCTCTAACCAATTGAGCTATTCGGGTTTTGAACGGCTCTCAGGAAATCTTTTTCTCTGATTTATATCTTCGTAGTGGGGTAATTTTTGAAACCTTCGGCGGCTTCAAAAACTAGGACGTATTATAAAGAAAAGGGGGTCATATTAACGATTATTAGTTCTGAATATTTCTAAAGAAAAAAAGTTAAGTATACAAGAGCTTTATAATGCATGTGCGATAAAATCAGTCATATAATGGAAATATCTCGATTCGTTAGGTTTACTGATACGTATACATGTAAAAATGCAAAAATGCTTTAACATCTAATAACTAGATAAATCAACGCTCTCGGTTTTAGCGTTGCCGTATGTAACTGAAGAATCGCTGTTTTTATGTTGATTTAATGGTTCTAAATCTTCACTGTTTAGGCGCAACACTGGACCTGAAGGTTTAGTGGTTGAGGGTGAACTATAAAAGAAAAGGTTCTGTTATTTGCAAGATTAGGGGTTAAAAAACATTTGCGACGATTGATTTACCCCCAGATGCACTGTAAAAATATTCGGATTAGTTTAGCTAATCCATGCTTTCTGTTTGTTCATTTATATGGGATCAAGAGAGAAAAAGAATGGATTACATAGCGAATCGCGATTAAGTGCCTACGGTGCATTTAGGAGTTAAACTACCTATCCAATCTTTATTATTTGGCATTTGTGGCCTTTTTTACTAAAAATACTTTTATAAATTTTGGCCTGTAAAATCAATGGTTCTAAAAACAACATTTCCAAGGAATGTTTTTTTTTTAATTTTATGATGGGGATTAGTTGGACTCTATAGTGGGGGTTATTTGGGAAATCATCAATCAATTAAAAACAGAATTGGTATGTTTTTTAATATATTTTTCAAAGTTTTTCATACTAATAAACGCACAGGTCAAACCACTTGACATACAGTTATGAAAATTTAAGGACATTTTGCGTTTGTGACGTAGGCGCTCGCTAAGAAAGTTGAAAACTTTTTGCCTAAGAGGGTTAAAATAGGGGTTAAAATTTTATAGAGGTTTTCTATATCTCGGAAACAAAAAGCCGCAGAAGTCTGAATTGGTGTGAAGATTCTACTAATAAAATAAGTAAACACGTGTTTTGGCGTTTCTCGAAATTTCAACTAGGGGTGGAGAAATAGAAGTATTTCGATTTCGAAGGGGATGTCTCAGAAAAAAAAGCCATAGAGGGTTAGAAATTGGTATTATAGACTCTAATATGGGTTGTGGGGTATCAAACTGAAGAAAATGAAGCCCGGAATCGAAAAAAGTGTTTTTTCTATTAATTTTTCAATTCAACTCTATATTCAACAAAATTATTGACCTACTAAAATATGGGTTGTGTGGTATCAAATCGAAGAAAATGGAGCCCAGAATCAAAAATATATATTTTTTTTCAATAATTCATGCAATTTTTTATTACCTCCTCCCCCACTCATATAATTGATAAAAGTATTGACGCGCTAAAATATAGGTTGTTTCAATTTTTTATTAATTCCGCCGCTAGCAACGCAATTCCCAAAATAATAACACAAAAAAAGCGCATTTATTTTTTTTTATATAAATGTTCAATTAAAATTAATAAATAAATAAAATTCTATCTGCACCACCCTAAAATTATGACTTCTTAGGGAGTGATTGTGTGCTCTGGTACAAAATGAAACAAGAAGTATATATATATATCATATATTTGAACACGAGCATAGGCTTGCTTCTCATAAAATGATTGTTCGCTCTGATGTTAACCAAAAGCGCTCAGCATTAAATATAAAATTTTACACTAAATACAAACTTCGTCGTTTCTAAAACTATGATAATTTGATTGAAAGGCCTTCAAAAACCACTAAAAAATTTTGCTACTTAAAAGTATTTCAGAGGAAAACCAAAAAGCTTTCCAAATACCCCAGTTTACTTTTCGTTTAGCAAAAAATACGATGTACTTATTACGCTTTCACAGTAGCGCACCGAGGGGGGGTTGGAGTTAAAACCCCCCCGAGAAGCTTGGTTACAATTGGCACAATCAAATAAACGCAGAAATAAAATATATAGGGATGGTGTCAAAAATGGCATTTTAAGTGTCATTTTCAAAACACCATCAATATTTACGATTTTAGTTTAATTTTAAGTCAAAAATTGTATTTTAACTGTTATTTTCCCAAAAAATTTAGCCTGCGACGCATTGAACCATGATTTTGACATCAAATTTTGGATAAATAAACAATTTTAAATTTGGTTAACCCCCTGTACATTTGAGCCCAGGTCCGCGCTTGTAAGCACCTTGTATGGTGACATTTTTACTTCAAATAATTTATTTTTATTAGTTATCCTTAACCCCCCCCCCCCCCCCGAAGTCAATTTCTGGTTCCACCACTGCCATTTATCATTTTTATTTAGTCGTAAAAGTCTTTCAATAAAAGTTATTTCAGAAAAACACCAAAAAGTTTTCCAAATACGAGAAAAGTTTACTTTTTGTTCAGCAAAAATTGCGATATAAGTGTGTACTTGTTAAACTTTAGCATTTTCATTTTTTGATAAGCAATTAATATAAAATAAGGACTCACCACGAATAATCCTAATTCCACTAAACCTGTTTTAGTTTTTTATTCTTACCTTTCTAACTCCCTTTTAAGATCCGCCATAATGGTGGCACACTGCGAATAAAACCTGGCTTGGGTTTCGACGAATTCATGTAGACATCTTAAATGTTCTTCGTAGGATGAACTAAGGCCCTCCAACAGAATTTTGGTGATTTCTGCTTGGCGATCGAAATCAGATTGGGCGATGCGCAATTCCAGCTCAGCCTTGATAAGAAAAATAAAAAATGGATTCCAAAGAACACAGAGTGTGGAACACCCATAAGGAATCGTACAATTTTAGTATTAGTAGTATTTTAAACCAAACATGTACAGGATGATTGACCATATTTTTCACCTCTCCTAACTCTTTTAGAATTGAAGACAAAAATAACTCTAAACACAGAAGTTGCATAACTTTTTATAATCTATTTTTTTTTTAAATTTGCACCCGTAAACGAAAAAAATGTTTTCTTTGGATCATTTATCAAAAAAGTTATGGTTGTTATTAAAATCTTGTTTTTGATAAAGGTATAAAAAACATTTATTCTGCTCGAGGGTCGTGAAAATAAAATCAGGAAGAACTGGACATTATATACAGTGCGGACGTAAAAATCTCCCCCCCTGCTCACTCTTGAACGGATTGAAATATCGACTTCAAATAAAAACCATGTTTAATGATAACACTTTTACTACTTTTTGACTTATTTTTTATAAGCGTCATATTGACGTAAGTCTATAAGGTCACTAACTACTTTAAAATTTTAAATAGAAAGAGGGGTCGAGTGATACCTTGTTAAAAGGTATTTTAATTCCCTATTTAAAGTTTTAATTTTTTAAAAAATCGGTTTACGACTTACAGAGTTATGATTTTTTTTGGTTTTAGTTTACGCACCTCACCTTACTTTTGAATGAATTGAGATATTGACTTTAAATAAAAAACATGCGTAATGATAACGATTTTACCACTTTCTGCCTGCGCCGTGTTTTAATTTTAGGTTACATTTTTGACGGCAAAAACATAATGTCATAAGAAAACTGATAGTACTGTTCACTCGAAATTCTCCGGACCAATTTCAATATGGCGGCTGATATTTAAATGGAACTGTTATTGTCATTGTCTTATTATTACTATACCAATGAATAAAACGAAAATATTTAATCAAAAATTTTATTATGGAATATAATGATCTTACAAAGCTCATTATGGACAAAGCAAGTCCACCATTATACTTCTCTTCGCTTAGTTTTATCTTAGCTGCAACTCGACATCTTAGCTACAACTCGATATCTCAGCTACAACTCGATATCTCAGCTACAACTCGACATCTCAACCTAGAAAAACTCCGTCTGCATACAGTTATCAGAAATCCAGGAACAGTTAACTTCTTTTTGTCTTTTTGGGCCAGTGGCGGTCCCAGCCATTTGAAAAAGGGGGGGGGCGGTTTCGATACGAAAAAAAAACTAGAATAAAAGCATAGCATAATAGCAAAACGTAGTAACTACAACCGCTGATTTGGTCTCCAATCTACGGGGAGGGGGGTACTCAGTTTTATGTCGTTTATTTCATACATTTTTTATTTTAAAAAATGTTTAAATTTGCCGGAAATTTTTGAGAAAATTACATTAAAAATGCAATTTTTGAGTCGAATTAAACTGAAATCGTAAATATCAACAAAGCAAGCAAAATTTTTTAACAAAAGTGCACTAAAAATGCATTTTTTTGATTTAAAATTAAACTAAAATTGTAAATATATCAATAGTTTCAACGCGCAGCAGGCGAACATTTTTAAGAAAATGGCATTGCAAATGCCATTTTTAACACAAAATAAACTAATACCGTAAATATCAAACGTACTATAGCGCCGCAATTTATGCCCTACTTTTGATTTTCTGACTGTTTTCATTTTAAGCAAGGGTAAGGGGTTAACTAACCCCCCCCGCCTATCCACCTTAAAACCGGGCTTGAGTAACTGCGTATAATTTTTTCAGTTATAAAAAACGTAGATAACAAACAAACCACAAACAAAACCTAATAACTAAATACTTTTTTTTGAGGTCTAAAAAGCTTTTTTAAGTTGAAACATGACATTTTACATTGCATATCTCAAACATAAGATGCCTATCTCAAAAAAAATCGTTTCCTGTTTTTTTGGGAAAACCAGTTAATGACTCGCTCAATGTCAATTTCAATATGTCTGTTGATATGCAGCAACGCTAAGCCCGTCAGTCAAATTTCCGTCATAATAGTGTTTTTAAGTACTTATGTTTTCCATCTTCGGAAGCATGAGAAGCTTCTTTCTGAGGAAGCATTACTTACTGGCCAACATACAAGAATGTTTTTATCAACGGAAAAATATCGCCACACTTGTTCATTGCCTCGAAAACGTTATCAGGTATATTTTGATTTAAGCTTTTGCCTACTTCTCACCAATATTGTTTTCAAATACTGACTTCCCCCAATAAAAGTTCAAGAATTTGTGTTTTGGATTAATCAAACAGTTTATAGTAGTTAGAAACGACTTTAGTTAATTTTGCCTTGATTATGGCTCCACGTTGTAGAAAACTTAGTATGATTTTGTCTAAAACTTGTTTATAAATAGAAACTCTATAATACTGTTATGTATTTTCAATGGTTTTCACGGTAAGTACGTAAGTCGTGCATTTGTTTATTCTTGGTGTGACGAATTGAAGGTAAAACTGTCTCAAAATACTGTGGAGGAATTCTAAAATGTCTTTAAAGGAGCTTTCTGCAATTTCTGTTTTTTTTTCTCCAAAGACTTCAGGTTTACCACCAGCATCTTTGTTGTCTACTTTTCTCTGGAGCAAAGTGGGATCGGCACTGTTGTGTGTGGGCCCAGTAGGTGCTCTTCTAGAAAATTGATCACTTGCTGAGGTGGGCTGACTTTGATCAAGCCATCCTTTCCCCGTGCAGTTCTTTCCTTGATACTTATTTCGTTCACAATCATAATTTTGCCAAAATTTGGGCTTTTCCAAATTCGGTTAGTTGAGGTCGTTGTAGCATTTTTTTTCAGGGGTACGTTCATATTAAAACTTAGGGCAAGACGTCTTGCCGAGTGGATGACGTCATGAAAAAATCGCCGAACTTTGGGTTAATGTGTATGTCTTCTGAAAATAGTTTGATTATTTTTCTTGTTTTCTTTTATTTATCGGAGAGTGAAAAAATAGACACTTAAAGTAAATATTTCAACGCATCGGTATCGGTATACGTAACGCGTTCGAAACAAAGTCAAAATACACACCGTTTTTGACTTTTTTATGCGATGTTTCGAACGATGCCCGCTTTCTTGAAGGTTGCGATGACAGAACTGCTGATTGAAATCGTTGCGTATGTTCGTGGGTCCGTAATGATATGTACATCCTTCCGTACGCAACGAGATTCTGTCATCACACCCGTCAAAGAAGCAGGCATCGTTCGAAACATGGCATGAACAAGTCAAAAATGTAGTGTATTTTGACTTTGTTTCGAACGCGTTACGTATACCGATGCCGATGCGTTGAAATATTTACTTTAAGTGTCTAATACCTTTTAACTGTTTGTATATCCTCCAAACTTGTTTACTCGGCGCTTTTGTCATTTTTTAAGCGATGCAATTATTATTTTTTTGAAAAATAAAAGAAAAAACAAAAAATAATCGAAACAAATTGCGATTATAAAACCAGTGAATGCTGATTTTGGTCGGGATATGTTAGGTATACGTATACGGGACAGTGGTCGTAACGATACGGCCCGTATCGGGTCTGCACATGCGCAGTTCGATAGTATACGGATAAGTGAAAATTTTGAAACGTGCTAATAGAATCTATTTTCATTAAATCTGAACGCGGATAAATTTCATCCAGTGTGTGATCTGAACTACCATAAGCAAATAAAAAAAACCACTGTCAATCTTTTTATATCAAGAATTCCAGCGCTCTCTGGCCGAAAAAAGCTAACTAATTCGACTTCCTAAGCTGATTTAGTTTACAATGGGGATTCTCCGGTTTTGAGGACTAAAATCGCGCAAAAATACAATTTATGTTAACAGGAAAATTAATTTTAAAATACTAATAATAAACTTTCACATCTGCCTGCGACAACGGCCATTTGTAATTAGGGTTTTTTGTTCCGATCAACACCGTTCTCAACTTAACTTGAAGTACGCCCGATTTGGTTGAAATTTGATGTGTTGGGGCACTTGGGGATGGATATAACGAATTTCTAATCAGATTTTGAAAATTAAATATGGCGGATTCAAGATTTTTGGTCATCTTTTGTTAACCAATTTTATATAACTTATACACATCCGATTGCCTTCAAATTTGGCATGCATTTATAGTGCCGGTGACAATACAATAATATGTCATTATTAGGCACTCCTCCCCCCTACGAGGGGGTGGAGGGGGGCAAAACACCTAAGTTTGTCCGATTTCAATCAAAATTGGTATACGGAGGCTTTTGGGGATAAGGAATACGAATTTTTGATCATGTTTTGCTAACCAATTTTAACTGACTTATCCACATCCGATTGTGTTCAAATTTGGTATGCGTTTACAGTTCCGGTGAAAATACAATAATATGTTATGCTCAGGTATCCACCTCCCTCTAACGAGGGAAGTAGAGGGGGAAAAAGATTTAGTTTGTTCGATTTCAATCAAAATTGGCATACAGGGGTTTTTAAGAAGGGGGATTATGAATTTTTATCAGATTTGAAAATTTTAATATGGCGGATTCAAAATGGACGATTAAGGGTACAAATTTAAAAAAACGAGGGAAGTCAAGGGGGAAAAAGATTTAGTTTGTTTGATTTTAATAAAAATTGGCTTACAGGGGTATTTCGGGATTTAAAAATTTCAATATGGCGGATTCAAAATGGACGTGGACTCAGGGTACAAATCTAAGAATTAAAAAATACATTTTTATTAAAAAAAACTAAATGCACTCAAAAGTAAAAAATTACTTTTTATCTCTCTTATACCATAATAAAAGCGATGAGCGGTGACAAAGAGCGAACTACAGAAGAAGAACTAAATTTTTCTTCTATTCGAATGATAAACATAATGCTTTTATCTAAAGAAGCTGAGAACGGGTGAGATTGCCGTGCTTGCCAAGCCTTTGAAAATGTCCTTAGGTTATAGAGTAATACAACTTTTTCTTAGGTGAATCGTCGATGTGACCGATATACGTTACCAAAAGTTAAAATTTTTAATTTGCGCCCATCGCTTTTATTATGGTATAAGAAAGAAAAACTATTTTCTACTTTTGAGTGCATTTAATAAAATCTTGTTCTATAAAAGTTTTTTTAATAAAAATTGACTATGTTTTAGTTTAGTTTACGCTTATAGTAGATCCGTTGTTTTGTTTAATTTTCCAGTAGACCCTTGTGTGCGGAGCATAATATTTTAACGATTTATTCGCGGTTTGTACTTAAATCAGTAATGATTGTAAAGCAAAACCTTTTAGATTATGAACCAGTAAACCATGTCCATAACTATAACACGAGACAAGGAAACATTCTTCGAACCAAACAA
The DNA here is from genome assembly GCA_963921995.1 of Oxystoma pomonae. NCBI lineage: Eukaryota > Metazoa > Arthropoda > Insecta > Coleoptera > Brentidae > Oxystoma > Oxystoma pomonae. Next base: position 68,587,883 of record OY998166.1, on the reverse strand, counting down.
CTCTCAACTGTTTTATTTCAGAAGTCCATATCCTACCCACCTATAAACTAACCTATTGCCACAAGCGTTGAAGGATATTAGAAATAATAAAATGTTTAAATATTTATACATATATTTTAAATTAATAGGCTACATTTTTGAGGTTATTTCATTTTTGTTTAGGTCTTTGTTTGTTTGTTTCCAACTTGTCTGTTTGTTTGTTTCTTATCATTTCTGATAATATATGTATGTGACGTCGTCCTAGTATTCTAGGTTTATAGTTTATCTATTAACTTATAAGTTAGATATTATTTCTAAATAGTTTATAATTTTTTTTTATTTTGTAATTATTTAATTATGTTTGACAATGTCTATACTACAAATTAGTGGTCGAGTGAAAAATAAAATAAATATTCTATTCTATTCATATATGACTACCGTGAAACGCTGCAAACGTATGGAAAGGTACTATTTTTTAAGTAGTTTTAGTTTAGTAGTTTAAGTTTATAGACAATTATGCAACATTCTATACACTCAAATTTTATAGCTTTAATGATAAGGAAGTTAAGTGGGTGTAAATATATGGTAAATCACCCTGTATTACTCTCCCACTAAGGTATGACCGATTCCTTCTGGGACACCCTGGCTAATAGTAGTGTAATAGGCAAAAAACTATTTAATGATCTTGCAGCCGTCTACTTGCGTGTATTATGGTTTTCTAATAGTCTGATAGAACCATATAACTATGAGATACTATAACCGCCTTGCCCTTGCATTTTTTGAAAAAAAGTCGTAATGATAATAGACACTTAAAGTTACATATAAAAAGAGTGCTTATTCCTTTTCGTATCTCAGTGCACATGCTCAACTCACCCATAAACATAAGGACTATAGTTTAAGGAAAATTTGGTTTGATGGCTGACATATACATAGGTATCTAAAAATTAAGCCGAACTATACCGCAATTCATAAGATATGTTTACCTTGATGCACATCAAAATGCACTGGAATAAGATGCGTAAGACAAATAATACGTAAATATTAATAATCTGGGTTAACAAGAAATCTGAAAACTGTCAAAGTGACACGGGATGTTGTATTTTGAGTAAAATCATCGTATATTATAGACCACCGCCAAGAGGTGGTTTATCTGAAAACAATCACGATTTGGTTAATTTTTTTGTTCAAAATAAATATTTTAAAGTATTTTAAATAAAAAAAAAACAAATTCCAGTTTTTTTTTTGCTTCAATTGGGTATTCCAGCGCGTTTTTTAAGTCAATGTATAGGAAAGAAAATACCATTCAGGGAGATCACTGCTCTCTTAAATTAAGAAAAAAGCCCTTTACATATAAGGATAACATTAATTTTAAATAATTAAATGAAAACAAAGATTTCTTACATACACATATCTGGTTTGCTTAGGCGTTTGCACACCTTGTTAAAGGCTACGTGCAAAAAAAATTAAGAAGTTAAAATTTTTGCGGTAACTGGTAGCGCGCGGAATCTTAAAAAGCAGTTTTTCACGGTATAAATCTTGTACTATAACTGATACCGACATATTTACAAACCGCACAAACCTAAAGGATATAGCGTATTGTAAAAAATACTAATAATAAAAGTTACGCGGCTTTAACCGCGCAGAATATACCGCGCAAGCTAAAAAATGCACTTTTGGGTTTTTCGGGATTTGCTTATTTTTTTAATGTTTTGGTGGTCTTGCGCCGTTTTCTGATTTGTGCGATGATGTCATATTACGCACCGGTAAAAGTCTTCATCGGTAAATTCTTTCTTCTTGCGTGTTAGGGGCTGGAAGAATATCGTGTGATTTTAGCAATTTTTATGAAAATTCGGAGATTTTTTGCAGAAGCATGGAAGAGGGAGAGCAATTGCCCACTCTCGTTCCTCCCTGCATTTCTCCCAGACCTTGCCTTACGCCTAAACTTTACATTGAAACCTCTTGGTGGCGTCTATAATTAAGTAATGGCGCGGGGGAGTAGATAAAATTGTTACGAGGGGGGAGGAGAGAGTTAGCAACTGCTTTTTGTTACCATTTGTAACTGAAAATGATAAATAAAATAATAAAATAACTAAATACTTCACATTAAAAATATTTGATACCCTATTTAAAAAAGGGGCGGGGAGAAAGCTATAGAAAATTTTTATAAAGATTGACAAAATTGATGGTTCACGCGTTCAAAATGAGCAAAACGTCAGCAAGCGAAACGTCAGTTAAGTGTTTTGACAGTTTTTAATCGACAAAAATATATGAATTAAAAATTTTAATATCATTTCCTTTGTATGGACCTCTGCAAATTTAGGGAGAAAAAGCGATAAAATATAAGTAATTAGCCCAAGTATTTTTAGTTAAAAAGCCTATCATAAGGGGATAAACCCACCGTCAATTTGCTTTTTCCACGAAATAATTTATATGAATATAGTAAGTCTAAAATTGTAACTTACTCGAATTTAAAGAAAAACCCGCAAAATTAGATTAAAAACCACATAACCCATCTTAGTAATTAGACACAAAGTTAATTTTCAGTTTTATCAGCATTCGTAGTCGACCAATCAAGCAGGTGCACTTTTAAAATCATGGCGAATGAGTGACAGCTCCAGCTGATTAAATACACGAAAACCTCGTTAGGTACGATAAGGGAGACGTAACGTTACGACCGTCCATTCGCCATTAGTTTAAAAGTACACTTGCTCGATAGGTCAACTCAATAGAGATAAGGATACGAATGCCGATAAACCCGAAAATTAACTTTAAGTGCCTATTAGGTCGACTCGATAGAGATAAGGATACGAATGCCGATAAACTCAGTGCGCATGCTCAGAACGGATACGCCGTACAATAGCGACTACGCCTCACCCAATACCACCTCTACGGAAGGCCAATCAACTCGATTCAATATGGCCGCGGAAGTCGAGGAACATATAAATCGCTCGAATTTTGCTATAGGGGCCATTCATAAGTTATATAACGCAGAAATGGGGGGGGAGTAGGTGTGTGTAGTGTTAAAAAGTGTAACTGCATTACATCACAATTTTTTTTTTAAATTAAGTGTGTAATTTTAGGGAGACGGAATTGCAAAAGAGCGAGAAGAGCGGAAAGGAGGGCTGAAATTGGGCAAAAAATGGGGTTACATAAGTTATGGACGTCCATAAAGGTATATTTTATTTTACTGTCTTTGTGGACGCCCCTAGAGGAATATTTTCTTCCTGGTTTTCTTTTAAACATTTTCTTCCATTTATCTGATTTTTTTTAAAAATTAGTTTTAAATTTGACTGAAAACTAGCAAAGCCGTTTTGCTAAAAAAATAACAATAGTTACTTGAAAAGTATTTGGGTAAAGCGGCGCTGATCTGCAACAGATAAAGTAAAACAAAAATAAATATTGGTGAAATAAGGAGTAATAATAAATTCTCGATTTTTAAGATAGTTCACGAAAAGATTTTCCCAACTAAAAAGTATAAAAAATGTTCGTCCTAATAGTTTGAAATAAAGTAAAGTTCAGGTTTCTCCACAATATGTGTAAAACAAATATATACATATATACAATTACAAAAACCGAAAACTTTAGTTTTCCGTTTTTGTAATTGTCCATGGACTGACACTTTTATTTTGAAATTTTTGCCAATTATCGCCTAATGTGATTGTTTCAATGCTATCTTCTATAGCTTTAAAGAGAGCAGCATTGTCTAATTTCAGTCGCTTTGTATTATTTAGGGCATCCTCGCAACTTTGATGAGATAACATCTAAAATTTAATAAGTAAACTTTTCATATATCTTTCAAGAAAACAATGTTGTTCCCTGTCATCAATGTAAAAAAAACTTTTTATGCACATGGGTGACTTGGTCAGGTTAAATTGTAGACTAAGATACATGCCATAAAAATATAAATACATGTCAACCAACTGTGCAAGTAAGTCAGGGAAAGGGTTGTTGCTGCATATTTGCACACACACAAACACATACATATTTGTGCCAAATTTTCGTGAAAATAGTCATTATTCAAAAATTGTTTGATATTTTCACAGAAACGTTATATACTGATAGCTCAAACAGTTTGTAAGTTTTGTGCAAACTTATGGGTCTTTAAATTAAATCTTGTAAAATGTATACTATAGAAGATATTTTTAAGCCTGGTGTTTTCAATGGAACTTTCAAAACATCCTCTGTAGCTGTGTAAAATATTGTAGACCCTTCAATGTCTTCGGCTTTAAAATATAGTTCACAAACCTATAAATAAAAAGCCCACCATACCATGGTCAAAATATAAAACACAAATAGGTAGGTAGTTAACAACTTGGAAATTTCAAGAATACCACACTTCGACCGTGCAAGGTAAGCCCTTTTGGAAAGAGTCACCAAAAGACAGGAAAGTTTATTCAAGTGGTACTGAAAAATATCCTACACTTAAATGTTTTCTTATCATACTGAGTGCGACACTTTGCCACAACACATGCATGAGGCATTTTTATTAATGTTTAACAAAAACAATTATAATTTCACTAGGTATTTATACCACAAAACCACCACAAAACACAGAATAAAAACAAAACATAACCTCCGTACGCGACTCTTGACTGAAGAGCACTTCTATAAAAATAGAAATTAAGACTACATAAAACGAAAAACAGACAAAAATAATGATTTTTCAAAACACGAAAAACGACCTGCTACAAAATGTAAACAACGACGCCATGTTTTTATCGTTTTTTGGAGCTGAGACGCTTTCCCTTTAGAACGTTGCCTCACCTATCTCTACGAACATCCATGTATGCGCACTTTAAATGTTTATGGGTGAGACGTAACGTCGTATGGTTTTTTGAGCATGCGCACTGAGATACGACATAAGCACTCTTTTTATATGTAACTTTAAGGGCGATATTTACTAAGATGGGTTAGGGTTTAGGACTATGGGACGTATGTGGTTTTTAATGTAATTTTGCGGGTTTTTCTGTATATTTAAATAAAACTTGTTGGAATTTTGGACTTACTATAATCATGTAAATGATTTCGCAAGGAAAAAAGACAGGTTTTTCCAAAAATTTCGTGAAAAAAATAGAAAAAAAGCAAATTGACGATGGGTTTATCCCCGTATAGTAGGCTTTTTAACTAAAAATACTCTGATAAATGGGTTAATTACTTATATTTTTTTATCGCTTTTTATCCCTAAATTTGCAGAGGTCCATATGAAACGATGTATTCTTACACAACACTTCTTCAATAGAATTCTTCAAATAGAATTAAATTAAAATTTTTAATTCATGTATTTTTATCGACGTTTTGCTCGCTGACGTTTTGCTCGTTTTACACGAAAACCGTACCTTCTGAAATAAAAAAAAAGCCTTCTACATCTATAAAGGCGTGAACCACCAATTTTGACAAATGTTATTTTATCCATCTTTATAAAATTCTCTATAGGTCTAGGAGAAATGCCAGGGAGGAACGAGTGTAGGCAATTGCTCTCCCTCTTCCATGCTTCCGCAAAAAATCTTTTTTTCGTTTCATTTTCATAAAAATTTAGAAAAATTGCTAAAATCACACGTTCCTTTCGCCCCTACCGCGCAAGACTTTACCGCTGAAGACTTTTACCGGCGCGTAATATGACATTACCGCACAAATCACAAAACCGCGCAAAACCACCAAAACAATAACAAAATAAGCAAATCCCCAACAACCCAAAAAAGCCGCGAAACTTTTATTATTAGTATTTTTTACATGCGCTATTCTTTAATTTGCGCTGAATCAAATATTATTTAGGCGAAGATTGTTACGTTTGCGCGGTTTGTGAATATGCCGGAATCAGTTTTACACTATAATTGCTTGCTTGCTTGAAAAATAACAGCGCACAGCGGTTATACCGCAAGATTTATACCGTGAAAAAATGCTTTTTAAGATTCCGCGCGCTATCAGTTACCACAAAAATTTAAACTTCTTAATTTTTTAGATGCGTTGTTAATCGCCTTTGACAAGGTGTGCAAACGCCTATGCAAACCAAATATGTGTATATAAGAAATCTTTGTTTTCATTTAATTATTGAAAATTAATTTTAAACTTATATGTATAAGGCTTTTTTCTTGATTTAAGAGAGCAGTGATCTCCCTGAATCACCTTACGTTCCTATACATTATCTTGGACTACCCAATTGAAGCAAAAAAGCCTGGAATTTGGTTTTTTAGTAATCAAAATACTTCAAAATATTTATTTTGAACAAAAAAATCAACCAAATTGTGACTGTTTTAAAATTTAAAGCAGATAAACCACCTCTTGGCGGTGGTCTATAATATACGATGATTTTACTCAAAATACAACATCCCGTGTAACTTTGACATTTTTCAGATTTCTTGTTTACCCATATTTTATTAATATTTACGGATTATTTGGACTGTTTTAAGAAAAAAATGGCCCTATGCGTCTCATTCCAGTACATTTTTACGTCTATCCAGATAAAATTATCTTATAAATTGTGGTCTGGTTCGGCTTAAAATAAATTTTTCGATACCCATGTATATGTCAGCGTTCAAACCAAACTTTCGATAAACTATAGTCCTTAGTAAATAAATACCGCCCTAAGTGTCTAATAGCTCTCCCAATCAAGTTAGACTGGAAAAAATGCAGAGATAAGAACTGGGCGCGAGCAGACTGCGTCAGGCATGCGCAGTAGATTTTTCTCCTTTAGCCTTTCTTTGTTTTTCACAGTTATTATTGTTACACAATTTACGACACTTGGACCATTATAGTATTTCATACTTATATAGGTAGAACAGTGATTGATGTGTTATCGCACTTCCTTCAAAGTGTTAAAAATATCATCCAGACTATATTTTTGCAGTAGTGTAATATTTGTGTATTTGGAAGCAGCGCTTGAGTTTTCTACATTGTGTTTCTATACCTGTTCTAATTCTCCCGTTACCTCGTGCTGGAGTGCAGCAGAATAATAAAATATATTTCCAATTAAATACCATGTAACCAAATATATTTGAATTTCTTAAGCCTACACAATGTAAGGCTTTAAATTTTATAACACCAATTTTAAATAAACCTAAAACGATATTTCAGAACATTTGTATATTATGGTTTTTTTTAAATCTTTACCATCTGGCAACATTTAAAATAAAGGTATTCTTTTAGCCGCTACCTAACGCTACCATACTTGGCAGATTCTAAAGTTTCAAGGATTCTTTTTTTTTTTAAGGTGTAGGTTTATGGGTTGAGGGATCTTATTAATGAAACGTCCTTTTTTTGAAATGCCAACGTTTCGCAAAATTTATTTGCTTCTTCAGGGCTATTCCAGACGGCCGTTCCATATGTCGATTCTATTGCCAATAGAAGTCATCCTTCGGTAAAAAGGCATTATTTCTGCACAAGTACCGTACAATTTTGATTAAAACTTTTAAAGAGACATAAACAAACACATTAAAATATTATAGCTACGGCGAGTCTTTCGTTCGCATTTAATTTTTACACTGGCCATATTTCGGTTCACCTTTTTTTTACTTTCCATAGAATCGATGGTTTCCAATTTTTATTTACTTTAAAAAATGCCAATTTTCACAACATATGAGAAGCAGGCGCTATTGTTATTGGAAAAATAATCGATTCTATAATCAACGTGCAATATTTTAAGTCGTTGTTTGGGTTTAGTTTCTTTAATAGGCCAGCTGAAACCAGTTGACTGCAATAATAATTAACAACCCTTCAACCCTCCCCGGGCACTTTGGACAGGCTGTACTTTTAGGGAAACCCAATAGCGTTTAAATAAATAGGCAGTATTATTTTAAGAGGTTACTACGACCTAAATAATAAAAAATACATAAAAAATCCACGCATTATATTTGAAAAAACTTACCGCTGTTCCTAACATGCCCCTTGCTTTCCTCACTCTATTCTTGCAAGAATCAAGATCCAATCTAAAAGCAAGATAAACTAAAAGCCGTCTTTACAAAAAAAACTTTTTCGTAATTTCAATAAATTTCGTTTTAATATTGATAAAAAGATTTATACATTGTCAAAGAAAAATTCTAACTTTAGTCATCTACTTTCTTAAATATCTGATTTGCAAAGTATCTCAGACTTAAAAATTGTACCCGAACCTAGTATGTATTGACATTTTTGAAATTGACAAATTTGAAAAGTATTGTAGGAAGTATGTTAACTCATTGGTTGACAACTTGACAACTTTGCACTCACAATATTTTAAGAGGAGATATGTCTTGATTAAAAAAAAAAACGCATACATGCATTTTTCCCTATGTCTCAAACTATGACTGTTTATTAGTGTATACTCAAACACACCGACAGCTTGTAATGTCTGACAGTATTAAATTCGGTATTAAGCCCTGTTCTCCGAGTTTCAACGTGTCGCTAGCGACACTTCGTTGACCAATGGCAATTAAGCAGCTTTTCGGTTCATCGTTAAGCGGTGTTATTTAAACAAAAATCTAACCTCAGGAAACATATGTTTCGCGAAACCCAGCGACAGTGGACGACAGTCAGTTGATGTCGCTGGATTCCACCGGCGAAAGTAGAGGGGATTGTCGCTCGCGATAAGTCGAAGCTTTGAGAACGGGGCTTTAAAGACTCTAAATCAAAACTATTTTGATAAAATCGCCATTTAAAGAGCAAATAAATATATTTAAAAGCAATCTTGATTGCAAAAGAGTAATTATCACTCGAGTTAGAGAAGACGGCTGGTCCATAAGGAGAGCGGCCACTCATTCTTGGGTTGATAAAATGACGATAATAAAACGAAAAAAACAATGGATACAGAATAACACAACAGATTGGAAACAACTAAATATTAAATTTGATCTAAAACAACAACAAAAATTAGTATTCCCCATTCTTTTCAATAACATTCTGCAAACGCTTGAGCATTGAAAAACTTAAATTTTGAAAATATTCATGATCTTCTGAAAGCACCTGCATTGCGCGATAAATTGCATCACTTAACTCTTCAGCATTAAGTGGTCACCAATTTCTCTGATAAATTTTGACCAGTCGGCTCCATATATTTTCTATTGGGTTGAGATCAGCGCTGTTGGACGGCCAAAGAAGACTTTCAATATTATTGTTTTTAAACCACTGGCGAACAACATTAGCCGTGTGCACGGGACAGCTGTCCTGCTGGTAAACGAAGTCTTCAAAGATGGCAACATAACATCCTCAAGAATCTCAATTGCCATAGTCTATGAAAAATGTTCAGATTTCTCAATTTCATTGTTCTATTTTGGATGAAACCTAAAATTTGGTGGACGGTACACTAAAATTCTTCTACTGCTTGAAGATGACTGAACTATCTTCTCATCTGTGAAGACTACCCTTTCTCAGAAGTCATGATCATGAAGAACATTATTTAATGCAAAAATACCCTTGACTTGTTTTTGTTCTTCCGTTAAAAAAGGTTTTTTTTTCAGTAACTCTACAGGAAATTTCAGATTCAGATCTTTCCGTTAATAGTTGATAAGGAACCTGGGAACATCGTTACATTAGATGCTTCAACGTATCTGGCAAAAGGATTTTGTCTGATGTGGTCGATAAGCCTTTCATCAGAACTTACAGGCTATTTTGTATCCAGCGCTTTTTCACTTGCATTGAACCATGTGAAAAATGAGAGAGGCAAATAATCACCGGTATAGTCACAACTGTCTTCTATAACTCGAGTGATAATTTATGCTTTCGTAAATGTTGTAATTTTCGGTATTTTTCACTTTGAAAATTATCAATCAATCAATATCAAATAATATAATATTCAGCGCAGGCCGCACCCACCAGTTTTTTTTTTAAATGTAACCTCCCCAACTTGTGATAATTTGTTTAAAATGGTTTTGCATGTACTTTACAAAAGTGTATTTTTTGTAAGTTGAGGTAGTAGTTTTTGAGACATTAGCAGTAGAAATGCAAAAAATTTAAAATTTTGAGCTCAAATGACTTGAAAACCAGAAGAGATACTTACAAAATAGAAGAAAAATAAATAAGTAAGAACGTTACTAATGCGTTCAGAGACACACCCGTGGGAGTAAGCCTTTGAATACATCATTGGCCGTCTCCTTCGAATCTCTTGATATATTTTTGAGAATATATACATATCTCTTTTGGTTTCCAAAATATCGGGGGTTGAAAAGTTTTCAAATTGTCACTTTGTATAGAAAAGTTACACAGCTCCTTGGACAAAACAGTTGACAGTTTTTAGGACCAAATCGTTACATAACCTGAACTAAATAAGTCGCATACCTTTTATTTTAAATAGATTTTAAAATAAAATTTGATCAGAATAACCAACGATTTGATCCAAAAAAGTATCAACTGCCCAAAAGTTTGTATAACTTTCCTCTATAGTTTAAACAAAGGTTAACTTTTATTAACATTGAAAAGGAAATATTATTTATCTACCTTTTTGTTTCCAAAACGCTCTGTTCCTTATTCAAGGTCTTCATCTCAGTATCCAAAAACTTTTTCAAAGGTTGCGTGTAGCACATCCCCGCGTAACCAATAAAGTCCCTTTCGGTCTGCCCAAGTTTCTGTTCCCACTGACCGACTTTGATTAGGGTGGTTCCGTATGGAGTTTGGGGCCCCAGAGTATTTCCTGTTTCGATCATGTCCTGACCTATAAAAAATTAATATATTAATAATTATTTAGGATTTCGACGGAAGTACATGGTCCAGAAAACATGCTCAATAATATAATAACTCTCCCCCTACTATAAATCCCTTAAATAGCTTTTATTTCATACTACATTGTATATTCAACACAGCAGAAGAATCGGTCATGGGAGTTACTATCTGTATCTACACGGACGGTTCCAAAACTGAACACGGTTGTGGATGTAAAATATACTCAACATCACTAAACCCCAAAATTAAATGGACTATGGGTAAACAAAAAACCAGCGTAGTCCAAACAGAACTGAATGGCATTCACATAGCAGCAAAAGAAATATCCACGAAAAATATATCTGCATTTACACAGATAGCAGACAAGCACTATTAATCCTACAACGATAACTTATTACTGTGGGCTCAGTACTAGAACGCCATGAAAACGTAAAATGTATCAGAAAACAACAAAATGGTCACACTAAAATGGATCAAAGGTCATGGCAAATAAAAAGGAAACCACATTGCAGATACGCTGGCCAGGAAGGCCGGAAAAACACTATTTGAGCCTGCCCCTTCTGCCACTATAACAGCATTAACAGTGGCGAACCAAATACGAGAACAATCCCAAAAAGACTAGAAAAAGATGGGATGAAACTAGAAACTGCAACCTTGCCAGGGAATTATTACGTTACCCTGACCAAGCATCAGCAAAAAAATTCCTATCAATGACCAGAAAGGACCTGCTCTTTGTCACAGGCATTCTGACCGGCCACTGCCAACTAAATAAACACCCCTATGTGGAGGTTGTAAACGAGAAGATGAAACCATGGAACACATTCTCTGCGACTGTCCAGCGCTGTCATCTACCCGAAAGGCTATTTTCGACGAGTTTTGGCCAACAACAGCCAACATAGGGGAGGCTCCCCTTGGCGACGTTATCAACTACGTTCGAAGCATAGGATGGCTGACGACTTAGGAGGAAGCCCTATAGGAGGATACACAACGGGTCTAATGAGGCTCAGGTGCTGTCAGGTTAAATCCCCACCCTCCCAAATTATCAGATCAGATACTGCATAGTAATATACTCCATTACGTTATCGGTTTCAGTCCGGAAAATTATACATTCCATCACTAGTCCGGTAAAGTAACTTTACCTGACTGAAAGATATATTTAGTGTTTTAACTAAGACTGGGTTATTTCTGAACAATTTTTATTAATGCAAGTTACTTAAAAACGTTAACGGTAATCCTGCACTTTGAATTATTTGAAATATTTACAGGGGCAGCATCAGGTACATCTTTATCTTTGGTTAGCAATCCCTTAACCAAGAAGCTTTTTACCACATTTACAATTTCCAGGGGAATTTCCGCAGTTATTTGCTTTTTTAAACTTTAAGTCCGCTAATAAATTTAATATTTTTCATTGATTTTGCTCACTAAATCGCTTCGCTCCAATTTTCACGGTTTATGGTAAAGCCATGATGGTAATATAAGGCTTAAAATATTTTAACATAATTAGGGGGTATATTTTTCACATTTTTATGCCATAATTTTGCTCACATTTTAAAGCTTTCTTTCCAAACTTTCGATTTCTAGAATAAAACACTAAAAAGTACTGCCAAAAAACACTTTTTCCCTGTTAAAATCAAAAATATTTAGAGGGAGAGGGCGGAATTTTAGAGTTAGATGGAGAGATATTTTAGTGAAGTGCAAAAATATTTAAGGTTGTTGAAGAGAGACAGCAGGCTAAAAATAAAATTAGAGAAAGATAAAAATTTCTGTTATGTCATCTGTCTATCATCTTGAGTGGTGTCGTGCATATGATTTTTACTTTGCCATTTTTATTCATCTAAAGATCATCTAAAAATCATTTAACAGTTATTTCACTAAATTATTTTAAGGGTCATCATGGCTGTACCATTACATTGTAAAAATAACAACTTCAAAATTTTGACAATGATGTGATCGAAATTTTAAAGTAATAGTGGAAAAAATAAAGCTGGGTTTATACAGAAAAATAAGATAAGATAAGACCTAGCAACATAACATAAAATAACAGGAAATAATATGACAAAAGAGAGCTGAGCCCCAATTTACTGCAACATTAATGCTAGCCGACGTTTTGCTTACCTTTTTACGTAAAACTCGTTTTTTTTAAACAAAAAACCAAAAAAAAATAAAAAAAGTAGGGTTTTGTTGGAAACTCGTAAAAAATGGCGTCGTGGTTGACTTAATTATAAACGACTTTTTTGGTATATTTTTATCGTTGTTTTATCCAAAAAAAATATCTTTTTTTTATTAAGTAAAATATAAAAGAGTATGAAATAAAACGTTGACCGATACACGGTTGTAAAATGTCGTTAAAGTCGCCTTGTCCGTAAACATCTAGACTTGTTCTTTAATAGACCATTTCTCGACCAAAGTTGCAATTATCAATGCCATTATATATAATAAAATATTGGCTCTCATTATCACAGATACTACGTTTATACGCGCCTAAAACCGGTTCTATATAAGGACGCTTTAAAAAGCAAACAAAGAAAACATCTAAGTTAACAGCAGACTTTTCGGTAAAAACAGGGCAACGCGCTAAAGCATTTCTAAAGTGTTTATATCGACCCTAAAATCGATTTTAAAGCGATTAACCGCTATCTTAAATCGCTTTAAAATAAAATCGATTTAATGCTTAAAACAAATTAATTCTGGCGACAAGATTTCTCAAAAAAATGTCCGCCTTGTTTTTTAAAAATCCTGAAAGTTTAGTGTTTGTTGCTTGCAAACTAAAAGTAAACCCCTCATGGGCCTTTTCTACAGCTAATCTCCACACGGGGGATTGATTGCTCTCCAGGGACACGTCAGCCTAAAAGACTTATTCTTCCTCAACTATTGCACTCATTTGATACATATCGGTGCTGGGCACATAACATTTTCAGGTTAAAATTTATTTCACCAGTTTACCACTGTCGTTACTTTTTGCAAAATACAAAACTATCAAATCTTTTCCATCCTTTATAAAATGTTCGAATATTTAACCCCCTCGCCGGCGAGTGTAAAATTAATGTATCTGCAACATTTTGTTTAAAACGTGGTGTATGAATATTGTAACAACGATAACGTACTTCATATAGGAAGTTAACTCTGTAATACTTCGTTATAGAGAACATAGGCGCGCAGAACGAATAAAATATACAGGGTTGAAGAAAAATAAACATATCTGGCCCACGATAAAAAAAAAATCAAAATTTTAAAGTCGCCGCCGCCGCCGAGAATTTTAATAAACTATATATATTTAATTAAAGATGGACTATTGAAATATCTTCCTTATATATAACTTTGTTGTTATAAATATTTCGCACCTTCAGCACAGTTCAGCATGTTCAAGAATATATTTTTGAGATTGACAGACCCCTAGCTTTAATTACATATAAAAATGAAAATCTTTGATGTTTTTTTTTTGGGGGACATTATTGGGGACAATTCTATTTTTTTTGTGCGGTCTCCTGTTTTTCATACCAAATTTTAAATCCTTGTAAAATTTTCATTTTTAAAAATACCTCATATCATAGGGTTTGCGTATCTAGTTCTCGAGATATTTACAATCAAAGTCTTAAAATTTAAATTTTTGAAAGCGATTATCTCACAGACTAAATAAGTTACCTCATGATGTTTTTTGAGAGAATCTATATATAGAGATAAATTGCATATGTTAATGTGTAATCGCTCAAAGGCTACCATTTCTAAATTCTCGTTAAAAAATCCTTTAAAATGAAAGATAATCGCTTTTAAAAATGGAAATTTTAAGACTTTGATTGCAAGGTATCTCGAAACTAGATATTCGAATCCAATGATTTGATAAGGATTTCAAATTTTGTATCAAAAACAGGAGATTGCACAAAAAAATTAGGATTACCCCAAAAACGCCCCCTCAAAAAATAGCTACGTCAAAGATTTTCATTTTTCTATTTAATTACAGCTAGGGGTAACTCTATCTCAAACATATATAGTTCAAAGCTGATATATATTTTTTTCTTGAATATGTAGCTTAGGCGAACTGTGTCAGAACCAAAGTGGCACAACTCAAAATTTCATTAATGCGCCATTTTGGATTTAAATATGGCGGCAAAGCGAATTTTTTTTTTCAAAAGGCTTATTTTTTTTGAAAATTGTCTTACCGGTCTTACCAATACATTTGTTTTAAATTGAAGTTATAGCAAAAAACAAGTTTTTTTTCGGTTCACCCGGTACGTTCATATAATATATCTAGGTTGTCCACATCTACTATTTAATAGTTAAATATAAATAGTATAAAAAAAACGAAAATGGGACAGGGCCGTACCAGAAAAAAAATGCACTGACGATGATTTTTTTTTTGAGATTGAAACTTCAAAATGGAAAAAAAATATTTTATTATCAAACAATCTTAAAAAGAAACTAAAATATAAAGTAAAATATTTTGATCCGTATTTAACTTTTTAATCCTGATGATAGTATCTACGAAACCAAACGTCGGATTAAAATTTCGAAAGGACCATTATTTTTTTCTAAAAAGGTGACCACAGACATGTTTTACAGAACTCAATTATCTCTTAAATTCCGACCATTTTTCAACTTTCCCCTGTAGCTCAAAATCTACAAGAGACAGAATAAATCTGTTAATGCCATGTTTTAAAGCTCAAAAAGTATGACGGTAATGCGAAAACCGCATGTCTCTATTTTCAATAACAACGGAGTTTTCCATTGAATCCCATCAAAAATGGGACACTCTGAACAATTGAATTGAGTATAGAAGACCCAAATTTAAAATTTTATTTGTTTGTAGTAGACTCGATTTCTTTTGAATTTTTCTCCACTCCTGATTTAGTTAGATTTGTTTCAGCGGTTTCAAAGAGTTCCGCTAATTTTTTAAAATCTTTTGCTTTTTTACACTATTTTTAACAGTTTTCAGTTAGGAGATTTGTTTCTTTCCTATTCCATGTACCACTTGATATTAAAAAGTGCGAACTAATTTGCTTATACACTACAAGCTCTAGAGAATCAGCACGTTCTTGACCCGCAAGTAAACTTTTAGCAATATTCCTCTAGCGCTCCTGAATTCCTATATTTAAAGAAAGTTAACGTCTGTGTTTTCCGCACGAATATAAAAAGATTTTCTTTAAATTCTTTCATGGGACCTGAAAGCACGTCTGCTCCTATATTGACCTTAAATAAATTGCAGCTTGGCTTAGACCCAACTCAAATAACACACATAAAGACCCACAAAAAGGGTCGGCAAAAGATTTTAGTGTTTAAAAAACACGTTCGGGAGATTTTGCAAAGGCGGGAAAAACGTGCTCTTTTTTACCAAGGTTTATTTCAGCCCACTATATTAAAAAATACGTCCAGGGAACAGATTTAAAGGAGTGGTATTCCAATTTAACTATTTTGCTGTTTCTTTTGTTCTCATTAAACATTTTTTAGCTAAAATTTTAGTTTTCAGTACGGAGTTTCTATTTTGCTTAGTTAGAAAAAACCCTATTAAGCTATCAGGTCTGTGTAGATTGTAGATTGCAGGGAGAGTCTTTTAGCCGGACGGCACCCTGCCAAAAAAAACCTCATAAAAGATCATAGCAAATAACAGATAAAACATCATCATCAAGTTTTTATAATCTATGCTCATTTTAATTAACTTATATTTATAATTTTTGACTAGTGAAAGTGAAACACAAATCCCGCATAGGAGTTCTCATATTTTATCAGCCAGTTGGCTTATAAAAGTTTACAATATTTTATGATTTTTAATATGACAATTCCTCAGAAAGGTTTATAAGATTTTATAAGATCTACCTGTAACATTCGAAAATAAAAAATTACAGCTCAACTTTAGCAGTTGTAGTAGTAGTAATAGTAGTAGAAGTAATGTAAGAAATTAATATTCAGTCAAAGTAAACTACCCAAGTAACAAATGTATGACCTACTGGTTGTGATGACTAAAAACTTAACCAATATTAACGTTTTATTTGGTGGAGAAATTGGTTATTTTCGGGACGACCTTAATTTTACCCTGAAGTTAAACTGCAACGTTTTGTAAACGTTTTCGTATGACTAATGAGTTTTCGTGATTATTTTGGTGTCAAAATAACGACCACCAAACGTTAAAGGGTACACGTCGCACATCGTACGTAATTCTTCGTCAAATTTACGTTTTTTGGTCGTTATGTGGTAAGAGCACGGAAATAGGTCTATTTTATGCACCAACCATTTCTCATCGATCTGTGCAGAGAATGAGAATCCTTTGTATTTCAAGTCTTGTCATCAACACAATACACAACCTCACTTTTTTTATTTTTCATTTAATTTTTTATTGTAAATTTTATTTGTTTCATAAGGCCCATTTACTGAAGTTTTAATGGCTAATCCTGAACGCGTAATTTTTCTTCTCTCTCTCTACTTTTTGAAGGGAAATAGACAGAAATAGAAATTTAAGCATTAGGCATTAAAACTTGAGTAAATTGGCCCTTACTTACGAATCCTTGAATATTAAAAAAAAAACTATTTCTTTTCTTTTAAATGAAACTAGAAACTATTGCTATTGTATTTGTGTCAAACTTTTAAAAAAAATATGTATTTATTAAAGAAAAACAAAACCTTTCTTCTGACCAATTTTAATACAAAATACACATTGCACAAACACTAGAAAACATAATACAAAACACAAAGTAGGTACTTAGATTGTAGCTTGTTTAAAAGTACAGAACACAACTAATAGGGACTACATTTTTAACAAATAAACTAGCAGAAAGAAAAACCTTTTTTTTTCTTAATCTTTCTAATTATAAAACTAACCTAAACAAAAATAAAGAATTTGAAAAAATATTACAAAGCTTTTTTAGTACATACAGTATAGGTACTCACACAAAGACCTAAATACTAACATAGCTCCAATATTCAGCACTAAGAGGCTGATAGCCCCCATTGTGAGCCGACCCTGGGATGAATATTGTAGCTCTGCAAGTATTTATTTGGGTAGTGCACCTAATTATTATTTAGAAATCTCAACTAGGTATGTAAAAAATACTAGTATCTACTTAAATGATCAAATGATTATCCCCTTTTTCAAGTTCTTCATCCAAAGTATTGTTTTCCTCTTTAGATCCAATTGATATTTCATCAGCCTCCAGTGTAACTCTCTTTATTTAGGTCTTTAAGGTGGTCCAGTTTTATATCCATATTGTCAATTTCTTTGCACCTAAAAAAATAAAAGAAAAGTTAAGTAAAATTAAACAAAAAAGCAGTGCTCAGGGAATTTTTAAATTAAATTAATTAATATAAAACTTCCATCACTGAACAAGCTCTGCTTAGCTAGGCTTTTAATGCTCATAAAACAAAAATTCTGAGAGAATCGGTGTTAAAATGTGATGTTTTATATTAAAACTTTATTTGTCAAGACCCATTTCAAACCCCGTGTTAATCATGATTAAAGCTTTATGACTGTATCTCATATGAATCTGTCATATAAGCCTTGACAGTTTACCGTCAATAAAAATCAAACAGATGGATACTGGGTGTTTACTAAAAATAAATGAAAACCAGTAAAGTTGTAGTACTTACATGTAGCTATGAGGTTGCAAAGTTCGTTAAGCTTCTCAAGAACATCTGAACTTTTGTTACAATCATCAGGTGTGCATTATATAGTGTTTCTGAACTTTCTGCTTGTTGACCATTAACTTTGCATAATGATTCCATACATGTGGCTCTGTCTCTATGTTAAGCCTACAGCAGTTTGGTAATTATGCAGTATACGGTTTTCTGCCATTTTTGATTTTTTTTGAAAAATTCTTTATGGGGGCACCTTCTAGGGTCCCTAGGACCCCAAATCCGCCTGCGCCCGATTTTTTTTTTTTTTTTTTTTTTTTAACGAGAAAAAAGGGTGCCCAGGGGGGGTTGTAAAGTGTTTTTTTAATTGTTTTGGGTTGGTTTGCATTAGGTTGGGTTGGACTGTGTTGGTTTGGTTGGTTTTAGTGAAAAAAAAATTAAAAAAAACAAAAAAAATCAAAAAAAAAACCAACCGGCGCAGACGGATTTGGGGTCCTAGGGACCCTAGAAGGTGCCCCCATAAAGAATTTTTCAAAAAAAATCAAAAACGGCAGAAAACCGTATACTGCATAATTACCAGCAGTTTTTACCAACTTTTTCTGGGAATGAATCTGATTTTCTTGCAGCTATTTGCTATGTTTTCATGGATATTGAATTCGTTTTCAATATGTTTTGAAAACTTTTTTTTCATGAGTTTTCATGACAGGTTTTCAAATCGATTTTGAATCGATTTGAAAACGGTTTTTAAATTTTGATATTTGGCAGCTGACATATGCCATAGTTGTCAAATATTCATTTTTGAGTTTTGGTATTTTTTTTTTAATGTATTTTATTCAAAAGATGATGTTGGGCCTTGCCACACATTTTTTTAAAATTTTAATTACTACTCTGTTTGCAAGTGGAAGTGAAGAAAGAAAAGCTAGAGTGGCATATGTGCATAGCACATACACTTTCGAGCCAAATTTCTTTTATTTTCCATAATTAATTTTTTTACTTAAAAAAACAAATCTTTAGTTATTTAAGTAAGGTCATGTTATTAATCTTGTTTTTTCTATACACTCCACCAAATTTTAGAATGCCGGTTCCACAGTTTCACTTCTATTTCTCTCTCTCTCTCAAAAAGAGTGAGAGCAATAAAATATAATTTGGCGGCTGTATGGTAATCCGACGCAATACGCATGTGTAAACTCAATCCCCGTTTTCATGGAAAATCGGTATTTCGATCTCAATACGATCTTGATCCAACCCTAAAAATTTTCAGAGTCGAATCTAGATTGAAATCTATGTGAATACTGGAAAAACAGGCGTTTTCATGGACGGTATCGGATTGAAATCGTTTTCAGAACGAACTCAATTCCCATGAAAACGTAGCAATTGCTTTGATGGTCCAGATTAGGATTTTATAACTTTATTCACACCGGCAGCTTCTGTCACTTCCACCGCCAGCCTCGATCTGTAACTTCCTTTTTTGTTGAGGTTTTTTACAACACACGGGTAGGTACTGGTTTCATAGGCAGAGCTCCGGTACCATCAGACTGAAGTCTTCTCAACAACCTCAAAGGTGCCGGCGAATAGAGGTGACCCTCGTTTCCCATGAATGTGGACCAAGCTCCACTTTGTCAATTTCCAAAATATGGACCACTTTAAACTAGCTTCGGTCCATTTTTTTATTTGGCAAAAACCATCCAGCAAAAACATTTTTTTTTTTAATCGCGGAAATTTGGCAGTCTATCAGCTGTCACCCAAAGAAAAGATTTTGGTACGTTGACATTAGGCGCATTTTGGTGAAGCAGCTGTCGAAGCTGTTACCAAAGGACGTTTTTTGGTTGACAAACGGTAAATACGAAACGACGGATAAGCGCCATGTTGCTTTTTGCAATCACCTTTTTAATTTGAAGCCATATTGTCAAACAGAATGTAAACAAACGCGTTAGGAGCCTTTTATTCGTTTTTCCTAGCAATTAGTAGCTGTTATTACTGTTAAATCATTAATTTAGTTGTATACAGACGTAAAAGTAGTTCTGCAACAATTTTTTGTCTTATATAAAATTAAAAAAAAAATAACTTTTTTCTAAATCTGCCATATATTTCAGTCCCGCGGTTTTTTTGGACCTAAAAATATCATATTTGACAGTACACTAAGTTGCGTTTCCGATTTTAGTGTACAGGAGGCCTTAAAAACGTACATCTTGTTCATGATTATTAATTTGAAAAATATTCATTATTACTCTGAATCTTTTTGGTGGAGAAAAAATATAAAATGTTGACGAAAGGTTATATTTTGGGCAATAATAAACACCCCTGACGCACTTCTGACAAATAACTTATTGTAGGTGGCGCTGCAGACAAGGTTGTCATCTTGGTCATTTCTTGACTTGGATGCATACCAAAGGTTGCGAGCAACGTTAAGACAAATCGAAAAGTATTTACCAAATTGGTGTAAAATGGGGTTGACAAAACATTTCCTACAACGTCACATCGCAACGTTGTGGTTGCGTTTGGAAACGTTGTTGCGTCGACAAATTGTTACTTGGGTATGACCTAACCTAAACTATAAACTACGACAACCTAACCCACTATAAATAGAATAAAATAAAAGTGATGGGCGATATTTCTATACCGGTGACTTTTAACGGTGACTTACATGGACACCACGGTTACTACCGGTGACCTAATTTTTAAAGCAGCGCCCTGGGTCACTTTTAAAGTATAGTCGCAAACTGATCGACAACGACCTCAGTCACTGTTAAAAGAAACAATGACTTATAAGTCACCATCACCGGTATACCGGTGACCTAAAAATCACTGATACGCTCATCACTAACAATAACACTCCTATTCGTATCCTTATCTCTATCGAGTCGACCTATCGAGCAGGTGTACTTTTAAACTAATGGCCAATGCGTGACACCTCCAGCTGATCAAATGAGTCAAAACCTCATTTCGTATGCAGGGACGGTCGTAACGTTACGACTCCCTTATAGTACCTAACGAGGTTTTCGTGCATTTAATCAGCTGGAACTGTCACGCATTCGCCCTGATTATAAAAGTACACCTGCTTGATTGGTCGAATCGATAGAGATAAGGATACGAATGCTGATAAAACTGAAAATTAACTTTAAGTGTCTATTATCTACATATCTAATAGAAAACTGTTCTCGTATAAGTACTTATTTATCGCCAGGAGCTGTGGGAGAGATCTTACTTTGATAAATTTCTAATGAGATTTCATAAGCCAGAAACTATTTTTTTACAAGCTATTATTTAACTTGTACTATCTATGTAACAAACAAATATGTTTTTTTCGGGTGGAATCTTGCAACTTAATTTGGACCAACTTCCCGACATCCGATCAGCTTCAAATTTGGCATGCTTATATAGTTGCGGTGACAACGCAAGAATATAGTGTGATGAAATTGATAGCTCCCCCCTACCTGAAAGGGGTGGAGGATACAGTTGAAGTACGCCCGATTTCCTTAAAATTAGATGTGTCGGGGCACTTGGGGATGGAGGTAACGAATTTTTAATCAGATTTTGAAAATTCAATATGCTAACCAATTTTAACTAACTTATACACATCTGATTGCTTTCAAATTTACTACGAGGGGAGTGGAGGTTTGAAAAAGTTTGTCCGATTTTAACCAAAATCATACGGTGGCTTTTGGAGATAAGGAATACGAATTTTTTCATCAGATTTTGAAAATTCAATATGGCCGATTCAAGATGGACGATTTTCGATAATGTTTTGCTAACCAATTTTAACTTATCCACATCAGATTGTGTTCAAATTTGGTATGCGTTTATAGTTCCGATGAAAATACAATAATATGGTATTCTCAGGTACCCACCTCCCTCTAACGAGGGAAGTGGAGAGGGAAAAAGATTTAGTTTGTTCGATTTCAATCAAAATTGGCATACAGGGCTTTTTAAGGAGGGGGATTATGAATTTTTAATCAGATGGGATCATGAGTCAAAAAATATCTTTTGTAGAAGTAGGTAAGTATACCAAGTATAGCCTTTTTTAATTAGTTTTCAGGTGGTCGAAAAAACTGATAAAAAACACACCTGATTTTATTAAGGTTTTCTTGGTAGGGTGAACACATAAAAATATATAAAATGTTGTAAGTTTTTGTGACTATAAAATCTATTTAAAGACTTATTAAAAAAAAAAATTTTACCAACTCCTAGAAAATTCTATGAGTTGGTCTGATCATAAAATATCCCAAAATCTCATGAAAAAACGATTTTTTACAAACTCTTAAAACATTATAAAAAAACAAGGGTATAATCATAGAAACCCATAAAATGTTATGAGTTGGTTTGACTATAAAATCTGTCAGAAAACTATAAAAACATCATAAAAACTATAAAAGTTGATGTGTCGGTTTGATTATAAAATCTCTTAGAAAATCGTGCTTTTATAAAGCCATAAAATATGTAAAAAAAAATGTCTGGTCAGATAAAAAACACGCATATGAAACCACATAAATTCTTACCAAAATCAAAGACAGATCTCATAAATTCTTACAAACTGTTATAATCCTAAAATTTTGCCTCACAAAACCTCATAGACTTCATAAAAACTGATAAAATTCAAGTGTGTTTTTTATGAGGTTTTAGCGGTTTTGTGACTCTTCATCTTAGTTCGCTTCCAGGAATTTAAGGCTTTTTTCAAAGGAAGCTATTTTTTGTGAGATAGTTGGCCCACTTCTTGAGTGGATGGCAGTAGCCCTTCGAGGTATATGTAAGTGACTATCGTACAAAATAAATATTAAAACAATATGTGCTCCTATTTTTATTTTCCAAAAAGTGCATCTGCAAAAAGATAAAAGCAATTGAAAAGGACCGTTGAGTTGTTGCAAAAGTAGTATGCATCCTAATTAAAAAGTCTTAAGCATTTAAAAAATACAGTATTTTATTCTACAGCAACTATTTTCTATCTTTTGTTTTAGTTTAGTCCAATTAATCTAGCAAAACGGTCGAAAAAACGTAACTATAAAAAGTCGCGTGTTACGTCACCATAAAAATGGCAATCAAAATTTGGTTATAACCATAGAGAAAGTAATAGCTTCTATAGCACAGCCAATCTTCATATAGGGTGGACCACAAAAAACCGGACTGGTTTGTTTTAACTGCCAACTTTTTATTTAATGTCGGATTTTAATGCAAGCCTTTTTGCAAATATGTCCAAAAATGATATTTATGAAAAATTCAAAATGGCGTATGTCCAAAAGTTTTATGGATCTTAAAAAACCGTTGGGTTTTTTTTTGAGACACTTTGTATATTTTTTTGGAACTAAAAAACTTCTATCTACTGTCTGTAAACCGATTTATCATTTGATAAATTCTATTAAGAAATAAAAAAACTGGGTTTTTTTCTCATACCAACTTCTTGCATAAAATAAAAATTGTTAATAATTTAAGTTAATCGGATTTCGTTATCTTTTCGCCAATTTTTTTGACAGTATTGTATTGTATTGAAGATTGGCAGTGGTTATAATTATATATACAATCACTGCCAAGACCATTAAAATGACGTATGTCCAAAAGTTTTATGCATCTTAAAAAACCGTTGGGTTTTTTTTGAGAAACTTTGTATATTTTTTTTGCAACTAAAAAAACTTCTATCTACTGTCTGTAAACCGATGTATCATTTGATAAATTCTATTAAGAAATAAAAAAATTATGGGTTTTTTTCTTATACCTTGGATAAAATAAAAACTGATAATAATTTAAGTTAACCTGATTTCGTTATCTTTTCGACAGTATTGTATCGTATTGAAGATTGGCATTGGATATAATTATATACACAATCACTGCCAATCTTCATATATAGCCAAGACCATTACGTAGGTCTCGATATAGCCTGCTCCTAACAATAAAAATGAAAACTAAACGTTATTTTTATCCGATGTTCTTATTACAGGTTAATTTATTTTTAAATACATTTTGTATTATATAATTCGTATAGAAACAAGACTTATTATATTAATTATTTAAAACTATTTTTTTTATCACGGGTGCAAAAAAAGATTTCTGTCCGTTGTTTTACCCAAAATTAGAGAGAAATTGCGGAAAATAGTAATACTGAAAAAATCTAATTATTCTTACCTAAAAATTAAGCCATTTCCGCTAGTTTTCACCAAGTATTTATGAAAAAAATCATTTAAAAACGTCAAAATATCAAACTCTCAAAGATTAAAATGTCGCAACAATGAACGTCACCGGTTAAAAACTTACATTGCTATGGAAACCATTGTTATTTCATTTACCAGCCGCCTTGATTTATAGTGTAAAGTTGGTGTGTTGCGAGAAGTGCTCTTCGGTTGAGATTTTTAAAAGTATTTTCCTGTTTTTCTTGGATTTTTTGATAAAGGTATTTAAAAAAATAGTGTTAACAACTCGGGGCTAAAGTGTGCTTTTTTTACTCGTGTTTTTAAATACCTCGTGGCGCTCGTTATTTAAACAAACACTTGTAAAAAAAGCACTATTTTAGCCACTAGTTGTGAAAACTACTATTTCGGCGTTAGGTAAAAAAAAATTAAAGCTCGCTCACATTCAGTTTGTAGATTTAGTGTAAATGTCTTATTTTAGTTTTTGTGTCCATTACCTTCGTGAACTGCAACAAAGACATATGTATACTTTTTTGTCCGGATTTTCTCAAAATCAAAATGTATGTAGCTTTACGTCTTCTCTTGTAAACTAACTTATCTAAATATTAAAAATTTATCACGTATGAAAGTTGTGTTTCTCCAAGTAAAATAATGATAAATTAAAACCGTTACATATTTCCGGGTAAAAAAGAACTAAGTGTTGGTACTTTTAGCTATTTTTTAAATGCATCCAGATACTTATACCTAAAGCGTTCAAAACAAAGCCAAAGGGCACAACATTTTTGACTTATTTACGCCATTTTTCGAGCGAGGCTTGATTTTATGGTGGAGGCGATGACCGAACAGCTCCCGACGTACGCAACGAGTGCAGTCAGCTGTTCTACTATCGCATCCACCATAAAATCGATACCCGCTCGAAAAATGACCTAAACAAGTGAAAAATGTAGTGCCTTATAAGTAGACGGATACATTTAAATAATAGGTAAATATCCCAGGATATATCCAGAATATTGGCAGTGACACAATAAATAACTTACCTAAATATTCCAAATTTGACAATCTAGAAGGTTTTTGTTTGTCAATTTTCTCCATCAAATAATCTTCAATTCTGTTTCCAGGATTCGGAACCAATACAGCTTCTGCATCTCTGACAAGTTTTTCTGTTAATTTTCTGGTATTATCAGCTCTCTCGCATAATCGCTCAAAACTAGGATCCAACTCGGTTTTTTCGGATTTCCCCAGTTTTTCTTCGGTAAACTAAAAATTAAAAGATATTATTAAGAATTCCAAACTATGCATACAAGATGGTCCAACCTTCATCTCCTGTGATAATTTTATAAAAATATTATATAATAGCAGAGACTGATCAATTCCTGATAATAGTTATATTTTAACATCGACTGACATAATTCTCTCAATTTTGTTTAAAATTTAACATAAAATTTAATTGAAGCTTTTAATTGCTAATTTTGGGATACTCTGTATTTTTTTTTAAGTAAAAAAAAGCTGTATAAATGCTAAGATCAATTGACATAACAAAGTTGATTGTTTTTCACAAACCAAAACTACACTTTTTTGAACTTGACGCGCGTTTCGCTAACAACGTTAGCATCATCAGGAGACGATAACATTGTTTATCGTTTCAAAACATTTTTTCATTTTTTTTTTGTTGAAAATGCACTTATCTATCTTAATGTGAAAACCACGTGTCACTAGCTGCTACGGTTCGTGAGTTACAATTTTTTAAAACGTTTCGCCTGGTGTCAGAGAATTTTTGTCCCAAATTTGATAAAAATCGTTTAAGCGGTTTTTGAGTAATCGTGTTACAGACAGACAGACCGACACCATAACAAAATTTTGTATTTGGGTTTTTTTTGACTCAAATAACTTATTTTTAGTGGAAATAAAAAAACTTTTTTGACGATCCCATATTATGTAAGCACTTCTTTAAGAAATTAAAAAATATTTCACGGACTGATTCACTCATTCCAGTAAGAAAAAAAATGTTCTTTAAGCTAACCCCTACGAAATGTTCCGTCCATGCCGTTGAAGCTTTTCCAAAATTTTAAACTTAATAATTTTCGGACACACTGTATTTTTTACTTAATTTGTTGAGTAATAAAAATTTAAAACATCGTAGTTTAAACAATTTTTTTTGAAATTGCGTTTGGTTTTCTACATTTAATAACGAAATTGAAAAAAATTGAGAAACTGAATTTATAAACAAATAATTATCTAGTCATACATACAAATAAAGTACCTATAGCTACTAAAAAAAAATATAACTACTAAATTTGTTTTTATAAATGACAATAAATTAGTTTACTAAGAGGTAATTAGGTTTTAAACTTAATAATTTTCGGACACACTGTATTTTTTACTTAATTTGTTGAGTAATAAAAATTTAAAACGTCGCAATTTACACAATTTTTTTCATTATCATATTGCGTTTGCTTTTCTAAATTTAATAACGACAATGAAAAAAATTTGAGAAACTCTGAATTTATAAACAAATAACTATTTAGTCATACATACAAATAAAGTACTTACAGCTACTAAAAAAAACATACCTACTAAATTTGTTTTTATAAATGACGATAAATTAGTTTACCAAGAGGTAATTAGGTTATTACTATTTACTTACTTGGACAACTCGGCTTATAGCAGCACCCGCATCTTTTACCATTTTTTTTACGTTAATTCCTTCAATCAGCTCCATTTTTATTTCTATTTCGAGGAACAAAAAACGGCTATTAACTTATTGATCCTTCAAGTCGCAACAAACTCCTGAATGAACTTCACATTTGCTCTATATATGAAACGCAGGCGCAATAATTATGCGCCCTGCGTGCATTTGGGGAAGGTCCGAGTTTGTAGCGAAACGCGAATAAAAGGGATGAACAGTAAACTGGACCTAATTAATACAGCTACTTATAATAGGACCGGTGAATGAAAAGAATAATCCCCGCGAACCCTAATTTTGATGCCATTTTACTTTATCGCTTATTTAGGGTATCCCAGTATTAAAAAAACCAACGATTTATTTAAAAAAATCTTTATCTCAAAAAAAGACATGATATGAAAAAACCATAAAATAATTGAAAATCAGTTATTTTTTTCTCGAGCACAATTTTTTTTTTTAGCGTCGGTTGTTCTATTTTTCTTACGATCACCTGCTTCTTTCGTGAATAAATTTACCATTTCAATCACCAAGTACTTCAGTTAGTTACATGATCCTTTACTTAAAATTGACATTAATAAAACTTTATGTAAAAAATAAATAAAACTTATTTTTAAATGCAAAAATGGTGAATATTTAGAACACAAAGCAAAAACTTCAGAAAAAGTCAAACACTACCCAAAAACTGCCAACAAGTGCGTATCCCTTTTCCCAGTATTAAAAAAACCAACGATTTATTTTAAAAAATCTTTATCTCAAAAACAATACATGATACGAAAAAACCATAAAATAATTGAAAATCAGTTATTTTTTTCTCGAGCACAAATTTTTTTTAGCGTCAGTTGTTCTATTTTTCTTACGATCACCTGCTTCTTTCGTGAATAAATTTACCATTTCAATCACCAACTACTTCAGTTAGTTTTTAGAAGAAGAATATGACTTATCATGACCAGGTAAGACACTAAGTATGCGAAAAAGCATTATTTTTCAATTTACAAAAAACCAACACTACTTGAGTAATAGTGTAGAGCGAAATGCAAAAAAGGACTGGACTTGATTTAAAGTGACGTGCATATGTAAAAAAATATCCACTTGTAACTCTTATATAAAAATAGTAAAGTTTTTGCAACTAGCGGCTAAAATAGTATTTTTAGAAGCGTTGTTTTAAGAAAAACGAAACGAGTGATTTAAAAACGCGAGTAAAAAAAGCACAGTTTAAACGCGAGTTTTAAACACAAACAAACATTTTTTTACACCTTTATCAAAAAATCTAAAAACTAAAAAAATACTTACAAAAACTCGAACACAACATAATACTGACAGGACACCATTTTTATACTATTAATCAAGGGTGGCTGATGGTGGCTGGTGATTTCTTTTGGATAAGTAGAAGACAATGATAATCTTTGGTGTAAAAAATCAATTTATGCACAAGCGGGCGATAAAGTGCACTTTACTGCCCCCATTTGCAAACGTAAAGTGGCAATGGCACTTTATGGCCCTGGGCGGTAAAGTAAGATTTTAACGTGTTTGGCTGACAGAATGATAGAAACCTTTTTTTTATTTTTTTTTCAATTTAACCCTTTTTCATTAATTTTTTTTTATTTTTTTTATTTTTATTGGAAAAAATAAATGAAAATTGAACAAAATTTTATTTTTATTAAACAATCTTAAATGCTACAATATTTTTTATTCTGATTTAAAATTAAATAAACAATTAGAACAATTAACAATACTTAATTGCGAGAAAGCTGTAGCTGATGAGGAAGCTGTAGCTCGAGCGTTTGCCACTGCTTGAGTCTTATTTTTTAAGTCTTTACTCTGGTTTGAACATGTTGATGTTAAAGGCAGGACGTTATCTTGCGTGAAAGATGCTGTTGTGTTCCCAAAAAATTTTTTTGCTATTTTTTCTCTACTGATTTTGGTTTTCTCGATGTACCCCTCCGCTACTGAGCTAGACTTCCATTTGGCATGTAATTTGATGTTGGTAAGGCTTTCATCCGCTTCAGCAAGTAGTGTGGCTGATGTTCGCCGAAAACAGTGCCCTGTAAATTGGTCGGCATCAGGAAGATGGTCTATTGTTGCTGGTCGCAAGGCTAAGTATTTTCTGAATGTTCCCAAGAAACTAGGTAGCTCCTTTCGTCCATCAATAATCATAAATATTCTGTCAATTTTAGTTTTTGACTCTTTAATTGTTACCATCAGAGATTCTCCCAAGTTCTGAATATCATTAACTTCAAGTTTCGCTAGTTCTTCGCGGCGACAGGATCCGCACACGCCAAATATCAAGGCCACTTTGACTAATAAAAAAACCTCATCTGGTGCCTCAATTAAAAACTTTCCTTTGCTCAAAATTTTGGATTTCTTGGGTTTATAACAATCCGCAATCAGTTTCGGGAATTTGCTTATATCCACACCAATATTGAGGTTTAGGGTAGCTTTAAGCATGGATTAATAGCTCCACAACGAGGACGCTTTGTAATTCTTGGACTTTTCATTAAAATAGGCTAGCATAACGTTTTCATTAAGTTGACTTACGGCTACAGACTTTTCCATGAGCCATGCAGAAAATTCTTTGTAGTGATTTTCATAGATCTTATTTGACTTTTATGGCAGCAGATCTTGCTTTGCTTCGTCTACAGACTTCAAAAGACAAGATATAAGTTCTTGCTAATCTGGCTCAAAATTTGACATATATCAAAAATCCAAAATGGCGGAGAGCTTTAAAAAATGTGTAAATTTCACCCTCCTGCGAAAACTTTGTGTGCGTCTCTGGACTAGATTTTTCAGCAGGGACAAAAGCCCCATACCTTCTTCGCCTACTGAGGCATCACTTATCTAAATTGGTTAAAAGATAAAAAAGTTATACAAATTTGAAATCAGGACTATTTAGATAAAAAATTGTAATGTCTGTAGGACGATGCACTGTTTAGGACTATCATAACTTGCGACTTAGTCGTCCGAGTTTGAAAATTTTAGGCTTGTGGGTAGGAAAAGACATGAATTCTTGCTAATCTGTCTCAAAATTTGACACATATCAAAAATCCAAGATGGCGGAGAGCTCACCTCTGCGAAAAATTTGAGTGCGTCCATGGACTCGATTTTTGTCAATGGGACAGAAGCCCCATACCTTCTTCGCCTACTGAGGTATCACTTATCTAAATTGGTTATAAGATAAAAAAAAAGTTATACAAATTTGAAATCAGGACTATTTAGATAAAAAATTGTAATGTCTGTAGGAAGATGCACTTTTTAGGACTAGCATAACTTGCGACTTAGTCGTCCGATTTTGAAAATTTTAGGCTTGTTGGTAGGAAAAGACATGCGTTCTTGCTAATCTGGCTCAAAATTTGACACATGTCAAAAATCCAAGATAGCGGAGAGCTTTAAAAAACCTCTTTGCGAAAAATTTGTGTGCGAAAAATTTGTGTGCGTCCCTGGACTTGATTTTTGTCAATGGGACAGAAGTCCCTACTTCTCGTCTTTTGGAATGATTACTTTTTACCATTTTGCGCTATTTTTGTTTCAAAATTTTTTTTTGCATTGGTAACCAAAAATATTTACTAAAACTAAAACCATCTTTTTGATGAGGATATGAAAAAAAAATATTTACTGGGATTCATTGAAAATAAACGCAGAATAATAATCCGTAAATGAATTTTGTATTTTAAATAGATACTTATTCGTAAAGTGCAACATTGGTAAAAGGGTAACAAAATAATGAAAATAACAATTTAGGTATATTTAACATTTAAACTTATTAACTAAGTAGACCATAATAATTATTATAAAAATGCAAAATCTGTACAAACAAAACGTTTAAATAAAAATAGTGAACGCCCATACACACATATTGAAAATCGTAGAAAAACACATATTAAACTAAAAAGTAATAGAGCAAAAGTTCAAGGTATAAATTATGATGGATAGGTAAAGGCGGGTTTACCCAACTTTTCATATTGATAATTAATAACTTTAATACATAGTGTATAAGCACAATTTTAGTGTTAATACATAATTTAACAGCACCTGTTTATCCAAGAGTTTATAAACATAGTGCATTAGGATAAATTTTGAAAATTGACACACCAAATTGACAAAAAAGAAGAACAAAAAAAATGTTTTTCTTTACCTAACCTCAACAGGTTAGGTATTCTCCTTCTTGCTAAATTTCTGTTTTCTAATATCAGCTAAAATCAATCACTCCAATTTTGAAATCAACCAACCAAAATGTTTTCTTTGGTATTTTCATATTGCTAGTGCAAAAAGTTAAAATTAACCAACTTTTAAATTACACACTATGACTATGAATAAAATTGGGCTTAGGTTATAAATTATTAATATCAAAAGTTGGGTAAACCCCCCTTAAACCTCGCCATTTTTTGATAAGAATACGAACCCCGAACCCTTATCCATGAATGAGGTCCGGCACACCAGGTGATTTTTGGTCTGCTGGTACTACTACATCATATATGTGGAAATGGTGGGAGTTACCCTACCCCCTCTAAAATTGGTATGCCGAGCTCTTATCCACAATTTTGTGGTCCATTTCGTATTCAGGACGAGAAAATGCACATCTTATCAAAAAATGGCGAGGATTACCTATCCATCACAATTTTTACTGCGAACGCTTGTTCTATAATAAGTAGTACCCGAAAAAGCATTAGCAAAACCAGTCTTAAAAAAGCACAGCAACCACAAAAAACAAACTATTTAAAAATCAGTTGCAAAAATGTGCTTTAACTGAAAAATAAATTGTACTGGTAATGTATTCTGTTTTTCGATATTTTTATGTCATGTTAAAAATCACTATTATTTGGCTTAAAATATGGACTTGGTTTGAAAAATAAAATAGTCCTTTGAATATTTTTATCTTTTAAAAGTGCTTTTCTCTTGTGAATCAACAATCTCTTCCATTTCATATAAAAATCTAACAGTAAAAATTGTACATACCCAAGGCACATCTTTATTTTGGCTTGTATTTTGTATACAAACGAAAGAACCAAGCACTGTTGGCTAAGAACAAAGTGATCGCGATTAACATTGATTTTTTAATGATGTGAACAACTAAGAAAGAAAAAAATTATATATATTTTTTTAATAAAACTATATTGTTTTTAAAAATGCTTTAAAAAATATATCTTATATATTTGTATCTGCGATTCAAAAAAGGATAGGAAGAAAGTTTTTTTTGCAACAATGTTTTAAGGATGCAAGTTTTAAAATCAAACCCAAGCAGCATTTTAAGTTCTGTATTTTAAAACCAGATTTAAGCATAAAACTTGTTTCTTATTGGTCGGATTTTTGATGGAAAATGTCAAATTCATCAAACAGCTGTTGTTTTGTTTTCATATTTTTTGAGTGCGTTGGTGAATACAATGAAGTTTAAAATAGAAGTGCTCAACGATCTGTCACGACCATGTGTTGTGGAGGGAAAACAAACGGTTTTCCAAAAGACGCAACGTTAATTTCAAGGCAGTGGCTAAAGTTACGACAGTCGTATCTAGTGTTACGCCACTCGTTTTTGGGGTTAGGTTACTTTTGCTGTGTTGTGTAGGATTTACTGGTGTTGTGTTTGTTTGGGCGGGATTGGTTTCCTTAAGAAAATGTAAAAAACGGGTTTTTCGCGACTGTCGTAATTTTAGCCACGGTATAATTTAAAGTGATTTTCCTATTGGCAAAAATGTTTTTTTATTGTATTTTGTTCTTTATGGAAAGTGAATAAAAGCTGATTTTTAAACCGGTTCAAAAAAACGATGTTTGCGCAAAGGTCAATGACCTGTGTTTTGTTTTTATTTTGTTTTGTTTTGTATTTATTACTTTTTTTTAAGGATTTGTAACAAAGAAATAAAATACGAAAAGTCGCTTGTTGCAAATGTAAATAAAAAATTGAAGAATTCTGCTAAAATAACATATTATTTTTTTTCACCATAAATGGGCTTTCAGTCTTAAAGTTAAATCTGGCCTGTTGCAAACAAATTTATATTTAAACAATTTTCGGTGCAATCGGCCATTAAAGAATAATAACTTTCAGATGTTATTTTTTACCTTTTAAGAATCCTTCAAAAGCAGTATTACTGGGCTGGACCGAAAATAGGTCAGATTCGGGGGCCAATATGAGCATTAATGTAGCTCTTTTTTACCAAGTAGTTTGCCTTTATAGTTAGATATCCGCGGTAGTCAGAAATTATCTATTTTTGAACTAAATTTTCCGAGTTAGTTAGCTTTTGATGTAAGAAATATGTGAAATCCTTCTTTAGATCAATCATAGGCCACCAAATTTTTTTATTATATCGATTTCACTAGTTTTGGAAATTCGAAAATACAAGGAAAATAATATTAAATCCATATGTTTTTTAACTTTTGACTGTTAAAAAATGTTTCAAATCCTTTTAAAATTAAGTGCCAAAAACCGTATTTTTTATTTTTTAAATATTAATTTTTTTAAAATGTTGAAAACCTAGGTGTTTTAAGAGCGCAACAAAATATTAAAGTTTATAAAAAAAATTTGTTCGCCAGGTGGATTTCGCATGAATTTTGTGAATAATAATAATAATATTAATACATTTATTTGCATTAATAAGTAAAAG
The DNA here is from genome assembly GCA_963921995.1 of Oxystoma pomonae. Lineage (NCBI taxonomy): Eukaryota > Metazoa > Arthropoda > Insecta > Coleoptera > Brentidae > Oxystoma > Oxystoma pomonae. The sequence continues at coordinate 68,554,338 of OY998166.1, read as the reverse complement.
TTACAAGTTATTTATACAAGATACATCAGTTAATGTAAAAAGGATCTGGAAGTCAATAAAATTGTTCAGTGTCCAGGCTCAGATGTTTATAACAAAATTATGACTAAAATTATTTGTACAAATTTATAAAAAAATATGGGAATGTGTTAACAAATATTGTATATCTAGAAATATGATAGTAATAGAGAGAGAGAGAATTACATGATTAACAAATAGGAAAATACACTCGTGTAAGTAAAGTATTAATTTATACTGAGACAAACAAAATATCGAAATTTAAAAATATAGAAGTTTAGAACAGATATCATAGCGATTGTTACATTGTATTTCACATGATATTTTTTACTTTATTCCGAAAGTTGACCAACTTAGTCTTAAATTCTGGGGGAAGGCCATTGTACAAGCTGTATACGTTATAGGAGAAACAGCGCTCAAACATTTTAGTAGAGTGCTGCGGTTGTGATATTAGGCCCTTAAATCTAAGATTAAGAGCATGTACGTCGATGCGGTACTTAATTTTGTTTGATAGGTAAGGTGGCGTTTTTGTTATAATTATTTAATAGTAGAAGACAAGAGAGTGAAATTTAATCTAGCCATATCTAGCCATTTAGCCTCCTTTTATAAGAGATTGGAAAATGTTTTCCAATTCCATATATAAATCTTAGGCATGATTTTTGAACCTTTTGGATTCTGTTTTTGTCTTTTGGGTCTAGGCATGGCCCATATACAACGTTACCAAAGTTAAAGTGGCTCAGTATTTGTAAGCTGGGTCTTTTGTTTAATATTTAATAATTAGTTTAAGTGTTTTTGAATCATATTAGGTAGTCATTATTCTTTACAAGATTACTTTATTAAAACCGCATTGTCCTATTTTTTATTTTTGTATTAACCTGTCTCGACAACTAACTACTGTGAACTATTTTGGAGGGAAAATTTACGTCAGGTCTGTCCCCAGTTAGTAGGATTTTTTACGTAATTTAGTCCCTATTTAATTTGTTTAAAGAAAGAGTTCTTTCCTATTTAAGGGATATAATCTTTCTCTTCTGACCAAAAATGCTACTTGGGAATGACATATGCTAATAATGTTAATTTTTTTAATAAAAATGTCATTAATGTTAAAATTAACTAAAAATTATTCCGGACTTTGTTTTTAGTAAAAGATATCGGGTTGTTTAAAAACTAAAAATACACTGGCAATCAAAAGCACTTAAATCTGCAGTGATAACCTGAGATTTCAAAAATGATAAATAGTTATAATAACTTTTGAAATTTTAAAAGTAAGTAAAGTTTTTAAAACTGAATATGCCTTAATTAAAAAAAAATAATATATTTTCTCTACATCATTAGCCAATTTTAAACTTTAAGTTAAAAATATTCTTGTAAAATATACTTTTAAATTTCATAACGTGTGCTTGAAATAAGCATTCTGCTAATTCAATAAACTTTCATAATATCTCTTACCCAACCATTTTCAGAGATTACAAAATTCCTCAAAATATTCTCAATAAAATCTTCCCCATTTATATTTTCTTTAACGACCAATAAATTAATAACTCTTCGTCTTGTCCAACAATTTGTCTTTTTCAATGTATTCAACGTCTTCGATAAATTATTCATCAAATAAATTTTTAACTGGCTTCCGGGTCTTCATCATCTTCTAATTCTTCTTTTGGACGACTCCATTTTATCATAGTTTCAGGAGATCTAAAATAAATTAAAAATAAATAATAATATTCTCCGTTCTTTTCGAACACCTTTGATACATTACTGCCAAAACTGGAAGTAAATATCAACGGTTAGTACTAGAATTAGTAGAATGAAGTGGCTCGTTGCTTGGCAAGTAGGCCTCATAGGTTTGCCCGGTGATCCAAGCACCAAGTTTTTAACTCTCGCGTACGCCGCACACTCTCCCACTAGGTGCAAAGCAGGACACATGGAGTCGTCCTCCACACCGATACGGGAGAGGGGTTTCCTTAACCGATTGTTTCCGGTTAGTATACTTCTGAGTAGTTCTATGACTTTGCGGCTTCTTTCCAGAAGTCACCTTTGTTCTTAGCTCCATGAACTTTTTTAATGGCAAGTAGGTCTCATAGACACTTTTTACTCAACCCCGTGCCTTCCCTTATCCCTTCCTACTAGCGCCACTTCGAGCCCTCTTGCATTTTCTCCTGGCTTGCCCGGGGATCCCAGCACCAAGTTTTGAACTCTCGTGTACGCCGCACACTCTCACTAGGTGCAAAGCGGGACACATGTGTGCGTCTATTCTTGAATCCTTTGTTCTTAGCTCCATGAGCTTTTAAGTGCCTTGTAGGCTCAGTCATTGAGTCATTTTCTATATCAACGAGATAAAATATTATTTTTCTTTCCTAAGAGAAGCATGTGAATAATATATTTAAAAAGAAATTGTTGGTTAAACTTTTTCTGATCACGTTCTTGAGTCACAACGGGTCCCTACAAAAAACCCGAAACCAAATTTGACAGAATTTAAAAGAAAATAACTGGTTCGAAATAAATTGTCTCGAAAATGAAATAACGAGAAAATCAAATCGCTAGAAAATATATGCATAAAATTAAATTTAAACGAAACATATTTTTAACGAAAATAATTTAATAGAAACATAATAATGCCGATCCACAAAATTCAAGAACCCCAATCTGTCCGAAAATGATTTGAACCGATAGCCACGAATTCAATTGCTACGTTGCCAGGCTTACGGCAGGAAAGAGTCGAAGTAAGTTGTGACCACCCCTACCACCAAATTTTTTCATAATATTAAAATCGATTCACGGGAAGTGTGTCAAAAATTAATCGCAAGATTTAATAGACAGTTAGACAGCCAGAAACTGTGAAGTTAAATAAAATCGTTTAATAAAAAAAAATCCTCGTGTCATCTTCCAAATAGAAAAACTTGTCAATGTCGCAATCCAGGGCCTATGGCGCTCTAGAGATTTAAATTTGACGCCTGTCCAATAGCGATTCGGATGGATTGGAGTTCTGCTCATTTAAGGATCAGTCATATTATTTTCTATAAAATTTGTGGTTCATGTGGTTCGGTTGTTTTTCGTTTCTAGAAAAATATTTTCGATACTTTTGTAATTCTGATATTATAAGATTCGGGAAAATTATAATCGGTTAAATTATATTCGTGTCTTTTAAGGATCGAACAAATTAAAATTCTATAAAATCATATTGGTATCCATTATTTTCTGAGTGTTTTACTTTCGTTCATATTTCGTTTCGGAAGTTTTATTTTCTGTTCAATTGTGTTTCAGTTTTTGTAAATTCGGCTTTTTTGTGGGTTCCCGTCACAAAGTGGACAAAGCTTTTTAACAGACATTTCATACACTTTTACACACTGTATTTTACCTAAAAAAACAGTGTATTGGGCAGTGTGACCTCACAAATAATTTAAAAAAATCCGCCGGAAGCCCAACTTTGTTATGTTCGTTTCTCTTTTTTAGGAAATATTACTCCTGTTGATTGGTGGTTGGAAATTGTGCCTTTTATTCAAGGAAATTACTGTCAAAGTTGACAATTTATAAACTCGTTACTGTTGGGATCACCGTCGATCAACAACAGCAACGTTAACTTTATAAATCAGGGGTTACTATGAAGCAAGGATTTTTATATTGCTAATTTCCAGTTATTTTAAAATTTAGAATCTGCATGAGAGCAGAACAACTCAGAGGCTGTGCTTCACTGTCCGATCGTATCATGAATGACTTTATCCCTCTATTTAACGTGAATAAACAAATAAGTTGAAATATTGTTTCGGAAGTTAAAATTTATTTACCTAAACAAGAATATAAGCTTCGCGAACAAATCTTCTTCCAATGCAAATTCCTTGGCTTCTCGCACTAAATAAACGTCCAGAGTGAGCTGAAGAACTCGGTCGACGTTTGGCAAGTCTTCAAACATAATTTTGGCTACTTGTTCTGCAAAAATGCCTCTCAGAATTCGTGATGCTACCAAAACTAGAGTCGTGTAAAGTCCGATGATCCTAAAAATACCTTAGAAATGAGACTTACGAACTAACCAGTGATACAGACTTTTTGGAAAGCAAAGGCGTATGCGACTGCAATGTAAATCTTGCATTTCGGGAAATAGGGATATTGTTTGCTTTGCCAGAGTGGATTTTAGGGAGTAAGAAAAGAGCAAAAACTCCTTTTTTATCTAATAATCTAACGGATGACGTTCGAACTTAGCAGAATTGGGTTTCCCAAATTGCAGATTTCTACATTTTGTACCTCTAGTAAAAAAAGCACAGTTTAGCCGCGAGTTGTAAAAAAAATGGTTTGATTACTTGCGAACTGTTACTAAAATCTGCTTTTTTAATAAAAGTATAAAAAAGCCATTATTTTCTAACTTGCAGACAGTGACTAAAATCGTTTTTGTTACTTACCCGCCTCCAGTGATAATACTCAAAGTCTGTGGGAATATTTTATCGTTCAAAGTGTAAATAACCAATGTATTGGCACAATCAGAGTACGCCAAATTTTTTAGATAATTTGTGTCGTCGGGATCGCCACACATTTCTTTCACATTCCACCATTCTTTATCGACTTCGGTGTCATTGGGTCTTAGCAAAATTAACGTTATGTTTCTGTACGTTGATTTTGGATTTTGTGCTTCTAAAAAATTACCAAATTCATAAAGGTGCATCAAAGTTCTCACTCCAAAGAGACCAAAATATTCCTTAGTTTTTACCTATTATTATAACACACATGAATAGTTCATGTGTCTTTGCTACAACGATAGAGAATGCATTGTTTTCAGTACTTTTTCGAACAAAATCAGTAAAAACCCTGAGTCCCGTCGATTTTGTTTCTCCCTGTATATTTTTTGTTGACAAGAAAGCCTCATCCTTGGTTAATTAAAAGTGTATCATTTATATAATTTAAAAATCCACAAACAGATGCCGAATATATACCCATAAACACTTTTATATTTTTTGTAATTAAGTTACTTTAAACATTAAATAGTATAGAAAAGAGTCGTTTCTAAAACAGTAAGTACAGGGTGCGTCGATAAACTTTATTTTTTTGATTTCACTTTAAATTTTGAATTTCTATAAGGTAATCTAAAATTGAAAGAAACGAATCTTTCCACAGCAAAAAAATTGGGTTCGGTCTGTAGTTTGTCTATGAATCTTTCTTAATTTTAAATTTTATTATACCCACCCAATACGACCGTGGAGGCAGTATTGACCCAACCTTGGAGAAATTGTTATTCCTCCAAGGAGCCACCCAATACTTGTTGGCTACTATCGACGCACTAAACTGTCAAGTGTTAATTTTTGGAAATATTTTATCAGTCAAAGTCAGTCAGTCGTATGACAACATACAGATATTTGTAAAAAATCTAAAAAAACTTTTAAAAGAATAATTTCTAGATACCTAGATTCTAGTTACGATTTGAGAGTCTGTAGGCAGTATTTATTTTTATTTAAAAACCACTTAGAATAGGCAATTTATATATAAATTTTCTGAATAGAGGAAAAAATTAGAACCCAAATTTTTTTTTCAATAGCAAGCTTAGTCCACCGTTTAACATATTAAAAGTCCCCATTCCTACCTCCTCGGGAACTGTAATGTCTAACCTCCAAAAAACTAGAAAAAAGCGATTTTCTTCGATAACTCCTAAACGGTGACAGACAAAATGTTGCATATTTAATTCTCTATCAATAAGTAAACAGTGATAGTGTCCTTCTACTGCAAAATTGAAAAAACTCAAGCAAAAAATTCTTGCATATTCCTTTTTAGCATCAAGATTTCTCAACCTACGAGTACCAAACTTGGCAGGGTTGATCTAAGAACAACGGCCTAAATTATATCAGAAAATTTTTCCAGTGGCGTAGTCCGATTTTCTTAACTAGAAAATTTTAAAATATACCAAAACTCTTTGATACGCTACTGTTCCTAACATATAGAAACAAAGGCCCCACTTTTCACCGGATCTTATACTAGAAAAAATTGCATTTCCAAAAAAAAACACGTTCCGCTTGTATTTGCTTCTTCTAGTAATAACATAAGAATTTACATTAAGGAAAATTAATACCTTTCTTATAAAACTTGACTTTGATGGGGTTGTCGCGTCTCTTTAATCAAAATATGTCATACATACAGGGTCTCTACCTACCTCCTGTTTCTGGATCCGATACACCCAATATGCCATTATAAGGCTCCAGAACGCCAGTATTCGTAATTTTGAGAAACTTGGGCAAAATGTTGCTCAAATTAATCGGTTCGGACACATTATTTTGCAACATATTTAAAAGATTTATTCTATTTGGATTCGGTTTACTCGGCGTACTGGGTGCCAATTCAATTTCAATGTTGTTTGATATTATGCCGGAGTCGGTTTGACTGCTGGTTTTGTGCGAGATTTTGTAGTCAAGTCGAACTTTTATCACTTTGGCTAAAATTAGAAAATTACCAAACTTTTAAACTTGTCGTCGCTCAATTTAGTACAGTTAAATTGTCATTTGAGGTCGAAAAAAATCCGGGGCGGTTGAGTTTTTGGTATGTTCTTTCGTGGGGTCTGAAGGTAAATCTCCGAAGTTTGTATGTCCCCCACTCCTCAGGAATCATCCGCCATTTTGAAAAATCTTTGTAACCGACTTTTCTCCATTTCTATTGGTCGGAGGCGAAAAAGTCTGAGAACAAAAATATTCGGCAAAAAATTTGCAACCTTTTTGTCCAAGCACTCAACTTTCTGTAGTTAGTTTCCAGGGCACCAAAGTTACAAAAAATCATTTTTAACGTATTTTAACCAACAAAAAGTTATTTTGTTTGTAAACTTTAAATGAGAAAGTTGTAGATCTTGGAAAAATGCCATAAAAATATGCATATTATTTATAATTAATGAACAGTCTCTGAGTTACAGCGACTGAAAGTCGGTAAAATTTTTTGAGAATCGCTTTCTGAGCATGCATGAATTCGTCTGTTGGGGATTATATATTATTATTTACGGTAAGAGTAGTACAAATGATCCAGTCTGTCGGTATGAAAATTGCCGAAATATTTAGTCGGGTACCGATAGTCGAGTCCTTTTGGGAAACCGATTTTCTCTATTTCTGTTGGTCGGAAGCAAAAAAGTGTAGAAACAAAAATAATTGCCAAAAAATTTGCAATATTTTTTGATACAGGTTCAACTCGCTGTAGTAAGTTTTTAAAAGGATAGAGGGCGTTGAAATTACGAAAAATCAGTTTAACAACTAAATGTCAGTCTGTCAGATACTTTCAGCAACTTTCATGCCGACCGTCATTTATGGAGCATAATATACATATTTTTATAGGACTTTTACGAGATTTACAACATTTCCATTTAAAGTTTTTTAAAAAAATCACTTTGTTGGTCAAAATACGCTAAAACTGATTTTTTGTAACTTCCGCGCCATTTAACTTTTAGGAAACTAACTACAGGAAGTAGAGCACTTTGACAGAAATGTTGAAAATTTTATGCCGAATATTTTTGTTCTGAGACTTTTTCGCCTCCGACCAATAGAAATGGAAAAAAGTACGTTAAAAAGTTTTTTCGAAATGGCGGATGGTTCCCGAGGAGTGGGGGAAACCCAAACTTGGGGATCTTACTTTTAGACCACCCTCAACAACATATAAAAATTTTAGCCTCCCCCGGATTTTTTTCGAGGTACCCCCTTTATTTATGACAATTTTGCTGTACTAATTAGCCGGGTTATGCGTTTACCTCCACAACATAGCGCTTTTTAAAGCGTTTCTTCCTGTGTAGTTATTTTTTAGATCAGGGAGAAGAAAATAATTCCTCACAAATGCGACGTTCCCATTGGTCCATGTTGCTCATTTCTCCCACAAATTACAGAAATTGTTGACTTTTATTTCTCTTATTAATAGTTAGCGGGCATTGCGTATTTCGTGGGACTTTTGATGAAGATTTTACGAAAACTGTTTTAATCGATTACCCACTGTCTAACCTGTTAACAATCCCAAAAATGCCGCAGTAAAAAAGTAATGTTGGGGTGTCAATTTTTTTTCTTAAATTGAGACGGTTAAAGCTACAGCAATGAAATTTGGCACATATATTGGCCATCCGGCAACATACCATCGTGTGTCATAAAAAATTACATATGTGGCCCCTAGGGGACAACAGGGGTCAAAATGTGTCTTTAAACATACCTCATACCTTTCATGCTAATGCACCTGCACATCTGAATCTCAGTGAATTGGTAGTTCATACTATTACCTACAAGTCTATTATACCAACAAATATTTCGTGGCTGTTAACAAGGCTCCTAGCTTAGAGGCTAAAAATTTTGGCGATTTTAATTCAAAAATTATATTTCACTTATCTTTCTGCCAATGTCAACAAAAATGCACCTCCAGTGGCAGTGGACCATTTCTCAGTTTTTAATACCCCCAAACTTTGTCCCAGCACCTAGGGGCTGTAAGGAGACGACATCTAATTTTTACCATTTTCAAATTCCAGAAAACATTCCATATGCATATTTAAAAGTCATGAATTTGGTGTTACAAATATTATCAAATATAACAATCTCAAACCGCAGGAGCGACCCCTAAATAGGGGCTCATAATTTTAAATCTCGAACAATTTGTTCAAAATTTACTATACCAAATTCAAATTTTTTTACATCCAACTTTGCCCCAGCTCCTAGGGGCTATACGGGGGCGAGATTTTTACCATTTCTATATTCCAGAACACCACTCAATATGCACATCAAACCTCATCAAAAAGTGTGCATATGGAATGTTTTCTGGAATATGAAAATGGTGATAATTAGATCCCGCCCCCTTACAGCCCCTAGGAGCTGGGACAAAGTTCGGGGTATTCAAAATTAAGAAATGGTCGACTGCGCTCTTAGTAGTGCATTTTTGTTGACATAGGGCGAAAGATAAGTTAAATATAATTTTTTAATTCAAATCGACAAAATTTTTAGCTACAGTAGACTTGTAGGTAATAGTGTGAACTGCCAACTGACTGAGATTTAGATGTGCAGGTGCATTAGTAAAGAAGGTATGAGGGATAGTTTAAAAACACATTTTTTCCCCTGTTGCCCCCTAGGGGCATGTAATTTTTTAGGACACATGAGGGTACTTTGCCGGAAAACCAATATATGTGCCAAATTTGATTACTCTAGCTTAAACCGTCTGAATTTGAGAAACAAATTGACATCCTAAACCTATTTTTTGACTGCAGCATTTTTGGGGCTGTTAAAACAGGTTAGACCTTGGAGGAATAACAAACGGTTAGACAGTATTGGTGGGTCTATTAGTAATCGATTAAAATAAGTTTCGTAAAATCTTCATCGAAAGGCCCACGGAAGCGAAATGTTCTACATATGCCCCGAGGTATGCCCCCTAAGTATAAAGGCCAGTAGAAATAAATTTCATTAAAAGTCACGTTATTAGTGTCATTTTCGGGGGAATTGATGGCGCCGACCAATAGAATCTGTGCTATTCAGGGAAATAATTGTTTTATCCCTATTTTCAAGAATAGCTACACTCGATACAGTGTGTTTTTCTGGTAATTTATTGAATCATTTGAAGCTTGTGGGATTGGTCGGTCGGGAAACCTAGCTGTACTGTCGCATGTTTTAGTAGAAATTTTTCTGACAATTTCTTGACAGTAAAAATTGATAAATGTGACAATATCAGTGGTTTCTATTGTTTAATAAATGTACAGTGCAAATATTTTTTTAAAGAATTACATCCCTATTTTGCGGAGGTAAACGCATAACCCGGTGCAAAAAATCTCTAAATTCTCTCTCTCCCTATTAGTACGTTGGGTACGCCACTAATATCGAAAAAATCGTGCACTTTTTGATTGAGAAATGCAGCTTTCAGTAATGGAAGTTTATTCCCAAAGACAACTATTTAGATCCAGAGCCACCAGAATACGTAAGTGGTGAGGCTATACACAACGGCATAAATAGAACACAATAAAGACTTTTTATTTGTACCTCTTTTTGGTGACTGGCATGATTTATCATACTTTGGACTTTGATATACGAGTTGACTCGGGATAATTAAGCGCGCCTAAATTGAGTGCGACCGTGGTGCCGATTCTTGAATTTTGTAGGAAAGGTCGCACGGGAACGGTCACCTCCTTGATATCGACCAATAACGGGCTTTCCGACCACGGCCGAACTTCGCCCTATTGCCGTGTATCGAAGGAACCTTCCTCAACTTTCATACACCTGCTTTTGTGCAGGAGAACGGGCTCTTTTGAAAAACGATAGTCGAGTTAGCTTTGCGCGTGCACCGTACAAATTTGGCAGATTCTGAGCCTTCTTATTGGCCGAAACGAAGAATGTGAACGTTCCCAGGCGAGGCACCCGTGGAGCCCTAGGAACACGGAATGTTAAAACGATTAGTGAGGTTTGTTGAGGTGAATGAGTGCGTGACGATTGAACACAAGAGTAAACCGCCTGCCTTTATCGTCATCTGTCGTGTAGTTCTGTGAAAAAGAGAGAGGGGGGGGGAGGCAAAAACTAAAAAAACTTATAAGATCTAAAACAATCAAAACATTACTACTTTATAAATGTAACCTTAGAGGCACTATTAAACCAAGAAAATGAACAAATGAGTAACAGTTTTATTATTACTTGACTCTTATAATTTAATATTGAAAATATCTTAATCTAAAGCAAAAAGTAACCAATTTTCTTTTTATGTGCTGCATATAGAATTTTCAGAAAGAAATAAGTTTTTCTTTATGGAAAATTCAACTTTCGCATCAAACCGAGGAATAATTAAGACTCGATTATGTCGGGGGCATAAAAAACGAAAATTGAACTTTCGCATCAAACCGAGGAATAATTAAGACTCGATTATGTCGGTGGCATAAAAAACGTTTCTGTTACAAACTACAACTTCAAAAAGAATACCCCGCAGGCGAGTGTCCTAATTTATCTGACCATACCATGTGAGTTAGTGTACTTTTACCTACGACCAATGAAAATGTCATCATAAATATCACAAATTCTTAAAAATATCAAACGCAGCCACTCTTAAGTCAACAACCTTCATAACTTGAAGTTTCAATGACGATCTATCTAAATGGTAATGGATTATGGTATGTAGAAAAAATAGAGAGTGAGCCATATAAAAAAATCAAAGTACGTGAATTAAAAACTCGTTTACCTTTCGGTATAGAGGTTAAATGAATACCTCGATCAAGAATTTTGGGTAAAATAACCGTTATAATAAACGAATCAATATCATGGATGAGCTATTCACTTATTTGAAAGCCCTATCTCATAAAGGCTAACTAACCCAATAAACTCCAAAACAAACAACATTAACCTCACTAAACCTCCCTTACCTCGGCTAAACGGCTAGTGTCTGGATTAATCGCTTTCGGTTAATCTCTAACATGTAAATCGGTCAATTGGTTTTGGAGATATAAGTATAAGTTTCTTTTATGTTTTTGCAAAAAAAGAGATGGATATATCAGACCTTCTTGAATATTTTCTTTTTTATTAAAACAAAGATTCAGTTTTAAACCTTCTAAAAATGTTTACGTATTATATAATTCCCAAACTCTCTTAGTACCCCTACTAAAAATTGTGTCGTCGTAATCCAAATGACGATGTCAATTTATTTGTCAAAATTCTAAAATATCGTTTAATTCGTAGTAAAAATCTACTCAAAACTTTAAAAAATCATATCTCGAAAACCTTAAAACCTACAAGATTGAGGGTAATTTAAATATTGTTGGAAATTTCAATATCTACAACATAATTAAATTTTTCAGTGAAAATGAATAAAAAAAATATATAAATTTTTCAAATTACCCATAATTCTGTGGATGCCAAACCAAATGAGTAGTGACAAACAATGACCTTTTTGGAAGATCTTTCTAACAAAAAAAATCATTGAAATCGGACCAGTAGAAGGAAAGATAGAAAGAGAGGAAACGAACGAAATCGCGCACAATAGATATTAAAACCAAATTACATGCCATAATTTTCACAAAGATTATAAAAGTTATGAGGCCAAAATAATTTCTTAAAATCTTATTTTTAATTTGCGTGATTAATGCCAAAGTTAATTAGAATTACCAAATTATGTTTATAAAATGTAGTGGAAAAGCAATGTTCTACTGAAAAAAGTATTATCATTACTGCAATAAATTCCTGGGTCAGTATATCAGCCAATAAACTCAGGCAATATTGGAAAATTCGCGATTCTTAATCACAATTTTTAATAATTTTTGTTTTTTGTGAACATTAATTGTGATATATAAATCTACTTTTCTTGGTAGGCGGTCATTATGAAAACCAAGAATAGTCTGCCACAACTAGGAGCTAAGATAGTTTTTTTTAAGCGTTAAAAAAAGCACAGTTTAGCCGCGAGTTGTAAACACTATTATTTTTTACACCTTTATCAAAAAATCTTTAAAAAAACTTACAACATAAGCACTTGCTATTTTTACATTTTCGGCCATTTTAAGTCCATCGTAATTTTAAAATATTTGCTTAGAAAAAGGATGAGCAATTCATTTTGCAATCAAAAAGTTTTTTTGTATCGATAATCAAAAAAGTCATGGTTTGGCTATTTGCGGAGAGTTACTAAAATCTTGTTTTTTTATAAAGGCATAAAAAAAGGGTTTTAACAGATAAAAAACAAGGCAGTGCAGGCCCTTTTTATGGTAAAGCCATAATGGTAATATAAGGCTTAAAATGTATAATATAATTTAAGGGGTAACATTTTTGTTTTTTTCCATTATTTTTATCACGTTTTAAAGCTTTCTTTCCAAACTTTCGATTTCTAAAATAAAACAGTCATACTTTTCAAGTTTTCAGTTTTTGTAGCGATCAAAAAAAGTACTGCCAAAAAACATTTTTTTCTCTGTTAAAATGAAAAATATGTAAAAATTTTAAAGGTTTAAAAAATAATTATATATTTAAGGTTGTTGAAGAGAGATAGCAAATTTACTTCTAATCCCTAAGCTGAGGGATTAAATTTATTTCTAATCCCTTAGGGATTAAATTTTCTTTGAATCCCTTAGCGATTAAAAGAGTCACTTTAGTCCCCAAAAAGAGGCATTAAAAGTACCTATTTAATCCCTGAAGTGCATAAAAATCATTTAACAGGTATTTTAAGAGATGATCAACTGTTTATTATTTCTTATGGAGTTTAATATTAGCATTGATTAAAGGAAACCTTTACTCTAATGATATTAGTGAAAATGAACCATTTTTAAGGTCACCCAACGTTACCATGGTAGTAGATAGCCTCAAAAAAAAATTAAATTTTAATTTCTATGGATAGGCTATCAGAGTTCTGGACCAAAACATGACCAAAACTCCATGTTATGATGATCAACTGTTTGTTATTTCTTATGGAGTTTAATATTAGCATTGATTAAAGGAAACCTTTACTCTAACGATATTAGTGAAAATGAACCATTTTTAAGGTCACCCAACGTTACCATGGTAGTAGATAGCCTCACAAAAATTAAATTTTAATTTCTATGGATAGGCTATCAGAGTTCTGGACCAAAACATGACCAAAACTCCATGTTATTTCTTATGGACTCTTATTTTTGATTTATAGTAAAGGCTATTGTTTCAGTTTTATAAAGAAAAGGGAATCAAGCCTAAAAACCGGTGTCGTTATTAATACGACATCCGACTGCAAACTTGTTGACCGATCGTGTAACCACTCAAAATATTTAAAAAGTTGAAGATTAGTAGCCACCATTCACAGAAAGCTTATAGTGCCAGACGGCATTTAGCCAGAAATGTAAAAAAAAAATTGTTTTTGACCCATTGCCGCAGGGCTTAACCAAAAAATAATTGTATCAACACCGCCATATTGAAAAAATGGCGGAAATAGGTAATTTTTGGTATTTTCTCGAGGTTTTAATTAATTATCTCGAAAACTGTTCGGTCCACAAAAAACTTATGGTGTCAAACTAAATGCGTATAAAATTATGTCTCAAACAGTATAACAACTTTTAGGCTCAGACAACCAGTGGCGGAGATAGAATATTTTTTTTGGAAACAAATAAAATAGTTGAAGATTACTTAAATTTGTTATATCAGGAGGGATTTCTTTCAACGATAAATAAAGGCACCAGATCGGAAAACGAAAAGATATCTTGTTTGGATCATATTTTTTTAAGGAAAAAAAAAACATTGTCAAATATGAAAAGTGTATTCCTATTGATTTCGAGTCCAACGTAACAGATCATTACATCACTTTTTTACAAATAATTCTTCCAATAAATAAAAACTTAAATAAAACGAACCATATAACAAAACGAATACTTAATGAAAAAATATTTTTACATAAGCTGGAACTAGAAAAATGGGATTCTTTTTATCACGAACCCAACATTGAAAAGCACAAAAATGACTCCACAAAAATAATTAAAAAGCAAATGGCATCAAAAAAATCACCGTGGATTACAAGATCAATAATAAAATCAGTAAAAAAGAAAAATAATTTATTTAAAATAAAAAAACAAAATCCTACAGAACAAAACAAATCTAATTACACAAGACATAGAAACAAATTAAATCGGTTAATAAAAACAACCAAGACAAAATATATACAAAATAAATAGAATCAAATAAAAGCGATTCCAAAGTAATTTGGGATGCTATCAATGAAATATGTGTAAGTAACAAAAATACAATAATTAATGAAATAAAAGATCAAAACGGGACAATAACACACCAAACAAAAGATATTGCTAATTCATTTGCATTATTCCTCACGAACGTTGGAAAAAACCTGGCCAAAAATATCAAAAAATGTAATATTGCATCCACAATAAATAAACATTAAAAGAAATAGTTAACAAATCATTTATTACAGGATCCTTTCCAAATATTTTTAAAAGCACAATTATAAAGCCTCTACATAAAGCTGGAGATAAGACTAATGTTTCCAACTATAGACCAATTTCACTTATAACAAGTTTTGCCAAAATTTTTGAAAAAATTATAAAAAAGAGGCTAAATGATTTTTTAGAAAATAACAAGGTTTTTTCTGATAAACGATTGGGTTTTAGGCAACAAAAGTCAACAGAAGATGCAATAGAATACCTTACCACTCACATATACAAAAATCTAGAAGGCAAACAACCATCTCTTGCTGTATTTCTAGACTTTCGACACAGTTGGACACACCGAACTACTTAACGAACTTGACAAAACAGGAATACGCGGAAAAGCATACGAACTTATTAAAGACTATCTAAAACAAAGACAACAACTAGTAAAACTAAAAGAAGCATTAAGCGACCCTAAAACTATTGAATACGGCGTTCCTCAGGGAACTGTTTTAGGACCATTACTTTTTAATATTTATCTACATAGACTTTTTGAACTTGATATTGACGGAGAAGTTTTAAGTTTTGCAGATGACACAGCCATATACTTTACAGCCGACAACTGGGAGAATCTAAAATTAAAAGCAGAACAGGAAACAGAAAAAATTGTACACTACCTTACAAACATGAACTTAACAGTTAATTCCGAAAAAACAAAATTTCTTCCGTTTACATCGTACACCAACAATCTACCGATATTTAACACATTTAAAAAATAAAATTTTTTTATTGATGCACACCTACGATGGGATGCACACACAAAATTTGTCACAAACAAAGTTACACAGTTATTACACAAATTTAAAATTTTAAAAAACTTCTTTAAAATAAAAAATTTGAAAATGCTTTACCAAGCACTTGTAGAAGCCCATATAACCTATGGAATTATCGCCTGGGGTGATACAACAAATAATCATTTGGATAGCCTTGAAGAAGTGGTGCCTTAAAATCATTTATAACAAACCCTACCGTTACTCGTCAGACTTATTATTTGAAGAATCAAAAATCTTTGACATAAAAAAACTGTTTACTTACTCAGTTATTTTAAGGCAACACAAACATAAAACAAATTTAATTAGGGTACAACATAGATACAACACAAGACAAAACGAAATCACTTTTAGAGTACCAAGAGTAGAGAAAACCATAACTCAAAGAAGTTTTTACTTTTTAGGTCCTAGAATATACACCCGTGTACCCGAACATATTAAAAACACTGATAAATTAAAATTATTTAAAGAAAGAGTAAAACAATGGCTCATGCCAATATCCAGATAAATAGTGCACAGCTGGATTGACTTAAAAAAACATTTAAAACGTTTAAAATTAAGTTACAAACAAATTACAAGAGTAAAATATAAATACAAAATATTAAACTACCCCAATTATGACCTAAAACTCCTTAATACGACAGCTTCCTGACATGCGTCTAAATAATCCACCGGAATTGACATAAAATTAAAAAAAACAATATGTAGTATACCTAGTTATATAAATATGTTTAAACTTAGTTTTTAAAGGTTTATAGAATGATTAGTACAAAAGTATAATTTTATATTTTTTTCTGATAAGAATATTATAAATTTTTATTTGGTAACCCATTTTGCGGAAACAAATCAAACATTTTGGGCAAACAAGCCATTGAGGCTTTAAAATGCCTTTAAAATGTTTATTTGCGGCTAAAAAATGGATTAGGATTAAGAATTTTTTGTACTTAGTTTTTATTTTTTTTTGCTGTAAATAAACATTATTCTATTCTATTATTCTATTCTCTTTACCCCTCCCCCTCTCAGTCCCTCCTAATGACGAAATTTTTGTAAAATGTCTTTTCGTTCAAATTATTATAAATATAAATTGTCCTTAAAATATGCTTTTTAAAAATACTCCATACTATAGACCTATTTTTTATATTTTCTGAGATATGGACTGTCAAAACTGAAAGAATGCAACTTAACAATTTGGAAAATAAAACATTTTAACCCTGGCATGTGGCACATCATTGAAAAGCATTTTTAAGCAGATCTTAAAAACAGACATTGCAGTTAGAATTTACTTCCCCCACACTTCTTTTTTTCAAATTGTCCAATTTTTTATTGGTTTATTTATATATGTAAAATGTAATTTTTTTCGGAATTTTTAACAAAAGAAAAGAGCCTTATAAAAAAGCTAATGATAAAAAAAATTAATTATTTCGGGGTTTAAATAAGTTGGCTTTAACAATAATTTACTTAGCGGCTAAACAAAGTTTGCCATTATTATAATTTTTGTTGAAAATTTGAAATTCGTATTTCCCTAGCTAGTGCGGTTCATGAGTTGATATTTTTGTAAGATTTTAACCCCCCTTTCTACACTCTTCACAAACTTTTCCCTACATCAAGACCGAATCAGCTCATCGCCTGTAGCCAGATAATTTTTATGTCAAATTTATTAAAAATCGGTAAAGAGGCTTTTGAGTAATCGTGTATTTTTGTTTTATTTTTAGTGAAATGAATAAATAAGTGTATAAATGCGGGCGAGACAATTCTCATGTACGTAGGCCACCATGCTGAAGAACAGATTTTTCTAGGCTGCAACATCGCCTGGGGCCAGCAGATAGTTTCCAAGGTGCAAGTCTCTTGAACTGGTCATAGCTGAACACACCAGCAGGACATGCAAGGACGATTCTTCGTCCTCCATGCACCATCAATACTCTAGTCTTCGGCGATTCTTAGCGTCTCTAGGTGCTTGTTAAGGCGACAGTGTCTGGTTAGGAACCCTGTCGCTAGTCTCACATCCTTTCTACCTATAGGTGGAGCAAGGACTTTGTTTTTTTTTGACGCTCACCTCAACAATCAGGAGTTTGGATTTACTAGAAAGAATGATGTGCCACATACTAGGGCTAAGAGGATTTATTTTCAAAATTGTTAAGTTGAATTCTTGACAGCCCATATCTGAGAAATATAAAAAATAGGTCTAGTGTGTTCGCCAATAGGGGAGACTGGGAGGGGGAGGGGTAAAAGTTAATATATCTGCCACTAGTCTTATATCGGCTTGTACATAGGTTTTTATAACTTTTTTGTAAAACAATCTGTCCTTTAATTATTTTTGTAACACTATTTTGAAACACTTTTTTAAAATGGCGCCCGCCCCTTAGCACTTAGGAAACTGTATTTTTAGTATGTTGTTAAGGGCTTTACTAAAAACATGTTCCAAGAAATTTGGTTATCTTCCTATTTAAAATGGCCGACTTAGATGTGCAACATTTAATGTAAGGTGGCGGCCATAATTTTTGACAGATGACAGTTGTACCGTCGGTTGTACCCCAATGTTTGTATTAAGACGTTCATGATTAGCCTGTGTGTCAAATTTAATGATCATGTCTTAACGGATTAGGAAGTTAGGCCATAGATAATAAGAGAAGGTATTTTCAAATATGGAGGATTAATTTTTGACATAACCAGAAAGCCCCCAATGAGTACGTACATACCGAATTTTACCTGGTTACGCCCATAAACAACGATACTAAAAAAAATTATGTCAAAAGTCTGTCATTTTTTCAATATGGCGGACTTTCGGTATGCTGTTTATAATGATATTCTAGGAATCGCCGAACCCGCATGGTCAACACAACTCCGAATGAAGTGGACAAAAGCAAAGATTTTGCACAAGGAGTCACAGTGGAAGAAACGAAAATTCCTTGAAGCTGCCTTGATTGGGCAGAATCCGGGTTATTTTCAGTAAACCAAGTGTTGACATTCCAAATATTTGGAAGCTCCTTCTTGGGCGGAGCCAACTTCTTAAAATTCGCGGTTGAGTGATTTCCCATAGTACATACGTACGTAGCCTTAGGAATCGATTGTAGTTTGCACCTGAAGACGATCAGAGATTGTACTGATCGAAACGTCGTGTATAAATAAAATATAGACAATGGAATTCCGAAACACAGAGTTAATTTCGAAAAATTATTTATTTAGTTTATAAGTACGTGATTTTTAATTAAAAAAAATATCAAAGTTTTTTTATTTAGGTCAACCGGGGGGGTGGGAGGAAGTGTACTGGTGGTCACCTTGTTATACATAGTTGTAGAAGGTGTTTGAAGGGATTTTACATGACAGGTGAAGATATTTTACATACTGATTTATGTCGCATAACTCCCACCAACCCCCCCCCCACACCGGTCATATGGGAAATGACAGATGGTGGTGGCTGATGATATATGAATCGAGACTGAAACACCGAATTTCTTACATGTAATTAATGATGTGATGATTGATGGATTTGTTTTTATAGCCTGCGCACTTATTAATACTTATATAATTTGTATAGTGACAAGGCAAATCTATTAGCAAATAAGATTTTAAGAATTAGAAGGACTTACTATATATCTTTCAATCAAGTCATAATGGGGTATAGTTGCTACGAGAGTTTGTGTTACTTACTGGAATTTACTTCCGCTATCATTTTGGCTCGATCCGGTGGTGAGATACTCCAAACCTTCGCAGAATCTCGACTAAACGTTGCCGCCGCAATATCTCCCGGATCGTAATTGGATAAAATTTGTTCTGCTCTTTTGGACGACTTAAAAACGTTCAACATGCTTTGGTAGTTGGCGTCGCTAAACCTGTAAAAAAAAATGAGTGTTTGTTAATACTAATAGTGTACTTCCTGAAATCCTTTCTTATGTATCCGCAAGTTATAGCTCACCGTCTACTTTTCTATGCAAAACATATGTTAAATTCAGAAGAAGGCATTCAACAAGGAGACCCGCTTGGGCCTTTACTTTTTTGCATCGCCGCACATCCTCTTTTCCAAAAACTCAAATCGAAACTTAATGTATGGTACTTGGATGATGGATCCTTAATAGACTCTTGTGAAAACGTTGCTGAAGATCTTCTTTTGATCGAAAAAGATGGTCCAAAAATTGGACTATTTTTGAATAAAGCAAAATGCGAAGTATTCACTTTCAAATATGTCAAAATTCCTGATACCCTTAAAGAAACCAAATTTAATATTTTCAAAAATTTTACAATTCTTGGTGCTCCTTTAAATTAAGAAAGCAAAAATAATGCAATCAAAATAAACAGTCTAGAATTCCTGGAAAAACGATTGCTAATGCTTGAGCCTTATCAAGCTTTTTACCTTTTAAGCAACTGTTTATCTTTGCCACGTCTACAATATTTACTCAGAGTGGCTAATTTCCATGAAAACCCACTTTTAAGCGAATTTGATGAATCAATCAAAGAAATCTTCACCAAAATTCTACACATTCATTTAACGTCCGATCAATGGCTTCAAGCATCATTGCCAGCGAACTCGGGAGGATTAGGATTATGTAGATGTGAGGCCCTTGCCTTACCAAGTTTTATTTCTTCATGCCAACAATCAACAACTTTGATTAAAAACATAATAGATCATTGTGGAAATATTGATATTGATGGATTTAAACCAGCTATAGAATCTTGGAAAATAATAACCAATAACCTTATTCAAACCTCTAATTTAAAAATGCAAAAAGAATGGACCAATCACGGAATTAGCAAAAACACAAGTTTTAGAAAGCGCTAAAAAGTGAAGGATCAAGCCAGATTAAAAGCATCATTTTCCAAACTTTCATGTGCATGGCTGCATGCTTTACCAGTTCCCAACTTGGGTCTTCTTCTTAACAGAGAACTTATTCGAATTGCCATTGGACTTCGCCTAGGATGTCGAATTATTGAGCCTCATATATGTCGATGTGGAATTATGGTGGATTGCTCAGGAACACATGGTTTATCATGCCTTTATAGCAAAGGCCGATTTTCTAGACATAAAGAATGCAACGAAATTATTAAAAAAGCACTCATTACAACAGGGCACCATCCCACTCTAGAACCTAGTGGACTAAACGCTAGAGTGGAAGGCAAACGACCAGATGGTATGACACTTATTCCATTTGAATGCGGAAAATCTTTGGTTTGGGACGTCACTATCGTAGACACTTTAGCAGAATGCTATTTAAAGATTAAAGAAGACATCTTTGGAAAACAGTAAAGCCGCTGAAGAAGCAGAAATCAAAAAAATAATTAAATACAGAATGCTGTCTAATAACTATGTTTTTAAGCCATTGGGTTTTGAAACATTAGATGGGGAAGGTCCTGTATGTAGGCAGTTTTTACATAAAATCTCCAAAATGCTCATTGAAGCAAAAAAAAACAAAAAAGAAGGTGATTGGCTGTATCAGCGTCTCAGCATAGCTATTCAACAAGGAAACGGAATCAGCGTTTTGGGGACGAAAGAGCTTGAGGCAGAGGAGCTCAAAGAAAATTAAGTTATATTATACATTTTTATTATTATATCACTAAATAAAAAAAACTTGATAAGTAAAAAAAAAAATCTTATAATCTATATAAAGACGAGTACTTTAAAGTTCAAGAATTCCTATATTAGAGGGAAGTGTGACGAAACTATATACTTGCGTCTACATGTCTAATACGACCCTAAAAATGACCAATGTCTGAGATTCATTCATTTGAGATTTTATAACCAGCTCCTTCTATGATGTAGAGTTCGTACTCTGTGTATGCTGGTATCTGACGGTAAGATTAGGGCAATGCAACAGTAATTTTGGACACGGAAACCTATGACCAGAAAGTTGAAGAGGTACTTGCCAAAGGAAACTATAAACTTCTCTCAAAAGACCCGACGCAATCAATCGAAAGTAAGGTTTATAGAACTTTAAAAAAAGTATTCCAGATATATTCCGGACAACACAAGGTCTCAACTTACACCACATTATAGCAAGCCTCCTCATCTATACGGACTCCCCAAAATTCACAAAGATGCAATGCCCTTACGCCCAATCACAAGTTCCAGAAATTCTCCAACAAGCAATCTGTCTAATTTTTTTTTTTAATTATTCAAACTCTTACAGGCAAGACCGCTTCATTTGTAGAAAATTCCAACAATTTTGTTAATATTTTTAAATCTTTTGTTTTAGGACCCGACGATAGATTTGTTAGTTTTGATGTCGAAAGTCTATACACCAATGTCCCGATAAAGGAATCGCTAGATATTATTAGACAGAGACTAGTTGATGACGAATCCCTTCGTGAACGTACAAGCCTGCCGCTGGAGGGAGTGATGGAGTTGTTGGAGTGCTGTCTACATAACTCTTATTTTGAGGTGAAAGATAGGTTTTATCATCAGAATGACGGTATTCCAATGGGTTCATCGCTTTCGCCAGTGGTGGCCAATATTTACATGGAGTGGTTCGAATCACACGCGGTTGACACCGCAACATATAAACCTAAGCTCTGGCTAAGATATGTTGATGATACTTTTATTGTCTGGACCGGAAATGACCAACAACTTTCAGAATTTCTTCACCACCTAAATAACATAAAACCCACCATTAAATTCACAATGGAGTTGGAGCAAAATTGTAAAATTCCTTTTCTTGATGTACTTGTCAAACGAGTAGAAAGCGACATCAGAACAACAGTCTATCGTAGACCCACTCACACAGGACAATATTTAAATCAAGGTCAAATCATTCACCCAACCCAACCAAACGAGGCATAGTCAAAACTTTGTATAACAGAGCCGTTCAAATTTGTAACAATTCTCATGACTTGCAGCAGAATGGTTCAATGGATGGATCAAAACCAGGCAAATTCATTTCCTCACAATTCCATACATTCAAAGAGTATCAGAGAAAATTCGAAGAGTAGCGAACAACATTAATATTAAAACAGCTTTTAGATCTAATAATACAATTCGAAGCCTTCTTAGTAAAACAAAACCGGAGAACAAACAAAATAAGGAATGCATTTACCAAGTTCCTTGTGAGTGTGGTGAATCATACATAGGTGAAACAAAAAGACCACTGTTAGGCTTAAAGAACATCAGACGAATACCCAAAGAGGTGAAACAACGAAATCAGGAATCGCCGAACACGCATGGTCAAAACAACACCGAATGAAGTGGACAGAAGCAGAGGTTTTGCACAAGGAGTCACACTGGAAGAAACGAAAATTACTTGAAGCTGCTTTTATTGTGCAGAATCAGGGTGTTTTCAGTAAACCAAGTGTTGAAATTCCAAATATTTGGAAGCCCCTCCTTGGGCGGAGCCAACTTCACGTTTGAGTTAGTTCCCATAGTATATAAGTACGTAGCCTTAGGAATAGATTGTAGTTTGCACCTGAAGACGATCAGAGATTGTACTGATCGAAACGTCGTGCATAAATAAAATATAGACAATGGAAGTCCGAAACACAGAGTTCATTTCAAATACATCATTGAGAGGGGTATCTTCAAAACTACTTTTTTTCTGATTTTCTAAAAAATTACGGGTTTTACAAAAAAATCTTTCATGCAAAAAACATGCGCATTTTTAAGATTTTTACGCTGGGTAGTACTTCAGCTCTGGGTTCCGCGGTTCTGGAGTAATACGCAAAAAAACGTGTCAGTTTGAATATAGACAATCTAGTAGGCCATACCGAAACTTATCAACAAAAGAATCATTCACTCCGTTTATACGCACCTAAAACCGCTTATATATAAGGACGGTTTTAAATAAAATCGCTTTCTCCGAGGGTTTATACGTCCTTCATTTAATGTCATTACATATGACAGTTAAAATAAAACAACTAAATTGACAACAGATTTTTCGGTAAAACCAGGTTTGAGTACTTCTTCAGGTTGAAAGCAACGCGCTAAAGCCTTTTTCAGGTGTTTTCGACGACCCTAAAATTAGTTTTAAAGCGATAAACCGATTTCTTGAATAGCTCTAAAGTAAAATCGATTTAGGGCATAAAGCGGTTTTATTGGTAATTATCTCTACAACAATATTTTTAAACCGTCCTTATGTAAAAGCGCTTTAAGAGTCCCGTATAAACATAATGATTGACAAGTGTCACAACCACCGCGTCTTAGCTATTAATTGGTGTTTTTATAGATGCTTCAATTTAATTAAATTATCCGGTAAGTTTATTTCAGTTTTTTTTTATTAAACTATTTTATTTAGCGTCCTAGAGTACTGTTCCTCCTGCAAATCTTGCAATGCCTTTTTTCACACACCAAATACGAAAGAATGTGTAACTGCTTTCAAGAAAATCCTAGAGTTCTGTTTGGCTCTTATTGAAGAAACTCAAATAATCCTTTGTCCATTGGCGTGCGAAAATAAGAAAAGCTTTATAGGCAAAAATACGGACTTACTATTTTCGGGATGTACCTTTGAGTGAAAAAATATCGCACTGAAAATTGAGTAAAAGTCACTCAAAATAGTGTAAGAACTCAGGATTATGTGTCGCTTTTCCCCTATCTACGCTTGAAGTAGTCGAAACCCTTTAAAAAATTGAATTTTGAAAACACATGTATACGGTTTAACCTAAACCAGCGTTAAGTTTTTTTGCGTATTACTGGAGAACCGCTTAACCTAGAGCTAAACCAGTATTTCGCATAATTACAACTTGAAATTTTTTTGTAAAACCCGCAGTTTTTTAGAAAATCAAGAGAAAAAAGAAACGACGAATTTTCGAAAATAATTTATTTTCGGTAGGTATATAAACATCGCAAAAAAATTTATTTGAAGAAAATCGGTTAAATAACAAAAATTTTAGATCGTTTTGAAAATAGCCCTCTTCGCCAACCAACATGGCAGACGAACGCAGTATTTTTTCCTGACGATAATGTACTAAGGATGTTTTGCGAAGTAATATATTAAAAACTCAGACAGAGGTAAGATTGATAAATTTAGGTAGATAGGTAGGGTAGGTAGGTTTTTTGCGTATTACTCGAGAACCGCCGAACCCAGAGCTGAAGTAGTACCCAGCGTAAATACATCTTAAAAATGCGTATGTTTTTTATATAAAATATTTTTTCTAAAACCCGTAGTTTTATAGTAAATCAGAAAAAATCGCAAAAAAAAGGCGAATTTTAGAAAATGATTTATTTTTTGTTATAGAAACATTGCAAAATCGAAGTATTAATAGTATTTATAAAAGTGCACTTCAGCGCGAGCTAAATAAAATTTATCGGTTAAATAATAAAAATGTTAGGTAGTTTTGAAAATACCCCTCTCCAAACGCAGCAGTATTTTCGTCTGACGATTACAAAATGTACTAAGGACGTTCTGCGAAGTATTATGTTAAAACGTCAGACGGAGGTAAGATGGATAAATTTTCAACAAAAAATTTTGACAGCGTCTGACACCCCTTTAGCAGAGGCCTAGGTGTCTGACCATTTGCATAGTTCGTCTGTGACCTCTAAGCCAACTACCATGCAAATTTACAGCCGGAGGTAAGATCACATTTTAAATGAAATGATTTTCAGCTTTTTGGACAGTTTTTATTCACTAAATCAATAGCTAACGTTTCGACACCATCCGTGTCATTATCAAGGCCAGATTATTAGTTTTTGTCAAATTGGATATTTTGCAATCTATTTTGAAATTTTTTCGTAAGTACTGACATTTCATTCACAATTATATTATTGGACGCAAAATTAGATATATTTAAAGTAACATATTGCTGTAGTGCTTCAGAACCAATCAGAACGCGGGTTTACAATGTTGCCCTGTATATGGCGACGTAATTTCCTTATATTTAGTTACTGATTTAGAAAATTTGTCTTTAATATATGTCTATGATTTTTTTTGTCAATTCGGCTACTGTGAATATCAAAATCAACTTACGGAAAAATAGTATTACTTTGCGCCGACATCTGATACACAGGATCATAAGGACCTATTCTCAACTCCAAGGTGACATCATAAGGCGGGTTTGACTCTCCAACAGCTTTGCCCAACGAGAAAAATACCAGAGGGAACCAAATAATACCGATTATGCCCACTAAGAGAGCGGTTCCCATCAGGTATTTTACTAGGAAACCCTTTTTAGTCCCTCTTGGTTGAGGGTATTCGTCTTCCATATTCCTTGAACACTAAAACAAAATTATCAAATTTCAGTCTAGTTGGTTTATTTGTCGACAAACTAAATTAAAATTTGAGCATTGTTACTGATGTTTATACCTATATATATAATATTATCAAATTTAAAAAAATACATAAAAATATTGTTCCCGTACTTTTAATTTATTTTTTTCGGTTGCGGGATTTTAACGAACAAAATTAAGGTAAGGTGAAGTGGTGTAACATGGACCCAGAAACTTTGATAGTTGACATTACCACTCTACAAAAATAACTGAATAGTGTTAAAAAGCTAAAAATTGAATGGGTAGTACCTGGGTGCGTTTACTTTAGATTTTAGAATGCTTAAAATATTTATTTTGTTATAAAGTTGTCTAAAAATTCTTTTTTTTTATACATGTCGATAGGCCCCGGTGTTGAGGTTAATGGAACCTAAAGTTAAAAACTTAATTAAATTTATGAATACACAGTCGGGGACAAGAATGAATGTTGTCCAAAATGTTAAAGAATCCCGCACGGATAACATGGAAAAGTGGACTTCTGTAAAAGTTGACCATATTCAGATATTTTAAAGCTATCGATCCGTGGATTAAAATAGTGAAATTATTCGAAGATCGTATGTCTGTGATAGAAGATATGGGCCATCAAAGACGTATGTCTGAAAATGCATGTAATTACATTTGTCCTTATAACTAGAAATGTTTTTAACCAATTCTCGTAATTTTTGTTTCAATCGGATGAAAATTAAATGCTCTTGATAGAGGCATCCGTCATTTTTTGAAGTTGAACCAGAGGCGTACCTAGAAAGGTGCTCTTAAAATGTAAGCACTCATTTTTATAATGTAAAAATGGTTTTTGAAACGATATTACTATGGGGTGGGAGGGGAGGGAGGACCTAATAATTTAATCAAGTAGTAATCATGTAGTTCAAAGGACAATATAATGAAGGTATAAGTTTGGTATCATTTTATAGAATAAAATATTGCTTTTAATGTATTCTTTTCATTCTCCTCATACACTTCTCATTTAGGTACGCATTCAATAAATCAGGGATGATGGAGGTGGCGTAGGTACTGGAGTACCTTTATACATACTATTATAAACGTGTTTCGTTCTTCAAAAAATGACAGATGCCTCTAACTAGCATTCAATTTTCTTTCTATTGAAACAAAAATTACGAGAATTGGTTAAAAGCATTTCTAGTTATAAGGATAAATGGAATTACATGCATTTTCAGACATACTTCTCTGGCGGCCCATATCTTCTATCGCAGACATACTATCTTCTAATAATAATTTAATTATTACGCCCTTCCCCCTCTAAAAAAAAAGTCGGTCGGTCGGTGTGTACATTTTTAAAGCACCTCCCTAGGTCCGCCTCTGTTCAAACTTCAAAAAACTGACAGATGCCTTTAGAGCATTCAATATTCTTTTGATCGAGACCAAAATAATGAAAATTGGTTAAAAACTTTTCTAGTTATAAGAAAAAATGGAATTAGGTGCATTTTCAGACATTCGTGTTTGACGGCCCATACCTGTATGACAGACATACGATTTCCTAACAATATCACTATTTCAGTCCAAGGACCGATAGCTTCAAACTATCTGAAAATGGTCAACTTTTACGGAAGTCCACTTTCCCATGTTATCCGTGCTGGTTTATTTAAACGCAATTTATTTTACGTCTTTATTTAATATTTGAGATAAACTAGAGTGTCGAACTTACCACTTTTTCACAACGTTTTGAATGCGGGTGAATACTAAGAAAAACTAAGACTACCTAATCTTACATATTAGGATGTGTTCTACTGTGTTTAGTGAACCATCAAGTTTACCCTTGGTTGGTTCCGCTCTTTCGCAGTTGAAATCTGATACCTCCGAAAAGCATGGGTTTCCAAATCTCCTCGATGGTGACGCTTTGAAAACACATTCTGGTTCCTCTATATGAATGCTGTTTCTTTGAACTTCCGCTTGAATATCAATGTTGAGTTATTTTTGATTCAGCTGTGTCCCCTTGTCGAGTTTTGCGTTTGTGTTCTGTAAGGCGAACTTCCATGGGTCATCTGGTTTTTCCGATGTAGATATTCCCACACGCGCATGGTACCTGGTAGATGCAGTTCTTGGTATTGTGGCGATATGGCTTAGTTTTTGTTAATTGACTTCTTACTGTTGTAGTCGTTTTGAAGACAGTCCGAAGACGGTATTGGTTGCCTATTCTTCTTATCTTTTCTGAGATTCTTTTGATGCATGGAATTATAGGTGTTTTTCAGTATTTAGGTCTGTCGTCTGCAGATCGTATCGAATTTTTGACTTTTCTTTATTTAAGGCATCTTCTGTATTGCAGAAGTAGGTGGCTCGATCTATAAGAGATTTTGCAATTCCCAGTTTGGTTCATGTGGAGATTTGAAGTTTAGATATTAGATTACATCCTGACGACCAGTTTGATAGTTTTGACTTCGAAAGTTTGTACACCAACGTACCACTGGAAGAATCACTCCAAATCATTGAACAGAAGCTCAAGGACAACCACCTCTCTGATAGAACCAATCTACCAATCAATGCCATTATGAATTTGTTGAAATGCTGTCTGCAGAATTCTTACTTATAGATATTTTCGACAGGAAGATTATCTATTAATGGGATCTCCACTTTCGTCGGCAGTGCCCAACATCTTTATGGAATCCTTTGAAGAAGGAAGCTCTGCAAACATCATGGCAGAGACTAAAACTATGACTAAGATACATGGACGACATATTTATCATCTGGAAAAACGACAACAATACACTATAACAATTATTCAATCATGTAAACAGCAAAGGAAACTCTGGAAAAAGAAGAAAATTGTCAGCTCCCTTTTCTCGATGTTCTAGTCACCAAAAATACTTCACTTCAGTATATCGCAAATCAACTCATCTGCAATACAGAAGAAGCTTTAAATAAAGAAAAGTCAAAAATTCGATCTGATCTGCGAAGGAACGGTTTCTCCAACTACAAGATCAACAAAACTCTTCAGACCACACCAACACAAAGGACGACAGACGTAAATACTGAAAAAAGCCACATTTAAAATTCCATACATCAAAGGAATCTCAGAAAAGATAAGAAGAATAGGCAACCAATACCATCTTCGGACTGTCTTCAAAACGACTACAACAATAAGAAGTCAATTAACTTAGATTAAAAAGAGACAATATACCTGACACTTACTGAGACTTGGTTATATTATTATATGGAATAATGTTTACCTTTCTGTTGTTTACAATAAACATATCAGTGGCGTACCTACTTAAATATAAATTTACACATGGATTATATTATTAAAATTTTACTCTAATATGAAATATGCAAAATAATTTAAAACACATGCAAAAAAAATAATTCTGCCAATTTGAGCTTTGGAAGCTTTCTAACAATAAATGTTTGTAATGTATGTAAAAGTTCAACACAATAAAATTATGCCAAACATTAAAACAAAGAAACACAGTTCATAGCACCTGGAACATCAAGAAAAAAAAAATATTACCTACTAGCTAAAAATTATGTTATTGTGTTTGTTAATTTTGTTATTTTTCCTGGTCTTAGCAGAAACTTACTTATACTGACTTCTTCAGTACACAATAAAGTCAATAATGCTTAGGGTATATAGAGACATCTAGGAAAGACAAAAATATTTAAATATCAATTCGAAGGGCGTGCGCAGATGGCAACGGCGGCAGTATAAATCAACCTTAATATTCTGATATTATTTTTTTTTAAAAATACAATACAATACAATTATTCCTTATTGACCAAGCTTACTTAAAAAACTAACAGAAAAGGACTTAAACTAGATAAGCTAAGCACTAAGGTGTCAAAATAGTATATAATAGTAAGTCAATTTACTTACTTATTATTTAACTATTTTTATAGTCAGGTACTTGCAGGCATGTGAAATAAGAATAAATAACTAGGTATTAATAACCCTATTTCTAACTTAATGTTTACAATCATAGACAAGCAGCATAGTGCAATAAAAAAGAAAATAGGTAAAATATAAAACATTCAATAAAACCATAATTATCTAGCAATAATTATGACAAAAAGACAAAACTAAAAGAGGCAAATATAAAGGAACAATAAAACACATAGGTTGTAAGTTGTACTGTAGCTGCTAAAACCTATATTCAAAAAATGAGTTATTTGAGTAAAAAGCCAGTTCAATTAGTTTAGCCTTGCATTTATTTTTAAATTGTTTAAGTTTTAAATTTCTTATTTCTAAAGATAAGAGGTAGGAATTCAATATTCTTAGAAACCTGAACACATGTGAATTAACTTCTATTGTTGTTTGCAAGTTGGTTTAAGGATTTTACCTACCTTTATTTTATAGTATTTATAAAAAAAAAACCTTAGAAAATATCTTATTTGCGTATTAACTACTTCATCAAAAGTAAGCTATATTTTATCGTCTTTATAAAAAAAACCTTATAAAAATATCCTCGAAAATATCTTATTTGTCGCATTGGGAATTAACTACTACTAAGGATCTACTAATTTAAGTATATTTCATAAACTTTTTTTTATTTTCTGTGTACCTACTGGCATGTATCGCCACTGACTAATTTCACTTGCTCTCCCTTTGGACGATTTGTTCCAAAATATCACTTTAAATGCACTGAAATATTCTCCTACTGGTAAAAGAAAACACACTATAAACGTTTTTTGACAAAATGTGTTTTTAAAACGACTTATAAACTGCTTAAAACATCCTGAAATTTTAAAATAAATAGCACGAAAAAGCTTATGTCAATAAAAATATCATCCGACCGTCTGCGCTCTGCCGAAGTCCGCACTCACAAGCCAATCACGACCTAAAGTGGTTGAGACAGAATTCTCTGTCCCTATCGTTCTAACGTCGTTTAAAAGGGTAGAAAAATAATAGACATTTCTCACCTTTGTTTTGTTGTGATTTTATTTGTAATAAACAGTGGCTATTATTTCCCAAGGAGTTTTCGTTGGCCCAGATATCTTGTCTTTTTTTAATCTAAGTCAATTAAAAAAAACTAAACCATATCGTCACAACACCAAGAACCGCATCTACCAGGTACCATGCGAGTGTAGGGATATGTGATATGAAGTTCGCCTTACAGAACACAAACGCAAAACTCGATAAGGGGACACAACTGGATTAAAAAAGCTCAACATTGCTGGGGAAATCAACAGCATATGGAATGGAAAGAGGCAAAGATCGTCGCCAAGGAGGAAAATCTATTCAAGCAGAAGTTCAAAGAAACAGCATTCATACAGAGGAACCAGAATGTATTTCCTCGACAAAGCTTCACGATCAAGGATATTTGGAACCCCATACTATTCGGAGGTACCAGATTTCAACGGCGAAAGGGCGGAACCAACCAAAGGTAAACTTCATGGTTCACTGAACATAGGTTAGTTTTATGGATGACTGAACACATGCTAGTATATAAGATTAGGTCTCGAATTAGGTAGTCTTAGTTTTTGTTAGTATTCACCTTATGACGATTGCAGATACATAAGCAATCGAAACGTTGTGGAAAAGTAAACAATAATGACAATAGAAGTTCGAAACTCTAGTTTACCCTCATTTTCTTTAATACACGTTTTTTGTGGAAACTTACAGTAAAAACAACAAGTCTTAGTAAAATGACAAAAACTTTAAGAAAATAACTTTAACAGTAAATAAATTTAAATTTAAGCAAATAAACTTCAATTATCTAATAAACATTATAATTGTCAAATTTAATCTTGAAGGCAAGTGGGCCCCACTTACCCCAAATAAAAAGAAATTTTGGGACCTAGCCATTGACATATCTAAAAAAAAACCATGCTGAAATATAGATATTAAAACACAACACTACAACCTTTAACGCAGTTTAAAAAATAAATATATTTTTTTAAATACTTTTTCATTTTTGTTACGGTTTTTCAAGAAATATAATAGGTTTTATTAAACAATTACAAAAAAATAAAATATAACGTTTGGCAGCTAAAGGTCCCACTTGCCCCGGGTTCCTATTTACCCCACTTCACCTTAAATGCAAGTTTAAAAAATGCCCTAGTTTTATAATTTTACACACATACCTAAATACGGGAAGATAATTTTTATTAATATTTTACAAGGGTTGTCGATAATATTGGATATTTTTGAAACGCTTAAGAGGACGAAGTTAAAAATGACCACATGGGAGCAAACTATTACTTATTTGCAATGTAATATACTGTTGAAAAATTTAATATTATGGACAACCCTTGTAGGGTGGGTTGAATATTTTTAAAACGCGCGACTATTTTTAAAGCAAAAGCGTGAAAATATCCAAAAATATAAATAAAACGATTAAATTTGGGATAATTGGAGAACAAATAAATGAAAGTAGTGGATAAGAACTATTTGGGACGGAGTAGATACCTTAAGTACAAAAATGTGCGCAAAAATATCCTCCATTTTCAACCAGTCGAAAACTCCCATCGAAGTTTCGGTCCACATCCAATCCATAACAGATCTTAATTCGAACAAAAAAGGAACCAACATAAACCCTAAAAATATATATGTATATATGTACAGTGGTATCTATTATAAATATAACCTCCTATACCTCGTTTCTTTGACTTTAAAACATTCGCGTAAAAACCTAAAAAAATGTTATAATACAAACATTTTTTGAGACCTGATTTTTGCTTCCCATTGTCAACGGTTTTCATAATATTTTCATAGCTAGCGACTTGAATGAATGTCCCATATTATTTAACTTTCTTTAATTCCCGAAATACATCCGTTTTTAAAAATAACAAACAGGTTAGTGTAGTGTTTACGGTTTTCGAGATATTAAACCTAAGATTTGAGTAAAATAATTCAAGCACCCTATTAGTCCTGGCCGTAGGGGTTTTTGGCTTGCAAAAGGTGAGGAATAAACGATTTTGAAATATGTTATGGACGGATAGACTCTAATAAAAAATCCAAGTTTCCGACTTTGGGGGGGGGGGGGGCGCTCGCGCCACCATCTTGGATTATATGTGCAACAAACTATTTTTTTACATTTATTATCGTAACAAAGTTAAATAGAATAAAACTATCTACATTTTATGTATTTACACTTTTTTTTTATGTTTTATAGGTTAAAAGTTACACAGATAGAAAGATGAATTTTATTAAAAAAAAACGTCAAACTCCGAATACACAAAGTATTTTGTCAAAATTTTAGTAAATACCCAGGTATATAGCATATTTATACACCCTCCCATACGACGGCACCAGCGTGCTGAAATCTGTGAGCCTGTGTGGCCAATAATTACGCAGCAAAAGCTCTCTGATTTAGGCACCTATGCACATTATGCTCGCGAAGACTCTTCAAGTGCGCTTTTGGCTTAACAGTCTAACCTAGTTTTTCTCTACTTTCACATTGATTGTTATGCAAAACGTCATCATAAAGGATGAAAATGAAAGAAATATCAAGTTTCTCTTAAAGTGTGTTGATCCAGCGTGTAAGATTGTGTGGCTCTGGCTGCTAAATGAAAAAAAAAACATGGAAAAAAAAACCAAAGAAAAAACCGCCGGAAAAAATAACCTCGGAAAAAACCCTTGGAAAAGTTGATTTATATTAAAAAATAACTTTAAAAAAAATATTTATTTGGGTTAGGTTGGTCTAGCTTAAGTGGGGCCGGATTTGGGAAGTAATTAAGTTTTGATCCTTTTTGAGAGTCCGGGTCGATTTTTTTCTTTTTCTTGGATTTCGTCTGGGAAGTCAACACCAAACAACTGCTCGCCTTCGTCCTCGAGGTCGATATGAACTACTGTCCATTATTACATTTCCTACCATTTCAAAAATCACACATAATCGAACAATTTAATCTAGCTTTCCTACAGCTACATGCACCTCCACCCCCTTTCTAAGAGTTAAGTTCGGAAGGAATGGTATCGTGCGGCATTCTTAGTTGGAGGCAAAGAAAATACATAAAATGTAGATTACCATTACGAAGATATAGATAAAAAAAGAGTTTGTTCCACATATAATCCAAAATGGAGGTGCGAGCGGTACCCCCCCAAAGTCGAAACGTCTGTAAAATATTTCAAAATCGTTTATTCCCTACCTTTTCCAAGCTAAAAACCCCTACGGCCAGGACTAATAGGGTGCTAGAATTATTTTACTAAAATCTTAGATTAAATATCTTGAAAACCATAAATACCACCCTTATGTAATTTGTATCTTAAAAAAGGGATATAATTGAAGATTTAATTTAAAAAGTTGCTTGCTATAAAAATATTAGGATAACCGTTGTCAACATGAAGAACAATTTATGTTCCAAAAAAACTTTGTATTATCCTATTTTTGACTTTTTATCCAAAAGTTTTAAAATTAATAAACGAGATAGAGGGGAGTTACATTTATAATGGATATGTCTGTAGACAATGCATTTTTCTTATGAGGCAACATAGGGATAAACATGTTTATTGTATACAACCCGGACCGTGGGGATTTCCCAAACGGTAGAGAACGGTTTAAATTAGGGCAAACTTGCGCAATTTGATGCTTTGCTCAAAACTAAATAAAAATACAAAAGCCGGGTAGTTCAGATAGTTGATATTTCAGTATTACAGAAGCATATTTTCTCCTGCCGGGAACCCTATTTCATTTGACGTTTGGGTTAACTTACTCAAGATATTTTGTAAACCCGCTTGTAGTACCTTTTTTTATATTTGAAAATGACGTTTTGTCTTAAAAAAATAATTTTGCCTAAAATTTGAAAATCTGTTTTTACCGAGGTTTTTACTTTATTTTTAATTCTAAAATTCTTCCTTATAAATACTACTTACTGATAACAGTTAAAATCAAAAAAAAATTTTTAAATTATTAAAATTTAAATAAGTTACAAAATTTAAGAAATAAAAACAAAGAAAAAACGGATTTTCAATATATCAGGCAAAATTATTTTTATAACAAAACGTAAAAAAAACTGTAATTTTTAAACTATCAAAAAGGTACTAGTTACAATCGGGCCTCCAAAATATCTTAAGTGAGTTAGCATAAATTCTGAGAAAAATTAAATTTGGGAGGTTGGTGGGTGTGGGTTTTGAGTGGGTTTTGTTACCTTTAAATAGGAACATGTTTATCATGCTATATCCTTTGCAAAGGCAGTTGCCCAAAATTCTTGAGGGGTAACCACATCTAATTTGATAGGCGGATAATAGGAAATAGATGCATTTTACTACGTAATATACCTGAGGTGGGATGACGGACTTAAATTCCCTAAAATTAATAAAACAAACATTTAAAATATAATTTAATTTAATTTAATACCTATAATAATAGTAAGTACCTTATGGAAACATGGTTTCGTTTAATTTTATCTACTACGTTTAGACGCACCTCAAACCGATTTTATATCAGTGGGCATTTAAAAAAATTGAGTCACCTTTTTTGAACAGGGTATCACGAAAAAAGTTACTTTTTGTCTAAAAAGTGGTGAAATCCCTGGAACGACGTTTTCTAATAATGTGGTTGTAAACGAGCTACTTTTTTTGTTGTTTTTTTTTCGGTAAAAGATAATGGATTGATAATTCCTCGGATTTTACAATATAATTTTTGATTTTTCCAAAACAGTTTCTGAATTGAGTAGGAAAATTTTGGAAATCTAAAGAAGCATATATTGGTAGAAGTAAACATTGATTGAAATGAATCATTTATTGGATTTTAGAAGCATTTATTGGATTTTAGAAGAATTTATTGGATTTTAGAAGCATAAATTGATGTTTTTACAAAATTTTCCGACAAACTTTTATTTCTAAATTCTCATACTGCCTATTATTTATTAAAACATTCATTTTTGATTCCAAGAATTACTTATTTACTTCGGACAGCGCCATGTTGGAGGATGCTGGAATGTTTAGAAAAATTTGACGATCTACTGAAATGTAGTTTAGAAAATATTATAAACTGTAAAATTGATTCGAATGCTTGGTCACTGTGCATTCTTCCAATTAAATTAGGTGGTTTAGGAATCAGAAATACCTAATCTTTTTGTAACTCAGCTTTTCTTGGTTCTTTAAATGATTCATCATATCTTTTTCCACAAATTCTTCCTGAGGAAATTATTTTGCATCCAGACTTTGCTTTGATCGAAGCATCAAATAAATATCAAAATTTAACAGGCATTTCGGATACTTCTAATTTAAAATCACAAAGAGATTTCGGTACTGCAATGTGTGACGTATTCTATTAGCAAATTTTTTTATTTTCAAAATCTCAACTTGATCAAGCACGTCTTCTAGCTCCTAATGAGCCCGAGAGCAACCCGTAGCTCAATGCTTTGCCCTCCTCTTCTTTAGGAAATTTATTCGATGACTCGTCTTCGTATTTCTATTGCTCTTCTTGTGGTCTTCCTGTTTGCGAGTCCCACACCTGCACTTGTGGCGAAATAATGAGTAAATTGGGTCTTCATAGTCAGTCAAAAAAAGTGCAGGTCGATGGACTCGTCAGTTTGATCAACGACATTATAAAGCGATCTCTGGTTTCAGCAGGATTTTCCAGCAAAACTAGAACCGTCCGGTATTTGTAGGAGCGACGAAAAACGGGCAGACGGGATCAATTTGATTCCTTGGAAGGGGGTAAAAACTTTAGTTTCGGATGCCACCTGCCGGGACAGGCTTTGCAGCTCCTATCTTGGTAAAACTTCTCATAAATCGGGAGAGGCGGCTAAGATAGGAGAAGTACAAAAAAGGACAAAATGTAAAGAGCTAGAAGACAGAGGATTTTTGTTTTACACTTTTGCAGTGGAAACCCTAGGTTCATGGGGCGATGAAGATTTCTGAAATAGCAAAAAAAATTGAAACAAAAAATGATAGAAGTTTCATCACCCAGCGGATCAGTATCGGCATTCAAAGGGGGAATGTGGCCTCTGTACTGGGGACCTTACCCTAAGAAGAAGGATTGGCAGAAGTTTTTTATTTATAGTTTTTTTTATGATTAATTTTAATTTAAATATATATATATTTTTTTAATTTTAAACCAATTTTTACAATTTTATAGCTATATGTTTATAGTTATATTAAATTAATATTAATTTAAAAAAAAATTTGATGTTCGGCGATTTTAAATATGTCCTTTTTAATTCTGGATACCTTGTTAATTTGGGCTAAAAACTTGCGCGATTCCAGCTGCACACCTGACACCACCTAATATAATGACTATTATTGATAATAACTACTACAGCTAGATAAAAGCTAACCTTTATCATCTTGAACAATCCTATAACTCACATAGGAAAACACAAAAAAATAAAAGAGATTTTTGTGCACACCCGTTCCAGTTTTTTTTTCTAAAACTTAAAAAATGTTCAGGGTCCTTTAAAACAATATAAGTAAATGCTTACTTTTCTGTGATAACAGGGAACAATATAAACAGCCAGACATGCAACAAACTACATTCTATAAACTGGAACAGCAATTTTCCCAGTATGTTTCTCCTCAAATATATCCCTCTATCAATAATAATTAGCATGAATTGAAGAATTAGCATGAACAGAAACATTGGTGGGACTCGGTTCTCTTCTAGATAGGCTTTAAAACCTCCATCTCCCACTTGAGACTAAAAAATATAAAAGAAAAAATATTACTCGTGATGAGATAATTTTTCTTTTTACTAAATAAGATTTTTTTTATCTTAATCTTTTATTAAAGGCCAAAAAAATTAAAAGCGGCATAGTTGATGTTTTAAAAAAAATATATATCTTTTTCAACACTTTTTTTAATTTCTAATAAATTGTTTTTGGAACATGGCGAGTCCAGCCTAATATCTCCAAAACCAAAAGAAGCAGAAAAGTAAAATTTCACGTACTTGATGGCTTACAACTGCTTTTTTGCAGGTTTTGTTCATTTATCTTTTGTAGAAAATTTTGCTCTTGTATTTAAAAATCGTTAGATGTTTGAAATTTTACTGATCTGTCTTTTTTTAGTTTTGGAGATCTTAGGGGGAGATTTTAACTTTTGGGACACTCTGCATACTACTCGATGTGTTATATTTTGTAGGTTCAGGGTGGCCACTTTTTTTGTAATACCAAATTCCCCGACTTTTCCTGACGCCC
Organism: Oxystoma pomonae; assembly: GCA_963921995.1. Taxonomy (NCBI): domain Eukaryota; kingdom Metazoa; phylum Arthropoda; class Insecta; order Coleoptera; family Brentidae; genus Oxystoma; species Oxystoma pomonae. The sequence goes on along the minus strand of OY998166.1, from coordinate 68,516,525 downwards.
TCCCCGATTTAGTAGGTGTTGTGTTGAACTTAATTGTCTGCGCGAAAAAATAAATATTAAAAAAGGACACAAATCTGTGGCCGAATCTAGTATCTCAAAAAAATTTAAGAAAATTATACTAAAAAGGCCATTTTAACTAACATATTGTAGGAAAAAAAGTAACTTTTTTGCAGTTTAGGCTAAAAATTTTGAACTTTAGAATTTTTATTTTAACGAAAGTATGTTGGGTTACCTGCCAAGAGGGACTGAGTTGGGTACGAATCTAGTTTCGGTTTTAGATATTTTTGGAAAATGATGTCATGAATGCGGCACAAGCGAAAATTTTACTGAAGATGCCTTCTTTAACACCTTTTAAATGTTGCTGAAAAAGCAATCCTTAAAATTTATCTAAAATTGTAACAATTAATAAAAATTAAGAAAAAAATGACCTTTACATTTCTTATGAAATATTTTTTAAAAAGTGGGTTGGGTTACCTGCCAAGGACTGAGTTGGGATCGAATCTAGTCTCAGTTTTAGATACGTTGGGTAAATCAACTCACTAATGCGCCGCAGGCCAAAATTTGTAGAAAATGATACTAAAAATGACATTATTTTTTTTAAGTTAAACTAAAATTGTAACAATCAATGCCATTATAGCGCCATGGAAAAATTTTTGAAAGAACCCTGCATGGATAAACTATGGCCCGTGGTAAAATGTAACCATATTTTAATATTTTGAAGGTATTGTACCAAAGGTCAAAATAGTGAAATTCTATAAAGATCGCATATGATAGGAATGATAGGAGATATGAGCCGTAAAACAACGTAAGTCTGGCAAACAAAGACTTTTTGTCATAACTTGAATACTGCACAGGGGCATATCTAGGGTTTTTCTTACAGGGACTTTACTGTCTGAGGGTTAATTTTTAAAAAATTACGTAAATGAAAGTAAAAAGATTTTGTGTTTTATTTTCCCTGGTGTTTATGGGTTTAATCTCATTCAAAAGGTAATTAAATGGCGTAAGAAGGATTTAATTTGAAGGGAGGCATAAAAGTTTTAAAATGTCAATAAATAATAAAAATGTTAAAAGCAGAAGGCAGCCTAATTTTTTGCATTGACATTGTTTGTCTGTAGGTACTCTTTAAGGGTATAGGCAGGACGTACGCAGGGTGGGGGGCTGAAAGGCTTATGCCCCCGCCTTCCAAAATATTAAATATTGACTGAAAGCTTGAATTTTCCCCAAAAATTAAGAATAAAATAGTTAACCCCCTCCAAGGATCCTCTGCTTCTCCCCTAAAACATTTTCTGCTTATGACACTGAGAATAGGCAAAGTTAAGACGACGAAACAAAGCAGAATAATGAAAAAAACTGAGGTTGAGAGGGGCTAAGATTCTTTGGGGAGAAGGGGGGTTGAGTAACAGCCTAGTCTCTGATAACCATTTTGCTCTTAATTTTTGGAGAAAATTCAATCTTTCCGATATTTAATGGTTTGTACGCCACTATACTATACCCTTAAAGAGCACCGAATTACATAAATTTGACAAAAAATGTAAATGCGAAAAATAAGGTGGTCCTCTGTTTTTAACAAACCAATAAAAAAACTATCAGGGAAAAAGGAACACAAAGCTTTTTTACTTTAATTTATGTATTTTTTTTTAATTACTCCTCTGAGAAAGTAAAGCCCTCTTAAGATAAAACTCTGGATACGCCCCTGTGTAGTATTCAAGTACCTTTTAATTGAGATCCAAATAGGAAAATCTTCAAAGTACTTTTCAACTTACGAGAAAAGTCTTCATAGGTTTTTGTCAGACATACGCCTTTTTGTAACGGCTCATATCTCCTATCAAAGACATATGATCCTTATAGAATTTCACTATTTTGCCCTTTGATGCAATACCTTTAAAGTATGGTTACATTTTACCGCGGGCCATAGGTCCATGTTATCCGTACAGGGTTCTTTAAGCCAAGAATTCTGTAGAAATTCATGTTTTTTTCTGAAATATATATATATATATATATATGAAAAAAAGTTGAGTTGGGTAACCTACTCAAACTCCACTTTGCAGCGCGTAGCTTGACTCTGGACCCCGCCTTTAGCTTAGCGGTTTTGCTTGTCGTTAATTTTAAATAAAAAAAACTATTTGATTAATTGAAACTTTTTTAAAGAATCACTCAGTATGTAAATACCTACTGTTGCTAAGTTAAAACTCTGAATCTGTTAAAAACTTTTTTACAAAGAAAGCATTTTTAAATAGTTCTGTTGTTGTTAAATTTCAAGGAATTTATGGTCCAACAATTTCTTATTATGCTTTTTAAAATTTCAGATTTTTGTCGAAATTCCCGGACATTTCACTGACTTTTCCCGGTTTTCCAGAAAATGGCCACCCTGCAGGTTAGATAAATTACTAATCTAATTACTAACGCTAGATTTTCCATGCTTGTGGCATCTAAGACTATTCAAAACTTACCCCAAAAGATGAATATCCCACAAGTATAACAAAGAAATTGATGAAATCACAAAGGAACATAAACGTGTAGACATCCGCTGCAACGCGAGCTGTTGGGTCTAGTAGCTGATGAAAGAACAGTGCAAATGATTCAACGTATTTTGCCGCTCTAAAATAATTTTAAAAAGTTTTGGTTTAATCTTTTTTTTTAATTAATTGCTAAATAAACGGGTTTTGTTAGTCAGATATAAATAACTACGGAAAAGCTAAGGGACGTGTATGCAAGTGTAGGCTGTAAAAGAAGTCTTACTTGCTCCCCAGCCAATTTTTATTTAATTTTTACAATCCATCTTGGGCCAAAAGACCACTGCCTTAGAATTACAAGTAGTAGTAGTGGGGGGGGGGCCATCTGTGGGCCTGACAACTTTCTTTTATATCCCGTTTTGCACCTCTATCATACTCCCGCTATGTGTGCTCCGACTTTCTCTCCGGACCTCCCAGAAGTTCAGTATATTGGGCCATGTAGTTCTCTCAGCAATGGAATCTATTATTTTTAACTGACTAATTAGTGACTTACCCCAACTTTAGAGATGCAGGAATATGATCATAAATGTTGGCTTCCACACTTTGCACTGATATGGGATCTGTAATGTCGTTTTTATCCCCATCGCCTCCACCAGACATGATACTTTTTTGTTTTTTACTAAAATTAATTTAAAAAAATTACCCCCAGCTGAAATGTAGAAGGAAATAGTTATCTGTATGACATTATTTATAGAGATGTTGGTATTTTCAAAAGTGAAAAGCATTTTTCATAACATATTCACTAACCTAGCTTCCGGAGAACTGCTGGTAATTGGCTGATCACCATTGACCGAACCAGATACAGGTACCAACTGACCATCCACAAGTTTATACTCGGCCTCCCCGTATTCACTTTCCACGAGTAAACCAGCAATGACAGGTTCCGTCGACGTTTTCCAGATCCCCATTGATTTTAGCATCATCCTATACGTTTAAAAAAAAATCCGTCACAGAAGGATACGCCTTCTTCTTAATCAAACAGTATGTTTACAAGGTTAGAAGCTACACAATATCTACACCCTCAAAAAAAGACGAGAACTTTATCGGGGCGAGGTGGTGGGCTTTTTAGGTTATAAACGCATAAATTTGTATTAAAAATAAAGTTTAAGAAAGTGATATTTCCAGTATTTCTATATATAAAAAAAATATCATATTTCAAAGTGTCTAACTATAACTAAAATAAACCGCCTTTATTATAAACTGCAATCATGCAAGAAAAGTATTTTTTGAAAATGTGGCGGCTTCTCTTTTTATTGCATCAAAAATCCTACTTCCTGCAGGAGTACAGGAAAATTACGTTCATTTTTGGCTAGGTTGGGATACTAAAATCATCAACTTTCATTTTTTTTTTTAAATCGTTCCGACACTATTCATCTTAAGTAATTGGTAAAAATATGGTACATGTAGGCCACCATACTGACTGGGTTCGTTGCGCCCACATTTCAACCTGCTTTTACTATTGCAGTGTACCCAAGAAAAGTCACAGCTCCTAATTTCACGTACAAAATCGCCCTATTTTTAATATATTAGGCTTATTTAAAATTTATTAGTTATGATAGTATAATTTTTGCGCATACTGGTGTTCATTTAAAGTCCGCTTCTTGCACGGAAGTAAAAATAAAGGTGGAATGATAATACCCCCTCAGAAATTTCACAAAAATGACCGCCTTATATAGATGACAGTTATGAGCCTAAAAAATCGTAGTCACATCAATCGAATCGACTTGACATAATTTTTTTTTATGTGTCTTTCACAATCAGTAAATGGAATTTTTTACCATAATTTTTCGTAATATCTTAAAATTTTGTTTTTTTCAATTTTTGTAAATAGAAAAAGTAAAGTTATATAATTTTTAGATGGGTTTCAAGTCCCCTGTAAACATGATATATATTAAAAAACAACAAAGTGAATCTCGTGTCCGCGACTAAAAATTAAAGTAAGACTCGTGGCTTTGTCCGATACGCCACGAGTCTTACTTTAATGATATATATTTGCCTGCTTTTTTTATTAGCCACACACTTGTTTGAACCAAACCAAAAGTTACTAGGATGTTACTCCATTCCTTTTTCAGTCAAAATAAAGTGTTTTCGTTTTTTTGCGTGTTTTTGGTAAAAATATAGTGTTTTGATTTGTTCAGTGCTGTGGTGCAACCGGAATGACTAATTTTTTGCCTTTCATAAGTGCTGTGTGATAACCCTTTTTCCTTTTTATTATTAGACTCAGAGTTAGGGGAATTTTGTCAATACCAACTGATTTACAGTCACATGTAGCGGTCATTTTGTTTATAGGATATTATTATTCCACCTTTATTTTTACTTCCGTGGCTTCTTGACTTTTAATTATGCGATCGTCAACGAAAATTTTTTAAAAAATGCGGATGGGGCTTGATAACCAGTGCTGTCGATAAAAAAAGGTCATAGTTAAAAAATTTGTTTTTTTTTAAAATATATTAAAGTAATTGTTTAATTGCGTATATGCTTTTGAAAAACAAACCAATCGTATCTATGCTCATTAGTGTGATATTGTTGTAAAAACGAAATAAGTTGAGCCAACTTTCCAAAAATATGATTGGGTTTTACCTCTGCTTTCGGACACCACCCAGAGACATGTTTATAGGTACAAACAAACAGAATACAAGTTATATATAAAAAGAGTGTTTATTCCTTGAGAGGGTGAGACGTAACGCCGTGTGCGTCTCACCCTCTCACCCATAAACATTTACAGTGAGATTTACTAAGATCTAAAATAGTACCCTCCACAGTTCTAAATATTTACTCATGGGGGGTACTAAATTTTAAAACCAATTTTCAAAAAACACTTACCCATACAGAAAAGACACAAAGTTATTGATTATTTTGTATTGTTATTGCAAAATACCACTCAAAAAAACTGCTTTTTTTCTCAAAATACACCATATTTTAGAAGAAAAGGCAAATAATAGCTTCATTATTTGTATTTGAGGTTATAAAGTTGGTGATTTTTTTAGACCACCTCAGGAGAGTGGTTTAAATTTATGTTTTGTGGCATTTGGTAATAAGTTTGTTTATAATTTCCCTAAGTAACCGTTTTTACAAGGATTAATTTACCTTATTTAATATCCCAAGTTGTTCATTACCCAATAAAACACCTCCTATTTTGTCCAGAAAAACGCCATATTTTGAAGCCGTTTTCAGCACATAAATTATATTTATGATGGCACTACGAGGTAAAACAAACATAAGTGAAGGTCACTGATTATGCACGAAAAATATACCAAACAAAAAATCCAAAACAACTATATTAATTTATTTACAAACTGAAAGTAAAAAATTTAATTTATCTAAAAGCTCGGTCAAAAAAACTTTCCTTACTCAAAGCCCACTAATTTTAAAGCTGTAGCTAAAGCAGAGGTAAAAGATCCGAACTCGCTGTTTGTGACTGAACGCAGCGCTAATATTTTTAAACTGACATTTCGACAGTGACAGAAATGTAAAAAAAAACTTGCATATAAGTTTTTTAATACATTTCATAAATAAAAACACCTTTTAAATAAATACAAAATTAAACTACTTCTTATTTTATTATTACTCATCTAAATCCTTGTGTGACATCAAGTATTAATTGGAAAAATTAATTAAGAAGGGTGAGTTTTAATTAGAGTGACATATAGCCCCAATGTTAATTTATTCTACATAGTGTTTACTATTTAAACCCCGCGTTGGTTTAAATTTTTTAATTTTCTTTTCTTCTAAATTGAAAATTTCCTCTTAAATCCCACAAAAGATTGTGTTAAGATAATTATTCAATAAAAAAATTTATTAAAATTCTTCTTATAAATCAAACATGTCCAAAACTCAAGGCGGGTTGGTTTAAAATGCTTAAAACCAAAAATTTCACTTAAACTTAGAACCGTTCTAAAATAGACAAAACCTTTTTAGTAAATCCAACCGTTAAAGTTGCATATAAAAAGGGTGCTTAGTCGTTGTCGTATCTCAGTGCGCATGCTCAGAACAGATACGCCGTAGAACAGCCACTACGCCTCACCTATCTCTACGACCACCCATACAGTATTCGCAAGCAGTTAGCGCATTGAGAGATACGACAACGACTAAGCACCCTTTTTATGTGCAACTTTAAATGTTTATGGGTGAGACGTAACGCCGTATGGCGTTTTGAGCATGCGCACTGGGATACGACAAGGAATAAGCACTCTTTTTATATGTAACTTTAAGTGTCTATTATTTACTACGTTACCGTACGTAAACCAGTTTTATATAAGGACGGTTTTTCATTTTTTTCCATAAAATCGGTTTTAAAACGATAAACCGCTTCCTTAAATCGCTTTAAATAAAATAGATTTAGCGCAAAAAGCAGTTTTAGTGATGTTTAAACGACAAAATTTTTAAACCGTCCTTATATAAAAGCGCTTTAAGAGGTCCCTATAAACAAAGTAATTGACACCAGGAACAAACAGTTAGTTGTTAGTTTCCTTACCTGTGGAAAAATACCGTCAAAAGCAAAATTAAATCCCAACTGGCATAATTCGGTCTTTTCTGAATTCCAATCACATTCGGAGCGAAGAACGGGTTATCGCTGTAATAGATATCCTCGTTCCAAGGAATAACGTCCAGTTGGAATAAGCATTTTATTAGGATAACCACCTAAAATTACGAAAAAGTATGAAAGGCTAAAAGTACATACTGACATACAGGTATTTAAATTTTGAGAGTCAAAGTAGTTTTTAAAAATTTCCTGATCCAATTATCAATTTTAGTATTGTTTTATATGCAATCGCCAAAAGGCTAACCTAAATTCTTCTTAAAAAATCCTTTAAAATGACATCCAAGATTATAGGGTATCTTATTTAGTTGCGAGATATCTCCAAAACTAGTTATGCGAACCCTATGATAGATGATGAAATTGAAAAGCGAATTTTATATCAATAACAGCAGATCACACATAAAAATTAGGATTTCCCATAAAAATGTCCATCCCAAAAAAAAAACTATTTTATTATTTTCTCAAAAAAGTACCTTTTTAAAGTAAGACAAATCAGACAAGCTGTTGACTTTTGGTGACTTTTTATATATTACTTATCAAAAATAATAATAAACACCAAAAAGGTAATAAATCTTCAAATGACAACAAGGACACTTTTTATTAAGGCCACGACATTCCGCGGTAACAAAAACCACGTTAAGGATTTTAATTTTTCTAATTAATTAAAGCTATGTGTGTATCTATCTCAAAAATATATGTAGAACAAAGTTTATTTTAGAAATATGTAGCTTAGACATCGATGTATCCTATGCCTATCCGCATTTTTTTTAAAGAAAAACAGAGAACGGTGAGAAGCAGCTTCCGGGAATTCAAAGTTTTCCACCGATCACTTGACAAGGAGAAAATGCGATCCGGGTGAACTCGTTTATTTTGATTTCGTAATTGTCATGTTGATTCAGTTTATTTTTCCTTTTTCTTATTATCAAAGTGAATGTGGAAAATGTTAATAGTGTGATATCACTAATTAAAACTAGCGCATGTATGCGGGTGATGAAAATTGCCAACATTTTTGGATTATCAAAAAAATTGTTCGGAGAAGTTATTGATATACTATAGATAATCGATATGTGGTTGCATTTACCAAGGACGTCAGCACTATCTGTTACAACAATTAATGCAAAAACTTTTTCATGTTATTTTATAGAAAAATAAAGAGGTGTAGGTATATGTGTTTATAAAAAAGTTATATTATAGAAAAATAAAGTTTACGAAGTAAACTATAATTTAACTTATTTTTTGCACTTTAGGGACTAGAAACGCATTTTAATCCCTCAAATGGGGGACTAAAATGAAAAAAGTACGCTAACAGTACTTTCTTTTGTTGCTAGATTTTTTTTCGAAAATTTTCTGCGATTTTGCAGGCAGTAACGCCTTCATCGCTTCCGCTGCAGCCTCGTCGATGTCGATATGAAGCAGTTTGTAAGTAAATTGGTGACATTTAAAAGAGCGACCTTTAATATATATAGGCGACATATTGAAACAGCGACATTTAGACAAAACAGTGACATACTAAAAGAGCCACATTTAAAATAGCGACATTTAAAACAGCGATATATTAAAAGAGCGACAAATCAGAAGAGCGACATTTAAAACCAATAACGCTTTCAAAAAAATCATTAGTTCGAAATTTTACTAGGAATATAGACAACGTGGTTTTAATTGGTTTGGTTGGTGGGTTTGGTTGGTGTGGTTGAATTGGTTGGTTTGATTGGCTGTTTTTGTTGGTAGGTTTGGTTGGTTAGTTGGGTTAGTTTGATTGGTTGGTTTGGTTGGTTGGTTGGTTTGGTTTGTTGGTTGGATGGTTTGTTTCGTTTGATTGGTTTTGTTTTGTTTTGTCTAACAGGCGCTATTCTAGACAAGCGCTTTTAAAATATCGCTCTTTTGATGTGTCGCTTGATACGTCGCTCTATCGAATGTCGCTCTTTTAAAATATCGCCTTTTTCAATGTCGCTAAAATAAGACCGCTCCTTTAAATGTCGCCAAATTAAACATCGCTTTTTTGAACCGGAGCCAAGTAAATCAATTGTTACCCAGTACCTTAAGAACATATAATTTGACATAACGTCAGATAATGTGGTTTTGTGTTAATTATTGTTAGACCAGTATGATGTTTTTTTGTAAAAATTTTGATAAAAACAAATCCCAAAAGTGTAAAAAAATAGAATATATATTCCACGAGACGAGTGCCTTTTTATCCCTCGGCAAATTGTAAAGTTTTGACTTCGAGGTAAAAAGTAACATAGTCCTCAGGTATAAAATAAACAATTTTATTATTTTTATGTGTCAAAATTAAATCAAAAGTACACGAGATTTATATTGGTGAAAGTGAATCGTGTGTGATGTTACCAATAATTACCGGGAGAACTCCCGGAGGGATTCTCTACTTTCAAAAGCAAGCCCTGTTTATCTACTAACCTCTGTGTAAGCAATAACAGTAATCCAGAACGTCTTAGTGGGCCTAGGTATTGTCAATGACCCCCAAAAGAACACCATCAGCGGCAAGGGTAAAGACAACAGTGTCGCCCTCTTTGCTTGGTTTAAAAATATCGCAAAATAAACCAACCACTCGGATCTGCTCATTATGACATACCATAGGGCCAGCAGTAGCTTGGAAATGGGCGGTTGACCGTCGGATGACATTTCTTTACCGTCATCTTCGTCCGTTATGGAAGACTTGCTGTTAAAGAAAAAATATACAGGGTGTGATATAAGTGAAAATATATTAATGGGTGATAGGAAAAAAGAAAAACACAAAATTTTGTAAAGTCGCAGGATAATTCAGTTGAGTTGTTTTTTTTGGGACTAACTTAAAAAAATAAAATAAAGTGAAGGGCCCTTATAAATGTTTTGCGTGACATAAATGTATTTTATTTTTTATTTTTCTCCATTGCAAAGGCTTTTTGACAGCATGAATCTCGCCAACCTGTCGAGTTTAAAAAACTGAATAGGCTAGTTTTGGATCGTAATAATTTAAAACAGCATTGGGCGCTATATTTTATTTATTTTTGGAATGTCCTTTTTCCTTAACTCCTCGAACTTTAAAAACTAAACATCTTGGAAACAAATGGGTTTAGTTAGACTCCCACATTATAGGAACTTTTCTTCTTATTTTTTTTAATTTCCTAAAACTATAAAAGATACTATAGACAACTAAAGTCTAATAAGTCGCATTGTTTATTTGCGAATTTATTTTGTAGTTTGCTAGCCACTGAAATTTATATGTTTTCTTTCTTTGTATTTTCTGCTACTGTTAACGTGCTACATTGAATCCGTTTTGTTAGACGTTTTATTAGACTTAAGTCGACTATACCTAAAAATTGGCGAGAATCTATTTCCGTTTTTAATGGCAAAAACCGCAAAAACCGCTGAAGAACATCCCACTTAACAAATTAAAAAAAACGCTCGAAAAAACCGTCAAAAAACTATCCCAGTTCGAATTTTACTTTTTGTTTAGTACTCAAACCAAAAACCAACCAAAAACTGTATCTTACAGGGACAGTTCACCAAAATGATAAGTTGGGTTTATAGCAGAGCGGCTTAGCGCATAAAAAAGGGGTTGGGCTGCTCCAAGGTGACGATGGTTGCCAATGTATATTTTCGGAATCTGGGGTGCATTCTGACAGCCAAAATCTATCTTGGCCGCCCGCCCCTCTGGTCATTCCCTCCTCACTCCCCTTTAAATATTTAATTTTGAGTCACATATAATATCTCGGCAACGAAAAGATAAAAACATTTTTCTCACTCTTGTATGTGTATTGACAAGTAGATTGTTCGTTACATTTACATATTGCATATCTCGAAAACTAAAGAAGATATTTTTAAAAAACTGCATTTAAAAAAAACGTTTTTATTTTTGCCCATATTTTGTGAACTAAAGTAGACATGAAAAAAACCTTCAAATAAATGTTTTTTTGACGTTTCCCTTCTTTCCAAAAGAGTATATAGATATCGGTTTTTGTCCACCCAACTCCCAACACCGCCGTTTTACTGGTGCCAATTCGCAAAAGCATGTATATGTATATGACCAGAGAAGTAGTATTTACGTTCGACAGGGTGATTTGACCATAATATATTTTTAAAACATAAATAAAGCAGCCTCACAATATTTTCACTACCTCCATCTCACGTTCTCCCCCTCGCCCCCTCTCCTCCAGACCTACCCCACCATTACCTATGGCAAAAAAAATATGCAGTAGGTACCTAACAGGAACCAATGAACCAACCAAGCAATGAATGAAAAAGTTTTTGCTAAATGGTTTGACTTAATAGACAGGATAAGTGCAATGCTAATATCTATAGAGAAAGTAATAGCTACGCGAGAGTGACCGATACTGTGTTATAGTTTGGGAACATTGTTTGACAATGAGACGAGCGCAGCCGATGGCTACAGGAAGGAACTACTTGTACAGCCAGACGCATAATAAAATACATATATTCTTTTGGTTATTTTTTTACAGATACTTACATATTTCATAATAAAAAGATATGAAAACACTTAACAGGCACCGTTTTTCCATTCTTTTTAGTGTTAAAAAAGCAATGCATTCGGGTAAGGTTTTAGCTTTATACAAACCTTAACCAACTTTGTACTGTTCCATGCAGCTAAAAAACTTTCTTTAGCTTACAAAAAGTTTTTTTGACCCTTTAACAATCTAAAATTGGAGGAGGGGGTTATAACTATGTTGAGGAATATTATCAAATATTAAAGGTAACAACATTTTATTATGTTATTTTTCTTTATTAATTGTGAAAAAATCCCAGTTTAAAAGTCTTACAGATTTTATAAATGTTTTAACCTATATCTCTTTTTTTTGGTTGCATTTTAACCTATTATCTTCTTGCTTAACTCTGAATAAATCATCAGCAAAAATCTGAACCCCTCCACCTCTCCAAAGAGTCCCATGCTCTCTCGCTTTAATGGTAGTGATCCAGCCTGATTTGAATGGCATTTTTGACTTTACAATAAGTTGTTAATCCACTATATAGCTAATCCCATAGCCCATTAAGCATTGGAGGCCTGGTCGTAATGAAGTGAAAAACAAAAACGCTTTGTCCGATATGCCACGAGTGTTACTTTAATTTTTATTTGCGGACACGAGATTCACTTTGTTGTTTTTTTAATATTTTGGCTTTTTAGTTCTGCGCAACAAGCCTCCTCCAAAGCGATTGCTTGTTGATGCCTTAAAATTAGGGCCACGTAGTATGAAGCTCCAATTCTGTATTTACGGTCTTCTGCGCTTTTCAATTTTGATGATTTTGTTTCTCAGTTTATTCGACAGGTGACGCACACAGGTGTCTCCGCGGATTACAAACTTCTTGGTTTAAATTCGAGAGGTGTGCATGGTGCCTGTGTAGCTTCAACTGCCAGGTACAATCCTATCTCACTCACTGATCATTCCTAATAAGGATGATACAGGTCTGTAGGTGTCTGGATTCTCCATTAGACATTAAAGGCCTGGTCGTAATGAAGTGAGAAACAAAAACGCTTTGTCCGATATGTTACTTTAATAAAATTAATGTTGTCTTGGCGGTCTACTTACAAATTCACCCTTTTTAAATTTGAAGGTTTGGTAAAATCAAGTACTAATTGGTTGACGACTGCAAATTGACTCATGTTGTGGAAGGGGGAAGTGGTAAAGAGGGTTGTAAAAAAGTGCATTATTTTATCTTCGTTTTAGAAAGTATCTTAGATGCGAAAAATCTATAAATATAATGAACGTCACGTCGTGGATTATGAACATAACTCATCTGCTCATATCAGAAACATGCCCATTTTTGGGGTAATAGCTCAAATCGAACGGTGCTAGTGCGGGTAGGGTTGGAAAAAACCCATAGATAGATACCTTTTTAAAAAGAGCGAAAATGGTGGAAAAATATTTTTTCGTACCTGGTCTGGGTTGGAAAATTTTTAATTTGTTTTCTTGACAATATACTTTTTTTAAAATATCTTGTTTAGTTTTTGAGATCTGCAATATAGTGTAAGCACATCATGTAATCTAGAGGTCAATACACAAACAACAGTGAAAAAATTTTTGTTCTATCTCTGCTGGTTTCTGAGATATTGAGGAATTAATTTTAAGGGGTTTAAAGGGGGGTGGAGGGGGCATAACGGAGAGAGAGGATAGCCAAGATATACTTTCGTAGTCAGCAGTCAACCCAATGTCAAAAAATATACCTTGGCAACCATCATCATTTAAGTGCAGTCGAAATGCCCTAAGCTGATATAAAATTCGCTTTTTCTAATTACCCACTTTACTCGCCACTTTAACTATATTATTTTTTGTTTAATCTCGTCTTAAAACGAAAGGAATTTACTTACCTTTATGCTAATAATATAAAACTCAAAGAAATTATCAGAGAAGCAAAAGCAAAATATATATCAATAATAAAAATAACGAAAAACGACTAAAATATTTAACTGCATGCCAGAGTTTTGTGGGGATTTAAGCAAAAATATATTCAAGAAAATTAAAAGCACACCAACGACACCTAGTGTGTACCTTGAAAATGGCGATTCTAATCCTCGCTCCAGGCTGGCAGCCAATATGCGAATTTCCGGAATAGTGAGCACACTAGCCTTGCGTCTAAGCGTTCAAACATACAAATGGGTTAAGCTTTTAGTACTAATAAAATGCTATAAAGGGTGATTCAAAATTCCCTAGAAAGACTTTAATTGTAGGTAGAATTTGTTGTTCTGAACAAGAATTATTAAAATATATTTTTGTAAACTCTTTCGTTTCAGATATCTGCATTCAAAAATTGTTAATATTTTGTAACTCACAGTACGCCTAGACCAAACTTTCAACAATAAAAATATATAAACGAAGTACTACATATTTACCAACAGTCCATATTCCTGCCTTGTAAAAAAATATATTTTCAAAATCGGCTACGTAGCTATTCGCTTTTTACAGGGACAATGAAATATACTATAACCTTGCATTAATTAATGAAAATGTAAAATGAGCTCATTTTCCTGACTAATATTTAATAAATAATGTGAAATTTGTTACTCTTTTTCTACTTTTTGATGTAAAACAACAATTTTTCATAGCTTTAATTAGTCTTTATTTAAACGAAAATAACTTATAAATACTCAACATTAATTATTATAAAAAAGGAAAGAAGTTTAAAAAAACTTTAACCGAAAAGAATCCAAAAACAAAGGATCTTGGGTGGAAAAAAAACCAAAATTCCAACTTCCATCCCACAAAGAACACACAAAGGACCAAAGCGAAAAGAGGAATGATTAAACGATGTTTCGCCCTGGGCAACCAGCGTGGGCTCATCAGTGATTTCACTGGTCACCCTCCCCAAACATCATTAAAGTAACAGATATCATACTCTTTGAATCACTCACAAATAGGCATGGTTCCCCACTGGTACTTATCTAAGTCACCTGATACGGGTTCGGTCTGGCTTGTTCCAATAGGGTTCCTTCCTTCCGAAGGCAATTAAAACAAAAAAGGAAAGAAGTTAAAAAACTAAAGTTGGAAATCAAAGTGTATGATGGTGTTTAATGATGTTTGGGGAGGGTGACCAGTGACACCACTGATGAGCCCACGATGGTTGTCCAGGGCGCAACGTCGTTTAATAATTTCTCTTTTCGATTTGGTCCTTTGTACGTTCCTTGTGGGATGCTCATCCAAGTTTGAATTTTCGTTTTTTTCTACCCAAGATTTTTTGATCTTTTGTTTTTGGATTCTTTTCGGTTGAAGTAACTGATTTGGAGGTTTTTTAACTTCTTTCCTTTTTTATAATAATTCGTTTAAATAAAGACTAATTAAATCTATGAAAAATTGTTGTTTTACATCAAAAATTTTATTTTATTAATTAATTATTAGAGACCTTTTGCACCTTTTATGAAAAATCCCCGTAAGGTGACTTTATCGCTTAAGAACGCGCGTTGTAACGTAGCTAACGTCACGTATTTTTAAGGCAGCATTTTTTGGTTTTTGCTCCCCGCCTTTGATTTGTTTATAAACGACTTTATACGGTATATATTATTATCAAGAATTTACAAAAATAATGTGTCCAATAATATTTTTCATTAAAAATATGTTATTCTTGTGTTTTTTACAGTGAATTTTAATTATTAATAATCTTTAAAAACTCGTTAACACTATAAAGAGAAGGAAGGTTTTGACAAACAGATCCGAATCACTTGTCACAGTTGCCAGTGCAAGTCAACGTTTTACATTTCTTACGAAATTCTAGCCAAAGAAAATGATTAAACAAAAATTGACACTTATCTTTACAATTAAAACGAATACAGAACATATTTGTATTCAAAAATCAATTTAAATATTTCGTTTTTCTACTTAACGTTTTACTGTCGGCAACCATGTCAATTATAAGGGATACGATATTCACCCGCAGGTAACGTCAAACTTTATCGGTTAGTAACTGCGCATGCTCGAAATAAGCGATGAAGTAAAAAGGCATCAAAATTATATAGGTGTAAAAGGTCCCTAGTCAGTAAAATTAACTCATTTTACATTTTCGTTAATTAAGGCAATGCTATAGTATATTTCATTGGCGTAAATATACTAAAATATACAGCACCCTGTAAAAACCGAATAACTATTTGGTCTAGGCGAACTGTATACTACGTGGTAGAAACATCAATTTTGAAAAACAAAACTTTGACAACTTTAAAATGCATGACAAAAACCCTAAATATGTCATTGTCAGCACACGTAGCCTTGCTTGGTAAATTATTTTAAAGGTGATTCCTAAAAAAATACGAAAATTTTACTCCACGTAACTTTTCTTGGATTAATGATATCTCTAACCACTGTTCAAATCTTTCTAGGGAATTTTGAATCACCCTGTATTCATTATTAAGGGGTACCACTTATCTACCCAATACAGTAAAACAAAAACAAATGGTTTAAATCAACTTGATAATTGACAGCAAGCAAATGTTGACGGGAGACCAAAATGATCAGTCTCATTTACAAAAAAGAAACACTGACTTCCAAGTGACAGAAAAGGGACTCTATTATTAAATATTGTTTTTTTTTTAAATTCTATATTGAATTTATTTTTAGTCGTCTTTTCTTAGAAGGATATTTTTATGCATAATTTTTTGTTGTTTAAAAGTTTTTGAATAAATTTCTTTCTAAAAATCGAAGAACTAAACCCAAAAATAAGTCATATTTTACCGATATCTAACTTCCCTATTTTTTTATATTTACTTTATATACTAAGTTAGTCTAAGCATGAAAAATAAGACATTGACAACGGTGACTCTATTAGTGACATTAACTCAGATATTAGCTAAAATTGAATGACACGGTATAGTCTACGAAATGCAGCAACATTTCACTGTTAGTATGTTAAAGTATGTAAATCACTACCAGCTAGTTTTCTAAAAAGCTTTCTGATACTATAAACTTTGCCACCTAAATAAAACTACTTGTTTAATAGTCTAAACTATCAAATCACTAAAAAACTTACGTTGATTGACGCATAAGATCGTGAAACGAACCGTTCGGCTGCCAAAGTTTCTTAAAACCTGTACGGGGGCCTTGAGTATAATCTGTTTTCTCCTGAAACAAATCACCAACATTATTTAATACTTATTTTGCATTTGCATTTCTTAAAACAAGAATTCGTACTTCTACTACTTAAATAAAGAAGAAAATTTAAGACTTAAAAAGTGAAAAATAAAATACTGTAGTCTCTGATTTCAGAAAACTGAGGAGCAGAACACTCCACATTTTTTTACACGTTTTTCTTCAAGACGTGTGTTTTAGATGTATTTGTTTATAAATTTAAAGAGCAAGGTAATGGAATGGATGATTCTTATAAAACAACTTGCGATATACTTTGAGGTTTGAGTTAGGTCGTCCAATGATAGAATAAATTGTTTGGTGTCTAGAAATAAGTTAATTCGGTATGGTCTAGTCTCGTCGTCAAATGTGTTGCAGATTGAACAGGTCAGGGTAGGTTTAATGGGGTGTGCTTTACCTTTATAGGAATATTTATACTCTTTAGGTTTAAGAGTGGTGAGATATTTGGCCGGCGGATAAGGTGAATGGGTAAGAATGTAATAAAAGTTAGTGTAATTAGAGTTTGTAGCTATGTTGAGATCGGATTCAAAGCATTTTTGATAAAAATTTTCGAGCAATTCGTATTTTTTAGATTTGATTAATGCATAAGAGAGAGTAAGCGATAATTGGCCGTAATCAAGGCAAAGAAATATTTCCCCAAAAATAAAAGGCTGAAAATGAAATGCTAGCGCTCCAAAGATCAACAAAATTTTAACAATAATTCAAATCATGTCAAAGTCTTAATTTATTTAACACTTTAGTTAAGCAAAGTTCGAGGTGCTACCTAACCACCTTTGGGTAAACGTGTACATTTGGACTATCAGCAGTTTCGCAGTGGGTGAGTTTGTAAATCCACCGGTGAACCCGCCGGTGCCAACAAAAGAGTTCATAAATTTTAGATGGATTTCACCAGTCCAACAATAGAGTTCCTAAATTTTTCCATGGATTTTACCAATCCAACAAATGTTGGCACCGATTGCCACCGGCTTCGGAAGTCGGTGGAAAATCGTCGTTGGATTAAACATAGCCTTACTTTATGGTTATTTATTTTTTCCAGTTTTTTTATAACTTATTCAAACCAAGATATATTTCTTTTATAATGCATTTATGTTAATACAAGGTACAGTACAGAATGCTTATAATGGAGTGGTGAGCCAGATAGCCATAATATTATTGAAGACTCTGATGATGAGCTAGACGTCAAACTAAATTTGAGGTAAAAACGTACTTGCATTGAAGACTATGTTGAAAAAACTGTCCAGAAGTAGAGCATGAGTGCCTTTAAAGGCGGTATTTATAGTCGTTCCTCAAGGCTCCTTCCTTCTTTCCTTCGCCTTGGAGCCTTGGGAACGACTATGAATACGTCCCTTATGTCACATTTCCGATTTTCTCGAGCCGACGTTGAGGTATGAATTTATTATTTTAAGTGTCAGCTGTTTACACCGCAACGCGTTCTTTTTGTATTCTATGGAACAACGACATTTCATCACAGCTAGATGACAAATGGATATCAAACCAATCTGTCAACCGAATGTTGGCACCGATGTTCCACCGCCCTCAAAAAAATTTTCAATTTACAAACTCGCCCATTACTTTCGCAGTTCTTGGCACTACTTGACAGTTCTTGACTGTAGTTTTACAGCACTTGACGCTTGCTCGCAGTCCTTTTGCAGTACTTGGGAGTGCTACACTCCTACGTGCTAAATCTAAATTTTGCTTTAAACTGCCAAAAAATCGGCAACATTTTTAAGTGTCTCCCATATATGACTTATTATAACGGCCCTACACATGCTTTTCCCGAGAAAAATGCGTACCGATAATAACTCTCCCCAATCAAGTTGGCCTGGAAAAAACCGATAAACGCAGAGTGTAAACGGGCAGGCGCGTCGATTGCGTCAGCAGTGAAAGTGTCATTAAATTATCGTAAGGTCACTACGACGCCAGGGATGGATTTGTAAGTGTATGCGCAGTAGATTTTTGGTTTATGGCCTGGTGACCCAAACAGTTTCAAAGCCAACCGCGATCTTGAATTTTCTCCTTTGTTTTTCAAAGTTATTTTCGTTACACATTTTGGAGCATTTGGGCCATTATAGTATCTCATAGTTATATGCTGTCTCCTATAACACATATTTAAATTACCTTTAGAGTTCTCCTTTCGTAACGTAACTTTTTCAAAACGTATCTGAAATCTCTAGAATAACCATTCAAAACTCCAGTAAGACTGACCATGGCACTTTCAATCAATGCCCATGTGTACAAAATCCAGTGAACGCATTTCTGGAAAAGTGTCAGTTCCTCTAAAAAAATATCGAAGTGTCTAGAATTTTTGCTAGACTTTTAAATTGTCTTAAATGCCATGCCAATAAAGTACCTAATTTTATGAATCTTACTGTGTTCAAATTAAAGTGTATAATATAAATTTATAATAAGATTAACACATAACTTCAATATCACCTAAATATTCTCACGCTTTGGCTTCACCCTACACATTTAAAAAATATATATACTGGGTGGATTCTCTTCTAGTGGCCTTAGGGAAGAGGTTTTAAAAAAAGCTAAAAGCAAATCTTTAATGATTTTTTACGGACTTTCGGCCCATGATAAAAAAAAATTTGGTGCCCCCAACTGGACAACCAGGGCTCACCAACTAGTTTTTGTGGCACCTTTTTGGAAAGCTTGTTAACAATATATTTAACTCACTAGTTATTTTTGACATCTGTCAACCAATGTGTCAAAATTTTAAAAATACTTATTTTTTTGTCAATTGTTTTAGCTTCAAAATAAACTACATATTTCTCTATTTACTAAGCGGAACAAAGAAAATACCACACAAGGTCATGATTGGCGGCCCATTTGGGCGCCCTCACTGAAGGCCGAGGGCCTACCAACCTTTTTAGAAAGCTTGTTAAAAAGGAAATTCGATTAAATACATTACATACATTTTTTTGACATCTGTCAACCTGTATGTTAAATTTTTTTTAAAAACCTATTTTTTGTCAATTATTTTAGCTTCAAAATAAACTACATATTTCTTTATTTACTAAGTGGAATAAAGAAACTACCACACAATTAACGCAGCCTAATTAACTTTCCTTAAATTTACTAGATATTAGATAAAAGGGAAATAGTTTAATAATAAAAACGTTTATTTTTAATTAAAGAAAAATTATCACACAAAGAGAAGGTAAGTATAAACGTTCAAGGATTCCTAAAAGTATACATACATACTCGTTGACTTAGTATTTAATTTTACAGTTACCTTAAAACCAAAAATAAAACATATCAAAAACATATCTATATTAAAGTTACATTTGTATTGCTACTTTTACATTATAAATCTACCTGACATATTTTAAATTAATTAGATCATTGCATTGCTTTCGTCTGTCTAAAATCCATAGACGAGCATTTTGTTTAAATCAATTAAATTTTTTTATATTTCTTATATCAGTGGGTAATACATTATACAGTCTGGAGGCAAAATACTTGATAGTACGTTGTGTTGTTGTTTTAGAACTTAATGTAGTTAGATAGTTAGATAGTTTGATACTCCTCTTGTATTGTATTGTACAGTTCTTTCAGTCAGTTTTATTTTACCTCTGTTTATATTCTTTAATAATTCTAAACAGTATAATTGACGAATATCTAAAATTTTTGTGTCAGTAAAAAGTTGGTTTGTGGGGAATATTTTGCTTTTACCAAAAATTAATTTTAAAAACCATTTTTATATATTATTGACTGTTTCAAGATGACACTCCGCCACTCCTCCCCACCCCAAAATCCCATATGATAAATGAGACTGTATTAGAGATAAGTATAGCAGTCTGAGCTGATCCTGATCCAGAAAGTCTTTTAGGTATCTAAACTTTGGCAAAAGTCCTCGTATTTTATTACTGACATGTTTTGTATGCAAGTCCCAATTCATTTGTCTGTCTATTATTATTCCTAGGTATTTAATGGAAGAAGATTCTGGTATTTCCTGAGCTTCTTTTATTTTTAGTGGTCCAGAATAAGGAAGGTGATTTTTATACGGTGCAAACGGTATGTATTTTGTCTTTTCATAGTTAAGTGTTAGTTTGTTTACCTGAAACCATGTAGAGCACAATCTAAAATCTTTTTCAGCAATTTTTTTTAAGTTTTCCCATGTATCAGCTTCGTAGAAAATTACGGTGTCATCTGCGAAACTAATGATTTTTTCTTCATATGTATTTTGAAAAAGGTCATTTATGTATATGCTAAAAAGTAATGGTGCTAAAACCGTTCCTTGAGGAACAGAATAGGTTATTTCTCTAGTTTCACTTTTGACACCATCAATATCTACATATTGTACCCGTCCCGTTAAATAGCTTTTTAGTAATTTATAAACTCTGCCTCTTAGACCATATCTTTTCAACTTTTTCAGTAGTATGTCATGACAAACAGTATCAAAGTCCTTAGAAAGGTCAACAAAGATACCCAGACAACGTTTATTAGAATTTAAGGAATCAAAAATTTTTGATGTTAAGCTTTGTATTGCATCATTTGTTGATTTTCCCTCTCTAAAACCATACTGACTCTCGGAAATTACATTAAATCTATTTAAAAACTTTACTAACCTATTTTTTAATATTTTTTCAAACACTTTTGAGAGTACTGATACTAAAGATATGGGCTTAAAATTTATAACCTTTTCTTTTTCCCAATTTTTAAAAATAGGTTTTATTTTAGCAATCTTTAAACATTCCGGAAAGATACCTTCCTTAAAACATACATTTATTAAAAATAGAAGCGGATTTAATATTATCCCATCCGGCTGATTTATTATTTTTTAATGATTTTATTGCTTCTAGAACCTCCTTTTCAGACACATCAAAAAGAAACATACTACTTTCTTGATTTTCGATGTCTGCGACAGTGTCATTACATAAAGGAATCTTTTCGGCATATTTCTGTCCCAAAGTGCTGTAGTGACTGTTAAATTCATTTACAATTTGGTTTTTGTCTCTCAGTACTTCATTGTATTTATTTTTAATAACATTAGCATTAACATAGCTTTGTTTTTATCTGCCTCGCTGTATATTTCTGACCACGTTTGATGTCGTAGATCCCTTCTTAAGTTTTCATATTGAATATATTTTTTAAAATATGTTTTATGTTCATTAATTTTAGCAAAACCTGGAATTGAAATAGCAATAGGAAAGTGATCGGTAATATCGTTGTTTTCAAAGACAAATGAATCGATATTTATGTGATCTAGGCATGTTTTAGATCTAGGTCTAGTGACCTTATTGATATAGGAACAAAAGTTAAACGAGGCTAGAATATTTTTATACTCTTTAACCTAATCCGCTTCACCAAGTAAATCGATATTTATGTGATCTAGGCATGTTTTAGATCTAGGTCTAGTGACCTTATTGATATAGGAACAAAAGTTAAACGAGGCTAGAATATTTTTATACTCTTTAACCTAATCCGCTTCACCAAGTAAATCCATATTTATATCCCCAACCAGTATGTGAAATCCATTTTTTTTTCTTACTAATTAAATATTGAAAAAGATTATAATGGGGTTTTCCCACATTTTTGGGAAGCAACGGAATTTGGTACCTTAGAGTGAGTTATCCAAAACGCATTTATTATTTCTTCTGAAAAACTCTTGGTTTTGTAGAAAAAAATTTTTAAAGTTGGAGTTCTACAAAAACGCTCAAAAAAATTTTTTAGCCAACTAACTTTACGAGAAAAGTAGCGAGTGGTGACCTTTTTCTCAGCCTCTTCCTAACTTCAGTTTAATGCTTAGCTGTCACTAAATGTCATTTCTGTTTAGTAAACAATCTGTTAAAAGTTGTATTTATTTTTTCTCGAGCTTTTTCTGCATCAAAATGAAAAAGTGCGTTTTCCGCGGATGTGAAAATAAATAAATGTCAGAATTCCCTTGGAAATTTAAGATATTTTTGCCCTTCCCTTTGTGACCAAGAAGAAAATTGTGGCTCTAGAGGCACTAAAGCTGAAAAAATTATCCACGGCTGGGCGCAATAGTGTGTGAAGATCACAGCTGAAATTCAAATACAACCCCATTAGAGACATCGCCACCCAAAGGAAAAATTTTTCTTTACAAAAAAATATTTCATGATCATGTAAAAAAATATAGGTTTACCTTTGATGGTTCTCGCGTAAAATAACCCTCATACAATCTGTTAAGACAAGTAAAATTTAGTTCACTTCTTGTTTAACCCATTATTCTTATAGCAATAAAGTTTTTAAATAAAAAAGTAAATAAAAAAGAGTTTTACCAACCACCACTGGTTTCAGACACAGTCCATCCACCAGTCGGCCCTTCAACTATAACGAATCGATAACAAAAACAATGAACTTTACAAAATACACCGGAGTACCACAAGAATACATACCGGGTGTGACTTGGAGAATAAACGCAAACATGTGTTTCACCCTTGTTGGGGATCATCGGTACGCCATAAGATTTTATAGACAAATAATACGAACGATCAAACCAACAAGTCATGAACAAATGCTCGGCAAAACATTATAGATAACAGGATGAGAAATGATGGCTACTATGGATAGTGGGAATTTGTTTGAAACCAGTCAGTGGTAGAACTAGTGGAGGATGCCAAAAATCCAATAGTTTTGTGTTGGTAAAACTCTTTTTTTTTATTTATATTTAACTCCACTATAGACATTGGGAATTTATATCTCATTCTGTAATAAGACTTTTGTTGATTTGCTTAAAAACTGGAAAGAAAAGATTTATTTAAAATTGACCGAGCCAAACTTCCCACTTATGACATAGAAAAGTCTGATAAGGTCAGTCCTCCCCACCTTTATGGGAATCTAGGGACGTATAAAACTTCTGTAAAAATTTTTTTTAGCTCCAGTGATGGGAGTGAAAAAATATGGTAAATCACTTCAAGTTATTTTTTTTTCTAATATTTTTTCTTCAAGTTTAGTGGAATTTTTTTAAACTTATATTTAAATTTATTGCCTCAGGGTTAATTTTTTTGTAGTTTAAGAAGTTCATAGCAAGTAATTTAGAGAGATGCATTGATTAGCAAGAGTCAATGTTTCTTCCCACATTTTTCTTAAACCAAAAACTTCTGGGTTAGTTTACCTGCCAAGGACTGGGTTGGGGTCGAATCTCGTCTTAATTTTAGATGTTGGGAAAATCAAGTTACTAATGCATTGCAGACGAAAATTTGTGAAAAATGATATTAAAAATGACATTATTTTCCCCCCTGCACAAAAACTTGTAAAATGTAACCGTATTTTAATGTATTGTACCAAAGGTCAAAATAGTGAAATTCTATGAGGATCTTATATGATAGGACATATGAGCCGTCAAATAACAGATGTCTGGCAAACACCCAAGAAGACTTTTTTCTCATAACTTTCAACCAAAAAAAATCTTGGGTGGAAAAACGAAATTCAAAATTGGATGCGTTTTTTTTAACTTCTTTTTTTTATTTCTCTTTTGTTTCAATTGCCTTAGGAGCATATTCCTATTGGAAATATTAACACGCCATCGCCAGGACGAACCCATATCAGATGACTTATAATAAAGTACAAGTGCGGAATGATGCCTATTTGTGAGTGATTCAAAATGATGTTTGGGGTGGGCGCCTAGTGGTTTTATACTGTCTGAAATTGTTTCAATCTTTTTTTAGAAGCATGTTCTGTAAATAAGATTCATTTTGGGACCTTCAATGGAAAAAATTGTCATTTTTAATATTACAATAGTTTTATATAATTTTTATTTTTAATAAGTGAAGTGAAATAAAATCATTGCCTGTTCTTTTGTTTTGTAAGAAATAAATATATACCTACTGTAAATTTACCATGTTTTATGTATCCTAAAACTCAAGCTTTTAAAGGCGGACAAAAAAATATCAAGACTAAAGTTAAATATTTTTATTAAATAATATGGTCAAAAATACGTACTATTTAAACAAAAGGAGTGTTAGATACACAAGAAAATAGTAAATTATTAATAAAACAAAATAAATAAATGTACTATTTTAATTATACAATTTTTTATTATTATATTATATTATATCTGAAGGAATCCAGAGAGGTGGAAAAAAATATCCACATTATTAGCAGAGCTACACATTCTTCGTATAGGTCTATTAAGGTTGTAATTTGTATTATAATATTCTAAGTTAAAAATATTCCTATTTCTTGTACTCCGCTGTGGAACCCTTAAGCCAATTCTATGTATTAATTGACGAGAATCAAACATTGCATTTCAAATCTTGAAAATAAAAGCTAGATCAAGACATTACTCGACGGTTTTCAAGAGTTGTGACCTTTAGAAATTTTAAAACATCACAATAAACTATTTCCCCAGATAGAATTTTAAGTTTAAAAGCTACAAAACATAAGAATTTCTTCAATACCCTTTCCAGATTTTCTACATGACATTTATAGAATGGGGACCATATGGAACTACAATATTCTAATATTGATCTAACAAGAGAACAATAAACATTTTTAAAACAGATTATATTTTTAAATTCAGATAGGCTCCTTTTTAAGAAACCCAGTAGTTTAAAAGCTTTGTTACAGATAAAGTTATAGTGATTTTTAAAGCTTAAGCTTGGGTCAAATAATACCTTTAAGTCTTTAAATTTTGTGAAAAAGTGTTGAGATCATTCTGCACTCTTTCACAATCCCTAAAATCTTTAACAATTCTAAAAATCTTTTAATCGTCTGCATATAGAAGGATTAGACAGCAACAGAAACAGTCTGAAATATCATTAATAAAACAAATGAAAAGAATTGTAGACATAGGTCCCCTTGTGGTACTCCAGACTTCACTAATATCTCTTCAGAGAGACAATTTTTTATCCTAACAGCCTGTCTTCGGTTCTTATTATGCCAAGATTTGTACAGGGAATGAAAACAATGTATTAACATCAATCAGTGAAGATTTTTTTTCTTTCAAAATCTTTGTCAAAAGACCTTTTTAGCAATACCAAAAACCTATAATTTATTTGGCGGTACCTTACATTGAGGTTTTATCTCTTAACAGTTTTTTTAAGTTTTTGATAGTCCTGTCATAAGACTCCTCTGTAAAAAATTGTGCTCCACCAATTTGTATAAAATTTTAGTATATTGTCATAGTCAAAATACACAATACAGAAATCATAACGAAAATTTCATAAAAGTGTTTTATAACACTTATTTTAAGTCTTTAGTAGTTATGCTCATTGATTTTTTAGCAATCTGAGTACTTGGGTCATCAAACTATAAATATATTAATAGCAGGTTTTAAATTTTAATCACGATATCTGATTTATCCTGTACATTATAAATGGTTTACATGAAACAAAAAATGTTATTCAAATTGGCGAAAAACAATGTTTCACATAGAACACTTCAAGATTTGATAAAAAACGGTACTTCACTTTGGGGTTCATTTGTGATCTATCACTTTGAAGTTTCTACAGAGATAAAAAAATTCAGGCTGACAACATTTTTTGGAGTTTATCATATATTTTTGTGATTTTCACAAAAAAAAATCCATGTTTTATAAATAATTTCCGCGTTTTATTAAACAACTCAATGTTTTGCATTAGTTTAGGTAGTAACTATATTTTTGGTATTACTGTAAGTATGCGCGTTTTGAGATATCTACATTTTTTATGGCACTTTGAGATTAAATTTTTGTTTTATGACCAGATATTTAAGTAACGAATGAGACTTTAAAAAAATATAAACATTAAAAAACAAAAAAAAAACGCAGATATTAATTAAACAAACACGGATTTTTTAAAGTGCTTTAGCAGACACATATATCGCCCAAAGAACCTTTTCTTGAATATCTCTAGCTAGCAGCTACAGTAAGTAAGGATGTTTTTAGAAGTTCAACCCTCTTTCCAACCTCCCACGACCATTAAAAACTCATTGCTTGATGCCAAAGATATTTTGTAAATTTTTTATAAAAATCGGTTTAGCAGCTCTCCACTAATGTAACAAAAAGACACCACACCAAAACATGGGTATTGGCTTCTCAGGTACAAGCCTGATTTTGAAATTTTAATTTTTTGAATTTCCTTCAAGACATCATCTTTAACTTTTTCCCCGTCTCCACTGCCTCAGTGCCCAGGTGTTTAGAAGCGCCAAAAATAGCGTCAGTTAACGTTATTCTGCCAAATCGCAAGCTGTGCCATAATGGAGAATTGGCTTGAAGTCGAGTATCCGTTTCAGCTTCGACACACAAGGAATCGCTCATATTTGACCGCATGTAATTAATGAACCTGTCAACATTCCATTTGGTCCATTCTCTCTGCAGTTTTAAACTTGAACCAGAGCTGGTATACATCGATATAGGTGTACTTCTGCACTCTTTCACAATCCCTAAAATCTTTAACAATTCTAAAAATCTTTTAATCGTCTGCATATAGAAGGATTAGACAGCAACAGAAACAGTCTGAAATATCATTAATAAAACAAATGAAAAGAATTGTAGACATAGGTCCCCTTGTGGTACTCCAGACTTCACTAATATCTCTTCAGAGAGACAATTTTTTATCCTAACAGCCTGTCTTCGGTTCTTATTATGCCAAGATTTGTACAGGGAATGAAAACAATGTATTAACATCAATCAGTGAAGATTTTTTTTCTTTCAAAATCTTTGTCAAAAGACCTTTTTAGCAATACCAAAAACCTATAATTTATTTGGCGGTACCTTACATTGAGGTTTTATCTCTTAACAGTTTTTTTAAGTTTTTGATAGTCCTGTCATAAGACTCCTCTGTAAAAAATTGTGCTCCACCAATTTGTATAAAATTTTAGTATATTGTCATAGTCAAAATACACAATACAGAAATCATAACGAAAATTTCATAAAAGTGTTTTATAACACTTATTTTAAGTCTTTAGTAGTTATGCTCATTGATTTTTTAGCAATCTGAGTACTTGGGTCATCAAACTATAAATATATTAATAGCAGGTTTTAAATTTTAATCACGATATCTGATTTATCCTGTACATTATAAATGGTTTACATGAAACAAAAAATGTTATTCAAATTGGCGAAAAACAATGTTTCACATAGAACACTTCAAGATTTGATAAAAAACGGTACTTCACTTTGGGGTTCATTTGTGATCTATCACTTTGAAGTTTCTACAGAGATAAAAAAATTCAGGCTGACAACATTTTTTGGAGTTTATCATATATTTTTGTGATTTTCACAAAAAAAAATCCATGTTTTATAAATAATTTCCGCGTTTTATTAAACAACTCAATGTTTTGCATTAGTTTAGGTAGTAACTATATTTTTGGTATTACTGTAAGTATGCGCGTTTTGAGATATCTACATTTTTTATGGCACTTTGAGATTAAATTTTTGTTTTATGACCAGATATTTAAGTAACGAATGAGACTTTAAAAAAATATAAACATTAAAAAACAAAAAAAAAACGCAGATATTAATTAAACAAACACGGATTTTTTAAAGTGCTTTAGCAGACACATATATCGCCCAAAGAACCTTTTCTTGAATATCTCTAGCTAGCAGCTACAGTAAGTAAGGATGTTTTTAGAAGTTCAACCCTCTTTCCAACCTCCCACGACCATTAAAAACTCATTGCTTGATGCCAAAGATATTTTGTAAATTTTTTATAAAAATCGGTTTAGCAGCTCTCCACTAATGTAACAAAAAGACACCACACCAAAACATGGGTATTGGCTTCTCAGGTACAAGCCTGATTTTGAAATTTTAATTTTTTGAATTTCCTTCAAGACATCATCTTTAACTTTTTCCCCGTCTCCACTGCCTCAGTGCCCAGGTGTTTAGAAGCGCCAAAAATAGCGTCAGTTAACGTTATTCTGCCAAATCGCAAGCTGTGCCATAATGGAGAATTGGCTTGAAGTCGAGTATCCGTTTCAGCTTCGACACACAAGGAATCGCTCATATTTGACCGCATGTAATTAATGAACCTGTCAACATTCCATTTGGTCCATTCTCTCTGCAGTTTTAAACTTGAACCAGAGCTGGTATACATCGATATAGGTGTACTTGTCTTCAGATCGCAAAATGGTATATATTACCCCTTTGTTATCTGCACAGATTTACATCAATTGAGACACATAATTATGACTTTTTGGTCCCAGGGCTGGCACGTCTTCGTTTAAGTGACTGCAAATCCATTTTAGCATTTCCAACATCATCACTTCTTCTGTGAAGCCAAAAAAGGACAGCAATGGCATGCTTGCAGCCCCCTGTAAGTATCAAAAAAGAAAAGTTAAAAACAGTTAACAATTTTCTAATAACAGGTTAAAAGGAGACACATTCTGCTTGCGTCTTTTTTTATCTTGTGAAAACTAAATTTGCATTGTGTGTTCCTAGCTTAACAGAAACTGGTACAAAAAATACATCATAGTTAGAAAATACCAGAAAAATATTTTTTAAAACATGGCACCAGCAGGCATGTATAAATTTTATTTTTCTTCAATATCTCCAAAATTACTGATCTGCTAATTTTTGTTGAAAATATAATTATTTCTTTTAATGTGAAAACTGTATGTGTGTTGCTAGCTGATACGGTTTGTGGGTTATGATTTTCAACCCCGTTTCTTACCCTCTTTACAACCCTCACCCCCATCAAAAACTAATCAGCTCATTCTTTGGTTCCAAAGGATTTTTGTGCCAAATTTCATCAAAATCGGTTAACTTTAGTGGCTTTTCAGTCATCGTTGTCCAGACAGACAGGCAGGCACCAATTAAGAAATTTTGTATTTAGGTCTTTCATGTTTATTTGAGTTGTTTTGGTATAAATAAAGTGTTTTTTTTTCGCACATATTTTTTTTTTTGAAGTTAGGAATGCCCCCCACCAGAGAAATGTGAAATGACGCCGAAATTTGATAATTAAACAAGTCTCGGAGATGGTTTGGGGATACAACCTTTTAATGTCTAAAAAAATTATTCCAATGTTCATAGCTCCTCATTTTGTCCTAACAAACGTAACTTTTTGTGTTGGTATGCTCTAAAAACTCTATGCATAAAGGTCAACTTTTAAAAAATTTAAAGCAGTTTTACTTGGATTTTCCACCCCAGATATGTACAAAAAAAAGAGCAGCGCCTAATATTCTGTAAGTTTGGATACCTTAAAGATATAATTTTCCTACCAGGTGTAATTGCAAAATAGTGCCAGCTGCTATTCTGAAAGTTATAATTTTACCTCTTTTTCTCAAAAAATGTAAATAATAACAATTATTAAGTAATTTTAAGAAGACTTTAGAAAGAGATTAACCAAATATTTTTTTTTAAATGTAATGTAAAATGTGTATAGTTTCAAGTTTTTAAAACTACCTGCAGAAGCAGAACAATCTTTGCACTCAGAATGCAGCACTTTTTCCTCCTTCTCATTAACAGAAATTTCCACAGTATAAGGAGTATTTCTTACTCTGTGCTCCAGAGTTATTTTCGCCTTGACTGTGCAAACATCTCCTTCTCTCTTAACTTGTCACCATAGACCTCCTTCGTAACTCTAAAATAAACAATAACACTTAAGCCTTCAATCATCTCACTTTTAACACCAAATCAACCAGACCATGTACATTTTTAAGGTACAAACAAAGTAAAAATAATTTCATATACACGTAGAATTGCAACTCTCATATGACACGAGAATAACTGATAGATAGACAAAACTTCATATGTCCAGTTTACATACCATGAGTCCTCTAGGTATGGCAAAAGTTTAGAAATCATATTTTTTTTGTAATGCACTGAATGGCATGTGGTGACACTTCATTAGCTGTTAATTTTTCATGCTATGATATTTTTCATAACATGAATTAAATTTGGAAATTCTTTGAGATTAAAAATATAAGATAAAAAAAATACAATTTTTTTTTATATTTTTACAAATCTGTCTTAGTTATATACCTCAAAATAGTTTTCCCAGATTTTACAGCTGTGGTTAATTATTTCTGATAAAGCTTTTCTAACATTTTGTTTTAAATTTTGTAGCAAAATTTTAGGTGTACCTACAAATGACTTTTTTATTATCTTCACATTTTGCAGCTTTTCACTGTTACAAAAAAATCCAGGATGTTTAAAATATAGTAACTGTAATAAATTACTTATTTACTGTCATTTATATTTTGCTTTTAATAAGTTGGTCAAAACCTTGGTCAAAACTAGTAAGAAATCCTGTTGAGTCCAATATTTCCTTGAATATCTGAAAAACTACAAATCTGATATAGTTTTTGTTGGAACTGTAATTATCCATCTAAATATTAAAACCGTGTGTTGCTAGATGCTAAAAGTATATTTTATTTTCCTTGAATATTTCAAGAACTACAGATCTGACTTCAACATAAATGTAATTGCTAGCTGCTACAATTCCACCCTCTTCACAACAAATTAATTGACTATTATATAATGTTTTGTTTTAAAAGTCATTTTAATTAAATGTTTGGGATTTTCTTTGAAAGATACTTGAATGATTTAATAAGCTAGTCATCAGGTTTTATTAAACCCAAAATCCTAATTTTAAATATTTATTTTTAGTTTAGTTTTTTACTTTATTGACATTCTTTTGTATTTTTTTTAAACTAGCTTTTGCTAAGTATATAAATTAACCTTGAAATTAACATTGCATTTTTCTGAAAAAACTTTACTGTCATAAGCCTAATGTGTTAGTAAAGAAATTTGATGGTAATGTGGCACTAAATTATCATCATGTCAGAATTTAGCTCAATCTTGATAGTTTAGAGAGGCATAAAAAATTACTGACATTTGTTTGATGCATAAATTAATTAACGGTCTAACTGACTGTTAGACATCATCATACTTTTCACATTACTTTTCATACAACTGATTATGGACAAAAAAATAATTTATTGAAAGAACTTTATTGCTTAACTCAGTAACCAGTTATTAATGTTTTTAATGTATCTGTTAACTCCTTAAAAAGACTAACAAAAAGAATCTTACCAGACTAAATATTTTTTTTAGTTAAATTTTATACTGTTGTGTGTCTGTTTTCAAATATTTTGCATTGTTCATACTATAACTCCTACTATACTATATTTCATGTCTTTATTTATTAATTAGTATTCAGTGTTGACTATGTAAAATTTTTTTCTTTTGACAAGGTATTGATTTTAATGGGGTTTCTGTTCCCTATAAATATAAATAAATAAATTAAATTACTTGTGCTGAGGTCCTTTCTCAAAAAGTTACCTTGCTTTTTCTTACTTGGCATAAAAAAGTAACAAGGTTTGGATTTTTGTAATCGGGGAAAAAAAAGTTAAATTTAAAAAAATATGTACAGGGTGTCCAAAAATCATATTTCAAGTCACTTGACAAGGTTTTTATAATAAATGTTTAACAGTCTTACTCATATATTTTGACACAATTTGGATTTTTAATGTGCGCAGTTAAACCATACTCACTTCCAGTCTTCATCTCAGCGCTAAAGAAATCCATATTATCCAAATAATATAAATTAATCATCTCATGATCCACTTTGGGTAAGTTGTTAGAATCACCCTTCACAAATCCCTTCTCCATATTCTGAGCCATATTCTCTAAAAAAAAATCAAGAAAAAATCTTAACAAAATTCAAAAAGTTAAAAAACTACTTACCTACAGCTCTCTTTAAAAATCTTTTTATCAATACTTTTTTTAATATAAATATTGAAACCTTTAAAATAAGTGCAAAAAAATTAAAAGAACAGAATATTATCGCTTTAGAATAGATAGCTATATTTGAAGTCTGAAAATACCATCATGGCTGTACCCAAGGGGTGAACCAATCCAGCAAGTGCACAAAATATTTGGCAGGAACTATATTTTAGCACTTGCAGGCTTCCTATATTATTAGTTTCATTTTATCCTAAACCCAGGAGGAACTGGAATATGGACACTTTTTACAGGAGACGTACAAAATATGGGATCATTTCACCCGTTGGCTGTACCAATATACAGATTTTAAACAATAGCAGAACGAAGTTTTTATAATGTTACTAGTATGAATCTACACTTTTGCAAGCAAATAAGAAAAGCTATCAAAAGATATAGATTTTAGGAGAAAATTCTGTCTTCTAATAGACATGTAGCAAGCATGAAAATTCTTGGATCTGGGGTTGAGTTTTTATGGTGGTTTTTGACGATGCATCAGAAAGCGGCTTTATATAAAGAGAGTGTCTAAAGAGCCGACAATTTATTATGTGTTTTTCATATTTTCGTTTTTTTTCAAACTAAATTAACCCAACCTAACCTAAACAGACTCAATCCAACTTATTAAAAGCCAAAACACCCCAAAAAAACACACTTTAAACTAAATTAACCCAACCTAAACAGACTCAAACCAACTAAATTCACCCAACCTAACCTAAACAAACCAACTTATTCAAAGCCAAAACAGCCCAAAAAAACACACTACAACCCCTACATCTTTTTTTGGCATAAAAAAAATGTTTGGGTTGTTTTGGTTTTTAATAAGTTGGTTTGAGTCTGTTTAGGTTAGGTTGGGTTAATTTAGTTTAAAAAAATATGAAAATATGAAACACATAATAAATAATTATTGTCGGCTCTTTACCCTCACGTCTATTTAGCCGAATTGTCGGCTCTTTATAGACACTCCCTTATATAAAATTACTTAAAAAAACTTACCAAATATCAAAATTTGTATGCGCACACTCTGTTAAAAATCGCAATCAAAAGTTCTTATTCTTCTTGTCTCCGAATTAAGCTTATAAACCCAGCTTAAATTTTCTTAGCAGCTAGGGCTATGGTGGACAGGAACCGTACTGTTTGTAATAACATTCACTACATATATAGTTGTATATTACTTGTAGGCTTTCTAAACGACAATATAAACTTCCGCACTACTAAATGTTTATAATTTTATAAATTAACTTCAAAAGAATCACAACCAAAAAAGCAAAACACAAACAAACGAATTGACAGTATGACTTAAAGTTAGCCGCAGGCCGCAGTTCGCAATCCAGTGGTCCAAATAAAAACTGCACTTGACAAATTACAATGGACCAGCCAAAAATGACGTCACCTGTATTGATTATGACGTCACCTATATTCGTTTTGAAAAATCGTAAGGCCACTGAATCGACGATTAAAAACATTATTTTTCACATATAAAACCAAAATTTTTTGGGGAAAAAAGTTTTTAGATGGATTTCTTGGACCTTTATGTTTCTGTATATTCCAAAAAAAAGGTAACTTTTTTTTTATGGGAAAGCCCCATTGAATTCTGTTTCCTTAACTGTCGGTGATTTGTATATTGCTGTTAAACAAATGCTATATTTTTTGTAGTCAATGGTTAGCTCTAAATCATTTATGTTTCCTAATGGAACGATAATGCTTTTAAATTTAAGATTTGAGTTAATAAATATAATAACACCATCGTTTTTGTTTAAATCGCCTTGGTTATAAAGAATGTCATAGTTTTCAATTTTAAACGGTAAATTTTTGATACTATCTTGTTTGAATGTCTCTGTAAAAATTATTATGTCAAATTTTACCTGTAGTGTACTTAAAAATAAACAAACATCATCAAAATTTTTTCCTATGCTACAAATATTACAGTGTATAATATTTAAGTTTTTATTTAGTTGTATAGAGTATCCTTGATTATAAAGTTTTATGCTACTCACAGTCTTAGTCTCCACAATTTCTGCTTCACAATTTCTGATGCATTCATTCATTTTGTATTTTTTTAACAACTTTACAAATTATTAAGTTTTCCATTTTGCACATTTATTTACACATTTTTTTAACATATATTACACTTTTATACATATTTATATAGACACTAGAAAATATTTAAGTACATATACATTCTCTAGTTTCTTTTACGGAATTTAATTTCAAAGCACACATCGATTTGTTTTTCACTAAACCGTCATTAACGACAAAAAATAAATTTTTTAAAATGACCCGCCAATAATGTCCTTGTGTGGTATTTTCTTTATTCCGCTTAGTAAATAGAAAAATATGTAGTTTATTTTGAAGCTAAAAGAATT
This sequence comes from Oxystoma pomonae, assembly GCA_963921995.1. Classification (NCBI taxonomy): domain Eukaryota; kingdom Metazoa; phylum Arthropoda; class Insecta; order Coleoptera; family Brentidae; genus Oxystoma; species Oxystoma pomonae. The sequence continues at coordinate 68,481,918 of OY998166.1, read as the reverse complement.
GACAAAAAAGTAAGTTTTTTTTTAAATTTTTGACACATTGGTTGAAAGATGTAAAAAAAACTAGTGGATTAAATTTATTTTTCCTACTAGCGTGCGTAAAAGTTCTGCAGATCAACATATATTTTTTGGAGACTTATGGTCCCAGTAAACCTGGAGTTCCAAGGTTTAGGTCATATGTAAACTTTAACAAAATTTGACAATCGTTGGCTTTTTTACACAACTTGACAACAATTGACGTTATAATGATAACATAACTCATTGTCCATTAATTGCTCTCAATATAGCCTACTGGGGCGCTTAATTGAGTTCAAAACATTTTTTTACAATTTTTTACCGTCCAATATCTAAATATTGGTAATCCTTTCGCATGCTGTAAGAAAATAAAATACCTACAGGTTGTATTAAAAAACGATCGTCATTTTGGTCAATCAGTTTTCTCTATATGTATAATAAGCTTTCCAACAAAGAAGTAAGCGTCGAGATACACTCGAAAATTAAAACAGTCCGAGGTTTCCTGACCACCCCATATTTTTTGTTTGGTATGTAGCTGAACAATAAATCACAACCCGATTTAAAAAAGCTAAACAAAATTAACATATCTAAACCTATAACTAACTGGTCACCCGCGACTTCGTTCGCGTGTTTAAAATTTTAGATTCCCCCTCCCCTTCCACCTTACCCCACTTTCATGCCCTCAAAGCTTTAGCCCCTTAAACCCTTCGATCTACTCGGAATACCGGCTTTGCCTGCGGTTTTTCTCGTTTTTGTCTTGTTTTTTGCTTTAAATGGTTATAACTTTTGTTCCCGTGAACCGATTTTTATCAAATAAAGCCTATGTACTCCTCAGGAATCAGAGAAGTGCAGCAGTGAAAGTCTTATGAAAATTGATCCACGAGTTTTTACATGATGCTGGAAGAAAAAGACAGAGAGACAGACAAAAATTCTAAAAACTGGATTTTTTTAATCTATATCGTTTGGTTAGAAGTCCCCACCAAGAATTAAAAAAAAATATTTAATGTTCATAAATGCTCTTTCTAGAAATTGTATAGATTAGATAATTTGCAGGTATATGGACTGTAGGACATGTATATTTGTAAACTTGTTGTTAATCAAACAAATAAATAAATACAATAAATAAATAAAATTTTTACGTCATCAAATTTGGTGGTAACTAGAGTAAAACCTTAAATTTTACTTCAAAGAACATACCTGCTTCTATTATGTCACTAAGGTCATCATCATCATCTTTACTGGTACTGGGTTGTGGATCTTCTTTTATTGTAACACTCTTTGAAGTAGGCTCTTCAATCTAAAATGAGACGTAACAATAAAATATATTTCTTTGGTTTACTTAATAAATCACAAAGTTATTGACCCATAACAATACATAAAAATACGTCGAACAACTGTTATTTGGCCATAAATTAGAATATCTGTAGGTACTTATGTTGGAAATTTAAGAATATAGCAAAAACGAAAAAAACTTAACTACTAAGATATTCATCAGTTTACTTTTTTGGGCAAAATGGCCAACCTAGCTCAAAGTTTTTTCGTAAAGTTTATTTTAGGGACCCTTAAATGACTAGTTTTTTTACAACTTTTCCAACTACATCTCTCAAACTTGTGGCTCGTGATTTCGACTAATTAGACTAATTTTTGCAAACAACAATAGGAGTCGATTTGTTTTTCCAAATATAATTTCAATAAAAATTGTGCAAGACCATTGTGAAATAAAAAAAACTTACAGTAGGTGGGGCGGACAGAGGTGCACTCATAGTAGATCTAGCAGATTTTTTTCTGGCTAACGGCACGCTCGAGCGTCGTTTCATGCTTTTCCTTCTTTCACGCAAAACAGTATAGGTGTCGGTCTTGAAGGTGGCATTTAAGAACTAGAAATATATGAAATTTGTGCTTAAATAGTAGAGACATCGAAGGGCATTGAGCTTTAGTGGGCATTGTTGTTGTTAAGTATTGAGATGCAGCAAAAAGTTTGTAAAGTCGAAAGGTGAACAACTGTAGGCAGGAGTTGTAAAAAATTTTGGGCAGGACTAGGCAGTCTTTAGACAGGACTAGGCATTACTTAGGCAGGACTAGGCAGTACTTAGGCAGGACTAGGCAGTACTTAGGCAGGACTAGGCAGTACTTGGATAGGATTAGGCAGTCTTTAGACAGGACTAGCAGTACTTGGGCAGAACTAGGCAGGACTGACAAAAAAAGAAAATTGCATATGGCTTCCCTTCATTGAAAGCTCGTTTTCAGAGCTTCATATTTCTTTAATTTGGGGAAAAAAAAATTACAGAAGAAAAAATCTTGCCTGTATTTGGAACTTCGAATGGGTTAGGTTATACTTACTAGGGCTACTTATTTTAAGGGGACGTCCTGTCCTCTTAATCCATGGCATATTCAAATACAAAATAATGCAAAACAAAAATGATTGCGCCAAAAATTCAGACAGGCTGAAGCATTAGAGAAAAATCCTGGAAAAAGTGCTGCGAGGAAGAAGAAGGGGGCGTGACTAATAATGAAGTGTGCTAGTAGCAGCGTTGCCAGGGTTGATAATCTCGTAAAAAAGGAAGAAACATAAGTATTATAATTAATTTTCAATAAAATATATTTAGTGGGGAGTGGGGGAGGTCGACTTCTTCTCACATCACGGTAAAAAAACTTAAAATGAAAATTTATGAAATAAAAACACATCTCAAAGGGGGTTGTGACAAAGAGGTAGAGGGGGTCATTATTTTCCCTTTCTTAATTATTAAAAACGTTAAATAACGTGTTTTTTCGGGAAAACCCAAGGAATTTCATGAGGTATCAGGGATTTCAAAATATTCGTATTTAGCGCGCTACAAAACTATTCTGGCTTCTGTAAGAAGAGAGAAAGATAACAAAATGCCGAGGAGTGGCTCGGTAATGCATTTTGGTGTACACGCCGATGGCATTACGTGGCATTTTGAAGCATTATTTTCGGGGCATTTACAGAAATTCTATGCATTTTAAGGCAATTGGCATTTTTAACAGAAATATCTGGTAAAAAAATGCCTTTTGGTGTACACAAAATGACAACCGAGGCACCCCTCGCAAAATGCTCAAATCAGAAAAGGAGGAGAGTTTATTATAGTAAACAACATTTCATGTAAAATAACGCGAGTTACAAGTTTTCAAGTTTTTAGGGTGCAGGAATAGGCAGTACTTGGGCAGTACTTAGGCAGGACTAGGCAGTAATTGGGCTGTATATACATATTACTTCATTTGTTCACCCCTTGGTAAAAGTGCAACAAGAAAAAAAGGTGCAAATTTAAATGAATGCTTTTTTCGCACAAATGTTGTTGTCCCACCATTTGGCATAGCTTTAGCATCAGCGAAACAGCGTAACGGAAAAAATATTTTCTAGGCAATTTTTTTTCGAAAAGTAGGAGAGCAAACATTAAATAGTTAGTTTTGGGGGTCACTTTTACATCACAGATTTTGTTTTTTTATTACAAATGGGACGTACGGTCATCGATCAATCAATCAAAACTATTATACAGGGTTGGCCATTTAAAAGGGTTCACCTGGATTTTTTCAAAAACTGTTAAGAATTGGAGAAAATGCTGAAACACATCGATTTGGTTTGTAAAGGGACACTTTTTAGCTCTTGAAATTTGTATAGCGCGCATCGCCTTTGAGGGGCAAACTTTACCCCTATATTTTGAATAGGGAAAGTGGGTCAAGTAATACCTTGTTTGGAAGGTCTTCTGAATGTCTTGACAATCGTGTAAAAATTTCGAAAATTTATTAAGTTTAGTTTTATTTTTTTGAAGAATTTTTTTTGAGAAATCCCGGAACACGTCGACTTTGCTTTTGTTAATAGTAAATTTTATCATTGCATTTCTTCTTCTAGGATACATTTCTACGAGAGGTGTACAAATTAAGCTTACTTTGAAAGTAAAGATCTCAAAAACGAATCGATAGATTTTCGAAATTTTTACATTCAGGAGACCTTCAATACAAGGTATCACTCGATCCACTTTCCCTATTCAAAATATAGGGGTAAAGTTTACCTCTCAAAGGGGATGCGCACTATAAAAATTTCAAGCCAAAAAGTCTCCCCCTTACAAAAGAAAATCGATTCGTTTCAGCATTTTATCCAATTCTTTACAATTTTTGAAAAAATTTAGGTGAACCCTTTTAAATGGCCAACTCTGTATAATACCTAAAAGGTATAAAAGGTGTTCTACAAGGAATAATTCCACATGGAATTATTTTAATTTAAGCTAGCAATATGTCACTATTAATAGTTGCATCTAGTAGACTTTAAGCTATATGCGCTCCCATATAAAGAAAGATAACTGAGAATTTCTAGTTTTTTAAATTATACTTTATTTTGTAATGTTCTTGTTTGTTACTTAGTTTTAAATCTGTGTTCTATATTTTTGACTAAGGTTGTATTTTTACTACTGCGTGTTTTATATACTTTTTATATATCCGTTGCATTTTTTTTAACTGACGATGTCCATACACTTAAGTGTCATTTGGACAAATAAAGATATTCTATTCTATTCTATAATAACGACAACGAAATTAAAACTGCAACAATACAAATGTTCTTTTATCTGATTGAACTAATCTAAAAAAATGCTAATCATGGGAAGAATTTAACATCTTATCTGTGACAATGTTTTGATATCTGCTGCATGGGCTTAAACAGGGCAATTTTACAAAATTTTGCATTCTTTTGAGTCAAGCAGATAAACTTGGGCATTATTATTCGTATTTATAAGTTTTAATTTAAAAAAAAAATAAAAAAAAACTTTTTGACATTTTGTCTAAGCGAAGTGCGAGTAAAAATGTTGCGAATACTTAGGGCTATCAGTAAAGCGATTCTAATCAGTTGGTGGGTATGGTGGAAGAAGCGAGTTCGCTAAGGTCAGCGTACAAACAGTTAATGTAATTTTAATCAGTTTGTTCAGAAATAAAGGATATCAGTAATAGCTACATCAAGAATTTTTACCTCTCCCATAGTTGGCATATCATCAGTTTCATCTTCATCTCTCTTGTCATCGGGTAACAAGTCAATTTCTTCATCATCCACGTCATCAAACATGTAATAATCTCCGGATCTAATAGCTGTCAAAATATTAATACTAGTTAAAAAAACTGTAACAATTCAGTTCTTGTCAATACCGAATTCATTAACAAAGGCAAAGCTGATCCACTTTATCAATCAATCAGTCAATCATGTTGGTACAAATCCACCATATAAATGTGCTAAACATTCGTCAAATGTTTTAAATTCAAACTCAAGTTTATAATAATCCTGTGTCCATTTTTTTTAATGAAATTCTCCCATAGTATATAAATCGAAACAAACGATAAATTTAAAAATATATATTATATCTGAAGCGTAATCCAGGATATAATTCTAATTTTAGACACACCTTCCTGCATTCCATAAGATTGCAATAATGGATGCATAATTTACCAAAAACTTTTTTTGGGACTGGATATTTAGATATTATTGTCTATTTTTACTAATAATAAACAGATATTGAACGATTTGTGATAGAGCTGAAGCTAAATTTCTTTTAACCAGTCAAACGGTTAAATATCTGACGCTTTACCCACACTTTTGCCAAGTGGCACAATTTGTTTGTTATTGAATCCAGAATTATTCTTATGCATTAGTCAAATGGAAAACATCTTGTTAATTATGCTTAAATAAATTCCAGGTATTTCTAGCTGACCAAGCATAAATATTGAAGCTAATTCAATAAATAAGCATGCTACTAATGTTCTATTTGAAGAAAAACTTATGTGGAAGTCAATGAAATTATAAAATAATTTATAATTAGTACTAATAGTAATATTAGTGCGAAAAGCAATATGTGGAAGAAGAAAAATAAAGGGTTTCGTGCAAAAACGGAGTCCTATGTATAAAGCAGTCATTTAAACAAAAAGTTAAAAAATAAGTATAGTTAATTGTATCAAAAAAAGTGAAAAATTGCAGAATCTAATCTAATCAATTTATCCTACTCGAAATCCAAAGTTATGGACAGCTTTAAATAAAAACAAAATATGATTATCTACTTTTACGTTACTATTTGCTTTCTTTTTAAGAAATCGCAAAATATTTCTAACGCGCACTGAAAAAATCTCAAAAATACTCAAATCAGTAAAACAAATGTATATATTTACCCTCCTTGAAAGTTTTAGGAACCCTCCGTTTATATCTACGTCTAGGCATATGTTCTAAAGAATCTATAAACAAAAATAAAATAAAAATAGTAAACCAATTTACAAAAAAAAATGATAGCACGGGTATTTACAGCTGCAGCCGTGGTGGACACTCTGGGGGGAAGCTGATTTACATTATTTTACAGTTCAACGATCCCTCGCAGGAATCTCATTTGAGGTGGCGAGGTCCTAGCAGAGCCCATTTGGCAATTTGAATTGGATTACCAAAAAAAAAAATCTCAACAACCTTTTCACAAGTTAATATTTGATTTCCAAAGTGGCAGCAGGCTACTATCTTTTTAAAAAAAAATGATTTTAGGCAGCATGTTTATAATTTTGCAGTAAAGTTAAGCATACGGGAATATTATGTTAATTTTTTGACGACTGGATACTTATTATGTACATTAGTATTGCTAGAGGTTAATTGAAAAAGGTTTTAACATTTTACCAAAGGCGTATTCGAAATATATTTTGAAACTTTGAAACGATAGCAACCACGTCATTAATTCGAAAAGCGAGAAAATAAGTGGTTTAAGAACTGGATCAACTCAATGTATTTACTACTATGTGCTTTTAGCGAAAAAAAACTTAAAAAAAATAGTCTAAATCTAAAGTGCAAAATTTTGACGTAACATCTTCGCAGGCGTCGGTTTTGAAACGAGAATAATTTTTTTTTTCAAACACACCAGAAAATGAGTTTTTCAAAACTTTATATTTTTTACTCTATACACGTGTTTCGCTAACTAGGTAGCATCTTCAGGAGAAGATTGGTGTTAATCTTCTCAGAGTGAAAATATGAAGTTTTGGTGAAAAGTGATAAAACGTTTTCAAATTCACAGGCTCCAGTCGTCTTAGTAGTAGTATTGTTAGGAGTCGCGGGCGCTTGCCAAACTAACGCAGCAAAAGATTTATTTATTGGGAATTTAAACAAAATCATGAACCTTAAAGCTACTTTGGAGATCATGAAAATTAGAATGCCAGTAAATTCGAGGAAAAATATCTGAGTAAGCTTCTAAAATTGACCCAGAAGATAGTGACTATTACAGTTGCAAATATACAATCGCTCAGATTCTGTACACAATTTAATTCGTAGTAAAGCAAAAATCAACATCCAAAAGGCATCAAAAAATAGTTGTAATTACACTCGTGATGACTGAAATGGGATCGGGTTGAATACGAAATGACGCTTTGTCTTGGGGTAACCAAGCTGCCTTGCATCCAAGGAGGTCCCAAGCTGATCTGTCGCGCAACAGGACCTCTGGGCGGTTCGCTTGCACCCACCGTGTAGGTCGGTACTCCGTTGTACGGTGGGGAGAATACCAAGCTCTCCTCTGGCGACTCCCCGCGAGGGTTTATCTCCGAGTTGGGTGGTGACGAGAAGGAAATCCTAAATTTTGGTGGGGGATATAGATTAGGGGATAGGTGTCCGCGGTGCGGGTCGAATTAGCATATAGTGTTTTTTAGACACTAATAAAAACGCGATTTTACTCATTGTCCGCAAACAAAACCATGGCTTTTTTTGTTTACCAAAACATTTTTTTCTCATCTAAACATCAACTCATTTTATCAATCATTCACCAGGTATTAACAAAAAAAAATAATTTTGAAAATACCACAAAATAACAAACTGACCGCAAATATTTTTTTTCCACTTTTTAACGATTTTTAATAAATGTATAAAAAAATAGTATTTACAACTCGCGGCTAAACTGTGATTCTTTTAAATCGATGAGTTCGTTTTTTAAAACCACACTTGTAAAAAAGCGCTAATTTAGCCACTAGTAACCGCTTTCCTTTGCTAAGTGATATAGTATAAAAATATTTAAGATTTTGGTTACCGCTTGGCTTAAAAAAGCGCCCTATGTACATTCACAAAATTATTGAGAACGTAAAATAATTAAAAAGGGCATAGTTTTAATTATACCTTGATTATATCCTAATAATAAGTGTCCCAAATATTACCTTTTCCGAAACCTACAGGGGTTACTTTGACAAAAAATTAAAACGATTTGCGCCAAAGCGTTGCCATTTGACTACTATGTTTGGAATCTTTTAATAAAACGCTAAAAACCCAACACAAATAAATAATAAAGCGAAAAAAAAACAATGTCTTTAAAACGTCCAACGCACGGGCGGACCTGGCCTCAAATCTAGGAAGCAATTATAATCAGATATCGACTTGCTTGTCTACTTTAAAAGTGTTGGCAAAAACATTCTTTTGTTGCAAAATTATACAAAAAATGCAATTTTTGACACGTCTTGAGCTACCGACGCACAGCTTACATAGCTAAAATGAAATTGGCGCTACACGAAGTAATCATATTCTACTTTAAACGGGTGCGTCAACGACTAGCAAGAGTCTTTCCAACCTCTAAATGGAGCTTAACTACCTGTTTTATTAGTACTCAAGTATCCGTGTTTTTGAAACTGAGGTTGGGATCTAAAATCCATCCTCCACTCCAAGATTTCACTAGTACACTTACACATAACTATGCCGCAATAATTTAAATTAAAAAAAAATGGTTGAATCAAAATAAAAACAAAATTATGTGGGGTTATATGCCCCGCGAATTCCTAGTAATCCCAGCGAGCCAGTAAAGTTCTCTTAGTTCTTTAATAAACTCGGGGTAATGCCCGCGCAGCGCTAGGTCTTTTTCGGAGGGCGACCGCACACACGGAGTGGTTTCATGTTTGTTTTAGAACAATGTTTTTGAAAACACATTTTTGAAAGATAAACATAACCTCGAATGGTTTTCTGTCAAAAAACGTAAAAAAACTCTTCTGCCCACTGCCGCCCGATTTAAAGTTTATTGACAAAACTCTGCAGTTACCATGGAATCGTATAAATTCTGCGGTCTATCGGCCAAAACTTGAACTGCGTGTGTCTCTCAAATTCAATGAAGTGTGATTGATTGATCGGTTTTCTTTTTCGGAGTGCACAGGCTTTTAGAAAAAACGAAACTTAGTTTTTATTTTCGCTAAAGCAAGGAAATATAAAAAGGAAAAATGTAATCCAGAGGAAATTGTGAGTATTTCTCTATATTTTTTTTAAATCGGGTTTGTTCTAAGACGCAATTATTTTGATGATTTTGAAGAAAAAATAATTGAGAATTTTGAAAAATCCTTCAGATATTTTTGTTAAGCAGTTAAAAATGATCAACCCTGCAACATTTCAGCTAATTCTGATGTTTAGTTTTCCCTGTGCACTCTGGCAAAAGATAAAAAAAATCGAGAATAAGGCGTTGCCAGTTGTACTTTTTTTTCCTTAAAATCTGGGGAGAAACTATAGCCTTAACGGTTTGAAATCATATAATTTATTTTTAACCAGTCATAAAGAGAGAGATAAATTACGACAAAATAATTCAAATTTTTAAGAAAGTGGTTTTAGGATTAATTGTAAAAAAATATAAAACCAAACATTTTTAAATATATATTTTTATAATGCTTTACGAACAGGTGGGCTTTCTAGGTAGACAGTCATGTCATGTCATGTCAAAATGAAAAAAATATATATTCGTGTTTTACAGAGAACTAAAAAAAAAACAGCCATGTATTAATCGTGCTGTTAGTGTTAAATATTAAACCCCAAATCAAGCAAAAACATACTGGTATTTGCTTTCTACATAGCTACCAAAAAAAAAACGTAGATGCCGACCTGCAACTTATACCTATGTCTAAAAGGTTAACGCGGAAGATGAACTTAATAACGCTGTAGAGACGAATTTTTCTAAATTGAAATCAGTTTCCCCTTTTAGCGTTAACAAGTTCAGAAGAAAAAAAAACAATTAGTGAAAAGCGATTGGGATTGTTGTTGTCACATTCTGGCCACCCCAGCTATGGTATGATTTTCAAAACTACTAGTGTAAAATTCGGTCATCTTTCCAGCTGAAAAATGTTTACTTATTTCCACGTTTAGAAAGAATCATTTAATCTATAAACAAGTTTTTCTGGAGATCGAAAAGTTAATAGCCACGCTTTTCTAAATATACCGTACTAGCTGAATATATCATTCTCCTACTACTTCTATCATGGAGAGCACAATTTATACAAGCATTATATTTTTCAATATATACAAAGTTAAATTATATTATCGTATACCCATTTAAAGAAAGTGAAGACAAAGTTATTAGGGTTTTTTGAAGGATGTCAACATAAGTCCATCTAGGTCTAAATATTATATACTTGAAATCATTTGTTGTAATTTATATCCTTTAGAATTATTAATCCATAAAATCCCTAACTGACAAACATCCAGTAAAGTAAAAACCCCTGGATCAAAAAATTTTCAAGCCTTGTTAGTTTTCCTTTTGGCGTCTACCCTCGATTTTTAGAGAAAACTATCGGCGTCATCTTAGACTATCTGAAGGTGGGTTACGGAAACCCGTTAAGGGAATTTGAATAAAAAAATGCGGTTCTTCCAAATACAAAATTTTGTACGGTGAAAGTTTAAAGCATTATTGCGGAACCATTCACGTGATTTTGCATAATTTCAAGTTTTTTACATAATTTTACGTATTCTAAAAATTCCTTCATTCACGGCAAAAATTTGTTGATTCCTTTAAACAACTAAATAAAAACAAGATATATATTTTTTTTTTTTTGAAAGACCACGCGAATGGTCTGTGGGAGATACCAGAAGCCGCCGATGAGCAAAATTTTGTTAATTTTTGATGTGCGGTTTATCTGTTTAACTAAACGAACTGTTTTTAAGATTCAAATTCACTCTTAAAGGGGAATCTAGATCTTAATAGATTTTCTTTACTTATAGCAGGTATACGCTATGCATCAACTTATTTGCTCCTATACGAGCCACAGCATAGTAAGTTCAGTGCCAGTCTAAATAGACCGAATCCAGGACCATAATCTGTGCTATATGACTTCTATAACTTCTAAAATTTACATAAATATATCTAGTAAAACTTTTTATAGTTTATGTTAGTTAAAGATATTATAATATATTATGTTTTGTTAAATGTAATTTACAACATTTTATTGATCCTGTATTTTCATACGAGTTTAATGTTAGACGGGGGGCCGACGAAGACCAGTGAACAGCAGCTCAGAGAAATTTAAATAAAATAGGAACCGCATAAAAATCTTGAGGAAAATCACACATCTCGGCGCAAATTCCGGAAATGTAGATCGCGGTTGTCGAGTTTCCATAATTATCCTTTATTTTGTTTCCTATAATTATGTAATATAGCAATAAGTAGCATAATTACAAGATATTATTCTAATAAAGTAGGTATAGTGCCGAAGAAGTTCAGTTTAAAATGCATGAGAAAGTTTACTTAATATAATATTTTGTTTTACCTTCTAGAAATCATTATTGAAATCAGGGTTAGAATAATCTGACAACCAGGGCAAAAAAGTTATTGAATTATTGTGGCACAGTTTGCCATCTTACGTCCGACCGATTCAAGAAGTTTTTGGTTAAAACAAAGTTATGATTGTTTTCCACAAACCAAAACTACACTTTTTTGCACTCGACGCGCGTTTCGCTAACAACGTTAGCATCATCAGGAGACGATAAACAATTAACTAAATTAATCCACGCTCTATCTTATATACAATCCTTTAGTGGGCGGAGATAAGACTAATAATTTGTGATTGATCACGATTTTTAATCCTATCTCCCCTCAACCAAAGAATAAAGTGTACTAAACGGGATGGGTCCCCTATCTTTATTTAAACTATTTCCGGATTTAATGATTTCCATACTTTCATATGCATTCAAAAGTATTTTGTTTGGTACACTTTTTAGAAGTTTTAGGTTATCTAATGTGAATCTATGATTGTTTTCAAAAGCGTGCTCGGCCACACTTGACTTTTCTGTTCTTCCGTATTTTAAGTGTGCTAAATGTTCTTTAAAACGTGTTTGAATAGAGTTTTTGGTTGTTTTTTGTGATTTATGCAATTGTTATTTACTACCGGGTGGGCCATAAAAAACCGTACAAAATGTTTTCCGTTATAACTTTCGAACCATAACACCGATTTTAATGCAACAAACTGCTCTTTGCAGGGAATTGAGCAAGACTTTCAGTAAAAATGTCTTTTTGTCCGCCATCCTAAAATCCAAGATGGCGGAAAGAAACAAACTTTACCCTTCAAAGAGTCACGTTTATTCTTATATTACGGAAGATTTTTGGATTTTTTTATGAATTCGTAATGATGATGATGATGATGAAATGAGGTACGAATTATTAAAATCGGTTAAGTGGTTACCAAAAAAAAATAAAAAAAAATTCAATCAGTGTTTTACGGATTATGCGATTGCTGTCTTAATTCGTTCTGCATACATTTTTTCATAAATTCATAATTAAAAAACCGATTTCCATGAAATAAAAAGCATCATGGCGAAAATCGATTGTTTTTTAACCACTGCTATTGAAATTTACAGACAGAATCAAACTGGACCCTTCAAAGAGGCACGTTTATTCATATTTTCTGAAAACTTTTTATTTTATTTTTATTCGTACAAAAGTTCTGCTTTCGCCATGCACAACGAGGTATAAGACATTAAAACCGGTTTAGTGGTTCTTAAAAAATTAATTTTTGTTTCCATCACTGTTTTCCAGATTATACGATTGCCTTCTCAATTCCGTCTGCATTAATTTCCTCATAAATTCATAATTACTGAACCGATTTTAATTTAATCAAAAGCATTATGACAAAGATCGATTCAATTTGACCCTTCAAAGACGCTCGATTATTCTTATGTTTCGTGATTTGTGTGAGCGATCGGTTGTTACATGGATGCTTTGTATTTCATTAAAATCGGTTTAGTAATAATGATTTTATAAAGAAATCAATGCAAAGATGCAAGAGTCTAAAATGCAAAACAGTCGTTAAAGAAAACACTGATACCTTAAGAGCTACTAAAGCGATTTTGGTTATGCAGGGCGCGGGGCGTGGCAAGCCTAAAAAATTAATATAAATTCAAAAAAGGATAAAAAAATTACTCGCAACAAAAAAAAGACCGGTTTTTTTTAAATGGTGGCAAATTTCAATGGCGATCTTTAAAGAGAAATCGATTCTTTTTCTTTTATCAAAATCAGTTCAGTATAATGAGTTATTAAGAGAGAATTAATTTTTTGAGAACCACTAAACCGATTTTAATGATTGGTACCTAGCTATGCGCGTTGGAAAAAGGGCATTTTTATGTTCTTGAAACCTAAGAATAAACGAGCTTCTTTAAAAAGATAAATTTAATTGTGTCCGCCATCTTGGGTTTCAAAATGGCGACAAATTTCGATAGTGATCTTTTAAGAGTTTTTGATCTTCGCCATGATGCTTTTTATTTTATTGAAATCGGTTGAGTATCAATTTGAGAAGGCAATCGTATAATCTGGAAAACAGTGATGGAAACAAAAATTAATTTTTGGAGAACCACCAAACCCATTTTGATGATTTATACCTCGTTCTGCGCAGCAGAACTTTTGTACAAATAAAAAAATATTTAAAAGTTTACAGAACATATAAATAAACGAGCTTCTTTAAAGGGACAAATTTGATATTGTCCGTCATCTTGGATTTCAAGATGGCGACAAATTTCAATAGCAGTAGTTAAAGATCAATCGATTTTCGCCAGAAGGCTTTTTATTTCATCAAAATCGGTTTAGTAATAATGAATTTATGAGAAAATGTATGCAGACAAAATTGAGACGGCAATCGCATAATCCGTAAAACACTGATTGAAATTTTTTAATTTTTTTTGGGAACTACTTAACCGATTTTAATGATTCGCACCTCGTTCTGGGGGGCAGAAACAAAGCTTTTTTACGACTTTATAAAAAATCAAAAAAATTTCCGTAACATAAGAATAAACGAGGCTATTTGAAGGATAAAGTTTGTTTCTTTCCGCCATCTTAGATTTTAAGATGAAAGATGGTGAAAAAAGTGCTGAAAAGCGACACATTTTAAATATTGCTTTAGAACCAATCAGAACGCGGCTCTACAATGTTGCTATGAACAGTCCTCCACAATATCTTTAGATTTGGTTACAGATTTTGAAAATTTGCTTTTATTATATACGCCTTCTAGTTTATTTTATTTTCTTTCGTCTTTACCTGCAGAACAGGACATCGCAGGATCGCATCTCGGCAAGTACACTTTACTTCATACAAAAACGAAGGCTCTATAAGGCCTACCTACTTAAGAAACTGCTATTCCTCTACTACTACTAGTGTTAGAACAAATATTCAAAAGTTATTTATTAATTTAGAAAGTAAATGAGGGAAATTGCTATTAATTACGTAAGAAAATCACCTGTTTACTTTAAACATCTACAATACAAATACATTAATTTACCTTAAGGAAAATCAATTATAATTTTCTAAAGTTGTCCGAATATAATTATATACCCACCCACACCAATAACAAAAAAAATTACAAAATATTAAAATTTAATTATTATTCATTTAGTTTTTAGCGTTTTTATTTTGTTCAGGTGATTTTGAACTTAAACTGAATGATTAGATTGGCCGGGGCTTTAAAGTATCTCGGTAAGGACGTGTCTTGTGTGTGGCACTATTATTGTTTGTTTTTATCTGCGGCGTGCATGCCTAAAACGTATCCGAACCAGCAGTACAAGTTCGGAAAATAATAATTAATTTTTCTTAAGGTAAGTAAATTAATTTTTAAATTTTTTTTTAATTTTTAAAACATTTTCTGTGTATACAGCATAAATTTTTGCCTGAGGCGCTTATTACAATTTCAGTTCAATTTTAAGCAATTTTTGGCAACGGTAAATGGCGTACAATAATATGGCGAAATTTTCCCCCGCGGCGCACTTATGACATAATTTTAGCAACAAATCTAGAATTGAGCCCAGATCCCAACTCATTTTTTAAAAAAATATTTCATAAAAAACGCAAATAAAATCAAATATTATTGAAGATTTTTCTGCTTAAACCGGAAAAATTTGGTATAATTTTTTTACAAAATTTAGAACGTGTACAAAATGGCAATTTAAGAATAATTTTCTTAAAATTTTGGCCTGCGGCGCACTTAAGACATATGTTTGGCAAAAACATCTAGCGTTAATACTAGATGCGCCCTTGCTTTTAAATATACTGTCCATTTCAAATTCTCTGGACTAATTTTAATATGGCGGCTGATATTTAAATACAGAAATTAAATGAAACTGTCACTGTCAGTGTCAAAAAATTCAAATTTAGAATCATATCTTTCTGTTGGCTATTTAATCTTTTGACATTTTTTTTTTATACAAAAAAATAATAAAAATATTTTTTTGTACCCCTGAACAATAAAAACATATTTAGCATCGGTAACCAAAAAAGCCATGATTTTGTTATTTGCGGACAGTGAGTAAAATCGTGTTTTTGATGAAAGTATAAAAAAAAATAGTTTTTAAAGTTAGCTTTAAATCTTTGTTACTGAAATACTTTTGTTTGTTTTCCAAAAGTAAAAGGTTGATTTTTCTACTTATTGTAGAGTTTTGCATTACAGTGTGGTCAAAAGAGGAAGGTTGTGTTTGTATATACTGGGTGTTTCACAACTTATGTATCCAAATGAAAGACTTGATTCCTAATACTGGCCGGTGTTTAAAATGAAGATTCATTTCGCTTAAATCCGAGCCACGGTTTCCGTGGGACCGCTTGGAGTGCTCCGAGTCTCAGAGGTACTATATGCCATATATTGTTTAAGAAGAAAATCGCTCGCATCCGCCATTCTGTCATTTTTACTTCCCTAGCCCAAAGGCTAGGAGAGGTGTCGTTTTTGTCAATATATGGCATATAGTACCTTTGAGACTCGGGGCACTCCAGCGGTACCACATTTGACAAAATCGGTTGAGTCTTCTGGTCTCTAGCATGGCATACACATATACATAGTAGAAATTGGGAACAATAACCCGAGCATTTTTCAGGTTCACGGGCATTTGTCACAAAGTGTGATGAGCTAATACATATGTATCTTACGTCTTTTTTTTCATTGAAGATTTTTCTATGACATATTGCATTGCATTTTGAAAAAAAAAGTTTTTTACGTTTTTCAAGTTTGTGCCGCCACTGCGAGTAACGTACATGAAATATGTCAATTTTTTTAACTTGTTAAGTTCAATAACCTGGTTCTCCACCTAAAAACTGGTGTACTGGAACTAGCAAGTTAGCTACTCGAATTCAACAAAATAGGCAAAAAACTGATTTTAGTGAAAAATCCCTAAAATGTGAAACCTCCAACTTTAAACACCTATATCTCGGAAACCGTGGGTCGGATCAAGAAAACGTTGATCAGAGAGATCTACAACATATCAAACGCCCAGCCCATTCCAACCGAAAGCCAGTGGCAATGCTAAGTGAACGGAGTCCTTTGTTCAAGTTTTCCCAAAAAAATAACCAAAAATATACTAAAAGATTTTCTTCGTCTTCGACTGTACATTAAAGTTTATAAAGAAAGTACCTAACAAAAAACAATCATCAAGCAAGCAAGTGCATTGGCCTCTCCGCTCTTATCTCCGTATCGTACCACAGAAGGTAAACAAACTATGCAATATTAGCTGATTCAGTTTCAGTTTGTCAGAATGTCATGTCAAGTTGTGGTGCGGAGTATTAGTTTTTTTTAGTGATGTTTTATTGTGTAAAAAATTACATGAAACTATTAAGTTTTTGGGAAATTAAAGCGAATTAGTGGATATTGTTTTAATTTATAACGAAGCACAACCACCCGTCGCAGAAGCTTACTGAATTTATTCCTGTGTCCCCTTACATTAATAGAGGTATGTCATTATCATCATAGACTAGGGGTTTTTCACTTTATATGTATCATACTTCAAAAAATCATTTGCATACTTTTAGTGGTAAAGTCAAATCTTGGAAAAATTTTCCCTAATTGAAATATTTTTAAAGAGACTTTTGGAAATGGCGTAATCATTTTTTATATATATTTTTGTATTACTTGCAGGCCACTTAATACGCTCTAAAAATTCCTGACATAAGTTGTGTAACACCCTGTATATATGTTTTCAAAACCAATAGAGTACATTTTCTCAAAATATGATAGTGGTGACATTGGGTTTTGAATTCTCAATACCTTTTCCCTCAAATTACCTTTGAGGCTCCAAGTACCCTTCCAAAGACACGGTCATAACTGCAGAATAGGGAGACGGAGGGGCTTGGGTCTGGGTTTGTAGGATAGAGGAGGGGATAGTGGTGGCGGCTCCCTCGTCCTCTTCCTCGATCGGGGTATGGTAACCGGGAGGGTTAGTTTCTTGTGAGGTGACAGACGAACAAATCGACGAGTTGCGCGCCAATGGAGGCTTGGCTAAATAAGCAAACAATTTTTAGTACAATCAAAATGACCATTGGTCCATTTTAAAAAAAAATTGTTTTTTTAACAAATTAGTCTTGTTCACAATTATTTGACAGCTGTCGCAATAAAAAAGTAACAACTAGAAAATCTTATCTCAAAAAAGGCTTAAGGGTGAATTTGAATAAAAAATGCGCTTCTTCCAATTAGTTAATAAAAAAAAACTGTTAACCAAATTTAATTGTATCAAATTTTGTACGGTTCAAAGTTCAAAGCATTATCCCAGAACCATTCAGGTGATTTTGCATAATTTTAAGTTTTTTTACATAATTTTACGTATCCTAAAAATGTTTAATTCACGGTAAAAATTATTGGTCTGTGGGGGATACCAGAAGCCTCCGAAGTTGTTAATTTTTTATGTGCGGTTTATCTGTTTAACTAAACGAACTGTTTTTAGGATTCAAATTCACTCTTAAGATAAGTAAAGCAAAGCAAATTCTATGGAGTATCATAAAAAAAACAGGTTATTTAATTTAAAATAACAATGTTATTGCCATTTTTACGTTAACTTGGCAACAACTTTGAAAATGTTAATATATACTGTGCAACTTAAAAATTTCAACATTCACTAGAACATATTTTTTTAAATAAATTTTTGGTAAATGAAAGGGTTAAGTAAAACCAATAAATGATGGATTTTTCAGAACATTTTATTAAGCTTTACTGGTGAAATATTAATAATAAGTAGCTATGCTATTCAAAGGTAAACACTCCTGTGTACTTCTTAGAGTACTTCCAATAGATGGTGTATGTTTTCCTATGGTATAGCTTTAGAATCTGAATGAATTAGCAGTACTTCTTCTTGTACAATTTGATAAATAAAGAATATAATAAAAAATAACTTCTCAAGTCGCCTTAACTCATGGCGCAAGCATTGTAAGTTCAAAATAACATCCGGCAATTGACTTATATTCCATAAAATAAGGACAATAGTTAGGGTATTCGATTATAATATAATAATATATAAAAGAAACGGGGTGTTGCAATTTTTATGTGACGCAATACATAAAGTTTTAAAACTGTCTATCTCTCTCAGTCTTAAAATACTCACACTCACCTTGGGATACCCTTAATAACCGACATATTTCTGACTGAAACTTTTTCATTGTAATAGCTGTCAAAATTTTCGTAAACAAAAATTATAGCATTTTCGTTCAATTATTTCTCTTTTCACTGTGGTCCTTTGAGTGTTCCTTGTGAGGTACCCATCCAATTTTGAATTTTCGTTATTTCACTTTTGATCTGTGATGACTTTAAAACGCTTGTGTAATCTATCCTTATCAAGCTAAGATCAATTTTTACTACAGTAGATAAAAAGAGCACTTTCGGTGGTATTTCTAAGTACCAACATTAAGTTCGCGTCGCGGTATTTCTAAAATGATTAAAAACATTGCAATAATGTTTTTCGATGAATTGTTGAATATTTTATTAAATTCTTAAAAGCAAAATTCTTTACACAAAAATTATTATTATACTAGTGTATAGTAAATAACAGTCGTGTTCAGGATATCGTCGACTTCAAATATGGACCTTCCTAAATAACAAAAAATCACTGGGTAGTAATAATAATCCTCCTGTCCTATCCTATTTAAATATAAATTTATTCGCACTTTTTGTCATAATAACCAGGGAGTACCTAACTGCAACTCTTCTAGCCCACAATCGTATAAACAATTTGGAGTGCAGGAATCCGTTAGACAAATCACCAAAAGAAAAATTTTGTTATCAGCAGAAAGCAATGTTATTAGTTAACTGTATCACCAATTAATAGAGGTTTGATTAGCGTTGGCACAACTTATATTACCTTGCTTGTATTTATCAGGTGTACGTCCAGTTTGCAGTATGACTTTCTCTTTATCTATTATTCGCAAAAAATAAGTAAGTAGATTATTGAAAAATATGGGCATGGGGTAGGGGATAAGTTACATTATTAGAGACCTATTGAACATGATCGTCTCTTACTAACGGAATGCCTTATGTAAATAATTAGTAAAATTTGCTATATTCATATGTTTAGAGCTGCGTAAAATTCTAATTACTAAAATTATTTTTTTTTTGTTTTAGTTATACAATGTGAGCTATTCTCAAAGTTTTTAGAATTCTTTTATTTTTTGTTTTATTTAAATATATTTTAAATTATGCGATGAAGCGCATGCGCCTTGTCCAAGGTGGGCAGAATCGGCAGCGTGAGCCGATCTCTTTTTGTTTTAGTCCATTTACTCAAATTGATAAAATTTATTGATTTTTGCGTTTTCCCTATTTCCAAAACAAAAAATGGAGTGTTCTGTGTATTCTCTGGTAGTTTGGTTAGGTTGGCTAAGTGGTCATACGTACCTCCGGCTATCTTCTCATTTAGTGACCAGTTCAGTGGGGTTAGGTGTTAGAAATCGCGTTATATTTTTCGGTTTTTTTTTTTGGCGGGTTTTCATTTTTTTTGTGTTAAAATTGCCGGATCTAGAGTTCATTATTGGATCTTTTGAGACGTGTCATTTTGAAATTGTGGTCAGTAGTGCGGAGGCAGAGGAGGAGGAAGAAACCATGACATGTTTTGAAAACATGGTTTATTATTGTATATGTATAGTCAACTTGATATATAAATAAGCCGGTTATAGCCGTGCCTGCGGTCCCTTCCCGAACCAGCGTTTTTATAACAACCACACACCTTCTAGGAAAATACAGTTAAAACACCCGGATGTACCAAACTCTAATGACGATGTAAAATGCTCATATAAAAAAATACAGCCATCTTCCGTTTGTTTTTTAAATCGTGCAGTACGGCACTTTCGGTTGTTTTGCAATTATAATCGTATGCTTGTAGACGAAACCTGCATATAGATGGGATTGTAATATGTCTCTCGCAAGATCGATGCTACGCCACGCACCTACTGCTTATGCAGTGGGTTTTATTCTTGGTTGTCGGAGATTCAGAGGGCGCCATGGTCGATACTCGACAGAGATTTTCTCCGCTTAAGCCGTAATCTTTGGCACATGTTGTTGTGGTACACCTAGCTGACGAGTCCGTAATAAGGACGAAACGGCGTCGTCCTAGGTTCCACCCTCTGTGTGAGCAATTTCAGCAATCGAAATCCAAGAAGTTCATTGCACATGCACTAAAGTATAAAAAACTCGTTCGTAAAAAATACAGTTTTTGGCTAAATTGCTAGAAGGAAGGAAAGTTCTTTATTAGCTAATTTTCCGCTTTTTTATCAGTATCAAAACTATATATTACTATTAAACACTGGACTACATTCTATAAAGCGTCTGCTATAATAAATGATCCTTTTAATGATCTAAAAGGTTTATTGTCAAGCTTCTAAATGAAGAAATTTTTCAAGTTCTGTACCTCTTTTCTATCGGAGATATTAATTTGTTTAAAATTATTTCTTTTACAAATTCCAGGGGGGGGCCATGCTAAGCTATGAGCACCGCACCATCAGCAGCGCTTAAGTGCCTCCTATGCCTCTACATCTTGTCTTGGAGAAAGAGTCTATGAAGGCAATATACAGAACCATAGCCAAATGGGGTGGCAGGGCAATCCAAGTAGTACCAAACCCTTTATCGCGGGTAATTGAGAGCTACTGCATTCTAGGGTTGGTACCGGATCTAATGCTCGCAACAGTAAACAGCAAAAAGCTATACAACACTGTTCTGCCAGATAGGGAGGACTGGTCGTCCAACAGAATACGTTTCTCAAATGAAGATAGCTGTTAGTACATTGATGGATCCAAAATGTCTTCAGACGTTGGATCCGGAGCTTATTGTAGCCAGGAAAATGTCAGGATTATACACAGTCTTGGACAGATGGCTACAATCTTTCAGGCGCCATTGAAATGAGCGCACGATGAATGATAGATCATAACCAGCGCAACAGATCGATAAAGATACTCTCTGACAGTCAAGCGGCCCTTAAGGCGCACGATGGATGATAGATCATAACCAGCGCAACAGATTGATTAAGATACTATCTGACAGTCAAGCGGCCCGTAAGGCTCTTGAATCCTATAAATGCACATCATCGAGAAGCGTTAGAAGCTGCCAGGACACACTGAATACCCTGCCGGTCAGCTGGGGCACGAAGCGGTCTTAGCCGTCTTCTTCGGCCCCGAACCAACTCTTGTTAAACTGGATGGAGAATAGGTTCCAGCAATACTGGACAGAATTGCCAGGACTGGCACATTCCAAAGAGTTTATTACAGAACCCTGCAGGAAGAGAGTCAGGAAACTCATTGATCTCACCAGGCAGGAGATCCGGACAATATTTGATCTATATACCGAACACTGCAAGCTGAAAGTACCATTGCACAGAATAGGTGTAAGTGACGACACCGAATGTAGGCTCTGTATGGAGGAGGACGAGACGGGCAGACATGTGTTGTGTGAGTGTCCGGCCATTGCAAGTCAACGTCAACTTACATTCGGCAAACCACAGATCGACTCGCTGGATCTGAAAGATGCTTTACCAAAGCAAGTTGCGAGCCTCTTTAAGGGGCTAAATATTCTGTAGCAACAAAAAATTTTAAAAGTTAGTGGTCATCGTGCACAGTGGCAGACTGGCATACTCACAAATGAATCATCATCATCATCATCATTGGATTGTTAGAACTGTTAGATCTTTGAGTTGAGGCTAGAATTCGACCTAAACTGTTGCCGTCAGTGCCTAAGAGTCATCAGCAACCTGGTTTTCTGACTCCCATTTTTGACGTTGTCTCGTATCCTGGTAAACCTATACACCGTCTATGATGGGCTTGACCTCCTTGGTTACAAAATTGCCGAACTAGTTGCTCATCCTTCTTGGATTTGCTTATTAGATATTCTTCTCTTATTGACAATTGTAAACTTTCAAAAAACACACGAAATCATGATGAGTGTTTTACTCAAGGTCAGATGTATAAAGCTGTGCTGGTGTTGATAAAACTTACAACATGTTGATCACCGTTTTACTGATTTAGTCATTAAGGGCTATGGAACGCATGTCGTTTTTGATATAATTATGCGGGGTTTTCTAAACTTGAGTGAAACTTGGAATTTTGGATTCACTATAATTATATAAGTGATTTCGCAAGGGAAAGACCAGTTTTTCCAGTGTTTCAAAAAAAAAAAGGAAATTGGCGGTGGGTTTGTCCATGTATAGTAGGCCTTTTAACTACAAATGCTCTGTTCATTGGGTGACTTACTCAGATTTTTGGTTCCCTTTTTATTGCTAAATTTGAGAGCATTGGTGTGTACGGCAAAAA
This sequence comes from Oxystoma pomonae, assembly GCA_963921995.1. Classification (NCBI taxonomy): domain Eukaryota; kingdom Metazoa; phylum Arthropoda; class Insecta; order Coleoptera; family Brentidae; genus Oxystoma; species Oxystoma pomonae. Next base: position 68,459,143 of record OY998166.1, on the reverse strand, counting down.
AATACCTCAAATTTTTTACAGAGCGATTTTTTATCGCGCTAGCACAGCAAACCATTTACCGGGAATTTTTCTTCTTTGATTATTTAAAATTAATTTTAAACCTATATGTAAAACGCTTTTTTCTGGACTTAACAGGGCAGTGATCTCCTGAACCCCTTTAAAGTGAGATCTCATACGTTTCTATACATTGACTTAGACAAAGGGCTGGAATAGCCCATTAAAGCAAAAAAATCCTAGAAGTTGATTTTGACTTTGAATTTACATTTAAAAAAAAAACATCATGATAGTTTTAAAGTTTAAAGTAGATAAACCACCTCTTGGCGGTGATCTACAATATACGATGATTTTGCTCAAAATACATCTTTTGGACTATTTCCAGGACGTCCATCCATGTAAAAATATCTTATCAATCAATTGCGGTATGGTTCGGCTGAAAATCAATTTTTAGGTGATACTTTCCTTAAACTATAGTCCTTAGTAAATTCGCTGAGTGTTTTCATATGGAAAATTTCCATCCAGGGCCACGTACATTGCCGTGTTTGTTACTTCAAGAATTTTGGATCCTGTCAGCACGCGCTATTCATCATGTTTTGTCTAGGTGTCTACGTTATTTTACACAAAATCCTGCTAAACTTTCTTCTTTCAAAAATGTCAAGACTTTGCAGGCCCGATAAAAATGACGTTAGGGAAAAAACGACGTGTTATAGCTCAAAAGGCGTGTATGTATATGTTTGTTTATTTGCCTGCCTACTCATGCATTACATCTTGAAGTTGTGTCAGTTATGACTACTGAGTCGTGTTTGTGTGCTTTACTCCGATTTGTCGATAGTCGCGAGACCTGTAGTGATCTCTACAGTGTCCAAGGCTCCAACTTCCATGGTATCAATAATCAAATATTGAAATAATGTTAGGATAGGAAGCTCCCAATTGAAACCCACATGTGTAAGGTTATTGGAGAGCAGGTGCTCACGTATGAAGAGTGGCAAACCGTGTTGATCCAAATTGAAGCATTGTTAAACTCTCGGCCTCTTTGCACTGTAAGTCTGGATCTAGCCTTACTCTCGGTCATTTTTTGACCCTTAAACCCATCATGGCTCCGCCTGATGAAGACTTAACTAATGTGGATGCTAATCGATTGACTAGATGGCAATTACTCCAACAGATGCATCAGCACTTCTGGAAGAGATGGCACGTTGAGTATTTGCACACACTCCAATAGAGAAATAAGTGGAACACTGACTGTGATCCCCCAAAGTGGGTTGTTTAGTGGTGTTGAAGGAGAAAAATACTCCTCCACTTAAAGTAGATTCTGACCGCATTGTTGTAAACATGAAATCGTTATCTAGTAAAAATTTGCCCTGAGCCTATCCAATAGTTACACAGCACAGATTCGTTAAATGTCATAAATAATTGTGTTCGTAAATTTTGCGCGTATGTGTCAATGGTCAGAGTTTCGATGACGCGCATGCGCCTTGTCCAAGGTGGGCAGAATCGGCTACGTGTTGCTGTCCGAGAACGAAGGGATCGGCTTCGTTCGCGGACAGCAACACGTGCAGATCTATTGGATGAATTTTTGATTGTAAGGTAAACATGTCAATTCTGAAAATTTTGCAGTTTTGTTTTAATCCAGTTATTTAAATTGATAATTTATTAATTTTTGGGTTTTCTCTATAAAAAAAAATGGAGTTGTCGTCAACCACGCTGTAGCCACAGATGGCGCATTTTCTTTTAAATGATTATAATAGCTTATATCAATAAAGTGTAGTGAATTATTATTTTTGCTATAAATAACATTTGAACCGAGATTTGAACTAAACAACTTCCCATTAACAAAACATAAGAAAAATCATAATTTTAAATTTTGTCACCATAAGTAAAATTGTTTTGAACCACCATTTTATTTTTTCTAAGCTTCAACAATAGTTTATAAATCAAGTGTAGTAGAAAATTATAATCATTTAAATGTAAAGGAAAATTTGCCATTAATGGTTAAGCTTATGAACATAGCAAATTTTACTGATTAAATAAAACATTCCCTTATTATGGCAGAACCGCATTCAATACAAAAACGTCGAAACGATCACCAAAATGACCAGGTGGGTTCAATCGATGGAAAACAATTTTTACGATAAATTTTTACAGTGCACACTTTATTCAACCCATATTTAATTTTTTGCTGTTACTCGCTGTGAAGGCTTCGTCAAAAAATATAGCCTAAAAAACTGACTGACTTTTTTTCATTGGCCATAATCACTGCCTCCTTCAATTCGATTATAGGAGGCAATGTCATATTGTTTGAAGTCAATCAGTAAACTAACAAAAACACGGGGATTTACCTCTTGGTAGTCAAATTCTAAAATAAAATGAATGAAGTGGTATAATCGTGCTTTTATCTCATTAACCAGGCTTCAGAAAAAAAAAGATCACCAACTTGTCCTTTTGGTGACCTGCCCCTTTAAGTCGGACAGATATCTGTTGTGACATGTAAAAAAAAAATCGTCTTTTTGCTGGAGAACGTAGACCACATACCTTCAATCTTCTGCTGATTGGCCTTGATTCGATCCATTTTTATCTTTATTTTTTCTAATATTCTGTGTTCTTCCTCAACTTGTTCGTTCATTCTTCTAACTCTCATGTCCTCGATTAATTCAGCACCTGAAATAAAATTTAAAAAAAACTATAAATAATTAGTAAGTTTTCATGGGTGATTTAATTCGTTTTTGAATACAATCCTTTTTCAAATAATCATGAAAACTCGTATTGAAGTCTTTTTTTTCATTGGGCATTTTCAAGGTCGATTCCGCTTTTTTTTTGGAATCGTATCGGGATCCAACCACCGGCGATCCCTTGGAGGGACGGGGAGGGGAGAACCTCCCCCCCAATGTTTCTTTCAGTTTGTTGTAATTGGGAAATATGAAGGTTCAGTTGGGAAATGTGAGTACATTTTACAAAACATTTTGTATTTCTAATTTATTTAAACAACAATAAAAAAATCGCTTTTGATTTTAGTCGAGAAAATGGCCTTTAGCCCCCCCCCCCCAATCAAATGCCTTTGGATCGCCGGTGGATCCAACTGCAAACAGGTATCGTATCGTCTGAACTGCATACTTTTTATATATAAACAAAAACTGGCAGTCAAATTTTAGATTCACTGTAAAAAAAACCTCAATTGTGACAAAAATATTACAATACCCTATATTGCAATTGTTTATTAGAGGACTTCGATCGGTGTAATAACGAGATTAAATGTTAAGAAATATAACCTTGAAACATGAACATGTTGTTTACATCATAAATTTAATATATACTGAATTTGAAGGGCAAACTATTGAGCTAATGCTTACTACTGGCACTATTGTATTAGTGCCAATTGTGCTGTCTTAACTGCCAATACAGTATGTAAGTCTTGCTAAAAATTCTTAAGTAATTAAAAACCAAAGGCGTTATTGCTGTATTTTAACCTTTACCTGAGTTGTTTGTGTTTTACGTAAAAAGAAAATGTACAAAAGAGATTTTGTAAGAAAAAATCTATTAACTTTAAGTTAACTTAAAAAATTCTTCCACCAACTTTAAAATATTCTTTTGTTACTACTGCTTAAACAAAAAAAAACAAAACAAAATCTAACCAGAGATAGGCTGTTAGAGTTCTGAACCAAAACCTTAAGTTATTTCTTATGGAGTTTAATATTAGCGAATATGGATCCTAGTGAATAGGCTATGAGATTTCTAGAGAAAACCCCATGTTATTTCTGATTTATAAGAGCTCTGGACCAACACCTTAAGTCATTTCTTATGGAGCTTACTATTAACGAAAAAAAAATATGGACCAACGAACGATTTATAAAGATCATGAAAAAATACTTCAATTTTGTTTATACCTATAGTAAAGATGGTATGTATTATTATATTGCATTAAAGCCAGTGAATATGAGGATATGGAGTTTAGAAATTATTCCATGACAATATTCGTACGAATTGTACAGATAGGCTATGAGAGTTATTTCTTATGGAGCTTAATATTAGCGAACATGGACCCTAGTAAATAGGCTATGAGATTTCTGGAGCAAACCCCATGTTATTTCTGATTTATGAGAGTTCTGGACCAAAACCCTAAGTTATGGAGCTTAAAATTAGCGAAAACAGGCTATGAGACTTTAATTTTGCCTAAAAATATGGACAACGAACGTTTTCTTAAGATCATGAAAAAATACACTAATTTTGTTTATACCTATAGTAAACATGGTTTATATTATTATTATATATTGCATTAAGGGCAATGAATATGGAGTAGAAATTATTCCGTAACAATATTCTTACGATATGTACACATTTACAAGTATATTCCTAATGTAGGTGGACAAAATGAAGAAACTAGATAGGTTATGAGAGTTCTGGACCAAAATCCCAAGTTATTTCTTATGGAGTCTAACATTAGCGAACATGGACCCCGTGTTATTTTTGATTTATAAGTTCTCGACCAAGGTAGACAAAATGATGGAACTGGTGTGCTTTATGACAATGCTTGTTTCGATCAATGACAATATCCGGGTAACAATAAATCTATACGCGCCTTCAGGAACCAAGAATTACATGGCCAGGGAAACATTATTTCAGAATATTATACAAAAACAACTTTATACACAAAGATGATTCCATAAACCAAAAAAAGAAAGCATCGTCATGCATTACATATAACATATTTGGGTCCAGAACTCTTAGCCTATCAAAACAATACGATTATCTTAAAAGAATGCTGAGTTTACATATTGCCGAGGAAACGTTTCATCTAGAATTGATCGGACGTATATCTCCCAGTCTGATAAAAATGCTACTTTGGATATCAAAACTGTAGCATTAGATTTTAAAGATCATGATAGTCTGGGTTTACACCAAAAATTGTACACGTAGAATATTTCTTTCCAATTTATTCTCAAATTCATGAAAAGTTTTAGAAAACTTTCGCCTACATATTTTTAGCTAAAATTAAGGTTTTTACAAATATACTCCTCTACATTCAAAAATATTTTAAATTTTAATTCACGTCTTCCAAGAATCAAGACCACTAAATTTTCGTCCTTAGTGCCACTTGCGCTTTTTCACACAAAAATCCGGGCACAATGATTTAATAGGGCAGTTTACCTAGTCTACATCGTAAGCTGTGACATCGGAACAGTATCCACGTCATTTGTGGAAAGAGGTAAGAAGTGAGGTAACTTCTCCTAGTCCTCCCCTCCTTCAACGTAATATTAGATTTATTACCAAAATTTTATCCAGAATTGAAAGAGATCTAATTCGGCCATTCTTTTTTTTCTTAATATGTCTGAGAAAACAAATGTTTGTGTTATAAAGCACATCAGTTAGTTTATTTTGTCTACCTTACAATTATCAACATTAACTTCTTGCTAAAATGCATTGTTTCTGAATATGCCAAAGTAGCTAAGGCACTTTATTATTGCCTTTTAGACCCTTGATATTTATAAATAAATAATTAATATTTAACAAGCTTTTTACTGCAAAGTAAAATTTACAGTGAAAAAAGATGAAGAGTCTTAAAAAATTGGGAGGTGTCGCTTCTAGAGCGCTTTTGAACCTAACCATAAAAACCACAACTAATGTAATGAATAACTAAAACCATAAAAAAAAACAAAAATGAAAGTATAATTAACGTGAAAGTGTTGTTATAGGTATTACGTCACTTGGGCCTCGGTTAGCTCCTTTATGCGTTTTTTAAAATTTGTTACTTATAATTAAGAAAATTCAAAATTAGTTCAAAAAAGTATTTTATTATAAATTTTTGGTGCGTTATATGAAAAAGAGCGTTGGAAAGTTAATGATCGGTGACGAGGTATGATCAGTGTCCTAGCATTTCTTGTTGTATTATGTCTATTACCAAAAGAAGAAAGTTTGTTGTATAAATATCTAGACTGTTTCTCTAGAAGTATTTTGTGCACAAATATCTTTTGATGTTCTATTAATTCGACTAATTTAGGTCTTTTTTGTTGACTTATTATGTGAGTTATCTGTCAAAATTTCTAATTCAAAAGGCAAATGTAAATCAATTATGCGAGTTTTATATGTCACAGTAGAATATGCGGGACATAATTAAGGATTCACACGAATCATGCTTTAGATTAGACCTCATAATTTCTCTATTCTATAATTGAGAAAGATAGTTTATATGCTTCGTGAAGCGTAGGTCCGAGTCAATCCTGAGGCCTAGATTTTTAACTTCTGTTGAGATAGGTAGGTTAATGTCACTGATCTGTATTTTAATATTTTTACTGGCAATCAACCTTTTCTACGCATTACCAAAGAATATTACCTGTGACTTATTAGGATTAATGAGAAGATGATTTACACTAGATATCGCAAGAATATTGTCATGGTGGTCGCCTTTGGAATAATATGTAACGTCATATTCACTGCCCTTAATACTAAACATGTCTAAACCATATTTTTTATTTCTAAAGTTTTTGGTCCAGAACTCTCATAGCCTATCTACTGAGGTATTTTGGTTTTAAGCCATTTATTTCTAAAATTTATGTTACTCTCTCATTTATAAAATGACAATTTTAATTTACGTCTTGAAAAAATCAATAACATTTGTTTTTGGTTTAGAACTCTCATAGCCTACCTACTGAAGTATTTTGGTTTTAAGCCATTTATTTCTAAAATGTATGTTACTACGAAGTATTTTAGTTTTAAGCCAAACTAAGGTCTATTTTAGCTAAGGCAAAGCTCCATAAGAAATAACATGGGTATTTGGTTCACAACTATAAGTATTTTTTCATTATTTTAAAATTAACTACCTTACCGTGTCTAAACCATATTTTTTATTTCTAAAATTTATGTTACTCTCCCATTTACAAAATTACAATTTTGATTTACGTCTTGAAAAAATCAATAACGTTTGTTTTTGGTCCAGAACTCTCATAGCGTATCTACTTTTTTAGTTAACTTGACTTTTGGGAGACGTATATTGAAATTTAAAAATTAAATTTAAAATGGTCAATTTTATTTTTTAGTGTAGAGACGGTAAAATGAAATTTAGGAAGTATAAATTCATTTGTAAAAACCTTAAATTTAGCTAAAAGTATGGACAACAAACCTTTTCTAAAATTTTTCATAAAAAAATATTTCAAATTTGTTTATACTTATATTATAGATAGTATATGGGCAGTAAATATGGAGTCTCAAAATCATTCCCAATGCGACCACCATAACAATGTTCTTAACATATGTAGTGTAAATGTAAACGGTCTTAAAGGCAAAGGGAGAGTGCGTTCGCTAATACTACATCTTCGAGAGTACAATATTGATATTGCGTTTCTGCAAGAATTTAATGTTGACAATATGGAGAAAAATGTACTACTAAATTATGAATATATTCCTCATGTAGGTACACAAAATAGAGGAACTGGTATGCTTTATAACAAAAACGCTTGTGTTCTCAGTCATATTGAGAAGAACGAGAATGGCCGAATTATATCTGTTACTATTAATAGTAAAATTCGGGTCATAAATGTATACGCTCCTCCAGGAAGCAAGAATCAAAAGAAAAGGGAGAATTTCTTTCAGAATGCTATAGAAACACATGTTAAGAAGGACCAACCTTTGATCGTCTTGGGCGATTTTAACTGTATAATACACGAAGGTGATTCTATAAACCAAGAAAGAAAAAAGAGTCATGCATTACAAATGCTAGTCCAAAAATTAAAGTTGATTGAAGTCGCACAATATCTTTACCCCAAATCTAATAATAATGATAATAATATTGATTACGATAATAATAATAAAATAATACATAAAGTTGAATTTACATATTGCCGAGGAGACATTTCATCTAGAATTGATCGAACGTACATCTCCGAGTCTGATAAAAATCTAATCAAAACTGTAACAAGAAACTTCACAGATCATAAAAGTCTAGTTTTTAATCTAAAATTTAGGGCTTAAAACGGTTTTATTGCTCCCTATGTTAAAGTTTTTGCAAAAATATATTATTTTTTCTTGCAATTTTTTCGCATATATATCATATATTGCAATTGCCAAAACAAATAATTTATGTTTACAATTTTAGGTGAAAAACCAGACTATCATGTATCTGTAAAATATAATGCTACAGTTTTGATAGCATTTTTATCAGATTAGAGATAAAACGTGTCCTCGTCTGCTAAAAGTAAATTCAACATTTTTATAGGTAATAAGTTTAATTAATATTTGTGGAATCATCTTTGTATATACAGTTAAAATCTTTTAAGACAATCAAGGGTGGATCTTTTGATATGTTTTTCTATAATATTCTGAAAGAATGTTTCCTGAAGGCTCGTAATAGATTTATTACCAAAATTTTATCAAGGATTGTAAGAGATCTAATTCGGCCATTCTTTTTTTTCTTAATATGTCCGAGAAAACAACTGTTTGTGTTATAAAGCACATCAGTTAGTTTATTTTGCCTACCTTACAATTATCAACATTAACATCCATTGTGTTTCTGAATATGCCAAAATAGCTAAGGCAATTTATTATTGCCTTTTAGACCCTTGATATTTATAAATAAATAAATAATGTCTTTATTTAACAAGCTTTTTACTGCAAAGTAAAATTTACAGTGAAAAAAGATAAAGAATCTGAATAAATGGCGAGGTGTCGCTTCTAGAGCGTTTTTGAACCTAACCATAAAAATCCTAACTAATGTAATAAATAACTAAAACCATAAAAAAATAAAAATGAAAGTATAATTAACGAGAAAGTGTTGTTATAGGTATTACGTCACTTGGGCCTCGGTTAGCTCCTTTATGCGTTTTTTAAAATTTGTTGTTTATAATTAAGAAAATTCCTAGGTATCTTATTATAAATTTTTGGTGCGTTATATGAAAACGAGCGTTGGAAAGTTAATGATCCGTGACGAGGTATGATCAGTGTCCTAGCATTTCTTGTTGTATGATGTCTATTACCAAAAGAAGAAAGTTTGTTTTCTAGACTGTTTCTCTAGAAGTATTTTGTGCACAAATACCCTTTGATGTTCTATTAATTCGACCAATTTAAGTCTTTTTTGCTGACTTATTATGTGAGTGTCAAACTTTCTAATTCCAAAGGCAAATGTAAATCAATTATGCGAGTTTTGTGTGTCACAGTAGAATATGCGGGACATAATTAAGGATTCACACGAATCATGCTATAATTGAGAAAGATAGTTTATATGCTTCGTGAAACGTAGGTCCGAGTCAATCCAGAGGCCTAGATTTTTAACTTCTGTTGAGATAGGTAGGTTAATTGATTATATTTTGATATTTTGACTGACAATCACCCTTTCTTACGCATTACCAAAGAATATTAGAGACATAAAGCTATTTGTAACTCATTGCGGTATACGTATCCGCATCTAGCGAGAACCAAGCACATTAATTGGTCAGAAACTTGTACCACGTTCGAAAAGAGCAGATATATGCTAATCTAAGGTGTTCTTGAACATGATAGGTGTTGAGATGCGTTAGGTATTACGTATCGTTACGGCACACGTATCGTATCTCAGCACCTATTGCGTTCAGAAACACCTTAAATTAGCATATATCTGCTTTTTTCGAACGTGCTACAATTTTCTGACCAATCAATGTGCTTGGTTTTCGCTAGATGCGGATACGTATACCGCGATGAGTTACAAATAGCTTTATGTCTCTATTACCTGTGACTTACTAGGATTATTGAAAAGATGATAAAGTTTATGTTACTTATAATGTTATTTATAAAATGACAATTTTAATTTACGTCTTGGAAAATCAATAACATTTATTTCTAAAATTTATGTTACTCTCCCATTTATAAAATGACAATTTTAATTGACGTCTTGAAAAAATCAATAACATTTGTTTTTGGTTTAGAAGTCTCATAGTCTATCTACTGAAGTATTTTTAGTAATTTTATGTTACTCTCCCATTTATAAAATGACAATTTTAATTTACGTCTTGACAAAATCAATAACATTTGTTTTTGGTCCAGAACTCTCATAGCCTATCTACTAAATCAATTATGCGAGTTTTATATGTCACAGTAGAATACACGGGACATATTAAGCATTCACACGAATCATGCTTTAGATTAGACCTTATAATTTATCTATTCTATAATTGAGAAAGATAGTTTTTATGCTTCGTAAAACGTAGGTCCGAGTCAATCCAGAGGCCTAGATTTTTAACTTCTGCTGAGATAGGTAGGTTAATGTCGTTGATCTGTATTTTAATATTTTGACTGGCAATCAACCTTTTTTACGCATTACCAAAGAATATTACCTGTGACTTATTAGGATTAATGAGAAGATGATGTACACTAGATATCGCAAGAATATGGTTATTGTGGTCGCCTTTGGAATTTGGAATAATTTCTAACGTCATATTCACTGCCCTTAATACTACACATGTCTAAACCATATTTTTTATTTCTAAAATTTATTTTACTCTCCCATTTATAAAATGACAATTTTAATTTACGCCTTGAAAAAATCAATAACATTTGTTTTTGGTCCAGAACCCTCATAGCCTATCTAATAAAGTATTTTGGTTTTAAGCCATTTATTTCTAAAATGTATGTTACTATGAAATATTTTAGTTTTAAGCCAATCTAAGTTCTAGTTTAGCTAAGGTAAAGCTCCATAAGAAATAACATGGGTTTTTGGTTCACAACTCTCACAGCCTATCTACGTATTTTTTCATTATTTTAAAATTAACTACCTTACCGTGTCTAAACCATATTTTTTATTTCTAAAATTTATGTTACTCTCCCATTTACAAAATTACAATTTTAATTTGCGCCTTGAAAAAATCAATAACATTTGTTTTTGGTCCAGAACTCTCATAGCCTATCTACTACGAAGTATTTTGGTTCTAAGCCATTTATTTCTAAAATTTATGTTACTATCCCATTTACAAAATTACAATTTTAATTTACGTCTTGAAAAAATCAATAACATTTGTTTTTGGTCCAGAACTCTCATAGCCTATCTACTACGAAGTATTTTGGTTCTAAGCCATTTATTTCTAAAATTTATGTTACTATCCCATTTACAAAATTACAATTTTAATTTACGTCTTGAAAAAATCAATAACATTTGTTTTTGGTCCAGAACTCTCATAGCCTATGTACTTTTTTAGTTAACTTGATTTTTGGAAGACGTATATTGAAATTTAAAAATGTAATTTTTATTTTTGAGTGTAGAGACGGTGAAATATAGGAAGTATAAATTAATTTGTAAAAACCTCAAATTTAGCTAAAAGTATGGACAACAAACGTTTTCTAAAATTTTTCATAAAAAAATATTTCAAATTTGTTTACACCTATATTATAGATACTGTATAGTATTATAAGAGGGCAGTAAAATGCAGTCTCGAAATCATTCCCAACGCGACCACCATAACAATATTCTTAACATATGTAGTGTAAATGTAAACGGTCTTAAAGGCAACGGGAGAGTGCGTTCGCTAATACTACATCTTCGAGAGTACAATATTGATGTTGCGTTTCTGCAAGAAGTTAATGTTGACAATATGGAGAAAAATGTACTACTAAATTATGAATATATTCCTAATGTAGGTACACAAAATAGAGGAACTGGTGTGCTTTACAACAAAAACGCTTGTGTTCTTAGTCATATTGAGAAGAACGAGAATGGCCGAATTATATCTGTTACTATTAATTATAAAATTCGGGTCATAAATGTATACGCGCCTCCAGGAAGCAAGAATCAAAAGAAAAGGGAGAATTTCTTTCAGAATGCTATAGAAACACATGTTAAGAAGGACCTACCTTTGATCGTCTTGGGTGATTTTAACTGTATAATACACGAAGGTGATTCTACAAACCAAGAAAGAAAGAAGAGTCATGCATTACAAATGCTAGTCCAGAAATTAAAGTTGATTGACGTCGCACAATATCTTTACCCCAAATCTAATAATAATGATAATAATATTGATAACGATAATAATAATAGCATAATACATAAAGTTGAATTTACATATTGCCGAGGAGACATTTCATCTAGAATTGATCGAACGTCTGATAAAAATCTAATTTCGAAAATCAAAACTGTAACTGTATTAAAATTAACAGATCACATTTCGAAAATCAAAACTGTAACAAAAACGGTTTTAGTGATCCTTATGTTAAAGGTTTTGCAAAAATATATTATTTTTTTTGCAATTTTTTCGCATATATATCATATATTGCAATTGCCAAACCAAATCATTTATGTTTACAATTTTTGTGGAATCATCTTTGTATTTACAGTTAAAATTTTTTAAGACAATCAAGGTATATTTCTTGATATGTTTTTCTATAATATTCTGAAAGAATGTTTCCTGAAGGCTCGTATAGATTTATTACCAAAATTTTATCAAGGATTGTAAGAGATCTAATTCGGCCATTCTTTTTTTTCTTAATATGTCTGAGAAAACAACTGTTATAAAGCACATCAGTTAGTTTATTTTGTCTACCTTACAATTACCAACATTACCAAAGTAGCTAAGGCACTTTATTATTGCCTTTTAGACCCTTGATATTTATAAATAAATAAATAATGTCTTTATTTAACAAGCTTTTTACTGCAAAGTAAAATTTACAGTGAAAAAAGATGAAGAGTCTGAAAAAATGGCGAGGTGTCGCTTCTAGAGCGTTTTTGAACCTAACCATAAAAACCATAACTAATGTAATAAATAACTAAAACCATAAAAAAATAAAAATGAAAGTATAATTAACGAGAAAGTGTTGTTATAGGTATTACGTCACTTGGGCCTCGGTTAGCTCCTTTATGCTTTTGTTATTAAAATTTGTTATTTATAATTAAGAAAATTCCTAGGTATTTTATTATAAATTTTTGGTGCGTTAAATGAAAAGGAGCGTTGGAAAGTTAATGATCGGTGACGAGGTATGATCAGTGTCCTTGCATTTCTTGTTGGATGATGTCTATTACCAAAAGAAGAAAGTTTGTTTTCTAGACTGTTTCTCTAGAAGTATTTTGTGCACAAATACGTTTTGACGTTCTATTAATTCGACCAATTTAAGTCTTTTTTGTTGAGTTATTATGTGAGTTATCTGTCAAACTTTCTAATTCCAAAAACAAATGTAAATCAATTATGCGAGTTTTATATGTCACAGTAGAATATGCGGGACATAATTAAGCATTCACACGAATCATACTTTAGATTAGACCTCATAATTTCTCTATTCTATAATTGAGAAAGATAGTTTATATGCTTAGTGAAACGTAGGTCCGAGTCAATCCAGAGGCCTAGATTTTTAACTTCTGTTGAGATAGGTAGGTTAATTGATTGTATTTTAATATTTTGACTGGCAATCAACCTTTCTTACGCATTACCAAAGAATATTACCTGTGACTTACTAGGATTATTGAAAAGATGATAAAATTTATGTTACCTATAATGTTATTTATAAAATGACAATTTTAATTTACGTCTTGGAAAACCAATAACATTTATTTCTAAAATTTATGTTACTCTCCCATTTATAAAATGACAATTTTAATTGACGTCTTGAAAAAATCAATAACATTTGTTTTTGGTTTAGAAGTCTCATAGTCTATCTACTGAAGTATTTTGGTTTTAACCATTTATTCCTAAACTTTATGTTACTCTCCCATTTATAAAATGACAATTTTAATTTACGTCTTGACAAAATCAATAACATTTGTTTTTGGTCCAGAACTCTCATAGCGTATCTACTAAATCAATTATGCGAGTTTTATATGTCACAGTAGAATACACGGGACATAATTAAGCATTCACACGAATCATGCTTTAGATTAGACCTTATAATTTCTCTATTCTATAATTGAGAAAGATAGTTTATATGCTTCGTAAAACGTAAGTCCGAGTAAATCCAGAGTCCTAGATTTTTAACTTCTGCTGAGATAGCTAGGTTAAAGTCGTTGATATGTATTTTAATAACGGGACATAATTAAGCATTCACACGAATTTCTCTATTCTATAATTGAGAAAGATAGTTTACATGCTTCGTGAAACGTAGGTCCGAGTCAATCCAGAGGCCTACATTTTTAACTTCTGCTGAGATAGGTAGGTTAAAGTCGTTGATCTGTATTTTAATATTTTGACTGGCAATCAACCTTTTTTACGCATTACCAAAGAATATTACCTGTGATTTAAAAGGATTAGTGAGAAAATGATTTATACTAGATATCGCAAGAATATGGTCATGGTGGTCGCCTTTGGAATAATTTCTAACGTCATATTCACTGCCCTTAATACTACACATGTCTAAACCATATTTTTTATTTCTAAAGTTTATTTTACTCTCCCATTTATAAAATGACAATTTTAATTTACGTCTTGAAAAAATCAATAACATTTGTTTTTGGTTTAGAACTCTCATAGCCTATCTACTAAGTATTTTGGTTTTAAGCCATTTATTTCTAAAATTTATGTTACTTGGAAAATTACGTCTTGAAAAAGTCAATAACATTTGATTTTGGTCCAGAACTCTCATAGCCTATCTACTATCCCATTTATAAAATAACAATTTTAATTTACGTCTTGGAAAATCAATAACATTTGTTTTTGGTCCAGAACTCTCATAGCCTATCTACTCCTTAATACTACACATGTCTAAACCATATTTTTTATTTCTAAAGTTTATTTTACTCTCCCATTTATAAAATGACAATTTTAATTTACGTCTTGGAAAATCAATAACATTTGTTTTTGGTCCAGAACTCTCATAGCCTATCTACTATCCCATTTATAAAATAACAATTTTAATGTACGTCTTGGAAAATCAATAACATTTGTTTTTGGTCCAGAACTTTCAAAGCCTATCTACTAAAGTATTTTGGTTTTAAGCCATTTATTTCTAAAATTTATGTCACTCTTCCATTTATAAAATGGCAATTTTAATTTACGTCTTGAAAAAGTCAATAACATTTGTTTTTGGTCCAGAACTCTCATAGCCTATCTACTACTAGATATCGCAATAATATTGTCATGGTGGTCGCCTTTGGAATAATTTCTACCGTCATATTCACTGCCCTTAATACTACACATGTCTAAACCATATTTTTTATTTCTAAAGTTTATGTTACTCTCCCATTTATTTTAATTTACGTCATGGATCTGTAAAATATACTACAGTTTTGATAGCATTTTTATCAGATTAGAGATAAAACGTATCCTCGTCTGCGAAAAGTAAATTCAACATTTTTATAGGTAATAAGTTTAATTAATATGTAAGGTAATGCATGCATGACTTTTTGATTTGTGGAATCATCTTTGTTTATACAGTTAAAATCTTTTAAACCAATCAAGGGTAGATCTTTCTTGATATGTTTTTCTATAATATTCTGAAAGAATGTTTCCTGAAGGCTCGTATAGATTTATTGCCAAAATTTTATCAAGGATTGTAAGAGATCTAATTCGGCCATTCTTTTTTTTTAATATGTCTGAGAAAACAACTGTTTGTATTATAAAGCACATCAGTTAGTTTATTTTGTCAATCATCCATTGTGTTTCTGAATATGCCAAAGTAGCTAAGGCACTTTATTATTGCCTTTTAGACCCTTGATATTTATAAATAAATAATGTCTTTATTTAACAATCTTTTTACTGCAAAGTAAAATTTACAGTGAAAAAAGATGAAGAGTCTGAAAAAATGGCGAGGTGTCGTTTCTAGAGCGTTTTTGAACCTAACCATAAAAACCATAAGTAATGTAATAAATAACTAAAACCATAAAAAATTAAAATGAAAGTATAATTAACGTGAAAGTTTTGTTATAGGTATTACGTCACTTGGGCCTCGGTTAGCTCCTTTATGCGTTTTTTAAAATTTATTTATAATTAAGAAAATTCCTAGGTATTTTATTATAAATTTTTGGTGCGTTATATGAAAACGAGCGTTGGAAAGTTAATGATCGGTGACGAGGTATGATCAGTGTCCTAGCATTTCTTGTTGTATGATGTCTATTACCAAAAGAAGACTGTTCCTCTAGAAGTATTTTGTGCACAAATACCTTTTGATGTTCTATTAATTCGACCAATTTAACTCTTTTTTGTTGACTTATTATGTGAGTTATCTGTCAAACTTTCTAATTCCAAAAGCAAATGTAAATCAATTATGCAAGTTTTATATGTCACAGTGGAATATGCGGGACATAATTAAGGATTCATACGAATCATGCTTTAGATTAGACCTCATAATTTCTCTATTCTATAATTGAGAGAAATAGTTTATATGCTTCGTGAAACGTAGGTCCGAGTCAATCCAGAGGCCTAAATTTTTAACTTCTGTTGAGATAGGTAGGTAATTGATTGTATTTTAATATTTTGACTGGCAATCAACCTTTTTTACGTATTACCAAAGAATATTACCTGTGACTTATTAGGATTAATGAGAAGATGATGTACACTAGATATCGCAAGAATATTGTCATGGTGGTCGCCTTTGAAATAATTTGTAACGTCATATTCACTGCCCTTAATACTACACATGTCTAAACCATATTTTTTATTTCTAAAGTTTATGTTACTCTCCCATTTATAAAATAACAATTTTAATTTACGTCTTGGAAAATCAATAACATTTGTTTTTGGTCCAGAACTCTCATAGCCTATCTACTAAAGTATTTTGGTTTTAAGCCATTTATTTCTAAAATGTTACTCTCCCATTTATAAAATGACAATTTTAATTTACGTCTTGAGAAAATCAATAACATTTGTTTTTGGCTCAGAACTCTCATAGCCGAACTACTGAAGTATTTTATAAAATTTATAAAATGACAATTTTAATTTACGTCTTGAAAAAATCAATAACATTTGTTTTTGGTCCAGAACTCTCATAACCTATCTACTACTACTACTACTACTACTACTACTACTACTACTACTAAGTTTATGTTACTCTCCCATTTATAAAATAACAATTTTAATTTACGTCTTGGAAAATCAATAACATTTGTTTTTGGTTCAGAACTCTCATAGCCTATCTACTAAAGTATTTTGGTTTTAAGCCATTTATTTCTAAAATTTATGTTACTCTCCCATTTATACAATGATAATTTTAATTTACGTCTTGAGAAAATCAATAACATTGGTTTTTGGTTCAGAACTCTCATAGCCGAACTACTGAAGTATTTTGGTTTTAAGGCATTTATTTCTAAAATTTATGTTACTCTCCCATTTATAAAATGACAATTTTAATTTACGTCTTGAAAAATCAATAACATTTGTTTTTGGTCCAGAACTCTCATAGCCTATCTACTTGGAAAATTACGTCTTGTTTTTAATAACATTTGTTTTTGGTCCAGAACTCTCATAGCCTATCTACTACAAGTATTTTGGTTTTAAGCCATTTATTTCTATAATTTATGTTACTCTTCCATTTATAAAATGACAATTTTAATTTACGTCTCGAAAAAATCAATAACATTTGTTTTTGGTTCAGAACTCTCATAGCCCATCTACTGAAGTATTTTGGTTTTAAGCCATTTATTTCTAAAATTTTTGTTACTCTCCCATTTATAAAATGACAATTTTAATTTACGTCTTGAAAAAATCAATAACATTTACTGAAGTATTTTAGTTTGAAGCCAATCTAAGGTCCATTTTAGATAATGTAAAGCTCCATAAGAAATAACATGGGTTTTTGGTTCACAACTCTCATAGCCTATCTAAGTATTTTTAAATTATTTTAAAATTAACTACCTTGCCGTGTCTAAACCATATTTTTTATTTCTAAAATTTATGTTACTCTCCCATTTACAAAATTACAATTTTTAATTTAAATTTAATAATATCTATAAATATGAACTTAATGTATGTTGTACCCAAATGTTTATAATGTTTTTTTTATTCCCTGTAATGAACTACTTAAGTTGGTTGGGAATAAATACTTATTACAAAAAAAAATTTACGTTTTGAAAAAATCAATAACATTTGTTTTTGGTCCAGAACTCTCATAGCCTATCTACTTTTTTAGTCAATATAAAGCTCCATAAAAAATACCATAGGTTTTTGATTCAGAACTCTCATAGCGTATCTAAGGGCTATCTACTGTGAATTATTTTGTTATTATTTTAAAATTAACTACTTCACTGTATCTAAAAAATATTTTTTATTTCTAAAATTTATGTGACTTTCCCATTTACAAAATTACAATTTTAATTTACGTCTTGAAAAAAATAATAACATTTGTTTTTGGTCCAGAACTCTCATAGCCTATCTACTTGGAAAATTACGTCTTGTTTTTAATAACATTTGTTTTTGGTCCAGAACTCTCATAGCCTATCTACTACAAGTATTTTGGTTTTAAGCCATTTATTTCTATAATTTATGTTACTCTTCCATTTATAAAATGACAATTTTAATTTACGTCTCGAAAAAATCAATAACATTTGTTTTTGGTTCAGAACTCTCATAGCCTATCTACTGAATTATTTTGGTTTTAAGCCATTTATTTCTAAAATTTATGTTACTCTCCCATTTAAAAAATCAATAACATTTGTTTTTGGTCCAGAACTCTCATAGCCTATCTACTACTTTGGAATAATTTCTAACGTCATATTCACTGCCCTTAATACTACACATGTCTAAATCATATTTTTTATTTCTAAAGTTTATGTTACCCTCCCATTTATAAAATGACAATTTTAATTTACGTCTTGAAAAAATCAATAACATTTGTTTTTAATCCAGAACTCTCATAGCCCATCTACTGAAGTATTTTGGCTTTAAGCCATTTATTTCTAAGATTTATGTTTCTCTCCCATTTATAAAATGACAATTTTAATCGTCTTGAAAAAATCAATAACATTTGTTTTTGGTTCAGAACTCTCATAGCCCATCTACTGAAGTATTTTGGTTTTAAGCCATTTATTTCTAAAATTTTTGTTACTCTCCCATTTATAAAATGACAATTTTAATATACGTCTTGAAAAAGTCAATAACATTTACTGAAGTATTTTAGTTTGAAGCCAATCTAAGGTCCATTTTAGATAATGTAAAGCTCCATAAGAAATAACATGGGTTTTTGGTTCACAACTCTCATAGCCTATCTAAGTATTTTTAAATTATTTTAAAATTAACTACCTTACCGTGTCTAAACCATATTTTTTATTTCTAAAATTTATGTTACTCTCCCATTTACAAAATTACAATTTTTAATTTAAATTTAATAATATCTATAAATATGAACTTAATGTATGTTGTACCCAAATGTTTATAATGTTTTTTTTATTCCCTGTAATGAACTACTTAAGTTGGTTGGGAATAAATACTTATTACAAAAAAAAATATACGTCTTGAAAAAATCAATAACATTTGTTTTTGGTCGAAATATGCACTATGATTCAGAATCGATACGATACAATTTTACCGTTTCTAAACCATATTTTTTATTTCTAAAATTTATGTTATTGTCCCATTTACAAAATTACAACTTCAATTTACGTCTTCCAAAATCAATTTAAGTAAATTTTAGTTTTAAGACAATCTGCGGTCTATTTTCGCTAATATAAAGGTCCATAAGAAAAAACATGGGTTTTTGATCCAGAACTTTCATAGCCTGTGTTGGATAAATATTTTTTGTTCGACTCGATACAGAATCGATAAATACAATTTTAGCGTGTCTAAACCATATTTCTTTTTTGAATTTATGTGTCCCTCCCATTTACAAAATTACAACTTCAATTTACGTCTTGCAAAAATCAATTCAAGTAAATTTTAGTTTCTAAGGTCTATTTTCGCTAATATAAAGCTCCATAAGAAATAACATGGGTTTTTGGTCCAACTCTCATAGCCTATCTAAGGTCTATCTACTGAAGTATTTTTTCATCATTTTAAAACTAAGGTTTTCACTTCCCAAATTATACTTTACCGTGTCTATACCATATTTTTTATTTCTAAAATTTATGTTACTCCCCTATTTACAAACTGACAATTTCAATTTACGTCTTCCAAAAATCAATTCAAGTAAATTTTAGTTTTAAGATAATCTTAGGTCTATTTTCGCTAATATAAACCTCCATAAGAAATAACATGGGTTATTGGTCAAGAAACAAATTGTAATTTTGTAGATGAGAGAGTAACATAAATTTTAGAAGTAATAAATCGAGTAAAGGTTTACTAAAACTTCCCACATATATAAAAAACCACTACTCGTATACACATGGGTTAGATTGGGTCGGTCAGACTTTTCCAAGGTATTTCCAGACTTTTCTTGGATGCATCCACAGTGTTCAGGGGTGTATTCAGACTTTTCCATGGTGTACTCGGACATTTTCAGAGTGCAACCAGGTTTTTCCAGAGTGTAACCAGAATTTTCCAGGATGTATCTAGACTTTTCCTGGGTGTAACCAGATTTTTCCAGGATGTATCCAGACTTTTTCTGGGTGTATCCAGACTTTCCAGATTATATCCAGACTTTTCCAGAATGCATCCAGCCTTTTCTGGGTGTATCCAGACTTTTCCAGGGTTTATCTAGACTTTTCTAGGGTCTGTCCAGACTTTTCCAGGGTCTTCCCAGACTTTTCTAGAGTGTATCCAGACTTTTACATGGTCTTTCCAGACTTTTCCAGAGTGTATCCAGACTTTGACACGGTATTTCCAGACTTTTCCAGAGTATATCCAGACTTTTCCAGGGTCTTTCCACACTTTTCCAGAGTGTATCCAGACTTTTACAGGGTCTTTCCCGACTTTTCCAGAGTGTATCCAGACTTTTCCAGAGTGTAGCCAGACTTTTACAAGGTCTTTCCAGAGTTTATCCAGACTTTTCCAGGGTCTTTCCACACTTTTCCAGAGTGTATCCAGAATTTTACAGGGACTTTCCCGACTTTTCAAGAGTGTATCCAGACTTTTCCAGGGTCTTTCCAGACTTTTCCAGAGTGTAGTCAGACTTTTTCAGAGTGTAGCCAGACTTTTCCAAGGTCTTTTCAGACTGTTCCAGAGTGTATTCAGACTTTTCCAGGATCTTTCCAGACTTTTTCAGAATGTATCCAGACTTTTACAGGGTCTTTCTAGACTTTTCCAGGACCTTTCCAGACTTTTCCAGAGTGTATCCACACTTTTTCAACGTCTTTCCAGACTTTTCCAGAGTATAGCCAGACTTTTCCAGCACCTTTCCAGACTTTTCCAGTTTATCCAGACTTTTTCAAGATCTTTCCAAACTTTTTCAGAGTGTAGCCAGACTTTTCCAGAAGGTATCCGGACTTTTCCAAGGTCTTTCCAGACTATTCCAGAGTGTATCCAGACTTTTCCAGAGTGTATCCAGACTTTTCCAGAATGTATCCAGACTTTTCCGGGGTCTTTCCAGACTTTTCCAGTCTTTCCAGACTTTTCCAGGGTGTATCCAGACTTTTCCAGGGTGTATCCAGACTTTTCCAGGGTCGATCCAGACTTTTCGAGAGTGTATCCAGATTTGATGTGAAAACCTTAATTCTGCTTAAAAATATAGACAACGAACGTTTTCGAAAAATGATGAAAAAATATTTCAATTTTGTTTATTTATACCTATAGTATAGAGATAGTATAAAAAGAAAGTGCCCTCGCTACTTTGCCATATTCAGGAACACAACTTCAAGAAGTTAATGTTTACAATATGGAGAAAAATCTACCAAATTATAAATATATTCCTAATGTAAGTAGACAAAATAAAGGAACTGGTGTGCTTAACACAAACGCTTGTTTTCTCAGACATTTTAAGAAAAACAAGAATGGCGGAATTATATATCTAATGATCAATGATAAAATTTGGGTAATAAAGGTAATAGACAGGGAAATAAATTGATTCATCCTCCTTGTTTGAATTTTATTTTGAAAACCGGGACGACTTTTCCCCAATTGCATTTATTTGATTATTATGGTCATATACCTGAGGTATGCGGAAACATACTTCGTTTATCACATTACAGCTGATTTGTATTTTTCGAAATGCTCTAGGGCCAAAATATGGCCGTGGTCGAAATATGAACTATGATACAGAATCGATACGAAATGTGGGCTAGTGTTTTGCAAAAACTGGAGCTTCTGGCCAAAATTTGGGTTGAACAGAGGTGGGTTTATTTTATTCAATTTGCCATGGCCAAGAGGCACTCCACGGTTAACTTTTCACCAGATAAGGGCAGTCTAGTATGAATCGGCGTGCCCAACGAAATTTTTTCGCCATTTTGGAAAAAAGTCAAGTTCCGTCGAAAGAAAAATCGATTACTTCGGAAAAAAATTCTAACAATCTGGATCTAAAAAATAAGATTTTTGGTATCTATATGGTTTGTCTAGAAGCCGATGCCAAAAATGTTAATTAATTTACAGAAATGGTCTATCTAGATATTTATTGAGAGTAAACTAGAGCTTCGAGCTTCAATTGTCTTTATTTTTTACTTTTTCACCACGTTTCGAATGCTTATGTATCTGCACTCGCTATCAGGTGAATACTAACAAAAACTAATATAACTAACCTGTGTTCAGTGACCATGAAGTTTACACTAGGTTGGTTTCCGCCCTCTCACAGTTGAAATCTGTTACCTCCGAAAAGTATGGGTTTCCAAATATCCTTGATGGTAACGCCGTGTTGAGAAAATACATTCTGATTCATATGTATGAATGCTGTTTCTTTGATTCATTCAGTAAAAAATAAAGACAATGAAAGTTCGAAACTCTAGTTTACTCTCAAGTTCAACATTGTCTACCACCTTCAAACAACAGTAGATTTTTTATATGTATAGATTTTATATTTACCAAATTTTGTGATGCATTTTCATAAACCGATTTTAATGAAATTATCCGGTGACAATAAAATATTATGAAAAAAAAAGGTTTTTGCTTGACTATGCTGCTCATTTGAAAGGCCACGGTTTTAAAATTTTGCAGTTTTACGTGGATATTAACATTTCCAAAAAATTCAATATTTTTTTTGGTCTGACTAAAATCATTTGAAAAAAATTGATAAGTTTTTTATTTCTAACCCGATGTTTAATAAGCGATACATTATTACCGTACACTCGGGAACTCTACACGCAGAAGTTAAATTTTTCACCAGTAGCGCAGATAAAAAAATTGCAGGGGGGGGGCAAAACTTTTTTTTTTTTTAATCTCCGCCGTCTTGTATTTTCATGAATTCAAATCAAAGTAAAAAAAGTCCGTTTTTTTGGACCACCCTATAAATTATAAATGAAAAAATTATTATTTTGTATCACTTACCCCTAGAGGCCAAAATAGTAGTCGCTTTAGAATCGTTCACGATATGGAAAAAGTTAAAGCTCTGAAACAATCTCTTCTGCATGATCAATAGCGCAAAACAACACGTGTCCCAAAACAAACCCAAATATTGCATTGGATCCTCGCAATCTTTGCTGGAATTTGACAGATCGTCGGACATTTTCAGGCGACCGATTCCGAAAATCGTCAGATACTGACAATCGATGGAAAGCTTGTGGATGAGTATGAAGCCGATCAATTGAAAACAAACTTTAATACATATCACAACCACGTTGTACCCAAGCAACCAATTCCACCTAAAAATAAAAAATGTTTGGACGTTGACTGAACAAGTAAATCAAAAATTTTAAAACCCTCGACAACTGACATTTCTTTACGTGGCGGAACTGAAATAAACTTGTTCCTAATTAGACACCAAATTTCATCAGAAACGGATTAACAGATCAGAATTTACACCGTCGTGGTCGCGATTCTTCAGAAACGACAGAAAATCTCACCCGTCACAATGCTGGAAAGTGGCGATTTTGACTTATTGCTTCATTTAAAATGAAAAGAAAAACTGCTTCATTTTTTTAATAACATTTTGTAAATCTAATATTTTTAATAAATTCTGTAGGACTAATTTTATGAATGTCGGAGCTAAATTGCTACTACGTGTACCAATAAACATTAAAATGTGTCGAAAATTCTCTCCATGTTAAAGGAATGACAGAATTTTTTTGACTTTTCTGAACAGTGACAGAGACATATTCCTTGGCTATCTAAGGGTTTGTATGTTAAAAGGTTTAAAGGTTTGTATACACAAAAATAAGCTTAATAACATAAATTTTTAAATAAAAAGCAGTATTAAGAAACTAAATTATAAGAATTATTATCAAGTTATACCTGACACAAAAGCAGTTACTGTAAACTTGTGTTTAAAAATCGTCAGATTTTTTTGTAAGGGCGAGATTTTCTGACGGTTTTTGAAGAATCGCAACCAGAGTATCGAAATTCTCACCATGCAAAAGGAATGACAGAATTTGTGTGACTTTTCTGAATAATGACCGTGACATATTTCAAGGCAATCTATGGTTTTGTATGTTAAAAGTTTTAAAGGTTTGTTTACACAAAAATAAGCTTAATAATATACATTTTCAAAGAGTTTTTACAAAAACTGTATGCAAAAATTAAAATTGACATATTTGTTATTTAGTGGAACAGTATTAAAGAACTAAATTTTAAGAATTATTAGCAAAAAAGCCGAATTTACAAAAACCGAAACACAAATGAACAGAAAATAAAACGTCCGAAACGAAATATGAACGAAAGTAAAACACCCAGAATTTAATAGAATTTTAATTTACTCGATCCTTAAAAGACACAAGTATAATTTAACCGATTATAATTTTCCCGAACCTTAAAATATCAGAATTACAGTATTGAAAATAATTTTCTAGAAACGAAAAACACCCGAACCCCAAATTGGT
Source organism: Oxystoma pomonae (assembly GCA_963921995.1). Lineage (NCBI taxonomy): Eukaryota > Metazoa > Arthropoda > Insecta > Coleoptera > Brentidae > Oxystoma > Oxystoma pomonae. The sequence continues at coordinate 68,434,452 of OY998166.1, read as the reverse complement.
AGAAGATGATATGCTCGATCCTTAAATGAGCTGAACCACAATCCATCCGAACCGCTATTGGGCATGCGTCAAATTTAAATCTCTAGAGCGCCGTAGGCCCTGGATTGCGGCGTTGACAAGTTTATTAAACGATTTTATTTAACTTCACAGTTTCTGGCTGTCTAACTGTCTATCAAATCTAGCGATTCATTTTTGACACACTTCCCGTGAACCGATTTTAATATTATGAAAAAATTTGGGGGTAGGGAGTGGTTGAGGTATGTAAAGGGGGTAAATTAATACAATATCACAACTTACTTCGACTCTTCCCAACCGTAAGCCTGGCAACGTAGCAATTGAATTCGTGGCTATCGGTTCAAATCATTTTCAAGAGATTGGAGTTCTCGAATGTGGTAGTTCGGCATTATTATGTTTCTATTAAATTATTTTCGTTAAAAATACTTTCTGACATTTTGTGTTTCTATAAAAATATGTTTCGTTTAAATTTAATTCTATACATATATTTTCTAGCGATTTGATTTTCCCGTCATTTCATTTTCGACACAATTGTTTACACAAATTATTTTTCTGCCAAATTTGGTTTCGGGTTTTTTTATAGGGTCCCCAAATTACTCTTGACAAAAAATTGGTTTTTCTCTTTATAATTCTAATAAGTTTTATTAGAATTATATATTATAAGAAATAATTGTTCTTTATAAACAGTAAACGTGTTTGTGTAAACTTGTGTTTAAAAATCGTCCGGCGAGATTTTTTGACCGATTTTGAAGCATCTGTGTGTAGAAAGCGTATTATCTCTGAAACTACTTAGCCTATTTTTATCGAACATAGCTAAGGATAGACTCAAAACAGAAAAAAAAACCGCATCGGGATATAAGGGTTAAACTTAAAGCATCCTTCTTCTTTCGCATTTTCTTCCGGGGTTAATAAAACAAAACTAACCTACAGGCCCCGTTTACAATTAGTAAGAGAGTCAATAATAACCATATAACTATGAGATACTATAATGGCCCAAGTGCAAAGTGACGCAAAATGGGTAACAATAATAACTTCGACAAACAAAGAAAATAATGTAAAAATCAGGGTTGGCTCAGGAGAACGCCAAAGGCAAAAAATCTAATGCGCGTGCCTGACGCAGTCTTCCCAGAAGAGTTTTTGGCTCTGCATTTTTTCCAGGCTAACTTGATTGGGAGAGTTATCGCTACTGCTTTTTTTTTAGAAAATACAAGGGCAGGACCGTTATAGTATCTCATAGTTACATGATAATATAGTTATTTTCATACGACTGTCTTGAAAAAGGGGGTTTCGAGCACGCCGCGTGCAAAACGTTTTGCACATGCTTACGTCATTTTTGCGCACGCTTACGTCATTTTTGCACACGGGTCTCCCGTCATTGTGATTTTTGTTGTTGTCATCCAACAATATAAGTTGGCTCAGTTTCATAGCAACCGTCACGACTCCTTTCTTTTGTTGATTAGATGCTTCAAATAAAATAATATACATTTTATTAATAAAAACGAGTTGAATTGAAATTTGATTTTTCTAGTCTCTGTTCTTTTGCGGTCGTATAAAAAGTATCGTGTGCAACGAGTCGTTTTGAAACCTTGTTGTTTAAATAACTATTACCTAACAAGTGCGATAAGTCATACTTTACCGCAGGCGACGGCGAAGCGAGTTCGGTCAAGCCGACAAGGGCCGTAAAGACACTTTACGCATGTGTTAGGTACACGATTTTACCTAAAAGCCGCAAAAATTCCCAAAAAATAAATATAAGGGTCATTCCACGTCAGATTTACAACCCAATTTTTAATTTCTTCGAACAATTTTTCTCGCACTCTATCGAAAAATAATCGACACGTATTTTTTTGCAAAATAATATTTTTTTTTCAAGTTCTAAATATGTAGTAAAGTATGTAAATATGTAGAATCATGTTAGAAATACTTTACGAGATATTTTAATTATACGAGGCCCATCACAGGGCGTCTACTATAAACTTGTTTCGCTCCGCGCAGCGTGCGGCTGAAATATCCAGGCTAATCCTTCTTGGATTTTTACCATATAATTAACTATGGGTATAACTATAACGGCCCTGCCCTTGCATTTTTTGAAAAAAAAAGTCGTAGCGATAAAAACTCTTCTGATCAAGTTAGCCTGGAAAAAATGCAAAACCAAAAACTCCTCTGGACTCGAGCAGGCTGCGGCAGGCATACGCAGTAGATTTTTCGCCTTTGGCCTTGCCCAGGGCCACCCCTGATTTTTTGGAAGCAGAGGATAAGTTGTGCAATCCTTGCAGGATAAAGATTGGAAAAATGAGTGCCAGTGAAATTCGTGAGTACATGTTCAGTGTCCGTAGCTAATTACTTTTCGTTCATTATTTTTCATCCACACGTGATGTATTTAAACTGGTTAAAAATATTTCGAAACCGAATCCATTCCCGTTTCAAAACCTAATAAATTTAATTAACCTAATTATTTTTTTTCTAAAGACTGTTTATACTTTTTTAGATTAGAATGGGAAATCAAAAATTACATGGTGTTTTGCCAGACGAAAATTGCAAACTCAAAGTGAAAACTTATTGTTTCTACCCGGATTTTAAAATAGTGAGTTTTTTGAAATCAGATTCAAAACGCGCACTCAAACGAAAACCATTTCCATCAAAATAAATGCGTAAGATTTGCAAAAATAACTGTGACAATTTTTTTTTAACGAACCCTCGATATACACAGCATGACTTCTGTAATAACATTAAGATGATTAATGCATCAATTATTAAAAAAAAAACTAGTGTGGAACCCAGATTGCAAAGGTAATATGGAATAATCCAGTCATTACGTATCTCTGAGCTCTTGAGCCCAGGCGCGCGCTGCGTGGAGCAAAACGTAGGCCTATTATGTTTTAAATATCTCGTAAAGTATTTCGAGATCCACTCTGAAATTTTTACACAATCTTCCCAACATGATTGTAAATATTTACAAAGAAAAAATAGTTAAATAACGAAAAAAAAAAATAATTCAAAAATTTTTCCGGTGAGCTCATACAAAAACTCATATGCAACGCAAAAAATCATAACTTAAAAAAAAATTATTTTGAAGAAAAAAAAATACGTGTCGATTATTTTTCGCTAGACGGCGAGAAAAAATTTTCGAAGAAATTAAAAATTAGGTTCTAAATCTGACGTGGAATGACCCATAAATATCTGTATTTTAATTTTCTATAAAGTATATTTGGTTTCTAATAATACTCTCAGGGTTTTCGGATTTAGAAGTCCAAGTATAAAGGCGTCTAGCTGGAAGTTTAAAGAAAGTATTTGACACGAGAAAATCCCTTTCCTGACAGAACTGGAAAAGGCGATCTCCACGTTCATTTGATGTACCAAGATTGTACCTTTCGACAATGTCTTCTCTTTGGGCGTTTCCAAGTTTTGCGTTGAAGTCCCCCATAACAATGGTGATGTCTGTCTTTTTTGTAAAACTAAGGGCAGTTTAAACTTGGTCGTAAAAGGCCTCCACGTCATCATCTGAATATTTACTGGTTGGAGCGTATACTTGAATAATATCGACATTGAAAGGCTTAGAGTTTAGCTGAAGAAATATGACTCGATCCGACACAGGAACAAAAGAGATAACGGATTTTTGATTTTTTTTTCAAAATGACTGCTACGTCGTTATAGTGGTTTTGACCGTCATTGCCCGCGTAGTAGACATGGTAGTCGTCTATCTGGCATTTACCTGAGTTAGGCCATCTCACCTCGCCAACTCCTAAGATCTCTATGTCTAATCGTTTCATTTCTCTGGTGACATTGTGGACTTTCCCAGCCTGAAACATACTTTGTACGTTCCATGTAGCAATCTTCTTCATGACTCGTCCGAAGATTCTTAGCACCCTCTGCTCGCTTAAGACCTGCTGGGGACTGAGGGCCTGGGCTTTTGGTTTTCTAGTCATGATGATGATATTTCCTGGGGACGGTAATGAGGTGGTTTCCCGTTGTCTTCCTCCTTTATTATAATAAACTCGCAATTTCTCCTTTTCTGATTTGAGCATTTTGTTATCTTTCTCTCTTTTTACAGAAGCCGGAATAGTTTTGTAGCGCGCTAAATGATCGAAGCGAACCGGTCGCGCCAGCGAAATTCCGTAGGTTATCTATTTCTTTAAACAGAACAGGAAGAGAGAAAAATATACCGGTAAAGAATTCTACACGTCACAGAATCTGAGCTTCGCGGTACTCAACCTAGAGATTGTTTGTTGTCCGTCATTACGAGGGATTATCAATAAGGAAGAATACAAGGGAGTATATGAAAGAGCACTCAACGAATATTTTGAAATCCAGGATATCTCATGAAATTCCTTGGGTTTTCCCGACAAAAACCAAATTCCCTGGGAATCCCCGAAATTATTATTTTACCACGTTTTCAATAATTAAAAAAGGAAAAACAATTACCCCCTCAACCCCTTTGTCACAATTTGTGACGTTTTAGTTAACTCCCTCCACAAAATGATGACACAAAATTGACCCCCCCCTTTCCTAACGTAACCAGCCTGATAGAGAAATGTGTTTTTTTTACTATGACGTGACAAGAAGTCGACCTCTCCCACGACCCCCTATGTAAATTTTATTGAAAATTAAAACAAAATTTTGCAAAACTGCTCTCAAGATCATAATACTAATGTATCTTCCTTTTTTACGAGATTATTACGCGTGGTAACGCTGCTACTAGCACACTTGATTATTAGTCACGCCTCCCTTCTCCTTCCTCGCAGCACTGTTTTTCCGGGATTCTTTTCTAATGCTTCAACCTGCCTGAATTTTTTAACTTTACCTGCGGCGGAAGGGTGAAATCATTTTTGTTTTGCATGTTGTTATATTTTAATATTCCATGGATTAACAGGACAGTACGACCCCTTAAAATAAGTAGTATATAGTAAGTATATACAGATTAAAAAAAAACTAGGCAAGATTTTTTCTTCTGTTGATTTTTTCTTCTCCAAATTACAAAAAAGTTCTGCCCAAGTACTGCTTAGTCCTTCCTAAGGACTGCCTAAAGACTGCCTAATCCTGTCCAAGTACTGCCTAGTCCTGTCTAAAGACTCCCTAGTGCTGCCTAAAGACTGCCTAGTCCTGCCCAAGTACTGCCTAATCATGCCCAAAGTACTGCCTAGTCCTGCCCAACAGTTGTTCACCCCTCGCTAACATTGAATACTACAAAAAAATAAAATTTTATAATTTTGTTCAAATTACTGTTTTGACATACCCTGCATATAAAATTCAAAATAATAAGGATACGTGCTAATTTTTTTTAAACAAATTTTGTGTGTGCTCAACGGTGAATAATAAAGCTGCAAAACACAGAATCACAGAAGGGTTCAATATAATATTTTTTGTCTTTGGTCAAAAGCAGGTATCGCGTGACCAACATTCAGTTGTGGGCATAGAAGAGAAAAGAAGTAAGCGTTGTCTGGGGTTGAAAGCAGGTGTCACGTGACCAACAGTCAGTTGTAAGCATAGAAGAAAAAAGACGTTAGAGACTTTATTATTAAATTGAAGTAGACGGTGTATTGGTACATTTTGAGAAAATTATTGACAGGCTGCTTACACGGCGATTATCAGATAATGACTAGGATTATGTTATATTTCATACTTTAGACTGTAGGTCGATATAGGTTTTTAAACCGCCCTTTGAAATAAATCAAATGCTCTTCGTTTCCAATTCTAAGGATTTGCTAAACCTAAATGCCCATAAGTTCGAGTGAACTTGTATGTGTCTAATTTTAAAAAATGAAGTTATCATTTTTACCATTTTTATATAAAATATTTAAAAATAATAGATAATAACTTTTAGATTTTTCAACACTAAATTAAGAATTTTTTTTTTTTTAACTGTGATGATTAAATTACGTAACCACAAAACACGGAACAAACCACAACCAATAATTTTTAAATTAGACGGTTTTTACCTTTTACGTTTGGGCTGAGATACTTTTTGTGAGAATTTCGCATGGTACTTACTTTTTAATAATATCAGGAATCGGCCTTAAGTACATATCAGTGCCTTCCCACAAAAATAGGAAGGCTCCTACCAGGTACCCCACAGAAAACAGGTTGGTCCTATTGGTTCCGGCAAGGAACACCACGGCCAATGCGATGTAAAACGTACTGCAAAATATACAGCGCTTGACGATGTCCAAATACGACCTTTGAACAAATAGAAAATAAAAAAAAGACCCTGGAAGTCCCTGTCTGGACGATCCCTTATATTGCACAATATTATCAATTGTTTAGGATAAGTATTAAGTTTTCTTGGGATCAAGATGTCGTACCAAAACAATTTACAATAAGCATTGTGCAATATTATTGTATGTTTGGGATTAGTAAATTGTAGTTTTTTGGGTCCAAAATATCGTACGATAGTATTGTATTTATTTAAGCGATTTATAACGTTTTTAAGGTTGAAAGTCTCCAGTTAAAATGTCCATGACTTTTTAGATTCACCGTATACAAAACAAGTATCTTTTATCAAACTGATCGAAAATGACTACCGGATAAAAGATTGGGATCAAAATAAGATCGTTATTGACAAATTATTTAACTTTTTAATAATGTTTTTTAAACAGGTACAACACAAATATCTTTGTCATAAAATCATTAGTAGGAAAATAAAGCAAGAAAAATGCTAAATGCATTTACTTTTAAAACCAGAGGGTACCACAATTTCGCCACTCTGTAGCAATTTTTTTATAATTTGAGACAACTGATTTTTTGCTGAGTTTTTAACAAAAAGTCCGTCATTAATAACGACACTAAATTAATACGGAAGCTAAGTATTTAAAAAATAATATTTTAAAAGAAAAAACAATTCTTTCAGATAAAGCCATTTTTTTCATTGTCAAAAAGTTTGGTTGACAAACTTTAACTCTAAATCCTAGACGTTTTCCCATATGCAAATGTTTCAAATATCATATGCTCCATCGCCTCCATCACAAAAACAAAAAAAAAATCTTGAAGTAACGCTTATTTGAAGTAACGCCTCTAGTCCACATTCAAACTTCAACAAAAGTTGTAATGAGAAAAAAACGTTATACATGACGAACGACAAAAAAAATCATTCAAACTGATTCTATAAATATAAACAGGACAAAACCTTATTTATTTTGTGGTTCTTACTAAAATGTTGATTAAGAAACAGAATTTACTAAGCTGTATATCGTATTATAATGACGTCCATTATTTAAAAAGTAAAACATACCTTGCATAAGTAATAAAATCAGGCAATGGATTCTCGAAATCTTTCTCTTCAGCCAAATGTATGATGCTTTCGTTACTTCCCCCGGCGTAATGTTTGCCCGAATAGCGCTTTTCAATCCTAAACACTACCCATTGTCTTGACGCCAGAAGGAGCAATATAAAATCGCCGATTAGCTTTTTGGTATTCGGGGGGTTTTTGTCGTTCATTAGGAAGGCCCACTCTTGTAGACGTAACCAAAAGGTGTCCTTGGATCCGCTGTCTAGGTCGATATTCCATGGGTATTCTGTCAAGAACGTTAAAATACTTTGTTAAATGCACTATAAATTTTTTTGTCCTCAAATTCAATGCCATACCTCTTAAGAAAAAAAATTTTAGTGACACAGGAAATGGGTAGTGTTAACAGAAAAAAATTGTTGCAAAATTTTAAAAAGTAAAAAAAATATTAGCAAGGCGAAAGACATCTTAAAAGCTGAAAAAAATAGGAAAAAATTTGGCATCCTAGAAATGAATTAGCAAAAAGTGACCTTATTACAACCTAGTAGGACTTTTTGCCAAGCATTTTTACCCATGCCCGTAATTGTTTTTTTGGTGAGGTACAAAACGTCAAGTTTTGTCAATAAATACCACGTGCGGGATAATTTACAATATTTTCCACCCCCTTAACTGCCTTACTATTTCAGTCAGAAATAAGTATTAATCATAGAAATTGCATAATTTTTTATAAACTTTCAAACACCGTATGAACATCGTAGTTCTCAACTCAATAATAATGTGAAATAACAATTAAGAATAAAAAAATCCCCTAATCAAAGCAGATTAAAATGCCTCAAAACCAGTGATCTACAGGGTGATTCAAAGTCCCCTAGAAAAATTTTAACAGTGGTTACTGAATATGTTTTTTTTTTAATTTCAATATTTTTTCTCAAAATTTACAATCTTTAATTTAAAAGTAATTAAGCAAGCACCAAGCAGTCTACTGACTGACATGTTTTATAGCTTTGGTCCTAACAAGAATGAAATAGGCCTGTAGTAATGAATTGAAAAGCAAAATGTGCGTCCGATGCTACGAATCTTTATTTTTATTTATTTTTCACGGACAACAAATCTACTTTTTTTAAAATAATGTTTTAAGAATTCTTTTTCAGGAGAACAAATTCTACCTGCACTTAAAATCTTTCTAGGGAATTTTGAATCACCCCGTATATTCATCAGTACGCAGATCAATGCTTATAACATTATTACTGACAAAATATAGAGCTACGTAATTTTTGTATAAAAATATTAACAAATAATGTAAAAGTAGGGACTTTTTTTGAAAAAATAGACCAGTTTTAGGAACAAAAATTTGTGACATTTTAGAGGATAATAAATTATCGCTTACCTACACACAACGTCGGCGGCAACGCAATAGCCATAAAATATTGCACGGGAAGCAAAACTGCTATAAATAAGACGTATCCAACCCAAACTTGTGCCAAAGTTCCCCTTTTCAAGGAATAAAGTATTATCAACCATATTGAGTAAAATACAGCGTACATATCCATCCTTAGGCTTATAACTACAATCGTAGCAATAAAAGTTATCTAAAAAAAAGTATATAATGTTGGTGAGGGACTGATGAAATCAGTTTTTGACTTGATTATTATTATTGTGACGACAGTTTCAGTTCATGTAGCTAAAAATAGTTTACATAACAAGCATGTTATGATAGTCATAAAACGCGAAGATGAAGTTTGATACGCGAGCCGCTGGCAAGGGTCTTAATTCATCTGAGCGTGCAGTGACTATAACATGCGAGTTAGTGTACTGTACTTTACCTACGAGCAATGAAAATGTCATCATAAATATCAGAAATTATGAAAGATATCAAACGCGAACACTCTGAAGTCAACAACCTTTATAACCTGAAGTTTCAATGACGTTCTATCTAAAATGTCAAAACAAATAAGGTTACTAAGGGACTTTTCATATATCTTTTTAAAAACAAGTTTTAAAAAAAAAAATGCCTAATAAGTCAATTTAACGGGACTTATTTTTGGATTTATTTACGCTTAATAAATATTTATTGTCTTAAAAATATAGAAACATAATTAACATTTTTGCGTCAATTAGTGCTCTTATAAAATAAAGTTTCATCGCTTTTCACGCCATATTGTGGTTTACCCCTAAGCTTTATTATTAGCCTAGGACGGTAAATGAGCAATTAAAATCGTGTTAAGGTGGTCGTAAAATTAGTATTATTCGTTGGTCGTAGGTAAAAGTAAATACGAACCAGAGAAATGATTTGATTTGATACATACATTATTATGCAAAAGTAACGATACCCCTAAATATCTCTAAAAGCAAAACAGACAGAAAAGTCAAAATTTATATAGTTAGATAGCTTACAAAAAGCACTCTAAAGGATGCTTCAATGTTGACACTAATGACAGGTGCACTCGCGATTTTAGCCTTTTATTTACAGAATTTGGAGTTCTTTTTGCCCTACAAATGTGGAAACTCTTTCACATCTGAATAATTGCTAAAGGAAAAAGTTACAGCAAAAGTTACAGAAAAAGAAAAGAAATTTAAGCATGAACCAGCCTTAACTATTTCAAATTTGAATTTTCTGCTTCTTTTGATTTTGAAGATGTGCAGGGGTATCGTTACTCTTTGGACTTACAGGGTAAGTTAATCTAAAAATTAAAAATATTTATAGGGCAACCTATATTATTTTTAAATAGTACTTTTAACATTTTTATCTCCAATTTTTCTAAATGACGTATTTCTTAATTCTTCTGATAAAATTTATTCAAATGATACCAAACATCACAGGTCTATCTTATTTAGTTTTCAGGATATTCACTTTAAAAAATTAAAGGCCATTTTAAAAGCAACTTTTATAAGGAATACAAATTTATGATGGAGTAACCAACTCAGAAAATGGTAACTTTTTAAGTACTGCGGGTATTACATTATTATTAAATTTTTGTTTTCCTTCGACTATTAAAATACAATAGTATGGAATAAGTCAAATAACATAGTTCAAGTAATTTTCTCTTAAAATTAATGAAAATAATTAATTTAATTAAATGTTTATTCATTTTTTACACTGATGATACTAAACAGTTTTCGAGAAATATTCATTTACATTATAATAATAATAATTCGCAATAAAAAACGACTTGACTAGTTTTAAAATGATTTGATGTCATCTCTTCTAAAGTTTTCGGTAAATGTTTGAAGACCTTTTTGCCAATAACTATAGGTAAATGCTCTCCAAGTTTGCTTTTACGAAAACGAACTCTTAAGGCCACAAAAACGGCATAGATTTGACAACACTCCTTTGCTATTTTTTTGAAAGATTAACAGGCATCACTAATACCATTTTGAGTGAGATCGTGCAGTGGTCAGAACACGTTACGAACACCATATGTGAGAAAAGTATAACTTATTAGGAACGTAACCATTTATTAATGCTTCTTTAAAAGGTTTTGATGCTCGCCTTCATGCTTCGTGGATTGCAATATCTCAAAATTAAAAATAATCGAAAGAAAAATCATTATTCAACATAAAAAAAATAACAAAATTCCGTATTAGTTTTATCACTTGACATGTATCAATTTATTGGCCGAATGTTCCATTAGACAAGTGGCCGGGGCCTATGCGGAAACTGAATTCCAATACTCCAATCGAACTCACTTCAGTTTCCTTCGACCTACTAAATTACGTGACCTTAGCGTTTCAGAATTCCGGCAGAATATTGCTTACAAAGAAAAAACCATAACTTTTTTGTTATCAGATAATAGGATGCATAAAAATCTACAACCTTATCCAAAGGATTTTTCACAATTTGGTGTATTTTTTTCAAAAAATAAATAAAAAAATCGAAAAATTAGTGTTACAGATTTCTGTATTATCGACGAGGCTAAATAAAAAGCCAGGTAAGATTTTTGACTATTGTTAACCGTGTTTATTTTATTTCGAAAATGAGAATGAATGATGAGAGTCCAGCAAAAAACTGTTTGGATACGGTTGTGAGGAATTCAAAAATAAACATTTTTTCTCGTTTTCGAAACAGCAAAGCAGTGTTATAAAATCTATGCCCTTTTTGTGGCCTTAATAAATTTTTTGTCTAGTATTAAATGTATTACGAAAGTACTGGGAGGTAACGCGATTCGGTAGTGCAAAGTACTTCGAATTACAGCTAAGCACTGTAAAGAAGCGCCAAGTACTTCGAAAGTATTGTGAAAGGATTGCAAGGTACTGCGAGTCAAATGTACACATAGTCCCAAAGGTGGTTATCCCCCCGATAAAATATATTTATATGGTTAAAGATATAAATATGGGATGGTATAACGGCCCAAGTGTCGCAAAATGTGTAACAATAATAACTTTGAAAAACAAAGAAAATAATAGGCGATTTCGGCAAGATTACCTTGGTATACCATTTGGCAAACCAATTGGTACCTGTGACGTCACAGCAATGACGCAACATACCACTTTCATTTGTTTGTTTTTTGTGATTATTTTGTTATGTTGCAGTCATTGTACAAATTGGTCACAATCCTTCACGCAATCTTCCACAACCTTTAAATCTATTCTATTCAAGAATATTTGTCAGTTGGTGTACAAATTTTTAAGCACGGGTTGGCCCCTCCAACAAATTTAAACATCAGACAGAAATATTCACCTTTGAGTAACATATGAGCTAACTTAGCGTTTTCGGTAAAAGAAAACGATATTCCATTTAGGAAAAAAGTTACTCGGTATCAGTCGTTTAAATCCATTACAACTGAAAACAACAAAAATTTCAAATCCAACTTATTTGCTTACATTTCTAAAGCAAAACAAAACGAAAATAGAGGGAGATAACACAAATACTTATAAACTTAATATACACGCCCTAGAAGTAGGCCATGAAAATAAAGATATATGGCCGTTTTGCGCTACACAGTGAATCGTTCAATACAATCTAGCGTGACAAAATGCATGTCAAAACTTGTTATTTTTATTATTCTAGACTCATTGAGAAAACTCGGAGAAGCTAAAAATCAGAAATTTCTGTGCTATACCGTCAATCGTAAAAAAGATACAGAGGCCCAAAGTATAAACTAATAATAAATTTACAGTGGGATTTACTAAAAGGGTTTAGCACATTTTAGACAGGTCCTAAGTTTAAGTGAAATTGTTGGTTTTAAGCATTTTATAATTTTATTTTAATTGTTTTTTTTTAGTGAAGAATCATCTTAAGACAATCTTTTGTTGGATTTAAGAAGATAATTTCTATTTAAAAGAAGTTTTTTTAACCCTAGGGGGGATAAATGGTAAACACTCTGTTGAGCAAATTAAAATTGACGTTATATGTTACTCTTATCAAAACTTACCCTTGTTTATTTATTTTCGCGATTAATACTCACTGTCACAAAACCATTTCGATATGTAATCATAAAATAAGAATTAGATTAACTTTATATTTATTTAAAAGGGGTTTTTATCTATCAAAATTATGAAAAAACTTTACAAACATAAATCCATCGCAATAGAAAACCACAAATAAAAATATTTCATCAAAGTAGGTCATGAAAAAAAATGCGGCTAAAAACAGACCTGAATCCAACTGATGCGTTCACAAAGGATTCATGTCGGCTCAACAAACTGTTGGGTGCTGCAGAGTTGAGACCTTTGAGTGCGATCTTTCAGTGGAAAGCTTTGTTTGATGATTAAGCTTCTGTTCGTAAATAAATAAATAGGTACAATTGTTTTGGATTTTTTTCATTGGAGACAGTTTTCGTGCATAATCAGTGACCTTCGCTTATGTTTGATTTGCCTCGTAGTGCCCTCATAAATATATTCTTTGTGGTGAAAACGGGTTCAACATATGGAGTTTTTCTGGACAAAATTGGAGGTGTTTTATTGATTAATAAACAACTTGGGATATTAAATAAGGTAAATTAATTCTTGTAAAAACGGTTGCTTAGGGAAATTATAAAGGAACTTATTAACAATTGCCACAAAACAATCCTTTCTGGGGGCTATAAATTTAAACCACCCCCCCCCCCCAGAGGTGATCTAAAAAATCATCAACTTTATAACCTCAAACACAGATGATGAAGCTATTATGTGCCAAATTTTTGGCGTATTCACCATTTGCTATTTTGAAACCTGTCAAAAAAAAATTAGTTTTAGGGCATTTTCTTCTAAAATATGGAATATTTTGAGAAAAAAAGCAGTTTTTCTGTGGTATTTTGCAATAACAATACAAAATAATCAATAACTTTGTATCTTTTCTGTATGGGTAAGTGTTTTTTGAAAATGGGTTTTAAAATTTAGTACCCCCACGAGTGTAAGTATTTAGACCTGTGGGGGGTACTATCTTAGATCTTAGTAAATCCCACTGTTAATGTTTAGTTTTTATTTTAATGCATTTTTTGCGTGATTCGAAGTGGCAATTTTGAAAGTTATAGTGAAAATTTTAAAAAGTGTGACATGGATTTGTTAACTGAAGGTATATTCTTTATTTAGAGTGTTCCATTTTTTTTATTTACTTTTGAGCTAAGAATTGTATAAAATTCTAGAAGTTGTCAAAATATCACATAAAAAAATATATTTTTAAACTTTGTTGGATTATCTATTATGTATGCCGCAAAATGCCGATATTGAAGCTATCCTCAAATTAATCAGTATAGTTGCGTTTTGCGTTTTCTTGCGTTACTCATAAAATGATTTTTTTTTAGATACAATGCTGACAGTCTCGCGGCGCGATTTTTTCGAACTTTGGCGAAAATTTTCCAAACAATGCCAAAACCGCCAACTTCTGGACCATTTTAAGGGTACTTTAGGGCTCTCAATAAGTAGTGAGCAAGAAGAGATTATTTTAAAGGAGATTTTAGAAACATCGAAACGGTTCGACAGAAAATGGGAGCGTAGTTTCCGCAAGAGGTCCCTGTTCTTAGCACAAAATAAAAGTTGGCTCAATGGAAATTTTTCTCAATTGCCTTTATCTGGAATGCCCCAGGGCAAGGTTTTTTCAACAGTTCATAAAATTCTCAATCATGGGACTGAAATTATCAAACATCATATTCTGTCAATAAGTAGGACAACTTTCGGAGGAGGCCCAAGAAGCTAGACAGACGCAAGTTTCGTGAACATCATACGAGAAAAAATTCAAGATATAACACGAATAGAGACTTGCTGAATATGCTTTTACTAACATGGGACCCATCCATAAATGTGCTCAGAGAGCAACCACTAAAACAGAAAGATGCTCTTCCCAAAGGAGTTCTTTGATTACTGTCTCGTAAAAGTATTTCACCTCGTGTAGTTCAAACGAAGTTGATTTAGACATATATAACGTTAGTGATTTTTCCAGTGATGAAGACTCGGATTGAACAAGATAATTTCATAAGGAGGAAAAGTTACAGTTATGACAGAATAATTGATGTTACAAACCAAACAACTGAACATCATAGCATGCGGAACATCGAAAGTTATTTTTTTTGGAAACCAATCAAAAGTCTAGTTTCAAAAAACTTTCGATGTACTAAATGACAATTTTAGGTCCACTTGGCCATGATTAGCGTCACTGTTATTGCCTAATTAGGTTTGTCATATTGTTTATTTTGTATGTTTGAATTATTAATTATATTAATTAAATATGATTTGGTTATAAAATGGATTTTATTTTCGATGATGAAAAATTGTTTATTTCCTACTAAACATAAAAACATTTTCAGAATCTTTCCATATATTTTTCGCCTGACATACAGGTTAGCGCAAAATATACTAGAGCACCCTGTACACACTGCATATTTTCTAAGCGGCAAAATATCATTACAAAATAAATTTTCAAGCCAGAATTAGGCAGAAAATATGTAAAAATAATTTTGTCCCGCTAGCCTGTATTGAACGATTCACTGTGCGCTAGTGCGTTGGATTGATGTTATTCCTGACGCCATTTTTGTTTGTTTTGTTTTTTGATTCTGAAAGTGGGTGGTTTTTCGTTTTTTAATTTTACTCACAGTACACACACTATAGTGTACTGTGATTTTACTTTATATTCTATGTTTATAGCAGGCATTTATACAAAATGAAGTTACTTATACAGAGAAAAACCAATAGCTGTAAAAATTTTTGTATTATCCAGAGAAACATCTGCCTTGGCACTTTCACTATTAATTTTTCGATCATTAAAATGCGACTAAAAAATAAGATTACATTTTCATTTTGGGCGGCACATAATTTTTCATAGCCTCCTGGATTTAGATGATTCATCTTACTTACAAAACTTTTCATGGGGATGCATTGCAATGCCGTGTATATTAAGTTTATAAGTATATGAGATAACACTACCACAGAACCGTGCTACAATCCACGGTATGCAATTTGACATACCAAAAAGGATACCAAAGCTTGCCGAAATCGCCTAAGATAAAAATCAGGGTTGGCCATGAGCAGAGGATTTTTTGGCTCTGAGTTTTTTCCAGGCCGACTTGATTGGGAGAATTATTATCGCTACGGATTTTGTTTTATTATCTCATAGTTATGTCTTTAACGAAGCATCTGTTGGCTCAGTAGATCAGACAGTTAGTAGGTCTTTTTTTATATCAGATAACATCAATTAGTGTCGTACGAATAAGATAAGAGACCTTTTTAATTTTGTAACTTTTCAAAATATTTTCTGATAAGTAAATATTTTAGAATATTAGAAACTAAAAAATAGTCAAGTTTGCTTGCTTATTTTGTCCTCAAAATAAAATTAAACAATTTTTACTTTAAATAGTGTCCATAATGTTTTGTCGTACCTCTATTCCAAACCTAAAGAAGCTATAATTCGCCAAATACTTCAACATGTTGCCCAAGCTTTTATCTGCATCGGCCCTTGTGATCCTCGGGAACATGAAAAACGCTCTGGTTGTCGGCTTGTTTCTCGCTCGGCGATGATAATATTGTCGAATCACGACTACAGAATAAAGAGTGATCACTAGAATGTAGATTATATTCCATTTAACCAAACTGGGAACAGTTCGATCGACTTCGTCGGCTTTGTCGAAACCTAACCAATGCATATTGTTGGCGATTTTTTCGCTGGTGTTTGCAGTTGTGTTGGCGGCTTGCTAAAAAAGACTTACGATAAGCAGTGGGGGTCGGAGTTTGGCCTGTAAATATTATATTATATAACAAGGGATAATGGGACTTGATGGTACGCGGACAGAAGATGACCTAGAAGAGGCGTGACCCGCGATTTCGTGCAGCGGGAACACTCCCAAGATGCGTCTGATGAGACTCCGGGCTGCTGGAGAGAAAGTCTATCGTCAAAAACAAGGATAGAGAGGTGGTGGCAATTGAGGTGTATGATTTAATACACATTATAAATAGTATAAAACTGTAGTTTACATCCATACGAATTAAGTAAAAATATTATGATGCTCAAGTGGTGCAAACTTGCAAAAAATAATTGCTATATGAACTCATTTCATCTCTTTTCTGATTATTGCTATTATTTTAACGGTCACACCAAGATAGCAAAAAAAAAATTGGACCCCTCAGGGCGGGGGCGTTTTTTACAGGGAGGCTTCAAAACTTGCAAAAAATAATTGCTATATGAAGTCATTTCGTCCCTTTTCTGATTTGCGCTATTATGTTAAGGGCCACAACAAGATAACAAGAAGAAATATTACGCATCTCTGGGTGGGCGCTTTTTTTACAGGGAGGCCTCAAAAGTTGCAAAAAATAATTGGTACATTTCATCTCTTTTCTGATTAGTGCTATTATGTTAAGAGTCAGACCAAGATAACAAAAAAAAATTGGACACCTCTGGGTGGAAGCGTTTTTTACAGAGGCCCCAAAACTATTATTTTATATAAGTTTTGACGCCTCCCTGTAAAAAACGCCCTCACCCACACGTGTGTAATAATTTTTTTGTTATCTTGGTGTGGCCCTTAAAATAATAGCACAAATCAGAAAAGGGACGAAATGACTTCATAGAGCTATTATGTTTTGCAAGTTTTGGGACCTCCCTGTAAAAAAAGCCCCTACCTCGAGGCGTGTCATATTTTTTTTTTTTTGTTATTTCGATGAGGATGAGGTAAGTAGATTGTTTTAATATATATTGCAGATGGGATGAAATGAGTTCATATAGCTATTATTATTTATAAGTTTCGGGGCCTCTCTGTAGAAAAAGCCCCTATCTAGACGTCTGAAAATATTTTTTTTGTTATCTTTGGTGTGTCTTTATCAAAACTATATAAACGTCAAATGGGATGAAGTGACTAATTTTTTACTGCCACCATAGATAGATACAAGTCTAACATGTAGCAGGATTTAAAGATCACTGCCCTCAAAACACAGGTGTTAGGCAAAATTAAGCCTTCTTAGAGAAAGAAAACTTGTCGCTCGCATATTTTCTAAAAATTTAAGGTTTGTTATTTTTTTTACCTTTTATTTCTACTTTTATTTTTTATCCTGAAAAAAAAATAAAGCGTGCACACCACTGATAAACAAACACAAATATTCTTAGGAATTTATGCTGTTGTTTTTTATATATTTTTTAAGAAATTTCCTTAACTTAGTGGCGAAAAATCCAAAAAAATTATTTCGGCATTATGAATCCGCCACAAACATATGGATTTTATGTGCAGATTTTTGTTTAGCATTTTTTATCTTGTTTTTAACTTTGTTCCGATAGGTGACGCGCACATAGCATCCCGTTTTCTACGTTTTACGACAGGTACAGTCATATGACCCCTGATGATTCCTAATAAGAATGAAAAATGCCTATAGACTTCTGGACTTTCTGTTAGATCTTGGACGCCTGGTCCTAATTAACTGAAAAGCAAAATGTTAGTCCTAGCCACTAAAGCATTCTTTAAAATTGTTTGTTTATTATAATGTTTACTTCAAAATGTTTAAAGATTAAACGAATGCCACATTTATACTTACACAGGTAACGTTCCAAATTTTAGGATCAATATACTTGATTTGATACAACATTCTGGCCAACAAAAATATCGACACCATAATGGAACTGGAATAAATAGTAAACATCTGCACAGGCCTTCCCAACGTTAGCGATGCTGGTATTAGCAAAACGAGTATGAAGTAAATGGCACTTTTGTCGTAGACGCAGAGTAGCATTGCGAAAAAAAGGACCGCTTTTGGCATGTGGATTTCCAGAAAGAGGTAGCACAGGTTTAACGCTTTGTGTAGCCATTTTAGCCATTTTTCTAACACGGCTTTGAAGGTTATATCTAATAAAATCGATAAAAAACATGTGTCACACAGGTTTACTTAAGTATTATTAGTTACTAATTTACAGGCTGGCCACTGGTAGATATATTTTAAAAATTGAATTCCTAAAGTAGGTACCTATAACTGTGTGAAATAATAAATCTACCTTACTTTTTAATTTGTTCATTTATCATTAATTTAAAATTAAAAAGTTTATATAACAAAATACACAACTATATAAAAATAAATCTATTATGAAAATTTAAACGGTAAGAGGGTTTTTCCAGTTTCATTTGTTTTTCTGAAGCTGCGTGAGATTTAACTTGCCCAATACCGTTCCATCAATTTTGAATATTTTCTTAGAAAGTTTGCAGAAAGCAGAAAAACACTACAGGGGGAATATCAAAAGTTTGTTTACACTAAACTTAAGATATTTCGTTTTTTGTGCAAATTTTATGAATTTTATGACAATTTCGAAATTTTATGACATTTTGGGCATATTTTATGACAATTTTGAAATTTTATGAATTCATAAAATTGTATGACTAGTGGCCACCCTGAATTTAACTGTGGAAAAATATTTAAGTTAAGTTAAATTTGCAGTGCACAGAGCCATCTTTCGTTTATTTAAAAAATATATTTTCTTGCGGCGCTGTGTCATTATTTGATTATTACAATTTTAGTATAATTTTAAGCAATTCTAGGCAACAACATTCAAAACGTGTGAAAATTGGTATCTTTACTATAATTTATAGCGCATTAATAGCAGTATATCAAAAATTGGTAGCGTACTCGACCCACTTTTTTAAAATGTTTCACAAAAACATTGGTAAAAAAAAATGGTATTTTCAAAATTTTCGCCTTCTGTGCAGTTGAGGCATGATGATAAAAAAAACAAATCTCTAAAAAAATCCTTGTAAAGTAATGGAATAAAAATGTTTAACACAATAACACCAGGACGTGTATTATTGAACAGGGAGCGGCATAGATCTATGGCGAATGATCACATGGGAATCATGGGATGAAAACGTTAATTCTTGAGCTCATGAAAATTATACCTTCCCGATCGTATGGTCCGAAACCGAGGAACAGCGTTGAATCTATTGACGCTTACGTAATAAAGAGGTTTTTTTTTTAAATGCATTGCTTCCTAAACTGCTTTTCGATCATGAGAGGTAATAGATCCCATGCGATAGATTCCATCGCACGAGAGAAAGACCGAATCGTATGACTTTCAAGAATACACGTCCAGATATCTAAAAATTCACCATTGCAAAATTTAAAAATAAATTGAAAACCATAACAACATTTATATATGAAATTAACTCTGTGTTTTGCACTTCCATTGTCTATATTTTATTTATACACGACGTTTCGATCAGGTGCAAACATTTATATAAATTCATATTGTAAATAATTATTTATTATTGTAATTAATTATCTATTATTGGAATTAATTATTTATTATATAAGAAATAAATAAACTTTTTTTTTAACTTAGATAAAAAATCTTTTCAGGTTACTCCTTGTTTTACTCTTATTAAAAATTACTTTTTTATTTTTTCTTTTTTCCTATATTAATTTTTACATTATTTATATTTAATTACTAGTTTATTTTTTTAGATTTCCCTGTAATAAACTATTATAGTTGTTTGGGAATAAATAAAAAATAATTATTTTTTTAAATTTTATACTTGCATAAGTTATCCCCGTCTCAACTATTCCACGTCTCAACTATACCTTTTTCATAGCTTATTTTATACCTTTTAGCACCTGCTTTATTCTAATTTAATTGGGATTTTTGTAGCATTTTTTAGTTTTTATTTTTCAATATTTCGTCTAAACCATGCATAAGCTTTGGACCAAGAAAAGCCCCAATCAAATTGCATTTGGTTAAATTTTGCTAACTTTTTCAAATTGAAATCACTGGGAATACCCTGGAAATCTCCTGGGAATCATTTGGTAATCACTGGAAATCGTTAAAACATGAAAAGAGTAAAAAAAATAACGAATCTAAAAAAGCGAAAATCGGAGAAAGTTAATAAAACCACTCTCTTTTCTCTTGACATCCTGGTAAACAAATGAGAAAAAATGACCCTATTAGTAACTAGTGCTTTTTGCCAAACATTTTTAAACCATTAATTATTTTTTTTTAGAGTAATTCACCATATTTTCCACCTCCCTTAACTATTGCAGCTAGAAATGAGTATTAAACACAAGAGTTGCATATTTTTTACATGATGTTCACCATAGTCAATCATCAAAAACATATATTTTGCCCTACAGAGTAACACAAAATAAAGAAGAAACAGATTGGGTTTAACCAGTTTCCTCCAATTTAGATTTAACTTCCCTATATATCAGATTTAGTCTACCATTAAGCAAATTATTTCTAATGACAAAGATGGCAGCTAACCTTCAAAATCGCTCAATTCTGGTCGATAAGAAGAAGACGTTGTATAGTCGTCTTTCTCGCTCCTTTCAATGACTGAGCCACCTTGCATCGAACTTTCATTCAAACAGTCATCATTGATAACCTCCTCTTCGATATTGTTCTTTTTTGGGTCTGACAGTTCCATGAAATCTTTGTGGAAATAGTGCAATTGTACCACAGTTATAATTACAAAGAACGTTGGCGTTACCAGACGTACGAAAAGTTGTTTCGTTTCGAATTTTTCTAGGCCTATGTCCAGCTGCCTAAAAGATTAATAGCTTTATTTACATAGTACCTATTAGGTCAGTTTTGTTAACCAAATTAAACTTTTAAAGTGTCAAATTACTTATAAAAAATTAAAATATAACATGTATGTTGATGCCGGAACCAAAATTGTATGACAAATATTTCGTAATTTGAGACATGTAAAGTTTTACAAAAATAAATATTTTCTTTTTGCACTAGAATGTTTGTCAACTTTTGATTATTATTTGTTTTTTTTTAAATTCAGTTGTAATATAAAAAGTTCAATAAAAATTATCAGTAATTTTTAAGAAATTTGCTCGAATGCATTTTCAGGGTTGCCACAAGATTCCCTGGATAAAATTCCCGACTTTTTCCCGAATTATTTTTAAAAAATCTTGATGTCATTGCGCTGCGCAGTTTAAGCAGAAAATACTAGTTCGGTGTGGCATCTGGTCTCAATTCTAGATATTTTTGCTAAAATCCTGTCATAAGTATGCTTAAAAATAAACTAAAATTGTAACACAAAAATTTTTGCAGCACCTACCATAAGATGTCTTACAAGTTTTTCGTAATTGCTTTTAAAAATTTAAGAGACGCCGAGTTGAGGTGGGATCTAGTCTCAGTTCCATATGTGTTGGTAAAATGTCATAAATGCTCGTAGGCAAAAATGTTGAAAGTTATACTAAAAAAGCCATTTTTTACACGTTTTGAATGTTGTTGATAAAAACTGTTAACTAAAATTGTACAATTAATGACATTATAGCGAGCGTCAAAAGCAAATTTTGTTGGAAATTATCTGATATTGCGATCGAAACAAATACCGCAGAGTAAAATTTTACAAAAAGTAGTGTGTAATTAATATTGTATATTTAAAATTAAAAAACCCGTAAAATATTTTATAAAAATATATTTTCTATAATTCATAAATGCAGGAGAAAATTTCATAATTTTTTTTTTTTTGATACTGGGACTTTTCATCCATAGTTGAATCAATGCCCAATGCAGCAAAGAATTTTTGCAGAGTTAAAAACAAACATAAAAAATCCATCCTATCCGGGATTCGAACCCGGGGCTTTTCATGCTCAAGCAAATACGCTAACCATTGCGCTACGGAGGCCGGCAAAAAAGTTATATGTAAATTTTATATAGGTACAAGGAAATCTCAACCAGGTCAAAAATATCTGAAAAATTCAAGGATTCTTAGCGAATTTCCCAACTTTTTCCCGGATATTTCCGACCCCACTGAATTTCCGACTTTTTCTCGGATCTCCCGGTTTTCAAGGATTGTGGCAACCCTGGTTTTGTTAAAAAAGAGCACGAGTGCCTTGCGTTATAAAATTGAATTGAAAAAAATCACATAAAAGATAAAAGATAAAAAAAATAAAAGATATGCCTTCTTATATATATAATAATAATAATAATCGCACTAGTGCCTGATGAACAATTAAAACTTGTCATTTTATTGTGAAAATGAAATTCTCAAAAAAGTAACATTGTCATGTTAAAAATATTTTCGGATTTTATATAAACCGATAAAATATTTACTAAAATAAGTTAATTTTGCAATTTAAACTAAATTATATTTTAATTAAAATCTTATTATTCTCGAACAAAAATATCAAGATAAGATAAACATCACCAAAAAAGAATAACTGTGTGTGAAATTAAATTAAAAAACAGTAAATCAATAAATCCATCGAACAAATTTGTACTAAATATTGCACAGTGAGAGTTTTAAACATCATGCCAGAATGTTTCACCTAATTTTTTCATAATTTTTGTGTTTCTAAAAGTTTAAAAAAAAAGGTTAATTAAAAAGATACCTTAACTAAATAAACTGTGAGAATTTTGAAATGCATAAATAACTTGTTTTTAAAATTAGCTTGAATTTCAAACATTAAGAACTTTTAAAAATACTTTTAATGCGATGTATCAACAAGACCTTATCAGAGAGAATATTTCATAAATTTAATATTTTGTTTTAAGTTTGAGATATCTCATGTACTTTAAAAAAATTGTTGGTATTTCGCCATACATGCCACATCACTACATTTTACAGAATTTATAAACTAAACGCACTTTGTGTTCAGATTGCTTTTGCTGAAAGCTTATTGGGGTTATGCTTCAATTTTTTTTAATTTTTGAGAACGAAACAAATATTCAGCCAAAGAGGTGCAAACATTGAAACAAAACATAAAAGTCAAATTGAAAATAAGGACTTTTTATTCTGTGTGATTACTATTTACACGAATTCAATAAAAAACAAAACTCAAGTGTCGTGTTTCTTATAGATCTATAGTAGTAGTAGTAGAACAAAAGTGGTTAATAAAACAAACTTTACATATACACCGAAGTACCATAAGGATTCCTTTTTCGGTCAAATTCTCTTTTTTATTAATAATAAAACCAATTCTGTAGTTATATACTTACTGTTCTTTTGCAACATGCAGATATTGTGTCCAATAGTCCGAAAAGTTGTTAAACTGATATGTATAAGTCATCACTAACACCATCATAGAAAACACGATCACAACTAGCCAAAACACAAACATCATTTTTCTCCACACAGTAAACGACAGCTAAAAATAAAAGTTTTAAAATACTGACCATATACAGTAAAAATCTTTTGCTGCTTCAGAAAAAGAGCCTAACCTCCAAGAAATTGAAATAAGATATTTTTTTAAAAACGAATTTAAAAAACTTGACATTTGTAAAGATACTGCTTAAAAAGAACACCACACACACGTGTTTCGTAAATTTTACCTCCTACAATAAATCTAAAATAGTCAAAAAAAAGTCCTTCGTTTTCATAGATATGGATTTTTTTTTGTCAAAAACAATTACTTTTGCCACCATGTATTTCAAATCAAATCAACCAGGGCTCAGAGGTTTGGCAGACTATCTCCCCGATTTCGATAATTTTTGGTACATTTATTCTACCCATAAAGGGAATAAAAAATCCGAAATTTAATTTTTTTGATCATTACTTTTTTTAAATTAATTTTTGAAAATAAAAACAAACTACCATTTTGCTTAAACTAGGACAGTGGTTTACAGCGCGTTTTAAAGGTAATACCTTTCAAATGATGTATCACAGGATGTACTTTTCATTTTAAAAAAAATATATTTATTTTGGACAAACATCATTTTTTATTTAAAAAAAAAATATATTTTGTTTCTGGATATTTCGCCCAACTATTTACAAAATTTCAAGATAAAGACTTGATGGGTTCATCAAAAAAAAACTATTTTAAAAACCATAAAGAGGATAAAACATCCCAAATTTGAAATTTTTTTAACCATTACTTTTTTTTAAAATTAATTCTTGAATATCACAAAAACTACCAATTTTGCTCAGAAAGAAACTATAACTATAACTATTTAAACTTGGACGGTGGTTTATAGCTCGTTTTAAAGGTATTTTAAATACCTTTCGAATAATTTATCACAAGATATACTTTTTGTTTAAATTTTTTTTTTTAATTTCTGAAAAACATCATTTTTTATTCTTTTTTTATTGAGTTAAAAATATATTTTGTTTCTGGATATTTCGCCCAACTATTTACAAAATTTCAAGATAAAGACTTGATGGGTTCATAAAAAAAAACTATTTTAAAAATTTTTAAAACAGTTAAAAAAAAATTAGGTTATGTGATACTTTATCAAAATGGGCTTTAAAATACCTATAAAACAACGTATTACTCGCTTTTGTACGGTATACAGTTCCCAAGATTTTACTTTTTGTTTTTTGTGTACCTCCACATTTGGTTAAAATTGACAGTCTTACAGGCATTCATCAAAAATATGAATATCTTGAGAACTATACATACTACAAAAGCAAGTGATAGCTTGTTTTAAAGACCATTTTAATGAACCATGACCTAATTTTTTTTAAATCAAAATTTTGAAAATAATTTTTTTTGATAAACCCATCAAGTCTCCATCTTGAAATTTTGTAAATAGTTTGACGAAATACCCAGAAACAAAATATATTTTTAACTCAATAAAAAAAGAATAAAAAATGATGTTTTTCAAAAATTAAAAAAAAAGTTTTTTTTAATTTAAATTTCTTTTTTAAACAAAAAGTGTATCTTGTGATAAATTATTCGAAAGGTATTTAAAATACCTTTAAAACGAGCTATAAACCACCGTCCAAGTTTAAATAGTTATCAAGATATTTCAATTTCTTTCTGAGCAAAATTGGTAGTTTGTGTGATATTCAGAATTAATTTTAAAAAAAAACTAATTGTTAAAAAAATTTCAAATTTGGGATTTTTTATCCTCTTTATGGTTAGAATTAATGTACCAAAAATTATCAAACCTCCTTTTTGGTTGATTTTATACGTTACTTGCAACCCGATTGGCCCAATTTACTCAATTAAATTTAGATTACATTAGATTTAAAAGTAGATTTAGGCGTAAATGTATACCAACCTGGAATGAAATAATAAATATCAAAAACAAAGCCATATAAACAATTCGGAATCCGGTCATCCTTTGACCAGTTATGGCTACCAGAAACAATGTTATGGCTACCACCCATATCCAAAATTTGGTTGCGAACTTCTTTAACCAAATTCCAATGACGTCCAAGATCTTTTTCTTTTTCTCAGGTTGAGTCACTCCTACAAAAATTAAACTATAATATTTTTAGCAGACGATATACTAAAACTTTTTATAATTACTTTTATAATGATAAACAATTATCCTTATAAGGAACATTCTATTACATCTTTTTAATTGCTACTGGGTACCTATTAAATCTACAATAGATTTCCCATGCTTTTCAAATAATAACTTAAATCAAAAAATGATAAACGAACAAACCTTGCTATTGATTTGCTTGTAACAGAGAAAGTTTGTGTGTGTAAAAAACATAATAAAATGCCGCCAAAAATTGAATAAAGATTTTGAGTAATGATAATTTCTTTACCTTAGACTGTGTTTTATGAAGGTGCTAGGATCTACATGGTTCTCTTTGTGAAATTTGACAGTTTTAAATAAAAAACACTACTTAACCAATTGGGATTGAATTTTAAGGTTATCGGCCTGGACAAAATACAAGATTTCTTATTCGAGGTAGGCCCATAGACTATTTTAAAAGTCTAGGGTAGGCCTAAATAAATTTTAGAAAAACTTATTGACTTGTTGTAATTGGCTTGCAATGATTTTTTTATGGTGTATTCAGGCAAATTGAGTTTAATATTTTTCAGTTTGCAAGTAACATTATAATGGTGTATAGGGTGACCTAAAAATTAGTACTTCTAATATTTTATTAATTTATCATCCTAATTATTAATATCGTTTGTCTGGGATGGTATGAGAAATGTTGGGCTCGACTTGCGTAATAACATAGGAAATAAATTTTATAAAGGCATTAAATTTAAAAAAATATCCCTTTAGTTTTGTGTTTGTAGTTTAGCGTTAGGTACCTAGTGCAATAAAGTGTTTTTCTTTTTTTTTAACTAATGTAGGACTTTGTAAATTATAAGCGTCTAATATCTGTAATTTATTATATAATTGTAATCTGTTATTGGGCGCAATTCTGTTGATTACTTAATAAATAAAATAAATAAAATAAAACAGATTTTTATTTTCATTTTCTTTTCGTGAACTTTTTTGAAAAACAGGGCTTCTATGTATGTTGTATGTTTTTATGTATCGGAAACTGGTGGTGACCACTCTTACGAATGGTAAACCATGCACTTTGGGTTGGCCCAGTGTGACCATCAAATTACTGAGATGGCTATAAAACACATACGATCCAGGAAAATAACAATTTCTGCCGATTAAAAAACTTGATTTAGGCTTGACAACTGTCTTCAACTCATTCCAGTTGCAGCTTTAGTCGAAACCACAGGGTATCCCTTTAGTCTAAGCCCAAACCTATAACTTGTTATTTATTACCAAAGAAAAGTTAAATACAACATGCGCATGTTTGCAATATGGCCAGGGGTCGTTGTTCGGTTGTTTCGTGAAAAACAGCAGCATCATGCAAACGCGTTGTTCCCTATTAGGAGCAGAGATTCTGGTTTTTTTCTGTAAGTGACTTTAGCTCAATAAACGTCGAAGTGACGTTCAAAACGGGTCGTGTGGAGTTGGAGTCAAATAAACATCAGAATTAGCTGAACTTTAAATTGTTGGTGGTAAAAATAGCGCTTTAATTTTACGTACTCTCAGATCGATCTAGAGTACAGTACTGACGTCAGGAATCTACCCGCGGGTGCTCTAAATCCCAACCGGAGTGCACATGCAGAGTAGGGAAATTTTGGAACACTTTTAATTGCGCCAAAATTCTCTAAAATTAACCAGAAAAATAACCACAACCAAAACACGAAATGGATTCGTAGCTTACGGCAGTGGTAGTGGTTAATTACCACAACGGAATGACGTTTAGCAGCTATTGCGCAGACGCAGTAATTACCACAACCACTACGAAGTGTCAAATAAGCGTTGCAAAATATCCCTAGTGATTATCAAACACGCCATTTGCTCCAAAAATGACTTTGTAACCTCACTTTTTTATTTATTTTAGTTTCAATATTTTTGAAATTGGATAGCCGTTTTAAAAAGACGCGAGACCACAAACAGAAAACACAACAGAATGATAATTAAAAAAGTAAAAGTAGTCTAGTCGTTTGTACATAGCCTTCAAAATTAAAATTTTTTTGCTTACTTGCTCCTCAGTATAATCGGAGACCACTTCAGGCACATAATGCATATTTTGGCCCGCTTTTGAGGACTACCCCTATCGAGTACAAGTTGGACAAACATTTCTTCCTCATCGGAGGAAGTAAAATAGTTGAGGAACAATTCTTCAATTTCAATAAACTTTTTTTTTATCCATTTTTTCCTGTTTTGACTCACAAAAAATTTACAAACAGCAAAAAAAATAAGATAAAAATGTTGTCAAAAAAGTAGGGTTATTACATTGTCTTGAGTGTTAGGAGTAGAGGTACATAATCGAACATCCAAATCCTTTTCGGAAAGAAATTTTAGCTCTTTCGGCAAAAAAATTAAAAAAGTGCTTCAAGCCGTGTCTTATTCTGATGTTTATTTGACTCCAAAAAGTATGAATATCACATGACCCGTTTTGAATGTCACTTCGAAATTTCCTGAGCTAAGGTCACTGACAGAAAGAAAGACTCTCTACTATTAAAGGTTCGTTAAGATTGGTGCGTTTTTGAACTACAGGCGCGATACCAAAAGAGACTATCGGGAAATTTGTTTTTTTTGAATATACAACATGATGGATTTTGAGTTGACAGTGCTTATGACGAAAGAGTACTAAGGCTATGTTTATTCTTGCACGCGAAAATCTGTGAGGAATTTTTATTTTAGCATTTCAGTTTTATTTTGAATTTTAATGTTGCAAGAGCTACCCAAAATAATTTAGGATACACACACACACAAGAAGAAAAAAATTGCAAAGAAATAAAGTAAATCTGGAGTAAGTTACGACAAATAAGAATTAAATTTCTTGAGACACCCAGTAAAACCTTATAACCAAGTTTTATACTAAATTTAAAATAATTTCTGGGAATATTGTTAATTAAAATTAAATAATGTTAGAATATTGCAAGTAGGTACATACCTAGACCATTTTATTTTATACTTTGCTGAATCGAAAAAATAATGAACTCAAGTAAACTTATGGATTTAAACTAATTAAAGGCGATAATTTTTTTAGAATGAAATTTAAGTAAATTATTTTTTTTAACATTAGTTGCTAACTTTGTGTTTTATGTATGTATGTGATAAGAAAAAGTAAAATAAAACGAATATTTTCTGCCACCTAAAAATACAAATCAAAATAGTTTAATTCGGGTGGTACGAAGTCCGCGGAAAATAAATAAAAATAAAATTCAATTAAAGATTTCACACAAACTTTCACTGACCCCTTTAGAGATAATAAAGGGGTAATTACAAATTTTATAACTCTTTTCTTGAGTACTTTCCGCTCAACCAAACTGTAATGTCAAGTTTCCAATTATTTTGTAGGCCATTATAACCGATTTAGTAAAGATTTACTCCAAAACCTTTCTCGCTCAAGAAAATACATAATAAACCACTTCTCGTATACACACGAGTCCTTAAATGCATTATGCATTTATTTACAGGTTTTCATTTAAAATATTTCTGATAAATTGTGGGTTGGATTGGGTCGTATTCCACTTTTCCTGGGTGTATCTTGACTTTTTCGAGGTGTATTCAGACTTTTCCAGGGCGAATCTGGACTTTTCCAGGCTGTATTAAGGCTTTTCTAGAGTGAAGCCAGACTTTTCCAGGGTGTATCCAGACTTTTATACGGTATATCCAGACTTTTTTTTATATTGTATCCAGACGTTTCCAGGAGGTATCCAGACTTTTCCTAGGTGTATCCAGACTTTTTAAATGGGATTATCAAAAATTTTAGCGCCAATAAAAAAAATGGCTGAAATTTGGTAGGAAAAAAGGGTGTAACTTTTTATTTCATATTTCGCTCAATTACTTAAATTATATGGCACCTTAGATTAAATCTAAGTATAGCACACAAAATTGAATTTTTCAAGTTTTTTTGCATTTTATATGTGCAATATATTGGCGCCATTAAACTAAGATTTTTATAAGCTTTCCAACCAGGTATCACATGGTAAGAAAAAAAATCTTTTTTTTTAGTCATAAAGTTTTTTGAAGGTAGCTTCAAAGTGTTTAATGGGGAAAAGCTCATAAACAATAGGGGTCTGCGCGCCAACAAAGGTAAAATAGGTGCAGGAGTGTTTGAGTTACAGAAGCACCATATTCGTGGAGATTTATCAAAATCTCAAAGTGCAATTTTTAGATGATTACATTACTTCCCTTAAAGAGGAAAGTAAAAAGAAGAAGTTGATAAAATTAAAACAAACTTGTAAGTTTACATTGCTACACTGAATAATTCCGATTATTTTTATCTTTTTTTTTTCGTAAATTGGTTTAAGAGAGAAAGAAACACTTACTACGTTTATACGCACTTAAAAGAGCTTTTATATAAGGACGGTTTTAAATAAAATTGCTTTCTCGGAGGGTTTATACGTCCTTCATTAAATGTCATCAAATAAGTCATTTTAAAGAAAAAAAATAAAACAACTTAGTTAACAACAGATTTTTTGGAAAACCCGGGTTGACTATTTCTTTGGGTTGGAAGAAATGCGCTAAAGCGTTTTTAAAGTGTTTATAACCACCCTAAAATGGGTTTCTAAGTGATAAACCGCTCTCTCAAACCGTCCTTCTATATATGTTCATTAAGCAAACAAAATCTAGAAGCACAACTACAAAGAAAAGAAGAACATACCATACATTGAAAAGTATACATAAGGAAAATAAAATTCAACTTCTTTGGTTTATTAGAAAGTGACTTTGGGAAGGAGTATTACAAATAGTTTCACAAATGTTGTATTTTTTCAGACACATTTTCCCCCTTTATGACATTTTTATTGTTTTAGGACACTACGATTTTATGACATTTTTATGATCATAGGATAAAAATGCCAAAAACCAATCTACTGCCGTGTTAGTGTTTTATTGATTTTCTGTGATTTTGAGTAGAGGCATGCTGAGATTTACTATTTACCTGTGGTTGCTGCGCCTACAGTAATCTGCAACGGAGCCACCATGTCTGCCAATGTATTTGTCTGCTTTTCTATCAATCTTTCTTGCATGTACTGCCTTAAAGTCACCCAAAACATTATTGTATACAACACTTTGACGAGTAACGGGTTACAAGGCAAGACTGTGACCCTTATAAATCCTATTTCTTGCAAGTTTATTCCTTGTACCGAAGACGGCAGCTCTTCTTCCGTTAGATTCATGGAATAAATATAGCCAGAAATGAGAAGGAACCAGGCGTATATGACGAGAAACGGACTAGAGCCCAACATATTCTTTCTTTGGTTTGGTATTAGCCAGATTAGATTCGCCCAGATTAAAAGAACGAAGGTAATCCAGCTTATGTAGGTTATGCTCCATGCCTAAAATAAAAATATGAACAGGCTATAGCCAGACAATACAAGATTCCCACTAAATAACAAAAAACAATGTTCTCTTCGTTTTTTGGAAGATTTTTTACCATTTTTGGGAAATAACTGTTGGTTTTTCTTGCCCGAATGTTTAAACAATTTCACAATACCTACATAATCGAAAAATAAAGTAGCAACAAATAAAGTGTATTAAAAATGGCCAAGTGCCAAAAATGGGAAATGTTCTCTAGAAGGCGCTACGTTCCACGCGAATATTGGATCCTGACAAATGGCGCCCCTGTACACAAGTATATTTTGACAAATTTGAAGAGGGATTCTCTTTGTGATTTTAAAAATAATGTTACCTTTGTATCTAACGGTTTTTAAATAAAATGGCAAAATCATCTCCAAAAGACCATTGACCATCAAAAAGGCAATCTCATCCGCAGAGTCGGGTTTCGCACTTATGGTGCTAGGAATTAATCTGCCAAATTGCAGAATCGGCAGATGTACCTTCAATTTCAAGAAAAGACTCTACGGAGACAGATATCCTAAGCTAAGTTGATAATGTCAATATCAACCGAGGGAAAGCTCGCTATTTTTTGTTGTTTATTCACCCTCGCTAAATAATTTTTAAAGAAAAATGATATTTATTGATTATTTGTGTAACTTATTGCTCTTATTGAAAAGTTTTGTAATTGTGCCGATAGGGAAAAAGGTAACATAACCAGAAGAAAATTTTTACAATATACCTAACTACAATTCATTTTATGCATTAAGTCAGCAAGCAAGAGGTGGATCAGCTGTTTTTACGCATAAAAATTTAAAAACCAAACCGCTTAAGAAACTAACTAGAGGTGGAGTAACATATGCATCTGTGTATCTTGAGGAGCATAATCTTAGTATATCATCAATCCATAATCCAAACCGAAAGGCACAAAATATACAAAATTCTATGCAGCAGAAATAAAGTACATAAAATAATCATAGGTGATTTGAATATCAATATGCTGGAAAATAGTAACATCACGCAACCGTATCAAAATATTTTCATATCCAATGGTTTCCAGTTTCTGAACTCAAGTATACCGACAAGAGGAGCAAGCCTCTTAGATCATGTGTTGACAAACAACTCAGAAATAAATAACATCTTTTTATCTGTAATTAATCATGACATCAGATACACAAGTCTATGTTCATAATATTTCAACATCTAAAACAAAAGTAATACATAAAAAACACATAGATTATCCAGAAATAAAAAAATCACTTGTTTCCCTAAATAACCTAAACCTGGAACTTATGGTAGTAAGCACTGTATACAATAAACTAGAAAACGGTTTTACTAGCAATACAACTATACAGGAAAAGACAATTAAGCTGAAATGCTCGCAGAAGAACTAACAAATTTGCTTAATCAACGAAATTATTACCATAGAAAAATACAACAACTACCTAATAATACTCAAATGAAAACAAGATACACAGAAACAGTAAGGAGTATCAAAAGCTGTATAAAATATTCGAAAAATGTTCACTATAATAAACTGTTTGAAAACGTAAAATCTGGCTCTAGAAAAACATGGAGTTTGATTAACTCAATTATATCTAACACATCAGTAAGTCATCAAACCGACAATGAAGTCTCATCTACTAATATAGATTATGGTAGGATCGTGGACAATAAATCTATGATTAGTGAAGGTTTCAACAAGTACTTTACAAATGTTGGATCTGATCTAGCTAAGGTCCTACCAGACGAGCCTATAGACATGAAGTTTGAATGTTACTCTAATAGCAATATGTTCCACGAATGAACAAGAAATTAATGCACTTACAAGGAGGTGGCTCCAATGTTATGTAGACTGGCAAATATTTGTTTTGAAAGAGGTGACATACCTGAGGAGTGCAAAGTTGCAAGAGTGATTCCTTTGTAAAAAGACGGAGACAGACAGTTAAAAAATAATTATAAAACTTTATCAATCTTGCCAGCTTTCTCCAAATTTTTGGAAAAGCTTATTAATATAAGGTAAGTTAGTCATCTTACTAAAATTAAGTTCCTTTATCCTTGTCAATATGGCTTTCGGGGATCCAGTGACACATGCTCAGCAACCGTAAACACAGTAACATTTATACAAGAAAAAATTAATGAAGGATTTAAATGCGCTATGGTGTCGCTGGATCTGCTAAAGGCGTTTGACATGGTTAATCATGCTTTATTATTTTAAAAAATGGAAATGTTTGGGGTTGAGTTAGAGACATCTTTTTTTAAACTACATATCACCCAGAAGTCGAAGCGTTTTTTGTGAATGGAGTCATGAGTACCAAAAGCATAATTAACTGTGGAGTACCACAAGGGTGCATCCTGGGTCCTAGCCTTAATTTACGTCAATTCCATTTCTAATCTCGAACTAAAAGGTAAAATTAAGCTTAACGCTGATGACACGTTACTAGTCTATCATGTTAACTCTGAAGCTGAAATAACTGAAAATATAAAACATGATCTGGCTAAACGCACACAAATTAATACTAAATATAGAAAAAATCTTCTTACATGTTTATAGGTAAAAGCGTAAGAAATATAGATTCGAATAGTATTCAGGTAGATAACCTTAAGTTAAATTACTCTAATGTAATAAAATATCTTGGCCTTTACTTAGAAGAAACTCTGTCATGGGAGAAACACATACAAAAAATAGTTAAATCAATACGCTCTCCTGTAGGAATATTGAAACAGTTGAGTTACTGTAGACCAAAAAAGTTCTTTAGACAGGTCTATTTTGCCTTAATTCATAGTAAACTGCAGTATCTGTGCTTCATATGGTTTTCCACATTTAAAAAATATATCAAAAAATTAATGACTACAAAATAAAGCAATTAAAAATATCTATGGATTGATGCCAAGATATCCTAGCAAAGAATTGTACCTTACTTTTAAAATTCCATGTCTAACAATTTACAAAAACAAACCTGCTTATTTTATACACGAAGTAATCAACAATACAAGACAGTCTAGCCTAACATTTACAGTGAGAAACCAGATACACAATTATATGACCAAAGAAAACAAATATTTAAATTTACCTATTGTGAAAAATAATCATCTAAAAAACTCAATTGTTTTTAAAGGCATTAATTTATATAATAAACTTCCTCAACATTTAAAAACAATAGAATTAAAAGCTCTCAAAGTAAGAATAAAACAACACTTTTCTTTCTTTTAAGTTGAATTTACTACATTTGTTTAAATATGCAAAATTCGTACCTATACATTAATTTAAAACATTATTTATTTTTTGTTAACTAGTATTAGTTACATATATATAAGTACAGTTGTCTTTTCTTAAGTCTTCAAGAAATTATAACATTTAGTAGAGGAGGAAATTTGTTTTCAATTTAATTCGACATATTAGGTAATTTTAAAATCAGAAAAAAATCCTTATTTAAATTGGCCACAATACACTAAGTGTCCTATTTAAAAAGCAGCAGTCAACATCAGCTGCTCAGTTTAGATATGAAAATAGTTGGAAATGCTCACAAATAAATTTCGCGTCGGGTACAAAATAAATAGAAACATTTGATTTTCAAGATTCTGGTTTATAAGACTCCCAAAAAAAAAAATTTTTACATTGTAGATTTTCGAAAAGACACATGTGTTTTTCATATATAAATCCGTTGGGCGATCTTATTCGTGAAACCCTGAGTACGTACATAATTTTTTTTTTTTAAAAAAACAAGAAATTTTTCAACCTTACCATCATAATAATATTGGTTCCCAAATAAGATACTTTGATGATCAGCTGCAATATAGTTTCCAGAATGTAAACTACATTTTCGACAAGTGTATATCCTTCTTCTGTCTCTTCTAAAGTACCTTGGCAAAAAAAAAGTAAAGACAATTTTTTATAACAATAGAAAACCGAGAAGTAGCGAAAAAGCCTGAAAAGTTAAGACAAACCTGATTCTATTCCCAAACTTTTAAACAACAAAAAACAGGGAGGATAAAACTTTTTCCAATTTTGGAACTAAAGAGACTTTGTTAAGTTTACCATCATTAAAATCTCAGTATTTTTTAATTTTTAGGGTAGAATTTTCATGAAAATAAAAAAAATACCGTAATGATTTATGACACAAAAAGATAATGGCAACCTTTAAAAAACTTTACTTATAGACCGTCGTCACTCTTATAGCGTTATTAAAACACTACCACACTACCAGTGCACAACTAATAGGGGTTCCCATTGGTAAAATTGGTGCCTCACTCGTAGTGCACTAACTCTGGCTTGGTGCTGTCAAAAAATTGCGTCACTGCAGTCTGAGTGCAGATTGATTGGAACATGAAAATAACTGCACCCAAACCAGAACACTCGTTTCATTCAAACACTTAACGCAATGTATATAAAAGTAGCTTAGGACCATTGAAAAACTCTTTTTGAGGTTGATTAGTGGGTTTTAACTTAAAATATAAAGGCGGGAAAAAGTTTTCGGTGCGCCACGAGCCCTCAGAGTCGGTGCGGAAAAAGTTGCACTGAGTGCAAAATCGAAATTATCGGTTTTCCAATGGAACATGACAACTGAAAAAGTGCACCCCAATGGAACAGCAGCACCGACTCAGTTGTGCACTAGTGGCGCACCAGTTTTACCAATGGAAACCGCTAAGTCTTCTGTAACAGTGACGTTTTTAGTTTTCGTGTTTCACTGGAAAATAATCATTTTGGTTTTGCCGCCAGTGCAACTTTTTCCGCACCGGCTCTGAGGAGTCGTGTCGCACCGAAAACTTTTTCTTGCCTTTTTATTTTAACCCCTTACATTTTAGTTTTTTTCTGAATTAATAGAAACTTGTCGGTACATTATAGGCTGAGTTTAATAAAGTTACAAACTATTTTTGACAGTTCCGCATTACTTATTACTACATATTTTAGGCACTTTACCTATCTGTTATGAGATGGCGCTCTTCTTGGTTGACGGGGATATTCGAAACCTACGTTCGGACAGAGCTTTTTGGTGCACGGTGCTATCAAAATAATTTCAGAAACCTTTTAACTTCATGAGAAATTGTCAAAAATAGTGCCGACTTTATTAAATAAATAATGTATTTATTTGCAACAGAAATAATCAATTGTACAATAAAATAAATAATAATAATAATAATAATAATAATATTAATAATAATAATAATAATAATAATAATAATAATAATAATAATAAAAATTAAGTTGCAAAAAGGAGCCGAAAACAATTAAAATTGATCTCAGTTCGGTCCCCTAAAACTAACTTAAATACAATGCAAAAAATAAAATAAAAAAAAAGAAATACATATATAAGCAAAATACGAACTACTAATAAACCAACAAAAATTCAGTCTAATATTTCAAGTATAAGTAAAAGGAACCTTGGACATCATTAGGTTACAGTGGACTAGATAAGATAGAATAACATAAAACATAAGAAAAAAGTATAATACGAAACTAAAAACGTCAAAGACATGTAAAATATAAATAAAACTCAAAGCGGGTCAGCAATAATTAATAATAAAGATGAATCTTCCACATACACATGTTAAAATAGTGCCTATCTAAAGACCAAAGTAAAATCTAACAGAGAAACCCGACAGGAAAAACATTCGAACGATCTATTGCGTGGAAAAAGTTACTAGATTATTGGGAATCAAAAAGATAAGTTTTAATCGCTTTTTTAAATGGTAAAAATTTAAGGAATTTAAATTTTCTCGGAATGCTATTATAAATTTTGCAAATAAAATAAGAGAAGGATCTTTCAAAGAAGGCAGTACGATGGGAAGGCACAACCATGTGATCCTTAAGTCTTGAACCCAGAGCATACGATTCTGTTCTGAATTTAATGTTTTAAACAGGTAAGGTGGTATTTTATTGGCGACGACTTTACGGAAAAAAACAAATTGAGTGAAATTTACGGCGGTTCTTTATATTCAACCATCTTGCTTCTTTTATCTTATATGTTATTCTGTCATATTTTCTAATGCCGTAGATAATTCTCAAACATTTTTGCACTTTTTCATCATCATCGCAATAATTAAAATGAGACAGAACTAGAGAATTTCTATTTAATACTTTGTGACAATATGTGTCTACTGGGATAAAGCATTTTTAAACTTGCATAAGCTTTCTGTAAGCATTTATTAACTTGCGGTTTAAAGCGAAGTTTGCTGTCAAAAATTATACCTAAATTTTTTGCCTTATCTGTTATTACCAGTGGTTTATCATTTACCTTTATATTTAGTGGTCGCTCCAAAGGCTTGCCAAATTGTTGTATTAAATTGTATAACAGATTTTCCAACAAAAAATATATTTGATAGCCAGTGATTTGTTCCTTTTAATCCAAAAATTATGATATTATTTCTCTTGTGAAGATGTTCCAATTTTTTAGAGAAATTAATTTTTTTCCTTAAGCTTTAATATCTTTGCATTACAAGTGCGAACGTGATCACTTAACTCTTTCTTCAGATCATTAATTGAAGTATTTAGCTGAGCTGTGCTTTGTGCTAACAACTTTTTAATTTCCCCAAGCTGCTGTGTGTTGCTTATATCACCCACAGTATTGGCAATGTGTGAGTTTGATTATCTATGGTCACCTACTCGATTCAATGACCGATAACCAAAAAATCTTAAAAGTTATTGTTGTTCTTGTTAAATTTAATATTAATTAGTGCTATTTCTAAGTGATATATTTACTTACAAGATTGGTTATCTCTTGTTCTTTGCGTCTGGGTAAAATTTGAGCTTTAACGTGCACTAAAACACTACGAAATTTGAATTTTTCTTAAGTATGGGTCTATGTTTTAAAATATAAGTTCGTACCGTACCGTACCATATTTGATGATGGTTGTTGACTTAATTGTGTTTAAATTTATTTTACCTTTTAAAGTCTGGCTATACCAACTTTATGTACCGATAAATCCCTAATGATATGCAAAGTTTCCTTTAAAAAAAATAAAATACTAAAAAAAGTATTTCGATATTTTTTGACAGAACTGTTAGTTGAAAATGTGCTAAATATGGGAAAATTGAAAGTATGATTAAATAATGGTATCTTTAAAAAAATATTTAGTTTTACATGTTCCGAATAGTGCACAGTATGCGGTAACGGGTTAAGTCAAAACACTAACCAGTCTTAAAGAGAGTTCTTCACTGGTCTTAAATTACTTTTATATACATTGTGTTAAGTGTTTGAGTGAAACTAGTGTTCTAGTTCGGGTGCAGTTTTTTTTCATGTTTTTTTCAAATAGCAATCATACTGCACTGACGCAATTTTTTGACAGCACAAAGGCAGTGTTAGTGCCCTACGAGGAGCGCACCAACTTTACCAATAGAAACTGCTATCAACTAAGCATTCTTAATAAGTGACGCGACATCCGGCGATGACACGCTGCAATATCTTTACTTTATACATGATTTTTTTGTGGATTTTTTCGTAGTTTGTAAGTACTAATCAATTTTTTGTTAAACCAAGAGACCAAAAGTTTTGGATTGGATGGTTTTTTCTAGTTTAAAATTTTTCAAAAACAAAAGGCATATTAGGTGAATTTAAATTCAAAAAATTACCCATTTCATCCAACGGGATATCTTCAGTTCGTTCCCCATCGACTATGACGCTGCCAGTCGCATCTTGGCTGATCGCACTCTTTTTACTAGAACTATGCCGCCAATTTGGACTGACACCTCTCATCAACTAAAAAAAAAATACGTTTATTTTGTTAGTTTAAGTATCAAACCTACTACCATCCGACCCAATATGAAAGACGTGCAATAATTGTCCTACTAAAACTACAAAAAATTTATTTTACCTGTTAGTCTCTTGACTTAAAGGGGCAGTTCTAGTCCAACCAAATTATAATAAAAGATAAAAAAAATAACAGCAGTTTGATGAGTGGAAATGGTAAAGGGCTTATAATAAAAGTTACAAAAAAATGCGTGAGCTTTCTACAATGATTTTCCTCCCCTTTCCTAAAAAAAATCAATATTTTCCTAGACTTGATTTTTTGACAAAAATTGTGGTTATTCCAGAGACAGATTGATATACTTTTAGTTTTTATTTTTTGACGTTTTGATGGAAATTGCAATAATTCAATTTTTCTCCTCTTTTTCCACCCCCCCCCCTTTCCAACAACAACCCCTCTCACGCGTTTTTTAAACTTTTATTTTTTTAAGCTCCTTTAACAAAAATTTAATTTTTTTAATTAATCGGTGGCAAAAAGTTTTACGAAGAGTGGTGATTTTTGTTTTCCTCTATGAAGCTTGGTTGATGAGTTTTAAGTACGTTTATCCACTTGAAGTCATCACTTGGTATATCTCCGTGTTTTTTCTAGTTAGGTGATTGTCAAAGAAGAAGTTTCAGGATTTTGACATTTAAATTATTAACAATCGAAAGAAGTCAATTACTTTGTTCACGGGCCTTTTAAAGTGCTTTTATATAAGGACGGTTTGAAAATTTTGTTGTATAAACATCATTAAAACCATTTAAAGCACTGAATCGATTTTTTTAAGCGGTTTAAGAAAGTGCTTATCGGCTTTAAAACCGGTTTTGGGGTCGGTACAAACAGTTTCAAAATGCTTTAGCGCATTGCTGCCAACATAAACAAATACTCAACCCTACATTTACCAGACAAATCTGTTGTTAACTTAGTTGCTTTATAGTATGTTGTCTTTCGGGCTGTTGGGCCGTCGTTCTGTACAGGTTTGTCTTCTTGACGTTTCGCCGATTCGAGAGCTCGGCATCTTCAGATCTGTTCCCACAATCGGCTGAACGTCCACGAGCTTGTACCTTATTAACGAGGCTTTTTAGAAAAAGACGAATATCACGTTTCATCATAAAAAAATTTGCCATCGATGAAGCCCAATTTATCATTTTGGCGAACTTCCCCTTTAACATCTAGAAATCACCAAAATCCCCTGTATACGACTTTATATGTTAAACAAATTCTAAGAGATAGTATTCGATGCGAAAATATGTGATGACATCTAAAGCAGCACCACAAACCATAAGAGTAAATAGCATAAAAGCAAGTGAAAAAACAATAAGAAAATATAATAAAAATACATACTGGAGTTCGTTCATTAGGCTCATTATTACCCTGAATTCTGGACTTCCGAATTTCAGCCTAAAACAATCACGAAAAAAAAGCAAGCAAAATAAAGAAATATTTATATTAAAAGTAATTTGGCTGCCATGCAAAAATTATTTTACAAATTTAATTAAGATGGGAATGTTATTTACAAACTTCAAGATTATTCCTTAGTTCTATTTATTTGTAGATATATGTTCTATAAAATGTCATGCGAAATTTCATAATTCAAAACAAAACAATTAGTTATCTTCATAACCTGGCTACGGTGGAACTGCGAAAAAAATCATAACAACCAAAAATTATTTACAATTTTTTGTTTAATTTTTAATAAATACTCATCCGGCTTTCTACTATGTTTGTTCTTTTAACGGAAGCAATTAGACGTTACTCAGGAAAAACAGTAGTCAATTTACGAATTTGACAAATGTCAAAATGTTAATTTTTACTGAAGTATAATCTAGCTAGCTAGTGCTTGAATTACCGAACATATTTTCGAAAGCACAAATTTTTTCATTATTTACTTCATTCATAATAAAAGCAGGTTAATAAGCAAGAAACTAATAATTTACCTTGTAAAAACTGATAATTACTAAATATAAAAAAACACCTCTCGGGGGTGGGAAAATAATCAGAAAATCTTCTTTCAGGTTTGTTGCATTGAAAAACTGTTTCTGTCCATTTTTTATATTTTCCCGACTAATGGTCAAGCCATGATGGTAATTTAAGGCTTAAAATATTTTAGCATAATTTAAGGGGTAACGTTTTTGATGAAGCAATTTCTTACTATGTTTTTCACATTTGTGTGCCATGCTATTGCTCACA
Source organism: Oxystoma pomonae (assembly GCA_963921995.1). Lineage (NCBI taxonomy): Eukaryota > Metazoa > Arthropoda > Insecta > Coleoptera > Brentidae > Oxystoma > Oxystoma pomonae. The sequence goes on along the minus strand of OY998166.1, from coordinate 68,393,425 downwards.
TTTTAAAGCTTCCTTTCCAAACTTTCGATTTTTAGAATAAAACACTCAAAATTCACTGTTTTTTTAGCGTTCAAAAAAGTACTGCCAAATCATTTTTTCTCTGTTAAAATTAAAAATATTTATTTTATTTTGTTTTTATTTTGCATTTTTTATCCAAAAAACAACAAAATTGTAATTTTGTGTAAAGTGTGTAAAACATAAGGTGGTATGAATTTCTTTCAATCAAAGTTCTTTACAGTCTTTAATTTTACCAAAAAACGTGTCCTACTAAAGTGTATTTTAGCACATCTAAAAATAATTTAACCGGTATTTAAGAAAATTATTTTAGGGTTCATCATGGCTTGACCATAACGTCGATAAAACAAAAATGCATTCAAGCAGTTTCAAAGCAACAAACCTTCGAAGATTCAATAATTTCCCTATCCCTTGTGATAATAATACCGACTCCCAAGTACACGATGAGGGAGAATTTTCTAAAAAAACGGTTGAGAAAATTTTACACAAACATGTCTTTAAATGTACATGTCAAAATTTATTGACATCTATCTAATTGAAAGTTATTGTGTATAAAAAATAATCTAAGTTGGCAATGCATATTAAAATCATGCATGGCAACTTGATAATTTTCATTAAAAAAATAAATACATCATTGACTTGGTTTAGACGGGCCTCTTAAAGCGCTTTTATATAAGGACGGTTTGAAAATTTTGTCGTATAAATACCACTAAAACCGTTTTACTTCGATCGATTTTATTTTAAAGCGATATAAGAAAGCGGTTTATCGCTTAAAAACCCATTTTATTGTCGTTATAAACACTTTAAAAACTCTTTAGCACATTTCTTCCAACCTAAAGAAATACTCATCCCCGGTTTTTCGAAAAATCTGTTGTTAACTAAGTTGTTTTATTTGATATATATTAATGAAGGACGTATAAACCCTCGGAGAAAGCGATTTTATTTAAAACCGTAATTAAATAAAAGCGCTTTTAGGTGCGTATAAACGTAGTAATTGATATTTTGACTGTCAAATACCAAAGTGAACCAGATGTATCTAGAGGCCCTGTATACGATTATTGACAGTTATTGTTTTGCTAGAGGTGAGCAACTGGATTTAACAGTTGTTAGGGAAAGGTTTGAAATTGTGTGTAGGCAATGATAGTTTTTTACCAGAGGTAAGCAACTCATATTGTCCTCTCTTTCTAGTTTTTTTCATATTTACATGTAAAACCGATTTTATGGACTGATGTTCTGTTTGCTCTTTTTATAATTTCCCCAGACAGTTTTTGGATTATGATGACTTTTTTGGTAAGTAAAATATGTCAAGCTTTGAGAAAAAAAAATTAAGGTTCACGGGAGATTTAAAAATGTTAATAGTAGGTAAAATAGAAAAAAAATTATTGATCTATCTTTTTATTCCTCTTTTTCTTAAAATAATAACAATATACAATATTATTTAAATTTAAGTAATCTTGCCTCGCAAACTCGACTATTTTTATCAATTTTCCAGTTTGGCATCTCTTTCCATTTTTCTTGCGTCTCTTTTTCCATTGAACAACGAAACAATACAAACAAGGTCGTAGGCGCTAGTATTTTTACAGTTTCTTTTACCGCAATATTAGATTTTTAAACCGCATATAAATATTCAAATTTAAAATATGATGTACCTACATTTATTAATCAAAAATGTGGCATTGACAATATTATTTATTTCCAATGGTTGCCAACACACAAAAAAAATTATCAACATTTCCCTAAAAACTGCTAAATTGAGTTGCTTACCTCTGTTAAAACAATGACTGTCCAAAATTGTATACAGGACCTCTAGCTGTACCTAACTGGCTTTGCCATTAATCATATGATAGATATAAAAAATTCATTTACTAATTTGGTTCACCTATGTAGAACCAAAAATTTTTTCGAAAAAGTTGATACTTGTCAAAATAAAAGAGGCTGATTGGTTTAAACTGATGAGTGTAGAATTTTATTAATTAATTATTTTGGCTTTAAAAGTACTGCAGTGAATAACCACAAAAACAAATAAATATGCAGTGGGCAGGCTTATTTTACAATTTAACTACAAAAAAAGGAAAAAAAAACAATCTACTAACTCGAACTTTTCGAGTAGCGCTCTGCCATTTGTGTCTCGTGGCGGCAGACTTCATTAAGTGCTTTTTACCGATTTTGTCCGACATTTGACGTACCAGTCTTCCCTTGTAGCTACTGTCTAAACGAGTAAAGGGACCTTGTTTCCTTTGCAACTGAAAATTAGGTTAGGGTTAGTAAGTTAGTTAAAAGTTAGGTCGTGCTCACACTAAAAGAAAAAATTCAGTTTGACAAGTCCAAGAAAAAGGGGAAAAGAGACATTCATTTCTCCCTTCCCCTTTTTAGGCTAGTAAAATTTTAGGCGTTTAAAACCAGTAGCTTCCAGCAATACATTACTAGTTTGACAACTAAGCATAGCCCGACTTTAATAAAAATGCACTATTTTTGGTCGTTACGCGAGGCTAACCAAAATTAGGTTTAATGTTTTGTATTTCGCTTTTGCACAATTAATAAATTTATTTTATCAATAAGTTAAAAAGAGCCTGGGCAAAAAAATGTATCAATTTTATCATAGTGATATATGGTTTTGCCGAAATGTATTAGTCACATACAAAGTAACTTGGAAGTTTCAGTAAATAAATTTTGAATTTAAAAGAAATCACTGTATTAAAGCCAGATGATGCCTAGTTGACTTCATGCTCCAATTGTATAGGTTATTCTAAAAAGTAAAATATAAACATAAACTGTATTATCTTAGTGGCTTATTTTTATCAAGCCTAGCTAAAAAAACCGCATCAAAATCGTCTCACTTTCGAAAGCTACATGCCCAGACACACACACAAAACATAAAGGTCAAAAAATAGAGTAAATCAGCAGTAGTAGTTTTTATGTAATATCTTATACCGTGCTTGGTATATTATAAATTATTGTGGTAAGCATTACGAAAATTTATATTATAGACACTAACGCAAAAAGGGTGCAAGGATGCAATTTTAATGTGGTTTACCCTGTTTAGTTCTTATTCTTCAAGACCAGTTGAATATTAAACTCATTAATAGAGTTTTTGTTTGAAAGTTTGAGACAATGATGTATTTGAAATTAACTCTGTGTTTCGGACTTCCATTGTCTATATTTTATTTATACACGACGTTTCGATCCTGTGTGAGTGGGTTTACGATAGACTGTTGTTCTGATGTCGCTTTCTACTCGTTTGACAAGTACATCAAGAAAAGGAATTTGACAATTTTGCTCCAACTCCATTGTGAATTTAATGGTGGGTTTTACGTTATTTAGGTGGTGAAGAAATACTAAAAGTTGTTGGTCATTCCCGGTCCAGACAATAAAAGTATCATCAACATATCTTAGCCAGAGCTTAGGTTGATACCGCAATATACACTTTCAGCGAAACAACGAAATCAGGAATCGCCGTGAAGTGGACAGAGGCAAAGGTTTTGCACAAGGAGTCACACTGGAAGAAACGAAAATTCCTTGAAGCTGCCTTTATTGGGCAGAATCAGGGTGTTTTCAGTAAACCAAGTGTTGAAATTCCAAATATTTGGAAGCCCCTCCTTGGGCGGAGCCAACTTCTTAAACTTCACGGTTGAGTGATTTGCCATAATATATAAGTACGTAGCCTTAGGAATAGATTGTAGTTTACACCTGAAGACGTTCAGAGATTGTACTGATCGAAACGTCGTGTATAAATAAAATATAGACAATGGAAGTCCGAAACACAAAGTTAATTTCAAATACAGTTTTTGTAAAAGAATTTATAAAAAACTAAACACAAAATGGTATTTTTTGTACACCCTATACTATGATGGAGGAAAAAGTACCTAGGAAGGGACGCCCACGGTTTATCAGAATGTGTTAAATCTGCTATCTATAGAACCTGCAATTCGTTAAACCAAATTCGAAATTTAACAGACCCATTTTTAATCTAACCATGAGTTACTATTACTACTAATCTAACCATTGTTCATCAAACTCATTCAATATCAAACTCGTAATTTGTAAAACCCATTTTTAATAAAACCCGGAATTTGTCAAACCATTATTTATCAAAACCGGATTTCATCAAACTCGTTATCAGAAAATAATACCTACATGAACCGGAGGCTACATCTATACACAAAGTATTGAACACTACCTGTGAATACTTTTACAGAACGACAAATGCATCGAAACGCCGTGGCACCGCGCCACCCTCGTGTACACCTCCAGTTCGTGTAAGTATTGTTGGCGAATGCGCAATCAATTTAGCAAATATTTTCTGATAAACGAGTTTGACGAAATTCGGTTTTGATAAATAATGGTTTCACAAATTCCGGGTTTTATTAAAAATAAGTTTGATGAACAATGGTTCGATTAAAAACGGGTCTGTTAAATTTCTAATTTGTTATTAAATGGGTTTGATGAAATAAAGTTTGACGAATTGCAGTTTCTATGGTGAATCGTTCTTACGATGAAGTTTTTTATTAAATACGGTCTGATAAATTCCTGGTTTGATAAACCATAGGCGTTCCCTAGGAAGTTTATTCGGCGATTCTTTTGCTACTGGTTCAATAAGGAAGACTTAAAACTATGCAAGAAAACAAAATGTTTTTCAAAAACATATGCTTTACATGAGTTATTGTGCAAAATCTCTTATTTTGTTGATTAATTACACCCAAATCCCACTGCATTCATTATTTATTTAACTCATGCTTTATATAAATACATACAAAACTTCAAATCCGAATATTAGTTATCACTCATTAATAACGATTATTTCAAGCAGGTCTTAAGCCCAAAAAAAAACTTCTCAACCCACACCAACTAATAAAAAAATGAGACTTACATCGGGTTGGAGTAACTCTTTAGAGACCAAAACTATTAAATAAAACAACCAGTAAATGGCAAACGGATTAATGTATGATGCCCATTCCGTTTCGTCAAATGTGATCGTTCGAGGGTCTACGGTATCATCTGTAGCATTTGCAGTACTGTTACAGTGAGAAATCCTTAGTGGTGTTAGACCAAAGTATCTAGAGAAAAAAAAACAAATTGTTAAGATTATTACTGGTAAACTATCCTGCGAAATTTAAAGAAAATTACATCTCACAAGACGCAGCAATTTTTTTCTTAAATTTGTTCATAAACAAGTGGTTATTAAAATTTTAATATTTATTTCAAGTTTACTGTTGTTGTTTGCGTCTTACTGTCTGCCAAAAATGGAAATTAAAAATGAAAAAATATCTTGGGCACCATACTTTAGTTTTCCCCGCAGTAGGTGGCAACGTGCAGATTATTTCGAAACTCTGGAGAATTTGTGTCGAGAAAAAAAATAATTTTACGTAAGTTTCTATTTGTTTTTTGCCGTCCAAAACATTCGCATTCGAGAACAAGGCTCAAAAGGGTCTTCAAGTGTAAAAGTTGGTATTTGTCCCTAATGCTTTTCTGCCATCACTCTTTTGGATATGCACAGCCCCCTTATTAATTTAAGGGAGCTGTGGACAATGAAAAAATCATATTTTTATCAAAAAAATATACATTTTTTAAGGTTAGGAGACCTTAAACACCTACTGTGTACAAAAAAAAAACAGAAAAAATGTTTTATAGACAGAGTCCTTAATTACTAGTAAATGAAACAAATTCAACAATAAAAATCAATCAACACTATTAAAAAACCCAAAAAAAAAATTAAAATAATAATATTAAGGTAAGCTAAAATCATGTATAAATAAATAAAATAAAATAATGTTTTAAAACCCGATTAGATCAAAAATCAATAAAACAGTCAAAAATTTAATCTTAAAGTTAATTTCTTACATGACTACATAGTGAAACTTCACATTACACAAACCTTACTAAAATATATCACCAAAAACTCATCAATTGTATAGTATGCTCTGTCAACCAGCACGGATTGAACTGATTTTCTGAATAGTTTATAACTTTCAAGATTTTTACATTGGATAGGAAGTTTATTGTACACTTTAATACTTTCATATATTAAGCTTTTTTGGTAAGTGACGAACATGGAATGGGGAGTGGAATATTATTTCGATTTCGAGTGTTGTAGGAATGATTGCAAGTTACATGTATATTTTTTTAATATCAAACACAGAGTTTCCAAAATAAAAAGACCTACAACTGTTAAAATTTTGTGTTTTTGAAATAAAGGCTTACAATATTCCCTGAGATTTGCACCACAAAGATATCTCATAGCTCGCTTTTGCAAGGTAAAAACAGAATTAAAAACAAATTAGCTAGTGTTCTCCCAGAACGCTATACCGTATCTAAGCATGGATTCCATTCAGGCAAAATAAGCGATTCTTGGCGATCTTTTGACCTGATTCGGAAAAGGTTTTACGTACTGCATAACACCCTGATGCAAGCTTTTTTATTTAGGATTGATAAGTGGTTTTTGAAGTTCAGTTTGTTATCAATAGCAATCCCCAAGAACTTTGTATTTTCACTACTCTATGGCCCTATCACATAGATCAATATCATCTATGGAAAATTTAAAACTTAAAACTTTTGTCTTTTGAACATTAAAGCACAGAAAATTTAAGTTACACCACTTTATTTTTTGTATATCTTCAGAAATAATAGTTTTTAGTATGGCCTGATCTCTATGATACCATAATATAGTTGTATCATCTGCAAATATTGTAAAAAATCTGCAAATATTGTAAAAATCCCTTTTATATCAATTGTAATCAGGTCATTTATACAGGGTTTCCCAAAAGTTCGAGTCCGCCCTAATATCACTAAAACCAAAAGAGGCAGAGAAATAAAATTTTACATAATTAGATGGTTTAGAAAAAAGTATTTTTTTAGATGGCAATCATCGCGGTCAGTAAGGCGGCGGAGCTAGGGCGGTGACAATACTTTTAATATTTTGGAAAATTTAAATAGAGCTTTTCCTTCTGTTTCCAGTAACACCTAATTTGTTACTTTTTTCTCTAACGGTTTTTAAATAAAATGTGAAAATCATCTTCATAAGACCAATGAGTTAAACAAGAAAAGTTATTCGGTGGTTATTTACGTATTTTTGGAAACCGAATAAAAAGCTCTATTCAAATTTTAGAAAATATACAGGGTATAAAAAAGTATTATCTCCGCCTTAGCTCCGCCCCCTCAATGAATGGCCGCACAATTAGCATTCAAAAATAAACTTCTTTGTAAACCATGTAATTGTGTGAAATTTTACTTTTCTGTCTCTTTTGTTTCTAGAGATATTAGGTTGGACTCGGATTTTTAGGACACCTTGTATACAATAAAAAGAGAATTGATACAAGAATAGAACCCTATGGTACCTCCAGGTAAGGTATGATTCAAAAAAGGAGAATGTTTTGCCTCTAAAGCCATAAATATTAAGTTTTTTTAATAATAATCAAAAGCCTTGGAAAAGTCGCAGAAAACTGTTCCAAAAAAGAAAATTTTGGGTCATTTGTGCTTTTACCATTTTGAAATCCAAACTGAGTTATTTAATATATTATGTTTTTTTAAAAATTTAAACATTCGTTTTTTTTACAATTTTTTCTATTACCTTAGATAATGTTGTTAAAAGAGAGATTGGTCTGAAATTTGCTGGTTCGTCATAAGAACCAGATTTATGCAAAGGAATCTCAAGTGCAATTTTAAGACTGTCAGGGAACCGGCCAGAGGAAAAACTTCTATTTCTGGCCTCAGCCATAACATGTAAGCCTTTGTCATCTAGATTTTGAAAGATTGTTGTCTCAATTTCATCAATGCCTGAGCTGTGTTTATTTTTTATATCCTCAATAACCTTTTTTATTTCCATTAGATTTGTTGGGGTTAAAACAAATTTTTTTGATATGTAGGAGCTTTGAGGATTTTCAAGGGGATCGAGGTCACATTTTAGATTAGAAGTTAGGTTTTCTGCAATTGTGCAAAAATAGTTATTTAGGATGTTACTGTCCACATCTGAAACGTGGGGTTGTGAGCATTGACTTGTCGAACTCAATGGTTGTGAGCTATTTTTGCCTCTTAGGTCATTGACATCTGCCCAGATTTCTTTTATTTTATTTTTGGCATCCATTAAGCGATTGTTATACAATATATGTTTTGCATTTTTAATTATTTACCGATAGGTGCTTCTGTAGTTATTTATATAAGTTATAATATTTATATATCAGTTGTAATTTTTTTTATGTATGAAAGTGATCTTAAATTTTTTGCCGATATTCGTATAATACCTTGTGTAATCCGAAATGACTTTTTATCTTTCTTTCTCATATTGCACACAGGGAAGGAATCATTAAAACATTTAACTAACAATTGGATTGCATGAAGTTGCATGAAGGATGGAAAAAATTCTTCCTGCTTTTGGAGGTAATTTTATTATTGATTTAAAAGAAAATGGGCGCTATGATACCTTCGTGATCAGAAAATCCTACATTTACAACTTGGCATTCAACATCCTCCTCCCCAGAATTTGTACAGACGTAATCTATCTTTGTTGCACTAGTACTGGTAACTCTAGTGGGAGCATTGGCAAACATTTTAAGATTATGACAATTCAGCAAGTTTTGCAGTGCTTGCGTTGCAGGAGCATGTGTGCTATCGAAATTGATATTAAGATCACCAGATCAAATAACGTTACAATTGGCTGACAATTCTGTCAGTAGAAATTCAAGCTTAATTAAAAAGTTTGTAACATTATTATCCGGTGGCCTGTAAACATAGATAATATATAAATTGGAGAAGATGATCATAATTATTTATATATTATAATTTATAATCTTTGCTAGGATTGTACTGATAAAATGGGGTATCTGGGAGTAAAAAGTAAATTAGCAATATACCAACCTTGCATACGTACTGTTCCTATCCAGAACAGTTTGCGTCCACTGAAATTGATAAACGTAAAGTGCGCAAATATGAGTAAAAACGAACGGGGCCAGACAACACAGCATGATGGCGAATCCTCTGTTCAGTTGTTTATTACAGGCCCACCAAGTGGCGACCGATAAAAACACGAAAAAGTAGAGTCCTCCTATCACTGATGGTCGAAGGACCGCTGCTAGACAGAGGGTCATGAGGACTCCGTATCTGCCTGAAAGTAGAAGAAAAAAAAATTATGAAAAAGAAACTATCCTGTTTGTAGCCCCTAGTTTACATCTGAACTTCTGCCGTCATCTTTTGTTTCCCTCTTTGTCTTATAAAAAACACGGACACAGCAAAAAAGTTGGAAAAGTTCAACTTCTTATTCCCCTCTTTTATGATTTAGAAAGGAGACCGAAGTTTGCTTCAAAACTTGGAATATTGACTAGGCAAAAGGATAGGACAACTTGGCGTTTCATTTAAACTGCAATCGCGCACTGTCCGCAAATTAAAAGCACGGGTTTTTTGTTACCGATGCAAATAGTAGTTTTCAGAACTAGTGGCTAAAATAGTGCTTTTTTTACAAGCATTGGCAGGTGAGGTATTTAAAAACGCGAGTAAAAAAAAGCACAATTTAGCCACGAGTTGTGAACACTATTTTTGTTAATACCTTTATCAAAAAATCCAAGAAAAACAGGAAAATACTTTCAAAAATCTCGAACGAATAGCACTTCTCGCAAAACAGACCATCTTTACACTATAAATCAAGGCGGCTGCTAAATGAAATAACAATGATTGCCATAGCGATGTGTCTTTTTACTCGGTGACGTTCATTCATGTTAAATGATTTTTGGCAAGAATAATTAGATTTTTTCAATATTACTATTTTGCGCTATTTCTCATTAATTTTGGGTAAAAAACGAAAAGAAATTTTTTTTTGCACCCGCGATCAAAAAAAAAAGTTTTATTGCATCGGTAACCAAAAAAAACATGCTTTAGTTATCTGCAGACAGTTACTAAAATCATGTTTTTGATAAAGGTATAAAAAAAATATTTTTTTTGTTTTTCAGGACGCAAAAAAAAATATTTTTTATTGTGTTTTGCACAAAAATAATGTAAAAAAATTAAATGGCCAACAAAAATGGAGTATCCGGTGGCGAAATAAATGCTTTTGCGAGGCATTTGTGTTCTAGTTTTTTGCACGTTTTCTCCTTTTTTCGAATTCTTTGATAAAGGTGTTTATAACTCGCGGTTAAACTATACTTTTTTACTCGCGTTTAAAAGCATTATTTTAGCCCTTAGTTGTAAAAACTAAATTCTATACTGGTCCCGCCTTTCTGTTTTTATAAAAGAAATGCTACTTCTAACACAAGGGTGAGTCTCGCGCAAACATTTAAGAAGTGATTGTTGCCTGGAAACTGTTTAAACACCCTCTTATTTAAAAGAAGTTAGTTGTTTATGCCAAAATAAAAAAAAAAGATAGGTGGTTTTTTTTCGACAAAAAATATAAAACAATTGACTTAAGTAAAATTGAAAATTCTAGAATGTGGACCGAGGTCCCAAAACTTTTTCGCAAGAACATTAATTTGGACCAAAACAATCTACTTTGAAAATCTGGTTATTTTTCTTTTTAACAAGCCAAATAAAATAAAAATATTTTTTGGACTTTGAATTGAGAAACAACACACAATTTGTTTTTAATACAAGGCAAATCGGTTTGGTAATTTCCGAGATGTGCTTCAGGTTGTAGATCATGAGGCTCTGATTATTGCCAGATATTTCTGTAAATATTGTATTGCCACTAACCGGGTGCCTATTCTTGAATTTTGGGGAAATTTTACTCTCCAGGGAGATTCTGAGATTTCTATTCCTACAAAATTTCCCTCTCTTTCGAAAAGCGGTATTCTTCAAACCAGGGAATGGAAATGATAGAGGGAAAACGGAAACAGTGTTGTTGAACTTCTAAAAATAATTCCCACCAATCAAAACGTAGATAATTTTGACAGACAACTACCCAAAAAAGATTGGTTGTTTTCTCCATTAGTCTAACCTAGCTTTTAGAGAATTTTCTATGTTTTGTTTTTATGAATTCTGTTGATAATTTGAAGTGTGTCCTTTTAAAATAGAGAAAATTAATAAAAGGGAAGTTATTAAAAAAGTAATGGCCCAGCAAAAAGTCATGCTGGTAGAATTTCCCCCCAATTTACGAATACATTCATTCATTGTAATAATGCCTTATAAGCCATGAACTAGTAGTAGATGGGGGTTGGATTGGCACTGCAATACCTGCTATGTGTGTAATTTCGGCCATATAGATATTTGTGTTTCCTAAGTAAATGCTAAAGCACATTTTTTAATTTCTTGAAACTTTACACATTAGTAGCTTATTGTTCAATCGAAATTCTCCGGGTCAATTTTAATATGGCCAATGACATTTAAACACAAAAGTTAAATGGAAATGTCATTGTTATATTTTAATACGTTGTAGAAGGGGTCCCAACGAGCAATTTTTGTCGTGGGCACTCCCCCAGAACCGCCGTTGACCTAAAACCAGGTCGAAAGAAAAGCAAAAAAAAATACAGATTTACCTTGCTATTTAAAGGGATATTTAAAGGGATTAAGAGCTTTATATTTAAAGGGAAAATTCAAAAAAAAAATACAGATTTACCTTGCTATTTAAAGGGATTAAGGGCTTTATATTTAAAGGGAAAATTAGCAGCAGTAAAAAAACACCAAATGTAGCTTTGATGATCAAATTTTTGACATGATCACCGCAGTAGCAGTTAATGGTGATGAAAGTGTGCCCCAGCCAGCCATTACGGAAGATGACGACATACAACCAGAGCCAGAGGCTGATGACACATTCTTGGTAAATATATTTAGGTATCAAAATTTTGGTGTTCAATATAACTTTATTGGGATAAAAGTTGCACTTTTTATACCAAAGCCTTTAGTTTTCGGTGAAATAAATTTTAATATAATAGTACTACTTACCAACGCCAACAAAGAAAGTAATAACCTTCCTCCTGGCCTTAGCTTCCAGGTCTTTCCTTGCCACCTGAGTAGATGGACTGCTGAGATTTGACTCTTCAAGAGACGAATCATTCAAAGGCATCACCAATTTCTTAAATAAAATCAAGAAGGCCACCGAGGTGATAAGCATGATCGGTTCCGGTGATATCCATGTGAAGGCGTCGTTCAATGATATGTCGTTCAGTCTTACAAAGCCGCAGTGGCGTAGGATCGTTTCGAGGAACTCGCATTCCTGTAAATTACAAATATTCAAGGCCCTTATTTTCTAATTCATAGATTATTCGACCCAGATGTTAAAAGTGTCATAAAACAATGGAAACTTGTAAAAGTCCCATAAATGTGATTTTGGAAAATTGCTGCGATGTTTTTTTTTTGGCTTCCGTCAAGTGATAAAAGTTATACCGAATTTTTTCCTTGGTTACTATACTACTTTTTTATCTTTCTAGTTTGCGTTTCTCAAAGTTGGTCCATTATTATTACAAAAACTAAATTGCTATTGGCAACCAATTAATCGTTTTCGAGCTGTTACTGAGGAAGAAACCAACAAAATGTTATTAAAAGTAACCGGTTTTTTGTATTTTCGTTCGTAAAATAATCCATTAAATACATTCAAATTTATGCGTGTTATTCTATATATAGACAAGCAGAGGTTTTGCTCTTGTTTAAGACAAATACAAAAAAAAAACGTTAAGAAATTAATGCTCTGAACTTTAACATTCGGGCCACAACTCAACATCTCAATAAATTTTTTTCACTCAATCATTAATATATAAAACCTTGGATTCGTCCGTGCTTTACGCATATCTAATACATAATTGAACTCTTATTTCTAATAATTATTTGTTATATCAAATTAACAAGCGTTTTAAATCTACCCTAAACTAATTACTCCGGTAAGTATAGTTTCTTCTAAGAAATTAAGTTTAATTTACTCTTAACAATTTTAGTTAGTAGTAAAAGTAAAATTTTTATTGGACAAATAATCCAATTTCGTTTAACTCAAGTTTGCTTCTCTTGAGGAATACTAACTCTCCTTGCATCATGATCATGTAAAATAACCGCGTGCTTGAGACGGATTTAAGAGGAAAACAATTCGGGTACTCTCGACCAATTCGATGCATCTTGACTGAAACCAAGGTTAACAACACAACCGACATGTCATTAGTTTATCATTAATCAATCAAATTTTAACTTAATAACCGAGGCGGATATTATTCAAGTGATTCCGAATTAAAAAAAAAATAATCCGTTGATTGCGATGAAATACCGGTTTCTGTTTTAAACATCGCTGCAACCATTATTGCAATTCCTTTAACACAAATCATAAATCTTTCATTCAAGAGCGGTATATTTCCAACAGCATTGAAGGGCGCCTTGATAAATCCATGTCACAAAAAGGGCAAAACAATAACATCCTAATGGATAACCAAAATGGATTTAGAAGGAAAACCAACGATCAGAGCAGTCTATCAAACTTTACATTACATATTCCACTCTCTCGATAATAACAGACATACTATTGCCCTGTGCTTGGATTTATCAAAGGCATTCGACAGTGTAGATCATGCTCTTCTGGGTAAGAAACTGCATATGTATGGCGTGATTGGTGCCGCTGCTTATGTCATACATGGATCATCGTCAGAAAAGCGTTTTGGGTAGAGACGGGGATCAAGTAATAAAATGAGATACCAAATACATAACCAAAGGCATTCCTCAAGGCTGGTGAATTTTATCAATCGTTTTTATTCATGGTTTTGTGCTATTAACAATAATGATAATAAATTTCTGGATTTAGTTCTATGTAATTCGGATATAGTTGAAAGTGTAGAAAAAGGCAATACCCCATTTGTTAAAGAGGACAGACATCATCCCTTTCTGTAAATTCTTATTAACACAAAATTCTCCAAACGCATAAAAAGTAATGGTCAAGATTGGGACGAAGACTTTCAGTCCTCAGATGTAAATATGAGAGTTTTTACGAAAAAATAAATAATTCAATTGAAAACTTTATTCCGGTAAAGAAGACTTTCAAAACTAGCTATCCAATTTGGTTTTCAAGAGAAACTATTATTCAACTAAAAGAGAAAGAAAAGGCACATGAGAATTGGAAAAAATATAAAAACTTAATTGATTATAACAATTTCTCTGAACTTCGTAAAACAATTAAGCGGAGAATTAAAATTGATTATAAAAATTACATACCCAAAACTGAAAATAACCATAAGAAAGATATTAAATATTTTTGGTCTTTTGTTTCCAATAAGAAAAGAAATAAAAATTTGCACAATAAAATGTTTTTTTAACCAAAAAGAAGCCAAGTCAAACAAGATATTTGCAGTTTGTTTTCTGAATATTTCAGTAGTGTTTATACTACTAAAACTTCTCCTTCTCCTTAACTCTATTTCCATTTATAAAATAAAGAATGCCCTAAATAAGATAGATATAAAAAAAGGGCCAGGACCTGATGGTATTCCTGCTGTATTTCTACATAAAGCTTCAGAAAGTCTAACATACCCCTTGTTTATTTTATATAATAAATGTTTACAAACTGGAGTTTATCCCGATAAATGGAAGTGTGCACAAATCATTCCAATATTTAAATCTGGAAATAAAAGATCTGTGCTTAACTATAGACCAATTTCTCTTTTGGACCACTTTGGAAAAGTTTTTGAATCTATTTTGGCTCACGAATTATTTTTTTCAAGTTAAAGATCTTCTGCTTGTTGACCACATGGCTTTTTTAAAAAACGTTCTGTTCTTACCAACTTAGTGCCATATTCCCAATTTATCTCGGAAAGCTTTGGGAGGGGAGAGTCTGTGTGCTCCGTGTACACCGATTTTTCTAAGGCTTTTGATAAAGTTCATCATTCAACCATGTTTGAAAAGCTGGAATCTTTTGGTGTGTATGGAGTGCTGCTGACTCTCCTCAAATCTTACTCATAGTAACGGACTCAGTTTGTTGCGTTGAATGGTCACCGTTCTGAGTGCATGTCTGTCACCTTCGGTGTTCCTCAAGGGTCACACCTGGGGCCGTTGCTATTCACAATCTTTATATGACATTGGTGGTTGCTTTCATCATACCAAACTCAAGGTCTACGCTGATGATTTAAAATGTTTTATAAATACTAAAAGTATTGCAGATTATATAGCACTTCAGTCTGATCTTACCAGGCTTGATATTTACTCTAAAAGTCATAGACTCGTTCTAAATGCTGATAAGTGCAGCACAATCTAGTTTTCTCACTTGGCTGAACCACTAAAGCAAGATCTGTTTATTGCAAACATCAAAATTGGTTCTGGATGCCAAATTGTCGTACGAGGAGCACATATCAATTATTGTATAAATTAATAATTAATAAGTTCTGAAATTGTTAGGATTTGTATGTCGAACAACGTCTGAGTTCACGTCAAGCGTAGCAATAATTTCCTTGTATAAGTCAATTGTAAGACCAGAAGACCAGTGCTAGAGTATGGTACCACAATTTGGAATCCTTTTTATATTAAATATTGAGAACTTGAGAGAGTACAGAGAAAGTTTATAAACTTTTTAAATTTTAAATTTAATTGACATCGCTATTATCAACCTTTTGAGTCAAATTTGTCATTTTATAATCTGCAACTTTTGTCAGACAGAAGAATCTTTTGTGACGTGTGTTTTGTATATAAAATTCATAATAATTTGATTGATAGTAAGGAAATACTACAATTCTTTTTGCTCAATTGTAGTCCTGTAATACTACGTCATAGAAATACTTTTTTTGTAGACACTTATAGTTGTAACTATATGGTAAATTCGTTTAACAGATTGCATGCTGATCTGGATATTTTTAATCTTAGTTTAGGGTCTTTTAAAAAATAATTAAGAACATTAATTTAGAATGAAAGTCATAATTATTGTTTTTTTGTTTGGTTTTAATTTTTCACTTCTTACTTTATACTTTCTGTAATAAGCCTCGTTACTAGTAGTCTAGGTTTAGTTTACTTATAGTACTACATAGGTTCACAATTTTTTAGCATAACATTTGTAATTTGTGTTACCTCGTAATTGGATACTCACACAAGAATATCTGTGAGGTAGCCTATTTATGTAAATAAACAAAGGGTCAATTCTTGGTCCTCTTCTCTACATAATCTACGCAAATGACATAGGCTTGAAAAATGGTATAGATATGGCAGCTTTCGCGGACGACATCACCGCAGTATGTAGAGGACGCAGAATGAGTGTGCTACTGAGACCATAGATACCCTCACGTTTTTGCAGAATTGGCTAACAAACAACAATTTAAAACTAAACTTAAAAACAACACAGGCTCTACAATTCCGTAAGCAACCAATAGAGCCCTTAACATTCCAAAATTCTGACATTGAGATGTTGAATAGTGTATCTTTTTTGGGCGTACAGGTTAACAAAGAATTGAATTGGAAAGAACAGGTGGAAAAAGTGATTAGCATGAGCAGGTACTGCTACGCACTAAAAATAATAAGCAATAACAGGGGTACAAACTGCACTCACTGCATATCACGCATATATTCCGTCAAGGGTTAGATATGGGATCATGTTTTGGGGGAATTCTGTTGAGTCACACAGAATATTGCTGCTGCAGAAGAGATGTCATTTTCGATGGGATTCAATGGGAAACTCCGTTGTTATTGAAGATAGAGAAATGCGGTTTTTTAAAGCTCAAAAAAGTAAGACAGTAATGATATTAACAGATTTATTCTGCCCTTGTAGTTTTTGAGCTACAGGGGAAAGTTGAAAAATGGTCGGAATTACCAATTAACGATGTCTCCCTTAATTTAAGAGATAATTGAGTTCTGTAAAAACATGTCTGTGGCAACCTTTCTAGAAAAACACAATGGTCCTTTAGAAATTTTAATCCGACGTTTCATTTCGTAGATATCATCAGGATCAAAAAGTGAAATACGGACCAAAATCAATTTTCATATTTTAGTTCCTTTTTAATTTTTTTTGATAATAAAATATATTTTTTTTTTATTTTGAAGTTTCGATCCAGAAAAAAATGAACTAAAAATTATCTTTACGAGAAAGCCTATTACGAGCTAACTGAATATTTTGATTTTCGTATTACAATATAATTACCGCTTGTTTAATCAACTCAGTCAGTATTTTTTGAAATGTTTTAATTTTTCGTTTTTTTATTTATTTATTTTGTTTTATTCGCATTGACATTACAAATGAAAAATTCATTTGTACATATTGTTTTAATCTAAGAAATTGACAAATATGCTTTCTATAAAAAGAATTGCTATATGTATTGATGGTTCCCATTTACTTTATACTATTTTATTTCATGTACTGTATTGTTTCTATATTTATTTTGCATTCACACGATCAACACCTAAAATAGGTAACATGTAATTTATTGTATGTATGATAAAATAAAGATTATCTATCTATCTATCTATCTATCTATCTATCATTATACACGGTATAGAAGGAGACGTGAAAATTGTCTATTATTTAATACACGAAAGTACTAGTATGTTGTGTGAATGTTTTCGTGTGTTTTCGAAAATACGACCTCTGAACTTAATAAGAATTCAAATAATCCAATGCCGCTTAACTCAAGTGTGCTTCCTCTTGAAGAATAATAACTTATAAAACAACCGTGCTTGAGATGGATTTAAGCGCTAAACAATTCGGATAGTCACGACCAATTCGATGCATCTTGACCGAAGCCATGGTTAACAACACAACTGACATGTTTTTTGTTTCTCATTCTACACGAAAAAGACGTGAAAATTCTCTATTATTTAGCACACGAAAGTACTAGTATGTTCTGTGAATGTTTTCGTGTGTTTTGGAAAATACAACCTCTGAACTTCATAAGAGTTATTCAGACTTAACATACATACCTTTAAAAAATGTGCATAGGGTGGCATCGCAAACAAAGTAATTTGGAACGCCAATTGTCCGACTGTCGCTATTGTGGAAATGGCAACCAACAATTTCAGGTAGTGGCCAGTGTGACCGACCATGGTGACCTCTGTAGGAACCGGCACGAATGGTAAGTAACATGTTAGCAAGAGGTAGATCGCTGACAGGAGAGATGGGCGGAATATAATAGCTGCAAAAAAGTTTTAAAAAGATCTAGAATTAAATTTATTCAGTATTAAAAATTGTAGTTTTAAAGCAATTTAGCAACAAAAAAAAGGTCAGGAACTTCTTTCTCGTCATATGCTACTGACTCGTCAAGTTCTAAGATACTATTATATCTTGAGAGTACAGAGAAAATTTGCTCCCAGGGAGTTACATTCTCTCGCTACTATGCATCTCATTGGTCCAAATCTTCGGTTTAAATCGGTTTCTCTCACTTTTGCCCGATATTGATCGAAAGTAATTCTATTGGTCTTGACTAAGAGTTGGATTGAATTGGAAATAATAACTAAAATATACCAAATAAGTCATACTTAATAAATGAAGTAAACCTTGGTATTCGGTAAAGTAGAAAAGTACTACTTTCCGCAACACAAATTACTGTAGGTTATAGTAGTTTTTCCGCGAGAGACCGCAAATGTGCGCAATTTTTTTCCGACACACTTGTTTTAGTAAAATATAAATAAATCGAGTAAAACTTCCCTCGCTCAAGAACATATATAAAAAAAACCACTACTCGTATATACATGGGTTTGATTGAGTCGGTCAGACTTTTCCAGGGTATATCCAAACTTTTCTTGGGTGTATCCGCACTGTTTAGGGGTGTATTTAGACTTGTACTCAGGTTTTTCCAGAGTGTAGCCAGACTTTTTCAGGGTCCTTCCAGACTTTTCCAGGGTCTTTCCTGACTTTTCCAGAGTGTCGCCAGACTTTTCCAGGGTCTTTCCTGACTTTCTCAAGGTCTTTCTAGACTTTCCCAGAGTGTATCCAGACTTTTCCTGGATGTAACCAGACTCTCCAGGGTGTATCCAGACTTTTCCAGGGTCTTTTCAGACTTTTTCAAGGTCTTTCCAGACTTTTCCAGGGTCTTTCCAGACTTTTCCAGAGTGTATCCAGACTTCTTCAGGATCTTTTCAAACTTTTCCAGGTTCTCTCCAGACTTTTTCAGAGTGTATCCAGTCTTTTCCGGAGTGTATCAAGACTTTTCCAGGGTATTTCCAGACTTTTCCAGAGTGTATCCAGACTTTTCCAGGATCTTTCCAAATTTTTACATAAGGTATCCAGCGAGTTTCCAGACTTTTCCAGGGTATCTTAGAGTGTATCCAGACTTTTCCAGAGTGTATCCAGACTTTTCCTGGATGTATCCAGACTCTCCAGGGTGTAACCAGACTTTTTCAGAGTGTATCCTGACATTTCCTGGGTGTTTCCAGACTTTTCTAGGGCGTATGAAATTTGATAAGACAATAGGGCGTGACCTGGATCTTAACTTAAGCTACTTCTTATTTAACATTTTGTTCCATAACTCGAGATATATGGCACAGAAAATTGAATTTCTCAAGAGTTTTTTTTGCATTTTTTATGTGGTATATATGTATGCCATTCAACTACGGGATGAAGATTTTTGGGGGTAGCTCCGAAGGGTGTAATAGAGGAATGCTCAAAAACAATAGGGGTCTGCGCGTCAACACAAGTAATGACTGTGTAAAATTTTGTTACGATGGGTGCAGGAGTTTTTGGGTTAGAGTGGCTATAAAGTAGGCGACAGACAGACCGACCGACAGACAGAGCGACGGCATCTGGATTCGTGCTTATCACTCTTCGGAACTTCAAAATTCGTGGAGGATCATGAAAATCAAGTGCTATTTTTGGATGATTACATTACTTCCCTTAGCGAGGGAAGTAAAAAGTACCTATCGAAAAAAAAGTATTTTTTTTAACACCATGCATGGCCGGCGCTAGCAGTTCCGGCGCTCCTTTACAACCCTTTTCCCATGCTTCGTAGTCAAATAAAATTTGAACAATCATTTATGATTTTGGCGCTAAATTCAAATTTTTGTTGTGGTAAATTCAAATTTTTGTTGCACAAAAAAAGAGGAAAAAAATTAAAGCATTTCTTTAACAATCATTAAAAACGGGTAAAAAATATTAGTTTTCTTAACAAGTGCGCAAAGTGATACTTTCCGCACGAAAAAGCAGTTAGAAGAACGATGCGGAGCGGAGTTCGGATAAGCTTTAAGTGCGGAAAAGACACTTTGCGCGCATGTTAGAAACAATGTTTTTCCTATGAGCACTATGCCACGAGTGTCAAAAAAAATAACTTTAATAAATTAAGAAAATTATGTTTTGTTTACGCAAAACGGAAATAATATACTTTAAAACTGAATATGTCTTAATTTGACGTAAAAACGGCGTGACTTGTAGGGTGAGAAGCAGAGTTTTATTGTTGCTTTATTTTACATCACAAGGGTCGTTACCCAAAAATCGTTTAGAAAAGCTCTAAAACTTCCAACAAACAAAGAGTGCGCAAAGAGTTTCCGTGCGTCACTTTGCGCACACGAATAGAAAAAAGCATTCTTAATATCTAAGCATCACCCAAATGTTCACATGCCGCTTCGCATTTATGGAATGGTTTCAGCAACAAATCTTGAAATTTGACAATATCCCACCCCAATCTTTGGCAGCTAACCCTACCCACTTTTTTTAATAAACTAATATTTAGCAACTAAACAAAACCACTTTTTTTAAAGTATTTTACAAAAACCGCGAGAGATAAAATTTTTGAGATTTTTGTTACAATTCAAACTTCAATTTTTTTGCCTGCAATGTTGACGTTAACGTCATTAATGTAAATTTAAGCAATTTTTTTAAACTGCATTCAAAACGAGTAAATAGCTTTTTTTAAATATCTTAACTAAGGGATAAAAGAGGACAAACCTATACATTTAGTGTAGCCAAAATTAATTTAAAAGTGCTAAATTCCATGTTCAACATTTTTAGAAATAAGTAAGACCTGTGGGAAAAAGGATGCACTCTCAATGCAAGGTTTGGCGTTCGCAATTTTTTTTTTACATTAACAAGTCTTTATGAAACCGATAAACTTTTACAGTTTACATGGTTTCTCCTGTAACTAAATAGTTCAAATTATGTTAACATTATTATAGCTAGCCTAAGGATAGTCTTCCATTAGCAGATTTTCCGCGCGGATTTCAAGTTATGGTGAAGGTGCCAATCGTTCTGTCATTCTTTCACTCACTGACAGACAAGGTAAAATTTCACAATCCGCGCGGAAAAAAAGCTTATGGAATCTTCTATGCTTGATGACAGGGGTATTATCTAAAAGCGACAATACACGACCTGGGGAGTTATCCACGAACCAAAATTTTTGTTACAATTTTCGTCCGTAAGGTTGATTATCTTGGGTATTCACTATCTACTAACCTATGAGGATGATGAGATAAATAAGTTAGGCACTTTTATACTCAGCTCACGCTATCAATAATAATAACATGTTTAATTCCACATGTTTACAGAAAGAACCATCCGTATTTATTTACTCTGATGCGTGAAAACTTTATCCCGTGATATTTGGATGCGGTTTAAGTATGTTATGTAGGACACACTAAGAAACATTTTTTACCATGGGCACAACCTTGGACCTATCACACAGGAGCCGAAAATAGCTGTCAAAGTCAAAGGTGTCAATTCCTACTAAATCTAAAAATGCTTACAATTTTGACAGCTGTCAATTCCTGTCATAATGACGCACCTATTTTTTTAGTTTTTGCTAAATTATTTCTTAGTGTGTCCTATATAACATACTTAAACCGCATCCAAATATCACGGGGAACAATTTTCCATTTAAATACTGCGTGGTCCTTTATCAAGGTTGTTATATATTCATAAAATTTTCAGTTGTAGCAAAATACAGGTTATTTTATATTTTTTTTGAGTTATTGTCAACCGCCACTTTCCGTAAAAACTAAAATTCTTCACAGGTTTTACTTTCTTTAAACAAAGGCTACCCAACATGTTTCGACAGTATATAGACGGAACTCATCAGGGGTTTAACGCCACAAAAACGGCTTAAATTTGACAACACTGCTTTGCTATTTTTTTGAAAGATCAACAATAGGTGGCATCACTAATACCATTTCCAGTGAGATCGTGCAGTGTTCATAACACGGTAAGAATACTATATGTGAGAAAAGTATAACTTATTAGGACGTAACCATTTATTAATGCTTCTTTAAAAGGTTTTGATGCTCAACTTCATGCTTCATGGATTGCAATGTCTCGAAATTAAAAAGAATCAAAAGATAAATCATTATTCAACATCAAAAAATTAACAAATTTCCGTATTATTTTTATCAATCAAATTCTCCATTTGTAGTTTCCCAGTCCACTTAACCATGTATAAGTTCCATTCCGAATAAATAAGAAGCTGTGGTGCTGCCCTAGCTTAAACCCCAGTCCGTATAGCACTGTCGAAACATGTTTTGGGTAACCTTTTTGAAAAAATAAAATCAGTGGAGAACGACTTACGCAGTTCCATTTTTTTTATTCTAAGATTTTTAAAAATCAATTCATAAAGTGCATCTTAAAAACTAGGGTTAAAGGGGAGTAATAGACACCCAAGAGGTCAAAATCTCAAGTAGCCTTTTGACGTTATTGTAGGTCCCGCAGACATTGCGAATAAATGAACCGACGCCGCGCCGATGTCAGTCAGCAACTTATTCGTTTCGACTTCCTGACGACCCGTATTTGACGTCTCTAGATGGTTTTCGCTAGAGGCCCTGTATACGAATTTTGACAGGTATTGTTTTACCAGAGGTGAGCAACTGGATTTGACAGTTGCTAGGGAAATGTTTAAAAACAAATTGTGTGTTGGCAATGATAGTTGGTAACCCCTAATTTTGTCACTGTCACATTTTTGATTAAGAAACGTCCGGTTTAAAAATGGAATTTTGCTGTATCAAAAATTGTAAAAACACGTGCGTCGACGAATTTGTATTGTTCCGTTGTCCAACGGAGAAAGAAACTCAAGAAAAGTGGAAATAAAACATGCATTTACCAAGCTGGAAAATTAATAAAAATAGTCGAATTTTCGAGGTAAGCAGTAGGTACTAACATACGCATTTAGCATGTACTTTGTTAATAAATAACACATTATGTTTCCGTGTTTTATTGTAACGGTTTGTTCGGGTTCGTCGAAGTTTCCTGTTCTAAACAGTCCGGAGCATGCGCGCTTAAAAAAAACTCGTTCTGGTTCGACCACAACTGTTTTGAACTGAAGTTTTGTGTTCGGGTTACTACCGAAAATTTGTCCAGGACCGGTTCAATACTGTTCTGTACGGTGCCGTGAAGCCGGGCGGAATTAAACGGAACTGTTTAGGACTATTTTCTGACGTATGCGCAAATTCATTTACGCATGTAAAGTTTTTGCGAAAAAATAATTCGTTCCTTGAAAATATACCCAAATAAATGGGTTTTTACTAAAAATAATAAAAAGCCAGAGTGTAATCTTGTTTTATTTTATATATCCGCGTGTATATTCACTGTTTGTTTTTGTTTTTTTTTGTCAAAACTTGACATATTTTACTAAACAAAAAAAAATCAATCTTTCAAAAACTGTCTGGGCAAATTATAAAAAGAGACAACAAAACATCAGTCCATTTCATAAAATCGCTTTTACATGCAAATATGAAAAAAACTAGAAAGATAGGGCAATATGAGTTGCCCACCTATGGTAAAACAATAAGTGTCAAAATGTATAGGTTTCTAGTTTTCGCCAATTGCCAACATTGTTTTAAGCATAAATATAATATATTCATATCAAAATAGGTTAAAAAACACAACATGAATTAGTAGTAGTAGTAGTAGTAGTAGTAGTAGTAGTAGTAGTACTAGTAGTAGTAGTAGTAGTAGTAGTAGTAGTAGTAAGGGGACGGCCCGCAGACCTGGCAACTAGGCCTCTTCATGGGCCCTTTCTGCCATACCCCGTCTCGCACCCTTATCCTCCCACTCCCTCTACATTTCTTGCCTCTCTCTCTCCGGGCCTTCCCGCCTTCGTTACGAAGGACAGCACGTCAGCCCATTTTAGAGAGTGTAGCTCCTCCTCTTCTATTGTGGGGGCACCCCACGTCTGCTGCCTCAGTCTGGCGTACCCGTCACACTCTCCTATCAGGTGCACCGCTGATTCCTCTGCCCACCCACATGTTGAGCAGGCGGAGTCGTCCAACACTCTGATGCATGTCAAGTGCTTGCGCAGCCGATTATGCCCTGTCAGCATTCCTACTAACAATCCAATGTCCTTGCGAGTTTTTCCCAGGAGCCATTTAGTTCTGGCTGCGTCTGGTCCACTCACAGTTTGGACTGTCTGCACTCTCGCTCTTACCTCCAGGACAACTTCAGTTGATCGCTCGCACATTTATTGAGCTCGCTCTGCACCTGTTTTCTTGTGATTCCCAAGAGCGGTTCCGGTCCAATATATTGGGTTTCGGCACCAGCTTTGGCAAGTTCGTCCGCCTTCTCATTCCCTGGTATTCCCTCGTGGCCCGGGACCCACATCAGTGTCACTCTCTTGTCTTCAAGTAATGTCTGTAGCGCGTTAACGCACTCTTCCACTAGGCTACTGACAATTTTTGGTGAACGAAGAGCCTTGAGGGCAGCTTGGCTGTCGGAAATGTCCCTCCTGCTATTTCTGACCTCTGGTAGGGTTGCCGCCATGATAATGGCGTATACCTCAGCCTGAAAGACCGTAGCGTGCTCGCCAAGCGGATAGCTTTCTTGAACCTCTAGGTCTTCCGCATACACTCCTGCGCCTGTTGTCTGCCTGGCTGACAGTTTTGATCCGTCAGTGTAGCAGACCGTCGCGTCTCTGCCTAATTCGTTCTCTCTGCCACCAATCCCGTTCAGGTATTGTGACTTTGTACTTTTTGTCAAACCTCCATGGTTTCGAAGGAGTCCCTACTGGCATCTTTAGGAGAGGCAACTCTTTTCTTACCAGTTCCTCGATTGCCAGATGACCCACTTTTTCCCCTCTGCGCTTCCATGGCCCTTGTCTCTCAGTCGTAGGTGAGTCGCCATCGCTTCCTTCTTGATCCAAGTTGATCAACAACATGAATTAGGTCAAACATTGGAACGTGTTCAACGGAACACAACGTAGCTTTAGGGCATATTCTATTGGCGATTACTTAACGTCATCAATTCGATAGTTACAACTAGAGGCCCTCTATACATCTGACAGTTGTTGTTTTACCAGAGGTAGAAAACTCATATTGCCCTCTCTTTCTAATTTTTTTCATATTTGCATGTAAAACCGATTTTATGAAATGGACTGATGTTTTGTTGCCTATTTTCAGACAGTTTTTGAATAAAGATGACATTTTTGGTTAGTAAAATATGTCAAACTTTCACAAAAAAACTTGAGGTAGATACACAGATATTAAAAATATTAGCAGTAGGTAAAATATAAAAATTTTATTGATCTATCTTTTTGTTACCGTTATACCGCAGTATTCGATTTTTAAACCGCATGTAAATAATGAAAATTAAAATTAGATGTATTTATCTACGTGTATAAATCAAAAATATGACACTGACAAAGTTATTTATTTCCAATGGTTGCCAACGACTGCCAAATCGAGTTGCTTACCTCCGGTAAAACAATAACTGTCAAAAAATATATACAGGGCCTCTAGTTACAACTAATTCCACGTCATAAAAACCAAAGATCAACGTTGCGAAATCAATGAGAAGCTACGTCGTAGTATGGACGTCCGCGAGTCGTTCAATCTTCAATACACTGACTTACATTTAACAACGTTGGTGTTGATATAAGAGCGACGTCGTTTGCCAAATAACAAAGTAGCAACCTAAGTTTTCACTTTAAATGACGGCGCATTAAGTTAAATCTAGTTGTAATTCGGATTAATTTACTTGGAAGTAGGACCTCGTCTTTAAAAACATTTAAATCAAAACAACTATGGTCATTCTCCACTCAATTTATTGAAATTAAAATCATTCAATACCAACATGTTTCGGCAGGGTAAACTGTCATCATCAGGGTTTCTAAAAAAACCGAATAAGAAATTTTAAAGCTAGAAACACCCTATGCAACCTCCCCGCGCATCAACTGTTGTTTTAAGAAGAAAAAAGGACAAAATAAATGTCACTCACCAAAGTGTTATTAGAAAAATCGATACACGAAAAGGTCACACAGTTTGTTTCCAATTTCAGAAAACCAATCAGATATTTACATTATTAAAAATTAAACAAGCAAAATTTAAAAAAAATTAGAAAGGTACCTTTCTCTAAAAATGATCTTTACTTAAACAAGTAAACAAAAATTATATAACGTAGTCAAAATCTTTAAAGATAATAGGAAAAAATAACCAAGTTGTACCCATTCGATAAGAATTAACTTATATATCAAACTAGGTTTAAGACTGTGGTGCCATGGGCAATTATCAATTTCTCGTATGATAGGGAGCTAAAAAAATGATGATTTTGATGAATATTAAAAAAAAAAGAGTAGGTGTGCCATTATAAAATATTAAATAAATAACCATCCATCATAAAACAATCAAAAAGAGTCACCTGATATATGTTTGTTTCAGAAATAAAACAACCCTCAAAAGTTTTTAGTTCATTTCCTTCCAAAAAAGGGCTAGGCCCAGACCTGAATGCCGCCCTCGCGCTCACAAGGCACCTCGATAGCATTGACATATCTGTTCGACCGAAAGTGGAGCTTCAGCATAGAAGTGTAGTGATTACAGCCTAACAAGTCATATGCTAAAAATATTATATTCATAAAAGAAATTACGGAAAATTTTTGGATTTCGTGGATGGTTTGGGACAGGAGAAGCCTTGTATATGTCTGGAAAATTTTGATATTAGGGACTTATTGGTACATAATGTCGGCACTATTTTTGATGGACTCGCACAAAGGATAAACAACTACTACATATTTTTAGTCACTTTACCCACCAGCTATGAAATTACTGGAACAAATCCTTGCATCCCCCTTTTGCCCCCTTGTAAAACTTCTTTATATCACTTCATCCCCTCTCCCCTAATTTTATGTTCTTGCTACTATTTCTGATATAGTTATTATCTAAACATGCTCATATCGTGCTCATAAAGTTGACATAATTAAAGTTGATGTCGTCCATTATTAGGGACTTATCGGTACATAAAGTCGGCATAGGCTGATTCGGCACCATTTTTGACAGTTCCGCACTACGTAGGTTTCTGACATTTTTGTCGTATAAACATGTCATCTAAACATGCTCATATTGTGCCATCCATAAAGTTGACAAATTACAGTTAATGCCGTCCTTTATTAAAGGCAGGCACAAACATTATGTTAAGTCAACATTATTTTGACAGCCCCGCCATAAAAAAAGCTCTGGCTGGATATCCGAAACGTAGGTTTTTGATAGCCCCAGCAACCAAGAAGAGCGCCGCGCCGCACAGAGGTCATTATTGCAGAATTAGGTGGTAATAAACCAATTTTCAAAAAATATATGTTTTGGAAATTTAAAACGTATACTTTTCAAATAAACCGGAAAATGGTGTAGATTACAAAAATAAAATAAATAATCTCTACACAGGGTGTTTAAATAAGCTACCAACGTAGGATCAAATTTATAAAAAATTAAAAATTTTCTCGATTTTTTACCGATTTTGCAGGATTAACATATTATTTAAAAAGTTTACACACTGTAAATTGACAGTGACTCGCATTAACTTAAAATCTAATTCATAACATAAAATTCTAATTCAACTGTTTTATACAGTGTGTTTCAACAAAAACTTAACAGAGGTGTTTTGAGTATTTAGAACCGGAAATTCAAAAAATCCTCGGACACATCCACTTTTCTTTCAAGGAGGACACTTTTTCGCTATTTTGGAACCCCTTCCGAGGGGTGAGTTTTACCAGAAGAATTTCAATAGGGAAAGTGGATAAGAATTTGAATAGTGAAAGTGGGACAAGTGACACCTTGTTTTGAAGGTTTTTTAAAAACCTCTAAAAATCATTTAAAAACTTTTAAAATTTAGCGATTGTTTCTTCAGATATTTGCCCTCAAATTTGCCATAGAAGGAAGAAAAGACATTGATTTTTGTACTTATTCGAGCAAAATCTTTATAAAAAAAAATTACATTTAGCCCAAACCTTATTAAGGCACTTTCCAACCCTCCCCAGCCTACCTCTTACAGGGTAGCTACCCTACATTGATTTTTGTACTTATTCGAGCAAAATCTTCAAAAAAAAATAAAATAAAAATTACATTTTGCCCAAACCTTATTAAAGCTACCCTCATTGTAAATTTTTGAATGAAATTATGAGTCGTGTGTTCGAAAGGTCTTTTGATTCTCTAAACAGAGATATGTTGGGAATTTGGAACCTTTGGTTGCACTAAAACAAAATTATTATTGTTTTCCACAAACCAAAACTACACTTTTTTGCACTCGACGCACGTTTCGCTAACAACGTTAGCATCATCAGGAGACGATAAACAATGAACTAAATTAATCTACGCTCTATATTATACAATCCTTTAGTGGGCGGAGATAAGACTAATAAATTGTGATTGATCACGATTTTTAATCCTATCTCCCTTCAATCAAAGAATAAATTGTACTAAACGGGATGGGTCCTCTATCTTTATTTAAACTATTTCTGGAGGTTATCTAATGTGAATCTATGATTGTTTTCAAAAGCATGCTCGGCCACACTTGACTTTTCTGTTCTTTTGTATTTTAAGTATGCTAAGTGTTCTTTAAAACGTGTTTGAATAGAGCGTCTCGTTTGGCCAGCATATTTTTTGTCACAATCCATGCAACTAATTTCGTAAATTCCACTTTTTTCTAGAACTGTAGTTTTATCCTTAGGATTTCCTAGTAAGCTTCTTATTGTGTTACCGGATTGATATACTAATTTAAGACCGGTGTTATTAAATACTTTGTGTAATCCTTTCGTATAATTAGGATTATAAGGAATTGAAACAAATTTTGAGTCGCAGGTATCTTTTTGTCTGAAAACTTTGTATATAGATAGAGCGTAGATTAATTTAGTTCATTGTTTATCGTCTCCTGATGATGCTAACGCTGTTAGCGAAACGTGCGTCGAGTGCAAAAAAGTGTAGTTTTGGTTTGTGGAAAACAATAATAATTTTGTTCTAAACAGAGATGTTATTATTTATTTTTTGGATTTAGTTTATTTTTTTAATTTCATGAAAAACTGATGGTGAATGTTTAAAAAATCAAAACTGAGGGTTACTACCCTCTAAGAGGTATATTGGGGAGGGTTGGAAAATATCTTAATAATGCAATTTTTATTATCATTTGTTTCAAAGATTTTCGTTTTCTAAGCACCTTCAAAAACGGGTTTTCATGGAATTAAAAAAAAAAATCCAAACCAAAAATAAAATACACCACCATTTAGAGAATCAAAAGACCTTTCGAAAAAGGTGCCACATGACCCATAGTCCTATTTAAGATTTTAAAGTGGTGGTAGGTACCCCCCTAAGGGGTAGGTCGGGGCGGGTTGGCTTTAATAATTGATGGCTAGCCATTTTTATTACTTTTGAAGACTCTTATTCAATTACTGTCAGTGAAGTGACACTTTAGCCCTTTTAAATAAGGTTTAACATGTAATCTTTTATTGAAGCTTAAAGAAGAAAAAAATTTTTGATGTTGGCACTTCTTGGCAACCAATTTTGGTATGGGTTTTTAGATAAACGGATTATGGACAATGAAAACATCTTTTCAACATAAATGTGAATAAATCCTGTCATTGACACGTTACAAAATGCAGTTTTGCAAAAGAAAAATTATGTTTACGGGACATTTACGACAAATCGTTTTTTCTAATATTCACGTGACATATATATATTACGAACTTTTCATTTGTAAGTACTTACCCAAAACTGCTTAAACCCACCAGCTTAGTTTTAAAAATAACTGCGTAACTTTGAAAAATAATTTTTTGAAAATTAGGGAATAAGCGTCACCAAACCGATAAAGTTAACAACTCATACAAAAATGGACTTTGGCGTTGCGCCAAAGCCACATATGACAAGGTAAAAAAAAATATTGTTGTGTAAGCATGTGATTGATTTATTAACTATGGAATACAACAGCAATCGTAGGTTTTTTTACTTTATTTTTTTGATTTATTAATTTCTAAAATAATTAAAATGACCTCTGTGCGCCGTCCTGTAACAGATGTGCGTAAAAATATGTAGTAATTATTTACCTCTGTGTGGACTTTATTAAAGTCAGCCTATAAAGTCCGATAAGCCCTATTAAAGTTCGGCACAAACATTATGAAAGTGGCCATTATGTTCACAGTACCGCGACCAAAAAAGGATAGCCACGTAGGTTTCGGGTAGCGCCGGCAACCAAGAAATGCGCCGTCTAACCTCAATTTTGTCATAATAATCACTCCTGATAAAAATAACTGTGTTTTCTTCTTTATAGTTCAATAAGAGCACATAAACGTGAAAATTTAAGTGAAACTTTCCTAAAAAATGCAAAGAATTGTTCCAGTCATTTCACAACAGACGGAGAAAATATGTAGTCGTTATTTAACCACCGTGCGGAACTGTCAAAAAAATAGTACCGACTTTACTAAAATCAAGCTATGGTAACTTTATGTATCCATAAGTCTCTATAATTGTATCCGCTGTTGTTTAATATCCATAGTAATAAAATAGTAGAGAATGCACTTCACAATTCCTAAGGCGGTCTGGCTAAAAACGGCATTAAAATCAAAGATATGCTGACAACGCTGTCGCAATTTTAGAAGGTCTACAAAAGTTGATAAAAAAAATTGGCAACTTGATGGTAGGAAAAAAACAATGCTAAGAAAAAACACCATTATAGGAATACTAGAAGTAAATGCCCGATAAGGCGAACGCGTCGATTCGTGCAAATACCTGGGTTGCCAGCTTAAGAGTGAATTTGAATACTAAAAACAGTTCGTTTAGTTCAACAGATAGACCGCACATCAAAAATTAACAAAATTTGCACAGCGGAGGCTTCTGGTATCCCCCACAGACCATTCGGTTATTCTTATTCAAAAAAATATATATGTCTTGTTGTTATTCAGTTTTTTAAAATAATTCATCATTTTTACCGTGAATTAGACATTTTTAGGATACGTAAAATTATGTGAAAAAATTAAAATGATGCAAAATCCCGTCAATGGTTCCGAGATAATGCTCTAAACTTTCACCGTACAAAATTTGATACAAATTTGATTAACACTTTTTTAGATTAACTAATTGGAAGGAGCGAATCATGCAAGAAGTCTGTGCAAGAATTGAACAATTGCAAGATCATATTTAATATAAATGTTTCGTATCCTTCGTTGTTACATAACGGCGCGCGGCATAGAGGCATGGACACTGAATGAAGCCATGTGCAAAGAACCAAAGGCATTCGAGATGTATTGCTACCGTAGAATGCTCATAATATCTTGGATGGACAGAGTACGTAACGTGGATGGTCGGCTCAGATTAGATAACGATCTTGAAGTTTCCATCAAAAGGAGTAAACTCAAATATTTGGGCCATATTTTGAGAAATGACAAATAAGAACTCCTAAAATTAATAATAGAAGGAAAAATTGAAGGCAGAAGAGTTTTAAAAACCAGGAGAAAACGCTCGGGAAAACGCTTTTGCGTATTTACTATACTATGTTCGGTTACTGTGATAATTATTTTTGTATATGTCTATATATAAGAAAACTTCAACAATTAGGTCTAGTTGGTCGAGAAAATTATGCTAGTTTTTTTTCTATCATGAATAAAAGGGGCTAACTGGTAACTGGAGGATGGATGTCCAAAATATATGTCAGCGTCATCGGGGATCTTTAGCGTTTACCCGCCAGCCCGAATAAACTCTCCCTTTTATTGTGTACTTGAGTAATTAGGCCAGTCCTTGGAAAGGAAATTTTTACTGGAACTTTGCTGAGATTTTATATAAATAAAAATTAAAAAATAAAGGACTCTATTTACTAAGATGGGTTAGGTTTTGGGACTATGGGGCGCATGTGGTTTTTAATCAAATTTTGCGGTCTTTTCTTTAAACTTGAGTAAAACTTGTTGGAATTTTGGGTATACCATAATCATACAATGAGCTTCAGGCTACTGCGAACATAGGGGGAATCAAGTCCAATTTACTCTCCGTGCAGTACGACCGAGGTGGATTTGAAGCACGCTGCAGTGTTATCTTTTGTAAATTTATTTTGTTTTTATTATTTTGTTTTTTTTTTCTGCCTGCGAGAAACAGATTGGTAAGTTCTTAAGTGAAATAATACATTTTTAAAACTAAAAATGGATGTCTACGAAGTTACCGAATAAGTATAGATAGTCAAATAGTACTATCAAGGCTGACCATTGAGACTTATTCAAGAACTTTTTTTGGAGAATTTTGTAAATCGCCCAGAACATAGTTTATCAACGATTCATAGGTTGGTGCAGAATTTTGAAAAGTTTGGTTGTGTAGCGCCAAGAAACCATAAAAAAAACCCACTGTTTTGAATGACGAGCTGGAAGTACCAGGTGTGATGATTTGCGCTGCAGTGGAGGAAAACCGAAAGTTAACTAGCCACCAAATTGCCGAAGCAGTTGATACGTCTTCAGCCACTGTCTTACGTGTTCTCAAAAATAATGGTTATTATTCTTACAAAACGTCAAAAACGCATCCAATTTTTCCCGAGGACAACTATCGTCGTATGGAATTTTGCGAAACAATGATGGAAAGGGCTAATTGTGCTGAAAACTTTTTGAGATCTATTTTTTTCACAGATGAAAGCACTTTTCCATTATTGAATCGTCATAACCCAACACACGTTCGATATTGGTCGACAGAAAATTTGCATTTGTATTTTTTAAAAAAATGTTTGGGGGGGTATTGAGGGGAACACGTAATTGGGCCATTTTTTATTTACGGCAATTTGAATGGTCCTAGATACTTGGATCTACTGCAGCAGCCTATTATGGTTTCGACAAGATGGTTGTCCCACTCACAATGTTGGCCTTGTTAGGGAATATCTTGATAATGAATTTTCTAATCGAGTTATAAGTACACGGTACACTATTTTATGGCCAGCTCGATCACCCGATTTTGCTCCTAATGGCTTCTATCCGCGGAGTTATATCAAAAATAAAGTTTACGGGCATGAAAGGGCTAATAATTTGGAAGAACTTCGGATTAAAATTGAAGAAGCTTTTCAAACTATCACCCCTAACATGCTTGGAAACGATAGAAGGGGTTTTTATAATAGGCTCGGATATTGTCTAGCCGAGCAAGAAGCACTTTTCGAACCTTTGCTCTAAATTTTTTTTGACTGGGATAATCTTTTTGGTTTTTAGAATGTATTATTTTATTTTGAGAACTTGCTTTTATTTTGTTTCTCCTTATTATTTTCATTGTAACACGTTGTTATGATAAATCTGAAAATAAAACGCTTTAATTTGTCAGTGACAAAAAACAAGAAAATATAAAAATTTGCGTATTTATTGACCAAATTCCGGTTTCATTGACTATACTCCACATAGCACCGTGGTTAGAGGCGCACTAAACACAAGCCGCGAACGGCGGCGAACGGCGATCGCAAGCCTGAGTGTTGGTTGCTCCACTGATAGGTGTGCGGTGTCCTTGCATGTACGTACACTGGCAAATTGGACTTCTTTCGGCCTATATTCGCAGTAGCATGAAGAGGTCTGTATAAGTGATTTTGCAAGGGAAAAACACAGGGTTTCCAAAAATTTCGTGAAAAAAATGGAAAAAAAGGAAATTGACGGTGGGTGTATTTTAACAAAAAATAGTCTGTTAATTGGGTCACTTATGGTAAATGATGATAATTTAAGATTTATATTTTAGCATAATTAAAGGGGTAACGTTTTTGTTTAAGCAATTTTTACCAAGTTTTTCACATTTTAAATGTTTCTTTCCAAATTTTCGATTTCTAGTATAAAACACTCAAATTTTTCAAGTTTTCACTGTTTTTTAGTCGTTCAAAAAAATTACTGCCAAAAACCAGTTTTTCTCTGATAAAAATGAAAAATATTAAGGGAGAGAGGACACAATTTTAGAGATAGATGGAGAGATAATATAGTCAAGTGCAAAAATATTTAAGGTTGTTGAAGAGAGACAGCAGTCTATAAAAAAGGTATTTTAGCTCAAATTATTTGAGCAATTGTTTAATAAAAATTTCTGTTATGTCACCTGTCTGTCATCTTGAGTGGTGTCGTGCATATGATTTTTATTTTGCCATTTTTATACAAAAAACAGCAAAAATTGTAATTTTTCAAAGCATAAAGTGTGTGAGACATAAGGTGGTATTAATTTCTTTCAATCAAAGTTCTTTAGAGTCTTTAAATTTACAAAAAAACGTGTCCTATTACAAGTGTATTTAAGCACATCTAAAAATGATTTAACAGTTATTTAACTAAGTTATATTAAAGGTCATCATGGCTTTACCAACACTCATATTTCTTTATCATCTTTTATCCCTAAATTTGCAGAAGTCTGTATGAGAAGAAACATTCTCACACCACACATCTATAGAAAATGAAATTAAAATTTTATATATATATATATATATATTTATCGATTAAAAACTGTCAAAACACTTAATTGACGTTTCAAATATTTATTTTGAACAAAAGATCGACCAAGTCGTAATTGTTTTGAAATTTCAAGCAGATAATCCACCTCTTGGCGATGGCGGTGGTCTAAGAAAAAATGGCTTAACGCGTTTTATTCCAGTGAATATTGACGTCCGTCAAGGTCAGCCTTCAAACCAAACTTGATTTACAACTTTCTCAGAGAAATTTAATTCGATCCCTAGACTTTAAAATAAATGGCGCCAGCAGGCATGTATTTGTATAACCCTCCATACAATACTTACTATTAAGACTGTGAAAACATACTAAATGTTTTCAAGTGGAACTGAATACGTTTGCAATACAATTCACTTTTCGGTTTTCATGATGTATTTTGAGGTTAGTTTTTGCCAATTTTATTTGTTTGTTTGCTATTTGAAGCCAATAAGTTTACAGCACAATACACGGAAGTAAAAATAGGTGGGATGATAAATAGCCTATAAAGAAAATGACCGCTACATGTACCTGACATTTGTGAGCCTAAATCAGTTGGTATTGACAAAATTCCCCTAACTCTGAAGATAAGCAACTAGTCATTCGGGGTGTATATAACAGCACTGAACAAAAAGGGTTTAGTCTATTTTAGAACGGTCCTAAGTTTAAGTGAAATTTTTGGTTTTAAGCATTTTAAACCAACCCTCCTTAAATTTTGGACATACTTTGATTTATAAGAAGAATTTTAATAAATTTGTTTATTGAATAATCATCTTAACACAATCTTTTGTTGTGGATTTAAGAAGAAAGTTTCAATTTAGAAGAAAATAAAATTAAAAAATTTAAACCCACGCGGGGTTTAAATAGTAAAATCAAATTAAAATTGAGTTTATATGTCACTCTAATTAAAACTTACCCTTGTTAATTAATTTTTCCAATTAATACTTGATGTCACACAACGATTTAGATGGGTAATAATAAAATAAGGAGTAAATAAATTTCGTATTTATTTAAAAGGTGTTTTTATTTATGAAATGTATTAAGAAACTTAAATGCAAGTTTTGTTTACGTTTCTGTCACTGTCGAAATGTCAGTTTAAAAATATTAGCTGCGTTCAAATCACAAACAGCGAGTTCGGATCTCTTACCTCTGCTTGTACCATAGAAATCAGAGGGGAATAGAACGATCTTCGACGACTGCGCATCCAAATTTATGCGGACACCATGGCCGCGGCCATTTTTACACAACCTTCCCCTAGTTACCCTACAAGCCCTACAATCCATCAACCGAACTATGGTTGCAGCAAATAACCAGTTCGTGATTCTTTGGAAGCGTCAACTTGACAGTTGTCAATTTTGTTTGGAATTTTCCATCGCTTTTGGGCGTTATCCGTTGGCTTTTCGTGTTCGTTTTGTGGTGTGTATTCTGTGTTTAATTAATTTTTTTAAAACTTATTAGTGCTAATTTATAAAAACATTTATTGTACTTTTATACTGTTCAAGTGGTTTCGTAAAGTTGTGTCTTGTAGGGCTTCAATTTTGAACCATGGCTTGCTCAGTAAAGGCTTGCAAGAATGTAAGACGCCTGCTGGTGAACGCGAATATCTCCTTTCATAGGTAAGAGTATTATTTTTTATCCATAAATTTATAGTTAAAGAAGTAGAATGTAACGAATATCAACTTTCTACTAACAATTGCTATGTTTTCATGGATATTGAGTTGGTTTTAAAAACTCGTCGTATCTTTTTCTTTTATATAGCGTGTTCTATATCAAATGCAAGAACATGCTATATAAAAGAAAAAGATACAATAAGTTTTGAAAACAAACTCAATATGATGTTGCTCGTATTGTAAAGGGAGTGTCTAAAGAGCCGACAATTCGGCTGAATAGTCGTGAGGCTAAAGTGCCGACAGTAATTATTTATTATGAGTTTTTCATATTTCCATTTTTTTAAATTTTTTTTTAAACTAAATTAACCCAACTTAACCTAAATAGACTCAAACCAACTTATTCAAAGCCAAAACAACCCAAAAAAACACTACAACTCCTACATCTTTTTTGGCATAAAAAAATGGAGGCACCTTCTAGGGCCCCCAATGGACCCTGAATCCTTGTCTGGCGTTTTTTTTTAATGCAGAAAAAAAGGTTTAGAAGGGGTTAAAGTGTTTCTTTTTGGGGTTGGTTTAAATTGTTTCAGTTGGGTTGGGTTAATTTAGTTAAAACTATAACTACTGTCAGCTCTTTAGCCTCACGACTATTCAGCTGAATTGCCGACTCTTTAGACACTCCCCATTGTAAAACATCAGAAATAGGACACAAGAAATGTTTTTTTATTTCTTGCAGCTTTTCTTACTTTTTTTAACTAGCATAACAAACTGACACAATATTCTACAGTCAATGCTACAAGAATAATGTGGTACAATTTATTGTCAGACAATTGCTATGTTTTCATGGGTATTGAGTTCATTTTCAAAAGTCATTGTATCTTCCTTTTATATAGCGTGTTCTTGCTCTTCATAAAGAACATGCTATAAAAGAAAAAGATACAATGAGCTTTAAAAACAAACTCAATACCCATAAAACCATAGCAAATGTGTTGACATTTTTCTCATTATCTTTATTAAAAATATTGAGAAAAAGGCATCAGAGCGAGTAGCTAAAAGTACACTTATGCGGTACCTACAGTTTTGCACCAATTTTAAGTTTTTCCTAAAAATTCTTCTACTGAACATTTATATGTTTCACCATACTTGTATGTAAAAATGCTAACAGATGTGAAAACCAATGGCAAAACACTGCCATTATTTTTTTTTAAAAGTGTTTAATTGCCAGAATAATGGTCCAGGCTCGGAGCCAGGAGTGAGCAAATTCAAAAGCAACATATAATAATCCTAAAATGTCAACTTCATTAGTTTCATTGGGGATATAATTTTAATTTATATATATATATATATATATATATACACGGTGGAAAATTTTAATGGAAAGGTGCTTACTCGGGTGCTTATAGCAGCTTTAGGAATAGTTTTTTTGAAAAACTCAAAAACATGTCAATTAAGATGTTTGATTACCTCTAATGGTGCTATCCTAAAATTTTTCTGTCATTTTGTTTACAGGGTATGATGGTAAAAATTAGTGTACTCTAAGTTGCAGAAAAAAATGTGTGTCAGATATTTTGAGTCTTGTGATTTATGTCAATATTAATTGAAGTCTCATTTAAAAAATGTCAAAGTCAACTGTTACCTGAATTTTTATCTACACAATTTCTGTGCAACTCAGTGTACCACCCACTTTGGAAAGAGAATTGTCTGTAGATTTAAAAAATGTCATAATATACAGGGTGTCTCATTAAAAAAAAATAACATCAAACCCTATAAACAAACTAACAGAAAAATGTGAAGACAGCACCATTAAAGGTAATGAAAAATCTAGATATATTTTTACATGATTTCATTAACTTAATTCTATATGTGCTGTCTTTTGCTTGATTACATATTTTACAGTGTGATACAGATTTTGGCGAGAAATGTAAAGGCTCATGTACAGGTTGAGTGTTACATGGTTTAAAACTCTCCACATTCAAAAAATCTCCAAAACCCAAGTTCAAAACATTCACCAAAATAAACATAAGTTTAAGTCCAGGGGCCATTAACCTTGCATTACCTCCAGCATTATCTATATTTTTTTACTATAACTAACAGGCGCAGACCTGGCCTCAAATCTAGGGGGGTAATCAGATTTCAAAATGCTTGTTTAACTTGAATGCGATTGTCAAACTGTGCCAGGCAAAAGTTTTGAATGCACTGCCAATAAAAAATAGTTTGAGATTAAACTAAACTCATATATTGCCATTATTATTAAATTATATAATTTTATTTAATACATTTATTACAATTTAATTTAAAATTTTTGCAATTTAAGCAGTGAATTCTTTAAAATTTTTAACTTTTTTAATGTTTTTTGTTAAAAATTCAAATGCAGGGAAGGTATATAAATATAATAAAAATATAACTAACTAATATTTTAAGAGGGACAAAGCAAGACTTTTTTAAAAAAGGGATATTTGGCGTGTCATTTGTGATGATTTTTTTTTGTGTGTCTTTTTGCTTGTTTTTATTTCGCTCCTGAACATAACACAATTATAATGGCAGTAGATTCCAAATAAAGTTGTTAAAATTTATTCTTTATTTTATTATGTTTTAATAATGCACCAAAATCTGATTTTCAAAGTACTCTAAAAAAATTAGGTAGGAAAATAGCTTTAGAATGTTTTGGAACTTTACCACTAGACAAAATTAGAAAATATTTGACTGTTTTTTTGATCATTACAAGAACAAGAAGTTTGCCTAAAAACAAGGTAGACAATTCTATTAAAATTCAGCTTTTTTACATAAAACTGTATATACAAAAAAATCTCCAGGCTGATATTTGTTATTTGTAAAAATGTGCTTATTTTTTTTTAATACTACTGCTTTAGAAATACCTCCACCTACATTTTTTCCCCCAAAGTCATTCAATTTTGTGGAAAAAAAAACTAATTGACATGTGTTTATATCTCTCTCTCTCTCTTTTTTATACTTTAACCCTGCCGAAAAAAAAGGGCCAATTCTATTAGAAAAGTTTTTTGAGATTTTATATGATTTTTATTCAGTATATGAAACAATCTCCTAGAAATCAAGACAAATCTCATAAAGTACAGATTTTTTCTGTCAGTTTCCATGAGCAAGGCAGCAAATCATATAAAGCTTTATAAAACAGTGTAAAATCTCGAGATGAGAATGAGAACCTACATGGTTTTTTTGCTAGGGAACAAATCAAAGTAAATAAAAATCATACTTATTTTAACAAACATTTTTAGATTCCCTAAAGAGTTAACAGCTCAAAGAAAATGGCTAGATGCATTGCAGATAGACCCTTCGAAATGGACTTGGACAATGAATAAATATGTATGTTCAGATCACTTTAGACCAGAAGATTTTTTGCAGCAAAGACCGAATAAGAAAGATCTCAAAGAAAATGTTGTACCCTCTCTTCTGCTGAGACCGATATCAGACATGTCACAATCTTTGGCATCTAGCATGTCTAGTCCCAGTTTTAACATGTCCTCAGAGCAATCCACACTTTCTGTGGAATCTGAGTTTCAGAATAAACCTTTTGGACTACTAAAAAAAAGAAGGTAAAAAAATAAAAATGTATAGATACCTTGCCTACAGTTTTTTTTATCAAAACACTAACCACGACTCTTTGAAATTCGGAGCAATTACTTAAGTCAACACCAAGGGATAAATCAGTTGTGAAAAATGATGTACAGCAAATTTCTTGTATTTTTGCAATGAGAGAGCTGGGGGTAGTGGTGGCCACAAATAATGACAAAGATGATGCTCCTATAAAAGTCAGTCAGTCAGATAAGTCAAAATATCAAGATGTTGGTAAATAAATCTTGACATTTTAGACTTTCTGTCTGTCAAAAGGGGCAGAATTTATTAGTGACAACTATACCAATAAATTTTTTTTTAATAACAAGTTTAAACGCTCATGTTTATTATTCATTTGTTTTTTTGTATGTTTTTTTCTTCATATTTTGCTTTTTACAAAGTCAGTATTTTCTAGATGAAAAGTCAGTAAAGTCAGTATTTTCGAAGACCAAAGTTGTTTCCATTTCTTTATGCATTACCAAGTATGTTACTGTCTATTTGTTTTAAACCGAGTTTCAAAAAAAGTTTTTATTATGAAAAGACACATAATGCTTTATTAAAGGTTTTAACCTAATTTAAATAAAAAATTAAAATTTTCAGCACTCAGTCAGTCAGTCAGATAAGTCAAAATATCAAGATGTTGGTAAATAAATCTTGACATTTTAGACTTTCTGTCTGTCAAAAGGGGCAGAATTTATTAGTGACAACTATACCAATAAATTTTTTTTTAATAA
This sequence comes from Oxystoma pomonae, assembly GCA_963921995.1. Classification (NCBI taxonomy): domain Eukaryota; kingdom Metazoa; phylum Arthropoda; class Insecta; order Coleoptera; family Brentidae; genus Oxystoma; species Oxystoma pomonae. The sequence goes on along the minus strand of OY998166.1, from coordinate 68,353,072 downwards.
CAAGTTTAAACGCTCATGTTTATTATTCATTTGTTTTTTTGTATGTTTTTTTCTTCATATTTTGCTTTTTTACAAAGTCAGTATTTTCTAGATGAAAAGTCAGTAAAGTCAGTATTTTCGAAGACCAAAGTTGTTTCCATTTCTTTATGCATTACCAAGTATGTTACTGTCTATTTGTTTTAAACCGAGTTTCAAAAAAAGTTTTTATTATGAAAAGACACATAATGCTTTATTAAAGGTTTTAACCTAATTTAAATAAAAAATTAAAATTTTCAGCACTCCAGTCGATGGCTCCAGTTCCAGCTCAGATGGAACCATGAAAAGAAGAAAAATATCTGATAAAAAGCAAACATGCTCAGATAAAAGTACTAGTACTGATAGTAGTACAAAACGCAGGAGGTTAAGGGTTATAAAAGAGCATCACAGCTATGCGTTAGTAACTTTATCTATAGTTGTTTTCATTTATTTTATATATTTATATATATAGTAAATACTTTATAAATTTGATTATATTTACCTAATATATTTTTTTAGGACTTCCCCATCAACTGTAAAGAAAAAGTGCAATCTTTTAAGAGCAAAGAATACCATAATCAGGAAAAAGCTGTATACACAGAGGTTTAAAGCAAAAAAACTGAAAGAGAGAGTGACTAACCTAAAAAGTGTCATAAACTCCTTGCAAAAAGGAAAGCACCTCTCTGAAAATGCTTTAGAGCATGTTCAAAGAACATATGATAGTGTTCCGGCTCTTCTAATGGCAAGGCATTTGAAAAATGTTCATAACCAAACAACAACCCATGAAAACTATCCACCACCTCTTCGTGAATTTGCTGCCACATTACATTTTTACTCTAATAAGGCATACAACTTTGTTCGAGAAGAATTTGCACTAGCTCTTCCACATCCAAGCACTTTAAGAAAGTGGTTTGCTAATCTGGATTGCTCTCCAGGATTTATTACACCATGTTTTGATTGTCTGGAAGAAAAATCTAAGGAAGCCAAAGCAAACGGACATGAGCTGATATGCTCCTTAGTGATGGATGAAATTTCCATTCGTAAACAAATAGAGTTTGATAACAACAAGATGTGGGGATATGTAAATGTTGGTATACCCACCAATAATGATGAATTACAACCTGCTTCTGAGGTGTTGGTGGTGATGGTTGTTTCTAATCAAGGTTATTGGAAATTACCAGTTGGCTACTTTTTTGTGAAAGGCCTATCAGGAAAAGAAAAAGCAAACATTATATCTGAAAGTTTGCAACGTTTGCATGGTGTTGGAGTGACCATTTCATCTTTAACATCTGATGGGCCATCTGCAAATTTTGCTATGTTTAATGAACTAGGCTGCAATTTTGATAATGTTTATGATATGAAAACATATTTTTCACATCCTTCTGATGAATCCAAAAAGATATTTGCAGTCCTGGATCCATGCCACATGATCAAGCTAGTAAGGAATTCCTGGGAAGATCTGAAAATTTTTAAAGACCTGGATGGTAAATACATCAATTGGAAGTATTTGAAGCAGCTCCATGAACTCCAGGAAAATGAAGGTCTTTCTTTTGGAAACAAGATAAAGCAAGCTCATATTAACTTTAAGAAGCAGAAGATGAAGGTAATTAGTTCATAGTTTATTTAAAATTATTTATGAGGGTAGGGATTTTGTGGGCCAGCCATTTTTAAAATTCTGATGTTGACATCAACTATAACTTTGATTTTAGAATTTTAAGCAAATGCTTTTACTAATGATTCATGCAGTGAAAATTTTTAATGATTTTTTTTTATTTTTCTTATACAAAAAGTATAAATACATTATATATTAACCTGTAATAAAGAATAAATGATTTTTTTAGGTGTACCTTGCTGCACAGGTATTTAGTAGAAGCACAGCTGATGCTTTGACTTTTTTAAAAGAACAAATGGGTTTGGCCGAGTTTTAAGAGTGTGATGCCACTGCTAAATTTTTAATTACAATGAATGATTTGTTTGACATTTTAAATTGCGAAAATCCTTTCAATAAGGGATTTAAAGGGGCTCTTCGTAAAAGCAACGAAGGTATATGGCGGCCATTTATCCTTAATGCAGTTAAATATATCCTTGGATGCACTGATGTGGCTGGAAGGCCTTTATGGATGACCCCAAAAAAGACTCCCTTCATAGGCCTGGCAGTAACGGCAATTTCCATATGTGGAATATTTGATGAATTTGTTGTGAGTGGCATGTTAAGCTACCTGCTTACATATAAGTTTAGCCAAGACCACCTTGAAATATTCTTTTGCGCCATCAGGTGAGAATTTTTTTTTTCTATTTGTGTATCAGGGTATCTATTATTTTATTATCAGGAAAAACCTCTTTCAAATGTCATTTTATGTTAGATCAGTCTTTCTTTTGGTAAAAATTCTAGACTAGAGTATACAAAAAAATTTGGGCTTATCTTTGCCTTTATTTATTTTAAAACATGACTGACATCTCGGTCATAAGTATACCACAACAAAAGTATCTTTAAAAATGCAGTATACTGTATAATATTTAATTAAATAAAGACAATTCATTTTAAACTTTTTATTTCCAAAAGATATATAATAATAAATGTCTTAGTTTTGAGAGTCCCTGAAAAATTTTCATAGGTTTGTATTCATATTTTAACTCCCTAAAAATATTTTAGGAGTCACAATGGATGGAACAACAACCCGTCTGCCTTGAATTTTATGCGAACTTTGAGGAAAATTTTACTTTTTTCCAAAATAAGTGGAAAAGGGGGGAACTGCAGAGTATTGGACACTACAACAGTACTCACAATAAGCAGTGCTGCAAAAAAAACTACAGATGACATTGATGTCATTGATGTGGGGCTCTGCCGAAAATATGGAATTGATGCTGCAGAGGTATATAATGACCAAGAAAGTACTAATCAAGAGTTTCCATTCATACCATTAACTGACTTAACCATCAATGTGGTTACATATATATCAGGTTTTGTGGTACGCAGCATTTCAAGAAAAACGCACTGTGTTGAATGCATCCTTGAGTGCTATAAAAGCAAAGAGGGATCATATGACTCCAGATACAAGTTAATTCAGCACAAAGATAGAGGTAAATATGATTACTGCTAAGAGCTTAAAAATTATTTTACCACTTTATCTTTAAATAAGGTAAAACACATTACCTAAGTACCAAGAATTTGACTAATTAAAAGGAAACTGATCATTACAATTTAACCTAATTTGATGTATTTATTTTTAGGTGGACTTATAATTCCAAATAAGTCTGTGGTGAAAATATGTGTTGCTGCAGAGAAAACTATTAGGAAGATTATGATAGTAACCAGTAACAAAATACCGGCAGAAGAACATTTTTTTTCTACTTTGACTTTGGCCATCAGTCAAACATTTTATGCGCAATTAAATCAACTGTTGCCAAATTTAATTGAACATTTTGCATATGGTGCACCAGATGAAGAAAATCATGGTTTCTCATTGATTAAAAACATTGTATCTTGCTACTGTAAAATCAGAATTTATAATTTAGCGAATAAATATACAGAAAGAATTCAGGGTGTAAATGTAAGAAGACAATTGACCAAATTAGTGCTTTTTAACCACCAGTAATCATCCAAGTTAAGACTTAATAATAATTGTGTGCATTCTTATATTTAAAGCAGATTAATACTAATCATAGTCATAACACCAGATTCAATCATAAGAGAACAACTATTAGTTTACAATAAATTTAGAAGCAAGACAAGGGAGTTTTTAATCAATAAAGCTTATTATTCTCTAGAAGAGTGTTTTTCATAGTAGTAATGTATTTTTTCCTTCGCTTTTATTATTTTTTTTTGTTTTGTTTTATATGTTATTTTACCATTTTATTTAGTAATACATATACTAAGCATGGCTTTGTCAACAACTATGTATTCTGACAATATTTTTGATTGATTCATTGATTGATTGATATTTCTGCCCTAATGTTTGGAAAAAACTACCAAGTGATTTTAAAAACAATACTGTCAGTTTAAACCGTTTGAAAAGAACCCTTAGGTCTTACCTTGCTAGCAAAGGGTACTACTCATAAGTGAATTTTTGAATGCCTCTAGGTCTTACTTTAAATGTTGTTATGTTTTATTTTTATTTTTTAGTTTAAATTTTGAAATAGCTTGACTTTTATTTTATTTATAGAGGCAGGTACTTTGTATGAATGTTATACTTACCATTGTTAATCGTGTGACAAAATGAATTTGAATTGATAGGAAAAACCCAATTATTAGTTTTATTGTTATCTGCATCCCAACAAGTCGACCAATGAAGCAGGTGAACTTTCAATCTTATGGGCGAATGCGTGACAGCTCCAGCTGATTAAATTGACAGCGTTACATTTATCAAGATGTTGTGTACCTACGGAAAAACGCGTTACGTTACGTGGTTCTTACGCAACGTATCGCTTGGTAAATGTAACGAATGCTGTTATTTTCAACAGCTGGATCTGTGAAACCTTCGCCATAACTTTTAAAGTTCACCTGCTTAATTGTTCAGCTCCATTGAGTTCCAGAAGCTCCGAAGGAATACAAGTCTGGTCGGCTCAATAGGGTTACGGATGCCAATACCAACACCATGCACTAATAATTGGCTTTTTCTCCCTAGTAATACAGTTTAAATGTGTATAAATTTTTTAATAAAGCCTAAATATGATACCTAATGCATATTATTTATTTTCTTGTATGTCAAAAGAAATAATATTTTGTCAGGACATTGTCATGGAAATTTTAAAACATTTTCAATATTTTTGTAATAAAAAACTTGTTTGTTTTTCAATTAAATTTTACTGTCAGAATAAGTATTTAAATTAATTTTTTTTACATTTTTATTTTTGATATTCATTGAAAGAGGTCAATTTTCAAGAACTTTTTGTTAAAAAAAAAATCTATTCACTTTTATTTTTCAAACTACTAATTATTTGAACTTTTTAAATACCTACCAACCCAAATTAATTTTCTTTAAGAGTGAATTTGAATCCTAAAACCAGTTTGTTGACTTAAACAGATAAACTGCACATCAAAAATTAACAAAATTTTGCACGCCGAACGCTTCTGGTGTCCCCATTCGAGTGCTTTTTTAAAAAAAATATATACCTATCTTGTTTTTATTTAGTTTTTTAAAATAATCGATAATTTTTTCCATGAATTAACATTTCTAGGCTATGAAAATTCATGTAAAAATACTTTTATGCAAAATCTGTGGAATGGTTCTGAGATAATGCTTTGAACTTTCACTGTACAAAATATGACAATTGTATTTAAATATCACACCAGTTTTTTAGATTAAGTAATTGGAAGAAGCGCATTTTTTATTCAAATTCACGCTTAAGGAAGTTATTCCTGAGATGATCAAAATATTTCCTTGACTAAAACTGAAAATATGTTGCCACATGTAAGGTTTAACTTTATTGATCAATGTCAGAAAAATAGGTATCTATATAGTAAATTAACAAAACCATTAATTGCAATGTGGTAAGCATATATTCACTATGGGGAGCATTGCTAACCACAGATGTCTGATGTCAAGCAATGCAATGTGGCAAGCATATATTCACTCCGGAGAGCTTTGTTAACAACAGATGTCTGATGTCGACCAATGTAATGTGGCAAGCATATATTCGCTCTGGAGAGCCTTGTTCGATTATCACAAGAGTAATTATTAGCAAGGTTTACATCATTAACATGTGTAAATGTGATATCTATATAATCGTGTCATGGTTCACATTACCACAGGCAGGTAAAGATTTTATTTAACCTTTCACCTATCAACCTTCCCTTAAAGGTTCAGTCATAGTTCTGTAAAGCAACAGAATTTTTCTAAGATACTTTTTTTTTTTTTTACCTCTTACTGGTGACTTAAATTTGAGGAACTATGCAGGATTGATGAATTGAAACAATAAAGTTGCAAAAGCAATTCAAACAGAAGTTAAAAAGAAAACACCTTGTGGATCGCCAAGGAAACAAAAACCTGCCTTTGGTATGTAAAAAAATAAAAATGTACCATTTATTTTTATTACACCTTTCTATTAATTATTAACTAACGTTATTATTATTTAATTAAACCAACAAATAAGCAAACGAGATCATTCTAAACCCTAAAATGCCAAACAAAAATATATAAACATTGAACAGCTGTTAAAAAAGTGAGGTTATGTCTGCCATGGTCACGTGAGTTGTGTAAAAATGGCGGCCCAACAAATCTTACCGTTCGCGCAGGTAGGAAGGGTCATCTATTCCCCTCTCTGATTTCTATGGCTTGTACCTTGGCTTGCACCGACCTCTACTGATGAAAGCTACAGCTTGAAAATGGCTTTGAGTAAGGAAAGTTTTCTTGACTGAGCTTTTAGATAACCTCAATGTTTTAATTTCAATTTGTAAATTAATTAATATAGTTTTTTTTTATTTTTGTTTGGTATATTTTTCGTGCATAATCAGTGACCTTCACTTATGTTTGTTTTGCCTCATAGTGCCCTCAAATATATTTTTTGTGCTGAAAACGGATTCAAAATATGGCGTTTTTCTCTACAAAATTGGAGGTGTTTTATTGGTTAATGAACAACTTGGGATATTAAATAAGGTAACTTATTACCAATTGCCACAAAACAATCCTTTCTGTGGGCTATAAATTTAAACCACCCCCCAGAGGTGGTCTAAAAAATCACCAACTTTATAACCTCAAATCCAGATAATGAATTACCATTTGCTATTTTGAAACCTGTCAAAAAAAATTAGTTTTAGGGCATTTTCTCTTAAAATATGATATATCTTGAGAAAAAAAGCAGTTTTTCAGTGGTATAATAACTTTGTGTCTTTTCTGTATGCGTAAGTGTTTTTTGAAAATTGGTTTTAAAATTTAGTACCCCCCACAGGTATAAATAGTTATACCTGTGGGGGATACTATTTTAGATCTTACCCACTGTATATGAAAGTATAAATAAAAATATAGACAATGGAAGTCCGAAACACAGGAGTTAATTTCAAATTCATCATTATCTCAAACTTTCAAACCCCCTGTATAAGTTTAGCAAAAAATACGCAAAAAAGCCGAAAAACACTTTATTTTGATTAAAAAAACAACGCACTAACATCCTAGTAACTTTTGGTTTGGTTCAAACAAGTGTGTGGCTAATAAAAAAGCAGGCAAATATATATCATGTTTACAGGGGGACTTGAAATCCATCTAAAAATGATATAACTTTACTTTCTCTATTAACAAAAATTAAAAAAAAAACAAATTTTAATATATTATGAAACAACATGGTAAAAAATACCATTTACTAATTGTGGAAAAGACAAATCAGAACAAAAAAATAATTTCGATTCACCGCGTTTTCATGGAAGATTTAGAAGTGAATCGTATTGAAAACGTATTCAATTCCACGTGAAAACGTAAGGCTAACAAACCATCTCGAAAAACACTGACATGCTAATAGTATTGTTTCTAGCTCGCTAGTAGTAGTAGTATAGGGGCGGCCCATGGGCCTGGCAATTAGACCTCTTCATGGACCCTTCCTGCCATACCCCGTTCCTTACCCCTATGCCCCTACTTCCGCTGCAACTCTCTCCGGGCCTCCCTGTCTTATTTACGAAGTTCAGTATATCGGCCCATTTGAGCGAGTGAAGCTCTTCTTCCTCTATCGTGGAAAATCTCCACTTCAGCTGCCTTGATCTGGCATATGCATCGCACTGCTATTAAGTTCTGTGCCGATTCCTCTTCGAGCCCGCAAGCGGGACACACGGGTTCTCCTACTACTCTTATTTGCGTCAGATGTTTGTTCAGCCGATCGTGCCCAGTCAGCAAACCTGTCAGCAGTCCAATGTCATTTAGGGTCTTGCCTAAGAGCTATTTAGTTCTGGCTACATTCGGACCATCCACGAATAGCTTGGACTCTCTGTACTTTGAGTCTTGCCTCCAGGACGTCTTCAGTTCATTGTTCGCCCATTTGTTGAGCTCACTCTGTACCTGTTTCCTTGTTATTCCCAGAAGAGGTGCCGGTCTAATGTATTGGGTTTCGGCCCCTAGTCTAACAAGTTCGTCCGCTTTCTCGTTCCCTGGTAATCCTTTATGACCTGGGACCCACATCAGTGTTCCCCTCTTTTTTGAGCCAGTATTTGCAGTGCTTCAGCGCAGTCCTGCACCAGACTACTAACTATTTTGGGTGCACTTAGACCCTTGAGGGCAGCCTGGCTGTCGGAGCATATGTATATGTCCCTCCTGCCATTCCTGACCTCCGATAGGGTTGCCATGATAATAGTGTATACCTCCGCTTGAAACACCGTAGCGTGTTCTCCAAGTGGATAACTTTTCTGAACTTCTAGGCTTTCCGCGTACACTCCTGCATCTGTTGTCTGCCTGGCTGACAGTTTAGAGCCATCCGTGTAGCAGACCGTCGGCGTCGCCTCTCTGCTTAATTCCGTTCGGAATTTTTCCCTTTGCCACTCATTCCGTTCTGGTATTGTGACCTTGTACTTTTTATCGAACCTCCATGGTTTAAGCTGTACTTTCACTGGCAGTCTTAGGAGGGGCAACTCTTTCGTCGGCAGTCCCTCGACCGCCAGGGTGCTTATTCTTGATTGTCGGGGAGGTGTAGGGCGTAAAATTCTCCCAGGGAGCGAATTAGCGAGGAGTCAAAATCAAGTGATATATCGAGGGAATGCTGCGTTCTCCTAGTTCAATGTAAGAGAACTCAGCCAGGGAGTAGAATAAACCTTTCAAATTCGTTATTAATTTGGATTTTAGTACTTTTTTGTTATTCCCTAGTATGCTCTTCGGGAGCGCTCCCTTCTCTAACTTTCAAGAATAAGCACCGTGATGGCCCTCTCTTTCCTCCCTGCCCTTCCATAGTCCCTGGTCCCTTAATCGCAGGTGCGCCGCCATCGCCTCCTTCATGATCCAAGTTGGAAGCGAGGGGAGACCCAAGATTGTTTCCAGGGCGTGGATGGGGGTCGTCCTCATCTTTTTTAATAAGGATTTTTGACAGTTCCGCACGAAGGTTAAAAGGTTTCTGACATTTTTGTGATATAAACATGTCATCTAAACGTGCTCATATTGTGCCATCCATAAAGTTGACAAAATAAAGTTAATGCCGTCCTTTATTAAAGACAGGCACAAACATTATGTTAAGTCAACAATATTTTGACAGCGCCGCGATCAAAAAAGGTCTGGCTGGATAGCCCAAACGTAGGTTTTGGATAACCCCAGCAACCAAGAAGAGTTCAGCGCTATAACAGATGTGTAAGTGCCTAAAAATACGTAGTAATTGTTTACCTTTGTGTGGAACTGTACAAAATAGTGCCGATATTAAAGTCAGCCTATAATGTTCGATAAGTCTTCTTCTTCTTCTACTTCGACTTTATTAAAGATCCATCTAAATGTGAAAACCGTTTTTCGCTAGCTGCTCCGGTTTGTGAGTTACGATTTTTGAAAATATATTTTTATTTTTCTTCAGTATCTCACAGTGGCGGATCCAGGGGGGAGGGGGCACTAGGGGCAAGTCGTAACCTTTTTTAATCAGTCAGCTAAAAGAAATGTTGTTTTGACATCCACTTTGGGGAGACAATTGATAGGACTATGTAAGACGAGATGAGTAGAGAGACACAACTCCTTTCTGCTCTTTCGAGATTCATTTCAGCTAAACCTTGAAGCGTTAGCCCAAATATCACATTGGAATTACAATAATTTAGTCATCTGTTAATGAATACACTATGCATAACTGAGTTTCTTGCTTCACTCTACTCCGTATGCGATGTACTTAAGAATACAGTACCATTAAGTCGGTTTGTACAGAGAATCTCAACAGTAAAGAACACATTCTCTTACACGAACATAGGCAGAATTGCGAGACAATTTTCTCTTGTCTTTATGAAGACATTTACAGCGAGATTTACTAAGATCTAAAATAGTACCCCCCGCAGGTCTAAGTATTTACACTTGTAGGGGGTACTAAGTTTTAAAACCAATTTTCAAAGAACACTTAACCATAGAGAAAAGACACCAAGTTATTGATTATTTTGTATTGTTATTGCAAAATACCACTGAAAAACTGCTTTTTTCTCAGAAGACACCATATTTTAGGAGAAAATGCCCTAAAACTAATTTTTTTTGACAGGTTTCAAAATGGCAAATTGTGAATACGCCAAAAATTTGGCACATAATAGCTTCATTATTTGTGTTTGAGGTTATAAAGTTGGTAATTTTTTAGACCACCCAACACCGTTCTCAACCAAAAAGCCAGTTAACTCCTACCGCCTCAGCACCCTTTAGCCTACTGTGGCTGCCATTTTTATAACCAAATTGACAAGTAAAACAAGGATTTTCTGTCAGTTTCGTGTCAATATGGCACCGATCATAGGCCAAAGGATACTAAAACGAAAATGAGTTAACTGGCTTTTTATTTGAGAACGGTGTTGCACCACCTCAGGGGTTGGTTTAAATTTATAGCCCCCAGAAAGGATTGTTTTGTGGCATTTGGTAATAAGTTCTTTTATAATTTCCGTAAGTAACTGTTTTCACAAGGATTAATTTACCTTATTTATTATCCCAACTTGTTCATTACCCAATAAAACACCTCCTATTTTGTCCAGAAAAAACGCCATAGTTTGAAACCATTTTCAGCACAAAAAATATATTTATGAGGGCACTACGAGGCAAAACAAACATAAGTGAAGGTCACTGATTATGCACGAAAATTATACCAAACAAAAAACCCAAAACTACTATATTAATTTATTTACAAACTGAAACTAAAACATTACTCTTACTCAAAGCGCACTCATTTCAAAGCTGTAGCTTTCATCAGTAGAGGTTGGTGCAAGCCAAGGTGCAAGCAGAGGCAAAAGATCCGAACTCGCTGTTTGTGATTGAACGTAGCGCTAATATTTTTAAGGTGACATTTCGACAGTGACAGAAATGTCTCGCATTTAAGTTTTTTAATACATTTCATAAATAAAAAGACCTTTTAAATAAATACAAAATTAATCTACTCCTTATTTTATTATTACCCATCTAAATCGTTGTGTGACATCAAGTATTAATTGGAAAAATTAATTAACAAGGGTAAGTTTTAATTAGAGTGACATATAGCCCCAATGTTAATTTATTCTACAGAGTGTTTACTATTTGAACTCCGCATGGGTTTAAATTTTTTAATGTTCTTTTCTTCTATATTGAAAATTTCCTTTTAAATCCAATAAAAGATTGTGTTAAGATAATTATCCAATAAAAAAATTAATTAAAATTCTTCTTATAAATCAAACTGTGTCCAAAACTCAAGGAGGGTTGGTTTAAAATGCTTAAAACCAAAAATTTCACTTAAACTTAAGACCGTTCTAAAATAGACTAAACCTTTTTAGTAAATCCCACCGTTAAACTGTAGCACATAGGGAGAACTTTGAGTTTAAAAATAAAGTTCCAAGATTACGGTAACGACAAGTACACCCAGAAAATTATGAAGCAGAAAACGTGAAGGATTATTACAGAAGATCACATCCCATCGACTTACAAACTAACTAACAATGATTGACAAGGATATCAAGGGTATCGAAACAAGATTTTCAGTAGTAATATACCGAGTGCATGTCAAATTTCTGAGAAGGACGTCTGACCAACACCGTCTCAACTAAAAAGCCAGGTAACTCCTACCGTCTCAGTGCCCTTTAGCCTACGATGGCTGCCATTTTTATAACCTAATTGACAGGTAAAACATGGACTTTCTGTCAGTTAGGTATCAATATGGCACCGATAATAGGCCAAAGGATACTAAATCAAAAATGAGTTAACTGGCTTTTTAGTTGAGAACGGTCTGACATGCACGCGTTATATGTTGATAGATAATATACCGAGTGAAACTGCAAATTTCCATCAGAGGACAAATTTTATTTAAAACATTAGAAAATCTAATTTATAGATATAAGATGCGATTTCCGTGGAAATTTTTGACGCATGTTATGCGATTTCCAAAGATTTTCCAGATTAATCCAGAAAAAAGTTTCCAGTTATTAATATGCACAAGCTATATTCTCAGAGGAATCGTTATAATGTTATGACTTTTGCTTATTACTTCTTTCTGTGGCCCTTAAGAATCCGCCAAATTATCTAGAAAGAATATTAAAACTTGCCGATACATACAAAGATCAGTAGTCTTCTAATTTGGTGGATCGGAAGATGCGTTCTCCACTTTGCAGTTGTTTGACGAAGATATCTTTCCCGCCATACACAACTTACTACAAATTTGTATAACTCTTCCAATCAGTGCAGCCATCGTCGAAAGAACTTTCAGCCGCTTAAACAGTGTGAAATCGTGGTGGTGGAGAGACTAAATAGTATTTGCTTATTGCATTGCGCCGTGATATTGCAATAGGCACTGAAAAAATTATTGAGCGATTTGTCTTCATAACCACCAAAGCAATATCTTCCTTAAAGTAAAAAAACTATTTTTTGTAAATATTTTATTGACTGAAGACAACCATTCTCTTATTACAACAATCTATCTTTCTATTTCTTAGGTAAGCGCTGAATTCTATCTTTCTATTTCTTATATATCGCAATAATTCATAAAATGTAATAAACTATATTCAATTTTTGTTGTCAAATTTTCTTGTTTTTTCTTTCTTTATTTTTGTCATCAAATTTACTTAAACAAGGGTTAAGTAGAGTAGCCATTGAGCTAAACTTAGCCTTTGTAATTATTTATTATTACACTAAAGACGTTTTCTATTATATTCTATACTTATTTTACTTCAAGAAAATCGTATCATAAAAAAATAATAAATCAAACAATTCTCTTAAAGTAAAATCAGTGATTGTTATAATAAGAAAATAGATGTCTCCAGTCAATGAAATATTCCAAAAAATATTTTTAGGTAGATATTGCTTTGGTGCATATGAAGACAATTTGATTTCTCTTGGTTTGAGATATATTTTTTTCTGTGAATATCACGTAAAGTGCCCCCCGAGAAGCACTTCTGGATCCGCTATAGGTATCTCAAAATCTCGGATCTGACAGATTTTAAAATAAGTCAGCGCAGGTTCTTCCATTAGGCACACTAGGTACTCGCTAAGGGCCCGGGCCATCAAGGGGCCCGGTTCTAAAAGTTAGTTGAATGCAAAATTTGTAATCATGAGCATTTACGATTACTATTACCAGTAACGTCGCTCTTCTTATACAAATAGACAGATTTTTCTGTCTCTTCCTATATCAAACTCTAGTAAAGAACGATCTTTTTCTGCATTGGATAGATTAAAAAATAAGCACCGCGCCAGACGGAGGACAGAAAGTGCATCCTTGAATTATATCAATTATGAACAAATAATTGATAAATTTGAAAATTGAGAAAGTTCGAAAACAATTTTTATACAGGGTGGATTCTTTAAATGGAACAGTGCGTCTAGAGGCTTTAAGCAAGAGGTTTTTAAAAAAGCTGAAAGAGAATCTTTTAACGAACTTTCTGCCCATGATAAAAAAGAATTTGGGGCCCCCAACTGGAGCCTCAGGGCCTACCAAGTATATTTTTAAATGAGAAGGTACCACTTGTGGCACCTTTTTGGAAAGCTTGTTAAAAAAGAAACCTAACACACTAGTTTTTACTTCCCTTACTTGCGGAAGTAATGTAATTATCGAAAAATCGCACCTCGAGATTTGCATGATCCTGAATTTTGAGGTTTCGAATAGTGATAAGCACGAATCCAGACGCCGTCGCTCTGTCTGTCGGTCTGTCTGTCGCCTACTTTGTAGCCACTCTAACTCAAAAACTCCTTCTCTAATCATAACAAAATTTTACATAGTGATTACTTTTATTGACGCGCAGACCCCTATTGTTTTTGAGCATTCTCCTAGTAGACCCTTCGGAGCTACCCCAAAAAAAAAAATATTTTTTTCTTACCGTGTGATACCTCCTTGGAAACCTTATAAAAATTGTAGTTGAATGGTGCCAAAATTTTTGACTACATATATATATCACATAAAAAATGCAAAAAACAATTGAAAAATTCAATTTTCTGTGCCATATATCTCGAGTTATGAAACGAAATGTTAAATAAAAAGTAGCTTCGGATAAGATCCAGGTCACACGCTATTGTCTTATCAAATTTCATACAAATCGGTTTAGCAGTTATTGCGTGATTAGTGGACAAAAATCTTATCTATACGAGGATATATATATATATATATATAGCACATGTAAAACGAAATGTTTTTAGAAACAATAAAGTCTGAATCTATATATATATATAGCACATATAAAATGTATTGGAAAAGTCTGTGCACCCTAGAAAAGTCTGGATACAGCCTGGAGAAGTCCGGAAAGACTCTGGAAAAGTTTGGAAAGACCCTGGAAAAGTCTGAATACACTCTGGAAAGTCTGGAAAGACCCTGGAAAAGTCTGGAAAGACCCTGGAAAAGTCTGGATATACTATAGAAAAGTCTGGATATACTCTGGAAAGGTCTGGAAAGACCCTGAAAAAGTCTGGATACACTCTGAAAAAGTCTGGATACACTCTGGAAGTCTGGAAAGACCCTGTAAAAGTCTGAATATGATCTGGAAAACTCTGGAAAAATCCTGGAAAAGTCTGGATACACCCTAAAAGTCTGGAAAGACCCTGTAAAAGTCTGAATATGATCTGGAAAACTCTGGAAACAACCTGGAAAAGTCTGGATACACCCTAAAAGTCTGGAAAGACCCTGTAAAAGTCTGGAAAGACCCTGGAAAAGTCTGAATATGATCTGGAAAACTCTGGAAAAATCCTGGAAAAGTCTGGATACACCCTAAAAGTCTGGATACACTCTGGAAAGACTGGAAAGACCCTGGAAGTCTGGAAACACTCTGGAAGTCTGAAAATACCGTGGAAAAGTCTGGATATACTCTAGAAAAGTCCAGAAAGACCCTGGAAAAGTCTAGATACACTCTGAAAAAGTCTGGAGAAGTCTGGAAAAGTCTGAAAAGACCCTGGAAATGTCTGGAAAGTCCCTGAAAGTCTGGATACAGTCTGGAAAGTCTGAAAAGACCCTAGAAGTCTCGAAAAGTCTGGATAGATCCTGGAAAAGTCTGGAAAGTCTGGAAGGACCCTGAAAAAGTCTGGCTACACTCTGAAAAAGTCTGGAAAGACCCTGGAAAAGTCTGGACGACGGACATATAAAATGTATTGGAAAAGTCTGTGCACCCTAGAAAAGTCTGGATACAGCCTGGAGAAGTACGGAAAGACTCTGGAAAAGTTTGAAAAGACCCTGGAAAAGTCTGAATACACTCTGGAAAGTCTGGAAAGACCCTTGAAAAGTTTGGAAAGACCCTGGAAAACTCTGGATACACTCTGGAAGTGTCGAAAGACCCTGGAAAAGTCTGGATACACTCTGTAAAGTCTGGAAAGACCCTGGAAAACTCTGGAAAAGTCTGAAAAGACCCTGGAACAGTCTGGATATAATCTGGAAAAGTCTGGAACGACTTTGGAAAAGTCTGGAAAGACCCTGGAAAAGTCTGGATACACTCTGGAAAGTCTGGAGAGACCTGGAAAAGTCTGGAAACACTCTGGATATATTCTGGAAAAGTCTGGAAAGACCCTGGAAAAGCCTGGAAACACTCTGGAAAAGTCTGGAAAAGTAAAGATTCGCTTTTAGCTTTTTTTAAAACCTCTTCCCTTAAGTCGCTAGAAGCACCGTTCCATTTAAAGAATCTACCCTGTATATATAGGTGAATATAAAAGTGTGAGAATATGTCTTTTTTTTGTAAAACTAGATATATAAAGTTTTTTAACGTGCAAAGTTATACTTTCTGTATTTTTGATCTAATAAAATATTAGTATGATTTTTGACCCCTGAAATTATTTTTATCTAGGTTCGGGAGTAGGGGAGAGGCCCGGTTTTGCGATGGTGCTAAGGGCCCGGTAGACCCTGGAACCGGCGCTGACATTAGTATAGCTTTTATTGAAAATGTACGGTTCATACGCCCTTCATGTCCTTTTTCCAACCCCCGGCCCCATCAAAAACTAATCAGCTAATCGCCTGCTGCCAAAGAATTTGTGTGCACAAATTTCTTAAAAACTAAAAAAAAGTCAAATTATCTGTGTGTACCAACTCCGTTCCCTGAGCCGCGATATTGATAAAAATCTCTTTTGAAACATAGGAATAACGTAAAGACTGTTCTAAACTTTAAAAACTCACTTTTCCGCAAAAGCTTCAGCAAGCTAACGACCTTATGGAATAGCTGGCTGTTGTTGACGCAAATACCACCCCATGATTACGAAAAAAGTCGGTCACATAATAATCTAATCAGAGCAGAAACAGGCCAATAGCGAAATAGGGTGAAAAACCAAGGGCGTAACGGAAGGAGGATTTGAAGAGAAAAATACTCTTAACAAAAAATTTTAAAAGTTACCACCGCATCTATTTTTTATTCCTATTCCTATGTATAACCTCAATGTTTGCAATATGTACAAGGTTATCTCAAGTGGTAAACCAATCCGGCAGGACGTATACAAAATACTAGACAGGACCTATATTATGGTATTTTTGCAGGTGCCGTGCTAATTGAAAAAGGCCTACATTTCAGGTCCTGTCGGATCCTGATAGGACCTTTGGGAAGGAAATTTGGCACGAAAATCCTCTATCTATCTATTTGGGTATGGTGCTGGGGTGTTGAAAGAGGGAAAAGGGGAATAAAATATTGAAAATTTTTTTATACGACATACGGTTTTTAGATTTAAGTTTCCATGAATATAGAATACAAATTTTATTATTATAAAGTCCATATTCGTAGGAGCTTTAGTTTAAGAGTTACTTGAAAAAACGTTAAAATATATAAAAAAAATAATAAATCTAGAAGTAAAACAGCTATTAATATGCGGTTTTCAGATTTTGGTTTTCGTAAATATTACCCAAAAATTTTGTTCAAACTACAGTTTTCGAGATATTTTCATTTCCTTTCAACATAAAATAATTGATTGTATGGTGGACTATCCATGCTTTCTAGCACCAATTTTTAAGTTAATTGTTGTTGTTGTTGATTGTTAATTTTAAAGTTAATAAATAAAAGTAGTAGAAGTGAGAGGGCGGCCCGTGGCTCCCTGTCTTCTTTACTAAGTTCAGTATATCGGCGCATATGAGGAGCTCTTCCTCCAATATCGTTGGTGAGCCCAAGTCAGCTGTCTTATTCTAGCATTCCTGTCAGCAGTCTACAGTATTTTCCACTCGAACTTTATACACACTGATTGACGACAACTGTCAACGAGAATTTCCAGTCTGACGTTTATTTTTTTTGTTTCTCCCTAGATTCCTGGCCATATGGACAGAGCCTCATTCCGAAAATTTTCGATTTCGCTTAGTTGAAATTTTATCATGAGCATTGATTATAATAAAGAGTTTTTGAACCATTTTTTTTGGCACTTTGTTATTGTTATCGTAAGACAGTTGATCACAGTGTACTAGATATGGTCAGGGCCGCAAGTGTTGATCCAATACAAAAACGTAAATAGTGCGAACTCTACATCATAGAAGTAGCTGGTTATGAAATCTCAAACGAATGAAGTTCAGACATCCTTTGGGGCACTGTTTCATCACCATTTCCTGTAATATTAGGAAATAATTGGTTATTTTAAATCTAAAAACTGCATATTCGTAGCAGCCTTAGTTGTTATGAATTTATAACACCCTCACCAATCTTAAATTTATAAAACAGCAGCTTTCGACCAAAACTTATGAATTTTCACATATATCGACCCTCTCAACCAACCCCAAATTATTTTTTTCTCAAAATTAGCAAACATTAAGTTTATTATTACAAGCTTTCATTTAACTTCACCTTTATGTATGTATGCAAATCTAGCAACTCAATTTTGACTAACTTCTAGATGTCCGATTGAATTCAAATATGGTATTATTAGGCACCCCCCCCTGGAGGGGGGAAAACGCCAAAGTTTGTCCGATTTCAACCAAAATTGGTACACGGGGGTTTTTAGGAATAACGAATACGAATTTTTGATCAGATTTTGAAAATTCAATATGGTGGAGTCGAGATCGACGATTTTTGGTCAAGTTTTGCTAACAAATTTTAACTGACTTATACACATCCATTTGTCTTCAAATTTGGTGTGCGTTTATAGTTCCGATAACAATACAATAACATAGTATTATTATGCACCCCCTACCCTCCTACGAGGGGAGTGGAGGGGGAAAACACCTAAGTTTTTCCGATGCCAACCAAAATTGGTATACGAGAGTTTTTGTTTATAAGGAATACGAATTTTTTATCAGATTTTGAAAATTCAATTCAGGTGGACGATTTTTGGTCATGTTTTGCTAACCAATTTTAACTGACTTATACACATCCGATTGTCTTCAAATTTGGTATGCGTTTATAGTTCCGGCGACAATACAATAATATGGTATTATCAGGTACCCACCTTCCCCTAACGAGGGAAGTGGAGGAGGAAAAAGATTTAGTTTGTTCGATTTCAATCAAAATTGGCATACAGGGGTTTTTAGGGAAGGGGATTATGAATTTTTGATCAGATTTGAAGATTTCAATATGGCGGATTCATAATGGACAATTTAGGGTACAAATCTAATAACTAAAAAAATATTTTATGTAAAAAAAAGCTTTTTAAATACAAGCTTTTATAAAATATAAAGTGCAGTAAAAAGTAAAAAATAATTTTTAGCATTCTGATATAATAATAAAAGTGATACAAGAATGCTAAAAACTATTTTCTACTTTTTAGTGAATTTTATATTTTATAAAAGCATGTATTTGAAAACCTTTTTTTTACATAAAATATTAGATTTTTACCCTAATGGAAATCTTCAAATCTGATCAAAAATTCATAATCCCCTTCCCTAAAAACAAACTAAATATTTTTCCCCCTCCACTTGCCTCGTTACGGGGGAGATGGGTACCTGCTAATACCATATTATTATATTGTTACCGAAACTATAAACGCATACCATACGTTTGAACACCAGCGAATGTGTATAAGTCAGTTAAAATTAGTTAGCAAAACATGACCAAAAATCGTCTTGAATCTTGAAACCGCCATATTGAATTTTCAAAATCTAATCAAAAATTCGTATTCCTTATCCCCAAAAACCCCCGTATACTAATTTTGGTTGAAATCGGACAAACTTAGGTGTTTTCCCCCTACACTCCCCTCGTAGGAGGGGGGACTAATAATACCATGTTATTGTATTGTTACCGGAACTTTAAACGCATACCAAATTTGGAGATACTCGGATGTGTATAAGTCAGTTAAAATTGAATTTTCAAAATCTGATCAAAAATTTGTATTCCTTATCCTCAAAAACCCTCGTATACCAATTTTGGTTGAAATCGGACAAACTTAGGTGTTTTCCCCCTACACTCCCCTCGTAGGAGGGGGGACTAATAATACCATGTTATTGTATTGTTACCGGAACTTTAAACGCATACCAAATTTGGAGATACTCCGATGTCTATAAGTCAGTTAAAATTGAATTTTCAAAATCTGATCAAAAATTTGTATTCCTTATCCTCAAAAACCCTCGTATACCAATTTTGGTTGAAATCGGACAAACTTAGGCGTTTTCCACCCTCCAGGGGGTGCCTAATAATGCCATATTATTGTATTGTCACCGGAACTATAATCGCATACCAAATTTGAATTCAATCGGACATCTACAAGTTAGTCAAAGTTGAGTTGCAAGATTTGACCCAAACATATAAACCTATAGCTGAAGTTAAATAAAAGCTTGTAATAAAAAATACGCAAAATTAAAAGCCGGTTATGTATTTTTAAATGTCGAAATTGAATTTGAATTCATTATTTATTGGGTGACTTCGCTCACTAGCTCAGGCATATTGGGTCTGCATCGCGTTTTCTTTGTTATGTTCGGTATACAAATAAAAACGAATATCATAGACATATCTGAAACTGTCAACGATAATTCCCATCCAAAAGAAAGGTAACAGTATAGAGTATATAGTAATAATTACCGCCCAGTGAATATGTTCAGATCCATTGAAAAGATTTTGTGAAAAATGTGTATGCATTCAGTTAATGGAATACATAAATAACAAACAAATCCTCTCTGACCAACAGTCTGGTTTTCGGAAGGAACACAGTTGCGAAACAGCGTTGCTGTTAATATTGGATGATAGGAGAAGTGGAAGAGATTCTAATAAAATAACTATAGCATTTCTTGATCTGCAACGCGCATTCGAAACAATTGATAGGAAAATGTTATTAAAAGTTTTAAAAAAATTGGCATTAGTGGTACGGTTTTGAAATGGTTTGAATGCTATTTACAATCTAGAAAGCAGTGTGTGAGAGTGAATGGTATAGTATCTGATGAGCGAGAAAATGAGCATGGAATCCCGCAGGGAAGCATTTTAGAGCCACTACATTTTATATATATTGCGGATGACAAGTTGTGCTATGTAACTAGATCCAACTAGTTAGTAACAGCTCTAAATAGAGACTTGCAAAGAATATATGACTATACTCAAAGAAACATTCTTAAAATTAATGCTTCCAAAAGCAAATTCATGGTATTTGGGAGGGCAAAGAAAAAGAAAATATTAAAAACTACTCTCTTCAAAACGGAGGGGAGAAAACAGAGTGGGTTACTAAGTTTAAATATTTGGGGGTCCTGATAGATGATAAGCTTAGTTTTAAATAACACGTTAGTATGGTAATCTCCAAAATTAGAAATGCTATTTGTTTAGATGCTCCAAGTATAAATTCATGCAAGATGTATTACTGGTGTTCATTTTTAAAATTAAAATAGATTCTTGTCCATCTTACTTAAAAAATTAAATTGTATATAGCAACCAAATACATCAAGTTAATACAAGGCAACAAAATAACTTTTACTTACCACAGAGGAAAACAAAAATGGGTCAAAACTCTATTTTAACTAATTACCGGATGAATTAAAAAATGCAGGCACACTTAATTCCTTTATACTTATTAAAAAAAATGTGATATTTACAAAGACTAGTTAAGTTCCTATTGCTATATGTGATGTAAGATAATAATACTGTCTGTTCAATACTTTAACTTAATATTTAAACCTATTTATTTTAACCTGTTAGTGTCCCTGTATATTTGGTTAGCACTTGAAGACTTATTCGTTTGTCTTAATATTTTGTATAGATTTTGTTGTTCTATGTTTTATACATCATTTTATTTTTATTTATTTGATTTACACTGCTTGTCAGAAATTTTAACTTGTCTCTATTTAAGCAATCGATTTAACTGTTAACTAGTAGAAAAATCCTGTATTTTTACAGAGTCTTATTGTTAGTTAGATTGGATTTTTAAACTAGATTGTTATATAATAATAATAATGATAGTTAGATAGAGATAAGACAGTTTAATGCAGATTGATTGATTGTTCAATTGAGGTTCTTACTGTAATTTGATTTATCTAATTAGCTGTACTTTCTTTGTATGTTGTTTCACTCTGGTGCATATGATTCATATAAAAGCGTAATATACGGGGTTATTCGGAGTGATTTAAGGTTAGCAGTGTATTTATAATGCCGACTACCAAAGCCTAGGGCTTTTGATTTTGGCAACTTAAAAATCTGGTTATTGTTCTGTGGAAATTGAGGTTATGTTTTGTCTAATTTGTCAAAAAAAGTTTTTTTATTTTCACTAAAAATTGGTTATTTGGATCAAAAGACCTAAATACAAAATTTTGAGATGGTGTCTGTCTGTCTGTAACACAATAACTCAAAAACCGCTAAACCGATTATTACCAAATTTGGCTTAAAATTCTTTGTCATCTGATTGGTTTTTGATGAGGGTGGGGGGTTGAAAAGAGGGTAGGAGGGGGATTAAACTTTTAAAAAAATTGTAACTCAGGAACTGTAGCAACTAGCGAGACGGTAGTTTTTAAAACTACCGGTATAAATTTCAGACTTAAGTAGAGAGTAAAAAAGGCACAGTTTAACCCTATTTTTTTTAATAACTTCATCAAAAAGCGGAAAAACCCTACAAAAAACTAGAACACAAAAGGATTTACTTCGCCAACAGCTGCTCCGTGAACCCCTGTACAATAAAACAATATTTTTCATTGGTAGTGAAAAAAGCCATGGTTTTCTTATTTGCGCACACTTAGTAAAATTGTGTTTATGATGAAGGTATAAAGGAACATATTTTATCAATATTTAATTTAGCACGCCTCCGATTTCCGTTGCAAGATGACTATGCATAGGCTGTGTAATATACTTGTGTAAAATACAATTAACCTAGGGTACACACCTAGAGCCTTAATTACCCTTTTTTATGTTCTACATATAGCAGGTCTGTATGCTCTGATTTAATCACATTATTTATTTCATAAAAATATATGAACCACAATTTCTTGAATACAAATAAAATGATGTCGGAAAATCCTAAAACAGTAAATGTGACATGCTGCATGCATGACGAAATTATGCATATGCAGGTGTTTTTCGTGAAAACTAGAATTTATACTTTTTAATATAGTAAAAACTGAAATTAAATTTTTAAATGCATAAAACCTAATAACAATGGATCTTCATTAGATGGAAGTTTTAAATTAAAAAGCCCGATAATCGCACACATAGATAGTAATTATGTGAGCGTTAAGTCAATTACCTAGACATGTATATGTTTGTATGACACACCTATTCAAATGACAAGTAAGTGTAAAATGGCGAAAAAATCAGGATATTGCAATTACATTTTCATTATTGCAAATATTTGTGATGACACATGAAGTAGGTACACAAAAACTAATACTTACTTTGTTTACACGGGCCTCTAAAAACTTCTGTATAAGAACGGTTTAAAAATTTTGTCTTATAAACACTACTTTCTTGCTCCTACTACACCCCAAGAAAGAATGATGGAAATAAAAAAATATATCACATGTCTTATCAACGCTCCATTCATTCATACCTTATAAATAAATGATTTTTAACAGGAAAATTCTCTGAATGTCTTAGACAATCAAAGCAATCCTAATATACAAAAACAAAGGTTCCAGAACTGAGGCACTAAACTACTGACCGATTAGTATTCAAAGTCAAATATCATATTATATAATATTTTTGAACACTGTTTCACAAAATATTAACTATCAAAATGGGTTCCGAAAAGGAAAATCTACAACAACAACTATTCTTGACTGTGAGGAATTTATCTATAAAGCTCTAAACAAAAAACAAAAAATTTTTGGACTTTTTTGTGACTTCAGCAAAGCTTTTGACACAATCAATCATGCTCATTTGCTAAATAAACTGTAAAAAATTGGCATTAGAGGAGTCACATATGAGTGGATGTAATCTTTCTTAAAAGGGAGGACACAAAACACACTGCCTAAAAACTCTCCAACAGATATATATATCTCTTGATAAAGATTAATGGTAAAGCCATAGAGAACGTATTGTCATTCAAACTACTAGGCCTTTATAACGATTCCAAACTGAAATGGGAACCACACATTAATCATATCTGCTCAAAACTAAATTCAATATGATATCAATTTAGAGTAATTAGAGATACCGTTAGTGAAGTATAATATACTAGTAGCTAGAATTATGTACTTTGGTCTGGTGCAGTCTGTCCTTCAGTATGTGTTGGTATTCTGAGGGGTCATCAACTCATTTCGAGAGCTTTTATTAAACAGAAAAGTATAGTAAGGAGTATGGAAGGGGTGCCTCAATCTACAAGCTGTTACCTATCTACCATGCCTTTATATATTTGAACTTGTCATGCTTATAAAAAATAATGGAAACAAAAAACAACATTCATAATTATGAAACAAAAAGTAGACATGAGGTGCACCTTCCATATTCCAGATTGAGCACCTGCCAAAATTCATCAATGTTTATGCTATAACAAAACACAAAATACTTTCAAAAATGAAAAATCAAGAAAAATTGAAAAAATTACTAATTGAAAAATTTTTCTACACAACAGAAGAATTCTTAAATTCCTAAATAAAGATTAACAGCTTCTAATTCCAGCACCACCACTAAAAATTAGAATTGAAAATAAAAAAAAACTTTCATGTTTGTAAAATTTGTTTTATATACATTAATGTAATTTGTGTGTTACCTACACACTT
Organism: Oxystoma pomonae; assembly: GCA_963921995.1. Lineage (NCBI taxonomy): Eukaryota > Metazoa > Arthropoda > Insecta > Coleoptera > Brentidae > Oxystoma > Oxystoma pomonae. Next base: position 68,328,976 of record OY998166.1, on the reverse strand, counting down.
TTAGGTGTTTTTTTAATTTTTTTATAAATTTTTGACTAGTCTGATAAGTTGCCTCTTGTACCTTTAGGTGAATAAATGGTTTTTGATTTGGACTTTGACTATAAAACCGCTTTAAGCACTAAATCGATTTATTTCAAAGCGGTTTATCGCTCGAAGAAAGCGATTTTATTTAAAACACTTCCTTACAAAAAAACCGGTTTTAGACGCGTATAAACGTAGTAATTGATAAAAATGTTGTTCAACAATATGTTTTTTATTATTTTCCCTGGAATGGAAATAAAAAAAAATATTGCATTTTTGTTTAATAATAAATAAATGATGGGAGATTCTTGAGAAAATATTATACTAAAAATTGTCTCCAACGAACAACCAAGGTTTCTAGAGCTCCTATAAATGCAAAAAATTGCATGTATATTTCGTCGCTCTGTCAGTTGGTGATATAACTTAAAAACTACTTCACCAATCTTAACGAAATTTCGTACAAAAATTGGTTGGATACGGTTGGATACCTTCAAAGAACCCAATGATTATTCCGTCGCTGACTCTTCTAGCTTTATCATTGAATGAAATCAGGGAATGACGTGATGCTTCTTCTCACTTACTACGTTTACACGCTCCTAAAACCGGTTTTATATAAGGACGGTTTTAAATAAAATCGCTTTCTCCGAGGGTTTTTACATCCTTGATTAAATATCAGTTTAAAAAAAAACAAGTAAATATGTTTTTAAAGTATTTATACCGATCCAAAAATTTCTTAATTTCTTAAATCGCTTTAAACTAAAACCGATTAAACGCTAGGTAAAAACAGTTTTAGTGATGTTTATACGACAAAATTTTGAAACCGTCCTTACATAAAAGTACTTTAAGTGGCCCGTTAAACAAAGTAACTTTCAAGAATAAGCAACTAGAGTAAGAGTGTTAGGGTATATTTTAACTTCGCCCGCTCTAGGCGGAGGAGACGGTGACAGTGTGGGCTGGAAGAATCATTGTTGTGTGACGCATGGAGAAGATGGGCAAGACACAGTATATTTTGTATTTACAGAGCGTTAAGGATTCAAGAATTTTTTAGTTTTTTCTTAATAGCTCTTGCAGTTTTTGAGAATCTACAGGAAGATATATTTTCAGGGGTCAAACTTTTTTTTTGCCCCCATAAACCATTTTGCGGTGCATCGCTGCTGGATTCTAAGATACGAAATATATTCTTTGTTATGTTTAGAAACTTTTTGTCTTCTGTAATTTTTTCGCATCTGCGACCGTTATTTAAAAAAAAATGAACATATTTTTTTTTTTAATTTGCTAGATTTAAGAACATTTTTAACAAAAGGAGAGAACCGAGAGAACCTATTATAAAAGTTTAACGCTCTGTAGGTCGGTCACGAAGCGTTCGTGGACACAGGTTTAATCTACATACCGTGTGGGCCATAAAAAACGGGACAAAATGTTTTTCGTTATAACTTTCGAACCATACGTTTATTATTATGTTACGGAAGATTTTTGGATTTTTTTATGAATTCGAAAAAAAGCTCTATTTCTGCCACGCAGAACGAGGTACGAATCATTAAAATCGGTTAAGTGGTTCCCAAAAAAAATAAAAAAAATTCAATCAGTGTTTTACGGTTTATGCGATTGCCGTCTCAGTTCTGTCTGCATACATTTTCTCATAAATTCATTATTACAAAACCGATTTTGATTAAATAAAAAGTCTCATGGCGAAAATCGACTGTTCTTTAACTAATGCTAATAAAATTTGCCGCCATCTTGAAATCCAAGATGACGGACAGAATCAAACTTGACCCGTCAAAGAGGCTCGTTTATTCATATGTTCTGTAAACTTTTAAATATTTTTTTTAATTTGTACAAAAGTTCTACTTTCGCCACGCACAACGAGGTATAAATCTTCAAAATCGGTTTGGTGCTTCTCCAAAAATTAATTTTTGTTTCCAGCACTGTTTTCCAGATTATACGATTGCCTTCTCAAATTGATACTCAACCGATTTCAATAACTCTTAAAAGATCACTATCGAAATTTGTCGCCACTTTGAATCCCAAGATGGCGGACACAATTAAAGGAGGAGGCACACATTACATGCATTCTAGACAGCACACAATCTTTTTGAAATTTTGATATGTTGTAGAGAACTTAATTCTGGATAACCTTTAACTAGGACAAAATCCTTAGACACGTACAGTTTCGGAGATATTAATGTTCAAAGTTTGACATTTTTACGACTTTTTTTCTAAGTATTTAGCGATCTACTGATGTTTTTCTTTCATAATTCTGACGGGTTACGTCAGGCAATTATCTTTTTTGGTTATGCTCTGTGTCAATGTGATTTTACAGGTAAAACCTTTCAAAAATCGTAGTATAGGACCTAACAGTAAGCTATTTTTAATTTTCGTAAGACGCATAACGTTGGGAGAAAGATTGTATGAAGAGATTAACAATACCGTGTGAAAATAAGGTATGTATATCGTATGCGTAAATGTTAATAATAATTTATGTGCAGTTGTACATACCTGACCTATTTAGGTTGCACGCATACTCCAAGATAGATCCGGAAAGGATTTGGATGTTCGATTATGTACACCTGCTCCGAGTAGCGTGTTCGTTTTTCCGAATCTGTTGCTCCGGATTTGAAACAGCAAAATCGCGAGAGGATAGAGCAAAACAATGTCAAATTTTTTGAAATATATCAAATCTGATATGGAATTCGACCAGTGTCACTTGGATTTCAAGATGGCGGCAAATTTCAATAGCAGTGATTAAAAAACAATCGATTTTCACCATGAAACTTTTTATTTCATCAAAATCGGTTTAGTAATAATGAATTTATGAGAAAATGTATGCAGACAGAATTGAGACGGCAATCGCATAATCCGTAAAACACTAATTAAACATTTTTTATTTTTTTTGAGAACCACTTAACCGATTTTAATTATTCGCACCTCGTTCTGCGTGGCAAAAACAGAGCTTTTTTACGAATTCATAAAAAATCCAAAAATCTTCTGTAACATAAGAATAAAAATGGCTCTTTGAAGGGTAAAGTTTGTTTCTTTCCGCCATCTTAGATTTTAAAATGGCGGACAAAAAAATATTTTTACTCAAGGTCTTGCTCAATTCCCTGCAAAGAGCAGTTTGTTGCATTAAAATCGATGGTATGGTTCGAAAGTTATAACGAAAAACATTTTATCCTGTTTTTTATGGCCACCCGGTATTTGTGGCGGATTCATAATGTTGAAACTACTTTTTTGGGTTTTTGGTCATTAAGTTAAGGAAATTTTTTCAAAAATATGTTAAAACCCACCGTGCAAATTCCTAAAGAAAAAATTTTGTTCGTTTGTCAGTGGTTTTTTACTAAGATAAAAAATTTGCTTACACAGACGCAAATCCTAACTAGAATCTAAACACTTATCTGACGTTTCGGCAGAAACTCTACTGCCGTTATCAAATAAATCATTCTTTTCAAAATTTTTCTTGATTCTTTTTTAAAAATATCTGTCAGTTGTATGACAACAGACAGATATTTTTAAAAAAGAATAAAAAAAAGTTGTATGACAACAGACAGATATTTTTAAAAAAGAATCAAGAAAAATTTTGAAAAGAATAATTCCTTTGATAACGGCAGTAGAGCTTCTGCCGAAACGTCAGAAAAGTGCTTAGATTCTAGTTAGGATTTGCGTGTGTGTAAGCAAATTTTTTATCTTATTTAAAAACCACTGACAAACGAACAGGAGGATTTTACGCAGTGGGTTTTAACATATTTTTGAAAAATCTTCCTTAACTTAGTGGCGAAAAACCCAAAAAAGTAATTTCAACAGGTTTATAAGAAAAAAAGTCTGATTTGATCTGAAAAATACGCTTTTAAAATCTTAACTGAATTTGGAAACACCCTGTTTACCTGGTTATCCATCCAAGATTTGTAAGTGTGAAAAGGTTAATGTCTTACATATAAGTAAAAACCTTTGACTAATTTGTCTTTTGCACAAAACAAAATAAAACTGGTTATTTTTAAGAAACACTGATTACGAAGATGATGTCATGTTTTAAATTACAATCTGATACATTTGAATATTTATTACATAAACAAATTTATTTATTTCAACTTGCCGGATACATTTATTATTAAGCATGTTTCGGGGCATTTTTGTGAGATCAAGATTTGATTTGACTGACAATTTTTTTTTGGTCATAACTCAAAAAAGCAAACAATCACCACCTCGATCACCAATTGGTCAAAAAAAAGTAGAACTAGTGGAGGGGGCCAAAAATCCAATAGTTTTTCTGTTGGTAAAATTATATTTTTTATTTAAAAAAAAAAAGTGGGTCCACCTCAGTTCCCTGTCTCCTTTCGCCCTTTTAATGCACCTGTAACGAAACCTCAGAGTCTAAAAATTTGTAATGCTAGCTACCCTCTTCCCTTCAGTAAAATATATCAAGTAAAAATAAAAAAAATCACTGTAATTATCTTTCTATATTGTTTAATGTAGTGCTACTGCTGACGTCCTCCCTCCTTTAAAGTGTTACATTATATATGAACAGCCCCTTACCTACTTTTAATGAAAAAAACAGAAGTTTTTTGTTATTTGTTTTTTATTATTTTTTTGGTACTGATTTGTCTCTTTGTATAAACTTTGTCACCTCACAGTTAAGGATATGGTCACCTGACCTCACCTATTTCTAGAGGTGTAGGGTTATATATATATAGTTAAATGATCACCACCAGAAAATCACTTTTTAAAAAACTTTATTTATTACTACGGCTTACAACTATGTAGCTCTTGCTACTTCTAAACCTAAGAACAGACTGACTGGTATATCTATACGACTATATTGAAAGAAAAAGTGCGTTTGTTTTTATATTAAGATGTTTACATTAGAAAGGTTAATGCTTAATGTTAAAATAATGATTAGAACGTTTACTTTCAAAAACATATCAGTGAATGTGTAATTATCTACTTATGGGTAAAGAATGTGGAGACGTAACATCTCCCTCCTTAGAAAAGTTCATGTCCTCATGAACATATTTCTTAACTTTTTCAAAAGTTACAAAATTTTCTACATGTTGTGAAAGTTTTGTATAAATTCTTTTCCTAATTAGAAAAATAGCACATATTATACAAAGGCTTATTATGCTTAAAATAATAACTGTAACCAAATAGGAGGAATGATGTGCAAACCTATTTTCAAGAAAAATGGGTTCACTTAGATCCCGTGAAATAAGTTCTGGGCTTTTTATGTGTTCAAGTTTTAAATTAATTGTAGAGTTGATTGGCAAAATGCTAGTATTAAGTGTTGTGCTAAAATCAATTAAATTATCTTTTGTAAGAAATTTTTGATTTTTATAGATAATTTCGCAATTGCTATTTAGTAAAGCGCATTTGGGAATTTTGAATTTCTTAAATTGTTGACAATTCTCAAAAACTTCATGAGTTTGTTTAGAGCATAATAAAAGATTATTTTGGAAAGTTAAAAGAGAAATTTCAAAATTGTTTTGAACTTGTACTGATGTGCAATTTTTAAGTGTGCAGTTTGACTGTATATTTGAATAGCAAATCCATTTTCTTGAAATTTCAATACAATTTGAATACCAAGAGGAACAATAGTATTTGCTAGGTATAATTAACAATTGATTTTGCTCGTTTGGCAGAGGATAAATAAATTCTAGATTACATTTTTGGTTAGTGAATATAGGTATCTTAAGAACTAATACAATCATATCGTCGTAAAATACAATTCCTGACTTACATACTAAGGTTAGTTCCGAAAGATGCTGCAAGGACCATAAGGTTTTATCGTCATAATGGTGTTGCAAAAATGACCAAAGTTCAGTAATTTGTTGAGTTGAAAATAATTCGAGATTAACAGTTTCTAAATGGGCAAAAGAAATAGTTCGCAATATTTTTTCCAAATAATTATGCAAATTTTCCAATTGTGTTTGTTGATTAAGAAGGCTAAATAATAGTTGAATCTCTGTGTTCACTATCTCAAATTCGTTGTGTATTTGTAAGGTGTTAACATTAATTGATTGAATAGCACGGCTAAGTGTGTGAGTAATATTTCCTGCATATGAAGAGAAATCATTAATTTTTTGAATTATTTTGTATTCGTTGCTTTTTAAAATGTTCATGTTTTTGTTTATTAGTTCTAGATCTTCGTTATCTAAGTTGCCTGTGATAAATTTTACGCCTGAACCAAGAAAGTTAAAAAGTCCTCTTTTGTATCTTTCGTTTTTGTTAACTGACGTAATACGCGAGTATATGTCATAGCTGTCATATAAAAGGTTGTTAAGATGATTTAGTTTGTTATGAAAAATAGTATTGTTTAATTTTTGAGATATGATTGATTTTAATATTACTTCGTTTGTAACTGTTAGTTGGGCTATAGTAAACTTAATTTGTGTAAGATTAAAATAAATAAATGTCTTATGATTATGATCAAAAACTAAGGCTTGATCGATTTTTTCATTGTAATACCCTGTAGTAGGAACTTCATGTACTTGAAGGGCCTGGTTGAGGGTTGTCAGAAGGGTCAGGAGGCTCCTGTAATGAAACATCTTTTTTAGGTTTCTTTCTTATTCTTTTAATATTTCTGACATGAATTTTCGCTTTTTGCCTGTTTGGTGTTTTTCCAGTTAAAGTGTTATTTTTTATTTTAGTAATTTTTAAGGGAATGTATTTGGGGTTAATTTTACTTGGTTTCGTTTGTTTTTTATAAACAATTTGTTCTTGAGCCAATTCTAATGTCTCATTAGGTTTATTATTTCTTTTCTCTGTATTTTCTTGTTGTTTTCGAAGGGTATTTTGGTACACTTCGTTTATAAAGGGTAAAACTTCGTTTTTCCGTTTTTCATTATATTGCTCGTAAAGAGTTAAGTCATGGTTAATTATGGGTTCATTCATATAGGGTCCATAAATTAGATTAAAAGGTGTAAAACCAGTGGTTGAATGTTTGCTTTGATTGTATATCAAGATGGCTGATGTCATTAAGTTTGGTATTGGTTCGTGAGGGTTTTGCAATTTTAATATTCTTAATTTTTCAAAAAGAGTAGAATGTAGTCTTTCAACTAAGCTGTTTGAGGTAGGGTTGTAGGGGGTAGTAAAATGTATCTCAATGTTAAAAAGTTTACAATATTCTTGTACTGTCTTATTTTTGAATTCTAAACCAGAATCAGCTACTATTTTTTCTGGAGTATTATGGTGCGAAAAATAATGTCTAAGTTTATTTAAGACAGAAATTCCATTTTTGTCTTGAATGTGATAAGCCTGAGCATATTTTGAAAATGAGTCAATTATTGTTAAAAAATTGCAGCTTTGAGTGGAAAAGGTATCTAGGAAAATAGTTTTAAATGGTTTTTCGCTTAGTAGGGGTCCTTGGTAAGATATGTGGTAGGGATTTCTTTCGTATTTTGATTGTAAACAAATATCACATTGATTTATGTATTCCTGAATAGTATCTCGCATTTTTGGCCAGTAATATTTTTCTTTAAGTGTTTGATAAGTTTCATTTATGCCATTATGATTTTTAGTGTGATAATTTTCAATTTTTTGTTTTTGTTGTTCTGTGTTAATGATGTCTTCAAGGTATTTAGTGGCAAAAATTAATTTAGCTGTAGGGTTTAACTGACAATTTACGATATCTTGAAACTTTTGTTTTAGATCTTCTTTGGGGATAAATACTACGAAGGTAGTGTCGGGTCGTATAATTTCTAATAAAATTTTGTTTAAGTGCTCTAGTTCCCTTTCTTTTTGGACACGACAAGAATAATGATTTTTATTAAAGGGTTTAGAGTGGTAACAATAATAATTTTTTCCATAATCGATAACTAAGCGATTTTGTGCAAAATTTAAAGGACTTTCAGAAATCGGTAAATATTTTCCGGTGTTGTCTTGATTTGAATGGACAGTTATGTCTGATTGGTTATCTTCGTTTAATTCAGGAAGTATAAAATCATCGGGATTGGCAACATCGTCACCTATGTTGGGAGCAATTGATTCGGTTTCGTCATTGTTTATTTCGATTCTAGAAAGCGCGTCAGCAACAAGATTTTCTTTTCCCTTTTTATATTTTATTTCAAAATTAAATTCTTCTAATTTTAATTTCCATCTAATTAAACGCGAATTTGGTTCTTTTATTTTCGAGAGCCAAACAAGGGGGCTATGATCAGTTTCAACAATAAATTTTTGTCCGTAGAGATAGGGTCTAAAATGTTTGGTTGAATCGATAATGGCTAAGAGCTCTTTTTCAATTGTGGAATAATTGCGTTCGGCGGTGTTAAGTGTTCGAGAATAGTAAGCAATCGGTTTTTCATTTTGAGATAAGACGCTACCTATGGCAACGTTGGAAGCATCGGTCGTTAATTTAAAAGGTTTTGAATAGTCAGGGTACTGGAGTACGGGAGAGTTCGTAATTAGTTCTTTGCATTTTTCGAAAGCTTCTAGGTATTGGGGATCATTAAGGTTTATTTTCGTATCTTTTCGTAGACATTTTGTAAATGGTATTGTTATTTTTGCAAAATTTCTAATAAATTTTCGGTAATAACCAATTAATCCGAGAAAAGATTTAATTTCGGTTCTTGTTTTGGGCAATGGATATTTGGTTATAGCTTCGATTTTATTGGGGTTTGGTTTAATTCCTTCGGGTGTGATTATGTGTCCTAAAAATTGAACTTCTTGTTGCAAAAATTCAGATTTATCAAGTTGTACCTTAAGATTTACGTCACGGAATTTTTGAAATATTTTTCTTAAGTGAACTAAATGTTCTTCAAGGGATTTTGAAAATATAACGACGTCATCCATGTAAACAAAACAAAATTTGTAAAGGTAATCGCGTAAAATCTCATCCATCATGCGTTGAAATGTAGCCGGGGCATTTTTTAAACCAAAAGGCATTCTTAAGTATTCAAAATGACCATGATTAACAGTAAAAGCAGTTTTTTCTATTGATTGGGGATCAACTTCAATTTGATGGAATCCTTGGGCTAAATCAAGGGTTGTAAAATATCTGCATTTGCCTAAATTATCCAAGATTTCGTCAATTCGGGGTAAAGGATATTTGTCTTCAACTGTTTGTGTATTTAATTGTCGATAGTCTATGACCATTCGATATTTTTTTATGCCAGATGCGTCAGTTTTTTTTGGTACAATCCATACAGGGGCTGAATAAGGGGAAATAGAGGGTCGTATTATTTTATTATCGAGTAATTTTTGTATTTGTTTCTGTATTTCTATATTCATTGTAGGTGGGTGTCTAAAAGATTTTACGTAAATAGGGCGATCGTTGGTGGTCCTAATAAAATGTTTAATCTGATTTGTAAATGTTAGATCAGAATTTTCTGAATACATGACATCATAAAATTCTTTGCACAATTTGGTGATATGGATTTTTTCTAGTTCTGACAAATGATTTAATCTTAACTGTTGGATTACTTCCTTTTTTTGGAAAGATTTTGGCGGATTTTTAAGTTCAAAATGTTCTTGGGGAATTACATGCATTCGTTCAAGAAAATTTACTTCAATTTCTGAATGGGGTTTTGGTAAATGGCAAAGGCCATTTTGCACTTTGATTAGAGTGTCGGGAATTATATAATCTCCGATTTGAAAAGATGGGAGAATTGCATCGCCATTATAATAGTCAACAGGAATAGTTAATAAATTATTGTAGTTTCTTATAGATTTTTCAAGGGGTTGATTATACATATTAGCAAAGGGGATTTTTATATTATTTATTATTAAGTTTTTTTCTTGGTAATTTACTATGGCTTTTAAGTCTTCTAAATCGCTAGTTCCTATAAGGGCGTCAAAATGTTTATGCCAATCCAAGATTCTCATTTTAAAATTTTTCTTTATTCCAAAGTCAGATAAGAGTTGCAAATTTAGATTTTTGTTTGCTTCGAATTTTTGTTGGCATGCTATTACTTGAAAGGGTTCTTCAAAAATTTGATTTTGATAAAGGCTTGCAATTTTTGGAGTTATTATTGAGTCGGATGCTCCAGAGTCTATTAAAACTGTAATTTGTTTTTGCGGTAAATAAAGATAAGGAAGTTCTGTTTTTAAACAAATGTTATTTAAGTCAATGGTGGATCGTGAGGCAGGTTGGAAAAATTTTGTATTTCGTCTGATTGAGGTTCGTTTTGGATTTCGTAAAAATTTGGGTCTAATTCATTTTGTGTTGAGAAACTGTCTTCTAAATTTTCTTGTGAAAAGTTTTGGTTTTCGTACTGGTAATTTTCAAAATTTTCACATGTAGGGAAGGAAAGATTATTATCTTGTACTTCAATATTATGCATTTGACGTTGTCGATTTGTTAGAATAGTGGATGTGGACATAGGTTGTGGGGTGTCTCTCGCTGGAATTGCATTTCTGGGGTGAAAAACATTTTGGGGTTTGCCGAAAACTTGTGCATTAGTAGGGAATTGTCTGGGAGGTAATTGTCGGGGTTGAATTGGTATTGGTTGAGATTTCCATACATTATTGTTATTATTTTGTTGCGGAAACTGTTGGGATCTAACATTTGGGTTTAGTTGTTGTGCAAATGTAGGTCTGGGTAAGAATTGTGAAAATGATGGTTGCTGGAAAAATGATGGTTGGTTTTGCTGAAATCTGTGTGGTACATTAAGTTTTGCAGGTTGTATAACGTTTTGATTGTGGTTTTTAATTAATGGGGTGTGTTGAGTTGTAAATCTAAGTTGTGATTCGAGTAAATTAAATTCGGTTAAGAGTGTGTACACCGAATCGAGAGTAGTTGGTTTTTGTTGAATAAGAATATTTTGTAAATTTGGTGGTACATTTGCCATAAAAGTTATTACTGCTTGATAACTTGTTTGAGAAATAAAAGCTGTTTTAATGTTTTCGTCGCTAACTTCAGCATGGATTTTTAAATGAACTCGGTTTAAAAATGATTTTAGTCTACCGAAAAAGTCCATGTTATTTTCGTTTTTAAGTTTAGAAAAATAATTTATTTCCTGCATGAGAACTTGATAAGAGATGGGATCTCCGTATTTTTCTCTGAGAGCAGTTTTAATTGTTGGCCAGGTGGTCAGGTCTGGTCGTGAAAGTAAAAAGTCTTGCGCATCTTTTACAATTCGCGAGCCTATGCAATATTCTGTTAATTCTGAGTGTTGTACTTTAAACTTATTATAAAACCTATCTATTTTTAAAATAAAAGACTCTAAATGTTCCGGTTTTCCGTCAAATGTTGGGAGGTATGAGGCTAATAATTTAAATTCTTCCATTTTTGTACTCTTACAAACTACTTGATTATTATTTGAAGGGGTTTCTAGTTTTAATTGAGTTAGAAAACTTGCTAAATTTTCAATATTTTCATCAGTCATGAAAAATTGTTTTCTTAATAACTACCTAATCTAAGAAGTTTTTTAACGAATAATCAGCAAAAAACTTACAGGAAGAGCAACGGGCTTCCGATAAAGATCTTCATGTGGTTTTCTCCGCAAAAGGTAAGCGTAGGCTGTATTCTTCGTGTCTTCTGGTGCGTCGGGTTCGTTGAGGAAAATTGGCCTATTTTTCCTCTGGAAAATGGGAAACAGCGTGGGATCCGTCACAATGGTTGCCCAATAAAGGAGGATCGTTTTCACTACTGCGGTCTCTTGATGAACCAGTTCCCGTAGGATAGCTACTAAAGGCTTGAGAACCACACTCTTGCAATGGTATCCCAATAAAGAAGAGCTGTAGCTATCCTGTTCGCAGCGCCAGTTAAATGATCACCACCAGAAAATCACTTTTTAAAAAACTTTATTTATTACTACGGCTTACAACTATGTAGCTCTTGCTACTTCTAAACCTAAGAACAGACTGACTGGTATATCTATACGACTATATTGAAAGAAAAAGTGCGTTTGTTTTTATATTAAGATGTTTACATTAGAAAGGTTAATGCTTAATGTTAAAATAATGATTAGAACGTTTACTTTCAAAAACATATCAGTGAATGTGTAATTATCTACTTATGGGTAAAGAATGTGGAGACGTAACAATATATATATATATATATATATATATATATATATATATAGGGTGTGCCAAAAAAACGCCCCTTTTTTAAATGATTATAACTTAGCGGGAAATTGTCCGATTTTAATAATATTCAGCTTTTTAGAAAGAAAAGGCTTCAAAATTTATAGGACCAATGTCAAACTTGACATTTGAAAAATAGGCATCTTTAACCCCCTAGATATTTTTTGTGTACGACAATGTAATAAATCTGAAACATCGGTTACGAAGCCATATTCTTTCAAAGCACATCGATGTAACATTTTAAAAATTCGGACAAGAAATAAGGAAGTTTGCAATTTTTAAATAGACCAGAGTTTATCTGCAAAATCAAGCTTATTAAGAAAAAATCTACTTGTTTAAATAGAAATAACTTTTTAAAAAAATTGATCGATTTTAATAAGTTTAAACTTTTTAAAAGGCACAGGCCTCAAAATTTATAGAACATGTGTCAAAAATGAAATTTGTTAAAAATTCAAGACGGCGGACTTATCCAAAAAACAAGCATTTTTGACCCCCTTAGAAAAAACATTTTCTGCAACACTGTATTCAATGTGAAACATCGGTTACAAAGCCACATCCTTGCCAAGCACACCAATGAAATATTTTAAAAACTCGGACGAGAAATAAGGAAGTTTTAAATCTTTAATTCTTGTACGAATTTATTGATGTGCTTGGAAAGGATGTGGCTTTGCAAGCGATGTTTGAGATTATATTAATATGGCCATTTTTTAAATAAGTCCGCCATCTTGTATTTTTAGTAAGTGTAATTTTTTTCATTAGTTCTTTAAATTTTGAAGCTTGTGCCTTGTAAATAGTTTAAACTTAGTAAAATCGATCAATTTTTGAAAAAGTTATTGCTATTTAAACAAGTAGATTTTTTCTTAATAAGCTTGATTTTGCAGGTAAACTCTAGTCTATTTAAAAATTGTAAACTTACTTATTTCTTGTGCTGCCTTTTAAAATGATATATCGATGCTAGTATCGATGTGCTGTGTGTATTTTTCAAATGGGTCCGCCATCTTGGATTTTTAGAAAATATCAAGTTTGACATTGGTCGTATAAATTTTGAAGCTTTGGATTTCTAAAGAGCTAAATATTATTCAAATTGGATAATTTACTGCTAAGTTATAATAAATTTTTAAAAATGCGTTTTTTTTGGCACACCCTATAGTTGGACTGGTAAAGGCGAACTTCCTTTAACAGTCATGTCAAAACAGGGGAAACGGTTTTTTTCAAATATTTTTGTACAAACGTTGGATAAGTTGTGGCCTTAGGCTGATCTACAATTTGGTGATATGATCAATACCTTGCCACCTCAGGCATTGTTGCCGGTTTTATTGAGGTGATAACGTATAGCGTTTATCTAGCTAAATATAAACAATATATTTAAGAATGAAAGTTAAAAAGTTTTAACTTCTTCTAGTACGGAACGTCTGGGAGTCTAAAAAAGAGAAGATCAAAAGATCTTGGGAGGAAAAAACGAAAATTCAAAATTGGATGAGTGTCCCACAAGGAACACACAAAAGACCAAAACGAAAGGAGAAACAATTAAACGATGTTTCGCCCGGGGTGACCAGTGTGGGCTCGTCAGTGGATTCACTAATCACCCTCAATATAGACATCATTTAACACCATTGTGACTAGTGAATCCACTGACGAGCCCACGCTGGTCACGCCGGAATTGCAAAAGCAATAATTGTCGTTTTAAATATTTATTTATTTTTAATTTCCAACAAGAAGCTAAAATTTTGAGCTAAATCCATCCAACAATTATTTCGATAAAAAAAGAAAAAATTACAAAAAAAGATTTTTTGAAGGAAAGCAGTTTAGATAAAAAAATACATATTTACTAAATTCAAAAAAAGTGCATTCTAAACTTACAGTAATACTACACAAAAATAACGTTTTTGCATTTTTTCCGTACAAATGAATGATGTAATCAATTTTTGATTTTTTTTAAATTGAAATAAATTATAAACAATTCCTGAAAAATTAAATGTTTGGTAATGCCATTATTTGTTTTTTGCATTTCTGAGCATGTTTTTTAATTATAAGTATAATAACTATAATTTTTTATCTCACGAAAAATTATATGTCAAAACAAAAAAAAATGAGTAATGTCAAAAAATTCTACTCAGGAAAATTCGCGTAAAATTAAAAAATAAATAAATAAATATTGAAAACGACAATTGCTTTTGCAATTCCGGCTTAATAAGCTCTAATAGATTACCTAATGATTTTTCGTGAGCCAGTAATATTCATTGTAAAAATTTAGAAAAATGAAAGCAAAAATCGGAATTTGAAATAATTTATTAAAAAAATGGCCTATTCATTTGATTTCTTATTTTTTTTACATAAAAATTACATTCATATAGACAAGGATCTTACATTCAAATTTAGTTATAAGGTAAAAAAAATAATTTTAAATAATATATTAAAAAAATATATTTTAATGTTTAAAATAAAATAAAAAATGAGTCGATCGATTCTATGACAAACAATTTTTGTTTATGTATGACACTTTATTAATTGAAATAAGATATTTATATAGCAAAACTGCACAAAAATCAAGTTTTAAGTCAAACAATTACTTTGTTTATACGGTACTCTTAAAGCGCTTTTAAATAAATGACGGTTTGAAAATGTTTGTTCTAGACATACCATTAGAACAATTTTAAATACTAAATCAATTTTATTTTAAACCGAAAAAAAAATTGTTAACAAAAAAAATGCAATATAAGGTTTTTTAATATAACAATATATATTTTAATTTTTGGGAAACTGTAAGGTAAGAGGATTGATAGTACATCGATTTTACAGTACAGTACAGTACAGCTGTTAGAAAACGATTTTAATGAAGCAGAAAGCGACTTTATTTAAAACCGTTCTTATATAAAACCGGTTTTAGGCGCGTATAAACGTAGTACAAATAGATGGTGTAATCGGTTATTGATTGATTGAATTAATTACCAACAATTGCTGAAAAATTCATTGTTGCAAAAGCCAATATTTGTTTTTTGCATTTCTGAGCATGTTTTTTAATTGTAACTATAATTTTTTATTATCCCACCAAAAAGTATATGTCAAAGCAAAAAAATGACCAACGTCAAAAAATACTACGAGAATTTTCCTTAGTAGAATTTTTTATTGAAAAAAAAGTGATTTGGACCGAAAAAAATCAATATCACAAAAAATTTTTAACCGTTTTATTTTTAAAAAAAAATGCAGGCATTAATAAAAAAATAAAAATATTACGATTTTTTGCATTTTTCTCGAAAATTTTGAGGTTACGTTAAAAATAAACATTTACAAAATTTGTAGACCTTTGCACCGTCTACAACTTTTATATTGAAGTTTTTACTCTATAACGTTCAGTTTTGCCGCAAATTGCAATTATACCATTTTTCTCCGCCTTTTCCCTCACCAAATCAACCCCACAAAAGCTCCACTCACGCATTTTTTTTAAACGTTTATCAGAAGCCCCTTTACCATTTCCACTCATCAAAATTTTTTTATTTTTGATGAAATAAAGCCTATGTCCTGCCCAGAATCCAGTAGTGAAATGTCCATCAAAATTCGTTCAGTACTTTTTGCGTGCTGCTGGAACAAACGAACGAAAATTCTAAAAATTGTATTTTTGGTATCTATGTGGTCCGTTTAGAAGCCCACAACAAAAATTAAAAAAAATATATTAGAGAGATTTATTATGTGTATAGATTTTATTAAATGACAAAGCTGGGACTAGGCAAAATCGATGAATACTGGCGTCCTATCAAACATAGTTGAATCTTTAAGTGGTCATGACACGTACGAGGTGTCCAGCGGTATACGTGAAATTTTCCGGCTCGGATGTTTTTGTCTTTTAAATTTCTATTTTTTTTTTATTTCTATCTTGCTTTCTTTGGTTCGGCCGCTCGTCTATTGTATTTTTGGCTTCCGTCGGCAAATGACGTGACCTTGATGAAAAAGATCAACGATAGACGGCAGAGATTGGACTTTGATATATGTATTCTAGCGGACGTATTTGCTTTTGTACAGATAAAAGGAAGACAGAATATTGCGCTATATTCCACGTTTGCGCCCACGCCCACCCTCAACAGAAACTTTATCAAAATGGCGCCGCAATCTTAAATTTTTGTAATTGTTTTCCGATAACTCAAAAAAGCGTTTTTCAAAAAAAAACTGATAAATTAAATTATGGTTGTAATTGAATGGATTGTTTTTTGTATCAATAGACAGTCACTTATTTTATACACACTTCATGACCCCTACTTTACTTTTCCTTTTTTGCCTGTTGGTCATGTTTGCTACCTACTTTTGCTAAAAAGGTTGTTAGTTGTTTATTATCCAAAGGGCCCATAAATAAAATAACTATATAACAACTTTATTCAGACAAATTCCTTAACCTACCTACCTAAAAATAAAGCCCTACATTTTTGCATCAGTCTTAAATTTTGTATAGGTAGTTTAAAAAATAATATATGATACTTTAAAGATATCAAAATACTGTAAAAAATATATTTCGAATATACTTACTTGTCCCTAATATAAAAGGCAACAGAAATCGAAACAGTGCTGCACTGGCCCAGTAGTTAGCCATGATTTATCTAGAATTTAAAAAAAAAACTATTAATGCTATACTAAGTCATAATTTGTCCTAAAAAAAAGTCCCAGATTTTTTCCAAAGAGTAACTTTCTCAGAAACTTAAATTTTTGAAAATTGATAGGTTCGCCCCTTGATAGAAACCAAATACAATCATTTGAGACTTTTTATTATATTCCTTTAAAATCATTTAGATACTTTTTTTCATTATTTGGTCCTCCTTGCCAATTTCTAGAAACTAGAAGAACACAATATTTGGGAGCTTGGCATCAAATTAGCTTTAGATGTTCTAATATTAAAAACTATGCACTACAATTTTTAAAATACATAATTATAAAAATCTAAAAAAGCTTTTGAACTGCCAAAACGTCAGATAAGCATTTAGGTTCTAGTTTGGATTTGCAAGCGTGTATGGAATTATTTATTTTGATTTAAAAACCACTGACAAACAAAAAAAACAACAAAACACAAAAAATAGCGAACTTTCCCTCAAAAAAGGTGTTAACTGTTGACTCGGATTTCGCTGATGAGCACCACAAGTGCGAAACCCGGGTCTACAGTTGACATTACTTTTTTTGAGGGAAAGCTTGCTATTTTTGTTTTTTGTTATTTATTCACCGTCGCTCAATCCTTCTTAAATTTTTGAATAATGAAATTTTTCTTTAGGAATTTATGCAGTGGCTTTTAACAGTATTTTTGGCATTATAATTTGTTGTGAATTAATCTTAAATTTCCTAGTTGTGAATTTGAAAAAAATTGTGGCTTTTTTTTAATGATTTTTTGCTAACTGAGTTGCTAACTAGCTGCACCGAGTACCAAGTAGTTTAGTGCTCAGTCAGAATTTTAACCGAGTAATATGTACTCGGTGCTCGGTCTTACTCAGTCAACTACCTACAAAATTAGGTAGGTGCCTATTGCTTAAGCTCTTGAACTGAAGGGGGAGGAGAACGTCGGTTTAAAAGGTGTTGGGTTAGTGTATATTAAAAACAAATATACTTATTTTTAAAAGCAAGTCTCATTTGCAGATTTTTTCAAAATTAACCCTTAAATGGGCCTAGGCAAAAATTTTGAAAAAAATACACTAACGTGCTATTTTATACGCGTTTCAAATGTTGTTGACAAAAAAAATGCCTAAAATAAACACAGGCGACAATGTTGACAAAAAAAAACAAAACTTTTGATCTCTTAGGTTTTTTATAAAATATTTTTGAAAAAGTAGATTGGGTTGGGTTGGGTTGGGCATAAATGAGCCACAGATGAAAATAAAAAAAAAATATAGTAAGAATGCCATTTATTACATGTTTTGAATGTTGGTGATAAAAATTCCTTAGAAATAAACTAAAATTGTAACAAGCAAAAATTGAGATGTCGCAGGTTTTATTAAGGTTCTAACTTTACTGATTTCACAAAAGCACCAAATAACTATATTTTTTTGCAGGACAAGCAGTTTTCTGAGGGCATGTCGTTTTTGATAATCGTCCGAAACACCATTTTCGGGCTGTAGAAATATAATAGACCACAGTTTACTCTCCTGCAAGTATTTAAAGTTTTCTGGGAAAAAATAAAAATATTATCTATAAATCCTTAAAAGTAAATAATATATTTTTGTATTTTTTGAGAAAATTCTTTGCTAGTTGAACTACATCTCACTATCTGACTAAAAAAGATGTGTGTTCGACTTTTTGATATGTTCCTTCTTGATAAAATAAAAAAATATTCATAAATATATTTATTTCATAATAGGATCTACCGCGAAAGCCAATTGCAGATACTAATCTTATTAAAGTAACACTCGTGGCATATCGGACAAAGCGTTTTTATTTCTCACCTTATTACGACCAGGCCTCCTACAGACCTGTTTCATCCTTATTAGGAATCATCGGGGAGTCATAGGATTGTACCTGGCAGTTGAAGCTACACAGGGACCGTGCACACCTCTCGAATTTAAAACAAAAAGTTTGTAATCCGCGGAGACGTAGTACCTGTGTGCACCACCTGTCGAATAAACCGAGAAATAAAAACATCAAAATTGAAAAGTGCAGAAGACTGTAAATACAGAATCCTGTACCTTTCAGCAGGTTATAAAGAAGAAACCTGTAAAAGTATAAGGTCACTGTAACATGACTCTTAAAAAGAGGTAACGTTCGCAACAGCACCACCCCCAATTGGAGCTTCATACAATGTCCGATGTGCCACGAGTGTTACTTTAATTTTTATTTGCGGGCACGAGATTCAATTTGTTTGTTTTAATATATTGACTAATCTTATTTTCTAAGAGTATTATTTAAAAAGAAGTAACTTCTAAGTTATATCTACCATATGATATTTATTTAATATCGTTAAACATAAGTTTTTTGAAGATCTTATAATTAATGTTATCAATGTTAATATCCGCTGCGTACAAGTTAAATAGATTACACAAGTTATAGAGGTGATGCTTTGTACAGGTTTGTTCTAGGATAAGCTCAGTAAAATACCTTGGTATTTCTTGAATTAATGCGATTTACTGCAAAGGATAACTGTTCAATGATATTTGGACAGTCCACTTCACCCTTGAGAAGTTTATACATTATACAGAGAAAGTTTTTTGCTCTTCTCTTATTTAATGACAATCTGTTGAATGTACCCAACAGGTGCTCATTATCACAACCGCGATGTGGATACACTCCAAATCTTCTATAGTACATACATTTTATAACTTTCTCTGTACAGTCTCTATAATATTAATCCAAATTGTGTATTGGGGGGACCATATGATACTGGCATACTCTAGGATTGGTATAACTAAACTGTCAAATAATCCTAGACTAACTTCTATACTAAAATTTTTTGTGTTTCTAGCAATCAGTCCTGAAATTTTTTGCGCACTTTTCATCTTTTCCAAAATTTAATCAGAGAAGGATAATAAACTGTCAAATACTACTCCTAGATCTTTCTGCTCAGATACCCGTTTAATACTTTTATCGTTAACAGTGTAGTTATATTCAATAGGATTTTAAATTCGTGTAAATGACATACAAGAACATTTGTTGATATTTAGGAAAAAACTACTCTCAGAGCACCATTTAGCAACGTCAGTTAATGCCTTTTGAAGTGTCTTACAGTCTTCGTTGGTATTTCAAAGAATAATTTAAAATCGTCAGCAAAGGCTAGCGATTTAACATTTTCTACTTTACTAGGAATTTTATTAAAAGATATTCAGAAAAGCAGTGGTCCCAGGTTTGAGCTTTGTGGTACACCGGAGGCGCTTATATATCCTTTAGACTTACAGCCTTTAATTTCCACATACTGAAATCTACCTCTTTTACCGCCTAAATAAGATTGAATTATTTTAATTAAAAACCCGGGCACATCCATTTGAGACAAACTATCCAATATAACGCAATGTTTTTATCAAAAGCTTTTCCAGGTCGGTGGAACTACATCTACTTGAGACTATTTAGCGCATCATGAATATACAGCGTGAATATTGTCAAGTTTGTGAATGTAGACTTTTTTGGCAAAAAAACATGCTGATTAACAGAAATCTTAGATTTAACTTCACCAAACAACATTTCAAATAAAACAATTTCAAAGATTTTACAAATTCCACAAACAATCGTAATAGGACGGTAATTCTTTATATCCTGCCTGGTTCCACTCTTAAAGATTAGAACATCCTTGCTAATTTTCCATTTCTCAGGGAACTTTGCAGTTTTTAACATCAGGTTGAACAAAATTAGAAGTGGAGAAGTTAGGAACTCCAAACAACTTTTATATATATATATATATATATATATATATATATATGCGGGGATCCCATCAGGTCCAATAGATTTATTAGGTTTTAGTTTTCTAATTGCTTTTTCAATATCGCTCGCTGAAATTATTTTTTCACAAAAGAAGTGTTTTATTTCCGAACTATAATTACTGCATTTTAAGTCAACGTCATCCAGAAATACAGATTTAAAATAGTTGGCGAAACCATCTGCTATATCCTGCGGGCTAGAAAATGTAGTATCCTTATAAATCATTTCATCCGATAAGTCAGGGCTCTCTTTTAAGCCTTTTAAATATGTCCAAAAAAACTTTGGATTACATTTGAAACCCTTTTCTACATCCTCTATGTACGTTCTATGGGAAAATTCAATTTCACTTTTGACTAATGTTCGTAAGGTGCTAAATTTGGATATCCAGTACAATGATTTTAACTTTCGTGACTTTACATGATATTTGTGTTTTAGTTGTTTGTTATATGAAAAATGACACATAAAAGGCGACTGAATTTTATACGTCAGGCGTTTCCGAATTTGTTTCGGGCAATTACGTTAGTCGATTTAATGTAACATAAAAAATGGAAATAAAGAACTAAAATGTTTTATTTTCAAACATGATCTTCGGGGATTTTTCTTCCGCCTTGCACGTTAAATCTTTAACTGTGATTTTTTCTGATCTTCTTTGCTGATTAATTTCTTTTTTTTAATTTTAAATTTTATTTCTAATATTTATGCATCCTTTTTTTCTTTTTTAAGTTTTTCTTTCAGTTTTTTTATTTTTTCTACATCCATAGCGTTCTTGAAAAAAGGGTACTATTGCCAACAGCAAAAGAAATAGTATACTTTATTATGATTCCTTTTTTTTTCTTTTTTTCGAACAAGTTGTCACAAAAAAAAAATGCGCGATTGGATGCTCTGTATCTCAAAAACAGGGGACATCTGGCTCCCACTTTAATAGTTTATTACATAACAAACAAAATGACAAATTTCACACGTGTGGTTAGAAAATCACTTTTTTACGAGTTAGATACGCTATTTTCCTACGAACACTCAAGATTTGTACTATTTTCTGTAATTATTTGTACAAAATGGGTTGAAACTACTTTTCCCCACATGTGTGGAACAGTACTTTTTCCTACTAGCGTGCGCGAAGTTGAATTTTCCACATCCCATGCGTAAAAGTATTTTTGGGGCACGCCATCATAAACATCCACGTTCATTGAACAAATCTGCGTGCATAAAAGTATTTTTCCTACGAGCGTGCGGAAAAGTTACTTTTCCGCACGATTTCTTTACTTTTCCGCACTATTATTATTATTATTATTATTATTATTATTATTATTATTATTATTATTATTATTATTATTATTATTATTATTATTATTATTATTATTATTATTATTATTATTATTATTATTATTATTATTATTATTATTATTATTATTATTATTATTATTATTATTATTATTATTATTATTATTATTATTATTATTATTATTATTATTATTATTATTATTATTATTATTATTATTATTATTATTATTATTATTATTATTATTATTATTATTATTATTATTATTATTATTATTATTATTATTATTATTATTATTATTATTATTATTATTATTATTATTATTATTATTATTATTATTATTATTATTATTATTATTATTATTATTATTATTATTATTATTATTATTATTATTATTATTATTATTATTATTATTATTATTATTATTATTATTATTATTATTATTATTATTATTATTATTATTATTATTATTATTATTATTATTATTATTATTATTATTATTATTATTATTATTATTATTATTATTATTATTATTATTATTATTATTATTATTATTATTATTATTATTATTATTATTATTATTATTATTATTATTATTATTATTATTATTATTATTATTATTATTATTATTATTATTATTATTATTATTATTATTATTATTATTATTATTATTATTATTATTATTATTATTATTATTATTATTATTATTATTATTATTATTATTATTATTATTATTATTATTATTATTATTATTATTATTATTATTATTATTATTATTATTATTATTATTATTATTATTATTATTATTATTATTATTATTATTATTATTATTATTATTATTATTATTATTATTATTATTATTATTATTATTATTATTATTATTATTATTATTATTATTATTATTATTATTATTATTATTATTATTATTATTATTATTATTATTATTATTATTATTATTATTATTATTATTATTATTATTATTATTATTATTATTATTATTATTATTATTATTATTATTATTATTATTATTATTATTATTATTATTATTATTATTATTATTATTATTATTATTATTATTATTATTATTATTATTATTATTATTATTATTATTATTATTATTATTATTATTATTATTATTATTATTATTATTATTATTATTATTATTATTATTATTATTATTATTATTATTATTATTATTATTATTATTATTATTATTATTATTATTATTATTATTATTATTATTATTATTATTATTATTATTATTATTATTATTATTATTATTATTATTATTATTATTATTATTATTATTATTATTATTATTATTATTATTATTATTATTATTATTATTATTATTATTATTATTATTATTATTATTATTATTATTATTATTATTATTATTATTATTATTATTATTATTATTATTATTATTATTATTATTATTATTATTATTATTATTATTATTATTATTATTATTATTATTATTATTATTATTATTATTATTATTATTATTATTATTATTATTATTATTATTATTATTATTATTATTATTATTATTATTATTATTATTATTATTATTATTATTATTATTATTATTATTATTATTATTATTATTATTATTATTATTATTATTATTATTATTATTATTATTACATAAAAATTATGTGCAGAGGATTAAATCCTATTATAGCACAAATAAAGAAAAAACAAAACTAAATAAGTTCATTAATACCTATAAACTGATAAGATTTTACGCCAAATGTCCATTTAAATATGAATCGAGTCTTTTTTTGAAAATTGATTGATAAGTTAATATTTTTAATGTAACGTACGATTTTCACTTTAAACTCGTGCGGGAAAGTAATGTTGACAGGTCCACCTACCTTTAACGTCAGTTTGACATATACCTTTTCAGACATCGCCCATGAAAATGTTTGCAAAAAGTATATCTTATTAAAAACTTTAAATTTTGATTTAATAGTATCTTTTAAATTGAAAAAATACTACGTATATACCTACATGTAGGTAGTGTAATTGTCTGAAACACAACTGTAACCGTCCGAAACACTCAGGAATGATGTTTCGGATGCTTACATTTCGTTTTGGACAATTACGATTCTTAAAATTTTTGATAGCGGCAACCGAGGCGGCAACCTTGCCATTTGTTATTTATATAATTTTTTGACGTTATGATAATTCGTTTTCCCGACCCTTTTTTCCAAATAGGGTTTTTTTTGTTTATTCGGCACAGTATCATGGCAAGTTTTTTTGTGACAACTATGTAAATATATATTTTTTTTATTACTAATAAAAAGATCCTACTTGGCGAAAAAACTCCTAAACTCCATTGATGATGAGTTTACAGTTTACAAAAATTGCGAACGGTAGGCGCAACAAACTCCTTTAAGGTAGGATTATCCATGAGATATTATGATCAGGTCAACTTATGTGATTTCTGGCCAAAAGGAATAATTTTCCGTAGATTTAATTTTAGGAAGCGAACACCTAGTTCAGGTGCATCCGAAGGTGCTATATTTACGGAAAACCTAGACTAAGTCGACAATTAAGCAGTAAAAAGTCTGAAATTTGTGTTTCGCACCAAGTTAAATGATTTTTCAGTAGCAGTTGTTGCCAGTGATTATGATGTTCTTTTATTGACAGAGACTTCCGTATACAGTGATATACATGATAATTTATAGAGGTGATAGGAGCCAATAAACAAGCACAGCTACACGTTTGGCATGACTTTGCCATGATTTATATTACTGGAGACTTTAATTTGCCGAATGTCAATTGGATTAGTGATGACTTTGGCCCCCGACCAACTGGTACAATTACTGAAGCTGTAGATTGTGTGTCAAATGTTGTTGCCTTTATGAATTTTTCGCAAATTAATGACATACCTAATGCTATAGGGGGTTGTTGTATCAATACAAAAGATTTTTTGAAAATTGACTATTTTTATAATGATTATGCTAATGCAAATTATATTTTAATAAATCAATATCTGGGAAATACTGATTAGGATTTTTTGCTTGGGATTTCAGATGTAAATCAAGCACTTAACAATTTTTATGAGGTTTTATATCAATGTATAGATTATTTTGTTCCAAAAAAACGGTGTAAAAATAGTAAATTCCCTAGATCTTTCTCATTTGAATTAAAAAATGCTATTTTTAGGAAAAAAACAGCTCACAAGAAGTTTAGACAGTCAAAGAGTATTTCCGACTATATAACTTTTTCAGAAATTAGAAATGAATATAAAATTTTAGCAGAAAAATGTCAAAAAGATCATATTAATAATTTAGAAAACTCTATGACTGGTTCTAAACAATTCTGGAGTTACGTTTACAGTAAGTATAAGCATTATGATCTGCCGAATAGCATGTCATACAATAATATTGAGTCAGATGATCCAGAAATAATTTCAGATTTATTTAGACAGCATTTTTGCAGATCTTATGCTGGTAGTGACTGATATCTCAAAATGAAATTATGCAAAAACCATTGATATCAATAACTGTGAGATTAGTATTATGGACATTTTTAATAAAATTGAGAATTTGAATACAAAATTGATCTGCGGCCCAGATGATATTTCGTCGTTTTTTGTGCAAAATTGTCGATGTGTTTTATCTCCTGTTTTGCACAAAATTTTTAATTTATCACTATCGAGTGGCATTTTTCCAGAGGAATTGAAAAAAAGCTATATAACACCGATCCTGAAAAGTGGCAAAAGGTCAGTGATAGATAACTATCGTCCAAAATATATATTCCACAGCCACAAATTTAATGATCCTGGAGGAATATATATTGAATGCTTTTGGAGATGGACTACAGGTAGATGTAGTCTACACTGACTTCTCCAAGGCCTTTGATCATGTAAATATAAAACTTTTAACTTATAAACTTAAAGCATTAGAGTGGCTGGGGAGCTACCCCTTTAACAGAAGGCAATCAGTTAAAATAAAAAATTGTTTATCTGAGGAAATACTTGTCAAGTCAGGCGTGCCACAGGGTGGTCATTTATCAACAATTTTATTCATTTGTTTTATTAATGACATATCTGACTGTTTCGTGGATTGTTTCATCTTGCTCTATGCAGATGACTTAAAGGTTTATAGAATAGTTAGGGATGTCAGATTGTCTAAAGATTCAAGACAGCCTTAACAAATTTTCACAGTGGTGCCACACAATGGACTTTCTTTAAATATAGATAAGTGCAAAGTGATGCGTTTTTACAGAAACTCTCATCCTACTTTTTATAACTACACAATCAACAATAATTTACCAGAACCATTATCAACTTTTAAAGATCTAGGGGTCTTCTTTGATCCAACTCTAAATTTCAAACCTCATTACGAGTTTATTTGTAATACGGCTTTGAAATTGTTGGGTTTTGTTAAGAGAAGTTTTTCTGATTTTAATAACATCAATTGTTTTTAAAATGTGTAGTGCTCACTTGTCAGGTCAGTCTTAGAATACTCAAGCAGTTTATGGTCACATTTCTATAAGTGTCATATTGACAATTTAGAAAGGGTGCAAAAGAGATTTTTACGTTTTACTGCATTTAAACTTAAAATTCCTTCAGAGGACATTGTTTATTTTGACATTCTTAAATTATTGAATATTCCATCTCTGGAAAACCGTAGAGAAATTTTAGATTTCGTCTTTTTATTTAAGGTTGTAAATGGAATGATTGACTCACCTCAGCTTTTTGAAAAAATTGATTTTAAGGTGCCACAAAGAAATACAAGAAATAGAGATACTTTCTATTTAAAATCTCATAACAGAAATTATTCCTTGAATAAACCAATTCAAAGAATGTGTCATTCTGGGAATAGCATACAATTAGACTTTTTTTCCATGCCTTTGAGTTCATTTAGAAATAAGCTTAAAAAGAAAAATCTGTGATTACATTGTTCCTATACTTGGTACCTACTGTTTTTTTTTATATTGGTTAATAATATTAAAATTTGAACAATTGTTTTTTATATTAATATTTCTTAAGATTATTTTATAATGTAAAATGGTAAATCCGTTAATAAATTCTATTCTATTCTATTCTATAATAACACATAAAAAACAAATACATACCAGCAAAATTTACCACCCACTTGTTCGCATCAAAAGCTTTAAGTCAATTAAATGTCAATATTGCAACTTCAAATTCAATTTCTTTAGAGAAATTTCTGTTGTTTCGGACGATTACAAAAACTTGGTGACAAAATATTTATTTTTATGCTGGAATTAATTTTAAAACTACTAGTCAAAAGATGATGTTTTAGGATTCTAGTTTAATTTAATGTATGCCTCCTTATTTTTAACTTTTTTAATCTTAAAAATATATGCGTTTAAAAACTAAAAATTCCTAGGGTGGCATGTTTCGGATGCTTACATTTGGTGATTTTGAGGTTACTTTCGGCTTCCTAAAGAGTAATATTAACCAACTTTTTAAGTGATTCTTATAAAATTTGCAGATATAAATACTGAATGCACTCTCTTCTACGACACTCTCTATTCATCCATTGATAAATGAGTCCCAAAGTACATCTCTAAATCAAAAATTAAGTATCCACCGTGGTACTACGACGATATTAAAAGAGACATCCGTCTAAAAAATAAGTTTCACATCAAATTTAAAAGATCCAAAGATCTTAAAATATATCAAAATTTTACTACTCTTCGTTCTAAAATTAAGATAGATATTTTTACTGTGGTCCTATGTTAATTCTAAACGGTCGTCTTTTTCTCTAATGCCAGATACCATGGTTTACAAGGACACCCACAAATCGCTTCAGCATTCGCTGACTTCTTTCATAAGTCACTCAATCCAAAAAGTGACCAAAAGTGCATGTCCAATGATAGATCAAAAATAAAATTTCCGATCATTGATATAAAATCCTTCTCTGAAGACGAAGTCACATTAACTCTAAAATATGCAAAAAATAAGATGACTAGTGGCCCCGATCTGTTGCCATCGTTCCTTTTAAGGGACTGTTCTAATGTGCTTGCCAGACCACTCACGTATCTCTATAACTTCTGCCTCATCACTCAATCTAATCCTAATGTATGGAAATGCTCCAAAGTTAGTCCCATCTACAAGAAATCTGACAAAACAAATATCGCTAATTATAGACCAATTACAATCATCAATAACTTCTTAAAATGCCTTGAAATACTGGTGCACAATAGAATCTTCGATCTTGTCAAAAACAGAATTTCTCCTCTTCAGCATGGATTTTTTAAGGGACACTCAACAACAACTAACCTTGTAATTACTACCCAAACTATTGCTGAAGCATTAGATAGCTCCTCCCAATTAGATGTCATTTACACAGACCTATCTAAGGCCTTTAACAAGTTAGATCATCAAATATTATTATCTAAACTTGAATTATTTGGATTCTCTGACAATCTTATAAAACTTTTGAGATCATGGCTCTCTGATCGATTGCACTCTCTGTAAATGGAATTAACTCTGAGGAATACGTCTCTTCCTCAGGAGTTCCTCAAGGGTCCGTTTTGTGCCCTTTACTGTTTGATATATTCATTAACGATGTGACTCTTAAGCTTAAGTCAATGGTTCTTTTATATGCTGATGATTTAAAGCTTCTTTTCCGTATAAACTCAATAAGTGACTGTTTAAAGCTTCAAGAGGACCTGGACACTCATTGCTTGGTGTAACCTTAATAAACTGTCCATGAACATCGACAAATGTCAAGTACTCTCTTTCAGTTTAAAAACAAACCCCATTATATATAATTATTCAGTAAACCAAACAATCTTATCCAGGCCTGACTCATTACGAGATCTGGGAATAATCTTTGACAGCAAACTTTCATTCACAAAGCACTATGAAACCATATCCTCCGAAACTACCAAAACCTCCGGATTTATTGCTAGACTAAGTCGTGAATTTCAAAACGTTAACACTCTTATAACTCTATTTTACTCTTTTATCAGGTCGAAATTAGAATATGCCTCGGTAGTTTGGTCACCTGAATATAACACACATATTGAAGATCTAGAAAGAGTTCAACGAAGATTTTTAAAATTACTGTATCTAAAAACCTAAAAACTCATGGCACCTATCCCCCTCAAGGTTCCCAGAGGCAAATTTGCTGGAAATGTTCAAATTTCAATCCCTTGCTGACAGAAGAACATATTTGTCTCAAGTCTTTCTATTCAAGATAATTCATAACCATGTAGATTGTCCTGATATATTAAACAAAGTCAACTTTCTTGTTCCACGTCTATCATCACGTCAAAATCTTACTTTTTCTTTCCCAAGAGCTCGAACAAACAAATTACTTTTTTCTCCACTCCATGTTATGTGTAGAACTCATAATATCCATAACAGGAAAATAGATATATTTAATACCTCAATTGCTAAAATTCGCAGATATTTTATTTCAGTGACTCCAGATAGTACATAATTTCCCTCCTGTCCTGCCTTTATCTAATCTGTAATTTTATTAGGTTTTTTCAGTGTTTTTATTGTTTGATTTTATTTTTTTTTTGTTGTAAGTGTTTCATAGATTGTATGACTTTTATATACATTTGTTGTAAACTTTCATTAAGTAGGTACCTTAATGTAATTAGTTTTAGCGAATTGTGTACTTTTTCCTGCTTTGTAATTGGGTATTTTGGACCTCCAAATCAGTTACTTCAACTGAAAAGAAACTAAAAAACAAAAGATCAAAAGATCTTGGTTGGAAATAACGAAAATTGGTTGGTTACCCTGGGCGAAACATCGTTCAATCATCTCTCTTTTCGCTTTGATCTTTTGTGTATTCCTTGTGGGATGCTCATCCAAGTTTGAATTTTCGTTATTTCCACCCACGATCTTTTGTTTTTTAGTTTCTTTTCAGTTGAAGTAACTGATTTGGAGGTTTTTTAACTTCTTTTTTGTTTTAATTGCCTTAGGAGCATAATCCTACTGGGAATATTAACACGTCAGGACGAATTCGTATCAGGTAACTTGGATAAGTGCCAGTGCGGAACGATGCCTATTTGTGAGTGGTTCAAGGTTGGAAATCAAAGTGTATGATGGTGTTTAATGATGTATAGTGGAGGGTGACCAGTGAAACTACTGATGAGCCCACGCTAGTTACCCAGGGCGAAACATCGTTTAATCATTTCTCTTTTCGCTTTGATCTTTTGTGTGTTCCTTGTGGGATGCTCATCCAAGTTTGAATTTTCGTTATTTCCACCCAAGATCTTTTGATCTTTTGTTTTTTATTTTGGACCTGTTAAGCAGTGTATCAATAAATAAATAAATAAAATGTTTCATGTTCTCGATTTTTTACCAAAAGTTTGACTTGTAAAATTACCGTAAAATTCATGTTTGCCCATTTAAAAAAAAAAACTCCCATAGCACTGCAGACAAAATTTTTAAAATTTAAGACATCACACCAAACACATGTCACAAACCAGAGTCAAGGATCAGCTATAGCTCTCCCTGGGGCCCTTGGGTTGGACTTCCTGAGGGGCGGGGTTTAACCCCCAAAACCCCCCCTGGCAGCAGCAGCAGTGAAATAATAATTTAAAACTTATAATGTAAAAGAGGAAGATTTTGATGTAATGCAAAGCATTTCTTTTTATATCAAAGACGTTTCCTGCTTCTGAAAATAATCTTTTACTAAAAATGGTGAAAGACTATTAAAAAACTGACAATTCTACTACTCGGCAGCCAAGTACTAGGTACTCGGCCATTACCTTTAGCCAAGTACTTGGTACTCAGTCATGTAAAAAAAACAGTGGTCGTAACAGCCCTATTGCTTCGCTAAGTTTATAAAAATTTGTGATTTGAAAAATGAATTGAAGAAATTTGTCTTGTCTTGTTGTTGGACTACAGTTCTATGAACAGATCACGCAAAAACACATTTTTTTAAAGGGGCTTTGATATGCATAGTATTCTGAGTACTATTCTCTACTCT
The DNA here is from genome assembly GCA_963921995.1 of Oxystoma pomonae. Lineage (NCBI taxonomy): Eukaryota > Metazoa > Arthropoda > Insecta > Coleoptera > Brentidae > Oxystoma > Oxystoma pomonae. The sequence goes on along the minus strand of OY998166.1, from coordinate 68,298,358 downwards.
AACTTATAACTTTTACAAAATGTTGAACACACAATCAAAATCAGGTTTTCCCGGGGGGGGTGAACCAATCCCAAAATTTTGTACACCTCCTGCAAGCAGGACCTCAAATATGCATCTTTTTCAGTTGGCACCCGACAGAACCTATAATTTTGTTACTGCCTAGTCCTAAAACATAGGTCCTGCCTGGAATTTTTTACATTTTGTTCATCCCTTGGGTTTGTCTGAGGGTTTGTTAGATTCACAAAAACTAAGGTTGGCCATATTTTGCACCTGTAATTTTCAGGACTGCTGGTAACTCTGCTTCTGTTTAATAGTTTATTTTATGACACAATAAATGCAACACAAAGATACATCCAAGGAATATCTTTAGTCTCATATTGTTATCCAAAACTGCAAAGAACAGAGAGCTCAGAAACACAAGTTTCGCACTCAGTTATAAATTGAAACAAACCCATTTCACCAGCTTTCGCCACTGGCACCAGCAGTCATCAGGGGGGGGAGCATGGCCTCCCCTAACCACAATTATGTATTATCCTAACAAAGGGTTGTATCAGTTTCCAAGAGAAGAATAGACACTTAAAGTAAATATTTCAACGCATCGGTATCGGTATACGTATCGCTTTCGAAATAAAGCCAAAATACAGTACATTTTTGACTTGATCATGCCATGTTTCGAACGATACCCGCTTTTTTGACGGGTGCAATGACACAAAACCTGACAGCAATCAATGCATACGGAGTGATGAACATATCGTTACGTCCATCCCAACGCACGCATCGATTGCTGTTAGCAGTTCTGTCATTGCACCTTTCAAAAAAGCGGGCATTGTTCGAAACATCGCATAAACAAGTCAAAAATGTAGTGTAATTTGGCTTTATTTCGAACGCGATATGTATACTGATGCGTTGAAATATTTACTTTAAGTGTCTAATATCTATCCTTCCAATTTGATCTATCGTTTTTGGCAAATGGTACATTTAAGCCCTGTGCACACCTACGCGTGCCCATGCAGGGTGCTTTGAAGCGGGGTGGGCACTCGGCGTTTCCTGTTCACACCGTCGCGTTTCCATAAAACTCACCAGAAATGCATGAAGTTGCATGCGTTTTTGCTCAAATTCAAAAAATTGAGTAATTTAAACAGTTTTACCAGGAAAGTGCAGCAAATAAATTATTTTGCAGAATTATCCTGAGAAAACGTGTTAAAAATTAAAAATATATTTTTAGATGCACGCGGGAATGCCAACATTGAAAATAGAACATGTTCTATTTTTCCACTAGAATCGCATGCATTTCTGGGGAATTCTAGGGACTTTTTTTTAAAAATGTTAAAAATTATTTCCAGAATGGCATTCTCTTGTCAAATTTCCATTTGTTTTTGTTTGTTTTGCAAGTTTTTGTTTTTGAGAGAGCTGCTTCTACAAGAAATAAATGATGTGGATCCAAGACCATAGTAAGTACTTAAATAATTTATATGCTAATTAAGGCTATGGCAAAAGTTATGACAATTTACCGTTTATTTGGTTGGGTTGCTTTGGTTAGTATTGGATTTCGATTAGGTCAGTCAATTTTGTTGGTTTTCTTGTGAAAATTGAGAAGATCAGGTTTTTCCCGACTGTTGTAACCTAAGCATTTGTGATAATAAGCTACAACAGCCTGTGTAAAAAAGATACGGACCAGTGGCATATGCAGAAATTGTTTCTGGGGGGGGGGCTTGAACATCAGCATATTCTACATAACATCATTTTTTTCTTGATTTTGGGAAAAAATTCAATCTTTAGGTTGTGATATTGTATGGCTCTTGGCGGTGACTTGGGCCACTAAGCCCTTTCTCCCCCCCTCCCAAGTACGAAGGTGGAGGAGACTGTCGTACTTAAGCCAAAGCTTGTAGTTAATTTAAATTTATAGATTGGACTTGGGGCTCTATAGCTAGGACAAACCTTCCGATTTATAGTTTCAAAAAGAATAAACAAAAGATGAGCAAACATATTGTCTATTATCCTTTTAGCCCATTTAAAAAAATTATTTCACTGGGGTGCCAACAACAGACAAATCTTGTGTACCTACCTATTGTCAATTAATGTAAATTATTCTAATTGCCCAAAAATATCCTCACATACTCTCTGGGTACTGACACTAGAGTTTTTCTGCTTGATCTGTAACTTTATTTTTAGACCAAGAACTACAATTGTGTGTTGGTTCCTGCCATCAAAATAAACCCACTTGAAAAAAATTCAGCAAATGAACCGTTTTACAATGTCGTCATCATGCATGTATCAACTTAAAAGCCAGGAAGTATGGAAAGTGAACAGCTGTACAGTTGTAAAGATGTAGAATTCATCAGCTCCATAATGTGTCAACGTGTCAACAACAAAAAAAAACTTTAATATGGGATGAGTTTATCCATTTTTAGATTATTTAAATTATGATGTAACTAAATATATTGAGATATACCTATAAAAATTTCCATAAATCAGTATCAGGTTTTATATGCTTTCTATGTGGTATGCGGAACAAACTTGTAAAAAAAAATTAAGATAAATCTCATAAATTTTGTTGTTTCTATATCAGTTTTACAGCTATAAAACAATACAAAATCTCACCAACTTTCATAAGAACTTATGGGGTTTTTTGCCCGGGTTTATATACTAAATAGGCCAACATTTTATATCAAAAATATGTTTTCTGTTATTTGTTTTTTATTTATTTTAGATACCACAATTAACAAGTTGCCAGTTAAGTGAGCCACACAAGTCTTTATTATACATTCTTCTACATACAGTTTGGCACTTAGCTATAGAGGAAATAAATATAGTGCCTTGCCAATTTTTTTAAGACTTCTATATGGAAAATTTTTAATATAACTACTTTCATCGATAATATAGTGTTTCATTTAAATTTAATTATTCACAACAGGTTTAAATTATTACAGATAGATATCTTAGTAAAAATTTAATTTTAGCGACTAAAAAATGAATATTAAAATTGTACAAAAAATTAAAATGTAAGAAGTATAGGTACTTGGGATTTTTTTGTCGCTTCTACACGGATGCGAACAAAACACTCAGTAACACTTGATTGTGTGTCTAAAGAGCTATCAATTCCACATAGTCACAAAACTCCTTCATAAAAAAATCCCACGGGATATAAATTATCGATATATGCCCCTACACTATAAGGAAATATCGAAGTAACGTTTAAAACGAGTCATGTGATATCCATACTTTTTGGAGTCAAATAAACATCAGAATTGGCTGAACTTTGAATAAAAGACACATTTTGTAAAAAATAAGACACAGCTCGGTTCACTTTTTTGATTTTTAGCTTACTCGGTAAACATCAAAAAAGTGCTCAGAGCCGTGTCTTAGTTCAGCCAATTCTGATGCTTATTTGATTCCAAAAAGTATGGATATCACATGACCTGTTTTGATCATTCGATATTTAAAAAAAAAACGAATATCTCTTCTATCATATTTTTCATATACCCCTTTATTTATCGTCGTACCTACCACGTGTCTTAAGCTAAAAGAATATTAACAACAAGGCATTTTTCAATTTAAAGTTTCCAGCAATCCAAGTTCGATAAACTAAAAATAAGTTTTAAATGACTTTATTATAAAATCTTTCCGGAAATTGGAAATTAAAAACTAGGTCGGTCTCATCTGACTTGATTAAATATTTTTCTGGTAGTTGGGATCTGATGCCCCCAACAAAACAAACTTTGTGATTAATGTCCTAGAGATTTTCTTAATCACTTCTTTTCCGGAAAACTTTATATTGCTAGAGAGTTATTCGGGCTTATATTTTTAAAAGTTTTACCGCACTTTAATTTTTCTTTTATTATCAATTTTAAGAGTTCACATTTATTAGTTCTTAAAATATGGCCAAAATATTCAAGTAATCTGAATAGATCATTCACGTTACGGAGTTAAGAGGACATCTCGAATGCCCAATTTCTTGCACATGACATCAGTCAGTGTCCACGCCTCTATTCCGTAATACAAAATGCTTATCACATAACAACCAAGCATACGAATTCGAAGAGAGGTATTAGGATCGCGACTACACAACACTGATTTAATTTTGACAAAAGATAATCTAGCCTGTTCAATTCTTGTATGGACGTCTTGCAGGTGTTAGGACGACTCGACGCGTTCGATTTGCTAGCCATTTACTTTATATTTACTATAACCATCCATTTTCTTCTTTTAGATCGTTCATTTATTACAATATTTAAAAAACTAAAGAACAAAATATAATATTTCAGCCCTTTAATATTAATAATAATTATAAAATTTTATTATTCACATTTTTGGTAAAATGTAATCTGGCGCCATCTAGCGACAATTTAATATACTTCTTTTAGTTCAGACCCCAAGACATTTATTGATCAATATTTGGAACCAGAAAATCCACCAGATTTAAACTATTATTATTCTGTGTGAAAAAGATGCATAGGTGTGAACAGAAAATGCATGCAACTTTTCACCCTTCATTTTCAAGGTCGATACGCGCGCTTCAAAAAACCCCTTGCGTCAAAAAACCCTGCATGGGCACGCGTTGGTGGGCATAGGGCTTTGGTCTGTTTTCACATCATACCCAATACACATTGAAAAGATTGTCTTCTTTTTCTTTCATAGAGCATGATCTTGGTTCTGACAAAGTGTGATATATGAAAGAAAAAGATGCTTGATTTTTGATACATATTGAATATGATGTGAAAACATACTAATAGTAACGACAGTAAGTATAAACAAAAAATTTTGTTATAACTTAAAATTATTCTTATAATAAAGTAATTTTTACATAATGTTAACTAAAGTTTATTTATTTATTTATTTATTTATTTGTTGTGGAAAAACATTAATTTTGTGGTGAAATACACAGTATTTTTTTGAGAACTAAAAGTTTTATAATAGTTGTTGTTAAACTATTTAAACTGATATCAAACACACCTGAGAATATGCCGTCTCAATAAAACTACTGGGATATCCATATATAACCTAGAAACAGTAATTATGCAGTAAATGATTTCCTTTTGTTTTGACATTTTATGAAAAAAACTTTATGTAGACACTGAGGGGTAAACCACTTGTGAAATTTGGTGTACAAGCTATGTGAAATCCCTGAAATTTTGTGAAATTCTGTGAAATTTTCAGAAATTTTGTGAAATTTTGTAATATTTTGTGACATTCTGTGAAATTTTTGGAAATTTTCACTCCAAATTTTTAGAAAATTTCAGATACATACATATCCAAACCTCAGCAAATTAAAAAAAATACATTTTACTACGACCATGCAGAAAACACACGTTTTCCGTACACATTTTAGTCTGGAGTATCACTTTGTGATGTGCGCGAATGAATTTACCTCGAGACTCGATTTTTCATTATTGGCTTTTTTTCTTTTGGATTAGTCGTAGAAAAAATATTTATCCTAGCTCATGCCTAAAGTATCTTTCCCGCCCTTGCCTGGTTCCTGAACTCCGCTCCGCGTCGTTCGGATCAACGGCATTGGCGTGCGGGAAGATTGCCTTTCCGCACTATACCTATTTGCCTTAATTTTAAGGTCTATTTCTTTTTATCGTATTGGGATCACAAGATTGAGAAGTCAAAAATATATCCTTTTAGACTCAGCAGAAAAAGGGGAGATTTTAAACATAACCTTAAAAAAGAAAAGGTGGTTTTTACCTAAATACATTAAAATGTTCATGTGATTTTATTGCTTTTTTAATGAAATATATCCATACTTTAGGGCAGACAAATATAGGATTTTCTGAACAATATTAAATCTTTATGTATAAAGCAATGCAAATTTCTTTATTTTCGCTCTCCTGTGAAGTGAATGTTTTGTAATTTTATAATACACTTTTACTGAGATATGGATATGTACGTATCTGAAATTTTCTAAAAATTTGTAGTGAAAATTTTCAAAAATGTCACAAAATTTCACAAAATTTTACATACATTCACAAAATTTCACCGAATTTCACAAAGCTTTAAAATTTCACAGAATTTCACAAAATTTTACATATTTTCACAACATTTCACATAATTTCACAAAATTTAGCAAAATATCTTAATTTCACATAATTTCACAATATTTCACAAAAGTTCACGAATTTTTACAGAATATCACAAATTTTTAAAGAATTTGATCAAATTTCACATAATTTACCTAGTTTATTATGAATTTCCTTAAATTTAAATGACTGAAGTCTTTCATAAAGTTAAAGCTAGCCATGCAAAAATAAACTGTTTAAAACAATTTTTTTCCATGCTGTTATTAATAAAGTTAGTGATACAAACCTATTTTCATAAAAGGTTTTGAAATAATTTTAACTTCACTATACCACAAATAAAACAAAAAAACATTTTACCTTAATTTTAAGGTCTATTTATTTTTATTGTATTAGGGTGAAAAGATTGACAAACCAAAAATATATATTTTTCGATTCAGCAGGAAAAAAGGGAGATTTTAAACATAACATTAAAAAATAAAAGTTAACCACCTAATTAAATACAATAAAATGTTCACATGGCTTTATTGCGTTTTTAATGAAATATATCCATACCTATCCAACAGAAAACTCGAATTCAAAATTGCTTGCTTAAGTGACACTGAATATATTAAATGTGAAGTCCCACAAGGGACAGTTTTGGGGCCCTTTTTATTTCTAATTTATATCAATGAAACACTTTTAAATAAACTCAATGGCATTTTAACAGTGTACATTGTTTTTGAAGACTCATGGACAGACACTTTCAAAAAAGCAGAAAAAGGACTACAGATATTAAAAAACAGCTTAGACAGTAATCTCTTAACACTGAACCTTAAAAAAACCAGTTTTATAACTTTCACCTGCTATAAAGACACTAGCCCAAATGTAGAAGAACTAAAAATTCATAAATGGAACTGTACTGAGTTTGAATCTTTCAATTACAATGACATAATTAATAGAATAGAAGATAACACCTGGGAATTTATATAGATTCTAATTTAAAATGGAAAAAACATATTGAAATGATCTCCAAAAAGCTTAGATGTGTCACTTACAAAATACGCTTAATCTCCAAAATTGTAAATACAAAATTGGCTAAAATCTTTATTTTTCATTATTTCAGTCTATTGTTTCTTATGGGATTATCGGTTGGGGTGGAGTATTTGAAAACAATTTAAAACCTATCATTTCGCTTCAAAAATATATTATTAAAATGACTTTTAAAAAGAAATTTGTTTAAAAAACACTAAATTTTACCTATCAGATTTCTTTATTTTAAAGCTGCAGTTTTATTTTTTAAACAAAATCACAATATATTTCCTACAGTCATAGTCTAATAAAAATTTCCAAACTCAAAGATACAATCTGCCATCAATGCAGAGAAATTCTTTAAATATAGGACCAAAAATATTTAATTTGCTTCTGACAGAGTGGAGAAACCTTAATATTTATAAATTTAAACTTAAATTGAAATTATATTTTTTTGAAAACTTTGACATGTTTAATGAACTTCTTTAATTGTTAATATTTGTAATGTATTATTAATTTTCATTTAATTTACAATTTAATTGACTTATTATTTATATTTATAAGTAGTACAAAATATGAATTAGTATCTTTTGTATAAATTATATAGTATTAATTATTGCAATATAGTTTATAATAATTTTAAGCACCACACCACAAATTTCAAATTTAAAGTGGTGCTTATGTCAACATAGTGTAAAAATGTATTCATTAGATTTATGTACTTTGTTCATATTTCTTATCAAATAAAAATAATTTAATCTAAAAAAAAATCTAAAATCTTAAATCTCAGGGCAGACAAATATAGGATTTTCTGAACAGCATCAAGTCTTTTTATATATACAGGGACTGCTTTCATGAGAAAAAATTGTCGCCACTCTTTCATTGTGAGCATAAATCATAGTTGCAATAATAACCATTGACAAGATGTCTGCAAATTCCGCTAGATGGCAGGTCAGATTTGAACATCTAATCTAATTAAAAATTAGATGTTTTCAGGTACAAACCACAGCTTTTTCTTGCTTAAAGGAGGCGGCAGGGTCCATTATTTACGATACTGAGCGATAAACTCGTGAGGTTGTTAATATTAGAAAGAAATATCTTCGCTTTTAATTAAATTTCTTTCCATTCTGTTCTACTAGTAACATCTATCCGGAAACGGCCAAACCATGCAGCTAGCACTAGCAGCCAAAGAAATCAATAAGCGGCGCTGTTTTTCTGCAGAGCTTTTTGCTTGCGATATTATTGATTTTAAATTCAAAATTCAAAAGTAGCTTTATTGTCGTGCATATTAAATAAACATTGACAAAGCCTTACTTAAAATCTAGGATAATTTAAGAATAGTCATTTTACAAGAGAAAAAAAAAATAAAAATAAATCTGAAAGTAAAAAGCAGTAATCACAAAATATACATACTTATCAAGCTTGATCTAAAATACATCAATTTTTACCCTTAGTTAGTTAATCATTCATTCTATCCTTCTATCATTAAAAAATTCTTCCAAAGTATAGAATGCTTTGGAGATTAAAATATCTTTAGTGTGACTTCTAAAATGTTTATAACAATTTAATTTGCGTATTTCTAGCGGCAAATGATTAAAAAGTTTTTTACCATTGTAAACAAATGAGTTTTTAATTAAGGTAGATCGGGGAATTGGCAATGGTAATAAAAATGGCCGGCGCACACTATAAGCTGGCCCTACACTACATTTGATATTTTCGAGGTGTTTTATGACATGATCTCGAAACATGTAGCGAACCAATTCTTCAAAACTAGCGGGAGGGTAAAAGCGAAAAATAAGGGGCTGCCAATATTTGTAACACCCAAAAAGGGGCGAAAAGATTTATTTTGCTCTGTTTCTTTACAAAAAACGTTTTTTTTATGAAAAACTTGAGCTCTGCCACTTCTTTTATTTTTTTCTTCAACTTTCTCGAAATTTTCGTCATACAGTAGAAAAAAATTATTTCAGAGACGGGATCAGTTTTCCTAAAATGGAGGATCTTCAAGTGAGAAGATAAAGGGCGGCGCAGGCAAAAATTTTTCAATTAAATTAGCCGAACGCAAAAATGTTAGAAAAACAAAGCACGAAATAAAAATGGCGCCACTTACAATTTTTTTTCAAAAATTACGTAATTTCGGGAACGCAAAGAAATAGGTCTAAAGAGTATAATTTTTAATAAAAAAATATCAATTTTCTCGCCCTCCTCCACTGGGACTACAGGGGCCGTGCACAAATTATGTAATGGTCAAGGGGGGAGGGGGATTACAAAACGTTACGTAGTGGTCTTGAAATCGTTACATAATATTAGGGGAGTGGCGTGCCAAACTGTTACAAAACATTACATAGGGAGGGGGTCAAAAATTGGTAAAATCAACGTTACGTAATTTGTGCACGGCCCCACATCTGACTGTTCCTCCTTTTTGATTTCAAATCAAAGTGCAAAACCCGGGTTGGACGTTCGAAGGCGTCAACCCGCCCTATTTGCTTGATAAAGTTTGTATGGAAATATCTCAGTCAGTTATTTTCACTCCCCTGTAAATTAAAGTTATTTCAAAACCTTTGTGAAAATAAGTTTGTATCACTACTTTATTAGTAACAGCATGGAAAAAAAATAGTTTTGAACAATACATTGCTTAAACAACATGTGTGAAAAATGCTTATGTTTTGACTAGATTTAACTTTACAAAAGCCTAAATTTTATAAAATTCTGTAAAAATTCGTGATATTGTGTAAAACTTTGTGAAGTTTTGTGATTTTTGAGAAACTATGTGAAATTTTGCAAAATTTTGTTAAGTGGGCGAAATTTTGTGATATTTTAGGAAATTTTGTGAAATTTTTTAAAATTTTGTGAAATTTTGTGAAATTCTGTGAAATTTTTAAGCTTTGTAAAATTTGGTTGTCAAATTTTTGCAAGTGGTTTGCCCCTCGGTAGACACTTACTGAGTTGAAATTTACTGCGGTCAATTTTTTTTTTAATGTGAACATTGTGTGGAAATTTTATGTATTGTGAAAAATTTTTAAAAATAAAAAAAAAATTGTGACCGTAATTTTGCGACCCTTTTGAACCCTAGCAAGTGCCTGTATAAAGATTTTTCATTAAAAAGCTAAAATCCAAAAAAACAGTTTACTACACTGTTAAATCATGAATTCATACCTTATTGAAAACTATGCACACACCACAATTACTTAATTCTTAAAAAGTAAATAATCCCATTCTCAGAAAAAAAATTAGGTTACGAGGAGTCACCACTGCAGAGCGCCCATGTCTTTCGGCCTTCACACCACCCGCACTCACACGCTATTTTTGTCGATTACAAATTACAACCAAAGATTAAATACTATTAAAACCACTGAATTCACTGAAACCCAATGATAAACTTTTAGCAGGAAAGAAAGAATCTAGCGCAAACGCATTTCAAAATTTTTGGTAAAAACTTGTTTTCTAATCTACGACGTTTTGCTCGTGGTCTATGAATTTCCGAACGCAGACAGGCTTTTAAAAAAGTAGGTTCTTAGAAGTTAGCTAGTAGTACTAGGTCCGTTTTTGCTAACTTATTACAACATACCGGTATGTATGGTAACAGGGTGATCGGCATTTCTCATGACAGGGATATTTTGGAACGCTTATTTGACACTTCGTAGTGGTTGTGGTAATTACTGCGTCTACACAATAGCTAAACGTCATTCCGTTGTGGTAATTAACCACTACCACTGCCGTAAGCTACGAATCCATTTCGTTGTAGTTGTGGTTATTTTTCTGGTTAATTTTAAATGTGTTCCAAAAACTCTGGTAAAATCGATGCGTGGTAGTGGATGTCAAAGTTGTCAAAATTTTAATGCCCGTGTGCAGCACTTCCCCTTACTTCTTCCACTTGTTAAAGTGCCGCTTGAACTGAGGGTGACCCACCCTTGAGATTTACTTGGTTTGCAAAAGTTCCGAATATGTTCCACTTGGAAAAAGTAAGGAAATTATTGACGACGTGGCAGTTATCTGCATTTTTGTGTGGAGATCATGATTATTACCTATCAGCTGTGAAAAAAACACATAAAATTTGAGGTTGTTTTAAAAAACCAATTTTATTGATGATTTATGATTGTATGGAGGAAAAGGCAAATAAAACTACTATAATTGGTTAATTATAAAACCTGACTATTTATTTAGTATATGTTTTCATATCGTAATCAATACATATTGAAAAGATTGTCTTGTTTTTCTTTCATAGAGCATGTTCTCCGTTCCGACAAATGAAGAACAAGATGCCTGATTTTCGATACGTATTGAATACGATGTGAAAACATACTAATTATTATTACTACACCACCAGACCAACCCAACCTTTTCAGTTTCTTTACAACGAATTTGCAAAAATAAGGTGAATTATTCGCTTAGCGAAAAAAACATGATTTTCTTTGGATATTCTAAACCTTTTGTAAATGGTATCTTCATCTCATTCTTTGAAAAATCCTTCTTGGTAGGTATTCCATTAATTACAAAGTCTAATTCTTCATCTTCTTCGTCATCCCAAAGAAGTTCCATTTTAAGCACAGACCATCTATTATAATCACAGAAATATTTTAATGCAACGGAACAGTTTTATAATCTGATTAAATTAATGGCTTTTGTTTAAAAACATAATTAAAAAAATACCTCACATAACCTCAAAATGCGCTTAAGCCGAAGTAATTCTACGGCTTATCTTAACTCTAGCTTAAGTGCTATTCCACACCATTGCACACCAAAACTAAAGCTTAAGCTCGGCTTACATGTCATGCCAAACCCGGGCACACGGGCAATGTGTTCCAAAATTTCTCTATTAGCGGTTCCATTGGTAAAACTGGTGCGCCACCAGTGCACAACTGAGTCGGTGCTGCTGTTCCATTGGGGTGCACTTTTTCAGTTTTCAAGTGTAACTTTTTCCGCAGCGGCTCTGAGGGCTCGTAGCGAACCGAAAACTTTTTCCCGCCTTCATATTTTATCAATAGTCCTAAGCTACTTTTATAAACAATGAGTTAAGTGTTTGAATGAAACGAGGTTCTGGTTTGGGTGTTCAATCTGCACTCAGACTGCACTGACGCAATTTTTTGACAACACCAAGCAGTTAGAGCACTACGAGTGGCGCACCAATTTTACCAATGGAAACCCCTATTATAAACTTAATAGGGGAGTTTTTTTTTAAATGGCCAAAACATGAATTTTCATGTCACTAAGAAAAAAATATTTGCGGTAATTTTAAGTCAAATTTTTGGTCAAAAATCGATAACATTATACATTTTATAAGAATCACTTAAAAAATTGGTGAATATCACTCTTTAGGTAGTCGAAAATAACCTCAGAATCAGCAAATGTAAGTGTCCGAAACGTGTCACCCGAAGAATTTTAGTTTTTAAACGCATGTATTTTTAATATTAAAAACGGTAACAATTGAGGCATACATTAAAGGAGGACGCACACGATACATGGGAAATTTCGCATCAGTGAAAGTGCTTGAAATTTTTATATTTTGTAGAAATTGATATTCCCAACAATGTTTGAAATACCCTAAATCTTGTAGGTCTTAAAGTTTTCGTGATATGATTTTTTAAAGTTGCGGTTTTCGGGCCATATTTTTACTAAAAAATAAACCATACATAGCTTATAAGAATACCAATACTATGCATTTTTGAGATATTGGGCAGATAAAAGATTTTAATTTGACATGATTGTCCGCCTTTTGTCAACCTCAAAACATGACAAATAACTGCTAACGTAGGACCCAACCACCAAAAATATTCAGTTCAGCGTTGAGTACATGTGGTGAGGCTATACACAATGGCATAAATAGAATACAATACAGACTTTTTATTTGTATCATACTTTCGACTTTGGTATACGAGTTGAGTCAGGATAATTAATCGGGTCTAAAGTGAGTGCGACGTGGTGCCGATTCTTGAATTTTGTAGGAAAGGTCGCACGGGAACGGTCACCTCCTTGATATCGACCAATAACGGGCTCTAAAGCTATCACGAGTTATCCGAAACCTATCCGACCACGGCCGAACTTTACCCGATTGCCGTGTATCGAACTAACCTTCCTCAACTTTCATACACCTGCCTTTGTGCAGGAGAACGGGCGCTCTTGAGAAACGATAGTCAAATGCCACGCTTGTACTGTGCACGCTTATGTGGAAAAATAGAGAGTGAGCCATATGAAAAAAGCAAATTACGTGTATTAAAAACTCCTTTACCTTTTTGTTAGGACACGGTATAGAGGATAAATGAATATATCCAGAATTTTCGGCAATGTAACCGTTATAATAAACGAATCAATATCATAGATGAGGTATTTAATTATTTGAAGGCCCTATCTTATATAGCCTCATCAGGTCGCGCTAAATGTAAAATAATGAACCGATTTTTGGTAAAGGAGTTTAGTTTATCATAAAAGCTACTTCATTCATTCATTCGGTACAGCATACTTATCTTTTATGGAGACATTTCGCCGCGGACCGCTTTGCTGGGAAGACGTTCTGCCGCGAGTCGTTCGCAAACGATAAAAAATTATAAATCCAAAAAAAACAGGATTTAAAACTAACTAACCCAATAAACCCCAAAACAAACAATAGTAATCTCACTAAACCTCCCTTACCGCTGCGAAACGGCTAGTGTCTCGATTAATCGCTTTCGGTTAATCTCTAACATATAAATCGGTCAATTGGTTTTGGAGATATAAGCACGGATCCTGTTCGTTACTCTGTGATATAAGTATAAGTTTCATTTATGCTTTCGCAAAAAACAGATGGATATATCAGACCTTCTTGAATATTTTCTTTTTTATGACCATTTATGTGTCTTATACAAAAAAGGTAAATAAAACAAAGATTCAGTTTAAAACTTTCTAAAAATGTTTATGTATTATATAATTCCCAAATTCTCGTTTCGGATAACGTACACTTAGTACCCCTACTAAAAATTGTGTCGTCGTAATCCAAATGACGATGAAATTAACTCTGTGTTTCGGACTTCAATTTCATTCCATGAAGATGATCAGAGATTGTATTGATCGAAATGTCGTGTATAAATAAAATATAGACAATGGAAGTCCGAAACACAGAGTTAATTTCAAACACATCATTGTCTCAAACTTTCAAGCAAACCAAATGACGATGTCAATTTATTTGTCAAAATTCTAAATATGGTTTATTTCGTAGTAAAAATCCACTCAAAAACCCCAACTTTAAAAAATAATATCTCGAAAACCTTAAGACCTACAAGATTTAGGGTAATTTAAACATTGTTGAGAATTTCAATATCTACCACCTATAAAAATTTCAAGCACTTTCACTGATGCGAAATTTCCCATGTATCGTGTGCGTCCTCCTTAAACTTTAAAGTTTCTATAATCCTAGAACATCGTCTTTTGACTAGTAGCCTTAAAATTAATTCCAGCATAAAAATAAATATTTTGTCACCAAGTTTTTGTAATCGTCCGAAACAACAGAATTTTCTCTAAAGAAATTGAATTTGAAGCTGTAACGTTGACATTTAGTTAACTTAAAGCTTTTGATGTGAACAAGTGGGTGATAAATTTTGCCAGTAAGTATTTGTTTTTTATATGTTATTATCACTAATTTAAAAAAATATATATTTACATAGTTGTCACAAAAAAACTTGTAGTGCCGAATAAACAAAAAAAAACTATTTGGACAAAAGGATCGCGAAAACGAATTATCATAACGTCAAAAAATTATAAAAATAAGAAATGGCAAGGTTGCCGCTATTGAAAATGTTAAGAACCGTAATTGTCCGAAATGAAATATAAGCATCAGAAACATCATTTCTGAGTGTTTCGGACGGTTACGGTTGTGTTTCAGACAATTACACTACCTACATGTAGTATATACATACAAAGTAATTTTCCTACGACCTGGAAAAGTATACGTCAAACTGACGTTATTTGTTGTAATAGTTATTATCCTACGCGACTGCAGTTGTCCGGAAGAAGCTACGACCAATCAAAAATAAAAAAATTCGATAATAAAAAATTCGAGTGCGGTAAAAACACTTTCCCACACTCAGTGCGAGAGAAATCTCGGTGTAAATTAATTCACGCACTCAGTGCAGGAAAGCGACACTTTCCAAACTAAAATCCGTGCGGGAAAGTGGCGTTTCCAGCACGGTCATAGAAATAGTTATTATTTTTAGATATATAAGATCTTGAATTAAAATATATTATTCTTTAAAGTAAAAATCGTGCGTACACTTCTGTCCACATAAAACTGGATTTTTTATATTTTCGTATGTGCAGCACTGACTTTTTGACTTTTCATTCTAGGTTATATTTGTGGCACGTACAAACTTTTTATAAGGAGACGGCATTTTTACTAACTCAAAATATAAGGCTACTAAAAATAAAAACCACATTTGAAAAAAGCTAAAATGTTTTATTAAATAAACAAAAGCTACAGAGTAATTGGTCTATTCGACTAGCTGACTACGAAAGAAGCAAGTCTACGAAAGTAACCATAATAAATCGATTTCAAGAAGAAGGAACTCGAAAGGAAGGCACCGGTTTGATGAAAGTTACTAGCCCAAAACAATTAAAAGGCCAGATGTTAACGAAATAAATAAAATTAAAAAAAATAACAAAATTAAAAACATGTAAAGAAAATGTAGCTGAAGTTCTGAACGTTCAGTGAATGACAAGGCCTCTCACATTAAGAGGCTTGATCAAAAATTTTTCTAAAATACCTTAAAATGGCTCTTATAGTGGTTTCGTGCTATTGAAATGTAAATATTACT
Organism: Oxystoma pomonae; assembly: GCA_963921995.1. Taxonomy (NCBI): domain Eukaryota; kingdom Metazoa; phylum Arthropoda; class Insecta; order Coleoptera; family Brentidae; genus Oxystoma; species Oxystoma pomonae. Next base: position 68,282,553 of record OY998166.1, on the reverse strand, counting down.
TGCTTAACTGCAAAATCAATTTACATATTTTGCTATTTATTTATAGTGTATAAGGACACTAAATCTGCAGCATAAGTTTTAATCACTCGAGTTGCTACTAACGGCGCATAACTCACCCAAACAATAAAACGCTAAATTTAATATAAAACTGTGATGCCCCTCCCAAAAACTGTTCGTGTTTCACCGGTTGCTAGGCCTAAGGTCACTAATATAGTGTCAATTTTAACCTCTAAAATGACTACGAAAAGTCAAGACACCCAAAAAATAGAACGCTACATTCAACATATGAACGTGATGCCCCTCCCCAAAAATTGTTTTTCTTTCACTACGTTAAGGTCACTAAATCTACAATATAAGTTTTATCTTTTGGAATTGCCATAAAGGGTGCAAACAAACAGTAAAACGCTAAATTCAGCATATGACCATGATGCCCCCAAAAATTGTTTTTTTTTCATCGTTTGCTAGACCTAAGGCCACTAAATCTACAGTATAAGTTTTATCTTTCGGAATTGCTACTAAGGGCGCAAAATGCACCTAAACAGTACAACGCTATATTCAACATATAACCGTGAGGTCCCTCCCCAAAAATCGGTTTTATTTCACCGTCCTCTCGGTCTAAGGTCACTAATCTTACAGTATAAGCTTTATCTTCCGGAAATGCTACTAAGGCCGCAAAATGCACACAAACAGTATAACGCTAAATTCATCATATGACCGTGATGCCCCTCTCCAAAAATTATTTTCTTTCACCGTTTACTAGTTCTAAGGTCACTAAATCTACGGTATAAGTTTTATCTTCCGGAATTGCTACTAAGGGCGCAAAACTCACACAAACAGTAAACCGCTAAATTCATCATATGACTGTGATGCCCCTCCCCAAAAATCGTTTTTCTTTCACCGTTTGCTTGGTCTAAGGTCACTAATCCTACAGTATAAGTTTTATCTTTCGGAATGGATACTAAGGCCGCAAAGGCACACAAACAGTAAAACGCTAAATTCATCATATGACCGTGATGCCCCTCCCCAAAAATAGTTGTCGTTCACCGTTTACTAGATCTAAGGTCACTAAATCTACGGTATAAGTTTTATATTCCGGAATTGATACTAAGGGTGCAAAACGCACCTAAACGGTACAACGCTAAATTCAGCATATGACCGTGATGCCCCTCCCCGAAAATCGTTTTTCTTTTACCGTTCGCTCGATCTAAGGTCACTAAATCTACGGTATAAGTTTTATCTTTCGGAATTGATACTAAGGGTGCAAAACGCATCTAAACGGTACAACGCTAAATTCAGCATATGACCGTGATGCCCCTCCCCAAAAATCGATTTTCTTTCATCGTTCGCTCGATCTAAGGTCACTAATCCTACAGTATAAGTTTTATCTTCCGGAATTGCTACTAAGGCCGCAAAACGGACACAAATAGTAAAACGCTAAATTCATCATATGACCGTGATGCCCCTCCCCAAATATCGTTATCGTTCACCGTTTACTAGACCTAAGGTCACTAAATCTACGGTATAAGTTTTATTTTCCGGAATTGATACTAAGGGTGCAAAACGCATCTAAACGGTACAACGCTAAATTCAGCATATGACCGTGATGCCCCTCCCCAAAAATTAGTTTTCTTTCACCGTTCGCTCGATCTAAGGTCACTTATCCTACAGTATAAGTTTTATCTTCCGGAATTGCTACTAAGGCCGCAAAACGCACACAAATAGTAAAACACTAAATTCATCATATGACCGTGATGCCCCTCCCCAAATATCGTTGTCTTTCACCGTTTACTAGATCTAAGGTCACTGAATCTACGGTATAAGTTTTATATTCCGGAATTGATACTAAGGGTACAAAACGCACCTAAACGGTACAACGCTAAATTCAGCATATGACCGTGATGCCCCTCCCCAAAAATCATTTTTCTTTCACCGTTCGCTCGATCTAAGGTCACTAATCCTACAGTATAAGTTTTATCTTCCGGAATTGCTACTAAGGCAGCAAAACGCACACAAATAGTAAAACACTAAATTCATCATATGACCGTGATGTCCCTCCCCAAAAATTAGTTTTCTTTTACCGTTCGCTCGGTCTAAGGTCACTAATCCTACAGTATAAGTTTTATCTTCCGGAATTGCTACTAAGGCCGCAAAACGCACACAAATAGTAAAACGCTAAATTCATCATATGACCATGATGCTCCTCCCCAAATATCGTTGTCGTTCACCGTTTACTAGATCTAAGTTCACTAAATCTACGATATAAATTTTATCTTCCGGAATTGATACTAAGGCCGCAAAACGCACACAAATAGTAAAACGCTAAATTCATCATATGACCGTGATGCCCCTCCCCAAATATCTTTGTCGTTCACCGTTTACTAGATCTAAGGTCTCTAAATCGACCGTATAAGTTTTATCTTCCGGAATTGATACTAAGGGTGCAAAACGCATCTAAACGGTACAACGCTAAATTCAGCATATGACCGTGATGCCCCTCCCCAAAAATTAGTTTTCTTTTACCGTTCGCTCGGTCTAAGGTCACTAATCCTACAGTATAAGTTTTATCTTCCGGATTGCTACTAAGGCCGCAAAAGGCACACAAATAGTAAAACGCTAAATTCATCATATGACCATGATGCCCCTCCCCAAAAGTCGTTTTTCTTTCATCGTTCGCTCGATCTAAGGTCACTAATCCTACAGTATAAGTTTTATCTTCCGGAATTGCTACTAAGGCCGCAAAACGCACACAAATAGTAAAACGCTAAATTCATCATATGACCGTGATGCCCCTCCCCAAATATCGTTGTCGTTCACCGTTTATTATATCTAAGGTCACTAAATCTACGGTATAAGTTTTATCTTCCGGAATTGATACTAAGGGTGCAAAACGCACCTAAACGGTACAACGCTAAATTCATCATATGGCCGTGATGCCCCTCCCCAAATATCGTTGTCGTTCACCGTTTACTATATCTAAGGTCACTAAATCTACGGTATAAGTTTTATCTTCCGGAATTGATACTAAGGGTGCAAAACGCACCTAAACGGTACAACGCTAAATTCATCATATGACCGTGGTGCCCCTCCCCAAATATCGTTGTCGTTCACCGTTTACTATATCTAAGGTCACTAAATCTACGGTATAAGTTTTATCTTCCGGAATTGATACTAAGGGTGCAAAACGCATCTAAACGTTACAACGCTAAATTCATCATATGACCATGATGCCCCTCCCCAAATATCGTTGTCGTTCACCGTTTACTATATCTAAGGGCACTAAATCTACGGTATAAGTTTTATCTTCCGGAATTGATACTAAGGGTGCAAAACGCATCTAAACGGTACAACGCTAAATTCAGCATATGACCGTGATGCCCCTCCCCAAAAATCGTTTTTCTTTCATCGTTCGCTTGGTCTAAGGTCACTAATTCTACAGTATAAGTTTTATCTTCCGGAATTGCTACTAAGGCTGCAAAACGCACACAAATAGTAAAACACTAAATTCAGCATATGACCGTGATGCCCCTCCCCAAAAATCGTTTTTCTTTCATCGTTCGCTCGATCTAAGGTGACTAATCCTACAGTATAAGTTTTATCTTCCGGATTACTGCCAAGGGCGCAAAACGCACAAAAACAGTAAAACGCTAAATTCAATATATAACCGTTTTGCCCGTCCCCAAAAATCGTTTTCCTTTCACTCTTTGCTGGGCTTAAGGTCACTAAATCTACTGTATAAGTTTCATTCGCACGAATCGCTACTAAGGGTCCGAAACTCACCCAAACACTAAATTCAACATAAAACCCTCTTCAAAAATCGTTTTCCTGTCACTGTTTGCTGGGCCTAAAGCCAATAAATCTACAGTATAAGTTTTTATTTGCCGGAATTGCTAGTAAGGGCGTAAAAAGCACCTGAAGGCCCTTCCAAAAAATTAGTTTTCTTTAACCGTTCGCTCTAAGTTTTAACTTCCGGAATTTCTACTAGGGGTGCAGAACGCACCCAACCCGTAAAACGCTAAATTTAACATATGACCATGGTGCCCTTCCCAAAAATTTATTTCAGATAATATTTTAGGTAGTAGAATTACAATTGCATTCTTCCAAGAATCAGGAAATTTTGGGAGATAACATATCTGAACCTGTAGCATTACTTTTTATGGACATCAAAGCTTTCCTGACTTCGAGCTCTGTTACTTCATTAAAAGAAAATATTAAATTTCGGTTTAATTTATTATTTTTATACTTATTAAGAAGGACTTTTGTAATTTCTAACTGTAAGTGAATTTCATGTGGTTGTAGAACATTTTTTTCGTCCAAAAAGTCCAAAAAGGCCCTTTTTTCAGATTTTATTTACTGTTTACTTTTTTACAATTTTTATAATATTCCCAACGGGCGGGTTCTTTGGTTCTGAAATCACTTAAGGGACGTCTCTTACAGCCATCATAATCATGGGGCTAGTGGTTTGGTTATATGTAAGCATTTTAATGGTGCACACTTAACAAAAACAAAATTTAATTATTATTAAAAAAATCTACCATTTTGTTCAAAACATTAAATTCAAAGATCAGATTCCAATATATAGTAGAAAGAATTTGTTTATATTCCTGAAATGAAAACTGCGAAAATCCCTATATTTATGATATTTTATTTCGGTAGGTAATTATTTTTTAAATTACAAACAATTTCACAGTGATCCTTTAGTCTATATCTTATTTAATTTAATTTAATGTTTGGGTGTTACTTTTTACAAAACAATGAAATTAAAATTATAATAAAAGTCAACTATAGAAAAAACTAAAAAAAGAAAGAAAGAGAGAAAAAAATTAAACACAAAGTATAATACATCAGAAATTTCTAACCACTTACTGAAGTCGTGCATGGCAACAAGGATGTATTGATTGCCTTTCTCAGTCTCGTTGAATGGCCCAGCAACATCAGTTGCTCTACATTCAAAAGGCAGCCCAACATTATACTGTTTCATTTGGGGTCTTGATCTAGTTTTATGTCCTTGACTTGCCGCGCACCATCTTTTCACGTCTTGTTGATTCCAAGATGAGCTCTAGTTCTCGTGTACGTCCTCTAGTACTTGAGAAACTCTACTTCTAGAAACTATTAATTTTGATGAATTATTTTCCATCCGTACTTTCCCAGATATTTTTCAACAGACCATTATCCACTCACAGTGAATTGCATTGTGGCTTCAACTATGTCCTTATCTTCCAGTTGGGCGGATCGAAATTGTTACGAAGCCCATTCTTTATTGGTGTCACAAGTAGTTCTCCGCACCTAAGTAATTCCTTCTTTTTGGTCTATCTTTCTGCAAGGTCTTCTTGATGGAGCATATGCATTGTTATGCATCTTTCCAGATCGGTATTTTACATTAAAGTTATATTTCTGTAGCTTCTCTATTCACCTTGTTACCTGTGCCTCAGGTTGTTTAATTCCTAGATGCCACTTGAGTGCCGCATGAGCGGTTATTATTAGGAATTTATGTCCATATAGATATTTGTGGAAATGTTGATAGAAATTTTACTATTGCCGGAGTTCCTTTCGTGTTACACAATAATTTCGTTTTAGCTTGGAAAAATTGCGTCCAATATATTCGATGACTCTCTCTTCTTCATCCTGGATTTGCCAAAGTACTGCTTTAATACCAAAATTGCTTGCATCCGTGTCCAGAAGAATAAATCGTCCTTATTGTTGAGGATAACTTAAAACCGGAGCGCTTTTAACTTTCTGAAAGCTTAATCACTCGGTATTCTAGTAATATACTATACCTGGTCTTTAGTGAGTCTATCTAATGGAGCGGCTATGTTGGCAAAACCTTCTACGAATCATCGGTAGTATGCACATAGACCCAGAAAGATAAATCAGTCGATTTCCGTATCGTAATTTAATAATTACCTAAAGTTTGTACATAATCTACAAATAAACTTTTTATTTAGTAGATTTAGTGACCTTAGATCTAGTAAACGGTGAACGACAACGGTATTTGGGGAGGGGGATCACGGTCATATGATGAATTTAGCGTTTTATTATTTGTGTGCGTTTTGCGGCCTTAGTAGCAATTCCGGAAGATAAAACTTATACTGTAGGATTAGTGACCTTAGATCGAGCGAACGGTGAAAGAAAAACGATTTTTGGGGAGGGGCATCACGGTCATATGCTAAATTTAGCGTTGTACCGTTTAGATGCGTTTTGCACCCTTAATATCAATTCCGGAAGATAAAACTTATACTGTAGGATTAGTGACCTTAGATCGAGCGAACGGTGAAAGAAAAACGATTTTTGGGGAGGGGCATCACGGTCATATGCTGAATTTAGCGTTGTACCGTTTAGATGCGTTTTGCACCATTAATATCAATTCCGGAAGATAAAACTTATACTGTAGGATTAGTGACCTTAGATCGAGCGAACGGTGAAAGAAAAACGATTTTTGGGGAGGGGCATCACGGTCATATGCTGAATTTAGCGTTGTACCGTTTAGATGCGTTTTGCACCCTTAGTATCAATTCCGGAAGATAAAACTTATACGGTCGATTTAGTGACCTTAGATCTAGTAAAGGGTGAACGACAACGATATTTGGGGAGGGGCATCACGGTCATATGATGAATTTAGCGTTTTACTATTTGTGTGCGTTTTGCGGCCTTAGTAGCAATTCCGGAAGATAAAACTTATACTGTAGGATTAGTGACCTTAGATCGAGCGAACGGTGAAAGAAAAACGATTTTTGGGGAGGGGCATCATGGTCATATGCTGAATTTAGCGTTGTACCGTTTAGATGCGTTTTGCACCCTTAGTATCAATTCCGAAAGATAAAACTTATACGGTCGATTTAGTGACCTTAAATCTAGTAAAGGGTGAAAGACAACGATATTTGGGGAGGGGGATGACGGTCATATGATGAATTTAGCGTTTTACTATTTGTGTGCGTTTTGCGGCCTTAGTAGCAATTCCGGAAGATAAAATTTATACCGTAGATTTAGTGACCTTAGATCTAGTAAACGGTGAACGACAACGATATTTGTGTGCGTTTTGCGGCCTTAGTAGCAATTCCGGAAGATAAAACTTATACTGTAGGATTAGTGACCTTAGACCGAGCGAACGGTAAAAGAAAACTAATTTTTGCGGAGGGGCATCACGGTCATATGCTGAATTTAGCGTTGTACCGTTTAGATGCGTTTTGCACCCTTAGTATCAATTCCGGAAGATAAAACTTATACTGTAGGATTAGTGACCTTAGATCGAGCGAACGGTGAAAGAAAAACGATTTTTGGGGAGGGGCATCACGGTCATATGTTGAATTTAGCGTTGTACCGTTTAGATGCGTTTTGCACCCTTAGTATCAATTCCGGAAGATAAAACTTATACGGTCGATTTAGAGACCTTAGATCTAGTAAACGGTGAACGACAACGATATTTGGGGAGGGGCATCACGGTCATATGATGAATTTAGCGTTTTACTATTTGTGTGCGTTTTGCGGCCTTAGTAGCAATTCCGGAAGATAAAACTTATACTGTAGGATTAGTGACCTTAGATCGAGCGAAAGGTGAAAGAAAAACGATTTTTGGGGAGGGGCATCACGGTCATATGCTGAATTTAGCGTTGTACCGTTTAGATGCGTTTTGCACCCTTAGTATCAATTCCGGAAGATAAAACTTATACGGTCGATTTAGTGACCTTAAATCTAGTAAAGGGTGAACGACAACGATATTTGGGGAGGGGGATCACGGTCATATGATGAATTTAGCGTTTTACTATTTGTGTGCGTTTTGCGGCCTTAGTAGCAATTCCGGAAGATAAAACTTATACGGTCGATTTAGTGACCTTAGATCTAGTAAAGGGTGAACGACAACGATATTTGGGGAGGGGCATCACGGTCATATGATGAATTTAGCGTTTTACTATTTGTGTGCGTTTTGCGGCCTTAGTAGCAATTCCGGAAGATAAAACTTATACTGTAGGATTAGTGACCTTAGATCGAGCGAACGGTGAAAGAAAAACGATTTTTGGGGAGGGGCATCATGGTCATATGCTGAATTTAGCGTTGTACCGTTTAGATGCGTTTTGCACCCTTAGTATCAATTCCGAAAGATAAAACTTATACGGTCGATTTAGTGACCTTAAATCTAGTAAAGGGTGAAAGACAACGATATTTGGGGAGGGGGATGACGGTCATATGATGAATTTAGCGTTTTACTATTTGTGTGCGTTTTGCGGCCTTAGTAGCAATTCCGGAAGATAAAATTTATACCGTAGATTTAGTGACCTTAGATCTAGTAAACGGTGAACGACAACGATATTTGTGTGCGTTTTGCGGCCTTAGTAGCAATTCCGGAAGATAAAACTTATACTGTAGGATTAGTGACCTTAGACCGAGCGAACGGTAAAAGAAAACTAATTTTTGCGGAGGGGCATCACGGTCATATGCTGAATTTAGCGTTGTACCGTTTAGATGCGTTTTGCACCCTTAGTATCAATTCCGGAAGATAAAACTTATACTGTAGGATTAGTGACCTTAGATCGAGCGAACGGTGAAAGAAAAACGATTTTTGGGGAGGGGCATCACGGTCATATGTTGAATTTAGCGTTGTACCGTTTAGATGCGTTTTGCACCCTTAGTATCAATTCCGGAAGATAAAACTTATACGGTCGATTTAGAGACCTTAGATCTAGTAAACGGTGAACGACAACGATATTTGGGGAGGGGCATCACGGTCATATGATGAATTTAGCGTTTTACTATTTGTGTGCGTTTTGCGGCCTTAGTAGCAATTCCGGAAGATAAAACTTATACTGTAGGATTAGTGACCTTAGATCGAGCGAAAGGTGAAAGAAAAACGATTTTTGGGGAGGGGCATCACGGTCATATGCTGAATTTAGCGTTGTACCGTTTAGATGCGTTTTGCACCCTTAGTATCAATTCCGGAAGATAAAACTTATACGGTCGATTTAGTGACCTTAAATCTAGTAAAGGGTGAACGACAACGATATTTGGGGAGGGGGATCACGGTCATATGATGAATTTAGCGTTTTACTATTTGTGTGCGTTTTGCGGCCTTAGTAGCAATTCCGGAAGATAAAATTTATACCGTAGATTTAGTGACCTTAGATCTAGTAAACGGTGAAAGACAACGATATTTGGGGAGGGGCATCATGGTCATATGATGAATTTAGCGTTTTACTATTTGTGTGCGTTTTGCGGCCTTAGTAGCAATTCCGGAAGATAAAACTTATACTGTAGGATTAGTGACCTTAGACCGAGCGAACGGTAAAAGAAAACTAATTTTTGGGGAGGGGCATCACGGTCATATGATGAATTTAGTGTTTTACTATTTGTGTGCGTTTTGCGGCCTTAGTAGCAATTCCGGAAGATAAAACTTATACTGTAGGATTAGTGACCTTAGATAGAGCGAACGGTGAAAGAAAAACGATTTTTGGGGAGGGGCATCACGGTCATATGCTGAATTTAGCGTTGTACCGTTTAGATGCGTTTTGCACCCTTAATATCAATTCCGGAAGATAAAACTTATACTGTAGGATTAGTGACCTTAGATCGAGCGAACGGTGAAAGAAAAACGATTTTTGGGGAGGGGCATCACGGTCATATGCTGAATTTAGCGTTGTACCGTTTAGATGCGTTTTGCACCCTTAGTATCAATTCCGGAAGATAAAACTTATACGGTCGATTTAGTGACCTTAGATCTAGTAAAGGGTGAACGACAACGATATTTGGGGAGGGGCATCACGGTCATATGATGAATTTAGCGTTTTACTATTTGTGTGCGTTTTGCGGCCTTAGTAGCAATTCCGGAAGATAAAACTTATACTGTAGGATTAGTGACCTTAGATCGAGCGAACGGTGAAAGAAAAACGATTTTTGGGGAGGGGCATCATGGTCATATGCTGAATTTAGCGTTGTACCGTTTAGATGCGTTTTGCACCCTTAGTATCAATTCCGGAAGATAAAACTTATACGGTCGATTTAGTGACCTTAAATCTAGTAAAGGGTGAAAGACAACGATATTTGTGTGCGTTTTGCGGCCTTAGTAGCAATTCCGGAAGATAAAATTTATACCGTAGATTTAGTGACCTTAGATCTAGTAAACGGTGAACGACAACGATATTTGTGTGCGTTTTGCGGCCTTAGTAGCAATTCCGGAAGATAAAACTTATACTGTAGGATTAGTGACCTTAGACCGAGCGAACGGTAAAAGAAAACTAATTTTTGGGGAGGGGCATCACGGTCATATGCTGAATTTAGCGTTGTACCGTTTAGATGCGTTTTGCACCCTTAGTATCAATTCCGGAAGATAAAACTTATACGGTCGATTTAGAGACCTTAGATCTAGTAAACGGTGAACGACAACGATATTTGGGGAGGGGCATCACGGTCATATGATGAATTTAGCGTTTTACTATTTGTGTGCGTTTTGCGGCCTTAGTAGCAATTCCGGAAGATAAAACTTATACTGTAGGATTAGTGACCTTAGACCGAGCGAACGGTAAAAGAAAACTAATTTTTGGAAAGGGCCATCACGGTCATATGATGAATTTAGTGTTTTACTATTTGTGTGCGTTTTGCGGCCTTAGTAGCAATTCCGGAAGATAAAATTTATACCGTAGATTTAGTGACCTTAGATCTAGTAAACGGTGAAAGACAACGATATTTGGGGAGGGGCATCATGGTCATATGATGAATTTAGCGTTTTACTATTTGTGTGCGTTTTGCGGCCTTAGTAGCAATTCCGGAAGATAAAACTTATACTGTAGGATTAGTGACCTTAGACCGAGCGAACGTTAAAAGAAAACTAATTTTTGGGGAGGGGCATCACGGTCATATGATGAATTTAGTGTTTTACTATTTGTGTGCGTTTTGCGGCCTTAGTAGCAATTCCGGAAGATAAAACTTATACTGTAGGATTAGTGACCTTAGATAGAGCGAACGGTGAAAGAAAAACGATTTTTGGGGAGGGGCATCACGGTCATATGATGAATTTAGTGTTTTACTATTTGTGTGCGTTTTGCGGCCTTAGTAGCAATTCCGGAAGATAAAACTTATACTGTAGGATTAGTGACCTTAGATAGAGCGAACGGTGAAAGAAAAACGATTTTTGGGGAGGGGCATCACGGTCATATGCTGAATTTAGCGTTGTACCGTTTAGATGCGTTTTGCACCCTTAGTATCAATTCCGGAAGATAAAACTTATACGGTCGATTTAGTGACCTTAAATCTAGTAAAGGGTGAACGACAACGATATTTGGGGATGGGCATCACGGTCATATGATGAATTTAGCGTTTTACTATTTGTGTGCGTTTTGCGGCCTTAGTAGCAATTCCGGAAGATAAAACTTATACTGTAGGATTAGTGACCTTAGACCGAGCGAACGGTAAAAGAAAACTAATTTTTGGGGAGGTGGCATCACGGTCATATGATGAATTTAGTGTTTTACTATTTGTGTGCGTTTTGCGGCCTTAGTAGCAATTCCGGAAGATAAAACTTATACTGTAGGATTAGTGACCTTAGACCGAGCGAACGGTAAAAGAAAACTAATTTTTGGGGAGGGGCATCACGGTCATATGATGAATTTAGTGTTTTACTATTTGTGTGCGTTTTGCGGCCTTAGTAGCAATTAGTCATATGATGAATTTAGCGTTTTACTATTTGTGTCCGTTTTGCGGCCTTAGTAGCAATTCCGGAAGATAAAACTTATACTGTAGGATTAGGATTAGTTAGGATTAGTGACCTTATCGACAAAATCGATTTTTGGGGAGGGGCATCACGGTCATATGCTGAATTTAGCGTTGTACCGTTTAGATGCGTTTTGCACCCTTAGTATCAATTCCGGAAGATAAAACTTATACCGTAGGTTTAGTGACCTTAGATCGAGCGAACGGTAAAAGAAAAACGATTTTCGGGGAGGGGCATCACGGTCATATGCTGAATTTAGCGTTGTACCGTTTAGGTGCGTTTTGCACCCTTAGTATCAATTCCGGAATATAAAACTTATACCGTAGATTTAGTGACCTTAGAACTAGTAAACGGTGAAAGAAAATAATTTTTGGAGAGGGGCACCACGGTCATATGATGAATTTAGCGTTATACTGTTTGTGTGCATTTTGCGGCCTTAGTAGCATTTCCGGAAGATAAAGCTTATACTGTAAGATTAGTGACCTTAGACCGAGAGGACGGTGAAATAAAACCGATTTTTGGGGAGGGGCCTCACGGTTATATGTTGAATATAGCGTTGTACTGTTTAGGTGCATTTTGCGCTTTTAATAGCAATTCCGAAAGATAAAACTTATACTGTAAATTTAGTGGCCTTAGGTCTAGCAAACGATGAAAAAAAAAACAATTTTTGGGGGCATCATGGTCATATGCTGAATTTAGCGTTTTACTGTTTGTTTGCACCCTTTATGGCAATTCCAAAAGATAAAACTTATATTGTAGATTTAGTGACCTTAGCGTAGTGAAAGAAAAAAAATTTTTGGGGAGGGGCATCACGTTCATATGTTGAATGTAGCGTTCTATTTTTTGGGTGTCTTGACTTTTCGTAGTCATTTTAGAGGTTAAAATTAACACTATATTAGTGACCTTAGGCCTAGCAACCGGTGAAACACGAACAGTTTTTGGGAGGGGCATCACAGTTTTATATTAAATTTAGCGTTTTATTGTTTGGGTGAGTTATGCGCCGTTAGTAGCAACTCGAGTGGTTAAAACTTATGCTGCAGATTTAGTGTCCTTATACACTACAAATAAATAGCAAAATATGTAAATTGATTTTGCAGTTAAGCAAGTAATATTTACATTTCAATAGCACGAAACCACTATGAGAGCCATTTTAAGGTATTTTAGAAAAATTTTTGATCAAGCCTCTTAATGTGAGAGGCCTTGTCATTCAATGAACGTTCAGAACTTCAGCTACATTAAAGAAAATACTTATTTTTAATAGCGCGTCATTGCACCGTTGGCTGCAATGATGTTTTGAATTCTTATGGACATTGAATTGGCTAAATTTTGAAATAAGTTTGGATTTTCAGCAATAACTTCTCTATATATGCCCTTGCAATGAGTTCCATTAGATGTTCTGAATTCCTGGGAATGATATTAAAACTTGCTAATTTCTTTGCGATAAGTCCCCAACCGTTCTCTATTGGATTCGCATCAGGGGTTTTTGCAGGCCAAGGCAAAACTTCGATATTATTAACCTAGAACCATTATCGCTGCGCAATTCTGGCCATATGAACTGGACAGTTATCTTGTTGGAATACAAAATGATCCTTATGAGGGACTCTCACCTTTGGAAGCATTACATTTTCCAGCATATTAACGTAAACTTCGGCTGTAAATCGCCCATTAATTCTAAATAGAGCGCCATGTCCTCTAACCGATATCCAGCTCCAAACATTTACCGAAAATCCTCGCGAAAATCTTCCCGCCCGTTTCCAGCAATATATCGTTCTTCGTATATCGGGTTCTTGGCGGTCGATAAACGAGAATTTGTTTTTTGTCGCTGTTGGATTTAAAGATATTCTCATCTGTGAAAACCACCTGCTGCCAAAATTCTTTGTCCCTAAAGGAATAATTCACACTTCACTAATAATTCAAATTAATTCGAGACTGCTTTTTTTCTTTACTTCGTTTAAATTCTTCTGCCGCAAGCGACACCTTAGCCTCGAACGTTTAATCCTCCTGTCTTATGTTGTTATGGATCCCGGAAAATTTAATTGAAGTTTTACTTCTTTCGCTCTGGCAAACGGATGATTTTCTAGCTAGTAACTTTCGTCAAATCGGTGCCTTCCTTTCGGCGGATAGTAACCTCCTCTTAAAATCGGTTTTTTATCTTTATTATCGTGAACTTGCTTCTCCCATAATGAACAGCCACTTGCCGAATAGACCAACCACCGCCTAGTTTTGCTAAGATTTGAGCTTTATTAAATTCGAAAAGATGCGGCGGAATTTTTTTTAATTTGGATGACACTGACATGCAAAACATGATGTTGTCAGAAGTCTGTTACATTGTCACTTTCAGAAAGACAATGCTGTACTATAGAAATTTTAAAAATTAAACAGGCTGCTAACTTTTGCTGTGCCAGTTTTATGTGGAGAGAAGTGTGTATCTTTTCGTTCTTTTCATGAGGTCTTTTTATTGAAGTTTTTAGTTTTGTGTATTTTTGCTACAGTAATTTCTAGGATTTTTGTAATAAGTAGAATTGGAAAAATATGCCCAAGTGTTGTGTCCCACAGTGTCCCAGTGATCCTCTGCTTCATCGCTTTCCACGCCTTAGAGATCAAGCTCGCCAAAGACAATGATTTGCCATCTGTTTAGAGTATGCACCCGACATTTTAAACCAGAAAACTATTCAAAAAACTGTGGACGAAGCTTTCTAATGCGGCATGTTTGAAACAGACTTTAATGTTAAGTACAGGGCAAGGTTTCTACATAGCAGAGGACAAGCAGCCTATTCAATAGAGAGTTAATAGAGCACTAATTTATCGTTACCTTATTTGCTTACCGTATTACCGCAATTGAGATGCTAAAAAGAGTTTTTAAACCACAAACACAAATTACCGTAACCGTATTCTTTTGATCCCATACAAACTGCCAATATAAGTAGAATAGAAAAGAAAACAACAATTCCTGTTTTTGCAAATTCACTTTCACAAAAAATTAAAAAACCTAACTTAACAAAAAACGAATTATCGCACCCACCAGCTGCAGCTTTTGCTCAGAAATAAATCTAATTGGTTGCAAAAAAAAACCGAGCAGGCTCCGTTAAGCCTCCGTAAGTTTCGGTGATATTTGGATACGGGAGAAAAATAACCGATTTTGCCTACTGTATCACGAATTTTGATGGTCTATTAATGCTGATGAGTAACCTGGGGGGCAATTCCAGTGGGCTATCGTTATGAGATAACGATCGCTATCGCCATTTTTTTCACTGTTACGGCAACATCGCTTATTGTTAATTTTAAAAAAAGGCTTGAATGGCACGCAACCCGCAATACTTTCCCAAAACAACTGTCAAATGCCGACAGTCAGTCAAGTTTGTTTACCTTTTTTGGAACTTGCGGCGAAATTACGCGAAAATAATAATTTTCATGAACTTTTTGCACGCAATATGGACTAAAAATCTGATCACAATGTGATGGAGGACGACCGTTATCAATTTTTGATTGAATTTGGTTTGGAAAAAACCCACGGTCTTTGTGAAGAAAAACCCACATGGGCCTTGTGTGGAAGTGCCGCCAGATTTTTTGTTTGGGTAAGTACTTATACTTACATTTTGAAAAGACGTGAGCCAGTGGTCAGAAAGCCGAAAAATAATTTTACAAAATATTCAAACATTATAAGAAAAAAAAGTTGGAAATTAGTCAAGAATGCAGGATTCGTTTGATCCAATTTTATTACACTGACTTTTTATTGAAAAAAATCTGACATCAACTAATATCTACCTCAATATTGAGAAAAAATCAAATACAATTTATTTGGACACTGACACTTGCTTGCCTATTTATCATGCATTGTGTTTATGCTTGTATTTTTTATGGTTATCGCCAAATTACTAAATATGATGCCTTGTATAAATGATAGTACTTACAACAGAACTCATTGAGTACCTAGTTAAAGAGAGGCGGCTGATTCTGAATTGCTATGCACCACCAAGCAAAAATTTTGCATCCCTTCTCATTCTGTTCCCGCTTCTTCAATGATTTTCTTTTGCACAGGATAGTAGATCTTTAAATTTAAATGGATAAATGACAGACAAAAATCGTGTACCTAACTTTCGTACATTCAAATTTATTTTTCTAAAACAAATTCTGATGTACACATTTTATTTTCTTAAGGTTTGCACACTTTTAATTTTCTTTTTTTTTAGGTCAACTGTTGAAAATCTACAAGAGCGGGACCCATGCTGTAGTGCTAATAAGAGAGAAAATAAATTATGAAGTTTGGAAATAAACACTTACCGTAGCTGCTTAATGTATATTGATAAATTATCCATAGAAATCAGTTTTGGTAAGTTTTCAATTCCAACACCAGATTTTAAATTTGTAGGTACACCTATTGTCAAGTAATGCAAACTATCCTAAGATTTTGTCTCATACAGTTAAGTATTGTCAGGTTTTAGAGACATAAAGCTATTTGTCACTCATCGCGGTATACGTATCCGCATCTAGCGAGAACCAAGCACATTGATAGGTCAGAAACTTCTAGCATGTTCGAAAAGAGCAGATATATGCTAATTTAAGGTGTTTCTGAACGCAATAGGTGCTGAGGTATGATACGTGTGCCGTAATGATACGTGATACCTAACGCATCTCAACACCTATCGCGTTCAAAAACACCTTAGATTAGCATATATCTGCTCTTTTCGAACGTGGTACAAGTTTCTGACCAATTAATGTGCTTGGTTCTCGCTAGATGCGGATACGTATACCGCGATGAGTTACAAATAGCTTTATGTCTGTATTATCGAGTTTTTGTACACCTAAATTATTGGAGGTGTTGGCCTCTCGGTTTTAGATTATGAGATTTAAAAATGTTTACTTAAATCTCTGATTAATAATAAGGCATGTTTAAAAAGTAAACAAAAACTTGTAGAAATCTAATCTTCTAGTAATTTACCATCCAATTTGGAATTAATTTGTTTCTCAATATTTTTAAAAATTTTTAAACTTATACACTATAATTTATATGTACTGGTTAAAAAAATGAGATTTATTATTTTCTCTGTTTGTCATTTAAAATTGTGGTTCTAATAAAGCCAATCTAAAATTACATACATACACATAGCTAGCTAATAGAAGCTTTTAAAAGATCCTGTTTAATTGGTCTATTTTTTCTGAATATATTTTTTAGAGAAAATAAAAAATTATGGCAGTTATAAATATGTAATTTTTAAATATTTAACCTTTGCGTTGCTACATAATTTTAAGACCAATTTTCTCACCTTTGTCAGAATCAAAATGCATAAAACTTTTAACTTTTCATGCTCTCTACTGTTGATTAAATTCCTGTTTAAAAAACTCTTTTAGTTTTTATCTACTGTTTTACAAAGTTTACTAGTTATTATCAGTAAATTATTTAATCCATCATCACACAAAATTAGTAAATAATAATAATAAAATGAAATTTTACTAGGAATTCATTTTATTGGGATAATTTCGTTTTTTTTAACCGGTATCAGAGAGTTTTTACCTCGACTCTCCCTTCCTTTGGAACGCCACTGGGTAACCATATATACCTATTTAACAAATATTATGCATTTTTGTTAGATAACGTTACATTTTTATGCATAGATTTTATGGATGTCACTAATAAAAAGAATAATTATGTAAAATTGATAATACAGTACCTAAAATGTGTTATAAAAATCTAAACTTTTTACATGAAAAACTTAGCTCATTTTTTTCCTCGTATTGAAAGATCCATGTCTCAATAACTGAAAGAGTCTCAAATAAAGAAATTTAATTATCAGTAGAGCATGAAAGAATAACAATATATGACAAGTTTTATTCATTTTGATTCAGGCCTAGATGAGCAGATTAACTTTAAATTTGGCAGACTATAGATTTGCATACATCACACCTATAATACATTACTTTAAATTTCATTTCATATCAATGATTTCTCGTAATTATTAAGATGTATGATGAAGACATTTAAGCAGGCAGCAGAGTGGGGTGGCTACCCCATGCAACGAAACATTTTAGCAAAATCCGGCAAAATCATATGAAGGACACATATGGTAAATTAATTAAGTAAAATTAAAAAATTTGGCTACTTTTTGGAAGATTGTTGTCGTTTCAACCAAATATAAATTTCCACTTCTTTATTGCTATAATTTAAGTTTTTGTTTTCTACTATTTTTATTAGCCACCAAAACATAAATATTTCAAATTTCATTGGTGAAATCCAAGGCGGAATAAAGTTTTAAGGTAACCTGTCCACAGGATATTTAAAAAAAAAAACATTAAATAACAATTGAAGATCTTGGTGTAACTAGGGGATAAGCCACACTTATTTCGTTAATTTACAAGAAAAAGTCAAGACTCTTTTTCCACTTGGATCCCAACTTGTTAGATTTTCTGAACTTGTTCCCTTTGTTTTCCCAAGGTTTTTAATTATTATTCACTATGTTGACAGTTTTTTTGATCGACAATTTACATTATTTTCTCTAAATAATATATACAGGGGTCAATTCATATTGTTTTTTTTTAACAAGCAAGTTTTTTTACCACCTTAGCCAGAAAGTTGTTTTATCATCTCCCTTAATTTCTAAATCAAAGTGTGTTGGACCAAATTCACACAAGCATTGACCATCACTTAAGTTTCTAGTTTACCTTAAATATTAAGATGTGGGGTAAACAAAAGATAGTCAATAATAAAATTTTCAAAGTAGAATCTGATGTAAAACTTGGTCCGTACTTTTCTAAAAGAAACTAATATGGCAGACAGCAATAAAACTGGTGGCCAAAAAATTGGTGAGATATAGGCCGAGGTGATTAAAAGTTACTATTGGTGTAATTGATTGATTTTACAAACCAAACCTGAAAGCTTTCAATCTTAACTAGCCAGTTCACTGGCTTACATTTTGAAATACATATTATTTTTTGTTTCAGGTTAGCAGTGTCCAAGCTGATGAAAGAAAAGATGCAATCCACCAATTATTGAAATATTAAAAAACAATTTTTAATTATTAGTTTGCTGTTCATCGGTATATTGGGATAAATAAAAAACTGGATATTTCAAGTTACGCCAACGTTTCGATGTATTTTTACACCTTTATCAAGACTAAAATACAATAACAAAACACAATTAAAAACTGATCTTTATAAAGCAAACAGAACCTCTGTTTGCAACCAAAATTCAAATTTTTTTTTTAATTTAAAATATTTGTTAAAAAAATTAAAAAAAAAAACAACAAAAAACAAAAAAAAACAGATTTGTAAATGGGGAGCACACTTACCTAACTTGATGCAATCCTAGAATTGTTAGGTATGGTAACCTCCGTGTAATATTTTATATTAATAACCAAATCACAGTTATGAAACATTTAAATGTATTATATTCAAACGCAATATTTTGAAGGACGCAAAAATTATAGTTGTTTGTTTTTGGTAGAAATAATACATATTGAATTATTAAAAGAAACCTTTTATCCTGCAGAAAAAAAAATTGTTCTCGAGTAAAAAACAAAGATAATTAAAACCAATTATTAGTTAGATAGTCATTGAAATCATTTGTCTTTGACACACAACATTAGAATTATTTAAAGTTTGCCGATGTAACATTTAATTATGTTATTATACATAGAGTTCAGATTGTCAGTATCCGTCTTTTTGTTGATTGTATTTTCTTGGGATTGGATGAACACCATCTCACTTATCAACCTTTTTTGATAATTACTTTGTCAACTATCTTGACTTTGTTAAAATTAAATTGGTGGTTGAAACTGAAATGGTGTGCAGCTAAAGCCGTGTGTTCTTTTTTGTTTTTATGCTTGTCTTCACATAACCGTCGATGTTCGGCCACTCTGTTCTTTAAAAGTTGCTTGGTTTGTCCAATATACACCCTACCACATTCTTCCTGGCACGGTGTGCTATATACAACATTTGATTCGTAATCTTTATTTAATTTGTCTTTCATCAAAGAGTAAAAATTTGCCGCTATTTTCTTATGATAAAACACAATTTTGTTGGAATCATTGCTTAATAAACGTTTTAATTTTTGCGACACGCCGGTGACAAATGGAACTTTAAAATATTTTACAGGTGATCGATTTTCCATTATATGTGTAGTTGAAGACGGAGTATGATTTAGAACAACTTTACAAATATTATCCGGATAGTCATTCAGTTTCATTTTGTTCTTGAATTTCTCGAGATTGTCATTGACAAATTGGTTATCACTGAGTTTTACAATTTTGTGTTTTAAAGATTTTAGAATAGACATTTTTTGATGTAAAGGATGTCCTGAGTAAAAGTTTAATAATCTACTGGAGCTAATATCCTTTTCGTACCAATTAGTGATAACTCTTTGTTCTGTAGTACGTATCACCTGGGTATCCAAGAATGGAACTCCATTATCAGACTCCGTTTTAAGTGTAAATTGAATTTTGTCATGATAATTGTTAAAATATGTCAAAATGTTGTTGGTTTCTGATCCAGGTATGGCCAAAATAGTGTCATCTGCGTAAATTTTAATTAACGGTATTTCAAAATTGATATTCTGTAAAACTGATTCAATTAAGTTTTTCATCACTATATCACTATATTTGCTAAAATGGGACTAGCAGGAGTGCCCATTGCTGTTCCGAATTTTTGTTTGTAAAATTTGTTATTGAACATAAAATAATCTTTGTAACTACTGTGAGTATCGGCTCTTGAGGGTTATTTCTAAAGTTCGAGCGGATAACTTTTAACTCCTTAAGAGACGTCACAATTTTTTTACAATGTTGGGCATGAGCGTTTTAGTGCGCATAGTAATCTTGAATTTTGGGAGTTATAAATAGACAACTCGATTTATTTTTTGATAAAAACATAATAAATATTTTATTTAAAATATAAGTTCCATCCATACATAATTCTACAAAATCTTCCGTTAATTTTAATTCCTTCACTCATAGATGTGTCTGTATCGGTTAAAGAATAGCCATAATACAAACGTCTACATTCATCTCCAGAAATAAGCCGATATTTTAACTTCCTAATCAATAAACTACATACATTTTTCTAACATTATTAATATTTAATTCTTACGTTCTGGGTCTGTCGTCTTTTATCTGGCTCCAAATATTTTCGTGGCAAAGTCATTTTGAGAACTTTTTAAATTAAACTGGACACTTTTACTGCTGCTGCAAACTGATGCTTAGAAATTCATTAAAGACTGATCTTTCGAACTGATCTTTGAAACTATTTTTCAGTATCTCTCTAGGATAATACGTTTAAAAACAAAATACCTTGTCATTGTTCAACTGTATATCAAAGTTCCTAAGAGTTTCAGTTTTTTAAACACTTACATGCTAGACAGTTTGGGATTTCACTAGTTCGAGAGCCACCAACATTTTTCGCTACTAACTAACTTATTCAATAAAAGTACAATTTTTATCCTTAAAAGGAGACACTTAAATTTTGAGTCATTTTGGCACTATTAACACGACTTAGTTCTTGTAACAATTAGTTTTGAAACACTAGACTGAACCTTTTAACTAATTTGCTGGTTGTTTTTAGACTGCTTTTCTCTGGTCCCAATTTGCTGTTTTATATCAAATTTTTATTGACGTCAGGCTTGATTTTTCGTAAGCATTTTGGAATTTCTTTAAAATCACGGGGTTTTGTTTTTCTGGGTCAAACGGTCCCCAATTTGGAACACGGGCCCCTTTCTAAAGAAGGAATGTTGGTGTATCAGACGTTTTAATAAGAAAAGGCAAGAATCTCGTGACCTACTTTGAGCTGGTGACCTGCTTTGGTTTTAATTCAGGGAAATATAATTTTTGCCCTAATTTGAAGACATTGGAATGCGAGATGACGCAGATTGTTTCTAACGTGGGGACTCATTTGTACAGAATAATTTTTGTGAGCGTTTATTTAGTTCCGAATCGCGAGATGAACAGTTCGTCAGTTCGGTGCATCAATAGTAGTGGCTTAAAGTATGCCCGTAGTATACTTATCTTGGTTTATTAGTGCTGGTTATTAAGTGAAGTTTAGTAGCCAGGGTTGTAAGTACTTAGTTACTTTTATCATTTTATTTTATTGTAGTTTTAAAATCTCGCGCTCTGGTTTTTGTTTTTTTTTTTTTAAATTTATTTAAATAAATTTAGCCCATGAACTATTTTTCGTAATAAAGTATAGGTTTAAATTTAATCGTGATTTTTTTTTTTATTGGAGGCTTTCGCGATTTTTCACAATTTGCAATGAACTGGAATTATTTTATGAAAATAAAATGGTACATATCTTTTAATTTTTAATGGAAAACGCGTATTCTTTACATTCCTCCCTATTTCGGTTCAAATAAAGTTCTCGGAAGATCTTTATTTGGTCGTAAATTATGAAATCTAATACCCTCTTGGGTTAGGCACACTTATAGGCAGATTTCGTAGGTTACAAGGTGCAGTTAGTTGTGAAATTTCGTTTATAAACGTGAATATAATAACAGAGGTTTCCGTATAAATCTATTACTTTTAAAATTCAATTGTTGTGTTTTGATATCTCACAAGCGGGGTTTTAAAATTTGATGACCATTTGCTAAAGCTTTTTAATTTTTACAGGTTATAGATCCACGGACAGACTACAATAGCAATTCTGAACTATTATCATTAGATTAATCAGATCCAGATTCACTAGGTCTCAACCCAACCATTTGTGTGTGTGTGTGTGTGTCATGTTTTTTTTTTTTGTCAATTTAAACAAAAGAAAAAACTCTTGTTGAATCCTAATCGAATTTTAGTTCATTTTATCGTTTTAAGAATATTTTAAGAAGCCTTAACAAAGTGTTGAATTTTGGTTTGGGTTAATTAGATTTAAATTTTGCTTTTCAATAAATTCAAGTTAAACGATTTGTTTCAAGTTAAGTTTCTCTTTCTTGATCTATCCCTCTTTTATTTAAGGTAAGCCTAGTTTAAGTTTCTGTACCTGTAATAACTATTATATGTGTTGCAAACAATAAAAATATGTAAAACTATTTTCATCTTTTTAGTCTTAATTAGAAGATTTTTTTTTTCTTTATTGCACCCATAGATAATATAAAAATTTTAGTTTTATTAACTTTAAAGTACTCTTGAGTATTAAAAATTATAATCAAACATTTCTATATTTCCCTATTATTTTTCCAGTCACATAAGGTATTATACCTACTACATGCTTCTTTCATTGAGAATTGAACTTGAAATGTGATATTAAAGGCCCGCGTCGTGCTCTTGGGTAAACATAAACCCTAACCTACCGTAACTAATTTAAGAGGGTCCCAGTGACCTATATTTATTTCGTTCTATGCCTTTTTAAATGAGCCAGATATCTTTCATGTTTTTGTGTATTCTCATTTTCAAAACCACGTCCCGATACTTGATCGCTGTTTTTTTTTTATTAGACTCAGAAGGTAAGACCAAAAAATATTTAAAAAATCTACACCTTAACAAAAATCTAAAATATTGAAGAATATACCTAAATAAAAATTATTTTACCATAATGACAATGGAGAATACAATACAAAAATTAAATTAAAAAGAACAATACAATATCATTATATAGTGCCCTGCAAATTTTACCTCATGCTGCGGTTCTTCAACTTGATTCGACTGTTTTATTTTCGATCTCTGTCTATCTTCTGTTGGGTTACAGGACTTATGGTGCTGGTCATCGATATACTAGTTGGTACGTCGATAGTGCTCGTGGAACTTCCACAAGTATCCCTTTACTTGTATTATCAATCTGGAAAGTTTCTTCTCACATCATCACCATAATTTATTAGAACATTTTTATTGTGATTTTTTTTTCACTCACGCTATTTATAATTACTTTGATAGTTTTTCACTTTCCTTTAAAATTTTTCACTTTGGACAAAAACAAATTTTTGTCTTATTTCATACTCTGATTTATATTTTGTATTCACTTCCATACCGCCTTCTCGTACTTTGTTCTAGCCATTTCCATAGGTTTTGCTGACAGCCCTCACTTTATTGATTTTTTTTAACTTTATTTTGTGTCAACATCTTGTTGGTTTATTTAAAACAATTTTATCTCCCAAATTCTTTCTTTCATTGCTCGTGACCGCTGTTTTATCTCATATCGTTCTCCTGTTCCTCAAAACCAATCTGTTTTGATTATTTCTTCCAAAATATTCCTCAAAACTTTGATCAATCCTAATTACTGTATAGAAGTAATTTACTATCTCCTAAGAGCATTACCATAAGGTTCTAAAACCACTGAACTGGTAATTTTTTGCTGAAATTACTTCTACGATACATATCGTTAAGAAACTACTCTCAGACCATCAAACTTTCTGTTTAATGTCGGAAGTTGTAGGACCTACAACCCTTCCGAACAAATAGTTTCTGACGAGCAATGTCTTAACTCGTCTTAACTCAATAAATTTCAAAACAATTTCTTTCAACTTAAGACATCTTTTAATTTTTATGTAGTTGCCTTTCCAACATTCTTAGAGTTTTCTTTAACACCATCAAAATTTCTATGTCACACATATTTTTAACACTCCGGACCAACGCATAGATTAACTACCTACATGGCAATTTATATCACTTTTTCTCTTATTGAAAATTCATGCGTTCCACTTCCTTCTATCTTTTCAGTGTAGATTCTGAACGTCCTGTAGCATTGTACATTTCTAACATTTTTCTACACTTACGCTATTATTTTTCTTTTGGAGTACATATTTTTTTTTTCTTTTGTTAGGGCAATCAATCATACTCATGGTTCAGTACGTGCTTAAGACAGACGCCAACTGTCCCAACACTAGTCCTCAGTTATTGGCGCGTAACAAAGAACTCGGATTGTTTAAAGCTTCCCAAAAAAAAACTTCTTTAACTCCTTTTCTCAAACTGCTTGCCTGTTTCAAACTGTGCAGCAATCTTCTAGTACAAAGTGGAACAAACACACTTTTATTTTATTTCCTGTTTCATCAAAAAATATTTTATTCTAACACAACACAAATTTCCTCTCATAAAGGCTTACACAACGCCAATTTCCTCTCATAAAGGCTTACACAACGCCAATTTTCTCTTCTAAAATGCGTACACAAGCATTCTCAATCAATAATTAAGTCATGGTCAAACAAAACCATTTTTAAAGGCGTACACAAAACCTTCTCAATCAATATAAATTCCATCTTGCCTTTTGTTAAAATGCCAGAGTACTCTAAAATTTGCCCTATGTTTGAACTAATTTTGGTCACTGTATACTTTTCTTTAAATGATGACTTCTTGGGTATATTCATGATACTAAAATGGCTACAACAAGTATTCTATTTTCTTCAACAATTTCTGAACGCTTATTATCCTATCATTAGGAAGTTTAGGCTATATATATACAAATAATATCGTAATTATCTGTTAAACTGTCTTCGCTCGACATTTTTTTTTTTACTATGCACTGTCTGTAGAGACCTAAAACTTTTCTGATTTTTTTTTAAATATTTTCTTTTTTCAATCATCCCCTTACAGAAAATCATCCCTTTCCAGAAAATCATCCCTTTCCAGAAAATCATCCCACTTCTGACACCAATGTGAGTATCGGCTCTTGAGGGTTATTTCTAAAGTTCGAGCGGATAACTTTTAACTCCTTAAGAGACGTCACAATTTTTTTACAATGTTGGGCATGAGCGTTTTAGTGCGCATAGTAATCTTGAATTTTGGGAGTTATAAATAGACAACTCGATTTATTTTTTGATAAAAACATAATAAATATTTTATTTAAAATATAAGTTCCATCCATACATAATTCTACAAAATCTTCCGTTAATTTTAATTCCTTCACTCATAGATGTGTCTGTATCGGTTAAAGAATAGCCATAATACAAACGTCTACATTCATCTCCAGAAATAAGCCGATATTTTAACTTCCTAATCAATAAACTACATACATTTTTCTAACATTATTAATATTTAATTCTTACGTTCTGGGTCTGTCGTCTTTTATCTGGCTCAAAATATTTTCGTGGCAAAGTCATTTTGAGAACTTTTTAAATTAAACTGGACACTTTTACTGCTGCTGCAAACTGATGCTTAGAAATTCATTAAAGACTGATCTTTCGAACTGATCTTTGAAACTATTTTTCAGTATCTCTCTAGGATAATACGTTTAAAAACAAAATACCTTGTCATTGTTCAACTGTATATCAAAGTTCCTAAGAGTTTCAGTTTTTTAAACACTTACATGCTAGACAGTTTGGGATTTCACTAGTTCGAGAGCCACCAACATTTTTCGCTACTAACTAACTTATTCAATAAAAGTACAATTTTTATCCTTAAAAGGAGACACTTAAATTTTGAGTCATTTTGGCACTATTAACACGACTTAGTTCTTGTAACAATTAGTTTTGAAACACTAGACTGAACCTTTTAACTAATTTGCTGGTTGTTTTTAGACTGCTTTTCTCTGGTCCCAATTTGCTGTTTTATATCAAATTTTTATTGACGTCAGGCTTGATTTTTCGTAAGCATTTTGGAATTTCTTTAAAATCACGGGGTTTTGTTTTTCTGGGTCAAACGGTCCCCAATTTGGAACACGGACCCCTTTCTAAAGAAGGAATGTTGGTGTATCAGACGTTTTAATAAGAAAAGGCAAGAATCTCGTGACCTACTTTGAGCTGGTGACCTGCTTTGGTTTTAATTCAGGGAAATATAATTTTTGCCCTAATTTGAAGACATTGGAATGCGAGATGACGCAGATTGTTTCTAACGTGGGGACTCATTTGTACAGAATAATTTTTGTGAGCGTTTATTTAGTTCCGAATCGCGAGATGAACAGTTCGTCAGTTCGGTGCATCAATAGTAGTGGCTTAAAGTATGCCCGTAGTATACTTATCTTGGTTTATTAGTGCTGGTTATTAAGTGAAGTTTAGTAGCCAGGGTTGTAAGTACTTAGTTACTTTTATCATTTTATTTTATTGTAGTTTTAAAATCTCGCGCTCTGGTTTTTGTTTTTTTTTTTTTTTTAATTTATTTAAATAAATTTAGCCCATGAACTATTTTTCGTAATAAAGTATAGGTTTAAATTTAATCGTGATTTTTTTTTTTATTAGAGGCTTTCGCGATTTTTCACAATTTGCAATGAACTGGAATTATTTTATGAAAATAAAATGGTACATATCTTTTAATTTTTAATGGAAAACGCGTATTCTTTACACTACTTCGGATAAGCGTCCTTAATGTGTTTTTTTGAAAATTCAAAATATTGCGTTTGAATATAATACATTTAAATGTTTCATAACTGTGATGTGGTTATTAATATAAGATATTACACGGAGGTTACCATACCTAACAATTCTAGGATTGCATCAAGTTAGGTAAGTGTACTCCCCAGTTACAAATCTGTTTTTTTTGTTTGTTTTTTGTTGTTTTTTTCTAATTTTATTATGTAGTTTGAAGAGTAAGTGTTTTTTAATTTTTTTAACAAATATTTTAAAAAATTTAGATTTTTTTTGAATTTTGGTTGCAAACAGAGGTTCTGTTTGCAAATAAGTTTATTTAACAATTCTCACGTGATTTTCTAATAACTTAAAAAATGTGCTTTATAAAGATCAGATTTTAATTGTGTTTTGTTATTGTATTTTAACCTTGATAAAGGTGTAAAAATATATCGACACGTTGGCGTAACTTGAAATATCCAGTTTTTTATTTATCCCAATATACCGATGAATAGCAAACTAATAACAATTTGAGGGATACGAGCTTTCAACAAAATAATTTTTAATTCTAAGTAACATTTAAACCAATAAGTAAAATAAATCAGTTTTTTATCCCAAATTTGATTACTTTTTAATAGCAATCTTAAGAGTGACAAAATCAAGTCAAATCAATTTTTTCTTTGCAACATAATAAATTGGTAATATTAAATTAAAAACTAGTATAAAGTATAAATCTAGCCAAAAAATTAAATTTACCTAAATGCATTGTAAAAAACTTGTCATGTCAGTCAGTAAACCTTTAAAGTTAATTTAAAAATGCAGCATACATTTTAGGCCCTTTATTTGAAGTACTAAGTAGGTTTCTTAAATTATATTACTCAGCTTTATATTCATAAAGATCGATTTAAAATATGGTATTTTCAAGTGTATTATTTATAAAAATAGGTTTCTGAGGTAAGCATTTATTTAATTATTTAGAATCTATAACTTCGAGTTATTAGTTTTTCTGGGAGTCGTAAAAATAAGTTAGCAAACAAATATTAAAAAAGTATTAAAAATTAAAATAATTTGCCTAATTGGCAAACTGCTATATGAATATCATGTTATGCTATGTGTGTGTGGGAAGAAATATAATTTTGGAAATTTAAAAATGGATGTAAAATAATGAAGAAATATCATTTAGGTAAATATTCTTTTTTATGGCAATCAGAGCTGGAAATAACTTCTTACTGTACTTAACTTTCCCACCAAACCAATCTAAAGGCTCTTGAAAAAAAAACTCTGCCTTATTATAACAAGTTTGCAATAACTTAAATTAATATATTTAAAATAAAGTGATTTTACAAGTGTGGCGTTGAGTAGTAACTGTGACCCACTCTTTTTCGATGACTCCCCCAAAACATCTGCGAATTTTCATGAAGAAGTTCTAAAATCGTAATTACAATAGGTCCAATCTTCTATAACTATCACTTAAGTGACATTTAAATTTTTTAAATTAAACAAATGTGGCCTAACAGAATTAAATAATAAAACTTTATTTCTGTACTATATTTTACACAACTTTTTAATTCATTAAAAGTTATCTTATTATTTTTTTTTTGTAATAGGAGAACGAAGAACATTTAGCATACATGTACGTATATTGCATCAGTTTCTCTGAAAGTTAGTTTCACTATGTCTATTGAACATCGAATCTTTGTATACTTTCATCTAAGTGCCTTGGAAGGTTGGTTGAATCCATCCATACTTAATTTGTGGCCCGAGTTGTGGTATTTAATCGGAGACTTGATCCTACTAGAATGATTCTTACATGTAGCTCCATTCACCTACCCCAGCATGTTATACCTAAAAAGAAGTATTTTAAGTTTTATCAAAATAGTACTTATCCAAAATCTGATCACAGCTTTAAGTAGATATTTTTTATGTGGTGAACTGCAAGAATCTAAGTTAGTAGTTTTTATTATAAATAAACTATCTTAGTAGAACTCAAAAGATATATATGGATTCAATGGCCCTCGCTAATGCGCCCATACACTGATGCAAAGAATATATATGTCATACATGCTCACTTGTTAACTTTAAGTCCAAAATTGGTAAAGTAGTTGTTGCATAAACTGAGCTTTAATTTCTTTCAAAAAAAACTTGAATCCTACCTTTTACTGTATAAGTTTTTCTAGGCTCATCTTACGAGTGTTCACTAATAACTAATATCTCTTTATCGGTGATTAACATACACACCAAAAACACAAAGAGCATGACTTTTTATTTTTTCTGTCATTATTTGTTTTGTTAGACCTATGTTCTTGAAGCTCTTTGCATGGTCATTTAAAGCATTTTTTAGCTAACAGAATAGTGCAACCGATTTTTTGTTTTAATAAAGACATTTTATGTATTAAAAACAAACAATCACTTCAACATATCACATTGTCGCCTACCCTGACTTTAATTTGAGTAGGTAATAAACTTCAGAAAACTCAACTAGTTGGGCCATGCTTATCTATATTCTGCTATAAGGGCTTGCGTTTCCTTTTACAGAAGAGTATAAAATATAAACCCACCTTAAAAAAGCAGTCTCATAAATAGCTAGTCGGAAAGTTATGATGTACAAGTTTAGGATGAGAAGTAAAACAAAATATTTCCCCATAACAAAAGCTAGTTTTACTTACTGTGCTGCTCTTTGTGGGCTCCAAATATGGTGTGAACTGCAACCATCATTGTAGCACCATTATTAGTCAAAAGTTATATTTTTGTGCGAGTTTAGTTGTCAAAGTTGAATTGACACGGCCTTGGCCATTGTGAAACAACAAAACAAACCGCGGTGTTGTCGCGATAACGAATTCGCTTCGTAACGATATCGGTATGAGCCACTGGAATAGCCCCCCAGTTACACCAAATTTTTTGAGAATGAAGAAAACTCGCAAGTCTTAATAGAAACTGCAGCTATTGAGGCCGACATGGGAAACATAATAAATAGTTTAATAATAAATACAATAGTCTCGATATGTATATATCTTCTTAAAAGAATAATATAATATACTAAATACGACGCATTTGGTTTATTTCTTAAATGTATAGTCATCAGAATCAATAATATTTTGGAAAATAACATTAGTTATTGATGAATTAGGTTTTCCAAAATAATGTTGTTCCTAATGAACTGAAATACTTTAAAAAATAACCGAATTAAAATTTCCCGGCGCCGGCACCGCTACCCTAATTCAAGCTTCGAGACCGAGTCCCTAGAGGCGCAACAGTAGCAAGAAACTTATAACAGGGCCCTAAGTCGTCAGATCGCTTTCTATACCCGAAGGTACATATTTTGTGATCAAAAATGTGACAGTGACAAAATTATTTATTGTCAGGGGTTACCAACTATCATTCCCAACACACAATTTGTTTTTGAAAATTTTCCTGATAACTGTCTCTCTCTCTCTAGATTTACAATAGCCTCGCGTTACTATGACGACCGACCAGGCATATACTTTTCTCTCTCTAATTTCTCCCCCTACCCCACTCACCAGAGCGTTCTGATGAGCCCCCCTAGGAAGACAGTTTTTCTTTCTCTAGAAGGATTTAATTTAGCATAAACCCCTTTGTCGGAGCTAGGGATCTTTAACGTGCGCTACTATCAATATATGGATAAAACGGGTCCTCTTAACGTCCTCTCTGAGGGCCGGTAAGGAATTGTGTTAGCCTGCCTTCTAGGTAACACGTTCTACTCCGCTTCATTCTGCGTTTTGCCTTAAGGCGCGTTTCTGCGAGCTCTTTTTCTAAATGCATTCGTTTGAGAGAGACCCAGCATACCAGGAACATACCGCCTGTACACCCTTCGACCCCGCTGTCTAATTACCTTTTTGAGATAGTTATCCCCTGACAGGTATGCGTGGTCGAAGTGTGTAAAGGCGGGTATTTTTTGTGATCGTGTAGTATGCTCGATCTCTCTTAGACGAATTCAATTCAATTCAATGTGCTTTATTGTCGAAAAATACAAAGATTTTTATAGACAAAGCTATCTTAAACTAATAAAAGAAAAAAAAACTTATAATATATAATATCTACGTATTACCTATCAATAATTACTGTGAAGTCTAAAATTTACGTAATCAAAGTTGTCTGGATTAAAATAATAAAAAATAATATAATAATAATAAAATACATAAGGAAAATAAATAACAAACATTTTGAATTACACAAACATGATCTAACAAACAATACAATAACACCTACACATAATTTTAAAACATTTTTAATGAAAGTGTAAAACCTACTACTGGCTGCTGCCTACAATATTTCATCAAAATATTTCTGAACATAATAATAGGCTTTAGTGATTAAAAAGTCTTTAACTGATCTATGGAATAATTTATAGAAATTAATTGTTTTTAACTGAATTTTCTGGGAATATTGAGTATATGCATATCTGGGAATTGGAACAGGAATATTGTCACGAGATCGTGTGTTATAGGTATGAGAAGCAGTTAAGTCTCTATGTTTTTTGTATAATAAACAAACTGTTTCAAGTATAAAAAGGCAAGCTAAAGTAAGAATTTTTTCCCTAAGAAATAGAGGCTTGCAGTGTTCCCTTATACCTGATCCACAGACAGACCTAACAGCTCGCTTCTGCAATACAAAGACGGATCTAAATAAATGTTTATTGCAGTAACCCCAGAAAGCAATTCCTTACCTTATATTTGATTCTATTAATGCATAATAGGTGGCTTTTGCCATCTTTGAACCGAGTTCATTAAAAGTTTTCCTGACTGCAAAACATCCTGATGAGAGTTTTTTATTTTGCCCACCTCTGGTAAAATATGGACCACTAGTTGCACCTATGCTCGAACCCCACCCTGATTCTCTAGTTCGAACGCAGCTCGGGTTACCCTCTATTGAAAGCGATACTGACATTTTAATGTCACGTTCTTTTCAGAAAGCTTTTTAACCCCTTATTTGAAAGCAACAGCAAACGACCAATTCTGATTCCGTGATCCTCTGACGTTTTCATTTTTTGATAACAAACATGGCATAATGGAGGCATCAGCGATGGTTCGCGATGATTTTCCATATTCCCAGCAAAATCTGGATAATACTGAATGGGTTCCTCTCTCCCTAACATTGGTGGAGTACCCTAAAGGTTTGTTTTTAGTTTTCATTCGCTGTAATTAAGCGGCTTTATTAAAAACCGATGAATCAATATGGTTTCTTGAATGCCCTTTGAGAGGTTTCATTATTATGGTATATACCTATTATTAAAGAGCAACAACCCCTTTAAAGTCACTGAAACTGAAAATTTTTATTGTTATTAGACTAATAATGCTGGGTTTATACAGGCAAATAAAAATGATAATTAAAATTAAAATAAATAAAAGTTGAGCTTTTGGGGAAGATAGCATAACATTTATACAGCAGAAATAAAAATAAGGGTAATTATGCAGTATACGGTTTTCTGCCATTTTTGATTTTTTTTGAAAAATTCTTTATGGGGGCACCTTCTAGGGTCCCTAGGACCCCAAATCCGTCTGTGCTGTTGTTTTTTTTTTTTATTTTTTTTTGGTTTTTTAAAAAAATTTTTCACTAAAACAACCCAAACCAACACAGTCCAACCCAACCTAATCCAAACCAACCCAAAACAATCAAAAAAACACATTACAACCCCCCCCCCTGGGCACCCTTTTTTCTCTTAAAAAAAAAAAATCGGGCGCAGGCGGATTTGGGGTCCTAGGGACCCTAGAAGGTGCCCCCATAAAGAATTTTTCAAAAAAAAATCAAAAATGCCAGAAAACCGTATACTGCATAATTACCAAAATAAGAAATTAAAATAAAAAGTTGGGAACTTTTAACTTATTTTTATCTGAAGACGGATTTGCTCATGCGCCTTTGATGCAAATAATCTCACTTTCATTTGTTGTTGCCATTTATATGGGTTTTTTAAGGTTTTTTGCATTTTTTGGTTTGTTTTTGGCAGATAATATTAAGGAAAACAGCATGATGGAGTTTAGTTTAATTATTTCAACTAATAAACTGATCACACACAAACTGCACTGCAGTGGCATAGAGGTTTCAACCAATCGGCGCTCAAGAATTTTCAACATGGCATGCTGAGATTGAGTGCTAATTGGTTGAAATCTCTACAGCACCGCAGTGCAGCGTTTGTGTGTGATCGGCTTTAGTGTCACTCATTTTTGTTTACATGTGCAGAAGCTGTGTGTTGACCAGTTCAAATTTATTTCTATTCAAAATTGACCCTAACATGTACTATTAATATATATATATATATAAATACAGGGCCAAAAAATCAATATAGGGTGCCCTTTCATAAAACCAAATTAGGCAACAATCTGCCCTTAACAGTGGGAACAAAAGTTTTTATGAACCTACCAAAAAGATTACAGGAGATTGAAAATAGGGCATAAGTTTAAAAATGATTTAAAAGCTTTTTTAATACATAATGTGTTAAGTCATTGACAATACTATTTTGGCTAATTGAAACTATAGGAATTATTTAATGATAATTGTTATTTGTTTCAATGAAATATTTTTTTATTTCTTTTTCTTTATTTTAATTTTAAACTTAATGTTGTGACTTCCCATAGCTAAATCCACTTTAATTCAAAAGTCTCTTATTTACATTAAGTACTTGCCAATTCATCTAAAAGAAATTCACAATCTAAAAAAAAAATTTATGCAATAAAGCTTACTATTTAGTCATGTAATGTTACAGTTTTTTTTTAATTCTAAAGATGTATGAAATATCGAGTGAAATATACTACATATTTGGTTATTCTCTGTTTTTTAGTTCTATCTTTTTATTAATATTTAAGTATATGCTTTGTCAATGAAATACTATTTCAGACAATAAAGTATTTTCTATCTATCTATCTATCTATCTTTTTTACACCTAACGCAGATTCAGAGTTTCAAAAGGTATGAGGTATGCAGTAAGATGCATGGAAAATAAACAATGGCAAACTCATGCTGCTCTTAATGCTTGTGGATTACGGAATGCTATCAACAGCAGCATGCATTAGCTATAGTTTATTTTCTCTGCATCTTACTGCAAACCACTTATCTTACAGAACTTATAGACCTAAAAAGTTCACAAATATAACAAAATAATGTCTTAAGAGTAAAGATTCTTTTTTTTCTGTCAGTTGGGTCATGTGATATCCATACTTTTTGCAATCAAATAAACATTAGAGTTGGCTGAACTCTAAATGGAAGGCACATTTTGTAAAGACTAAGATACTTATTCGGCAAAAAATCAAAAAGGTGCTCTGAGCCCTGTCATAGTTTTTGCAAAATGTATCTTTCATTCAAAGTTCAGTCAGTTCTGATGTTTGACTCCTAAAAGTATGGATATGACTTCCTGAGCTAAGGTTGGAACACAAAAATTTAGGAGTAGGTATTTTTTGTTACAAATTTAAGATTTAGGACTCAAGTATTCAATGTAAGCCAGAAAGCCTATATTTCATTAAGAAACCCCTATAAAAGTAAAGTATTCAACGGGTAGGGGAGGTTGTAAAAAATGGCAGTTTTACTTACAAAATCCGCGGCGCTTTTATGGCGTGATTTTGGCTACAAATCAATAATCAAGACTAGATTTCATCTGAATCCAGTACCTTCTTGCATCCCACAAGGGTCAGTGCTGGGGCCGATTCAGTTGGTCAACTGGAAGCATTTTCTGATGACACGGATGTGACACACATATTTGACAGTGGTCAGGTAAACCAAGCCACAATTAATATTAACAGAGATCTTGTACAAATTTCTGATTATGCCAAAAACACTTCACTCAGAAAAATATAATAAATCATGTCAGCAACTGAAAATTGTGAATAAGGCCAAAAACCCCGGCGTAATTTTCTTATTTTAAAAACAGCAGATTTAAAGCTCACATCATCAACTACATTGCAAAAAGCTTATTATGCACTCAAACCTCTCTATTCTAATAAGTCAATAATGAATTTAAAATTACGAAAACAGCCTTGTGAATCATTAGTTTGGCCCATTCTAAATTATTTTAATATAGTTGTTTTCCCATCTCTTGATAGTTTAACTGTAAACCGACTACAAAAATTTCAAAATATGTGTTGCATATATATATTTGGTCTAAAAAGTTTGACAGGGTATCATCTAAAATCAAAGATCTGGGTTGGTTGCAGATAGAAAACACATTTATATACCATTATTACCCTCTATCGAAATCTTATTCATAACATGTTAATTTAAGAGCAGTGAACGCATTTACCATGCCTTGGCATCGGTTGACCATTTTTGAGCATAGCTTTATTTACAATGCTATACATTATTATAATAATATCCCAGCTATATATATATAAAAATGATGAGGATTCTGTTGGCACCTTGAGAAGAAAATAGCATTTTTTACCACGTTTTTTTAAAATTTATATCTGCAAAATTTTAATTCTAAACTTTGGATTACATTATTTTTCATGTCCTATTTAAAATGTTAAAATAGTAGTATTAGTAGTAGTAGAGAAGGGGCGGTGCGAAGCCTGGCAAGTAGGTCTCCCTGGGCCCTTTCTGCCCTACCCCGAGCCAGCCCCTAATCCACCGCCTGCACCATTGGTCTGGCAGTCTGCTCATCTGGTTTCACTGTTCTTTTTGCAAAGTCCAGTATTTTGTCCCATTTGAGCAAGTGCAGGTCCTCCTCATCCAGGGTCGGGAAACCGAATACCTGGTATCTCGTCCTCTGGTATGCCTCGCAGTTCGCTATAACTTGTCGAGATGTCTCTTCTGCCCGCCCGCAGGCCCGGCAGGTCGAGTCATTCTCCACCGCGATCCGGGTCATGTGCTTCCTAAGTCGGTTGTGACCTGTTATGATACCTGTCAGCAGACCAACGTCCCTTCGCGATCTCCCCAGAAGCCATTTTTGTCTGGCTACATCCGGGCCCTTCACGAAGTCCTTGGTCTGTCTGCATCCTGTTCCTCCTCTCCAAGCGGTCGTCATGGCATCGTTGGCCCATTTATTGAGTCGACTTTGCAATTGCCTCTTGGTTGTTCCTAGGAGTGGTTCCGGCCCTCCATACTGGGTGCTTGCCCCGATCCTGGCGAGCTCGTCGGCCATCTCGTTATCCGGCACCCCCATATGTCCCGGTACCCACATAAGTGTCACATGTTTGCCCTCTCCCAAGGATTCTAGTGCATCCGCACATTCCTCCACCAGGGTGTTGTTGATCTTGGGCGCCCTTAGTGCCTTTAGGGCCGATTGGCTGTCGGAGCATATATAAACATGCTCCTCCCTACCGTTCTTTATTTATTCCATGGTTGCAGTCATTATTATGGCAAACACCTCTATATCTCCCGGTACCCACATAAGTGTCACTTGTTTGCCCTCTCCCAAGGATTCTAGTGCATCCGCACATTCCTCCACCAGGGTGTTGTTGATCTTGGGTGCCCTTAGTGCCTTTAGGGCCGATTGGCTGTCGGAGCATATATAAACATGCTCCTCCCTACCGTTCTTTATTTCTTCCATGGTTGCAGTCATTATTATGGCATACACCTCTACCTGAAAGACCGTGGCTTGCTCTCCGAGCCTTTCGAACCTCCTGGTCTTCCACGTAAACCCCCGATCCTGTGGTTTGCTTCTCCGACAGTTTAGATCCATCGTTGTAGCAAATCACGGCGTTCTCCTCGAACTGTTCGCGGAGGTTTTCGCTCTGCCATAGTTCCCGGTCTGGGATGACTACTTTGTCCCTCTTGTTGAATCTCCAGGGGTTCTTTGGTCTTTGTGTTTTAATCGCTGCCATAGAAATTTCTCTCTCGACGATTTGGGCAATCCTAAGATGCCCCGCAGCTTCCCCTCTTGCTCTTCATTGACCTGTATCTCGCAGCCGGAGGTGGGTCGCCATAGCTTCTTTTCTGATCCAGATCGGAAGCGGCGGCAGTCCCAGAATGGTTTCGAGTGCCTGTATAGGTGCCGTCCTCATAGCGCCGGTTATTCCTCTGCATATGGTTCCCTGTAGGCTCCTAAGCTTGAGGGTAGTAGTGACCTTCTCCACTGCTGGCCACCAGACTATGGATCCGTACTGGATCCTTGGACTTAGTACTGCCGTGTACATCCAGTGGAGTTTTCTGGGGCTCAAACCCCAGGTGCGGCCAACCAATCGATGCAGTTGCCACATCGTTGCCTGCACCTTATTGGTCAATTTCGCAACGTGTGGTGTCCAGGTGAGCCCCTTGTCTAGGGTGACCCCTAGGTACTTCAGTTCTGAAACCAAAGTCAGGTGTCTCCCTTACATCTTGGGTGCTCTGAATCCTTCCATTTTCCTCTTTCTTGTGAACAGGATCATCTCTGTCTTTCCTGGATTGACAGAGAGACCGTTTTGTTGACACCAGTCTTCTATGATTCGTACCGCCCTTTGCATTCTGTTACAGACGGTGTTTAGGTGGTGGCCTACCACCTCCACGACACCGTCGTCGACGTATGCGTGGGCGTCGAATCCCTCCTCTATTAGGCGTTGTAGGAGAGTATCCATGATCAGACACCACAGGTGTGGGGATAAGCAGCTACCCTGTGGGCTGCCTCCCGTTGCCTCTATGTTGACTCTGGACTCCCCTAGATTGGCCTGGATCTTTCTCCCTGTTAATGCAGATTTTACCCATTCGGAGATAGGAGACTCGGCTCCCCTTCTCTGCAGGGCTGTTGTTATTACCTGCACTTTCGCCTTGTCGAAAGCTCCTTCGACATCAAAGAATACTGCCAGGGCGTACTGTTTGAATTGAAGGGCTTTTTCTGCCTTATGCACTACTGCGTGTAGGGCCGTGTCGGTAGACCTTCCCTCCACGTATGCATGTTGGTTTCTGTGGAAAGGTTGGTTGGTTAGAACTCCCCCTAGTATGTGTCTGTCCACCATTCTTTCCAATGCTTTCATCAAAAAAGATGTTAGACTGAAGGTCTGAAGGATTTGGCCGCCGTGTAGTCTTTCTTTCCGGCTTTCGGAATAAAGACGACGGCTTTTTTCCATTCTGTCGGTACATATCCCATCGCATGCTGGCCCTAAAGATTCTCCTTACAAAAGGTAGGAATATCTTTTGGCCTTTTTGCAGGAGCGCCGGGAATATGCCGTCAGGCCCCGGGGACTGAACTCGTTGATTGCCCAGGAGATGGTAGCTATCGGTCCGCCAGTCTCCAGTCAGGGTCTTGCCCCTCCCGGGGTCCGGCGGTCCTCTGCGCCCCCCGTTCACCGCCCTCTCCCGGAAAGTGAACCTCGAGCAGGTGTCGTATTAACTCCTCGCATGAGGCGGTCCAGCTCCCGTCTGGTCTTTTTAACGATGTTAGAGTTTGTTTATTCTCGCTGCTTAGGATTTTGAGAAGTCTGGAGGTCTCTGGAAGGGAATTAATCTCTCCGCAGTATTTCCTCCAACTGTCTCTTTTGCAGTTTCTTACCTCTTTTTTGAACTCCTTTCTAGCTTCTCTGTATATTTCCCAAGAGTCATTCTCCCCATTCCTCATCGCCTTGTTTAGTGCCTTTTTGGTTTTGCTGCGAAGCCTGTCTAGCTTGCTGCTCCACCATGGCACTCGTTGGGTCGACTGGGTTTTTAGGGGCACGCCTCTTCGAAACTTGTTGTTATGACAGTTTTAAGCCTGTCGACTGCCTCTTCTAAGTCCTCACAGTTCATTTCTAGGATACCCTTATTCAGGTCTAGGGTCGCTAAAAAGTGTCTCCAGTCCGTATTGCGCGGGTTCCTTTTTTGTTCCTGGATTTTCTCGTCGGTGTCGTACCTGATGTCGACCTATATACCAGCGTCCAAGTTTAAGTAGTTATTGAGATATTTCAATTTCTTTAAGTACATGTTTGAGCAAAATTGGTAGTTTTTGTGATGTTCAAGAATTAATTTAAAAAAAAAACTAATGGCCAAAAAATTTCAAATTTGGGATTTTTCATCCTTTTTATGGTTAGAATAAATGTACCAAAAATTATCGAAATCGCGGAGATGGTCTGCCAAACCTCCCTTTTTTTTTGGTTGATTTCATATGATATGACCCACTTGTTAATATTTTGGATCATGTTGTGTTAGCTATGATTATCGTAATTAGTAGGTTCCTAATTAAAATAAAATACGAAATAGGGAGAATAGTTTGGTTAGTAGAGGCAAATTAATAAAAAATGTAAAAATAAAAACCAACATTTGCATTATCACTGGTGATACCAATATAGATTTTAAAAAAAATTCCTTGTTACCGTCAAACAACGGATATACTACAATATGCTATTTTTTGGGGATGTAAAAAGTTGCGGAGGTCGGTTTTTAAGCTAAACTAAGTAGTTGGAGTAACATATAGAGTGAAATATGAACCGCTGATGTCCTAAAATCTAACAAATAATTGTAGACATTGAATTGGACTTGTAGCTGTCAATACTAAGCCTTTAATTAGAAGTCAAACATCCTTACATTTACTATATGAGCATATCAAAGATAATACACCTGCATCATAATCACTTAATATCGAGTATCATCTATGCATGTGGATCCAGGCTTACAGCCTTTGTACCTATAGTGGAGAGATCAATTACTTAAGAATGGTGTATTATTTGAGGGTTGGCACCTTAAAATTACATATCTGTAGCGCCGTAGCGCAGTGGGCAGTGTATCTGCCTTCCGCACGGAAAGTCCCGGATTCGAATTCCGGCTAGGTGCATGGATATTTTGTGTTTGTCCCAAAAAAAAAATTGATATGTCAAAAATATAAGAGACATAACTAATTTATAGACAACGAGTTTTTTTTAGTAGAATGCTATTAGCGATGAGCTCGTCTGTGCTACAATTTAAAAAAAAACATTTGATTTGACATTTGATATTCAAAATGGCGGCCATACTATCGAGAAAAAAGTAATTTTTCCCGTCTGGTGTGGTATTTACACTAACGTCCTGCAATATATCAATTTATGCTAAATCGAGGACGCTTGTCTCAAAAATTGCAAAAAAAATACATGTCATTCCCAAATCAAGATGGACGCGACTAAAATTAAGAAACGTCATTATTTTTCTACACGTTAGCAATTTTGTACAAACCAAAGCAGTTTTAGAATAAGTTAAATTAGTTTTAAATTTTTGTGTAAAAAAAAACAAATTTGAATGAGGTTTGTTTCCCTTAAGGAACAAACAAAAAAAACACACTTTTTTACTTAATCTTCCGCCATTTTAACTGAAGCATTAAAATGTCTTTTTTTACCCAAAAATTTAAAACTAATTTAAGTCATCCTAAAACTGCCT
Organism: Oxystoma pomonae; assembly: GCA_963921995.1. NCBI lineage: Eukaryota > Metazoa > Arthropoda > Insecta > Coleoptera > Brentidae > Oxystoma > Oxystoma pomonae. The sequence goes on along the minus strand of OY998166.1, from coordinate 68,242,450 downwards.
TGGTTTGTGCAAAATTGTTAATTTTCCGAAAAATAATGACGTTTCTTAATTTTACTCGCGACCATCTTGATTGGGGAATGACATATGTCATTTTTTTTGCAATTTTTGAGACAAGCGTCCTCGATTTATTTGGTTGGCAACCTGAAATTGTGGTCTTTTTGTAAAGATTTGGCACCTTGGAATTACATATCTGTAGCGCCGTAGCGTAGTGGGCAGTGTATCTGCCTGCTGCACGGAAAGTCCCGGATTCGAATCCCGGCTAGGTGCATGGATATTTTATGTTTTTCCCAAAAAACTTTACACTCTCACTTTGGCCACCCTGGACATTTGATCCTAGAATGGATGGAAAAGTCTCAGTATAAAAAAATATCTGTATTATTAAAATAATTTTATTTTTTCAGGTGATATTATAGGCAAATTTCTGGCGCTTATAAGTTTAGCTCCATTTGGAATTGGTTCAGGTTTCATAGCTTTGATATTATTTAGAAGAGATTTACACACAGTTAGTATTTTTTGATAGTGCAAATAAGTTTAATAGGTATAATGTTTTAAAGTACACTTCTCTCCACATAAAACTGGTACAGCAGAAGTTAGCAGCCTGTTCAATTTTTAAAATTTTTATAGTAAGGCATTGTCTTCCTATAATTGACAAGGTCACAAACTCCTGGCAACATCATGTTTTGCATGTCATTGTCATCCAAATTTAAAAAAATGCCGCCGCATCTTTCCAAATTTGGTAAATCTCAAATCTTAGCAAAACTAGATGGTGGTCTATTCGGCAAGTAGCTGTTCATAATGGGAGAAGTAAGTCTACGATAGTAAACATAAACCACCGATTTCAAGAGGAGCGATCTATGCACCGAAAGGAAGGCACCGGTCCAACAGCAATAAAAAAACAAATTCTGTTTTATCGACCTCTAAGAACCCGATACGAAGAACGATATATTGCTGGAAACGAAGATCGGGCGGGAAGATTTTCGGTAAATGTTTGGAGCTGGATATCGGCTAGAGGAAATGGCGCTCTATTTAGAATTAATGGGCGATTTACAGCCGAAGTTTACGTTAATTTGCTGGAAAATGTAATGCTTCCAGAGGTGAGAGTCCCTTATCCAGATCATTTTGTATTCCAACAAGATAACTGTCCAGTTCATACGCCCAGAATTGCGCAGCGATGGTTCCAGGATAATAATATCGAAGTTTTGCCTGCAAAATCCCCTTAATGCAAATCCAATAGAGAACGTTTGAAGACTTATCGCCCAGGAATTCAAAATATCTAATGGAACTCATCGTAAGCCTATTTGAAAATTTAGCCAATTCAATGCCCAGAAGACTTCAACACATTATTGCAGCCAACGGTGCAATGACACGGTATTAAAAATAAGTATTTTTTTTATATGTTTTTAATTTTATTTATTTCGTTAACTTGATCGGGCCTTTTAATTGTTTTGGGCTACTAACTTTCGTCAAACCGGTGCCGTCCTTTCGAGGGACAGTTCTTGCTTCTTTAATAATCGAATAGACCAATTAATGTGTAGCTTTTGTTTAGTTAGTAAAACATTTTTGCCTTATATTTTGAAAAAGTAAAATATAAACAAGCCGTCTTCTTATAAAAAGTTTATATATGCCAAAAATATAACCTAAAATGACAAAGTCAAAAAGTCAATGTTGCACATAGGAAAATATAAAAATGGTATTTGCAGCTACCTTCTGCTGTACCAGTTTTATGTGGAGAGAAGTGTACATATTAAAACTTGGATTGTAAAAAAGATTATTTCAAGTTAAAAATTAAATTTTAATTAAAATTTGATTTTATTAAACTTAAAAAAAAATAAAAATTTTATTTGAGGAACCTGGAAGACAAGGAGTAACCTACAATGAATTTAATGACTTAAATCTTAAATCAATGGTAATGAGAATTTTGTTATTACCTTTATTGAGAATATAATTTAAAGAACATCTAGGTACGTAATTTATGTTGGTTTCAGATACTATTCCTTAGGTTCTAGGTTCCTCATGTTGGTAATTCTAATTTTGTTAGTGACCTTTTTATTCAATTTTTAGATAACTTTTTTCTTAGGAACACTGTGTTCAGAAATCATTAATTATATTTTAAAGCACACAATATGTGAAAAAAGGCCACTGCACCGAGAAGATGTTCATGTAGAGTATGGAATGCCCTCTTCCCATGCACAGTTTGTGTGGTTTTTTGCCACTTATGTTATTTATTTTGTTGTAATAAGGTGAGACTTGTTAAATTTTATCTAAACTAAATTACAGATATCAAATTTTGTTGGGTTGGGTTTTTTATTGTTGGTTCTTGACTATTGACAAATAGTGGAGTAAATTCGTAGGGATTTTCAAGAGAAAGCTGCAAAAAGCGTATATTTTTTTTATATATTTTAAAATTCCAGTCGAGGATCCCCCTTTTTCCGACCCCAGAAACCAAGATGGCGGCTGTCAAAGTTAGGAAAAAATGTGTTTTCTACGTTAATAGTGACAGGGTCCCACTTAATCCATAAATATAAATAAAAAAAGTTGATATATGTCACTTCAAAACAAAATGGCGGCCAGATTTCAAAAATCCACTTTTTCTCTGATTTTCTTTTTACTTTTCAAGTGATGATCTTTACTGATGTCTTTTATTAAAGCTACTGACCGGCTTTTTGATCTCACATTAAAAAAGTAGAGTTTTTATGCGGGTACAAAGATGGCACTTGATATGTCAAAAATATAAGAGACATAACTAATTTATAGACAACGAGTAGAACAACAGTTATTTTAAAATTTTAAAAAAACATTTGATTTGACATTTGATATTCAAAATGGCGGCCAAACTATCGAGAAAAAAGTAATTTTTCCCTTCCCTGCAATATATCAATTTATGCTAAATCGAGGACGCTTGTCTCAAAAATTGCAAAAAAATGACACATGTCATTCCCAAATCAAGATGGCCGCGACTAAAATTAAGAAACGTCATTAGTTTCCTGCATGTTAGCAATTTTGTACAAACCAAAGCAGTTTTAGAATAAGTTAAATTAGTTTTAAATTTTTGTGTAAAAAAAACAAATTCGAATGATGTGTGTTTCCCTTAAGGAACAAACAAAAAAAACACTTTTTTTACTTGATCGTCCGCCATTTTAACTGAAGCATTAAAATGTCTTTTTTTTACCCAAAAATTTAAAACTATTTTAAGTCATCCTAAAAAAACTGCCTTGGTTTGTGCAAAATTGCTAATTTGCCGAAAAATAATGACGTTTCTTAATTTTAGTCGCGAACTCGATTTATTACAAATTGATATATTGCATGGCGTTAGTGTAAATAGAGCACCAGAAGGGGAAAATTACTTTTTTCTCGTTAGTTTGGCTGCCATTTTGAATATCAAATGTCATAAAATGTTTTTTAAGATTGTAGCAGAGATGAACTCATCGCTAAATAGTATCTACTAAAAAAAGTACATTTTTTTAATGTTGTCTATAGGTTTATAAGGTCTCTTATATGTTAGACATATCAAGCGCCATATTTTTACCCGCTTATAAACTCCAAGAAAAACTAAATTTTTGAAATCTAACCGCCATTTTCTTTTTAAAATAAATATGTCAACTTTTTTTATATTTTTCGATTTAGTGGGACCTCCTCACTATTAACTAATTGATTTCAAATTTTCAAATTGATTTTTTTGAAAGCGTAGAAAACACATTTTTTCCTAACTTTGACAGCTGCCATCTTGGTTTCTGAATTTTAGCTTTTGGGTATTACTATGCTAAATATAGAAAAATATACCCTTTTTGCAGTTTCTTTTTACGAATTTACTCCACTAAAAAACCTTTGGGAAATTTTTGTATTGGCAGCTCGTAAAAAAAATCTCTTTATAAATATATACAAATACCATAAACCTAGTGGGCTTACCTTACAAAATCAAAATTTTAGTTATTCCAGTATTTTGTCCCCTTTCAAAAATTTGAAGAAAATTACAAAAAATGTAGGCCTGTTAGCTTTATGTAGCAGGCCCACCCTTAAATAAATATTGAAAAAAGCAAAATATCTCAGAATTATGCGCTATATATATATATATATATATATATATATATTGTATGAAAATGAAAAAAAAATAACATGTGTGACTTTTTTAGTTATTTAAAAAAAATAGAGTGGGCCTGCTAGCTTTATATAAACCCAACAGGCCTAGCCTTAACTAAAGTTTAAAAATATCCATTACATATCTCTAAATATTGTGCAAAAAAAAGTAATCCAAGACGCATTTTTACTTTTAAAACTCATGGTTTCTCCTGCTAGGACCACAATATTCAAAAAAAAAAAAAATAACTAAAAAAGTTTATAATTTTTTTTTCCTTTTTATGGAGCACATTATTCTGAGATATTTAACAGATATTTTTAACCATTATTTAAGCTCGCGGGGCCACACCATTTTTTTAAACAAATAATAAATAAAATAAACAATACATAAAAGGCATATAATTCTGTGATGTATTGCTAACTATATAGTAAGCTAGCGGACCCATCTTTTTCTCTAATTTTCTCAAAAACTAAAAGATCACAAACATTTTTGAAAGTGGACGAAATTAGCACATAAAAAGCACATAAATCTGGAATAAAATTTGTATTTTGTAAGGTGGATCCACTAGGTTTATGGAGGTCAAACGGAAGGTGCGTGTGTCAGATCTCAAAAAAGGAAGAAATTGAAATAATTTGTTAAATGACTTATTTTTTTCCTGGGGCAAAACCCTTTTGACCTACTATTATTTTCATATTTTTGTTATTGTTTCTGAAACAATATTGTTTTTATAAAATTAACACATTCGGAATCTAGATAAAAAAATAACTTACCTTTGTTAAAACAGGATATAAAGGATGTTTCAAAATTCGGTATCAAGATCTCGGGGGCGTATTTTTCAGGTCAAAATCAGACTCTCCTATGAACATGTGTCCGCAAACGCTTCGTTATCGATCTACAGATGTAATCCTTAAAAAGTAATAATGTTTATATCTCAAAAACTGCAAGAGCATTAAAGAAAAAACTTAAAAAATCCTGAAAGATCTTGAAAAATATGCCCTTAAAATCTTGACACCGAATTTTGAAACACCCTGTTTGCAAATATATTTTTTAGATTGCATCACATGAACAACAACACAATAATGGAAAATGTCTCTAAGTTTTTGATAGTTTTCTCTTCCCTCGCAATGGCCATAGTTGTGTGTTTCAGCAGGGTATACCTGCAGTACCACACATTGTGGCAAGTGGTGTGCGGCATGCTTGTAGGCATAATATTTGCAACTTTCTGGTTTGCATTAACCTATCTAGTCTTCACGCCGTTGTTTCCACAGATTGTTTCGTGGTAAGTAGCTATTAAAACACGTAAAATTAAAAAATTACCCCTATTTGCTCCGCCCCCAAATTGATTCTTTTTGTCTAAAGGAACTGAAATATAAACTATCTACACACCAAATTTCAACATAATCGGTTGAATGGTTCAGAAGCTACACACCCGATTATATTTGTCATCATGTCTCAAATTCCTTGACGTCTGCGTGCAGAAAGCGTGTTATCTCTGGAACAATTAGGCCTATTTTTATCGAACATAGCTAAGAACACTCCTAGAAGAATTGGCTCCAAATAGGTAAAAAACCGCGTCGAAATCGGTGCACTGGTTCCAGAGCTATTGCAGTGCCCAACGGACAAAATGTTGCAAGAAAATGTTTTGTAAATTCATACTCGTCAAGATGCCCTGATATCCTAACCACCGTTAGTTTTCCCAAGTTGGCTCGGTTTTGACGAAAAAAATAACTATTTTTTATAAATTTTAATTAAATTTTTTTCTATACTCTTGAGTACACAGCTTAAATTGGGGCCATAAATGAGAGGATCAATAGCTGCAGTTTAATTGAGATACAGCTAAATAAAAGTAAAAATGCAAAGATATTTTTAAAAAATAACTCCTAACTAAATAAGGGCTAAAATAAAAAAAAGTTTGACCATTGTATTGTGTTATAAATTCACTACAAAAAAATGCTTTAGACACTTTCTTGAAAAACTAACACTACTGGAGTTAATTTACTTTAAAGTGCCAAATACTAAAACATTTATAATTTACTCTGAATTAAATGGAAAACTGTGTTTTTTTGAAAGAAGACATACTTTTTTTTAGGAATCGAGTATCTACTAACCTATACAAGAAGCTAACCTTAAAAACTTTTTTTAACCGATTGTATTTAGTGTTCTGTATTGGAACAGTCCCGTTGCAACCCCCAGCAGTAATCTACCATCATGTGAATATCCCATCGACCTTGATACCGCTCTTCCATTGTTTTAATGTCTTGGTGAAATCGCTCTCCTTGCTCCTCACTATAATCACCAAGATTATCTGGAAATCTTCATTTTCTTAAAAATTTCAATTTTAAACCAGAATGAATATCTTTTTAACTGATAAAACTATAAAGATTTTTACCTACAAGGCCTTTTTTGCATGATGTTTTTTACTGATAATTCTATAAAAACATATTTATTTATGTATACAGAGGGATTTTTTTTGTTTGTTTAAAACCCACATTTATATGGGTGAATATCAAAAAATTACCTCTCTAGTTGTCCCTACCATTTTACTTTGCAAATACGAGGGATTTGTGATTTTTTTTTTTTGATGTGCTTAGGAAGAGAGGTGTATTTGATTTTGTAAAAATGGAAAATCTACCTTCATTTTTATGTTTACAATATTCACTTTCTTCCGGGTAAGTTTTTTTCCCATAAAATGTTCCCATAGATTAGAAGTTTGATTTAGTTTAGATTCATATTGATCCCATCTGCACCCTGCAAAAACAGTAGAATATAATGTTAAAAAATATGCGCACTGGAATAACTTAAAAATTGTCCCCCACTTTTATTCTCATTCTCCTGGCACTGTTAAGCACTATAAAACTACCTGATTTTGCATCCAACCCATAACTTCTTCGTTCTTAAAAACTCAAAATAATATTAAATTTCTCTTGTTTCGATTTGCCTTTTGTAACAAATTAAAGTTTGTCCAAAATAAAATAAAGAAGTGAAAAATCATAAAATAGTATATTTATTATTTTCATTCTCCTGGATCATTTTTTACCAAAACGAAGTTTTAGTTAAAACACGCTTGTATGTCTTAAATAAGGTAATGTGTTATTTTTTCTAGTAGTGTAAACCAGTTATCCTAATTTTGCGATTTACCTACCAAAAAAAATATTTATGATGTATTTTAGCACCTGGCATATCATTCTCCTGGCATTTTCATTCTCCTGGCTACTTTTTTCCCAGGAGAATGAAATAAATGATCTGTTATTCTGTAATTATTATTTTCTTTATTTATTATTTATTATTCTGTTATTATTATTGTTACTTTCTCATTCTCTGGCACGAAAATATAAACGTCACTTGACATCAAGATTTTTAAGAAAACTAGATCGCCACTATATTTTTTAAAAACCCAACTAAATTACCAACACATTTAATTACTTCTTTTATTTCTTAGCCATTTTTTGATATTCACCCATATGCTAATATTTTCTTTCACAAAAATACTCCTATGCCTTCTTTATAAAGTTATTAAATTTTTCTAATTTAGTACAAAGCGTTTCAAAGTTACACCAAAATTTCTTCAGAAAAACATGGTTCAAATTTTAAAAAGTTTTTAATTTTTTTTTTAGTTAAAACTGAGCCAACTTAAATACATGAAAGGTAGTTACAAAATCAGTGGTAAATAAATGAAAGGTAGTTACAGAATCAGTGGTTCATACCCAACAAAAATCCATATTGTTTTTTTGCAACATAACTTTTTTATTATTTTGTTGAGCTGTGTTATACATGCACAGAGGCACACATACATGTATATGGGTTAAACCATATAACTAACTATAATGTCCCAGGGATCGCAAAATATGTAGCAGTAATAACTTTGAAAAACAAAGAAAATAACGTAAAAATCAGGGTTGGCCCTGGGCAAGGCCAAAGTCTTCTCGCACCACGGACGTGTATTCTTAGACCAATCCGGTCTTCCTCTCGTGCGATGGACCCACGGTCAAAAAGCAGTTTAGGAAACAATAAATTTCAAGAAAATAACCTCTTTATTGCGCAAACGTCACTAGATTCGACGCTGCTACCCGGCTTCGGAAAATGCGATCGGGAACGTATGATTTTCATGAGATCCCAAGGCCCGTATTCGACGCATATTTTAATAACTTTTTCATATTTTTTTACTTACTTCATAAAATGTTAATTTTTTGACAAAAATTGGAAAAAAATAATATTTTATTCATAAAGTAGTGTTCACTCTTTTATGGTCTTCAAATTTTTAAGTCGGCCGAGTTTTTGGGGTTCTGGCCTGTGGTCTTGACTATTTTTTATATTTCTACTCCTTGACTCTTTTACTTTAGCTTCATAGATGTTTTTTGTTAAAGATACCTAATACTTTTTTAGTGAAACTTAAGTACCTTATATTTATTTTGTTCTTTTATTAAATATTAAAATATATATGTTAAAGTAACACAAGAAAATAAATAAAAAAGTATTACCTGTACACACATAGGTCCTTAAATGAATTATGAATTTATTTACAGGTTTTCATTTTAAATATCTGACTATAATCCGTCAAAACCCAAAACTTTTCGGCATATGTATAAAATTAAATCCAAAAATTTGTTGTAATTGTCTACCCAAAGAAATCTGACTTCCAGGTGTATCCAGACTAAGGTTGTATCCATACTGCTCTAGGGCGTATGCAAACTTTTTCAGGATGTACCCAGTATTTTCCAGGGTATATTTGGACTTTTCCAGGGTGTATCCAGATATTTCCAGCGTGTACTAAGACTTTCCTGGTTGTATTCAGGCTTTTCTGGGGTTTAATATCAAAAGTCACATGAATCATTAGAACCCATTTAGTACTACAGAGTTACATCACTTTTACCAAAAAAAAACTACTCCTCGGGAAAATTTCAGAATATAATATTTGCAGTATAATTTTCCTAGTTTAAATTAAAAAAAAAATATGTTAAACCATGAAGCACTAAATCAGCTCTAATTATGTAGGTATCTTTTGTTTTCTGAATTCTAGCAGCGCATGGGCTAACTTTTAAAAAACGCAAGCTCTAATTTTTTTTTGCGGAACAAAATTAGCTCTAATTAGTTACATAGGTTCTAATAAAAAAATCGCAAGTTGCACTGCTAGCTTCCAAAACGCCCGACGGATGATTCAATTGGTTGATATTGGCACAAGGGATGCGTATCACGTAGGCATGTGGATCCAGGCTGACGCTATTTTACACTGTTGACATTTTAACGTCATATATGGTTAAGCCTGCATCCTCAAGCATACGTGATACGCATCCGTTGTGTACCACATGATCACTAGTTGAAACGTCCTTCATTTAATTCCCTTCAAAGTTCAATCGTCAGAATTGATCACGTGGTACAAGACGGGCTGCCGTGAAACGCTGCAAAACGTACGGACGGTTAACATAAGAATTTTGACCACCCATGCGTGTTTTTCTGGTCGAGCTTTCTTACATGAATAATTAATAGATACCTGCTTTAAAACGCATTTAAATAAAGCTATAAATTTGGATAATTTTTATCCTTTATTTCTAAGAATTTTGGAATAGAAAACCACGGAATCCTAATTTTATTTTGAAAATTAAAAACAAAAACTAATAAATATCCCAAACTTCAAATAACCAGACCGTCACCCGTCAACGTAAAACCTATACGAAAAGGGCTATTTTTAACTGTCAAATAATGTTAAAGTTATCATTGACGGCGGAGTTATCGGGCTGTAAATTGGCTCAGCCTCTGCATTTTTTTCATGCCAACTTGATTGGGAGAGTTATTATCGGTACGGCCTTTTTTCGGAAAATGCAAGAACCGGGCATCTATAGTATCTTATAGTTATATTTGGTTAAGTACGGGGTTCAAAGTGGTCAGGGAAAACCTGGAAAAGTCAGGGAATTTGTATGCTGTCAGGGAAAAGTCAGCAAAAACCCAAAAATGACCTAATACAATCAAAATATTTAGTATGTTTGAACTCTTGCTTGTATGTCAACACTTCGTGATGAACCGGGCCTGCGCAGATAATTCTTACCGAAATTCTTTCGCAACCGTGCGGCAGAGTGCAAAAAAAGAAACAGAGTCACTATGTTGGTCTGAGCTATATTCGTATTTTTGTCCGCGCCAATGAGGATGTAAAAAACGTGCCAGTGTATTTGTTGTTTAATTCCGCCCTTATTGCATCGGCTCTTAACACCATTTTCACCGACTTATTTTTATGTGTCCATTAACTAAAATGTCCATTAACAAACGAGAGAGAAAGAGATGGGTACATTTTGCGTCTTTTCCGCTCTTGCTGTTAAAGAGAGTTTTAGTAAAGGACAGATAAAAAATATTTGGTGCAAACGGGGGTTAGAGACTCTTTTTGTAATTGTGTGATTTTTTTAGTCTGCTACTGGAAGAATTTAAAAAAGGCAAATAGAAAAACTCCACCTGATTGGGTAAAGTCGCTCAAGTCAGTAAAAAAGCATCGAATTAAGTTTTTGTTTGTCCTGTGTGATAAGTCATTGAAAGCATCCAAAAAGAGAGTGTGATAACAAACAAAAATAATGAAATACCCTCTACGCCAGAAATCGTTTCTGTAAAAATAATGAAGCTAGTATGTCAAAAAATTCTAATAATATTTGTGATATTCAGAAAAATGTATTTATGACAGATTTTATTCTTTTAGTATGCGTCAGAAAAAAAAACTGGCTTATGTTTTATGTTTGGTTTGTCTTGTATTAATTAGCAAGCTTTGGCGAATGCGTAAGAAAAAAGTAAATTTGCTTGAGTTTTATAGTTTGCTGGAGACGTTACTTGCCTATATCTGCATTTTCAAAGAATTATTAAGGTATTACAACCATGTTAAAGGTTTGGCGAATGCGTTGGAACAAAGTAAATTTGCTTGTATTTTATAGTTTGGTGAAGGCGGTGATAATAGTTTTTTCAAATAATAACTTAAATAATAAGGGAAAAAAATTAATGTACAGAGACTATGTATATGACATGTAACATGGACAAAAATGTCAGGAATTTTTTTAAAAAATAGTCAGGAAAAACCTGGAAAAGTCAGGCAATTTCCACCTTGAAAATCACTTTGAATCCTGTTAAATTTAAACAATATGAACAAGTGAAGGTATTAGGCACGATCTTAGGGTTTTGGTCCTTTTCATATGTAGTAAATAGTAAATACAGATATAGCCGGCCTCCGTAGCGCAGTGTAGCGTATAGGCCTACCGCACGGAAGGTCTCGGGTTCGAATCTAGGTGGCTAGGTGCATGGATATTTTGTGTTTGTCTTTAATTTTGCAAAATCTTGGCTCATACTGGGCATTGATCCATAATGGATGGAAAGTCCCAGTATAAAAAAAAAATCGTTGAATCCACTGGTGCCAACAAAAGAGTTCGCAAAAGTTTATGTTGTAGATTTACAAAATTCTTGATGGATTCCACCGATTCACCGATTGATGCCATTAATGCACTCCGACTATTTAGTTTGCGGTTGGTGGGAATGGTTTGCTGGATTATTTAACCTCACAAAATATCAACTGTTTTTTGTTTCTTGGTTTTTATTCATATTTTTTATTTTTAATGTAAACCAAAGATGGGAGTAAATTTATAAGGAGCTATGTAGCTGCACAAACGGTCATAAAGATTTCCCAAGAATCCAGTTCCTCTGATGATGATGAGGAGCTGGAGTTAATTTTAAGTGTAGTCAAATCGAAACTAGGAAAAGAAACCGGAAAAAAACCCCAAGGAAAAATTATTATGACTAGCCCAAACCAATCCAAAATGATATTTTTTGATTTGGATGTATTTTTTAATATGTAACAATCAATTTTCCGGGCGGGTTTTTTCTGTAGCCAAATATGAGTTTAAGTCGCGCTTTAGAATGTCTTGAGTACGAGTTGTTTAAAAATGTAATTTATATCGGGCGTTTTTGTATTCGGCGTTTGATGGCCTATCTGACATTCACCGCTGATGACGTCATTATTCATCTGTCCATCAGTCGATGCCACCGAACTCAAAAAAGCATTGATTTTAAAAACGTGCCCGTACGAGAAGCAGCACATGTACACTTGATTTTAAAAAAAACGCATACATGCAGTCACAAAATTGACCTTTCTAAAAGTGTATAATATATAGCTAAAATGTTGTTAAAAGAAGGTCTCTAAAACTGAAAATATTTTTTTACTTAAATTAAAGGCAATCTTATTTTTATATTAAATTTTGTATAATACTAAAAAATCAGCAAAAATAATGTTTTAGTAAAGTCTTTATTGAACAATATCAAATTATCACCCGAGGCTGTTCTATAAAGAGGGTGGTAACGCATTTTGGAGTTGATAAAATAACAATAATACGATGAAAACAGCGCTGGATTGAAAGCAATTCGACGAATAGGAAACTTGGATTAGGACAAAAACGATGGTAAACTTAATTCTAATTATTTTAACTTAAAAAAGAACTAAAATAAATAATTTAGTATTTAATAGGATCACCATTTTTCTCTATTACAAGCTGCAAACGTCTGGGCATTGAAAAGGTTAAATTTTGAAAATACTGATGGTCTTCTGAGAGCTGATCCTATGCGCGATAAATGGCATCGCTTAACTCTTCAGCATTTCGTGGTCTCCAATTCCTTGGGTATATTATTTTAACAATTCGACCCCATATATCTTCCATTGGGTTAAGGTCAGGGCTGTTGGCTGGCCAAGGAAGTGTTTCTATATTATTATTCTGAAACCATTGGCGAACAACATTAGCCGTGTGTACTGGACAGTTGTCCTGCTGATAAACGAAGTAATTATTTTCATGTAAAGCCTGTACAGATGGCAGCATAACGTTTTCAAGGATTTCAATATATCGTTCACTATTGAATCTTCCTTCGATTCTCTAAAAAAAAAACCCAAACGTCTAGCACTAAACCAGCCCCACATGTTTACAGAAAAATGTCCAGCTTTTTTAATTTGGTTTGTATATTCGGGTTCAAATCTAGAATTTGGTGGACGATAAACTAAAATTCTCCTGCTGCTTGAAGATAATTGAAAAATTTTTTCGTCAGTGAAAACCAGCCTCTCCCAGAAGTTATTATCACGAAGAACGTTGTTCAGTGCAAAAATCACTCTGTACTGTTTTTGTTCTTCTGTTAGAAAAGGCTTCTTTGCATCAACTCGACAAGAGACTTCTGATTTCGTTACTGTTGCTAAAGAACCCGGAATTACCAACCTACGTTGAAAAAGGATTTTGTCTGAGATGGTCAATAAGTCTCTCATCTTGCACTTCAGAACTTACTTTTGGTCGTCCTGATCCATCTTTCCTATTCGTAAAATTATTTTCAATCCAGCGTTTTTTCCATCGCATTATCGTCATTTTATCAACTCCAAAATGGATGGCCGCTCTTCTTATAGATCAACCGTCTTCTATAACTCGAGTGATAATTTGAACTTTTGTAAATGTTGGTATGTGTGGCATTTTTAAGGATGTCACATTGAATTTTAAGCTGTCAGGCATACTATGCTGGTGGTGCTTATAATAGTATACACTAATAGAAAGCTAAATTTTGTGGCATAGGAAAAAATGCATGTATGAGTTTTTTTTTGAAATCTTGTGTACCAAAGTTTTGCTCTCCTGACAAATTTTTCAATTTATTTCAGGAAAATTTCCGAGCTGCTTATGCTACGGGACACTACATTAATTCCGAACGTCTTATGGTTCGAGTACACCAATACGAGGCAAGAAGTGCGAGCGCGAAGTCGAAAACTAGTCAGCATGAAGAGCCAATGACAGTGGCTAAACTATTATTATTTTAATAATTTTCGTTTGCCTTACTTCGTTCGTTGTTTCCAAATGTTACTGCCGTGGAGGCAGAAGTTATAATAAATATATTTCGGAGATAATTCTAGGAAAAATACCTGGCAAAATATGGGGATTTAAAAAGAAACAAAACAGACAAGGTAAGTTTTTATCACCGGCGTATGCGGGGAGGAAGGCTTAGGGGCTCAAAGCTCCCCCTCCACTCAGCTATAAAATATCTGCTCTCAAAGGTCGAATTTTCTTCAAAAATCAAGAATAAATTGCTTATCTAAGACTTTCGTTACTCAAGCCTCCAACCCCAGGAATAGTTTCTGCGTACGCCGCTGTTTTTATAGACGGTTTTAGCGCAGTAAATAAAAATGTATATGATAGGCAACAAGTTACCAAAAAAAATATATTTGGTATATTTATTTCCAAAACAACAAAGTGCTGCTGCGAACGTTACCTCTTTTTATGAGTCATTGTACAGTGACCTTATTCTTTTACAGGTTTCTTCTTTATAACCTGCTGAAACGTACAGGATTCTGTATTTACGGTATTCTACACTTTTCAATTTTGATGTTTTTGTTTCTCAGCTGATTCGACAGGTGGCGCACACAGGTACTACGTCTCCGCGGATTACAAACTTTTTGTTTTAAATTCGAGAGGTGTGCATGGTGCCTGTGTAGCTTCAACTGCCAGGTACAATCTTATGACTCCCTGATGATTCCTAATAAGGATGAAACAGGTCTGTAGGTGTTTGGATTCTCCATTAGACATTGGAGGCATGGTCGTAGTGAAGTGAGAAACAAAAACGCTTTGTCCGATATGCCACGAGTGTTACTTTAATTTATTTCCCGAAAATGCTCAAGATATAAAATTATTAAAATTTAAATGAATTGTACAAGATCTAGGGAAATAAATGTTACCCCACCGGAAGGCACATTTGCGACTGGTGCTTGGTAAGGTGTAGGATGATACAAAACTGTCTATTAAATTACTTACATGGTTAAGAAAAAAATATTGTGAAACTAGTAGTTTTATTACTTGTAATAGTAGACTTAAATACCTGCAAACTTACGGTAAACTGCCATTTTTAATTTCCTACGTCTGAGTCAAAATCACTTGATTTATTGGACAAGGGCATTCGCTGTTAAAAATCTCTAAAATATGTTCAAGAAAAAAGTGCTTTACTAGATAAACTGGCACAAAATTTTGAACCAAAAGGACTTAAAACTACTTTATGTAATGTTAAGGGATATATTCTTTCGATCTGAATAAACTCTTTTACAGCAGTTTTGAGCATTAGGGTGAGAGGCAAGAGTTTTACTTGTAACAGTACTCGTTATAACAATTTTCAGTTTCTTTAGTTCGAAAGAATACATGTAAAATAACTGTTTAACACGTTGACTTCGTAGCTATTTTTAATAGTTAAATTTCGGTGCAACAGTTTTATGTACCAAAATGAACTTGTTATTTAAAAACGAGTTAACATTTAGAAAAAATTTAGCTTTACGAGTGCCATTTGATTTGTTGTCAAAAAAATCTAAAGAGCGATACCAACGTAATTTTACGGGTTGGAGACAAGTTTCGTACATAGTTTTTAATGTTGTCTTATATTGTTGGAAAAAAAATTAGTACGATGCACGACCGAAATAGTAATTTACGTTACAAGGCCGGTAAATGGTCTATTAAAGTACAAGTCTAGATGTTTACGGTAGTAATTTAAGTTACAAGGCCGGGAACTGATCTTTTAAAGTACAACTCTAGATGTTTACGGACAAAGCGACGAAGGAACCGAATCAAGAATTTCTAGACGAGTACTTGACATGTTAGAGCCGTGTATTGTACAATGTTTTATTTCATACTGTTTTATATTTTATTTAATTTAAAAAAAATATTGATAAGATAGCGAGAATAAATATACCGGAAAAAGTCATGTCGTTTATAATTGTTTCAACTATTACTTCAAAATTTCCAACACATTATTTTAAAAATTTTGAAGTTGTCATTTTAACAATGTAAACAATGTGACGATTTAGTGAGCAAAATTAATTAATATTAAATTTATTAGCGGGAATTCCACTGGATATTGGAAATGTGGTTGAAAAGTTTCTTCTTTAATGGAATGGTAACCAAAGATAAATCCGAAGATGTACCTGATGCTGTCCCTGTAAATATTTTAAATAATTCAAACAGCAGTGTTACCGTTATAAGAAACTTTGTTGTAACTGCATTAATAAAAAAATTTTCACTGACTTTTACACCTTTAATAAAATTCTTTTTACTTTTAGATATTTCTCAATGCCGTAGTTTTAAATTGTCAGTAACTGTTAAATTTGCCGTACAAATCATGGTTCTGAAGGCATCTTATATGTATTGCTTGAGTCTTTCACAGCTGTTGCTACAAGGGTCGATTTCTCAAAAACTCGCCTCATTTTCAAATTTAAAAACTTTCATATTTTTATCTGTTAGCACACCCCATGAATCAGGTTTTGTATTTTAATTGTACCTTTTCCTTCTTCTGACAGGTGTTGGTTGTTTCCAAGTGTCACTCTTGACTGGAAATTACTATCCAATGTTTGGTAGAAGTCCAGCAAGTACGTCATATGAGCAGAGGCACCACTTCCAACACCATCTGAAGTAAAAAGACACTTACCTCTTTATTGTTTTAGTATCCTTTGGCCGACCATCGCAACAAAGGCCCTCTCAGCTTCTCATTTTCTTGCTTTTTCTTACTGGCAGACATAGCCAAGGCTTGCTCAGTTTCTTCATAATTTTGGAAGTTACTTTCTTTTCATCCAGAAGTCGAGCCTTTAAATTATCGATTGTTTGTTTAGTGGGATCTAATTAATCCTAGAGCATAGAGCTTGCTCTAGGATTTGTGTCCTTAGATCTCATGACATATTTGGTCATAATGACCATATTACTTATGCCGTCACATGTATCTTTTGTTTGTTTTGCAACATTCTGTATTTTTAAGACATGCTGTGCTATACTATCGTTAGCAGCCATCTTATATTGGTGAAAATGCTCGTGCAATATCATTTTATTGGCCGCAGACTTCTGCTCAAAAGTGGACTCAAGCGTAAATATCATGCCTTTTATTCAATGTTATTCAAGCTTTCTGTCAATGTTATTTGATCAAAATTCATAGCTGAGGTTAGTACAAACATAGTTTGTACACTTCTCTCCACATAAAACTGGTACAGCAGAAGGGAGCTGCAAATACGATTTTTTATATTTCCTTATGTCCAACACTGACTTTTTGACTTTGTCATGTTAGGTTATATTTTTGGCATATATAAACTTTTTATAAGGAGACGGTTTGTTTATTTTTTACTAATTCAAAATATAAGGCCTCTAACAATAAAAACCACATTTCAAAAAAGCAAAAAATGTTTATTACCTAAACAAAAGCTACACAGTAATTGATCTATTCGACTAGCTGATTATGAAAGAAGCAAGTCTACGATAGCAACCATAATAAATCGATTTCAAGAAGAAGGAACTGTCCCTCGAAAGGAAGGCACCGGTTTGACGAAAGTTACTAGCCCAAAACAATTAAAAGGCCAGATCAATTTAACGAAATAAATAAAATTAAAAACATATAAAACAAAACACTTATTTCTAATAGCGCGTCATTACACCGTTTCCGGTGGCTGCAATGATGTTTTGAAGACTTCTGGGCATTGAATTGGCTAAATTTTCAAATAAGTTTGGATTTTCAGCAATAACTTTCCTATATGCTCTTACGATGAGTTCCATTAGATGTTCTTAGATTTCTTTGCGATAAACAAACGTTCTCTATTGGAGGTTTTTTCAGGCCAAGGCAAAACTTCGATATTATTACCCTCATGCCCAATTCTGAACGTATGAACTGAACAGTTATCTTGTTGAAATACAAAATGATCTGGATAAGGAACGCTCACCTCGGGAAGCATTACATTTTCCAGCATATTAACGTAAACTTCGGTTGTAAATTGCCCATTAATTCTAAATAGAGCGCCATGTCCTCTAGTTGATATCCAGCTTCAAACATTTACCGAAAATCTTCCCGCCCGGTCTTCGTTTCCAGTAATATATCGTTCTTCGTATGGAGTTCTTGGCGGTCGATAAACTAGAATTTGTTTTTTATCGCTGTTGGGCGATCTTCTCATTTGTGAAAACCCCCTGCTGCCAGAATTCTTCATTCCTCAGAGAATAATTCAACGCAAAATTAATCGAGACTGCTTTTTTTCCTCACTTAGTTTAATTTTTTTTGCTGTAAGGCGACACCTTAACCTCGAACGTTTAATCTTCCTGCCTAATGTTGTTATGGATCCTGGAAAATTTGATTCAACTTCTACTTCTTTCGCTTTGGCAAACGGATGATTTTCCAGAAAATTGATTGCTTTTTGATCTTCCTCTGGGCTAGTAACTTTCGGCAAACGGGTCTCTTCCTTTCGGTGGATAGTTCCCTCCTCTTGAAATCGGTTTTTTATGTTGACTATCGTAGACTTGCTTCTCCCATAATGAACAGCTTCTTGCCGAATAGACCAACCACCGTCTAGTTTTGCTAAGATTTGAGCTTTATCAAATTTGGAAAGATGCAGCAGCATTTTTTTAAATTTGGATGATACTGACATGCAAAACATGATGTTGTCAGGAGTCTGTGACATTGTCACTCATAAGAAGACAATGCCGTACTATCAAAATTTTAAAAATTAAACAGGCTGCTAAATTTTGCTGTTCCAGTTTTATGTGGAGAGAAGTGTACATCTTTCTTGCACCATGTTGCAAGCCCATCAGTTTGGGTGTCGTTAGGCCTAGGAATTGTCCTATCTATAACTCCATAAATACCTTTCGCCTTTAGGGCACATTTCATCTCAAATTTCCATTGCCTAAAGTTGGTACCATCGAACTTATTAACGCTGGAAACATCCACTTTTTCAGCCATTGTGTTATTTAAGCCCAAACTCTCAATAAGCGACACACATTTTTACATTCAATGCACGATTTTCGGCGGTTTTTGCTTAGTAGGAACACACCCAAGGAAAAACTTTATAACAAAACGTAAAAAACGATTGACATATTTTCAACTGTCAAAAAACTCGTTGAAAAAGTTACCAACTGATTAGAACAAAATTACCTAACCCACAGTGGAGCCAATTAAATCAGTACACTATCGGCATCATAAAAGTGGTACACAATACTTTTTGTTGTAATACCTTAGTCTATTTTTACAAACAAAGTCACCCATTATTGTATTTTTCTTAAACTGTCAAAGTATGTCATTCTGTATTTCAGTCTGACAAATAAACAAAAAATGCTTCCACAAATTTCTTTATTTGATAAAGCGTAACTCCTGGCAAAACTACAACTAGGATGTTCAATTAGGGACGTGGCTAGACATTATGGACGCAGTAAAACCACGATTATAAAAATTAAAAAACAAAACGATGGGAAGAAGATCAGACAATAGAGAGAAAACAAGGGACTGGTTTCTTGAAAGTTTCAACTGATGAACAAGATTATGACCTTATTGCTTTTATGGAAGAAAACCCTTTTGCATCTGTTACCCAGTCAAAGAGATTAACCCAATTTCCAGGATGTGTAAGAGTGGCACAAAGTCGCGTAAGGAAAGGCTCTAATTTAAGATGTCGTGTAGCTGCTAAAAAAATTAAACTTACGAATGAAAAGAAAACAGGCCAGGTTACTTTTTGCCCTTAATTACTCTCTAAAGGAACCAGAGTTTTGGCGAAAGGTGATAGTTTTCGATGAAAAAATTTTCCAGTCCTGTAGTGACAGAAAACAAATTCGGGTGTATCGTCCACCAAGAATGCGCTATGAGGGAAGATATATTGCTGGTAACAACGATCGCGCTGGAAGATTTTCGGTAAATATTTGGGATGGGATTTCTGCTAGAGGTCATGATGCTCTATTTCGAATCAAGGCTCACAGCACAGCTTTACGTGGACATTTTAGAGAACAGCATGCTTCCAGCTGTCACAGAAATTTATCAAGACCAGTTTTTGCCAAACTTGGTTTCGGAAGCAAAATATTGAAGTTCTTCCTTGGCCTGCGACAACCCCAGACGCCAATCCTATGAAAAAATATCTGGGGTTTAATTTCAAAAAAGCTGGAAAGTTTTAATATTGTGCCGGGAAATCAACACCACTTGGTCCAGTTACTAGTCAGTGCTTATGAAGAAGTGATTGGTGAAAATGAAAACCTTTTTAAAATTTTGGCTGATTCTCTCCCAAGGTTATTAAACGGTATAATTGAGGTGAATGGCGCAATGTTTTGTAATTTTTGTTACAGTTGTTTTATGCGTTAGCGTATTATTGTAATATAAAAATTATTTTTGAAAGCAATCTTTGATGTCAATATTTTCACATTTTAGTACCAGTCTGTCACAAAATATAATCCGGTAGTTAACCATACAATTTAAAAAATACCTATGTTTATCACGTACCACTTTTATGATGCCGATAGTGTACAGCAGAACAGACAAATAGTCAAACTTAAATATTTTAACTTATTTTAATAAAACATTACAAAATATCTTAATATTAACAGAAACCAATAACGTAATAGAGTATATTACAATACAGTATGAAATAAATAGCTATAACATGCGACAATTTTCGTCTCCGCTGTACGGTAAAGACAGTCAACGTGTTAGGTGTTTTTTTTTAATGTAATTATGCTTGTGCAATATGAATGCTTGTCGAACTTAACTTGTACATACAACTTTTTTTTAATGTTGAATGGGGAATGTAAGTGTTAAATATTTTGATATTAGAAATGTTAGGTATTTTTCCGTTTATAGGGGCAGTTCACCGAAATGACAAGTTGAGCTGAGGGCGGGTTTACGCAGCAACTTCTTAAATTTAGTGCTTAATTTTTCATCTCTGTCTTTTTCTGCCATACTATGTTGGAAAGATAGATATAAAATCCAAGTACTAAATTTACGAATTGTGCATTACGTTCGTGGGTAATCCTTTCTTTAATCGATGGCAAAAAAACTACTGAATGGAAGGTCCCTATTCAGTAGTTTTTTTGCCTTTGCGCTATGAATACCGGTTTTGCCCAAGGAGACCTTAAGGTTGACTTGTTCCTTAAAACAAGGATCATGAATACGGCTCCAAGCACGTTTGTACCATGTGCAGTGTACATTAATTCATGTCAATTTTCGAATTTGTCAGTTGACTGAGTTGAAGAAGAAATGTCAGGATTTTGACATTTAAAACATTACAAATATTGCAAAAGTCATTGTCATCTTTTGACAAAAAGTCTATAGAGAATGAAATCTGCACTGCACGTAGTAAAAAAAAAGAATATCAACATGATTTGTAAAATATGTTTTGCCATCGATTAGGCCCAACTTGTCATTTAGATGAACTGCTCCTTTAAACCGTCACTTGATGTTATATGATAATTAATGCAGAGGCTTATAAACTAAAGCAAACATTAAATTCAACGTAAGTCTTTTGGGTGACAGCTGTACCATCCGCGATTCATAATGCAATGTCAAAACCCCGGCGAAGATTCTGACGTAACGGAAAATGGGTCACGTCACAATTGTCGGTATTTTCATTCTCGAAAACGCGTGTCGCCTATTCGTTTAGCACTTCCATCATATTTTGATATACAGGATGTCCCAAAAGCTCGAGTCCACCCTAATATCTCCAAAACCAAAAGAGGCAGAGAAGTAAAATTTCACATAATTAGATGGTTTACAAAAAAGTATCTTTTTGGATGCTAATCATCGCACCCGTCATTAAGAGGGCGGAGATAGGGCGGTGACGATACTTTTTTAAAATGAGATATCCTGTATATTTTGGAAAAACACTTAATATGTTACTTTTTTCTCTAACGGTTTTTAAGTAAAATGGGAAAATCATCTGCATAAGGCCAATGAGTTAAATAAGAAAACAGATAAAAAACGAAAGATGAAAAGATTTTGGGTGGAAATAACGAAAATTCAAACTTGGATGAGCATCCCACAAGGAACACACAAAGGACCAAAGCGAAAAGAGAAATGATTAAACGAGTTTTAGCCCTGAGTAACCAGTGTGGGATCATCAGTGGTTTCACTGGTCACCCTCCACCATACATCATTAAACACCATCATACACTTTGATTTCCAACTTTGAATCACTCACAAATAGGCATCGTTCCGCACTGGTATTTATCCAAGTTACCTGATACGGATTCGTCCTGGCGTGTTGATATGCCTTAGGGGCATAATTCTACTGGAAATATTAATACGCCAGGACGAATCCGTATCAGCTAACTTGGATAAGTACCAGTGCGGAACGATGCCTGTTTGTGAGTGATTCAAAGTTGGAAATCAAAGTGTATGATGGTGTTTAATGATGTATGGTGGAGGGTGACCAGTGAAACCACTGATGAGCCCACGCTGGTTACCCAGGGCGAAAAATCGTTTAATAATTTCTCTTTTCGCTTTGGTCCGTTGTGTGTTCCTTGTGGGATGCTCCTCCAAGTTTGAATTTTCGTTATTTGAACCCAAGATCTTTTGATCTGTTGTTTCTTTTCGGTTGAAGTAACTGATTTGGAGGTTTTTTAACTTTTTTTTTTGTTTTAAGAAAACAGATATTCGGTGATTCTTTGTCTAAATCATTGCTCTTATTTAGATGTTTCTGTCATTTTATTTAAAAACCGTTAGACAAAAAGGTAACATACGTATTTTTGGGAACAGAATGAAAAGCTTTATTCAAATTTTATAAAATATACAGGGTGTCTCATTTAAAAAAAGTATCGTCGCCGCCCTAGCTTCGCCTCCTTAATGACGAGTGTGATCATTAGCATACAAAAAGATACTCTTTTGCACACCATCTTATTATGTGAAATTTTGCCTCTTTTAGTTTTGGAGATATTAGGGAGGACTCGAACTTTTGTGACACCCTGTATGTGCTTCAGTTTTGGGGCGCCTTTATAGTGGCGATTGATTATCTGTATATCAAGTGTGTGGTTTAATACACACTTTATGCTAGAGTACTGAAAATAACGTTTCGTACGTAAGAGAACACCTGACTTTAAATCTACACCAGTTCATTTGGTCAGCTCAGTTTATTTTCGTAATGATATTTTCGGTATTCTATAATAATAGTAGTAAAGCAATCAATTAATAAATAATAAGATTATTATAAGAGTAAGAGCAAAAATGACTTATTCGATGTATAAATGATTTTCTTTGTTTTTGTTATTTATTTCTAAATGATTTTATAAAATAAATTCAGACATGAATTAATTTGTTTTATTTAGTACAGTAAAATTGTCATAAATACCCCCCTTACCTCGAATAAAATCCGGGGAGGCTAAAATTTTTATATGTGGTTTGGGGGGGGGGGGTCTAAAATTAAGATCCCCAAGTTTGTGTTTTTGAAAAAACTTTCTAACCGACTTTTGGCATAAAATTTTCAACATTTTTGTCCAAGTGCTCAACTCTGTGGTTAGTTTCCAAAAAGACAGAGGGCACCAAAGTTACAAAAAAAATCAGTTTTAATAAGAAAGTCGTAGATCTCGGAAAAATCCTATGAAAATATGCATACTTTTTATAATTAATTAAACAGTCTCTGAGCTACAGCGACTGAAAGTCAGTAAAATTCTTTGAGACCGCTTTCTGGGCATGCATGAAGCCGCGTGTTGTGGATTATATATTATTATTTATAGTAAGAGTAGTACAAATGAGGTATCAAATTAAAGCTTGTGACGCATGCTACACAAATTTGAGTCTTCATACTTTGTGTTCGTTTTTATTTGAATTGTTTTAACCTTTTGATTGATTCATTTTGGAATATTTCGAACACATTCGAGGTGTTTTGAACCTAGGTATTCTAATAATCACAATTATTTAAAAAAAAAAATAGTTTTTTTTTGAAAAATAGTTTTTTTTTTAAATCGGTAAAAGTTGTTCGTTTTACTAGAGGGATAAATTTTTGTGCCACCGAGCGGTAGTAAAAGGCACGAGATTCAGTGGACGAATGTGAATATGTTTTCCCGGTTACTACCCAAGTAAACTAGGGCGATATTTAAGTATAGTTTAAGTAAAGTTTGGTTTGAAGGCTGACATATACAAAGTTATCTAAAAACTGTATTTAAGCCGAACCATACCGTAATTGATAAGATATTTTTAGCTGGATGGATATCAAAATGCAATGGAATGAGACGCGCAATTCCATTTTTTTCCTAAAACAACATATCTCAGAACTGTCAAAGTGACACAGAATGTCGTACCGTCAAGAGGTGGCTTATCCACTTTAAATTTTAAAACAATCACGATTTTGTTGATTGATTTTTTTTTATGTAAATTTTGAAGTATTTTATTTAGAAAAAAAATCAAATTCCAGGTTTTTCTGTTTTAATTGGCTATTCCAGCCTGTTCATTAAGTCAATGTACGGTACTATTTTTGGTATGGTTTAAAGGTACAGCTGGGTCCTTTAAATTTTAGGACGACTTCAGAAAGTGTTTGATTATTGTGAGCAGTTTATACTATTAAGTTGACATTAAAAATTTTGTAGGTTATTTACAACTACAGGATGATCTATGTTTTTTTAAGGGAACTGGTTATACTTCTGACACTAAGGTATTCTTTATTTTTTATTTTCTTTATTTATAAGAATTTTATACCAAAAATAATAAATCCATTTTGTGTGTGTCTATGTAGTTGTTATAATAATAACAAAAAACTATAAAAAATCAATATTTTGTCATATCTCCGTTTACGTCGATAACTCTTTGTAATCTGCGAGACATTGATACATAGAAAGACACCGTGAAATTTTCTTGGCCTGCATGGTCTTCCCATAACGTTGTGATTTCTTCCCAGAAATGTTCCGTATTTTGTGGCAAGAACCTGCGTTGGAGCCCTCTATACAATAACACCCCAAACATTTTCTTATGGGTTCTATTGAAAAATCTTGATCTCTGTATGTGGATATAATTAAGAGCAAAAAAAAAGCGAGATGTTTCTGTTGCGGTGTAAGCTCAGTTTTAGTAGCTGCAACCCGGCAATTTAAGTGTGATCTCTTTATCCTCCTGAAAGCGGTTGTCTTGCATCCTGGGAACTGAGACAAAATCCTTGCTTGTTTTGCTGTTAAAAAAGGGTCCTCTTCGAGTCTTTGAATGAGAGCTGCATCTTACAATCTGTGCTCTCAATTTCTTCATCGTGATCTGAGTTTATTGACTAAATTTAAGAATTTTATGTGACTGGATTTTGTCATTGAAAATAAATTTTGGAAGTAGACTGACACTATAATTTGACTGACATTAAATTGAAATATAATAAATTACACTGCTCAAATTCAAGAAAAAACTGCTTTAAGAGTCGTCCTAAAATTTAAAGGACCCAGCTGTACATACATACATGGGTATAAGAGAATAATAAATTGATAAGAAATCTTGTTCTTTTTTGTTGATAACAAAATCTTTATATTACAATAATAAAAATTCTATACGCAAAACCAAACAAATTATCTATGTATTATCTTGTAATTAAAGATCAAATTAAAAACGAAAAAATTATATTTTTAATTATTAACTTTATGAAAATATAATTTTCTGGTATTTTGATTTGATCTTTAATTATAAGATAGGATTTCGATTCCAGGTTTGCTCAATTAATTTGTTTTGTTTTGAGTTTTGAGAATTTTTATTATTGTAACTATAAAAAACATTTTGTTATCAACAAAAAAGAACAAGATTTCTTATCAATTTATCATTCTCTAATACACGTGTACCTTTAAACTAGAGGCCCTGTATACGATTTTAGACAGTTATTGTTTTACCAGAAGTGAGCAACTGGATTTGACAGTTGCTGGGAAATGTTTGAAATTGTGTGTTGGCAATGATAGTTGGTAACCCCTGACAATAAATAACTTTGTCACTGTCAGATTTTTGATTGAGAAACGTCAGGCTTAAAAATGGAATTTTGCTGTATCAAAAACTGTAGAAATACGTGCCTCGACGATTTTGTATTGTTCCGTTGTCCAACGGAGAAAGAAACTCAGAAAAAGTGAAAAGAAAACAAGCATTTACCATGCTGGAAAACTAATAAAAATAGCCGAATTTGCCAGGTAAGTGAGTTACAAGCAGTAGTTACATACATACGCATTTAGCATGTTCTTCGTTAATAAATAACACATTATGTTTCCATGTTTTATTGTAAGAAAAAGAGTAACATAAATATAGATCTTAGGAATCTTTATATTTTACCAATTATTTACATTTTTAATATCTACCGTATGTTTTTCTTTTTTTTTTGTCACTAACCAAAAAAAATCAATCTTTAAAAAACTGGGGAAATTATAAAAAGAGATAACAAAACATTAGTCCATTTCATAAAATCCGTTTTATGAAATGAAAAAAACTAGAAAGAGAGGGCCATATGAGTTGCCCACCTCTGGTAAAACAACAACTGTCAAATGTGTAGAGGGCCTCTACTTTAAACCATACCAAAAATAGTACCGCATAATACACATTTTTAAACGCTAGTCAGTCATTGTATAAAAAAAAGAATTTTATAAAATTATAAAAAAGTTTTTTTTTTGATTGTGGTTTGTTCTTTTTTTTTAAATGTCTGTGTATTTTGTTACTTTTAGTTTTTTCGTAATTGACAAGAAAACCAAAAAATTTCGGTAAGTGTACTTATTTATTAAATTCAACCGTATCCAACCTTCATAATGTATTGTATTTAATACGTAATATTTGTACAATTAATTTACATTCCTGTCACGCCGAAAAAGAACTCATAAGTTTGTGTTTTTTCCTTTGTAGAGCCCTGACGATGACCCAATAAATGGTGCCGAAACGTTGGCGATGATAATTTGTGTTTTTTTATTGACCTTAACCCACCAATCAAATCAAAGTAAACATTTTCGTGTTTATTTTTTAGAAAACAGTGTTTATTAAAAATAAAATTGCAGTGTTTCTGCAAATTTTTATAGTAATATAGCTTACAGGATCCGAGTTACAGATGTTTCTTTGCAACCCAGCTATAAAACGTTGAAAATAGGAATAAATTGTAAACTAGACTGGTGACACCGTGGAGACACTCGATCAACTGTCTACCTTCGATCCGGGATCAATAAAATTCGAGAACCCTAAAAATATCCGCCTGGTACAAGAAAATCGCAAAAGAGGGAGTTTGTTCGAATTTATGCTACCCGTTCGAAGTAGTCCTGTTTGGAATGTTTATTTGACACTTCGTAGTGGTTGTAATAATTATACAGGGTGGATTCTAAATGGAATGGTGCTTCTAGCTTTAGGGCAGAGGTTTAAAAAAAAATTAGGCCCCCAACTGGAAGCCCAGGGCCCACCAACTATTTTTTTTAAATAGGAAGTTACCACTTGTGGCACCTTTTTGGAAAGCTTATTAAAAAATTAATTTAACGCACTAGTTTTTTTGACATCCGTCAACCAATAATGTGTTAAAAATTTAAAAAACCTACTTTTTGTCAATTGTTTTAGCTTCAAAATATACTACATATTTCTCTATTTTCTAAGCGGAATAAAGAATACCACACAAGGACATTATTGGCGGCCCATTTGGGGGCCCTCACTGAAGGCCTACCAAAATATTTTTCATGAGGAGGTACTTACCACTTGCGGCACCTTTTTGGAAAGCTTGTTAAAAAATTAATTTAACGCACTAGTTTTTTTTGACATCTGTCAACCAATAATGTGTAAAAAATTTTAAAAACCTATTTTTTTGTCAATTGTTTTAGCTTCAAAATATACTACATATTTCTCTATTTTCTAAGCGGAATAAAGAAAATACCACACAAGGACATTATTGGCGGCCCATTTGGGGGCCCTCACTGAAGGCCTACCAAAATATTTTTCATGAGGAGGTACTTACGACTTGTGGCACCTTTTTGGAAAGCTTCTTAAAAAAGAAATTCGATAAAATAATTTTTTTTCACATCTGTCAACCAATGTTAAAAATTTAAAAAAAAACCGTTAAGGATGGTTGAATGAAAAAGAAAATCGAGGTGTGCTTTGAATCTATTTACCTTTTATCTAATATCTAGTAAATTAAAAAAAAAAAGTAATTAGGCTGCACCCCCAAATGGGGCACCAATAATATCCTTGTGTGGTAGTTTCTTTATTCCACTTAGTAAATAAAGAAATAACTTAGTAATTAAAGAAATATTATTTAATCGAATTTTTCTTTTAACAAGCTTTCCAAAAAGGTGTGGTATTTTATTTATTCCGCTTAGTAAATACAGAAATATGTAGTTTATTTTGAAGCTAAAACAATTGACAAAAAAAATGGTTTTTTTAAATTTTTCATACATTGGTTAATAGATGTCAAAAAAAATTGGTGCTTTAAATTTCTTTTTTAACAAGCTTTCCAAAAAGGTGCCACAAGTGGTACCTTCTTATTTAAAAAAAAAATGGTGGGCCCTGGGCCTCCAGTTGGAAGCCCCCAAATGTTTTTTTTATTATAGGCGGAAACTCCGTAAAAATTCATTAGATTCGCTTTTAGCTATTTTTAAAACCTCTTCCATAAAGCTGCTAGAAGCACCGTTCCATTTAAAGAATCCACCTTGTATATTCTGTCTCTGCGCAATACCTCAACGTCATGCCGTTTTGTTAATAACCAACCACTGCCGTAAGCTACGAATCTATTTCGTTGTGGTTGTGGTTATTTTTTTGGTTAATGTCGGAGAATTTTGACGCAATTAATTTATAATAAAACTCTTATTTTGTAAAATAAAGCCCAATTTTTTGTTTTTTTTTTCTTCTCTAAATTTGATTAGAAGTGACACTCGAAGTGACAGTTTTTAAAGTGTTCCAAAAACTCTCGTAAAATCGGCGCGCGGTAGTTGTTGTGGTTGTTAAGCGCTACCATAACCATATATGACGTTTAAATGTCAACAGTATCAAATAGCCGTCGGTCGTTTTGGGCACGACTAAAAACTATCTGTTAAAGCCGCAATAGTAGTAGAGACGGCACGTGGCTTTCTGCCATATCTCGTGCTTAACAAACACAAATTTAGCCCATTTCCTCTGTCAGACGATCGTTCGTATTTAATTTCAGACGATCACAATTCAAGAATCGGCCCTCTGGTAGATATAGACGACTGCCAACTATTTCTCTCACTACGATTCTTTTTTTTTGTGACCTTAGCTCCAAGTGACGTTCAAAACGGGTGATGTGATATCAATACTTTTTGGAGTCAAATAAAATTGACTGAATTTTAAACGGAAGGCACATTTTATAAAAACTAAAAGCACCGCTGGAAGCACTTTTTCCATTTTTTGCCAATAAGCTAAAATTTCTAAGGCCATCGATTCAACTGTTTAAATATTTCGAAACTAAAGATGCTTCAAAATCGCAATAAATGTTTGAATAAATTTTGATAAGTCATGGTGGGCTACGTACATGCGCAAAATCAAAAAAGTTGAAGCATTATAAGAACCCTGCCATCCCTGATGAGGTGGCCGAAATGCTTCCAGAATTAATAATTTCCATGGTGGAGTAACGACATTTTGTGCAAAGGGTGTCTATGACGTCATCAAAGATGGCCGTCGTTTTAACCACAAATTAATGGTGTTGAAATGGGTTTTTAGCAATAACTCCGCATTCGTATATTATAGAGACACAAAACTTGGCAGAGCTTTATTAGAATACATTGGAGACAAAGTATATGAAGTTTCAAAATAATGCGTCTCATTTTGTTAAAACCAGAGGCGTACAAATTCAAGAAATATTTTTAAAACAATTTTGGAACACATTATTTTTAAACCTTTCTGACTGACAGCCGATTTGACATATGTCAACATTATTTTGATGGTGGAGTTGTGAGATATTATTTTACGGATCAAAAAATCTTGTGTAATTTCATTTATGAATCGTTTTATTTTATTATCTACTCGCCGAAATGACCAACTGCCACAAGACTTCCTACAGTTTTACTAGAGAGACCTGAGGATACTTTGTTAAAAGTTTTATTACAAATCTCATGTTATTTTTAGTACCAGTGGCGTACAAATATACTAGTTTTTATTAATAAATTCATTTTACCTTACATATTCAAATATTACTCACTGACAGCCCTTTTGACATATGTCAACACAACTAATATTTTTGCATTGGAAATAAATTGAAATTCAAAAAAGTTTTTTGCCGAAGTGAAAAAATATTCATTTTGTTAGAGCCAAGGACCCCCAAACTTAAAAATATGTTTTTTATTATTTTTTCACTACCCTTTATTTAAAAATATTTCTGACTGACGTAGTTTTAACAGATGTCTGCACGATTAGTCTTTTTAGATTCAAATATTATCCAGCTTTAAAAATTTGTGTGGTTGAGTGACAAATTATTCATACCAGCGGCGTAGGAATTTATGGAAAGATTTGTGTAACTTCATGTACCAATCCTTTTTTAAATATCCCTGGATGACAGCGGTTTTGACATATGTGTTATTGCCAGTGGCGTTAGAATTTACAGTTATATTATTTCTTTTTTAGTATACCTCCTTTGCACAAAATATTCCTAATCGAGCTATTTTTGACAGAAGTCTGCACGATGGTCATTTTTGTACTGGGTTGGAACCTAGATTTTAAAATTTTTAAAGTCGAGTAACAAGGTATAAATATTATTACTGCCAGTGGCGTAGTAATTACAGAAACATATTTTAAATTTTATTTACCTTACAATATATTTTTTTTAATCGCTGACCGACAGCGATTGTACCAAGCACCAATCAGATTGACATTTGTGTTTTGAGATTACTTTAAAACATAAGATTTTTTTAAGGAGGACTGGCAAGATATTAAAACTGTTAATGCTAGTGGTGCCACTATAATTTTTTAAATACAATTTAATTTATTCAATCAAATTTATACGGCCCAATTTTTTGACACTGACATTTCCATTTAACTTCATTGTTTAAATATCAGCCGCCATATTGAAATTGACTCGGAAAATTCTGAGCAAACCATATAGATACCAAAAATACAATTTTTATCTGTCTGTAGTGATTAGCGATTGCGATGATGAATAAATAACTCAAAGTAATGTGGTGTGTGTGTGGTATGGTCTTTTTTCAATTTATACCTTCAGAAAGAAAGACAACAAGTCCCCCCCCTCCGAAAGACCATCCCGTTCAAGAAGTTCTCGATCAATCGTTTCAGTAGTTAATTAAGATTTCAAAACTGCGAGTATTCTAAAAGGTTCCGTAGATTTGCTATTGGCGACACGCTGTTGCCTTGGAGTTTTCTTCTATATTTTCCAAATTCCAAAACTCACAGGGTCGGACACCTTTCTCAGTAAAACTTTATGTTCACTTTTGTGACACCAATAACTATTAGACATTTGACATTTCGACTAAGTTTTTTCATAAACGTGTTGGTTCCAAAAATTAAATTGAAATGATCGATATAAAATCTGATGCCAAATTTGCTCTAATAAAATATGTTTGTCAAAATTGTTGGTATTTTTCTGATTGCCAAACTTTTAAATAAAATCTGATTGACAAATTCATAAGTTTTTAGAGTATTGGTCATTTTCTAACTTTCTACCTGATTGACAATAATTTAAGTTATTTCCTAATGAGTTTTTTCCCGAAGACATTCCGTTGAAAACGCTAGTCGCATCAGCGTTCCACACACCGTAATTTGACGAATGGAAACTTTTGAAACAGGGAATAGTCTTCCTAACATTCCGCCCTAGTTTCAAACCTTGTGTATATAGTGTTATTTAGATTTTGCGATGAGAGTACCTATATAGAAATATCTTGGAGAAAATAAGAGAACTTATTTGGTTTCTTTGGTTTATGCCTACCTGTGTTTCGCCGAAAGGACCAAACCATTTCTATGGAGTGATGTACTTAAAGTTTAAGTTATGTAGCTCACACAAAGTCAAAGATGACTAAGTGTCATAAGTTAGCTTAAGTTAGTGATTGTATATAGTTAGGTCTAGGGTGAACAATAATGGCTAACTGTAAATATTGTAAATACGAAAGTCAGTTCACACTAGGCGTACCAGCCAGGAAGTAATTCGGGTTAATAAAGTATCAGTATCAAAGTTTAAAACCTAGCTCTTGTCGGTGATAACTCCACTGTAAAAGTTTAGAACCTTTTACCTAAATATAATTCAGTGATGGGTTCTTGAATCTGATACTTATGGTAAATCGTCAATAAAGTTTTTTGTTTTATTAATTTTTTTAAAAATTCGTTGAGGCAGTCAGTAGGATCTGATGGAGACTGTTCCGTCCTGGTTGGGACATATAGAATTTGAGTTTGAGAGTAGCCGAGTCGATAGGGTGGTCGGATGAATGGCAATCTATCCTTTGAGACGCGATAAGATAGGCTATCCAAATTTTGGTTGAAAATACTGTAGAAGTTATGTTAGCATTTGGTCGGCGTTTTTTTATGTAAACCTTATTTTACTGCACAGTAAAAGGTATTTTCCACTTTAAAAGCAAAATGTTCTCTTGACGCCAGTTTTATTTATGCTTACAGTTTGTTAGGTAGGTAAATAAAGTTGGAAATAATATTTATATATATAGCTACGGCATAACTGGTAACACCTTACTATTCCACCATCAACTAACTGAGTGCAAAACTACCCAATAAGGCAGATAGGAACCAGGAATATTGTAAAGTAAAATATACTGCTAAAATTAAAAATATAATTTTATATTCTGACGCCACTGGTATGGACAGTATTGATATCTTTCCAAAAATTTAAATCTGGTTTTTATTTGTTATAATCGCTGTCGGTTAGCGATTTTTTAAAATATATTGTAAGGTAAATGAAATTTAAAATATGTTTCTGTAATTACTACGCCACTGGTAGTAATAATAATTATACCTTGTTAACCCACTATAAAAATCTTAAAATTTGGGTTCTATCCGAGTACAAAAATACCCATCGTGCAGACTTCTGTCAAAAATACGTCGAACACGATTAATTTTAATGGAGTGTAATAAAAAATTTTGACAATAGAACTCTTTCTGATGCCACCGGCATATAATAATACTTATATCTTACCACTCCAATGTTTAAAGTAAGAAGTAATTTTAATGCAAAAATGTCCTTTTGGATGACATATATCATAACCGCTGCCAACCCGAAATTTTTGAAATTAGAATGCCTTAACAAATATTTATACCAATTTCTACGCCTCTGGTACTGTTAGTGATATGACCTTGCCATTCCACCATATTTTTTTTTTATTTAGGAATACTCTGAATGCAAAAATAGGTACCAACCTTGCAAACATCTGTCAAAAATAGTCCGATCACGAATATTTTGTGCAAAGGTGTTTTAATAAAAATTAAATAATATAACTGTAAATTCTAACGCCACTGGCGATATATATATTGCCGTTTTACCATATCAATTATTTTATTTGAAGGTAATCCTAATTCAAGAGTTTCAATCTGGTTGACATATGTCAAAACCGCTGTCATCCAGGGATATTGGAAAAAGGATAGGTACATGAAGTTAAGCAAATAATTATTTCCATAAATTCCTACGCCGCTGATACGAATAATTTGTGACTCAACCACACAAATTTTTAAAGCTGGATAACATTTGAATCTAAAAAGTTCAATCGTGCAGACATCTGTTAAAAGAGCGTCAATCAGAAATATTTTTAAATAAAGGGTATTGAAAAAATAGTAAATAACATATTTTTAATTTTGGGGGTTACTGGCTCTAAAAAAATGAGTATTTTTTGAAACTATTAAAATTTTTTTCAAATTTCAACTTATTTTAAACGCAAAAATATTAGTTTTATTGACATATGTTAAAAGGGCTGTCAGTGAAAAATAAATTTATTAATAAATAATGAATTTATTAAAAATACCAAGAGATTTTTAATATAACTTTAAACGAAGTATCTCTGGTCAATCTAGTAATACTGTAGAAATTCTTGTATCACTTGGTCATTGAGTCAAAAAGATAATAAAATAAATCGATTAATAAGTGAAATCATACAAGATTTTTTTTTGCATAATATCTCACAACTCCACCATGAAAATTCTTAAATTTGGTAGCATACAAAAACGTAAATAATGTTGACATATGTCAAAGCGGCTGTCAGTCAGAAAGGTTTAAAAATAATGTGTCCCAACATTTTTTTAAAAATATTTCTTGAATTTGTACGCCTCTGGTTTTAACAACATGAGTCGCATTATTTTGAAACTTTACATACTATGTCTTCAATGTATCTAGTAAATCTGTGCCAAGTTTGGTAATTTGTGGTTAAAACGACGGCCATCTTTGATGACGTCATAGACACCCTTTGCACAAAATGTCGTTACACCACCATCGAAATTATTAATTGTGGAAGCATTCCTACAAAAAAAAGTATGTCATAATGCATCTAAACATACGTGCACACGGGAAGACATAGGCTGCAGGACTAAATGGTTCATTATTCTGCTTGAAAGACTTCTGCAACTGTTGACACCCGGGAATATAGAACCAACGTTATTTATTTTCTATTATTAACACATAGACACCAAAGAAAATTGTAAGTAAACTCGAGAGTTCAAATAAAAAGGTTTATTTTAAATTAAGTAAATATTTTGGTATAATTGTACAATCGAAAGTCCTGTTATTCGTACACTATATTAATTTAGTACCTTTCATAGGAAATACATGGTATTCCACAAGAAATAAGACATATTTTTGGTTTTTAGTTTCCAATTCTAATCTTCTTTTTGCCCTACCCTTTCAAGATAATTCGCCACTTTATAATCTATACGAACACGGACTGACCTGTTACGAACGAATATTGTCAGTTTTAATATCATAAATCATTCAGCTCATATAACTATGAGATAATGTAACGACCTTTCCCTTGCTTTTCGCCCGAAAAATGCGTTCCGATAATAATTCTCCCAATCAAGTTGGCCTGGGAAAAGCTCAGAGACGAGGAGTGTAATGGGCAGGCGCATCGATTGCGTCAGTAGTAAAAGTAACTAACAACCGTCTGACAGCGAATATTTAGGTTTGTGTTTAATATTTTTGTTTACTTTTGAAAAATTTATCAGAAGAGTGTTGTCCAGTATTTCCCGTAATTTCGTATGAATAGAAAATTGGATTCCTCTAGAGTTAAACATGGACAAAACAAGATTAGAAAACAAAAAGCAGGATCTTTAAGGCTTAATTGGCGAGTATTTTAATGCGTAGTTTATTTTAGGAGGGGAGGTCTAAGATTTAAAAAGAGGCGATGTGCTTCGCATATTTATTTAAATAACGCGCGTAATCACGGAAAATACCGCCACAAAATTTTAAAACACAAAAACACCACAATAACATAAACATAATGGCAAAACCACACCTCGTCAAAAATGGGTTACTGTCCGTTCATCGAAAACACACTCATCGAAAATATTTTCATCGACGACATTCATCGAAAACATTTTTATCGAATGACATTTTCATCGAAAACATTATCGAATGACATTTTCATCAAAAACACTTTCATCGAATGATTGGTAGATTTGATTGGTTGGTTGGTTTGAAAACCAATCAAACCAACCAACCAACTAAACCTACCAACCAAACCAACCAACCAAATCCACCAAACAAACCAATCAAACAAACCTACCAACCAATGTCATTGGATGAAAGTGTTTTCGATGAAAATGTAATTTCTTTAAAAGTGGTTTCGATGAAAATGTAATTCGATAAAAGTGATTTCGATGAAAATGTCATTCGATAATAATGTTAGTGCATGCGCAGTAGATTTTTCGCCTATGGCCTGGTGGCCCAAACAGTGCCAAAGCCAACAGCGATTTTGAATTTTCGTCCTAATTTTTGTTGTTTTCGTTACACATTTTGCGACACTTGGGCCTTTATAGTATCTCATAGTTATATATATGATGTAGCTTCAGTTGTATTCTAATCTGAACTCTCTTAGTTTATTAAAATATGTCCCATTTCTTGTGGGGCATCTGTATAGATGCTTACGTAAGCTTCTTGATGATACCGAATTGAGTCATATGCACAGTTAACAAAAACTGCATATTACGGAAACTCACAAATTAAGAATGTTTGCGATTTTGGGAAACCAAATTAAAAATATTCTGTAGATCGTAGTTTTTTTTGCACCACAGTGACTTCCATATTATGTCTGATATTTTAATTCTATAATACTCTACAACCTGGAAAAAACAAGACGGGATAATCAAAATTTTAATTCAAACTTTTGGTTTTGAGATATTAACTATGAAACCAACACCAATCGAACATAGCACGGAGTTAATTATGGACCGTTATTGTGCAAACTAACCAAATCTTCTAGCTTCGATAAAATTTAATGAAGTAACTCCTAAATATAGCACAATTCCAAATAATCGCAGATTTATAATTCTTTATGAATCCGATTCTGGCAAATAAGTCACTTAAATTCTTATTGTTTATTCTAAAATGAAATAGATTTAAGGTATCATCAAGAACTTCATTATGAATTTGTTTGACAAAAAAAAATCGGTGATATGCTGTGGCTGACAAAACCTACAAGTAACCGCGATTACAGCCATAATTTTTTGATGTTTTCAAATATTTTTATATAAATGACTGCAAGTTTTTTCATAAATCTACTAATCGTTACAATTCTCGTTAAAAAAAGCATGTTGAACACTACTCTATAAAAAAATTGTAGGCAAAATGACATTGCAAGGGTATTTCGTGGAAGTCTATTATATTTCTAAATAAGATTCTGATATTGAGCCTTGGCTTTGATTTTAGCTACACCTCCCCTCTTTAATGTATCACTTAGTTTGATACAAACAATGCGCAGTTTTGGTGAAACTTTTTAATAAACAAAAACCAGTGGATAATCAAAAGATAAAACATTTAAAAAATAATTTTAGTAGTAGATTTGCTAAATTAATATTTCTTTGTTTAGGAAATTACAGCAAAAAACGACTAATTTTGACAATATTTGAGCGATTCTACGCACAATGAAGGCTTTTGACATTTTTTCGAATTTTTGTATCTAAGAATCCATTACAACCAATACAGCATGATGTATGTCATTAAAAGTGTAGATTCATTAGAACGTAACACAAACACAAATATGTAGGTAGAGAATTAAATACTCAAACTTTTAAAATATCTCTGGCCAAATTTGTGTCCCAGTATTTACGTTTTAAAAAATGATGAACTTTTAAACCATCACAAGCCAAGCCTTAATTTCTTGTGAAAATACTTGTTTTTTTTATGATTTTTTCTAATATTAAAGGAAATCAATAGTTACAAAATTATTGCCAGTTAGTAATCATGAAATCGACTTGATGATTGAACAAGTTTTAAAAAAATACTTGATAACCTTTATTTAAAGTGTTGTCCCTTATGTAAGAAGTAGGTTTTTCTTTACTTTATTATTTTAGTAATTTTAATAATATAATGCCTATGTTGTTGTATGCATTCACGAGATCAGATCGAAGGCGACAGAGCGCCCATAAAAGTGATTATTAAATATGGTTGTTTGGGTTAAGTAGAGCTCAAAAAGCGTTGACAAAAACGAACCGACGAGATACTCGTAATATTGCTTAGAAAAGTTTTAATAACAAATAGCCTTTGGCTTTGTGATTCTTTAAAAGATATTTTAGTATCGAGTTGGAAGTTTAGTTAGAATAAGTAAAGTGCCAAGTGTCTATGTGTGTGTTATAAAAGAGAAATATTGGATATTATATACCTAACTAAAAATAGGTGAGTGTTCTCACAGAGTAATTAGTTTATCCCTTTGGTTTAAATATTAAATAAAAGCAGTAATCTTAAATGTTTATGCATAAACAGGTATTACGTTTTGCTAAGTATATATTTATAATCAGTTCGTTAATCATACTCAGGCATCGGATGGCGTATGTTTGAAGGTGGTTTCTAGTCCATTTGCAGATGGACTGGCACCTTTGTACGTCGAAGCGGAGCTGCTATGGGAGTCATGCGAAATAAGTAAATATATGCTAAACTCTTGCTTAGCGCTCAACTGCACGCTTCACGCTAATATGTGGAGCGGGTACCTAGCACTATTATTTAATTATGTATATTTTAGTTAAATATCTGAGTTCTCTGTACCATTGCACGTCTCACTATTAGATTTGGCATTTGGGACCATGATTTAACGATTCAACTGAATTACTGGTTATTTATTATCTTCTATGACTGATTTTGTTTTAATGATTACTGTATAATGAAAGTAATTCATGATTCTTTTAATAAAACACCTTTTTAGTTAAAATTTGGTAAACTCGTTACTCAGGAAACGTTTTCTTAATTACAGATACAAAAATCCGGCCATTCTGTACTACAGTACATAAAATCAAAATAATATTGTTATGTAAGTACTAAATTTTATTAACGGATTTAATATTGAAATATTAGTATTAATTATATTAAATATTTTTTTTAATGCTCATCATGACGCCCTTAAATTTCCATCCTACAAATTATCAGAAGTGGGATTACCTTTAAAGAAAAATGAATATCGTTAAATAAATTACAAACCTATTACAAAAATTAAAATAAAAAACAAACAAAATACCGTCTGTAAAGAGTGCACCTAGAATACAAAACTAATACTAACCCATATAAGTATACCGACATTTTTTTTTATTATACTACATTTCTGACTAGACAGTTTAGACTGCACTCTGTTTAATAGGAATGCGCATGCTTACGTGCGTATTTGTATTTTATCGGAGTTACCGACGTTTACCTTTACAATCTGGCGTGCATTTTTTTCGGACATATTTTTGCATTTTAGAAAAAAGAAAATTATCTCTAGATATCATTTTTATTGCGTCACCAAAAAAAAAAAATCAATTTAGGAATTTTCTTAGATTGATTTTCTGTTTTTCGTTTTAATAGTCGTGTAAACATGAGCCAACGTCGTAAACGCGCCCTACCTCTGGAAAGTATAAGCAAAAGCACTAGCGATCGTAGTGTTTCGCCACCAAGTAGTAGATCACGTGCCACAGATGATTCAATTGAACGATTAACAGGTGTTTTGACCACATTTATTAAAGCCACCGCAGATAGATCGAATGCAGTCCCTGTTGCGAATAGGGATGTTATTCCTGTATTTGATCCGGAAGATAAAAATTTGACTTCTTTATCTTGGTGCCAAAAAGTTGACGAACTGCGAGAAATTTTTAAATGGTCTGAGGAGACCACCATTTTTTTTGCAACCTCCAGATTACAAGTTTTAGCGGAGGTATGGTACAAAAGCTTACCTAGCTTAAAATTTACTTGGGACGAATGGAAACTGAAAATTGAGCTGAGTTTTCCTTCAAAAAGAAATTACCATGCTGATTTGGAAGAAATGATGGGAAGAAAGAAATGCTCTGATGAAAGTTATACGCAATATTATTACGGAAAATTGGCATTATTAAATAGATGCAAAATTTATGGAGAGGATGCTGTTTCCTGCATTATAGGCGGAATGAATGACGTCATTGTAAAGACAGGAGCTAGTGATGGTAAGCACCAGATACCCGAATCGTTGTACGCATATTTAAGCTGTTTGAATATCTCAGGGCCTTCGAGTAGTTATGAGTTTTCAAAACAACCAGAAACTGACAGATAAAAAAATAAAGGTATTCACAAAATTCTTTGAAAACAACCAGAACCTACGTAATTTGTGAAATGTTTGTGGTGAAAGGCATTATGGATAGTAGAAATATTTAGCAATTAGTTATATTCACAAAACAAATAATACTATTATTACGAACATACTATAGTGTTATGTCACGCTATATATTTTTTTTAAAATGTGCTTTAATACCCAAATATATTTTTTGAAATTTTTTTTTTACCTCTAAAAAAAAATAATAAATTTAGGTTTTAAGCTTATAAGAACTATTGTTTAAGGGATAGACGAGTATACAGAATTTGTACCTTATGGCTGGAATAGACTCATTTACAAAATTCGTATTTTTACGTGCTTGTAAGAGTACAAAAACCAAATCTGTCTTGGAATATGTGCTGTTCCACTTTTAGAAGATCTAATCAAAATTACGCAAAAAGCAGTAGATAAAATTAAAACCGCTCAAGATACATAAAACTTGTATTTTGATAAACATCGAAAAAAGCCTAAGATTTACAAAGATTTAGTGGTTATTATAAAGCAAATTCCAACGCAAGGAACTAGCAGAAAGTTAAAATCTCAATATAGCGGTCCAATGTTGGTTAAAACTGTTCTTCCTAATGATCGCTATGTGGCAAAAGATATGAGTAATTCCCAGCCAAATATGAAAAGACGATAGCTGTGGATCGCATGCGACCTTGGTGTCCACCAGGAGGGATATCTGATGACACAGACAGCGAAAGTGGCGAAGATGGCGTAGTGTTGTTTTCGGAGGACGGGGACCTATTGCACCAGTAAATCTCGGGACGAGATTTTTGCAGGATGGCCGACTGTAAGAAGTAGGTTTTTCTTTACTTTATTATTTTAGTAATTTTAATAATATAATGCCTATGTTGTTGTATGCATTCACGAGATCAGATCGAAGGCGACAGAGCGCCCATAAAAGTGATTATTAAATATGGTTGTTTGGGTTAAGTAGAGCTCAAAAAGCGTTGACAAAAACGAACCGACGAGATACTCGTAATATTGCTTAGAAAAGTTTTAATAACAAATAGCCTTTGGCTTTGTGATTCTTTAAAAGATATTTTAGTATCGAGTTGGAAGTTTAGTTAGAATAAGTAAAGTGCCAAGTGTCTATGTGTGTGTTATAAAAGAGAAATATTGGATATTATATACCTAACTAAAAATAGGTGAGTGTTCTCACAGAGTAATTAGTTTATCCCTTTGGTTTAAATATTAAATAAAAGCAGTAATCTTAAATGTTTATGCATAAACAGGTATTACGTTTTGCTAAGTATATATTTATAATCAGTTCGTTAATCATACTCAGGCATCGGATGGCGTATGTTTGAAGGTGGTTTCTAGTCCATTTGCAGATGGACTGGCACCTTTGTACGTCGAAGCGGAGCTGCTATGGGAGTCATGCGAAATAAGTAAATATATGCTAAACTCTTGCTTAGCGCTCAACTGCACGCTTCACGCTAATATGTGGAGCGGGTACCTAGCACTATTATTTAATTATGTATATTTTAGTTAAATATCTGAGTTCTCTGTACCATTGCACGTCTCACTATTAGATTTGGCATTTGGGACCATGATTTAACGATTCAACTGAATTACTGGTTATTTATTATCTTCTATGACTGATTTTGTTTTAATGATTACTGTATAATGAAAGTAATTCATGATTCTTTTAATAAAACACCTTTTTAGTTAAAATTTGGTAAACTCGTTACTCAGGAAACGTTTTCTTAATTACAGATACAAAAATCCGGCCATTCTGTACTACAGTACATAAAATCAAAATAATATTGTTATGTAAGTACTAAAT
The DNA here is from genome assembly GCA_963921995.1 of Oxystoma pomonae. NCBI lineage: Eukaryota > Metazoa > Arthropoda > Insecta > Coleoptera > Brentidae > Oxystoma > Oxystoma pomonae. The sequence goes on along the minus strand of OY998166.1, from coordinate 68,201,193 downwards.
TTTATTAACGGATTTAATATTGAAATATTAGTATTAATTATATTAAATATTTTTTTTAATGCTCATCATGACGCCCTTAAATTTCCATCCTACACTTAAACAAGACTAAGTAAAAAAAAATAAATTTTGGGGATGACGTCAACGAAATTACACCTGCAATGCCTATTTTTTAATCGACAATAATACTAAACATGAAAGTTTCTTTAAAAAAAATTCTCTTGCGTTTCTTTATTTGTCAATATTTAATTTATTATTCGTTCGCATACCTTCCGGTAATTCCCAATTTAATATTGCCTGTATAATTATCTGTATGTGTAAATAAATAAGGCACGATATTTTGATAAAAGGCGATTACATTTTAAAATTACAGTTTTATATATATACAGCTCCGTCTGCAATGCTTTAGTCTAGCTTTGTACAGAAAAAAAAACATCTAAAGGAATGGTTTTGAATTCTAAAATAAAAAAGCAATTTTATACTTAAATCATAAATTATTATAACATAATAGAGATGCAAATAAAATACTAGTAAATAACAAAATAGTTAAATTTATTTTATAGATACTTTAATTTAGCAATGTTTTGGACGAGGATTAAATTAAAATAATTTAATAACGTATATAAGAAGGAAGGATTAGTTTTAAAACTTAAAAGCCGCAATATTAACATTTACGTCGTTTTCTAAAAAAATTACAACTTTTCAAAATATAAAAACTAAATAAGTAGTATAACTCATACAACAAACACTTTATTCTGGTAGCGATTAAGCGCAAAGAATAAAAATACTAAAACGTGTCTTTCGATAAATAAAAGCAATAAAAAGCACTTAGTTATAGTCAGCCCCTGTTAGAACTTACAGTCTTATTTAAGGCAATTATCAGTTATTGTTACCTGGTATGCTAACCCAGATTTATTTACCTAAATCTGCTCTGTAAACCAAATACAAAAATTCATGTCACAAAGTAAATTTTACCCCTGATGATAAGTCAAATAGGGACATTTTTTGTGTCAGCAAAATATATTTGCCGTTATGTGAAATTTACGTACGTTATATGACATTTACGTCAAATAACTTACTGATATCGCGTAAAGCTGAAAGAAAGGGCATACTAGAATCTCTAATTTTTGCCCAGGTTCATGTTTTGGTTTACAGGGCCTTAAACAGAAGATCAAGGGCTAATATTATTATGTACCATGTTGGACCCAAATTATGTCACTAATTCAAATCAAACGATATTTGCAGCGAAAAAGAGAAATTTACATAAACTAGTATTATTATATAGGGTGTGCCAAAAAAAACCGCACAAATGATTATCACTTAGCGGGAAATTGTCCGATTTTAATAATACTTAGCTTTTTAGAAAGCCAAAGTTTCAAAATTTATTGTACCAATTGACAAACTTGACATTTCCAATAATCCAAGATGGCGGACCTACTTAAATAGGCATTTTTAACCACCCTACCTATTTTTTTGTGTGCGACACTATTAAATCTGAAACATCGATGTAACATTTTAAGAATTCGGACAAGAAATAAGAAAGTTTGTAATTTTTAGATAGACCAGAGTTTACCTGCAAATAGCAATAACTTTTTCAAAAATTGATCGATTTTAATAAATGAAAAGCACAAGCCTCAAAACTTATAGAACTTTTGTCAAAAATGACATTTGTTAACCCCTAGAAAAAACTATTTCTGCAACACTGTACACCATTGAAATATTTTAAAAATTCGGACAAGAAATAAGGAAGTTTTAAATCTTTATATAGACCAGCAGCAAATTTTTCTTAATAAGCTTGCATTAATAATAAAGATTTAAAACTTTTTTATTTCTTGTACGAATTTTTTAAATGCTACATTAATTTGCTTGGAAAGGATGTGGCTTTGTAACCGATGTTTGAGACTGAATACAGAAAAAAGTTTTTCTGCGACACTGTATTCACTGGGTGAAATATACTTATTTTTTAAATAGGTCCGCCATCTTGGATTTTTAGTAAATGCTAGGTTCTATAAATTTGGAGCTCGTGCCTTTTAAAAAGTTTAAACTTATTAAATTCGATCAATTTTTGAAAAAGTTATTGCTATTTAAACAAGTAGATTTTTTCTTAATAAGCTTGATTTTGCAGACAAACTCTGTTCTATTTAAAAATTGCAAACTTGCTTATTTCTTGTTCGAATTTTTAAAATTTTACATCGATGTGCTTCGAAAGAATGTTTGTTCGTAACCCATATTTCAGACTTATTACAGTGTCACACACAAAACATATCTAGGGGGGTTAAAAATGTCTATTTTTAAATAGGTCCGCCATCTTGGAATTTTAGGAAATGTCAAATTTGACATTGTTTCTATAAATTTTAAAGCTTTGGCTTTGTAAAAAGCTAAACATTATTAAAATCGGACAATTTCCCGCTAAGTTATAATCATTTAAAAGTGCGTTTTTTTTGGCACACCCTATATAAAGAAAGTCAGAGGGCGAAAAATAAAGTGACGAATATTCCCTCAACCTGCTGGCATTTGTGGATCGCCTTCATATACGTTTTGAAAATTTGAGCTGTGACACTATTTAAGTTCACGGTAGTTTTAATCTGTAATTTGAGGCAGAACACTAACTTAAAAATGTGCGCTTCACCTAATATCACAACTTTGAAACTTATTCTTACTATTAAGGGTATGAGATATGATATAAAAAATATATAAACCGAACCCTTAACAAAACCAATCTAATAAGAGACTGAATTCAAAGAAAAAAAAGTAAAACATGAGCTAATTAAACGTAAAGATCTTGTTAAATCGTCTAACAAGAACATCTAAGATTACGTTAAGATTTTTTGTGGAATTCTCTCGGTGGGCGATGAAAAATTAGTACCGTTCCGTCATAGTAAATTTTGGAATTAATTAATTACGGATCAATTTTTTGTGCGCGTTTTTTTGCACCCTTAACAAAAAAAAATCCGGATTTTCTTTGAATAATCAGTTCTCTGTCAACAACACCATAAAATGTTACCTAAAGCTGTCACCAATCAAATGTCATCATTTGCCACCCATTGACGAATTGGCGGGAAGGGTTGCCGACCTTTGCTGAATGCTAAGATACGGTGGTTTTAGAGATGATCTGGTCGACTCCCTAAATTAAAAAAAAAATAATAAAAGTACCAAATTGTACAGGGTGTTTCACCATATTTTCCGAACTACATAACCCGTTTCACACTTCACTTTTTGGTCGATTTTAAGAAAAAAAAAATTTCTTGAATTATATATTTTTGTGTTTGGGTCAATTATTTAATATCAAAATCAAAACTGGTACAGCAGAAGTTAGAAGCCTGTTTAATTTTTATAGTACGACATTGTCTTCCTATAAGTGACAATGTCACATACTCCTGACCACATCATGTTTGGCATGTCAGTGTCATCCAAATTTAAAAAAATGCCGCCGCATCTTTCCGAATTTGATAAAGCTCAAATCTTAACAAAATTAGACGGTGGTTGGTCTAATCGGCAAGTAGCTGTTCATTATGGGAGATTCAAGTCTACGATAGTAAACATAAAAAACCTATTTCAAGAGGAGAGAACTATCCACCGAAAGCAAGGCACCGGTTTGACGAAAGTTACTAGCCCAGAGGAAGACCAAGAAGCAATCAATTTTCTGAAAAATCATCCGTTTGCCAAAGTGAAAGAAGTAAAGATTGAATCAAATTTTCCAGGATCCGTAACAACATTAGGCAGGAGGATTAAACGGTTTGAGGCTAAGGTGTCGCATTGCGGCAAAAAAAATTAAACTAAGTGAGGAAAAGAAGCAGTCTCGATTAATTTTTGCGTTGAATTATTCTCTGAGGGACGAAGAATTTTGGCAGCAGGTGGTTTTCACAGCGATAAAAAACAAATTCTGGTTTATCGACCGCCAAGAACCCGATACGAAGAACGATATATTGCTGGAAACGAAGACCGGACGGGAAGATTGTCGGTAAATGTTTGGAGCTAAAGGACGTGGCGCTCTATTTAGAATTAATGGGCGGCTTACAGCCGAAGTTTACGTTAATATGAGAGTCCCTTATCCAGATCATTTTGTATTCCAACAAGATAACTGTCCAGTTCATATAGCTAGAATGGGGCTTTCCCATTAAAAAAAAGTTACCTTTTTTTTGGAATATACATAAACATAAAGGTCCAAGAAATCCATCTAAAAACTTTTTTCCCCAAAAAATTTTGGATTTCTATGTGAAAAATAATGTTTTTAATCGTCGATTCAGTGGCCTTACGATTTTTGAAAACGAATATAGGTGACGTCATAATCAATACAGGTGACGTCATTTTTGGCTGGTCCATTGTAATTTGTCAAGTGCAGTTTTTATTTGGACCACTGGGTTGCGAACTGCGGCCTGCGGCTAACTTTAAGTCATACTGTCAATTCGTTTTTTTATGTGTTTTGCTTTTTTGGTTGTGATTCTTTTGAAGTTAAATTATAAAATTATAAACATTTAGTAGTGCGGAAGTTTATATTTGTTTGTCGTTTAGAAAGCCTACAAGTAATATACAACTATATATGTAGTGAATGTTATTACAAACAGTAGGGTTCCTGTCCACCATAGCTCTACCTGCTAAGAACATTTAAGCTGGTGGGCTAACTTTTGATTGCGATTTTTAACAGAGTGTGCGCATACAAATTTTGATATTTGGTAAGTTTTTTCAAGTAATTTTATATAAGGGAGTGTCTATAAAGAGCCGACAATTCGGCTGAAGAGTCGTGAGGGTAAAGAGCCGACACTAATTATTTATTATGTGTTTTTCATATTTTCATATTTTTTTAAACTAAATTAACCTAACCTAACCTAAACAGACTCAAACCAACTTATTAAAAGCCAAAACAACCCAAACATTTTTTTTATGCCAAAAAAAGATGTAGGGGTTGTAGTGTGTTTTTTTGGGCTGTTTTGGCTTTGAATAAGTTGGTTTGTTTAGGTTAGGTTGGGTGAATTTAGTTGGTTTGAGTCTGTTTAGGTTGGGTTAATTTAGTTTAAAGTGTGTTTTTTTGGGTTGTTTTGTCTTTTAATAAGTTGGATTGAGTCTGTTTAGGTTAGGTTGGGTTAATTTAGTTTGAAAAAAAAACGAAAATATGAAAAACACATAATAAATTGTCAGCTCTTTAGACACTCTCTTTACATAAAGCCGTTTTCTGATGCATCGTCAAAAACCACCATAAAAACTCAACCCCAGATCCAACAATTTTCATGCTTGCTACATGTCTATTAGAAGACAGAATTTTCTCCTAAAATCTATATCTTTTGATAGCTTTTCTTATTTGCTTGCAAAAGTATAGATTCATACTAGTAACATTATAAAAACTTCGTTCTGCTATTGTTTAAAATCTGTATATTGGTACAGCCAACGGGTGAAATGATCCCATATTTTGTACGTGTCCTGGAAAAAGTGTCCATATTCCAGTTCCTCCTGGGTTTAGGATAAAATGAAACTCATAATATAGGAGGCCTGCAAGCGCTAAAATAAAGGTCCTGCCAAATATTTTGTGCACTTGCTGGATTGGTTCACCCCTTGGGTACAGCCATGATGGTATTTTCAGACTTCAATTATAGCTATCAATTCTAAAGCGATAATATTCTGTTCTTTTCATTTTTGTGCACTTATTTTAAAGGTTTCAATATTTATATTATAAAAAGTATTGATAAAAAGATTTTTAAAGAGAGCTGTAGGTAAGTAGTTTTTTAACTGTTTGAATTTTGTTAAGATTTTTTCTCGGATTTTTTTAGAGAATATGGCTCAGAATATGGAGAAGGGATTTGTGAAGGGTGATTCTAACAACTTACCCAAAGTGGATCATGAGATGATTAATTTATATTATTTGGATAATATGGATTTCTTTAGCGCTGAGATGAAGAATGTTAAGACTGGAAAGTGAGTATGGTTTAACTGAGCACATTAAAAATCCAAATTGTGTCAAAATATATAAGTAAGACTGTTAAGCATTTGTTATAAAAACCTTTTCAAGTGACTTAAAATATGATTTTTGGACACCCTGTACATATTTTTTTAAATTTAACTTTTTTTTCCCGATTACAAAAATACAAAGCTTGTTACTTTTTTATGCCAAGTAAGAAGAAGCAAGGTAACTTTTTGAGAAAGGACCTCAGCACAAGTAATTTTATTTATTTATTTATATTTATAGGGAACAGAAACCCCATTAAAATCAATACCTTGTCAAAAGAAAAATTTTTTACATAGTCAACACTGAATACTAATTAATAAATAAAGACATGAAATATAGTATAGTAGGAGTTATAGTATGAATAACGCAAAATATTTGAAAACAGACACACAACAGTATAAAATTTAACTCAAAAAAATATTTAGTCTGGTAAGATTCTTTTTGTTAGTCTTTTTAAGGAGTTAACAGATACATTAAAAACATTAATAACTGGTTACTGAGTTAAGCAATAAAGTTTTTTCAATAAATTATTTTTTTGTCTATAGTCAGTTGTATGAAAAGTAATGTGAAAAGTATGATGATGTCTAACAGTCAGTTAGACCGTTAATTAATTTATGCATGAAACAAATGTCAGTAATTTTTTATGCCTCTCTAAACTATCAAGATTAAGCTAAATTCTGACATGATGATTATTTAGTGCTACATTACCATCAAATTTCTTTACTAACACATTAGGCTTATGACGGTAAAGTTTTTTCAGCAAAATGCAATGTTAAAAAGCTAGTTTTAAAAAAAAATACAAAAGAATGTCAATAAAGTAAAACACTAAACTAAAAATAAATATTTAAAATTAGGGTTTTGGTTTTAATAAAACCTGATGACTAGCTTATTAAATCATTCAAGTATCTTTCAAAGAAAATCCCAACCATTTAGTTAAAATGACTTTTAAAACAAAACATTATATAATAGTCAATTAATTTGTTGTATTGTGGCGGAATTGTAGCAGTTAGCAATTACATTTACGTTGAAGTCAGATCTGTAGTTCTTGAAATATTCAAGGAAAATAAAAATATACTTATAGCAGCTAGCAACACACGGTTTTAATATTTAGATGGATAATTACAGTTCCAACAAAAACTATATCAGATTTGTAGTTTTTCAGATATTCAAGGAAATATTGGACACAACAGGATCTCTTACTAGTTTTGACCAACTTATTAAAAGCAAAATATAAATGACAATAAATAAGTAATTTATTACAGTTACTATATTTTAAAAATCCTGGATTTTTTTGTAACAGTAAAAAGCTGCAAAATGTGAAGATAATAAAAAAGTCATTTGTAGGTACACCTAAAATTTTGCTATAAAATTTAAAACAAAATGTTAGAAAAGCTTTATCAGAAATAATTAACCACAGCTGTAAAATCTGGGAAAGCTATTTTGAGGTATATAACTAAGACAGATTTGTCTCGAGATTTGGAAAAATATAAAAAAAAAATGTATTTTTTTTATCTTATATTTTTAATCTCAAAGAAGTTTTTAATTCATGTTATGAAAAATATCATAGCATGAAAAATTAACAGCTAATGAGGTATCACATGCCATTCAGTGCATTACAAAAAAAATATGATTTCTAAACCTTTACCATACCTAGAGGACTCATGGTATGTAAACTGGACATAGGAAGTTTTGTCTATCTATCAGTTATTCTCGTGTCATATGAGAGTTGCAATTCTACGTGTATATGAAATTATTTTTACTTTGTTTGTACCTTAAAAATGTACATGGTCTGGTTGATTTGGTGTTAAAAGTGAGATGATTGAAGGTTTAAGTGTTATTGTTTATTTTAGAGTTACGAAGGAGGTCTATGGTGACAATGCTGTGGGCTATGTCCAAGTTAAGAGAGAAGGAGATGTTTGCACAGTCAAGGCGAAAATAACTCCGGAGCACAGAGTAAGAAATACTCCTTATACTGTGGAAATTTCTGTTAATGAGAAGGAGGAAAAAGTGCTGCATTCTGAGTGCAAAGATTGTTCTGCTTCTGCAGGTAGTTTTATAAACTTTTGAAACTATACACATTTTACATTACTATATTTGGTTAATCTCTTTTTAAAGTCTTCTTAAAATTACTTAATAATTGTTATTATTTACATTTTTTGAGAAAAAGAGGTAAAATTATAACTTACAGAATAGCAGCTGCCACTGTTTTGCAATTACACCTGGTAGGAAAATTATATCTTTAAGGTATCCAAACTTACAGAATATTAGGCGCTGCTCTTTTTTTGTACATATCTGGGGTGGAAAATCCAAGTAAAACTGCTTTAAATTTTTTAAAAGTTGACCTTTATGCATAGAGCATACCAACACAAAAAGTTACGTTTGTTAGGACAAAATGAGGAGCTATGAACATTGGAATAATTTTTTTAGACATTAAAAGGTTGTATCCCCAAACCATCTCCAAGACTTTTTTAATTATCAAATTTCGGCGTCATTTCACATTTCTCTGGTGGGGGGCATTCCCAACTTCAAGAACAAAAATATAAGCGAAAAAAAAACTTTATTTATGCCAAAATAACTCAAATAAACATGAAAGACCTAAATACAAAATTTCTTAATTGTTGCCTGCCTGTCTGTCTAGACAACGATGACTGAAAAGCCACTAAAGTTAACCGATTTTGATGAAATTTAGCACAAAAATTCTTTGGGGGTGAGGGTTGTAAAGAGGGTAAGAAAGGGGGTTGAAAATCATAACTCACAAACCGTATCAGCTAGCAACACACGTACAGTTTTCACATTAAAAGAAATAATTATATTTTCAACAAAAATTAGCAGATCAGTAATTTTTGAGATATTGAAGAAAAATAAAATTTATACATGCCTGCTGGTGCCATTTTAAAAAAAAAATATTTTTCGGGTATTTTCTAACTATGATGTATTTTTTGTACCACTTTCTGTTAAGCTAGGAACACACAATGCAAATTTAGTTTTCACAAGATAAGAAAAGACGCAAGCAGAATGTGTCTCCTTTTAACCTGTTATTAGAAAATTGTTAACTGTTTTTAACTTTTCTTTTTTGAAACTTACAGGGGGCTGCAAGCATGCCATTGCTGTCCTTTTTTGGCTTCACAGAAGAAGTGAAGAACCAGCCTGCACCTCTACAATATAATATTAGCAGAAATCTGCTTTGGCTGATGTTGGAAATGCCAACATGGATTTGCAGTCACTTAAACGAAGACGTGCCAGCCCTCGGACCAATAAGTGATAATTATGTGTCTCAATTGATGTAAATCTGCACAGATAACAAAGGGGTAATATATACCCTTTTGCGATCTGAAGACAAGTACACCTATATCGATGTATACCAGCTCTGGTTCAAGTTTAAAACTGCAGAGAAAATGGACCAATGGAATGTTGACAGGTTCATTAATTACATGCACTCAAATATGAGCGATTCCTTGTGTGTCGAAGCTGAAACGGATACTCGACTTCAAGCCAATTCTTCATTATGACACAGCTTGCGATTTGGCAGAATAACATTAACTGAGGCTATTATTGGCGCTTCTAAACACCTGGGCACTGAGGCAGTGGAGAGGGGGAAAAAGTTAAAGATGAAGTCTTGAAGGAAATTCAAAAAATTAAAATTTCAAAATCAGGCTTGTACCTGAGAAGCCAATACCCATGTTTTGATGTGGTGTCTTTGTGTTACATTAGTGGAGAGCTGCTAAACCGATTTTTATAAAAATTTTTACAAAATATCTTTGGCATCAAGCAATGAGTTTTTAATGGTGGTGGGAGGTTGGAAAGGGTTGAACTTCTAAAAACATCCTTACTTACTGTAGCTGCTAGCTATAGATATTCAAGAAAAGCTTCTTTGGGCGATATATGTGTCTGCTAAAGCACTTAAAAAAATCCGTGTTTGTTTAATTAATTTCTGCGGTTTTTTTTTTGTTGGTTTTTTAATGTTTATATTTTTTTAAAAGTCTCATTCGTTACTTAAATATCTGGTCATAAACAAAAATTTAATCTCAAAGTGCCATAGAAAATGTAGATATCTCAAAATGCGCATACTTACAGTAATACCAAAAATATAATTACTACCTAAACTAATGCAAAACATTGAGTTGTTTAATAAAACGCGGAAAGTATTTATAAAACATGGATTTTTTTTTTGTGAAAATCACAAAAATATATGATAAACTCCAAAAAATGTTGTCAGCCTGAATTTTTTTATCTCTGTAGAAACTTCAAAGTGATAGATCACAAATGACCCCAAAGTGAAGTACCGTTTTTATCAAATCTTGCAGTGTTCTATGTGAAACATTGTTTTTCTCCAATTTGAATAAAATTTTTTGTTTCATGTAAACCATTTATAATGTACAGGGTAAGTCAGATATCGTGATTAAAATTTAAAACCTGCTATTAAAATATTTATAGTTTGATGACCCAAGTACTCAGATTGCTAAAAAATCAATGAGCATAACTATTAAAGACTTAAAATAAGTGTTATAAAACACTTTTATGAAATTTTCATTATGATTTCTGTATTGTGTATTTTGACTATGACAATAACATACTAAAATTTTATCCAAATTGGTCAAGCACAATTTTTTACAGAGGAGTCTTATGACAGGCCCATCAAAAACTTAAAAAAACTGTTAAGAGATAAAACCTCAATGTAAGGTACCGCCAAATACATTATAGGTTTTTGGTATTGCTAGTTGCTTGACAAAGATTTTGAAAGAAAAAAATCTTCACTGATTGATGTTAATACATTGTTTTGATTCCCTGTACAAATCTTGGCATAATAAGAAACGAAGACAGGCTGTTAGGATAAAAAATTGTCTCTCTGAAGAGATATTAGTGAAGTCTGGAGTACCACAAGGGGACCTGTGTCTACAATTCTTTTCATTTGTTTTATTAATGATATTTCAGACTGTTTCTGTAGCTGTGTAATCCTTCTATATGCAGACGATTAAAAGATTTTTAGAATTGTTAAAGATTTTAGGAATTGTGAAAGAGTGCAGAATGATCTCAACACTTTTTCACAAAATTTAAAGACTTAAGGGTATTATTTGACCCAACCTTAAGCTTTAAAAATCACTATAACTTTATCTGTAACAAAGCTTTTAAACTACTGGGTTTCTTAAAAAGGAGCCTATCTGAATTTAACAATATAATCTGTTTTAAAAATGTTTATTGTTCTCTTGTTAGATCAATATTAGAATATTGTAATTCCATATGGTCCCCATTCTATAAATGTCATGTAGAAAATCTGGAAAGGGTATTGAAGAAATTCTTACGTTTTGTAGCTTTTAAACCTAAAATTCCATCTGGGGAAATAGTTTATTGTGATGTTTTAAAATTACTAAAGGTCACAACTCTTGAAAACCGTCGAGTGATGTCTTGATCTAGCTTTTCTTTTCAAGATTTTAAATGCAATGTTTGATTTTCCTCAATTAATACATAGAATTGGCTTAAGGGTTCCACAGCGGAGTACAAGAAATAGGAATATTTTTAACTTAGAAAAATGACTACCTTAATAGACCTATACGAAGAATGTGTAGCTCTGCTAATAATGTGTATATTTTTTTCCACCTCTCTGGATTCCTTCAGATATAAAATTAAAGTTTTGTATATTTAGAATAATAAAAAATTGTATAATTAAAATAGTACATTTATTTATTTTGTTTTATTAATAATTTGCTATTTTCTTGTGTATCTAACACTCCTTTTGTTTAAATAGTACGTATTTTTGACCATATTATTTAATAAAACTATTTAACTTTAGTCTTGATATTTTTTTGTCCGCCTTTAAAAGCTTGAGTTTTAGGATATATAAAACATGGTAAACGCTCTACAGTAGGTATATTTATTTCTTACAAAACAAAAGAACAGGCAATGATTTTATTTCACTTCACTTATTAAAAATAAAAATTATATGAAACTATTGTTATATTAAAAATAACAATTTTTTCCATCGAAGGTCCCAAAATGAATCTTATTTACAGACCATGCTTCTAAAAAAAGATTGAAACAATTTCAGACAGTATAAAACCACTAGGCGCCCACCCCAAACATCATTTTGAATCACTCACAAATAGGCATTATTCCGCATTTGTACTTTATTATAAGTCATCTGATATGGGTTCGTCCTGGCGATGGCGTGTTAATATTTCCAATAGGAATATGCTCCTAAGGCAATTAAAACAAAAGAGAAATAAAAAAAAGTCTTCTTGGGTGTTTGCCAGACATCTGTTATTTGACGGCTCATATGTCCTATCATACGATCCTCATAGAATTTCACTATTTTGACCTTTGGTACAATACTTTCAATACATTAAAATACGGTTACATTTTACAAGTTTTTGTGCAGGGGTTCTTTCAAAAATTTTGCTTGTGGCTCTATAATGGCATTAACAAATGTGAAAATAATGTCATTTTTAATATCATTTTTGACAAATTTTCGTCTGCGATGCATTAGTAACTTGATTTTCCCAACACCTAAAATTAAGACGAGATTCGACCCCAACCCAGCCCTTGGCAGGTAAACTAACCCAGAAGTTTTTGGTTTAAGAAAAATTTGGGAAGAAACATTGACTCTTGCTAATCAATGCATCTCTCTAAATTACTTGGTATGAACTTCTTAAACTTCAAAAAATTTAACCCTGAGGCAATAAATTTAAATATAAGTTTAAAAAAATTCCACTAAACTTGAAGAAAAAATATTAGAAAAAAATAACTTGAAGTGATTTACCATATTTTTTCGCTCCCATCACTGGAGCTAAAAAAAAGTTTTACAGAAGTTTTATATGTCCCTAAATTCCCATAAAGGTGACCTTATCAGACTTTTCTATGTCATAAGTGGGAAGTTTGGCTCGGTCAATTTTAAATAAATCTTTTCTTTCCAGTTTTTAAGCAAATCAACAAAAGTCTTATTACAGAATAAGATATAAATTCCCAATGTCTATAGTGGAGTTAATAAATAAAAAAAAGAGTTTTACCAACAGAAAACTATTGGATTTTTGGCCTCCTCCACTAGTTCTACCACTGACTGGTTACAAACAAATTACCACTATCCATAATTTCTCATTCTGTTATCAATAATGTTTTGCCGAGCATTTGTTCATGAATTTGATCGTTCGTATTATTTGTCTATAAAACCTTATGGCGTACCGATGATCCTTAACAAGGGTGAAACACATTTTTGCGTTTATTCTCCAAGTCGCACCCGGTATGTATTCTTGTGGTACTCCGGTGTATTTTGTAAAGTTCGTTTTTTTTGTTATCGATTCGTTATAGTTGAAGGGCCGACTGGTGGATGGACTGTGTCTCTCTTTTTTATTTACTTTTTTATTTAAAAACTTTATTGCCATAAGAATAATCGGTTAAACAAGAAGTGACCTAAATTTTACTTGTCTTAACAGATTGTACGGGGGTTATTTTACGCGAGAACCATCAAAGGTAAACCTATATTTTTTTACATGATCATGAAATCTTTTTTTGTAAAGAAAAATTTTTCCTTTGGGTGGCGATGTCTCTAATGGGGTTGTATTTGAATTTCAGCTGTGATCTTCACACACTATTGCGCCCAGCCGTGGATAATTTTTTCAGCTTTAGTGCCTCTAGAGCCACAATAGTGCCTCTAGAGCCACAATAGTGCCTCTAGAGCCACAATAGTGCCTCTAGAGCCACAATTTTCTTCTTGGTCCCAAAGGAAGGGCAAAAATATCTTAAATTTCCAGGGGAATTCTCAGATTTATTTATTTTCACATTTTGATGCAGAAAAAACTCGAGAAAAAATAAATACAACTTTTAACAGATTGTTTACTAAACAGAAATGACATTTAGTGACAGCTAAGCATTAAACTGAAGTTAGGAAGAGGCTGAGAAAAAGGTCACCACTCGCTACTTTTCTCGTAAAGTTAGTTGGCTAAAAAATTTTTTTGAGCGTTTTTGTAGAACTCCAACTTTAAAAAAATTTTTCTACAAAACCAAGAGTTTTTCAGAAGAAATAATGCGTTTTGGATAACTCACTCTAAGGTACCAAATTCCGTTGCTTCCCAAAAATGTGGGAAAACCCCATTGCGCAGCAATGGTTCCAGGATAATAATATCTAAGTTTTGCCTTGGCCTGCAAAAACCCCTGATGCGAATCCAATAGAGAACGTTTCGGGATCGCAAAGAAATTAGCAAGTTTTAGTATCACTCCCAGGAATTCAGAACATCTAATAGAACTCGTCATAAGGGAATATAGGGAAGTTATTGCTGAAAATCCAAACTTATTTGAAAATTTAGCCAATTCATTGCCCAGAAGACTTCAAAACATCATTGCAGCCAACGAACGGTGCAATGACGTGCTATTAAAAATAAGTATTTTTTATATGGTTTTAATTTTATTTTTTTAAATTTTTTAATAGCTTTTGTTTAGTTAATAAAACATTTTTGCTTTTTTGAAATCTGGTTTTTATTTTTAGGGGCCTTATATTTTCAATTAGTAAAAAATAAACAATAAAAAGTTTATAATTCAAAAAGTCAGTGCTGCATATAGGAAAATATAAAAAATCGTATTTGCAGCTACCTTCTGCTGTACCAGTTTTATGTGGAGAGAAGTGTACATCTTAGCCTTCTGCTGTACCAGTTTTATGTGGAGAGAAGTGTACATCTTAGAGAGTAACACTCTATAAATCTGTAAAAAATGCCAAAATTTCTCAAAATTAAAAAAATTACATTTTCAAAAAATTAAAAATAGCATACAATAAAGCATTCAATTTTAAGTAAAAAATGTGAAATAATCTTTTTTGTAGCACATTTAGTTTTTTTAGGGATTTTTTTTTAAATATTTCAAAATTTTTGACGCCATTCATTAAAAAATCAAATTTTTTAAAAACAAATTTTTTTCTCTTTTTTTTCTCACAAAAAAAAATCTAGTTTGAGATTCTGCAAAAATGGTCAATTTTATTGGACTTTTTTGCGCCAAGGTTTTACCAGACATTTGGCAATAAAAAAATTAAAAAACCAAATGCAAAAAGTAGCTGTGCTCTTTCTCTGCCAGCTAGCATTAAAAAATATATTTAATAATGCAGGGTTCCTAGCAAATTCTGATTTCCAAATTCCCTGACTTTTCCAGGTCTTTCCTGGCCATTTTTAAAGAAATTCCAGGTATTTTTTGGATATAAATTGCGTGTGTACGTGGATACCAAGTAAATGCAGACTTTTACCATCTCTCAAATTTAGTAGGTATTTATATTATCGAGATAAAAAGCAGATAAATAAGACGAGAAACTTTGTTCGAAACTTTATTTGAAGACAAAAATCACAGGAACCGAATTTGTTAAATCCTAAAAACAAATCAGGTACTTAACAGCAATAAAAATAAGAGACTAATTTGCCTAGTGGTAGCTACGTTTTTTTGGTTCATCTAGCAAGTTATAAAAAAAAATTGCACGAAGTGTTAATATCCATAACCATTATAAGCTGGAATACGGAAAAAACTCAAGACAGAACAAACACAGGAAATATACAAGAAACCAATTACTGAAGAAGAAAAGAACCGCAATGGGGCTACAATGTAAACGAGCTCTGGAAGAACATCCAAGAAAAAGTAACTAGGGTGGCTAGTCAAGTGCTCGACAAAAAGAGAAAACAAAGAAGGAAGTAGTTTGACTTCGACTGTAGTAGAGCGACGGAAAAATATGACCAGGAAAAAAATGCTTCAACACCCAATAGCACCTAATATGGAAGAGTATAAACAAAACAGATCTAAAGCACGTAGAATGACATTAATAAAAAACAGACCACCATCTAAATATAATGAGATAAATGGAAGAAAACGGACAAAACAACAGAATAAAAGAATACTAACATCACAAAGTACAAAACAGAATACCAACCCAGAACCGAAAACTTTTTCTAAAAAAAACAACGGAAAACTAATAACCAACGAACTTTTGCGAACTACTCAACGATGAGGTAAATAGCGATATTACACTTATAATCATATTTACAGCTGAAATAGAGATACCAGTCCCAACATATGAAAAAACAGTTAAAGCCATAAAAAATCTAAAAAACAACAAAGCTGCTGGTAGTGACGGCATACCTGCCGAATGTATGAAATATGGTAGAGAAACACTGCATAGGGCCATCCATAAGCTCATCCAAAACATTTGGAACATCGAAATGCTACCGATTCCATGGAAGGAAGGTGCGATAGTCCCCATCCATAAAAAGGAGAAAAAAAGAAATGCTCAAATTATCGTGGAATAACTGCTAAATACATGCTATAAGGTCGTCTCCAGTATCCTGCGAGAGAGAATTGAACCATATAAGGAGGAGAATACTGTTAAATATGTGGGTACTTACCTTAAGCTATACATACTTATCTTAAGCTGTATGTACTCACCTTACCGATTCCAATTAGTTCAGTCGAACGCACCTTGTAGTTTAGTTAGCATAGTTTCAGATAGGTGGCGCAGGCCATATTAGATTTGTGTAGAGAAATAATAAAAATAAGTTAGATGTCGTAACCGAAATAGTGCGTTTTATAGAAAACCTTTCATGCCCTAATGACCATGTTTAAGAGGTTATGGGCCCAGATAGTACAGTGCGTAAAAACGGTGCGAAAATAGTCGGGAAACGGTCGCGAAAACTAGACAGTTTAAGTGCCGAAAAGTAGGGCACAGTACACGGTCCTGGTCCGTGTACTGTGAAGTAGGGTTACGTTAAAAAAAAAAGGATATCAGTAAGCTGGTCCTGTGTGTTAAGTTTTTGTGAGAAAATTGAGGTGAAAAATGGCAGTTAGTAATCTAACATCAGTGCCCATTTTGGAGGCAAATAATTACAATAATTGGAAGTTTCGAATGACCTTAATTTTAAAGAGGGAAAATTGCAAACAAGCCCTAGGTAATCCCCCACCAGCGAGCGCTTCGACAGAAGAAAAAGCACAGTTTTTAAAGGCAGATATTAATGATATCTGGTAAACATTTAGATCTAATAAAAGACTGTGAAACAGCAAAAGATCAATTGAGTAAACTCAAAAGCATTTTTGTGAGAGCATGCAGCTTTACAAAACTTTCATTGTGGAGAAAACTGCTAAACTTAAAACATGGAGTAAATGATAAGCTGGAAGATCACTTTTTAAAGTTTGAAACCATCATACGAGAGTTGAAAGATCAAGGATCGAAAATTGACGAGAGTGACCAGGTATGTCATCTTCTACTTAGCTTACCATCAAAGTTTGACACAGTGGTGACAGCTATCGAGACAGTTGCAGATGTAAAAATGGACTTTGTAAAGTCACGGCTGCTAGATGAGGAGATAAAGCTTGAATCAAAGGGAGACAACTGTGAAAATGAAACAGTATTCAAGGCAAGTACAAGTAAAGGGTGTTTTACATGTGGCAGTACACTGCACATACAGTTTTATTGTCCAAAGAGAAAGCAAAATAATAGAGGCAAGAGGTGCAAGAGGTGGCTATAGACAGAATAGTTACAGGGGGCAAAACCCAAACTATAAAAATAATAGTCCAAGAGGCAACCAGCAAGAAAATAAAAATGAGAAAAAACAAGAGGAAAATACTGCTAATGAGGAGGATATAGTGCTGTATGCAGCCAATATATGCAGTCAAGGTGAAGACAAAGTGTCATTTGTTTTGGATTCTGGAGCTAGCAACCATTTTGTTCAAGTAAACTTGGAAAAATATATGCAAAATATTAGACAGTTGCCAAATTTTGTGGAAATTCACATTGCAAATGGGGAAATTTTGAAGTCGAATAAGATTGGAACATTAAGAGCTAGATGTCAAAATCAAGGAGTTACTATAGAAGCACTGATAGTTCCTGGAATAAAGCATAACTTGATTTCAGCGTCAAAAATGACAGCAAAAGGACATAAGATTATAGTAGAGAGGGACAAAACAACAATAAGTGGTGAAAAAATAGAGTTAACATGTGAGAAGAAAAGCGGATTGTATGTTTTGATACTAGATGAAATAGTACATGAAAAAGAAACCTGTCATGTCACGAAAGTTGAGAATATGTGGCATAGAAGATTGGGACATGCAAACAAAGATGCTATGTTAAAACTTGGGCTAAAAGCTGATGAAAAAGTTTGCTCACCTTGTGTAGAAGGAAAAGCTACTAGATCACCTTTTCCTACAAATGAAAATCGCACCAAAAGTATTGGAGAGCTTGTACATAGTGACATATGCGGCCCTATAACTCCAAGTACCTTCGATGGTGGCAAATATTTTTAAGTTATCTTGGATGATTTTTCTCACTTTTTAGTGGTAAAAATTTTAAAACAGAAAAATGAGGCAGAAGCAAATTTGAAAGAATACATTGAAGAAACAGAAAGACAGTGTAACACAAAAATAAGGAGATTTAGATTAGATAATGGAGGTGAAGTATCATCAAAACACTTCCAAGATTATTGCAAACAAAAAGGTATTAAATTAGAATACACAATACCATACAGTCCTCAGGCAAATGGAAAGTCAGAACGGATGAATGGGACTCTTTTGAACATGATTAGGACTAAAGTAGCTGATTCCGGTATACCAAAAACACTATGGGGCGAGGCTATAAAATGCTCGGTGTCTGAGTTAAACAGAACACCAACAAACAAACCCCATCAGAAATTTGGAATGGCCGAAATGATATCAGTAAACTGAGAATTTTTGGTTGTAGATGCTGGTATTATGTGATGCCAAAAGAAAATAAGTTAGAACCAAAAGCCAAAAAGGCAATTATGGTTGGATACTGTGGAGGAGGCTATAGGTTATGGTTGTCAGAAGAAAAGACAATCATAAGGTCAAGAGATGTACGCTTTGATGAAAATGTGATGGAGTATAAGGAAAAGACAGAGGAAAAGACAATACAATATAAGACAGATGAAACCACTGAAAATTATGAGAATAGACAGAATGAAATAGAAAATATCGAAGAAAATGTAGAAGATGAAGAAGAACATCAAGAAAGTGAACAAAGTGAATATGAAGATACAGAAGAAATAATTCCTCAAGAACAAGTAACAAGATCTGGTAGGAGTATACAAAGGCCAAAGAACTTAAATGATTATGAGATTTATGTAGCTTATTGCTTACTTTCCACGACAGATTGTAAACCAAAATCATACAAAGACGCAATAAAATCCCAAGAATGGCAACAAGCAATAAATAGTGAGCTAGATTCTAGATAGATAAAAGTAGCTATTGACACACGCTGGCTATTTAAAGTGAAGGAAGATGGTCAGAAAAAAGCACGACTAGTGGCAAAAGGTTTTCAAGTGCCAAATGACAATGAAGAATTCAGTTACTCACCAGTATGTCGAATGCCAACAATAAGAATTTTGTTGTCAGTGTCGGTGCAAAAGGATTGGACATTACGACAAATAGATGTGCCCACAGCATTTAAATGGCTTACTGGATAATGAGGTGTTTATTAAAAAACCAGAGGGTGTGAAGTGCAAATATGAATATTTTAAGTTAAACCGAGCTCTTTATGGTTTAAGAAATGCACCAAAATGCTGGAATGCTAAATTTTCAGAAGTTATGACAAAGCTAAAGTTCAAGAGATCAGAATATGACTACTGTTTATATGTCAATGAAGATGTGTACTTAGTATTGTTTGTGGATGATGCTTTAATAACTGGACCAGACTCAAAAGTGCAAAAATTAGTGCAAAACCTGTATGAAGAATTTAAAGTTAAAAATATGAATGGAGTGAAAACATTTTTGGGAATGGAAATTACAAAAATCGATAATGGATTAAAAATCAGCCAGACAAAAATGATTTCCAGATTGTTAAAGTGAATTTAACATGACAGAATGTCGTCAAATTGCAACTCCAATGGAGCAGAATTTTCAAGTAGATGAAAATGAACTGATTTTGGAAAATATACCTTACAGAAGACTTATCTGTAGCCTAATGTATCTAGCAATAGTCACTAGACCAGATATAGCCTATAGTGTTTCCTATTTAAGTCGCTATCTGGACAAACCAACTCTTCAACTATGGAAAGCTGGGAAAAGGATCTTACGATACCTTAGCGCTACAAGAGATTATGGAATGAAATTTACGAAAGGAGGCAGTGGTTTAGAGGGAATGTGTGATGCCGACTGGGGTGGCGATAAACAAACTAGAAAAAGTATTAGTGGTTTTGTTGGGTTTCGTGATGGAAACGTAGTCGCATGGCACTCCAGAAAGCAGAACTGTGTTGCCCTGTCATCAACGGAGGCAGAGTATATATCAGCAGGCGTAGCAGCTCAAGAACTTATCAATCTAAGAGGAATACTTTCTGAATTTGGTGAGTCCGATCCAATTATTTTAAATTTGGACATTGAAAACTCTAAACGGTCTAAACATATAGAAATAAAATATCATTTCATTAAAGATCTGTGTCTAAAGAAAACGATTATTCTTATTTATATATGCTGAAATGAAAATTGTTCAGATATTTTTACTAAACCTTTAGGCAGGGAAAATTTTTAAAAGTTTAGAGAATACCTAGTAAGTAAATAAGTACTTAAGCAATTGAAATGTATTTTTGCTTATTTATAAGGCTTTTATTTTACATGTTATTTAATTATTACATTTAAATTGAGGGTTCGCGTTAAATATGCAGGTACTTACCTTAAGCTATGCATAATTATCTTAAGCTGTGTGTACTTACCTTACCGATTCCAATTAGTTCAGTCGAACGCACCTTGTAGTTTAGTTAGCATAGTTTCAGATAGGTGGCGCAGGCCATATTAGATTTGTGTAGAGAAATAATAAAAATAGGTTAGGTTGTTGACCAAGATGTAACCGTTCGTTTTGCATTTGTTTAAAGTAAAAAGATTTCGTAACCGAAATAGTGTGTTTTATAGAAAACCTTTCATGCCCTAATGACCATGTTTAAGAAATACCAGTGTGGGTTTAGACCTAAAAGACCGGATTTTCACCGTTAGATAAATATATAGAAAACTGCTGGAAATTTGACAGAGAACTTCACCAGATGTTTATTGATAAGGTGCAAGGTAAGGGTGGGACAGAGCTACTCTGATTTCTTTGGTATCAACAATGGGCTTAAAAGCAGGATGACTCTCTTTCACCTCAACTTTTCAACATAGCATTAGAATATTCAGGAAAGTCAACGGCTATATTCAACCAGAATGGACGCAACATACTACTGATCTTCGCAGATGATGTGGATATAATTGGCAACAGCATCCATAACTGATTGCTTAATAAGAAAAGATTTAAAAAAAAGGAGTAGAACTCTTTTTGACTGTGGAAGCAGTGGCTGTGGAGGTTCTTTAACTTCCAGTAGTTGTAGGTCCATTGTCATTTTGTGC
Source organism: Oxystoma pomonae (assembly GCA_963921995.1). Taxonomy (NCBI): domain Eukaryota; kingdom Metazoa; phylum Arthropoda; class Insecta; order Coleoptera; family Brentidae; genus Oxystoma; species Oxystoma pomonae. Next base: position 68,179,925 of record OY998166.1, on the reverse strand, counting down.
CAAGACTGATCAGTTTTCTTGATTAACAAAGGCAATTTCCTTGAATTTTTTTCAGCCTCCACTTTCTTTACATTACTACTGGTCTTAAAATGGCTCAAGATGGCCTGAAGCCCCATATTACTCAATTCAATATTTCTTAAACAAAGCTTACAATATGTTTGAAATTTATTGGTTTTCACAGCCTGCAGACACTGCCCCTCTGTTGGACTTATCCAGTCTAAATTAATAACTGTTTTTTTCGATAATTTTGATTCTTGCTCTTAAAAAATTTTAAAATTTTCGTAATCTTGCATCGCAGTTGCACCCCACATCATTTTCAGGTTAGGAATAAATACATTACATGATAAATATTGTTGGATTAGAAAAAACGCGCTCGACTACACTTGAAAGTTGTAACAGTAGATAGCGCGATGTGTGCTTAGAACAAAGAGAAATAAACCAGGTGATATCAACAATCTGCCACCCTGGGTAATGATGCGGTTCTTGTCCTACAAAGCTTTCCTTTCTCTTTTCTCTTGCTCTTGGATTTTAGATGGACTGGAACTGATTGAGCGCATAATATTTTTTACAAAGTTGGTTTAAAAAATAGGTTAAGAAAGAGAAATTCCAGATTTTGTGTGCCAATTCCCTGACTTTTGCGGATTTTTTGGTCATTCCCTGACTTTTCCAGGTGAGTGGGAACCCTGTAATGTTCACTTTGTCAATTTAAAATTAATTTTTTCTTGGTTTTTATGGCTTACCCAATAAACCTTATGGACAAATTCTGTCACCTTGACAAAGTGAACATTATTATATTAGTTTTTTTAATGCTAGTTCGTGGACAAAGAACTCGGCTATCTTTTGCCTTTGGACTTTTATTTTTTATCTCCAAATTCCTGGTAAAACCTTGGAACAAAAAAAGGCCAATAAAATTTACCATTTTTGCAGAATTTAAAACTAGATTTTTGTGAGAAAAAACTTTATGGAACATTTTTTCCTCAACATAAAATTCTAAAATGCCAATTTTTGCAAATTTTGAAATACTAAAAAAAATTCACTAAAAAACTAAACGTGCTACAAAAAAGTTTATTCCACATTTTTTACTTAAAATTGAATGCTTTAATGTATTGTATTTTTTATTTTTTTTTTAATATATAATTTTTTTAATTTTGAGAAACTGCATTTTTTTTACAGGTTTATAGGATGTTATTATGTAAGATGTATATGAAAGATTTGGATTTTTAGTGCTGGATGGTGCAAACCCAAAAAACACATAATTCAATAAATATATTTTTTTTCTTGGAATCAACCAAAAAGTGAAGTGTTATTATCAAAGATAGAAAAAAAGTCTAAATACAAAAGTTGCTTAGTTTTTCACAAATTTTAAGAAAATTTAACCAAAATTTTCAAAATGTTAAATTTCGACATCAACTTTCTTATTTCAAATGGAACACTCTGTATATTTTTTAAAACCTCGATACATCTTTTCTTCCTGATTCAAAAAACATACCATATGTTATCTTTGCCTTGAACGGTAACTGAACAAGTTTAGAAAAACGTTGTCATAAGAGCAATGTGTTGAACAAAGAACCACCTAAATAGGCTTCGTCTCCGCACTTGGCGCCTAATTTGTGTTGACACTTTGAGCGGAACATCGGAGGTACACCTTAAAAAGGCCAATTTGACAGTTTTTATTATTTTTGATACACTTGGACTTTTCCGATTTTTCTGAAAATCAATAGGCTTCATCTCCCGTTAGCGCTTGACAATCGCACCAAGTTTCATCGCTGTACGTCAATCCGTTCTCAAGTAATGACACCTAAACTAATTTTCCTTGGCACACATCGCCCTTATGGCAAATTATTTTTTATTTCACTCGAGAACCGCTAAAGATAAACCCTACATATGGTACATTTTTCGAATCGGGAAGAAAAGATTTATCGAAATTTTAAAAAATATACAGGGTGTTCAATTTAAAATAAGAAAGTTCATGTCTAAATTTGACATTTGGAAAATTTTAGTTGAACTTTCTTAAAATTTGTGAAAAACTAAGCAACTTTTGTATTTAAACTATTTTTCTATCTCTAATAATAAATGAGCTATGTAGTTGGTAAAATATGGTGAATCACCCTGTACATTCTACATGGTATAAAAGGTATAAGTGCAAATATTTAAATAACAATGTAATGTAGGGGCGTAAACTCCTTTGTTTCCAACATATTTAGTTTTTAAAGTTCGAGGAGTGGGGACTAAGGACAATCCAAAAGTTGAAAAAATTGATACCGACAAAAAAGCTTAACATTATAAAAATACCAGGATATGTTCATGTTATGTATACCTCGGGACCTCTCTTTAAAGAGCCCTTTTACTTTCACATTTAAAAAAAATTATAATTAACTATTTTCTTTAAAATTTAGACACGCGTTATTATTTTTTGTCAATTGTTTTTATGTTTAATCATTGCCCTTACAACTCTACTACAAGATTTCGTGTTTTTTATTGTAATTTTTAAACAAGATATAAAAAAATACCACGTTTTCGTCTTATGAGCATTCATATGGGGAAAGTGGTCTGGAATCCCTACTGTATATCTACTAAAAATATCCCGCACTCTGACATCCACTATCTAGAAAACAAAGGACTTCTTTTGTTTTGTGACTTTATTTTCTTGTTTCAATCTTCCCTACACCAGATTAAAATATTTACACTCACCTTTTATACTCTGTAGGGACTAAAGTGGCAATTTTTATTCCAAGGCTACAATTTGCTGAGGAATAAAAATACACTTTACGTCACTTGGTATATACAGCGTGTACAAGTCGAAGTCTTGGGTTTTCACTGGGGTGCGAGAAAGAATGACACGCAAAATCTGACAAAGATACCCTGCATTAGAGAAGGCAGAGATTGCGAAAAAAGTATTTGGATCCGACAGTCAGCGCTCGGGCTATCTTTATCAGATTTACGCAGTTTCTCGCACCTTCATCGTTCGCATCGTTCTCAGTCGATTTCTTAAAATTTGCAATTTTTTCACTAAATTTAATTTTACTCATGAACCCAAAATTTTAGTTTAGTCCCTAGGGACTAAAATCGCATTTAGGATGCGCAAATGGGGGAGTAAAATGCGTTTGTAGCCCCAAAGTGCCAAAAATAATAAACGTCAGATAGATTAACAAAAAAACTAAACAACTACGTCTTCAAAAAATAATACTAACACGCCCTCACCTTGGCGATATCTTCGCAGAATCCGAATTGTTCGCGTTGTTGGCCTTAAAGCCGCACTTCTGAATCTTCCTACTCAGTCTAGAAACCCATTGCTTTTGCTCTTCGCTCGACATGGCTAGGAGCAACAATTCTTTGGCATATGAAGGATCGTAGTGTAGTTTGCATGGAGATACGGTGTCTTCCTTACGATCTAAATGATCTTTGTGGATTTTGATTCGACACCCTAGGGAGACAAAACGATGCGTTAGAAATTTGTCCGTGAAGTCGCTTATGTGTGTCTGTACACACACCACCAAAGAATTTCGCACGCATAGAGACATCGATTAAATATGCTTTTGTTGTATTTGTCACGGGACAAGGGTACTGATGCGTACAAATTTTTTTGGTAGGGTGTGTACAAGGTGAATATCTCAAAAACTAATAGATATATTTTCGAAATTTTTATAAGATTTTCAAGATTCAGAAGACCTTCAAAACAAGGTATCGCTCGACCCACTTTCCCTATTCAAAATATAGGGGTAAAGTTTAAAAATTTCGAGAAAGCCAAAAAGTGTCCCCTTTACAAACAAAATCGATGTGTTTCAGCATTTTCTCCAATTCTTTACAGTTTTTGAAAAAATCCAGGTGAACCCTAATAACTATGTATAACTGTGAGCACAGAACTGGTGGTTCTGTGCTATGAGATACTACAACGACCTTGCCCTTGTAGAGGCAAAAACTCTTCTGGGCGCAAGCAGATTGTGTCAGACCAAGTCAGACATGCGCATTGGATTGGAAGCGAGTGTTACAAGAGTGTATGGATTTAGTTTACTTATCTTTTGTCTTTTACTTTTTTCTATAAAAATATAATTAGCTTAATTAAGTGATCAGCCATTCCAGCTAAAAGTCCATCACAGGTAATATCGCGAAATATGATTTAATGTGACCAATTATAGATTTTTTAATTTGCATTCAAAAGCTGAAACTGTTTCTATTAGGAAAGTAATTTAAAATCCTTCTTTATGATAAAAAAATGTAAAAAACATGAAATTTTGGCGTTTTCTTATATTAAAAGATTAGCTTAAACTTTTTACTCTCAAATATTTTTGCACACTATCCACGAAATAATTGTATAAAAAATCAATAAAGTAGGCTTCCTAGTATTACCAAGACTTATTAATTTTGCGTTAATCACTTTTCTTGTAATTTAAATATTGTTTCTATTTTGAGTGGAAATAGTGTTCCGTCCGTTACGTTCCGTCCGTTACGTAACATTTTGTTTTTAAATTCTGAACCTTTTCGTTTTTTGGTAAAATAGTAACAAATATTATTTAAGTGTGATTTTAACTTTACGATTATATTAAATTTTGGCATATTTTGAGGTCATATTGGCAAATAAATAAATAATACCAAAATGAATGAAGGTATGCTTCTTTTTCCTGTTGCGTCCGTTACGCATATTAAAAGGCTTTTTACCAACTTAATAAACTAGATAAAAAATAGGTTTACATTTGAATTGTTGGAGTACAATTAATGTATTTATTTTTTGGTATCAGCGTTAATATATTGGCAGTGCCTAATGGCAATATTTAATTTTAAATTTAAAAAAATCGTGCAAAGTGTGCGTCCGTTACCATGCCATATTGTGCAAATACAAAATACATACAGGTGAACTAATATTTACGTGTTTTATATTGATTATTATAATAGTCAAATGTTAATAGCTTTACAGCGGGTATTAAATAAATAAATAATTATCTAGAAAAAGGCAATTTACACCAAAAAGAAATTTTCATTAAAAAAAAATGTCGAAGGCCAAATTTTAAAATGCATATTTTCTAAAAAGCCAAAAACCGGTTGACATCTGTCATGCGGTTTACCAACGATAATATCCCAAAATCGAGCCCATAACATTCATATTAGTTTTTCGCTATCTCTTTTCGAAATACGCAAAACCCCCCAATCCCTTCGAATTGGGACCACCCTGTACATAACACCACCAAAGAATTTCGCATGCATAGAGACATCGACCAATATGTTTTTGTACAGATGGCATTGTAATATGTCTCTCGCAGGATCGATGCTACGCCATGCACCCCTACTGCTTATGCAGTGGGTTCTATTCTTGGTTGTCGGAAGTTCACACAGAGGGCGTCATGGTCATGGTAACTGATGAGTCCCTAATAAGGACGAAACGGCGTCGTCCTAGATCTTTTTTTTTTTTAATTCTTTTAAACGTCAATTTAAGAAAAAACTGTTTCAAGAAAGTATACCTATGTTTGAAAGTTTGAGACAATGATGTATTTGAAATTTACTCTGTGTTTCGGACTTCCATTGTCTATATTTTATTTATACACGACGTTTCGATCAGAGATTGTACTGATCGTATATAAATAAAATATAGACAATGGAAGTCTGAAACACAGAGTAAATTTCAAATACATCATTGTCTCAAACTTTCAAACATAGATATACTTTCTTGAAACAGGTTTTTCTTAAATTGACGTTTAAAAGAGATTTTTTAGGTCACTTATATCATCAATATTTTAACTGAGGTGTATGAAAAGGAGCTCTGAGACATAACCTTATTTAATTTAGGTATTTTAAAATAGTTATTAAGGTAGTAGCAACACTGTACGGGAAATCAATTAAACTATGTCGACCTGATGTTTTTGCAAAATTTTACGTCATTGAATTTGTTTTCCATGGCAACGCGGAGACTTTATTTATGTTTATCCACAGTGGGACACCAGAGATTTTTTAGCACCGGTTCAAAAACTTGGGGTTAGGTTACTTATTTTGACTTTTCGCGTTCTGCACCGCTAAAAAACCAAGTAAAATACTAAAATAAAAGAAAACCATTTATTGCAGAATTACCTGATAAAAAAAACGCTACCCAACTCCGTATTAAAGTAAATGGGTGTAATGTTTAAGGTTGCATTTACAGGTGCATTTATAATTGAATTGGAAACACTCCCGCTAGCTGATACCGACAACAGGTTAACTTAAAAGCATGCAGATTTAAAAATCGGCTACTGGCGCTAGACGAAATAATCGTATTCTATTTTAAACAGGAGCGTCAACGACTAGCAATTATTTCCAACCTCTAAATGGAGCTTTACTGACCTGTTTTATCAGTACTCAAGTATCCGTATGTTTTTGAAACTGAGGTTCTAAAATCTATCCTTTGCACTCCAAGATTTCACTGGTACAATTGCACATAACTATGCCGCAATAATTTAATTTAATTTTTAAAAAAATGGCTGAATCAAAATAAAAACAAAACTATGCGAATTTCTAGTAATCCCAGCGAGCCAGTAAAGTTCTTTTGGTTCTTTGATAGACTTGGGGTAATGCCCGCGCAGCGCTAGAACTTTTTCGGCGGGCGACCGCACACGCGGAGTTGTTTCATATTTGTTTTAGAAAAATGTTTTTGAAAACACATTTTTGAAAGATAAACATAACCTCGAATGGTTTTCTGTCAGAAAACGTAAAAATACTCTTCTGTCCCACTGCGGCCCGATTTAAAGTTTGTTGACAAAACACCTGCAGTTACCATGGAATCGTATAAATTTTGCCAGCGTCACCTAGAGGAGAATTTTTTTTTTCTCTTGTACTAGGCCTGGGCACTCCCGTTTGACAGTGAATCCATTCTTCACAGCTGATCGATGTCAAAATCGAAATCTAAACAATGCCAGTGTCAGTTCAATGTTTTCCTTTGGATTTTTTATTTAAAATTTTATTTTTTAGGCAATTTTAAGAACTCTTTCGAGTTGGTTTTTGTCCCGTCCCTTTCCAAAAATGTTATGCCCTGTTTTATGTGCATGTATCATCGCCGACGCTTCGGTGTTGAAAAAGTGCTGTTGCAAATTATTGTTTATCACTTTACTTTAGGCTTGGTTCATGTCTTAAAAAGCCATGCATACAAAATGAAATGTGTTTGATTTTAACCATTTAAAGCGGATTGAGAGTTCCATAAGGTAAGCAGTATTATTATAATAATAATGTGGTTAATTTAAGTATACTTACGTGTAAATTACTACCTTACCACTGCCGACCTCTTGTCAGGCAAAATAAATATTTTCTTTTTTTATTCCAGGCTTTCTTTTCTTTTTAGGGCTATTTAGCCAACTTTTCGGTGAATGGTAACTAATAGAGCCATGTTTTAGATACTATAAACCATAAAATAGGGCACAAATTTTTGGAACGGGACGAGGCAAAAACCAACTCGAAAAAGTTCTTAAAATTGCCGAAAAAACGAAATTTTAAATAAAAAATCCAAACGAAAACATTGAACTGACACTGGCATTGTTTAGATTTCGATTTTGACATCGATCAGCTGCGAAGAGTGGATTCACTGTCAAACGAGAGTGCCCAGGCTAGTACAAGAGAAAAAAATTTCTCCTCTAGGTGTCGCTGATTCTACGGTCTATCGGCCAACGCTTGACTGCGTGTCTCCCAAATTCAATGAAGTGTGATTGATTGATTGATTTATTTTCCCTAAAGCAAGGAAATATAAAAAGGAAAAATGTAATTCAGGGGAAATTGTGAGTATTTCTCTATTTTTGTTGTAAATCGGGTTTTTTCTAAACCGCAATTATTTTGAAGCTTTTGGGATAGATGACAGCACCAGAGCTTTTATTTTGAAGAAAAAATAATTGAGAATTTTGAAAAATCCTTCAGATATTGTTGTTAGACATTTAAAAATGATCACCCCTGCAAAATTTCAGCTAATTCTGATGTTTAGTTTTCCCTGTGCACTCTGGCAAAAGATAAAAAATTAAAGAACAAGGCGTGTCCAGTTGTACTTTTTTTTTACTTAAAATCTGGGAGAAACTATAGCCTTAAAGCGAGTGTTGCGAGAGTGTATGGAGTTGCTAGGAATCATTTTTTCAAATAAATAAGGTGGATTTCTAGTCTTAAGCAGTTTATGGAGAAAGCAAGCAAAATGCAATTTTTGTCGATTCGAAATGTTCAGCCATTGTAAGTCTTTTAACTTGTCAACTGGTCACTGCGCCTTAGATTGTAAAAAATGTATTAATTAGTGGCACAACACAAGTGCTTCACAAACTGTTTTTTTTTTAGTTTTAACTTTAGAATATCGTTACTTGCATTGGGAGAAGTACTTTTCCAGATCAGTGGAAAGTGGCAGAAGTTCTGCCACTTTTGCCAGTTCTGCCGAAAGTGTTTGAAAAATGAATTTACAAACATATCATTGATTTTCTTATTTTAAATAATCTACTACCAAAATTGCAATCTGGTTTCCGTAAAGGTTTAAGTACAGGTATTGAACGATGTCCTTCTGGCTGCGGACAGAGAGGAAGGTACAGCCTTAGTCCTATCAGACTACAGCAAGGCTTTTGACACTTTAAACCAGTCTCTTTTATGGGCAAATCTCAGTCACTTTGGTTTCAAGCAAAACACAATTCATCTTATTCGGTTACCTAGACGATAGATCCCAAATTGTCCACTGCAGAGCGGGGTCCCGCAAGGATCATTTCTTGCTCCTCTGTTTTTCATTGTCTTCACTGCGGACATGTCCGAATGCTTTGGAAAATGCAGTAGTCACAGATATGCTGATGATACGCAAGCTTACTTTTCTTTCAGAAAATCTGATGTGGTGGATGCGGAGCAAAGGCTTAATGGGTGAATAGGCTCAATTTCTAAATATTCTTTTGCCAACGGTTTGAAGTTAAACCCCAATAAGTCGGTCATTATTTATTTTGGGCCAGCTAAAGACTGGGCAGCAAAGAATTTAAATATTTTAATCGAAAACGTCAAAATTCCGGTGGTTAATGAATACAAAAACTTAGGGGAAATTTTCGACCAAAACCTTAGATTTAGAAGTCAAGTGTCAAAAATACTTCAGAAAGCGTACTACAACCTACGAAATCTTTATAAAAGCAAAGACATCTTGAACTTTAAGCTTAAGAAATTTCTGTGTGAGTCTTTGGTTTTATATCACACAAATTATTGTAATTTTGTTTTTGGACCTTGTTTAGAATGGGACTCAAGAAACAGGTTGCAAAAAATTGAAAATGCATGCATAAGATTTATTTATAAACTTAACAAGCTGCGTGATTTAAACCGGCTTAATATCTCTAACCGACAAACATTACACTTTGCCTGTTTTTTAAATAAATTGCTAAAAACCGAAAATCCGCGATATTTATTTGAAAAAGTGAAATGTAAAAATTCTATTCACTCTCGAAATACTCGATTTAATACGTACTTTACAATACCTAAACTTAACAAAACCATAGGCTCTTTCTCGTATACCCCTGTTTAATTACTTAACAAATACTGTGATATTAGTAACCTCAAAAATATATCTTGTGATAAATTTAAACGTCATTTCAAGCGACTACTAATAGATAGCAATACCTAGTTTTTTGTTTAAGTACTGTTTTGGTTTACTTTCTTATAATTTAATTTCGACTTTTTTATATTATGTTTTTAGTTTACTTAAGATATGTGAAACTTTTGTTTATTTTTTTATTTATCATTTAATTTATTTATTTTTGTATTTGACATTTTTATATGTTGTGTTAAGCAAACAGCTTTAGCTTACCTTCGCCCAGTTTAAAATAAAGGCGTTTTTATTTATTTATTTATTTATTACTTTTGTAAACGTTACGAAAATTCCAATAAGCTTTTTGAATAAGAAACCTTATAAAGTTTTGACTTTAGAATCTAAGTTTGTCGTCAAAGATGACATACAAATTTTTGTATTCGGTAGCAATTGAAATTTGCATACTGTTCATGGATATTTTTAAATTTTGGGATGCCCAATCTTTGGCTGGCCCAAAGTAAATAATAGCCGATTTGTTAGGATTTAATATTATATTAATAATTAATAATAATACTTGTAAACCGACTCCATGCATTTATTATGCTTTCTAGCTGCTTCCACTGCATCAGACTGAGTGAAAGGAATTTGTATCCGTGTTTCGTCAGCGTATCTGTGACTGCTACAGTCTTTAAAGCATTTTCAACATATCTGCTGTAAAAATAATAAAAAAAAACGAAGGTCCAAGAAGACAACCACACCCCTCTCTACTGACAAGGATTCCGATTTTTTATTGTCAACTTTAACAAATTGAGACCTTCTATCTAAATAGCTACGAATAAGCTTAATGGTTTTTGTTTTAAATCCCGAATTACTTAACTTGGCACAGAGAAGGGCGTGGTCCAACGCATCAAAGGCTTTGCTGTAGTCTAACTTGTGCAGTAGCTATACTAAATCCCTTACGAAATCCAGATGGTAGATTTCGTAGTAGGTTATTGCCAGTAAAATATCTAATAACTTGTATATACCAACTTTTCAAAAACGTTAGAAAGCACTGACAATAAGCTTATAAGACGAAGCTCTGATGGATCATTTCATATGAAATAATCCAAAAAAAAGGGAGGTTTGGCGGACCATCTCCCCGATTTCGATAATTTTTGGTTAATTTAGTGTTACCATAAAGTTGATGAAAAATCCCAAATTTGATTTTTTTTTTAATAATCAGAAACATGACAACATGAAATCAAAAAAAAAAAAATAAAAATATACAAACTCACCCTCACACGCACACAAATCTAAACGCAGAAATTTCCTCCATCCCTGCCTCCTCCGGGATGGTGCCCATCACCGAAGCCGCATTACCCCTCTGGATCACGAGACTTATATATACAGACCGCTTCAAGCTACTGCGAACATAGGGGGAATCAAGTCCAATTTACTCTCCGTGCCGTACGACCGAGGTGGATTCGAAGCACGCTGCAGTGCTATCTTTTGGAAATTCATTTTGTTTTTATTATTTTGTTTTATTTCTGCCTTGCTCGAGAAACAGATGGGTAAGTTCTTAATTGAAATAATACATTTTTAAAACCGAAAAAGTGCAGATGGTCAAATGGTCAAAAATAACCCAACACACGTTCGATATTGGTCGAGGGAAAATTTGCATTTGTATTTTGACGTAAGAACACAGTATCCCCAAAAACTAAATGTTTGGGGGGGGGGTATTATAGGGGAACACGTAATTGGGCCATTTTTTATTAACGGCAATTGCAATTTGAATGGTCCTAGATACTTGGATCTACTGCAGCAGCACATTATTCCAACTGCTAGGCAGCTGTTAGGTGTAAGATTTGGTGAAACATGGTTTCAACAAGATGGTTGTTCCGCTTACAATGTTGGCCTTGTTAGGGAATATCTTGATAATGTATTTCCTAATCGGGTTATAAGTACACGGGGAACTATTTTATGGCCAGCTCGATCTCCCGATCTTGCTCCTAATGACTTCTATCCGTTTTTGAAGAAGCTTTTCAAATTATCACCCCTAACATGCTTGGAAACGTTAGAAGGGGTTTTTATAGTAGGCTCGGATATTGTCTAGCCAAGCAAGGAGGACTTTTCGAACATTTGCTTTAATTTTTTTTTGACTGGGAGAATCTTTTTGGTTTTTAGAATGTATTATTTTATTTTGAGAACTTGCTTTTATTTTGTTTCTCCTTATTATTTTCATTGTAACACGTCGTCACTGATAAATCTGAGCAGTTGACAACAAAACGCTCTTATTTATCAGTGACAAAAAATAAGAAAATTACGTTATAAAAATTTGCATATTTATTGACCAAATTCCGGTTTCATTGACTACGCTCCACACAGCACCGTAGTTAGAGGCGTACTAAATAACAAAGGAAAGTCATGCAAGTGGTGATCGCAAGCCTGAGTATTGGTTGCTTCACTGATAGGCGTGCGGTGTCTCTGCATGTACGTACACTGGCAAATTAGACTTCTTCCGCCCTATGTTCGCAGTAGCTTGAAGCGGTCTGTATACTCTGGGTTATGAAGCCATAAGACTGGACAGAAGATATTTTGGAGGCAAGGTCCATAAGTCTCGACCGCAAAGGGCACAAAAATAAAGCGATCTAATAGTTATTTTTTTACGTTTTTTGTCCTCCGAAAGAGTAGAAGCTGCACCAGATGATTTTGAAGTTTTGTCTCAATAACATTTTGCTAAAGTGTGTGAAGTTGCATCCCAGAGAAGTTGTTTACCATGTTTTCATGGGATCAAAGTCATCCCATCCGCACGTTTTCCATCATTGCGACAAACCCGCAGAGCCTCCAATAAGGCAGGGCAACCCGCTGAAATCAGATCCCTTTTGAGGATGTAATTAATCTGCATGTGTCTAGATACACGTCCTGCGCTTTTCCTGCAGCTTAGCCCGTGAGAGCCATAAATATCTGCTGTTTCGCAGCAAACGCAGGTGTGTACTCCAGACACAGGCAGACCTAATCTTAACGCAGTTGAAATACGAAATGTATTGTTGTTTAAAAGATTTCCTAAATTTGCGGATAGAAGGGCATTGAGCCATGCACTGCTCTTTGGGGCTTTTTTTCTTGACTGGTTTCAGCCCTGGATATTAAAATGTTTTTGAAAACAGTTATTCAAGTCTAAGTCAATTGAAACGGAGACATAAGGGTGTAAAATAGTGTTAATAAGGTCAGAAATATCATAAATATTGAAAGAGTAACAGTATCTCGGATTCCAAGACCTCCCATTTTTATAGGAAATATGCTTTGTAACCAAGAATTTGAAGAGATCTGGCAATTAGATATTTCTTGGACTAGATTTTGAGCGACGTTATCAAACTAAGAAAGGGTTTCAGTGATTTTTCAACAAGGTGAGCATTAGTTTTTTTTAAATTAATTCTTGAACATCACAAAAACTACCAATTTTGCTCAAACATGTACTTAAAGAAATTGAAATATCTCGATAACTACTTAAACTTGGACGGTGGTTTATGGCTCGTTTTAAGGTATTTTAAATACCTTTCGAATGATGTATCACATGATATACTTTTTGTTTCAAAAAAATTGAAGTCTTTGTAATTCTCCCAATCCCTCAAGTTTTTTATCGATTTATATTTAGAACACAATTCGTTACGATATGGGGATGGCGGCCTAGTAACCTTTTTTTCACATATGGGTGCGTGGTGGCTTAAGGCTATAGTTTCCCCCCAGATTTTAAGTAAAAAAAAATTACAACTGGCAACACCTTGTTCTTTAATTTGTTGATCTTTTGCCAGAGTGCACAGGAAAAACTAAACATCAGAATTAGCTGAAATTTTGCAGGGGTAATCATTTTTAAATGCTTAACAAAAATATCTGAAGGATTTTTCAAAATTCTCAATTACTTTTTCTTCAAAATAAAAGCTCTGGTGCCCAAAAGCCTCAAAATAATTGCGGTTTATTTTTCCTTTTTATATTTCCTTGCTTTAGCGAAAATAAAAACTAAGTTTACTTTTTTCTAACAGCCTTTCACTCCGGAAAAGAAAACCGATCAATCAATCACACTTCATTGAATTTGGGAGACACACGCAGTTCAAATGTTGGCGGATAGACCGCAGAATTTATACGATTCCATGGTAACTACAGGTGTTTTGTCAACAAACTTTAAATCGGGCTGCAGTGGGACAGAAGAGTATTTTTACGTTTTCTGACAGAAAACCATTCGAGGTTATGTTTATCTTTTAAAAATGTGTTTTCAAAAACATTGTTCTTAAACAAATATGAAACCACTCCGCGTGTGCGGTCGCCCGCCAAAAAAGGCCTAGCGCTGCGCGGGCATTACCCCGAGTCTACCAAAGAACCAAGAGAACTTTACTGGTTCGCTGGGATTACTAGCAATTTGCATAGAAACATTCGGCGCCCATAACCCCACATAATTTTGTATTTATTTTGATTCGACCATTTTTTTTTAAATTTAAATTATTGCGGCATAGTTATGTGCAATTGTACTAGTGATATCTTGGAGTGCAAAGGATAGATTTTAGAACCTCAGTTTCAAAAACACACGTTGCCATTGAAAACAAATTCAGTGACGTAAAATTTTGCAAAAAAATCAGGTCGACATAGTTAAAATGATTTCCCGTACAGTGTTGCTAAAAACAATTCCCTAGATTGTAACTACGGCCTTAAACCATCTCAGTCAACATCGCAACTTTTTGACTAACGATATTACACTCAAAGATTTAACCCTATGCTAACTTTTTAAGGTCCTGCTCAAGACTATTTTTGTCAAAATGCTTAAAGTTGCGATATCTAATAGTTCTTGGTAATGCTGGAGATATTTTAATATTTATTGTGCAGTAAATTAGTTGATGATCAGAATGATAATGCATATCCTGATGTTGAACGCTACCAATAAGCAGTCGATCATCAGACAGGATAATGACATCTATCAAGCTAGCTTTATCCGGAGGGTAGTGAGTAGGATTTAAAACAACCTGCCCAAAGTTAAAAATATGAAGTAAGTTGTCAAACTGCTCGGTAATATTTGTACTTTTAAGCAGGTTGATGTTAATATTCCTCAAAATTATTATTTCATCAGTCAATGCTATCATATTTCCTATTGAATTTTCTAGCTGACGAAGAGCGGTTAAAACATTAAAACGTGGTGGGCGATAAAAAATGCCTAGACCTAATCTTATTTTATCGATCCTTAGTAAAAGCCATTGCTGCTCAAAACTATCAATACGATTTTCTACGATATTAATTTCGGATACTTTTATATCTGATCGTACATAAACTCCAACCCCTCCACCTCTAAAACCCCAATCAATATCACAAAGCATCAGAAAGCCAGGACTCAAGAATCCTAAACTATCTAGCCTTATATTATTTTTTAATGCTTTAACTTCAAGTAAACTAGGTAGCAAGGACCGTACGTTTATATGTCCTAACTTTAAGTTATTTATCTTGCTGTGGGTATCCAATTCGTACAAATAAAACACACAAAAAAAAATATATTTTAGGGAAAAACGAAAATTGAAATTTTTTATTTATATATTTTTATATTTAAAAACTGTCAAAACACACTTAAGTGACGTTTCGCTCGCTAACGTTTGGAAGAGAACCATACCTTCTTAAATAAAAAAAGCCTTGTACATCTCAGTAAACAAGTCTAACACCAATTTTTGCCAAATATTAATTTCGACCCTCTCTTTTTCTTCGTAACATAAAAATAAGTTAAAAAAATTTGAAATATTCAGAATGAAACGCACCACCAACCTCACGTCGCGTTATGTAATTTATGGACGCCACCAACAAGTTGCAATCTATAGGCATAAGGCAAGGTCTGGGAGAAATGCAGGAAGGGAGGGAAGAGGTCGATTGCTCTTCTGCTTTTACGGCTTCCGCAAAAAATCTCCAAACTTCATAGAATTTTAGTAAAATCTCACGTTACTTTTCCAGCCCATAGCGGACAAGAATTTACCGCGAAAGACTTTTACCCCACGGGACTACCAAAACAAAAAAAAAATGAGGTAAAAAAGATACATATAAAAGAGGCGAATCCCTAACAACCCAAAAATTATTTTTTTTGCTTGCACGGTTAAAGCCGCGGACCTTTTATTATACTTATTTTTTATATGCTCTTTTCTTTAATTTGCGCTGTAATCTTTATTTACCCTAAATTATATAGGCGGAGATGGTCACGTTCGCGCTGTAATGGTAAGCGCGGTTTTTGCTTGCTAAACAGCACAAGCATTAATGGTGTGTACCGCAAAAAAATTACTAGCTAGCATAATCAGCGCAAACCATTTATCGTGAATTTTTCTTCTTTTAATTACTTAAAATTAATTTTAAACTTATATGTAAAAGGCTTTTTTCTTGATTGAAGAGGGCAGTGATCTCCTTCAATCAACTTAAAGTGAGATCCTATACGTTCATTTACATTGACTTAAAGAACGGCCTGAAATTTGTTTTTTTTTAATATAAAATACTTCAAAATCGTGATCGTTTTAAAATTTAAAGTACATAAACCACCTCTTGGCGGTGGTCTAAAATATACGAGGATTTTACTCGAAATACGACATCCCGTGCCACTTTGACAGTGTCGAGATTTCTTGTTTACCCAGATTTTATTAATTTTTACAGATAATTTGAACTGTTTTAAGAACAAGTCGCCTTACGTGTCTCATTCCAGTGCATTTTGTCGTCCATCCAGGTAAAAATATCTTATCAATTGCGGTATGGTTCGGCTTAAAATCGATTTTTAGATACCCATGTGTATGTCAGCCCTATCACGTTTACTCTTTTCTTCACGATTATTGTTACCAAATCGTTAACTTAACGGTCTATTATATTTTTTCTAAATTCCACTTTTTCTTAGTTCATTATATGTTCACATTAAACACTTACGTCTACATTCCAGCGCTGGTGGAGCTCGAAGTATGTGCCAGAGCTGTTTGGGACACACTTCGCAGGCTGTCGGCATATGATATGAAATATTGAGGAACTCGTGACCTTTATGAGTGATGTAACCTGAAAATGAGATAATGTGTAAACACAGGGGTTTTCCAAAATTTTAATAATTGAATTGGATGCAAACGAATTAAAAAAAAAATGACATTAAAGTTACTAAACCAGTTTCGACCTTCAGCCGTCTCCTCATTTTTGATCACCCATTGTGAAAGCTTTTTTATCACGTTGGGTCTTTTCAGGTCAATAAAGAATTTGATCATCCAGTGGGAAAAGTATCCAGATGTCCTCTGGGTAATCCCAAAAACAATTTTGAAACTCCTGCAAACTTACGTTGTCATAAAACGACCCAAAAACATTAACATTAAGATAATGGTCTATCCTCGTAGATGAGAGGTTTAAGCAAAATTAAATCTATGAAGAAAAATTTTCTTTCTCGTGGGTGAAGAATGCGGAAAAATGTGAAAATAAAACAAATAATGGTCCTAAGAGACTTGGTGTGACTAGTTTAAATAAACCGGCCTTTAATGGCACTAAAGGTAATTTAGGTACCTCGGATTTAGGATACTATAGGATCTTATTATCAAAACCTAAGAGTCTTTATAGGTATGTTGTCAAACAAAGGCGGAATTTTAAAGTTATAACCTTATAACGATTGGCCAAATCTAAGAAATAACCTCGTTAATAACTAACATATATTTTTTAATATTTTTTGCCAGAAAAACGCGCAACTTGGCAGGCGTTTAAGCATTTTAAGAAAGCAAATTTCTCGCCTCATCAAAAGGCTCATTACCTTGCAAAAAAAGATCATATAAGAACTTAATAGCTTTAAAAAAACGTGAATTTAACTTTACACTAGCTGAAACCAATTGTAGAGATCCCAGAACATTTTGGACTACAGTAAAGAAGCTTAAGAGAGTTTCGTGTAATTTCCACCTAAACAAAGATACTTGGGAGCATTTTTTCTCTAATATATATACGGGATGTTATGGAGGAACGTTAAACTTTTTCGAGACGTTCGACCCAATTCTCGATATCGCAGTTGAACAAGAAGAAATTAGCAAAGTTTTAGCAAAATGTAAAATTGGAAAATCTTCTGGTTCCGACGGCATATCGGCGGACGAATTTTTAAAAAATATTTTTCTTCTCGAGACCTCCGAAATATCTAAAATATGGACACAAGTTAGTTTTTCTAGACTTTTTAAAAAGGGAGCTAGTGACGACCCAAATAAGTACAGGTCAATTGTTTTAGCTAACTGCGCGTTAAAAGTATTTACACAAATTTTACAAAATAGACTATGTGGTTAGAGCAATACGCCGTTATCCCGGAGATGTAGTCTGGATTTAGAAAGGGTTGACTGATTAACCTTTGGTTAAAAAACGCAAATTTTATGCAGGGTTCATAGATTTTAGGCGCGCTTTTAATACCATTTTTCATTCGCTTTTATGGTCTAAACTATACAAATTTCGTTTTAGTTCTAGATTTATTGCTGTCATTAAAAATTTGTATGACAACTCTTCAGTCAAAATAAAAACTAGTGATGGGAAAACAAGAGCATTTAATATTGATTGTGGCGTTTTGCAGGGAGGAATCCCTTAGTCCTGCTTTTGTTTGCTGACCATCCCGTTTTGTTTGGTGATTCTGAAAGATATTCAGAGAAAACTTGATATTTTGCATGAATATGGGGAAGAAAACAGGCTGGTAATAATTATTCCAAGTCATAACTACTCTGTTTTAATAGAGCTGGCAAAAAAATAAATCATAACTTTAAAATAGTCAGCGAATACACCTTCCTGGGAGTATTCTTTTTACGATCTACCTGCTTCAGAAGTAGGGCAAAGCAAGCGACGCGAGCCATAATTAATATGACCCCCCAAGGTTAGGCTGGGAACTTTCGCCCCAAGCAATCCAAATATTGTAATCAATGCAACTTACACTTTGTTTTACACTCTTTACATACGAAAACTTTTTTGCTGCAAGTAAGCGGTGAGTAACAGGTATGTTGGTGAAACTTTCCATCATGTTTTCTTTATATGCCTTTATATAATCATTACAAGACTTGACGAAGCGTAAACGATTGTTTTAAAGTTTTGGATCAGATATTAACAGAGCAAAAAATTTTTTAAATTTAAACACCTTGATTTCATCCGTATCAAACGCTTACCTGGGGATTTATCTTCGAAACTTCTGACCGACGACGTGTCAAGCGTATTGTTGTGCGGTTCTTCCAGCGCCTTCCTCGCTTCTCCCTCTCCAGCGTATAAAAGTTGAAAGATTCGTGGGATATCTTTCGAGTCGGCACGAATCACGTCCCCCTGGGTTACTGACCGAACATGGAAGACTTTACTGTAAAAATTATACACTATTTTATTTTAACAAAAGTCTCCGACTACGTAACACTCATTTGTTTCTTCAAACTATCAAATTTTCAATGTCATTTGTACGATCGTATTGTCGTTTTTTCGTAAAATAGTCTATTTACAACGTTTTATAAACGATGCTATGTTTGGGTTTACTAAATAGGCAAAGGGCGAGTTAAAGTTAAAATCGTCTGAAAGAGCCAGATGCAACGCATAAAAAAAAAATAAATAAAAACTTTTAACAAATAAAAATAAAAAAGAATTGTTTTTGTGAAACCATGTGAATTACAAGCCTTTCCTGTGGACAGTTTTGTAAGATTTTGATGAATGGATGGCCCATTTAATTAATTTAGCTATTTTTAGTACTCAGAATCCCTCTTAATGAACTAAAATTATGTGAAAATAATATATTCTTATTTGAAATACGCCTTAAAAAGTAACTAATAAAAAAACTAAAAACTTATTATTACATTTTTACAATTTAGTTAGAATAGTTGGTTAGCACACAAATATTCGTAAAATTATATTTTTCTAGGTCGTCTGTCTGTGACCAACTTAAAAACGATGACAACTTTTATCAAATTTGTTAAAAATAAGGTGTTAATAATTCGATTAAACAGACATTTTTCCATAAAAACAAATACAGCTCACTTTAGAAGATATTGACAAAAAATAAAAAGTATACATTGAATTTGGGTAGATATATGCAGTATCCATTTTTTTTTAATTATCAGTGTCGGTCCGCACATAGGTAAGTATCTCTTTTTTTTAATATCAGACGACACAGATGATTGTTTTGAATTTTTTATCATAATAAAATTTGAATTTTAAAAAATAATCATCTGTGTGTTTTTTTTGATAATTTTCTATCTTAAAATAACTTTTAATTCTATGTTGGGAATTTGGAACCTTTGGTTGCACTAAAACAAAATTATGATTGTTTTCCACAAACCAAAACTACACTTTTTTGCACTCGACGCGCGTTTCGCTAACAACGTTAGCATCATCAGGAGACGATAAACAATGAACTAAATTAATCTACGCTCTATCTTATATACAATACTTTAGTGGGCGGAGATAAGACTAATAAATTGTGATTGATCACGATTTTTAATCCTATCTCCCCTCAACCAAAGAATAAAGTGTACTAAACGGGAGGGGTCCTTTATCTTTATCTAAACAGAAATAGTTTAAATAAAGATAGAGGACCCATCCCGTTTAGTACACTTTATTCTTTGGTTGAGGGGAGATAGGATTAAAAATCGTGATGAATCACAATTTATTAGTCTTATCTCCTCCCACTAAATTATTGTATATAAGATAGAGCGTAGATTAATTTAGTTCATTGTTTATCGTCTCCTGATGATGCTAACGTTGTTAGCGAAACGCGCGTCGAGTGCAAAAAAGTGTAGTTTTGGTTTGTGGAAAACAATCATAATTTTGTTTGGGAACTTTTAATTCGTACTAAAAAATGAAGAAACTCATTGAAAATGGATTTGAAAAAGCAAATGTATTGGTTTAGAAGCACTTTGGAATATTTTCCCGAATTCATTTTAAATTATAAAAGATAACGAGATCAAAGACACACAAAAGTTAAACAAATCCGGTCATATTTGAAATACTGTCAACATTACCTTAAATCAAGAACTATCACAGGATCTGTATTCTGTTTATCACTTTCAGAATTGTAAAAGATAATCTTCTTGCTGGACACGACCACATATTGTTTCTTCCAGCCGTGCCTTCTGATGTTCTGTTTCGAAGGAATCGACAACCAGCCTTCAAATACGTGATCTGAATTCACTTCGTCACCTAACAAGTAAAAAAGTAAAACCTTAAAAAAAAGAAAAGTATTCGATTTATCTTGTTATGGTTGAAAAGTGTCAACCCATTTTTCCTATTTTCTTTAATTAGTTTTTGATATTTTCTGGACAATGTGTATATAAATTCTTAGTTTTAAGCGAGTCGATATTCGATCTTCCCCCCCCCCCCCCAGCTTTGCTACGCAGCGCAGCTCGTACCATTTTCGTTTCTGGTTCATTCTTCACTTGGGGACACGAAATGCTATGGGAGCATATCGAACGCTTTAAAGAATTTGTTGTCACTGAAATATTTTAGGATATTGGCTCATTTAAGTTTTGCTTTCAAGTAAGTTTATGAAGTTATGTAAGTTTGTTTCACAAGAACATTTTTCCTTCGTGGCCTGTCCGACGATCCGAGAACGCCACGTAGCACCCTCGACCAACTTAGGAGGGTCCGTGGTTTTACCACAAAAACTTACCAACTAAACGCAGCAATTTCCCCTACGAGTCATATGATAGTCAATAGACCGCCAGCAATTAAGTTTCAACCCTAGTTTGCACGTGCAGGAAAGTACACCCCTACTTACCTCTTTTATGGTGTTGATCGAGTTGAGAATTATTAACTAATAGTTTTAAATAGTACAGCATGGTATTTATTTACGGCATAAAGAAGTCACTCTTCGAAATATTTCCCTCGTATAAACCACTACGTGATCACGAGCGGTAAAGGGTTCCTATTACCTAGGTTATCACAATTAAACCTAGTTTGTTTATTGGTGACATTTGAAAATATCGAGTTTGGAGTAAACTGTTTTGTACCAAAAAGCCCTCTTTCATCTTGCGTTATTATTTTTTCGGCGAATGTTTAAGGGTACGTAAAATTGTAAGTTTTCTGATTTAAGCTGCACTTTAAATCAGTGGCGCGAATTTACGGCCGGGTAATTTGCTACCAATTTGGGGCGCCTTAAACATTCAAAATATTTAGGAAAATATGCTTATTCTTGAGAATATAATTCAGTAGGTTAGAAATTTTAATTTACAAAATTTTTGTAGAAACCTGGGGTTTAATTTTTAAAACCATACGAAAATATTCGCGTACGAGTACTTCCGTCTCTTCCTATACCGTGTAGAATAAGAGGAAAAAGGCATGCCGATATGCAGCCGCGGGGTCAGACTCTACCATTCGAATACGACGGGATCGGATGGGAAGTCTTTGCTACGACTATACGCGGATTGAAGAATCCAACCCCTGGGCAAAAACTAACTGCAGAACATTAACTTATTCTTTTCTTGTTTTTTAGGATTTGTTGATGAAGGTATAAAAAATAGTGCTTTTTTTTTAATCGCTATTTTAGCCAATAATTGTAAAAACTACTATTAATATAGGGAGTAAAGGTCATTAATTAGTGATTTTTGGTTTAGTTACCTTCGTTGTCAGCTGAACTCAGAGAGGCAGTCTCACTATTTATGGCGGCTAGTTTCAGTTGAAGCTGCTCAATTTCGGCATCTTTGCTGTCCAATTCCATTTGTAAGCGTTGCTTAGAAGCTGCTTCTTCGTTGCATTGAATCTACAAAATCAATTTAGTTAAAATATTTTAAAGATATTAACAGTAAGTTTGACTATTTTTTGACAAGTTGATCCTGTATTAATGTGTGTCAGAACATAGAACACGCTATTATGAAGCAAGTCCAAGGCCGCATTTACAAATTTTGCGTTTATAATTTGTTGCCATTTGTCAAAAGGATATCGTCTTTTTTAAATAGAAACTTGTATTCGGTAGAATTACCTTACCTTAGGGGTTAGGTGAAAGAACAGTTGTTTTCAGAGATGAACTGAATCTCGCCCGATTTAATCATGTTGTGATGAATAAAATACCTTTATTATTATTATTATTATTATTATTAAACAAAAATCTTCAAATTTCTTTTTAACAAGTTAGGAATTCTTGCTTGCCAATGCGCGCGGGTCTGATTCCCGCTAGGTGGTTGTTTTTCAATGCTGTATTCTGGACAATTTAATTGGTTAAAAATTCCAGGGAATAAGTGTAAAATGTAACCTTATCCTACCGCCTCAATTCGGACTAGTTTGAAAACTTAAAGACAAAAACCCTGTCGGAGCGTTTGTCGTCTCGGGGTTACAGAAAATCGTGGTTCGGAATTCACGTTAAGCAGGAGGTCTCGCCCCGTTAGGCACTGAGTAAAGTTGTGAAACTTAAGTGGCGTTAAGCAGAACAAGCAAGCAATGTCTTATTTGGTTAAAAAAGTAAAATAAAACTTTACAATCTAGCTTACAAGTAAAAAAAACATTATAAAAAACAAGGTAAATCTGCAAAAACGTTTTCATTTTAGTGCAACTGAAAAATTTACTTATTTTAAACTTGGTTAGAAATTTACTTGTATTAAAGTGCCAACCATTTGCATAACTTTAAGAATTTGTCGCTTTCTGTTCGGCTCCTGTCTCGTTTTCTACGTTGGCATGACTTGTCAGAGACGCGAATGATTCACAATCTTCATTTTTTTGGGTTACAGGTTGAACAAAAAAAATTACTTACATTTAAGTCTTGAATGTTCTTCTGGAAATTGGCGATCATCTGATTGTACTTCTCCTTCTCTTGAGTCAACTCCTGCTGCAACTTTTTAAGGTCCTTTTCTTTCCTCCTCAAGTCGGCGCTGGAAATCTTATTCTTGCCCTTAGGAACTTGTAGGTCTTTTCGATTCATTATTTCGTGCAGTTTGTTAACGGCTTGTTGTTTCAGAAGGCATTCCGTTTTTAATTTGGCTTGAAGTTTCTCCACTTCTTCGTTGTTGTCTGCCTTGCGATTAATTTCGTCTTGCAGCTGTTTGACCTTAAAATTAAGAAAAATAAACACGTCGCCAAATAGGAGAGCAGATGAAGCCTTATTACAGGCAGGATGTATTGTGTATTTTGCCTTAGTCCTAGTAAACCGGAAAAACGTAAAAAACTTTTTATAGCAAAATTTTTTATTAAAAAGACAGCATTTTTTTCTACGTTTGCTGGCGTTTCTCGAACCATTAAAAATGTTTAAAAAATACTAACAAAAGAATTAAAACATCGAATTTTCAAGTCCTAAATGGTAGACGAAATTCATAAGTATTTTGAGAGAAACTTTCACCTAGAATTTGAACCTGTTATAGAACCAATTTAACATTACAGATTTTGGACCGATTTAAGAAAAGACTACCAGAAAATCGTGGGATAGGATAGGATGTTGCAAAGTCAAGCTTTAGCTAAATACCCTTTGCGCAATATAAGTTAACCAAAAAGTTTATATATGAACTGGAAAAACAACAAAGCGACGCACAGGTACACTAGGCGATAAAACGACAAATACCAAAATATCTGTTACCTTATTGGATAGATCGTCCTTTTCCCGTTGCATTTGATCCGTCAATCTCTGCAGTTCGTTTTCGCGGTCCCGCAGTGTGTTTATCAGGACTTCTTTGGCATTGACGTCGCTCCTGTGCTTGGCCAACAAATCTTTTTGTTCCAGTTCCTTCATGGTCTTCTCTTTTTCTAAATCTTGGACGGTTTCTAAATAAAAAGCATCAACTATTTCCATATGATCCGACTATTAGCGTATTCCATTGAGAAAATAGCTGCGCCATCAGGGCAAAATTTCCTCAGTTTTTATATTTTATTGAGTCGCATTTTTCAGTTTTGAACAGATAATGAAAGAAAAAACTCCTTAAGTTGTTATTATTGATAAAAATTCCCTGCCTTTCGCTGTTCACTTTCCCTATCATTCTCCGAATTTCCAGGTTAAGAGGGCTCACAAGAAATAATAGTCGACACCTACGAGATATAAGCTTCGACAACAACCACTCTTGCGTACTCCAAGATCGATCCGAAAAGGATTTGGATGTTCGGCTATGTACTCCTGCTCCGAGCAGCGTATTCGGTTTTCCGAATCTGTTACTTCGGATTTAAAACAGACCGATCTTTCTGCTCCCGCAAAATCGTGAGAGTCGAGGATTTAGAGAAAAATAATGTCATAACCCTACTTTTTTAGCAACATTTTTCTCTTTTTTTTTGCTGTTATATATAAACTTTATGTCGGTCAAAACAGAAAAAAATGGATCGAAAAAGAAAGTTTATTGAAATTGAAGAATTCTTCCTCAATTCTTCTACTTCCTTCGAGGAGGAAGAAATGTTTGTCCAACTTGTACTCGATAGGGGTAGCCACCAAACGCGGTCCAAAAAATACGCAATTATGTGTCCGAGGTGGTCCCCGATAACACTGAGAAGCAATAATTTTGAGGTAGGTAAAAACGACTAGACTACTTTTACTTTAATTAATATTCTGTTGTTTTCTCTTTGTAGAATCGCGTGTTTGTCAATCGGCTCTCCAATTTCAAAAATATTGAAACTAAAATAAATAAATGAAAAAGTGAGGTTGAAATGTCATTTGGATAATCTCTCTCTACGCAAGCACTCCGGTTAGGATTCAGAGCACCCGCGGGTAGATTCGTGACGTCACTACTCTACTCCGGATCGATCTTACAGTACGCAAACCGAAAGGCCTTTGCTTCAAATTGGTGGCCATTTTGACATGTATTGTATCAAAAGGGCTCTAAATCGGAAGTAGTTGACCGACCTATATCTCTGTAGTGACGAATTTTGGATTTGTCACTTCTCCTGACAGTTAAAAATCAACTACTTAACAATTTGATTTCAAAACGAATTTTAGAATTTTGGGGAGACATCGAGAAAAGTATGATGCTTCTAATAAAAAAACGGTCCCATAACCTACCTTCAGCTATAGAACGGGCTAGAGCTTCGGAATCAGCTCTGGCCAGAGCTAGTTGGCACTGGTGTTTTAGAGAGGCCCTTTCTTCCTCAAAATCTTTGTTGATTCGGACTTTCTCGTCGATTTCTTCTTTCAACTCCTGAGTTTGCGTTTTGTACAATGTTGCGAAATATTGCTCGGTTTCCAAGGAGTCTTGCAGTTCTTTCATCTGCAGCTGGTCCATCTGCCAGTTTCGTTTTGTTTTGAAGAGTTCTTCTTCTAAGATTTTCTTTGCTTCCTAAAACAATACACAACTTTTAGCACATCATAAGTGAATAACTTTCTTACATTTTCATAAGAAAATCCTATGGTACATGATAAATTAGTGAAAGTAGATATAGTAAGATAAGGGGAAGTACGTGTAAAAATTGAAAAAAAAAATATTTATTTGTAGATAATAATCACACAAAAACACAACTTTTCAGTAAAAAGTTTAGCCTAGATAGGGAAAGTAAAAAGTTCGTACCTGCACTTGAGTTAAGTCATTAGCCAACTGCGATTCCTTTGACTTTATTTTCGCCAGCTCATTTAAATGCTGACTAATTTCCGATTGCATAATATTTTTCTTCTGATGTTCTTGCTCTATTTGACTTTGCAAGCCTTTACCTTTGTCAACTTCTTGGCGGTATTCGCCTTCTAACTTTTGTAATCTCTGCTGGATTTGCCGATAGTCTACCGACAACATCGAGATTTGGCGTTCTTTTTCTTGAGAGTTAAGGTCCGCTTTCTGTCGAGCGCTTTTTTCTTCGTTAAGTTTGGTTTGAAGGGCTAAAATTTACAACAATGACAATAGTTTATCAAAACTGTCTAACATAATTTCACCTCGATTGTTTATTTTTAACGTCAATTGCAGAGATTAGCCCGTGAAGGTTACCCTTTATGAAATCATTTTAGACTTGGGGGGTATTTTTTAAAATTAACCAGTATTAGATTTGGGGGGTATTTTTTTTAATTAACCAGTATTTTTGGAATCAGCGTTTGTTTGTATCTATGAACGGAATAGTCTGACCAGTTAACAGTTAAAGATGGTGTTTTTCAAGGGTCAGTTTTGGACCCAGTGCTATTTATAATTTATATAAATGATCTTCCACTGTCTTCAGCAGATACAGGATTAGTTTTATTTGCAGATGATGCAACCTCTATTCACTCATTACTTAACTCAACACATTCCGAAACAGTTTTTAGGCTGCATAGAAGGGCCATCAGAGTAATTGCTAGTTTGGGCTATTATGACGAATGTAGAGAAGCATTTTCCACTTTGGGTGTCCCGACTTTGCCATCTCAGTACACTCTACTGTGACTCATGTATACCAAAAATAACTTAAGCAGAACAACAAGTCACTCAGCTTATAGTCATCAAACTAGAAATAGATTGAATCTGGTGCAACCATTTAATAGATTGAACACAACACGAAATGGAACCACCTACTACCACATAAAGTTTTACAATGCTTTGCCCTTGGAAATTAGGAATCTTAGTACCGCTAAATTTAAAAAAGCATTAAAAACACGGTAAATTATGTTCTTGTCCTGTTGCTAGGTTTGACTGAAACAATTCTTGGGTTATAGGGCTAGCCATTTGTATAGTAAAACTACCAAATTATTCTTCGCAACGTTTCGATATTAATTATATCTTTTTCAAGCCTAAAATGGACACAAAACAAAAGTACACGGTTATGATGTATATATAAGACAGTTTGATACAATTTTACTTTAAAACACTCTTTTATGTGATCTATTATATGGTTAAAAACATGAACATATTTTTAGAAACTTTTTTTTTGTATAAATGGTACTTACTCAGAACGGATGGTTATAGTCTAATAAGCAAAATCCTGTAGCAGCACAAGCATCGTGACACAAATAAATTTTTTGATATATTTGCCATTCAGATGATGAAATAAAAATTTTCTTATGACTTTTTTTTGGAAAATTTGTTTTTTGACATACTTTAAAAGTTGAAGAAGTAGTCCATTGGTGGAGGGATTTCAAATAAATGAAAAAGCTTTGGTCATTCTCCGCTGATGTTTTATTGAAAAATCACCCAACATGTTTCGACAGTATAGACTGTCATCTTCAGGGGTGTACTGAAAGAACCCAAGAAGACTTATTGTAACATTGATATTTGTAAAATTAATATGTGAAAAACAGAGTTATGCTTGGTCTACCCATCCATTAGGCACAAGCACAGTGCCAACCATCCAATGGAAGATGGAAAACGCACAAGGGAAGGCCACCACCGAGCCAGCGACCCAACCGATGGACAGACCAAGCATAACACAAAACTGAAACCCTCAAAACCCTAAAATCTAATCTTTAACAAAACTTACCCTAGGGTGGTGCTACAAGTATGGCGACATCTAGTGTTTATAGGAATTTAAGCAGCTACATGGAATACTGAAAACAAAGAGAGCGGCCTCGGGAAACAGTCAAAAAGTAGGAGCAAAAAAAAAATGATATAAGTAGTAAGACTTACCGAAAAACTTTTTTTAAGAATAATGTAAAATGTAGTTAAAAAAAAAGGAAAATATAAAAATTGGGGTTGGGGACCTGAACCTCGACATTACCGAGGCTCAGGTACCTCCTGAAAATTTAGAAAAAAGGCGTCGCATTTTTAGTTATAACTAGTTAATTAATTTAATCTTTAAATTGCACGTGTTGCGTCCAGAACTCCAGAACAAATGACAGAGGACAGGGAAGGTAATATTTTTTTTTTGAAAATGGTTAGTTGTATGTAAGGGTGTTATAGAAGGAAACTGTATCCAAATGTCAGGACTCTGTGAGCATCTGCATCCTAAGGCCACTATTACTTTGCTACCTCCGTAAACTATACAGAACAATATTTCAGATAAAAGTTAAAACCTTTCTTTAAAAATAAGAAAATTGAAATTCAAAACAGCATCGAGTAGCCCTTCGTATCCTATAAATAACCTTAACTATAAATTAAATAACCGTTGGGGAGCAATACCGAAAAGGTGATGAGGGAAGTCCTGTCGCATGTGTACCCCACAAACAATGAGACCACTATGGTTCAGAAATTTGTGAATCAACCATTGTATACGAAAAGAAAACCCCAGAGTCTTAGAAAACATGGTCCTATCGTGGGCGGGCCCCACAAAACAACAACTTAAACCTCCGTAGTCGTTCCCACCAGGACGGGCCGCACCACACCCAGGATGGTACACTCTACCCTCACACAGGAGTGACAAGGATAGAACATCCGGGTGCCGAACCGACCACCCCGATGGAAACAGCCCTTAGGCGTGAAGTAAGCTACTACTGTGCTCCGCCCGCCGCAGTCATGATAGTTCAAGTGAGAAAACAAAGGTGGCACCTTAATAAATATGAAACTTACGTTTAGTAAATTTCTAGATAGTGATGTTTAGAAAGTTTTAAACAAAAGCAAAGGAGGGCGCGCCAAGCAAAATGTAATTCCCATAGGTTAATCTCTAGGAAGCAGGTTGGGTTGAATTTAAAACTATTTTAATATTTGTGAAGTTATGAATGGATTTGAGAAATTATTTAAAGTTAAAAACGGTATATTTATTTTATTTTTCAATGTTCAGAAAGTTTGAAACAAAAGCAAAATGTAATTCCCATAAGTTGAAATCTAGGAAGGGGGTTAGGTCAAATTTAAAGCCATCTTTTTACTTATCTCCTTTATTAGCTGAACTCTTTATGCCAGATTTGGAACACAAAATAGAAAAAAACCCTTTGTTCTCACATATAAAGTTTATAAAACGGTACGTGGATGATATTTTTGCCATCTTTGAGGGATCGGTTCAGAACCTTGAACATTTCTTTAATTTTTTAAATTTCCTGCACAATTCTATTAAATTCACATATGAACTAGAACAGGATAATACTTTACCTTTTGTGGACTTGAAATTTATTAGATCAAACAACAAAATCAAGTTTTCCATTTACCGCATACGCACTAGCACAGATACAAACATCCCCTATAATTCTAATCATCCCCACAATCAAAAATTGCAGCTTTTCACTCATATTTTAACAGACTGTTTTCAATCCCCCTAGACAAAGTGGAGTTTACGGAAGAATTGAACATCATTCGCCAAATTGGATTCAATAACTCATTCCCATCCAAACTAATCAACAAAATTTATTATAGACACCTCATAAACATATTAATAGAAATCTCATTGTCAGGGAACCACTGAATGATGACAACTTCCGTTCTCTTCCATTTTGGGGTCCAATATCTTACAAATTAAAAAATACTTTTTCTAAACATAACATTACAATCTGTTTTAAAACACAACAAACCTTAAAACAGATAAATCAGGGGTCTACTCGCTACACTGCTCGACAGAGGGATGCGATTGTTTTTACATAGGTCAAACGGGTCGCAAATTTGCAACTAGACTGAGAGAGCACACCAGTGAGATAGCAAGGATACAGAGATCTCAAAAATCCCCCTCTAGAATAAAGTCTATTTTTGCCAGACATATTTACCAAGAAAAACACACTTTCAACCCAGAAACAGGAGTTAAAATTCTACACCTATGTGATAAAAGCAATAGATTGGACCTTCTTGAAATACTGGAAATTAATAAAGCTTCTAAAAATAACCCACAAGATTGCTTGAACATTCAAATTGATTACCAATGCTTACATTTTTTCAACTCACTTTTAATTTCAAATTTAAACAATAAAACTTTCTCACTGGTTTCCTCGCTCATTCTGATGTGTTTTGACCCTATTTGGCCCTTTAAATTTTTGAAGGTTTTTGTTTTGTTTTATATTTCGACTTATGTCATTCATTCGTAACTTCATAAATATCAAGATGGCTTTAAATTTGACCTAACCCCCTTCCTAGATTTCAACTTATGGGAATTACATTTTGCTTGGCGAGCCCTCTTTTGCTTTTGTTTCAAACTTTCTGAACATTGAAAAATCAAAATCAATATACCGTTTTTAACTTTAAATAATTTCTCAAATCCATTCATAACTTCACAAATATTAAGTTTTAAATTCAACCCAAACTGCTTCCTAGATATTAACCTATGGGAATTACATTTTGCTTGGCGCGCCCTCCTTTGCTTTTGTTTCAAACTTTCTAAACATCGAAAAATCAAAATCAATTTTCCAAATTTTGTTCACTATCTAGAAATTTACTAAACGTAAGTTTCATTTTTATTAAGGTGTCACCTTAGTTTTCTCACTTGAACTATCATGACTGCGGCGGGCGGAGCACAGTAGTAGCTTACTTCACCCCTAAGGGCTGTTTCCATCGGGGTGGTCGGTTCGGCACCCGGATGTTCTATCCTTGTCACTCCTGTGTGAGGGTAGAGTGTACCATCCTGGGTGTGGTGCGGCCCGTCCTGGTGGGAACGACTACGGGGGTTTAAGTTGTTGTTTTGTGGAGCCCGCCCACGATGGGACCATGTTTTCTATGACTCTGGGGTTTTCTTTTCGTATACAATGGTTGATTCACAAATTTCTGAACCATAGTGGTCTCATCGTGTGTGGGGTACACATGCGACAGGACTTCCCTCACCACCTTTTCGGTATTGCTCCCCAACGGTTATTTAGTTTATAGCTAAGGTTATTTATAGGATACGAAGGGGCTACTCGATGGGTTTTCATGATGTAAAATAGGTTGGTGCTGTTTTGAATTTCAATTTTCTTATTTTTAAAGAAAGGTTTTAACTTTTATCTGAAATATTGTTCTGTGTAGTTTACGGAGGTAGCAAAGTAATAGTGGCCTTAGGATGCAGATGCTCACAGAGTCCTGACATTTGGATACAGTTTCCTTCTATAACACCCTTACAAACAACTAACCATTTTCAAAAAAAAATTTTACCTTCCCTGTCCTCTGTCATTTGTTCTGGAGTTCTAGACGAAACACGTGCAATTTAAAGATTAAATTAATTAACTAGTTATAACTAAAAATGCGACGCCTTTTTTCTAATTTTCAGGAGGTACCTGAGCCTCGGTAATGTCGAGGTTCAGGTCCCCAACCCCAATTTTTATATTTTCCTTTTTTTAAAACTACATTTTACATTATTCTTAAAAAAAAAATTTCGGTAAGTCTTACTACTTAAATCATTTTTTTTTGCTCCAATTTATAATGTTTTGCTCCTACTTTTTGACTGTTTCCTGAGTCCGCTCTCTTTGTTTTCAGTTCTTCATGTAGCTGCTTAAATTCCCATAGACACTAGATGTCGCCATACTTGTAGCACCACCCTAGGGTAAGTTTTGTTAAAGATTAGATTTTAGGGTTTTGAGGGTTTCAGTTTTGTGTTATGCTTGGTCTGTCAATCGGTTGGGTCGCTGGCTCGGTGGTGGCCTTCCCTTGTGCGTTTTCCATCTTCCATTGGATGGTTGGCTTGTGCCTAATGGATGGGTAGACCTAGCATAAGTCTGTTTTTCACATGTTAATTTTACAAATATCAATGTTACAATAAGTCTTCTTGGGTTCTTTCAGTACACCCCTGAAGATGACAGTCTATACTGTCGAAACATGTTGGATGATTTTTCAATAAAACACCAGTGGAGAATGACCAAAGCTTTTTCATTTCTACTTTAAAGGGTTATGTTACGTTGTTATGCTTCTAAGGACTTTTTTTGGCGAAATTACCACAACAGTTAGGTAGGTGCTTAAGGCACCCTGAGATATATCATGTAGCTCAGCAACCGCATTTTCTTTTCATAAAATATACCTCCTATAGTGCTGCCAAGTATAACAAGACAAAGTACAACACAAAGTACAAAATATACTAAAATCACAAAACTTAATACAAAATTATTCTTTTTTATTGTCCCTACAAGTTTTTTCGTTTTTCTGTAGATTAGTCGACCCAAAAGGTCAAAAGATAGTGGTTGGAAACTCAATAAAACTCATAAGATAGGTATGCATCTAAGACCTGTTATTAGCTGTTTAGGTTCTCCTGGCTATAATCTTACTTCTTACTTGCACACGGTATTGATTCCTGTCACATCAACCTGCCATTACAAAATCAAAGATTCATTGCAATTTAAAGATCTTATAAAAGATAAAATAATTCCAAACAATTATGTACTTGTGTTATTAGAAGTTGTCAGTCTATTTACCAATATCCCCAAACAATTGGTACTGGACGTAATAAAAAAAGAGTTTAAATTTATTTTCTGTTATAGTAATATTCATAAAGAGACCTTAAGAGAGCTTGTCAAATTTTGTTTTGATAACAGTTTTTCTCGTTTCAACAAAAAATATATCTCCAAAAAGAAGAAAGAGCTATGGGTAACCCAGCATCAACTAAATTTATTAATAGGAATATTCAGATTCATGACAAAAGTTGACAACCGTGAAAGGCTTAAGAAGAAATATTTTAAATTCCTCTTTATAGAGGGGTTATCAAACAAGATAAACCACTGTTTTAAAGACTTAAATGTCACACTAGCTTTGTATAATCCAAAAACCACACGAAATCTTTTTACGCAACTTAAAGGCATAACTCCTTTTTAAAAACGCTCAAATGTTATTTATGACATTCCCTGCCAGTGTGGAAAACACTACATTGGGCAGACCAAACAGTACTTGGAAAAACGGCTATATCAACACAAGTATGAATATAAAAATGAAAAAAGATACATAGCTGAAAAAACTGCACCGTCACAACATCATTTTGACAAAGGACATTCTTTCAATTTTAAAGAAACAAAAATTCTTGACATTGAACCGAACTATTGGAAAAGACTGACGAGTGAAATGATTTTCATTAATTTAAATCATAGTGTCAATTTTAAAAAAGACACACAGGGACTCAGCACAGTGTACAGTAATTTATTAGATATGTATAAATCAAACATTAATAAACACCGAAATTTAACCAACATATAAAACATATTTGGGATACTACCAATGCACGAGGGTATATATAGACGCAACTTTGGGAACTGAGATTTTATATAACAACATTAAGAATCCTCAGTATTCCAAATATGTTACTTATCTAACTATATTATAATGCACAAAAAAAATAATTAATTATAGAAACACACAAAAAAAAAACAAAAATAAGTTACAAAAACAAAAAGGAAATAAAACTTTTTTGAATAAAGGGTTTGGGGGTGGATTCCGAAATATTAAATCTTAAGTTTCCAACCACTATCTTTTGACCTTTTGGGTCGACTAATCTACAGAAAAACGAAAAAACTTGTAGGGACAATAAAAAAGAATAATTTTGTATTAAGTTTTGGGATTTTAGTGTATTTTGTACTTTGTGTTGTACTTTGTCTGGTTATACTTGGTACCTAACCGTTGTGGTATTTTCGCCAAAAAATGTCCTTAGAAGCATGACAACGTAACATAACGTTTAAAAGTATGTCAAAAAACAAATTTGCCAAAAAAAAGTCGTAAGACAATTTTTATTTCATCATCTGAATGACAAATATACCAAAAAATTCATTGGTGTCACGATGCTCGTGCTGCTATAGGTTTTTGCTAATTAGTTAGTAAAGTTACCAAAAATATTTGTGTTTTAAAGTAAAATTGTATCAAACTGTCTTATATATACATCATAACCGTGTACTTTTGTTTTGTGTCCATTTTAGACTTGAAAAAGATATAATAAATATCGAAACGTTGCGAATAATTTGGTAGTTTTACTATACAAATGGCTAGACCTATAACTGAAGAATTTTTTCAGTCAAAGCATTAAAAACATTTCTCATACGTAAAGCATTCTCTTCATTCATATCTGCCGATTTTTCTGCAATACAGCCGCATTATTATTGTATTTGTTCTGGTTTCTTTTGAATGTGAATAATAAATGTTTTAATAAGTAATTACATTAGAAACTTTTGGACTTTATTATGATGTATTTTAATTTATGTAACTATAGATATTAAAATCACCGTATACAAAAATATTACACCAGAATATATTGGTTTGAAAAAAAAATATTTGTCAAGTATGAATCTTATCTCATAATCGATCCCAGTTTCTATATCAATTCAATCAATCAATTCTTTATTGGTGCTGAATACAATATTTAAATTGTTTACACACGTCAATATTAGATAGCTACTTACTTTCTTAATTAAAAAAATAAAGATAACAAAAAATAAAATAAATAGGACTACTACCTAGTAGTACCAATATATTCTGGTGTAATATTTTTGTCCTTTTGCAAACCTTTAATGCGGTATAGTTCAACCACACATTCTTCTTCTAAGAACTTCTAACGATTTTTTTTTTGGCAGCACATTTTACTTTTATTTCAGTAACTGAAATCACGCTCGATTTAATGCGAGCAAATAAAATACGAGGGCGTGCGGATCAGTGCTACTAGTGAAATGCGCTACCAAAGTATCATGCTTTACTAAAAATGTGCTGGGAATGTGTTTTCATTACATAAAGTGTCACAAATTATACAAAATGTAAAATAAAAAATTATGTACATCATGCAGGCAGCTAAATTTTATGCAAAGCTTTTTACCAGAAATAATCCGTTCCATTAGTTCTGCATAAGAAAACAATCAATTAAAATATATTGATTAAATCATGTTTAAAAACTTAGATCGGCCTAGTTTGCAATAAACTTTAAAGATTTTTACGATGTGGAGGCCTGCTAGTCGCCAGGACATCCAAAATTTTGGAAATAAATTTTTTTATCCGCGAATTTAAGCAAAAGATAATTAAAAAAAAGTCTTTTAATTTAAACCCCGGTTGCTTATTTTACTTAAAAAAAGGGAGGTATTTGCTGATTGCAAAGATTAGACTCTCGGTTAGATTTAATCTGCCCTCGTGCCAAAAGTTGAAAGTAAAAAAATGTAATTGACAATACTCAGCTTTAGCAAATTTGTATTATAAGAAAATAGTTGAACCACAACTAACATATGACTTAAAGAATGTTTATATGTTGTAGCAAAATATATATTTGACATTTAGAATAGAAATAACACAACCACCTCAATAAAAACTTTTAAAAAATAATTAAAAGCTTACCTTTCACAACCTCGATATTGGCTTCTTCCTTGTTCATCATTCGACTTCTTTCAGTTTCTTCATGCGCTCTAACCTCTTGTTGATACCTATTTTGCGCAGTCTTTAGTTCAGCACTCAGGCCCGCGTTTTCTTTTTCCAAAAACGATACTTTTTCAGTAAGCTGCACGTTATCAGTCGATACAGCCTGTTCTTTTTCTCTTATATTTGCTAATTCGTTGGTCAATGAAGATAATTTAGTTTCTAATATCAGTTGGTTATCGCTAGCTTGCGACCTAGAACTTCTCTCTTGGTTTAACTGCTCTTGAAGACGCGTTACTTCGTTTTGTAACGTGTCCTTTAGGGTTTGAACGTTCTGTAGCATTGTTTGAAATTCGTTTATTTTTAATTCGGCGCTGGTTTTCGCCAATGTTAACTCTGCCGTTTGTTTCCTCAGCCTTTGCGAGTTCTCAGATTCCATTTTTAGTTTTTCTTGCATTTCCGAAACTTGTTTCTCCAACATTCTTAAACTGTTTTGATTGTTGTTGTTCATCTCTCTAGTTCTCTTGCTCTGTTCGTCTTCTTGCTTTCGTTTCAAATCCGCTAATTGGTTTTCTGTTTCTTTTCGTAATACAGTTTCGCACTCGGCTTTTCTTTGCATTTCTTTACAATTATGTTTAAGTACGGTAATTTCTTTTTCATATCTAGAAATTTCTTCCCGAAGACTGTCTTCTCTATGCGCTAGTGTATCTAATTGAGCAATGAGTATTTGTTGTTTACTTTCTAAAGATTCTACGTTTTTTTTTTCTTGTTCTAGCATAAGTTCTAGCTTGTTATTGTTGTCTTTACTATAGATATGGTTAGTATTGTTGTCTACTGCGTCCGAAGATAAAATAGAAAAATCGCAGTTGTAAGTAAAACCGATAAATGGAAGATGGTTTCCAATAAATGTGTTTGGCACGGGGAAAATCTAAAAAAAAATAAGAATTTTTATAGTAATTTTAATAATAATTTAATAATCTTTCGAACAAACGGTTGAAAAAACAATGACAAAAAAGTTCAGCCTTGGACAGTGTTGTAATTATAGGGGGATGTGAGTCAACTGAGAGCTACTTTAAAGTTGGACATCCTGTATACATTGAAGTATTGTTGTTAACTTTTATTTTTTTTTGATGTTATGAAATGTAACGTTGACTGAAGTTGATTGATAATAAGTTTTCCTTTAATTCCTAGTTCAAATCTCACATAAACACAAAGTATTGAGTGATAGATAGTTTACTTTAACATGGTAGCAAAGCGTGATTACCCGAAGTCAAGAAAATAAGTGTTTTATGAAGCTTTCCGTTGCAGTCTTGCCAAAAGTTTTTTCAAGAGTTTTTTGGTTGAAAAGTGCAGAAGGCAAGAAATGGATGCCAGCAAGGTACAGATTGGATTATTCGAAGGTAAACAGAACTGGTCTACATGGAAGTTCAAGTTCTCTATTATGCTCAGAAGTGTACCTGGTGCGAATGAGGTGCTGGAAGGTATCTTAAAGAAACCTTTGCCTTTGCCTGCAGTAAACACTATGAAGGAAGATAAAGAACAGTATGAAAAAGACCTCACCTTTTATACTCGAGCTGTCAGCAGCGCCTTGCTTTTGCTTACAATTAACATGACTCAAGAGACATTGCAGAAAATAATGAGATTCATTACAGCTAGGGAAATGTGGCTAGAACTTAATAGACTGTATGATAGTGCGGTTGAAGAAAAAACATACGATTTATTCATGCAGTTTTTTAGCTACAAAAAGGATGTGAATGAAGACATTGTCACACATTTCTAAACTTAAAAATTTGTGGAATGAGTTACAAATTGAGGTCAGTAAAGAAACATCTGCTAGTAGTAGCTTATGTAGTTGTGATTTACCAGAATTATTATTAATTTGCAAAATACTGGGAGCGTTACAAGATGGTTATTTTCAATTTAAGTCAACCTGTATGCTGATGGTAAAATCAGAAAGAACTGTTGAAAATTTAACAAGTCAGCCTTGTGTTTTTGAAAAAGCCTTACTTTAAAAAAATGAAAGTTTTAGCAGTCAACAGCAAACAAAAGAGTGGTTCAAAGCAGAAGAAAGAATTTTTTAACTACTGTCATCTTCCTAAACATAGAGACAATGTTCCAAGTGGAAATCCGACGGAAGACCCTCTAAACCAGAAAAAGTCTCAGCTAACAGTCAAACTCCAGTTAAAAATCAGTCGTTATTAGCTGTAGACTATACTAACTACCACAAATAATGTAGAGAATTGGTATGTGGACAATGGTGCCACCAATCACATTTGTAATAGTAGGGAGGTTTGTGAGTTTTGAATCATTTACCGATGACTACACAGTTACAACAGCAAATGGGGATGCTGTAAGAGGTTTAGGAAGAATTGTGGTTAAGGATTGTGTCAATGAAAAAAACTTCACAGTATAATTTACAAGATGTTTGGTACGTGCCTGCCATCAAGAAGAATCTGTTTTCAGTTTTGTCAGCCCAAGACAGACAATCAAAAAGTCAGATCTTTTCCATAAAAGAAGTTTGTCATTTTAAGCTTAAAGAGGAGATAATTTTGGGATCATAAGTAAACATGGAGGGCTTTACAAATTAGCTCTTAAAATTGTCAAGCCACAAGCTACTGAGATTAACGCCGTACAAAGTGAAAACATACTTCAGCTATATCATGAGAGACTGGGCCATCAGAATAAAAGACATGTTAAACAAATTCTAAAGAGAGATTTTGGAATGGATGTACCTCTAGATAGCGAGTTATGTGAAGGCTGTATATTCGGCAAAGCACATGTTCTAAAATTTGGTTCCAGAGAAAGAGCTACAAAACGAGGAGATATAATTCACTCTGACGTATGTGGACCTCTTGATCCTTCAGGAAGGGACTATAGGTATTTTTGTCTATTCAAAGATGACTACAGTAAATACCGTAGAGTGTTCTTTATGAAAGAAAAATTAGAAGTTGCTAGACACCTAAGAACATTTTTACAAGAGGTAAAAGTTTCATGTTGTTACAGAGTTCTTGTCGGACAACGGAAATGAGTTTGAAAATGAGCATATTACAGAAATTTGAAGAATATGCAATGCATCAAATATACTTATTTATATATATATATTAACTAAGGAGCCAAACAGTTATAAAGAGGCTATTCAAAGCGGTGATAAAGACCAATGGAAAATTGCTATGGATAAATAGATCCAATGGTACCTGGGTCTTAGACAAGTTACCTGCAGGAAGAAAAGCTATACCTTCTAAATGGATTTATAAAATAAAAATAAATCCAGATGGCTCTGTAGAAAAGTATAAAGCAAGATTGGTTGTAAAAGGTTTTTC
The DNA here is from genome assembly GCA_963921995.1 of Oxystoma pomonae. Lineage (NCBI taxonomy): Eukaryota > Metazoa > Arthropoda > Insecta > Coleoptera > Brentidae > Oxystoma > Oxystoma pomonae. The sequence goes on along the minus strand of OY998166.1, from coordinate 68,141,223 downwards.
ACAAAAACAAGTTGAAGATTTTGACCAAACTTTCAGCCCGGTTGCAAAGATGTCTTCAAGTAGAGCTGTAAATAGCATTGATGCAAGTGAGAAAATGACATTCGACTCAGTTTGATGTCAGTACCGCCTTTGATTGTTCGTTAAAAGAGGAAATATTTATAAAACAACCAGAAGGCTATACAGATGGTACATAAAATATATGTCGTTTAAAGAAAAGTCTTTATGGACTTAAACAGGCACCACGCTGTTGGAACAAACGCATTACAGATGTAATAATACACCTAGGATTTAAAAAGACTGATGCAGATCCTTGTTTATTTATAAAGAAGCAAGAAGATGGAATACTTATTTTGTCTTTATATGTAGATGATGGGCTATTAGCTTCAAATAATAAAAACATGGAAAATAAGTTCCTAACAGATCTAGAAAAAAAATTTTAGATAACCTACAAACCTGCGTCATTCTTTTTGGGATTTGAAATCAAGAGAGATTCTGATTATATCAAAATAACTCAGAAATCCTAAATATGCTAAAAAGTTACTAGAGAGATTTGAGATACAGAATTGCAATACAGTCTCAACACCAATCGCTAAAGAAGATATTGAATCAGGGAAGGATGAGGACGGTGATCCAGTTTCTTTATAGACAATCAGTGGGAGCATTGACCTACCTCATGACCGGTAGTCGTCTTGATTTAGCCTACGAAGTTGGTGTTTGTTCCAGAAGTCTCGACAATCCAAGCCTACAAGAATACATGAGAGTAAAGAGAATTTTCAGATACATAAAAGGAACCTTGGATCTTGGCATTATCTACAAGTACAACTACAAAGCTGCATACATAAAAGGAATTAATGATGCAGATCATGGAGGTGACGTAAGCACAAGTCGATCAACATCTGGAGTTCTTTGCATGTACAGTGGAGGAGCAGTGTCATGGAGCAGTCAAAGACCATATTCAGTTGCAATGTCGAGTACAGAAGCAGAAATTGTAGCAGCAAGTGAATGTGCGAAAGAGTTAATTTGGTTAAAAACTCTTTACGAAGGAATTATACAATTAAAAGATTTGCCTGTACTAATGGTTGATAATGAAGCAGGGGTCTTTTCCAGGTTTTCCCTGACCAATTTTCTAAACATTCCAGGTTTGTGCCATATATATTTCCATAGATTTTTAAAAAGTAATCTGTTTAAAAGCAAGTCATTTATAAGTGAGTAATTACTTCTCCAATGAAATAATAACATAAATTCAACAAATTTTTTGTTCTTTAACCGATTTTTATTCATTCAAAGAAGTAAAAGAAAAAATTTTACTATTTTTTTACAAAACACGTCAAAATTCCAAGATTACATACTAGGTTTTATATATTATTTCGACCCTCTTGTAGTTTTTTGTTATTGAAATAGGAGAGCCCATATCATTTCACGTTTGACGAGGTACCACTCATAAAATTCGGCTTATTTATATGATAGTTACGTTACCTCAAAGTTCCTGCAACCAAAGTTTTATAATTTACAAAATTTGGTTAAGGAACATAAAACTAATAACTTAATCAAAATACTCCAATTTAAGATTTTAAATATATATACAAAACAAATAATCAGAAACATCGGAGTGGAAGCAAACTCACCCCTACCTACTCATAATTCCAAAATGGTATGGTATTTTATTGGGGTAATAGGTATAGGATTATGAAATTAAAAAACACGCGAGTCAAAAAAGCCGAAATATTTTCCACTCCATTTTTTACTTTGATGTCGTTTTTTTAGCTATTACATTCCTGACAGTACCCCATCAAAAATAATTTACCTTTAAATTATTTCTTCACTCCAGTGGCACTCAACCATCAATAATTATATAAATCCACTCACATTGACTATTTTCTATCAAGAAAAAAAACAAACTTCTCCGAGCTTTATCCAAAATTTTTAATAATTTCCGTGAAAAACACGTGGAGTACGTTATGCTAAACTAAGCCTTATGTACCTACTGCATAAAGAAATCCTATTCTTATTACTTATTTGCGCTTTATAAAAACAAAGGGTAAGATTAACTTTATTAATCCCGAGCATACCTGTCTCTTTTTACCTAATCGCTTTTGAAAAAGAGAGCGATTCGATAGATCTTTAGTATTTGTCTTTTGTTGAATCAAAAAATTATAATTTGATTATTACAGACCAATATATGTTTTCCAGGTTCCCATATTATTTTCTAGGTTTTTATCGATTTTCATAAAATTCCGTGACTTTTCCAGGTTTTTTTTAGAACATTTTTAATTCCCTGACTTTTCCAGATTTTCCAGGTCGCTACGAACCCTGTGAAGCTACCATTAAATTAGCACAAAATCCAGAATTTCATAGGCGCACGAAGTACATTAGAATAAGACATTTTTTTGTTCGAGAATTGGTTTTGCTAGGCGAAATACTTATCCAATAAGTGAACGGTATTACGCAGATCGCAGACTTGATGACGAAAGCCTTGTCCAAACCGAGATTGTCGGATTTAAGAAGTTTAATGGGTCTTAGATGAACCAATATATCAATGAGGGAAGGTGTTGAAGTTGGACATCCTGTATACATTGAAATATTGTTAGAGACCTATTATCTTTAATTTTTTTGATGTTATGAAATGTAAAGTTAACTGAAGTTGATTGATTATAAAATTCATCATAAGTTTTCCTTTAATTCCTAGTTTAAATCTCTCATAAACACAAAGTATTGAGTGGTAGATCGTTTACTTTAACAGCTACAACGTCAAAAATTGTTGGCTTTCGTTTCTTAAACTCAGCAGTATCGTTTAAAAATCATTTGCATGCATCAAAATTGTAAACTCGCGAGCGAGCGTAATTCTTTTCCGGAAGATATTAAAATATTAAAATATTAAAAACTGCAGTTGACCTAAAGAAAAATAGTTTTTGAGATGTCCCAGAAAAAAATAGTTATTTTACAAAAGAAAAATGTCAATGAAAATCTGAAGTAAAAAGAAATTAACAATTTCCCCGTACAAAATATTTTTTACCTCTTCTGGCGTCTCATCTTTCTCATAATCGTCAAAATTGCTCGTGTCATCGTCGCCCGTTAATTCTGGCACAACTGGAGGTGCCGATTCTCGTAAATTGTCAAAGGTCCAGCCTTCGTGATTTACAAAAAAAGGATGATTCTTAATTTCTTCCACGCTATTTCTACCCAGACGTTTCGTCCTATCACATAACAAACCTAAAAATAGTAAGTAGACAGTTTTAGCTTCTAGTATTATCAAATATACTAAAAATATAAAATAAAAAACTTTGTTTTTGCAATATCTTCAGAATTATTATATTTATTACCCTGAATTAATGATTTCGCCTCCTTCGATATTTCTACCTCGTCTGGAAAAATCAAGTTACTCTCATGATACATAATCTTATTGTAAGTGCCCAGTAAACTGTCTGCATAGAAGGGTGTTTCCCCTACCAACATTTCATAGACGAAAATTCCTACGGACCACCAGTCGCATTCTCTGCCATAGATTCCTAAAAAAGTTTGTATATATTTCACTCGAACATTGCCTAGGAGCCCGTTTTTTTTTTTTAATTTTTTCAGAAAAAATACAACTTTTAATCTATTACTACTAACCCCGAGAATATAGTTTGCAGAATTTTACCTGCGAAACACAATAAAGTATTCAATAATGTTTTAATTGTAGAATGTAATTCAATGTGTCGATTAGAGACAAAACTTGAAAGGACCAAGTTGTTCCAGGGATATTTATCTAGGAAAACTGTCCCAATGAGCATTTTCAGAAACCTCTGGTGACAGAAATTTATATAATAATTATAAAGAGGGTTCCATTGATGCCCTAGGGTATTTGGAGGTTTCCTACAGGAATTGAGTTTGTATATTTGTTTTATTAAAGGATCTAAATTGATGGTACCCTAAGGTAACATAAAACTGACGGGTCATTCCATATCAAATCAACCAAAAAATCACAAAAATTTTACGCGACCAATTCCAATTTTGATGATTTTTGGTATATATTTTCTTCTTACCATAAAAGTTGAAAATGCAAATTTTTAGATTTTTTTGATTCGTAGTTTTTGATTTTTAATTTTTCAAAATAAAAAAGTCAGCATTTTGACCTTAACAAGAATGTACAAAACTAGCAATATCTCGAGAACCACTTACACTAGGAAAGTAATAAATGGCTCATTTTAAAGTCATTTTGAAGCTCTTTTTTATGAAATATCACAACATAATTTTAACAAAAAAAAAATTGAAAATAAAAAATTGAAAAAAAAAATTGAAAAATTCAAAAAGGCCATTTTTAATTTTTTTGAAAAAAATATATAATTTTGGTCAAAGTGTTACTTAATTATCCACAAAATTTTATGATGGAGAAATGATGGGTTCAATGTCAAAAAAAATATTAAGTACATTAAAAATCATGCATTTAAAAAAATAAACATATTTTAGGAGCACCAATAGTGCACTGGATATTAAAATAAATAAATTTGTTGGATGGATACAGGTTTTAAAAAATACCCAGAGGCTTTATCTACAAATTATTTTATTTTAAACTCGCAAAAGAAATAAACAAACTTTTCTACTTCGTTGATAAAAATTAGACAGAAAACACTAAGACTAACTATATACCTTAAATTTATTTTTTTAACTTTCTTTTAAGAATTTCTGATGAATCTGACATTTCTTTTTTGCTGACATTGTAAGTTCTGCCAGTAGCAGTGTTGGGTTCAACTTTTTTTATAAGACTTTCTGGTTTAATAATTAAAATATCTTGAGGTGTTGGGTAAAAAAATGATGAGGCAGGTCCTCGTGGATGAAGAAAGCTTACTTTCAGTTCTCCGCTCTCATTATTTTTCCCCAAGACACAAGCCAGCCACCAAGCACTGTCATATTCTACAGTGACAAACCCTGACTCGATATTTTGCAAAATAATGCTTCCACCTTTAAAAAGATTATGTGTTTCGACCTCTAAGCATGTAGAAAACTGTTTTGCCAAAAACGTGCTTTCTGTAAGAGGAATTACAGCATGAATTTTTTGTGTCCCCGGTATTGTTAAGACTTCCGCAAATCTTTTATTCAAAATTATTTCATGATTTGTATAATCTGCTTCTGTGCAATATTTAAAATCAATGCCAGATATGTTTTCTTCACACCAAGTAAACAATTGTAGAGGTGTCATTATTTGATTGTCATAGGGCCTCTGCAAACTGGCTTTGGCAGCAAGTCTTTTAACAGTTCCTCCCAAGCCATTGCAGGCACTTTTGCCATGCGAGGTGGCAAAATAATGCCACTATGCTTCAACACCAAAATCTTTTTTATGCAGGCATATATTCAGAAAATTCTTTTTGTTTTTGTACTGCGCAGCACATCCATCCGAAAAATAAAAAATTTTGTTAAGTCCTGGTATTTTGATTTTTAAATCAGGCATTAATTTTTTTTAAAATAAATGAAATGCAATTGTATTATGTGTCAAGCTTTCCGAAATAAACACATAATTCAGGTTGTGCAGTTTACCATCACTTAGAAAATAAATGGCAAAAGGGTGGAGGGTTGCCTGGCTGTTATTCCAATGATAAGACTGGACTTCATCTTGCATAACAAAGGAATAATTTTCCGCAAAGTCGCAAGTGATCAAAGACTCTCCAGGTTTAAGGTTAATTTTTATTTCATTGTATCTATCTTTTTGCATTTTTGCAATAAAAGAATGTGATTTAAGTTTTACAAGATCATCAGTAAATTCCTGGACAAAATCATCACTTTTCTTAACAACGGTTTCCATAGTACACCTATCTACTGAGACCCACTTTTTAAATGAGACCTCATCAATTAATTCTTCCTCAAATTTTTCTATTAACGTATTTTTAAACTGTTCTACTCCAGGACATTGCTTGCATCTATTGCTTAAAAAACAGTCCACTGAAGGTGGATTACACATTAGTTTATAAAGGCAATCATGATAAGATATTGCAAGAGGCCTGTTATTTTCATCATATAGCTTATTTAATTTGGAGCCATTGAGCATTAGTTTTATATTTTGATGTATAGTACATACACATACAGTATGAGTCCCACTTTTTCCTGCCAGTATACAGTTTTTGGGTCGCAGTTCACAAAATTTTGAAAACCCAATTTTTTCATTGGGGTACTCAGTTTTAAACAATGCATAAATTTCTTTTAAATTAGCTAAGACTAATTTTTTTTGTACATATTCTTTTTCAGCTCCATATTTTCTGATAACAACATAATCTTTTTTACCTGGCATGGTCCTGCTAATGTCATCCCTTTGGTAAAAATCTACCACTATTTGGGCCACTCTATCACTAAGGGTCTTTCCCGGTTTGGGGTTAGGAGAACATAATATCCCATTGTCCTTAACTAACTGTTTTACAGCTCTGGCCAAATATTGAGAAACTCCAAATTCTTCTTCAATCTTCTTTCTACTCCAACTTTGAGGTAAACATGATAAAACTAGTATTTTCTCACTCCTCTTTTCGGTTTTTAAAAATTTGTCCTTTAACTGCTTAATCATTTCACTTTCGTCACTCTGGCATTCCTTTACTAGCGTTGAATCTGATTCCTTTGTAAATGCTTTCGCAATTGTATGCTGTACAATATCAATTTTTTCTTTGTATACATTTTTTCTTTTAATCGGCGACACACCAAGAAGCTCCAATGACTTGTTTAAAAGAAAAAATGATTCAGCAGGATCTTGAAAATCTGGATCATTTTCTGGAACTTGACTGGGTCTAAAAAAATTTAAAAAGTTAGTTTTTTATAAGAACTTAAAAAGGGGGTAACAGCTGACCCAAAATGTGTACATAATGCCAAGAAATTTGTACATAATGTCTGTATTCTCAAAATACCATGCAAAATAATGCCATGCAAAATAATGCCATGAGATTTTTCCACTCCGTACTTGACGCAATTGGTTTAGTTTATTAATTTTATATTAAAAAATACTATTTGTTACTTACCCTGCCTCATCTTCTTCAGATGCCTTAAACTCCTTTGAAAGCTTTAGTCTACAACCATCACAGATTTTCATTCCCATTTTGACATTTTTGTAACTGCACATCCACTTGGTCACATTTCTTAATTTCCCAAAATGCTTGATTTTTAACTCTAGTGGATCACAGCACTTTACTTTATATTTAGTCCATCCACTTGCCTCACCCATAGTTGAAACTTTTAAAATTACACAGAGATGACTTCTGATAAACCTTCAGTCGAACTATTATGTATCGATTATTTGGAGCTGTATCAGGAAGATACTTGCCAAAAATTTAAAATCAATTTATGCAGGAATTTTCATGTCAGCAAATCCCCACAATGTACCTAAACAGACCAATAAAATGAAGGAGGTGTGTCCTTAATGTTAAACAGGAATAAACAGGCAGTATTTCACAAAAGTATTGGCAGGTTTATACAGGCATATTTTCCTAAGAATTGGAACATCCAATAGTACGTCTCCGGTGGAAAAGAGGTTTTGTGGGTAAATATTACAATGGGGGGCAATGTTAATCTGATTACTGATACAAAATGAAACGTAGGATATAATTTTTTATTAAATAAAATATTGTTAAATATTTTTATAATATCGCTTTAAACCCCATTATATTCTTCACATTGAACCCATGATTTGTCCATCTCAAAATTTTGTGAATAGTTTAATAACACTTTAAAGAAAATAATATAATTTTTTGAAAAAAATTAAAAATGGCCTTTTTGAAATTTTTCAAAAAAAAATCAAAATTTTTTTTTTTTATTTTTTTTTTTTAATATATGTTATGCAATATTCTCATATGAAAGGTCTTTATAAGAGCTTTAAAATGAACCTTCACCTACTTTTCTATTATAAGTGGTTCTTTGGATATTCCTAATTTTGTGCGCACATGTTAAGGACAAATAAGTGACCTTTTCGATTTTCAAAAATTAATTCAAAATAAACAACTGGTCAAAAAAGTCTGAAATTTTGGATTTTCCAGTTTTTTGGTAGGAAAAACATGTATACTAAAAATCATCAACATCGGAGATGGTGTGGTAAAATACCCTGGTTGACTTGATATGGACTGACCCTGACGTTAACAATATTTCCACGGACATCTTTATAAAAATTAAAGTCGTCAGTAACAAAGGTTATATAAATTGGTTTTAACAATGTTTCCACCAACATATTTATAAAAATATAAGTCATCAGCGACAAAAGTTATATAAATTGGTGTTTGAAATATTTCTGTCAACCCATCTATAAAACCGTAAGTAACTATTAATTAAAGATATAAAAAATGATTTTTAAAATTTTGCTATCAACCCACTTATAAAAACTTATGTAACCAACAACAAATTTATATAAGATAAGATAGAAAATTTTTCGAGAGACACTTTTAAAAACTTGGGAACTCAGACACAATATATAAATTGGTGTCTGTAATATTCTTATGAACTCATTCAATTCAACCTTTTTTGCCTATAAGGTTTTTTTCTATAATGTTTTTATCAATTTCTTTATATAGTGGTTTTATTTGCGACAAAAAAAAACAAAATAACAAGACATCGGGCAAGAGTTTATATTTAAAAAAAAAAACAAGATTTTTTCGTATACCCGCAGGAGTAAGGTTAATTTTGTGACATCAAAAGGCGCGTTTTTGCGAGATTCCATACGATCATTATCTTGTTTTAATTACATTAAACTGAGAGAGATAAGAGATCCAAATTTTCATGAGATAGTTGTCGACGACAGATATCTGGGTCGAATGCTTTTTAGAAAAAGAGGACAATAATAGTAACCATGTTAATTAAGTTCGCAAAAACGCACTGTGAAACGTCGAGCGCACGCAGTGCGCACGGCTGCTCGGCGGCAAATGTGAACACATCCGTGATCGCACCTTACGGCAGAACGCAGCATCAGTGTTCACTACGCCATCGGCAGCCCTTGGTTCCAACTAGCATCATGTTTTAAAACGGTCATAAAATAGTGTTGAACGAGGTAAACAGTGGCATAGTTGTATTACTTTTCCATATAATTGTCGTAAATTTTCACCATTTTGGATTCTCAAAATAAGTTTTTGTCCAAAATAAAAAGTTATTTATGGGGTTCCAACACATGTGTTTCAATCGAAATATTGCCTGTTTAGGATTAAGAACAAAATAAAAAATTCAATATTTCTTCCAGAAAGCAAAAAACGTATGTGAAAAAAAAGTAATATTTAAATGAATATTTTTTCCCGTTTTCTCAAGTATTTTTGAAGCCCATGAAAATTTTGTGAGCATATTCAAAAAGTAGAGATTACACACAGGACCGCAGCTGATTTTCAGAAAAGGATGGCTGGAAAAACAGCTTTTATTTTACTATAGGATCCTATAAATATTCATATTCCTGCTTCAACTTATTCCATTTTTATTTATTTTAGAAGATTGGTAAACACCATTTTATAAATTTTTATTGTAAAAAAAATACATAACAAGCAAAGGTAAGAAAGATGGAAAATTCATATTTCTAAATCAATAAAAACCTTTAATTTGTTCTGTAGTGTTGTTAGAACAGTTGTAAAACCTTTTTATAATAATCTCTAGACTTGAGGGCTCATTTATAAAATCTATATGTTGTTTTTCATCCATTACTATATACCATACATTTTTATAAGCTGGTGTTGGTAAGATGTTTTTAAAGTCTTTTTTACTCATTTAAGAGATATATTAGAGTTATAAAATTATCACCAACACTAAATAATATAACTTTTGGTTATTTTATGGAGGTTTTATATTATTTGCTGTAACTTCTATATAGACAAAACTGTGCATTGGGGTATCAACAACTTTTCATAGGATGATCAAAGTTATTTTCTTAATTCTGCATAGTTAAGGGCGATGAATGTAGATTTCTCCCTTTGTATAAGAGATATGCTTTTTCTGTTTTTATGATGTTACTGCGTACATATTTTAGTGTTAGAAAAGTTATAATAAATTGCTAATAGGCAAAAAATATATTAAATTTCAAAACTAGTAGCGCCATCTGTTTTTGTTTAGTTGAAATACTGAACATTGTGTCCGTGCCTTGTTTTGGTGTTAGCCTTAATTGGTAAGATGGGAATAATGGCACTTATTTTTCGATGCACATATTTTTTGGATATTTTGTGTAATTTTGTTTTTTTTTTCTTAATTAATATCCATATCCACCAAAGCGAAAATTCTAAGCTACTGATCGATCAAAATCTAAACAATGCAAATGTCAGTTTTTAATATCTAGTCGCCGTCGCTTGGTCGCTTTGGTTGTTGCATAAGCTGATCCCACACAAAATTGCATAGTGCATAGCATGGCTGCATAAAAAGTTCAATCTTATGGAAATATATCTATATATATGCAATATGGCGGCTCCAAATCCGTCTCTGATTGGTCGAACTGTTATGCTATGTGTTATGCAAGTTTGTGTGATCAGCCATAGAAACCCATAGTAATTTAATAAGACAGAGCAACACGACCTACATAGAAGGCGTCGGGATCAACCCGAAATAAAAACAATATGGCGCCGTCTTACGTTCCTGTTTGACATTCAGTCTGTTTGTTTACATCGCGAAATCGCGTCTTTGGGAGACTTTTTTGACGAATTTTTATTGATTATTTTTATATTTAAATAGTCCAAATGGTTTGAAAATGTTTGTCGTATGAGTATTTACAGGAAATTCAGGGTTTTTAATCGAAATTCGCGATAGTCATCATTTTTTAGAGAAATGATACAAGACTTTATTTGGTTTCTGATATTTGATATTTATAAGCGTGTTTTACTAAATTATTTTAACGATTAAAATGTACTTATGCATATAAAAGTGTGCGTTGTTAAGAGCAGTTTGCATTTATAAATCTTGTGAAGATATAATTAAACTGTTTGTGTATCTTTTAGCAATGCCTACTACGTGCTGCGTGTCACATTGCCAAAGCAATTACAAGGGCCAAGGTCCATCAAGTGTGTCTGTTTTTTTTTTGTTTTTATTTTGTTAGGTGTGTGAAGTGCATTTTAAACCTGAAGAAGTAGAACGTTCAACCAAATAAAACTGGCGATCTGTTGCAAGTTCCTTTATTAAAGCCTCACATGTTTTTTATTCTTAAGAGTCCTTTTTACAAGAGGTAAACTAAGTAAATGTACTAAATAATGGTGCAAACCAAAATGATGGGTAAAAGCGAGCAATATTTTTGGCATTTTTTTTTTAAATTGCTGTGTACTTTTTGGCTGCGCCAGGAGGGTAGTGCATGTATAGAGAAATGGTACAGGGTATCGAAAAAGATAGAGTCAATTGTAAACCAAAGTAGGCGAATAATATACTTGTTGCAGTGAAAAAAATTGGTTAGTATCTAACTATCAAAAATATTTTGAAGCTATTTTTATAAAGGATTTTTTTTGGTTATTTAAAAAAATGAAATTATACAGGGTGATATAATATATTTAATTTAAAGTTAAAATAAAAAACCAACTTTTATTCTTTTTGCATTAGGTACCCGGTTTTATTTATTTGTTTTTTCAGGTACTTACAAAAATGGTAGTGTCCCAGGTATTTTCTTAAAAACTACTAATGGTAGAAGGGCAAGTAGTAGCTTGTTACAAAGGTCTTTAAAAAACCTTTCATATGGTGTGTCATCGAGTGTATCATATTAGCTTAATTTCACAAAAATTATATAAACATTATTTCATGTTCATGATTAAAAATGAGTAACCACGTTATAGTTTAATTTCTATTATACTTTTTGGTGAATCAAAATCAAATGTTCATTTTGATTTTTTTACAAAAATAGATAAATGTGCTTTTGGAATTTTTCCATGGATTAAAAATACATATGTTTGTTATATTTTTGATAAAATAAAGGTCCTGTGGCAAATCCTATGAAGGGGTTTTAAGACATTTAAAACAAGGTATCCCTCACCTTTATAGTTTAAGTAGATTTTGTTATCTCTAAAGACTCGTCTAGCTTAAAAAGAACTGATAAATCCTATAATAAGTTAAGCAAATTCCAAAAAATTAACGTTTAAAACTTTAATCTTTCACTTCACACCATAAAGCAAAAATTTAAAATTCCCGTCATTTGCCCATTTAATGCTGTGTTGTGTGAGAACGTAAGTGGCGGCCATTTTGAAACCGATTCTTGGCCTTTCGTGGAGGCGATATTGGACAGACATACAAATCGTGGCAAACCTTTTTAGAATCGCAGGTTACAAAAAAAATATATTTTTTTTAAAACAAGTTGTTTACATTCGGATCGATCAGCTACGAATCAATCCAACCTGAGTGCCAGGCTAGTACTTTACATTTGGTATTCTTATAAAATTTTTGAATGCGACCAACCCAACCCAACCCAAAACGTTTTAAATCCCGACTGAGATCGATTTTAAACGATCTTACATTAAATACCACATCAACGTAGCAAATGTAAATCTCAGTTTTAAGAAGAACTCATTTTGAGTTCTGGGTGCCGATTTTGGCTTAGGTAAGATAAGTGGTTTTGTCCAATAACATGATCTGAAAGGATTACGAGAATATTCGATACTTATCCAAGTACAGCCCGATATCACCCGATTGTCTTCTTCAATCGAACATTCCTACAAGTGGGCTATAGGCCAGCGAACGGCTTCTTCTTAAAAGCTATTTTGGCGTCAACTTTTTGCGGGATCCGTAAGAGCTTGGCAACGCTTCGTTCGTCTCGTGACAACTTTTGAGCATTTTACTGGTTAAAACCACTTCACTTCCTCCTCTCCTCCTTTAAATAATAACATTTCTAGCAGTACCTTTTCCATGGCTTTGCAACACCTCCGGCGAAATGTAGTCGGGAGTACCAACCACATTATTGGACCTGACTAAACCATCCGAGTCCATCCGCATACAAGTACCGAAGTCAGCTAACTTTAGGTGACCATACTTGTCGAGTAACATGTTGTCAGGTTTGACATCGCGGTGGACAAATCCCATGGAGTGGATGATATCTAAAGCCAAAACCACCTGAAGAACAAAGCAATAATTATACTTTTGTTTGACTTTACTTTTTCTGAATTTATTTTATAATATTTTTATAATATTAATAAGGGAAAGACAGTTTTGTATTTTTGTGCAAAAATATTAATTTTTTAATAATCAGCGAGCGCTTTCAGGCTTTGGCTCATCCTCAGGCGACTAGGTACATATGCGTTCAGTGAAATGTCCCTGTGACTGACGATAGCAGCCTTTCAATTTATACAAATTGTGCACGCAGCCAATAAAGGACCCATTTATTAAATTTTTAAAACTTAAAAAAATACCGTTTTTGATAATACAAGATATCATATGGGTGATTTCAAATCAAATCAACCAGAGGTTTGGCAGACCGTCTGCCGATTTTGATAATTTTTGGTAAATTTCTTCTACCCATAAAGAGAATGAAAAATCCCAAATTTTTTTGGGCATTAGTTTTTTTTTAAATTAATTCTTAAAATCAAAACAAACTACCATTTTGCTCAAACATGTACCTAAAGAAATGAAAATATCTCGATAACTACTTAAACTAGAACATTGGTTTAAAAAAAAGTATTTTATTTACCTTTAGAATGATGTATCACATGAAGCACTTTTTGTTTTGAAAAAAATTGAAATTTAAAAAAAAAATAATTTTTTGAAAAACAGTATTTTTTATTTTAAAAAAATATTTTTTTTTCTTGAATTTTGTCAAACTATTTACAAAATTTCAAGATGGAGCCTTAACGGGTTCGCACATTTGGTTAAAATTGACTGTCTTTACAGGCATTTATAAAAATATGAATACTACAAAAGCGAGTGATAGCTTGTTTTAAAGGTATTTTAAATGTCATTTTAATGAAATATCACATGACCTAATTTTTTTGAAAAAAAAATCAAAATTTTTATTATATTTTTTTTTTGATGAATCCATCAAATCTCCATTATGAAATTTTGTAAATAGTTTGGCGAAATACCCAGAAACAAAATATACTTTTATTTGCAAATTAAAAAAAAAGTATAATATGTGATACATCATTCGAAAGTTATTGAAAATACCTTTAAAATGAGCTATGTTTAACCAGTCTGGTAGTTTTTGTGATTTTCAAGAATTAATTTTTAAAAAAAACTAATAGTCAAAAAAATTTATTTATGGGTATAATAAATGTACCAAAAATTATCAAAATTGGGGAGATGGTCTGCCAAACCTCCGTTTTTTTTTGGTTGATTTCATATGAAATGACCCATATACGAAACACATCAAAATAAAAATTGTACAGTGTCATTTGAGGTGTAGCTCGGACATAAAACTTTAAAGGCCCAAGTTGTTCAAGGAATATTTATCTAGGAGAGCTGTATCAATAACTTTGCATGGGATAATCAAAGTTATTTTCTTATTTCTCCACAGTTAAGGACGATATGTGTAAATTTCTCCTTCTCTCTTTGTATTTTCTATTTAGGATTACTCATAAGTGCAACAAAACAAAGCAATAAAAATGCAAAAATGGATAGAACTTAAAAAAAGTTAAAAGTTTAGTATAAAAATGGCTTGAAGATCACACACTACTTTATTAAAGAAAAACTAAGGACTTGAAATCAGTGAAAACAAGAGTTTTTAAAAACCATCAGAATTTATAATAATAAATTAATCACGTTTAAGCTGTATTTGCTATCTTCAACTATGTTGGAAGGAGGTCGTCGAGTTAATTTAAATAAAAACACCTCAAATAATTTTCTGGGTTTCTTATATGTACAACGTTAACTCTATCTCAAATCTAAAACTCTCATCATCTCTCTCTATGCTGATGGTACTCTATTAATCTACTTCGGTCGCGCTTTGACAATTTAAAAATTTTAATTAAAACGAATCTATATCAAACTGGCTGAATTCTCATAAGCTTCTAAATATTGAAAAGTCAAGCTACATGTTTCTCTCAAATAAAAAACCTACATCCACTGAAAACCTAGCCATTGACCAGAATAGTTCTTCAGTACCGTAGCTTAATTAAGTATTTGGGGATATGGATTGATTAAACTCTGACGTGGCAGCACCATATTGACATGCTAAGAAGAAAGGTTAGAGGTCCTACTGGAATCCTTAAAAAAAATTAGATACCTCATTCCCAAAGTTTTTAAGACCTATATTTTTCTCCTTAACATAAAGACATCTGCAATACGAAGCAGCAGTCTGGTTCCCAACAAAAAAGAAAATTATAAAGCCCTTAATAACAATCCACAAAAGATCAATTAAAAATATGTATCACTTGCTAATAACCTTCCCGACCTCCCAACTATACAAAAAATATAAAATCAGATTCCTGCAAAATATTTACAACACACAAACTTGCACAATCCTTCATCAAGCTATAAACTCAGACAGACATCTAATAATAAGATTTAACAATAGAATGAATATACACTCACATAACACTAGGAACTGTAACCAACTAGAACCACTCAGACCAAGGAATAATACTGGGGCTAACTACCTTTTGTTTAAGGGTATCCAAACATATAACAATCTGCCTACTAGCCTTAAATAACTAAATAAAAAAAAAATTCAAACTGGATATAAAAAAGCACTTTCAATACTAAAAAAGCAATTGTCTTTCCTAACTCTCTCTGTAAATTCTCTCCAAAAAAAATATCCCAGTCATAAATGGTAGCTTGCATAGTCTCTAAGTTTATTGTGATATTTAAAAAACTAAGACTTTTTTTTATAAGAACAAATAAGTAGTAAAAGTAAAATCTATTAATATAATAATGTTTGTGGCTTATATAGTATAAGAACAAACAATGTTAACATTATTTAAACTATTTAGTTATAGGAGTTATAATAAAGACTTGTTGATGACAAAAACAAAAATTAAGCTGTCCAAATACCACAAATCTAGGATTCTATCTCACCTAAAATATTATGGTTGAATTTATATGAAACATTTTAATACCTCAAAATTTCAAAACATTTTAACTTTTACACAACTTAACTGCTAATATTTAAAAAAATATAAGTATTCCACAAAGTGCATAATATTACGAAATAGCACACTTGTTCTAGATTTCGGAAATACGGAATTAAAAAGCAAGAAAAAAAACATGGTGGAAAACAAAAAATAGAAGGTAATACACACTCTCTACACACGCTCATAGATACGCGAAGCGCGTACTAATAGTTTTCGGTTTTCAAGTTGTTTCAATCCTTATTAATAAACCATTTTTATTTTTTGTAAGCAAGAGTGTTCCAACTAAATTTTACACATATCTATATTTCGAAAATTTTAGTTATTTAGTGGAGGAAGTAAGGAAAAGCTACGCGCTGGCGAAACTCACTGCCTTAGTAGCAAACCTCCCTACTTTATTAATATCTCTACATTATTGTTAATTTTTTGTTAAACTCTTATGTAATTTGTACTTGGATTTTGAATAAAGTGTTCATTCATTCAATCAATCAAAAATTTCAAAAAGTGCTGTGCGGTAAGCAGTAATATTTTTAAATATTTATTTATATACCAAGGGACGAAAGTTTGTTTGATGAATTGTTGGAAGGCAATAAAAACCTCGATAAAAACAATAGTGGGAAAAACACTTTACTCCAGAGGAATGTATGATTTTTTCTACCGGTTGTAAGTATTTGAAGTTTTTTAAATAAATAACTTGGTAAAAGATCTAAGTTAAGTAAGTTTTTTCAACCAATAAATCTGATAAAATGATGAACAGTATTTTACAATTCATTAGATATGCGCGGTAGAGGGAGGTAAAGTAAACAAAACTCACTCGCGTCTTGAAAATTTAATTTTCTGTTAAGGTAGTAGACAAGTCTATTAACATTAATATGGTATTTTTTTAGGTTGATTAGAAGTAAAAAACCAGCACATACCTCCATTGTATAAAACTTGGCCCACGTTTCAGGTATATCATAGTTTGACATAAGATTGACAATATCACCCCCAGGCATATAGTCCATGACCATGTACAAATTTTTCGAGTCTTGAAAGGCAAAATGCAGCTGTACTATCCATTCTGATTTTGCGTGGGCCATAATGTGCCTCTCTTCCCAGAAGAAGGCGGAGTCGGACCTAAAAATGATAATATACAGGGAGTTAAGGAAATCGTGTGAAAAATAAGAAAAAATGTTTTTATATGCGACCTCTACACTACTAAACTACTTTGTTTCCAAGACATTTGGTTCGAGAAATGGAGGAAGAAATGACATTCCAAAAATTCAAAAAGCTCCATATAATTTTTCAGTTTATTCCAAAAATGTGCCATTTACATTTTTTTTAAAGTGACAGCTTAAGGAGATACAGGGTGTCAAAAAAATAATTTTTATCAATTAAATTTTTTGAAAAAAACCTTTACATTTAGAAAAAGTCTAGTATATATTACCTGAAATAAGCTACACCCCCCCTCAATTAAACTCAAATTTAAAAAAATTTGTACTTGTAGTTATGCCTGTTTGAAAGTTTGAGAAAATGATGTGTTTGCAATTAACTCTGTGTTTCGGACTTCCATTGTCTATACTTTATTTATACACGACGTTTCGATCAGTACAATATCTCAATTATGATCAGAGATTGTACTGACCGAAACGTCGTGTTTAAATCAAATATAGACAATGGAAGTCCGAAACAGAGAGTTTTTCCTACTTAAAAGGGGGGGGGATGTGACTTAGCGCCAAGTTATGCTTAGGAGATATATTTAATAAACGTTGATATGTCATAATTTGCTAATAATTATGTACTAATTTCGTCCCCTTTTAAAAAATTTCCTACTCCCAAGATAGCTCGATGTTTTTTCTGTTTATATGGGTCTCTCTGCTTAAGAAATAGATTTGGCAAAAAATAATTATGCCATAATTCACTACTAATTATGTATTTGATTTGTTCTTAATTCTTCTTCTCTTCTTGTCCTGATCACACTCTAAATTGACCAAAAAAAAAATCGTACGACTAGTCTTGAAGACACAGTGCTGATAATAGATAGTATTAGCACACAAATAAGTTTATGCGAAATCCCTTTTTAAAGAATGTTTGATGAAGTTCTAATGAATAATCCAGAAACCTACAATTTGTGACAATTTGAAAACTTACAATGGCCATATTTTCTAAAAACGTAGAAAAAAATGCCAAAAGAATAACAAATAACAAAACGAAATCTCCATTTTTGAGCAGGAAAGAGGAAATCTGCTACGTAAGGTCACCAAAATCTGACCGTTAATAAATAGAAAACGTTGGGGTTGCTGTGACGTCATATGACAGACCCCCACTAAAATATTCTTTAAAAATTTAATTTTTTACGGGCGCAAAATTATTTATTTTGAAATTTTATTTAAAGGAAAAATCAAGTTATCTTGAGATTACGAAATTTATTAAGAGGAACGAAATTAGTACATAGCAGTATATTATGGCATAATTACTTTTGGCCAAAGCTATTTTCTAAGCAGAGGGGGACGCTTTGATATCAAGCTACACAACCCATATAAACAAAAAATCAAAAAATCAATTATGGCATGATTATTTTTTCTTAAATCTCTTTGCTAAGTAGAGGGAAGTAACACTTGATATAAAGCCACTACCCGACCCAACCCCATATAAACAAAAAAAAATCGAGTTATCTTGGAATTAGGAAATTTTTTAAAAGGGAACGGTTGCCCTGGAAACCATCCTAGGTCAACTTGGATCAAGAAGGAGGCGATGGCGACGCACCTACGATTAAGGTACCAGTGATTTTGGAAGGGCAAAGAGGAAAAAGTGGGCCATCTGGCAATCGAGGGGTTGGCGACAAAAGGATTGCCTCTCCTAAGGATACCAGTGAAAACAGCCCTAAAACCATGCAGGTTCACAAAAGTATAAGGTCACATTACGCAAAATGTGGCAGAGAGAAGAATTCCAAACAGAATTATGTAAAGCTAGGAACACACGATGCATCAAATTTTCTAATAACAGGTTAAAATGAGACACAATCTGGTGGCGTCATTTTTTTATCTTTGAAAACTAAATTTGATGCATGGAAAAGTTGCAAACACGAATGGCTCTAAACTGTCAACAGGCAGGCCACAGGCGCAGGCGTGTAAGTGGAAGACCTGGATCTTCGGAAGAGTTACCCACTCGACGAATATGCTGCGTTCTTAAAAGAGGTATACGCATTATGGCACAGCAGCAACCATACCGAAGGTCAAAAACGGTAGAAAGGACATATGCATATGTTCCGACAGCCACGCTGCCCCCAAGGCTTTAAGCACACCCAGAATAGTCAGCAGCCTGTTGGAAGAGTGCGCTGTGAGGTGAGTAGTCACCGGAGAGTATTTGCCTCTCTCAATTTTCACATAATTCAAGGCAGGTGAGAAGTGAGAAGTTTGTTCTCACTCACGAGTGTCAAAAATACAGGCCCAGGAAAGAGGGTGACTCTAATGTGGGTCCTGGACCATGAGGGGATCCCAGCAAACACGGTTCCCTCGGGCCTTCGTCGGTCCGATGTCGATTGCCGAATTTGTCGTCATCGGCACGACGTCGATTTACGACATCGGACCAGTAGTATTTTTTGTCCGCTTTGCGATGTAGCGTTAGACTTTGGCCCGTCTTCGGACCAAATTTTTCTTTTTGCTGACATCAGCATACCGTCGCCGTACGATTAAGGTCCGATATGGTTTAACCACATGGTACCGACCATCCGCCTATAACTGCTTAATTTGGTCGGTCTAACGTCGGCAAGATGGTCTCGGGCCGACATCGGTAAACTATTCAAGTCCGACATTGGTTTTCTAAAGCGGTCCAACGTCAGCGATTGACGGAGGTCCGTCGGTGGTAGCTTAAAGCGGTCCGACATTGGCAAACTACAAAGTTTCGATAATGCGGGTGCTTAACCAGTCGGGCTGGTTTAAGTGGCAGAAGAGGTGATTCTTGTAGAGAAGTACCACCATCTTGTCAAGTCCGCATTCTAGTTTTGAAATATCTTTGCTCATTATATATATTATATTATCTTCCACTGTACAGGGAACATAGTGACATTAGCGCTATCTCTACATATTATAGGAAGAAACTATTAAGCAGTTTAAAAATTTTAAGGTGGCGTAATCGGACCATCGTCGGTTGCCAATTCTCGACCAATCAAACAAAGTTCCAATCGGACCGTCGCGTCGTCGGCTCTAAAGCAGATAAAGTAGGCGTCGGCATAAAGTCGACTATAGTAAATTGGGCCATCGTCAGTTGCCGATTCTCGACCGATTAAAGAAAGTTCCTATCGGACCATCATCGGCCCTAACGCAGATAAGGTTTGCGTTGGCATAATGTCGACTATAGTAAATCGGGCCATCGTCAGTTGCCGATTTTCGACCGATTAAACAAAGTTCCAATCGGACCATCGTCGGTCCTTAAGTGGTGTAGTAATGTGGACCTCCGTCAGTTGCCGAATATTGACCGAAAACTGAAAATCGCAATCTGACCAACATCGGGCAAGAGTGTAGTCGCCGATGCCGCCACACTGCCGATGTTTTCGACATTGGCCCGATTCAATGCCGACGATTTGTGTTTGCTGGGATACCAGGGAATGAGAAGGCGGACGAGACCTTTTCTGGGAATGACAAGGAAACAGGTTCAAAGTGAGTAAAGATCGTCCTGAGGGCAAGAGCTAGGGTGCAGACAGTCCAAACTATTTGTGAATGGCCCGGATGCAGTCAGAACTAAATGCCTCCTGAGCAAAACTCGAAAATACATTATTGGACTGCTGGTAGGAATGCTGAAATTCGACAAGATTTTACCAGATTTAATGTTTTTGATGCGGTTTTTGAAACACCCCTCATAGGATCTCTTAAAAACTTGTCAATTCTGGAGTGCCAAAAATTACTTATCGTGAAAATATGGTAAAAGCTGATCAGTTTTCACAAGTTTTCATGATGCAAAGATCTGGCTGGTGAAATCTCGTCAAGCTAATCAAATCTTTTAATATCTGTTGAAGACTTGAACAGGTTTTAGGAGTTTTGATGCGGTTTTTTTGGCGGGGTGGGCATAATCGGCTGAACGAACCCCTGTCGCGCATAGGAGTAGCAGGGGATCCCGTCTGTAGGAGGATAGGGGTACACAACAGGGTATGGCAGAAACAGCCCATGAAGCGGCCTAATTGCCAGGCCCACGGGTCGCCTCTCTCTACTACTACTACTAGTAAATGGGGACGAAATTGGTACATAGTTAGTAGCAAATTATGGCATGATTACTTTTTGTTATATCTCTTTCCAACGCAGAGGGGGGTGCTCCCTTACATTAAGCTACACACCTCATAAAAACAAAATAAAAATGAAGTTATCTTGGTAGTAGCAAATTTTTTAAAAGGACACGAAATTAGTACATAATTACCTGTTAACCATAGTTTTCACAATAGTCAAATTAAGTTTCGTTGAGGGGGCTGGAGCTTAATTGAGGTGAATATGTTCTCGTTATGTATTTTAGAGGACCTCTCTTTAATAACAAAAAACATTAAACATTCAAAAAGGCCATTTCCAAATTTGTACTACCAGAAAACAAGTATTTTCTTTAAAATTTTTAAAAATTAGTACTAACAGAAAACAAGTATTTTGTTTAAAGTTTTGAAACCATTTTTTTTTGTTAATTGTTTTTATACTTAATATACCATTAATATGCAACTCTTTAAAAATTTTTTTTTTCTGGTTTGTAAACAAGATATAAAATTTTTTAAAAAAAAATCGCGCATTTCGAAAACAAAGGACTTCTGACCTTCATGTCATATAGCTTTTTTTAAATTTCTTATCACCCATTAAAATATATGACATGATTTCTATAAAACCCTAGGAAAACCATTTCAATAGGCAGTACAAAGAAATTAAATTAAAATCTTCTTTAACAACAACTTTAAGTCTACTTTTTCTTAATGTCCAATAAACATTAACAACCGGTCGTTTTAAATGTCGAAATTGGGTGTAGATGTCTAGGACTCGGGTTTTTTCTTCTTTTTCTTTATAGACTTTGGTAACAAGTCCTTTCGGCCACACGCACACGTTTCGGGATAAGTTCTCAAGCAAAATATATATTTTTTAATTTAATTTAGTGAAAACATTTTTGCACACACCTATTTAACATTAAATTCTTATTTAACACAATATCCGGTTTTTTTTGTTCCATTTTAAAAAGCAAAAAAATTAATCTGTGCTTTTCAAAAAATTTAATAAAAACCTTTCATAAAATTTGATACACTGCAAAAAGTAATTTGACAAACAATAACAATAAGTACATAGAAAATTTAATGAATTTAAAAATTTAGCAAAGGTATACCTATTTATAATCTGTTAGATATTGTTTGAAAATACTGTTTCTTTTAGTCTTTTTAGATTAAAAAGAGATAAGATATCTGATCCAGCGAAAACTCCATATTCACAAATAAAATCAAACCAAAACAAAGTTGAGAAATATTAATTATTTTTCTATCCTTTTAAAGGACGTTAGAACGATAGGGACAGAGAATTCTATGTCAACCACTTTTGGTCGTGATCGGCTTGTGGGCGGGACAGACCGGCAGAGCACAGACGGTCCGATGATATTTTTATTGACATAAGCTGTTTCGTGTTATTTATTTTAAAATTTGAGGAAAAAAACATTTTTTAGTCTTTTTTTTACCAGTAGGAGAAAATATCAGTGCATTTAAAGGGATATTTTGGAAGAAATCGTCCAATGTTTTGAAAACAAAGAGGGAGCAAGTGAAATCAATCAGTGGCGGTACATACCGGTAGTTACACAGAAAAGAAGTTTATTAAATATACTTAAAATAGTAGATCCTTAAATTAAAATATCAACCAATACGTTTATTTTTTTAATTTTCAAAATTTAAAATACTTTCGATGAAGTATGCGTCAAATGAGATATTTTCGAAAGTTTTTTTTTTGAGGAAGACGATAAAATAAAGGTAGGGAAAAGCCTTTAAAAAATCTTCAACAATAAAAGTTAATTCACATGTGTTCAGGTTTGTAAGAATATTGAATTCCTATCTCTTATCAGAATATTAAGGTTGATTTATACTGATTGATATTTGAATCTTTTCGTCTGCCCTAGATGTCTCTATATACCCTAAGTATTATTGACTTTTTATTGTGTACCGAAGAAGTCAGTTTAAATAAGTTTCTGCTAGTGACTAGAAAAAAAATAAAAAAATTTAAGTCATCTCCAACGGCGAACTTAGACGACGACAGCATAAGTCTTTGTGATACAAAGATAAATGTGAAGAATGGTATGTTTGCCTCTGTTATGTTGTTCAATGAATATCAAACCATATCAAGTTAAATAATAAGTGTACATGTATATAGTTGTGCAAGTGTTTATTTTGTTGCATTGCACTATGTCTGAATGTCTGACATAATAAGAATCCGATTCAATTAAAATTTAGCACACATTTTTATAGCCGTTGATAATATAGTATATTATATTATATATTTTTTAAAATTTTTCTTTATTTTCCGTAATTTTAAGACTTTTTGAAATAATTTTAATGATAGTAAAAATTTTGAACTAAAATCAATCGCTTTTCTTGGGTTACAAATTTTTTGACTAGTGACAGTATATAATATACATACCTACATTATATACCTTAATTTAATTCTTAAAATTGCACGCATTAGCATAAGATGGACCAGCTACTCTCTCTTGATATGTGTTGGGTTTGTTTTGTCAATAGCAGTAAACTTGTAGAGCAAAAATTATAAAGCTTTATCTCATTTATAAGTACCTACTTAAAGAACCTCGCACGAAATACATGGAAAAATTTGATAGATGGACATTTGAAAGACCTTTTATCGAGATTCTATGTCTGACAAAAAAAAACTATTTTTCAGCTGAAATAGTGACAGGTATAAATGAATTTGTATTTTTCAAGGATGGTTCATATTTACCAAATAACCACTACTGCTAAAAGATGGTTAGTTCTTATATGGGGTGTGTTCAAAAAAATATAATTTTTTGAATTTGCGTTTGACATTAGCTTAGAAGAAAAAACCAAACTGCACCAGAATTCCTCTATTTGCATCTATTTTAGATAGTTGAAATAGGATCACTTCATTTTTTGCCCATGCTTTTCTATGCTATCTAAAATAGATGCATATAGAAGAATCCTGGTGCATGTTTGGTTTTTTCTTTTAAACTAATGTCAAATGCATAGTAAAAAAATTATATTTTTTTGAACACACCCCGTATAAGAACTATCTTTAGAGAGAGTGATTTTAGCAGTAGTGGTTATTTGGTGAATATGAACCATCCTTCAACAACAACAACAATTCATCTATACCTGTCACTAGTTCGGCTGAGAAATAGTTCTTTCTTGTCAGCAAAGTTACCACTGCAACGAGTTTTTCCGAACTTTGTTGCATATCTCTACACCATGATTAGTACTATCAAATGTCAAAGTTACATCAAATACGGGTGAAGTCCATTTGCCCATGCATTTCGTGCGGGGTTCTTTTCTATTTTAAATAAAATATTGCTTTTGTCGAATTAAAGAAACATAAAATCATATAGTTGTACCTATATATTTCCCATGTAGGTCTCTGTGCTATATCACAAACACAATAACATAATTTTTAACTAGTAGATTTTTTCTTGATGTTCCACGTGCTGTAAACTGTGTTTATTTTAATGTTCGGCATAATTTGATTGTGTTGAAAATTTAAATTGCAATAAATCATATAGAAACTTTGTAATAAATTTATTTTGTGTAAAACCGCTAAAAACATTTATTATTAGACAGCTTCCAAAGCTCAAATTGGCAGAATTATTTTTTGCATGTTATTTAAATTATTTTGCAGATTTCATATTATAGTGAAATTTTAATAATATAATTTATGTGTAAATTTATATTTAAGTAGGTACGCCACTGGTGTGTTTACTATAAACAAGAGAAAGGTAAACATTGTTCCATAAAATAATACGGGGTGATTCACGACGAAATGCAAATATTTTAATGGTAAGTACTACAGGTCAGGGGAAACTCATATCCAATAATAAAAATATTTTTTGAGTCTTTTTGTCAAATAGACAGTGTGATTTATGAAAATATTGCAAAAATAAAAACGGACATATCTCGAAAAGCAATAAACGTAATTACTTTAAATTTGGCATATATAAGGTGTGCCCCAAAAGCTACTTCTACCAATGTATAAAAAAATTAAATTCCAGGTCCTAACTAAAAAAAAAATAGTTTTATATATTACTGTTAAAAACAACATACTGTATACTGCAATTTGCAAATTTTGGTATAACCACATAAAAGCTAAAGGATGATGCTATAATACCCTTAGATTGTATTTAACGCGTTAAGTCTCAGTTTTTTATAAAAAAAATAAAAACATCCAAATTCCACGTTTTAAATTACTAAAAACGTATCTTAAGGTTAAAACTAATTTAGGCATAAATAAATCAACACCCACCATACACAAGCAAAAAACATGCTGGTACATACTTTTAATTTGTTAATAAACCCTATTTTAATTTGAAATACGTTTGAGGAATTGATTTAAAGTCGTAGTCAAATCATTAAAATTTCAGGCCCGGACTAATATTTATTTGGTTTTATTTGTCCTTATAGGAAAACAACATTTTTTGTAAGTAAAGGATGATGCTAAAAATATTTTTTAAATTATATAATGTACAGGGTGATCTACCATAAATGCCACCGCCATTTTTCTCCGTTATTATGCATACTATAAAAAAGTAAAACATTCAATAAATATAAGATGTTTTATTTAAAATAAGAAACCTTATGTCAAAATTTGACATTTGCAATGACACTTGTCAACTTTGGCATACATATTCTAAAAGGCTGGAAAAAGTTATACAGCTTTTGTACCAAACACCCAGCCTAAGCATGCAAAGAAAAGTGTCGGTGGCATTTATGGTAGATCACCCTGTACAATATCGCCTGGTTGTAATCTCTGAACTGGGTTTTGTAGATGATGATCAATTTTAAAAAATACTTATAGCATCATCCTTTGCCTTGTATGTTGTGATATAAAAAAATCTCCAAATGAAGTACAAAAAAATGTTGTGTTCCAATAAGGACAAATAAAATTAGATAAATATTAGTCCGGGCCTGACATTTTAATGATTTGACTACGACTTCAAACGAATTTCGAAAACGGATGTCAAATTAAAATAGGGTTTATTAATAATTTAAAATTATATGTTTGTATATTTTATAAAAAGAAATTAAAAAATATTAATCAGGCCCTGTACCTGTCTGTTTTTTGCTTGGGTAGGGTGGGTGTTGATTTTATATGCTGAAACGAGTTTTAACCGAAAAATACGTTTTTAGTAATTTAGAACGTGATATTGTTTGTAACCCTAAAATGTCAGGATCGGAATTTGGATTTTTTATTTTTTTTAATAAAAAACTGAGACTTAACGCGTTAAACACAATCTAAAGGTATTATAGCACCGTCTTTTAGCTTTTATGTTGTGATACCAAAATTTGCAAATTACAGTATACAGTGTTGTTTTTAGCAAAAATATATAATACTATTTTTTTTTAGTCCGGACCTGGAATTTTCTATACATTGGTAGAAGTGACTTTTGGAGCTCTTTATGTGTCCCAAATTTAAAGCAAATACGTTTATTGGTTTTTGAGATATGTCCGTTTTTATTTTTACAATATTTTCATAAATCACACTGTATATATGACAAAAAGACACAAAAATCATTTTTATCATTGGATATGAGTTTCCCCTGGCCTGTAATACTTACCATTAAAATATTTGCATTTCGTCGCGAATCACCCTGTATAACCAAAGTCTCTGTAAGTGTCAGAAGTATCTTGTCTATCTAAGCTTTTAGTACATTAAGGAAATCAATTTTAAAAAATCAAATGAAATTTTAGGGAGTAAAATAAATTTCAAGGACTAAAACAAAATGTTTGGAGGCAAATTCAATTCAGTGAAAAATTTGCAAATTTTAAAGAGTTGACTAAAATTTTAATCCTTGTTGTTAAATATTTTCATAAAAACGGAATAATTAAGTGCAAAAAACAGTTGAACCTTAATTAATAGGAAAACATAACAACTATTTACTCTTGAAGTTCTTTTTTTAATTTTGTAGAGAATATTTTGTAATAAATAAGTCATTTAACATTTTAAAAATAAAATTTTAAAAATGTAAAAAGATGATGATTTATTTGTACCTACCTTTTTATTAAGTCAGCCTTGCTTAGTCGCTTCATTGCATACACTTGTTTAGTGTACTTATGTCGTACTAGCTGCACCTTGCCAAAAGCTCCCCTACCGATAACTTTGATGTGCTCAAAGTCATCGGTCTTCATTCGAAGATTTATTATGTCATTAGCGAAGTCTTCGTCTAAAATTTCAGTAAAAAATTAGATATCCCAAATTATGTACCAGTGGTGATGTCTAACAATGTAACTCACTGTCTGCAGTTGCTTGATTTATGTGTTAGTTTTTTAATTATTTTTGACAATTTTCTCCTATCTTCTTGGCTCCCCTAGTTTTATAATTGACACGCAATTCACATTTCGCTTGTTTTGGTTCATTCTCGTGTGTTATTTAATCGAGTCACATGCATGTTATGAGTTATGGGTTATGAGTTTAGCATCTTGTATGTATTGTATATAGGTATGTGAGCAGACAAAGTTTTTTTCCACCATAACTAAAAAACTACTCCACCGATTTTTATGACGAATACGTCATTTTTATTGTATCGGTGCTGCGGGTAATATAGGCTATATATTTTTTTTTAAGTCTTGGCGGCCATGGCAGGCAAAAATATGTCAAAAATGGACTTTTTCGTTGATTCAGCACTACTAAAAAACAACTTATCCGAATGTTGACTAGGACCCCATTTTGTTTGTATTAATGCTGCGCGTACCATAGGCTACATTTTTGTTTTAAAAAATCTTTTTTTGTTCGACCACAACTAGAAAACTACACGTCGGATTTCCACGATTAATACGTCATTTTGCTCGTATGAACATTACGGATAACAAAGCCTAGAAAAACTGTGACATTGATGTTTTTCCCCCAATAAAATTCTTAGATCCGTCCCAGAAAAGTTAACGGTAAAACACAAAGATTAATTTTTTTTTAAAATATCGAACGATTTATAGTGGTGCACAGATTTATAAACTCGTCAAACCATTTTGTTTTTAATTTAAGGCTCCTTCCCTTTTGCAAAGGGCCATAACACGAATTTGCCATAATTCTATCTGTGGGAGCGAGAAAATAAGGGATAAAAAAGTATTTTTGGACAGGTTGAACAATACACATTAATTTAAATTAAAATTTGTGCAATAAAAATATCTTATCGACATGTCTGAAACTATTTTTAAACTTAATTATTTTTAGCTACTTAAAAAATCAACATCAAAGTTAGTCAAAAATTTCTCTCTCACTCACATTTATATTTTTAAATAAGTTTATAAATTAAATTTTTGTAAATGTTGGTGCATTATTAAATTTTAAAAACTATTGCTTACACCTATTTAAATAAACCTCAATATTCTTTAACTTCCTTATAGCTGGATGATCACAATCAGTATAAAGTGCCTGCACTGTATCCAAAAGAGAGTCAATGTTGCCTTTTCCCTGATTGTCTTCAATTTTCTTATGAAGATGAGCAAGCCTGCGCTTGCGGTCTTCATCTGGTATTCGATTCATTGTGTTGCAATGCACTTATTTCTTATTCCTAAAAACCAAATATTGTTTCTAATACTGGTAATTTAGAACAAAAGCCTACAATTTTTGGATATGTTTTGTTTGAAGTATTTGGAACAATCAGCCAGTTTGTACGTACATATATAATAACACAGGACTTTCTTTCCACACTATCAGGAAAAAAAGTTGCAGCAGCGTAGCAAATGATGTAAACTAACAATAAAATAAATTACATTTTCTTCAATTAGTTCTAGTTCTAGGCCCTTAACTAACTTGAATTTGTTAGTTGTAGCTGGCAATGCGGCCTTATCTTAATATGACTAAAATTGAAAGTCAGGACGCAGCGCCGCTAAATGCTAAACTAACCTAACTTTGCTACCAAGTGTCATCTGAAGTATTTTTTTAAATACCAAGAAACCATTTTTTTGTGAGTCTCCCTTTGATTATATTATTATAGTGAAATTACGTCTCTTCATGAAAAAATTATGCTTCAAGTTTCAGTTATCCAAACATTTTTTGTAATATATACCTACATATAATTGTATAAAATAAATAAAATAATAAATAAACTAGATAATATATAATATTTTTTCTTTATATAATTTTTGCCTGTTTGTTTGTTCCATTAATGACGCAAAAACTACTAAACGGATGATAAGAGTTTCACTATTGGAGTCCTGAGCATTCTGCCCTAGTCTTTACTCCCTCCCAAGAATCATCACAAAATATCAAAACTGTGTCATATCTGCGTAGGATATAATTAGGCCTTGAATGTTATTTTTTAGTAAAGAATTGATATAAAGGATGAAAAGAAGCGGGCCAAAGACAGTGCTCTGCGGGATGCCTAGTTGAATACTTTGACTGTCGCTTAACATGTCATTTATTCTAACTTGTTGTGTTTTATCTGAAAGACCTCCAACTCAAGCACTTTCAGCAAAATAATATCACTTGTAAAACACAACACACGAATAAAGAAAATTACAGATAGTGCGGTTAAAAACTCACGATTTCTATTTTTGCTCGCAGAAAACTTCTAGGGCAAAGAATTTTCATACACAGCTAAAGTAGACCCTGGCGCATTTTTAATGATAGTTAAAATCAATCACCCCCCTCTGGATCCACAGGCGAAGGCAAAAGATCATTTTTAGAAAATTAGCGTGACACGCTCCAATGTACATCAAGCGTGTGTCAACATTTGACATCCTATAAAGTTCTTTTATAGGTCAATCGAAAGCCAAGAAATCTATCTACTCGTCGGTGTAATTTTTGTGGGACTTAGCTGAGTATTTCTTCCGCAGGTCAAAATAAAAAATTGAAAGAAAAATTATTGTCACTTTTTTTTACATATTTTGAATAAAAAATCTTTTATGCCTTGCGTATTTGTACGATTCTGACTTTGAATATTTAAAAATATCTAGAACGTTTTCTGAATCCTACAAAACCACAATTTTAGTTCAGGCCCGCCCCATAAAGCTGAAATAATTTTTTGAAAATCGATCTTAGCCGTTTTTTACGGAAATTTCGATTTTGGTAGTTGACTAACAGTTTCCATGATAGTTCGTAGAAATCCGCACACAGGAAAATAATTTTTATTTTATGATATTCAGCAGAAACCAACCTTTACAAAAAGTCTAAATTGAATCATAGTCATCAATTTTGAAGAGCGTTTATCAAAAATCATGGAACAGTGAAAATACTAAAAATTGCACCTTTTGAAAAAGTCATCCATTTTTCACTCTTTTGCATATTGCAAAAGATAATTTTGTTAAAACTGTACCAAAATAATCTACATGATATTCTCTAAAAGGTTCTGTCACAATTTTGTTCACTTCTAATCCATGAAGCCGACACGAATGTTGCCCTGCACGCTGTGTTCGAGTGCATGGAATTTTGATAAATTTCGAAATAACTACACATTCTCGTATTGCAAAAATATTTCGCCCACCTTTTCAAAATTGTTGGAGTTGGTTCTTTAAGAGAAATTGTAGTAATTTTGTAAGTTTTCGGAAAAAAATCTTAAATTTTACTGATTTTTGAAGGATCGTCTTTGCTTAATGTATAATACGATTTTTGATTTGATTTCATTTATAGAAAGGGCATTTCATGTCGATTCTAAAAATGTACAATGTACGATGTTAGCTTAGCCGAATGTCAGGTTTTGGTTTCACTTTTCTATAAGGCACACTTTGAAACTCCGACACCTCAAGAAAAAATAAGCATGTGCATAAGCTGCAAGACTGAATTTAATTATTCCTTTAACCGATCCAACGGACAAATATGAGCACATAAAACGTTATTTTGTACTATTTTGAATATAGCTCTCCAAGTTATGCAGTATTCCTGAATATAAGGTAGTTAGTAAGTTTTGTAGAGTTAGTTGGTATGGGGGAACGATAAAAGTTTTTTGAATGAATTTGAAACTGAAAACTTGGAAAGTTACGATTTGCTCATGAACAGAACAAATTTGAATTTTCCATAGTCAAGGTCAAAAAATTGAATGTTTATGTAATATGTGTATATAGGCCACCATCAGCAAATCCCTACAACTTCTTAGAGTACTCAGTACTGTTACTAACTAAATTACTATCTAATGCAAAAGTCATTTTGGCCGGCGACCTGAACGTTTATTTTGAAAATAAAGATGCCAAAGAAACAAAATAATAAAATAATAAACCTAACATGTTTTATTCACAGGGTATTTGTAAATGAGCCAACACATATTACAGATCATTCGGCAAAAACCTTAGATTATGTGTGCAGTAATATCAAAGAATGTGTTTAATGTAGTATATAAATAGTATATAAAGGAGACGTGGAATATAGTAAGAGAGCTAACTGGGAAAAATAAAATAAAAAACAATCAGACTGATATTGATCGTGAAGAACTCAATAATTACTATTGTTCAATCCTGACAAAAGACGTCAAGTCAGACAAGGATCCTATCTCTTACTTTATCTAGATAACCTGCGGGTGCAAGAATCGTTTAGTTTTAAACCAATGAACGCTCGAGAAATCCAGATGGTTCTTAAAATATAAAAAATGGGAATGCAGCTGGAGCAGATGGCATTTCCTCAAAAAATCTCAGATAACTTCATGGCGATGCACTTAATGGCATAGCTATTGCAATCAATAAATCGTTTGAACAAGGTACCTTTCCTACAAGTCTGAAGGAGGCTTTCGTCATTCCAATTCACAAAGGCGGTGACAGAAAGGAACCCTCTAACTATCTACCGATATCTTTATTGTCAAGAATATCTAAGGTGGCTGAAAAGTTGGTCAAGAGATAAATGATGGACTTTCTGACCCATCAAAATGTTTTTGATCCTGCTTAGTTTGGTTTTCTCCCAGGAAAAAATAATCAAGACGCTATGTTCCGTGTTGTAGAACAACTAACTTTTTAGACACTATAACAATGGCTTCGGTTTTAGGGCTAGAGGAAGGGTAGCTAATATGCAGCTCAAGAAATTGCCCAGAGAATTGCTCGAGGGTTTGTGCATACATGTGATATCTTGTTCCTTTACAATATTTTTATGATTATTTTTTTATTATACAATAACCCCCTTAAGGAAAGGCGGCACAATTAGCATCCAAGAGGATACTTTTTTGTAAAACATCTTATCTCTTTTGGATCTGGAGATATTAGGGTGGACTCGGATTTTTAAGACACCCTGTATATTTATATTATTTTGCCAGATTCGTAATTTTAAATATGATTAGGCATGTGATTAAAACATTTTACAGTTGACTAGTAATAGGTTATTTATTTTTTTCTTTTAATTGTTTATTAACTCATTTAAATGTCTAAGTTTAAGTTACATATCCTGATTTACCAATAAGTTATAATCAAGTTTAGCTTTGTCAATATAATATATTGGACAATAAAGCATATTGTACTACTACTACTACTACCCTCTGGTATTTCTGACCATGAAGCCATATCGGCTGAAGTACATAAAAAACAAAAACGCCTTACTAGGAAGACTAGAATTTTTAGTACAAATATCTTTTCGGAATTTTACTGGAACTATTGACTGGACAAACATACAGAACCCCATTGAAAGTTTCCAAAAAATCATAGCTAAGGCCTTTAATGATAGTTTTCCCATTTGCAAAATTAAAAGTAAATACTAAAAATAGAAAGTTATGGGTAACAAAAGGTTTAACATCCAGAAGGAATCTGCGCTCCTTACATACTATTAAAAAATTTGCAAATTCTGAATGGTTTAATTTGTATTTTATTCGTTAACGCAAAATTTACAAAAAACTAATAAAAATTTCAAAGAAACATTATTACAAGAGTGAACGCTGATTGGTTTAATTTTTATTTTATTCTTTAACGCAAAATTTACAAAAAACTAATCAAAATTTCAAAGAAACATTATTACAATCAGAGAATACTGGAAAATAATTAACGAACTACAAGGTAAACAATCAAAATCTTTTAACAGTTTGGAAATAAAACCTAAAGACTTAAACAAGTTTTATTGTACGGTGGCAGGTAAACTAACAGGCAACCTAAAACCTACTAAAAACCCACTAAGTTTTTTACCCCCTTTCTTTTCTGATGAAAATTTTAAATTTACTCCGACCAACAAATGGGAGATTTTTAGTTATAAAAGATATCAAAAAACAAAACTCCTCAGGGGTTGACAATATATCTCTAAAAAGTCTTCCAGAGTCGGCATTTTTTTCTCTTGCTGATTGTATCAATGAATTATTTGACTCAGGTGTCTTTCCGAAATGTTTAAAGCTGGCGATAGTTGCTCTAATTTTTAAAGGAGGAGACAATAATGATCCATCAAACTATCGCCCAATTTCGCTGTTGACTACACTTTCAAAAATAATTGAGAATATAGTTAAGTTGGAAGTGATTGCTCACCTAGAAAAGCACGATATTTTAACACCCGATGAGTTTGGCTTCCAACGACAAAAGGTCAACAACAATGCTATGTTCTCCTTTTTGGAAATACTCTTTCTAACCCTTAATGGTGGTGAGAAGGCCGCAGCAGTGTTTTGTGATTTTTTAAAGGTTTTTGATTGTGTGGATCATGCTGCGGAAGATGTGCCACTTATCACATACAGTTTGTAAGGATAGCAAATTCTGAGAACTCTCAACTCCTCAAAAACTGACCCATGGTGTGCCACAAAGTGCTGTGCTTGGACCTATTCTCCGCTTTATCAATAGCTGGAAAATTCATAATTTTTGCAGATGATACCACAATACTATGGAGGCATGAGGACGAGATTGTTCTTGGAAGCATGATTCAAGACGATTTGGCAAGTGTTAAGGAGTGGTGCGACTCCAATCGTCTTGTTTGTAATATCTCAAAGACGAACGTTCTTTGCTTCAAATGCTCATTGGAAAACATTCTGCTCAATAAAAACGTCCTCGAAAATAAAAATGTAGTCAAATTTCTCGGATTACACATTGACAATAAACTCAAATTTGATAAACATATAGATATATTAAACAAAAAGCTGGCAAAAAGAAAAGAATTGGGAAAAACTGCATACTATGCGCTTATCGAATCCCATATTCTGGGGTTATTCTACTCAAAGTTCAGTACAGTCAGCTTTTGTATTACAGAAGAGGGCACTAAGGTATCTATGTCAAGTGAGTTGTCGAGAAAGCTGTAAACTGCTTTTTGTGCAAGAGGAAGTTTTGACTGTTCCAAGCATTTTCATTCTGGAAACATCTTGTTTAATTTTTTAAAAATTTCAAGGGTTCACTAGAGAAATACACTACAATCTTAGGCAAAACACTAATTTTCCTTTACCAATTCCAAAACCCGCGCTGACGAAAAATTCAATAATTTATGAAAGCATTAAAATATTTAAGAATCTACCAAATGAATTCAAATCTATCAAAGAATATAAAAAATTTTGCACCACGCTCACAAAGTATTTGACTAGCAAAGCTTTTTATAGTCTCCAAGAATTTTATATAGTGTCATGCTAGTTATTCGGGTTTTTATTTTAACTGGGTTTTATTTTAGCTGTTTCTTTTTGCTACTTTAATTTGTGTAGATTTTAAATTTTGTCACCACTTCTGTGATATTAAAATGTTTTTTATTGAATGTTTGTTACTAAAATATATCTTAAAAGTATATTTTGAAACAACTAATTTAAAACCACTTTTAGATTAAGAGGAAAAGCACTTTAAAGTCCATGATTTTTCTCTGTCTGATTTTGATTTCCCTTCAGTTATCACCAATTTTTTGTTATATCTTGGATCCTAAATAAAAAGTTAATTTGCCTTTACTTTTAAATTATTCTGACACACCCTCTACATAGTGCATTAACGTGTGGTCAATCTGAAATATCTTTAAAAAGAGAGAAAAGGAGATCAAAAAATTAATTACTTAAGATTTGTCCCGTCAGTTATCATGAAATTGCCCTGAGGTGCCTTTAAGAAAAATTTGTTACTGTGTTTTTTTTTTGTTTTTTATCTTTTTTTAAAATTGTTATTTGGTGTGCAGTTTTAACGTTTGTAGCCAAGGTTTTATATTTTTTATACACTGGGAATGTATTTTTTGGTCCTTATAATTTTTCAATTGCTTAAGTAATAGTTTTTTTTCTCCCTCTTTAAGTAATATCTATTTTTGAATAACTCATTTAGTAACTAAAATTAAATTTTAGGGTGTGAATATTTTATTTAAAAGGGCTCCTTTTTACAGAAGAGGGCACTAAGCTCCTTTTTTATACAATATATAATTTATATTTCTCTATCAATGGATTTATTTTTATATGTATGACAATAAAGCTTATTGAGATTAAGAAGCAGAAGAATTTTAGTGATCCAAAATACACCAACATTAAACTTTTCCTATGAATACCTCTTCAACCTCTTATGATTAATAATTTTATCTTCTGCAGTTTAGTTATTAATCTAGAGTTAAGTTTAGCTTTGTCAATAAGAATTTTGTTAATCTTGGACAATAAAGCAAGTCTACTACTACTACCAAATTACGAAAGCTGGACATTTTTCAGTGAATATGTGGGGCTGGTTTAGCGCTTGAGGTTTGGGCGAGGTTTTGGGTATGTTTTGGCAAATCAAAGGAAGATTCAACAGTCACAGATATGTTTACATTCTTGAGGATGTTTTAACCAAGTTTACCAGAACTACAAATAATCTCTCGTTTAGTAGAACTAATACGTTCAGATATAAGAATTCATTTGCGAAACAAATCATTTGAAAATATGGAGGATTTGATTCAAAAAGCTGCGATTGTCGAAGCAGACTTGCAAGAAACCAGACTTACTTCAATCTCAAACAATATGCAGTCATCAAACGGTTCTCGAATTCCTAGATATCCATGCCCGTTCTACAATGAGATGCATTTTCACCGAGACTGTCCTACAAGAGCCCAACCTAGACGTCAAGGCAGAGAATATTCGGAAAACTAATCAATGGCCAGGTTGAACCAGGACTCCTGACCATGATTTCGATTAATCTTAATAATAATTCAAGTCAAACATGTTACATCCAGCTTATTTTATATGGTAAACCAATAAATGCTTAGTTAGATAGTGGAGCAAGTCATTCCTACATTAAAAATTCGATTTTAAAAAACCAGTCATTTGAGGATATATCAATTCAATTAGGAGTTAATAGACACGTAGATCATGTCACTAGATATTTAAATGTTGAACTTCAAATTCAAGAACAGAATTTTTTAACAGATTTTCATGTTCTTGAAGAACTATCTGAAGAAGCCATTTTGGGTAGAGATTGGTTAGTAAGACATCAAGGCATTATTGATTTTATCAGTGGATGTGTTTACCTGGGGACACAAAGAAGGTTGACGGTATATTGGACCAATTCAAGACTTAAGACAAACAAACCTAAAACAGATTTGGCTATCAAAGAGGAACAAAATTCTAGCATCTTTAAGAACGAATATAAGAACTTATTGGACTCATTTCAGGATGTTTTTCAAGAAAAATTACAACAACCTATGACGAGATTAGTAGAACACGAAATCAAACTATGCAATAGCAGTCTTTTCAAAATAAGGCGATATCAGTATTCTCAACGCAAAAAGGAAATTATCTACGACGAAGTTAAAAAGATGCTATCCGCAGGAATTATTAGAAGAAGCACTTCTCAATTTTGTTCTCCCATCGTTATTGTAGAAAAAAAAAGATGGAAGTCCACGTTTTTGTGTGGATTATCGAAAACTTAACAGCCAATCAGAGAGTGAAGTAGCACAACTCCCAACAATAAGAGAAACAATCAAAGAACTGGGTGACTCAAAAATATTTTCATCTCTTGATCTAAAAAGTGGATACTGGCAGGTTGGTATGCACCCAAAGAGTAGTCATCTAACTGCGTTTGCCACGCCAGATGGAGCCATGTATGAGTTTTTAGTCATGCCTTTTGGTTTACGAAATGCCACGGCCACATTTCAGAAGCTGATGACACAAGTGCTATCCGGTTATATAGACGTCTTTGTCAAGGTATATTTAGATATATATAAATCATTTATTTAGTCAAGAGTAATATTTTACATTACACTAATTACATATACTAGATAATAAAACAGTGTATAGTGTGTTAACTAATAATTATCAGATAATTTAATATGTAATATATTATACTATATTACCGTCATTCTATACAACTTAAAATCTCTACATCAAATAAGATAATATTTTAGTATTGGTATTTTTGTTAAAAATTTTTTAGTTCACAAAAGGTTTTTTTTTAAATAAAAATATTTTTTGAGCCGACGATAAAAATTTTAATATATATTATGTAGATAAATAGAACAAAAACAAATTTAAAAAAAGAACATTGAAACTTTGACAATTCATAAAAAAACCGAAGAAACCTATACTCACTACTTAGATATTGATTTCATTGAACAGGAATTTTCTTAGACCTGTTTTAAAGAATTTCAACGTCTCCATAGTTTTGATATTTACTGGTAGATCGTTATATTTTCTTAACCCTTTAAAATACAGAGAGTTTTGAGGCCTTTCCTGTTCAACTTTTGGTATATAAAAATTTTCCCTATTTCGTTGGTTATATCGATGAATTTCGTTTGTTTACTTAATTTTGTTCAGCAAATATTGCGGAGCCTGGCCAAGTTTAATTTTATGAACAAATACTAAGGTGTTATAGAGTAATAACTCACGCACTGGTAGCCATTGTAACTCTTTTTGCATATCTCTTACAGGTGTCAACCTTGATTTTCTGACTATCACTCTCATACTTCGGTTTTGAAGTTTTTGTAATCTCGATATTTCATTTTGTTTAAGAAGAAAAAGAATACTTGAACAATAGTGAAAATGTGGAAGAATTAGAGTATTAAATACAGTCTTCTTAGTCCAAGATGACGTATACGGAGAACACCGAGAAATAGACTCTTTTGTAATAACCATAAATTTGGTCTTGGAAATATTTACTTTAAGATCATTATCATTGCACCACTGATATACACTTTTCAGGATTCTGTTCATGGCAGCATTAAGTTGTTCCAGATCACCGGCGGCAAAATACAATAAGGCATCATCTGCGAACAAATATATGGTGCAATTCTTGACATTATGAATTAAGTCATTAACGTATATAATATAAATAAATAAAAGGGGTCCTAAAACGCTTCCTTGCGGAACGCTAAAATCATTAACTATATCCCCTGACACTAAGTTATTAACTCGTAGCCTTTGTTTGCTGTCAGATAAGTAGCTAATAAACCATTTTAAGGCTAACCCTCTAATACCTATCCTTTTTAACTTTAAGAATAATCTTCTTCTATTTACCGTTTCAAACGCTCTTCTCATGTCAAAAAATATAGCACCAGTGATCAAGCCTCTGGCAATGTTCTGCCTCCAGTCCTCCAAAACACCCTGCACAGTTGTTTCGCAACTAAATTTTGAACGGAACCCAGATTGAAAATCGCTTAATAATTTATTTTGATCTATATATTGAACCAGCTGCATGTAAACTACCTTCTCCAATATTTTATCAATGGTACAAAGCAAATTTATTGGTCGCATATCGCTGGCATTCTTTGATTTAGATACTTTTGGTACAGGAATTATGGTAGAAATTTTCAACAGATCAGGAATCTGACCCGCCTCCAAAAAAGAATTTATCAAATTTTAAAGCGGATACTTAAGAGTATGAAAAGTATTTTTCGAAAACACAATATTAATATCGTCTGGACTTGACTTATTAGCCATTCCAAAAACAATACTCTTTAGACCTTCAATATTCAACATACTAAAATCAGAAAAGCAAAAAACGGAAACTCGACCAGATCAGATTTGTCGATATCTTGCACTATTTTTTTACATTGCTTATGAGAAATTCATTTAGTTTATATGGAATTTCCTTTATGTCGGTTACTAGAACATCATCTATTTCTATCTCATCAATTCTGCCAATTACCTTTTTGCTGGTAACAATGTTCGCAGGGTCCTCCACATTTCATTTGGATTATTTTTTTTTAGTTCTATTTTTTCATCGTAATATTTCCGTTTTTATTCTCTCATGACCTGTATATGTTCAAATTTTCTAACGTTATATTAACTTTATACTGTTTATAACTAGAATCACGTTCTTTAGTTGCAAATTTTACAATATTATTCCACCATTCCTTATACTTGGGCAAGATTTTAACGGTTTTTATTGGAGCTATAATGTTTAAAACTTTTTGTATATTTTCTGTGAAACAACTGTATTTTTCATTGATGTTTAAATGTAAGAAACGAAAATTATAGTTTTTTAATGATTTGTTGATACTCAGAAAATCAATATTCCTACCTCTAGTAGTAGTAGTAGTTAGGCAATCTCTTATTTTTGGTATCATGTAATATCCCTATTATGTAATGATCCGTAACTTTGGGTGTAATTAATACGTTAGATTTAAACAAGTCATCCCTATTCGTCAGTGC
The DNA here is from genome assembly GCA_963921995.1 of Oxystoma pomonae. NCBI lineage: Eukaryota > Metazoa > Arthropoda > Insecta > Coleoptera > Brentidae > Oxystoma > Oxystoma pomonae. The sequence continues at coordinate 68,101,699 of OY998166.1, read as the reverse complement.
TAAATCTATTATAGATTCTTTATCCCTTCCAGAGCGGTCGTTTTACAAAAAATATTTTTTAAACCTACATCAATTAGAATTTCTTTAAAGCTATTTGCCTCCTCCGTTTTAGAATCAATATTAAAATCTCCTATAATAAGAATTATACAATTTTCGTCAATTATATTTTCCTCACACTATGCTTGAAAAAACAATTCAAATTCTATCCTTGAGGAGTTAGGAGACCTATATAATGATACTAAAAAGTACTTTTTCTTATTATATATAATGTATGTATATACCAACCAATAGTTTTTTTGTTTACTTGTTATCTGAGTTTTTATGTTTTTAACATCATCTTTAATGTATAATATTGCTCCCCCTGTTTTTCTGCTATCGCTATCTACCCTTTCTAAGCTATAACCCTCAATGTTTACTTCCTTATCCAGAATACACTCTGTCAAACATATTTCAAACAACGCAATAACGACGAATTTCGTCGAAATGTGCTGTTAAACTCGACACATTAAGATATAACAGAAATAAGTTATTTTTATTTATGTAGTTATTGTTTGTACTGTCATCTGACCTAAAAAAGAATCACCATCGGCTACTACTTGAGAGTTGCTATCAACATTCTCCAGATCGCATTTGCTTTTATTGAAAAAACTTTCTAGTAATGAATTTTTTATAAATTTAGCAAGTATTTTTAAACCAAGTCTATTTAAATATAAGTTATTTGAGACAAAAAATTTCTGAGTAACGATATTGGTATAATCCATCAAGTGAAAAGCTTTGTCTATTTTTGTATAGTTTTGTAAGAGAACATGAGAAAATGAGATCAAACACATCTAAAATTAGTTTTGGAACGCTTAAGAATACACAAATTAAAATGTTCTCTTAAAAAATGTAATTTTGGTTCAGCTGAATTATTTTTTTTTTTTCTACATAAGAATAAATATTGCACCTAGATTACTAACAATCTGTATGTGCAAAAAATCTACAGGTTAATTACACTCTAAAAAAATTTATATAATAAAAATAGAAATGAATTAAACAATAACATATAAATTTCCAAAATAAAAAAAAAAAAAACAAAAAGAGTTTTTTTCAAGCCCAGAATGCTGAGATTCATAGTAAATTGAGATAAGCCCTATAATTAGTAAAAATAAGTGGCTTGCACTTTTTAGCAAATATTTTATATTTAGGTATATTTTTCAGGCTAATTGGTAGAGAGTTGTATAGTTTAGGAGCTAAGCTCGTAGCAAATCTTTGATTACCATCTTTTCTATAGAAGGGAACAACTAAATTCTGATTAGATATTTGTCTAGTTTGGTATGTGTGTTCAAGTTTTGTTTGTAAATTTCTGTTTTTGTATAAGAAGAGACAGGAGTTATAAAAATATAACATTCTAATGTTTAGTATATTTTCATTATAAAGCTGGTCAGTCGGAAAAAGTTTACGTTTTTTAAATATAACTTTTAATATGTAATTTTGCACCACATTTAGAGGTTCAAGTGAACTGATATACAGACCACCCCACACAACTATGGCATACTGTAAAATAGATTCAACTAACGTTTTGTATATTGATAATAGTAGCTTTTTATTCATAAACTTACGTAACTGATAAAATTTGTAAATAAGCCTTCTTGTTTTAACAGCTAAACTATTTACATTATAGGACCATTTCAAGTTTTTGTCAACAGTTACACCCAAGTATTTAATATGATCAACTTCATTAATTTTGAGCCCCTGTCCTAATAACTGCAAAACATTAAAGTTTGGTCTGTTAACATCAGTAAGGGGTCATTCCATATCAAATCAACCAAAAAATCACAAAAATTTTACGCGACCAATTCCAATTTTGATGATTTTTGGTATATATTTTCTTCTTACCATAAAAGTTAAATATGCAAATTTTTAGATTTTTTTGATTTGTAGTTTTTTTTTTTTAATTTTTCAAAATAAAAAAGTCAGCATTTTGACCTTAACAAGAATGTACAAAACTAGCAATATCTGGAGAACCACTTACACTAGGAAAGTAATAAATGGCTCATTTTAAAGTCATTTTGAAGCTCTTTTTTATGAAATATCACAACATAATTTTAACAAAGAAAAAATTGAAAATAAAAAATTGAAAAAAAAATTGAAAAATTCAAAAAGGCCATTTTTAATTTTTTTGAAAAAAATATATAATTTTGGTCAAGGTGTTACTTAATTATCCACAAAATTTTATGATGGAGAAATGATGGGTTCAATGTCAAAAAAAATATTAAGTACATTAAAAATCATGCATTTAAAAAAATAAACATATTTTAGGAGCACCAATAATGCACTGGATATTAAAATAAATAAATTTGTTGGATGGATACAGGTTTTAAAAAATACCCAGAGGCTTTATCTACAAATTATTTTATTTTAAACTCGCAAAAGAAATAAACAAACTTTTCTACTTCGTTGATAAAAATTAGACAGAAAACACTAAGACTAACTATATACCTTAAATTTATTTTTTTAACTTTCTTTTAAGAATTTCTGATGAATCTGACATTTCTTTTTTGCTGACATTGTAAGTTCTGCCAGTAGCAGTGTTGGGTTCAACTTTTTTTATAAGACTTTCTGGTTTAATAATTAAAATATCTTGAGGTGTTGGGTAAAAAAATGATGAGGCAGGTCCTCGTGGATGAAGAAAGCTTACTTTCAGTTCTCCGCTCTCATTATTTTTCCCCAAGACACAAGCCAGCCACCAAGCACTGTCATATTCTACAGTGACAAACCCTGACTCGATATTTTGCAAAATAATGCTTCCACCTTTAAAAAGATTATGTGTTTCGACCTCTAAGCATGTAGAAAACTGTTTTGCCAAAAACGTGCTTTCTGTAAGAGGAATTACAGCATGAATTTTTTGTGTCCCCGGTATTGTTAAGACTTCCGCAAATATTTTATTCAAAATTATTTCATGATTTGTATAATGTGCTTCTGTGCAATATTTAAAATCAATGCCAGATATGTTTTCTTCACACCAAGTAAACAATTGTAGAGGTGTCATTATTTGATTGTCATAGGGCCTCTGCAAACTGGCTTTGGCAGCAAGTCTTTTAACAGTTCCTCCCAAGCCATCGCAGGCACTTTTGCCATGCGAGGTGGCAAAATAATGCCACTCTGCTTCAACACCAAAATCTTTTTTATGGAGGCATATATTCAGAAAATTCTTTTTGTTTTTGTACTGCGCAGCACATCCATCCAAAAAATAAAAAATTTTGTTAAGTCCTGGTATTTTGATTTTTAAATCAGGCATTAATTTTTTTTAAAATAAATGAAATGCAATTGTATTATGTGTCAAGCTTTCCGAAATAAACACATAATTCAGGTTGTGCAGTTTACCATCACTTAGAAAATAAATGGCAAAAGGGTGGAGCGTTGCCTGGCTGTTATTCCAATGATAAAACTGGACTTCATCTTGCATAACAAAGGAATAATTTTCCGCAAAGTCGCAAGTGATCAAAGACTCTCCAGGTTTAAGGTTAATTTTTATTTCATTGTATCTATCTTTTTGCATTTTTGCAATAAAAGAATGTGATTTAAGTTTTACAAGATCATCAGTAAATTCCTGGACAAAATCATCACTTTTCTTAACAACGGTTTCCATAGTACACCTATCTACTGAGACCCACTTTTTAAATGAGACCTCATCAATTAATTCTTCCTCAAATTTTTCTATTAACGTATTTTTAAACTGTTCTACTCCAGGACATTGCTTGCATCTATTGCTTAAAAAACAGTCCACTGAAGGTGGATTACACATTAGTTTATAAAGGCAATCATGATAAGATATTGCAAGAGGCCTGTTATTTTCATCATATAGCTTATTTAATTTGGAGCCATTGAGCGTTAGTTTTATATTTAGTATACAGTTTTTGGGTCGCAGTTCACAAAATTTTGAAAACCCAATTTTTTCATTGGGGTACTCAGTTTTAAACAATGCATAAATTTCTTTTAAATTAGCTAAGACTAATTTTTTTTGTACATATTTTTTTTCAGCTCCATATTTTCTGATAACAACATAATCTTTTTTACCTGGCATGGTCCTGCTAATGTCATCCCTTTGGTAAAAATCTACCACTATTTGGGCCACTCTATCACTAAGGGTCTTTCCCGGTTTGGGGTTAGGAGAACATAATATCCCATTGTCCTTAACTAACTGTTTTACAGCTCTGGCCAAATATTGAGAAACTCCAAATTCTTCTTCAATCTTCTTTCTACTCCAACTTTGAGGTAAACATGATAAAACTAGTATTTTCTCACTCCTCTCTTCGGTTTTTAAAAATTTGTCCTTTAACTGCTTAATCATTTCACTTTCGTCACTCTGGCATTCCTTTACTAGCGTTGAATCTGATTCCTTTGTAAATGCTTTTGCAATTGTATGCTGTACAATATCAATTTTTTCTTTGTATACATTTTTTCTTTTAATCGGCGACACACCAAGAAGCTCCAATGACTTGTTTAAAAGAGTAAATGATTCAGCAGGATCTTGAAAATCTGGATCATTTTCTGGAACTTGACTGGGTCTAAAAAAATTTAAAAAGTTAGTTTTTTATAAGAACTTAAAAAGGGGGTAACAGCTGACCCAAAATGTGTACATAATGCCAAGAAATTTGTACATAATGTCTGTATTCTCAAAATGCCATGCAAAATAATGCCATGCAAAATAATGCCATGAGATTTTTCCACTCCGTACTTGACACAATTGGTTTAGTTTATTAATTTTATATTAAAAAATACTATTTGTTACTTACCCTGCCTCATCTTCTTCAGATGCCTTAAACTCCTTTGAAAGCTTTAGTCTACAACCATCACAGATTTTCATTCCCATTTTGACATTTTTGTAACTGCACATCCACTTGGTCACATTTCTTAATTTCCCAAAATGCTTGATTTTTAACTCTAGTGGATCACAGCACTTTACTTTATATTTAGTCCATCCACTTGCCTCACCCATAGTTGAAACTTTTAAAATTACACAGAGATGACTTCTGATAAACCTTCAGTCGAACTATTATGTATCGATTATTTGGAGCTGTATCAGGAAGATACTTGCCAAAAATTTAAAATCAATTTATGCAGGAATTTTCATGTCAGCAAATCCCCACAATGTACCTAAACAGACCAATAAAATGAAGGAGGTGTGTCCTTAATGTTAAACAGGAATAAACAGGCAGTATTTCACAAAAGTATTGGCAGGTTTATACAGGCATATTTTCCTAAGAATTGGAACATCCAATAGTATGTCTCCGGTGGAAAAGAGGTTTTGTAAGTAAATATTACAATGGGGGGCAATGTTAATCTGATTACTGATACAGAATGAAACGTAGGATATAATTTTTTATTAAATAAAATATTGTTAAATATTTTTATAATATCGCTTTAAACCCCATTATATTCTTCTAATTACCAAAATGCATTGTCTATTTATAGGCGATTTTTCATGCATGTGACATTTTTAATAAATTTTTTCACATTGAACCCATGATTTGTCCATCTCAAAATTTTGTGAATAGTTTAATAACACTTTAAAGAAAATAATATAATTTTTTGAAAAAAATTAAAAATGGCCTTTTTGAAATTTTAAAAAAAAAATCAAAAATTTTTTTTTTTATTTTTTTTTCAATATATGTTATGCAATATTCTCATATGAAAGGTCTTTATAAGAGCTTTAAAATGAACCTTCACCTACTTTTCTATTATAAGTGGTTCTTTGGATATTCCTAATTTTGTGCGCACATGTTAAGGACAAATAAGTGACTTTTTCGATTTTCAAAAATTAATTCAAAATAAACAACTGGTCAAAAAAGTCTGAAATTTTGGATTTTCCAGTTTTTTGGTAGGAAAAACATGTATACTAAAAATCATCAACATCGGAGATGGTGTGGTAAAATACCCTGGTTGACTTGATATGGACTGACCCTAAGCGAGAATGCAATATATTTGGTTTTATCTATGTTAAGTGTTAACTCATTAAAGTCTAACCAGTCTTTTACCATTTCAATCCCAAGTTCTGCTTTAGTTTTTACACCTTGCCAAGTATTATCACTGAAAATCAAAACTGTGTCATCCGCATATGATATAATTAAGCCTTGTATGTTGTTTTTTAATAATGAATTAATATATATGATGAATAGAAGCGGTCCTAGGACCGTCCCCTGCGGGATGCCTAGCTGGACTCCTTGACAGTCACTCAATAATTCTTTTATTTTAACTTGTTGTGTTCTATCCTCCAAATAGCTGCGGAAGACTTTCAGCACAGTGCCTCTAACGCCATAGTTTTCAAGCACTCTTAGCAATTTTTTATGAGGCACTGTGTCAAAAGCCTTCGCAAGGTCCAAAAATACACCCACACATTTTTTGTTTTTGTCCAGATCCGACTTAATACAAGCAACAAGTTTAAATATAGCATGATCAGCACTTAAACCTTTTTAAGAGCCAAATTGGTTTTCATTCAAGATTTTGTTTTTTACGAAAAAGTCAAATAATCTATCTTTAAGGCATTTTTCAAACAGTTTGGCAAAAGTGCTTATTAAGCTTATAGGACGAAAATTGCTGATTTCAGTTTTTTTGCCGGATTTATAAATTGGGACTACTATTGATTTTTTTAAATCCTTTGGAACGTTTCCTTGCAGAAATATTAAGTTTATGATGTGCATGAGAGGATTAATAATATGTAAATGATAATCTTTTATGAGCTTTGAACCAATGCCATCATATCCCGGGGAACTATTGTTTTTGAGAGATGCTATATGCAAAATAAGTTCGTTTTTAGTAACTGGTATAAGAAACATGTTTTTAGTGACACGAGGGTTATTGCAGCTTCTGTAGTTAGTGGGAGGTTTAATTTTCGCTGCCATTTTTTGTCCTATCTGCACAAAGTATTCATTACAGTAGTTAGCCATCTGTTTCGTATTTTCAAACTGTTTTTTTTTGTCGTCTAATATGTTAATGTCACTGTTTTTGTTTTTATTTGTGTTTGTAGCTTCATTTATAATGTTATAAATTTTTTTCATGTCATTTTTGTTGTTATTTACAATTTCACGATAGTATCTGGCTTTAGCTTCAACTATAACTTTTTTTAGATTGTTTCTATATGTTTTATATCTTTGAAGGAGTGTGTTGTTATATCTATTTTTTGAAATCGTTTTTTTAAGTTGATCACGATATTTAATAGAGGATATAATTGCATTTGTAATCCAAGGTTTGATTTTGACATGATTGCGAACTTTGATAACTTTCGTAGTATTGCATTCTTTATGTACTTTACAAAAAATGTTATTAAATAGATTCCAGGCTGTCTGCGCGTCATTTTCTGCCATGACAGAATTCCAAGATTCTTGACTGATTAAGTTTTTAAATTTAATATGGTCAAAGTTTGATATAGTTTTTTCAGTGGTCAGTGGTCTATTTTGGTTTTTATTATAAATCTGTAAATAGATAGGGTAATGATCCGTGGTATTGTTGTTTATTACCGCAGAATATAGGTTTAGGTGGACATTGTTTAGATTCTGTTTTACAAAGATGTGGTCTATGCACGACTGGGTGTCTGCTGTAACTCTAGTAAATGTATTTATGTATGATTTAAAGCCAAGCGACATAAGAGCAGTCAGGTAACTATTTGCAATAGCCTGATCACGATTTAAAATATTTATATTTATATCACCCAAGAAAATTATAAAATCCTCACTTTGAAGGTTTCTTAAGAAAGTTTCAAGATCCAGTACAAAATTTTGTTCTGAAGTGGAGGGTGATCTGTAACAAGTTACAACATTATAGGATGCGTTACTAATTTTAAACCTAATTTCTGTTAAGTAACACTAGATAATGGTGTTACTGAGTGTTTAATGTCACAATTAATTTTATTATTTATAAAAATCAGAAGTCCATCGTTTTGGTTTAGGGTACTATTGTTAAAAAAAGTGGTAAAGCCAGGAATGGTAAATTGGTCTGGTGAAAAATAGTTTCTGGTTTCTCCCAATATTAAAATATCAATATTTTGAAGATCACAAGCTTGCAAAAATATTAAGATTTCGTCAAAATGTCTGGGAGCACTACATACATTGAAATGCAAAATTTCTAAAAATTTTTGGTTAGCCTTTATCTTAGTCTTAAATTCATTCAAATCAATGACATTTTGCAACTGTTCCAAGTCAGTTTCCGTTTCTAATGAATTAAGAATATTAGCAATATCCATAAAAAAAAGGATTTATTAAAAAAAAATAAAATAAATATAAAAGCAGATATTTTTTAATTTTTAATGACTTCTACTTGGAGTAGTAGTCAATAGAGGCTTTATATCTCTGCAAAAAATATTTATATGTAGGGCAATCTAAAGAAAAAGCTTCATGCTCAGTATTCTGGTTTAAATTTAAGTATCTTTCATTTGCTCGAGAGCAGTTGCAGCATTTTTTAAAAATTTTTGGACACGTTTCAGATCTGTGCTCCAAAGTTTAGTTTAGTTTAGTTTAGTTTATTTATTGGTAATTATTACACATAGTGTTTTTACAAGTCAAAATACAAAAAATAAAATACCTAGTACAAGAATATCATTAAAAGAATTATAAGAACTGGACAAAAAATATTATTTATACCTAAACATTTAATGTATATATAAAACGAAATTTTAAGTTAAAATAGTTTTAAAAAATGCTAAAGAAATATAATTTTTACAATTTTTACATCACAGCAACACTAAAATAACATCACCTAATCAAAAACAAAGTTACTTTTGAGGTAATCATTGAAAGAGTAAAATGCATGCTTAATAAGATACTCCTTAACCTTAAGTTTAAATTGGCACTCATCAAGGTTTTTAATATGTAAGGGAAGTACATTAAAAAATTTGACTCCATAATGGTCTGAACCTCTTTTTGTTCTTTCCAATCTATGGAAGCTGGGAACTATATTATCTCTATATCTAGTTAGGCAGGAATGAATATCACTGTGGGTTTTAAAAAGAGTTTGATTTTGTTTGACATAGATAAGACAGTTTAAAATAAAAACACATGGGAAAGTTAAAATTTTGAGTTGTTTAAAACTGCCTATGCAACAATCCCTATATTTTAGTCCTGCAATTACACGAGTACAGCGACGCTGCAGTTTAAATATCTGTGATGCTTTGGGGGCATGTCCCCAGTTAAGAATTGCGTAGGACATGACTGAGCCAAAGTATCCATGGTAGGCTGTGAGAAGAGTGGAAGTGGATACATTTTTTGCAAGGTTTCTAATAAGATAAGTTATTTTTGATAACCTAGAGCTAAGTTTGTTGACATGCGCCTCCCATGTTAAACCAGGATCTATGTGAACACCAAGAAACTTGACTGATTCAGCCACCTGCCGATCTGACTGAGAAGTTCTAAGGGTAAAATTTAAAGTTTGAGTTTTACTAATATTGAGACTAAGCCTATTGGCAAGAAACCAATTTTCAATTTTTTCTTGATTGTCAGCAATAATTTGTTGGATGGAATCTGATGGATGATGGTGCTGAAGTGTTGTTGTGTCGTCAGCAAATAATATTAGTAATAAGCCAACAATATCACAAAAACCCGGAAGGTCATTAACATATATAAGAAACAGAAGAGGACCCAACACAGAGCCCTGGGGAACTCCGTGCCGTAATCCCCTCCGTTCAGAGCTCATATGCTCGAAAAAAACATATTGTTCTCTACTGTCTAAGTAAGACCTAACAAGGGCTACACTACTTTGGTCAAAATTGTAGTAACAAAGTTTCCTAAACAAGACTTCATAAGATATACAATCAAAAGCTTTTGTGAGGTCTAAGAAAGTGGCAAAAGTGTCAAGCTTTTCTTCAAAACCATGAGCAACAAATTCAGTTAGTCTATTGATGGCCAATGTAGTAGACTTTTTGTTTCTGAAACCATATTGACTTTGCGTAAAAATATTGTTGAACTCAAAATAATTATTTATCTGGTCTTTTAAAATGGATTCAAAAATTTTAGACACAATAGGCAAGAGTGAGATAGGCCTATAGTTGTTCTTGTCTTCCGAGCTTCCTTTGTTTTTAAAAACTGGTATTACCTTTGCTATTTTTAAAATGTTTGGAAAATAACTGTGTTGTATACACAAATTAAATAGGTCAGTCAATGGTTTGCTCAGAATAAGCTTCAGATATTTAATGATTTTGGCATTAATTTCAAAGCAGTCTTTACTACTACTATTTTTTAAATTAGAAATTTTTTCAAGGACAGTGTTATTTGATACCTTATTAAATTTAAATAAACTCTTGGAATAGTCACCTGTCAAGCAGTCAGTAAAGGATGTGTGCGTTGTTGGCAGATTATCAACAATTTCTTGCGCTATGTTAACAAAATAATCATTAAATACCTGAGCATTAAGGTTACTTGTTTCTGAGACTGCTGTTGAGTTGGAATGGGATTTAACAACACTCCACATGGCCTGAGACTTGTTTGGTGCATTATTAATAAAATTATCGTAGGCAGCTTTCTTGGATTTGGATATTTCAGTCCTATAACGGCACCTGTAGTCGTTTACAGTTTTTTTGGGTACTAAAACCGGATTTTGCTTATTTAAGATGCTTAAAGTCTGAAGCCTGTCCCTCATGTCCCACAATTCACTGCCAAACCAATGAATTTTAGGCCCATTGAAGCCTTTTTTTACCATTTTAGTCTTAAGCGGTAAACATATGTCCATTGCAGAGGTTATAACATTAAAAAAAGTTTTAAACTTGGTTTCAATGTGATGATTTGTATTTAAAATTTGGCCAAAGTCATAGACTTTAAGATTATTAAATAGATCTGAAAGGCCCTGCTCCGTAATAGGTCTAAAACTCAGTCGTGTGCTACGGCAGGGTGTTTGCTGTATTGGTGTGACAAAAGTTATGCCATGGTGGTCCGAAATACCCTCCAGACAATAAGGCATAAGGTTAGTTTTATCACAGTGAAAATTAACATAAATATTATCCAGGCACGCCTTGCCTCTAGTTGGAAAATTAACTAATTGGTAAAGATCATATGAATTTAAAAAGAAGTTCAAGTGATTTACATCCTTGGCTTTTGAGTCATGAAAATGAACATTAAAATCACCTGCAATGACAGTATGTGCAGAAATATTTATTTTATCGAGGACTCTGGATAAGATATTAAAATATTCATCCATCTCTGCATTAGGAGATCTATAAACTGTGATTATTTGTGTGTTAATAGACGTAATATAGATCCCAGCCACCTCGCAGACTGTTTCCACTGAGAGCCGTGTTAGGTCAAGATCATGACTTTCCAGCCCCTCTTTTATTTTGCGTAAATTCATCTGGAGCCAGCCAATGTTCATTCACACAAAAGCAATCTGACTGAAGCTCTTCAAGTATTACCTCAATTTCTGAGATTTTATCTCTTATACCCTGAAAATTTGCATAAAATATCTTAAAGCTATTTGAATGTTTTTTTACACCTCTGTCGTCGTGTTTACCCTTCTTTGAGATAAAGGCACGTTCTGCAGACGCTGAAGGTTCAGAAAATGGTTTACTTTTACTCCGGTGGGCCAGAGATTTGCATCCAGAAAAGAGTCTTACTACAGTAAGTACAAGATAGTTTATTCTTACAGTCTATTTCTTTGTGTTCATAGGCGAAACATTTTTTACATCTAGGAATTCTGATATCTTTGTAGACTGGACAGCGTTCCCATGATATATATACCTTTTTAGATGCCATCAGCCTTCCAAAAAGGTCCCCAGAGCATTCGCCAAAGACGAGACTTTTGTTGTTTTTTATTGGTTTAATGTATGTTAAGTTCAAGTAATCATCATTTTGAATGAATTGGTTTTGGTGTTTTAAGCAGTCGGTGATATCTTCGCTGCTCATGTTTGTTGTTGACATAACAATTTTGAACCTTGGTTTCTTCATTTGTGGTAGTTGTACTGTATACTTTCCCCCTGTGTCTTGTTCTTGTATATTTTGTAACAACTTTTGGCATTCTTGTTCGCTGTTACAGTTGATTATCACAACTCCGTTTTTTGCAGTCTTCATAGATTTGATGCTTACATTTAATTGGCTCGGATTAATTTTTGATTGCAGTTCTGCTTTTGTTGCTTCCGCATCTTGTTGAATTTTTGGTTTAATAAGCACAGGAGGAACATTCTTAGGAGAGGTCCGCAATGGAACTGTAGGCAAGGCAGAAATAGATGCAGCACTAGCATATGATTTCGTGTTTTCTAGCTTCTTTATTTGGTCTTGCAGCATATCAATTATCATTTGTTTGTCATTTACAATTGTGGTTTTGTCTAGAATTGTATTTTTGAGACACTCAATGATATCATTTTCTCTACATTGTGTGCAAAAGAATTTTAGTTTGCGTTCTACAATTGGCATACATCTCACCTCAGATGTGGTTAATTCTGAACAATCTCCACAGTAGTATGTACTGCAAGAATCACAAGCAAAAACGTAAATTTTCTCCCTCTTGTTCTGTGTTTGTTTGCATTTTATGCATGTATTGTCACCCATGTTTAGTAACAATATTCATGCTCAGGAAAACTGTTGCAAACAATCTGGCAACAGGGCCCGCCAGCTGATCAGAAATCCGCACGTTTTTAGCAAATAAAAGTTTGTTTTACTGCACAAAACTCACTACCTTTACTTGTACACCAGCATCAGGACCAACAAAAGCCCTGTGCACCCTTTTTCACAATTTAATTTACTAAAAAAATTTACTTTTTTATCAAAACATATGAGGCATGTAAACAAAGATACTTGCAGTGTTGCCGCGCGCCTATGCACATTTAGGGTACAAAATTACGACTGATGTCAATGTACCTCAAGAAAAGCACGTGTTAAAAATTAAAAATTTTGATAAGCCTACTTCGATGAAGAAACTTCAGTCATTTTTGGTACAGCTAATTGGCTAAGAGAATATATTCCAAATTTTGCTATGCTTACTGCACCGTTAACAGATATAACTGGAAAAAAGTTTTAAATGGACCACAGACGCTGAAAACTCGTTCAATGAAATTAAAAGTGAATTAAAAAAACCACTAATTACATAGACCAGATTATACCAAGCCATTTGTTCTACAGACAAACGCAAGCAATTTTAGAATGGGAGCAGTTCTGTTTCAGTGGGGCCCAAATAATACTCGAATGATTATTTCGTATGCTAGCGCAAAATTCTCAAAAACAGAACGTAAATATCATATAAAAGAACAAGAAACCTTGGCAGTGGTTTGGGCATGCAAGTGGTTTAGGCCTTTTCTCGAAGATAAAGAATTTAAATTGGCTTGATAAGTTTAAAGATGAAAGGGCTAAATTAACTAGATGGTCCCTTCTGCTACAAGAGTACAGTTTTAAAGTACAACATTGTTCCGGCCGTGACGTAAACTAGCTAATTTTTTGCTAAATAAATGGATTATATATACAATGAACTAGCAGATTTTCTGTCTCGCCATCCAGAGGAACCTGAAGATCCTGAACGAGAAGAATATGACGATAGGTTGGTACCACCAATAACGTTTATCAAGAGATGTACTTCTATAAATCAAAAATCGAATTTAAAATTGTCCCGAAAAGATTTAAATTTTCAAGAAAATTATGTTGTAGAACATAATGTATTGTTTGCCAATGAAAGAAATAAAAAAAAAACTTGTTGTACCTTCTAGTATGCGCGAAAAGTTGTTGTATGAATATCATGATTCGCCAACAGCCTGTCACCCAGGGCGAGATGAAACATTTAGGGTAATTTCTTGGATTTGGAAAGATGTAAAAGAACATGTATAATTTTGTTTAATGTGTTCATCAACGAAAGCTGGTGCGCCACAACATCAAGCAGCATTGAAACCTAGAGCACCGACAAAACCCTTTCAAGTTGTAAGTTTAGATGTTATGGGTCCTTATGAAAGAACACCTCGAGGAAAGAAATATCTTTTGGTAGTCACGGACTTATGTACAAAATGGGTTGATGCATGGACAGTTTGCGAAGTGACCACATATGTTATAATAAAGTTTTTGCAAACTATATTTGGACACTATGGATACCCAGAATCTGTGATAACTGATTGTGGTTCCCAATTTCGAAGTTTACAATGGAATGAGTTTTTGTCATAATTTAGGCCAATTATTTGTTACAAAAATAAAAGAAAAATTCTAAAAAATAAAAAGTATAGAATATTTACGAAAAAAAAATAAAAAGTATCCAAAGCAAAGAAAAAAAATTGACCCTGAGGCGAAGTTTAGCATCCTCATTAATGAATGAGAATGAGGTGCTATTCTTACACTTAACCTCAAAATAAAACTTAAATACAATAAAATATAATTAAATTATTACTTCCTACCCAAATATATGTAAACATAGACTATTTAATTAGTAGGACAAAACAAGCATAATATTTTAAAATCATATTTACAAGTTATAATAACAAGTAAATAGCGGTAATTAAAAAGTCAAAAACAAAAGTGTAAAGACAATTATAGGCTTATGTTATGTCTGCAAGATACTATTTAATTATTGGTCAGTAGATTTTGTTTTAGTTTTTGTTTAAAGGATGTAACAAATAGGTTTTTTTAAAGCATGAGGTAGTGGTTATAGAATTTACCTGCACAATAGTCAAAACTTTTTTGGAATATTGCAGATCTGTGCCTGGGTATCTGAAATGTTAGGCGATTAGAACTCCTAGTATTTCTGGAGTGAACATCCGAGGTTTTGATCAGTTGTTCAGCAAGGTATTTAGGTGTTTGAGTGGAAATTATTTTATGCACAAACACAGAGAAGTGAAGTGTGCGTCGCAACTCCATATTAAGCCAATTCAGTTCAATTAGTTTATGGAAAATATGATCATACTTGCGAACTCCAAATATAAATCTACAACAAGCATTCTGTACTCTTTATATGCAGGCCTTTTCAGGAACATTTAAGAAATTACAATAAACAGTGTCACAATAAACAAGATGAGATAAGACTAATGATTCACAAAGCATTGTTTTTAATTTCTTGTTGTCTGCTCGCGTACAAGAGCCGAAGTGCGTATATATCATCAAAGATCAAATCCCGTAGAACGAAGGAACCAGGATATTAAAAAAGCATTGCGTATTCAAGCAATTACTTTAGGTTGTTCAAAATGGGACAAGGAGGTTGATAATATTTTATTTGCAATAAACAACAGAAAACACCAGGCTACTGGATTTGCGCCAAGTGTATTGCTTTTTGGCCATTCTCTTGTACGTCCAGGAGAATGGAAGAATCCAAGTGTTAGGATAATAGATGATGGGTGTAATCCAGAACAAGGGGACAAAATGCTTCAGGTTGCTACCGAAAATCAGAAAAGATATCAAACTAGAATATTTAAAAGAACTGAAAATGTGGTTCCCAGTTTTATAGTAGGAGACAAAATCATGGTTCAAGAATATCAAAACACCAAAGAAAGATCGCTAGGGAAAACTTGGACTGGTCCACATACTGTAGTTGACAAAACTGGGGAGTATACATATGACGTTTTAAGGGATGGAAACAAAGTAAGAGTTTATGTTGATGATTTAGGAATATGCAGGGGTAAAGAATTTAGAGTTCAACTACCAGAAGAAACAGAAAATTCCAAGTTGTCAGATTTAGAAGAAAATCCTTATTTGGGTGCTATAACTCGAGGCAAGAATCAGTTTGTTGTTTAAACTGTAATATTTTTTATAATTAAAATTGGGAGAGGGAATGTTGTAGTGACCTTAGCGTCATACAATGTTTTGACATATACTTGATTGACTTTGACGAGTTGTAAGAACGACACTGTCTCTCTTAAAATATATTTTATATTGTTTTGTATTTAATGGATAAAACTCCACCTCCAACAAGTTCTTCCTTGAGAAGGCAATCAAATGGATCACTTTTGGATTTTACCCCTAACGAGAGTGCCCAATCACGACGACAGTATCATATAATATACTTTTTGTTTAAAAAAAAATTGAAATAAACTTTTTTTTTAATTTTTGAAAAACAGCAGTTTTTATTTTGAAATATTTGGTTTCTGGATATTTTGACAAACTATTTACAACATTTTAAGATGGAGACTTGATGGGTTTATCAAAAAAAATTATTTTGAAAATTTTGAAAATAATAAAAAAAAAATTAGGTTATGTGATACTTTATCAAAAATATCAAAATGGGCTTTAAAATACCTATAAAACAAGATATTACTAGCTTTTTTACGGTATACAGTTTCAAGATATTACTTTTTGTGTACCTGCACATTTGGTTAAAATTGACTGCCTTTACAGGCATTTATAAAAATATCTTGAGAACCATACATACTACAAAAGCGAGTGATGGCTTGTTGTAAAGGTATTTTAAATGCCTTTTTAATGAAGCATGACTTTTTTTTTTTTTTTTTTTTTTTTTTTTTTTTTTTTTTTTTTTTTTTTTTTTTTTTTTTTGATGAATCCATCAAGACTCCATCTTGAAATTTTGTAAATAGTTTGGGAAAAATAAAAAAGTTTTATCAAAAGTGTATCATGTGATACATCATTCAAAAGGTATTTAAAATTAGGGATGGAACGGACTCACATTGGGCCGAACTACCGGACCCCGACTGTCCGGCCAAGCTATTAGACCGTTATTATTTATTATTATTCAATGTCATATTTTATTTAAGAGTCCTGTTTTTACTGTTGCATTTTGTATTTATTTGTTGGCCGAATATAACAAAAATTGGCCTTTTTTTGTTTTATTTTATCTACTTATTTTAAATAAAAGTATTTTTTCCATAAAAAAAAATCCGGCCTGATTTGGTTAAAAATCCAGCCAAACCGGACGTCCGGCAGGGAAGCCGGACTGGCCAGATTCGGTACGTCAACCATATTAAAATACCTTTAAAAAGAGCTATAAACCACTGTCCAAGTTTAAGTAGTTATCGAGATATTTCAATATTTCAATTTCTTTAAGTACAGTTAATTTCAGATAAAATGCGTACATGGAAAAACAAAATACAACGTTTTTTCTTCGTATAGATGCGCCATTTCACACTATTCATTTTGCACCCGTCATATTTCATGACATATTTTATTTTTGATTTAAGTCAATCATTCTCAATAATTTTGACTTTGGTCAAAATTACTTTTTTAAAATGGTTCCGCAATTTTCGGCCTTTACGAAATCGCAGATAATAACTCAACTGCAATGGTCAGTAAGAAGGGTCGTCGAAAATTTTGATATTAATAAAGCCACTGTGGTTAGCATTTCGAAACGATGGCAAGAAAATCAATCTTTGGAGCGAAAGTGGGGTACCGGTTTGCAAAATAAGGTAAGCACAGAGGAACAGGATGAACAATTACTGTATAATTTGCGAGAGAACCCATTTTCCACAGCTGTCGAAGCCATCAACACAACTGGTTTTCCGGGTTCCCAATCTACAGCATGCAGACAAGTGAAAAATTCTGAACTTAAATGTCGCATTGCAGCAAAGAAGCCCCTCTTGACAGAGCAACAAAATCAATCAATCTTCTTCGGATAGCCGAAAAATAAAAGTATATTGCCCCCCTCAAAGTCGGTTTATTGAGCAATATACCCACCAGGTTAATAGAGCAGGACACTTCTCAGTGAACATGTGGGGTTGGATGTCTGCTAGAGGGTAAGGTGTTTGCTGGCAAATTGAAGGAAGATTTACTGCAGTGAGATATTTGGAAATTTTAGAAGGGGTAATGATGCTGTCAGTTGATTTTTTATATCCAAACAATGAAATAATTTTTTAGCAGGACAACTGTCCTGTTCACACAGCTAATGCTGTGCGTCACTGGTTTCAAGACCAAAATATAGAAGTGCTGCTTTGGCCATCGAACAGTCCTGTCCTTAACCCCATCGAAAATATTTGGGGAAGATTAGTCAAAATAATATATGAACATAATTGGAGGCCCCCAAATGTCGAAGAACTTTTAAACGATATATGTAATGCATAGGATTTGGTTTCTAATGATGAAGAATATTGTCGAAATTTGGCTTATTCCATGCCACGTCCATTGGAAATGGTTATTGAAAAAAATTGAGCCGCCATTATTAGTTTTTCTTTTGTTTTCATCTTTATATTACATTAAATTAAAATAATTTGTTTGTTTATGAAAACGCATGCATAAACAACTCTGTGTAGTTTGCTTTTTACTAAGTCCATGAACTTGCCTTGCTCGTGTATACAAGGAGTTGTTCTTTAGCCTTGTTTAAAACTACTATTTTCTATTGCTAAGAAGTGTAAATTAGATACTGACAAAATAATAAATAATCCTCCAAGAGTTGAATTTTTTAATGTAATTAGGTTAATTAAATAAAAAAAAAAATAAAAGGTAAATTATAACAATAATAGAAATATCTTATCTACACTACAATTAGCAGGTAGTGCCCCAGGTGCATATTAAAAAGCATACACTGAAAAAAAAAACGTAGTTTGGTTTTTCATGTACGCATTTTATGTGAAACCAACTGTACATGCTTGAGCAAAATTGGTAGTTTTTGTGATTTTCAAGAATTAAAAAAAAACTAATGGTCAATGGTTTTTCTTGACAATAAAGTATTTTTTGACGATTGATGATTGAAAAAAATTTAAATTTGGGATTTTTGAAAGGATTTTTCATCCCATTTATGGGTAGAATAAATGTACCAAAAATTATTGAAATCGGGGAGATGGTCTGCCAAACCTCCCTTTTTTGTTGATTTCATATGAAAATTGAAAAGATCAATTACTTTATTTTACATTTAACTTTAATTCCTTCCTTCCCTTCTTTATATTTATATTTTATATTTTTCTTTATAATTTGTTAATTTTTCTTTTAACTTTAGTAGTTACTAATAGCTACTTATTTTTGAATTGTATTTTGGTTTACACTTTCATAGTTTATTTTTAGTTTTTGGTATATTACTTAAATTTTCTTAAGTTATGAGTTACTTGGAACCTAACTATTTATACTTTTTGATTTTGTAACATTTAATGGGGATATCCCATATATTAAATAAATAAATAAATAAAAAATGACCCATCTTGAAAACCACAAAATCCCTAAATTTGGGAATAATTATGGCTTCTGCTAAAGCTGGAAAAGGTAAGGCCAAGTAATAAACCTAAATCAGGTTTTTGTAATCTGTAAAAGTTTTATTTTACTATGTTGTAAAGATATATGTTTCAACCATGATCATCAAAATCTCAGTAGATCTTCAGTATAATAGACTCACTTGAGGTGCAGCATTCATGAAGTTAATAACCACAAGTTTTTTCATCTTCATATTTTATTACAAAAGTCAAAAATGGACTCTGATCTTTATTTGCCCTTCATATGATTAGTCTTTAATGATGGGATCAAAAATCTTTGCACTACTCATTTTGAACTGATAACTTTAAGGACTTAAATACAATTTATTTTGTGGCATGTCAACAAACTAAATTTGTTGATTGTGCATTACATTCCTGGGTAAATCAGGCAATAGGCTTTACCTTAAAGTAGGCACTGGATAACATGTGTAGTACCCTGTTCTCACTATGCAACTTATCCATGCATCAAATTTTCTAATAATAGGTTAAAAAAAGAAAGACACATACAGAATTCACACTAAATTCATGCTAGGGCATAATAATGAGTTGGGTAAACCTGCCACTACTCTTGCATTGACCACCCTGGGTATAGAGCAGATACACTGTAAACAAAAGCAGACCTAAGGACCTACTTGACCTAACCCAACATCAAGGGAAGACCAACCTTATCCACTTTTATCATAAAGCTTATCAGTACTATTAAAAAATGATCGGAAGATGATGTATAAAACCACAATTACGCAAATGGATCACAAAAAACACATCAAAAATACACTGGAACCTACCTTATCACACCATGGATGGCTGTCAAACACCCATTTTTAAAAATGTGCTGAACTTTGCCACATAGCACTAAAAAGTACAGAAAATATTGCTGTCATAATTTAACTAAAATATATAAAAATAAAATTTAAAAACAAACTTAAATAATTTTAAATTTAGAACTGAAAAGTTTCGGAAAAGAAATTTTTCGTTTTGTTTGTCACAGAATTGTCATTCACACCTGTCAACTGTCAAGTAATTTGACGGAGGTCGAATTTGGACCATCAAAAATAGGGATTGCTTTCGGAAATGTATTAGAGCTTTCATAGAAGGAAGTTGTTGCCCACTAACTGGTACTCTATCTGTCTCTCTCTAAAACAAAATAAAAAGAGAGAAAGAAACTGGCAACGGTAAAGAAAGTGGTGCAGTGCTAAAATTTGCCTATTTTTTGGCTAACCGGTCTGCCGATAAAAATAAGAAGAAAATCGCATTAACCTATAAAACTTAACTTTTTTTCAGATTTTTTTGAGGTTTTTAAAAAATTATTTTTTTAGTGCTATGCTCTATATTGAAAGACTGAAAAAGGTAGGGTTTTCTAGAATTTGGTAGTTATTGCGGTAATTATGCAGTATACGGTTTTCTGCCATTTTTGATTTTTTTTGAAAAATTCTTTATGGGGGCACCTTCTAGGGTCCCTAGGACCCCAAATCCGCCTGCGCCCGATTTTTTTTTTTTAACGAGAAAAAAGGGTACCCAGGGGGGTTGTAAAGTTTTTTTTTAATTGTTTTGGGTTGGTTTGGATTAGGTTGGGTTGGACTGTGTTGGTTTGGTTTGTTTTAGTGAAAAAAAAATTTAAAAAAAAACCAAAAAAAATAAAAAAAAAACCAACCGTCGCAGACGGATTTGGGGTCCTAGGGACCCTAGAAGGTGCCCCCATAAAGAATTTTTGAAAAAAAAACAAAAATGGTAGAAAACCGTATACTGCATAATTACCATTATTGCTTGCAAGAAATTTCACCTCTTTAAAGGTCACCTTATGGACCTTCATGCCTGTTCATTAGGGTTGCCAACCGGTCCCGATTTGGAGCAAAATGTCCTGCGCACTGACAAGACCCTTGTCAGTACGCCAAATGTCCCCATGAAAAGTTTTCGGCGAAATCGGCACTAAAAGTTTCCAGTTAAAATCAGAATCCCATTTCTATTGGCCAGTGATTAAATCGTTTCTTTTTTCATAGCCGTGTTTCAATGTTTTAAACAAAAATCCTAGCAATTTCATAGCTTTATTTGCAATAATATCTATGTGTTCAACAAAACTGAGTTTTCTATCAAAAAAGACAGCCAAGTCATGCATGATAATAGCAAGGTTTTTCCAAATTGAAGTTATCCAACTGGTAAGTAAAATCTGTATGGTTTAATTTAAAAATATGTCAACATTCAGGGATAAATTGCTATATTCACACCATGCTGAAACCTCATTCACCTCTTGTTGCAAAATATGGCAATCCTCCAAACTTCTTATAATACTAAAGAATTTGAGATCATCAGCAAGAAGTACAAAGGTAGTTTTCTAAAGCGGAAGATATATTATTTATAAATGGTTTAAATAACAATGGAGACAAATGTCCGCCCTGGGGGACACCTGACAAAACATTAAACTCGGCGGAGACAGCATTCTCTATTTTTATGCCTGGCGTCTTTCAGTTAGATTGATCTGAAACCAGTTGAAAGCTGAGCCATGGGTACCCATGACTTTAAGCTTATCAAGTATTAGGTTATGATCGACCCTGTCGAAAGCCTTGGAGAAATCGGTATAGATGACATCTACCTGATACCCACTCTCCAAGGCTTCCAACAAGTTTCTTCATATGTCAAGAGATTACTAATTGATGATTTACCTTTTGAAAACCCATGTAGTTGGTTTATAATTATGTTTTGAAAATATGGTGCAATTTTATCTGTGACTATTGATTCAAACAATTTAGGAAATCAAGAAATTTTTGTAATACCTGTGTAGTTTTTAATGTTTGACTTATCTTTGCTTTTGAATATTGGGTAACATAACTTAGTTTCCAAGCTGTCAGAAAATCTCCTGTAGAAAATGATCAATAAAAAATTTTGGCCGAAATATTGGACAAGAAAAATTTACAGTTTTTTATGAAAATTATTGGTAAACCATCTGGGCCACAGGTTTTTGTGTAGTTTAAATATTTTTTCCTACGACCACATATGAAAATAATGGAGTTCACACGATTTGTATCCTTATAAAATGTTAAATTTCACATGTGCAGAAATTTTTTTTTTTTTTGGATATCTGTGCTCTAAGTAGTAGATATTTTTTATGGCTTTTTTTTGCAACATTATTATAGTTTTAAGATCTTTCTTACAAGTAGAGGACCATACTAGAATTATGTACTGTATTTTACTATGTGGGTGATTCCACTAAAAGTGTTTAATCACGTGTCCAATGCTAATTTTGACCATAAATATGCTTTTCTTACCACAAAATAAATTTTTACATAACTTGATTATTATAGTTTAAAATATCTTTGAACCAAAAACAAAAATTATTGATTAAAAATAATATTTTTTTACAAACTCCTAAATATCAGTGATGATGTCATGTCCTAGGCCAGAAGTCTATTTTTTAAAGTATTCAAATAACCCTAATTCAAAATATATCCAAAATAGTGTACCCTTATTTCCAGAATAATATATTTTTTTATATATACAATTTTTGCATCAAAGTAAATCATAAAGTTTGTCCAAGAATTTTCGGTCAATTCCAGGCCTACCTTATAACTGGGTTTAGCTCGGATGCAGGAAGGTGGGGGAGCGTAATTAATCGGTTGATGTGTCAATCTTGATTCAGTTTTCTATCTGATGCAGAAGGAAGTGTACCTGTTGTTTATATATTGCAAACATTCAAGATCTAACAAGTTGTAACCTATTTTAGTGACATTTGCATGCCTACATTTTTATTGAATTTTGCGGCAAAACCAAATATTTTTTAAAGGTAAGAGTTTAAGAATCTTAACACTTTTTAATTTTGATTATTTTAGTTTGAAAATTGATTTGAGTTTTAAAATTAAGTTGAATATTTTTAAAAAATGACAGTTCTGTGCTGTCAGTTCCGTGCGAAAGTATCGGCATGGAACTGACAGTTTCACTCTATATTTAGTTTGTTAATTACATTTTTAGAAATATAAAAGTATTTTTAAAATTTTACAAGTAAGCGAAGATCAAAAACGGCAAAATCGAGAACGATAGAAAGAAATGTATAAAAAGATAAGAGAATATCAAGTCAAGTGGGAAAAACAACAAAGAAAGGAGAAAGAAAAATATCTGCGGTATAAGCAGCAAAAAATACAGAAATCCATTAAGGACATAACTCCAAGAGAGCAGCGAAAAAAGAATGGAGAGAATACACAAAACGAAGCAGATTTAAAAAAAGGAGAATGTCTTGGAGAACACTGTTGATGGAGAAGCTCCAATGCAGAAAAAAGTTGTTAAGAAGAAAGTGAAGAAAAAAGAATTAAATAGAAGAGGCGTTAGGCGTCACAGGGAGAAACAAAAGTTGATGTTTTTGAAAAAATTTAAAGGACTTTTTAAATTGTTCCTTAATGTTTTATATGTGTAGTTATTTAGAATCAAAGTTTAAGAGTTTAACACAAAAAAATTTTTTCACATATTATAATGCTTATTGAACATATTTTTTACACAAGAGGTAAAGTTGCATTCTTAAAAAAGTAACTTTTATTTACTTTTAATATGTCAGTTTTTTGAGAGTACTTGTCAGTCCGATGCCAATTGATTTAAATAAAGTAGCTCTAATTTATAAAATACTTGTTAAAATTTACATTTTTGAGTTAATTTCAAATCAAAAAAGTCCTTAAGTTCAAAACTAGCGCATCAATAACTTTTCTTTAAAAATTTTTTAAAGTTAATTTCAAATCAAAAAAGTCCTTAAGTTCAAAACTAGCGCATCAATATTTTATTTATTTTAAAATTAAAAAAAAAAATCAGAAATTTTAAACGCTTTTCATATAATCACTGCAAGTGCAAAATAAACTTGTCTAAGTAAATATTTCGGAAGGCAGTAGCTTAATCATTTAAGAACACCAACAGTTGCATCAATATAAAGTCCGAGGTATTTAGGGGCCGTGGTGTATTTTAATTCACAACTACCTATCTGGATTGATTGACTATAAAGGTGAAAATGTTTAGTGCTTTTGCCTACAAACATGAAGCTTGATTTATCCAGGTTAAGTGTAAGCTTGTGTGCATTAAGCCGTTTGATTATTAAATGCAAGTCATGTTTAATACAACTAATTACCTCACTGTACGAAACACCAGTATAGAGAGGCAGAGTGTCATTAGCGTAAAGTTTAAGAGTTCCTTTAAGGGGTAAAGCTGCTAAAGGATTAGTATAAATTAGGAATAAAGTAGGGCCCAAAATTGATCCTTGTGGAACACCGCATGTTATCTCTTTTTCTGGACTCAAAACCCCACCCGAGAAGTCGCACTGCCTTCTACCTTGTATATAGCTCCCAAACAGACCATAGCATATTCCCCTTATTCCTATTCTATCCATTTTTTTCAAAAGAATGGCATTATTCACGGTGTCAAATGCCTTCCGAAGATCAAGTGACAAAATACCACATTTTAACCCTTTATTAATATTTTCTTGTAAGAATGTGACAGTGTCAACTGTGGCTGAGCAGGTGTCACTTGATTTTCAGAAACCATACTGACCAGGATATTTATTAGTTTTTCTGTTACTTTAGCAAACACAGGTAGTACTGAAAGTGTTCGATAGTTAGTTGAGTATCTCCTTCTTTAGACAAAGGAGTAACACGTGCAACCTTACAACCATTGGGAAATACTCCTTGCAAAAAACAAAGATTTACTAGACTACACTAAATTGGAGTTTTCTCTTGTTGACATTCCTTCACTGACTTTACATCAATCCCATCATAACCTGTAGCTTTATTTTGATCTAGTGTATTAAGTAGGGTTGATACTTCCTGATTTGTTGTTGGATATAGAAACATTGTGGTGTCTGATTTTTTTTCCAGTGTTACATCTATAGGCTTGGAAAGTAAACATGCTGCTAACTCTGCATTAATAAAGTAATCATTCATTTTGTCGCTATCAACTTTTATATCACTGCTTACCTTTTCTCCAGGTTTTGTGTTTCATATTACAGAATTTATGACATTCCATGAGTTTTGTGGATTTGATTTGACTTGCGCAAAAACTCTGTCATAATAAGTGTTTTTTAACTTCTTTATGCATGCCTTTACCAGCTTGATAGTTTCTTTGTATTTTGTTTGTATTTGAGGATTATCTGGTAGTTGTTGCGATTTTTTGTAATAATAATTCCTTTTTTGAAGATCTGTTAATTCTTTTGTCCACCAAGGTTTAAAAATGTTTTTTTTTTAGTTTTTTTTTGAGTGGTTATGTTGCTTGTAAAGCAGCTAACAAGCTGATCATATATATAGTTGACATGTTTCCCTTCAAAACATTGGCTATTAAGCAAATTCAGAGATACCCTAACCTTTTTGCAATCAATAATTTTTCTTTCTATTGTTATAGGATCTGTGATCACTTATGTCATAGATAATTATGGAAAGTGACCCTTTCTTACTATTATTAGATAGAAAATGATCTAGTAAGGTCTTGTCTTTTCATGTTGGGATAGTAGTATTTAATAATCGAAAACCATTGGATAAGTACATATTTTGGTAGTTTTGGGTTATGTTATTGTTTTCTAACACATCTATATTTAGGTCGCCAATTATCATTATTTTTCGTGGTTTTCTTCTGCCCATTTCTTCTTCTAAAATTTCCATGGTGTTCTGAATATTAACTGCCTACGATTTGGGTTATAGATGGATCCAATATACAGATCATGTTTCTCTATGTATATTAACAAATATGTAACATTCCCCCTGCATAGTTTAATTTTTGAAAATTATAAAATTACCAAGTATAGTAGCGATACCTTGTTTCAAATGATGTGTAACATGATACATTTTAAAAATCAAAATCTTTATTTTTTTCAATGTTTTACTAAGAAACTTACCAAATTTCAATTTGTGGGAGCGGCGCGTCGGGTCATTTGACACGCCCTGAATTGCCGCATGTGTTTTTTATGTCCCTTGTATTGTTTGGGCTTTAGCAAATCTTGGTTCTAATTTTCTAGTATTTATTTATTTCCGAACCAAGTCCATTTACAAAAACAAAGTAGTAAAATATTTCTATTAAGTAGTTAAATGCTTAATTTTAAAAACATAATTAATCTTGTATATAATATATAAATATTTAAAACTAAAACAGCAAATGCATAAAACATTGTGTAAAGGATGTAAAACAATTAAAAGTTTAATGTAATCAGGAACATTGTTATAACACAGTCTACAATAAATGAAAATCACAGTCAACAACTAGAGCAACCAAAACAAAGAAAAAAAAAGGAAAATAAAAAAATTACCCAACCATCATAATAATATAAAAGTCCTAGTACTGCTCTTTAATTTTCCCGAGATTTGTTTTTAATGAACCCAAAGAAATTGAAAAGATACCCATATCTACCTCAGCATTTCTCATCAATCTGGACATGGAGTAATTATTACTATAATTGGTTCGATGGTGACCTGGCAGAAAAGTATGTGTTTTACGGTTCGGAGCCTTACAGGAAAAGGCATATAAAAATTTACCTTTTCAGGCAACTCAGGACAATTAATGGCGTTATTAATAACCTTATAAATAAATGTAGTTTCAGTCTGTCTTCCTCTGTTTTCCAATGTATCCAAGTTCAAGAGAGTGCACAACTGGTTGTAGTTTACTGACTCCCTTGGTATTTTCAATTTAAAGGCCTGATAACGCAGAAACTTTTTTTGAATTCTCTCCACCAAACCAAACGCTTACACAATTTTCAACATGAGAACTTACCAATGATGTATAAAGAATTTTTAGAGCAAAAATATTATTAGAATCAGATGTGTTTCGCTATATTTTAAACGCTTTTTTACATAATATGTAATCAATATCACGATACACCTAACACGCTATGTCAGCGCACAGGGTCTTGCTATCTCTCTAGCACAATGTGACGTCACGTTGGAATCATAATTTGAAATCTTCAATATCAAGTGTATGCTTTGTATGATCTTTTATTTGGAAATATAGAATATTTTGTAACCAACTGGATTTTGCAAATGTAATATAGTATTTTTATTAAATTTATCAGTTCAAATCTCACGTAAGGCAGGGAGTAATTTACAAGGAAAATAATGCTTACTCTGTTGAGAAAAATCAGATCTTTTAAGTATGATTAGAATAATTGGATTTAAAAAATATTATTTTAAAGATCAAAGAACCTATCACATGTATAAAGGGTGAATTTCGAGTTGAGACATTTTTTTCAACAGCGCAGCGTGTAGAAATCCATTAGACCAACCTAATATTTCCAGATTTATCAATACTTTAAAAAAAACTGGAAGACTGGGACCCACCTCCGAGCAGCCTGGTTATTGTCACATTTTTACTTCAAATTAAGTTTTTTTATTATTTTTTTTTTAATTTTTTATCCTCAAACCCCCCCCCCCCAAAGTTAATTCCTGGGTGCGCCACTGTGTGAATTAGACATTTTCTGATTACTGACTTTGATTTTAAAAAAAGCTGAAATATTGTTTGTCTATTCGACTTCCAGATGCTGTTGAAAAAAATGCCTAGTACCACATCATTTTCAGATCTTATACATTTAAATGCTTTGACATCATCTGCATATTTTAAGGCGTCACTATTCCTACAGTAGTCAACAACGTCATTGATAAAAATGTTAAAAAGCGATGGTGCAAGATGTGATACCTGGAGTACATCTGATTTAACACAAAATGATGCTAAAAAAAAGGTATTGTTGATTTTAAAAACCTGCGTTCGACCCGTTAAATAAAAATAAATCCAGTTAAGCATAACCCCCCCGACTTCATAGTATTTTAGTTTATTTTTTAATAAAGAATGATCAACTCCGTCAAAGGCCTTGGAGAAATCTGTGTATACAGAGCCTACTGAGTAACCAAAGTCTCTCTCTTTATTATAGATCTTCCATTTTTAAATCCATGTTGTTTAGTGGTAATTATGTTTTTAAAGTTGTCCGCTAAGGAAGTATTTAAAATTGACTCGAACACCTTTATTCTTATTGCCTTTGCCTTTATAAATTGGTGAAACAAAAACTCAGGAAAAACTCCTGTAGCCAGAGAATCATTAAACAGCAACCAGAGAGGTCTGGAAAGTGCAAATGAGCAACTTTTAAGAAACAGCGGTTCTTATTTTATCAGGACCAGGTCCTTTTTTCAAATCAAGTGACAATAACCTCTCAAAAATCTTAATGTTCATGCTCTGAATATTTGTCGTGTTATATGACAGATCTGAGAAATAATTATTGGTAGCTGGCTGGCTATCAGAGTAAACTGAGGAAAAGTAACTTGCAAACAGCTCTGCAACACCCTCGCCAGTAGATGCTTGTTGATCAAGATAGCTCCTAGTTAAAGGGATGTCGTCAGTTTGCTTTTTGTCTCTGATATATTGCCAGGAATATTTAGGATCTCCTGAACCTGTTCTATGTAAACAGAATAACAACAATGTGCCCTTTCCTTCCAGCACATTCTAAGTTGGCTAAATGTATGGTAGTTCATTGGATTATTCGATTTTTTTAAATGTCCTATGAACCTCTCTTTTCTCCAGTATACTCACCTACAAATTTGTTTTTGATTTTTATAGATGGGACATACAACTAAAATACATAATTCAAAACCTCATAAAATTTGGCAACATTATCATTAACATTATTGGAAATAAAAAAATTATTCCAGTTAAAATTAATTAAAAAATTAATAATTCTGACATAATCACAGTTTTTAAAATCTAGCATTGAATTTTCATAATGTAGAATCTAAATACATAGTTTGATCAAAGATAACATCAATTAAAAGAGCTGGATGATTAGAGTCGCATTTAATTGCCGTTTGGTCAGCAGTTATCACCTTTATAGTAGGATTATTACTGAATACTGAGTCTAAAAATACTTTATTAGCATTAGGAACTCTGTTGTATTGACTAAGATTCACAAGGAGAATTGTTTCTACCAGTGATTCTGCTACTACAGGTGGGTAGCTATCTATAAAAAGCCCCATTGCTTCATCCTTCCAGCTCATACATGGCACATTATAGTCACCTGCAAGAACAATATCACAATCTTTATTGTTTTGAGACACCAGTTCAATTGCTTCACAATGTCTATTGTATGATTCAGCATGTCACCTTGGTCTTTGGGTCAATAAATAGATAAAATTAAATAGATAAAAACTGACACTACTCTTGATTTGAAATAAAAAAGTACCTTTATAAAAAAAAAGACACATGAAACTAGGAAACGTTAGAATTTACATACATCATTTTTAAAATATGAAAACATAAAAACGTAGATTAATAAAAATATATATAGAGCTAAGAAAGGCTTCAAACTCAGCTATTGAATAAAAAGTACTTTTTAAGAGTACCTCCTTAGGAAGAAACTCCTGTTTTGGGAGAAGGTTAAAAAGACAACTGCCAGAATAAAAAGGTAATTTTTAAAAAAATTCATGATTATGCTTTGATAAAAACAAGTTATTTCTACCCCGTGTGTTATACAGATATCTGTCGTATGATGCCAGGAAAAAAAGACTGTTGTGGCCAAGCAGGAAAACAAGAAATAACCTCGGAAAGACCTGGTACAGAGAATTTAAAAAACCATCTAATGGAAAAGTTCAACGAATCCTTCATTGATAATGTTTCTTACAAAAAGTGGGTTTCTGAAGGACGTATAAACCCTCGGAGAAAGCAATTTTATTTAAAACCGTCCTTATATAAAACCGAGTTTATGTTCGCATAAACGTAGTAATTGATATTAATTTTTTCAAATATTTGACAAAAAAATAATAATTTTGATTCTCTACCTTTCCAAAAAGTTATGTAAAAAATTAGAAGTTATTAGAAAACAAAAAGTCCTTTTGGGTATTCAGACTCTTTATTGGTGTCAATTGAGTGGTAACACTCTTAGACAAGTCAAAAAAGAAATACAATAAATAAACTTACTATACTATAAGAAGAAATAAAAAATTTTAAGACACACTTATAAATATTATTTAAAATCTAAAAAAGATATATACCAATATAATAAGTATTAATTAAGTGGTAAACCTCCTTAAGTAATAATAATAGTAAGTAAAAAATATATATATAAAATAATTAAAATTTTCTACTATAAAAAATATGAAACTTTTAAGACAAGCACTTGTAACGAATATTAAAAAACACATAATGATATAAAACATGTTAGAATTTTAGAACACAAAGATTAAGTTTAACCAATAAAAACAATTATAATAAAAGAGAGAAGAAAATTATATTTCGGAGGTCAGCATTTAAATATGAATGGAAATCATAGAAAACTTTTCGAATTAAAAATGACTTAATTGTTTTTTTGAATTGCTTATGATTTAGTTCTCTAATTCTAACTGGCAACTGGCAACACATTAAAAAATTTAATACAATAGTACCCAGTCAGCTTCTGGTTTTCTCCAGGCGAAGTTGTGGTAAAATCACATTATTACGTCCCCTTGTTCTTATTATGTGCATATCACTATATACAATAAAATTAAAATTTAAATGCCTCCACACGCATTCTTACCGCTCTGCGTTGTAACCTAAACGCCAATTCCGCATGTGCGGAATGACCCCATGACAACTAAGTATACATTAACAATGAATGAATCACTCCATAGTAACAGGCCAGAAGCATCCTCTGGGTGACAATATGCGACAATGATCTCAAAAGATAAGTGTTTTTTGCCAGTCTGTCAACCAAAAGATTTATAAGTCCCTCCCACCGAAGTTTGTCATCCAAGTAAACTCCTAAAAAACGGACAAGTTTTTTAGGAGTCTGGTTCACCAGATTTATAAATGTTTTGCTTTCATTTAAACTTCATTTATTAGACAATAACCAGTCCTTAATTAATGTCAAGGACTCTGAGGAAATTCTTTCAAGCTCGTTGGCATACCAAACAAATTGAATCACTGTGGAATTGTCACAAAATTGTATGAACTCTATTGAGGGGTTAACTTGTGCAAGGTTTTTTTTACATAAATAAAAAATAACACTGGTCTCAACACACACCCTGAGGAACCCCGTAGTTAATTGCTCTCTTTTAGATAAATAAGAAGATAATAGTTGTAAACTTACCCGTAATATCCTAATTTTGGCAGTAAAATATTGTGTGATACACAATCAAAGGCTTTAGTCAGGTCTAAAAATTGTGCATAAACAAACTCTGATCTTTTAAAACCTAGATTAATTAGTTCCATAAGCCTATTTATTGCTGCAAGTTGTTTTCTTCGAAGTAACTATAAATTTGTGCCTTAAGGGCTTTTTCAAATATCTTTGCAAAAATAGGCGTAATAGAGATTGGTCTATAATTACTAGGTATATTATCATTATCATCTTTCTTGTGAACCGGCATGACATTTTGGGCATATTTTAAGGCAATATTGAAATTTTATGAATTCATAAGATTTTATGCCAAGAGCCACCCAGCTCTTGGTTGTGATATACAGCTCTGCTATTTTTGACGGTATATGTACCTCGCATATTAAATCTGTATTCTGATCTTTTTTTCAATTTAAATTTCAGGTGTGGTTTAAAATTCAACGACACTTACCATTCATTTTCGCATATCTTTCGTTTAGGTCCACTATTGGTGGTCCAACACTAACAACCAGATTTATCTTGGAAAAAGTTTAAGCCCTTGCCCTTATAACTAGGCTTTGGTAAGGCTGAGCCATCCGATGAACAACCATCCGGTGGCCAATCTTAGTGGACCAACCTATAAGCATATAAGAACTTAGATGAAATGTTGGTTCTTCTAAATGAATTCAGTCTTTGCTTGAATGTTATAATTTTTGGGAAAACTAATAATAAATAACCCCATTTTTTTAAAAAAAATTGCTGTATACCAAACAATCTATGAATAAAATTTGCAAAAAACGTGAGTATTTTAACTGTATAAAAAAACTTTTGATATTACACCTGTACGTTTTCTCATGGGATAGTTAGGCAACTCCTTATACAAACCGCACGTCAAATTTTCAATCACAAGGACACAACAAGAGTTTTGCCGCGCTTTTTAATATTAACCAATAGATATGCTCGATTTTGGTTGCCTTTTTTACTGCACCAAAAAGTTGTATGCGTACTTGTGTTGTGAGAAAAGAACCCCTATTATATCCTTGCAAAAGGTTTTGTTTAGTTTAATAAACCAAATTTAATGCATCTTGGAAAAGGCGCTTTCCGCACGCGTTAGGTACAATATTTTTCCTACGAGTGTGTGGAAAATTTAAAAAAATTGAGTGCGTGAGAACGCTTTTTGCGCACGGCGTGCGGTAATTTATTTTTTCATGCTCTGTGCAGAAAAGTGATACTTTCCACACGCAAATAGGAAAATATTATTACAAAAAATATCATAAAATTTTTCAAAAATTGCCCTAAAAATCATAAAAAAATTTGTTTTTTCCCAGTAGCCACCCTGTTACCCCAAATGTCTCTTATTCTCCTGCCTTCTTCGACTGTAAATGTGTAAAAAGATATGGGACTGTTCATAGTTGAAAGTAGTAACATCGCTGCGAGACACGAACTTTTGAAGAATGATGAAGAGTGGCAACTATAATACAAATTGAAAAAGTTAAAAACTCCATGCTTTGTAATAAGTTTTGATATGGTTCAGCATTAAACTCCATATATTTATAAAGCCAGGATGAATCTTGTGTATACTGGGAAAATCTCTATTATATAAAAGACCCATTACTTCGTTACTTACCTTGAAAGCGACCACGTTTTGAAAACTTTTACATTTAGTAAGTGCGGATAGAGTTAGGACATAAAAAGAGCAGCAGAAATGCCCGAGTAGACCATGCCATTTAATCAAAACACATTATTTAAAAAAAAATACAATTAAAACATTAAACAATACCTAAATAAAAAAAAATACAAAGTACATGAAAATCACTGTGACAACTGACACAACAGTGCTACACCTCTCATAACCCAGTGAGACTGAGGCTGCTCTGTGGGTAATTGCATTGCAATTACGAAGTTTGTCGAGTGACCCGTTGTTGACAACACACCTCTTCTCTCTGCTGTTTTGTAAACTGGGCATGTATAGGTTTTTTTCTCTAATAGATTTTCTCGTTTTATCGGTTTCAGCCACATCTAAAAAAATTATATTTTTATTTATAGATAAATTTGGGACCTCGTTTGGGACTTAACATACGTTTATAGATTAAATAAGTTTTAGATTGGCCTCAATGTATTGGTATCGTTAAAATATTTTGGAAAGGCTAAAAATTTTTTTTTTATAGCTGATACCATGCTTAACTTCAAACAATCAGTCATACAGTATAATGATAAAAGCCGTAGTTCCAAGATTTAAATTTAGTTTTTATTTATTTATTTATTACAAGGAATCTAAACAAAGTAAATTAAAATTATGTTAAAATTAATATATACTAAAAAAGAAAACTATAAAAGTTTTTTATTACGAGTAGCTCGAAGAGTAACCTAAAAAGATTTTGTTTAAGTTGAAGAAACGTTTATTTATTTAATAATAATAACATAAAATAATACTGTTGGGTGGTACCTCCGAAAATAATTGATACTACATTTTGACATAAGGCATTTGGCTAGAGGTCACCTTACACTACTTCAATAAAAATTTACTTTTATGTCTCCATACCACGGATGTAAAAAAGAAAGGAATTGATAATACCCTTGTGGGAAAATCACTGCCGTGTGTCTTCCGCCATTTTCGCCGCCATTTTGTGGAAATCTAGGTTGGCGACATTGGTTCCTTAATTTTAAATAGTAGTGTGGGAACACTGACTATCAACAGTGTCAAAAATTACGTTTCTAGAAAGGTTATTTTTGTTGTTGTTTTTTAATACAAAAATAAAAAAGTGAAGAACGAAGCAATAAAAACCATTTAAAAGACAGACAAATGCTTGAACGGCCACGCCATTATAATCTCTGTCATTTGGTCTGGGGAATGTGCAAGAACAAATAAATTTCTTCTTCTCAAGATAAACCTTCATTAAGTTGATCTCTGAATCTGAAACAGGAACTAAAACGTCTAGGGACAGATATGCGCCAACAGTTTATAAATCCGAGGTTGTTATATGCCTAGAAGACCAGAAAAATAAATGAATAGAGGGAGATATGGAGTTTGATAATAGCATATATGGATCAGCTGAAAACCAGAGCGATGGCAAGCGATCACAAAAAAATACATCTTTGGCACATCAACTTTTACAAAATTAGAACAACACTTCATGAGTTTTAAAAAGACCATTTTTGATTTTTTTTTAAAAATTCTTTATGGGGGCACCTACTAGGGTCCCTAGGACCCCAAATCCGCCTGCGCCCAATTTTTTTTTTAAGAGAAAAAAGGGTGCCCGGGGGGGGGGGGGTTTGTAATGTGTTTTTTTGATTGTTTTGGGTTGGGTTGGACTGTGTTGGATTGGGTTGTTTTAGTGAAAAAAAATTCCCAGCAAATCTGACAAGTCCGAAGAGGCTGTTGATATTTCTCTTGTGAGGAAATAAGGACTTGAAATGACTACTTTTTGGAAACTCCACCTCTGAAACCCAATCACTCATTCATTCTAATTAAAGATATTGTTGCCTGTTATGTTAGAATAAGGTTTTTTAATTTAAGCAAAAAAATTCACTGCTATATACAGTGCAAGGTAAAAATATAAGAAACAAATTGAATAAGTTGATATTATTCAATCATCAGTAATTGTGACTGTCACAATGAATAAATAAATGATTGATTATGATTTGGGTGTTAATGCTCCAACCCTATGCAAATATTAAAGAATTGGAGAAAATGCTGAAACACATCAATTCTGTTTGTAAGCAGGAACTTTTTGGCTATATCTCAAAAACTAATTGATAGATTTTCAAAATTTTTACACGATTGTCAAGACATTTAGGAGACCTTCACAAGGTATCACTCGACCCACTTTCCCTATTCAAAATATAGGGGTAAAGCTTACCCCTGGAAGGGGATGCATGCTATAAAAATTTCAAGATAGGTAGCCAAAAAGTGTCCGGTTTACAAACAAAATTGATGTGTTTCTTCCAATTCTGTACAATTTTTAAAAAAATCCAGGTGAACCCTTTTAAATGGGCAACCCTATATGTATATATATATACAGGGTGTCCTAAAAATCCGAGTCCACCCTAATCTCCAGAACCAAAAGAGACAGAAAAGTAAAATTTCACACAATTAGATGGTTTACAAAAAAGTATCTTTTTGGATGCTAATTGTGCCGCCCTTCATTAAGTGGCGGAGCTAGAGCGGAGACAATACTTTTTATAATTGATATACCCTGCATATTTCCGAAAGTTTGAATGGAGCTTTTTATTCTGTTTCCAAAAATACCTAATATGTTACGTTTTCGTCTAACGGTTTTTAAATAAGAGCAATGTTTTAGAGAAAGATTCCCCGAATATCTGTTTTCTTGTTTAACTCATTGGTCTTATGGAAATGATTTTCTTATTTTATTTAAAAACCATTAGAGAAAAAAGTAACATATTAGGTTGTTAATGAAAGGTACGATGATGTAAAATTTTACTTCTCTGCCTCTTTTGGTTTTGGAGACATTAGGGTGGACTCGAACTTTTGGGTCACCCTGTATGTCCAAACAATATTGTATTAAATTGACTTGCAAAACTAAAAATAAAAACATTTGACAAGTATGTAACTAAATAACTCAGTTTGACATCTTTGCATCTAACCAAGAATTAACTGAGGAGTTAACTATAAAAAAAGTAAAAATTAAGAGTATTTGTCTTGCTTGCAGCAATAATTCTTATTTTATATACATTCCCAATTACTTTTTATGTTTAAACCACTTACAGGGAATTTAATTTTGAATTGAAATAATATATTAAAAAATACTTGTTCACAAAAATAGCGAGATTTTAAAATAATTTTACACATTGAGGTAAGGGTGAATGAATGATTTCATGTAAGCACTTTTTTCTTAATAAACTAATTTTCACTGAACATTCTCCATAAAGTATTAAATATACTCTGCATCAGTCATTTGTTTAAACATTCCAGTCCCACTTTTGCTTCAATTTTGGAAAGAAATTCATGGAGGGTTTCAGTTTTGGCTTGAAACATATATCTAGCTAAAAGCGTATGTTGAACTAGCTTAAGGCACTTTTGTTCTCTATAAAACCTGCCTTAACGATAAGTAAACTCTTTTGAACGTCTTTTGCAGCATCGACACTTTTTGTCCAAATCTAGAAGGAACTTTAATTTAGTCTCAAACTAACAAACAATTAGCATATATTATGAGATAACAACGTTGTTTAAAATAATTAAATTATCTGGCTTTGTTTATTTTTGCAATCAGCTGATTTTACCATATGTTTACACGCAGATTTTGAACCAGCTCAAAGCATTTTTCTTTTGTTGAACATGGATATAATTTATCAAATTTTATTTTTAATTATTTTTTTGGCAAATATCCTAATACATTAAATCAGCAAGGCAGCCAATATTTTTAAATTGATGCACTGACACTTATCTTTGGAATACAAGTTCGATTTAAATTTGAAATGTAAACGCAAACTGTATGTCTAGCTCAACAAACCATTTATTTAACTCTGCTGTGATTCAAAATGGCTTCCCCCCTTATTAGCCATTTCGCGCAGATTCTGGCCCATTCTTAACCCATTATATTTCTATGAAACCTACACATACTCCAGACCAAATGAGAGAGATAAATGGCGTGACCGTTGGAGCATTTGTTTATGACTTGTTTCTTTACTTTTTTGTTTTTGTATTAAAAAACAACAAAAAAAATAACCTTTCAAAGAAATGTCAAATTCAATCATATTTTGACACTGTTGACAGTCCGTGTTCCCACACTATTATTTAAAATTAAGGAAACCAATGTCGCCAACCTAAATCTCCACAACATGGCGGCAAAAATGGCGGAAGACACGCGGCAGTGATTTTCATGAAAATTTCCCATAGGTATTAGCAATCCAAGGTTTCTACATCCGTGCTCCATACACACCTTGCTGGCTCTGTTCTACTTCTATATGATCGAAGTAGAGTCCATCCTAAAAATATCAGCCTTTCCAAAACTCTTGCCTTTTTTTTTCGCGACCTCTCCGACTATAGTCTGATATTTGTCTTTTTAAAAGTTAGTTTCTTGTATGACTCAAAAACGTTGCTTTAGTACTACCCAATTGCGTCTTATTTTTTTACTTGATTTACGTACATACGGCACATTGTCATATAACACCTTCGGTAAAGATTCATCAATTATCATTTTATCTGGATTCCATCTGGCACCATCCAGAAACATTCCATAAACGTAGACGCCATCGTCGGGTGCCTTGTCAAAATATGTTGTCTTAAGAACCTAAAATAACAAAATTAGGGATTCTTATTGGTGAAGAAGCATACATCCACTATTAAGAGATTCGTACAAATGCACCATAGCTGCTTTATCGTAATTCGTTTTTACTCCATTCTTTGTCTCTGTTCGATACCAAAAAGACGGCATGTGCAGTTTACGACACCAAATCAAGACTGGCACGATAGATCAATAGATACCGACAGTAAAACAACCCCTAAGGCTCTTAAATACTATAGGTGCTCATCGAGAAACGTTCGTAGCTGCCAGGATACACTGAATACCCTTGGGTGACCAAACACTGTGTCACTGATATGGATTCCAGAACATTCCGGACTTGAAGGAAATCAAATCGCAGACCAACAAACCAGCTTTCACCTTCTTCATTAGTCCCGAATTACCCCTTGGAATAGCATACAACATGGTCAACACTGCAGCCTCAGACAAGACGAGCAAAAAGATCCAGATATGTAGTGTGCGAATATCCGGCGATTGCGAGTAAACTTATATTCGGCATCTGAATAATGCTTCACCAAAACAAGTTGCCAACCTCTTTAAGAGGTTAAACATACTGAATCAATGTGTTGTGCCTCTCGTTCACGTATTTTCTGTTTTTCTACCACGATGACAAAACTTATATTTTACTTGTTTATGAGGAATAAAGAATATTTATATATTTATAATGTCAATAAAACCTGAAAATGGTGTTGTGGAAAATGCTATAATTGTAGTGAAATTACCTCATAATCAAAAGCAAGCAAATCGATGGGAATTGTATATTTTCTTGCAAAATTCTGCTGTGCACCGGTTAAAAATGCTTGAGTGAAGAAAAAACCCGATATCCAGAAGGTTGTTGGTGGACCGTCGTCAAACCATTTCTAAAATTCATAGATAAGTCAAAGACTATTTGTAACAAAAATACATCGGTAAACAAATGGTCTTAGCAAATGAGTGGTATGCCCTCACCATCGAGGTCGATTAAGAGATTTCGACGTCAAGTGTTGTTTTTAATTTCAGTTTTAAGGTGCAATTTTTATATTTTGACTCTTGTCTCACAATTTTTAGGTCAAGAAAAATGGCCCGATTTCTGAAACCGGGTAATGCACGTTAGATTAACTTTAACAACATAGGATATTTCTCTATTAAAGTTTAAAAAAGGAGGTTATGAAATATCATACGCTAAATAAAATAATGGCCTAGGGTAAATCAAGTAATTAATTTAATTTTATCACCTTCAAGAAGGCTAGTCTAGCCAAAAAGTCATTAATGTAGCTTCCAAGCGGCTTAAGTGATGGATAAGATTTTTTCGCCCACATTGCTGGTATTTTGCCAGTCAATATGCTCTGTACCATCTCATCCAGAACTACTGACATTATAATTTGGCCTAAAAACGTTTAGAATTTTATCAATAAAGAAAAAATTTACAAGCTAATTCATATTGCTTTCGAAAGGTAAAAAATTCGTTGCGCACCTTTGATAGCTTTTTGCACATTTTTCAAACTTGTTCTAATTGTATCCAGCAAATTGTTAAATCTATTCATTTCCTGTACCAAAACGGTGTTCATACTTTGTGAATAAGAGATTGGATATTTTTCCATGGCGACGTCTCTGTCAAAGTTGGGCGGCAATTTAGCCAAAACGTCCGCCGATACGTCCATGATTATTTCGTCCGGTGATTTTGCTGAGCTTGATGCTGACATTGTATCCTGAAAATTATATATTATGGTGTGCGAAAAAGCAAAAAAAGTTAGATAAGATTTAAATTCATCAAGATGTGTATTTTGTAATGGCTTATCTACAACCATAAACAAAACTAAAAACACATTTTCCATTCCCAATAACTGTTTAAAGGGAATGAGTTGTGGGTTTCCCCCCTATGCTGTCTTACTTTTACCATGATTTACTAGATTTAAAATATGTCAAAAAATAAAAGGAATAAGTTGATGAAAGAAAATTAGAGGTAAGAGAAAATTAGAAATGCAGAAAAACACATTAAAAGAACGTTGAATACTCCTTACCTTCAACAACTTCAGTTGATACCGGTCCTATTTTTGGAATGCATAATACAAAAAAATATTATTATATATTTTTATCAGTAAATGGAATAATGAATCATTTTAAAATATACAAAATAATTGAAAAGAAAACAAAATCTTACCGTTCTATCCTAAATTGATGTAACAAGGAAAGCATGAAGAAAGAGAATTAGAGAGATAAGTAAAATGAAATATCTAAAAGGCTGCAAGAAAAATTAAATATTGACTTTTTTAAAGTATACTGAATGATTTTTTAAATTTTATACCTTAAAAAACTCCTTTTCTCTATTTAAGATACCTATCTAAAATTTTTCAGGAAAATTTTATTTAATGTTTGGTGGTTTTGGACCTACCATGACGCAGAATACAGGCATTGTTCTAAAATATCTGCATAAGGCATTAAAAATATCCAACTGTACCCGATGCTATCAAAACCGTTCAAGAAATTCCAATTTTTTAATGGATTTCGGCTGAGTTGGATTAAATCAGTTGCGAGCAGCAATATTAATAAAAAAAGATTGTGTAACCAAAATCTCAAAAGTAAA
The DNA here is from genome assembly GCA_963921995.1 of Oxystoma pomonae. Classification (NCBI taxonomy): domain Eukaryota; kingdom Metazoa; phylum Arthropoda; class Insecta; order Coleoptera; family Brentidae; genus Oxystoma; species Oxystoma pomonae. The sequence continues at coordinate 68,061,776 of OY998166.1, read as the reverse complement.
AGGGCGTTTTTACTCATATGTATTGTATGCCGGTTTATCAGGGACTCACTTATTTCTTTTCACTGTATTTTTTTCGTGTAAATTAAGTTTCGTTCATTGTATTTTCAGACTTTTTTTCATACATTTTTCGAGGTTAAATGGTCATATTAACGATTTTTCTTGTATCGACAGTATATTCAAGTATCCTACCTGAGTGAGAAGAATAGTGGTTAGTAGCAAAGTAGTTTCCTGTTGATCTTTCATAATGTCCGCATTCTGATTCATACCAAATACTCCAGGTTTGGTAATAAGTGGCAGTGATTTTGTATAGCTCATAAATTCGTCATATTCGGTCTTATCAGGACAGTAGTAATTTCCTGAAAAATATTAATATTCAACAATTATTTAGTTTAAATTTAGTATAGCGCTGTTTGACAAGGGACTATACTATATGTTTGTCTGTATAAAAATTACTCACGTATTAGACTTGGTCTACTAAATTTTAACTTCTACTTTTAAAAGACTAGCCCAGATTCCTCCCTGTAATCCTAAAACTCGTATTTTTTGCCAAATCCTTTATTTTATTGCCTCTGGGACGTAAAATTATATAAAACTTGTAACGTAGTATTACCTGTAGGATCGAATGGATAATTTTCAATTTCTATAACTTCAGGACAATAAAATTTCCTTAAAATCGTATTCAGCGTTCGTCGATCCCAATCGTCTGTCACTCTTCCACCGTAGTTACATTCTCCCGTTAGATAAAGTAATGCATCAAATTGAATATCCTAAAAATGCGCAGCTCTTTACTTTATTTATTTACTTCCGTATACTAAAAATTGATTAGAACTTTGTGGCGCAAATAATACGTTGTTAAACAATAGCCCAAAACCGACTCGGCAGCATGTAAACTGACATGTTGAGAGAGAGAAAAGAAAATTGAAGCATATTCGAGATGTAGTACTATAGTAAAATACTCAGGATATTTTAGACGGGCAGAGTATACTTAGGGGGCATACATAGAAAATTTGGCTTCCTGGGCCTTTTTATGAAGATTTTACGAAACTTATTTTACTTACTTACTAATGGATCCACCAATACTGCCTAAACTGTTAACAGCCCAAAAAATGCTGCAGTCAAAAAGTCGGGTTAGGGTGTTAATTTTTTTACTTAAATTTATATATGTTGGGCTTTCGGCAACGTACCCTCATGTGTCATAAAAAATTACTTATATGGCCCCTAGGGGGCAACAAACAGAGGCCAAAATGTGTTTTTAAACTATGCCTCATATCTTCTATACCAATGCACCTGCACATCTGAATCTTAGTCAGTTGGTAGTTCATACTATTACCTACAAGTCGACTGTACCAAAAAAAAAATTCGTAGCTGTTAGCAAGGCTCCTAGGTTAGAGGCTAAAAATGTCGATTGCAATTGAAAAATTATATTTCACTTGTCTTTCACCCTATGTCAACCAAAATGCACCACTAGGGGTTCAGTGGACCATTTCTTAATTTTGAATACCCTCAACTTTGTCTAGGGGCTGTAAGGGGGCGGGATCTAATTTTCACCATTTTCATATTCCAGAAAGCACTCCAAATGCACATATGCACATGTCTTCTGGAATATAGAAATAGTAAAAATCTTGCTGCCGTAAAGCCCCTAGGGGCTGGGGCAAAGTTGGATGTAAAAAATATAGTATCTTAAAATCTAAGGTCGATATTTACTAAGATGGATTAGGGTTTAGGACTATGGGACGATTGTGGTTTTTAATCTAATTTTGCGGGTTTTTCTTTAAATTTGAATAAAACTTGTTGGAATTTTTAACTTACTATAATCATATAAATGATTTCGCAAGAAAAAAACACAGGTTTTCCAAAAATTTCGTGAAAAAAATGGAAAAAAAGCAAATTGACGGTGGGTTTATCCCCGTATATTAGGCTTTCTAACTAAAAATACTCTGTTAAATGGGTTACTTACTTATATTTTTTTATCACTTTTTATCCCTAAATTTGCAGAGGTCCATATGAAAAGATATATTCGTACACAACACTTCTTTAATATGATGAAAAAATTAAATTAAAATTTTTAATTCATGTATTTTTATCGATTGAAATTTTCTATACCTTTCTTCTCCCCCCCCCCCCCACCCCTCTTAAAATAAGGTAACAAATATTTTTAATGTTGAAGTATTTAGTTATTTTATTATTTTATTTATCATTCATCAGTTACAAATGGTAACAAAAAGCAGTTGCGAATTGCGAATCTAGGAGAAATGCAGGGAGGAACGAGATGAGGCAATTGCTCTCCCTCTTCCATGCTTCCGCAAAAAATCTCCGAATTTTCATAAAAATTAAAAAAAATTGCTAAAATCACACGTTCCTCTCGCCCCTGACGCGCAAGAATTTACCGCTGAAGATTTTTACCGGCGCGTAATATGACATCACAAAACCGCGCAACACCACCAAAACAATAAAAAATAAGCAAATCCCCAACATCCCAAAAATGCATTCTTTAGATTGCGCGGAACTTTTATTATTAGTATTTTTTTATTTAGGAGAAGATTGTCACGTTTGCGCGGTTTGTGAATATACCGGAATCAGTTTTACACTATAATTGCTTGCTTGCTTGAAAAATAACAGCGCACAGCGGTTATAGCGCAAGATTTATACCTTGAAAAATTGCTTTTTAAGATTCCGCGCCTTACCACAAAAATTTAAACTTCTTAATTTTTTAGACGCGTAGTTAGTCGCCTTTGATAAGGTGTGCAAACGCCTAAGCAAACCAGATGTGTGTATGTAAGAAATCTTTGTTTTTATTTAATTATTGAAAATTAATTTTAAACTTATATGTATGACGCTTTTTCATTGATTTAAGAGAGCCGTGATCACCCTAAATCAACTTAAAGTGAGATACCATATGTTACTACACATTGTCTTAAAAAATGCGCTGGAATACCCAATTAAAGCAAAAAAAAAGTCTAGAATTTGGTTTTTTAGTAATTAAAATACTTCAAAATAGTTATTTTAAACAAAAAAATCAACCAAATCGTGATTGTTCTAAAATTTAAAGCAGATAAACCACCTCTTGGCATTGGTCTATAATATACGATGATTTTACTCAAAATACAACATCCCGTGTCACTTTGACATTTCTCAGATTTCTTGTTTACCCATGTTTTATTAATATTTACGGATTATTTGGATTGTTTTAAGAAAAATGGCCCTATGCGTCTCATTCCAGTACATTTTGACTTCTAACCAGATAAAATTATTTTATAAATTGTAGTCTGGTTCGGCTTAAAATAAATTTTTCGATACCCATGTATATGTCAGCCTTCAAACCAAACTTTCGATAAACTATAGTCCTTAGTAAATTCCGCCCTAAGTGTTTTGACTCGAACTTGTAATTGTCATCAAATTTTGCACTTTTTGAATTTGGTGTAGTAAATTTTGAACAAGTTCTTCGACATTTAAAATTTTTAGCCCCTATTTAGGGGTCGCCCCCGGGGTTTGAGATTTTTATATTTCATAGTATTTGTTATACACATTCATGGGTTTTAACTATCCATATGGTGTGTTTTCTGGAATATCAAAATGGTGAAAATTAGATCTTACAGCCCCTAGGGGCTGGAGCAAAGTTGGGGGTATTTAAAATTGAGAAATGGTCCACTGCACCCCTGGGGGTGCATTTTTGTTGACATTGGCTGAAAGATAAGTGAAACATAATTTTTTAATTGAAATCGAAAAAATTTTTAGTTAGCCACGAAATTTTTTTCGGTATAGGTGACTTGTAGGAAATAGTATGAACTACCAACTAACTGAGATTCAGATGTGCAGGTGCATTAGTATGGAAGGAATGAGGGATAGTTTAAAAACACATTTTGGCCCCTGTTGCCCCCTAGCCCTAGGGGCCACATATGTAATTTTTTATGACATACGATGCTACGTTGCCGGAAGTCCAACATATGTGCCAAATTTCGTTGCTCTATCTTAAACCGTCTGAATTTAAGAAAAAAAAATGACACCCTAACACTACTTTTTTACTGCAGCATTTTTGGGGCTGTTATCAGGTTATACAGTGATGGTGGATCCATTAGTAATCGATTAAATTAGGTTTCGTCAAATCTTCATCAAAAGTCCCACGGAATACGCTATGACCCCTAAGTAGTACGTAACGTGAATGTTTTTCTCAGATTAGATAAAGATTTTGAAGTTTTATTCACTATCAAAAGGCCCAAAGAATATTTTGGCCATATTTTAAAAAATTACAAAAATGAACTCTTAACATTACTAACAGAAGAAAGAGTTGAAGGCAGAAGAGGTCTTGATCGCAGACGAATAGGATGACTGAAAAATCTTGGACAATAGGATGGTGTTGGTACAACGACAGTTTTCAGAAAGGCAGTAGTTAAGGTGCATATTGCACTGTTGATAGCCAACGTTCAAAGAGAGCATGGCACTTAAAGAAGAATATTATTATGTGGTTTACCTCATATTCATTCAAGAACATCTGCAGCTGCATAACGCTTATTCTTAAGTCGGTCTCGTTAAATTCATAGGGAATATTCCAACCCAAAGGTCCAAAGTTTCTCCTTTCTTGCACGATCGCGTGGAAAAAGCACAAACTGTACAAAAGTTTCTTAAACGGGTTGGGTTGTTTACAATTCTCAAACCATTCGGGATCGGAGATGGGGTCGCTCATGTAGGAACGGCTTATGTTTGCCCTTAGACCCTTTGGGGGTTCGTTAGTCATTTTGACGCCATTTTGAAGAACCAAAACTGGAAAATGTTCGGCCGGATATGACGTTAGCCACAATCTAAAGTCTGGATGGGTGGAATCTGGCGTTAGGTTCTCGCAAATCTGAAAATGGAAACATCTAATAAAAAAAACAAACCATAGCAGATTATTATCAATAAAAAAATGGGATAATGGATTCCAGTTAATTTCAAAGAAGTACGATATTAGTAGTATTAACTTTATTCAACTTCTTATTTAAATTTGGTCTAATAAAGCCTATAAAGTACCCAGTACCCTCGTATAAGGCAAGAGAGCAAAATCGCCAAAAGTAACAGAAATGTGACAGAAAAAAATGAGAATTCTGCGAATTAGGTGCGTTTCTAATTCCCGGGAGCACTCCCTTCCTCGAAATTGAAGAATACAGGCCCAGGTCAACATGAGAACAGGGAACAAATTAAACCAAAATAACAGGTTAAAAAATGTCACAATTTCTCAAAATTTAAAAAAATAAATTGTACCACATGTAGTTTTTTTTAACAATAAATATAAATATAAAATTATGCCAATTTTTCCCAATTTAAAAACTTATAATTTTTTCCTTCAAAAACTAAGGTACAAAAAAGTGTATTTGCTATTTTTTATTTAAAACTAAATTCTTTATTTAAAAAAAATTGTAAAAACTTTAATTTTTAAAATTTTGAGAAATTGTACCATTTTTTTCATCTTGATGATAGTCCTGGAAAATTCAAATCAAGATCTCCTACTGAATGAGAAAGAGAGAAGCGAGAAATTTAGTTGTTTATTTTGTTTTTATTTTCGACACTTTCCTCCCTGAACTCATTTTTAAGAATAAGCATATTTCCATTAAAATTATGTACCTGCAATTAATGATGAATCACACGATTAACAATTTATCAAACTAGGTAGTTGTCAGCGGATAATTGATACTCCTTCCTACTTACTCTTTCAAGGGTTGGCATAAAACTCTTCGCCAAATGACAATTCTGCAACACCACCCAGGTGCCATTTTTGACACCTTCATCGATCAGTTTGATAGCGATCGGTCCCTGTCCTTGTCCCAAAGACAAGGCGAATAATCTGGCAGCGCCGAAGCCTTGGTCGTCGGCAAACTTAAGAAGCAGCGCTGTCGGATCGGCCCCGGGAGTAAGAATGAAGATAAGAGGTATGCAGCAATGGGAATCCGCAAAAGATGAGTTGAGGTCGAATGGCGGAGGTTCCACGAATTGTTTGCCAAGATGCTCTAAAATAAAATATATTTTTCTTCGGTTACCACTTAAGTTAATTAGCTTTATGCCTCTAATGAAAACTTACCAACTGTAAAAATGCGATATGTGCTGGTTTAAAAAGAAGTAATTTTTTTATTGATAAAACTTACGTTTTACGAATTCTTGCACTCCAGGAACGATCTTATCGTATCTTATACACCTCAGTAAAACCAGCTTTTGAAGTGCATTACATTTTTCCTGGTATGGACTTGGTAAAGGCGCATTTTGAGGTTCGGGAGAGTCGAAAATCTCTTTCCATTTCGATGAGTTCTTGCCGAAGTGTTGAATTATTCCACTAAAAGAAAGCACTTTATAACACACGTATAAACAGGGTTTGACATTCATGGTATATGAAGTAAAACAATCGTCTTTATTTAGCAATATAATACCACACACCATCGATTTTTACTTGACGGTTTACGACGGCGAGGCGGATGTAATCTCGTTCAACCTATAGTCGACTTAAGTCTAATAAGTCGGATTTTTGACATTAATTAGAATTAAAGTAAAACTCGTGGCATATCGGACAAAGCGTTTTTGTTTCTCACTACATTACGACCAGGCCTCCAATGTCTAATGGAGAATCCACACACCTACAGACCTGTTTCATCCTTATTAGGAATCATCAAGGAGTCATAGGATTATACCTGGCAGTTGAAGCTACACAGTAACCATGCACACCTCTAGAATTTAAAACAAAAAGTTTGTAATCCTTGGGGACGTAGTAACTGTATGCGCCACCTGTCGAATAAACCGAGAAACAAAAACATCCAAATTGAAAAGTGCAAGACACCGTAAATACAGAATCCTGTACCGTTCAGCAGGTTATAAAGTAGAAACCTGTAAAAGTATAAGGTCACTGTAAAATGACTCTTAAAAAAGAGGTAACGTTCGCAGCAGCACCGTCTCCAATTGGAGCTTCATACTACGTGGCCCTAATTTTAAGGCATCAGCAAGCAATCGCTCCGGAGGAGGCTTGTTGCGCAGAACTAAAAAGCCAAAATATTTAAAAAACAACAAAATGAATCTCGTCTCGAGATTCTACTTTATAACCTGCTGAACGGTACAGGATTCTGTATTTACGGTGTCTTGCACTTTTCAATTTTGATGTTTTTGTTTCTCGGTTTATTCGACAGGTGGCGCATACAGTTACTACATCCCCAAGGATTACAAACTTTTTGTTTTAAATTCTAAGGTGTGCATGGTTACTGTGTAGCTTCAACTGCCAGGTATAATCCTATGTCTCCCCTATGATTCTTAATAAGGATGAAACAGGTCTGTAGGTGTGTGGATTCTCCATTAGACATTGGAGGCCTGGTCGTAATGTAGTGAGAAACAAAAACGCTTTGTCCGATATGCCACGAGTTTTACTTTCATTTTTATTTGCGGACACGACATTCATTTTGTTATTAATTAGAATCTTTGTTTAAAATGGGTTCAATGTAGTCAAGTAGCAGAAAATAAAGTTAAAAGCACAGAAGAAAGAAAATTATATAAATTTCAGTTGTTACCAAACTACAAAATAAATTGTAAAATCAGCAATACGACTTATTAGACTTTAGTTGACTCGAGAGAGAGATTCATCACTGACAGCCAAGAAATTTCACACAATCACAATTCAACGATCAGCGCTCAGGTAGAAACGAAAACATATCTAGCAAATTTAGTAGTATCAGTAGTAGCAGATGGGCGGCCGTAGGCCAGGCAATTAGGCCGCATTATGGACCCTTTCTGCAATACCCCCTGTGCACCCCCGACTGATGCACGTACCCCTTAGGATGCAAGTGTTCTTTCTCTCTTTGTCGAGGGCAGGGATCTTTAGACTGCGTAGCCAGTATACACAGTGGACCGCCAGCTTTATACCCCAAGAAGTCCAGGTCTCCTTATTCAGTCACCGGCTACTCTCCTCTACCCAGTTTGGTGGGGTCTTCGGCCGTCCACCTTTGAGTCCCGCAAAGTTTTCGGTGCACTGTCAACCGTGCCGCCTACTTCTACCTCGTTTGTTGTTATTCTATGCACAACGTCGACTGCAGATCTGCTGAGAAGTGGGGCCGCCCCTCGTCTCGAGTCGCATTCGATGTTGTGTGAAGCAGCGTGTACTTGCCGAGATCCGATCCTGCGATATCTGTTCTGCACACTAAGGCGCTGTTCACTAGTCTACGGCGGCCCCACTCTAGCAAATTTAAATGGACCCTTTGGCTACTTACTTGAATGATGGAAGATCGTTCAACCTGCAGAATTCATCCCACGATTTTGACACCAACCACGAGCATGGATTGACGTTCGGATTGTCCAAACCCACACCGCCAGTAAGGAAGAACATCCATTCTGAAATGTCCACTTCATCTCGACTTTTCATTAAGTTTACTGTCAAAAGCATGGAGAATAGTAGCTTGTCTTTTTCGAATAAGCTTCGGCAAATATTGACGTAGAGATAGTAGGTAAAGGTCTATAAGATAATCAGAAATAAGTAAATGTTTTTAAAGTTGATTGTTTGTTGGTTGAAGGATAGACTACTTGCTTACTTTATTTAAATCTTCCAATCTCATAGTGACATCCTCAACTTTATCCGTGTTGTCAATGGTCGACTTAAACAAATTGACAAACCACACTAAAGAATATTGGTACATTGGATCTATGTTTGCCAAGTCAGCAATACTAAAGAATAAAATAGCTGAGTGAACAGCTATTGGTGTATATTCCAATCTTGCCTACAACAGATACGATTTATTAATAGCCTTAAAAGGTCTGTGCACTTAAAAACCAAAAACCCGTACCAAATTCTATAATTACATGTTCAGGTACACTTGATTTCAAAAAAAAAACTCATACATGAATTTTTTCCTATGCCACAAAATTTAGCTTTCCATTAGTGTATACATAAGGCACCAACAGCTTAGTATGCCTGACAGCTTAAAATTCAGTGTGACATCCTGAAAAATGCCACAGATATCAATATTTACAAAAGTTCAAATTATCACTCGAGTTATAGAAGACGGCTGGTCTATAAGAAGAGCGGCCACCCATTTTGGAGTTGATAAAATATGCAAGATGAGAGACTTATTGACCATTTCAGACAAAATACTTTTTCAACGTCGGTTGAAGCAGCTAATGTAACATTATTTCCGGGTTCTTTAGCAACAGTAAATAGAAGAGTAACAAAATCAGAAGTCTCTTGTCAAGTTGCTGCAAAGAAGCCTTTTCTAACAGAAGAACAAAAACAGGCCAGAGTGATTTTTGCATTGAACGACGTTCTTCGTGATAATGACTTCTGGGAGAGGGTGGTTTTCACTGACGAAAAAATTTTTTAATCATCTTCAAGCAGCAGGAGAATTTTAGATTATCGTCCACCAAATTCTAGATTTGAACCCGAATATACAAACCAAATTAAAAAAGCTGGACATTTTTCTCTAAACATGTGGGGCTAGTTTAGTGCTAGAGGTTATGCTGCCATCTGTACAGGCTTTACATGAAAATAATGACTTCGTTTATCATCAGGACAACTGTCCAGTACACACGGCTAATGTTGTTCGCCAATGGTTTCAAAATAATAATATAGAAACACTTCCTTGGCCAGCCATCAGCCCTGACCTTAACCCAATGGAAAATATATGGGGTCGAATCGTTAAAATAATATATCAAAGGAATTGGAGACCACGAAATGCTAATTGTAAATAGAGATTGTAATAGAGAAAAATGGTGATTCTATTAAATACTAAATTATTTATTTTAGTTATTTTTTAAGTTAAAATAATTAGTATTAAGTTTACCATCGTTTTTTTCCTAATCCAAGTTTTCTATTCGTCGAATTTTAAACAATCCAGCGCTGTTTCCATCGTATTATTGTTATTTTATCAACTAAAATGGGTTACCGCCCTCTTTATAGAACAGCCTTCGTCCGTTACTCGAGTGATAATTTGATATTCTTCAATAAAGACTTTACTAAAACATTATTTTTGCTGGTTTTTTAGTATTATGCAAAATTTAATAAAAAAATAAGGTTGCCTTTAATTTAAGTAAAAAAATATTTTCAGTTTTAGAGACCTTTTTAAAACAATTTGACAAATTGTCGTACTTTTGAAGTTTTTAGGCATTTTAGCTTGTAGTCCGTATATATTATACACTTTTAGAAAGGTCAATTTTGTGACTGCATGTATGCGTTTTTTTTTTAAATCAAGTGTACCATGTATCATTTTGAACAAACTTATATCCATATCCCCCAACGTGAAAATTCTGTGATTAAGCATTAATCATGATTAACAGTAATCGGAGTTTGGAATGAATCTTGGCAAACAAAGTTCCAATGTAAAACACCACATTCTAATCACCGATTAGTAACTAATCACGAATTGAGCCTTATCGGGGATTTTTTGCGTTGGTGGATACGAGCATTAATGATGGAAATCGTCAAAGGAACACAGAAGTGATGAGAATTGTTAAACACTTACACTGGGGATTGCTTTTCCTAGAAAATTAAATCGAGCACTCTATTTTTTAGGTTATAAGGTTTAAGCTATGCAACACTATACTTTTAATAAATGGGCTTTTAGTCCCAGTACTTATGTTGGTTAAGGGTAAAGCATCATAGACGTGAAAGGGTTAAACACAGAGCAATATTACCTTATCTATCTGTTTTTCCGTAACTTCTGCCACATCTTGCTTTGCAGCGATTTCATTGGCCAAAGCTTTTGAGGAGCTTAAAATTTGTACTGCTGTTTCGTCTTCTAATATGTTACCTTGCGATGTGCTTAAAACTTCCAGGATTTTATCTTCAATTTCTTTTAAAGATCTAAAACAATGTTTTACTATATATTAGAAAACAATTAAGCCAAAATATCAATCAATCTTTTTTTTGGAACGAACATTTTAACAAGATTTTTTGTTTCTTTCAGTGCAAGTAATGGATGTCGGAGATTTTTCCCATAGAGCCAGAAAACGAATTAAAGAAGTTAAAAAGAAGGCCAGGCCAGAACTAAGTACTAAAAATTCCTGGTACCAAGAAAATTATGTCAACAATTTTGAAAAATTCCTTATCTTTACAGATAACTGCCCTAGGATCCAAGAATCGGAGGTGAGTGTAATGTACTTCAAAAAAAAATAAACTCTCCTTATTGTCTATTTTGAAAGTTATTAAACAACTCGGTGATATATGATTTTGTAATTGACCAAAAAAAAAATGTTAATAGAAACAGGGTCCGTATTCTTGACGGTCTATGAAGTGAGTAGTCACCGGTTTCACTTTTCACGTGGTTCGAAGTAGGTGAAAAGTGAGAAATTTGTTCACAATCACGGGCACGGGTGTCAAGAATTCAACCCCAGTAAGACATCACTGTTCACAACCAAATTTTCTTACAATGGAGACCGTTGTATACCTAATTCACGTTTTTTGTTTTAATTAAAGGTAGATTCAATTGGTTTTTGTCTTTACTTACATTAAGGCTGTTTGTCTATTTTCAAATTATTGTATTTTATCCCATTCATGTAAAACTACGTTTTATTTTAAGCGTAACGAATAAAACAATTTTAAAACACAAGTTTTGCCTTTCAAAACTAGAATTATGTGAGCTATTATTGACTATGATTACAGGTATCTCCGAAGGATTTTATTGAACGTTTTGAAAAAGATTACAAACCCGTAGTCATAACGGGATGCGAAACCGGTTGGAAGGCCAACGAGAAATGGACCCTAGAGAAACTAGCCAAAAAATACAGAAACCAAAAATTCAAGTGCGGAGAAGATAACGAAGGCTATAGCGTTAAAATGAAGATGAAATACTACATTCACTATCTGCTCCACAACAAAGACGATAGTCCCCTATATATTTTTGATAGCAATTTTGGTGAGCACCGCCGCCGTAGAAAATTACTAGAAGACTATGAAGTGCCGTTATATTTTAGAGATGATTTATTTAAGTATACAGGTAGGTCAAAAAGAACAGGAATCTACGAAAACTGTATTTTGTAATTGTATTCGGCAATTTTTATAATTTTGTTTCCAATGTGGGGCGTCATTAAATGTGTAGGCCAATTAGAACATAATAACTTTTTTCCAAATGCCCCCATAGAAGCCAATAAAATTATAGTGTTTTATAAGTAATGTACCGCGAGTAATCACAAAATTAAATTTAATTTAACATCAAAAGTAAAAAAAGGTAATATTATAACCATTGTAATATACATATAGGGAATAAAAACATATTGAGTATCATCTAAGTTAAAACTAAGTACTTTTAGATTACGAGAAAAAAAAGTAATCACCAATATTTTGTTATATCTTAACTTTTTGAAGCTTTTAATTTTAAATAATTCTGGTAAACCTTCTATATAACTTATTAAGATGTGGACTTTCTGAAAACGCGTTCAATACTTAAAAGATTTGTCCCGCCAGTCATCATAGAATTGCTCTAACTAATGGTGTTTATTTTTGGTAAAGCTTTGTCACAATGTTTTTTCTTCCAAATATTTTAGTATAGACAACGATCCTTACTGTTTAATTTTCCTAAATTTTCGAAAACAAAAAATTTTTAACACCCACATAACGTAATTTATTGGTGCCGTTAGGCAAATCCAGATTAATATTTTACAGGGTGGCCTAAAAATTGTGGATTATTAGTTGTTTGTTATATTATTTGTTAATTATTTGACTACCTTATATCATGCTCAAATTATTACCATAACTTGGGACGCCAAACAAAGCTTTTGTTCGTGTCAAAAGTTCTCTTTCGTGCAGTACCTTCACAAGGTCAATTTTTTGATTAGGTTCCACTATAATTCTAATTTTTATAGGTGAAAGTCGTCGACCGCCGTATCGGTGGTTCGTTATGGGTCCAGCCCGGTCCGGCACTGGCATCCACATAGATCCTTTAGGAACAAGTGCCTGGAACGCCTTAGTAGTAAGTTCTGTTATTTAGGACCCCTTTGCACCACAAGTCCCAAACCAATTTCGGAATTTAAAAACAGTAGTTTAGTATAATTAAAAGAGATAAGTTGTTTCAATTTTAACATGAAAATGACAGCTCTAAATGTCAAAATGTAGTATAATTAAAAAAGCTAAGTTGCTTAAATTTTAACATGAAAATGACAGCTCTAAATTTCAAAATGACAGCTGGGGACAATTTAGATATATTTCTTATGGGATGGGGGATGATGTGAAACCTCATAGAAAAGTTGGAAATTGCACGGAAAATTCAATCTTTCATAGACAGTACTTAACAGTTTAGAAGGGCAAGCATAAGCCTTCCACCCACCACTCTGCGTACGCCAGTATATCCTTAAAGATTACCCACATAATTGATTAAACGAGACAAAAAAGGTCAATGCAAATTTTTTTTTTTTAAGGCTTATGGTCCCTTTCATATTTAATCCTACTTACGCCTTTTAATTACCTTTTTTTAAAATTAATCCTCTCAGATAGTAAAACCCGTGTAAGACAAAACTTTCAGGGCTCCCAAATGGTCCGTAAAATCGGAAAAGGTCCGTATTTTTTTTAAAGTCCACAAAAGTCCGTATTTTCGGCAAGTGCTCCGTAAATTTCACATGTTTATTTCCGATGAGGGTCTACTGAGGTATGATTACATGTTTCAGTCAGCTTTTTAGACTGTTGAAGCATTTTAAAGAAGTAAGAACTGCAGAAGTCGTGAAAGTGAATTTATTGTCTGTAGTAACAATTAAAACAAAAGTATTTCGTGGCTAAGCGGAAAAGTATATTTTGTTATCCATATAACGACTATTTCTGAAAGATCTAAGGATCATAACTGAAGTATAGGATTCAAAATAAGTTATGCAGTCATTCATTTGAATTCACGGAGTGAGCTGCTCGTTTGGAAATGTTACATACATGTTACATTCGTCTACTTTGCCTCAACAAAAGATTGTTTTAATTTTCACTAAAGACAAGAAATTTACTTGTGTAGATCTTATTTTTTTGACGTGTTTTAAGAAAATGTAATACGAACTAAAATGGGAAAGTGCAATTTTCCAGATGCTTTTTTGTTTAATAGATCTTTATTGGACCAAGAGAATTTTTACAAAAACATTCTAAATAGGCCCCTCCTCTTAATAAATAAAATTTGCAGTAGTAGTAGTTTACTTTGGTCATTAAATTACTCTAAAACTTATTATCATTAATTATAAGTCAGAAAATCTCGCCCTTACAAAATATCTGACGATTTTTAAACCCAAGTTTACACTAACTGCTTTTTTGCCCGGACTTATTTGCTGGGATTCCTTAAAATTTAGTTCCTTAATACTATTCCAGTAAATAAAAAATATGTCAACTTTTTTAACATACAAAACCATAGATAGCCTTGGAATATGTCGCTGTCACCGTTCAGAAAAGTCACACAAATTCTGTCTTTTCTTATTCATGGTGAGAATTTTTGGCACTTTTTGACGTCTATTGGTAAGCGTAGTAGCAATTTAGCTCCGCCGTAAAGCTAGTTCTGCAGAATATCTTTAAAATATAAAATTTACAAAATGTTATTAAAAAAATGACGCAGTTTATCTTACAACGTTAGGATAAATATTAGGGACCCTGTGTTTTTATATTAAATCAGGCAAGAATTAAAATCAACACTTTCCAGAATTCTGACGGGTGAGATTTTCTGTCGTTTTTGAAGAATCGCGACCTACATACAAAATTCAGGATCCTTAAAAAAATGCTTTTTTAATTGGTTTTTAAAATTAACACCTTTTTTTGTTTTTATATGGTCAGGTAGATTGTTATAAATTTGAGCACCTCGAAAGTAAATTGATTTTTTTTAAACTTTGTTGACACATTTATGAGATATAACTTTGAACTGTTGCGAGTGTTATATGAGTGCAGTTCATTACAAAAATATATTTTATTTATTTTTGTTTTAAGTTGATTGGCTTAACAAAATTGACTGTAATAACTGTGAAGTAAAAACCTGGGCTCGAAAGCAATCAGATTATGAGGTATTTTGTACTGTTTGTAATAATACACCAAAAAGGGATTTTATTCCTTAAACAAACATACGGAAGCAAAAAAACATGATACTATGCTGAAGGCAAAGTAAAGTTCACAAAGAATAGATAGTTCAAAGTTCACATTAGTTAACAAAACCGACGAAGCACATTCTGCAGAGTTAATATGGGCTCTAAAAGTTGTTCCATCCAATTTCGCCGCAGTGTTAATGGAATCGCAAACGTTTTTAAAAGGATGTTTCCCGCGTGCACGCCAAGGCGCAAGGGTGAATTAAGATAGAGTTTGCTGGTTCTAACTTATACACCACACATTAATGAAATTACCTTTTGAGGTAGAAAATTGATATTGGAAATAAGTGAAATGGAAAATTTGGATGCATATGAAATGTAAAAGTGCACATACCTTGTAGTCGAGTTCCAGAAAGTCTTGAAAGAGGTGGTTTTTGGTTGGAATCTTGGAATTTTTCGAGTTTTGCACTACGACGTTTTTACGTGCCGATCTTAACCTTCCTGCCGCGAGTGTCGCGCCTCCGCACGAAATCGGTGCGAAAAAAATCATATGCATATTGGCCCGCGGAAATTCAAATCAAATTGTCTGAAATTTGGCAAATAACTCTTGCCCGAACAGTGTTCCTGATAATTTTTCGTTATGCACGACGAAATTGAGTTACCTTATCACAGATGCTTGGGCTCCCTATTTTAAAAATCAAGTACTAGAAGAGGCAAGAGAAAAATACTATTCTTTACAATATGATGAGACCATAAATGCCGTAGGGAAAAAAGAACTACAGGTTAGAATTAGATTTTGGTCAAAAAAATTAGGGCAAAGCAGGGGATTTAAAAGAGTTGATATTAAGAGCAATGAATAATGCTGGATTACCATTACAAAAATTGGTATCTGTTACTAGCGATAGGCCAAATGTAAAAGTATTTCGACTTCTAAATGAAGAAATCATTGCAACAAGGGGAAAAGGTTTAGTGAAAATTGGATATTGTACTCTTCATACAGTACACAATAGTTTTTTAAAAGGCCTAAAAGAACTGGTGTACCAGAGCTCAAGTTTTTAAAGCATGTAAACAGTCGATGGCTTACATTGGGCTCTGCCATAAACCGCTTATTGGAGCAATGGAAAGCAGTAAATGAGTATTTTTTAAAATACATGCCTTTAAAAATCCAATCAACAAATAAAAAGTATTGGCTATCAAAAATTATTTTCTCTTATTAATACAAAAGATATAAAATGTCAGTTACATTTTTTGCTGTCTGCCATTCCTGTATTTACCAAATATACGACTCTTTTTCAAAAAGAAGAACCCCTAATTCATAGATTATATTCAGAACTTAAAGATCTGGCTATTTAACTTTCTGTTAAAATCTCAAAACCGGAGATTGTAAAGGCTTTTAAAAAATAATTTTGATGTAAATCCTTTCGAAGCACTTAATTTAATTTCTTCAAATTAAATTACATTTGATAATGAATTAAAAAAGGAGTTCAATATGTTAACAGAAAATGACAAGTTCTCATTCCTTTACTCTTCACCATCATTCTATACATCGTCTGGAATATATTTGATAAAATCTGATAACTTTTTGAATGAAAATATAAAATCCTTAAGGTTTTTGAATCCCAATACTAAATCATCTGACGCCTTAAAAGGTTTAACAAAATTTGCTGAGGTACTATCAGTTGATATAAAAGTGGAGAGGGTATTAGATGAATGGAAAATACTGCATTTAGATCAAAAACCTAATCAGCATATCGATTGCAAAGAATGACAAATACTGGAATGCCTATTTAAATGTGACTTTACAAGCAACATTAAGTTCAGATGTGGAGAGAGGATTCTCAACTGCGGGCCAGTTTATGAATGATTCAAGGACAGCCATGAGTGAAAGAATGCTAAATGCTCGCCTTACTGTATTTGACGACCTCCAGAAAATAGGCCAGATTTGGTGCCTATAACCAAAGAAATTTTGTCAATGGCTCGGGTGGTGTACAAAAAATATGAAGAATACTTTACTGAAGTTAAAGAAAAAAAGGAAAAAAATAACGGGAAGAAAATGAGTTTAAAAAATGGGGTAGCAAGAGAAGTTGAGGCAACAAATTATTGATGCCGAAAAAAAAGAAGTTAGTGTTTTCGAGACAGCACTTAAAAAGAAAAAAACAGGATGTTAAGATTTAAGCTTCTGTGAGCGAAAAGTTGGTAAACAAAGCTTCTGAATGATTAAAAGAGGCCTTAAAGGAAGGAGATATTGCCGAAGCCAAAGTAGCACAGTATTTATCGGAGGGATTTTTAAATGCAAAAAAAGAACTCACAGATAAAGAGACGCAGGTGGAACAGCTATAAAATAAAATTGGGAAACGGCAAAATTCTTTAATTACGAACTTTATTTCAAAGAAACCAAAAATTAATAATTAAACTGCTTGGATTTATTTTTTATTGCTTCTTATTTTTATTTCGTTTTTATTTGTTCCTACGTAATATAAAAGTTAAAATGCAAATTTGTTGTTTTAAAGTTGGCCATACCCCATCCAGGTCGAGTCCCACTTTTTTGCTTTAAATTAGAATTTTTGTCCCATAAATTAATAAATATTAAAAATCAGTTATAGCCAAAAAGTTGGGTTTGACTTAATCGGCCTTTTTTGGTAGGGAATTATTATCAATAATATAATCCGTATTTGGTACGATTTTTTTATGAAGGGGATTATTATCAACAGTAAAATCCGTATTTGGTACGATTTTTTTATGAAAAAGTCCGTAAATGTCTGCTTTTTAAAAGTTTATGGTCTGCGTTTTCACATTTTTTTATCTTCCACTGTTGGAAGCCCTGAACTTTGGATGGAACCAAAATATTAAAATCTACAAAATACTTTTCAAGCAACGTGAAAAAGTCTTCGTATGTGTTTGCCAGACATATGTTCTTTGATAGTTCATATCTCCTATCACAGACATACGATGCTCATAGAATTTTACTATTTTGACCTTTGGTACAATACCTTTTAAATATGGTTACATTTTACCGCTGATGTAATGCGTGAAGGGGTTCTTTCTAAGCAGCCACGTACAAAAGTTTTTGATGTTTCGAATACGGGTTCAAGGTTCATAAACTGTATTTTTGATCCTTGTACCACGTGGGTAATCGCACCTTATTTCATAAAATACCAGTGCGGTACTAAACAAATCTGAGTATTTTCATATTTTGCTTTAATAGGTGGGACACAAACGATGGTGCTTATTTCCCACTCACACGCCCAGAGAATTGTTAAAAGTGACCGGTAGTCAAGGCGGTAAACAAAGGGACGAAGCCATCACGTGGTTTAACGTAGTTTATCCCAAAACTAAAAGTCCTTCTTGGCCCCAGGATTGCAAGCCAATCGAGATCCTCCAAAAACCTGGTTAGTATTTAGTCATATTTTAAAAATCGTATTGCCAAAAATAGAACGAGCCGACTAAAAAGCATAAACATATTTTTGACGAGGAGGAGAATATATCACCAATAAAATACAGGGTGTATTTTAAATGATGCACCAAACTTCAAAGGGTTATAGTTTAGGTCAAAATAAGCAAAAAATTTCCTATAAATGTGGGTCCTATTTGACACCGTTAATGAGTAATTAATTAATTAATTTAAGAAATTCAAATCTTATTTTCTCACTTTTTTTAAAAGAAAAGTTAATAAATTGATGACAAAATTAGAGGCAAAGAGATTGCATAAAACACTATTTAGATTTTTTTACAAACAAAGCAGATATTCAAAAAAAAGTAACGAAAAAAAGTCCAGTCTCTTAAATAACTGAAATCTTGCAATACCGCCCTTTTCACCAAACGTGATATCTTCCCGTAATACAAACGCTCGTAGTTTCTAATACTAGCTACCTATCAGGCACGTCAAGGTACAGTGACATGCGAAATTATTCAATTCAAGTCGACATCATAAAACATTCGACTACCAGTTTCTTATCCTTATTTTATTACACCTTAATGACCTGACAGGGGACCAATAAATAGGAGCCGATCATTGCGCTTAGGAAAACAACACGTGCCCAACTACTAGTATACGTTTACATGTGGTACTTTTAAGGCGCAATTACACAGACGAACATGCTCAAACAAAAGCTCGTGCGAAAGATCTAAAAATTTTTGCGTGAACATTTTTGTCAGCTTTTCTTTGAACATTTTGTTCGGGTAAATTTTTGAGCAAATTATTGCTATCTGTTTTGGAAACATATTTTTAAAATAAAATTTCACATCAGTGATCAGTGATCTCAATTCTTTAAAAAAATGGAACAGCAACTTTTATTTTAAATTTTTGTGAAAAAAAGCCGACGGCAAGCGAAACATTATTCTTGGCTATTAGTTTTGTCACATGGATTAGGGTTACTTATAATATTTTTTTTCTTAGGGTTTTTCCCGGATTTTTTTGCCCGGGGTTTTTTTTGGGATTTTGTTGCGAGTTTTTTTTCCAAGGGTTTTTTCCTAAATTCAAAAAACAACCCAGGAAAATTTTTCTTTTCCAAACACATTTTTCAAATATCGGCAAAAAACTCAAAAATTACACTTTTAAGCCTCACGTTTATGAGGAGTGGTGGGGAGGGGATTTTTTTAAACATATTTTTGTAACTTTACTTTACCCTTAGCTTTGATTGTTTTTTTTTAATTCCTCACACCAGACGGTTGCTTAAAAAAGCAAAAGGTTCATGAAAATGCTGAAGATAGATATTTACTGTCAATTTAATGTAATATGCAAAGGAGCAACATTCCGATCCAGAAGTCTAGTCTATTACTGCTAAATTATATTTTTTTAGACAAGGGTCGGGATCGTAGGGTTGTAAAAGTGGGTAATAAACGGGTATTATTTAGAACGAACGTGCTTTTGTTCATATATTTGAAATTTAATAAAATGTATATAGGTCTTTTAATTTGACTTAATTATTATTGTATTGTGTTTTTAACTAGGAAATAAAATAAAGAGATATTATTTTAAACGTAAATTTTTATCATTACATTTTACAGGCAACAGCAATAAATAAGTGCCAATTATTATTTTTTTATTCTCGTTTTTTTACAACCACAAAAAAGTTACAAGTATACTGGCATATCCCCTATACAAATCAGGTCAATCGAAGTTGCTTATGAGGTAAAATGTGAATTTCGACATCAAATCGTTTTTCCGTCGGAAAGCACTTAATTAAAAATACCTTGTTTTAAAACTTAGTCTTTCTATTTTCAGTTAAGTTCAATGAATCCCCATAAAACTATAAAATTTAAATTTGTAAGAAATTTCTATATCAACATTTCTTCAAACAAATTGTGCTTAAAGGCGCAATTACACAGACGAACATGCTCCAACAAAAGCTCGTGCAAAAGATCTAAAAATTTTTTGCGTGAACATTTTTGTGAGCTTTTCTTTGAACATTTTGTTCGGGTAAATTTTTGAGCAAATTATTGCCATCTGTTTTGGAAACATATTTTTAAAGATGAGAATAAATAAAATTTCACACCAGTGATCAGTGATCTCAATTCTTTAAAAAAATGGAACACCAACTTTTATTTTAAATTTTTGTGAAAAAAAGGCGACGGCAAGCGAAACATTATTCTTGGCTATCAGTTTTGTCAGATGGATTAGGGTTACTTACAATATTTTTTTCTTACGGTTTTTCCCGGATTTTTTTGCCCGGGTGTTTTTTTGGGATTTTCTTGCAAGTTTTTTTTTATTTCGAAGGGTTTTTTTCTAAATTCAAAAAACAACCCAGGAAAATTTTTCTTTTCCAAAAAAATTTTGCGCGCCTCACGACTATGAGGAGTGGTGGGGAGGGGATTTAATTCCTCACACCAGATTTACCTAGTTAGTTTACAATGAAGATAGATATTTACTGTCAATTTAATGTAATAATCAAGGTCGATTACTGACTCTGAGCAAACAATATGCAAAGGAGCAACATTCCGATTCAGAAGTCTAGTCTATTACTGCTAAATTATATTTTTTTAGACAAGGGTCGGGATCGTAGGGTTGTAAAAGTGGGTAATAAACGGGTATTATTTAGACCGAACGTGCTTTTGTTCATATATTTGAGATTTATTAAAATGTATATAGGTTTTTTAATTTGACTTAATTATTATTGTATGGTGTTTTAAACTAGGAAGTAAAATAAAGAGATATTCTTTTAAACGTAAATTTTTATCATAACATTTTACAGGCAACAGCAATAAATAAGTGCCAATTATTATTTTTTTATTCTCGTTTTTTTACAACCCCAAAAAAGTTACAAGTATACTGGCATATCCCCTATAAAAATCAGGTCAATCGAAGTTGCTTATGAGGTAAAATGTGAATTTCGACATCAAATCGTTTTTCCGTCGGAAAGCACTTAATTAAAAATACCTTGTTTTAAAACTTAGTCTTTCTATTTCCAGTTAACATTCTCTCCAAAATTTCCGTTAGTCTTTTTGTACGAGATTTTGCTCGAACTTTTTTTTGAACATTTTGCTCAAGAGGCTCGTGTAAATGTTTGTCGGCATTTCAACATCAAAGAAAAGTTTGTCTGTGTAAATGCGCCTTAACATTCTCTCCAAAATTTCTGTGAGTCTTTTTGTACGAGATTTTACTCGAGAGGCTCGTGTAAATGTTTGTCGGCATTTCAACATCAAAGGAAAGTTTGTCTGTGTAAATACGCCTTTACACAACCAAAATGATCCCAATAAAGTTGAATAATATGACAAATTTTGGAGAGTTTCAATAAATATCATTATCATGTACATAACCGTATTTTTTTCTTTTGTTTCTTATTGAACCAACCTTCCCGGAAATCTCAAAATCTTTTTGTCCAACCCTTTCTTTGTGCGCCTTTAACTTGAATCAGATTTTAATAAGTTCTATAGGTAAACGTGGTGAAGATTAAAATTGGTTTTATTGGAGCTGTGACACATTCGCAAAAAATTTAAAACAAATTTGGTGGATCCAAAGATTTATCGTTAGTTTTACTTCATCGGTACCTTCGTTTGTTATTTGCATAAAATACGCACCGCATCGTGACGCATCTCTAGCTTTTTAATTTTGTACTTTTGTGATTTAGTTTTTATTTTTACGTTTGTGCTTTGTGAGTGAGTGATTGTTTTACGTGCAATTAATATTAGTTTAGTTGATAATTTTAGATTTAAGAACATGTTTACTTTGCATGAGTACGCGGACATGTTGATAATTTATGTGGCGGCAAATGTGACTGGCTGTCCGTTTACACCAAGAAAGTTACCCATATAGACATTTACCTTACAGAAGAACATTTATGGAATCATGATAATGGGTTGGGATTCCACGAAATGCAAATCGTGTTCGGCAAAGGGAAATGCCAGTTCAGGACGAGGAGCATATTCTACATCTTGTTAAAAATAACCCAAAGTTAAGTACAAGAGAGATAGCATGACTGACGGGAAGTGCGTACCTAGAGTTCCTTCAAAACGATTTACCCAAGTTACTCGAGGAAGTTCCACTAAACCAAGGCGAATGTGGTATTTACATGATTGGGCACCGCCTCACATAAGCCTTCTTGTAAGTCAATTTTTGAGTAATATGTTTCCAGGTAGATGGATTGCTCGTTACGGGCCTGTACGTTGGCCACTTATTAAACAAATTGTTTATAATGGTGTTGAAATCGAAGACGAAAATGATTTGAGGCAGAGGATAATAAACGCCTTTAATCAAATTCGAGAAAATCCTGTTGGAAGCTTACAGGCAAACTGGCTACGACGAAATGAAGTTTGCATTCGAAGTCAAGGAAGGCACTTTGAACATCTCCTTTAAAAGCAACATTGGTAAGTGAAAAATTTAGTCTAATTTGTAAAGGTGAGCCTATGTAATTTTTTTTCAAAAACCAGAGTTTTGACCCCCACTTTATTCGGATTTTTTTGTTTAGTATATTTCATATTATCACCCCATTAAGTTTGGTGCATCATGCCCTGTATATTAAATTCAAAATTCCTTAGTCTAAACTGCTTAACGCGCTCTCAGAGAGTGTCCACCAATATATTTGTTTGATGTGGTTTTTCTTTAATATTGTTCTATGCTAGGCGAAACGGTATTCGTACCCGGCGGCTGGTGGCACGTGGTCCTCAATCTAGACACGACAATAGCCGTCACCCAAAACTTCTGCAGTAAAACAAACTTCCCTATAGTCTGGCATAAAAGCGTAAGGGGCAGACCAAAACTTTCCCGTAGATGGCTTCAACAATTGCGAAAATATGAACCTGAATTAGCTGCCGTAGCCGATAGGATCAATATAGAACAACCGTCTGGAATGGCGTCGGATAGCTCTAGCAGTTCTAGCAGTTCGAGTTCAGAATCTGGTGAGTGGCTCTTTAATTAATATGGGCGAGTTTGTAAATCCAACACCGGTTCTTGAACTATAAAAACTCCCGGGACAATTTTAGACAAGCTGAGACATCCACAATCAAATAGGTATTCAAAAGTGTAAACGAAATAAACATCACAAAGGCTCTGTTGTCTTAACCGACAAAATGACAGAAGGAGCAACAGACAGCTTGCATCAGATACATTAACTTGGCAATTGCGAATGATATTTTAAACTGTTTCAAAAACCTGGGGGTTATTATCAATTACATGTTTAGGGAAAAATAAGACTTGGCTACATCAGTGCCAAGACATGTCAAAGAAGTTTACTTTAATGAGAGCTATAATCAATCCAAAAGTAAAAAAAAAAATATTGCTAAATATAGCAGTAGTAGTAGTATTAATAGAATGGGGTGACTCATTGCTTGGCAAGTAGGTCTCCATCCAAAAAAAGACACCTTTTACGTTACATTGGTCTGAGTTCTGAAAAAGGTACGGCAAGTAAATTTAACGGGGTTGTTTATCCCCACGTGAAATGAAATTTAATGTAATGTATTTTAGACTCCCGAAGGTATTACGTACGACATATATTTTTTTGAGTTTACTTGAATGGGTTTGTTCATTCCATTTTCTTACCACCTAGGGTTTAGGCGTATTTGAATAGATTTTCCCTGTTGCAGAATCAGACAAATCAAATTCCGAAGACGAAGACAGCGGACAGGAATCGATCACATCCAAAAAGAAACGAAGAAAATCTGACAATGACTCGGAAAGGAACAGGAAATCGATACGTAGGAGCATTAGTGACGTAAACGAGTCATGGGCGAACAAATACAACAATCTTAGGTCTTCCACCATGTCACAGATAGCTTGTGATACTAGCGATAAAATTTAGTAAATCATACAGTTATTATTAGAAAGTACAATACCCTGATTAGAGTTTTGAAGTAAAATAAGATCTGTGCATGTCCGAGGTCTAAACTATTGTTTAATACAGTTTATAAGGGAGTCTCGCTTTCCTAAAAATAATTCAGTATACCTAAGTAGGAATCAGGTTTGGACTGACATTTAGCTAAAATTTACTATATCTATTACTAAAGTTAATCAACATGAAACTAAAACAACATCTGTTTAGGGAAATTTTTTTGAAAAGTTTTCGGATCTCGGAAGTCGGAAGGGTATTTACCCTCTTCCATGTTTGACAACTGCAACCGGAAAATTATTTACCAAAAAGACTAAAAGCATATTTTTATTTTAAAAGAAACTTTTGCGGCAATAGGTTTGTGAACTTTTTTAGGGGATACATGCGTATATGAGTCTTTCCTAACGTAAAATATTAAGACGTTTTTACAGGTCTCTAATTATTTTAATGATTATATTTCACGAACCAACCAGTTAAATACACTTCCATACAGTAAATGTCAAGTTTGACAAAAGTATTCTAAAATAAATTGTTTTTTCACATGAAAGTTTATAAGTAGAGCCTTTAGACTTTGTGCTTTTAACAATAACTTACTAATCCTTACTACTTGACGACGACAAGTAATTAAAGTCCTAAAAGAAAGTGAATGAAATTGTTGTTGGGAGTGGAATTGAAGGCTAACCAGACAAAATTTTCAGATAATAGTTAATCTTTTAATTTTTTTTAACGTCGTTTTCCTTTGAGCATTTTTGGTAAGCATCTTTTTTCTCTCTAAAATATTGTGAATAATTTTTACACCTTTTTACAGTTTTCGTTTGATTTGCTTTTTTTGACATCTTTTCTCAGATTAGATTTGGTAAAACTTATTAGGAAAACCAACAAAACAATGTACCAATTAAGATAAATGGTGTAAAAGATATTATTGTTAATATTTTAATAGGTCACAGGGGTAGGGCACCAATAGAAACAATTTAATATAGTATCTACAAGGGGCTCACCAGTCAGGAGAAGTCAGGGTAGACAAAAAAAATTAGAGTAGTCAAAAAATCAGACGTTTTTACTTAAAAAACGCTTAAAGTCAGGATATAACACTTGCATTTTCAAATCCTGAAGTTAGCAAAGACAGAATACGACTAAAAATATGTCACTTGTGATTATCAACCTTAAAAATGCATTGCGGTTTTTTTTCAACCTTTTAACCGAACATCCGAAAAGAGTCAGGGTTTTTTTACAGTTTGGCCAGAAAAAGTCAGGGAAAGTCATGATTTCCGATTTTGAAATTTTATTTACAGTTACCTACTAAAATTAGTTAAATTTTGTCCATGTCCACCGTTTTGACCATTTCATTCTTCAAAAAAAAAAAAAAGATTTTTACACCAATGAAAAGTAATATCCTACAGCCACAAAACAAGTAAATAAACGATTTTTTTGATGACCACTGTACCAGTGAAACAAAGTTATGGTTGTTTTCCACAAACCAAAACTACGCTTTTTTGCACTCGACGCGCGTTTCGCTAACAACGTTAGCATCATCAGGAGACGATAAACAATTAACTAAATTAATCCACGCTCTATCTTATATACAATCCTTTAGTGGGCGGAGATAAGACTAATAATTTGTGATTTATCACGATTTTTAATCCTATCTCCCCTCAACCAAAGAATAAAGTGTACTAAACGGGATGGGTCCTCTATCTTTATTTAAACTATTTCTGGATTTAATGATTTCCATACTTTCATATGCATTCAAAAGTCTTTTGTTTGGTACACTTTTTAGAAGTTTTAGGTTATCTAATGTGAATCTATGATTGTTTTCAAAAGCATGCTCGGCCACACTTGACTTTTCTGTTTTTCCGTATTTTAAGTGCGCTAAGTGTTCTTTAAAACGTGTTTGAATAGAGCGTCTCATTTGGCCAACATATTTTTTGTCACAATCCAGGCAACTAATTTCGTAAATTCCACTTGTTTCTAGAACTGTAGTTTTATCTTTGGGATTTCCTAGTAAGCTTCTTGTTGTGTTACCGGATTGATATAGCAATTTAAGTCCGGTGTTATTAAATACTTTTTGTAATCCTTTCGTATAATTAGGATTATAAGAAATTGATACAAATTTTGAGTCGCAGGTATCTTTTTGTCTGAAAAAAGTGGAATTCCGAAAGGTCTTTTGAAAAGAATGTCTATCAGCTTATTTATTAAGCCTTCGTCGTAACCGTTTTCGCCAGCTATATTCCTAATACTATTCTTTTCTGCTTCAAATCTTTCTTTGTTTAAGGGGAAATTTACTAATCTATATGTTAAAAAGTGCAAACTTGCAAGCTTATGTTGTAAGCAATGAAAAGAGTCATTTGGAATATACCTGTTGGTGGCCGTTCCTTTTCTGTATAGGTCAAAGTCCAATTTATTTTTATTTCTTATAACTAAAATTATATATATTATATAATTATATATTATTATATTAAAAATCGTGATCAATCACAAATTATTAGTCTTATCTCCGCCCACTAAAGGATTATATATAAGATAGAGCGTAGATTAATTTAGTTCATTGTTTATCATCTCCTGATGATGCTAACGTTGTTAGCGAAACGCGCGTCGACTGCAAAAAAGTGTAGTTTTGGTTTGTGGAAAACAATCATAACTTTGTTTTATGTGACTTCTGATTTCAACGGTTTTTTTTTTTAAGTTGAGAAATCTGTGATGTTTTCATAATTGATTACGGTGTTTTAATACGAAACTGTTCTTACATTCGCAACCATGGAAAAGCACCCATCAGCGGTCCATTATCTTGGATATGATTGAGTTTTATAATGATTTTAAATAAACTTTTTGACTTATGTTGATGTCCCCTACTACCCATTAAACTGTTGGCAATCGTACCTTTTACACTCAGAAATAGCTAGTTAACATTTTCTTTCTAGTAACTTCTTAGTACTGTTTTTTAATTATTATTTATCGTTTTAACCAAGTATACAGTAAAATTTAGTCAATATACAACTAAACTAAAAAATAAAAACTAATATATTAGTATACACTGGATTATGATACGTTAAGTAAAATATGTCGAGCAAATACATAACAGTATTTTTTTAGTAAAACTTATAGAGTATTATGTATTAATTTTTAATGCCCTCCCAATAAATTTATACTTTGAATTGCAAATCTTTTTTGTCAAATTTCTACTTGAGGCCAGGAAATTATATTGGTTTAATTTTTTGTGGTGTTGGCATAATAAAATTGTTGACAAGGATAATAAACAAGTTTCTGTTTATTTTTCCCTAAATTTAACCCCAAGTTAAGGATATTACCTCCCAACTATGACGTATTTTTTAAAGAAAAGTCGTATTGGTTGTGGTGTCCGAGACCGTTAAGCGGTTGACACCAAAGAAATTTTCGAAATCAGTCACCAAATCTAAGGAAATTGTGAAGGACTTTAAATGGCAACATTGTAGAGTTTTAAAGCAATATTTAAAACTGACACTAATTCCAGTGGCGTACAGATTAATAATTATTCAAAAAATGCAAGCTTTATTTACAAATTATATTTGAGAAAATATATTTTATATATAGCCAAATTATACTAGGTTTTTTTTACTTAAGAAATCCTAAATCTGTCACATAAACTATTCTTAACCACAACAGATGTTAAACTTAATGGAAATAGTGTTCCATTATTTACCAAGGGAATAAAGTGGCAAAAAATGTGTAGCCTGAGCGAAGCGAGTGTTTTAATTCGCTAAGGAATAAAAAGACACTTTAGTGGTGTATATACTATTTTTTGCAGTTTTTATAGAAACTTTTACCACTGAATCTAATTTTGCCTTATGCGTTTAATTTTGGGCGCATATTCTGAGAGGCCTAAATGTGTTTTTAATCAACCCTTTATTTTTTTGGCCACATTCTTAAAAATGAATTATTAAAAACTTAAATATTTAGTTTAGAAATACGCTACATAAAGTCTATACAAATTTTTGGACAAATTTTTATCTATCTATTTCTTAATTTCCAGATTTTTATAAAGTTTTTTTTTTAATAAAATAAAGAAAAATGTACAGCCCATTTTCTTTTTAAAAGGGTTTGAGTGGGGTTAGATTTCACCCTTTAAAAGGGGTAAAAAAATGTATTCGACGAAAAGCCCATAAAAAAGCATTTGACATTTAGAATGTTAATAAATAAATAATAAATAAGCATTTTTCCTGAGGTAACATCATATGTTCACTTCTCTCCACATAAAACTGGTAGCTGCAAATACGATTTTTTATATTTTCCTATGTGCAACACTGACTTTTTAACGTTGTCATTTTAGGTTATATTTTTGGCATATATAAACTTTTTATAAGGAGACGGCTTGTTTATTTTTTACTAAATAAAAATATAAGGCCACTAAAAATAAAAACCACATTTCAAAAAAACAAAAATGTTTTATTAGCTAAACAAAAGCTACACAGTAATTGGTCTATTCGACTACCTGATTATGAAAGAAGCAAGTCTACGATAGTAATCATAATAAATCGATTTCAAGAAGAAGGAACTGTCCCTCGAAAGGAAGACACCGGTTTGACTTTATGAAAAAAATAAAATTAAAAAAGACAATAACAAAATTAAACACATATAAAAAAATACTTATTTTTGATAGCGCGTCATTGCACCGTGGGCTGCAATGATGTTTTGAAGTCTTCTGGGCATTGAATTAGCTAAATTTTCAAATAAGTTTGGATTTTCAGCAATAAATTTCCTATATGCCCTTACGATGAGTTCCATTAGATGTTCTGAATTCCTGGCAGTGATATTAAAAGTTGGTAATTTCTTTGCGATAAGTCCACAAACGTTCTTTATTGCATTCGCATAAGGGGTTTTTGTGAGCTAAGGCAAAACTTCGATATTATTATCCTGGAACCATCGCTGCGCAATTCTGGCCGTATGAACTGGACAGTTATCTTGTTGGAATACAAAATAATCTGCATAAGGGACTCTTACCTCTGTGGAAGCATTAGGTTTTCCAGAATATTAACGTAAACTTCAGCTGTAAATCGCCCATTAATTCCAAATAGAGCGTCATGTCCTCTAGCCGATATCCAGCTCCAAGCATTTACGCCCCGTCTTCGTTTCCAGCAATATATCGTTCTTCGTATCGGGTTCTTGGCGGTCGATAAACCACCTGCTGCCAAAATTCTTCGTCCCTCAGAGAATAATTTAACGCAAAAATTAATCGAGACTGCTTCTTTTCCTCACCTTAGCCTCGAACTGAACTTTTAAAAATTAAACAGGCTGCTAACTGAAGAGAAGTGTACATCTTAATTTTTTTCCAAAGGAAAAATTAGGTGCACGAATGGTATTTAGTAAGATTATATCACGACTTCAAAGCACAAAATTAAAATAGTTATTTACGTAATTAAAATAAATGTAAAAAAATCTGGTGAGTTTTTTGCCATTGTTATTTTAGCATTTGTGCTCGAGTTTGTGCTAACGCTACGACAGCCTGTGTAAAAAAGATAAGGACTGTATTAACGGCCTAATTCTAAAACCATACAAATGATAGACTTTACCCAAGTAAAATTTTAAATTCTCAAAGTTTTAATAAAAAGGTTTCCAATTTTTATAGAGGCATTCAGAATTTCTTTGTAATTTATAACTTGGCCACTTACAGAAATATTATGGTGATTTATAGATCCAAAAAATAAATAATAATTTATGCCTGACATCTTATAGAATATGGTAACAAATGTTTTATATTTAGTACCGTACAGAATCAAAGGTAAACATTTATTATTTTTAAAGGGGAAATACTTAGTTTGTTTTTAAGCCTGCTTGAAATGGTGCAATAAATCATGACTTGCATGCAAGTCATTTTTCTTATCTCGCTTGTGTGTATGACCAAGCCTAGGATTCTAGTGGGAAGAAAATACTTTCATACAATTTTTACAATTTATTGCACTAAAAAAGCTTTTTTTTAAAGGTTTCACGGCAAAAAAAGTTGTAAGGGAATTAGTGTAATATATGCCGTAATACCATGGTAATTTATATATGGTTTAATGTTGTTTCCCTCCTCGTCTGGGCGTTATAATTTATATAATAGAACAAGTTTTATATTTAGCCTCTTACAGATATTTGTCTAAGTTGATAACCTATAGAAATATAATGGAATATTATAGAACAAAAACAAAATTTATAAATGGAGCCAACATACCTCTTAGCTGGCTTATAATTTATATACGACATAATATAGAAATATAATGGTATATTATGGTTCAAACCCCGCTAGGCGCAGTCCTTTATCGAAGCTGTATCTTGGCTAAGTTATAGACCGATCGGATTAACTCATTTAGCGAGAAAAAAATTAAAAATTTTTAACAGCAATTTGATAAGTGGAAATGGTAAAGGGCCTTCTAATAAACGTTTTTAAAAAAAAATGCGTGAGTGGGGCTCTTGCGGGGTGGATTTGGTGGGGGGAAAGGGGGAGAAAAATGGTATTATTGCAATTTCCGTCAAAACTGAACGTCGTAGAAGAAAAACTTCAATACAAAAGTTGTAGACGGTACAAAGGTCTACAAATTTTGTAAATGTCACTTTTTAACATAACCTCAAAATTTTAGAGAAAAATGTAAAAAATCGTAATATTTTAATTTTTTCGTTTTTTATTTTTCATTTCCCCAAAAAATAATTGCATTTCCACGAACTGTGAAAATATACCTGTCTGTGTCCTTAATGCCTACAATTTTTTTTTAGATACAAAGGTTAGAAAATTCTTGAGATATTAATTTTTTTCGGTCGAAATCACTTTTTTTTCAATCAAAAATTCTACTCAGGAAAATTCTCATAGTATTTTTTGACGTTGCTCAGTTTTTTTGCTTTGACATATACTTTTTGGCGGGATAATAAAAAATTATAGTAACAATTAAAAAACATGCTCAGAAATGCAAAAAAACAAATAATGGCTTTTACAACAAGGAATTTTTCATTTCATTGTTGATAATTTCTTTCAATTAAAAAAAAATCAACAACCGATTACACCATCTATTTCTACCGAAAAAATACAAAGTAGACGGTATTTAATTTACTACGTTTATACGCGCCTAAAAACGGTTTTATATAAGAACGGTTTTAAATAAAGTCGCTTTCTCCTTCATTAAAATCGTTTTCTAACAGCTGATCGATGTACTGTCAATCCTCTTACCTTACAGTTTACCAAAAATTAAAACATATATATTGTTATATTAAAAAAATCTTATATTGCAGTAGTTTTAACCGCAACTTAATAATTTTTTTTCCGGTGTAAAATAAAATTGATTTAGTATTTAAAATTGTTCTAATGATATGCCTCGGACAAACATTTTCAAACCGTCATTTGTTTAAAACTTTATTTTTGTGCAGTATTGCTACAAACATCTTATTTCGATTAATAAAGTGTCATACATAAACAAAAAGTTGTTTGTCGTAGAATCGATTGGTGCACTTATTTTTTATTTTATTTTAACAATTGACAAAGTTATAATTGTTAAAAATTCTACTCAGGAAAATTCTCGTAGTATTTTTTCCCGTTGCTCATTTTGTTTGTTTTGACATATACTTTTTGGCAGGATAATAAAAAATTATCAAAATTGCAAAAAAACAAATAATGGATTTTGCAACAATGAATTTTTCAGCAATTGTTGATAATTTCCTTCAATTAAAAAAAGTCAACAATCGATTACAACATCTATTTATACGGAAAAAATACAAAGGAGACGGTATTTAATTTACTACGTTTATACGCGCCTAAATCCGGTTTTATATAAGAACAGTTTTAAATAAAGTCGCTTTCTCCTTCATTAAAATCGTTTTCTAACAGCTCATCGATGTACTGTTAATCCTCTTACCTTACAGTTTTTTTCTCTTATATTACATTTTTTTTTTAAACGCAAATAAAACAACTAAGGTAACAATTTTTTCCGGTTTAAAATAAAATTGATTTAGTATTTAAAATTGTTCTAATGGTATGTTTAGGACAAGCATTTTTAAACCGTCCTTTGTTTAAAAGCGCTTTAAGAGTACTGTATAAACAAAGTAATTGTTTGATCTAAAATTTTATTTTTGTGCAGTATTGCTATTAATATCTTATTTCGATTAGTAAAGTGTCATACATAAAAAAACGAGTTAAGAGTATATAGTATAAACAAAGTAATTGTTTGACCTAAAACTTTATTTTTGTGCAGTATTGCTATTAATATCTTATTTCGATTAGTAAAGTGTCATACATAAAAAAATTGTTTGTCATAGACTCTATTAGTGCAACCTTATACACTGAAAAAAATATCGTACATAGTATTTATAACAGGCGCTTATTAATTTTTTATTACTATTTGTTCATCAATAACACGTAAATGTTACAAAAATCGGAGAAAAGTAATAAAAATTGTCATATACAGTAATGAAATTAATAAACGGAAGTTACGAAATCAATGAAAAATGTTTCTTGGCATTTTATAGAGAGTTGTTATTAATAATATGTACAGGTTATGGAGATAATATAAGAGCATATGCAAGAAATAAAACATGTAAACGATTTTAATCAATGCCCTAAATAAATTTAATAAATGGCGATGTCAATGGACTGTCGTTTAAAAATACATAAACAAGGTTATGAAATTTATGTACGTAACAGTCTTTTACTAAATTCATTCTTAGGTGTAACTTAAAGCTACGAAAACATGTCTCTTAATCCTTGATTTCATAACAGCCTTCATAAAAATGATTCCTAAAGACTCTTGATACTGTAACAACTTTTTTTTGAAACTGTCCTGCAGCAATAAAATCAATAACTCATTTTGGCGATAAAATTTATGTAATATTGATTATGATATTAATAAAACTTTACATCGGAGCAAAAATCATAATTTTTTTTAGAAAACGGTGCCTTTTTTGGTTCAGTGTAGTTAAATTTGAATCTAAATTGTAATTTTTACAATGGATATTTATATTACTGGCTCACGAAAAATCGTAAGGCAATCTATTAGAACTTATTAAGCTGGAATTTTTAATTAAAAAATTACATAAGAAGCGTATTATTGCGATAGAAATAGAAAAAATACGCCTCTCATATCATCCTGATTTAAACAGAGTTTACAAAAAAAGGTAATAAAAAAGTTTTTTTTTAAGGAAAGTAGTCTAGATAAAAAATACATATTTACTAAAACGATCAAAAAAATTTTTTGCACTTTTTCCGTACAACTGAATGGTGTAATCGATTCTTGTTTTTTTTTTTAAATTGAAATAAATTATAAACAATTACTGAAAAATGAAATGTTCGTAATGCATGTTTTTTAATTGTAACTATAATTTTTTATTATCTCACCAAAAAGTATATGTCAAAACAAAACAAAATGAGTAATGTCAAAATATTCTACTCAGGAAAATTCTCGTTAAAATTAAAAAATAAATAAATATT
Organism: Oxystoma pomonae; assembly: GCA_963921995.1. Taxonomy (NCBI): domain Eukaryota; kingdom Metazoa; phylum Arthropoda; class Insecta; order Coleoptera; family Brentidae; genus Oxystoma; species Oxystoma pomonae. The sequence goes on along the minus strand of OY998166.1, from coordinate 68,028,137 downwards.
GGAAACGACAATTGATTTTGCAATTCCGGCTTAATAAACTCTCTAATAGATTACCTTATTCATAATAGATACGGATTTTAGATTCAAATTTATTTAGAAGGTAAAAAAAATAATTTTAAATAATATATTAAAAAAATATATTTTCATTGTTAAAGTATCTTGGGAATTTGGAACCTTTGGTTATAATTGTTTTCCACAAACCAAAACTACCCTTTTTTGCACTCGACGCGCGTTTCGCTAACAATGTTAGCATCATCAGGAGACGATAAACAAATGAAAAAAAACCATTATCGCAGCATTTGGGGGCGGTGCTGCTGCGAACGTTACCTCTTTTTAAAAGTCATGTTACAGTGACCTTATACTTTTACAGGTTTCTACTTTATAACTTGCTGAACGGTACAGGATTCTGTATTTACGGTGTCTTGCACTTTTCAATTTTGATGTTTTTGTTTCTCGGTTTATTCGACAGGTGGCGCACACAGTTACCACGTCCCCAAGGATTACAAACTTTTTGTTTTAAATTCTAGAGGTGTGCATAGTCACTGTGTAGCTTCAACTGCCAGGTATAATCCTATGAGTCCCTGATGATTCCTAATAAGGATGAAACAGGTCTGTAGGTGGCTGGATTCTCCATTAGACATTGGAGGCCTGGTCGTAATGAAGTGAGAAACAAAAACGCTTTGTCCGATATGCCACGAGTTTTACTTTCATTTTTATTTGCGGACACGAGATTCATTTTGTTAATTTTTTTATGTATGACACTTTACTAATCGAAATAAGATATTAATAGTAATACTGCACAAAAATAAAGTTTTAGGTCAAACAATTACTTTGTTTATACGGTACTCTTAAAGCGCTTTTAAACAAAGGACGGTTTAAAAATGCTTGTCCTAAACATACCATTAAAACAATTTTAAATACTAAATTAATTTGATTTTAAACCGGAAAAAAATTGTTAACTTAGTTGTTTGATTTGCGTTTAAAAAAAATGTAATATAAGGATTTTTTAATATAACATTATATATGTTTTAATTTGTGAGAAACTGTAAGGTAAGAGGATTGACAGTACATCGATCAGCTGTTAGAAAACAATTTCAATGAAGAAGAAAGCGACTTTATTTAAAACCGTTCTTATATAAAAGCGGTTTTAGGCGCGTATAAACGTAGTAAATTAAATTCCGTCTCCTTTGTATTTTTTCCCTATAAATAGATGTTGTAATCGGTTGTTGATTTTTTTTTAATTGAAGGAAATTATCAACAATTGCTGAAAAATTCATTGTTGCAAAATCCATTATGTTTTTTTGCAATTCTGAGCATGTTTTTTAACTGTAACCATAATTTTTTATTATCCTGCCAAAAAGTATATGTCCAAACAAAAAAAATTAGCAAAGTAAAAACATACTACGAGAATTTTCCTGAGTAGAATTTTTGATTGAAAAAAAAGTGAGTTGGACAGAAAAAAATTCATATCTTAAAAAATGTTAAACTATTTTATCTAAAAAAAATTGTAGGCATTAAAGACACAGAAGGGTATATTTTGGCAAAGTTTCCTGAAAATACAATTATTTTTGCGGAAATGAAAAATAAGAAACGAAAAAATAAAAATATTACGATTTTTCGAATTTTTCTCGAATATTTTGAGGTTATGTGAAAAAGTGACATTTACAAAAGTTGTAGAACTTTGAACCGCCTACAATTTTTTTATTGATGTTTTTACTCTATGACGTTCAGTTTTGACGGAAACTACAATAATACCATTTTTCTCCACCTTCCCCCCCAACCAAATCCACCCCGCAAAAGCCCCACTCACGCATTTTTTTTAAAACGTTTATTAAAAGCCCCTTTATCATTTCCAGTCATCAGACTGCTGTTAAAAATTTTTTTGTCTTCTATTTTAATTTGGTTGGACTATTAGGTCCAATGGCACCAACGAGTTAAGTGGGGCGTTTAGAATATGACTTGCTACAAAATCGCCAAAATTTTACAAGTCACATGTTTAAATGTTCAGTGACATTAATAGCTTAAAAATTCCAGGGATGACTGTAAAATGTAATCTTATCCCACTCCTTCATTCACGCCGATAACCATAGGACGGATGGGATCGGATATCCCGTAAAAGCGGATAAGGTTACACACTCTCCGGTTGGTAGACTACCTTGTAGACTAAAGGAGGAAGACACTGTCGGAGCGGTCGATCTCTCCAGTGGCGGTCCCAGGGGGGGGGGCTCCAGAAAAAAGTAGACAACAAAGATGCTGGTGGTAAAACCCTGAAGTCTTTGGAGAAAAAACAAGAAATTGCAGAACGTTCCTTTAAAGACATTCTAGAATGCCTCCGCAGTATTTTGTGACAGTTTGAAACAGACGAAAACTACGATATTAGAAATACAGTACAGTATTATAGAGTTTCAATGTATAAACAAGTTTCCAATAAAGAGTATTTTTGACCTGAACAAATTCATACCAAGTTTTATACAACCTGAAGCCAAAATCAGGACAAAATTAACTAATGTCGTTTTCAAATACTATAAACTGTTTCATTAATACAAAACACAAAGTCTTGAACTTTTATTGGGATAATTCAGTATTTGGAAACAATATTGGTCACAAGTAGGCGAAATTTTAATTCAAAACATATATGATAACGTTATATTGAAATTGACATTCAGCGAGTCATTGACCGGTTTACCCAAAAAAACTGGAAACGAACTTTTTTTTAAAATAGGCATCTTATATTTGAGAAATGCAATATAATAGGTAATGTTTCAATTTAAGAAGCTTTTTAGATCTACAAAAAAAGTATTTAGCTATTAGGTTTTGTTTGTGGTTTCTTTGTTATCTATGTTTTTTATCACTGAAAAAATTATACGTACGTACGTACGAAAATATTTAGAAAATCAAAAGTGGGGCATAAATTGCGGCGCTATAACACCTTTAATATTTACGCTATTAGTTTAATTTTGTGTTAGCAATGGCATTTGTAGTGTCACTTTCTTAAAAATTTTTGCCTGATGCGTTTGATATATTTACAATTTTATTTTAATTTTAAATCAAAAAATGCACTTTTCAGTGCAATTTTCTTAAAAATTTTCGACTGCAGCGCTAGGATACTTTGATATTTACGATTTTAGTTTGACTCAAAAATTGCATTTTTAAACTTAAAATTACTTAAAATCTCAGTACCCCACCTCCCCCTTAGATTTGAGGCCAAATCCGCGCTTGTAGTTACTAAGTTTTGTTTGTATATATTGATATGTTCCTCATAAAAGCTATGCTTTTATTGTAGTTTTCTTTTGTATCGAAACCGCCCCCCCCCCTTTCAAATGGCTGGAACCGCCACTGTGTCTCGAGGTTTAGACAAAATTAAAGCCTTCAAGACACAGAAATCCTTTCTTGAGCGTTTTTCAAGGGATATTACAAAACGAAAAGTCTCAGCACTTAAAAATATATGTTTAAAAAAAAATCAAACCTTTTATTTTCGGCACCTTGCAGAATCAACGCATTTTTCTCAGCTTCCAAATCTGGTCTTTCTTTAGCCACTACGATACCTAACAACTGATCTTCCAATCCAACCTTTGTTATCATGAAATTCACCAGAGTTACTTTTACAGCAACTTCCGGTAAATAGTGAGGGTTTCTTAGTTTGGTTGTTATGTATAACCTGAAATAATTATGATTGCGGCGCTATAACACCTTTGATATTTACCGTCTGCGAGGGTCTTTCTTCTTGAAACTCGATGGAAGTACTCACTGGCAGATTCCCACCAATCCAAAGCCAAATAAGCACGATGCCCGACTTGAAAAAGTAAGTTGAACAATACAAAGAATGTGCCACTGTTAAAATGAATTGAAGTCAAAAAGTGATAATTTATGCATAGCTTAATCTTAATTAAGGTATCATATCTTTTATTCCATTAAAATACCCATGATTAAAAAAAAAGTAATTTAGGTGATCAAATCTTGTGTAAAAAGATTTACTTTTTTTACCGATACTTCTGCCTTTATCAGTATTTATTTTCATTCAAGGCAACTTGTACAAGAGAAAATTAAAGAAATTAAAGCCAAATAAGCACGATGCCCGACTTGAAAAGTAAGTTGAACAATACAAAGAATGTGCCACTGTTAAAATGAATTGAAGTCAAAAAGTGATAATTTATGCATTGCTTAATCTTGTTTAAGGTAGTTAAAAAACAATAAAAGCTTTAAATTAATACATTAGTTAAAATTAAAAATACCACAACAAATTACAAGAAAATTTACAAGAATGACAAAACATAGCACTGATCTGTTGTAAACATATTTATCACATTTTTTCACCTTTTTGTCACTTAAAATTTTCAAATTTTGTTACCAAGGAACTCTGAGATACTATAGGGTTCAATTTCTAATAATAGGTTTAATAGCTTTTTTTGAAGACTTAGGTAGGCAGTTTTTCAGTCAAAGTTAATCTGTTTTTATTTTTAAATAAAAACATAAGATATTCATAAATGTATGTTCCTCACGCTGTCAATATTTGTAAACTTTTAAATTTGCCCCTACAACTTTCAAGAAATTTTAATCCTAACATTAGCGTAAGAGCTCTTTTTTGTGTAATGAATATATTTTCACACCTACTTGATCCTCCCCAAAAAATAATACCACCTCTATTTTCAATATTTCCAGGTTTGTGTAATTTCTTAGAACTTTTAAGGTATAACTTATACTACTTAGTTTATTGTTATGTGCTTATCCCATATTAAGTTTTGGTTTATATGTACTCCCAGAAATTTAATTGTTGTCAGAGGCACAATTGTGGATTGGACAATGATAGAGTCAGGTATTTCTGTTTTTTGTTGTGTCCTAAAACCAGGGTGGCCACTTGTCATTACATTTTATGAATTTATAAAATTTCAATATTGTCATAAAATATGCCCAAAATGTCATGAAATTTTCAAATTTTCATAAAATTTTCACATAAAACTGAAAAAGTTTAGTGTAAACACACTTGATATTCCACCTATAGATTTTCATGGTATAGTTAGGCAACTTCTTATACAAACCGCACATCAAATTTTCAATCACATCTGGAAATTTAGTGCAGGAATATATAAGCAACTCATGATACAAAGGACACACCAAGACTTTTCAATATTAACCAATAGAAATGTTCGAGTTTGATGGGCTTTTTTACTGCACCCATCAATTGTGTGTATACTTTTGTTGTGAGAAAATAAGCATAATAATGAGTTGTGTAAACCTCCCGTTAGTGTTACGACAGTGCATAAAATGTCTGCTCGAAAAACCAAATTTAATGCGGCTTGGAAGCTTCAGTATTCTACTTGAGGAAACAAAAATTTATCTGCTTACTGCAAACTTTGTAAGAAAATATTCAAAATTGAGGGATTTGGAATTCGTCAAGTTAAATCTTCAGAAAAATACATGAAACTGGAAAAACCCTCTGCAGGTAGGGTGATCCATTATATTTTGACCATGTTTGGACGCTCTCGATAACTGAAGGTAGGTTTACCCACCACGCATTTTAATCTATATATCTAATCGATTTTTCACTACACGTCTACTAAATGTCACTTTTTGACATAACTTACCTTTTTTTAAACGAAACCATATGCTTCAAGCAGATTATTTTAATAAATCATAATATCTTTTGCCAACCAATTGCGAGATATATTTGCAAATAAAGTGTTATGAATTTTTTTTTTTCACAGTGACAGTTAAAAAAAAAGAGAAGTGACAAAATACCAAAATATCAAGCTTTTGTCGCAGATTGCTTAATACAATTGGAAGGTTTGGTTATTGTGGTCATAAGCGAGGTTGTTTTTTTTTATTATTTTTTTTCAATTTTATTTTTGCTTAGGCCATTAAAAAATATATTGTTGGCATATAGTTATTCCACTTAAAAAAAAGGTAAGTTGGATCAATAAATGACATTTATGATGATGACATGAAATTGCCCATCGAAAAAAAATTTGCTTGCATGCACCGCGTGCATACTGTGCAAAAAAGTGGCACTTTTTTCATGCTCATAGGAAAATATTACAAACATTTTTTTGAAAATTGTCATAAAATCATAAAAAAAAATCAGTTTTTTTCCCAGTGGCCACCTTGTAAAACACAAATTCAAAATTCAAAATATTTATTCCTTACTTCGGCCTACAAATAATAGAATGTAATATGTAAAAAAAAATTAATAACTATTGCGATTGGTACCTACATTCATATAAACATAAAATGGTTGGTCCTAATGAACGCTAGAACATGTCGAAAAAACAAAAAGTTCAAAAAAAATAATAATAAATAAATACATAAAGACGAGAAATAAATAACATACAGGCTTAATGTATTTACACGTAACCTAACAAACTAACATTTATTTATGGTTTTACCAAAAAAGACATAATTTCATATAAACTATAAAATGCTTCTGTACAGAGTATTTTTTTAGAGCTTCTTTAAACCTGTTTAAGGATAATTGTTGAAAGTCAGCGTAGGTTGGGCTTTTTTTGAAAAATTCATGCTTATGTAAAGGTAAGCAGAATTTGTTTCCGTGTCTAGTGCGATAGTGATGAGAAAAGTTATTTTTAGCATAAGAATCTTTAGTTTTATGCATATTTATTAGTAGTTTATAAGCATACAAGGACATAACAGTAAGGATATCTTTTTTTTGAAAATTTCACGACATGAGTCTAAAGGCCTCAAGTCAAAGATTATTCGTAAAGCTGGATTTTATCTCTATTAAGTGTAAGTTTATTTTTTACAAACCATGTCTGAGCTCTATCCATTGTGTTTGTTAATGTTCTTTCCACCAAGCTATCAAATACGTGAGAAATGACAAGCACATTTGCATCATCAGCAAAGTTTCCAAGATTAACATTCTCACCTGTCACTCCGTCAACTAGATCGTTAATGTAAACAAGGAATAACGTGGGACCCAAGACGCTTCCTTGTGCAATCCCTCTTGGAAGGTGTCCTTCACTTAATGGTGGGATTTGTTGTCCTTTTCCACAACAACGGTCTGCCTCCTTTGTGACAGATAAGACTATCCACTCAAGTACAGTACCTCTGACCCCATATATATCTAGTGTTGTAAGAAGTATATTGTGATCTAAGCTGTCAAATTTGACAAATCTATAAATAAACCCATTGATAGGCATTTATTTTCTAAGCCCTTTACAATTTTCTGCTATCATATTTCTATAATTGCCAAGCAGTACAGAAATCTTAATAAAACTCAGCGTAATCAAGCGAACAATTTGAGCTTTGCGATTAGTGGAAATCTGGGAGAGACTGGTCCTTTCTATTGAGTTTTGTAATAAATCAAGAATAAAGGCCCAGGACGGCGTCATTTTAGATCATACCTCAACAGTCGAGGTACAGCTTTCAATTTATTTTCCGGTTTTAGGAATCCTTTACTAATATAGATGTTTTACAACAAGTTACGTAGTGGTCTTGTAAATTAACAGCATGTACGCGCATTTATCAAACCTTGATAGATGTGCAAAACGTTTTGTGCAAGTGCTTTTTTGAATGCGAAACTACATAATACATAAAATGTGAAAGGAGTAAGTTTTTTTTTAATTAAACTTTTATTTACTTGAAATCAGGACTGTATTCAACTACCGAATCTCCAAGTTTTAGACATAAAGCACCTCCTTGTTTGAAAACCTGCTGAGCTAACACTGGCTCTAAAATTGGGTCAAGTTCTTCTCCTATATTTTCTAAAAGTACCTACAAATATGTTGAATTATGTAGGTAATCGTCCATATCACAGTAGATCCAGTATAAGCATTAAAAAGAATTTATATATTTGTAAAAAATAGAGTGACTTATCGAATGGCGTCGCAGACAGGGGGTCGATTTTATGCACAATTGCTCGTGGACCATCTTTTGTTAAGTTGGCTTACTTCAAGTGAATGGCTTTTTACTATATTTTTTACCTACCTTTATCGGTTAGTTATCCAAATTTGTCCCTAACAATCCTTTTTTCCACTTATTTTTTTATGATTTTGACTTTTTTTGACAAGACAGTATTCAATTTGCCAGAACGCGGTCAATCTCTTCCCGCATTTTTTTAAAGTTTTTTTATAATATATTCTATTTTATTTTTTTGAGCTGAGAGTTTTATTTATTAATTCCTTTCAACAATAATATTAAAAGTCAGCACCTCTCTTATCACGACCAAAAAAAACAGTATACGCGCTGAATAGATTTTATGATTTTAATTAACTTTGGTGATGTAGGTGCTAGAAATCGTCACGTTTCTATTGACCCCCCCCCTCCTAAAAACGGAAAAAAGAGTTAAAATTTTGACAATTTTTCTTTGCCGTAACAAATAAAAGACCGAAAAGAATTGTGATGCCACGCTACCACCGATCTCCGCACCATAATGATAAAATGAAAACCATAATTTAACGATACCAAAATTGGAAAAAAATTATAACTTGAACCCCCCTTCCACTTTCACAAATAAAATTCTTCCTAAATATTCCAAATTTTAGTTCTATAATTTTGGTATTCGTCCGTCCGTCGGTGGTAGCACATTTTTTTTTGACTTCTCACGGCAAAAAAATTGTTAATGAGGGGGGGGGGTTGCTTATATTTTGTGACGTGATTTATGAAAAGAGGAGGGTGGGGCAAAATGGCCGAAATGGTTTTGGTAATTTAGAGATGACACCTTTTAGTTTATTACACCTCTAGGTGGTCCATGCAGTACCCAATGTTTATGTTAATCTACAATTACTTTGTTTATATAGGCCTCTTAAAGCGCTTTTATATAAGGACGGTTTGAAAATGTTGTTGTTGCTTAAAGATGTTGTCGTATAAACAACACTAAAACTGTTTTAAGCACTAAATCGATTTTATTTTAAAGCGATTTAAGAGAACGGTTTATCGATTTAAACCCCATTTTAGGGTCGTTATAAACACTTTAAATACGCTCGGAGAACGCGATTTTATTTAAAACCTTCATTATAAAAACGCTTTTAGGTGCGTATAAACGTAGGAAGTAAGAGAGGTGTGAAATGCGATTGCTAAAAGCAACGCTGACGGGTGCAGTCGACTTCCAATATTAATAATAAGTTTTTATAAAAAGCTTAGACAATTAAAGCGTTAAAATACAAGTGAGAAAATAGGTACTAAAAAACTGACACTGGCCTTGCCGCCGAGATTGATCGTGTTGTGTCAATGTGATGACTATATTGGCGAGTAACGTTGAAAATGGTGAAAATCTTTAAAAATTGTTGTAAAAGAGTTATTACAATTTTGGATACCTAAGCGATAAAGGTAAATGGAAATATTTTGAAAAATAGTAAAAACATTATTTTGGCTACAGGCCAACTTAACCTTGTAGATTGTAGGTTGCAAAACTCTGAAAGGTATAACCAGTCAATTTGGACAAGTACAAATAGAACACAAGTTGTATTGACATTTCTGGAAAAAATATCTGCGACTCGCCAACACTCGAGAAAAACTGAATGGTTTATAGATAAATATCTACCCTCCAAATAAAGTGGGGAAACTTTATGTCGTATCTTTTTAAATTTCTGAGATAGGAATAACGTATAGGAAATGAGTCTATTTATGAACAAATTGGATATCTTGTTTTATAAAAAGTTATAATTGTGAATTTCAACCTATTTTTGGAAATATACGTTTAGCTTTATGAAAAGTTTACGTTGCAAACGTTTAAATTATAGGACTTACCGGTTGCCCAAACTGAATCGCATTCTCCAGAATTCTAACATAATCAGCCTGGTTAAATCGAATTATAGCCAAATTGTTTAATCTTTCCATATTTTTTATCCATTTATTTGCTTGTCCTTGCGGATCGATCATGAGGGCGTATCTTCTTGCGTTCCTAAAAGATTGCTTTTTTGCAGTTAATGGATCAAGAAGAAAGTTAAAAAAACAATATAATATGTTGACACGAGCAACTTAGGAGTTTTTGCTTGCCGATGCGCGCGGGTTCGATCCTCGCCAGTACAGTACTTTTTCATCACTTGGATAATTTAATAAGTCAAAAATTCCAGGGAATGAACGTAAAATGTAATCTTATCCTAAACCTCCATTCACGACGTGACGTTAACCAGGCCAGATGGGATCGGATATCTCGTGGAAGCGGATAAGGTTACACACTCCGCAGTCAGTAGACGACTCCCTTGGAGGAGACTGAAGGACATCTCGGGGTTAAATAAGTTAGTCGAGGTTCGGAATCCAAGTTAAGCCGCAGGTCTCGCCCAGTGACCACCGATTGAGAAAAAAAAGAATGAAATGCGTTGGAAGCGGAAAAACTGAATTTGATCTAACGGCTTTTTTATGTAAGACATTGATAGATAGAAGATACAAGCTGAGAATCTTTCATTGGTTGCTTCCGAATGATTAACGAATCTGGAAGTAATTTTGAAAAACCGATGTGTTTTTACTCAAATGCCTTATAATATATTGATTTTTCTCGGAAATTTTACCCAATATTTTTTTAGCCTTTCCTTTAGTTTTACAAAATTCTAAGTAGGTATTCTATTTTTATTAACTTTTTTAAAATCCTCTATTATTTATTATTATTTAAGGTATTTTCAAAATATTCAGACATATATAAAAACACCATTTTTAATAAGCTAATTTGCTTTCTAGGGCTACTTAAAAGATAGTTGACGCTGTCCAAATTGCAGAAATCTATGGTTTAAAAAGTAATAAGCAATAAACTGTACTTACGAAATAATAATTGCATTTTCAATACTGAAATTATCCGTCGGCAAACCATAGATGTTCCACTGTCTGATCACAACTGGTTCCCCCAGCACATTGGTCAACTGGAAATCTTTGGTGCACACAATGTCGTACCCGATAACGGTACCCACCCATCTCTCAATTTGCTTAGATCTAAATTGCATTGTGAACGCTCCTAGATAGGCTACTACACCCGCAGATATTAAAATATCACCTAAAAAAAAATAAACAACTTATCTTCCTGAGGTAGAAATTTTGTTGTGCAATATAATAATATTAGCCTTACTCTTGTTTGCAACAAGAGGTACAAATGCCCATCCCAGACAGGGAACTACGGCAGAGTGAAAACTTTTACGAACAGTTCGAGGAGAACGCTGTGATCTGCTACACGTTCTAAACTGTCGGAGAGGCAGACAACAGTATCAGGGTTTAAGCAGAATACCAGAAAGTTCAAAAGAGCTATCCGCTCAGACAGAAAGCCACGATCTTGCTGGCAGAGGTGTATGTCATAATAATGCCAGCAAACCCAGATGAGGTAAAAAATGGAACATATGTGCTGACACCTAAGCCGGCCCTAAAGCTTTTAATGGCATCCAAGATCATCAACACACTATTGGAGGATGTGGCGAGAAACTAGTATCCCTAGAAGAGGGCAATAAGTGACAGTTAGGCTTAAGGATGTTGTCGTATAAGCACCACTAAAACCGTTTTAAGCACTAAATTAACTTTATTTTAAAGCGATTTAAGAAAATTGTTTATCCATTTAAAACCCATTTTAGGATCGTTATAAACACTTTAAAAACGCTTAAGCACATTTCTTTCAACCTAAAGAAATACTTAATTCTCTTGTTAACTAATTGTTTTATTTATTTTTTCTTTAAACTGACATATTTAATGACATTTAATGAAGGACGTATAAACACTCGGAGAAAGCGATTTTATTTAAAACCGTCCTTATATAAAAGCGCTTTTAGTTCCGTATAAACGTAGTAACTGATGTGGCTACCAAGGCAAGCGCCCAGTATGTAGGCCCGGAACCACTCTTAGGTACCACTAGCAGGAGGATGCAGAGTGAACTCAATTGGGCCAATGATGCAATAGCAACCACTTGGAAAAGAGCAACTGAGCCAGATGCGGTCAGATTGTTAAATTCAACAAAATACTGGAATTTGTAAAAATAACAGGGAAACTCGGAGAGCAGACTGCTTGACAGTTAGTCTATTACTACTACTCTAGTACTAATACGAGTAAAAACGCGAAATCCAAAAAGCTACTAAATGCGGTTTTGTGCGCTGACTTTCGACCTGTTCCTGTCCTGGATTTGGTAATGTTTGCTGAAAGCTATTCCTGTTCCGTTTTCTTATACCAAAAAAAAAAACGACTTGTTTTAAAACTGGGTGTATTATTTGCACAAATTTCAGTACGATTTCTTGTACTACACTAAAAATTATGCATAACATACTATAGAGAGTGACAATTTAAAAAGTATCCACCCCTTGTATTCACCCTAGGTATTATGAGAACCAATAGAGATAATTAACTAATTCCGAAAACAGTTCGAGGGATTGGAGGGGGAACGTTATTTATGTATTCAATAACTTGGTCGCACCCATTATGTTAGCGCCGGTCAAGCCCACCCGTTTTTCTTAAATTGGACCCGCCCTCTTGTGATACCTCTTTGGAAAGGTTTTTGCATCAGCTTTATAATGTTGCATGTTTTTCTCAATTTTAAATAGCCGTTTTTGAGATGTTAGCGGTTGAAGTGTAAAAACATTATTGATATTTTTATCATCGAAATGATTTGATTACCTTTTAAAATAACCAAAAGTTAAATAAGGTATCATAATAAAGTGCTCTTATTGTTTTTAAATAATGGGCGTGGCCCGCAACGAGGGGGTGAGGTACGGCAACATTCTGAATGCATAATTTGAATTTTTCTATGAAACCTTAAATGAACTTTTGGGCATTTTGTAAACGGTAATCAAAAACTGCTATTTCAAATACACCGATATAAAGCTGATGCAAAATCCTTTCCAAAGAGGTATCACAAGGGGGAAGTCCAATTTAATAACGTTCCCCCTCCAATCCTTCGAACTGTTTTCGGAAATAGGTAAACATCTCTATCAGTTCTCGAAATACCTGGGGTGGATAGTTTTTAAATTGTCACCCTATGGCAGAATCCGAAAAGATGATTATTTTTTTTTGGACATACCCACTAACATATAGTACGTCTCTCCCAGCTGTTTGGCCGTATTTTTCCACCTGTCTTTTTCCCCACCCAGTCCACCGATCAACTCTTCGGCTCGCTGTAGTTTCATCTGGCAAAGGTTAACCTCGTCTGTCAAGGTGCCAAATTTAGTTTTCTCCGCTGACAAACGTTCTTCAAGTTTGGCCACCCTTTCTCTAGCCTCTCTGAGTAAGGCTCGTTTAGCTTCCAGTGAGGTCATGGCCGTATTGTACTGTTCTTCTGCAGTGGCTAGGGCGGCTTTTTTGGGCGCGATAACTTTTGCTACTTTGTCGTACTTGGAGATGGCGATTACCCATTTGGAAATACCTAGGAAAGAAAAAAAAGAATATAATATACAGGGGGTCCCAAAAGTTCGAGTCCACCATAATATCGTCTAAAGTATAGGAGACAATCAAACCATATTTGGCAGCGGCAGACAACATTAAAAGACCTATATTTAAGGGGCGGCTAAGGGGCGGTCAACTTTAAAAATTCAAATAAAAACCTTTATCGAGTAATACCTTTTCTGAAGGGTTTTTTGAAAACTAACATTTTGACGTAACTGTCACTTATACACGTCAAACCTGTCAAAAGTTCTAGGATGTCAAATCCAATTTTAACAATTTTTTTAACTTAATATTTTAAATGGAAATCCAATTGAGTGATACCTACCTAATTTGAAAGGTCATTAAAAACTTTTTGACATCACTGTTACACCTGTGAAAAATTATAGGCTGTCAACCATTCACCTTTTTGTCATACTTATTCCACAATAACTTGTGTTAATGGAAATCTTATTGAATAATACCGTGTTCTAAAGTTGATATCAAAATTGTCAACAATTTTGTAAATTAAAAAAACGAATAAAGTGAATTTTAAACTATTTATTTTTTACAAAAACAATAACTTTATTAATAACAAAATAGCAAGAATAACTAATTTAAAAACTGCTGAAAGTGACCACCCGAAACCTCTTGGCAATAAAAAAGTCTGTTTTCGAACTCGCTATGAACGTTCTTCAAAATTTCTGTGTCATTAATCGGCAGATCCGAATAATTCTTTCTCTTAGTTCCTGCAAGTTTCTGGCTTTTGTTTCATATATTCGTTCCTTAATATGACACCATCAGAGTAAGAAATAGAGTGGGGTGAGATCCGGCAAACGAGCAGGTCATTCTAAAGTTTCTCGACGTCCGATCCAACGACGAAATTCGTTATTAAGAAGTTGTCTTACCAGAAGTTAATAATAGGGCGGAGCTCCGTCTTGCTGAAAAATTGTTTCAAATGCATTTCCAACAATTTCTCTTACTGCAGGAATAACCTGATTTTTAAGCAACTCCAAATAACCTTCCCCTGTAAGGTTGCCATCAATAAAAAACGGCCCTATTATTTGGTTTCCTAAAATTCCCGTCCAAACGTTTAATTTTTGGGGATTTTGAGTGTGCGTTTTTTCAAAACAGTGGAGATTTTGGTCCGCCCAATATCGACAATTATGCCTGTTGACCGATCCATCTAAATAAAAACTTGATTCGTCACTAAAGCAAATTTGATTAAGGACATTTGGTTCCGTTCTTATTACTTCTGTCATTTCTTCAGCAAATTGTACGCGGCGATCGAAATCATCTTCACTTAATTCTTGAACCAACTGCAGCAAATTTGATTAAGGACATTTGTTTCCGTTCCTATTACTTCTGTCATTTCTTTAGCAAATTGTACGCGGTTAGGTTAAAGTTTTTTTTAATTGTCTATATTTTGCCTCAAGACTGAAGGATATTTTTCTTAATATCGTCTTATTGGTTTTTGCGTTGCATTGCATATAAATAAAGAAGGTAGCTCCCAGAGGGATAGTAGGAGAAGGCCTTACACTTTTTAGGTAGGGCGTTATGGTTTTTCAGGGGGTGGTGGTTGAATACCGCACGCAAAACTAGATTAATTAAAGATTCTTGCATTTTATAATGTCAAAAATTATGATGACAATAAACGCTGACTTAATTCTTGAACCAACTGCACCTTATAAGGATGAAATTTGAAACGTCTGAGAATTCGGTGAACCATGCTCTTACTAATTCACAGATCACCTGCTATAGATTTAACGGATTTCTGAGGCTCTACAACAACTGACCCTAATACCTGCTCTTGAATTTCTTCATTTTCTTCCCTTGGTCGCCCAGAACGTATGCCTCATGATGCTGACACCAAAAAATGTCCAAAACTTCGAAACTGTTTTTCTTGCATCTGTCGGGTTTAGTATATATGTAGCATAGCAGCGTGAATGGTCATAAAAGAAAATAATTTCAACTTTATCCTCATTCGATTTTGGCATCTTAAGCACTTCGGCTCATAAAAACGGACTTTATTTGACATTTTGCTGGTTTTCATTCGTTATACGATTTTTCAAAGCCTACTTCTCACGGTTATGATAATTTTTAAAGAATTTTTGAAACAGTGTCACTGGAATACAACAAAAAAGGTGAATGACTGACAGCCTATAATTTTTGCCAGGTGTAACAGTTATTATTATTTTAAAGTTGACCGCGCCATAAGCAAGGAGCGGCACGTCCGCCCCTCTAAAAAATAGATATTTTAAGGTTGTCTGCCTATGCCAAAAATAGTTTGGTTGTCTCCTATAGTTTAGACGATATTAGAGTGGATTCGGACTTTTGGGACACCCTGTATAACAAAATTAAATAAAAACAAAAGTGCCCTTGAATATTTTATTTTTCTTTTCGTAACATAATTTTGTCCAATATTACTAGTTTGCCTTGGTTAGGTTAAAGTTTTTTTTTATTGTCTATTTTTTCCCTCAAGACCGAAGGATATTTTTCTTAATATCGCCTTATTGGTTTTTGCGTTGCATTGCATATAAATAAAGAAGGTAGCTCCCAGAGGGATAGTAGGAGAAAGCCTTACACTTTTTAGGTTTTACTTTCAGATTCAATCATTTAGCTTGGAGAATTTCTTGATATCGCGTTATGGTTTTTCAGGGGGTGGTGGTTGAATACCGCACGCAAAACTAGATTAATTAAAGATTCTTGCATTTTATAATGTCAAAAATTATGATGACAATAAACGCTGACTTTTTTCATTAGGGATAGCTAGAACAAGGGTTTTTGAGCTACAGACGCGACTTGATAGGGAATCACAAAAAACATTTTTTTGGATTCTATAACGCGAATTCGTGAAGATCTCTAAAATCTCGATGTGCAATTTTTACTCTCTCTATTAAAGAGCAAGTCAAATAATATTTTACTGATTTCGAAACCCATTCTACAAAAAAAAGAAAAATTCCCACACTTGCAATCTGAATTATGCCATAATGTTCAAGGTTCAAGCCGTTGTAATTTAGGTAGACTTAAGGAAAATGCCAAAATGCTTTTATATTTAAAAACATATTTTCATTAAGCGTGGGTTAAAATCTTGGATTGAGCAAGTATGCCTTGAATTTTAACTTAATAAATAAAGGTGGATTAAATTTTTGAATATATAAATATTAAAAACATGTACTGATTCGGCCATGTCGTGTTAAATATAAAGCAAGGTAACATTCATATATATATATATATATATATATATATATATATATCTTTTCTCGAAAGGGAAGTTAGAGGATGTTCCCACGAAGCCATAAGCCCTGTACTCGGCCAAGTTAGAGGTGCCGCGAAGGGCCGTAAACAAAAAAAATAAAGCTAAGTCAGACTGTCTTGTCTGTCTTGTAATCTTACCCAAGCGACCTGAGACAGAGCCAATAAAGACTAGGATTGGAAAAAAAAGTTACATGCTCCATCGATCCCTCGTACACTTACCTTCTGCCGCAGATGAAGCGTTCTTAATTTTATCAGGGTCAAAACTTTCATCGTTCAGAATATTTTCTTTTAATTTTGCCATTACTCTCGGTGGTATATTGTCCTTGTCAAAGTTGACCAAGCCTTCCAAGAATTTTAAGTCGCTGAGTACCTTTTTGGATGGTCCCCAGTAATCTTCTATGGTGCCGATACCAGTGGGAGCTGGTACTTTCTCAGGTTTTACCTCCTAAAATAAATAATAGTTTGGTGTTCTTGTCCATTACTAAAATTTTTTACGTGATTTCTTGGGTTTTTTAGACAGTGAAAAGAAACCAAAAAGGTTTTATTTTTGTTAGCAAAGTTTCGGAAAATGTATTTTCTTCTTCAGGCTGAAAGAACGCAAAAATTTGTTAAAATTTTGTTAACAACCATTAGGGATTACCTATGACTTTGTTTTAAAAGGTTAGTACATACTTGTCATTAGAATTATAGCAGACACTATTTTTATAAAAAAAAACCTCAACACACACAAACAAAATTAATAAAAATAAAAATGTAATATTCATTTTACAAAATTTTAATTATCTAGAACATTTGACAGTGGTTTTTTACCAGAGGTGGGCAGCTCATATTGTCCTCTTTTTCTAGTTTTTTTCAAATTTGCTTGTAAAACCGATTTTATGAAACAGACTGATGTTGTATTTTCTCTTTTTATAATTTCCCCAGACAGTTTTTGAATGATGATGACTTTTTTGGTTAGTAAAATATGTCAAGCTTTGACAAAAAAAACATCTTTGGGAAAATAAAAAAATATATTATTGATCTATCTTTTAATTCCCCTTTTTCTTAAAATAATAAAAATATATAATATTATTTAAATTTAAGTAATCTTACTTACCTCGCAAATTTGACTATTTTTTATTAATTTTCCAGTGATCTCTTTCCATTTTTCTTGCTTTTCTTTTACCATTCAACAAGCAACAATACAAGCTCGTAGGCGCGTTTCTCATACCGCAATATTAAATTTTCAAACCGCACATAAATAATCAAATTTAAAATTTGATGAACCAACGTTTATTAATCAAAAATGTGACATTGACAAAATTATTTATTTCCAATGGCTGCCAACACACAAAAAAATTATCAACATTTCCCTAACAACTGCCAAATGGGGTTTCTCACCTCTGGTAAAACAATAACTGTCAAAAATTGTATACAGGGCCTCTATCTAGAACAAGTTAAAGGTATTTTTTTATTTTAATTTACAAAGTGCGAGTTTAAGAGCTCCTGGAGAACCCGTCTTGAAGCGGAATTGCACTCAATCAGCCAGTATTTAATTAGACTTGAATTTAGAGCCACATCCATAGAGCAGAAGAAGTAAGCAATTATTTTTCGTTTACCACGCTCTCTTTTAAGAACAACTTTTATACTTCAGTTGTTTAACTAAGTATTTATTTTTAAGTTATCTTCTAAAACTTACCTTCAAAATACAAACGGCTTCCATTACCAATTTCACACCCCTTGGAGGATTTTTCATAGTTTTAACAACTGAAATATCTGCAGGTGTTAGGGTATTCAAAGCAGCCAATGCAGCATTTAAAATGGGGGTAACTTCTGCCATATTAGACTCACACTCGTCTTTAATAGCTTGAGCAGCCTTTGCTTGTTCGTTGGCGACTTCTTCATCTTCCATAACGATTTTTTCTACTTCGGCTGCTTCAGCCGTTTCAGCTTCGACAATCTTCATAGTTTCTTCAACCTTGGCTTGGGCAACTAGCAGCTGAGGTTGTAAAGCTTCTAAAGCGGCTTGCATTACAGAAACTTCGGCTGCAGCACCATCAAGTTTCTCTAGACCAACTTCATAACGCTTCTTAGCGATAAGAATTTGCCTACAATTAATAAATTATTTATTGTAAGATTTTTAGAATATGTAGCAGCTAATATACAGTCGTTAGGTATCATTAATCTAAGAAATGTTACGTGATTATTTTGTTTAAATTTCATTTTTTTTCTCGGAATTTAGGAGTAAAATTTTCGTATTTTTTTAATCGCCTTTAAAATAATTTACCAAGCAAGTCTATGTAAGCTGACAATGACATGATTTAGGGTTTTTTTCGAGCATTTTGAAGTTTTCAAAGTTTTGTTTTCAAAAATTGATGTATCTACCACGTAGTAAAGGATGCTTCTCAGAAAATATTAACAATTTTGAAATGCAAATATTTCTGAAACGAGAAGAGTTTACAAAAATATATATTACTAATTCTTGTTCAGAATCGCAAATTCTACCAACGGTTAAAGTCTTTCTAGGGCATTTTGAATCACACTGTCTATGTAATCTTACATTGTAAACGAATAGCCTTTGCCATTTTTCCAGTAATGTACACTTGATTTAAAAAAAAAACTCATACATGCATTTTTTCCTATGCCACAAAATTTAGCTTTCCATTAGTGTATACTATTATAAGGCACCACCAGCTTAGTATGCCTGACAGCTTAAAATTCAGTGTGACACAAAAGTTCAAATTATCACTCGAGTTATAGAAGATGGATGGTCTATAAGAAGAGCGGCCACCCATTTTGGAGTTGATAAAATGACGATAATGCGATGGAAAAAGCGCTGGATTGAAAATAATTCTACGAATAGGAAAGACGGATCGACGACCAAAAGTAAGTTCTGAAGTGAAAGATGAGAGACTTATTGACCATCTCAGACAAAATCCTTTTTCAACGTCGGTTGAAGCAGCTAATGTAAATTATTTCCGGGTTCTTTAGCAACAGTAAATAGAAGAGTAACGAAATCAGAAGTCTCTTGTCGAGTTGCTGCAAAGCAGCCTTTTCTAACAGAAGAACAAAAACAGGCCAGAGTGATTTTCGCACTCAACAACGTTTTTCGTGATAATGACTTCTGGGAGAGGCTGGTTTTCACTGACAAAAAAATTTTTCAATCATCTTCAAGCAGCAGGAGAATTTTAGTTTATCATCCACCAAATTCTAGATTTGAACCCGAGTATACAATCCAAATTAAAAAACCTGGACATTTTTCTGTAAACATGTGGGGCTGGTTTAGTGCTAGAGGTTTGGGTTTTTTTTGGAGAATCGAAGGAAGATTCAATAGTGAACGATATATTGAAATCCTTGAAAACATTATGCTGCCATCTGTACATGCTTTACATGAAAATAATGACTTCGTTTATCAGCAGGACAACTGTCCAGTACACACGGCTAATGTTGTTCGCCAATGGTTTCAGAATAATAATATAGAAACACTTCCTTGGCCAGCCAACAGCCCTGGCCTTAACCCAATGGAAAATATATGGGGTCGAATCGTTAAAATAATATACCAAAGGAATTGGAGACCACGAAATGCTAAAGAGTTAAGCGATACTATTTATCCCGCATTGGATCAGCTCTCAGGCGACCATCAGGATTTTCAAAATTTAACCTTTTCAATGCCCAGACGCTTGCAGCTTGTAATAGAGAAAAATGGTGATCCTATTAAATACTAAATTATTTATTTTAGTTCTTTTTTAAGTTAAAATAATTATTATTAAGTTTGTTGTTTGAATCCAGCGCTGTTTCCATCGTATTATTGTTATTTTATCAACTCCAAAATGGGTTACCGGCCTCTTTATAGAACAGCCTTCGTCCGTTACTCGAGTGATAACTTGATATTGTTCAATAAAGACTTTACTAAAACATTATTTTTTAGTATTATGCAAAATTTAATATAAAAATAAGGTTGCCTTTAATTTAAGTAAAAAAATATTTTCAGTTTTAGAGACCTTTTTTAAATAATGTGACAAATTGTCGTACTTTTGAAGTTTTTAGACATTTTAGCTGGTAGTCCGTATATATTATACACTTTTAGAAAGGTCAATTTTGTGACTGCATGTATGCGTTTTTTTAAATCAACTGTACTATTTCAAACCTTACCTTCGTTTTTTTGATAAGAAAGTTTTAAAGGTACTGATCATTTCCAAGTAAGACGTGGGTGTAACATAATTGTGCCTATTTAATCTTAAAAAGAATTCACCGGAGAGTTCCTGGGTGGACACGTGAAACAGTTGACACATGTCAATACAGACTTCTCGTTCCCTATCAGTTAGTTCGATTTCGCCCAAGAATTTTTCAGCTACGGCTAGAAGGGCATCTTCTGGCCAGCTCTAATGGAAAATAAATGAGGTTGTTATATCAGTTGTTAGGTTTAAAATTCCAGTCAGAATACTAATATGTGGTACGTAATGGTACAAACTCTCTTTGGCAAATGACTATGCAGTCAAAGTGCAACTTCAAATTTAAGTTCAAAACAACGTTTTTTCGAGTGGTGGAGATCTTAGAAATCCTAATCTTATTTTAATTGTTACCAATAATAATTTGATGAATTTAAAATTACCAACTTTTTTCCTTTTTTTTCCTTTTCCTTACCTGGAACCAATCAATAGTACAGCAATTGATCAAAGCTGGGAATTTCCTTATTCTGTTTCTAAAACTGTCACCAATAGGACTCATTGTTAAGACAACATGCAACTGCTCCCTAACAATTTGCACGAAGAAATTAAATAAAGCCGCAGGACTGCCATCTGTCTGCATTGATTTGTCACGCTGTCTGTCGAACTGTCTCATTTTTTCGCATATTTCAACTTTCTCTTCCATTGTATACAAATTCGGAACCTATTATTGAATACTGAAAAAGTTAGCTTCATAGTTCAAGTTTAAGTTAATTTTGGTTTGCCATTTTCTATTGAAACAACAAAAATTTTAAGTAAAAAGTAAGTAAAAAAATATGTTTTAGAAACTGGTGGTTGGCACTCTTACGAAGGCTAAACCGTGCCTTGTAACCTCAAGTGAGCCCATGGTGCTTGGAAATATACTGAAATTTTGAACAACGTATCATATAACAATCAGGATACTAACACTCATGTACACTACTTTATGCTTGATACTAGTTTGGATTTTAAAAAATGAATTTACCTCTCCAGAGTTCATCAAGTTGCTGACATCTTCCAAAAATCCCTCCTCTTTAATCTGAGTGTCGCTAAACAAGAAAACAGCGTGCAGATCACTTGCACTCGCTTTGCGTAAAATGCCTTTTATATCCTCTCTCCATTCATTTGTTCCTGTAAAAGGAAAACAGTAAGGGACATTCAAATATAAGCGGCTGATTGGAATCAAGTGTATAGAATAGATTTTAACTGGAGATAGTTGGTCGAGTGTTTTGCTTACATTCAAATTTAAATTTCTTTATTCATCTAAAGGACAGAATTGTCTTTATCAGACTAGTTAAAAATACTGTTACAAATAAAAATAAAACCTAACGCCATAACTATTTTAAATGAACACATAATTATTAGGTACTATTAACAGAGAAAAAAAAAACAAGAAAAACACCAAATAAGACACTCAACAAAGGCAGAGTGAAATTCAAATAAGAAAGACACAAAACTGGAGATTTCGTCTCTGCTAACCACTGATAAAGAGCATCATAATTTAGATTAAGGGCGTGTATTTTTCCCTAGATTTGTTTAAATAAATAAGAAAAAAGACACAATCCGGCAACGCTCTGGGCTCATTCTTTTTTAGGCATAAACTAGAAAATGGGACATCCATTTGGGACCAAATTTTGTGAGTATCTTTATTTTCTAATTTTTTACAACCCTATCAAGACAGTGTCGCCATTCTGGCCCTAAAAATTAAAAAAAATAAATAAAGAATTCTCAAACTATTTACATTGACAACAAACCATACACGGCCGTAAACGTCACTTTCTGTTTTCTCGTTTTTTTCAATAAAACAAAAAAAAAATGGAGAATATTATTAGATAGGGTTGTAGATTTTTATAAATTCTATCGTATAGATAACAAAAAAACTAGGATTTTTTTATTTTTTATAGTGGATTTTGCCCAGCGTGTAATCATGCACTAGTGGTAGTTCCCTATGCGTCGTGCAAAGGGCAGAGTGGCCGCGATTCGGGTATCCTAGGCCGCTGTCAAAAACACAGCTGTCTTCTGACAACAAAACCTTTGTTTACTTTTTATAAGTGATTTAAAAAAAAATTATCAGTGTACCTTATACTTATTCAGTTTTGTTTGGAAGGTGCATGTATACTAAACTTAAAACTACAGATTATTGAAGGGGTAGGTAAATGTTTGATTTTGATGTATGTATTTTTGTATCCGCGATTTATAACTAAACGTTACCGCTCCGGATCGACGTTGATGCATATATTTATGCCTCTCGGTTTTACTACAGGCGATAGATATGCGCTAACGTGAACAGTAACGCTAAGATCATAAATTGGAGAATATCTCTTGATTTATAAATGCAGTTCAGGAGTTTCCATTACTTGTAAGAGTAGACAGAGATACTCGAACTTCCCAACTGCGAATTGCAACAATAACTTCAAATTAACGAACCTCTGCTAAAGCCTAATCCTAATCACCTAATTACTTTTTTGAGGCCTACATTTTTATCCAAAATTAATCCCCATAATTTTCTAATTTTTTTTTTGGATTTAAGCTGTCACATAAACTAGTGCTTTTCTATTTCAGAAATCGACTTACTTTGATTCAACACCATGAAGGGGCATAAATTCTATAGAAACTGTTTTTGCCAACGTTCCATATGGAAGAGGAGTGGGATGTCTTTGAGCAAGTTTTGTTTAATTTTAAGTTTACTATATTTATATATAAATAAACGGATTATATATATAAGACATGTAAAGCCTCATGAGAAACTTTGAACTGGTGCAACAACCAATGATTATTGTAGTTCAGAAATGACTAAAATTTTGGAAATGCTTGTTTGAAACATTAGAGAATTTTTTTTCTTGTTATTTTGTCAAAAAACATAGAGACTTAACAAAAAGCATTTTTAAAAATTCAGTTATTGCTGATCTAAAACAATAAAATTTTAGGTATTCAATGAGAATGCAGATTTATTAGAAATGTAAGTTTTATCTTTTTTTGTAATTAGCAACTACACAGACTGAAAAAATAGTTATTATAAATTGGTTAAAATATTTTTAAATAAGCATTTAAATTATTTGTTCCACCTTACAATTAACACATATTCAAATTAGTTACGTAATGAACTCATTATATCACTAGTGATGTAATGAGCGTTACGTAATACGCTCACTACCTCACTAGTGATATGTAATGTGAGCTTATTGTACAATATACATCTTATTACGTAACTCAAACAGACTAAAATGGGTTATGTAATAAGCGTGGGGGTTGTATATAAAAATATTAAATTAAATTAAATTTTAGGGATAAATTTTACGCCTGAATTCAAAATCGACTTGTCCGAGGGTTTTTTAAAATCACACTCTAAATACATTATATAGATAAAATCAGGCCTACTTAAACCCACTCAAACCCTGCTCCCTTAGAATTAAAACAAAAAGTCTTAAAAACACTAGGAGCCTGGTGTTTATTATGATTATTTGAAAAGGAGGCATTTTATTCTTGTTAACTTTTTTTTAAAACAAAGACAAACTTCAATATTTTAAGTAAAACAACATTCAACCCTTCCTAATCAACAACTAGATTTAATGACTACATCAAATCATATGTATTTAAAAAAATATTATATTAATTAATTAAATACAGTCTACCGTTCAGTGAAATGGGGTATTTTTCTTGTATAATCTAACCAGTTCAAAAAGGACGCTCTGGGCTCTGCAGTAACCTGAAACAAAAAATGAATAACCTAATTTAACACCCAAATGGTCTTTCTAACTTACTAGGCTAGTATAGTAAAGCCTTTGTTTTTTTAGACTTATTAGGGATATTTTGGAACGCTTAATTACCACAACTACTACGAAGTGTCAAATAAGCGTTCCAAAATATTCCTATTATATAAAATTCTTCTCCCATCAACTACTTAACATCCAAAAATAAAGTAGATAATAAAACTTCGTTTAATAAACCGTATCAAACAAGGAGAGACTTACACACCGTTCCTACCTATGACTTTTTCGTGAGTGCCCACTCACATGCGACGAGTGCGCAGGCATGCATGAAAAAGTCGTAGGTGGGAACTAGGTTTTAGCCATCTTGTACTTACTAGAAACTAGTTTCGGTCCATTTGTTGAGTTGTAGATTCTTGTCATCAGTAATGTGTTCAGGTTAGGCGTTTTTGTGAATGATCGGTCTCAGATTTCCAAATGTTATACTGGAGGGCTCCTAATATGTCCTAAAAATAACAATAACAGGACCGAGTTTGTCATCGACCATATGATATTGATATTAAAAAATCAGGTAATTATGCAGTATACGATTTTCTGCCATTTTTGATTTTTTATGAAAAATTCTTTATAGAGGCACCTACTAGGGTTCCTAGGACCCCAAAACCGCCTGCGCCGGTTTTTTTAAAGAGAAAATAGGGTACCGGGGGGGTTGTAATATTTTTTTTTAAATTGTTTTGGGTTGGGTTGGAATAGGTTGTTATTATTATTTCTATTTTGAGCAAAACTAAAGTTGTCCCCTTGAAATCCCCCCCCCCCCAATTATTCCTTCCTCCTATCCTTTATGACAAGTTGTAAAGAAAGAAGGAGAACCACGTCATGGAGGGGATGACTACCTCTCTGCACAAGACTCTCGTCACGATAACATCACTTTTCAGCGATCGGGAAAAATTAACCTAACTAGACGAAGGCACGTAGGAGCTCTTTCAACGGAGGAGATCGAAATCAGCAACCAGGGAACAACTTGTCCACGTTTCCTTTAAATTAAATAAATCTTAAAAGCCATATATTTATCCCTCATCAACCGTATACTGCATAATTACCCAAAATCATTCTACCTTTGTCGTCAGTTTACTAAACACTCACCTGGGCCATATCAAGAGTGAACTATCTTGCCTTTCTTTGTGTGCATTTTTGGTCCATGAGTTCCATATTGCCTGCGGTTTATACGATAGGCTGTGCAGACTTCAAGAGGTTAAATTTCAATAGGTATTCAGTTTATTTATTTGAATGAGGCGATCATCTGTCCTCTTACGACTCGGG
Source organism: Oxystoma pomonae (assembly GCA_963921995.1). Lineage (NCBI taxonomy): Eukaryota > Metazoa > Arthropoda > Insecta > Coleoptera > Brentidae > Oxystoma > Oxystoma pomonae. The sequence continues at coordinate 68,002,399 of OY998166.1, read as the reverse complement.
ACGGACCTTAAAGTACAAAAACTACGAAATAAAGGAGGTTTATATTCGTTTTAAAGAGGCACACAAACATTAAAGTTCAGAGAGGTATTTGTCAAGGATCCGTACGTTACATATACGGAAGGAAGCTGTGACTTACCTGGACTATTTAGAGAGGCTTTGAGGGCCGGAAAGCTGTCTCTTTCTTGGCGAAAATCCGGAATTTTCTTTGGCCATTTTATGGTTTTTCAAAATAAGTGTCAACCAGCTGGCCGTGGCGTTTATTACTTATACTTGTTGGCGTTCCTTATGTAGGCCATGGTTGATAACGTACGAGCGTACGGAGAAAAATTTTTATTGACTTTCACAAAAAACTGTTGCGAATTCAAAACAACGACCACGCTTGACAAGTGTCAGACAGTAAGTTTTCGCACACCTTACCACACTGAATTGATAGATAATTTGTCTCTTTTTAAAGCAACTAGAGTTAGAGAAAGAAAGAGACATAAAGAAAAGGTTTAGGAAGCTTGGCCAAAATTCGCCAAAAGCGCCGTTCATTGAAATCGAGCAAGTTCTGAACACCTCGCACTACTCTAAAAACCAGCTGATCCAGTGCAATGTTGCCTTTATCTCTAGATCAAAATACGGCCTTAATACTACTTTTGAAGGAGATCTTCCACGAAATAATGTGCAGCATTTACTCTGAGTTCTTTTGTTTTCCTAATAAATTAGTTTTTTTTTTGAAGAAAACTAGCTTTTTAGTTTGTTAAAGAACTTTATTCCCATATAATATGGAGAGTTTTGACCAACTGTAAGACGAGAAAAAGGCAAAGTCAAGTTGTTTGAGGTTCTTGTGGGTATATTTAAGAGTGAGTTTAGTGCATTGGAAGATGTACAGGTCTATTACCGTCATTATTTTATGTTTTTTAAAGATTTCTTGCAACTTGTTTTAGGAGGGATATTTTCTAAGCATCTCAAAGATCTTTTTTGTGCTTTAAGAGCTTTTGTTATATGCAAGGAAGATCCCCACAACCCCAAGAGGACTGAATGGAACCATAGTACAGTACTTGAATTTCTTAGTGCGTAACATGTTGAGCTCAATCTTGTTTGATGTGGACTTGCCAGGTCAGCTTAGGGTCAATGATCAGGACTTTCAAAGCTTTTATTATTGATTTTTATCAACGGACCGAATTCAACTGTTGCATTTTTTGGATGAAATTGCATGAATTGTGTTTTTTTAAAGTTGATTTTTAGACCCTGGTTCTCGCAGAAGGATGAAAATTCAACTGAAACTTGGATAGCCCTATCTATTGTCATTTCAAGAGTAACCGACTAAGAAGTTGCTGTTATCTATATGAGATATTACTGTCTTGGCTTGTGCATGTGCTGTTGATAAAATTCATAAAAACTATAAAAAAAAAGATGGGAGAGAGCACCCGTGGTACATCCATCGTTATGTCACACGGTGTGGACGCCACACCACCCACCACCACCTGCTCTCTTTTTTCAAGATATGATGTTGCCCGTGATTGAGCGTTACCTCTTATTCCACATGCGTTTAGTATGTGTAAAAGCACTTGGTAATGGTGTCGAACGCCCTAGTTAGGTCATAAAACAGACCCAATCTCACATAACGTGTTATACATGGCTTTAATCTGTGGAGTCTACCAGTTTTTTACGTACCATATAATCTGGTGATCTCCACTTGAAACAAGTCATACTCTGAGATGTGTGCTGCCAAACGTGTTAAGGACTGTCTGCCCGATCCACCAACGCCTACACATAAAGCGTGACTTCTTGGTTGCTTCAGTATACGACAGATTCTTGACAGATGTTCGATAGCAAATCTACAAAATGGGAAACATGGATCGTGTATCAGCTTGATTCAAAGGAATTTCTTTCTAGGTAATCTGACACAGAAGTTTTTTTAGGTACTGAAAATGAAACCCATTTTGCTCTGAACAATGATATATGCGATTTTTATTTATTTCCATATTTCCATATACAACAGCATTCTAGAAAAACCTAGCTGTACACTTCTAGAATATTCTTAAGAAATCCTGTTGAGACCCTTATTAACTTTTATGTATCCCCATATTCAATTAATTTTCCATTTTGGTCTACAGTATGACAAATATTTAGAAAATCAATTAATATATTGTCAAAAAAAAGTAAAAGTCACGTTTTACGTAACTACTGTATTACCACTAAAATTTTTTTATGTAGATATGTTGAATCAAGATTGTTTATTTAGATATGAAACAAGTAGTTATATTTTATTCCATTATTTAATGAGTGTTTTATTATTATTAAGCTGTTTTATATGAATTTTTAAATTCCTGATGGCTCACGCTCTACATTTGCGTTAAAATAAGAAATCTAGTTCTAGTGATGTTTAAAGAGAACACAAAAATCTTTACATTTGCTTTTTGAAAGTTTACTGATTTTCCCCTAGATGGCTGTAGAGGTATTAGAATAGAATTATAATATAATATTTGTATATGTGCGTATTTTATAAAATTAAAGTTATTAGATTTTAAGTTTTTTTTAACAAATTTTAGTGGTAATACAGTAGTTACGTAAAACGTGAGTTTTACCCTCGGTTTTACCGTAAGAGATGCTACACCAATCATGTTCCCTATGGAAATTTTAGAAAGTAATTTTACCCCTACGAGCGGGTGAAATCTACAACAAATCAAAAACGCACAAAACCATTTTTTCGTATGTTATAAAATAGAGGTAAAAATAGTATCTTTTCCATATAGGTATCGTTTTTACTTTGAGAAATATAGCCATGTAATTGTTTTCACCTTGTGTATTGGGTTGACACGTAAAACTCTGAACAAAGGAGACTAACAATGCTTTATTCTTTCTACAAATTTCACTCAGCAGTAGCGATTGTTACTTAAGAATAATGTTACAGAACCACTAAATAAAGAAAAAATCTGTTCAATCCTTTTTGCCCAGTAAAAGTGGCACAACAAATGTTATATTCGGGAGAGCAAAAAAATAGAATTAAAAAAGAAGTAGGTTTGCAATACTCCTTTTTTTATAAAACTAAAAAAAAACATATTTTATAAAATTTTAAAATTCTACCTCAACACCCTAAATACCTACCTGAAAAGAACCAAATTCATTGGCTTTTTCGTCATATTGTTGAATTCGTTCAAATATCCTTCTGCAATGCTTCTCAAACTCTCTAAATCTTGCACTTCGATATAATGCCTTTGATCGGCTTTTGGGTTGGCAAAATCACAGTAAATAAGTTTTCTTAGCTCAAATTCTCCAATCTAAAAAAAATTCTGATCACCTCAAGGCTGGCACCTTAATTTCTGTAACTTTGCAAAATTCTTAAACTGTGTAGATAATCACACCTAACAATCGCCATCGCAATTATTTTTCGGATGGGTGATCCTGAAAACTGGTAAATAGTAGGTTTTTAGCGTTTTTCTACCATCTTCAGCAAATGCTTTACCAGTACTAACTGTGTATATCTGACTGTAATAATAAAACCTTCTTCGAAGCTTTTGAGGACAGCCAATAGGGTGTATATAAGGGGGGAGAATTTATTATCTTTTAAACTTTTGTCCACCTCTTAGTTAGACTTAAATTTTTGCGGCTGATACTTTTGTTAAATGATTAAAAAAAAGTATTTTTTTTAATTGCCTTAAATCATTGAAGTTACTCAATCAGCAACTCGCTCAACGTACCACTGTCAAAAAGTTATTGTTTTTAGATTATTAAGCTTTAAAACGGAATATCAGCGTTTCTAAAACGACTTCAGTGATGGAGTACATGAGTCCAAACGGAGTGTGCTGGAGACATGAAATTTTGCACACTTACTTGAATTAAGAATGGCAGAATTTTATCGTGTCCCTATAAAAAACCCGAAACCAAATTTGGCAGAAACATAATTTGTCAGAAAAAATTGTCTCGAAAATGAAATGACGGGAAAATCAAATCGCTAGAAAATATATGCATAGAATTAAATTTAAGCGAAACATATTTTTATAGAAACATAAAATATTAGAAAATATTTTTAACGAAAATAATTTGATACAAACATAATAAAGCCGAAAATTATTTGAACCGATAGCCACGAATTCAATTGCTACGTTGCCAGACTTACGGCAGGGAAGAGTCGAAGTAAGTTGTGATATTGTATTAATTTACCCCCCTTTACATTCTTCAACCACCCCCAAACTTCTTCATAATATTGTATTATCATCGGACCTACATTACAAAAATGAATCGCAAGGTTTGATAGACAGTTAGACAGCCAGATCCAGAAACTGTGAAGTTAAATAAAATCGTTTGTCTTGTCAACGCCGCAATCCAGGCGATTCGGCTGCATTGTGTTTCTGCTCGTCTAAGGATCGGGTATATTATTTTTTATCAATTTGTGGTTCGGGTGTTTTTCGTTTCTGGACAATTATTTTCGATACTTTTATAATTCTGATATTTTAGGATTCGGGAAAATTATAATCAATTAAATTATATTCGTGTATTTTAAGGATAAAAGGAGGAAGGATAATATTATATTCGTATCCATTATTTTCTGGGTGTACTTTCGTTCACATTTCGTTTCGAACGTTTTATTTTCTGTTAAATTGTGTTTCGGTTTTTGCAAATTCGGCTTTTTTGTGGGTTCGCATTTTATCCATATTTTAAACTGCAATTATCGTTGGGTTGACCTCAGGTTAACCTCAATTTAGTACAGTATTCGAATAGTTATGGTGCTCGTCTATTCATTGACCTTCCCTTTTAAAATTAAGTCTTTGTAAAACAGATTCAAAAATAGAAAGAACTATTCCTCAGACCGAAGCATAACCACAATACTCAACAAAAAGTCATACCGCTTGGTTTGGTTCCCTGAGCCTAGAGAACATCACATCAAGACTTTCTTCCAGTTTATCCACACACACGATTCTCAAGGCGGCAATAATCCAGGATCTATCACCGTCATCTATTAATCTGTCATAATACACACGAAGTATTTCGTGGACCCACAGACGCTTCATCGCGATTAGATCCTCCATAGCTTCTGGAACTGAGAGTAAAACTCCCTGAAAAATTAAATTTATATCACATTTGCCTGTTATCTAACGCCATTTGTAAATTTGACAGTACTTATATAGCTTTCCTTGGACGGAAAAGAAATATAGGGTATTTTTCAGGTCAAAATAAAGACTTTTTATCCGCAATAAACGCTTCGTTACAGAGCGTCAAAGTCTTAAGAGTTTTTTAGTTTTTCATTATAGAAACAGAGGCTTTTGAGATATTTAGATCAAATTTAAAACATAGGGCGTACATCATGCAACATGCCGAGTAGTTTTAAGAATCTATAGCGAGGTATTTTTTCAGAGGTCAAGCTATTTTTCGCCCCATAAACTTTTTTGTGGTATGCCGCTGATGGATTTGAAATCGAAATGAATCTTTGTTTTCTTTAGAAACTTTGTTGTTTTCCGTAATTTTTTCGCATCTGCGACAGCTGTCGAGAAAAAAATAAAATATTTTTTTTGTAATTTGCCAGATTTCATTAAAATTTTTAGCGAAAGAAGGGAACCTATCTTGAATCTTTAACGCCCTGGAGATAATGAAGCGTTTGCGACATATTTATGGGAAATAAGATTTATTTTGACCCGAAAAATATAGTTACTGAATTTTGAAACACCCGTAGAGGGTGTGTAAAACCAAATCACGAAGTTTCAAAAGCTCCTTGTGCGTTGCTCTTGCAAAATTTGTTTAACATAAGTATGTACACAAACAACATAAAAAGAATATTTTACCAGTATTTTAATTTTATTTGTCGATATTTTTAAAAAGATTTTACTTTTACAGAAAAATTAAAGAAACCACTCAAAGACTTGTTTTCCCGATAATTGAGGAATAGTTGTTGTTTTAGGTTGTTTACAAATTAACTAACCGCAGAATATTTACCTGAATCACTCTGGAGAAATCTCTTAAATTAAACAAATAATGTGACTTCGCAGGAGTGGGTAGTAAATTGGTCCTAGCCAATTTATAAATTTCTAACGTTGCCATAACTATTTCTTCTATACAAGGGTCAAACTCTTTCGAAAATCCTCTAAAATAAAAAAAAATACTAGAATCCTATCACACTTCAAGATTTTGGTGGCTTTGAAACAATAGAGAGAGGAGTCCCTCAGGGCTCGGTTCTGGGACCACTGCTTTATATCTTATACAAAAAATGAAATAGAAAATATAATAAACAATGACGTAGTAATGTTTTCCGATAATAAAATTGTGATTTTTGGCACCAAAAATTAAAAACTGGTAGAAACTGATATTAACACTCAATTGTATGGTCAAAGTATGGTGCTGATCACCGCTTCGCATTCCTCCGTATTTTTACAAAAACACCTCATGTACATCAAAATAAATAGTAAAAGTTATACCAAAAGTTAGTGCCAACAAAGACGAACGTGACGGCGCACAGTGCGTTGGGTATATGGAGATTGCAATAAAAATGAATAAATTTGTAATTAAAGGGCTCGGTTCTGGGACCACTGCTTTATATCTTATACAAAAAATGAAATAGAAAATATAATAAACAATGACGTAGTAATGTTTTCCGATAATAAAATTGTGATTTTTGGCACCAAAAATTAAAAACTGGTAGAAACTGATATTAACACTCAATTGTATGGTCAAAGTATGGTGCTGATCACCGCTTCGCATTCCTCCGTATTTTTACAAAAACACTTCATGTACATCAAAATAAATAGTAAAAGTTATACCAAAAGTTAGTGCCAAGAAAGACGAACGTGACGGCGCACAGTGCGTTGGGTATATGGAGATTGCAATAAAAATGAATAAATTTGTAATTAAATGTTTTTAAAAAAATCTTATTTTTTATGTAAGTTTTAGTGCTAAGAAATGGTAGATATACATTAAATAAAAGAATTACTTTTAATTGTAGAAACAAAATTATTAAAACACTATAATTTAGGTGAAACAACATATATCAAAACATAAAAATCACTAAACTACTGAATACAAGGAAATAAAACCTAAATATTAATTTTCGCTGTCCGAAGATAACTCTCTATCAACACGGAATGTTTTCTGGATAATTCAGAGTCATCTTAATAAAACGCTAGATCATCTGACCTTCGACTGTTTTTTGAGATAGTTTTCCGTAGTACTTTCTGTGTCGGTCAATTTTTGCTTGTACATGTCCGCTGCTTCCATCAAACCTCCATTTAGAAACTAAAGTTAAAGAATTTAAGTCATCTTCAAGGGAATTTGGCTGAATCATTTTCATGATACTTTTGGTTGTTAAATTGAGCAAATCTTGTAATTTAGCTTCTGCGGAAAGTTCAGTAGTTACTATATTGGTAGGTATGATAGTTTTCTGTTTTAACTTGTAAACACTTGGAAACAATCCAGGGTGTAAGGCATTTATGGTACTACTTAGAGTGAGGTACTTGTTTTCTGAAAGTTCTAGATCTAAGTAGAGAGCCAAAGCTTGATTTACAGACAAACCTTTCTTATTACTTGTTGACGGTCCTCCCTGGCTTGTAGAAATTTTTGCAGCAAAGTTGAGTTCATCTGGACTCCAGTTTTAATTTTTAACATTTTTATTTTTTTTGGGTAGTACTATCATCAAAAATTTTTTTTGGTCTACCTCGGCTTGTTTTAGGAGTAAAATTCTGATTCTTTGATATGAATAATTTAATGTTTTCTGGAACGGAAAAATTTTGCTTCAGCCATACTTCATTTTTTTAGGAAAGTAGAATGCATTCTAGGGCACTTTTACCATTTGGTTTTAGCTGTGATGCAAAAAAATTGAGATATTCTGTTGATTTCCGTTTCAATAGATACTAGGCACTCGTTAGTATCTATCCCTAATAAAAAAATTATTTTTCTTGCAACTGCTTCGTTCTTTTGCTTGCTAACTGATACCCATATTTCAAAAAGATCGGCATTTGCAATGGTAACCAAATTTGCAAAAAAATATATATCACTGAGGTCTGCAGGTTTCTGCAAAAACTAAATGTAGCAGCAGTATTTTCAATAATGGAGCTTTGATCTAGCGAAAAAAACCCAGAGATGGTTTTCAATGTATTTCAGAAAAATCAGTTCATAATGTACTAATACTTCTTGTTTATTTAAAAATGCTACAAGCGGTTCCCAGATTATAACAAAATAAAATTATGGAAACATCTAAATAAGTACTTACTCTAATGTTCAACTTACATCATAAAGTTTGATAAAACGGTACACAGTTTTTAAATAAAAATTATTCAAAACTATTAAAACTTTACTTAAATTTACTTATTTTGTTTTGTGTATCTGTAGAAAGTTTCCTGTGTTTGATACTTCAACAACAAATAATTTTAAAAAAATAAAACTAGTTTTTACTTGCTGTTCGCTCATCAGTTGTCAAATTCCACTAACCAGAAATTATCCGAAGCCTATTGCTCGACGCACTGTGCGGCGTATAGAAAAACTCACTACCACCACCAAAAGATACGCAAAATCGCAGTAAGTTGCTTAAATATAAAGTAAATTAACATCATCATTTCTGTATACAGGCACACGGTATTAGTATACTGACCGCCTGCGCCAAGTACTGTTGAACACTATTATTAATTATTAATAATATGTCCGATTCTAAAGATATAAGCTTCCTCCAGAACAGGCTCAGCTATATAAATTACTTGTAAACGCCAATAAAAAGCAAACACAAGAACTAAAGAGCAAAATTCAAGGCATTTCTACCCAAACAAAAACTGATATCCAAGAACTCAAATAAAAAAATTTGGAAATAGAAAGGACCATTCGAAAAAATAACATAATCTTCTTTGGACAAAAAAAAACATCGAAAAAGCTAACGTACTTCAAAAATTTTTAGAGATATTAAACAACTACCTTAAAGTTACTTGCTGGAAAAAAATCTGACTCGCCTGTTGTTATCCAGTTTCTTTCATATTTAAAGAAGTCACCGCTTTTCAAGAACCCTGACGATTTAAAAAAGCTTAGGGAAGCAGGCTAATTAATTTCAAATGATTTGTGCAAGCAGGATATAGAAGACCAAAAAGTACTCCGTCGTCATCTTAATCACGTAAAGGGACAAAATCTAACCGCCAAAATCAAAGGTTTTATTTTATACATCGGCAACACTAAATACACTGTGGATCAGCTTAAGTCCCAGGAAGTAAACAAAGAATCTGTCACCGAAACCGACTCTTCCGAAGAAGAGAGTAAAAAAGTCACTTCAAAACCAAAAGCAGAAAGTGTTTACAAGAAAAGCAGTACTCAGTCAACTACTTCAAAACCATTGGTGCAAGTCGCATCAATCCGCCAATTCATAGTTATAATTTAACTCCTACCGATAATAATATTACTTTATATAAAATATTCCGCTCTTTATAAAAAAATAAACCGTTATCCTAGTTGCTAGACATGGACAAAAAAATATATTTTTGTTAAAAATCACAATCACAATTAAATTTTATTTTATTCCTAATTTTCCAACTTATTATTATTTTTAAAAAATTTAAACATGCATTTTTTTGCTCGAAACTTTCAAGATAACAAAAGTACAGTAAAAATGCTAAAGAATAATGATAATAACGCCAATTTTTCGCACCAACATCAGGGGGCTTGCAACAAACTTCACAAAACTAGAAGTAATTTTAATAGCCTCGTATTGATGGAAATTAATTAACCCAAATTTCTTCCAAATCCCGAATTATACAAGTATCTACAGTCAAGTATATTTCAATCAGCACGACGGGGTCTTAATCTACATTAAACAAAACATTGTCTTTACCTACAACTTAGTAACCCTTGCCCAAAACACTTGTATAAGATTAATGATCCAGCATGGTAATAAACACATAGGCGGAACAGCTATATATAGAATCGTAGCTATATATAGGCTTAACCCCACCAATGTAAATACCTTTATAACAGAACTTTCTCAGTTTTTACCTACTTGTTTAGCCGACACTGAAATTATAGGGAGACTTAAATATTAGTATTTTGTTAAACACTGAAATATCACAAGATTATTTGATTTATCTTCTCTAGGTTTTTAATCAACAATAAGCAAATACACCCGAGTTGTCAAAGCTAGTAAAAGCTGTATAGATCACATCATGTTTAAAAGTATTATTGCCTATAATTATGTTTTCTAAAATAACCGATCATTATCCCACGATTTTACAATTTCAAAGTATCTTAGACAACTCAAATAGACAGTATATTACTAAATCAATTATTATCGATTATCAAAAAAGGTTAAGCCAGTTAAAAAATACAAATTTTGCTCATAACAAATGTCGTTGTGATTGGGCACTCTTGTTTGCCTTCTCAGGGAAGAACTTGCTGGAGGTGGAGTTTTATCCATTAAATACAAAATATTATAAAATATTTTTTAAGAGAGACAATGTCGTTCTTACAGTTCTGGTCAAAGTCAATCAAGTATATGTCAAAACATCGTATGACGCTAAGGTCACTACGAAATTCCCCCTCCCAATTTTATTTAGAAAAAATATTACAGTTTAAACAACAAACTGATTCTTGCTTCGAGTTATAGGATCCAAATAAGGATTTTCTTCTAAATCCGACAAGTTGGAATTTTTTGTTTCTTCTGGTAGTTGAACTCTAAATTCTTTACCCCTGCATATTCTTAAATCATCAACATGAACTTTTACTTTGTATCCATCCCTTAAAACTTCATATGTATGCTCCCCAGTTTTGTCAACTACAGTTTTCCCTAGCGATCTTTCTTTGGTGTTTCGATATTCTCGAACCATGATTTTGTCTCCTGTTCTTTTAAAGATTCTAGTTTGATATATTTTCTGATTTTCGGTAGCAACCTAAAGCATTTTGTCTCTTTGTTCTGGATTACACCCATCATCTATTATCCCAACACTTGGATTCTTCCATTTTCCTGGACGTACAAGAGAATGGCCAAAAAGCAATACACTTGGCGCATATTCAGTAGCCTGGTTTTTTCTGTTGTTTATTGCAAATAAAATATTATCAACCTCCTTGTCCCATTTTGAACAGCCTAAAGTAATTGCCTGAATACGTAATGCTTTTTTAATTTTCTGGTTCCTTCATTTTACGGAATTTGATCTTTGATGATATATGGGAGAGGTACAATGATCAAAGTGTAATTTCGATAAAAACTCATTCCATTGTAAACTTCGAAATTGGAAACCACAATCAGTTATCACAGATTCTGATTATCTATAATGTCCAAATATAGTTTGCAAAAATTTTATTATAACAGATGTGGTCGCTTCGCAAACTGTCCATGCATCAACCCATTTTGTACATAAATCCGTGACTACCAAAAGATATTTCTTTCCTCGAGGTGTTCTTTCATATGGACCCATAACATCTAAACTTACAACGTCAAAGGGTTTTGTCGGTGCTCTAGGTTTCAATGCTGCTTGATGTTGTGGCGCACCAGCTTTTGTTGATGAACACAGTAAACAAAATTGAACGTGTTCTTTTACATCTTTCCATATTCCTTTCCAGTGATAATATTCAGAAATTACCCTAAATGTTTCATCTCACCCTGGGAGACAGGCTGTTGGCGAATCATGATATTCATACAATAACTTTTTGCGCATACTAGAAGATACAACAAGTTTTTTCTTATTTTTTTCATTTACAACATAATTTTCTTGAAAATTTAAATCTTTTCGGGACAATTCTAAAAATGATTGCTGATTTATAGAAGTCCATCTCTTGATAATTTTTTTAATTTCATTGTCATAAGACTGAGAATTTGTTATTAATTCAAAAATAGCCGGAATTATGCCAATTTTGTTAATCGTTATTGTTGGTACCAACATATCGTCATATTCTTCTCGTTCCGGTTCTTCAGGTTCCTCTGGATGACGAGACAGAAAATCTGCTAGTTCATTGTCACGGCCGGAACAATGTTGTACTTTAAAACTGTACTCTTGTAGCAGAAGGGACCATCTAGTTAATTTTGCCATTTCATCTTTAAACTTATCAAGTCAAGTTAGTGCTTTACTGTCAGTAATTAGTGTAAATTCTTTATCTTCGAGAAAAGGCCTAAACCGCTTTCATACCCAAACCACTGCCAAGATTTCTTGTTCGTTTATATGATATTTACATTCTGTTTTTGAGAATTTTCAGCTAGCATACGAAATAATTTACTGCTTCCATTCTAAAATTGCTTGCGTCTGTCTGTACAACAAATGGTTTGGTAAAATCTAATGGTTTTTTTAACTCCCTTTTAATTTCATTGAATGAGTTTTCAGCGTCTGTAGTCCATTTAAAACTTTTTTTCCAGTTATATCTGTTAACGGTGCAGTAAGCATAACAAAATTTGGGATATATTCTCTTAGCTAATTAGCTGTACCCAAAAATGACTGAAGTTCCTTCTAGTAGTAGTAGTAGTCTTGTCAAAATTTTTAACACGTGCTTTTCTTGAGGTACATTGACATCAGTAGTAATTTTGTAGCCTAAATAATCAAGTTTAGATGAACCAAAATTACATTTTTTAAGAAAACATTTTAATTCGTGTATTCTTAACCGTTCCAAAACTAATTTTAGATGTGTTTGATGTTGTTGATAGTCTTGCGAATAGATTATTATATCATCCAAATATACCTTCTATATAAGCGGATAGCACTTGTGTCATCAGATTCTGAAAAGTGTCATTTCGTAAACCAAAAGGCATGACTAAAAACTCATACATGGCTCCATCTGGTGTGGCGAACGCAGTTACATGACTACTCTTTGGGTGCATAAAAACCACTCTTTAGATCAAGAGACGAAAATATTTTTGAGTCACCTAGTTCTTTGATCGTTTCTCTTATTGTTGGGAGTTGTGCTACTTCACTCTCTGATTGGCTGTTAAGTTTTTGATAATCCACACAAAAATGTGGACTTCCATCTTTTTTTTCTACAATAACGATGGAAGAACAAAATTGAGAAGTGCTTCTTCTAAGAATTCCTGCGGATATCATCTTTTTAACTTGGATAGATAGATAAATTGCATAGTTTGATTTCGTGTTCTACTAATCTCGTCATAGGTTGTTGTAATTTTTCTTGAAAAACATCCTGAAATGAGTCCAATAAGTTCTTATATTCGTTCTTAAAGATGCTAGAATTTTGTACCTCTTTGATAGCCAAATCTGTTTTAGGTTTGTTTGTCTTAAGTCTTGAATTGGTCCAATATACCGTCAACCTTTTTGTGTTCCCAGGTAAACACATCCACTGATAAAATCAATAATGCCTTGATGTCTTACTAAGCAATCTCTACCCAAAATGGCTTCTTCAGATAGTTCTTCAATAACATAAAAATCCGTTAAAAATTCTGTTCTTGAATTTCAATTTCAACATTTAAATATCCAGTGACATGATCTACGTGTCTATTAACTCCTAATTGAATTGATTTGGATATATCTTCAAATGACTGGTTTTTTAAAATCGATTTTTTAATGAAGGAATGACTTGCTTCACTATCTAACAAAGCATTTATTGGTTTACCATATAAAATAAACTGAATGTAACATATTTGATTTGAATTATTATTAAGATTAATCGAAATCATGGTCAGGAGTCCTGGTTCAACCGGACCATTGATTAGTTTTCCGAATGTTCTCTGTCTTGACGTATAGGTTGGGCTCTTGTAGAACAAGTCTCCTTCGACAATCGCAGCTTTTTGAATCAAATCCTCCATATTTTCAAATGATTTGTTTCGCAAATGAATTCTTATATGTGAACGTATTAGTTCTACTAAACGAGAGATTATTTTTTGTTCTGATAAACTTGGTTCCAAACGTCGAAAGCATTTTTTTTACTTAATGATGAAACGGCAAAAAAGTTTGTAAGCTTGTCGCCATATAGTTTTGCATAAAAAGCACTTTAAACGGCCTCGTTATTAAAACGTGATAAGAATCTTTTACAAAAAGAATCAAATAATAAACATTCTTTTGCTTCTCCGCTAAGCAGATCCTTAACATGCTCAAATTGATCTCCTGAAGCGATTTTATTTTCAATGAAAAATGCGTTTAAATGTTTCAGGAATAATTCTGAACATTCCCAGTCATTTCCAGCATAACGAGGTGGTGCAGTTTTTGACTTACTTGAATTTAATTTATTCCATAGTTCGCTGTTTAAAGAACTTAAACTAATTATAACGTCTTCTAATTCAGGGCGCCACGTAGTTTTTTCTGCAGAACCACGAAACTGCTTTTTGCCCGGTTTCGATTCTTTAGACCTAAAAAACAACTCTGCCCCTGGATATGATGATATCAACTCAACGTTTTTTAAAAAATCATCTGACTACATCGGAAAACCGCTCCAGCACTTAATAAATACCACTATTGAAACCGGAATCTGTCCCTCAGTTTTTAAAGTTGCAGTAGTAAAGCCAATTTACAAAAACGGAGACAAAAACTCTGTTGACAATTACAGACAAATAAGCTTAACTACAGTAATATCCAAGATTTTTGAAAAGGCACTCAGAACTGGACTTGTTAGTTTTTTTGAGCAGCACAGTATTTTCCACAAACACAAATGTTGTGCAGCAGTATTTCTGGACCTCGCTAAAGCTTTTGACTCGGTCAGTCATCGAAGGCTATTGACAAAACTGGAAAGGATGGATCTTAGAGGAATTGCTCTGAAATCAATTGAATCTTACCTCGCAGAAAAGCAACAAGATGTTCAAATAAAAACAAAATAAGTGATCACAGAACTGTAACGTTTGGAGTATAGTCCAATTTTTTGATGAGCGGACTGACGTCATATACCACAAGGAACAGTCTTGGATCATGTACTATTTATTGTGTACATTAATGACCATTTAAATTTAAACTGTCATGGAACATTACCATTATTCGCTGATGATAAATGTCTTTTCATCCAACACGACCTTCAAAAAATTATCAGTTGACACGATTCAAACATACTTACAATAAACTTAACAAAAACTATCTACTTACCCTTTTCGAAAACCAAAAAGAAATGGCCAAAAAATAATCTTAATGTACTACTACCGTTCAGAAAAAAACCTGGACGATCAAAATCTTCAATTCGGCAAAATATCTTGGTATCACTATAGACTGCTACCTTAAATGGAAACTACACGCAGACAACCTTACCAAAAAAAAAAATAAGATCACTGATATATCTGTTCCAAAAGGCAAAACCAATACTTCCTCTTATGACGCTAAAAACAATATACTTCTCCTTAGTTCAGTCACTTCTGGAATACAGAATTGTGGGCTGGAAGAAAGCATATCAAGAAAACCTAAGATCAATAGAAATTTAAAAAAATATAATCTTAAAGTTAATATTTAACCTAGACCACAGATTTTCTAGCAGTGAACTTTTCGAATTCACAAAAATGCTCACAACTATACTACAAAGCATCAGTAAGTCAATGCATAAAAAACAATATTTTTTTCACTCAATATATCCACCAAAAATATAATACTCAATTTCAAGCAAATGATAATGTTACCACTAACAAAATGACTCTTGGACAACAAAACTTTATTTATACTGAGGTTTTTGGTAGGCTTTTTTAGAACTAAGAAGTTCTAAACTGGGGTGGTTGCCCAAATTTACAAAGCACTGATGATGGCTTTATAGCCGAAAGATAGCTCTAAAAAAAAAGATTAAATATAAATTAATATACCCCAGGCCCTAAAAAAGCCTACCCAAATCCTTATTAATCTAAGGAAAGTGGACAATTAGTTTACTTTTACAACTACCCTCACACCTAAAAAAACAAAACGTGCTTCAAAGGTTTCAAAAAACACTTGTTGGTATAAGATCACACATTGTTGGTATAAGGTGTCTATAATGAGAATTTATAAGAATTAACAAACCAATTATAGTCAATAATTTTTGTTATATTATTATTAGTTATTAGAATAAGTAGTAGTAGTATAGGTTACTAATATAAGAATTATAGATTATAATCAATGTGTTCTGAATTTTGGCAGTCAAGATCTTAGTGACCTTAAGCTAAACTAAATTCAAGCCATACTGAGATCATTTTTTTTGAAAATGAAATACATTCCTTACAACTCTAAGAGACTGGTTTCAAGAAAACAATCTACAAATGAATGTAAACAAAACACAACTTATACCTTTTACACCTTAAAATTAAAAACTGTGTGTAAGATATGAACAGAAAAGATGTGTGGCATAGAGGACAAAGGGGGAGGGAATAAATCGGAAAAACTTTTTTTCCGATTTATTCCCTCAACCTTTGCCCTCTACGCCACAAATATTTTCTGTAAATTTATAAGTGCGCTAAAATTTTCCCTTCATTTTACAAAAAAATGCCTAAGAGCAGTTCTAAACCTAAGAAATAGAGATAGCTGCAGGCAATACTTTAAAAACCATAACATTCATACCATCTTTATATATATTATGTGTCACCTTTATTTTTTTTTAAGCTAGATCTTTTTGTAGATCAAAAATTAAATCAATCTTACGCAACTAGAAATAAGGAAACTCTAACATCAGAAATAGCACACTTTATGTTAGTCCAGAGAAGTGCCAAATGCAGTATTGTGAAAATCTGGAATAACTTACCAATTGTTTTTAGAAAATTACCACAAAACTCACTGTAATTTAAATTAAAAAGTTTTCTAAAAAATAAATCATATTATAGCTTTACTGAATTTTATGAAGATGCAGAAGTAATATGTTTAAGATAAATTAGTGGGAAGTAAGATGCACCCTTCTCCATAAAATTGTTGGTTTGTACATTTTTTTATTTGTTGTTTGTGCTTTATGGTTAGATTTTAGATTGGTTCCTTTACTTTTATTATTGTGAATAACTATGTTTTTTTCTAGGAAATAAAATTATTTTGTATGTAATGTAACGTGTAATTGTGATACGAGATTTACACCCTTCTAGGGTATACAATGTTTTCGAAAATTATTGTAACAAATCAAATAAATAATATTCAATTCTTTTCTATTTATTCTATGAATAAAGATAATTTTGCTCTAAGGGCCGCAATTTATGAGTATATTATGTTGAGAGTCAGCCACTTTAACTTACGTTAACCTAAAGATCAACACGCGTTGACAAAGAAAATAAAATTTTACAAACAAGACTTCTTCACGTAGAGTTACCTTGTATCCAAATGCCAAAGCATAATCCTACTAAATATATTGATTAAAGTCTTGTCTTCAAATTCATCTATACAGAAATGGTTAAAATGCCTAGAATATCTTGGAGTTACTGTATTTCCACCTCCTCCAGGGGGACACATAGCGCACATAAACTAAAAAACACATTAGTAGTTCTTCTACTGCCTCATGTTAGTGCCGGGTCAAAAAAACTCTTCAAAACTCATAAATAATGTTTTCCATTCCAATATAAGTACCTTATTTTTTTAGCTTTAAATTAACTGAATTTTGTAACACTGAGCACAGAAAATACTATTAGCATCCTGATTGGCATAAAGGTTTATGAGACTGTACCAGAGTACTTACCTGTATATCAATCAATTTGATAGGCACAATATCCTTTAAATCATACCAGATTTCATGATCAAACCACTGCCTTATCAATTCTATGGGAGGCTGAGCGCCGTATACTTCTTTTACTGGCATATTCACGTCGTCAATAAAGATAACACACTTTTTGGTCACTGGAGGCCCGTAAACACCTTAAGAAAGTAAATTAATATGGTCCAGCACACAAAAATTTTTAATTCAGAATGAAAAAAAAATCAGTAAGTTCAGATATACCATTGTCTAATACACAGGAAAATCGACCAACTGCATGAACGAAACAGCGTCACATTTTTCATTCCATACGGATTTTATTTTGGATAGGTTTTAAAATAAAATCTGTATGGAATGAAAAGTGTGTGAATCATTTTGTCCAAGATATTTAATGATTCGGACCACGATTTGGCCTAAAAAGTGTCAACTGTTTTGTCCATGTGGTTGATCGACTTTCTTATATATTAGACAATGGGACAATGGTTACACTCACCCTTTCGGCGCTTGTCCAACTTGGACATAATAATATTCTGAGTTTGATTCGCTGTCGTCTGTGCAGAGAAGTTTATAAATAGTGGGATGTAGATTTGAGTGTTGTTCTTCTTTAGTAAAAAATCGGTTATGTACACGGATTTTCCAGTTCCGGTGGGACCTAAAAAAATCCGTTTATGTACGACTATTTTTCATAGTTTTCTATCGCTGCACATTTCCTATAATAAACTTGAAAAGTTGATCAAAAATTTATGCATAATGCTAATAAAGAGGTATAAATCAAATAAAAGAAAATGGGTCATAATTTTCCCTTGTCTTATCAGTTTATTGTTTGAAATAAATTCACGCCAAATTAAAAAGTTATATTTGTTAAAAAATTTAGACAACATCCCAAAAGTATAACTTGCCTATAATCATCATAGCTTTTTCATGCTGGACAAGTAGCTGCATTAATGCTGTGGTTCGAACCGTTTCTGTAGTAGTAACTATAATTTGGTTTACTGGGATGTCCCTCGGAATTGGTGGAGCGTTCATCAGTTCGTCCGACCATAGTTTCCATTTTCCTTTGCCCTAGTAGTCAATTACTTTGTTTATACGGGCTTCTTAAAGCGCTTTTATATAAGGACGGTTTGAAAATGTTGTCGTAACACCACTAAAACGATTTTAAGCACTAAATCGACTTTATTTTAAAGCGATTTTAGAAAGCGGCTTATCGCTTTAAAACCTATTTTAGGGTCGTTATAAACATTTTAAAAGCGTTTGAATGCATTTCTTCCAACCTTAAGAAATATTGGTTTTTTTTCATTAAACTAAGTATAATCCCTTGGAGAGAGGAATTTTATTTAAAACCGTCCTTATATAAAAGCGCTTTTAGGTGCGTATAAACGTAGTACCTAATATATTCTTCGATAAAAACTTTAGGTTGAAAACTGTTGTTAGACACTCCGTCTATGGGTTCGTTAAGACAAGTGAGACTTACGAACTTGGCTGAAGTAGGGTCCTTATCCAACTAGTTGATGAAACTCGATCCTTCTTGCAATTACTTCCAAAAGCTAACTGAATAAAGTTCGCGCGCGCGTTTATATAACCCCATCAAACGCTGTCGAACAATCATGAAAATTCTAGTTTCTAGTTTTTTTTTCTAGTTCTAATGGATCTACCAAAACTTAACAATGTAACAATAATGCAACTACTATAAAATCTAGAAGAACGTAGAAATTTCTCGATAACTCCAGAACTAAAACATTGGTGTAGCTTTGGGGCAACCTTACAAATTCCTAACTAAATAAAACTCAATATTTCCTCAAAAGAACCTAACTAACCTACCTAAGCATCTATAAAACTTAGAAACTATTACCTAATCCCTAAAACTTAGTTACTTTGTAACATGACCTCATCCTTTAAGACTGTTCGTCCCGAACAGCTTCACCAGGTATTCTCCAGCCCAGGGATTCTCTTCCTCGATTAGGGCTTAGTTTCTCGATGTGTACTACTTTTGGTTTGGATTTTGGCGAAATCTGGATACGGTAGACCAAGTCATTGATCTTCTTTTTAATTTTGTAGAGGCCCTCCACTTTCTCTGAGGCTGATATAACCCTACCGAATCACTTTCACTAAAGATATTTAGGGATGAATTCTTGTCGAGGTGTAGCTTCATTCGGTCGCTGTTTAAAAACAAACTCTTGTTAGCCAACTGGTGTACCTTCTCCAACTTCTCTTGAAGGTCAGCGACGTAATCAGGAAGTGACACCTCTTCATCGCCTTCTGCTAGTGACATTTCTTGTCCTGTCAGTAACATTGAAGGGGTTGATCCAATAGCTGCATTTACGGAGCTTCTATAGAACAACAGGAATAGTAGTATTAACTTCTCCCAGTCTCGCTGACTTTAGCTCACAAACATTGACAAATACTGGTCGATGGTCCTGTTATCTTTCCACCATTCCGTCAGGCTAAGGATGAAGGGGTTCAGTTCTAGTTTTTCTTATGCCTAACGTTGACATTACATGTTTCCAAATAGACAACTCAAAATTTCTACCTTGATCCGTGTGAATTTTTAATGGCACACCATGGTTGCAGATAACCCTCCTCAATAATGCTTCAGCTACTGTTGCCGCTTCCTGACTCGGTAATGATTCAATTTATTTTTTGTTCGTGTTGACATAACTAAATTAATCACTAGATTTGCTTTTTTACTTTAATTTTAATCTTTTTTATTTTCCTGTAATAATATCGAAGGTTTGTTGGGAAATAAACAATTTATTATATTTTGTAAAGTACCATCAAATACTTGTTCCCAAATTCCATCATTGGGAATGGACCGGCAATGTCAACTGCTATTTTTTCCCAAGGTACTGCAGAGATGTATTGCAATCTTTTTTCCGTAAGATCATGTTTTGGGACCTTTTTGAGAGACGCACAGATCGCACCTCTTGCACCACTTTTCTACATCTCGACGGCATTTTACTCATTAATACCGATCTCCCACTCTTGCTAAAGTTCTAGCTTCTCCTAGGTGAACTCCATTCTTACAGTCGTGCGGCTCACGAAGTTCAGTGTCTATCCTAGAGATTGTGGCAGAATCGTTTGATATACGACCTGTTTTCTATCTGATCTTTCCCAATTGCGGGTGATTACGTCATTGCGCAAGGTCAATGAGTTCCATTCCAAAGGATATTCTTTGACTGTTGGCGCATAACTAGTAAATATGTTTAACTTTTCATCATCCTTTCGCTCGTTTCTTAAATCATCAAGGCTGAGGTGGTCAGCTTTTTCTCTGTTATTTTCTGGATGCATGGTCTCTCTTCGATGTTTAATCCGGAGGTCGTAACTGTAACTTTTCTAGCTGTCGTTCCGGATTTTAGCAGTTTAGTAACCACTAAGAGTGATCGGTTTTTATAAGAAATTTTCTTCGTGACAGTAATATCTTTCCGTTTTTCCCAGAGTTTTACTGAAATAGCCAATAACAACTTCTTCTCATTTCTGAACCTGGGAAAGCACTGCGCCTAAACCATTTTGCGATGCGTCAGTATCCAAAATAAACAATCCTTCATCTCTGGGGGACTCAAATGGGTGCGGTAGCAAATCGCTGCTTTAACTCTGCAAAAGTTTGTTGGCATTCCGAATTTCAATCAAATGCTGTCTTTTTTTCTGTTAGCAAACTTTCCGATGAGTCTTTTACAAAAAGTCGGTAGTCACTACAAAGTCTCAGAAAACTCCGTACTTCCGTCTTATTTTTGGGTCTGGGCAATGTTTGCACTGACTGGACTTTAACAGCATCTGTTTCTATTCCTTTTTCAGAAACAACGTTTACTGGGAGAAACAACGTTTCCGAGAAAATTAACTGTCTTATGGAATAGGGCATACTTTTTAGGATTCAGCTGTAGGTTGGCATTTCTCAATCTTGTGAAGACTTCTTGTAAGTTGGCCACTTGGACTCAAAATGTTAAGCGTGTTATCGATCCGTGTCAAGGGATAGCTGTCTTTCTTATTGATGTCATTTAGTTTTTTATATTCAACTCAAAATCTTGTAGAGTCATCCTTCTTTGTTACTAGAACTACTGGTGATGACCACTTCGTATTGCTTGGTCCTTGCTTAATTGGCCCTTGTCCGCTAGTATTAATTCTGTGTTATACAAGATTAGTTCTTCCTGTTATTTTATCTCCCGCAAACATGTAAGATTCTTGTCTCACAAATTAGAAAACATTTCTCTTTTCATGCTCTTTGAGATGACTCCAGCTCTTTGCGAAATTCTTTAAAAGTTCTTTATTTTGGTAGTTCTTCTTAATTACTATTGGTTCTTCTTCTTCTTCTTCTTTTTCTTCTTCTTCACACCTCGTTACCTGAACAACCGGTTAACAAAATTCAATGACTTTATCTTTCTTCAGTGTCACTCGGTTGTTTTACAAATTAGCTATTCTGGAACTGTTTCATTGACATTAACTAGAAATCTTACCAATATGGCTCTTGTGTCTTCAATTTTCTTTTCTACATGGGTATTTCCCGAAATTCTAGTATCTTCGCCCACGATTAATCTTCTGAGGATGGTGAAAAGAACACTTCCTCGTTGCCCACACTCAACGGTCTGTTTTTAAAATCTACTGATATAAAACTAAACTCTGCCATGATGTCTAGGCCCAAAATAAACTCATCTACGATGTTTGCAACTAGCATTCTTACTTCTAGCCCCGCACTTATTATTCCAATGATGGCTGATGCTTCTCCAAAAATCTTTATCTGTTCTCCGTTTGCTGGTTCTAAAACTGTTTTCTTCTTAAAAGTTTCTACGGAAGTCTTTGGAACAATATCAGAACACACTACCGACGTCGTTCCTCCAGTATCAATGGTAAAGTTGCATCTTCTTCCATTCAGACTTTACTTAGTAGTAGTAAAAGTAGATTTTTTTATCAAAGCCCCGTGCACCCCCGTCTACTGCACGTGCCCCTTAAGATACACCTCTTATACTGCAATTATACACAGTGGACCGCCGCGCGGCGCCGGCTTTACACCCTCTGGCTGAGCCTGTTAACTGTAAGACTTGCACCTCTCTAACTTCGCTAATGTCAAAGCCGAACTTGGTTTAGACAGTAGACTATTTTTCCCCAGCAGCCCACAAAATAGGTGTTGACCGAAAATCGGGGTCTCCCGCGCTCAGAATGGTCGGAGCTCGGGTCGGAGTTCCTCCTTGCCCGAAAGCGCACATCACATTCAACCTGCCGATATTACAAACAATTCATTTTTATAACAACGGAAACGTCACCGACTAAATCAGCAGTGGATCGAAGACTTTCGCGTCAAAGCAAAAGGTTACAAACAAAGCCTTGCTTTTTTGGACTTTTACCTCTTTAATAAATCTATAGTCAAATACAGTCTCTCCAATTGGCAAAGTAAAAATATACGGCTTTTCCGGTTTGTTGATTTCAATCGGTATGCCCAACGCTTCAATAGTCTTTTGTGGAAATTCTCTCTCGAGGAGTCCTCTAAATAATAAGTTAAACTTTTCTCTACTGTCATTATCTAAGGTTCCTCCCATTGACCAAATGCAGGCGAAAAAGAACGACCCTAAAACCAAATAGATGCATTTTTTACCAAACTATTTTTCCCTCATTTCCCAGCATATCTTATATTACAAAAACTAGGTCAAGTTTTAATAAAAATATCAAGTTGCTGCGACCTTGTAACTTAACAAATATCTTTTTGCTATTGTTTATACAGAAAAAAAATGAATACTACCTATTTAAATCAAGGGTTTAGTTTAGCCAGAAATAAAAATAACTTCATTCCCATTTTCTGCTACCCCAAATCACTAACAAATTATAAAATATTAGACATAAGACTATTATTTTTCCCGAAGTATATATTCGTTAAAATAATTTTAATCTGTCGGCGTTTTTTCCAAATAGCTAATTTAATATTACGTTTGTTAATTGAAAGGCTTAACTTTCGTAGAATCATTAAGTTTTCATTAACAAAAAAGTTCAGGTTTATTGACAAACCGTTTATTTTTGCGTTTGCGTTTGCGTTTATTAAACGCAGGTCAAAATGCTCATTAAATTTAATATAGACAACTCCTAAGTTTTGCTACAATATTTCTTCACAAAAACTGTAACAAGCAGTCTAGGTTTCTGCTATGTAGAGACTAGTTCGATAATATAAGTTACTGCCTACCTTCGATCTGCGCCCGCACATCCAAATCTGAGACTTGCTCTCGATACTTGTCATCGTAAAAATCATCCATAAAACAGTCAAACAAATTCATTGTAGCTCTGACTAGATTATGATCAGATGTTGTAGCTATCTGTTTTACTCCTCCTGTAATTAAAAACTTCAATAAAATAAAACTGCATAATACATTTGTTTTGTATTGTCTATTATAATTTTTAATTTGATTTTTCGTTAGTTATCGTATAAAATTATTTTTTTAAATTATTACAGATTGTTTACGCAGGTTAAATCAGGCTCAAGGAAACTAATTAACTCCAGTATCCAATACTAACCAACCCAGAAGCCAAAATCAGTGACAGTGTAAACGCTTATTTTAATAATGAGGGATTGTAACTTGCTGCACATTTGTCTCAAGAGACAATCGATATGTCAATAGACAAAATAAAAAACAGAAATACAATGTTTCTAAGTCTAACCACGAACCAAGAAGTTGCAACAGTAATTAAAGAACTGGATCCAAATAAAGCTACAGGCTGATATGGAATTGATGTCCAAACAATAAAAATGTATAAACCAGAGATTACACCAGTATTTAGCAGGCTTGTAAACATATGTTTCTTATAAGGAGTGATACCAGATGGATGTAAACTATCGACCTCCCTCAGTATTGCTGGTGCTTTTTAAGCTATCGGAAAAGCTAATAAATGTGAGACTTGCGAGGTTCTTTAACCAAATTATTTTTTTTCTGTTTTGGTCAATAAGGCTTTCAACAAATAAGCGCAAGAAGAAAGAAGAAAATCTTGATGAAGGCTTAAAATGTGATTTAGTGTTGCTAGATCTATTTGTTATGTGCTTTTTAGAAGTTATATGTGTGTGTCTATACAAATGAAGTCTTGAGATCAGATAGGGGGGTAGTATGTGGGGTCCCGTAGGGGTCAATTTTCGGATCTTATTTTTGCCTTACTGCCTCTTACTGGAAAGCTCAAGCTCTACGCAGACGACACCCTCCCTCTATAAATCATAGAATGAGATAAGGAATAATATAAAAGAAAACTTTCCTGAAACCACGAAAAGTCTAGTTTTATGTTGATAAACAAAAGTGTGAAAGATTTTCACTTATTTGACAATCGTACTCAAGTAGAAAACCTTAATTTACAATACTAGAGGGATATATAACAAGTATCTGGGGTTATTTTTTAACGAAAGAAATTTGAGAAATCGATAGTGGCACCTTTAGGAATTGTTAAAAGAATAAGTTATAGTTTACCTAAATACTTAATAAGACAAGTTTATTTCAGCCTTTTTCATAGCAAAATGCAATATTTAATATTAGTATGATTTCCTGCTAGTAAAATACTTAAAATCTGTAAAAACTTAACAAAAGAAATCCATAAAAAATATATACTTTTTGGATGAGAGATACTCAAGTGATGCACTTTACCGGAACTTTAAAATTTCTAGTTTGGAAATAATATATAAACACCAAACATGTAGTTTCATACATCAAGTCTTAAAGAAAGGTAGACACTCACATATTACTTCTTTAACAAAAAACTAAATACACATACATATGACTAGGTAAAAAAAAACATAAACCTGCCATTAATAAGAAAAAATTAACGCTACCACTAAATTGTCCATAAAGGAGTCGTGTTTTATATTAAGCTGCCTGAAAATATTAAAGAATAACTAAAAAAACATAAAAAAAAATATTTTCTTTTGTTAGATAGTAATGAGTGCATCCTCTTTTTCTAACGGGTACATCCTTACTTTAAAAAAATATATTTTTCATGTATTACTTAACTTATTAAATAACAATTGTTACAACTATTGCTGTAATTTTTTTAAGACATAAATGATGATGATGAGGGACCTAATTTGAATAATTCTATAATAACATTGTAGTGATTCAGGTATAGAATAAGTTTTTTCTTTGTAATTTTATGTATTATACAGGGTTTACTGTATGTATGTATGTATGTATTCAAAACTGGTGGTTAACTCTCTATTAAAGGCTGAACCATGCACTGTGGCCTCAAATGGGCCTATTGTGCCCAGGTTTCTACTGAGATTTTAAAGATGGCAATTTAAACACATACGACCCAGGAAACTAAAAAATCCTGCAGACTACAAAACTTGATTTAGGCTTGATACTATGGTTTACTGTAACTCAATTAAAAATAAACAATATACAGATGCGCTGATATAGACGAAAAATATTTACAACTTTTAATTATCTTATGTCTTTGTAGACACTATATTGTTACATAAGTCGCGTTTGCTTGTCAATGAGATGATTGGATTTCATTACTAACATGCTTTTTTGCATTTTGATAATAAAACAGTTTTAAAAACGGTAATTTTGCTTAGTACTGCAAAAAAAGTCTCAAAAAAATGGTTAAAGCCAAATTGTAGGTTAGTTTTACCTTTTATTATGAACTAGCTGGAGACACCGCAGCTTTGCCTGAACCGATTTTTCAGTAGTAGTGAAACTTCCATCAAAATCTTTTCGTTATTTCAAACAAACAAAAATTCCAAAAAATTTAAAAATATATTCAATGGTCTCTCTAGAGATTTATTATATGTATAGATAATATACTACAATGCACTGCGAAAGAAAATAAATTCTACCTATACCTTTTATGTGGATTACCGATTCTAATTATTCTACATGCAATAATAGGAAATTAATAATAAAAAATATTGAAGTTAAATTTTTACGCATACCTTTGTTTATCAGCCAGAAAAGAGGTTTACAAAATCTCTTGAACAAATTAAAAATCATCGATTTGTAAAAATCGTTGTTTATAAAAGGTGGCAGGGTGTTTAACCAAGACGACAAAATTGGGGTCCAGCCCAGAGATTTCGGCTCCATGTAAATCATACCACAGCGTGACACCTATAAAAAAAAGTTAATCTAATAGCTCACTACTCGTTTACCGATCTACAGAACGGCAAAGTTTCATATTAGATTCCCTCCTTTCGTTAAAAAAGTTAATTAAATTTAGCGAATTACAAAAAATGATTTTAACTTTTTTTCTGAATAAATGTCGCAGATGCGCTAAAAATTACAAAAGATGCACCACAAAAAAGTTTATGGGGCGAAAAAGAGCTCGACTCCTAAAGAAATATCTCTCTGTAGATTCTTACAATCACTTACACGCTGGACGGTAAAAGTCCTAAAATGTAACCTATGTTTCAAATTTGATCTAAATATCTCAAAAAGTGCAGCAGCTATAAAGAAAAAATAAAACAATCTTGATACTGATTTTTGGACCACCCTGTATTAATAAGCTAAGAAAGAAAACCTAGATTAATAAAAAATACTTGAAGTCTTGTTTTGATATACAAAACTAAATCAAAAGAAAATAAGAAAATTTGAAAAACAACCATACATTTTTACAATGTAGCAACTAATAAATCAGCGAACTTCCAAAATTAACGTGTAGTGACGTAAATAAAACTTTGTCAGTTTGTAAAAGTTTAGATAAAAAAGAAAAGTTTTCATTCATTGTCTTGACTAAAATGTCAAATTCTTACTGTCGCAGGCGAGGCTACGTCCAAATCCATCGGTTCATATATCAAGTTGGTAGTGTTTGACAGTTGAATGATTTCACCAGACATAAGACACAGTTTCTTGTTGTCATCTAATACTGTGTTCATGTTTTCAATCCATACTGCGTCAACGGGTCCGTCAAAAATTAACCATTTTCTAAAAAACATTTTATTTTCCATAAATTTTTAAAGGTGCAAAAGTATACGCGGAAGATCTAGAAGTTCAGGAAAGTTATCCACTTGGCGAATACACTACGTTCTTCCAAGCAGAGAAGAAAAAACGGACCGAAAATCGTCAGCACCCTAGCAGCACTGCAGGTATTTGTTCAAAACAAGAGGGTCACACTGATGTGGGTCCCGCGCCATGAAGGAATACCAGGAAATGAGAAGGCGGACGAGCTTGTCAGAGTAAGTGCCGGAGTCAACTATATTGGACCGAAACCTCTTCTATGAATCATAAGGAAACATATACAAAGTGTGCTCAGAAAATGCGCGCACAGAGAACTTAAGTCGTCCTGGACCCCA
Organism: Oxystoma pomonae; assembly: GCA_963921995.1. Taxonomy (NCBI): domain Eukaryota; kingdom Metazoa; phylum Arthropoda; class Insecta; order Coleoptera; family Brentidae; genus Oxystoma; species Oxystoma pomonae. The sequence goes on along the minus strand of OY998166.1, from coordinate 67,974,687 downwards.
TTTTTGAATTTTGAGGGAATGAGAGATGTGATCGTTCCTTGGGAACTATCCCACCCGATCAACCTGATCACTCTCTCCGGTGAAAGTTCCCCGAATTTTTGAACGGAGTCTGATCACATCCAAAGTTGGCATATTTATTTTATAGCAAATGCCCACCTTTATTGTTGGTAGTGTTGAATTTGAACTATTTTGAACGAATCAAGCTCAGCTTCTGTGGTGGTGTACTCCGTGTCTGTTTTTTTTTTCGAAAAAAACGGGATTCTTTTTTCATAGGTATTTAAAGAGAATCTGTATGCGGAATGGATAATAAAAAAGTCCACATTGGAAGCTACGGGCAGAGACTTTCTCGCCGGTTTCACGTACAAAACAGCACAAGAATTACTTCCAATTTTAGATGGAATAACTTACAAAAAAAAACACAAGATGTCAAAAACTTAAATGTCTTGTTAAATTGAGGCGTACTCCCTGACCCGGAAGTCGGGGACCAAGTTCTCTTACTTTTTAAGATAACAGGAACAGTTTTTCATCCTTGTAAAATACAGCACGGGAAAGATCGCTACCGACGTGTGATCGTTCGCACGAAAAACCACACGCTCCCAGCTCAAAAACTAGCCCCCTGGGGGCAAGAGTCAGGGTGCAGACCCTCCAAAACTATTCGTGAATGGTTCGGACGCAGCCAAAACTAAATGGCTCCTCAGCAAAACTCAAAATAATATTGGAGTGCCGACTGGGTACAATTAGCTGAACGAACACTTGGCGCGCATCAGAGTAGCAGAGGATCCTGCCTGTCCAGCCTGCGGGTTGGAAGAGGAATCAGGAAGGCAGCCAGTGCGGTTGGAAAACACCGCACGAAAAAGGGATTTTTATAATGGTAAAAATATGAATATTCTTTGATTTTAGGTTAAACAAATGCGGGACAAACCCACAGTGTCTATTTCAATTTATTGAGCTTTACCTGTCATCAGTACTGGACATGGCAAACTGTCTGAAACTGACGGCTAAAATACCGTCCGACCATTCATGAGACACTGGATCAAATTGACCGTACAATTGACCCATGGTGATAGATTTCGGATTCATTACGGTGTATATTGCTTTGTGCTCGTCCATTCCACCCTAAAAAATTATTCTAAATTTTTAAGTAAAGTTGAAGTGGTCGAGCAACGACCTTATATTACCCCAAATAGTGCCTAAATAAGGTTGAGTCAATTAAGGGCTATTGAAGGATGCTCGACTCATCGTAAATGGGTAGTCTGGAGAAAATCGAGCGTCTGCCAATAGTTAAATTGCTCGAAACTCCTCTTAGTGATCATTTAGATCAGAAGAAAGCCCAAGAAGCAACTACACTACACAACAGTACATAAAAAATTAAAAACGAACTCAATAAAACATTTATTCAAAGAGACACACTATTTATACGGCACCTCATTAAAAACATTTTTAATGTTTTACAAAAAAAATCGTAAGAATAATAAAATAAAATGGTTTAATGAAGAACGTTTTTAAATACAAATAAAAAAATTAAAATACACTTCCGGCCACATAAAATGCGTACAGCAGAAGTTAGCTGCAGGTCTGTTGAATTTGTTTTGCCAATTGCGTTGCTTATTGTAACTGACTTTGACGTTTTCGAATTACAGGTTAGATCTTTTGACATTGTAAACACAAACATAAGGAGGATGGCCACACTTTACTAAAAAACTAATATACTAATGAATAAAACAATTTTTTTAAATTATTCAACATTTTATTATAAAAAATTATTCTTAAAGCTCATTATGGACAAAAAAAGATCACAATTTTGCGAATAAGAAAAAAGTATCGAGAAGAAGGAACTGTTTGGCAAAAGGAATGCAATAACTTAATCATAGTCCGCGCACCTCTGCAGGATCAGTAAATTTAAGTAATCTTTGCAGACAACCAAAAATGTTCAAAATCAAAAAGAAATGATTAAACACTACGTAAAGTAAAAAAAAAAAACAAGAAAGCGTTTCTTCAGTAGCGTGTCATTGCCCCGTCAGCCTCAATAATGTTTGCCAGTCTTCGTGGCATGGAATCTCCTAATTTTTGAAATAAATTTGGACTTGAAACAATGACTTCGTCGTACCCTCTGACTATGAGCTCCATTAAGTGGTTGGAATTTCTGGGAACAATATTTATTTGTGTTAACTTTTTTGCTATAAGGCCCCACACACATTGGCGTCAGGGGTTTTTTCCGGCCATGGCAAAACCTCGATGATGTTTTGCTGGAACCACTGTTTAGAAATGCGTGCGCTATGGATAAGACAGTACACAAAACCTTCTGGATGAAGAATCGTTGCTTCTGGAAGCATAATATTTCTCATCATATCAACATAAACCTCAGCCGTAAATCCAGCAATATATGTTTCGAGCCTGTTCGTGGCGGGCGATATAACAAAATTTGTTGGCTGTCATTGTGGGACTGAAAGATTTTTTCATCCGTAAAGACCACTTTTGTTGCCAAAATTCTTCTTTTTTTAGTGAATAGTTTAGTGCAAAAATTAGCCTGGCTTGCTTCTTTTCCTCACTAAGTAAGATTTTCTTGGCAGCAACGCGACATCTAAGTCTAGAGCGGCTTATCCGTTTGCGCGTCGTTCTTATGGATCCAGGAAAATGTGCCTCAATTTTCGCCTCTGGGGCCATCGCAAATGGCTGGTCTTCAAGAAAGTCGATCAGTGGCTGATCCAAGCCAGTGCCTTGCCTTCGTAGAACAGTTTCTTTTTCTTGATACTTTCTTCTTATTCTTACAATTGTAGCCTTGTTTCGTCCATAATGGGCTGCTACGAACCGACCAACCACCTTCTAATTTTGATAAAATTTCGGCTATTTCTAATTCGTTTAGTTGAAGCATTTTTAAATATAAGCGTATGACAACAACAAAATCTGACAGTGACATTTTTTGTCAATTTGAAATACCTAAAAGGTTACTAAGTTCGGCGTACGCATTTTATGTGGCCGGAAGTGTACATACCAATACCAACAAAAAAAAAATTGAAAAATGTCAAACTTCTAACCAAAAAGAAATCTGTAAAGCCATGAAAAAATACTAAAAAACAAGAAAAAAGAGTTGCTTGTTGGACATCAAACGATATTCTGAAAGATTTTATCTGTGAAGAAATAAACAACATTCATAAAATATCGATACCAATACAAAATTCTACGGTTTTGGCTGAAAATTATATACAGTGAAGAAAAAGATACTTTACCCTTTCTTCGGCCAGTCCCAGCGCATCCGCCAAAACTCTGTAGCTAGTGGTTTTTCCCGCAAACGGCAGGCCAACAATCATCAAACCGTGTCGCACTACAATCATTTCGTAGAGTTGTTCCACTTTTTCCAAGAACACTGGCGTGCATTGGACATTCATCGTTTCGCATGTGTCTTCGACCGCTTTTTGCAGAATTTTATAGTCTGGTTCGGGAAGTACGACCCCCGGGAACAAATCTGATGTGATACCCTAAAAGAATTCACCGTACTATGAAGGGTTAAAATAGACACAATTTATGAATAATTGTTTAATAAATCATTGCACTAGTTTACACGATAACCCAGCTGATTGTTTATTTTGGAAAGAGTTATCCAGAAAAAAATATAAAAATATATATATAAATATAAAAAAATTTCTCCAGTCTGTATTTACTTGAAAATGGAAAAAATCTTAGTATGAGTAATAAAAACTAAAAATAGCGAATTTTCGTCTTCTTTTTATAGTTTTGTGGATCGGCTAACAAAATTTTGTATAGTATATAGTATCACAAGAGATGAGGGAAATTGTCAAAAATCTTTTCCGACGGTCTGTAGCATTAGAAACTGCTTGAGTGCATTTTTGACATTAGTCGAGAAAGCATAAGAAATGCACAAAAGCAGTTTTCCAATGCAAGAAACCTGGGGGAAGATTTTCTAATTAGTTTCCTATCCCAAGAGGTATTTTGTAATTATTTACCGAATATTTCTAAATAGACAGACATCAAACTTTAAAATAAATAGTATGAAAATAACATACCGATTATTAACGGAGGGTTATTATCATTATTCGACAGGTGGAAAAAACCTAATTACGAATTTTCAATTTCAATAAAATCCAATATTTTCATAATTTTCTCTTTAGTTTTATTAGATACACACTTTCAGGTTAAAGGAAGGCAAAGGTTATACGAAAAAAATGAAAGCGTTATTTATACCTGAAATAGAGGAACATCAAGGTGCAAGAATTTTGCCAAATTAATATCTTTTATAGATCTTAGGACCAGTATGTCTTCTTTTTCATGCGGATACCTTAGTTTTAGAGCTCCAGCGGCTCTTAGCACTGATTTGACTGCTCTCATTCCTTAAAATTTAAATTCAAATTTTATTAAGCATTCCAAAAACTATAAAAATATAGAAAGGAAGAAGTCATAATAAGTTACTTCACTACATTAAGTGAAAAAGTAAAGCTTAGTTTTTATGCAACAAATAATAAAATATTTCTGTAGGTTCTCTTTTGAGCTTTCTTATGACTTTTACCTACTATATATTTTTCTGCGCCTGAAAAACATCAGGTTGTATTTTTTAACATAAACAATAAATTGGTCGCTTATCGCTCAGCCATTAACCGACCAAGAGAAAATTACTTTGTTTGCGATAGAAAAATCCACAAACAAAGATGCATTAATCCAGGCGATAATCTTTGGTTTCGACACATAATATTACCCGAAATATTACCTAAAAACTTATAGTATTAAAGAAACGTTTTGAAGTAGGTACGGTCTAATTGTTTTTCAGACCCACTTCAATATGGCGGCTTGACATTTAATTGAGAATCAACTCGGGAGTCAACTGTACTTATCCAAGGATCCAAAATAATTCTCACGGCATTTTTTATTAAAACTTTTAGGATTACTAAATGGCCGCCAACTTGATTGTTTACTTGCATAAAATCCATAGCCAACCTTGATTCTTAGGGGTTTTTGTATAAAATTAAGAGACCCAATTTATCGTCACTCTATCGGTTACAAGTTTACAAAAGCCAAAGATTCATTCAATCAAATCTTGCTTGCATTTAGAAACTATCTAAAGCAATCCGTTTTTTTTTTGTACTTCAGGCAATTTTCAATAGATAAATTGGCAAAAATTTTATCCATAACACACATAAGAGATCCTATAAATAAAGGATTTGATCAATAAATTTTAGTACATTTTTTCTGCCAGGTAAAAAACTTTATTTAGTTCGTGCTATAAGCTCGTTATGTTGTACTCGGCCTCGCTAGCAAAATATCGACTTTACCCAAAATATTCTATTATTACCGTAATCATAATGACACTGAGACGACAGTTGCTCTGAGCACAATCTGTAAGTGGCCACAATTTTGATCGCCAACGGCCTTGCCACTAAGAATCCGGAAGCGTACAGTTCAATTTCAGCGATCATGGCGTAATCGGGCACCATCATAGCTACCGATCTGAACAAGGCTTTAAGATTGTCGGGCAATTCTGATCTTCCGGCATACCCTAAAAAAATAGTCTTAAATTTAGCTGTCAATTTTAAACACAATAGAATTTCGAGCATCCCCTTAAAAAGGTAATGGTAACCGCAGCGTCAAGTTTTGCATTGATGGTGCTAATAAGTATGGTGCGACCCAATGGAAATAGCCGACGAAATGATAATAAAAAGTAAAGATAATGATTATATCGGTCTACGTAGAGACGCTTAGGTTTTCCTTCGGAGTAAAGATTTTTCCGCCGATTCTGCAGACTGACAGTTGTGGTTGTTTCATGATTCCTTTTCCAGTTCTTTTTATTATCATTTTATTTCCTATTTTCATTTGGTTCACCGTACAACTAATGCGAAACTCGAGTCCGCGGTTAACATTACCTTTTGAAGGAATGCTTGAAATTCTATTGCTCTCAAGTTTGTCATACAACTGAACATAGGTAGCCAAACGCAACCAACAGTAATAAAGTAAATGCCACCACTCAAGATGGTTCCTATGCTAAGGGTAAGAGGTTTGGCTGGGGCCCTTCTTTCTTAGGTGGAACGAACCTCGAACGTTTTATTTCTCCCAAAACGTTAAGTACCCGTCCCCTGTCACCAACAACCTGGACCAGGGGACAAGTCGCTTCAAATAGGTACAGTAAAGGTAAGAACGATACAATGCTGGCGTGTCACTGGAGACATCGCAGACTCCAATGGCGGTTTAGGTCTAGTGAATAAGAGTCGCACACTACCTGACCTGAAAATATTCTTTGTGTAATAAACTAAAACCGATACAAAATCCTTTCAAATTTAAAATAAAAATCAAGGCATATTCGGTCAATATTGTTTTTTCTAAAGAAATGTACCTTTCAAATTTTACTTTAATTTCCTTATAATATATATATAATATATATGCTTGATACATAAAGTAAAGTTTAATGAAAATGAATAAAAATAACTGACATACCTGGATTCATAGTAATAAACACCGAACATGTTGGATCCAATTTGAGTTCGGTGCCCTCGAAGAACAGTTTTTCGTTACCAGAATTAATACCACGCTGGATGGTAAGAATTTGTTGGGCAACGACGGACAGTACTTCTAAGTCAATGCGATTAAATTCGTCAAAACATGACCAGGCACCACACGAGGCCAAACCCTACAAAACACGTTTCTCTCAAATGTTTGTCAAAATAACGCCCCAATTTGAAAAAAAAACATCTAAATTATAGGCGACAAAAATTTCAAAATATATCTACTCATCAGTAACAAATATATTACGACTGCGATCGTCTTTAAGAAATGAGTAAAACTGTTTTCTATGTATTGGTAGCGCGTAAATGTCATTTTTTTACTTTAGTATTAAACCATTGTATGTTGCTATAGATATTTTGATCAGAAACTCTTGCTATGAAAATAGTATTTTTTTTCTATAAGTAATAAAAGATTGCACTGAATTAAATTGAATTGACAAAAATTATCACTTTTTCAGGACTCTTGCGTAAAGTTAGTGTTACGGAATATGTTTTTTGTTAGTAAACTAGTTTCGAACTTCCATTGTCTTTATTTTTTACTTTATTCACAACGTTTCGATTGCTTAAGTATTTGCAATCGTCATCAGGTGAATATTAACAAAAACTAAGACTACCTAATCTTATATACTAGCATGTGGTCAGTGAACCATGAATACACTTGGTTGGCTCCGTCCTTTCACAATTGAAATCTGTTATTTTCGAAAAGTATGGGTTTTCAAATATCCTTGATGGTGACGCTGTGTTGAGAAAATACATTCTGGTTCCTCTGATGTCTTTGAACTTCCGCTGGAGAGATTTTTTTCCCTAGCGACGATCTTTGCCTCTTTCCATTCCATACGATGTTGATTTTCCCAGCAATGTTGAGATATTTTTGATCCAGTTGTGTCCCCTTGTCGAGTTTTGCGTTTGTGTTCTGTAAGGCTGGTTTCTCCGATGTAGATATCCCCACACTGGCATTGTACTTGGTAGATGCAGTTCTGGGTCTTGCGGCGATATGGTTTAGTTTTTGTTAACTGACTTTTTTTGAAAAACAAAAGATCAAAAGATCTTGCGTGGAAATAACGAAAATTCAAACTTGGATGAGTATTCCACAAGGAAGACACAAAAGATCAAGGCGAAAAGGAAATTAATAAACGATGTTTCGCCCTGGGTAAACAGCGTGGGCTCATCAGTAGTTTCACTGGTCACCCTCCACTATACATCATTAAACACCATCATACACTTAGATTTCCAACCTTGAACCACTCACAAATAGGCATCGTTCCGCACTGGTACTTACTTATCCAAGTTACCTAATACGAATTCGTCCTGGCGTGTTAATATTTCCAGTAGGATTATGCTCCTAAGGCAATTAAAACAAAGAAGAAGTTATAAAACCTCCAAATCAGTTACTTCAACCGAAAAGAAACTAAAAAACAAAATATCAATTTTTTTAACTTCTTCTTTGTGACTTTTTTTGGTTGTGGTCGTTTTAAAGACAGTCTGAAGATGGTATTGGTTGCCTATTCTTCTTATCTTTTCTGAGATTCTTTTGATGTATGGAATTATAAGTGTCGCCTTCCTTTCAGTATTTACGTCTGTCGTCTTTTGTGTTGGTGCGGTCTGAAGAGTTTTATTGATCGTGTAGTTGGAGAATTTCTTTGCAGATCGGATCGAATTTTTGCCTTTTCTTTATTTAAAGCTTCTTCTGTATTGCAGCTATAGGTGGCTCGATCTATAAGAGATTTTGCAATTTCCAGTTTGGTTGATGTAGAGTGGTTTAATTTGAAGGTTAGATATTGGCCAGTATGAGTAGGTTGGCGATATACAGAAGTAGTTGAATTCTTTTTGGTGACACTGGTTATCGGTCAAAGAGGCATCTTTTCCTTATGAATTTTCGCCAGTTCATACATATGCGGTGCTTTGCTGTAGTGTGGTGTGAGTTTGCTCCTTTCAATGTCATTAAAGTATCTTCTGTGTTGGTAGAGAGTTTGGTAGAAATTTTCTGGTAGTAGGTGGTGGCGTCCATTACTACAGTTGCATTTCCTTTCTCTGCAGGATGAATTTTTATCGACTGATCTGATTTAAGATCCTTGAGTGTTGATTCTTCTTGCGGTGTTATATTTTTCTCCAATTTCGGTTTGTTATTCAAAATTGTTCTGTTCTTCATGCCTCTTCGACCGATAACTAGTTGTCGCAATTCTCCGACTAATAATCTTGCTAAATATCTTCTACTCATCATCCAGCCTCTTTAAGGAAAGTCACCATCATTCGTTAAAAATTCAAAGCACTTCGTGGACCTCCTTAGAGACATCCACCTACAACCTGACGACCAGTTTGTTAGTTTTGACGTCGAAAGTTTGTACACGAACCATCATTGGAAGAATCACTTCAAATCATTGAACAGAAGTTACTCAAGGACAACCACCTCTCTGATAGAACCAATCTTTCAATCAATGCCATTATGCCTGCAGAATTCTTACTTCAAGGAAAACGACAGGTATTTTTGACAAGAAGATGGTCTACCCATGGGATCTCCACTTTCGCCTGTAGTGGCCAACATCTTTATGGAATCGTTTGAACAAGAAGCTCTGCGAACATAATGGCAGAGACCCAAACTATGGCTAAGATACATGGACGACATATTTATCATCTGGAAAAGGGCAAAATACAGTAGAATAATTCTTCAATCATGTCAACAGCATAAGAAACTGCATCACACTAACTCTGGAAAAAAAAGGAAATTGTCAGCTCCCTTTTCTCGACGTTCTAGTTACCAAAAAGAATTCAACCAAACCACTTCTGTATAACCTACTTATACTGGACAATACCTAAACTTCAAATAAAACCACTCCGCACCAACCAAACTGGGAATTACAAAATCTCTTAAAGAACGAGCCACCTACATCTGCAATACAGAAGAAGCTTTAAAAAAGACGTAAATACTGAAAGGACGGCTACACTTATAATTTCTATAAATTAAAGGAATCTCAGGAAAGATAAGAATAGGCAATCAATACCATCTTCGGACTGACTTCAAAACGACCACAACAATAAGAAGTCAATTAACAAAAACTAAACCATATCGCCGTAATACCAAGAACTGCATCTACCAAGTACAATGCGAGTGTGGGGATATCTACATTAAAGAAACCAGCCTTACAGAACACAGACGCAAAATTCGACAAGGAGACACAACTGGATCATAAATAGCTTAACATTGCTGGGAAAATCAACATCATATGGAATGGAAAGAGACAAAGATGGTCGCCAGGGCAGAAAATCTATTCAAGCGGAAGTTCAAAGACACAGCATTCATATAGAGAAACCAGAATGTATTTTCTCAATATAGCGTCACCATCAAGTATTTAAAAAAAGGAATTTGTTGTCCGTGAAAAATTTTTCACACATTTTTCTTTTCTATTCATTACGACCAGGCCTCCAAGATCTAATGGATAGTCCAGAAACCTACAGGCCTGTTTCACCCTTGTTAGGAATCATCAGGGTAACATAGGACTGTACCTGGCGTATGAAGCATAACATAAATAACCACACCCAGCGAATTTAAACAACTTTCTTCGTCAAATAACGCGTTAGTAACTTGAATAAGTACCACTGTGGAACGATGCCTATTTGTGAGTGGTTCAAGGTTGGAAATCAAAGGGTATGACGGTGTTTAATGATGTATAGTGGAGGGTGACCAGTGAAACTACTGATGAGCCCACGCTGGTTACCCAGGGCGAAACATCGTTTAATCATTTCTCTTTTCGCTTTAATCTTTTGTGTGTTCCTTGTGGGATGCTCATCCAAGTTTGAATTTTCGTTATTTCCACCCAAGATCTTTTGATCTTTTGTTTTTTAGTTTCTTTTCGGTTGAAGTAACTGATTTGTAGGTTTTTTTAACTTCTTTTTTGAACATGACACTGAAGTTTTGATCGAAAATATAAATAGTAGTGGTCAATTTTCTTTTATGGCTTTTAAGGTTTTAGGATATCTTGAGTCCTTAGATCAAACTATTGAAGTAAAGTCAATTGCGGAAGATTTCTCTTCCACCCTTAAAACCAGCCCTTTAAAACCAAAAAGTGTGTTTAGGGAATGACCCAAAAATGTATGCTCTTTTTGGCTTCTTCACAAAAGTCGTAAACGTTCAATAAAATCTCGGTGCAATATCTGTTGCGGCACACCCTCTTTTTACCCCTTAAAGTTACCCCTAAGAGCTAAAACCGGTATTTATAAAAAGATCCAAAATTTGTTTGCTTTCCGCAACTTTAGGACAGACCTAAACGTTGGGTAAAATTGCATTGCTCTACATCTTTTCCCGAACACCCTTTTTTCACCCTTTAAAGCACCCCTGAAAGGTAAAATTTGTATTTGTGAAACGACCCAAAATTTTCTTTTGTTTTTCGCGTTCTTAAGACGATGGAAAATATTGTGTAAACTCTCCTCGGTATATCTTTTGCGGAACACCCTTTAAAGCACCCCTAAAAGCTAAGATTTGTATATATGAAATGACCCAAAATTTTATTTCGTTTTTTTGCGTCCTTAAGACGCTAGAAAATATTGTGGACACTCTCGTCGCTCAGGAATTCAAAATGTTTAAGTCTTTGATGAATTCACGGAAGGTAAAAGTTATCGATGAAACTATTCTATTGTTATTTTTTACATTTGCAAAAAAAAATTATCCCCTTCGTCGCTATGGACCAAATATATATATATATATACAAATTTTAGCTTTTAGGGGTGCTTTAAAGGGTACAAAAAGGGTGTTCTGCAAAAGATATAGCGACGAGTGTACACAATATATTAAGGGCGCCAAAAACGAAAGAAAATTTTGCGTCATTTCATAAATAAAAATTTTAGCTTTTAGGGGTGCTTTAAAGGGTAAAAAAGGGTGTTCCGCAAAAGATATACCGAGGAGAGTGTACACAATATATTCTAGCGTGTTAAGGACGCCAAAAACGAAAGAAAATTTTGGGTCATTTCATATATACATATTTTAGCTTTTAAGGGTGTTTTAAAGGGTACAAAAATATATTCATGCGTCTTAAGGACGCAAAAACGAAAGAAAATTTTGGGTCGTTTCATAGATACAAATTTTAACTTTTAGGGGTGCTTCAAAGGGTAAAAAAAGGGTGTTCCGCAAAAGATATAGCGACGAGAGTTTACACAATATTTTATAGCGTGTTAAGGACGCAAAAAACGAAATAAAATTTTGGGTCATTTCATAGATACAAATTTTAGCTTTTAGGGGTGCTTTAAAGGGTAAAAAAAGGGTGTTCCGCAAAAGATATAGCGACGAAATTGTACACAATATATTCATGCGTCTTAAGGACGTAAAAAACGAAATAACATTTTGGGTCATTTTATAGATACAAATTTTAACTTTTAGGGGTGCTTCAAAGGGTAAAAAAAGGGTGTTCCGCAAAAGATATAGCGACGAGAGTTTACACAATATTTTATAGCGTCTTAAGGACGCAAAAAACGAAAGAAAATTTTGGGTCATTTCATAAATACAAATTTTAGTATTTAGGGGTGCTTTAAAGGGTGAAAAAAAGGGTGTTCGGGAAAAGATATAGAGCCATGCAATTTTATCCAACGTTTAGGCCCGTCCTGAAGTTGCGGAAAGCAAACAAATTTTGGATCTTTTTATAAATACTGGTTTTACCTCTTACTTTAAGGGTTGAAAAGAGGGTGTTCCGCAACAGATATTGCATCGAGATTTTACTGAATGTTTACGACTTTTGTGAAGAAGCCAAAAAGTACATAAATTTTTGGGTCATTTCCTAAACACACTTTTTTAAAGGGCTGGTTTTAAGGGTGGAAGAGACATCTTTCGCAATAGTTTGATCTGAAGGCTCAAGATATCCTAAAACTTTAAAAGCCATAAAAGAAAATTGACCACTACTATTTATATTTTCGATCAAAACTTGATCGATCAAAACTTCAGTCATTTTTGAACAATCTTTTTTGTTATGATTTTTTTTCACAGCCAGTCGGGGATCACCATGTCATTGTATTAAACTTGCACCTATGCCATAATTGGAAGCTATCTTTCTTAGTAATCTTGATGCTTGACACAAAATCGATATGTACTATGTCCCCGTCTCCATCGTTTAGGAGGCAAAGACTATGTTTTTTTAAATTTTACCTTAAAGAACTTTCCCAAGGCAATGTAATCCAGGCCATCGGAACAATTAAAGACAACACATTGTTTAGCCACTGCTTTTGCCAAATCTTTGGTTGTTTCAGTTTTACCAGTACCGGCTGGACCTTCGGGTGCTCCTCCTAAAAAAACAGAAAAAATATTTATCAAAATGTTTATTTTGCAACAGTACAGAAAAATAATAAAAAGAAATGGCCTGATGTTAATTAATAATAGCACGAACGAAATCTAACTAATTTTTATACAAAAATAATTACTTATTTTTGCTTAAATATATTTTTTTAAAGTTAAAATAATATTTTTTTAATGATGTAGGTAGCATATGTTTGTTTCATCATGTAGTAAGGATTACTTATCATTGTTAAAAGTATTTAAAGTTGACCCAAAACAACAACAACAAATACTATAATTTTAAGTTTATATAAATCAGTAAAGTTGAAATAACCAAAGTAATTTGCCTTGGAAAAAAGCCAACTTTGTAAAGAGGATAAGATTGTTCTGTTAGACAAACAAGCTAACTATAGATGCCTCCTTTATAGCATATTAAAAAATACTTTTGTCGCGTACAACTCTTTGAAATTTAAAATTCTATCTATATGTTCACTCAGTTTGCATACCAAGATGTAAGTGGAGTGCGCCAAATAGAGTTCTATAACATCGGTCCGTCAGCGGTGTCACAACCAGTCTAGTTGTGTTTCCAAGATATTCGTAACCATATTTCAACGTCGAATTGATCATTGATGTAATTAGTTGATTCTCCTGAAATCATATTTGGTAATAGGCAAGGTTATAGGCAGTAATAAGTGCTACATATTGGTTTTCAAATATTTCTAATTTTTTTATACAGAACAACACTTTTTAAACATATGAGATTTTTTTGAAATTTTTATTAAAACCTAAATACAAAACATACACTTACATCTAATTCTAACTAAATGACCCAAAAAAAAAGGAAAAATAATTTGTCATTTACCACCCATTCTTTGGATTTAGAAACCAATACCAAAAAATTCAAAGTTTTCTGAAACTAAAAATGTATACTTACTTCCCAATAATATCTCAACTGACACAGCCAATTAAAGTCACTAATTGTCTGTACTTTAAGATCTATCATGCCAACTAATACGTCACGAGCATGAACGTCCAACACTACTAGAGCGCCCAAGGTGATCCTATTTTGAAGGTTTAGTTTTCCTCTAACTAAATCGACGACTTTTGAAATTTGGAAGTTGCATTTATCTAGGTAGGCTTTCATGGCATAAAGACCTTGTGTAATGGCTTTTGTTAGTTCTATTGTCCAGAAACAGCAACCGACTGATTGGACACACTGACCTGGCCATTTCAGTACCTGGAGACCAAAAAAATATTTAGAAAGCTATTCAGGACTTTATCCTAATGTACTGATTTCATACTTTGAACAAATTTCCGAAGCTAGTAAAACAATACTACTAAAACAATCGATTTGGGGTTCGTAGTGTTAAGATTTGGTTGTGCTATAAATCTTTTAGTAAACAAAAAGAAAAAAGGCGAAAAAACTAAATATGAGAGAAGGCAGTATACATAAATAACGACATGTAGGTCCTGTATTAACAAAAATGACTACAGCTTTCACGATACGATTCGATACGATAAAAGGAATTAAGCACACCTCTAAATGAGCCTGCCAAAGATGGGTTTCCGATTGCCAAAGCAGCAGCATCAAGACGCTGTCAAAAACAGAAGCCATCGGAAGAAGAACTAGTCCTAGGCACTCTAAAGGTAAACAGCCAAAAATCTAAACGATACTTCATAGACGCGGCATGGAACAGGTACAATTTTGGGGACATAAATCTATCTATGATAAATAAAAATTCATGAAGAATAAGGCACCTGTGCACGAATACAAAAAGAAAATAGGAAATCCACGAACAACCGATAAATAAGGAGATAGAAACCAAAGAAAGAAGAAGGCAGCCCTTAGAAAATTAGAAAAAGCGAACAAGAAAGCTCAAACGTTAATTGAAAATGATTGGAATATTAGAAGGTAACTAGAATTCACAAAAATTGCCAGAAAACTGCTGGAATATGTGGATCAAAGAGAATAACAAAAAACGGACGAAATGCAAGGATAATAATTTAAAATTAACGATGGTCAAGTTCTAGCTGCTGAGATATACCGCCTACCTTTTACAAAAATGTCTAGTTTGGTTGTGTTATTTTGAAGAATTCATATGTTATATCGTGTCAATATGTTTTTTAAGAAAGGGTTTACATGGATTTTGACAATAAAAAAAGGATTGTCAATGAATTATAAAACTTCTCAATAGGGGCCACTAAAAGTTTAATTACAAATTTGCATCAAGGGGTCTTTTATTATAAAAAATCCTATAAGATTTATTTTAACAAGTCAAAAGTGACCGTGCAGAGGGATGATCGATTTAAACTCTCTGACAAATCCTCAAAAGTAATTTTTTTATTTAAAATACTAGGCTCAAGCTCAGCAAAAAAAAACAAACCAAGAGTTTTATGTGGGTTCGTCTTGCGAAACAGGTGATTGAACTTTACTTTGTGGCCGTCTTTTGGCTATAATATCCCAACTGATCCGTCCGAGAATTCGTCTCACCTAGGATTTATTTGGCTTTACAATGAATCAATTTTTGAGATTTTAAAAGGTTGAAAAAATAGGGTCTGACAAAGAACGATTTTTATAACACAGGTTCTACTAAATACGACTCTGATGATGGTGAACGATCATGACAAACAACGTTTTCTATAAAATATTATTTTGACGATTCTCGTTTCTTTAGTTAGATATATTGGGTGCATCCGTCTTACCCAATTTTCACGAGCTCTTTTCGGATAATCCTCGATAGACTTCGAAACCATGAGATGCACAGCTTTCTTCATATCTGTCTCCAGTTCGGCCAGCCATTTCTCGACTTGACCTCTGGCCAGAGCGGTTTGAATTATATCAGGAAGTGGCACAATCTCACCTTCGCTCGACTTCATCTCTGTCACATCTAGGTCCTCAGTGAAGGTAAGCTTGGCGATACCCTCGAAGCATTTCTTGAGATGAGGTTGCACTCTTAAAGAAAAAATAGTTTAGTACAGTTAGTCAAATAAAAATGTAAAATAAAAAATACAATACATTATTTCTTACGGCTTAACCCTACATAGTTCTGGATTTAATGGAACCAAACATTTTTCTTATATGTACAAACATACTGAGAGAAAGTATTTATTATAATGTTGTATAATACAACAGTGGGGGGAGGGATTGTAAACTTTGAAAATGTGTCTTCTGAAGCGCCTGTCCATTGACAATTTATTGCCCAGCTTTTCGTGCCTAACCAGTGGCCATTTGTCTTGAATTATAAAGTGGCAGTTTTAAAGGACTTTTAAAACACAGGAGAAAGCATATTTTAGCATACCTGGTGGGATCTTTGGTTTCCGACAAAATTTCGAGCAGTTCATCGTTGGACAAAAAGAAGAACCTCGGGAAGTACAGCCGTTTCTTCTCCAAGTAATCGTTAAGTCCCCTTTGAATTAACTCAAGCAAATTGTTGCATTTTTTAAGTTTCTCGACCATTTTGTCGATATCCACCACGGACAAGACCTTCGGATCGCTGTTTACTGTCTGTTGAATCAAAATAAATATTTTTTTATAACAACAGACAAATAGTTATTCCCTGACTCTTCCATTTACCATGGACTAAAGCTCCAGCATCCATGGGTCATCTTACTTGAAGGTGTGGACTTTCATCCACGTCTAGGGTAAACCTATCCCTCCAAGAAGTATAGCAATTATAATATAAATTATTTTTTTCCCACACACGTGGTATGTATTCAAAACTGGTGGTTAGCTCTCTACCGAAGGCTGAACCATGCACTGCGGCCTCAAATGGGCCCATTATGCCCAGGTATGTACTGAGATTTTAAAGATCGCAATTTAAACACATACGACCTAGGAAACTAAAAAATTCTGCAGACTACAAAACTTGATTTAGGCTTGATACTTTGTCTTCAACTTATGTTAGTTGAAGCTTTAGTGAAAGCCACTGAACACGTGGTGATTGTCCAGGTCAATTTAATTTACAGCGACGTCTGGTCGCCCCCAGCGTTTAACCGTCGTGTATTAACACTCGTTTTACAACATGGAGAGATACCAATTAAAATATTTGTGCAGGCTTCCAATCTCCAATAATGCAGGTGTCGCTTGCACAATGGTGGCAATCGACGAGCATAGCGAAAGAACTCAACAAATAGTTACATACGTATCGTGAAAAAAAATAATAGGAAAAAAATCCCCCATTTTAAATCTGCATTTGGGACGACTGAACATAGTCTTAACCTGCAGAACAGAAGATCGCAGGATCGTATCCTGGCGAGTACAGATTGGAGAAGATTCCACGACGCGAGGTGGTAGGCGCCTCCCTTCTCAGCGGCTTCGCGGTCCACGTTGTGCCTAGAACAACTACGATGCACGGTTGAAGACATTTTCGGGCTTACGTGGTGGACGGCCGGGGATCCCAAGGGGTGTGTGACTTGCGCTTTCGGGCAGTGGAACCATTCTTAACACGTAAAACCCCAACTAATGACACCGTCACTGCATGCCCTTCTATTGTCAGGTCAACACAAGCGGCTGGGGAGGAATAGTCTACCTTCTAAACCAAGTGCTGCTGTAACATTGTATACTTGCTACGCAGTCTAAAGATTCCTGCCCTCGACAAAAAGATGTCAGGCAAAGTTAAGTCCTCTTAAAGAAAGAAAACTTGCATCCTAAGGGTCATGTCATTGCATATGGCAGAAAGGTCCCATAAAGCGGCCTAATTGCTATTTTCTCCTACTGCTACTACTAAAAATCTACAGTTACCTTCATCAAGTCACGCCATATTTTATCAACAGCGCTGAATCTCCTGCCTTCTTCTGGCATCTGTTGCTGAATATCTGGAGAAGAGAAAATGGGTTCCAAATACATCCACGTCGATTGCACCTTCAACCATTCCTCCAAAATTTCTTCTAACATATGTAATTTTGTTTCCCAGTCTCTGAAAACGTTACGGCCAATAATAAATCCTGTAGTAGAATCACCTATACTTTTGGTTATTTTGGGGCACGTCAGACGTGATAATAGTTTTGTTAACATTTTAAATTAATTTTTTTCGGAAAAATTCTCGGAAAAATTTGAAACCTTTCAAACTACACGACTTAAATTATTTAAAAATACGATGATTCAAACGATTAAGGTGCCTTCTATTACTGATTCGTGAGCTAATTTGAGTTGAATAATAATTATTATTATTTAGAATTATGATCTAAAAGTTCCTAGAAGAATTTTCTGAACGCATTTTTTCATATCGAATGTGAGTGAATTTATAAAATTTCTCTCCTTATAAATACCAATCATGATTTTTTTAAGTCAAGTATAAGGATATTGTTGGTTTTCTATCTATGAATTCTTCAACTGTTATTTTGTAAGGTCTGAAATCTTTATTTCTTTTTATTCACAAATCCTTTCCAAATTACAAAGACGACAAAAACAAAGTATACAGAGAAGTTCAATGTAAATTTAACAGATATGTAAATTTTTTCACTCACAACATCTCCTTCTGGAACGGCTTGATATACGGCGAATTCTTCATGGTTTGCGTCTTGACAATATGATCGTCTAACAACACCTGAATGTCATCCACGGCGGACAAAATGTAAGTGCCGGTATCTCGGTAGGATAGAATAATGAACTCCTCCTCTTGCCACTCTGCTATCATTTTATTTAAGTTCTTTTCCAAGTTGTTTTCTTTGGTAGCCGCCTCGGATATCGCTTCGAATTTGTCGATGTAGTCGTTTAGTCCGTAGTCGATTATCTTTTCCAGGGTAAGTTCATCATCCACTTAAACAAATTGAATTTTGAGTTAAAAATTAAATATGTGTGAAAACTCTTTTTCAGAAAGTAAATATTCAGTCTCAGATACATTATTTTTTCAAGATTTAACATAAATTTTTGAAGTAAATCAACAAAAAAAAACTTAAAGAAAATGCGGATAATCTAAAAACACCCAACTAGCCTAAAGTAGTTAACTAGTAACCAGCATAAAATTTTAGTTCAAGTTGTCGAAAAAATTCCAGTACGTACTTTGATACATAACACAATAACACAATACAATTAAAAGACGGTTGAGAATATACAAGCAATAAAAACATCAACATCCTACAAAACTTTGAGAAAACGGATTGCAAAATCCTGTAAAATTCCACGCTGTCATCTCAAGGGGTTCCATCTACCTTTTAGACTAAGTTGTGGCGTTTTGTTACCTTTGATAGGAAATCCCACGATTTCAGACACCTTTTCCCAATGACGTTCTTTCATTCCCGGATTGCCTAATGTCTGAATAATTGGCATGTGCTCTTTAAATTCTTCAATCTGTTCTCGAACAGTTGTAGCTAAATTCAACGTTGCAGGTTTTTCCGAAAATACCTTTTCTAGTTTGTAGATGTTTCTGTAGTAATTTCCGACATCGGTTTCTATATCTTCTGGATCGTACGAACCCACCTAGAAGATAATTAATAGCTTAAAGGTTTTTAAACTGATACCACACACACAAACAAATTAATAAAAGTCGAAGTTTTTTTTATTTACAGCAATATTAAGAAACACTAGCCATAACAAATTAAGATAAGTACATAAACAATTAATTATTACAAATATTTTACCCTGGATTTCATCCATAATTCGTGTTTCGATAGAAAATCAGTCGAGTTATCATAAAGTTTTTTAAATGGAGCAAGTTTTTCGTGGACTTGTTTTCTTAACGAGTACTGAGAAAGTTCGAAACCAAATGCGGCTTCTTCTTCATTGAATTGTTCAATTCTATCCATAGCAGCTATAAGTCTAAAATAAGGTATTTAAAAATTATTTTACCACATTAATGTGTTAATTTTTTAAATGTATCTTCCGAACAAATTTTAATGTGTTTGTACTGCTCAATCCAAATTCTTCCAACCAACTAAACACCAACAACAATAACTAAATGGAACTGTCATTGCTACTGACAAAAAATTGGTCCGGTTGAATTTGCAATAAGTTTTAAGAAACCTGACACTTCTTAGCACCTAGCCGAAACCTATACTTTCACCAAACGGTTGAAAGCGCTCTGCAAGTGAAAAATAAAATATTGGACAAAAACAGAATCTTCCGTCCTTTATTACTAATGGGACAGGGCACACGATCGTTTAACAAATACGCGCATGCTTTTTTTTTCTTATTCTTTTTACAAATACTGAGTAAAAATTGCATCTTCCCGCCAGGGAAACCAACCAACTATATTTTAACAAAAATGACAATTTTTTTTAAAATAACCTATAAGCTTTTTTTCGATGCTTATTATTTAAGCAAAGTTCTTGTAAAAGATTAAAGAATTTTACCTTTCATCTAATTTGGTGGCTTTTTTGTGATATCTCGGCAACTCTTCAACATTGCCATTATACTGAAGTTCATCGACCATTCTAGCGTACATTTCCAGATCTTCTTTGAACTTCTCGATTTTGACTGCTAGATGAGCTTGGAATTCTTCCATTTTGACTTCCACCATTTGTCTATGTTCCTCAATTACTTTCGGCATGTGAAGATACCTAAAAAATAAAAAAATTGGGAAAAACTGTTGCGTTTGCAAAGTTGTGTTAGCGGATCAAATTTGACGAGACTCCATTTGATTCTAGTTTTAACCGATTTTTGGTAGATGCGCTAATAACACAAAGAAAGAAGAGAATTTTGAATTCTTACCACTGGAAGGTAATATTATTCTGCTTCATTTCGACTGGAGTGAAGAGACTATGATCGGATAAAAACAAAATATACTCCATAACTTCTCTGAGGCGATCTTCCATTTGATACAGGATAAGGGTCTCTACTTCGGTGACGTATTTAATCAGATCCATTAGCTCTGCGGTGTTTGCTGGAACGCTTAAGGCTTTGTCCGAAATTGCTTGGTATTCTTCACCTACACTATAAAAAAGTAACATTATAAAGCAAAGCAAGCCTACTCTATCGCTTATGGGAAGTGGTTGTTACATTCTATTTAATTTTGTGACCTAAAGAAAAGTTTTTTGTTTACATATGTACATGTTTTAAGGTGATACTTGTTTCCAAAAAATGCACAAATATTTTTTCTAAATTATTATCTGCATGCAAAGCACCCATTTCGTTAGTAATAGTTTTAGGTCAAGGATTGTATGGATTCACAAAATAATAGCAAAAACCCCATGTCAACTTGGACAAATCCATTGTTTAAACGATTTATCAAAACTGGTCTAAAAGCTTGGGAAAGGAATTTACAATGTTTTAAAATTTATTATCTCTTTTATTCTACAAAATCAATTTTTTAAAAACAAAATATCTTTTTGTAACGCACTGAAGAATCCTCTGAGGTCTATCGACATCTGTTTTAGTGCTTTTTGGCTTAAATTGGCAGCCATTTTGACACAGCCAGGTTAACTGTTAATAGTTAACTTGTACAGTAGTCACTAGTTAGCCTATTTTGAATGTCAGATAAGTAAAAATATCAGGCAAGTCTTGAAATTTTGATTTTCTGCCTGTCAACTGTACATAGTAGTTGACTGGCCTTCCTAAACAGTGGAGGAAAAATCCTTTTTGATATTTTATATAAAAAATGTATAAAAAAAGAAATAGACTTAGGGATCTCTTAGACTTAAGCCCCATAACTCCCTCTTCTCCAAAAAGTTGCAATTTATTTAGGTACTAGTTGGCTTAGCGCTTGCGACCCTAGACTCTGATGATGATTTCTTAAGCCAGCTAGAAACTAAATAATTAGCACTTTATACAAAAAAAAAATCTCGCAAATAAATAAATCTTTCTTACCCTTTACACATCTGCTGATAACATCTGATGCATCTCTGTATTAAAGTATCTCGCAGGTGCTCCGCCTGAATTTCCAAATGCTTTATCAGCTCTAATCGGTTCATTTCGTACATTTCCATAGTGACAACGTGGTCATTCGCCAAAGGTATTTGATCCAGAATTTTCTTGTATTTTAGAATCTGAATCCTATAGTCGTCCAGTTTATGATCAGCGGCCAGAAAGGCGTTAACCTGTGAATTTTGTTTATATTGTTATGTGTAATTTGTATTGTACAGCTACACACAGACATTGGCGTCGAACAAAAAATCCCTCTTTCTTCGCATTCGTATCGGGGGTTAAAAACAACTATCCACGGTACGAGCATTGAAATTAAAGGTTTAAAAATTTTAAATGAAAAAAGTAAGTCAAATTAATATCAAACCTCGTCCTGTGCCTCGCCGTTAATTAAAGGCATGTACTCATCGAAATCTTGCACTCGAAGTTCCGGACCTATTCTCTGATTTTCCAGTAAATCTTTTATGACAATTTTATATTTCCCGGTCGTTTCCTCGGGTATTGTTGGCTAGAAATAAAGAAGAACCATAGAGAATTTCAAGATCTTAATCAAACTCGTCAAAATTGTTGTTTGCTTTAAGCCAACAAAAACCGTGCTTCAGCTATGTTTTTGGTTTCTTGGCATTTGAACTTTCTGTATAAAAGTGGCAGGTCTCGGGGCAGGCGTGGTTCAGTGGTACGGTCGACGCTTTATAAGAAAAACCCGGATCAGTTCTCAGAGACCGAACAGTTTAAAAAAAAAGTTTTTATCGCCACCGCATTCAGCGTGACATTCGAACGTACGTGCTGGTATTGCAAAACAAGTTCTGCTGAAACGATACCGGTGTTAAATAGATGAAAGTCTAACATGTAGCAGGACCACCTTTCGGACAGGGTGTAAGTCGTGGGAACACTGTATACTTGCTACGTAGTATAAAGAATGCTGCCTTCGACAAAGATGTGCCAGGCAAAATTAAGTCTTCTTGGATAAAGAAAACTTGCATCCTAAAGAGCGCATGCATCGGTTTGCTGTATGGTGCACGGACAAAACGGGAATTAGCGAAAAGAGCGCGCGTAGTGCTTTAGTCACTAGATCAAAAATAGCCCCCCCCACAAGTAACACAAGGTGCTGAAAAACTTTTGCAAAAACGTTGCGACAGCAAAACTCCTCTGCTATTGTGTTTTGGCTGTTGTCTGCCACAACGTCTTGAAAGTGTTGATAAAACGTCGCCTAGCCCAATTTGGCAATCATTTTTTGGTCACTGCAATGACCATTGCAGCACTTTTTGCAACTGATATAGCTTTTTCAGTTAACTTAGTAAAAAAAAACATTTCTTACAAAACCCAAAGAAAAAATGGCAAAAATAGCAAAAATAGATTTTTATAGAAATAAATGGTTGATGCGGTTTTGAAAACACAAGTATGGATGTAGGGAATATTTATTTATACACACACTTTTAATATCGGATTTTTGCCTTTATCCATGAACCAAATTGACAGGCGGAAGCCAGTTTACTGACAATACTTACCATGAAACCTCACCAAAATACGCGCGCTTCACATATTAAAAATATTTAAAGTTTTTTTTATTTTATTTTTAGGTTAAATTTTTTTCTTTTTGGATTGGAGCCAAAATGACCAAAAAAGATTTATCTCTAGCTTAAAACTAGTTTTAGCTTTAAAAATCTACTCTTTTTAATTATAGAATATTTGATTTTATTTTGGAAAAAATATGTTTTTTTTAAGGTTGTTTTCGTGTAATGGCCGCCATTGAAACTAACAACGCGACCTAACTCGACAGCTAATATTGCTGTACTTTAGCAAATAATGTTTTTTTCCGCTATTTTTTCTACTTAATAAGAATAAGGGGCGGGGCTTTGTCCGCGAAGCAAGCCGAAAGAACCCGACGGCTAAAATTACTATGCTTTAGCTAAAAATTCTAACTATTTTTACAACTTCCTGCAAAGAAAGAGCATTATTGTCGAAACGACCTGAAAAAACCCGACAGCTAAGCTTGCTGTATTATAGCCAAAAATGTTGTTTTCTGATTTTACAACTTTATTGCTCCAATTTAGTTTTTATTGTTGTCAGGACTGATTTAAAAAAGCTACAAAGTTTGGCTTTAATGTATAGCCAACATTCTGCATATTTTTCTGCCCAAAGAATATTTTTGAGCAAAGTTTAATAAACACTTTTGCTTTTAATACCAGTATGGTCATCAAAATGAGTTGCGCTTACAATATGAAAGCAAAAAGTATTACAAAAACTAAGCAAGCTAATTTACAACCAAAAAGGTACTGACAAAACGTTTTCACAGCTTTACTTTGGTCATAAATTCTAATGTGTACAATGTGTGTTACTTGGGCCACCTACTACTGCTACTACTACTACTACTGCTAAATGACAGCTCTCGTGGCAGCTGATAAAGGTAATTTTATTGTTTTCATTTTTGCGGTAAAATCCCTTTTAATTTGACCCACAATTAGCAACCGAACAGTACGTAGGATATTTTCAACTAATTTTTACGGTACTGTAAGAGTAGATATTTCTTTTTTTTGTCAGTGAGCTTAGCTCACAACAGGTCATGTAATTCACAATTTTTGGTGTCAAATAAAAATCAGAATTGGCTGAACTTTGAATGGAAGACGCATTCTGTAAAAACTAAGACACGGATCGGAACACTTTATTGATTTTTTGGCGAATAAGCTAAAACTTATTTTCTAAAGCCACCGAATCAAATGTTTGAAAATTTTGATTTGAATTTCCTGAGCTAAGGTCTCTGACACAAAAAAAGGATCTCTACTCTTAATATTGACGGAAAACACAGATAAAGGCAACTTAGGGCATGAACTTGATTTTTTTTTATTATTAAAAAAACCTTCCACATATGTGAAAAAGTGTGCGATGACGTTAACTGTCACCATACTTTTTCACTCATGTGTTGCAAAGTACTTTTCCACACATGTGCGGAAAAGCAGTTTCATTTGATTTGTGCAAAAATTAAAGATCCATTTTTGTTCGTAGAAAAAATAGCGTACACCACTCGGTAGAAAGTAACTTCCTTACATTCACGTGTTGTTTCACTCGGCTAGCGCTTTTAGCCTGGAAAGTTTTTCTTTTACCAGGCAAAGATTGTTGTTCCTTGTGTTCAGTCAAGTTGACATGCTTTTAAATGTTGCTATTTCTGAAAGTTTCATTTACCAAAATAAACTTATTATATAAAAACGAGTTAAAATCTAGAAAAAATGTACAAGAAGCCAAAAAATCAAAAGAGCGATACCAAAGTAACTTTAATAGTTTAAGGAAAGTTTCGTCCATAATTTTCAATGTTTCAATTAAAGGCGAAGATACCACTACCACTGCCACTGTCACTACCACTACCACTGCCACTACCACTACCACTACCACCACCACCACCACCACCACCACCACCAAAATAAACTTATTATATAAAAACGAGTTAAAATCTAGAAAAAATGTACAAGAAGCCAAAAAATCAAAAGAGCGATACCAAAGTAACTTTAATAGTTTAAGGAAAGTTTCGTCCATAATTTTCAATATTTCAATTAAAGGCAAAGATACCACTACCACTGCCACTACCACTACCACTACCACTACCACTACCACTACCACTACCACTACCACTACCACTACCACTACCACTACCACCACCACCACCACCACCACCACCACCAACACTACCACTACCACTTATTTATAATATGCTATTATAAAGGGATTGATAATTAAGTCCCTACAAACGGATATCTGTGCAAATCATCTTATTTCGGGCGTAAATTTATTTTCTAAAAACAACATCTTCAAAGCATCATTTCTCAAAAACTAACATTACCCCCTATCTCGTTTAGTGTGGGGATCAAGTACAACAAGATATACAGGGTCCTTTATAAACTTTATTAATGTTTGGTTAAAAAAACTTACTTTTAGGCAATTTACTAGTTCTCCATGATCCAAATACAATTTGGTTTCCAATCTTGGTATATCCATAACAGCTTCAACAATAGCATCGATTTGGTGTATAAGAACGTCTCTAAAATTTTTGAATGGAGGTTCGAAGCTTAGGATGTTAACTCTTGGAACCAGTTTAATTTGAAAACCTCTGTTGGAATACTAAAAAAAAAGTTGTGCGGTTCCAAATAAAATAAAAAATGTGGGTCTGCCCTGCGTCGAAGGGTGGCTCTTTGAATGCATTACTAGCATTTGTACTTATTTATCTTTCTGCGATTTTGTAAGCGTCTCTTTTGGTTTTTCATTAATTTATGGGATGACGAGAACCCACAAAAAAGCCGAATTTACAAAAACCGAAATACAATTGAACAGAAAATAAAACGTCCGAAACGAAATATGAAGAAAAGGAAAACACCCAGAAAATAATGGATGCTAATATAATTTTATAGAACTTTAATTTACTTGATCCTTAAAAGACACAAATATAATTTAACCGATTATAATGATTCCGAACCTTAAAATATCAGAATTACAAAAGTATCGAAAATAATTGTCTAGAAACGAAAAATACCCGACCCACAAATTGGTAGAAAATAATATGCCCGATCCTTAAATGAGCAGAACCACAATCCATCCAAATCGCTATTGGGCATGCGTCAAATTTAGGCACTGGATTGCGGCGTTGACAAGTTTCTCCATATGGAAGATGACACGGGGATTTTGTTTATTAAACGATTTTATTTAACTTCACAGTTTCTGGCTGTCTAACTGTCTATCAAATCTTGGGATTTACTTTTGTAATGTAGGTCCGATGACAATACAGTATTATAAAAAAATTTGGAGTAGGGGGTGGTTGAACAATGTAAAGGGGGTAAATTAATACAATATCACAAATTACTTCGACTCTTCCCTGCCGTAAGCATGGCAACGTAGCAATTGAATTCGGCATTATTATGTTTCTATCAAATTATTTCGTTCAAAATATTTTCTAAAATTTTGTGTTTCTATAAAAATATTTTTCGTTGAAATTTTCTAGCGATTTGATTTTCCCGTCATTTCATTTTCGAGACAATTTTTTTCGGACCAATTATTTTCTTTTCTTTTAAATTCTAACAAATTATGTTTCTGCCAAATTTGGTTTCGGGATTTTGGTAGGAACCCTCATTTATTAAGACTAAAATCAAAATTTTTTGCATTTTAACTGCTGATACCTTAAAAACTATTGGCTCAAATTTAAAAAAACACTGCTGTAAAGCGGGGTGGGGGGCACAATTTAAAAAAACTGATAGGTTTGGCCTACGCTGAATGTGTGCGCGAGGACAGTAGTAGTAGTAGTAGTCTAGGGGCGACATGTGGGCCTAGCAATTAGGCCCACTTCATGGCCTGTTTTTTATCCCTAAGCCCCTACTTCCTCTGCAACTCTTTCTTCAGGCCTCCCTGTCTTCTGTACGAAGTTCAGTATGTCGGCCCATTTGAACGAGTGCAGCTCTTCTTCCTCTATCGTGGGATACCCCCCCTTCAGCTGCCTTGATCTTGATTTCTCTTCGAGCCCGCAAGCGGGGCACACGGGATCTTCTGCTACTCTTGTTGTGCCCAGTCAGCATCCCTGTCAGCATTCCAATGTTCTTTCGGGTCTTGCCTAACAGTAATTTAGTTCTGGATATATTCGGACAATCCACGAATAGCTTGCACTCTCTTAAGTTCATTGTTCGCCCATTTGTTGAGCTCACTCTGTACCTGTTTCCTTGTTATTCCTAGAAGAGGTTCCGGTCCAATATATTGGGTTCCAGCCCCTAGTCTGGCAAGTTAATCCGCTTTCTCGTTCCTTTGTATTCCCTAATGACCTGGGACCCACATCAGTATTACCCTCTTGTCTTGAGCCAAGTGTTTGCAGTGCTTCAGCGTACCCCTCCACCAGAATACTGACTATTTTGAGTGCACTTAGAGTCTTGTGGGCAGCTTGGCTGTCGGAACATATGTATATGTCCCTCCTGCCATTTTTGACCTCAGGTAGTATTATTGCCATGATAATGTCATATACCTCCACTTGAAGCACCAGGCGTGTTCTCCAAGTGGGTATAGCATCAATTCAAATCAATGAATTGCGAGCTTTCCCTCAAAAAAGATAACCGTAGATCCGGATTTCGCATTTGTGGTAATCATCAATCAAATCAAAATCAAAAAATCTGACACAGGATTCATGTAAAAGACAACCATCTGTCAAATTGCAGAATCGGCAGATGTTACCTTCAGTTTGAAGGAAAATTAAGTATCTCAAGCATTAAGCAAGTTTTGATGTTCGTATGTCATATTCGCTCGGATTTCCATCTACCCACTCGATGTAAAAAAGTTTTTAACATTTCACCCTGTAAAATGAAACCTTTTGATATTCGACAAACTATAGTTTCTAAATTAATTTTAAAGTTTTTAAGTCACACAGATTGTTTTCTCTTATTTAAATAGCTATCAAACCATTTAAAAATTCTTCCCTTTAATATTGGTTTCCATTTTTAAATATGGGTGAAACCCTAGCAATTTAAATTTTTTCGTGAAAAATACCTTTTTTAAAAGAAATATTTGTTAAATGTAAATCGAACTTATTTGAACTTAATTTTTTTACAATTTTTACTAGAATTTGGCCAAACCCTTTTGCAACGTTGTCCAACTGAAAATATTTCAAAAATCTAACTTTTATTAATACTTATCATTGCATAAAGATAGTATACTGACGGTATATCGATACTTTTTTAGCAAATAGAAAAATATTACCTTGATATCCGTAATATACTGCACATAGTCATAAAGAGACTTCAAGCACAAAATTTGCAAATGATAGGTCATAATTGTAGCCACGGAATTATAAAAAGACGCCATTTTCTTGATCTTTTTCGGGTCCGGTAATTTTCCCTTTCGATTGCCTTGCAAGAAAACATCAGTCACTGCATAGTAATATTGGTCCATCAAGGTGTGCTTGCATTTGTCTATACTTTTGTTGACCATCCATTTAAATTCTTGCAGATCAAAGGCGCGGTCGTGCATTTTAAGGTCGTCTATGTTAATTAGTCTTAATTTCCTAGAAAATGAACTCTGGTCAAAGTTCGTCTTAAAATCTTAAATTTTGAACAGGTAGAACAAAAACAGCATATAATTTTGCTGATCAGTTCCATTTTAGACAGACGTTTGTTCTTGAGTTTACACTCTAGAATCATATGGAGAAAAAAGGTTAAATAGGTAATTCCTTTTAAAAATAACTTTACTAAATTAAATCGATTTAAAAGTGCAGTATGACGGAGCGTTTTCGAAAAATGTTTTCCGCTTTTTAAAAGTTTATGTGTTATTGTCAATACTTCTGCTTTATTACATCAGTTATCTAGCAGAATTTGAAACAAGTATGTAAGTAGTAAATTTAGTAGTTGTAAAGTTTTATTTACATAGAATCATGCTAATAAGATTAAAATCGGTAATAATCGTTAAAATTATTAAACTCTACTTTGGTTTAAAAGTGTATAAATATAACAAAGTACTAAAAAATTATTTTCTAAATTAAGTTTTGACATTGGGTTATTACAGAAATCGAAAGTTTGGAAAGAAAGCTTTAAAATGTGACCAAAATCGTGTCATAAAAATATGCGAAACATAGTAAAAATTGCTTAAACACCCCTTAAATTATGCTAAAATATTTTAAGCTTTAAATTACCATCATGGCTTTACCATTTAACTAAATTATTTTTAGGTTCATCATGGCACTACCCTAAATCCCACATTTGACTAGTTTATAATTAACGTCGTTTTACCAATTTTTTAACCAAGTTATTTATTGAATTGCAAAAGTTTATAACTTTTCCGGAATTTTCCACCATTTTATAAATGTTAACAAAAAAACTGAGATGAAACATAAAACTAGTCTAAGCGCTAGTGTAGCATTACTTTGCAATACTAGAAGATTCTGTTTTCTTCTAACGAATGATAAAGTAGAAGTGCTATTTGTGAATTATTCGCCGGGTGTTATGCTATTCATCCCTATGTTAATATATGAAAATCCCGAGTCAGCAAGAAGATTGTTGTTTCTCTCAGTCTAGAGTAAGTAGCTATTAAGCCAGCATTGTAAATTCAAAATACATATTTTTTAAAAACGAGACTTGAGATGCTAAGTCTATGGTTACGTGACCTTAAAACTTGCACACATTACGTTGATTTTAAAAATTTAACTTAATCAATTGATATAGATGATAAATAACACAACGCATGTGTGCCCCCTGCGAGTAATGCATTTTTTACCTAAAATTCGAATACCAAATATCCAATAAAACAGCCAAACAAGGATTAATGACATGCAAGTTCCTCTCTAATTTCAATTTAGCAGAGTCGAAGGCGGGTCGAAAACTGTTCCCAATTGCTTTGCGTTCTTTTTTAAACGGCACATCTTCGTCTTTTATCGACTGTGAAAAATTTGGGTCTTGTAGAACGAAATCGATGATCGCTTTTTTGTTAGCCATCATAAAGTCTTCTTTTATGTCGTCGATGTTTGATCTTAAGATGTCTTCCCATACCATGAGGCGACGAGGGACGAGCGATAAGACCTTTTAAAAAAGCTGTTAGTAGTCTCTGATAGCGTTAGCCTCGGCGTTAGCTGTTATAAATGTAAATTACATTATTTACGGTTGAGATTTTGTTTGAAAACACTAGTAAGTACGAAAGACATGGTAATTAGTTCAAAATACATTGGTTCGAATGGTAATTGGGTCGAAAAAGATTGGCTCAGATGGTAACAGGTTCGAAACACATCAATTGGAATGGTAATTAGTTTAAAAAATATTCGTTAGAATGGAAATTAGTTCCAAAAACAGTAGCTCGTAATTCACTAATTTTTCTGGTGGAGTGGGTTTGGTTTAATAAAATAACATTTTTGAGTGAAGTGGGAGTCAAAAACATGCTTTTGAAATAATTTTACGAAATTCTATCTTACATGCATGCCAAAGTGCTGCCAGAATATTTTTTAACAATTCTGAGGAGAAAAAATAAGCCCTTAATTTTTAGTTGATTGATAATAGAAAATTTTGTCAGACCATTTCAATGATTTGATGAATAATGATGACCATTTGTCTCCTACTTACCCTGTTTAAAACTTTTTCATCTAGCGGAGCCACGTGCACTGTATCCACTCCGTGCTTAACATAATAATAGTATCTAAGCATTTCCTTTTCGTGGGCAGATGGAATGGCGTCGTCTACATCCATGGGAGTATCGGCGGTGTCACCAGTTATAAGTTCAACCAACTTTTTGCGAAACTCTTCCCTTTGCTTTCTTAGGACTGTGTAGGATTTTAGTTTGTTTGCTCTTTCAGTGGCTGAAAAAGGATACAAACTTTGATTCTAATCTTTAAAAAAACAAGACATTCTGAATGACTGAATGAAGGAAATAAAGTTAACAAAACACCCGGCGCAGCGGGAGATGAATTGACCAAAACCCCCTAGGGAGGTAAAGTCTTATTTAGGTGACAGCTATTGTTCCCACTGCATTGTTGGTCGCCGGGCCGTAGTGTGCTGTGATGGGCAGCAAAAAAAGTGCCCTCTCAGGCATGACGGTGCTGGTTTCTGGAATGCAGGACATAGAAATCCTAAAAAGAGCTTACCCTATGTCCTACTGGAAGGTAGGAATACAATGACTGTGGCTTCTGCCTTCACGTGGCACACCTGGATATGGTGGTACCATTGCTTGTCTCCTTCTCACATCATAGTGGTGCCACCTAACAAATGACATCTTACGAGTGTATCGGGGGTTTTACAATGACTTTCATGGGGCCATTGTGAGACCTCCTTTTATGATTTGCAGGAGTTTTGACCTCTATGATGGTATGCGCTCCAATTACCATTCTAAATAACTTAGTAGATAATAACAAAATTTCTATAGCTTAGGCACAGAAAACATTGCAAGTCTTACTTTCCTCCCTTGTTAGCGCGTCGAAAATGTAATTTTCTGACGAAGTGGTAGAAAAATTGTTTTTTTTTTTCACAAAAATCGGGTTCATCAAGAGCCAAGAATCCAGTATAATATTATGATGCAATTATAAATCTGATTTTGCCAAATATAGTGGATTTTATCATTTTATACACTATAGTTAGTTACCTTTCGTTTTATCAGCTGCCATCTTCTTTCTGTACTTAGGATGAGCCGACGCAAGGATGGGTTTTAAGACTTCGGGTGGTAGCGAAAAAATTGACCTGTCTTGAAAATTGTAGTCTGAAGGTAATTGCAGCCGAGGAATTTTTATGTTTAGGTCACTTCTAGCCTCTAATTGGGCAGTTTTATCTGCTATCCTCTTAAAGAGTCGATCTCTTTCTACGTCTCTTTTCCTAGACATGGTGCTTAGCTACTCCAACTAAATTAAAAAAGAAAGACATTAAGTTTCTATTGTATATAGCTATCAAATTTTGACTCCATAAAAGCAGTTTTATAAAAAAGTTTGGTTCAAGTAGGTACCTATTCCGTATTGTTAACAAAATATACTTAGAGAAATAAAACCGAACTTATTATTTATTTTTGTAAATGAAGGACTAGCATTACTCAAATTAATTTATTCTTAAGATCTAGAACACAAATTCGGATAAGTTTTTGCGAACTAATTTTATATCAAAAAGGAAAACGGTATTGCCCATGTGTTAGGGAAAATATTTTTTCTTTAAGTGCAGAAACTACAATTTTTTAATTCTATTGAAACCACAAAAAAAACTTCATACTTATTTCTTAATCAATTATTATTAAAGTCTCGGGGCAGAGCCGGCCCTAGGGGAAGGGCAACGGCGCAGCCGCCTAAGGCGGCTATTATTGGAGGGCGGCCGTTTTTGAAAAGTTACTTTTTTTGCAATTCATTCAATTCAAATCGTTATATTACTTCGGTTACTAAGGTGTGTTCCTGGTGCGGAAATGCTCAGTCCTAGTACAATGCCGTAGAAGAGGGGCGAATCGTTGTCCCTCAAAAAAAGGGATTTACCAGAGAAATGGAAAATTCGCCCGATTTTGTTTATAGATCTTTGCATTTAGGAAAGTCATATGCTGGGCTACAAGCTTTATTTTATTTGTCTATCTAATATCTATAGTTGCTAAGCAGTTAAGTAGTTTATTTGTCATCGTCCCCCCCCCCTCCTTCTTTTAGTTCTTCCGGTAGCTACTGGTTGCGGTCACTCGTAGAAAAAATTTACCTCCAGACGTATCCCGCATAAAAAAGTTTGGAAATAATATATGAAAAAACAAGGTTTGAAACGAGGGAGACATGTTGGAGTACAGGGGGTCCCATTTTCGATGGGATTCAATGGATAACTCCGTTGTTGTTGAAGAAAGAGACATGTGGTTTTTGCATTACTGTCTTACTTTTTTGAGTTTAAAAAAATTATATTAACAGATTTATTCTCTCCCTTGTAAAATATAAATGGTCGGAATTACAAGCTGATGATATCTCCCTTAATTTAAGAGATAATTGAGCTCTTTAAAAACACGTCTGTGCCAACCTTCTTAGAAAAACATAATGGTGTTTTAGAAATTTTAATCCGACGTTTCGTTTCGTCATTCATCAGGATCAAAAAGTTAAATACGGACCAAAATATTTTACTTTATATTTTAGTTTCTTTTTATGTTTGTTTGATAATAAAATATCACTTTTTTTACTTTGAAGTTTCGATTCCGAAAAAAAACATCTTCAGTGCATTTTTTTTCTGGTAGGGTTCTGTCCCATTTTATTTTTTTAAAGATCATTCTTATTTAACTACTATATAGTAGACCTGGAAAACCAAGATATATTATATGAACATACCGGGTAAACCGAAAAAAACCGGACAAATTTTTTTTTGCTCTAACTTTACCAATTTCAATAAAAAAAACTGTATTGATAAGACAAATAAGCCATTCGCTTTGCCGCCGTATTTAAATCCAAGATGGCGGAGAAAATCAAATGCTTACCTTTTTAAACCTTTTTTTGATATATGTTGCCATTTTTTTAAATACTTTTTGTGTTTTGTATGTCGAAAAGTAACATTTAGTTAGTAAGGTGTGCATTTGATTTTATGCGCCATTTTGGATTTAAATATGGCGGCAAAGCGAATATTTTTTCTTTTAAAAAGCTTATTAAATTTGCTTGATCAATAGTTTTTTTTATTCAAATTGGTAAAATTATAGCAAAAAACAATTTGCCTGTTTTTTTTCGGTTCACCCGGTATGTTCATATAATATATCTTGGTTGTCCAGGTTTACTATATAGTAGTTAAATATAAATAATCTAAAAAAAAATAAGTTAAAATAAGATAGGAGCGTACCAGAAAAAAAATGCACTGAAGATAATTTTTTTCGGGATCAAAACTTCAAAACTAGAATATGAAGCAAAACATTTTGGTCCGAATTTAACTTTTTGATCCTGATGATGGTATCTACGAAACGAAACGTCGGATTAAAATTCCGAAAAACCATTGTGTTTTTCTAAAAAAGATTCCACAGACATGTTTTAACAGAAACTCAATTATCTCTTAAATTAAGGGAGATATCATCCCCTGTAGGTCAAAAACTACAAGGGTCAGAATAAATCTTTTAATACCATTTTTTAAAGCTCAAAAAAGTAAAACAGCAATGCAAAAACCGCATGCCTCTTCAATAACGAGTTTCCCACTGAATCCCATCGAAAATGGGACACACTATGTGCTTTTATTGTTTTACATATCTAGTTTTTTTACTCGAAATGGGCCGGCAATTTGCGATTTTACCCAGGGCGAACAAAAGTGGGGGACCAGGCCTGCTCGGGAAAAATTTTTTCTCGCACACTGTGCGGGAACGTGCTACAATTAAAAGCAAAATTGTGCTCAAAGTAGCATTTTGCGGTGACTTGTAAAAAAAATCTGATAAAAAAATTAAAAAAAAAAAATATGTTAAATATCTGAAATTTTACTTGACAAAAAAAGACTACATTTTTGAATCGCAAAACTTCAAAAAAGCCGAATAGAAATTAAAATAAAAAATTTCTTTTGCATTTTAAAAATTCTAGTTCTGCAGTATCGATTAATTAGTATTTACCTAATGAATGAAGATGGTTTTACATAAAGCCAAAACTTTCACTAATTGAAAAATTTTGAACTTTCATTATCCTAAAATGTCGAAAAAATCACAAAAAATTCATAATATATCTACATAAACTTAATTAATTGAGAGTCGTAGGTATTTTAGTTTAAAAAAACCTGCAAAAACAGGACCCCAACAAAACGGGACATTTGCCCACCTCAACAACTTTTTTGGGGACGCGGGACATAGGGGTCAAAACATGAGACGTTTGAATTATTTAAGATAGTGCTGCAAATGTCCGAATGTGCATTTGGACACCCAGGGGGCACTTTTCTTTCGTCCTCTTTGTTTTTATATATTTATTTAAAATCCTATTTGTAGAATTTTTTAAGTTTGAAGTTTTTGCCACATTTTTAAACCCAAAGCCATCTTCCCAGCGGCGCACAGTGGATCGAGGTATAGGGAAATAAGGACATTTTGATTTATTTCGTTTAATATCATGTTTTTGCAACTTTTTCAGATCAACATTTTTTTCCGTTGGACTCTTCTAGGTAAAACTGGACGACAAGGATTTATCAACAAGTGTTATATATCTGGAATATACCAAAATGGTTGATGATACTCTAAAGTCATTAGCTAGTTTTATATAACGGGCTTCAAAATTTGTAGAATAAAATTTGTTAAGTTTTTACACAATCAGTTTTATGCTGCACTACCATAAATACCCCCCTCCTACTCCTTGAAATTACCCGCAAGTTTTTTTTAACTGCAAATATGAATTAGCAGCAATTCTATGTTAGTAGTTCAATTTTTTTCCATAAAATCAACCCCTCCTTTGCTGTGGTTTTTTCCAGAAACAAAATTGTGCCGCATTTCGATTGCGGCGAACAAAAACCGACTATAACTGGTTCAAATATTTTTTTTTCAGTATTTTCACTTTAAAATGGCCGCCATCTTGGATTTTTAAAATTCCCAAGAGTGTCATAGTGGCATCAATCGGATTCTTAAAACAAAGCATCTTAGCTAACAAAATCAGTAAAAAAATATCTTGTACCATTCACTTCCACTTTTTTTTGTTTTCCTTTTGAATATTATGGGCTAGATCAGTTTAATTTTAATCGCTATATTCCAAGAAGTCGCCGGAGATCGCAGCTATTTTTTGCATATTTACTTGAGTTAGTTGGATTTTGTATAAAAAACACTTTTAGCTTATGCGTTTTTATGCGTTTTTTTTAAAGTCAAAAAAACTTTTAAAAATACTTTTTTTTTATAGTGATAAATTAAAATAAGTACCTCAGGCTTAAAAGATTTTTTTTTTGTTATTTGAGGAATTTTTTTTTACTATTAAGTAATACCTGTAACTATAAATTCTTAAATAATAATGCTAAAAAATATAGATTTAGAATAACATACTTTTCAAAAAAACTAGTTTCATTCGGAAACCTGTGCCTTACATCCAAAATACTAATAACAAAATGTTAAGTATATATTTTTTTTTACTTTTTATACAGACTCGATCCACTGTGCGGCGACGCCAAGTGGGGGGCCCTGGGGTCC
Organism: Oxystoma pomonae; assembly: GCA_963921995.1. Lineage (NCBI taxonomy): Eukaryota > Metazoa > Arthropoda > Insecta > Coleoptera > Brentidae > Oxystoma > Oxystoma pomonae. The sequence continues at coordinate 67,938,587 of OY998166.1, read as the reverse complement.
TATTTCCGTCTCTTCCTATACCGTATACAATAGGAGGCAAATGATATGCCGATATGCTGATTCATGGGTAGTGCGTGAAAGAATGATCGGTTTTTCATGCAAAACAACACGAATGCCCTCCGCCCACTCGTGCAATATTGATTTAAACCAGTCGAATTTGAACGCGTTCCACACATACCCGCTTATCGTCTCTCATTTCACACGGTATAGAAAGAGACTGACATAAAATTTGTCTACTATTTAGTATACGTATACGGATATTTTCGTATGGATTCGAAAATCAGACCCCTGAACACCCGATTTCGATTTACATTTTTATTATACGTACAGAGCACAATAAACATACAATAAGAGCACGTTCTGCTGCTATATGGTAGGGTATCCTTATATGTGTTACCCTATATTGAAAGAGGGTTGAAGACCAAAGGATTGCTACATTTCTTAACCAAAACATTTATAACAGAATGAGAAATAAATTCCCAATATACATAATGGAGTTAAATGTAAATAAAAAAAGAGAGTTTTACCAACACAAAACTATGGGATTCGTGGAGGAGGCCAAAAATCTCATAGTTTTGTGTTGATAAAACTTTTTTCGTTCGTTTTTTTGCTATCGATACGTCATAGTAAAAAGCCCGACTGGTGAATGGACTGTGTCTGAAACCACTCAGTGGTAGAACTAGTGGAGGAGGAAAATATTTATAACTTACAGTTTATTTTAAAGATATTCTTAGCATATCTTCTTTATCTGACTATTTACAGTCTATAAAGATATGGACTATACGCGGGCAAATATTTTGGTAGAAAAGACTCTACAGCAATTACAATTAATCAGAAGTCAAAGCTCATATTTTTTTTATAGCGACGAGAAATCTTCATAGGTGGTCTACCGAATGTGCCCGATTCATCCTCTCTTGAGGACGCCTACGGACTAAAACCCTCCGCTGTAGATTTGGTCGAAATAGCGGAACCATTCTCAGGAATAAAACGTCACTATTTCGCCGTTTACTGTTTTGATCTCTTAGTTGCATTCGTCTTCGTGTTTAGTTTTTAGAGTCGTTCTGATCATATCATGTCCCTAGGTTCCATTTGTCTACGTCTTGTACCATTTCTTTAAACAGGTTCCCTATGATCATATTCTCTATCTGTAGATCGTGTCTTGTTGTTTGACGGGTAGTTATCAAATCTTGGACAGTAAATTAAAGTATGTTCTGTCTTCCGTATGTCGTCCGTTTTCCCTATTCGCTTTGTGTATGTACTGAAAGATCCATGTCCCGTTAGAGCTTGTGTTATATAGCAATGCATTTTTTTGTGTTTAATGTCAGGAATAATTCTTTTCGTCCATTGTCCTTTTTCGGTATTTCGGTCCCATCTTGCTTTCCAGGATTCCAGTGTTTTCTCTTTTGTAGCTTCTTTGTTTTCTTCACTGTGTCCATTTTTATCTTCATATACAATTTCTTCGACAATTAGGTCTATGGGCGGGATTCCTGTTATAACCTGAATAGCTTCCGTTGATATCGTTCGGTAGTCGCAGGCTACTCTTAGTAAAGCTTTCCGTTGCCTTCTTATCAGCATGTTTTTATACTTCTTTGGGTGCAGTACTGGACTCCATGTCACTGCACCATATGTCACGATTGAATGGATTACACTAGTAGTGGGGTTATATTACTTCTAGACCACTTATGAGGAGGGACTTTGACCTTGACCTTGTGACTCAAACCTTGTATGCATTTAACCTTGACCTTGAGAGCACAACGTGGTTCATGCTTTAAGTTTTACTTCGTCAAGTCTTAAGCGTCGCTTGACCTTCAATCCATTTTATGATTTAATATATTATATTGGCTTTCAACACAGCTGCTTCGTGTTTCATATATCAAGCCTCCTCCACTTAAACATCAGCAAGTAGTAGCTTTGCTTAGATCAAAATTTGTGCTCCCACCCAACAGAAAAAAGTATTTAAACGTCAAGAAAGTGTTAGTGAAGTATTATTTTGACTTGATTTGCTTTCGAGAAAAGATTATTTTGTGTTAAAATGTTGGGTAACGATATGGGTGACTTCACAGAAGAAGAATTAAATTTTTTTTTGTCTATTGGATAATGAGGATGTCGCCTTAATACCACAAGCAGCAGTGCCATCAGAAATCCAAGAACCAGAAAAGAAAGAAATCAAAATTTTATCCGATGTGAAAATATCTGGAATCCAAGAACCAGAAAAGAAGGAAATCAAAATTTTACCCGATGTAAAAATTCCTGGAACATCGAAAAAAAGAGCCAGCAGAAAACGAAAAATGGAAGTTTTAGCAATACCATCCACATCTATGGAAGACCCCACATCCATACAAATGGAACTAAATGCTAACGAGTTGACAGTTTTAGAAAATGCAGTGAACATTTTAAAATTCCGTAGGAGTGAGGTTGAGCAAGAATTAATTACTGTGAGCAATGCTCGCATACAATGGGAAATTGCAGAATCCAATTACCAAAAGAAGTTGGAAGAATATAATAATTTAAAAGCTCTATTTTATAATGTATATTTTTATTTTTGTATAGTTTATATTTAAATTTAGTATGAATATTTAGTAGTTTACTTAATTATTTTGTATGGACATGATTTTTTGTTCTTGACATTAATAAAAAAATATTTAAAAGTTTAACAATTTATGTTTATGTTTTTTGAACTTTCCTTACAGACTACCCAAAATATATTCTCAACTAAAAAATATTTTTTTAAGTTTGTAATACCTCTTTATATTATAAAAAATCTTAATTGCGACAAGTTTTGTAATTAGCTTTCTATAAATCCTTTTCTCCAACTTTTATAGTTGTATAGTTTATAAAAAACCGTTTGTTTATTAGTATTTTATTGCATACCAATTTTAAGAATAAACGTGTTGGTTCATCTGATTTTCGAATTAAAAAAAAATGCATTAAGTTTTACAAATACTGTTCTTTTTTGTTTAGATTTTTAATGCGGAAATGAATTTTCCAAAGACACCAGCCGATTAAATTGGTGGATCTATATGGATGCATTAACTGAAATAATATTAAAATAAGCTGTTAAATAAAGAAATAAATGCGAATTCTTTCTTAAATACTTGTGTTTCTTAAAAGAACCGTTGAAGTATAAATAGCAACTGTCTCGGCCTTCCTTGGCCTCATCAGCGTTGTACGGCTTATAATTCACATTTATTAAATGTGAATCATAAACAGCAACGGACAATTGCTAATTAGCAATTGCCAAAACAAATCTGTGAAAATTAAGTAACCAAAAAAATATTTTTTACACAATGCGTCTGTTGACACATTATTTAAAAAATATTAATGATGCTAGTCAATTGATGCAAAAGTGTTTTAATTTTTTCAAGTTAAAAGATTACATCAGTTAGTTACAACCCTTAAAGAGGAGAGTTAGATCTAGTGCTTGCAATGTCTGACTCATTTATTGTTATATGAGAGACCACCGACGAAGACCGCGAATCTTCATACCCCCCTCTGTATGGCACAGTTGAGGCAGAAGACATGCGTCCATCATCGGCTGACTCCATCTCATAATCAGATGTGTCATTTTCGAATGACTCTGATGATGATATTTCATCATCAGAATCATCCTCATCTGGTGAATTTTGCGTGTTTGAAGTGCTAGCTAAGAAAATAGCATGTTGTTTTGCACGCTCCTGTCGAAGATATTCTTCGTGACATCCAAAACAGCGTCCATTTTCATGAAAAAGTGACCTTTTATCACGCCTACACTCGCTAAGCTCCCACACACAACAATAACCACAGAATCTAAACCCATTTCTTATATAGGGTTGAACACTTACTGTGGCTCTTTTTTTAAATTTTGCCCAATATTGCTCAGCCATCTTTACGCTATGCAAGTTCAGAAAGAAATGATTTCAAAACGAAAGAGGAGTGTATAAGGCAGACTTAGGTGGTGGGGATATATCGAACGGGTAGCAGCTGTGTTGAAGGTCAAGGTCAAACAATCTCACATACAAAACCAGTTGTTCCCAAGGTCAGGGCTAAATGCATATCTTCAATGAAAAGCTGCAGTTTGTTGACAAGGTCAAGGTTAAATATAAAGCTTGATATATGAAACACGAAGTAGCTGTGTTGAAAGCCAATATAATATATTAAATCATAAAATGGATTGAAGGTCAAGTGACGCTTAAGACTTGACGAAGGAAAACTTAAAGAAGCATGAACCACGTTGTGCTGTCAAGGTCAAACCCATATAAAGCTCTTATCTTTAACTCAAAGCGGCTGTGTCCACAAGGTCATGGTTAAAAAAATATTTTACAATAAGTTCAATGTCAAGCGTTCGAGTCAAAAGTAGAGTGGGGGAAAAGATGAAGGAGGAGTTGTACAGCTATAAAAGTAGTCCGAAACGTGTTAAAAGAATAATTTAAAAAAATATAACGTACAAAAATGTATAACTGTGAGTTTTGTGCTAAAATTTTTACACGAAAAGATTATTTGTTAAGACATTTACGAACAGTTTGTAAAAACAAAAGTGAAAAAAAAAGTGAAAACCATATTGACATACAACCCTTAAGAAAAAAAATCCTTTTAAATGTAAAAACTCAAAAAGATAATTTGTGCAATATAAAAAAATGTGAAGAATGTAACATTTTCAGAACACTTCAGCATAAAAATAATTCATGCTCCCCACAATCTGATGGAGTAACTTTAGTCAGAAGTGCATTTAATTGTAGAATAGCTAGTTACCGAGTTGTGGGCAAAAATTTTCCAAGTGACTATATGAGATTTTTTTTTGAAATCAAACCAAAAGTAATTACTTTATTGCAAGAAAATGTAGCAAAACATATCAGTGTTAAAATTAATATGGAATTATTTGGTACATTTGTCCATCCATCGAAGGAAATTGTTGCTCAAACACCACTAATGAAATAGTGTGCCAGGGAACAAATTTGGATGACATATATGATTTGTTTAAGGAGAAAGTGATTTATCAAGCTTCTGAATTTCAAGAGCGAGATTCTGGTAAGTAAATTTTAAGAAATCATTTAACTTTGATGCATGTATATGAAGAAAAAAATATATAAGTACACATTTAACTTTTTTTTTGTTTATTTCAGGGTGGGCTTTACAATTCATTCAGTATTTGGAGGTAAATGGTAATAAGTACAGCCCCATTGGAGGATCATCATATATAAAACTACCAAAGTTCATTGATGCCAAAAAAGCTGTGGTGAACATAAAAAATTTGGACAATGCCTGCTTTGCATGGGCCGTAACATCATACTCGACAGTGATGAATTTGACAGTTATAGAATTTCCCGTTAAGCTTAATGAAATAAGTGCTTTTGAAAACTTGAATAATATTTCGCTTAATGTTTATGGATTGGAAACCAAATTTGAGAATAATAGGCTTCAATATGAAGTTGTAGGTCCTCTACGTTATTCGAAGCAAAAACTTAATATGCATATTAATTTATTACTATTAACAGAAGATTGTAAAAATAAAGAAGAAAATCATGAATGTAGCGATTGCAATAAAATGCATCATTGTTGGATCAAAAATCTCTCAGGTTTGGTTTCTAGTCAAATTTCACTGTGTAAAAGTAAATTATTTTTTTGTGATGGATGTTTGGTACACTTTGCTACAGCAAAAAAACTGATATTTCATAAAAAACATGACTGTGGACAAGTATATTCTGTAACAGCATCCACTGATTTTAAAATTGATAAATTTGGAAGAACGGTACAGGAAAACATACTTAAATTTGAAAAACTATGAAAAGCAGTTAAAAGTTCCGTTTGTAGTGTATGCAGATTTTGAGTCAATTTTGGAACCAATGGCAACTTGTGAGCCTGATCCTTCAAATTCATACACAATGAAGAATATAATGCACAAACCTTACTCGTTTGCCTATTTAATTAAATGTTCAGTTGATGATAGTCTTTCAAAGTTTGAATTGTTTCGTGGGGAAAATGCTGCCCAGGAATTTGTTATGCGACTTGAATGCAACTTGAGGGAATTATATAACATATATTTAAAAGATATAATTCAGATGACTCCATTGACAACTGATGAAAAAAAAATAATTATGGAAATAGATAGTTGTGGTATTTATAATAAGCCTTTTGGCGCAACAGATAAAAGGGTAACCGATCACTGTCATATACCAGGAGTTAAGCGGTTTCTAGCAGTCCATTCTACTTGCAATTTGCAATATAAATTACCAAACTTTGTTCCAATAATTTTCCATAATTTGAGTGGCCATGACTGTCATATGTTTATTAAGGAGTTATGTCGCCATGGTGATAATATTGAAGTGTTAGCAGAAAATAAGGAAAAGTATATATCCTTTACAAAATCAATATATGTACATGATTATATGAATTCCAAAGGAAAAATGATAAAAAAATATTTACGGCTGAGGTTTATAGATAGTTACAAGTTTTTAGCAGCATCCTTGGACGAATTAGGCAAAAGTCTAGATTCAAATTCATTTTATGAAACAAGTAAACATTTTGATTCCCTAGAAAAATTTAAAGTTATGCGTCAAAAAGGTGTATTTCCTTATGGATTTGTAACAAGTCTAAACCAGCTGAATGTTACCAGTCTCCCAACTAAAAATCAGTTTTATGATGATTTAAAAGAGCAGCATATAACAGATTTAGAATATGATAGAGCAAAATATGTGTGGAAATTATTTGACTGTAAAAATTTAGGAGAATATTCAGATTTATATTAGAAAAGTGATATTTTCATATTAACTGACATTTTTAAAGCGTTTAGAATCAACTCTTTAAAAACTTATAAATTAGACCCCGCTCAATATTATACTCTACCATCCCTATCATTTGATTGTATGCTTAAAATGAAAGAAATTGAATTGGAGCTTTTAACTGAAATTGATATGATTCATTTTTTTAAAAAAGGTGGTATAAGTAATAATAATAAGGCAAATAATAAGTATCATCCAGAGTATGATGTAATTAAAGAATCATCCTTTTTAATGTATCTTGATGCAACAAATTTATATGGACATAGTATGTCACAATCATTACCCACAAGAGATTTTGTTTGGCTTCCGTATCAAGAAATGATCAATTTGAATATTCATGTTGTACCTGATGACAGCCCTATAGGATATGTTCTTGAGGTAGATGTCTACTACCCGAACGAATTGCATGATTTTCATTCAGATTTTCCATTTTTGGTAGAAAACATAATTCCACCAGATTCAAAATCAAAATTTCCTAAACTTATTCCAAATTTATACGACAAGCAAATATATATAGTACATTATAGAACTTTAAAGCAAACAGTACAGAATGGGCTAATGGTAATTCAAACTCATCGAATATTAAAATTTCAACAATCACCATGGTTAAAAAAATATATTGATTTTAACACAAAACTAAGAAATTTAGCCAGGACTAAATTTGAAAGGGATTTATACAAGTTGTATAATAATGCTGTCTTTGGAAAGACAATGGAGAATGTTGAGAATTATAAACTTATCAAGTTGGTGACAAGTTGGGCGAGTGTTCGTAGAAGAGCTGGAGCTCGAGCATTAATTAGTAGACCAAATTTTAAAACATGTTCAATATTTTCAGAAGACTTTGTTGCAATTCATATGAGTAAACTAAAAATTGTGTATAATAAACCAACGTATTTGGGGTTCTGTATTTTGGACATGTCTAAAACAGGTTTGTATGATTTTTTTTATGATGTTATAAAAAGAAAGTTTCAGGATAAGGCATCTCTCATGTATACAGATACTGATTCACTGATACTAAAAATTTATACTGATGATTTTTATAAGTTTATGTCAGATAACCCTGATAAATCATCGAATTATCAAGAAGGTAATGCATTTAATATAAAAAAAGTGAATCCGTTCTGGGGCGAATGAAAGATAAATTTTCAGAAGATAATATTATAAGTTTCTACGGAACTGGAGCAAAAGCATATTAAGTAAAATCGCTATCATCTGAAGTCAAAAAAGCAAAAGGGTGTTAAAAAATGTGTTATAGATAAATATCTTTCATTGGAGAATTATCAAAAAATCGTTGAAAAAGGAGGATGTCTTTACCGAAAAATGAAATCATTTCAAACAGAACTGCATGCTGTATATACAGAAACAAAAAATAAAATTGCTTTATCACATCATGACGATAAAATATTTGGTATAATAAATACAACCCAAACACTTCCTTGGGGCCATTCTGATATTAAAAATTATTTAGAATGATGAGTGAGGGTTTTTTTAATATGTAATTTTTAAGGATGTTATTAGATATTAGACATATTGTATATAACGTAGTAAAATAAATTTTAGTTTTATAATTTATCTGTTTCTTATTGCAATAAATGTTAAAAGATTTCAAAATTACATAAATGTATTGCAAATTTATCTGTTTCTTATTGCAATACATGTTTAAAGATTTCAAAATTACATAAATGTATTGCAAAAAAAATTTAGAACCAGAGAGCACTCGACAAAGTCGAATTTCTACTCTAAATGCACCTATGAATAGATGTCGCTGTGAAATGTTGAAAAATTGATAAATACACAACTTGGAGAATAAACCTATAGGGGGTGCTTAAAAAAAAATCAGATTTATAGATTAAAAAAACATATTAATAGATGGCACTCAAAAGTATAAGTTTATAGTTTTCAAAATCGATAAATACACAACTTAAAGAATAAGTTGATAGAGGGTGCTTTAAAAAAGTAAAATTTAAAGAGTAAAGGGATATATCGGTAGATGGCGTTGTAAAATACCGACTTTACTGTTGAAAATCGATAAAATACATAACTTAGAGCAAAAGTATAAATCGGTAGATGGCGCTGTAAAATACCGGCTTTAGTGTGGAAAATCGATAAAATACACAACTTAGAGAATAAGTTGATAGAGGGCGCTTTGTAGAGTCGTACTTCAACGTGGGTGGCAAAATCGCGTTGGTGAGAGGGGGTGTAAATAAGAAAGTCGTTTGGGAGTTGCTCTTGGGTTTAAAACAGGTAGAAAGTCTTTTCTGTTCTGTGTTTGATAGTGCAAACATCTCTTTTCATATTTTATAAACGTGTATTAATTTTTTGTGCGAGTAAAATGAATAGTTCATCAAAACAGGTAAGTAATTTTGATAGTAGGGATTCGATTGATAGTACGGTGGCACTATCAGTATTTAAAACTATGTGGTCTAGCAATCCACCTATACTAACCAACGAAGATGTCGTAGAAGAGATTCCAAGTACATGGGATGCCGTCGTAAATGATGCAGATTTTTTTAATGTGCTGCAACAACCCACTACATTTGGAGCGTTTGTACAGTATTCGGAGTTGGAAGCTGATTTTAATAAGCTAACGGGGAAAACCAACCCTAAAAAGAGAAAATTGTCACTCCCTTTAAAAAACGAAGGCGAAAGGGCTCCAAAGCGGTCCTCTTCATCAAAAAAAAGGCGCCAATAAGCAAGGCTAGTGCGCAAGTAGCATTCCCCATTCAGACACAGTGCGGCGAATCTGTATTGAAACAACTGTTTGAGGGATATGATGTCAAGAGACATAACAAGTATGCGACAGCGTTGCCAGTAGAGGACGCCATAGTGAAAGGCACACCTGAAGAAACGATGCCATTGTTGCCAAGATTAACAGCACCCCAAATCGCTTTAGAAACTGCGACATTGTTGCCAAAATTCGCAGCTCCTCTGCAGTCAGAGGAAGAAGTGACTACATCACACAAAAAAGTCTCAGAAGAAGAAAGAGAGGAAGAAGAAAGAGAGGAAGAAGAAAAAAAAGAAGAAGAAAATATGGAAAAAAAAGAGAGGAAGAAGAAGTATCCTCTGAAAATGAAGACAGACAAGATTCAAAAAAGGAAAGAGAGGAAGAAGAAAAAGGAGAAGAAGGTGAAGCCGAAAAAGAAGACGAAGAAAAAGAAGAAAAGAAAGAAGATGAAAAAGAGGAATAAAAAGAAGAAGAAAGTGAAGATGAAAAAGAAGAAGAAAATATGGAAGAAAAAAAAGAGGAAGAAGTGAAGAAGACAGACAAGATTCAGAAGAAGAAAGAGAAGAAGAGAAAGAAGAAGAAAGTGAAGACGAAAAAGAAGACGAAGAAGAAAAAGAAGAAGAAATTGAAGATGAAAAATAAGAAAATATGGAAACACTCAATATGGAGCAGATTCAGGAAAGCCGTAAAATGATAAAAGAGAAAAAGCATGATTTGGTGGAGTTAGAAAGAGAGGCCATGGAGGCAGAAGAAGCAGATATGCAGTTATACCTAGCCTATAAAAAAAACGCGCGCACAGAATTAAATTGAAAGAGGAAATGCAAAAGAAAATAGTCACACTGTATGAGGTTGAAAAAAATTACGATAAAGTTATATCAACCATATTAGCTCTCATTTAATAAGTATGGGGTGGAGATGTTTAGTCCGTAGGTACTTTCAATAATGTGGCAGTGTTTTTAAAAAAGACCATGCTTCTCTTGCGGGTAAGTGTAAAAAATATTTAAAAAAAATTAAAACACTTTTGCGTCAATTGACTAGCATCATTAATATTTTTTAAATAATGTGTCAACAGACGCATTGTGTAAAAAATATTTTTTTGGTTACTTAATTTTCACAGATTTGTTTTGGCAATTGCTAATTAGCAATTGTCCGTTGTTGTTTATGATTCACATTTAATAAATGTGAATTATAAGCCGTACAACGCTGATGAGGCCAAGGAAGACCGAAACAGTTGCTATTTATACTTCAACGGTTCTTTTAAGAAACCCAAGTATTTAAGAAAGAATTCGCATTTATTTCTTTATTTAACAGCTTATTTTAATATTATTTCAGTTAATGCATCCATATAGATCCACCAATTTATTCGGCTGGTGTCTTTAGAAGATTCATTTCCGCATTAAAAATCTAAACAAAAAAAGTCATTATATTATATTCCTAGTATATTCGATACCATTGCACATAAGTAACGGCAAAAGTTACAAAATTAAAGTGGGGGTATAAAACAGAAAAGCCAAATAGAAAAAAAAATTTCAAACAAAAAAGTCAACGGGCAGATTTTAAGTATGAAAGTATCAATTAAAATTGGGAATTTTTTTTTTGGGTTTTATGTCAATAACTTTTTAATTAAGCCTTATATCAAAATTTGTTAGGATACAAAATTTGTTAAGGAATGTATTACCAATCGATCGGTTGCCATAAAATTTTGACAGCTTATATACTGTGTGACTTATGGCCATTTTAATTGAAATAATATAATAAAACCCCCTTGTTTTTTTTTAATTTTATATTATTAACTTTTTAATTAAGGTTTATATCAAAATTTATTATGAGATAAAATTTGTTAAGGAATATATTACTATTCGATAGATTGATATAAAATTTTGATAGATATAAAACTGTGCGAGTTATGATATTTTTCATTTAAAAATATTATAAAATCTACCTCTTTAATATTTTTGTACCATTCTTTTCTAAATAAAACAAACATTTTGTTGATATATACTGTGTTTTATTACAAAAAAAAATATGAAATGTATTTTACAATACAATAATTAACCCCTTGTTACTGTTCATAATGTTGTATGAAATAAGTGAATCGTGAAACTTTGATTTTCTTGTGTTGAATTCCAGCTTAATGTCAACCGTGGATGCATTGGATCGCTAAATGTTTTCCCATAGTAACTTTTTTGGAAATTCTCGTATGCATAAAACGCAGCTCCACACAATTGTTTTGAAAAATCGAGATTCCATCGTTCGTATGGAAAAACTATTGACTTAATATTTGTTGCTTTTGTTGTTACTATTCTGTGTATTTTGGAATGCAACAATTATGTATCGAGGCTTTTCCAAGTTTGTGCTACTTCTTATCGCCCACGTATCTAAAGAGGTGCTTCGAAGAAGTGGTAATTCGTAAAGATCCCACATGCGAAAAGCAGCTTTGATGTTTACACCTTTATTCACTTTGGAAATGTTTTTTAACTTTTCCTTATCGGCTGGAATAACATGTCTAATTCTCCATTCAATTTTGTCAATGGATATTTCGGCATCAACTTCACCAATGTAACAGTTGCTAAATGTGTGTGCTAAAACTAGAATTAACTCATGTTTCTGATTAAAAATTCCTCTTGTATAGTCTTCAGAAAACCCCATTAAATATTTGAGTGGTAATCGACCACTAAAGGTGTGACTTGTATTATCCAAAATAAATTGATCCTTTTCACCAAGTCCCCATCCGTAGGTGTTCAAAGTTTTTTGTTGACGACTTCCAAATGAAACAAGCGTTTTTAATGTCGAACTGATACCCGGCTTTCTAACCACACAAATTTGTTCACTACCTATCTCGTAACGTATTTCATCAAAAAGAAAAGCCAGTGTGTTATTTGATAGATAACATTTTTTAGTGCCATCGTTTGGAGTAAATTTTCCCTCGATGTAGATGTAGCTGTTAGAAATATCCAATATTAAATCTTGAAATTGAATTGGAATTCGAATTTCATCAGAATTTTTAAATGATGGGCTTCCAAACGGCTTGTAGCTGAATTCCTCCAAGCTTATTATTGAATTTTTTTTCAAAAATGGGTTCACCAAAAACTTCCAGTTTTTCACTTGTTGATGTCATTTTATCGATTTTTTATTCGTAATCTAATAGCTGTTAAAAACTTTTTGTCTTCAGTTGATAGTTTAGAACGTTTTCTCGTTACGTGTCTAACGCAACTGACTTTATTTCTAAATTTACTATTGTTTTTATTTATTTGTCTGTTTATCCGACTGGATTCGTGTTGATGACATTGAATTTTAGTATGGTAACAAAATCCCATTCTCTTTTAAAATATTTATGAAATTTTCTTGAGCTCCAACTTGACAATTATTTTTTCTCCTTGAAAATTTATCAGCTGATTATTATTATCCAAGATCCTTAGTGTAATGTTGTCGATGTACTGACGACCTTCTGGAAAAATGGGCATATAAATAATGTTGTTCAGTTCTTTGCTTAACTTGTATCCAGGTTCTACGTCAATATCGAATTCATATAGTGTGTGGACTTGTTGAGAGTTTAAGAATGCTCCTGCCGTAATATTTGAGTCAATTCGTATTATTCTCACCCGAGAAATATCAACCATTGATGATGAAATATGATTGTCGTTCGGTTTTAAGCGTTCAATCATTCCAAATCCTAGTATCTTTCCAATAGAGTTGGGATGATTAAAATGTAGATAATACTTTGACTTAATTTCACATTTCAAAGTATTATTGTTGGCATTTAAACTAAAAATTGTGTCATCGTCGTCTTTGGCTGCTTTTTGAAGTGCTTTTAGCATAGCATTGCTAATTTCAGATATTTCGTATGCGCCTGGTGGTATTTTTATCAAAACCCCTCCTTTCCATTGCACTTTGCTATAGGCAAAACAATTATTTGTTTCGTCTACATTAGAAATTGAATTATAGGAGTAAAATCCCACTAATCCTAATCCATATTTTTCCCTTCTATCCAATTCTAAAGGAGGGTAAATATTTGCATGAAGCACACTTGTGTTGCTATTTAAAGTAAAGGTGTACGACATTTTTTTTATTGTGTTTTACAAAACAAATCCAGTGGCTACCCATTTGGTGGGAGGTCTCCAAGTTAATAATCCCGGATTCATTCTTTTCTGGTCCGTTTTTGGGAAGTGTGTCACGCATAAAAATACCTTTAAAATTGGCAATTTTATATTTCTTTGCATATTTTTCTAGTTCCAAATTTGATAAAGCCCTTCTTGGCAAGGGCTTTAGTGGTTTTTTGAGTTCTTTAAATACAACCCAAGTCCTGTGCGAAATGGTTTAAGATATAGTCCGTTTCCATTTTTACTTTCTGATAATCTATGTTGTTTTTTATCATTAATAACACTATCCTTATTTTGAGCCAAACTTTTAACTGCCCTCGCAATACCAGCTGCACCTCCTGCTAAACTTCCGATTGCGGATAATGCCGAGAACAAAGGAATAAGGGCAGGGAAAAATGGGAGAACTTCTCCAGTATGAGGTATAGGAATAATTCTCGGTATTCTAATTTTTGCTTTTCCGCCATAAGCGTTTATATGCTTTCGTGCTGAAGCCAATGCAATTTTTGATATAGTTGATACGTTTTGATGTTTTTGTCTATTAATTTTTCGGTATGTTTTAAGTTCCGATCGAATTTTTCCTATAGCAGCACCCAACGCCACTTTTTTTACCTTCTTTCCGTTCTTTACTCTCTGTGTTTTTTTTGCATTTTAGGCCCATTCCAAGTCTATGTTTTATTTTCATAGATTTGCCCTTTTTTACTTTTCCCACCTTCTTTTTTTTATTCTTCGTGTTTTTTTGCATTTTAACCCCATTCCAAATCTTTTCTTTACTTTCATAGCTTTTGCAACAAACCAAGCAGCAGCCTTCTCTTTGAGTCCTTTATCCGTAGCCTTCACAATTTGTTCTGCAGAGTTTTGCAGTTGCTTATCAGCTTTGTGCCGTTCGTCTAAATTATTTAAATGATTTGCGTAACTGATGTCGTGTTTTTTGCAAGCCTTATCTAATTGATTAATTCCAGGATAACCTCTAGCTAATCTCTTAGTAAGACGAGTGCCTGGCCCGCAGAATTGGTACGAGGGAATGCGTAATTCAACTGGTAAGTTATTTATCAGTGAATTAAATATACCATAACCTCTCTTTTTCTTGTTGTTTTGTCTTTCGCGGTCGGGTAACAACATTTGAATGAAAACAAATATATATGTACTTTAGCTTAAATACAAATTTTAGTCTTTATCGCCATGCGTCTCGTGCAACAACAAGATAAAATTTCAGTTATTAATTTAGATGAAAAAATTGGCCATGGTAGCATTACTACCGAATTCTATTCGAGGTCTTATAATAGGACCATCAAACTGTGGAAAAACCAATGTTCTAATAACTCTTTTAACACACCCTCTTGGTTTACGTTTTGAAAATGTTTATGTCTACTCTAAATCACTTTTTCAACCAAAATATGAATATCTAAAGAAGATTTTGACTCCGATAAAGGGATTAGGATATTACACGTTTGAAGATACCTCCAACGTCATACATCCAAACGAAGCAAATGAAAACTCTGTCTTTGTATTCGATGATATAATTTGTGATAATCAGAATATTATAAGGACATATTATAGTATGGGTCGACATAGAAATATTGTTTTTATTTGGCACAAACGTATTCTAGAGTGCCAAAACAACTGGTTCAAGACAATGCAAATTTTTTTGTAGTGTTTAAACAAGATGAAACAAACCTCAAACACATTTTTTCCGACCATGTTTCGACAGACTTTACATTTTCTCAGTTTCAAGAAATTTCTGCAAAATGTTGGAGTGATAAACATGATTTTTTGGTGATCGATAAAGACGCTAATTTAAACAGTGGACGATATAGAAAAGGTTTTGACCACTACATATATTTACAACATATTCACATTCTTTATTAGTTGCATGTTGAATGAACAGAAGGACACATCATAATCATCGATATGTCAATTAATGATATGTCTTTAAAACGTGAACTTGTTTTAATGACTGATGCTGTAAGGAAAAAGTTTAAAGCTCTGAAAAGTGAGCAGTTACATGACAAAATTGGGTTGGATAAATTTTATGGACCCATTTCCAAACCACTAGTTTAGATTTCAGAAAATGTTGCGAGTATCAAGAAAAATAAAAAACCTGCAGCTGTCTCAATATCAACAAATAACAGGAATAATGATTTGGAGAAAGAGGAGGGAACTGAAGATGTTAGCGAAAAATCGTTTGGAAAGGAAAATTTTGAATTTTTCCCCATTTCACCGCCGTTAACAGGCACACCCTCAAACACTTCAAAGTTGACCGATAGTTCTCTTAATACAACAGGACTCACTGGCAGTCATTTATCCATGAATGATAGTGATATATCTTTTATGCGAAGATCTGGAGGAGAATCACAAATTATAGCTATGACATATATATACGGATTAAAAGATAATCCAGCAAGGTATGATACTGTGTATGGCGTCCGATATAATGTTGCTAATAAGAAGATGTATATAGGAGATGTAATAATCAGGTTTCCTGATAGAATGATAACATTATGGCGTGGAAAACACAAACTCGGAGAATACATGGGACCTCGTCAATTATATGACTTGCTGTTTTTAAAGAAACCACAAGAATCCAACATAAACGAAATTGATCAGAATGTTCTCAGCGATTACAAAGAAATTCTTCACGTTTCTAACGCCTACTTTAATCGATACGATAAAATAAATGGAATAAACAAAAGTAAATCTGCTAAATTTACCAATTTTATTAAACCGCTTATTTTTACAAAAACAGGATCAGGTTTTAAAAAGCAACAACGCATTAATTTCAAAAATAAATTACTTAGCAATAAAAAAGTTGATTATGTGTATTGGAATACAGCGCAGGAATTAGTTGCACGCCTGCGACTATTGTGGAGTTCTAAAATGGCTGGGCATACGGGGCACGACAGTGAAATACTGTCCATTATTGAAGAGCTCAAAGAAAAAGGTGTTATATATTAATTAAAAAAAGCATTTAAAACGATGAATATTTTTAATTTAGTGTTAGTTGTTAAATGAAATGGTTGGTGTGAACACTATAGATAAGTTCGGACGCTTGGGCCATAGTTCTAAAAGGATTATAAAAGGGCCGAATGGAAACGGTTTTAAATTGACTTTAGACCAACAGTTTGATATTGATAATAAGCGGTTATGAAACGTTGGAGATGAGAACGATGCCGTTAATTCCAAGTTTTTGGAAAACCGCCTAGAAAAGATTGTAGAAGACCTAAAAGCATCTATAACAGTATCTCTTAGTCTTGTTCAATCCAATTTAGAAGACTTTATAAAGAACAAAAAAACAACAGTTGAAGATTTAGATTCTGAGGTGTGGTACAAATATCAACATTTGCTTGCAAGAATCGAAGAAATTGAAAAAATTGTTTTAAAGCATCATCCAGGTGCAACTGTTAAAAAATTTTTAAATCATCATCCAGGTGTAACTGTTAAAAAAACTACAAAGTAGCTAAAATGGTTAGTCAGGGGAAACTAAGTGTGGAAGAAAAAATTTCTCCAGAAGAAAAACTATAGTTATGGGGTTTCATGATTTGTGGCAAATTGACTTGGCCGATATGCAACAATATTCAAAAGAAAATAACGGATATCGATATATTTTGGTCTGCATAAATTGCTTTTCTAAATTCGTGTGGGTCAGACCCTTACAGACCAAAACAGGACCTGAAGTACATGACGCAATGAATGATATATTTAAAGAAGCCAAATATCACCCTAGGAATCTCCAATCTGATCAAGGAACATAATTTTTTAATGCCAATTTTCAAGCCCTTACGAAGAAAAAGAATTAATCATTACTGCACGTATAGTACTAAAAAAGCAGCTATCGTGGAAAGGGTGATTAAAACAATAAAAAATAAACTATTTAAGGAGTTTTCCGCGTAACTATAAATGAATTGATATTTTACAACAAATAGTTAATAAATACAATAAAACGGTACACACCTCTATTAAAGTGAGACCAGTCGATGTCAAGCCAAACTCCCAAATTGTAGCATATCAAAATATAAAAATTGCACCGAAAAAGTTTAAGTTTAAAGTTGGAGATAAAGTTCGTATAAGTAAATATAAATCCATATTCGAAAAACGGTATACTCCATCCTGGTCTACAGAGCTGTTTCTAATTGATGAAGTCAAATTTACAAATCCGGCCTCATATAATTTAAAAAGTCTTGATGGGGAACCAATACGTGGAGCGTTTTACGAATTAGAACTACAAAAGACAAATAATCCGGATGTATACTTAGTAGAAAAGGTACTTCGTAAGCGAAGAAAAAAAAATATAGATCAATATTACGTTAAATGGTTGGGTTTTCCAGAAAAGCACAATTCATGGATTAATGCTACGGATATAGTATAAATTTATTGATTTGAAAAAGTTATACGTCAGTTCTTAAAGGTCTACTCTCTTGTAAATATGATTGTTGACATACAAGGATTCAAGACATCCAATAACAAGTTTATACCCAAAGAATTAGCGGCTTATGATGGTTTAAAAATAGCTCATTATGTTTTTAAACCCCCATTTAGCATTAGCAAATTGGATTTAAAATATAAGAAACAAGCCATTTGGATTATGAATCACCAACATTGTATAAATTGGTCTTCTGGATTTACCAACATTGAAGACTTTAAGGATATTATTCAACACATCTCAAGCCTGTCAGAATTTGTGTATGTTAAGGGACTGGAAAAAGCCAATTTTATCCGAACATACATTTCCAATGTTATTGAGCTTCCAGAACAGCCTCCACTGTCTAAAGGAATTCCTAGCTGTATATATCACAATAATAAAAATTTATCTGTATGTGCTTTATGCAATGTAAAATTTTTAAAAAATGTAATAAATGGTAATACCTCTTAGTTTTAAATATTGTATTTTTATTTCTTAAATAATAAAAAAAATGCATTGTGTGGTTAACATATAAGTATTTATTATAAAAATTTATAATATAATCAATAATTTACAATACTTTAATACAACTTAACTTAAACCTAATTACACAGTTAAAATAGTTTTCTCTATTCTAGTAAAATCATTTTCATTTAAAGATCTGAGATAAGCTAGCGCCTCTCAAAAACTCTTGGTATGAATATTTAAGAAAATTATGAAAAATAAAATATATCCATAATCATAATGTATTAAAATTTATTTCACTTAAAAACACACACTGAATCCCAACAAAATATTATTCTAATTTTATTATTAAAAATAACATATATAAGCTTAGGAACGTGACTACTAACATTAACATTCATCTCTACAGTTTAATTCCGGATATTTTTCCACTATGGTTTTAGGTAGATATTTTTTAATAGAATACAATTCTGTAAAAAATTTAAGCTTATTTAAACCTTCTACCAACACTTCGATATCTTTATTTAGAAAATAGTTTTTACACAGCTTAATTGCTAAAGAGTATTTTTTACACAATTCTTGTAGCTCTCGTTCAGTTCTTCTAGTCCCACATGGACCACTGCCATACACTTGCTCATGCTCAGCTTCGAAACGTAAATCATAAAATAATTCTTGAATATGATTAACACCACCATTAAGGTCAAAGAATTTTGAATATTCTTTGAATTCTAACCAAGTAATTTTTTTTATTTTATTTTAGTCACTACTGACATCGCTTAGATCACTGTCAGAATCTTCAGCAAAATCGTCATTTCTCAATTTATTTTGAGTATTTGGTATAACTTTGAGATATTCTTCCAACTCTAATTCAATAAATTCTTCACAAAGTTTATTTAAATTTAAATTCCCATAAATAAACTGAGCGCAAACTGTAGAACCATTCAGACAATTCTCATAAGTTTCTTGATCCATTTGATATGATTTTGTCATACATTCAGCTTCTTCTAGCAGTTGCAAACGCAAGTCTGAGATGTGTTTTTCTAATTCACTTATCATTCTTTTTTAAAATACTTTTTGGAGGTAATTTCAAAGAATACCAAATTCAAATAGAGATTTTTTTTCCACCAGCATAACTAGGCACACTTTGTCCTAAATATGTTATTGTATATTTATCACTTTGTTCATTAACAGCATCCACAAAATCATTTTTAATCATTTCCAGAACTCGTTTGGGTAAAAATGTTTTAGATGTATCAGTTTGATCAGATAAAGTTACTAAAATTGATTTTCCAAAACGGGTATGAAGAACAGCCATTCCTTTAATAATATAAATATTATTAACTTTAAGAGAATCAAACGTTTTTAATTCAAAAAAATTGTTTTCTTTATTAATCTCAAAATTTATTTGATCTAATACACTTTTTGTTATGTCCATAGTTTCTTTAAATTATTTTACTTTACTTATTACACTTGAATGAATTTTTACTACAAGAACAACTTGAAATTTAGATCTGAAACTGATGAGTTGGGCTTTCTCGAGTTTTATTTATCTATCTATAACAACATCTCTTAGTCTTAACAGTATCTCTTAGTCTTGTTCAATCCAATTTAGAAGACTTTATAAAGAACAAAAAACCAACAGTTGAAGATTTAGATTCTGAGGTGTGGTACAAATATCAACATTTGCTTGCAAGAATCGAAGAAATTGAAAAAATTGTTTTAAAGCATCATACAGGTGCAACTGTTAAAAAATTTTTAAATCATCATCCAGGTGTAACTGTTAAAAAAACTACAAAGTAGCTAAAATGGTTAGTCAGGGGAAACTAAGTGTGGAAGAAAAAATGTCTCCAGAAGAAAAACTATAGTTATGGGGTTTCATGATTTGTGGCAAATTGACTTGGCCGATATGCAACAATATTCAAAAGAAAATAACGGATATTGATATATTTTGGTCTGCATAAATTGCTTTTCTAAATTCGTGTGGGTCAGACCCTTACAGACCAAAACAGGACCTGAAGTACATGACGCAATGAATGATATATTTAAAGAAGCCAAATATCACCCTAGGAATCTCCAATCTGATCAAGGAACATAATTTTTTAATGCCAATTTTCAAGCACTTACGAAGAAAAAGAATTAATCATTACTGCACGTATAGTACTAAAAAAGCAGCTATCGTGGAAAGGGTGATTAAAACAATAAAAAATAAACTATTTAAGGAGTTTTCCGCGTAACTATAAATGGATTGATATTTTACAACAAATAGTTAATAAATACAATAAAACGGTACACACCTCTATTAAAATGAGACCAGTCGATGTCAAGCCAAACTCCCAAATTGTAGCATATCAAAATATAAAAATTGCACCGAAAAAGTTTAAGTTTAAAGTTGGAGATAAAGTTCGTATAAGTAAATATAAATCCATATTCGAAAAACGGTATACTCCATCCTGGTCTACAGAGCTGTTTCTAATTGATGAAGTCAAATTTACAAATCCGGCTTCATATAATTTAAAAAGTCTTGATGGGGAACCAATACGTGGAGCGTTTTACGAATTAGAACTACAAAAGACAAATAATCCGGATGTATACTTAGTAGAAAATGTACTTCGTAAGCGAAGAAAAAAAAATATAGATCAATATTACGTTAAATGGATGGGTTTTCCAGAAAAGCACAATTCATGGATTAATGCTACGGATATAGTATAAATTTATTGATTTGAAAAAGTTATACCTCAGTTCTTAAAGGTCAACTCTCTTGTAAATATGATTGTTGACATACAAGGATTCAAGACATCCAATAACAAGTTTATACCCAAAGAATTAGCGGCTTATGATGGTTTAAAAATAGCTCATTATGTTTTTAAACCCCCATTTAGCATTAGCAAATTGGATTTAAAATATAAGAAACAAGCCATTTGGATTATGAATCACCAACATTGTATAAATTGGTCTTCTGGATTTACCAACATTGAAGACTTTAAGGATATTATTCAACACATCTCAAGCCTGTCAGAATTTGTGTATGTTAAGGGACTGGAAAAAGCCAATTTTATCCGAACATACATTTCCAATGTTATTGAGCTTCCAGAACAGCCTCCGCTGTCTAAAGGAATTCCTAGCTGTATATATCACAATAATAAAAATTTATTTGTATGTGCTTTATGCAATGTAAAATTTTTAAAAAATGTAATAAATGGTAATACCTCTTAGTTTTAAATATTGTATTTTTATTTCTTAAATAATAAAAAAAAATGCATTGTGTGGTTAACATATAAGTATTTATTATAAAAATTTATAATATAATCAATAATTTACAATACTTTAATACAACTTAACTTAAACCTAATTACACAGTTAAAATAGTTTTCTCTATTCTAGTAAAATCATTTTCATTTAAAGATCTGAGATAAGCTAGCGCCTCTCAAAAACTCTTGGTATGAATATTTAAGAAAATTATGAAAAATAAAATATATCCATAATCATAATGTATGTTATATGAGTAAACAATGCGTAGGTGTAAGTGTTGTTATTCTAAGTTCCTTATCTTAATGTAATTTGATATATTTGTTTTTAACAAGAGATCTTCTAGAAGGAAATGTGTAAGCACTTTTAGTCACGTTTAACTTTTATTTGACTTTGTTCTAGAATTAAGCGTCAGCACTAATTTAATATAAATAAGATTTGCTGCAAACAACAATAAGAAATTCAGAGGCATTCAATAGTTAGTCTTGGTAGTGTTAAGTACCATTGTAAACGGTTCCAAAATAAAGTATAGTTTTTTTAAAAAGTTCTTTATTAGATTTCGAATCTAAAAAGTGGCGCAGTCGGTAGGATTTCTTCGACGTACTACAGCTCGAGGCCCAGTGTACGAAAAAAGCTATTCGTAGTTCACCGTCCGCGGTAGTGCACCCAAGAGACTTGTCAGTACGGTACACGTTAGTGTTTTACAAGAAAAAACTTACTTGCTTCTTAAAAACAGGTTTAGTGGTTTTTGCCTTAAAATCAGCACAATTACAGGTTTAGTGGTTTAAGCCTTAAAACCAGCATAAAAACAGGTTTAGTAGTTTTAGCCTTAAAACTAGCAATAAAAAAGAACCGAAAAATAAAAAAAAAAGCTATAGAAGAAAAGTTATAGAAGAAAAGTTACAGAAGAAAAGTTATAGAAGAAAGAAGATTCATCTGGTCAAATCCGATCCAGCTTTGAAGAGGAACTGAATCCAGCCGCTTAATTTCAAAAGGGATTTCAGAGAACTTCCGAACTTCCTTTGCTTCAGGATATGAAGATTTTAATACTGTAAGTTAGTTTTAAATATTTATTGTTTTGCCCGAATTTCTTCACTAGTCAGAAATTTTTAAATTTTAAGTTTTAGTTTTAAGAAAATTTTTGAAAAAAAGTAAATAATGGCGGAAGAACAAGAAGTTGAACCTTATAAACTTTCTGAAATATTTTCATTAATTCCAGAATATGATGGAGATGCTATTAATCTCAACACATTTTGTAATGCATGCGACTTGGCAGAAGCCATGTGTGTTCAAAATCAAAAACAATTTTTGCTTGTTAAAATCAAAAATCAGTTAAAGGGTAAAGCTCAGCTTATTAATTCTAGAGATATAAGTTCTTGGGCAGAAGTTTCACAACTTCTAAATACGCATTTTGGCGATCAAAGAGACCTTACTGCTTTAATTCAGGATCTCCAGAGGTTACATCAGTTACCATCTGAGAATCCACTAACTTTTATTTCGCGTTTACAAATTCACTGTGCGAAAATGAATTCAGCAATCAATAGGCAAACCCTTACAAGAGATCAAAAATTTGCTCAGGGTAAACTTATTGAGACTATGGCTTTAAATACTTTATTAACCGGATTAGACTTAAAAATTGGGCATATAGTTCGTGCTAACAATCCGAAAGACATGATTGAAGCTATTTCTTTTATTAAACGTGAGCTTCAACTTTTTTATTTCGAAAATCAAAAATTCTCTAAATCACAAAATTCAATTCAAAAACTCAAAATACAACCAAAAATATGTACATTTTGTAAAAAACAAGGTCACTTAATAAATGAGTGTAGAATTAGACAAGTGTCGCAATCGAGACCACAAAATTTTTATAACTCAAACAATTTTCAAAATAGGAATCAAAATCCTCAACCATCTACATCCTATCAAAATCAGAATTTTCAAAATACAAGACCAAATAATTTCCAACAAAGATCAAATGTAATACAGCGTCCACAACAAAATAATGGCAACTTTAGACCAAATCAAAACTATCAAAATAGGCCAAGTGTAATACAGCCTAATCCTACATACAAACCAATGCATTTTATTAATTCAGAAAAATTTGAAAATTTTGAAAATAATAAAAATTTTGAAAATAATGAAAATTTTGCAAATGAAATTTTTTTTAGTGAAAATTTTGAGAACTATAATTTCACAGATCAAAATTTTGAAAATGTCAATTACGAAAATGAAAATTTTGGAAATGACTTTGAAATAAGTAATTTTGAAAATTATTCTCAAGATTCTGTAAATTTTCAGATATCAGCCTCGGAAACAGATCAAAATTTAATAAGTCAGATTTCAGAAATAACTTTAGAGGACGATCACAATCCCTTCATCCAAACTCAAGATCAATTCATGTAAATTTTGAAATTTTTACCTGTTCAGAAGAATTGTACTATATTACCGATGTTTCAAAACAATTAAAATTATTAGTAGATACAGGTGCAAGTAAATCTGTTTTTAAACCTAAAACATGTGAAAAATATAAAATTAGATTTCCAGAAAATGTTACTATTAGGGGTATCACTAACGTACCCATCAATATAACAGAATCAGCATTAATTCCTTTTAATATTAAAGACCCACATAAAGTTTTAGTTTATAATTTGGATATACAGTTTGACGGTTTACTAGGTTCAGACTTTTTAAAACATTATGATTGTGTTATTGATTACAAAAATAATCAATTGATTACAAATTTTAAAACAGTACCACTTTATCGGAGTAATTCGGAAAATGATCCAATGCAGTCAGAACAACAATCAGCTGACATAAAACCTATTAATAATACGATAAAAATTGAAGGTCGTACAGAAAGAGCTTTTAAATTTAGAACGGATAAATTAAAAAACACTGAAGCTATTTTATTAGCACAACAGATAGACAAGTGTTACATCCCTAATTGCTTGGTAAAAATAAATAATAATGGGGAATTTTGCACAACGGTTATAAATGCGCGACCAGTTACAAAAATAATTAATTTTGAAAAATTTGAATTTGAACCGATTATTGATCCTTCTTCTTCAGAAGTCTGTTTTAATTTAACGGAAAGACATCCAGCAAATCGTGAGAATGATATTATGGAACAATTACGTTTGACACATTTAAACGAAGAGGCAAAAGAAATGATTATGTCGTTATGTCTTGACTTTTCAGATATATTTTATTTAGAGGGGAATAATTTAACATTTACCAGTGAAATTAAACATTCGATTACTACTAAAGAAAGTAAACCAATTTTTACAAAATCATATAGATATCCGCAAATCCATAAACAAGAAGTAAAAAATCAAATTTCAAAAATGTTAGATCAAGGTATCATACAACCATCTGTTTCGCCCTGGTCCAGCCCAGTGTGGGTGGTCCCAAAAAAATTAGACGCCTCAGGAAAACAAAAATGGCGTGTTGTCATTGACTATAGGAAACTTAACGAAGTGACAGTAGATGACAAATATCCTCTACCCAACATATCAGACTTGTTAGATCAACTTGGTAATTGTGAATATTTTACTACGTTAGACTTAGCGTCAGGTTTTCATCAGATTGAGGTAGATCCAAAAGATATACAAAAAACTGCTTTTTCAGTTGAGAATGGACATTATGAGTATATTAGAATGCCATTCGGACTCAAAAATGCTCCTTCAACATTTCAAAGGGTAATGGACAATATTTTAGTGGGAATTCAAAATGAAAGATGTCTTGTTTATATGGACGATATAATAGTCTATTCAGCTACAATACACGAACATATAAAAAGATTATCAGAAGTATTTTCAAGATTAAGAAAAGCAAATTTAAAGATACAACCTGATAAATGTGAGTTTTTAAGGAAAGAGGTAGCTTATTTAGGACACGTTATCACTGACAAGGGTGTAAAACCAAACCCTGATAAGATATCTGCTTTAAAAAATTATCCAGAACCAAAAACTCAAAGAGACATAAAAGCTTTTCTTCTGTAGAAGAAGGATATTATAGACGATTCATAAAAGATTTTGCAAAAATTTCAAAACCCTTAACTAAACTATTACAAAAAGATATACCTTTTATTTTTGATCAAACTTGCAAGAATGCATTTGAATTATTAAAAAATGCTTTAACAACAAGTCCAATTTTAATATATCCAAATTTCAAGGAACCTTTTATTTTAACAACTGATGCTATTGGCAAAGACTTACCCATTGCGTATGCATCCAGGACATTAAATCCTGCAGAACAAAAATATTCAACCATAGAGCGTGAACTTTTGGCTATAATATGGTCAGTTAAACATTTTCGACCCTATTTGTATGGACGAAAATTTTATTTAGTAACAGACCATCGTCCTTTAATTTGGCTAAGTTCTATTAAAGATCCTGGTAGTCGTTTGGCTAGATGGAGACTTAAACTAGAAGAATATGAATTTGAGTTTATTTACAAATCAGGAAAAATTAACAAAAACGCTGATGCTCTATCCAGAATTAAAATCGATGAAAAAATAAATACAATACATTATTCGGTAAATTTTCAAAATCAAATTAATCAAGAAAATATTAAAATTTTAGAAGAAAATTTATTTGATGCTCCTTTGCACTTTGCTTTGGCTCATTGTGTATCAAAAGATTTAAAAATGGGTAAAGGCATAGCTTTACAGTTTAAACAAAAATATGAACATGTTGAATATCTTAAAAGTCAGAATAAACAAGTTGGTGAAATTATAAATTTGAAAATCAAAGACAGAAATATTTTTTATTTAATCACTAAAGAAAAGTATAATTTAAAACCCACTTATGATAATGTCTATAAATGTTTAGAAAAATTAAAACAAAATTGCTTCGAGAATCAAATTAAATACGTAGCAATGCCAAAAATAGCTTGTGGCTTAGATTCATTAAATTGGGATATAATTTTATCAATGATTAAATCAATTTTCCAATCAACAGATATTCAAATCAATATCTATATTTTGATGGATAAACGAACGGCAATTATTAATGCTTTATCGGAACAGGAAGGTTCATCCGAAGAAGATCAAAACGAAAACTTATCCCTTATGTCACCGCAGACACTTGAAAACGAATTTAATAGATTCCAAAATTTATATCAAACAATATCATTGATTGATTATTCCAAAATCAGATATACAAATGAACAATTATTAAATAAAGATCACAAAAATATCATAACAATTTTTCAACAAGATAATATGAAAGATTTACATTATCAAATTATAGAAGATTTTTTCGAGGAAAGTCCAAAGTTTGACATTAAAAGAATCAATATTTTACCTTCAAAATCTATTAGGAAAAGAAATTATTATATTATTCCATTGCCAAATTTTCAAGAAGATGCAATTTCAATACTTTTTGGAATTCTTTGTAGATGTCAAAATGATATCGATCCTTCAAAAACATATTATGTTGAGACAAGAGTTGACTTACCAATATTAGAGATGATATGCTTTATTTTTGCAGAAAAAGATTTAAATTTGGTAGTTTGTGAAAATATTGTCACAGAACCTAGTGATGATCAGAAACAAATAATAATTGATCAATATCACTCAGGAAAGAGAAATTTTCATCGAGGAATCAATGAAACTATACGGAGAATCAAAGAAAAATATAATTGGAAAAACTTAAGTAAAGAGGTTGAAACATTTATAAAAGAATGTGAGATATGTCAAAAGAACAAAATTTTAAGGAAAAATTTAGATAACCCACTCGTAATTACAGAAACCCCAAAAACACCATTTGAAAGAATTAATTTAGACATTTTGGAAATTCCACAAAAAAATTTGGTTTTGACTATAAGGGATGAATTAACAAAATTCATACAAGCTTATCCTCTTAGTGATAAAACCTCAAAAAATATAGTGAAACTTTATTACTATTTTTCCAGCATTACGGTACACCTTTAAGGATTCATACTGATAGGGGCAAAGAATTTAATAATCAGTTATTAAAAGATTTGTGTAAGATGTACGATATAAAGTTAACCTTTTCAAGTACAGGTCATCCACAATCCAATGGAAGTTTAGAACGATTCCACGCAACTCTTTTGGAAATGATAAGAGTGTGTACTACAGAAAATCCTAACGAACACCCTCATCAACTTCTCCCATATACGGTTATATGTTATAATAACTCAACATGTAAAACTCATGGTTTCACACCTTATGAATTAATATTTGGACATACGTCATCGCGACCCGCTGAAGTTCTTTATAATGAGCAAGAGTTAATCTCAAAATATGTTCGCGATAAACAAAAAGCAAAAGCAAGATTTGATAAACACGTAACTCCAAACTATGAATTTAAAGTTGGAGATAGGGTATACGTTAAAGAAACCCAAATAAAAGGAAAACTTTCACCGAAATTTAACGGACCATTTGAAATTAAAGAAATTTTCAAAAATTCAGCTTCTGTTTATAATCCAATAACTAAACAAACATCTAAATTTAATTTTGATTTACTAAAACCATGTTATGTTAAACAAGATGATGACCTACAATAAGAATAAGAAAATGATTAAAACATATTGTTTCAGATTATTTATGTCCGTGCTACTCGGATTCGGACAAGAACGTTATGGTCAACAGTATAGTCTAACTGAAATCAATAACACAGTAGGTGTTTACTATCATAGAGAGGCCAGTATTAAGGTATCTAATGATAAGTGGACCATATTAGTATATAAAAATCTAGAGGCTTTGCAAAACGCTTTTATTAATAATAATCATATCTTAGATAACTTAGAGCTTATGCTTTCGCAAAAAACAGGAACCATGAAAAATGTACACTTTGATATTAGATCTCATGTAACTTTGTTAAAACAAATTTCAAAAGATATTGGTAATAAATTTGATGAAATCGATTCTGATACCACAACTAAACAAGTAATTAGACCTAAAAGAGGACTATTTGATGCTGTAGGTACGGTTTGGAAATATATCACGGGAAATTTAGACGCTGCTGACGGTCAATATTTTAATGAATGTATCAATAAAATTGAAAAAGACGATAAAGAATTGGAAATATTAATGAAAAAACAAATAAGCGTGACTACATCCGTTATTAAACAATTTAATTCTACACTGAGAAAACTTCAAATCGACGAAGAAACTTTCAATTCAAATATTAAAGAAATTGAAAAATCAATTTATATGATTCGGGATGAAATTGAACTTGTTGATCTTAAATTTTATTTAATCAATATTTGTGAACAACTACTCGAATCCTATACTTACCTTCAGTCACAGGTTAAAGACATTTTAAATTCAATAACTTTTGCAAGATTAAATATTATTCATGCTTCAATAATTCTTCCCAATGATTTATTGGATGCTCTAGAATCAATAAGTAAAAATCTGGATAAGAACAATTTGCCTTTAACTCCGCGAAAATCTCAAATCCCAACCTACCTTAACATAATTGATTTACATGCTTTTATAATCGATAAAAAATTAGTTTTTGTTTTGGAAGTACCTTTAACCGAATCAGAAATCTATACAGTTTATAGAATGTATCCAATACCTATTTATGATAATAGAACTATGCTACATCATATTCTACCTGTTGGAAACAAATACATTGCTAAAGACGATGATAACGAAATTTATATCTCATTATCTGATATCAATAAATGTAAAGAATTAACGAACCGTCTTTAACTTTGTAAAAATTTGTATCCTTTACCAATAGATTCAAATGCTATTTGTGAAGCACAACTGTTAAAAACACAAAAGATTCTTACTTTACCAAAAACATGTGAAATGGTTTTGATTTTGGCCAAAGATTACAATATTCAATTATTAGAAAATAATGCTTGGCTAATAAGTGTAACCAATCAATTACCAATAACTATAAAATGTGAGGGTATAGATCCAAAATCGAAAATTGTTAATAAAAATACTGTTTTAACTTTAACCTCAAGATGTTCCGGTTTTGTTGGAACATCAAAAATTCAAGCAACCAGTTTAAAAACTGTTTTTTATAATTATAACTATTCCAATACTGTACAAATTCCTTTTAACTGTTGTGATAAATATCCAGATAATGTTAATAATTTTCCGAAATTAAAACCTTTAAAAATCAATAAATTAAATTTGGAAGATTTGGAAATTGTCAAACACAAATTGGATCAATACTCAATAGAATTAGATGATTTAATCAAGGAACCAACAGTTCAAAAATATTATTCTTGGTTTACCTATTTTACATTATCTTTAATTATAATCATAATTAGTGCATATTTGTATTGTAAATGCAGAAAGCGAAAAAGGATGTTACAAATAGGTATAGAAAATAGCAATAATGACGACAGGCCTTATAAACCAAATGTTTCAGTTTTTGGGAAAAGATTTTCAAAAATTTTACCAAAGCGAAGACCTTCTATTAGATTAGGTGAAGATATTGAATAAGAATTTGAATTAAACACTAACAGTTCTTTACGGAAAAATATAGTGTAAAAATTATTTTCTTTTCAAAATTTTGTTTTTCTTTGAAAACAAAAATGTACTTTCAAAAGTTACTGCAATGAGTAGCACTAACTTTTTAAATAAGGGGGGAGCTGTTATATGAGTAAACAATGCGTAGGTGTAAGTGTTGTTATTCTAAGTTCCTTATCTTAATGTAATTTGATATATTTGTTTTTAACAAGAGATCTTCTAGAAGGAAATGTGTAAGCACTTTTAGTCACGTTTAACTTTTATTTGACTTTGTTCTAGAATTAAGCGTCAGCACTAATTTAATATAAATAAGATTTGCTGCAAACAACAATAAGAAATTCAGAGGCATTCAATAGTTAGTCTTGGTAGTGTTAAGTACCATTGTAAACGGTTCCAAAATAAAGTATAGTTTTTTTAAAAAGTTCTTTATTAGATTTCGAATCTAAAATGTATTATAATTTATTTCACTTAAAAACACACACTGAATCCCAACAAAATATTATTCTAATTTTATTATTAAAAATAACATATATAAGCTTAGGAACGTGACTACTAACATTAACATTCATCCCTACAGTTTAATTCCGGATATTTTTCCACTATGGTTTTAGGTAGATATTTTTTAATAGAATACAATTCTGTAAAAAATTTAAGCTTATTTAAACCTTCTACCAACACTTCGATATCTTTATTTAGAAAATAGTTTTTACACAGCTTAATTGCTAAAGAGTATTTTTTACACAATTCTTGTAGCTCTCGTTCAGTTCTTCTAGCCCAACATGGACCACTGCCATACACTTGCTCATGCTCAGCTTCGAAACGTAAATCATAAAATAATTCTTGAATATGATTAACACCACCATTAAGGTCAAAGAATTTTGAATATTCTTTGAATTCTAACCAAGTCATTTTTTTTTATTTTATTTTAGTCACTACTGACATCGCTTAGATCACTGTCAGAATCTTCAGCAAAATCGTCATTTCTCAATTTATTTTGAGTATTTGGTATAACTTTGAGATATTTTTCCAACTCTAATTCAATAAATTCTTCACAAAGTTTATTTAAATTTAAATTCCCATAAATAAACTGAGCGCAAACTGTAGAACCATTCAGACAATTCTCATAAGTTTCTTGATCCATTTGATGTGATTTTGTCATACATTCAGCTTCTTCTAGCAGTTGCAAACGCAAGTCTGAGATGTGTTTTTCTAATTCACTTATCATTCTTTTTTAAAATACTTTTTGGAGGTAATTTCAAAGAATACCAAATTCAAATAGAGATTTTTTTTCCACCAGCATAACTAGGTACACTTTGTCCTAAATATGTTATTGTATATTTATCACTTTGTTCATTAACAGCATCCACAAAATCATTTTTAATCATTTCCAGAACTCGTTTGGGTAAAAATGTTTTAAATGTATCAGTTTGATCAGATAAAGTTACTAAAATTGATTTTCCAAAACGGGTATGAAGAACAGCCATTCCTTTAATAATATAATTATTAATAATATTAACTTTAAGAGAATCAAACGTTTTTAATTCAAAAAAAATTGTTTTCTTTATTAATCTCAAAATTTATTTGATCTAACACACTTTTTGTTATGTCCATAGTTTCTTTAAATTATTTTATTTTACTTATTACACTTGAATGAATTTTTACTACAAGAACAACTTGAAAATCAGATCTGAAACTGATGAGTTGGGCTTTCTCGAGTTTTATTTATATGCAGTTCTTCAACATACCCCCACTTAAGGAGTGCATGACATTGAAAAAACCCCACCACAAACTGTGTTTCAAGGTTAAACTATTCTGACACTTTGCACTTTACATAATTACATTTTTTTTGTTCATCATACTGTGTGATTTGAAATTGTTGTATTTGTTCCCGCGTTGCACAATAAACAGATTTCAGGCCTGGTGAATTGAAAAATTGGTTGCCTACATACAACACACGCATTTTTAGATATTTTAAAGCAGTACATCATTTCACCCTTGTAGTGTGCACATACACATTCCGCGGTACCATTAGGACATTTTTTGGAAAATCTATCCAGACATTGGTAACACAACTTTTTTACCTCCATACCTCGAGGTCACCACATAATAGGATTGCGTGATACACATCTCACTTTTCAGGTAATTGGCATTAGAAACCTCTGTCATCTCTATAGAGCTTTTTCTAATTTTAGCAATGCCCCTTTTTCCGGTACACTCCATTTCTTCTGGTTCCTCTTCAAATATACCCATATCTTCATCTGCTTCTTCATTAATAGAACTCAAAGCTGCGATGCGGCTAACTATTGGGTTTGGATTTTCGTTCACCAGAAATATAAGTTCGTCATCGTGCATCGCTACAAGTTCATCATTAAAAATATTTTCTTTTTTAATTTCGTATTCTTCACGCTGCGATATGGAATGTATTCAATATGACGAAGCATTTTACAAGCACTATGTTATTTTAACAGACACTATGTATAACTGACTAACTCAAATGTATAAACTTTAATATTTTAGCCCCTGGATCTTCTTAGATATTTATATGAAACTTTTTTTTTAGTAAGGGAGGGGGTTGTGTAGCAGTATATTCTCCCAAGGTCAAGACTAGACTCCTAGAAAACTTGAATGTCAAGATGATGTTTGTTCCCTCAAGGTCAAGGTTAAATGCATACAAGGTTTGAGTCACAAGGTCAAGGTCAAGGTCCCTCCTCATAAGTGGTCTAGAAGTAATATAACCCCACTACTTACACTGTATAGGAACTTCCTCTTGCTAGTACTGGGCCTGTTTATGTTGGGCATAAGTCTTTGTAGTTCAGCGAGCCTTTTAGTTGCCTTTTTAGTGGTTTCTTCTATATGCGAATTTCTGGTTTTCACCGATGTGGATTCCCAGATATCGTACGCTCTTTTGCTGTTTTATGAGGACTCCATTTAGTCAAAACTCAATGTTTTGCCGGTCTATTTTTCCGCTTAGTATAACGGTTGTTAGTGATCTGTTCGTTAATAAGTCTTGTTGCCTCGTTTGCTCTTTGCATAAGATATATCGCTGTTTCAGCCCTAACTATTACCATCCGCGTATCCTACTATTCCCACGCCCCTAGGGAGTTTTAGTATAAGTATGGGGTCATAGTATATATTCCAGAGTAGATGCCCTAATACCGATCCTTGGGGGATGCCTGCTGATGTTTTAACTATATTTTGTTCGTTAAGTATGTATCGTTCTTTGAAGTGGCTAATTACGGTATTTATAAGATATTGGGGTATACGAGTGTCTGTTAGTCTTTCTACTATTTTCAGCCACGAGGCAGAGTTAAAAGCATTTCTAACATCCAGCGCTATTAGCACTACCGACTCACTTCTATTCTTGTTAGGATTTGTTCCGTTTCTTCTTCTAAACCCAAACCCGTATTGTAGGGGGGACGACCTCCATTTTTCTCCATCTCGTACTTTATTCTGTTTTTTTTTATCAAGTGTTCATATGTTTTAGCAATCGTGTTAATTAGACAGAGCGGCCTATATGCGTTTGCAGCACCGTATTGTTTTCGTTTTCCGTTTTTGTGTAAAAGAACCAATTTTGCTATTTTCCAGCTGCATGGGAATTCCTGTTTTTTAACCGTTCATAGTCTGCAATATTATGTCCGGTGCTATTTGTACTAGTTCTTTGATTACTTCTGGTGGTATTGAGTCAGGTTCTGGTGCCTTGCCTGGTTTGATTTTTTCTGTGGCACTATGTCGGTGAATATTGCTGCTGGGAGTGTTTCGTTTTTCTTAGGGAATAGTATTGTTATTACCTCTTCAGTTTTTTCTTTGGTAAGTTTAAAAGGTGGGCCAGTATTTTTAAATTGTTTTTTGACTGGTGATCTGGTGGATTGCCTTTCAATTTTCTTATTTTTTGGGTTTTATCTGCTATTTCAAATACAATGTGCCTGTGTGGTGTCAGTGGTTCATTGTCAAGAATTTGCCATTCCATAATTTTTAATGAGAGACTGGGTGTAGCAAAAGTTATGTCTATATATGATTTTTGTTCTCTTCTAACAAAAGTTGGTTTACCTCCTTTGTTTTGTACTACGAGCCCCAACTCTCCACAAGCTTCAACTAGCATCTGTCCCCTTGCGTCAGTCACTGGTGATCCCCATTCCACTGCTCTTGCGTTAAAGTCGCCTAGAATTACCGAGTCTTTAGTGCCGTTTCTAACTGTGTCCCTCATGGACATCATCTACGTATCTTTCAAAAATGTTTATTGTAATGTTTGGTGATATATAACAGCCATATATGTTAAAAGATTCTGTTATGATTCCTGCAATGCCATTTATTATCATTATCTTGTTCACCTTTATGCTTTTGTTTAGAAAATATATTCCTACATCTACGTTTGTATCCGTGATCCATCCTTTATTTCCCATTAATTTTTTGTTTGGTTCGCTAGATATTATCAGGTCTACCTTTTGCTCCCACGCTGTAACTAGGGAGACATCGTGTGCTCTTGGTGAGCGATCAGCGTTAATTTGTAAAATCTTCATTTCTAGTATTCTATAGCCCTCCTCTTAAGGCTCATTTTTTGTATCACTATAGGGCACGCGTAGCTATTAGCTCTGTGTTCTCTGCTTTCTTTACAGTTAGCACATTTACTTTCTTTGTCCGTTTTTTCGCATCCTTTGCCTTCGTGATTTTCAGCACATTTATGGCATCTTGCCTTTTGTGTACAGTATTTGTCGACGTGACCAAACCCACCACATTTCAGACAAACCGTTACATCTATGTATTCCTCTGCCTTTAAATTTACGAAGTCCATTTTTAGGTATCCATTTTGCATAATCTCTAAATAGATTTTTTTCGCATTCTACGATCCATGTTTCCTTTTGCACATTAAAACCTCTTTTACTTGTTATTATTTTTATCGACTCTTTTGGCTCTCTAGTGTAATTTTCTAAAAATTCTCTGTTTTGTTCCAATAAGAGCTCATATTAGAATGCCATTTGGGAGAGAGTGGAAAAATTATGGATGGAAACTGGTAACAATTCGGAAGCAGTTCCCGAAAGTAAAAAGCAACTACCTGCTCGTTGCTATTTTTATTTGTTTCTTACAGAGGTTTGGTGGCGAAAATGAGTTGGACACTTTAGAACAAGGTCTAAAAGTGTTTTCCCCAATTTTGGATAAAATACTAGGTAATTGAACTTTAGACCCGTTTATCAAACAACAAGAAATTATGTAATGGACTAAGTTCACTGCATCCAGTGACACAAAAACTTTTTAAATTTAGCAGACCTTTCATCGATAACTGGTTCCTACAATAAGATTTGCTCCGATTGGGACGGAGAAACGCTAAAAGCAGAATGTATTCTTTTAAAGAGGCTAATCACCAAAAAACCGGAAATCCAAAAAAATTAGAACATTTTTAAAGGTGCTAGAAGAATCTTATCCAGTTTTTGAAAATATTTATTAATAAACATTCTATGAAGATAACCGCATCAACTGCGTCTCCAGTAAATTATTATAAGTATTGTTTAAGCACAGATTAAATACGTGCACAAGGACCACAATGTTTATTGAAAGACTTTATTCAGTATCAATTTTAGGTATTTAAAAAGAACGAATGAAAAATATTGATTTTGAAAATGTTGTTACTACGTTGTTACTACTTTCGCTAGTAATCATTATAGTTACTTTTAACCTTTTTTGTTTTAATTTGTTTACTTATCCGTATCCTTATCGGAGATAGGTCTACGGAAAGTTTGATGTGAATAAGTACCTTTTAACTGTTTGAGACAAAACGTATCGATCGGGCGTCATCCTCAAAACTTGTTTACTCGACGCTTTTATCTTTACGATCCATGGCAGTGCTCATTTTTTTAAAAAATAAAAAAATAAACAATAATAAATTGCGGTTATAAAACCATTGAATACGGATTTTGGTCGGTATATGTTAGGTATACGTATCGTATACGGGACAGTGGTCATAACGATACGTTCAACGTAACGTCTGGCCCGTATCGGGTCTGCATATGCGTAATTTAAAACAGGCTAAAAGTACCTAATAACGGAAGAATCTTACTGCTTTAGGCTACTTGGTTATGTTTATATACATACGTTGATATCAAACACATTCAACTTTAAGTTATATCTTTATGATTGATGTAGATTTGCCAATGCCTTTTACATATAAGTTAAATTAAAAGGGGTAGTACCAAAATAATAATGTCAAAACAATTGCCCCCCATAAATTTTACTGGCCCTGTCTGCCCCCCCCCCCCTAACAGGAAATCCTGGCATATTTAAAAAAAACGTCATTTGTTGCGGATGACATATTTTGTTTTCATATTGGGCCCTATCCAGTTATTTATGTGCGAACCCTGAGGCGTACTCATCAGGCTGATCCTTAAAAAATACCTTTAACAATTGCCGAGGAACGGTTTTGCAGGTCTCAAACTGCCCCATATAATATAAAATCGGATGAAAAAATTCTTAAATTAGGGTTTTGTAAACTTAACTTTAAAAATTTAGGCTAAATATACCTATTGTTATTCGTACTTCTCGAAGATGGACTTTGCCAAGTCGGCAGTTCATCTACGGCAGCACGTCGATCGGCGGCTAAAAATGCTGATGGTCCGAAGTCGGTTACTGACATCGTGCCGATGTCGAAGGAGGCGCAACTGACGTACGTCCGACATCAGCGCGCGTCCACTGTATAAAAACTTAAATTTTGATACCCAATACAAATTATCTTTGCAAAATATTGTTTTGTCAATGGAAATAGTGAATTTATTTTATTTGGTGCGCCCTTTAACCTAGGGTTATATATATTATTTATATTGGGGTGATGTTATACGTTTTTAAACCAAAATGAATAATTTTGTGCACATTAAATCCATTCTGTTGCGTTTATTTTAACCAAAAATCATTTTTTACCATTATTTGCTTGGTCTACTGGGATATATTTATTGAGATATTAATGCCACATTATAACTTTGCCATATCAAATACCTATTCGAATTTTACAATTTTAAATTTATTTCCTAAATCAGAAAACTTTAAATATAACATTTAAAAAAATCAAAGATACATAGCAATTTGAAAAAAATAATTATAATTTTAGGACCTACAGCCAAAAATCGATGGACTGAACCCAATTTTTTTCTGTGATTTGCGTGCTGAAAGTTGAACTTTAGGCGCGCTATTTTTTTATAATGATGTATATAGTGGAGGGGGGACATTCACACAGTCGACATAATACTTTCGCTAACTGGTTAAGGTTGACGTGATCACAAGAAGATGGCTGCACTGATGCACTGCAATATTTTGAATATCGCACGTATGTTTAACGAGTATCAAGGCTAGGTATTTCTGTAAAATAGTTCAGTTTAATCATATAATAAATTGTTAAATAAAAGTTTCTATATCATATATATAATACTATAGATATATGATAAAAATCTCACTTTATATCATTTTTTTTTGTAAAAATATCAATTAATTTAATTTTTTTGATTAAATAAATTGTACAAGAACTACAGTAATTCAACCTTTTGCCACACACAAAACATACTTTCTTTGCTTTTTTGTTAGCCATTTGAACTCCGAACGCACCCATTACTTAGGCAAATCACCCACCAAAACCATTTTCTTTAGGTGTTGTCAAAATTTTCTAACCTTTAATTTGTCTACAAAATTCGGTAACTTTTTTTAGTTTTTTTTGAAGAATTTATAAACATTTTTTTTTTAAATAAGAGGAGTTATAAGGAGTGTGTATTTAGTGTATTTAGGTTTGTTACAACACAAACAATTTGAGGTTAACTTATAAGTTACATTGCGCCTTTTTAAAAATCAAAAACTAGGCAAAAAACAAGAAAAATGGTAAGAAAACTTACCCTTTAGTTAACTTTAATTGTAATTTTCCGCATTATTCACTGTTTCTCCTTTGCTTAAAGTTTGTCACTTTGATTGATCCAACAAAACCTTTCCTATGGTAACCTGCACTATTTGACATTGATTTTGTTATCCCTCTTATTCAGGTGTATCGAAACAAAACTTTGTTGTGTGGGTAAAACTTTTTTAACTTATTTTCTTTTACAGATCTTCAGGAATGCATTAGTCAGGTTTTTTTACTCAGGAGAGACAGTATTTGCAGCTCAGAAATCTCAACTTGCCTTGTTGAGAAAGAAGACAGGATACACTTTTGCCAATTGTAAAAAGGCTTTGGAGATGCATAGTAATGACTTAAACAAGGTAAGCTTAAATCAGCCAAATTTCTTAACTTGCTAGATGGCATTACACAATGAATGTGTTTTTTAAACTCAGTAGCAGATTAAATTTTCCTTTGAGCTTTTCTATGTGGCTTTGTTTAATCTGAAAAGAAAAGCAGTTTAAAATTAAGATTTAACTACCTAGACCTTTATTTTGTAGGCTGAATTGTGGCTTAAAGAACAAGCTCAATCTTTGGGATGGTCAAAGGCCACTAAACTAGAAGGTCGTCAAACCACACAAGGCCTTATAGGTGTAGCAATTGATGACAAAAATGCAGTTCTGGTAGAAGTAAATTGTGAAACTGATTTTGTTGCCAAAAATAAGGAATTTGAAAATTACATGGCAGATGTAGTTTCGGCATGTTTCAATCATATTAAAAATGTTCCGAAGTCTAAAGAAGTAGTTACAAAGGTAAAATTCTAGGCGGTCCCCCCTCAATAAAATCAAAAAACAATAGTGCCAGAATTAGGTGCTCTTTAGGTGTTAATTTGGTCCCCAAACTAAAAATTAAATGCTCTAGTTTTAGCAGAAAATTAAAAAGGTAGCAGTCCCATTTCTAATTCTTGGAGAAAATTTAATGTTACTATTTCCAAATTAGGTGCTATTTAAGTGCTCCCTGAATATTAAATCAAAACTTTGAAATTTTTTTTTTGTATTTTTGCAAGAAAATAAGAAGGGTTTCACAGATACCCCTTCAGATATACCAAATTTTAATTATTTGAAAATAAAGAGCAATTTAAATCTCAATTTAAGTGCTAATTTGGTCTATCTTTTGGAAAAAATGCAATTTCATTGGTATTTCACACAAATTCAAGATAATAAGCATAAAATTATTAATAGAGACATAAAGCTATTTGTAATTCATTGCGGTATACGTATCTGCATCTAGCGAGAACCAAGCACATTGATTGGTCAGAAACTTGTACCACATTCGAAAAGAGCAGATATATGCTAATTTAAGGTGTTTCTGAACATAATAGGTGCTGAGATACGATACGTGTGTCGTAACGATATGTGATACCTAACGCATCTCAACACCTATCGCGTTCAAGAACACCTTAGATTAGCATATATCTGATCTTTTCGAACGTGGTACAAGTTTCTGACCAATTAATGTGCTTGGTTCTCGCTAGATGTGGATACGTATACGGCGATGAGTTACAAATAGCTTTATGTCGCTAATATCTTTAATTTAGGAGTTCAATAAAAATGCAAGAACCCTGGTTTTCGCGCGAATTTTTTTTTTTAAGTAATGGCCCAATACTGACTCTTTCTACCAACAATCTACGCATTTTTATTAAACTCCTAAATTGAAGATATTAATAATTTTATGCTTATTATCTCGAATTTGTGTGAAATTACCAATAAAATTGCATTTTTTCCATTTTTCGCCAACAAAAAGAGCACTTAATTTTCAAAAGATGGACCAAATTAGCACTTAAATTGCTCTTTATTTCAAAATAATTAAAATTTAGTTTATCTGAAGGCATAACTGTGGGACCGCTAGGTTTATGTTAAGCTAGCGGTCCCTACTTATTTTTTTGCAAAAATTCCAAAAAAAAATATTTATGAGTTTGAGTTTTTGATTTAATATTCAGGGAGCACTTACATAGCACCTAATTTCGAAATAGTAACATTAAATTTTTCGCTAAGAATTACGGATGGGACCGCTAGCTTAACGTTAACCTAGCAGTCCTACCATTTTTTTAGTTTTTTGCTAAAACTAGAGGAGCACTTAATTTTTAGTTTGGGGACTAAATTAGCACCTAAAGAGCACCTCATTCTGGCACTATCGTTTTTTTATTTTATTGAGGTGGGACCACCTAGTTTATTATACATATACCTTACCAAGTTTTTTTGTGTTGTTCAAATGATTATTTTAAGAACACAGTTGGTATATAAATTTTTTGAGACAATGTTTTTTAAAAGCTACTAGTTCCCCTTTTAGATAAAGAAAAAATGAAAATCTAAGAAACATGTTAGAATTATATATATTATTAATTTTTATGATTTATTATTAGTTCATTTATTTAGAGGCCTACATGTTTTTTTGGCGTTAATGAAAATTTGACTTCACTGGTTGAAAGCTCTTACCCTTAGTCGAAAACAGGACAATTTTAGAAAGTTCATAACTTTTTCATATGTCAACAAATTTTATTTTGTTCAAATCATAGGGCACTTCTCTGTCAGAAAAAAATATATCCTGTAACATTATGTTTTTTGCTTTTTATAGAGTAACTGTCGATTCTGCATAAAAATCACACTATAAAAAAAAGATGTCGCCTGTGTATTTTGTAAGAAGGGGCTATCTGGCATTTACCATTTATTCCCAAACTGACTTGTCTACATTAAAAGTTATACCTATGCAGGTAGAATATTAACTCTATAGTCATCTATATATATATATATATATATATATATATAATAAATCTCCAGAAAGACCACTTTTGTAAATTGAATATTTTTAAAAAATTTTTGCTTTTGACTCCTAACCAAACCATATAGATACCAAAAATAAAATTTTTGTGTGTTTGTCTGTTTGGTCCAGTATCAAAAGATATGATCATTTGAAGCAAGAAAAACGGAAAAAACGGGTAAAATTGCAGGCGAAGCTGTGGGGTCTTCAGCTAGTATATATAATAATAAAATAAAAATAAGGTTATTATTAACATTGAGCTGGCTAAAAAAAATTAAACTCGAGCTTCAAAAGGAGTTCAGATACCCCTTCTTACAAAACACAGGTGGGGTAGGCTCCAGGGGGAGGGCAGCCGCCTAGGGCGGCAGTTTTTGGAGGGGGTC
The DNA here is from genome assembly GCA_963921995.1 of Oxystoma pomonae. NCBI lineage: Eukaryota > Metazoa > Arthropoda > Insecta > Coleoptera > Brentidae > Oxystoma > Oxystoma pomonae. The sequence continues at coordinate 67,897,399 of OY998166.1, read as the reverse complement.
GTTTTTGGGAAGTTTAGGTTCTTTTGCTGTTATTTTTTTGTGGTCTTAGTATAATCATGACAATTCTTTTTATTGCACTAAGTGTTCTTTTAGTTCTTATGAGCCAAAAAGACAAGTTAGGCTTAATTGATGACAAAACAAACTTTACAATGAATGGTAATCTTCATTTTTTGAATATTCACGTTTGTATCACGTGCAGTGATTTTATGTTTCGAATTTGACCACTTGTTATATCTTCGTGTTTTTCAGCTGACAAAGAATGGATTTTGACTCTTGAAACATATGGTAAAGCCATCGATGGTAATTTAAGGCTTAAAATATTTTAGCAAAATTTAAGGGGTAACGTTTTTGTTTAAGCAATTTTTACTATGTTTTTCACATTTTTATGCCATGATTTTGCTCACATTTTAAAGCTTTCTTTCCAAACTTTCGATTTCTAGAATAAAACACTCACATTTTTCAAGTTTTTTAAGCATTCAAAAAAAGTACTGCCAGAAAACCTTTTTCTCTGTTAAAATGAAAAATATTTAAGGTTGTTGAAGCAATCGTTTAATAAAAAGTTCTGTTTTGTCATCTCTCTGTCATCTTTAATTTTAATTTAAGAACCTAAGATGGTTTTTAATAAAAGGAAGTCGATATTGCGTCACATATGGTTGAAACGCGATTTTTTGCAGTTTTTTGAGCATAAACTCCAGAACCTTTTCACCTATGGTGAAAATGGTACCTATTACTATTATGGATGTAACTTGTTTATACACATCTTTTTTGTATCATGTGATTGTGAAAATCGGTTCATGGGAACAAAATTTATGACCATTTAAAGCAAAAAAAAATGACAGAAACTCTTGGGGAAACTGGGTAAAACGCAGGAGAAGCTGCAAAGTAAAGTAAAATGGAAGCTCCTGTTATTGTATTCCAAAAAAACAGTTTTAAGACATGATTTCATTTAAAAATATGATTGAAATTAGAAGACCATTTTTTTGAAATCGAGTTTTATAAGTATTGGGTCCATTATTTTGTATGTCCTTCAAGAACTCCTTTATTATTCAAGGCAAAAATGTTAATTGTTTTCTTTTATATTTCAGATTGGATTAGATTCTGAACAGCTCAAAAACTTAAAAAGTTTAGATGGTAAAAGCCTTGCAGATAAATTAGCCCTAGTAATTGGGACAGTTGGAGAAAATGCATCTCTCAAAAGGGCAGAATGCTTAAAAGTTGACAAAGACCTTTTTTTAACTGGCTATGCTCATCCTTCTGGCAAAGAATACAATTCAGTACTGCTAGGGAGAGTTGGTGGTCTTTTAGCTTTAAAGTCTTTAGATTCAAATTCTGAGAATCTTCAAGATTTTGGGAAACAGTTATGTCAACACATAGTGGGATTATCACCTACTAAAATTGGAAACAAAGATGATGAAATAACAGAAAGCCCAAAGGAAGAAGAAAATCGTTTACTTCACCAAGAATTTTTATTAGATGACTCAGTGACAGTAAAGGAAGTCTTAGAAGAAAATAATGTAGATGTAGTGTATTTTAAAAGGTTTGAATGTGGTGAAACCGAAAATGCTGTTGGAGATCAGCTATTGGAAAATGTAAATGTTTGTCAGTAATTTAACAAAAAAGATAGATGTTGTTCTGTTATTAAAAAATAAATAAAAACTACTTGTTTTTCCTTAAATAATTAGTACTATATCAAGTAATGATGTGCTCAATAAATCTCTGCAATTTTCACATTTATTTTCTCAAGAGAGAATATTTAAGAAAAAAAAACTTAACTTAATAAGAACCTTCATTTAACCAGAACAAAAATTTTTTCTGCATGGCATAGTTTTGGTTGTTTGTTTTAGTTTTAGACTGTTAATTTTATTTTATGTCATCCAACAGTGGACACATGCAAGAAAATCCAAAAGATATTTAACCAGAAATTTATTTATTCAGAATAAAATATCTATGAATCTTTGCTTAGTTTTTCTATATAAACTAATCTAAGAACTATATTCTCAGACTTATTTACATTACTCCAAAAAAGGCAAAATCCCAATGCAAGAAAGGGCACATTTTTACTCTCTTTTAAAGATCTACTTTAATCTCTAAAATCTGAAAATAGAAATAAAAACTAAGAAATATTATGTCATTTTTTCAGATTATTAAATGCTTGTAAAACAAAACATGAGACAAAACATTTAATGGTTAGTAGGGATACCCACTTTGCTTTCCAGGCACCAATGCAGTGATATGGAGTTTTTTAACAGTAAATGGACTAAAGTAAAAAAACTTAATTTAATGAATGGAAGCTTATAACAACAAAAAATATAAGTAACCTATTTCTCATGCTCAGATATCAATAGACACAGAGAACTCTTTCGGCCACTTGCACTGACTTTTTTAATGGTCCTTTAACTAATTAAGAGAGAATTAGTTAAAGGACAATTTAAAAAAAGTTGTTGAAAGTATGGTACGTGTAAAATAAGAAACTTTTAACTAAAATTAACAATGAAGACAATATTTTCTTAACATAACATAAACTATAACAACCATTTTTCTAAGGGCTTAAGGCAGGACACTTTGTATTGCGAAAAAATGCAACAACTAAATACCTACTAAAAATGTAATTTTTGACACAATTTAAATGCTGCTGATATTAAAGTTGTTAGCATGCAAACATTTTTGCAATTTAGGCAGGAAGTTCTTTTTTGATTTTTTTTCCTTTATTTACAAAAATACTAATTTATTGAGTTATTAGCCAAAAGCGGGGTGAATGGCATAGTAGTAGTAGTAACTTGGGCATTTTTTAGGCAAATGGTCACCCTATACCTATAAACTGACCTTAAAAAAAATTCTTAGGGTATCATTGCCGTGTTGGAAAACTGGTGAAGTTTTATCTACAGACCCGTTTTAAGAAATAATAGTAATGATGCAGTATAGGGTTTTCTGCCATTTTTGATTTTTTATGAAAAATTCTTTATGGGGGCATCTACTAGGTTCCCTAGGACTCCAAATCCGCCTGCGCCCGATTTTTTTTTTAAGAGAAAAAAAGTGCCCGGGGGGGGGTTGTAATGTGTTTTTTTTAATTGTTTTGGGTTGGGTTGGACTGTGTTGGATTGGGTGGTTTTAGTGAAAAAAAATTAAAAAAAAACCAACCGGCGCATGCGGATTTGGGGTCCTAGGGACCCTATAAGGTGCCCCCATAAAGAATTTTTCATAAAAAAGACCCCAAATCCGCCTGCGCCTGTTTTTTTTTTAAGCCCAACCTAAAACAATAACAAAAAAACACAATATAACCCCCCCCCCCGGGCACCCTTTTTTCTCTTAAAAAAAAAATCGGGCGCAGGCGGATTTGGGGTCCTAGGGACCCTAGTAGGTGCCCCCATAAAGATTAGCCAATTGCAGAAAACCATATACTGCATAATTACCGAAAACCGTATACTGCATAATGAAATAATGCAAAAGCATACTCAAAAAAAAATATCAGAATACGAGAAAAAAACTTCTTTTCAAATTTGTATAGAACAAGACCCACGTGACAATGAGCAAAAAACACTTAAAACTACTTTAGACACTTGGTGTCTTCATTAGCCAAAGAATTTTCGAACGCTTGCCGCAGCTGATCGATCCGCGAAATGACAGTGACAGTTGACAGAAAACAAAGGTCATGTGAGTATTTGCGTCAAACATGAGAAGAAAATTTAATTTTACGTGATTAGAAAATTGATTTTTACAAGTTTTACAGTTTTTTTATGGCTTCTGCTGCGATAAATTAATTTCAAAATGTCCAGCAAAGTAAATCAGTGATAGACATTTAAATTGCTATCAACAAACAAACTTTTTATCAATTCCAGTGAATCATGAAATTCATATTAATTAGGGTATTTAAACTGTGAATATGGAACAACCAGTCGTCTTGCAGGACAATGGACCTGGTCCTTTCCACCAGATCGTGGTTGCAGTTGAGTGTGCCCATTTGCAATCAAGTTCCTTCATCAAACCCAGTCCCTATGCTGAGGTAACTGTTGATGGCCAACACCCCCTCAAAACAGAGACCATCAAAAATACCTCACAACCTAAATGGAATGAATCATTCAACCTACTTGTTACAATTCAATCCAAAATAAAATTTGCTGTTTTTGACAGAAATAGTTTTCGCAAAGACACTGTTGTTGGTGAGAAAACCATTGACTTTTATCAGCTAATCCTTCACTCGGATGGTAAAGATTGTCTGGATATAACTTTAGATTTAATGAATGAAAGCAAATCATCAGATAACCTTGTAAAAGTTGGTGAATTGATGTGTGTTGTTAAAGGACTGGTAATTGATGCTGCAACTGGTGCAAGACGTATGCCAGTTGCTAGACGACAAAGTAATAATGTTTTGGCTCAAAATAATGGTTCCACTATAACAGTTTTAAGTGGAATCAGAATAAAACCTAGACATTCAGGTGCAGAAAATGCTGTACCCAATTCAATGTCAACTTCATCTGTGAGACCAGAAAGGCCAGCGCCACCAATTCCTGTAGAACCCATTACAAGCAACAGCTCAGAAAGTCACAGCAATAATGAACCTATGATTGGCCCACCTGCTTCTGTACCAAGTAACTCAGTGGTACAACAAGGGGAGCAAGATGAACAAAGAGTAGAGGAACCTCTCCCACCTGGTTGGGAAATGCGATATGATACTTATGGCAGAAAGTATTACGTTGATCACAATACCAGATCAACATCTTGGGAACGACCTCAACCACTCCCAAATGGATGGGAAATGAGACGAGACCCCAGGGGTAGAGTTTACTATGTTGATCACAACACAAGAACCACAACCTGGCAAAGGCCTAATTTGGAACGCTTACAGAGCTTTCAGCAGTGGCAAGGTCAAAGGCAAAATGTTGTGCAACAAGGAAACCAAAGATTTTTGTATCCACAGTATCAAAGTAATTCTACGCCAGGTTCCTCAACTACCTCACCTGAAGAAGATGATGGTCTGGGTCCTCTGCCTGCTGGCTGGGAAAGGCGAGTACAACCAGAAGGCAGAGTTTACTTTGTAAATCATAAGAACAGAACCACCCAATGGGAAGATCCTAGAACGCAAGGTCAAGAGTTGGGAGATTTAGATGAAACACCACTACCTCCTGGATGGGAGATTCGTTACACTGAAGACAACAAACGTTACTTTGTAGACCACAACACCAAAACAACAACATTTGATGATCCACGTCCAGGTGCTCCTAAAGGCCCTAAAGGAGTTTATGGTGTGCCCAGAGCCTATGAAAGATCCTTTAAATGGAAAATCAGTCAGTTTAGATTTTTATGTCAAAGCAATGCTCTACCCAGTCACATCAAGATTCAAGTGTCCAGACAGACCCTATTTGAAGACTCATTCCATACAATAATGAGACTACCAGCTTATGAATTAAGAAGGCGATTGTATATAATTTTTAAAGGAGAAGAAGGTTTAGATTATGGTGGTGTCAGCAGGGAATGGTTCTTTTTGGTGTCCCATGAAGCTTTGAACCCAATGTACTGTTTATTTGAATATGCCAACAAAAACAACTACAGTTTGCAAATTAACCCAGCATCTTATGTTAATCCTGAGCATTTGACATACTTTAAATTTATTGGGAGATTTATTGCCATGGCTCTTTATCATGGAAGATTTATATATTCTGGTTTCACCATGCCTTTTTACAAAAGAATGTTGGGAAAGAAACTAATCATGAAGGATATTGAAAGTATTGATCCCGAATTTTATAATTCTTTAGTATGGATCAAAGAAAATGACATTGATGAGTGTGGACTGGAATTATACTTCAGTGTGGACTTTGAAGTATTAGGTCAAATAGTACATCATGAGTTGAGGAAAAATGGAGATGCAGAAAGAGTAACAGAAGAATCTAAAGAAGACTACCTAACACTAATGACAAATTGGAGAATGACTAGAGGAATTGAGCAGCAAACTCAAGCTTTCTTAGATGGATTTAATGAAGTTGTGCCAATAGAATGGCTTAAATATTTTGACGAACGTGAATTAGAACTACTTTTATGTGGTATGCAAGAAATTGATGTTGAAGATTGGCAAAGACATACAATCTATAGACACTACACAAGAAACAGCAAACCCGTAGTGTGGTTCTGGCAGTTTGTCAAACAATCTGACAATGAGAAGCGCGCAAGATTACTTCAGTTTGTAACTGGAACATGTAGAGTACCTGTTGGTGGTTTTGCAGAGTTGATGGGCTCAAATGGACCACAAAGATTTTGTATAGAAAAAGTTGGCAAAGATTCCTGGTTGCCAAGATCCCATACATGCTTCAATCGACTTGATTTACCACCCTACAAAAGCTATGAACAATTGTCTGAAAAACTAACTTACGCTATAGAAGAGACTGATACTTTCGGTCAAGAGTAGAAAAATTGTGATGTTATATTGATGTACATTTTGTTATACATATAAATAAAGCAAATAATACTTATTTCAATTTTTATGTATCCCATTATTATTCTATTAGTTGCAGGGTAAATATTTTTATCAAATTACTTCAGATTTATTGCTATATATATATTTATTTTTTAAAATAAATCAGTTTAAAAAGTTAGGTAATTTGTTTGTTTTCTATAATTATTACTAAGTTTTAAAATTGAATCTGGACTGTGGATTACAATTATCTATCAGGTCTTTTAAAAATGTTTATGCTAAATTTGTTATTTCATATGAATATTGCTAACTTAATAAAACACAAGTAGGCAAAATTAACTTTAGTGCATGAACTCCAAATGATTCAAAAAAAGTTTTATCAATTTAAATGGTCTTAGTATCTCAAGACATGATTAGATTGGATTATTTTGAGGATAAACCAATAGCAAATAAGGATTTAAAAACATCAAAATAAGATTTAAAATTTTTCAGTTGTGAATATTATTTAGATATCTTTTTCTTGAAAAAGTATATAAAAAAACTAAGAATTTATAAATCGGGATCAAGCGTTTTTATAAAAAATATTTGCCATTTTTTATCAAATTAAGTATTTCATAGTAATCACTATGATAGCTTTAGTAAAAATTGTGATAACTATGTCAAATACGCCTCCAGCATATAATTGAGAATATTACTTTTTCATCGGTGTAGCTATTCTTGACATCAAAGAAAATAAAATAACTCCCCACAAATGCGCGGTTCCCATTGATCGATGTCGCTGATTTCTCCCACAAATCACAGTATTTTAAATAAAAAATTGGTGTCATTTCTCTTACTAAAGACCAGTAGAAATTATTACTAACATTGTCGGGGAAATTTTCGTCGTCGATCTATAGGATTTGTGCGTTTCAAGGAGGTAATCGTTTTCTCTCTGATTTCAAGAATAGCTACACTGATATCAATGGTTGAATAGTTAAATATCAGTTATATTTTATAATTTCTTTTAGTTTTAACTTAAAAATTCTACAAGTCGTAAAAACATGAATATCTACAGTTTTTATTAAAAAGAAGTAAAATTTCTCAAATTTTGTTAATATTTAAGAGATTTATATAATAAGTTTTAATACACAGGGAAGTAAAATATTTACACCTTTAGATAGATTTAGTCGATGATCTTATTAAGCAATCAATTGTAAATCGGTTTAAAGTGCAAATTAGGTCGGTAAGTGATAATCCAACTTTAGAAATATTAAAATTTATTTGTACAAAAATACAAAGATATCCATTAAAATTTTCGGCATATTATTTAAAACAAAAATACATAATATAAAATATTAAATCTTAATTGCACAAAATACATTGTTAGTCTATTTTAATTAATAAATTTTATTAAAATCAACAAACACAATTTTTTTAGCTATATCAATATTTTTAGCTGTTTTAAAAACTTGAAGAAAAACTTTTAAGAAATTATGTTGCGTCCGTTCTCGCCAGCAGTTATTAGGAACAATATAGCAGATATAAAGCGTCGATAATTTTTTTGAGTTAGTACTTATAACTAAAGCGAGATTCTACATTAAGAAAAAACAACAAAGTGATTCTGCCTGGCGCTTATTTAGCCAAACAATCTTGCTAGAACAAAAGTGTTTTGGTAGAATAACGAGTTAAGACTTTTTTTTGCTAGTCTTCGCTGACTTTTTTGCTAGTGTTTCTAAACATTCTTGTAGTATTGGGGCTACTTTTTTTTAGCAAGATTGCTTGGCTAAATAGGCGCCAGGCAGAATCACTTTGCTAAAAATTTTCCTCAGTGTATATATAAAAAACCATTAGTGGACAAAATCAGTCCTAAATAACCTAAAGCCGAGATTTTACCCATTGTAAGCTTCGTAACCTTTGTTTAGAATTTTTGGCTGTTGTTGGTTTGTCGAAGCTGTTTCATAAATCATTTTGAAAGTCGTGATTTATTGGGCTATAGGATGAGGATTGAATAACAACTATTTCATTTTGGCAATGTTTCTACTACAATTTAGTATTTTTTAAGTCTTAATGACTTTGTTTCCACGATCCATCAATAGCAATCTGTGAGGCTCCAAAGTTTAAAAATTAAAAATAAAATGGAATCGAAAATATGGTTTTTTGAAAATATTGTTTAAACATTGGATCGTAGAAGAGCCATTAACGCTTGAAAAAGACTAAATTATAGCCACAATGAATAATCCATGAAATCACCACTTTAAAAATATCAAAAACACAAAATGATTTGTTTAATGATTGCTATAACGTCGTAATGTAACAGTCTTATTTTCTAAAACTTTTTAAAATGGATAAAATCCAAAGGGTTTAAAGCAAAATTATCGATAGAAACTTTACGGATCAACGAAAGCGATCATAATGTATCTGGTTCCGTTCGTAACCCTTAGACCCTCATGGTAATGGGTCAATCTTCCGGGGTGTATTAGTAGCCAACCCATTTTGGTATCGGTGACGCTGCAGTCGTATCGGATAAACCTGCAACCGCCTCCTTGGTAATCTATGCCAGCGCGGTTCAGGGCGATGTTTATGGTGTAGGTCGAGCTGTCGTGATGTGGCCTGAGGAACGGTTGTTCGTCTGGTCTGTATCTGGAATAATATAAAGGAACATAAAATTATTAACAAAATATAACGAATAAATTGCGAACGTCTATGGTGGAGATTTTGGCCTAGTACTGTATAGGTATCACTAAGGGGTTTCAGAGCTAGTCCATCAACCAGTCGGGCTTTTCACTAAGACGTTATAATTCGGCCTGTGTACCTGCGTAGATAGCAAAAAACTATCTCTATATTTACACCGGAGTATCATAAGGATACATACCGGGCGCGACTTAAAAACTAGAAGTAGACACGTGTTTCGTTTCGTATTAGACTCATCAGTGCCATCATAACGCTTAATAAAAGGGAAACACGTGTCTGCATCTAGTTTTCAAGGTGCACTGGTAATGTAAAGTTCAGTTTTTGCTATCTACGCCGGTTCCCAAGTCTTAATGAATGTTCGACTGGTTGATAAACTAGCTCCGAAACCAGTTAGTGATATACCTAGTGGAGTAGGCCAAAAATCCAAAGGTATGCTCTTGGCAAAATTCTCTCTTTTTTATCAAATTAATTTATCGTTTTTACAAGCTTTTAACTTCACACGCGTTTGTTTGTATGTATTTTTTACACAAATCTTACAAGTCTATTTTGACTAACTTCTACATATCCTATCAACTTCAAATTTGGTATGCGTTTAAAGTTCAGTGTAGCTATACTTGAAATTAGGGAGAAAACAATTATCTGGCTGAAACGCACTATTCCCTCGAAAATGACACTTATAACATGACTTTTAATGAAGTTTGTTTCTACTGGTTTTTAGTGAGAGAAGTAAAAGATATATATTTTCATTAGTGTCATTTGTGGGAGAAATCAGGGGTATCGACTAATGAGAACCGCGCATTTGCTAGGAATTATTTTCTTTTTCCTGATCTCAAGAATAGCTACACCGATGACATTACAATATTATGAAATTACGTTGGTGGGGGGGGGTCGATAAGGGGGTTAAGAAGGTCATAAAATATTTAATTAAAAAATGTATAACTTTTGAATGAAATCAGCTACGAATATGCAGTTTTCAGTTTTATCTGCCACTAGAAATTTTATAATTTTGGAAGTAAAAACTAGGATGGCGGTTAAGGGGACGAGAGGGGTTAATGGATTTAAAAATTCATATATATTCAATTTTTTCCTAATTTTGGTGGTAAAAACTACGTGGGGGTGGTTAAGGGAATAAGAAGAGATTAATATATTTTAATATTCATAATTTTTCAACCAAAGCTGCTACGAATATGCAGTTTTGAGGTTTGGGGGATGAGGTGGTTAAGATAGTCATATTATTAAGTTGACAGTCCCCCTTCCTCTTTGATGGGGGTGAATGGGGTCGAACCATCTAAGTATCTTCGATTTCGTTTCAAATTGGTGTATAGGGGTTTTTGAGGTCGAGATACTCTGTGGGGTATCTCAATAAGTTCGATTTCGTTTCATATTGGTTTACAGAGGTAGGGGTTGTTGGTGTAGAAGATTACGAATTATAAAGTTGCCGCTTCTCCCCCTCTTTGAGAGGGTTGGGTTGGGTGTGAATTTTAAGTGTTAAGTTTTCTGGCATATTTTTTTTTGTTTTATTAAAACAAATCACATTTGTTTTTTGTATGTTCAATGTCAGCTTATTAAAATCAAGCCAATGTTTCTTTCCACATATCACCTTCTATTAAAATTAGTGTGTCATCTGCAAAACATTATGTTGCATTTTTTAGAAGTTTTGTCAATTCGTCTACATATATCAAAATAATAAAGGTCTTAATACTGTACCTTGTGGTACACCATAGTCTACTGGTAATGGTTTACTTAGGATATCACATTTTCTTACTTGCTGTGTTCTATTCTCAAGATAACTTTTAATTAACTGTTTCGCTATTCGACGTATACCCACGAACTCCATTTTTTTCGAGTAGTATATGATGATCTACTGTGTCAAAACCCCTTGCTAGATCCAGAAAGAAGCCTATAATTTTTTAATTTTATGTAAATTTTGTACTATTTTTTCTGTAGCCATCAACATAGCATCTTCAGTACTAAGTTTTTCCCTAAAGCCATATTGATGTTGTGACAAGTTTGTTTTTTTCTAAAAAGCTACTAATTCTCAATTTGATGCACTTTTCTATAACCTTACTTATTGTAATAATTGTAGCTTCTTTTAATGCTTTTGGAAAAACACCTGTGGTGAATATTAGATTAGTAATATGTAGTATATGTATATATGTAGTGCTTAATAACTTCCGATGTTATCTCATCAATCCCGCTTGCTGTGTCATTTTTAAGAGAATTTGTATTCTTTTTCACATATGAGCATTATAGTCGTCCGGCTTAAGTCCCAAATAGCAATCAATTGTTCATTTTGTGCAGAAAGCATTTGGCAAACTTATTCTTTAGACAATTCTCTAAAATTTTGATCGAGGAAATCGATGATCGTATGTATAGGAGCCAAGATGGCGGCTATTTTTTTCTTTAAATTGTAGTTTCGCCATCAAAACAAGATTATACTCGAATCCATATAATTCGATAGAGGAATTGAAAAAAAAATTATTACATTGACGTATGACCTTTATCGTCCTTGAAAAATGCATTTTGAGTTTTTTTTTTGATAATTAATAAATAAAAAGAACATCAAAATACCTTTTCTAATTGACTTTTTGCTTACAGGGTGATTTTAGTTATACCAGGCCAGTCAAAATAAGATTAAAAAAAAGTACATTATCGTCCGTATCTTTTTTAGTTTTTGAGGAAAATATGTCAAATTTGGTAGGATTATTACAACTGTCAAGGTCAACTGATATTCTAAACATTTTTTGGATAGGTGGTGCTGCGGACCACGTGGCACCCAAATTTCCGATTTTAAATTGGTAAAAGTTCATATTTTTTTAAGAGATTAGATTAGACATGCATATTTAATAAAATAATCGATTATGTATTAGCTGATGTATGTAGATTTTTATAAAAATAATTTTAGTTTGATATGGTCATTGGTCGCCTAATTTTTTTTTTGGGTATGTAAAAAAAACGGGTTTTTCAACGTTTTCTTCAATTCTTCCTAGCGACCAAAAATTTGGCTGGATATACACGTTGATGATTTCTGATGAATTAGAAGGCCCCAACAAATCGATTCAGATATGAAATTCCAAATTCTATCGGGCCGTTTTTACGCTATAGCCCAGTAAAGTTGACCTAACATCTGTTTAGTCGCCCCGAATAGTACTCTAATGTACCCTATTGTTCATTTTTTGTGAAAAGCACCAAATTTGGTACGCTTAAATTTTTAACAATTTTTTAGGATCCTGGTCAAGAAAATTTATGATCGGATATGCAGAAACCAAGTTGGCGGCGAATTCTTCAAAATGACGTTCTTAAATCGAAAGTAACTCATCAAAAAAAATTATACTGAATCTATAGAACTTAATGAGGAGAAATTTGACAATACTAGTTAAATTGACGAGCAACCTTTAATGAGCTTAAAAAATGTCATTTTACGTAAAAAAAATACTTTTTCAGAGCCTTTTTTTAAAATGTTTTATAATTCTGAAAACGGCGACAGGTCTTGTTTTATAATTTTAACATGACATCAATACATCTCTCCTAAGTGACTTTTTGCTTACAACGTGATTGGTTTAGTAAGATTTAAAAAAAAATCCCCATTATCATCTGTTTTTTTTTTACTTTTTAAAGTATAATTATCAAATTTGTTACGAATTTTTAATGCTACCTTATCAACTAAATTTTTTTTGGATAGGTAGCGGTGCGGACGAAATTTAATAAGATTTTTTTAGCAAAACATCCAGTGGGTGCCTAACAAAATCTTGTTAAATTTAATTAAAAAATATTTTATTAGATTTAATATCGGATGTTTCTATGGCACGTCGTCCACAGCGCCACCTATCCAATAAACTTTTAGTTGATAAGGTAGCATTAACAATTTGTACCACATTTGAAAATTCTACTTTAAAAAGTAAAAAAAAATATTAGTAAAACAATCACCCTGTGAGCAAAAAGTCACTTAGGACAGATGTGATGATGTCATGTTAAAATTATAAAACAAGACCTGTTGCCGTTTTCAGAATTATAAAACATTTAAAAAAAAGTCTCTGGAAAAGAATTTTTTTAAAGTAAAATGACATTTTTCAAGGTCATCGAAAGTTGCAAGTTAATTTAACTAGTATTGTCAAATTTCTCTTCATTAAGTTATATAGATTCAAATATATTTTTTTTTTTTTGATAAGTAACTTTCGATTTAAGAACGTCATTTTGAAGAATTCGCCGCCAACTTGGTTTCTGTATATCCGATCATAAATTTTCTTCGCCACGATCCTAAAAAATTGTTAAAAAAGTAAGTTTTTTGTTTTGTTTGTTGTTTTGAACAATAGGGTATATTAGAGTACTATTCGGGGCGACTAACCACATGTTAGGTCAACTTGACTGGCCTATAGCGTAAAAACGGCCCGATAGAATTTGGAATTTCATATCTGAATCGATCTTCTTCTTATTCATCAGAAGTCATCAATGTTTACATCCAGCGAAATTTTTGGTCGCTAGGAAGAATTGAATAAAACGTTGAAAAGCCCGTTTTTTACATACTCAAAAAAAGTTTAGGCGACCAATATCCATATCAAACTAAAATTATTTTTTTAAAAATCTACATACTTCAGCTATACATAATCGATTATTTTGTGAAATATGCATGTCTTATTTAAGCTATTAAAAAAATATGAACTTTTATCAAATTTAAAATCGGAAATTTGGGTGCCACGTCGTCCGCAGCGCCACCTATCCAAAAATTTTCCTCAAAAACTAAAAAAGATACGGATGATAATGTAGCGTTTTTTAAAAATCTTATTTTGACTGGCGTGGTATAACTAAACCAATCACCTTGTAAGCAAAAAGTTTTTCTGATGTTCTTTCTAAATTATAAAATCATAAAAAACCTGTCGCGGCTTACTAAATTATGAAATATTATCAAAAAAAAATCTCAAAATGTATTTTTTTAAAATAAAATGTCACTTTTCAAGGATAATAAAGGACATACGTCAATGTAACCATTTTTTTTTCAATTTCTCTCTATCGAATTATATGGATTCGAGTATAATGTTGTTTTGATGGCGAACCTACAATTTAAAAAAAAAATAGACCGTCTATTTTGAAAAAATCGCCGCTATCTTGGCTGCCATACATACGATCATCGATTTCCTCGACCAAAATTTTAAAGAATTGTCTAAAGAATAAGTGTGCCAAATTTCATGCTTTCTGCATAAAATGAACAATCGGGGACCTAAGCCGGACGACTATTAGAAACAGAGATGATTTTTGGCTTGATTTTTTCATGTCAAATTTCTGATGATTTTTTTATAATATTTGCCAAATTTTTACCTATGTTACTAAAAAATTTGTTCAATTTTATTGCTATCGCTGACTCGTTTTTTATTTCTTGTCTTGATTCGTCTTTTACGCACTTTACGACCTCTCTTACATTTAGATTCGTTAGTAATGGTTTTCATCACAAGTTTTGTAGCGAGTTTAATACTCACTAAACTCAAAAGGCACCAAATTTTAAGCCCATCGCTTTTATTATGGTATCAGACAGCTAGAAAATTATTTTCAACTTTTTAGTGACTTATAAAAACTTGTTATTAAAAATGATTTTTACTTAAATTTATTTTTTAAATATAATAATATTCATTGGTATTTTTCATATTAATATGGTGTTGGGACTTCCTGTATACATGTCGAATTTGGTGTTTTAATAGTTGTTGCGACTTTGTCATAATTGAATAGTTGTCAATAAAAAAAATATAAAAGCTGCCACGAGTCCCTGGTGGGGATGCCAATTATGTGGTTTCTGGGTTTCCTTTTAAATTGCGGAAGCAAACTCGTGACAGCTTTTATATTTTTTTTATTGAAAACTATTCAATTATGACAAAGTCATAGAGTTATAGATTTATTTAGCGGCTTTAGATGGAGTTCAAAGAGTAGCGAAGATAAAAACCAGCAAAGGTGAAATGATTCGACCAGTACAACGTTTGTATGCACTAGAGTTACCGACATCTTACTCACGTCAAACAACCAACCAAGAAAATGAAGCAACAACAAAGAACCAAAAAGATGACGGAAAATACCAAACACCAGAAGAAATAAGGACTTCACGTTACGGACAAAAATTAAAATCAACAGTAAAATATGAAGGTTGATGTTTTTGGGGGCCGCAGAATGTTGGGACTTCCTGTATACATGTCGAATTTGGTGTTTTAATAGTTGTTGTGACTTTGTTATATTTGAATAGTTGTCAATAAAAAAAATATAAAAGCTGTCACGAGTTTGCTTCCACAATTTAAAAGAAACCCAGAAACCACATATGGTATATAGTATATTATACAAGAAGCATTAAAATTGGTGTTATTAAACGTGAGGATCAAGTTTGAGACGCGAGCAGAAGTAGCGTCTTAATTTATCTGAGCGTGTAATGTCCCATTACATGCTTGCATGCATTTCTTGTTTTTGGAATGGACTTGAAGAAGCCAATCATAAAATACGCGCCGGGAGCAGCAAGTGGTATCTAATAGCGTTTTCGATCTATGCTCAAAAACCGCTTGCGAGCGATCCGAAGTCAATCCAAAAAAGATTTGCGTGTTCGATCACGCTCCCGCCGAGATCTGCGTGTTCGATTTGTGCCCCAAATCTCTGACGGAGCGCTTTTTCATGCCCCGTCAATCTTGACAGATCAAGGAGTTGGATCAAAACAATACAACATAACCTTACTTTGTTATTTTTTGTTCCTTCTATTTTTAAAAGTTTATGGCATCTTTTTTGATAAAAAAAAGTGGACAGAAAGTTCATACGTCTTTAATGTGCCTCAAAAAGGGGCAAAAATTATGAACTTTGTGCAAAAAATAATACCCGAATATACAGACAAAGTTGTAAAGTAAAGCTTTGTGTTGAATTACACTGCTAAACAGCCTTTGCATGAACCCCCTAGGGGGTCCCACGAAAATATATCCCGAAAAGTTAAAAAAAAACAAACAAACTCTGGAGTTATGTAATGAACTTTGGAGCGTAAACGCGTTCGATTTACGATCGGAAGTCGAGTGCTCGGATTCGGAATCGCACTCAGGGGCCCAATTCTTGAATCAATCGAGTTTCAGTCGTATACGGACCACATTTTAGCAAAAAATTGACGAAAAAAGGGGTAATTTTTTCTTATCCACTTATTAACGCACACACAACATTGAAATCGTCCTGAAGGTCTGTAATATTAAATTAAATTCGATTTGTTTTGACGTTCGTATGCCATATTCGTTCGGATTTGCATCGATTGCTTCTACCCACTCGATGTAAATTCGAGCGAAAATGACCTCTAAACTTAAAAAACCGTTCTATTTTTCTCAACAAAAATGCAATATTTAAATTTTGGGCCTATTTCAATTAAATATTGTGCATTGTGCATGCAAGTTAGAATTTGTGGGCATATTTGTTCTCTGAATTAGTAAAAATTGACTCTTTATTCGACAAATTGAATCTCTTTTCGACAATTTTTTGCTAAAATGTGATTCGTATACGACCGACAAAAAAAATGAATTTTTACCAAAACATAATTCGTACACGATTAAAATCGTGATTCGAGAATTCGGCTCCAGATCACTGTTGGACAAATTTGTGACGTCGCTGCTCTGGCTGGGGGGTGATCTGAGGGCAGTGTAGATCGAAAACGCTATAAATGGTGACGTGAAAACCAGCAGAAATTTTAAAACGCACTAAAATATATTTAAAAAAATTATGTTGTTTTACAAAATATTTTGGTGTGAATAATCGGCTTTAATGGAGACTTTACTATTTCTATATTTTCTTTGTTACACAGAACAGAGCGATTAATCCTTAATAATCGCGATTGACTTCAAACATCATTTGTAACCCTTGGGTTGAAAATATGAACGAAACTTTTTTGTAACATTTTCCCCTCAGGTTGGCGGTTAACGAGAAAAATAGCAAAACCCGGGGGAACTCGGAAGCTGTGCACTGTGTACCAAATTTAAAAATTTATGATTTTTTTCAGAAAACCTAATTTGCTTTGACTTTTATGTAAAGGAGTTTTAATCAAAGTGGTCTTAGAAATTTTAAAATTACTTATTGCTTAATTTCGACAACATAACATTGTAAAATTCCAAACTTTCGATGGAAATTGCAAAGCTCCTATACCTCATCGAAAGCTTTGTCAAATTTAAACGACCTCATCTATAACATACGGGGGGCATAAATAACAACGCCCATGTTATTTGTGCCCCTTCATTTTTAATTGTTTTAAAAATGAAATGCCAAATAATTATTAAGGATTTAAAAAAATATATATTACAAACAAAAAAAAAATAAATTTTGTAAAACATTTTCTTAATTTTTAATGTTCGGCCGTTTAACTCATATACCTTTTAAATTATCTTTGATAATGTGCAAGAACTGGCCAATTTTAAACATTATGAGATCTGTATTGACTAAAAATACCTTACATAGATATATCAAAAGTAAAACACCCACTAGAAGAACCTAGCGATCCTTCCTCGCTGCTGTCAAACTCAGAAATTTCTTCAATCCACCTGGGATTAATATTACTTTCACCCGTCAAGTTTTTCATTTCTCTGATACAGGTATTTAAGGCAATATCTTGAATTTTTTTTCGTCTTACCCAAATTTTGATGTTTTTCCTTAACTCGTGTAGTTGACCTTTAAGCCTAACGTATTCCATTAATTCAGGGACGGTGTATTTACTTTTCAAATTTTGGCAATATTCGTACTTTTCCATTTCTGATTGTAATTCCTGCTCAGCCTTTTCGTATTCTTTTTCTGCTTCTTCTATTAATCTTCCTTTCTCTTCTATTTCCCCTTTCAGTTTATTACATTCTTCTTGTTGACCTTGAAGGTACTTTTTGTGGGTGCTCAACACCAAATTTGCTCCACCATTCATTTTCTTGAGTTCAATTAGATGAGTGTTCTTTTGTTCAATTTTCTCGATAAAATGTTTATTTTCAATTTCTAACTGATCAAAATCGACAGCGTGAACATTTTCTCCAAGTTCTTGTCGTTGTATAAGCTGCTGCGAAACTTTTTTGTACTGAACTTTAAGGGTTGCTATTCTAAGACGTAGTTTTTCTATTTGCAGTTGAGCACTTTTGAGCCACTCTTCCATGTATCTGACAAATTTTTCAGCAGGAATCCTTTGAGTTAGTTTGTCAATACCTTGAACAACAACGTTAAACTCAAATATATCTGATGCTTCCTTAATTTCAACCTCTCTTATGCTAAATTCTTCAAGCTCTGACTTAAGGTTTCGCTGAACAATGTGGGATTTTTTAAGGAAATATTGAAGACTACTTTGGGTTTCTTCCATTGCTCTCATCACCATATCAGTTTTTTGAGAGAGATTAATTTTGGGTCCTCTTCCATCAGCGATTGACGATAACGAGGTGTATGAGTCTAATTTAGGTCTTGTAGAGCTTAGTATACTAGTTCTTTCTTTATATTCTTTCTCTGAAGCTACGGAATCTCGGTCTGCTTGGGTTCTATAAACAAATACAAGGATTTCATCCAAACCGTCTAAGCTGGTTGGATCATTTTCTTTTAGGAAAGTTTCAAACAGCATATTTTCTAATTCCAAATGTTTGTTTTCCATTTCTACGTCAGCGACTAAATCGATAACCTGTTGGTCGGTAAGTTCGTCCAAAGGATTTGCTTCACCTGTCTCTCCCTCAATATTTACATCTTCTTCTTCTTCGATTTCCTCTATTTTAAAAGCATCTGGATCTTCTTCGTCATCAACTTCTTCATCGTCAATAACTTCTGGCGCTTCGGATTCTTTTAGAGAACCTTCACTTTTTCCGGGATCTTGGTCAACCTTTTCTAATAATTTTGAATCATCTTCACCGTATGATTTGGACGTATTAACACTTTCAGCAGAATCTTCTTTTAAGCCATCTACTTTTTGACCTTCACTTTCAGAGCTTTTATCAGATTTCTCTTCGTCAGACCTTTCCTCATTTCTATACTCTTTTTCTATCGCTTCTTGGTCGTTGTCTTCTATGCTTGATCTTTGGAGTTCTGGTTTTTGTTTTTTGTCAGTCGATTCTGTATTTTTGACATCAATACCATGAGATAATTGTTCACTTTCGAGTTTTTCTTTAGATTTATCGGTCATTCTTTAGGATAAATCAAATAAAAAATTGTTTATAAATAAAAAGTGTCACCCGAATAGTCAAAATTCTCGTCAAAAGATTAACCGGTGGCTGAAAGAAGTTTTGTCAATATTGATAATAAATGGTTGTTAAATCAATATTAAAAATCAGGTCACTAGGTCATGAATGACCATCAATTTCATCGTTTGCTTTTGTGATAAAAAACTAAAAATCTGGTAGAAGTTGAAGTCGAAGTGAGACCATAAAATATAGGGCTTTGCAAAAATTTGGACTAACACTAAATTTTTATCGTAGGTAGAAATGTTGGAACTTTAAATAGCTATATTTGAAAATCTGTCCTATTTAAAAAAAAAAATTTTGTATTTAAGCAACGTAGCCCTTTAATTTTTTTTTAAATGTCATATGTCACGTAAAAACAATTGAAATATGTCATCCAAAACACTAGAAGGAAGATTTTTTTGTGATTTTTAGAACGACCTCTAGGGAACAACGATTACAATATTTTTTATTTTTATACTTATTTATGTACTTATTTTTAAAGAATAAAAACGGTCGTAAACGCCAATATCTGCCTTACTATAAATGCCATTTTCGTTGATTGGTAATTTTTATCCAATAAAAAAATGCTCGAAAAAATGTCAAATATGCTCAGTTTAAAAAATTACATTTAGACACTGATATTAAAAAAAAACATATTTTGAAGTGAAAACTTAAAACTAACTACTTTTTTATAAGAAATATAACGAGTTTTATGGTTACCAAATTGGCAGAAAGTGTTTATCATAACTTACTTTTTAGCACAGGTATAGACTTAAGAATAGAATAGAAATTCTTCCTTGGGGCTTAAGATCCCTAGGGAGGAAGATGCTTAAGTAAAAATCCAGGTAAAAACAGTCTCAGGTAATTATTTTAATATTAATTTTTGGGGAAAATTCAATCTTTAGACAACCTGTACCTGTGCTAAAAATTTCAAAGACGCAGCACAAAAGCTCAGTTGTCTCACGTAATGAAACCGCGTGACTTATCAAAAACAACAAAACTTATTTTGAAATCACATTAAACCTGTTAACTTTTTTATGATGATGGGATTTTTTTACAATATTTAGTTTTATAAATATTTCAGTGCTCAAATCAAGATTTTGAGACTAAACGTAAAATACTTTTTTTATGTAGAAAAAATATCGGACACACATTTTGAGGTGTGTCTCCGGTATTCCACGAACATGAAAGGTTTTATTTTTCACGGACAATAAATCTACTTTCTTTAAAAAAATTTACTTGGCTTTGTTTTGCGCAACAAGCCTTCTCCGGAGTGATTGTTGCTGAGCCTTAATTTAAGTCGACGTAGTATAAACTCCAATTGGGGGTGGAGTTGCTGCGAACGATATTTTGAACGGTCTTCTTTTAGTAACCGGTACATTTCGCAGGTTTCTATTTTTTTCGTCCTGCTCGCAAATTTCATTCTTATTGACATTTGCATCCTTTAACATTTTGCTTTTCGCTTGGAGGCTTGGTCGTAATGAATTGAAAAGCAAACTGTGTGTCCGATATGCCACGAACCTTTCCTTTTTATTTATTGTTCACGGACAATAAATCTACTTAAAAAAAAAAATAATTGCCCTATTTATAGATATGAGATAGTGGCACTTACGATGTTTTTACAAGGCAATTTTAAAATGGCCGTCAATCGTTGTTCTCTAGGGGTCGTTCTAAAGTTTAAGTTTTTTGGATGACGTATTTCGATTGTTTTTTTTTTAAATAGCCCTAATATAACTTAAATACAAAATACTTTCCAAATAGGAATTACAGATTCTGAAATAAAACTATTTAAAGTTTGAATGGCAATTAACTATTTTTGATATCCTTAAACCTATGATAAAAATCTCAGTGCTATCCAGCGACGTACTAACTATAGACCCGGCAGTCCATTTATAGATCACTATTTGTTTTGACCCCAACAGCTCCCATAGCCAGAAAAAGAAAAAGCGAGTTTTAGGGTATCGGTGTCAACACCGCAAAATACAGCGAGCGCGCCCGAAAACGTAGGTGTAATTTTAGTGCAGCTCAAAACAGTGACGGCGGATATGATATAATAATGTGGATTTCATTTAAATAAAACAAAAATAATACAAAACCTGCATAGTTAAGAATGTCGCCCTTTTAAAAAGCATTATTTTAGTATTGCACTTGGTAAAAAGCAGTATTTTTATTATTTGTTTCACATTACGTTTGAAGGTGTCAGTATCATGACAGAAGTGTTATTACAATATTACATATTATTTCTTGTTCAATTTTACATACTTAATCATATACTATCTAAAGACCTTGCCTGCGGTTTTACCCTTTTTTTCCCGTTTTTCTTGCTTTAAATTGTTATAACTTTTGTTACCGTAAACCAATTTTAATAAAATAAAGCCTATGTCCTGTCGAGAAACCAATGAATCCAGTAGTGAATACGCATCAAAATCCGTTAATTTTAGTTTTTGCTTAATGCTGGAACAAACAGACCAACTGGAACCACAATTTTGACCGCAGCACTATTTTTGTTCTTAAACAGTAGGGGCTTATATTGGAACACGGACTTAAATTAGTTTGCAACATGACAGTTATAGGAATAGCGGATCTGCGACTGGCGGCATTATTTTTAATCTTATTTTTTTTGGAAAAATTACCTTAAGTTTCCTTTTTTACTTATTTAGTTTTTTGTTACATTTTACTTATTTATTGTCAAACACAAATTTTAAAATACTTGGTATAATTGAGTATAAATCAATTCAGACCTGATTACTGTTAGGTTTTCAAGTTAAATTTTCCTAAATTTAAAAATAAGGACAGTCTTTAACCGATGTTAGCTAAGAGGTCAAACAAATGTTCATCTTTTTAAGAACAACACTTCACACGCCTGAGAAAAATTAACAAATATCTGCTTACCTAACAACGAAGTTCATTAAACTCTTTGGTGGGTCATGGTGGTATCCAGTAAATACATGTTCTTGTAAAGGTCTAACGTACAGTTTCAAAAAGTGCAACCAATGACTTTCCCAACCGACTTGTTTCATATGGATGTCGCGAGTTGGAACTGCTTCATAACCACCTAGAAAGTAAAACTTTTGTGCTGTTTTACAATATTAAATAGGTTCTATGTTTATAGAAAAACAACTTTGTAATATTTCACGAAAATTGTTAGATAGTCTTTCCGATAGTGAGATCGGTTAAAAACGCCCATCAATTTATCTTGCTTAATAAGTTTTGAGCCCAAAAAAAATTGCAACAAAACGTTTTTTAACGTATTGTTGGACCATTTCGTATATTTTACAAAATCCCAAAAATTTACTAAAATTGTACAATAAAAATAAGTGTTACAGTTTTGGTATTTGACATAGTCGTAATTGTTAATTAACCAAGAATTTTTCCTACGGAGCAAAATGCTGCGATTTTAGTGAATTAGTTATACCACGAAAAGTGAAACCAAATGTCGCGTTAGTTTTCATGGTTTTAATTTAAAAACACACGTCTTTTGAAAAAACAACCGACAGTGGTTTCAAGCCCATACACTGTGACAAAATTATCCAGATTCGCACATAATATATTTTTGTTTTGATAATAAATTTAATAACATTAAATCATCTATATCTACTGTCAACCTTAAAAAACATTCTACTGGTTCAAGTTGCCTAAATAAAAAAATATATGTTTACCTTCAAGTCTTTCATCATCGTGGTTGCCCGATGACCATTTTCCGAAAGCTTCCATCATGTTAATCAAGGAAGCAGTAAATTTGGGAGTCACAATTGGGAACCAGTAAACATCTGGGCAAGGCTATAAAACAAAAGTAGAGCATTTACAGTTTAAATCACGATACACTTAACACGGTATGCTACTATTTATGCCAAATTCCATCGCCTTCCGCGCAATCAACACACTGACGTCAACATTCGAAGTTTTATTAGCGTACTAGATTGAGAGAATGAGTTCACTGCGTTGATATATTTGGTTCGCGTTTTATTTGAAACCGTAAGGAATAGGAATATTCTCTTCTTTAAATTAATATGATTTGATTGAGAGACTGCCTTCTACGATGTTCTACGATACCAACACAGATCTTGGGTGGAAAAAACGAAAATTCAAACTTGAATTAGCATCCCACAAGGAACACACAAAGGATCAAAGTGAAAAAAGCAAATGATTAAACGATGTTTCGCCCTGGGCAACCAGCGTGGGATCATCAGTGGTTTCACTGGTCACCCCCCCCCTAAACATCATTAAACACCATCATACACTTTGATTTCCAACTTTGAATCACTCACAAATAGGCAAATTGCCTTATAGTCTATGGACAAATCGACTTGTGCATGTCGTGCTAACTTTGTGCCGATAAGCTACTTTTGTTAAGGGTAGCCCATAGATCACGTTTTGACTTGTTGTCATTCTCGTAAATTCGTTTTTTAAAAAATATGGCGGATTCAAAATGGCGGAAAACCGTATATTTTAAAAAATTGTAACTTTTTTGTATGTATTTTGTAATATATTTTATGAAAAAAAAAATTATGTTCATTAAAAAAACTTAAAAAATCTGAAAAAATAAAAAACTAAAAAAGGTTTTTTAAGTTTTTTGTTGAAAATTATTGATTTAACAAAAAAATTTTTAATAAAAAAGATAGCCTTTTTGATTCTAAGTTCAAAGATTCTAGTAGTTTTTGAGGTATGTTAAAAATAGGGGTTTTTAGGCTATATTTCGGAT
The DNA here is from genome assembly GCA_963921995.1 of Oxystoma pomonae. Classification (NCBI taxonomy): domain Eukaryota; kingdom Metazoa; phylum Arthropoda; class Insecta; order Coleoptera; family Brentidae; genus Oxystoma; species Oxystoma pomonae. Next base: position 67,873,467 of record OY998166.1, on the reverse strand, counting down.
TCATGATATTACCCAAAACTACAAAAACTTTTTGCAGATAACCTAAATTTGTTGAATAGGTTTATTTTATCAAGTTTAAACCCCTTGTTATTCTAAAATATGTGTTTTTAAACAAATAAGCCGATTTCAAGATGGCGGAAAGGTGTATTTTTTAAGTATTTATAACTTTTTTATTCTTTATTTGATTTTAATAAAACAAAGTTTGAGATACTTGGTTTGTAAAATTTTTATGATGAAAAAATAAAAAAGTTATAATTCTTATACATAAATATAAAAAAAAAAACAAAAACAAAAAATTTGGATTATTTTTTTGGTCTAGTCTACGAAAAACAAAGTTCATATAGAAAAGTAGCTATTTTGACGCTTAGTTCAAATTAGGTTCAAACCTTCCAATCGGATAAGTAGTTTTCGAGTTATTACTCGTTATTTTAACGAGTAAAAAGTGGAGGTAAAAACATATATTAAAACATTAAATCTTATTTTTTAACTTTACTTACCTTTGCATATTTCTGAAAGAATGTTCTGAAGGAGTGCTTGTTTTATCTTTATCTTTCTATTGACATATTACGTAGACATACAAATTAATCTCTCCAGACATGGTTACACTTTTCCAAGTTTAGAAACAAATCATCTGATTATTGCGTAACGCTACGCATGCCTCTAATTCGTCGCGCGGACTATTAATTAAAATTATAGCCTATGTGGTAATATTTTTATTAAAAATAAGCTTTTCGAATACAAGCTTTTATAAAATATAAAGTGCATTAAAAAGTAGAAAATAAAAGCGATTTATAGGAAGTTTGGCCATGTGGACTCGATACATTTATGCTATTGACTATATTATAATTGTTTGCAAGAATCTAAATTCACTATAAAGCAGAAAAATGCAAAAGTATTAAGTATATCCAACCCAACTCGACCCAAGCTACCCTAACATTTCTCTGATATATGGATGGACATTGTTAGTTTTAATTTGCGCCCATCGCTTATATTATTATGATATCAGAATGCTTAAAATTATTTACTCCTTTTTAGTCCACTATATTTTATAAAAACTTGTATTAAAAAAGCTTTTTAAAATTTTGATTGAAATCGAACAAACTAAATATTTTTCCCCCTCCACTTCCCTTGTTAGGGGTAGGTGAGTACCTGATAATACCACATTATTGTAATGTCACCGGAACTATAAATGCATAACACTATTAACCTTCTGTTCGGAATATGACCTCATAATCTCAAATACAATTTTCCGCCAAAAAGACAAATTCAAGACCTCCTGCCCAATGAGCATTTTCAGAAAATTCTAGTGACAGATATTTATATAATTATTATAAAGAGGGTTCCATTGATACCCTAGGGTATTTAGAAGTATCCTACAAGAATTGAGTTTGTATATTTGTTTTATTAAAGGCTCTAAATTGATGGTACCCTAAAGTAACATAAAACTGGCGTTAACAATATTTCCACGGACATCTTTATAAAAATTGAAGTCATCAATTCAAATGTTATATAAATTGGTGTTAACAATGTTTCCACCAACATATTTATAAAAATATAAGTCATCAGTGACAAAAGTTATATAAATTGGTGTTTGAAATCTTTCTGTCAACCCACCTATAAAACCGTAAGTAACTATCAATTAAAGATATATAATAGATTGGTTTTTAAAATATTGCTATCAACCCACTTATAAAACTTAATTAACCAACAACAAATTTATATAAGATAAGATTGAAAATATTTCGAGAGACACTTATAAAAACTTGGGAACTCACACACATTAGTGTAATTATGCAGTATACGGTTTTTTAATTAATAACAAAATTATAGAAAAAACCTTATGGGAAAAAAAGGTTTATGAATGAGTTCATAAGAATATTACAGACACCAATTTATATAACTAATGTGGGTAATTATGCAGTATACGGTTTTCTGCCATTTTTTAAGATTTTCGAAAAATTCCTTTACAGATGGTTAATATGCCTCGCCAGAAGTACGAAACCGTTTGCGCGTCAAAAAAATTCTTTTTTTTTCAAAAGTTACAGGCATTAAAAGTTACAAAAACAACAAACTTACGGGACAGCGGAGTGAATAGGGGTGCTGGGCGGGGCACCCCCTTCATCTAAAACACTGTAAAATATGTCAAAATGTAGGCAAAGGATCAACCTTTATGCGTCACTTTTTTGTTTTTTTTTTGAACCTCAATTTTCCGAAAAATCATCGAAAGAAAACAACACAAAATTTTTGGATTTTCCAACAAAACACGACATTTAACGTCATTTCAGTGTTGCCAACCACGAAACTACTTCATTTGCAAAGAATCATTTGTTTTGTTGGTAGGTCATCCGCACGGGCGGGGTTTGGATTGTTTTTGGTTTTGGGAAAGAAGGGTTGGGTTGGGTTGTTTTGATTTATTTTGGGTTGGGTTTCATAAAAGAAGGGTTGGGAGCCATTTGCAAAGAATCAAATGTTTTGTTGGTCGGTCATCCGCACGGGCGAAGTTTGGATTGTTCTTGATTTTGAGAAAAAAGGGTTGGGTTGGGTTGTACACCTAAATTTTGTTTAAATTGAAGAATGAAATCAAACCTAACCCAACCAAACCAACCCAACCCTTCTTTTATTAAACCGGACCCAACCCAACGCAACCCGACCCTGCCTTTCCAAATCCAAACGCCTCAATTTTGTTTAAATTGAAGAAAATTTTCAAATTTAAATTACGCGCCTAAATTGGCAAGTTGATGCCCGTGCGGATGACCTACCAACAAAACACATGATTCTTTGCAAGTGACGCAGTTTGGTGGTTGGCAACACTGAAATGACGTTAAATGTCGTGTTTTGTTGGAAAATCCAAAAATATTGTGTTGTTTTCTTTCGATGATTTTTCGGAAAATTGAGGTTTAAAAAAAAAAAAAGTGACGCATAAAGGTTGATCCTTTGCCTACATTTTGACATATTTTACAGTGTTTTAGATGAAGGGGGTGCCCCGCCCAGCACCCCTATTCACTCCGCTGTCCCGTAAGTTTGTTGTTTTTGTAACTTTTAATGCCTGTAACTTTTGAAAAAAAAAGAATTTTTTTTGACGCGCAAACGGTTTCGTACTTCTAGCGAGGCATATTAACCATCTGTAAAGGAATTTTTCGAAAATCTTAAAAAATGGTGTCTGTAATATTCTTATGAACTCATTCATAAACCTTTTTTTCCCATAAGGTTTTTTCTATAATTTTGTTATTAATTTCTTTATATAGTGATTATAATACAACTGTTTTTAGAACAAAAAAAACAATTTTAATTTATTTTGGCAATTATAAAAACAAAACAAACAAGATTTTTTAAGGTTAATTTTGTGACATCAAAATGCGCGTTTTTGCGACCTCAAAAGGAGCGTTTTTGCGACATCAAAAGGCACGTTTTTGCGAGATACCATACCATTATTATCTTGTTTTAATTACATCAATCTGAGAGAGATAAGAGATCCAAATCTTTTTGAGATAGTTGCCGATGACAGATATCGGGATCGAATGCATTTTACACCCGATTCCCACCAGCGTTTCCCATGCGCAGTCACCCTGACTCAAAAAACTCATCACGTGGTCCGACATGAACTTGTATAGGCAAATCTCGCTTAGACCACGTGATACGTGTTTTGATTCGAGGGACCCACGAATGAGAAACGCATAGATGGGAACCGTGTTTTAGAAAAAGAGAACAATATAGTAACCGTGTTAAGGTCGCAAAAACGCACCGTGAAACGTCGAGCGCATACGCTGATACTGCTGGTCGGCGGCAAATGTGAACACCCCGGAAAATACTCGCCTGTACACCCTTCGACCCCGCAATCTAACTATATTCTTGAGATAGTTACCTCTAATAGTTATGCGGGCTTGAAGTGTGTAGTATGCTGGATCTCTCGAGGAATGCATTTAGGAAAAGAGAACAATGGTAACTATGTTAAGCTCGCAGAAACGGACCATCAGTGTTCAACACTGCGCCATCTGTAGCCCTTTGTTCCAAGTAGCATCATTTTTTAAAAGGGTTATATATAAATTTTCGCCATTTTGGATTACAAAAATAGGTTTTTGGCCTAAATAAAAACGTTATTTATGGGGTTTCAGCATGTGTTTCAATCGAAATATTGCTTGTTAGGGTTAAGAACAACATACAAAATTCAATATTTGTCCCAGAAAGAAAAAAACGCGTATGAAAAAAAAAACGATATTTAAATTAATATTTTTTTTCTCGTTTTCTCAAGTATTTTTGGAGCCCATGAGTTATTCGAAAACTATACAGTACACACGGGACCGCAGCTGATTTTCAGAGTAGGATGACTTGAAAAACAGCTTTTATTTGAATATTCATATTCCTGCTTCAGCTTATCTCACTTTCATTTTTATTTATTTTAGAAGATTGCTAAACACCATTTTATAAATTTTTTTATTGTAAAAAGAAAAAAAATAATACATAACAAGCAAAGGGAAGAAAGATGGAAAATCTATATTTCTAAATCCATAAAAACCTTTAATTTGTTATGTAGTGTTGTTAGAACAGTTGTAAAACCTTTTTATAATAATCTCTATACTTGAGGGCTCATAAGGAAGTTTTATAAAATCTATATGTTGTTTTTCTATCCATTACTATGTACCATAAATTTTTATAAGCTGGTGTTGAACAGTTGTTTTTCAAGTCTTTTTTACTCATTTAAGAGATATATTAGAGTTATAAAATTATCACCAACACTAAATAATATAACTTTATTTATATTATTTGCTGTAACTTTTATATAGACAAAAATGCTCATTGGGTGGCAACACCCGAGGTCAAAACACTGGCATCTGATTGATTACATTATTGTACGTTCCAGAGATCAAAGAGACGTAAACATTACAAGAGCGATAACGAGTGCAGACGACTGCTGGACAGACCATCGCCTGATACGAGCCAAAATGAACTTGCACATTTCACCAAAAAGTAGCGTCAAAAAAAGCAAATCAGAAGAAGATTCAATGTAGAACGCCTTAAAGATGATCAAACCAGAACAAAATTCCAAGTTTCTCTGAATCAAAAGTTGGGTACTTTAGAATACCCGGAGAATATTGACGATCACTGGAGAATGTTGAAGACAGCAATAACATCTGCCTCCGAAGAAACGGTCGGCTACACACAAAGAAAACACAAAGAAACACACACAAGACTGGTTTGATGAGCACGACAAAGAAATTCAAGACCTTATTGAGAGGAAGAGAAAAGCCCATAATGTTTGGAAGAGCCACCCTAACTCTAACGAAAAGAAAAGGCAATATCAAGAAGCCAAAGCAGACGTACAAAGGCAAACACGTAGATTAAAAAACCAATGGTGGACAACAAAATCACATGAAATGCAACATCTAGCTGAGTCCAACAACACCAGAGCCTTCTTTCAAGCTACTAAGATGATATATGGTCCCACTACACAAGGTCTCAATCCCCTACGATCCAAAGATGGAACAAGGCTGCTTAAAGACAGATCCTCTATCAATTCACGATGGAAAGAACACTTCCAAGAACTACTCAGCAGAGAGTCTCAGGTCGATAATGACATCTTCGACAAAATTCCGGAAATCGTTGCTGAAGTCTACAAACAAGGGGGTCCCGCACTTAATTCCCAAATGCACATTCTAATAAGTACAATATGGACCACTGAGACCATTCCTGCTGAACTCAGAGACGCCTCTATAGTTACCATTTTCAAAAAAGGCGATAAGGCCCAATGTGGAAAGTACAGAGGTATATCTCTGCTTTCTGTTGCTGGAAAGATACTTGCACGGATACTATCAAACCGATTAATTCCGATTGCTGAACAAAATCTGCCAGAGACACAGTGTGGATTTAGGCCCAATCGAGGCATAGCTGACATGATCTTCAGTGCCAGACAAATGCAAGAGAAATCTAGAGAACAAAATCGCCCTCTCTTCATGGCCTACATAGACCTAGTCAAAGCATTTGATTCGGTCAACAGAGAAGCTCTTTGGAAAATACTAGCAAAAACTGGATGCTCTCAAAAATATATTCAAATTCTTAGACTACTACACGACAATATGAATGCAACAGTCCTGAGCAACGATGGACCAGGAGAGTCATTCCAGATTACGACAGGCGTTAAACAAGGGTGTGTTATTGCGCCCACCCTATTCTCTATATTTTTAGATGCCATGCTTCACCTTGTTGAGGAACATCTACCGCCGGGAGTGGAAATTCTATATAGATTCGACGGTGGCTTACTTAACCTAGGCAGACTGCGAGCAAAAACTAAGGTCTCGACAACCTCGGTAATCGAACTGCAGTACGCCGATGACAACGTCGTAATGGCCGATACAGAGGAAGGTCTACAGCTGGTAATCAACGCATTTAACCAAGCCTACAAAAGCATTGGCCTAGAGGTCAATCTTGCCAAAACGCAAATTCTTCACCAACCAGAACCAGGTACGAATCCCCAAACTCCAAACATTTCCATAAATGGCCATCCTCTGCAGAACGTGGAACATTACCCATACCTTGGGAGCCACCTATCATCAAATGCAACTATTGACGCAGAAACACAGCATCGCCTAAAATGTGGTAGCGCAGCGTTCGGACGGCTTTCGGAGAGAATCTTCAACAGTCACGACATCAATGCGGAGACCAAGCTTCGTGTCTACAACACAGTTATAATACCAACTCTACACACCTACACACACAGAAGGCATATCAAACGACTAGAAAAATATCACCAAAGTTGTTTAAGACGAATACTGAGAATCAAATGGCAAGACCGACGAACAAACATAAGTGTTTTAGAAGAAGCCAGAACTAGTATAGAAGCCCTTATCTTCAAGCACCAGCTTCGTTGGACTGGTCACATTATCCGCATGCCTGAAACACGTCTCCCAAAGCAGATATTTTATGGACAACTGAAGGAGAGAAAGAGAAATCAAGGAGGTCAACAAAAAAGGTACAAGGACGTTCTCAAAGGCAATATGATGATGGGTCACATCGATATAAACAACTTCGAGACCACGGCAAACGATAGGGCTTCATGCCGCCGAACAGTCCATGAGGGAGCACAAATTTTTGAAGAGCAACGACGTAGACTAGACTAGAGACGGAAAAGAGAGAACGTAGAAAGAAGCGACAAAATGGAAGAATGGATGACCAACAACACCCGGCTGCTGCCGGAGACTGGGTGTGCCAGGACTGTGGAAGGGTGTGCGGCTCGAGAATTGGCTTACATAGCCATCAAAAATCGCACAACAGATAGCGACGATACAGAATAGAGGAAAATCATACTCGGTATCGAGTGATTGCCTATGATGAAACGCATAACAAATTTGAAGATAATCGGATGTATATAAGTATGTATGTATATAAAACATGACTAAAAATCGTCCATCTTGAATCTGCCATATTGATTTTTTAAAATCTTGATCATAAATTCGTATTCCTTATCCCCAAAAACCCCCCGTATACCAATTTTGGTTGAAATCGGACAAACTTAGGCGTTTCCCCCCCCTCCACTCCCCTCGTAGGAGGGGAGAGGGCACGGTCTCTAGAATAAACATGTAATTTTTGTGCTCCGCCCACCTCATGACGACACAAAGATCTGCTTTCTTTATTGATTTTGTTGATGGGTGACATTTGAGGTTATGTTATTTTTGCATAAAATTGTATTTGTTCATCATTTATTTTCTTCTGGTCCTAATTAAATACCCTGTGGTATTACTTACATTATTTTCGTCTTTTTTCTTTCTTAGTGAAAAGGCTTATCATTAAATAATTAAAAAACCAAAAAAACAAGGCACCTTATAGTTTTAACTTTGCAATCAGATTTATTGCATATAGAATGCACAACAAGTCTTTCCTTCTAAATAACAAAATAATCACTCTCCCAAAAATGCCTGCCAAAAATCAAATACAAAATAAAATAGCTTCCAAAACAGGAAAAATAACAACTACATAACCTAACTTCTGAACTACGAACTTGAACTAACTCCAACTCATCCGATGAGTTTCTTGACGGAATCTATTACCAATTAATGATCTTAATTTCTATTTGGTGAAAGATCAACGCATGCAGGCCAAAAATAAATTATATTTACGTATACACAAAAAGTTATAATAAAAGATACAAGCAAAAAATAGGTCTTGCATCAATCATTTAAAGAAAAAAAAAGAAAAACCCAAAATTACTAGACCGTATCTATTCTAGGGACCATGGGGAGAGGGTGCCTCATATTAATATTTTATTGTATTGTCACCCGAACATACATATATACATAACTAGTGGTGGAGTTAAATAAAAGCTTATAAAAGACAACTTCACGCGTGGTCTTTCTAGTCGCAATCAATTTATTTTTCCATTGAAATAAATGTAATATAAAAGTGCATATATAACTTATATACATCAAATTAAAGCAAAATGGTGACTCAACAAGTTTTATTTATTTTTTTTTTAATTTTGCCTCAATATTGTTGCAAATGCCTTCTGAAAATAAATAACTGCTTTAAAAAAAACTCAAACTTAGGTTTTTCATTTTTTGTGACAAAACGAAGCAAAATTTTCAACTTTTTTATAAAAAAAAAACAATTTTATCGTTTGTTCCCACTGAATCGTTTGCTGTCATTTTTGACTCTCTATGTTAATCTTTAAGAAAGTTACAGCGTTTTTAAAAGTACCTTGCAAAAAAAGTGGTGGGGCCAATAACTTGAAAAAAAAACGACAACAAGTCAAAGCGTGATCTATGAGCTACCCTTAACAAAGTTAGATTATCGGCATAAAGTTGGCACGATTTGCACACGAACCCCCCTTTTTGTCCGATTTGTCCATACACTATTAGGAGCATAATCCTATTGGAAATATTAACACGTCAGGACGAACCTGTATCAGGTGACTTAGATAAGTACCAGTGCGGAACGATGCCTATTTGTGAGTAATTGAAAGTTGGAAATCAAAGTGTGTGATGGTGTTTAATGATGTTTGGGAAGGGTGACCAGTGAAACCACTGATGAGGCCACGCTGGTTGCCCAGGGCGAAACATCGTTTAATCATTTCCTTTTTTCGCTTTGGTCCTTTGTGTGTGGGATGCTCATCCAAGTTTGAATTTTTCGTTTTTTCCGCCCAAGATCTTTTGATCTTTTGGTTTTTAGATTCTTTTCAATACAATGACAAAGTCCGCTGTTTCTGGATGTAAAAATTACGACAGAATTACAAAAAACATGAAATACTTCAGATTACCAAGGGAAAAAGATTTAGAAATGAAATGGATAATTGCCTGCCAAATAAAGTCAATCTCATTTTGATCGAAAATGGACTTAGTACAGTTTACCTCTGTGGTACAGATATATAGTTCTTGAGATCTCTGAATTTGAAAACTTAAATAGGTAGGTAACCTTTGTGTAGACTGTACATATATAAGTACCTTACAGCACCATTTTTTTAAACTGTCATATTATAATTTACACTTAACTCATGTACAAAGTGGGTAGCATATCTGTCTGCAGCACGGTAGGTTCTGGGTTTGAATCTTGGCTAGGTGCATATATATTTTGTGTTTGTCTTTAACTTTTCAAACCACTTTAATACACTAGGTACATGATTAAAAAGACCCATTATATAAAAAAATACACTTAATGCATTTTATTATAATTATATTTGGTAATTATTTAGTATATGATTTTCTGCCATTTTTTATTTTTTTACCAAACTTAAACAAACGCAAGTAAACCCATGCCAACCAAAAAACACATTAAACGCGCGGCGGCCCAAAATTACATTAAGGAAAATTAATACCTTTTCCATGCACATGTGTTAGTATCGGGGTCACAAAGTGACGTCACGTCGAGATGCGCATTGTCATACCACGTGGTTTGAATTAAAGAACACTGCACGAAAAACATTGACCCATGGCCCGCGATAAAATGTAATCAAATTTTAATATTTTGAAGGTACTGTACCAAAGATCAAAATAGTCAAATACTAGGAGGATCGTATGTCAGTGACAGGAGATATGAGCTGTCAAGGAACGTATGTCTGACAAACACCCACGAATACTTTTTCTCGTAACTTGCAAAATAATTTGTAGATTTTCATGATTTGGCTCTCATTTAAAAGGTACTCGAATACTGTACAGGGGCGTTGCTAGGGTTTTATCTTTTCGTAGATTTACTGTCTGAGACTCTCTTCTCAGATACTAAAGCCCCCGTAAGATAAAGTACTGGATATGCCCCTGTGCAGTATTCGAGTATTCATGAAAATCTACAAATTACGTTTCAAGTTACGAGAAAGTGTTCGTAGGTGTTTGCCAGACATAGGTTCTTTGACGGCTCATATCTCCTATCACAAACATCATCGTCATAGAATTTCACTATTTTGACCTTTGGTATTGCCACGACGATGACGTAGACCGAGTCGAGGTAACCACACGAATGCTGTATAGGCCTTCCCGCACGTGTAACATACAACGTTTTCTCTACGATCCCAGATTTTACCCATAAAAATGACATTTAAAAACATTTTACTTTGACATACATAATACTGAATAATAATTTTTATGGACTTATTACACCACTAGTGCGATAGTACAACTTATTACGTAACTCAAACAGGCTAAAATGGGTGACATAATAAGGTCTTATAGTGGAGGTCGTATATAAAATAAATTTTATAAATAATCAGCTTTGCGTATCTAAGCGATTAATTTAATATCTTTTTTAACGAATGTTAAAGTCCAGGTCATTGAAATAGATACCTAGTTTGTCGACTTTTTGTAACAAAATTTCACAACAAAAAAAATGCCTTTAAAAAAATAAAGATATTGCTACAGTCACGATTCTTCAAAAACCGTCAGAAAATCTCGCCCTTACAAAAAATCTGACGATTTACACTAACTGCTTTTTTATCAGGACTTATTTGCTAATTTTCCTTAAAGCTTAGTTCCTTAATACTGTTCAAGTAAATAAAAAATAGAACCAAATTTATTCTTCGCCGACGTTTCGACACTTTAGTGTGCCATCTTCAGGGCTCTACAAGACAAAGAAAAAGAGTTCGTAAGATAACAGAATAACAAAAAAAAAGAAAACATTTTTCACGTCTGGGTAGGTTTGGAAATGTACATAGGTTAGTTTTGAATAAATTGATATTGAATAAAAGTTAATTAGTACGTATATAGGTTGGTATATAATATAAGTGTTGCAATGTTTATAAAATTGATTAAAAACTTACCGAAAGTTATTGGTCCCCTATGTCAAAAAGTCTTAAAAATAAAAGCATAATTACAGACAAAAACACATATAACATAGGAAAAAGAAAAAATAATTTAAAATTTGTTTATATACCAACATCAGGTCTTCTTTTGTTGATTAAATGGGAAAAACAATCGATAAGCACTGCTACACTATACAAAAAGTAAAGAGAAATATATAAAAATAACAAGATGGACCAGAAAAAATATACTTTTCAGGTCGCAAACCTTAACCAAAAAAAAAACCTTTTTGTGATTAACCTTATTTTGGTGTGTTTTAAAGATTTGTGTTCGGTCTTCATTATATTTTTGTTTGAATGTTCCCTAAGAATGAACTTTTTATTTTTTTTGTTAATTTAGATATTTCTCGCTCACTGTGTAGAAAAAATTGATCGCGTTGGCGCCTTTATTTTATACCTAAAACTTCAAAAAGTTAGTGTGAATTTCGCTGTCATACTGAACTATAGTCAATGCAGAAGAATTTTTACTTTATAGTTTTTTTTGGGTAAAATTGGATTTTTAAGTATTTTTTTTCAATGCGCAATTTTCGCGAGTGTTTCCCTTGTTCCCTACCTTTAAATTCTGGAATGGAAATTCTACAAGCTTGCTGCTGAAGAAAGAAGAAAGGCGGCCGCCTCTGCTCAATAATTGACGAAAGAAACTGTGAGTACCTTTTCAATTGCAGTCCATTTTAAATCTCTCCTGAAAATTAACCCTATCCACAACAATTTGTTTACCCTTTCAAACTTTTAACATACAAAACCATAGTTAGCCATGGAATATGTCGCTGTCACTGTTCAGAAAAGTTACACAAATTCTGTCTTTTCTTTTACATGGTGAGAATTTTGGACACTTTTTGACGTTTATTGGTATGCGTAGTAGCAATTTGGCTCCGCCGTAAAACTAGAATATCTTTAAAATACTAAATTTACAAAGTTAATAAATAAATTACGCAGTTTCTCTCACAACGATAGGATAAATATTAAGGACGCTGTGTTTTTGTTTCAAATGAGGCAATAAATAAAAATCATCACTTTCCAGAATTCTGACGGGTGAGATTTTCTGTCGCTTCTGAAGAATCGCGTCCAGACGTGTCGAAATTTTGATTTTAAAAGTTGGCCCACCTGCGAAGGCTGCAGTTGTTTTCGCGATCTTATTTTGGATAAGTAGTGTGATGAGACTTTACTAAACAGGTTGCACACAGAATTTGAGAGGTGAATGAACCCATTATTTTATTTTTTAATACATTTTTGAATTACTTTTAAAATATTGGAATACCTTGCTTGTTAGTAAAATTAATCTATTTATGTTCGTGTAAAAATAAATCAAGGACATCTACTGAAATTTAAATAAGTCAACGAGGTGACGTCATCCAGTTGCCATCACATTTTGTAGACAACCTGTGTAGTATATTGACCTTGGCTTGCGTTAAACCTTTTCGAAAAGAGAAGCATGAACCATAATCTGAAAGAGCAATAACGTATGGTTAAAATGTAAATAATTACCTAATAATAATTACCTGTTGTGGCGTCCTTTCCGGATCAAAACTCTCATTCCATTCCGGATGGATAAAGGCCTCTGCCCAATCTTGTTCGTTGTCAAAAATCTGATACATGTCGGGCTCGGTCATGGTAATATCGTAAGTTTCGGGATTGACCAAATGACCGAAATTTACAGTATTTAACACGTACATAAATACTTCCAAGTCGCGCAGGTTGCTGCAGAACGCCATGTCGGCGTCGAGGTTGGGCCTGTCGTAGTTCAATTTCGTACGGTCGTATTTGTTCAAAAGGGTAGCGTTGATCAGATATACGGTGTTGATGTAAGGGACGTTCCAGAGTCCCCTATAAATGTAAAAGTTTTGAAGATGTATTATATTTTTACAATAAATTCATAAATAAATCGAGTAAAAATTAACAGGTCACAACAATAAATAAGGAATCATCTGCGAGTCAATTTCGATTATAAAAAAGTAAGGCTAAAAGATCTTGGGTAGAATAACAAGAGTTTTAAATTGGATGATGACATAATAAAACGATGTTTCCCGGGCAACCAGCAGCGTTGGCTCATCATCCAATACCATCAATACACTTTGATTTCCAATTTTGTACTTGCTCTTTAGGCAATTAAAAGCATCAAGTGAGAAAAAAGAAGAAACCTCCAAATCAGTTACTTCAACCGAAAAGAATCCAAAAAAAAGTAACTGATTTGGAGGTTTTTTTTTAACTTTTTTAAACAAGCCTGTTAGCCTTGAGAACTGTGTACAGACTTGAGTCATTATGACCTCAGGATCAATTCTGATCCCAAGAGTCACACAGCACGAAGCTTCCAATTAGGTTTTACACGCCAGATAAGGAAGTCTGGAAGGAATGGATGTGTGTCCCTTGCCCCCCGAATGGGACAGTCTGGTAGACAGACGGCTCATAAATGGGGGACACGTCGGGGGCGGGAGTGGACTGTAAAACCACAGGGACGAAGTTCCACTTCTTCCTAGGAAGGTACGCAACTGTTTGTCAGGCTGAGGTATATGCCATTCTAATGTGTGGATATACAAACTGGAAATGTCCGCTTCAGGCAAGGATATTTACATTTGCTCAGATAGTAGGGCTGCACTGTCTGCTATCAGGTCGGACAGAGTTAACTCTGCCCTTGTATTGGAGTTCAAACTATGGCAAGGCACAACCAGGTCAATCTCCCCTGAATACAATCGTTTTAATACGTATTGACTACGCTTTGAAAACATACTAATTGTTGTGTCATCCGTCCATAGTATAAAATGGCGAGCTGTCAGTGGATGTTGGGTTCGAGTTTGATTTTGTAAGTTTTTTCCTGTTTTTTTTTTTGTTTTTGTTGATAAAGGTATAAAAAAAGAGTGTTTACAACTCGCGACAAAACTGTTCTTTTTTTACTCGCGTTTTTAAATCACTCGCTGCGGCTGCGCTCGTTATTTAAACCAACGCTTGTAAAAAAAAATACTATTTAAGCAGCTAGTTGTAAAAACTACTATTTCGGCTATATATTATTTTTTGTGCCTGAGGAAAATTTATAAAAAATGAAAGTAGATAAAATTGTTTTTTTTTTGTTGGTTTATGGTGATTTCAAAAGCGAATATCTCAAAAAAACAATCGACGAATTTTTTCATCGCTATAAGGGAATTTTCCAAAAAGGTGTCCCTTATTTAAATTTCAAGGGAAAGTAAGTAAGTGCGAAAGGCCTCAAAAAGTGACCCCCTTGCAAACAAAATCGACTTGCCCAAGGGTTTTTCCAAAATGTGTTAGGAAAGAGCCGAAAAACTTCTTGTTACCTTTTCGTTGAAACACTGTACGTGAAACCGACCTTAATCATAGATAACGTTAGTTTAATATCGCAATTAATTAATATTTTGCTTTTTTAAAATCTATTTAGAGTTAAAAATTGTTGGATACATTTTTAAACAAAAAAAGCTTTAAGATATCTTTGATACTATAAAGCTTTTTGTTCTTGTATACAAAATCTATATTAAACTAGTTCTCAAATCACTTCCCCTCAACCAGTTTTTTGTCCTGATTGTCCCCCTTGCTGCTTGTGGCAGATTTAATAAAGTAAACGATGCAAATAACCAAATAAAACAGGTTGCTCTGTTTATCCATCAATCAACGGTATTAGTGTTAGTTTTATTAATTCCCAAGTCATTGGTGTGACTTTTTCGGTTTGAATGTGTAGTGACAATGAGTAGATGGTTTATTGTAGTAATTTTTGCTGGTATGTGAGTTTAAAATGTCTTTGATAAACAACTATTTTATTTCGGAATACTAGTGGTTAAATTATTATACGTGTTAAAATTTGAGCACTAGATTTACAAAATATAAATCACATGTTTTTGTTTGCACGAAACATATACAAAAAGTAGTTTTATTTTTAGGAATTTTACTTCAAACCACATGGACTGGAAGAGTTGTTCTTGTAGGAGGTAAGCGAAAATTACTAAAGTGCACTAAATAACATAATACAACGTTAAGTCACATACATATCCGTTAGTTCCTTCTGAAATAGTTAAGTGAAAAACACTGACCAATAATTGTTTCCCTATCTTTACGCATTCTATTTTAAAACTGCTTTTTAGGAAAATTTGGAAGAGGTAGACTTTACGATGCTAGATTACATTCGCGAATACCAGTTGGCAAGGAACATTGGAATCCAGCCTCTATCAACTATTATGATAATAAAGACGTACGTTAAGAAAGCTAGATATATATTAATGAAAGGGACGCGACAACCCCAACAAAGTCAAGTTTATAAAAAAGGATAGAAATATCGGTCCTTTATACTCTAGCATTGTTTATAGAGAGAGGTACCTTCCTGTCCTTGTTTATACAGAAGCGTTACTGTTTTGACACATGGTTTAATTGTTGATGTTCGATATCACTGTCACCGCTGTCACTTTAAACAGAAAGTAATTTTTTAACATATTATTTTTCTATATTTGCAAACTATTTATATAGCTGTTATGATGTAACGCCAATGCACTTCTGACATTTTGACAAGAAAATAACATAACCAAATGTCAGTTTTAGTGACTTTAATGGGGATGTCGCGTCTCTTTTTCTTCAATAAATGTCATACACACAGGATCTCTAAAGAAAGCCGAGTTTATGCCATCTTTCCTACTGTTTTTTTTGACTATCAATTGTGAAAAAAAATAAAAATTATGCCGCATTTACAATGCCAATTTATAATCCATAATCAAAATTTTAATTAGTTTCTCCAAACATTTTTTTCCCGTTTTACGTTACAAGGCCGGGAAATCCTCTATTAAAGTACAAGTCTAGATGTTTACGGACAAGGCGACGAACAAGAATTTCTAGATGAGTACTTTAATGACATTCACGGTCGTGTATCCTACAACGTTTTATTTCATACTGTAAGTGGGAAATCCATTATTTTATTCTTAGTTTTTTTAGTTACTCTACCGGACTAGTGATGTAATGTCGTATCATTTCCCGGACTGAAACCGATAACGTAATGGAGTATATTACCATACAGTATGAAATAAATTAATTTTGAGAGTTCTGTATTTGTACAAGCAAACTTTTTATAGTTACAGTAGTAGTTAAGTATATTTTATATTTTTTTAGGGAGCAAAAATAATCAAGTCAAGTCATTTTGAACAAGAATACATGTTAGGAAGAAAAATAACATTCTTTTGTGAAGCACAAGGTAGTACTAATAAAAGTTTTTCACTTTTAGAAAATAATCTTAACCTAAAAATTTTACTTTTAGGAATTCCAAGACCAGAAATCACTTGGTTTAAAGATGGAATAGAACTTTATCACCACAAATACTTTCAGGTAAAACAAATACCTAAAGAATACTTTGTTATTATACACGGTGATCCAATAACTGTGGTCACAGAATAATATTTTTAATGAAAAGTTTGTAGGGCTTAGTTTCCCAGAAAAATCCAGTGGTCAGTTTTTGGACCGTCCACCCATCCGGTGGCCAGTCTTATTAGGCCACCCTATATATCAAGCATGACATGGGCGGAAAATTATTTGCCCTTATACTCTTAAAAAATGTATTTTATACTTTTATCTAGCATCTGTCAAAGGTGGCTTCACTTGAGCAAGGAAAATGTCTGGCAGATCTGGCGAATCGAGACTCAATTGCAGATTTTTTTCGAAAATTAAGCTTTTAATTCGCCGCAGTAAAAACTATAATTATACAAAAATTATACTAATAATGCTATTTTTACGCATTTTAGATGTGTTAACAAAAAAATGTTTGCAATTTAAACGAAAAATTCAAACGTTACAAACAGCAGTAAAAGGTTAAAAAAGTGGGGGGGGGCTATAGCCCCGGCTTCTAACCAAATAATATAGATACCAAAAATAGTGAAGGGGAATGGGTGGAAGCTACAATTTTAAACACGCGAACAAAGTCGCGGGCAATAGCTAGTTGATTAATAAAACAATTCAAATTTTTAGCTACATGAATGGTTTGTAGGGAATGCCACAATCAAGAGCAAAATGGAAATAGATCCAGCCACACAAAAGGATGCCGGCTTTTATCAATGTCAAGCCGATAATAGATATGCCATCGATTCCAGAGCCTTTAGGACTGACTATGCTTTGTTTAATAATTAATTTTTAATGTTTTCAATTGTATATCAAATGTTTATAATAATTATGAATACATTTCTGATTGCTATTGTATGTATGTCTATTAAGTCCTATCAATTGACAATAGAGAAGATTTTTGTAGGAAATAAGGCCAGTGATTGTTTCAATTCATTCGCTAAGTTTCGACAACAATTTTCGTCTTCCTCAGGCTAAAAGAATATTATACATCTAGATTCAAAACCATAAAATACAACAAATACTTATTATTGACAATATTCTGAGAGTAAACTGGAGTTTCGAACTTCCATTGTTTTTATTTTTACTTTTTCACAACATTTCGAATGCCTCACATGATGACGATTGCAGATACATAAGCACTCGAAACGTTGTAAATTTCAAAACTCCCTTTTACTCTCAAGTTCAACATTGT
This sequence comes from Oxystoma pomonae, assembly GCA_963921995.1. NCBI lineage: Eukaryota > Metazoa > Arthropoda > Insecta > Coleoptera > Brentidae > Oxystoma > Oxystoma pomonae. The sequence continues at coordinate 67,855,690 of OY998166.1, read as the reverse complement.
CTACCACCTTCTGGCCACCAATTTTGCAACTTAATGAAAAATATTATATATTTTTACCCTTATTTACAAAAAATTTAAGCCTAGAGGGGGATAATTTGCCCCTCAAATCCGCGCTTTTATTGCGCCCTGCATTTACTGGGCAGCCTCTTGTGTCCAAATTTGCATTACCGTGTGCTTTTTAGTGATGGAGGTAAGCAAAATAACAAAAGATCTTGGGTGGAAATAACGAAAATTCAAACTTGGTTGAGCATCCCACCAGGAAGACACAAAAAATCAAAGCGAAAAGAGAAATGAATAAACGATGTTTCGCCCTGGGTAACCAGCGTGGACTCATCAATGGTTTCACTGGTCACCCTCCACCATACATCATTAAACACCATCTTGATTTCCAACTTTGAATCACTCACAAATAGGCATCGTGCTGCACTGGTACTTATCCAAGTTACCTGATACGGATTTGTCCTGGCGTATTAATATTTCCAGTAGGATTATGCTCCTAAGACAATTAAAACAAAAAAGAAGTTAAAAAACCTCCAAATCAGTTACTTCAACCGAAAAGAAACTAAAAAACAAAAGATCAAAAGATCTTGGGTGGAAATAACGAAAATTCAAACTTGGTTGAGCATCCGACAAGGAACACACAAAGGACCAAAGCAAGTTGGAAATCAAAGTTTATGAGGGTGTTTAAGGATGTATGGTGGAGGGTGACCAGTGAAACCACTGATGAGCCCACGCTGATTACCTATTTCTGAATTCTCTTTTCGCTTGTTGTTGTTCGTGCGGAGGTCAAAACGATTATATCCGTCAATCAATTAAAATATCCCTGTATTAGCTTTATATTTTACCTGGAATATACTCTGTGATTACTTTTTACCAAAACTTTTTAGACGTAATATCTTTAGAACTAATGGATGAGATTTTGCTCTAGACAAGGTGTCCACATATAATCTATAGAAATGTACACAATAGAGAAATATTTTGCAGTTGCCTTCAATTGTATTCGTTAAGCGACTATAGGCTTGCGACTGCAAAATATTTCTCTATTCTATACTAAATCTTATTAAGAACTCGCAGTCATGTGTTTTTTTTTTATTTAGCACAGGGAGTTACTGTGAATAAAGCAAAACATTTCAATAAAACTCGCTTTATATTTGAGGAAGTTATGCCTTCAAAAGCATAGCCAAATTGATATTATGTCGCATAACATTCGCCATATTGATTTTTTTTTCAAATAAAATATACTCTCGGCACTCCAGCAATACCACTATTATAAAAATCGGTTGTACAAAAACATTACCCTCGTGCGGTGTAGGCAGTCACACACAACAACGTAAAGGATGTTTGAAAGTTTGAGACAATGATGAATTTGAAATTAACTCTGTGTTTCGGACTTCCATTGTCTATATTTTATTTATACACGACGTTTCGATCAGTACAATCTCTGATCGTCTTCCGGTGCAAACTACAACCTATTCCTAAGGCTACGTACTTATATACTATGGGAAATCACTCAACCGTGAAGTTTTAAGAAGTTGGCTCCGCCCAAGGAGGGGCTTCCAAATATTTGGAATTTCAACACTTGGCTTACTGAAAACACCCTGATTCTGCCCAATAAAGGCAGCTTCAAGGAATTTTCGTTTCTTCCAGTGTGACTCCCTGTGCAAAAACCTTTGCTTCTGTGCATTTCATTCGGTGTTGTTTTGACCATGCGTGTTCGGCGATTCCTGATTTCGTTGTTTCACCTCTTTGGGTATTCGTCTGATGTTCTTTAATCCTCACGGACAGTGGTCTTTTTGTTTCACCTATGTATGATTCACCACACTCACAAGGAACTTGGTAAATGCATTCCTTATTTTGTTTGTTCTCCGGTTTTGTTTTACTAAGAAGGCTTCGAATTGTATTATTAGATTTAAAAGCTGTTTTAATATTAAAGTTGTTCGCTACTCTTCGAATTTTCTCTGATACTCCTTTAATGTATGGAATTGTAAGGAATGCATTTGCCTGGTTTTGGTCTTGTAATATCTTTCTTGTTTGCTGAAATTTAGAAATAGTATCTGTTATAAGCTTAAGCCTGTAACCATTCTGCTGCAGATCCTTCTTAATGTTTCTTATTTCGATTTCCAAGTCATGAGAATTGTTACAAATTTGAATGGCTCTATTATACAAAGTTCTTATTATGCCTCGTCTGATATGATGGTTAATAAGAGTTAATATTTCCAATAGGTTTACGCTCCTAAGGCGATTAAAACAAGAAGGAAGTTAAAAAAACCTCCATATCAGTTACTTCAACCGAAAAGAAACTAAAAATCCTTTTGTTTTTTAGTTTCTTTTCGGTTGAAGTAACTAAAAAGCCTTTTGTTTTTAGGTTTCTTTTCGGTTGAAGTAACTGATATGAAGGTTTTTTTAACTAAAAAACAAAAAGGTTTTTTTAGTTTCTCTTCGGTTGAAGTAACTGATATGGAGGTTTTTTTAACTTCCTTTTTGTTTTAATCGCCTTAGGAGCGTAAACCTATTGGAAATATTAACTCTTATTTATTTTGAAATAGGTCGCACACTTTTATCACTAAAAGGCACACAGTAATACAGAAAGGACCGCACTAATTTTCATAGTGACCCATACACTCAACGATAGCATTTAAAAATAAATATATATTTATTTTTTGTTCGTAAATAAATTATTATAATTATCAATAGTTCGTACAAAGAATAGTACTGAAATATGCGATTTAGGCACGAAGTTATGTATTGCAGTTATCATAAAAGTGGGAAAAATTCAAGTTAAAAATTTACAGTCTCTTACAAATATGCAACGGGGGGGGGGGGGACATTAAAAATTTATTGATGCCTTAGTTTAATTTTTTTTTGTCCTGTTTCGAAACTACTGTGAATATACAAAATGGTATGGAACTGTCAGGTATTATGAAAAAAAGTATTGCGAAAGTAATGAGGTTCAAAATATACACGTATTCCGAAAGGTGGTTACCCCTCATTACAAGAGTTGTAACGCTCGCCTTGCGTAGAGAGCGCCTTATGCATTCTTTTGTTATAGGTTGCTGAAAAGGTGGTTACCCCTCATTACAAGTGATAATGAGGGGTAACCACCTTTGCAGCAACCTATAACAAAAGAATGCATAAGGCGCTCTCTACGCAAGGCGAGCGTTACAACTCTAAGGGGTCGTCGCTATAGATGTTTCCCCTTTCGCCATTCCGCACCTTAATAATATGTTACAAATGTAACCGCCCAAATCGATACCCTATTGTAAAAAAATAAACATTTGCAATGTTAAAAATGTAACAAAGAGAGACCATCAAGCTTAAACAAAATCAACTAATAAAAAATTGTTCCTGCACATTACTCAAAATTGTTGGGGGACCTAAATAGTATAATAAGAAGACCTTGATCTTGAAATAATCGATCCATTAAAATGCCTTAAAAGTTTCGCCAGAAAAGTTTCCTAAGCAAGTGATCCACGAATGAAATAAATGAGCATTATAAATTATTTGATTTAAACAATGAAAATCACCTTTGAGCACGTTTACTTTAATGCTACCCAATCAACAATATCACGATAATATCGCGGTGCTAAGGAAGAACAGCATATGTTACATTTTACGTATTTTCTTTTTTAATTAAATTACAAAAAACAAATAAAAAAGCGTACGTAACGGAATCCCATTTCAACCTAGATTTACAAAAAACCATTCAGGTTTTAATGCTAGAAAGGAAGGCGATTTCATTATTGGATAGCGATATCGTTAGCGAGGCAATACATCTCGTCAAAGAAACAAATGCGGTAATGGAGCATATTCAAATCAAATCGTTTATTAATAATTTAGATCATAATATGACATAGGACAAGTCAATTAATAATAACTAACAAAAAAAGAAGAAATGTTATATAAATTAACTAATAGTAATATAAAACTCAGTAAATTTAAGTAAAGGTACTTTCGCGATTAAAAGTACTATAAGATAAATTCACATATAGAGACAATACATAATTCCATAATCATAAAATACTTTTCTGAACTAATAGAAACGGTTTTTTATATAACATAAAATTTGATAAAATTAAGTATAGCTACTTTTGTGAGTAAGAAGACCATTACATAAACGGACAACCAGTGGTTACACATAAAATATTCTTCTGTACTATAGAAGCAGTTTTTTAACATAAGCTCCTTAAGTTTTTATTTAATTTTTACAGAATTAGGTTTATTTTTAAGAAAAGGCGGTAAGTGATTGAAAAACTTACAGCCAATATAACTTGGACTGTTTTGATACATAGTTGTTTTGTGTACTTTAAGCATAAAATCGCTGCCGTTTCTGGTCGGATAACTATTTTGAGTATGTATTGACTATGTATGCATTTGCAGATATACAGACTAGGCAAGACATAATTTTGTGTTCTTTAAAATAGGGTCTACAAGAATCTGTTTGTTTTAAGTCAAATATTAGACGGATAACTTTTTTCTGATTAATAAAAAAAACTCTGCCACCACTGGAAGCATTTCCCCAAATAATTATATAGCTAATATGAGAATGGACTAGAGCATAATATATATCGATTAGCTTTGTGACGTTTAAAACATATTTCAATTGTAAGATAGAATAATAATATAGAGATAACGACAATCCAATTGAAGCGTTATTCTTATTCTTCTAATCTTCTTTAAGCTGCCTTCGAATGATGGTTTATTAGCTAGTTTAATAGATCATAGCTTTTGGGAGCATTATTATTATTATATTTAATAAGTGCATAGGTATCTATTGATATTTACATAAAATTGTTTGTTATACGTATTTGTACGAAATAAAACTAGATAAATTCTAGACAAAAACCCTACAAGATGTGTTTGCATTTATGACACTTCCGTCCTCAATTTTAAAGTAAAATATAGTTGAAGAAAATTACAAAGAAAAATAATCCACGATTTACTACTTTCTTCGTACAGTGTATCAGTTGGATATAGTCTTCCTTTACTAAATATAATCTTAATTTTTTTGAAGGTGTAGGTTTATGGGTTGAGGGATTTTATTAATGAAACGTCCTTTTTTTGAAATGCCAAAGTTTTGCAAAATTTATTTGCTTCTTCAGGGCTATTCAAGACGGTCGTTCCATATGTCAATTCTATTGCCAAAAAACGTCATCGTATAGTAAAAAGGCAATATTTTCACACAAGTACAAATTTTGATTAAAACCCTTTAAAAAAGACGTAAACAAACACATTAAAATATTACTACTACGGAGAGTATTTCGGTCAAAATTTGAGAGTATAGTACCGAAATTGGCCTGTAATTTAACATGTTGTTTTTTGATCCACTTTTGTATATTGGTTTATTAATAGCTTTTCCAGTGCCATTGGAAAACAAACCTCGTTGAAGCATGTTAATTATTGGTAAAGCTACATGCTTACATTATATTTAAATATTTCGCTTTTAACACTGATTTCATTTGGAGAAAAGCTGTCCTGTCAATTTTTGCACTCTTGTTCAATTGGTTTGAGAATTGCCGTGGTTGTAACCAAGAATTCCCGCTTGTCTTTTATTAAATAATCCGGACGCTTCTTTTATGCATTTGTGTAAATTAAAATTGTCATATTTAGCATCTAGATCTTCTTTTGCTTGACATTGTTGTTATATCTATTTTGCTGACTTTATCTGGTTATTTACTTCTTTATTAATGGTACTTGGTTGTCACCAAGAATTCCCGCTTGTCTTTTATTAAATAATCCGGACACTTCTTTTATGCATTTGTGTAAATTAAAAGTGTCATGTAAAACATCTAGATCTTCTATTTCTTGACATTGTTGTTATATCTATTTTGCTGACTTTATCTGGTTATTTACTTCTTTATTAATGGTACTTGGTTGTCACCAAGAATTCCCGCTTGTCTTTTATTAAATAATCCGGACACTTCTTTTATGCATTTGTGTAAATTAAAAGTGTCATGTAAAACATCTAGATCTTCTATTTCTTGATATTGTTGTTATATCTATTTTGCTGACTTTATCTGGTTTTTTAGTTCTTTATTAATGCGTCTTTTATCCATTAAATTCAACATATCGTAGGGCTTACCTTTTTCTTCTTCGTTTACCCTTGCACAAAAGTGCTGTGATTTTGACACCTGTCCAGACCCTTTCTTTGTCTTGTTTGGTTGAGTTATTAATATATTTAGTTAGGTAGGTAGGTTTAGGTAGTTTTTTGATTAGTTCGATTCCAAGTTAAGTTGCTGCCATGGTATCTTGAAATTCATTAATCCTAAGACTTTGGAAAGAAATGGAGAAAACTGGATTTAAATAAAATAGTCGAAACAAAAGTAATATTCTATAATAATGCGTATGAAACAGCTAAAAATGATTTACACTGCTTAAAGCTAAGAGCTTCTAAATTAATATTATATGGTACAGCAATGGTAAATATTTTTTTTAATGAATTTTGGGAAAAATGTCAGTTACAGTGTTTTTGCTTGGGACAGCGGGCGCGGCATCCTTCAGGCATTATACAGGTAATTTTAAATTTGTTTTATTTGATACTATAAAGTGGAAACCTACAATTTCACAAACAAAGAAAAAACTTTAAAATCGTTTTTTTTTAAACTAGATTTTTGTAACCTACGGTTTTCTTTGTTAGCACGATATAATCAGCATATAAACATAACCATCACAACAATTGAGCCAAATTAAAGGATCAATTTGCAGATCAAAAAAGGGGGATGAGTTATCATGTCATAAATAGGACTACATATTTTTAACCAGTTTAAACTTTATCGTAACGGAAATATGAGGTTCGCGTTGTCATCGTTTGCCCTCATTTTAATAATCGGATTTTTGGGGGAAATCGAATGCCGAAGGGCGAGGGGAAGGAGCAGATCAAAGTCCAAGGTAAATTTTGAGTTTTTCTTTAAAAAGACTTCTATTTGCTTCAGTTGCATTTTCAAGAACCTAAACCTATACTAAAAAAAGGTTTAAATTTCCATTTCAACATGCTAGAGACCCAGTTAAAAATCCCAAGTATCACTTAAAATAAAAGAATACAAGACTACGTTCGAAAATGAGATATAAAATGTAATTTTACAATAAAGGCACATATACATTTCTAAACCCTTTACAAACAATCCAATATACATTTGAATAAAAAGCCTGCCTCGAAGTAAGTTATTTTAACCGCCTAATAAGAAAAACTTAAAACAATGAAAAGCTAATTAAATTTTGTCGATTTTGGGCATAAACAATTTTTTTTTGTGTTTGTTTAAACATTCTTATTTAAACTTTATACATAGTGAAATAATACCTAATATTTTACTAACCTCCAAAGGTATGTAGCAAGACCGGCTAAAAAAAACATTTTCTGACTCTAAACCATATAGTACTACTATCTTCAATTAAACCTCAAAAAAAGTATCAGGTATCAATAAATTGAGAAAAAAAAACTTAAAACTCTGTTGTGTCATACTTTTAAAATATATTTTTTATAATTTCAGCTCCAAATTGGATTACCTATTACAGGAAAATACAGAGATCCCGAATCTGACAAATATTACAACAATAACAATGTAAGTTAATACTGATTCAATACAAAATCAAATTAAACTTGTCCAAAAAAACTTCTTTTTAAAATTCTAAAAAGTATGAAAAAAAGACTTAATTTTAAGAAATCACTTTTTGGGTTTATTGAATGTAAAAATCAAGTACTTAAATTAGGAAATATCTAAAAATCAGGTACTAACAGGTATTTGTTTTTTTAATGATTTTTGCTAGGGTTTTTGTTAAGTTTTTTTAAAAGTAAATACAGATAAATAATCCAATTTACCTACATCTAACTTTCCAACCCATGTTGGATAATTGCCTTAATTTACTTGTTTTAATTTACAAATATGCCACTCACCTCCCTTTGTTCGAAATTACATATTATTTTGATTTTTAGGGTGCCAAAATCGTATTAGCATCACACTTTGATTATGAATACATCTTGGGACAAAAAATTGCGTTTTTGTGTGTGGCAAAGGGAAATCCGAGACCTCACGTAACTTGGTACAAAGATGGTAGCGAGATATTTACTCATCTCTATTTGCATGTTAGTAAAATTTGACTAATATCCCAAACATTGAATAAACTAAAGCGATTTACCTGATGTTTTTAGCAGCTCATTTTTATCAACGGTTTTCTGGAATAAAGGTCATACCATATCAAATCAACCAAAAAAATTAGCATTTTGCTCTTTACAAAGATGTACAAAACAAAGCAACGCCATTTTAAAGACTTTTCCAATGGCCTATCACATAACATACTTTTTATTATTTTTCTTAAATATATAATTGTGGTCAAAGTATTGTTTAATTACTCGCAAAATGTTGTTATGGACAAACGATGGGTTCAATGTCAAAAAAAAATATTAGAAATTTCATTACATAAAAATCACCTATACAATCACGCGGGTGATTGGAACTTTTTTCCATAATTATTAAGATAAAAAGTAAGTTTTGAACAACCTATTATGTCAAATTTGACGTTTTCTGAGAGGTCACGTGACTTCCGGTCGCTTCCGATTTCACCGTAAATAGCGCTTACTTTTGATTTTTAAATGAGACACCATGTATATTTTTACATTTTTTGATTCCTTAGGAAACTCTGCGTCCAAGGATACTACATTTGTCGATTTTTGACAACTTTGAAAAAAAAAATAAAAATTTTTAGATCTAGGAGTAATAAAAAGTTATTAATCACTAAAATCAATGTAGTAGTTTTTAATGACGATATACCGATTTTAACAAACAGTAATTTCACTATATTAAACAACTGCTCAAACAAACTTTGTTAGTTTAAAAATTAATGGGCTTACTGGATTCATTTTGAAATTAAAAATGGCGGATAAAATATAAGGTGTGTTGTAATAAAATTATAGCAATACTTAAATTAAAACGAGCAAAAAATTAACCTGCTATTGCTCTTAACTAACGAAAGTAGTTTTTTAGTTACACCAATTTTTACTAAGAGAAATATTAAATTTTGATGAAACCACCTGTGTTGGGTTGGTATCAGCAGATTTTGGAGAGAGTATTGGCATGTTTTCGGTCGCCATCTTACAATTTAACATTTCAAAGATGAAATCTTCTTTTTATTTAAACTCTCGTTTATATGATATTAGTCCATTTTTACCAACTATTATTTTTAAAAAACATATATTAGATGGATATGTGTCACGCAAATCTAATGAAAAAACTAAATCCAAATCTAATAAACCGATTTCAGTGATTAATAATATTATATGCTAAGAAAAATCAAGACTTTATACCAATAATTATTTTATTTCGTAATCTTTGCATGAGATAGCCTTTAAAACAATGAGCGGAAGGAGTAGTTAGCATTTTGCATTTTAAGATGGCGGTTAAGAAAATACATGCAAATAACAGTCCCATAGACGTAGTTTGTTTCACTAAAATCGGTGAACATCTTCAAAAATTATTAAAAAAAAATTTTTGTCAAGTATCATTTTACATGTTTCATATTTAATAATTTTTTTTCTTTGACGGTTCTGTTAAGTGTACATAAATATTTGCAGTTTTTTTGTTTTTATTAAACAAATTTGTCTCAAGCTTTTTAAAACGCTTATAAACTTTTAACTTTGCTAATATTAAGAATAAAATATCCACATTTATTTTTAATTTAACACATTGATAATTAAAGATTACTTACTTTTAATCCAATATAAAAACTCTACAGGGTGTTTCAAAATTCAGTATAAAGATTTTAATTAATTTAATTTTTTCTACAAATAAGTATCCGCAAACGTTCCGTTACCGATTTACGACCATGACCCCATATGAAAATGATGGATTTCACACGATTTGCATCCATAGAAAACATTAAATTTCACCCGTGTGCAGAAAGTTTTCCACACATGTGCTGCAAAGTACTTTTCCACACATGTGCGGAAAAGCAGTTTTATTTGATTTGTGTAAAATTAATGACCAATTCATCAGTGTTCGTAGGAAAAACAGTCTACACAACTCCATAGAAAGTTACTTTCTTACACTCGCGTGTTGTTTCACTCGGCTAGCGCCTCGTTCACAACATTTACGCTCGTGTGAAATTTGTCAATTTCTTCTTTTGTTATGTAATATACTATTTCACGTCTGCAATTCGGTAGGTAACTAAAGGGGGAAACCTATTATGGAACTTCAACGCTCTGTAGATCGGTAACAAAGCGTTTGCGTTTATAGAAAAAAAAAGTCTTATTTTGACCTTAAAATCTTAAAAACTGAAATTTGAAATACCCTGCATATCCAAAATAAATTCATCAAACTTATAGGTACTTTATATTTCAGATTCATGAGTGGCACATAAAAACAGACACAATTAAGAGCAAACTAGAAATCGATCCTGCCACTCAAATGGACGCCGGATTATATGAATGTACCGCGGATAACATGTATTCAATTGACAGAAGATCCTTCAAAACCGATTTCTCCATTGCGTTTGATTAGTTAATATGATTTAATTTTGCTGTGATAGATTCATAGGAATTATAGAGTTGTGATTAATGTAAGTAAAATATATTTATTAATGCTTCCTTTAGCTAAAATCGAACAAATTTTAACATGGCAAAGTTTTCTAATATGACCTGAAGTCTCTTACGTTATAAAGGTACCGAATTAATTGACTCTTTTTAGTAACTAATCACACAAACCGATGCGTGCCGTAGTTTCGAACAAAATTAATTTTAGAACTGAAATAAAGGCCGAATTAAATACATGCAAAGCAGATGGCATTTATTTTATTGACAGAGGATCGCCCGAAAATTGTTTTATTAGTTAATACGATTTAATTTTGCTGTGATATATCCTTAGGATTAGTAGTTTGTTAAAATAGGATGTAATGTAAGTTATTAAATTAAAACTGTTAAAGTTCATATTTATGTCGCCTTCCAAGTCCGTTTTTGTAAGTTAAACAAACAAACAAATTTTTTTGCGATAGATTTGTGTAAAGATTATTAGGACTGGTAGATTTTGTCTTACAAACTGATTTACAGTCACATTGCTGTCGGCCCAGTTTTCAAACAATACAAAAGTTTACTCTGGAACTGAAATTGAAGCAGAAGAATGGCGGAATTTCCTTGATATTTGTATAAATCCAAGATTTTAAAAATTAAAATGTCAGTTGACAAATATGAAAAAAATCCTCCATTTGTTATGCCAACGTATTTTTAATGTTATTAAAGTGTGACCTAAGACCCCATTTTAAATTTTCACAAAATGTTTCGACCATATAACTATAAGATAATATAACGGCCCTCCCCTTGCTTTTCCCGAGGAAAATGCGTACCGATAATGACTCTCCCAATCAAGTTGGCCTGGAAAAAACCCATAGACGAGGAGTGTAATGTGCAGGCGCGTCGATTGCGTCAGTAGTGAAAGCAAATGACAACCATTTGACAGTAAAAATGTAGGTTTATGTTTCATATTTTTGTTTACTTTTGGAAAATCTATTAAAAGAGTGGACACTACCGTAAAAAAAATTGAAAAAGTGTTGTCTAATGTTTTCTGTAATAATAACGCACGCAATCACAGAAAATACCGCGACAAAATTTTAAAACACAAGAACACCAGAATAACATAAACAAAATGGCAAAACCATACCTCGTCAAAAATGTAAACTTTTCTCAGGAAGTGGGTTCGGCACTTCGGGTCATGTCCTCGTGTAACGGGTTTACCTTGTGGATTGAAACCCTCGAGTAAGGTTAAACTTGCGGTTGGAGATGTTTTATCCATAATATAATAAATAAATTCAATTAAATTAAATAAAAGTTTTCGAAAAGATGATGTCGTTGTCACTATCACCAAATTAATACCTTGTGATTAAATTATCGTAAGGTCACTACGACACCAGGCATGGCTTTGTTAGTGCATGCGCAGTAGATTTTTGGTTTATAGCCTGGTGGCTCAAAGTTTCAAAGCCAACTGCGATTTTGAATTTTCTTCTTTGTTTTTCAAAGTTATTTTCGTTACACATTTTGCGGCACTTGGGCCGTTATAGTATCTCATAGTTATATGGTTTCGACCAAGGGGGTAACCACTAGTTCAAAAAAGTGACATTATTGCCAATGTTGTTGAATGGTCAGTGATTGCCGGAGATTGCCGAGGGATTTCCAAAGACTCCTGGGAGTCTCTTAGGATCTGCAAGCCAGGGTTTGGTGAGATTTAGGCAGTCGCAGGGACTGCAAGGGACTGCGAACGGGTAAGATTTGTGATTGCCAACAATGCACTCCCTCCAACTTTTTAACAGTCGCGTAATTCTGCGATATAAATCCAAAAAATTATTCAAAAATAAAAACGGTCCGGCTTTTACGTAACCACCCTATAATTTGATACTTTTTATAAGGGGAATTAAAAAAATGCGCTACTCAAAATTGTCAAGTTTTTTTCTTTAATTTAATAACCAGATTTACTTACGACAGTCAAATATTCAGTTTTTTCAATTTAATTTATTTCAAACATTATTTATACAGGTCATACATTATAAAAAAAGTAAATTTTAATGAATTTAAAATTTTAGAAAGTTGCTTGAAAATAATGTATCTTTTATTACATTTAGGAAATCAATTCCGAATATAGTCACTTTTTGAATTAAGTTCTTTCCTTTATAAATGGAATATGGGCTTTTCGTTATTATTATAGCTTAGTTATAGTTTTCCCAATGTATCTTCAATACTATTATTTAGAAGAAAAAAATCGTTTATTTTTTGCTTTTAAATTCTTTACATAGTAATAGTCCACTAAAATTAACGAAAAAACAGGCCTTATCTTGAACAAATTGCAACACGAGCGGTTTTAACGGTTTTTATTGTAAAAAACCTACTTTTTAACATATCTAAAATCGGACAAAATCGGACTTGCGGAACATCGTTTTTTTGGCGTTTTTTCAAGATGGCCGCCAAAAAATTCATAAAAACTTGCATTTATATATTAACATATATAAATCCATAACCATTTGGCCAATGGCACTTGTGGCACATGTTTTTGGACCAATTTTTACCGTTGATTCCAAATATTATATATTTTTTAGAAAAATACAGAACTATAGCCGTGAATCTTGTTTTCTCTCTACACTCTAAAAACAAGGCTCTTAAAACATGTAACAAATCATATGCTGTGTTTTGAAAAAGAGCAACACAATCTGTTTTAACGCTTTTTAACTTCAAAATATCTACTTTTTAACATATCCAAAAGCGGAAAAAATCGAACTTGCGGAGCATCGTTTTTTTGACGTTTTTTCTAGACGGCCGCCAAAAAATCGGACAAAATCGGAATTCCGGAACATCGTTTTTTAGCGTTTTTTTAAGATGGCTGCCAAAAAATTCATCAACACTTGCATTTATATATTAACATATAAACCTATAACCATTTGTGCAATGGCACTTGTGGCACATGTTTTTGGACCAATTTTTACCGCTGATTCCAAATATTTTATAACTTTTTAGAAAAAGACAGAACTATACCCGTGAATTTTGTTTTCTTTCTCTACTCTAAAAAAAAGGCTCCTAAAACACGTAATAAATCATATGGTATGTTTTGAAAAAGAGCAACACAATCTGTTTTAACGGGTTTTACCTTCAAAATATCTACTTTTTAACATATCCAAAAGCGGACAGAATCGAACTTGCGGAGCATCGTTTTTTTGACGTTTTTTCTAGACGGCCGCCAAAAAATTCAGAAAAACTTGCATTTATATATACCCATAACCATTGGACCAGTTGCACTTTTTACCGCTGATTCCAAATATTTTATTATTTTTTAGAAAAAGACAGAACTATAGCCGTGAATCTTGTTTTCCCTCTCTACCCTAAAAAAAGGCTCTTAAAACACGTAAAAAATCATATGCTGTGTTTTGAAAAAGAGCAAGACGATCTGTTTTAAAGGTTTTTAACTTTAAAATATCTACTTTTTAATATATCCAAAAGCGGGCAAAATCGGATTTGCAGAACATCGTTTTTTGACGTTTTTTCAAGATGCAGAAAAACTTGCATTTATATATTAACATATAAACACATAACCACTTTTTTGAAATAGGTATTAGTTGCGTTTTTGGACTAATTTTTACAGCTGATGTCGAATATTTTATAATTTTTTAGAAAAAAAAAAACAGAACTATAGCCCTGAACTATTCTATAAAAAAAAAGGTTCCCAAACACATAACACATATATTATTATGCACACATCAGGTTTTTGGTAAAAATAACTTTTAACTGATCTTGAAACTCATAAAAAAGGTTGCTCTCACTCTTATATTGGAATTGGACACACTTCATAAAAAACATATTTTATGAAAAAAATTGCCTCCTAGTCCTGTTATCCTCCCACTTTTGGTAGATAGGTATACCTACATATATAGGTAGGTAGGTACTACTCAATTATTGTTTAGTAAAGTAAGTTATAGGAAATTTGCGTTAATTTCCTAAAACTAAACTGGTGTCACATATTATGGAATGAATATACCTACCCACTACCTACTTATTAAACTTTCACTATGGAATAGAGGGCCAGTGTCGCACCCAGGTATTGACTTCAGGGGGGGTTTAACTGTAACGGGCTATGACACTAAACAAACGCAAAACGAAATCAACATAAAGGAGATAACTGTCATCTTTAAGAAATTTAGACGAACTAACACGTAATTTCCTTTATTTTTCGTTTCAAGAAATCAAAATCTGTAATCTGGCCTTCTATCGATCCCAAATAACACACATTATTAGTATTAAATGAATATCATTCCAAAGTGTACCACCAAGCGTGTATAATTTTATGGTAATGTTCAGAAAGAGACATCATGGGTAAACTACTCTTTTAAAATCAACGTTATTTTGATCCTGAAAGTTTTTCTCATGAACATGTGCCACATCCCCCTATAGATTATCTGCGAATTTTTGGCTCGATAGAAAAAGAAACCGTGGTAACACCTATTTTTTTTTACGCAAATTTCATGTAGGGTAAAAAAGTAGATACCTATTTATCTATGTATCATTTGTCTGCAAAGGATATAAAGAAAAAACACAATTAACCATTTTATTTGTTTTTTTTTTTTTAGAAAAAACTACTATTTTTGAAATGAGCAATAAAATTTAGCCCAAAAACATGTGCCGCGACCCCCAACCCTAAATAAGCTGCAATGTGTGTAGTTTTTCCTATGTGATAGAGAGAAAAAGCATTATTAATTAACCGTACCTTTTTTTGATTTTTTTTTTCAGGTTCAAGATCAGCATTGAAATTAAATCCAAAAACATGTGCTACATCTCTCGCTTTATGCTTGCCATGTTCATAATATATTGCTTCATGATAGAGAGAGAAAGCGTGACTAGCCAGCTTATTTCTATCTTATTCCAATTTTTTTTTCAGATTCAAAACCAGCAACACGTCTTAGTTAATGAAGATGTTTTTTTTTTGTGATTTTTTTGGCCTCGATTTTGAAAAACATTCTAAAATGACAATGTTCCGCATGTTCGATTTTGGGTACTTTAAAAACTAGGAAAATCTAAGCTGAATAACGTTAAAACCGCTGGTGTTGCAGTTTGTTCAAGGTAAAACGCTAATTTCAGTGGACTATAACTGAATATTAATAAGTCTAGAATAATATTAATAATTTGGGTGCCAAGTACATAAACATTCCCTAACTAATGGTTTTATTAAATCTAGGAATAAATAGTTTATGTTTTGTGTTTTTGACAAATTTATTTCATTTTAATTTTTTTTAAATTTTATGTTTTTTAGCTTTCAGTTGGATGTTCTCTATATTTACATCATTTCATCTTAAAAACGATTTTTTTAATTTTTATATCCTATACATTTTCTTTGTAAATGCCAGCCCAAATTATATTCCCATAGCTTAAAACTAGTGATGGAACGGACTCACACTGGGCCGAACTACCGGACCCCGAATGTCCGGCCAAGCTATTAGACCGGACCCCAGATGTCTGGGCAGACTTTTTAGTTAAATTATTTCCCTATTATTTAAACTACTTAACTTTTAAAACCATATATTGTAAAATATTGTTTAAAAAAATAATACCTCAGAAATCTATTTAGTTTAAATAAAAGTATTTTTTTTCATTAAAAACAATCCGGCCGAAATTGATTAAAAATCCGGCCAAACCGGACGTGCCAGATTCGGTACGTCAACCGGACGTCAGTTCCATCCCTACTTAAAACTAATAAGAAAATAAAAGGTTCGTTCCAAGGTTTTTGATACTAAATTTTTAATAAAGAAAAAAATTACCTAAAGTGAATTATGTGTATAATATATTAATTTAGGTTTTCAACAAATATTATATTACCTGACACATTTTTTGGGTTTTGGCAGTTTATATGGTATTTTATAGGGTTAAATAAATTTATAATTATTTCGTAACGTAAAGTTCATGTATTGAGTTTTTTGTTGAATTTATAAACATACTATTTTGTATACAGGGTGTTTCAAATTCGATGCTCACCATGGGGATCTCCTAAACAGTAGGAGATACGAAAAGGTTTAAATTAGGGCAAAGTTGCGCCATTTGATGCTTTGCTCAAAACTAAAAAAAAAGTTTACAAATTCCGGATAGCTCCGGAGATAGGCGGAAAAAACCGAAATCTTCATTTTTAGTTTTTATTTTTCTGCACCCTTATTCTTAAAGCTGTCAGAAAATGCTTAAAACTTACTACAGGCACTTTTTGCAGATTGTTTATGAAAGTAGTGGTGCGCCCACTAAATACTAATTTTTGTTGTTTTTTTAGTAATATTTAATATTTAGTTGTTTCCAATCCACTGTGTTATTTTGAATCCATCGCTTTTTTCATTTTATTATCTTTTCGCTCTCCTTATAGACCAGCCGCCTTCTGTAATTTGAGTGATAATTACTCTTTTGCAATAAAGATTGTTTTTAAACATATTTTGCTGTTTAAATGGCGATTTTTGGTATCATTAAACAAGACAACAAAAAACTAAATTTAAAACCCTCATTTGCGTTGTGTAGTCGGGTAATTTGTTTTAAATTAAAGCATTTTTTTATTTAGAGGCCTTTTTATTTTTGATTTTAACATAACATAACATGACATAACGTCATCGCAATACCGAATTTAATGCTGTTAGACATTTCAAGCTGGTGGTGTGTTTGAGTAAACACTAATAAAAAGTTAAAGTTTGAGATATAGGAAAAAATGCATGTATGCTTTTTTTTAAAAACAAGAGTACATCGGTCAAAAACAGCTTTAACGCTCTCAGCGTATAACAGACCTCAGCTAACGCCTCAGACTGTTATTTACACACTGCGGGAGTTAAAGTTTACTTTTTGACCTAGGTACCTAAATGACTATTAAGATCCACAAGTTAATATCTATCTAGTTTATGAAAAAACTTTCCAACAAATTCAAATATATAAAGGGCATCTGCTAGGTTATACGACTTGACTTACCTCTTTTTTCCATGCACAATATCCATATAATCAATGGACCTTGCGTAGAAACCGTCCTTAGTCAATGAGCCCCAAAAGTTACTCCAAGCTTTTCCCGGTCGCGCCATCAAAGGTGCAACTACTGGTCTATTCTGTTCAATGAGCAGCCTTAATGTAGACGGATTGTCCATGTGGGCGATTGAGTCCACTGCAAAGTAGTAGTCGCATTTTTTCAAAAGGCACTGGTCCCTAGATAGTTAAATATAATTTAGGTTCAATCACCACAAAAACTACCAAAAAACGTTTAAAATTGACTTAGTAGACCGAAGGCCAGCGTAGGGGATAACTCCCCGCGCTGTGGGAGTTTCCGACACTTATATATTTTTTGTTGCTATTGGTATCTAGTTTCAGGTTTTACTGGTTTACTACTCGTCGATTACAGTGTCGGGAGGGGGGGCTCCTCAGACAAACGTGGTCAAATAAGAAAAGTCACAAACTTATAGAAGAATTCCGCACATTTTGGATTGGCTATAACTTTTGATTTGATTATTCGATTTTGAAATACATTGACTTTTTGGAAAGATAAAACGTGAGAGTTTTTCGATTCGGATAAAAATTGAAAACTTATAAAAAATTCAAGATGGCGGACAGTTTTAAAAAATGTGTAATTTTCACCCCCCTTGAAAAAAATTTATGTGCGACACTGAACACACTCTGAAGCTCACTTCGAACACTCATTGTTTCTATGTATATTGAAGTATCATTTAATTAAATCAGTTGTGAAATAAAAAAGTTATAACTTTTTTGACCATGTGTGTTTTGGCTTCGCATTGAAAAAAATCACAAAATTACATACATTTTCCATTTGCTATATTTTTTCACCTAATTATTTAATTAAGAAAACACATCTAAACACACATTACTTTTTTATTTATCATCCGATTTAATTGGGTGATACCTCGATATACGAAGAAAAAATGGAGATTTGGAAATACTAATTTATATTTTGTCAAGTGTCTTACTTTAAAAAAAAAAATAAGGCGTGTAAAACCTAACTCTTTTTAAAACTATCCGCCACCCTGAATTTTTTTTTAATGTCAATTTTTGAACAAACGGACGTAACTGTCATGTTTTGTCTCCTTAAACAATTTTTTTTTTAAATTAAGTAATAAGGCCAAAAGTTATAGCAAATTGAAAAAATAAATAATTTTGTGATTTTTTCCAATGTTAAGCCCAAACACTCATAATCTAAAAGCTTATAACTTTTTCATTTCTCAACCGATTTGATTAAATGATACGTCAATATACACATAAACAATGAGCGTTTGTAGCGAAAGCTTTAGAGTTAGTTTATTGTCTGTCCGCCATCTTGGATTTTTGAGAAATTTTCAACTGAATCGAAAAAGTATCACGTTTTATCTTTCTAAAAAAACAATATCTTTAAAAATCGAGGACTTATGTCAAAAGTTATAGTCAATCCAAAAAGTGCGGAATTTTGTGGCCCACCCTATATTTACCAAAATGGTTAATGTGTGTCCCATTTTCGATGAGATTCACTGGGAAACTCCGTTGTTATTGGAGATAGGGACATGAGGTTTTTGCATTACTGTCTTACTTTTTTGAGCTTTTTAATTCTGTCCCTTGTAGTTTTTGAGCTACAGGGGAAAGTTGAAAAATGGTCGGAATTTGATGATTGAATTGATGATATCTCACTTTAATCTGTCGTTTTGTTTCGTAGGTACCATCATTAGCATCAAAAAGTTAAATACGGACCAAAATGTTTTACTTGATATTTTAGTTTATTTTTAAATTTGTTTGATAATAAAATATCATTTTCTTTATTTTGAAGGTTCAATCCCGAAGAAAATCATTTTCAGTGCATTTATTTTCTGGTACGGACCTGTCCCATTTTAACTTATTTTTTTTAGACCATTTATATTTAACTACTATATACTAGACATGGACAACCAAGATATATTACATGAACATACCGGGTGAACCGAGAAAAACCAGACAAATTATTTTTTGCTATCACTTTACCAATTTCATAAAAAAAGCTATTGATAAGACAAATAAGCCTTTTGAAAAAAAAACATTCGCTTTGCCGCCACATTTATCTATCATTATTCTTATATCTTGGTTATCCAGGTCTATTATATATAAATGGTTTAAAAAAAAAAAGTTAAAATGAGTCATGGCCGTACCAGAAAAAAAATGCACTGAAGATGATTTTTTTCGGGATCGAAACTTCAAAATAAAAAAAATTCAATTTAATTATAAAACAAACTTAAAAAGAAACTAAAATATGAAGTAAAACATTTTGGTCCGTATTTAACTTTTCATCCTGATGATGGTATCTACGAAACGAAACATCGGATTAAAATTTCGAAAAGGCCATTATGTTTTTCTAAAACGGTTGCCAAAGACATGTTTTTACAAAACTCAATTAATTAAGGGAGATATCATCAATTGGTAATTCCGACCATTTTTCAACTTTCCCTGTAGCTCAAAAACAAGGGTCAGAATAAATCTAAAAAAAAGAATAAAGCTTAAAAAAGTAAGACAGTAATGCGAAAACCGCATGTCTCTATCTTCAATAACGACGGAGTTTCCTATTGAATCCCATCGAAAATGGGACACCCTGTACACCCTCTGTTCTGCTTCCTTCTCGTTAAATATGTTTTTGTTGGTGTTGCCGTCTGATTTAAGGGTTATTATATTGTTATAAAATTATTATAAAATGACCTCCATTTTCGCCACGTTCGATTTTTTTGAAAAACAAACCAAATCACTCTTTGATAGGTACCTAATATATTTTTGCCTCAACATCGGACGATTAGTTTAAATACCGTACGTAGACGACAAATGGAAACCAACTTCAGTTAGATATTCCCACAGAGAGGTGATGGAACAGACAGCGTCCGGACGGGGTCACAACTAAAATATTATGAATTTTATAAACTTTTTTTTCACAAAAATTAACTTTTTCTAAACTAAATATGAACGCTTAATATCTATTATTTCACAAAACTATTTATTAAAGAAAACTTTTATAACATTAGATACCCTTAAAACCTTTGCACTTAAATAAATAACAAACACTAATTAATACCATTTCTTCTAAGTATAATCAGAAAACTGGTAAGAATTACAAACAGCACACCTGTCGTATTCTGGTCAAAATTTAATCTATGTGCGCACAGAACCCTGATACCGATACGATCGAACTCATTTCTTGCCTTTATCTTCCAGTTTGTCGACTAGTTGCTACCTTGTTGTGTCTTCTAAGGACACGCAGGTTTCCAGAAGGCTTGCTGAAGAAGTTGGAGATTGCTGGAAACCCACGTTGTTCTGAGATGTCCCAACAAGGTAAAATAAAAAGTAGTCCACAAAAAAGAAAGAAAAAGACAGAAAGAAGGAAAAGAACATTATTTGGATTTGTTTCAAAGTTAGGTATCAGGGTTCTCTGCAAACCGAGATTAAATTGTGACCAGAACGCGACAGATGTGCTGTTGGTAATTCAATACCGTTGAGATTAGCAAGAAGAGTAATTGATTTGCAGTCGTCTGATTCTTCTACTGAAGGCTAATTTGCTTAATTTGTATTTATTAAAACTCAACCGTCCTGAATCTATTATGTTTAAAAAAATTAAGTCTAACTTTTTTTTAAAGTAATCCAACGGGTCAGATTTTTTCTTATTGACCTTTTTTCAACATTTTTTGTTT
This sequence comes from Oxystoma pomonae, assembly GCA_963921995.1. NCBI lineage: Eukaryota > Metazoa > Arthropoda > Insecta > Coleoptera > Brentidae > Oxystoma > Oxystoma pomonae. Next base: position 67,834,543 of record OY998166.1, on the reverse strand, counting down.
CTTTTTCTAAAAATTTTTTTTCTTTTATCAGATCTTTTGGATGCCTTAATCATAGTTGGTGCAGCAGTCGCTTTCAACAAGTCTTTGTTTTTAAGGGCCTGTTCAACATTTCAATAGCACCCATTTCTTTTTCTTTCTTTCGGTAAAACTCTTTTTCAACCAGTTCTTGATGTTTTCTCTTTTCCTCTTTAATCGTTTTTTGCTCAGTTTTCAATTCTTCCTCATAGTGATCTCTTGCCCTGTTCACTGTATTCAGAGATTTTTCAAAATCAGTTCTTCGCTCAGGTCTATTATCGAAAAAAAATACTAGTTCAGATGCAATATTTTCAAACTCCTCAAGACCTTTAAGGAATGAATGGTTTACAGTATGTAGATTGCATGTCACAATGTCTATAAGTGAAGCATTTATTTTTGATCTTAGGTATGTATTCATTTCTTTAATTACTTAGAATATCCAGCAGAGCCTTTACAATATTTTCTGCAGTGCCATATTCTAAGTATACATTTGAAATGCCCGTAAATTACTCTATTGCACTTTTTAGACCAATAGCAAACTTTTGCTTGAAATTATTTCTTAGAAGATTGGTAGACTCATCAAATTTATTGATTTTGATATTAGTCTCATGAAAACATTATTTTGTGTTTGTCAAAAGATCCCAAATCAGTGCATGGTATTTAAGTTTTTACAGTAGGGCATGTTAAAAAAGTCATCCGTGGGAAGTTTGAAAAAATGAACTTTTTATGAACTTTTGCGCTTTTTGAAAAAAATTATGGACTTTTTATGAACCTGGATGAAATTATGAACTTTTAAAAACTTTATGAACCTAGTCCGGACGCTGAACAGAGAATTTGTCTGTTACAATAGGATTATTAGTTTTCGAGTTATAAAACTTCAAAATTGACAATTTAAAATATCTCGGGAACTAATTAACCAATATTAAATTAACTTGATTTTATTTGAAAATTGTTGCAACTTTAAACTATCATCAACAAACTAATATTTTTAGATAGGATTATGCTAATATTTATGCTCGTATCCACCAGCGCAAAAATTCCCCGATTAGGCTTTAATCATGATTAGATACTAATCGGTGTTTAGAATGTAGTGTTTTTTATTGAAACTTTTTTTGCCAAAACTCATTTCAAACTCTGATTAGTATTTAATCATGATTAAATCGTAATCGGAGAATTTTCACGTTGCTGGATATAGGCATTAACTTTCTTTAACGAAGAAAATGCCTTCTATTTATTTTCTCCTCAAATTGAACAAGTTGCCAAGTTGGAAATAGGGACTAAAGTGCTAATTTTAATCTTGCGGCGAAAGGTTTGTACAATTCGCTAAGGGATTAAAAGAAGAACTTTAGGAAGATTGTTGTTAAAATCACGTTATTTTTACGCCAAATGGTTCGTCTACTACAAGAAAGGGTACTATGAATGAAATATTGTTCAATGCTGTTTGGCTTGACTTGCGATAAATTTAATTATAATTTTCCAGGGATTAATTTTTTTTAAATCCTCGAGGGATTAAATTTACTTTCCCTAGGGTAATCCCTTGGGGATTATCTTTTTTTTAATCCATTAGGGATTAAAAGTGCCACTTTAGTCCCTAAAGAGGGATTAAAAGTAAAAGTAGGTAAAAATTTACAGAAAGATTACAAAAAATAGCAGCGCGCGCGAAAATTTTAGAACAAGTGATGTGTACTTTTCGAAGTTTATATGAATATTCGGAGATTTTTTGAAGGATTCAACGCAAAAGGAACCTCACCTCTCGCCCCGTATGTTGTATGCACGCCTGTTTTTAGAAAATATTAGCTGGTATTTATTATGTCAAAACAAAAAATACTTACAAAGATAAATCTCTGGCTGCCCATTCTGGAGAACCATCCTCTGGAGTTATCTCTTTTAGAGATAAATATTCTGAACCATACTTTTCGGTAAAGTTTTTCACGTGTCCTGTATGATATTTCATCTAGAAAGCAAAATTTTCATTAAATATATTTATTTAAAGAATTCTTTTTAGTCTCAAGTTACTATTCCCCATACCTATTGAAAATCTTATAAAATTATATTTTTAAAATTCTTAGGTTAAAGAGTTCTTCTTTCTTTAAATAATTTTATATATACAATTAAAAATGAAAGGTGTTTAAATAGTTATTCGCGTTTGAATTCATGTCATATTATTTTTGCTTAAACTAGTAATGTAATTAATGACTATAAAATAACTCGACTATCAAAATTATATTTAATTACCAATTAAAGGGCTTCTATATGTAAAATATTTGTTCTGCTGTGATATTATTGTGCTAAGAACGAAATTAAAATGTGCAAAAAAATTCAAGATTCACTAACGAAAAATTACTTCTAAATTAACATTATTACATTATTATTCATTAGCACGGTAGTATACTGCAGACAAATTATGTGTCTAAACTTTAACGTACGACGAAGCCTTTAAAGATGACCTACCGCATTATGAATAAATAAATGAATTTTGTTCCTGGGATACTCCAAGTTATGAACTTTCTGTAAAAATGCATCGAGGAAAGGTGTGTTATATTCAATGAATATCCCCAAAAAGACGACTGGCCAGCTTTCTTCGCTCCTAAAAAATTCAAAATTATATTAGTTTTTCATTCCTAGAAAACAAAAATAATGACATATTTTCAGTTTTTTTAATCTGAACATTATAACACAGGATGTACAGAGTGTCCCAAATTGGGAACTTTTGGGGGGTTTAAGTTACTTCCAGGAGAGAGAAAGAAACTGACCCAAACTTGCGAGACTTAATTTTTACGAGAAGTTTTAATAGTGAAGGGGCATGTGTAAGATCGTGTGATTTTGAATGAAGGAGTTTGTGACTATGTGGGATTGATAGCTCTTTAGTCACACAATCGAGTACTTTTAAACGACCTTGAAAATAGCAAAAAAAAAGATTTTTTGCCATTTTCTTCAACAGTCCAATTTCAACTCTACCTTAAACTATCGGGCATGTGTGCCAAATTCGGAGTTTGATGCAGTTTGAAGCTTCATGACCTTGAAAAATACCCCAGTAAAATTAACATATTGCATGAATAACATACTAAAGGGAGCTATTCATCAACTAATTTGGTAAGAAAGATAAGAAGGTCAAGACCAAATAATATTGCTAAAAAAATTTGGTTCAGCTATGACGCGTTTCAATATGGCGGCTGATATATCAAAATGGCGACCTATAACCACCATTTTATTTTATCCAATTTCGTAAAAAAGCAAAAACGACAAGGTGGCCATTAATTCTTGTTGACTTATCGCCACTTACTATGAAAAAAAGTTTAGTTGATGCATGACCTTGATTGATCTTGAAAATAACATGTACAAGTGAAAAACCAGATTTTTGTGATGTTTTTTCAATTTGCCACTACGCAAAAACTTTAAGTGCCGGAGATGAAATTAACATCTTAGTTATAAATAAACACTTCATTTTAAACCTCCCTATTTTGATGGCCACCTTGTCATTTTTGCTTTGTTACGAAATTGGATAAAATCATCATCATCATAGGCAATCACTCGATACCGAGTATGATTTTCCTCTATTCTGTATCGTCGCTATCTGTTGTGCGTTTTTTGATGGCTATGTAAGCCAATTCTCGAGACGCACACCCTTCCACAGTCCTGGCACACCCAGTCTCCAGCAGCAGCCGGGTGTAGTTGGTTCTTCCATTTTGTCGCTCCTTTCTACGTTCTCTCCTTTCCGTCTCTAGTCTACGTCGTTGCTCTTTAAAAGTTTGTGCTCCCTCATGGACTGTTCGGTGCCATGAAGTCCTATCGTTTGCCGTGGTCTCGAAGTTGTTTAGATCGATGTGACCCTTCATCATATTGCCTTTGAGAACGTCCTTGTACCTTTTTTGTTGACCTCCTTGATTTCTCTTTCCCTCCTTCAGTTGTCCATAAAATATCTGCTTTGGGAGACGTGTTTCGGGCATGCGGATAATGTGACCAGTCGAACGAAGCTGGTGCTTGAAGATAAGGGCTTCTAGTTGTTCTGGCTTCTTCTAAAACACTTATGTTTGTTCGTCGGTCTTGCCATTTGATTCTCAGTATTCGTCTTAAACAACTTTGGTGATATTTTTCTAGTCGTTTGATATGCCTTCTGTAGGTGGTCCACGTTTCGCATCCGTATGTTAGAGTTGGTATTATAACTGTGTTGTAGACACGAAGCTTGGTCTCCGCATTGATGTCGTGACGGTTGAAGACTCTCTCCGAAAGCCGTCCGAACGCTGCGCTAGCACATTTTAGGCGATGCTGTGTTTCTGCGTCAATAGTTGCATTTGATGATAGGTGGCTCCCAAGGTATGGGTAATGTTTCACGTTCTGCAGAGCTTGGGGATTCGTACCTGGTTCTGGTTGGTGAAGAATTTGCGTTTTGGCAAGATTGACCTCCAGGCCAATGCTTTTGTAGGCTTGGTTAAATGCGTTGATTACCAGCTGTAGACCTTCCTCTGTATCGGCCATTACGACGTTGTCATCGGCGTATTGCAGATTACCGAGGTTGTCGAGACCTTAGTTTTAAGTAAGCCACCGTCGAATCTATGTAGAATTTCCACTCCCGGCGGTAGATGTTCCTCAACAAGGTGAAGCATGGCACCTAAAAATATAGAGAATAGGGTCGGCGCAATAACACACCCTTGTTTAACGCCTGTCGTAATCTGGAATGACTCTCCTGGTCCATCGTTGCTTAGGACTGTTGCATTCATATTGTCGTGTAGTAGTCTAATAATTTGAATATATTTTTGAGGGCATCCAGCTTTTGCCAGTATTTTCCAAAGAGCTTCTCTGTTGACCGAGTCAAATGCTTTCACTAGGTCTATGAAGGCCATGAAGAGAGGGCGATTTTGTTTTCTAAATTTCTCTTGCATTTGTCTGGCACTGAAGATCATGTCAGCTGTGCCTCGATTGGGCCTAAATCCACACTGTGTCTCTGGCAGATTTTGTTCAGCAATCGGAATTTATCGGTTTGATAGTATCCGTGCAAGTATCTTTCCAGCAACAGAAAGCAGAGATATACCTCTGTAGTTTCCACATTGGGCCTTATCGCCTTTTTTGAAAATGGTAACTATAGAGGCGTCTCTGAGTTCGGAAGGAATGGTCTCAGGCGTCCATATTTTACTTATTAGAATATGCATTTGGGAATTAAGTGCGGGACCCCCTTGTTTGTAGACTTCAGCAGCGATACCATCTGTCCCTGCTGACTTATTATTCTTTACCTGTGTGATTGCCTTTTCCACCTCCTCTAATCACGGAATCTCACTTAGGTGTTGTTGTAGTTTTCTCCGGAATTTTGTCGAAGATGTCATTATCGACCTGAGACTCTCTGTTGAGTAGTTCTTGGAAGTGTTCTTTCCATCGTGAATTGATAGAGGATCTGTCTTTAAGCAGCCTTGTTCCATCTTTGAATCGTAGGATTGATACCTTGTGTAGTGGGACCATATATCATCTTAGTAGCTTGAAAGAAGGCTCTGGTGTTGGACTCAGCTAGATGTTGCATTTCATGTGATTTTGTTGTCCACCATTGGTTTTTTAATCTACGTATTTGTCTTTGTACTTTTGCTTTGGCTTCTTGATATTGCCTTTTCTTTTCGTTACAGTTAGGGTGGCTTTTCCAAGCATTATGGGCTTTTCCCTTCCTCTCAATAAGGTCTTGAATTTGTTTGTCGTGCTCATCAAACCAGTCTTGATGTTTTCTTTGTGTGTAGCCGACCGTTTCTTCGGAGGCAGATGTTATTGCTGTCTTCAACATTCTCCAGTGATCGTAAATATTCTCCGGGTATTCTAAAGTACCCAACTTTTGATTCAGAGAAACTTGGAATTGAAATTGCTTTTTTTGACGGGTACTTCTTGGTGGAATGTGCAGTCGTCTGCACTCGTTATTGCTCTTGTAATATTTACGTCTTTTTGATCTCTGGAACGTACAATAATGTAATCAATCAGATGCCAGTGTTTTGACCTCGGATGTTGCCAGGAGGTCTTGAATTTGTCTTTTTGTCGGAAAATTGTATTTGAGATTATGAGGTGATATTCCGAACAAAACGTTAATAGGCGCAGTCCGTTTGAGTTCATGTTTCCAACACCTTCCTTGCCAATGACGCCTTTCCATAGGTTTGAATTCATACCAACTCGAGCGTTGAAATCACCTAGGATGATAAGTTTATCAGATTTAGGTACAGATGTTACGGCTTCAATAAGTTGACAATAAAATTCATCTTTTTGGTTTTCATCAGCTGCAAGAGTTGGAGCGTAGGCGCTGATTATAGTAGCGTGTTGGGGGTTGCTAAGGTTTAGGCACAATGTCATCAATCTTTCGCTTATTCCGGATGGAAATTCGGTTAGGTGGTCCACAATCTCATTTTTTATACCCAAACCCACTCCGTGAATACGTGGTTCATCTTCTTCTTTTCCTTTTCGGAAAAATTTGTAGCCTCCTCCGTGTTCTTTAAGTTGGCCTTCGCCTGCTCTTCTAGTTTCACTGAGAGCAGCGATATCGATGTTATATTTCCTTAGTTCACGTGCCACTATTGCCGTTCTTCTTTGTGGTCTTGTGGTTGTGTCTGTATCCATAAGTGTACGGACATTCCATGTGGCAAAGTTCATTGGCTTGTACCCTCTGGATGCGGTTGTCCAGTCGGGCAGTTGTTGAATGGCTATGTTTAGGGCACCTTTTATAGCCCCTTCCCTTTCAGGGTGAGCAGAGTGGGTCCTAAATAGGGCTGCTCAATCACGGATGCAGCACACGAGTTGCTGTACAGCCAATCCTTGAGCAAAACGGCGATCACGCTTCCGCCGCTTTCGTGCCGGTTTGTCACTAAGAGCTTCCAGACTACACTGTCCTGCTCCCGTCGCAACCTGCCGATCGCCGAAAGACTTTAGTGTGCTTGGACTTCATGGTCTTATGTGTCCTAGAAAGTATAGGATCTCAGAGTAGAGAATGCCTGTGCGAGACTTTTATTAACGTGGACATGCTGATGCATAGTCAGCAAGCCCACGGTCCCTAATAACGAGTGACGACCCAATGGCGTAAGGAATACGACGATTGGGTCCCTCGAGATTAGGCCATCTGATTGCATGATTGAGCACTAGACTCGAATCGTGGGCGGGGGGTCGCTACATCCCACCGCCTACAGGCTACAGGCAGTATGGTTCGCCCAACTTCCCATAGCGGACAAATTCATGCCACAGTGGCCTGATCTGTCCGGCCTGACATAAGGAAATAAAATGTGGTTATAGATCGCCATTTTGATATATCAGCCGCCATATTGAAACGCGTTATAGCTGAACCAAATTTTTTTAACAGTATTGTTGTACTTTCCCTTCTTTTCTGTCTTACCAAATTTGGTCCTCTTCGCTTTAATAATTGATGAATAGCGCCCTTGAATATGTTATTTTTGCAATTTTTTAATTTTGCTGGGGTATTTTTCAAGGTCATGAAGCTTCAACTGCATCAAACTCTAAGGATTCAATTTAGCATACAAGCCTAATAGTTCGAGGCACATTTAAAGTTGGTCTGACAAAACCTCGAATTATTAAAAAATTTTGAAGTCGTATGACCTTTAAAGTGAATTTTTTGGAATCCCCATCCTCGAATTATATCGAATCGAGTATAATGATGCCCCGGTTGCGAAAATTGTATCTTTTATGATTTTTGGCCGCCATCTTGAAAGATGACGTCATATCAAGTTCTTCTACACGAATGCGAACAAAACACCTGGTAACACTTGATTGTGTGACTAAAGAGCTATCAATTCCACATAGTCACAATAGATTAGGGATAGAAATTATCGACATATGCCCCTACACTATAACGTGAAAAACGCATTTTTATATGTCAAGCCATTTTCGGGCTACAGGGGCTTTTTATTAAGTCTGTATTTCGGAATGGGATATATAACTTTTTTATTTGTCAGAATTTCTCTTTGCTGTGTTTTTTGTAGATTTATTAAAGCAGAATTCGACTGTCAAACTAGATTTTTTTTGTCACTTTTAATTTTTAAGATATCAACACAAAGTTGATGTTTTTGAAATTAACTCTGTGTTTCGGAGTTCCCTTGTCTATATTTTATTTCACTCTCTGATCGTCTTTAAGTGCAAACTGAAGACACATCATTGTTTCAAACTTTCAAACAAACGTTGATGTTTTTCTTATGGAATTACCCTTTTTTTATTTAATTTTTAAAATCACCTTTAAATTATCTTTATAATGATGTATCACACTTTGTGTTTTATTTTTTTAAAATTAAAACAAGAAGTTAAAACTTCCAAATCAGTTACATCAATCGAAAGGAATCTAAAAAAGAGAAGATCAAAAGATCTTGGGAGGAAAGAACGAAATTTCAGAATTGGATAAGTGTCCTCTAAGGAACACACAAAAGACCAAAGCGAAAAGAGAAACAATTAAACGATGTTTCGCCCGGGGTGACCAGCGTGGGCTCGTCAGTGGATTTACTAGTCACCCTCAATCCAGACATCACTCAACACCATCGCATACTCTGACCTCCAACTCTGAAACACTCACAAATAGCCATCGTTCCAGTTGAGTGATGTCTGGATTAAGGGTGACTAGTGAATCCACTGACGAGCCCACGCTGGTCACCCCAGTTTAATTGTTTCTCTTTTCGCTTTGGTCTTTTGTGTGTTCCTTGGGGGACACTCATCCAATTCTGAAATTTCGTTCTTTCCTCCCAATTATTTTATGTTGAAAGGAAATGAAAATATCTCGAAAACTGTAGCTTTGGAAGATTTGAACCTTATAACAAAATTTTTGAGTAATATTTGCGAAAACCAAAATCTGAAAACCGCATCTCAATAGCTGCTTCACTTCTAAAGTTATGATTTTTTTATATATATTTTAACGTTTTTTATTATTAATTAATTATATCACTACTTGCTTTTGTTCCAAAGTTACAATTTTTTTAAATATTTTATCCCTCTTTTCGCCCCTTCAACCCCCCACCACCCTACCCAAAAGTTAATCAGTTCATGTTCAGTCGATAGAGGATTTTTGTACCAAATTTAGTTAAAATCGATCAAGGCGTTCTTATGTTATCATGTATACAGACAGACAAGACACAACATATTGGTATGGTGGACTAAAAAGGGTCAACTTTGGGTTATATCTTAAAAACTCACTCAAGTGCTTTAAAATATCTACAAAAAAGCCGCTTACACCAAAGAGAAATCTTAAAAAATAAAAAAGTTATAGAGCGAACTAGACTTTCGAACTTCCATTGTCTTTATTTTTACTTTTTCACAACGTTTCGAATCTATCTATCTATCTGCAATCGTCATGAGGTGAATAACAACAAAAACTAAGACTACCTAATCTTATATACTAGAATGTGTTCAGTAAACCATAAAACTAACTTGTGTTCAGTGAATTTTACACTTTGTTGGTTGGTCCCGCTGGTTCGCAATCGAAATCTGTTACCTCCAAAAAGTGTGGGTTTCCAAATATCCTTGATGGTGACGCTTGTTTGAGAAAATACATACTGGTTCATCAGGATGAATGCGGGTCATTTCAAATCAAATCAACCAGAGGTTTGGCAGACCATCTCCCCGATTTCGATAATTTTTGGTACATTTATTCTACCCATAAAGGGAATTTTTTTTGACCATTAGTTTTTTTTAAAATTAATTCTTCAAAATCAAAACAAACTACAATTTTGTTCAAACATATATCTAAAGAAATGAAAATATCTCGATAACTACTTAAACTAGGACAGTGGTTTATAGCTCGTTTTAAAGGTATTTTAAATACCTTACGAATGGTGTATCACATGATGTACTTTTTGTTAAAAAAAATGAAATTAAAAAAACTTTTTAAAATTTTTGAAAAACAGCATTTTTAATTTTTTTCAAAAAAAAAAAAATTGTTTCCGGACATTTTTCCAAACTATTTACAAAATTTAAAGATGGAGACTTAATGGGTTCATAAAAAAAAATATTTTAAAAATTTTGAAAATAATTTTTAAAAAAAAAATTAGGTTATGTGATACCTTATCAAAATGGGCTTTAAAATACCTATAAAACAAAGTATTACTCGCTTATTACGGTATACAGTTCTCAAGATATTACCCTTTTTGTGTACCTGCACATTTGGTTAAAATTGACTGTCTTTATAGGCATTTATAAAAATATGAGAACCATACATACTACAAAAGCGAGTGATAGCTTGTTTTAAAGGTATTTTAAATGTCATTTTAATGAAGTACCTATCAAATGACCTATATTTTTTTTTATTTCAAAATTTTGAAAATATTTTTTTCGATGAACCCATCAAGTCTCCATCTTGAAATTTTATAAATAGTTTTTGCGAAATATCCAGAAAAAAAAATATATTTTTATTAAAAAAATATAAAAAAGCTTTTTTTTAATTTCAATTTTTTTTTTAAACAAAAATTATATCATGTGATACATCATTCGAAAAAATACCTTTAAAACGAGCTATAAACCACTGTCTTAGTTTAAGTAGTTATCGAGATATTTTGACTTCTACAGGTATTTGAGGAAAATTGGTAATTTTTGTGATTTTCAAGAATTAATTTAAAAAAAACTAATGGTCCAAAAATGGTCAAAATAAATGTACCAAAAATTATCAAAATTGGGGAGATGGTCTGCCAAACCTCCCTTTTTTTGGTTGATTTCATATGAAATGACCCATGCTGTTTCTTTGAATTTTCGCTTGAATTAGGTTTTCGTCCTTGGCGACGATCTTTGCCTCTTTTCATTCCATATGATGTTGATTTTCCCAGCAATGTTGAGCTATTTTTGATCCAGTTGTGTCCCCCTGTCGTGTTTTGCGTTTGTGTTCTGTAAGGCGAACTTTCATGGGTCGGCTGGTTTCTGTGATGTAGATATTCCCACACTCGCATGGTACCTGGTAGATGCAGTTCTTGATATCATTTGTCATTTGTCAATTGACTTCTTACTGTTATGGTCTTCGTATCTTTTTTGAGATTCCTTTGACGTATGGAATTATAAGTGTTGCCTTTCTTTTAGTATTTACATCTGTCGTCTTTTGTATTGGTGTGGTCTGAAGAGTTTTATTGCAGATCGGATCGAATTTTTGACTTTTCTTTATTTATAGCTTCTTCTGTATTGCAAAAGTAGATTCCCAGTTTGGTTGATGTGGAGTGGTTTCATTTGAAATCAAGATATTATCCAGTATGAGTTGGTTTGCGATATACGGAAGTGAATATGGTTGAATTATTTTGGTTGACTAGAACACTGAGAAAAGGGAGCTGACAACTTTCCTCTTTTTCATGAGGGAATTTGATGCAGTTTCTTATGCTGGTGACATGATTGAAGAATTGTTCTAGTGTGTTGTTGTCTTTTTCCCAAATGATAAATATGTCGTCTATATATCTTAGCCACATTTTGGGTTTCTGCCATGATGTTGGCGAAAGTGGAGATCCCGTGGGTAGACCATCTTCCTGTTGAAAATGTCTGTCGTTTTCCTGGAAATAAGAATTCTGCAGAAAACATTTCAACAAATCTATAATGGCATTGATTGTTTCTGTCAGAGAGGTGGTTGTCCTTGAGTAGCTTCTGTTCAAAGATTTGGAGTGATACTTCTAGTGGTACGTTCGTTTACAAACTTTCGACGTCAAAACTAACAAACTGGTCGTCAGGTTGTAGACTCCATCCCAAAATGCAAACTTCTTATAAAGCCCCCGTAGCTCGAAAATGGCTTGACATATCAAGATGCAGCTTTCACCTTTACACTTCTCTTAAAGATTAAGCCTCGCATGTGTGGGTCAGTTTTTTCTGGAAGTACCTCAAACCCACCAAAAGTGTTTTTAAATCATCCTGTACAAGGCATGGACCTAGTTTTGTTAAGATATGTTTAGCTGGAGTCAAAATACAATTCATTAAGAAACGCAATTCGTCAAACCCATTTTCAATCAGATCGCTTCGTGAGTCCATTTTTGAGAGAATCGTAATATATCAGAATGAAACAATCATCTCCCTCGATTTAATATTTAAGAAAATCGTAGTTTTTTTATGACCGAGCGAGAAACACGTCTTTCCCTGACTGAGTGCGGGAATGAATTTAATCCGAGATTATCCTGCACTGTTTGCGAGATTTTTTTAAAGTATGCGGTTAAGGGTCGGAGTAAAGTTTTTCCCGCACACTGTGCGGGAAGGTGCTACTTTAAATTTCTTACATTTCTGTCTATTAGTTTAACCATTTGCTTTACTCTTTCTGAACACCGGATCAAAATCGATCACGTAAGAGCCTCTTTCTTACACATAGAAAAAGAAAGAGAACAACAAGGCTAACAAAAAATAAAAATGCAAAATGCGGTGATGCCAAGATGTGCTAAACGAATTGGATTCTGTCGGCTCGCAGGGTAGCGCGTTTGGCAAAACGAATACGAAAAGTTTTTGGTCAGCGAGCCGCCAAGCAAGCCGCTCGTTATTCGTTTCGCGTAGCGACTTCAAAACTTTACGTGTTGAGAATAGCGGTCCACAGCGCATAGAAAAGGTGGTCGCAATTCAGAACGCTTGCCGTTTATCGGCATGGTTATTAACGTTCGTGTGGATAGATACGGAACAGTTTCTTATGAAAAAAAGCTGACAACCCAATCCAACCAACCTGATCTAACCCAACCCCTCGCCCAACCTAGATAATTTTTATTTACCTAAACATTGATTCAATCCTGGAAAATAGAGAAGGACGGTTTCAAATTTAACTAACCCATATCACCTCGAGGATGATGATAGTTTATTCTGATACATTCCGATTCTTATACAAGAAGGATTCGACAAATTGCGATTCGGATCGACAAAAAAATTATGGGTTTACAATAATACACTAAAAAATAATTATTATCCAATAACTTTCTTCAATTTTGATCACGATTCTTAGCTTACACCCGGTTCTCACCTACAACTTTTTCGTGCGTGACCTCTCACGCGTCACATGACTGTCATAACATTGCATATTGACATTATGTGACGCATGAGTGAGCACTCACGAGAAAGTCGTTGGTGGGAACCGGGTGTTACCCTGTAAATATCGAAAGGGTTGTCTCCATATGAGATGATATAACGGCCCTGCCCTTGCATTTCCCGAGAAAAGTGCGTACCGATAAAAACTCTCCCAATAAAGTTAGCGTGGAAATAATCCAGAGACGAGGAGCCTACCGGACCAGCGCGTCGATTGCGTCAGTAGTGAAAGCAACTGATAACCATCTGACAGCAAAAATTTAAAATTTAGGTTTTGTTCAATGTTTTTGTTTGATTTTGGAAAATTTATTAAAGGAGTGGGCACTTCTCTGGAAAAAAATAAAACGTGTTTGAAAAAATAATAAAAAGTGTTGTGTAGCGTTTCCCGTAATTTCGTATCTATAGAAAATTGGATTCCTCTAAATTTAAACATGGACAAAACAAGATTAGAAAACAGAAAGCAGGACCTTTGAGGCTTAATTGGTGAGTAATATTTAATTTTTGCATAAAAATTGGGCATACACGTTATACTATCTTATAGTTATGTCCTATGTCTTGAAGCTATTTTTTTTAACATAAAACTGCTTTTATTTTAAACTAGCTGAAGATCCAGCAGCTTCACCTGCTTTTTTACCCATTTTTTTCTCGTTTTTCTTACTTTAAATAGTCATAACCTTTGTTCCGTGAACCGGTTTTGATGAAATGAAGCCTATGTACTCCCCAGGGCCCTAATTCTTGAGCAGAGAACGACATAGATTTGTGTCGAATGATCCCACGTCGAACGCATTTCGTATTCTTGAGCGAGGATCACTCATTTCATTCTATCAAAAATTGGGTGTTCGCGCTCCCCGACTCCGAAGCCAAGGATCGGTCCCATTTCTTAGGCAAGCATGCGGGTAAAATGTATATTTTTCAATCTAAAATTTCGAAGAGGTTTCAAGGAAAAGCATCTTGTTTTCGAGGGATGGGATCATTCCCCGGGATTGATTCCTTCTCTTGAAGGATCATTCCTTCTCTCGAGATTCAAGAATTAGGCCGGTGGATCGGTGGATTTTTGTTATGTATATTGTTTGCTTAGAAGCCAATACCAAGAATTTTTTTTTAATATTTAATGTACAGAAATGGTTTTTCTACAGATTTATTATATGTAAGGAAATTAGTGGTAGTAGGTTAGATTTTATTGTAGGAGATTTTAATGTTAATTGGAAAAGCAATATTGCTAGTTGTGTAAGGTTAAGAAACATAGTAAACGAGAATTATGTGCTTTTTATGTGCTAAATTCGTCCCCTTTTAAAAACGTTTGTGCTCTTTGAGTTTTTGAGAAAATTAAAAAAAAGGTGGGCTCTAGCTTTATATAAACCTAGCAAGCCCAACTTTAAATAAAGGTTAAAAATATCCGTAAAATATCTCAGTATTATGTGATTTTTATGTGCTCCATGAAAATATAAAAAAAGATAAAACATTTTTTTTTAGTTATTAAAAAAAAAAATTAAGATAAACCCAACCCACAAAAACATAATGGTGAATTCAGAAAAAATTAATATAGTGCAGTTCTATTATAAATTTATTAATGTGTGGCGCCAAAAAGAAATATTAAAATATATCCCAGATACCAACCATGGTGGTCAGAAAGGACGAAATTGGCAACTCACGAAAGGGATAGCCAGTACAGGACATAAGAGAAAATATGTTTGAAATTAACTCTGTGTTTCGGACTTCCATTGTCTATATTTTATTTATACACGACGTTTCGATCAGTACAATCTCTGATCGTCTTCAGGTGCAAACTAGTTTGCACCTGAAGACGATCAGAGATTGTACTGATCGAAACGTCGTGTATAAATAAAATATAGACAATGGAAGTCCGAAACACAGAGTTAATTTCAAACACATCATTGTCTCAAACTTTCAAAGAAAATATGTTATTATGAAAAAGTGATCACAGAAAACAAAAAAAAACAGTGCAAATAACGGGAATAATAATAAAAACATTTGTTAAAAAATCAAAGAAACGATATAGAAAAAATTATTACAGAACCAGGGGGGTTTCATATAAAAAGTATAGAATACATAGTTGCAGACATAGAAGACATTGCTTCCCGGGAGATAAATAGTGATAATGTCATTCTACAGAATATCCTTGATAAATTCCAACTGACAGATTTTGAGAAATTGAAAAAAATTGTTATCAGTCTGAAAAACAAAGGGAGTCCAGACGAAATAAACGCAGCCCTATTAAAAAACAGTTTTGATTGTTTCTCAAATCCTATTTTGCACCTAATTATTAGTGCAATTGAGACATGCAGGGTG
The DNA here is from genome assembly GCA_963921995.1 of Oxystoma pomonae. NCBI lineage: Eukaryota > Metazoa > Arthropoda > Insecta > Coleoptera > Brentidae > Oxystoma > Oxystoma pomonae. The sequence goes on along the minus strand of OY998166.1, from coordinate 67,819,252 downwards.
CCTAATGGATTGAAAATCTCAACAATTGTATCAGTACCACACTAAAAATCTTTGAAAAGGTAATTTATGAACAGTTAATATAGAATACTCAAGCACAAATTTAATTATTAATATGAACCAGTTACGGTTCAGAGGAAAGCATAGTTGTTAGACAGCTCTACAATGTGTCATAAAGCACTGGAAAAGCGATCTAGAAAATAATTTAGCTATAGGAGCTTGGGAAAGACTCTTAAAAAAACTAAATAAAATAGGTATTACTGATTTTGCTTTCAATCTGTGAATCGTAAAGACTCAAAAAAACTAAATAAGTATTACCGGCTTTGCTTTGGATTTAATTGCAGACTATCTAAACAAAACAGTCCAAAGGGTGAAAATAAAAAAAAATATATCAAGGGAAGAATTAAACACCAAAGTCGTTTTGCAAGGTAGTGTTCTTGCTCCACTACTATTCTTGTTATATATAAATAACATTTCTGATGTATTAAGTCTATTTGCGGATGATATGCTATTGTACTTTGCAATCTCAGCAATAATTACAAGTCGTGTTATGTCAACTCCTTAAAAATAAATGTTAAGAAGACTAAGTTTATGTTGATAGGGCAAGATAAATATAGAAGAGAATTTCACAAAATCTGCAAATCGCCCATAAGAGCGAAAAAGTAGATATTTAAATATTTAAATACTTGGGTGTATAAATAGACCAAAGTTTGCAATTTAAGGAACATGCTAATTACATTATAAGTAAAATATCATTTAAGTTATGTTACTTTTATAGATGTTTCCAGTGCCTGTCGCAATGGGCAAAGTTATTGTTATATAACTCGCTGGTCCTTCCACACTATGTGTACTTTAAAATAAAGCTATGAGGATTATTCTTAAAGCTCCCAAAAGAACACCAATTTCATTGAACAGACTGGATTGGTTGGCGGTAGAAATATTTTTTGAGTATCAGACTTTAATCTTTATTTTAAAAATAAAAACAAACAACGCGCCAGATTACCTATTAGAACAAGTCGAGTTAAATTCTGAAGTAAATAGATACAACACTAGATCTAGAAATGGCTTTAGATTACCAAGGTTTTTGAGATCATCCACTCAAAACACTATTTTCCTTAAGGGACTAAGTATGTTTAATCAACTACCAAATCGTCTAAAAACGTGTGAAACTATAGGATCATTCAAGAAAAGCCTCAAAAAGTTCCTAAAAACCCAGAAATAATTTAGTCTAGAATAAACTGTGATAACAAAAATGTGATATATTTATTAAGCTTTATTGTTCGCCATTTTTTGCCTTTTTTACTACCATATTTTACTCAATTAATCTGAATAGTCTACTTATTTATGTTTTCTTTGTTTTTAAACACAGCTATAGTTTTGATTAACCCTGCTTCTCCTTTCCTTTTTGCAAACTTTTTATTTTATATTTTAGTACTTATGTATGTATGTTAATCATGTAAGTTAGTGATTTTCTATTTTAGTGACATCTACTTTTTAATTTTATCTTAGTTTTATTTTATATTTGGTATTTATTTTAATTGTCCGATTTTACAATTACTCGGTTTATTTCTTTTTAAATGTTTTTATTTTAACTTAAATGTTTTTGTCTCGGTTTTTATTTTAACATAATTTTATAAAAAATATGAGCTTTGTTTGTAATTTAATTTGACAATGTACCTTACCTATTTTTATTTGTTTTATACATTTACATGTTTTATTTCTTTAAAAATATTTTTATTTTAACTTGAATGTATTAAAAAAAACTGTGTGATTTTCAAAACATTTTATTTATTTATTTTGTATTTTTTTTATATTTAATTTGGATTATTATTAATTGGGCTCATTTTTATGTTTACTTTTCAGGCATACCATGTAGTCAAAAAAAGTTTAAATTAAACAAAATATTGTGGCATTATTTCTATAAAGTAACATTTTATTTCTTATAGTTGGAGATCACAGATCACTTAAAGATACTTTGCGCCCATTATATTCAAGGTACTATAGATAGACTTTTAAAACCAATGGAGATATTACAATATTAGAATTGGGGTCTGTATTTTATTAAAGCTTTTATTATTTTATTACCAAAACTTTTATTATATTCATGGGTTGGTTTGGATTTGCTTTATTTTTCTTTGTTTTAGCAGGTAGAGTTTATTGCCAATTGCACTGTAGTGTTAAACCTGGTTTAAATTTAATTGTTGTATAGAATGTGACACCTTTATATTTTAAGTTAATTGTAAAAGCACATTCTAAAAATCAATTAAACTTAAAGCAGGTTATAAAATAAATATACTATACGTGGTAAGGGTTTTGTTTGCCAAGTTTTTGATCTTACGCGGCAACTGTCTGGCGCGGTAAAATATTTCACGGAAATGTGCAGGGCAGTTTAGACATGAGGGTCAGTCCATATCAAGTCAACCAGGGTATTTTACCACACCATCTCCGATGTTGATGATTTTTAGTATACATGTTTTTCCTACCAAAAAACTGGAAAATCCAAAATTTCAGACTTTTTTGACCAGTTGTTTATTTTGAATTAATTTTTGAAAATCGAAAAAGTCACTTATTTGTCCTTAACATGTGCGCACAAAATTAGGAATATCCAAAGAACCACTTATAATAGAAAAGTAAAAAAATATTGCATAACATATATTGAAAAAAAAAATAAAAAAAAAATTTTTCATTTTTTTTTTTTGAAAAATTTCAAAAAGGCCATTTTTAATTTTTTTCTAAAAATTATATTATTTTCTTTAAAGTGTTATTAAACTATTCACAAAATTTTGAGATGGACAAATCATGGGTTCAATGTGAAAAAATTTATTAAAAATGTCACATGCATGAAAAATCGCCTATAAATAGGCAATGCATTTTGGTAATTAGAAGAATATAATGGGGTTTAAAGCGATATTATAAAAATATTTAACAATATTTTATTTAATAAAAAATTATATCCTACGTTTCATTCTGTATCAGTAATCAGATTAACATTGCCCCCCATTGTAATATTTACTTACAAAACCTCTTTTCCACCGGAGACGTACTATTGGATGTTCCAATTCTTAGGAAAATATGCCTGTATAAACCTGGCAATACTTTTGTGAAATACTGCCTGTTTATTCCTGTTTAACATTAAGGACACACCTCCTTCATTTTATTGGTCTGTTTAGGTACATTGTGGGGATTTGCTGACATGAAAATTCCTGCATAAATTGATTTTAAATTTTTGGCAAGTATCTTCCTGATACAGCTCCAAATAATCGATACATAATAGTTCGACTGAAGGTTTATCAGAAGTCATCTCTGTGTAATTTTAAAAGTTTCAACTATGGGTGAGGCAAGTGGATGGACTAAATATAAAGTAAATGCCTGATTTAAAAATCAAAATACCAGGACTTAACAAAATTTTTTATTTTTCGGATGGATGTGCTGCGCAATACAAAAACAAAAAGAATTTTCTGAATATATGCCTGCATAAAAAAGATTTTGGTGTTGAAGCAGAGTGGCATTATTTTGCCACCTCGCATGGCAAAAGTGCCTGCGATGGCTTGGGAGGAACTGTTAAAAGACTTGCTGCCAAAGCCAGTTTGCAGAGGCCCTATGACAATCAAATAATGACACCTCTACAATTGTTTACTTGGTGTGAAGAAAACATATCTGGCATTGATTTTAAATATTGCACAGAAGCAGATTATACAAATCATGAAATAATTTTGAATAAAAGATTTGCGGAAGTCTTAACAATACCGGGGACACAAAAAATTCATGCTGTAATTCCTCTTACAGAAAGCACGTTTTTGGCAAAACAGTTTTCTACATGCTTAGAGGTCGAAACACATAATCTTTTTAAAGGTGGAAGCATTATTTTGCAAAATATCGAGTCAGGGTTTGTCACTGTAGAATATGACAGTGCTTGGTGGCTGGCTTGTGTCTTGGGGAAAAATAATGAGAGCGGAGAACTGAAAGTAAGCTTTCTTCATCCACGAGGACCTGCCTCATCATTTTTTTACCCAACACCTCAAGATATTTTAATTATTAAACCAGAAAGTCTTATAAAAAAAGTTGAACCCAACATTGCTACTGGCAGAACTTACAATGTCAGCAAAAAAGAAATGTCAGATTCATCAGAAATTCTTAAAAGAAAGTTAAAAAAATAAATTTAAGGTATATAGTTAGTCTTAGTGTTTTCTGTCTAATTTTTATCAACGAAGTAGAAAAGTTTGTTTATTTCTTTTGCCAGTTTAAAATAAAATAATTTGTAGATAAAGCCTCTGGGTATTTTTTAAAACCTGTATCCATCCAACAAATTTATTTATTTTAATATCCAGTGCACTATTGGTGCTCCTAAAATATGTTTATTTTTTTAAATGCATGATTTTTAATGTACTTAATATTTTTGATATTTTTTTTGACATTGAACCCATCATTTCTCCATCATAAAATTTTGTGGATAATTAAGTAACACTTTGACCAAAATTATATATTTTTTTCAAAAAAATTAAAAATGGCCTTTTTGAATTTTTCAATTTTTTTTTTTCAATTTTTTATTTTCAATTTTTTTTTTTGTTAAAATTATGTTGTGATATTTCATAAAAAAGAGCTTCAAAATGACTTTAAAATGAGCCATTTATTACTTTCCTAGTGTAAGTGGTTCTCGAGATATTGCTAGTTTTGTACATTCTTGTTAAGGTCAAAATGCTGACTTTTTTATTTTGAAAAATTAAAAAAAAAAAACTACGAATCAAAAAAATCTAAAAATTTGCATTTTCAACTTTTATGGTAAGAAGAAAATATATACCAAAAATCATCAAAATTGGAATTGGTCGCGTAAAATTTTTGTGATTTTTTGGTTGATTTGATATGGAATGACCCATGAGCGGTATTTTTTTCGGCGGTTAAGACCGCGATTCGCGACTTAAATTTACCTCTGTCCAAGATCGATAGTATCCTCCAAACATATTAGGCAGCCGTCCACCGAATTCCATGTACCCTTTGGTAGATAATTACTCAGGAAGTTAAGAGAAAGTTTTGAGTTACCATTTCCGTGCACTATAAGAGGTTGGGTATTGTACTCGAGATTTTTGAGGTAGTATTCTTCGGTGCTGGCGTCTTTATTCTGTATTGTTTGGATTTCCACCCTTTCTAATGAAAAGAAAATTGTATTTACACAGACTTTTAAAAATAAAAGTACTTTAAAAATAAAAGTACTTTAAGAAGACATAGAAAACAATTCCTAAAAGTATTTAGTATTATAAAAAAAAACTTGACCATTAAAGGTGAGTAAAAAAAATGTTATTTCAATTTACTTTTTCTTCAATTTAGTGAAGGTCCTATTAAGAAGTTTTTTGTAGCAAACTGGTGTATCAAAATCACCAATAAATTGAAACACCAATTAATTTTTCTAAACACATACCAAAAGAAAGTGTAAATAATTTGCATTTTTTACTAAATTGAGGTAGTGTACAATAAACTTAGCATGTGTTTCAAATATTAAAAAACAAAATTATCTCGAAAATGATATAAAAAAAAAATCTGCATGCTTTTTTGCTAGGTATAATCAGAGCAGAATACTCATTATTGTACAGACTACAAGGTAAATTAGATTTTAAAGAGCAAAAGCGTCACAAACAAATCCAATAAAACTCATACCTTCCACACCATTTAAATTCTGAATAATGTCACTCTTATGATCCAGTTTAATATTGTTTTTGGTTCTAACGTCTTTGTCTAGGTAAGCTTCAGTGAAAAACAACTGGTCATCGTCAGTATCCTTAATATCTACCCTATTCAAGATGTTGATTATCTCAGGAATGTAACCAATATAAATACCAGAATTTAAAAACCTAAAAAATAAATGTTGCTTTAGGAAATTTAAAAGTTATAAAATTGTCAATCACAAATAACTAAACAAGGTATTATTTGTCTTGATTTTTATTGCAGCATTTCAGCCTTATTGGGAAGTCTTTTTAAAGAAAAAAAAACATTTATGACCAATTTTGTAACCCAATGTTGACAATTTTGAGTTTTATTTCCAAAGATTTTGTGCCAAAAGGATTAAATTTTAGAATAGGTTTTAACAAAACCAAAAATTTTCTATTAGTAAAAAAAAAATAAAAAGCACCTTTTGCCATCTCCTTCTAATTTTGGATATTTTGGAGCCAACTCGATATTTGGCCAACAATAAGTTTCTGCTCCAAACAAAACTCTGGCGTTTGTAGATTTAAATTTATGGATAATTTGTTCCAAGCCTCCCAAAAATATGACATCATATGCATCTAAAAAATACCAAACATACTGTAAAAATTTTAATAAAGTAGGAAAATTGCCTTTTATAAAAATAAAAACATATATACCTGTAAATAAAACGATTGTGTCCTTCTCATCAGCATGTTGGGCTAATGCCTGTTTCAACAAATTTATTTTCCAGCCACCACCAGGGCTGGTTTTCATATTTTCTCCCCCTTTCCATTTTTGACCCCAACCCAGAAGGTTGACCGCAATATTAAATTTTTTAGCTGTTCTTAAGTAACGAGTTAATCCATCTGTTTCATTTGTTGCAACTGTGTAGACTAGAACATCTAAAAATAATTTTTTTAAATATGTTTACTATGTTTTTGAACCAAAACTATGTTTAACCTAACCCACCAAAAACCAGTTATATTTCTTTATCTATTTCGAAATACAAAAACCCAACCCAAGCTGGCATTTTTCTAAAATAGAATCTCAAAAAAAATATGATCTGGCAACATTAAAGTGTAAAAAATCTGGGTCAAAATGGGGCTTTTTAATAAATAACTAAAAGCCAAAAATTTTCCTTAAAAAATGGAATCAAATTACAAAATCAATTTTCCTCTTCTGTCTTCTCGCGAAACGATTAATTACTTCCTCCACTTCCATAGGAATGTTTTTATGAACAAGGAGAAGCGCCAACCGTGTTAATACCTCTGGAGATACCCGCTCTTGAAGGTCGTTTATTATGGAGCCTAGAAGAGGGATGTAGACGCTCCTGTGAAAATAATATTACCGACAGCGTTCGTTCTGGTTTTGCACGACGACGCCGTAAAATAACAGTGTTTTCAGTTTGCAGAAAAAATGTGCACTGGGTTATGATTGTTACGTCACTTTTTTTGACTCCACAATAGTTTTTACCTATGTTGTAAGAATTTCCCATAAAATTTCAGGAAGTGACTAGATATGATGTCCAAGTTAAAGTATTTTTGTTATTTAGATATTAAAAAAAAATATATTTCAATCGGCCTCTGAACTGGAGCAAATTGAATTTTTTCAAAGTTTGGGGTTAGAGTTGGAGTTTAATACCATGGCAGAAAAATAGTGTACATAATAAAGGATATTATTGTATGAATGGTTTAAAAAATTTAAAAGAGGAAAAGATTTTAAAAGAATAATTTAAAATGTTTTTCACATTATTATGGGCATGAATGCTCACATGAATGGTTTTAAAAAAAAATTAAAAACAAGGTAAAAGATTTTAAAATAATTTCTATTCACTTTTTATATATCGTGCATCTACACCATTTGATTTTCCTATTTTTTTGTTTGCAGACTTTATAAATAAGGGATTTCCTCGGGGATTTCTTCTGTGTGAAATAAAAAAATCTATTTTTTACATATTTCTTATCTGATCAAGTTGAAGGTAAATCCAAGGGTAAATCACTGAAAACTATTTTTTATTGCTTTTTGAAACTTTAAACACATTTTTCCCAAAATCATGTTTTTCAAGTTTGTGTGCAGGATTATTGTATTTATACATTACCTGTACTGACATAGTAGATTTTAAAATCTTTATTTTGTTCATTTTTTACGTCTAATAATGTAAATAAATTTGTGAAAAATTAAACTTTTTTAATAGTTAGCCATTTTGTGACTTTTCACAAATTTTCACAATCGCTATGTCAGTACCTCTGCAAATTGATTAAGAATAACAGGATATTTTAGTATCAGATGACCATGCAACTAATCATGTAAAATATTCATAGGTAATATCCCAAGTGAGTATCAAATTGTTGATATTGTTGATATATCCTTTATTATGCACATTCTGTCAACTGTTGTGTTTATGGTGTTATTATTTTGGTTGAATCCTGGCTTAATGAAGATTACTCAGATTCTGAATTAGGGTTTAAAGATTTAAATGTTTTTCGTCAGGATAGGAGTAAGCTAAAAACAGGTAAAGCCAGAGGTGGTGGAACACTTAAAGCCATTCGTAAAAATATAATGGCAAATCTGCTACAAAAGAATGACTCTACTTTTGAGCATCTTTTTGTGTGTGCTTCATATGGCCCAAAACAAATAATTTTTGGTGCAGTACACATTCCACCTGCTTCGGTCACTTCAGTCTATGATGAGTTTTCTAATCTGGCGGTTGATTTGTTGGGTGAATACATTAATTATGATTTTGTGATTTGTGGTGATTTTAACCTTCCCAGTGCTATCTGGCTTAACAGTGATAATGGGTTGTGTGTAGAAAGTGAGGCTTCTATTGCCTTTGAAGATTTTTTTGACCTGGTTTTCTCAAGCATATCAGACGCAAAAGTCTCTTATGCCTTGGAAAATCTATCCAATGTTACTCAGCGCCATCCTGCCTTTGAAATATGTTTTCCTTTAAATTGTAATGTAGTTCTTAAGTACGATGGTTATTACTACGATTTTAAAAACTGTGATTTTGTTGCATTTAACAACTATTTAGCTAGTGTATCTTGGGCCCATGTACGCGATTCTAGTGATGTTAATAAATTTTTGGAATGTTTTTATGACATTTTGTACTCTGCCGTTGAGTTATTTGTTCCAGTAAAACATTTTAAATCCACAAATTTTCCATCTTGGTTTAGCCGTGAACTACAACAGTTGATTATTGAAAAGAAAATTGCTCACTCTAAATATAAATGTTCAAGAAATTTTAATGATTACATTGTTTTTTCACAATTAAGAGATAAATGCAAGATCCGGCATAATCAATGTCATAATCAATATATCTATATATATGCCTAATAATGATGTAATGCAGGATCCAAGTGTATTCTGGAAACACATAAATAACCTGAGAAAATCGAGTACATATCCCAGTAGTATGTATTTGGGGAATGAGGTGGCAGAGAGTGGTCAGCAAATTGTCAATTTATTTGCAAAACAATTTGTGTCAACATACACAAACCATGAGGGTGAGGTCCCTAACTATAGTTTTAACAACAATCTGGATTTGCACTGTGTTGAGCTCTCTCTGACTGAGATTTTTGAGGGCATTACCAATCTTAAAACTAAATTTTCCCATGGACCTGATAGCACTCCATCTGTATTGCTGAAAAACTGTGTCTGTACTTTGAGTAAACCCCTGCATTTTTTATTTAATTTAGCCTTATCAACCGGAGTTTTCCCTGATTATTGGAAAGTAAGCTTTTTAACACCAATACATAAAAGCGGGGATAGATGTAATATGAGTAACTACCGAGGTATTAGTATTCAGTCGGTAATTTCTAAGTTGTTTGATATGCTTTTTTGTGATCATTTTTCCTGGCACTGTAAAAAAATTCTAGGTGACAATCAGCATGGGTTTGCTCGTGGTAGGGCCACAGTTACCAATCTTCTCACCTACCAGACGGATCTGTTGAGTGCCTTTGAGGGGTCTAAGCAGGTGGACAGTGTCTACACTGACTTCTCAAAGGCGTTTGACAGAGTGAGGTATATGGTTAGTAAACTTGGGACTATGGGTCAAACCATATCAAATCAACCAAAAAAAGGCACTTTTCGTTTTGACCATCTCCGATTTTGATGATTTTTTTGGTACACTTATTCTTCTGATCCAAAAACTTAAAAATCCAAAATTAATTAAATTTTTTGATAAGCGGTTTTTGTTTTATTGATTTTTGAAAATAAAGAAATTGACCAATATGCCCTTGACAGGCACTTACAAAAATAACAATATCTCAAAAACTATTGGTCCTATAGAAGCGAGTTATAGCTTATTTTGAAGGTTTTTTAAAGACCTTTTTAACGATGTGTATCACCATGTAATTTTTTGTTTTTATTTTTTTAAAATTTTTTAAATATTTTTTTTTTTGAAAAATCTTGAAAACACCATTTTGATTTTTTTTTTCAAAAAAATACTATTTTTTTCAGTATTTTTTTAATATTTTTGGAAAATTTCAGGATGGAGAAGTTATTGGTTCTATTTTTAAAAAAATAATATAAAAAAACCTTGCAGGAAAAAACCATACATTTTTTGATAAATACCTATATATTTACTCTTTATATCTAAAAACTTGTCAATTGCTCCCAGTCTTGTAAATAAGATACATAAAAGGTTTTTCCAAACTTGTTTATTCCTGCAAAATTTTGAGTATTTCTTCAATTGTCCTCCCCTCCACCCAAGATCTTTTCACCCACCTATTATACATTTAAACATGTTAATTCCTGCAAAATGTTTAGCTCCTCCCATTACTTTTTATTGGCCCTTACCCCTATTTGTATCATTTCTGGTTCAGACAGGAAAAGTTTTGACAATAATTAATTACAAACCTGCGGTTTATGTGATAAATTGCTATTTTTTAATTTAAAACATTTATCGGAGTCGTGTGTTGTGAAATGGCACAAAATAAGCCAAAACAATGGACAACATTTTTTGTGAAGTGTTGTGATCCATTAAGTCAGGAGAAACATTCCGGAAAGTTACGGAATGTCACAAATTGGATGACTTCCTTTAAAGGGGTGGAGACTGGCATGAAAATTTGTGACAATTGTCGAATGAAACTTTCCAAGGAACACAAGGAACAGGATGAACAACCATCTCCTGTAGCAGGGTAAGTAATAGTAACGAATACCTACCTACATTTTTACTTGTTTTTTTTTTGTGTGTTGTAGCTCTGCTAATAATTTTATGGTAATTATTTATTATCCGGTTTTCTGCCATTTTTGGTTTTAAGTGAAAAATTCTTTATGGGGGCACCTACAGGCCTGTAAGTCTGATTTCATCCTTTGCAAAAATTTATGAGTTATTAATACATACGAGGCTGTTAGATTTTTTTTGACAAATTCACTTTTAAACGATTTTCAACATGGCTTTCTCCCGAAAAGGTCTACAGAATCGGCTCTTTTAGAGTTGAACAAGTCAATAATTTCGACTCTTCAATCTAGGGGAGCGGCCTGTGGACTTTTTTTTTTATTTATTCAAAATCATTTGATACAATAAATCATGAAATTCTTTTGGAAAAATTAGAAGCGTACGGAGGAAGTGCTTTGGATTTATTTTGCTCGTATCTGACTGAAAGACCACAAAAAGTTACAATAAATTTGTACAACAATTAAATAACGTCAGAATCAAACGTCATAATGACTGGAATTCCGCAGGGAAGTATTCTTGGTCCTCTGCTCTTTGTTATTTATCTTAATGATCTAAACCATGTCATCAAAAATCCAAACCTTCTGGCCAATTACGCAGATGATGCCAACGTGATGCCGGTTTATCGGGAGGGGAACATCCATGAGGAATATTTTGACGTACTAGGTAAAGTGTCTGAATACTGTGTTAACAACTAACCACAAACCTTATAACCAAAAATTTTTGGTTATAAGGTTTGTGCAACCAACTCATTATGAAAACAGAAAAAACAAAAGCAGTTGTTATCTCTTACCTTACTTATGAAGGAGACACATTAACTTTTGAAAGTCACACAAAGGTATTGGGAGTAACTATTGATAAAGACCTAAATTTTTTTTCACACATCAGAGATCTATGTAAAAAACTATCAGCGGCAAGCTATGCTATTAGAGTTTTAAGTAAAATTTTTAGAGGTCACAGTTCATTAAAATCAATTTATTGTGGTATGTTTTACTCTCAATTAAAATATGGTATATTACTTTGGGGCCATAGTAGTCACATATATGACGTTTTTATTTTAAAAAAACGTGTTATTAGAATCTTGGTAGGAATCAAGCCATATGCTTCTTGTAGAAATAATTTTAGAGAAAATAAGTTGTTAACGGTCCCGGGTATTTATACCTTGGAATGTTTACTGTATTTGAGAAAAAATCCATTACTTTTTGCTAAATATGCCGGTACTAGAACCTGTAACACAAGAAACAAAAACAACATGTATATATATATCCAAAAAATAGACTAAGTATTACTGAAAAAAGGCCGGATTATGCTGCAATTAAATTCTTTAATAAACTTCCAAACAAAATAAAAAATATTCAAAGCTACAAACTTTACAAAAAAGAATGCTTTAATCTAATTTGTAAGATAGAACCCTACAGCATTAGTGAGTTCCTAAATTTTAATGAATTTTAATGTCTTTTATTTTGGTAATGTATATATGTGTGTCTTTTAAGTAATGTTCGCCACATCTGGTTTCGGTTTTTTTAAATATTATTACAATGTTTTAACCATATTTTAACTAATTTTATATTATATTGTTACTATACGTTATTGTCTGTTCTAATGTTATGTTTTGACTTGTGTGTGTGCAATTTTAACAATTTTTAGAAATTTTCTAGTCACAAACTCTCAAACCGATTACTATTAGAAATAATTTTTAACGAAGTTGTAACTGCAACTTATTTATATACCTTTGTTATTTTTACAATTTTTTTGTACATTTTTATGACGATCCCATTTTACCTATTGTAAACAATTTGGAAATAAACTATTGTCTATTGTCTTGTCTATTCCGGGGTCCCTAGGACCCCAAATCCGCAACCGCCGAAATTTTTTTTTTTTTAAGTTTTTTGATGCAAAAAGGGGTGTCGCCGGTGCCGGGGGTGTTGTGAGGTTTTTTTTTGGTTGTTTTGGGTTGGGTTGGTTTGAGTATTTTTAAGTGGGGTTGGGTTGGGTTGGTTTTAAAAAATAAAAAAAACAAAAAAATTAAAAAAAGAAATAAAATTCGGCGGTTGCGGATTTGGGGTCCTAGGGACCCTAGTAGGTGCCTCCATAAAGAATTTTTTAAAAAAAATCAGAAATGGCAGAAAACCGGATACTAACTAATTACCAATTTTAGTAAATGTTTTCATATTAAAAATTATTTTTTTTTATTGTTACAGACCTTCCGCTCAAACTCCATATTCTCCTTTTAAAGAATGTGATGAATCTATGGACCTTCTAAACCAGTCGTTGCAAATTATTGGGGAATCGCCTATCAAAAAAAGAAGAGTGTCCAAAGAAAAGGCTGAAAAAGTGAAAGCAGTGATCGAAAAAATATTAGGTCAGGAACAATACTCAATAGTAGAAAAGACCAAAGAAAAAAACATGGACGAGTGCGAAATAATACAACAATTAAAAGAAAAATTTCAGCTAGTTAAAAAAAGAAGCGAAAGAATGTTAATTCTATCTTGTCTTCCTATGAGTTGGAGTCGGGCAAAAATTCAGCAAGAATTTGGAGTTTCCCAATACATGACCAGGATGGTAAAAAAATGGTCAAAGAAAAAGGAATTTTATCCACACCTAATCCAAAGCCTGGGAAAACTCTTGACCAAAACGTTGTAGAAATGGTAACATCATTTTACCTTAGAGATGATGTGAGTAGACCCATGCCTGGAAAAAAAGATTTTGTTGTTGTAAGACAAGAAGGAACTAAGGAGCATCATCAGAAAAGGTTAGTTTTGGCTAATATCAAAGAAATATATTTGCATTTTAAGAAAGAGCATCCAGACCTAAAAATTGGTTTCTCTAAATTTAGTGAATTGAGACCAAAAAGTTGCATTTTAGCAGGAAAGAGCGGTACACATACAGTGTGTGTGTGCACAATACATCAAAATATGAAGTTAATGATAGAGTGTTCTAAAATAAACAAGTTTATCTTAAATGATAAGGGTAATCCTGCTTTACCAGACTACCATGCTTGCCTCTCAAAAATGATATGTAACCCACCAGGAGTTCACTGCTTTTTGGACAAATGTGAGATATGCCCAGGAACTGAGAATTTAAAAAACTTTTTGAATGAAAAGTTTGAAGAAGCAATGATTGACAATGTGACTTTTAAGAAGTGGATATCTGTTGATAGATGCAATATGGAGACATTAATTAAACCAGCAGAGGACTTCATTGAAGAATTTTCAAACGACTTGATTAAATTAAAATCCCATTCTTTTTACACTCACATGCAAAAAGAATACTACAATGAGGTAAAAGACAATTTAAAAAAGGGGAAAGCACTAATCACATGCGACTTCGCTGAAAATTATTCATTTATTTTGCAGGATGAAGTGCATTCCTATCACTGGATAAATAGCCAGGCAACCCTACATCCTTTTGTAATACATTACAAAACTCATGAGGGAAAACTGGGTCATTTAAATTATATATTTACTTCAGACTGTTTGGTACACAACACTGTGGCATTTCATCTTTTTTTAAGCCACCTTATGCCTGAACTAAAGAGGCAAATTGATAATTTAGACAAAATTATCTATTTTTCAGACGGCTGTGCCGCACAGTATAAAAATAAAAAAAATTTTGTTAATATTGCGTACCATCTCGAGGAATTTAAAATTAAAGCAGAATGGAATTTTTTTGCCACCTCCCACGGGAAGAGTGCATGCGATGGACTGGGAGGCACTGTAAAAAGGTTGGCTGCTAAAGCAAGTCTGCAGAGACCATATAATGAACAGATTATGACCCCCGAAGATCTTTTTAAATTTGCAACAGAAAACATTCCTGGTATAACATTTAAATATTGTTGATACCTGGGACTCAAAAATTGCACTCCATTATCCCCCTCAGTAATGAAAAAATTATTACAAAACCATTTTCACTAAGTAAAGAGGAAAATATTCAATGTCTTTTTGCAACCTGTGGTTTGTAAAACACAGAAATTGAAAACATCGACTCTGGTTTTGTAACCATAAACTATGACTGTCTTTGGTGGATGGGATGTATCATTGGCAAAAATATAGAAAGCGGGGAATTAACAGTTAGTTTTTTACATCCTCATGGTCCCTCTCCGTCTTTGTACTTTCCAAAGCCAAAAGCTGATATATTGGTCATAGATCAAAATTCTCTTTTACGACGGGTCAACCCAAATACTGCCACTGGTAGGACATATACGCTAACTGCAGAATAAATGACAGATTCCTCAAATATTTTACAAAAAAAGTTAGCAACCTAAATATTTTTTATTGTAAATTTTCTATTATTCTTACTTTTCATTTTTTTGTTATATCCATATTAGGTAAATTAGCCCTGTATTAAATATCATTTAAATAATATGTATTAAATATTATTTTTTTAAAGTATGACTCCATTATTTCTCCATCCTAAAATTTTCCAAAAATGTTAAAAAAACATATTGGTCAAATTCTTGATTTTCAAAAATCAATAAAACAAAAACCGCTTATCCAAAATTTGATTTTTTGGATTTTTGAGTTTTTTGATAAGACAAATAAGTGTACCAAAAATCATCAAAATCGGAGATGGTCAAAACTATTGCCTGGTTGACTTGATATGGTTTGACCCCTATGGGATTGGGTGAGACTCTAGTAAATTTTTCCCACAGTCTTTTAACTGAGTCCTGTTGGTTCGGGTCGGCAATTATGTCTCTGGTGAAATTGAGGTGCTGTCTGGTGTTCCACAAGGATCACATATTGGCCCTGTCTTTTTTAATTTATTCATTAGAGATCTTAGTGATGTAATTGTGGACTCATCCCACTTGGCATTTGCTGACGATTTCAAACTTTATAGAATTATTGAGTCTTACCTAGATACCCTTATACTTCAAAGAGATCTTGACAATGTTTGTTTATAGTGTGTTGGTAATGGTCTCGAGTTAAATGTAAAAAAATGTATGTGTATATCTTTTGGTAGATTGAACAACTTGATAGAAAGTCAATATTCTATAAATGAAACCACTTTAAAAAGAGTAAACACTGTTAGGGACCTGGGTGTTCTATTTGATAGTAAACTGACCTTCTTGCCTCATATTGATGACATTATAAACAGGAGTATGCGAAACCTTGGTTTTATCACTCGTAATACTGATCAATTGTCAGCTGATTGTTTAAAAACGCTTTATTGTTCTCTAGTTCGTTCATTGTTGGAGTATGCCTCGGTCATATGGTCTCGGTACTATGCATGTCACATAAATAAATTGCAATCTGTTCAAAAAAGGTTTCTGAGAACTTTGGCATTTAGAGCTAATATTAATATTGTAAACAACTTCGAAATAGACTATACTATAATCACCAATATTTTTAATATTGATAGCTTGAAGAACAGAAGGATTAGTGCTGATGCCTTAACCTTCTATAAGATCCTTAATGGGGTATACTTTTGCCCTTCTGTTCTTCAGTCAATTGAATTTAATACCATTCAAAGAAGAAATAATTCCCCAATGTTTCGCATCCCTTTCCATGGTAACAATTATTGTTATTTTTCCCCCTTACATGCACTTTAAGATTCTATAAAAATCATGAGCTTGACCCATTCTCTGACAATCCTCGTACTAAAATTAGGAAGATACTACAAGACTGATTTCATTTTTGTGATACAAATTTTGTGATTTTTGTGAGCTTTTGTTGTGCATTATTTCGTTGTTAATTATCGGTACTACTTCTATTAATTTGTTATTTTAGTTACCTAGTAATAATTTAATGTCTGTTAATTTTTAATTTAAAATTTTATTATAAAATATTTTGTAAAGTGGCTCTGCATTGAAATATATAAAAAAAAAATAAAAAATTATTTTTACGCACTTGAAAAATGTGAATGTGCTGGAGTGCTGAGTGTTTATCAAAATTTGCTCATGCATGAGGGATATTCTGAAGACTATGTCCAGAAGACAGATTACAAAATTTTTCTCTTACATCAAGTTTTTTTTTGTATTTGTGAATAAATCACAGTGCAAATTGTCATTGTCATCATAAACCGAGTCATAAACATAGAAAATAAAGTAAGAATTGTAGAAAAATCTTTTAAATGTTGTAAATTCTTAACATCTTTATAAATAAAGATTTGAATTTGAATTAATAAGTTATTCGTAACAACAAAAAGCAACTAAGCTAAGGTCGACCTGTGTGTGAGGTACGCAGCTGCATTTGCAGCAAAAATGTAGATATTTATGGCCTATATACGAGGTAAGTTGCGTTAAAATTGTGGGTCATTTACTTGATCAATGACATAATAAAATGTGCCTTGGTGTTTGCAGGCATTCCAAGTGTGCTGGAGCCAGCTGGTATTTGTCGAGGAGATTGGAAGTGGGTGGATATTTTGTTGTTAGTTCCATGGAAAGCTGGTAATGCACTGATTTGGGATGCTATGTGCAGATATGCAATGGCTTTTTCATATTTGCATATAGGGGAGAAATTTTAAAAAGAGCAAAATACAAAGAGCTGGAAAGTCATTTCATTTTTGTTCCCTTTAGTGTAGAATCCCATGGCATTTTGGTTTATATAGCTAACCTGACTTATGCTACACTGATAAGATCAAAATAAATCTAAAACATGTGTATGTGGCTAATTTTAAGGTTTTATTTATAAGTTTTAAGGTATGATTTTAAGAACATCTGCAAAGCCTGGTTGATGGAGTTTTATAGCCCAATTCATATCCTTGGGTAATACCAAGTGGAGAAAAGCCCCTCGAAAAGCCCTAGAGTTTTTCTTATAAAAAAAGATATTCTTAATTTTGCTCTCTAAGACAAATATTTTTTCCAAAATATTTCAATAATTCATTTAATTCTGTTTCCAGAAGTTTATTTTTATAGCTTTCTGCTTAAACTAAGCACTAAAAATCTATTTTTATCTCATCAGTGGGCATGTATGTTCCAACAGATATAACTTTTCCAACTTCCTGTAATAATAACAGATTAACAAGCAAAGTATTTTAGCATCTGTAGGATTACATCATAGTGAATTAAAGCAAACATGAAAGACTTGAAAAGAGGTCAATCAATTAAGAGATAAGAATGGATTTTTGATCATAACTTATGGGATAAAAAACATGTAACTAGATTTCGTCAATCGAAAAATATAGCATTATTATTATTATATGGCCGTTTTTAAAGCCTATTTCGCCAATTTCAATTAGATAGTAATAAAAGGAACAAAACTAGAAAGTTATTTTCTTACCATCATTTATGGCACTGGAAACTATAGCCATTAAGGCATACAGTATGATTATTATTATGCATTTCATTATGGCACTTTTTATTAATTCACTATTAATTTAAAAATAGAAACCCATCACCGGTCAGTTTTAAAAAAGACTGAATAACATCTACCCGTTGTCAAAAACAATTTTTTAGGTTACGGTCGCCTGGCTTTTGTGACGGCAATTCGTTAGTGGCATGGCCGAAACTACCAAAGCCGTGTAGCCATTTAAGACATCGCATTATGTGAATCCCAAAAAAATTATTCCGAATATTCCGATCCGAATAGTATAGCCGTGGTATGAACAGCTTTTTGCGAATTGGAACATACAGGGTGTACTATTTTAATTTAAAAGGATGCACCGATTTTCTTCAAAGCTAATTTTCTTAAATCTAGACACATTTTCGCAATAATGAAATTTTTGTGGTATTGCTGCCTCTTCAAGGGCTGAGCATAACCCTTAATATTGATATATATATAAGTAGAGAAAGTAGATTGTGTGGTACCACGTCGATGTGTGGGACCTTTATTTTGTGCCTTTATAAAGGAATAAATATCTTTAGCACCTATAAAGATTACTTTTTCCTATACTTTTAACTAAAATACGATTTTACTTATTACTGTCCGCAAATAACAAAACCATATATATGACTTTTTTGATTACTGATGTAAAACATTTGTTTATTGTTTAGGGGTAAAAAAAATAGTAGTTTTTTAATACCTTCATCAAAAACATGATTTTTAATAACTGTCTGCAGATAACTTAGCATATGGCTCTTTTGGTTACCGATGCAAAAAAACTTTTTTTTTTTTGATCACGGCAAAAAAAGATTTCTGCTCGTGTTTTACCCAAAATAAAAGAGAAATACCCGAAAATAGTAATATTGAAAAATTCTAATTATTCAGTTTTCATCAAGTATTTACGAAAAAATCATTTAAAAACATCGTCAAAATATCAAACTGTAAAAGATTAAAATGTCGCAACAATGAACGTCACCGAGTAAAAAGGCACATCGCTATGGATACCATTTTTATTTCATTTACCAGCCGCCTTGATTTATAGTGTAAAGATGGTGTGTTGCGAGAAGTGCTCTTCATTCCAGATTTTTAAAAGTATTTTCCTGTTTTTCTTGGATTTTTTGATAAAGGTATTTAAAAAAAAAGTGTTAACAACTCGCGGCTAAACTGTGCCTTTTTTTACTCGTTTTTAAATAACTCGCTGCACTCGTTATTTAAACAAACGCTTGTAAAATAAATCGAGTAAATTGCAATGTCGGATCGTGTCAGGCAACCACCGAAGAACCTTCGTCAATCACCGACGTCGGGCCGCTTTGGGAGGCTGATGTGGGGCCTTATTATTATCCACCCATTATCGGACCTTTGTGGTTTACCATTGTCGGGCCGCTTTAAGCTACCACCGACGGACCTTCGTCAATTGCCGACGTTGGACCGCTTTAAGAAACCAATATCGGACTTGAATAGTTTACCGATGTCGGACCGAGACCAGCTTGCCTACGTTAGACCGACCAAATTAAGCAGCTTTATGGGCGGATGATCGGTACCATGTGGTTAAACCATATCGGACCTTAATCGTACAACGACGGTATGCCGATGTCAGCAAAAAGTAAAATTTACCATTGGTCCGACGACGGCGGGCTACAGTCTAACGCTGCGTGAACAAAAAATACTGCTGGTCCTATGTCATAAATCGACGTCGTGCCGATGACGGAAAATTCGGCAATCGACATCGTGCCGACGAAGGCCCGAGGGAAATGTGTTGGCTGGGAAGGTTTGCTCTAAAACTTCTCTCGCTCAGAAGAACATGCAAAAAACCACTACTCATTTACATATGGGTTAGATTGGGTTGGTCAGACTTTTCCAGGGTATATCCAGACTTTTCTTGGGTGTATCCACAACTGTTCAGTGGTGTATTCAGACTTTTCCATGGTGTATTCGGACATTTTCATAGCGGATCCAGACTTTTCAACAGTGTATCCAGACTTTTCCAGGGTCTTTCCAGAGTGTAGCCAGACTTTTCCAGAGTCTTTCGAGACTTTTCCAGTGTGTATCCAGACTTTTCTAGAGTGTATCCAGACTTTTCCAGAGTGTATCCAGACTTTTCCAGGGTCGTTCCTGACTTTTCCAGGGTCGTTCCTGACTTTTCCAGGGTCGTTCCTGACTTTTCCAGAGTGTATCCAGACTTTTCCAGGGTATTTCCAGACTTTTCCACAGTCTTTCCATAATTTTCAAGGGTCTTTTCAGACTTTTCCAGAGTGTATCCAGACTTTTCTGGGGTCTTTCCAGACTTTTCCAGAGTGTATCCAGACATTTCCAGGGTCTTTCCAGACTTTTCCAGGGTCTTTCTAGAATTTTCCAGAGTTTATCCAGACTTTTCCTGAGTTTATCCAGACTTTTCCAGGGTCTTTCCAAACTTTTCCAGACTTTTCTAGAGTCTATCTAGACTCTTCCAGGGTCTTTCCAGACTTTTCCAGGGTCTTTACAGGCTTTTTCAGAGTGTACCTGACTTTTCCTGGGTGTATCCAGACATTCCAGGGTGTATCCAGACCTTTACGGGTTTATCCAGACTTTTCCAGGGTGTATCCAGAATTTATTTCGAGTAGACGGACTTTTCCAATACATTTTATGTAGATTCGCGGCCAAAACCGCGAAAAATTTACCGCGCCTGCACTTACCGCACCGGCCCCTAGCGAGCAAGAACTTACCGCGCAGGTTCAATACCGTGCAAGACCATTACCGCGCATAACGTTTGCGTGGGGTTGGTGAGGTTTGGTGGGTTGGGTGAAGTCGTGTTGGGTTGGTTTGGGTACCGGATTGGGTAGCGTTGCCAACACGATCCAACCCAACCCAAAAAACTCACCAACCCCCAGTAAACGTTATGTGCGGTATTAAGTTAAGCATGGTAAGTTCTTACGCCATAGGAGCCGGCGCGGTAACTGCATGCGCGGTAAATTTTTCGCGGTTTAGGCCGCGCAATAATATATAATATACTCGTATATACAAGATTTTTGTCCATTAATCATACAAAAACGCCTAAACCGATTTGTATGAAATTTGATATGAAAATAGGGTGTGACCTGGATCACTTTTTATTTAACATTTCGTTCCATAACTCGAGATATATGGCACAGAAAATTGAATTTTTCAAGATTTTTTTGCATTTTTTATGTTATATATATATATATATGTAGTCAAAAATTTTGGCGCCATTCAACTACGATTTTTATAAGCTTTCCAAAGAGGTATCACAAGCTAAGATAAAAAATATTGTTTTTTTTGGGATGAAGTTTTTTGGGGGTAGCTCCGAAGTGTCTAATAGGAGAATGCTCAAAAACAAATGGGGTCTGCGCGTCAACACAAGTAATCACTTTGTAAAATTTTGTTATGATTAGTGAAGGGGTTTTTGAGTTAGAGTGGCTACAAAGTAGGCGACAGACAGACCGACCGAAAGACAGAGCGACCGCGTCTGGATTCGTGCTTATCACTATTCGGAACCTCAAAATTCGTGGAGGATCATGAAAATCTCGAAATGCGATTTTTAGATGATTACTTCCCTTAGCGAGGGAAGTAAAAAGTACTATTTTAGCCACTAGTTGTGAAATAGTAGTTTTTATTTATTTTTAGTTTTATTTTGGCCATGTGGTGACGCTAACCCCATCAGTAGAAATCAATAGGTATATCTACCTAATTTTTTGAACTTTTTGATGAAGTTAGTAAAACGGTACTTTTTTTACTTGCGTTTTTTAAAAAAGCACTATTGTTAAAACTGCTTATAGTAAGGTTTTATTCGAAGAGTCCACCTCTATGAAGTATAGTTATACTTTGCAACAAGAGCCGATTCTACTTTCAAAATTACTTTTTATTGAAAATGTGACATCAAAAACTCATAATGCAAAACTATATCAAAAATATTCCTCCTTACATTACAAAAATGCAGAAATAAGGTAACTTCTAACACTCTCTCAGCTTATATCATGCAAAAAAAATAAACTCCGTATTTTTCAGGAACTTTAACTGAAAAGTTCTTCCTAATCTAGTTCTTCGCTACTCATCAGCTTTTCTGGGTGGTATCTTTTACTATAAATCGACATGTCAGTCAGTTGTGGGAACAGTAAATGGTCTAGATAAAACTTTACCACTTAGTTTAAGAAGAATGTATTTTTTAGTTTGAATAAATTTTTTTGAAGATAAACTTTTCATTGTTTCAGGCAATTCATTATAAATTTTTGGTCCTAAATAAATAAATGTTCTTTGAGTAATTCTCCAATTTTCTTACCCAATTTTCATTCGCTTAAATTTTTATTCGCTCTTTAAAATATTTCTTGGAAAAAAGAGTCAGTTGATCTAATTATTCTGACTTAAACTGCTTATTCAGATCTTCTCTTAGTTTCAGTCGGTATTTAAATCGTTAATCAGATCACTTTTTACAGAACATCTCTTTACCGATAGCCGATTCGAACAGCCAGAAGAATTCTCAAACCAAGGCATAGATATAACACCAGATGAAGAAAACAGAAAAGCGGCAGTGCAAGACGAAGTATACACTGAGCTTTTAAAACTAATAAAAAACGAAGATTCGGTAAATACGCCGCGGCCAAACTTTTTAACTTGATTTATCGAAGCGGTAAAATCCCATGATGACTGGCTAAAATCAACCTTTGTTACACTGCCTAAAAAACATTCAGGAAAGAAGTGTATTGATTACCGCCTTATCAGCCTAATGAGCCATATGTTAAAAATATATTGTTACGTCTCCACATTCTTTACCCATAAGTAGATAATTACACATTCACTGATATGTTTTTGAAAGTAAACGTTCTAATCATTATTTTAACATTAAGCATTAACCTTTCTAATGTAAACATCTTAATATAAAAACAAACGCACTTTTTCTTTCAGGATATAGTCGTATAGATATACCAGTCAGTCTGTTCTTAGGTTTAGAAGTAGCAAGAGCTACATAGTTGTAAGCCGTAGTAATAAATAAAGTTTTTTTAAAAAGTGATTTTCTGGTGGTGATCATTTAACTGGCGCTGCGAACAGGATAGCTACAGCTCTTCTTTATTGGGATACCATTGCAAGAGTGTGGTTCTCAAGCCTTTAGTAGCTATCCTACGGGAACTGGTTCATCAAGAGACCGCAGTAGTGAAAACGATCCTCCTTTATTGGGCAACCATTGTGACGGATCCCACGCTGTTTCCCATTTTCCAGAGGAAAAATAGGCCAATTTTCCTCAACGAACCCGACGCACCAGAAGACACGAAGAATACAGCCTACGCTTACCTTTTGCGGAGAAAACCACATGAAGATCTTTATCGGAAGCCCGTTGCTCTTCCTGTAAGTTTTTTGCTGATTATTCGTTAAAAAACTTCTTAGATTAGGTAGTTATTAAGAAAACAATTTTTCATGACTGATGAAAATATTGAAAATTTAGCAAGTTTTCTAACTCAATTAAAACTAGAAACCCCTTCAAATAATAATCAAGTAGTTTGTAAGAGTACAAAAATGGAAGAATTTAAATTATTAGCCTCATACCTCCCAACATTTGACGGAAAACCGGAACATTTAGAGTCTTTTATTTTAAAAATAGATAGGTTTTATAATAAGTTTAAAGTACAACACTCAGAATTAACAGAATATTGCATAGGCTCGCGAATTGTAAAAGATGCGCAAGACATTTACTTTCACGACCAGACCTGACCACCTGGCCAACAATTAAAACTGCTCTCAGAGAAAAATACGGAGATCCCATCTCTTATCAAGTTCTCATGCAGGAAATAAATTATTTTTCTAAACTTAAAAACGAAAATAACATGGACTTTTTCGGTAGACTAAAATCATTTTTAAACCGAGTTCATTTAAAAATCCATGCTGAAGTTAGCGACGAAAACATTAAAACAGCTTTTATTTCTCAAACAAGTTATCAAGCAGTAATAACTTTTATGGCAAATGTACCACCAAATTTACAAAATATTCTTATTCAACAAAAACCAACTACTCTCGATTCGGTGTACACACTCTTAACCGAATTTAATTTACTCGAATCACAACTTAGATTTACAACTCAACACACCCCATTAATTAAAAACCACAATCAAAACGTTATACAACCTGCAAAACTTAATGTACCACACAGATTTCAGCAAAACCAACCATCATTTTTCCAGCAACCATCATTTTCACAATTCTTACCCAGACCTACATTTGCACAACAACTAAACCCAAATGTTAGACCCCAACAGTTTCCGCAACAAAATAATAACAATAATGTATGGAAATCTCAACCAATACCAATTCAACCCCGACAATTACCTCCCAGACAATTCCCTACTAATGCACAAGTTTTCGGCAAACCCCAAAATGTTTTTCACCCCAGAAATGCAATTCCAGCGAGAGACACCCCACAACCTATGTCCACATCCACTATTCTAACAAATCGACAACGTCAAATGCATAATATTGAAGTACAAGATAATAATCTTTCCTTCCCTACATGTGAAAATTTTGAAAATTACCAGTACGAAAACCAAAACTTTTCACAAGAAAATTTAGAAGACAGTTTCTCAACACAAAATGAATTATACCCAAATTTTTACGAAATCCAAAACGAACCTCAATCAGACGAAATACAAAATTTTTCCAACCTGCCTCACGATCCACCATTGACTTAAATAACATTTGTTTAAAAACAGAACTTCCTTATCTTTATTTACCGCAAAAACAAATTACAGTTTTAATAGACTCTGGAGCATCCGACTCAATAATAACTCCAAAAATTGCAAGCCTTTATCAAAATCAAATTTTTGAAGAACCCTTTCAAGTAATAGCATGCCAACAAAAATTCGAAGCAAACAAAAATCTAAATTTGCAACTCTTATCTGACTTTGGAATAAAGAAAAATTTTAAAATGAGAATCTTGGATTGGCATAAACATTTTGACGCCCTTATAGGAACTAGCGATTTAGAAGACTTAAAAGCCATAGTAAATTACCAAGAAAAAAACTTAATAATAAATAATATAAAAATCCCCTTTGCTAATATGTATAATCAACCCCTTGAAAAATCTATAAGAAACTACAATAATTTATTAACTATTCCTGTTGACTATTATAATGGCGATGCAATTCTCCCATCTTTTCAAATCGGAGATTATATAATTCCCGACACTCTAATCAAAGTGCAAAATGGCCTTTGCCATTTACCAAAACCCCATTCAGAAATTGAAGTAAATTTTCTTGAACGAATGCATGTAATTCCCCAAGAACATTTTGAACTTAAAAATCCGCCAAAATCTTTCCAAAAAAATGAAGTAATCCAACAGTTAAGATTAAATCATTTGTCAGAACTAGAAAAAATCCATATCACCAAATTGTGCAAAGAATTTTATGATGTCATGTATTCAGAAAATTCTGATCTAACATTTACAAATCAGATTAAACATTTTATTAGGACCACCAACGATCGCCCTATTTACGTAAAATCTTTTAGACACCCACCTACAATGAATATAGAAATACAGAAACAAATACAAAAATTACTCGATAATAAAATAATACGACCCTCTATTTCCCCTTATTCAGCCCCTGTATGGATTGTACCAAAAAAAACTGACGCATCTGGCATAAAAAAATATCGAATGGTCATAGACTATCGACAATTAAATACACAAACAGTTGAAGACAAATATCCTTTACCCCGAATTGACGAAATCTTAGATAATTTAGGCAAATGCAGATATTTTACAACCCTTGATTTAGCCCAAGGATTCCATCAAATTGAAGTTGATCCCCAATCAATAGAAAAAACTGCTTTTACTGTTAATCATGGTCATTTTGAATACTTAAGAATGCCTTTTGGTTTAAAAAATGCCCCGGCTACATTTCAACGCATGATGGATGAGATTTTACGCGATTACCTTTACAAATTTTGTTTTGTTTACATGGATGACGTCGTTATATTTTCAAAATCCCTTGAAGAACATTTAGTTCACTTAAGAAAAATATTTCAAAAATTCCGTGACGTAAATCTTAAGGTACAACTTGATAAATCTGAATTTTTGCAACAAGAAGTTCAATTTTTAGGACACATAATCACACCCGAAGGAATTAAACCAAACCCCAATAAAATCGAAGCTATAACCAAATATCCATTGCCCAAAACAAGAACCAAAATTAAATCTTTTCTCGGATTAATTGGTTATTACCGAAAATTTATTAGAAATTTTGCAAAAATAACAATACCATTTACAAAATGTCTACGAAAAGATACGAAAATAAACCTTAATGATCCCCAATACCTAGAAGCTTTCGAAAAATGCAAAGAACTAATTACGAACTCTCCCGTACTCCAGTACCCTGACTATTCAAAACCTTTTAAATTAACGACCGATGCTTCCAACGTTGCCATAGGTAGCGTCTTATCTCAAAATGAAAAACCGATTGCTTACTATTCTCGAACACTTAACACCGCCGAACGCAATTATTCCACAATTGAAAAAGAGCTCTTAGCCATTATCGATTCAACCAAACATTTTAGACCCTATCTCTACGGACAAAAATTTATTGTTGAAACTGATCATAGCCCCCTTGTTTGGCTCTCGAAAATAAAAGAACCAAATTCGCGTTTAATTAGATGGAAATTAAAATTAGAAGAATTTAATTTTGAAATAAAATATAAAAAGGGAAAAGAAAATCTTGTTGCTGACGCGCTTTCTAGAATCGAAATAAACAATGACGAAACCGAATCAATTGCTCCCAACATAGGTGACGATGTTGCCAATCCCGATGATTTTATACTTCCTGAATTAAACGAAGATAACCAATCAGACATAACTGTCCATTCAAATCAAGACAACACCGGAAAATATTTACCGATTTCTGAAAGTCCTTTAAATTTTGCACAAAATCGCTTAGTTATCGATTATGGAAAAAATTATTATTGTTACCACTCTAAACCCTTTAATAAAAATCATTATTCTTGTCGTGTCCAAAAAGAAAGGGAACTAGAGCACTTAAACAAAATTTTATTAGAAATTATACGACCCGACACTACCTTCGTAGTATTTATCCCCAAAGAAGATCTAAAACAAAAGTTTCAAGATATCGTAAATTGTCAGTTAAACCCTACAGCTAAATTAATTTTTGCCACTAAATACCTTGAAGACATCATTAACACAGAACAACAAAAACAAAAAATTGAAAATTATCACACTAAAAATCATAATGGCATAAATGAAACTTATCAAACACTTAAAGAAAAATATTACTGGCCAAAAATGCGAGATACTATTCAGGAATACATAAATCAATGTGATATTTGTTTACAATCAAAATACGAAAGAAATCCCTACCACATATCTTACCAAGGACCCCTACTAAGCGAAAAACCATTTAAAACTATTTTCCTAGATACCTTTTCCACTCAAAGCTGCAACTTTTTAACAATAATTGACTCATTTTCAAAATATGCTCAGGCTTATCACATTCAAGACAAAAATGGAATTTCTGTCTTAAATAAACTTAGACATTATTTTTCGCACCATAATACTCCAGAAAAAATAGTAGCTGATTCTGGTTTAGAATTCAAAAATAAGACAGTACAAGAATATTGTAAACTTTTTAACATTGAGATACATTTTACTACCCCCTACAACCCTACCTCAAACAGCTTAGTTGAAAGACTACATTCTACTCTTGTTGAAAAATTAAGAATATTAAAATTGCAAAACCCTCACGAACCAATACCAAACTTAATGACATCAGCCATCTTGATATACAATCAAAGCAAACATTCAACCACTGGTTTTACACCTTTTAATCTAATTTATGGACCCTACATGAATGAACCCATAATTAACCATGACTTAACTCTTTACGAGCAATATAATGAAAAACGGAAAAACGAAGTTTTACCCTTTATAAACGAAGTGTACCAAAATACCCTTCGAAAACAACAAGAAAATACAGAGAAAAGAAATAATAAACCTAATGAGACATTAGAATTGGCTCAAGAACAAATTGTTTATAAAAAACAAACGAAACCAAGTAAAATTAACCCCAAATACATTCCCTTAAAAATTACTAAAATAAAAAATAACACTTTAACTGGAAAAACACCAAACAGGCAAAAAGCGAAAATTCATGTCAGAAATATTAAAAGAATAAGAAAGAAACCTAAAAAAGATGTTTCATTACAGGAGCCTCCTGACCCTTCTGACAACCCTCAACCAGGCCCTTCAAGTACATGAAGTTCCTACTACAGGGTATTACAATGAAAAAATCGATCAAGCCTTAGTTTTTGATCATAATCATAAGACATTTATTTATTTTAATCTTACACAAATTAAGTTTACTATAGCCCAACTAACAGTTACAAACGAAGTAATATTAAAATCAATCATATCTCAAAAATTAAACAATACTATTTTTCATAACAAACTAAATCATCTTAACAACCTTTTATATGACAGCTATGACATATACTCGCGTATTACGTCAGTTAACAAAAACGAAAGATACAAAAGAGGACTTTTTAACTTTCTTGGTTCAGGCGTAAAATTTATCACAGGCAACTTAGATAACGAAGATCTAGAACTAATAAACAAAAACATGAACATTTTAAAAAGCAACGAATACAAAATAATTCAAAAAATTAATGATTTCTCTTCATATGCAGGAAATATTACTCACACACTTAGCCGTGCTATTCAATCAATTAATGTTAACACCTTACAAATACACAACGAATTTGAGATAGTGAACACAGAGATTCAACTATTATTTAGCCTTCTTAATCAACAAACACAATTGGAAAATTTGCATAATTATTTGGAAAAAATATTGCGAACTATTTCTTTTGCCCATTTAGAAACTGTTAATCTCGAATTATTTTCAACTCAACAAATTACTGAACTTTGGTCATTTTTGCAACACCATTATGATGATAAAACCTTATGGTCCTTGCAGCATCTTTCGGAACTAACCTTAGTATGTAAGTCAGGAATTGTATTTTACGACGATATGATTGTATTAGTTCTTAAGATACCTATATTCACTAACCAAAAATGTAATCTAGAATTTATTTATCCTCTGCCAAACGAGCAAAATCAATTGTTAATTATACCTAGCAAATACTATTGTTCCTCTTGGTATTCAAATTGTATTGAAATTTCAAGAAAATGGATTTGCTATTCAAATATACAGTCAAACTGCACACTTAAAAATTGCACATCAGTACAAGTTCAAAACAATTTTGAAATTTCTCTTTTAACTTTCACAAATAATCTTTTATTATGCTCTAAACAAACTCATGAAGTTTTTGAGAATTGTCAACAATTTAAGAAATTCAAAATTCCCAAATGCGCTTTACTAAATAGCAATTGCGAAATTATCTATAAAAATCAAAAATTTCTTACAAAAGATAATTTAATTGATTTTAGCACAACACTTAATACTAGCATTTTGCCAATCAACTCTACAATTAATTTAAAACTTGAACACATAAAAAGCCCAGAACTTATTTCACGGGATCTAAGTGAACCCATTTTTCTTGAAAATAGGTTTGCACATCATTCCTCCTATTTGGTTACAGTTATTATTTTAAGCATAATAAGCCTTTGTATAATATGTGCTATTTTTCTAATTAGGAAAAGAATTTATACAAAACTTTCACAACATGTAGAAAATTTTGTAACTTTTGAAAAAGTTAAGAAATATGTTCATGAGGACATGAACTTTTCTAAGGAGGGAGATGTTACGTCTCCACATTCTTTACCCATAAGTAGATAATTACACATTCACTGATATGTTTTTGAAAGTAAACGTTCTAATCATTATTTTAACATTAAGCATTAACCTTTCTAATGTAAACATCTTAATATAAAAACAAACGCACTTTTTCTTTCAGGATATAGTCGTATAGATATACCAGTCAGTCTGTTCTTAGGTTTAGAAGTAGCAAGAGCTACATAGTTGTAAGCCGTAGTAATAAATAAAGTTTTTTTAAAAAGTGATTTTCTGGTGGTGATCATTTAACTATATCTAAAGATTATACATAAAAGAATTTATGGAAAATGCGAATCATTTATGGGCGACACGCAGTTTGGATTTCGTGGTGGGTTCGGGACAAGAGAGGCCCTGTTTGGCATTCAAGTCTTAGTTCAGCGGTCTAGGGATGTGTCGGTGCCAGTATATGCGTGTTTCATAAATTATGAGAAAGCGTTTGATCGATTCCAACACGAAAAGCTCATAGAATCGCTAAAAAAGTTGGTCTAGATGACCGAGATCTAAAGATAATCGCTAATCTATACTGGAATCAGACTGCTCGAATAAAGGTTGATGGCCAACTGTCCGAAGAGGTCCAAATAAGAAGAGTTGTGCGGTTTAATACGATCATAGAAATATAAAGGGTTCCCTTTATATTTCTATGAATACGATATGCCGACCACACTGTCATAATAGCAGACATGCTGGAAGGTCTGCAGGAGTTGTTGAATCAAATTGCTGCCAAAAGTTCGCAATTCGGGCTTAACTTAAATGTTGGAAAAACAAAATGGATGGTCATATCTAAGGAAAAGAACATCAGAGAAGTAAATGGGCAGCAAGTCGAACGCGTGGATTCATACAAATTCTTGGGTTGCCTCCTCAATGAGAACTCGGACAACAAGCAAGAAGTTCGTGCAAGAATTGAACAAGCCAGATCATCTTTTATCAAAATGAAATCAGTGTTGTGTAGTCGCGATCTTAGTACCACCCTCTGAATTCGTGTGCTTCGATGTTATGTTTTTAGCATCTTATATTATGGCATGGAAGCATGGACACTGACTGAGGCCATGTGCAAAAAGTTAGAGGCATTCGAGATGTGGTGTATCGTAGAATACTAAGGACTAATGTTGATGTTTTGCTTAGAATAAATAAAGATCTTGAAGTTTTATTTACCATAGAAAAACGAAAACTTGAATATTTTGGCCATATTTTGTGAAATGACAAATATAAACTTTTAAAATTGATATAATAGAAGGCAAAATTATAGCCAACATTCGAAGAGAGCATGGCACTTGAAGAAGAAGAATCAGATCACTGGCTTCAATTAGGATCTTCAGAACGTCAGTGGTCGTGCATTTAAGACCGCTTCGCAATCGCAAAGTACAGTTTGTAGTGCTTCCATATCCAAACTTGTTTTTCCAAGGGTTTTTCGTAACAAATCTTTCATCAGCCTTATCAGTCGCTCCTACCAACCACCGCACCAAGCAGTTGTTGGAGGATTCATTTTCCATTCAATTTTCTGTACAGTACTACACTTTTCAGAGACTTCTGCTAAAACATTAGCACATCCAATGAAATTGTTTCCAGTCGATATGGATTGTTCAGGGTCGACCTCTACAAGCAATGAATCTTCTTAAGGTCTGCAGAAATGCATTACTGGATAAGGATGAAGTCAACTCAAGATAAACAATACGCAGTAAATGACACAAGAAAACAATACTATCTACCCGTTTTGAGATGTAATGGGCCTGCTAAATCTATTCCAGTAATCTCGAAGACTGCAGCATCTAGTACTTTTTATGAAAGGAAGTAGAAAAAGTCCAAATGCTTCACAAAGTCTTTTTTCTTTAGTGCAATATAGAAAAAACCGTTTCGACTTTTTTCTACTTCCTTTCATAATGTTTTAACAGCTTCACCCCGGAGAAATCTGCGATTCTATCTCATACTTTGTTCTACGGTAAACAGGTGGCAGAAGTTTCAAACAATTTACCTCGAAATCGTTTACACGTAGTACATCCATTAATAACTGATTTGACAGTCCGTCTGCATTGAAGAATCCAATAGTTTTCGCATAAAATACTCATCAATCCCTGTACGCCAACATGTTTGTTTTTGACATTTTCTTAAAAAATACGACATTTCACACATGATTTGAGGGTAAAGCATACCGCATCAACCTCTCTGCATCAGTAAAAGGACACAAAGATGAAAGTTTGGACTGAGTATAACAAACCAAGGAGTAGCGACAGCACCCGTGGGCACCTTTGATGTTTGGGGGACCATTTTTCGCAAGCGATATGAGTGGAATTCCAACCAACTGCTCAACTTATGACTGATGGTCGGATAAACTGCTCGAACAAATGTTAATATTCCGTTTTATTGTGCTATAGACAAAATTTATTTACACTGCCGAAAAATTAGGACTGTGTTCTAAAGTTAATTTTGAAGGAAATTTTTCAGATTAAAAGTCAATATTAGGTATACTTTTTAATGAAATGGACTAAATTATATTTTACAAATATTTATTGGAAACGTTTAACGACTTAAATGACTAATGAACAAATGAAAAACAAATAGGTTACTTATTTTATTATTAATAAAGGCGCGCATGTTATTATAATTTAGGTACGTATATATTACAATTAAGGTTAAGATACCATCCATTTTGATTATTAATTTTCGTCCTAAAAAAATAATTTAAGAAGCTTTAGAATCGGCATTTTTTTTAGTTTTAGTTAAAGAAGTAGATTTTGATATTTACCAATATGTTTTTGGAAGAAAATTTGACTTTTATATTTTAAGAAACATACCATTTAAAAAAAGTAATATATATCTAACCCAATCTACTTTTTCAAAAATATATATTTTACAAAAAACCTAAGAGATCAAAATTTTTAAAGAATTTTTTGTTTTTTTTTTTGTCAAAATTTTCGCCTGCGGTGCTATACCAATATTATATATTGTTGCAATTTTGTTGTCAACAAATTTTTGCCTGCAGCGCATTTAAGAGTTAATTTTGAAAAAATCTGCAAATAAGACTGGATATATGACACTACACTAACTCCCTTCAGTTAAAGAGTTCAAGCAGGCACCTATCTAATTTTTAAAAAATTTCTATAAGTAGGTGGTTGATTTTTATTAAATGATGAAACTCCCCCCAGAGTCGATTTCTGGCTACGCCATTAGTTCAACAACTGTAACTTTCGGAGTTTTTTAATTATAATCAATCAACATAAAAAAATGAGTTCTAAGTCACCTACTTACCGGTTATTATCTTTAGGAAATGCAAACATAGATTTTCCATCACTTTTCGTTGTTGAACAACCATGGTATGCACAAGCATAAGCAGTTATATTTAAAAAAAAATACGAATCCCTTTAAATCAAACCAGAGATAAACTCACTACCAAATTCATAAAAGGGAAACACTTACCTTCCACTTCTAACAAAACTAAGTACTGGTATTTACCTAGAGGGCCAATTTGTGGATAATTAATCCCAATCCACAAAATTTCACTAATTTTCTGTCCTTTTAAATAAAAAAAAGTACTTATAATAATCCTAATGGCCGTTACACAAGGAAGTCTGCCTTAAAATAAACAAGTAAGAAAGAAATCAATAATAAGAACAAATTTTGTAAAATCACACATAAAATAATCAATTAACAAAACCTAAATTTAAACCTATTAGTAAATTAACGCCTAACTGCCGGCCTACTACGCTAGTTTTCTGTTCGACTGCTAGAAAATAAATTCATCAACTCTCGGACCAAATAGAGGAGATTTTATTGAATTTTATTTCGCACATGCGCCCTCAGAAAGTGTACCCAAGCTGTTTGTTCTTGTTATACTCGGGTTTGGGGTCATTTTCCGTCTGAAAACTTTATTCTTGTATAAAATGAATGATCACTTTTCTTAACACTCTAATAGTTCTTTTGGTGTCAGAAACTACTCATTTTTGGTATTTTTCTTTCTGCAGTTATTGATAAATCGTATCATCCATGCAATCATATTGACTATCTGGCTGAATTTTGAGAACTGACATCGACATAAACATATATATCCATATACTGCTTTAATCAGTAATATTTTTTACCTACTCTCGTGCGTAAATGGCACTTTACAGGGCTCATTTGCGTGCAGAAAGTAGTAAATTACAAGGCTCGGTGCCGTAAGGTAACTTTAACGCACACCGCCTGCTTTTTTAAAAGCCAGATAGACAAACTGCCTGTTAAGAAAAAACGCGTAATTTTCGTTAAATTTGCACTCAAGATGAAACAATATTAAATATAGCGAAATACATTCTAAAACCAAAGAAAGCGTTTTTACTTAACACGGCAGATCTTTTGCCCCACCAGCATCCCATTCACTCAACATCGATTTTCTCTTATAATTTTTATGCAGCTTTTTTAAAACTGTTAATTATTTCTAAAAAATTATAATAAATTTGCATTATTTTACATTACCGCACGGCGTGCGGTAAAGTAACACTATATAAACATTTCAATTTAAATATAATTTTTATGTAAAATAACGCCAAAGTATAAAATAACGTCAAATATTACATTACAGTACGAAGTGCCGTAAAGTTTAACTATATAGAATCTTCGATTTAGTACGATTTTTTATGATTACAAAAATAATTATACTAAATTCTTATGATCTTACTTTACCGCACCCCGTACGGTAAAGTTAAACTATACAAAAAACTAATTTAAATAGCCAAATAATATGAAATTTTTATATTTTTACATTACAGCACGAAATGCTGTAAAGTTTAACTATATAGAATCTTCGATTTAGTACGATTTTTTATTATTTAAAATAATTATACTAAATTCTTATGATCTTACTTTACCACACGGCATGCGGTAAAGTAAAACTATACAAAAATTAAATTTAGATATAATTTCTATGTAAAATAACGCCAAATAATATGAAATTCTTATAATTTTACATTAAAGCACGTCGTGCTGTAAAGTTTAACTATATAGAATCTTTAATTTAGTACGATTTTTTATTATTATAAATTATTATACTAAATTCTTATGATCTTATTGTACCGCACGGCGCCGGCGTGCGTGGTAAAGTTACTTTACCTCACGCCGTGCGGTAAAGTAAAACTCTATAAAAATTCCAATTTAAATATAATTTTTATGTAAAATAACGTCAAATAATATGAAATTCTTATAATTTTACATCATTATATATTTATTATTATGATATAGACTATATAGACATTTCGATATAAATACGATTTACAAAAATGTAACAAAGTCGCATAATTTTACTTTACAGCACGGCGTGCTGTAATATAGAATTTTATATTAATTGGCGTTATTTTACATAAAAATAATATTTAAATTGAAAATTTTATGTAGTTTTACTTTACCGCACGCCGAATTTATTTACATAATACGTTATTTTATCTAAAACTCTTAATAAAATCGAAGTTTTTATATTAGCTTGCTGTAATATAGAACATTTATAAGAATTTCATATTATTTGGCGTTATTTTACATAAAAATTATATTAAAATTGAAATTTTTACATACTTTTACTTTACCGCACGCCGTGCTGTAAAGTAAAATTTTACATAACTGATATAATTTTCCTTAAATATTACTGCTGAACTACATAATACAAATTTTTATAGTTTTAAAATGATTTTTTGAAGTTTTATATTAAAAATCTTGCCGCCCTTGACACTGCCGTCACGTGCGGTTAAGTATCACTTTCCGCACTTGTTAGGTAAATAACTATTTAAGCTTTAAATATAAGGTGGGCCAAAAAAAACGGTACATTTTTTTTTCGGCTGTAGTTTTGCTACCGCAAGTTTAATTTTTTTGATTTTAGCTTCTGCGAAAACCTAAAGATTCAGACTATATGAAACTTTTGTCAAAATTGACATTTCGTTAAAATCCAAGATGGCGCATGATTCTCAACACCCCCCGCGAAAATTTTATGTGCGCCACTGTACTCGATTTTAGACATTTGCCATAAAAACACGTCTTTGTAGTGCACAGAGAGATATCACTTCTAAAAATCGGACAAGAAGTAATAGGTCTAAAAACCTCTAGTGTTTGTTCTACTAAGGATTTGTTAAATCTCGATCGATTCTTTAGATTTTGAGCTCTACGAGAACGTAAGGCTCTGGCCTATATACGCTATCTGTGAAATTGGACATGGAAAATCCGTAATGGCGCATGCTTTTCAAGCTCATATATTTTTCACTCCTTCCTGCCAAACTCCTTTGTAAACCAATGTACCTGATTTCAATTATCTGGAAAGCCACTTCTTGTCAGTGTATAAGGAGGTACCATTCATAAAAATCGGACAAGAACTAAAAGTGCTTTGCTCAACGAATGAAGTGCTTTTTTTAAACCTGTTTAAAATAAATAAAATGCGGAAAATTTTTATTTTTCTGATTTTTTTAACTTATCCGATTTTGTTATTTTATACAGTGTCCAGAAAACTAAAATTGTGATAAAAAGCAACATAACTTTTTTCTTTATCTTTTTACACAGGTTTAAAAAAAGCACTTCTTTCGTTGAGCAAAACTTTTTTAGTTTTTGTCCGATTTTTCAAATGATACCTCATTGTACACAGAAAAGACGTGGCTTTCCGGATAATTGAAATCAGGTTACATGGGCTTACAAAAAATTTTGGCAAGAAGGAATTAAAAATATATAATTTTAAAAAGCATTCGCCATTACGAATTTTGATAAAATGTGAAATTTGACAGATAGCGTATATAGGTCAAAGTCTTAGCTTCCCGCAGAGTTCAAAATTTAATGAATTGGAAGAGATTTAACAAATGCCTAGTAAAACAAAAACTAGAGGTTTTTAGACCTGACACAAAATGTTAAAAGACCACTTACTTCGTTAGCGTTGAGCTTTTTTACTTCTTGTCCGATCTTTAGAAGTGATACTTCTCTGTGCACGACAAAGTGTCTTTATGGCAAATGTCTAAAATCGAGTACAGTGGCACATATAAAATTTTGGATTTTAACGAAATGTTATTTTTGACAAAAGATTCATATAGACACACTATATTTAGCTTTTCGTAGAAGATAAAATCACAAAAATCCAACTTACGCTAGCATAACTACAGCCAAAAAAAAAATGTACGGTTTTTCTTGGCCCACCTTATATATTGTAAAAAACACTAAACATTTTAAAAGAAAAAAATGGTATTTAATGTCGTATTATAAAAGAAATAATTGTTTAAAGTTTGAAAATCGTGTGAAAGGAGCATAAATAAACAATTTAAACCGGTCAAATATTGACCTAATAATGCATTATTGGACCATACGACACTGGGCCTTTACAGATTCTACGATAAAATCCCGATGTGGAAAAAGAAAGTCAATGATCACACCGGACTACGATAAATACCGGACCAAGGCCCCGCATCGGGTGAATATCAAGAGAACTCTGTAAGGCCTACAAATTAATTCCGGATCATATTTGGCCATCAAGAATTTTCAAATTGATTTTTGTCTGAACGGGCGATTTTTAATATATTAATTAGTTCAAATCCGTGCATAAAATAATATTTTTACGCCCGTGTGATCATTTTTGTGCCAGGCAGAGGCTTCGGAATCATAACTGACTCAGAGAGTGAGAGAGCGCATGTATTGAGGCTTTTATTATAGTCCGAAAACTCCCCACTTCGGGTCGACTCTCTGGGAACAAGTTCCTGACGGAGGATGGGTATTTAAAAAATACTAATTATTCCAAGCGCAGATAATCAAAAATACTTATACAAAGGAATCCCTATAAACACATATCATCGGAATAAAATTAGGCCAACGCATCGCCAACGCTTACACATATCGGGAAAGTTACTCTGGCCCGCATATGATGTTTAGTTCATCGGGGTACCACAGGATATTAGACAGACAAAAGGCAAACAGTAAGCGGGGGCCAGCTATATGCTGTAGTATACCACACTGGGCCAAACATTCTCCGTAATATACATGTTTACTGAGATCATTGGCCCGCCAATGTGGAGCCGACAAAAGATAATTGAGAGATTTTTTTTAAATATTTTAACTAACTTCTACATATCCGATAAGCTTCAAGTTTGGTATACTTTTATATTCCTGTTCCCAATCAATATAATATTATGATACTAGGAAGCTTACATTTTTTTTTTTTTTTTTTTTTTTTTTTTTTTTTTTTTTTTTTTTTTTTTTTAATTTGACCATTTGTTAATAACCTTTAACGTTCCTATTAGTGTATTATTTGACTCATTTTTGATAAAAATGTTTTATATCAGTGTGTGTC
The DNA here is from genome assembly GCA_963921995.1 of Oxystoma pomonae. NCBI lineage: Eukaryota > Metazoa > Arthropoda > Insecta > Coleoptera > Brentidae > Oxystoma > Oxystoma pomonae. Next base: position 67,781,095 of record OY998166.1, on the reverse strand, counting down.
CCAAAAGTCAAGATACTTTCGAAGATGATTTGTTTTCCTCAAATTACACCCTTGACAATGGTCATGTGACCGAAACGCGTCGGGTATAATATTAAATGGTTTTTTGTGAAGTTAAGAAGGACTTTTTTTTTCCCATTACACTAGAGGCCCACTATACATTGGTTTTACAAGAGGTGCCGGTGGAGATGGGCAACTCATATTGCGCTCTGTTTCTGGTTTTTTTTTCATATAAATCTATTTTATGAAATGGACTGATGTTTTGTTATGTTTTTTATAACTTTCCCGAACTTTTTTTGAAAGATTAATTAATTTAAATAGGCGTTTTTCTGGTTTTTAACGTGTGCAGAAGCTGCGTGCTGATTGGTTCAAAAATATTTTTATTCTTATTTTTATTGGGCTGTATAAACCAAAATTATTTCTTATTTTAATTTTTATTTTTTTATTTTTATTTTGATTTGCCTGTATAAACCCAGCCTAAAAACTATTTTATACAGGGCCTCTAACTTACACCTTCCTTTTTTACAAGGAAAGTGGAGGGGATACCACTTAATTAAGTCCATTACGTTTGGTTTAAAATTGCTGTATGTTAGAGACGGAGATTATAAATTTTTGATGAAATTTTTAAAATTCAATACGTATATAGTTCTGCACCTACCTTTTGTTCAAGGGAAGTGGAGGGGGGTACCACTTATATGTCCGGTTTCGTTTAAAATTGCTGTATGGAGGTTTTTGGAGACAAAGATTAAAATTTTTTGATCAGATTTTTAAAATTCAATACGACAGATTCAAAATTCAAATTCAAAAATCTTGCAACTCAATTTTAAAGGACTTCGATATATCTGATCAGTTTAAAATTTAATATAGGTTTATAGTTATGGTGACAAAGCAATACTATTAGCAAGCTTAAACCTCCTTTTTCTTTAGGAAGAATGAAGGGGGTACCACTTCAAAAGTATGTCCAATTTCGTTTAAAATTGCTGTATGTAGGAAGTTTTTTATAATTTAATATTTTTGATTTTATTTATTTCAATATGTCATCTGTAATAGCTATTTTCCTAACAAGTGCGGAAAAAATGATTTCCGCAAGCGTTAGGAGCAATTGTTTTTCTAAGAGCACGAGGAAAATACTTAATATAAAATAGTCAATAAAATTAATTAGAATTAAGAATGTATGAATCAGAAATTTGAAAGAAGAGAAAGATGCGATTTTGACAATAAACAAAACCAACTTAGCTACATAACAGTATAGCAACCAAGTCATTCCATTCCTACAGACGTTTAACATTACGGTGCGCGCAAGTGCGGCAATGTAAAATTTTGCAGACTGATAAAAAAAGTTTTTTTTTGTCTCGTGGTAGGTAGGTATGGCGGGTTTTTAAAATTTTAAATTTTTGTAAAGGACTCCGAAAGAAGTAACTACATGACCAACTTTTCGTAGGTAAATAAATTTTGGGGGTTGCGCATATCTATTTTACAAAATTTTGAATATTGTTAAAAAGTGTCTGAAAAAAAATTGGAAATCTTGAAAATCAGAAAACAAATTCTGTAAATCTTTTAACACCTTTGTTAAGGTAGGCGTTTAAAAGATCTTTAAAACTCGGTGTCAAATGTCCCACTTTTCCTATTTACATCCTTTTCTAGGGGTGAGTTTCACCACTAGCAGTGATCTGCGTTTAGTTTAATATGTTAATTAAATTTTAAATGAAAAGTAGAAGAATGACGAACAAAGGGTCAGTACCACTGAATAAGGGTGCCTTATTCAGTGTCAATACGGACTGTTTGTTTCGGTTGTGACCATAAAGGCTTTGATAAACCGCAGGTAACGATGCGAGTATTCACAACAAAACTAAAGCGAATTTTATTAGCGGAGCGTTATTGATAAAAAAATATGATCTTACCTAAATTATTAACATTGGCAGAGTACAAACTATAAAGTGTTTCTTCTTGTTCACACTGTATATCTTCAGAATCCGATTTTTTACAAGTTTCTGAACTCAAAGAACTATTAAAAACTAAAAAAAAGAAAAATGTGTGTTATCTATCTAGAAACTACTTTAAAACGTATTATATTGGGCGGGTCACAAAAAATAAGAGTCCGATTAAAAAAAAATATACGTCTGAAAAGAATATATTTTATATTTTTCGAAACAAATGTCAAAAATTACGGAAAATCGGAGATGGTGGACAATTTTAAAAAGTTGCAGTTTTTAAAGTAAGTAAAATATTTTTTATTTGAAAGCTTCATTCAATACAAACATGAAAATTTATGACTTTCAAAAATCGGTGATGAAATAAATATTAAAAAAAAATAATTAAATTAAGTCCTATTCGAGGTCCTATTTTGACTACAAAAATCAACTTGACGTTGATTTTTTAACGTATAAGCTTTTTTAAATGCTTGAGTTCATTAAAATCGGTTCGGTCTCTGTTAAATTATAGCCAAAGTAAAGACTTCGTTTTAAAATATTTACTTAGTTACCTTATCACTTAATTTTAACAATACCTAGCAAAATATGACAAAAATACACCAATATCAAAGACTCCTTGCATGGTTAATTCTTCATCGATTTTCGCAGGCTATACATTTTTGTGTTCGGGAAAAATGCATCTTTCAGAGGGAAAAATTATTTTCGTGCCAGAAAAGTTTAATGGGGGGTGAAAAATTGCTATTTTTTAATATTGTCCACCAAGTTGAATTTGTAAGAAATGTCATTTGTGACGCACTAAAAATATGTCTTAAATCTAGCTATTAAATAAAATGTAATTACATAGGAATTTAAGAGGTTTTTAAAGCCTGTCATAATTTAGTTTTTAAAATATTTTTTGTAAAGAGGTTGCTCTAGGTAAACATTTCTTGTAATCTCTTTTGGGTTAAAATAAACATGATTTGATATTTTTTTCAGTTATGTATTTTTTTTAATCGGACTTGGTTTTAAAGTTATTCAAAAAGTCTCATTTTTTGTGACCCACCTTATATACTTACTTACCTAGTAACAAACACCACACTTTAAAAATCCAAAGTTTTCGAATCATCTTTTTAGCGCGGAAACAGATTTTTTACTGATGTAAACCAAATTTCTTTCGTTCTGCGAGAAAAGTAAAAGTAGACAAAGTTTGATTCAAAACCACAAAAAACTGTAACTAATGGACCATTAAATTATAAGTTTCTTACTAGATTATCGAGTGCAGCGTTTTTGTATTATTTGGTTTCACTTTTTAACGTTTTTAGGTGCACTCCTGAAATTATTTTCTGATAACCGATACAATACGAATAATAACGACGGTGTAATAAAACTTTTAGAACAATTTTGCAACAAGTTCACAAATTATTGTTTCCAAAAATGAAATTTATGGATTAACGCCACGTGTAAAAATGCTTATGAAAATAATATAAAAACCAAAATTTAAATCTAATTAAATAAACCAAAATTTGACAATTTAAGTAGGTACTTTATGTACAAGGTGTCCCTAATAAATACCCGGCCACATAAAACACTCATAATGCTTGAAGAATGATAAGAATGTCAAAAATCGAAGCACCAGTAGTTTTTAAAACATTTGAGTTAAAATTAAGATTTAGTTTATAGTAATTTTTTCTCAAAATTTATGTTTTAATAGGGAGCGGTGCACACGTCAATATCGATTAGTCTTAAAATTTGACACAATAACTTACTAAAATATAAAATTTTGCTAGAAATTTACAAAGCTCTATCAATGAATAAAGTCAAATATCTGTAGAACTATACTATTCAACGTATCAAGTCAGTATAGTTTTATGTAAGGGAGAATTTTGGGACACTCTATATATGCATACTAGTTTTTTTTGCATCTCTTATGGTTGTTAAGAGTATTTTATAAATATCAACAGGAATATACAAAAACATATACTATTTATTTTTCTGATAGTAACCTAATTGCGAAAATTTTTCCAATACTTTATTTAATTTAGCAAACCATCAAATCTTATGAAAATAATCCCTAGTGTATTTTACTTTCTTCAACGATATTTTTAAAAGCAAAATCAATATTCAAACTAGGCAAAAAGCTCACATGTAAGGAATCCCTTTGGTCATGTTAAACCTATTTTGTAATTAGATTAAAATAAAACTTATTAGTTTTCGAAAAATAGACGTTCACTTAGTCTTAAATGTGAAACCTTTGAGAAAAGGGCGCCTACGCGTTTAAAAGATAAATAATAGTTTAAAAAAATGCCTCCTAAAAATGATCCAGAGTACCTAGCTTTAAAAAAAGAGCTGGAGGATCTTTACAAAAATTTACAGGTAATTGGTTTTTAAATAACAAAATAAATGTTAAGAAATTTTTTAACTTGTGTCGTTCTGGTGATAAATTTTATATAAAATGCTTTTTAGTTTCAAGACTTAAAAAACAGCCTTTTTTTAATTTGTTAAGAATTTACTAAAGAATTTACTAAATATAAATATATAAACAATAAATATAGGGTGTGCCAAAAAAAAGCACTTTTTTAAATGATTATACCTTAGCGGGCAATTGTCCGATTTTAATAATAATTAGCTTTTTAGAAAACCAAAGCTTCAAAATTTATAGGACCAACTTGACATTTCCTAAAAATCCAAGATGGCTTACCTATTTGAAAAAAGGCTTTTTTAACCCCCTAGATATTTTTTTTTTTGTGCGACACTGTAATAAATCTGAAACATCGGTTGCGAAGCCACATCCTTTCGAAGCACATAGATGTAATATTTTAAAAATTCGGACAAGAAATAAGGAAATTTGCAATTTTTAAATAGACTAGACTTTACCTGCAAATTCAAGCATATTAAGAAAAATTCTACTTGCTTAAATAGCAATTACTTTTTCAAAAATTGATCGATTTTAATAAGTTTAAACTTTTTAAAAGGCACAGGCCTCAAAATTTATAGAACTTGTGTCAAAAATGACATACAGACCGCTTCAAGCTACTGCGAACATAGGGCGAAAGAAGTCTAATTTGCCAGTGTACGTACATGCAGAGACACCGCACGCCTATCAGCGAAGCAACGAACACTCAGGCTTTTAGTACGCCTCTAACCACGGTGCTGTGTGGAGTGTAGTCAATGAAACCGGAATTTGGTCAATAAATACGCAAATTTTTATAACGTAATTTTCTTATTTTTTGTCACTGATAAATAAGAGCGTTTTATTGTCAACTGCTCAGATTTATCAGTGACGACGTGTTACAATGAAAATAATAAGGAGAAACAAAATAAAAGCAAGTTCTCAAAATAAAATAATACATTCTAAAAACCAAAAAGATTCTCCCAGTCAAAAAAAAATTAAAGCAAATGTTCGAAAAGTCCTCCTTGCTCGGCTAGACAATATCCGAGCCTACTATAAAAACCCCTTCCAACGTTTCCAAGCATGTTAGGGGTGATAATTTGAAAAGCTTCTTCAAAAACAGATAGAAGTCATTAGGAGCAAGATCGGGAGGTTGAGCTGGCCATAAAATAGTTCCCCGTGTACTTATAACCCGATTAGGAAATACATTATCAAGATATTCCCTAACAAGGCCAACATTATGAGCGGAACAACCATCTTGTTGAAACCATGTTTCAACAAATCTTACACCTAACAACTGCCTAGCAGTTGGAATAATGTGCTGCTGCAGTAGATCCAAGTATCTAGGACCATTCAAATTGCAATTGCCGTTAATAAAAAATGGCCCAATTACGTGTTCCCCTATAATACCCCCCCCCAAACATTTAGTTTTTGGGGATACTGTGTTCTTACGTCAAAATACAAATGCAAATTTTCCCTCGACCAATATCGAACGTGTGTTGGGTTATGACGATTTGACCATTTGACCATCTGCACTTTTTCGGCAACATCGTAGACATCCATTTTTGGTTTTAAAAATGTATCTGTTTCTCGAGCAAGGCAGAAATAAAACAAAATAATAAAAACAAAATGAATTTCCAAAAGATAACACTGCAGCGTGCTCGAATCCACCTCGGTCGTACGGCACGGAGAGTAAATTGGACTTGCTTCCCCCTATGTTCGCAGTAGCTTGAAGCGGTCTGTATGTGAAAAATTCAAGATGGCGGTATTATTTAAAAAACAGGCATTTTTAACCCCTCTAGAAAAAACATTTTCTGCAACACTGTATTTAATCTCAAACATTGCTTACAAAGCCACATTCTTGCCAAGTACACCAATGAAATATTTTTAAAATTCGGACAAGAAATAAGGAAGTTAAATCTTTATTATTTTGCATGCAAACTCTGGTCTATAAGATTTAAAAATTCTTTATTTCTTGTACGAATTTTTTAAATGTTACATTGATGTGCTTGGAAAGGATGTGGCTTTATAACCGATGTTATTTTTTAAATAGGTCCCCCCCCCATCTTGGGTTTTTAGTAAATGTCAGTTTTATCATTAGTTCTAGAAATTTTGAGCTTGTGCCTTTTAAAAAGTTTAAACTTATTAAAATCGATGAATTTTTGAAAAAGTTATTCTTATTTAAACAAGTACTTTTTTTCTTAATAAGCTTGATTTTGCAGGTAAACCCTGGTCTATTTAAAAATTGCAAACTTCCTTATTTTTTGTCCGAATTTTAAAAATGTTACATCGATGTGCTTCGAAAGAAGAATTTGTTACAGTGTCGCACACAAAAAAATATCTAGGGAGGTTAAAAATGTCAATTTTTTAAATAAGTCCGCCATCTTGATTTTTAGAATATGTCAAGTTTGACATTGATCCTCTAAATTTTGAATTTTTGGCTTTCTAAAAAATAAAATATTTTTAAAATCGGACAATTTCCCGTTAAGTTAAAATAATTTTAAAAAGAGCGGTATTTTTGGCACACCCTATATAATCATTTTCAACGTTTTGTTTTTCATTTCATTACGACCGGGCCTCCAAGGTTTAAGAAGAACCCAGAAAACTACAGACTCGTTTCATTCTTATTAGGAGTGAGCAGGAAATCATAAGTGTTACCTGGCATATAAAGCAACAGTAGCAAACACATCTGTCAAATTAAACTCGTCAAAATATGAACCTTGCTTGGATTGTTGCAGAAGACAAGAAACCTACAAGATGTTAGGTCACTAAAATCATTAAGACTCTTAATGACGCGTAATACTGCACAGCAAGTCTGCTCCGGAGCAATAGTATGCTGATCCTTTGCTTCCAAGGCTATGAAATCCATAAAAAATTTCTATTGTTGCTTCATGATTCCCTGATGATGATCCCTGGTACGGAAAAGAAAGAATTTTGGTTTCTGAACTCTCCATTATATACTTGAAGCCTGGTCGTATCTGTTCTTTTTTAAATATAACTTAATAGTATCCCACTTAAAAAATATAGAATAAACCATTTAAAGAATTTGCGAAAGACAAAGCGTCTCTAAATTAAAAGTGTAATCTCCGCCAAGAATGTAGAAATATAAATATGCTCTTTTATTTTAAGGAACAACAAAAGAAAGTAGCTGACACCACTCTAGAAGAAGTATGCGGCGGAACGGGTGACATTCCGAAAGTTAAACTAATTACTAGGAAACTAATGAAGGGTCACCTCAATAAAGTCAACTCGGTTCACTACAGTGGTGATGGTAGGCACTGCGTGACAGGGTCACTTGATGGCAAATTGATCATTTGGGATACGTACACTGGAAATAAGATACAGATTATACCACTCAGAAGTGCTTGGGTCATGAGCGTGGCTTATGCTCCATCTGGAAATTTTGTTGGTAAAATGAACAAAACCCCACATAATCGTTATTATTTCTCGAGATATTTTCATAATGTAAAGTGAGCTTTTTTTCTTAAAATTTACGCTTTAGTTAGGGCAGTATGCATAGTCGTTTCTCAAGGCTCCTTCCTTCCTTCGCCATAAGAATTTATATTGCCCAAGGACTAAGGGAGCCTTCGGAATGACTATAAATACGGCCCCTAGTCCATACAAAATTTAGCTGGCTTAGTGTTACAAACAAAATGTTCTATGAACATAGGCTTTTAATGTAATCAAAGAACATTGTAATCCTAGGCCAGCGATTTGTTATATGTTTATATGCTACTATAACCGGCTGAAACTTTTAACCTTTTAAGATTTTATAGGCGGCAACTCTCGAAACAATTTTATGATTTATTAAAAATTTATGAACCTTCATTTAGTTTTTACTAGAATCGTAAGACAATTTAATACCAATATCAAAAATAAAAGTGCCCTACAAAAATATTGGACCGTTTAGCGGGATCTCCACTCCAAGTTATGAAAAGAACCCCGCACGAAATACGTGTGAAAATGGACTTCACCCGAATTTGATGTAACTTGGTCATATGATAGTACTAATCATGGTTTAAGAGATATGCAACTTTTGTTGAGATTGTATGTCTAGTTCTTGAGATATTGGAGGTCAAAGTTCGAAAAAACGCGTTGCAGTGGTAACTTTGCTGACAAAAAAGAACTATTTCTCAGCTGAAATAGTGACAGGTATAAATGAATTTGTATTTTTCAAGGATGGTTCATATTTACCAAATAACCACTACTGCTAAAAGATGGTTAGTTCTTGTGTTCAAAAAAATATAATTTTTTGAATTTGCATTTGACATTAGTTTAGAAGAAAAAAACCAAACTGCACCAGAATTCCTCTATTTGCATCTATTTTAGATAGTTAAAATAGGATCACTTCATTTTTTGACCATGCTTTTCACGGTACAATTTTTTAAAGTTTAACTGTTTTTGATCGCTTTAAAAACTCGACATGGTTTTTATTTTACTACGGGGTCTATTAAAAAAAATTTTTTTGTTCAACGTTTTTTGAATATTTACTTGTTTTTCTGTGGTCAGTGAGTCAGTGTGTGTGAGTGAGTAAGGCAATTTTCACAATATTTTACTCAAATGATACTATAACAGGTACGTACTATTTGTATGAGTTTGACCAACTTTCTATGTCTGGTCTTTCAACTATGAATTTTTGAAGTTAAAAGAAAAGTATTTTTTTGTATGTTCATGCGATAAAACAAAAACAGCTGACTGATTAATTTGAATGTGAATGGGCTGAAACAGTGACCACTGTGACCATAAGCGGGTCTACTGTGGCTTTCCCAATCATGAGCCACGCAGGTCGGCATTTATTTATATAGACACCTATAACAATTATTTTATTCGTTGAGCTTCACTTTAGGCGGTTTAGTGTTTAGAAAATAGTAGTTCTGTATATTCATTGTTATGTTTTTCTTATGCTTTTTTATTACAATGACACCGCATAAATGGATGATTAAGTAAGCCACAGTAGACCTGCTTGTGGTCAGAGTGGTCACTGTTTCAGCCCATTCACGTTCAAATTAATCAGTCAACTGTTTTTGTTTTCTCGTATGAACATACAAAAAAATACTTTTCTTTAGACTTCAAAAATTCACATAGAAAGTTGGTCAAACTCATACAAATAGTACTTACCTGTTATAATATCATTTGAGTACAATAATGTGAAAATTGACTTGCACAGACCACAGAAAAAAAAGTATATATTTATTAAAAAAACGTTGAACCCAAATTTTTTTTTGAATGGACCCCGTATTAAAACAAAGACTTTCTGTCACCAACTTTTTATGCTAAAAATTAATACGAATATCAGGTTAACAATGGCAAATAGTAGATTTAGAATAGGTTTCGAAAGTGGGACAAAATTGATCAAAGCGATGACACAAATTTCGAAAAATTTTACCGTGAAAAGCATGGGCAAAAATTGAAGTGATCCTACTTCAACTATATAAAATAGATGCAGATAAAAGAATATTGGTGCATGTTTGGTTTTTTCTTCTAAACAAATGTCAAATGCATATTCAAAAAATTATATTTTTTTGAACATACCCCGTTTAAGAACCAACCATCTTTTAAAGGATTTTCGATTTAAGAATTGGTCCTGGTTCTGGTTGACATTATTTTGACATAAATTTTGACAGCGGTTCTAAAATATTATTAAGATACCTTTGATTTTACTCAAAAAAAGACTATCTATAATTTTGCAAAATTTTAGGGGTTATGTTTACAACCAAAGGGCCGAACCAACCTCCCAGGCTGGTTCTAAAATTTCATAACCGGATTGCAACTGTGACGTCATTGTTTTAAAACGAAAGGACCGGTTGCGGTTCTGGTTCAACCAGAACCAGGACCAATTGTAAAACGAAAATCCTTTTAGCAGTAGTCGTTATTTGGTGAATATGAACTATCCTTCAACAACACAAATTCATTTATACCTGTCACTATTTTAGCTGAGAAATAGTTCTTTTTTGTCAGCAAAGTTACCACTGCAACGCGTTTTTCCGAACTTTGACCCCCAATATCTCAATCTCAAGGTTGCCTATCTTGTAAACCATGATTAGTACTATCAAATGTCAAAGTTACATCAAATTCAAGTGAAGTCCATTTTCTCACGTATTTCGTGCGGGGTTCTTTATTAACATCAAGCTGATTTTATCATTGTTCAATGAAAATTAGTAACATCAAATACTGCCCTACAATTTTCATGGACCGTTTTCCTTGACTGCGCCTTTAATACGTTAATTTAGCGATGTCTTCTTCACTGATTAAAATTTGTAGGGCACAAATTACACATGATTGGTAAGCCAAGTTAAAAGTTTGAACGCAGTTAGGTGTCCCCATGACGCAGATTAGAAAATCACGTTCTTATTCTTTATTAATTATGGGAAGTGTCCGCCATCTTAAATTTTGTGTTTTTGTCGATTTACACGCGTATTTTCGATAAAAAACGTAAAATATTATGACAGTAGGGCAGTTTCGTAAGAAATACTAGTTTTGCTATGATTAAAGTCTAATCGGGAAATTTTTGCGTTGGTGGATACCTTGTCAATTTATCATTTTCAAATAATTGTTATCCTTATTGGATCAAATATTTACAATTATTACAATAAGCAGCTTCTCGATCCAAGTAAATTTATATCCAAGAAATATCAAGACCTTTTAATGCACCCATTAAACTACACAAATTTATGAGCAGTGTTTTTAGTTTTAATTATTTTTTATTTACTTAATATTTGTTTTGTCCCGGCCCGACATCGTATTGAATCTTACTAAAGCAGTTTATATTAAAAATTACAAGTTTCAAAAAAACTTACCGTCCTGACCATAAACATGAAAATTATTAAAAAACAAAAGAAAGATGGCTGTGGTACTGTATATCTAACGAAAAAACAAGAGAGCCATGGTCGGTACTCGATAGAAATTCTCTCCGCTTGAGCCGTAATCTTGGGCAAGCGCGATCGAAATTATCTGTCGTTGTGGTACACCTAGCTGATGAGTCCCTAATAAGAACGAAACGGCGTCGTCCTAGGTTTCACCCTCTGTGTGAGCAATTGAAATACAGGAAGTTCATTTTGTACTGAAGTTTTTTCATTAAAATGATTATTTTTATTGTAGCTTGTGGGGGAATGGACAATCAATGCACAGTTTATGACATAAACAATCGAGATTCTTCCGGAGTGGCTAAAATGGCGAGGGAACTAATAGGTTACGATGGTTTTCTTAGTTCTTGTAGGTTCTTAAATGACAAAACGATTATAACTGGAAGCGGTGATATGAAAATGTAAGTTTACCAAAAAAATAAAGGGCTTACGAAACATAGAAAAAATAGAGCAAATCAAGATTCAGTTACTACGTTCGCGCTTAAAACCGGTTTTATATAAGGACGGTTTTACATAAAATCGCTGAGAGTTCATACGCCCTTCCAGTTTAAAAAGAAGACAAATAAAACAACTGAGTTAACAAGAGATTTTTCAGTAAAACCAGGGATGAGTATTTCTTTAAGTTGGAAGCAATGCGCTAAAGCATTTTTATCAACCCTAAAATCCGTTTTAAAGCGATGAGCAACTTTCTTAAATCGCTTTAAAATAAAATATATTCAGTGCTTAAAACGGTTTTAGTGGTTTTTATACGATAAAATTTTTAAACTGTACTTATATAAAAGCGCTTTAAGAGGCCCGTATAAACAAAGTAAGTGTTATAATATTCGAATCCCACCTAAAAAAGGTCCAAATGTAAGCAGTGCTCGAAATGTTTTATTTTAAAAGAAAATTCAAAATTTTGTGCTGTTTTTTTTTTCCCAAAATTGATTTTTATACCATAGAATTGTCATTTTATAGTTGTCAATGGGATCTAGAAACAGGAAAGAAAAATGCAGATTTCATAGCACACAATGGCGATGTTGTATCAATGAGTCTGTCACCAGACAACAACACATTCGTTACTGGTAGTGTTGACAAGACTTGTAGATTATGGGATATAAGAGACCCTAAGCCTAAACAAACTTTTTTTGGACATACCGCCGATGTGAATTCAGTGTGTGTAAGTTTTTTTATCTACTATATTTCTGAAGTAACTCATCTTTTTTCGAATTTTTTCGCAAAAGAGCAATCACCTTAAAACCAAAAAATTACTTTTGACAATAACATCGCCATTAGTAGTAGTGCGCGTAAATACCGGTATGTTTTGGATATATGTATACAAGAAACGTTTAATTACCCATGTCTAGCGGCGTAACTCCAATGGTTCCAGTGGTTCTATGGAATTAGGCCCGGGACCCCAATAGGGGTCCGCGGTCAGCCTTAACAAAAACTAAAAATGAGGAATTACCATTTTTAAAAACAATAATAAAACAATTCGGTATTTTTATTTTAAACCTAAAAACAATCGCACGATTTGTTACTACACTTACGGCTATAGATAGACTTTTCTATCAACTATCAGCATTTAGAAAATGTTTTTCTAATAAACTTAAAAATATTAAGTCAGTAAAAGATTTGCTAAAATTTATTTTAATCGAAAATTGCTCATCCTGTTCTAGCTTTACTGAAGTAATAACACTATGACGCATCGACCGAACGATCCTTTTCAAAAATTAAATTAATAAAAACATATTTAAGCAACAACATGTGTCAAAATCGGTTATCGTCTTTGGCAGTGCTCTCCAGTGAAAATACAGTTGCCCTCTCGCGAATTATTGCAACATTTGCCTCCGCTAAATCTAGAAAAGTAGCTTTTTAGAGGACGTACTATTTATATTTTTGTACCTTTTGACTTTTAGTTTTTAACAGTTTTGTTCATAAAATATTTTAATATTTTATCTAGTTTTTTTACTTTTAAGTAGGTAGTTTCTGAGCTCACTCAAGCTACCCCCCCCTAATTAATTATACACACCCCCATGTAAACAAAAAAAAATCAAGCTATCTTGAGAGTAGGCAATTTTTGAGAAGGGGACGAAATTAGTACATAATTAACAGCAAATTATGGCACAATTTTTTTTTTCAAATCTCTTTCCTAGGCAGAGGGGGGTGTGCCTTGATATCCAGCTACACACCCCTTAGAAACAAAAAAAATCAAATTATCTTGAGAGTAGGCAATTTTTAGAAGGAGATGAAATTGGTACATAATTAGTAGCAAATTATGGTATAATTTTTTTTTTAAATCTCTTTCCTAGGCAAAGGGGGTGTGCCTTGATAGCAAGCTACATTTTTTTGAAAAGGACTTAATTAGTACAAATTCTGGCATCGACACTTTTGGTCGAATCTCTTTCCTAATTAGAGGGTGGTGTACCGATGGTTTTTGTAAACTAAAAGTACCCTTTTTTAGGAGTACATAATTAGTACAACATTATGACACATCCAATTTCATTAAATCTATCTCCTAGGCAAGGGGGGGTGCAGCTTAGCGCCAAGCCACACCACCCTCCCTTTTAAGTGCGAATAATCCCGTTATTCATTAAGTACAAAATTTTTTAAAAGGGGACTAAATTAGTACATAATTTTTACAATATCTAAATTAAGTTTCGTTGAGGGGGGGGGTGTAGTTTGATTTTAAAGAGGTTTCCAAATATATCTTAAAAAAATAGTAAATTGGTAAAAAAAGCAACGAGTGTAGGATTGGGGGGGCGCCGATGTTGCTTCGAACCAAGGCCCGTTGGTCTGTTATTATGGTGCTGCCCATGTCCATATCAATGTTTTTTAACTACCGAATATTTATTTTGCAGTATCATCCCAGCGCATACGCCTTTGCCACGGCCTCGGAAGACAAAACGGCCCGTATGTTTGACATAAGATCGGATCAACAGATAGCTCTGTATAAACCACCGTCGGCCAATAGTGGGTTTACGTCATGCGGTCTGAGTCTTAGCGGGAGAATACTGTTTTGCGGATCAGACGATAATAATTTGCATATGTGGGATACTTTGAAGGCTACACATAATGGTAGGTCGTATTCCTTTTAGCGCAAGTCTTCCCACATAGCAAGAATATTGGTATTTTACGTGAATATTCTTGGAACATTCGGAACGTTCAAAATACATCCTTTGAATGTCCAACGGTCGACTTTTTAATTATTCACTAAATATTCAGAATGGATGTAATTTGATTACTTTTTGCACATGTAGACGTTATATTTGTATAGTAATAAGAAAGTAGTTTGCACCTGAAGACGATCAGAGATTGTACTGATCGAAACGTTGTGTATAATAAAATATAGACAATGGAAGTCCGAAACACAGAGTTAATTTCAAATATATCATTGTCTGAAACTTTCAAGAAAGTGGACTGTTGGTCATTCATAGGATGTATTTTGGACATTCCGAATGTTCCAAGAATATTCACGCAATATACCAATATTCTTCCTATGTGGGTTAAGACTGTAGAAAATGGTGCGTTTATATCGCAAACAATTTCAAACTTTGCATGGTATCTAAAAACGGGTCGATTGTCTTCCCTTTTTGCACTTGAACCCAATCGATATTGTAAAAATTTTCACGGTCTCACAGAAAAACAAATATCAGACTTTGTCCTAAGTTATAATTTAATTCTTAATTTATTGTAGGTGTACTCTCTGGACATGACAACCGAATTACATCTTTGTCAGTTGCGAATAATGGTTTAGCTGTAACTTCTTGCAGTTGGGATCAAGCAGTGCGAGTTTGGGGTTAAAAGCGGTTTAAATACCTAAATACTATTTTATTATTTATGTCTTATACATTATGTCTAAGATATCTTATTACAGTTAGTTTTTTAAAATATTCAGGAACCAAGTAAATTGTTTGGTGTTTTAAATATCCAAAATATGTTTTAATATTTTTTTTACTTAGATGATCTGAAAAATAAACGCCATAAAAGGTTTAAAGAATTTAAATGAGTAGAGTAGAAATAACACTAAACATTGTCACCTAGTGTTTTTTTTTAACTACTTGAGTTTCTTAACGAACGTTAAACCAGTCCTAGATCTAATTTAAACCTGTGTTGTTTTATCGTTTTCTTTTGACAAGAGATAAAGCTTACTGTTGTGTAGTGAATTCCTAATATTTCGTAAATTAGTAAAAGTTCTAAATAAGAGTAAAAGAAGAAAAACTATATTAAACATTATGTACATTTTTTAAGTAGTAGAGGATAAAAGAATGACTAGATTTACTTTTTCTTAAAAACTAAAATTCTAAGAGATCACTTTTAATAAACTTCCAAAGAATTAGACTGGCGCGAGTAATTGTTTAAAAGGTCGTCCCACGAAGTTTTATCCAAACATGCCTTAAAGTTTGGAGTTTGGAGCTAAAAAGTAAATAAATTTGAAACTACAGGTAATAAACAAACAGATTTGTCACAGTCAAAGTAAGATTTTTTTGCCTGCTTGTTTAAACGTCTAAAAAGGCTTTTCTGTAATATTATGATACTACTTTTCGATTATACTTAAAAGTGAGACTTTTCATGGGTTAAGTGCAAGTGGGACCAAAAAGAAAATATTGATTTTTTGTCAACGTATCGGAAATTTATTTTTCTTTCTAAATTTTCGAGTGGTTGGAGAATTGTAGAAAACTTGTGGATTCCTGTAGATCCTGTTTTGTGCGGTTCGAAAATTGCATAAAACTTGTGAATTCTTGTAAGGCAGCATTTAAAGGGCTATAAGAATAAATAATATATACATATAAAATATAAGAAGTTTAGCCATATTAGCATATATAACTTTAAATATAATAATCATGAATAGATGCACGCACAAATTTGTCAAAATTCATTGTGCATCTATGAAAATTTATAAAAATTGTTATCTGATTCTTTTGTTGAAATAAAAATATTTATTTATTTATTTATAAAATGTTCAATATAACTAGATTTTTTTTAAATAAAAAATAATACTGTATATATAAATAGATGATAGGAGATTATGACGGATATGCCAGATTGAGGCAGCAGACGTGGGGTGCCCCCACAATAGAAGAGGAGGAGCTACACTCTCTAAGATGGGCTGACGTTCTGACCTTCGTAAGGAAGGCAGGAAGGCCCGGAGAGAGGCAGGATACGTAGAGGGAGTGGGAGGATAAGGGTGCGAAACGGGGTATGGCGGAAAGGGCCCACGAAGAGGCCTAATTGCCAGGCCTGCGGGCCGCCCCTTACTACTACTACTACTAAAAAGATAGATAGATAGTAATCAGGGGCGGATGCAGCCGAGGAGGTGTTAGGTGTTCGGTTTATTTTTTTTATTTATTTATCAAAATAGTAATCAACAGACATAAAGTTCAATAATTAGATTACAATTATAAAATTTTGTCTAATCCTAGACCGTCATCACTAATAATTTACAAAATACAATCAGTACTTCCAAAACCCGCAAAGAAAAATGCATAGATATGCGATTAAACATAAACACAAAAAAAAATAATCTCTAAAATTTTACTCTTAAACCTACT
Source organism: Oxystoma pomonae (assembly GCA_963921995.1). Taxonomy (NCBI): domain Eukaryota; kingdom Metazoa; phylum Arthropoda; class Insecta; order Coleoptera; family Brentidae; genus Oxystoma; species Oxystoma pomonae. Next base: position 67,764,405 of record OY998166.1, on the reverse strand, counting down.
AGGTACTTCATGGAAAACATCTATTTCCTGAAGCAGGTTAGCAGCACTCGTAATTCTATATATAGGATAATTCTTTCCTAAATTTGTGTTTGATCTGGGAAAATAAAATGTCCCTAATTCCCTACCTACTTAGGACAAAAGCAAACAAGCCATGGTTCTTCTGGATTCTAAACGCTTGAATCCAAATTCATTCAGCAGCCGCTCATATGGTATATTAATCAGATAAATTCCAAATCTTTTGTAATACAGATATCTCAGGAATTTCCTTTGTACTTTTTCTAGCATATATTTTTACACTGCGCAAAAGGGAGACCATGCATACTCCAATATGCTTCGAACAAAAACATTGTACAGAATGATCAAACTATTTATTTTTGTAAAGTTACATGCATTTAATTATAAATCCTAGGGTTCTAAATGCCTTATTAGCAATACTATTGATTTGAGAGTCAAAGTTGAGGCTTTGGTCAAACATTACTCCTAAATCTTTTATTTCAGATTTGTGATTTAAAGTTTTGTTGTTAATTTTGTATTGATAGTTTATTAGAATTTTTTTTCTAGTGTAGTTTACTGTAAAACACTTGTCAACATTAAAATTTAGTTTATTTTGTATAGACCAATTAACTAATAAGTTCAAGTCTTCCTGTAGAACTTCGCAGTCATTTATGCTGTGAATTATTTTGTAAAATTTAAAATTGTCCGTGTTAAGAAAATTAAAACAATATTTATTGAAATTTTGTCACATACTCTGCCATCTAGCGTTATTAGATTAAACTATATTAGCAAAGCGTCCCTAAAGAAAATAAAAGAATTGACGCGACCATTCCCGAATATTCAAGAAAGATGTAGATAGGTCTAGATGAGTAAGACAAAGACTAGAATGTTCCGGGTGAGTCGAGAGTGATGTCGGCAAATATAAATACGCCGGATAGCAGAGCTTCAAAAAAGTTTTGGATAGGATAGAAAGAGAGTAAGACAAGAACAGCGAATAGACTGTGACTTCACGATTAAAAGTAAATAATAAAAATAGTGAAAGTTAAATCTGCGTTTTCTTTTACAATAAAATAAGAATAAATTAAGACCAGGCTAAATTCTTGACAGTCCGCGAACCCGTCGCTCTCAGTTTCTCAAGCAATCCGTTTAAAAAAATATTATTTATATTTAAAACAAAGTCCGGATTTTTCGGAAATTTAGTTTTAATTCTGGATTTGTTTCCACAATCATGCCTTAAATGCACCGCAAGTCAAAATTAAAAAAAAAACTAAAAATGCCATTTTGTACCGTTTTAAATGTTGTCGACAACATTTTTTCAAATTGAACTAAAATTGTAACAATCAATGATGTTATAGTGTCGCCGCAGGTGAAAATGTTTGCAATATAAACAGAAAATTCCTTAACAAATTGTTCTTCACGTGTTTTAAAAAAGTGGATAGAGATATACTAAAGGCGAAAATTTTGAGAAAATTTTACTAAAACTACCATTTCTTACACGTTTTAGATGCTGTTGATAAAAATTGTTAAAAATGAAACTAAAATTGTACCAATCAATGATGCATAGCGCCGCAGACAAAATTTTTGAAGTTTTTCGTAAAATATTTAAAAATAGGCTGGCATGATATAATCATTTCAAATCAGTTTTAGCACACCTCTGGAACCCAACACTTGGACATCCCAGTTCAACCTTAGAGAAAAAGACGTTTTTTTTTGAAGATTAAATTGCCTGATTATATAAAGCAATATAAATCAGAATTTTAAAAAAAATTAAAATTACCTTGTTGGAAAAATTAAGAACTCATATATTCACGCCTAGAAATTTAGATTAAAACAATTATTTGTTGAACTATTAAGTTTTCTTTAGCTAGATTTATTTGTTAAAATAATATACATAGGTGACTATATTATACTGTAGAGGAGGAACCTCTTTAAAAATTGTTATATTTTTTTATGGCTCAGAAATAAATTACTATCACTACTACTACTACAATAGACGAGCATTTTTTGACAAAGTATTTTTCAAATTTAAAAATAAACAAATTCCTTTATCAAAATCATACCAAAAGGAGCAAGAATACCCATATCTGACGAAATTTCTTTTCGGTCACAGCAAATAACAAATCAAACCGAGAATCTAATTTGACAACTCTAATTAAAAACCAACTGAACCTCTGGTTGAAGACCAAAGTTACTTACCTCGGATGACACCATAGTTTTCAAAAATGAAGAGACGTTAATCTAGCTCCAAGAAAAACATCCAGTTTCGGAGACTTACGAAACAGTTCGGAATTTTGGTTCTGAAGATTCAAATTTCAATTTGGATTTTTCAGATAAAAAAATTAAAAACCCGATTTTTTCCTTTGATCCTGGATCTGCCAGTAGTATGGATTCACTGAGGCCGCTTTAAACTTCTTTTTTCTATTTATGCCCATATGCAACATAAACATTTTCTCTGATCAGCACCTTAACCCCGATTACCCGTAATTAGTTAATCATGAAAACACGGGATAATGGTGCATATAAGCATAAATCATTTATCATTCACATCTTTCATGGCCTGGTACCAAAAGAAATCACTCCTATCTTCTACGGTGCTAGTCTGTGTGAAGATTTTATTTTCGTCGACTTGCTGCCAAAATAATTTTTTCTAGGGCCTTACAAAAAATTAGGAAACCTTTTCAGATCACATCAACTAAAATTTGGTGTTTTTTTTTTCAAGGGTCTCAAGGGGAAATCTTGCATAAGACGCCCGGGCTTTTCTGACAGAGGGATGGAACTCTGTCGGGGGAGTGGATTGGACGGTCGCAATCCACTCCCCCGACAGAGTTCCATCCCTCTGTCAGAAAAGCCCGGTCAGTGTCGGATTCCTAGCGACTAAAACCCCCCGTTTGTGGCTCCGACCAGCCTGATGGCTTACCAGAGTCACTGCACTGCAGCCATTACTGGCTTATTGTTGTGCACTCTTTGATTCTAGTTTAACCACTCCATTAGATTTTATCCCCTGTACGAGTTTGTACAGGTCCTTAATGGAGTAGTTCCTAGTGGTTATTGGGTCTAGTTCAACTTCCCGATAGTGCTATACCGCCAGATCCTCGTCTGTTTTAGACAGGGAACACCACAAGAAGGTGAGGTTCGCATTTGGATATGAGAGGCTAGACGCATTTGCATTATACTGATCGAAAACCTCTGGTCCCACGCCTAACGCGAGCACGGTCTCCAACTGTTCCAAGCAGATATGAAGGTTACGTTATATTCGCATGTGCAACAAGGTGATTCTCTAGGACCACCTCTTTTCTGTTAGCAATCCAACCTATCATTTCTTACATCGACTCAGAGCTACCTTTGATGATGATACCTTAGCAGGTGACCAGGAATTAGTTTTAAACAAGTTTAAAAAATTAGTGTATTCTAGCAAAGATATCGGTTTAAATTTAAATTTTGATAAGTGTGAGCTATCTGTATTATCAGAAAATCATTCCTCGATAATTTATTCGAAATTATCGGAATTTTCTTCAAATTTGCGTAAAAAAACGTTAATTTAACGGCAACAAATTTAAATTCTCATATCGCATATTTTTTATTAAAACATTCTTCTGGAATATCTCGCAGGTATTATTTACTTATATGCTCACCTTGTTGGAAATTATCAAATTCCTTCTCTGATTTTGATAACATGACTCAGAATTTACTTTACCGCTTCAATCGACCTTGATTTGAATTTTTGTTTTCATTTTTTTCTGTGCAAACTTGAAAAACGAAAAAGTAATTCTCAGGAATAATTCGATCCATCCTCTCCTTTAGGAAACCTTCTATATAACAAAACCGTCCGCATTTCAACTGCTCTAAGGCTCGGTCTGCCTGTGTCTGTGTCGAAATAGCAGATACTTATGGTTCTCACGGGCTAAGCTGCATGAAAAGCGCAGGACTTGCATCGAGACACAGGCAGATTAATGACATTCTTAAACGGGCTCTGATATCCGCGGATTGCCCCCGCCATATCGGAAACTTGGAGTTTGTCGCAATGATGGAAAACGTGCGAATGGGATGAAATTCATCCCATGGAAATATGGAAAACAGCTTCTTTGGGATGCCACATGTACACACACTTTGGCAAAATCATATTTCTATAAAACCTCAAAACTCTCTGGTTCAGCTTCTTTTATTGCGAAGGATAGAAAACGACAGAAATATGATGATCATAGGTCACGCGGTTCAGATGGGTAACGCGGCATCGATAATGAGTACCATGCTAAGGGAGTCATGACTAGAGGAATGTGGTTTCGTTTACGAGTGAATGTTCGTATATTTTTTGTGCGTATGCGTTTATGTGTATGTGAGTTTCTTTTTATTTATATTTTTATTTTGATTGCTATTGTTAAACAAAAGTTTATTTTCTAAAAAAAAAAATTTAAAAATTATGGCCTCCAATTGGGTTGGTTTCGGTGATTTTGGCGCCCCTAGATCGTTACGGACTGGGCAGTTGCTCTGCCCCGGGCCTACCTTTAGTTACTCAAAGAGCATCCGATGCATGATTTTTTTTAAATTTTTTGAAAATTTGTCTTTATAAACCAAACAGTCCAATAAAAATGTTACTAAAAGTTTATCTGTCTAGTTAATCGAGACAAAGTTTGAAAAAAAATCCTCTCCAAATAAAAAAAAAATATGATGTAAGGTACGTGCTTTTCGTATAACTAAAGGGACTCTGAAAACAATAGTCTGAGGCTTGTAAAGGAAAAATAATATTCCAAAACGTTCCGTAAAAATCAATATTAGTTTCTTTTTTGGTCCCATTTATCCTCTCTAACCTGCGAAACGTCGATACAAAATCAAGGACGCGAAATCTGGATATTAAGAAGAGACAAGTTTAAAACACACATACCTTAGAACAACTGGTAACGCCATACTTTTTAATAACATTTTCAAAATCAGCCTTCTTTATAATGAGTCCATTCGTTAGCCACTTTATTAACTCATTGCTAACTTCTAGGGGAATTAAAATTTCCAAATTAGGTAAGAATGAGCAAGTCCGTCTATAAATAAAAGATATTTGTTCTATGTTGTTTCTTTGCATTTCTAATACTGTTACATTATTATTTTCTTGCTGAACAAATTCATTTTGTTGGTTTCCACCTAAAAATACCAAGAGAGATTAGTAGCTAGTATTATATATTATACGTTTAACGTGAAGAGGCCCTTTACCGGGCAATTTTTCTAACTCAAATTCCAACTGATTCTTTTGTTGTGTGTGACCCCCAGCCATCTCAGGCCGGTTAGTTGGCAACATCCCAAAACGTTGGCATATTTTCTAGTAAACAATCTCACACCGGCTTTGGTTCGAGAAAAAATAGGGCATTTTTGACAAATAAATATGATTAGGCGTATTTTTTGTAATTTTAATTCATTTATTGGATTACTTTTTTTTGTATTTAATAAGTTTATATCTAGGGACTCCTTCAATCCTTTTTAGTTTTCTTTTTTAGTTATAGAACTTTCTATTATTTAAGTTTTTACAGAATCTAGTTAAAATAATATAAAATTCCTTATAAACAATAAACTGATTGATTGATTGATTTATTGATACTTATGAGTTAGTTTAGATTGATTGATTGATACTTATGAGTTAGCTCCGAATATTAAACAGCAAGAAAACCTTACTATAACCAATAAGGAAAAAATATTTTGTAAATGTTATCAGCCACTGCGTAAACTCCTATTATTCTCTTTGGCAGTGGTTTTGAGACAAAAAATTAATATTGCCTAATAAAAATAATTTTTCGCTAACTTATTGACGAAAAACTCAAAAAATGGTTTTTTGAGTTAAGACCTCTTTGTCTGTTGTCCCCGAAAGATGGTTCTGTAAAATGTAGACTTCCACCTATCTAACATATCTACCATCCTAGCCGAAGCAGAACTTAGCAGTCTGGTAGAAGAAGTAAGTACAAAATACTTGGCATGACCTATATTTTAGGACTGGCAGGACCCGAGGAGTCAGCAGTCATACATATTTCCAGCTGGAACTATTTCCGCTTTGGTGTAATTTGGATTGCAGAGTGGCGCCCACTCTACTCCTGTCTTGTTTAATGTGTTCTTCAAGCAGTATGTAATTTTGTTACTTATGGAAATTCACATTAGAGCACTAATTCTAAGTTTCTCACCTTTGCGACAATATTTGAAAGAACAATTTTATATAGGGCTTATAGCTAGTACTACAAGCCTCAAAAGGACAAATGTCATTACATGGGTTAGCAAGTCTTTACTTAAATTCAATTAAATAAATCATTAACCGAATGAATCTCTTTTGTCAAGTATTTATATTTAGTGATGATATTATTTAGATATATTTTGTACTTATACACAGAAGCTGCTATTATTACAATAGCCATATGCTTTTTGCAATATATTTTTTAATCATAAAAATCACATACCCTGATTTGATGTTCCCTCTTCAGATGGAAAAGCATTGCATTCATCTAACTCTGTGGGCGCTTGCTCCTTATCTATGATTATTTCTAAACTATCTTGCAACTTTGCACTAGAAAAAGCAAAATAAACGTGCAAAAAATACGTTTAAACAAATTTGGCAACTAGAAAAAATGCCGATCAGTATTTTTGGGGCTATTCCGCTAAACTTCACGCAATTCCTAGTTTTAAATAACACAAAAAAGCACTTGCAGTTCATTTATATAGAGGTCTAACAATACAAGGAATTAGACTGACATCTTTTGACCACTAGAAGTAGAGAAGGGGCAGCCCGTAGACCTGCTTTCACTACTTTTATCTTGGGTGAGTCTTAGCAGATCCTTGGCCACTCCGATGCGACCCAATTGTTTATCTAGACGATTATGCTCCGCAAGCATGCATGCCAATGGCCCGTTGTATCTAGCAATAAAGTTTTCATTGCACCTAATCAAGTTACCCTGGTTACTTAAGTGGTCTAATGGTGAATTTCGTATCTTAAAGTTAAAATATAAAAACGATAAACATATTCAGACACTTTAAGCCTTTGAAATGGTGCTACAAAGCACAGATGCGGTTTCTCGCGTTGAAATGGTTTCAAAATTTCAAACATTAATTTTCTCGCATTACAACGGTGACGTCACATTTAAACTGGTTAAAAATATTTCGAAACGGATTCCTTTCCCTTTTGAAAACCGACGCGTGCGCAGAAGTTACGTGAAAATTTTGCCTTTTCAGATTTTATTTTTTTTCTAAAGCAGTGATTATACTTTTTTACCAGCGATTAGAATGGGAGACGATCAACGGAATGTTATATTTTAAAAAATTGTGGACCGTGATGGAGAAGTTATCAAAAATGGTAATAATGAAGGTTTTTGTTAAATAAACCTTAACTTGATTCATTTAGCACAAAAACCGAAAAAAATGAAATTACAGGGAAAGAAACGTCACTGTTTTGAACTATTAATTTTCTCGCGTTTTGAACTAATACGTCGTGGTTGAAATTGTTTTAAAAAATATTTCAAAATAATTTGAACGCGAGAATACGCCTCAGTACTTTTAATTTTGAAAAGGAAGGAAAAAATGGCTCGGCTACAAATTAGTAAGTTGTAATTGCGGAGCTAAACTCATTTTGTGTCAAATTGAACTATATACCACTCTCAAGTAGCCATGGAAATTTGATTGTTACAACTAAAGGTTCATCGTAGTTCTTGCATTCTTAGACCTTTGATTTTTTTTACACATCTAACTTTTATTTTCAAACCTAAATAAGATCTCGGGTTTTAATGAAGTAAAGCCTTAATAAGTAACAGATTATTTAATAATCAATCTATAGTTCGTTGAATAAGTGGTAAGAGATTTTTCGCAGCATTTTTTCTTTCTTGTAGGTTCAAACATAACGCGATAAAAATAAAATACAGGCAAAAAAATCGAATACACTACAAATTTCTCACCACTTATATCCTAAACATTAACATGTTAAGCGCCATAATGTGTCATTAAAAAGTATTTTTAATCTTGCAGTATTGCCAATTGAACGTCATAACTTGACAATACCTTATTTTAAATTATCCCCAACACGATATTTTATTTCACTTTACTAAACTAAATCTTAGAAAGAGAAGGGGGTAATAATTATATAAAAAAATTAACGAAAAAACTTTTTTATTCCTTATTGTATTAGCAAAAAGGAGATTAGCGTTGAATTGAGCCCCCATCTTAAAATTATGACGTCATACAGGCCTTCAGCCAAAAATGTGAACAAAACACCCAGTAGTAAATGATTATGTGAGACTGCCTCATTCAAAGCCTCATCGAATTACACACAGAGCCTTAGTATGTGGTGTTGCTAGAAATGTCGTCTGACAAAGATGTTTATGTCTATAAAAGTCAAATTTGAAAAAAAAGTTTTAAATGCTGGATACGTGATCTCTATTTAATTGAATTTTCTTTGAACCTCATGAAATTGATATTAAAAAACTTTTTTAAAGGCAAGGTTTATAATGGTTAACCCTGTATCATGTATGTTCACGCGTGTTACACCTCAAGGCGCTTAACATGTAAATCTAGAAATTTCCACTGCTAACAAGTTTTAATAACGTATGATAAATTAAAAATCTATTAAAAATAAATTATTTATTTTCTAAGGATGGACGTATTTGCAGAAACACACTGCTAATCTTTGCCAATGATAAAAAATAAAAACGGACTCCCATGTAGAGAAAGGGGAAACAGTAAGCACATAACTTGTACAGTACGTAACGAGAAAAAAATTCGTGATTTCGATCTGGTCGAAACGACAGAAAGAAACACAAAGTAAATTTCAAAAAATTCTGTTCCTTCTTGCACTTCACTTCGATTGAATGAACCAGGTCAAAATCGTGAAGTTCTAACACTGATGTATGAGAACTGGGCTTAGTAGTAAAATAAAACAAACTTACCTGCCCATAGGTGATGCAGGGGGCATTTTGTGGCTAGTAACTGTAACTTCGTAACATTGTCCCCTCAAGTCAAAAACAGCCCACACTGAATCGCCCAGATTGGGAAAATGAACGGAGAGCTCCTCACCATTTATAAAAATCTGTTGACGAGGATTAAGTTGTATTTGTATAGTATATCCAGGTAAAATGTTTTACGGCCACATTTTAATGACGACCGAAACTAGAACAATTGGCAAAATTTTAATGGCTAATAGCTTGTTTGATTAATAGGCAAGTCAAAACAGGAAAAAAATCAAGTAACATGAAAGGTCAAAACTCGATAGTATGCCTTATGTACCGCGGAATATAGAACAGGGAATTATAGGATTGCTTAAGTCGAATTAGTATAAGCTAAGCCGGTACTATCTTTGACACCAATGACTGATAGATAAACAAGTTTTGCGGACCACATATAAGATTGTCAATGTCAAAAAACTGGTTTGATTCGACTGGGACTAAACTGATTAGGACAGTGTTACCGCTCTGTATAAAGGTGATCTAAATTATGTTTAAACTTACGAACACCTTAGTCTGGCCTGCCATTCAGATAGTAGGTATGATGACATGCAGTTTTCGCAAAAATAAAGTTGGAATTAATAAAAATAGTCAAGTGCCTTCCCTTGATAAAGGTTCGCGTAAAATAATTACAAACGATGACCGTGTGGGTTTTTCAAAATCCAGTTTGATAAGCAATTTGATTAATGTCACAAATTATCTTTGTTATGACTTTTTGGCAATTAAAATATATTTTCGTAGTTTTTCAAAATAAATTTAAAATTGTAACGGACTAGTCTTTTGGATTTAGCGATTTTCACAGTTCTATAAGTTTTTTAATTGAAATATTTGTATTTTTTGCTGTGTTCGTTTGATTCCTGGATGGATTACTTTCTAGACGTGATGGTCACTGGTTTGGCAACTAAACATTTAGATTTTGAAAGCTTTAGAAAAGAAGGAAAAATGTTTTATTTGGTTTTAAGAACGAACCTCTTTACTCTACAACCAGAGCCAGAGCCAAACACCATCAATAAGTAAGTGAGTTTTCATTTTATTATGAATTACATTACTTAACATTTTCGATAAGATTGTGTATCTGTAATAGGCCGTGACCCGTGACCTTCGGTCACTAATATAGCCTATCAGCTCTGGATAGAAATTTCTAACCTGTACCTATGACGCTGTCACCATAACCGGAAACGCCAATGAACATGACAATAATATTGGGTAACCTAAAAGAGACAATTTGACTGAAATTGACTGGAGAAACCACTATAAACGGCTGATTGATAGGCTATGATTAGTGACCGAAGGTCACAGATAGGCTCTTCTCAGACTCATCTGCAATGATAATCGCAAGAAATAAGAAGGTAGAAAGGCCGCTTAAACATTGATACGAGTCTAATTCCCTTCGTGATTTTTGAACGGATTATTTGCACAAAAAAAGTAACTTTTGATAAATATGAAACCCAAGAAAACAAACATACGGAGAATATTATTTTCTTTGAAGAACCTACAAATAAGAATCAAGATAAACATCATATCACAAATACGCGGAGGACAGTATTTTCGTTGCAGAACCTACAAATAAAAACAAAGAAAATCATCACCAACTTTTGTAAAAGGAGTGATTACCTTTTATTTTTTCTGAAATTAGATATGTTAACTCGTATGAAAAATAATAAATCGGTTTAGAAAAGAACCGCTGCATTTTTGAACTTCATTGAACCAAATCAACCCACCTATTTTATTGGGCTATTGCGGAAAATTATTGTAGCAATTTCTTTTAATTTTATTTATAAAGGCAAGGTATTTGTATTGACTTGAAAAATATTGTTGTTCATTCATTTTAGTCAGTCATTATATTAAGATCGCCAATCAGACTTTTGGAGTAAAATTAGATTAATCTCAAAAGTAAAACTAAATTAGTTTCTATCAGTTTGAACGATGACAACGCACGAAAAAGTATTAGTTTCGCTCAGTGTATATTCCTGAAGCTAATTCGACTTATTCATAATAATAATATTCCGTAGCTCTGGAGTTGATAAATTTAAAAAGGGATTTAGTGAGGGTGAATAAATAACAAAATCAATGAGTAGCGAGCTTTCCCTCAAAAAAGGTAATGGTAACCGTAAATCCGATTTCGCACTTGTGATGCTCATCAGTAGTGCTAGGAAATAGGAGATGAAATGATGCTGAAAAAATATGACACAGGATTCATGTAAAAGACAACCATCTGTCAAATTGCAGAATCGGCAGATGTACCTTCAAATTGAAGGAAAATTAAGCGTCTACGGAGACAGATGTAATTATCTTTACAGATATCTTAAGCTCTGGAGTTGAAACATTTAAAAAGGGATTTAGTGAGGGTGAATAAATAACAAAATCAATGAGTAGCGAGCTTTCCCTCAAAACAGGTAATGGTAACCGTAGATCCGGATTTCGCACATTCATCTCGTAATTCCTAGCACCGTAATGATGAGCACCGCCAGTGCGAAATTCGGATCTACGGTTACCATTACCTTTTTTGAGGGAAAGCTCGCTACTCATTGATTTTAATAATATTCCGTCTTTGGCACTCACATGGACTGGTCCACATAGAATTCTTAGGAAAGTCGGCGACTATATATATGAAATTCGAAAAAAAAATCTGTTGCTAATCAAAGTAATTGGAAGAACATTTATCAAATTTTGTTTTCCAAGTTTATTTGATAGAGAAGGAAGATGTCGATTTGAACGGCTGAAGTCTTGTAACTGGCATTCCTGTCAGAGTTTTGATTTTAAAACTTCAAAGAGAATAGACACTTAAAGTAAAGCATCGGTATCGGTATACCTAACACGTTGAAAAGAAAGCCAAAAAACACTATATTTTTGACTGGTTTATGCCATGCTTCGAACAAGGCCTGCTTTCATAGTAACGGCTATGACAGAAAAACTGACAGCAATCGATGCGTGCGTTAGGATGGACGTAACGCTACGTTCATCACTCCGTACACATCGATTGCTGTCAGCTTTTTGTGTTATCGCCGTCACTATGTCCTGGTATCAAAAAGTTTTAAAAAATATAAAACCATTACCTTAAGAATTCCATCCTGAGTTAAAAGTAGTCCGACACGATCATTGTGACTGAGCCAATTCAAACTTGGACTAAAGAACTGCAAAATTTGTCCTTTGCTCATTAACTGATTACCTAAAAGAAGGACATTTGATTTGATTAGAAAGTTGGTAGAACAATCCTAAAGAAACTAACCGATTTTCTTTAAACATATATAATATATTAAATATATAGTTTTAAGTCTAGGGTTCTTATCATTTTTTGTATTATTTAAAAATAGTGGAAGGAAATGTTTTTTGTATCTACCTTATTATTTGTCCCCTTTATGAAATATACGCTTTAAATTTAAAAACTCACAAAAAAGCGAGGGGTGAACAACTGTAGGCAGGAGGTGTACAAAATTTTCGCTAGCACTAGGTAGTACTTTGGGCAGGACTAGGCAGTACTCGGGCCGGACTAGGCAGTACTTGGGCAGGACTAGACAGTTTTTAGACAGGACTAGGCAGTACTTAGGCCGGACTAGGCAGTACTTGGACAGGATTAGGCAGTCTTTAGGTAGTCCTTAGGCAGAACTAGGCAGGAATAAAAAAAAAAGAAAATTGCATATGGCTTTCCTTCATTGTAGGCTCGTTTTCAGAGCTTCATTTTTCTGTAATTTGGAGAAGAAAAAATCAACAGAAGAAAAAATCAATCATGCCTAGTTTTTTTTTTTAATCTGTATTTGAAACTCCGAATGAGTTTGGTTATACTAACTAGGGCTACTTATTTTAAGGGGACGTCCTGTCCTGTTAATTCATGGAATATTCAAATATAACAACATGCAAAACAAAAATGATTGCACCATTCCGCCGCAGGCAAAGTTTTAAAAAATTCAGGCAGGCTGAAGCATTACAGAAAAATTCTGGAAAAAAAGTGCTGCGAGGAAGGAGAAGAGGGAAGTGACTAATAATGAAGTGTGCTAGTAGCAGCGTTGCCAGGTGTAACAATCTCGTAAAAAAAGGAAGAGACATTAGTATTATGATTTTGAGCACTTTTGCATGATTTTGTTTTAATTTTCAATAAATATACTTACGAGGGGAGGAGAAGGGGTCAACTTCTTGTCACGTCACGGTAAAAAAAAACATAAAATGAAAATTTATCATCATTTAGCGCGATACAAAACTATTCTGGGTTCTGTAAGAATAGAGAAAGATAACAAAAAGTTCAGAAAAGCAGAAATTGCGGGTTTATTATAATAAACAACATTTCATGTAAAATAACACGAGTTACAAGTTTACAAGTTTTGAGGGTACAGGACTAGGCAGTACTTGGACAGTACTTAGGCAGGACTAGGCAGTACTTAGGCAGGACTGGGCAGTACTTGGGCAGTATCTTAAGCACCGACAGGAGGTTTACATATTTGCTTCAGTTCTTCACCCCTCGCAAAAAAGAGTGTTTATCAAACTTTCAAATAAAAAAAAACCCCTATCAAAAAGCTTATTAAGTTTAATGCCGAAAACATACTTGCGGAATTCGGCGGACGGCGATCATCCGCCTCTTCTTCTTTCCTAGCCCATTGTCTCCAGGGAAGAGGAAGAGGCAAATAATCGAAATTTACTAAATGACGAAATTTTCTAGCTTTCTGATACCATAATAAAACCGATAGGAGCTTATTAAAATGGGTCTTTTGAGTTTAGTAAATCCTAAACTCGGTACAAAACTTGTGATGAGCGTCTTTTTTTATAATATACTCCTCTAATAAAGGTTAAGGTTGAAAATTTAATTTGCGCCCATCGCTTTTATTGTGGTATCAGAAAGCTAAAAAATTATTTTTAACTTTTTAGTGCCTTTTATAAAAGCTTTTTATTAAAAATATTTTTTGCTTAATAATTTTTAAAATGGAAATCAATCTGACTAAGTTAGATGTTTACCGGCCACCCCATTCGGAAAGGGGGGAGCTGTTAAATTCATAATTTTTAATATCTTACCCAAAAGTCGTGTTCCTCGACCTCAAAACTCCCTTTACACCATTTTCAAATGAAATCAAAGGTACTTAGATGGTTCGACCCCATTCAACCCCAATCAAAGAGGATATTAACCACCTCTTCCTCCAAATCTTAAAACTGCATAATTGGAGAAGGTTTGCTTGAAAACTTATGAATTTTCAAAAATATTAATTCCCGGTCATCTCCTTAACCCGACCGACGTAGTTTTTACATCCAAAATTATAAAATATGTACATAATATCCCCCAAATCTTTAAACTGCTGATTCGTAACAGCTTTGGTTGAAAAGTTATAATTTTTTAAAAATATTAACAGCCTTTCATCCCCTTAATCACCCCCGACAAACGTAGTTTTTAGCTCAAAAATTAAAAAATGTTTATTGGAATATAAAACTGAAAATTGCATATATGTAGCTGATTTCATTGAAAAGTTATGAATTTTTTTATTTTTAAAATATATTATGCCCCTTATCCTCCTCAGCGACCCCCCCACCAACGTAATTTTTTCATAATATTGTATGGTCACCGGAACTTTAAACGCTTATACAAACAAACACGTGTGAAGTTAAATAAAAGCTTGTAAAAATTACAGATGTATTGTGTTTTACGTATATAAAGTGTCGCAAAATGTGTAACGAAAATAACAAAAAACAAAGAAGAAAATTCAAAATCGCGGTTGGCTTTGGCACTGTTTGGGCCGCCAGGCCATAGGCGAAAAATCTACTGCGCATGCACTAACAAACCCATGACGCGTGTCATAGTGACCTTACGATAATTTAATGACAAGGTATTAATTTGAAGACATCATCTGTCCGAAAACTTTCATTTTATTTAATTGCATTTATTTGTTATATTTTGGATAAAACATCTCCAACCGCAAGTTTAACCTTACTCGAGGGTTTCAAAGTTTACATTTTTGACAAGATGTGGTTTAACATCGATCTCAACTGAAAAGCCAGTTAACTCCTACCTCATATGTCCCCTTTAGCCTACTGTTGCCGCTATTTCTATAACCCAATGGACAGATAAAACACTGGCGCACCGAGAGGGGGGGTTTTGGGGGTAACCCCCCCCCCCCCGAGAAGCCTAGTTATGGTCACATTTTTACTTCAAATTAAGTTTTGTTTATTATTTATCCCTAACACCCCTCCCCACCCCGCCGCCGAAGTCAATTCCTGGGTGCGCTACTGGATAAAACATGGTTTTTTTGTCAGTTTGGTGTCAATATAATCGCTATAGTAGGCTAAAGGATACTAAATCGAAAAAGAGTTAACTGGCTTTTTAGTTTAGAAGGTGTTGTGAGGTTTTGCCATTTTTTTAATGTTATTATGATATTTTCGTGTTTTAAAATTTTGTTGTGAAGCAAATGGCCTCTTTTTGCATCTTAAATCCCCTAAAATCACTAATTAAGCCTCAAAGATCCTGGTTTTTGTTTTTTGTTTTTAGTCCGTTAGTTTTTTTAAAAAACTTGAAAAATGTGTAACTTTTATGAAAGTCCCAGGGTTGTTTGCAACTATGGTGAGGAATACTTGTGCAAAATATTATAGGACTGCGCCCCCCTTGAGAGCCCCACGGACCCATTTTCTATATTTTTAATACGTTAACGCATATGTTTGGGATTTCGCAAATATCTTCTGTACTATTTACTTTTGACATATGAAAGGTATGTCATTATAAAGAGGACATATTGCCCCGTCTAGGAAAGTATATATAATTTAACAGGTTAATTATTGTGGCACCAGTGGCGATCGTAATTAAAAAAAAGACAATTTTCTTTTTTTTTTGCACATTACATTTTTTTTAATTTTTACATTTTTTTTTTTAAATCGGGTAGCGTGCGGGGTAACCCAAAATAACTTAAAAACATCTCCAAGCTTTGTTCTGTTTAAAAATGTAAAAGTTTTAAAAATCAGATTAAAAGTAAAAGCACAAGCTAAGTTTAAATTAATTTTAGTTGTGAAAATTTGCTTTTTTTTGTTTTTGGCATGAACTTGTCATTTTTGCTGGGAAATGTAGAAAGATCATTTTTTTCCGGTTTTCCTTTTTCATTTATACAAAACACTTACCTTCGCTCTTGAATGTACTACTAGTCTATATATGATGGAAACTTAGAGTTTGCGAGACGCTCAAACGTAAATAATTGGATTCAGAAAAAAATGATGTTTTTTCTTAGATTTTGGATTTGAGACATTCCTTATCAATATGGGTAGAAGATGTAGACTGATTTTGATCTGACCTACCTCATTTTGTTTTGTCATCTTTTTTCTTTATTTTAAGACCTTCTGGGTTAAAATCGTTCGTTTACAATTTTTGCTATATGACTTTTAGTATAGCCTTACAGAACGATTTATTGGATTTTTACGGGTGAAAGATGTGTCTGGTCATCGAAAAATATATTCTATTGCCGAAATATACAGTTTTTATATAAAATTATATATATTAAAAAAATTACCCCCCCCCCCCGTCCCTCGTTTTCGCCGTTACGTAATGATTTTCAGCAAGTTTTTTCACATCTGTGTATGCCTACATATTATTACACACTATTTAACAAAATAAATTTTACAGTCGTACCCCCCCCCTTACAGTCGTACTTCTCCCTCTCCACTACGCTCGTTTTTTGACACATGACAGTTTTACGATTAATTACAGGCACATGACTGTTTTCCGATTAATTACATTTTAATGCATTATAAATATTATAATGCACACCGAAAAATATATTCTATTTTCAAAATATACAGTTTTCTTTTTATGGAATTTACCCAAAATAAAATGGTAAATTAAAAAACTAACCCCCCCCCCTCCCTCGTTCTCGCCGTTACTTAATGATTTTCAGCAAAATTTTGCACATTTGTGTATACATACATATTATTACACATTATTTAACAAAATAAATTTTACAGTCGTACCCCCTTCCTTACAGCCGTACTTTGCCTCTTCACTGCGCTCGGTTTTTGGCACATGATAATTTTACGATTAATTACATTATAAGGGATTCTTATGTAGTTACAAGTAAGTTATTACACCTGTCCCTACGCCTCTTGCTCATTTTTTTGACATTTTGCAATTCAGATGTACTTAAGTAAAAGACATATTTATTATCACTCGCACACCGAAAAACTTTGCAGGGTGCACCCTATAGTTGTGTTATACTATACTGTTATACTAAGGTAATACCCGGTGTTTAAGTATAATAATTAAAGTCAAAAAAATTGTGATCAACTCCACAGTTATAATAGTATATTTATAATGTTGTTGTAAAAAAATAACAATTACAATTTGGTATTGATCTTACTATGACTAATCACTTTCATCAAATAACAAAAACAAATGCAAAACATTTCTTCATACCTTTATCAAGAACATGATTTTAGTAACTGTCTGCAGTTAACTAAAGCATAGCTTTTTTGGTAACCAATGCAATTGTTTTTTGGCCACGTGTGCAAAAAAAATTGTATCCGTTTTTTACCCAAAATTAAGGGGAAATAGTAATATAGAAAAAAATCTAATTATTCTTACCTAAAAATTAAGCCACTTCCTTCAGTTTTCTTTAAGTATTTAAAATATGAATTACCAATGTTTCCTCTATTTTTATTTCATTTAAACGGATCGTTGCGTCAGAACACCAAAGTTTTGTCAGAATATCTTAAAAAAGACACTGAATATCACGATGAATATGAAATGTGAAGTATAAAGAAATGTTTTGCATTTGTATTTGTTATTTGCTGAAAGTGATTAAAATCGTGTTTTTTCATAAAAGTAAAGTTTATTGTCATAGTAAGATTAATACTAAATTGTAATTGTTATTTTTGTACAAGAACATTATAAATATACTATTATAACTGTGGAGTTGATAACAACTTTTTGATTTTAATTGTTACACATAAATACTGGGTATTACCTCAGTATAACAGTATAGTATAATACAACTATAGGGTGTACTCTGCAAAGTTTTTCGATGTGCGAGTGATAAATGTGTCCTTTACTTAAGTACATCCGAATTGCAAAATGTAAAAAAATGCTAGCTAAATAGTAATTCATTATAGTATAATTAATCGTAAAACTGTCATGTGCCAAAAACCGAGCGTAGTAAAGAGGGGAAGTACGACTGTAAGGGGGAGGGTACGACTGTAAAATTTATTTTATTAAATAATGTGTGATAATATGTACGTGTTTAGGACTCGTTCATTTTCTACCTCTGTAAATATTTATTGGTAAAATTTAATTAGAAATATAAATGGTTTTTCGTACTTTTTCTTTGGGATTAAAATAAGAATAGTAGCCCAAATAATTCTTCAAAACAAACTCAGATATGAATTATATTGTGTACTTTAAATGGGTTACTTTACTATTCTTTTATGCTAAAATACTGACTTAAATTAATTTCAGGTTTGGCATCTTTATTTAACTTATTAAATTGGAATTTACCTTTTCTTTTCTTATCGCGTTAGATATTTTTATATTATAAGCAAAAAAGGGTGTTTTTACTTGTCAAAGCGCCACGAAAATAACCCAAAAATTAGTTGATGATAAACGGTCGTTGTGCATCCTACTCGCTAATTTTTAACAGACGAGTTTACGTTTCCGCAAACATGTAGTAATAGAATTAAAAATTTAAATTTCCCGCCCATATGGCGCGATTATCGATTTGTTGTCATGATGCATGACAGCTAGAATTTTGGCGGTTTTATGGGTTAGGTTTTTGCAAAAGCATGTTGCATTTTAAAGTTTGCCTTTTATTACGATTAAACCTTATGTAAACTACATAAATCATTTTTATTTACCAAACCCAGAGTTTAGACTACCGTTATCAGGTGTGGGGTAAAGGGCATCATGCCCCTAGACGACAATCCAGAGGAGTATCATGACGTCCGTCCTGAGGGTGCTCAGGGCACAGCAAACACACCAATTACCATCGATGATCTGATTCAGACAGCTGTTAGAGCAGTCTTTTTACATCAGCAGCAAATCCAAGTACCTGGAGGCGCGGCAACTGGGGCGCAGGACCCACCAATGAGCACGTTCACAAATACTGAAATAAGTGCCTTATTACGGGAGTTTAATGGGTCGATGGACGCCAAAATATAGGTTCAAACAAGGTGACTTTGGAAAACAATGTTGGCTTATCTGAGGAGGAGCTCATTGAATACACAATTGATTGCTTCACAAATGACACATTGCAGTCCCAAGCAAGGATTTTAAAAGTTTGTCTGATCTGCTACGTATAATGTCCAATGTGACACAGAGTGAGAGAACGAACACACACCCTGTCTTACATGGTTCGAAGCCATCTTTAAATTCAACAACACAAACCACAACAACAAGCACCAGGAAATGTTTTAACGAGAATGGGAATGTACTACAGTTCACTCTGAACTGCATGTTGGATACTGGAAGCCCCTTTAGTCTAATAAAAAATAAGTTTGTACCACCAAATTGTATTAGTCCTAATTTAGATTTGGATAACAAGTATTTTGGTATTAATAAGTCTGCATTAGATATTTTAGGCTTTTTTAATAAAACTGTCATTATTAATGATATGGTGGTGCCGCTGCAGTTTCATGTTGGTAAGTGATTCTACAATGACCTTTTCAGCCATTTTGGGTAGGGACTTTTTGCAACTGCAAAACTTTAAGGTCTCATTAACCGACAAAATTGTTTTGGAAAAATTATGTTTTGAGAGTCAAAGCGGTTTTGATAAACTTTTTATTGATATCGAACAAAATTTTGAGAAGTCCATCAACATAAATAAAAATTTGCCCCCCTCTATAATTTTTAATATCGAACAAAAGTTTCAAAAAGAATACTTAAATGTTGAAAGACCAAGCGAACCTGAAGTTGATTTCGAAATGAAAATAATTTTAAAAAATGACCAGCCAATCTCATTTAGACCTCGTAAATTAACTTTTTATGAAAAAAATGAACTGGAAAAAATAATTGATGAGCTGACAGCCAATAACATTATTAGGGAAAGTAATAGTCCATATTGTAGCCCTATGGTCCTGGTCAAAAAAAAGTCAGGAGGTTTGAGGTTATGTATCGACCGTGAAATAAATAAAATTATGGTTCGTGACCATTTTTCTTTGCCCTTAATCGATTCTTGTCTTGATTTACTAAAAAATAAAAATTACTTTTTAGTTCTGGACCTTAAAAATGACTTTCACCATGTGAAAATCTTTCATTACACCAATAGGTCAATGGGAATATCTTTATATGCCGTTTGGTTTGGCAAACTCGCCATCTGTTTTTATGAGGTTTGTAAGCACAATTTTCGAGGAATTGATTAGACAAAACAAAATTCTAATTTATATGGATGATATATTGATTGCAACTGAAACCTTGAAATTTTGTCTGAAGTATTTGATCTACTGTGTAAAAATCTTCTTGAACTTAGACTTAACAAGTGCCACTTGTTAGAAAATCAAATAGTTTATCTGGGTTACCTCATAAACTGTGATGATATGAGCTCGAGCACAGAGACAACACTCGTATGAGACATGTCGATGCATTAAGTAGAGCAAACAGCATTTTGATTCTTGAGGAAAATACATTTGAACAAAATTTGTCTATTGCTCAGAATTTAGACCCGGAGATAACAAGGATTAAGCTTGAATTAGAGGTATCTGAGAATAAGAATTTTGAGTTAAGGAATGGCTTAGTATATAAGAAGGTGAAAAATAAGAAAAAAACTCTTTTTTATGTCCCAAGTTCTATGGAGAATAAAGTCATCTTTAATTGCCATGATTCTTTGGGGCATTGCGGTATTGACAAAACCTGTGAGTATCTGTCTAGAGTTTATTGGTTCCCCAGCTTTAGGGAAAAAGTTAAAACATACATACAAAACTGTATGAAATGTATTTGTTATTCAGCTAAAAAGACCGAAGGTGTTCTTCATAACATTCCCAAGGGGAATAACCCTTTTCAAACCTTGCATATCGACCATTATGGTCCGTTGGAGAAAACACCCACAAATAAAAAGTACATATTTGAGGTAATTGATGCATTTTCTCGATTCACAAGATTCTATGATGTTAAGTAAACTAAAGCTTCAGAGGCAATCAATAAGCTATTAGAATACTTTCAGAACTATAGCCGTCCTGTCAGAATTATAAGTGATAGAGGCTCAAGTTTTACTGCTGGAGAATTCGATGAATTTTGCAAAAACAACAATATAATCCACATAAAAATCGCTACAGATTCACCTAAATCAAATGGTCAGATTGAAAGGAAAAATAGAGATCTTACGCCCATGTTGGCTAAACTTTCAGTACTAAAAAATAAGTAGAATAAGTATTTGCCTGAGGTTGAGTTTCCGATTAACAACAGTTATTGTAGGTCTATTGGAAACTCTCCTTCACTTTTACTTTTTGGTGTGAATCAGAGAGATATGAATGATGATTTAAGTGTGTTTTTAGAATCAAAAGATGAGAGTGAGAGAGACTTATTTGGAGTGAGACAGAAAGCACAAGAACAGACAATTAAGGTCCAAGAATATAACAAGAAGTATTACGATGGAAAACATAAAGTTCCTTATCAATACAAAGTTGGTGACTATGTAATGATTAAAAATATTGATGTTCCCCCAAGAATAAACAAAAAACTTATCCCAAAATATAGAGGCCCTTATGAGATTAAGAAGGTCTTGTATCATGAACGATATTTTATTACTGATGTTGAAACTTTCAAGTGACTCAAAGGCCGTTTGAAGGTGTTTGTGGCTACACCATTAGTCCTTATTTTGACATATATTACCTAATTTTTACATATATTACCTAATTTTGACTTGTTTAACCCTATTTGTGATATTTACTCGATTTTGACACTTATTTACTATAAATTTCGATCTAGTCCTTTACTTATTTACCATTTTTCAATGTAAAAAAAACTAGTTTAATTTAGGTTAAAATTTTATAAGATATGCTACAGTTAAGTTACTTAATTACTTATATTATGTCCAAAATTATGTTAATTAGATTATGACTTATGCCCAAATACTTTAAAGTAGTATTGTTATTATGTTATGTGCTATTATGTTAAGTTATGTATACATTATGTCATGGTTTCCATTATGTTATGTTTGCATATTTTATATCTTTAACTGTTAAAAATGATCGAGACGATCAATAGTCAGGTTAGGCCGAAACTGTAGTAATAGAATTAAAAATTTAAATTTCCCGCCCATATGGCGCGATTATCGATTTGTTGTTTTTGGCGGTTTTATGGGTTAGGTTTTTGCGAAAGCATGTTGCATTTTAAAGTTTGCCTTTTATTACGATTAAACCTTATGTAAACTGCATAAATCATTTTTATTTACCAAACCCAGAGTTTAGACTACAAACCAAAACTATTTTTGTGCCCTTTTGTGACTCTGGATTTTTTCTGGACCGCTTCACACCTAGGAGGCGCCTCTAGGCTCGAAAACCGTTTTTATATATCTTATAAACTAAATTAGATTGCAGTCCACTCATGTCTCTACCAAAATACTAAGCGCGCGTTAAGATCCGTACATTTTTGGTCCTTCGAGCCGGATTTAGCTCTGCTTTTCATATATTTTGCCTCATAAAAAATTAAATTTGAATTAAGATTTAAAAACTATTTAATTTGTAGTTTTTTTAGCCAATAAAAATACCAGTTTCTTTGCGTGTAAAGGACGTTTTTATGCGCTGTCGGCAAACGTTTTTGCGCACGTATTTTTCGTTTTTTATGGAATTTTGCACTCTCTCGCTTTCGCTTTAAATGTAATTTTATAAAATATTTTTACCCAAAAGTATTAACCTTGGTTTGGACTCAAGCTAATAGGAATATAATTTTAGTTCTTAGTAGGATTTTGATACCTTACTGTATGCATATTTTAGAAGCTGCTAGTGTTGCGTAATAATTGTTTGATCTAAATATTAAAATTCTGAATTTTATTTTTCTTTCTAAATTAACACAAACATAAAAGTAATAAAAATAGAACGTGTCGCTTAACGAGAAGCAGAAAAAAGAGATTGCTAGACTTAAAGCACTCGCCAATATAGAGGCTCTAAAAATGAAAGAGCTCTTGTTGTGTGGCAGAAACGCAAGAACTGATCCAAGTGCCGAATCGCTTTTTAGAGCACGCTACAAAAATATTAATGACATTAGCCTTGGTGAAATAAATTCCGCGATAGTTAATATTGTTTTTGTCGAAGAGGAAGAATTAAGTGATCAGATGGCGAGGTCCGCAAATTTTGATTTTGATTATTTCCAAACGGACGCTCTATATGATACTATTTTTACTAACAGACCTGGATCACTTTTGCCCTCTAATGTAACGCCACGAACCAGTAGTTCTCAAACTGTAACTCGTTCCGCGCGTTCTAGTAATTTGCCGCAGCTGGGAATAAAAAAGTTTGATAGAGATATTAAAAAGTTTCCAGCCTTTTTGGACATGTTTAACTCCATGGTACATAATGACCCCGATTTACTTCCCGTGGAAAAATTTAACCATTTAATTAATTGTCTTGAGGATGCGCCATTAAATATAATTAAATTAAATATTACCAACGACAATTATAAAATTGCGTACGATGCTCTTGTAAAACGTTATTATAACGAAAGGATTTTGAGCCAAACTTATTGGTCGGCAATAGAAAATGCTTCAAAAATGACGTCGGACGATCCGGTCGCGTTACGTAATTTATTGGATATTTTTTCCGAAAATATTGACGCGCTAGAAACTTTACAACATCCTGTCAAAACGTGGACATTTATTTTAACTCATCTTTTGTTGAATAAAATTTCGCCAGAGACTCGTACACGTTTTGAGTTACAAAATTCTAAACCATCCAATGTTATGCCGGCTTATGACGATGTATTTAATTTTCTAGAAAAGCAAGGTACCACTTTTTTCATTTCTAACCCAAATAACAATTTTAAATCCACTAAAAAATCGGACCTTTATACTTCGAAAAATAACAATAATAACAATAACCCTACACAGCGCTCGCATGCATTTTTGGGTACAAAAAATCCCAACACAGAGCAAAATTTATCCTGTCCTTTATGCAAAAAAGATCATTTACTTTTTAAATGTCCAGATTTTATTGCCAAACCAATAAAATAACGTTTTGATTTTGCTAAATCTAAGCGCTTGTGCATTAACTGCTTATCTAGTTTGCACAAAACTAGCCTCTGTAGATCAGAATTATTGTGTTCTTTTTGTAATAGAAGGCACCATTCTCTCCTTTGCTTTACAAATTCTCAAGATTCCCAACAAGAAACTCCTCAAAATGCCCCTACGCAAGTAAATAAAAAGTTACAAATAATTACAAGTCTATACCAGCTCTATTAGGTACCATACAAGTTAGAATTTTAGATAAATAGGGAAATTATCAGATTTTTAGAGGGTCACTTGATAACGGCAATCAAGTGAGCTGCATAACTCAAAAATGCGTAAATCGTTTGGGATTGAAAATTAATCTAATTCAGGGGATCCGAGAGTCGCAAGTAAAATCGGCGTCAGGTAGCGTATCTTTGACGGTTTGTCCTGTAAAAACTTCTGACCCGAATTTCATGGTAAATGCCATAGTAATATCAAAAGTCTGTTCTGACCTACCACATACCTCTATAAGTCAAGAAAAATGGGATCATTTAAAACATATTGAATTTGCAGATCCTCATTACTTCCGCCCTATAGATGTACTTTTTGGGTGCGATTTATACCCTTATGTTATGAAAGATGGCCGTATTAAAAGTCCAATGAATAGTCCTGTTGCTTTTAAATCAGTATTTGGATATGTTATGATGGGAAATTGCACAGATTCGCTCTCAAAAAACTGCCGCACTCTTTTATTTACACTTGAAGAGCAGTCGGAACTTAATACTACTTTACAAAAATTCTGGGAATCTGAAAATATTCCTGACAAAAAATCAATTTCACCTGATGACATACTTTGTGAACAGAAGTATTCTTCTACTGTTTTTCGAGATTCTCAAGGTCGCTTTACTGTAAGTTTACCATTCCGCAATGACGAATTGCCACAGTTTCCTGGCAGTTACTACCTAGCTGAAAAACGATTTTTTCAACTGGAAAATCGCTTATTAAAAAATCCCGCATTATACGATGAATATAAAAAATCATTTCTTGATTATTTACAGCTTGATCACATGGAACTTTTGACTAACCCTGTAAACACTCCCTATAGTTATTACATAAGTCATCATCCAGTGATTAAACCTGATAGTTTATCTACTAAATTACGTGTAGTCTATAATGCATCTGCTAAGCATTTAATTCAGCAGTTGTGGGTCATGGAGTAACAATGGGATGACAAAGTCCCAGATCACATTTTACGTCTTTGGGAAAGATTTAAATATGAGCTCCCACTGATATCTAATATTTCACTTCCCCGTCATATAGATATAGAAAACGCGGACCAAATAGATTTACATGGCTTCGAAGACGCAAGCGCAAAAGGATTTTCTGCAATATTTTACGTTAACGTATTAAAAAATAATGTTTATACCCCATACATATTTATTTCTAAGTCTCGAGTAGCAAGTATAAAATCTACCTCTATCCCGCGTCTTGAACTTCATAGTTGCATGCTTTTATCGGAACTAATAGTATTTGTAATAAAAAAATACAATAATAAAATAAATTTTAATAATATTTACGCTTGGAGCGATTCAACTGTAGCGCTATATTGGACTAAATCTCTACCATATAAATGGAGGCCATATATTCCTAACAGAGTGAGTTTAATCCAAGAAAGAGTTAATCCTACCAATTGGTACCATGTTCGTACTCACATGGGCCGGTCCTGAATTCTTAAAGTTACCACGTAAATCTTGGCCGCCTTCTAAATTTAATGAGAGTTTCGCGCCCCACTAAGGTGGAGAATGAGCTGCGCTAACTTTTTGGACTTGTTAATCGAGCAACATTCGTCCTTAGGTACTGGGGCTCTACTAGGTTTCTTCCCACTGTATCCTCCAAACTTACCCAACTATCTATCCCCCCCCTCTCCCCCTCCACACTACCTTTTCTTACTCTCCACACACCCATTCCCCCACTCTCCTACACCTCCCCACCTCACTCTCAGCCCTTCCTACCGCATCTTCCTCACATCACAACCCACTTTTTACATTTCTTTGTCTTAAAAATTATTTTTGGATAACCTGGGTTTAGCAATTCCTAAGTACAAACGGACATAATAAGTCGCTTTCGCTACACCAGGTGACGAAAAAAACGCTTTACCTAAACTTGGGTTGTCAAACCAAAAAAACTCATAACCAAAGAAAATTCTAAAAATAACGTGCCATATTATTCTTATTTTTACAAAAAGACTCCACAAACTCTTTCAGAGGAAGTACCATATACCTAAGTGCAACATAAATATTCATAGTGCGACCCTAAATGTAATAGGTTGAATGCCCATCAAAGTTCCTGGTAATTTTAGTACATTTTATGATATTTTAATTCATTCGTGATAATTGTCTGTCCTGTTTATTTGTGTTATTTAATATGAGTGTAATAGTCCCCCTTTTGTTGTAGGCTGACTTGCTTTGAAAATGGATTTACATCCGAAACGCGTCAGCACATGTAGAAACTAAAGCATTATGCTAAATATAGAAGTTTTGAACCTGAAAGCCACCTTTTCTTTTTCCTTGTTAATAATGTCGACACTTCTGGAGTTCACCAATAATGTTGAAGGGTTAGGTTCCGCTGCATTACTCCAAAAATATTCTAATCTATCACAGAAGAGGAACAAAGCACTTAATCATATATGGTTTAACACTCAATGTCTGAAAAGAAACTTAACACCAAACTATATAGAAAACAAGTTTCATAGAGCCTATTTTAACAAAGTCTTAGGCAACAAACTTAAGCAAATTAAGAGAACAGCACTTATCAAGGAGAAGAATAAGTGGTATTCTATAAGAGACACCACCTCAGCTAAACTCAAAATTATTCACTTGATTCTTTTTGTACACTTTGGTTTTATACAGTTAGACATGTTCTTACAGAACTTATACAGAGAAAACAAACATAAGTTTCATAGCCATAGAAACAACTTAATTAAGAAGCTAGACAACCTCCATAGACTCTAACATCAACCCACTGAAGAGGAGTTTCCGGAATATTTTAAATTTCACCCGAAACTAATAAACATGTCCACTTGCAGTTTTGAAGAGGAAGAAATACACTTTCTCGAACAAGGTTTGAAGTTTTGTCCGTCAAGAAACCCCAATCAACATGATGTAACATCGCTGATAGCAGATATTGAGGTAGCTCTTAAGAAAGTTGACTATTGTAAAGGGACTTTGAGGGGTAAATACCAACATTTATTGCGCAAATTTTCTAAATTTAAACCAAGGAACTCAAACCAAAACAATTTTAACAAAAAAATTATTTCTTCTATTTTAAAAAAAAAAAAAAAAGATTTTGACTTAGTATTGGGAAAGGCCGATAAAGGGAATGCACTTGTAATATTAGATAGAACCACTTACATTCATAAGGTTAATGAATTCATTCAATCCAACCAGAGCTTTGGCCTACTTGCTCAGGACCCTTGCGCTAAGTATGTTGAAGGTCTGAGAGCTTTAGTGAATTCTGGTTCTGACAT
Source organism: Oxystoma pomonae (assembly GCA_963921995.1). Classification (NCBI taxonomy): domain Eukaryota; kingdom Metazoa; phylum Arthropoda; class Insecta; order Coleoptera; family Brentidae; genus Oxystoma; species Oxystoma pomonae. The sequence continues at coordinate 67,736,854 of OY998166.1, read as the reverse complement.
TTTCAACTCTCTTAGAATTAAAGCTCCGTTCATCCCCATGAACCCCAGCACACCTCTTCTCTATGGCATGGTGAAAATCCACAAAGAAAACAAACCTGTAAGACCTGTGGTATCTTTTATTAATTCTCCAGCATATTTTCTTGCTATTTGACTGAACAACTTTTTTAAAAATAACTTTGACTTACAATTTTCTAGGAGCATCAAGAATTCACAGGAACTAATTAAGACTATCCAAAACATTAAATTACCTCAAAACTTTTTAATGGTTTCCTTTGATATTTCCAATCTATTTCCAAGTGTTCCCAGAGCACAGAGTTTTAGGCTGATAGAAAAACTTTTTACTTTTAATGACAAATTCAACAATGATCAGAAAAACTTACTTCTGTCTTTAACCAATAAATGTTTTGACATGGATTTTTACAAATTTGATAATAAAATTTACAAACAGTCCGATGGTCTCCCCATGGGTTCGTCATTCTCACCATTTGTGGCAGAGTTATTTATGGACTATTTTGAAAATAACCTCATTTTCACCCCTATCCACCCTCTCATTTCTCACATTAAACTTTGGAGAAGATACGTGGATGATATTTTTGTCATCTGGACAGGAACTAAGGCCGAACTAGACATTTTCTTATCATATCTTAATTCTAAACATAATAAAATAAAATTTACAATGGAACTGGAAAAAAACAAGTCCATAAATTTTCTGGATTTAACCCTCTCAAGGAATGACAACAACATCAACTACAAGATCTACAGAAAAGACATTCAAACGGATCATGTGATTCCCTGGCATTCCCTGCACCATGTTTCCCACAAATTGGCAGCCTTTAACAGTTTTTTCCACCGCCTTCTATCTACCCCCCTTTCCATAGTAAACTTTAACCTGGAAAAGAACATCATTTTTCAAATTGCTAGAGACAATGGTTTTTCAAGTAACATCATCCAGAAACTTTTTGAGAAAAAAGCTAAAAAACATTTCTTCAGCAACGCCTATTCTACTTTTGTAAAGAAAGAGAAAACCAGTTTTAAATCTTTTGTTTCCATTCCGTACATAGGCCATATCTCTACAACTATAGGTAACCTTTTAAAATCCTACAATACAAATATTTTTGTGCCTTATAAGTCAAATACTACCCTTAAATTCTTTTTCTCCCATCTCAAAGACAGAACGGAAAACCTTAATAAAAATGGTGTCTACAGACTCAGTTGCGACTCTTGTGAAAGTGAGTATATAGGCCAAACCGGCCGAAAGTTCAAAACTAGAGTGGGGGAACATTTGAGGTCCTGGCGGAATCCTGATAACAACACTTCATCTTTTGGAGCCCATCTCAGAAACGAAAACCATAACTTTAATATAAAAACTAATTTTTCAATAGTTCATAATCAATCCAAAAGCTCTAAGCTCAATTTTTTGGAGGAAATAGGGTCATTCCATATCAAATCAACCAAAAAATCACAAAAATTTTACGCGACCAATTCCAATTTTGATGATTTTTGGTATATATTTTCTTCTTACCATAAAAGTTGAAAATGCAAATTTTTAGATTTTTTTGATTCGTAGTTTTTTTTTTTAATTTTTCAAAATAAAAAAGTCAGCATTTTGACCTTAACAAGAATGTACAAAACTAGCAATATCTCGAGAACCACTTACACTAGGAAAGTAATAAATGGCTCATTTTAAAGTCATTTTGAAGCTCTTTTTTATGAAATATCACAACATAATTTTAACAAAAAAAAATTGAAAATAAAAAATTGAAAAAAAAAATTCAAAAATTCAAAAAGGCCATTTTTAATTTTTTTGAAAAAAATATATAATTTTGGTCAAAGTGTTACTTAATTATCCACAAAATTTTATGATGGAGAAATGATGGGTTCAATGTCAAAAAAAATATCAAAAATATTAAGTACATTAAAAATCATGCATTTAAAAAAATAAACATATTTTAGGAGCACCAATAGTGCACTGGATATTAAAATAAATAAATTTGTTGGATGGATACAGGTTTTAAAAAATACACCCAGAGGCTTTATCTACAAATTATTTTATTTTAAACTCGCAAAAGAAATAAACAAACTTTTCTACTTCATTGATAAAAATTAGACAGAAAACACTAAGACTAACTATATACCTTAAATTTATTTTTTTAACTTTCTTTTAAGAATTTCTGATGAATCTGACATTTCTTTTTTGCTGACATTGTAAGTTCTGCCAGTAGCAGTGTTGGGTTCAACTTTTTTTTATAAGACTTTCTGGTTTAATAATTAAAATATCTTGAGGTGTTGGGTAAAAAAATGATGAGGCAGGTCCTCGTGGATGAAGAAAGCTTACTTTCAGTTCTCCGCTCTCATTATTTTTCCCCAAGACACAAGCCAGCCACCAAGCACTGTCATATTCTACAGTGACAAACCCTGACTCGATATTTTGCAAAATAATGCTTCCACCTTTAAAAAGATTATGTGTTTCAACCTCTAAGCATGTGTGCCAAAAACGTGCTTTCTGTAAGAGGAATTACAGCATGAATTTTTTGTGTCCCCGGTATTGTTAAGACTTCCGCAAATCTTTTATTCAAAATTATTTCATGATTTGTATAATCTGCTTCTGTGCAATATTTAAAATCAATGCCAGATATGTTTTCTTCACACCAAGTAAACAATTGTAGAGGTGTCATTATTTGATTTTCATAGGGCCTCTGCAAACTGGCTTTGGCAGCAAGTCTTTTAACAGTTCCTCCCAAGCCATCGCAGGCACTTTTGCCATGCGAGGTGGCAAAATAATGCCACTCTGCTTCAACACCAAAATCTTTTTTATGCAGGCATATATTCAGAAAATTCTTTTTGTTTTTGTACTGCGCAGCACATCCATCCGAAAAATAAAAAATTTTGTTAAGTCCTGGTATTTTGATTTTTAAATCAGGCATTAATTTTTTTAAAAATAAATGAAATGCAATTGTATTATGTGTCAAGCTTTCCGAAATAAACACATAATTCAGGTTGTGCAGTTTACCATCACTTAGAAAATAAATGGCAAAAGGGTGGAGGGTTGCCTGGCTGTTATTCCAATGATAAGACTGGACTTCATCTTGCATAACAAAGGAATAATTTTCCGCAAAGTCGCAAGTGATCAAAGACTCTCCAGGTTTAAGGTTAATTTTTATTTCATTGTATCTATCTTTTTGCATTTTTGCAATAAAAGAATGTGATTTAAGTTTTACAAGATCATCAGTAAATTCCTGGACAAAATCATCACTTTTCTTAACAACGGTTTCCATAGTACACCTATCTACTGAGACCCACTTTTTAAATGAGACCTCATCAATTAATTCTTCCTCAAATTTTTCTATTAACGTATTTTTAAACTGTTCTACTCCCGGACATTGCTTGCATCTATTGCTTAAAAAACAGTCCACTGAAGGTGGATTACACATTAGTTTATAAAGGCAATCATGATAAGATATTGCAAGAGGCCTGTTATTTTCATCATATAGCTTATTTAATTTGGAGCCATTGAGCATTAGTTTTATATTTTGATGTATAGTACATACACATACAGTATGAGTCCCACTTTTTCCTGCCAGTATACAGTTTTTGGGTCGCAGTTCACAAAATTTTGAAAACCCAATTTTTTCATTGGGGTACTCAGTTTTAAACAATGCATAAATTTCTTTTAAATTAGCTAAGACTAATTTTTTTTGTACATATTCTTTTTCAGCTCCATATTTTCTGATAACAACATAATCTTTTTTACCTGGCATGGTCCTGCTAATGTCATCCCTTTGGTAAAAATCTACCACTATTTGGGCCACTCTATCACTAAGGGTCTTTCCCGGTTTGGGGTTAGGAGAACATAATATCCCATTGTCCTTAACTAACTGTTTTACAGCTCTGGCCAAATATTGAGAAACTCCAAATTCTTCTTCAATCTTCTTTCTACTCCAACTTTGAGGTAAACATGATAAAACTAGTATTTTCTCACTCCTCTTTTCGGTTTTTAAAAATTTGTCCTTTAACTGCTTAATCATTTCACTTTCGTCACTCTGGCATTCCTTTACTAGCGTTGAATCTGATTCCTTTGTAAATGCTTTCGCAATTGTATGCTGTACAATATCAATTTTTTCTTTGTATACATTTTTTCTTTTAATCGGCGACACACCAAGAAGCTCCAATGACTTGTTTAAAAGAGTAAATGATTCAGCAGGATCTTGAAAATCTGGATCATTTTCTGGAACTTGACTGGGTCTAAAAAAATTTAAAAAGTTAGTTTTTTATAAGAACTTAAAAAGGGGGTAACAGCTGACCCAAAATGTGTACATAATGCCAAGAAATTTGTACATAATGTCTGTATTCTCAAAATGCCATGCAAAATAATGCCATGAGATTTTTCCACTCCGTACTTGACGCAATTGGTATAGTTTATTAATTTTATATTAAAAAATACTATTTGTTACTTACCCTGCCTCATCTTCTTCAGATGCCTTAAACTCCTTTGAAAGCTTTAGTCTACAACCATCACAGATTTTCATTCCCATTTTGACATTTTTGTAACTGCACATCCACTTGGTCACATTTCTTAATTTCCCAAAATGCTTGATTTTTAACTCTAGTGGATCACAGCACTTTACTTTATATTTAGTCCATCCACTTGCCTCACCCATAGTTGAAACTTTTAAAATTACACAGAGATGACTTCTGATAAACCTTCAGTCGAACTATTATGTATCGATTATTTGGAGCTGTATCAGGAAGATACTTGCCAAAAATTTAAAATCAATTTATGCAGGAATTTTCATGTCAGCAAATCCCCACAATGTACCTAAACAGACCAATAAAATGAAGGAGGTGTGTCCTTAATGTTAAACAGGAATAAACAGGCAGTATTTCACAAAAGTATTGCCAGGTTTATACAGGCATATTTTCCTAAGAATTGGAACATCCAATAGTACGTCTCCGGTGGAAAAGAGGTTTTGTAAGTAAATATTACAATGGGGGGCAATGTTAATCTGATTACTGATACAGAATGAAACGTAGGATATAATTTTTTATTAAATAAAATATTGTTAAATATTTTTATAATATCGCTTTAAACCCCATTATATTCTTCTAATTACCAAAATGCATTGTCTATTTATAGGCGATTTTTCATGCATGTGACATTTTTAATAAATTTTTTCACATTGAACCCATGATTTGTCCATCTCAAAATTTTGTGAATAGTTTAATAACACTTTAAAGAAAATAATATAATTTTTTGAAAAAAATTAAAAATGGCCTTTTTGAAATTTTTTAAAAAAAAAATCAAAATTTTTTTTTTTTTATTTTTTTTTTCAATATATGTTATGCAATATTCTCATATGAAAGGTCTTTATAAGAGCTTTAAAATGAACCTTCACCTACTTTTCTATTATAAGTGGTTCTTTGGATATTCCTAATTTTGTGCGCACATGTTAAGGACAAATAAGTGACTTTTTCGATTTTCAAAAATTAATTCAAAATAAACAACTGGTCAAAAAAGTCTGAAATTTTGGATTTTCCAGTTTTTTGGTAGGAAAAACATGTATACTAAAAATCATCAACATCGGAGATGGTGTGGTAAAATACCCTGGTTGACTTGATATGGACTGACCCAATAGAAATAATTAAATCTAAGTTAAATCCCTATATTAATAATCTAAACCAACCCATAGAAAATTTCGCTCTTATTGATTCAGTCAAACTAATAGATCTTTTCCAAGAATAAAATTATTAATTTATAAGGTATCCACACCCCCACTCTCAAAACTCAATCCCCCACCACTACTCATCACACTTTCCCTTCTCCCAATTCCTTCATTGGTTCCAAGTTCCTTAGTTTCCCACTTGCAAAGAACCCCTTCGCATGAGGATTTTCTTATATACTAATTAAGAATTTCGCAACTTAGGGAGAACCACTCCTATCCATCCAACGTGGTA